>CM060902.1:364918704-374918704 GCA_030737815.1 Allium fistulosum | reverse complement strand
TTCAAAATCAATTTAAATTAAAAATTTCAATTCCAAAAATACTAATTTTAAATTATCTGTGACTTAATCGATTTCCACGTGAAATCCATATTTGTGTGTGTATGGTGTAGTCCAGGGGTTCAACACAATAGTGCAACACGATGAATCATCACAGATCAAAATACACAATATAGATGATAAGCGATATAACTATAACGCTTATCGTACAGATCATAGATATATATCACAGGTAAGTAAACTACAGATCACAACATAAATCAGGGTGTATCACAAAGCATCATATATCAGGGATATCAAACAATTCAATCATCCAACAGAATCCAAACATTCATAAGTAAGGTCACGTCTTCAATAGCCATTTATAAGTAGGATTTATTAATTGTTTAATCCTAATCAATCAAATTTATTTCTAAGTAAATTCATTACTTATGAATTAATTATCAAATTTTTATTTATTAATTTATAAAACATTTAATATACATAAATTTATTTAACACTTTAATCAATTATTCTCACTTTATCATATTTATTAAATTAACCTTTAACCCAATTCCATGATAAATTAACCCCTTAATTATTTTCATTAAGTAATTAACAATTTACAATTGATTATCTTAATTAATTAATCCAATTAATTATCAAAATTTATCACATTAATTTAATTACCTAATAATCTCTAGTCAATTATTTTTGTTTACTAATAACATTCCCTTTCATTTTTAATTAACCTCTAATTTCAACTATAAAGTAATTATCCTTAATTACTCTCCAATTTAATTACTTAATATTAATTATTCATCTTAATTAACATTTAAAAGTCTTCTTTAAACTTGAAAATCAATTTATTATTAACTACCTATCTTAATTGTTAATCAATTTGGTACTTAACTAAATGATTACTTAATTTACATATCACTTTTAATTTGTTTAAACAAATTTAATCCAAAACAAGTTACCCCAAAACCTTTCTTTTAACCATAGCCTGTTTTCTGAAACCTGGCAACAGGCCTAGCAACCCGATCCTCCTTAACAACTTCCCCGAGCCCAAAAGCGAAAATCCCGCGTTCGACTTCGAGTTTCACACTTTCCAGTTCCTTCGAGTAAACCCATAGCCTGCTACGATTCGAATTTGAGAAAAAACTACGTCTTCCCCCACTCATACTCTCGCTGATACGAAGGTCACCGCGTGCACGTGCACATCGACGTTGGCCAACTCCAGTCGCCACCACGACCACCTTCTAGTCTCTCATGGCCTCGCTGAAAGTTACGAGCACCCAGTTCGACGAAATCAACCGCCAATCGAAATATCGACCCTTGATCGAAAATCTGGAGCAACCACTCGACAAAAATCCTTTCGCCGACGACGAACTAGACCACCGGGCAACTCACCATCCATGTTAAAGACGCATCACAGCCTTCTCGCCACGTTCCCCCTCCTGCGATCGCCTGAATCGCGTCGACGACGACGTAATTCTCACGTGACTTCGACCTCCAAAATATAGACATTTAACCCTAAATCGTTCTCGTCCTCAAATTTCTTGCATTAGATAAATTTTTTTTCATTTTTTCTAGGATCCATGAGGATCAAGCAAGCTTCAAACAAAATTTTAACATCTAAAAATTCTTTGGTTACCAGAAATCGATCAAAATGTATTTCCAGTTCATTTAAAAATTGCTGATGATACACTCCATGAAAAATCACGAATTTTGTTTTAAAAATCATGTTTCTGGTTATTGATTAAATTTGCATGCTTGAATTGATAAATAACAATGTTTGAATTTTGACAAAGTTTTGAGTATTCCTGTTCTTATGCTTTCCCAGAGCAACATTTAGTTTAGTTTAATTTAAACACAATTTAAATCTTTATTCTATCCTTTAGCAAACACGTATTGTTTATAGTTTAAAGACTAACTTCAATTATGATAAGAGAATATGAATTCTATTCTAAATTTTTGTTGGGAAAATTTGAACAGAGATGCACAGATAACCTCAGGTATACATACACCCATACAATCACATAATCATCTATATTTTCCAGAAAACTCATACATATACATATATATCTATAAATACCACCATACTTATTCACTGATATGCAAGCAACAGAATTTATTTTTAAATTTCAAAAGATGAGGTTACTCACAGTGTTGTTTCCAGAAGAAAGAAAACAGAGTTGTTTTTTTCTTTTGAACCAAGCTTTGATCTTCCAGTTGAAAGTTGAAGTCTTTTAAATTTGCAAAGTTGAAATTTTCACTTGATCCTCTGTTTTGTTTTGATTTTATGATCTTGACTTTGAAATATGGTGATACATATATTTTTTTCTTTCTCTCAGTTTTACTATGTTGTGCTTTGAACGAACCAGAATATGGAAGTTGATATGAATCAAAATTGTGTACAGGCTGATGAATATAGAAGTACAAGATATTTTCTTATTTTTGGAGGCTGATGTCTGGCTTTTGTGCTAGTATTCATTGCCAAGGTACTTTATACCTTTTATATGTTTACTTGTTTTGACCATGCTGAGATAAATCTCGGCTGATATGATTTGTACTATGCATGCTAAGATATTAGCATTAACTCCTTTGGTACAATATGTTATAATGTTGTTTGTACTAAGGCATGGGTGAAGTGATCTTGTATTTGTTAATTTCGGCTGATAGATGATATAGGGTTGGTTTGCATACTTGTTCATTTGTACAAAGATATTCTATTATCTTTGCTTTGTTTATATTTGTATTGTTATTAAATTAGTTTACTTTACTACTAACTATTTCGTATTTCTATATATATATATATATATATATTTTATAAATTCAAATTATCATAAATTCTTATCTGTTTGTTACTTTATATTTTTATAACTTATACATGCCCGTATACATATATATTTTTGTTTTCATTTCAAGTGTACATGAATATACATTTAATAAATAATTATTTGGATTCGAGGAAACTTGAATTCATTTATCGATAAGTTATATAATTTTATTCAAAGGCTAAATAAATTATCAATTTAAATTCATACAAAATTCGGGGTCGTTACAATTAATATCAATCTCCATCAGCTTTTCCCCATATAATCAAAAATAAAATCTAACAAAACATTAACCATGGACAAGAGCTATCTTTGTAAATACATCCCTTCATGATATTCGTCTCTTTCATTACATTAATTTTAGAGTATGCTAATTAATATATGGAAACCAGAATAAGTGAAAGAAAATTAGCTACTACAGTCATTATTTTTCTTATAAAACCAATTTGGATGTTCGTCCACCTTCATTTATTTGTACAGAGGTCTGAAGCTCAGGAAGCAGAAGTGAGAAGATTAAAAAAATTAACTTGAAAGTGAAAAGGTAATGGAAAATTCTTATTATTGTATTATACTGGAAATAATTTGTATCTTAAAGTTTCAAGTATAATAGTTTATTTCAGAACCTTAATAACTTTTGGTTTGCTAAATACATTATGCATGTGCACCAAAGTTTTAAGTTCAGTGCCCTTTAGCATAATGCTTTGTTTTGCTTACAAGCTTGATTCATATCATAGTGATAGTTGGGATTTCATACACAGTTGTCCATCAGGTGGTCAAATTTAGCCATGCCCTTACCAGTTTTGGTGTACTTTAATCCTATACAGAAACATTAATATCCAAGTTCTTGTTGTCATTTTGTATTCCAGAAAATTCTTGCATGAATTTCCAAAGGAGTTCCTTTAATACTTTTTAAATGGACCATAGTATAAACTATATCATCACATTAAAACTTATATATGAGAACCTCTAGTACTGTTAGCAAGTAGCACGAGAAACATTTTGGGCCAAGATTTCTATATTTGTACTTGAAATCGCCTTTGCTATTGGCGATCTTTCCTTAGAGAAACAAAGGTTTCAAAGAGAAAGGGAAAGAACTTTTTCGAAGAAATGATAAGCTGCAGCAATAAATTGGTACTTATCTTTAATCATCGTCTATATTTCAAAGAAATGATTTTACTTTAACTTGGTTCTCCTGAAACTACCATATTTATACGGTTATGGATTTTTTGTGAACGTGGTTATTTTGTTTAAAATATTTTATATCGAATTGTCTATATATATTATTTTATTACGTGATTAATTTTTTTTTTGATTTTTTAAATGTGGTAATTATATGAGTAGGTTTCATGTAGAAATATGTTAATTATTACTATATGATAGATGTTGTAAATGAAATGAACTGGAAACTGAGCAAGCTACCACAGCGAGGGAAATTTATTTATTTTTTCGATACCCCAAATAATGCATGCTCATTTGACTACTCAAGTAAAATTTATTTATTTTTTCCTTTTTCCATTTTATCATGTAGAAGAATATTTTTGTTTACCTTATTTTGTATTATCAGTCTCTCTTATTATTTACGTTCTATTTATTTATCAAGAGACTGTCATAATCCAAAATGACTGGAGGACATGTGCATTGCTGGGGCAGTCCATAATTTTACTACCCAACTAATGCACTACCAAGAAGGAAGTTCTGATCGAAAATGTAAGTTGAACTATGTCAGGTTAAACTTATAGTTACTGCACTGTTTTCTAGTTCGGTATGTGTTTTATCTTTTTTAAAGCACTTAAAATGATTTCTATTAGCTGAATCTAGTAGATGTTTCTATTGAAATAATTTCAGTTATCAATATTGCACAAATTATCATGTTCTTTTACATGTGTCTTGAAAAGAAACAACGAGTTTAGATCAACCATAATTATTCCAACAATTTCTATTGAAAAGCATGATCGAGCAGTTGAGCAAATTACTGTATTAAAATCACCAATTTGCATTGGTTCAGGCATAAGTCCAATCTTCACCATGTAAGTATACAAAATCTAAGCATCCACTTATATTATTATAATATCTTTAATTTACTGAAACTGGAGCAAACTCGATAACTGTTAATTCCCAAAATATATATACATGTATGAAACGTTTATTTGAGTAATTAGCTATTGGCATTTAAAATTGAAAATGTTGCATGTATGGGATAAAGAGACAATCCTAACTGCTTTGGCTGATTATTATGAAAAAGACATGGATGTCCTACTAGATGATCTACAGAAAAATATAACCGCTGTAAGTAATAGTTTCACTTGTTTCACATTCTCATTTACATATGTACAGCAATGTGTGAGATTGGTGCATATTTCCTTAAAGTTCATGGATATTCATAGCTTTTACACATAATTACACATATATTCTACCACATCAGCAATGTGTGAGATTTGGGTATTTTAGTTGTCCACCATATTTTCTTATGAAGATAAATTATGTGTATATAGTATTGAATCCTTCTTATATATTTCTTCTTTTGGAGTACTCAGTTTCTTGAAATCGAACTAAAGGTTTGAGATAGCGAATTTGGCCGATACAATGTTTTTAACTACGCAAACTATTCTAGTTACTACCAACATGGTATATATCATTTTAACATATGATACAGTACAACATTTGTAAATTTCAATATGTAAATCTAATCATAACTTGTATATTTCATTATTTAAAGCTCATCATGAGTTTCTTCAATGGCTTTGGCATGACCGATGATGCAGTTGCTCAAATAGGAGAGGTGCTTGCACTAGCTACTATGTCCTTGAATTTTTTTAATTCTTTAAAGGTATAAAACACCTTCAAGTTCGTCTTCTTCTTTCTCTTCCTCTTTAATGACTTCATCGGGTGTACTCGTACTTATTGCGTGTCTACTCCTACAATTTTCTTATCAAGCCTTATGTAATTTAAGTGAGCCATGCAACTTTCCTACAATATTTGCTTTTGGTGCATCAAGTTCGGATACAGGAGGTTTGTCTGTAGCATTCATGCAACTACAGCCTCCTTATGGCCAGACTTTCTTCCGAATGCTAGCTGGATGATACTCCTCAAACTGTTTATTACATCGATTCCAATAAGCCTGGTTCAGAAGTTGCTGGAGAGACTGCTGCTGCTTCTATCGTGTTTCAACATATCGATCCTCCATATTCTGACTTGCTTCTGAGAAGAGCCGTTAGGGTAAATATCATCTGAAATTCTGCCTTCTTTACATCTTTTTTTCATCATCTTTAGTTATATAGAAAATGCATGACACCCTTTCATTATCAGGTTTTTGAATTTGCTGATACCTATCGAGGAAGTTACAATATTAGCCAGGGAAGAAATGTATGTCCATTCTACTGTGACTGGAGCGGATATGAGGTAGATTATATCTTATTGCTGCATTATTTACTGTCTATTTTATTTCCCACCAGAAGATGATTGTATATGACATATCTATATTATATCTTATGGCATAGGATGAATTGATATGGGGAGCAACCTGGCTATACAAGGCTTCCAAACAAGACAACTACAAATATTGGCAGTATATTCTCAATAATATCCATTGGCTTGAACCAAATGTACCTTCAGTTGTTGGAGAATTTGGATGGGATAACAAGCGTGGTGGTATCTATGTCCTGCTTTACCAGGTAAACATGAAGTCTGTCAATTCTTTTCTGTATATTATACTTGCAAATGAGTGAAAGAAAATGCTCTCTTACATTAATGCAGAATTTGATCGAAAGCAACGATTATCGCCTTTTTCCTTTTCAAAGTGTTACCAACGAATTGGCTTGTGCAATATTGCCTGAACCACCCACCAAAATAGCAAAGTGCTCTCCAGGTGATAAGCATAGAATGGTTATTAAAGTTTTATTTCAACAGCATTATGATATAGGTGATAAGAATAAAGTTAACTAAGTATTATAAAAATTAACAAGTTTATAATATTAATAAGAATAAACTAAGTTTGATAAAAAATTAACTAAGTTTATAATAATAATAAATTATAGTTTGATAAAAATTAACTAAAATAATAATAAATTAATAAAGTCAAGTAAGTTTTATAATTAATAATAATAATAACAACAACAATAATAACTAAAACTAAATTTATAAAAATTAACTAAGTAAACTAAGTTTTATAAAAAAAATAAGTTTATAAAAACTAATTAAGTTTATAATAATATTAATAATAATAAATTAACTAAGTTTACACCAATAATATTAAATTAACTAAGTTTACACCAATAATAATAAATTAACTAAGTTTACACTAATAGTAATAAATTAACTAAGTTTATGAAAAATTTATAGATTTGAGATAATTTATAAAAATTAACCAATTTAAAAGTTTTGGATAATTTATAAGTTTAAGTTAATTAAAATATAAGTCATGACATTTAAGTTTTAGCAATTGATATAATTTATAAGTTTGAGTTAATGTAAATAAAGTTATAAATAAATCAACCGAGCTTTATAAAAAATATAACTAATTTTTATAAAAATTAACCAAAATTTTAAAATTAACTAAGTTTTATATAATTTAACTACGTTTTATAAAAATTAAATAAATTTATACAAGTTAATTAAGTTTTATTTATTCAACTAAGTTAATAAGTTTTTAAAAATTAAATAAGTTTATTATAAAAATTAACCAAGTTTTATAAAAATTTAACCAAGTTAACTAAGTTTTATAAAAATTATTTAAATTTAATAAAAGTTTAACTAAGGATGTTTGATACACTTTAAATATGAAAAACAGTTTCATAATCATCAGTTGATTGTTAAACTTGTCTACAGGTAATTAGTATTTTAAGAGTAAAGACCAGCTGCAGTGAAGAGTTATGGGTAATCAAGTAATGAAAACGGTTTTAATTATTATATATACTATAACATTTTGTTACTACTTGTTGTGTAAACTTTTTTATGAATGGTTACGGATTTTATGTGAATTTGCTCAGTTTGTCGAAAAACTATTATTGAAATGGTTATGGATATTATATTTGATTATGTGACTAACGTGTTTTTTTAATTGTTTGAATATGAAGATTATGTGATTGATTGATTGTTGGTTTGAATACGACGATTATGTGATTGATTACTGGAAATGGTACCAGCCATTAATAGGAAATGGTAGCATGTACAGTATGCCATAAAAAAGTTGATAACTTTTAGTAGCGTTTTAAGAACGCTACGGAAATAAATTTAGACAGCTACGATACGACTTTCGCAGCGTTGAAAAACGCTAGCAAAATTTTTAGTAGCGTTTCGATAAACACTACGATATGACATGCTACTAAAAATCTGCAACTTTTTGTAGCGTTTATAAAATCCTACAATAGGTCAAGTTTTGGTTGCGTTTTCTACAACGCTACAAAAAGTTTCTGACTTTTGGTTGCATATCGTATAGCAACATTTACTGAAACACTACTACATGTTTTGGCAGCGCTTTTTTAGCACTACGAAAGGCATTTTCTGGTGTAGTGATAAGCTGAAGGACAATGGCTTCATCCACGATGCCTGATACTCGGAATGGGTATACAATCCAGTATTGGTGAAGAAAGCTAACGGGAAATGGAGGACATGCGTCGACTATTCTGACTTGAATAAGGCACGCTCAAAGGACAGCTTTTCGCTTCCAAGGATTGATTAGTTGGTGGACTCAACAACCGGACATGAATTGCTTTCATTCATGGACGCTTACTCTGGATACAATCAAATACCAATGCACGTACCACACCAGGAGCGCACGAGCTTCATAACTGATTTAGGACTCTACTGTTATTTTGTCATGCCTTTTGGGTTGAAGAATGTTGGAGCAACTTACCAAAGGCTAGTAAGTAGAATGTTTAAAGAATATATCAGGCATTCGATAGAAGTCTATATGGATGACACGCTTATGAATTCACAACGTTCGACAAACAACATTGGCGATTTGGCATAAATGTTTGGCGTTCTTTGAGAATACGCGATGAAGCTCAACACTTTGAAATGCTCTTTTGGCGCTGTGTCAAGGAAATTTTTGGGCTTCATTATGAACTCCCGTGGGATGCTAATCCGGAAAAGATAAAGGCGTTAAGGGACATGGAGGCCCCGAAGACAGATAAGGAGGTCCTGAGCTTGAACAGGAAGGTCGTTGCACTGAGTCGATTCATCTCCAGAGCCACCAAGAAATGTAACCCTTTCTTTGACATAACTAAGAAGGGAAAAAGTTCAAAGGGAAAAGGAAATTTCGCTTGGACGCTGGAGTATGTAGATGCATTTCGGGCTTTGGTGGATCACTTGGAGAGACCCCCCATCCTCTCAAAGCCTTGATTGTAGGACTCAAGATTGCCAAGGAACTAGGGATAAAAACTTTGTATGTTTTCTGTGATTCCCAGCTAGTTGTGTGTTAAGTGCGGAAAGAGTTTCAAGCAAAAGGAGAATGGCTAGCCCCTTATCTAAATCGAGTCCTTGAGCTGCTTAGTGACATTGAATATTATACGATAATGCATATTCCTAGAGAGGAAAATGCGAAGGCCGGCTCACTGGTTAAGCTGGCCAGTTCCGGGGATGTGTAGCTCATGGGCTTGGTTATGATGGAAATATTGTCACTTCGAGCATCGACTAGATGGATGTCGATTGGATCTTGGAGGCTGATCCTGAAAGGGAGTCATGGATGACTCTGATAAAAGACTACTTGCAGAAACGAATCCTTCCAAACAAAAGGAATAAGTGATGAAAGCTCCTTCGCGAAGCTTCACGATATCTCATACGGGAAGGAGTACTTTGTAGGAAGGGTTTCTCAGTCCCACTGCTATGGTGTGTCGCCAATGACGAGGCCAAACAAGTCCTAAGAGAAGTTCACGAAGGGGCCTGTGACGTCCACACTGAGTGGCAAACCCTGGCGAAGAAGGTTCTCCGCTATAGGTACTTCTGGGTAACTGTCAACCGAGACGCAGCTGATTACACTAGAAAGTGTGATAGGAGCCAGAGGTGTGCTAAAATTCTGAGAGCCCCAACGACAGAGATTACTCAATGGTCAGTCCCTGACCGTTTGTAGTCTAGATAATTGATATTATCGATGTATTGTCGATATCTAAAGGTGGTGCGAAGTACGCCATCGTTGAAGTTGATTACTTCACCAAATGGGTTGAGGCGGAGCCATTAGCCACAATTACCATAAATAAAGTAATCAACTTCATGGTTTGGAATATCATCTGTTGTTTTGGAGTTCCACAAGCAATCATTACCGATAATGTAACCCAATTCGACGGTGCCAAGTTTAAGAATTTCTGCCGCAGACATCGCACAGAGAAGAGATTTGCTGCGGTGGCACACCCCCATGTGAATGGATAAATTGAAGCTGTAAACAAGATTATCAAGTTCATTTTCAAGAAACGATTGGAAAAGGTTAATGGCAAGTAGGTTGATGAACTTCCATTAGCACTTTAGGCTTATTGCACGACCAACAAGTCAGTGATTGGCCATTCTTCATTTGCCTTAGCATATACATCAGAGGCTATGATTCCGATTGAACTGGAAATACCTTCTCATCGAGTGATTCACTATAATCCACGGACGAATGAGCAACTCATGTTGGAATCTCTTGATATGATCGATGAGAAACACGATGAAGCTGGCTTGAGAGCAGCTACGCACCAAAACTGTGTCGCTTGATATTACAACACCAAGGTTAGGAATATGACCTTTGAGATTAGCGACATGGTTCTCAAACGAATCTTCTTAGGTCCAGTGAATTTGGGCTTGACATGGGAAGGTCCGTACGCAATAGAGCAAAAGCTTGGAGATGACATATTTAGGCTAGCGACGGCTAACGGGATCTCACTCCCGAGGTGTGGAATAGCGGCCACTTACGACGCTATTTCACTTAGAAATAAATTCGCACATAATTGAAGAAACCCATGTAATAAGACATAACCTATCATTTCCCGTCTTCAATAAATAAAACGGTTCTCTGGATTGTGTCACTGTCTTTACATAGCTTAAGAGTCGTGAAATATGACCGGCTCGAATGAATCTGCATATGTATAATACAGATATGCAGGTACTTGGAGTTAGGTGCCAATGAAATTTCCACGGTCCATGATCGGACCTTTGGAGTTCAACCATTCTTGGTACCCGGAGATGGATGCTAGCTAACTCTTGTCCTTGAGATGGGGGCAGAAGTATAAACCAAGTAGGACATGATTTGACCATCCATCGACTAACTCTTGTCCTTGATGTGGGGGCAGGAGTATAAACCAAATAGGACATGATTTAACCATCCATCCACCAACTCTTGCCCTTGATACGGGCGCAGGAGTATAAACCAAAATCGACATGACGTGACTGTCAATCTATTAGCACATGCCCAGAGTTTGACGGAATGTCCATATCTTGTTCGGAGGATGGTCAGGCCAAAGGTCATTGCCCAAAGTTAGGCAAGATCTTATCCAAGCTTACCAAAAGGGACGTGACGTGATCGTCTATTTATTAGCTTGTGCCCAAAGTTTGGTTGAGCGCTAATGTATTTCCCAAAGGATGGCAAGACCGGTAAATCAATATGGACATGACAAGACCGTCCATTCGATAACTCATCCCTAAAGTTTGGCAGAGTGCCAACGTCTCACCCAAAGGATGGCGAGATCAAAGACCTTTGCCCAGAGTTAGGCAAGATCTTACCCAAGCTTTGACCATCGCCCGAAGTAAGGCATGGTCCAAAACAACAACATTCAAATCTTTCCCGAAATAGACAAGGAAAAAGGTCCACGTCCGGAGTTGGGTGGGATCTCATATGTGAACCTCGATCGATGCCCGGAGTTCGGCAAGATCATAAGTAAACATCCTTGATAGGGAAGTCCCGATCACCATCTTAGGTGGTAAAATTCTGATCAATAGTTTGGCACGGTCGAAACTTGCATCCTGTAGAAGGATGCTAAATTTTCCATTCAAGCCAATTCATGTCAATCGATGTTCGAAGGTAGGCGCTATCGCATTCAAAGTTCCCTTAAGAGAAATACCTAAGTTGTCTTCGCAGGTGATCGACGTTCAACCAGGTGATCGACGTTCGACCAAGCTCCAGGAGTAACAAGGTCACGTATGGGCACTTGGAGATAGGCAACCCAAAAATTGTTGTACGTTTACTAGAACGACGAAAAGCCCATAAATAACGGAACGGGCCAATGACTTAGCCTGACAATAATCATGAAAAGAGGTGGATCGTAAGCACATTTTGCGAATACTTAGGCAAATACACATAAAGATTGGACAAAACAAAGGGGCCAAACAAGCCAGCTCAAGAACCCGATTCTTAAGGCAACAAAAGAGAGGACTTTCCCAAGTTATTGGATCGGTACCAAGCCTTGCAAAAAAATAAAAAATAAAAAAATGACGATGATAATGATGATCTATGTAAGCATACAAATCTTCAAGCATATGACAATGAAGCTCCTCGAGAACATGCATATGAATATATGTGCACGTACATATCCAACCCCGAACGACCAGAGTTAAAGAAAACCAGACTCAAACCTTGAAAATCCATGAGAGGAACTAGTTCAAAATTGCTTAATTTGGAACAAGGAACCATGAAAGCGTATTCCCGTGTTATAATGCTAAATGTTGGTAAAGCGTTGCAACGAATAGCTATAAACATAACTCCTCACATAAACGATCTGCATGAAGGATAATGACCATTCAAAGCACAGAGTGGAGTCCATTGGTGCAATTCAGACTTGTCTTGATTCAAAGCACATAATGTTTAAAACAAGATACACTTTGGAGGGCAAGTGTTATCTAGCCTTTTGATCAGGCAATATTCGGACAGACTGAATGAATCAAACTTGGAAACTATTAAGGCAGGAAGCCCAAAGAGAGAGCCCAAAAATCCAGAAACCAAGTGCAAGAAAAGCCACAAGACAAGCACACAACCAAAAGACTAGACCCACCAAAGTGGTCGATTGGTACCGATCCAATTGCACCCTCCAAATTTGCCTAACTTCTGCCTATCCACTCTACTTGATGCTAGAAGCCTACTTCAGGTGTTATTGTCAATCCTATGCAATTCTCTATCGATCTCCATGAGCATTTGAAACAGCAACTCTATTCTTCAATAGATCCATTATTTGAACTTAGAAACAAGTTAGTAATGGTGCAAACCACTATGGAATCACGAAGCTAACAACAAATCGAGCCAAGACAAGAAGACTAAGACCATCCATATGAAGGAATTATGGATCGGTACCAATCTAGGAGGTCGAACCGTTCCCAATTCGGGATTATTGCTGAGTTTTCCATCTATTTTCTTTGAGAATTGATCTATGGCATGGAAAACGAGGTAAAGATCATGGGAGAGAGATTTTAGGCTTCCTACGTTTATGAATAGAGGGGCAGGGCTCATTTCTAAGGATCATTTGGCTCTTGCGTTTTCTTACTCTAATTTCTTGTAATCATCGTCGGATTTATACTGATCCATAAGAACTCCTACCTATAATCAGTAAGATAATCAATAAAATCACTGAGTGGACGTAGGCCAAGATTAGCCGAACCAGTATAAAAAATTTATAAGTTCTTTTCTACTTGTTTTCATTTAAATTTCTTCACTTTTTATTCTCTACTTAATCTTCTGGGTGTTTGTGCCATTTTTTGTTCAAACAATTATCATTATTTATGTATAATTTTTTATAAAAAGTGCTAGTTTAAAGTATAGTTTTAGCATAAATTTAATGGGTTAGGTATATAAGTATTACCAAACAGGTTTGGAAAGTCTGACGGTCGGACTCAGGTATTGGGTATGAGATACCCATTGAGTTCAGGTCGGACTCGAGTTTTGATTGTTGTAACCCGGCTCGGGTCTGGATTTTAATATAGTCGGACCAAACATTGTAGCCTGCTTTGTGTGCGTTTATGTTATTTATATATATACTTTTCGTATACATACACACATATGTGTATATGTGTGCATATATGTGTATGTGCATGTGTTTGTGAGGAAAGCTCATAATCCCTTTGGTTTTAGTCATTGTAACCCTGAATATCCAGTATTCATTTTGATAAATCCACTACTAGAAACTGATTATTTACCTACTTGAAATTACTGATGTCACGGCGGTGCCAAAAATATGGCGTCGACGTAGCATCGGTGTATCATAAGTAAATCATTACCTACGACATTGTACCAATGCCTAGTTGATGTATTTTTAGTTGATACCGAAAAAGGGCGTCAACGGGGCGTTGATACGATATCGCGCCTCTCCATAACCACACAACCGATGCTCCCCTTCGTCACTTTCATTTCACAAACAAAAAACTTTTGCGCGTCGATCCCCTAGCCCTCCCTCATCACTGATTGCAAGCACTGTCGCAAGAATCCCCTAGCCTCCCTCGTCGCCTAACCCTGCCCCATCGCCTAGCCCTCTCCTAGTCACATCCGCAAGCACCCTCTTCTGGCTGGAAGCACCCACCCCTCGCCTGCAACCTTCATTTCTAATGATTGGATATTTAAATAATTAATTTAAATATTGAATTGTTATTGTATTAAAGGTCCAAAATATGACTTTTCACATATGGTAGAATTGGAACTTGATACCACCTCCGTTGAATCCGGATCAACGATGCAAATCAAATGAGTATACATATCGTTATATTTGGAATCATGATATTTTTATGATTTACATATTATTATGCATAATTATAGAAATATGTGTGTATTCGTCCTATGGGATCTCGACTAACGGCTTGTGTTTCTGGAATGAAAACTTCATTATGAGACGTACGGTTGAAGAATTTTTGAATCGGGCGATCCAATGGCAAAAAACAATCTCGAAATGCATGAAATTATTATCCTAGTGCGTTGTCTTGAATAGCGATGAAATTTATACCATCAGGACCGAAAAATGAGGTAATGGGCGTCGATGAGTTACGTAGCAATTTGATATGTTGTGTGATCGTTCGAGCTCAAAATGTGTGGCGATTTATTTGAGAAATTAAATAAAATATATATTAATATATATATGAACACATCACCACACACTACTTTTCCCAGGCTAATTTTCTCCTTTTTCCCTCTCTGCTCAAATTGAATAAGGGTCTTAAGTGGGTATCAGATCTAGCTCAATTTTGTGACCTATAGGCCACGAAAGTCGATGGGTTGGATCCGTTGGACTCGCAGAGAAAAGAGATTCACATCCATGGTGAAACTAAAAAGTGAGGCAATGCTTGGGGAGGTGGTCGTGTTCGACGCGGTGGCGAGGGTTTCCATTTGATGAGGATTGAAGGGGAAATAGGTGGATCTGATAGCACCATTGTTCTTCTCGTATTAGCTTGCACCCTTGTACGTTGGCTGGAGCTCCAACCAGCCAGGGTGAAATGCAACATATGCGACAGTGGAAGCTTTAGGTTGCAAATTGCCAAAGATGGCTGACTTTCAAGAAATTAGGATGGTTGTGATATGCATGCGAAGGGGAGCGCGATGTGATTGGCGGCTCTTCAATTCATTATGTGTACGTGGAGAAAGGGAGGTAATATGGTATGCGGTTTTGGGTTCTTATATACAGGATTGTGCACGGCTGTGCATATCAATTTTGGGGAGAAGGATTAGCAAGGTAATTAGGTAATTAGATGATTAATTAAGTGAATTAATTATTCTAATTAATCTTGTCTCTTTAAATTTCGTACCTCTTGCATATGAGGTCCAATAAAGATGCAGCCTTTGTTGTCGCACTCGTAGTGAGATTTTCTACGAAATGGTATGAGCTTGGACTAGATTCGGACACTTGAGAATTTACAGTTCAGGTGAGCGGAATTATAACTTTGAATTTATGTTTCAGTATAAATCCCATAATTATATATTGAAAATAATTACCTTGAAGAGGTAGAATAATATATATAGGTGATTATTTCCCCCTGTTTGATTGTATTATTGATAGAAATATTATCATATATATATATATATATGTTACCCGATGCCTAGAGCTCCCAAACCCTCCGCCCTAGCAACCAAGATTGAAGAGGATGAAGACGATGGATGGGAAGAGGTGAAAAGGAAGGGGAAGGAGAAGGAGAAAACAGACCGTTTTTTGCAGAAATTCTGAAAAACCCTAGAAAAACCACACAAAATCCTAAATCATGGGTTGAGGTTTTAGGAAATAAAATTAAAATGAAAGGATCTGTTAACTACTATGAACCGATAACTGAAGGTAACGAAATCTATCAGCTGATCGTTGAAGAAGATTACGCGGAATCTAGGAATATGTGGAAGAACTCAATCTACATTCACATGGTTGGAAAGCGTCCATACTACGTTTATTTCAATGCATATATTAAACGGGTATGGAGTCCAAAAGGAGCATGGGACATATTCCCAAGGGACAATGGTTTCTATCTCATAAACTTCGAACAAGAAGAGGATTAAAAAAGTTTTAAATGGAGGACCATGGTTTATGGATAGTAAGCTAATAATTATGCGAAAATGGGAAGCTGAGTTTAATTTTGAAAGAGAGATGCTTTCTTCATATCCAGTCTGGATCAAACTACATAACCTTAACCTAGCGCTGTGGAACACGAGATGCATAAGTAAATTAGCTAGCATGGTAGGAAAACCTTTAGATATGGATGAAAACACAAGGTTGGTCAAAAGGACAAATTATGCTAGAGTAATTATGGAGATAAAGGCAAAAAATGATCTACCAAAGACAATCAAAGCAATAGACAAACATGGTAATATATATACGTAGGACATAGAATATGAATTTGTGCCTCCTAGGTGTTCTGAGTGCAAGTGTTTTGGTCATTCTTATACACAGTGCAATAATTACAAAGACAAGCCTAAACAAGTCTGGGTGGAGAAAACAAAAAAACCCACTCCATTAACAGCAACCCAAAATAATCCCCCTACTAGTTGTTAAAAAATATGGCAGCAACAAAAGATTACATACAAAATGCTGCAGTCAGTAATCTACCCCTACCTAAAAGTCATATTATCACTACTGCTGAGGGCTCTAGATCAGAGCAAGAAGATCTTCTAAATCAGGAACTGAGATCCAAACTAAAACAGCTCCCCCTCCATAAGTGTTCCTCCTACAGAGCAACATCATTCCTATGAGAAAGAGGACCTGCCTGACTCCCTGAAGGAAATCCAGAAAATGAATATCCAGTTGGATTCATCTGAGGAAGAGAATGAAGATGGAGAGGAGAACATAAAAAAATTTACAGAAGAAAATGAGCTTTATAATAAACAGTTCAATAAAAGAGGAGAAAGTCATGCTAATAGAATAGCAAAAGTTGGGTCTGCTCCTGTAACAAGGAGCAAAACCAATAAACATTAATGTCTATATTTTGCTGGAATGTGAGAGGTCTAAATAATGACATACATCAATTAGACCTCTACAACTTAAGGGCCCAATACAGGCCATCAATAATTGCATTATTGGAGAACAAATTCATTGAAGAAAATGCAGATATGTTCAAACAACAAGTTAGTGATCAATGAAGCCTGATACATAATAATTCACAACAATCAAAAGGTCAAATTCTAGTTTTATGGAAAAACAATGCTTGGAATGGGTCTATCATAAACAAATAAGATCAACAAATTACAATTTTTTCAAAAACACGGGAGGGTTAGAGATATATATAACTTTTGTGTATGCTAGAAATCTGGCATAAGAAGTACTCTTTGGCAACAGATAGTCACAATTTCAAAACAAATCAATAAACCATGGCTGGTAGTGGGGGATTTCAATGCACTATTAAAAACAAGAGAAAAGAGAGGAGGCATTACCCTGAAGCTGTCACAAGTAGCTGAATTCAATGACTGTGTGCTTGCCAGTGGACTACTAGAAACATTCCATACAGACCTACAATTTACATGGAAAAGTGGTGAGGCAAAAAGAATTACTTCACGATTTGACAGAGCCTTATGCAATGTAGATTTGATTAACAAAATTCCTGCTTTGAAAACCACAGTTCTGCCTAGCTCCACAAGTGATCATTGCCCTCTCCTAATTCAATTTAATAATGATACTAGCAATCAAAAAGGGAAACCTTTTAGATATGCTAACCACTGGAGTTTGCTTGAGGGATGTAATGAGGCAGTTAATTTTGAAACAATTATACCTCCTACTGGTACTCACATGTACAAATTCATAATGGTGTTGAAAACAATGAAATATAGATTGAAGGAATGGAACAGGAAGAGACCAAAACATAATGATTTAGTACTCAATATACAAAATCAGCTAGAGGAAATACAGGTGAAGTTAGATAAGGACCCAATAAATGAAGGACTCAACTCTGAATACTACTACCTTCAGGGGAAATTGAAAGATGAACTCAAAAAACATGCCACAGAGCTTAAACAAAAAGCCAAAGAAAATTGGCTTACCCAGGGGGATGAATGCACAAAATTCTTCTACACTAAAATGTCTCAAAGAACACACCACAACAGTCTACTTAACTGTTTGAATGATCAGGGTAATGCTGTAGGAAATTTAAAGGAGATAGAAGAAAATGCCTTATCCTACTTCATGAACCTCTACAATGGAGAAATAGAACAAGGCTTACCTGTCATTCATAGCATAAGGAAAATTTCCCAGGAAGGAAGATCCATGCTGACAGCTAGGATTACAGAAGGGGAACTGTGGAGATCTGTAAAGTCCATTCATGTAGATTTCAGTTCGGGACCAGATGGTATGGGGGCAGTTGTTTTCAAAATGCACTGGATACACCTGAAAGAATATATGTTACAAGATTATCAAGAAGCTTTGGATAATGGTGAGTTTTTAAAAGAAATAAATCATACTTTCATTTCCTTGATCCCTAAAGTAAAAAAGCCAAAAAAAGTTGAAGAATACAGGCCAATTCCTATTGTAATGTCTCTTATAAAATTCTAAGCAAAATTATTTGTATGAGACTAAACAAAATTTTACCAGGCTTAATATCTCAGAGTCAAAGTGCATTTAGAAAAGGGAGGTTATATCTAAGAATTCCTTATTGGCACGTGAGCTAATTAGAGACTTCAACAAGCTAGGGGTTGATAAAATGTGCTTAAAAGTTGATTTACACAAGGCCTATGATAAAGTGAATAGAAAATTCATAATCCATATGCTTAAATCTATGGGAGTACCAGGAAAGCTTTTGAAATTAATTGAATACTGCTTATCTACTCCAACATTTTCTATTCTTATAAATGGTGTGCCAAAAGGTTACATAACAAGCAATAGAGGAATTAGGCAGGGGGATCCATTATCCCCTTAACTCTTTGCAGTGGCTATGGAGTGGTTCTCTTTACAAATCGATATCAAAACAATATCATTCCAGTTCACAAATTTGAACCAAAGGTAACGCATTTGATATATGCAGATGACCTTTTAGTAGTAATGAAAGCCTCCTTGCATGCAGTGGATACTTTAAAAAATATATTCATCCTTCTAGAACAATATGGAGGACTGAAACTTAATGAAGGGAAGACAAAATGTTACTTCGATAAATACTGTAAGGATAGACAAAATCTTCTAAGAAGAATAGGAGTTTCGGAAGGGACTCTTCCTGTTAAATATCTGGTGATACCACTGTCTAATAATACAATTACTGATAGAGAATGTGGAAAGTTAATTGATAATATTAGAGAGAAATTACAGGGGTGGAGATTAAAATTCTTATCTATTATAGGCAGAATTGAGTTAGTCCATACAGTTACTACATCTAAGGTCAGATTCTGGCTACAAACTTTCCAAATTCCTAATTGTTCTATTAGGAAGATTAATGCAGTGTGTGCTGATTTCATATGGAGGGGGAAACTTCACAAAGTTAGCTACAAGGATATGTGTAAACCTAAAAAAGAAGGTGGAGTTGGACTAAAGAATCTTTTTGAGCTGAAAAGGATTTATGGTATGAAGATGACTTGGAAAATTCTAACTTCAGATAACTTATGGCCAAGATGGATGAGGGCTAAATATCTTAAAGAAAATTTCTGGACAACTAAAATAGATAACAATGCATCTGTAACATGGAAAACATTTTAAAATTCAGAGAGGAGTTAAAACCTTTCATTGAAAGGCAGATTGCCAATGGCCAAAAAACTGACTTGTGGAAAGACCCATGGATCAACAGTCAAAGCCTTGTTGAAAGAATAGGATGGGAAGGATTCTCAGACTATGGCAACCCAAGATATACAGTTTCAAGCATAATTGAGGGAGATAGATGGAAATGTGACAAACAACTTATTACAAGGAATTTAAGGGAAGAAATCCAAAGAATTCCAATACACGGTGACAAAGAAGAAGATACTTGGATTATGAAAAATTCTCACAAAGGTCAATTCATAATGCACAAGGTATATGTAACAACCCATAATTTTTAACAAATATTTTAAAATTAATTTATTTGAAAACATTGATTTTAAATCATTTAAATTTGAAATTTTGGAATTTTATAATGAAATTTTGGGATTTATTGATAATTTATTTTCCAAATATAATAAAATAAATATTTTCTAAAATTTTTATATTTTGGTCAACTTTGGTCAAACTTTGACTTTTAGTTGAAATTTTAAATTTGAATTTTAAATTTATAATCTTTTTCTTTGAAATAGTATTTGTTTCTGATATTCGTTCTGCTTTTCGTTTCGTCAAATTCTGTTTTATACCTTTTAAATTTGATAAAATTCAGCGTTTTACACACAATTATTTTCAGTATTTCATTGTTATTTTTCTACTTTACTTTTCCATCTTTTATTTGTTTGGGCTTTGAATTTTATTTGTGGTTTTGAGCTTGTTTTGAAATGGGTTTTTGATATTGGGCCTAGGAAATTTCAAGAGACTTAAGTTCTTTTCTTAAATATGAAGAGATGCCTTTACATTTTCCCATAGCCGTTCATTTCATTCCCATAGCCATACAAAACATCTCACTTCTCATCTCCTTTCTCATTTGTTTCCTGAATGTGAATTTTACAGTAAGTTATTTCATGTCTTCTTCTTTCTCTTTTCTTTTTCTCTTTTCTTTTTCTTTTGTTGCAAGCTATGTTCGGCCATAACCATTCCTCTTTAGCCAATCTCCTTCTCTACACCAGCACCTATGACCGGCCATCACCATCTCATCACCATCCCCATGCTATGTCGTGAACCATAGATCCAAAACCCATCACCAAACTAGGCTTGAAACCCTAGCCGAGCCTTCTTTGATAACCTGTCATCTTTGCTAGCCTCGGCCACCACTAATTCCACCACCTTCCATGCCTTGTCGTGACCACTTCCACCTCCAGGCCGTACCACTTTAGGTGATCGGACCACTTGACCAAACCCATGAACCCAGGCCGAGCCATGTTAGCATAGGACCGAACCACTTGTACACTTGACCTTTCACGTTGCCTTGCCTCTTTGCCTTCCATGACCTTTGATTTGCCACCACCTTTGCCTTGTATAGTCGTCACCATCTCCATTCTCTAGCCATGAATCCATGTTCTTTGACCCATAACACAACATGGCTGAACCTATTAGCCTTGTGGCCGAACCCATTGAAGCCTAGGCCGAACCCAAAGTGCACATGACTATTGACTCTTTACCTTCCACATGACTTTTGGCATGCTATCTCTTCACCTACCCTATGTCGTGCCTATTTGCTTGCCTTGGCCGAACACACATGCTTCAAAACCATGGTGGCCGAGCCATATTCATGTGATCTAGCCTATTTGTGTATGTGGCCGAGCCCACTTGTTTTGGGTTAAGCCATTTATTCCATTTTGTTCATATTTTGCTTTGTTTTAATACAAATTCTTTTTTGTTGAATATTTTCTTATGTATGTGTTTTTTATTTGTTTACAAGATTTGGATTTTGGTGCTACATCTCCTCAAATTTGATTCATGCTTTGTCGTGCTTTTCGGAGTTTGTTCTTGTGTTTTGAATTGTCATCTCTAGCTTTAGAAGGCCAGTTATCACTCTCGACTTCGTACTTATAAAATTGTGAAACAAAGTCATGTGAATGTGTAGTAGTGATATGCCATGTTGATAGTTATTTCATACATGCATATGATATAATATTATATGATGTTATAACTTGATTATATACCTGTTTCATCACCTGATATGATATGCTATGCTTTACTGTTTATTTATATTTCTGTTTCTCACACTGCAAGTTCCCTCACTATGGGTTGAAATGATACATACCCGAACAGACTTTAGAATAAGGAAAAGTCGTTATGAGCTGAAATGATAGGCTCGAGCGATTTTTATTTGACTTGGGATTGCGGGTTTGAAATGATCAAACCCGGGATTTTTATTTCGAATTGAAATGATATATATCCGTATTCACTTGACATGGGTTAGAAAATATTATTCAGACATGTGGTTAATTTTAAATATAAATATTTTCTGAAAATTATAAGTATTTGGAATATAAAATATATGAGATTTTAACTTAAAATTGGATTTAAATGACTTAAATAAATTTTATAGTGATTTTCTATAAGTTAAAATTGTATAAGTCAATAAATGATTAAAAATGTAAATTAGAATGTGAATTAACTTAATAATTGAAATTTGATTTAAAATGGAATTTTAGGCTTAACTTAGTAATGAAATATTTTATTTATGAAATGGATATTTTTAAAAGTAAATAAAGTATCAAGTTATTGTTAAATTAAAAGTTAAGCAATTTAAGTGTATTTTTGACTTAATAAATGAATTATGGTTTAATTGGATATTTTATTTATAAAATTTTATTTTATAAAATCATAAGTGAAATGATATCCAAATAAATATTTTTGAAAAGTGAGATATGTTTTATAAGTTAAAAATGGTGAAAAACTGAAATTATAATGTTTCTGAAATGTTATAGTAAATCTCAGATTTGTATTGGTAGCATTTCTGAAATGCTGTGGTTTTAAGGTAGCCTTTTCTGAGTGCTGCTATTTCTTAAAAGACAATATTTTGAAATACCACTATATCTGCAGTAACGTTTTCTGAGTGTTGCTGTTTCTAAAAAGATTATATTTTTGAAATACTACTATATCTACAGTAACGTTTTCTGAGTGCTGCTGTTTCTGAAAAGACTATATTTTCGAAAAGCTAATATATGTATCATCACATTTTCAAAGTGCTACGAATGCTAAAATTACAATGTTTTTGAAATTGTTATAATTGAATGAATGAACTTAGAATTGCTACAACTTTGGAAATGAAGATTATTTTTGAAAGATATTGACATCGACTTTAAATGGTTTAAAATGAATATGTTGGATTTGAAATATAAACCATTTTGAAATTTATAACCACGGGTTATAATAACGATTGGTTGTTAAAGAGACCGGGATCGAATATGGACATACTCTCTGTCGATACCGAAAACCACTTTAACAACTGTGTACGTGGTGGAGATTCCATAATGAAGTAGGATGGTGGCGACGATTCTATTTTGAGGTATAAACGTGGACCCGACTACCGTGAGTTGGCATAAGGTAGCTAAAACAGGAGCAATCGACGGGCTAATGAGGTAGCACCTCTGATCGGACACATTCCATCGTATACCATTCTATTACTTTGTGATTGATTGGGTAGACCCCTTGATTCGGGAGTGTGGCTCGAGGTGGGCGATTGATGTGGCTCTACGTTACCACCGGCCCGGAAGTGTAATTGGTATATCTACCCTGGCATTGCCTAGTTGTGTCGTGTCACCTACCATAGCGTGCTTTACTACAAGTTTGATTTGTGTCGTACCTATGAGTATCCTCTGGTAGCTCCAGTTTACAGGGTATTACGGTACTGTATAGACTATTGGCATACCTAAAAATGTGTTAAGGTGGAAAATGTAAAGCCTTAATGCTATTTTTAAATAAGTTTACTTTACTTTAGACATTATTATAATAGCGTATCTTACTACATAGTAGATAGTTTAACGGATCCTTAAAGGATGGGCGATCCCAAGCATCCTTTAAGTTATTGATGCATTTCTATTACAGTTCACTTGAGTTGATTTACATTTTATAAGTATGTATGTCCTGACTCGAGTGTTTTGTGTTCTGCTTTACGCTTGGGTCAGCCTGAGTATCACAGCTTTGGATTCATCTTCTGGAGCTAGAGATTTGCTGGAGTTTATCTGTCTATCTAGTTGTCTATTTCCATTTCAGTTATTTCCTAGTCAGCTTTGCTTATGTATTTGTGAACTTATGTATTCAGACTTCTGTTGTATCTGTTTTTCAGACTATGGTATTTTGTATCTGTTTTGAGACTATGTATTGTAGTAGCTTCATGAACTACTATGTATTTTATTTCCGCTGCGAGTTATTCTGATATTCTGTGTCTATGATTCTGTGATTGATTTTATTTGCTCCAAATTTATTTACAATCTATTGTTTTGAATTATTCAAGTCCGACATGTGTGGTTTTATTGTCGATTTGAATGGTCCAAAATAGTGGGTCTTTACAGTATGGGAGGACACCAGAAACAAATACTGTAACAACCCTATTGTTAACTACTTAATTAATTAAATTTAATTAGGGAAAATTAATGCTAAATTTTGATTTGTGAAATTTAATTATGAAATTAAATCAAGTTTTTGAGAATAGTTGAATTAATTTAATTAATAAATGAGTTTCATTTCTTAAAGAGAATTTAATAATTAAAATTCGAGATATTATTAAATCAACTAATGAATTTGATTTTATTTTATGCAGTGTTAATTTTGTGAATTATTGTTTGAAATGAGGTTTTATAAATTATAGTTTATGTTTATAAAAATACAATGAGGATAACTTTTGTTTTCAAAAGTATGTTTAAAGTGGTATAATAACTCAATATTATTAGAAATGAGATATAAAAAAAATTGGTTTAGTTAGAGATATCGATAAATGGTGAATTAGTAATATGGAATTTATGTATTTATTTGGAGGTAAGATTTCAATTTGAGCTTTGTTTTGGTTTAGATAATAATTTGGGTTAGGATTTTGTTTAAATATTTTGTTAAGAATAATTAGGCTAAAGCAAATAATTTGATTATATTGCTTAGTGAACATTGGGCCTTGGTTTCAAGTCAATTAGCCATTACTTAACTTAATACCCTAAATCCTTTAGCCTAACCCAAATCAAAACCTCCTGGACGTCAAAAAAAATTCACGTTCTTTCGTCATAGACTAAGAAAATGGTGACAAAGGGAAATTAATTCAACCCTAAATAAAATCATAGCAATTTGAAGAAAAATCAATAAATCATAAGGAAAGAAGGCATGAGATCCTAGTCTTCTTCTCTATTTGATGCTATCATCAATTTAAGGTTTTATTTGATGTTTGATTTCTGAAATTATTGGGTTAGGGCTGTTTAGAGGTGAAATCAAATTGAAGAAGATTTTGTAGTGGTTAAGAAGAGAAGTAGAGATCACCTTCAAACTTCTCTTCATCTTGTGCAATAAGAGGTGAGTTAATCACTCACACTACTACCTCTAATACATGAGAATAATTATTAGTTTCTATTTGAATTGAATTAGATTGTTTGTTGATTTAATTACTTTCAAATTGATTGTGAATTGGTTGCTTGAATTTGATGATTTTAGATTGTTTTCTGAAAATAGATTGTGAAAATCTCTGCTGTAAAACAGCGATATCTTAGTGTATAATGATATGAATTGGTTCAATCTTTTTGTGGTAGAAAGATATTTAAATAAGTTATAAGTTCTCTTTTGGTCATTTTTCAAAATACTATGTTTAAAAGGGTCTAAATTAAGTTTGAAACTGATGTTATAGCACAGCCATTTCTAATTTCCTGAGTTGATATCTGACAATAAAATGGCCATAAATTTTTAACCATAAATCTGAATTAAGTATATTTTTTTGTTACAATGCTAAGACATTAAGGAACAACTTTCATGTTGTAAGTTTCTGCAAATTCTATGATTTAAAGGGTCGAAATTGGGTTTGAAACTAAGATACATGCTCCGCTCTATCGATTTTCAAAATTGAAATCTATAACTAAAATCGCCATAACTTTGTAACCATAAATCCAAATTGTACAAAACTTTTCTAGTGGAAATCTGAGACTTTAAGGAACAACTTTCATGTTGTGAGTTTTTGAAAATTCTTAGAAAAAATGGGTCAAAATGGTGCTTCAAAACTGAAAATCTATTGTGATCTATGATATGTTGTTATGTTTGTGATATTGTTAAATGTACTTTGAATGTTCGGTCGTGATCGTTTTGATATATATATTTCCATTGGTTTGTTAAATTATAAATTGCGTCTAGAGATGATATGAAAATCAAACCTTATGGAACTGTGGTCGTTATAATCTTGTGATATGTTATAGTGAATTTTTTGTGCTTTATTGACTTTGAATCATTTTTGATTCAAAGATTTGGAAATTTATAAATTTAAATCTACCTATTTTCCAAATATTTATATAGGTGCTTTGTTTTGTATACAAATAATTTCGCAAAGAGAGTTTATTAAACTTCTAAATATCAAACATGTTTTCTTAAGTAGTCTAATTACTTTAATAAATGATTTGTGGGTTTTAAATTTAACTTTTTGAAAATATAAGTGTACGAGGTTTTAATTAATTATTAGAACACTAAATTGGTTTTCAAAATGGATTAATGGATTTATAAATAAATGAATTCTTTTATAAGTGGCATTCGAAATTGATGTGTAAACATTATACCCTTATGGAATTTAAAGAATTAATGTGATTTTGGAACATGGAAAAAAATATTGTTTCATAAAACAAACACTCTTGGAACAATTTGGATTAACGCAATATTTTGATAAGTGACAAATTAAATAAATTTTTTGAGAACCTTAATTCTATAATTTGGGGAGTACTAATAATTGACTTAGTATCATCGATTGGTTTAAATGCTTTCGAATAACGCTTCGTCGAATATGGTATAACTCATTAAATAGAATGTTTGAGTGGAATTTACTGGCCTAGCCTATTAACGAACACTTGAATTTCACCGGGTAGTATGGGATACCTTGGTTAAATTCTTGTGATCGTATTTGGGAAAGTACTTAACACTTTAGAGTTGTATTCTCTTCTGGTGTGCAACAATTGGTTGCTATATCGTTAATAGAATATGGTTCAAGTTTTCCAGTGGTATCCAATGTAACGATACGGATTTTTCACGTTCGAAAATCGACATCCATACTTTACATCGTACTCGAATGCCGCAGATCCGACCGTTCAAATCCGAGTCGCTGGAGCTTATAACACAATTAACTAAATAACACAGCGAAAGAAAAAGAATAATACATTAATATACAATATCTGATACAATATCTGATACAACAGAGTGATAAAATGAATATCAATATACATCAGAGATATGATACAAAAAATAGCAGCGGAAAAGAAAACGATAACACCAGCAGCGGATAATCTCCATCTCCAAAGCACCAATCTAAAAATAGCTCGAACTCCCAATAACGAGGCACAAAGATAAGCAAGTGCAGTCCATATCCAAAGACTGAACTAGCTCTAGAAAATATACTAATTCTGACTATCTGAAAAACCCAACTCTAGACTGCCCGTGTAGAAAATTTTGAGCACCCAGAGTTTAGGAAAGAAACAATAAACTTCGGATCAGTCATGGGACTAGTGTGAGCAACAAAAATAGTTTATCTTTAAAAACAAATAGCAAGAGAATTTTAAAGTCAATTCGCAATGCTTTTGGAAAATGAAACTACCATAAGGCCTCCCGCCACACACACAATGCAAATGCAGAATCGGAGGAGATTTCTCCTTATGATAGTCAAAGATGCTTACTACGTAAAAATCAAATCATTGGATATTATTATTAGTGCATAGTGTAGAAAACATTTCGAAAGTAGAATATAAATCTTAGCCAGCATAGACATTTCGAACTATGCCTACTATAGCTACCATCTAAACAGTGGGGCGCCACCATAAGTAAATGGCAGGTTCTACAACTAAAACCGTACAGGGTTTCGTATTGGAGTTTGGATTTCCAACAAAGGGTCAGGCCAAGGAACTTCCCATTGCCATATAGGTACGCCTCTGGAAAGACGACCCTGAGAAATAACCTAACATTACGGTTAGATTCTGCCAACACAAGGCCGGGTTACCCCTAACTGGGTAACTACTGACACGAGTATGCCATCTCTCGGTTGTAACCAACCTTTAACCGGGGCCCCAGCAACAAATCACAAAGTAAGATATATATATATATATATACTTGCGACATCCACATAAGTTAAGTATCTGGGCTCCATACCATGATACCACTTCTATCCAGAAGGAAATGTACATACCCTAAGGGGCGCTACCTCCAATAACCTTGCCGCATCTTTCCTGTTTTGACCATTCCGGGGTGTGAGGTTCGACGAAGTCTCATCCACAAAGCTACGCTTTTCACAAATCCATGCTTTGGGTCAACAGATGATCAAAGTAATGATCACAAAGATATAAAATCAAACAAATGATCATATCACAAATGATCAAACAATGATCATCACACAGCAACACTCAGCATGTCACATTACCAAATTAGGAATATATCGTTGATAAATATCAACTACATAACCTCTGAGCTCGTACGTCTCAGAAAAGGGTGTTAAGCTAAGAGAATAAATTCTCCGCCACCAACAGAAATGTATTTGAAAGAAATCGGCTTTATATCTCAAAGTGTAATGTCAGACATGTAACCATACAAGTCTGTTCCGGGTTCGAACAAAACCGAAGGCACTTCTTACGAAGCCCTTGCAAATCCAGATAATTTTCTAATCACGTCCGGACTTCCCGTCACTAAGGGTGATAAAATCTCTATACTGGGGATCAGCCGATGCAGAGTAACTCGACGGTAATCCTTCCGTTTTCAAAAATATCCGGTCTTCAACACCGGTCATCAAATGCCATCCATTACGACGTATCACATATTCGAAATGGGTTATACGACCCAAAGGTCCTTTCCCGGCTAACCCGAATAATGAGCGAAATATTTAAAACATATGGATATGGGATTTCAACTAAGTCACAACTTAATAATTTAAAACTTTCTTTCAAATAGTTTAAACAAATTACCATTTTCAAATCTTTTAAACAAAAAGATTCAATTCACAAAG
Organism: Allium fistulosum; assembly: GCA_030737815.1. Classification (NCBI taxonomy): domain Eukaryota; kingdom Viridiplantae; phylum Streptophyta; class Magnoliopsida; order Asparagales; family Amaryllidaceae; genus Allium; species Allium fistulosum. Next base: position 374,889,818 of record CM060902.1, on the reverse strand, counting down.
TTAACCCCATTCACAAAGATCCATTCATATATTTCAAAACAATTTCCATTTCACTTGGATTACCTCGTTAAATCTTTAAATCAAGATTTAACTTATAGCTTTCAAAACTCGTTTCCAAAGATTTATTCATAGCCTTTCAAAACAATTTTATTTCAAGTTGGATTAACTCATTCGGTCTCTGAATCAAAGACCCATTTCACAGTTTTCAAAACATTTCAATTTCATTTTAAACTTGAAACCTTTCAACACAATTTAGAAATCCTTTCTTAAAATGAAAGCTATTATTATTTGAAAACAAGTAGTTTTCGTTTTGGAAAAATCCAGTTATATTTGCTCGAGTTAAAGCCTTTGAATTTAAATTCAAATTTCTAAATCAGAACCTTTAAAATAGTTTAACCCACATATAACTAGTATAACCTCTTTAATCCCTAGTTTCAAATCATAGGATTCAATTTCAAACTTAAATTCAAATTTAAATCCAATTATTTAAATTTTCAAAACTCGATTAAGTTATTCAAAATAACTTTTATCTTTGAAATTCTATTTCAAAAGCTTTTCACTTTATACCCAAATTTCCAATTTCAAAATCAATTGAAATTAAAATTTCAATTTCAAAAACATCAAATTTAAATTATCTGTGACTTAACCGATTTCCTCGTGAAATCCATATTTGTGTGTGTATAAGTGTGGTCCAGGGGTTTCACACACAATAGTGCAACATCGTTCAATCATAACAGATTAAAACACAGAAATATAATTGATAAGCGATATAACTATAACGCTTATCGCTCATTCACAGATCACAGATATATATCACAGATAAGTAAATTACAAATCACAACATAAATCAGGGTATATCACAAAGCATCATATATCAGGGATATCAAACAATTCACATTCAATAGAATCCAAACATCCATAAGTAAGGTCAGTTAATTGTCTAATCAATTCAAATCAGATTAATTTCTTATGAATTTCTAATCCTGGTTAATTAACATCAATAATTTACAAATCATTTTGATTAATTATTCTTTAATCGTTTACAAATCAATTTTAAATAATAATTTAATTGACCTTCAACTAATTGATCATCCTCAAATTTATTTCCCTAATTAGGTAATCATATAATTAATTATCCTTTAATTAATTTTTCCTTAATCACTTGGTTAATCAAACTTAAATCATTAATTAATTACTTAAAATTAAGTAATTATCTTTAATCATTTTTTTATTAATTATTTCAACTCTTTAAGATTTATTTAATTAACTTAATTATCAATTACCAATCTCTGATTACCATTAAAATGTAATTACTTTCTAATTTATTGATATTAATTACTCATCTTAATTAACATTTTATAAATCTTCTTTAAATTTTGAAAACCAAATTATTATTAACTACAACTTAAGTGTTAATTAAATTTATACTTAAATTAATTAAAATATTAACTAAGTGTTAAAACGTGGTTAAGCATTAACTAAAGTAATTAAAACCTATATTAAGTTTTAACTTAAAACGATAAAACACATATTAAGTTTTTTACAGTACTTAACCTTGATTGAAATCTTTGTACTTAGCTTTACTAAAAAAAACACTACTGCAGTTGAAAATAACAAACCTGAGCCTTCCTCCATGTTTACTCGAGTTACACTTCGAGTCTCCTTTTGTTTCCCTGTGCTTCGAGCAAAACTTCCATTTACCTCATGATCGACTCGAGACCAACCCTTCTTCCCTAAAAACATTCGAACCCAGAAAACAAACGTGCACACGTGTACATCATCGCCGGCCATCTTCCGGCATCTCCATGACGTCGAGCACGTCGATGATCTTCCCCAGAACCAACCCCAACCGTTCAAACTTCGGCGTCATCACGAAAACAAAATCGAGTAGCCTAACCCAAACCTGGAATGCAACAGCCCTCACCCTCTCGAACCTGTCAACGCCGCTTCCTCCGAGCTCCGACCACCAGAGGCCACCAAACTCCGGCCGTAGCCTCGTCCACCTCCCCTCCTTCTATTCCACCACCTTCGAGCCATTCCGATTCACCCACGACGATGAATTTGCTTCGCAAACCATCTTGACCAAAACTAACAGCTAAACCCTAGTTTAATTAATAACTCTCTTCATAACGAATTAAAAAAATTTCTTGCATTTTTTCTTCAACCCCTGACCGTACTAGCACCTCCATGCCAAGTTTCAAACTTCGAAAATGATTGGATCATCGGAAAATTGTGAAAATCCAATTTACGTTCAACTCGCAACTGCTCGTGATTCTCAACCTTAAAATTCATGATCTTTCTCTTAAAAATCATAACTTTCAAATACAAAACATATAATATAATTGAACCAAGAAATTAAAATACTAAATTTTGACATAGTTCAGTGTTTTCACTGTCTATTCTTGGTTTACAGTAAAAACATTTGATCTTTTAATTCGAGAATATTTTTAAAACTTGGATCTTGTTTATGCAAACATATTTGTTTAATATCAAATCCTAAAAAGAATTAGATAGAGAGATTATATTTGTTTTTCTTTGAACAGGTTTTGGAACCTGTTAGCAAAGCAGAGGCAAATTTATGCCTGTTTCTCTGACATGCTTACAATATATAGCCTAATTCACTAGATTCAAGTTGAATATATATCTAGACAAACATATATACATCATCACCCCACAGATATATCACATGCATCAGAATCAAAAGATTAAGAGTTGAAAGTTTGCTCACCTTAAATTGAAGACAGAGGGCAGAGCAGACTTTGAAAATGAAACTAGAATGCTTTTAATGGTTATTAAGTTGATTTAGATCTGATCTTTGCATTTGCTTTGCTTTGCTTTCCAGGCTGAAGACTTTGACTTGTTTCCAGATTTTAATCTTTGGTTTACAGGGTTTGAATTTTGTTTAAGTTATTAAGATGATAGTTGCTTCAGATTTTCTCAACTTTAAGTGAACGAATTGAGGTAAGAGTAAACTGAGTTGTACAGGTAATGTTATATATATCTTTTTCTGTTTTGTACAATTCGTTTCAGAGATTTTTATTTGCTTATGGAGGCTGAAATGATTTTAAACATTTCGAATGACCTTTGTTTGCTGTTGACTTCGGCTGATATCTTACTTTTGTGGCTTGCAGTCATTATCTTGGTACTTTATGTCTTCCTTTGCCTTTTGTATTCTCTTTTGCAAGTGTACTTGTTCATATTCACCCAATTCCATACGTACATACTTGTATACATATCTTCATTTGTTTTTTTGTACATAGATATTTTGGTTTTGTTTCATACTTGAATGTATATAATGTTGTCTTCTTTTCTTTGCTTTAGTCACATTACTTTGTAATAAAATTGAATGTATTATTATTTTCATCTTTGTCTACATTTATCCATATTTATTGTCTTATATTATTTTATAAACTCAACCCATTATTAACCATAAATTCTAATATTTATTATTATCATTTATTATTAAACCATTTATTTAATATTTAAATTCAAATCAAAAAATATATATCTACATATATATACAACATTTTAAATTTAAATGATTTAACGCATTTTTATTTGATTTCGGGGAAACTCGCATCACTTTAATCAATTTATTTTACTATATTTATTCAAAAATACAATTAATTATCAATTTAAATATATATAAAATTCGGGGTCATTACAAACTTCCCCCCTTAAAAGAATTTCATCCTCGAAATTCAGAAGCACGAAACAACATAGAGATAGACAGATTCGATCTCCTATAATTCCTCAAACTTAAGATATGAATTCCAAACTCAAGTTGGAATATCTCAGAATACATACCAATTTGTCCCTCTTCGGACTTTGGTATTCACAAGAAATTACAATAGAATTTCAAATTTGGTTTTAAACGATATCGTTTTATTGATTTAATTAAATTTATCCTCATATTCTATTAATCAATTTACCTTAAATTAAAATTTCCAATTTCAAATTCATTAAGGTTTAAATCAAAAGGCTGATAAGAAACCGATGAAGATACGAAGTAAGGATCTTCTATAACGATTCGCAGAGCCATCATCACAACGAAACTTCTTCTTGTAGCTGATATGAAGAAATGAAAAGAATTTGGAGACGAATCAAAGAAGATTGATAAGAAAGTTGTTTCCACTGTTGCAGGGTATTGACCATTTATAGTCGTATTCCCTTGTCCCCTATCTCGTCTTCTTCTTGTACTCATACTTACTATCAGTGGATAGTAAGAGAATTTACTGAGACGTTCAAACAGATATCTGAGAAATTACTCATTCTAGGGATACTTCACCCTATCTCTAATGAGCTACTTAATGTCTTATACTCCTGAGCTAAAGTTCAACCTTAGCTCTGATACCAAATGTAACGATACGGATTTTTCGCGTTCGAAAATCGACATCCATACTTTACATCATACTCGAATGCCGCAGATCCGACCGTTCAAATCCGAGTCGCCGGAGCTTATAACACAATTAAGTAAATAACACAGCGGAAGAAAAAGAATAATACATTGATATACAATATCTGATACAATATCTGATACAACAGAGTGATAAAATGAATATCAATATACATCAGAGATATGATACAAGAAATAGCAGCGGAAAAGAAAACGATAACACCAGCAGCGGATAATCTCCATCTCCAAAGTACCAATCTAAAAATAGCTCGAACTCCCAATAACGAGGCACAAAGATAAGCAAGTGCAGTCCATATCCAAAGACTGAACTAGCTCCAGAAAATATACTAATTCTGACTATCTGAAAAACCCAACTCTAGACTGCCCGTGTAGAAAATTTTGAGCACCCAGAGTTTAGGAAAGAAACAATAAACTTCGGATCAGTCATGGGACTGGTGTGAGCAACAAAAACAATTTATCTTTAAAAACAAATAGCAAGAGAATTTTAAAGTCAATTCGCAATGCTTTTGGAAAATGAAACTACCATAAGGCCTCCCGCCACACACACAATGCAAACGCAGAATCAGAGGAGATTTCTCCTTATGATAGTCAAAGATGCTTACTACGTAAAAATCAAATCATTGGATATTATTATTAGCGCATAGTGCAGAAAACGTTTCGAAAGTAGAATATAAATCTTAGCCAGCATAGACATTTCGAACTATGCCTACTATAGCTACCATCTAAACAGTGGGGCGCCACCATAAGTAAATGGCAGGTTCTACAACTAAAACCGTACAGGGTTTCGTATTGGAGTTTGGATTTCCAACAAATGGTCAGGCCAAGGAACTTCCCATTGCCACATAGGTACGCCTCTGGAAAGACGACCCTGAGAAATAACCTAACATTACGGTTAGATCTCTGCCAACACAAGGCCGGGTTACCCCTAACTGGGTAACTACTGACACGAGTATGCCATCTCCCGGTTGTAACCAACCTTTAACCGGGGCCCCAGCAACAAATCACAAAGTAAGATATATATATACTTGCGACATCCACATAAGTTAAGTATCTGGGCTCCATGCCATGATACCACTTCTATCCAGAAGGAAATGTACATACCCTAAGGGGCGCTACACCCAATAACCTTGTCGCATCTTTCCTGTTTTGACCATTCCAGGGTGTGAGGTTCGACGAAGTCTCGTCCACAAAGCTATGCTTTTCACAAAGCCATGCTTTGGGTCAACAGATGATCAAAGTAATGATCACAAAGATATAAAATCAAACAAATGATCATATCACAAATGATCAAACAATGATCATCACACAGCAACACTCAGCATGTCACATTACCAAATTGGGAATATATCGCTGATAAATATCAACTAAATAACCTCTGAGCTCGTACGTCTCAGAAAAGGGTGTTAAGCTAAGAGAATAAATTCTCCGCCACCAACAGAAATGTATTTGAAAGAAATCGGCTTTATATCTCAAAGTGTAATGTCAGACATGTAACCATACAAGTCTGTTCCGGGTTCGAACAAAACCGAAGGCACTTCTTACGAAGCCCTTGCAAATCCGGATAATTTTCTAATCACGTCCGGACTTCCCGTCACTAAGGGTGATAAAATCTCTATACCGGGGATCAGCCGATGCAGAGTAACTCGACGGTAATCCTTCCGTTTTCAAAAATATCCGGTCTTCAACACCGGTCATCAAATGCCATCCATTACGACGTATCACATATTCGAAATGGGTTATACGACCCAAAGGTCCTTTCCCGGCTAACCCGAATAATGAGCGAAATATTTAAAACATATGGATATGGGATTTCAATTAAGTCACAACTTAATAATTTAAAACTTTCTTTCAAATAGTTTAAACAAATTACCATTTTCAAATCTTTTAAACAAAAAGATTCAATTCACAAAGTTAACCCCATTCACAAAGATCCATTCATATATTTCAAAACAATTTCCATTTCACTTGGATTAACTCGTTAAATCTTTAAATCAAGATTTGACTTATAGCTTTCAAAACTCGTTTCCAAAGATTTATTCATAGCCTTTCAAAACAATTTTATTTCAAGTTGGATTAACTCATTCGGTCTCTGAATCAAAGACTCATTACACAGTTTTCAAAACATTTCAATTTCATTTTAAACTTGAAACCTTTCAACACAATTTAGAAATCCTTTCTTAAAATGAAAGCTATTATTATTTGAAAACAAGTAGTTTTCGTTTTGGAAAAATCCAGTTATATTTGCTCGAGTTAAAGCCTTTGAATTTAAATTCAAATTCCCAAATTAGAACCTTTAAAATAGTTTAACCCACATATAACTAGTATAACCTCTTTAATCCCTAGTTTCAAATCATAGGATTCAATTTCAAACTTAAATTCAAATTTAAATCCAATTATTTAAATTTTCAAAACTCGATTAAGTTATTCAAAATAACTTTTATCTTTGAAATTCTATTTCAAAAGCTTTTCACTTTATACCCAAATTTCCAATTTCAAAATCAATTGAAATTAAAATTTCAATTTCAAAAACATCAAATTTAAATTATCTGTGACTTAACCGATTTCCTCGTGAAATCCATATTTGTGTGTGTATAAGTGTGGTCCAGGGGTTTCACACACAATAGTGCAACATCGTTCAATCATAACAGATTAAAACATAGAAATATAATTGATAAGCGATATAACTATAACGCTTATTGCTCATTCACAGATCACAGATATATATATCACAGATAAGTAAATTACAGATCACAACATAAATCAGGGTATATCACAAAGCATCATATATCAGGGATATCAAACAATTCACATTCAATAGAATCCAAACATCCATAAGTAAGGTCAGTTAATTGTCTAATCAATTCAAATCAGATTAATTTCTTATGAATTTCTAATCCTGGTTAATTAACATCAATAATTTACAAATCATTTTGATTAATTATTCTTTAATCGTTTACAAATCAATTTTAAATAATAATTTAATTGACCTTCAACTAATTGATCATCCTCAAATTTATTTCCCTAATTAGGTAATCATATAATTAATTATCCTTTAATTAATTTTTCCTTAATCACTTGGTTAATCAAACTTAAATCATTAATTAATTACTTAAAATTAAGTAATTATCTTTAATCATTTTTTTATTAATTATTTCAACTCTTTAAGATTTATTTAATTAACTTAATTATCAATTACCAATCTCTGATTACCATTAAAATGTAATTACTTTCTAATTTATTGATATTAATTACTCATCTTAATTAACATTTTATAAATCTTCTTTAAATTTTGAAAACCAAATTATTATTAACTACAACTTAAGTGTTAATTAAATTTATACTTAAATTAATTAAAATATTAACTAAGTGTTAAAACGTGGTTAAGCATTAACTAAAGTAATTAAAACCTATATTAAGTTTTAACTTAAAACGATAAAACACATATTAAGTTTTTTACAGTACTTAACCTTGATTGAAATCTTTGTACTTAGCTTTACCAAAAAAAACACTACTGCAGTTGAAAATAACAAACCCGAGGCTTCCTCCATGTTTACTCGAGTTACACTTCGAGTCTCCCTTCGTTTCCCTGTGCTTCGAGCAAAACTTCCATTTACCTCGTGATCGACTCGAGACTAACCCTTCTTCCCCAAAAACGTTCGAACCCAAACAACAAACGTGCACGCGTGCACGTGTACATCGTCGCCGGCCATCTTCCGGCCTCGCCATGACGTCGAGCACGTCGACGATCTTCCCCAGAACCAACCCCAACCGTTCAAACTTCGGCGTCATCACGAAAACAAAATCGAGTAGCCTAACCCAAACCTGGAATGCAACAGCCCTCACCCTCTCGAACCTGTCAACGCCGCTTCCTCCGAGCTCCGACCACCAGAGGCCACCAAACTCCGGCCGTAGCCTCGTCCACCTCCCCTCCTTCTATTCCACCACCTTCGAGCCATTCCGATTCACCCACGAACCATCTCGACCAAAACTAACAGCTAAACCCTAGTTTAATTAATAACTCTCTTCATAATGAATTTAAAAATTTTCTTGCATTTTTTCTTCAACCCCTGACCGTACTAGCACCTCCATGCCAAGTTTCAAACTTCAAAAATGATTGGATCATCGGAAAATTGTGAAAATCCAATTTACGTTCAACTCGCAACTGCTCGTGATTCTCAACCTTAAAATTCATGATCTTTCTCTTAAAAATCATAACTTTCAAAAACAAAACATATAATATAATTGAACCAAGAAATTAAAATACTAAATTTTGACATAGTTCAGTGTTTTCACTGTCTATTCTTGGTTTACAGTAAAAACATTTGATCTTTTAATTCGAGAATATTTTTAAAACTTGGATCTTGTTTATGCAAACATATTTTTTTAATATCAAATCCTAAAAAGAATTAGATAGAGAGATTATATTTGTTTTTCTTTGAACAGGTTTTGGAACTTGTTAGCAAAGCAGAGGCAAATTTATGCCTGTTTCTCTGACATGCTTACAATATATAGCCTAATTCACTAGATTCAAGTTGAATATATATCTAGACAAACATATATACATCATCACCCCACAGATATATCACATGCATCAGAATCAAAAGATTAAGAGTTGAAAGTTTGCTCACCTTAAATTGAAGACAGAAGGCAGAGCAGACTTTGAAAATGAAACTGGAATGCTTTTAATGGTTATTAAGTTGATTTAGATCTGATCTTTGCATTTGCTTTGCTTTCCAGGCTGAAGACTTTGACTTGTTTCCAGATTTTAATCTTTGGTTTACAGGGTTTGAATTTTGTTTAAGTTATTAAGATGATAGTTGCTTCAGATTTTCTCAACTTTAAGTGAACGAATTGAGGTAAGAGTAAACTGAGTTGTACAGGTAATGTTATATATATCTTTTTCTGTTTTGTACAATTCATTTCAGAGATTTTTATTTGCTTATGGACGCTGAAATGATTTTAAACATTTCGAATGACCTTTGTTTGCTGTTGACTTCGGCTGATATCTTACTTTTGTGGCTTGCATTCATTATCTTGGTACTTTATGTCTTCCTTTGCCTTTTGTATTCTATTTTGCAAGTGTACTTGTTCATATTCACCCAATTCCATACGTGCATACTTGTATACATATCTTCATTTGTTTTTTTGTACATAGATATTTTGGTTTTGTTTCATACTTGAATGTATATAATGTTGTCTTCTTTTCTTTGCTTTAGTCACATTGCTTTGTAATAAAATTGAATGTATTATTATTTTCATATTTGTCTACATTTATCCATATTTATTGTCTTATATTATTTTATAAACTCAACCCATTATTAACCATAAATTCTAATATTTATTATTATCATTTATTATTAAACCATTTATTTAATATTTAAATTCAAATCAAAATATATATATCTACATATATATACAACATTTTAAATTTAAATGATTTAGCGCATTTTTATTTGATTTCGGGAAAACTCGCATCACTTTAATCAATTTATTTTACTATATTTATTCAAAAATACAATTAATTATCAATTTAAATATATATATATATAAAATTCAGGGTCGTTACACGTAATAAGTGATATTTACTAGCTTTTAGTAAATACTTGAATTTCACCATACGGTATGGGACGTATTGGTTAAATTCTAGTGATTACTGAAGGTGATAGTATTTGGCACTTTAGAGTTTACTCTCTTTTGGTGTGCGGCAAGTGGCTGCTAGATCCTTAAGAAGTTTATTTCTGGATTTCTTTTCAAACATAATAATATAATAATATTAAATAAATGTAGATTATCGAGTCATGGTTTCTACGATCACCTTGATCGGTATGGACTATCCTTGAGATCATTTTGTGATTCCGTGTTCCCGGTTTGAGTACGATCCTTGGTATCGGATCGGTTCGCGTGATACTAATTTGTTTGTTTGTTTGCCATGGGTTTTGAGTACAATCATTGCGATTGTTTTGGACGATCATTACGATCGGTTTGGATTAAGATCGTTTGGATTCTAGATTGGATTTTGTGACTGTTCTGTGTTCGTGAAATAAATATATGTTCTTGTGTCTTGTGATGGATGTTAATTCAATTCTGTTATTTTGTGTTTAGTGACTTGTTCGTGTTTGTGACTTAAACTTATAACCCGATTCTGAGTTAATCATTGATATCTGCGTGATTAGAGATATTGTGTTTTGTTATGTGAATTCAGTGTTTAGGGACTAATATGTGTCCGTGACTTAAATGTATAACCATGTACCTTGTGATTAACTCTGAGTTAAATTAATTCCCGTGACTTGTTATATCCTGGACTACTGTATTTACTTATACGTTGTTTGTTCTTGTGCTATATCTTGTTCTCACCTTATTGGATATTTAGAGATAGTCTGACCCGGGTGTTATTTTGCTCGGGTCAGGCCGAGACTTTTCAGGTTACAGGACAGGTTGACCTTTGAATGTTAGTGCTAGCAAGAAGATAAACATTTGGACTTCTAGTTTATCCCATTTAGGAATTTGGACCTTGTATATAAGATGTACAATTGAGATTAGAGAATTCTAAAAATTTGTATAACAATCGAGTTTAGTATTTCATTTTGTAAATGAAATAATTTGTATATGTATAAGTTGAGATTTATTCCACTGTGATCTGTGACTGTTATTTATATGATATATTGTTCTGATTCTGAGAAATCGGTATGCCTATTACTTTGTATTAATATTGTACACGTAAAATTCAGTTCAGATATTAAGCGAAAAGGTATAAATGACGTGTAAGCATTAGTATAAAGATATATTCACATTCGATCGCCCTTAATAAGCCGTATTCTCTGAATTAGCAGACGACATTACTTGTAATGTTCTTTGCTAATCTGGGCATCACGGTGGGGTCGTTACAAATACCCTACAGTTGAGTGGCATAAGATAGTTTGGAGCAGATCGAATAACCCTAAGATGGCTCACATTCTATATAAAGCTATTCTGGGCAAGCTTCCTACTAAGGACCGTCTGCATAACTGGGGAATCTTAGAAGAAACAACATGCAACTTATGCAACGAGGAAAATGAGAGTCACAATCACTTATTCTTTGAATGTTCTTATAGTAAACGTATATGGGACTTCAAAAATTGAAATGTGTGTTATCAAATGAGGTTAAATCCTTAAAAGATGATATTTTGTACCTGAACCAGTGGAGTAACATCTCTAACCTGATGTAGGAGATGCTCAAAATTTGCCTCACAGCTACCTTATGTCATGTTGGAGAGAAAGGAACAACAGGGCTTTCAATAACAAAAAGAAAGAAATTCAGTTACTTAATTCGCAAATTAACAGAGATACGAGCATAATAGTTGATCGAATTGCAAAAATGCAAACTTACCATCTTAAGGGAACAAGAAAGACAAGCACTGGAGAGGATGAAGATGATGGTAGATTACACAGGAAGTCGAGTAGATGCTTGGGAGCCGCCATGAGTAAGAAACCTAAATATGGAATGTTTGAGTTGAAGTGTTTTGTCTGTATTGGTTTGTAGCTAATTGTCATTATATTGGCCAAAGTGTAAGATATTAGGCTTTAGCCCGTATGAGTTGGTAATAAAATTTTAACCCAGTTTCAAAAAAAATGTTACCCGATGTCCTGACCTGGCTATATTGGGCTGATTGCGCAGGCCAGACTCAACTGTTGATGAGAAGGATTATCATGAGGCAAGGACTGCATGACCAAGATATAGAGTCCGGACAGTTATACGGAGCCCGGATTGGACAGAGTTGATAGATGGACAACGCGGGATGTCAAAAAGATGGAAGTTAGCTCATGTAAGATAGGGATCGGTAGAGTGGTTTGGGGATGTAGACGAGATGACATAGGGTTTGGTATAGTACGAAGAGAGTATATGGATCGGCATGTATCTGAGAAGCTATATGGATCGGCGTGATAAGTTAGGTAGATGGTTAGTGTCGATGGAGTCAAGAAGGGATCGGCATAGTTAAAGATCGCCATAGAGTTCGGCATGTATCTCTCAGGAATTATGGATCGGCATTGCTCACAAAAGATGGATCTGCATGGTATGGTTCGTGAGAGATGGATCGGCATGGTATGCCTCGTGAGAGATGGAACGACATGGTATGGCTTGTGAGAGATGGGTCGGCATGGTATGCCTCGTGAGAGATGGATCAGCATGGTGTGCTCGTGCGAGATGGATCGGCATACATCTCTCAGGACATATGGATCGGTATTTGTTAAGGAACCAAGAGGGTTAGCGCTATTACTTGGTGGGATCAGCACCCCCTTGACCAGATTGAGATTTGAACTAAAGGTCAACAAGAACTAGAGCTCCACATATCCAAACGTTCTGATATTTGAAGCACCATCATGTTAGAGCATAAGGGAGCTAACATAGGGATCGCTAGCCCAAACTCAACATATAGAGGGATCGGTACCGATCCTATCCATTGAGAGTTGGGCCTAGCCCTCCTTATGGTGAGCCCATATGGTCGAGGAGGTCCTGTTGCCGAAGTTCCGGTCAGATTGGAGGCCGCCTTCATCTATAAATACAAGCATAGGGGGCCATTTTGGGGACTCTTACGCTGTTGGTTAGATACCACCATTATTGTAATCAACTTCCTTCATTCCTTTCTTGTCACTTGCTGTTTCTTGCTGTTTGTAATTGTAATCAAGTTAATTAAAAAGCAATAAAGAGAATATTCAAAGTGGACGTAGGTAATCGACGCCGAACCACTATAAATGTTGTTGTTTCTGCTTTCTGCTATGTTTTTCTTGTTATTTTGTGATTTTCCTCTATTTTCATTTAGTTTCTTTATTTATTTCACTATTTAAACCTATTCCTGGGTGTGTGTGGAAAATTTGCTTGCAAACATTTTGGTGCTTTCATTGAGAAATTAATTCTCAATCTGTTAGGATCCCTTTTGTTGCTACTGGATTGAGGAAATCCCCCGAAAGAGATCCAGATTCATCTCTAGAAGCTTGCAGATACTATTTAGATTTACCAGAATCTAGACAAAGAAATCTAGAATGGTGAGGCATACCAGATCGACTTCCCAAAACGTTGATGCAAACGAAACTGCCAGCACCCAACAAGGAGCTCCAAGTAACCAGCCTGCTAATGTGAATGTGGAGCCTGCTAGTCTAGAATCCTGCCGATTCCATCACTAGAGCTGAATTCAACAACCTAATAGGGGAGCTGATGGAGAGCTGTAGGAAACTGAACGAGCAAATCCAGACTAATGCCAACTTGATGAACCAAATTGCTCAACAGCAGCGTCAAAGCGCCAGAAGGGATCTTGCTACTTACTCGGCGTCAGAAGTTTAGCCTCATCAGACGAACATCAAAGGTGTAGGCGTCGCAGAGTTGAAGCGGCGTGTATGGGGACATCAGAGTAACGCTTGGCAGACCAACATGGTCTGCCAAGATGGATCGGTGTCGATCCCTCCCTAGGGATCGGTACCGATCCCTCAGCCAGAGGGGTTGTCCCTCAAGTGCAATTGGGAAGCGTGCCGAAGCTGGGTCCGGAAACTTGGATGCTGGAGTATGTTTAGATGTTGACCAACGACCTCTCCGAAACGACGATGAGATGAATACTCATGGTGCGCATCAGAAGGATGATAGGCCAAGGAGGCATGAGATAGCCCATAGACATCGACCGGAACATTCACGCGAGGTGGAGCGTGACCACCGATTGGCACCACCTATCCAGCCACCGGACTTATCGGCGATGGTCAGACAACTGGTGAGGGAGAACCAGGGTTTGACAAATGATGATTGGGGAATCTCGAGGAGCCACACCCCATTACTGACAGTATTTTACATGCGGAGTATCCTAAAAGGTTTAATATGCCTATGATGCCTGCCTATGAGGGGAAAACCGACCCCATGCAGCACATCATGAGGTACGAATGGTTGATGGACTCAGCAAGAGCGAATGATGCTACCAAATGTAGATGCTTCCCTATAACTCTCTCTGGGATCGCCATGATGTTGTTCACAAGATTACCCCCACGATCAATCTCAAGATTTGATGAACTGGCAACAAGGTTTGTAGAGCAGTTCCGTATCCACGCTACTCGCCTCAAAGATGTGATGTCATTGTCCAGTGTAATCCAGGCTCTGGGGGATTCACTGAAGGACTACTTGTATAGATTTCATATTTCTGCCACTGAAGTCAGTAACCCAAATGACCATGCGATACTTATGGCTGTGACAAGAGGGGCTGACCCAGAATCCGATTTCAGCGACATGCTAGCTGGAAAACCGCCGGCCACGCTAGAACATTTTTACTCAAAGGCGGCCCAGTTTATGAGGAAGGAGGAAGCCATATTATCTAGAGAGAGCAATGTTGCAGGGCCCAGTGGGGAAGCGGTGCAAAGCAACATCGCGATAAAGTAGTCTAAAGGGAGTTCTGGGAAGGTTCAGGTCAATGTTCAAAACAAGCCGAATCAACAGAAAAGAAGTAGTGAAGGGAATCCAGACCGGAAGAGGGAGCCCAGAAGGCCGAAGCCTAGGTTTCTTATGTATGACAGCTACACACCTCTTAATGCATCTCTGGAGAATATTTACTTGTCCACCTGTAATACTTTTCAATATAAGAAGCCGCGTTCGAAGAAGTCAACAGAGAAACAAAAGCAAACTAGAAAGTATTGTCGGTTCCATGAATATTAAGAGCACAACACGAACGAGTGCAGGCATCTCCAGGATGCTATCGAGAAATTGATTCGGGAGAAGAAGTTACAACAGTTTGTGAATAATCCGCAAGACGGCGGACAGGAGACGTTTGTCCCCAATCGAGGGCAAGCTCTGCGTAGGGCTGAGGAGTCTACGCGGACCGGAGGAAGATTGGTAATAAACATGATAGTTGGTGGACCGCACCCCACGAATAGAAGTTGGCAGGAAGTGGAGCGCTTTGCTATTGCGATGAGACATGTGGATTTTGAATGTTGTTCAAATATGCAGGACGGAACTCTGTCCAAGCAACAGCGGACGATGACTGATGATATAGTGTTCAGGAGCAGGGACGCCGATAGAGTAGAGGCCCCTACTATTGATCTGATGGTCGTTTCAGCCATGATTGGCCCTGCTCTGGTGAGAAGAATTTTGATTGATTGTGGAAGTTCTGTAAACATTATCTTTAAGAAAGCTTATGATCAAATGAGAATGGAGGCCAAGGATTTGAAACCGTCTAAAGCTAGAATACACGGTTTTAACGGTGTGGCGACTGAGGTAGTTGGTTATGTCCAATTGCCGGTTGAGTAAGGGAAAGGTGAACGTAAGAGGGTGCGGATCCTACCGTTCATTGTTTTGGATGTTGAACCACCGTACAATGTTTTTCTGGGCCGTCCGGCCCTGGCTGAATTTCGGGCAGCTCTTGCCCCATGGTGTTTGATGTTGAAATTCCCGACTGATAACGGAGTAGGTGTTGTGCATGGTGATTAGGCGACTGGACGTGCTTGTTATGTGGCTGAGTTGAAAGAGGCTCGACGTAAAGAGAAGGGAAAGGGTATGGACAAGTCTGTCCGCATCCAAGTTACTGAAGATTGATAAATGGCGCCTAAGCCTTGGCTTGGGCGCCACAGTCGGTTCTATAGAGATATAGATCTGAGGGACGATGAGGAGGAGCCCAAGGAGACCAAGGCGGCGCCGGCTGAGTTGACAATTGATATAACCGTCAGCCACGATGACCCATCGCAGGTGTTGAAGATTGGATCGCCTCAGCCCTTCGATGATGAGAGAACTTACTGATTTTCTCCGAGCAAATCTGGAAGTACTCACTTGGACTCATTCTGACATGTGTGGGATATCGCCTGCCATTGCAAGCCATGCATTGAACATTGACCTGAAGTATGTTCCGGTGAAATAGAAGAGGCGAGGCATGGATTTGGAGAGGTCCGTTGCTCTTAAAGAGGAGGTGGATAAACTTGAAGTCAATGGGTTCATTCACGATGCCCTCTGTTTGTACCAAAAATGGGCACAACACTCTTCGGAAGTTTTTGAAGAGATAAAAGTGAAGAATGAAAATTAAAACTGTGGATTATCTAACAAAAACTCCAAATAACAGAAAGTAAATTGCAAAGACAAGCGATTTAGAGTGGTTCGGCGTTTTGCCTACGTCCACTATGAAGTTTGATGATTTTATTGCTCGATACTTGAAGGTTACAGTAGTTTATAATGTAATACAACTGAATTTCTAAGTTAAGTCTCAATCTAAAGCAGCGGCGGTGTTCTGGAGTAGATCTGGCAGAATCTGGGCGCTCTTCAGTACTTAGAATTCTCCGACCCCTTTTCTGAATGACTAGGGGCTCTATTTATAGGTGTAGGAGGCTGATATTTCGCCTAAAATGAGGGGAGACCAGTTCTGGTACGTCAGGGGGCCCACATGGCCGAAATCTGGAGATCCGAGCCCATTTTGGGATCGATTCGACCCTTGGTTCGAATCGATCAAGAAATCATCCAATCGAGCTGAAATTTGGCGTGAACATTCTTCATCATGTGCTTAAGCTTCTGTGAAAATTTCATGACATTTGGACTTGTAGAACTCGAGTTATGATCGATTCAAGTTGAAGATATTCGCTTTCTGGAGTCGCTCGAATCGATACCTTCGAATCCATAGGGTTGACTCCATCTTCTCGTATGTGAAGGCAATGACGTGGTGCGCGTGCTTCGGGTCAACCCTCCTTTTTCTCCGAGTTTTACTGAGTCAAACCCGGGGTTTCAGCTAGGTGGACTTGGCAGATTCAAGGCAATCGATTCGAAGACACGTTTCTTCGAATCGATGGAATTGGTGCTTGGTCGAATCGATCCAGATATGCCACTGCGGATCGATTCGAACTTATTCCAACAGGGTGGACTCGAAGGCAGTTTATCGGATGGAGTCGAAGCGACTAGCCTTTGCGGATTCGAAGGAAGGGATACTCAATGGATTCGAACTATCGGGTTCGCTTGATGGAGTCGAAGCGACTAGCCTTTGCGGATTCGAAGGAAGGGATGCTCAATGGATTCGAACTATCGGGTTCGCTTGATGGAGTCGAAGCCAGGCAAAAAGATGGATTCGAAGGAAGGCTTCCACGATGAATACGAAGCATGTATAACTTGATGGATACGAGGATGATGGAGTCGACCTTGATGGATTCGAATGGGTCCTGCTCTGATGGATTCGAATAGCATTCCTACCTCATCGATTCGAACATAGGGCCTTCTACGGATTCGAATACAAGGCTATCTCCTCCATTTTCCGTTGGTGACATCTTGAGTGTACGAACTCGGATTGACCCGAGATTTGGAACATTGGTTCTCAAGACTCTACTTGTCATGTCTTATCAATTATGGCCCGATCCGAACTTGAACAAAATTCATCGATATCCATAGCGACCCTTGCGCGTAGCTGGCCTCCGAGACAATCTGTCACTGGTTTCTAGTCAAGTCCTTGGTGTCACGGCCTTGCCAAAAGGCGGGATAACATTTGCCCCCCAAAGTGCGTCTTGTGTAAACACGACGTGCTTTGAAAAGCTGTAGTCTCTCACTGGACGGCTATGACATGCTTTACCGAAAGTTGCATCCTGTACCGCAGTAATCGACCGTCGTATAATTGTGACTGGCTGTTAGGTTTTTTGAGTCATGATGAGATGAACATTTTATCCCTCGAATCGATGGACTCGAAGCTTTAATGAATTCGACAATGATGGATTCGGAGGTGTGGACTCGAAGCTGATTCGAAACGTACGCACGTTGGAGTTCGAATTGGTGAGTTTGAATCGTCTACTTCGGATCGATGATGCTTTGCGTCGATACCGTATGGATGGATTCGAAGTTGATGGGTAATCGAGCATACGTTCGAATCGATGGAGCTGCGACCTGCTGTGAGCGGTTATCATGACCGGGAGACGAAGAGCCTCGAGTCGCCCTTCGAACCCATATAAATATGCGAGGCTAATTTCACTTTTACTTTTTACATTTTACTGTTGCAACTGCTGCTCCTTCGAATCGATTCTTCAGAGCTCCACGTCTTGCACGAATCAATCAGATTTCACCGAGTCTTAAATTGCAATCGAATCCGTCCAGGTATCTAAGGGATCGATTCGAGTGTAGAACGATGAAACCGGGATTCGAACATTGACTTCAATCCTTTCTTTTGAGAAACATGAGGAGTAGTAGGAACTGAAATGGGTCGACTCGATGGATTTGAAAGAGAAAGCTTTTTCGACTCGTATTGATTCGGGGACAAGTAGCCCGAATCGATCGAAGATGCAAGATTTCGAATCGATGCAGGGTTAAGTAGAACGAATCGATGAAGAAAATAAGACTTCGAATTGATTCAGGGATAGGTGGTTCGAATCGATACGAAATTTCGCACCGATGGTTTTGAAAGATCGATTTGAAGTAGCAATATCCCAATCGATTCGAAAGTGCTGAGCATTGATCGATTCGAAGTTATGCATAGCTCATGGATTCGAAGTGCTTCTCCACCCCAAGATTTCATCGAGTCGAACTTATGCAGAGTCGAATCATATCGATTCGACCTTCATCGATTCGACTCATATCGATTCGAGTCGATCGATTCGAACACCCTTGCTTCAGGGGCTTCTACTCTTCTGATTTGCTCCAACATCTGAACCATGACCAATTTCAAGTTGAACTTTGATGAACCCAGTGAATTTTAGCACACTTGACTCCGACGAGCTTCGGCCTTGCATAATCGAACTTGACTGAAAGATTAAACCTGAATTTCCTTTGAAGCTTGTCGATGGAACTATGACTTAACCAATAATATGTCTGATTTATACTTGAAGTGGTCAGTGGCGTTTGGATGGTGTGGAAGTGACGGTCAGCGATGACGGTCATTTTCATTCTCAAATTCCCAAGTTATGTTGTTCGGACATCTTGCTTCAATCTGTTAAATTTGCTTAAGTAATGCACAGCACTTACACTGCACGACACGCTCACACACTTTACACTGTGGAATGCACGGGCTCTGCATGTACTTAACATCTCTTTATGATGAGTTAGTTAATTATGGAATCTTCGAGCTCCCAACAATAAGAGGTACAGAGCTCGACTCCTCCGGTGCTTGAGATTCCCGATATCCCTGCCGATGTAATCGATCCAGCTCCAGATGAATTGTCGGATGCTATATTTATTGAGGACCCCGCTGATTCTGTCCAATCTAACATTTCTGAATCCCTATTGGGCCGAATTTGCTTGAGACATAACATATCTCTAGGTGACGTATTATTGCCCAGTGCCGCTGATAGACCGCACAATCCGCCTGAAGGATATACAGCATTCTATCGCCATGCTTGCGCGGCCGGAACTCTCCCTCCATTCAATCAATATATCAGAGGGATGCTGTCATATTTAGGAATCGCTCCTTCACAACTTCATCCCAACGGGCACGCATTGCTGAACTGTGCCTTTGTCATATTTATGGACTGTCTCTTTCGCCCGCCAAGGCCCACCGAGATCAGACACATATTTAACTTCAAGAGTAGGGGTGATAGCCCGTCTTTTACATTTCTGGAGGCAGTTAGGAATTGCCAAGTTGGAGCTTGGACCCGACTGAGTTATTTCAAGAACGAGTGGTTCTATGTTCGGTGCCCTCCGGGTTTCGCTAGGCGATGGTTGTCTAGACGTAAGCGCCTTAACCTGTTTTCTTGACCAATAGCTCTTTGGTATTAAAATTGGCATTTCATTCCCTTTACAGCCATTATCTCCAGACCCGATGGAGGGCGTTTCAAGGGTATCGTCCGAAGTCTTCAAGAAGTTCCAAGCGAGTTGAGACATATTGACTCGGTGCTGAACGATTATAACTTAAGAATTCTTGGTTTGATCGACATCAATCAAAGTATAGTCGTCAAGGGATTGGCAAAGCCCGCCTCCAAGAAGGAAGATAAGAAGAAAACCAAGAAGAGAAAGGTGAAGAAGTCACTCGGAATCAGAATAATTGAGGCGAGTGACGAAGAAAGAACCCACACGGATTCGGAGCCGATGGCTGACCTCTCGGGAAACTTGGAGGAGTCGGGAGAAAGACGGAAAGGCAAGGCCGCCGTTTCCAAAAAACTTAAGTCTAAGGGGTGGAAATCTGTGGATGTGTCTCCTCCCATTTCCGGAGTTATGATTTCTAAGGCCGCCCCTTCTCATTCGAGAGACATTTTCAAAGGGCTTGACGATATTCCCATCCCAGATTATATATCGATTTCTCATAATCCTGGGTTGGAGGAATTTCAAGATGTCCTAAACATGAACGAGCCCTTTCCTTTAAGTGCGGTCAACACTTCCGGTCGGTTTGGGGGTTTACACATTTACACACACTTCCACAGCACTTCATGAATTTTGCATAGTAAACATTGCTTTATGGGATCTTAATCCGTAATTCTTTCTTATCGCAGGTGAGATGTCAGGACGAGGCTCCACTCTGGATAGGCTCCGGAACGTGCGCCAATCTTCTCCATTTTACGATTCCCGTAGGAGAGAGACAGATAGAGATCAAGGGCGAGGCTATTCAAGTCAAGAACGTTATGATAGAGATAGAGATTACTCGCGTGGCCGTTCTGGCTATGATTATTCTGACAGAGACCGGGGATACCAGTACCGACCCCGATCTCGCTCTCCTCCGCCTCCCAGGGCCCCAGTAGACCTCCCAGGGCCTTCTCATCAGCAGCAGCTGCCTTCTCAATCTTCTCGGCCTGATGCTCAGCGGCCAAGAATGGAACCGACAGCAGCCGCTATAATAGAACAAGCTCCGGTTGAGTTGACAAGTGAGGGAGCTGCTAAACTCGCCCAAATGAAAAATGACTACCCTGAAATTTGCATGGATGGCTATGTCTTCCCTCCTAACTTTAAAAGAATTCCTTCGGACGCTGAGACCACTGCTCATAGTTATATCCGTGACTTCTACGCTCAGTATAAGGAGTGGTACAAGGCAGCCGTGAAGGCTTCTAGAGTAGCTTTTGACCGGGCGAAGATTATTGCTGAACGTGATGCTGACATTGTTAAACAGAAACGCATCATTCAGGTTCTTCAATCCGAAGTCGAGACGTCCCGGAAGTCAGAACTTGAAACACTTCAGAAACATGAGGATGTCATGGCCAAATTGGCGAGGATGCAACAGGAACACTGCGCCACGGTAGAAGAGATGGGCCACCGCAACACCACCATTGCAGCTGAGCGAGACTTAGCCGTTAAAGAGCTGAACGAGCTCAAGGCCAAATTTACTGAAATGGTGAAGGAGAAGGATGATGCAAACGCCACTGCTCAAGAGGCTTGCGACCAAGCAGTATCTCTCAGGGCCGAACTTGCTGCGGTGGCGGTCAAGGCTAAGTCTGCGGAAGCAGAAATTCAAGAAAAGATCTTGGAGGAGAGGTCTAGGCTAGATGCTGAGTTTGATGATCTC
Organism: Allium fistulosum; assembly: GCA_030737815.1. Taxonomy (NCBI): domain Eukaryota; kingdom Viridiplantae; phylum Streptophyta; class Magnoliopsida; order Asparagales; family Amaryllidaceae; genus Allium; species Allium fistulosum. Next base: position 374,868,017 of record CM060902.1, on the reverse strand, counting down.
TTAGTCACGTACAACGCTAATGTGCTGGAACATAGAAATTTAGCGTGGCTGGGAGATGACTCCATGATCTTGTACAATGCGTGGACCCGGCTGGTGGATGAGAAGAGAGCAGCGCATCCAGATGAAACACTTGACGACTTTGAGCTGGAGATGCGTTTGCTCACCGAGGATGACATCTTGAGTGTACGAACTCGGATTGACCCGAGATTTGGAACATTGGTTCTCAAGACTCTACTTGTCATGTCTTATCAATTGTGGCCCGATCTGGACTTGAACAAAATTCATCGATATCCATAGCGACCCTCGCACGTAGCTGGCCTCCGAGACAATCTGTCACTGGTTTCTAGTCAAGTCCTTGGTGTCACGGTCTTGCCAAAAGGCGGGATAACACCCTCTATCCTTAATGGATATCTAATCCTGTGCTGGTGAAGAAGGAAAACGGGAAGTGGAGAACGTGCATCGACTATTCTGACTTGAACAAGGCATGTCCTAAAGATAGTTTTCCACTTTCAAGGATTGATCAGCTAGTTGATTCAACTACAGGGCATGAATTGTTTTCCTTTTTGGATGCGTACTCGAGGTATAACCAACCCGATGCATGTCCCAGATCAGGAACATACCAGTTTTGTGACGGGTGTTGGGTTATACTATTATGTGGTTATGCCGTTCGGATTAAAGAACACTGGAGCAACCTATCAACGTTTGGTTAACCGAATGTTTAAGGATCGGATTGGGAGGACGATGGAAGTCTATGGGATGATATGCTCGTGAAGTCACAACGATCAAATGACCACATTCGAGACTTGGCGGAGATGTTCGATATCCTTCAATTCTATAACATGAAAATCAACCCTTTGAAGTGCTCATTCGGTGTTGCGACGGGGAAGTTCTTGGGCTTTATTGTCAATGCTCGAGGAATTGAAGTTAATCCAGAAAAGATTTAGGCTATTCGAGATATTCAGGCACCAAGAACCATTAATCAAGTTCAAAGTTTGAATGGGAAGGTTGCTGCTTTGAGTCGATTCATCTCCAGGGCAACTGATAAATGCATTCCTTTCTTTGACCTGATAAGGAAGGGAAAGAGGAATTTTGAATGGACGCAGGATTGTGAAGATGCATTCTGAGCCCTGGTGAATCATTTGGAGAGACCCCCAGTCTTGTCAAAGCCCATTGATCATGAGGATTTGTATGTTTACTTGGCTATATCGTCGCATGTTATAAGTGCCGCCTTGACTCGCGAGGAGAACTGGATTCAGAGACCGGTGTATAACGTTAGTAAGCGATTGACAGGTGGAGAAAGAAACTACCCAAAGATAGGGAAATTGGCGTACTACTTGCTAATCGCATCACGCATACTTCGCCCCTACTTCCAAGCACATCCAATCAACATTTACACCGACCAGCCATTACGACAGGTCCTACAGCGCCCTGAGACGTCTTGGAGGTTGCTTAAATGGAACATCGAGCTCAGCCAGTTCGACATTACATATCTGCCACAAAGAGCTATCCAGGGGCAAGCATTGGTGGACTTCATAGCGGAATTTACCATGCAAGACGAGCCTCCAAAGAGCAGTGTGACCCCTACTGCATGATGGAAGCTATACACCGATGGAGCATCTAATGATCATTGTTCCAGAGTTGGGATTGTTCTTGTAACCCCTGAGAATCGATCAGTTTGCTACGCTTTGAAGCTTGATTTTCCTGCTATAAACAATGAAGCCGAGTATGAAGCATTGATCGATGGACTTAAACTTGCTAGAGAACTTGGACTAAAGTCTCTTGAAACCTTTTGCGACTTGCAACTGGTGGTGTATCAAGTTAGAGGAGACTATCAGGCTAAGGGACAATGACTTGCCCCGTATCTTAATCGAGTTCAGGAGCTGCTGGCAAATATCGAATACTATGACATTTCACATATCCCCCGCGAGCAGAACGGAGATGTCGATTCATTGGCAAAGTTCGCTAGTACTGGCGATGCATAAAGATGGGCTTCATTCCAGTCGAGACATTGCATACCCAAGCATAAATATGATAGAAGTTGATCAAGAACTGGAAGCGGAGCCCGAAAGGGAATCGTGGATGACTCCATTTAAAGACTACTTGTTGCATGGAATCTTGACCAAGAGGAGAAACGAAAGGCGGCAAGTCCTTCGTAAAGCTTCACGGTATACTATGCAAGGAGGAACTATGTATAGAAAGGGGTTTTTCATTCTCTTATTATGGTGTATCGCTCATGACAAAATAAAATGCGTCTTAAGAGAAGTCCATGAAGGAGAATGTGGCGATCACACTGGGGGCAAACTTTAGCAAAGAAGATACTCTGTTATAGATACTACTGGCCAACTATGAACCGGGATGTTGCTGGTTATGTGAGGCGATGCGACAAGTGCTAGATATATGCAAAAGTCCTAAGAGCCAAGCCGACAGAGATCACGTAAATGGTCAGTCCATGGCCATTCGCTATGTGGGGTATCGACATCATCGGCACTTTACCAATTTCCAAAGGTGGCGCGAAGTACGCGATTATCGCGGTTGATTACTTCACCCAAATGGGCAGAAGCGAAGCCGTTAGCTATGACCACAACCAAGAAAGTTATCAACTTCATCGTTCGAAACATCATATCTCGCTTCGATCTTCCATGGACTATCGTGATAGATAATGGGACTCGGTTCGATAGTGCTGAATTTAAAGAATTCTATCGAAGATATCGTATCAAAAAGAGGTTTGCGGTGGTCACTCACCCTCAAGTGAATGGACAGGTTGAAGCTATAAACAAGATTATCAAGTCTATTCCGAAAAAATGTTTGGAGAAGACTATAGGCAAGTGGGTGGATGAAATTCCTACGGCACTTTGGGCCTACAGGACCACTCACAAGTTCGCGACTGGCCATACTCCATTCGCTCTTGCTTATAGAGTCGGAGCAGTTATTCCAGTAGAGCTTGAAATCTCTTCTCACCGAGTGATTTGCTACGACCCCAAAACGAACCAAGATCTTCTCTTGGAATCTTTGGACTTTATCTATGAGAAACGTGAGGAAGCCGATCTGAGAGCGGCTGCACACCGACATCGAGCCAGATATTACAAAACGAAAGTCAGATCAAAAACCTTTGAAGTTGGCGATCTTGTCCTGAAATGAATTTTTTCGATCTCATCACACATGAACCCGACATGGAAAGGACCATATACCATTGAACAGAGGCTTGGAGAAGGAACTTTCAAGCTAGCGACTGTTGATGGCGCGACACTTCCAAGAGGGTGGAATAGCGAGCATTTACGACACTATTTCACCTAGAACATTTCTTTTATATTTCAGTACTAGTTACTTTCGACATTTTCTTTAGTATTTGATCTTATGGATGTGTAATAAGACAAGTTAGTCTGTTCCTTTCCATGTGATGAATAAAATCTTGAACTTCTTTTGCATGAACAACTGTTATTGCATTTTATGTTAAGTATACAATGAAACTGATTGATATCGATGTGTGAACAGATTCACGGAGTTTGAAATCGATCAGCCATGCCAATTCCTGATGGGATCGAACAAGATGAGCTCCGTAAATTTGCTCGGTTGATGACTCCCGTAGACGAACAAAAGGGCGGTACTCGTAAGGAGGAACAAAGGTCGCCGGGAATTTGGAGATTGAAAAACAATCCAGGTGGAAAAAAGACTGCCCCGGGTGGATACACGACTGCCCACGAGAAAGCTCTAAGTCTCCAAAGTGAGGACTGGAGTGTAGACAATCCGGACGGAAAAACAACTACCTCGGGCGGATACACGACTGCCCACAAGAAAGCTCTAAGTCCCTAGAGTGCGGACTGGAGTGTAGACAATCCGGGTGGAAAAACGAATGCCCCGGGTGGATACACGACTGCCCACGAGAAAGCTCTAAGTCCTCAGAGTGTGGACTAGAGTGTAGACAATTCGGGCGGAAAAATGACTGCCCCAGGCGGATACATGACTGCCCACGAGAAAGCTCTAAGTCTTAGAGTGCGGACTGGAGTGTAGACAATCCGGGCGGAAAAACGACTGCCCCGGGCGGATACACAACTGCCCATGAGAAAGCTCTAAGTCTCAGAGTGCGGACTAGAGTGTAGACAATCCGGGCGAAAAAACGACTGCTCTGGGCGGATATACGACTGCCCACGAGAAATCTCTAAGTCCCCAGAGTGTGGATCGGAGTGTAGACAATTCGGGCGGAAAAATGACTGTCTGGGGCGGATACATGACTGCCCACGTGAAAGCTTTGAGTCTCTAAAGTGTGGACTGGAGTGTAGACAATCCGGGCGGAAAAATGACTGTGAAAGCTCTTAAGTCCTCAGAGTGCGGACTGGAGTATAGACAATCTGGGCGGAAAAACAACTGCTCGGGCGGATACAAGACTGCCCACGAGAAAGCTCTAAGTCCCCAGAGTGCGGACTGGAGTGTAGACAATCCGGGCGGAAAAACGACTGCCCTAGGCGGATACACGACTGCCCACGAGAAAGCTCTAAGCCCTCAAAGTGCGGACTGGAGTGTAAACAATCCGGGTGGAAAAACGACCGCCCCGGGTGGAAAAACAACTGCCCACGAGAAAGCTTTAAGTCCACAAAGTGCGGACTGGAGTGCGGACTGGAGTGTAGACAATCCGGGCGGAAAAACGACTGCCCCGGGCGAATACTCGACTTCCCGCGAGAAAGCTCTAAGTCCACATAGTGCAGACTGGGGTGTAGACAATCCAAGCAGAAAAAAGACTGCCCCGGGCGGATACACGACTGCCCACGAGAAAACTCTAAGTCCCCGAAGTGCGGGTTGGAGTATAAACCATTCGGCAGAAAAACGACTGCCCTAGGCGGATACACGACTTCACGAGAAAACTTCCCCGGAGTGCGGACTAGAGTATAAACCATTCGGCGGAAAATGACTGCCTCGGGCGGAAACATGACTGCCCACGAGAAAAACTCTAAGTCCCCGGAGCGCGGATCGGAGTATGACTAATTCGGGTGTGGTTGATTACCCACGGGAAAATTCTAAGTCCCCAGAGTATGGAGTGAAGCAAAAACATAAGTTGAGCACAAACCGACCGCTCACAAAATAACTCTAAGTCCCCAGACTGCGGACCAACTCATAAACTCAATAGGTGGATCGACGGATTTCGACTGTTCTCTATCCCACAAATTCCAACCTCAAATTTATGGAAGAAAATCAAATTGCTCGGGCGGGATGTGACAGCTCATTACATTTCCGGCCTAGCACTCCTTATGACTTAAGGCAATGACTACAGAGAGGCCTTGAGATGGATATAGTGAATTATTAATGAAACTTGTGAAAATTATTACAAGTACATGGAATGGAAAGTAATTATTCAACTATTGAAGTAATGATTCGCATGATGGCTAATCAAAAAACAAAAACTTTTATTATCTAGTCTCAAAAATCCGTTACAAGCTATTCAAAAAGTTCGGGATTTGTGTCCATACACTTACTACTAAAGAAAAAACACACATTCAAATTATTCAAGCTATGTACAACGATGCAAAGTGGAAACTAGTTTTTCAACTTTTTCTCCTTCTTCGGTTTCTCAGGAGTAGAATCAGTTGAGCATCTTTTTTGGGACCCTTTGCTGCTCTTAGTTGGAACACTTGAAGAAGTAGGACGAATTTCACTGGGCATCGACTCGCCGGGTGGAATGACCTGCAGAGGTACAAGATCGGGATCTCCAACTACCACCTCAAGGGGTTCGCTTTTGACTTTGCATTTCGATTTCTCCTCTTCTTCAATCTACTTCTTCATGCTGATTTTGGCGGTTTGCTCCGTGGCACCCGTGATCATCACGTCATCAAGTTCCTCCATAGGAGATGGGTTTTCGGGCTTGTCCTCGTCAAGTGCCCCGATGACTTGAGCATCAGGCCTCAAAATATCTGTAGCAGGCGGAGCTTTGGCAGTTTTCTCTTGTTGTTCCGTAGCGACATCGCTCATATGAGTTTGTTCAGGACCGGAATGACCTGTAGAAATTCGTTAAAGCACGGGCATTAATCAATGGCCGTTATGCGCCGAAAACAACAACCTTTTTGGATTCGAAGAAGTTCAGTGCGATACCAGCATCAGGTTGACTCTCAGTGGTCATTGGAGTGCTCCCTTCGAAAATGGGAGAAAGCATAAATATAAATGTGTGTGAATATGAATTGTGAAGTATAAATATCAATGGGAGAAAGCATAAGGCGATAGTGGGTTGAGTAATCGCTCTAGTGAAGCACGAAACGTGAATTGTGAAGTATAAATATAAATGTGTGTGAATTGGTGACGCATATAATACACATCTATAATGAAACAAGGCGATGTGGTACAGTGTAGTTGGGTTGGCGAGATGCACATCGCATTTTGGTAGTTAAACAATCGGGAAAATGATTCATGACGACACGAACATCCTTTCCGAACACTCGAAGGAGTCACACGCAACTAAACCATAAGGCACCAAATTTCAACCACGACATGGCGGGATGGTCAAGTGACTTGATGGAGAAGGCGGCTTGACGAAACAAGCAAAAATCGGCCCTCAGATCGTGCTTCAAGCTAGGCATTATTGCCCAGCTCAAAGCATGGACTGGTGGCATTGATCGGTCCACCGGTCAGTGGTTGGGTTGGTCAGTAATACCTAGATCCAGAGCATTTTGCTTCCGGACCGACCCGATTTCCTCTGTATGAGTTCGAGAAGACTTTTGGGCTACTCGAAGAAATGGAATGCAAGTCAATACCTCTTGGTTTCAGCCTTGGGTAGACATATTAATGAATCGTATTGGCTTTATATTAGTGGTCGTGCATATTATTGGTCTTTTAGTAATAACAATACTATAGATAGACGATGGCATGATATTAGTCTTCGTTTATGATTAATATATTTGATTACATGATGTTATGTTTGATTTATAAATACATTTATACGGCATTGGTGTTCCTTTGTGGTCTCCATGACGTATTATACGGGATACGCCCGTCGTTCTTTTTGTAGGGACGTTATATGAGTTTGTTAAGAAATTCATGTCGTCTTGGAGGAATGATACAATCATCTACTACATGATCATATATCACCAAAGCTCATTACAAGAGTACAGTGTAATCCGCATAGGTCTTAGGTATTTATATCACCAAAGCTCAAGGGTATAGTAAGAGCTACATGAGACCCACCACTGAGGATGCAGCTCGAGGTCTAAGGTACATTTAGGTACTAACTCTGTCTATTATGGGACTAGGTTCAGAGTATGTCATACATCATCAAAGTTCATTATAGGAGTATTGTGAGATCTACACGGGACCCATCATTGAGGATGTGCTCGGGATCTATAGTAAAATTAGGTACTGACTCAATTTATCTTGAACCCTCGAAGGGAATCATTGAATTGCAATAGATGTTTGTAGTGGACTTCACCCATCATTAATGACGAGTATCAATTTGTATTTTTTGGTTGTCTCCTACTTTATGTTATTGTTGTTACTATTATTATGTACTTCGTGATAGACATATATTATGATTACCCTACCTTTGTATGTTGAGTTACTTGTGTCACTATATATTATTATGTAGCAGTCACATTATATTAGTTGTGCTGACTCGTTGATTACAAAAGAAGAGCAAGTTATGGTATGGATTCCTATCTTTTAGGTAGGTTCACTTTAATTATTTATTGGCAGTCTGGATTACCCTTGAGCCACGTTGTTGGAGAGGACGCATTGTAACTTATTAGCTTCCTATTTATATATGTACATAGGTTTAATATATAGTATTTAGAGACAGTTCCCCTCACAACAAGCTTTATGTCCAACTCGTATTTTTTCTTTTCATGTTTACGTCATGACAACTCTCGAGTACTCAATTGAGTAGTTTGGGAGTCAAATGATTTTGGGGATATGATATCAGAGCGGTGCAGCTAGAGCCTTGGAGGCGAAGACGATACCTTGGATACAAACACAAACACGCTTGATATTGTGGTGGTACATGATAGATGTTATTTTTATAGGAGACTTATTGTATCGGATATTCTATTCTAACTCTTTGTGTTGATATATGCATATCAGTTACTTCTAATAATGCGGTCTCTTATTTGTTGTTCATCATATTCTGCTCATGTATATTCAGCATATTATATATTATCATTCCGTTGTGAGATCATTTCATTATGACTTGTTATAGCGTTTGTTTTTAAGTTTACCCGATGATCCATCTTTGGGTGTTTGAAAATTAGGAGTTGATGTGAGGCGCTGATTTTCGGGTATTACAAAGGGCGGGTTGTTACATGGCCGCAAGCACCTCAACTTCATGATACCGTAGGCATCCCTTAAGCAACCACCGCAAACAACACTGCTGCAAGCAACAACCGCAGCAAGCACTCCACCTCCGTCAATATGATTTGATAATCTGATTCATTTTTTGTTCAATGCTACGATTTGATTAGGTTTGTAAATGATATAGGTTCGTTGTTACAAATTTATTGGCAAATGGTAGTTGGAACAAATTCATTATTATGATCATTCATATATGATTTGATTATTAGTATTGTTATGGAATTGTTTGATAAAGTCATTGTTATCGATATGGTATTATTAATGAAAACCTCATAGATATTTAATTTGCCCCCATTTGACAAGTACCATATATGATCATTATATGGATATTCATTTTTTAACCAAAACGTAAACTGATATACGTCTAATATGTTATTTGTTAGATTTGTTCCAGTATTGGATAAGTTATTAATGCAATGATATTCGAAAATCAATATTTAGAATCGAACGATTAACAAAATTTCCAAAGAACTTGCTTCTTGTTCCTCGTGTATGATCATTTGCATATGATATGGGAAATAATGGGAAATGGTGATGAAATTTTGTAACTCATTTAATTTGAAATGATTTACGAAACGTATTATCATTACGTTTGTAATGGGATTAAGATGGCTAGCCATTAAAATAAGTGTAGAAATCTCTAGGTTATATAGCTTTGAAATTATTTGTGAATTTTATTACTTTAAAATTGTTTTATAATAAAATTAATAATGTTATTTGAATTAATAATAAAATTAATCTCATTGTTTAAATTCATAATAAAATTAATAGTCTTATTGAAATTAATAATAAAATTAGTAATGCTATTTAAATTAATAATAAAATTAAAAAGTTTATTGAAATTAATAATAAAATTGATAACGTTATTTTAAACTAATAATATTATTAAAAGTAAAAATAAAATTAATAATGTTATTTAAATTAATAATAAAATTAATAATGTTATTTATATTAATAGTGTTTTTTAAAGTAATAATAAAATTAATAATGTTATTTAAATTAATAATGAAATTAATATTGTTATTAATATTTGGTTTCATTAAATAAATGATAGTAATGTTATTATTAATGTTTGATTTTATTAAAAAATTAAATACTATAGTGTGAAAAATAATATAATTTTTGTTTACGTGATGAGTATAAAAGATGGATTATTTGAAAGATCGAACTTGAATGTGTATGAAAGGTAAAAAAAGAGGAGCGATACCATTGCACTCTAGAAATGATGTGAATGCATTCATGAAAGTGACATCTTGTAATAAAAAAAAAATGAAAGATGCCTGGTGTCGTATTTGAAATATTGTTGCCTAAAATGTATAGAGTATTATAATGTGATATTTCATGTACACTAATATGGTTTTATGTCCGACTATCTTGTGTGGATAAATCATGGAGAAAAATACCATGTTGCACAAGAGAAGATCGTAAATATAAATGTAGTTTGCAATTAACCTCTATTAAAGAAAATGTAGATCTAGAAAATAGAATGATTAAAATGATTCATGATGTTGTTGGTCCGGGTATGTGGACCGATGAACCAGGTTGGAGGAAGATATGGACTCGAAAGTTAAAGTTTTTCAATTTGTTAGAAGCATTAAAACTACCACTCTATAAAGGCTGTAAAATGACACACCTGTCAACGATATCTAGATTAATAGCTATAAATATCGAATACAATGCATCAAAAACCTAATGAATGCAATTCCTAGCTTGTGTAAAGAAATGTTTCCACCTAACAATGTGTTTCTGGAGAACAGCTACCCCTTAAAAGAGAGGTCTCTGCCTTTCGATTGTCGTATGATAAAATTGACATGTATCCAACTGGATGCATGATGTTTTGGAAGGAAGATAAAATCAGACTGTGTAAATTCGGTAAACAACCTAGATATAAATCAACAAAAACCAGTGGTAAAGGTGTACCTTTCACCAGAATGCATTATTTCTGGTTACACCGAGATGTTATATGCATCTGCTTCTACTTCGAAATACATACGATGACATAGCGAACGACAACGAGATGAAGGTGTTTTATTGCATCCTTCAGACGGTGAAGCTTGGAAACATTTTGACATGACACATCTTGATTTTGTTAAAGAATTACGTAATGTTAGACCTGATTTGTGTACAGATGGTTTTTCCCTCAATAGCTTCGTTCGGTAAACCTTACTCAACATGGCTAGTTATTCTAACACATTACAATCTCCCTCCTTAAATGTGTAAGAAGAATTCATACATGTTTCTAACTGTAATTGTTTCTGGATCAAAAAATCCAAAAAATGGATAAATGTGTAGTTGCGGCCTTGGTTGATGAGTTGAAAAAAGTATGACAGAGAGTGTTGTTACGTACGACTTTTATAGAAAGAAGAACTTTAGAACGTTCACTTCTTTGTTGTGGACGATAAACGATTTTCCTATTGTATGGGATGCTTTCTAGATACAATACTAGCGGCAAATTCACTTATCTTATCTGCATGGTTAGGCAGAATCATTTCGACTTGCAAACATTGGCAAACAGTGTTGGTGGGATGGACATCGTCGGTTTTGCATGTAAACGATAATTTTAGATTTGATAAAACAAACTTTAAACGAGATATAACTATTACTTTAGAGCCACTTTCCATTTTTGAGTAGCGATGAACTATACGAGCCCTTGCAAGATTATTTCAAAATACATAAGAAGGAAAAGTGCCAAAAATTCTTGATAAAGGAGAGTATCACAATTGGTGTAAACAAAGTATATTTTGGAGTTGCCACATTGAAAATAAATCATAAACTTCAATACAATATAGACGTAATGCATAAAGAGAAAAATATATTCGAGAACTTTTTCAAAGCGATAATGAAGGTGCAAGAAAAAGCAAAAGATGATTTAAAGTTAAGAAAGGATATTGCGTTATATTGTAGTTGTCCTAAGCAAAATTAATAGCAAACGACCAAATATCAAACGTCTTGTTTGTCAAGAGTTGTAATATAAGCGTTGACAATAACTATCGGAGTGAGTTCAAAATTTGAGGTTTTCAAATGGAATTGCCTCTAACATGAAAAGATGTGTTGATATGAAGGATCTTCAAATGTTGGATATGAAGTGTCACGGTTGTCATATATTTTTAGACTCTTTTCACTGTAGTATTTAAGGAGTTATTACCGTCGAATGTGTGGATGCCTATTATCGAGCTCGGTTTGTTTTATATAGAGTTGCACTTGACCACACTTAATAAAAATAATTTGAAAAAACTGAAAATGGATATACCTAAATTATTATGTAAATTGGAGAAAATATTTCCTCCTGAAGTATTCAACTGCATGGAACATTTACCAACTAAAGCTTAAGCAGGGACTAATGTAATACGGATTGATGTATCCTTTTGAGAAGTACGTAAAATACAAGTGAGAATTATATATTCTTTTTCGAAATCAACATTCTGAACGTATAATGGATAACTTTTTTGTATGAAGGTATCTTGGTCGCCTTAAAAAAAGGTGCAACAAAAAGTACTACGCTGAAGGTTCAATATGTTAAGCATATATTATTGAAGAAACATCCATAATTTTCAGTTATTATTTCGAAGACTATGTTAAGCTGAATTCTAATGGTGGTCCTCAAAATGATGATGCTATGGATGAGTCATCTAACATTTCTTTTTCCATTTTTCAAAAATGTGGATGTACTTTTGTAAAATGTGAAGATGGAAGTTTTCAAACAGTTAAAGAGTTTATCATAGCTAGAACAATGGTGTACTCAATTGTAAAGAATTATCAGATCTTAATAGGTAAAACTTTTTTTATTTTTTATTGTCAATACCATGTTATTTATTATAATTATGTTTATCTTAACAATATCAATTGTTTAACAGTCAATTTGAGCAAAGAAATCTAAGGGTTCCACCTAGTAAAGGATTTGAGGCTTGGTTTTCGTATGTAAGCATACATGATTGTTGAATAAACTTAGTATGAAATAGTTTATTATGTATATTAATGTGTATTAATTTAATGTAATGAGATGTTGATAATAAAATCGGCGATGTTTGTTACAACTCTTGCATTTGGTCCAATGACCAAATATAGAAAATGCCCAATCTTGTATTTAAACGGCTTTAAATTTCACACGGTAAAATTTAGAGTTAGTAAAACAACTTACAATAGTAGAGTATGTGTTAAAGGCAATGAAGATGGTGATGATTTACAAGATTATTATGGAGTGTTATAGAAAATAATTGAACTCACTATAACACCGAAGCTTAAAACATTTTTATTCAAATGTGATTGGTTTGATACTACTCCAGAGTTAAGAGTATGTCGTATACATAAAGATTATCTCCTTGCTGAGACAAACCATAAAGGCGATATAAAGAAAATGATTCATTTGTGCAAGCGACGCAAGCAACAAAAGTTTATTACGCTTCTTATCCTTCCATGAACAATAACAAGGACGACTAGTAGGTTGTCGTTAAAACAAAACCGAAATAGTCACTCAATGGGTATATGATCATAATCGATGATCAGTCGTACCAATATGATCTAAATGACAACTAAATACTCCAAATAACAGAAGATGTTGAAGATATAGGACCACCTAACAATGAAGTATTTGACAGAGTAGAATTAGATGATGATGTCGAGGTTGGTGGTGGTGATGATGATGTTGAAGTTAATAAACATGAATATGATGATGATGATATTCTAAATGATGGTATTGATCATGATGCTTACACTTGGTAACTTATGTATAATTTATCGAAAGACTATTGTAACACCCCATATTCTTATAACATTATTTAGGATATTTAATTAGCTAAAATTAAATAAAATAACGTGAAGATTAATGGGTTGAGATTTGGTTAAACTAAGGGTAGCCGTGCCATGTAATGTGCAAATTGAAATGAGATAACATAAACTAATGTGTTAGGAAATGAGTAAGGGTAATATGGGAAATAGGAGATGCTTATACCCTAAACCCTTAGGAAATGAAACTCGCGTTCATTTCATTTTAGCAAACAAAAAACATCTAAGGCCGGTCACCATTTTTATTCTCAAGAAAGATAAATCTAGGGTTCAAGAGAAGGAAGATAATCAACATATTCAACATCAAATCTCACATCTTTTAATCTCAAAGCTAAGGTGAATAATTACTACATCCCATTTTCTTATGGTTTTTGGTTTTAATATTAGATCCGAAATGTTTTTGCAAGTATATGCTATATTTTGATGATTAAAGTAATATATATTCATATCAGGCTTTATGCCTGACTCGAAGTTTATGTTTTCCCCTTAAACTCTCGGGTGCTCAAAATTGATTTTAGTAGGCTGAGGGGCTAAGGTCTTTTCAGGTTTAGTAGGATGACGAATAGGAATACTGGAGGCATGCAGGAGGAAAACGGATAGCTATTTAGGAGTTGCAGTTCTTGTTTTATGTTTTGTTGAATTTCTGCTGTGTTTGTATTAAGTCTATTATGACTATATGACTCTGATCATCCAAGGGGGTATCTTCATATACTGCTCTTTGCGTATTTTGTAATAAGTATATTTTATCTATACCTGGGAACGTATTGGAATTATGTAAGTTGAATATGGAACATATGTTTTAAATGCTATGAAGTAAAAGTTGTTTTGAAATCTGTGTTTTGTTTCATATTCAAGTGCTTCTGATATTATAGATACCATTAACATAGCCGTATTTAGTCGCCGAAAGCTAATACTATATATGACTGCAGCATCTGTAGCGCTTAGTTTTGGACCTCTAGATAGGGGATGTTACAGCTTGGTATCAGAGCATGGTTTATGAAATACTTTAACTAAAAATGGTTTTTGAAAACATAATCCTTAGTAATCAGAGTTAAGATCGGGGTATGGGAATCATGTATCAGTTTTTCGTAAACATGATGCAAGCTGGAATTGCAGCTGGAGTTGTCGGAGGGAACGCTTCTAGAGGAGGAGTTCAGGAAGCTCAGATAGTCAACCACTATGCCAATTTGAGCAGAGACTATATTAGGCTTGGAGGGAAGTCGTTCATTGGAACTGAAGATGCGATTGAGGCAGAAAACTGGCCGTTGCACTGTGAGAGGATTTTCGCTGACTTAGGATTGAATGACGAGCAGAAAAGGAGATTAGCTTCAAGACAGCTTCAAGGAGCTGCTATATTTTAGTGGAATACTGTTGTAGTTGGTGTTGTTGAGGAAACTATGACTTGGGCGGAGTTTAAGAGAAGGTTTCAAGAAAGGTTTATGTCGGTAATGGCTCAGTCGGCATTGGTTATGAAGTTTGCTGAACTAGAACAAGGGGAGATGTCTGTTTTAGAGTATGCAAGAAGATTTGAAGAGTTGACCCGGTACGGGTATGCCTTGGTTGATACAGTGATCAAGAGGAATGAGAAGTTTATAAGAGGCTTGAAGCCAGAGTTGATAAGTGCTACCTTTCCGCACTTAAGAGATCCAAGTGATGTAGTGGTAGAAATGGCCCTGAGGCAGGAAGAGGCGTTAGCCTGTTTGAGGAAGAAAATGAAGAAGGTCCAGGTAGGACATGGTCGTAAAATAAAAAATTTCCATAAGAAGAATGCTCAGAAAGGAGGAGCATTGAAGAAGGGAAAAGCTAAGGTGGTTTGTTATAAATGTGATAAGAAAGGACACTATGCTAATGAGCGTCGTGCCGGAAATGGAAAAGGAAAAGGAAGTAGTTGGAAAGAAGAACGTCAGATGTTTTAATTGTGGTCAAATCGACCATTATAAGAACCAATGCAAGGAGCCTACTAAAGAAGGAATGGGGCAAGTTTATGCATTGGAGCCTGCAACTTCAAGGTCAGTTGTGCAGGAGAAAGGGAAGGCTGTTCTGGTAGGTTCGCTACAGATTCACGGTTTGTCTGTTAGCATTCTATTTGATACTGGTGCATCATATTCTTTTATTTCTCGATGTTTGGTAGATAAGCTTAACCTAGAACCCTCATATTTAGTTACTTCCTTAAGGGTTGCAAATCCGATAGGAGGGTATGCAACACTTAGGATAAGGTGTGACCATTTAGAGTTGAATTTGCTAGGTCATACTTTTGATTGTTGTTTGCATGTGTTTGATTTTGTGGGGTTTGGGATTATCCTTGGGATGGATTGGTTAAGTAAGTATGATGCTAGGATATTTTGCCATGATAGAAAAATATCACTTAGACACCCACATTGTAGTGATCGGATAGTTTATACCGTAGAAAACCCTAGTTGTGAAGTGAATGCTTTATTGGGTATCATAGAGTTGGAAGATGAGTTGCATCGAGTCTTTGTGGTTAGAGAATTTGTTGATGTGTTTGAGCCGGTAACTGGATTGCCACCGAAATGAGCCATTGAGTTTCGAATTGATTTGGTGCCTGGAGCAGAACCAGTGAGTAGGCCGCCAAGTAGGATGACACGCACTGAGATGAGAGAGTTGAAGGTGCGGTTGGTGGACTTGGAAGGCAAGAGTTTTATCTGACCGCGTAGTTCGCCTTGGGGAGCTGCCGCAGTGTTTGCTAAGAAGCCGGATGGATCGTTGAGACTATATATCGATTATCATAAGTTGAATGAGAAGACGATAAAGAATCGATACCCATTGCTAAGAATTGACGATTTGTTCGATCAGTTAAGTGAAGCCAAGGTATTCTCTCAGCTGGATTTAGCGATGAGATTTCATCAGCTTAGAGTAGCAGAGGATAGTATTCCTTTGATGGAGTTTAAGACAAGATATGGATCGTACGAATGGTTAGTTATGCCGTTCGGACTAACTAATGCGCCGGCATTCTTTGAGGATTTGATGAATCGAATTTTCCGAGAGCACTTGGATAGATTTGTGTTGGTCTTCATAGATGATATTCTGATATAGTCTAAGGATGAGAAGGAGCATGAAGTTCATCTTAGAGTTGTGCTTGAGACGTTGAGGGAGCATCAGTTGAAGGCTAAGTTTTCGAAGTGCCATTTTTGGAAGAAGGAAGTGAAGTTCCTTGGCCATGTAGTCTCAGAGAATGGGTTATCTGTAGATCCGACTAAGATTGAGGCGGTGAACAATTGGAAGAGACTTGAGACGGTGACCGAGATAAAGAGCTTTCTTGGATTGGCTAAATACTATCGAAGGTTTATAAAGGATTTTTCGCGGATAGCTACACCAATGACTAAGCTTACGCGAAAAAATGTGAAGTTTGTATGGACTGATAAGTGTGAGGAAGCATTCCAGAGCTTGAAACACTTATTGAATTGTGCACCGGTGTTAGTGGTTCCGGAGGGGAATCAGGATTTAGTTGTTTATACCGATGCGTGTGGAACCAGATTGGGAGCTGTGCTGATGCAAAGAGGTAAAGTGATTGTTTATGCTTCTAGACAGCTCAGACCACATGAAGTTAGGTATCCTACGCACGATTTGGAGTTAGCTGCCGTTATATTTGCTTTGAAGGTGTGGAGGCATTACCTGTTGGAAGAGCAATTTGAGCTTTATACAGATCATAAGTCGTTGAAGTACTTGTTCTCTCAGAAGGAGCTAAACATGAGACAGTAGAGATGGTTCGAGTTTATTGCTGCTTATGATTTTGGAATTGAATACACACCCGGGAAAGGAAATAAGGTAGCGGATGCACTTAGCAGGAAACATCAGAATGTAGTATTGGCTATGATTGCTGAGTGGAAAGATTTGGAAGCATTATCAGCTTGTAGAGTGAAGTATAGATCCGAGGCAGGTTCTAGTGCGGGAAGTGTTGTATTGTCTTATTTAGAAGTTCGGTCGGTAATGATTGAGAAGATAGCTTCTAAACAGGAGGAGGATCCAGTTTTAGCTAAATGGATCAAAAAGTTAAGGGAAGGAACAGAGAGCGACGACTTAAAGGATTTCGGTCTTGACCAGAAAGGGTGGTTGAGAAAGAAAGGAAGGTTGTGTGTTCCGAATGTAGGAAACATGAGGAAAGAAGTTTTGGATGAATGCCATCGTTCGAAGTTCACTATCCATTCAGGAGGAACGAAGATGTATCAGAACATGAAGAGAAGTTTCTTTTGGGAAGGTATGAAACGGGACATTGGTTTATGTGTTAAGCAGTGCTTGAATTGCCAACAGGAAAAGGCTGAACATCAGAAGCCAAGTGGATTGCTTCAACCGTTAGATGTTCCGACGTGGAAGTGGGATTCTACCTCAATGGATTTCATTGATGGGTTACCAAGATCTAACAGAGGAAATGAAAGCATATGAGTCATAGTGGATAGATTGACTAAGAGTGTCCATTTCATTCCGGTAAAGTCAACTAGGACGACACCTATTTTGGTGAAGTTGTTTTTGAATAATGTAGTTAGACTGCACGGGATTCCTAGTAGTATCGTTGGTGATAGAGATTCTTTGTTTATTAGTGAGTTTTGGAAGAGTCTACAAGAAGCATTAGGAACCAAGCTCAGCATGAGTACCGCTTACCATACACAGACTGATGGGCAAACGAAAAGAGTTAACAAAGTCTTGGAGGATTTGTTAAGAGCTTGTGTATTGGATTGCAGGGGATCATGGGAGGACCATCTTCATTTAGTCGAGTTCTCGTATAACAATAGTTATCAGACTAGTATTGGGATCGCACCGTTTGAAGTTTTGTATGGACACTACGCCATAGATTGCATACTGCAACACCAAAGAAGTGATACAGAATGTGCCAAAAAATGTTGCTGAAGGCTAAAAAAGGGCAAAGGCAACACTTTCTCGGTGATGCATTTTGCCGCGTTGCCGCAGACCTCAAAGGCAACATTTTGACTATCTAAGGCAACATAAGAAATATTGTTGCAATAGAACCCTATTTGGGTCTATAGCAACATCCATAGGTGTTTGTACCAACATTCCAAAATGTTGCTATAGATATTAACTTTCTGAATTTGTGGGGCCCATAATGTAGAGCATATTTGATTTTTTAATAGAAATAAATATTTATTTAATAAAATGCTATTGCACAGAATTTGATATTCAAACAGTAATTTATTTAAATAAATATTTTATTTCAACATTTAAAATAGTACAAATTCCTGACTCCACTATTTTACAATTCAATGATAAATAACACTGATATTCACATATACAGATATTCCTCACTACATTACTCAGTTCACTCATTACATATGCAGTTTCAATTTATACAGACACCGACACTGACAAATATATGATGAGCCGAGTGCCGAGCCGAAGGCGAGGCGAGAAGCGGGTCCGGGCGCAGCGCCGGCGGGGGTCCGGGGCACCGCAGTCCCGTGGGGGATCGACCTACCGGTTAGGTCGAACAAGTGGGCACCGCCCGATTCATCCGATTTCGGAAGATCGAGCCTTCTTTGAAACCTGTCTTCAACTCCATTTCAGATTGAATCCAACATCTGAGCAATCTGCAAAAATACACACTGACGCAGTAAAATTGAAAAGGAAATATTTTTGCAGTATAAAATAAAATGTAATTTTGAAAATATTATTTGCCTCAGTTATTTGGGTTGTTCGTCATCATTAAATTTTGAATTCATCACACACGAACAACTTGTGACATGCACGGTGTATCATTGTACATGCCACAAGGCCGTGCACACCGATATACACTTGATAAAGTTACAGGGACATGTGAGCACAAAGTCAAACCCAAATCAAAAGACGGGTTCAACTCAAGTGAAATACAAATAAAATCACGATATCAGCACAAGGTCAAACCCGAGCTATTAGCTGGATTCAACGCAGGTGCAAGTTCAAGAAAATTGTCAAGACAACATATACAATGAACAAAACTTTCTGGAATGAACCAGATTCAAGTATACAAGCAAATGCATACAAAATGAAACAATGTACCAGACTACAAGATGAACCAAACAAAGGACAGAGCTAAATGAACTCAAGTGGACAGTGCAACCAAGATTCAAGTAAAACACTACAACATGCAACAGTAATAAACCAAATGCACAAGAACAAAAATGAAACAGAAGTATGCACAACAAGGTCCAAGCAGTTGACAATGCACAAGAACAAAAATGAAACAGAAGCATGCTACAGAAATAAACAGCATGCTCAATGAATTGGTCAGAGCAAACTATACCAGACTTGTATGCCAGACATAAAACAACAGTGGACAGAGCTCAACAAAAGAACTCAAACTCACAATTAAACCAAAACTCCAACCATATTCAAAAATACAGACCAACAGAAGTGTCAAGTGAATGAGCTGCAGCAATTTCAAAAATGACCGAAGTCGGATAATATAAGAAATATGAACTCGAGCAAGTCCAGCTACCATATGAAAGCAACCATACATATATACATGTGTGAAACATCATGTATATATATAGGCAGTGCAAACAGGCTCAAAGGACCAGTGCATAGATATACAATGACCAATGCAAAGTGGTGAATACAAAAACATGCATCAATGAAACAAGCAGCCTTAACAAGTGAATGGCCAAGACCAAAACAAAGCAAGACTGGCACAAGGGAAAGAAACTTATATGACTCGAAGGCAACTAAATACAAGAGAAGGCCTCAACATCAAATAAAAAACAAACCCAGTGCAACATATATACATGTTCAAGTGCAACAACAAACACATATATACATACATGAATGCATATATATATACATGATAATGGAAAACAGAAGTGATACAAATTCAAGTGGCCGAGATAAATTAGTTGACAAATTCAAACAGATATATACGAACGTAAATCTAGGGGTTCGAACCCTATATAAACACATTAACATCATCGGCAGATAGTATCGAGTTCAAGCAAGCAATACAGTAAAGTAAAAGCAACAAATTACATACCTGAATACACAGTTGAACTCAAGCAAAATCGAAGGAGCTGTATTCGAAGCAAGGAGACGATCGATTGCCAAAGCAAATCAGAAGAACAGCAATTGTAATCGATCGACAATCAATCGGGTCCTTCGATATTAGCCGAAGCCCTAATCGCACAAGGCTGAAGCCCTAGCTAATCTCACAGGAGCGAAGACAAGGCCGAAGCCCTAGCTAATCTCATAGGAGCGAACACGAGGCCAAAGCCCTAATTTCAGAGCAAAAGAGGAACAAGATAGGAGCAGCCATTATCACATACGAGAAAAGGAGGGTGACAATTTGGTGGCGGAGGCGAATGAGGAAGCAGAAGAAGAGGAGGGTGACAATTTGGTGGCGGAGGCGAATGGGAGGAAGCGAATTGAAATGAAAACCAAAAGGGGATCTACTCTAAACTAGTTCAGGTGGTAAAACGAAATTTTGGGGCAAATTGCAGTGGTGATCCATTTTAACAACCAGATTAAATGTAGACCGTTGGATCGTATTCACGCGGATTGCTAATTTTATTAATTTTTTAATTTGAATACATCTATAGCTACTGCAACATCTTGTTGATACCTATGCTAACACCTTGAAGCGAGTGTTGTAATAGACAAAAATCAGCATACCTATCGTTACATTATAGCTAGCAACACCATGTAATTTCGTTGCAGTAGGCCATCTATGGCGTAGTGGGAAGACCATGCAAATCTCCCGTATGTTGGTTAGAGACCGGGGATAGGTTGGTTCTTGGTCTGGATTTGGTGAAAGAAGCCATAGAGAAGATTGAGTTGATCCGAGCTAGGATGAAGGAAGCTCGGTCTAGGCAGAAAAGTTATGATGATAGAAGAAGGAAAGACTTGGAATTCTTTGTTGGAGACTATGTGTTTATTAAGGTTTCACCGATGAAAGGTGTGATTGGATTTGGAAATCAGGAAAGTTAGCACTTAGATTCGTTGGACCTCTCTGTATTGTTGAGAGGATCGGGAGGCTCGCTTATAGAGTAGAGTTACCGAATAGTTTGGCAGGAGTCCACGATGTTTTCCATATTTCTCATTTTAAAAAGTGTATTAGAGACCTGGAGACTACTATAGCACTTACAGTGTTAGAAGATTTAGTAGTAGAGCCGGACTTGACTATAATTAGGAAGCCGATTCAGATTGTGGCTAAGGATGAGAAGAAGTTGAGGAACAAGACAGTCAGATTAGTAAAGGTCCAGTGGAGTGACGATGCTAGAGACTATACTTGGGAGACTAAGAGCAGGATTAGAGACTCTTAACCCGATTTGTTTGATGGTATGTTTTACCTTTGATTGTTTTGATGTATACCTTATCGTAATTTCGAGGACGAAATTCTTTAAGGATGGGATACTGTAACACCCCATATTCTTATAACATTATTTAGGATATTTAATTAGCCAAAATTAAATTAAATAATGTGAAGGTTAATGGGTTGAGAATTGGTTAAACTAAGGGTAGCTGTGCCATGTGAAGTGCAAATTAAAATGAGATAACATAAACTAATGTGTTAGGAAATGAGTAAGGATGATATGGGAAATAGGAGATGCTTATACCCTAAACCCTTAGGAAATGAAACTCACGTTCATTTCATTTTAGCAAACTAAAAACATCTGAGGCCAGCCACCATTTTTATTCTCAAGAAAGATAAAGCTAGGGTTCAAGAGAAGGAAGATAATCAACATATTCAACATCAAATCTCACATCTTTTAATCTCAAAGCTAAGGTGAATAATTACTACATCTCATTTTCTTATGGTTTTCGGTTTTAGGATTAGATCCGAAATGTTTTTGCAATTATATGTCATGTTTTGATGATTAAAGTTATATGTATGCTTGTTGGTGAATTATGGATGTTCATATTAGTTTTTATGATATGTTTGATATGAAAACCCTATTAAATGACATCCAAATGCCTTGAAAATTTAAATATAGATCATAAATGATATTTTAGAGATGGGTTCCAATTTTCATAATTTTCTGAATTAATGTGGATTTATTTTAATTTTCTAGTGAAGAAAATAATTTATTGGGTTATAAATTATTTACGGCTAAATAAATAATTATTTGGATTTGAAATTTTTATATGTTGGAAAACATATTAAAATAGATTTCTAGAATTTTTCCAGATTTTTTCTAAGTGTTTTGATGAATATATAAAATTATTTAAGGTATGAGACTTAAATGTTTTATATATTTAATTAAGGAGAAGGGGCTTTTTATAAAATAAAATCATTATTTATATCTAAAATTATTGGCTTCACTTTTCTGAAAATTATTTGTTAACCAATAAGAATTTGACAAACAAAGACAGGTTAGTTAAAAAGCTATCATTTTTAAGTTAAAAACAAGAAAAACATACTTTTAGCATGTTTCAGCCTTTTACGGCATCAACAGCAGTGTAAATGTATATCATCAATAATTATTATGTATAATTATAAAATTGAAATTAGTCAGATATTTTATTTCTGTTACATTATTAGATCTGTTACATTATTAGAATAGTGCCTCCCGTAGGAGTCTGGGCCGTGTCTTAGTCCCAATGTGGCGATCATCCTCTCGGACCAGCTACTGATCATTGCCTTGGTAAGCTATTGCCTTACCAACTAGCTAATCAGACGCGAGCCCCTCCTCGGGCGAATTCCTCCTTTTTCTTCAGGAAAAAATATAATCTCTTTTTATATAAATAAAAAAAGTAATAAAAAAATGAATACAAAAGAAAAATACAAGAATAGATAAGAAGAAATTCGCCCATAGGCTGGTTCGCTTGAGGAGAATTTTTTCTATGATCATGTCCGAATTATGTCATGCATGAACAGGCTCCGTAAGATCCTATAGAATAAGTGATGTGGCACGATCCAATGGTTTATCTATCCCACTTAATTATTTATAGTATGGAAGTCAATCATCCACTTTGGTATCTTTTTGAACAAAAATGGTAATATTGTTCCTCCATTGATCAAGAATTTCGGTCTTTGGGAAGTATCACGATCATCCAATAAGAAGGGTTTCAATTTATTCAAATGAACATCGAATTTAACCACCATTTTTTCATAGAGTTTTCTTGCTCCTCATTCTATTTAATGAAAATAGAATAGATGAATAGTCATTCGATAAAAAAGAGATGGTTGAATCAAAATATATTTTTTAAGTTTGATTTCTGTCAGAGGGCAATATTGGTTCGGATCGAAGAAGTAATGTCACTCGATTATTATCAAACTGACTGCAATCCTTTTCTATCCGTGAGGATCCCGCCAGAGCGCCTTCTTCTTCTAATAGGTCACGAACTAGATCAAAAGCATTCCCAATGAATCCATAAGAAGTGATCCTATTTTTTTCACCAGATCCGGGTCCGGGTGAAGACCAAAGAACAGAGTTCTTTTTGTATCACTTGACTTGCCCTTTTTTGATCGATTTCTTTTTCTTAATTTTTTTCTTTGTTTTAAGTTTCCGATAAGATACTTATTAAGTTGGGTCCTAGGTGAATGAGTCGAATTACTTATCCCTCGGTCTATTAGAGAACTATCTCTCCAGGATTGTGAAAGATGTTCCACTAGAAATATTCTTGTTATTGCTTCGACTCATATTCCCAAAAAGTGGATCCCGCTCTAATAGCTCCAAATAAATTACCAAATTCCATCAATCGAATCACTTTTTCGAGAAATACAAGACATCTAAGTCGTATAAGTAAAGAGATCTATTCATTGATAAGAAAAAGAAAAAATGTGAACGGTGATTGGATTGATGATAAAATGGAATCCTGGGTCACGAACAGTTGAAAGATTTTATAAAATAATGCGATTTACGTATTAATTGAATATTTTTTCTTTTAAATATTTGCCAAATATCCTTCTGTAATTCCGCTCTTTTATCATCATAAGTTCGTTTATTTGCATCAACCTTTATAGGGGCCATTCAAGACTTACCCGAACTGCTACTCAACAGAAAATGAGAGCTTTGGTTTCCTCTCATCAGGATAGGGGCAGACAAAAGAGGGACTTTCGTCGTTTGTGGATTACTCGAATAAATGCAGCAGCTCGTGAGAATATGGTATTCTATAGTTATAGTAAATTCATACATAATATGTATAATAAATTGTAGAAAAAACTTTCTATAAAATATCATTTCAGTGTCTTTTACATATTTATTTACAAATAATAAATTAAGATGATTCCACCCCGTCGGATATTTATTCTAATATCTGGAACACGGAATATTATAGAAAAAGGTAAGAAAAAAAATATTCTAACTATGATTCATACCTATTATTTAGACCTCGCAACCGGACTAAAAAAATTTTCAGATGGGTATTTCCTAAATTAAATAATTTTTCTTTCTTTAGACTTATGAAATTAATTTTATCTGAAGAACAACTTCTTTCTCTAGATTTTGTTGAGTCATTACATCCACTCATTGAAATTGAATAATTGATGATCAAATGGTTTTTACTCAAAGAACCCTTTTATTTAGCTTGGGATTAAATCATCGTGTATTCGAAAAAAAGGCACATATCATACCGCATTACACTAAACACTGTACCAAAAAAAAAATTGGTTGGCCCCATCAGGTCTCTAGACAAACTTATTTTTTTAAGACCATTCACTATTTCTTGAAGCTCGATCTCCCCCCAGATGAACCATATAGCCACGAGAAACCATGAACCAGAATAGAAGAGCTTGCCTCGCCTATTACATCGTGGTATTTCACAGTTGAATCAATTTGAAAAAGACCTAAAGTTAGAGATATATCAATAGGTAATGTTGCTCCAATACCTAACCAAAGAGCTACTATGATACCGATCAAAAAGACTGTTGTAGCTACTGGACGACCAAATGGATTTTGGAAAGCTCTACCAACTGAGCTATATCCCCCCGAGCCAAGTGGAGCATGCATGAAAGAGTCGGATGCTTCTTCTATTCTTTTCCCTAGCACAGCTGGGCCATCCTGGACTTGAACCAGAGAACAACCTAAATGGAAACCGAGTGTTTCCTGGTTCAAAAATGCCGAATCTCGTCTCAATCATCATTTGTTAGGACTTTTTGGAGTATCCTGTTAAAGAAAAAAAGTAGCTAACATTCCTTTTTCTGACGAATGGCGTAATCCGATGATTTCGTGAACTGATAGAATCATCAAATGAATCGCAATCACAATTGAATAGATCGAAAAAGAGAGATGAGTTAATGCTAACCCGCTTCAATTAATTTGAAGAGGTATAAATATCTTTCCAATCAATTAGTTATGTGTAAGGAACCAGATTTGAACTGGTGACACGAGGATTTTCAGTCCTCTGCTCTACCAACTGAGCTATCCCAACAATTCAGGAGCCAAATTTGAACCGGTGACACAAGGATTTTTAAGCCTCTGCGCTACACAACTGAGCTATTCCTTAATTTTTCCGATTTTCAAAATGAAGACTTTCTTTGTAAATGTAAGGAAAATGAGATGGGCTGTGAATAATGCACTTTGAGTCAACTCGGTATATCAATATTGATTAGATCCGAAATCTGTTATTGAATTGCTCATTCAATGAGCATTCTCAATATTATGCCTTGAAGAGGACTCGAACCTCCACGCTATTTAGCACGAGATTTTGAGTCACGCGTGTCTACCATTTCACCATCAAGGCATCTTGAAAGTGAATCGTATTCCATGAATATGATATCTATCTAGTGTGATATATGGAATATATGGACAAAGGTGGATGGAGTGTTGGGGTATTTCTATCGATCGGTCATGTCATATAGGCCCGAGTCAGACATCAAATTGCTTCAATTTGAATCAAAGATTTTATCTTTTCTAACTCTGTTTGTAACTCACTGGAGGCTCAGGAAAAAAAGAGAAGATGGATACGAACGAGATATCCAGCAACAAGAAGAAGGAAAAACAAGAGAAGCATGAACTTCTTCTATAGAACCATTTTTTTCTTGGTCCTAATTCAATACTAAGCAAGTCCGAACTAATTGAATACTTGTGTGAAAAATTCCACGAATTGACTTTCCATTTCCATAAATGATATAATTGACAATTCCAAGTTGGACATTATCTTTTTCTTGCAAGAGATCTTGAGTGAAAAGTTTTGCTAAATTTATCCCATCAGCTATTTCGAATCATATATTTAAGCGAAATCTCCAATAGATTCATTTTCGTCCGCTACAAGGTCAACAATGCCATGAGCTTGGGCTTCTATTGCTGACATAAAAACATCTCTCGTGGTTTTTTATTTGAATACTTCAAAGTATTCATTATTTAATTAAATTTGAAATTTATTATTAAATTAATTATTAAATTTAGTAAAAGTATATGCGTGAGACACAATCTATTAATTGGGTTTATTTCAGATATCCTACTAGAACAATATCCTAATTTGATCTATGACTATGAGTCTTTGCTGTTCATGTACCTTTATCTTTGGAAGCTCAAGCGGAGGCCCGCTTACTTATGTTTTCTCATATGAATCTTTTGTCTCCAGCTATTAGGGATCCCATTTCTGTACCAAGTCAAGATATGCTTATCGGGGCCTCCGCTTGAGCTTCCAAAGATAAAGGTACATGAACAGCCATTTGGTCCCCATCAAAGTTTGCATTGAAGCCCTTACAAACTAATGGGTGTAAATAAGCATATAAAGAATTCTTCCTGAGTCGATGCCCGAGCGGTTAATGGGGATGGACTGTAAATTCGTTGACGACTGTCTACGCTGATTCAAATCCAGCTCGGTCCAAGAATTCATCGCTCCATGAGAGAATCTACAACGCACTAGAACGCCCTTGTTGACGATCCTTTACTCCGACAGCATCTAGGGTTCCTCGAACAATGTGATATCTTACACCGGGTAAATCCTTAACCCTTCTCCTCTTACTAATATAAAATATACTATAAAATATGAAAGAATATTCAAATTAATATTATTATTTTATTAGTATTTATTAATTAGTATTAAGTAGTATTTTTAATTAAGTAGTATTTTGAATTTTGAGTCTTTTTTCTCAATTTAGTTAATTATTTAACTGGAAAAAAACACATACAGATATTAAATAATATAATATAAAAAATGAAAAAAAACTGCAAAATCCGATCCAATTTATCGTAATCGATTAGTTAACATGTTGGTTAACCATATTCTGAAACACGGAAAAAAAATCATTGGCTTATCAAATTATCTATCAAGCCGTGAAAAAGATTCAACAAAAGACGGAAACAAATCCACTATCCCAATAATTATATAGGTCTTCGTGGTATAGTTTTTCAGTCGTGTAGAAAGAAATTTTTCGCTTTATCATTTCTGAAAAGGTTGATAAACTTGGCGGATATGTAAAAGAGATTAGATTTTTTCCTTTATTTGGGCATATATAAAAAAAATATTGTGCCATTTCTTTTCATATAGCATTTTCAAACCGATCATTTTTTAAATATCTCAATGGGCGGTTCCATCGTTTATAATCGAAAAGAAATTCTTACTTCAAAGGGGGCTCATTTTCTGATGAAGAAATGGAAATATCATTTTGTCAATTTTTGGCAATATTATTTTAACTTTCTAGGATTCAACACATGAAAATATAGAAAAAAATGATTGATCATTCCATAATATTAAATTAAGATATTGTATGAAACTAAAATTCATATCAAAAATATGTACAATCAAACATATTTCTCGATTCAATAGAAGCCCAAAGAAGTGAATATGGTACCCAAATAACGATAGGTATGTCAAAAGCAGGTCCGATTACGCCTATTCCTAATCCTAGATCCCCCGGGGAAAAATAGAGATGTCTCCTACGTTACTCGTAATATGTGGAAGTATCGACGTAATTTCATAGAGTCATTCGGTCTGAATGCTACATGAAGAACATAAGCCAGATGATGGAACGGAGAGACCTAGGATGTAGAAGATCATACATGAGTGATTCGGCAGATTTGGATACAAAATGAAATGAAAAAAGAACAGATTTTTTTACTGTGTATAAAATATATCTTATTTTTTCTATCCTTCAACTCCTATAAAATAAACTTGGAAGTTTTTTAGACAACTTATTTTTTTTTATTACCATCTCTAAACATAGATTGTTGTTTCATTGAATTTGCTTCATTAATAGGCTCGCGATTCGACTTCGATCGTTATGGATTAGTACCAAGATCGAGCCCTAGGCAAGCAGACCTAATTTTAACAGCCGGTACAGTAACAATGAAAATGGCTCCGTCTTTAGTACGATTATATGAATAAATGCCTGAACCAAAATATGTCAAGAAATTACACTTGGAATGGAGATAAAAATTGTCTTTATTGTTACTTCAATAACTTCAATAACAAGTATCTTTGATTTGATATAATAAAAACAAAAAATGAAATCATTTGATCTATGAAATGATTAGGTTATAGAAAAGAACAAATGGAAAAAAGGATGAAAACCTAACGATAGGTATTTATGATCTAATCAAAAATGGTTTTTTGTATTCATTTTTGATCTAAATTTTTTTTATAATTTAATCCATAACAATTTTCGCACTGAACCCATAAATTTTTGTATTTTTTATTTATATCAAAATCATTAGATCTTCCTCTTATATTGAAATCGCGGCTGTTACCATCAGTTCGTATACTAGAATTTCCATTTTCACTATTGCTTAGGCCTTCACTACAAATGAAACTAGAAATGTAACTGACGGGTTACCTACCCCTAATGGTCAAAGCGAACCCTTTCATTAAATTCTACATTCTTTAATGAAATTAAGAATTATGCGTAGATTTGAGTTGCAAAATACAATTATAATAATGATTTATTACTCCATTCCAGTACAATTTTGAATACTTTTTTTAAGGCAAGGCTTCGCAAAACGATTAATAAAGAATTGATGCAGTTGGATTGAGCAATCGATTACTCAATTTAGTCCTCGTCTTTCTCTTTGTTTGTTTTCTCATTTTCTTTTGTATGTTCTTGCTCAAAATAATAAATTTGAGATTCGGAGGTTCTCCCTAACCAATTCCTAATTTTAAATATATCAAAAAACGAAAAATAAAATGTTTTGTTTGACTATTGACTCATTCCAATATAGTAAATCAAATAATAGATAATAAATGGATCGGTTTAAAAATAAATGATTTTTTCGGGAACGATTCATCCTTCCCGAATGCAGCATACAACTCTCCGTTGTACTGCGCTCTTCAAGTGTGCTTGTTCCCCTTTCTCCCTTACCATGGCAAGTCCTGTGGGGTCGCTTCTGTAACTGGATAACCAGCACTGAAAATCGTCTTTACATCGGATGGTTCGGTGTTTTGATGATCCCTACCTTATTGACCGCAACTTCTGTATTTATTATCGCCTTCATTGCCTCTTGCGGATCAATATCAGTACTCATCTCCGCATCATTTCCTAAAATGGTCATCTCATTATTACTTATTCTAGCGAAACCACCCATCAAGGCTATTGTTAACCATTGGTCGTTGAGACGTATTCTCAAAAGACCTATATCTACCGCTGTGGCAATAGGGGCGTGGTTTGGTAATACGCCAATTTGTCCACTATTAGTAGATAAAATGATTTCTTTCACTTATGAATCCAAAATAATTCGATTAGGGGTCAGTACACAAAGATTTAAGGTCGTTCCGACTAAAAAATAATAAAATAATTTTTCATTATAGAAACTGAAGTAATGGGCTCTCATATCAAGAGGCTCATTACTTCAACAAGTCTAGTCTCCGTGTTCCTCGAATGGATCTCTTAGTTGTTGAGAGGGTTGCCCAAAAGCTTCATAAAGTGCTTCCTTAGGAGTTAAACTTCCATTCGTCCATATTTCTAGAAAAAGTATTTCTTGTTTTTCATTTCCATTTCATAAGAAATTGAAAGATTTCATTGAAATTGTTCGTTTGGAAATTTCCCAAAAAGCTAATTATAGGTTCTTCTTTCCATCGAAACAATAGGACCGTTATGCTCATTACTAAACTTGTTGAAGAGATGAAATAGAACATATAAGGTTTTCATTTTCGAATACTTTCATTTATTTTAAGTAATTGATTGGTCGTAGAAAAAATATACTATAATAGATAATAGATAACTACAAGCAGTACTACACCTTTGATCGTGAAATATCGATTGCTTGTTGAACCCTATGAATCACGTGAAAGTAGGATACTCCAAATTCGGGGATCATTTGATTCGATCTAATAAGTACCTTGTGTTAGAATTAAGAAATTCTAATAGTAAGGGGAATAAGTCATGGAATCTAAATTTCATTATTCTCATTATGAACTGACAGGAGCTGGTATTTTTACAAGAAATCTCTAAAAAAATCTTGTCTTTCTCGAATGATAAGGAGAAAAAAAAGATTGGATCCAAAGAAAATGTCATTTTGGAGTTTTATCAACAATTTGCTTGTGTCGGTGGGGATCCGGTATTTTCTGAGTCCTTCGGAAGGATTCGAACCTACGTATAACGGGACCAAAACCCGTTGCCTTACCACCTGGCCACGCCCCATTTCGATTTCGAATTTCTCTTTGATCAATCAAATCTCCCCAAGTAGGACTCGAACCTACGACCAATCGGTTAACAGCCGACCGCTCTACCACTGAGCTACTGAGGAACAACGGGAGATTTGACCTCATAGAGTTCAACTCCCGTTCTCAACCCATGAGTCTGAAGCTTCCTTCGGGCTTGTCATCCAGGAACTTGTTCGGAAATATCGTAATGAAAGGAACATAGGAGTTTGCCGCTAGGTTTTTGACCAAACTTGAAAATGATTTGTAAACTTTATTATGACCATCCCTCATTGGTTGTCCGCGTATCCCATTATCAAGAAGTAAAACCTTCCGACCTAGACCTCTCGACAAGGTCGAAAGGTTATAGCTCTCGACAAGGTCAAACCAATGCATATGGTATCAAGTTACTTGGTACGTAACGAATTGGACAAGGTCAAAGGGTACTTAGTCGAAAGGTTGGTTGCCAAAGAGGTTGGGGTATGTTTGTTTTATATAAACCAAAAACTTACACCTGCTTTGCTTTCGAATAAGAGCTTTCGACTTGGCTGCTTTCGACCAAGTCAAATATTTAAAATGAAGTTTTAAACCTTCCGACAAAGTCGAAAGGTTACTGCCGCTTTCCAACCTTTCAAAGTTGTTGCTTCCAACAAAGTCGAAAGGTTTACTTGTTTTTAAAACCAGCTGCTTCTCTCAATGCTTTCGAAAGGTATCAAAGCTTTCGACTTAGATGTTTTATTCTTGTTTTATAATTGAGGTATAACCCAAAGCTTTCGAAGGAGTTGTTTTAAAGGCAGAGGCTTATTGTTTTAAATGATATGTTTTAAAGCTTTCGAAGCAGAGTTTTCGACAAAGTCGAAGGGTTGCTTCCAATGAAGTCGAAAGGTTTTAAAAGTAGATTCTCCACATGTTTTAAATTGAACCCAGTAAGTCTTCGAAAGGTTTACGTTTTAAAAGGTTTGAGTTCAATGGTTTCGAAAGGTTTGAGTTCAATGGTTTCGAAGGGTTTGAGTTCAATGGTTTCGAAAGGTTTTAGTGCAATGGTTTCGGAAGGTAAGGTTTTGGCCTCTTGGCCTAGATAATAAAAGGGTTTTCGAAAGGTAAGGTTTGGCCTCTTGGCCTAGATAATAATAGGGTTTTACTTGGTTTCAAAAGAGATGCTTTCAAAGGTTTGAAAAGGGGTACTTTCAAATGTTTAAATGTTTTCATCAACTAAAGGTTTGAGTAAAGAATATATATAACATGGCAATGTGATTTTGAGTAAAGCATAAAGATTTTATATTTTCCGTATATAAGTTTGATTTAAAGGTTTTAAATTATTTTGAAAATGTTTTCAAGGAAATTATGTAAGGGGATTCCTAAGTGAAAATGACTCAAAGATTAGAATACCAGATGGGACTAGTATAGGATCGCGCCCTATACATTAGCTATTAGTCCCGGCTAATTTTGTCCAAAATTCTAGTGTGTAGGGCTTGGTCACAGGTAGACTAAAATTAAGAGTACACGCCGGAGAGAATATATGTTTGTATACAGGTAGGTTATTGGTGAGCTCGAAAAATCATTAGAATCAGGAAGACCTGGGAGATGATTAGGCTAGGGACAGACCATCCAGAAGCAAAGTATTTAACAGATAGTTAAGGACAGATGACCGTCCAGAAGAGGAGTGTCTAACAGGTGTTAGATAAATTTTGTCTATATTGTCTGGTAGGCCCGTGTCAGCCAATGGTTAAAAGTTATCCAAACAAAACTTATGTGTTTGAACAGATAGTTCATTTATTACCTGATATTTATGTATGTTTACATGATGATGTTTTACAGTGTTTAATCGGTTTTGATTATAGGAAAAAGGTTTTGCAAAGATGTGTTTTAAAATGATGTTAGTGAGGGGAAACCTGTTCCGCTAAGCGGCATGGTCTCACTTAACATATTAAACTGGGATGTATAGTATTATTCATACCAAGCTTTATGTCTGACTCGAAGTTTATGTTTTCCCCTTAAACTCTCGGGTGCTCAAAATTGATTTACGTATGCTGAGGGGTTATGGTCTTTTAAGGTTTAGTAGGATGACAAAGAAGGCTACTGGAGGCATGCAGAAGGCAAACAGATAGCTATTTAGAAGTTGCAGTTCTTGTTTTATGTTTTGTTGAATTTCCGTTGTGTTTGTATTAAGTCTATTATGACTATATGACTCAGATCATCCAAGGGGTTATCTTCATATACCGCTCTTGACGTATTTTGTAATAAGTATATTTTATCTGTGCTTGGGAACATATTGGGATTATGTAAGTTGAATATGGAACATCTGTTTTAAATGTAATGAATTAAAAGTTGTTTTGAAATCTGTGTTTTGTTTCATATTCAAGTGCTTCTGATATTATAGATATCATTAACATAGTCGTATTTGGTCGCCGAAACTAATACTATATATGACTGCAGCATCTGTAGCGCTTAGTTTTGGCCTCTAGATAGGGGATGTTACAACTGTTTTTATATATGTACGGTATTTTCATTTTTCTCTGTTTATCTTGCCAACTAAATGTACATTTATTTTAATTTGGACTTATACACATTGAAACCAAACCTTTTCCATTTTTTAAAGGTGAAGTTGCTAATCTCGTTGTCATATATATACACTCATTTATAATGCAATATAATTCAAACTTGTTATAATTGCTACTCTAGTTGCATGTTGTTTGCACAAAAAATGGACAAACACCTCAAAGTCGTATGATTTAATAGGTCTTATGTTGTTCTTAGTGATTTTGGAGAATTATGCAAATATATGAAAAGCAGAGGCTAAACTGTAAAAAGACACGCAAATTTATAGTGGTTCAGCCAGAATGTGCCTACGTCCACTTTCTATGTTATTTCCCTTCTTTTGTTATGATTACAAGTACAAAGCTTTGGTACAAGTAAAAGAAAGTTGTTTGAAGAGTTCCTTCCATGCTTGAGCTCTCAAACTCGTCCCCCATTGTCGTACCCCTGCCCCTCTATTTATAGAGTGAGGCTAGGGGTAGGAGTCTTGGAGGTATATACCAGCTGGTGGGCTTGGGCTGACGCAATCTGGCCTGGTGGAGCTGGTCCGGTGGTACTTGATTCGGTGGAAGGCAAGTGGTTCGGTAGGAGCTAAGAGAGGTTGGTCCGGTAGGAGCAAGGAAAGGTTGGTCCGGTAGGAGCAAGGAAAGGTTGGTCCGGTAGGAGCAAGGAAAGGTGGTCCGGTAGTGGCTTCTTGAGACTGCCGAACGGGCTTCTATTAGGCATGGATACCGAATGAATTCCTGCCGAATGGGCCCTGGAGAACGTCAATGCCGAATGATTTTAGGTAAGCCTGGGTGGATGCATCTGGCTTCTTGGTCTCGAGGTCTTCTGGGTGAGAACACGCCCAACATTTGCCCCCCAAAGCGGGGCATATTCTCGAATATGGCGTGCTTTGTTTGATACTTTCATTTGGCCCTTGGATACCGAACCAGATGGTCCGGTCGTGTCCTTTTGTCTATAAGTAGGGACCGTATGCCTTGGCTATTTCTTACCTGCCGTACTAAACACTTGTCTTTGCCGGATCAGACTCTTACTTTCGCCGAATCAAAACGTGGTAGCCGAATCAAATCTGGTAGCCGAATCAAATTTGGTAGCCGAATCAAATCTCCTACTTTCATTGAATCAGGTGAGTGAATATTCTGCCGAATGAGTTTTCTTCAGTTTTACCGAATGGAATATGACGAACGAAGCTTGGCTCAACAGAGTGCCGAATGAACCTTTTACTCGAATACCGAACGAAACTCCGGTATCGGGAGTACCGAATGAACCTTGTTTTACTAGATGGACTTTTGTGTTGGATGGATTTTACATAGACTCGCTTGTTTATATCCCCCGTTTTAACAACATGTTTTTTCGATGTTGTAGATAAATGTCTCGAAAGGCAGAAACTCGATCAGACAAAAAGAAATCCGGGGGCGAAGGAGGTTCCTCTGCCGTGCCCCCAGCTCAGCCGAATCCCGAACGTCACGGACCAACCCCGAGATCATTAGTGGACGGGTACGGCCCTCAGGAAATTCTGAACTCCCCGCCCGACTGTTTTCCTAGTTCCCTCAAGGAGGAGCAGCTAGATGCCATTTCTCGTTCTTTTGGAATTGATAGGGCGCGAATGCTGTTGCCAGGGAGAGATGTTATGCCATACGACCCCCCTGAGGGGTACTTTGCTTACAGCAGATACCACTGCATGTGTGGTGCCATTCCGCCTCTTAATGCTTGGGTAGTCAGCTTCCTTACATATCTCAAGGTGGCCCCATTCCAGTTTCAACCCAACTCCTATGCTATCCTGGTGAGCCTCTTCGTCATTTTCCAAAGGAAGTATGGTCGTGCTCCTTCCAACCAGGAGATCCGGTACTTGTATAATTTGAGGGGCTATAAGAAGGGGTCCCCATACATTAGCTTGGAGTCAGCCGTGACCTTCAAACCGGTCTTGGATCTGTACTCTAAATTCAGCATGTTCAAGAAAGAGTGGTTCTTTGTTAGGGACGACTCCGTTTCAATCCGGCGCTTTACTTCTGGATGTAAGTTGAGTTTTCGCTTATAATTTCTATTCCGGTTGCGATGCTTCTTCTCATACTCTCTCATTTTTGCTAGCGACAGGTGGCTTTGCGGTTGTGGAGACTGACCGCCTGGTTCAGATGGCGGCCGAGATAGAAGCTATTCTTGGGAAATATAGATCATCTGCCTTCCTGATCAGAAATGCGATCCTTCTGGAGTACAACTTAATCCTCCCACAGCAGTCAGTAGTTAAGCTGAGGGAAACGGCGGAGGAGAGGGCGGCTGCTCAGACCAAGGAAGGTGTTACGGTAGAGAGTAGCAAGCGGAAACCTTTCACGAAACCTCCAGCCGTCGGAGGTAAGAAACTCAAGAAGTCGGATGGTCCCTCCCCCAGCAACTGTCCACTTACCCAGGAGGAGGAAGATATAAAGGAGAAAAAAGGTGAGGGTGGAGATGGTCGGGAAGGTGATAAAGGTGGTGATGGCATCGGGGCCTAGCTTCCTGGGCAAGCGGGCGAGATTCAGGAGTGGACGGATGATGCGTTCCACCAGGCTTTCGAGGGGCTGGACGAAAATCCGGCTTTGGTAGAGAAAACCGGGAAAGCGGACAAGGCTGGGACCGGTGCAAGCGAGTCTTCTCAGACCATTCCAGCCAAGGCGGCTCCGACGACTCAAGGTGAACTCTTGACTCCTGCATGCTTCATTAATGATAGGGACTTAGGAATATTTTATGACCCGCTCCCGTCCTGGAATGAAATCCAGGACTTATTGCAGTATCCTACTCCTCCCCAGGGTTTGTACAACCACAGCTGTGTTTCTTTTTTCCTTTTTTAACTTGTAATTTACCGCGTTTCTCGAATCATATAGTGATGTAAGTTTGTGACACTTGTCCTTTATATCAGGAGCGGGCAAGACGTCCAAGGCCTCAGATCTTCGACACAGGCTTGAGCAATATAAGCTTTCCAAAACTGCTGCTAAGCCGAAGCCCTTGACCCAACGCTCTGGGGATGTAGTCGGCTACCGTCCTCTTCTTGGGGTCATCGAAGAGGGTATTCAGCAGAGGAAGAGGAGTCATCCTTTATCCGAACCTTTGCCTGGTCCTCAGCTTCCGGCTCAGCCTCTTCATGACATCACTGAGGAGGGTAGCGAGTTTGTACCTTCTCCGCACCCGTTTGGAAACCCTTCTGTTATTCATATCGACCGTCCCGACTTGGCTCGTAATCCATTTGCGGGTCATCCTGATCTGGATCCAAGCTCTCATGATATTACTTTTGACGAAGTCACTAGTGAACACCTTCTCCCCCGTAACCCCATGGTACGAGTACTTGATGAAGCCAAGTCCTTAGATCTCGATTTACTCACTACTCGTATAGTCACTATGGGAGACGAGGCCAAGGCTAATATTGATCGGGTGGCGGAGGAGACCAAGAAGCTGATGGGGCATCATGCCCGGCTGGTTAAGGCCGGAGAGGAGATTGGGAGCGCCAATATCCGACTTCGATTGGTGGTTTCGGATCAGGCCAAACAGCTTGCGGATCAGGCTATTCAGATTTCTCAGCATGAGGCTGCTACTGGACGACTAAGGAAAACTATGGAAGAGGCCAGTCGGGCCGAATTGCGGAAAATGGAAGCTACTTGCAAAGAACGGATTGACATGGCTATTGCCACGGTGGACGAGGTTCGGAAAGCGGATCTCGAGCAGGTGGAGGAATTGTCCGGGAAACTTGAGGCTGCAGAGCTTGCTCAAGCCAAGTTGAGGGAGGAGATGGAGGCAATGCGGGGATCCCTTCTGGTTGACTGCTCGAGATACCGATCGGAGAGAGATGCCGACGTTGGGAGGTTGTCGGCTTCCGAGGCCCGGGTGAGGGAGTTTGAGGAGAATGAGGGGATGATGGACGAAATGCTCCAGGATATGTACTTCCGTACCTGGAAGCAGGGCAACCTGTCCTGGATGGATGATTATCCCAGGGTCATGGCTAAGATTTATCTCCGGGCTCTGGAGGAGGCTAAGGCTGATGCAGATAAAGAGGGTGGAACGGTCTTCAGTATGGATGTGGTCACTGCCCAGTTTACCAAGGAGGAGAAAGTGGCGGCAAAGGAGGGTATGCGGTTGCTTGCTGCTGAGGAGGCAGGTGTGCAGGTAGAGGATGACGACCAGGATGGTCAAGAAGCAAGTGCTGGTAAGTCTTCCTTTCTAGTCTTTCCGTTAACTTGGTTGCTTATCACTAATGAATTCTTTTTATGACCGGACAGGTGGGCAACAGAGCAAGGACAAGACTTCGACGCAACCGGCTCCCTGATTAGACCTGGAAAATTCTTTTTGTAGACTTGACATGGTTGTATATGTTAGTCTTAAAACAGTAGAGTAACTTCTAAGTTGTAATTCTTGCTACTTGTAATAATCAACATTATTCTTGACATGTAATTTTTTAACTTAAGCTGATTTTATCGTTTCTTGAATATTTGTTGCTATTTCGACATGTCGTATGAGAAATATAGCTATGTATATTCTTGTAATTAAATTGTGTTTGATGTTAGATTCTGGTTCTAAATCATAATTTCATGACTTGCAATATTAGCGTGTGGTGTGAACAAATTAAAGTCATGTATTTGTACATAAAAGAAGAAAATACCGCCTTTTATGTTATAATCGTAGATGGCAGTCTTGAATATCTTGTATGACCGAGCATGGGATGTAGTCGAATGTCCTGCCACTGTGAGTCCCTACACCCATTGGCGAGTATCTCCTACTCTGTATCATGTACTTTAGGGATTGTTATAGAGGATAGGGAAAAAGCTTTTTAAGTAAAATTGAAATACGTGAAAAGGTAAAACTTCCAATCACGGAAGGCCTTCGATGTGCTTAAGTTCGTGGCAAACGGGTTTTGTAGTCACTTTCCCTAGCTGTGGGTCTTGGAGACATTTGTCACCCATCTTACGCCTCCGCGGGGAGTTAATTCTTTTTTACCACAGCCGCACTTAAGACACATCGGAGCCGAGATCGCGCACAGTAACTACCCGGGCCATTATGGCCCGTAATCGTGGGTATTATTCGATTTACTATGGCCGGCTAGCGTGGGTGCCGATCGTCAACTGTGAACTGCCCCTGGCTGGCCACACCTTATGTTGGGGCTTATAGTCGGTTCACAATTGCCGGCGAGCCTAACGCCGTAATGAGCTGTCTCGGCTATAGTCGGCCTTCTCGGTGGCTTATAATCGGCTCATTACAGTTGGCTTTAAGGGCCGTCGCGAGCAATGAGTTAACCCGCAGCAGAGGGATGCTGGAGCAAAAGTGTCTCATTGGCGAGGGCATAGATTCGCATAGTACCTGTTGGGTCTTGTCCAGGTGAAGTTGCGTTGTGGAGTGCTTTGAATAGAAATGCTATATACTCAGGATTTTGTCCAACAGAAAAGGATAAAGTTAACAAGCAGCCAAGATACAAAGGAACAAGTTAAAAAAGAGACAAGGTTTTTTAAAGTGGTTCGGCACGAAAATGCCTACGTCCACTGATTCTCTTTGTTAATTCACTTCATATGGGCAATACAAGTTAAGAAAAGTATCGGCGGAGGTGTTGGATGTTCCATGCCCTCTGGAACACCTCTCCGTCCACTGTTGACAAAATATAGGCTCCGTTGTGGAGATCTTTATGAATTACATATGGTCCATCCCAGATTGGGTCTAGTGCTCCGGGGCGAGGGAAGATTCGCTTGAGGACAAGATCCCCTTCCTGTAAGGTACGATGCTTGACTTTGGAGTTGTAGTGTGCCGCCACTTTTTGTTTGTGGGCTGTCGCTTTAAGGACTGCATCATTCCTTCTCTCCTCAACTAGATCCAAAGACACGTTGAGGAGCTCTTCATTCTCTTCTGGGTTATAGTGGATCCTACGGTGGGAAGGCACAATGGTTTCAACTGGGAGCATAGCCTCCGATCCATATGCCAAAGAGAAAGGAGTGTGCCCTGTTGATGTTCTGAAAGATGTGCGGTAGGCCCATAGTGCCGTAGGAAGTTCGTCCACCCAAGCGCCTTTTGACTTTTCGAGCTTCTTTTTGATCAGAGTTTTCAGAATTTTGTTGACTGCTTCGACTTGTCCGTTTGCCTGGGGATACGCTACGGATGAGAAGCTTTTATGAATTCCGTGTTCTCGGCACCAGTTGGCGAATTCCTCGCTGTCAAACTGAAGTCCATTGTCTGATATGATTTTGAGTGGGACTCCATACCTGCACAGAACATTTTTGATCAAGAAGTTAATAACTTTTGCTGAAGATACTTTATTCAGAGGTTCTGCTTCCACCCATTTGGTGAAATAATCAACTGCCACTATAGCATATTTGGCCCCGCCTCGGCCCATCGGTAGCTCGCCGATTAAGTCAATTCCCCATATTGCGAAGGGCCAAGGGCTGGTCATTTGAGTAATCTCAGTTGTTGGTAGCCGTGGAATCTTAGCAAATTTTTGGCATCTGTCACATCTCTTGACGAAATCTAAGGCGTCCTTGCTTAAGGTGGGCCAGAAATATCCGTATCGGAGTATCTTTTTCGCTAATGTTTGCCCCCCGGTGTGATCTCCACAGCTCCCCTGATGGATGTTGGACAAGATTTCCTTGGCTTCCCTTCCGGCGACACACCTTAATAATGGGTTAGAGAAACCGCGCCGATAGAGGATGTCTTCTTGTATTGTATATCGGGACGCTTTCCTCAAGATTTTCTTGACTTCATTACGCCCGTCGGGTAGTGTGCCACTTTGTAGGTAGTTTCGGATGGGAGTCATCCAAGTTGCTTCTTCGGCTGCAGCTATCAGATTCACTTGCTCAAAACTTGGGACCGTTTGCTTTGATATGGTTACTGCCCCGAAGATGGCGATGTCTCTCATACTCGCTTGCTTTGCCAATTCGTCGGCCTCTTGGTTCTCTTCCCGAGGGATGTGTTTGACTAAGTACTGATCCAATCGGCTGAGAAGCAACTTGGTCTTCTTTAGATATGCTATGAGTCGTTCCTCTCGAGCTTGGAATTCTCCTAGTATTTGATTAACAATAAGTTGAGAATCGCTGTGAAGACACAAAGAATTGGCTCCGATTTCTATGGCAATTTCTAGTCCAGCTATCACTGCTTCATATTCTGCATCGTTGTTGGTGGCAGCGAACTCCAACCTTATAGCATAGTGCAGTTTATTTCCCCTGGGAGTGATTATTACCACACCTGCCCCCGAGCCTTGTTCGTTAGATGCACCGTCCACAAAGAGATTCCACTTGATATCTTCTGTTATTTCCAGTTGCTCCTTATCCTCGTTGGTAGTGAACTCTGCAATGAAATCAGCCATGGTTTGTCCCTTGATGGCGGTGCGAGGGTGATAGGTGATATCATATTGACTCAGCTCAATACACCATTTAAGTAGTCGTCCGGAAGTGTCGGGACGATGGAGTACCTGCCTCAGTGGTTGATCGGTCAGAACTTTGATGGAATGGGATTGGAAGTAGTGACGTAGTTTTCGTGAAGTGATTAGTAAACAGTATGCTAACTTTTCAAGTTTCGGATATCTGACTTCTGCCCCAGTAAACCTTTTACTGACGAAGTAAACTGGTCGTTGCGTGCGGTTGTCTTCCCTTACCAAGGCAGCGCTCAGGGCGTGGGATGACACAGCGAGGTATAGGTATAATTCTTCTCCTTCGCTTGGAGTTGAGAGCACTGGTGGTTTCTGGAGGTGTTCGATTAAGTGAAGGAAAGCGGTCAGGCATTCGTCAGTCCACTCGAACTTTCCTTTATCTTTCTTTAGGGCTTCGAAAAAGGGGACGCACTTGTCCGTTGCCTTGGAGATGAATCGGCTTAGGGCGGCCACTTTTCCATTTAGGCTTTGCATTTCCTTTCGGGTGGAAGGTATCTTGATATCCCTTAGCGCTCGGACTTGTTCAGGGTTTGCTTCTATCCCTCTGGCATGAACGATGAATCCTAAGAACTTCCCTGACGACACACCGAAGGAGCATTTTAGTGGATTCAACTTCATTCCATATTGCCGAAGTACTTGAAACATCTCGCCTAGGTGGCTTACGTGATCTTTGGCCTTCCTTGACTTTACCAGCATGTCATCCACATATACTTCCATAGTTTGTCCTATTAGCCATGCAAACATCTTGTTGACAAGGCGCTGGTAGGTGGCTCCTGCATTTTTAAGTCCGAAAGGCATTACTTTGTAGCAGTATAAACCCCGGTCGGTGATGAAACTAGTGTGGTCTTGGTCGGGAGCATGCATAGGAATTTGGTTATATCCTGAGTATGCATCCATAAAAGATAGGAGTTCGTGCCCGGCGGTGCTGTCTACAAGTTGGTCGATTCTGGAAAGCGGGAAGCAATCCTTTGGGCAGGCGTCGTTTAGGTTGGAGAAGTCAATGCAGGTCCGCCACTTCCTATTAGCCTTCTTTACTAGTACCGGGTTGGCGATCCATTCTGGGTAAACAGCTTCTCGTATGAAGTCATTGGCGAGTAGATTCTTTACTTCTTCATCGAGGGCTGCTGATCGCTCTGCCCCCATACTTCTCTTTTTTTGTTTTACAGGCGCCTTGGTAGGATCAATATTTAATACGTGGCATGCTATGTCGGGGGAGATTCCGGTCATGTCAGCGTGTGACCAAGCGAATACATCCAAGTTGTGGCGGAGAAAATCAATGAGTTGTTCCTTCAATTCAGCTTTCAGCTGGGACCTAATTTTCAGTAGCCTACTCGAGTCATGCTTGTCTACAGATATAAACTCCATAGCCTCTGCAGGCTCGGCGGTGGCCTCCTCCTCTTTGTCCCTAGGATCTAATTCATTGAAAGGGTCGCTGGTATATCGAAGAGGAGGGGCTTTCTTTAATTGCTATGCTTCTAGACTTTTTGTGCAGAGGGCAATCTCTACACCCTTCTCTTTATCCTTCCTGTGGTTGTTGCGAAGTTCAGTCACATAGCAGTCTCGAGCAACGTCCTGATCTCCTTCCACTTCCCCTACTCCATTGTCCGTTGGGAATTTCATCTTTAGGCACCATGGGGCCAAGACAATTTGGAAGTCAGACAAGGATGGCCTTCCGAAGAAGGCGTTGTAGGCCGACTGGTTTTCTATTAGCACAAACGTTTATTTCCGTACAGCAGAGCGGGGATGGCTTCCAATCTCAACAAAAAGGTCCAGTTGCCCGAGGGGCATCTTCGCGTCTCCAGTGAAGCCGTGTAATGGTTTATCGCAGGGGGATACATCCTTCATTGATAGCTTCATTTTGTCGAATGCGTGTTTGAACAGGATGTTTACCGAGCTTCCAGTGTCTACCAGGATTCGGTAGACTTCGGCGGGACCAAGTCGGGCAGAGATGACCATGGGATCCATGTGAGGGTACTGCCTTCCTTCTAGGTCACGCTTACCGAACGTGATGTCATTACTTTCTTTCCGCTTCGGGTGGCGCTCTTCTATAACCGAATTGACATAGTCTTTATTGTCTCTAAGCGACTTTCCGTATCTTTCCATCTCTTTCCAGCTTCTGTCTACGATGTGCGGCCCTCCTGAGATGGTATGGACCACTATCTTTTCCTGACTAGAGTTGCTAGCGTTGCGGTTTCCCCTGTCGGCCCCCGGGGAAGGTAGCCTTGGGTTTTCATTGGCAGGAGCTGGGGTCCTGTCCTGACCTTTTACATAACGTTCCAGTTTCTTTCTTCTGATGTGTTCCTCAATCAGATCTCGGAGATGATGGCATTCGTTGGTATCATGCCCGTGAGATTCGTGGAAGCGGCAGAATTTTCCAGACTTCTGTGCGTTATCTGATTCCTTCTTGTACGGTGGGCGTTTGTACCTAACTTCGCCTTGGGTGGCAAGGAAGATATTTTCGATGGTCTCGTTCAAAGGAGTGTAAGTGTCGAATCTTGGCCCTGGCCGATATAGGCGCTTTTCTCCCTTCTTGCCCCCAGCATTGTCTCTGGAATCAGTTCTTCGAACGTCCCTTGCCACAGCAGGGGCGTTGCCATGGGTTGTCTTATTTTGCTGTCCTGACTGCCCCTCAACGGCAGCATCCTCAAGCCTCATGTATTTCCCGGCTTCATGGAAGAAATCGGGTAAAGTAGCTGGCTTTTCTTTTGTCAACCTTCTAGCAAATTTAGTGTCCGGATGCACACCACTGCAGAGGGCCATTAGGATAAGCTTCTCATCGGCATCTTGGACTGCGGCTGCTGCGGCGTTGAATCTGGTTAGGTATTGCTGCAGCTTTTCTCCAGGTTTCTGTTTGACGCTGGATAAGGAATAAGCGTCCTTAGGTTGCTCCACATGAATGCGGAACTGGCTGATAAATTTTTCTTTCAACATTTCCCACGAGCTGATGGATCCTTGGGGTAGATGACAGAACCAGGAGGTAGCAAGATCTGCTAAGAAGAGCGGAAAGCATTTGCACAGTACTCCCTCTGTTGCTCCACTCATGAGCATATGCTGCGTGTACCTTTGTTAATGTACTACGGGATCGGAGGTTCCTTTGTAGGGTTCCATCGTTGGCATCTTCCATTCTCGGGGGGTGATAGCAATTTCGATATTGCGGGCGAAAGGACTGGTTACCCTAGCGCCTATCCCTCGATCTCTTCGCTCCCGTTGGACACACTCTCTGAATAAGCGTGCCATCCTTTCATCAGAGCTTGGAGTAGACAGAAATGAGTTTGGTTCTGTTCTTTGGGATTGATTCCGTCCAGATGACCTGTAGGGATGGTATCGTCCATCATTCCTCATATTTTCCAGTGGCTGCCTTTGATCTTCTGGGAGCATGCTTGGGTCAGCTATAGTTGGCCCTTGCCTTGATCTCCCCCTGTTGGGTTCTGATCTGAGCACTTCCTCGGGTCCAACTTCGGGCTGGACTCTAGCTCGGCCCCGTTCATTGGCGTTTCTATGGTTAGGCAGCA
Organism: Allium fistulosum; assembly: GCA_030737815.1. Lineage (NCBI taxonomy): Eukaryota > Viridiplantae > Streptophyta > Magnoliopsida > Asparagales > Amaryllidaceae > Allium > Allium fistulosum. Next base: position 374,824,037 of record CM060902.1, on the reverse strand, counting down.
TGACAGGCTCAGCTACAGTTGACCTTCGCCCGGTACCTTCCCTGTTGGGTTCGGTACCAAACGTTTCCTCAGGCCTAACTTCGAGCTGTGCTCGGTCTCGGCTCCTACCACGGCTACTTCTGCCATTAGCTCCTTCGAAGAAGGGAGATCTTTGTTGTCTCTGAGATTCTCCAGACTGGGACTCGCCCCATGATTCAGTGTTGCGGTTGGATTCTTCAGCGTCCCTTAAGCGTGACATGAGATGATCCACCAAGGCTTCTTGCTGGGACGTGAAGCGGTTAGTTACTTCAACCACAACTCTGTCCAGATCTGCTCTAGTAATTGCTGCAGGCTGTTCTGTGGCAGGAGTAGTTGGGTTAGCCTGTTCTTCATTGGTTACTGCTGCCGGAGGAGGACGATTTACTTGATTCGTGACAGCTGGATCTGGAAGACTGCTGGATGCGATGTTTTTTCCTTTGTTAACATCTTTTCTCTGTTTGGGAGGCATGTTTTCCAAGTAGCGAACGATGCTGTTAGGAAAACTGTTAAGTGGATGAAGCTGAATCTTCGAGCTTCTAGCTCTCAGTGAAAGCACCAAAAATGTTTGCACAAAAAATGGACAAACACCTCAAAGTCGTATGATTTAATAGGTCTTATGTTGTTCTTAGTGATTTTGGAGAATTATGCAAATATATGAAAAGCAGGGGCTAAACTGTAAAAAGACACGCAAATTTATAGTGGTTCAGCCAGAATGTGCCTACGTCCACTTTATATGTTATTTCCCTTCTTTTGTTATGATTACAAGTACAAAGCTTTGGTACAAGTAAAAGAAAGTTGTTTGAAGAGTTCCTTCCATGCTTGAGCTCTCAAACTCGTCCCCCATTGTCGTACCCCTGCCCCTCTATTTATAGAGTGAGGCTAGGGGTAGGAGTCTTGGAGGTATATACCAGCTGGTGGGCTTGGGCTGACGCAATCTGGCCTGGTGGAGCTGGTCCGGTGGTACTTGATTCGGTGGAAGGCAAGTGGTTCGGTAGGAGCTAAGAGAGGTTGGTCCGGTAGGAGCAAGGAAAGGTTGGTCCGGTAGGAGCTAGGAAAGGTTGGTCCGGTAGGAGCAAGGAAAGGTTGGTCCGGTAGGAGCAAGGAAAGGTTGGTCCGGTAGGAGCTAGGAGAGGTGGTTCGGTAGTGGCTTCTTGAGACTGCCGAACGGGCTTCTATTAGGCATGGATACCGAATGAATTCCTGCCGAATGGGCCCTGGAGAACGTCAATGCCGAATGATTTTAGGTAAGCCTGGGTGGATGCATCTGGCTTCTTGGTCTCGAGGTCTTCTGGGTGAGAACACGCCCAACACATGTCATTGTAAAACATAAGTTACTTATCCTTTATTATATTGTACACATCTGTTTATCTATTATTATCACAGATATGTCTAATCGATGTCGTAGAGTACACAACCGTGGTGGCTCATCATCAGGTCAGCATGGCTCCTTATTGGGTCATGATGGCTCCTCGTCAGGTCAGGGTAGCTCTCACTCGTCAGATCATGGTTATGTCGATGCACATATGATGTCTCTGTTTATTCAAAACCACCAATGCTCATATTGATGTTATCGGTCCTCTGTCCAACGACTAGGTGTCTTCCAGAGAGAACTAGGATGAGGACAGGTAACTACTTGTTTGAATATTACAGTTGAAATCACGCACACACTAACATTAATACACACGTGTATATACAATAATTTACATACATACCTACGTACGTACATACAGTTATGATTTCACCAGTAGCAGCACACAGATACCATCCGCGAAGGCTTGCTTACACGGGTCACAATATTCAAACCCTCATTTGGTGACATTCCCGGTGACGTGAGGAAATTCATGTTTCCTGAATTTATGATGAAATAATTTTATTGCACAACACACTATATAAATATGTGTGATTTTTTTCATAATATATTCAGTTTGCATTTACAGAAGAAATTTGCTTAGAGAGAGGGCAAATCTGAAGAAATTGTGAAAATGGCTTGGATGATGGCATCAACCCAAAAATATCGAGAATGGACGTATGATATGCGCAAGTATGGTAAAAAGCATACATCCCTTGCCTAGGAGATATATATGCAGTTCTTGAAGAATTGGGAGACTGGGTAGGATTGAGGAGCTTCAAAGTCAAGGTGTGGAGATAACAAGAGAAGTGGACGAAGAGGTATTCCACACACTCGGTAGAACTATTGCCAAAATGGTGGATCGTAAGTCCAATTACAGCAAGATTTCGAAAGTAATAGCTTAAACGTTCATTATATATGTATGATATTAAGTATATATGTATACAAACCATATACATACACACACACACAACAAGTGTGTGTATGTATAACATACTATATTTATGTATAAATTGGCTATAAATCCCAATAACCATATGTGTGTGTGTTATACGCATGCTTAATATAATTATTTAACTTAATTCTCATTTTATATTAGATGTTATGAATCGTCGTTTCAAAAATAAATTGAGTTTGAGTTAAAATATATGAGTTAATAAATTAAACAAATATATACTTAAGTTAAATAACAAATGTTGATCCAATAAATTAAAAAAAATTCTTGAGTTAAAATATAGATTTTGTTAAATAACATAATGAATGAAATAAAGTGGAAATTAGGGACATGTCCTTGTTTTCAAAACTTATTTGTTTTACATCCTTCCCTTTTAAAAACTAATTCTTCATCCTCTTTTTTGAATTTCTTTCTTTTTTATTTCTCTTGTTTTTAAATTTAAAAACGATCACTCCGACGTGTATTACGACGGTTATGAGGTATGGACGTATATCACAATAACGTATGTTAAAGTAAGTAAAAATACTCAAATACCCCATGAATTTTACCTTTTTGAAAAAAAATAGGGATGTAATTTATAAATGATAGTTAGAAGGGACATAATGCTAATTTTTTATAATCATAAAGATGTATGCCAAAATTTCTCTTAAATAAATATATAAGTTGAATAGCTCAATAAATTAAACAAATATATAATTAAGTTGGATTATAAATTTTGTTTCAATAATTAAACAAATTTATTCGAGTTAAAATATAAATTTTATCAAATCACCCAATAAATTAAAAATATATATAAGTTAAATCGCTTAATAAATTAAACAAATATATAATTAAGTGGGATTATAAATTATGTTTCAATAAATTTAAACAAATTTATTTGAGTTAAAATATAGATTTTTTTAAATCACCAAATAAATTAAACAAATATATAAGTTAAATCACTCAATAAATTAAACAAATATGTATTTAAGTTAAACTATACATTTTGTTTTAATAAATTAAACAAATTTATTCAAGCTAAAAAAATAAATTTTGTTAAATCACCCTATAAATTAAAAATTATATAAGTTAAATCATTCAATAAATAAACAAATATATTATTAAGTTAAATTATAAATTGTGTTTCAATAAATTAAATAAGTTATATTTGAGTTAAAATATGGATTTTGTTAAATCGCCCCATAAATGGAACAAATATATAAGTTAAATCGCTCAGTAAATTAAGCAAATATATTATTACTTCACATTATAAATTTTGTTATATTAAATTAAACAAGTTTATTCAATAAATGTAAAGATAATCATTAGATAGAGGTGCAAGATTTACCGATGTGGAAGAAGAAAACTGACGATTGAAGTCACATGTTGGTAAGCTGGAGAAAAAGCTCAGTAAACTTACCAATGCATATTTGTGCGAGTTTCCAGATGTGGGTATTTCTTCTGATGATGATAATGATGATAATGGGTAGTGTGCGAGAGAGTGGTTAGTTTTTATCTTGTTTGGATCTTATTTTGTTGGATATTATTGTGTTTGATATTATTGTTGGATCTTATTATGTTTGGATTTTATTGTACGGCAGATTAGTTAGTACTGTGTTCGGATATTATTTTGTTTGGATGATATTATTTAGATGTTTGGATATTGTTTGAATGTTATCGTTGGATATTATTGAATGTTATCGTTGGATATTGTTTCGATATTATTGGATTTACTAATGTTTGATATTGTTGGATATCATTGGATATTATAGTGTAATATTATGGTGATTGTGTATCAAATATATCAAAAATATATATGAATTTGTGATTGAGGTAAAAAATGCAGCGGTAATGTTTCAAAAATGCTTCAGTTATGACGTCGATATAGCGTAGATAAGACATCGAAAATTCAATTTTAGCATTTTAAAATGGGCATCGGTAAGGCGTTGGTATGACGTCGGCAAATAATTTCAATTGGCATCGACCTATTGTACCAACGTCACAATGTCATCGAAAATATGGCACGTCTTACTCCATAGAAGAGGACGCCAAGACGTCGATAAAAAATTTCCAACGTTTTGTTTATCGATGTCGTATATGATGTTAACACGGCATTGAAAAACTATTCACCGAGGCCGCACTGACACCTTATTAGCGTCGATAAACACTAAAAATTTTGTAGTAATCAATTGTGGAATTTAATGGTGATGTATGAAAGAGACTTGTAACAAAGTATGAGAGTGAATAATAAATTCTTCATTAATTTGTCAACTCCAATTGTGTATATTAAAGTGTTACAAAAGACTAAATGAAGAGGACATAAATGTCTGTTGCGGATATCACTCTATTAACAACAATACTCCAAAGGTTTCCTCCATTTCAATATTTTGTCACCTAATGTAATGAGAAAAACAAAAACTTCAATACTCGGTTTATCAATCAACTCCAACCCCAAAAGCAAAGAGTGTTCCTCGTGACTATCCGGCTATCCTCTGACCGTTCAAACAACAAAATTGCCCTCGAAAACTCCTTAAGCTACACAACCCATCTCCCTCATAAATCACCATGGACACACACCTCCGCCCCTCTCTCCAACCAACCTTCAACCGGGTAACCATTTGCTTAACCACGTGTGGCCCCATTTCTCTTTCCCACAAACATTTCCATTCAGACTTTGGAAAGCTGGATGCTTTTGTAACATTTACACATATTATGACCAGTTACTCTTTTCCTTTTTCTCACCACTAGACTTCCTGTTTATGTACCACATTGCACGATACATTTTCCATTATTTTCTCCTGCTTCCTTAACTCTACCATGCATATAACCACTGGCAAAATGCATGACAAGCATCTCCCACATCTCACATACAATAATTTCATCACTCACGTAACCTACCTACTTAAGTTATAGAACTACCAAATTTTGTGCACACTATAGACACTATCTTCACGATTCATTCAATAACCCTTCTAAACTTCATGCATTTGCAATTTCAAACTAATACACTGACGTTATGCCTGCATTTCTTAATTTCATTATCATACATACTTCGACTGGCTACAAAAAGTACTACAGTATTATCTAGGAATACGAATTTCCTAAATATGCTTTGCTATTCCACGTTCACAGATTTCCATATACACATACATATTTCTGCATTCAGCCTGGCAATGCCCATATTCATGTACATACACTAAACGCATCAGATAACTAATGCAATATTATGCATATAATGCCAGTTCTTCCATCCCTCTCCAAGACTCCAACAGACAACTATCCACATATTTACTAACATCATCTTCTCACTCCTTTTCTCATGCTCCAGTCCATCTACCGCATCAATTAACCCCAAACTTTAACTTAATATCCACCGATAAATATTCTGAAGTTAATCACAAGTTTCCATCGTGAATTCCTTCAAACATTGCCTCATTACGGTTCCGTGATTGACATGAGGTTTGACTGCAACGATGGACAACAACCAAATAAAAGGACCAAATTTCCATTTATGGAACTTCCTAAAGACACCATTTAAGGATATGCAATCAAGTTCTTTTATAAATAGAATATACACAAACATGTATGGGAACAATCCACATTCCCCGAATTTCAGATCATCCTAGAATCTCCCATTCGAAATTTCTTCTATACAAAAAATTCAATATTATATGATATTTATAGACATCGTATTGCAATCAAGATCATTTTCAACAAAACTTATACCATTTTGAAATTTTAACTCGGTCAAAATCATAAAACAACGCGAGCCACTGAATTTTTTATATTTCAATTTTCAATTTAAAATGTAGTATTTAAGAAGTTAAGGCCCCGTTTGGTTTGCCCTTTTTAGTTTTGTATTTTCGTCTAAACAAAAATGCACACTTCTTATGTATTATTGGAAAACAAACAATTTTGAAAAATAAAATTAACATAGAAAATAGAAAACAAGTTTATTTGATTTTTCGTGTTTTGAGACATAACAGAAGGACGGAAAACAATTCATCTCCTCCATTGTCCGTCCACCGTCGCAATGGCTAAGAGTTATAAAAAATATTCTCACATTTTCTTATATTTTATAGTGTAGGTTGAAAACACAAAACACAAAACCCAAAATGAAACTAAATAGACCCTAAGGGGTCGTTTGGTTTATTTTGTATTTTATGTTTTGAGTTTTCAACATTAATTACAAAATATGAGAAGAATGAAGGAAGGTCGGAAGGGATGAACGGAAGATTGGAGGGGACCACGAAGTGGATGGAGGAACGACGGAAGGATGAATTGTTGCTCGTGCTTCCGTTTTTCTCAAAACACGAAAAATGAAAAAAAAATTGTTTTCTATTTTGTGTGTTAAATTCATTTTCTAAAATGGTAATTTTTCATAATATACATGCGTCGTGCGTAATTTTATATGGATGAAAACTCAAAACTAAAAACGGTAAACCAAACATAGCCTAAAATTTTCGAAATAATCCATTTTTTTGTGAAGATGGTATAAATAGCAAATGGATTGAACAAAAGTTTGTTTCATTTCAGAAATTTTGTGCACAAAAAGACAAATGAAAGATTTTTGATGAATAAGAGAAGGATATGGATTTTTTTATAAAGTTCAAAAGTAGACAATACCAAATTTTAACTAACTATAAATCCACATCCCATAATTTCAAACATCTTCAATGATACACATAATGCAATATCATCGAATGAGTTTTACTAAACTATATTAATATGCACACAAATAAACTATGGTTGTCGTTAATTTATTTTCAGAAAATATGGTAATGTTCATGTTGACTAAAATCTGTTATTCTGTTTGTGAACAAGTATCAATTTTAGACATACTGGACACATCTTAACAATCAGTAACACTATGTCAGAATTATGTGCCCCAAAGGGCCAAGTTAATCATTTGTTAACGTTATATGGTCTTGCTATAAACAAATAAAATTAAATGAACTCAATATTTGTTAATATAAATATTCAAATCAATTCTATTTATTAATATTGAATTCAAGTTAACTATTTGTTAAGGTATACTTGTTATCACAAATTTTTTTTGCTAATATGTATAAATCAAATGCAAATTGCCTGGTCCTATTTTATATGGTACCATGGACCACATAAATCTCCACCATTCATTCTCACTTTTTCATTTATAAAAAATTAAAAAAATAAAGAATGAATGGGTGGATTTCAAAGAATCCATGAGGACCATGGAAAATAGGCCTAGGTGATTATTTGCCGTATAAATCAATATTCATTGACATCATCACCCATGTGGATGGAAGGTAGAAATGAAGAGTCTGTAATGATTACTAGGAAAATATTTAAGCCATTATTTCATCTATAGAAAGAGTCCATGGTATCATTTTATCATATCATAGAAAATATTTAAGAAAAATATTATTAAAATTGTAAGATTTTATGAATTTTGATAACAATACTCAAAATAACGTTCGTTTGTGGAAATTTGGTGGTTTTTCTTAAATCTTATATTTTAAACAATGCGAGCCACATGACATGTTATAAATTTATAATTTTTATCATTGCACTTGATTTGAAAGATTTGGATTTATCATTTAGGTTATTGTTTTTTATGGTAATGAATCAGTATATTGTTATTATTATTAATTTAATGAAAGTAGTACTTTTTTCAAACAATACACTCATTTTTGATGTCCTGAATGTTCGAACCCATGACCTCTAGAGCTTTAGTCTAGAGCGCCATACCAATTGCCACTTGAATTAGTGGTCGTGACAATTCTTATTGTTATTTTATTAATAGTTGTATCATAGGAACTAGATTTACAAAATGGAAAGTAAAAAGTCAATCTCAACATATCCATATGTTATCAACAAAGAGTATCACTCACACCTATGATATCAGTGTAAAAAAACGCACTTAAAATCATACTGCCCGCATGGATTGCCTTATAAATTTATCACCTTAGTACGATAATATGAAAGACCAACACCACTGTCCCAGTGGTTAGGTGTTTCGATTTGGGTGCAAGAGGTCACAGGTTCGAAAGTTGCGTAGCGTGATTCAAACATATAATCGACATTATTAACCGAATTCTAGGTTCTTGATTAGTGAGTGATAAAGTAAAACTGCCCATGCTATTATCAGCTGATAATTGAGTATACTCAAAACTTTCACATGGATTAGCATCAAAATGAAGCCCAAATTGAGCAAATTTCTTAATATCTCGATAGAAGATCGTAGCCCAAGTGTATAGATGTTTGTTTTCCCTTCTCAAAGGATAAAAATAACTCATTTTAATTTGCATCAAATCCAGTTATAAGTTATCAATTTCCGAAATTAATGCAATTGATACAAGTTCTATATCAAACATAAATACCTTTGGGAGGCAAAGAAGATTTTATCAATGATATCGATGACTAACTATCATGTAGTTCTTCAAAATATAAAAGGAGACCAAATTATTTTGGTAGTATAGTGCCTCAGATAATGCCATGAACCCATTATCTGAAAAGTTCAATGTAATTAATTACTAAAGAGGCACAAACTGCAAGAACAGTAATATTTTTTAGCAGACAATCTATGCATTCACAGGGGTTTTGTAGCTCTAAGATATATCTTGTGCACCTTTTCATTTATTTACCAACTACGAATTTTAAAGAGAATAAACGAAGAACATTGTAAGTCCCCATTCTGCTATTAGTAATCAACATGAAGAATAGATTGTCTCAAAAAAGTAGGATCTAATACATAGTTGTTAGTATACTATTCCATAGTACAAACACACACAAAAACAGAGCTATTTCTTCAAAAAAGAAAACCATAAATACCTTTAAAGCACGCATCAGTTTTCACTGCCAAGAGGTGCCCTTCGAGGCCCATTATACCATTTAAAGGCATACCAAGCACTAGCCCACAGTCCACCATTAGCAAAGTGTGGAATCAACAAGCGACCCCAGTATGGATAATAAGGGCCAGGCAATTTCAGTAATGCAAATATTATTGCATTAAGAAACAAATGCCATGGAAAACTTCCTTCCTGGAAATAATAAGAATGCCCGATTAAACATTTTTGGAAGATGTGTATTCTCAATACCCACTGTCATACCAAACTGTGCATCTCTAGTATTTAGAACTCAAGCCATGTATATAATATTCAGTAAGCATTTAAAAAAAAGTATATAGAAAAGAGATTGTGTCATATTTGGAAATATAAAAGTCTATTTTGATTATTCAGCTACTATCCATTGAGCGTTACACATAATTTGCATTTTCTGTATTTTCCTTTACTAGTAATACAAATAGTAGACAACAGAGGTGTCCAAGTTTTACTGAAATCTCCCTAAATTGTCTTTTTGAAACAAATCATACTTATGTCCCCTTTACATAATGTGAACACGCATATATCGTAGTGCACTACTAATGAATATGGTAAAAAAAAATGAGAAATTTCTCGTCTAAATAGTTGTTTACACTTCTACTATTCTGCTAACAAACCGAAAAGTTTGCACCCAAAAAATAATAATAATAAATAAATAAAAGTGGAAATGTTGTGCAAACCTTGAGGCCCAAAGAGAATTCAGCTTCAACATCATTTAAAACTCCACAAACAACAAACCCAACAACAAACATAATCGGAACAACACCCAGCTTCTTCTCATGTGCGCAATAAGACATTTCACTTAACTGTGAAATTGCTAATACTGGTATTGACAGATACTTAATAACAGAAAAGATAATATCGATAGCAAGTCGCAGGAAACTCTCAATCAATTTATCCCAAGGAAAGTTCTTTATTGGAAGTGGCAATTTAGCAAACAAGTTGCGCTCATTTTTAAAAAGATCAAATTTATTTGACGGCACTTCTTGATCTCCGAAACCCACGTGCTTTAAATTGGTTGCGAGTGGAACTAACTGGGTTTTTAGTTTTGAGCACGGATTGAAATTCTCGATTCTGGGTTTCGATAAAAATTGAAAAGTAGGGGATATGAGCGTTTTTCTGTGTGATTTTGATGGTGATTTGGGCGTTAAGAATTGAAATGAAGATAGAGGGTAAAGATTAGAGGACATAGACATGAGTGTTAATACTAAAGCAGAACAAATTTGGTTCTAACGCTTTTCTTCGGCAACTTTCGCTGAATTAGGCTGATTATATTTTGGCCATCTCCTAATCTACGAAATACTTTGAAGGCAAACTGTTTTGACTAATTCTATTTGTACCACACTATTCTCATTTCACACCACCGACCTTCTCTTAAAAATTAAATCATAATTTTATACTCATTTTTGCCCCCTTTAGGTAAAATGGTAAAATTAATCAAACTCGGATTTAGAATTAAAAATTAAAACTACTTCAGTCACACTCGTCCGTCGCTAGCGTGGACAATAACAACACCTTCCTCCATTTATAGCGAATGTGGGTGGTACAAAACCCTCGTCCGCAGTGGGCGTGGATAACAACAATATTACATACTTGTCGCCGACAAGGGTGTCTTTTACCATAAAAAATCGCGTTAGAATCAAACGATGGTAATAGTTAAACTCACGTCCGTAGTCAATGTAGTGTTCTTTGATACTCACGTCCGACTTGGACATGAGTGTTGTTATGACCCAAACTTCATGTCTATCTTGGTGGAAAACAAATAAAAATAAGACTAATTTTATTAATACACCTGTAATCACTTAGAAATTATAATAAACTAGCATACATCAAAAATTGCTTTACATACACCATAACTTTTACAAAATTACCATTTTTTACATCTTCGTCATCTTCTCTCTTTAAACCTTAAAATTCATTTGCACAACACTAGGAATTCCTTGCAATATATTTAGTTAAAATTCAACAAAATAAACTTTAATTTTTTGTGCTAATATTATTAATTATTTAAATGTTTTTTGAAAATTCTCAATTTTATTAGAATCAACTCTAATTTTAGAAGAAAAAATGTAAACGCTTTTGAATTGGAGTAGTTAGTTGTGAAAGTTGTCTTAATTGGTATTTTAGGTTTCATTTAACTTCATCAAAATTGTATAAAATTTATCAGATATCATTGATTTTAATGTTTTAATTATATGGGTTATGAGAAAAGGACTAAAAATGCAGTTAAGAGAAGGGTAACTTGATCATAGATTTTTCTAGTAAAATAATGGTGTATGTTAGGTGATTTTTGGTGTATGAATAAAATTTGCCTAAAAATAAAAGTTAAAAATGGGACAAAATGGTAAAATGACGGTGTGTGAAAGGAGAAACAAAGAGCTTAGGAATTTAGATGTTTTTTGGGGTGTGGAAGGAAAATATTGGGATGCAAATAACTTGGGCCTTCTATTTTTGGACCATAAATTAATGTTTATACATCAATTATTTTATTAAATGCGTATGCATCAAATTTTACTTAACATACACCATATATATTACAAAATTATTATCATTGTAAAATAAAACAATATACTTTTCATTGATTCTCTCTCTCTCTCACGCTCTCTTCCAAACCAAGGAACTCTAATTTCTAAATTCCACAAATTCACTTTTGTAAATTTCAATTTCAAAACTTGCAATTAAATTTAAATTTATTTAGTTATTTTAATACAGAAATTTGAATCTAATATTGAATGTTAAACTACTAAAATTTTGATATTAAATTTAACTTGATTTAGTTTAAGTTAAATGATAGAGAATAATTTTGTAAAATATGAATCTTAATATTTTAGCACAAAATTTTAACTTCTGAATCCAAACTTTCTAAGAATATAAGTTAAAAGCGTATAATGGAATTTGATGTTTGGAAGGAATTTAAATTCAATTCAATTGATGATATATAAAAATTTTACTTATTTTATGTAAGGTATTACATTGATCATACACAATTTGGATAAAGAGAATATGAATTTCTCGTTGATTTAATTTTTTTTCTTGTTAAATAGTTGTGTTTTTGTCTTAAATTATATTAAAATTTTAATGGCGTATGTAAAGCAATTTATGGTGTATAAATATGATTTGCCTACTTTGAAAGAGACTCCAATTAATTCAAAATCTTAAAAACTGAGTTTGTCAACATAACTTAACATGATTTTGTTTTTTACAAACTTTAACAAGACAAAACCTACTCATTTTTTTTCTTAGTTAACTACTTAGTTCTTCTTAACTCCATTCAATCCACAGCTCTATATTACTCATTTTCTTTATTTCTATTAATTAAAATGATAACAACTTTTTTAGTATACCACTAATTTTCCAATCCATACCTATCATTGAATGCTTAACTCGTGTAGTAACCACTGTTGAAAAATAATTTTAGCGATTATTTATGATGTAGAACTCCAAGGCACGACATGAAGTATTGCCTTGTAAGAGATGTTTTCTTCCTCTGTTGTAATGGAACCAAATCGAAAAATCTCTCTCCTGATACAATAGAGTTGTTTGATTCAAGTTTGTGACTACTTGAATCAAACCGAAATAAAAACACTTGATTGTTTCTAACGACGCGAGGAGAAAGAAGTAGTATTTATTAGGAAAGTTGCAGTTAGAACCTCACATAGTATGGGAATATATGTATACGCACGCATGAAAGAGGTGACTATTCACGAATCAAGATGATTGTTTAAAATGAATAATCAATAGTCTCGTATATACCATTTTTAGATGGTGAATTGTATATCATATTTGTAACCATTGTATAGGTCTTTATAGGCTGGTTATTTATCAATTTGAAAGGGTCATTACTCTTTGTTCAATTTGTTACAATAGAAACAACAAAGAGGAAGAAGAGAAATGTTGTGTCGTAGATAGGCCACTACTTTTGAAAGGAAAAATTGGACATGACTATGGTAGAATCACTGATTGTTGTTCGCTCTTCAAGGTTAACACAACAATCTTAAAATTTGTATACTCAAGGTTAAAGAATTTGAGAAGTAAAGAAAACCTTTGCTCGAGAGTCTTAGAAAATGTAGAAGGTTTAGTGTTTGAATTTTTTTTTCTTCTATCAAATGAATAATCAATAAATAGGCATAAGCGGAAAGTGTAGCCCATAATTCAAAAAAATATAAAATGTAAACCTCCAGTCGTAGGAGAGGATAAAACTTTAATGTAAATTTAATTTCAATTAACCATAGCAACAGTCAAGAAAATGAGGAGGTTTGTCTTTTAAGTTTTTTTTTAGTTTGGATATAATCTAAAATGATTAGAACAAGAGAAGAAATACAATAATGGAGGTCAAGTGAATCCAATCCAATTATGATACAGTGTATAGTGCTATGTGCCAAGTGTGCCATCAAAGCGTCACGTATGTCCATACGCCAAGGCCACAGACACGTGCCATACGTGTAAGAGCTTGCCTAGCCATCCATACTTTATGCACTTAAGCAAACACTAGTATAAACAATGTATATAAATAGGAGAATGTCAAAACAATAGGTGATGTGGGACAAAAAAGAGTTTTGTTGTAGTTATCCAACAATCCACACAAACTACAAGAAAACTTTAAATATAAGACAGAACAATAACCCAAGCTAGGGAAAAGTTTCATACCGACGTACCAATGACATTCTATTGAATTGATACATAAAGAAGCGAGACTGTAACTTAGGTTATTTAGTGAATTTCTCTTGAACTATAAGATTTGATTAAAACATCACAACTTGTAGTGCACTATGCAAATTCCATGATAAATATCATTTTTAAAACCTTTTATATAATTGATACATAAAGAAGCGAGACTGTAACTTAGGTTATACAGTGAATTTCTCTTGAACTACAATATTTGATTATAACATCACAACCTGTACTACACTATGCAAACTCCGTGATAAATATCATTTTTAATGGTCGTGTGCTTACCTTACAAATTCACGAGTGCTCCAGAGAGATAGAATAAACCTTCTATAGAAAGAGCTCCAACTTCACACTCAGATAGGTGAGTCCATCAAGTGTATCTCTTTAGCACCACCACCACTACACCAAAACAATGATTTTGCAACATTTTATATTTCTTGATTTCTAACACTCTAATATTATAAATGACCAACGGTAAAAAAGTGTAACGATAGTGAAAAACGTATTGGTAAAAAAATAAATTATTTTCTATATTAATTTTCCAACACATTTGTTATAGCTTACAACACAAAAGGGGTTATGTCACTTGGTAAAAAGGTAAATAAATCATAATCAAGTGGCGTGCTCTATAATTTCAAAGTATATTACCGTTTGCAACGCTCTCGCCTCTTCCCTTTTTCGGGCTGATATTTTCTAAATTTCCCTCATCTAGGGTTTCCACTATTTATGACCTAGCTGTTACAATTGCCACCTCAACATCAAATTCTTTCCTTCAACTTACTACCATTCACGACCTAAGTGTACCCACAACCTACGCAACCTCTACATCTCTAGGAGGCAACATGCACTTTTGGATCTCCAAGCGGCAACACGGGTAAGGGACGGAGCCACATGATGTGACCCCTAGGGTTCCTTACAAAATTCCGACATCGAAAAAAACCCTAGGGTTAGGATCACCCTAGATAGGCTAGATTCAAAGCCTGCCACCGATACCGATTTCAACGTCTCTGCATTTAGGTCTGTCACTGTAAATCATTGTAAGAACCTCTCACTTAATCTCTGACTCTTCATGAAATTTCCTAATTCAATTACTTGAATTCAAAAGTTTACTTGATCGTTGATCGTTGTTGGTTCCTAAAATTATTGACTGAAATTGTTAAATTGTTAAAATTTATTCATTCTTAACAGGTTAATTTTCACTTAACTATTAGGATTGCTTGAAATTGCTGATATTTCTTGAAATTGCTGATATTGTTAATTCTATATTTTCCATAATACTTTATGGAAACACATAACTAGATCAATTTACTTTAGGTATTTGGGTACTGAATTATGTTTAAATATTATACCTTCAAGTAGCTTTCTAATGCTTATTTTCAATTATTTAACTGTTGGAAATAACATTCATTAAGCTAAGATTTTTGTTTTGCACATGAAAAGATCGATATTTGATGAACAGACTACCTAGGAACTGGATAAATGATACTTATTTGGATCCTCTTAGTGATATTTATATGAGTTTATTTAGTGATGGTTGGGATTTTTAACAACTAATTAACAATTAAAACAAAAGGTTGCAAGGTCTACTGAAGTTTCAATGTTTATCTAGTTCATGTCCATGTTAACATGTCGATATGGCAATATGGGTTTCTATGCATAAATTTTTCATCAAGTTTAAGAGTATGGAGATATTCTGATTTTGGTTTAGGTTTCATTTCAATTAAATTTTTACTAACTTGTTAAATCATCTTTCATGAATTCTAAATTAAATATTGTGTCCAAAGCATGAGTTAGAAACATGTAAAAATATCTGTGTTGGGCACATGAGTTCATTTATTTATATTATTTTTACTTTATGCTCCCTGAAACAAGGTTATTATTTATTTCTGAAACATGTTAAACCATATGTGGACTTCATTCCTATTAAACAAAGTTAATCTTTTTGTTTGTTAAGTTGTAATTATAATTTAAACTATAAAAGAAAGTTTAGAAAATTACTATTTTTTGCTTAATCTCTAACTCTATACTGAAAATTATTCAAAATAATAAGTTTTTTTCTACTTTCAAACTTTGCAATCCTTCTTAACTTTTTACTTTCCTTACAATTAGAAATTCCCTATGCATACTGTTTTATTAGTTTGTTTTTAACAAACTAAAGGTTAGATTTTGCAAATTTTGTTCTAATGGTTTTTTTCATGCAGTTTTATTGGTTCTGATTTGTATACCTGATAATATCTTCTCCTTCATGAGTTAGGACTTTTCCAATTCAGTAATTATCCAACAACATGCCTGAAGCAGTTTCGCTAAATGATTATGAAGTTCTTATTGAAATTTGATTACATGAGATAGTACATTTCCCAACATAAATATTGGTACATATGTATTTAGCCTTAAAATTAGAATAACTAATGCTAATGCAATAACAATAATGGTTTCTAATCTTACACTAATCAACGTAGTTCTCTTATTGCTCGAATGGCTATTGTCTAAATTGATTTGATCATATAATGAGTCTATTCTCTAAATTCATTACACTAGCACACATTTTCTTAATGCTTTGGTCCTGCTCTTCTATACTTGGTTGGCTTCTCATTTGTTATTAGATTATTTCTGATCTAAAGTATAACATACAATCTTATCAACAATTATCATTATATTGCTGTTGTTATGTAGGATTCTCGGATCCTGAATTTTAATGCAGTTATGATTTCCTTCTTATCATTTATTGATCCTAACTTTGTTAATTTTTTTAAAGATTAGATTGCCACATAATAAGGTTTCTTTCTTCATCACTTCAACAAATGAATCATTACAAAACATGCAGCATCTCCTTGAATAGCCAAATGTAATCATTTTATTGTCTTCATACTATTACTTAATATTCTCACTTAAGACCAATTTAGTGAAATACTTTTTTCTCAAAGATATTGTTAGTTTCCCTAAGCAACATGATAGTTCTCTTAACAAGTTGTTTCATAACATATTATGCTTAAAAATAAATTTAGTGACTAAATTCCTATGAAAATAGCCTATACAACACTTTGCATAGCTTAAAATTTAGTAGTGTTCATCATCTTATATTTTCTTCAATCCCAGATTGAAAGTGGTGGAAGGTGATATTTTTGCAGTAAAAACTAATAGTGTGCATTTTGACTTCAATGGTATTTAACTAATAACTCTTGTCCATGCAAGTGGTTTTATCTATAGTATTAACGACCTTGACAATATCTGGAATAGATAATTTTGAAATAAAAATACAAAAGTAATATATATATATATATATATATATATATATATATATATATATTTCAAATCAACCTATGCACCAGCAACCTATTTGGTCGAAACTAGCTAACCGTCTTTGCTAAATTAAATTTAGCATGAAGTTGTTGGCCCATACTTTTTATAATAAATAGTTGGATATAATAAACCGTTGAAGGAATATCTATAGTCTTCTAATAAATTTAACTTAATTTTCTAATGTGTTATAATCATTGTCTCACCTTAAAGGAGTATAAAAACAGTCCGACGTACCATCATAGCCTTCAACTTTAGCATTACTTGGAAATTTGATTAATCATATTATCATAAGCATTATTAATGAGAGTACCTCTAAGAACTAGTGATCGTTAACGAGTTAATGAGTGATGGAATTATCTGCGGTTGAGGAATCATCTTTAGCAATAAAATTTGAAATAATTACGAGTACATAACAACTGCCACCTGACTATAAAATGGAAGTAAAGCTAATTTATATGACTACATGCATAAGAAAACTAATAATATAAAGCGTACGGCTAAACCACTATTGATTTGTATATAGCGGAAGATTATTACTTCTATAAAAATATTCTGTATTAATCAATGGTGGATGGTGATCTTTCATTGCCACCGAGAGATGGATGCCTTACTATACCCACGGTTGCAACTGCAGTTTTGAACTGCGTACAACAACATTTTGATAATCATATCTAAGTAGATGCATTTTTTTCACTTTTTGTTTGCAAAATTTATAAAAGATACTACCATTACTAAGTTTTTTTTGAAAATAAAAGGCATTGCTATTAAGTTAACAATATTTTTAACTATGGATAACTCTATTTAAGATGTAATAAACCATTTGGAATTACAATATTAATTTAATAATAAATCCTTTTGTATAACACTATTAATGAAGTGTAATATACAAATATGATAGAAGTCAAAGTATAGTGAATGAAAAATGTATAATGAAGTAGTATTTTCATCACAACCCATATGGAGGTTGTGCAAAAGTATTAATGCTATTTTTATACATTGAATGTCAATGCAAAACAGAATGTGTATTCAAAAAAAATGAATAAAGTAATAGGTAGAATAAAGTAAATATTATCATTGATTATACACTTGTTTTTTATTATACAAACACACAATATGTGTTTGTGTGTATCATGGTTTCACTTGCTGGTTTCTTAGTTTATTGTTGTTCGCTCAGAATAGGTGGATTTTTATACATTTGTGTTTAATGTGTACTTTTTGAGGGTTCCTTTATGTTTAATATGAATATGATTGCCATGTTGTTCTTGTATACATCAGCAATATTTATTGCTTACGGAAGCAGGTATAAGCTGAGCAAAAAATGATATCAAGCTGTGCCAACTGAGTTTGCAAACACAATTGCAAATACAAACTAAATTTGCGCTTACAACTGGGTTCAAACTCGGTTTAGAAAATGAGTTCAAACTTGGTTTGCAAACCGAGTGTGCATGTGCATGCTCGATTTTGCAACACTCGGTTTTGCAAAACCGAGTTTGCAAACTCAGAAACTTGCAAAACTGAGTTTGCACTCAGTTCTGCAAACTCAATTTTGCAAACTGATTTCGCAGACTCGGTTTGCAAACTGAGTTAGCAAACCGAGCCTGGATGCTTAATTTGCAAAATTGAGTTTACAGGCTCAGTTTTGCAAACCGATGCAAACTGGGTTTGCAAGTGCTAGCCAAATTTGTAAACTCGGTTCACATGCGCAAACACAGTTTACGAATTCATGAATACACAAAAAGTAGGCTTGAGTTGTAACTAAGTTTTCAACCTTTTAATTTTGAAGTTAAAAGTTTTTATTGGATGTTTATATTAAATGCAGGAACTTGTAGAGGAGCAAGCTTTGGATAGTCGCATTAGAAGTTGAAGAATTTGCAAAACCATTAGAATTTGGAGTGGATAATCTTAAAATTGTTACGTTAATCTTAAGTTAACCTTTAAGTGAAGATTAGAAATTTTGTAGCTCATGTTGTAGTATTATTTGAATATGATATCATGGTATTTGAGACATGAAAATCATTGATACATTATACTGCATTTGCGGAGTGTTTTAAATTTTGCATGGAATCTATATGATGAGATATGTGATATATGGAAATCATTGTTTATGATATATTGTACTCCATTTGCTAAAAGAATTTTGATATTAGTAGTGCAAGAAATTATGTAAAATCATAATTTTATATTCGTAACACAAATGTTACAAAGCAAATGGTAGGTAGTGTTACAGTGCTTATCTTTAGTTACGCTTATAGCGGTTACCAAATCTACGTTTTGCAACGCTTCTTAGTGACTAAATAATACAATAAAAGATGTAGTTTAGTAACGCTTATAAGTGTAACGAATTTGTCCACTCCATTCCTCTTGAGTCGTTGGTAACACCTAAAAGTATTACCGGAATTATTCGTAATACTTGTACATATTATGAATAGCCTATTTTGATGTAACCATATAAGTCTATTAGAAACATGAAACTCGTCCTTAAGTCAAATAATAGGATTCATCAAGTGCATTTCAAAAACATCACAAATTTTAGTTATGGATTCGATAATTAGGCCTAATCTAATAATAAGTTAATACATCAAGTGTGTCTCAAAAACACAACCAAAATTGAATATGGATTTAACACGAATAAATATCAAAAATGCTAATAGAATCCATCAAGTGCATCTTAAAAGCACCACCAACATTGATTTTGATTCGATAAGGGAAATAAACCCGACCATAGATAAGTAAATAAAATCCAGCAAGTGTATCACATAAGTACGACTGGTTATGGATCAATGATGAAGATAAAGTTCAAAATTAAAGCTTTCACAAACGAATTCATCAAGTGCAATCAAAAAGCACCACCAAAATTGGTTATGGATTCATTAGATAAATCAACTCATAAACACTAATATAGGAAGGGAAAGAGTAATCATCTAGGTTTGTTTGACTGATAATGAGTATTCACCACATTTTCTTCTTCTCTAGGCTTGAGGCCCACTCCTTTTAAGATTTAAGGGTGACCTTTCTTGGCAACCCTTTAATGAGCGGATACGCCAAGTCTTTTTTTGATCTTGCATAATTTAATGAAATCGCTCTTTTCTTCAAAAGTATTTTGGCCGCTTTGTATCTGACATGGATATGCCTTATCTTTCAATTACACATGTTATTCTTTGCAGTTCCAATTGCAGCCTATGAATCACGGTGTAAAGAAACCATAACATTCGGTTTTTACCAGAGTGGAATTTCTACTAATAAAATTTTCAACCATTTGGCTTCTTGACCTTCCAACTCAAGAGAAATAAACTCAAACTTCATGGTAGATCGTGTTATGCATGTATGTTTAAGGGACTTTCATGATATAGCACCTCCATCCAAAATAAACGCATAGCCGCTATTAGAGCTAACTTCGTCATTGTCAGTAACCAAATTTGCATCACATAATCCTTTTAGGATAGCAGGAATTTATTGAAATGCAAACGCTAACCAATTGTAACATTAAGGTACCTCATTAAACAACGAAGATCATTCCAGTTTTCATCATTGGGGTTGTAAGTGTACCTATTTAAACGAGTCACTTCTTAGGCTATGTTAGGTCTGATATAGTTTATAAGAAACGTTATGCTTCCAATAACTTTTGCATGCTTATCTTATGACACACTAGGTCCTTTGTTTTTCTTAAGGTGCATGCTATGCTTATAGGGAGATCAGACGGGTCTCACATTAAAATAATTAAACCTTTTTAAGTTTTTCTCTATGTAGTAGGACTTAGTGAGAAGTCAGTTTTAGATTTTCTTATTTTATTCCCGGTATCAATTCATTCTCTCCCAAATCTATCATCTAAAATTGGAAGAATAAAAATGTTTTGGTGCAGTTTACCACATTCATGTTTGTACCAGTTATCAATTTGTCATCGACATAAAGGCATTTAATACACAATTAGGATCAAACATTTTTGAATATACACAAGAAGCAAAGGTATTCGCTATTTATCCACTTCTTACTAAGATCCCTTCAATTTATTTGTACCGTTGTTTAGGAGTCTATTTAAGGCTACAAAGAAACTTTCTCAATTTGAAAACCTTATTCTCCTGAACAGATACTATATAACCAATACACTACAAGAAAAGATGTAACTGGTTGCATTGTTTAGTTACATCTCGTTCACAATTGCTACTATTAACCATTTTACATAAAAAAAGACACAACCGCTATTGAAGATGGAAACAACAACAAAGGGAATGCGGTGATTGTTTTCATTCAGGCGACAATTGTTTTGACTTTTTGTTTACGTAGCATTTAATTTTATAAAACCATCCGTTACTCTGCCTATTTTCCTCTTACCTCTTTTCCTCTCTAATCCCCTCCTTCCTTCTATCCCTAATCACACTTAGCTCTTTTTGTTTCATTTTTCCATGCCTATTTCACTATCATATTTTTCATTCCACTTCCTCCCCACTCCTTCTCCAACTCTACGATTTGTTGAAGCCTTAATTCTTCGACCTAGTAGAAGCCTTATTTTAGTGCAGTTGCACCCAATTTTAGCCATGTCACTCTCATCTGAAACCAATGAGCTCGTTTCTTCTAGAAGCATAGTTTTCATGACCGTGCCGTGCCTTGAACCGTGATGATTGAAGGTTTAAGGTTTTGATGGTTCAACCGGTCGAACCGTCGGAACCGTGATCTTTTTTTTTTTTGAAAAATTTGCACATTTAGCTACAAACTATACACAAAAATATTGAAATAACAATGTTATGTACACAAGCTATAGACGGCCATCAAGGTATACAAACTTGATGAGTCTTACAGTGGTATTAGAGTAGTTTGCAGCAGTGAGGAACAAAATGATGAAGTTAGTGGTTTAAAATTTGGAACGATAATGATTTTTGAAATATATATTTAATTATTTTCTTCAAAGCAATGAAAATAAGAGAGAATTACACGATGAGAATGTAAGAAAAAACAAAAGAACCGTGGTTCAACCAGGTAAAATTGACGGTTGAACCGTTGGTTTAAAGGTCCGACCAAGGTTCATCGATAAATGAGGTCCGATTGAGTTCCGGACCGTGGTGGTCCAAGGTTCAGGGTTATTCGAGGTTGAACCGCGGCAGGGTTGGATCATGAAAACACTGTCTAGAAGTGTCTTTCTCTGATGTACTGGCTTTCAAGTTCCATAGATTCTTTAGGAAGATGATATTTTTACAAGGCTACTTAGATTGAGACGTTAGGTGAATAATTTTTTGAGTATACGCCTAGGTAGTTTTGGGAAGAAAATCTCAAGAATAATTGTGAGTTCATAATTTTATTCTTTTATATTTGTTGATAAGACATTTTTTTCATCTTTATGATATGATCTGTAATTAAAGATATTTATCATAATTTCTATAACTTCTTTATTTATAATACAAGTGCTAATATTGTATGCAAACATATTTTAAAACATATTTTAGCGTTAGTTATAACACAAAATATAAGATTCTATATGATTGATTTCTATTTGGCTCAGACTAGAAGATAAAACATCAAAATGATCATCTTTTCGTGCAGATAACTGCTAATTTTAGATTTGTCATGATAATGAGAACTATATATCCAAACAGAGCTAAACTATAAGTAATGTGACATAGTTGATAATAGAGAGTGTTTTCATGGAACCATGCAAGGGACAACTTGAAGTTTATAGGAACCTTAATATTAGCACATCGATTTCTGTAGCTTTATTGGTTAGCTTGGTACTTGTGTAAGTTATCTTTTCTTTGATTCCTTTTTATAGTTACATTTCAAACATAAAATACGCATCCCTAAATAGGACGAGTAGTGAAGAACTTCCATAGCAGTCAATACTGCAAACAGTAGTAAAATGAATAATCCATGCATGATGTGGCATTGGGCGTGTCTTGAATTAGATGGATGAGAAATCTCATGTTGTGAAAATTATCCAAGGCGGAGTATATAAAGTGATTTACCCTATATGTTTCAAAGCATTTATTTTGTTACAATAATGTAGTAGTTAATCAAAATTTTCTTCTTATTGTGCATGCCTTGTTTCTTTTACGTCGTCTGATATTTTGGTTCCTTGCATAAGAATATGTATAAACAGTTTAGTATAATAAATTTTTATAAATTCATTGTTTTTATACTTTGTTAACACTATTAGCCATTACCTAAGCATCTTTAAGTGTCACTTATGTTGGAACCAGGCCTACCTACAGAGGAAGTAATGGGTGAATCCAATTTTTTTTGTCATTTTGGATCTTTATTAGGCCTATAAAGTCTAGTTTATTTAGAATATTTCTAAATTTATTTATTTTATATAAGTTAATAAAATGATCTTATATTATTTAATTTATGTTGTATTATATATGTGTGTGTATCACACACACACACACACACATAGGTATGTGTACATATCAATCCATGTAAGATATAACATGTCCGTGCATAGGTGTTAGGATTTACACTAAAACAGGCATGTTAGCTCATCTAATATACAAATATATGGTCCAAATATATGTTAATATATATATACATATAATGTTATAAATACATACATAAATATATATAAACTATAATTTCTATTTAAATAATTTTGTATTAATATGTATTTATATAATTATAAAGATAAGTATGAAATATTAACTATATATATTTATAACAATATGAATATATTTAAATCATTTATAATATATATTAAATATAATGAATTTTTTTAATTATTTAAAGTCGAAAAAATATATATAAATATAAAAAATTAATATATACATATATATATATATATTAAATATCAATATATATATATATATGTACATGTATAATAATATAATAATAAATATAGATTAAATGTTAAAAAACACAAAATATATTCATAATAAATATGTATTTACCCGGTCATGCTTATAGCTCATATTTTTTTTAATTTTAATATATATATATATATTAAGTAGATATCCACATGGATATTACTAAAATACTAATATAAAAAAATAATTCTGAAACTTATTTTGAATTTTGAATTTCCAATAAAATTATAAATGATATTCTTGTATTTTGAATATTTATCATATAATTTTATAATCTAAAAATCAGTTTTTAAATCTATTTAACTTTCGGTTTATAATTAAATAATTTTAAATATAAAAAATGTTTTCTTTTTCATTTTTGCTATGAGTAGGTTGGGTCATAATTTAATTTTACAAAATATAAAATATAATTTATATAATATATATTAATATAATTAATTTATATAATCAATTAATATAATATATATTAATATAACTAATTTATATAATCAATTAATATAATATATATTAATATAAATAATTTACACGAACATGCCCTGGGCCTTATCATTTCTTCTAACTAGAGTGCTTTTCTCCAATCCAGGTCTATTATCGATAATATTCTTCTTGCCAAGTATTGATGAGAGGTTGCACCAGGAAAAATGTCTCCCCTAGATGCCTATGAAGCTTGATATCCAAAAAGCCTTTGATATAATCCAATGGAGTTCCATAATTAACATCCTTCATGTCATGAATTTTCCTCTCCCTTTTTTAGGAAGGATTTATACTGCCGTATCCACAATTACCTGCTCCTTATCTATAAATGGTATTATGGTAGTATATTTGGATATTTCAGGGGTACTCAAGGCTTTAGACAAGGAGATCTCATATCCCCATACATCTTCATTTCCATAATGGAGCTCCTAACATGCATGATCAACAAGGCTATGATTTAAAAAGAAATAGACTTACAACCCATGTGCAGGTCTCCTAGAATATCTTGTTTAATGTTTGTTGATGATCTCATATTATTCACCAAGCCAAATTCTAAATCAGTGAGCAGTGTCCTATTTACTTCGGATAAATTTTTCAATTTTATTGGGTTAGCTATAAATAAAATAAGTTCAAGTTGCTCTCTGCTGGGGTTTCTTATTATGTTACCAATGATCGTTTGAGGTTATCATCCCTTGTTGGCTTACCTATTAATGACAATTACCTTGGAGCTCCTCTCCTTTCCTCCATAATCTCCACTAGCCAATGCATGCTACTTTATGATAAGATTATTGATAGGTTATCTTGTTGGCCTAGTTCAAAATTATCTACTGCTGATAGGTTGGTTGTGATCAAGTCCATAGCTACCTCAATGTGTTTATATTATGCCACGATATTCATTCTCCTATTCAAACTAATCAATATGATTAATGCAACTCTGAACCATTTTTATGGCATGGTAACCCTTATTCATCAAAGTTAATCCGTATTTCTTTTTAAAAAAATATTCGTCCTTATGATCTAGGGGGTCTTGGTACTATAAACATTAAGCTCTAGAACAAGGCTGCCTATTCAACTTAAATTGACAAACTGCTTAATGGTAAACCAAACTTATGGGATGATTGGACCAAGGCCCATTTACTAAGAAATTCTTTTTTTTGGGACCATGGTTGTCCCTCTTGATTGCAGTTGAATTTGGAGATGCTTACATAAGTTGAGACATGTTTTCCTCCCTCTTTTCTAGTGCACCCATACAAATAAAAGCCATATCTCTTTCTAGCATGACCCTTAGCCTGCTAAAGGAAAAATTCTGTCCATCTTATTAGATTCAAACTTGAGGCACCTTACTGGTATTGCTGCATCTGCAAAAGTGTCTTCTATTTTTGCAACAATTATGTTTTGTTACCCTATTATAGTTCTCCTCTGGTCAGATCTACATGGGCTGGGATTGAGAACACTACATATCCTTTAACTTTTAAGCATGCCTTATGGTGTGATAAGGCACACTCTATTGCAAATGTGTACAAAGCCATCTCTGGCTTCTCCCTAGGGATATCCATTCCTTGGCACTTGAGAATTTGGAACTCGAGCTCAATCCCTAAGGAGAATTTCCTCCTATGGAAAGTTATTAACAATGTCATCCATACCCAAGACAATTTTTTTCAAGGGTTTGATAAATAAGTCTTCCTATATTTTGTGAAATGCTGCTCCCGAAAATACTTCTCATGTTTTCTTCACCCGCCAGCATACTTTCTATATATGGAAAAGACTTCTTTGCTATCTCAATTTGCACACTACTAGAAAAGGCTGAAATACCGATAGCAACTGACGACGGCTTCCGACGGAGCATTTCCGACGGCTTTCGATGGGCCGTCGGCGGCCGTTGGAAGCCGTTGGAAATTCGCAATATACAGGTCTCATCCGATACCTTTCTTCCATGTTTCAACAAACGAAAAAAAATGTTTAAACCCCTAAAACCCAATTTCTTGCTTCCAAACCCCAAATTCAAGCTTCCGGATCTTGCACGGTTGCTTAATCACTCTCTATTACTTCCAATCTCAGGTATATTCTCTTATTTTTGCGAAAAATCTAATTTTTACCCTAAATCTAGATTTGCCTAAGTTGATAAATTAGGGCTAATTGGTGATTCTAATTGTTTTCAATAGCCTAATGATGGTTTATAGTATCCCATGGAATATCTATTTCATTTGTTAGCTTGAAATTGTGAAGAGTAGATATAATTTGTGAATTTGTGTATATGTGTAAACCAATATGTGTTATTTCTAGCATTGCCTTGTGTTAATTGAAATATTCTCCCTCTGTACTCAAACTAAAAGCCATAGAACTTGAAAACAAGTTACTTATCAAAAAACAGAGATACATTCTACTTCATTCGGAGTTAGAATCATCCATATACATTACTTCTAAACATCTTGACTTGTATAAAAATGAATGCATGAGTCTCAAAGAGAAATTGACTGCATTGGAAAATGACAACAATATGCTCAGGGAAAAGGAGCTAAAAAGTCAAGAAACCGTGAAGAACACGGAATATTGAAGCAACCTTATTCGATAAAATATGCGGAATAATGTGGTAAATTAATAATTTTTTGAAATATATAAAATTAGTAAATTTTCAACCATTTACAAATAATAATATATTATATAATAAATAAGAAGACAAACTATAAAACTTCCAATTTTTGTATAAACTACTTTTATATTACGTCCCTTAGAGAGTTTTTGGCCCTGTCCGACAAGTGTTGTACATGCTCGTTATATAGATATTCATTTTTGTCATAAAACGGACATTTATATTCATCTGGTACAATACTTGCTGGATTTGTTCCTGTATTGGATAAGTTATAAACATAGTAAATAATTACATTTCGTACATTATTTCATTTTAAATGGTTCACAAAATTTCACCGCCATTTTTCTTTTTTGTTTCCTGTGTACACGCATTTGTGTACAATGCAGAAAACAAAGGGGAAGTGTTGTCGAAATTTTGTTGAATCGTTTAAAACGAAATAATTTACGAAATGTAAGTGTTTACTGTGTTTGTAATGGGACGTAGGATGACTGACTAGCAAAAAAGAAAACTATAAACCAACATTTCAATATTGTATTCTTAAGTTGGGTAAAATTGACGCGTATAAGATTACACATCAATACTTTAAAAATAAAATGTCAATTCGTAAAATGGCCAATATTTATTTTTGAATTTGAGACATATTTTTTTAAATAGGAAAAATGATCGATTATTTTGTTGATCGGAGGAGATGGATGTATCAAAGAAGGGGACTGAGATGCTCAATAAAGGAAGATTTTTATAATGGTATAGACATATTTGTTGAATTCGCTTTAATTAATAACGGAAACGATGTAGAAATTCATTGTCTGTGTAGTAGGTGTAAATATTTGAAGTATTTGTTACCAGATATTGTGAAAGTTCATTTGTGCAAAAACGGTTTCGTACCGGAGTATTATGTTTGTGATCGTCAAGGAGAAGTTGCAGCACATACTCCGGTAGAGTCTGAATTAGAGGTGGTTGGTAATGCAATTTTTATGATGAATCGTATAGAAAATATGGTTGAAGATGCATCACGATCAATGTTCCCTACAGTTGAAGTTGATGACGACGATGTAAATGTTGAAGAACCAAATATTGAAGTAATTTTTTTTACGATTTATTGGATGCTACTAAGAAACCTCTTTGGGATGGTTGTAAAAGCGACACTCAGCTATCAGTAACCGCAGAATACATTACGATGAAGTCAAAATACTACGTCACCGAAGTCGGATTACAGCTATTGTACAAGCTGCAAAACGACATATGTCGCCCGATAATTTAATGTGTGAAAATCAATATGAAGTTAAAAAATTTATGTCGGCTTTTGGTTTACCTTATCAAAAATAGATACATGTTTAAATGGCTGCATATTATTTTGGAAAGAGGACACCACTCTTAGGAAGTGTAGAACATGTAACGAGGAAAGGCACAAACCAAGAAAAAAGAAGAGAAAGGAAGTTCCATACAAACGTATGCATTATTTGCCCATCACTCCCTGGCTTCAAAGATTATACATCTTATGTAATTGCACCTTATATGAGATGGCATAGTGTGAGAATAGAGGAAGAAGATACGTTGACATATCCAGCCGATGGAGAAGCATGAAAGCATTTCGATAAAATTATCTCATTTTTGCAATGGAGAGTCATAATGTTAGACTTGGATTATATACGGATGGTTTTTCACCATTTTCTCAATTTGGTGCTAAATATTCATCTTGACCCATTATCATCACACCTTATAATTTACCTCCATGGATGTGTATGAAAACTCAATATATGTTTCTTACTATTGTCGTTCCTGACCCCGATGATCCGACACAAGGAATCGATGTTTATTTACAACCGTTGATTGAGGAGTTAAAAACACCGTGGAACGAAGGAGTAGAAACATACGACGTTTCAAAAGAAAAAAATTCGTATGTTTGCTTCTTTGTTGTGGACTATAAGTGATTTTTCTGCCTATGCAATGCTTTTAGGATGGAGTACATTCGGTCGTCTAGCTTGTTCTTATTGCATGGAAGAAACACAGGCATTTTCTTTACCAAATGGTAAGAAAATTTCATGGTTTGACTGTCATCGGTGTTTTCTCCATGTCAATCATCCCTTCAAAGGAGATAGAAAAACTTTTTAGCTAATACAGTAGAAACTAGACAACCACCAACGATATGGTCAAGCGAAGACATATATGAACTTGTAAGGGACTATCCAAAGATACATGAAACTAGAGTACAAATAGAAATTGTAGGTAAATCGACTATTCATAATTGGTGCAAACAAAGTATATTTTGGTAGTTTCCTTATTGGAAAGATCTTCTGCTTCGTCATAATATTGATGTGATGCACAGTGAGAAAAATGTATTTGATAATGTTTTTGACACAATTTTGAATGTCAAGGGGAAGACTAAGGACGATTTGAAATCAAGACAATATACAAAAATTATGCAAATGCCTTGAGCTTCATATAAAACCAAATGACAATAAAAAACCCCAAGCGTGTGATGAGTTAGATAATAATCAGGTTAAAATTGTGTTAAAATGGGTGGAAGGATTAAGATTTTCTGATGAGATTTCATCAAATCTTCGTAGATGTGTTGATTTTAAAAACGGTAGATTGAGTGGAATGAAAAGCCACGACTGTCACATAATGATGGAAATTTTTTACCCTTTGTATTCAAAGAACATTTACGTAAACTTGAAGAAGATATTCCTATATTGCTCTGCAAACTGGAGAAAATATTACCACCGGGTTTTTTAATGTAATGGAACATTTACTTGTTCATCTCTCATCTGAAGCACGACTTTGAGGTCTTGTTCAATATGGATGGATGTATCCATTCGAGAGGTATGATTAATATGTTACCTATTAATTTAATTACATTCGAAAATTAAAGTCAATGTAAATTAATTTTTCTAGACACTTGAATCATCTGAAGAAAAAAGTGAGGCAAAAAGCACGAGTTGAAGGTTTGATCTGTAAATCATACATCGAAGAAGAAGCTTCATTCTTTTTCTCTCACTATTTCAGTGACTATGTGAACATATCATTTGAAAGTGTTCCACGTAATGATGAATGCGAAGAACACGAGTCCTCTCAAACAGTGTTATCTATTTTTAGACAACATGGTTGACCTTCTAGAAAATGTGTAGATATATGGTTAGACGATAGAGATCTTTATGTAGCACACACTTATATTCTTCTTAACTGTGCTGAGGTTGCACCATTTGTTACGTAATATGAAATAATAATTCTTGATTTATTCATTTCGATAATGCATGCATGTTTAGAATTTAATGCAATATTTTGTTCATATATGCAGTATTTATGAAAGAGAACATCCATGTGGAGATCTTAGTAAAGAATTTTCTGATTGGTTTTCAAAGTACGTTTATGAACCGCAAAATTGCATGGTCGATGAAGGGTTGAAACATCTTGCGTTGGGACCAAAAAGAAATGTCAAGACATATACAATATATTTCGTCAATGAATATAAATTTAACACCAAAGAATACGGTGCTGAAAAATTAACTAATAATACATGTGTATTTGTTAAAGGTAGTGATGATCTAGAAAATCACATAAATGATTTTTATGGCGTTTTAACCCAAATTTTGCAACTGACATATTTCTCACGAACCGCGAAGGATGTTTTTCTGTTTAGATGCAATTGGTTCAGCAATGTTCAGGTTCTGGAATTAATGTGCACAAGTATTATAACCTTATTGAACTAAAGCACACATCGCATTATCACAAGTACGATCCTTTTGTACTAGCCAAACAAGCATTACAAGTTTATTACGCTCTTAATCTGTCTCTAAAAAGAGATAAAGTAGATTGGTCAGTAGATTTTAAAACAAAGGCAAGATTTACGTTTGATGGAAAGAATATTCCAGACGAACAAGCTTATCAGGCAGATCTTGAGCAAAGCAATGAAATAATAATAACAGATGATCGTACTGATTTTGGACCTCTGAACGATGAATCAAACGTTTTGGTTGAAGCATTTGAGAGTAGAGAGGAAAATAACATAGAATATGAGACCAAATCTGAATCAGAAGGCGATGAGGATTGATTAAATATTATGTTGAATTCTGATGTATTATGCAATTGATGACATTTATTTTGCAAGTTATGTAATTTATGTCATTTATGAAACCGAATATGCTTATCATCATTTACGACATTCATGTCATTACCATTTCTGTCATTTATTTAGTAATTTATGTTAAAAATGTCATATATTCTGCTTACCGTCGGAATATGAAACCCAATCCGAATTAGGTATATTTTGCACTTTATGTCATTATTATACAGTATATTTCATTATTATGCTATTATTCTCTTATAAAATGATGTGTCTGTGACATGTATCATGTCGTCCAGAAGGAGGAGCTCATCCCATCCATCCGGAGGTGATGGCAGCGGCCCACCGCAGCCGCTACAACGTCCTACTATGTATATGGTTCCTAGAGCGGAGGGGTAAGTTTTAATTTTTTTTCAGCATCGTAAATATTTTATGTAAGATATAATAATCTGTATCATATTTAACACAAGGGGTTTGACCTACAGCCGTCACTTATAGTTCTATCAGTTTCGAGATATTCGTATAAGAGTAAGATGATGGCTTGTTGCCCAAGTGGGATAATATTCATTCCCACATCATGGAGTGTATATGGCAGGATTTCATTGTAAGTATAACCTTCTTTTTCCATTCTTAATTTTTTTGTCACTTATCTATTGTTCACCTTATATTGTTTAATTATTTTTCGCTTGTTTATCATGAAATGCAGGCCGCAGTCGACGTCCAAGCAGACGACATGCAGCTGGTACGAAACTACTGGATGCAGAAGATGAGGAAGAATTACAGGAATTCTATGTCGGCTATGAAGCATAAAAGGGAGAAGCTAAACTGGATGGGAGCGAGTGTGTGGGAAGGGTGGCTGGCGCATTGGGATAGTGACGAAGTGAAGGTAACTGTACTAATCTTTTATTAATTATTTGATTGACATGTAAGTATCAAAAAATATTTGGTAAGTAAATAATGTATCATTTATTTAAATGTACAGGCAGAGTCGTAGAGAAACTTTGCAAATAGGAACAAAAATCCTGTCACTCATCGAGGAGAGTCCAAGTCGTTCCAACAATATCGCTAGGAGTTGGTAAATTTATTAAATATGAATTGTAAATAGTTATTATGCTATATAATTTTTAATATACAATAATAGTACATTACAATCAATTTCAGGAAGCTAAGGTGCAGGGTCCCGTATCGTACATGAATGTATTTACCTGTACTCATGCCGCCGAGCATGTAAATCCAGACGGGACTGTTTCATATACATGGCATGACGATAAATCGCGGAAGAGCCATGTAAGCATATTTTAGTTTATATACTATTATTAATTGTTTTAATTATTAAAGTATAATGAATTAATATATCATGCTATTAATTTCAAATGTATTTTTATTTGTTCATTCGGGCACAGTTTATGGAACAAAGGCATAAACTTCTGGAGAAAACTGGTCGAGAGTAGCTGACTACGGACGATGATGATGGCATTTTTGAGTCAGTCATGGATCCACCTTCACGGAATAGGCGTTACAGTTTTGGCAATCAAGCGGTAATGAATAATATATTTAGATATAAAAATTTAGTAATCTTTCAGTTCTAAACAACTTCACATCGCTTTAGTTTCAATAATAAATTTATAGATATAACAATTAACATATTATGTTGTAGCTTCGATAGTAACATTATAGTAATTGAACTTTTACTAAATTAAATAAGTATTGCAGGGTAGACAGAGGAGAGCCAGCCAAACCAGAGCTCAGATCGATCTAGCAAAGATTGAGGAATTGAGAGCTAGGGTGGCGCAGTTGGAGGAGCACAACTGTCGGCCGGCCATAGAGATGACAAAACAGTTGGACCAGCGTATTGCTGAGTACATGCAGTAGTATGATGGCCGCATTCCATCTTCAGCTTGTTCCGAAGGTGATTGACAGAAGTGATAGGTATGTTTTTTTGTTTTGCATCATTGTTTAGTATTTTTTGATGATACATTGGGTTGGTGGAGTTGGATACTTTGAGATGTTGTGTATATTATTTGAGGTACATTTAATGATGGTAATTTTGACATTTGTGAGTTGATGGTGGAGAGTTGGTGTTCGACGGTGTATATTTTGTACAATGACATGTATGTACATTATGTTAACGAAGCGTTGGTTGGTTTTATTTTATGCGAGTTATGCTTGCTTTAATTTTTTTTATGTGATTTGAGTATATTTATATGATTTGATATTTTATTGAATATCTGAGTTCGATATATGCTTGTGTGTGACTATATTATGTTTCTAGATTGTGTATATTATGCCAGAAAGCAATAGAATATTGGCAAAAAGCTTCAGCAATTCCGATGGCTTTCGATGGTTGGCGACGACCTTCAGGTCGAAAATTTCCCACAGCTTCCGACGGCTAGTGGCGACTTTTTTGCTACCTCTTGAACGGCCACGTTTCTTCGACAGTCGTTTAGAGCCGTTGGGCTATCTATTGGTAGCCATCAGAAAGACTGCGATGGATGTTGTTGGAAGACGTCAGAAAAACTATGCGGCGACGGGAGAACTTGCGATGGTTTTATGCATCGGTTTCCGACGGCTTCCGACGGCCGCCGATGATTGCCAGCCGTCGAAAATCTTACATTTTCTTGTAGTGCATAGCCCCCTTCAAAATTCTCAGGTTGAGTGGTACAATATTTTCAAGGCAACTCATTGGAGAATCGTTAAAGGTTCCCTGCTGCATAAAGTGCTCAAGAAGTTCATCTATATTGTTTGGAAGGAAAGGAATTTGAGGCATTTTGTTGGAAGTATCTAGGAACCATAATAAGTTATATGAGCATATTGTAAAAAACTTGCATGGCCAAATTTGAAAACCTATTTAATACTGCCTTGTATCAACTAGGGTTTCTACTTTTGGCTTTTGCAAGTAGCCTCTATCATATTGGTGGAATGACTGATGTGGACCATTGCAAAGAACGATTAGGTAGGATGTTGGAGCGACTGAATTCGTAGCGAACAACTGCTTTCCTAATGCATATAGTTCATAGCCAACTGCCGATCGTTCCTCCTTGCACTAAAACTTGAAAAAGCAAAGATATTCATGAACCGTATGGCTACTTGTTACTGATCTCATCATTTCCTCCTTTGGCCAAGGTTATAGACATGATTTCCCGGCCTTGTAAAGTAATTTCCATCTAGATTTCTTTCAAATTTGAGTAGAATAGGAAACTTATCAATCAAAAGCTGGATCCTATCTCACGAACATGGAAATTCGCTAGTAGAAAACGAGATCCAATCGAGCTGAGAATTCATTTCTCGGTGAAAGCACCAAAATGTTGACGCCAAAAATGGGCATCAACACCCGCAGAATCTTATGGATATTGAACAAATAATGAAATCAAAAGAACAAAGCATAAAAGTAAATGAACATGCAAATTTTATAGTGGTTCGGCAATTTTGGCCTACATCCACTTCATACTTTTATTAATATTTCACTAGATTACAATTACAAGAACATTTGGATCAGCTAGAATCCATTGATACAAGTTTTCAAGACATAAAAAGGACAGAGCCTCTGGAGAAGGAAGAAGAAGATGAAAAGTCCTACTTTCTAAAGCTGTGCCTGTAGTATTTATAGTAGGAGACACGCATAGATCGGGCTGAAACTTTATAAGAAAACCCCCTAAGTCCAGTAGAGCCCACCATATCGATCTGCTACGTTAACTCAATGATCAATAACGATCGGCACATACATAGCCGATCGTTTTTATTTGCTCTAAACAACTCACGATCGTTTTTGGAGGATGCTAAAGGCTTTCTGATATTGCTTCTAGGATATGGGATCATACTGGGCCGTAGATTGCAAGCTATAGGTTGTTTTAATTCGAAGGCAGAATATACATCGAAATATGCGGATCGTTAGGTTGTACCCATCAATAACGATCGACCTATATCGATCGGCCTCCCTCTCATCTTCATTTTAGGATGTGCAATCGTCACAAGATGCTTCACTTACCCCTCTGTTGATGTCCTAGAAGTCTTACATGGATTGGCTTCATGGTTCTCAAGATATAAGAAGTTCTCCAATGATTTGAGCTATTTTCCTTGATCATTCTCTGGTTGACCTAAACAAGTCGTTGTCTCATCCGTAGCTTGTGTACACGGACTTCAGTCAATTCCAAACTTGAGATATAACTTCATAATGCCAGGCTAGTGACTTCATGTTTTCCATACTTCGATTTGTTTTTGGTTCGAATCTGTTCGACTATCGTTTATAGTACTATATATAGCTGGCTCTTCAAGCTATCGACTATCTGTTCCTAGTTGAATCGATGATATCACGACTTGGCCAAAAGGCGGGATAACATTTGCCCCCCAAAAGTACGTCCTGTGAATAACATGACGTGCTTTGAATCGTAACGAGTATGAATTGCCATGACGGAATCCATTCAGCTTCATGATTGATTACTATTCCTTTATCGTCTGTCGATAGTATAAATCCGGAGTCGTATTCTGTTTGCATATACAAATTTGGTCATGCGGGACCTACAAACCCTCTTTTATCTGATCCAATCTTAAATTTGACAGATCCAAGTTTGACTGTGAACTTTTACTGATTTTTAAAAGTTGAACTTAATTCTAACCTGTTTCCGTGCATATTCATACACACATTTATGTTGTGGACCTTAGGCCATGCTCGAATGTCCACAGGTCTTTGCTAACTCTCATGATTTTTTGAATGTTCGCGTACGTAGTCGAATTTCTACGATCATTTTCCATCCATCTTTCACTCACCACATTTTTCACTTACTTCATCATATTTTCATTCATCATCATTTTCATTCATTTTTTTAAACCGTCTTTGATCATGGAACTGGGTGTTGTGGTTTAGGTAACAAAGCAATCATTCTAAGGTATGAATTACTGAGAAAAGCGATCGATCGGTATTAGGATGGATCGGCATGCAATGGAATGGTTGGCAGATTGGATTAAGAATGGATCGATGAACACACAACTCAAAGATGGATCGGTATGGTCATTGAGTATGAAATGATCGGTGTAGCCCTCTGAAGTGAGAACGACCGGCTAATTCCTACAAGATGAAAACTGTAACGACCCGTAATTTTCGATAATTTAAATTTGTTAATATAATGATATTTTGGTAATATAATATTGAAAGTAAAAAAATCTGTAATTTAATAATGAAATGAATACTAAAATGAAATGTAACAAATGATAATTAAAGCTAATTATTAACAATTTGAATGTAATTCCAATAAATGGAATAATGTAAATGTTGTACTTGGTTATAAATTGAATATAAGGAAACAAATGTAAACATTTAATTTATTTGTGGTAATTGAATAAAACCAGTATTGTGTAAAGAATTATAATATTTGTTGTATGTGCATTAATTTATAATGGGATATAAAAGGTAATTGATAATTTAAAATGTTG
Source organism: Allium fistulosum (assembly GCA_030737815.1). Lineage (NCBI taxonomy): Eukaryota > Viridiplantae > Streptophyta > Magnoliopsida > Asparagales > Amaryllidaceae > Allium > Allium fistulosum. Next base: position 374,787,564 of record CM060902.1, on the reverse strand, counting down.
ACTTACTGATAAAATAATGTGTAATGAATGTAAATGGAATAAATTAGTGTTATGAGACTAATGGTAGCATTTGTGTAAGTAATGAACTTATAAATGAAATAAAAGTTAATGGTAACAATTATTATGTGTTACCTATTTATTTAGTCTATTAAATAAAATTGGAAATCAAATTTTGCAATTAAATGAGGTTAAATATTACGTAAATTGAAATTAAGATGAAATGGGAAGATATTAATGCACTAAGATATAAACCAATGTAAATTCTATTCATAATATGATAATTGATGTAATAAAAAGAATGAAACCAAGATAAATAAATTTATTGGTATTTTAAATTATAATAAATGTGTAAAATTGGCAAAAATCCAATAAAATTGAAATATAGTAGTTGATACAAATAAAGATGGAAATTTGAGTATATTAACGTAATGAAATGTAAAACAAATGTTAATTATGTTATTAGATTTATAATTGGTTGAATATAAAGGTTGAAATCAAATTAAAGCCATTTATTGAAATTAAATTAAAATTAATTAGATATAATTACGGTTGGAATTAAACACTGTAATTATTGAATTAATGAACACTGAATTTATATGTAAACTTGTTTTAATTTATTATAAATGTCTTTGCAATCAAAATGATGAAAATTTGTTAGTTAATAAATAATTAATTATAAAGTGATTAAATTAATTTATTTAATTAACTGAAATATAGTCATTTTGGCCACTGACTCGAATTTTGACGAAACTAGTTTCATCGGATCCGTAACGGTGAATTATTATAGGATTTCAAGTTTCGTAACGATCGAACTTGTCGTTTGATCGTACGGGCTCGAAACGCCTTGAAATCAATTTAATTGAAATCAATTGAAATCAATTTGAAATAAACTGGTTTTAATATAACTTCTTCATACGATGCAATTAGGACCTGAAACCTATTCCATTGGATTTAAAAATAATGAAAACATCTATTTTGATATATGGGATGACCCATCTTCGTTCCGGAGGTTGAACGGGCTTTTCGGACCGTTTATCGTTCAACTTCCAAAACAAATCTTGTCCATTCATTTTATTTCGGATCTGCCTATAAATAACCTGTTATAAACCCTAGAAGTCTTCCTATCTCTTATTTCTGTATGTACATTTCTCTATGGCTCCTCCTTTCCACTGGCAGACTAAACCCTAATTCCCAATTGCAGTTTCAATTCAAAAATTCAACTTCAAAATTTAAACTCTTCAAACTATATCAAATTATATATCAATTCGAAGCTCTCGACGAGCGCAAGTCAAATCTACTATTTTTTTCTATTCGAGTCATCGAGTGATCAGAAATAGACGATGTAGCTCGACCGTATGTTGCTAGGGTTTCCTAGTGGACGGTGGATCTTCAACTTGAGGTTGATCGTAGGGCAGGGTCTGGTGGAGAATGTCGAGGCAAGTAGATCGGTAGGTTTTGTTTGGTCGCTGGAGGCCGGAATTTGCCTCGAGCGGCGTTGATAAGGCGGCATCGACTTACGGCTAGACGGCGACCGGAAGGGCGGCGATCAGGGCCACAGAGGCGGCCGGGTTCGAGCATCGCGGTGGGTGGTCTCGATCGAAGCATTGGGCGACGTGCAGGCGTGCGTTCATGGTCAAAGTAGGGCTTCAGGAAACGGCTTCAGTTCTGTGTGCAATGATTTAGGGTTCGAACGTTAATCTCGAGGTGACGTGGTAAATGATTTAAAACTTAATTGTTTAATTCTATTTATTAAATTTATGAATCGTATAACTTCTAACTTACATATCTTTTGCATACGAGGCCCGTTTCACGCGCGGTTTCTAGCGCTGGAATCGTATTGAAATTTTGGACATGTTGACGTTGGTTTGGTCGAATTTTGAGACCGTTCAAATTTTGGGTTTAAATTGAATTTAAATTCGATTTAAATTCAAAGGTGAGTGTTTTAACCCACTCACAACTTATAAAAATTTCTTATGTTAGTTAAATTAATTTTTGATGTGATTAGAAATTTATTTATGGTTGTTTGATATATTTAAATCATCATCTCAGTTAATTTGAATTTATTTGAATTAAATCGTTATTTAATTTATTATTGAATATAAATTGCCAGTTAAATACCTGTTATTGATTATCGGTTCTATATTGATATTTATTTATTGATTTGGATGATGTTTGTATTGGATGTTGATTTGTTGATATTGGATGAATGGATGTTGTATTTTATGTCGTTATAAACTGCAAGTTCACTATGGGTTGAAATGATAATACCCGAATGATCTATAGATTAAGGAAAAATCGTTATGGGTTGAAATGATAGACTCGAGCGATTTTATGGATTTTATTATTAATTCGGGATTGCAGTTTGAAATGATATATATAACCGTAACATTTTAAATTGCGGATTGAAATGATAAATATCTGTATAACTTTACCCTAGGGTAGAAAATTATACGGACACCGGATTGGTTAAATTTAATGATTTTGAACTTCTTAACTTTTGAATTAATTAAATGATATCTTGAAATAAAATTTGATGTATATAAATTGAAGTATTATTGGAAATCAAGTTTTGTGTTGAAATGTGAATTGGTTTAAAAGGAATTGCTTTAAGAAATAAATTGGAAGTTTAAAGTTAAACTTTTAAGTATAAATGAAATTCTATCGAAATTAAGTTATTGAAGTTGTTTGAAAATACTTTGAAATATTTTGAAATTGGAGTGATCCGAATTTATTATTTGAACATGGATTGAAACGATATGAAATTCAATAATTTATTGAAATGTTAAATTGAAAGGTTTGGAATTTGGTTTGTTGACATGGAAATTGAAATTGGTCCAAATGTGTTGAAATGAAATGAATAGTTTAATTTGATATTAATTCCAAATTCATGTTTTAATATAAACTATTTTAAAAATATATTATTATTTCAAAATTACTAATTATTAAGATTTCAAAGTATTAAACTATTTTAACCTGTATTAATTATATTAAATCATTTTAACCTATTTTAAACCATTTAATTCATTTAAACTAATTAATCTGTTTTAACTTATTTTAATTCTAATTAATCTATTTTAAAGCTATTTAATCTATTTAATTATATTTAATCTATTTTAAATCTACATTAACTATTTATAACTATTTAAACTATTTTCTTCTATATTCCAAACTAAGTAAAATGGATGGGTTTATATTCAAATTCTCGATTTTTAAAGTGAATGTGGTTAAGCGACATTATAACCTAAGTTGGGATCTAAATAGCATATTTGGTTTAATATGATAATTTTGAAATGAGAGTTTAACCTATTTTGGAAATATGACTTTTGAAGGGAAATATAATTTCGAACTATGATTTCAATGTGATATAATTTCGGAAGTAAGTAATGATTTCGAAAATGATATGATTTGAATTGAATATGATATTTTGATATCAATTATGAAATGATTTTGGAAATGTAAATGAACCATCCAGTGTGTAATAAGCGATTGGTTGTTAAAGAGACCAGGATCGGATATTGTCATACTCTCTGCCAATACCGAAAACCACTTTGACAACTGTGTACGCAGTGGAGATTCCAGAATGAAGTAGGATGGTTGGCGACAATCCTATATGAGGTATATACGTAGACTTGACTCCCATGAGTTAGCTTAAGGTGGCTAAAACAGGAGCAATTGACGGGCCAAGTGAGGTCATTCCTCCGATCGGGCACACTTCTTCGATACTATATTCTGACTTTGCGACTGATTTGGTGGCCACCCTCGATTTTTGATTTGGGAGCGTGTTCCGAGGTGGGTGGTAGTAGCTGCTATGCGTTACCACCAGTCCGGAAGTGTAATTGGCATATCTACCCTAGCATTGCCTAGTTGTGTCATGTCACCTACACTATCGAGACCACTACGAGTTTGTTTTGTACCATACCTATAGAGGGCCCTCTGACGACGTCCAATACGAATGAGATTACAGTACTGTATAGACCATGGGAATATATAAAAATGTGTTAAGGGGGAAATGGGTAACGCCTTAATGCTATTTTAATAGTTTATCTTACTGTAGACATATTATAATAGCGTATTGTACTACATAGTAGATAGTTTAACAGATCCTTAGGAGATGTGAATCCCGAACATCTCTTAAGTTACTGCACTCATGTTAGACACTGGATAAGAGATGTCAAACCCCGTAAACATCTTTGACGCCGTTTACACTCATATTTATTTACCGTTGATTTGACTTACATAAGATCTTTTAGTTCTGACTTGAGTGTTTTGTCTTTTCAATTCGCTCGGGTCAGCCTGAGTATTTCAGGATTTGAAGACCTTATTTCTGGAGGACGAAGACGAAGATTTGTACTACTATTATTTACTATATTTATTTCACTGCATTCATACTGTTCCGCTACATTATTTGTTTATCTCTGATATGTGTAACTCTGATTTTGTACTGTATAAGTATAATTAAATGTTTTGTATACATCTTCATGAACTGTTATTTGATTATTATATTTTGTCATTCCGCCGCGAGATTATGTTTTGTTTTTCTTTCTCTATTTTTCTTATTCACCCCAATAACCGCCCTTCTGTATGGTTTGAGTCGGCATGTGTGCCTGCTTAAAACGTACAAAAAGGTGGGATGTTACAAAAATGATCGAATAAAATCTATCTCTATATAAAGCTTGACAGTTAGCCGCTATCTTCACTCTAATTTTCACACTTTTTCCTTTAAGCTCTGAAACAAGATGACTGACCTATTATTCCCATTGTCGATCCTCACAGCGGTATCCTCTTCCCCCGCACTTGGACTCTGAATCATTTTTGAATCTTCCCTCTTTTAGATCTCAAGCATAGGTAAAACATTACCTGAATTTGCCGCATAACTGTTAAAACAATTTTGAATCTAGGACTGTTGACATGGTATAAGTTTTCTTCTTCCTTTTTGTTTTTGTAAACGTTCTTAATGGAGGCGAGGTGGCTTGCCTGGAAGAGGTCAACGACCTACCATTATCGGGCCGATCGTACTTGGAGGGGGATGATAACGAGAAGACGAAAGGTTTGGAGTGGTGGAGATGAGAATGATTCTTATGATCGTTCGTGGACGATCGGTGGAGTTCTGCATAGTTGGAGTTAGAGGATTGTTCGAAACGGTCGGATGTGGTAACTTGGGGAACGTTCGGTGGGCAGGACGATCGGCTATGGTCGCTCTATGAAACGCTCGGCATATACTCGACTCCAGAACGTTCGACCCTTAGAATATTAGAAACGATCAAATTACAACCATCAATAGAACGTTCGGCTTATGCTTGAACTTAGTGCTTTTAACCATTCATAAGAACATGACTAATAGCATGAACATGAACTCAAACCAAGTAACTAGCTCCGGTTTCTTGTACACACTTAAACATAAACACGACTATCACACAACATGACCTCCATGGCTAATAGCATGTTGCCTTAGAGAAAGTGCCATGAATGAAGAACTTTAACTACCATGTCAAAACTTATCCATAGCTCAGACAATGTTTGATTTCCGTTGGCTAACAACTGTCTTTTGAACAAATTTCTATGTCTTGTCGTTTCTTATCACCTTCAGTTTTGCATAACCCATTATTATATTGATTAGCCACTACAACAAAATTAATTTTTAATTGCAAGTGGGGATAGCGTGGTGACTGTGTTGCTGTATTTAATGATTAGGGTGCTAAATATACAGCGTGCTTACGCTGTCACATTGGATCCTCAATCCCGCTAATTAAAAACTTAAGCGGCAAAATATTTTATTTCCCTCCTTCCACCGCTCTACACCAAATCCCTCGTAATGTCTTCTTCTTCTTCACAAAAACCAAACTTTTGCTCCTCTCTTCACTGGTCTAACTTCTGGCTTCACTATCCTCAGCCCAAGGTACCTTCTTGCGACCGCTTTTCTTCATCAATTTACATCCAGATTTGACGACTTGTTGTAGGCAGGGTCGCCCTTTACCAAAGTAGCTAAAGTAACCGCTCTGCGCCTCATCAAAATCTAGGGCACCATCTTCCCACACCAGTGCAGCAATAGATTAAAAAAACAAAATCACGATTTGCTTCTCACTCGGCAACATCGATTCCATCTCCATCCAATCGACACTCGACATCAATTCCATCTCCATTCAATTGACGGAGGCGAGGAAATGACGACTCCTCAACACAGCTAGGGCATAGCCAAATAGCGGCATAGGATTGGACAGTGACAGACTTGAGACTTCGATCATTGGTGCTTGGTTTTGGTTACTGCAGCACTACTACTGCCTGCTTGTTTTTGAAAAGGTAAATAAATTTGGTCTTTTGCATCTTCTAATATATATTTTGTTGTACTTAGTATTGTAATTTGCAAACAACATAACTATGTTCTAAATTCTAATGCAAATTCAATTTTGATCCCTATGTTCTAATTTTGAGTTGGTTAATTGTATATTAAGGTTTGATTTGTATAATAAGGGTCAAATCAAAATTGGTATATTTAATTTGTTATTTGAGATAATAGTATAATAAAGATTGATTTAATAATAGTTAATGAATTTTTTTTAATCGTTAGTTCATGTAAAATTTATCCCCAAATATCTAGATTTGTTTTCATAGGAATTTATAGTTAATGTTTTTGTAGCCAAATTTATTAGTCAAAAAGAATTTGGCTTCAAATTATCGTGAGAAATATTTTTGATAATTTATAACTAACAGATTAGATATTCATAATGAAAATATTTTTTGTTATTTTAATATTTATTAATAACAATACCGTTTGATGTTTAATAGTTATGAAACTTTGGGATTTTTTTAATTTGTTTTCAAGTCCCTCACTTCTATGATTACTTGCTGAGTTTTAATTAGCCCATTTTATTCTTTTAGATGAAATAGTTTACGTAGGTTTGATTTGTGACTTGAGGTGTGTGGACTGTGCCACCCTTTATGAGCTAAAGTGATTAATGAGGAAATAATTAATTTTTTGAAATTTTACTGTGTTCTTCGTTTGTCTTTTGGTTATTTTTAAAGTAAATTAGATGTTGAATTATTGTTGCTGTTAATATATTGGATGTAAATGAAAATCATCCTTTATATCCAGGAGTTCTTTTTCAGATTTATAACTGTGTTGTGAAGACAGATCAATGAATAAACTGGACTCAACTCCCATAATAGAAAATGAGAGAGATTGTACTCAACCATTCAAATCACAATGTTATCCTTTAGTCTAGATTCTAATAACCAATACTAAATTTTAAATCCGAACACATTGTCAATTTAACCATTTGGAGATGTCAAATCTGATGTATCTGCGTTTGCAATCTATTCTTTGCAACAGCTGAACACTCAAGTTTGTGTAATTTATTTCCATTTGTTTGTCTTAATCTATGAATTTATAAAGTGGAGCAGATGAGGCATATTTTTCATTAAGGTAACAATTGAAATGTTTTAGTTGATCTTGCTAATCTAGCACTCCCATTGTCCTAGTATACAGAAAACTTCCGCGAATCACAATGTTTTAGTTGAGCGTGCTTATTTAAAATATTCCATGGAAAATGAAGTATCTACTCCATATAACCTTACAAATTAGGGTCTTAAATCCATATCCCTAAATTTAAACTGTATGGCACTGCTCTAGTTCATTGGTCCATGAATAGACATGATATTTGAACCAGTATATTTCTGTCTTATTTTCTTCATGGAACTGTAATCTCTATAATTTCAACCATAAAAAATCTGATCTAATAATACATTCTTTCTCTTCTCAACTTTTGATACCAGAAAGCACAACTAGCTGCTTTCGCTGGTATCACCCATTTTTATCTGATTTTGTATAGACTATAGTTTGGTGTCAACAAAATCTACCTGTTTAGCTTAGATAAAAATGGTACTGTTACCTAAATTATTTTTAATATGTAATAGTATATATTAAATTTTGTAACGTCGATAATAAACTAGTTCAAAATTTATAAGGAAAACATCCCACATGCCACACACCTGGAACTGAATATTTATACATTAAACTTTTGGATTTTATTTGTGCAAGGCAGTTTTCATTTTATACTGTCCCTTTTCATTGATCTTTAATTAATTAGATTACCGGTGGTTATATACAACCCATGTGTAAATATATCATTAGACCAATGATCGAAGAGGAGTTCTGATGGATGTTATATAAGATATATGTATTTTGAGTATTATGGTGTGGTTGGATTTTTTTTCTTTTAAAAAACAACCAATTATAATCTATACATGTAGTGTGAAAAGGATATGAATTGTGAACTTGCACATAGTTCATTAAATAGTATTGATAGGTAGTAACATTTTAATTTGGATTATTAGTGTAATATAATGTCCTTCCATGTTACTGAATAATGGATTATTAGTGTAGTAATTTGCAATCCCTTCTTTTGTGAAATCTCTTCCTGTGTTTGATTGATTTCTTGGTATTGCTTTAGCTGCCTATCATAGAATAAAAAACTACATTTTAACTATATTCTTGCATTATGCTTAATTTACAACTTAGTGGTAACTAAATAAGTTGAGTTGTTAATGTCAGTGCATTGTGTTTTATGGAACTAACAAACATGTCAACACTTAATAGTGGGCGAAAAGGAGAGATGTTTATATAACTTAGCTAGCTTCCAGCTTTGTCTAGAAATATTTTTCAAGCACAATGTGTGTATAATTTAGCAGTCTTATATCGGTTAATACATCCTCCAAGCACAATATGTATTAAATGTGATGTTTTCTTTGTTTTAATTACAGTACATTTACCATTGTTTACTGGATGAAGCCTCTACCAACAAGTGCAATATTTAGATGCTTCCAGAGTAAGTTTATATACTAGTTTTTAACTTAAATTCCATTTAAGTCTACATGTTTTTATCATTATTCTTTTCATTTATTTTTACAGAGTAAGGAAAGCATCTTATAATGATGTAAATAGTTTGAATATGTATTTGCTTGTGAAAGAACAACCTACTCATCTTGATGCAACAGAAATGACTACAAGAAAATTTACTATTTATGGCTCGATGAAGTTTTTTTTAATTAAAATAAATATTTAATTCGTTGAGTAGTTATAGGATTTTATGCTTGCTAAGCTTCTTTTTTTAAATCAGTCGATAGTTCCTTACCTTCGTTATCTTATTATGGTGGAGTAATTATTGAATTTAATTCTTACTGTAGTTCCAAAAAAAATGATATATCCTTACTGTCAATCTTTTTTGGCAGTGACTCGTGTGGAACATGGAGTTGTGGCATGGCTAATAATGGACCTAATACCAACGGAAGCCAGTATTTTATTTGCACTGTTAAGGACCTAATACAAACTCTAGGGCTCAAGATAAAAGGTGCAAGAAGGATGCCTGATCACTATAATCTTAGGTTGTTTTTTTCCTACTGCACCAGCAATTCATTTTCATTTTCAGTGTTGCTTCACAATTTCTGTTTATCCTTATTTCCGTGTCCATTAATTTACCTTGCGTGCTCTGACAAAAAAACCGTACTCACAATCACATGGTTTAAAAATGGATTTTAACTCAGAATTAATGTATCTTAATTTAGTATTCTTGCATGAATATGTAAAATGTGTGAAATTGTATGGTTTGCCTTATAAATTATCAATACGTTTTGCATCAATAAAACTTAATGTATTAACTATAAATGATATTACTATAGATATTAATGTATTAACTTTATCTACCATGGTCCAACGATATTAATATTATATTATATTTATTTTTTCTGCTTGTATATATGGAAGATGCCAAAGTTTTGGGTGGGTTTCTTGAATTAGTATCTTAGACACATCTCTTTCTTTCATTGTATTACTACAGGTTATGATCCTCTTTTTAATGCTTGGCTTCGAATAAGAAAGTATAATACTTGTTTTTATTTTCTTTAATATTATTTATTTAAATTAATTCAATATGAACTTTTAATGCTAATGTATTTCTTATTGTGTGATTGCAGGCAATTGTGGGGTTTCCAATGGATTAGCTTTTAACACGAACCACTGCAATTTGTGAGGTGAATAGTGCAGTATTTAAAAATTTCTATTCTCAACTGAATTCCTTATCCTATAATAGTTGAAATTAAAAAATTGCAATCACTTATATCATAGCATGCATGTGAACGTCAAGTTGTGATTTTGAAGTTTGAGTGAAAAATAAACCAAGAAGTTATATAAAAATTAACTATTTCTTATAAAATTTAACTAAGTTATATAAAAATTAACTAAAATTATTGAAATAATTTATAAACTAAGTCTTATAAATATTCAACTAAGTTACTTAAGTGAGTTTTATATAAATTAATTAAAGGATATAAAAATTAACCAAGTTATATAAAAATTAACTAAGTTAATTAAGTTTTATAAAATCAACAAATTTTTTTTTTTAATTAAACTAACTAAAGTTTATGAAAATTAATCTAGTTTTATAAAAATCATGTCTTTGTTAAATTGTTATAAAAACTGACTAAGTTTTATAAAACTCATCTATTTTTTATAAAAACTAACCAAGTCAACTAAGTTTTATAAAAATTAACTAAGTTTGTAAAAATTAACTAAATTTAAAAGAAGAATAATAATATAATATAATATAATAATAGTAGTAATAAAATGATATAATAATAATAAATTAACTAAGTTTAAAATAACTAACTAAGTTAATTAAGTTGTATTATAATTAAATAAGCTATCTATTTTTTTTTGAAGTGAACAAATTTTAATAAAAGTTAACAACGTTATCAAGTTTTATACAAATTTAACTAGATTAACTAAAAGTTTATAAAAATTAACTAATTCTTATAAAATTTAACAAATTTATATAAAAATTAACTAAAATTATTTAACTATAAACTAAGTCTTATAAATATTCAACTAAGTTAATTAAGTGAGTTTTGTAAAAATTAATTAAAGGATATAAAAATTAACCAAGTTATATAAAAATTAACTAAGTTATATAAAAATTAACTAAGTTAACTAAGTTTTATAAAAATTATTTAAGTTTATAAAAATCAACTAAATTTAAAAGAAGAATAATAATATAATATAATATAATATAATATAATAATAATAGTAGTAATAAAATAGTGTAACAACAACAACAACAACAAATTAACTAAGTTTAAAATGAGTACTAAGTCAATTAAGTTTTATAATAATTAAATACGCCAACTGTTTTTTTTAATTAAATAAGTTCATAAAATTTATTTAAGTTTTTTAAAAATTAATAAGTTTATAACAATATACATGCAGTTGTTGAATAAAGTATTTTAACAAAATTTACATCCATTTTAGTAAATTCCATATGTTATTGATATCATTTCCATATGATTATATAAATTAACTAAATTTTATAAAATTAACTAAGTTAATCAAGTTTCATATATTTAATTAAGTTTATATAATTAAGTTTCACATACATATATGTATGTATGTATAGTTATAATTGCTAATTGTTGAATTTATTTTTCATAGGTACCCATCTATGGTGCATACAGATGGTAATATGCTGTTGTATATCAGCGATTTGAAGTTCTTTTGAAGTAACTACTTTTTTTGGTTTGCACATTTAATCGTCATGTGTAGTACGATCTTTTTATCACTTGTATTATTTACACTTCTAAGGTAATGTTCATTAAATATTACGATGTGTTATGCATTATTCTATGTGAATGTTGAATGATTAGTTATTTTTCGTTTAATGTAATCTATATGATTGTGTGAAATGATACATTGTGTTTATGTAAATTTGTCGATTATAATGTGATAATGGATATGTACGTACTGCAAAAATGATTTTTAAAATGCTGTTAAGCACGCCATTAATAATACTTTTTATAGCATGTTCAAAATGCCATAAAAACATGTTTTTTATAGTGTTTCTTCTGTTGCAATAATAGGTCACTGATTTATTACAACATGATGATTTACAGCGTTTATAAAAACGCTGTAGAAGCCTTTTAAAGAATATTAAGAACGCCATTAATAAAACTTTTTATAGCATGTACAAAACGCTATAAAAACATGTTTTTTATAGCGTTTTTTCTGTTGCAATAATAAGTCACTGATTTATTACAACATGTTGATTTACAGCGTTTTTAAAAACGCTGTAAAAGGATTTTATAGCGTTTTTTAAACGCCAATAAAGGGTCTTTTTGTTGTAGTGAGCGCTTTACCACACATCACTTACACTCACAATGCACCGGGGGGCACAAATCGTTTTTTCTAATTATGATTTTTATTAAGTTTGATAGCAAGGGAATTTAGGTGTTTCGGACATTCTACAATCATGCCAGCCGGGTCTTCTTCTCATAAGGCTAATTCGAACGTAGAATCTAGCTTAGCGACTGAGTCTGATAGCCTACCGCTTAGTCATAATTTGGGACAGTTTTAAGGCTCGAGTTTTCAGCTTAATCTTTTCGAGATTGTTCTCATCCTTTCACCGGAAATTATCGAACCAGCACCCGATACTTTAGAAGATGCAATCATTCTCGAAAATCCTCTTGATTCAGTAGCTTCAAAGATTAAAGAAGATGCTCTCCATAGGATTTGCACAAGGCTTGGTATTCTTTTTGGCGATGTATTAGTTCCGTTATGAGACAACATGGCTCATAGACCTCCCGAAGGGTACACAACATGTAACAAATTTATGTGCTGGGCGGGATGCATCCCGCCATTCAATTCATATATCCGGGGGTTCTTACATTATCTAAGAATTGCTTCTGCACAACTCCACCCAAACAGTTACGCGCTCCTCAATTGTACATACATGGTATTCATGGAGTTTCTACACCGTCCACCCACTATCGAAGACATCCGATTTCTTTTCACTTTTAAACTGCGGACAGGGAGTCTATCATTCACTTTTCTTGAATCGGCGAAGAAATGCCAGATTTTGACCGGTAGTTGGAACAAATTAAGCGCTTTCAAGAGCGAATGGTTCTTTGTTCGTTGTCCGCCCGGCTTCGCTCGATTATTGCTAGAGAGACGTAAGTGTTTCTCACCGACTTCATAATATGATAAGGAAAACATATCTAGACTTGCATTCTAACGATGTTATTCATTTTCAGGTGTCATTACCCGACCCAGTGGCGATGTTTATGAAGAGGCAGTCTCTATTTTGAAGAACGCTCCAGCCGAAGGTAGAAATATTGAATTTTTGCTCAGGGACCAACGTCTCATCACTTTTGGCTTGATAGAGAAGGGCCTCAGTGTGGAGCTAACCAAAACTGCCCAGCCGGGTGGGACCAGATTACAGGCCACAACCGGTCAAAGAGATATTCAAACCAGCCCCATGGTGCCCCCAGTCACGAGCGTCTAAGAGTCTACTGATATCGGCGCTGGAAGACGTAGTAAAGATGCACCTGGTCGCCACGATGATAGTCCTGATCCCGGGGTTGGTGTCGGACCCTCACAAGTTCCTCAACCCCCGATCATGGTTAAAAGAAAAGGGAAAACAATTGCACGCAAGCCTCCAAGAAGTCATCTTTTCGATCCAACTAAGCCGCCGACGAGTCTACCGCTAGATCCTTTGTCTGATCTACCAATTCCTCCTGATCTCGACGCTTATCATTTCACTGACGTGAGCATCGGGGGATCATAGTCTCCCGTCAGAACTAGTTTAGAGATCCCTACTTCCGGAGGGGAGGTTACACCGATGAGCAAAGATCCTGCACCTGGTCTGTCGGGGGCCTGCATTAGGACACTTACACAAACTTGCATGTCCAACACTACATTATACTTAACTCGTACCTCCTAGTACTCAAAGTTGATTGTTATTAACTTTTCTTTGCAGACACGATGGTGAGGAAAAGGAGCATGTTTGATTCCCTTCGGGACGTACAACATCAATCATCGGGATCGCGATCCGGCTCTTACCGCGGCGGTCATGAATATTATGATATTAGCTATCGCCCCAGCCGTGATCGTAGTTATCAAGAGAGGGATGATAGGGACAGGCCTGCTCGAGACATTCATAGATCGAGATCAATATCCCTTCCTCCAAGAGGTCTTGAAAAACCAGCTGAACACAGGGACTTGCCCACCGATCCCCCTCGTGGCCCTCTTACGGCTCCGATGCCTCCAAGATCCTTAGTCCCATCTCAGTCTCAGCAGCCGAGCGATCGCCACCGCCATGGCGAACATACTGCAGTTCACAGGCCTGGCAAGGAGAGTACTGGGGTCGAAACTATTTCTGAGGATTTCCCAACTAATCCAAATGTTTGTATGGCCGAACATCGAGAGGAATTTCCGAACTTATGCCTTGATGGATTCTATTTTCCTCCTAATCTGAAGAAGGTTCCAAACGATGTTCAAAGAATGACCATTAATTGAACTACTGACATCCATATGCAATATCAGGAATGGATGAAGGCCGTGGAAAAATATCAAAGGTTTCCTTCGAGCGCACGGCAAAGATAGAGAAACTTAAGCGACAAGAGACCATGGATAAAAGAATTATTGAAGCTTTGACAAATGAACTGGAGGCCTCTAGAACTTCCTTAACCGAAGCCGAAGGAAAAGCCGACGCTGCCTTAAAATATATGGAGGAGATGAAAGCTAGCCATCTCGATATGGTTCAAGTGCCGCATCACTAGAACCAAGAGATAACGCTTGAGCGTGACACGGCTCTAAACAACGAGTCTGCAGCCTTGAAGGAAATAACCGAGCTCAAGGCCAAGCTCGAAGATGCAATTAAAGATAGAGATGATGCTCAAAAGATCGCTCAAGATTCTTGCGAAGAGTTGGCTCGTGTTAGGCATGAGAGAGATGTGGCCATTGAAAAAGAAAAAGATGCCGACATGCTCATTCAACATGAGACATAAACGATCACGAACAAAGTAAGAGAAGATGTGATGAATGAGCTCGACCCACTCCTCATTCTCTACAATGCTAACGTACTCAAACATAGGAATTCAGTGTGGCTTTGCTAAGACTACCCTTACCAGCTTCATCATGCTTGGGAATTTCTAGTCTTAGAGGAGAAAAGACTTCACGGCCCAGAAAATGTCGACGTAACCAAACTTGAAAATAAATACCCATTTTGATAGTATTGTGCCTTAGGATCTTTTTCTCTTACAAGTAAGTCTTCAAGCACGTTGATCAAAAAAATGTTCAATGCAAATTTTAAATGATTCATGTAGATACAGTGTATTGTGGTAAAATATTCGATGCAAATTTTAAATGATTCATGTACATACAGTGCATTGTTGTTTTTAGTATTATACTATATATAAATGTATACATGGGGGTCTTCTTATATTAATGTTGTTAGTGATTTTTTTATAAAGTATGTTGTGTGAGTTATTTTGTTATTAAATAAAAAGAATAGAAAGAGAAGATGAGGAAGGATTGAGAATAGTCCACTACAACAAAAAAGATCTTTCGCGGCCTTTTAAAAATGTTGCCATACACATTAGCAGCGTTTCAAAGAACGCTGCCTAATGTCATGCTGCCATAGTGTAAGAAAATATCGCAGCGTTTTAAAAATGTTGCTAAAAAGAAGGCTACCAAAGCTTTTACAAAACGCTGCGGTGAATTAATTTCGCAGCATTTATTAAACAACGCAAACTCATTTAAAATGCTGCGATATATCACTTTTTCTCAACATGTTACACCTATTGTGTAAGGACCTAAAATTTCCAACCATTCGCATCCATACATGTCAGATTTGAATTGCTCAAAATATCATAATGTTAATTTAAATTTGGTAAAACTCAGCATATACAGTAAATAAAATAATCACAGATCACAGACACAGAGTAATATAACAACAATGCAGCGGAAACAAAAGAATAGTAGTTCATGAAGCTACTATATATATAACAGAGTTAAACAAGATACAACAGAAGTCTCGAATACAATAGTCAAATACAAGATCGGAATACATCGCTGGAATCAATTGAATATCTAAAAGCTGGATAAATAGCTGGATCTCCAAGCGAAGCTCCAACCCCAAAGGCGAGTCTCGAATACTGGTACACTCAGTCTGACCCGAGCGTAAAGAAAACACAAAACACTCGAGTCAGGATTAACATTCTTATATCAATAAATCCAACTCAAGTGAAATAACGATTGAAATACAAGTACCTCAAAGGATATTTGGGATAACCATCCTCTAAGGATCCGTTAAACTATTTATATATAGTAGTGTACGCTAAGTAGATAATGCCTATCAGTAATATAAAGTATCAAAATAGCGTTAAGGCGTTACCATTATCCCCCTTAACACATTTTATATAAGCATCATAGTCTATACAGCACTGTAAACTCCACCGTAAACTAGTGGGCTATCAGGGAGTACTCCATAGGTATAACACAAAACAAATCGTAGTGGTCGCGTATAGGGATACAAGTATGACAAGGCACATGAGGCAATACCCAAGGTAGTGAAACTACCGTTTGCCTGATCCGGACTGGTGAGAACGCATCGCCGCAACGATCTCAACATCGCGAAACAACACTCCCAATTCAAGGGTGCGCACCAATCAAAAACAAGTAATGAGTAGTTTACGAAGAAGTGTGTCCGCTAGAGGTAGCTAACCTCACTGGCCCGGCACAGCTCCTGTTTAAGTCATTTCCAATTTGACACAAGTGTCAAGGTCATCCATTATCGTTCTCTTTCTTCAAATCCAGTAACGTTATCATTCCAACCACTTCATTCTGGATCACACTCCGCGTATAATAGTTATTAAAGTGGTTTCAGTTTGGACAGAGAGTATGTCCCTAACCGATCCCGGACTCTTCAATAACTACGTAATTATTACGCCGATTGGTCATTTAATAAACTTTCAAAATAGTTTATATTTCAAAACCAAAATATCATTGCCATTTCAAAACCATATCAATACGATATCACTTCCATTTCAAAACCAAATACGATATCATTTCCATTTCAAATATATCCATCTTAAATATATCCATTTACAAAATCTTAGTACTTCAAAGTTATAACACTTTGTAATTCAAACACTTTGGAAATCATAATTCTTTGGAAATCAAAATTTAGAAATCATAATGCTTTGGAATCATAACACTTTCCTTCAAACAGTTTAGATATTAATAATAGTATATAAAATAAAATAGTTTACAAAATAAAATAATTTATATAAAATAGTTATAAGTTAAAACAATTTATATTAAAATAATTAGTATATTTAAAATACTTTATATTAAAAATAGTTATAAAATAATATAAAATAGTTTTAAATATAATTTAAAATACTTTATATAATAAAATAGTTTCCTCAAATTTCACAAATCGATTCAACTCAACTCGGATTCCAAAATTCAAATTTAATCAAATCTCAAATCATCAATTTCAATTCGATTCAGTTTCTAAATAGACCATTAAAATTATCAATTTCAAATACATATTTGAACCACAAAATAAGCCATTTCAATTTCAATATATTTCAAAGCTTTAAATATTCCACATAATAAAAACTAAATTTGATAATTCCATTTATATCTCAATTTAATTTCATTTCATTTAGTTTCTAAGATATTTCTTTAATCATTTCAATACACCTAAATACAACTTCAAGTTACAAATTTATATAAACAAAATATCCCATTTAAATTTATATAAGTTTGAAATATTCATTTAAGCCACTTTTTAATCAAATTCAAGTTTTAAAACATATCTTAAAATTTCAAATTTAAAGGATTTCAAATCAAACTTATTTAAGTATAATTCTTAAATAATTAAAAATTCCATATCAAATTCAAATTTATCTTTCAACCTGAAAAATATAAACTCTATATTTGGAAATATAAATTTTGCATAAATACTTAACATATTTATATTGATTCAAATCAACTTTATTAAATCAACTTTAATAAATCTTTAAAATCAATATTTATTAAAACCATATATTTCTTTTCAAAACCATATAAATCATTTACAAAATATTTATATATATACCAACGGTGTCTATATAAAATGTTCTACCCTATGGTCAAGTGATACGGATATTTATCATTTCAATCCGTAATTTAAATATATATGGGTATATATATATCATTTCAACCCGTAATCCCAAACTCAATTCAATTGAAAATCGCTTGGGTTTATCATTTCAACCCATAACGATTTTCTCCTATTCTAAAGTCCATTCGGGTATGTATCATTTCAACCCATAGTGATTCTAGACTAACAGGGAACTTGTAGAGTGATAACAGATATGGTAATAATATAACAGGCATATACCATCAATATAAATAACAGATAATGGTGTCAGATGTCACGGGTGAACTGATACAGGTAATAGAATATATATAACAGTGTAAATAACTGACATCAGCATATTTCAATTGTCGTTTCAATTGAAATCAAATTTAATAAATAAAAGAACATTAATCATGAGTGATTGCTCACCTTTCGAGGCTAGATAGATTTGACAAAGAAATGAGCTACGAAATGCCAGCACGAATCCAAAGCAAACAAGGCTGGCACGAATTTCGACGAGCAAAGCTGATAGCAGTTATCGATTTAACAACTAAATTAGTTTTGATATAAATTAAAATATACATCATAATTATATTATATATGTAACGACCCATAATTTCAGTCATTTGAAATTCAGATGTTTAATTGATTATAAATGTTAACAAGTAAGATTTGCAAGTCGAATAAATTTAATTTCGAATATAGAGATTTAATGGATAATTAAACCGATAATTTAATATTTGAAATTATGGAAATAATTGGAAATTGGGTTTAATGTGAATAAAAATGATTTATAAAATTATAATAAATCATATTGGAGTTAGAATGATGTTTGTAAACTTTTAAAATTGAATTAAAAGTTAAATTGTAGAAATTGAATATTTTAATATTTAACTAACGAGTGAAAATAGTCATTTTTCAAACAATCTCGAATTTCGACGAAACCAGTTTCATCGGATCCGTAATCTTATATTATTGTAAGATTTAAAATTTCGAGTCAATCGGATTTACGGTTTGTCCGAGGCAAGCCAAAACGCATAGAAATTAATTCAACCGATTTAATTTAAAATTTGATCGTTTATTTCCGTAACTCGCACATATGATCGAATTAGCTCCTGAAACACGTTCCATTGTGTTCGGAACGTGGGTAAAACCCTAAAAGCCGGCATGCTTCGTTTGGAGTTCGGAAAATTTCGAGTGAATAGTGTTTCGTCAAATTTTAAAGGACCTACATTTCTTCTCTTTGCACAAACCCTAGGTCAGAGGTTATAGCCGCCGGCCCTAGCTATTTCAATGGCTGAAACATTTCAACCTTCTTCCCTCAATCTCTTCTAATCCGCTCACCTTCATCAAAAATTATCAACTACAAAAATGAAGAGGATTACGAGAGCTTCAAATCCATACGGGTAGGTCGACGAATCGTCGACCATAGAGGGAGGAAATCACTTGCGTTCGTGCTGCCTTTACCCACGTTTTTCAAGGCACATAGGGGGCCGAGCTTCATGGTGTTTGGGCCGATGGTGGTGCGTGCGTAGGCCTTCGACGTGGTGGAGCTCGATCGTCTTCAAGTGGCTCGAGGAGGTAGCGAAAATTCAATGTATGTGGGCGGCTATGGGTTAGTGTGTACGTGTTTTTCACGTTGAGGAAGAAGCACAAACAAGCGGCCAGATCTGGAGCAAATGAAATCAACGGCCGTGATGATAGCTAGGTTAAATAATAAAAAGAAATTGTAAATTTTTATATATATAAAATCGTACAATGTTTAAAATGCTGTAACTTTTTCATACGAGGTCCGTTTCGCACGAAACGAATTGCGTTGGAACCGTATTAACGAGCACTACACGATGGACTTGGTTTAGAGTCAATTGGAGCTAGCGATAATTTCGGGTAAAATTAAACGCGTGTTTAATTTTATTTGAAACGAAACACTACAACTGATATTTGGAAACTCAAGGTGAGAACTTCTCACTCAATCGAATTGTGTTTCGATTTAAATTTTAAATAGTTAGATTTAAAATTGTTGATAGTGTTGATTGTGTGTTTGGATAATGATTGATGATTGGTTGAATTGAAATAGACCCTATACGCCGCATATTAAGCGTAGGTTATTATATTAAACACATATATCGCGATATTCCACCCCGAAGTGGAATTGGTATTATATATGTATTTGGAGTTGATTTCCCGCATTATATAGCGGATGAGACCCTATTGCGCCGCATAATAGCGGATAATATTTATAAATCCCATATACTGCGATATTCCACCTCGAAGTGGAATTGGTATTTGATTGTTGTGCTAACATCTGTGGATGCAAGGAAACAGGTCGGAGGGATCCAACAGGATTCCTCAAACATTTGAATTTATTTCAATGTTGTGTGTTGATTATTTATAATCTCTGTGTGATTATCTTTGTGATTTAAATTGTTGAAGGCTATGGTTTAGCCGAATATATTTTTGGTATCGTTGGATACCAGAAATAAATAAAATTGGATTTTTGAAATTTCAAGTTGAAAGTTTTTGTAAAAATTCATTTTTTGAGAATTGGATAAATTAAAAAGGAATTTTAAAAGGATAAAGTTATTTTTTAAACCATATCGAATAAAATTTCAAATTTCGGGAAAAAAGGCTTAATAAATGGATTTCGATTAATATTATTTATAAGTTGAAGAATTTATTTAAAAATTTGGATTTTTAAATAGATTTGAAGAGATAAAGAAATTTATTTTAAAAAGGAAATAATTTTGGAAATTCGTTGAAAATTTGATTAGGTGTTTTGAAATAAATTTGAAAATCAATTTGAAATTAATTGATTATTAATTTACCATAACTAGTAAAATTGATTTATAGAAATTTATCTAATTTAAATTAATCAGATGATTAAATTAATCCTATCTATGGATGTTTGGATTACATTGGATGTTGAATTGTTTGATATCTCAAATATGTGATGCTTTGTGATATATCCTGATTTGTGTTGTGATCTATAATTTGTTTATCTGTGATTTGTGAATGAAAGATAATCGTTATAGTTTATACCGCTTATCAATTATATTGTTATATTTGATCTGTGATGGTTGGATGTTGTTGCACTATTGTGTTAAACCCCTGGACTACACCATACACACACCAATGTGGATTTCACGTGGAAATCGGTTAATTCACATATTTTTGACAATTCTAAAGATTGAATTTTTGAATCCAAATTAGTTTTGGAAATTGGAATTGAAAGTTTTTTTTGAAAATGAGATTCAAAAATAAGAGTTATTTTAAATAACTTAATAAAAATTGGAGTTTAAATCATTTGATTTAAATTTTGAATTCAATACTTGAAATTGAATTCAATGATTTGGGAACTATGGTCTAAAAGGTTGTACAAGTTATAAAAGGTGTTTATATGGGTTTTTAACCATTTAAAAATATGGTTTTGGAAATTTAAATTTAAATCCAAGATTTGTACTTGGACGGCTTTAACCTGTGTAATTGTAACCAGTTTTTCCCAAAACGAAAACTATCCGTTTTCAAATAATAGAAGCTTTCATATAAGGAATGAATTTTCAATTTGTGTCAAAAGAATTTCAAGTTTGAAATGGAAATCTATGAATAGATCTTTGTGAAACTGGGTGAACTTTGTGAATTGAATCGGTTTATTTTTAACAGATTTAAAATGGTAATTTGTTTAAACCATTCGAAATGGAATTGTTTTGAAAGCTATAAGTTAAATCTTGATTTAAAGATTTAACGAGTTAATCCAATTGAAAGGGAAATTGTTTGGAAATCTGTGAATGAATCTTTGTGAAACTGGGTGAACTTTGTGAGATGAATCTTTTAGTAAAAGATTAAAATGGCAATGGTAATGTGTTTAAAGCATTTGAAAGAGAAGTTTGGGTAATAAGTTGTGACTTAATTGAAATCCCAATATCCATATGTTTTAAATATTACGCTCATTATTCGGTTTAGCCGGGAGAGGACTTTGTGTCATATAAACCATTCCGAATAGTGATACGACGTAAATGGATAGCATTTGAAGACCGGTGTTGAAGACCGGGTATTTGCGAGAACGATAGGATAACCTATCGATTGTCTCTGCACTGAGTTGCTCCGGTATAGAGATTTCCTTTGTGATGGGAAGTTCGATCGGGATTGTGATTACCCGGATTGCAAGGGCTTCTTTGGAAGTGCCTTCGGTTCTGTTCGAACCCGGAATAGACTTGTATGGTTACATGTCTGACATTACACTTTGAGATATAAAGCGGATTTCTTTCAAATACATTTCTGTTGGTGGCGGAGAATTTATTCTCTTAGCTTAACATCCTTCTCTGAGACGTACGAGCTCAGAGGTTATGTAGTTGAAGGTTATCAGCGATATATTCCCAATTTGGTAATGTGGCATGCTGAGTGTTGATGTGTGATGATTATTTATTGATCATTTATTGACCAAAGCGTGGCTTTGTGAAAAAGTGTAGCTTTGTGGACGAGACCTCTTCGGACCTCACAACCCGGAAATGGTCGAAACAGGAATGATGCGGCAAGGTTATGAGTGTCGCTCCCTTTAGGGCATGTCATTTCCTTCTGGAAAAGGGTGGTATCAGGTATGGAGCCCTGGTATTTAACCTATGTGGTTGCTCCAATCTCATTTACTGTGTGATTGTTGCTGTATGATCGAGGCACCTCGGATAAAGGTCCCAAAGGACCGAGGGGTGGCATATTCGTGTAGTAGTTACCTAGTGTAAGAAGTAACCCGGCCTTGTGTTGGCAGAGAGCCAGGTTGGTTCTCGAGATGTCCCGCCAGAGGCGTACCCAGTAGGAAGTTCCTTAGCCTGACCATTTGTTGGAAATCCAAAGAAACAATAAGAACCTTGTACGGTTTTAGTTGTATAACCTGCTATGGAATGTGGCGATAACCTGCTATTGAACATGGTAGCTATAGTAGGCATAAGTGCGAAATGCCTATGCTGGCTAAGATTAATATTATACTTTCGAAATGTTTTTCTGCACTATGCACTAATAATAATATCAAATCAAATGATTTTGCATAGTAAGCATGTTTGACTATCATAAGGAGAAATCTCCTCCAATTCTGCGTTTGCATTGTGTGTGTGGTGGGAGGCCTTATGGTAGTTTCATTTTCCAAAAGCATTGCGGATGCCTTTTACTTCCTTTGTTGTTGTTTTAAAGATAATAACTGTTTTAAGTTCTCACACCAGTCCCATGACTGACCTTGAGTTTATTTTTCCTTTCCTAAACTCTGGGTGCCCATAATTTTCCACACGGGCAGCCTAGTGTCAGGTTATTAGGTCATTCTGGATTTCAGGAGATGCTGTGGAGCTCAGTGGCGAGCTGGATGGTGAAGCGTAGCATTTGTATATGATATTATCTTTTTCCGCTGAAAAAAATTCATTTGTAAGGACAAGTTCGTATAATTGTCCATTTGTGTTGTATATTGTTGTTGTAAACTCTGATGATGATGTAATGTATAAACTGATATAGTTCTTTGATTTAAAGATTATTCATTTATCTATTATATGTTGTTCCGCTGCGATATGTGAGATTCTGATATTAGTTCTGCTGTTTCTTCTTTCTCTCTTCCTGTGTTCTTCTACCTCTTCTTTTTAACCATAACAATTTGGTTTTCCGACATTCGATTGCTCGGCAGTTGATACAGTGGACGTATTAATGTCGATTTTTGAAAGTCGAAAATCCCGAGATGTTACATGTGGCATCAGAGCATTTGGTTAAGCGATAATCTTGGCTCTGTTGGGTGTTACTCATTAGAGATAGAGTCAGTAGTACTCTAGAATGAGTGTGAGTGTAATAATAGATATGAGCGCGTATTTGTTAGTGAATATGAAATTGCTTTGTATTGTGTTGACTTATCGGTTGAGTGTTTATGGATTCTGGTCGGTGCAGTCTAGCTAACTGTATCGATAGGGGTTTCTAAACTCTTAAACAAGATGAATCGACACAGTATCATTTTAAATTGGGTAAATGAAATAATTTTACCTTGATTATATTTTACACATAAAGGAAATAATTCTTTCAGAATTATTAAAGTGTATATAAATTAATTGTTTGGTTGTTGAAAATGTAAAAAAATATATATATTAATAAAAGTTGTTTGAATAATCTAAATAAAAACAACAATTATGAAAGAATAAATTATATAAGAGCAACAATTGTATAAGTATAGAATTATAATTAAAATGATTTACAATTGTGAAATAATCTTGTATAAGTAAAGTAAAATAGTGAAATTATATGAGAAAAGGATTTATAAATGTGATTTATAAATAAAAGAAAATTTTTGAAAGAATTTAAAGCACCGAGTTCACTACTATTGCTGGGAAATAATAAGGGTGATGACTGCAGCATCATCAGTATCATTTTCGAGTTTCTGTGTGATGGATTTGCTACCATAATAAATTGAAAAATTGAAGTTTTGTTGTGATAAACAAAATTTAAATTAAAATCCAAATTGAAATTGATAAATATAAGTAAAACGAGTTTTGAACTTATAATATGAGATAATAAATTTAACTTTGGTAAAGTTGAAATGAAATTGAGTTAGCATAATAAAATATGTGATTTGAAATTTAACTAAAGGTAGGTTAAATAAATTTAATTGGATTTTAACTAGCTTAGGTAAGTTATTGAAATTGAAGATATAAACTTGAATGTTAAAGTGGTTATAATATGAATTTGAAATAGTGATATAAATTTGATTTTGGTAAAAGCTAAATAGAATTTACTTTAAATTGAAATCTGAATTGGAACTTAAGTAAAAGTTGAATAAAATAGAAGTTGATTTTGGTGTCGAAGTAAAATAATAAAGTGAATTAAATGGATGTGAACTTGAGTCATATAAAGGAGATTCAACCTTATTTGTAAAATGAATTAGCAATTGAATTAATAAATGGATTGAATGTTAATCAATCTAATGTAAATGAATTGATATGGAATAATGAATGTAAGTGTTAATTCATTAAAGCTAATCGAAAGTGTTGAACCAAATTGAATGTAAATTTAATAATTTGGTTATGTTGATTATGATTTGATTGTTAGATGATTGTTAGTTGATTGTATAGAAATTCATATGTAATTGAATTAATCAAATGGAAAGCTAACGTATGAAAGCTATGTAATTGAATCCAAATTGAAAGTGAACCAACTTGAATTTAAATTAGTGAATGTAAACTAATTGAAAATGAAGAAATGAATGTCGTTGTATATGAATTGGTTGTAAACAATTACAAGTGATGTCGAAATTATATAAGTTGCTTATAAACCTTGTTTAGTATGCATTTTTTAATATGCATATGTTGTAGTTGTTTAAAAGAGTAAAATGTTAATAACTTCATATATGCGGCACTTACATATTTAAACTGAGTAAGTACAGGTACCGGGGCTACCGTTTGGCGGGATTTGGTTGCGCAAAATGCTTAATAAATAACTTCTTTGCTTAAAAATGCTAAAAAGGTACGCCTACGCAATAAAAATAGCAAATATGAACTGTTTTTCTGCTTTTCCGACCGTGTGGGTCGATGTATATATATTTATATCTATTGTGATTTTGTAAAAGCTCCTCCATACAAAGGAGACTCTGCCAAAATTTTCCGTAAATTTTGGGAGTTAGAATTTTTTTGAACTTTTGGAAAATTTTTGTTAACGGAAAGTCGTTTTCCCAAATTGTAATAAAATGTAGGAATTGAACTAGAAAATGGAAACCATTGTTTTGGTTGAAGTTAAAGGTTTTGGAAAAGGTGAATATAATATTTTCACTAAGTGGATTATTGAAAAGTTAATGAATTTGGGGCATTTTTCTTACTTTGCAATTTCGAGGACGAAATTCTTTTAAGGGGGGAAGATTGTAACGACCCAGAATTTCAGTCATTTGAAATTCAGATATTTAATTGATTTTAAATATTGACAAGTAAGATTTGTATGTCGAATAAATTTAATTCCGAATATAGAGATTTAATGGATAATTAAATCGATAATTTAATATTTGAAATTATGGAAATAATTGGAAATTGGGTTTAATGTGAATAAAAATGATTTATAAAATTATAATAAATCATATTGGAGTTAGAATGATGTTTGTAAACTTTTAAAATTGAATTAAAAGTTAAATTGTAGAAATTGAATATTTTAATATTTAATTGACGAGAGAAAATAGTCATTTTTCAAACAGTCTCGGATTTCGACGAAACCAGTTTCATCGGATCCGTAATGTTATATTATTG
Source organism: Allium fistulosum (assembly GCA_030737815.1). Lineage (NCBI taxonomy): Eukaryota > Viridiplantae > Streptophyta > Magnoliopsida > Asparagales > Amaryllidaceae > Allium > Allium fistulosum. The sequence continues at coordinate 374,761,370 of CM060902.1, read as the reverse complement.
TAAGATTTCAAATTTTGAGTCAATCGGATGTACGGTTTGTCCGAGGCAAGCCAAAACGCATAGAAATTAGTTCAACCGATTAAATTTAAAATTTGATCGTTTATTTCCGTAATTCGCACATATGATCGAATTAGCTCTCGAAACACGTTCCATTGTGTTCGGAATGCGGGTAAAACCCTAGAAACGTCAGTCGACACGCTTCGTTTGGAGTTCGGAAAATTTCGAGTGAATAGTGTTTCGTCAAATTTTCTATAAAAGGACCTACATTTCTTCTCTTTGCACAAACCCTAGGTCAGAGGTTATAGCCGCCGGCCCTAGCTATTTCAATGGCTGAAACGTTTCAACCTTCTTCCCTCAATCTCTTCTAATCCGCTCACCTTCATAAAAAATTATCAACTACAAAAATGAAGAGGATTACGAGAGCTTCAAATCCATACGGGTAGGTCGACGAATCGTCGACCATAAAGGGAGGAAATCACTCGCGTTCGTGCTGCCTTTACCCACGTTTTTCAAGGCACATAGGGGGCCGAGCTTCATGGTTTTTGGGCCGATGGTGGTGCGTGCGTAGGCCTTCGACGTGGTGGAGCTAGATCGTCTTCAAGTGGCTCGAGGAGGTGGCGAAAATTCAATGTATGTGGGCGGCTATGGGTTAGTTTGTACGTGTTTTTCACGTTGAGGAAGAAGCACGAACAAGCGGCCAGATCTGGAGCAAATGAAATCAACGGCCGTGATGATAGCTAGGTTAAATAATAAAAAGAAATTGTAAATTTTTATATATATAAAATCGTACAATGTTTAAAATGCTGTAACTTTTTCATACGAGGTCCGTTTCGCACGAAACGAATTGCGTTGGAACCGTATTAACGAGCACTACACGATGGAGTTGGTTTGGAGTCAATTGGAGCTAGTGATAATTTCGGGTAAAATTAAACGCGTGTTTAATTTTATTTGAAACGAAACACTACAACTGATATCGGAAACTCAAGGTGAGAACTTCTCACTCAATCGAATTGTGTTTCAATTTAAATTTTAAATAGTTAGATTTAAAATTGTTGATAGTGTTGATTGTGTGTTTGGATAATGATTGATGATTGGTTGAATTGAAATAGACCCTATACGCCGCATATTAAGCGTAGGTTATTATATTAAACACATATATCGCGATATTCCACCCCGAAGTGGAATTGGTATTATATATGTATTTGGAGTTGATTTCCCGCATTATATAGCGGATGAGACCCTATTGCGCCGCATAATAGCGGATAATATTTATAAATCCCATATACTACGATATTCCACCTCGAAGTGGAATTGGTATTTGATTGTTGTTCTAAAATCTGTGGATGCAGGGAAACAGGTTGGAGGGATCCAACAGGATTCCTCAAACATTTGAATTTATTTCAATGTTGTGTGTTGATTATTTATAATCTCTGTGTGATTATCTTTGTGATTTAAATTGTTGAAGGCTATGGTTTATCCGAATATATTTTTGGTATCGTTGGATACCAGAAATAAATAAAATTGGATTTTTGAAATTTCAAGTTGAAAGTTTTTGTAAAAATTCATTTTTTTAGAATTGGATAAATTAAAAAGGAATTTTAAAAAGATAAAGTTATTTTTTAAACCATATCGAATAAAATTTCAAATTTCGGGAAAAAAGGCTTAATAAATGGATTTCGATTAATATTATTTATAAGTTGAAGAATTTATTTAAAAATTTGGATTTTTAAATAGATTTGAAGAGATAAAGAAATTTATTTTAAAAAGGAAATAATTTTGGAAATTCCTTGAAAATTTGATTTGGTGTTTTGAAATAAATTTGAAAATAAATTTGAAATTAATTGATTATTAATTTACCATAACTAGTAAAATTGATTTATAGAAATTTATCTAATTTAAACTAATCAGATGATTAAATTAATCCTATCTATGGATGTTTGGATTACATTGGATGTTGAATTGTTTGATATCTCAAATTTGTGATGCTTTGTGATATATCCTGATTTGTGTTGTGATCTATAATTTGTTTATCTGTGATCTGTGAATGAAAGATAAGCGTTATAGTTTATACCGCTTATCAATTATATTGTTATATTTGATCTGTGATGGTTGGATGTTGTTGCACTATTGTGTTAAACCCCTGGACTACACAATACACACACCAATGTGGATTTCACGTGGAAATCGGTTAAGTCACAGATTTTTGACAATTCTAAAGATTGAATTTTTGAATCCAAATTAGTTTTGGAAATTGGAATTGAAAGTTTTTTTTTTGAAAATGAGATTCAAAAACAAGAGTTATTTTAAATAACTTAATAAAAATTGGAGTTTAAATCATTTGATTTAAATTTTGAATTCAATACTTGAAATTGAATTCAATGATTTGGGAACTGTAGTCTAAAAGATTGTACAAGTTATAAAAGGTGTTTATACGAGTTTTTAACCATTTAAAAATATGGTTTTGGAAATTTAAATTTAAATCCAAGATTTGTACTTGGACGGCTTTAACCTGTGTAATTGTAACCAGTTTTTCCCAAAACGAAAACTATCCGTTTTCAAATAATAGAAGCTTTCATATAAGGAATGAATTTTCAATTTGTGTCAAAAGAATTTCAAGTTTGAAATGGAAATCTATGAATAGATCTTTGTGAAACTGGGTGAACTTTGTGAATTGAATCGGTTTATTTTTAACAGATTTAAAATGGTAATTTGTTTAAACCATTCGAAATGGAATTGTTTTGAAAGCTATAAGTTAAATCTTGATTTAAAGATTTAACGAGTTAATCCAATTGAAAGGGAAATTGTTTGGAAATCTGTGAATGAATCTTTGTGAAACTGGGTGAACTTTGTGAGATGAATCTTTTAGTAAAAGATTAAAATGGCAATGGTAATGTGTTTAAAGCATTTGAAAGAGAAGTTTGGGTAATAAGTTGTGACTTAATTGAAATCCCAATATCCATATGTTTTAAATATTACGCTCATTATTCGGTTTAGCCGGGAGAGGACTTTGTGTCATATAACCCATTCCGAATAGTGATACGACGTAAATGGATAACATTTGAAGACCGGTGTTGAAGACCGGGTATTTGCGAGAATGATAGGATAACCTATCGATTGTCTCTGCACTGAGTTGCTCCGGTATAGAGATTTCCTTTGTGATGGGAAGTTCGATCGGGATTGTGAATACCCGGATTGCAAGGGCTTCTTTGGAAGTGCCTTCGGTTCTGTTCGAACCCGGAACAGACTTGTATGGTTACATGTCTGACATTACACTTTAAGATATAAAGCAGATTTCTTTCAAATACATTTCTGTTGGTGGCAGAGAATTTATTCTCTTAGCTTAACACCCTTCTCTGAGATGTATGAGCTCAAAGGTTATGTAGTTGAAGGTTATCAGTGATATATTCCCAATTTGGTAATGTGGCATGCTGAGTGTTGCTGTGTGATGATTATTTATTAATCAAAGCGTGGCTTTGTGAAAAAGCGTAGCTTTGTGGACGAGACCTCTTCGGACCTCATAACCCGGAAATGGTCGAAACAGGAATGATGCGACAAGGTTATGAGGGTCGCTCCCTTTAGGGTATGTCATTTCCTTCTGGAAAAGGGTGGTATCAGGTATGGAGCCCTGGTATTTAACCTATGTGGTTGCTCCAATCTCATTTACTATGTGATTGTTGCTGTGTGATCGAGGCACCTCGGATAAAGGTCCTAAAGGACTGGGGGTGGCATATTCGTGTAGTAGTTACCTAGTGTAAGAGGTAACCCGGCCTTGTGTTGGCAGAGAGCCAGGTTGGTTCTCGGGACGTCCCGCCAAAGGCGTACCCATTGGCAGTAGGAAGTTCCTTAGCCTGACCATTTGTTGGAAATCCAAAGAAACAATACGAACCTTGTACGGTTTTAGTTGTATAACCTGCTATGTAATGTGGCGGTAACCTGCTATTGAACATGGTAGCTATAGTAGGCATAAGTGCGAAATGCCTATGCTGGCTAAGATTAATATTATACTTTCGAAATGTTTTTCTGCACTATGCACTAATAATAATATCAAATCAAATGATTTTGCGTAGTAAGCATGTTTGACTATCATAAGGAGAAATCTCCTCTAAATCTGCGTTTGCATTGTGTGTGTGGAGGGAGGCCTCATGGTAGTTTCATTTTCCAAAAGCATTGCGTATGTCTTTTACTTCCTTTGTTGTTGTTTTAAAGATAATAACTGTTTTAAGTTCTCACACTAGTCCCATGACTGACCTGGAGTTTATTGTTCCTTTCCTAAACTCTGGGTGCCCATAATTTTCCACACGGGCAGCCTAGAGTCAGGTTATCAGGTCATTCTGGATTTCAGGAGATGCTGTGGAGCTCAGTGGCGAGCTGGATGGCGAAGCGTAGCATTTTTATATGATATTATCTTTTTCGCTGAAAAAAAATTCATTTGTAAGGACAAGTTCGTATAATTGTCCATTTGTGTTGTATATTGTTGTTGTAAACTCTAATGATGATGTAATGTATAAACTGATATAGTTCTTTGATTTAAAGATTATTCATTTATCTATTATATGTTGTTTCGCTGCTATATGTGAGATTCTGATATTGGTTCTGTTGTTTCTTCTTTCTCTCTTTCTGTTTTCTTCTACCTCTTCTTTTTAACCATAATAATTCGGTTTTCCGGCATTCGATTGCTCGGCAGTTGTTACAGTGGACGTATTAATGTCGATTTTTGGAAGTCGAAAATCCCGAGATGTTACAATATATATATATATATTAAATTTTATATTTAAGTCAAATATACTAAAATACTATAAAATTTCGAAACCAATATTTAATACATACATAAGCTTGTATACGAAAACTACCAAGTCATAATATATATTACATTTTAAAATCAAATAACTTTACTTTATTATAATACACATATAAATTCAAATTTGACAGCTATAAACTTATATATATATTTTTAAAACAATCATTTAATAACAAACATATTACTTACAACCTACATATATCCAATAAATATATGTACCTCTATATACCTCATAACACCATATATAGTAAAAGCGTTGAACATAACTATAGGGTTGGGACGTTAAACCAAAGTAACAAGCAAGCAGGTTCAACATATATGCATAAGTTATTTCAAAATCAACATTAAAACTGTAAGTATGATATGCAAACTCATAATGCACGCTAACCAACAATCATATATATACCTTGTAACGTACTAACATAAACTGATATATATATATATAAGCTACATATAATAATATGTATAAATAAACAATATGTGCTAATGCCTAAATATAAAATAAGATGATATTTTAAAACTAAATATATACATAATACTTAAAATAGCCGTAGTAAAAAAACGCTTAATAAACAAACATGTATAAACTCAAGAGTCCTGATACATATCATGAAATCTTACATTATAAAGTCGAACCACAGTATATTGTAAAGTCACCAAATACATATATATCATCAAAACCAGAAAATAATAGATTATACACACCCATACTCTAAATATATATAAATATATATAAATATATAAATATATATATATATATATATATTGCCGAAACAAATATGACTACCCATTTTTATAAAATATTTTACTTTGAACAGAACAACCGACTTAAAACTGCAATGTATAAAAATCACTTATATACAATGTATATAGACTATAGATAAACGTACACAGGTTATAATATAACATAGCCTTAAAATGTAATCAATTTAGCATATATATATATATATAAATCAACATCACCCGCAAACAATATCACCTATATAGATCTTTATACATTTTACAGTAATAGCCGAGTAAAACTAATACTATATATATACAATAATATATATATATATATGCGAATATCACTTAATATAGCATTATATAGCTTAACAAACTTATTACATACATACTGTTATACAAAACTTGCCTTGTTATATATATATATGTGTTTTTTTTATAATAAATTGACAAACTGTTAAATATATAAATATATTCTCTGTAGTAATATACTGTAGGCTTAACAACTTATTAATATAACATATATTTTATAATTTGCAAATGCCTACCCATCACGGCTAGCACGCGGGAAAGATGAAGGAGATCTGAGAACGAGTGGAATAACACGGAGGCGACAAGGAAGGAGGAACATCGGCTAGCCGTGCTCGGTCTGGTGGCGAAGAGAGGGGGTGTCTACTCGGCCGGAGGTTGTGGAAGGCGGTTCCGGTCATGGGGCGGACCAGACAGGTGGGACATGGCCATGGGATGGTGCTTGCTGCAGGAGGGGGAGAGAGGCGCTATGCGGAGTTGAGGTTGTTGTGTGGGAAGCTGGGCGTGGCTCGCTGCTGGTGGCAGAGGGGAACGTGAGGCCGAACAGAGGAGGGGGTAAGGTTGCGGTGTGGTTCGACTGAGGACAGAGGTGATGCCGAGGAGGGTGGCAGGCCAAGGGTGATGGGAAGGTTCTGCGCTGGTCGACGGAGCTCAGTGAGGAGGCGCGTCGTGTGCGCGGTTGTGGCGGCATGCGGGGATTGGGTGTCGCGCGTGGCGGTTGATGGACGGAAGTGAATGGGTGATGCTCGGTTGCGAATTGTGGAGGAGCAGTTTATGTGGAGAGAATAAAACGTGAGCAGGTGAGCAAAAGAAAGATGCAAGCATGAGTTAGAAAGTGAAAGCAAAGTGAAGTTACAAAAGTGGACATTGATTTATGAACGCAATTGAAATATGAGCTGTTGCCCAATCAATGTAAAAAAAACGTACACAAATAAATGAATCTGGGAAAAAGCAAATTGATTTATGAATCTGGGAAAGTTGATAGAACGTTTTGAAATAGAATAAATGGAAAAAGAAACGGATCCGAATTGGAATGGCAAAGCATTGAAAGCCAGCCACGGGAATTTATAAATTAATAAATGCAGAGAGCTGTTAGATTTCAACCGTAGGGAAATTTGAATGGTCACTGGAAAAAGTTAAAACGGATTCCAATGTGGTTATCTGTTAAGCCGGTATCGTCGCATACCGGACACCAAACACACAAATGAATAGGCTACGGAGATCAGCACGACGATATGATCAAAACGGTATATAGATATCAGTGGTATGATTGAATTATAAAAATTCGAATTTTCTACTAGCGGAAAATGCAGAAAAAACGTAGGAAAATAAGATCGACGGAGCTAAAGAAGTCCGGATTTGGAAAAATGAAAAATGACGTCTTAGTCAGAAGTTGAATTAGAATTTTTCTATGTAAAAATATACAGGTTTGGAAAACATTTTATTATCATCAATTTTAACTGATATAAATTGAAATAAAATTACACTAGAAAATAAACTTCCAAATTATCTGATGAAAATTTACCAGTTGCTATGATTAATTAGACGCATTCCAAATATCAAATTTTTATTTCAAAATTTTATCATTTAAAATTTCACAAAATTTCAACTAATTACGTTATTAAAACAGTTAAAATTTACGGGTCGTTACATATTGTTGCCCTTTTGAAACATTGCGGTATATCAACTTTTTTGCAACATTTTATACTTACGGTAGTAGTTTTAAAACAATTATAAAAGTCATAAATAATATATTCAAAAGGAAACTATACATTTATAAAGCACTAATAGATATAATATGATATTTTAAGCAGTTAGGAAGATTAAACATAATCAAAGCTACATCAATTTCATACACCATAAAATCCAATCATATACAATATTTCATGAACAAGGTTTTAAGAAAAAATGTTACCGACATAAAATCTTGCAAAAAGAGCTAGCAAAAAGAGAAAATATAAATAAAGGAAAGTCCAAGCTTGTCTCCTTAAAATGTCCAATATGCCTATAAGGATAAAAGTAATTAGAGATCGGCGGTAGAAGAGAACAAATATGAATTTATTTAACATCAAATAAGAGAAGTTCAAGCTAATTTGACTAGCTCAAAATAGTAGAAAATCCCATCCCTAATTATCAGCTAAACAACCCAAGTGAAACACAGCCTAAATTTAATACGATTCTTTAGTTGAAGCGACACTACCATCCAACAAACGAGGTACGTCATTTTCTATAGGATAACAGTACTCATATGTACACAAAGAACGAGGCATGCACCAACTTACCACATTACTAGCATAAGTACACCACCGCTTATTCAGCGTTGAACCTGAAATTGAATATACAGTTAGTAAGATGCAACTCTATGTAACAAAATTAACAGCATATAAAAATATGCATACATGAAAGGATCTGTCTCATCAATTGTATCCACGAGACTGACATCCTCACCATCCACTCCGTATGATGCTAGCAGCATTCTCTGCCAAATTGAAATATGATAGCCCATTGTTAATTTAAAAATTACAACATATTATTTAATAAATATGAAACTAAATGCGCAATAAACTCCATACACAAATATAGAGAGCAATTGCAGTATGACACAAGTCACAGTACACTTTTTGTAAGGGTAAAAGTGGGCTAGTAAGGTGAAATTTGGCGATTCATAAAAATGCACCTAAAATATAAAATGTGTCGTTTAGTGGGAAAGAAAACAAGAATCGAAGCAAAATTTATGTGATATAGATCTGTACAAAGGTTTGCAGAATTCATGATGGTTTTCCAAATATACCCAAGTCTAGAATAGGAATAAAGGCAATTATCCAATATTAATTTGAACGTTTTATAAGCAGTGATGATGTGAAAAAAATAGTTGCTTGAATGACTAAACTAATTGCTGAAATTAAGCTAACAAACTTACTCCATTTATCTTACATACAGTAGAAAAAATGAACATACAATGATACAGAATATATCGTACTAAATGCATCTGCATTCAAAATTAACTTACATGGTCCTCAAAATCAGGGTTGGTCAAATTCATGGATAGATTTCTCATCAGTAACAAAACCTAAACAAAAGTTATAAAAGTCAGAATATGCACTGATAGCTTTTACATGTATTAATTGCATAATAATTGTACCACATCATGATATATGATCATAAATAAAACTGCAAATGATGTAAAGCAGAAGATATATTTTAATAAAGTAACAGATGTGTAGTCAAATGTCTTACCTCATTTATCAATCCAAAAATCTCCAACATATATACCATTTCTATTATTTTTTATAATGGGTTAACATATAATAGCTACATAAATCATCATGCAACAGCTTAAAATTTTATGGATACCCTACATGTTCAACTTTATACCCTTCAAGTTTTTATTAGCTAGCTTTTATATATACTGTGCCACTATAAGCATATTTTATACAGCATATGAACTTTTAGGAGAACGCCAACTAAAACTTCTGAGATTTTATCTTCCACTGGAATTGCAAAAATAAAAATCAAACAAACTATACCAAGTATAAGATTTTTGATACATATACCTAACATGTGGTCTACTTTTCATTGAGCGTGAGTCAACCATTGATCCGATCTTATTGGGGATGATCTAACAAATACACATTTAGTGTAGATGCATGGTAACTAGTAGAAAATATGTTAGAGTGCCTTAAAAACCTAGAAATCATTCAAGCTAACTTCAAACAATACATAACCATAGTTTGGAAACCATCTAATTAGGTGAGAAAATGGGAATAGTACAAACTTATATGACTTGTTCTATTTATTGACAGCTCTAAGATGCCCGAAGACTAGAGCAATGGCATCTCCAATAGTTTTTGCTCCCAAAAGAGAGACCGATCCAAAGAAAAGAATCGTTATTACTGGTCAAGGCCTTGTCTCTGTTTTTGGAAATGACATCGACACATTCTATGATAAGATATTGGAAGGAGCAAGTGGAGTTAGTTTAATAGATAGATTTGACACTTCTACTTACTCTGTGAAATTTGGAGGTCAAATTCGTGATTTTTCAAGCAAAGGATACATTGATGGGAAGAACGATAGAAGGCTGGATGATGCATGGAGATACTGTTTGGTCGCTGGTAAAAGAGCTCTTGATGATGCCAATCTTGGAACTGAAGTGCTGAGAAATGTAAGCAATGAGAAAGCTGTTTTACAATTAGCACACACTACATTCATAAATAAGAAACTCTCACTTAAATAAAAATCTTAAGTCCACATGGTTTGATGCTTAAATTAAGATATTATACGAAAAAAGGAAAAAAAAACTGAACTAATATAGCTCATCTGATCAAAACAATTTCAAATGAGAGGTGCAAGAGACGAAACAAATCTTCTACAAAAACCTAAAATGTGTTGCGTAGGTGCATGCTTCTTTGTAATTTTGGTATATTTTCATAAGATGATTAAATATACATTATATGATAAAAGATCTAACCTGAAAACTCTTTCTCGCAGATGGATAGAACAAGAATTGGTGTTCTAATAGTCTCTGGCATGGGTGGAATAAACGATTTCACTAGTGGAGTGCAATCCTATGCGATAAAAGGCTACAAGAAAATCTCTCCATTTTTCATTCCATGCTCAATCACAAACATGTGTTCTGCACTGCTAGCTATAGACACCGGACTAATGGGACCAAACTACTCAATCTCTACTGGATGTGCAACTGCAAACTACTGCTTCTATGTAGCAGCAAACCATATAAGAAGAGGAGAAGCTGATATCATAGTGGCTGGAGGGACAGAGGCTGCAATTTTGCCTACGGGGATTGGTGGATTTATTGCCTGTAGAGCATTGTCTCAAAGAAACGATGAGCCTGAAAGGGCTTCTAGGCCTTGGGATAAGAATAGAGATGGGTTTGTCATGGGTGAAGGAGCTGGTGTCTTGGTAATTATACTAGATTATCACAATTTTATCATATCATCTAAAAAGCAAGTTTAACATCTAAATGACATTCACTAGCAATACAACCTGTGACAAATGACATTATAGCATCTAAAAGGCAATCACTAGACTTATAAACTTGAATTAATAAAAAAGGAGGTTACAAACTCTTTTTTCCATTGATATTAAATGATATCATTACACTTTTAATTTATTTATCTAATTACATATGTGTGTGTAAAAATAAATAAAAGATTATGGAGAGCTTGGAGTATGCAACAAAGAGAGGAGCAACAATAATTGCACAATATTTAGGAGGAGCTATAACATGTGATGCTCATCACATGATAGATCCAAATACCACATGGACTCAGTGTTTCTTCTTGCATAGAAAAGAGTTTGGCAGATGCTGGTGTCTCCCCTGAAGAGGTAAGTCATTACCTGTTCTTGAATTATGAGGTTTATTATGTAGCTTGATCGAATTATTGTTTATAATTTTATAAAGTACTAATTTCTAGGTAAACTATGCAAATTGTCATGCAACATCAACACTGCTTGGAGATTTGACATAGTTCAATGCTATAAAGAAGGTTTTCAAGGACACATTTGAGCTAAAAATGAACAGAACAAAAGTAAGTTATTATTATTTAAATATCCACTGAAATAATAGTCCAATAAAATGCATAGAAGTGAAAAAAAAACTTTTTACATTTCTCAGTCGATGACTGGGCACTGCCTTGGAGCAGCAGGTGGATTAGAGGCTATTGCTACAATCAAAGCTATTAACACAGGCTGACTTCATCCTACTATTAACCAAGATGTATAACACTTGCCTTTATTTTATATAGTTGTAGTTTCAGTATGTAGCATAGACAAGAGAAACTTAGTTTTTATGCGTTTTCATTTAATCATATGCAGAACTTGGAGGAACAAGTCACAATTGACACAGTGCCGAATGTGAAGAAGCAACATGATGTAAATGTTGGTACGTATTATTCAAAACAAAATTTTAGCTTTTCTAATATGCCAAATTTTGTGCTTGTATTTAGTTTCTTTTTATTGCATCCATTTCAAATTCTTTTGGTTTTGGAGGCCATAACTCGGTAGTGGTTTTTGCACCTTTTAAACCATAGAAGTAACAATCAAATTGTTGTGAAGAACAAGCTTTTGCAACCATCCACTTCTTTAAAATAAATCTAGTGCTGCATGTTTTCATTATTCGTTGTAACTTATTATAGAGGTTTTTGAAGTTTGATATATTGGTTGTTTTTATTATTCGCTGTAATATATTTTACAGGTTTCCCAAATTCAAAATATTAATTGATGTAACTAGAATTATCCTGGAAAATTTATTGTATTTTTTATATACTGCTGCATTTGAGTGTTAGTCCTTGAGAAGGATGGTTTTGATGACAACAACCTTAGGACTTGTTATAAAATATAAATACTAACATTATAGTTTAGATATATATATATATATATGTATATGCAGGATATAAACATACAGGTACCAAGAATGAAGACTGTACAGTATAAAGATACAAGACTGATGAATTTAAAAATCAAAGATATCAAGATTGAAGAATCATGAGTATCAAGAAATCAAGTTATCAAGAGTTCAAGATTTTAATAGTACAAGATAAGTATTGAGTCTAGAATTATGTTAAAACTTCATAATAGCATGGAAATCTTCATTCCATATTTCATTTGGGATGGAACCCATTTCTACCTTTTTTGTAACGACCCAGAATTTTGAACAAATTAAATTGAGAATATTTAATTAATTTTAAATATTTGAACGATGATTTAATTTGAATTCCCGATATAACTTTTAATTTTGCGATTAAATTATAAAATTTAATCTGTTGATAGTCGAATAAAAATTTGAGTCTTCAATTTTAAGTTGAAGAAAAATATTTCAAAAGCTTTTAAAATTTGTAATGATAACTCTGGAGATAATAGAAACTTCAGAATTGTATTTCAAAGTGTTTCGTTCAGTTTTGTAATTAAATCGTTCGAACCGATATTTAAAAATAGCCGTCCGAGGCACAGTCTCGGAATTCGACGAAACCAGTTCCATTGGGTCCGGAATATTGTATTATTGTCGGATTTCCAATTTCGTATTTTTTGGAGTTAATTTGTGAGCACACGACGTGTAAACGCATCGAAATTTATTCGAATTTAAATTTAAATTTAAATTTGTCACTCATCACCACGTTTTCATCCCGTAAAGCACGCCCCAGAGTCTACGCCGAGAATCACGAAAATAAATCGTGCGACCCATCCCTTACGTTTTTAAAATAACCATTCCCCTCTCTCAATTTATTCAAAAGAAAAAAAACTATCTCGTTAATGGCCACTGCCTTCAAATTGAACACCAGTTTTTTTTTCGTTTAAAGGAAAAGAAAAAAATCGTTCCTTTCCCTCATCAGTTCGAAATATCAGAACGAAAAAGAAAAGGGGGGAAACCAACTTGGTCGCGTGTTCTTTCATCTGGAGAGGGGCCAAATCGATTTAACCGCGATCGATTCATCGCGAGGCCAGCCATCGCCGAGTCGTTTTGATTGGAGCACAAGCAGGGCTGGAGTTTGCGAGGCATGGGTCGAAGTCGAGCAAGAAGTAGAGGGGGCATCACGACGAGCCTCGCGAGCTAGGGCACGGCAGCTCGAGACGAGCAAGCAGGGGCGACGCGTGAGCTAGGGCTCGAACGCGAGTTTAAGCAAGCGAAGTCGAGGTCGCGGCGAACTTCGCGAGAGAGGGGGGATCAGGCGCGCGCGTAAGCAGCGATTTCAAGGTCGGCGTGGTGCGATCATATCAATAGCCGCGATCTCGACCTGGACGATGTCGATGGTGGTGGCTCAGTGCAGGCGATTGAAGTTCATAAGGCAAAAGTTTGGGTTTCTTCGTCATCATCGTCGAGGCGATCGATCTGGAGGAGGGACAACAGTGTCCTTATACATGAACCTCGTACGCAAGAGAGGTATTCGTTTCTTCTCTGTTTTACAAACAAAATAAACTTATATATACACAGATTAGAAATATATGAATATGTTAGCTTATTGGAAATTTTTAAGAATTTTTATGATGACGAGTATATACATATAAATCGTTATAAAAATTATGTTTTAATATGGGAAGAATTGTTCTTTTTTATTTTAACAGTGAGATTTATCTTTCTAAAGATAAGTGTAATATTTTGGAAGTTAATTAGGAATTTTAAAAGGTTAAGTAGTTAATTATAAATCAAAACCAATATAGTTTATTAAGTGAAATATTTATTTAAAGGAAGAATAGTTTTGATTTAAATTTTTGTTAGATAAATTTATTAAAAGAAACTGGGTTAAAATAAAATCTTGGGATAATTAAAATTACCAAACGAAAATTTATAGTTCGATTTAATATGAATATTAATAAAATTGTATAATTATTTATACAAGGTTAATACAATGAAGAAATGGTCAAAATGGAAATGGATTGCAAAATAAAAGCTAAGGTGAGATCTTCTCACTCAAAAATTGAAAGTGGAATTTTCAGTTATTGATTTGATTGCTATTTGGATGTGATATTAGATATAGTAGGATATATCTATATATATGGCAATATATACATATTGGCATATGTATATATTGGATTGATTGATTTCCCGCCTCGTACAGCGGATGAGACCCTATTGCGCCGTTAGTAAGCGGATTATTTTTATAAAACCCATATACCGCGATATTCCACCTCGAAGTGGAATTGGTATTGTGCTAACGTCTTTGGATGTAGGGAAACAGGTTGGAGGGATCCAACTGGATTCCTCAACAGTATTTATTTATTTACAGATATTGATGTATATTCTGTTATCATATGTTGATATATGATGTTTGATGTTGTGATTGACTAATTGTTGCTGTTGCATCATCGGATTCAAGTTTTGAAGTTTAAAAATAACAACTTTTACTTTAAAAGGATTTTAAAGTAATTTTTGAAAGTAGACGTTTTATTGAATTTTTGAATTGATTTATTTCAAATAAATAAACGTCTAAAATTTTAAAGTTATAAAAGTTATAATTTTTAGTGAAATATAACCAAAGTGTCGTTTTTGAAATAAAAGTCGATTTATTTATAAAATGGTTTAAGTTGGGATTTTTGAATAACTATAAACGATTCGTATAAAAGATTTATAAAATTGATATCTATAAATTGAAAATATTGAAATTATAAAACGAGTTTTTATAAGTGTTAAAGATGAAATATTTATGGAATTCGTAAGTGAATGAAATTTATAGATTTATAAATTGTGAAGTTATAAAATGGGTGAACCTGTAGAATGAAAGATTTATAAGAAATTAACTAATAAATTGGATTTTTGCCTTTAAATGGAATATTGATCGAATTTGTAGATAAAAGGAGATTTATAAAATCGAAGTTAGAAAATAGAAATAGAATTTATAAACGTTGTTTTATAAATTTGAAATCAATTGAATTTGATAAATTAAATGTAGAAGGTTATTAAAGGAAATATATTCGCGATTTTGGATAGCGAATTATCCTTGAAATAAAATGTGTAGAGAGTATTGAAATATAGTTAAGTGAATTATATTCACGATTTTGGACAGTGAATATATTATTGAATAAAATGGTTATGGTTGGGAAAGCAATATTTGAAATGAAGTTAATTGTTTTAACAATGTTTTAAAACGTGTTAAATATCGAAACCATAGATTTCAACATTTATTGTTGAAATAGACGTTTTCGAGGAAGAAGGAAATGATGGACTATAACACTGTTGTTATAGTAAATGATTTTCGAAAGAAAATGGTTTATATAGTATTGGGATTTATATATCTATCTTAATTCCGAATCCCTATACTATTGATTTCGAGTCGTCGTAACGATGTTTTACGCAACATTCGTTTTGACTCAAATAGATGTTAAAATTAATGATTTCCTTAAAGAATGAAATATATACTTAATTTTGATTTAAGTATATCGAATATTTTCAAATGTTGAAAATAAAAGATTTGTGAAACACTTATTATTAAATAAGTATGGAATGTTTTCCAAAATGAAATGAAACGTTTTGAGATTTTATCTTCTTAAAGATAAATCGAAAATGAATATTTGGAAACGATTGAAAATCGAATATTAGTAGATATTTGAAAAATGTAAATTCAATATGGAATTTATAAAAGAAAGGGAAGTTGTTTAAAAATAAATATTGATTTATTTTTGAAGTGGAAATTTTATATCTAGTAAAGATATTTTTGAAGATGAAATAATTTGGAAAATTATTTGGAATCTGATGATGTTGCGCATCTTTATTGATAGTTAAATAACCGACTATCAATAATTACCTTTAGATAGGTATTTGTTGTGATTGGATGAATTTGAATGCCACACTTATTTTTGAATAAGCGCTCACTATTCGGGTTAGCCGGGAAAGGACCATGGGGTCGTATAACCCATTCCGAATATGTGATACGTCGTTATGAATTGCATTCGAAGACCGGTGTTGAAGACCGGATATTTTTGAAAACGGAAGGATTACCGTCGAGTTACTCTACATCGGCTGATCTTCGATTTAGAGGTTTTTATCACCCTTAGTGACGGGAAGTCCGGACGTGATTGAAAATTATCCGGAATTGCAAGGGCTTCGTGAGAAGTGCCTTCGGTTCTGTTCGATCCCGGAACAGACTTGTATGGATTGTGTGTCTGACGTTACAATTTGAGATATAAAGCTGATTTCTTTCAAATACATATCTGTTGGTGGCGGAGAATTTATTCCTTAGCTTAACACCCTTCTCTGAGACGTACGAGCTCAGAGGTTATGTAGTTGAAATTTATCAGCGATATATCCCAATTTGGTAACGTGGCATACTGAGTGTTGCTGTGAAATGATCAGTGTTTGATCATTTGCGATATGATCATTTGTTTGATCTTATATCTTTGTGATCATAGGTTGATCATTTGTTTGACCCGAAGCATGGCTTTGTAGAAAGCGTAGCTTTGTGGACGAGACTTCGTCGAGCCTCACACCCCGGAAATGGTCAAAACAGGAAGGATGCGGCAAGGTTCTAGGGAGTAGCGCCCCTTAGTGTATGTCATTCCTTCTGGATAAAGGTGGTATCATGGTATGGAGCCCAGATACTTAACCTCTGTGGTTGCTACAAATTTATTACTTTGTGGTTGTTGCGAATCGGGGATCCTCGGGAAGATCGGTGACGATCGGTGGATGGCATACGCGTGTCAGTAGTTACCTATTTTGGCAGAGGTAACCCGGCCTTGTGTTGGCAGAGATCCGGTTAGGTTCTCGGGTCGTCTTTTCCAGGGACGTACCCATCGTGGATAGGAAGTTCCTTAGCCTGACCATTTGTTGGAAATCCAAAGAAACAATACGACACTTGTACGGTTTTAGTTGTAGAACCTGTCATTCACTTATGGTGGTCACCACTGTTTGGATGGTAGCTATAGTAGGCATAGTTCGGAATGTCTATGCTGGCTAAGATTTATATTATACTTTCGAAATGTTTTCTACACTATGCACTAATAATAATATCAAAATGATTAGATTTTGCGTAGTAAGCATCTTTGACTATCATAAGAAGAAATCTCCTCCAATTCTGCGTTTGCATTGTGTGTGTGGCGGGAGGTCTTATGGTAGTTTCATTTTCCAAAAGCATTGCGAATTTGTTTTATTTTCTTTGTGAAAAATAACTGTTTTACGATCTCACACCAGTCACCATGACTGACTCGGAGTTTATTGTTCCCTTCTAAACTCTGGGTGCCCACCAATTTCCACACGGGCAGCCTAGAGTTATGTTATCAGGATATTCTGGATATTCTGGAGCTTTGGAGATAAGCTGGATGACGAGACGTAGTATTTGTATCTGATAGTATTTATTCCGCTGTGTATTCTGTATGAGGACAAGTTTACATAACTGTCCATTGTTGTATTGAGTTGTATATTGACTCTGATTGATGTATGTATAAAAACTGATATAATTCTTTGTTTTAAAAGACTAGTGTTTATCTATTATATATTGTTCCGCTGCGATATGTGAGATTCTGATATTGTTTCTGTTCTGATGTTGTTCTGTTGTTCTTTTTCTTCTTCTGCTTTCTCCTTCTTTTCTTCTTCTTCTATCTTTTCTTCTACCTCTTCTTTTAAACGTTAAAGTTCGCGTTTCCGCCATCCGATTGTTCGGCAGTCGCTACAGTGGACGTAGCAGTGTCGGGTTTTCGGAAGACGGATTTGCGGGTCTTTACATTTTTAGTGGCTTACAAATCCACAACAAGTAGCTTACAAACCTACGACAAGTGGCTTCCAAACCCACGAACATCCTGGTTTTGTACAAGTTCTCGAGTCCAGATGTGATGAGATATTCTGCAGGAAAAAGCTTGCAAAACTACTTCAAAATGATTTTCAAAGCTGCTTTTCAAAATGTTTTAGCCTTAAAATATTCTTTGTTTTTGTTTTTAAATAAACTTTTGTTTTAAACTTTGTTTGTTTTTAAAACTATCTTCTAATTTTTAAATATTCTTTATAGTATATATATACTTGAGATTTAAAATCAAATTTATATATACATTCTAAAAATATATTTTTCTACTCTTCTTTATTTTAAAACATAGGGAAATTAGTTTATTTTACTTCAGAATCATTTCATCTTGTTTTCCTTTCAATATCATTTTCAAAACAAATTTTACTTTATTTTTAACTAGGGTATGTCGACATCATGGGATACCCCATGTCGACATGGCGTCCGTTAAATTCAAAATTCAAATTTTCAAAAGAAGTGTCTATTCATCGTATCCTTTCACGAATAGATATGGCTGTTGATTTCCTATAAATACCAGTAATTCTAAACGAATTTTTAACCAGATTTCACTTGTTTTCTCTTCTCTTCATCTTCCACATTTATTCTAAAGAATTCCAAACTATACTCTGCCGAAATACCAAGTGAATCAAACTTGATTATCTCTTGTTTGATTCTCTGCCACTCTCTCCATAAGATCTCAGTGCTATTCAGAGTTATAGGATTATTTGTAAATCAAACTGTTGAGTAAAAGGTGCGGTTGAGTCTTGAAATCAATTGGGTGTGATTGTTGCTCCAGAAATCGATTAGGTGATCTTGTGGCCTGGTAAATCAAGAGAGTTTGCCCCGGACTCGAATACAGAAGGGTGTACCTCGTGGCCTTGAAATCGAGGGTGTAATCTGGGAGATTACTTTTGATAAGAAATCTGTACGTTTGTGAGGGACTGGATGTAGGGTAACTCTGAACCAGTATAAAATCCTGGTGTGTTCTTTCCTTTACTGCTTTTCTTTATTATTTTCATCTGTGTCTGATTCTGTGATTATATCAGTGTTTGTGAATTGCATTTGTTGGTGATTAAATTTACATAAGTTTCAAAAAGATTTAGAAAGTCCACAAAACACTATTCACCCCCCCCCTCTAGTGTTATTCGAGCCTTAAGATCCGTAATCCGCATTTCTCACATTTGGTATCAGAGCAAGGTTTTCAAAGTTTTCATAATCTGAATTTTGAAAAGTTTTTAAAAAACGGCTACCAACTCTGATTCTGTTAACACTATCACTAGTTCATTTGTAGAGGGTCAGTCTACTTCCAGACCACCACCTTTTAATGGTAGTAACTGTGCATATTGGGCGTGTAGAATGAAAATATATTTACAGTCAATAGGATTAGACACTTGGAATATCATACAGACTGAATATTGTGAACCTAAAATTAATTTTGCACAGTGGACTACTGAGCAAAAGACTATTGCACAAAATAATTCCAAAGCAATGAATATTTTATTTTGTTCACTTGATAGGAATGAATTCAATAGAGTATCTGTTTGTAAGTCTGCATATGATATCTGGAAAACTTTGCAAGTTACTCATGAAGGAACAAGCAAAGTCAGACAGGCCAAAATATCCATACTCACGAATAAGTTTCAATTATTCAAAATGAATTCTAATGAGTCCATTTAAAACATGTATAGTAGATTTCAGGATATTGTGCATTCTTTAATATCATTGGAAAAAAGATTTTCCAAAGAAGATCAAGTCAGAAAAATACTAAATTCTTTTACTCCAGAATGGTATTAGAAAACTCTTGCAATTGAAGAAGCAAATGATATCAGTACTTTAAAGATTAAAGAATTGATTGGAAATTTAATGTCATTTGAAGCACAAATGCAAGAGAAAAGAGATAGCAAGGCATTCAAAAAGAAGTCAATTGCATTCAATGCATTAATAGATGTATCAGAATCGGGAAGTGATAATGATGAAGAAATAACTTTCATGACAAGGAATTTTCGGAAGTTTCTAAAATACAGAAAGATAAACAACTTCAAAAAGAATGATCATAGGAATTCTGGAAATCATAATGAAGTACCAAACCACGTCAAATGTTTCAACTGTGACGAACCAGGTCATCTCAAAAGAGACTGTCTACACCCTGATAAGCAAAAGTTTCCAGCAAGCAATGATTATACAAAGAAAAGGAAGAGAGCGTATACCGCTACACTAGACGATTCAGACTCAGACTCATCCTCAAGCGATGATGATCAGAAGATAGAAAATTCAAATATGTGCTTTACGGCTATTCATGATTCCGATGATCTCAGAGATACGAATCTAGAAAAAGGTACACATTTACAATATATTGGTTGAAATTGTTTGCTTAAAATTGATTGATTGTTTGATTGTTTTTTTTTGAATTTTAATTTTTTATTATGTTTATTTTAATTTTTTTTAATATTATAATTTTTTTATTAAAGTATTATTATTATATTAAATATTACTCCAGAAAATATATAGACATTAAAAATAATATATAAATATAAAGAGATTAAAGTATATAGTAAAATATAAGTCACATGAATTCTCTGACCCATGTCGACATGGTCCTACCCATGATGTCGACATCCCTGTTAGAAATTTGAAATTCAAATTTGAATTCAAATCTTTGAACTTGCCTCCACCTTTTCACCAACTCCAATGTTCTGGAAAGGTATCTCTTGACCAGAGAACATGACTATTGAATATCTATTTATTTCCCTTATCTTATCATATCCTTTCACTTTCATTTTAAACATCAAACTCTCTTTCACTCTTTCACTCTTTCAAACTTTCTACTCTCTTCAAAAATGGCTTCTTCAAGCACTCCATCCACAATGAGGCTGTCTAAAACCATCAAAGAGTATCTCTATAATGATCTGGAAGCAATCAAGGCTTATATAAGCTATGCTAATTACGGAAAAGTTCATATGGGAAAGTTTGCTATCTTTAGCGATTTCTCTACATATGAAATCAATACTCTTCTTGAAGAGAACCATATTCTTAGTCTTTTTGACAATTCTAAAAATGATTTTGTTTGTTATCCAAATCTTGTTAAAATGTTTTATGCAAATTTGAATCGCGGTTTTCATGAAGAAAATGAAAATGAAATTTGGAGTAGTGTTAAAGGCACTAAAATTGTTTTAAATTGTGAAATTTTGGGCAACATTGTCAATTGCAAGAATTCGGGAATGGATCTTTCTATTTTTAATATTAATGAACATGATCGTGAGACATTTCATCACATTTTCGAAGGAGATGACAACTTTGAATTTAAAAATTGTAACTTTCGTCTGAAAGCACGTATTGTTAATCTTCTTTTGCAACATATTATCACTCCTAGATCGGGAAATTTCAATAACCCGACTTTAAAAGTTTGTAAAGCTCATTTTGCCATTTTTGGTCATTATGACATTAATTGGGCGCAAGTGATTATGGATGAACTTCGTACTCAAAATTTGGAAATGGGTGAGAATACTTAGTATCATGGAATCTATCTCACTCGGATTTTTAATTATTTTGGTGTTGATTACAAATGGGAAGAATTTGTTTCAAGAAAAGTGTTTAATCATGCCAATATTTCTCTTATGAAAATTCCTTTCATATTTCAACAATATGAATCTCTTGCCGAAAAGGATGAAAGGTTGGCACATGAAGAGATGGAGGAAGAAAATGAGGAAGAAGAAGAAGAATGGGAGGAAATGGAAATTGAAGAAGAAAATGAAGATACCTTCTTAGAAAGTATTGAATATCCTAACAATCCTTCCAACAAAACACTCCTCAAAATTCAAAAGATCATAGTGGAAAATCAACGGATTCTCAAAAGATCCGTTAGTAAGAAATTGGATAAAATGACCACTAACATGAACAAGTTCTTTGCTGAAGTTGGTCGGAAACTTGGCTTATCATCATCCTCCTCATCCTCTAGCACATTCTAAAAACTAGGATGTGATGTACTAGTTTATTTTGTATGAACTTGTATTGCTCTTTTATCATGTTATGAAGTATCTCATGTATTAACTCATTTATCTATCTTATGTTGTTCTACCTTATCGTGTCTCTGGAATAAATGTTAGTATAGTATATAAGTTTTTATATATACATACTTATTAACAAAACAAAGAAGACACATAAATTAACATACCTAGGTCGACATACCCCAACCCACTATGTCGACATATAACTGTCTGATTTGGTTATTTTTTAAAAATTTTGAAATTAAAATAACTAACTCATTTCTATTCATTTTAAATGAATTTTTTCCTATTTAAGTACCTGTTTCTTCTAGAAATTTGTAATCTCTTCATTTCTACTTATCTCTATTTATATCTTTTAACTACTTATCAAAAATGGCTTCCTCTTCTCAAACTCTAAGTGAAAATCTTGAAGAAACTCTCAATTCATTCAAGAAAATACTTACTTTTATTCTCCGCAATCAAAGGCACTTAGAACTAAGTCAAATGCAAATGATAAAAGAACAAGAGAAGCATTTCGATGCCCTCCGTTGGATGATTTCTGCCCTAAACAAAGATGATCTCAATGTAAATCCTAAAGGAACTTTAATTCAAGATAATGAAGATTGGGAGGATATTTAAAAGGATCCTATCTTTGGAGAAGAAGGATGGGTTGAAGTTCCTAAAATTATTTGATCTCCTTATGGTTTGAATTGCTTGTTTATGAATTGTTTGATTTGATTTGAATTATTTGATTTGATTTAAATTGTTTGATTTGATTTGCTTTGATTAGAATTGATTTGATTTGAATGGAATGTATAAAATTATATGAAACACAGTATATGTTTATTGGATGATTTCTATCATATTGGTTATGTTTTCATTAATTAACTCATGTTATTATATATATAATCCATTTTAATCTGTCACAGGTACTCCAATATATGACTAAGGGGGAGTTATATTAGTTTAGGATTGGTTTTTGTTGATGACAAAGGGGGAGAAATATAAAATAGAGTAGTTAGGCTTAGATTAAGGGGGAGTTATTAGTTTTAGGGGAGTTATTGAGAAGGAGAAGTATATTTTATAAACATAGGTTGTCATCATCAAAAGGGGGAGATTGTTAGTCCTTGAGAAGGATGGTTTTGATGACAACAACCTTAGGACTTGTTATAAAATATAAATACTAACATTATAGTTTAGATATATATATATATATATGTATATGCAGGATATAAACATGCAGGTACCAAGAGTGAAGATTGTACAGTATAGAGATACAAGACCGATGAATTTAAAGATCAAAGATATCAAGATTGAAGACTCATGAGTATCAAGAAATCAAGTTATCAAGAGTTCAAGATTTTAATAGTACAAGATAAGTATTGAGTCTAGAATTATGTTAAAACTTCATATTAGCACGGAAATCTTCATTCCATATTTCATTTGGGATGGAACCCATTTCTACCTTTTTAGTGGCTTACAAACCCACGACAATTAGTTTACAAACCTACGACAAGTGGCTTACAAACCCACGAACATCCTAGTTTTGTACAAGTTCTTGAGTCCTGATGTGATGAGATATTCTGCAGGAAGAAGCTTGCAAAACTACTTCAAAATGATTTTCAAAACTGCTTTTCAAAATGTTTTAGCCTTAAAATATTCTTTGTTTTTGTTTTTAAATAAACTCTTGTTTTAAACTTCGTTTGTTTTTAAAACTATCTTCTGATTTTTAAATATGCTTTATAATATATATATACTTGAGATTTAAAATCAAATTTATGTATACATTCTAAAAATATATTTTTCTACTCTTCTTTATTTTAGAACATAGGGAAATTAGTTTATTTTACTCCAGAATCATTTCATCTTGTTTTCCTTTCAATATCATTTTCAAAACAAATTTTACTTTATTTTTAACTAGGGTATGTCGACATCATGGGATACCCCATGTCGACATGGTGTCCGTTAAATTCAAAATTCAAATTTTCAAAAGAAGTGTCTATTCGTCGTATCCTTTCACGAATAGATATGGCTATTGATTTCCTATAAATACCAGTAGTTCTAAACGAATTTTTAACTAGATTTCACTTGTTTTCTCTTCTCTTCATCTTCCACATTTATTCTAAAGAATTCCAAACTATACTCTGCCGAAATAACAAGTGAATCAAACTTGATTATCTCTTGTTTGATTCTCTGCCACTCTCTCTATAAGATCTCAGTGCTATTCAGAGTTATAGGATTATTTGTAAATCAAACTTTTAAGTAAAAGGTGCGGTTGAGCCTTGAAATCAATTGGTGTGATTGTTTCCCCGGAAATCGATTAGGTGATCTTGTGGCCTGGAAAATCAAGAGAGTTTGCCCTGGACTCGAATATAGGAGGGTGTACCTCGTGGCCTTGAAATTGAGGGTGTAATCTGGGAGATTATTTTTGATAAGAAATCCATACGTTTGTGTGGGACTGGATGTAAGGTAACTCCGAACCAGTATAAAATCTTGGTGTGTTCTTTCCTTTACTGCTTTTATTTATTATTTGCATCTGTGTCTGATTCTGTGATTATATATGTGTCTGTGAATTGCATTTGTTGGTGATTAAATTTACATAAGTTTCAAAAAGATTTAGAAAATCCACAAAACACTATTCACCCTCCTCTAGTGTTATTCCAGCCTTAAGACCCGTAATCCGCATTTCTCACATTGAGTTGATGTGTGCTAAATGTGAAGTTACTATATACATGAAGGTGAGTTTAAATATCCTTCTAATATATGTCATAGTTAATCAACTCCTCTGCCATTACTGGGAAAACTAATATTTTGCTATCTTTATTGCACAATCGAATATGCCTAATGCATGTGGTCGATCCAATCTCTTTCATGCAGTTAAACAACTTGAACTTCCTTTTCCTAATTACTGTTTATACTAACAGAAGCATGTTCAGTTGAGAACTATAGCGATTTCTTCTAACATCTATGGTTGTGAAATTTATTGTATTCACTGAATGCTAAATATTACGGTGTTCTCCATTTAATGTGGATTTGCTTTATAACCCAACAACAACAAAATAGGAAACTTCTAATAAACATAGGAACAAAATAAAATTTGTAATACCTGATCAGACAGTTAGTGGAAAGGTAAACAACCAGGAAACACCATCATCCGCATTGAGCCTTGGTATTGAAGCGCCAAAATACTCAATCAAGTACCATATATGTAGAAACTAATTTTCCAAACTCCTGTTTGAAAGCTTAATAGTTTACACTAAAAAAACTCAATCAATGAGACGATAAACTGTTAAAAAAGTTTAGGAACCACAATAACCAAAGCTATTTGATTTTGCAAAGAAATGATTCATACAGAGATTTTGAAAAGAATGAAACTGAATTTTATTGCTTGAATGTTACAGACATGTATTCTGATATTTGATACAATGATTGATAATAATAAAGCTATGTACAAACGCCTGTAATATATACAGAGTTATATGATGAATGGGCCAAGTCCATACACAGCCTAGTTCTGTCTAAACTTTAAAAATGCTGGTTGAATGATGGTCATTGATCTCGAGGATGTGTGGTTATGATGAAGATGAGAAAAGATAACCCCTTCATATATTCGTAGTTGCATTACCGAAGCATTCTATTTCTCCCCCTCAAACCCTACTTCGGCTAGGGTTTGTGATGATTTACCCCCAAATTCTTGATCGATCAATTCATGCAAAAAATTCTGTGAAATTATGTCCAAAAATTTGAGTGAAGAGAAGGGATCTGAGGAGATGTTGCTTTCGCAGAGAAATACGAATAGATTAACACTAAGAAGATCTTGACATGCGATTCTCTGATCGGAAAAGTTACAATTGCAGCTTTCTCCTTAGTTATTATACTTGATGGCTTGAGGATCTTCTTGAAAGTCGTCATCTTTGTCACTCTTCTGCTTAAAAGTTTGTGAACTGTTGTCAAAGTTTTTGACTTTGAGTCTCTTTCTGAACCAAGTGAAGTTTGCCTTTGATAGAGGCTTGGTCAGAATATCGACAGTTTGGTAAGTACAAGGTATGTGATTTACTGCCATTTTTCCTCTGCTTACCTGTTCTCGAACGAAATATAGATCCAATTCAATCTGCTTTGTTCTTGCATGAAGAATAGGATTAGCAGTTAATTGTGTTGTGCTTAAATTGTCACACCAGATGGTTGTTTTATTCTCTGTTTTGATTTGTAGTTCATTTAGAAGAGATTCCATCCATATAATCTCAGCTGTAGCATTAGCTACACTTCTGAACTCTACCTCTGTGCTCGACCTCGACACAGTTGGTTGCTTTTTTGAACACCACGATACGGGATTCTGACCTAAGTATATACAATAACCTGTAGTTGACCTCCTATCATCTGGGTCTGTGGCCCAATCAGCATCAGCATAGCCTGTAATGTTGATAACTTTGCTTGCTTCTAGGGTTAGACCAAAGTTTAGAGTGCCATTGAGATACCTTAAAATTCTTTTCGCTGCCTTCCAGTGAATGTATGTTGGACTTTGCATGTATTGGCTTGCCTTATTGACACTGTAACTGATATCTGGTCTAGTGATAATTTCATACTGAAGAGCACCAACTATGCTTCTGTACTGACTGTCATTTTGAATAGTTTTCCCTTTGTACTTAGATAAATGGACATTGCTTATCATTGGTGTAGAGATTGGGTTGGCTTGATTCATTTTGGCTTTGTGCAGTATTTCTGTGATATACTTCTTCTGATTCAGCTTAATAGTTGTGTCAGATATCCTTTTTACTTCTATGCCTAGAAAGTAGTTCAGATTGCCAAGATCCTTGATTGTGAATTCTTGGTTTAGATGTTTTATTAAATTATTAATTTCCTGCTCACTGTTACCTGTAATAATAAAGTCATCAACATATATTAGCGCATACATTATTAAATTGCTACTGAATTTTGTAAATAATGAGTTGTCAGATTTTGTTGGATGATATCCCAATCTGATCATTGTATCCTTTAGCTTCTCAAACCACACTCATAGTGCTTGTTTCAAACCATATATGGCCTTATGTAATGTGCACACATGATCTTCTTTTCATTTTTGTCTGAAGCCATGTGGCTGTTCCATATAGACCTCTTCCTGTAAAATACCATTTAGAAAAGCATTGTTAACATCTAATTGCTTAATGCTCCAATTTCTGTATAAGGCAATTCTAATAACAATTCTAATAGTAGTTGGTTTCACAACAGGAGAGAAAGTCTCATTAAAATCAAAACCATGCTGTTGTGAATAACCTTTAGCTACTAGCCTTGCCTTATACTTAGAAATTGAACCATCTGCATTTCTTTTTAACTTATAAGTCCACTTGCAGCTTATAATTTTTTTATTCTTTGGCTTGGGAACAAGATTCCAAGTCTTGTTCCTCATTAGTGCCTCATATTCATCAAGCATAACTGCTTTTCAATTTTTGTTTTGCATGACTTGATCATGTGTGTTTGGTTCAACTGTATCTAGAATTGCATTGAAAATCTTTGGTTTGAATATGCCACTCTTTGATCTCGTAATCATGTGATGCCTGGTACCATCAGTATCTTGCTAATGACTGGTTCCCTCTATTTTTGATTGAGTATCAATATCATTGATTTGTGAATTGACTTGTGCTTGCTGAGATGTAAGTTGTGCACTTGCTCTTTGTTGTGATGATTGATCAGGTACAGAGACTGAGTCAGTTTGAGCATCAGTTGATTCATGTCTGAACTCATGACTTTGAGAGTAAGGACAGCTTGCTTCCTGTCTATTACTCTGATGAACAAATCCTCCATGAGGCTGTATCACTTCAAATGGTGGACTATGTATTGGTGGTAAAGACTCTTTTGTACTATACACTTTACTTGTGGTTTTGATATTTTCTTCTCTAAAGGGAAAAATCTTTTCATTGAAAACCACATGTCTAGAAATAAATAGTTTACCATTTCTATCTAAGCATTTGTATCCCTTTTTATTGGCAGCATAGCCTAAGAATGTACATGGGATGACCTAAAATTCAATTTATGAGTACTATAGGGTCTAATATATGGAAAACATAAACACCCAAACATCTTAAGACTAGGATAATCTGGATTAATATTAAATAACACTTCTATAAGACATTTTAGGTTCAAAACTTTCGATGGCAGTCTATTAATCAAGTAAACTGCAGTAGCAAAAGCATCTGGCCAAAATTTTAATGGCATAGATGCTTGAGCCAATAAAGTAAGCCCAGTTTCAACAATTTGTCTGTGTCTCCTTTCAATAAGACCATTCTGCTCAAATGTATAGGGGCATGTTGTTTTGTGATTAATTCCCTTCTCTTGAAAGACCTCTTTTAATGGTAGATACTCTGTTCCACCATCAGATTGAAAAGTTTTGACCTTGCATTTTGTTTGATTTTCTACATGTGCTATGAATTGTAAAACTACACCATGAGTTTCAGACTTTGACTTTAAAAAATATATCCACACATATCTAGAATAAGCATCAACAAAAGAGATATAATATTTATATCCATAATCTGTGTGTATAGGAGCAGGACCCCATAGGTCAGTAGCTACCAATTCAAGTGGTTTATTGTATTGAGTTTGTGAATCTATGAATGGTAGCTTACGACTCTTGTCCATCTGACAATATGTGCATATGTATGGTAAAGAAATATTATCAACAGAAATGTTACTCTTATTCAATACGTGCTTAACAATTATGACATTTGGATGTCCAAGTTTACAATGCCACTTATCAAATGTCTCACTGGTTTCATACTGTTTGATTTCATAATTATTACACCAATTTCTTTTAAAGTCTGATTTTCTTGAATTATCCACACTGAACTTGTACAGCCCCCTACACTGATTACCCTGCAAAAGTATTTATTAGTTAGAATGTCCTTAACTAAGCAGTGATGTGGGTAAAATTCAAAATAGACATTATTATCTCTTGCAAATTGATACACACATAGTAAGTTTTTTCTGATAAGTGGTACCCTCAACAGATTATTAAGGTACAGTTGTCTTTTACCCATGATGTAAGACCTACCAGTGTGTGTAATTGCAACAGATTTACCATTACCCATATGTATTGTATTCATACATTTGTACTCCTTGTTTCCAAGATTGAGATTAGTCAAATTGTTGGTGATATGATTGGTTGCTCCTTAATCGGGATACCAATCTTCATCCTGAATATGTTCTGCTTTTGCTATTTCAGCTTGAGAAGTTTTCATATCTGACTAATTACTTGTATCTTGTTGAATGTGTGCCAAATTATCACCGTAGTTTGAGTTTCTTTGATTGTTGGACCCCTGACCTGGAACATAATTAAGATTTAATCTGAAATAGCATTTTGCTGCTATGTGACCAAGTTTTTCACATATTTGGCATTTGGGTCTAGTATTATTATTCCATTGCCCCTTCCTCTTGATCTATTTGAATATGCTTCTCTTTGAGTGGACTAATCACTTCTACTGTTATTCTAGCCTTTTCCCTTATAGTTTGCAGCAAAATTGGCAGACAGATCAGATTCTTGTGGTTTCTTTATATCAATTCTTGCCTCATGTGACAATAGAATAGAATGCACATCATATATTGATGGTAAATTTCTTTGAGATGTTATAATAGCCACCACAGCTTCATATTCATCACCTAGCCCATTCAGTATAGTCATGATCTGTTCTGAATCAGAGACTCTCTGATTAGCTGCTTCTAATGTATCACATATAGACTTAATCTTAAATAGATACTCTCTCATGCTGTGACTATCTTTCTTGATATTGTGAAGTTGTCTTTTATGAAACAATACTTTTGCTGCTGATTGTGAGTTAAAAACCTTCTCAATAGTTGACCATATATCACTTGCTGTTTTATAGGCTATAACATGTGTTGGTAAATTTGCATTTATAGATGATAACAGCCATGAGCATATAAGCTTGTCTTGCCTGTGATGTTGAACATATACCTCGTTGCTAACAATCTTGTTTTCTTGATCAGTGATACACTTTGGGGGAATATGAAGGGTTCTAAGAATGAATCCTTCAAGACCACATCCTTGAATGGCTGTCTCCACCTGTAGCTTCCACAAAAGATAATTGTCTTCATTTAAGTGAATTGTAATTAGTTGACTTTGAGGACTGATTACAGTTCTAACCAGTTTCTCTGCATTTGAAGTGGTGTGCTGTAACGATACGAATTTTTCGCGCTCGAAAATCAACATCCATACTTTACATCGTATTCGAATGCCGTAGATTCGACCGTTCAAATCCGAGTCGCCGGAGCTTATAACAACATTAAGTAAATAACACAGCGGAATAAATGAATAATACATTGATATACAATATCTGATACAACAGAGTGATACAATGAATATCAATATACATCAGAGATATGATACAACAAATAGCAGCGGAAAAGAAAATAGATAACATCAGCAGCGGATAATCTTCATCTTCAGAATGCCAATCCAGAAATAGCTGGAACTCTCAATAACGATGCACAAAGATAAGCAAGTGCAGTCCATATCCAAAGACTGAACTAGCTCCAGAAAATCTACAAATCTGACTATCTGAAAACCAAACTCTAGACTGCTCGTGTAGAAAAATTTTGAGCATCCAGAGTTTAGGAAAGAAACAATAAACTCCGGATCAGTCATGCCACTGGTGTGAGCAACAAAAACAGTTTATCTTTTTAAACCAAATAGCAGAGATTTTTAAAGTCAATTCGCAATGCTTTTGGAAAATGAAACTACCATAAGACCTCCCACCACACACACAATGCAAACGCAGACTTGGAGGAGATTTCTTCTTATGATAGTCAAAGATGTTTACTACGCAAAAATCAAATCATTTTTTATATTATTATTAGTGCATAGTGTAGAAAACATTTCGAAAGTAGAATATAAATCTTAGCCAGCATAGGTACCATTATATTATGCCTGCTATAGCTACCATATTAGATGGCAGGTTCTACAACTAATACCGTACAAAGTTCGTATTGGAGTTTGGATTTCCAACAAATGGTCAGGCTAAGGAACTTCCTATCCACGATGGGTACGTCCCTGGAATAGACGACCCGAGAACCTAACCTAACATTACGGTTAGATCTCTGCCAACACAAGGCCGGGTTACCTCTGCAAAAATAGGTAACTACTGACACGCGTATGCCATCCCCCGATCGTCACCGATCTTCCCGAGGATCCCCGATTCGCAACAACCACAAAGTAATAATGCAGTAACCACAGAGGTTAAGTATCTGGGCTCCATACCATGATACCACCTTTATCCAGAAGGAATGACATACACTAAGGGGCGCTACTCCCTAGAACCTTGCCGCATCCTTCCTGTTTCGACCATTTCCGGGATGTGAGGCTCGACGAAGTCTCGTCCACAAAGCTACGCTTTGTCACAAAGCCATGCTTCGGGTCAAACAAATGATCAACCTATGATCACAAAGATATAAGATCAAACAAATGATCATATCGCAAATGATCAAACACTGATCATTTCACAGCAACACTCAGCATGCCACATTACCAAATTGGGATATATCGCTGATAAATTTCAACTACATAACCTCTGAGCTCGTACGTCTCAGAGAAGGGTGTTAAGCTAAGAGAATAAATTCTCCGCCACCAACAGAAATGTATTTGAAAGAAATCAGCTTTATATCTCAAAGTGTAATGTCAGACATGTAACCATACAAGTCTGTTCCGGGATCGAACAGAACCGAAGGCACTTCTTACGAAGCCCTTGCAATTCCGGGTAATTTCCAATCACGTCCGGACTTCCCGTCACAAAAGAGTGATATAAATCTCTATACCGGAGCAACTCAGTGCAGAGACATTCGACAGGTTGTCCTTTCATTTTCGAAAAATATCCGGTCTTCACCACCGGTCTTCAAATGCCATCCATATACGACGTATCACTATTCAGAATGGGTTATACGACCCAAAGGTCCTTTCCCGGCTAACCCGAATAGTGAGCGCAATATTTATAAATATATGGACATTGGGAATTCAATTAAGTCACAATTTAACCCCAAACTTTCTTTTCAAATGGTTTAACAAATTACCATTTTAATCTTTTTAAACAAAAAGATTTAATTCACAAAGTTCACTTAATTTCACAAAGATTCATTCACAGATTTTCCAAATCGATTTCCATTTCAGTGTGATTAATTCGTTAAATCTTTAAATCAAAGATTTAACTAATAGCTTTCAAAGCAATTCCGTTTCGAATGGGTTAAATAAATCATCATTTTAAATCTGTTAAAAATAGACAGATTCAATTCATAGCTTTTAAAACAATTCATTCATAACTTGAAAAATTCATTTTTCAATTCATTCTTGAAATTCCCCTAATTAACTGGAATTTCATTTCTTATCTAAAAGTGTTTATCATTTGAAAACAACAGTTTTCATTTTGGAAATCTGATTCATTTATACGAGTTGAAGTCTTTGGGTTAAATCCAAATTCCCCACTTATACTTTTAAAATGGTTTAAATTCATACAAACACATTTATATCATCTTTAGTCCCTAGTTTCCAAATCATAGATTTAATTTCAAACTTGAATTCAAATTTAAATCTTATTATTTAAATTTTCAAAACTCGTTTAAGTTATTCAAAATAACTCTTATCTTTGAAATTCCATTTCAAATGCTTTTCACTTTTAAACCCAAATTCCTAATTTCAAAATTGAAATTGAAATTAAAACTTCAATTTCAAAAACATCAAATTTACATTATCTGTGACTTAACTGATTTCCACGTGAAATCCATATTTGTGTGTGTAACAGTGTGGTCCAGGGGTTTTAACACACAATAGTGCAACATCAATCATCATAGATATATCGATAAGCGGTATAATCGACAACGCTTATCTTCATTCACAGATTCATAGATAAAATAAATTTATCAGTCACAAAGATTCACAATTATAATTCGATGTGGGTTTCGGATAACCAACTGGAATCCGACTCCCTGTCGCATCGAAATTCAAGTGCCGTTTTACGGGCCAAAAGGTTTCATATTCATATAGTAATATATCACAGAAACAGAAATCACAGATCACGACATAAATCAGGATATATCACAAAGTATCAATAACAGGGGTATCAAACAATCAAATCATTCAATAGAATTCAAACATCCGTAAGTAAACTTATTAATCCACTGATTAATTTAAATCAGATGTTTCAATTATTAATCCGGGTTATTTATCATGATTTAATTATAAATTATATGAAAAATTCCCTTTCGAATTCATTAGTTAATCTTTAATTATTAACTAATTAATTTTTAATAAATGAATCAATTAAACCTTTAATTATTAAACAAATCTTAATTAATCACAATCTTTAATCAACCCTTTAATTTATTAACAAATAATTTACTCAAATTTTCAAATCATCATTTAGTTGATTATTTTCAGTAATTATCTATTAATTACTTCTCTAAGTAATTTTTTTTCTTCATTTGTTATATTAAGTAATTATACTTAACTCAATATCAAGTAATTATCTTTAATTAATTGAACCTAATTAATTAATTAAAATTTACCATATTAATTATCTTTTTCAACCTTGTTTAATAAATCACCTTTTTCACATTAGACACCTTAAAAGGTTAAGATTTAGCTTAAACGACATTTTATCTTAATTTCCTTTTAAGTTACATTATTTATTAAATATAAATAATCTTATAAAAAAAATTGTATCAAAACTAAATAAATTAAAATTTAATTTCTTTGAAAACATCTTATTAACTTAAAATTCAAATCAAGTCATTGTTTGAACATAGTTTTAAAAGTGTCTTAAAAGTTTGAAAATTTTTAAAGTAAAAACTGTTTTACATATTAGTCTCGAGACCTGCTTCGGGTCGCACCCGAGAAAAATGCCTAAGTGCTTCGAGTTTTCTCCCAATCTAACCCGTATGCCATTTTTTTTCTTTAAACTTAAATTTTTCTAAGTGTTAAAAATTTGACCCGGCATGAACCTAAAAACACACGAGTTCGAACTCGTGCCATAACCCTGTTTACCCGAGTACAAACTCGAGAATCACGCGAACAACCCACCTACTTCTTCTTCCCCAATTTCACAACCCAGATACCCACGTCGCACGCGTGCACGTGCACACCGGAATTCGCCACCCAAACCATCGATGATTCCTCCCCACAGATCAGCAACTACCTCCTCATCTCAACCAATCACCCAACATCCACGAATCCGCCATAAAATCGAAACGAGTATTCGAGATCAAACTGGAACAAAGCAGACCATCAAAGAAGACCCTCGACCCGCCGCCATAGTCCACCGGAGACCATGCGAACCTGCCCACGCCTCCGCCACTCACCCACGAAACCATCCCCATAGGTGCGATCGCCCAGATTACCGTGATGATGACGCGATTTTCTCATGAACAACAGCAAACCAAAACGAACCCAAAACCCTAGTTTCATCTCGTATGATCATTCTAGTTTATTATAAATATTTTGACTATTTTTCCCAACATCAGAGACGTTCAAACATGCTTCAGAACAAATTTCAATATTTATTTATGATTCGATTGTCAGGAATTGAGAAAAATGCAACTTTACCAAATTTTCAAACCGCTCTTGAAATATTGCACTAAAAATCTTCATTCTAGTTTTAAAAATCCTATTTGGCATGGAAGATTCAAGTTATGAACTTGAATTAACATTTTTCAACAATTGAATTTAACAAATTATTAGGTGTTTACCTGTAGATTAAGATGCCAGTGATATATCTTATTAACATGTTCGAAAACAGGTAAAAGAATTCTTAATTTAAGATTGAACTTCCTATCTGATTGAAACTTTAAGCTTTACAAAGATTTTAATGAAAATAATTTGAATTTGAATAAATGTTTAACCCTGTAATAAATAAACAGGGTAGTAAAGTATGCAGAATATTCTATATATCTAAACACAGGATTATATTCAAAGATAAATCACATAGCACACCATATGATCAATGAATCGTCTATACTGTTTTGATTAAACTTAAACTTGAAAGCTTATGTCACAGTATTTAGTTTAAACAGAGCAGATGTTTTTATTTCCAAACCTGCATACATCATTTTTATGTATACGTATACATGCAAGCAAACATTGACATTCAAAATAAGTTCATACTTTGAGTTTTAAAAAAAAATGCTACTCACAGTTGTTTTTCCAGAGAAAGAAAACAGAGCTTCTTTGAACAGGTTGCAAGCTGAAACTCTCCTAAATCTTTGGTTTGATCTTGAGTTTGAAATTGTAAGGTGATGTTTCATATGTTTTCTTTTTTCTCTTTTTTATAGCTTCGAATGAAAAAAACTGAGATGGAAAGGATTGAGATATGAGAAAAGAAATGTACAGCAGATTTTATTTGTTTTGCAAGTTTGGCCATGCTTGCATTAATTATCTGTACCATGTATACTTTCTCCCCATACTTAAATATATTTACTTTTTACTTTACTTTGCTTAGTCTATTTTGTTTTGCTCGGTTGTTATGATGTTATGGTGGCTGGAAGATGATTGTGTATTGGTTTTGTTTTATTTTTACTTATTATAATGTTGTTCATACTTGTTTTGCTTCTGTTTTGTATTTAAGTGTTGATTGTTTTCAACTTTGTTTTGTATTTGTTTTGTTTATCTTTTATTTATTTACTTTATTGTTTTATATTTCTAGTTTAAATTTTTATTAAACCACCCATAATAAATTCAAAATTCAAAATTATTTATTATTATTATTTATTATTATTAAACCATTTATTTACAATTTAAACTCAAGTCAAAATATATATCCATATATTTATTATTTTCAAATTCACTCATATTTGGATCGGGGAAACTCGCTCTAATTTTCTAATTAAATTAACAAATTTTTATCCAAAAATTTATTAAATTACTCAATTAAATTCAAAAATTCAATAAATTATTAATTTAAATAAATTTAAATTTCGGGGTCGTTACAAACTTCCCCCCTTAAAAGAATTTCGTCCTCGAAATTCACAGGCACGAAAGCAACAAAGATAGATAGATTCGATCTCCTATAACTCCTTCAAACACAAGATACGGATTCCAAATTCAAGTCGGAATATCTCAAAACACATACCAATTTGTCCCTCTTCGGACTTTGGTATTCACAAGGAATTACAATAGAATTTCAAATTTTGGGTTCAAACGAAATCGTTTTATCGGTTTGATTTAATTTTATCCTTCATATTCTATTAATCAATTTACCTCAAATTAAAATTTCCAATTTCAAATTCATTAAGGTTTAAATCGAAAAGCTGATAAGAAATCGATGAAATACGAAGTAAGAATTTTCTACAACGATTTGTAGAATCATCATCACACCGAAACTTCTTCTTGTAGCTGGTACGAAGCAATGAAAAGAATTTGGAAACGAATCAAAGAATATTGATAAGAAGGTTATTTCCACTGTTGCAGGGTATTGACCATTTATAGTCGTATTCCCTTGTCCCCTATCTCGTCCTCTTCTTGTACTCATACTCACTATTAGTGGATAGTAAGAGAATTTACTGAGACGTTCAGACGGATATCTGGGAGATTACTCATTCTAGAGTTTACTTCACTCTATCTCTAATGAGCTACTTAACGTGTTATACTCCTGAGCTAAAGTTCAACCTTAGCTCTGATACCAAATGTAACGATACGAGACAGTGGGCACCGGTAGGCTTTGCAACCATCCCAGTCCCACTGTGGCTTACACTGGCACCTCGCATTTACTTTTACGGCCAGCCTCTCGACTGTCACGGCCTTCGCCTAACCAACCCATCCCTCTCAGGGACATGTAGGGGTAAGAGTCTCCCGTTCGCCACCAAACCGCGAAGCGAGAACCCCCTATCATGCTGTAATATAGCAAATGCGATCCATATACGACGTATCACTATTCGGAATGGGTTATACGACCCAAAGGTCCTTTCCCGGCTAACCCGAATAGTGAGCGCAATATTTATAAATATATGGACATTGGGAATTCAATTAAGTCACAATTTAACCCCAAACTTTCTTTTCAAATGGTTTAACAAATTACCATTTTAATCTTTTTAAACAAAAAGATTTAATTCACAAAGTTCACTTAATTTCACAAAGATTCATTCACAGATTTTCCAAATCGATTTCCATTTCAGTGTGATTAATTCGTTAAATCTTTAAATCAAAGATTTAACTAATAGCTTTCAAAGCAATTCCGTTTCGAATGGGTTAAATAAATCATCATTTTAAATCTGTTAAAAATAGACAGATTCAATTCATAGCTTTTAAAACAATTCATTCATAACTTGAAAAATTCATTTTTCAATTCATTCTTGAAATTCCCCTAATTAACTGGAATTTCATTTCTTATCTAAAAGTGTTTATCATTTGAAAACAACAGTTTTCATTTTGGAAATCTGATTCATTTATACGAGTTGAAGTCTTTGGGTTAAATCCAAATTCCCCACTTATACTTTTAAAATGGTTTAAATTCATACAAACACATTTATATCATCTTTAGTCCCTAGTTTCCAAATCATAGATTTAATTTCAAACTTGAATTCAAATTTAAATCTTATTATTTAAATTTTCAAAACTCGTTTAAGTTATTCAAAATAACTCTTATCTTTGAAATTCCATTTCAAATGCTTTTCACTTTTAAACCCAAATTCCTAATTTCAAAATTGAAATTGAAATTAAAACTTCAATTTCAAAAACATCAAATTTACATTATCTGTGACTTAACTGATTTCCACGTGAAATCCATATTTGTGTGTGTAACAGTGTGGTCCAGGGGTTTTAACACACAATAGTGCAACATCAATCATCATAGATATATCGATAAGCGGTATAATCGACAACGCTTATCTTCATTCACAGATTCATAGATAAAATAAATTTATCAGTCACAAAGATTCACAATTATAATTCGATGTGGGTTTCGGATAACCAACTGGAATCCGACTCCCTGTCGCATCGAAATTCAAGTGCCGTTTTACGGGCCAAAAGGTTTCATATTCATATAGTAATATATCACAGAAACAGAAATCACAGATCACGACATAAATCAGGATATATCACAAAGTATCAATAACAGGGGTATCAAACAATCAAATCATTCAATAGAATTCAAACATCCGTAAGTAAACTTATTAATCCACTGATTAATTTAAATCAGATGTTTCAATTATTAATCCGGGTTATTTATCATGATTTAATTATAAATTATATGAAAAATTCCCTTTCGAATTCATTAGTTAATCTTTAATTATTAACTAATTAATTTTTAATAAATGAATCAATTAAACCTTTAATTATTAAACAAATCTTAATTAATCACAATCTTTAATCAACCCTTTAATTTATTAACAAATAATTTACTCAAATTTTCAAATCATCATTTAGTTGATTATTTTCAGTAATTATCTATTAATTACTTCTCTAAGTAATTTTTTTTCTTCATTTGTTATATTAAGTAATTATACTTAACTCAATATCAAGTAATTATCTTTAATTAATTGAACCTAATTAATTAATTAAAATTTACCATATTAATTATCTTTTTCAACCTTGTTTAATAAATCACCTTTTTCACATTAGACACCTTAAAAGGTTAAGATTTAGCTTAAACGACATTTTATCTTAATTTCCTTTTAAGTTACATTATTTATTAAATATAAATAATCTTATAAAAAAAATTATATCAAAACTAAATAAATTAAAATTTAATTTCTTTGAAAACATCTTATTAACTTAAAATTCAAATCAAGTCATTGTTTGAACATAGTTTTAAAAGTGTCTTAAAAGTTTGAAAATTTTTAAAGTAAAAACTGTTTTACATATTAGTCTCGAGACCTGCTTCGGGTCGCACCCGAGAAAA
Source organism: Allium fistulosum (assembly GCA_030737815.1). NCBI lineage: Eukaryota > Viridiplantae > Streptophyta > Magnoliopsida > Asparagales > Amaryllidaceae > Allium > Allium fistulosum. The sequence continues at coordinate 374,722,453 of CM060902.1, read as the reverse complement.
ATGCCTAAGTGCTTCGAGTTTTCTCCCAATCTAACCCGTATGCCATTTTTTTTCTTTAAACTTAAATTTTTCTAAGTGTTAAAAATTTGACCCGGCATGAACCTAAAAACACACGAGTTCGAACTCGTGCCATAACCCTGTTTACCCGAGTACAAACTCGAGAATCACGCGAACAACCCACCTACTTCTTCTTCCCCAATTTCACAACCCAGATACCCACGTCGCACGCGTGCACGTGCACACCGGAATTCGCCACCCAAACCATCGACGATTCCTCCCCACAGATCAGCAACTACCTCCTCATCTCAACCAATCACCCAACATCCACGAATCCGCCATAAAATCGAAACGAGTATTCGAGATCAAACTGGAACAAAGCAGACCATCAAAGAAGACCCTCGACCCGCCGCCATAGTCCACCGGAGACCATGCGAACCTGCCCACGCCTCCGCCACTCACCCACGAAACCATCCCCATAGGTGCGATCGCCCAGATTACCGTGATGATGACGCGATTTGCTCGTGAACAACAGCAAACCAAAACGAACCCAAAACCCTAGTTTCATCTCGTATGATCATTCTAGTTTATTATAAATATTTTGACTATTTTTCCCAACATCAGAGACGTTCAAACATGCTTCAGAACAAATTTCAATATTTATTTATGATTCGATTGTCAGGAATTGAGAAAAATGCAACTTTACCAAATTTTCAAACCGCTCTTGAAATATTGCACTAAAAATCTTCATTCTAGTTTTAAAAATCCTATTTGGCATGGAAGATTCAAGTTATGAACTTGAATTAACATTTTTCAACAATTGAATTTAACAAATTATTAGGTGTTTACCTGTAGATTAAGATGCCAGTGATATATCTTATTAACATGTTCGAAAACAGGTAAAAGAATTCTTAATTTAAGATTGAACTTCCTATCTGATTGAAACTTTAAGCTTTACAAAGATTTTAATGAAAATAATTTGAATTTGAATAAATGTTTAACCCTGTAATAAATAAACAGGGTAGTAAAGTATGCAGAATATTCTATATATCTAAACACAGGATTATATTCAAAGATAAATCACATAGCACACCATATGATCAATGAATCGTCTATACTGTTTTGATTAAACTTAAACTTGAAAGCTTATGTCACAGTATTTAGTTTAAACAGAGCAGATGTTTTTATTTCCAAACCTGCATACATCATTTTTATGTATACGTATACATGCAAGCAAACATTGACATTCAAAATAAGTTCATACTTTGAGTTTTAAAAAAAAATGCTACTCACAGTTGTTTTTCCAGAGAAAGAAAACAGAGCTTCTTTGAACAGGTTGCAAGCTGAAACTCTCCTAAATCTTTGGTTTGATCTTGAGTTTGAAATTGTAAGGTGATGTTTCATATGTTTTCTTTTTTCTCTTTTTTATAGCTTCGAATGAAAAAAACTGAGATGGAAAGGATTGAGATATGAGAAAAGAAATGTACAGCAGATTTTACTTTGTTTTGCAAGTTTGGCCATGCTTGCATTAATTATCTATACCATGTATACTTTCTCCCCATACTTAAATATATTTACTTTTTACTTTACTTTGCTTAGTCTATTTTGTTTTGCTCGGCTGTTATGATGTTATGGTGGCTGGAAGATGATTGTGTATTGGTTTTGTTTTATGTTTACTTATTATAATGTTGTTCATACTTGTTTTGCTTCTGTTTTGTATTTAAGTGTTGATTGTTTTCAACTTTGTTTTGTATTTGTTTTGTTTATCTTTTGTTTATTTACTTTATTGTTTTATATTTCTAGTTTAAATTTTTATTAAACCACCCATAATAAATTCAAAATTCAAAATTATTTATTATTATTATTTATTATTATTAAACCATTTATTTACAATTTAAACTCAAGTCAAAATATATATCCATATATTTATTATTTTCAAATTCACTCATATTTGGATCGGGGAAACTCGCTCCAATTTTCTAATTAAATTAACAAATTTTTATCCAAAAATTTATTAAATTACTCAATTAAATTCAAAAATTCAATAAATTATTAATTTAAATAAATTTAAATTTCGGGGTCGTTACATGTGCTGAGATTCACTTCCACTAATTGGGGTTTCTGAGTGAGCTTCTTTATACATGATGATCAAAAATGTCACCAGAGATAGGGAAACGGAAACAGTGGCTTCTTGATAAGGGACAGGATCAAGAATTAGAGGCTGAGCACAAACAGGTTTGTTGCACCCAAATATCTCAGATGATGATACCTTTTCCAATGAGTTCTTTTTGGAATGGGCACTTTCTTTGATTTGTGTTGATGATTTCTGAATTCTTGATTCTCATTTCTTTGATTTTTGATGCTGTTTCACACTCAGATTCACTGAGAAATATTATTGTAGCCAGATGATCAGAAATGGCGAGGCAATGATATTTGTTGGTTGAACCTTCTTCTCAAATGATTATATCTAATCCGATGAGAAGAAAAGATATACTCAAATGATGATTTCTTGTCTTTGATTTTCTGATAGATTGAATCTTCTTGATGTCGTTAGGCGTATTGTGGCTCTGATACCATATTTGATTTTGCAAAGAAATGATTCATACAGAGATTTTGAAAAGAATGAAACTGAATTTTATTGCTTGAATGTTACAGACATGTATTCTGATATTTGATAAAATGATTGATAATAATAAAGCTATGTACAAACGTCTCTAATATATACGGATTTATATGATGAATGGGCCAAGTCAATACACAGCCTAATTCTGTCTAAAGCTTTATAAATGCTGGCTGAATGATGACCGTTGATCTCGAGGATGTGTGGTTATGATGGAAGATGAGAAAAGATAACCCCTTCATATATTCATAGTTACATTACAGAAGCATTCTATTTAAAGACATTGATAAACAGTACCAACTAGACAAAGATTACATGTAAATTTGAAATTTAATCAGTATTTAAAATTACACATGCATAAATACTCTATTTAATCAGTATTTGAAATGATCTAAGATAGAGATTTACGCAAATTTATATTAAAAGGAACATATAAATACTATAGATATATTTTGATTGTACCACAATCAACAAACTTCTCAAAGATATAATATAAAATTAGTCGAAATAAATGGGTATTACTTATAATTTTTGCAAGAAGTCGGGGTTAGTTGCCCACCATAAAATATATCTAGTTTCGCCACTGTTTAAAGGTTGTCAAGCATTCTTATAACATGAGATTAACCATAAGCATTGCCAGTTATAATTACAGACATACGGGTGACATTTTATATGTTTTTATATTTTTGAACAATAATTTTTTGTTATCTAGTTTACAAGGGCATTTTGAATTGAATGGATTTTAAGTTTTTATTCTTAATGATTCCTACGTTGTAAGCTCTAGTAATAAGAGCACCATTTTTTCCTTTTTCTTTTTCTTCTTTTTGTTGATCCCAAATAGTAAACCACTGAAGGAAGACAGTTTTCCTCCCTATTTGTTTTCCAATAAAGTTGTCTAAAATGAGTAATACAAGAACATAGAATGTTTTAAAGAATAATACACTAAGATACGCGCAGTCAAACATCACAAACTACTTAGTTTGAGCAAATTTCACTGTTGTGGCTCTGCAAAAAAAGCACCTATACTTTTTAATACCGCTTTAATAAATTTGTTCACGTTAGTGCTTGAATTTTAACAAAACAAAATTGTCCCCATATGTTGACTATAGTGCCAATACTTCACAAGATGGATCATGAGCTGGAGCAACAAATCATAAGATAAAAAAAAGGCATATGCAGGCCCGACCAAGAGATGTGGTTGTCCAGGCCCAAAAACAAAATTTTAGTCTTCTTTGCAAAAAAGATTTGAAGTAGATATTACAATGAACTAAAAGACATGATCCATGTTCAGCATAACCAAATTCTACATAACTTACCAACCACAACCACTTTTGTTTACAAGCATACCCATTTTGTATAAATACCTATATCCATACAAATTTTTTCAAAATTGTGCTTGGTGGGCTTCCCCATGGGCAGGGTCTGTGCATAAGCAGTCATAACTACTCATAAGCAACTTATTCCAATTTTAATGTTTAACAGTTCTTTATATGAAACTTATACAAATGACCTATAAATAGAAATGTGAGAAGCAACGATTTGTTGCTTATGACTTTTGAATGTATCTCATAAGCAACTTATTTTCTTAATGGGATTTTGTTATTCTGTCATGTATGATTTATCACACTACACATTACAATACATGATTTTTAGTTTTATTATATTTAGTTAATTTTTATAAACTTACTGAATTTTTATAAAACTTACTTAATTTTTATAAATTAGTTGATTTATTATTATAATTAATATTATTATTATATCATTATTATACCCATTTAAATTATTATTATTATTATCATCATCATCATAAATCTTAATTAACTTATTATTATTATAAATTTTAGTTAATTTTTATAAAATTATTTATTATTATTATTATTATACTTAGTTAATTTTTCATACAATTTATTATTATTATTATTATTTAGTTATATTTTTATAATACTTAGTTAATTTTATAAACTTGTTGAATTTTTATAAACTTATTGAATTTTTATAAAATTTAGTTAATTTTTATAAATTAGTTAATTTATTATTATTATTATAGACTCATTTAATTTTTATTATTATTATTATAAATCTTAATTAACTTATTATTATTATTATGAATCTTAGTTAATTTTTATAAAATTATTTATTATTATTATACTTAGTTAATTTTTTATAAAATTTGTTATTATTATTATTTATTTGTATTTTTATAACACTTAGTTATTTTTTACAAACTTATTGAATTTCTATAAACTTATTGAATATTTATAAAACTTAATTAATTTTTATAAATTAGTTAATTTATTGTTATTATTATAGACTCATTTAATTTTTATAAAACATAGTTAACTAGTTATTTATAAACTTGTTATATTGGGATGCTACAAAAGAATAATGACATCCATAAAAGAACTGCAAATAATATACTTGCTTTGTTCGTGAATCTAGACAGCACCACTTGCATACCTGTAATATACGTATGGTTCACTTAGTTAAATTCAACATAATTAAAGATTATACAACATACTTGTTTCAAATACACGAAGGCTTAGTATGTTAGTTCATATTGCATTTGTGTGATATTTTTTTAATGTCCAAACTGAGCAGATCTTTGTTCTTGACATGCAAGTAAATATCCAATTATCTTTTTGTCAAGGAGTGGAAACCAGTCTACAATGCAAGTTTGATTAGAAAGAAATAATTGATTTCAAGCAGTTTATAAATGAGAGGCTTTTGGTTGATGTTCTTAATGTTGGAGTGTCCCTAGGCGCAAAAGTATATAGCCATGAAGAAGAAAGGAGGTCATTTGTAAAGGGAGAAGAAGTGGCAAAGGTTTTGAATGAGGCGATGGTGAATATTGAATTAAGAAAGAAAGTGAAGGAAATGGCAGAGAAGGCTGTGAAAGCAATGGAGGAAGGTTGCTCTTCATATATGGATATGACAAAGCACATAAATGAGCTTGTTGGTATAAAGAAAACTGGACGTTTTAAGGGAGCAGAACAAAACCAACAATGATATAATTCACATATATTTATTACAAAATCAGGAACATGTAGTCATATTACCGATACTTGGTAGATTTTTTACATTCCAAATTTGATGTTTGAAAGCTTCCTTTATTCGAGTTTCAGACTGATCAGATGCTTCTGTTCATTTAATCATACCGCAACAAAATATGAAATTGATATATTTGATACTATTCACATTAAATTTATTGTTATGAACATGGAACCGATCTATGGAAATTACTTAAAAGATAAGCCTAAAAATTACCTTACATTAAAATTTGAACTTTTATGCAAACTGTCAATTTATAAATCCAAGCAGCTATTGTTTAAAGAACGTCAATCAATTTTATAAATTATCAAAGGAACATCAAGTTTTTTAATGTATATATTATTGTTATCAAGTCAATAACTCAAAATTTTATGCCGATACTTTTCCAGAAAAAAATGTGTAAAAAAGCAAGAGTACAGTATAATACTTACACAGTTACTGCGTGGCCACCAAAGGTATAGAGAATATTGGCCGCACCAGTAAAGTACAGCACCAGCTTTTTCGGGCTTGAATGAGCCACCCGTTCAAACTATTATTAAATTTTCTTGATTACACAGAGCAAATAATAACTAACTATATCAAATGTAGGAATTAGGAAAGAAAATATTTAATGAACCTAGCTTTGAACTACAACAGCAATGGTTATGAGTTAGAATAGCTAATATAATATTGCTTGTATCAGAGTGTATTAGTGTTACTGTATTTCGTATTCACTGCATATTGGTGTCTTGCTAAACAAGTCTTGTGCGCATATATATTAGTGCGCCTGCATCTGTTTTGTAGAACTGTGGTTTCTAATAATCAAAACTTAATTCTCTTTTCCAAATATTTTCATGGTATCGGAGCTTCTATCGCCTCACGGCAAACACTAACTCCAGAACCCTAACTCTCAAATCTCCCAATCAACCTCAGATCCAATCCCAAACTCTCGATCAAATATCAGATCCGATCCAACTTCATTAGATCCAACTCACATCTGTCATCTCATCAAATATCAAATATCTCCATCAACCAAAACCCTAATTCATCAGTTTTTCACCATGGCCAATCACAACAACGATCAAACAACCACAGAGTCGTCCAACACTACCAATACAAATCACAACCAACCCTCAAAAACTCTTGAAGAATCCTTAAAATCAATCATCAATCCCCAAACTCAACTCATCACTGTTACATTGGACGAAAACAACTTTCTATTGTGGAAATTCCAAGTAGAGACCGCAATCAGGGGCTACGGCCTCGAGAAGTTCATCAGTGCCACCACCACTGTTCCGCAACAATTGGTCACCAATACTGCAGGTCAGCTTGTAGCAAACCCAGAGTATATCACATTTCATAGGCAGGATAGTCTACTGTGTGCATGGCTTCTTTCATCGATCAACACCAATCTCCTAACCCAAATAGTCGGCTGCAAAACATCACTAGAGGTATGGGACACAATACATCTGAGCTTCAATTCTCAAGCATCTGCTAGGATTATGAGCTATAAAAGACAACTGCAAAGTGTGAGAAAGGACACCATGAGCGTGGGGGAATATCTGAATAAGATAAAAATACTATGTGACACTCTCGAATCATCGGGACATAAAATCAGCGAGACAGAGCAGGTGTTAAATATATTAAATGGATTGGATGATAGCTTTGAATCCGTAGTAGCAGTTATCTCGTCTAAGGAAACTATCCCCTCGGTTCAGTATGTTACATCAATCCTCCTGGCACATGAAGGAAGGCTGGAACAAAAACAAAGTACAACACAAGACTTCTCCATCAACTATGCAACAAACTTGAACGCCAGACCTCAGCAACAAAGACCAGAACCATCAGCAAACAGCCCCAATCACACTCGGCTGGTGCAAGGTGGACAATGGTATGGAAGAGGAGGAAGAACCAACAGAGCCAGAGGACGAGGGAGGAACAACAGCAGCAGACCGAGATGCCAAATCTGTGGAAAAATAGGGCACACCGCAGTAAGATGCTACTTCAGGTTTGACAACACTTACACAAGTAATCAGCAGATATCACCCAACCAAAGCTCCTCAAAACCATATCAGTACAATGTGAATCTTAGTCAAGCCCAGATGAACTCAAACACAAGCCCAAGAATGCTGAATCAGACACTGGAAGATCAGGAGCAAACCGCAAAAGACTCTGACATTCAGGATGAGACCTGGTTTCCAGACTCGGGGGCTACACACCACGTCACAAGCAAATTGCAGAATTTAAATCTCGGTGGATCAGCATATCAAGGTAAAAACTACATTTATATGGGAAACGGTGAACCTATAAATATCACCCATGTTGGAAATGCCTGCATTAAATCCACTAATAAAAATAGACAGTTATTACTAAGAAATTTACTTCGAGTACCACAAATAAAGAAAAACTTAATGAGCGTCTCACAGTTTGCTAGAGACAATGAAGTATTCTTTGAATTTCACCCTAGAGTTTGTATGGTTAGAGACAAAGTAAGTAGAGAGATCCTTCTTCAAGGCAACATATGTAATGGCCTATATAAGTTTAATCTGAGAGATGGAAGAGAAAACAGTAGTAAAACAAAACAATGCAATTCTGTAAATCATGGAGCTGATGATGTATACGATATCTGGCATAAGAAACTGGGTCATCCCAATGTAAAAATAATGGAACTAGTGATGAACAAAGAAGGCATATCATATACTGATCCACAACCACCATACATATGTAGTCAGTGTCAGTTGGGGAAGAGTCACAAACTACCCTTTGGTTTGTCAAGCACTGTATATCATCAACCTCTAGAATTAGTAGAATGTGACCTCTGGGGTCCAGCCCCGATCAACTCTAGCTACAATCATAGATATTATATAGCCTTTGTAGACTCATACAGCAGGTATACGTGGATATACTTCCTAAGGCAAAAGTCTGAAGCGTCAGAAGCAGTAAGACAGTTCATAACTCAAGCTGAAAGACAACTAGATAGGAAACTGAAGATATTACAGACTGATGGTGGGTCAGAGTTCAAACCACTAAAGAACTTCTTCAATGAGAAGGGAATACTACACAGAACCACATGTCCCCATACCTCTCAGCAAAATGGGATAGTCGAAAGAAAACACAGACATGTCGTAGAGTTGGGACTAACCTTACTAGCACAAGGTACTATGCCACTGAAACTGTGGACAGAAGCCTTTTCCACAGCAGTGTATTTGATCAACATGTTACCCACAAGCGTTTTGAAGAACACAAGCCCACATGAGAAGCTATTCGGTCTAAAACCCGATTATGGAAGACTGAAAGTATTTGGGTGTTTGTGCTTTCCCCTATTGAGGCCATACAACAGGCATAAAATGGATTTCAGATCATCAAAGTGCACATTTATAGGCTACGGCTCGAATCAGAAGGGATATAAATGCCTAACCAGTGAGGGAAAGATTGTCATTTCTCGACATGTGACGTTCAATGAAAGAGTATTTCCATTTGCAGATAGTAAAACAAGAAATCCTACAAAAATAAACAATGTCAGACAATCAATTACTGCCATACCAATATGCGAATCACATGTTCCACAAGAAGTAGAAAGAAGCCACACATCCTCATTAAACTCACCTCCATCACCTGTCACACAGGAAGTAGAAAGAAGCTACACATTGTAACGACCCTAAATTTTCAACCCAATTTAAAATTTTAAATTCATCGTTTCAATAAAAATTTTGAAATTTTAAACGATCTAAATTTACATCCAAACTTTATTTGTGACATACGTCTAGTTAGATATGGACATAGAAAAAGTTTCGTTGAAAAATATTACAGTAAAGTCCGTTCGCGTTTTACTGTATATCAGTCCATATAAAGCTGCGTAAAATTTATCTTCCAAATCCAAATATTTTTACACAATCCGCTTGTAAAAATTATTCTGATCAAGATTTTATGATTCGTTTCGTCTAAAACTGTCATCGCCTGATCCGTTTATATTATTTTGCAAAACGTACAATTTAAGCGGCGTAAATGCAAATTTTATAAAATCATCGTATCGCAATAATCTGTATACCGTTGGAAGCGTACCGTCGCGCTGATCAAAATGGTATATTCGTTTGCATCATTCGGAGTTTGGAGTTAAAAGTTACATATTGTAAACGGTTTGAAACCTGTCCGTTACACTTTTAAACCAGTGTCTATTAGGCTTCACTAGGGTGGAATTCGAGGCATCTTCTGGTCAATAATTACTCTAGGAAACCCAACAGGCTTTTGGAGTACCGAGACAAACAGAGGAGACCTTTCAATTTCTGCATGATTTCATATAAACTCAGCTTGATACCACTAATCCTTTCGTTTGCATTCCAACTCTCTGGTGCGTATGCTTCAGCCTTCTCTCCTCCCTCATATTATTCTTTGTTTAAAAAAAAAACTCTCTTCTCCAAAAAATTTCACCCACCCTACCCTGCACTTCCGCCCACCTGCCAGCCTGGTCGCCCAACCCTCCGCCTTACACTCCCGCCACCCGTCCGACTCACCCCAGCCCAGACCCCACCCCGCCTCCCCCTACCTTGCCCAGTTCCGCCCAGACCCCACCCCGCCCCCTACCTTGCCCAGTTCCGCCCAGACCCCACCCCGCCTCCACCTACCTTGCCCAGTTCCGCCCAGACCCCATCCCGCCCCCTACCTTGCCCAGTTCCGCCCAGACCCCACCCCGCCTCCACCTACCTTGCCCAGTTCCGCCCAGACCCCACCCCGCCCCCCTACCCTGCCCAGTTCCGCCCAGACCCCACCCCGCCTTCCTCCGTTCCTGCCCAGTTCCGTCACCTGCCATCCACCGACTACCCGGACCCGCCAGCAACCCATGCAACCACCCAGCCCGGTCTCTGCCACCACCAGCCCTCCGCCAGCCCCACTGCCGTCCACCAGTCCAACCAGCAACCTCCAAACCCGCCAGCCCAGTCCACATACCGACAGCCTACACCCGCCAGTCCACCACCAGTTCGCCTACTCCTCTGACAGCCTCCGCCGCCAACCAGCACCACCACTTCCATCCACTTCGACTTGGCCATAACTGATTTTGCCTTTTGTTCATATATGAGTTTATATAGGAAACTGTATATTACATAGCAATGAAATTCTTAGCATTCTAGTTGCTCACGTTTGCTGCTATGTTTTATTTCCAGCTACTGCTTCGGAGTCCTAAGTTACCTTCAGCTTGTCGGATCTATCTTGCTTCATCGTTGGTATGATTATATATATATACAATCTATATATATTATATTGAATCAATTGTTAATTAAATTTTCTGTTTGATTACAGTTGCGTTCATTTTGCATCGAGCTTGTTAGTGTCTCTTATCTATTCGTCTTCGTGCTTCGTCGTCAAATCTCTAACCACGCAAGGTGAATATTTTCTATTCACGACTCAAAGATCTATTATACTATGATAATTAGATGTTGGATGTTATGAATGTTAATTTGGACGTTAAATGAATTGAATGTTAAAAATTGAATTGAAGTAGCATGTTAAATAGTATGACACCAAATTTGCTATGTGATATTAAATTGTTGTTATTGTAACTGATAATAAATTTGAACTGAATTTGATATAGAATAGATATAAAAATTCTGAATGACATATGTTAAACTTGACCCCTTATATGATGAATATTGAATAATTAAATTGACCCTTTAAATTGCTTGACACGTAGAATTGATAAATGTCACTTTGGACTATTGAACGTATTGAATTAACCGTTGTAATTGAAATTGAACGACCAAGTGAAACTGAAATGTTATAATCTTTAATCTACATGAAATGATAGTGTAGATTCTAGAAATAGTTATATTAATTGGCGTAAATAACAAACGCGAATTAATACGACTATTTCGGGATTATTTGAATTGTTGAATTGTTGCAAATGGATGCTATTGCTTGTTTATTTACTTTGACACCATCCCTGCTATCACACTGCAAGTTCCCTTTGTATGTTTTGATTTTGAATTTAAATAGAATCGGGTTGAAATGATAAATACCCAATTGAATGAATTGGCCTAGGATAGATAATTAAAATAAGAAACCGAACGGTCAACAAATAACGTTTTGAAATTGAGACTTATTCGGAATTATGGAATGAACTTAGAAAACTGTATTGTAATTTGGTAACGTAAATACAAATAAAATGATTTTATTGAATTGAATATATAAATTTGTTTTGAAATATAAATAAAATGATTTTATTGAGTTGAATAAATAAATTTGTTTGAAATATAAATAAATTGATTTTATTGAATCGAATAAATTTGTTTGGAAGTAAATAAAATGATTTTATTGAATGAAATAAATGAACTTGTTTGAAATAAATAAAAATGGATTTTATCGAATTAAATAAATTAGATTTGTTGGAATAAAGAAATAAATTGAAATAAATGAGAACGAATTAATGTAATGAATTGAAACGGATTTGTAAATTTATTTATTTAAACAAAGTGTTTGACAAAGTTAATCGAAATGAGATTTAAGAAGTAAATAGGTTAGAAGATAAAGTGATTTAATTTCGAGTTTTGATAAATAAATAAACGAAGTTTTGACAAAGTAAATGTAGTAAATGAAATTGATATAGTAATGAACCTAGGAATGTAAATACGGATTTAAAGAATAAAACTTGATTTAATTAGTTGAACTAAGATTGACTATTTCATGTAATCCATAAATTTGAGTTGATTTAATAAGTGAAATGTTGATTTAACGTGAATACTTATTTGATAACTAAAGGGCTTGAACTAGAATTTTTTTTCGGAATATGATTTTGTAATTAAAACGAATCGAATTATGAAATATCAAATTTGGAAGTCAAATTTGCAACTTGACCTCTGGATTTGATTTGTTTTAACTTTAATAAAAAGTTGACTGTTGGGTAATTAATACGTAGTTATTAAAGAGTCCGGGATCGGATTATGGACATACTCTCTGTCGATACCGAAAACCACTTTAATAACTAATATACGCGAAGTGTTGATCCAGAATGAAGTGGATGGTTTTGATGAACGCGTTGACTGAAGAAAGAGAACGATTTTGGATGACCCCTGACATGACTAAAACAGGAGCCGCGCCGGGCCATTGAGGTTCGCTACCTCTAGCGGACACACTTCTTCGATACCTTATCTATTACTTTTGTGATTCGATTTGGGTGCACCCCTTGATTTGGGAGTGTTGTTTCGCGGTGTTGGGATAGTAGCTGCTATGCCCAACATCAGTCCGGATCACGCAACTACTAGTATCCTAGTTGGTATCGCCTCATGTACCTTGTCATACTGATTATCCTATTCGAGACCACTACGATTTTGATTTGTACCTTTAGTATATGGATTGCCCTCTGGTGACTTCCGGTTTTGGGGAAACTACGGTCTTGTATATGCTTTTGGGAATAAACAGGTTAAGAGGTGTATGGGCCCTGCTTAACCCTATTTTGGTATCTTACTTTATAGATTAGACATTATCTATTTAGCGTATTCTGTAGGTAGTTTATCGATCCCTTAATGATGTTTATGTTCACCTTTGAGTTATGGACTTTATTATATGCATTTGATTATCCTGTATAAGATTTTGAGTCCTGACTCGAGTGTTTCTTTTGCATATGCTCGGGTCAGTTTGAAGCTATTCCGTTGCTGGTCAAGGTTGGTCGAAGATGCTGGAGACTTAGCTTTTATCAATATCATTTTATTTTCAGTATTTGATGTACTTATGTATTGGACATCTTGTATCTCTTTCAGTCGCTTTATGTTGAGACATTGTTGTATTCTCTGTAGTAGCTTCATGAACTACTATTATGACGATGTATTTTCCGCTGCATTATTCTGTGACTGTTCTGAGTCTGTGATGTTGTATTGATTCTCATTTACATTTATGTACTTATAATCTCATAATGTTCTGTGTTTTGTATTATTTAAGTTGACAAGTGTGGATTATTGTCAATTTAAATGGTCCAAATATACGGGATGTTACAGTTGGTATCAGAGCACTGGTTTTCCCAAAACCTTAGTTCGGGATTATAAAGAAACTCATTAGAGATAGAGTAGCAATACTCTAGAATGAGGAGAATCGATTCAATATCCAAATCCTTTCAAAAAAAAAAAAAAAAAATTCAAGCTCCTTTGATTCGTCGATTAGTTTTCTTAGCATTCTATTATCTTATCTTTGGTTCTAAATCTCTTTTGGTATTTCAGGATGAGTACCAGAAGAAATGTTAGAGGTGGAAGAGGCAATGGTCCTGCCCAGGCTGCACCTGCCGCTCCAGCTCCTGTCAAATTCACTACCCTTAGCAAGGAGTATTCGCAACTAGGAGGTACTAAGTTTTCTGGATCCGAGAACATCATAGAGGCTCAACAATGGCTTAAGGGTTTGGAGAAGATATTTTCTGGATTGGAGATTACTGATGCCCAGAAGCGTCAGCTTGCTGCTTGGCAACTCCAAGATGCCGCACAAGATTGGTGGGAATCCGTTACTTCTCGTATCGAGGAGAACACCATCACTTGGGCCCAGTTTAGGTATGAATGGTTTGGATTCTAGTGGTTTAAATTCTTCCTTCTATCTTTGAAATGATTGTTCATCTAATCTATCTTTTGGATTAGGGATACTTTCTCGGCACAATGGATGCCAGCTGCTGGGAAGGCCCAACTTTATAGAGCTTTCATGGATCTAAAGCAGGGTAATATGACTTTTTCTGAGTATGAGAGAAAGTTCAACGAACTCTCCAAGTTCGGGCTCGGCTTGATTGATACACCACTTCTGAAGAACGAGAAATTCATTATGGGAGCCAAAGCAGAGTATTATGACTTACTTACCGGCCACATCCATTGCACCTTCACAGAGCTTGTTGACTATGCCCTTAGATATGAAGCAAAGCCTAAGGGATCCACTGCCAAGGCTGCTCCTACTCAGCCCTCTTCTAGCCAGCCCGGGAAGAGGAAGATGAACTTTGATCAACAAAAGAAAGCTTGGCAGAAGACTACAGGATTGGGATATGCTCAGAAAAGCCCTATCGATCTTGCTAATATCACATGCTTCAAGTGCGATAAGAAGGGCCATTATGCTAATAGTTGTCCATCTACCGGAGCTGCTATTCCACCACCTTCTACGACTAGGAAAGATTTATGCTATGTCTGCCTCCAGCCGGGTCATTTCAAGAAAGAATGCCCAATGTATAAGCGTGGCACACCATCTGGAGTATTTGCTATCACCACTCCTACACCACCTCCACCACCTGCTCAGGATGACCAAGGTACCTTACGAAGTACTTTTTCTTTACATGATTTACCTATTAGGGTATTATTCGATACTGGTGCTTCTCATAGCTTCATATCTATTGATCTCTGTAATAAGCTCAAATTAGAACCTACTCTTGCTACTACTTCCTTATGCGTCTCCAACCCTATTGGAGGACTTGCCAACCTCAGTAGAATTTGTAAAGAGGTCGTGCTCTTATATGGAAGATATCGATTCACTTGAGATTTTTATGTGCTTGGCTTCGCAGCATTTGACATCTTGTTAGGTGCTGATTGGTTAAGAAAATTCGAAGCCGTTATTTCTTGAAAAGCTCGTTCTGTTTCTCTAGTCAATGACCAGGGCCTACCGCTTGTCATTGAATGCAAATCACCTCAGAAATATGCCGGAAGCTTCATATTCTCTCTTGATGCTCATCCGGATGATCTTAGTACTACACCTATTGTTCAGAAATTTCCCGATGTATTTGGAGAGGTTAACTCTCTACCGCCCAAACGGGAAATCGATTTTCGTATTGATCTTATTCCTGGAGCTACACCCGTAGTTCTCCCACACCGAAGAATGGCTCCTAAAGAAAAGGCCGAACTAAAAACTCAAATCGAGGATCTATTTGCTAAGGGCTTGATTAGAAGAAGTTGTTCCGAATGGGGGTGCCGCTGTTGTTTTTGTCACCAAATCAGATGGATCTCTTCGCATGTGTGTTGATTATAGAGAGCTCAACAAGCGCACTCTCAAGAATCGTTATCCGATGCCTCGCATCAACGATTTATTCGACCAGCTTCATGGTGCTAAAGTTTTCTCACAACTTGATCTAGCCACTGGGTTCCACCAACTCAGAATAGCGGAAGATAGTATCCATAAGACAGCTTTCCGGACCGAGAATGGATTCTATGAATGGTTGGTTATGCCATTCGGTTTGACCAACGCACCTGCTTACTTCGTCGACTTGATGAATTGAGTCTTCCATGATGTTCTTAACAAGTTCGTTCTTGTTTTCATTGATGATATTCTTGTCTTCTCTAAGGACAAGGAAGAGCATAAGGCACATCTGCGTTATGTTCTTGAAACTCTCAGAAACCACCAGCTAAAAGCCAAGTTTTCTAAATGCCATTTCTGGCGAGACGAAGTGAGATTCCTTGGCCATATTGTTTCTGAAAATGGCATTTCAGTCGATCCAGCTAAGATTGCCATAATCAATGTAAGTTTTATCATATTCAAAATTCTATTCAAACAATCTTATCTCTCGCTAATTCATATCAATTAATCTACAGGATTGGGAGACCCCCAAAACTCCTACAGATATCCGTAGTTTCTTGGGCCTAGCTGGATATTATCGCAGATTTATTGAGCACTTTGCCCGGATTTCTGCTCCTCTTACTGCTTTGACTCGGAAGGACGTTAAGTTCATTTGGAGTGAGAAGTGTGAATCAGCTTTTAATGAGTTGAAGCACAGGTTAACTTCAGCCCCAGTTCTTGCAGTCATCGATGGAAGTGAAGGATTGACTGTTTATACAGATGCTTGCCGAGAAGGTTTAGGCGCTGTTCTTATGCAAAATGGAAAGGTTATTGCTTATGCTGGTCGTCAGTTGAAGACCCATGAATTGAACTATGCCACTCATGATCTTGAGCTTCTTGCTGTCGTATTTGCTTTGAAACTTTGGAGGCATCATCTTTTGGGAACAAAGTTCGAACTATTCACTGATCATAAGTCCTTGAGGTATATCTTTTCTCAGAAGGATTTGAACCAGAGACAAGTCCGATGGCTTGAATTCTTAGCTGCATATGACCTCGACATCACTTATACACCGGGGAAAGCAAATGTTGTAGCAGATGCTTTGAGCCGCAGCAAAGCATTGTCTTGTTGCAATATTATCGAAGGCATGTTATTCCAACTTAGTATCTCTCCATCTCTTATGGATCGCATCAAAGCTAAGCAATATGAAGACACTTTGCTCTATCGTATGAAGGAATTAGTTATGGGTAGAGTAAGTAATGCCGACAACAAAGTGGGTGCACAAGTTGATAGTGATGGAGTTTTGAGGATCGACAATCGTATTTGTGTTCCTAATGTCGATGGACTTAGACAGGAAGTGCTACGAGAAAATCATAAGTCTTCGCTTTCATTTCATCCCGGTGCTACCAAAATGTACCAGAATATGAAGAAACTATATTGGTGGAGTGGAATGAAGCGCGATATTTCTATCTATGTTAGCAGGTGCACCACTTGCCAACAAGTTAAAGCTGATCACAGAAAGACAGCAGGATTGCTCCAACCGCTAGAGATTCCAGGTTGGAAATGGGAGCAAGTTTCTATGGATTTTATTGATGGGCTACCAAAGACTAGAAAGGGTAACGAAAGCATATGGGTGATTGTCGACAGACTGACAAAGTCCGCTCACTTTATTCCAGTCAAGACCACTCGTACAGCTTCAAGTTTGGCCGAAATATACATGAGGGAAGTTGTTAAACTTCATGGGGTACCATCTAGCATTGTATGCGATCGGGATCCTATTTTCACCAGTAAATTCTGGAAAGCATTCCAGGATACTTTGGGTACCAAACTGAATCTGAGTACAGCTTATCATCCTCAGACAGATGGCCAAACTGAGAGGGTAAATCAGATTTTGGAAGATCTTCTCCGGGCTTGTATTATTGACTTTGGTGGATCTTGGGAAGACCATCTTCACTTGGTTGAATTCACTTATAATAATAGTTACCAGGTAAAGAATTTGAATTTCAAATTTGAATAAGTATATTTGAATTTGAATTAATTATCCTTTATCAACCAGGCAAGCATTGGTATGGCACCGTTCGAAGCCTTATATGGATGGCCGTGCAAATCACCAGCTTGTTGGATTGAGTCTGGAGATCGATTAGTGCTTGGACCAGAAATGATTATGGAGGCTTCTGAAAAAGTCGAAGAAATCGGGAAAAAGATAAAGACGGCACAGGATAGACAGAAAAGCTATGCTGACAAAAGGAGAAGAGATCTCGAATTCAGTGTTGGGGACAAAGTATTTCTGAAAGTGTCACCTTTGAAGAATATTGTTCGATTTGGAAGGAAGGGGAAATTAGCTCCCAGATTTGTTGGTCCGTTTGAGATTACAGAAAGAGTTGGAACATTGGCATATAGAGTTGCATTACCAGAGAAGTTCGCTGGTGTTCACAACGTGTTCCACGTCTCACATCTTCGCAAAGTTGTACACGATCCATCTACTACCATTCCCACTGCTCAGTTGGATGAGATAGTTATTGAGTCTGACTTGACTATTGAGCGGAAGCCACTTCGGATAGTCGATCGTGAGACAAAGCAACTCAGAAGGAAGTCGGTAAATCTCGTCAAAGTACAGTGGAGCACAGATGAGCGAGATTGCACGTGGGAAACTGAGGATAGTATTCGGGATTCAAACCCCGAACTATTAATTTCAGGTATTATTCAGATTTCTCGAAATCTATCTTAACTTTTCTACTTATTTCATTTCTACTTCACTCGTCTCGTTCCTTTTCGAGGACGAAAAGTTTTGAGTGGGGGAGATTGTAACGACCCTAAATTTTCAACCCAATTTAAAATTTTAAATTCATCGTTTCAATAAAAATTTTGAAATTTTAAACGATCTAAATTTACATCCAAACTTTATTTGTGACATACGTCTAGTTAGATATGGACATAGAAAAAGTTTCGTTGAAAAATATTACAGTAAAGTCCGTTCGCGTTTTACTGTATATCAGTCCATATAAAGCTGCGTAAAATTTATCTTCCAAATCCAAATATTTTTACACAATCCGCTTGTAAAAATTATTCTGATCAAGATTTTATGATTCGTTTCGTCTAAAACTGTCATCGCCTGCTCCGTTTATATTATTTTGCAAAACGTACAATTTAAGCGGCGTAAATGCAAATTTTATAAAATCATCGTATCGCAATAATCTGTATACCGTTGGAAGCGTACCGTCGCGCTGATCAAAATGGTATATTTGTTTGCATCATTCGGAGTTCGGAGTTAAAAGTTACATATTGTAAACGGTTTGAAACCTGTCCGTTACACTTTTAAACCAGTGTCTATTAGGCTTCACTAGGGTGGAATTCGAGGCATCTTCTGGTCAATAATTACTCTAGGAAACCCAACAGGCTTTGGGAGTACCGAGACAAACAGAGGAGACCTTTCAATTTCTGCATGATTTCATATAAACTCAGCTTGATACCACTAATCCTTTCGTTTGCATTCCAACTCTCTGGTGCGTATGCTTCAGCCTTCTCTCCTCCCTCATATTATTCTTTGTTTAAAAAAAAAAAAAAACTCTCCTCTCCAAAAATTTTCACCCACCCTACCCTGCACTTCCGCCCACCTGCCAGCCTGGTCGCCCAACCCTCCGCCTTACACTCCCGCCACCCGTCCGACTCACCCCAGCCCAGACCCCACCCCGCCTCCCCCTACCTTGCCCAGTTCCGCCCAGACCCCACCCCGCCCCCTACCTTGCCCAGTTCCGCCCAGACCCCACCCCGCCTCCACCTACCTTGCCCAGTTCCGCCCAGACCCCATCCCGCCCCCTACCTTGCCCAGTTCCGCCCAGACCCCACCCCGCCTCCACCTACCTTGCCCAGTTCCGCCCAGACCCCACCCCGCCCCCCTACCCTGCCCAGTTCCGCCCAGACCCCACCCCGCCTTCCTCCGTTCCTGCCCAGTTCCGTCACCTGCCATCCACCGACTACCCGGACCCGCCAGCAACCCATGCAACCACCCAGCCCGGTCTCTGCCACCACCAGCCCTCCGCCAGCCCCACTGCCGTCCACCAGTCCAACCAGCAACCTCCAAACCCGCCAGCCCAGTCCACATACCGACAGCCTACACCCGCCAGTCCACCACCAGTTCGCCTACTCCTCTGACAGCCTCCGCCGCCAACCAGCACCACCACTTCCATCCACTTCGACTTGGCCATAACTGATTTTGCCTTTTGTTCATATATGAGTTTATATAGGAAACTGTATATTACATAGCAATGAAATTCTTAGCATTCTAGTTGCTCACGTTTGCTGCTATGTTTTATTTCCAGCTACTGCTTCGGAGTCCTAAGTTACCTTCAGCTTGTCGGATCTATCTTGCTTCATCGTTGGTATGATTATATATATATACAATCTATATATATTATATTGAATCAATTGTTAATTAAATTTTCTGTTTGATTACAGTTGCGTTCATTTTGCATCGAGCTTGTTAGTGTCTCTTATCTATTCGTCTTCGTGCTTCGTCGTCAAATCTCTAACCACGCAAGGTGAATATTTTCTATTCACGACTCAAAGATCTATTATACTATGATAATTAGATGTTGGATGTTATGAATGTTAATTTGGACGTTAAATGAATTGAATGTTAAAAATTGAATTGAAGTAGCATGTTAAATAGTATGACACCAAATTTGCTATGTGATATTAAATTGTTGTTATTGTAACTGATAATAAATTTGAACTGAATTTGATATAGAATAGATATAAAAATTCTGAATGACATATGTTAAACTTGACCCCTTATATGATGAATATTGAATAATTAAATTGACCCTTTAAATTGCTTGACACGTAGAATTGATAAATGTCACTTTGGACTATTGAACGTATTGAATTAACCGTTGTAATTGAAATTGAACGACCAAGTGAAACTGAAATGTTATAATCTTTAATCTACATGAAATGATAGTGTAGATTCTAGAAATAGTTATATTAATTGGCGTAAATAACAAACGCGAATTAATACGACTATTTCGGGATTATTTGAATTGTTGAATTGTTGCAAATGGATGCTATTGCTTGTTTATTTACTTTGACACCATCCCTGCTATCACACTGCAAGTTCCCTTTGTATGTTTTGATTTTGAATTTAAATAGAATCGGGTTGAAATGATAAATACCCAATTGAATGAATTGGCCTAGGATAGATAATTAAAATAAGAAACCGAACGGTCAACAAATAACGTTTTGAAATTGAGACTTATTCGGAATTATGGAATGAACTTAGAAAACTGTATTGTAATTTGGTAACGTAAATACAAATAAAATGATTTTATTGAATTGAATATATAAATTTGTTTTGAAATATAAATAAAATGATTTTATTGAGTTGAATAAATAAATTTGTTTGAAATATAAATAAATTGATTTTATTGAATCGAATAAATTTGTTTGGAAGTAAATAAAATGATTTTATTGAATGAAATAAATGAACTTGTTTGAAATAAATAAAAATGGATTTTATCGAATTAAATAAATTAGATTTGTTGGAATAAAGAAATAAATTGAAATAAATGAGAACGAATTAATGTAATGAATTGAAACGGATTTGTAAATTTATTTATTTAAACAAAGTGTTTGACAAAGTTAATCGAAATGAGATTTAAGAAGTAAATAGGTTAGAAGATAAAGTGATTTAATTTCGAGTTTTGATAAATAAATAAACGAAGTTTTGACAAAGTAAATGTAGTAAATGAAATTGATATAGTAATGAACCTAGGAATGTAAATACGGATTTAAAGAATAAAACTTGATTTAATTAGTTGAACTAAGATTGACTATTTCATGTAATCCATAAATTTGAGTTGATTTAATAAGTGAAATGTTGATTTAACGTGAATACTTAAATTTTGATAACTAAAGGGCTTGAACTAGAATTTTTTTTCGGAATATGATTTTGTAATTAAAACGAATCGAATTATGAAATATCAAATTTGGAAGTCAAATTTGCAACTTGACCTCTGGATTTGATTTGTTTTAACTTTAATAAAAAGTTGACTGTTGGGTAATTAATACGTAGTTATTAAAGAGTCCGGGATCGGATTATGGACATACTCTCTGTCGATACCGAAAACCACTTTAATAACTAATATACGCGAAGTGTTGATCCAGAATGAAGTGGATGGTTTTGATGAACGCGTTGACTGAAGAAAGAGAACGATTTTGGATGACCCCTGACATGACTAAAACAGGAGCCGCGCCGGGCCATTGAGGTTCGCTACCTCTAGCGGACACACTTCTTCGATACCTTATCTATTACTTTTGTGATTCGATTTGGGTGCACCCCTTGATTTGGGAGTGTTGTTTCGCGGTGTTGGGATAGTAGCTGCTATGCCCAACATCAGTCCGGATCACGCAACTACTAGTATCCTAGTTGGTATCGCCTCATGTACCTTGTCATACTGATTATCCTATTCGAGACCACTACGATTTTGATTTGTACCTTTAGTATATGGATTGCCCTCTGGTGACTTCCGGTTTTGGGGAAACTACGGTCTTGTATATGCTTTTGGGAATAAACAGGTTAAGAGGTGTATGGGCCCTGCTTAACCCTATTTTGGTATCTTACTTTATAGATTAGACATTATCTATTTAGCGTATTCTGTAGGTAGTTTATCGATCCCTTAATGATGTTTATGTTCACCTTTGAGTTATGGACTTTATTATATGCATTTGATTATCCTGTATAAGATTTTGAGTCCTGACTCGAGTGTTTCTTTTGCATATGCTCGGGTCAGTCTGAAGCTATTCCGTTGCTGGTCAAGGTTGGTCGAAGATGCTGGAGACTTAGCTTTTATCAATATCATTTTATTTTCAGTATTTGATGTACTTATGTATTGGACATCTTGTATCTCTTTCAGTCGCTTTATGTTGAGACATTGTTGTATTCTCTGTAGTAGCTTCATGAACTACTATTATGACGATGTATTTTCCGCTGCATTATTCTGTGACTGTTCTGAGTCTGTGATGTTGTATTGATTCTCATTTACATTTATGTACTTATAATCCCATAATGTTCTGTGTTTTGTATTATTTAAGTTGACAAGTGTGGATTATTGTCAATTTAAATGGTCCAAATATACGGGATGTTACACACATCCTCATCGAATTCATCTCCACTAAATCTATCTTCTCTCAATAGTAATAATGACAACATGAGAAGTCATGAAGCAAGACATAGAGACAGAAATACAACCAACAGTGTGCAAGAGGAAGACAAGGAAGACTCATCACCAAACATTCATGACACACAAGAAAACAGGCAGACCAGAGAGGAAACACCAAATCAGCAAGGTCACCATATGATAACAAGGTCAAAACTAGGCATCTTCAAGCCAAAAATATATGCAGCCCAGAGATCAGTACAGGAACCTTCTACATTTGAAGAGGCAATGCAACATGAAGAGTGGAAGAGAGCAATGGAGGAGGAGTATAAGGCATTAATGAGCAATAAAACATGGAAACTGGTGGCTCTACCCAAGAACAAAACGGTGATTGGATGTAGGTGGACATACAAACTAAAGCATAAATCAGATGGAACTATCGACAAGTACAAAGCAAGGCTCATAGCCAAGGGCTACACACAACAACCAGGTTTTGACTTCAAAGAAACATTTAGTCCAGTAGTTAAACCTACCACAATTCGAGTTGTCCTAACCATCGCATTGCTTAACCAGTGGCCTATCAAACAGCTAGATGTGAACAATGCTTTCTTAAATGGTGAACTAGAGGAGGAAGTGTATATGGAACAGCCCAGAGGCTTTGAAACTATTGAAGAAACCCAACAGATTGTATGTCGATTGAATAAGGCAATTTACGGACTGAAGCAAGCACCTAGGGTTTGGTTTGAGAAACTGAAGAAAACATTGATAACACTGGAATTTCATACCATAAAATCAGACAGTTCGCTGTTTATACAAAGAAAGGGGAATGAAACTATATATGTCTTAGTATATGTGGATGATTTCATTGTGACAGGAAGTAACTATGCCGGAATTCTCAAACTAACAAACCACTTGAACAATGTGTTCAAACTGAAAAATCTAGGAGAATTGAACTACTTTTTGGGTATTGAAGTAAGAAGAAACATGAAAGAAGAGATTCACCTAAATCAGAAAAACTACATTCTATCAGTCTTGAAGAAAGCAGGAATGGACAATGCAAAAATATGCCAACTCCAATGACTAAAAATCTCCAGTTAACAAAGAATGACGGTGACCCAATAGAAAGTGCACATCGATATAGGAGTATAGTCGGAGCTCTTCAGTACATTACTATAACTCGTCCAGAGATTTCATACAGTGTAAACAAGGTTTGCCAATTTATGCAAAACCCTCTAGATACCCATTGGAAAGCAGTGAAGAGGATACTTCGCTATCTAGCAGGAACATTAGACCATGGACTGAAGCTATATGCTCCAGGAAAACTCAATCTAAGTGCCTTTGCTAACGCTGATTGGGCCGCAGACAGAGATGATAGAAGATCGGTGAGTGGTTATTGTGTTTACCTAGGAAAAAATCTGGTATCTTGGTGCTCGAAGAAACAACCTACTATCTCTAGATCAAGTACGGAAGCCGAGTACCGAAGTGTAGCAGCGGTGGTATCTGAAATTATGTGGCTAAAGTCACTACTGTATGAGATTCTGGGAATGAAACAGATCTTAGTCACTGTGTGGTGTGACAATGCAAGTGCAGTTGCTTTAACTGCCAATCCCATATTACACTCTAGAACTAAACACATTGAGTTAGATTTGTACTTTGTAAGAGAACAAGTTGCAATGGGAAACATATGTATTAATCATATACCTGCATTACATCAGCGTGCTGACATTTTAACCAAATCCTTATCTTTGAATCACTTTGCCAGGCTGAGAGATGCACTGAACGTCACCAGGGAAGAAAGAGTAGACTGGAGTAAAAAGAAGAAGGAAGTAAGAGAAATAAAAGAGGAAGAGAGAGTTCAAATTGAAGGAAGGAGTTAGAATAGCTAATATAATATTGCTTGTATCAGAGTGTATTAGTGTTACTGTATTTCGTATTCACTGCATATTGGTGTCTTGCTAAACAAGTCTTGTGCGCATATATATTAGTGTGCCTGCATCTGTTTTGTAGAACTGTGGTTTCTAATAATCAAAACTTAATTCTCTTTTCCAAATATTTTCATTATGTACGAGGCAGTGTACGTGGTCATACCAAGCCCAAGAAATGACTATATCATGTAGTTGTAGAATAAAGGAATGAACAAGGTCATTGCATAGCAAGCTTACGTAGTATATGTTGCTACTCTTGGAAAAAAAATCACAAATTTAATTAAAAGTAATCAACTAGCATGACCAGTGTTTAGAGAGCTAGTGAAGCAAATCAGACATGTACTTGGCACAACTGATAAACTGGATAACAGATCAAAAGAGGAGGAAAGTACAATTGAAGGCAAGACCAATTGCTTTCCAGGATGGTCCCAGCAATCCATCAAGAACCTCAAACCATTGAATAACATGATTTTTTAAGTTTACATTTTCCGTCGCTTTTCTGTTTCTGTACTCAACGTAGAGTACACTAATCAGGTACGCAGTCCAGCTTCCCATAATTCCATAGAACAACTGAAAGACGATTCTAGATATCATACCAAGCTGCAAGAATGAGTATGGCAGTGTCAACAATACTTGAGCAACCTGGAACATTATATGTAAGTTAGAGACAGTACTTGATTGAATATCATATTTTATTATCTGGATAACAGCTAATAAGATGTGTGTATAGTGTATACAAACTTTGATTGGATGCACAATTGAACCAAGCATCATAAACGGAACCACCATCATGCTAGAGGAAATTCTCCATGTTAAAGGAAGTAGGGTAGTGTTCATCTTCTTCTCCATTTGCATTTACGTCCTTGCTTCCTATTATGAATTCTTTATCAGTAGCGGCTGTGTCGTTGTGGTTTGATGCTATTGGAATAGTCTCCCCTGCTTGCCTTGGAGCCATTTTTTTTCTTGTTTGGGTAAACTAAAATAAGAAGTGGAAGAAGCTAAGACCCTGAAAATATATAAAGAGAAACATGTAATAATTAGATTAGAGAAACCAAGAAGTGGACAATTGAGAAGTCACCATAACCCATAGATTTTGTAGGTTAAATATTGTAGAAAGTATTTCTTCCAAGAAGTAGTACTATTTAGTCAAAGCTTTAGCAAACTTTCTACATAAATCAAATTAAAAGGTTGGTACAAAATCCAAACTTAACTGTTACCTCTAAAATCAAGAATGATCAAGCAATAAGAAGACTGGGAAAGATAGAGCTTTTAATCCTTTTAACTGTCTCTGGAAGAGAGATAATTAGCAAAGTAAATTATAAGGAATTACTCTACTCTAAGGAATTATGGGTTTGTGCCACATAAAACTTGTTGGCAGGATCGACAGCTTATATGACCAACAATACTTTTTCTTTTTTAAGAAAAAAAGGTTGAGAAACAAACAAACAAATAATATAGTTTGGTGAAATGTAAATATTCGAATTTCAGTATAAATCTCAGCATACAAATATATAAGCTTCATTGATTTATTAGTAATCACTTAATTAGAAAACTTAGCTGGTATGTATCTTAGTAGTTATTTGATTTTTTCTATATAAAAAGGAGAGTCTAATCTCCCATTATTAGTGGTATTCAACAGGTACTTCAAGTTTCAACTCTCAATATTTGGTAAGGGGTCAAAAAACAATCTTTAGTAGACTAACCTTTTGACTGAAATATTCCTAATATTGATAATAAAGTTTTCTGAAAACTACTTTTGATAACCATTGTCTATTTCTACAAAGCATATCGGAGCAAAAAAATTGTTCAACATTTACATGACTTGTTATTTCACCAAAATCACATCAAAAACATCAATAGCTATTCTTGCATCATAATGGAAATAACTAACGACAAGGTAAATCAGTGATATATTAGACATAAATGAAAATTGCATTTTTACAAAACTGTCACAGATTTAAGAATTATTTAAATTTAAACTTGTTTAAGTAGCTCACCATTGATTGCCCAAATAGCCTTTCTCCTCTTTGGTGTCATAAGCAAGGTTCTTGATACATGAAATTAAGTACTACATTTTAACATCACATACGTTGAACTAATTAGATATTTATTATTTTCAAATGAAAAAAACTGAATAAACATAAGACCAACGCAAGTAAAATGTCTTGGCATATTCAGTACAAACTTCACCACATTTGTTATAAGCATTCTTTAGCATATCATCGCTTCCCAAAGTAAATAATTTCTGGCTTCTCTCATTTTTATCAACAAGAGCTACTTGATTCAATATTACTTTATAAACAAGCTGTTTTGAAGAAACTGCCAAATTCTCAATGATTACACTTATAAACAATTTTCATTCTTGTAAACAAAATTAGTTCTTGTAGATAAAATAAGTGTTCTGCCAATTTTTATGAATACATAAACAAAATAAGTGTGTAGATAAAAAAGTTTCCCCAAGTCTAACAAATTTTACCGAAACCAACAATTATCGGTCATCTACTTCATTATAGATAGCCATAACAAATTTATTATCCTTTCTGGCCAAACAGTGGCCACTCTCCTAGGCAGATTCCACTACAACAAAGGAGGAAGTAGAACATGGCTATCCGCAGCAGTGACCTCCGGCTGCCCCACCATCCTTCCTCTCTATTTCTTCCTCTCCTCCTCCAATAACTCTTCTTCTCCCCTACTCAAAAAACTCATCCTACCCTACATCCAAATTGGCATAGCCTCCTCCCTCGACAACCTCATGTACTCCTACGGCCTCCTCTACCTCCCAGTCTCCACCTTCTCCCTCGTCTCATCACCTAGCTCGCCTTCAACGCCATCTTCTCCTTCTTCCTCAGTTCCCAAAAGCTCACCTCCCTAGTCCTCAACTCCATCATCATCGTTACCTTCTCCACTGCCTTCCTTGGAGTCAACCCCAACCACGATGACTCCAGTACGAACATACCAAAAAGCAGGCTCCCGTTTGGGTTCGTACTGATACTTGCAGCATTGGCGGTGTTCTCGTTCCTCTTGTTTATGACAGACATGATGTACCAAAAGGTGCTGAAAACTAAGGACTTCTTCGTGATATTCGAGACGATGGTGTAGATAGGGTAGTGGCGGTGGGCTCGGTGGTGGGGCTGTTTGCGAGAGAGGAATAAGAGTGCTGGAGATAGATAGTGGATTTGTGAAAGAGAAATACAATTTTAATTTTTAGTTGAATTTGGGATAGAGATATGTGGGGAAGAGAGGTCGATGTTGAGCTATTTACGAGAGAGGTGGCATATTTTTATTTTTCCGCTGGATGTCTTGCTTTGCAACAGCGTTTTAGGGATTGTTTTTCTTTTCTTTTAATAATTCCGTCTAGATAATCGCATCATTTTTATTAAAATGCTATGCATTCATGCTGCGAAAAATAAATTTTCTTGTGGTCCCACATTTTAGAATAGTAGGAATTATATTTATTTAAATATATGTTCCTTAAAAGAAGGTTGGGCCTTTTGGGCATTCGAATGTTTGCTCTATTGTGAAGGAAGCTTGTATAACTACCTCATAAGTGCGTGTCGTTGCCTTATATCCGATCGGATCGGGTTTGGTTTTGGATTCAAATTATATTTTTGGACAGAAATGTTTTAGTTAAAATGGACCAGATTTGAACCTGCTAAGAAACCCAGAATTCAAATTAAAATGCAGAAAAGGTGGAAAATGCGATAGTTGAAATGGCGGGATGTTCGAAAATTCAAACAAAGGGAAGTATCGTTTGGCAGAAGACACGGCGTTTCAAATGAAAGATATCTCTCTTCACAACTATAAATAGCAATACCCAAAAGATGTTTCAGATAACTTTTCTTCTCTTTGAAATTTGCGACATCAGAAATTTTTTCAAAACACTTTCTTCTTCCTAAATATCAGAAACGCCTAAAAGCGTTGCAACTTCAAGTTTCTCATTCTCTTCTTCCCTTTTATTTCTTTCAAAACTATTTCAGGTTGTGATACTACAGATCGCAAACTCGATCCTCTTGTCACAATAGTTAATTCAAAAGATAGTTTGAATCGATTTTGACAGTGCTGTCGCAATCAATTAAAGAGAATAATCATTTCGACTCCATTGTATCTTGGAAGATGATTTTTCTAAACTCACAGCACCCATTTGTTTGTTCAAACGAGTGATGATGACAAATAACATCTTAGGGAAAGTGTCGTCGACGTGCCTTGGTGCGATCACTACATATTTGGTTTTACCACTGCTATGCCATTTCACCAGAAATCCAGAAATATACACCACCAATCTTAAGATTTTATTCGACAATGGCACCTCATAAGAAAACCAAAGTCACACCTTATGAACTTCGAAAGAAAGGGAAACCAGATCTTGATTACTATCGAGATTCGGGATGTAGAGCTATTGTTTGATTACCTGAACCAAAAAATAAGAAATTAGGACAAAAGCACATTAAGTGTATTTTCTTAGGATACGCTCAGCGCAACAAAGGTTATAGGTTTCTAATAATAAGAACTAATAATTCAATTGAGGTAAACACAATAACATAATCTAGAGATAAGATTTTCTATGAAAATTGATTCACGTCTATTTCATTTGACATATCTATTAGTGAAACAGTGGAGGTTAGTACACATATACGTGAAATGGTGGAGGTCATTGAACATGCTTGTGAATTTGAGAACACTCAAGAAAATAATGATCAAACTGGTGAAATCTTAAGAGAAGTAAAAGAATGAGAACTGAAAAGTCATTTGGACCAGATTTTATCACTTATTTGGTTGAAGGATTGGTTGCTAAGGGATATACCCAAAAGGAAGGAATATATTATTTTGATACCAATGCACCTATAGTTAGAATTTCAACAATTATGGCATTAATTGCATTAGCATATATTTATAAATTTGAAATTCATCAAATGACGTCAAGACTGCATTCTTAAATGGAGAACTTGATAAAGAGATATATATGTCTCAACCAGAAGGTTTTTGTGATGCCTGGACAAGAACGTAAAGTATGTAAACTTATTAAATCACTTTACGATTTTAAACAAGCACTAAAACAGTGACATGAGAAATTTGATAAAACCATAGTATCAAATAGTTTTAGGATTTGCGAA
This sequence comes from Allium fistulosum, assembly GCA_030737815.1. Taxonomy (NCBI): domain Eukaryota; kingdom Viridiplantae; phylum Streptophyta; class Magnoliopsida; order Asparagales; family Amaryllidaceae; genus Allium; species Allium fistulosum. The sequence goes on along the minus strand of CM060902.1, from coordinate 374,692,628 downwards.
TCAAACAAACGTGTCTATAGCAAATTTCGTGTCGGTAAAGGTAATTATGTGTCTTTATGTTGATGATATGTTGATATTTGAGACTGATACCTCGAGTATTGAAGAAACAAAAAGATTTCTATCTTCATGTTTTGATGAAAGATATGGAGGGAGCTGAAGTAATTCTAGGAATAAGAATCATAAAAATAGCAGAAGGAGTCATTACCCAATATCATCATTACATAAAGAAAATTCTAAAAAGGTTTAATCAATTTGATTGCAAACGGATAAGCACCACATTTGACCTAAATATGCAACCATATTCTAATACTAGTAGATCAATATATCAACTAGAATACGCTAATGTTATTGGTAGTCTAATGTATGCTATGACATGCACATAAACCTGACATTGCCATGCTTACGTTGTTGCCAACATTAGTAGATATACCAGTAACCCTAGTCATATTCACTGACTAGTTATACAAAGAATTTTGAAATATATAAAAGAAACCATAAACTATGGTATATTGTACAGTGGGTATCCAAGAATATTAGAAGGGTACACGGATGTCATTTGGAACACTGGAAGAGAGGATAATAATAAATTAACCAATGGATAGATATGCACTTTTAGTGGGGGAGCAATATCTTGGGCCTCAAAGAAATAAACATGTATTACAGATTCTACCATGTTTGCTGAATTTATAGCACTGGCTTCTTGTAGTAAAATAGCGGAATGATTGAGAAATTTATTGTTAGAAATTCCTGTATGGCTAAATCCAATATCTTCGCTATCTATGCATTGTGATAGTCAAGCAACCCTATCAAAAGCATATAGCCAGGTATATAATGGAAAATCTAGGCATGTTGGCCTAAGGCACAATGTAGTTAGGCAAATGCTCACTAAAGGGTAATTATCGTAGATTTCATGAGATCTAGCCAAACTTAGCCGATCCATTTGCAAAAGGACTTGAACAGATTTGGTGTTCAAAACATCAAAAGGAATGAGTTTAAATCCAACATAAAAATCACCTATGATGGAAGCTAACTCAACATACATAATGAAATTCGTTATCTTAAGTTCAATGAGCAAAAGTATATTATACGATGTGACTGAAGCACTATAATATTAGTCTACACAGCTAATATTATATCTATTCCAAGAATAGTGCTTGGTACCTATAATGATATAGTGGAGGTTGTACTACTTAGTACTTAATAGTTTTATAACAGAAGTATTGTTGAAGTGTATAGTTATAGGGCACTTGAAATAAACCTACCTATATGAATGCAGGAAGTTGGTGCCGCCATCTGTGAGACTATGACTTATGTCTCTAAGGGCATTTCATGAAAGCAAGATATACACACAAGTTCAATCCACGTGTCGGATTATGAACTATCTGAAGAAAAGAAAAAGAGTGTTAGTGAAATTTTTTATAAAATATTTTGTGTGGGTTATTTTGTTTTTAAGTAACAAGAAGAGAAAGAGAAGAGGAGAAGGATTGGGAATAGTCTCATATCTTAGATTAGTAGGAACTATATTTGTTTAAATATAGGTTCCTCAAGAGAAGATTGGGTTCTTTGGGCACCCAAATGTTTGTTTTATTGTGAGGAGAGAAGTCATGCATAACCGTCACACATGCGCACGCCACCGCTGTCGTCCATCCATCTGACCGGTTGGGTTTGAGTCCAAATTATATTTTAGGATAGAACTGTTTCAGTTCAAATGAGTCAGATTTGAAACTTAACAAGCCTAGAATTCAATTAAAATATAGGAAAGGTGGGAAACGCGACTATTGAAATGGCGGGATGTTTGAAAATTCAAACGAAAGGAAGTATCGTTTGGCAGAAGACACGACGTTTCAAACAAAAAGGTGTTTCAAAACACTTTCTTCTTCCTGAAAAATCAAAAACGCCTAAAAAGCGTTGCAAATTCAAGTTTCTCATTCTCTTCTTCCCTCTTATTTCTTTCAAAACTATTTCATTTTGTGATATTGCATATCACAAACTCGATACTCTTGTCGCTACAGTTAATTCAGACGATATTTTGAATCGATTTCGACATTGCTATCGCAATCGGTTAAAGAAAATAATCATCTCGGCTCCATTGTATCTTGAGAGACGACGTGCTTAAACTCACAACACGCATTTGTCTGTTCAAACTAGTGCTGAGAGTAAATAACGTCTTAAGGAAAGTGTCATCGATGTGCATTGGAGCGATCTTTATATATTTAGTTTTACCACTGCTGTGCCACTTCATCAGAAATCTGAAATTATACCCTGCTTGTAAACATGTAATCTTCTTCCAACATCTGCTCGTACAACTCGGTAGTTAGAATACAAATATGTATGTTTCTTAATTCTGCTTGCATTTTAATCTTTTGTTTTAAATCAAATTGAATTGAGAGGTTTATATAATGCACTTTCAACTTCTACAGTGGTGTGAATGAGAACGCAGTTAGTAGTTGTGCAGATCTTATTTTTGCTCAATGGATGCATCTTTTGTTCATGATGCCCCTTTACTGCCTTCAGGCTTCCGGGTATTTCCTTTTGACTCTTTGAGTGTAAATACATTTGATACTGGCATAAAAAAAAGGGCATTTGTACTGTAAATGATCATTCTTGATGAAGAGTAATTGATTTTGACAAATTTTAGTAGATACACATAATATTGCAGTACCTAAAACTAACTACACATATCTTTTATAAAATTGTCCGAGTAAATGGTAGGTGAAATGCCTGTGAAAATATAATTAGAGGATTCAAAAAGAAACTTTGAATTGTGCATAGTGGGTATTACGCTGGCAAAGTGTAGTATATATAACACCAAATAATTCAATCAGCATTCAAAGGATTAGGTCTCCAACCTTTTAATGTATAAATTCCATATCAACTATTGTTTTATCTGCATATAGAGCACATTTGAAAATAACTTATTTTGAAACTTTTTAAAAGAAGATTTGAACAACATCTTCTAAGTAATTTTAAATAGTAGTTTACAAGTAAAAGTGTTTGGTGCAATTTGACTTTTAAGTTAAAAGAAGTAAAAAAATTGTCAGTAAGTTATAAGCAATAAATTGTTGCTTCTCATATTTTGATTTATTAGTCACTTTTGTAAGCTTCTTATAAAGAGTTGACAAACACTTGAATTGCAATAAGTGACTTATAAGTAGTTTTGACTACTTATAAGTAGTTGTCCATACGTGCCCATATTCTCATTATCTCAACTAACAACTATTTAATATGTACATTATAAAATTAGTTACAAAATTAGTGAGTGGGCATATCTGTTTCTTTAGTTCCCTAACATGACCCTACTAACTTAATTTTCATAATAAAAAGCAACCATTTTCGACCTCAACAATCATTTTAGAGTTAGTGGCGGTGGGTATAAAAAGAACTCATGAAACTATGATATATTATTTGACAAAGTCGCATATTAATTAGTGGTTAAAAATTAAGATGGAGATAGGCACTAGTTACATCTTAAAGTGTCAAGAAACTTAAGCAAATGCAACGCAACCTACCGATTATATGCGTGAATTCACACATATTTATCATGGTATATGTAAAATTACCGATAAAGTGAATATTCGTAAGCTAAAGATAGTTGATTTTATCTCTACCTTTTACAATACTGATTATATTGGACTAGATTAGCTAGCTAGTGGCAGTACTAATGCACACATATATCAGGTTTCTAGGTACAACCTAAATTTGCAGTGTATAAAAGCTGCTGAGAGGAGAGGAGTATGCAAAAGGCAGTTGATGGTTATGGGTTGCAGTGAATGGCAGGCTGAAAGGAAGTACATGAGATATATATCAAGACTTTATTCCAGTAAACGCTCTATTCAATTCGTTTATCATCCTTATACAACTATATTCAATTCGTGGTGATGGCAGGCCGTAATGAATATTGACATATTTTCAGAGGGATAATTAATGATCGACTATCATCAATTGTAATAATTTTGTTCCAGTAATCACTTGGCTAACTTACTAACTTATTATGCTTATTAATTCTCAGCACAACATCTTTGTATGCTGCAGAATATTGTCCATCATTTGATCCAGTCGTTTTCGTTCGCATTGTTTCATTTTAATGCTCCCAACAAGGCCAAAACCTGTTTTCTTCAATTGTCGTTCATGTTTCTTTATCATAAAACATTTATTTTTCAATAATATCATAATGTTGCACTTAACCTGATCATGTTGGAACATTCTTAGGTAGTGAAAATGGAGTCATTCTTAGTGAGGGAAACTTTGATATGGTATATATTCAATATAATCTGATTTCAAACTAACATAAGTTCATTGAAAAAAATAGTTTGATAGGAAGATAAGTTTCATGTACTGAAATTTCCATTATACCTATCATAATTATCTGTCATGATTACAGGTGAATTCACTTTTATTTAAACTCTAGAGATTTTCAAAAATACACATAAACTTGTTACTTTGTATAATGCTATCTGTAACAAAGGTCGCTAGATGATATAATAATGCTCATGCATATTTGCAACAATAATTACCTAGAAGTACAAAAATCTTGAAATCTTGGGTTTCCTCTCAACCATGGGAGAAAATCAATTTCCTTACCAAATTTCCTCTAAAACTCTCTAATTATTCATCTCTAATCAGACCACCTGAGATTTCTCACATCAGAAAGTCATTAGATGATATCATCATAGATAATGATGGGTTCCAATTGGTTCAAGCTAAGCAACAAAGGAGAAGAAAGGCCAAGAAAGTTCAGGAGTTGCTACCAGCTCTCAATAATGTCAATCTAAAAGGCGAAGATGGTCAAAAAACCACCACCCAGAAAATAAAAAAGGGAAATCTGGTGTCACGACAGAGAAAGCCGGTAGCCATCTCACTGAACAAGGGGCAAGACCGAAAAACATGGGCATATATATTTGTAGATCAGCCTCAAGAACCAATTGATGATGAATGCAATCTTGAGCATATAGCACCAACCAAGATTAAGAACAGGAATTTGGTCTGGTTAAAGAAGAAGTGTGTAAAAGAGCAACTGAATCATGAAATAATTCAGTTCTTGTTTATGTAGTGGGTACCAAACCATACTACTTGTATTTCAAATCATATATTCAAAGAGTTTGAAATCCGGTTGGTGAATTTGAAATTTACACTAGAGAGAATGGATTCTTCCTAGTGAAATTTAAAGAATCTCAAAATTGCAATTCAGTTTTGAAAAATGGACCATATTTCCATAATGACAAACTCATCATAATGAAAAGGTGGTCTGATTCATTGAAAATGGATAGAGATCTTTTAACTACGATGCTGATATGTGTAAGATTACCCTGTGCTAATCTAAATCTATGGGACCGAGAGGCTTTCAGTGTCATGACGAGTATCATAAGAAAACCCATTAAAATGGATGCAGCCACAACTATGAAGACAAGATTGAATTATTCTCACCTTCTTGTTGAAGTGTCTGCAAATGATGAACTTCCTAATGAGATTTATCTTTCTTTGTATAATGGTGAAAAAATTACTCAAAAAGTTGAATATGAATGGGTTCCACCGAAATGCATTGTATGCAAGTGTTTCAGCCACACTAGAGATCAGTGCAGTCCGAAACAAGCATGGATGCCCAAAGTCAATAATCAAGAAAGTTAAGAAAAAGAAACTGCAAATTCTGATTCAAGAAATCATTCTATATCACAAAATCAGATAATATCATATGGTGAGAAATATTGAATCGACCAAGAAGATGTCATTTTCAATCAAAGAAAGAATGATATATTGCTCTTTGATCAAGATGATCAGGTCATAGCAGAGGAAGTTCATCATAATTCTAAAGAAAACAGTTCAAAAGAGAATATACAGAGCAGCACAGAGGAGGGTGGGAAAAGTATAATGGTCTTTGAGTTTGAACCCCCTCCCCCTAATAATTTCAGACTCATGTTTAATTATATACAACATTTACACAAATAACACTAATTAAGTCCAACAACAATCCAAGATTCAAGATCTGGATAGGATCACAGAAGCACCTCCCTCAGAGCAGGTTGCATTAGTTGAGTGTTGTGACTCAGCTATGCCTCGTACAGCTGATTAATTTGATATTTTTCCGATTAAAGTTCCAAAAACAGTGCATAATGAAGGAACTGAATCAGAGATGGTGGATGCTATTGATCAGTTTGATATCTTAGAGCTGCACATTCCAATACCAAAGGCAACTGGTAAGATTAAGGGTAATAAAGAGAAGAAAGCTTTCAAACAAAAGTACATTTCTATTAATCCAGACTGGGATGAAATGTCATCAAGACTTAAAGAGTGTTGATAATAAAAGAAGAGGTAAGGGCACTACAGTGTCAAGTACTATTTAACTCATAATTTTATATATCATATTAATGTCTATCATTGCTTGGAATGTTAGAGGAATGAATTCCCCTACAAAACAGTCTGATATTTTATATATGATAAGTGTTTATAAGCCTTCTATTATAGCCCTTATAGAAAATAAGTTGAATGATGAGAACTATGAAAAGTTTTGCTAAAAATTGTCTAGCAATTGGAATCTATTAATAATAATGATTGTGGATGTACATGTAGAATCATTATCATCTGGGATTCCAATGTTTGGACTAACTTGAGTATTAACAAAGATAAGCAATATATTGATTGTCATTTTAAAAATATAGGGGGTTTTCACTACAAATAACAAGTATGTATGGCAGTAATATTGAAAGTGAAAGAAATGGAATGTGGTGTAAACTTAAAACTTTGAACTTTATTTATAATTTTCCTTGGCTTATTTTGGGTGATTTTAACACTGTTTTTCACGTTTTTGAAAAGTATGGGGGTAATAAAATTCCTCAAAGTAAACTAGATAGGTTAAATAATTTTTTGTTAGAAACAAGTCTTATAGAACCTAATATTAGTTGGAACAAGTTTACTTGGAAATATGGTTTGGATAAAAATATTCACTGTAAATTAGATAAGATTTTAATGAACAAAGAATTTTCAAACATTTTTCCTAATTTTATTTGTTCCACTCTTGAAAAAATACTAGTGACCATACTCCTTTACTTGTTAATCTCTTTCAAAATGTGGACTTCGGTTATAAAACTTCACCTTTCAGATTTAAAAATGGGTGGGTTGTTGAAGAGGATTATAAAGCTTTGATGGATAACTGCTTTAATTTTTCTTGTAATGGTACCAAACAATTTCAGTTTAGTATGTTACTGAAAAATGCTAAAAATAATCTTAAAACTTGGAATAAAAATAAATTTATGAATAATAACAAACTGGTTCTTCTGAGAAAGGAAGGGAAATTTCTTCAAGATATTGCAGATAAAAATTCTGAGGATATGAATGATGCTAATAATTTCTTCACTAACCAGAAAAATCACTTTATAGAACTTTATAAAAGTATGGTTAATGCTAGACAAAAAGCTAAAGTAGATTGGCTTACTCTAGGTGATGACTGTACCGAATTTTTTCATGCTAAAATGAGCAGTAGAAAGCATTTAAACAATATAGGAAATATTATAGATAATGCAGGTAATCTGTCTAATGCATATGACAGAGTAGTTAAAGATGCAGTAGAGTATTATGAAAAGTTATATTTTTCTAAGACTAATGAAATGAATTTTCCTCAAATAATTTGAAAAAATATTTTGAATGATAATGCATCTGAAATTTTACTTGCTCCAGTCACTATTGAAGAGATTAAGTATATTATTTTTAATGTCGGTGATAATAAAAGCCCTGGTCCTGATGGGTTTAATGCTAAATTCTATAAAAATCACTGGGATAATATAAAGGGGCAGGTCTATGATGTTATTAATGAATTTATGGAAAAAGGTAAGATTCTTAAAAGTATAAATCATACTTTTATTACTCTAAGTCCGAAAAGTAAAAACCCCACTAGTATTGGAGACTATAGACCCATTTCTCGCTGCAATTTTATATACAAAGTTATTGCTACTATGTTAAGTAATAGAATTAAAATATTTTTTCCTTTTCTCATTTCTGAAAATCAGAGTGCTTTTGTGCCAGGCAGACTAATATATGAGAATTCTCTGCTAACACATGAAATGGTCAGAAAATTTAATACTAAAAATGGTGATAATGTCTGTATTAAGATAGACTTGCAAAAAGCATATGACAAAGTGAATAGATATTTCATTTATCATATCATGAGATGTATGGGTTTTCCTAATAAATTTTGTGATTTGATTCTTGAATGTACTAATACCCCTACCTTTTCTATTCAAGGTAAATCAAAAGGTTTTATTAAAAGCAATAGGGGTGTTAGGCAAGGTGATCCTTTATCACCTTATCTATTTACTATGGTCATGGAATATTTTTCTATATTAATAGAAATTGAAGCTATTAAGGGTAATATTAATCATATTAATAGAGTTCAACCTTGTATAAATCATCTTATCTATGCTGATGATCTAATGGTGTTTTTGAAAGCTAACAAAGGTAATGCAGACACCATTATGAGAATTTTTGATAATCTGAGTAAGTATGCAGGGTTGCAACTTAATATAGGTAAGAGCAAAGCATATTTTAGTAAACATAGCAGATATAAAAAAGATGTTTTAAATGTTTTAAAAATTGCAGAAGGAAATCTTCCTATTAAATATTTGGGACTGCCTTTATCTGTAAATCAAATTAAAGATTCAGACTATTCTATGCTTATTGAAAAATTCAAGAGAGAATGGAAACTTGGTCTTGCAAACTACTTTCTATTGCAGGAAGATTAGAACTTATAAAAACTGTTGTATATGCTATCATTCTATACTGGCTACAAACATATCATATTCCTACTACATCCATTAAGAAAATAGAAAGTAGATGTGCTAATATTTTATGGAGAGGTAAATATCATAAAATCAGTTGGGATAAAGTCTGCAGGCTAAAAAATGAAGGGGGTTTTGGCATTAGAAACATGAATGATCTTAGTTTAACTTGTCATTTAAAATTATTTTGGAGATTTATTAGTGTTGATTCAATGTGGGCTAGATGGATGAGGGCTAAATATCTTAAGAATGGTAATTTTTGGAATATGTTGCCTAATAGCAATCAATCTAATGCTTGGAAACAAATTTTAAATTGCAGAAATATTGGCAAATCTTTATTAGAAAGAAAATCTAAGGTAGGTGAAGAAACTAGCTTGTGGTTTGACCCATGGTTTAATAATGATTCTTTCATAATCAAAGTTGGATGGAATAACTTAGTAATATTTAGGGGTTCCAGTGCTACAGTGTCTGCGATAATTAGAGACAACCATCGGCAACCTCAATTACATCCAATTACTAACCCACATAAGCATGAAATTTGCAAAATTCATCTTGATCTTAATGCAGACAGTGATTACCGGGAATGGAAAGCTAGCAACAAAGGAAAGTTCTCCTTTAAAACTACATGGGATGCTTTCAGAAATAAAGCCCCCAAAGTTGATTGGTATCAATGCATATTGAACAAAGTGAATAGCCCCAAGATGGCTTTTTGTACATTTTTGCTGTGAATAACAGACTGCCAACTTGGGATAAAATTAATAAATTGAGAAATAAAACTAATTCACTTTGTTCCTTATACAATTTAGTTAATGAAAGTGCTGATCACTTGTTTTTCGAATGCGACTATTCCTATTTTATTTGAAATCGCGTATAAGCTAAACTGGAAATTCTAAACAATGGACAAATTGATCTAAAGCAAGCAATACAACTTATCAACAGTAAATTCAAGACCAAATCCATTGAAAGAGACTTAGGTCACATATTAATAACTACTACAATCTATCATATTTGGAGAGAAAGAAATTTTCATACGCATAATAAATCAAGTAAGAGTAAAGAGCAGAAGTGGTTACTCAGCTAAACAGACAACAAGATACTTCTTCAATAATCAAAGAAAAAAGTGAAAGATCAAACCAAGTTTGCTTATTTAGCTAATGTTTGGACAATCAAAGCCGACAGCAAGCATTTGGAGCAATTTCTAACCCACCCGAAGAGCTTTTAGACAAGTCAACATGATATTGAAGCTAATAATTACGATCGTGCTTCCAATCGAGCTTACGCTGTTATCCAAGAGGAAGAACTAACAGATATGAGTCGCATTGACATCAGATCCACTAATTCTCCCCTTTCTAACTCTTATCAGAGAAATATCTACTCCGAAAAGGAGATTGAGGGGTAGCTTTAACAAATGTTTGTCATACTGGAAGAGAGGAGAGACCAATGGAGTGAATGAAGATGGAGGAAATAAGTAGTGGTTGGCTTCATTCGATCCTCCATTATTTTTCTTTTTGCTCTGGAATGTTTGAGTGTGTTGTAGTTGTCGGCGCTTAACCCTAATTAGGGTTATAGCTAGAGTTTGTTCAGGTTTGTTGTATTTTACCCGGTTCGATTTGTATGTGGGCTGGGCCGTTTTAACCTTATTTCAAAAAATAAAAAACAATAATATATACTATAACATTTTGTTAGTAGTGTGAGGAGCACATAGTTATGTTGTACGAGGCTCCAATTGTCATATATACTATAACATTTTGTTAGTAGTGTAAACTTGTGTCTATGAACGATTCAAGGATTTTATGTAAACTTGACTATTTTGTCTAAAGACTTTTGTATCATTATGGTTATGAATGTTATGTTTTGTTATGTGATTAATGTGTTTTGTCAGTTTTTTGAGTATTATGATTATTTGATTGATACTCTTTTATACGAAAATATGTTAATTACTACTTTATAATATATGCGACAAGCAGAATGCAGTAAAAACTGAATAAGCAACCAATATGGAAAAGTAGCATGCACCAAAATAATTAACAAATTTTAGCAGCATTTACTCAACACTACCGAAATTTTATATTAGCAAAACCAAACGCTACAAAACATATATTGTAGCATTTATTGGACATTATGAAAAAGTTTTCTATTACGCACAACAAACACACAATATGTTGTTTTATGATAGCATTTATAGGAACACAACAGAAAATTCTGGACTTTTAGTTGTGGCTTCCATAACGACGTTTACTAAAACACTACTATAGGCTTTGGTTGCGTTTTCTAGACGCTACCAAAACATTTTCCGGTGTAATGGTATATTCTTCTTCTAAGTCTCCATTAAGAAAAGTTGTTTTTCACCCAATTGGGATATTTCTTAGATTATGAATAACAGTTAAGACAAATAAAGTTTCAATAGTTCCTAACATAATCACAGGGAATAAGTGTCAAAACAGTCGATGTCTCTTTTTGTGTAAAGCCAATCATTAAGTCTCAAGTATAGTGGGATGTTGTACAATCAAATTAACGTCTAATGGTTTTTTTTCAAGATTTACCATCGAATACTTAGAAGCATATTTAAATACACACCCATACCCACAACCTAAGGCACATGCCTGTAAGTATGCGAGTTTGTTTAGTCATTCATACTATATGTACTTAACAACAACTAACAGAAACAATGATATATATAAATAGAAGAATGTCAAATAATAAGGGATAGGGAACAAAAGAGTTTTGTTGTAGTTATCCAAAATCAATTTCCAATTTCCACTGCAGCTTTTGCACATCGCATGCATATCACAGCATAGTGCACATATAATGTGTAAAATTTGTTGGGGAAAATCCCTTCAGATGAACAGTCTAAAGGAATGAAAAACCCAACGCAGCAGAAAACAACTAGATCGTTATTGTAGTGAGACGAAACAAACAGAGATAAATACCAGAACAGACAGTCACATATCTATGCAATGCAGAAAAATAAATAACACCAGTATTTATAGTGGTTCCACTACTGCGAGGCAGTGTACGTCCACTTGGGGAGAGGAGATTTTATTAATCACTGAAAGATTAGAGTTACAAGATTGATTCACTTTTGGAGGCTATACATAAGAAGAATTTACAATACAGACAAAATTCTGTAGAGTTTCAACTCTTTAGGATGACTGCCATTGTTGTCCAGAAGCTCCTCTATTTATAGAGTGAAGAAATAAGGAAGGGTAGCTGCTATATAGCAGCCTTGAGGTTTGGTTCGGTGAACCTGGTCCGGCATGATTTGGTCCGGCATAGGTTGGTTCGGCATCAGCCACTTCAACATCTGGACTGGCAACTTCAATAGTCTGGACCGACATGCTTTACCACACCGAACAAAAATACTGGTTCGGCATCATCACCGCCCCACTTCATTCACTACTTCACCGAACGAACTCCACCACCGAACAAGAAATCTCATTCGGTCCTCCACTCCACCGCTACAGATTTGGAGCGGCAGCTGCTCCTCCACTGCCGAACCAAAAGTTTGGTTCGGCAAGCCCTAGCTCTGATTTAGGGCTTCGTGAATTCCTCCTCCGCTTCATCTATGATGATGTCGAGCTTCTGCCTCCGCGACTTCCTTCTTCTTCGTCGATGATGGAATCAGGTATCACATCCAACAATCTCCACCTTGATACCGAATTCCATATAAGCCTTCCAACTCCATCTACACCTTCATTCTCCAAGCAATGGATACTTATTCAATGAGCTTCGGCAATGCCATCACCCATTACACCCTGTTAACGAACTCCGGCAAGGCCACCGACCGTCAACAAAGTGTTCGAAGTACACAGTCCATATAGAACCTATCAATCTCCACCATGAAAACAAACGTCCCCATGAACTGACTAAACTCACCCCCCGTGGCACCTAGCACTTTATTTAGCAAATCAAGTCCAAGCAATGCTCGAACTTAGCAATAGGAAATGACTTGGTAAACATGTCTGCTGCATTCTCCTTTGTGTGAACTTTCTGAAGACGAACTAGCTTCTCTTCACTCATCGAGACAAGGAACGACTCTCTCACCTCAATATGCTTCGTCCTTGAGCTGAACGCCAGATTTTCAGCTAAATGAATTGCACTCTGACTGTCACAGTACACATTCACTCCTTCGTATGCGAAGCCCAAATCACACAACAATCGCCTTAAATAAAGCACCTCCTTAGCTGCTTCAACTGCAGCTATGAGCTCTGCCTCTGTAGTGGAAAAAGCCACAATCGTTTGCAACCTCGCTCTCCAACTGATCACTGTCCCACCAATGGTGAACACATATCCAGAGGTTGACTTCCTTTGATCTCTATCACAGATATTGTCAGAATCACAAAATCTAACCAAGCTGAAATCTCTTCCATAGCCGCCAAAGACAAGTCCATGGTTTGGAGTTCCTCCAAGGTATCTAAAGATACACTTTATGTGACGACCCGAAATTCCGTGCTCGGAAAATCGCATCATCGAAAAGAAAGAAAGGGGTGAGAAAGTAGAAAAGATAGAGCAGAAGAAGAAACAACCACAGAATCTCAACAGCGGAACGAATAAAATATAATATATCACATAATAGATTACATAATATCATATACATCAGAGTTACACAGATAATACAACGCATACTAGACAGTTATAAACACCTGTCTAGTTAATACAACTCGATACATCTCAAAACAACACAGAAATATAACACAGCGGAAATACAGAATAAACACATAGATACTGACACAGCGGAACCAATATATATCTATACGCTGAAGCCTCCTGCTCCATTGCTCCTCCACAGTTCGTCAAAGCTAACCTGAATCCCTTGGCTACCCGTAAAAATTTGGGTACCCGAGAGTTTATGAAAACAGAAATAAACTTCGGGTCAGACATGGGTCTGGTATGAGTAAACGGTTAAAGTTGCTTAACTTTGAAAATCCTTTGAAAACAAAGGGTATCACGTAAGACTTCCCACACATAAACATGGAAAAGTTTTTACCTTACGCTAACCAAACATTTGATAGGAAATTCAGTTATATTATAATAGTGTCTACGGTTTTCAAGTAAATATGAAATAGCTGAAATTGTTACATGATTAAATTCCAGCATACTAGCCACAAAGTGGGTAATACAATCAAAACCGAAGGCACTTATTGGATTTTGGATTCCATACAATGGCAGGGCTACTGGGGTACCGCCCGTCACAGTACGTGGCCTAGATCACCGTACCGAGAACCCACCCTAAGTTCCCTGCAACACAAGGCCGGAACCATCCCTTACTGGACAGTCCCAAACGAAACAACCCCACGGTTGTTCATGACCAACCGCACACTAAGCCGAAAATAATAAGGGACATCTAGACAGGGGTATATCTCGCTCTCAAGTGGGTGCTACCCACGAAGCCTTGCTGCACCTCCCCTGTTTTAGCCATTCCCGGTTGATGAGGCTTGAGGCTACGATTACCTTTAGAGAACACTTCTCTTAGAATGCTCATCGTCTACCTGACGATGTTCTGAAAGCATTCAATCCATACAAGTTCGTTCCGGGTTCGAACGAAACCGAAGGCATTATCTCGTTACACTCGTATTGGAATCACCCTCAGAGTTAACGACAATAACCCTTGCATTCTGAATCACCATCTCGAATCTATAAGTACTATCTTCGTCAAACTCATTACGGAATCACCCACAGAGTTATACTGACGTATAGTTCTTATACCTCGAGTCTTCACTTGCTCCATTTGAATTTCACGACCTAACGTTATTTTGGATCGATGTGGTATTCGGGTCTCCAGACCTAGAATCCCGGTATACGGAAACCCGATCCCGGTCTCATCGAAATCCAAACCGTGTCTTTTAAGGCCAAGTTGTCTTAAAGTTAAAACAATTTAATTCAATTATCTATATACTCACAGATAGATAAATCACAATATAACAATAGATATAACATCATCATCATAAACAGATAATCCATATTATCTACTCAAACAGATAGTCAATATCATCATACTTAACCAAGCATCCATAACACAATAGGTATATATCTGAGATCACAATCAATCATGGAAATCAATATCATCCATCATATATAAACAAAGATTAATAATCACCTTATTTATAATTAATTTAAAATGAATTAAATTAATTACAAATCTCTAATTAATTTAAAGTAAATTAAATTAATTACCCCATCAGTATTAATCTTGCTTACATAACCATTAATTAATTACAAATTAATTAATTAATCATTTCCTACTTTTCCATCTTAATTAACCATTTTAGATTAATTATCTCAAATTATATTTAAGTAATTATCCTCTAATTATTTTACAAATTAATTACTTCATACCAATTATAGAAAGTAACCTTTTAAATTACTAAAATTAATTCCATTTCTTCTTAATTAATTACTCTAATGAATTGCCTCATTTATTAATTATTCCCAAATAAATCCATTTTAACTTGCATCATTAATTACAATAATTAATGATCTCTAATTACATTTATTTCATTTAGTAATTTATCTCCAATTAAACAAAATGTTAATCACCTTGATTAACTCCATTCAGTAATTAACTACCCTTAATTACTTCATCAAATAATTTAATTACTCCATAATTAATTATTCACTAATTAATCCCTTGATTAATTTATACCAAGTAATTATAATCAAATTACTTTCATTTTTAAATCATTCACAGTTAATTACTTCCTTAAGTAATTATACTTATCGCATCAACAAATGGTTATTTAAATTAATTAAACTTAATTAATTAACTTAACAATTCATATTAAACTTGATTTATTAAAATGAGAAATTAATTTCTTAATTACTTCCCTAAGTAAGTTATACTTATATAATTCACCATTTATTATCTTAAATTAATAAACCTAATAAATTATCAAATGATCATATTAATCCATTATTTTATAATACTAGTTAATAGCCTTCATTAATCATTAACACTTCCTAAATTTACTTTTCTAAAGTAATTAAATTAAAATTTCTTATCTATTTACAATTACATTTTATCTTTAATAACTCATTAATAAATCCTTAATTATTTAATTAACTAAGTATTCAATATAACTTAATTAATTCTTACTTCATTAATTAATAATCATAAATTAAAATTCCACTTTTATTTAATTAATGATTCTTAATTATCCATTTCTTACCAATTCATTTTCTTAAACTTTTAATTAACTAATTTAACCTTTAATTATTAAATTAATTAATTCAAACATTAATTAATTAAATTAGCTAATTATTTTTTTTTACTTAATAATTTCAAATTCCTTAACCTTCATTTATTTAAGGATAAAACATTTTCTTATTTATAATCAAATTCTCACTTACAAATGTATTTGAACATTTTACCCTTGAATTTACCCTTTACATTTCATTTCAGATTTAGATTCAAAATAACTACAGATTTTAACTTAGTAAAATTTACCATATTTTAAATATACTTTAAACATTATAAAGTTGTAAAACATTTTGTTTTTATAAAACTTGTTTCTTTAAAACCAGGAGACAAAAGAAATTTGAATCCATCTTAAATTTGGTTCTAAACTTATATTTAAAACCTGCTTTTAAATTTAAACTTAAAAACTGCCAGGCTTTTTAAAAACTGGCAACCACAACATAAAACCCGAGACCACCCTAAACTGCTTCGCGTCGAACATCAGAAAACTTCGGCAACTCCCCCACTTTACTCGAGATACTCGCGAGAGAAAAACCCAGGTAACAAAACTCCCAGGCATCACCATATTCAGGCAAACCGCGCTCGTGCACGTGCACGGTGCCGGCGAGCTTCTCCGGCCAACACCCCATCGTCGAACAAATCGACGATCATCCCAGAACCATTCCCCAACCACTCGAACATCACCATATCCTCGAACTCAAAATCAAGGAAAAACGAAACCTGGAAATGCAAACCCAACACCATCCTCAACCTGTCAATCCCCTTGTCCTCGCCGCCTCGACCACCGAGTGTCGCGAAATTCCGGCCACGGCCTCGCCTACCACCCCGCTACCAACCTCCAAAACCCGGTTGCGCTCGATCCATCACAGTAGACGAACGAATCCAATCAAGAACCATCTTCAAAACTAGGGTTAAAAACTTTGAACTCTAGCCATTGTCGCCACTGTGGCCATGGCCACCTACGACCAATTTTCCAGTCACCCTCATAGGCTCCTCCACCACCTCACACAAACCCGACCACCCTCAACCACGTGATCATCGGAAATGCTCGAAAACATGATTTCCAGACCAACTCAAATAACCCATACAATACTACACTAAAAATTATGAACTTGGTCTCAAAAATCCTATCTTTTGTATACAATTTCAGATATATAATTATATCAACTGATTACAATATTTGGTTTTTAACATCTTTCCAGTTTCCTATGATTTCTTTGCTTACAGAAAATGTTTACTACCTATAATCATTTCAAATATTTTTAAAGCTTAGTTAAATTTAAAACAACCAACATTGTTTTAACTACTTATGCCTAAAGAAGATTGGAGTAGGAAGAAATTTGAAGTTGAACTCAGTTTTAAAACCCTGGAACACTAAAACAGAGATGGTCACAAGCCTTAACTAACATACTCACAAGTTTACAGAGGCTAAAAAAAAAACAACCATACAAACATATTTGGAAGCATACATCACAAGTTTACTTTAAACATAAGTCATATATCAAAACAAAAAGATATCTCATATTAACAGTTTAAAGGCAGTGACTTATCTAAGATAAGAGATGTTTTTAGTAGCAACAGATATGCACACACATACACAAGTTCACAAAGCATTGCACATACACCCACATATAGACAAACATAATCACAGAAATTCTCAGAGTATTTAAGTTTTAGTTTTTAAAGTTTACTCACCTGAAAATTTTAAACAGAGCTTGTTCTTTTGTTTTGAAAAGGAAAAAGCTTGAAACTGGAAACTTGAAAACTTGTATATCTTTGTTGTTTTGATCTTTAAACTTTGAACTGGCTTTAAGACTTGAACCTGAACTGATCTGAAATCTTGTTATGGTGGAGATTCTTCCATTTTTAATTCGAAACTGAAGTGCTTTGGCTTCCATTTGATTTCAGGTGTCAGGTTATATTTGTTTAAGCTTTTTAAAACTGGAATTGCTAAGCTTTTTTGTATACGAATAATAATGAGGCAAGGTTGATAAATAAAACAAGTATACAATATTGTTTATTGTTCAAGTACACAACATTTCAGAGATTTTTATCTAAAAGGAAGCTGAAATGAAATGTCTCGTGTACTAGAGGAGATGGCATTTAATGTCTTGATCCTTATCTAGTTTACACTACCCATTATTTTATTCTTTTATGTACTTAGAAATCTTACACAAGTTCATTTTTGTTTGCCTTAGATGCTAAGCAATAAGCATACTTTCCCTATTTGTATTCGTATACACTGATACGAATTATGCCTGCACATGTACATTGCTATAATGTATAATATTTACTTGCCTTATCTACTATCTTGTACTTAGGTGATTTCTTGCCTGCACATATATAACTTGGTATAGTGTATATGATATTTTACTTAAGCTTCTACTTGTAATTGTTATGGTTATGGCATTAAGTTAGCTTGTTAATTTATCTCTATCTCCTAGCATAAATGTATTTATTTATTACTCTTTTATTTTACAACTTATACTATTAAATACTAGTAAATTAATTATTTCATTTCATACATTTGATTTATACTTAAGTTTAATATTTATAAAGTTTATTTTATTGTAACTTCAAACCATAGTTTCTTCCCATCATATGCATATATATATATATATATCCATTTCTATTTATTTTTAAAGTCTACTTGTAAAACTATTACATTAATAATATTGCTCATTATTAAATTAAAATGATTTATAAAAGAATTCACTCTTTTTTTACTTATTTTTTTATATTAAGCTATACTCTAAAAGAACAAAGTCGTTTATTTAATTTAAATCTAAGCTAAAACCATTTAAACAACTTAACTTAAATCTTGAGTATATTTTAAAGCCATATGATTATTTATTAAATATTGAATTTAAATCAAATTTAAAACAGACATTGACTATTTACAATATATACAAATATATATATATAAATAAATAGTAAACAATTTATTAGTCTTTAAAAGATAATTTATCAATTAAATATCCATTTAAAAGAAAATTATTAATTCAATTCATATCTTATTATCAATTATCATCAAATCAATTTAATATTTAATATAGATTATTAAATTGATATTGCTCAAAATTCCGGGATATCACATTCCTCCCCTCTTAAAAGAATTTCGTCCCCGAAATTTAAAACAAAG
This sequence comes from Allium fistulosum, assembly GCA_030737815.1. Lineage (NCBI taxonomy): Eukaryota > Viridiplantae > Streptophyta > Magnoliopsida > Asparagales > Amaryllidaceae > Allium > Allium fistulosum. The sequence continues at coordinate 374,673,526 of CM060902.1, read as the reverse complement.
GTAATTTAATAATCTCATTAATGATTTAATTTTTAAAAACACAAGCATATATTATCAATATATACTAACAACCATAGCAATCAATCATCCAATCAAACAAATCTAACTATCCAGACAAAATACTGGATAGAATTCCCTTGAGTTTCCCCGAGTATAAATACTGGGTTACTCGCTCTATAGAATCCAAACAATCAATACTACTAAGCTACACACATCTAGATCTATAAAACAAAACAGGAAATCAGACTATAGACAAGTCTGACTCAACATCCCAAAACTCCTGAACTGCTGGTTCTACAACCAGAGATAACTCATACACGTACTCCCTCAGAGACACGTGAAACCAACGAATTTCAGTTATCCAAACTGACAATTCACTCCTGAAGATCAAACACTTATCCAAAATCAAATCTCCGATTCTTATCCACCAAGATCCTTCGGACGATCCTGGGTCTCCTATATCCTTACTGATCAGCTTATCCTTCGCTGATGCCCTCGAAACGACCTGAACCAAAACAATCTAACAAAATGACCTTTCCAAGATCAACCACAACTCAGAACTCCACTCTATTCCAGAATCAAAAGATGGATCTCACTTCTCTTATCCAAAAGAGATAAAACAGATGCTCTCCAAATTACTTCCGCTGCACAACTCTGATCCGAGCAGATGAAAATGCTGATGACGAACACAAGCACAAACTTCCACTGATACCAACTGTGACGGACCTAGGCTTTGCAACCGTCGGTCAGTAGCCACAACTGGTAAGCTTCTCAACCATTCCGAAAATATGGTTCAATAGATCCATAAAGAGAAAACTCAAAAGTTCCTCCAAAACCCGAGCTGCTTCACTACTCTTTCTCCAAAAACCATCCTACTACTAAGCTGAACCATCGGTATCACTCCTGGAAATCCAGTCGATACCAAACTCAAACTCCTTGATGCTAACAAAATCTGACTTCCTGAAGTCATCCAGAAAAAAAATCTCTGACAAACCAAAAGAACACTCAGACTATCGCAAGTCACCTTTGCGATCAACCCAACTACTACCCAAAGAAAAACTGTTCTCTCTTAACCAAACAGAACAGCTTACGCTTAACTAGCCAATCCAACAAAGAAACGAAACCACTCTGCTGCTTCTGAACTTCACTGCTAAGCTAGAAAGCTTCCTTGCCAGCATACAGGACACTCCGAGCTACACTGCTGACACCAATGCCCAAAGACTTCAAATCTAGGAACTCCTCGAGAAACTCGAACCTCAAACCAAACAGAAACACCCTGCTGCACTCAGCCGCATCACCGAAGCAGACACACTTCTTAAAACTTGTTCCAAAGAAAACATCTTCGGAAACATCCATAGTCACTGCGTCTCATCACACAGCTACTACATCCTGAGGTATAAAGATATCATTACTAGCTTCTGTCCAACCGACATATCCAATCTCTACTCAAAGATGGACTCCGAACCTTTACAGGTTTCCCTCAGAGATCCATGAAAACTTTACATCAACAAAGCTCACTCGAGACGGTATTAGGTCTACTGTCTCGACAGATACACTTCCAACCATTGGTAGTCGTGTTATACACACCACTACCCTATCTACCTTTATAACTTATATTGGAAAACCCGAACAGGTAACCCAACAGATAGGTAGAAATAGATACATATATATATACATAGATAAAAATTACAAGTACGCTCTCTCAGGATAGACACCACTCCAGAGCCTAGGTATTCGCTCAACCTAATGCTCTGATACCACCTGTGACGACCTGAAATTCCATGCTCGGAAAATCGCATCATCGAAAAGAAAGAAAGGGGTGAGAAAGTAGAAAAGATAGAGCAGAAGAAGAAACAACCACAGAATCTCAACAGCGGAACGAATAAAATATAATATATCACATAATAGATTACATAATATCATATACATCAGAGTTACACAGATAATACAACGCATACTAGACAGTTATAAACACCTGTCTAGTTAATACAACTCGATACATCTCAAAACAACACAGAAATATAACACAGCGGAAATACAGAATAAACACATAGATACTGACACAGCGGAACCAATATATATCTATACGCTGAAGCCTCCTGCTCCATTGCTCCTCCACAGTTCGTCAAAGCTAACCTGAATCCCTTGGCTACCCGTAAAAATTTGGGTACCCGAGAGTTTATGAAAACAGAAATAAACTTCGGGTCAGACATGGGTCTGGTATGAGTAAACGGTTAAAGTTGCTTAACTTTGAAAATCCTTTGAAAACAAAGGGTATCACGTAAGACTTCCCACACATAAACATGGAAAAGTTTTTACCTTACGCTAACCAAACATTTGATAGGAAATTCAGTTATATTATAATAGTGTCTAGGGTTTTCAAGTAAATATGAAATAGCTGAAATTGTTACATGATTAAATTCCAGCATACTAGCCACAAAGTGGGTAATACAATCAAAACCGAAGGCACTTATTGGATTTTGGATTCCATACAATGGCAGGGCTACTGGGGTACCGCCCGTCACAGTACGTGGCCTAGATCACCGTACCGAGAACCCACCCTAAGTTCCCTGCAACACAAGGCCGGAACCATCCCTTACTGGACAGTCCCAAACGAAACAACCCCACGGTTGTTCATGACCAACCGCACACTAAGCCGAAAATAATAAGGGACATCTAGACAGGGGTATATCTCGCTCTCAAGTGGGTGCTACCCACGAAGCCTTGCTGCACCTCCCCTGTTTTAGCCATTCCCGGTTGATGAGGCTTGAGGCTACGATTACCTTTAGAGAACACTTCTCTTAGAATGCTCATCGTCCACCTGACGATGTTCTGAAAGCATTCAATCCATACAAGTTCGTTCCGGGTTCGAACGAAACCGAAGGCATTATCTCGTTACACTCGTATTGGAATCACCCTCAGAGTTAACGACAATAACCCTTGCATTCTGAATCACCATCTCGAATCTATAAGTACTATCTTCGTCAAACTCATTACGGAATCACCCACAGAGTTATACTGACGTATAGTTCTTATACCTCGAGTCTTCACTTGCTCCATTTGAATTTCACGACCTAACGTTATTTTGGATCGATGTGGTATTCGGGTCTCCAGACCTAGAATCCCGGTATACGGAAACCCGATCCCGGTCTCATCGAAATCCAAACCGTGTCTTTTAAGGCCAAGTTGTCTTAAAGTTAAAACAATTTAATTCAATTATCTATATACTCACAGATAGATAAATCACAATATAACAATAGATATAACATCATCATCATAAACAGATAATCCATATTATCTACTCAAACAGATAGTCAATATCATCATACTTAACCAAGCATCCATAACACAATAGGTATATATCTGAGATCACAATCAATCATGGAAATCAATATCATCCATCATATATAAACAAAGATTAATAATCACCTTATTTATAATTAATTTAAAATGAATTAAATTAATTACAAATCTCTAATTAATTTAAAGTAAATTAAATTAATTACCCCATCAGTATTAATCTTGCTTACATAACCATTAATTAATTACAAATTAATTAATTAATCATTTCCTACTTTTCCATCTTAATTAACCATTTTAGATTAATTATCTCAAATTATATTTAAGTAATTATCCTCTAATTATTTTACAAATTAATTACTTCATACCAATTATAGAAAGTAACCTTTTAAATTACTAAAATTAATTCCATTTCTTCTTAATTAATTACTCTAATGAATTGCCTCATTTATTAATTATTCCCAAATAAATCCATTTTAACTTGCATCATTAATTACAATAATTAATGATCTCTAATTACATTTATTTCATTTAGTAATTTATCTCCAATTAAACAAAATGTTAATCACCTTGATTAACTCCATTCAGTAATTAACTACCCTTAATTACTTCATCAAATAATTTAATTACTCCATAATTAATTATTCTCTAATTAATCCCTTGATTAATTTATACCAAGTAATTATAATCAAATTACTTTCATTTTTAAATCATTCACAGTTAATTACTTCCTTAAGTAATTATACTTATCGCATCAACAAATGGTTATTTAAATTAATTAAACTTAATTAATTAACTTAACAATTCATATTAAACTTGATTTATTAAAATGAGAAATTAATTTCTTAATTACTTCCCTAAGTAAGTTATACTTATATAATTCACCATTTATTATCTTAAATTAATAAACCTAATAAATTATCAAATGATCATATTAATCCATTATTTTATAATACTAGTTAATAGCCTTCATTAATCATTAACACTTCCTAAATTTACTTTTCTAAAGTAATTAAATTAAAATTTCTTATCTATTTACAATTACATTTTATCTTTAATAACTCATTAATAAATCCTTAATTATTTAATTAACTAAGTATTCAATATAACTTAATTAATTCTTACTTCATTAATTAATAATCATAAATTAAAATTCCACTTTTATTTAATTAATGATTCTTAATTATCCATTTCTTACCAATTCATTTTCTTAAACTTTTAATTAACTAATTTAACCTTTAATTATTAAATTAATTAATTCAAACATTAATTAATTAAATTAGCTAATTATTTTTTTTTACTTAATAATTTCAAATTCCTTAACCTTCATTTATTTAAGGATAAAACATTTTCTTATTTATAATCAAATTCTCACTTACAAATGTATTTGAACATTTTACCCTTGAATTTACCCTTTACATTTCATTTCAGATTTAGATTCAAAATAACTACAGATTTTAACTTAGTAAAATTTACCATATTTTAAATATACTTTAAACATTATAAAGTTGTAAAACATTTTGTTTTTATAAAACTTGTTTCTTTAAAACCAGGAGACAAAAGAAATTTGAATCCATCTTAAATTTGGTTCTAAACTTATATTTAAAACTGCTTTTAAATTTAAACTTAAAAACTGCCAGGCTTTTTAAAAACTGGCAACCACAACATAAAACCCGAGACCACCCTAAACTGCTTCGCGTCGAACATCAGAAAACTTCGGCAACTCCCCCACTTTACTCGAGATACTCGCGAGAGAAAAACCCAGGTAACAAAACTCCCAGGCATCACCATATTCAGGCAAACCGCGCTCGTGCACGTGCACGGTGCCGGCGAGCTTCTCCGGCCAACACCCCATCGTCGAACAAATCGACGATCATCCCAGAACCATTCCCCAACCACTCGAACATCACCATATCCTCGAACTCAAAATCAAGGAAAAACGAAACCTGGAAATGCAAACCCAACACCATCCTCAACCTGTCAATCCCCTTGTCCTCGCTGCCTCGACCACCGAGTGTCGCGAAATTCCGGCCACGGCCTCGCCTACCACCCCGCTACCAACCTCCAAAACCCGGTTGCGCTCGATCCATCACAGTAGACGAACGAATCCAATCAAGAACCATCTTCAAAACTAGGGTTAAAAACTTTGAACTCTAGCCATTGTCGCCACTGTGGCCATGGCCACCTACGACCAATTTTCCAGTCACCCTCATAGGCTCCTCCACCACCTCACACAAACCCGACCACCCTCAACCACGTGATCATCGGAAATGCTCGAAAACATGATTTCCAGACCAACTCAAATAACCCATACAATACTACACTAAAAATTATGAACTTGGTCTCAAAAATCCTATCTTTTGTATACAATTTCAGATATATAATTATATCAACTGATTACAATATTTGGTTTTTAACATCTTTCCAGTTTCCTATGATTTCTTTGCTTACAGAAAATGTTTACTACCTATAATCATTTCAAATATTTTTAAAGCTTAGTTAAATTTAAAACAACCAACATTGTTTTAACTACTTATGCCTAAAGAAGATTGGAGTAGGAAGAAATTTGAAGTTGAACTCAGTTTTAAAACCCTGGAACACTAAAACAGAGATGGTCACAAGCCTTAACTAACATACTCACAAGTTTACAGAGGCTAAAAAAAAAACAACCATACAAACATATTTGGAAGCATACATCACAAGTTTACTTTAAACATAAGTCATATATCAAAACAAAAAGATATCTCATATTAACAGTTTAAAGGCAGTGACTTATCTAAGATAAGAGATGTTTTTAGTAGCAACAGATATGCACACACATACACAAGTTCACAAAGCATTGCACATACACCCACATATAGACAAACATAATCACAGAAATTCTCAGAGTATTTAAGTTTTAGTTTTTAAAGTTTACTCACCTGAAAATTTTAAACAGAGCTTGTTCTTTTGTTTTGAAAAGGAAAAAGCTTGAAACTGGAAACTTGAAAACTTGTATATCTTTGTTGTTTTGATCTTTAAACTTTGAACTGGCTTTAAGACTTGAACCTGAACTGATCTGAAATCTTGTTATGGTGGAGATGCTTCCATTTTTAATTCGAAACTGAAGTGCTTTGGCTTCCATTTGATTTCAGGTGTCAGGTTATATTTGTTTAAGCTTTTTAAAACTGGAATTGCTAAGCTTTTTTGTATACGAATAATAATGAGGCAAGGTTGATAAATAAAACAAGTATACAATATTGTTTATTGTTCAAGTACACAACATTTCAGAGATTTTTATCTAAAAGGAAGCTGAAATGAAATGTCTCGTGTACTAGAGGAGATGGCATTTAATGTCTTGATCCTTATCTAGTTTACACTACCCATTATTTTATTCTTTTATGTACTTAGAAATCTTACACAAGTTCATTTTTGTTTGCCTTAGATGCTAAGCAATAAGCATACTTTCCCTATTTGTATTCGTATACACTGATACGAATTATGCCTGCACATGTACATTGCTATAATGTATAATATTTACTTGCCTTATCTACTATCTTGTACTTAGGTGATTTCTTGCCTGCACATATATAACTTGGTATAGTGTATATGATATTTTACTTAAGCTTCTACTTGTAATTGTTATGGTTATGGCATTAAGTTAGCTTGTTAATTTATCTCTATCTCCTAGCATAAATGTATTTATTTATTACTCTTTTATTTTACAACTTATACTATTAAATACTAGTAAATTAATTATTTCATTTCATACATTTGATTTATACTTAAGTTTAATATTTATAAAGTTTATTTTATTGTAACTTCAAACCATAGTTTCTTCCCATCATATGCATATATATATATATATATCCATTTCTATTTATTTTTAAAGTCTACTTGTAAAACTATTACATTAATAATATTGCTCATTATTAAATTAAAATGATTTATAAAAGAATTCACTCTTTTTTTACTTATTTTTTTATATTAAGCTATACTCTAAAAGAACAAAGTCGTTTATTTAATTTAAATCTAAGCTAAAACCATTTAAACAACTTAACTTAAATCTTGAGTATATTTTAAAGCCATATGATTATTTATTAAATATTGAATTTAAATCAAATTTAAAACAGACATTGACTATTTACAATATATACAAATATATATATATAAATAAATAGTAAACAATTTATTAGTCTTTAAAAGATAATTTATCAATTAAATATCCATTTAAAAGAAAATTATTAATTCAATTCATATCTTATTATCAATTATCATCAAATCAATTTAATATTTAATATAGATTATTAAATTGATATTGCTCAAAATTCCGGGATATCACACTTTACTGCTTCCCAATGCGTCTTTCCTGGATTTGCCATGAACCTACTCACCAATCCAACCACCTGTGCAATGTAAGGCCAAGTGCTGACCATGGCATACATCAAGCTGCCAACTTCACTCGCATATGGGACCTTCATCATATAAGCCTTGTCCTTTTTCGAGATCGGATAGTCTTTACCAGAAAGCTGTATGTGCAAAGGCATGGGTGTGCTGATTGCCTTTGCTCCTTCCATGCTAAACCGAGCAAGCACCTTTCGAATGTACTCCTTTTGAGTGAAGCTCAAAAGTCCTAGCTTTCTTCCCTTTGTATTTCCCTACCCAAAATTTTCTTCGCTTCTCCAAGGTCTTTCACTTCGAATTCTGCTTTTAGCTTTCGCTTTAAACTATCGATTTCAGCCTTATCCTTGGAAGCAATCAACATATCATCCATGTACAAGAGTAAGTACACTCATCTACCATTCTTTAAATGTTAGGAGTATACACAAGCGTCTTTGATACTACGATCAAAACCAAGTGAAAGCATAAAAAAGTCAAACCTCTTGTACCATTGTCTAGGCGACTGCTTAAGTCCATACAATGACTTTTTCAATTTGCAAATCCAATTTTCTTTCCCATCTACAACAAATCCTTCTGGCTTCTTCATGTAGATGGTCTCATCCAAGTCTCCGTGCAAGAAAGCGGTTTTCACGTCCAGTTGCTCCAGCTCCAAGTCATGAGCTGGGACCATAGCGAGCAAAATGCGGATGGACTTATGCTTTAATACTGGACAGAATATCTCATCATACTCCAATCTCTTTCTTTGTGAAAACCCTTTAGCAACTAATCTAGCCTTGTATCTCCCATCATTCTTCACCTTGAACACCCACTTGCAACCTATGGCTCGGCTTCCTTAAGGAGGTTGTACCAAATCCCAAGTCTTGTTCTTCTTCAATGACTCTAACTCCTCTTCCATAGCGCACATCCACTTCGAACTGTCACATGACTTCAAAGCTTTATCAAGGTCAAGCGGCTCCTCAAGAACCACATGTAGGGCATAGTCAAACTGATCACCAAGGCTAAGGTTCGCAAACTGCCAATCACCGTACCTTTCAGACGGCCTAATAGTCCTACGACTGACCCGGGTATGTACTGCTTCGCCTAAACTCCTTTCAGCTCCACCTTGAACTGAACTTCCTCTAGATTCATGCACATCACCGGCACTACTAAAAGGTACATATGGACTATCCTATGATGTTTCATCAACTGCGTTTTCCTCGACAGCATCAACAACAATTCTACTATTTGGTTGGAACATGGGAACTTCTTCCATCTCCTTAGGCCTATCAGAATCTTTTGATGTGGTAGGTAGCTTCTCCTTTGGATTGAACATAGTAGACTCATCAAAAGTAACATGTCTGGAATGAACAATCTTCCGATCAATAGGGTTCCAAATTCGATACCTTTTGATACCATCGGTGTATCCCATTAGTATGCCCTTGTATGCTCTAGCCTCCAACTTGTCATCACCTGTATGGTGAACATACATAAGACAACCAAAAATTCAGAAGTAACCAAGATACACTGTTTTACCTCTCCACTTCTCCTCTGGAATCTTCCCATCTATGGCTGAGCACGAAATTCGATTTAAGAAATGCACCGTAGTTGATCATACCTCAGCCCAAAAGCCTCTGGACAATCGCGCCGTCAATCTCAAGCAACGAGCCTTCTCCAGTAGAGTCCCGTTAATCCTTTCTGCAACCCCATTGGATTGCGGATCTCCGGATGTAGTGAAATGTCTTTGAATGCCATGCTGTCTACAAAGTCGATAAACTCCCTAGAGACAAATTCAAACCCATTATCAGATCTCAGCACCTTTAACCTAGAACTAGATTGGTTCTCAATAAGCGCTTTTCAGTCTTTGAACTTCTCAAAGCTCTCTGATTTGGTCTTCATCACATACACCCATACTTTTCGAGAAAAGTCATCAATGAAAGAGATAAAATACTTTGGTCCTCCAAGAGGAGTAGCAACCGGTCCCCAAACATCTGTATGCATGTACTCAAGTACTCGCCTCAATCTATGGAGTCCAACTCCAAAAGACACTTTAGTTTGCTTGCCTAACACACACTCCTGGCAAAAGTTCATCTTGTCGAAGCTTCCTCCTTTGATCATCTTCCATCTCCGAAGCAACTCTAAGCCCTTCTCTGAAATATGACCCAACCTGAGATGCTAAACCTTTGTGGCATCCAATGCACGAGAACTATCTACTCCAACACACGACTCTCCAAGAACTATGGTTCCTTTCAGCAAATACAGATTTCAGAACACATCTCCTTTCATAAAAACTAGAGTACCTCTCGAAACCTTTAGACTATCCTTCTTGATAGTTATCTTGCATCCAAGAGATGCCAATTGTCCTAAAGAAATTAAGGACTTCCGAAGACTTTTTACTCAACGTACTTTGCTAGATTCTACTTGGTGATGAACTCCTCCAGAGTTCGTACCATCGTGTAATGCGGGGGATTCATAAAAAATGGAATAGAAAATCTTTCCTTTTTAAAGTTAACCACGCCTCCATGATCCACACTCTCGTACTTATCATTTCTCCAAACCTACATTATATTTCATAACTGGAAGTATTTTATTTTAAATTCTTCTGTCAGTAGAGATAATATAGAAACAAATATGTACCTGAACAATGTCACCAATGTTAATAATGTATGCATCAGGCACGGGCTTGACAAGAACCATTTGTTATCAGACTTTCTTCTGACTTCGAGTCCACCGACATCATCTTGGGCCAGGATAGTGAATATTCCAGCATCTTTGTGGCGGCCCACTCCAAGGACAAGATCAGGATTCGGGCAAGGCGGATAGCGGTTTATTCGCACAAAACTGGTCGTGTCATCCGATGTAACATATTCATTTAATCTGTTTGGTGGTAAGCCCAGTGAGAGAAATATGAGTTGGAGGAGTTTGTACTGTAATTCTTCTACGGCTTTTTTGTATTCATGGCAAGCTTCTCTGCACGTTAACTGTAACGACCCAGAATTTTGAACAAATTAAATTGAGAATATTTAATTAATTTTAAATATTTGAACGGTAATTTAATTTGAATCCCCGATATAACTTTGAAATTGACGATTAAATTATAGAATTTAATCTATTGAACTGGATAAAAAATTTGAATCTTCAGTTTTAAGCTGAAGAAAAATATTTCAAAAGCTTTTAAATTTCGCAATGATAATACTGAAGATTATTGAAGCTTCAGAATCGAAATTGAAATCGATTTGATCAGTTTTGAATAAATCGTTCGAACCGATATTTAAAAATAGTCATTTTTCAAACAGTCTCGGAATTTGACGAAACCAGTTTCATTGGGTCCGTAATATTGTATTATTACCGGGTTTCAAATTTCATGTTAATCGGAGTTGTTGTGTGAGAATACGACTCGCAAACGCATTGAAATAAAATCAAATTCGATTTAAATTTAAATTTTAAAATCTGGTCAACTCAGTACATTGTCTCCCCTTTGTTTCAGCCTTTAAATGCGCCGAGCATCACGCAAAAGAAATCGTGCCAACCATTCCCTTTGTTTTCAAATACGTCTTCTCCATTCCCTCCCCAGTTCAAATCGAAACGAAAACAAAAAAATTCTCGTTTAAAAGAAATAAATGGCCGATGCCAGTTCTTCTTTTCCTTCCCCAAAAACATTCAAACGAAATTGCGCCCTCTCTTATTCAATCTCCAAATCAAAGACAAACGAAATCCGCGTTCGCTCAGAACAGTTCAAATCGAATTCGAGGGCGGGGCAACTCGAGTTGGAGGGAGCAGTTCAGAAACAAAATCGCGTTCGATTTTGGGGTGCTCTTCGACGTGAGGCTCGCATGGTCGCAAATCGGGGGAGGCGGTGGTGCGCGTCAGGGAGGAGTATCGCGAGCAGCTAGGGGTTCACGATGAGATGGTTGATGTTGGCGACTCGCGGCGAAGCTAGGGCAGGCGAATCATGGGGTCTGGGTTGGCTGTCGATCGGCGACAGTGGCTCGCGATTGATTTTTAAGGCAAGCGACGCTTGTTGGCGACGTCGTGATTGAATTTAGGGCACAAGGTAGTGGATGGCGAGTCGAGCATGAAATTGATGACGACGAGGCGCTGTTTTCGACAAGACTCGATTGAGGAGGTGTTCGAACCGGAGGAGGCGACGCTGTTGCTTTGTTCAGTGAGGTTAAAATAATCGAAGAAACAGTCTGGATGGGAAAATGGGATGGCAAAATAAAATCTAAGGTGAGATTATTTTCTCACTCAAATGAAGTTGGATTTTGATTGACTGATTGATTGCTGTTTGTATTAGATAAAATAGGATATATCTATATATATAGCAGTATATACATATTGGCATATGTATATATTGGATTGATGATTTCCCGCCTCGTATAGCGGATGAGACCCTATTGCGCCGTTAGTAAGCGGATTTTTATAAAAACCTATATACCGCGATATTCCACCTCGAAGTGGAATGGTATTGTGCTAACGTCTGTGGATGCAGGGAAACAGGTTGGAGGGATCCAACTGGATTCCTCAACTGTATTTACTTATTTACAGTTATTGATATATATATTCTGTTATCATATTGATATATGATATTGACTGTTGTGATGGACTAATCGATGTGTTGCATCATTGGATTCATTTTCAAAAATTTTAAAAATAACAATGTTGATTTTAAAAGAAATTTTTGAAGTGATTTATTTTAAATAAATAAACGTCTAAAATGTTAAAGTTATAAAAAGTTAAGATTTTTGTGAAATATGACCAAAGTGTGATTTTTTTGAGATGGAAGTTGATTTAATTGTAAAATGGGTTAATTTGAGATTTTTAAAGTATTATAAAAGATGTACAGAAAAAGTTATATATTTATCAATTAAAATTATTGGAATTGTAAAAGAATTTTAAAATTGTGAAGATATGAATTTATAATTATAAAATGTGAAGATATGAATTTATAATTATAAAATGTGAAGATATGAATTTATAATTATAAAATGTGAAGATATGAATTTATAATTATGAAATGTGAAGATACGAAATTTATGGATTGATAAATTTTGAAGTTATAAAATGTGAATGAAATTGTGGAATAAAAGGTTTATAAGAAAATTTACTTATAAACTTGACTTTTTGCCCTTAGATGGAATATAAATAGAACTTGCTAATAAAAATGATTTTTGAAGCTGAAATTGTTAAGAAGTGTAAAAGAAATTTATAAAAGTTGTTTTATAAATCTAAAATCACTCAATTTTGGTAAATGGATTATAGAAGGTTATTTAAGAAGATTTATAAATCAAAGTTGTTATAAGATAAAAATAGAATTTATAAACGTTGTTTTATAAATTCGAAATCAATTGAATTTGATAAATTAAATATAGAAGGTTATTAAAGAAGATATATTCACGATCTTGGATAGCGAATTATCTTTAAAATAAATGTGTAGAAAAGATTGAAATTTGGTTAAGTGAAGTATATTCACGATTTTGGACAGTGAATATATTATTGAATAAAATGGATTCATTTTTGAAGAAGTAATATTAAAAATGAAGTTAAACATTTTAAAGATGTTTTAAAATGTATTATGAATCGAAAACATGGATTTCAACATTTTTATTGTTGAAATAGGCGTTTTCGAAAATATAAGGAAATAATGGACTATAACACTGTTGTTATAGTAGATGATTTCCGAAAGAAAATGTTTTTATGTAGTATTGGGATTTATATATCTATCTTAAATTCGAATCCCTATACTAGTGATTTCGAGTCGTCGTAACGATGTTTTACGCAACATTCGTTTTGACTCAAATAAATGTGTTAAAAGAATATTTTCCTTAAAGGATGAATATATACTTAATTTGATTTAAGTATATCGAATATTTTCAAGTGTTGAAAATGAATAGATTTGTGAAACACTTATTTTTAAATAAGTATGGAAATGCTTTTCCAAATGAAATGAACTGTTTTGAGATTTTATCTTCTTAAAGATAAATCGAAATGAATATTGAAATCGATTTGAAAATCGAATATCAGTAGATATTCGAAAATATAAATTCAATATGGAATTTATAAAGGAAAGGGAAACTGTTTAGAAAAATAAACGTTGTTTTATTTTTGAAGTGTGGAAATTTTATATCTAGTAAAGATATTTTTGAAGATAAATAATTTGGGAAAATTATTTGGAATCTAATGATGTTGCGCATCTTTATTGATAGTTAAATAACCGACTATCAATAATTACCTTTAGATAGGTATTTGTTGTGAATTGGATGAATTGAATGCCACACTTATTTTAAATAATCGCTCACTATTCGGGTTAGCCGGGAAAGGACCATGGGGTCGTATAACCCATTCCGAATATGTGATACGTCGTTATGAATCGCATTTGAAGACCGGTGTTGAAGACCGGATATTTTTGAAAACGGAAGGATTACCGTCGAGTTACTCTACATCGACTGATCTTCGATTTAGAGGTTTTATCACCCTTAGTGACGGGAAGTCCGGACGTGATTAGAAAATTATCCGGAAATGCAAGGGCTTCGTGAGAAGTGCCTTCGGTTCTGTTCGATCCCGGAACAGACTTGTATGGATTGTGTGTCTGACGTTACAATTTGAGATATAAAGCTGATTTCTTTCAAATACATTTCTGTTGGTGGCAGAGAATTTATTCTCTTAGCTTAACACCCTTCTCTGAGACGTACGAGCTCAGAGGTTATGTAGTTGAAATTTATCAGCGATATATCCCAATTTGGTAACGTGGCATACTGAGTGTTGCTGTGAAATGATCAGTGTTTGATCATTTGTGATATGATCATTTGTTTGATCTTATATCTGTGTGATCATAGGTTGATCATTTCTGTTTGACCCGAAGCAGGGCTTTTTGAGAAAGCGTAGCTTTGTGGACGAGACTTCGTCGAGCCTCACACCCCGGAAATGGTCGAAACAGGACGAATGCAGCAAGGTTCTAGGGAGTAGCGCCCCTTAGTGTATGTCATTCCTTCTGGATAAAGGTGGTATCATGGTATGGAGCCCAGATACTTAACCTCTGTGGTTACTGCATTATTATTATCTATGTGGTTTGTTGCGAATCGGGGATCCTCGGGAAGATCGGTTACGATCGGGGGATGGCATACGCGTGTCAGTAGTTACCTATTTTTGCAGAGGTAACCCGGCCTTGTGTTGGCAGAGATCCGGTTAGGTTCTCGGGTCGTCTATTCCAGGGACGTACCCATCGTGGATAGGAAGTTCCTTAGCCTGACCATTTGTTGGAAATCCAAAGAAACAATACGAGCCTTGTACGGTTTTAGTTGTAGAACCTGCCATTTAATATGGTAGCTATAGCAAGCATACTATAATGGTACCTATGCTGGCTAAGATTTATATTCTACTTTCGAAATGTTTTCTACACTATGCACTAATAATAATATCAAAAAGAATTTAATTTTCGCGTAGTAAGCATCTTTGACTATCATAAGAAGAAATCTCCTCCAAGTCTGCGTTTGCATTGTGTGTGTGGCGGGAGGTCTTATGGTAGTTTCATTTTCCAAAAGCATTGCGAATTTACTTTAAAATCTTCCTGTTGTTTATTTTAAAGAATAACTGTTTTACGATCTCACACCAGTCTTGCTATATTACAGCATGATAGGGGATTCTCGCTTCGCGGTTTGGTGGCGAACGGGAGACTCTTACCCCTACATGTCCCTGAGAGGGATGGGTTGGTTAGGCAGAGGCCGTGACAGTCGAAAGGCTGGCCGTAAAAGCAAGTTTGGGGTACCATTGTCAGCCACAGTGGGGCCGGGATGGTTGAAAAGCCTACCGGTTGTGACCGCTTACTTCGGTATGTGACAACGTGGTATCAGAGCATATGGTTAAGCGACAACCCTGCTCTGTTGGGTGTTACTCATTAGAGATAGAGTCAGCAGTACTCTAGAATGAGTTGAGTGTAATAATAGATATGAGCGCGTATTTGTTATTTGAATATAAAATTGTTTTATATTGTGATGATTGATTTGTTGAGTGGTATATGGATTCTGGTCAATACGAGTAATTAACGATCATTGATAGGGATCTCTAAACACTCGAATAGAACAATTCGGCACAGTATTGTTTTAAAATAGGGTAAATGAGATAATTTTACCCAAAGCTATTTTTGTATAGAAAAGAAATGTTTTTTTCTATGAATTACTATAGTATATGGTTGCATGGATGTTAGGAGGTAATAATAGTAAATTATTATCATTGAAATTGAATAAGAAACTGAAATCGTTACTCCAAAGTTAAGAAATAAATTCATATGCAAATGAAATTAAAGAATGTAAATTATAAATGTGAATTGTAATTTAAAACGGAATTCCAGAGAAGTATTTGGAAATGTTTTGAAAATGATTTGGAAATTTTGGAGATTTGAAAAGTTTAATTCCTTTTTGATTTGAAAATGTATTTCAAAGATTTTGGAAAAATGTTCTAAAGGGATGAAAAGCTCTAAACTCTTTTCGGTCGCTGGAAAATAACTTCGGTAATGACTGCAGCATTATCGATGTTCATTTTCGGGTTTCCAAAAGAGGTATTGCTGCCAAATTATTTTAAATGGAGGTTGTTTGAAAAAAAAATTTTTTTGGAGTTTTGTCTTGGAAATTCAAAGGATGATTTGAATTGTTTTCAAAAATGGTTTTGAAAAGATTGAAAAGACTCTGGAATACTATATAAAAATACTTATGAAATAAGAAATAAGTTGATAACTTATACAATTGGAATTTTGATAGAATAATTTAACTTAAAGAATGAAGTTAAATCAAAGTAAATATAAGTGAATAAATTTGAATAAATGGAAGTGAGATTGAATGTTGAAATTCATTTCGAATTTGTAAGCAAATAAATTGAATTGAATAATTATCAATGAAAGATAAATTAAAATTCGTATGGAATTGAAACGGAATGTTGAAAATGAATTGGAATTTGTAATGAATTAGTAATTAGAACTAATTTGAAATAATCAGTTGTGAATGAAAGTAAATTGATAGAAATTCAATATTCAGGAAGTGAACTAAATTCAAATAGAATTGAAATTGTGAATTAAATTCAAATGAAAAAAATTGAACAAAATTGAATGGATGTAACTCCAATAGTGAATTAGGGAAATGTATATGCAGTTTACATTGAAAATTTTGTAATTAAATTTGCAGAATAGTTTGAATATATGTAACTAGATATTATGGCTAGTAGGATATACAGGTATAAAGGAATTGGAATTTTGATTTCGAAGATAATTTGAATTGCTCGACAAAAGGTACGTATTTGAATTATAATATGAGTTTTGATGATTTCTGGTCTAGCCGCTTGGCTTTTTCTTTTCTTTTTGAAATCTGAGAGTCCGTAGGGACGTTTTGTAGTCGTGCCGTATTAGCCGCGCAAAGGAGACGCTGGCGAAATTTTTCGGAAATTTAGGGCGTTAGAAAATTTTTGAGAAATTTTGAAAGTTTAAATTTGAAATTTGAATTTAAATTTGAATTGAAGTCAAGCAATGTTGTTTGAAACCTATAATTGAAGTTAGAAAGATAGTTGGAATGATAACGAATCTTTAGTAGGAAGATTTGTTTTGATGAATTGATAAAACTATTAGATTGTGAAAGATAGTAGACGAGTTAGGGACCTTTTTCCCCAACTTGTAATTTCGAGGACGAAATTCTTTTAAGGAGGGAAGTCTGTAACGACCCAGAATTTTGAACAAATTAAATTGAGAATATTTAATTAATTTTAAATATTTGAACGGTAATTTAATTTGAATCCCCGATATAACTTTGAAATTGACGATTAAATTATAGAATTTAATCTATTGAACTGGATAAAAATTTGAATCTTCAGTTTTAAGCTGAAGAAAAATATTTCAAAAGCTTTTAAATTTCGCAATGATAATACTGAAGATGATTGAAGCTTCAGAATCGAAATTGAAATCGATTTGATCAGTTTTGAATAAATCGTTCGAACCGATATTTAAAAATAGTCATTTTTCAAACAGTCTCGGAATTTGACGAAACCAGTTTCATTGGGTCCGTAATATTGTATTATTACCGGGTTTCAAATTTCATGTTAATCGGAGTTGTTGTGTGAGAATACGACTCGCAAACGCATTGAAATAAAATCAAATTCGATTTAAATTTAAATTTTAAAATCTGGTCAACTCAGTACATTGTCTCCCCTTTGTTTCAGTCTTTAAACGCGCCGAGCATCACGCAAAAGAAATCGTGCCAACCATTCCCTTTGTTTTCAAATACGTCTTCTCCATTCCCTCCCCAGTTCAAATCGAAACGAAAAAAAAAATTCTCGTTTAAAAGAAATAAATGGCCGATGCCAGTTCTTCTTTTCCTTCCCCAAAAACATTCAAACGAAATTGCGCCCTCTCTTATTCAATCTCCAAATCAAAGACAAACGAAATCCGCGTTCGCTCAGAACAGTTCAAATCGAATTCGAGGGCGGGGCAACTCGAGTTGGAGGGAGCAGTTCAGAAACAAAATCGCGTTCGATTTTGGGGTGCTCTTCGACGTGAGGCTCGCGTGGTCGCAAATCGGGGGAGGCGGTGGTGCGCGTCAGGGAGGAGTATCGCGAGCAGCTAGGGGTTCACGATGAGATGGTTGATGTTGGCGACTCGCGGCGAAGCTAGGGCAGGCGAATCATGGGGTCTGGGTTGGCTGTCGATCGGCGACAGTGGCTCGCGATTGATTTTTAAGGCAAGCGACGCTTGTTGGCGACGTCGTGATTGAATTTAGGGCACAAGGTAGTGGATGGCGAGTCGAGCATGAAATTGATGACGACGAGGCGCTGTTTTCGACAAGACTCGATTGAGGAGGTGTTCGAACCGGAGGAGGCGACGCTGTTGCTTTGTTCAGTGAGGTTAAAATAATCGAAGAAACAGTCTGGATGGGAAAATGGGATGGCAAAATAAAATCTAAGGTGAGATTATTTTCTCACTCAAATGAAGTTGGATTTTGATTGACTGATTGATTGCTGTTTGTATTAGATAAAATAGGATATATCTATATATATAGCAGTATATACATATTGGCATATGTATATATTGGATTGATGATTTCCCGCCTCGTATAGCGGATGAGACCCTATTGCGCCGTTAGTAAGCGGATTTTTATAAAAACCTATATACCGCGATATTCCACCTCGAAGTGGAATGGTATTGTGCTAACGTCTGTGGATGCAGGGAAACAGGTTGGAGGGATCCAACTGGATTCCTCACCTGTATTTACTTATTTACAGTTATTGATATATATATTCTGTTATCATATTGATATATGATATTGACTGTTGTGATGGACTAATCGATGTGTTGCATCATTGGATTCATTTTCAAAAATTTTAAAAATAACAATGTTGATTTTAAAAGAAATTTTTGAAGTGATTTATTTTAAATAAATAAACGTCTAAAATGTTAAAGTTATAAAAAGTTAAGATTTTTGTGAAATATGACCAAAGTGTGATTTTTTTGAGATGGAAGTTGATTTAATTGTAAAATGGGTTAATTTGAGATTTTTAAAGTATTATAAAAGATGTACAGAAAAAGTTATATATTTATCAATTAAAATTATTGGAATTGTAAAAGAATTTTAAAATTGTGAAGATATGAATTTATAATTATAAAATGTGAAGATATGAATTTATAATTATAAAATGTGAAGATATGAATTTATAATTATAAAATGTGAAGATATGAATTTATAATTATGAAATGTGAAGATACGAAATTTATGGATTGATAAATTTTGAAGTTATAAAATGTGAATGAAATTGTGGAATAAAAGGTTTATAAGAAAATTTACTTATAAACTTGACTTTTTGCCCTTAGATGGAATATAAATAGAACTTGCTAATAAAAATGATTTTTGAAGCTGAAATTGTTAAGAAGTGTAAAAGAAATTTATAAAAGTTGTTTTATAAATCTAAAATCACTCAATTTTGGTAAATGGATTATAGAAGGTTATTTAAGAAGATTTATAAATCAAAGTTGTTATAAGATAAAAATAGAATTTATAAACGTTGTTTTATAAATTCGAAATCAATTGAATTTGATAAATTAAATATAGAAGGTTATTAAAGAAGATATATTCACGATCTTGGATAGCGAATTATCTTTAAAATAAATGTGTAGAAAAGATTGAAATTTGGTTAAGTGAAGTATATTCACGATTTTGGACAGTGAATATATTATTGAATAAAATGGATTCATTTTTGAAGAAGTAATATTAAAAATGAAGTTAAACATTTTAAAGATGTTTTAAAATGTATTATGAATCGAAAACATGGATTTCAACATTTTTATTGTTGAAATAGGCGTTTTCGAAAATATAAGGAAATAATGGACTATAACACTGTTGTTATAGTAGATGATTTCCGAAAGGAAATGTTTTTATGTAGTATTGGGATTTATATATCTATCTTAAATTCGAATCCCTATACTAGTGATTTCGAGTCGTCGTAACGATGTTTTACGCAACATTCGTTTTGACTCAAATAAATGTGTTAAAAGAATATTTTCCTTAAAGGATGAATATATACTTAATTTGATTTAAGTATATCGAATATTTTCAAGTGTTGAAAATGAATAGATTTGTGAAACACTTATTTTTAAATAAGTATGGAAATGCTTTTCCAAATGAAATGAACTGTTTTGAGATTTTATCTTCTTAAAGATAAATCGAAATGAATATTGAAATCGATTTGAAAATCGAATATCAGTAGATATTCGAAAATATAAATTCAATATGGAATTTATAAAGGAAAGGGAAACTGTTTAGAAAAATAAACGTTGTTTTATTTTTGAAGTGTGGAAATTATATACTTAGTAAAGATATTTTTGAAGATAAATAATTTGGGAAAATTATTTGGAATCTAATGATGTTGCGCATCTTTATTGATAGTTAAATAACCGACTATCAATAATTACCTTTAGATAGGTATTTGTTGTGAATTGGATGAATTGAATGCCACACTTATTTTAAATAATTGCTCACTATTCGGGTTAGCCGGGAAAGGACCATGGGGTCGTATAACCCATTCCGAATATGTGATACGTCGTTATGAATCGCATTTGAAGACCGGTGTTGAAGACCGGATATTTTTGAAAACGGAAGGATTACCGTCGAGTTACTCTACATCGACTGATCTTCGATTTAGAGGTTTTATCACCCTTAGTGACGGGAAGTCCGGACGTGATTAGAAAATTATCCGGAAATGCAAGGGCTTCGTGAGAAGTGCCTTCGGTTCTGTTCGATCCCGGAACAGACTTGTATGGATTGTGTGTCTGACGTTACAATTTGAGATATAAAGCTGATTTCTTTCAAATACATTTCTGTTGGTGGCGGAGAATTTATTCTCTTAGCTTAACACCCTTCTCTGAGACGTACGAGCTCAGAGGTTATGTAGTTGAAATTTATCAGCGATATATCCCAATTTAGTAACGTGGCATACTGAGTGTTGCTGTGAAATGATCAGTGTTTGATCATTTGTGATATGATCATTTGTTTGATCTTATATCTGTGTGATCATAGGTTGATCATTTCTGTTTGACCCGAAGCAGGGCTTTTTGAGAAAGCGTAGCTTTGTGGACGAGACTTCGTCGAGCCTCACACCCCGGAAATGGTCGAAACAGGACGAATGCAGCAAGGTTCTAGGGAGTAGCGCCCCTTAGTGTATGTCATTCCTTCTGGATAAAGGTGGTATCATGGTATGGAGCCCAGATACTTAACCTCTGTTGTTACTGCATTATTATTATCTATGTGGTTTGTTGCGAATCGGGGATCCTCGGGAAGATCGGTTACGATCGGGGGATGGCATACGCGTGTCAGTAGTTACCTATTTTTGCAGAGGTAACCCGGCCTTGTGTTGGCAGAGATCCGGTTAGGTTCTCGGGTCGTCTATTCCAGGGACGTACCCATCGTGGATAGGAAGTTCCTTAGCCTGACCATTTGTTGGAAATCCAAAGAAACAATACGAGCCTTGTATGGTTTTAGTTGTAGAACCTGCCATTTAATATGGTAGCTATAGCAAGCATACTATAATGGTACCTATGCTGGCTAAGATTTATATTCTACTTTCGAAATGTTTTCTACACTATGCACTAATAATAATATCAAAAAGAATTTAATTTTCGCGTAGTAAGCATCTTTGACTATCATAAGAAGAAATCTCCTCCAAGTCTGCGTTTGCATTGTGTGTGTGGCGGGAGGTCTTATGGTAGTTTCATTTTCCAAAAGCATTGCGAATTTACTTTAAAATCTTCCTGTTGTTTATTTTAAAGAATAACTGTTTTACGATCTCACACCAGTCACCATGACTGACTCGGAGTTTATTCTTCCCTTCTAAACTCTGGGTGCCCACAAAATTTCCACACGGGCAGCCTAGAGTTATATTATCAGGATATTCTGGATATTCTGGAGCTTTGGAGATAAGCTGGATGACGAGACGTAGTATTTGTATCTGATAGTATTTATTCCGCTGTGTATTCTGTATGAGGACAAGTTATATAACTGTCCATTGTTGTATATTGACTCTGATGATTGATGTATGTATAAAATGATATAGTCCTTTGTTTTAAAGATTATTCATTTATCTATTATATATTGTTCCGCTGCGATATGTGAGATTCTGATATTGAAATCTGTTTCTGTTGTTGTTCTGTTTCTTTTCTTCTTCTTCTTCTCTTTTCTTCTATCTTTTCTTCTATTTCTTTTCTTAAAACCCTCACTATTGGGGTTTCTGGCACTCGATTGTTCGACAGTCGATAAAGTGAGTATCGATGGCGTTTGAAAATTATTGTGGAATATGTAGGTAAATGCTAAATGGAAACTATTTTTATAGTTTTAGTAGGAAATTCTTATGCCGGCTATGAGATTTTAGTTCTAAAATTAATCTAAAATATTAGGAGTATTCATTACCTAAATCCAAGAGGGTGCTCCGGCCACCTATCCATAATCTCATAGACTCTACTCTCCCTAAGCTCCCTCGTAACAGGAATATACATTGGTTCAGCCACCATAAAATTAAAAATCTCTTTCCACTCCCTCACATTTTTAGTATTTTCTCCATCATAATAGCCAGCAGGATTGTCTTATCTCTCCTTGTCTTCATCTTCTACTCCATTGATAGTTCAAAGAACTCCTTCCCCAACCTCTTAACGGCTTCCAGCTTCTCAAGTGCTACGCCACGGTTCACCACTTGGAAAAATCCCCAGTCTCTGCATGCGTCTTCTATTTCTTTGATTAAAGTGTTTAGGATGTAGTCAGCGCTGGTGATAATAGGGGATAGGTCGATTATTGGGATATTGTCGGCCTGTGTGATGGTGGTGTTGGGGCGATGCGGTGCTTCTTGGATGAACGATGGATCAAATTGTAGTACCATTTTCTTTTTTTCTTCCTTTTTGTTTGTTTTTCACCATGTGTTTCAAGCCTAAATTTCCTAGTGCAGATATGATCTCTTGGCGTTGAGATGGTTATATATATATATATATATATATATATATATTGCTAGACATGAGAACGATAATGTTGAATATGCTAGTATATGATTTTTGTTTGATGATAATAAACATATATATATATATATATTCATTTAAATGTATTTGTTATTGTACTATTTTATTTTTCACATAATTAAATAAATATTTGATGAATAAAATAAATAACATAGAATTCATATTCAAACAAATATTTTATTACAAATTCAAATAGTACAAATTTGAGCTCTCACTACATTTACACATTTTCAATACAATTTCAATTACAAAACAATATTCACTTTACAATTTAAACCTCATTACATATTCACTCAACACTCGTATTTTTTCTTCAACGTTGTTCCAGCCTGAATCCAGCATCTGAGCTATCTGCAAAATAAACACTAACGCAGTAAAATTGAAAATGAAATATTTTGCAGTTCAAAATGAAGTGTGTGTTATTGAAAATTTTTATTTGCCTCGGTTATTTAGGTTGTTCGTCATCATTTATTTTGAATTCATCTACACGAACAACTTGTGACATGCACACTGTATCACTGTACATGCCACAAGGCCGTGCACGCCGATATACACTTGATAAAATTGCAGGGACAGGTGAGCACAAGGTCAAACCTGAGCCAAGGCTGGATTCAACTCAGTTGCAAACAAAATACAGTCATGAAAATAACACAAGAATGAAGCAATTTGACTCGAAGCGATATAAAGCATTCAAGTGTGTACAAATAAAATCAGTAACAAGTGCACAAGAGATGGTCAACAACATCTAGGCTCAACGCAACCAACATAATGCAACTCATGTACACAAAGACAAGAACCAAACAAGTGATCGAGTTTCAAATGCATTCAGCTACCTTCAGATTGCAACAACCAGACTCGAGTAAGCCAGACATCAGAGGCATGCATAGGACAGCAGACTACATGGTGCAACAGATACAAACTTATGACCATAGTTCAAATGAAATGCAAATTACAAGCAGTACTCCAGAGACAACATGAAGTACATACACATGTATACATATATGCATATATATGTATACACATATATAAGTTCAATGAACCAGTCAACAAAGGCCAAATGGAGTCAAGGCATGAAGCCACAACAAAATATACACATGATGAACATCAAACCGAATGAAATTGTTTCAAGATTAACTCGAAGCAACTCAACAACGACTATACACATGAATGCATACATGCGACAACATACATACAGTTCAAGCCTCAACCATTCAAACCCAAGGAAAGTGCAACAGACTATACATGAAAACATGCACAATGGATATACAATCACATGTACATAGATCAGAGCATGACCAGTCAACTGGAACAAAATACAAAGGAACACAAAGAACTGCAACTCAACATGAAATATGCAAGGACATGAAACAAGATCAAACCACATAAGCATTCAATCAAAGACCAGATCAAGTGCAACAGCAAGTTCACATACATAAAACTATGCATAAATAGAAAAGGCTCAACCTAAATATATACATGCATGTATACATGTATATACACAGTGAAAAACTAATGCAACAGAGATGTATGCATACACATGAAACTAGAGGGATGAAGAAGTCAACATGTATGCAACATAGTGGAATGCAAGACTACACAAAGGAGCACTAGAAGCAAATGTATACAGACCTCACATGAAATGCAACAGCAATGATCACAGTAAAGACATCAAAATCATACAAGTGCACAAATGTATACATGGAGCTTCAAACATGCTCACATGAACATGGGATTAAGCAAATCAACATGACAACTCTAGCACAGTAACAAGTATGCAACAGAGGAGACTTCAAATGCAAAGCATCAGATCGTACACATATATACATACATACATATATGTATGTATATACATGGAGTGACACACAAATATAAAGTGAAAAACTGTGAAGTCATGAGTCAAGCTTTTGAACAAAATCAGAAGTTATAAGGAAACAATGAACAAGTCAAAGCCAGCAAAATTGGAACAAATTCAAGAGCGTAAACAAGTCCAGATGATCTCAAAATTCAAAGAGCCAAAGTAAAAGGAGTAATGAACGGAACCGACCCAAAGCAAGTAACGAAAATTCGAAATATACAGTAACATGAACAAGTCAAGAATTCATCGCATCATTCCATCAAAATCGAATGGTCGAACAAAATTATCATGAAGAATTCAAAAATATATACGAACGAAAATTTGGGGATTTTATCCCTATAAATTATACCCGTTACATCATCGGCAAATCATCGATTCGAGTTCAAGAAAATACAAGAGCAGTAAATCATGAAAACTCGAATCAAATCGAGCGATAATCAAAATCAAAAAGGAAAGTCACGTACCAATTTCATTCAAGTATTTGAGCTCGACAAATTGTAGCAGCCGAAAGCCAACCAAAGGCAGTGATCAATTAACGAAGCCAAACGAGTCAAATTATAATCTCAATTGATCACAATCGAAGCGGCAACTTCAATAGAACAAAACCCTTTAAAGAGGAACGAAGAAAGAAAGGAACGGCCGAAGTTTAGCACAGAGAAAAAAATAATAATAAAGGGGAATGCATCTTCTATTTACAAATTGGGCCGGCATTTATATTTTTTATATTGGGCTTAATATATTAAAAAGGGTTTTGTTTTCGTTTTGTTTAGTTTAGTTTGTAATTTTCTTTAAACTTGTGTAACTTTCTAGTCGTGTGACTAGGTTACGAACTACGGTGATGTAGTTCGAGAATTAAAATAACCGCAAGCACACGACATACAAAAGTTAGTACGTGGCGAGTACGGGTCGATCCGTAGGGAATTGTGAGATTTAAAATTTTTCTAATCGGTCAAATTAAACCAAAAGTGAAGATTGTTTTGAAAACTAGAAAGCTAAGAAAATGTTGAGGTTAAAAAAACTATGTGATTAAAATTCAATTTAGAGGCAAATTCACTTTCTTATATTTTTCACATAAATCAACATAAAATCAAAAGATGATCTCTTTTCATTGAAGTAGGATTAGTGATGCATTTATCATAAGCATGGCCTATTTGAGTTATTAATTAACACAAAATCAACCATCAAACTTTAATACAACTCTAGTCCTACTTTTCTATCTCATGAAACATAGCATAAAAAATGAAACCTAAATCTAGTTTAAGCATGAACTATTTACTATTAATTAGTAAAATAGATCATCAAATTTTGATTCAAACTCCACTTCATTGATCATATTTAGATGAAGAGGCAAATTGTGATTAATGAGATAAGCATAGCCTATTGTTATGAACAAAGTAGGCTATCAAATTCAACATAAAACACAAAAAGCATAAACATCCACTTTCTCATAAAGCATAAAAGAGATCATAGAAAATTTCATGTTGAATCTACATGATAGAAGAAAGCTTCATTACCCCTAAATTGTAGGAATTTAGCCTCTCATTTGTGTTATCATTTCAACACATAGAGATTTCAACATTGAAAATAAAGTAGAGAATAAGCAAAGAAAAAGAAGATTTACTACTAAAAGGAAATAAGCTAGACTAGTGCATAAATGTAAATCTAACTATGAACATTAAATAAAAGAGAGCACAAGAATAAAAATGGGCATAAAAGTAAAGAAGTCATAAGTAGAAAAGAGAAGAGAATGAGGCTAGAAAGCCATTTTTATGTCATTCAACATAGAGCTTACAACTTACTTTCTTAATTTCCTAACAAATGTCAAAGAGTAGAAGATGATTTACATGTACATAAGAGGGCTATTTATACATGCATAAAACCCTAATTCTATTTTTAGGGAGCTTCCCAAAATGCCCTTTAGGAAGTGTGGCCACCAAGTAACCATTAGCCACTAATTAATCCCTCGTTAAAAGTGCATGAAGCTTCAACCTCCACTTAGTTGTCCATTAGCTTCTAATCGTAGATTTAGGCAAGTGGGTGGGGTCCTCCATTTTCATGGTCTTGAATTATTTCCCTCTTCTTTCCTTTGTATTCATTTGTGCATGCATGTATCTCCATATAAGCCTCTTCCATATGTATCCAAATTCCTATAAAAATCATCAAAAAAATGTCCAAGTAAAAATTCTCAAATTTACACATGCACAAAAATGACCATTTTGCCCCTGAATGAAGATGAATATATGATGATTTGAAAATAATTGAATTATGGTTTTAAACATGTTAAAATGCCCAAATATGACTTTTATTTAAATAAAAATAGATAAAATATGGATGTAAATATATGCACATTGACACGTGCACATCGGTGGTGTAGTTCAAGAATTCGCAACTCGGTGGCTAAGTTGTGACAGAGTTTTGAGCGTAGAGTTAGGTTAGTCATTAGCGGGTGTCGTAAGTTTACGTGTGTAAGCGTCTAACTACTTAATTTCTAGTAGAAACCTTAGGAGCAGCCTGTAGGCAGAGTTTTGCCGAAGCTGGGTAAATCGGTGTTGTTCTATTTCTACTTTTATTATTATGCTATTATCTGTGCTGCAATTATTATATTTATTTCTGCATTACTTTTATTTTTAGTATCACCCTATTCACCCCCCCCAGGGTGAAATCGATCCTACATATAATTGTAGGAACAATGAATCCGGACGTTGTAATCATACTTTTACGCCAAATAATGAATCTAGACATAGTTAATCTGATTGTATGAGGTAGTAGGGTGACGTCCTTAATTGCGCCAAGGTTCTTGTTTTATTAGGCTGTCCAAGTAGGTGGTCTTTTGTTATTCTTAACCAAGGAAATTTCAAAATCCAACATTCTGCGTACCATAGGACGAGGCTACAATGGCGATAAAATACGAACATTCTGCTTATCCGCTCATTTCACAACAAAAGCTATACAAACTTCCACATCCAGATGCTATCAAGCACCCTTGCACCTTTACTGCGCTCCTTTGTAAAATCCTTTTCCACAAACCATTGCATATCATCAGATTCAGATTCAAGAAGCAAGTTTATAATGAACAAATCCTAATGTTGCTAATATTCTACTCACTGTCCGTTTCTAGTATACTAAATTGATTGGACAGCGAAATATCCTTTGAACACCACGTAATATTTATAGCACCAAAATCATTGTCACACTCCAACCGAACGTTCATTGCATTAGTAATTTACAACTCTACGCAAGGCACGTGTAACGCTAAGTACTATCCATTTTCTCAAATAATAATGATATTAATTAATAATAATAATCTATAGACAATGAGAATATCTTCGATTTGAAATATTTGAAATGATGAAAATGCCTCTCTCGCATAATTTATTTTTATTTAACAAAAATACTACGTAAATACTTTTTTCCCATGATTTAATTTTAAAGTCATTAGAAAAGGGCAATTGCACCTCTGAAAATTAAGCAAGTTGTTATGACAGTTAAAAATGATGTTATGTAATTGCTGGTGATCATTTTATGTTGTTATGGCAATTCAAAATGTAATTATGATAGTTAGAAACAACACTGCACAATACCAGTGTAATTATGGCCCTATGAAATGTTTTTATCAATTTTTTCCCTTTGTTTCATTGTTTTATATGTCTAAATTGAATATATGAAAATTAGTATTTTTACTCGTTAAATTGACTTTGTTGCACCTATTTCTATTACATATGATGCTTTGAATTCAAACAAAAAATGGGATTTTTTTTCCAAACATCCAAAATAAATTCACTATGGGTTCAAAGAAACGGCTTATAAACCATCTTGGGAAATAGACTATGACCGATTAATTCCCAAATGATAATTGCAAATCAATTGTTATTTCGATATAAAATCATCAAAATAATGGCTTGCATTGCACAACAAACCTAGAAATCTTTATATGGCAGGAATGCCCAATACAATGTAAAGGCGACTATGAAAATAAAATCGCAATTCAGTAAAGACATAAGAAATTCCTTTCATGTAAAGGAAGAGTGAAAAATTGCTAATGAAGCCTTATGTTATGTTATCTACAACGTCTTACCGTAATCAATCTACTAGGCCTTATAGCACTCAATCAACTAAGCCTTACGGTACGTTATCTACAATGCTTTACTGCAATCAGTCTAGCCTTACGGCACTCAATCAACTAAGCCTTATTGTATGGTGTTAACCGATAGAGTTAAAAGTATGCCCTAAGGTAATTATGTAATTTGTTACATATATCTAACTCGGTAACCAACCTTTTTTGAAATAAAAAATGTGTTTTCTTTCTATTATATACTTGATATAATATGTTATGTTAATTAAATAATTTAATTAAAAGTATATTTGATAGAAAATACACAAATTTTATGTTTTACGGTATTAGTTACAAAGCGTTGTAACCATGAGTAATTTATAATAATAAAATTAAATATATCATTTTAAATATTCTTAACCAAGATATATCGAGACCAGATATCGATGCCTCCTATAAGACTATAATGCTTAATGCTCATCAAATGTTAGACAATGTATTACTCATGACTACTGGAGGCACCAAGTGGTTACGTACTGATAGCATTGGACAACTATGGAATGAATCACTCGATAGTTTTGTATTGGTTAATATTACTAAAGTCGAATAGAAAATATCGATATTACAATATTACACAATTATTTCGACATGAGAATACCATCAAGCTTTAATCTGGAAACTCTGCTTTGATTATAGTTAAACCATAGTACGACGTCCATCGAATGACTATAGTTGGGTCGAATGGAAGCATTGAAAGTGAGACACTATTCAAGAGAGAATTCGTCTTCTCAATTATATAAGATTAGTATCATGGTTAACTTAAGTCAAATCAACATCAAAATCTTTGGCCAAAGCAGTACGTTTAATAATAATTGTTATTGTTAAACCAAGGACTTTGTATTTTGATTATAAAGTTGAATATAAACGGTATTAGAATTTTTGTAGTCATCAAATTCAATAAGTCCTAATGTGATATAGTATTAATGAAGAGAATTGGTGTATATAATTGTCGCTACTGAATAACACTTAAAATAAGTAAAATTAGATTTTACCAAAGCTATGTAAGCGATAAATTTGTCCAAAATGTCACATCATTAGCTAATTAAGGTGATATGTGAATATTAATATTCGAATTGTTCGGTATTAATCGTTAACCGAATTTACACCTAAGAGTCTCCCAACCGCAATGTGAATCCTCCATCTACCACCTTATTTAATTAAATAATAACTTTTATAAATTAATTAAATTAATTAATATTTATGAAATATTAATTATAAATTTTATTTGAATTGCATTAATTAGTACTAAAAATAACGCGTATATAAAATTTGTATACACACTTATCGATATACGATATTGGTATGTTTAAATATGATTTAATGTCAATTATCCGATCTCTGCTTAGGTGGATTGAGGCCCATATAGAGGCTGATGTCGACGACCATTACTTACGGAGGCTGATATCGATATACGATATTGGTATGTTTACAATTCTACTCTAGGGTTTTGAGTAGCCATTATCCCTTTCTTTCCTGGCCAAATATCCTCTCCCATTCCCTCATTAATTCAAGTATTAAAATACAGAAATTTAAATAACATAAGTGCAACTGTGTGTAGTGATTTCAAGTTGCTTGCACTCCTTTGAAGAATTGAATAGAGATTCAAGCGGAGTCAATTGATTCAATATTCAAGTCTATCCTCTAGGCTATATGTTAGGGTAGATCTATACAAATGACTATAAATCAACCTAAACAGTCTGGTATCAGAGCTTTGAAGGTTGTTATTGAAGACTAAGGCTAGAAGATGATCAATAAGATAGCATGATCTGGAGATGGAAGTGAGGTTAGACCTACCCAAGAATATGCGCCCTACACTAGGTTTCATATGCAGCACCTGGTTCATAGTTGGCTATAGAGAAGTGAAACAGAGATAATGATTTTGTGAACTGGCAGTGAAATATGAAAACGGTAGTAAGAAAAAATCGTGTTCATCGGGTTATGTTTTATGCAAAATCATTATCAGTGAATATCTCAGAATTGGAAAGGAAGAAGATGAATAAATGAGCCTTTAAAACTCTCCAAATGGCCATGGGTGAGAACGTCGTCCCAGAGATTAACAGTGAAACTACCACTAAAGGTTTATGGAAGAAATTGGAGGTT
Source organism: Allium fistulosum (assembly GCA_030737815.1). Lineage (NCBI taxonomy): Eukaryota > Viridiplantae > Streptophyta > Magnoliopsida > Asparagales > Amaryllidaceae > Allium > Allium fistulosum. Next base: position 374,642,278 of record CM060902.1, on the reverse strand, counting down.
CTCTACGTTGGAACTAGGCCAGCCCGCAGCGGTAGTCGTGGGTGTATTTCAAAAAAAAATTCATCATATTGGATCTTTATTGGGCCTATGAAGTCTAATTCATTAAGATAATTCTAAATTTGTTTTAAATAAAATCATGTATTTTATTTAAATTTAAGTATTTTGTAATGTAAAGTTGATATGAATGATTTAATTTATATATATACATGTATCATATACATATACGTATGTGTGTGCATGTGTAACATAATAATCCGTGAAGGGTATAACATACCCGTATATAGATGTTGTGATTTACATCGCAACGGACACATTAGCCCATTTCGTATGTATTGTATATTGTCTAAATATGTGCATAAATCTATAATGCAATGTATATTTATATAAATACCTATACATATATTTAAAATATATTTTATAACTAAAAGCCTTAAAATTATATATATATATAATTTAAAACATTTTTATAAATGTATATATACATAATTAAACGTATAAAACTATACATAAATAAATATATAACAATTAAAATTATATATATACAAGGTAAAATAAAATGTATATATATCAATAATTAATTACATTCAAATACTTAAAATATAAATATATATATATATATATTAAAATTATTTCCAGATCGACATTAGCATAACAAACAATAAAATAATAATTTTATAATTTTTTCATTATTATATATATATATATATAATAAATAGTTTTGATCATAATAATTAAGAATATTAGTAATAAATATTAAAAAATCAAATTTTAAAATTTAGAAAAATTTAGGATCATAAAATATAGGTTTAAAATTTTTTTCATGATTTTTCAAAATAAAATATTATTTTTAATAAATAAAAGAAATGGTCAACAAAATTAACTTAATTATTAAAAATATTAAATATTAAAAAAAAATTCTGAAATTTTTTCCGTGGGTTGCTGCATAGATGTAGTAATTTTAAAAAATTTCAAATCTAATTTTCAATGCAATAATTATTTTAGATATAATAAACAATTCAAATAATCAATAAAAGATAATTTAAAATTATTTATATATAAAAAAAAAATTATTTTCGAATTTGATAATTCATATTATGTATAAATAGGTGTAAGGAAAAATTCTAAGCTGTTTATACATTATAAGTATACATATATGTAATTATATGTTTAAAATATACATTAGTCTATATTTAAATTAATATATAAATACACATAAAATAATTAATAATGACAAAATTCAATTTTTACAGCAAATTAGATTTGTTTATACATAAATTATAACACATAATAATATAACCATGCACATAACAAAACTAATTTGTGATAACTACAAATACCTACGAAAATCTCACATAACTAGATATACAACATTAATATATATACAAATTTGGGATTAATCAATATTAAATCATAAAATATGATATGATTACTCTAATATATAAATAAAATACCAATTGATAATGCCTTTGAGTCCACTTGAATCAATGAATTCCCTTCTCTAGTTATGCTCGATCCGTCAGATTACAAGTTTGGAATCGTCGACCTTTTCTATCAAATAGTGCTTTTACTTAACTTGAATTGATTTGAAATTCTTAAAACTAATATGAGGATTAATTTTGGCCAGCAAACTTGATAATTATGGCAACCAAATGTTGTTTTTGATTAAGGGTTTAGAGATCCATATATATAGCCTTGTACAAGAGAGATATTAGGACAATCTCATTACCAATTCTCTCTTAATCTTAGCCATCCATCTCTAGGTCTAATCCTAAGTTTTAGCCGCCTCCAATAACTTGTCAAAACCCAAATTTGCAGCCCTAATGATGGGTTTCAAACCAATTTAGGCCCAAGCCAAAATACTATGCAATTAAATCTAATTTAATCGCTTGTCGATATTGTATATCGATCGATATATTTATAACTGTTATAAATATATATAACATTATTTATTTCTCAAATCATATTCAAAATTTATAATTAATATTTCATAAATATTAATTAATTTAATTAATTTATAACAATTATAAACTAATTCGTTCGGTCTTTAGGGAATTCATCATTTCGGCTGTGTAACTCTTGTGTGTAAATTTGATCAGCGATTAACATCGAACTATTCTAATGTTAACGTTCATACGTCACTTAGCAGGTGGTGTGACATTATGGCCAAATTTATCGCTTACTCATTAAGCGTTACCCAGTTGTGACATTTGTTTACACCAGTTCTCTTCGTCAAAACTATATCACTTTGAACTTATGGAATTTGGTAGTGGTCAAAATTCCAACCTCATCCACATTCAGCTTTATAGTCCAAATACAAAGTCCTTGGTTTAACAATAACAATTATTATTAATCGAAATGCTTTGGCCAGAGACTTTGAATTTAAGTTGACTTGAGTTGACTTTGATACTAACCACATATAACCGAGGAGACGAATCCTCTCTTGAATAGTGCTTCACTTCCAATACTTCCACTCGACCTAACTATAGTCACTCGATGGATGCCATGCCATGATTTGGCTATAATCAAAAGCGGAGCTTTGATATTAAAGATCCACTGTATTCTCAAGTTGAGAGAACTGTGTAAATCAGTTACATCGATATTTTCTGTTTGACCTTAGTTATATTAACCAACAGAAAACTATCGAGTGAGTCGTTCCATAGTTATCAAATAACTATTAGTACGTAACCCCTAGGTACCCCCAGCAGTCATGAGTAATACACTGCCCAACATTTGGAGAGCATTACATACTCTAGTCTCAACGGATACATCGGTATCCAGTCTCGATGCATCTTGACTAGGAACATTTAAAATGGTATATTTGTTTCGTTGTGATAAGTTACCCACGGTTACAACACTTTGTAACTACTACCACAAAATATACCATTTATGGATTTTTCTATTAAATATACTTTTAATTAAGTTAATTAATTAATATAATCACATTATATCAAGTATATAATAGGAAGAAAATACCTTTTATTTCGAACAAGATTGGTCAACGAGTTAGATATATGTAACAAATTACATAATTGCCTCTAGGGCATACCCCTAACACTATCAGTCTCCCACTTGCACTTGGGGTCAATTATGGAATCTAATTCCAAGTTCTCAACTCAGTTTTCTCAAAAACAATTAGGTCAGTCCCTTAGTGAATGGGTATGCTATTATGTTTTAATTATCTACTTTGTCGATTAACTCTCTATGACACTGATAAACCGCGTTTATCATGTGGAACAATTCGAAGTATGTCTTTCGACTTCTAGTGAGCTTTAAGTTCTATCATAACCAATTTCATGACATTGTTATCTTATAACAATATTATGGGATTCTCAACATTTGGAATCAACTTTGTCTCAATTATAATTTTGTGCATTTATATCAACATACATTGGTTTATTGTAGCCCTATTCAAGTTAATGTTCTCAACATTTCATTGAATCGACCACAATCACCTTTATTTTGAAACATTTTCAAATTAAAGATTTTAACTTGAATTTTATCATTGACATGTTATAGTCAATATCACTTAAAAGAATTTGTGTCCAAACGTTCCATCATAACGAGTTCGTTGTTTCTATAAACAATTCTCTAGTATTTCATAAATACGCGAGAACACCTCAAACAATCAATTAGTGATATCAATTTGGATTTTATATTTGCTCCATGTATCAAATACATAAACAAAACACAATATCATACACAACATAACCTGTATGATAATTCCTATTGCTAAGGCATAAGGAATCCAACTTACATGTTCTCTTTTTAATGGGGTGCTTTTGTATATCGTTTCGGGACAATCCCTATATCTTTTATACTCGCCGTAAAAGATATCACTTACAATCCAAAATTGAGTATTAAAACAACTAAAGTTGATTTTAATACAAGCATATTGTTAAAATCAACAACGCGTTGTTTACTTATAGTTTAGAAATATCAATGTGCCTTTTAACGTTCTTTCTTATGAACACATGCTTCATCTGCACTTTGATTGAAAATCAAACTATTTGATATTTCAATCAAAATACTTATTCAATCTTGATGCTTATAAAATGATACATTCGTATCATTTCTTGGATCATATCTAAAGACTCACAAACCCAATATCGCTCCCATTGACTTTGAGGCATTTTTGGTTAATATGTGTAAACGACTTACTCTAAATCATTATTTAGAATTTTCTGTTTCAATACATAAGTACCAAACACTAAGTCTTATCGAGCGATAATTTTGTGAGTAAATCTGAATTAACTTGAGCATGTTGAATACAGAATCTGTTATGCTAATTTCAATAATTAAAATTTGCGATATTATTCTTATCAACATTGCTCATTTAATTCCAACCACATTAGTCTTTCCAATAAAGACACAATCTCGGCCGATGGATCACACCTCTTTGGTTACGACCACCAAAATCATATTTTGATAGCGTACTTGAAATTCTTTCAGATTTGCGCATCATACCATATAGAGTCAACAATCTTAATGGTTTAATTGAACAACCGAGGGTAATGTATATTTTCAACATTAATAAGAAACTCATAGTTTCTCTTCGATGTACGAGAATACTTATTAGACATTCTAATGCTATGTGTTCATTTAAGTTAGTTAATTTCACTTCATCTCATATAATCAGTTCTATCTATGGATCGGATCCAATTCCATTTAACCACCAAAAATTTCTCAAAGAAATTCCTTTACAATGAAATTGATATATCTTGAAACAATAATTGTTTCTTAGTGCAAATAGAATAAGGATTCATAAACGCTTTATGATCCTTTTTATCTGTAAAACTGATTTTAGCTTACAAAATTTATGTTCAAAATATAAATATGTCATTTGATGACAGACCTTTCCAAAAAATCTTTTCGGAGATTCATACAAGATCCCTCATGAACAATTATTACATGCAATCTTTCGACTCGCACAACCAGCTAACTCCTTGGCCTAGAATATGTTGGAATTCCTTACAATCCCTTATCTTGTATGATTTTGTAAACTGTTATTTAGATGTAATAATATCAACCTTGTGTACTAATCTTAAGTACATGACCTTATAGAAAGAAACTAACTCAACTTCACTCACATTTAATCGTAAATTGTCCAACAATGTCTGATTACTCCTTATCGATGCTTCATTATATATCACATGGAGGAGTGACTTTTGAGATTGAATCTATATTCATCTTTAGGTACATTTGAAACTCTTTCCAATATGCTCACTTATTCGACCAAATCAAATCATTTTATTATATTGCATGTTATTTTATTTACTTTTCTTTTATATTCTATGATTTTATCAAAAGTTTACTACATGTGTATCCAATACATATATACATGTTGGTAATAAATCATCGATGAATATAACAAAGTATGTGGAACCCTTTTGGTATTAATAGACTTGTGATTGCATACATCAATATGTATTAATTCAAAGAGTTCATCAACTATTATGATGCGCCTGTTGAATGGGTGCATAGCCATTAATTGTTTGAGATACAATTAACATGTATCATATGATTCATAATCATATAGTAAAATTATTTCTCAAAAATACGGCTTAGTCTATAATTCCAAAACGACTGTAAATATTATTATACACATATGTATTTTTGTTGCATCACTTTTACTATGAAAACAAATTCCATAATATAGTTCTATTTCCTAATGAATATTCATAATACTCATGTTGAAATATAGTTATATATATTTTTTAATCAATACAAAAAATAAACATTATTTCACAAATAATGTTCGGTGCATTTTACGAAAATAATTTTCGTAATTTGATGCAATCATTAAGTGTTATATGGCATGCTCCCACTATTTCCGGCATTACTATAATAGCGTACTAAATTTAGGGGTCCACCATTCACTTAATATTGTTAATATTGTTTACTTATTTCATATGCTGAAACTAGTTTACTATGGAGAGTTCTTTGATCAAATATCTTGAACTCAAAGAAATAAATGTTATAGAAAACAATTTTCTATATGAAAATATATTTCGGAATAAAAATCATATTTCATATTCCAATATTAAGTACCAATTAGTATTACAATTCTTGTTTCCAATATTTCTCTATGAAGCAGAAGTGACTATTCATTCTCTTCATTCCAACTTTACCTTAAATTACATCTATCTTATACATTCGTTTTTCTTTCAAATGGTCAAACTATTCAAAAGAAAACCTTACTACAATATCATAACAAACCTTTTACAAAAGCGCATTCGATTATTCTTAACATTTAAGACATCAAATATGTTGTACTTTATGTAAACTGATCAAGATGACATTTCAACGATTAAGCTCTTAGATGTATCTCGTAGTTTATGGTCATGTGTTACATTAACACAATATGATACTTTTGAAATCATTCGAGTTGAATACATGATCTTAAAATACTGTTTATTGGCTTACTTCGAATGAACTAACTTCATCGAAATATTGTACCCCACAAACTATGACTGTTCACCCTATAACATTTATCTGCGAAAGTACATGGATCAAATATCCACAGCCTTGAATTGCATTTAGAGTTCAAAAATTCATAAAATGCAATACACGGTCTACACCAAATAAACATATAAGTGACCAACTTACGGATGTATTAAGTAGTTGAAATTAGGCACTTGCATAGGTATAGAAACATTATATAACATGCAATTAGAATTATTAGTAAGTATATATTATATTTCTATTTGTCAAGTTTCAATTCAGTTTGTTTATATATGTTAATTGACAAACGCTTTATCAATCATATTAAATGCACAAATTTATCATTGTAGATAATTATAACATTATATAGCATATGTTCTTACAATATTAGAAAGGTTAAATGTTACCATTTCATTTTTCTAATAAGGCTCCCACTAGTCTTTTATGTTTCTCCAAACCCTAAGATGAAACATAGAAGTCTTACAACTTCACTAGTCGGTGTTAGGACTCGTTTATTTTGGTATTCTAACCTTAAGTTTGCTCAACAAATCATAGCCCCACAAACGATGGATAACTTCTTATCGGTTGTATCGTATACAACTCCTAACCCATTTTTCCTTGTTCTAATATCATTTCGACCTTGAGTTTGCTCAACAAATTGAAAGAGAATATTCACTCATACCTATCATATCGTGATGGCCTAAGTATAGTATATGTACCTTGAGTTTGCTCAACAAATACATATAGTTATCTTACCTCATCTATTCAATATATTAATAATACTATGCATAACATCCCTAGCTTGAGTTTGCTCAACAACTAAGGAGCATGTAAGTAATTTATTAATATACATATATGGTAGAGGACAACATTATATTGAAGATTCATAATCTTCAATATATATATTGGGTGATATCGACTTATAGAATAATATATTTCTTATGAAATAACCCAGCGATTCAAGTGTCAAACACATCTGAAATCACGGTATATGTACATTACATATGTATTTATTTCTCAAGTCTATTTGGGTTTCTTTAATGTTCCACATTTAGTTTATACACATATCATATAAGTTTTATTGTTATATAAATTTTATATTTCATATTACTTATCTTATATACATACATGTATACTTATGTTATCTTAAACATTTTAAAATAACATAACATATATCAACATATATAACACATGCATATATGCATTAATTAATTAACATATTTAATTAATTTATTTTATTAGTCTTATTAATAAATTTAAAATTTGAAATTATTATACAAATATTTTCAAACATTTTGAAAATATCGTTATCCTTTCAAACATTTTGAAAACTTATGTAGTATTATAATTTTTATAATAAACATGTTTTTTTTAAATTTAACTATTAAATTTAAAATCTTTAACATTACATTTCAAAATGATTTTGAAAATTAGTCCAAGGCCCAAATTAAGTTGGGCCTTTTCTATTGGGGGCAACCTTTGGACTCACTGAGCATTTCGAGCCAGGCCGGTAACCAGGTAGGACAAGGTACTTGATTACCCAATTCCAATCCTAGACATTACCTTTCTAGACACCGTACTAAGTGGGCAAGCTTAATTACTTAGCTCTGATATGACAAATTTAGACCGCATAGGCTATTGGCTCCGATACCATTGTTAGAATTGGGCCAGCCCGCAGTGGTAGTGGTGGGTGTATTTCAAAAATATTCATCTTATTGGATCTTTATTGGGCCTATGAAGTCTAATTAATTTAGAACAATTCTAAATTTGTTTTAAATAAAGTCATGTATTTTATTTAAATTTAAGTATTTTGTAATGTAAAGTTAATTTGATTGATTTAATTTATATATATACATCTATCATATACATATGTGTGTGCATGTGTAACATAATAATCCGTGAAGAGTATAATATGCCCGTATATAGATGTTGGGATTTACCTCGCAACAGACTCATTAGCTCATTTCGTATGTATTTCATGTGTAGGATCGTTTTCACCCTAGAGGGGGGGGGGGTGAATAGGGTGTACTAATATAAATTAATGCAGAAATAAACACAAAAATTAATGCAGTAATGATCACACACAGTTTTACCCAACTTCGGCAATAACCTGCCTATGTGCTGCCCCCAAGGTTTCTACTAGAAATTAAGTAATCAGACGCTTACAAAACACGTAAACTCGCGACACCCGCTAACTTGATTAACCTAACTCTAAGCTCAAAACCCTGTCACAACTCGGCCACTGAGTTGCGAATTCTAAAACTACGTCCCGTAGTTTGTACCAAGTTACACAACTAGAAATTTACACAATTTTCAAAGGAAATTACAAAATAAAACTAAAACTAAACAAAACCCTATATTAAAAATGAAGCCCAATTCAATTAAACTAAACCGGCCCAGTTTAAACAAAAGACTGTCTCCCCTTTTTATTTTTGCTCGTGTATTCTCTTCGGCTGTTCCTTTTGATCTTCAAAAATTAAGGTTTCGTGTCGAATTGAAGCTGCCGCTTGAAAATGGAAACTAGAATCGCTTGCCTTGATGCTTTTGTTCCTCACGTTGATTACTTCTGTGTACTTCGATTTGCTTTACGGCCGCTTCAAGATCGAGTTTGAATGGAACAAAACCGGTATGTGATTTTTTACTTTATTTCTCTTTTGAATTACTTGAACTTGAACTCGATGATTTGCCAATGATGATATGGGTTCAATTTATAGGGATCAAAACCCTATTTTATCATTCGTATATTTTGATTTGAATGTTTCGGTTGCTTTGTGTGGCCGTTCGATTATTAATTGAATGCTTGTGATGAATTCTGACTTGTTCATTGTATATACGTTACTCCATGAATTCGAATTTGCTCCGTTATTTTCTGCTATGACTTTGGCATTTGAATTGGTGATAAACTTGACTTTCTGACTTGTTTATCAATGACTTGTTGTTCCATTTTTTTGTTCTGGTTCCGTTCTTTGCTGGTTTGACTTGTTCATGGTATAACCCACGGCTGATTCATGACCCACGGCTTGTTGAGTATTTTGTTGTATATTTGTGTGCCACCATGTATATACATACATATATGTGTGATTGTTGTGCCTATTGCACTGTCCACTTCGAGTACTTGCTTTATTATGTCTGGTCTGGTTCCACATGTTAATTTAAGTCTTCATGTTGCATTGTAACTTGCTGTTGCATTTTGGAGTGGTCTGGTGGTCTGCACTTTGTACATGTCTTGTTGTTGTTTTGACATGTTTACCTCTGGTTCACTCGAGTCTGGTTGCATTGTTTTGCTTTGAGTTAACTAATTTTGGACCTAAGTGTAGCTTGATGCATTTGAAGTTTGGTCTGTTCTTTCCTTTGTCCTTTGCACATTTGTTGTTTGGTTCAATATGAACCTGGTTGCATGAGGACTTGTTATTCAAGTGTTGTATGTTGCTTTGATCTTCATGTGTACATTGCATTTGCTATGTCTGGTGCACTTGAAGTCTCTGACCATCAATTCTGGTTGGAGTCTGGTTTGTTGTGTGTGTGTGTGTTCATGCCTGCAGTCTAATATGTCTAGTTCTGGTGCACTGCCCTGGTCTAAGTACTTTTGGTTGAGGCTGGTGCACTTTTGTTATTTGGGTCTTGTTTCAGCTGCTTTGTACATGTCTGAATGCATGTTGTATGTTGGTTTGATGTGCTCACCTGTCCTTGTGCACTTGTTACTGTAGTCTGGGTTCACTGATGACCTGCTTGCTTTGTTGCACATATGCACATTGACTTTGTTGCTCCTAACCATGTCTTGTTAGTCTTGCATTTGCTTCGAGCCCATGTGCACTTCATGTCTTCATGCTCCAATGTTTACTACTGCTGTGTTCACCACTGCTCTGTTCTGGTCTGGTTCATCTTGAAGTCTGGTCTGGTTGTATGGTTGCACTGCAAAATATTTCTTTTTCAATTTCACTGCGTCAGTGTTTATTTTGTAGATAGTTCAGATGCTGGATACGGGCTGGAACAAAGTTGAAGATCAAAGTACGAGTGAGGAGTAAATATGTAGTGAGGTGAAATATGTATGTCAAATTATAAAGTGAAAATTGTTTTGTAATTGAAACTTGTATAGTGAGAGCTTATATTTGTACTATTCGAATTTGTAATAAAATATTTGTTTGAATAAAATATTTGTTTAAATATGAATTCCGAGTTATTTATTTTATTCAACAAATATTTATTTAATTATATGGAAAAATAAAATAGTACAATAACAAATACATTTAAACGAATATATATATATATATGTTTATTATCATCAGACAAAAATTATAGGCTATTGTATTCTACGGTATGTTGTCTAAATATGTGCATAAATCTATAATGCAAAGTATATTTATATAAATACGTATACATATATTTTATAAATAAAAGTCTATAAATTAAATATATATATATAATTTAAAACATTTTTATAAATATATATATACATAATTAAACATATAAAATTAAACATACATATATCTTATATATAAAGCAAATACTTCCCAAGTGAAGCCTTTTTCAATCTTCCTGAAATAACCTTACTCATGAGCTGCTTGAAACCTATCAGCACACGGGTACTTTTGTCACTTTATTATCCTTTGCTCACGTTCAGTTCCACGTCACCCACCACTACTCCACTTTCATTCTTTGTTCTTTCTTTATTTGTACCTGAGAATTTGAGATCAGAACATCAACCGAACCTCATTTCAAAAGAAAACTGCAACAGTTATTAGAAAATTTTAAATAAATATTTCGTGTTGGAAAAGATAACGGAAGCTCTTCTTCTAAAGTCGCTTATGAGATCTCAAACTCCATACTCTTGGTAAACTTCATGCGTAATCATTTTCCAGTTTATCCTTTTTTTAATTTGATTTGTGTTTTGATGCTTTTTGTAGGCTATCGATTAGGTAATTACAACAAATCCAATGATTCTCAACCCTCACCTTCATAGGAGGAACACTATTCCGCATTTTATAAAGTTTATTGTTGTGTTTAATGGTTTTTAGACCTTAATTTTTTTGAATATTGATAGAAGGTTTTTTTTACAGCCTCCTTTAATTTACCATATGTTGGCATGGCGGCTGGCGATGTGAGGAATGAGGGATTTGTGTTCTTCGAGTCATGCATTGGTGTGCGTGGGCCAGGCAACGGCATGAATTTCAGGAGCAGCGTGTGGAAATATTTGACATTGTGACTCCGACGACGGTGATGGGAATTGTGGCTGGAGATAAAGAAGGAAGTCGTGACGTACTGTTGCAGGCAGTGGAGGCGTGAGGTTTTGGGCAACTTCGAAGTCTTTGTGGTGGCTCTAAATGATGGGTGACAACGAAAATAGCCGGCCAGTGATGGGTTATGCCGAGCCATGTGGCTGATGGAGACAGTGCGGTGGCAGAAACAGACTTTGAGGCTGGCAGGTACATGTTCCCCACTCGTTGTATCACTTATAAATCTGAAATACACTATAGTTTTTCAATTTCTTTGTCAGTGAAATAAAAGATTTAGGCTTTTGGTTTTAGCTTTAGTAAATCCTTTCACATATGTTTTGATTTTGTGACTATATTTCACTTAAAATTAACGTTATTTCAATTTAATCCGAAACTGAGATTGGAAAAAATTGTTATTCTATTCCCACTTTGCTGAAAAAATCCATTATTTTGGATGGTTTATAAATTTGATTACCAATACATATCAAATTGTATAACAGATTTTTCTAAAGATCAACATGAATTTTTCTCTGACTATATTCAACATATTTTCTTAAATTAGTACGCTTTTGATTAATCCCTTTCGGTCTGAAATAAACAATGTCCAAAATGTGGATTTAAAATCTCGATCTATGATTATTACCTTATAGTTTCTTGGACAATTTCTGAACCAACTGCCTTATAGTTTCTTCCAGTTTGTGAAGTACTTAACATATCCAAAGGACATTGATGCATATGGAGCAAACAGTTATTCCATTCAATATTCATATAGTTATTTCAAGACTTCATAAGAAAATCGTAGGAAATGATGTAATTTTTTAATGCGCATGAAAATTACAAATGCAATGTTACAACAGTAGAAAAAAAATAGCAGAAAAATTACTATTTAAATTGCTTAAAGAAAAGTAAGCATTAACTAAAATTTAAAGGATGTTTTGTGTCTATCACTTTATTCAGATCTGTTAGTAAGCAAGATTTTTCAGTTGAATGGGAAGCACTATTGCGAATTAATTATGGTATTGCATTTCTCAAATTTTTAGTCCACGTTGACAGCCATTTAAACTGCACATATCATTTTTACAACAACAAATTATATTCAACGTACTTAATGTTCCCTCCATACTACTTGGTGCTTACTTTGCTATAATTTGTAGGCAGCTTAGAAAATAATGGTATGTTTATTTTATACTTTACAATGCAAATCATTGCGGTTTAGTTCAACTGTCATTGGACTCACACTAAAAAAATGGAAACAAAGAACAATGCAAATCAAATGCTTCATTTTGATGTCTGAACTCCGTTTAACTCTAGATTAGACATTATTGTATTGAATTAGTTTAAAAATATCAGGTTGTGTTATGAAATTAGCTTCAGTTATATCTTATGTGCACCATTTTCACATAATTGATAAAAGCTCATTCATTAAATTATAATTGTACATCTAATTATATTACAATCAAAATATTTAGAGCTTTTTTAACAAATTCGCCATTATGGATACTGATGTATTTAGACGGGTTGTTTAGCAGCTACATCACAAGTTTTATATTTATGTTAAAGAATGTATTTGGTCTACCTTGAAAAGTACTGATAAGCTAAAAGTAAAAACAAAATGTAAGCTGGCATAAATGTTAATACTTACTTTTCAATGCTACTCATTGCTATTTTGGCAGTGCAAAAAAAGAAATTTATTCAAATATTCTTTACACACGTCCATCGGAATTGCCTTCGTACCGATCTATATAATATGGCATATACTTACTTGGTGAAGCCTTTTTCAAACATCCAAATCTACCATTTCATTCGTTTTGGAAAGAAAATTATTAAAAAGGATTAAGTTTTTTAATGAAAAGGGCTAAATTTAATATTTTTCATGCTATATAGAAATGGATTCTTGATTTCAGTGTTTGTGTTAATGCAGGATTGATACTTCTGGAGTAATTGCCAGGGCAAAAGATTTATTTAAACGACACAGGGACTTAATCCTTGGTTTTAATACTTTCTTACCAAAAGAGTATGAGATTAAACTTCCTATGAAAAGAAAACAGTCGAATTTGAGGAAGCTATAATTTTTGTTAACAAAATTAAGGTTTATTGCTTTCTCTATCTTTTGTATTTACACACAATTTTACTTGAGTGCTTTAACTTAACTTTCTATACATGATGCAGAATCGCTTCCAAGCCGATGATTCAGTTTATAAGTCATTTTTGGATTTTCTGAATATGTATAGAAGGGAGAATAAGCCTATTACAGAAGTTATCATGAGGTATGATGTGTTATAATGCTATATATACTTATGGCTGATGTTCTAATTTTATAAACTGCCTTTTTAAGATGTTAAAACTTTTGCAGGTAGCAATTCTTTTTCAAGGTCACAGTGATTTGCTTGATGAATTCATTCACTTCTTACCCGATCCTTCCACCACAACTGGCACACATATATCATCTACCAGAGCCTCAATTCCTAAAGAGGATTGTAGCTCTATCATGCCTTCGGTGAGAAACCCTTACACTAGCTCTATCATTAATAAGGTAGTTTTCCATTTCCAGTTTGTAGGTGTACATTATGTACTTGATGCAACAATATACACAACATAAATAAAGAAGGGACCTACCAGGAAACTTTAAATGATTCTAGATCCTCCATATGTATTTGTTAAAATATAACTAATCATCAATACTTTAACAACTTCTATTTTTAGATATATTCATGTTGCTAATTTTACATCATATGATTTGGTTTTAAATAACTTTGATTAAATGTTTGAGTTAAACTTAATATTTAGGTACACTTATCGAAGTTAAATCTTTATATCTATTGGGCTTGAAAAGCTTTTATTTAATTATTAACAATTTTCTGTATCCACATAATAATCCAATATATGATCTAAATTCTCTTTATATCGTCAATGAATAACCTCGATGCATTCATTAAGGTAGAAAGATTTGAAAAGTATGAGATGGAAGAAAAGAAGGAGAGGAAGAAGTAGAAAATATGCTAAGGTTAAAAAAGGTATCAGGAGTTGCAACATAGAAGACATACCAATTTAATACTACATATTTGCTATCTTGAATAAATCAAAATTTTGCCAGTTTATTCTAAATATTTATGCGAAATAATGAGATGTGATTCAACTTCTAGCAGAGACCTTTGTTAGGAGACTTCCCAAAAAAAATCATCATCGTACAAATGTGTTTTTCTTTTACTTCAGTTAGGTTAGACTACATGCATTTTTACATAATTCTGCATGAAGTAGCGATTTCATATTCCTCCTTAAATGTGTATCCAGTCATCAAGGATTAATGTCTTTTGGGACATTATCAAGGGACCCTAAGATAAGTAAATTACTGCACATATATACAATTTCACCGTGCTCTTTAAACCTAATTTTTTTTCTCTTTTAGTAGAACTTATTTTCATAAGAATCTTTGTCGCCTAAATATGCAAGAACTTTTTAGTTTTGGCGAGTCTAATTTGCATATTAGTTATGAACAAGTTTGATTGGTGAATTCATTGTTAAGTCTTTTAATGTGATAATTAGTTGATGCTTCAGCGGATTAAGAGAGCCAAAGTTGGATATGTTTGTAGTAAGGCTTTGTATTTGTATGATAGGAGAGTAATAGAGCAATGAAAATGAATGTGTTGAACATTTTACATATGCAATTCCTATAAATATCATCACAAGAAGGCTTTGCTATACAAGCTTTTATTCCTAGTGCTACTTAACCTGTCATGACAGTTAAATTATTCTGGGTTCCATACACCCAGTGTAGCTTCTCATGAAATCACCCATGATTGTGATGCAAATACTTCCCAAGTGAATCCTTTTTTGAATTGCCAAAATTATCCTTTTTTAAATCATCTCATTATACATCACAGTAAGGATATGTTTGGTTTTTTCAGTCCCCACTACTCTAAAATCAGTTCTTATGCACGTTTTCTGTCAACCCTTTTGCTTCGTCATGTATCAAAAAAGGAAACAAATTAGGTCGAAAAACAAAGCATTTGACAATTTCAATGCATTTTTTGGATAGGTATGCTAATCTGGGTAATCTGAGAATGATAGCTTAACAGGATGGACTTGAACGATGGCAGCAGCGGGTCTCCTCAACGCGATGGACTTGAATGACGGTAGCAACGGGTCTCCTCAGCATGACGGACTTGAATGACAGAAGTAGTGGGTATATGTAAAGTTTGGTTAATAAGTTTAAGCATGTTATATGTAAAGTTTGGTTAATAAGTTTAAGCACGTTACTTTATTATTCCCGCTCTCTACCTAGGTGTGTGCCAAAGTTTGGTTCTTTTATTGGTTTAATACAATGTTTATATGTAAGTGCCTATTTTATACTCCTGTTAAATTAGCTTTTTCCTTAATAATTAATAAATCACAAGGATAAACCATCCCTCAAGTTAGTATTTATCTTTCCGAACATGTTTTCAGTTATGATCAACTATATGTTGCTTTATCTAAAGGAGTTGCATGAAAAACAAAGAAATTTTTGGTGAAAAATGGAAGGATTCGAAATAGAAATGGTACACATACTAGAAATGTTATATATAAGGACGTATTATTAACAAGTAATCATGAACTTAGTTAACTATACTTCGTTTTTTCCACTTCACACGCAATACTTTTACAATAATATTATTCTTCAACATGCATACACATATACTCTTCACAATGGTTGTATCACTCAATTTAAATAACCGATTTTTATACGATCACAATGAGTAATAATTGCAGTTCAAATCGTTTTCTCCATTTTACTGTTTTTTTCCTTTATATTTTTAAGTACTGCTTCTATAAATTATACCTTTGGGTTAATTTTTATATATGTACATAAGAAAATTTCCAACTTTATTCAGAATACATTTGCAGTTAATATAAAAAATCCCTTATACAACGCTTTTAACTCCGCGTCAACTTATTATTGATACCGATCTCAAGCCCGAAACAAGGAGAAGAGAAAACGATAACTAGAATATCTTACAAACAGTATTTTCTAATACCAATTCCTCATACGCACGTGCATCGCATGTGCCAAAGTACACGTATATATATATATATACGAGTATTAAGGCACGTCCGATGGACGTGCACGATTGAAAATGTTTGTTAAATTGTCTTTGTTGAAAAATAAAATGAATCCATGTAGAACTGAAAATACAGAATCAAATCAGTCAACCTAGGATACTCTTACATTGCAAAGTTAAAAATGATTCTAATGGTAATATAACTATTTTACTAAACTTACTCTCTCTTTTAATTTGTCAACCTCACTGTTTGATGAGAAAAACATACGGTAGATCAATATAACATTATCAATTCAATATCATTGTCATATTAAAACACAAATTACAACCCTGTATTATTAACCGAAAGCTCAACAGACATATCATGGTTTCTTATATATCTATTCAAATTCGAATCAATTAAACATGCAATATCATTGTTCTCAGTTGTCAATTTCTTCAATATTGAAACTAAAGAAATTTGCAGAGAATAAAAACAAAACTTTCAGAGAGAATAAAATAAAAATCAAGATTATAATAAATAAGCAACGTACATAAACTGGAGAGGGTGCACCTATTTTTGTACTTAAACAATGAAAAGTAAATATAGTTGAATAACACTGACTTAGTAAATCTTGTATAATACCCACTTATTGTAAGAGAATAAATTCTGTATAATAAGAACAACCACTTCCGTGTGCAATTAAGGCAAATATATCATGCCACATCTCTCTATTACACCTTAACCGAACTTGTAATAAACATAAAATTAAACTTCAATTAAACATAGTGATAACACACCAACTTGTAGAGCATATTAATAACAATAGACAAATTGACAACCTTTAAAATTGCATCAATGATTTGCACATATCTCCTTCTGTGGCTTTTAGTTTCTTTATTTGTTCTTCTGTAGAGGGACACTTCTTCAACTTCTTTTGTCCTATCACTATTCAAATAATAAAACCAAAATAGGTTAGAGAGTAATAATATATTAATGGTTTTGTTAAAGGGTAAAGCCTTACAACCTTTTTTTTGCAGCTATGTCAGAGCTCTAGATAATGCAAGATGTACTACCGCCTTGGTAGAGTCCAGAAATTACAATCTGTACTACCACATTCATCACAGCAGGCAATCGATCTTAAGGGTCTGACAAATACTCTTAATCTGCATGTCCCCCCCCCCCCAAAAGGAACACATGTCCATCAACTTGCATCATTGAAACCTTTCAGTAGGCGCACTCTAGATCAACTTTCCATCTCTTTCAGGCCAACAACTTGCAGCAACTTCGAATGCCTCCAGATCAAACCCTGCAGCAGCCTGTAGCTTCTTCAAATACACATTGCAGCTCAATGTTTGATCCCTTTTAGACCACTCAATCAGTAGCCTTGGTAGAGCATATTTTTATGTATCGCTTCCTTTATTCTGCACCACGCATGCGCAGCCTCATTTGTATATTACATCTTCAGTTATTCAGCATTTTTAGTTGCTGCTATGCATTACACCTTTATCTATTACACCTTCAGTTATTCAGTTGATGATGGCACCTCAAGATTGCACCAAGCCTGAAGTGCAACACACTCTTGCTGTTGCTTTTCAATATTAAGTAACAGCAACACCTTGGGATGCAGCTTCAACAATTTCTTCCTCGGCACCACCTTGCATGTCCTCAAGCAACAACAACTTCTCACTTCCTATCATGCAGCAAAGGCAGCTCTTAAGTTTCACTCATCGTCCAGCCTCTTGATCATACGCCTCTTCACTTATTGCCGCTACTACACTGTTCAGATTCACCACATTACTCATCCTTCAGTTATCCATCCTCTAAGTTAGTGTAGTAACATCAAGTAGATGATTCTGTCCATTCAATTAATTGTAAACATATTACTTTATTTGCTTATTTTCTCCTCTACTATTTTGTTGATCATCATAGTGATGATTCTCAATATTTGTAATAACTAATTCCCAACAAATTTTGTACGAATTTTCATTTTTGTTAAATAAAATATCAGTGCTCTCCTCGTATGTGACCACTCTTTCATCAAAAAAGTAATAATTAGTGGAAAAGAAGCATAAACCTGTAATTATTCTCTCCATCGCTTCTTTTTATTCATAATGGATGATCTGCTTTAGTTTCTAAGAGCAATATATTTCAGTTAATAATCCATTTGTGTTTTTTTAACAACCAAAATTATCATACCAAATGCAGCAAACTTCAAGTTTCTAACATATATTGTAAAATTAACAAATGAAAAAACTGGATGAGAAAGAATTCTCAAAATAGATTTACTTTATCACAACCTTCATAAAATACTTAATAAATGAATGCACAAATAAAAGATAAACTAAACAAACATAAAAATTTAATAATCATGCCACCGTAGTGTACAGTTACAAATCATGCATGATTTTTCTGAAAAAAATGAATAAATAAAGTTACCTAAATCGACAGATCATTATAAAGTATGTAATTACCATTTTGTAATTAGATTTGAAGTTGTATTTTTCCACACGGAATAGAATGACTTCAACCATCACAAAATAATTTAAAGGATAGAGAGAACAATCGAGCAATATAATTCTGAATAGAAGCAAATAATTAGTTATCTATAAATGAAAATGTAAGAGTCCAAAAACTCGGCCTTCGAAAATCGGCACCCGTACTTCACTTGTACTCAAAATGCCGTAGATTCAAACGCCGAATCTGGCTTCCCGGAGCTATAACACAATTAAGTAAATAACACAGCGGAATAAAGGGAAATAAATGATATCATATACAACTCCAATGAATACAATATCCAGTATGATATACAACAATGATATCAATATGATACAACAATATCAGAGATAACAAAAATGATACAGCGGAAGTAACAACAAATGGAAGAGATCTCCAAATGATCAATCGGAGAATGACTCCAATATAACTCCAATATCAGCTCGAACCACAAAGAGAAGCAAGTGCAGTCCTGAACTCCAAGAACTGAACCAGCTCCAGATAATCTACTAAACCTGAATATCTGAAAAACCCAACTCTAGACTGCCCGTGTGGAAAATGATGGGCACCCAGAGTTTAGGAAGGGAACAATAAACTCCGGATCAGTCATGGGACTGGTGTGAGCAACAAAAACAGTTTATCTTTAAACAACAACAAAAGAATTTTAAACATTGAAATCCGCAATGCTTTTAGAAAATGAAACTACCATAAGACCTCCCGCCACACACACAATGCAAACGCAGAATTGGAGGAGATTTCTTCTTATGATAGTCAAACATGCTTACTACGCAAATCATTGGATATTATCATTAGGGCATAGTGGAAAACAATTTCAAAAGTATAATATAAATCTTAGCCAGCATAGACATTTCGAACTATGCCTACTATAGCTACCATCCAAACAGTGGGGCGCCACCATAAGTGAATGGCAGGTTCTACAACTAAAACCGTACAAGTTCCGTATTGGAGAAATGGATTTCCAACAAATGGTCAGGCTAAGGAACTTCCTTCCGCCGCATGGGAACGCCTCTGGCGGGACGCCCCGAGAGACAAACTGCTCTCTGCCAACAAGGCCGGGTTACCCCTGTAACAGGTAACTCACGAATATGCCACCTCCCGGTCCTTTGGGACCTTTATCCGAGCGCTCGTAACCATCATCACACATCATAAAGAAGGTGTATCCACATGAGTAAGTATCTGGGCTCCATACCATGATACCACCCCTTTCCAGAAGAAAATGACATACCCTAAAGGGCGCGACCCTCATAACCTTGCCGCAACGATCCTGTTTCGACCATTTCCGGGTTGTGAGGCCCTGACGAAGTCTCGTCCACAAAGCTACGCTTTTTCAACAAAAGCCATGCTTTGGGTCAACAGATGATCAACCTATGATCACAAAGATAAATGATCAAACAAAGATCATATCACAAATGATCAAACATTGATCATCACACAACAACACTCAGCATGCCACATTACCAAATTGGGATATATCGCTGATAACTTCAACTACATAAACTCTGAGCTCGTACGTCTCAGAGAAGGGTGTTAAGCTAAGAGAATAAATTCTCCGCCACCAAACAGAAATGTATTTGAAAGAAATCGGCTTTATATCTCAAAGTGTAATGTCAGACATGTATCCATATAAGTCTGTTCCGGGTTCGAACAGAACCGAAGGCACTTCTCACGAAGCCCTTGCAAATCCGGATAACTTTCAATCACGTCCGGACTTCCCGTCACAAAAGAGTGATATAAATCTCTATACCGGGAGCTACCCAGTGCAGAGACATTCGACAGGTTGTCCTTTCATTTTCGAAAAAATATCCGGTCTTCAACACCGGTCTTCAAATGCTATCCATATACGACGTATCACTATTCGGAATGGGTTATATGACACAGATGTCTTTTCCCGGCTAACCCGAATAGTGAGCGCAATATTCAAAAATATATGGATGTTGGGATTTCAATTAAGTCACAATTTAAACCCAAATTTCCTTTCCAAATGATTTAACAAATTACCATTTTCAAATCTTTAAACAAAAAGATTTATTTAACAACCTTCAATGGTTTAAACAATTTTCCACATTTTAATCTTTTAAACAAAAGATTCATTCACAGATTTTCCAAATCAATTTCCATTTCAATTTGATTAACTCGTTAAATCTTTAAATCAAAGATTTAACAAATAGCTTTCAAAACAATTTCATTTCAAATGGTTTAAACAAATCATCACTTTAAATCTGTTAAAAATAACAGATTTAATTCATAGCTTTCGAAAAGAATTCATTTATAACTTGGAAAACCATTTTCAATTCAAACTTGAAATTCCTTTAATTAAACTGGAATTTCTTTTCTTATCTAAAAGCTTTTATCATTTGAAAACAACAGTTTTCAATTTGGAAATCTGATTCATTCATACGAGTTGAAATCCTTGGTTTAAATTCAAATTCCCAAATTAATACTTTACAATGGTTTAATTCATACAAACACATTTATATCATCCTTTATCCCTAGTTTCCAAATCATAGATTTAATTTCAAACTTTGAATTCAAATTTAAATCTAATTATTTAAATTTTCAAAACTCGTTTAAGTTTTTTAAAATAACTTTTATATTTGAAATTCCATTTTTAAAACTTTTCACTTTAAAACCAAATTTCCAATTTCAAAATCAATTGAAATTAAAATTTCAATTTCAAAACATCAAATTTAAATTATCTGTGACTTAACCGATTTCCACGTGAAATCCATATTTGTGTGTGTATGGTGTAGTCCAGGGATTTTACACACAATAGTGCAACATCAATCATCACAGATATATCGATAAGCGGTATAATCGATAACGCTTATCTTCATTCACAGATTCATAGATAAAATAAATTTATCGGTCACAAAGATTCACTATTACCATTCGATGTGGGTTTCGAATATCCAACTGGAATCCGACTCCTTGTCGCATCGAAATTCAAGTGTCGTTTACGGGTCAAGGGTTTCATATTCACAGTAATATATCACAGAAACAGAAATCACAGATATATATATATCGCAGATAATCAATTACAGATCACAACATAAATCAGGATGTATCACAAAGCATCATATATCAGGGATATCAAACAATTCAACATTCACTAGAATCCAAACATCCATAAGTAAGATAAATTAATATCTGACTATAATTAATTTATACCCGATTAATTACTTATGAATAAACTACAAATCTTGGTCAATTCACCATTAATTAATTGTAAACCATTTCAATTTATTAATCTTTAATCATTACTTGATTAATCTTTAATTAAGTAATTATTATTAACTTACAAATTTATAATCCTTGGATCTTAAGATAACCCATTTATCTTAATTAATTTCAAAATCATCATTTAAATCTTATTTTTAAATAACCTTTGAAACAAATTAACAAAGTCATATGATTTAACTTAAACCCTTAAGGTTAATTGCTAATCGAAATCATTATTTAAGATAAACTGCTTATCTTTAAAATCTTATTAAATAACCTTGAAAATTAATTTATTTTTTTAACATACTTTAAAAACTTGTTCCTGCTTTGTTTTTAAAAATCTGTTAACATAGTTGTTAGGGTAAAACCCATCAATGAAAACATACTCGAGTAAATTAAACAAAAACCCGAGCTAACTTCAATTCTTCCCCGAGTAACCTCCCAAGACCACTCGCGTTACATCTCATCTTCGAGTAAACCCGCCTGGAAACGCGAGAACAACCCGAGACAACATCGTCTTCCCCAGAACGATAATAACACCAGATACTGGTGATATGCGGTGCACGTGTACACCTGATCAGATCGTCCCCGACCATCTCCAAGACTTCCTGCACGTCACCGACAACTCCTCCGATCACCACGACTACTCAAACTTCATCGATTTGCCCCAGATCAAAATCGAGCTACCCACACTTCCATCTGGAACACAACTATACATCTAAAATTATCTCGTCACGCCGACCAAGATCACCAGAGGCTATGCAAACTACACCAGAACTTCGCCGCAGTCCCCTGCACCATTTCCTCACCTAGCGATCATCTCCGATCCACCCTAGCCGACTAACGAACATGGCAACTTTGTCAACCAAAAATGGGTATAAAAACCCTAGTTTGTCCACGTCCAGCCATCACAGAATTCGAGAAATTCAGTGATCATTTTTTCTGGTGATCACAAACTTTCCAGCTACCACCAGATTCAATCACGAGACCTAACTCTTCGTCGTTCACTAAAAACTGCTCGAAATCCAATTTTTGTTCATCTCAAGATTTCTATTGATTTACTTCCTTAAAAATCATGACTTTGTATTTAAAAATCCTAGATTTCGAAAACAAAATTGATTATATTTTTTAAACCAGAAATCATTAAAGTCGAATATTTAGCATAATCAATATTCTACTGTATTTCTTGGTCTTCCAGAGAACTTTTCAAAATAAATTCAACTTAAATAAATTTGTAACTTGAGTATAAGCCATAACAACCAATATTTGTTTTTAAGACTAAGCCTAAACACTGAGTAAATCAAATGGAAATGATTTTGAGATCAAAGCTTATGTTAAAGATCATAGAACAGAGAGCACATGATCATCAGCCTGTACAATTACTTCCAGTATTCAAGTTTACTCAAAGATGTTATATATACATATATACTACCATACTTATTTAGAGATGAATCATGCAACAGGTTTACCTACTTAAACATTTTAAACGTGATGTTACTCACTGATCTAAAGAAGAAAATACTGGGTCAAGTTGCTCACCTGAAGTTTAGAAAGAACAGGGCTTCCTCTTAAATCAGGCTTGATAAAATTTGCAAAATTGAAACCTTTCTCTTGATGTCTGTTTTTTTTATTAGTTTGTTCCAGACTTTGAGTTTGCTGATGATTGTTGAATCTTTGTTTAAGTTTCAAATGGAGTTTTATCTTACTTTTGTTTAGTTCGAAAGAAATAAAAAGATGATATGGGGGAGAGTAGCTTACAGGTTTATGTATACAAGAAGTTACAGGGTATCATTTTTCTTATGCAAACAGTGTACAAGTTTGTACAATTTATCAGAGATAGTTCTATATTTTGGTGGCCGAGATTGTATACTAATGTACTAGAGGAGATATTGTCTTAGCAAGCATTAAATGGCATTGTCCTTGATGTTTTTATTTTATACTTATCCTATATTTTCCTTATACTTGCCTGCTTAGAATTTCACCTCTCTTATTTATTTAATATAGTTTGTTTACCCTACAGCCTATACATCTTTTGATTTTGTTGCCTTTAAGTCTGCATGCCTATCCCATACATTCTAGTATATGTTATATTTCTTTTGTACACAATTAGTATTTTATTCTGATTTTTAGCCTGCACCTACTCATTTCTGTTTATACTAAACTTATATATACATTTCGTTTGTACAATCACATATATGTCTAGATGCTTCAAACTTATATATATATGTGCTGCAGCTTCTCATGTTAGTTTACAATTTTAAGATTATTTGTTTGTACTGAACTTGTATATATATATTTTGTTTGTAGTTAAATGGTTGCCTTGTTATTGTGTTTGTTTTCTACTTACCTATGCATGAATTATGAATAAATGTGTTACTAGTTTTGTATTTCTTTCTTTAGCCTTATACTTTGTTTTGTATTTAAGTGTTGATTGTTTTATATTTTGTATCAAAATGAATTATATAGTTAATGTATTACTTTAAAATTTACTTGATTTATTAACATATTTTATTATGATTTGAAAACTTTCATATCAATTTATTATTTAATTTCACAACTTTAAATCAAAAATAAATTAAATCATAAATTTTAATATTTAAATATTATTATCCATTATTTATTTACAATTTAAACTCAAGTCAAAATATATATCTATATATTTATTATTTTCAAATTCACTCGAAATTGAGTCGGGGAAACTCGCTCAAATTTTTTAATTAAATTTACAAATTTTTATCCAAAAATTCATTTAATAACTCTATTTAATTCAAAAATTCAATAAATTATTAATTTAAATATTTATAAATTCCGGGGTCGTTACAGACTTCCCCCCTTAAAAGAATTTCGTCCTCGAAATTACCAAGAAGACACAAAGATAGATGAAGAATATTTCATCAAATCGAATTGAACATCTATTCTGCATTTGGCTTACCAAATCAGAATATCAATAACAGATACAAGAACGAATCTGTCCAACACTTCACAAGATACTCGGGTCATCCAGATCTACGAAAGATACAGTGGCATCGATTAGTTCGAAGGATAACTAATCATTCGTAGAACATATCCGGACCCAAAGAATAGATAGACATATGGATACAATTTCAAAATTTTTAGTTTAAAACTAAAGTATACCTATCAACCATAACAACCAATGCAACCAATTCATCCATACAAACAATTTTGGTCCATCCGGAGTTTATGTCCCATATTAATATATCGAATTCCTTCCTGGATTTACCAGTAACTATCGAAGAATTGAGAAAAGAATTGCTGAACAAAAGAAATAGATAGAGAAAAGATAGACAAAAAGATTGCTTCCTTATTATTACAGGGTATTGACCATTCGTAGTCGTATTTCCCTGTCCCCTATCTCATCCTCTTCTTACACTCATACTTACTATCAGTGGATAGCAAGAGAATTTACTGAGGCACACGAACGGATATCTGAGGATTACTCATTCTAGGGTATACTTCACCCTATCTCTAATGAGCTACTTAACGTGTTACACTCCTGAGCTAAAGTACAACCTTAGCTCTGATACCAAATGTAAGAGTCCAAAAACTCGGCCTTCGAAAATCGGCACCCGTACTTCACTTGTACTCAAAATGCCGTAGATTCAAACGCCGAATCTGGCTTCCCGGAGCTATAACACAATTAAGTAAATAACACAGCGGAATAAAGGGAAATAAATGATATCATATACAACTCCAATGAATACAATATCCAGTATGATATACAACAATGATATCAATATGATACAACAATATCAGAGATAACAAAAATGATACAGCGGAAGTAACAACAAATGGAAGAGATCTCCAAATGATCAATCGGAGAATGACTCCAATATAACTCCAATATCAGCTCGAACCACAAAGAGAAGCAAGTGCAGTCCTGAACTACAAGAAATGAACCAGCTCCAGATAATCTACTAAACCTGAATATCTGAAAAACCCAACTCTAGACTGCCCGTGTGGAAAATGATGGGCACCCAGAGTTTAGGAAGGGAACAATAAACTCCGGATCAGTCATGGGACTGGTGTGAGCAACAAAAACAGTTTATCTTTAAACAACAACAAAAGAATTTTAAACATTGAAATCCGCAATGCTTTTAGAAAATGAAACTACCATAAGACCTCCCGCTACACACACAATGCAAACGCAGAATTGGAGGAGATTTCTTCTTATGATAGTCAAACATGCTTACTACGCAAATCATTGGATATTATCATTAGGGCATAGTGGAAAACAATTTCGAAAGTATAATATAAATCTTAGCCAGCATAGACATTTCGAACTATGCCTACTATAGCTACCATCCAAACAGTGGGGCGCCACCATAAGTGAATGGCAGGTTCTACAACTAAAACCGTACAAGTTCCGTATTGGAGAAATGGATTTCCAACAAATGGTCAGGCTAAGGAACTTCCTTCCGCCGCATGGGAACGCCTCTGGCGGGACGCCCCGAGAGACAAACTGCTCTCTGCCAACAAGGCCGGGTTACCCCTGTAACAGGTAACTCACGAATATGCCACCTCCCGGTCCTTTGGGACCTTTATCCGAGCGCTCGTAACCATCATCACACATCATAAAGAAGGTGTATCCATATGAGTAAGTATCTGGGCTCCATACCATGATACCACCCCTTTCCAGAAGAAAATGACATACCCTAAAGGGCGCGACCCTCATAACCTTGCCGCAACGATCCTGTTTCGACCATTTCCGGGTTGTGAGGCCCTGACGAAGTCTCGTCCACAAAGCTACGCTTTTTCAACAAAAGCCATGCTTTGGGTCAACAGATGATCAACCTATGATCACAAAGATAAATGATCAAACAAAGATCATATCACAAATGATCAAACATTGATCATCACACAGCAACACTCAGCATGCCACATTACCAAATTGGGATATATCGCTGATAACTTCAACTACATAACCTCTGAGCTCGTACGTCTCAGAGAAGGGTGTTAAGCTAAGAGAATAAATTCTCCGCCACCAAACAGAAATGTATTTGAAAGAAATCGGCTTTATATCTCAAAGTGTAATGTCAGACATGTATCCATATAAGTCTGTTCCGGGTTCGAACAGAACCGAAGGCACTTCTCACGAAGCCCTTGCAAATCCGGATAACTTTCAATCACGTCCGGACTTCCCGTCACAAAAGAGTGATATAAATCTCTATACCGGGAGCTACCCAGTGCAGAGACATTCGACAGGTTGTCCTTTCATTTTCGAAAAAATATCCGGTCTTCAACACCGGTCTTCAAATGCTATCCATATACGACGTATCACTATTCGGAATGGGTTATATGACACAGATGTCTTTTCCCGGCTAACCCGAATAGTGAGCGCAATATTCAAAAATATATGGATGTTGGGATTTCAATTAAGTCACAATTTAAACCCAAATTTCCTTTCCAAATGATTTAACAAATTACCATTTTCAAATCTTTAAACAAAAAGATTTATTTAACAACCTTCAATGGTTTAAACAATTTTCCACATTTTAATCTTTTAAACAAAAGATTCATTCACAGATTTTCCAAATCAATTTCCATTTCAATTTGATTAACTCGTTAAATCTTTAAATCAAAGATTTAACAAATAGCTTTCAAAACAATTTCATTTCAAATGGTTTAAACAAATCATCACTTTAAATCTGTTAAAAATAACAGATTTAATTCATAGCTTTCGAAAAGAATTCATTTATAACTTGGAAAACCATTTTCAATTCAAACTTGAAATTCCTTTAATTAAACTGGAATTTCTTTTCTTATCTAAAAGCTTTTATCATTTGAAAACAACAGTTTTCAATTTGGAAATCTGATTCATTCATACGAGTTGAAATCCTTGGTTTAAATTCAAATTCCCAAATTAATACTTTACAATGGTTTAATTCATACAAACACATTTATATCATCCTTTATCCCTAGTTTCCAAATCATAGATTTAATTTCAAACTTTGAATTCAAATTTAAATCTAATTATTTAAATTTTCAAAACTCGTTTAAGTTTTTTAAAATAACTTTTATATTTGAAATTCCATTTTTAAAACTTTTCACTTTAAAACCAAATTTCCAATTTCAAAATCAATTGAAATTAAAATTTCAATTTCAAAACATCAAATTTAAATTATCTGTGACTTAACCGATTTCCACGTGAAATCCATATTTGTGTGTGTATGGTGTAGTCCAGGGATTTTACACACAATAGTGCAACATCAATCATCACAGATATATCGATAAGCGGTATAATCGATAACGCTTATCTTCATTCACAGATTCATAGATAAAATAAATTTATCGGTCACAAAGATTCACTATTACCATTCGATGTGGGTTTCGAATATCCAACTGGAATCCGACTCCTTGTCGCATCGAAATTCAAGTGTCGTTTACGGGTCAAGGGTTTCATATTCACAGTAATATATCACAGAAACAGAAATCACAGATATATATATATCGCAGATAATCAATTACAGATCACAACATAAATCAGGATGTATCACAAAGCATCATATATCAGGGATATCAAACAATTCAACATTCACTAGAATCCAAACATCCATAAGTAAGATAAATTAATATCTGACTATAATTAATTTATACCCGATTAATTACTTATGAATAAACTACAAATCTTGGTCAATTCACCATTAATTAATTGTAAACCATTTCAATTTATTAATCTTTAATCATTACTTGATTAATCTTTAATTAAGTAATTATTATTAACTTACAAATTTATAATCCTTGGATCTTAAGATAACCCATTTATCTTAATTAATTTCAAAATCATCATTTAAATCTTATTTTTAAATAACCTTTGAAACAAATTAACAAAGTCATATGATTTAACTTAAACCCTTAAGGTTAATTGCTAATCGAAATCATTATTTAAGATAAACTGCTTATCTTTAAAATCTTATTAAATAACCTTGAAAATTAATTTTTTTTTTTAACATACTTTAAAAACTTGTTCCTGCTTTGTTTTTAAAAATCTGTTAACATAGTTGTTAGGGTAAAACCCATCAATGAAAACATACTCGAGTAAATTAAACAAAAACCCGAGCTAACTTCAATTCTTCCCCGAGTAACCTCCCAAGACCACTCGCGTTACATCTCATCTTCGAGTAAACCCGCCTGGAAACGCGAGAACAACCCGAGACAACATCGTCTTCCCCAGAACGATAATAACACCAGATACTGGTGATATGCGGTGCACGTGTACACCTGATCAGATCGTCCCCGACCATCTCCAAGACTTCCTGCACGTCACCGACAACTCCTCCGATCACCACGACTACTCAAACTTCATCGATTTGCCCCAGATCAAAATCGAGCTACCCACACTTCCATCTGGAACACAACTATACATCTAAAATTATCTCGTCACGCCGACCAAGATCACCAGAGGCTATGCAAACTACACCAGAACTTCGCCGCAGTCCCCTGCACCATTTCCTCACCTAGCGATCATCTCCGATCCACCCTAGCCGACTAACGAACATGGCAACTTTGTCAACCAAAAATGGGTATAAAAACCCTAGTTTGTCCACGTCCAGCCATCACAGAATTCGAGAAATTCAGTGATCATTTTTTCTGGTGATCACAAACCTTCCAGCTACCACCAGATTCAATCACGAGACCTAACTCTTCGTCGTTCACTAAAAACTGCTCGAAATCCAATTTTTGTTCATCTCAAGATTTCTATTGATTTACTTCCTTAAAAATCATGACTTTGTATTTAAAAATCCTAGATTTCGAAAACAAAATTGATTATATTTTTGAAACCAGAAATCATTAAAGTCGAATATTTAGCATAATCAATATTCTACTGTATTTCTTGGTCTTCCATAGAACTTTTCAAAATAAATTCAACTTAAATAAATTTGTAACTTGAGTATAAGCCATAACAACCAATATTTGTTTTTAAGACTAAGCCTAAACACTGAGTAAATCAAATGGAAATGATTTTGAGATCAAAGCTTATGTTAAAGATCATAGAACAGAGAGCACATGATCATCAGCCTGTACAATTACTTCCAGTATTCAAGTTTACTCAAAGATGTTATATATACATATATACTACCATACTTATTTAGAGATGAATCATGCAACAGGTTTACCTACTTAAACATTTTAAACGTGATGTTACTCACTGATCTAAAGAAGAAAATACTGGGTCAAGTTGCTCACCTGAAGTTTAGAAAGAACAGGGCTTCCTCTTAAATCAGGCTTGATAAAATTTGCAAAGTTGAAACCTTTCTCTTGATGTCTGGTTTTTTTTATTAGTTTGTTCCAGACTTTGAGTTTGCTGATGATTGTTGAATCTTTGTTTAAGTTTCAAATGGAGTTTTATCTTACTTTTGTTTAGTTCGATAGAAATAAAAAGATGATATGGGGGAGAGTAGCTTACAGGTTTATGTATACAAGAAGTTACAGGGTATCATTTTTCTTATGCAAACAGTGTACAAGTTTGTACAATTTATCAGAGATAGTTCTATATTTTGGTGGCCGAGATTGTATACTAATGTACTAGAGGAGATATTGTCTTAGCAAGCATTAAATGGCATTGTCCTTAATGTTTTTATTTTATACTTATCCTATATTTTCCTTATACTTGCCTGCTTAGAATTTCACCTCTCTTATTTATTTAATATAGTTTGTTTACCCTACAGCCTATACATCTTTTGATTTTGTTGCCTTTAAGTCTGCATGCCTATCCCATACATTCTAGTATATGTTATATTTCTTTTGTACACAATTAGTATTTTATTCTGATTTTTAGCCTGCACCTACTCATTTCTGTTTATACTAAACTTATATATACATTTCGTTTGTACAATCACATATATGTCTAGATGCTTCAAACTTATATATATATGTGCTGCAGCTTCTCATGTTAGTTTACAATTTTAAGATTATTTGTTTGTACTGAACTTGTATATATATATTTTGTTTGTAGTTAAATGGTTGCCTTGTTATTGTGTTTGTTTTCTACTTACCTATGCATGAATTATGAATAAATGTGTTACTAGTTTTGTATTTCTTTCTTTAGCCTTATACTTTGTTTTGTATTTAAGTGTTGATTGTTTTATATTTTGTATCAAAATGAATTATATAGTTAATGTGTTACTTTAAAATTTACTTGATTTATTAACATATTTTATTATGATTTGAAAACTTTCATATCAATTTATTATTTAATTTCACAACTTTAAATCAAAAATAAATTAAATCATAAATTTTAATATTTAAATATTATTATCCATTATTTATTTACAATTTAAACTCAAGTCAAAATATATATCTATATATTTATTATTTTCAAATTCACTCGAAATTGAGTCGGGGAAACTCGCTCAAATTTTTTAATTAAATTTACAAATTTTTATCCAAAAATTCATTTAATAACTCTATTTAATTCAAAAATTCAATAAATTATTAATTTAAATATTTATAAATTCCGGGGTCGTTACAGAAAAGGTGTTAATTTTTAACGAAATTAAGTTTCAAAAACTATTATCCGTAATAATACATCGTACCAAAAGCAGATCAATCTACTTCCACCTTGACGTAAAGAGAAAGCATATGGTTTAGAGCCATCGAACCTTTATAGTCATTTAAACATATTCACTGTAAAAACTTCAAAATTCAAAATCAATGCATATAGAATGATAAGTTGCAAATATTATCAAATTAGGTTTAAGAAATGTATGAAGTTTGAGATCTAGCAAGAAATTGTGGAAAAAGATGAGGTCGAGCTTCCGTTGAAGACACCATCATGAAGCCATTATATGTAATTTTCTAATCAAATTTGTGGGATGAATATTTTCTTTGTATTTGCCTTCCAATTCTAAAGTTAACCAAACTTCACACCTAACTATTGATTAGCTTATAAATGATACGACTAAAGTACGACTAAAAGTAGCTATAGAAAACAAAACCTTTTGTTAATATTTAACATAATTAAGCATTGAAAACCACAAATCACAACAGCATACCTTATCAAACATTGAAAAGTTTGCCTCCTATGAAGGTGAGGGTGGAGAGTTATCAGATTTATTGTAATTTCTTAATTGGATTACCTACAGAAAACATTAAAACTCAAATCAAAGTTAGAAAGGATAAACTGGTAAATGATATAAAAATTAGGTTTACCGATAGTATGGAGATTAAGGAAGAAGCGCTTCAGTTTCCCTTGCCATCGCAAAAAAATTTCTCTCGTAATTTCTGTATAAAAATTCTCAGTTTTTCCAAAAGTGAAATTTGTTTGAAATTTTGATATAAGTTAGGAAAAGAATAATGAAAGTGGAGTAGTTTCGTGCGACGTGGGATTGAACGTGATGGAGAATACAATAAAGTGACAAACGTACCCTTGATTTTTTGTGTTAGTTAATTCGAAGCGACTACCAGCAAGGTTATTCTTGGAAGATTCAAAAAGGCTTCACTTACTTAAGTATTTGCTTTATATATAAGATAATAATTAAAATTATATATATATAAGGTTAAATAAAATGTATATATATGAATAATTAATTACATTCAAATACATATAAATATATATATATATTAAAATTATTTCCAGATCGAAATTAGCATAACAAACATAAAATAATAATTTTATAATTTTATCATTATTATATATATTTATATATAATAAATAGTTTTGATCATAATAATTAAAAATATTAGTAATAAATATAAAAAAATCAAATTTTAAAATTTAAGAAAATTTAGGATCATAAAATACAGGTTCAAAAATTTTTCCATGATTTTTTGAAATAAAAAATTATTTTTAATAAATAAAAGAAATGTTCAAACGAAGTAATTTAATTATTAAAAATATTAAATTTTAACGTAAAATTCTAAAAAAAATTCCGTGGGTTACTACATTGATGTGGTAATTTAAAAAAATATTAAATCGAACTTTGAATGCAATAATTATTTTAGATATAATAAACAATTCAAATAATCAATAAAAGATAATTTAAAATTATTTATATATATATATATATAATTTATTTTCGAATTTGATAATTCATATTATGTATAAATAGGTATGAAAAAAATTCTAAGCTATTTATACATTATAAATATACATATATGTAATTATATGTTTAAAATATACATTAGTCTATATTTAAATTAATATATAAATATAAATAAAATAATTAATAATGACAAAATTTAATTTTTACAGAAAATTAGATTTGTTTATACATAAATTATAACACATAATAATATAACCATGCACATAACCAAACTAATTTGTAACAACTACATATACCTACGAAAATCTTACATAACTAGATATACAGCATTAATATATATATATATATAAATTTAAGATTAATCAATATTAAATCATAAAATATGATATGATTACTGTAATATATAAATAAAATACCAATTGATGATGCCTTTGAGTCCACTTGAATCAATGAATTACCTTCTCTAGTTATGCTCGATCCGTTAGATTGCAAGTCTGAAATCGTCGACCTTTTCTATCAAATAGTGCTTTTACTTAACTTGAATTGATTTGAGATTCTTAGAACTGATATGGGGATTAATTTCGGCCAGCAAACTTGATAATTATGGCAGCTAAAATTGTTTTTGATTAAGGGTTTAGAGATCCATATATATAGCCTTGTACAAGAGAGATATTAGGACAATCTCATTACCTATTCTCTCTTAATCTTAGCCATCCATCTCTAGGTCTAATCCTAAGTTTTAGCCGCCTCCAATAACTTGTCAAAACTGAAATTTTCAGCCCTAATGATGGGCTTTAAACCCATTTAAGCCCAAGCCAAAATACTATGCAATTAATTCTAATTTAATCGCTTGTCGATATTGTATATCGATCGATATATTTATAACTGTTATAAATATATATAACATTATTTATTTCTCAAATCATATTCAGTCTCGATGCATCTTGACTAGGAACATTTAAAATGGTATATTTGTTTCGTTGTGATAAATTACTCACGGTTACAACACTTTGCAACTACTATCACAAAATATACCATTTATGGATTTTTCTATTAAATATACTTCTAATTAAGTTAATTAATTAACATAATCACATTATATCAAGTATATAATAGGAAGAAAATACCTTATATTTCGAACAAGATTGGTCAACGAGTTAGATGTATGTAACAAATTACATAATTGCCCTTAGGGCATACCCCTAACTCTATCACTCTTTAGGAAGAAGTCGCTTATGAATAGGCAAATTTTTTTTAATATTTTCTTCACTTACCAAATGCACGAAGGTTTCGTTGAAAACACATCTTAACTTCTTCGATGACTTGATGATGAAGATGAAAGCTATTGATTTGAATGTGGATGAAGAGCAAAATATTATGATGGTATTGTGCCCTTCCAAAGCGATACATGGTATTCACTGACACCTTTATCTATGGTAGAAGCACACTGACATTAAAAGATGTGAAGATGAGACTCTTGAGTGAAGAGATGAGAGATCAGATGAACCTTATGGGTGAAAGTGTAAAAGCTAGTAGTAGTCAAGGGTCATTCATAGAGAGAGGAAGAAATGATAAGAAGGAGAATAATTTTTGAGGGAGTTCCAAGTTGAGGAAGCCTAGAAGTGGTTCAAGAAGCAAGTCTAAAGACAACATGTGCCATCATTGTAAGAAGCATGGCCATCGGAAGAAAGATTGTCAATATTTGAGGAAGAGAAATGAAGCGGATGATTCTTCATCTATTGAAGTGGAGAAGGTTATTTCTGATGATGTGTTAACTGTATCTGTTTTTGATGTATCAGACTATTGGATGCTTGATTCAGGGGTATCTTTCCACGTGATGCCTTGGAAGGAGTATTTCTTTTCTTATGAAGGTAAGAAGGGAAGTGCCATATTGATGGGAACAATGCTACTTACAAGTCCTTAGGAGAAGGATCAGTACGTATTCGCATGCATGATGACGTGGTATGCACTATCACTGGAGTGTTCTGTGTTCTAGGTTTAAGGAAATCTCTTTTATCTTTAGGTCAACTAGCATCTTTGGGTTGCATGATTATGATATAGTCGAATAGCTTAAAGGTGATACATGGTGCTCTTGTATTGATGAAAGGAGTAATGATTTGGAATCTTTATCTGCTAAAAGGATGTACAGTTCTTGGAGAGTCGTGTGTTGGAGTTGACAGTTCACGAGCTTTAGATGCCACCTGACTTTGGCATCTCAGATTGGATCATGTTTCGAAGAAGAGCTTCGAGCTTCTTCGAAGAAGAGCTTCGAGCTTCTTCGAAGAAGAAAGATTGTTTATGAGATTTTTCATCTCACAACACTCAACTAATTAAATAGCAATTATGGGGCTGAATGCCCCCACAACTGAGGATGTGCAAGCTTGAGTGGTATTCAACTTGCCTTCTTTTCAAGTAGAAATTATATTGTTCAATGTCCATATAATTTTATAGTAGCATTTTAATTGTTTTTTAAAATGCCTCTTTCAATTTATCCTTTAATCAAAATCAAACTAAGAGAATAGAATAGAAAATACGGTAAATAAATAAAAACACCAAGATTTATGTGGTTCTGATTTCAAGAAATTCTACATCCATGGAAAGCTACATCTTCTATTCTTTCATTCGTCATTTGACATTTTTACATTACTGCGTTGTTGTAGAGAATCTTTTCATTTACATAATACATTATTTATTTTTTTGCCAGTCTTTCCCCATTCTGCTATAGTGCCTTTGATTTTATAGCCTAATTTTGCCTCTTGGATTGCTAACTTGGCGCTTCCTTTATTCCTCTTCGTTAGATTTGGTCATGTGTCCTTCATCTAGTTGATCATTTGAATGTGTAAGGATTGTTGATGTTATCTTTAGTAGAAAACTTGAAATTGAGACGCGAAGCTTTTTTTTGAATAGGTCATTGATATGATGCAGTAGCTAGTTATTTTGGACCACTGAGACAGTGCAGTATTGGTTGTTCCTTTTTTTGGCTCTGTTTTTGTAAAAAATGGAATGCAGTGCCGTCTTTTGTGTTGTCATGCCTTTTGAGCCCTTTTATTTGTTAGTAAGTTCTGTCTTAGAATCACAGTCCAGTTCTTTTACTTTATCGTTGGTTTGAGCTTACTTTATAGCTGGTTTGAGCTGCTTTAAATACGTAGACGAGAAAGGAATATATATAAATATATATATGTTTGTGTGTATTATAAAGGAACTGTATTCCTTGCTACAAAAGAAACTTAGATTCCTTTATTAATATGGCTTAGGTGGCAGTGTATTTCATGTCCAATGTGCACAACACTATATAGTGTCATCATAATAACAATATGTACATTAGATTTGAGGGCTTCTCGATATAAATAGTTGAGCATATTACACAAGTGACTTCTGTAAAAGCAAGGCGAGTTCTGTTCATGATATCAGGACGAGTATGTATTTGGGTAGTACACGTAGAAAGAAAATATGTACTTGGTGAGCTCTGTTCATCGCTGTTTGTTGTTTTAAATTGCATTGCTTAAATCAACCGAAGGCAGATAGACACTGTTTATCGATTGAACAAAAATTATACCTAGTGCAGTTCGCTATATATGTTTAGTGCAGTCCGCTATGTTTACTTTAGCGCAGTTCGTTATATAATTCAATGCAGTTCGCTATATATAGTTTAGCGAAGTCCGTTATATGGTTTTTATCGCAGTTTGCTTTATAGTTTCAGCGCAGTTTGTTATATAGTTTTCAGCATAGTTTGCTATATAGTTTTTGACGTAGTTCATAGTATTATACTACGCTGTAGTTCATGTTTCGTAAGTTAATACCATTGTACGTCAGTACACTAGTGGTTAATAATGATATAACCATCAAAATTGAATCAAGTTGAACATTGTAATTAAACGGGAACGTCATGATACATTTTGGCTATTTGTTATATATTTATAAAATGATGAAATACTAATGAATACAAGCAGTTTGGATCAGAGCATATATTTTAGTAATATTAGGATCACATGTTTATCGCTCTTACTTTGCATGAATGAGACAGTTGAGAAATGCTTCCACGACTTGATCAACAAACATATTCTTTGATTCTTCACCTTTTCCTGACTATGACATTAGGTTATTATTTTCGATGTTCATAACTTCATATTATTTGATCTATTAATAATTGATTTACCATTTTAGATTTGATATTTATATAAGTGAGTATATTTATATACATACATATTTCTTCAAAACTTCAATCACCCATGTCTCAAAATCTAAAATGAATTTGAGTATGCAACCAAAACAGAAATTATAGGCAAAAGTGAGATGAACAATTAGACTAGCTATATCGCCATGTTTTCAAAGTCCATGATGATCAGAAACGACACAGTCATATCCATCTCCGTCTTGTGAACGGTGCACTAGGTCGGAACACAAGGTATGATAAGATCATGTTGTGTAGCTAAGTGCAATGGTGACCGAAGGTGACGAAACCATGGCTGCCAACCACCAGCTCTTCGTTTGGAAGTTTACCTACAGAGCGTACTATATAGTCTGAATATATCAATTGTTTAGTAAATAAAGCCTGCGTAATTTATGCAGTTTAGGTTTTTAATAATTCACGTAGTCGAAAAATGGGTATAACACTTGTCCCCAAGTCTGTACATAAGTACATGAGTGCGAACTTGTCATTCTTTCCATCCATCTTTTCGACCCTTCCTATCGTTCGTTTCGAGTTTAAGGCTAATATTAAAAAAATTTATTTATTTATTATTATTATTGCTATTTTAAATGTTCAATAACCATGTAATAACTATCCTAAACAAAATTAATAAATTGAACACATCGTTTAGGCAATTTTTGGATTATTATGAAAGCATTGCTTTGTATAATATGTCGATTAACTAGTCTTGCCTGTTGGTTTTGCACCTGTCATTATCTACGTGGGTATAGCTGAAAGGTGAGATGTGGATAGCCTATATAAATATAAATGATAACTAATGAATTTATAAGCTCTCAAAGCAATCAAATAGATGTAACATGATATATTCACAAAATATTAGTTTACATTTATTGGCTTTTTCTAAGTTTACTTCATCTACATGCTTTTGCATTGCATGTATTCAAATAGCCGACCAATTTTCATTTTTCAGCAACAAAAGGAGCACATCAGAATCAACGCGTAAACTAATGTGTGGAGTGATTAGCAAGGTAACAATCATAGACACTAATAAACCCTTATTATTAAGGTCGTACGAGGATGGTTTCACTTTGCCCTGCATTTTGTTTTTATTTTTTAATATATAATTATTTAGTACAGGCAATTGTCGTGTCCGCATATAAGTAACATTGTGTACACTTCCAATATATTAAATTGGACAAAAGTTAGGTAAGTTTGCTGCTTCAAAAGACTAAAAATATACAATTGCAAACAAAATGGTATGAATTACTTATCTTTATTTTGTATAACTGTAATATTCCTAAACGCATTTGAAAGTAGATTTATTAATTTTGTACGAGTGTCCGATGCCCGATCGAGCCTATTTCATTTAAGAAAGAAACTGAACATACCTCTGTCCGGTTTGGTTCGAACGATTTACACCCCTATTTGGTATTAACGTATTTGTTTATTTTATTTTTATTTTATCGAATTAAGAGAAATTATACACTCAAAAGTGAATTCAAAAGTGAATGCAACAGGGTGTAGTAATCTCGATTGATTACATTTTGGGCTCAAACAGTCGGGAAAACGTAGTAAGCTTGGGCGCTTGTTGAATAAACGTCCAATCTCCAGGCGTCCATTCAAAAAGCGCCTCAAATGGGGCGCTTGTTGAACAGATGCCTGGGGCTTGTGCATTTGTTCAACAAGTGCCCAAGTATATGCCCTCCAATGGCACAATTCAACGACTATATTCCACCCCTCTAGAGATACCATCCACCTTCATCTTTTCTCCTTCCACATAACACTCTACAATATTTCCAAACATTCAACTCTCACTGTCATCTTAAAATGTTTTCTTATTTCGACATCGATGCCGCAAGTTGCAGTTTTGAAGGATTAGATTTAGAAGACGTTACAGTTTCGATTGGCGGAGCGGTAACTACTGATAGTTGGACTTCGACGGACACTACAAGGACGACAGCAGATAGCGACGGCTTTTAGCCGTCGCTAAAAGCCGTCGCTATTTACCTCGTCGCCCAATAGTATCGTGACGGCTTTAGCGACGGCTCCGTCACCAAAATAGCGACGGCTCGCGACTGCAAATGTGCCACGTGGAAATTTTTCAACGACTAAATGGCGTCACTAGCCGTCGCTACGCGACACAAAAATTTTGCACTTTAGCCGTCGCTAGCCGTCGCCAATCTGCAACATACAGGCCGTCGCCAGCCGTCGCCAGCCGTCGCTAATCTGAAGCAAAATTTATGCACTTGCACAGCCCATACACACTTCAAACAACAACCATCAAATACCATCATCACAGCCAATATACACTATATTCATCAACTATAGCCATCATATATCCATCATATAACATCACTATACATTCAAACAATATAAAATCCAACCAAATCTCATTTTCAAATCCAACCAAATCAAACAATATAAAATCCAACCAAATCCATTAACCAGAATATGTACATAGTAATCCGAAATTTCTACATAATATCCTGACATATATATACATAATAGCCAACCAAATCCATCAACTAGAAGTCATCAAAATATGTACATAATATCCTGAAATATATATACATCAAACCAACCAAAATGTGTATATACCAAACTATAACACGAGCAAACAAACATACCTACTCCTCGCCATCGCTGCCGTCCTCTCCAGGCATCCTTCCATGCTGTTGCAAATAAGCCGCAATCCGCTCATCCAGCTGTTGCTCAAAGAAACTCTTCCTCCAATCATTTATTTCTTCCACTGTCGCCCTCAACTGAGCAATCTCCGCCTCTTGCTACGACCTCCTGTATGCACTCTGCATTCTCATCGCCTGTAAAATAGTTCATAATTATTTATATATTAGTATATATATAATATTATTAAAATTATTTAACTATTCATATGCATGGGTAAATTTATATATTAGTACATGTCAAAATTTACCTCCACATTTCCATAGCTATACCGTCGACTGGTCCGAGAAGGCGGGTCAATAATAGCATCCCAAATATGGTTCTCCTCCTCTAACGTAAGCTCTTCCCGACCAGTGGACTGTGCTACACGAGCCCGCTCTACTTCGTACCTCTCCTGCGATTACAAACAATTGTTTTACACGATAAAAACCGAATTTCAAATTTTTGAAAATAAAATAAGACAAAATATTGTTATTAACAATAAATTAATTTACCATTACTGATTGTGATTTGTCATCCGTCCACTCGTACGAAACATTGCCCTCTTCGTCAGTCCTCTCCACGGCATGCGTGGCCTTGAACAGCTCGGCCATAGTGGGCTCGCGGTTATATCTCGCGGCCTGAAAATATATAAATATTATTGCTAATCTGATTATAAAATATTGTAATAAAATGTAAACA
The DNA here is from genome assembly GCA_030737815.1 of Allium fistulosum. NCBI lineage: Eukaryota > Viridiplantae > Streptophyta > Magnoliopsida > Asparagales > Amaryllidaceae > Allium > Allium fistulosum. The sequence goes on along the minus strand of CM060902.1, from coordinate 374,601,356 downwards.
CAGTTTATAAATTTAATTACCAGCTCTATCTTGTACTCCTGAAAGGATTTGGAGCCACCACGGTGCAATGCAAGATTTTTATTCCTGTTTGCCCGGTTCCGCGCAGATAACTCCTACAAATTAAGATAAATTATCACGTATATATCTTGCGAGATTTATATTAGATTTAAATAATAAAGAAAACATATTTTACTTACTTTTGCTGTCGGACTGTCCCAAAGCCGAAGAAATTCATTCCATACACCCTCACCCATCCAGTTCGGCTTTTTCCCTGCATTCTTAGCCTTGGACAATGTATCCCTGTAATTTTTTCTCATTCGTTTGTTCCAGTGATTTAAAAAAATGTCCAAGTCGTCAGGGTCAATGCGGACTGCAGTCTGTAAATTAAAATTATTTTAAGACATAGATTTTAGCGGAATAGATTTTAGCGGAATATTTGTTGTTGTTATATTCATTTTTTTATTTTTTTACGACATAGATTTTAGCGGAATATTTGTTGTTATTATATTCATTTCTTAATTTCTTTACAAACTCGATTTTAGTACAATATCAGTTGTTTTTAAAGTCATTTCCTATTTTTTTTTTTAAATAGATATTTGCAGAATTTTTAATGTTCTCATATTCATTTTTTAATTTTTTGTATAAACTTTATTTTTGTACAATATATACAACCTTTTGCATTTTGGCCGTCGCTAGCCATCGCTAAAATTATTAAAATGGCCGTCGCTAGATCAACAAGATAAATAGAAGAATTATCAATGAAGATAATTAGAAAACAATAAAAATCTGATTATTAAATAAAAATTTGTCAATTTAAATTCACTTAACAACTTAAATTTGTAATTTATCAATTTCATAAACTATGAAATACTTTCATGTAAATTTATCAATAACCAAGTTAATCATTAATATACACTATTTTTTCACCTAAAACAACTAACCATGTTAATCGCCAACACTAATTATCTACATCAACCATTTATTCAACTTGATCATGATAAACTAATTAATGTAATACTTAATTCAAGTTCATGATAATAAACTAATTAATCTACCAAATCAACATACAACACTATTAATACCTAATTTAACAACACTACTAATACCCAATTTAACAACAAATCTCAATTTTACAACAAATCATAATTGAATTAGGGTTTAAACTAAACCTAAAAACATCAAATTTACATTCAAACAAGAGATTAAGAGCATACCGACACAAATTTGGGTGATTTGGAGGCGTTGAAGGCTGGGGCGGCGGCTACGGTGACGGGGGGCGACGGATTGGGGGAAGGAGGAAGGTTTTGGGGGAGCAAGTGAAGTGAATCTGCTGCTCTCGGCTTGGATTTGTATATTGCGTATAGCGACGGCTAGCGACGGCCACTTTTTTTAGCCGTCGTTAGCCGTCGCTAGGCTCCGCCGCTATACGAAGCCTTTCTAGTAGTGGGAAGACTATAATTTGTGTTACATTTGGTGTGCACTCTAAAACGATCCTATTCGAGGTTCCGACCAAAGTTGTGAGACTTTTGGGGAAAAATTATAATTTCCTACAATCGAAAGGTTATTTATCGAAAAAGGTCGCCATATTCGATCAAAGTCGTTTTGAAAAAAAAATCAATCTTTAAATGCAAATATTTCATTCTCAGATGTTCAAGTTAAAGCAAACAAATCCTAGTGGATTTGAAAATGAAATGCAGTTGGTAAGATTTTCAAAAATTTTATATGTCTATATTTTTCTTAAAGTTCTCTAATTATTTAAGTGGTTTTTTTGCAAAGGATAGCAGCAACTAAATTGTATAAACAAATCTATAGACCAGAGAATAAAAAAGCAGCTCATTTTTATCAGTTTATGCATGTTTATGACTTACTAGTTGAGCATGTAAAATTAAAATCCTCTCTTTATAAAACTGTTCAAGACGTCCAATCAAATAGCGCCCAAGAAAAACCGCCAAGAGTCGGAAAAAGCTCTAGCCCTGGGGAATTGCTAAAAAGCCAGGTATGGGGTTGGAAGAGCAGCTAACCTCATCAAAGATGATTTTTTTGGGCATCAGAAAGCCAAAGCAACAAAAAAGTAGCAGGCCGTTGGGGTGGATCAAGCAGAAATAAAAAACTCCTACTTGAATCCGTAGATACCTATAATCGTGCGATGGAGTTTCAAGCTGCTCAACACTAAAAAAACATTGAAGTTGGATCGACTTCTTACTAGAAACTTGCAGTAATGTTCGTGAATACGTCAAACAAGTCTGAAGAACAACGAGAGTAGATGGAATCCAAGAGGAGAGAAATTATGAGGCGTAGGCGTGAAGAGTGGCTGTAGTTGTATTTGTATTTCTATAACTATTGTATCATTGAATTTTTAGTTGATGTATTCTATTATGAACTTAATCCAGTAATTTTAGAAGTACGACCAAATAAAATTGCATTACATTACTTGATATGAAAAGAAATTGCGATATATTACTTTTCAACAATACCAAATAAAATTGCGACACATTACTTGATATGAAATGCAATAGAAATAAATTACAACAACACTAAGATAAACAACAACATGAAGAACAACAACAACAAACTTAACAACAATAATAAACTTTCATTGATTGCTACAAAAGCTCTAAAGATGATTTATTTGATCATTTTGCAGTCTTTGGTGGAGTTGAACACTACTCTATCACATTTGGCAGGAACATGAAACTCGAGTTCCATTGCGTTTCCAATCTTTTCGTTCCACAATACATTATGTATTGTTGGAGCACCATCGTAGACAAAGTCGTCTTCCATGTCTCTTTCATCCTGAATAATCATATTGTGTATAATAACACAAATGTACATTATTTTTGTCATTTTAAAGGGATCCGAAATCGCTGACTATGGCAAATCTTGACTGAAGAACACCAAATGCTCTTTCAACATCTTTTCTCTTTCCTTCTTGCATTGCCGCAAACTTTGATTGTCTATTGTTTAATGTGTTAGGAATTGTCTGGACAATGGTACTCTATTTAGGGCAGGTACCATCGTCAAGATAATATCCATGATCGTACATGTTACCTTCTAAACTGAAGGAATACGGAGTTGGTCTATCATCTACTAAATCATTAAACAAAGTAGATCATTCGACTACCATTTGCTAAATTCATTAAACAAAGTATATTCACATGGCAACAAAATTACTGAAGAAAAAGTGGTCCAGTGTCCTGTCACATTCGAACACTATAGCCACATTGTATAGCCTTCTTCACATGACATATTTATTGAAGACAAAATGGCTTAGTGTCCTATTACATTCGAATACTGTAGCTACGTTGCACATATTTCTTCACATGGAAGCATACTTATTGAAGACAAAGTGGCTTAGTGTCCTATCACATTCGAACATTGTAGCCATGTTGCATAGCTTTCTTTACATGGCAGCAAAATTACTAAAGACAAAGTAGCTTAGTGTCATGTCACATCCAAACACTTTAGCCATGCTACACAGCTTTCTTCACATGGCAGCAAAATTATTGAAGACAAAGTGGCTCATCCATGTTAATGTATTCTATTATATATTTATCCTCTTGCTTGGCAAACCACTCTGCAATCATATCATCCCATTAAGCATACAAAACAAGGTGGATTACAACCATACTTCCTTGCCCTAACATTACTCATATAAAGGTCCTATAAGTCGCGGCATTCTGCCGAATACGTCTTCTCTGCAACCACCAATTGAGTGTGGTATGTTAAAATGGAGGAACAACAATATGAAGGTATAAGAGAGAACGAGAGAGAGTTGCAAGAGCACAGGCTTATGAAGGATGGAAGAAGGCAAAGAGAAGAGTGACATAATCACAATAGAAGAATGCAAAGAAGGCATGAAATACGCCACCAAGTACCTCAAACAGATCAAGTGGTTGACTCTAGACCAATATACTAGAACTATGGAGTTTTTGTTCTGTAATCTGTCATAAGAAACAGAACTAACATTGGTTGATGCCACTATAGATGCCGTAATTTTTTGGATGGTTGTGGACTTTGGCAATGGCTTGACGACCCATTACCTCAGCGAGCAATTGTGTATGCAACCGAAATTGAAAAACAAATTGAAACGCTCTAGAGGACATCGAGTTCAATTCAATTATCAGGTGGTCGAAGACAGTTTTTTTAATCAATCTATGTCTTTATTTTAGATCTCTGTTATCATTTCTTATCTTGTTTGTATCGTTTGAATTATCAAGTTGTCTTGTCTGTATCAGTCTATTTCAATGTTGGTTGTCCTAACTGTTAGTTTCAATTATCATTTCAATTAAGTATTTGTTAGTTTCTTATCTTAGGTACTTACTTACTTGAAATTTAAAGTACATACAACTTACTTAATATAAATACCTTAACTAATTTAATTGAATTAGAAAGTACATAGAACTTGCTGAAAGTAAATAAATAACTCAAACCTCATTCAAATTATCGAATATAGCTAACCCAAAGTCATATGTAGCATGTCTAACAAAATTAGTTCGATACTCCCACAAATATCGTGAATCAAACGTAGATCATGTTAACCAAAATAAGTTTTTTTCCTACACTATATTTATATTGCTTTTGTATATTCGATAAGCTCTAGTAAACGTGACATAAGTACTCTGAGTTTTCAGAATCCTTCGAATTAGTCTACAATCAGGATGATTATTAAATGCTTTGTTTAGAGTAAACCAAAAATCTTGATCCAACTGTTCTTCCATGTGTCTATGGTCGACTCCTTTTTACGCTTTGATTAGTACTTGATAATCTTGTGGAGTTCAATTTTCTTTTGCCATTGAATATGTTGTGAACTTTAACTAAAAAACTTTCACTTAAATAGATAGTTCATAATCTGAATCATACGAATCAAATATGTTTGTTTCTTCACAACTGTTTCTTCACAAGTACTTTTATTTATGCTATGGATAATATAGTAAAAAATATCATCATCAACAAAATATCATCATCAATAAAATGAGAACCATCATCATCGATGGAATAAGAACCATCAACAGAATAAGAATACATACACGAGCATAAATAAATATCATCATCAACATCCCAAATATACTAGTCTGAAATACATGTATGAAACAGTAAAACATGTATAAACATAAAAACAACATTAGTCTATATGTGGGAACGGATACAACTTCCCTCGTTGTCGCTACCGTTGTCAGCATCGTCACTATCATCATTGACATTATCAAAGTCATGTGGCTCTGATGGCGGCGGCGGCTGCTGCTGCTGAAGCTACTGAATCTGAGTCTGGTACTCATGTATCCGAGTTTGATAACCCTAACACATAAGCCGAGTATAATCAAGCATCATACGCTCAAATGCAGCAAACACCCGTATATCATGATCCATGTACTGGGTAAACTACGATGTAAAAAATAAAAATTATACATATATATATAAGGAACTAATTGCTAGTGAATTATAAGAAAATTTAAAATTGTATGTAAACGACCTCACCCTGCAAGTTATATACTCTGAATGCATGTTGAGGGGGATCGAACATGGAAGGCTATGTGTACTAAGACGGCGTAGGCTCAAAAGTAGCTGGTGGTAATGGAACTCTACCAGAAGAGATACGCGAGCCAACATGGTTGGAGTTCAAACCCCTTATATAATCAGGTAACGAATAAGCATGTGGGGTTACTCGAGCCTAATATGTACCAAAACCTCCGGGTATAGTAAAAGGCTCACCATCCACCGATCCTTCGGCCCTCATACCAGCAATATAAGCCGTGACAACCTCAATAGATCCACACATATCATTCCATGGAAGTGGATCAGAGGGAATGCGAACTATACCAAACAACTGCAACCAACATCGCTCCCCTAAAACCCATATGAAAGGACATGTAGGAACCTGAAAGCAAACCTATGTCTCGAAATTGCAAACTGGAAGTGAGGTGATGATCATCACTGGGCTCCATAAAGTGAATAAACTCCTACCAGGGACGAATGATAATGATGGTGTCATGTCTCATATCCATCTAACGTCTGGCCTCCATCAACTCATTATGCACCCCCTGTTCAGCACGGTGCACATGCATATCATTCCCCCAATGATGTAATTTGAGGAAGTAAATTAAGGTGTAGTGTTCGCTTCAACAATAAGTCATGGGTACATGTTAGCTATATACTTGTAGTACCAAAGAGGGAGGATGTACCAAAAACATACATCTGCCGAGACTGGTATAACACATAGGTATCTAATGCTACATACAGATAACTAAGGATGGCAGTACCGTAGCCGTATATGTGATATCCATCTACGTCTACCAATCCAGCCAGATATACAAGTCTAATTGTGCCCTTATTGTTTGAGAAAATTGCATAATCAAACAGATATAATAAAATGGCACGAATAACAGGAGTGTGCATCTCCTCAACGTCCCTATAATCTACTATACACCGCTGTAGACATGTAAGTGTATCAATACCTACTATAACCTCGTTATCGGCCAAAGCCGGTAGATAAGCGGAATATGACTCAAAATCCTCAAAGGAACTATCAAAGAATATTGGAGTGCGATCTAGTCGACCTACCTCTATACCAGTCAACATATAAAAATCTAAAAGAGTTGATCCCAACTCAAAGAAACGTGTAAGTGGTAAGCCACCATCTCCCAGTTAAGGCCTCTACTATGCAACGGTCGATGTGTGCAAATATAGGTAATACTCTAGAAAATAAACAAAACGTGATGCATATAGTATATCCCTAATCGGTTGAGGTAATGTGAAATAATACTCATTAATGCACCTATGCCAACTACCACGCATAACTATATATGTGACGAACCTAGATAAGTAATTATTTAACGTTAACAGTAAACTTAAGCAAACCAATAACATTCATAGTCTGTGACAGACATGTTAATTTACGTATTAAAATTATACCTGGCATCGCTAGCACTGCAGTGAGTCGATGTGATCTGATCGGGGGCTGCTCGTGCAATACTCGTTGATCATCTGTAATCATTGTAGCATCCGAAATGATAGAGGTGTACCAGCATTGGCATCGGTCGTGTAACAGATAGTCCATTTAGCTATTTTGAAGAGTCGTGGCGACATTTCGACGCCACGATGAATAAAAAAGAAAACTGTAAAAGAGAGGTTGAGGTAAATTAATGAAGTAAACAGTGTAAAACATCGTCTGATATAAATGCTATCTTTATGCGTTTGTTCAACAAACGTCTGAAACTTAGTCGTTTGTTAAACAAACGCTTGAGCATTTTGAAAGCTTGGGCATTTGTTCAACAAAGTTTGGGCGCTATGTTCAACAAGTGTCAGGGCTTTAGGCGCTTCTTGAACAAGCGTTTAGGCTTCATGCGCTTGTTGAACAAGTGCTTGAACGCATTCACCGTTGGAGTTTTCGTATGCTTAAATTTTGTGAGGACATATAATATAATATTTGTCCTCAAACTTGTTGGAGATGCTCTGACTTATTAACGAGGAAAAAGAAAGCATGAGCACAGCGTTGACTCTATTACTTGCCATTATAATTACAAAGTTTATTAGAACATATTTTATTAATATCATTATAGAAAAAAGCTTGTAAAATACGGAACATCCATAATCTCTATCCATATATTCAGGCAACTGTGATATCAACACCACCACTAGTCTTAGGTGCTTTGCTAAAATGATGAATTTGCACATTTTCCACTGCCATTTTCTTGTAGTCGCTAATTCTTCGCGTCTTATAAAACTGACCCCAATTGTACTCAACGTATTTTGCTGGATTCTCCTTGGTGATGAACTCCTCCAGAGTTCGTACCATCGTGTAATGCGGGGGATTCACAAAAAATGGAACAGAAAATCTTTCCTTTTTAGAGTTAACCACGCCTCTGTGATCCACACTCTCATACTTATCATTGCTCCAAACCTACATTATATATATTTCATAAGTGGAAGTATTTTATTTTAAGATCTTCTGTCAGTAGAGATAATGTAGAAACAAATGTGTACCTGAACAATGTCACCGATGTTAATAATGTATGCATTGGGCATGGGTTTGACAAGAACCCATTTGTTATCAGACTTTCTTCTGACTTCGAGCCCACCAACATCATCTTGGGCCAGGATAGTGAATATTCCAGCATCTTTGTGGCGGCCCACTCCAAGAACAAGATCAGGATTCGGGCAAGGAGGATAGCGGTTTATTCGCACAAAACTGGTCGTGTCATCCGATGTAACATATTCATTTAATCTGTTTGGTGGTAAGCCCAGTGAGAGAGATATGAGTTGGAGGAGTTTGTACTGTAATTCTTCTACAGCTTTTTTGTATTCATGGCAAGCTTCTCTGCACGTTAACAGCTGATTAAAGTTGGTAATGGCGTCTGAAAATTATTGTGGAATATGTAGGTAAATGCTAAATGGAAACTGTTTTTACAGTTTTAGTAGGAAATTCTTGTGCTGGTTATGAGATTTTAGTTCTAAAATTAATCTAAAATATTAGGAGTAATTATTACCTAAATCCAAGAGGGTGCTCCGGCCACCTATTCATAATCTCATAGACTCTACTCTCCCCAGGCTCCCCCGTAACAGGAATATACATTGGTTCAGCCACCATAAAATCAAAAATCTCTTTCCAGTCCCTCACATTTTTAGTATTTTCCCCATCATAATAACCAGCAGGATTGTCTTCATCTCTCCTTGTCTTTATCTTCTCCTCCATTGGCAGTTCAAAGAACTCCTTCCCCAACCTCTTAACGGCTTCCAGCTTCTCAAGTGCTACGCCATGGTTCACCACTTGGAAAAATCCCCAGTCTCTGCATGCGTCTTCTATTTCTTTGATCAAAGTGTTTGGGATGTGGTCAGCGCTGGTGAGAATAGGGGATAGGTCGATTATTGGGATGTTGTCGGCCTGTATGATGGTGGTGTTGGGGCGATGCGGGGCTTCTTGGATGAACGATGGATCGAATTGTAGTACCATTTTCTTTTTTTCTTCCTTTTTTGTTTGTTTTTCACCGTGTGTTTCAAGCCTGAATTTCGTAGTGCAGATATGATCTCTTGGCGTTGGGATGGTTATATATATATATATATATATATATATATATATATATATATATATATATATATATATATATAGACATGAGAACGATAATTGTAGGAACCATGAATCCGGACGTTGTAATCACACACTTTTACGCCAAATAATGAATCTAGACGTAATTATGAATCTAGACGTAATTAATCTGACTGTACGAGGTAGCAGGGTGACGTACTTAATTACGCCAAGGTTCTTGTTTTGTTAGGCTGTCCGAGCAGGTCCGGTCTTTTGTTATTCTTAACCAAGGAAATTTCAAAATCCGACGTCCTGCGTAGTGCGTACCAAAGCCCGAGGCTACAATGGCGATAAAATACGAACATTCTACTCATCCGCTCATTTCACAACAAAAGCTATACAAACTTCTACATCCAGAAGCTATCAGGCACCCTCGAACCTTTGCTGCGCTCCTTTGTAAAATCCTTTTCCACAAACCATTTCATATCATCAGATTCAGATTCAGATTCAGATTCAAGCAGCAAGTTTATAATGAATAAATCCTAATGTTGCTAATATTCTACTCACTGTCCGTTTCTAGTATACTGAATTGATTGGACAGCGAAATATCCTTTGAATACCATGTAATCTTTCTAGCACCAAAATCATTGTCACACTCAAACCGAACGTTCATTGCATTAGTAATTTACAACTCTACGCAGTACCACGTGTAACACTAAATACTATCCTGTTTCTCGGATATTAGTGATATTAATCATCAATAATAATAATAATTTGTCAAATTCTATTTCAACCCGAGTAATTACTTAATAGCCCCAAAAAATTAAAAAAAGTCTATAAATCCAAAAAATAACTTAGCAGCCCTCTATCATTTTCAGAACTACCATTTCCATCACGTTCTTGAATAAAAAAAAAGTGCTCGTGCCTCTTCCTCCGCTGTTTAATAAAAAAAAAAACCCTAACGTGCTTTTCCTCCTCCTGCACTCACGCCGCGCCTCTTCCTCAACTCACGCCGCGCCTCTTCCTCAACTCACGCCGTGCCTCTTCCTCCTCCTCCAGCCACTACTAGAAAAACAGTATATTCCAACGTCTCTGTTTCAACGGCCGCCAACGGCTATTCCAACGACCCGTTAATTTTTTACGTAGCCGTTGGAAGCCGTTTGAATCCATTGGAAATAAGCCGTTTGTGGCCGTTGGAAGCCGTTGGAAATTTTCCTGAGATATCAGCCCGCGAGCCATCTTCTCTCTCACTCTCATCTTCCCCAAATCAAATCCCCAAATCCCCCATCTCCTACCAAACTGCCGCCGCCCCAAAACCATCCAAATCTCCTCCTACGCCATCTACAAAGTACTCCGGTCCATCTCCATCCTTCTATGTCTCCAAATCAGATATTTTTTTCTATACCTAAATTTTTGGTTTTTTTGATTTAGGGTTTAATTTGACTTGTGCTTGTTTCCTACTTGTTATTGTATGCATATTACATCATGCTATCCCCTAATGTTAGTTATTACCCCTTAATAAACAAGTTATTACCGATTGAAAATTTTGTAATTTAGGATATTTTAATAGTTTATATATGTTGATTTGGTTAGTATTGAACGTATGTGTGTGATAGAGTTTATTGCATTTGGAATCCGTTAGAACGGATATTGGATTTGTGCGAATACGATTTTTGTATTTGTAGGAACACGTGAATTTGTAAAAAATGAATTTTGTGTATAAATGAATTTAATTTATTATGTAATAAAACGGTTAAATGTAAACCAATATTAATTAAACGAGTTATATATTCAAATTTAATATAAACAAATATTTAAATCCTTAGATATTATTCGGCCCCGTCTGACAAGTGTTGTATATGATCGTTTTAGGGATATTCGTTTTTTCCACAAAACGGACAACTCTATTCATCTGATACATCATTTGTCGGATTTGTCCCAGTATTGGACAAGTTACAAATACTATAAAGTAATTATATTCCGTCAATCATATCACTTTAAATGGTTCACAAAATTTCGACGGCATTTCCTTTACGTTCCTTGTGTACATGCATTTGTGTACGATACAAGGAACATGGGGGAAATGCTGCCGAAATTTTGTGAATCATTTAAAATGATACGATTTACGGAATATAATTACTATTGTGTTTGTAATGGGAAATAGGATGACCGACCATCAAAGAAAGACACATAAGTGGCAATGAAACAATAGTTGCTTATTTAAAATAAAGTTTGTGAAATTAGCAGTTTGCGGCCGTTGGAAAATTTCATGCAAAATATAAAATAAATGATTTATAACATTTTTACTCTATCATAGGTTTTCTAGTACGGAAACATGGTCAATTACTTTAATGATCGGAGCTGGATGTATCAAAGAAGGGAAATTAGTGGCGCAATAAGCGAACATTTTCTAAAAGGGGTACAAGTGTTCATCGAATTTGCTATAAGTAATATTGGAAACGATGAAGAAATTCGTTGTCCGTGTAGTAGATGCAAATTGTTGAACTAGTTAGAACCGAATATGGCTAAGGTTCATTTGCGCCAATTCGGTTTCGTACTCAATTATTTGTTGTGGGTTCGTCATGGAGAAATTGTAGCCCCTAATAATCAAGAACAGTCGGTGGAGGTCATCAACGAAGAAGGTAGTACGAATCTCATAGAACATATGGTCGAAGATGCAGCACGATCAATGTTCCCTACTGTTGTAATTGATAACGACGATGTTAACATCGAAGAGGAACCAAATGTTGGAGCTAAAAAAATATATGATTTGTTGGATCATGCTAAAAAACCCCTTTGGAATGGATGTTTAAGCGGCTCTCAATTATCGGTAACTACAGAATACATTGCAATGAAATCAAAATACAACCTTACAGAAGCTGGATTTACGGCTGTTGTTCAAGCTGCTAAACGTCATATGCCATCCGATAATTTAATGTGCGAAAATTATTATGAAGTGAAAAAACTTATGTCATCTTTCGGTTTGCCATATCAAAAAATAGATACATGTTTAAAGGGTTGCATGTTGTATTGGAAAGAAGACATCAATCTTAGAAATTGTAAAATATGTCATCAGGAAAGATACAAATCGAGGAAAAAGAAGGGAAAAGAAGTTCCGTACAAGCGTATGCATTATTTGCCCCTCACCCCTAGACTTCAACGATTATATGCATCATCTATAACAGCGCATCATATGAGATGGCATAGTGTGAGAACACCTCAAGAAGGTACGTTGACACACCCATCCGATGGAGAAGCATGGAAACATTTTGACAAGAAATATCCCGATTTCGCAGCGGAGAGCCGAAATGTTAGACTAGGTTTATGTACAGACGGCTTCTCACCGTTTTCTCAGTTTGGTTCTAAATATTCATCTTGGCCTATAATAATCACACCTTATAATCTACCTCCGTGGATGTGTATGAAAACTCCATATATGTTTCTTACGATTGTCGTCCCTGGTCCTGATGATCCGACACAGGGCATTGATGTTTACTTACAACCGTTAATCGAAGAGTTGAAAATATTATGGTATGAAGGAGTTGAAACATACGACATATCAAAAAAGAAAAATTTTCGGATGTTCGCTTCTTTGTTATGGACTATTAGCAATTTTCCTGCATATGCAATGCTTTCGGGTTGGAGTACGGCCGGTCGTTTTGCTTGTCCTTATTGCATGGAAGAAACATGAGCATTTTCTTTACCAAATGGAAAGAAAATTTCATGGTTTGATTGTCATCGATGTTTTCTTCATATTAATCACCCTTTTAGAAGAGACAAAAAAAACTTCATAGCTAATAGACATGAGACTCTACGACCACCAGCGGTATGGTCAAGCGAGGATATATATGAACTTGTAAAAGATTATCCAAAGATACACGAGACCGGACAACAAGAAGAAATTCAAGGTAAATCGACGTTTCATAATTGGTGCAAACAAAGTATATTCTGGGAATTGCCTTATTGGAAAAATCTATTAATCCGTCATAACATTGACGTGATGCATAACGAAAAAAACGTATTTGATAATGTGTTTTATAAAGTTTTGAATGTGAAGGGCAAGACTAAGGAACGTGCTCGTGGAGGCTCCAAATCTTTCCAGCATCACCGCGAAGATTTGGTAAATTTATCTATTATCACATTTGTATATTGATCAGTTCTGTAATTAGTTATGTATAGTTAAATTATCCAAATTATCAATTGTAGGAATGTGCTCGTGGAGGCTCTGTTGGCTTAGTGGACGTGTTTGCTCACACCCACGCGTCTAGGCAAGTAGATGAGGCTGGCGATATCATATATCAGTGGGGTGATCAAGATAGGGCGACCGAGGCATATGTATGCATTTTTAAATTTTTAATACTTACACCGATAAGTTTATTAATTTCTAGCTATGCAAAATAATTACATGCTACTATTTTTCAACAGAAATTGTTTTTTTTTCATTATAGTCGAGGTTGTAGGAGGCACAGGCTAATGCGCTTCAGCAGTCAGGTCGTGATGCGCTGACACAGGAGGAGCAGGATAACATTTTTACCACTGTTATGGATCCAGCGCAACGGAGTAGACGATTTGGCTTCGGGAACCTAACGGTAATTAATCCTTTTACATATTTACAAAAAATCAGCGTTTAGATATATAATGTTATAATATTTTATATGCTGAGACAACCCTTTTGCTATTATTTCTATCTGCAGGCTCAACAGGCTCGACAAGCTCAAAAAGACCAAGACAAAGATGAAATCAAGGAGCTTAGAGCTATGGTTGAGCAGCTTCGGGAGGAGAATCGTCTACGAGCCATCCAGGTGGAGCAGCTGGATCAAAAGCTTGCGCAGTATTTGCAGAATCATGGTACCTTTCCTTCGTCGTCTGGTGCTTCGGGAGGCGACGAGGATCCTTGAGGAGGTATGTTTTTGAGTATTTGTGTTTGAACAATGTATATATTGACTTGGAGATGTTTTGATGTTGATGGTGATGTTGTATATATTGGTACGGAGTGGGTGAGAAATATTTTGATGGCATGTACATGGTACATTGACATTTGTTGATGGTATGTACGTTGATGGTATATTTTGTGATGTTTGATCGGTTTGGTTTGTTTATATTGGTGTTTTATTGATTTATGTGTGTTGTTTGTATTGATATTGATATATATGTGTGGAATTGATTGGAAATGGAATGGAAATTGAATGGATTGGAAATGGTGTGGGTGGAAGGTTAATAGGCCTGCTGTTATACAGCAAAATAAACCCAGTATTTCCAACGGCTTCCAACGGCTTATTGACCATTTTATTGTAACGGTTTCTAACGGATTCCAACGGCTCCAAGCCGTTAGCGGCCGTTGGAAATGGTCCGTTGGAAAGCATTGAAAGTCGTGGGATTTATTCCAACGGCTATTCCAACGGCTTCCTACGGCCGCCAACGGCTAGGAGCCGTTGGAATAGCCGTTTTATCTTGTAGTGAGCGGTCTACCAGCAATCAACGTAAGCATCAACCATCTTCAGATAATATTTAACTATACTCAACATAAGCAACAAACCCTAAATCCATTTTGAAGTTGATTCTCGTAAGCAACAAACCCTAAACCCGATCGTAGTAAATTCTCGTTCATGAAAACGCAGAACCTGGTCATACTAAATGGTTTGTTGCTGGTCTCAGCAACAACCATGTTGAAGACGCATGGAAAAAATTCGTACCACGTAAGAGAACTGCATGGAAAGCAATATTTCCACGCAGTGCCTACATTTTTTCCACGCACAGGCACTGCGTGGAAAAATTGCTTTCCACACAGCTTTAACATAGTTGTTGCTAAAACCGGCAAAAAAAATTTTTTTGGGTTCAGTCAGTGTTTTTTAAATTTATATTATCGTGCTAAGTATTTTTTTTTCTGATTATTTGCAGATGGATCGAACTCGAATGACGGCTTCTAAAAGAAAATAGAGAATGGAGAAAACAACAGAAGGTACTAGTTCGGACATGAACGAGGATATGACTGATGTTGTTGCAAGGTAAGACGATACAGATGAGGGGCAACATGAGACAGACAATGCTAACTTTGAGATTGTTGCAAGGCAAGACGAGGAAGAACGTGAAGAAGGAGATGAGGAAGATGAAGATGGTTTAGACTCATTGGGAGAAGATGGAGATGGCACAGAGGATGATTTAGAGATGGATGATGGCGATGAGACAGATGATGAGCCCAAGGTAGAAGATGAAGCCGAAGAAGATGTAAACGAGAATGGTGGACCAAGAATCGATGATGTGATTAGAGAGTTTGATACTGTTGCGTCTTTGATATGGATTGGCCATGTATGTATCTATTATTATTCTAAACAATTGATTTGGAATTATTGCGTTTACTAAATGTAAATTTTATTTGTGTAGGAACGATCACCGGTCACATGCGTCAATCATGCATAGAAGGTATCAGAGTGGAGGATTCCAGATAATGCTACTAGATTCAAAGCCATTATTGAATCGTCTGGCTTGTTTTCTATTGTTAGTACTTACTACAAGAGTGTTAACAAGAATTTGATATCAGCTTTTGTGGAACGCTAGTATCCATAAACTAACACCTTCCATTTACCATTCGGTGAGATGACTATTACTCTTGATGATGTAGCTTCTTTATTACACATTCCAGTCGAAGGTAAACCTGTACAAAGTATGTCATATGAAATGGAACAAACGGTTAGCATTGTTTCAAAGTATCTTGGCCTTACTAAAGCAGAAGCTAGGTTGGAAATGAATGAGAGGGTTGGATATAAATTAAGTTTTTCTACGTTAGTTGATAAATTTAAAGATGTGAGCGATGATTGGACTGATCGGGCAATTAAGCGTGCCGCTCGTGCTTATCTTTTATTCTTGTTTGGCAACACATTATTTGCTGACAAAAGCAAGTCTCATGTACACATATCACTTCTGGATCCATTAAGAAATTTGGATATTGTCAACACTTACTCTTGGGGTTCAACAACACTTGTATTTCTCTACAAGCAGCTTGGATTAGCGACTCGTATGGGTGTGAGGCAAATTGCAGGATTTCTTTGCTTACTGGAGTCATGGATATTTGAGCATTTTCCATGCTTTCATCCTTCTACAAATCTGTACTACGAGAATTTACCACGTACTGCTCGATGGAATCCATCTTCAGATAGTGTTGCATCGGTCATCGATCTACGTATATTCCTTGATATGGTAAGTTAATATAGTACTTATATGTGAATGAAAATAATATTTATTATACATACCTCTTTTGGTTTACGAGTATGAAGTTTATCTGTACGAGCCTTTTTTGTAGTACACGGACTTTGAGAGTAAACACTTTCGACAAGCTCAAATGACGAAGGCATTCTTTTAGTTGAAATATTAGCACTTTTTTTTCTTTCTCTTCCACGTGTTTTTATTTTGCTTTTTGGAGATGCGAGAGATGATGTCTGTGGTTCAACAACTTCCAACATCTTCTTATAAATTTGCATTTGGTAAGGAGTATCCAACTTTTTCACATCATTTAATAGCAGTTCCATTTTTTCAACTACCCCCACATCTTTCTTTCCACTTATTTCAACAAGATAAAGTCTTGTCCAATGAACATCAATCATACCAAGAAATATTGCGGTACCAGGCCCAAGATGAGCTAACTCATGCGCACAAGGCAGTCCATGTGTTCTACGAATGACACATCCACATAACAATTCTTCCTCACCAACATCTTATTCTATGTATTTCTAAATGAATCAAATCAAGTGCCTTGATAGAGACAAAGCCTCGTAAATTTCTGAACCCACTTATATGAAATATATGCTTCACTTTTGTTAAACTTTGCTCAAATGATGCTTTAAGTTCAATAAACGAGAGCTCCAATAGTGAATGCATCTTCGTTCAATTACATTGACAACTAGCTAAATGTTTCTTCAATTTTGAATGAGCGGACTCGGCCCTATATATAATGCAAACATATGATTACTAAAACAATAATTACTATTTGGAATAAATATTAACATGATTATTAAAGATAATTACCTATTAGAAGTATAATTTCCAAAATGCTTATTATCATCCGTCCATGCTTGAACAAATCGATTTTTCTACATATCCAACCATTGCTCGTGAATATACTTCAAGAGTGAAGTATGCTTTGCATACTTTTCATGCAACACTTGCAGATTCTCATTGTATACAACTAAATTTTTTGAACAAACAAGTTCATTCCAATCAAATAAAAATGACTTCTTCTCTTCAACTTCCATTCCTTTCACTTTTTTTTGCATATACGTTAGAACGTTATTTTTAATGTGCCATGTGCATAACATATGTGCAGAGTTTGGGAAAAAAATCCAATTGCATTAACTAGTGTTGTTTCCCTATCAGAAATGAAGACTGATGCCAATTCCACTTCACAATCAACAAAAACAGATTTCAACCGTTCTAAGGTCCATATATAATTTTTCTCAGTTTCAGCAGCTAAGTACGCAATCGCGGTACATAATGTAAGATCTGTGCAAGTAACACCAACAATCTCAAGTAAAGGCATTCTATACCTATTGGTTTTATATGTGCAATCTAATATGATAACTCGGGGAAATATACATAGAAAATCCAAATTGGTAGGATGCGCCCAAAATATATCTTTAATAATATCTGTTCCGTCTAATGTTTTACGGTGCCATTCAAGGTAACCAAACTCTTTCAATTTACTAAGCAAATATTGAACTTGAGAACGCCTTGCTCGGTCAATAGAATTTTGTGCTCGTATAACATTGTAAATTGTTTTGATGGTGGTACAATTTGCAGGATCATTTCTTTTAATTGTGTGTAAAATTTCTTTTTCTTTTACCATGTTTCTATGCATCTCAATAACTAACTTGGTCTCATCTTCACTTAGTCGACCAATATACGAATGTCCTTCAGTATTTTTTAATTCCGAATGATTATGAACACCATTCACAACATGCAATCACCAACCATCTAAAGTAGGAGGTTTCTCACCTTTAAGTCTAAACAACAATTGCATTTTTTTGTACCGGTCATTTGGAGGTTCTTTGGGCTTTTCTCTTTTCGCTTCTTGTACATACCACTTCGTTCACAAGCAAACATAATTCTTGGTTTTTCGCTTGAAGCACTAGTATCCGATTTCATTATTATGATAACAAAACCAAGATGTTTTCCCGTATCACGAACCCAATCAACCAATTTTTTTCTCGAAGGAAATATCTGCATTAAAAATGTTAAATAAAATGTAAGTAATATGGATTTATTCGAAACCTAATCAAAGTAAACTTACGTCATAAGTCGTAAACTCATTTGAATAATCAAACACTATTTCGTCGCACATTTCTTCATCACTGGAAAACGGTATAATCCGCAGATAACAAATATCAAACGCTGAAAAGTTCAAACAGAAAAAAAACAAATTGAACTACCACGCAAGGTAACTACGTGGTTCGTGTCAATACCACGTAGGATTTCTACGTTGTAAAGGCCCGCAAATCCGTACCCTTTGAGTCAACAATAATTCATATCAGTTCAACTCAAATTGAATGAAAATATGAATCTTTAGGGGTAAAGAAGAAAATGATAGAAGAAGAAACAAACAGAACAACAACATAGAATCTCACAATCGTAGCGGAACAAAATATAATATGTTATATAGATTTTTATACAAGAGAATCTGTCACTGTCAATGTATATACAACCATCAGAGTACAACAATCAATACATCAATATGGACAGTTATCTACATCTTGTCCTCACTATTGTTGACTATACAGTCTACACACATAGCGGAATACAATCAAGTACGAGTATACGTCTCTGTCATCCAGCTCGTCTCCTGAGCTCCATAGTATCCTAGCATGAATCTGTAATACTCGGTCTGACCCGAGCATTATAATAAAATAACACCCGAGTCAGTCTGGAAAACCATCGTGAGAAAACACACTCAATTTGAATTTTATTACTTTCTAAAATCCTTTTGAAAACAAAGGTATCTCGTAAGACCGCGTCACACATAAACACGATGAGTTTTTCCCTTACGATAACCAAAACGTTTTATAGAAAATCCAGTGATATTATAATAGTGTCTGAGTACAAATACTTATTCAAATAGCCGAAATTGTTACACTAATTAAATTCTAGCATACTAAGCTCTACAAACAAAACCGTAAAGGCTCGTATTGGAAAATAAATTCCATACAATGACTGGGCTACTGGGGTACCGCCCGTCATAGTCTACCTCTAGAAAAATGTACCGAGGACCTCGCTGGGATTCCCTGCCACACAAGACCGGTCTAACCCTAACTTGGATAGTACCGAATATGTTATCACCCCAGGTGTTCCCACCCTTAAAATAGAGTGCTCACTTTTCCATGCACAACCATATCCATAATTTATATATATCCGAGGGTATCTAGAAAGGTGATAACATACCCCTAATTAGGTGCGACCCACTTAGCCTTGCTGCAACTCCCATGTTTTAGTCATTTCCGGTTGATGAGGCTTGCAGGTACATTTACCTTTCAAGAACAATTTCACTTAGAATGCTCATCGTCCTCCAGTGATGATGTTCTTATAGCATTCGTCCATACAAGTTGTCTTGGGTCTGGACAAATCGAATCACCGTCTTCACTACCTTTACGATATCCATTCATAACGCTCAAATCGGATCGAAGTGGTTTTCGGATAATTAAATCTGATCCCGGTCTCTTCGAAAAGATCGACGAAATTGGTCAATATTTGATAGTCAATTATTTAACTATCAATATAACATCCATTGGCAATCACTAGGCCCATATTATAATTTTTCAAAATTTATTTTCATAATATCTTTATAAGATATACATTCAAATCCCTTCCAAATTTTCAATATTTTAGACAACTCAAATACATATCCATATCAGGATATTTCAAACCATCTCTTATTTCAACACTTAGAAAAATATTTAAAAATATATTTTTTCTAAACCCTTACTTCTCAACACTTAGGAAAGTTCCATTTATTTCTCTTTTCTCAAAACCCTTCACAATTTATATTGTAAATTCCTTAACTCGTTTATAATGAATTCTATAAGTTCCGGGGTTCCTAATTTCCTTTAATATTTCCAAACTAAAAAACACTTGTCTATAATTCCAAATATCCATTTCTAACTTCTTTTATGAATCCTAATTCATTTTTCGAAGTTCACTTTTATTTAAATACTTCAGAAATTTTCTTACATTTCCCCAAATCCCATGTTGAGAATTTCTCTTATAAACCCCATCTACTGAATAAATCCCATTTCCAAACTTCGAGAAGATTTATAAATACATTTAAATCATTACAAAGCTCTATATATATAATAAGTATTTAAAGAATAATAATTTATTTTTAAACATGTTCAAATAATTATTTGAAAAATCAACACTTTTTAATAAAACATTAACAACTCATTTCTAATCCATCTTTAATTAAAATTAATCGATTTACAAAGCTTGTTATAAAAATTAGAATTTATTTCAATAAAAATTTATATTTGAATAATCCACTTTCTGAAATATTCCAATACTAACTAGTTTAAAATTTCATAGTTTAATAAATAAAATTTCCCTTTTAAAAACAAACTTAACTTCTAAATAATTTTTTTTTTAAATCTCAATAACCAATTTCAATTTATAAATCCCTCTCGATTTACAACACATCGATCCCATTCTGATTCTCTAACCATCCTCACTTTTCAAAAATAGAACTCGCTATTTTTCCCAAAAATCTATTTTTCATATCTCGATATAAATTTACCCTGTGAAATTATATTCCAATTTATCAATTAATTTCATTTTCCCTTGTTTATAAACATCGTTTATAAATTTATAACTCCTTTGACTTTTACTTGTTTATAAAACTAATTCCATTTATAAAATCTAATTTTATAAATCCATTTCTTAATAAATTCCATATATTTCACAAATCTATTAAAATATCGATTTCAACTCCTTTTCATATTTTCCAGAAATATCGTTTAAAAATCCATCATTTAAAAATCCTTTATATAAATTATTTTAAAAGCTCTATTTAAAATATTTTTACGAACAGTTAAATACAAACCAAAATCAATTATTGTTTTTATCCAAATCAATTTCTTAAAATTAATCCAAATTTCGATATAGATATTTTTATATTCAAAATCTTCCTTTAAATCCTTTCAAATTCTAAAAATATATTTATGGTATTTAAAATTCCAAAAGTTAGGCCAGTGCTACTATAGCATCCAAAAATTCACATCACATAAATAATGTATAACATATTATTCTAACACATCATATATTATTATATTTGAAAAACAATCAATATAAATTTGAGGAATCCAGATGGATCCCTCCAACCTATTTCCCTGCATCCACAGATGTTAATACAACATAAAATTATCAATCCTACTTCGAGGGGGATATCACGGTAATATAAGGTCATCTGCTATTATGTGGGGAGCATAGGGTCTTATCTTCTCCAACGGTGGGAATAATATCCAACTACTATTATATATACCAATATAAATAATATAACATCCAACTGATATTAATTTATAAACTCAACC
Source organism: Allium fistulosum (assembly GCA_030737815.1). Lineage (NCBI taxonomy): Eukaryota > Viridiplantae > Streptophyta > Magnoliopsida > Asparagales > Amaryllidaceae > Allium > Allium fistulosum. The sequence goes on along the minus strand of CM060902.1, from coordinate 374,579,774 downwards.
ATCATCCAAAATTAATTTTAATCATTTAAAATTAATTGCAGTAATCCAAATGAGTGAGATTTACTCACCTTTTATTTTCGAATTTGTTGATCGTTCCAATTCTGATTCTATTGTGTAGATTCCGCAACTATGAATCCAAACTCGACTTGTTTTATTCATTTTGGACCTCATATAAATAAATTATGAATTTATAAATATTTTAACTAATTAATTTAATCAACAGATTTTTAAAATGTTAATTTCCTTACTTAATCACGAGATTACCCTGATTAGCTTCCTACTGAAGGATTTTTACGATTAGAGGATGCAAATGCTGAGAGAGAAGAAGGAGAAGGAACTGAGGTTTACACAGTCAAGGGTGAAAATCCTCCTAGATCGGATTCAGGGACTGGTAAAGGGAAACGAAAGGCTGAAGATAATAGTGACGAACCGACGCGACCCTGAAAGGAACCAAGATTCACTTCTTACACGAAGTTGAATGAGACTTTGGAGCGAATCTACCAGGATACTAGGGGGCGGATTCCCTATCGAAGGCCGATGAGAAGGGATCCAACCAACAATGAAAGAAGATCTGACAAGTATTGCTTATTCCACGAGCTGAACGGTCATAACACGAATGATTGCCGACACTTGAAGGATGAGGTTGAGGGACATATCCCAAATGGTCTGCTATCGCAGTACATAAGAAGGGGGACAACGACGGTGGAACGGGAGCGACCACCACCTGCATCTACTGGGGACGGCTCAGAATCGAGATGTCAGCTTGTCATCAATTGATTGGGATAATGACGAATAAGTAGCAAACTCCACACCAACATGATTAAGTCATTTACACATGTATAAGACCGCGAACGATCCTCAGGCATGCTCTGATACGACTACAAATTGTAACGGTGTAGGTGTTTGCACTTTGACGTCCCTGTTTTACTTTTATTTTCCATTTCTGATATTTGAATTTGATTTTTGTTGAACAATTCTGTTGAAAAACTCATTTTGAATAAAAGTATGCCATTTGTGATGCCATGACGGCTAAGCCACTTACACATGTAAGGGACCGCGAACGGTCCTCAGGCATGCTCTGAGATGGCGATAAACTGCCACCATAAACAGTTCAGAAACTCACTGAAACGTGAAATCTGGCATTGATGATACTAAGTCCCTCCTCGAGCACACTTATTTCGCCTCGAACGGCACCCGACCGCGAACGGTCACAAATCGCCTCGAACGGCACCCGACCGCGAACGGTCACAAACCGCCTCGAACGGCACCCCGACCGCGAACGGTCACCATTCGCCGCGAACAGAATCCGACCGGGAACGGTCACATATCACCTCGAATGACATACGATCCCGAACGATCGTCATCCGTGGTCAAATAAAATTATCAATTCCTTTGCAGGTCATCAACTGGATATGAACATCCAGCTTATGGCATTACAAAACACACCTTCTTATCACAAGGCATGTTTTGGGGGGCAAATGTTATCCCGCCTTTTGGCAAGGCCGTGACACCAAGAACTTGACTAGAGACCAAAGACAGTTCGTCTAGAAAATCGGTTATACGCAGGTTCACTATGGATATCGACGAATTTTGTCCGAGTCCGGATCGAGCCAAAATTGATATGACACGACAAGCGAAGCTATGAGAGTCAACATTCCAAATTTCAGGTCAATCCGAGTTCGTATGCTCAAGTTACAACCGATGCAAAATTGATTAAAAAACAGCCCTCTTCGACTCGCTCCGCATAAGCCAACTTCGACTCGCTCAGATCGACTCGCTTCGCATCCATCAAAAGTGCTCCACTTCGACTCGCTCCGCATCTCTCAGAAAACAACTGAACGACTCGCTCCATTTCGACTCGCTCCGCATCGACTCCATCTCAAAACCTCTCTTCGACTCTCTCCACATCCTTCAGAAGACAACTGTTCAACTCCATCTGGTTTGACTCCATCAAGGAGCTGCATTTCGACTCGCTCCACTTCGTATCCATCCGAAGTCTTCCACCTCCTATCGATTTGAACAAGACAACACAAATGCCTCGACACGAAGGGGACTGCTGCTGAACCGATTCGAAGTGATCGAGTCGAAGAGCGAGTCGAAGAGCGAGTCGAATAAGAGCGAGTCGAACCAAACAGCCTATCGAGAATCCCAATTCGTATCGATCATATCTCCTAATCTACAAGTCCAAATGCTATGAAATTATCACAGAAGACTACGTGCATGGTAGAGAATGTTCACGCCAAATTTCGACTCCATTGGATGAAATCTTGATCGATACGAAATCTGTTCGTATCGATCACGGATCAGACCGAAACTTCACGGGCTTGGGCGCGCGGGCCTGGTCACGTGCCAAAGAGGGTCTTCCAAGATCTGAGCGGAATATCAGCCTTCTACACCTATAAATAGACCCCCAAAGCCAACAGAAAAGGGGTTCTTCTTCTTCTTCAAGATCTCCAACGCCCAGACTCTGTCGGATCCAGATCTGAACTCCATTGCTGCTGCTACCAACGAATTCCACTACTACAAATCATAATTACCTGCTATAATTCATTGAATTCACTTGTAATCGTCAAAGATATATCAATAAAACAAACTACTTCAAAGTGGACGTAGGCAAGATCACCGAACCACTATGAACCTTGTGTCTCTGCCTATTTCTTTCTGTTTTAAGTTTATTATTCTTCACCTTTTATCCTCTACATTACTTAGATCTGAGATCTGTAATTACATACTGCTAATTTGTATTCATACATTGGTGCTTTCACGATATTTGAGGTTTGTGCCCAATTTTGGGGCAAACAGGTGGTTTGGACAGTAAGAAACTGACATAAGAAGATAATGGAATTGAGAAGAAAGGAAGTACGCAGCTTTCTAAGGGTGATTTAGTCTTTAAAACTTATTTATTTTAGAGGGGGCTGCTAAGTAATTATCTGTGTTGAAATAGAATTTGCCTTATATTTTTATATAACAAAAATATAACGTAAATACTTTTTTCTGATGAGTTAATTTTAACTTCATTAGAAAAGGGCAATTATATCTCTGAAAATTAAGCAAGTTATTATGACAGTTAAAAATGATGTTATGTAATTGCTGGTAATCATTTTATGTTGTTATGGCAATTCGAAATGTAATTATGACAGTTAAAAACAATACTGCACAATACCAGTGTAATTATGGCCATATGAAATGTATTTATTAATTTTTTTCCTTTGTTTTATTGTGTTATATGTCTAAATTGAATATATGAAAATTAGTAATTTTACTCATTAAATTGACTTTGTTGCACCTATTTTTGTTACATATGATGCTTTGAATTCAAACAAAAATGGTTTTTTTTTTCAAAACATCCAAACAGAATTCACCGTGGGTTCAAAGAAACGGCGAACAAACAATCTTGGGAAATAGACTATGACCGATTAATTCCCAAATTATAATTGCAAATCAATCGTTATTTCGACATAAAGCAAAAATCATCAAAATAATGGCTTGCACTGCACGACAAACCTTGAAATCATTATATGGCAAGAATGCCCAACACAATGTGAAGGCGACTATGAAATTAAAATCGCAATTCAGTAAAGACATAAAAAAATTCCTTCCATGTAAAGGAAGAGTGAAAAAAAAATCACAAATTTCGCTAATGAAGCGATAAAATACTTGAGTTTTATGTGACAAAGAAAATGAATACGGAAGAAGAAAAGGTACCATATGCCTTTCTATCCAACATGATAAAATAAGGGCTAAGAAAATCTGAGCCACATGATCAAAGCGGTTATTTAAAAATAGTATTTCCTAAAGCTGCCAAGTCAGAAACCAAATCATCCTTGCACAGTAACAGAGAATGCACTTTTCGGAAGGCCCGATCGAACAACGCTACAAAATGTTTGGAAGGGTAGAAATAAAATATGGCCCTGGCTTGGTTGTTGGATTTGAAGAGAAATGAATCTAGACTACTAAATCAAGCTGTATGTGGTGGTAATCTAGACGATTCGTTGGGCAGAGTATGTATGAATGTGGACGGGATTCTAATATAAGTGATTATGAACATGTAGCATGTTACATGTTTCCTTGTACATAGTTGATCACGTTTTAAGGATAACTTACGCTGTCAAGCTATCGGTACCTCAGGTATGCCACGTGACTGCTTTATTCAAAGGACTTTGGATTCATTAGTTTTTTTTTTCCAGCTTGAAATCGAAGCTCTGTTTTTGGCAAATAGTTATGAACTTCCGTTGTATTATTCAATGAACTCATATAGATATTATACATATGTAAGCATAGCTTCCGCCTATTAACCACGTAAATATTAGTGAAAATAAAGGACACATCACTAAAATCAAACTTAATACACAAAACATCTCCCTCAATATATATATATATTACATCTTTATTTTCAAATACTACAGTTTTTTTCTCTACAATGCCTCTCTCCTATGTTACAGCAATGTTAGATTCTTATACGCGGATGTTATTCTCGCATTCATAATTAAAATTTGCACTCCATTAATTATCAATCTTTAAAACGTAATAATTTTATTATCACAAATTTTATTATCTTTCTAACGAGTGACATTCTGCATACGTAAAAACAACGATATGACAAGCTATGTCTGCAATTATAACATATAGTTACAGAAATATCTGCAATTATATGCAATAGTTGCAAATAATTCAGCAACTATATGCAATAATTGCAGAATTGTCTGCAATTATATACAATAGTTGTAGAATTGTCTGCAATTATATGCAATAGCTGCAGACAAGTTTGCAATTATATGATATAGCTACACATTTGAAGAAAAATCGACGATGTTCAAAATTTGCAGAATTCTCTGCAAATATATGGAATAATTGCACCCTTACTGCAAATATGATTCTTTTGGTATCAACAATGGATCTCGTTTTAAAGATCATAAATATTTTGATATTTTTGTGAAAACGGTATGCTGATTTGACGTTTCTACAGAAAGTTATACACGTTTGAAGTGTTCAAAACGTAAAAGGTATCTGGGCCTTTTTGCGCGTGTGAATTTGAAAACAGTGACCGAAAACTTATTAAAAAAACAGAGAGATTTTTTGTGTATTTGTAAACTTTATCGGGGATGTATGCCAAACGCACCCTAAATATTATGTATAAGTTAATTGTGCTAATTTATACATTGATATTTTAAATTGAATATCATAGTGCACATCACGTCCCCTGTTAAGTATTACTCCACTGGCCGTCTAACCGGAGAAATCGATGTATTTTGCATAGCATCATTAATTGCTACATGATTGATACGTATAACCCACTAATTTCCGGCCATAAATAAAGTACAAGTGAATGATGATATGTACAAGTGGCAAGTCAAAACTAGGACAATCATCATGATTGCAAATTTACTAATACCATATTATCAACAAGGAATGGATAATCAATATTGAGTTTCGTTGGTATTACCAATGTCATCCATATGCTAATACTAAATCCATTGTTGTTGTTTTTCTTTTTCTTTTTTGAAAAAAAGATACATTATAAAAGAAAAACAGTACAATCATATATTTCTATAATATACCCCATCAAAACCTTACAACCCCTTACTTAGATGCTCTATTGGAAAAATCATTCTAAACTCCCACCTAGGCGTTAGGCTAGCCTTGCTGTCTAACTATCTGCTTAGTTCGCCTAGATGAGACTTACCGCATTATCTAAGCATATAAATGGATTTATAAGCACAGCTTATGCATCAATTTAGGCTTGGTATTTCTTATAAGTACCAAAATGTTTGTTTCGAGTGGTTTTTCCTTCCTGGTTGCTTCCAAACCAATGAAAACCTATTTTGGATCAGTTAATACTAAACAAAATATTAAATTGTTATCCAAAATGCAAGAGTTTATCAAAACGCCTAACCTCGATTAATCCCGCCCTAGGCGATTAATCTCTAGTCTATGCTTACCGCCTAACGTCCACCTAGCAATTTTAACAACCTTGCCTATATGGGCGCTTTGAAAGAAAAAATAGCACATATTATTTTAGAATATTAATTTACAGTACAGTGTTTCAAATACAAAAAAGGACTCTAATGGGTCCAACATATCAAATAGATGAGAGAGTTAAAATATAAGGGTCACTCAAAACCATCTATACAAAAAATCAGACCCAAAAAAAACACACTACATCGATGGAAATTAAAACAATGCATTAATTAATTAAAGTGAACCACACCCAAAAAAACCACACACTACATAAATGGAAATTAAAACAATGCATTAAATAAAGTGCCTAATAACATCAATGCATAATTGTCGGTCTTCAACATTTTACCAATCCGATGCATCTATTCTTCATTTCAACTCTTTGAACTAGGGAAACAAAAGCACTTCAGATCTAAGAAGAAATTAGGAATGTCTACTTCAAAAATTGGGTAAGCTTGCTATTGATTCTTCCATTCACTTCAACCTATAATAAGTCGCCAAGATCGGGATGCAATTTCGAAAGAGCTGTCGATTTGGTGGGGAAAAGATTGTTGACAAAACTACTACACAATGGGATTTGGTTCATATTTTATACCAAATTCCACAAAGTTAAGTTCTTTACCTATGACACCTCAAGTCTATACCCATACTATTCAAGAGTATTACAGAGAATACCATCGAATAATATGGAGAATGAAGCAATATGGGGTACAGATGTGAATATTCCTTTGGGCTAACATTGGTATGTATTAAAACATCGAATAAATAACCCACCTATACGTACGCAGTATCAGCACAAAACAATAAACACAATGTGTCCTCAGGACAGAACAATACATATACAGTAAATAGCAGAGATCATAGAGTCAATCACAACAATAATATATAATATACAATATACGAAATATAATATACATTACCAGGTCATATGCATACATAAGTCTATACAATACAAATTAATGTACAACAATACTAAATAACTAATCTCCGCAGCGCCCAAATAATATAACCTGGTCTCAACGTCCTTGTACCTGAAATATATCGTACTGAACCGCGTATTATAAATAACACACGGCTCAGACTATGTCTATAATGATAGATGAAATGAAATAGGTAAAACCAATTATAGGTATAATAATACTAACAATGACATTAACAAACTCAAATATCTCAACTTAACAACCGCTATAAATCATATAATAAAATATCATCACCTATATAATAATACCAATCAAAATCACGAAATCAACATCAAATGGGTGAATCATCCATATTAAGAAATCATTATCAAATCAATACATATATGATGTGAGATAGCCTATCAAATCATCCGAACCATATCCAGCATCACACAAACCATAAATAAAAATTATTGTCATAGACCATAGCATCAAAAATAAAGTAAGACTATCTCAAAAATACCAAATCATCAAAGAGTATGGATTTACGGGAACTGACTACAGTTTAGACTCAACCAGTCTCTAGTCTAGTCAACTTATTATAGGAAAGAAATATATGCCAATCCACTACACACACCATGAATCTAACGGGAGACTGATAGCCGCCTACCGCAAGCCTGCTCCAGGAACATAGGTCTACTCGCCAACCGCTGAGTAACCGCCTATTCCTATAATATTCAGGGTATATACCAATCTACTACACTAACATACCCTGAACCAGATAGGGAGACTAACAGCCACCAATCACAAACCTACTCCACGAACCCAAATCTACTCGCCTACCATAGAGTAACCGTCTATTCCTAAGTCTTAAGTTACCTCTACAGACATCGCGACCCAATCCACCAATGGTTTGGCTACGCGTAGCTCCAATCACGATCCTGCTTTGCCCCTAATGGTAATAGACTACTAGCCTAAGTGACACAAGGGGCTATGGGCAACAACCCATCTACTACTACCAATACTGTGGTGTGCATCAAAAGGGACATACAACTACGGTGTCATGGATATGGGGTGTGACCCCACAATCAGGCCGTCAGGGTGGATACTAGCCAATCTGATTCACTTCTAAAAAATAAAGAGAGCTGCACACAATGTGGATGGTTATATAGTACTCTTAGCCTGTAGCTACATATATCTCTAACATATGCAGATAAACGACTCTCGTAAGACAACATCTAACAATACGATACTCCTCACCGAGTATCACATATACATCTGAGTGTAATCCCCGTTTGAGTGATATTTACTTACAATGAATAATCAAACAAATAACATAACGACATCCCATATTACCGCATGTTATTTGAATAATTATTCAATACTCATAAACTACACTCGACCCACACTAGTTATCTCTATATGACAAGTCCGATGAATAACTGGAAAAGTGTTAACGAAAGTCCCACACTAGACGGTATCACTAATCCGTTTATGCAAAATTTTCGCTATATAGAAATGAAATCTCAAAAATCAAATAAAAGGATATTGTCATCATCACGTCATCTTAAAATATAACTCAAATCAATATCAATGGTGAATCACTCATATAATCCTTGTTCAGTAAACAAAAAAAAAGATCAAGAAACTAATAAAAAAATGGATTATTCAAATAAATATAAATAAACAAATTAATTTTTAATAATAAATCATCCACAACATATAATTTTATATAACAAAATGAATATTAGGAAATGGATAATAAATACATATTCTAGAAGTAAATAAGTAATTATCTTAACTCAAATATAATTTAATATAATATTTACTAATAACATTAGAAAACTCAATTTAAATTCCCAACAGTTTATAAAGCTGAATATTACATATAAAAGTTATTCATAATTTATATAATCAAATACTATTATTAATCAATATTATACTATCCAAAATAATTTAATATATTCATAATATATTATATATATCACTTAGAAATAATATTATTGATTTCATATTATATTTTATAAAATATCAATATATTATATTTTCCTTTAAACAATTCCGAAACTCATAATGGGTTACGATATTAATTTCAAATAGAGTTTTATAGCCAATAGAAAACTATACTTCTGTTTATAATTAAAATATATTTGTAAATGTAAAGCTAAATTAAATAATATTTAGTAAAAATGTTTATAGATTAACATACAAATAATCATCTAATTCAATTCACAAATGGACAGAGCTCCGTTTGTAAATCGATACATCTAACTACCATAAAATCTCCCCAATCAAAATCCATAATCATATCCACTTCCGCACAATCAATCCAATATACCAAATTATCAATTCAACTTATTAATTCAATCCACTAATTAATAATCCATGACACAACAATAGTAATTTCAACCAAACAATTCAATTGTGCAAATCAATCATTAATCGGCAATGTATATATAGTTTCGAGTTTAAAAAAAACTCATTGAAATGTTGCTCATTAAACCAAATTAGTGAATATATCAGTGCCCCTCTCCTTCGCCGCAGCTTTCATCGTGTGCTAAACCCATACACACTGCCTCCAACACCATCGCAACTTCCTTCATGCAACAACACCGCCTTCCTTTAGCTCTCCATGACAAGCTCAACAACATCATCATCCTAATCTCTGACCAACGTGATGTTGTCACCCAACGCGACTGGCACTCCTTTTTCGAATCACCGACCTACACCGCTGCTACCACAACCACACAAACGATCATGCATCTCCATCGCCAGGCTCACGTTGACCTGTTGCTTCTACTTTGCGATCTCATCACGGCCATCATCCCCGTCTGACCTCCATCTTGCTACGACGTTATCCTGCACCCAATCACTGATCGTGGTCGTGCAATTTTGATATTATTATTATTATTATATTTTTTTGTGACGTGAATAGATTTGGGGATGATAGAGTAAAAATGAAATAGAGAGGATCAATTTCAATTTGGAGCTTAAGTCAGATAATAAGAGAAGGAAGGTTCTAGGCTATTTTAAGTCTTTCCATTTTGGCCTTTTTATTTATTTTCCATTTTTCATTTTTTTTCTATTAAATAATTCTTTTATTTATTTGTAAGTAACTTCAATTTAATTCAAACTGATTTACACTTTGTACACAAGATATATTTCAATAATCGAACAATTTCTTTCTATTCAATACTCGTTTATTTTTATTTGATTATTCGTTGTATTATTACAAAATTTATTTATTTTCCACTATTTCGATCATTTGAAAATTATCTACTATATAAAAACATTTCATATTTATTTAAACATTATATTCAATTCCAATATATTATCTGAAAAGAATCTATTAATTCATTTCAATTTATAAAAATCAAAATCTTATATCTTATATTAAATAGAATTTAATTAACTATAATTTACTTTAAGAATATTAATTATCATATATCGAATTCAAACAAATTTTATTTTAATTAAATTTATTTATTATTATGACGTAAAATGCAGGGTCATTACATATTTCCCCTTACAAAAATTACGTCCTCATAATTTCTTGTAGGGAGACGTCAAACGACTCATACCCTAACTTTCCTCGAATTCAACACTCGTCTATCAAACTCAACTACTTGATCCTCTATGTGTCTCTTACATTTCAACCCATTTCATCATATGCTAAGAATTCAAATCGATTCATTTTAACGCCTATTATTTTCCACATAAAATATAATCCTATAAAAAATTTCTACCTCCCGAAATGTTTTAAAAATTTCGGTAGAGTCTCCTTTGTACGGAAAGACTTTTGAACAATGACAATATGATACTTAAGACATACATCGACCAAAATATGTTCGGAAACAACATATATAATCAAATTTGCCACCCAACATATAAATTACAATATATATAACTTTTTTAAATAACATTTCTTATAAGAGCAAAAGCGCATGGCCAAATAGTCCAAGCATGCTTTGTTTGTACATATACTTAACTCAAACTTGCATATTGACTTCATATGAAGAGTTAAAATGGATATGAGTACATTTAATTTCAAAATAACATAGTATTCAGTTTTTAGCCACATTCCGATAATGTTTTAAAATCAAAGTCACCAAATTAAGTAATGACGTCTAAAAGCAAATTGTTGTATAATGCGTTAACTTCCCAAAACAACTTCCAAATCATTAAACCGTTAACTACAACTCGAGTTATGCGAGTTTTTCTTCAAGTAGAAAAACAGGAAATGAATAAAAATGCAGGCCCACTTTAAAAAATCGCATTTTCAGCCATGAAGACATCAAAATTTCGCTAAACACATCAAATAGAAGTTGTAGCCTATGTTTTAAGCTTTTCGGAATGGATAAAATCATCGAAATAGGATAAGTGGATTAAAGGTTATGCTTAAAACACTATAGCACTTAAGTTTAGAAATATTGACGTATGGTTGAATCTTCAATTTGTTTCCAAACACATCTTAGCATTGTATATTAATTAGCCCAAAAATAAACTTTGTAACTTTTCCATCTTCTCTGTTTTCCTGTTCCTTGATTTAAAGGGACATATACACTTTGCACTATACCTTATTCCATTCATTATTCATACATTTTTTTTCCAAAATATGTCATCTCAAATTGTATCAAATCTAATCCATGAACAACTTAGAGTTGCAGTTATTCATATTTTAAACTATAAAAATTACAACTTCCAAACATAGTAAACTTTTCATACCATGTTTACAAAGTTACTCTATCAATATATGAACTACTGATTAGTTACATTAATGGGTTAAGGCATACATGTAAATTAGAATTTTCAAAAAGATACAACTGGGCTTTTTAATGGTAAAAATACCCCTTGCCTATTGAACCATCATTCCTTGGCTATTTTGTTCAATGTGAAACCAAAATTCCTTTTTCCCCTGTTGTCCTTCTCTTCTCTGTCCAACGTCTTTCATGCTTAACTGCATCTTAAACCTATATACCACTCAAATCAAAATCCCAAAGCACAGTTGAAAATGAGATTGTGGTAAAAGTGCAAAAACAACCAATCAATATCTCAACTCAATCCAAAACCAATCACAATCATCAAACATGCAATAGTGAAACAAAGCAATAACGATAAAATAAATCACACACCAATTAATAGTGGTTCCATTAACATCTTGTTAGTGTACATCCACTTTAAGAGAGTGCTTTTATTAATATCAATGAGAAGAGTACAAGAGATTGATTACAATGATCAATATTCAAATAGAATAGATTTGTGGAGAAGAGAATTGAAGAAAACCAGGTTTAGATAAACCCTAGTTAATGGAGGATTAAACCCTTAATTAAACCTTTGGAATCCTTAAGTCGTCTTGTTTTGAATCCTGAAAATAGCTTATATAGTGAACCAAACTTCCATGAAAAATACTAAATTTTCCCCTTGAAGCCCTACAAGCAAATTCACAAATTCTAGGTCGAGAAAACAAAACTGCACCGCGTTAGACGTCTGTCACAACCTCTCAGACGTCTGTCGCAACTTTCGGCTAGCAGTAAACCTACTATCAGACGTCTAAGGAGTCCTATCAGACGTCTGACATAAGCCTATGCATCTTCAAATCCCGATAACTTGAGCATCCGAGCTCTGATTCGCGTGCCATTTTTACCACTATCAAGCTATTCTCGACCTCTTCAATTTATCATATAGTGTCGCCAAAATTCAACACTTCACCTCAAGACTATATCCATCTCCGTCACCAACAACCGATAGTGCCAAACTATCACTACTTCTACCTTCACTCAAATAAGCTTCAATACCTTTTCAATGAGCTCTGGCAAAGCCACTGCCTATTGCACTCGATCAACAAGCTCACGCAAAACCTCCGCCTCTAATGAAATGTTGAAAGCACCTAAACCCAAAATCATCTCACCAAAAGACAAAAGCACTAAGGAGTGTAAACTAGTACTCACCAAGAAGATAGAACCACAATTTCTCACCGATACTTTTCCCCATCCATAATCAAGCTCCTTCCTCAACCGTGTCACCTCGTGGCACCTAGCACTTCAACAAGCGAATCAATGTTCGAACTTCCCAACCGACAATGCTTTAGTGAACATATCCGCTGCGTTATCCATTGTGTGCACTTTTCAAAGATATACTTGCTTATCTTCATCCATGGCTACTAAAAATGACTCTCCCACTTCAATTTGCTTAGTCTGTAAGCTAAATACCAAATTCTCCGCCAAGTGAATAACACTCTGACTATCACATTAATCATCGATACTACCATGCTCGAATCCCAAGTCACACAACAATCACCTCAAATAAAGTGCCTCCTTTGCCGCCTCCACCACGGCTATCAACTCTGCCTTCATAGTAAATAAAACAATTACAGTTTGTAATCTTGATCTCCAACTTATGGCCATACCACCAAGTGTGAAGACATATCCAAAAGTTGATTTTCTCCGATCCCTATCAGCGGCGTAGTCCGAATCACAATAACCAACCAACTTGCAATTCATTCCCTTACTACTACAAAAAACAAGACCATGAGATGATGTACCTCTAAGGTATCTCAATATAAGCTTCACCACTTCCTACTGCGATTTCCCCGTATTAGCCATATACTGACTAACCATCCCGATGACATTTGCAATATCGGGCCTCGTACACACCATGACATACATCAAACTTCCAACCGCACTAGCATATGGCACCTTTGCAATATAAGCCTTGTCTTTCTCCAAGATAGGTGATCGCATACTCAAAAGCTTGACATGCAATGGTAAAGGTATATTTGATGCATTTGCATTCTCTATGCTAAACCGGCAAAGCAATTTCTCTATATACTCCTTTTGAGTCAAGTTCAACTCAAAACGCTTTTGATACCACTCTATTTCCATGCCCAATATCCTCTTTGCTTCTCTAAGATCCTTCATTTCGAATTCTGATTTTAGACTCAATTTTAACTTGTTGATTTTATTCTTATCCTTAGAAGTAATAAGCATGTCGTCCACATACAAGAGTAAATAAACCCAACAATCATTTTCTAACCTCTTGAAATGTACACAAGCATCCTTGATGCTTCTATCAAAACCATTTTCAAGCATAAAATGATACCATTGTCTAGGCGATTGCTTTAATCCATATAGTGATTTCTTTAACTTGAAAACTAAATTTGACTTACCATCTACAACAAAACCTTCCAGTTACTCCATGTAAATGTCTTCATCCAAGTCACCATGCATGAAGGCGGTTTTCACATCAAGTTGTTCCAACTCCAAGCCGTGAATAGCAAATATAGCAAGTAATATCCGGATGGAAATATGGCGCAAAACCGGTGCGAATACCTCATCATACTCCTTTCCCTTCCTTTGTGCAAACCCCTTAGCCACTAGCCTAGCTTTGTATCTCCCATCATCCTTCACCTTGTATAACCATTTGCACCCTATAACACGGTTTCCTTTAGCAAGTGGAACTGAATCTCAAGTTTGATTCTTCATCAATGATTGCATCTCTTCCTCCATGGCACAAACCCACTTCCAGCTATCACTTGACTCCATGACGTACGTCATCAAGGTCCATCAGCTCATCTTGGACTGCATGAATAACATAGTGCAAATTATCACAAAAGCTAAGATAGTTCCAATCACCATATCTATCTGGTGGCCTTATAGCACATCGACCTACCCGAGTAGCAATACCATCACCCAAACTCCTTTCGGCTCCACCTTAAACCGAATCCTCTCTAGAATCATGTACATCACCAACACTATTAGAGGAACCCTATGGACAATGTGATGTAACATAAATTGCTTCCTCCTTACAAGCATCTTCAACTACTCTACTCCTTAGACGAAAGACGGGAATAACTTCCTTCTCCTTTGATTCACCACGAACCAAATCCAGAACATCCGATGAGCTCTCATTCTCCTTGAACAAAGCCGACTCATCAAAAGTAACATGATGAGAATTCATAACCTTCTTCGTTTTCAGATTCCATATCTGATAGCCTTTAACACCGTCCGTATAACAAGCAAAATCCCTTTGAAAGCTTTAGGCTCAAGCTTATCATTTCTCGGATCATGCACATAAACTGGACTACCGAACACATGAAGATAACTCAAGTCAATGTTCTTTCCCTTCCACGCTTCCTCTGGAATTTTGTTACCAATAGCTGAGCATGGAATTCGATTAACAATATGCAGCACGGTTGACAACGCTTCGGCCCAAAATCCCTTAGACAAACCTGATGTCAATCTTAAGCATAGAGCTTTCTCAAGTAGAGTACGGTTCATCCTCTCCGCAACACCATTCGACTATAGATCTCTCAGTGTAGTAAAATGCAACCGAATACCATGATGCTTGCAAAACTCCAAGAACTCTCCGGAAACATACTCTCTGCCATTGTCAGACCTTAGAATCTTCAAAGACTTGCCACTCTCGTTCTCAACAACAGCTTTCCATGCTTTGAACTTTGCAAATGCCTCCAACTTGGCCTTCATTACATACACCCATACCTTTCGAGAAAAATCATCTATGAAAGAAATATAATAGTGAGCTTCCCCCAAAGAAGCTACCGGTGCCGGTCCCTAAACATCCATAAGAACATACTCAAGAACCATTCTCGAATCATGTTTTCATTCACCAAATGAAACTTTAGTTTGCTTGCCCATGACACCTTCCTCGCAAAAGTCTAGTTTGTTGAAACTTTCTCCATCGATCATCTCCCTCTTTCAAAGAATATCCAAACTCCTCTCGGAGGCATAACCTAACCTTAAATGCCACAATCTAGTCGCATCCAAGCCACGAGAACTATCAACACCTATACAAGTTTCACCTTTAATAGTCACTCCTTGAAGAAAATAACCACCATGAATCCTAGCACCCTTAACTAGCACAAGTGTACCCTTCAAAACTAGCAAGCTATCAATCTCAATAGTGATCTTACATCTTAAAGAATCCAGCTGCCCTAAAGAGATAAGAGACTTCCGAAGTCCCGGAACATGGTGTACATTACTGAGAGTACGAAACACTCCGTCAATCATCCGAATTTGCATGGAACCATTGCCCTTCGACTTACAAATAGCACCATTACCCATAACAATTGAATTTCCTTCTTTGCCGACATAAGAAGAAAAATAATTCCTATTCATATGATAAGATGCCCTCGAATCGAGCACCCGTTCGCTACTTGAAACATCTGATGCTACCACTATCAACACATCTACGTATCCCACACCAACTCTACTCTCCACTGTTATGGATGAAGATGCCACTTTCTTCTTTGTCTTCTCCTTATCCGGACACTTATTCTTCCAATGACCAGGTTTCTTAGAAATAAAGTACTTGCCATTTCTTTCCTTTGACTTTCCTCTTCAAGTGGGCTTCCTTGATCTAGAATTCCCTGGTTCCCTTTCTTCTCATATTTCTCCTTCTCCATAAATAAACCGTGACCACTACTAGCACCACTACTTCCATCATCCAACTCCTTCATTTGATCCCGCAACTTTTTGCTAAGAAGACCAATTTTGACATCATATAAAGTCAAAGTATCCTGGCTATAGATCAAACTATTGGAGAAACGCATATAATGGTCCAGCAACGAACACAACAATATCATCGCCTTTTGTTCTTCCTCAATCTTCAAATCTACCACCTTCATCTTCATTAGCAAATCATCAAAGGTATTCAAGTGTGCCTTTAACAAAGTATCCTCCTTCATCTTATAGGTAAAGGATGTTCGCAACAAGAGTAAACAATTAGTTAGTGACTTCTTCATATACAACTCCTCCAACTTGTCCCATATTCCCTTAGCGGCAGTCTTACCACTTATTTCAGAGATAACATTCTCCCCCATTGCAAGTTGAAGTGTAGTGAATGCACACTCTTTCATTTCCTCTCTCCCAACAACCGAGATGTCCATCGCAACAAATGTGTATCAAACACTACCAGATGTACACGATTCCACCTTAGAACCGCTTTCATCTTCCATTGCTACTTTTCAAAATCATTATCATCATTCCACTTGTCTATAACTAATTGTGATCCCGAAGCTACGTACGATCCACACACGTATGGTGCTACACCACTTGGACTAACCACTTAGGGACTACCTGAGGTATTATCTAATTCGGGCATTTCCACAACCATCTACCAACACCAAAGCTCTCATACCAAATGTTATAGGAATTCTAACTTGAGACCACTTAAATCAAAACCCCAAAGCACAACGGAAAATGAGATCGTGGTAAGAAGTGAAAAATAACAAATCAATATCTCAATCCAATTCTCAATCTAATCCAAAACCAATGACAATCACCAAACAAGTAATAGAGAAATAGAGCAATAACGATAAAATAAATCACACACTGATTTATAGTGGTTCCACTAATGTCTTATTAGTCTACATCCACTTTGAGAGGGAGCCTTTATTAATACCAATGAGAAGAGTATAAGAAATTGATTACAATGATCAATATTCAAATAAAATAGATTTTGGAGAAGAGAATTGAAAAAAAAATAGGTGTAACACCCCATAGTTTCATGACATTATTTAGGATATTTAATTGATTAAATAAAATAAAATAATGTAGAGATTAATGAGCTGAGATTTGTTTTAGCTAAGGGTAGCCATGCCATAATAGTGTGTTAACTAATTTAAAATAACCTAAAACAAAGGTGTTAGGAAATGATAAGGGCGATATGGGAAATAGGTAGAGCTTATACCCTAAACCCTTAGGAGAGAGAAATTCACGTTCATTTCATTTTACTCAAACTAAAAACAGTAAGGTCGGCCACCATATTCACTCTCAAGAAGAAGATTAAAGCTAGGATTTAAGAGAAGGAGAATAATCTACTAAATCAACATCAAATCTCACATCTATAATCTCAAAGCTAAGGTGAATAATTACTACATCCCACTTTCTTTTGGTTTTCAGTTTTAAGAATAAGGTCCGAAATGTTTTTACAAGTATATGTCATGTTTTGATGATTAAAGTTACATATATTTATTGGTTGGTGAAATATGCATGTTCATACTTGTTTTATGATATGTTTGATATGAAAACTCTATTTGATGACATCCAAATGCCTTGAAAATGTAAATATAGGTCAGAAATGATATTTCTGTGATAGATTTCAATTTTCATAATTTTCCGAATTATGGTGGATTTTATATTAATTTTCTAGTGAAGGAAATTGTTTATTGGGTTATAAATTATTTATGGCTAAATAAAGTGTTCCAAGCATTTAATAAAGTGTTCCAAGCATGTCTAGCTTTTAATAAAGTGTTCCAAGCATGTGATGCATTGTTATCTGTTTGCATAGTCTAGAAATTCCTCTGTTTGCGGTAGTTATTATACATCCATTGAGCCTACAGGCTTTCACCTTGAATGAATTTCCACACTAGTTTAATTTCTATTGCCTTAGCTACATCATCAAACCTTTAATACTAAGACCAACTTCAAGTTTGGTTTTGCACACATCATCCCAGCATATCCTTTGTGCTTTGGATTTCCAAATAAACTATCACATATTTAATTGATTTATGTATTATGCTTGCTGGTAGTTGACTGAATTGCATCCATAAATGATCATTGGATAGATGACTACTTTAATTAGCTTAATTTTACCACTAATGTTTAGCTGTTTTCTACTCCAGCGGTTGAATTTCATGTTAATTTTATCAATAAGTGGTCTAAAATCTCTTGCCTTTAATTTATTATGAAATAAAGGAATTCCAAGGTATATAATTGGTAAGTTACTAATGCCGACTTTAATAATTTCTATAATTATGTGCTTAGTACCTACTCCTTTACTGAAGAAGAGATTGGATTTGTTCTCGTTCATGACCAGTCCAGTTGTGTCTTGCATTACATTTATAATTGCTTTGAGGGTGTTTGCATTGTCTACAATAGATTTTGACATTAGTAAAATATCATTAGCATATAAGAGATGAGTAACAGTAGGCTCCACTTAATAAATTGGTAATAAGTTACCCTTAAGCAGTTCCAAATCAAGCATGATGGTAAGAAATTCCATAGCTGTTGAGAATAAGAAGGGCATAGGGTGTCTATAACGATCCTGACTCAGCCTTCGAAAATCGGCACCCGTACTTCACTTGTACTCGAATGCCGCAGATTCAAACGCCGAATCTGGCCCGTCGTAGCTTATAACACAGTAAGTATAACAACACAACGGAAGAAAGAAATGAATGATATCATATACAACTCCAACGAATACAATATCCAGAATGATATACAACAATAATATCAATATGATACAACAATATCAGAGACAATTAATAATGTTACAGCGGAAACAACAGAACTGATAACTCCAAATGATCTGAAAAGGAGAATGAATCCAACAACCCCAACATCAAGCTCGAACCACCATCACGTTGCACCAAGAGAAGCAAGGTCAGTCGTCCGTGAACTCCAAAAACTGAACTAGCTCCAACTAGTCTACTAAACCTGACTATCTGAAAACCCCAACTCTAGACTGCCCGTGTGGAAAATTGTGGGCACCAAGAGTTTAGGAAGGGAACAATAAACTCCGGGTCAGTCATGGGACTGGTATGAGTAACAAAACAGTTGTTTGAAATAAAAACAGTTCATAAGAAAAATCCGATATGCTTTTTGGAAAATGAAACTACCATAAGGCCTCCCGCCACACACACAATGCAAACGCAGAATTGGAGGAGATTTCTCCTTATGATAGTCAAATATGCTTGATACGAGAAAAATCTTCTTAATATTATCACTAGTGCATAGTGTGAACATCTCGAACATATAATATTAATCTTAGCCAGCATACAACCATTATTGTATGCCTACTATAGCTACTATGTTCAATAGCAGGTTACCGCCACATTCCATAGCAGGTTATACAACTAAAACCGTACAAGGCTCGTATTGTTTCTTTGGATTTTCCAACAAATGGTCAGGCTAAGGAACTTCCTACTGCCACATGGGTACGCCTCTGGAGGGACGTCCCGAGAACTAACTAGCTCTCTGCCAACACAAGGCCGGGTTACCTCTTATTAGGTAACTACTACACGAGTATGCCACCCCCGGTCGTTTGCGACCTTTATCCGAGGTACCTCGATCACAAAGCAATAATCACACAGTAAATGAGATTGGAGCAACCACATAGGTAAAATATCTGGGCTCCATACCATGATACCACCTTTTTCCATAAGGAAATGACATACCCTAAAGGGTGCGACCCTCATAACCTTGCTGCATCTTTCCTGTTTTGACCATTTCCGGTTTGTGAGGCTCGATGAGGTCTCGTCCACAAAGCTACGCTTTACACGAAAGCCATGCTTTGATCAACAAATGATCAGCAACACACAGCAACACTTAGCATGCCACACTACCAAATTGGAAGTATATCACTGATAACCTTCAACTACATAACCTCTGAGCTCGTACGTCTCAAAGAAGGGTGTTAAGCTAAGAGAATAAATTCTCTGCCACCAAACATAAATGTATTTGAAAGAAATCAGCTTTATATCTCAAAGTGTAATGTCAGAGATACGACCATACAAGTCTGTTCCGGGTTCGAACAGAACCGAAGGCACTTCTAAAGAAGCCCTTGCAATCCGGGTATTCACAATCCCAATCGGACTTCCCATCACTTAGGAAATCTCTATACCGGAGCCACTCAGTGCAGAGACAATCGATAGGTTATCCTATCGTTCTCGCAAACACCCGGTCTTCAAATGCTATCCATTTACGTCATATCACTATTCGGAATGGGTTATATGACCCAAAGTCCCACTACTAGAAAATACTTCAATTTCCTACGCAAAATTTCCTACGCCTTTCCTACGCCAAAAGGCGGGGCGTAGGAAAGGCGTAAGAAATTGGTAGAAAGAGGTAAAGGCGTGGGAAAGACGTAAGGAAATTTCCTACGCCTTTCCTACGCCTCGTTTATTTTTCTACATATTGAAGTTGGCGTAGGAAAGGCGTAGGAAATTTCCTACATCAAAATTATAACATAGAAAAGATGTAGATAATCTCCTACGCCATTTCCACGTCTCCGTTAATTTTCTACAAATCCAGACTGGCATAGAAAAGATGTAGAAAATTCCCTATGTCTAAAATTAAAACGCTAAAAATATTACTCATTTTTTCATTAAACAAGCACTGTTTAATAAATAATTAACATTATTTATATTCTATACTATATATTTTTAATTTATATATTTTTTTAGTAATATAAATATTTATATACCTTTTGCTAATGGATAATGAGTCTAAGAGGAAATAAACATTGTATTGTGCCAATATATTCTGAAAATTTCGTACTGTAGTCTTTTAACATCGTATTGTGCCAAAAACATTATATACCTTCAACAGTATTTTTTTCCCTACTGCTCTGCTTCTCAACAGTAGTCTTTTAACTATGTTTTTTAGGAAAAGGTTGTAAAAATCATGTTATTTACAGCTTTCCTTTCACGTAAGTTATATTAACACTCTTAACAACATTTTTCCTATAAAGTTGTAACTATTGATTTATATTAACCTTTTTAAAGTTGTTTTACTTATAAAGTTTTTAAGAACCATTTTATTGAAAAGTTGTGATAGATATATTTAATAATTAATATCCAATAATTAAAAAGTAATATTTCATATTTAATAATTAATAATTACTAACAATGTTAAATAATCATCAATTAATAACTAATAACAAATATCAAATAATTATATTAATAATTAATAACTAATATTAATATTTAACAACTAATATTGATTATTTAATAATTAATTATTAATAATTACTATTAAATATTAAGAAGCAATAACTAATATTTAGTGAAATAATTAATAATTAAGACTAATACTTAACATTTACTCCTTAATTAATAATAAACTTTTAATAATTAATGATTAATAAGTAATCTTTAATAATTAAGAATTAATATTTACTAGTTAGTATTCAATATTTAATAATTATAATTGATCATTTTATTTAATATTTAATATTGCAGAAAAATTAAAATTTTGACATTTTCGAAAATAAATTAAAAATATCCATAAAATTTAAAAACAAAATTTGAAATTTTCATTAAATTCAAAGGTAAAAAAAATTAAAAATGTAAATAAACTCAAAATTTCAGGAAATTCCAAAACGTTAAAAAAATATCAAAATTCGAATGATATAAACTTTATGTTGCAAACTATTAGTTCCATATAGATCTAAATGTTATTTTTTGTATCCATCTTCTTTTGCGTATACATTTTTTAGCATTAAACAGGGGAAATTTTGGCTCCAAATTTTGACTCCAATTGAAAGATTTTCCCTCCAATCTGAAAATCTTAGCTCCAACATCAATTATTTTGCCTTCGCCCCCTTTGATTTTATATTAACTCCAAACAACACTCTTTCTCCTTCAAAGAATCAAAACATTCCCTCCTCCAGAACTGAAATCCAGATCCAAATATAACCGCAATCAATTTCATCTCCTCCTCCAGATCTAGATGCAACCACAACCAATTTTGCCTCCTCCTCCATATCTAAATACAACCGCAACCAATTTCACTTCCAGATCTGAGTGCACCCTCAACCAAATCTAACTACTCCTTCACCATGTCGCGCAACATCCACTGCCAACAACTGCGACCACATCAAACCTACATACGTTTAAACCTAAATCACGCCGAAGTCCACCACCGCAACATTCTTGCTTCACCAGATAGAGGTTTGGGTTGGCGTGGAAGGCGAGGGAGAGGAAGAGGAAGAAGAGGAGGAAGAGCTTCTGGAGGTGCTTCTTTTAGAGGTCGATGGAGCGCTTCTTTTCTAGGGTTTTGTCGAAGTGGAGTTGGATTGTGGAGTTGAGGGAGTGGGTTACGTTGTCTCACATGTTTTGGAGCTGTTTGGTAATTAGTATTTGAAATATAAAATTCCGTTTCTGATTTCTACGTTAATAGATGGAGACAGCACTATTAATTGTAATGTTCACCGTACTATTTTGCAGATATTCTAATCATGCTATTTATGTTCCTAATTAAAATTGGGAGATGTTAACGTGGGCTATTGTTTGGTTTTAATTTACCCGATAACTTTAATAAAAACTGATTCATTCTCTATCTGAAGTTGTGAACTTGCTGATGCGTTACTGTTAGGGATCCTGGAGTTACCTTAAAGCTTCAATGTCCATCAAACGTGGTAAGAGAGTTGACAAATGATGTTTGATGGGGATCAAGTACTGCAAATTAATCCCCATCAAACGTGGTAAGAGAGTTGACAGAGTTGACAACCTGTAGAGAAAGATACAGAGGTTTTGATGAGTTATATAGAAACTGCTGCAAGCACAAAAACAAGGCAAAGTGATCTGAAGAAGCAATATTATTTCACTTGCAACTGTCCATGCTGTAATAAGAGTCCATATGAAAAAGTCAAGGAAAATGCGATTCTAGAAGGGTACAGTTGTAAGGATAAAAAATGCAATGGATTCTTGCTTCTGGATTCTGTTGAGGAACTTGAAGTGAAGCTGAACCATCCAGATTCACTCAGTTTGCTGCGAACCCGCTAGACTCTGTTAAAGATGCAAATGGAGCTCAATGACTGGGAGACTGCATTAGCTTATTGCAAACTGACTATTCAAACGTATCAGAAAGTTTATCCAGAAATTCATCCTTTGCTTGGCCTGCAATATTATTTATGTGGAGGGCTTGAATGGGTATTGGGGCATACAAAGGAGGCTCTAGAACTGCACATTAAGGCTGCAGATATTCTCAAGATAATACATGGAACAAATACGCCATTCATGAATGACTTACATGGCAAACTTGAAAGTTTGAAGCTTCTCACGATGCTGAGTGCATGATATATTGAAGATTGACTGCTTCTCATTTTGTCTGCATGAATTCTTCAATGTTATTTTATGAAGTATGTTTCTGAACTAATTTGGCATCCGAACTTTTTTGTTTTTATGTTTCTGAAGTCAGTAAACTTTTATATTTCGAGCTCAAAAAAAAAGTACTGCAAATTAAGGTGACAACCTGCAATTAATGGTGTCCCTCCTGACAAAATGAATTGCTGGAAATGTCCTATCTATTTGGGTGTTTTGGCATTTGACCTCAATTGAATCGTGGAGTATATAGTGTTTATGTAGGAGAAGGTGAAGCGTTAAGAAGGGGGAGATTCAAATGCTAAAGACGCAATATGAACACAGTCGTCGAGATGAGGGGTGAGGGTATTTTTATTATTCTAAGTGGTATCCATATGATGTAATGTATTATGAACATATTATTATACTGTTTAGACGTATGAGAACTTGTTTAATGTTATTTTGACTTTGTAACATGGTGGAGATATTTAAACTTAATTGATGATGAATGATTTGGTATAATGTCTTTTTTTTGAAATTTGTATAAATATTTTAATATGTTGAGATTAGTTGTTTAATATTGATAGAGTGATGCAGATTGATATTGTGTTTAATGGAAAGAAACATAATAATAATATATCAAAATTACTTTAGAAAAGGCGTAGGAAAGACGTAGGCAAATCAAATTTTAATATAGTAAAAGAAGTCGTGTGGATGCCGTAGGAAAAATGTAGGAAATAAAGGCGTAGGGAAGACATAAGTAATGAATAGCGTAGGAAAAGCGTAGGAAACAACCCGACGTACGGTGTAGGTAAGGCGTAGGCATATTTTTACCTACGCAGGTTTTACCTACGCCAGTATTGGTGTAGGCGACGCATAAGTATTGCGTTTAGCTACGCCCCGCCTACGCCATTTTGGCGTAGGTAAATTCCAGTTTTCTTGTAGTGTCCTCTCCCGGCTAAACCGAATAGTGAGCACAATATTTTAAAACATATGGATATTGGGATTTCAGTTAAGTCACAACTTATTACCCAAAACTTCTCTTCAAATGGTTTAAACACATTACCATTTTAATCTTTTACACAAAAAGATTCACCTCACAAAGTTCACCCAATTTCACAAAGATCTATTCATAGATTTTCCAAATCAATTTCCATTTCAATTTGGATTAACTCGTCCAATCTTTAAAACAAAGATTTAATTGATAGCTTTCAAAACAATTCCATTTCGACCTTTAATACAAAAGGTACACCTTTCCAATTTCAAAACAAAGTTCAACAATCTTTCACAAAGATTTATTCATAACTCGGAAAACCATTTTCATTTCAAACTTGAAATTCTTTTGACACAAATTGGAAATTCATTCCTTATATGAAAGCTTCTATTATTTGAAAACAAATAGTTTTCATTTCGGAAAATCTGATTCATTTATACGAGTTAAAGTCCTTGGGTTAAATTCAAATTCTCAAAACCATACTTTTAAAATGGTTTAAATTCATATAAACACATTTATAACGTCTTTAACCATAAATTTCCAATCATGGAATTCAAATCCAAATTTTGAATTCAAATTCAAATTATTTAAATTGGAAACTTTACCAAGTTATTCAAAATAACTTTTGTCTTAAAAACTCCTTTTCAAAAGCTTTAACATTTAACCCAAATTCATTTGCAAAATCAATTGAAATTAAAATTTCAATTTCAAAAATATTAAATTTAAATCATTTGTGACTTAACCGATTTCCTCGTGAAATCCATATTTGTGTGTGTATAAGTGTGGTCCAGGGGTTTTACACAGTAGTGCAACATTACAAATCATCACATCATCACAGATTTAAGCATATCAATATCGATAAGCGGTATATTCCTATAACGCTTATCTTCCATTTATCAATTCACAGATAAATAATATACATTCATCACAGATAAAATAAATTACATTCATTACAACTTGAATTAAAAAAAATTTACATCACAAAGCATCACACAGTAGATAATATCAAACAATTCACAGCATTCAATAGAATAAAATCATTCATAAGTGAAACCAATTAAGATATCTGATTAATCTAAACCAGATCATTTGCCTATGGATAATTCCTAGTCAGGGTTAATTAATAATTAATTCATTACAAACATTTAATTAATTATTCTTTAATTAATCATTAATTACCCTTGATTAATTATACTCTAATTACATTAAGTAATTATCCTTAATTAATTACACAAATTAATTATTCTTAACCAATTACAGTAATTAACCTTTAATTACTTCATAAATTAATTAACTGAAATTAATTACATTAATCCTTAATTAATCACATTAATTAATTACTTCATAATCACTTATCATTGATTAATTAATCTAAATTATTCAACCCTTAATTACATCATTAATTATATTAATTAATGATCTCTAATTATTTCTTTAATTAATTACTCTCTTTACATTAATTACATTAAGTAATTAATCTTTAATTAACCCCATTTATTAATCACTCTTGATTAATCTTATCCAGTAATTAACTACTCTTAATTACTCATTAAATAAATAAATTACTCCTTAATTAATTATCTTAGTTAATTCCTTACACAAAGTAATTGAATCCAAATTACTTCCATTATTAAATCATGTTCCACTAATTACATCCAGTAATCACCCTTAATCACTTCACTAAGTAATTATACTTCATTGATTACATTAAGTAATTACATTTATTAAATCATCAAGTGATTATCTTAAATTAATTAAACTTAATTAATTAATTTAAACTAATCAAATTTAACTCAATTAATTACAATAAGCAATTAATTTCTTAATTACTTTTATTAAGTAATTTTACTTAAATAATTTCACAAATGATTACCTCTAATTAATTAATATAGTTAATTATTAAAATTAATCACATTAATTAATTATTTAATATTCTCAAGTTAATGATCTTCATTAACTATTAACAAATCTTTAATTACTTCATAATAATCAATTTAAACCTTTGCTAATCCCATTTTAAATAAAACAATTATCTTTAAAAGAATAAGTTAAAACTTGTTTTAAACTTGAACTTATTTTAATGTTTGAAACTGTTATTAAACTTGCCCGGGACAACCCCGAGTCCACCCCGAGCCAACATACCCTTTACTTCGAGTTTTTCCCAAACCAACCCGAGTCACATTTCAAAACTTAAAATTTTTGTTTAAGTTATTTTATACCCGGTACAACCTAAAAATACTTGAGACCTCCCTCGAGCCTGTGACCTGTTTCCCCGAAACCATCTTCGAGTTAAAACCCCTCATTCCCAAACTTAACCCACTGACACCAACTAACCAATGTGCATGTGCACCATCACCGGAGCCACCTCCGACCATCGACGACACCATCGTCTCGTCACCGAACATCCCTACAAGCAAACCCGACTATCCAAACATCTCCACAACCTCGAGATCAAAATCGAGCAATCAAAGAAGTGACTGGAACAAAACCTTCACCAGAAAATGCCTCGAACACTCACCCCCGACCACCAGAGACGCTGCGCTTCCGGTCACATAAACTCTGACCATCCACGAACCCATTCCCCTTGGTCCCATCGAACTCGATACACCAGAGAGGAAGTAGTGATTCAACTTTTCCAGTTCGACCAAATTAGGTTTACAACCTAGATCAACTCGCCACCGACGTCACGAACATCATTCGATGCTTCCACCATTTTTCCCAACATCCCTGATCACCAACCTTGCTTCAGACGAAACCCCGAGCCTCACCACTCTCCAGTTACCAGAAAAACCCAAAATCCAATTTCTGGTCATATCCAAATTGTACACTCGATATCATGTTAAAATTTGTGATTTTTGTTTTAAAAATCCTAACTTTCAAAGTAGATTCAAGTTATAATCTTGAAACAACAAATTAAAATGATCTATTTTAACATGTTTAAAAGAATTTCTACCGTCTTTCCATTTTCCAGATAAACTTCTAAATATTTTGCTTAAATTCATTTTTAAGATTAAATCTATAACTAACAAACATTTATTGTTTGAAAACTAAATCTTATTAGAAATCAGAGGAAGAGAGAATGGATTTTGATCTATATTCAAACTCTGAAATATGAAAACAAAGAAGAACATGAATACAACCAGACATGCACATATGAACACATTCATACATATACAGATTTTATACTTCTATATACACATGCAAGGCATCATCATCACAGCGATTTCTCAAGCAAAAATCATTAATCTACTTAAGTTTTAAATTTAATGTTTACTCACCATATTTCCAGAAGAAGAACAGAGTCTCATTTATGTTGAAACAGGCTTGAAATTTGCAAGCTGAAATCTTTCTTCTTTGATCCCTGGTTTGTTTTGATTATATTGTTGTTTTTAAGTTGAAGTTTAAGTGATATTTACTTCAGATTTTTTTCTCAGCATAGATGGACGAAACTGAGATGAATAGATTGATATATGGGAGATGAATTTACTGTGTGATATAATTTGTACATGTGATATTTTTGTTTGTACAAGAGGTCAGAGATTTTCTTTAGCTTTGGTGGCTGAGATAATTGAACGTGATGGCTTGCATTAATTAGGCTTGTACAATTATACTTATCCTATTTGATTTTGTACATGGATATTTACTCTAGTGTCTTCTTTTTGTTTGTTCATACTTATCTTCATTTGCTTGTTTACTTGTTTCATTACTTGCATATGTATTTTGTTTTGTTTCTTTTCCTTTTATTTGCTTTATTACTTAGTGATATAAGTGAGCTTCTAACTTTGTTTTAATTTTCTTTTATTTTTGGTAGTCTATTTGTATTACATTGTTTCGTATGGATTTATGAGATTAAAATTTATTTGTTGTATAAGACTATATAATTTATTTTGAAATATAGATGAATTTCTATATTTTATTTTGTTGTTAAATTTTAGCTAATGCTTTTTTTTTATATTTTTATGACTTATCTTTTATATATTGATTTCTATTTTTAACTTAAATTATTATTATTATTTTTACTTCCATTTCTAACATAGACCATCAATCCCAAATTTTATCATTATAATTTATCTTTAAACCATTTAGTTAAAATTTAATTCAAACTTGATATATATACATATATATTCAAATTATTATTAAACCATTTACTTGAAATTTAAATCCAAATCACATATATACAATATTTACATTCATATGATTTAAAATATATTCTATTTGAATTGGGGAAACTCGCTTCAATTTACAATTAATTTACAATTTTAATTCAAAATTAAATTAATTATCAATTTAAATTTAGTTAAAATCCGGGATCGTTACAGTTTCCCCCCCTTAAGAAATTTCGTCCTCGAAATTTGCCAGGGAGACACAAAGATAGATGAAGAATATTTCATCAAATCAAACTGAGCATCTATTCTGCATTTGGCTTACCAAATCAGAATATCAATAATAGATACAAGAACGAATCTTTTTAATTTTTCCACAAGATACTCGGGTTATCCAGATCTACGAAATATGCACTGGCATTGGTTAGTCCGAAGGGATAACTAACCATTCGTAGAATATATTGGGACCCAAAGATAGACATATATATGTATACAATTTCAAAACTTATAGTTTAGAAACTGAAGTATACCTATCAACCATAGCAAACAAAGCAACCAATTCATTCAAACAAACAATTCTGACCTATTTGGAGTTTATGTCCCATGCAAATATATCAAATCTTCTTCCTAAATCTACTAGGAACCATCGAAGAATTGAAAAGAGATGCTGAACAAAAGGGATTGATAGAGAAAAGATTGTTTCCTTGTTGTTACAGGGAATTGACCATTTATAGTGGTATTCCCCTGTCCCCTATCTCATCCTCTTCTTGCACTCATACTCACTATCAGTGGACAGTAAGAGAATTTACTGAGGCATACGGACGGATATCTTAGGGATACTCATTCTAGGGTATACTTCACCCTATCTCTAATGAGCTACTTAATGTGTTATACTCCTGAGCTAAAGTTCAACCTTAGCTCTGATACCACTTATAACGATCCTGACTCAGCCTTCGAAAATCGGCACCCATACTTCACTTGTACTCGAATGCCGCAGATTCAAACGCCGAATCTGACTCGCCGGAGCTTATAACACAGTAAGTATAACAACACAGCGGAAGAAAGAAATGAATGATATCATATACAACTCCAACGAATACAATATCCAGAATGATATACAACAACGATATCAATATGATACAACAATATCAGAGACAAATAATAATGTTACAGCAGAAACAACAGAACTGATAACTCCAAATGATCTGAAAAGGAGAATGAATCCAACAACCTCAACATCAAGCTCGAACCACCATCACGTTGCACCAAGAGAAGCAAGGTCAGTCGTCCGTGAACTCCAAAAACTGAACTAGCTCCAACTAGTCTACTAAACCTGATTATTTGAAAACCCCAACTCTAGACTGCCCGTGTGGAAAATTGTGGGCACCCAGAGTTTAGGAAGGGAACAATAAACTCCGGGTCAGTCATGGGACTGGTATGAGTAACAAAACAGCCGTTTGAAATCAAAACAGTTCATAAGAAACATCCGATATGCTTTTTGGAAAATGAAACTACCGTAAGGCCTCCCACCACACACACAATGCAAACGCGGAATTGGAGGAGATTTCTCCTTATGATAGTCAAATATGCTTGATACGAGAAAAATCTTCTTAATATTATCACTAGTGCATAGTGTGAACATCTCGAACATATAATATTAATCTTAGCCAGCATACAACCATTATTGTATGCCTACTATAGCTACTATGTTCAATAGCAGGTTATCGCCACATTCCATAGCAGGTTATACAACTAAAACCGTACAAGGCTCGTATTGTTTCTTTGGATTTTCCAACAAATGGTCAGGCTAAGGAACTTCCTACTTCCACATGGGTACGCCTCTGGAGGGACGTCCCGAGAACTAACTAGCTCTCTGCCAACACAAGGTCGGGTTACCTCTTACTAGGTAACTACTACACGAGTATGCCACCCCCCATTCGTCTGTGACCTTTATCCGAGGTACCTCGATCACAAAGCAACAATCACACAGTAAATGAGATTGGAGCAACCAAATAGGTAAAATATCTGGGCTCCATACCATGATACCACCTTTTTCCATAAGGAAATGACATACCCTAAAGGGTGCGACCCTCATAACCTTGCTGCATCTTTCCTGTTTTGACCATTTCCGGTTTGTGAGGCTCGATGAGGTCTCGTCCACAAAGCTACGCTTTACACGAAAGCCATGCTTTGATCAACAAATGATCAGCAACACACAGCAACACTTAGCATGCCACACTACTAAATTGGAAGTATATCACTGATAACCTTCAACTACATAACCTCTGAGCTCGTACGTCTCAGAGAAGGGTGTTAAGCTAAGAGAATAAATTCTCCGCCACCAAACATAAATGTATTTGAAAGAAATCAGCTTTATATCTCAAAGTGTAATGTCAGAGATACGACCATACAAGTCTGTTCCGGGTTCGAACAGAACCGAAGGCACTTCTAAAGAAGCCCTTGCAATCCGGGTATTCACAATCCCGACCGGACTTGCCATCACTTAGGAAATCTCTATATCGGAGCCACTCAGTGCAGAGACAATCGATAGGTTATCCTATCGTTCTCGCAAACACCCGGTCTTCAAATGCTATCCATTTACGTCGTATCACTATTCTGAATGGGTTATATGACACAAAGTCCTCTCCCGGCTAAACCGAATAGTGAGCGCAATATTTTAAAACATATGGATATTGGGATTTCAGTTAAGTCACAACTTATTACCCAAAACTTCTCTTCAAATGGTTTAAACACATTACCATTTTAATCTTTTACACAAAAAGATTCACCTCACAAAGTTCACCCAATTTCACAAAGATCTATTCATAGATTTTCCAAATCAATTTTCATTTCAATTTGGATTAACTCGTCCAATCTTTAAAACAAAGATCTAATTGATAGCTTTCAAAACAATTCCATTTCGACCTTTTATACAAAAGGTACACCTTTCCAATTTCAAAACTAAGTTCAACAATCTTTCACAAAGATTTATTCATAACTTGGAAAACCATTTTCATTTCAAACTTGAAATTCTTTTGACACAAATTGGAAATTCATTCCTTATTTGAAAGCTTCTATTATTTGAAAACAAATAGTTTTCATTTCAGAAAATCCGATTCATTTATACGAGTTAAAGTCCTTGAGTTAAATTCAAATTCTCAAAACCATACTTTTAAAATGGTTTAAATTCATATAAACACATTTATAACGTCTTTAACCATAAATTTTCAATCATGGAATTCAATTCCAAATTTTGAATTCAAATTAAAATTAAATTATTTAAATTGGAAACTTTACCAAGTTATTCAAAATAACTTTTGTATTAAAAAATCCTTTTCAAAAGCTTTAAAATTTAACCCAAATTCATTTCCAAAATCAATTGAAATTAAAATTTCAATTTCAAAAATATTAAATTTAAATTATTTGTGACTTAACCGATTCCTCGTGAAATCCATATTTGTGTGTGTATAAGTGTGGTCCAGGGGTTTTACATAGTAGTGCAACATTACAAATCATCACATCATCATAGATTTAAGCATATCAATATCGATAAGCGGTATATTCCTATAACGCTTATCTTCCATTTATCAATTCACAGATAAATAATATACATTCATCACAGATAAAATAAATTACATTCATCACAGATAAAATAAATTACATTCATCGCAGCTTGAATTAAAACAAATTTACATCACAAAGCATCACACGGTAGAGAATATCAAACAATTCACAGCATTCAATAGAATACAATTATCCATAAGTGAAACCAATTAAGATATCTGATTAATCTAAACCAGATCATTTGCCTATGGATAATTCCTAGTCAGGGTTAATTAATAATTAATTAATTACAAACATTTAATTAATTATTCTTTAATTAATCATTAATTACCCTTGGTTAATTATACTCTAATTACATTAAGTAATTATCCTTAATTAATTACACAAATTAATTATTCTTAAAAAATTACAGTAATTAACCTTTAATTACTTCATAAATTAATTACATTAATCCTTAATTAATCACATTAATTAATTACTTCATAATCACATATCATTGATTAATTAATCTAAATTAATCAAACCTTAATTACATCATTAATTATATTAATTAATGATCTCTAATTACATCTTTAATTAATTACTCTATTTACATTAATTACATTAAGTAATTAATCTTTAATTAACCCCATTTATTAATCACTCTTGATTAATCTTATCCAGCAATTAACTACTCTTAATTACTCATTAAATAAATAAATTACTCCTTAATTAATTATCTTAATTAATTCCTTACACAAAGTAATTGAATCCAAATTACTTCCATTATTAAATCATCTGCCACTAATTACATCTAGTAATCACCCTTAATCACTTCACTAAGTAATTATACTTCATTGATTACATTAAGTAATTACATTTATTAAATCATCAAGTGATTATCTTAAATTAATTAAACTTAATTAATTAATTTAAACTAATCAAATTTAACTCAATTAATTACAATGAGCAATTAATTTCTTAATTACTTTTATTAAGTAATTTTACTTAAATAATTTCACAAATGATTACCTCTAATTAATTAATATAGTTAATTATTAAAATTAATCACATTAATTATTTAATAATCTCAAGTTAATGATCTTCATTAACTATTAACAAATATTTAATTACTTCATAATAATCAATTAAAACCTTTGCTAATCCCATTTTAAATAAAACAATTATCTTTAAAAGAATAAGTTAAAACTTGTTTTAAACTTGAACTTATTTTAATGTTTGAATTTTTTTTTAAACTAACCCGGGACAACCCCGAGTCCACCCCGAGCCAACATACCCTTTACTTTGAGTTTTTCCCAAACCAACCTGAGTCACATTTCAAAACTTAAATTTTTTGTTTAAGTTATTTTATACCCGGTACAACCTAAAAATACTCGAGACCTCCCTCGAGCCTGTGACCTGTTTCCCCGAAACCATCTTCGAGTTAAAACCTGTAACGACCCGATATTTTCAACCATTCGCATCCGCACATGTCAGACTTGAATTGCTCAGAATACCGCATTGTAAATAAAATTTGGCAAATCTCAAAATATACAGTAAATAAATATAATCACAGATCACAGACACAGAGTAAAATAATGCAACGAAAGTAAAAGAAATAGTAGTTCATGAAGCTAATATTTAAATATATCAGAGTTAAATAAGATACAATAGAAGAAATAAAGTACAACAGAAGTCTCAATACAATAACCAAGTACAAGCTGAGTAGAACAACGGAACAGAAATAGATAGGACCAGACAAGCAGACAATCTCCAGCGATTCAAATCTCCAAGAGAGTGGAAATCCAAATCTATGAATAACTCAGGCTGACCCGAGCGTAAAGCAAAACACAAAACACTCGAGTCGGGACAATATATACTTATATAATGTAAACCAACTCAAGTGAACTGTAATAAAGGTACAAGTAACTTAAAGAATGCTTGGGATCGCCCATTCTTTAAGGATCCGTTAAACTATTTACAATTTAGTAATATACGCTAAATACAGTAGTGTCTAATTAGTAAAGTATAATCATATAGAAAATAGCGTTAAGGGGATGGTGAACCTTAACGCGGTCGGATCTTTAAACCAAAATCGTAGTGGGCTCGATATGGTAGGTGACATGGCACACAAGGCAATGTCAGGGTAGATATACCAATTACGCACACGGACTGATGGAAACGCATAGCAGCCACTACCGCTCCACCTCGAACAACACTCCCAAATCAAGGGTGCGCACCAAATCAATCACAAGTAATAGCATGGTATCGAAGAAGTGTGTCCGATAAGAGGTGCTACCTCACTGGTCCGAGATCGCTCCTGTTTTAGCCACCTTATGCCAACTCACGGGAGTTGGGTCCACGTATATACCTTAGGATCGTCGTCACCATCCTACTTCATTCTGGAAACTCCACCGCGTACACAATTGTTAAAGTGGTTTTCGGTATCGACAGAGAGTATGCCCATATCCGATCCCGGTCTCTTTAACAACCAATCGTTATTATAACCCGTGGTTATAATTTAAAAACAGTTCATACTTCAAAATAGATATCATCTCAAATCCAAATCTTTATCAAAATAAAGATTATATCAATTCCAATACATTTCAATATATTTAAAATATCATATCATTTCAAAACTTCATTTCAAATCATTTCAATATATCAAAATGTCATGTCTTTTCGAACTTCATTTCAAATCATTTTAATATATCAAAATATCAAATCTTTCCAAAACTTCATTTCAAATCATTTTATATACCAAAATATCATTTGAGTTCAAATCTAAATATTCAACTTTAAATACTTTTTAAATTCAAAGATATCATTCATTTATTATCATTTCAAGTCACCTTTTGAATAATTTATATTTCAATCAAAATAATTCATCTAAACCATTTAAAAGTGTAAATATTATACTTTCAAATCATGTATTAAAATTTTCAAAGTTTCAATTCAATTAAATCATTTATTTCAATTAAATTTCCACAGACCATTTCAAATCTTATAAATTTCAAATATAGATTAAATCCACAAAATATCTATTCAAATTATAAAATAAATTCCAAAGCTTTAATATCCTATATTTCATAAGTCCAACATCCTTTAAATAGATTCAAATTACAAGTCAACCAAATATTTTTCATACTAATATAAACTTCAATTATTCATTCCAAAATTTAATCTTTTTCAAAGATCATTTATTAATTTGAATTTATTAAACAAAGAAAATTCAACTTTCGCAGCACTTATAAAATGCTACGAAATGTTATGTTTAAAAATAGTTTATTAACAAAAGACAACACTTAAGTGCTGTAATAGGTTTCTTTTAATTTCAAGTAAGCTTTAGTTAAATTAAACAACTATAGCACTTACAAAGTGCTATAATAACCTTTAGTTCAAATTAGCCTTTTAGTTCATTTAAAACTACTACAGCATTTTAAAAATGCTGTAATATCTTTTACATTACATTTCAAGAATGCTGTCAAATCAAATTCAGAGTTTTATTTACTATTTCACACATAATTAACTTTTAATATAAATCATTTTAACTTATAAAATCATATATTTCACATTTTAAAAACAATCATTTAAATACGTTTATTTCTATGATTTTATAAAGTCAAATTTCCATACAAAGATCAAATTAAATAACAATTAAATTTTCATTTCTTTAATTAAATTCTTAACTTAACAACTAAGTTTAAATTTCCAAAATATAACTTATTTCCATTTATTTTACTTAATTAATATTTCACTTTTAAACAAATTCCATAAAATTCAATTTAAGTTATATTTCCAAATTCAGCTTAAATATTCATTTATTTCATATTTTAAGTTATACAAAATCATTAACACTTTATAAAATCATTATTTCTTAATAAAATCATTAAATTCATTTTTAAATCAAATTTGTCATATATTCTTACTTTACATAAATTCCATTTATAAACAAAATCATAAATTCCAAAATTAACTTATATTTCAAATTCTACTTCACCGTTTACTTAATTCACTTATTTAATTTGTAGAAAATCACAAATATTTTATAGAAATCATTTTAATAAAGTTTAAATAAAAATATCATAATATATACATTTTTAAAATATTTTAAAAATTTTAGAAAAATATATAAACCACGGGTCTGTATATAATTTTCTAGCCTAGGTCAAGTAATACGGATATGTATCATTTCAATCCGCAGTTTACAAAGAAAACCGGGTTCTATCATTTCAAACCCGCAATCCCAAGTTAAATAAAATAAATAAAAAGTCGCTCAGGCTTATCATTTCAGCCCATAACGATCTTTCCCTATTCTAAAGTCCGTTCGGGTATGTATCATTTCAACCCATAGTGAACCTAATCTACAGGGAACTTGCAGTGTGATAAACTGATAAAATGAACAGAATAACATCATATAACAGTAATAGATGATATAACATATGTAATAACAGGGTAAACATTATATGATCATAATATAACAGTTATAACAGGATGATATAATTTTTTTACAGATTCAAATGGTGTCAGTTTACTAGTTATATAAGTACACATCGTCTGGTGAGAATTACTCACCTCTAATTGCTGAAGATTTCAAAACCAAAGGCACAACAGAAAACAAAGCACGATGACACGATTACGGACTTTAGTGGAGAGCGAATCCAAGCTACAACTCTTGTGTACAACCCAAAACAAACAATCAAAACAACACAATTCAATACACTTTAAAACTCAATAACTTTGAAATAAAGAGAGATACGAATACACAGTCTTTTGCCTTGCCTTCTCTACTATTTGGCATGGCCTAGTGGTGTTATTTAGCTATGGTTTGAACAAGTTTGGCTCAGGTTTTGGTCATGTGTATGCACGGCCTAGGTAGTGGAATATGGTGGTGAAATTTATATATGAAGATGTGAAGAGTTTTAAGGCAAATAGTGTGATTTTTGGTCAAAACAAAGGCTCGACCTTGGGGTTATGGCTCGGCCTGGGTGCACCATGACTGGTCAGTGGTGGAATGGGGTGTGTAGAGATCAGGTCAGAGGAGTGGTGGCAGCTATGGTGATGGTTAGGGTGGTGGTTGAAGGATATGAACAAGTAGTGGTCAAATATCATTGTTTTTTTGGCAATAGGTTGCATTTTTGAGGGGTTTGGTCACCATGGATGGCTCGGCCTTGGTCATGGTCTGGAGTATAGGTGGTGGTAATGGCT
This sequence comes from Allium fistulosum, assembly GCA_030737815.1. Taxonomy (NCBI): domain Eukaryota; kingdom Viridiplantae; phylum Streptophyta; class Magnoliopsida; order Asparagales; family Amaryllidaceae; genus Allium; species Allium fistulosum. The sequence goes on along the minus strand of CM060902.1, from coordinate 374,542,247 downwards.
GGAAGGAAGTGTAGAGTGTGGTGGCCGTGGCTATGTAGGGGAGACCTATCAAAAAGCAAGGGAAAGCAAGGCAAAATTCATAGAAAATAAGAAGAAAAAGTAGAAAAAGGAAGTGAAGCCATTACCAAATCTCTCAAGCCATGAAAAATGAGGAGCTGAGGTATTTTTCACGTGAAAGATAATGAAAATACACAGCTAAGAAAAATATTGTACGGCCAAAAATGCACATAAATGAAGAGTTGAGAAAATGAAGAGTTTTGAAGGTGAAAAGCCTTAAGTTTTGTAACTTTTTAAACCTTTGACATTTCCTTTTCTTTTTAATTTTATATAAACAAATTAAACTCAGAAATATGCTTTACAAACCGAAACTAAGTAAAAATATAAGAAAATAAATAATTAATTTTAAGGAAAATATAAAAAGAATGAAAGAAATTACTTAAAATACAAAACAGTGTCCGGAAATTACAAATAAATCACTACTAGTCTTGGAAAAATATCCACTTCATTTTAAAAATATAATGAAGTGAAAATTTGAAATAAAATAATTTATTTATCATTTCCAAAATAAAATAAATAATTAAATTGGAGAAAAATAGAAAAAGGAATAAAGAAATTGTTTAAAAATAGCAAACAGGACATAAAAATTACAAGAAAATTACCAATGGCTTTGGAAAATTATTTACTCCATTTAAAAAATATCATAAGACAAAATTTGAAATAAAAATGACTTTTAAAACATTTTCAAAGTGAATAAATAATTAAATTTTAATTATATAACTAAATTAAGAAAATAGCAAAGAAATGGAAACTAGGTTTTAAAATTAGAAAATAAATTCAATAAACTTTGGAAAAATTATACTATCACTTTAAAATTATTAAAAGATAAAAATATACATAAAATAACATATTAACACATATTAAAATAAAATATGACCAAGAAAAATATAATTTAAAATAGACAATATTGCTAAATACATCAGTTTACACACAATATTGAAATACACGTAACTTTTACAGTTTAACTCCGTTTTCAACGAAAAAAAAGCAGTGTTCAAGTTATTACATCTATTTTCATAATAAAAGATAAAATTTAAGATTTTAAATAATTAAAATTTTAAGTTTAAAAGCCAAAGATTGAACAGTTTGATCAGAAATTCACTTTTCAGTAAAATAACCAATTTATACTAGTTTGAAATTATAGTTCACATAATAATTAACATTTATTAAAAAAATATGAAATGTTTGAAATCAAACAAGTTTAAAATAGTTTCAAAATAAAATAAAGTCAAATTTACAAATATATGCAAAAATCTAGGGCTGTTACACTCTCCCCCACTCAAAACTTTTCGTCCCCAAAAAGGAATGAGGTATGGGAAAGCACAAGAAAAAGATAGAGTGAAATAAGATTAAGACAAGATGACAAGAAGATTAGAATTATACCTGATAACTGTTGTTATAGGTAAGTTTAACACGGTTGTGGTGATCTTTCCAAGATTCTCCAGAATCAGGAACACAAGCACGAAAAGATCCTCTAAAATCTGATTCACTCTTTCCGCTTGACCAACGGTCTGTGGATGAAAGCTGTGCTCAGATTCAAAATGAGTACCAAAGATTATTAAAGATTATAGAAAGATTTCTAAACAGAAAGATTATAAAAAGATGCCTATACTAGTCTGTAGCAAGATGAGGAAAATAAGAATAACCAAAAGACAGTTTGAAAACAAAATAAGATAATAGGTTTGAAATTTCCATGGTTTCAGCTTGAATTGATAATTAATTTTACACAAGTTAAATAAATCTTACTATCTCTAATTTCATTATCTTATCATCAAATTTTCTTAAACTAACAATTTCAAAAATCATGGATTTGATTAAAATTAAGTGTATACCATTCAATAAATTTAATTCTTCTTTATTCCTAATTAAAATTAAATTTATTCCCCTCAATATTTTTATCATCTATGTTAAATATACTTACACTTATTATAACTATTTTAATTTATTCCTAATTCCCTTAACATCATTTATATTGTAAATCATTCAATTAACCTTTTAGTCTATTTACCTATGTTAATCTTTTTATAACTAAAATTTAAGTGTATAATATTTATTATAACCACTCAAATTTTATTTATAAAAATCTTTTTATATTGTATATTATCCAATTACATTGTTAACTTCTGAAAATTAAGGTAACTTATATTGGAATGCAATTGAGAATTTATACAAATAAAACTTTCTAAAATTAATATACAATATAAACATTCTAATCCAATCATTTCAAGCTTGAATATTTATTCAAAATTTTGATTTTTTTATTATACTTGAAGTCATTATTTAAGATAGAATTTAAGAATAAAATTTCCGATTCTTTTCAAACCATTTAGAGATAAATAAATGTATGAACAAAATTTGTCAAATCAAATTTTAAATCATATATCTATATATATTATAAATCAAATCATCTTTTAGAAATTCAAATCAATCTAGTTTCCCAAAACAAAGCTGTAGCAAGACTACAAAATGGTTTCTTCACTTCGAAACTCGAAAATGAAAGTCGATGATGCTGCATTCATCACCGAAATTATTTTCCAGCGACAAAGAGAATAGCACAAAATTTTAAACTTTAAAATTCTTTGTAAACAAATTTCTATTCGAAAATACTTTAAATAATATATCCCTTTTAAAACTTTAAACACAAGGTTTGAAACCATCGAAAATTAAATTCTCAAATTCTTGATTTAAATTCATTTCAGTTCCAAAATCAAATTTATAAACAACTATTTATAAATTCCTTTATAGAATGATAAATCAAGTATTATCGTTTCAAATAATCAATTTAAATCAATTTATTAAGTTCCATAATATTTACTTATATCAAAATTTATTTCATTAACCAAATTTTAAAATAATATTGTATCAGTTTGTTCTGTCAAAGTGTTTTAGAAATCCTATCGATAGCGTTGATCAGACGAATCGATCGGAAGCCAAAATCAACATCAACAACTCAAACAACAGAATATATAAAACAAACATAGATTTACAAGTACAATTCAAAATGTTGGAGATAGTTTAGAAACCAAAGACAAGATGGTTAAATAGAGTAGAGAGATGGGTAAGCTTAGATAAATCGCGGACAACCTTAACCGGGTCACCGTGACTTAATGAATAAGATCAATGTGGATTTTTCTAGGGTAAATCTACATTCAATCTCAAGAGATAGAGTTTGGAGTAATAAAAGATATTAGCATCTAAACCAAGGATAGATATAAATCTCGGTGAATCGATGCAAATTTGTAAAGGAGTTTCCCCCTTTACCAGAAAATTAGAATATTGGCGAGACCGCCAATTCACTATAAGGATCATTCGAAGTGGAGTTATGTGATACTCCAAAATCAAAAGAAGATGAATAGTGAGGGACAAGAATGAATTTTGGAACCGTAGGGAACATTCCAAAAATTCAAAGGAAATTCGAATCAAGAGGAAAAAATTCAAACTCGAACGAAAGTGATTCTGTAAATAAATCTACTCCATATGCTGAGTTTTGCCTCAAAGCCAAAGCTCTGATACCAACTATAACGACCCGATATTTTCAACCATTCGCATCCGCACATGTCAGACTTGAATTGCTCAAAATACCGCGTTGTAAATAAAATTTGGCAAATATCAGAATATACAGTAAATAAATATAATCACAGACACAGAGTAAAATAATGCAGCGGAAGTAAAAGAAATAGTAGTTCATGAAGCTACTATGTAAATATATCAGAGTTAAATAAGATAAAATAGAAGAAATAAAGTACAACAGAAGTCTCAATACAATAACCAAGTACAAGCTGAGTAGAACAACGGAACAGAAATAGATAGGACCAGACAAGCAGACAGACTCCAGCGATTCCAATCTCTGAGAGAGTGGAAATCCAAATCTGTGAATAACTCAGGCTGACCCGAGCGTAAAGCAAAACACAAAACACTCGAGTCAGGAAAATATATACTTATATAATGTAAACCAACTCAAGTGAACTGTAATAAAGGTACAAGTAACTTAAAGAATGCTTGGGATCGCCCATTCTTTAAGGATCCGTTAAACTATTTACTATGTAGTAATATACGCTATATACAGTAGTGTCTAATTAGTAAAGTATAATCATATAGAAAATAGCGTTAAGGGGATGGTGAACCTTAACGCGGTCGAATCTTTAAACCAAAATCGTAGTGGGCTCGATATGGTAGGTGACACGACACACAAGGCAATGCCATGGTAGATATACCAATTACGCACACAGACTGATGGAAACGCATAGCGGCCACTACCGCTCCACCTCGAACAACACTCCCAAATCAAGGGTGCGCACCAAATCAATCACAAGTAATAGAATGGAATCGAAGAAGTGTGTCCGATAAGAGGTGCTACCTCACTGGTCCGAGATCGCTCCTGTTTTAGCCATCTTATGCCAACTCACGGGAGTTGGGTCCACGTATATACCTTAGGATCGTCGTCACCATCCTACTTCATTCTGGAAACTCCACCGCGTACACAATTGTTAAAGTGGTTTGTGGTATCGACAGAGAGTATGCCCATATCCGATCCCGGTCTCTTTAACAACCAATCGTTATTATAACCCGTGGTTATAATTTAAAAACAGTTCATACTTCAAAATAGATATCATCTCAAATCCAAATCTTTATCAAAATAAAGATTAAATCAATTCCAAACCATTTCAATATATTTAAAATATCATATCATTTCAAAACTTCATTTCAAATCATTTCAATATATCAAAATGTCATGTCTTTTCAAACTTCATTTTAAATCATTTTAATATATCAAAATATCAAATCTTTCCAAAACTTCATTTCAAATCATTTTTATATACCAAAATATCATTTGAGTTCAAATCTAAATATTCAACTTTAAATACTTTTTAAATTCAAAGATATCATTCATTTATTATCATTTCAAGTCACCTTTTGAATAGTTTATATTTCAATCAAAATAATTCATCTAAACCATTTAAAAGTGTAAATATTATACTTTCAAATCATGTATTAAAATTTTCAAAGTTTCAATTCAATTAAATCATTTATTTCAATTAAATTTCCACAGACCATTTCAAATCTTATAAATTTCAAATATAGATTAAATCCACAAAATATCTATTCAAATTATAAAATAAATTCCAAAGCTTTAATATCCTATATTTCATAAGTCCAACATCCTTTAAATAGATTCAAATTACAAGTAAACCAAATATTTTTCATACTAATATAAACTTCAATTATTCATTCCAAAATTTAATCTTTTTCAAAGATCATTTATTAATTTGAATTTATTAAACAAAGAAAATTCAACTTTCGCAGCACTTAGAAAATGCTATGAAATGTTATGTTTAAAAATAGTTTATTAACAAAAGACAACACTTAAGTGCTTTAATAGGTTTCTTTTAATTTCAAGTAAGCTTTAGTTAAATTAAACAACTATAGCATTTACAAAGTGCTATAATAACCTTTAGTTCAAATTAGCCTTTTAGTTCATTTAAAACTACTACAGCATTTTAAAAATGCTGTAATATCTTTTACATTACATTTCAAGAATGCTGTCAAATCAAATTCAGAGTTTTATTTACTATTTCACACATAATTAACTTTTAATATAAATCATTCTAACTTATAAAATCATATATTTCACATTTTAAAAACAATCATTTAAATACGTTTATTTCTATGATTTTATAAAGTCAAATTTCCATACAAAGATCAAATTAAATAACAATTAAATTTTCATTTCTTTAATTAAATTATTAACTTAACAACTAAGTTTAAATTTCCAAAATATAACTTATTTCCATTTATTTTACTTAATTAATATTTCACTTTTAAACAAATTCCACAAAATTCAATTTAAGTTATATTTCCAAATTCAGCTTAAATATTCATTTATTTCATATTTAAAGTTATACAAAATCATTAACACTTTATAAAATCATTATTTCTTAATAAAATCATTAAATTCATTTTTAAATCAAATTTGTCATATATTCTTACTTTACATAAATTCCATTTATAAACAAAATCATAAATTCCAAAATTAACTTATATTTCAAATTCTACTTCACCGTTTACTTAATTCACTTATTTAATTTGTAGAAAATCACAAATATTTTATAGAAATCATTTTAATAAAGTTTAAATCAAAATATCATAATATTTACATTTTTAAAATATTTTAAAAATTTTAGAAAAATATATAAACCACGGGTCTGTATATAATTTTCTAGCCTAGGTCAAGTAATACGGACATGTATCATTTCAATCCGCAGTTTACAAAGAAAACCAGGTTCTATCATTTCAAACCCGCAATCCCAAGTTAAATAAAATAAATAAAAAGTCGCTTAGGCTTATCATTTCAGCCCATAACGATCTTTCCCTATTCTAAAGTCCGTTCGGGTATGTATCATTTCAACCCATAGTGAACCTAATCTACAGGGAACTTGCAGTGTGATAAACTGATAAAATGAACAAAATAACATCATATAATAGTAATAGATGATATAACATATGTAATAACAGGGTAAACATTATATGATCATAATATAACAGTTATAACAGGATGATATAATTTTTTTACAGATTCAAATGGTGTTAGTTTACTAGTTATATAAGTACACATCGTCTGGTGAGAATTACTCACCTCTAATTGCTGAAGATTTCAAAACCAAAGGCACAACAGAAAACAAAGCACGATGACACGATTACGGACTTTAGTGGAGAGCGAATCCAAGCTACAACTCTTGTGTACAACCCAAAACAAACAATCAAAACAACACAATTCAATACACTTTAAAACTCAATAACTTTGAAATAAAGAGAGATACGAATACACAGTCTTTTGCCTTGCCTTCTCTACTATTTGGCATGGCCTAGTGGTGTTATTTAGCTATGGTTTGAACAAGTTTGGCTCAGGTTTTGGTCATGTGTATGCACGGCCTAGGTAGTGGAATATGGTGGTGAAATTTATATATGAAGATGTGAAGAGTTTTAAGGCAAATAGTGTGATTTTTGGTCAAAACAAAGGCTCGACCTTGGGGTTATGGCTCGGCCTGGGTGCACCATGACTGGTCAGTGGTGGAATGGGGTGTGTAGAGGTCAGGTCAGAGGAGTGGTGGCGGCTATGGTGATGGTTAGGGTGGTGGTTGAAGGATATGAACAAGTAGTGGTCAAATATCATTGTTTTTTTGGCAATAGGTTGCATTTTTGAGGGGTTTGGTCACCATGGATGGCTCGGCCTTGGTCATGGTCTGGAGTATAGGTGGTGGTAATGGCTGGAAGGAAGTGTAGAGTGTGGTGGCCGTGGCTATGTAGGGGAGACCTATCAAAAAGCAAGGGAAAGCAAGGCAAAATTCATAGAAAATAAGAAGAAAAAGTAGAAAAAGGAAGTGAAGCCATTACCAAATCTCTCAAGCCATGAAAAATGAGGAGCTGAGGTATTTTTCACGTGTAAGATAATGAAAATACACAGCTAAGAAAAATATTGTACGGCCAAAAATGCACATAAATGAAGAGTTGAGAAAATGAAGAGTTTTGAAGGTGAAAAGCCTTAAGTTTTGTAACTTTTTAAACCTTTGACATTTCCTTTTCTTTTTAATTTTATATAAACAAATTAAACTTAGAAATATGCTTTACAAACCGAAACTAAGTAAAAATATAAGAAAATAAATAATTAATTTTAAGGAAAATATAAAAAGAATGAAAGAAATTACTTAAAATACAAAACAGTGTCCGGAAATTACAAATAAATCACTACTAGTCTTGGAAAAATATCCACTTCATTTTAAAAATATAATGAAGTGAAAATTTGAAATAAAATAATTTATTTATCATTTCCAAAATAAAATAAATAATTAAATTGGAGAAAAATAGAAAAAGGAATAAAGAAATTGTTTAAAAATAGCAAACAGGACATAAAAATTACAAGAAAATTATCAATGGCTTTGGAAAATTATTTACTCCATTTAAAAAATATTATAAGACAAAATTTGAAATAAAAATGACTTTTAAAACATTTTCAAAGTGAATAAATAATTAAATTTTAATTATATAACTAAATTAAGAAAATAGCAAAGAAATGGAAACTAGGTTTTAAAATTAGAAAATAAATTCAATAAACTTTAGAAAAATTATACTATCACTTTAAAATTATTAAAAGATAAAAATATACATAAAATAACATATTAACACATATTAAAATAAAATATGACCAAGAAAAATATAATTTAAAATAGACAATATTGCTAAATACATCAGTTTACACACAATATTGAAATACACTTAACTTTTACAGTTTAACTTCGTTTTCAACGAAACAAAAAGCAGTGTTCAAGTTATTACATCTATTTTTATAATAAAAGATAAAATTTAAGATTTTAAATAATTAAAATTTTAAGTTTAAAAGCCAAAGATTGAACAGTTTGAACAGAAATTCACTTTTCAGTAAAATAACCAATTTATACTAGTTTGAAATTATAGTTCACATAATAATTAACATTTATTAAAAAAAATGAAATGTTTGAAATCAAACAAGTTTAAAATAGTTTCAAAATAAAATAAAGTCAAATTTACAAATATATGTAAAAATCTAGGGCTGTTACAAAACCCCTCGTTCCCAAACTTAACCCAATGACACCAACTAACCAATGTGCATGTGCACCATCACCGGAGCCACCTCCGACCATCGACGACACCATCGTCTCGTCACCGAACATCCCTACAAGCAAACCCGACCATCCAAACATCTCCACAACTTCGAGATTAAAATCGAGCAATCACAGAAGTGACTGGAACACAACGTTCAGTAGAATATGCCTCGAACACTCACCCTGACCACCAGAGACGCTGCGCTTCCGATCATGGAAACTCTGACCATCCACGAACCCATTCCCCTTGGTCCCATCGAACTCGATACACCAGAGAGGAAGCAGTGATTCAATCTTTCCAGTTCGACCAAATTAGGTTTACAACCTAGATCAACTCGCCGCCGACGCCACGACCATCATTCGACGCTTCCACCATTTTTCCCAACATCCCTGATCACCAACCTTGCTTCAGACGAAACCCCGAGGCCTCACCACTCTCCAGTCACCAGAAAAACCCAAAAACCCAATTTCTAGTCATATCCAAATTGTACACTCGATACCATGTTAAAAATTGTGATTTTTGTTTTAAAAATCCTAACTTTCAAAGTAGATTCAAGTTATAATCTTGAAACAACAAATTAAAATGATCGATTTTAACATGTTTAAAAGAATTTCTACTGTCTTTCCATTTTCCAGATAAACTTCTAAATATTTTTCTTAAATTCATTTTTAAGATTAAATCTATGACTAAAAAAACATTTATTGTTTGAAAACTAAATCTTATTAGAAATCAGAGGAAGAGAGAATGGATTTTGATCTATATTCAAACTCTGAAATATGAAAACAAAGAAGAACATGAATACAACCAGACATGCACATATGAACACATTCATACATATACAGATTTTATACTTCTATATACACATGCAAGGCATCATCATCACAGTGATTTCTCAAGCAAAAATCATTAATCTACTTAAGTTTTAAATTTAATGTTTACTCACCATATTTCCAGAAGAAGAACAGAGTCTCATTTATGTTGAAACAGGCTTGAAATTTGCAAGCTAAAATCTTTCTTCTTTGATCCCTGGTTTGTTTTGATTATATTGTTATATTTAAGTTGAAGTTTAAGTGATATTTACTTCAGATTTTTTTCTCAGCATAGATGGACGAAACTGAGATGAATATATTGATATATGGGAGATGAGTTTACCGTGTGATATAATTTGTACAGGTGATATTTTTGTTTGTACAAGAGGTCAGAGATTTTCTTTAGCTTTGGTGGCTGAGATAATTGAATGTGATGGATTGCATTAATTAGGCTTGTACAATTATACTTATCCTATTTGATTTTGTACATGGATATTTACTCTAGTGTCTTCTTTTTGTTTGTTCATACTTATCTTCATTTGCTTGTTTACTTGTTTCATTACTTGCATATGTATTTTGTTTTATTTCTTTTCCTTTTATTTGCTTTATTACTTAGTGATATAAGTGAGCTTCTAACTTTGTTTTATTTTTCTTTTATTTTTGGTAGTCTATTTGTATTACATTGTTTCGTATGGATTTATGAGATTAAAATTTATATGTTGTATAAGTCTATATAATTTATTTTGAAATATAGATGAATTTCTATATTTTATTTTGTTGTTAAAATTTTAGCTAATGCTTTTCTTTATATTTTTATGACTTATCTTTTATATATTGATTTCTATTTTTAGCTTAAATTATTATTATTATTTTTACTTCCATTTCTAATATAGACCATCAATCCCAAATTTTATCATTATAATTTATCTTTAAATCATTTAGTTAAAATTTAATTCAAACTCGATATATATACATATATACATATATATTCAAATTATTATTAAATCATTTACTTGAAATTTAAATCCAAATCACATATATACAATATTTAAATTCATATGATTTAACATATATTCTATTTGAATTGGGGAAACTCGCTTCAATTTACAATTAATTTTACAATTTTAATTCAAAAATTAAATTAATTATCAATTTAAATTTAGTTAAAATCCGGGATCGTTACAGTGTTTTTTTGTCTTAATCCCTTGTTACTTTTAAAAAATTCAAAGGGGATCCATTAACTAAAACAGAAAATGAAGGAGGCGGAAATGCACTCATAGATGAGATTAGCAAATTCGAAGGAAAACCTATACAAATCAGCATAAGATGAACAAATTCACTGTTTATCTTATAATAGGCTTTATGTAAATCAATTTTCAAGCATAAATTGTTTGAATTTTTTCTATTAAATCCTATGACCATTTAATAAGCCATCAATGAATTTTCAGTAATTATCCTTTCTAGAATAAATACATTTTGGCTTATTGATATTAACTCATTTATACAGCCTTTCATTCTTTTGCATATAAGGTTAGCCAGAATCTTATATGTAACATTACATAGTGATATAGGCCTATAATCAATGATGTTGTTTAGATTTGGGTTTTTTTTTGGAATTAGATAAATAAAGGAATGATTTATTTCTCTAATAATTTTACCTGAATTTTGAGTTCCTATTATAGCTTCCTATAAATCCATTTTAATTTTCTCCTAGTGAATTTTGATTTTTTTTGCATTTAAGCCATCAGGTCCTGGTGAGCTATTATCATCAATTTGAAAAAGGGCTGCTTTGATTTCTTCCAGTTGAAATGAACTATTCAACTTTTTTCTTTCATTTTTCGATAATTTTTTTTACAACTAATTCTTGAAAATCGATACTTTACATGTGATGAATTGAATAAATCTAAAAAGAAAGTAAAAGCTTCTTGAGCAATTCTCTCTGATGCTGAAATTAAATTGTCATTTGAATCTAGAGTGTACTTACCCCTTCTGCTTGTTTTAGGGATAAACATTTTACTGTGAAAAAAATTTGGTTGTTCTGTCCTCATGAGTCAACCATTTAAATTCATTCTTCGGTTGTTCCCTATAGCTAGTTTTCTCATAAAACTTGGAAGGTGGTATGTTTTCTGTGCATATTGTAGTGCAATATTTTCGTCCATTAGTTAATGTACAAGTTAATCATATAATGCATTAGCCTCTTCTTTTAGTTTATCACAAAGAACTTGACCATTACCTCTAGTTTTGTGCCATGATTTCAGAGCTGGTTCAAATGCTTTTAGTTTCCTGAGAAGAATGCAAAGAGGGTTGTTTTAAAGATTAAGACTTAAAGCTTGTTGCACTATACTTTTGTAGTCATCATACATGCACCATGAATTGTTATACCTGAAAGGTATTCCGGTATTAACAAAATTGTTAGGTGTAAACTTCACTGATATGGAAGTAGGATCGCTTAGGGGGTGAGTGCTAAAGTTTATTGCGAATTCAGTGAATTTATCAATCCATTGATTATTAACAAAGACTCTATCAGTTTTGTTGTGAATAAAGAAGTTAGTTCCACCCCTCCAAGGGAAAACATTACCTACAAGTTCTGGTTCAACGAGATTTACAGTGTTAATACAATTTATAAAATTAGTATCACCAGTGAGCTATAAATTCCTTGATAAATTCTCTCTTGACCCGATAAAATTGCATTGAAATCTCCTAACACTGTCCAATGAAGATTAACAAGTTTTTTTTGGATCTGTGATGTATTGCCGTAATTTAGTTCTTTGGTCAGCAGTGTTAAAAGCATACACTACAAGAAAAAAGAGGATTAAAGACCTCATATATTGGTTTTAAATTAAGCTAGGTGGTCTCTATGTTTTGTTTAAGACCTAACAGACACCAATATATTTGTCTCTAATTTCAAGTCTCTAAAAAAATTAAAGACAGCCTGGTTTGGTCTCAAGTAACTTAGAAACTCCTTAAGGACAAATTATTTGGTCTCTGGTTTAATAACTAAAGACCAAAACTACAATCATTAATGGGTCACTGATTATTTCTAATATTAACGGTGTTAATGATATTCACAAACTCGTACATGTACACAAACATATATAAATAAAACAAGAATTATGTTTTCATTATACAAATCCATCTAATATTCTCACAACAACTTAACATTAAAAAGATCATAGTTTAAATACTCATGAACATACACATTTACCACTATAACAATTGCAGTGCATTTATTACTAAATCTGAAATACAATTTATAATCCAAATTATAAAGATGTTAAAATATCCAAATTACCAAGTAAGAATATCACATTCATACAATCAAAATAAAGTAATAAACATACAGATGATCAGTAGATGTACTAATTAACGTGGAACCTCTCTACACCTTCTCTTCTCTTTTCTTTATTCTTGTTTCTCTGCTTGTTCTTCAATTCAATATGATTGCTTTTATGTCTCATGTTCCTTCAAAAAGTGAAACAATTATAATATTAAAGATCAACCAATAAATAGCAAATTCAAAATTAGCAACTGGTCCTAGCTTGCCAAAGTAACAGTAGAAGGCCAATATATTACTCACTTCATAAACATGATCACCACACGGTAGAAAACACAATATATATTAATATTTCTAATAATTCTGTATTTAATCCGGAAGCGTATCTTTATTTTTGCATTTTAAGCAACTTATTTAACCTACATGCGAGCCAATGTCGCCAGTTAACTCGAATATGCTCCATTGTTACCTGTTACTTAATTATTTATAAAAATCATATGAGATTATACTTTATAATATAAAGTAGTATGGCTTTGTATATTGCATAATACAAGTTAATAACGTGAATAATATGGAAGAAAAAAAAATGGATTTGTGTGTTTGGAGTTTGAAATATCCACTCATTTTGCCTGCATGATCCGGATTGTACAGTAAAATTATTGAAATCAGGACATACAACATTGAAATATTATTCTATGTGCACTAGGATTATTGAAATCAGTGCAAAGATTCAAATATTGCTTTTTTTTGACTAATCAAATGCTAAATAGATGCTAGTTTAAAACATCAAAGAATAAAATAAGTATAATTGACATAATTATAAAAACAATAATTATACATGTTTTTTTTCATTTGCAGCAACTTGCAGCTGCTGGCTGTGGCAGCAGCCCACTGCTGTTTGGCTATACCAACAACTTTTTTTTATGTTGATATGTAAACGTATGGCATTCAAACAGTCATTAAAAGCATGGAATATTTAAAGCTTTCCAAAAATCGAAGTATTTGCTTGAAATTGGTACATACCAAACTGTACATATCAAATACTGATATAGATACAAAAAATATTTACATTAGTCACCCTTTCATAACTTTAGATAATATTCCACAAGCTTTTACTTTCAAGAACATTTCATAAAGGCACAATCCATGACCGTGTGTATTCTTATTTAAAAGAAAATATATTTGGGGCTATGTATGTTTGAAATACGTACGTTTTTGAAATCAATATGTACATATATTTACAAATATACGAACGCATTATGGCAAGCAAAGATAGTACAAGAAATGTTCAGGCTAGGCTAAAATAAAATAAGAACTGATGTTTGTATAAACATTATAAACCAAATCACATTGTTTGTTTATTAAGCAGGTATTCACGTATATGTAAGTTTGATGATATGTGTGTGTAATTGCTTAGACCTGAGAATGCACAAAATAAAAGCTCCATTATTAAATATACTTATATATACTACTATAGCAACTTTTCCATACCCTTTATTTTAACTTGCACCATTCATCTACACATACGCATGCACTTCCAGGCACAGACATAACTTCAAATGTATCACACGGCTGATGAAATAAACCCACACTCTCACTTAGATTATCAATTCATTAAACTCATACTTACGATCATCCACATATATAATATTAAGTAAATATTTTAAAATTGAATATAGACTTAGTTTGATTTAATTTAAATGTGAAATATATTCTAATATGAGTAACAGCAGCTCGCATGCGATCAAGATAGCACACACCCATTTTAATACTAGAATTGCACCTACAAGCAGCACCTTTCTTTAATGCAAACACTTGCATGTCCATATACATCACAACTCCATATCACACGCATGAACAAACATAACAGCTCTCTCTCCCTAATACACTTGTATGTATTAATAATTTAATATGTTGGGAAAACATCTGTTTAATGCAGGGGCATTGCTTAAAATTTCGAAGTTGAAACAATGGACTAGTTCAAGGACTTTAGTTGTGAAGTTATTATGCTCATCTTTGATATGACTGCAATTTACTCAATTGACGATGACGATTAACTCTTATTTTTCCAACCAAGGCAACAACGTTTGCAACCACAATGATTCGTCACATCCATAGATATTTTTGCTTAAAATAATTGACTTAGAAAATAGTATAGCATCGAGTTTGCTTTAGTTGTAGTTATGCAAAACCACATACTACTACTAAAATCACATTTGTGTTCATTAAACATACTGAAATTCTGATTTAGACATGCTAGTTCAATAAAGCAGTACAATGCAATTGACATTTTATATTAAATGAAGGAAAAATCTGGTAGCATATTGAATTGTCACTAAAATCGAATAATTTCTTCATTTTACTTCTCTAAAAAGAGGACTATTTTTTTTAGAACCTGACTATGTAGATTTTGGCCTCCAAACTGAAAAGGTTGATTTCATCTTCATGTTCAAATATATTGGTATTGGTTGATCCTTTCCTCCACTCATCTTCTAAAATCCGAACACAAAAAAAGTATCCTTGAAATAACAAGCCCACAAGCATAAGACAAAATTAACCAACAAACTTGACTGGCATACCAATGCAAAAGCATATGCAAGTACATGGCACGTTTTGATGCATAACACTGAATATTTCCAAACAAATAAATGCAAGATGTTTTCTATCTCATAAATGACAAGAAGGTTATTTGTAGACAAATAAATGCAAGATGTTATCTATCTCATAAATGACAAGAACAGTGAGTTTGAGTATGAATCATGTCAATGGCTAGCTATACCGGTTCATATACCACGGTGATGGATGATTCAACAAATAAATGTATTGAGCATAATGCAAAGTTGCCTCGAATTGGCTATAAAGATGATATATGTTAAGTGAAAGTACCTTTTTATGATTTTATAAGCTATCATAAGTTGGCTTATGGTCTATTAGACACAAACATGTAGATTTGGTAATATTTAAAGCTCGATTCTGCATGCACAAAGCATCTCAATGCTGTAAGCCTCTTAGTCAATTACAAGCTCATAATAGAATCAAGTTCGGAACATTTTATTACCAACTAATATTAATCTGAACAAACTCCACAACTTTCATCCTTTTAATTATAAGTTTGCGCTTATGGTTTATGTATACGCGCATCATGCATGTCATTTACTTGTTTGTAGAAAAGAAAAAATGACAAGTAATCTTTTTCAGGTTGCAAAAATCTCTTGAAAATAGTCTACATGGTGCTAAAGTAAAATAAGTTTTTGTATATGCTTGAATGTGTGTAAAAATTAGAGTAACGTTTAATTTATAGATCTTTGTTGCATATCCTTCTACTTAAAATTACAGATCTTTGTCTACGAACAATTCATGTGATAGAAGTTAACTTTTGATATATCTCCTTTTTTGTGAATACCAAAGTAGACAATATTCACCCCAAAATATCATTATTTATATGAGAAGTAAACTCAATGATATATGAGGTATAGTTCCATAAAATCTGCTGGCATTGCTAGAATACCAGTTCATGAGTTGAGAGGACTTCTAGTTGTACATGGATTACAAATTTACAAATTTACCAGTTTTCAAACCTAATTGCTAGATATTTAAACTAGTCATTCTCTAGATTGCAATAGCACATGGATTTAAACTAGGGGACTTACTTCCAGAGTTAGGTAAATTTCGAAAGTGGACAATTTGTATGAAATAAATTAAGGTGAATGTTTTAACCAAAAATATAATTGAATTTTACCACAGCTCACAATTTGTTTCAAGATACCAAAAATAACAACTTATTTTACATACATACATACATATCTATATGTAATTCAAGATAGTAATACCATATTGAAAGCTAAACCCTAATGACACTTGATGAAATACTCACTAATAGTTTTCAAATCCAAGAAAAAAAATGTTCTTTCTAAGATAAAGACACTGTCATAACACCCAAGAAAGAGAAACTTTAAATAAGAACAGAACTTTGAAACAAATTATTCAATGTCAGGATTAATTTTGTGATGAATATGTATTAAATACCAATTCTTTTGGCCCGATGCTAGCAATTGATTTCATGTGCAGTCATCGTATTTTGTGAATCTAATGGACCTGACTAACACTTGAACTGTAAATCTATTATATATTCTGTGAATTCAACCAATGAACATTAACAAATCTATTAATCAAATCAAGTATTTGAAAATATTTAAGGTAATTAGATATTACAAATTAAATTTTATCTGATAAATTAAATTGGGGAAAACTTACCTTTTCACTTCTCGTCAATCCCTCCTTCCATGTCGAAAATCTCATGTTGAATCAAGGGAGTTTGTCCATAGATTCAAGGAATAAGATGTCATACAATTGAATAGCCTTGAAACGGTATGCCCTAAAATGACATTGAGGAGAAAGGCTGGAGCTTTTTATTTAATGTGATTTAATTACCTAATGTATAGATGGTCGAGATTAAGTCCCATGGAAAATAGGGATTGAAAGACAGGTTGATACGCATTAGAGATGCAACGCAGGTCTCTAGTTTCATTGTTTGAGACAACATAATTTTGTCTCTAAATTGTTTTTTATTAGAGACAAAATTTTATGCCGTTCCTAATATTTGTCTTAAATATAACATTATCTTGTAGTGATATATGGTAGAACAAATCAAGCTTAAACCACCTGCATTATGAATTGGTCATTAGAGTGTGTAACAATATTAAACCATTAAGTTGAATCCCAAATAATTAGTATTTAATTTTTGGTCATTTTTTGCATTATGAGAAAATCTTGATTTACCATCCAATTTGCTCAAAAAACCAAGTTAATTTATTTTCTAACAGTTCTACAAAAGAATATCTACCACTGTTGATTAATTGTAATATGTCCATTTGTTTTGAAAGGGCATTCATTCCCCTTATGTTCCATACAAGGAATTCTATTTATAATGAAGATTTTGGGTTACTACTTCTTTCAGGGGAAGTAGTAGTCCCAAGTAGCCCCTGTCACCTTAGATTTCTTTGCTTTTTTTTGCTTTCAATTAACTGACCAAATTATTCCAAGTGGGGTTATCAATCACTTTCGAAGTAAAGAAACTTTGAACTCAAAAGGAAATTCCTCGGATCTTACTGTCCTAGTGGATTGGTATACTTGCTATTGAGTTATTGATCAGAACTAATAATAATGTGATCCTCTATTGGCATGTCTTCAGTTTTTTTATGCTTTAGAACCTACATTTATGTCAACTTATTTATCGTCTATGTTAGTTTGCATATCTGAATTATTTTCCATTTGATCATCATTCGTTGGAATTTGAATTGCATTAACTGGGACTGAACTTGCTTGATTAATCTTGGACCATTAACTGTCAATTTGGATTGTAATATTTTTCTGATGGTCTTTATTTGCATGCTGAATTAAAGGATTTATATTAGCTTCTTACTCACTTGTCTTTTATCTCTTGCTTATTTTAGTCTGTGCATGACCTTGTATATCAATTTCTAATGCATTCTCTTGAGAATTATACAAATTATTCTGTAGGCCATTATCCATTTCCATCTTATTAGCTTCATCTTTATTATCTTGCTTTGGAACTCAGATTTTAGTAAATGGACAACATTTTTAGAAGTTCGAAGCTATGGAAATTCAAGTATTTGAGGTGTAACGACCTGGAAATTTTAACGGTTTTTTATAACGTAATTAACTAAATATTTCTTGAATTTAAATAATAAAATTTAGTAATGAAAATTTGATATTTGGTATGCGTCTATTTAAACATAACAAATGTCAGATTTTCATCAGAAAATATGTAAGTTAGTTTTATTATGTAATTTTCAATTTCAATTTTAAATCAGTTAAATTGATGGAAATTAAATGTTTTTGAAACCTGAATATTTTTATATAATAAAAATGTAGACTATTTTCTGAGTGGGACGTCATATTTCGTTTTACCAAATTTGGTTTGCTATAGCCCCATTCATCTTATTTTCAATGGTTTAGCAGCATTTTGGCAGCGAATATCAACTTTTGATAGGACGATCATATCGCTGATATCTGTGTACCATTTTGTTCGTCTCGTCATGCTGATCTTCGTAGTATATTCATTTGTATATTTTGGTGTTCGGTATGTGACGAAATCTTCGAAACGGTTAGCCGTATCGGTACCATTTTGAATCTCTAGAGTATTCTGTGGCCTTTCGTTTTTCTATCTCGTAAATCCAATAGCGACTGACCATAAATATTCCTTGAATTCAACTATTAATTTTTGTATTCCCCTGACTTTTATTATTCCAGCCTGTTCAATTTATATTTTCTGTTTCGTTCCTTTTCATTCTCTCACCTTTCTTTTCATTTCATTTGTTCTGTTCATTTGAGAATAATAATAGAAAAAAAAAATACGAGTTGCTATCATATTTGCATGCTTCTAACCTGCTTTCTTCTTCTCTATTACATGAACATGTTCATCCCCACCTTCTTCTTTTCAGATCATCGTGCTCCTTGTTCCACCTCACCTTCTTCCACCATTGCCGCCCCACCATTTTCCTTTATTCGCCTCACGAAACCATCTTTTCCCCACCTAGCCACCGAATGCACAGAACCCACTTGATCTTCCATGTTCTCCACCTTTCCCAGCCCTCCACAGCCCAAGCACAGACAGTAACCGCCAAAACCCACTATCATCGAGGTCTGCCAACAATCGAACCCCACTGACCATCCCACATCCGTAAGTAGCCACCAAAAAGCCCACTTGACCTACTCACATAGCCTCTCCACTCGACAAACCCTCTCTACCTTCTAACTTCCCCACCACCTTTCCATTTGCCGAGACCTTCACCACCTATATCACAGCCGAGACTATGACAGCATGCCTCCGCTCCTGCCCACCTTCTTTCTGACCTCACGCCTGAACCACCTTGTGCTCGACAGCCCCTCAGCTCCACCAGTTGTATTGAAATACAGTTCACCAGCCTTGTATTGAAATACAGTTCACCAGCCTTGTATCACCAACCTTCTTTTAAATCTCAGTTCAAGAGTTGTATCACCAGCCTTGTATTGAAAGCAGGTGTGTACAAGAGTTGCATTGGAGTGTTGAATCTCAACACAGTTAGAGTTGATGCAACAGAGGGGCGAAATGACCTTATTAATGCATTAGAGCTTTTCTCTTCCTTTTCTAAAAAAACAACAAAGGTATATATATATATATTTAGTTTTCATCAAATTTGAATTCAAGTTATCTACCTTGTCGCTGTCCAGTTTTGCTTGCCACTATCTGGAATTTATCATAGCAGTTCGTTGGCTGTTGTTGCGTTTGGTGCGTATCCGCGTGCGTGTCCATAGCCGCATATCCGTGTTAGTTGCTTGTCACTCTCGTTGTTTCTCTAGCCTCGAAAGATGAACAATCACTCACGATTAATGTTATTATATTTAGTAAATTTAATTCACATGAAATGATGATTGAAATATGTTGTTAAATTTAAATTGTTAGTTATTTAATTGTTAAATATGATATGCCATTATCTGCAATTGTTTACCTATGACATATGACACCATAACCTGTTGCATATATTATATTTAAATTGTTAATGATGATCTAAGCCTGCTATTGATATGTATGTCATTTATAATAATATTTTACTGTTCTCAGTCTTCAAGTTCCCTGTTAGTTTAGAAATTCCCTATTGGTTGAAATGATACATACCCGAACGATCTTGTAGTTTAGGGAAAAATCGTTATGAGTTGAAATGATAAACCCAAGCGATTTTATTGACATTGAAATTTTGGGATTGTAGGTTGAAATGATATATATACCGGTAAATATTAATTACTGCGGATTGAAATGATAAATATCTGTATCACTTGACCATAGGATAGAAAATTATATATGGACACGGTTGGTCTATTTTTGAAAAATGATTTCCAAAGTTTGAAAGGAAATATATGAGCTTTGATTTAATATATATATATATATATAATATAAGATTTTTATTTTTAATTTGTGTAAAATTTTAGATTTTAAATTATATGTTTTGGAAATTGTAAAATTATAAGTTAAATTGTGAAAATGTAAAATTTAAATTTTACATATATTTTATTTATTAAGATTTTTATATATTTAATAAAAAGGTTTAATTTAATTTAATTTAATAAAAATTTAATTTAATTTAATAAAAATTTAATTTAACTAATATATATAATATGTTTTTAAAAATTTGTTAAATTTATATTAATATTTTGAAAATAGATTTTTCTAATAACTTTAATAAATTAAGGTTGGGAAGATAAATTGAAATTGATTTGTAATTTAATTGGTTTAAGAATCTAATATAAATAAGAATTGATTGGAATCTTATTGATTTTGAGATTTAAGATATGACTTATATAACTTGATTTAATTAGAGGTGATTAAATGAATATTTCAAATTTAAATAAAATTAAAATTGAATATTTAATTTTGATTTAATTTGTAATTTGAGATTTTATTTAAATGTTACTAGAAATGATTAAGTGAATATTTTCCAATTTAAATAAATTTAAGATTGCATTTTTTGAAAATATAAATGAAATTTATCAAATTAAGTTATTTTGAATTGTCTGAATATTTATACTTTGAAACCTATTGAAATTAGAGGTGGATTAAATTGTAGTTCAAACCTGGATTTGAAATTAATATAGATTAAAAATGGTTTTAATGAGAATTTGAATTGAAATTGAAATTGTTGAACTGAGATTGAATTTTGGAACTAAAATTGATTTGAATGGATTTGTGAAATTGGAAGAAACAATTCTAATTTGAAATTTATTTTAATACATAAATTATTTTCAATATACATACTATTTTAATATACAAACTATTTTAACCTATAATCTATTTTATTATAAACTATTTTAGTATATAAACTATTTTATCTATAACCTATTTTAAATATAAACTATTTTAAATTATAACTATTTCAATATATATAAACTATTTTCAATATACAAACTGTTTAAGTTGGAACTGTTATAATTTTGATTTGATGGATTTAAATTCGAATACTTTGATCTAATGGTTTAAACTATTTTCTGGTTATGATTTTGGAAGTAATATGATTTCGAAAGTGAATATGATTTCGAAAGTGATATGATCTGGAAATGAATATGATATTCTGATATGAAGTATGAATTGTTTAAAATGATATAAAAGTGATTTTATAGAATGACCATGGTGTGAAATAAGCATTTGACTATCAAAGAGACCGAGATCGGATATTGTCATACTCTCTGCCAATACCGAAAACCACTTAAACAACTATGTACGTGGTGGAGATTCCAGAACGAAGTAGGATGGTTTGGCGATGATTATGTATGAAGTATTAACGCAGCCTTGACTCCCGTGAGTCAGCTTGATGTGGCTAAAACATGAGCCATGCCGGGCCAAGTGAGGTCGCACCTCCGATTGGGCACATTTCTTCGATACCATTCTATTACCTTGTGATTTGATTGGGTGCACCTTTGATTTTAGAAGTGTGTCTCAAGGTGGGCGGTAGTAGCTGCTACGCATTATCACCAGTCCGAATCCGCAAACGGTAGAACCCTACCCTGGTATTGGCTCGCGTGCCTTGTCACGTGTCTTATCTCACCTTCTACGAGTTTGGTTTGTGTCGTACCTATGGAGTGCTCCCCGATAGCCAACCAGTTTGGTAGAGTTTAGAGTACTATATAGACTACGACATTATATAAAATGTGCTTAGGTGGATATGGGTAACGCCTTAACGCTATTTTAATAGTTTACTTTACTATAGACATTATATATGTAGCATATTGTACAATGTATGTAGATAGTTTAACGGATCCTTAAAGGGTGAAATCTGAAACATCCTTTGAGTTACTTTGTATTTCAGTTGGCATTTCACATGAGTTGAATTTACCGGTATAAGAATGTTAATCCTGACTCGAGTGTTTTGTGTTTTGCTTTATGCTCTGGTCAGACTGAGTGTCATAGTATTTGAGACTCACCTTTGGAGTTTGGAGCTTTGTTTGAAGATCTGCCTTTGTCTATCCAGCTTTTCAGTTACTTCAGTTTATTACAGTTGTTTTGTTCCAACTTGTCATTGGCATTTGTATTAGTAACTTCTGTGTATTCGAGATATCTGTTGTATTCACTTTAAACTCTGATGTTTATATAGTAGCTTCATGAACTACTATTTATCTATTCCACTGTTTATTGTTATATTACTCTGTGTCTGTGATTCTGTGATTGATTTATTTACTATATATTGCTAAATATAAATTAACAATCTGTTCTTTTGCGCAATTCAAGTCTGACATGAGTGGATGATTGTCGATATGAATGGTTCAAAATAGCCGGTTGTTATAGTTGGTATCAGAGCTCAAATTTAGGCAAAACTTAGCATATGGAGTAAAACACTTATTAGAAATAGGGTAGTAATACCTTAGAATGAGTGGAATTGATTATAGAATCATATTCGTTCGAGCTTGATTTTCTTATGAATTTTGGAACTTTCCCTTTGTTCTGAATCCATTCTTTCCTTGTCCTGTTCGTGTTCTTCTTGATACTGGAGCATCCCATGGCTTCAATTCTGTTGATCTCTACTACCTCAACTGTCAACTTTATCCTTATCTGTGACTAATTCCATCGGCAGTCCCGCCGACCTCGGTATGATTTGTGAAGGGGTGAAACTCCTTTACGACAGGCGTCGATTTACCGGAGATTTCTATATCCTCGGTTTCGATGCTGTCATCTCTTGTAAGGCCCGAATCGTTTTTCTAGTTGACGACTAGGGTAATTCTCTTATGATCCAATGTCGATTCCTCAGGATTTTGCATGTAGTTTATCTTTCGTGATTCTCAGCCTGGTGATCTTGACTGACCAGTTAGTCAACGAATATCCTGATGTTTGTGTGAAGTCACTTCTCCTCCTCCTCTCATGTGGGGAATTCAATTCTGCATCGATCTTATTCCTGGAGATTGACCTGTTGTCCTTCCTCCCGGACGAATGGTTTCTTTGAACGGTTAGTCATACTCTTTGGATTAAGCAATGTTCCTACCTTCTTCAGCGATCTCATGAATCACGTTTTCCGCGCTGTTCTCAACAAGTTTGTCCCCACTCTCATTGATGATATTCTTGTCTTTTCTAAGTCTCGGTTAACCAAATTAAGGTTGCCCGCGATTAATATAAGTCTATCCTATTTTCATTTCGAATCTGTCTTCTTTGTTAGATTCCTCTTTAATTAGGGTCTTTTAAAAAAATTTAAATCTCTATCCTTATTCTAAATCCATTCTTGAATCGTCTTGTGAGGGAGTGTATTTGTAATTGATATAAAAATGTTTTACATTGTGTTGTTTGAGTTGTTAAATTTGATTTGGGGTTTCGATCGATTCGTCTGGCCAATGCTATCGATAGGAATTCCAAAACACTTGAACAGAACAAGCTGACACAATATTATTTTTTAAATTGTTAAATGAAATAATTTTATGTATGGTTATATTTTATATATAGAAAGATATAATTTTCTGAAACTAGATGGTTAATGAATTGGTTGTTAGAAATGATAATACTAGATTATCATTTGTTATTTTGTTAACATTTCTAAACAATTAACTATTTTTGTATGTTATAAGGAGATGAAATTTTAAAACATGGTTTATAAATCTGATTTGCAAATGAAATGAATTTAAAATTAGGGATTTGAGAAGTAAATTTCAGGTGCTCTTCGAAATTTGGTTTCAAAGTTTTGAGAAATATATTATTTGGAAGTATTTCTGAATTGAAATTGTTTCCAAAGAATTTTAAAAGAAGTGAGTCGGTACTCTCCTCTTTTTTCACTAGAAAATAATTTCGGTGATGATTGCAGCATCATCGACATTCATTTTCGAATCTTAGAGTGGACAGGCCACTTAGTAGCTTTACTACACTTTTGTTTTGGAAAAGGGATTTGATCAAATTTGTTGAGTATGATTGATATAATATATATATATATATGTATGTATGTATATATTTATTCCAAATTGATTTGAAGTGAAACCGAAAATTTAGTTCTTAAATTCTGCGTTAAGTAATGGTTTTCAATTATTGAAATGGAGCAAATTTTTTGAATAATTGGAGTGTTTAAAATAAAAATGGTATTGAAACAACTTGAAATAGTTGAACTAGGAAAATTTATCTGTATAATACTCAGTTGCATTCTAAAACATATATAACTCACCTGAATTATTCAAAAGTTAAAATGTTAATGTGAATATGTAATTAAAGGGTATACAAGAGAAAGCTTAAGTAATAAACATGTTCAAACTAATTTTTTTCTTCTTATTCAAATAGAAATGTTATAAATAAAAGAAAATTTGTATAGTGTTTAATTACATTCGAAACATTAATAAACTTACCTGGAAAAGTTGAATGTAATTGAATAGTATATAATATAAAATGTGAGTAATAAGATGTCCAAAAATGAAATTGGGTTAAGGGAATTTATAATCAAAAATTGATTGTTAGAACAAATGTTTATACACTTAATTTATTATATAAGAAATGTTAATTGAGATAAATTGAATAATAAATAGAGAATTCTTTTTAAATAAATAAAAATAAACTTAAGAATAGTTGGAATTATGAAGAAAATTAACTTAAGTGAAGTCAGTGGAGTAAATAAATGAGTTAAATATAATAAATTTGTTTTGAAATAATTTTTTTGTAACAAATGTCAATAAATTGAAAGAAAATCAATTGAATGAAAATACATAGATTAAAAATCAACCCAATGTAAATACAATGAATATTTATTGATTAAATAAAATGGATTGAAAACCCAATTTGTTGAATATTAATCAATTTAAAAACTAATGAAATTTATATGGTTTTAAATTAATTGTTGTATCTGGTTCTTTGTATTTCGAATATATCTTTCCTTTCCATTGTTTCTATTCTCCTATCTCGTTCCTTTTCGAGGACGAAAAGTTTTGAGTGGGGGAGAGTGTAACGACCCGTAAATTTTAAAGTATTTTTATAACGTAATTAACTAAATTTTTCTTGAATTTAGATAATAAAATTTAGTAATGAAAATTTGATATTTGGCATGCGTCTATTTAAACATAGAAAATGTCAGATTTTCATCAGAGAATATGTAAGTTAGTTTTATTGTGTAGTTTTCAATTTCAATTTTAAATCAGTTAAATTGATGGAAATTAAATGTTTTTGAAACCTGAATATTTTTATGTAAAAAAAATGTAGACAATTTTCTAAGTGGGATGTCATATTTTGTTTTGCTAAATTTGGACTGATGTAGCCCCGTTTATCTTATTTTCAACGGTTTAGCAGCATTTTGGCAGCAAATATCGACTTTTGATAGGATGATCTCATCGTTGATATTTGTGTAACATTCTGTTCATTTTGTCGTGCTGATCTCCGTAGTATATTCATTTGTGCATTTTGGTGTTCGGTACGCGCGAAATCTTCGAAACAGTTAGCTGTATCGGTACCCATTTTGAGTCTTTAGAATATCCTATGGCCTTTCGATTTTTCTATCTGGTAAAACCAATAGCCACTAACTATAAATATTCCTTGAATTCAGCTATTAACTTTTGTATTCCCCTGACTTTTATTATTCCAGCCTGTTCAACTTATATTTTTTGTTTCGTTCCTTTTCATTCTCTCACCTTTCTTTTCATTTCATTTGTTCTATTCATTTGAGAATAATAATAGAAAAAAATAATGAAATACGAATTGCTGTCATATTTGCATGCTTCAAACCTGCTTTCTTCTTCTTTATTGCATGAACGTGTTCGTCCCCACCTTCTTCTTTTTAGATCGCCGTGCTCCTTGTTCCACCTCACCTTCTTCCACCATTGTCGCCCCACCTTTTTCCTTCATCCGCCTCACGAAACCATCTTTTTCCCACTTAGCCACCGAATGCACACAACCCACTTGATCTGCCACGTTCTCCACCTTTCCCAACCCTCCACAGCCCAAGCACAGACAATAACCGCCAAAACCCACCATCACCGAGGTCTGCCAATAACCGAAGCCCACTAACCATCCCACAGCCGTAAGCAGCCACCAAAAAACCCACTCGACCTGCTCACGTAGCCTCTCTACTCGACAAACCCTCTCCTCCTTCTAACTTACGCGCCACCTTTCCATTTGCCGAGGCCTTCACCACCTATATCACAGCCGAGACTACAACAGCACGCCTCCGCTCCAGTCCACCTTCTTTCCGACCTCATGCCTGAACCACCTTGTTCTCGACAGCACCTTAGTTCTGCCAGTTGTATTGAAATACAGTTCACCAGCCTTGTATTGAAATATAGTTCACCAGCCTTGTATTGAAATACAGTTCACCAGCCTTGTATCACCGGCCTTCTTTTAAATCTCAGTTCAAGAGTTGTATCACCAGCCTTGTATTGAAAGCAGGTTGATCTCAATTCAAGGGTCGTTACATGGGGGTTCACTCATATTTAACATCTTTCAATCAATTGATCAAATTTGTTAAGTATAGGAACTTGAATAGGATAGTTAAAAGAGCTTGACACTTTGACTAAAAAACCCTAGCATAAGCTATTTTATATTATACCTTTCATATATTTATCCAGTTTTTAGGTTTACCCATTACCAATGCGATTCCATCTGTCCCAATGACCACCATTTCATCCCAGCGACTACAAATGCGAATCCAAACTTAAATATAGGAACTTGTTTAGGAACTTTATGTAATAGTTCTTTACTTAATTACATTCCTAATGACCACCATTTTATCATCATGAGTTTTCTATTATAGAAGTAAGGACCCCCTTCTAACGCTTTATTGCAGTCTTCTTTCCTTTTGAATTTGATGGCATAAAATCCATTCTCTTTTGAATAAATGGTAAATTCACCTGATGGTTTCCATACACTGGGAATATAATCCTTGAAAAAAGGATAGTGAGGTTTATGGCCTACAATATAAATTACAGTCGCATTATCCCATCGTTTTCATGCATCTTAAACTTTTTCATTAGTCATTTAGCACAATGCAAAGAGTTAACTTCACTAGGATGATAGAGTTTTAAAGGAGTACAAAATGGAATTTGGTTACCCAAAATTACATCCTTCCTTGTTTGGCTAATGTTTGCAAGATTTAACCAAACATTAGGGTTAGGATTATTCACTTTATCAGGAAATGACGATTCTTGCGAATTCTGATGATTATGGTTATGGACAAACCTCGAGTTCCTTTCATTTGAATTAGGGCTAGGTGTGGGATGGACATGGTGTTGTTTAATTTTGACTCTCGGAAAGGCGACCCTAGGCTGTCTATGCCATTTTCTAGGTTGCACATTAGCAAACCATCAGCCTCTTTAAGTGAAGGTTGCATGGGATGGGTGGCTTCAGTCGCAAGCAAATCGGAAGGTGGATCCGGGGTTGGAGAACGATAGCAGCTAGGAGAGAGAGGGGAGGACATGGCTAGGGTTTCCAAAAGACAATAATTATTGGTAAAAAAGGGTGTAAGATGATAGAGTAAGATGAGTTTTGAGTTTTCCTAATTTATCGTTGTTAACAGTAAATGTAGTGGTAAATAAATATCAAAACTTGTAACGTCCTAGCATGGAGCAAAATAAAATATATACAATAAAAGGTATTTTTGGTTTCAAACTAAATTATGATGAATAAAATGGATTTTTGGAATTAAAGAGAGAAATTGGGATTAAATATAAAGTTTTAAAACGAATTTGAGTTGTGAGAATTATTTTAAATAAATAAAAAGTTGAAATATTAGGTAAATGAGATTAAAAAGTTATTTTGGAGGTATTTTATTGAATTGAATTCAATAAATTGGACTTTTTATTATTATTTTTGGATAAACTGGGAAATATTGATTTAAACTTTAAATTTGGCATTTTAATTGAGCTTTGTGAATCCAAAAGTTATTTAAAATTTATATCTGTGAAATAAAAATATTGTGAGCTTTAAAATAATTTTAAGGAATAAATAAATATTTTAAAATGTTTTAAGGTTAAAAGCGGGATTTCACCATTGAAAAATTATTTTGGGTAGAAATAATTTTTAGAAAAATATTATATTAGTTTGGGCAATTTTTGTAAATAACAAAATGATTTAAAATGGTTGAAGAGTGTATAGAATGAAAATCTATTTACTTCATTTATGTTTGGGCTCAAGTTCCATTTAAAGGCTCAAAACCTTTTCGTATTTCTTAAACCATCCTATTCTTATCATAAATTTCCTTCTTATCCACTTTCTTAACCTAAAAGCTTTCTGAAAACTTTCGTTAATGGCAGCAACATCACCTAAGGTTACATTTTGATCAATTTCTAACAACTTTCAAAGAGAAAAAAAAAACTTAGGTAAGAGGCTCCTAACCCTATGTACCTATCATATCATCCTATCTTGAGTTATTAAAAATTCTTATGCATATGAATCATACGAGATCAGAAGTTAATTGATTGCTTTTGTGTTTAGTTTGGTGGTTTGAGACTTGGAGCAAAGTTTACAAGCAATATTTGGATTCAAAAATGGGTTGACATAATTAATTGATTTATGAAAATAGATGCTTGATTTTTGCTCCTATCATGATGATATTACGCATCTAAAAGTTGATAGATTGCTGAATATGAATTGTAATGTATTGATTGTTTGAAGTTGTGTATGATCATGTTGATAGCTTTATGAAACCCTTTGCAAAAAATTGAATTTTGATGCTTATATAGATTGGTCTGAAACAAATTGTCACCAGTAGTACAAAGAGCACCTAAGAGGATGTATTCAGCCACCAAAGTCATGTCGGATACCGATGAAAGATCAGGCTTCGACCTGGAGTTTACAACTCTAGGTAATGCCTGACCGATCAACCAATGAGGGATTTCTTGGAGCTGTAAGTTCCAAGCAGGAGCCTAATAAGTTTAATTTTTTAACTACCTTTTATTTTCTAAAAATGATTTTAATAAATTTTTGACTTTTGAAAATATTGAATAAACATGTAAAGCTGTGTGGCATTTAAAAAAATTTATCTGGAAATTATTTAAATTTATTTGTGGAAGAGGCTTATGAAATTGATTTTTGGAAGCAAAAGAGTGCAAAGAAATTTCGAATTAATTTATATGGCTTTAAACCTAAAACTTTTGGAAAATGTTTTATAAGTGATTTTCAAGAATTAAATACCATATCTCTTTGATATATGTGTGCACATATACACTATATCATTTTTGTGCACATTGGGTGTTTCATAACATGTTATGTTTGAATAATCAGATGCGACTATAGGGGATAAAATCGAATACCATTACTGCAAATGAAATGAAATTTCCTTGATTTGAACTTAGGTGTTATGAATACTATGATATAAATGAATTAGTTGGGTGCAAACTTTCTATGCTGTGAATAAAGTATGAGTTACTATCATACCATGATTTGTATTATATGCATGTAGACCTCTTGGTTTGTTATGTATTAAGTGTGAAAGTATTTAACTATATTCTCATCAAATGATGCTATGATGGTCTCTTTGTTAAAATGTGTTGATATGCCTATTATGTTAGGTAATAAATAATATGAAATGAATGACTATGTTTTACATCCTATATTATGAGATGTGTGTGTGTAATATGATAAACGATGACACACACCATATGTGATATAAAAATGGGATGGGAATGAATGGCATTGAGTTGGTCAAATATTCCATATAATTTGATATTTGACGATAACCGTACGAGATGAGACTACTTGATGCTAGTATCCAACCTAGTAGACAGATTTGTAGTCACTACTTAAATCACTATGATCTGGTTCGATGTCACTTTATTGTCAAAAGGATCTGTTGCATGGACACAACCATGGAGCAGGCGCATTGAAAATGAGGATAATGTTAATCATAAAGGTGGAGATGAGGTGATGATTACAACACAAAGGATTGAGTGCCAATGTAAATAAGATGATTGTGTAAGAAATAGATCGTGTAGGGGCATCCACAATTTCTGGTCGACCGATATGGATGAAATAGTTCATGATATCTTGGTGTCGAGGCAGAGTCTAGTAGAGTAAAAATGATAGGATTCACTAGTGATTCCAGACCTCGTAAACAGATAACTTAAATAGTATTGGGAAGTCAATGTCCACAATACCATTTTCTTCACTATGGATTATGAGCTCTGAGGCATTGTTAGTGTTAGTTGTTGTATATTAGTGACTTTAGTAGTAGTGCAGCGTGGATGTTATATTTTTAGGTAGTTTTTGTTATATAAATCCATCATGTACATAATGACATATTTTTTATATGTCCATATATCAGACATCTTTTATTGTATGTATTATCTTTAGTTGTTTTGTTATGATATCTTATTTGTATCTTTGTTATCCCTTATTTATGTTCAAATACATGATTTACAAAATTCCGGAACTCGTGTATATTACTTTGTGTCAAGATGGGATACATATTATTTTAAATGTGTTCAAGTAGTGTAACATATCCGTGTTGAGCTGAAGTAGTGTATATGAGAGATTTCTCCTCTCGAGCCTTTTTGCCTAGGCTATAGGTCGGTAAACTCCAACCGATAGTTTGGTCACTAGAGCCAGGGCATCATAGATTGGTATCAGAGCTTGGTTAGACCTAGGTTTGAATAAATCAGGAATGGTAACATATTTGACCATGAAAGAGTCAGACCTAGGAACTTGTCCATGTCTGTGTAGCTTGGAGAGAGTCTAGAATAACACTTCTATGCGATATACGAGTTATAGTAAGTGTTTTAAGAGGTGAACACTAGGATAGTATTTATATTATTATTTGTATTACAACGCATATTTGTTAGTGAAATTTCTATTTGCATATACTATCCAACAGTTATCTAATATGGATAAATGTTTGTTTTGCAGAAACATGGTAAGACCAGGTAGACCGAAAGCATATGCATCGACTGATCCAACCAGTAATCCAACTAGTGGTTCAGAAAATCCGAGCATTCTCTTGACCATGGAACAATGGATGGAAACCATGAGACATGTCCAAGGCATAAGTGCAGTCGGGGCTTAGAATCCGAATCCTCGAACGAAATTCACCAAACTCTGCAATGACTACACTAGCTTTGATGGCAAGCCATTCCTTAGAAATGAGAGTGTGATGGGTGTCCATTCTTGTGGGTGAAACTATGAAAGGATTTTTGATGATCTAGATATATCGATCAAGATAAGAGGAGATTGTGATCTTCCTAATTGCATTCTAGTGCATTAGACCTCTATGATGTTATAACTACAACAATAGCTAAGGATGACATTATTTGGCAAGGATTTAAAGATCTCTTTAAAGCACATTTTCTTAGCTGATAAGGTAGCTTTGCTTTGGAAAGTCATAGATCTTAAGTAAGGTGACTCGTCCGTAATAGATTATATAAATGAATTCAATGCATTCCCGACACGAATCATGCCGAGGAATACGAGCCGTTGGGTTTTTAAAACGTTAT
The DNA here is from genome assembly GCA_030737815.1 of Allium fistulosum. Taxonomy (NCBI): domain Eukaryota; kingdom Viridiplantae; phylum Streptophyta; class Magnoliopsida; order Asparagales; family Amaryllidaceae; genus Allium; species Allium fistulosum. Next base: position 374,510,048 of record CM060902.1, on the reverse strand, counting down.
AGAGCATAATTATAAAGATAGAGTTTTAGACATTCTACACTTTCAGATCTTATAACGGAAGGAATTAAAATATAAATACAGAAATTAGACATTTTTGAAAATAACCTCAAAATAATTGATTTACAAATACACTTTTTCCAAATTACAATACAAGTTTTGCCGACTTCTAATACAATAAGTAACTACAAGAGAGACAATAGATAATATTAGAACTCCATCATTGAGCTCCTTTCTCTCCCATACTATGTCCAATCATCTACTAACCAATCTTCCTATGGTGGTGGAAAATGGAAAGAAGAGGGCAGGTCAATCAAAAGTCTGGTGAGTGAGAACAAAACTAATAAAATAATTAAGTGCAACTGACTTTAAATCAACTCTTAGTGATATAGAGTGTAATCCAGTGTACGAACTCCTAAGGTCCAATACCTAAGAATTATTGTCTAACTCAATGGGTCAAACCTACTGATCAAACCTCACACAAATGATCGGCCTTATCGAAACTATTCTCCCGTCATAACCACCATCAACACTATGCCTAGAGAGGGAGAACACCGAAAATGCAAACTCACATAGTGACTCATCGTATGCACTCATGTTCTTCTCTCGATCGTAGTAGCAAAATGCCTCTTATTGTACTACATTCGGTCCTACCGTATACGAACACCCGTTAGTACTAGGCCCAACTTACTTTACTCGATACCTATAGCCACTTATTATACTGCAGCAACATCCACCCGTACCATGTTGCGCCAGATACGTGCATACTTGGATTTTCCGTTAGTACCGGACTCTCTCAGAAAACATCTCTATAGTGTTGCGCTCACCTGTACGGAACACCCCTGAGTCTACTGTGAAATAAATTGCCCTATTCAACTCCATTTATGCGACATACATCGCCCATACCAATATCAAGCATTGTGAAATACTTAGCCCAAAACAGTCCAACAAAGCAGTTCAATAGTTACATAATTTCTAATTAAATTACATAATTTTTATCCATTTAATTTGGGCCTTAGGCCGAGGTTCATTATGCACATTTTTAACTCGAACGGATGACCCTAGCATTGCCCGGATAGAGAAATGCATATCATTGGGATTTTATTTTAAACTTTAACATCTTAGAGAAATATATAACTTAAACCAAACTAACGATCAAATCCATATCACATCGGAAAGATAAATTAACTATCCAATACATATAAGAGTGGAAGGAATAAGTCATGTAAATATCATAGAAAATACCAATCTCAAAAAATATCAAATCATAGTCTTAGAACAATATCAGTACGTGATCCAAATTAGAGTACATAGGAAAAATATCACTCATATTCCGATACAAGAAAATAGCTATACTGATATGATAAAATGATACATGAAGAGAAGATGTGATAAAAGCTGACTCCAAGAAAAGCACGACTCTCTCTAAGTATCCGAAATGGGCAAATCACCTACTGCCTTGTCCATCTATGTGAGGAAAAAAGATGGAATGGGAATGGGTCAGACAAAAGTCTGGTGAATGAGAACAAGACCAATAAGTGACGATTAAGGGCAAAAATCTACTCTAAGTGACATATAATGTGTAGCAAGTGTCCACGGACTTTTGAGGTCAACACCTATGGATTCCTATCTAAAATGGGTCGAAGCTACTGATTGAACCTCAAAAAATGACCGGCCAAAATGGGAACTACTTTCCCATCATAACTATACCAACATGCCACTTATTGTACTGCACCAGAGTTCCATAGGAACTTCTGAAAGTGTGTATGGATCGATAATATAGTTAAACTAGTCTAGCAAGTGTGGATTTATAAATAATAGTAAATAGAAGTATTAAAAATGACACCAGGGATTTTTATACTGGTTCGAACTTCCCGTTTTACGTCCAGTCCCAGACTCCTTCTGGAATTTCTCTAACAACCCTCACTTAACCCGGAGGAACAGGTATTACACTGCCTGAGCAACTGAACCGGACTTTTCCGCCTAAGCAACCGAATAGGACTTCAGATACAATTTATAAATTGTTTCTTGACTTGTGTGTTCTTGAGTAACACAAATATAGTCAATATAGTACACCTTCCTATAATCTTCTTGATATGATGATTTGAATGTTCAATTGTAGGAAGTAGAGATTTGAAAATCACTTGAGATTATAACAATATAAAGCAAGAATAGATAGAAAGAATTGGTAATAGAAATAGTGGATTTTCATCTCTATTTATAGTATTGAATAGTTTTAATTCAATAGTTGCAACCATTAGAAGGAGTGCAACTCTTGGTGAAGAAGACAACTCTTCAAAATTTGATTTTTCATGAAGAGATGCTTCAGTTCGTCAAGTTCAGATGTCTGAGAAAAAATAGTCAGATGGCTAAGTAAGTTTAAAAAGTCAAATAGGCAAAAGAAACAAATTTCAGTGAATACAGACGTCTGTTGTTTAATTCAGACGTCTGTCGTTTATGACAGATGTCTGTATTAAATTATTTAGACGTCTGTGTTTAGTTAAAATAGAAAATATTAATACAGGGAGTACAGACATCTTAAATTTATTATCAGACGTCTGTCATTGATGACAGACGGCTAAATAAAGGTTCAGATGTCTGAACTTGTACTGATTTGTTCCTCTTCCTTATTTTAGTGATTCTGAACTTGAAATATTTATAATTTTTGAAAATACTTTTATATCTTTAAATAGTTAAAGATATTTTATATTTGTAGAACATGTTTTTTTCAAAAACTATTTGTGTGTGTGTGTGTGTTGTTATCATCATATCAGAGATTGTACAAAAATATCTAACCGGAAATAATAATCAATATACTTGAGAGCTTGAGCTTTGTTTGTTGACGATATGATAATAGCTTTTCTTTGTAGATTCCTGCAATAATAATTGACAGCAAGTATATAGTTTGAAATATATAGTTGTCTCATTAAAATCGAAGAAGGCAGGTTCCAAGATTCTCCCCCTTTTTGATGATGACAACTATATAATTCAATGATTAGTATAAAACATACCTTTTGCTCCCCCTGTCAATATGACTAGTTTATATTACTGAATGATTAATATTTCTCCCCCTTTGTCATTAACAAAAAGGAATTTGTAAGGGGTTTTGTTAGAAATGTGATGATAAAACACATTGTTTAACAGCAATATGAACTTTGTTCAGAACATAACAGTGATAAAATTTGTTGGGGAAGAGTTTAGAATATTTTGAGTATAAAAACAGATTTTAAAATATGTTTGAACAGGTTCCACATCTTAATATACTAAACAAAGAGAAAAAGTGATATAGGACAGAAATACACATTTATACAAAATGACCACCATTTTATCATCATGAGTTTTCTATTATAGAAGTAAGGACCCCCTTCTAACGCTTTATTGCAGTCTTCTTTCCTTTTGAATTTGATGGCATAAAATTCATTCTCTTTTGAATAAATGGTAAATTCACCTGATGGTTTCCATACACTGGGAATATAATCCTTTAAAAAAGGATAGTGAGGTTTATGGCCTACAATATAAATTACAGTCGCATTATCCCATCGTTTTCATGCATCTTAAACTTTTTCATTAGTCATTTAGCACAATGCAAAGAGTTAACTTCACGAGGATGATAGAGTTTTAAAGGAGTACAAAATGGAATTTGGTTACCCAAAATTACATCCTTCCTTGTTTGGCTAATGTTTGCAAGATTTAACCAAACATTAGGGTTAGGATTATTCACTTTATCAGGAAATGACGATTCTTGCGAATTCTGATGATTATGGTTATGGACAAACCTCGAGTTCCTTTCATTTGAATTAGGGCTAGGTGTGGGATGGACATGGTGTTGTTTAATTTTGACTCTCGGAAAGGCGACCCTAGGCTGTCTATGCCATTTTCTAGGTTGCACATTAGCAAACCATCAGCCTCTTTAAGTGAAGGTTGCATGGGATGGGTGGCTTCAGTCGCAAGCAAATCGGAAGGTGGATCCGGGGTTGGAGAACGATAGCAGCTAGGAGAGAGAGGGGAGGACATGGCTAGGGTTTCCAAAGACAATAATTATTGGTAAAAAAGGGTGTAAGATGATAGAGTAAGATGAGTTTTGAGTTTTCCTAATTTATCGTTGTTAACAGTAAATGTAGTGGTAAATAAATATCAAAACTTGTAACGTCCTAGCATGGAGCAAAATAAAATATATACAATAAAAGGTATTTTTGGTTTCAAACTAAATTATGATGAATAAAATGGATTTTTGGAATTAAAGAGAGAAATTGGGATTAAATATAAAGTTTTAAAACGAATTTGAGTTGTGAGAATTATTTTAAATAAATAAAAAGTTGAAATATTAGGTAAATGAGATTAAAAAGTTATTTTGGAGGTATTTTATTGAATTGAATTCAATAAATTGGACTTTTTATTATTATTTTTGGATAAACTGGGAAATATTGATTTAAACTTTAAATTTGGCATTTCAATTGAGCTTTGTGAATCCAAAAGTTATTTAAAATTTATATCTGTGAAATAAAAATATTGTGAGCTTTAAAATAATTTTAAGGAATAAATAAATATTTTAAAATGTTTTAAGGTTAAAAGCGGGATTTCACCATTGAAAAATTATTTTGGGTAGAAATAATTTTTAGAAAAATATTATATTAGTTTGGGCAATTTTTGTAAATAACAAAATGATTTAAAATGGTTGAAGAGTGTATAGAATGAAAATCTATTTACTTCATTTATGTTTGGGCTCAAGGTCCATTTAAAGGCTCAAAACCTTTTCGTATTTCTTAAACCATCCTATTCTTATCATAAATTTCCTTCTTATCCACTTTCTTAACCTAAAAGCTTTCTGAAAACTTTCGTTAATGGCAGCAACATCACCTAAGGTTACATTTTGATCAATTTCTAACAACTTTCAAAGAGAAAAAAAAAACTTAGGTAAGAGGCTCCTAACCCTATCTACCTATCATATCATCCTATCTTGAGTTATTAAAAATTCTTATGCATATGAATCATACGAGATCAGAAGTTAATTGATTGCTTTTGTGTTTAGTTTGGTGGTTTGAGACTTGGAGCAAAGTTTACAAGCAATATTTGGATTCAAAAATGGGTTGACATAATTAATTGATTTATGAAAATAGATGCTTGATTTTTGCTACTATCATGATGATATTACGCATCTAAAAGTTGATAGATTGCTGAATATGAATTGTAATGTATTGATTGTTTGAAGTTGTGTATGATCATGTTGATAGCTTTATGAAACCCTTTGCAAAAAATTGAATTTTGATGCTTATATAGATTGGTCTGAAACAAATTGTCACCAGTAGTACAAAGAGCACCTAAGAGGATGTATTCAGCCACCAAAGTCATGTCGGATACCGATGAAAGATCAGGCTTCGACCTGGAGTTTACAACTCTAGGTAATGCCTGACCGATCAACCAATGAGGGATTTCTTGGAGCTGTAAGTTCCAAGCAAGAGCCTAATAAGTTTAATTTTTTAACTACCTTTTATTTTCTAAAAATGATTTTTAAAAATTTTTGACTTTTGAAAATATTGAATGAACATGTAAAGCTGTGTGGCATTTAAAAAAATTTATCTGGAAATTATTTAAATTTATTTGTGGAAGAGGCTTATGAAATTGATTTTTGGAAGCAAAAGAGTGCAAAGAAATTTCGAATTAATTTATATGGCTTTAAACCTAAAACTTTTGGAAAATGTTTTATAAGTGATTTTCAAGAATTAAATACCATATCTCTTTGATATATGTGTGCACATATACACTATATCATTTTTGTGCACATTGGGTGTTTCATAACATGTTATGTTTGAATAATCAGATGCGACTATAGGGGATAAAATTGAATACCATTACTGCAAATGAAATGAAATTTCCTTGATTTGAACTTAGGTGTTATGAATACTATGATATAATTGAATTAGTTGGGTGCAAACTTTCTATGCTGTGAATAAAGTATGAGTTACTATCATACCATGATTTGTATTATATGCATGTAGACCTCTTGGTTTGTTATGTATTAAGTGTGAAAGTATTTAACTATATTCTCATCAAATGATGCTATGATGGTCTCTTTGTTAAAATGTGTTGATATGCCTATTATGTTAGGTAATAAATAATATGAAATGAATGACTATGTTTTACATCCTATATTATGAGATGTGTGTGTGTGATATGATAAACAATGACACACACCATATGTGATATAAAAATGGGATGGGAATGAATGGCATTGAGTTGGTCAAATATTCCATATAATTTGATATTTGACGATAACCGTACGAGATGAGACTACTTGATGCTAGTATCCAACCTAGTAGACAGATTTGTAGTCACTACTTAAATCACTATGATCTGGTTCGATGTCACTTTATTGTCAAAAGGATCTGTTGCATGGACACAACCATGGAGCAGGCGCATTGAAAATGAGGATAATGTTAATCATAAAGGTGGAGATGAGGTGATGATTACAACACAAAGGATTGAGTGCCAATGTAAATAAGATGATTGTGTAAGAAATAGATCGTGTAGGGGCATCCATAATTTCTGGTCGACCGATATGGATGAAATAGTTCATGATATCTTGGTGTCGAGGCAGAGTCTAGTAGAGTAAAAATGATAGGATTCACTAGTGATTCCAGACCTCGTAAACAGATAACTTAAATAGTATTGGGAAGTCAATGTCCACAATACCATTTTCTTCACTATGGATTATGAGCTCTGAGGCATTGTTAGTGTTAGTTGTTGTATATTAGTGACTTTAGTAGTAGTGCAGCGTGGATGTTATATTTTTAGGTAGTTTTTGTTATATAAATCCATCATGTACATAATGACATATTTTTGATATGTCCATATATCAGACATCTTTTATTGTATGTATTATCTTTAGTTGTTTTGTTATGATATCTTATTTGTATCTTTGTTATCCCTTATTTATGTTCAAATACATGATTTACAAAATTCCGGAACTCGTGTATATTACTTTGTGTCAAGATGGGATACATATTATTTTAAATGTGTTCAAGTAGTGTAACGTATCCGTGTTGAGCTGAAGTAGTGTATATGAGAGATTTCTCCTCTCGAGCCTTTTTGCCTAGGCTATAGGTCGGTAAACTCCAACCGATAGTTTGGTCACTAGAGCCAGGGCATCATAGATTGGTATCAGAGCTTGGTTAGACCTAGGTTTGAATAAATCAGGAATGGTAACATATTTGACCATGAAAGAGTCAGACCTAGGAACTTGTCCATGTTTGTGTAGCTTGGAGAGAGTCTAGAATAACACTTCTATGCGATATACGAGTTATAGTAAGTGTTTTAAGAGGTGAACACTAGGATAGTATTTATATTATTATTTGTATTACAACGCATATTTGTTAGTGAAATTTCTATTTGCATATACTATCCAACAGTTATCTAATATGGATAAATGTTTGTTTTGCAGAAACATGGTAAGACCAGGTAGACCGAAAGCATATGCATCGACTGATCCAACCAGTAATCCAACTAGTGGTTCAGAAAATCCGAGCATTCTCTTGACCATGGAACAATGGATGGAAACCATGAGACATGTCCAAGGCATAAGTGCAGTCGGGGCTTAGAATCCGAATCCTCGAACGAAATTCACCAAACTCTGCAATGACTACACTAGCTTTGATGGCAAGCCATTCCTTAGAAATGAGAGTGTGATGGGTGTCCATTCTTGTGGGTGAAACTATGAAAGGATTTTTGATGATCTAGATATATCGATCAAGATAAGAGGAGATTGTGATCTTCCTAATTGCATTCTAGTGCATTAGACCTCTATGATGTTATAACTACAATAATAGCTAAGGATGACATTATTTGGCAAGGATTTAAAGATCTCTTTAAAGCACATTTTCTTAGCTGATAAGGTAGCTTTGCTTTGGAAAGTCATAGATCTTAAGTAAGGTGACTCGTCCGTAATAGATTATATAAATGAATTCAATGCATTCCCGACACGAATCATGCCGAGGAATACGAGTCGTTGGGTTTTTAAAACGTTATAGAGCATAATTATAAAGATAGAGTTTTAGACATTCTACACTTTCAGATCTTATAACGGAAGGAATTAAAATATAAATACAGAAATTAGACATTTTTGAAAATAACCTCAAAATAATTGATTTACAAATACACTTTTTCCAAATTACAATACAAGTTTTGCCAACTTCTAATACAATAAGTAACTACAAGAGAGACAATAGATAATATTAGAACTCCATCATTGAGCTCCTTTCTCTCCCATACTATGTCCAATCATCTACTAACCAATCTTCCTATGGTGGTGGAAAATGGAAAGAAGAGGGCAGGTCAATCAAAAGTCTGGTGAGTGAGAACAAAACTAATAAAATAATTAAGTGCAACTGACTTTAAATCAACTCTTAGTGATATAGAGTGTAATCCAGTGTACGAACTCCTAAGGTCCAATACCTAATAATTATTGTCTAACTCAATGGGTCAAACCTACTGATCAAACCTCACACAAATGATCGGCCTTATCGAAACTATTCTCCCGTCATAACCACCATCAACACTATGCCTAGAGAGGGAGAACACCGAAAATGCAAACTCACATAGTGACTCATCGTATGCACTCATGTTCTTCTCTCGATCGTAGTAGCAAAATGCCTCTTATTGTACTACATTCGGTCCTACCGTATACGAACACCCGTTAGTACTAGGCCCAACTTACTTTACTCGATACCTATAGCCACTTATTATACTGCAGCAACATCCACCCGTACCATGTTGCGCCAGATACGTGCATACTTGGATTTTCCGTTAGTACCGGACTCTCTCAGAAAACATCTCTATAGTGTTGCGCTCACCTGTACGGAACACCCCTGAGTCTACTGTGAAATAAATTGCCCTATTCAACTCCATTTATGCGACATACATCGCCCATACCAATATCAAGCATTGTGAAATACTTAGCCCAAAACAGTCCAACAAAGCAGTTCAATAGTTACATAATTTCTAATTAAATTACATAATTTTTATCCATTTAATTTGGGCCTTAGGCCGAGGTTCATTATGCACATTTTTAACTCGAACGGATGACCCTAGCATTGCCCGGATAGAGAAATGCATATCATTGGGATTTTATTTTAAACTTTAACATCTTAGAGAAATATATAACTTAAACCAAACTAACGATCAAATCCATATCACATCGGAAAGATAAATTAACTATCCAATACATATAAGAGTGGAAGGAATAAGTCATGTAAATATCATAGAAAATACCAATCTCAAAAAATATCAAATCATAGTCTTAGAACAATATCAGTACGTGATCCAAATTAGAGTACATAGGAAAAATATCACTCATATTCCGATACAAGAAAATAGCTATACTGATATGATAAAATGATACATGAAGAGAAGATGTGATAAAAGCTGACTCCAAGAAAAGCACGACTCTCTCTAAGTATCCGAAATGGGCAAATCACCTACTGCCTTGTCCATCTATGTGAGGAAAAAAGATGGAATGGGAATGGGTCAGACAAAAGTCTGGTGAATGAGAACAAGACCAATAAGTGACGATTAAGGGCAAAAATCTACTCTAAGTGACATATAATGTGTAGCAAGTGTCCACGGACTTTTGAGGTCAACACCTATGGATTCCTATCTAAAATGGGTCGAAGCTACTGATTGAACCTCAAAAAATGACCGGCCAAAATGGGAACTACTTTCCCATCATAACTATACCAACATGCCACTTATTGTACTGCACCAGAGTTCCATAGGAACTTCTGAAAGTGTGTATGGATCGATAATATAGTTAAACTAGTCTAGCAAGTGTGGATTTATAAATAATAGTAAATAGAAGTATTAAAAATGACACCAGGGATTTTTATACTGGTTCGAACTTCCCGTTTTACGTCCAGTCCCAGACTCCTTCTGGAATTTCTCTAACAACCCTCACTTAACCCGGAGGAACAGGTATTACACTGCCTGAGCAACTGAACCGGACTTTTCCGCCTAAGCAACCGAATAGGACTTCAGATACAATTTATAAATTGTTTCTTGACTTGTGTGTTCTTGAGTAACACAAATATAGTCAATATAGTACACCTTCCTATAATCTTCTTGATATGATGATTTGAATGTTCAATTGTAGGAAGTAGAGATTTGAAAATCACTTGAGATTATAACAATATAAAGCAAGAATAGATAGAAAGAATTGGTAATAGAAATAGTGGATTTTCATCTCTATTTATAGTATTGAATAGTTTTAATTCAATAGTTGCAACCATTAGAAGGAGTGCAACTCTTGGTGAAGAAGACAACTCTTCAAAATTTGATTTTTCATGAAGAGATGCTTCAGTTCGTCAAGTTCAGATGTCTGAGAAAAAATAGTCAGATGGCTAAGTAAGTTTAAAAAGTCAAATAGGCAAAAGAAACAAATTTTAGTGAATACAGACGTCTGTTGTTTAATTCAGACGTCTGTCGTTTATGACAGATGTCTGTATTAAATTATTTAGACGTCTGTGTTTAGTTAAAATAGAAAATATTAATACAGGGAGTACAGACATCTTAAATTTATTATCAGACGTCTATCATTGATGACAGACGGCTAAATAAAGGTTCAGATGTCTGAACTTGTACTGATTTGTTCCTCTTCCTTATTTTAGTGATTCTGAACTTGAAATATTTATAATTTTTGAAAATACTTTTATATCTTTAAATAGTTAAAGATATTTTATATTTGTAGAACATGTTTTTTTCAAAAACTATTTGTGTGTGTGTGTTGTTATCATCATATCAGAGATTGTACAAAAATATCTAACCGGAAATAATAATCAATATACTTGAGAGCTTGAGCTTTGTTTGTTGACGATATGATAATAGCTTTTCTTTGTAGATTCCTGCAATAATAATTGACAGCAAGTATATAGTTTGAAATATATAGTTGTCTCATTAAAATCGAAGAAGGCAGGTTCCAACATTCTCCCCCTTTTTGATGATGACAACTATATAATTCAATGATTAGTATAAAACATACCTTTTGCTCCCCCTGTCAATATGACTAGTTTATATAGCTGAATGATTAATATTTCTCCCCCTTTGTCATTAACAAAAAGGAATTTGTAAGGGGTTTTGTTAGAAATGTGATGATAAAACACATTGTTTAACAGCAATATGAACTTTGTTCAGAACATAACAGTGATAAAATTTGTTGGGGAAGAGTTTAGAATATTTTGAGTATAAAAACAGATTTGAAAATATGTTTGAACAGGTTCCACATCTTAATATACTAAACAAAGAGAAAAAGTGATATAAGACAGAAATACACATTTATACAAAAAGATACAGAACATAAGAATAAATAACTTATAGAACAAATCACATATAGAGCAACATATGATTCAGTAAGAGATGACAGGTTATACAGAAGTGACAAAAGTGACAAAAGTATGTAAACAATACACCAAAAAGAGGTTTTAAAGATTACAAAACATACTTGAAATTCACAAAACAAAGTAGAGAGTAGACAAGCCAAAGAGGAGAAGTATCTTGTCTAAGAGTCTCCCCATGTTGGAGAGGGAGGAGGTGAAGATCCATAAGAGTTCTTCCACATACGTCGTAGAATAGTCTTAACATTCTTCATCTCTCTTGCATTTTCTTCTACTTTGGTATCGAGATTATCGAATCTAAAGTTTATGGATGAAAAGCCTTGGGCAATTTGATGAGAAAGCTTCTTTTGATTTTTAGAAATGATGATATCGGATTTGAGTTTCTCACTTTTGGTATAGCTTTTTAAATTTCCAGAAATTTGTTCAATATCGGAATTTTCTTGAATTGAACTTTGGATAAAAGTTTGCTCTATGGCTTCGTCATCCTCATCTTCATCTTCTTCTTCATCTCCATTATCTCCCTCATCTTCAATATTTGGTTCTTCTCCATCGGAACCAGAGGTATCCATTTTAGTTTTTCCTTTTTGTTTTTGGAGTGCTAGTAGTTGTGCTTTAAAATCAGGGTAGGTTAGATATACCGGAGGGGATTCCGGTAATCCCATAAGGCTAAAAAATCGAGTATTGGATACTTTAATCTTTTCAAACTCAATAGCCAGACTTTGAATAGACAAATCAGCGAGTATCCGGGTAATGTAAGGAGCATAGATAAGTGATCTCTTTTTAGAATCATGATAAGTACGAAACTCATCATAAAAATATTGAGCCCAATTAATCTTTTGATCTCCAAAGATTGCTTGAAGTGCTTTATCTTCATGATCGTAAATTATTTCGTGGCTTCCTTGCAGGGGAAAAATTGTTTTAATTAGCATTCGTAGTAACAGTCTAGGTCATGGACGAAGATGATTCGACCTATCTTTAGACTGTCCGGGTTCGAAAAGATGATATTCTATTTGATTAAGATCATCACCTTCTAACTTAAAATCTTCCAATTCTATCCCATTGTTGGTACATTTCAAAATTCGTGCAATGTCATCCGGAGTTATTTTCAGAATATTTCCAAATACGCTTGTCCATAGCGTTCCATTTTCTCTATGAAGCCTAATTTTAGGATTATTGACATTGGCTAGAAATAATAGAACACTAAGTCTACAAATATTGACTTGATTGTCTTTATAGTCAATGAGACTGGTGATGTTAGACCTATTAGTAAACAGTTTGATTCTATATGTAGGAAAGTGATCAAGGTCGTGGAATATACCGTGAAAAGAAGACAAAGATGAGAGATATTTGTAGCGAGCCATACTCCTGGGTTCGTGATAAACCCATGCTTCGATTTGTTCATCAGTAGGAAGAACATAAGAAGATGGTTGAGAAGATTCTCCCTTTTTCCCTTTTGATTTGGATTTAGGCGCCATTGTTGAGAGAGAGCTAAGGTTTTTGATTTGAATTTGGGAATTGAAGAAGTGAATAGCCGTGTTAGAAGAAGAGGGCGGTTATTTTTTATTTAGATGTTTTTAATTTCAGTAGGGTTTTAGACGTCTAAAAAAAATACAGACGTCTGATGTCCTGTAGGGAGTAAAAACAGTTGACAAAATCAATAGAGACAGACATCTCAAATTTATAATAGACGGATAAAAATTACGACAGACGTCTGAAGTATTTTGTTCAGACGGCTCAGAGGTCTAAATTTGAAACAGAGAATAAAAAACATTTTGAACTAAATTCAGACGTCTGAACATTTTATTTTAGACCTCTATTTTTGAAGACAGACGTCTGTGTCATAATGTTCAGACGGCTCAATAAGAACCAGAGAATTTGAAAAATTTTGTACTAAAGTCAAACGTCTAAAATATTGTCTCCAGACGTCTGAAATATTGTCTCCAGACGTCTGTGTGTCTGAAGTGTATATAAGAAATAGGTATACAGACGTCTGTTAATAATTATTAGACGTCTGTTAGGATGATGTTTTGTATTTCAACCTTTTTAAGTTATGTAATATTTAAGAATAACTATATATATATAATTTTTAAAGTACATACATATAAAAACAAAATGAACAATCATAAATCTCATACATATATATATACACACTTTATTTTGAAGTCTTCGGAGTTTTTGGAGATTTTGGAGACTTTTCATTGTATAATTCGATTTGATTGTTATCGTTAAATGGTTTAATTGGCGACCCCTGAGGTTGATGCTCCCAAGAATTTGGAGAAACATGAGGATGTTGAGGTGAATGAATATGTGCATTTGTGTTGATCGGAGATGAACCACATATTTTTGCAGCATACAGTTCAAGAAAACTAAGTCTTCTACCATGACTCTTTTGCTCAAAATACATTTCACGCTGAAGATTAAGTGTTTCCCTCTGATAGTGATGTAAGTCATCGATCTTTTCTTTAGTAGTTGGGGATGGAAATAAATTTCTTCGCGTGCGTTTATTTTCTGGCGTATATCCCGTATGATGACTTTGTGGTGGACATATCGGAATATAGGCAGGAGTTGGAGTTGGAAGTTCGAAAGACCCTGAACTTGGAGTTTCAAAGTCAATTGAAGAATATCCAGATGAATAATGAGAAGAAGGCTCATCTAAAGATGAACCGGCCATGGTGTAGATGAACAATGCAAAATTAAAAAACATGATTGATTTTCTTCTTTCCCCTTTTTTTAAAAAATTTGAATAAGCTGAATGAAAGTTTTCTTCTGAATGAAAGTAATTATATATAAAACTGTAAGATAAACAATGAATAGTTAAGATTAAATGTAGAATGATTTAATTTTAACCAGAAGAAAATGTGAGGACAAGAACCAAGTTTATATTGACCTTTAAATAATAAAACTGAAATAAGCTGAAGTAAGATCAAATCCCAGCTTATGCAGAAAATAAACTTTATAAATTTTTGAATGAGATGATTCCAAGTTCTCATCTCAATTTTACAAAAGTGTTTTCATTTAATGGTTTGGTAAAAATATCTACCAATTGATTTTCCGAAGATACGAATTCTAGATTGATTATATCTTTTTCAATATTATCACGAAGAAAATGATGACGAATATCAATATGTTTTGTTCGTGAATGATTTACTGAATTTTTAGATAAGTTTATAGCACTAGAATTATCACTGAAAATTGTTGATTTAGATAAGTTAAAACCAAAATCTTGAAGAGTTTGTTGCATATAAATTACTTGAGCACATGCCAAAGCTGCAGATATATATTCTGCTTCACAAGTAGAAAGTGATACGCAATTTTGTTTCTTACTAAACCAAGATACAAGAGACCGTCCAATGAAGTGACAAGTCCCACTTGTACTTTTTCTATCCATCCGACTTCCTCGAAAATCAGCATCACTATATGAAACTAATTCAAAAGGACATTCTTTTGGATAAAAAAGTCCAAAATCTTTGGTTTTGTTGAGATAACGTAAAATACGTTTCACCGCTCTAATTTGTGATTCTTTAGGATCGGCTTGAAATTGTGCACACAAACAAACACTCATCATTATATCGGGTCGGTTAAATATAATAGTGATCCGATCATACTTCGATATAATTTTTGGTCTACACTATTGCCGTTTTCATCTTTTTCAAGATGTATAGTTGTACTCATAGGAGTTGGTTTGGCAGAAGTATTTTCCATACCAAAACGTTTAATTAAATTATTACAATATTTTTCTTGATTTATAAAAATGCCATTATTTACTTGTTTAATTTGTAATCCAAGAAAATATGTTAATTCTCCCATGTGGGAGATCTCAAATTCATTTGTCATTATTTTAGAAAATTCTTGACATAATTTATCATTGGTTGATCCAAAAATAATGTCATCCACATAAATTTGAACAATTAATATATCATGTTTCTTTTTCTTAATAAAAAGAGTTTGATCAACCTTTCCAATTTCAAAACCAGAGTCGATTAAATAACTTTTTAAACGATCATACCAAGCACGAGGTGCTTGTTTTAAACCGTATAAAGCTTTTTTAAGTTTATAAACATGGTCTGGAAATTGTTCGTGTATGAACAAGGGAGGTTGTTCAACATAAACGTTTTCTTTAATAAATCCATTTAAAAATGCACTTTTAACATCCATTTGATATAGTTTAAAATCATGAAAGCAAGCATAGGCTAATAATATTCATATTGCTTCTAATCTCGCGACAGGAGCAAATGTTTCTTCATAGTCAATTCCTTATTCCTGATTATATCCTTGTGCAACTAATCTAGCTTTATTTCTAGTGATATTTCCATTTTCATCAGCTTTATTTTTAAAAACCCATTTAGTACCAATAACTGATTGATCATTAGGCCTTGGAACTAAATCCCAAACATCATTTCTTTCGAATTGATTTAGTTCTTCTTGCATAGCAATAATCCAATAATCATCAGTTGAGGCTTCTTTAATATTTTTAGGTTCTATATTAGAAAGAAAAGCTATATGACCCATTTGATTTAGTTGATTACATGTTTTAACTCTTTCATCAATTTCTCCTATTATATTTTGTATTGGATGATCTTTTAAAATTCTCGGTGGAGATTTTAATTCCTTTGCAATTTGATTTTCAGAAGAAGTGTTTTCAGGTATATTGTTGTCAATTTTGGAATTAGAATTAATTATAATATCTTCATCATCATTTGTGTTAATTTTGAAATTTTCATCAAATGATACATGAAGTGTTTCTTCAATTATTTTAGTTCTTTTATTATAGATTCTATATGCTTTGCTTCGTTCTGAATATCCGATGAATATACATTCATCCGATTTTGGATCAAATTTTCCTAGTTGATCTTTTGTATTTAAAGCAAAACATTTCGAACCAAAAACTTTAAAGTAAGATATATTAGGTTTTCTACCGTTGAGAAGCTCATATGGAGTGTGTTTAGTTAAAGGTCGAATAAAGACACGATTTAGGACATAACAAGCAGTAGCAACGGCTTCTGCCCAAAATTGTTTTGGAAGAGTGGTTCCATTCAATAAAGTCCTAGCACATTCTTGAAGTGTTCTATTTTTACGTTCAACAACTCCATTTTGTTGAGGAGTTCTTGGAAATGAAAAGTTATGAAATATTCCTTTCCTTATTACAAAATTTCTCAAACATTTCATTTTCAAATTCACCTCCATGATCACTTCTAATGTTTTTAATTTTTAGATTTTTAATATTTTGAATTCGTTTAGCAAAGATTTTGAAATTTTCAAAAGTATCGCTTTTTTTTTCATAAAAAGGTCCATGTATATCTAGAGAAGTCATCAACTATTACAAAAACATATCTATTGTGATTAATAGATTGAGTCTGAGTTGGTCCAAATAAGTCTAGATGTAACAACTCAAGAGGTTGTAATGTTGAGATGATTTTCTTAGATTTAAAAGAAGATTTAGTTAGTTTTCCTAGTTGACAAGCATCACAAATGCTATTTACTTTAAAATTCATTTTAGGTAAACCTTTTACTAAATCGTTTTTGGATAATTTATTAATAGCTTCGAAATTTATATGACAAAATCTTTTATGCCATAGCCAAGGATCATTTTCTTTGACTAATAAGCACATATTTGTGATATGATTGATTTTCATATTCAAAATATAAATATTGCGTTCTCTAATTCCTTCGAAATTAAGATTTTTATTTTGATCAAAGATATTGCATTTATTTTCAGAAAATGCTATATTAAAACCTTTATCACATAATTGACTAATACTTAGTAAATTGTGTTTTAAATTTTTAACTAATAGAACATTTGTAATAAGAGGTAAATTAGATGTACCGTCATTGCTCACATCGCCTTTGCCGATGATGTAACCTTTGGAATTATCTCCAAAAGTGACAGATCCTCCATCTGAGTAGATAATGTTTGTTAACATATTTTTGTCGCCTGTCATGTGTTTTGAGCAACCACTGTCTAGAATCCATTTTCCTCTTTTCTTAATTGGTACCTACAAAAAATATTGAAATTCTGTTGGTACCCACTTCCTCCGTTAGGGTCCTAAGGGTTAAATCTTAGGATGCCAAACCCAGTTGGGTTTAGAATTCCCTTTAAAAATAAAATTTTCATTCTTATGTACAGACATAATGAAAGATTTAATGTAGTTATTCCTAATCAAATTATTATTAGTTTTTAGAACCCAAATCATAATTGATTTTGGATGAACAACTTTTGAAGAAGATTTTTGAGCAGATATAGATTCCTTTTTCTTAAAATTAGTATATAATGAACCATTATTTGTAGAATGCTTTTGTATTGGTTTTTTATATCCTAACCCCTTTTTATTTGAACAGGTTTGAGAATTCTCAATTATTTTAGAGAGACTCTCTCTTACACTATTAAATTTAGAAACATTTTTAGAAATATTTTCCAGTTTTGTTTTAAGATGTGATACTTCTATATCAAGTGTTTTAATATTAGAGTTTAAATCATAATTCTCTTTTGCTAATTTAACATTCTCATATTTCTGTCTTTCCATTTCACTACTTAAATCAGTGAATTGAGATGTTATATTAACATAAGATTCTTGAGATTTTACTAACTCTTCCTCTAATATTTTCTTTTCAACTTTTAACATGTCAGTTTCTATTTCAGTTCTATTTAATTTTCCTAAAGCATCTTTATATTTACTCTTCAGGGTTCTAAGTTTATTTAACAATTCAGAGTTTATTTCAATTAAATCGTCAAAAGTTAGATCACTTACATTATCATTTGTTGCCATAAAACAAACGTTGGCTTGTTCTGAATCACTGTCACTATCACTGTCTGACGAAGAAGATTCCATATCATCCCATGTAACTGAGAAAGCTTGCTTCTTTTTATATTTTTCTTTTTTGAGATTATATTCTTTCTTCCGATCAGGACAATCTTTCTTTATGTGGCCCTTCTTGTGACATTTGTAGCATTCACGAGATGAGCTTGATGGCTTATTGACACCCTTGTTATTTCAAAGTTTATTGCTCTTTTTGAATTTCAAAAACTTTTTGAAATTCTTAGCTATAAATGCCATATCGTCTTCTGATTCAGAGTCTTCTTTTTCTGCTTGAAAAGTGATAGTTTTCTTGTTCAGTGCTTGTGCTCGCCTTGCTTGTAAATTTACTTCATAGGACATTAGATTTCCTATTAACTCTTCTGTTTTTATGGTTGAAATATCATTAGCTTCCTCGATAGCTAAGACTTTTCGTTCCCATTCATCAGTTAAAGAGTTAAGGGTTTTTGAAACAATATCAGGTTGAGTATAAGTAACTTCTAAAGCAAATAGTGAATGATAGATATCCTGGAATCTAAAGTACATTTCACTAATACTTTCTCCTTGCTTCATTCTAAAATTTTGAAATTGGTTTTTAAGCATAGAAATCTTGCTTTGTTTTACTTTATTCGTTCCTTCCTGTGTAACCTTAAGTGTATTCCAAATTTCATATCCAGTTTTACAAATACTGACTCGATTGAA
Organism: Allium fistulosum; assembly: GCA_030737815.1. NCBI lineage: Eukaryota > Viridiplantae > Streptophyta > Magnoliopsida > Asparagales > Amaryllidaceae > Allium > Allium fistulosum. The sequence goes on along the minus strand of CM060902.1, from coordinate 374,491,180 downwards.
TTCATTTTTGTCTAAAGCGCAAAATAACATGTTCATTGCTTTTGCGTTTGCAGTAGCATCTAGTTTTTGAGTATTAGACCATGCAGAATACTCTGTAGTAGGAATAGTATATTCAGTTTGAATGATATTCCAGGTTTCAAATCCACTAGCTTGCATAAAAATTCTCATTGTAGTTGACCAATAACTATAATTTAATCCGTTAAACAATGGTGGTCGTGTAGTGGCTTGTCCCTCAGTGAAGCTATTGCTGGTGTTATTTTCCATATTATTTTAAATATCAGATAACTGTGTTATAGTTATGTGATGACCTTGCTCTGATACCAAATGAAAGTGTATATGGATCAATAATATAGTTAAACTAGTCTAACAAGTGCGGAATTATAAATAATAGTAAATAGCAGTAATAAAAATGACACCAAGGATTTTTATAATGGTTCGAACTTCTCGTTCTACGTCCAGTCCCAGACTCCTTCTGGAATTTCTCTAACAACCCTCACTTAACCCGGAGGAACATGTATTACACCGCCTGAGCAACTGAACAGGACTTTTCCACCTAAGCAACCGAATAGGACTTCAGATACAATTTATAAATTGTTTCTTGACTTGTGTGTTCTTGAGTAACACGAATATAGCCAATATTGTACACCCTTCCTATAATCTTCTTGATATGATGATTTGAATGTTCAATTGTAGGAAGTAGAGATTTGAAAATGACTTGAGATTATAACAATATAAAGCAAGAATAGATAGAAAGAATTGGTAATAGATATAGTGGATTTTCATCTCTATTTATAGTATCGAATAGTTTTAATTCAATAGTTGCAACCATTAGAAGGAGTGCAACTCTTAGTGAAGAAGACAACTCTTCAAAATTTGATTTTTCACGAAGAGATTCTTTAGTTCGTCAAGTTCAGATGTCTGAGAAAAAATAGTCAGATGGCTAAGTAAGTTTAAAAAGTCAAATAGGCAGAAGAAACAAATTTCAGTGAATACAGACGTCTGTTGTTTAATTCAGATGTCTGTCGTTTATGATAGATGTCTGTATTAAATTTTTTAGACGTCTGTGTTTAGTTAAAATAGAAAATATTAATACAGGGAGTACAGACGTCTTAACTTTATTATCAGACGTCTGTCATTGATGACAGACGGCTAAATAAAGGTTCAGACGTCTGAACTTGTACTGATTTGTTCCTCTTCCTTATTTTAGTGATTCTGAACTTCAGATATTTATAATTTTTGAAAATACTTTTATATCTTTAAATAGTTAAAGATATTTTATATTTGTAGAACATGGTTTTTTTCAAAAACTATTTGTGTGTGTTTATGTGTTGTTATCATCATATCAGAGATTGTACAAAAATATCTAACCGGAAATAATAATCAATATACTTGAGAGCTTGAGCTTTGTTTGTTGACGATATGATAATAGCTTTTCCTTGTAGATTTCTGCAATAATAATTGATAGCAAGTATATAGTTTGAAATATATAGTTGTCTCATTAAAATCGAAAAAGGCAGGTTCCAACAACTTCCAATAGTATTGGGATACAATTTAATTGGTACCTATAGCCACTCATTGTACTGCATAGGCGTCCGCCCATACCATGTTGCGCCAGACATGTTTCGTACTTGGATCTCCCATTAGTACCCGACTCTCTCAGAAAGCGTCTCCGATAGTGTTGCGCTCACCTTTATGGAACACCCCTTAGTCTATTGTGAAATAAATCACCCATACCAATATCAATCATTGCAAAATACTTAGCCTAAATTAGCTCAATTACCAGTTCACTAATTACATAATTCATAATTTAATTGTATAATTTTTATCCATTTAATTTAGGCCTTAGGCCAAAGTCAAAATTGTGCATTTTTCATATGAACGGTTGACCCAGACAAACCCCAGGTCGACAGCTACCGGTCGACCCAGAAAATCCCTGGTCGACCATTCATATTGAATTTTCAACGTTCGAACAGATTTTAGATAACTAACAGATGATTGTCATAAATTACAGTCGACTAATGATTCTAGTTAACCCTAATTTCTAGTTAATTAATTTTCCAATTTCAATCAATTTAGGGTTTGGGTTTTAGGGTTTGTAATTTGACATTAAACAAGTGTTTAATTAACTAATTTCATAATCCACTTACAAATTCAATTCTAGGGTTTTAGAGATCAAAGATTTATAGTTTAAACATTACCAATTTATGTTTAACAAATTCAATTCTAGGGTTTATATCATTCTAATCAATTGGAATAATTTAAAATTAACAACAATAACCAAATTATTAATCTGTGCCCACTCACCGTTAGCCAAAGCTCTAGATCCTGAGAAATCTGGCCTCTAATCGGTAGCTCTCTCCTTTAACTGCTTGACCCTGCTTCTAGTTTGACTTGGGTTTAATTTTGATTTCAGGGTTTGGGAAAATTAGGGTTTACGGTAGAAAATTTTGCAGAGTTCCCCTTACTGTTCGTTTTAACAAAAGAATTAGTGTTTGGTTTACAAAGTTATTTATAGAGTTAGATTAATACTAAGGACCATTAGATTAACCTCAGCTATCATCTCAACCACCCATTAACTACTTCATACCCAAGCAACCAATCTCGGCCATTGATTTACATCATTACATATCAATTAAAGCTCGATAAAACCCGTGTCAGGTAGACCACTCCTAGGCTGGGTCGACCGCTACCATTCAACCTAGGACCTGCTTGGGTCAACCTGACCTATGTTGATTTTTATATATTTATTATTAAATTTTAAACTCATTCTAACACCCGTAACCCTCTCATACTAACTCGAATTACGAAGTGTTATATATGAAAAATATCCGGAAAATTGCTACGAATACAATGATGCAATTTTCGTATCCAAATTCAGAAGTTTGTGAAAATTTACTTTTAAGTCCTTATTTTACCTTGAATTAGATTCTCTTATTTAATTCGGCTAAATTTTCGGGGTGTTACACTAAATAAGGACCAACTCTTATTAGCTCTCCACTAGAAAAGAATGAATAGTTCATTCTTGGACTAAAGAATGATTTGAGGAATAAGATTCTTACCTCGCTTAGATTCCCATTTGAGGAAATTGTTGATATGATATTGGGGTTCGAGAAAGTCTGGGGGAGAGATTCGGTTGTAGATGGGTAGTTTACCTAACAATTCCAGCGTAAGAAGAAACAGTTCTTTAAGAAAAAGAATTAGAAGTTCAAGAAGAATAAGTGACCTTTCCAACCGAAGCAACCATATCAACATAAGCCATTGGACAAATCTTATGTGGAGTGTTATGCATGTGGGAAAAAAGGTCACTATGCCAATGGATGTAGAGACCCAGATCAAGAGATAACGAGGAAGTGTTACAACTGTAATTAGATGGGACATACTTCAAAGAAGTGTGAGAGAGTTAGTGGTAAGCCCCAGTGGTAATCATAAAACTTTTTACATATGCCTAACTTTATATCCTATCTTATTAGTAATAAAGGTATTTTATTTCTATTATATACTTTGTTATATAATGATATAATTAGTTAAAAAATTAATTAAAGTATATTAAATAGAAAATCCTTAAATGATATGTTATGTGATAATAATTGCAAGGAGTTGTAATAATGAGAAAATTATGACAATATAAAATAAAATAAAATTTTAAATATTCCCGGTCAAGATGATTCAAGAAAGGATATTGATACAACCGTCGAGACTAGAGTACGCAATGCTCTACAAATGTTGAGCAGCGTATTACTAGTCTCTCGGGGACACCAAGGGATTACAAACTTAGTTATTGCATAACTATGGAATGAATCATCCAAGAGTTTCCTGTTGGTTAATAACAAATAGGTCAAATAGAAAATTTTGGAGTAACGATGTTACACAGTTCTCTCAACTTGAGAATACTACTGAGCTTTAATATTGATACTTCACTTTGATTATAGTTAAATCATGGCACAACGACCTCAAGCGACTATAGTTCGGTCTGAGTTGAAGTATTGGAAGTCAAACACTATTCAATAGTGAATTTGTCTCCTTAGTTGTACAAGGTTAGTATCATGGTCAACTATAGTCAACTCAAAGTCGATATCTCTTAAGTTGTAAAATTTAATTTTAACGATGAAGATTTATAAGCGAAAAATTTGGCCAAACTATTACACCACTAGCCAAGGTGACGTGTGAACTTTAATATTCAAACTGGTAGATATTAATCATCGACCGAATTTACACCTACGTGTAATGACCCACTATTTTGAACGATTCAAATCGACAATAAAACCTCACATGTCAAACTTGAATCATTCAAAACAACAGATTGTTAACAAATTTTAGGGTAAATAGAATCAATCACAGAATCACAGACAAAGAATATGCAGCGAAACAAATAAAACATAGTAGTTCATGAAGCTACTACAGAAACAACAGAGTCAGAAGCAAATACAACAGAAATCCAAATATATAGATGTTCGCTAATACATAAGCAAATGAAAAATGTCTGAGCAAAAATAAATGAAATAACTAAAATAGCTAAGCAGATATATATATAGATCTCCAACAAAGTCACCAGCTCCAAAAGGTGAGTCCTAAATGCTGTGAAACTCATACCGACCTGAGCATAAAGTAAAAAAACACTCGAGTTAGGACTAACATTCTCATGTAAGTAAATCAACTCAAGTGAAATGTAACAAAAGAAACACAACAATAACTCAAAGGATGTTTAGGATTCCCATTCTTTAAGGATCTATTAAACTATTTACATATGTAGTAACAAATGCTATATATGTAATGTCTAGCAGTAAAGTATAATATATTGAAAATAGCATTAAGTCGTTACCCATATCCCCCTTAACACATTTTATAAATGCCGTAGTCTATACAGTACTGTAAACTCCACCAAACCGGCGGGCTATCAGGCAGCATTCAATAGGTACGACACAAAATAAAATTGTAGTGGGCTCGATAAGGCATATGACAGGGCACGTGAGGCTACGCCCAGGTAGGATTCTACAGTTTTGCACTCCTGGCTGGTGGTAACACGTAGCAGCTACTACCGTCCACCTCGAGACACACTCCCATAATCAAAGGTGCACACCAAATCAAATCACAAAGTAATAGAGATGGTTTCAAAGAAGCGTTCTCGATCGGAGGAGCGACCTCACTTAGCCTGCTATTGCTCCTGTTTTAGTCATATCAAGCTGACCAGAAGTTCAGGGCTGCGTTTCTTACCTCATACCAGTAGTGTCCGCCAAACCGTCCTACTTCGTTCTGGATTCTCCACCCCGTGTACAGTTGTTAAAGTGGTTTCGGAATTGGCAGAGAGTATGACAATATTCGACTCCGTTCACTTTAACAACCAAACGCTTATATTTCTCACACCGTGGTCATTTTATAAAACATTTATATAATGGATCTTTAATTACAATTTAAATCAATACTGAAATATTTAACTTCAATTATATTTTAGATTTAAACATTTATTTACAATTCATATTAAATCAATTTATTACATTCCAAAAATCGTATCTTTTAAACTTAAATAAATATTATTTAAATTTAAATCCTTTAAATAAAATTTAATCATAATTTATTCTCTACTTAACTTCATAAATTTATTTATTAAAGTTATTATATAAAATCAATATTATATTAAATTAAATCTATATTTATTATATTAAATCAAAACTATATTTATTATATTAAATCAAAATTATATTAAACATTTTATTAAATTAACTATTAAAACTATTTAAAATATATATTTTCAAAACCAAATAAAATTATAAGTTAAAATCTTAAAATTACATTTAAACTATATTTAGCTTATAATTTAAAACTTTAAAACATATAAATATATTATTATTTTCCAAATATAAATTTTAAATAAATCATTAAATTAAATTAAATTTTAAAAATCAAATTTATTAAATCAAAACATACTTTATAATTTAGAAAATAATTTCAACATAATTTAAAACCGACCAATGGTGTCTGTATATAATTTTCCACCCTATGGTCAAGTGATTGGGTATATATCATTTCAACCCAAATTATAATTAAATTTTCGGGTATATATCATTTCAACTCGTATCTCAAATTAATAGTTTCAAATCAATAAAATCGCTTGGGACTATCATTTCAACCCGTAATGATTTTTCCTAATATAAAAGATCATTCAGGTATGTATCATTTCAACCCATAGTTAGGGAACTTGCAGTGTGATATAAATAAATAAATAACATAACATATCAGTACATATCATATAACATATCATATCGTGTCACAGGTGAGCATCATATTATATAATATAATATTAACTAAGCAAATCTAACTATAACAATATTTCAATTTACATTTCAATTGGTGTCCATTCCTTAATCATAAGAAATTAATCATGAGTGATTGCTCACCTTTCATGGCTAAGATGGTGACAACTACACAAACGAACATGTAGCGGATACAGAGATGGAGACCACAAACCAAGCAACCACGATCCAAAAGGCATAACACGAACACGATCAAATTTTTTTTTTCTTTTTTATAAATGAAGAGGGGAAAATGCAAAAGGGGTTCGGCCTTAGGCTTGGTGGGCTTGGCTATGGGTGCACACGGCTTGGGTGGGGTGGCTGAAGGTGTGTGGGTGGGTGTAGGCGAGTTGGTATGTGAGGAGGTGGGGTGGCCGTGGGTAGGTGGGTGGATGGGTGTGGGTGTGCTCGGCTATGGGGGTGGGGTGTGGCTTGGGCAAGTTCTTGGCCGAAGTGGGTTTGTGTATGGGTGTGGGTTTTGACCGTGGGTAGGGTAGGGGATGGTGGTCGACGGCAAGGCTAGGGGAAGGTAGGCGGCAGCAAGGAGGAGGGAAAAAGAGAGAGAGAGATGAAGGGAAGGGAAAAAGAGGAAGGCTAGGCTAGGTTAGGCTTAGGAAATTTTGGAGGAGATGGAGATGGAGTTCTGTAAGTTAATGTAAGTTTCTTAGGTGAGTAAATGAGGAAGAGGAAGAGAGAAACCAGAATAAAGTGTGTATATTACCTTTTCTCAACATACACATCCATTAAGAAAAAGCACGTACCCATTTAGGTGACTTCTAAGATTCCTGGCCCAACAACCATAATAAATCAAGTCCAAAACTCAAAATCAAATAAGAAAATTTAGGCAAAATCCACACAAATATTCGCGCGTTTTTACACAGAAAATTGCAGATTTAAAGCTGTAGAAATCGGATTTTAACCAAACAAAAAGTGGAGACCATATCGGAATTCAGTCAAGAATTAGAAAAAAAACATTTAAATTTTAAACTTTTAAATTTTCAACCAAAAGTCAAACTTTGACTAATTTTGACCAAAATTAGAAATTTCATTTCCATTTTAATGAATTTGGAAAAATATATTACTCAATATCCCAAAAGTCGTTATTTAAATTCAAATTTATTTAGATTTTAAAATATTTAACTCAAAATATTCATATAAAATTTCTTTCAAAATTTGACTGAATTTACAGGTCGTTGCACTCTCCCTCACTTAAAACTTTTCATCCCCGAAAAGGAATGGAAAAGGAGAATAGAAACATGGAGAAAAGATAAGATAGATTCGAAATGAGTAGTACCTGATACAAATAGTTCAGGATTCGAAGCATGCATGCTCTCCTCCGTTTCCCAGGTACAATCCCGATTGTCTGTACTCCATTGTACTTTTACCAGGTTGAGAGATTTCCTCCTCAGCTGCTTCGTACCTCTATCAACAATACGAAGTGGCTTCCTCTCGACAGTGAGGTTTGACTCAATATCCAAACTTTCAAATATAGCAGGCTGAACAATCAAAGATGGATCATGAAGATACTTGCGAAGATGCGAAACATGGAACACATTATGTTGTCCAGATAGCTTCTCTGGGAAATCCACTCCATAAGCAAAAGGACCAACTCTCTCTAAGATGTGGAAAGGACTAATGAATCTAGGAGCAATCTTTCCTTTCCTACCAAAGTGAATCACATTCTTCAGCGGTGAGATCTTAAGAAAAATCTGATCGCCTACAGAAAATTCCAAATTCCTTCTCCACCTATCAGCATACTTATTCTGTGTATCCTGAGCAATCCTCGTCTTCCTCCTAATCTACTCAACCTTCTTGGATGCTTCTAGAATCATACCAGGCCCAGGAACCAAATGATCACTGGATTCAATCCAACAAGATGGAGATTTGCAAAGTCGTCCGTAAAGAGCGGCAAATGGAGACATTGCGATACTAGCCTGAATTCAACGTATGGATTAAATAAATTGATGCTTATAGTAACCTTAATTTAAAAAATTAAGATTATACCTGATAGCTGTTATTATAAGTGAATTCGATGAGATGGAGATGATCTGCCCAAGATCCTCCATAATCAAGAACACATGCACGAAGAAGATCTTTCAGAATCTGATTATCTCTTTCCGTCTGACCATCGGTCTGCGGATGATAAGCCGTGATCAGATTCACACGAGTACCCAAAGCTTCCTGAAATGCTTTCCAAAACTGGCCGGTAAAGATAGGATCTCGGTCACAAACAATGCTGGATGGAACACCATGAAGCCTGACAATCTCTCTCATATAAATCCCAGCTAAACTCGAAGTAGTGCGATTTGACCAGACCAGAATGAAATGAGCTAACTTGGTCAGTCTATCAACAACCACCCATATACTCTCACTACCCCTTCTAGTCCTTGGTAATACATCAATAAAATCTATAGAAACCTATTCCCACTTCCAATTAAGAATCTCAAGGGGTTGCAACAATCCAGCGGTCTTCCGATGATTAGCCTTAACCTATTGACAAGTGGCACATCTACTGATATAAAGGGAGATATCTCGCTTTTACCACTCCACCAATATAGCTTCTTCATATTCTGGTACATCTTTGTAACATTGGGATGAATAGAAAGTCTAGACCAGTGATTCTCCTTAAGCACTTCTTGCCTTAAACCATCGACATTTGGAACACAAATCCGATTATTAATCCTTAGAATTCCTATTATCAATCTGTGCTCCTATTCTATCTTGGTTACCACCTTCCCTATTACGAACATTCTCCTTAATAAGCCTTAGCATCTCGTCTTCATCTTGCTTAGCTGGAATATGATCCAAAAGGGACGAAGAAACCACATGCTGACATAACATTGCTTTTTTCCGACTTAAGGCATCGGCTACCACATTAGCCTTCCCTGGAGTATAGTTGATGTCGAGGTCATAAGTTACTAAGAATTCGAGCCATCTAACTTTCCTCTAGTTCAAATCCTTCTGGGTGAAAATATACTTCAGCGATTGGTGATCCGTAAAGAGCTCAAACTTAGTTCCCAAAAGATGATGCCTCCATAACTTCAAAGAAAAAACTACAGAAAGCAATTCCAAATCATGAGTTGCATAATTGACTTTATTGGTCTTCAATTGACGACTGGCATAAGCAATAACTTCCCATTCTGCATCAAGATAGCTCCCAAACCTTCTCGACTAGCATCGGTGTATGTCGTTAATCCCTCATGTCCATTTGGAATGGTAAGACCTAGTGCGGAAGTAAGCTTGCGATTTAACTCATTGAATGCAGCTTCACACTTATCATTCCAAACAAACTTAGCATTTTTACGAGTCAAAGCAGTGAGAGGTGTAGCAATCCGAGCAAAATTCTCAATAAACCTTCGATAATAACCAGCTAGGCCCAAGAAACTACAGATATTGGAAGGATTTTTAGGTCTTTCCCAATCCTGAAATAGAATAGGGTGTTTGAATTCAAAGAATGATAAGATAATTAAATTACAAAGGAAGGAAGGTGGATAGACTTATATTGATTGCGGTGACCTTAACAGGATCGACTGATACCCCATTTCCAGAAATAATATGCCCAAGAAATCGGACTTCATCCTTCTAGAAATGACAATTGGAAAACTTAGCTTTCAACTGATGACTCCTAAGGGTTTCAAGAACAAAACTCAAGTGCGATTCATGCTCAGTCTCTGACTTATAAAAGACAAGAATATCATCAACGAAGACAAGAACAAACTTGTTGAGAACATCATGGAAAACACGATTCATAAGATCAATAAAGAAGGCAGGAGCATTAGTCAAACCAAAAGGCATAACTTACCATTCATAGAAACCATTCTCAGTATGGAAAGCCATTTTGGGAATGCTCTCCTCAGCAACTCTGAGTTGGTGAAAACCGGTGGCAAGATCAAGTTGAGAGAAAACCTTAGCTCCGTAGAGCTGATCGAACATGTCGTTGATTCGAGGCATAAGTTATCAATTTTTTCATAGTAAGCTTATTCAACTCCCTATAATCAACACACATCCTCAAAGAACAATCAGACTTAGTGACAAATACCACAGCTGTTCCCCATTCCGAATGACTTGGCCTAATCAAACCCTTGGAAAATAAGTCTTCTATCTGCTTCCTCAATTCAAGTTTCTCCATGGGTGCCATCCTTCTAGGAGGAAGAACTACTGGTCGGGCTCTAGGAATAAGATCGATGCCGAATTCAATTTCCCGCCTAGGAGGAAGAGAAGAGACTTCACCAAAAACATCAGGAAAGAGTTTGACAATAGGAGTGGAGTCAAGGTCACTAGGGTGAGAATCAAGAGAAAAGATAAAACTGCAAGCATAATCCTGAGGTATACGACATGCAATCACCAAAGAATTACCTTGGTTGTCTACTAAGGAAACGGTTCGGGCTTTGCAAGAGACAACTTCATCAAATCTCTTTAACCAATCACCTCCGAGCAAGAGGTCAAATGCATCAAAACCAAGAACATAGAAATTCCCTATGAATCGATGCTCATTGTAAAGGAGTTTCACCCCTTTATAAATCATATTGAGGTTGGCAGGACCGCCGATGGGATTAGATACACATAAGGATATAGTTTCCAATTTGGGTTGCAAGATGAGTTCAAACTTATTAAAAACTTCAACAGAAAAGAAGCTATGAGATGCTACAATGTCAAATAGAACACGAACAGGAAAATCAAGCAAAGAAAAAGTGCCTTAGAGAGTACTTTGGGTATCACTAGGAGTAGGAGGAGTGGGACAATCCTTCTTGAAGTGGCCAGGCTACAAGCACATGTGGCAAAGGTTGTTCCTGGTCACAGGGCTAGAGGAATAGTGGCTCTGGATGGACAATTGTTGGCATAATGCCCCTTCTGGTCACACTTGAGGCAGGTGATGGAAGATAAGTCGATAGGCTGCCTCTGAGAAGAATATCCAATACCTTGAGAATTCTGCCATTTCTTCTTCTGCTGAAGGAAGTTGGACTTCCTCTTCTTGGAGCTGCTGGAAGAAGGCTGAGATGGAGATGCACGAACAATAGATGCTTCCTTAGAAGTGGGGTTCTCAAACCTAATAGCCATATCCATCGATCCAGTAAAAGGACTGTGCACATGATCAATCAAACGATCATAATACTCCGGGCGAGCTCCAGCTATAAACATCTCATTCTTCTTAAGATAGGTATCTATCAAGCTAGGGCCAAACTTGGACAGTTCATTGAACGTCCTCTCATAGTCAGAAAATGTCATATTCCCCTACTTAAGGTCCATAAATTCCTTGTATAACTGAGACTTCCCGGCTTCGGGCATCCACTTAGCTACAAAAACATCCCTGAAATATGGTATTCAAGACTTAAGATAGATTCCAAAGAGATAACTTAACCAAATTTGAATCCAACTCAAGATTTATACCTAAACTACTCCCAAGTGATATGTGCGTCAATAGTGTGGGCTGTAATAGACTCCCACCAATCCTGGATAGCCTTCTGCAACTGCGAAGAGGCTAACTGATGCTTTTGAGCGTCGGTGATCTCAAGACCCATGAAAATCCTTTCTAAACTCCACACTCACCGCTGAGCCTCAATGACGCTCTTTGCTCCAGTAAACTTAGTACCATCTAGTTGAGTGTACTCCTTACAGAGTGTGGTGAATCTGACTGGTGCAACGGGTTTTGGTGCTAGGGCAATCCCTCGACCCCTAGCTCTGGAATTCCTACGATTCATCTGGAAGATTCAAGAATGGATTTTAGAACAAAGGAAGAGATTCAAATTCAAAGGAATCCTAATCAAAGAGAATCCTAACTAAGAATCAAGCTGAAAATAGAGTGATTCCGTAATTAATTCTACTCGTTCTAGGATATTACAACTCTATCTCTAATGAGTTTTTACCCCATAGACTAAGGTTTACCTAAACCAAAGCTCTGATACCAACTGTAATGACCCGCTATTTTGAACCATTCAAATCGACAATAAAACCACACATGCTAGACTTGAATCATTCAAAACAATAGATTGTTAATAAATTTTGGGGTAAATAGATACAATCACAGAATAACCGACATAGAATATGCACCAGAATAAATAAAACATAGTAGTTCATGAAGCTACTACAGAAACAACAAAGTCAGAAGAAAATACAACAGAAATCCGAATACATAGATGTTCGCTACTACATAAGAAAATGGCAAATGTTTGAACAGAAATAACTGAAATAGGTAAGCAGATAGATAGATAGATCTCCAGCAAAGTCTCCAACTCCAAAAGGCGAGACCTGAATGCTGTGAAACTCAGACTGACCCGAGCATGAAGTAAAACAAAACACTCGAGTCAGGACAAACATTCTCATGTAAGTAAATCAACTCAAGTGAAATGTAATAAAAGAAATGCAACAATAACTCAAAGGATGTTTGGGATTCCCATCCTTTAAGGATCCGTTAAAGTATTTACATATGTAGTAATATATGCAATATATGTATTGTCTAGCAGTAAATTATAATATATTCAAAATAGCATTAAGGCGTTACCCACATCCCCCTTAACACATTTTATGAATGTCGTAGCCTATACAGTACTGCAAACTCCACCAAACCGGGGGCTATCAGGGAGCACTCCATAGGTACGACACAAAATAAAATTGTATTGGGCTCGATAAGGCATATGACAAGACACACGAGGCTATGCCTAGGGTAGGATTCTACCGTTTTGCACTCCCAATTGGTGGTAACGCGTAGCAGCTACTACCGCCCATCTCGATACACACTCCCATAATCAAAGGTGCGCACCAAATGAAATCACAAAGTAATAGAGATGGTTTCGAAGAAGCGTGCTTGATCGAAGGAGCGACCTCACTTATCCCAGTACAACTCCTGTTTTAGTCATATCAAACTGACCAGAAGGTCAGGACCGCGTTTCTTACCTCATACCAGTAGCGTCCGCCAAACCATCCTACTTCGTTCTGGATTCTCCACCCCGTGTACAGTTGTAAAAGTGGTTTCGGAATTGGCAGAGAGTATGACAATATCCGACCCCGATCTCTTTAACAACCAAACGCTTATATTTTTCACACCGTGGTCATTTTATAAAACATTTAAATAATAAATCTTAAATTACAATTTAAATCAATACTAAAATATTTAACTTCGATTATATTTTAGATTTACACATTTATTTACAATTCATATTAAATCAATTTATTACATTCCAAAAATCATATCTTTTAAACTTAAATAAATCTTATTTAAATTTAAATCCTTTAAATAAAATTTAATTACTATTTATTCTCTACTTAACTTCATAAATTTATTTATTAAAGTTATTATATAAAATCTATATTATATTAAATTAAAACTATATTTATTATATTAAATCAAAACCATATTTATTATATTAAATCAAAACTATATTAAACATTTTATTAAATTAACTTTTAAAATTATTTAAATATATATTTTTAAAACAAACAAAATTAAAAGTTAAAATCTTAAAATTACATTTAAACTAAATTTAGCTTATAATTTAAAACTTTAAAACATATAAAAATATTATTATTTTCCAAATATAAATTTTAAATAAAATTATTAAATTAAATTTTAAAAATTAAATTTATTGAATCAAAACATACTTTATAATTTAGAAAATAATTTCAAAATAATTTAAAACCGACCAATAGTGTCTATATATATAATTTTCTACCCTATGGTCAGGTTATTGGATATATATCATTTCAACCAAAATTAAAATTAAAATTTTGGGTATATATCATTTCAACCCATATTCCAAATTAATAGTTTCGAATCAATAAACTCGCTTGGGTCTATCATTTCAATCCATAACGATTTTTCATTATCTAAAAGATCGTTCGGGTATGTATCATTTAAACCCATAGTTAGGGAACTTGCAGTGTGATATAAATAAAAAAATAACATAATATATCGGTACATATTATATCGTGTCACATGTGAGCATCATGTCATATAATATAATATTAACTACGCAAATCTAACTATAACAACATTTCAATTGGTGTCCATTCACTTAATCATAAGAAATTAGTCGTGAGTAATTTCTCACCTTTCATGGCTAACGATTGTGACAACTACACGAACAGACACGAAGCAGATACGGAGATGGAGACCACAAACCAAGCAACAACGATCCAAAAGGCACGTACAACACGATCAAAATTCTTTTTTCTTTCATAAATGAAGAGGGGAAAAATGCAAAGGGGGTTCGGCCTTAGGCTTGGTGGGCTCGGCTATGGGTGCGCATGGCTTGGGTGGGGTGGCTGAAGGTGTGTGGGCGAGTGGGGTGTGGCCGTGGGGTAGGTGGGTGGATGGTTGTGGGTGTGCTCGGCTATGGAGAAGGCACTACACCAAAATAGGTGATTCCCAACGAGTATAACTGTCTCAAACAGTTTCAGCAACGCTTATTAGCATCGCTGTAGGGGCGTCGCAATTTATTGCCAACGCTTATAAGCGTTGGCGAGTTTAGTTTCCCAACACTTATAAGCGTTGGAAGGTTGTATTCGCCAACGCTTATAAACGTTGGTGTATATTATTTAGCAACGCTTATAAACGTTGGCAAATTAACCATCCAACATTGTTTAATTTTCTATGCTGACGCTTATAAGCGTTGGTAAATTTTAATTGCCAACGCTTATAACGCTGAAATATTTTCATTCTCAATATAGTCAATTATTTTAACATTAATAAACAATTAATAACTGACATGATATACATTATTATACTACATTCAATAGGAACCCAAAATTTACAATATTCATAATAATAACAACATAAATTTCATAGTCAACTACTTCATAACAATGTCAACTACTTCATAACAAGTACAATACATAATTAAATTGGTTAATTCAATACATAATCAACTACTTCATAACAATGTCAAATTGGAATACAAAAGACAACGTAAATTTCATAGTAAAATTCTAGAAATACCGAATACGAAACTCCGGCCATATAACGAAACCTCCATCTGAAAAATCACATAACTTGTACATTCCATTTTGAGGACCATCATAAATTGGTGCACCCGGTTCAAGAACATCATCCACCCAAATTACTTTCTCCACTTCAATCTTTAGATTTCTGTCCCATTCATATTCCCGATGATCCTGAAACTTTAGTTATTGGTTCTTTTATTTCCATCTGAAAATAATACAGGACAAGGATAAACAGTGAATTTCAAAAGCATTAAAAGATTTTATCAAACAAATGAAAGTTAGGTCAAAGATTTATCAGAAAACCAGTACTCAATTACTTCACTAAATTCTCAAACCTACTTTAAACTCTTATGATTATTTATTAATGTTTACTTGATCATGTGATTGAGTAAGTAACTAATTTCTTTAGTTCATACATGTGATTGAGTAATAATTATCAATCAATCATTTTATTTATGAATTTATTTGTAGAACGATGGAATGTAGAAATATGAGATAAGTGGTGAGCACAAAAAGGGATTTTTGATGTTTATCAATCTACATTTGAAAAACTATAAATATGCATAATAATTCAAACACTATGTAATAAAAATATGTTGCAAGCCTAAAGAGTTAAACAAACGGATAGAAACTACGAAATATAAAATGAGTAACAAAAGATTAAATTTTATGAAAATATGGTAAGCAATGTAAAAGGAAACATTAAAACCATTCAAGTTTGAATTTTTTGAATCATTTATTAGACAACATGTAAATTAAAAAAATAATTCCCTCCAGAAATTTATATACAGATTATTAGTATATTAGTAACAAACCAAATTATGATAACCAAAAGGTGGGATAAGAAACTAAAACCGAATGAATTATAACTAACCTTGAATGCAACAACTAAAGGTGTGTTAGCGACATTAATAGCTGCAGTTATTCATTGTTGCACCTGCACCATCAACCTCCAACAAAGTTGCATATATGATATATATTTTTTATAAGAACCGGTACATGTATGAACCATGATATAAAATTTTAAATGTAATATCTGGAAATGCATATGCACATGCTTGAATACACCAAGTAGTATATTAATTATGTCGGTACTTTCCTATTATTCTGGAATACCACAATCAGGTAAAGTTTGTTCTGATATGGTCACAAAATTTCTGTACTTAAACCAATGACAACCATTACTTCAGAGCGAATGTCTTGATGCATAAGGGTACCTGTTAACTATCCATATACCTAGGTCTACATATTCTACGCTTTTAGCTAGAAGCGCTATTTGAGAAGGATGAAATATACAACAAATATTTAGGTTAATAACGGTAAAATGACCAAGTTTGCACGATTAATAAACAATAATTACTGTATACAACTGCATACATGTTATTGCATATCATTTATTTGATTTAATTAAGTATTTGTTGAACCGACATACCCGCTTTTATGAATCAACATGTACAATTTTTTGAATTATAAATCATTTGCTAACATGTGCATATTTATAACTAAACTGACCAAATTTATAACAGGCATCACAAAGCCCATATTTGTGGTAGCAAATGGAATGCAAAATGGATTGATTTTCTGTACAAATACTTAAGCTTCAACTGCATGACTAAACACTTACTCAATGGAAAAAGGAAAAGAAAAATATTTATTGTTATCAGTTGGTTAACTACACCAATAGTGCACTAACGAAATAGGAATAAAATTACCTTTGATGGATAGCTAATGGATAATGTGACTCATCTTTGTACATGTTTGGATGTTTTAAATTTCAGTACCTTTTTAGCTACCATTACTTTTAATGTCAGTAAACCCATAAAATTAACATTATGATGTATTGCATGTTTGTTGAAATTTGCTGATATTAGCAAATGACCTTTTTCAACATGACTTTTCCGTGTTTAGATTCTTCATTTTTGTTTGTATTCCGTGTTTAGATTCTTCATTTTTGTTTCTTCATGAATATACAAAATTTTGTAAACATATGAAAATACATCCAATCCACTAACACTACATAAAAAGCAGTTTATAACGTGTGATCAAAAATATTAGAGAACAATTCAATGTTATAAGAATTAGAATATACAATGCAGGTGGTCGTATCTTCATGATATCCTAGTGGTAGTGAGTTAAATGCAGGTGGAAGTGGGTAGTAAACCAAAAAGCAAAACCGGTAGTGTGATGATGGATGCAGTGATGATAGTGTGTTAGGCTCAGAAATATAATCTGACTTTTGCAATTAAATCAACTTTTCAGAAAATTTTCTATCATTACTATCTTTTTCAATCGGGTGAAAATTTACATGTTAATGACCACAAAAATAGCCATAGCCAACACCAATTTTTAGCGAAAACTGACTCCATTTCTTAAACATTTTTCTCCTTGAGTTAACTTTATAACTAAGAAGATATTTTTAATTCACATTTTCATATTCATCCAAGCAAGAAAAGGAATCGATGTCTAATAGCTTATGCTCTAACCGATTTGCCAAAGTGAACCAAACTTCAAAATCACAAAACTTTATGCCTAAACACAAAGTATTTTAACTACAGGGACACTGGTAAACAATATTTCAAAATTTACTTACATTAAATGAAAAAGGGTCCGCTGTTAAATGAAAACATTCTCACATTTTATTTAAAATCTTTGTTCTCTGCTACTAAAATTGATTACGATAAACTCATTCATTACCTATACAAACTTATTCATTGCCTATACAATAAAAGTCTATTGTTCTGTAACTTGAAGATTAATAAAAGAAAAGGTCTATTGTTCTCAAAAATGGGAAGCTGTAAATGTAGAAAAAGTTGACGGTTAGTGATGAACTTGCATGAATTTGGATTGAAATTGTTCCAACTTAGCACATTTTACAAATGCAGCTGAGGATACATCCTCTCCTAGCACATTCTACTCCATTATATCTATTTAAACATTTAGCAATGATGTTTTTTTTATTTCTTTTCTTTTCAAAAATGGGAAACTATGAATGTTGATGATTAGTGATAGCCTCATGTAGCAAATTCTCTTGCTTAAAAAACAAGAATTGAGCACCAAAAAAGAAATTATAATTAAATATACTCAACTATAAACATCGAGAAGATTTCGAGCAAATAAAGGAATGTGAAAGTTCTCGATGATTGATTGTGTTTGGGAAAAATAACAAAATTCTTAAAAAAAACTTCCCAGAAAATTAGAGGGAAAATGTGGTCATTTTGCACAAAATTTGTAATTAACTAAAAAAAATGTCTTCACAAAAATGGGTTAAAATTATCAACGGCTAGACTTTTTTTTCCCTCAAAGATAGGAAGCTATGAAGGTAAAATGTTGTTGATATTGATACCCTCTTTGGTACATTCTCTTGCCAAAAAACCTCGAGCAGATACATCTACTCAATTATATTGAGAGAATAGCTTGAACAAAAAGAGGAATCTGGGAATTATTCATGGTCGATTGTGTTTTGGAACAAAAACTAAATTACACCATGAAAATTTCCCAAGAAAATTAAAGAGAACAAATGGAACTATTGTTGATACGTATCGTTAATGCATAAAACTGGCATCTACGCAAGTAAAATTAATGGAACGACGAGCTGTCATTACAAATTGTAGTTCACAACATTACATTGGTTGGATTTCCATTTAAAATTAACAAACTACAAATTGCATTGAGTCAGCAAAAAATATGAAATCGTAATTGAATATATATTTTCAATCCAAGATTAAGCTTAAGCTAAAGAAACTTACTCGGAAATTGATCCCAAATTTGATCGAAAGAAGAAATGAGAATGAGAATTCAAAGAGGAGAAGTCATCCTCATTACCTTATGCAAACAGAAGTCAACTTCGGAAAAAGAAAACAGAATTTCCAAGTTGTATATAACTTTTTTTAATTATTTTGAAGAGAGGGGGAGAGCAAAATTAGGAAAATAAATTACGCGGTTCAAGGGAAAATTAGTGAAAGTTTTAAAGATTATATTATAGATAAATGGTTGTTTGAATTATGATGAAATAGCAACTCCAAGAAAAATTGAAAGAAAAATAAGGCGTTGACTAGCTGACAACTGTGTTTTAGATTGAAAAGTCTTCAAAAGCCATTCAAAATTGACATTAAAAAGTATAGTCCTTGCTTTTGTTAGGAAAAAAAATAGAAATAAAATTTACTGTTGTGCGATAGAGTAAGAGGTAAAAGTGACTGTAAATGTAACAGAGTCGAAACCTAAACTAACAACCCATTTCGAATGTCGATGTCGATAGAGTAAGAGGTAAAAGTGACTGTAAATGTAACAGACAGCAATTGAAATACCTTCGAGCACCTGTGGTCGAAGTCCGATGGGCATCGGCGTAGCGATGGCTGAGGTTAATCGTCTGTATGTTATAAACCTTTGTCTATTGCTGATCGTAGTTGTCGAATTAGGATATCAGATTGCTAATCGTCGGTTGCAATTGCAGGAATAGATATCGATGGAGATGGGCTTCAGATTGCTAATCGTCGGTTGCAATTGCAGGAATAGACATTTGTTCTAGTCTGTCACATCTATGAAATGCTTACAACTGAAGTTCCACAATTAATAACAATACATGTTCTTTAAAACAGCACCATAAAAAAAAAGATTCAATCTCTGTACCTAGAAGCAGCTCTCCTCATATCTTCAACAGTGGAAGGGAAAAGCTCGACATACCTCGACCCAATCATATTCCTATCCTTGCACATCGCTTCCTTCGCCTTCTCCATAGACTCAAACTCAACATAAGCCATCACTGCCTTCCATTACACCAACATCGCCGCGCCTCACTTTCACTAGCTCCAAAGTCCATCGTGCAGGGCTGCAAAAATTGATTCTACTATCACCTGGACTGAGCAGCACCAACCCCGACACTATTTTCTCATCGTGTGCAGAACCAACCACCGGCACCTAGGTTATCGATGGTTAGGGAGGCGCTGCAAATTTGCGATCTGAGTTTTTTTGAGAACGATTAGGGAATGAGGAAATTTGTAGATCTGATAATTTTGGGAACGAGATAGGAAAAAGTGGAAATTTGAAATGACAGGCAAAAAGGAATTAGTCATTTACGGGGGAAAAAGTGGCAAAATAGTTAGATTTAGGGTTAAGTTGTAGACAGAGAGTAGGGAACGATTTAGGGAAAATGCGGCCAGGGATAAGCGTGGGTAGGGTTAAGCGTGATATGTTATTCAATTACAATTTTGCCCTAGTATATTTCAATTAACTCCAATTAAACCAAGGGTTACAACGAAAATAAGTGTCGCCGTATTTAAAAGTGTAAATTTTTATTTTCAGTAACACTTATATTGGATAGCGACACTTATTAGTGAGACTAAAATGCAACTCATATAAGTGTCGCCAAATGAAAAAAAAAGTGTTGCCAAATGACTGTTTTGGTGTAGTGAGGGGTATGGCTTGGGTGTATGCTCGGCCAAAGTGGGTGTGGGTGTAGGTTTTGGCCGTGGGTAGGGTAGGGGATGGTGGTTAGCGGCAAGGCTAGGGGAAGGGTATGCGGCGACAAGGTGGAGGGAAAAAGAGAGAGAGAGGAAGGGAAGGGAAAGAGAGGAAGGCTAGGCTAGGTTTAGGAAATTATGGAGGAGATGGAGATGGAGTTCTATAACTTACTGTAAATTTCTTAGGTGAGCAAATGAGAAAGAGGAAGAGAGAAACCAGAATAAAAGTACGTATATTACCTTTTCTCAACAGACACATCCATTCAGAAAAGGCATGTATCTATTTAGGTGACTTTTAGGATTCTAGGCCTAACAACCAAGCCCAAATAAATCAAGCCTAAAACCCAAGATCCAATAAGAAAATATAGGCAAAATACACATAAATATTCACGCGTTTTACACAGAAAATTACAGATTTAAAGCTGTAGAAATCGGATTTTAATGGAACAAAAAGTGGGGACCATATCAGAACTCAGTAAAGAATTAGAAAAAATGAATAAATTTAAATTTTAAGACTTTTAAATTTTCAACCAAAAGTCAAACCTTGACTAATTTTGACCAAAACTTGAAATTTCACAAAATTTTCCATTTTATTCAATTTGAAAAAATATATTACTCAATATCCCAAAAATCGTTATTTAAATTAAAGTTTATTTTTATTTTTAAAATACTTAACTCAAAATATTCAAATAATTTGTTTTCAAAATTTGACTGAATTTACGGGTCGTTACACTACGAGTTACACAATAGCATAGTCGATTTCTCCGGAATACCACAAATTTATTATCAATTAATTAAACTATTTAATATTTATGAAATAACAATAATCATTTGATGTGTTGAATGCTATTAGTATTTGCTGGGTGCCATTAGTAATTAATTGGATGTGTATATAAAAGTTATAAATGTATATCGATATACAATATCGATGCGCATTAAAGTATGATTTAAATGTCATTAATTATTAAATGGGTTTTGGTTGTTTAAAGTCCCATATAGCCATAGTTATGGTCGATAACAACAGGATGAGGAATAGAGATATTTTTTTTATTTGAATTTTTGATCTGATCTTAGAATTAGTAAGGTGAGAAATAGTAAAGGAGGAAAAATAGTCTCCTCCTCTACACAAATCAACCTGTCTTCCCACCATTTTCTTCTTAAAAAGATTCTCTCTATGACTATTATACTCTAGTCCTAATACCCCATAGCCATGTATTTCTATATCTTAGATACACGTCAAATTAAATACAATTTCAAGTGCTACTATAGGCTGTTGCAAGGTCTAGTGATCAATTCAAGATGAATCTAGGAATTCTCATCAAAAAAGGTGAATTCAGGGCTAATCTTCAAAATGTATATTCTTATTTTACATTTATCTTATATGTCAAGTGATTATAGAACCAGTTTATATATGCACTTGTGCCACCCTAATATATATATATGTGTGTGTGTGTGTGACGCCCCACCCCGAGACCCACATTAACAAAGAGTATTACTGGGTAATACTGTCTACTAATGTAGAGAATTGGGCTAGTTAGGAGCGACCATCTATAGCCTTATCTTAATTATCTATTGAATACGTCAACAAATGCTATATTTTTTTCATAGTTTCTAACTCAAGTGGATCGACATATCCAATAAATACCTAGCACAAAGCCATAGGTGGCTATATGACCTATTAGAACAAAATACAACTCGAATGAAAAATACATCACAGAACAACAGATCATCACATATATATACATATACACATACACATGCATCACAGAGTATAAAAAATGATACATGCCAAGTGGTATAGCAACCATAATATACAAGCGAGTCAAAAGAATATACATATCATAGTAGCAAACAAAAAGGACTGCACAAAAAGCTATAACAAAAAGAGATATCAGAATAGAGTCCATGCGGAAGCAGAATAGGCTACGTCCAAATGTACCTAACCTGAAACACCTTGGTCTGACCTGAGTATAAATACACGGGTCAGTCTAGCTAGACAAATCAGTTTACAAGGATAAGCGATAATATAAGCATAAGGATAATGTGATAATATTCTCAAGTGAGAAGGGACAATTTAATGTTTATGGTTACATCAAGTGATAATATGGTATCACTACACAAACATACAATCTCAAAAGAGATAAAACAATTCATAAAACGCTAAATATAGCAAGCCTCGTATCATCGGCATATCACAAATCAACCATAATGGTTTAGGAAAAATTATAGCTCCTAAAAAGGAGAAATCCCAACCCCGCCATAACGGCAATCTCAAAAACAACTTAAAGAAATCACCATCTCCAAATGCGCCACAAGACAAATATATCTCCAAATAGGAGATTAAAGTCTCAAATACAGGCCATATCGGCAATCTCAATAAAATGCCAGTGTAGGCAACTCAAATCTCAAAGATAGAACTCACAAGAGTTCAAATTCCCATAAGGTAATCGCCGTATATATATATATATATAATATCCCAAATGGCACAAATGGCCAATAATAAAAAGGCGATACTCTTGGGAAATCACAAACATCAATGAAATCATCTCAAAGATATAGCACGTGCTTACGGTCGAAGCCTGCCAAGTACTGTTCTCTCAAAATTTAGCCCCACGTCTCTTAGACAAATGTCCCGAAGGACAAATAAATATGACTCTTAGACAAAGATCCCGAAGGACAACATCGCGAAGGACAAATACGTCTCTTAGACAAAAGCCCCGAAGGACAAATGAACTAAAGGTCCAGTATTAGCTAATATGTCTCTTAGACAAATGTGTCACACACTTTCGGATAGGAACCCGAATAGTGTTAACGTGTGTCCCATACCACACGTTTGCACTAAACGGTTTACTAACCGCTAGTAAATTTCACACTCAAATCAGTAAAAAGTTTACCTCATCTCATCGTTAAACTCGACCTGAAGGTCAAAATGATCAAACTCATAAGTCGGGAATTAACCGATAAGATAAACGCACGTGTCCCATACCACGTGTTTTACTAAACTATTCAATCCTCCTTCTCATTCGCTCGAAATGTGCAAAAGCGTGTAATTTATATATAAAATAATTTAATTTGGAAATCAAGCTTTGAAGGCCAATTATCGAAATCAATTTGAAAACCCTATTTGAAAATTTCCCTTAGTATAGAGAATAACTAGATTTTATACTTGAAAATACTTGAAAATATTATGTAATAATTATTTTGAAATGCGGAGAAAACCGTGTTCGAAAACGAATAAAAACAAGGAAATTCACCCAAATCGATATTCGAATTTAAATCCAAATTAAATTCAAATAATTCAAAAATTGAATTTTAAAATCTTTAAAATTTGGCTAGTCTATCGATAGACATCATGGCCTTCCAAAAACGATCAAAAACATCTTGAAATCTGATCAGAAAATGAAGCAAAAGAAGCTAAAAGTCATCGAATCAAAAGAAGAGGCAAGGCAAAAAATTTCCTTTGCCAGGTAAACCTGGAGGTCGACCTCCTTGGTCCCTAGGTCGATTGTACAGTCCACCTAGGAGCCTCTGGGTCGACAGTCAGGTCGACCGCGGGAGGTGTGGTAGTCGACCTAGCATACGAACTTTTTCCAGTTCGATTTCCACGTGCAATCTGATTTTTAGAGCAAGGTTTGGCATAGCAAATGACTTTAAAATTCAACCAAAATTTACAGAGATAGGGTTCAACATGCTAGCTACCAAATAAAAGAAATCCGGTAGCATTTCGTTGCCGAATTATAAAGATATAAGGTCTCAAAGATTCATCATAAACAGATTATAAAGAAAGAAATTTCAACTACAAGAAATTGCAAACTGAAGCAAAATCTTTACAGATTCAAGCACCGACACTTTTGTTTTGGCTAGTTTGTGAGTTTATACAACTCACCTTGCTGATAGATGATAAAAGTTCAGATTTTTTAATAAAGTTGAAGCCATTTGGCAAGATTGGAGCATCTAAATACCTGTAGGAAGCAAATATAGGACATGCAAACAATATACAGTAAAAATTAGGAAGCTTCTTACCGTAAAAAGAATTTATGATGAAATTTAAGTAGTTTGGACTGGATTACTTTTGATTTATCACTAGATTGTAAAAAGTCTTTGTTTTGTTGAATTAAAATGAAGAAATTGCTTAAATTTTACATATTGAGATAATAGTTTACTGACTTTTTTCTTTTCAGGTTGGAGGAGGAAGAAGAGACTGAAAATGAACGTACAGACTCTTTTTTTCTCTCTTCTAACCAGGCTAAGTGAATATGGGCTAAATTGGACCCAAATAAATAAAGAAAATGAGATGGCTTAATGTTAAAATTAATATTTAGCCAAAAATATATGTACATATCCCATATACACCCAAATAAAAATTCATTTCTTCATATTTACACACAAGAAAAATATGAAAACTTGTATAAATATAAAATAAAACATTTTCAATCATTTAAAAAGATTAATTTATATTTTTAAAACATTTTTATTATTAGAATCCTTAATTTAACAAAAATACACCATTTACTCAAATAAATGAACAAAACATTGTTTTTAACTTCTAAAATTCCACAAAATTTATTTTCTCACTTAGAAAAATATTTCAAACCATTTTAAAACATTATTTATAGCCAAAACTTATTTTAAAACCAATTTCCACCTTCTATTTCAATAAACCACCTTTAAAACTTACATACTTCTTCTAAAAATTATTAAAAGAATCAAATGGGCAATAATTAATATAATTATTGCATTTTTTCTAAAATGAAATCATTTTCATTATTTAAAGCCTATATTCCATTTATTATCGCTCCAAACAAAATAAAATAAAGCTTGGAATTTCATTTTCTTATTTTAAATTCCAAAATTCATTGTTTATTCCAAATAAACAATTTATTTTCTTCAATTTTAATTAAAATGACAATATTAAATTATAGTTATCATTATAATTCAATATTGATAGGTAATCTCTAATCCAGTGTTGTTACGGTCTCCCTCCCTTAACAAAATTGCATCCTCGCAATTTCTAGAGAAGAGTTTGTATTCAACTTATTAATTTCATCAATCAAAGAAAAAGAAATAAGCTTGAGAAAAAGAGATATTCTCACCATCGCTATGAGAAGATAGAAAACCGGGATAGGATCGCTCGATAAACTCTCTGGTTTCTCAAGTGCAGTCATTGGGATTAGCGGACCATTCAACTTTAACAAGTGGCACGTCCTTGTTTCGAAGGTGTCTTACCTCTGAAGCAAGTACGCGAATAAGCTACTGCACAACAGATAGATCTGGTGAGATCTCAAGCTCTTGCAAATCAGGAGAATCGATAATAGAATCCGACTCTCGAAGACACTTTCGAAGCTGAGAGACGTGAAACACGTCATGAATGCCAGATAGATGAGCTGGAAGTGAAACTCTATAAGCCATGGGGCCAATACATTCAGTAATAGAAAATGGTCCTATATAGCGAGGAGCCAATTTCCTTGTCATACTGAAACGCATAATCCCTTTCAGAGAAGAAACAATAATAAAGACGAGATCACCAATAGAGAACTCGAGAGGCTTCCTACGGTTGTCCGCGTAGGATTTTTGGTGGCTCTATGCCTCTTTCATTCTTTGTCGAATCAGAACAATCTTCTCAGATGAATCACGAATAGAATTTGGGCCAAGAATAAGCTTCTCTCCAGATTCCAACCAACATGAAGGTGACCGACATGGCCTTCCGTATAAGGCTTCGAAAGGAGCCATACCGATACTGGATTGAAAACTATTGTTGTAGGAGAATTCCAAAATAGGTAAATGATCCTCCCAACTACCTCCGAAATCTAGAATGCAAGCACGAAGAAGATCCTCAAGAATACAATTCACGCTTTCAGTCTGTCCATCAGACTATGAATGATATGCTGTGCTGAAATTAAGCTTTGTTCCCAAAGCTTGCTGAAGACTCTTCCAAAAATGACTCATGAAAAGCGGATCACAGTCACAAACAATCGAAGTAGGAACACCGTAAAGTATAACGATTTCCTTGATATATAACTTGGCCAAATGAGAAGCACTCCTATTAGACTTAATAGGAATGAAATGAGCTGATTTGGTGAAGCGATCAATAATAACGCAAATTCTAGAATGGCCCGATCTCGAAAGAGGTAGGCCATCAATAAAATCCATCAAAATCTGATCCTATTTCCATAATGGGACCTCTAAAGACTGAAGGAGACCAGAAGGGCACTGATGCTCGGCTTTGATAAGTTGAAAAGTCATGCAATTACTCACATAACTCACCACACCGCGCTTCATGCCATCCCAATAATAAAGG
This sequence comes from Allium fistulosum, assembly GCA_030737815.1. Taxonomy (NCBI): domain Eukaryota; kingdom Viridiplantae; phylum Streptophyta; class Magnoliopsida; order Asparagales; family Amaryllidaceae; genus Allium; species Allium fistulosum. The sequence goes on along the minus strand of CM060902.1, from coordinate 374,464,202 downwards.
CGATGCATATCGGCATACATCTTACTACTGCCAGGATGAATGGTATAGTTAGAATGGTGACAGTCATCGAGAATGTCACGCCTAAGTGAAGAATCAGAAGGCACAACAAGACGGTTCTTCTTACGAAGACACCCATGAGAATCAATGTTGAAATCCCACAACTCCTCATCACGAGACTCAGACTCACAAATCTGGATAAGGTGCACAAACTCGGAATCACACTGCTGAGCATTGGCAATACGATCCAATAAATTGGGTCGAGCTTCTAAACTGAACAATAAAATAGGAGAATCAGAAGATGGAGCTCGATCACGAATATCACTAAGGGATAAGGTCTTTAGAACATTCCACTCGGCTAGCATCATAGAAACAACAGCCGAATGTTTGCGACTAAGAACATCAACAACACGATTAACCTTCCCAGAGGTATATTGGATATCGAAGTATAGGAACTCGAGCCAACGCTATTGCCTTATATTGAGCTCCTTCTAAGTGAACAGATATTTCAAGGATTTGTGACCAGTATAGAGAATGAAGTTCTCACCTAATAGATAATGTTGCCAAATCTTCATGGCGAAGACAATGGAGGCTAATTCGAGGTTATGAGTGGCATAGCAAACTTCATTCAGTCGTGGTTGCCTAGAAGCATAAGCACCTACTAGATCCTTCTGCATTAGAACAACACCGAGGCCATATCTACTAGCGTCAGTGTAGACAACAAAATAATGATTCCCTTCGGGAACCACTAGAATGGGAGCATTAGTGAGAAGCTCCTTCAACCGCTGAAAAGAAGCTTAACACTTGTCGGACCAAATAAATCGAACGCCTTTACGAGTAAGGCTAGTGAGAGGAAGCACAATGCGGGAAAAATCCTTAATGTATCGGCGGTAGTAACCCGCCAATCCAAGGATGCTGCGAATCTCATGAACATTCTCAAGCCTCTTCCAATTCTGGATGGCTTCGATTTTTGGGGGATCGACCGAAATGCCATCGGAAGAAACAACGTAGCCTAAGAACTTAACCTTATTCTCCCAAAAGTGGCACTTGGAGAATTTGGCTTTCAGCTGACGACGACGAAGAGTACTCAAGATAATTCTCAAGTGATTAGCATGCTCGGCTTCAGACATCGAATAGACAAGGATGTCATCGATGAACACAAGGACAGACTTATCAAGATATTCCCGGAATACTCGATTCATAAGATTGACAAAGAAAGCAGGAGCGTTCGTCAAACCGAACGGCATAACGAGCCACTCGTAAGACCCTTTTCGAGTGCGGAAAGTTGTAAGAGGTATGTTATCTTTCGCAACTCGTAGCTGATGAAAACCAGTAGCAAGATCGAGCTGAGAAAAGACCTTAGCACCACTCAATTGATCGAACATGTCGTCGATCCTAGGCAACAGATACCTTTTCTTGATGGTCAACTCGTTAAGCTTGTGATAGTCGATGCAAAGCCTAAGAGTTCCATCGGACTTCTTCACGAAGACGACCGCAGCACCTCACGGTGAAAAACTAGACTGAATCAACTGCTTGGACTCAAGCTTTAAAAGCTGCTTCTTGAGTTCCTCATTTTCCTTTGTAGACTTCCTCATGGGAGGATGACTAACTGGCTGCACGCCTGGAATGAGATCAATGTGGAACTCAATCGACCGCTTGGGTGGCAAACCCAAAACAGGCTCAAATACATCGGATAAATCACAAACAACATGTATACGAGATATATCATCATCTCGTGAGTGGATAGAAAATAAAGATGCTCCAGAATTATCTACATTCCGAAGAACAAGTGATAGCTGAGCAAACAAATATGGATGTTGAAGATATAAAAATCTCTCATAACAAATAATTCTAGCATCGTATCGCACTAGCCAGGCCATACCCAAAATCATATCAAAACCCAAATAAGAAATAACGTGCAGATTCGCACGGAAAGGAAAGCCACATAAAACTGTCTCAACATCATCACAAAGCATGCTAAGGGTTGCGGATCCCCTGATAGGATTCGCAGTCCTCAATGAAGTAACAAGGCATGAAACATCCAAAGAAATAGCATCAACGAGCTCCTTTGATACGAATGAATGCAATGCACCCGTATCGAAGAAAACTCGAATAGAACGATCATGGAATAAAATAGAGCCTTCCAGGATAGAAGGAGATGTACCTCTATGCTGAGAAGACCCTCCAAAAGCATCCACTACATTTTGTTTGCTAGACTGGGTATTCAGAGCAATAGGACAAGTGGAAACCGATGACCCTCCTTCTTGCAATAGCGGCAAATAATAGGCTTAGGGAAGTCACAAATCATATGGTCAGATGAGCCACAGTTGAAACACCCTTTTCGAGTAGGAGGTGCTCCATTGGGCCGAGAACTAGGACTAACAAACTTCTTCTTCTTGGAAGGGAAAGACTTTGACTTCTAGAAAGGAAACCTCTTCTTATTGGGGTTCTTATGAACCTCAACCTCATCATCACTATCGCACTCCTTCTCGACGGCTTCGAGATGAAGGGCCGAGTCAACCAACTCCTCGAAAGAAAGCTTGAGCTGGAGCATCAAAGACTTCTTGAGATACTTCTTAAGACCAGAGACAAACTTTAGATTCTTCTTATAGGGAGTGTTGATGTATTCAAGACCATACCTAGATAAGGCCTCGAATGATGAAACATAATCAGAGACGAAGGACTTTCCTTGCTTCAACTCGAGGAAGCAACGGGCCAATAAAGCTTTCTTAGATTCAGGAACGAACTTGAGCTCGAATCATTCCCGAAACCGAGTCCAAGAAAGAGTAGACTCATCGAGCTCGGCTATGAAAAGCTCGTACCAGTCGAGAGCACGCACTTGTAGCATGCTGGATGCCACAAGAACTCTATGATGGTCGGAAAGATCCATGCGAGAGAAGATGCGCTCGTGCATGCGAATCCAAGCCTAAACCTCTAGAACGGACTCGGAGCCTTTGAATGACTTTCCTCCGAGATGGGAGAAATCGTTGCACAAGCGCGCAAAGACAGACTTGTGCGAGGGAGAAGCTCGAGTAGGAGCTGGAGGCTGAGTGCTCCTAAATAACACCATGAACTGATCGCTAGACATATAAACGCCGTGCGGATGCGAGCCGCTATAATGCCCAGCATCCGAGCGTCCTCCCTTGCCTCTTCCAGCCATTAGCTGAAAGTTAAGATAGTTAAAGATTATTCATAGGGTAGATACCGTTAATTCAAATAAGGAATATTACAGAATTAAAATGCATTCCTAGACGTATTCCCAAACTTCTATCTACCCCAAATGTAACGACCCGGGGTTTTGCTATTAAATTATTGGCGTCTAATGACGATCAGATTAGTTAACTAATTGCGGTTGGTAGTTTTCAATTTGATTGAAATTCCTTTATAGATTTGTTAGAATTGTTTGGGCCTTAAATGAAAATTTGCAACCCATGTTTCTTTAAATTCTACCTGGGTCGCATTTTATCAAAGAAAACCCGCTCCTCTTTTTCTTATTCGATTGGTCGGCAAACCCTAAACCAAAAGCAAAAATGGTGGCCGCGACTTCTTCGATCGTTCAAATGAGGGATTGCTCGCTCGTTCCCTTCGACGAAGACTTGGGGGCTTTTTGATCTTCATAGGCTTTAGCTTCACTGCCTCGTCGAAGAAGGTGAGTTTTACTCATATCTAACTTCTACTCAAGTGAGATTTGGGTTTGAGACCCCTTGTTTTGTTCGTTTGAATTTAATTGAAGGTGTCAACTGGGTACTCTTGAGACTTGATTCAATGTTTTCGAATTTCAGTGATATCCATTTAATCGCACTCGTTACTTGGATATTCTCGGCATTTGATTCTTCTGATTTGGTCTCTGTGATTTCGTCTATGTGAATCGACTTCTGAAATTCATTCGAATTGGTATATTGGATACTTTGTAGTTCTATTGGTTTGGGTTGTGAAAAATTTGGGTTTTGTTGAGTTCGACTCCGTTCGAATTTATTTGATGGCTAGGGGTTTCGACGTTGGCCATTTTAAATCGATTGCTATTGTATCGAATGTTTTGTGGTTCCTTCGACTTGGAATGATTTCGCGATTATTGTGGTTTCGATTTTTGGTGTTCGATTTCTGATTTTCAGTTATGTTTAAGTAGGCTTTGTTCGAACCCCTTTATTCTGGTGACTTTGGGATTGACATTGATTTAGGAAAATGTTGGGCTCGGCTTTGATGATTTTCGAATGTGAGTGTGGCAATATTATTTTGTTCGACTTGGGTTATATGGTTTACTGTCTCTGGTAGTATTTTCATACCAGTTTGATTTTTGTTGCTACTCTATGACTTTGGCAATTTGCTTACAGCTTTGATTTTGATTCTCGGCCATTACTGCAGTTTCGACTAATTCTTGTAGATATGTACCCCCTTTGTACCCTGTTCATATGTGAGTTTAAGTGGCATTTTGATGTTCATTTGTTATCTGACTTCACGTAGATACGTACCCCTTTTGTACATATTGTAGAGATTTGCATGTCTGGCCCCTGATTTTTGGTATGAATACCCTTGTGGTTTCAGTTCGATAGCTCATTTCATATTCATTGATCTATTTTGGTAGTATTTTTGTGGGTACTGTTTAGTCCTGAATTTGATCATTTAAGTGTTCCAAAATCTTGTGCTCGAGCTTTGTCCATACATGCACACTGACTCACTGTTCTCTGTACAGTACCTAGACTTTATCTTATGTACACTTGGTTTGTTGCCTTTGTGCTCGAGCTTGATTCTTGCAATTTCTAGTTTCAAAAATTGCTCCATGTAATTGGGTAGTTTGGTCATCATTTTGCCAGTAGTATTGCTCCATGTAAATGAGGTGTGGTCGTTTCACTAGTCCGGTTAGTTGTGAGAGTGTAGCATGATAATCTTGCCTACACCATCTGACTTGTGTCTGGGTTCACTACTGTCTTTGTAGTTGTTCGAGGCTTGTTGTATTCTTGGTCGAATTCATTTCTAAGTTGGATATGATTTGTTTCTCTGATCTAATTGCTGGGTTTGTATACTGTAGCCTCGGTCATTGCTGTTCTGACCTGCACGCTTGTTTTGATCTTGGGTCTGGTTCCTTTGTTTGTTGATGGGTTTTACTTGCATCTGGTCTGTTGCTTTGTAACTTCAAGTCAGATTCTTGAGCACTCTATAGGGTTGAATGGTGCATTTGCCTTCTTGCTTGTAGTCTGGTATCTGACCTTTTGTGTTAGTGTTGTTTTTTTATTTTTTGATATGGCTTTTCCTTGCTGAATTGCCCTGGGTGTTTTGTGCACATATGAAATCAATTCATATGTATGCTGAACGTCGCTTGTTTCGACTGCAGTTTTATTGCGCAGTTATTTCTTGCTTTCTTTTATGCAGTTTCGCCTTTGTGATTTTGTTGGTAATTGCAGTTTCAGTGTGATAGAGGCTGTAGTTTCATTTGGTTGCAATTTATCCTTGTTGGTTTGCATGGCATTAATGCATTTGGAATTGTTTTCGAACTTCCTTGAGTTGAACCCGATTTTGGGGTTTGACCTTACGATCATTGTGACTTTCACTGAGCTTTTGTGTATCTCCTGCGATAGTGGCGAGGCAGTACACGCGTGCGTGTACTGTAGCCCTATCTGATTTGACAGTTTTAAATTGATGTTTCGATTTGTTGAATTGTTTCGTTGGTGAATTTCAATGTTTTGGAGTTGTATTCTAATTTGGGTTGTTGGTTTGTCATTTAACACTGTTTAGTGTTATATATGCCGTTATCCAATTCTCGTATCGAGAGTTGGATATACGAGATTTCTGTGACTGTCGTCTATTTGACTACCTGATTATTATTGCTGCTATGCACTAATAACTGAGTTTGAATTAGACTGACCCGTGTATTATTTTCTTTTGAATGTAATACTCGGGTCAGACCCGAGTTATTTCAGGTAGTAGATTTCCTTCTTTGAGTTGCTGTCCGGGATTTGAAGACTTTTCACATTTTCTGAAGTTGTCAGTGTCGTTTTGTAGTAGTTGTGTCATTGTACAGAAAGATATGTATTCATGTATATTAGTCGATAATGTACTTGTATATATAACTTCTAGAGTCGACAGTTGTAGTTGTATCTTATGTATCGTGTCAACTATATTGTAACTAACATCGGTTATATATATATGAGATTTTTGTTAATCTGTGTTCCGCATTTATATTATCTGTGTTACTGTTATATCTAATGTCCTAAACTATTATGAACTATCGTAGTTTGTTTTATACTGATAATTGGATATGTCGATGGGAGTAAATAAATAATAGATGATAAATAAAAAGTATATACCACTCCTATCGAGATAACCAATATTAGTGTAAGGCCAATTACGGATGGTCGCTCCTATCCAGCCTTATTCTTCGTAATAATAGACAGTATTTCTTTTAATACTCTTTGTTATTATGAGCATAGAGGTGGGGCGTCACAGTTGGTATCAGAGCTTGGGGTTTATGGACATAATATAAAACATAACTTGGATGGAACATATGTTACAACTATTGGTCGATGTTTTATCTGTGATTTCAGTCAAAACTGAAGTTTTGAAATTATGATAAATTTTTAAATATCTTTATTTAAAAATAAAATAAAAGTGGAATTGTGTTTTGTTGTTTTGATGAAATTGTGTTCTGATGATTTGATTGATTTGTGTTCTGTTTATCAGAGTGCGCAACGGAAATAGTGAAACTGTCTTCGCTGAGTACAACTGATAATCTTTTTGATTTAAAAATCGAAATACGAAATTGATATGAATTTCATTTGTTGTTTACATAGCTGCAATTATTTTGTTTCTTTGAGAATTTCGAATCCGAATTGAGGATTCGAAGAAATTGCAGATATGTGATTTTTGTTGAAATTTCCGCTGGTTTTCTTTTGTACTAATCATCTATTGATTAGTTTTGCTGTTATGAGTTGTCATCATTGAAGATACACTCTAATGATTTCCTTGTTTATATTGTAATGTGCGTGCAAATGAATTGCACGTTACTGTATTTATTTTACGTTGAACCGATGCTAGGTTATGAAACGTATTTTGTTGCCGTTATTTTTATAACGGGATTTTTACACCAATGCTAAATTTTTGAAGCACGGTGTTTTGTTGACATTTTGATGAATGAAAATTCACTGATATTACATTTTGATGTAAATTGTTTTGATGTGATTTTGACGTTTTAAAATTTACTGTCGCTTTAGCTTCAGTAACCGTCAAATTTTTAAAAGTGGATTTTCAAGCGGATATTCCGCAATGTTGATTTTGTGACCCGTTTTTACGGTACTTTGAGAAGTACAATTTCCTTATCGAAATTGTTACTGATTTGCTGTTTTAATCACGCGATTGGAAAATCGTTTTAAAAATGAAAATTGTTTTATAAATTTTTAACGATTTGCGTTTTCAAAAGAATGAGAAAGCGACTTAAACGATTCAGCAAAATCGAGGATTATGACCCCTTTCTTTTACTGATTCGCTTAACTCCGGACTTGTTCAGTTGAGAATGTGAATTGTTATTTTTACAAAATAAATAAAATTGTTTTCAGAAATTTTACAGTTTGCGCTTTCAAAAGAATGAGGAAGCGATTTAAACGTTTCAGTAAAATCGAGGACTATGACCTTTTTTTTTTTACTGATTCGCTTAATTCCGGACTTGTCCATTTGAGAATATAAAGTGTATTTTTATAAAATACACAATTTTGCACTTTCAAGGAAACGATGAAGAGATTTAAACGATTTAGCAAAAGTGCGGAGTATGGAACCACACTTTTACTTTTTCGGTTAATTCCGGACTCGTTAATTGAATATCTGTTGTTTTGATGATTTTGATGAATTTTACACTTTCAAAGAAACGATGAAGAGAATCAAACGATTTAGTAAAACACGTGGTATGGGACATGTGCGTTTGCTATTTCGGTTAATTCCAGACTCGTTAATTGAAACATTTTGATGCTTACATGTGCTTTCGGGCCACTCTGCGGACCTTCGGGTCATTTGTTGGGCTTTCGGGCCACTCTGCGGACCTTCGGGTCATTTGTTGGGCTTTCGGGCCACTCTGCGGACCTTCGGGTCAAATACCAGTACTAGACCTTCGGGTCACTCTGCGGACCTTCGGGTCAATCTGATGGGCGCCAAAATTATGTTGAGTACTTGGTAGGCTTCGGCCACTCTGAGATGCACGTGCGGCGAATTAAAAACTCGCCATCTGATGGGATCGATCCAAGCTTTTATGTTGATTTTCTAGTCTTCTTAATTGATTTCTAGATATTTGTTGTTTCCAATTATCTGCAGGTAATTGGATATTTGTTGTTTCTAGTTATCGCTTGTGATAATTAGATATTTGCTGATATGAGTTCTGATTATCGTTTTTGATAATCAGATATTTGTTGTTTCTAATTATCGCTTGTGATAATTAGATATTTGTTGATATGAGTTCTGATTATCGTTTTTGATAATCAGATATTTGTTGTTTCTAATTATCGCTTGTGATAATTAGATATTTGTTGATATGAGTTCTGATTATCGTTTTTGATAATCAGATAATTGTTGTTTCTAATTATCGCTTGTGATAATTAGATATTTGTTGATATGAGTTCTGATTATCGTTTTTGATAATCGGATATTTGTTGCTTTTAATTATCGCTTTAGATAATTAAATATTTGTTGATTTGAGATTTAATTATCGCTTGAGATAATTAAATATTTGTTGAATTGAGATTTAATTATCGCTTGAGATAATTAAATATTTGTAAATTTTGAGATTTAATTATCGCTTTAGATAATTAAATATTTGTTGATTTGAGATTTAATTATCGCTTTAGATAATTAAATATTTTCTGATTTGAGATTTAATTATCGCTTTAGATAATTAAATATTTGCCGATTTCGAATTTAATTATCGCTTTAGATAATTAAATGATTGTTGATTTGAAATTTGATTATCGTTTTTGATAATCGAATATTTGTTGGTTTGAAATTTTTAAATTACTGGTTGTGGTAATTAGATATGTGCTGATTTGTCTTCTGATTATCGTTTGAGATAATTAGATAATTGATGTTTGCTGATTTTATTTGAATCGCTGTTTTCTATCTATCTCTATCTCTGTTAATATTTTGAATTTGCTGATTATGAAGTTCGTATTTTCTAGTTGTCTGTTGAATAACGAGATATTTGCGATTTTGCGATTTGTGTTTTGTGTTTTCTAATTATCTTTGTTGATGATTAGATTTGTTGTTTTCTAATTATCGTATCGATAATTAGATATTGCTGATTTGTGATTTCTGAATTCTAATTGTCTAGTTGATAATTGAATAGTGCTGATGATTGTATTTATTCAGTTTTGAATTCAGTTTTGATTGTTCTCTAATTATCCATTTGGTAATTAGATTTTGTTGAGAATTGGTGAATCTCTTTTATGAAGTTAAAAGATTTCTTTGGTGTTTGTATTCTCGACTTTTATCTTCTAGCTTAACCAGTTTATGTTAGAAGAATAATTGTGTGGATGACTTTAATTATGAAAATTGCGGGGACGCAATTTTTATAAGGAGGGGAGTCTGTAACGACCCGGGGTTTTGCTATTAAATTATTGGCGTCTAATGACGATCAAATTAGTTAACTAATTGCGGTTGGTAGTTTTCAATTTGATTGAAATTCCTTTATAGATTTGTTAGAATTGTTTGGGCCTTAAATGAAAATTTGCAACCCATGTTTCTTTAAATTCTACCTGGGTCGCATTTTATCAAAGAAAACCCGCTCCTCTTTTTCTTATTCGATTGGTCGGCAAACCCTAAACCAAAAGCAAAAATGGTGGCCGCGACTTCTTCGATCGTTCAAATGAGGGCTTGCTCGCTCGTTCCCTTCGACGAAGACTTGGGGGCTTTTTGATCTTCATAGGCTTTAGCTTCACTGCCTCGTCGAAGAAGGTGAGTTTTACTCATATCTAACTTCTACTCAAGTGAGATTTGGGTTTGAGACCCCTTGTTTTGTTCGTTTGAATTTAATTGAAGGTGTCAACTGGGTACTCTTGAGACTTGATTCAATGTTTTCGAATTTCAGTGATATCCATTTAATCGCACTCGTTACTTGGATATTCTCGGCATTTGATTCTTCTGATTTGGTCTCTGTGATTTCGTCTATGTGAATCGACTTTTGAAATTCATTCGAATTGGTATATTGGATACTTTGTAGTTCTATTGGTTTGGGTTGTGAAAAATTTGGGTTTTGTTGAGTTCGACTCCGTTCGAATTTATTTGATGGCTAGGGGTTTCGACGTTGGCCATTTTAAATCGATTGCTATTGTATCGAATGTTTTGTGGTTCCTTCGACTTGGAATGATTTGGCGATTATTGTGGTTTCGATTTTTGGTGTTCGATTTCTGATTTTCAGTTATGTTTAAGTGGGCTTTGTTCGAACCCCTTTATTCTGGTGACTTTGGGATTGACATTGATTTAGGAAAATGTTGGGCTAGGCTTTGATGATTTTCGAATGTGAGTGTGGCAATATTATTTTGTTCGACTTGGGTTATATGGTTTACTGTCTCTGGTAGTATTTTCATACCAGTTTGATTTTTGTTGCTACTCTATGACTTTGGCAATTTGCTTACAGCTTTGATTTTGATTCTCGGCCATTACTGCAGTTTCGACTAATTCTTGTAGATATGTACCCCCTTTGTACCCTGTTCATATGTGAGTTTAAGTGGCATTTTGATGTTCATTTGTTATCTGACTTCACGTAGATACGTACCCCCTTTGTACATATTGTAGAGATTTGCATGTCTGGCCCCTGATTTTTGGTATGAATACCCTTGTGGTTTCAGTTCGGTAGCTCATTTCATATTCATTGATCTATTTTGGTAGTATTTTTGTGGGTACTGTTTAGTCCTGAATTTGATCATTTAAGTGTTCCAAAATCTTGTGCTCGAGCTCTGTCCATACATGCACACTGACTCACTGTTCTCTGTACAGTACCTAGACTTTATCTTATGTACACTTGGTTTGTTGCCTTTGTGCTCGAGCTTGATTCTTGCAATTTCTAGTTTCAAAAATTGCTCCATGTAATTGGGTAGTTTGGTCATCATTTTGCCAGTAGTATTGCTCCATGTAAATGAGGTGTGGTCGTTTCACTAGTCCGGTTAGTTGTGAGAGTGTAGCATGATAATCTTGCCTACACCATCTGACTTGTGTCTGGGTTCACTACTGTCTTTGTAGTTGTTCGAGGCTTGTTGTATTCTTGGTCGAATTCATTTCTGAGTTGGATATGATTTGTTTCTCTGATCTAATTGCTGGGTTTGTATACTGTAGCCTCGGTCATTGCTGTTCTGACCTGCACGCTTGTTTTGATCTTGGGTCTGGTTCCTTTGTTTGTTGATGGGTTTTACTTGCATCTGGTCTGTTGCTTTGTAACTTCAAGTCAGATTCTTGAGCACTCTATAGGGTTGAATGGTGCATTTGCCTTCTTGCTTGTAGTCTGGTATCTGACCTTTTGTGTCAGTGTTGTTTTTTTTATTTTTTGATATGGCTTTTCCTTGCTGAATTGCCCTGGGTGTTTTGTGCACATATGAAATCAATTCATATGTATGCTGAACGTCGCTTGTTTCGACTGCAGTTTTATTGCGCAGTTATTTCTTGCTTTCTTTTATGCAGTTTCGCCTTTGTGATTTTGTTGGTAATTGCAGTTTCAGTGTGACAGAGGCTGTAATTTCATTTGGTTGCAATTTATCCTTGTTGGTTTGCATGGCATTAATGCATTTGGAATTGTTTTCGAACTTCCTTGAGTTGAACCCGATTTTGGGGTTTGACCTTACGATCATTGTGACTTTCACTGAGCTTTTGTGTATCTCCTGCGATAGTGGCGAGGCAGTACACGCGTGCGTGTACTGCAGCCCTATCTAATTTGACAGTTTTAAATTGATGTTTCGATTTGTTGAATTGTTTCGTTGGTGAATTTCAATGTTTTGGAGTTGTATTCTAATTTGGGTTGTTGGTTTGTCATTTAACACTGTTTAGTGTTATATATGCCGTTATCCAATTCTCGTATCGAGAGTTGGATATACGAGATTTCTGTGACTGTCGTCTATTTGACTACCTGATTATTATTGCTGCTATGCACTAATAACTGAGTTTGAATTAGACTGACCCGTGTATTATTTTCTTTTGAATGTAATACTCGGGTCAGACCCGAGTTATTTCAGGTAGTAGATTTCCTTCTTTGAGTTGCTGTCCGGGATTTGAAGACTTTTCACATCTTCTGAAGTTGTCAGTGTCGTTTTGTAGTAGTTGTGTCATTGTATAGAAAGATATGTATTCATGTATATTAGTCGATAATGTACTTGTATATATAACTTCTAGAGTCGACAGTTGTAGTTGTATCATATGTATCGTGTCAACTATATTGTAACTAACATCGGTTATATATATATGAGATTTTTGTTAATCTGTGTTCCGCATTTATATTATCTGTGTTACTGTTATATCTAATGTCCTAAACTATTATGAACTATCGTAGTTTGTTTTATACTGATAATTGGATATGTCGATGGGAGTAAATAAATAATAGATGATAAATAAAAAGTATATACCACTCCTATCGAGATAACCAATATTAGTGTAAGGCCAATTACGGATGGTCGCTCCTATCCAGCCTTATTCTTCGTAATAATAGACAGTATTTCTTTTAATACTCTTTGTTATTATGAGCATAGAGGTGGGGCGTCACACCAAAGGACAAGAAAAGGTCAAAGACACGATGATTAAGGGATTCGTAACACTTGTATTACACTTAGATGTACCATAATATGTGCTTCTGTTTTGTGTTTATCATATTTTGTTCTGAAATCAGCTCTGATACCAAGCTGTGATGCCCCACCCCGAGACCCACATTAACAAAGAGTATTACTGAGTAATATTGTCTGCTAATGCGGAGAATAGGGCCGGTGAGGAGCGACCATTTATAGCCTTGTCTTAATTATCTATTGAATACGTCGACAAATGCTATATTTTTTTCACTATTCTAACTCAAGTGGATCGACATATCCAATAAATACTTAACACAAAGCCATAGGCGGATATAGGATCTATCAGAACAAAATACAACAACTCAAATGCAAAACACATCACATAACAACAGATCATCACATATATATATACATATACAGATACATCACATAGTATACAAAATGATACATGTCAAGTGGTATAGCGACCACAATATACAAGTGAGTCAAAAGAATATACATATTAGAGTAGCAAACAAAAAGGACTACACAAAAAGCTATAATAAAAAGAGCTAGCAGAATAGAGTCCATGCGGAAGAAGAATAGGCTAAGTCTGAATGTACTTAACCTGAAACACCTCGGTCTAACTAGAGTATAATACACGAGTCACTCTAACTAGACAAATCAGTTTAAAGGATAGGCGATAATATGAGCATAAGGATAATGTGATAATATTCTCAAGTGAGAAGGGACAATTTAAAGTGTATGGTTACATCAAGTGATAATATGGTATCACTACACAAACATACAATCTCAAAAGAGATAAAACAATTCATAAAACGCTAAATATAGAAAGCCTCGTATCAATGGCATATCATAAATCATCAATAATGGTTTAGGGAAAATTATATCTCCTAAAAAGGAGAAATCCCAAACCCATCATAACGGCAATCTCAAAACCAACTCAAAGAAATCACCATCTCTAAATGCACCACAAGGCAAATATATCCCCAAATTGGAGATTAAAATCTCTAATATACGCCATATCGGCAATCTCAATAAAACGCCAGTGTATGCAACTCAAATCTCAAAGATAGAACTCACAAGAGTTCAAATTCCCATAAGGTTATCGCCATATATATATATATAATCCCAAATGGCTGAAATGGCCAACAATAAAAAGGCGAACTCTTGGGAAATCACAAACATCAATGATATCATCTCAAAGATATAGCACGTGCTTATGGCCGATGCACGCCAAGTACTGTTCTCTTAAAATAAGGCACCACGTCTCTTAGACAAATGTCCCGAAGGACAAATAAATACATCTCTTAGATAAACATCCCGAAGGACAACATCCCGAAGGATAAATACATCTCTTAGAAAAAGTCCCGAAGGAAAAATGACCCGAAGGTCCAGTACTGGCTAATACGTCTCTTATACAAATGTGTCACAAACTTTCGGATAGGAACCCGATCAGTGTTAACGTGTGTCCCATACCACACGTTCTCACTAAACGGTTTACTAACTGCTAGTAAATTTTACACTCAAATCAGTAAAAAGTTTACCTCATCTCATCGGTAAACTCGACCCGAAGGTCAAAACGATCAAACAGACAAGTCGGGAATTAACTTATAAGATAAACGGACATGTCCCATACCACGTGTGTTACCAAACCATTTAATCCTCCTTCCCATTTGCTCGAAATGTGCAAAAACGTGTAATTTATACATAAAATAATTTAATTTGGAAAACAAGCTTTGAAAACCAATTTTCAAAATCAATTTGAAAACTCCATTTGAAAATTTCCCTTATTATAGAGAATAACTAGATTTTATACTTGAAAATACTTTAAAATATCATATAATAATTATTTTGAAATTCCTATTAATTTTAAAAATCATTTCAAAAAGATTTGGAGAAACCGTGCTCGAAAACGAATAAAAATAAGGAAATTCACCCAAACCGATATTCAAATTTAAATTCAAATAATTCAAAAATTGAATTTTAAAATCTCCAAAATTTGGCTAGTCTATTGATAGACATCATGGCGTTCCCAAAATGATCAAAAACATCACGAAATCTAATTTGAGAATGGAGCAAAAGAAGCTAAAAAAACATCGAAACAAAAGAAGAGGCAAGGCAAAATTTTGCCTTTGCCATGTCGACCTCCTCTGGGTCGACAGTCAGGTCGAACCAGAGAGGTGTGGCAGTCGACCTAGCATATGATCTTTTTCCAGTTCGATTTCCGCCTACGAACTGATTTTCAGAGCAAGGTTTGACATAGCAAATGACTATAAAATTCAACCAAAATTTGCGGAGATGGAGTTCAACATGCAAGCTACAATATGCATGAAATCCGACAGCATTTCATTGCCGAAATCAGAAGATATAAGGTCTCAAATATTCAACATAAACAGATTATAAACAAAGAAATTTCAACTACAGGAAAATGCAAACTGAAACAAAATCTTTACAGATTCAAGCACTGGTACTTTTGTTTTGGCTAGTTTGTGAGTTTATACAACTCACCTTGCTGATAGATGATAAAAGCTCGGATTTTGCAGCAAAGTTGAAGCCTATTGCCAAGATTGGAGCTTCTAAATACTTGTAGGAAGCAAATATAGGACATGCAAACAATATACAGTAAAAATTAGAAAGCTTCTTACTGTAACAAGAATTTATGATGAAATTTAAGTAGTTTGGAGTGGATTACCTTTGATTTATCACTAGATTGTAAAAAGTCTTTGTTTTGTTGAATTAAAATGAAGAAATTGCTTGAATTTTTCAAATTTAGATAATAGTTTACAGACTTTTTTCATTTCAAGTTGGAGGAGGAAGAAGATACTGAAAATGAACGTACAGACTATTTTTTTTCTCTTTTCTAACTAGGCTAAGTGAATATGGGCTGAATTAGACCCAAATAAAAAAAGAAAATGAGATGGCTTAAGGTTAACATCAATACTTAGCCAAAAATATGTGTGCATATCCCATATACACACAAATAAAAATTCATTTCTTCATATTTACACACGAGAAAAATATGAAAACTTGTATACATATAAAATAAAACATTTTTTATCATTTAAAAAGAATAATTTATATTTTAAAAACATTTTTATTATTAGAATCCTTAATTTAACAAAAATACACCATTTACTCAAATAAATGAACAAAACATTATTTTTAACTACTAAAATTCCACAAAATTTATTTTCTCACTTAGAAAAATATTTCAAACCATTTCAAAACATTATTTATAGCCAAAACTTATTTTTAAACCAATTTCCACCTTTTATTTCAATAAACCACCTTTAAAAATTACATACTTCTTTTAAAAATTATTAAAAGAAGCAAATGGGCAATAATTAATATAATTATTGCATTTTCTCTAAAATGAAATCATTTTCATTATTTAAAGCCCATATTCCATTAATTATCACTCCAAACAGAATAAAATAAAGCTTGGAATTTCATTTTCTCATTTTAAATTCCAGAATCCATTGTTTATTCCAAATAAACAATTTAATTTCTTGAATTTTAATTTAAATCGAAATATTAAATTATAATTATCATTATAATTCAATATTGATAAGTAATCTCCAAATTAGGGTTGTTACAGTATTTGTGTGTGTGTGTGTGTTCAAATCACATTAAATGGTCATATTACCCAATCATGCTCATTTGATCTAAGTTAACAACAAGTATGTGTGTGTACACACACTACATTTATAATTATCCTATTTAGCAATGTTTAATTTAATATAAGTGTTCTATAAACCTCTAAATATTATAATTAATTTTTTAATAATTTTTTAATTTTTTTAATAATTTTTGTACTATTTTCAAAGCTAAATATACTAATAATATGTATTTAAAAATTTATATAAATTAAATTAATATTTGAACTTGTATTTGGCGTTTAATTTTTTTATTTTTCTAGCAAAATTACATATTTAATATAATATATAAAATAAAGTTATTTAAGCATTGTTTAAACATTGCTTATATTTAATAATATATAAATACATACATACATACATACACTTGCACATACACACACATATTATTTTTCAAATATTAATTATAATAATAACTTTTGGTTTTATTAAAAAATTCAAAAAGTAATCATATATGTATAATTTTAATAAGAAATTATTTTTGGTTGTAATATTAACTTCATATATAAATATGTTTTTTAAATTAATTAAAGTTATTTTGATTAATATTTACAGATCTTGATTTGATTTTAAAATTGTTTTACCAAGTCTTATTTTATATATTTTAAATGTAAAATTTTAAATTTAAATTAAATTTATAGATAATTTAGTATTTATTTTTAAATAATAAAATGAAATTATTTGTGTGCATATCTGTATATACACACACATATTTAAAACTATAGTTTGAGACAACCAACGCGTGTATAAAGGATGAATGTATATGTAACTAACGTAAATCCTAACATCAATATATGTATACATTAACTATGCACACAATGTTATGTTGCATATGCATACCTTTAACACATGAGTATAAAATCTATATAAACATTAAATGAATTAAATCACGTTAATTAATTCAAGTAACAAATTAAATAAAATTTTATTTTATTGAAATTAACTAGATTGGATGTAATACAACCCATTAGCCATCATAGGCCTATTATGATCAAAATAGAATTTTTTTTTTAAAATATACCAATTTTTACCCATTGTAGACTGTCCCGGTTCTATCAATAGTATCAAAGCCCAAAATGTTCTATGTGGTCTAATTTTGGGACTTTAGAACCAACTAATAGAACCTACTTATCCGATGAGCGCCTAGAATAATAATGTCTAGGCTTGGAGCTGAATAATTAAATAGTCTTTCTTTCCTAGCTATTGCCTTGGCATAATGGATGGAGTAAGTCCAAAAGGTTGGCCCAATTGTAAAGTCTGAAATTGATTTTGACCTTGGGCTAATTTTCAAAGTTTAGGTTGAAAATTTAAAGTATATTTTGAGTTTAGAATTTATATTTGAAATATAAAATGAAAATTTATAAAGGTTTAAAATAAATTTATAATTTTCAAGAAATGTTTTGAAAAATAAATATATTGATTTTAAAATTTTAGTATACATATTTAGTTAAGTTGATTAAATAAATTTATCAAAATAATTAATTAAAAGGTTAATAATGTTAGTATGCTTAATTGTAAAACTATGAACTTCCCTTTTGATTATCTTGGTTTTTTGATTAGACAAACAAAACTAAAGTATGATGACTGGTTAACTATTATAGATAAAATTAAAAATAGAATTTCTAATTGGAGTGAGAGGTTTTATCGAGAGCGGGTAGATTAGTTCACATCAATTCTATTTTATCTGCTCTTCCGATCTATTGGATGTCTATGCATCTTTTCCTAGATTGGGTGATTAATAAATTGATAAAATAAGAAGGGATTTCTTATGGAGTGGTGATAATTCTAACAGTATCTTAATGGAAAACAGATTGTAAATCGAGAAAGGAAGGTGGTTTAGGAGTTATTAATTTACATAATATGAATTTGTCTTTATTAGGGAAGTGGTTATGGAAATTTAAGGATATAAATGATAATTCTATTTGGAAAGAAATTATTTCTAAACATTATTATAATGGTGTTAATAATTTATACCAAATTACACCTTCAGTTATAAATAAATTGTCTAATTTTTGGAAATCTATTTTAAAATGTCATGAGATTTTTAACCTTGGTACTAATACGATTGTTCATTCAGGAAATAATACTTCTTTTTGGCATGATCGTTGGATATCTATCATTCCACTTAGGTTGAATTTAAAGATCTTTATGAAATTTGTAATTTTAAGAATGCTTTAATTTTAGATGTTTTTTCTCCGAATAATGATCCCCATTGGAACTTTAGCTTTAATAGAATATTAGAAGGTACTTCTCTTAGATAATTTTCTTTATTACGTGCAAAATTGAATTTATATACTATTGATAACGAAAATTATATTATTAACTAGGATTGTATAAAAGTAAGAAATTCACTTCTAATTTATTATATAAATTTCTTGGGCGTTACTAATAACTCTTTTAAATTTATTTGGAAAGCTAACGCTCGTCTAAAGCTAAGATTCATATATGGTTAATCATGAATGGGAAGCTAATCACTATTGAATTTTTAAAAAGAAAGAATATGCAAATTGATAATAAATGTACTTTTTGTAAATTGTATTTTAAAGATATTAATCCTATATATTATGACTATATGGATACTTGCTACATTCTTAATAATACTCTCAAAATCTATAACTTTGTTCTTGCAACTAAAGTTACCGATGGTGATTTTTTACTGGAATAATTTAAGATTTAAGTTTAAAAAGGAAAATATATTTTTACTAGATACTTTATTCATTGTAATATGTTGGTATATTTGGTTTTAGAGAAACCAGAGACATTTTAATAATAATAATAATAATAATCATATTAATAGATTGATATTTATAATATCATCATTTTGTTTCAATTGGATCCCAAATCCTAAATATAGATTGGCTAAAAATAATCATTTCAAAGAATATCTTAATAAGGTTAGAAATAGCATTAAGTTATTTAAACCAAAATAACAATATTTTTAACATTAATAATTATAGCATTAAAATTTTCTCAAATTTAAATGATGATTTTACTGATTATTATAATGTTCTTTTGATTAAAGGGGCATAAGGATAACATTTTTAAAATTTATAGTT
Organism: Allium fistulosum; assembly: GCA_030737815.1. NCBI lineage: Eukaryota > Viridiplantae > Streptophyta > Magnoliopsida > Asparagales > Amaryllidaceae > Allium > Allium fistulosum. Next base: position 374,444,756 of record CM060902.1, on the reverse strand, counting down.
TATAGGTTTTTCAACTTCATATTTTGTTAATTTTTTGCCTTCTGATTTTGAAATCACTATTTCACATCTTTAGAGTTAGTAAAGATGCTGCACAATGAGCTTTGATCCTTGTTTAGTCTGTCTCTTATTTTAGTTTCTTTATTGTCTTATAATTTTAGCTTTAGTTTTATTACTTTTACTTCATTAATATATATATATATGTATATATGTATGTATGTATACAAATTTCATTTATATACATATATATGTATTATTCTTATAGTTTTGTATAGTTCCACCTTCAGATACAGGTTTAGGCCGGATATGGTGGTAGATTGCTATTTGCAAGTTTTCAGGGTTGCTGTTGCCAGGATTGCGGCGTTCATTCTGGATCTTTCACGTTGGCAGTGAGGCATTCTTTCTGGATCATCCGCGTTTGCAGGCGTTCTTTCTCTGGTGGAGCCACTTGTTGATCTCATTTTTGCACTTGGTCACACCATCGATCATCCACGTTTATTGTGAGATGTTCATTCTGGATCATCCGCATATGCAGGGAGGCCTTCTTTTTTATTCATCCGCGTTTGCAGTGAGGCATCCTTTCTTTGGTGGAGCTGCTTGTAGATCTCTTTTATTGATCTCGTGTGGGTACTTCTAACACTTCATTATCGGGCGGTGGCCTTGTCGGAGTTCGATATTGAGGTGGACTTGGCGGTGGCCTTGCCGGAGTTCATTCAAGAAGTTCCCTGAGTTTGTTTTCTTTGTTTTTTCTGTATTATGTGTTGTCACCTGCTAGGCATGTTGACAGCTCCTATATTTTCAGTGATATATATGTACATCTGTGCTCTACTCTACTTTAGAGAATCACACATTTCTCTCAAAAAGGTTAATAATTTAAACACATATATTGATATATGTATGTAATTATAATTGTTATAGTTATATATTTACCTTAAAATTGTTTAAGGTAAATTATATTAAAATTTTGAATTAATTTAAATATTTGATTAAATTGTTTAATTAAATAATGAATTTTTAAATAAAATTATCTAAAAGTGAATTAATTTATACATATACATATATTGATATATACATATAAATAAACTATAAATGTTATAGTTGATTATTTATCTTAAATAGTTTAAGATGAATAATATAAAATTTTCACAAATTTTACATAAATTAAATTAATTAACTATATTTAATAAATAAATTAAAGATGATTTGATTAATAAAGGCTAAAATTAATTAAATACGACATAATTAGTAAAATACGTGTATACATTATATAAGTTAACTAAGTTATAACAATTATAAAAAATTAAACTTATACAACTATATATGTATGAAGTAATGTAAATGGAACTTAAATAATGCAAAATAGATTTTTGGAATAAGTACATATGTAAAGTGCGTATACCATGGTTTCATATTTGTTCGACACTTGAATCATGAGAATATTTCAGAGGAAATACATTATTTCTTAAATTGGTATCACTCAATTTGTGTGCGTGTGCGCGCTTTAAAGAATATGAGTCCTTAATATATAAGTTGTCTCTACCACTTATATGTTAATAGATTATTTGCGTATACTTTAATTGTTACGCAGACTCAAGCTATGGATGTTATGTGTAGCACTATCAAGATATTGACTAGAAGAATCAAATACATGCATATATTTATTGAGCATACTCAAGATACATGCATTATACTTAGGCCTTCGCGAAATGGTAGGTAAGAGTGAATAATTTCTCTTGATTAATCGAGAAAACTCAAGGTTGAGGTCGAGATTAGGGAATGGACAACGATTAGGAGTTGTATATTATATAATCGATAAAGAGCAATCCATCTTTGTGGGCCTGTGATTTGTTGAGTAAACTTAACAAAAGAATCCCAAGGCAAGCGAGTCTTAAAACTCAATAGAGGATTCATAAGATTTCTATATTTCTCTTAGAGTTTTGAGGAACATAAAAAATCTAGTGGGAGCCTTATTCGAAAAATAAAATGAGCACATTTAACCTTCATAATATTATAAGAATATATGCCATAAAAGTTAAAATAATATACTTCAGTAAATGTGTGTGCTAATATAATTGACAAAATTTTTATCAATTAAAATATACAAATGAACAAAATTAAGATTGGCATAGAAATATAAAATATAATTACCAGTAAATCTCTTGGCATGTTGTTGCTTCAAGACCCACGTAAGTGCTAAATTATACAACTACTAAAAATTCGTGCCTCAATTGCTTGGGTGTTTATTAGTTTGAGAACGTGTATTATCTTCTGTGAGTTTTGAACTCTTAAGCAATACAAGAGCAAGGATATTCAATCCATATTCGATAACATATAAATGTTATATCGTGAGTAGTCATAATTCATAATGGATAAAACTCGATGAACTCAGTTAATTCAAAATAAGCAAGTAAACCATATTACGAGATCATGTATTCAATATGATTGATTGTAGTAGGAATCTTGTTGTGTTAAATATAGCACTAGATTGAAAACTACAAGATGGATTTAGGAATTCTATCATTAAAATGTTAGTTTGATCAGTTTACATAAAGTGCAACTTATTTGATATCCTTAAATGTCAAGGATGACCAAACGAACTTTTGTAAAGAGTTCGATTCAACTTAATAGTTAGGATTTCCTTTGAATGGGTCGACAATATAGGAAGAAAAGAGAATCTAAGAGTGAATGTAACTTAGCTACATTTGGAGTAAAGAAAGTGAAAGGTCACCTTAGGTTCATGAAGAGATGCTGGAATGATAATTGTATAAAATATTAATAAGGACTTAATATGTAATGAGAAATGTGATTTCTATTCCAAATATTTTTTTATGGCAAATTGTTTTCTATGAGAATAATTTCTTTAAGTTTAAGAAATTTGATCTGAAACACTCGAGTGTAGACAAGTTACAGTAAATGAAATAAATAGCCGATATAAGTGGTTGGATGAAGCTTCGTATTTCATACGCTGTTATAGTAATGGCAGAAATAGTGGGAGCATGCCATATAACACTTATCAATTGATGCTTCAAGAGATAAAAAACTGATTCCATAGATACACCAACTATTATTTATTAATAATAACTATTTTCAGTATTGACTGAAAATATGTATTATTTTATTTTGTTATGAATATTGTGAATATTTGTATGAAGTACATCTATCATAATAATTGTATTTATTATATAAAATCACTAATGCTTTGGCCATGGGGAATAAAAAGGTATCCTAATTTTTGTAGTTATTTTGGAATTTTCGACTAAGCCGTATCTTTAAGATATAACTCATTAATTATATGATTATAAATCATATGTTACCAGCGAATTTATCTCAAACGATTAAGGGCATATCACCCATCTAGTGGGAGTGACAAAAGAGTTGGTAAACTCTTCGAATTGATACATATAGATGTATGCAATTCAAACTCTAATGATACCAAAAAAGATCCACTTACTTCGTTAAATTCATATATGAATTATCAAAGAAATGAATATGAGTATTTGATACACAAGTAGTGTATTTATGATAAGTTCATTGAACATAAAATGAAAATAGAAAGCATAACATGAAAAGGAAATAAAAAAATGATTTGACCGAATAGTTGAGTATTTTGGAAAAGGGTTTCAAAATTACCTAAAAACAAACAAGTCTAAATCTCAAAAGTCACCGCTCTCCATGATACATAATGATGTATCGATTAGGAGCAATCGGACTTTGTTGGACAAAGTGTAACAAATGCACATTAATGGACCCGAATTTCGACTAAATCGAAACCCAAGTCCATTAGGGCATGGATCGTTGGTTTTTGTAACCTATAATAAACACAACTATATCAAGTGCAACTAATATAAACTAACAGCGGAATAGAAAACTATAATAGAACATAAATATCAATTGAGGCTAATATCTTAGAGTTAATAGTATTCCTTAGGTATCTAATTGCTTGGTCAGCGCCGAGCATGAAAGAGAAGACTTCACCATCTACACTATTGATTCGCTCCTTCTCTTCTTCTATTATATTTTCTGCCCTCCTCCAATTATATATTCATATAATATAAAATTTTATAATTAATAGAAATAGCAAAGAAGGAAAAATGGAAGAGCTTCGCTACTTTGAATAGAAAATAAGAGAAGAGAAGTGAGTGGTTGGGCCTGTATTTATAGGCGCTCGAATCATTCGTAACCGTTAGATTAAAATAATTAAATTCAGGTCGTTTAGTCAAGGTTAAACCTTAGCCGTCACTGTAAGGACAGGTCGACCACTCCATTATAGAAGGTTGACCACTAGCGGTCGATCGGCACAAGGAGGGAGTCGGGTGGTGGAGTACCACATTTAATAGTATTTATTTCCTATTTTCGGTTTTAATTATTTTATTTTGGATACTTCAAATGCTAGTTACTTCTTCGTTTGAGCTTCGATTGTGAAACTCCAAATATAGAAGTTGCTTAGAAAATTGTCATGAATGCAATGGAGAATGTTTCATAACCAAATTCTGAAGTTTGCTCAAATTCCATTTTTGGAGCCTTGTTAATTATTTATCAAAAATTTTACGGGGTGTTATAAAAAGTATGATTGATGATGAGTAAAGTTGAGTTAACTTCTTTATGTAAGGTCATGTACTTAAGTGTAAGTATGTATGTAAAATTTAATTTCATATAAAGCATAGTTTACGAAATCATACAAGATAAGAGTGGATAAGAAAACCTTATATATCATTGGTCAAGGAGTTTATAGGTTGTGTGAGTAGAGAGGCTGCATGTAATATTTGTTCATGTGGGATCTTGTATGAACCACCCCAAAAAGATGTTTGGGAACAACGAACGTTGGTTGAATAATTTATGTTATAAACATAAGTACCGTAAACTCAAAGTTAAGTCTATTTTATACACAAAGGTAGTTAATAAAAAGTTTTTGAATTCCCATTCCATCGTATTAAGAAATAATTGATGTTTCAAGAAAATCCAACTTTATGATGAAGGAATTTCTTATAGAAATTATTAGCAGTAAAATGTATTTGGGTAAGATCTAAAGATAAAACTGATTATGTAAAATGAAATAAAATTTATCTAGCCAATATAGACATGTCTCATTAAAATGTCTAATACGAACACTCACACAATAAAGAAAAACAATGAGTTCCATATCAGTATCAAGAAAAGAATTTCCTTAAATGTCAATAAGCCATTAAGAGTATTGACTTTGCCATATGACACGATGTGCAAATCCAGATTGGATTCGAAGTACATTATCAAACTATGATTTTGACAATTGTACCCGAAGGGATATGATCCATCGACCGCAAATCTATCTTGGATGATGTTATCCCGCCTTTTGGCAAGGCCGTGACACCAAGGACTTGACTAGATACCGGTAACAGATTGTCTCGGAAGTCGGTTACACGTAAGGATCACTACGGATATCGATGAATTTTGTCCGAGTCCAGTTCGGGCTGCAATTGATAAGACGCGTCAAGCAGAGCCATGGGAACCAACAATCCAAGTTTCAAGTCAATCCGAGTTTGTATGCTCGAGATATCGTCGACAAAAGATGGAGTAGGGCACCTTTAGTTCGAATCCATAGGTTTCGCCTATGTTCGAATCCATTGGCCAGGAAACAGTTCGAATCCATCGAACTTCCATTGCCTCGACTCCAGCAGCTCTCCCTTGCTTCGACTCCATCAGCATAGAAGCTCTCGTTCGAATCCAGCCGGACCAAGTAGTTAGCTGTACTTCGAATCGATTCGAACGATACCTTAAGTTCGAATCGATTGGAGCTTTCTACAATTCGAATCCATCAAGAGAGGGAACTTCGAATCCAGAAGACATTGCTTCACTTCGAATCCATCGTGGAAGCTTACCTTCGAATCGATAAGACAAAGCTTCACTTCGAATCGATAAGAGATAGCTTCACTTCGAATCCGGGAGACGCAGCTTGCCCTCGACTCCACCATCTTCGAATCCAAGTCATGGATTCGACCCAGTCAAAGCGGAGTGCAAACCGGATCGATTCGAAGAAAGCGCACCACGTCACCATCTTCACGAACAGGAAGATCGATTCGAACGAATCGATTCGAGCACATCGATTCGAACGACTCCAAAATACGAAAAACAACAACTTGAATCGATCATAACTCGAGTTCTACAAGTCCAAATCCCATGAAATTTTCACAGAAGCTCAAACACATGATGAAGAATGTGCACACCAAATTTCAGCTCAATTGGACGATTTCTTGATCGATTCGAACCAAGGGTCGAATCGATCCCAAAGTGGGCCCGGGTCTCCAGATTTCGGCCATGTGGGCCCCCTGACGTACCAGAACTGGTCTCCCCACATTTTAGGCGAAATACCAGCCTCCTACACCTATAAATAGACCCCCTGGTCATTCAGAAAAGGGGTCGGAGAATTCTAGGTACTGAAGAGCGTCCAGATTCTGCCAGATTTACTCCAGAACACCGCCGCTGCTTTAGATTGACACTTAGCATTTGAATTCAGTTGTATTACATTATCAACTACTGTAATCTTCAAGTAATCGAGCAATAAAATCATCAAACTTCATAGTGGACGTAGGCAAAACGCCGAACCACTCTAAACCGCTTGTCTTTGCAATTTACTTTCTGATATTTGGAGTTTTTGTTAGATAATCTACAGTTTTAATTTTCACTCTGCGCGTTTATCTCTTCAAAGACTTCCGAAGAGTGTTGTGCCCATTTTTGGTACAAACACTTTGGTGCTTTCACCGAAAAAAAAAACCAGCTTTTTTCTCCTGCTCCTTGGATCTACCATCGATACCGGATTGCACAAATCCAAGAGGAAGATCCAGATCTTCGAATCACAGTCCTTCCATTCTACTCAGATTTGCATAAAATCTAGGAAAAGGATTCATCGTTCAAAATGGTTAGCACGAGAACCACTTCTGCAGCTCCAGGACAAGAAGGTAGGGATGGACAAAATCCTGCTCAACAGCAGCCACCCAATCAAGACAACACTGCCCACTCAGATCCGTCTGGGGCAGTCACTAGACAAGAATTTCAGATGTTACTCCAAGAATTGACTCAGAGTCGGCAACAGTTAGCCGAACAGCTGCGAGCCAATATTGAGTTGACAAATCAACTGAATCGCCAGGGCCGTAGGAGGTCCAGAAGGGATGTTGTTTCCCACTCATCCACTGAAAGTTCTGCTTCATCAGACTACTATCACAGATCTACCCGTCCTCGATTAGACGGGAGTCATGCACAAACGACCGGATATCAACCCGCTTTAACTGTTGGACAGTTGATGGCAGGACCGTCAACCAGCTTTCAGGCCGGGCCCTCCACGCAAGGAGGCCCTACTACCCAGCATACCGCGGACAATCATGCCGCAGCTGCCACAATAGAAACAAGGGTTGATACCCGAAATCTTTCAGAGCCAAATAATCGGCAACGTGGACGTACTCATGAACCGTACGTCTTGGATGACGCTGAGCCAAGGAGGCAAAATTTGGACCGTCGACAGCGCCCGGTCCGAACTCGCGCTGTGGAACCCGACCACACCTTAGCTCGGCAAGCTCAAAATGTAGCAATGCCAGACATCTCGACTATGATACGTCAGATGATCCGCGAAAGCCAAGGCCTTACCAACGATGACTGGGGACTTTCCCGTAGTCACACTCCCTTCACAGACGAGATACTGAGTGCTGAACCTCCCCGGCGATTCAGAATGCCAACCCTTCCTATTTACGAAGGAAATTCTGATCCCAATCAACACATCTTGAAATATGAGTGGTCAATGAGCGCCGCAAGGGCCGATGACGCAGTAAAATGTCGCAGTTTCCCCATCTCTCTAGGTAGAATTGCAACGATGTGGTTCACGAGATTGCCACCTAGGTCTATCTCTTCATTTGATCAACTAGCTAAGAAATTTGTGGAACAATTTCGCATGCATGTCGCTAGACCCAAAGATGTCAACACCTTATCCAGTGTTACCCAGGCTCGAGGGGAAACGTTAAGGCGTTACTTAGAGAGATTCCATGCGGCATGTGTGGAGATTAGTAATCCCAACGATAACTCAATCTTAATGGCATTAACAAAGGGAATTGACCCTGATTCTGAATTTGGAAACTGGTTGGCGGGAAAACCGCCCGCATCATTGGACCGTTTCTACTCCAAAGCCGCGCAATTCCTACGACAAGAGGACGCAAAACAGTCTAGGAAGCAAGACGATGCGGGACCCAAGAGTGAAGGGATACAGAGCAATGTAGCAGTAAAACAGTCAGGAGACAATTCCAGAAACGTTCAGTTGAACATACAAAACAAGCAAACGCAGCCAAGAGGAAACAATGGTCAGAATAAGAAAAGAGATCCAAATCGGGGTCCACGACGTGAGGCCCCAATGTTCGATAATTACACACCATTGAATACATCGTTGGAAAATGTGTACCTACAGACTTGCAATACTATGCAATACAAGAAACCGGCTCCGAAGCAATCGTCGGAGAGGCAGATTCAAACAGGAAAGTTCTGTAGATTCCACGAAAGTTATGGCCACAACACCAATGAATGTCGACACTTGCAAGACCTCGTTGAGAAGTTGATTAGAGAAAGGAAGTTAGATCAGTTTGTGCGGGCACCGCAATCTGAAGGGGCGGGCCCCTCAAATCAAAATCATGTGCATAATCCAGAAAGACAGGAAGAACCAGGTCGTGTCGGAGGAAGACTGGTAATTAATGTTGTAAGTGATAGTCCTCGTACAGCGAAGCGAAGCTGGGGAGAAATGAAATCATATAACAACTTGGTTAGACGAACAGACTTTGAGTACGATGATAACTTAGACAATAAACCTTCGACCAAACGAAAGAGAGCGACAATTAACGACATCACTTTCTGAGACAACGATACTGGTTATGTCGGAGGCCCGACCACGGACCCACTCGTGATATCGGCACAAGTAGGTCCAGCTTGGATGAAGAGGATACTAATTGACTGCGGGAGCTCCGTGAATATCCTTTTTATACATGCTTATAATCAAATGAGGATGAATCCCAGGGATTTGGAACCTTGCCAAACTCACCTCCATGGATTCAACGGTAGCTCTACCGTACCTATTGGGGTGGTGAAGTTACCAGTTAGGTTGGGATCTAAGGAACATTGGAGAGTTCGAACATTACAGTTCACTGTGTTGAACATAGTCTCGCCATACAACGCCTTCTTAGGACGACCTGCCCTTACTGAATTCAGAGCTGTAATTGCCCCATGGTGCTTGACCTTAAAGTTTCCCACTGTCAACGGAGTTGGAGTCGTCCAGGGCGATCAGGTTGACTTGAGAACAGTCATACACCGAAAACGAATCGCCCGATTACGCGATGCCAAGGACCGACTTAAAACTTTTGAACGCAATGAGATCGTCATTAAAAAAGAATACCCAGCACTGCTGCATATGAAACCAACATGGAAAGGATCACATGAGATTAAGCAAGAGCTCGGGGATGATGTATATGAGATGACGACCGCTGATGGTCTAGCTTCACCAGAGGCCTTATATAGCGAAAGACTTCATCGCCATTGCGCATGACAGGCTGTGTTTATCTATTTAATTTCAATTCTGTTTTAAAATTTGTTTCTGCATTTCGAAATTAGAATTTGTAATAAGGCAACTGACTTTGCCATGTTTTCTTGTTTCAGCAATAAAATGCCATCTCTTTGAGCCAGAGCTGTGATTCATTAAATACAATGTACAACATCACGATGCACGAAGAGCTAAATTCCATCACGAAATGGAATTTATTCAAGTAGGGAGTGGCTATGAAGCAACCAACCACTCACCAAATGAAACCCGAGCTCGGGGGCAAGCCATCACATCAGGCCAGAAATGGGTTGATACACGACAACCTTTTTCCTTAACTCCAGCTTCCGAGAGCGCGAACTGGAGTATAAACATTAACCAACTCCGTACTCCCAGAGTGCGAGGCGGAGTATAAACATTTTCCTAAATCCCAGAGTACTCCGAGAGCGCGAGCTGGGTACAAACTTTTTAACTAACTCCGTACTCCCAGAGTGCGATGCGGAGTATAAACATTTTCCCTAAATCCCAGAGTACTCCGAGAGCGCGAGCTGGGTACGAGCTTTTTACTTAACTCCGTACTCCCAGAGTGCGAGACGGAGTATAAACATTCATCTAACTCCGTACTCCCAGAGCGCGAGGCGGAGTATAAACTTTCTTCTAACTCCGTGCTCCCAGAGCGCGAGGCGGAGTATAAACATTCTTCTAACTCCGTGCTCCCAGAGCGCGAGGCGGAGTATAAACATTCATCTAACTCCGTACTCCCAGAGTGCGAGGCGGAGTATAAACATTTTCCTAGAAACCCCAGAGAACTCCAAGAGCGCGAGCTGGGTATAAACACTAACAAACTCCAGCTTCCGAGAGCGCGAACTGGAGTATAAACATTAACGAACTCCAGCTTCCGAGAACGCGAACTGGGGTGTAAACATTAACTAACTCCGTGCTTCCAGTACGCAAGGCAGAGTATAAACATACGTCAACTCTACACTTCTCCCCAATACAGGGGGCAGAACCATAACACATAACAAGTTGAAGACAGAAAGTGAATACATTTTCATTTCCATTATCAACAAAAAGAATCTGACTACAAAAATGGTTCAAGAAATTGCTACTAGTGGGAGCCGAATCCACATCTATACACGGCTATAGAAGAATCAACAAAATGCTACCCTACACAACAGAGATTTAAAGAAAGAGTTCAGTCTTTCTTCTTCCTTATCTTCTTCTTCGGGGTAGCTCCACCCGATCCGTTGCCCGATTTCTTCCTCAATCGCTTGCTCTTTTCAGGCTTGCCCTCCGGCAGCGATATAATGTCGACATCTTCCTCAGAGCTGGAGGCGACGGAAGTCCTTCTAGGAGGACGAGCTGGAGGCATAGGAGTAGTAGCAGGAGGAGGGGCAGGAGCGGTCTCAATCATTACAGTACCGCCCGGTGAAATCACCATTAACGGGGCAGGCCCGGGCGGATTCACACCAACATTCCCTGTTGCCATCTCGGCAGCAATCTCAGCAATAACATCATCCTCACGAGATACGTGGGCCGCATCAGATGTGCCAATAGCTGGCATAGATGAACTAACAGCCGGAGCAGCCTCACTCACGATATCGGACGGGTTGGCAGAGGGGTCGATGGGTTCATTGAGAAGCTCCTCAATCATTTGAGCGCTGAAAGAAAACATATTCGCATCTCCCTCCTCGCCAATCAAAGTGGAAGTCGTGACGGCTTCAGAAAAAACAACCCCTTGTGTTTGATGAGGAACTGATAGAGCAAGGGGCGCAGACACAATAGCTTCAGTCACTGAAATGCGACAAAACGAAGATTGTTAGCCAAGTGTGTTGCTTAAGGTTTTTTCACGACTAAACTACGAGAAGCGTTCAAATACCTTCCTTGGTCTGGACCGAAACATGGGTGGAATCATCGGCAGAAGATAATAACGGCTGGTCAGGATTATATGCAGGAACAGATTGAGGGTCTACCGCACCAGTGGTTTCGGGCAATGTTGGGAGTACAGCTTCAACACTTGCCTCGTGATGCGCGGTCCCCGAACCTTCGCCTGTCTCTAGAGATTGAACGCCAAGTTTTTCTTTCGCCATGGAGACCACCACCTCATGAAGGGTCTTCCTCTCATCATCGGTGAGCAAACGCATCTCCAGCTCAAAGTCGTCAAATGTTTCATCTGGATGCATTGCCTTCTTCTCATTCACCAGCCGGGTCCAGGCATTGTACAAGATCATGGAGTCATCTCCCAGCCACGCTAAATTTCTATGCTCCAGCACATTAGCGTTGTACGTGACAAGGAGATCGTCGAACTCAGCGTCCAGCCTGGACCTCTCCTCCAAAATCCTTTCCTGGATTTCTGCTTCCGCAGACTTAGACTTGACCACCGCTGCAGCAAGTTCGACCCTAAGAGATACCGCTTGGTTGCAAGCCTCTTGTGCAGTGGCGTTTGCGTCATCCTTCTCCTTCACCATTTCAGCAAATTTGGCCTTGAGCTCGTTCAGCTCTTTAACGGCTAAGTCTCGCTCAGCTGCAACGGTGGTGTTACGGTGGCCCATATCTTCTACCGTGGCGCAATGTTCCTGTTGCATCCTAGCCATTTTGGCCACGGCGTCATCGTGTTTCTGGAGAGCTTGAAGTTCAGAATTCCGGGACGACTCCGTTTCAGATTGAAGAACTTCAATGATGCGTTTCTGTTTAACAATTTCAGCATCACGTTCAGCAATAATCTTCGCCCTCTCAAAAGCCACTCTAGAAGCCTTCACGGCTGCCTTGTACCACTCCTTGTACTGAGCGTAGAAGTCGTGAATATAACTATGAGCGGTGGTCTCAGCTTCCGGAGGAATCCTTTTGAAGTTAGGAGGAAAGATATAGCCATCCATGCAAATTTCCGGGTAGTCATTTTTCATTTGGGCAAGTTTAGCAGCTCCCTCGCTTGTCAACTCAGCCGGAGCTTGTTCAATTATAGCGGCTGCTGTCGGTTCCGTTCTTGGCCGCTGAATATCAGGCCGAGAAGATTGGGAAGGCAACTGTTGCTGATGAGATGGCCCTGGGAGATCTACTGGAGCCCTGGGAGGCGGAGGAGAACGAGATCGGGGTCGGTACTGGTACCCCCGGTCTCTGTCAGAGTAATCGTAGCCAGAACGGTTACGCGAATAATCTCTGTCTCTATCATAACGTTCCTGACTCGAGTAGCCTCGCGAATGATCCCTATCCGTCTCTCTCCTACGAGAATCATAAAATGGAGAAGATTGGCGCACATTCCGAAGCCTATCTAGGGTGGAGCCACGTCCTGACATCTCACCTGCGATAAGAAAGAATTACGGTTTAAAATCCCATAAAGCAATGTTTACTATGCAAAAGTCATGGAGTGCCGTGGAAGTGTGTGTAAATGTGTAAACCCCCAAAACCGACCGGAAGTGTTGACCGCACTTAAAGGAAAGGGCTCGTTCACGTTTAGAACATCTTGAAATTCCTCCAACCCGGGATCATGAGAAATCGATATATAATCTGGGATAGGAATATCGTCTAGCCCTTTGAAAGAATCTCTCGGATGAGAAGGGGCGGCCTCAGAAATCATGACCCTGGAAGCGGGAGGAAACGCATCTACCGATTTTCCCCCCTTAGACTTAAGTTTCTTGGAAACGGCGGCCTTGCCTTTCCGTTTTTCTCCCGATTCTTCAAAGTTTCCCGAGAGATCAGCCATCGGCTCTGAATCTGTGTGGGTTATTTCTTCATCACCCGCCTCAATTATTCTGATTCCAAGTGACCTCTTCACTTTTTTCTTATTGGTCTTCTTCTTATCTCCCTTCTTGGAGGCAGACTTTGCAAAGCCTTCAACGACTATGCTTTGATTGATGTCGATCAAACCAAGGACTCTTAAGTTGTAGTCGTTCAGCACCGAGTCAATATGCCTCAGCTCACTTGGGACTTCTTGAAGACTCCGGACGGTACCCTTGAAACGCCCTCCATCGGGCCTAGAGATAATAGCTGAAAAAGGAATGAAATGTCAATTTTAACACCGAAGAGCTATTAGTCAAAGAAACAGGTTAAGGCGCTTACGTCTAGACAACCATCGCCTAGCGAAACCCGGAGGGCACCGAACGTAGAACCATTCGTTCTTGAAATAGCTCAGACGCGTCCAAGCTCCAACTACAACTTGGCAATTTCTAACTGCCTCCAAAAATGTAAACGACGGGCTATCACCCCTGCTCTTGAAGTTAAATATATGTCTGATTTCAGAGGGCCTCGGCGGGCGAAAAAGACAGTCCATAAATATTACGAAGACACTATTCAGCAGCGCGTGCCCGTTGGGATGAAGTTGTGAAGGAGCGATCCCTAAATATGATAGCATCCCTCGGATATATTGATTGAAGGGAGGAAGAGTTCCAGCCGCACAAGCATGACGGTAGAATGCTGTATATCCTTCAGGCGGATTGTGCGGTCTATCGGTGGCGCTGGGCAATAATACGTCACCCAGAGATATGTTATGCTTTAAGCATATTCGTCCCAACAAGGATTCAGATATGTTGGACTGAACCGAATCAACAGGGTCCTCAATAAATATCGCCTCCGGCAATTCATCTGGAGCTGGATCGATTACATCGGCAGGGATTTCAGGAATCTCAAGAACCGGAGGAGTCGAGCTCTGTACTTCTTGTTGTTGGGAGCTCGAAGATTCCATAATTAGCTAACTCATCAGAAAGCAACATTAAGTTCATAACTAGCCCGTGCATGCCCCAGTGTAGTGTGTATGAACATGTCGTGCAGTGCAAGTGCTGTGCATCACTTAAACAAATTTAACAGAATAAAGCGAGATGATCGTACGACATAACTTGGGGATTTGAGAATGAAAATGACCGTCACTTCCACGCCATCCAAACGCTACGAACCAACTTCAAGTATAAATCAGTTGTATTAATTGGTTAAGTCATAGTTCCATCGACGAGCTTCAAAGGAAATTCAAGTTCAAGTTTTTCAGTCAAGTTCGGTTATGCGAGGCCGAAGCTCGTCGGAGTCAAGTATGCTAAAATTCTTTAAGTTCGTTAGAGAATAACTTGAAACTGGTCGTAGTTCATATGATGGAGCAAGTCATAAACATTGGGTTCTCAAAACTGAAAGCGTTCGAATCCATATGGATCGACTCGAGGTGCTTCGAATCCAAATAGGTCGACTCGATATACTTAGGGATGGAGAAGCGCCTCGAATCCATAGGCACTGAGTGACTTCGAATCGATCGACCTTCGATACCTTCGATTCGATCAAAGCATAGTTACATAGAATCGATCGACACGAGGCTATTTCTTCCTTTGCAAGAATCGATTCGAAGCTATGAATCAGAAAACGATTCGAGTCACTTGTTCCTGGAATCAATGCCCACCGAGTCGACCCACTCCATTCGGATCTCATCACTCAGAATTCTTTGAGGCGAAGATAGTTCTAACATTTTCATCTCGAATCAATCCTTTAATTACCTGACTCGATTGCAAGTGGAAGCGGGGACGAAGTCAATCGTTTCGAGGAAAGCCCGTTAGTTTTTGCTCTGAAAGATCGATTCGAAGAAACGGCTAAAGCAATGGTAAATGGTAAAAAGTGAGAAGAGAATAGTACCCCGGTATATATAGAAGAAAATAGACGATTCGCCTCCCGGTACGACTGACCGGCTTTAACAGGTAAAGGCATCGACTCGATTCGTTACGGCAACTTCGAATCGATCGTAACCCACCACTTCGAATCCATCTCAACAACATCGATGCGAGACAACATCGACTCAAAGCACGAGCCCCACGAACCATCATTTCGAAAGTACATCGGTTCAAGCATTCACAACTTCGACTCCACCAACTCAGAGAACTTCGAATCCACACAGTATCGATTCGAAGGAACATCGATTCGAAGCAGTCGACAGAGGATGAACGTGAGTCGCTATGCCCCATCGATTCGAGGTATCTACTTCGAAACCATCAACTCGAAGCGGATCCAGTAACCTTGCTTCGCATCCATCAAATACCACCGGTCAAATGGACGAATCGTTTCCATATCAAAAATTGCTTGTTCACTCTTGTACCGATTCAGGAGAGGATCAATACGAGAGGATGATCATAGACAATCATAAAAGCAATGTTTTAACTCAAATCTCAAATCGGTTCAGGAGAGGACCGATGTAGAGTTCGATAGCGAACCGAACAGACAACAACTTGCGATCACGCAACGTTAACCAAGGTCAAGATAATACACGTATGCACGTATTTTTGACTGCTGTTTTGGTCTTTATCATCAGCAGGAATCAAATGCTCATCTCGTCATGACTCAAAAGCCCAACGGCCAGTCACAATTATACGACAGTCGATTACAGCAATACAGAAGGCAACTTTCGATAAAGCATGATGTAGCTATCCAATGAGAGACTGCAGCTTTTCAAAGCACGTCATGTTTACACAAGACGTACTTTGGGGGGCAAATGTTATCCCGCCTTTTGGCAAGGCCGTGACACCAAGGACTTGACTAGATACCGGTAACAGATTGTCTCGGAAGTCGGTTACACGTAAGGATCACTACGGATATCGATGAATTTTGTCCGAGTCCAGTTCGGGCTGCAATTGATAAGACGCGTCAAGCAGAGCCATGGGAACCAACGATCCAAGTTTCAAGTCAATCCGAGTTCGTATGCTCGAGATATCGTCGAAAAAAGATGGAGTAGGGCACCTTTAGTTCGAATCCATAGGTTTCGCCTATGTTCGAATCCATTGGCCAGGAAACAGTTCGAATCCATCGAACTTCCATTGCCTCGACTCCAGCAGCTCTCCCTTGCTTCGACTCCATCAGCATAGAAGCTCTCGTTCGAATCCAGCCGGACCAAGTAGTTAGCTGTACTTCGAATCGATTCGAACGATACCTTAAGTTAGAATCGATTGGAGCTTTCTACAATTCGAATCCATCAAGAGAGGGAACTTCGAATCCAGAAGACATTGCTTCACTTCGAATCCATCGTGGAAGCTTACCTTCGAATCGATAAGACAAAGCTTCACTTCGAATCGATAAGAGATAGCTTCACTTCGAATCCGGGAGACGCAGCTTGCCCTCGACTCCACCATCTTCGAATCCAAGTCATGGATTCGACCCAGTCAAAGCGGAGTGCAAACCGGATCGATTCGAAGAAAGCGCACCACGTCACCATCTTCACGAACAGGAAGATCGATTCGAACGAATCGATTCGAGCACATCGATTCGAACGACTCCAAAATACGAAAAACAACAACTTGAATCGATCATAACTCGAGTTCTACAAGTCCAAATCCCATGAAATTTTCACAGAAGCTCAAACACATGATGAAGAATGTGCACACCAAATTTCAGCTCAATTGGACGATTTCTTGATCGATTCGAACCAAGGGTCGAATCGATCCCAAAGTGGGCCCGGGTCTCCAGATTTCGGCCATGTGGGCCCCCTGACGTACCAGAACTGGTCTCCCCACATTTTAGGCGAAATACCAGCCTCCTACACCTATAAATAGACCCCCTGGTCATTCAGAAAAGGGGTCGGAGAATTCTAGGTACTGAAGAGCGTCCAGATTCTGCCAGATTTACTCCAGAACACCGCCGCTGCTTTAGATTGACACTTAGCATTTGAATTCAGTTGTATTACATTATCAACTACTGTAATCTTCAAGTAATCGAGCAATAAAATCATCAAACTTCATAGTGGACGTAGGCAAAACGCCGAACCACTCTAAACCGCTTGTCTTTGCAATTTACTTTCTGATATTTGGAGTTTTTGTTAGATAATCTACAGTTTTAATTTTCACTCTGCGCGTTTATCTCTTCAAAGACTTCCGAAGAGTGTTGTGCCCATTTTTGGTACAAACAGATGAGAAGACTAATGCAGTTGGAATAAAGTAAGCAACGATGATAAGAATAATATCATAAATTTTAATTGTTGAAATTAATGTAACAAATTTTTCATTCAACGTGTAAAAATTACATTGGATTTTACTTGCGAATTTATCACCTGATATGATTTTGAGTTTTGGTACATGTATGTTAAAACATAAATTATTAATTATGATATAGAATAGACTGTTTGCAAGTAATAAGCCAAATGTCATAAGGTCTTTAGGAGTGATAATTGATTTTGTGAGTTTAGGATAGGATCCAAGAATCGATATGACAGTATTGTTTGTTAAGCATCATAATTAAGCAAAAAATTTGATAGAGAAATCAAACATTTTGATTTTTAGTCAAACTGTAGGGAAGCATGTGTTTGTAAGAAATAATATTATGGGTATGCTAAAACTATAAGTAAAAAACATTACTAGTTGTTAACCATATACCCATGTGGAAATAATTTTTAGTCTAGTTGTTTGATCAGAAAATGACATCTTCTATAATCGGTATAAAAGGATGTTGGGATTGTCCCAACGATATACATAAACACCATATTAAAAGGTTTAATATGGAGCACATGATATGGATTCCTTATGCATTTGCAGTAGGAATTATCATATATGTTTTGCTACCTACTATATCACATTTTTCTTATGTACTTGGTACATTGAGTGAACATCAAATTTGGATTAACATCACTAAATGGTAGCTAATAATATTCTTAAGTATTTATGAAATACTAGAGATTTATTTATGGAAACAACGAACTCCTTATGAAGGAGTATTCAGACTTGAACTTTATAAGTGATATCGAGTATAGTGTGTCAATTCTAAATTCTTGTTAAGGAGCTTTATGTTTGGAAATGTTCCAAACATCAAGGTTGTGGTTGATTCAACCAAAAAGGCTAAGTACATCGCCTTGAATAGCATTGTAGCAAAAACGGTATATATATATATATATAACTGAGCTAGAGGTGATTTCAAATGTTTAGAATCCCATAACATTGTTATATGACAAAAATACCGCGATACATACCGCAAAGAACCTAAATCTCATTAGAAGTCGAGAAACATACTCCAAAAAGTTTCACATGAAAAAGGCACTTTATCAGCATCAGTGAGAGTTGTTTAATAGAGTAAATAATTAAGACAATATATCATATCTATTAACTGTGGGACTGACTCGATCATTTTGAGAAAATTGATAGTAGGAATGGAAATTAGACTCCAGACCTCAAGTCCAAGTCGAAGATTAAGATAGTTAGGGGTATGCCCTTAGTGTAATTATGTAATTTGTTATATATGCCTAACTCTATAACCAATCATATTCACAATAAAGGTATATGCTTTCTATTGTACACATTTATATAATGATATAATTAATTAAGCTATTAATTTAAATTATATTAAATCGAAAATCCTATATGTTATATGATAATAATTACAAGTAGTTATAATCATGAAAAATTACCACAATACAAAAGAACATATTATTTTAAATATTCCTGATCAAGATGTTTCGAGAAAGGATATCGATACATCCATTTAGATAAGACTACATAATGCTCTCCAAATATTTGGAGGTATATTACTCATGGCTATTAGGGGCTCCAAGAGGTTATGTACTAATAGTTATTGGATAAATATGAAATGACTCGTACAAGAGTTTCTTATTGGTTAATAACTGTAACAACCCATAATTTTAATAAATATTTTAAAATTAATTTTATTTTCAAACTTTGATTTTTAAATAATTTTAAGTTGAAGTTTGGAATTTTTCCTATGTATTTTAGATATTGTTTCATTTTTATTTTTATTTTTCCAAATACAATTAAATATTGATTTTCTAGAAATATTATATTTTGTCAAACCTTTATTGTTTATTGAATTTTTTTAAATTTTTATCTTTTCTTTGAAACAGTAATTGGTTCTGATATCCGCTCTGTTTTTCGTTTCGTCGAATTCCATTTTAAACTTTTTAGAATTTGATAAATTCAGCATTTTACACGCGGAATTTTATCTGCAATTTTATTTTTCATTTTCTATTCTATTTGCTATCTTTTATTTTGTTTTGGGTTTTGAATTAAATTGTGTGAATTTTTGTTGTGTTTGGAATTTTCCTATACTAGTTGTATTTTGTTTAAAATTTAATTCTAGTTTCAATAAAATAAACTATTTCTTTATTTACTTTCCTATTTTTCCTAAGACTAATTATTTATTTTCATTTTCACTTTATTTTTGTTTGTCTTTTATTTTATTTACTGATTTTTATTTGTTTTAAAAAGAATTGGAAATTCAAAGAGGCAAAGTCTTTTCATTTGCTTGACTTTTCATTGTCTAGACTCTTCATTGTCTTGACCTTTCATTTCCTAAGTTTTAGCCGTGCATTTCCTATTGCTTTTCACATGAAAAGAACTTCTCATCACTTCATTTTTGGCCAAGCATTTCTGGAAATATTTTTTTGGTAATGGCTTCTTTCATTTTTACTTTTTCTCTTCTCTTTTTCTCTTCTCCTTTTCTCTTCATTTTTTGCTTGTTTTTGCTTGATTTCTTCATAGCTTTGCTCGGCCTAGACCCCACCATCTCCTCCACCACTTCCTTCCCCACATCATCCACGGCCTGATCACCACCTCCTTTAACCAGTAGTGGCCGTGAGCACCCCTTGAAGACAACACCACAAAACTTTGCTTAACCCTTGAAAACAATGCATACCCTAGCCTAGTTTCCATCACCACCTTCATTTTTGACCACGGCCACCACCTCTAACTCCACCACCAGCACGTGACCACCACCCTAGCCTTGTTTTAGATCCGACCTGACCTGTAGTGAGCCACTGCCGAACCCATATTGCCTTTGGCCGAGCGTAAATGGTGAACAAAATCCCTCTTTAGCCTTGCCTTTTGACCTTCCTTGCTTGGTAACTCCTTCCTCTTCATATTCTTGACTTAGCCATGCCATATTGTGTCCAAACCCAAGCCTTTCCACCAATTTGATCATCATGGCCGAGCCAATATAGTGTTATGGTCGAGCAAATGTTGAGTTGTAGTCAAGCAAAATTGATTAAAAGCTTTGTGAAGTCATTGGTTTAATTCTATTTCCATTTGTTTCAATTTAATCTTTGTATTATAAATATATATTTATTTTGCTTTGTTTTGTTGATGAATACAAAATTAACATCTCGGCTCTCTCTCCACTCGAATCAAGTCGTGCTATCGTGCTTTCTGGATTTTTGTTTGTGTGTTTTATTTGCAAACTCCAGCGTAAAAAGGTGAGTATTCACACATGACATTTATACTTATAGAATTGTGAAAGGACAATAAGTGAATGTGTATAAACTATTATGTCATGTTATACCTGCCTGTGATGTAAATTATATGATGTTAAACCCTGTTATAAACTTGTCACATCATCTGCTATGTTATGTTTTATTATACTGTTTATTTAATTCTGTTAATCACACTGCAAGTTCCCTGTAGAGTAGAATTACTATGGGTTGAAATGATACATACCCGAACGGACTTAGAATAGGGAAAAATTGTTGTGGGTTGAAATGATAGGCCTGAGCGATTTTTGTTTATTGTTATTAACTTGGGATTGCGGGTTTGAAATGATAGAACCCGGATTTTTGGTTTGTAAATTACGGATTGAAATGATATATTATCCGTATCACTTGTCTTAGGTTAGAAAATAATATACAGACCCATGGTTATTCTAATTTTTTTTTTTGGATATTTAAGTATTTTAAAAATGTAAAATTATGACATTTTGATAAAATTTGAATTTAAAATGATCTATTAAAGTGTTATTGATTTTTCTATGAAAAAAAAAATGTTAAACAAATGAATGCTTAAAATGGTAATTTGGAATTTAACTTGACTTGGAATTGTGAGATTTGGTTTTAAAAATGGAAGTTTAAGTAAAAGGAAATAAAATGGAAATTAAGTATTTTTGTGAAATGATAAATTAAATTAAAGTGTTAAGTGAATGTAAAGAATAGGAAAATTGTACACTTGAATTTAATAAGTGAAGTAATGAAAAATTTGATATTTATTTGTGGAATTTACTTTATAAAACTCAAAGTTAAAGGGTATTTAAATGACCATTTTAAAGTGGAAAAATATGATTTTTATATAATTAAAATGGTTTAAATTGAAGTTTAATTGTTGCTAAAATTCTATTGTAAATCTGGAAATGTCTTTAGTAGCACTCCAGAAATGTTGTCGTTTCTGAAAATTAACTAAAATCTGAACTAATAAGAATCTGCAGCACTTTGTCAGTGCTGTAGTTGCAGAAGTGAACTAAAGGCTAAAATGAACTAAGGGCTATTGCAGCACTTGGTAAGTGCTGTAGTTGCAGAAACTAAATTAAAATCTGAAACTAACAACAGAGCTACAGTAGCACTTGTTAAGTGCTGCAGTTGGCTGAAATGAGAATTTTTAATGTAATTGAACTATTACAGCAGTTTTATAAATGCAGTCTTTACTGAATTGAATTTTTTTCAAAAATAACTTACTATAGCATTTTCTAAGTGCTGCGAAAGCTGAAATTTCAATGTTTTAAAGTATTTAACTGAATAAATGAACTTAAAAAAGGGAAATTTTTTGGGAATTGAATATTTGATTTGAAGGAATAATGACTTCACTTTTAATGGTTTAAATGAATGATATTAATTAGGAATTATAAATCATTTTGAAATTTATAACCATGGGTACACTGCTTTGTGTGTCATTTGATTTCCTTGTGATTGTTTGATGCACACCTTTGATTTTGAGAGTGTGGCTAGAGGTGAGCGGTTATTGTAGCTCTACGCTACCTTAGTCACATTAACACTGTTATTTGCATTGGTTTACTTTAATATGGATATTTCTATGATAGTGTTTATTACTGCTCAGTTTATGGTTTGAGTGATCCTTAAAGGATGGGCGATCCCAAGCATCCTTGAAGTTATTGTGCATTGCTATTACATTTCACTTGAGTTGGTTTACATTGTATATGTATGTATGTCGTGACTCGAGTGTTTGTGTTTTACTTTACGCTCGGGTCAGCCTGAGAATTACAGCTTTGGATTCACCTTTTGGAGCTAGAGATCTGTTGGAGCTTATTTGTCTATCGGTTCATCGACTTCTATTCCAGTTATTTCCTATTCAATATTGTCTCTGTATTATTGATTTATGTATCTGAACTTCTATTGTATCTATTTTGACTATGAGATTTTGTATATGTTTTGAGAGTTGTATATAGTAGCTTCATGAACTACTATGGTATTTTATTTCCGCTGCGAGTTATTCTAATATTCTGTGTCTCTGATTCTGTGTTTGATTTCATTTGCTCCAAATTTTCTTGACAATTCACTGTTTTGAAGTATTCAAGTCCGACATGTGTGGATTTATTGTCGATTTGAATGGTCCAAAATAGTGGGATGTTACAATAACAACTAGGTTAAACAGGAAATCTCGAAGTGATGATGTTACATGGTTTCGTCGACTTGAGAATACCGTTGCACACTAATGTGAATACTCCACAATAATTACTGTTAAATCATAGCATGGTGACCATCGAGCGACTACAGATGGGTCATAGTAGAAGCATTGGAAGTGAAACCCTATTCAATAAAGAATTTGCCTCCTTGGTTGTATGAGGTTAGTATTACGGTAAAAATAATCAACTCAAAGTCAAAATCTCTGGTCAAAGTAGTTCAGTTAATAATAAATGTTATTATTGAATTATGGACTTTGTTTATGGACTAAACAAGTTGTATATGGATGATATTTGAATTTTTACCAACAAAATTCTATAAGTTCTAAAGCGATATAGTGTTGATAAAGAGAATTGGTGTAAACAGTCGATACTAAATGGTAGCGCTAAATTGTAAAAATTAGATTTTACCAATGAAGCCTTATAAGCAGTAAATTTGGTGAAACTATCATAATAATAACTAAGGTGATGTGTGATATTTAATATTCGAATTTTTCGATATTAATCGCTTGCTGCATTTATACCTACGAAAGGCACAACTGTGTTATTGATTTATCCAAAATACCTCATAATTTAATTGATTTACAATGTGATAAACTGATTAATATTTATGAGATATTAATTATTGATGGGTTCCATAAGTAATTAATTGGGCTTGTATATAAAATTATACATGTATGTATCAATATACGATATCGATATGCATTTAAATATGATTTAAATGTCATTAATTATTAAACGGTTTTTAGTTATTCTGTAGTCCCATATCGCCTTAGTCACAAATTGCCATAACAAAGGAAGGGGTGGATATTTTTTTTCTTCTGAATTTGGATCTGATACTAGGATTAGTAAGAGGAGAAATAGTAAAAAGAGGAGAATTTGTGTCCTCCTTTTCCACTTTTATATAAATCAACCTATCTTCGCACTTTTTTTCTTGGAAAGATCCCCTCCTTGACCGCCACACTCCAGCCCACATACCCCATTGCCATAAATTTCCATAATGCAAATGCATATCAAATTAAATACAAATTTAAGTGGTACTCTAGGATGTTACAATGTCTAGTGAATGATTCAAGATGAATCTAGGAGTTCTCATCAAACAAGGTGCATTTAGAGGCTAATCTTTAAAAGGTATTGTTGGATATAGTTCATCCGGTTCTTGCCGAACCAAATACTATCTCCCCCATCGCCAAACCAAGGCCTTTCCATCCCATTACCGAACCACGTAGGCCGGACCACTGCTTCGCCGAACCAGCTCACGTCCATGCTTCGCCGAACCAGCTCACCTCCATGCTTCGCCGAACCAGCTCACGTCCATGCTTCGCCGAACCATCTCACCATCCCACCACCGGACCAAGCAACTACCGGTCCAAACTGCACTTCTCAAGCTCCTACCGGACCAACCCCAAACCGGACCAAGGTACTACCACATAGCACCGAATCACCTACAACCGGTCCACTCTACACTCCAACCACCTCCGAACCAAGCAATGCCGAACCAAGACGTACCAGGTGTAACGACCCCGGATTTTATATAGATTTAAATTAATAATTAAATGAATTTTTGAATTAAAATAGTGAAATAAAACGGTAAATAGATTGCGAGTTTTCCCGGATTCAAATATATTCTGTATTAATCATTTAAATTAAAAATATTGTATATTGTGTATATATGTGTACATATGAATGTATATGTAATATATGAGTAAATTTGTAAATGTATATATATATACATTGAATTTGAATTTGAAATCTTGAATATAAATGGTTTAAAATATAAATAATAAAATGTTGGGTAATAAAACTTTAAAAGGAAATACAAATATATAAAGTATACATCAGCCGAAATGAAACAAAAGATAAGCATGAACACTTGTAAAATAAAGAAACCAAATACATATGAATGTACTTGCCAAAGAAAAAAATATATAAGCATATATGCGAAAGCTTCCAATGCAAGCCACAGCAATATATTCTCAGCGAAGATAAGAAAAAAAAAAGTAAAGTTGTACAACATAATAAATGCAGCACCCAAACTTTCTCTCATCAGCCTACAAACAAAGAAAATATCCCTGTAAAGAAATTGTACAACACAACCTCATCACTTGTACAAAAACAACATATCCTGTAATTCGTTCTTTTGTATGTCAATCTTTTCATTCAGTTTCGTTCCTTCAAAGCTAAGAAAAACTGAAGCAACTATCATCTTAATAACTTAAACAAAAATCAACAATACAACTCAAGATCAAACCAGAGATTTAGGAGAGTTTCAGCTTGCAACCTGTTCAAAGAAGCTCTGTTTTCTTTCTCTGGAAAAACAACTGTGAGTAACATCAACCTTTTAAAATTTTAAACTTGACTTGGTTGCATTTATATCTGGAAAAACAAGTATAGTTTACATATTTTGAATGCTCTGTGAGTAAACAATAATTTCAAAGTTTAAGTTGTTTAAACTAGATTAAGATGCATATAAAATCTGGTTTGTGAATAGTCCAGTTTGAATATAATGATGTGCATATATATACACTTCTCTGTATATTGTTTGATCTGCCTGTAGTTACAAAGTTTAGTAGGTGATAAATTTTAAATATTACCACTCAATCATTATAGGCTGTGATTTAAACAAGATAAGTAGTTTCAAATATAAATAAAGTTTTTAAACTCGTTTTCAAATTTTGGAAGAAGCAGATCAACTGGAAAGTTGATTACAGGTTATCCAAATTCCTATGTTAAATTCAAATATTTTAATTTGTCAATTCATCAATATAGTTTGAATCTACATACAAAAGTAGGATTTTTAAAATAAAAATGATGATTTTTAAGCAAGTATTCAAGGTGCAGTACCTTGTTGAACAGAATTTGCTCTTTTGCCAATTTCAGCTAATTCAAACAAATTTAAAATCTGAATTTTGGTGAGAAGCAAGCTTGATAATGTAGCAATACCAGAAAAATGATAGAAAAATTTTCGAATGCATAGATTTTGGGTTTGGATCGAAAGTAGGGTTTTGTTCTTATGTTTTGAGGCTTTGTATTTTTTTGGGTTTGCGTCGCCGTGCCTTGATCGAGTGGCACGTGGGTTGGAGTGAAGGTCGAGGAAGGTGTGGAAATGGCGTAGGCAAGGTGGCTTGGTCTCCGGTGAGGTGGGGTGGCTGAACGTGGTGGTTATCGGAGGGATATGTGTGTTCCGCGTTCGAGCTGCAGGGCATTTTCATCGATTCACATTTATTCGAAAATCTGGGCTTAAATTTCTAATATCGAGATGAATTGGAGTTTGTGGGAGGCGGAGTGGGTTGCCAGAGGGTTGGCGAACCACCGTGCACGTGCACGGTGGCGTAGAGTGTCAGGGAGGATGCGAGTATTTTCGACTCGAATGATACTCGAGATTTCGTGGGTTTTGTCTCGAGTGAAACTCGAAGGAGCAGGAAAGATGCCTCGAGAAACTGAGCGCGTGAGATTCTTAAACAGGATTGTCGATTTAAGATTTTAACTGGAAAGAAAAAAAAAATTTTGAAGAAGGAAGCGTACGAGTGGAGGAAGAACGCGGGGAAAAGTGGGAGGAACCCGGGTTGTTACTCGAGAGAACAGGGGGGTTGCCTCGGGTCAAGTGTTGCTTCAGGTTCACAAACCTGTTTGCTTCTGAAATTTAAACAAAATCTAAATTTATAAATTAAAGATTATGACTGAGTTTTAAAATTTGGTTTAAATCTAAATTCAAGTCTAGTTTAGAATTTAGTTTGAAACAAATAAAGTTTTAGAAATTTAAACTTGTTTATATAACTTTAAAGTATTTAAAGGATTAAAAGAATTTTGAATTTTAAATGGAATTTGAAATTGTAAAGGAAGGATTTATTTATAATTTAAAGTAAATTAATTATGTAATTAACTTAAGAATGATTTATTTTATTTATAAATTAATAAATTAAGTTGATTAGAAATAATTAACGATGATTTAAACCTAAGAAAATTTCTTAAGAAAGTAATTAAAGAAATGTTATTAGTTAAATTGTTAATTAACTAGAAATCCATTAAGTAATCAAATTTATGTGATAAATTTTGATAATTAATTAGATTAATTAATTTAGATAATTAATCGTAAATTGTTAATTACTTAATAAATAAAAATTAAGGAGAATTAATTAAATGATAGTTAATTAATTTATTAATTGAGGCTAATTAATTTATTATTAAAGATTTATTTATTTAAATAAAATTGAAATTAATTAATGTTAATTAACCAGGATTAGTAATTTATTCATAAGTAACTAATCTGACTTAAAATTAATCAAAGGATTAATTGATCTTACTTATGAATGTTTGAATTCTATTTGATGATTTGATTGTTTGATATCCCTGATATGTGATGATTTGTGATATACCCTGATTTGTGTTTTTACTTGTGATGTAAATTATTATCTGTGATATTTATATATTTGTAATCTGTGAATGAACGATAAGCGTTATAGTTTATATCGCTTATCAACTATATTGTTGTGTTTTAATCTGTGATGATTGATGTTGCACTATTGTGTGTAAAACCTCTGGACTACACTTATACACACACAAATATGGATTTCACGTGGAAATCGGTTAAGTCACAGATAATTTAAATTTAATGTTTTTGAAATTGAAATTTTAATTTCAATTAATTTTGAAAATGGATTTGGGTTAAATGTTAAAGCTTTTGAAATGGGGTTTTTAAGATGAAAGTTATTTTGAATAACTTGGTAAAATTTCCAATTTAAATAATTTAATTTGAATTTGAATTCAATATTTAGAATTGAATTCAATGATTGGAAATTTTGATTAAAGATGATTTAAATGTGTTTATATGAAGTTAAACCATTTTAAAAGTATAGTCTTGAGAATTTGGATTTAACCCAAGAACTTTAACTCGTATAAATGAATCAGGTTTCCAAAATGAAAACTGTTGTTTTCAAAAGAATAAAAGTTTTCATATAAGGAATGAAATTTCAATTTAGTTAAAGGAATTTCAAGATTGAATTGAAAAATGGTTTCTAAGTTATGAATGAATTCTTTTTGAAAACCATGAACTGAATCTGTTTATTTTTAACAGATTTAAAAATGATGATTAGTTTAAACCATTTGAAATGGAATTGTTTTGAAAACTATGAGTTAAATTTTTGATTTAAAGATTTAACGAGTTAATCAAATTGGAAGGGAAATTAATTTGGAAAATCTGTGAATGAATCTTTTGTTTAAAAGATTAAAGTGTGGAAAATTGTTAAACCGTTGAAGGTTGTTAAAATGAATCTTTTTGTTTAAAGATTTGAAAATGGTAATTTGTTAAACCATTTGAAAGAAAAGTTTTGGGTAATAAGTTGTGACTTAATTGAAATCCCAATATCCATATGTTCTTAAAATATTGCGCTCATTATTCGGTTTAACCGGGAGAGGACCTTTGTGTCATATAACCCATTCCGAATAAGTGATACGTCGTATATGGATCGCATTTGAAGACCGGTGGTGAAGACCGGATATTTGCGAAAACGAAAGGACAACTCGTCGAATGTCTCTGCATCGACTGGCCCCGATATAGAGATTTTATCACCCTTTGTGATGGGAAGTCCGGACGGGATCGTGAATACCCGGATTTGCAAGGGCTTCGTAAGAAGTGCCTTCGGTTCTGTTCGAACCCGGAACAGACTTGTATGGATACATGTCTGACATTACACTTTGAGATATAAAGCCGATTTCTTTCAAATACATATCTGTTTGTGGCGGAGAATTTATTCTCTTAGCTTAACACCCTTCTCTGAGACGTACGAGCTCAGAGGTTATGTAGTTGAAGGTTATCAGCGATATATTCCCAATTTGGTAATGTGGCATGCTGAGTGTAGCTGTGTGATGATCATCGTTTGATCATTTGTGATATGATCATTTGTTTGATCATTTATCTTTGTGATCATAGGTTGATCATCTGTTGACCCAAAGCATGGCTTTGTGACAAAGCGTAGCTTTGTGGACGAGACTTCGTCAGGGCCTCACAACCCGGAAATGGTCGAAACAGGATCGTTGCGGCAAGGTTATGACGGTCGCGCCCTTTAGGGTATGTCATTTCCTTCTGGAAAGGGGTGGTATCATGGTATGGAGCCCAGATACTTACTCATGTGGATACACTTTCTTTATGATGTGTGATGTTGGATATCGAGCGCTCGGATAAAGGTCCCAAAGGACCGGGAGGTGGCATATTCGTGAGTTACCTGTTACAGGGGTAACCCGGCCTTGTTGGCAGAGAGCAGTTTGTCTCTCGGGACGTCCCGCCAGAGGCGATCCCATGCGGCGAAAGGAAGTTCCTTAGCCTGACCATTTGTTGGAAATCCAAAGAAACAATACGAACCTTGTACGGTTTTAGTTGTATTACCTGCTATGGAATGTGGCGGTAACCTGCTATTGAACATAGTAGCTATAGTAGGCATACGATACTGGTCGTATGTTGGCTAAGATTAATATTATACTTTCGAAATGTTTTCCACTATGCACTAATAATAATATCAAGATGATTTTACGTAGTAAGCATCTTTGACTATCATAAGAAGAAATCTCCTCCAATTCTGCGTTTGCATTGTGTGTGTGGCGGGAGGTCTTATGGTAGTTTCATTTTCTAAAAGCATTGCGATTTTCAATGTTTAAATCCTTTTGTTGTTGTTTAAAGATAAACTGTTTTTTGTTGCTCACACCAGTCCCATGACTGATCCGGAGTTTATTGTTCCCTTCCTAAACTCTGGGTGCTCATAATTTTCCACACGAGCAGTCTAGAGTTGGGTTTCTTTTCAGATATTCAGGTTTAGTAGATTTTCTGGAGCTAGTTCAGTATTTGTAGTTCATTCATCGGAGTTGCTTATCTTGGAGTTGTGGATTAATTCTTGTCCGAAGATCAATTTGGAGCATTCTATTGGGAATATTGTTCCGCTGCTGATGTTATCGTTTTCTTTTCCGCTGCTATTTGTTGTATCATATCTCTGATGTATATTGATATTCATTGTATCACTCTGTTGTATCAGATATTGTATATCAATGTATTATTCTTTTCTTCCGCTGTGTTATTTACTTAATTGTGTTATAGCTCCGGCGAATCGGATTTGAACGGTCGAATCTGCGGCATTCTAGTACAATGTGAAGTACGGATGTTGATTTTCGAGCGGGCAAAACCCGATACGTTACATGTGGTATCAGAGCTAAGGTTGAACTTTAGCTCAGGAGTGTAACACGTTAAGTAGCTCATTAGAGATAGAGTGAAGTAAACTCTAGAATGAGTAATTCTCAGATATCCGTTCGAATGTCTCAGTAAATTCTCTTACTATCCACTGATAGTGAGTATGAGTGCAAGAAGAGGACGTGATAGGGGACGAGGGAATACGACTATAAATGGTCAATACCCTGCAACAACGAGGAAGCAATCTTTTCGCTATCAATCTCTTTTGTTCAGCATTTTTCTTCTCAATTCTTCGATAGTTTTTGGTAGATCCAGAAAGGAAATTCGATGTGTTAATGTGGGACATAAACTCCAGATAGGCCAAATTGTTTGTTTGGATGTATTGGTTGTTATGGTTGATAGGTATACTTTAGTTTTAAACTAAAATTCTGAAATTATATTCATATATCTGTCCATTCTTTGGATCCTAATATATTCTACGAATGGTTAGTTATTCCTTCGAACTGACCGATGCCACTGTATATTTCGTAGATCTGGATAACCCGAGTATCTTGTGAAGTGTCAAACAGATTCGTTCTGTATATGTTATTGATATTCTGATTTGGTGAGCCAAATGCAGAATAAATGTTCAGTTTGAGTCGATGAAATATTCTTCATCTATCTTTTTGTCTCCTTGGCAATTTCGAGGACGAAATTCTTTTAAGGGGGGAAGTCTGTAACGACCCCGGATTTTATATAGATTTAAATTAATAATTAAATGAATTTTTGAATTAAAATAGTGAAATAAAACGGTAAATAGATTGCGAGTTTTCCCGGATTCAAATATATTCTGTATCAATCATTTAAATTAAAAATATTGTATATTGTGTATATATGTGTACATATGAATGTATATGTAATATATGAGTAAATTTGTAAATGTATATATATACATTGAATTTGAATTTGAAATCTTGAATATAAATGGTTTAAAATATAAATAATAAAATGTTGGGTAATAAAACTTTAAAAGGAAATACAAATATATATAAAGTATACATCAGCCGAAATGAAACAAAAGATAAGCATGAACACTTGTAAAATAAAGAAACCAAATACATATGAATGTACTTGCCAAAGAAAAAAATATATAAGCATATATGCGAAAGCTTCCAATGCAAGCCACAGCAATATATTCTCAGCCGAGGTAAGAAAAAAAAAAGTAAAGTTGTACAACATAATAAATGCAGCACCCAAACTTTCTCTCATCAACCTACAAACAAAGAAAATATCCCTGTAAAGAAATTGTACAACACAACCTCATCACTTGTACAAAAACAACATACCCTGTAATTCGTTCTTTTGTATGTCAATCTTTTCATTCAGTTTCGTTCCTTCAAAGCTAAGAAAAACTGAAGCAACTATCATCTTAATAACTTAAACAAAAATCAACAATACAACTCAAGATCAAACCAGAGATTTAGGAGAGTTTCAGCTTGCAACCTGTTCAAAGAAGCTCTGTTTTCTTTCTCTGGAAAAACAACTGTGAGTAACATCAACCTTTTAAAATTTTAAACTTGACTTGGTTGCATTTATATCTGGAAAAACAAGTATAGTTTACATATTTTGAATGCTCTGTGAGTAAACAATAATTTCAAAGTTTAAGTTGTTTAAACTAGATTAAGATGCATATAAAATCTGGTTTGTGAATAGTCCAGTTTGAATATAATGATGTGCATATATATACACTGCTCTGTATATTGTTTGATCTGCATGTAGTTACAAAGTTTAGTAGGTGATAAATTTTAAATATTACCACTCAATCATTATAGGCTGTGATTTAAACAAGATAAGTAGTTTCAAATATAAATAAAGTTTTTAAACTCGTTTTCAAATTTTGGAAGAAGCAGATCAACTGGAAAGTTGATTACAGGTTATCCAAATTCCTATGTTAAATTCAAATATTTTAATTTGTCAATTCATCAATATAGTTTGAATCTACATACAAAAGTAGGATTTTTAAAATAAAAATGATGATTTTTAAGCAAGTATTCAAGGTGCAGTACCTTGTTGAACAGAATTTGCTCTTTTGCCAATTTCAGCTAATTCAAACAAATTTAAAATCTGAATTTTGGTGAGAAGCAAGCTTGATAATGTAGCAATACCAGAAAAATGATAGAAAATTTTTCGAATGCATAGATTTTGGGTTTGGATCGAAAGTAGGGTTTTGTTCTTATGTTTTGAGGCTCTGTATTTTTTTGGGTTTGCGTCGCCGTGCCTTGATCGAGTGGCACGTGGGTTGGAGTGAAGGTCGAGGAAGGTGTGGAAATGGCGTAGGCAAGGTGGCTTGGTCTCCGGTGAGGTGGGGTGGCTGAACGTGGTGGTTATCGGAGGGATATGTGCTTTCCGCGTTCGAGCTGCAGGGCATTTTCTTCGATTCACATTTATTCGAAAATCTGGGCTTAAATTTCTAATATCGAGACGAATTGGAGTTTGTGGGAGGCGGAGTGGGTTGCCAGAGGGTTGGCGAACCACCGTGCACGTGCACGGTGGCGTAGAGTGTCAGGGAGGATGCGAGTATTTTCGACTCGAATGATACTCGAGATTTCGTGGGTTTTGTCTCGAGTGAAACTCGAAGGAGCAGGAAAGATGCCTCGAGAAACTGAGCGCGTGAGATTCTTAAACAGGATTGTCGATTTAAGATTTTAACTGGAAAGAAAAAAAAAATTTTGAAGAAGGAAGCGTACGAGTGGAGGAAGAACGCGAGGAAAAGAGGGAGGAACCCGGGTTGTTACTCGAGAGAACAGGGGGGTTGCCTCGGGTCAAGTGTTGCTTCAGGTTCACAAACTTGTTTGCTTCTGAAATTTAAACAAAATCTAAATTTATAAATTAAAGATTATGACTGAGTTTTAAAATTTGGTTTAAATCTAAATTCAAGTCTAGTTTAGAATTTAGTTTGAAACAAATAAAGTTTTAGAAATTTAAACTTGTTTATATAACTTTAAAGTATTTAAAGGATTAAAAGAATTTTGAATTTTAAATGGAATTTGAAATTGTAAAGGAAGGATTTATTTATAATTTAAAGTAAATTAATTATGTAATTAACTTAAGAATGATTTATTTTATTTATAAATTAATAAATTAAGTTGATTAGAAATAATTAACGATGATTTAAACCTAAGAAAATTTCTTAAGAAAGTAATTAAAGAAATGTTATTAGTTAAATTGTTAATTAACTAGAAATCCATTAAGTAATCAAATTTATGTGATAAATTTTGATAATTAATTAGATTAATTAATTTAGATAATTAATCGTAAATTGTTAATTACTTAATAAAAAAAAATTAAGGAGAATTAATTAAATGATAGTTAATTAATTTATTAATTGAGGCTAATTAATTTATTATTAAAGATTTATTTATTTAAATAAAATTGAAATTAATTAATGTTAATTAACCAGGATTAGTAATTTATTCATAAGTAACTAATCTGACTTAAAATTAATCAAAGGATTAATTGATCTTACTTATGAAATGTTTGAATTCTATTTGATGATTTGATTGTTTGATATCCCTGATATGTGATGATTTGTGATATACCCTGATTTGTGTTTTTACTTGTGATGTAAATTATTATCTGTGATATTTATATATCTGTAATCTGTGAATGAACGATAAGCGTTATAGTTTATATCGCTTATCAACTATATTGTTGTGTTTTAATCTGTGATGATTGATGTTGCACTATTGTGTGTAAAACCCCTGGACTACACTTATACACACACAAATATGGATTTCACGTGGAAATCGGTTAAGTCACAGATAATTTAAATTTAATGTTTTTGAAATTGAAATTTTAATTTCAATTAATTTTGAAAATGGATTTGGGTTAAATGTTAAAGCTTTTGAAATGGGGTTTTTAAGATGAAAGTTATTTTGAATAACTTGGTAAAATTTCCAATTTAAATAATTTAATTTGAATTTGAATTCAATATTTAGAATTGAATTCAATGATTGGAAATTTTGATTAAAGATGATTTAAATGTGTTTATATGAAGTTAAACCATTTTAAAAGTATAGTCTTGAGAATTTGGATTTAACCCAAGAACTTTAACTCGTATAAATGAATCAGGTTTCCAAAATGAAAACTGTTGTTTTCAAAAGAATAAAAGTTTTCATATAAGGAATGAAATTTCAATTTAGTTAAAGGAATTTCAAGATTGAATTGAAAAATGGTTTCTAAGTTATGAATGAATTCTTTTTGAAAACCATGAACTGAATCTGTTTATTTTTAACAGATTTAAAAATGATGATTTGTTTAAACCATTTGAAATGGAATTGTTTTGAAAACTATGAGTTAAATTTTTGATTTAAAGATTTAACGAGTTAATCAAATTGGAAGGGAAATTAATTTGGAAAATCTGTGAATGAATCTTTTGTTTAAAAGATTAAAGTGTGGAAAATTGTTAAACTGTTGAAGGTTGTTAAAATGAATCTTTTTGTTTAAAGATTTGAAAATGGTAATTTGTTAAACCATTTGAAAGAAAAGTTTTGGGTAATAAGTTGTGACTTAATTGAAATCCCAATATCCATATGTTCTTAAAATATTGCGCTCATTATTCGGTTTAACCGGGAGAGGACCTTTGTGTCATATAACCCATTCCGAATAAGTGATACGTCGTATATGGATCGCATTTGAAGACCGGTGGTGAAGACCGGATATTTGCGAAAACGAAAGGACAACTCGTCGAATGTCTCTGCATCGACTGGCCCCGATATAGAGATTTTATCACCCTTTGTGATGGGAAGTCCGGACGGGATCGTGAATACCCGAATTTGCAAGGGCTTCGTAAGAAGTGCCTTCGGTTCTGTTCGAACCCGGAACAGACTTGTATGGATACATGTCTGACATTACACTTTGAGATATAAAGCCGATTTCTTTCAAATACATATCTGTTGGTGGCGGAGAATTTATTCTCTTAGCTTAACACCCTTCTCTGAGACGTACGAGCTCAGAGGTTATGTAGTTGAAGGTTATCAGCGATATATTCCCAATTTGGTAATGTGGCATGCTGAGTGTAGCTGTGTGATGATCATCGTTTGATCATTTGTGATATGATCATTTGTTTGATCATTTATCTTTGTGATCATAGGTTGATCATCTGTTGACCCAAAGCATGGCTTTGTGACAAAGCGTAGCTTTGTGGACGAGACTTCATCAGGGCCTCACAACCCGGAAATGGTCGAAACAGGATCGTTGCGGCAAGGTTATGAGGGTCGCGCCCTTTAGGGTATGTCATTTCCTTCTGGAAAGGGGTGGTATCATGGTATGGAGCCCAGATACTTACTCATGTGGATACACTTTCTTTATGATGTGTGATGTTGGATATCGAGCGCTCGGATAAAGGTCCCAAAGGACCGGGAGGTGGCATATTCCTGAGTTACCTGTTACAGGGGTAACCCGGCCTTGTTGGCAGAGAGCAGTTTGTCTCTCGGGACGTCCCGCCAGAGGCGATCCCATGCGGCGGAAGGAAGTTCCTTAGCCTGACCATTTGTTGGAAATCCAAAGAAACAATATGAACCTTGTACGGTTTTAGTTGTATTACCTGCTATGGAATGTGGCGGTAACCTGCTATTGAACATAGTAGCTATAGTAGGCATACGATACTGGTCGTATGTTGGCTAAGATTAATATTATACTTTCGAAATGTTTTCCACTATGCACTAATAATAATATCAAGATGATTTTACGTAGTAAGCATCTTTGACTATCATAAGAAGAAATCTCCTCCAATTCTGCGTTTGCATTGTGTGTGTGGCGGGAGGTCTTATGGTAGTTTCATTTTCTAAAAGCATTGCGATTTTCAATGTTTAAATCCTTTTGTTGTTGTTTAAAGATAAACTGTTTTTTTGTTGCTCACACCAGTCCCATGACTGATCCGGAGTTTATTGTTCCCTTCCTAAACTCTGGGTGCTCATAATTTTCCACACGAGCAGTCTAGAGTTGGGTTTCTTTTCAGATATTCAGGTTTAGTAGATTTTCTGGAGCTAGTTCAGTATTTGTAGTTCATTCATCGGAGTTGCTTATCTTGGAGTTGTGGATTCATTCTTGTCCGAAGATCAATTTGGAGCATTCTATTGGGAATATTGTTCCGCTGCTGATGTTATCGTTTTCTTTTCCGCTGCTATTTGTTGTATCATATCTCTGATGTATATTGATATTCATTGTATCACTCTGTTGTATCAGATATTGTATATCAATGTATTATTCTTTTCTTCCGCTGTGTTATTTACTTAATTGTGTTATAGCTCCGGCGAATCGGATTTGAACGGTCGAATCTGCGGCATTCTAGTACAATGTGAAGTACGGATGTTGATTTTCGAGCGGGCAAAACCCGATACGTTACACCAGGCCAGATCACGTCAGCCCAGGCCCATTAGCAACTATACACATCCTAGACCCCTACCCCAGCCTCACTCTATAAATAGAGGGGCAAGGGTACAACAATGGGAACAAGTTTGAGAGCTCAAGCACGGAGAGAACTTTCAAACAACTTTCTTTTACTTGTATCAAAGCATTGTACTTGTAATAAAAAAGAGAGAAGAGAAATAACATATAAAGTGGACATAGGCACATTCTGGCTGAACCACTATAAATCTGCGTGTCTTTTTTACAGTTTAGCCCCTGCTTTTCATATATTTGCATAAATCTCCAAAATCACTAAGAATAACATAAGATCTACTAAATCATACGACTTTGAGGTGTTTGTCCATTTTTTGTGCAAACAGGTATATTCTTATTTTACATTTATATCTTATATGTCATGTGATCATCTGTAGAACACTTCTATATATGTATTCATTGTCTACTTTATATGTCTCTATGTGTGTGTGTTTAAATCACATTATATGGTTACAATACCCGATCATGCTCATTTGATGTAATGTTAAAACCAAGTGTACATATGTATATAATAATCTTATTCGACCATATTTAATTCGATAAATAGTTTTATTTATTTCAAAATGTCATAATTAATTTCCAAATGTTTTAAATTGTTTTACTATTTTCAAAGTCAAATATACTAATAACATGTATTTAAAATTGTATATAAATTACATTAATATTTAAATTTGTATTCAGCTTTAAAAAAATTTAGGTAAATTATATATTTAATATAATATATAATATAAAGTTATTTAATAATTATTTAAAC
Organism: Allium fistulosum; assembly: GCA_030737815.1. NCBI lineage: Eukaryota > Viridiplantae > Streptophyta > Magnoliopsida > Asparagales > Amaryllidaceae > Allium > Allium fistulosum. Next base: position 374,407,499 of record CM060902.1, on the reverse strand, counting down.
ATTGTTTATATTTTATAATATATAAATATATATATACATATATGTATGTGTGTGTATATATGATTTATACATATTAATCATAATAATAACTTCCACTTTTGAGTATATGTTGTACATGCGCATGCACATCATATATACATGAGCATATATTAATACACTTAAGAAACATAAGCAATAAATTAAAAGCACAATAATTAATTAAATTAAATTAATAAATTTTGATTTTATTTAAATTAACTAGATTGGATCTAGTACAACCCATTTAACTTCATGTGTTACACCTCGGCTATAGTGACCAAATTATCAAATGGAGTTTACCGCCTGACAGCTCAAATCAAAGGGAACAGAAGGTGTGATCTCTCTTATACACTACTTTTGGTCAATGTGGATACGTTTCAATACCTTGATACATCTAAAATAATACGTATTACGTCTCTATGCAAAGTAACGTACACGAGTTCAAAAATTAAGCAAATCACATATCATGAACATGCATATAAATGGTGACATGGGTATCAATATCATAATGAAAATGGTAATATATATCTTAAAATATATCTGATACATGGACTACTCAAAATACATCACTCTAAACTCAGGTGAATATGTGCTATCCAAAATATTACCAACTTTTAACGTCCCTATAACAAATTTTTATGCAATCAATCTTAAAACACATCTACAGCTTCCAGAATCATCTCAACTCCATTATTCCTTTGAACGAAACAAACAGTGTTGCAGATCTTGACTTATAGGAAATAGTTGCTAAACCAAAACATAGTAGTACTCCAAACAAAATATGCATTTTGTATTACATTTACCATGGATTGCTCGACATATAAAACTGACTGACATCCATAAATAACCATTCTAAAATCATAACATCTCAGTCTGACCCGCGACATTGTCACACACATAACTAACCTATAGTTAGGCTATAATAATGGCCATTAGTATAACCGTGCAATATTAATAATATACAAGTTTCGTGTTGGGTATACACACGTGACATATCAGCCATACATGATATCACTCATACCATGCAAAACCTGCCTATTATCATCAATCAAAAATAATGTAAACATACCAGTGTCATGTCATAATTCAAAATGATCCACAGTTGCAACTCTAATCAGTTGGGAAATCATATCCAATCCCACTAATATTGCACACAATTTAAGTACACTGTTTTAGATTACCTTTATCTAATTTCATTGTTTACTATGATATAGCAATTTTCAAACGTATATCTACAGTTAACAGCTGCACACAATTTTACATGGTTAATATACACAAATGAGAGTTATATCTTGACTCTCTTCCATGGGTTCCCAACCAGAATACTTTTTGGTAATCACTTACGGATTCATAATCTACTAGACTAACTGCCTTGATAATCCATACGGCCTTTTTCACTTGCTGCTTTCAACCAATTGTTGCTCTTCACATAATACCTTAGTTGCACTACCTCTCCAGCTTCTAAAGATGTATACATTTTATATGCTGTAGTTGCGTGCCTAGTTCCATATTGAGGCACTAGATCTCATTGTACTACGTCTCCAATTCCCATTATTCATCATATTATACGTGCAACAGAACGTTGGACTCTGTGACAAAGGAAAAAATCATCATGATTCTAGTTGCGATCCTCCAATCAGTCCGCTAGGATGGATTCTAACAGTCTAACAGCCAATACCTTGTATGTTATTTTCAATTATTAAATTTTCTACTTTCAAAAATGGTTGACTTTCCAAAACATCATTTACAATAGAAATGATATTATACTCATTTTCATCAAATAAATGTCATGTGTGTCCATTTCACCAAGCAACAGTTGATTCAAAACATCTCAATTCAAACATGACAAGTCTCATATTCACGTCAATATCAATGGAATGTACTGAATTAATATCATGGGTGAAACTGTCATCATAACATATAATTGTATTTCTAAAATAAAACAAGTATTTAAAATTGGCCAAATTTACATCATATTATATCATGGAAGATAATAAATTTGTATATTCATATCTTAAGATAAACTCAACTTAATCATACATCATAATGAAATCAAAAATTAAGGATTACTATATTCAACATTTGCAACCAATCATTTATTTCCACATATAGAGCATTCATAACATTCATCAAGCAAGACACACATCACTTTATTAAATATTTATTTCAAGAAGTCATGTAGCATGCTATTTATTTCACCAAAGTCTCAAGTTTAAAACTTTATACTTCATATATTCACAAAACATTTCCATATCCCTCAAATTAATTTTCATCAAAATATACACGTATATTTAAACCATTCATCTCTTATGGTTTAAAATAAAGTTCAAACAATTTCTATTATTAAAATAAACTAACTTTATTTCATAAAATCTTTTCTAAATTCAAAACCCATAAAATATTCATATCATAAATTTATCTTTAATATTAATTTTTCTATTTTCCAACAAATGCATAACACAACTAAACTTACTCAAAGAACATTTAAAAATCAAACCCTTGTTTAATCCATCTTTAAGCAAGTTTTTAAAGTATAAACATGGTCTAAAATCATCACAATGATCCGAAGAAACAAGAGGAAGAAGCAAGAATTGAAAACAAGAATTGGTAATGGTTCAGGACATACTGCCCTAAATTTGACACGATCGGTCGACCACTGATGCATGGGGCTGTCGACTGGTCATGACGATTTCTGGGCAGTAATGTCTAGAACATCACTAGTTTTGGTCGTCGGCTCTTTACTTTCGGTTGCAAACTTTGGCCTATCTTTGGATGCTCTACATATTACTCATACTACTCTATATTATCACTTGAATATCCAACAACTAAGAAACAGTTGTGATCAAACAATAAAAAAATCATGCTTACACTTACTGTACACAGCGTTATTAGAATGTTATACCCACAATTTAATGATTTCCATTCGATTTACCAATGAGGTTAAAAACACTAGCTTGGATTTGATGGAAAATGGAGCCATGTTGATCTATCTTGGTTTTCTAAAATGGTGTGAATGAAGTATAAGTTGCAGTATTTATAGATTTGGGTACTGAAGCCTTAAGGATAAACTTGGGTGTAGGTTTAAATAGGATGGTTAAAATAGAAGGATTTTTTTATAGGCTTAAAATGAAGATACCCCTTTTAGTTTTTCTTTTCTTTTTATTTTAAAAACCAATATCGCTAACCACTGTTAAATCTAATCACCATTAAATCAACACCTTACATCCATTTAAAAATCCATTAAAGGTGTTTTATTAAAATTTTATTTCATTCTTATGATAAATTTTCTTCCACTAAAATATCACATTCCAATTTGTACAAAGTTAAAACAATTGTTTCATTTTTTAAAACAATTCCAAAATTTTACAAATATCGTTTATTTTACCAAAATAAATTTTCAATTGAATTTTAGATTTTTAAAACAAAATTCAAAATTCAAATTCAAAATTTTAAATTAATATTCTTCTTTAATTATTCCAAAAATTCACTTGTTATTGATTTAAATTCAATAAAATTCCCAAAATTATTTTCTAATCTCATTTATAAATTATTTAAACTTTTTATCAAGTTAAGATAATTTTCCATAATTTAAATCTATTTGAAATTTAAACTTTTTCGATTTAAATTTTTCAAAAATCCATTTATTTGTCAAAATTCCAAATTAAAATTCTAAAATACATTTTATTATAGTTATATTAATATCGGGATGTATAGACTCACAATTTATCAAAGTGTGTATAACTTATTTTCTATTGCATTCAACTTGATATATATATATATATAGACACACACACATCCATGCATACAAAAATCAATTGAAATCGATCATCCATGACTCGATGAATCAAACAAATACGTATCCAGTGAGTAAAAACTACTCAGGACATGTCTGTTTTATTAGTTCTTCGGTCTCCCAAAAACAAACTCTAGGGTTACTTGACCATCGAACTTTAATTGAAAGAATACTCTTGTTTCTTAACTACTTTATTTTCATATCTTGGCTCTATAATAATATCAAGTCCTAAATGACTCCTCGGTATCTTATGAAATTATACCAATTAGCCTTAAATAGATTTAATTACTCTTCTATAGTTCAGCTTACCTGAACTGTTATAACATGAGTCCTCTGGTGTGTTGATCGACTATCACTCAACCATTCTCATTTCCATTGTAGTGCATCATGAAATAGAATTAGTCTGCAAATCTTTTAATGCTCGTCCTTTACTAGGTGGCACATAACACATTGCTTTACTTATTTGTCGATGTCTCATTCAATCATATATTTTCTTCTAAAGCCGAATCATCATTCTAGCTAATCTAGATTCGATAGAGTAAGCTTGGTTGAATCTTTAATATAACTGTTCTCCTTTTTTCTTCAAAGTTAAAGATCATAGGAAAATAATAATTTCAATACCCTTCCCTTTACTCAAGATCTTCATAGTCAATTCTTATTTTCTTCACCTTTCTAATTTTCATTTGGTTAAGAAAGCTACCAAATGGTTGAATACTAGGTATTTAATCAAACCTAAGTTCCATTGCTTTCTAAACGGTATACATACTACTGATTTAATAATGCTAGAAAAATCTCTAGCCGTCAAATTTATTTAATCTCATTTTCTCAAGATTCCATAGTTTATAGAAAATAACTTGGACTGATATTTTATGCTCCAAAACGCGATCAAAATCCATTCCATGTAATCAGAATATTGAAAAGTAATCGTCCACTTACCATAGAGTAATCGAGTTCGATGAAAATTGAATCAGTCCATTCTAAAAATAAAGAATCATACTTAGAATACTACTATGTTGAAATATCTCATCTGATCATTTAGAAATCCATATCGATATGCTAGTCAGGCGTATCGACCAAAATTACTAACGACTCAAAGGATAAGTTAACGTAGTTAATTTTTCCATATTACCCCTCTTTTACCTAAAACAAGATTTTTTTAATCCCCTTGTGATTCCATTTTATAAAAACCGCTGGCTTACATGATTTTATACTTTATCTATATTTAAATGGGGCCATAACCTTTTAAGTGATAAATTTCTTTCAAAATCCATATTCTAAACTAAACTTATGAAAACAGAACCAATAAACATGTAACCATTCATACGCAAACTCAAACAATCAATTATGCACAGCTAGAAGTAATCTATTATTTCCGCTGCACACTCTGCTCACTACTATATCCTTTTATTTGAATCTGCTTTATCATAATCTATCTTTGTGATGTATTCTTATTGAAGAATTTAGATTAGGGTCTTATATAGTTTCCCTAATTGAATCATTACTAATTTATTTTAAAATCACTTAAATAAAAATATTATACCACTAAACCAAATGATACAAAGGTATCATTCAACTTCATTTTCAAATAAGCGTACCTTCTAAAACCAAGACTTGCTTCCTTTTATCCTATTTAGAAATGGGTTCCTCAATTGTGAATACCTTAGCTAGGGTTTGTTTCTTGGGCTTTTTGCACTATCTTTCCATATGGCCCATTTCATCATAATTATAACATCATTGTTTTGTAGTTCTGAATTCTTAGCATAGTGATCCTTCTTTCCACATGCATAACATTGAACCAAAATTTATTAGATTTCTTTCCCTATTTAGGTTGTTCTAGTTGAACTGGTTTCTTTGGCTTAGTCTGCCTTAGTTGTAAAGGCTTCTTATTCTTCTTAGACTCCAAGTAATTTTTCTTTTAAAAGAACAATTTCTTCCACTGTTGGACTCTTTGAGTAGATTGTCCTTCGGAGTCTGAGTCAAGTTCTTGGAGTTTCTCATATCTAAATGCCATATCAACTATTTCCTCAAATAGACTTCTTATCCGAGTAAGTAACTTACTCTTAATTCTACATTTAGTCCAAGAAAAAGATTTCATTCTTTTTCATTGGTGAATAAATCAATGTTGGTATATACTTTGAAAGAGTATTAAATTTATTTACATATTTAGTCATAGACGATTTTTTGGGTTATATCTATAAATTTCTGAAGTAGAGTTGCCTTTTCTACTTCGGGAATAAAATAAGCCCTAAATAGATCTTTAAACCCTTGCTAAGTTATTTCTTCTTCTATTATTTCCATTGTGACAACATCGTACCAATTCAAACCACAAGATTGTAACTGGCGAGACGCCATTATCCTTTTTCTTGGTCTCTTAAACTTAAATCAATGAAAATCCTTTCATAGGATCTCCAATAAGTATGTGCACCTATAAATCCTTCATTTTCCAAAATTGGCTTTTCTCCTAGACATACATACTCATTACAAAGTCTTGTGAATTGCATTTTGGGACTCGAATTCAATTCTCCAACAATGCCCATATCTTGAAAATGCCATATAATTTCCATCCATTAACCCAAACGTTTGGCTTTTCTGAACTGCTTCCTTGACTACTGGGTGATCCAGGCAATATACCTGCTCTAGGTCTGCCATGCCCAACAATTTTATAATAAATAACATTCATCACCTATTAGATAAATATTTTTATCTATTAAAATTTCACTAACAAATATTTATATTTTTCAAATACGTACATAACTCCCATCCTAGTGTTTTTTCTTTAAAATACTAACCTTAACTCGTATATTACATACACCAGTTATTTCTAACTTTACATAGGTTATATTAATTGGGTAACTAGCTATGTACGACTCTTCTATGGTTAATCATGTACTGATTCTTGATTTACACAATTCTATCTCAAACTTGACTCTGATACCAAGTTGTTACCCCCATCTTGTGCGATCGAATTATTAGAGGAAGTTTATCACCCAATGCTCAGACCAAAAGGCATAGAAGGAGCCATCACTTATATATATTACTTTGGGTCAACACAGATATGTTTCGATACTTGAATACATCTGATATAGCAAGTGTCACATCTCAACGTAGAGTATTCTTCATGAGTTCTAGAATTGAGTAAATCCCAGATCAAGAACATGTATTTAAATGATGAAACATGTATCAATATCATAACAGATGGTAATATACATCTCAAAGTATGTTTGATACATGGAATACTCAAAATACATCAGTTTGAACTCGACAGACTATGTACAATCCAAAATATTGCCCGCATCTAATGTCCATGCAATGAATTTTCCTACAAATGATCTTAAAACAAGATCACGACTTCCTAAACCATCTCTATTACATCATTACTCTAAATGAAATGAACGGTGCTGTAACTCTCGACTTCCAGGTAGTGGTTGCTAAACTTAACATAGTATTACTCCAAACATAATACATTATGTATGACATTCCCCATGGACTGCTCGATAAACAAAACCAACTAACATTCATAGATAATCATCCTGAAATCATTACATCTCTATCTGACCTAAGGCATTATAACATACATAACATACCTCAAGTCAGGCTAGAATCTAGTTATGAGTATAACTGTGTAGTAATAATAACATATAAGTGTCACATCCGATATATACACATGACATATTAACCACACAAGATGTCACTCACACCATACAAAACCTGCCTATTATCATCAATTAAAAACAGTAAACGCACCAGTGTCATATTGCAATTCAAAGTGATCCACAATTGCAACTCAATTCAACTGGGATATCGCATCGCATCCATGCTCATAAGTTGCAAATAATTTAAATTCAAGTACACCATTTTAAGACTACCTAAACCTGATTTCATTATTTCCTTTATCCGATTTCATTGTTTACCATAATATGATCTTTTCCAACCGTATATCTGAATAATCAACATTTGCACATACATTTTACGAGGTTAATATATGCAAATGAGAGTTGTATCTTCAATCTTTTGCTTGAGTTCCCAACAAGAATACTCGTTAGTAGCCCCTTTTGGATTCACCATACACTAGAATAACCGCCTTAACAAGTTTGCACGGTCTTTTTCACCTGCTACTTTTGACCAGTTGAGAGTTCACATGATCCCTTAGATGTACTAAGTCTCCAGATTCTGAAGCTATATACATTTATGTTATAGTCGCCTTCCCCAATTCCATTTTGAGGTACTAGCTCCAATTGCACTACGACTCTAACTGTAGCACCTCGAAAATTTAAGAGATATTTTAATAAAAGAGTTAAATTTAAAATATAACAAGGGCAAAACTGTACTTTTTACAATTGTCCGAATCTGGCAATGAAGCTTGCACCGTTGCGTTTGTAGTGATTTTATGGACAAATTTCATAAATAATACTTTGAAATTGGAGCTAACATGAAGAAGTTAGAAATGTTTGAAAATTTGTAATTTAAAATTATTAAATGGGTAAATTTGGAAGGAAATTAATTAACAAAAATAAATAAACAGCGGTCGACACATTAGGTGTTGCTGGTCAATAGGCAGCGGTCGATCGGTTCCTATTCCACATTGCTACTTTGGACCGGCCAACGACCCAAATTTAATGAAATATTTTTCTTGGGACGAAGTAACTAATGGACATGATGGATGTAGACAAATATTCTCCTAGAATTAATCAATGATCCATACTAATCTAAATCCCCTATAAATATACACCTAACCTAAACCCTAATTCAGTAGAAAATTATTTGGTACTCCCAAACCCTGTCAAATTATTTCTCCTCTCCAAACCCGAATTCTCTAAAATAAAATAAAAATAGTGTTATCCAGCCTTGTGAACAGGCCATATTCGAAGATCTCAATTAATTAAAAAGAAAAATTACCAAGCAAGAATCTAGAGCAACAACTGCCAAACTTGGTATCAAGCAAAGTCAGGAGACAAAGTTGCCAACTTGCCAAAGACTCCCGAAATGGAAAGCATGCTAAACAAACCCATGTGCAAGTTTCATGCTCGAATACCGATCCAAGTTATGGAACATCACCGGTCTCTGGTGGTCGCCCCAAATCCTTCGATCTTCATGAAAGACAAGATTAAGGTCCTCATCCAGTCAACCATGCAATTACGCGATGGTTCACTAGCTAAGTGCAACCCAAATGACTGATAGGCGAACCAAAAGCTTTAACTGACGTCTAAGCCAAGGAATTCACTCAAACTCGAGCTCATATCAATACAACTAGATACCATGGACAAAGGCACATACCAAGCATGCCACTACATCAACTTGAAGAAGGATTTGATGTCCATTATAGATCGGTACCAATCCATAAGCATGGATCAGTACCAATTCCTAAACTTTGATGACATGGCTACATTCCTATTTCTGTTAGCACTTCCTGGAAGTGGGGAACGTGGGCGAGATCATGGGTGAGGGTTTCTCGGCGACTCTCAGCTATAAATAGATAAGAAGAGACAACATTTCGGGGATCTTTTTTGGCTCTCTTAACAATTTTCTATACTTCTCTTATAATCCCAAGGATCATCGCCGATCCATAAGAATAGTAGTTGTAAACAACAACCAAATCAGCAACAAAGCTAAGTGGACGTAGGCAATGATTAGTCGGGCCACCATAAAACTTTGTGCCCTGCTCCCTTTTATTTTCATTTACTTTCTTTGTTTATTTATCAACTATTATTTCTTAGGTGTTTGTGCCATATTTTGATACAATCATTTTGGTGCTTTAAATGAGAGACTTTCATATTTGACAACTTGAAATATGAAATTAGAGAAGATGACGAGGCTATCAACCAGGAAAACCACTACCAGAGGAAGCCAACAAGGACGTGGGGGTAGCTAGGAAGTGTCATCAGGATCTAACCCCTCTTCCATCTACATAACCAAAGATGAGATGGAAACAATGATGACAGAGATGCAAGAAAGAATGATAGCCCGCCATGAAGAGATGATGGAGGGATTCTTTAGTAGGATGGAGCAACGAACGACGATTGGAATAGCTGATAACAAGAATTGAAGGCTAGAAGGCAGGATGAATCAGGTTGGGATGAAAGTGCAGTAGGTTGAAGCAACCCCCATGGAAGCACCTCGAATTGGTACCAATCCAAGGGCATGGATAGGTACCGATCCAAGTATCTATAAGGGAAATATTGATTTGAATCCAGAACTTGGAGATGCTCATTTAAGGAATGCTACTGGACTCCAAAACGTGAATCGGAATGCAAACATGCTGCCGCAGAAGCATGTGCAAGAATTTCCATGTAGGAATGGGAGGCATAAAAAGAATATGGAGTAGAGACCTCCGTTAGATCATGATGACAAAATTGCCGAGATAGTCAGGTGATCATTGAGTGGTGGACAACCAGACTAGATCCTAGAAGATGTGACTAGAAACCCATTTACACTTAATATCCGGGATGCTAGAAATCTGCTTGATTTCAAGCTGCCGACGTTGAATTTGTATGATGGAAAAACCAATCCAATTGTTCACTTAATGAGATACATCCAACATATGGAGGTGCTGGGTGCATCTGAAGAAGTAATGGGTTGATGTTTCCCTTTATATTTGACGGACTTAGCATCAGTATGGTTTAGACTGCTGGAGAATGGTTCCATCAGCACGTGGACCGAGTTAGTGAATAGATTCATAAGGCAGTTCAGAGTTCACATTTTACGACCAAAGAATGTGATGATGCAATCGAGCATGAAGCAAAGGGCTAGAGAGACCCTAAGAAGTTTTTGACTAGGTTTGATGCAGCAACCACTGTGGGTCATAAGTCGGCTCCATTGGTGGTTCTTGTGGCGGCAGTTTAGGAGTTGCTAGTAAGACATATTTTAAGGTTGCCTTGGAAAGGGATCCATTGGCAGATCTCGTAGAATTCTACCATGAGGCTGAGAGATAGTTGCGTTAAGAGGATATCGAAGCTTAAAAGGAAGAAGTTAATGTTGTGGACAACAAAGGACCGTTCGTAGAAGGATCTAGTAAAGATAAAGGAAAACGAAAGATGGATGAGGACTTCGGAGGATCAAAGCGGTGGAGAAGGGAGCTAAAATTCTCTTCTTACACAAAATTGAATGAGACCCCAGAGTGGACTTACCTTGATACCAAGGGTAGATCCCCTATCGGAAATCAATGAGGAGAGAACCCACCGATCGTGAGAGAAGACCGAGAAAGTTTTGCCTATTCCATAAGCTAGACAGGCATGAGACAAATTATTGCAAGCACCTTCATCCCCTAATTAAGGAACATGTTAGGAACAACCAGTTACATCAATACGTGAGGATCCGAGCTGTAGTGACGGAACATGAGCTGCCATCATCTATAGCAAATGGAGGCTGCCTTAGATCCAGGTCAAGGATAGTTATCTCTTAATCAGGATGGTAGGGAGTCAGATTTGTTTCCCACACTTTGTTTTCGTCTTCAATAAGTGATGCAGTATTACAGTTCAGCCACTTACTCGTGTATGGGGCCTCGATTAGTCTTTACGCATGCTCTGGGTTGGATGCTAGGCTGTAATATCTGAATAGATGTTTTGATGTGTGTTTGAGGTCTGAATTTGAACTTTGTAGATGAATGCTTGATTTTTGAAAACCGCTTAAACATGATAACTAATATTGATCATGGTAGCTTTGCCCAGAGAGACGGGATGATACCCATAAGGTACAAGTCCCCTTGCTGGAGAGCAAGCAGATTGGGCTTGTACGAAAGTAGGCCCCTTCATCGAAAAGTGAGCGGATTGATCTACTTCGATTGTTGAGTCCCCTCATCGGAGAACAAGTGGATTGGACTCAACAGGGATCCTAAGAGATCGAACCCTAGTTTGGATGCTTAACTATTCAGAGTGATCGAGGTTTTACTATCAGTTTGGAAAGGCCACGGATTCAACTAAGGATCCAGTGAGATCAAGGTTTAACTATCGGCTCAGAAATGCCATAGATTCAGTTAACGATCTGGAGAGATCGTGGATTTGACTAACGGCCCGAAAAAACTACGGATTCTACTAACGATTCGAAGAGGTTTGGATTTAACTAACGATCCAGAGCGATCATGAATTGAATTGGTCATCAAGCACATTGCCTAGAGAAGTCAAAGTTTAGACTTTAGTTGTGAATGAAATTTGACCTTGAAATGATTCATTACTGATTATCGAATCAAGCCATTGATTTTAACATGCGATTGCTAACTATCAAATGAACACGGTATGAATCTAATTCATGACAAAACACATGATATTATAATTCTGCGGGAACACGGAATGTTTATCTGCGGCTAGTACTTGAGCCAGGAATTGATTTCCCTACTATAATGGTCCAGAGTGATCTTTGATTTACAGTTGAATCCAAGGGAACCAGATGATCCACTACAGTTTGGTCAGTTGATTGCCCGAAAATTCAACTACTAATGTTTTATCGGCTTCGATATTCATTCTTGAGCAAAGCACACCTTCCATTCGCAAGGCATGCCTTGGGAGGGAAATGTTATCCAGCCTTGTGAACAGGCCGCATTTGATGAGCTCGATTGATTGAACAAAAAAATTACCAAGCAGGAATCCAGAGTGATAATTGCCAAACTTGGATGTCAAGCAAAGTCAAGAGACATAGTTACCAACTTGCCAAAGACTCCCAAATAGCAAGCATGCTAAACAAACCCAAGTGCAAGGTCCATGGTCGATTACTGATCAAAGTCATGGATCAGTACTAATCCATGGAGGTCGCCCCAAATCCTTTGATCTTCATGAAATACAGGGCTAAGGTCCTCGTCCACTCAAACATGAGATTAGGCGATGGTTCACTAACAAGGTTCAACTCAAACGATTGATGGGCAAACCAAAAGCTATAATCCATGTTCGAATCAAGGAATTTACTCAAAATCAATACAATTAGATACCAAGGACAAAGGCACATGCCATGCAAGCCGCTACATCAACTTGAAGGAGGGTATGCCATCCATCTCATACGTCGGTTTTAACGACCCGTAATTTTATCACTTGAAAAATAGGAATATTTAATTTTAAAAATATTCAAATATATAACTTTCAAACTTAATAATCATGTTTTGGGTGATAAATAAGAATGATAAACTTATTTTTGGAAATGAATAGAGATTTAGGAGTTGTATCGTAAAATTGACAAAAGCCGGTTTTCGTAAAATTGGATTTTAATATTTTTAAATATACTTTTATATGTTTTAATTTTTTAGGGATGATAGTATTTTTAAGTTTTATTTACATAAATAAATAGTGTATCAAAAACGTTAAAATATAACCGTAAAACGTTTTGTCGAAAATCAACATTTTGTTCAATATAAGTTGTCGCAACTTTGTTGCACCTTTGTTAGCATGTTTGAACATATATATTACATATTTTAATAACTAAACAAGTTTACTTTTACTAATTATGATTAGGAAACTACTAAAATATAATTAAGAAAAGTAAGTAAGGAAAAAAGTTAAAAAAGTAAATATCAAATCAAATCACATAAAAAATATAAACAAATCTTTCCTTTAATCCAATTTTCCATCCAAATACATTGACTTAAGCCTTAAGTGACTAAGACATAAAGTAAGATGTGAATGGTGATGGTAAGTGCTAAAAACGTAAGTTTACTTTTAAGTTGAATAAGGGTATTTTGGTCATTTTACATAATAATATTTTATTCTAAACTTTTTTCTATAAATACCTACCACTTCTTTCACAAATTTTGACACACTTTCCATTCTTCTTCTTCTTCCATTTCTAAGCTTCACCTTCTTCTTCCTTAGAGCTTTAATGGCTTCCATGCCTCTCTTAAAAAATTTCAAAAGCGTAATAAAGTTATGGCAAAAATAATCGACCAAATAGTATACCATGCAAGTCAAGTTCAAGCTAGTAAGTTCCATCCATCCACCCAAGGCCTTGCCCACCTAGAAGCCATCTCCACCTCTTTTCATCTCAACTTCTAGGATAGCGGAGCTATAGCCGTATTTCAAGAAGTTTCAGTAAATGGTAGCGAAGCTATAGTCAAATCCGTAGTGACAAAATTAGCAAAATTGGTAGGAAGCATGGTTTAGATCTTGAGTTCCTTGCCTTAAAGTTTGATGGATTGGAATCCAAGGTGAGTTATTTCTTCCTTTAGGTTCATTAAAATCATTGCTAAATTGAAGGAACCTTAAGTGTTAAGCGTCGCTTGAAAACCCTTGTCAAATGCTTGTTTACTTTATTTGCTAAAACAATGGTTTTGTTTCCTTGTTTGACTATTTGGATGGTTAATTAAGTATTTTAAAATTTAAAATTTAAATACTTAATGGGGTATGCGGAAATTACTAGTACACGTTTTTCATCTGTGAGATCCAAGGAGACTTGGGCGAGAGACGAAACATGTCGAAGGGAAAGCCCGGATGCCCCAAAATAAATATCATTTTAACCCGAGATAAAATAAAAAGTGTTATAAATATTTGATAGAATGTAGTATTGATTATCATTTATTGTTGTGTTTATTTCATTGATTGATTGTTTAAATTAGGCTCGGCCAGTTTATAAGCACTAATTATTATTTATCGATTGTTGAATTTGCTCGACCAGTTTATGAGCAATTAATTATCCATATGCATATGCTGGGCAGAAAATAATTGTAGGATTACACCTTGTGATTTATTTGATGATTTAACTATAAGGTGTTTAGCAGTAATATTTGGTTCATTTCAATTTAATGAATTTATTTGAAAATTGGTTTTCAAGTGGAAATGTTATGAGATGTTTTCCTTTAAAAGTGAAAAAGAGAAATTTAAGAATAAATATTTTGAAATGATTTTATATAAAGAATGATTTTGTAAAAGTGTTTTATAAAGCGGAAATAATTTTGAGGACTAAACCCGATGGTTTTAAGATGAGTTTTGAAAGGATTTGGAAATGGAAATTATTATAGATTAGAAGTATTTGTAATTATTAGTGTAAATGATTTTGCCACTTCGGGATATAAAGTGATTTATTATGTTTCCAAAGATTCGGGTAACCCATAATTTACGAAACGCATGGGCAAAGGAGGTGCAAATGTTCTGTAGCCTTTGTGTAGTCCACTCTTGGAATAAAGGGAAGCACCAGGCTATCATATATTCGGAAAGCTAGACCCAGAGGCCTGGTTATGGCTAGAAACCTCCCGAGATTTGGTAGCATATAGTTTTGTATGCTTGTATATTGGTATCATTTCAAAAGGTGATTTGTTTTCAGATCCCGAAGTAAATGACTAGTTTGAATATAAAAGATATATACATATATATATTACAAAAGTTTTGAAATAAGAATTCGGAAATAAAGTCCAAAGAGATAATTTTCGTAAAGGTAATTAGATTTGAAAATTTTAAATGTAAAGATTAAGCCGAAGTGGGTAGTTTTGGTAATTGCATATTGTTTGTTGCATCCATGAGTTCTATTTGTGGCAGGAGAAATACGTTGGCTTGATCCTGTTATCTAATTGGGTAACCAATTAGATAGGGGTACATAGGCAGTCACAAGTGGTAGTGATGCGGCCCCAATAATAACACAACATTTTTATGTTTATTATTTGCTATATATCGTATATTAATGTACTTTTCCTGCTTACTATTTTATTCCGCATTTGACATGTTTATTGAGTTAGCAGGAATGGCTCTTGCTGTCTCTCTCATAAGAGTTGTGTGGCGGTAGATTTATTTGTATTGGTATTTGGTATGTATTAAAGCACACCTAGTAGATTAAATTGATTACTCTGATAACTTGTAAAATTGAAATTGTGTCCTATACATTTTATACTGTTGAATATTTATCAAACATTGTGTATTAAGTTGGTAGTTTTCATTTATAGTTTTAGAATGAATGTGTTTCTCGGCGATTCTGAGTGGTCCACAAATCTGGGTCATTACATCGGTACTGATCTTTAGGTATGGATCAGTGCCAATCCTTGAACGTTGATGATGTGGCCATGATCCTATTTCTGTTAGCACTCCCTAGAGGTGGGGAATGTGGGTGAATCATGGGTGAGGGATTTCCGACGACCCTTAGCTATAAATAGGCGAGGAGATGCATCATTTCAAGGATCTTTTTTTGGCACTTCTAATAATTTTCTGTACTTCTTTTATAATCCCAAGGATCATTACTAATCTATAAGAACAATAGTTGTAGACAACAAACAAATCAGCAACAAAGCTAAGTGCACTTAGGCAACGATTAGCCGAACTATTATAAAACTTTTGTGCCTTGCTTCTACTCATTTTCATTTACTTTCTTTATTATTTCTCCACTATAATTCTTGGGTGTTTGTGTCACATTCTGGTGCAAACAAATAGTAAAAAGGAATTCAACAAAATTAGATCAGAGGGGAGGCAAGGAAACGTGAATAGGTTTCTAAGTGGGGGTTAGGAGCAAAGCTTGGATCTGAGATGAGTGGGTTCACTTTTAGTAAGATGATGTATATAGAGTTAATTTTTATGTACCATGTTTGATCTAGGTTGTTAGAAATTAAACTATCAACATTTTATAATTAGACTAGAAATTTAATTGTTAGAATATGAACATAATACCCCTTTTCTAACCAAGATCTATAAATATAACCTAAATTAATAAAAACTGACATAACTTGAGATGTTAATGACAACCCCTAGTTCAAACTATTTTACTGTGAATTTGTGTAGATCTATAAATTAGAGTTGAATACTAAACTTGGAAAATTGTAAAGTTGTTTCACTATGTTGCTCTATAAATCAGTATGACGGGAATTGGAAGAATAAGGAAATTAAATTATATTTAAACTAGCAAACCAATTAAATCAGAGAGTTAACCCTAAAAATTAATGATGACCGGTCGATCACATTAACTGGAGTGGTCGACAACAAGCAGTCAACCGCACTACTGTATGGCGGTCGACCGGTTAGCATTTTCTAGCACAGGTTGAACCTCGACCTAAGGCCCTGGTTATAAGTAATAACATAAATCGATGTTAGAAATAGTAGTGAAACTAGTTCAGTATAAGATGACATTAGGATGTTGCGGACTAGGTAAATGCTATTTATCCAATGCAGGTCGATTATTGGACTGGGAGGCGATTCTATTGCAAATGGCCCTTATAGGAGGTTCTATGGTGGATGTGTAGCATCGACTATTGTTCGATGAAGTGTGTAGGACCGACACAATGACAGTTCCTTGGCATTCATGGATACTGACGTGACGTATGTTGTCCTGTTGATGGATCTTGACACATACAATAAGAGGATTATGCTATGATTGAGAGGTGGACACGGATGCAGATGATGAGACACTTCGATAAGTCGGTGTTACTTGCTCCCCCTCACTGCATAGTTGGGGTATGTATAGTCATAGTCGTGGGAAATTTATTCCCATGTGGAAATTACAAGGAAACCTATGTAAGATAGTTATACGCAGTCATAATGTGTGAGATGTTGTCCTTAACGAGGATATTGTAGGATGATCCTATGTTGGAGAAGCTTTAGTAGCTATTAATCGATCGTTAGTTATTGAGGTTCGATCAGTAGTTCAATCCTTGTTGGAGCATGCACAAGTTGTTATTGTTGGTGTGTATTAAGTAAAAGCCCTTAAGTAAAGAACTCTAGTAATACATGGACACTTGTAGAGCAACCTAGGTCTCATAGAGTAAAATTAAAGTCAACTACATATGATTATTATATATTAATAGTATACTCATTCACCAGCCATCTATCTGACCCACGATTTTCCTTTCATTTTCCCCCACCACTAGAGGATATGATAGTAGTTGAATGGCCCGAGTTTAGTATGTGGAGAGATGAGTTCATCACTGGAGTTGCTTATCATTTTATCTTAACTTACTCTCCATGTAACTGTTTATCTTATTTAGTACTTAGTATTTATTAGACTATGAGTTGTATTTCTGTGCAGTTTGTTTTTAAATATGTACTATTTTTTTTGAGACCATGTTTTGAGATCTTTACTATGATGACTATTTTCTATATTTATACTCCCAATGTGAATTCTAAAAGTGTAGTATATCTTAGATCATATATGTATATCTTAGTCTCTTAATTGTTTAAGAAAACCCTACATCTCGTATTTCTCGGCATTGATGTAAGCCCGAAAGTCATCCTAGGCTTCAGATCGGTGTGTTGGAAGGTACGGGTTATCATAGTTGGTATCAGAGCCCAGGTTCAAAATTCTTTAGGGATATGGGCATATTAAGAGAATGTATTTGAAAAGTTTTTGAGAAAAAATAGGTTTTCAAATGTTTTTTCAAAAAGTATTTAAAATGAGTTTCCAAAGTATATATGTATGTATGTATGTGTAGATAAAAGCTCTTCAAAGGATTTTATATAAATACAATGCGGATAACCATTTCCCTATTCTTGTAATGTTATATGTAAAAAGTTGCTAATGAATTCCTAAATCATAGATAGAAGATGAGCGATTTAGGCTTAGGTGATGCGGTTGAGATTCCGGGCGTGAACTTCCCAATTTGGTTCCATCAGTATCTTCATGCAAGGGTACAAGTCAAGCTTAATCACAAAAGAAGATTCACAGGGAGAGCACCAGGTGCAGTTCCTGCGCACTCGCCCGCCGTCGTTTTTGCTAAGTTATGTAAGGATTTAGCGAGCCTTGGAGAGAAGCCATATGTGGGAATGAAGTTATATATGGATTCGAGGACAGGGATTCATACATACGAGAGGAATTTTGGCTTGATGGGTCTGAGGGATGATGTGGGGAGATAGCTTGTTACTTGGGATTTACATAGGGAGGCCCTGAGTTGATTGGTTGTTGTTGAGACTGAGACCGATGTGGAGGAGATCACTTAGGGGGAGTTTAGGTGATGTTTTGAGATGAAGTTTCTATCTAGAGCTGTAGAGGGAGTGTAGTTAGAGAAGTTTATTCATCTGAAGCAAGGAGACATGTCAATAAAGGAGTATGTCAATCAATTCAATAAGTTGGCTAGGTTCGGGATGAAGTTGATCAACATCCTACATAAAATGGCTTTGAAATTCTCTAAAGCACTGAACCAACCCCTTCAAGGTTTAGCTCTTAGTCATATTCCCATGGGTGCGACATATGAGGGTTTAATGGAGATTGCCTTGCTGAATATCATCTCCAAGGAGGAAGTAAAGGAATAACCCAAGAAGACTGGAGGAAAGGCACTGCAGCAAAATCGACGCAAGGGAAGATTTGGACCCGAAAGGAAAATCAAGAAGCAGGATATGCATTGTAGGAAGTATGGAAAGAAGGGACATTTTGTGAAAGAGTGCAAGGCAGATGGTTCAATGGTTAAGTGTTACAATTGCAATTAGTTCAGGCACATGAGGTAGGAGTGTCCAACACCTTAGAAGACCTCTACCCAGGTGGTCTAGCTTACGCACTAGACGCAGTAACTAGCTCGAGTACACCACCAATTGTAGATAATAGGAAGAAGGTCATGATTGAAGGTGTGTTAACTCTATCTGGCTTATCCATATGTAATTTATTTGACATAGAGGCATCACCTTCTTTTATCTTAAGTAGACTTATAGATGAGTTACACTTAGACAGTAGCATTTTTACAAACCATGTAGGTGGATTAGCTTATTTATCTATGATATTTAGGGGTTTGAAATTATTTTTTCAGGGGTTGAGTTTGACTACAATGCATTTGTCTTAGGGTTTTCGGGTTTTGGGTTGACTTTGGGTATGGACTTAATGAATATGTATGAGGCTATTCTAGATTGTGATAGGAAGGTTGTTAGTTTGGGTACTTGTAGCGGACACAGTTTAGAGGATTATTGTGATCCTAGAGGTTCAGTTATGTTGAGTTGCCTATATTCATTAGAGCTATCACATGACGAGTTAGATTAAGTGCCTGTAGTTATAAGTTACTTATATGTCTTTTTTGATGTTACCAATCTCCTACCATAAAGAGAGATCGAGTTCCAAATTTATCTTATAGAGAACATCAGACCTGTTGCCTTACCCTTGAGGCATATGGTCCAAAGGAGAGACGCGAGTTGAATAAGAAAGTAAACGAGATGTTAGAGAAGGGCTTCATTTAGAGGAGCATTTCAGAGTGGGGAGAACCAGTTGTCTTTTCTACCGAAACGGATTTGCGTCGATTATAGAGAGCTGAATAAAGACAAAGAATAATCGTCTTCCATTGCCTTGCATAAATGATTTTTTCGATTGGTTGGTTGAAGTGAAGGTGTTCTCACAGCTTGAATTGGATACCAGAATCAACTAATTGCATGTAGCTGAAGAAATTATTCAGAAGACTGCTTTTCGTTCACCTCACAGACTTTATGAATGGTTGTCATGCCCTTCGGACTAACCAATGCACCCGCCTATTTTGTATATCTGAGGAGTTGTGTTTTTAGAGGATTGCTTAATAAGTTCGTTATGGTATTTGTCGATGACATTTTGGTCAATTCGGGGAGCGAGGAGGTGCTCAGGTTGCATTTAGAAGTGGCCAATACACTCCGTGAGCATAAGTTGAAGGTAGAGTTTTCTATGCGTTACTTTTGGCGTGAGAAGGAACGCTTTTGGGGGCACGTTGTCTTAGAAAGTGGACTAGTGGTCGACCATAGTAAAGTTGCTGCAGTTCAGGATTGGCATGTGCCAAAGAATGCCATGGAAGTAAGTGTTTCCTTAGTCTGGTGGGCTACTATAGGTAGTTCATTAAAGTCTTCGTGGAGATCTATGCCTTTTTGACCCGCCTCATCAAGAAGAATTTAGTTTTCTCGTGGGACGCGAAGCATGAGGATTCTTTTATTAAGCTGAAAGAGGCGTTAACTAGTGCATCTATTTTGGTATTAGCTGATGGTATGAATGCATTCACAGTATATACTAATACAAGTGGTATAAGGTTGGGTACAGTCTTGATGTAAGAAGGAAGAGTGGTGAGCTATGCTAGTCAATAGTTGAAGGTCCACGAGAGGAACTATCTTACCCATGATCTAGAGTTAGCAACCATTGTCTTTGCGCTCAAGTAATGGAGGTTTTATCCATTAGGAGAGTAGTTTTAGCTATATACGGATCATAAGTCTTTGAAGTATTTGTGCTCCCAGATGGACCAGAATCTAAGACAACAAAGGTGGATGGAGTTTTTAGCCTCGTATGATATTGATATCTCATACACTCTAGGTAATAGCAATGTGGTTGTTAATGCCTTGAGTAGGCAACATGCAGTGTTGAATCCTTTGTTCTTGGAGTAGAAGCATTCAAAGTTCATTTCTACATTTGACTTCTGACCGTCATCATACATTACTCCAGGATTGTTAGCAGCTTTGGATGTACAGCCTACACTTATGGACAGTACTAGTTAAGGAGCTAGTAGATATTTTTGAAAAGCTTGGTAGAGGAGCAGTCAAATCATTTGAGGCGTTATGCCATTGACTTGAAAGGGTGGTTATGAAGGGATGGTAGATTGTGCGTTCCCCTCATTATAGATTTGATCGATATGGTACTAGCAGAGTCTCATTGCACTAGGATGACCATTCATCTTGTCGAAGAAAAAATATACCGTGACTTGAAGGGAGTCTTTTAGTGGCCTGGTATGAAGAAGCATGTGGAAGAATATGTAGCCTGATGCATGACTTGCCAAAGGATAAAGGCAGAGCAGAGGAAGCTGGGAGGACTATTATAGCCATTGGGTATCCAACAGTGGAAGAGAGAGAGAGTATTTCTATGGACTTTATTGATGGACTTCCTTGTAGGAGAGGGAATGAGAGCATTGGGTCATAGTAGATCAACAGAACAAATACGTGCCTTTCATTCCAGTTAAGAGTACAAGGACCGCGGCGTCATTAACAACTTTATACGTGAGAGAGGTCGTTATGTTACACAGAGTTCTTCTAACATCATCAGTGATCTAGATTCGCTCTTCACCAGTGAGTTTTGAAGGAGTCTATAGGAGGCATTAGGCACCGAGTTAAGCTTGAGTACCACTTATCACCCATAGACAAACAGATAGATGAAGAGAGTGAACCGAGTGTTGGAGGACCTTCTTCAGATTGGGATGGCACCATTTGAGGCGTTATATGGAAGACAATATAAATCACTATCGTGTTGGTGGGATACCACATATAAGATTATTCTTAGGCCGAATATGGTAAGGGAGACATCAGAGAAGGTAGACCTGATCCATATGAGGATGAAAACCGCACATAATAGGCATAAATCTTACGCTGAGAGAAGACATACGGAGTTGGATTCACAGTAGGCGACATGGTGTTTGTGAAGGTCTCACTGCTTAGGCACGTTATGAGATTTAGTAGTTCAGGAAAGCTGGCACCGAGATTGTAGGGCCTTTTCTGATTAGTGGTAGGATAAGGAAGTTAGCTTATAGAGTGAAGCTTTTGAGAAGTTATTGGTAGTACATGACGTTTTCCATTTGTCACACCTGTGGAAGTGCTTGCATGATACACTATCGTAGTCGAGCCGATTCAGCTAGAGAAGGTGGAAATAGAGAGTGAGTCATTTGTTTGTCTTGCACTCACTTGTATTCTTGAGCATGGTAATCCTACAACATGGTTATTAAGCTTCTTAAAAGTTCAATGGGGAGATAATCTAGTGAAGAGTACATGGGAGCCTGAGGAGAGGATCTGAGATACCTACCCACAACTGTTTTCTGATACGTTTCCATTTTAGGTAATCAAATATAATATTAATAATTGGCTTGAAAGCGCAAACTTTTGGTTCGACCGTGAACTTCCAAAATTGCCCTTTATATGGGACATGGAAAAAATATATGTTACTGTATAATTAATTTAAACAAATGATCATATCTCGATTTATTGTATACCATATCTGAAGATTTGTGAATTTCAAGGTAATGCATTAAAATGTGAATAAATGATACAAATATCAAAACTTATATGTGTGGGAAACTTAATGAGTGCAAAAATAGACTTAGGAGAAAGGATTAAAATATTGGAAAGTGGAATTAATAAGCATTAATTTGCATTAATTTAATAATGTCGTTATTATATCAGTTTATTGTACCATCAAGTAAGTGGTTAATATAACTATATACAATTATGAGAATAAACACATAGCAAAATTAAGGGCAGCAACTATATAATGTTATACAATTATGTTTTATAAATTGAAAAACATAACATGTTATATGTATAGTTGTGATATCGCTGTATTAACTTTTCAATAAAAAAACCTATTAGAGTATTTATGTCTATTAGATATCACTCGGTAGCATATGTCATGTATAACTTTTGGTCTAACCATGAATTTTCAAAAATATGTTAATGTATAATTAATTTAAACAATTGAATATATCTTGTTTTATTGTATACCATATCTAGAGATTTATGAATTTCAAGGCTATGCATTAAACTGTAAATAAATGATACTAATACGAAAACAGAAATGGTTTTACAATGCTCGAAACAATTTAATAAGTTGATTTCGATTACTTAATTTAAACAAATGAATATATCTTGATTTATTATATACCATATCTGGAGATTTATGAGTTTCAAGGTTATGCATTAAACTGTGAATAAATAATACAAAAATAAAAGATATATGTATGAGAAACTTAACGAAGGTAAAAATAGATTTAAGGAAAGAGGAATAAAATGGTTGAAAGTGCAATTAATAAGAATTTCAATTAATTCAATGGGGCTTTGCATAGAAGGTCCCTATTTCGGATGTTATTAAAAGAAAAGTCCATGTAAGAATGGGTATGCAAGTTAGGTCCCTGTTTTTTCTCAATTAGAAAGCGCAAACTAGCTTGCGCTTTTCTAATAGAAAGCGCAAGTTAACTTGCGCTTTTCAAAAATTCCAAAATTTTCAAAAAATTTAAATTTTTTGAAAATTTTAGAAAAAATCAGATAATGCAAACTAGCTTGCGCTTTCTTAATAGTACTTGCGCTTTCAATAATTTCAAAAAATTTCAAAATCAGAAAATGCAAACTAGCTTGTGCTTTCCTAATAGGACTTGCTCTTTTCAAAATTTTGCAAAAAATTCAAAATAATTTCAAATTAAGAAAAGTGCAAGTTACCTTGCATTTTCTATCAGAATAGTGCAAGGCACATTATGTTTTCTATTTTTCAAAAATAGGGACCATATTTAGTTATTCATTTCTATAGGGACTTTTCTTATAACAACATCAAAAACAGGGACCTGTAGCTCTTTTCTTGTTTTAGAATTATCTACCAAATCCTATAAATGTCACTCACTCTATCCATCCATATTCACATCTCTTTCCACCTCTATCCCTTTTCCACTTCTTTCTCCTTTCATCTCCATTCAGATTTCTCATCATCACCATTTCCTTTTGGACATGCTTCATTGAGTTGCTCGCTATCGTTAATCTCAGATATCACATCTTGAGGTTAGTGTAATTACCACTGAAACTGTGCTTTATGCTATATCCCTATTTTGCACTTTTATATTACAATCTTATTCTACAGGGAAAAAAAATTATTTCTGGGACTGCAACTTCTACACTTCTCTTTTATATTAAAAAGGTAATTTGCACTTTTTAGAATTAGTTTGTATTGTTTATTTAAGTGCATTGCTCTTTATATTCTCAAAACAATATCATGATTACATGTTATTTATAGACATAAAATCAATTGATTGATGAAAATTTATTCTTTTTTCATATTACATTTTATTTTTAAATATCTTTCAATCTTATTCTAAACGGAAAAAAATATTTCTGCGACTACAACTTTTACACTTCTATTTTATATTAAAAAGATAATTTGCACTTTTAGAATTTGTTTGTACTATTTATTTAAGTGTGTTGCTTTGTGTATTCTTAAAATAATACCATGATTGCATGTTATTTACAGGCATAAAATCAACTGATTGATGAAAATTTATTCTTTTTTCATATTGATTTTTATTTTTAAATATGCATAAAGATTGCGCTTCTTATAAAAAATGTTCAAAAGTATATATCAGTCATCATGTTATTATTACTTTACTCTATATTGTAAAAAATTAATTTCAACATACAACACAATTTATCAATCAACCAGTAGATACTAAATAATCTGATAAGCAAAGGTTAACTAAAAAAGTAACGATAAAAAATCCCCCTCAACAAATTTACTCGCGAAGCATGTGCTATCGTCACACGCGAAGCGCATGCCATAACACTCGTCAACTATAAGTTACTTGTTTTTCAGGTTCCAGATTGGTATACCCCGTAATTAGAGACTAATGGATGTTAGGATTGGTTGCGAACATGTCATTAGGACATGTTTTGAATGATGAATGCTAGTGGATGTATTTGTTGGATTGGTTTTTGCACACTTAGGTAGGTATATCATCTAGTTAAGACACACACACACACACTCACATCATTATCACTTTTTGTTTTATTGAGTTATATGCATGTTGCATGTTGCATATGGATTGAATGGTTGCACATACATGTTGAATTCTAAGTATATTTACCTAGGATGTTGCGTGCATTTGGATACATGGCTTAAACACTTGCATTTCAGAAGGTCGACTAGATCAGGAGACCACATGCACTTTGCATTAATATAAGTTCATGCACATTCCAAGTTTGCATGTACATACTACATTAGAAATTTACTGCGGACATTGGTTGCCAGTTGATGATGGATTAATAGATGGTTGTAATTATTGGTTTCCATACGCTTAAGTTAATTTTTCCATCCTTGGAGATTTCAAGGACGGAATCCTTTTAAGGGGGAGAATGCAACACCCTAAAAATTTAAAAGATAATTTAATAAAAGAATTAAATTTAAAATATAACTAGAGCAAAAACACGACTTTTACAAACCTCAAATCTAGCTACGAAACTTACACCATTGCTTTCATAGTGATTTTCTGGACATTTTCATATATAATACTTTGAAATCATAGCTAATATGAAGAAGTTAGAAACATTTGAAAATTCATAGTTTAAATAATTAAATGGGTAAACTTGGAAGGAAATTAATCAACATAAATAAATAAACAACGGTCGACACCCTAGGTGTTGCCGGTCAACAGGCAGCGGTCGACCAGGTAGAACCCAATAGTTGACCGGTTCCTGTTCCAGATCGCTAATTTCGACCGGCCAATGGCCCAAATTTAATGAATTATTTTACTTGGGGACGAATGAACTGATCGACATGCTGGACGCAAGTAAATATTCTCCTAGGGTTAGTCAACGATTAGCACTAATCCAAATCTCCTATAAATATACACCTAACCTAAACTCTAATTCACCAGAAAATCAGTCGCTACCTCCAAGCTCTATCAAATTCTTTCTCCTCTCTAAACCTAGAATTTACCTAAAATAAAATAAAAATAGTAAAATGGAATTCAAGAAGATTGGATCAATGGTAAGGTAAGTAAATGCGGATAGATTTCCTAAAGGGAATTAGGAGCAAAGCTTGGATCCGAGGTGAATGGGTTCGCTTTTAATAAGATGATTTAGATGGAGTTAATTTTTATATACCCTATTTGATCTAGGTTGTTAGAAATCAAACCATAAATAATTTATTTTTAGACTATAAACTTAATTATTAGAATATGAACATAATACCCCTTTTCTAACTTAGATCTATGAAAATGACTTAAATTGATAAAAATCGACATAACTTGAGATGTAAGTGATAACCCTTGTTTAAACTATTTTTCTGTGAATTTGTGTAAAATATAAATTAGATTTTGGAAAATTGCAAAGTTGTTTCACTACATTACTCTATAAATCGGTATGATGGGAATTGGAAGAATAAAGAAATTAAATTATACTTAAACAAACAAACCAATTAAATCAGAGAGTTAACCCTAAAAATTGAAGACGATAGGTCGACCACATTAACTGGATCTGTCGACAACAAGTGTTCGACCACTCCAGTGTATAGTGGTTGATCGGTTAGCGTTTTCCAACGTAGATTGAACCTCGACCTAAGGCCTAGGTTATAAATAATAGTTAATTATATATATATATATATATAAATGGATGTTAGAAATAGTAGGGAAGCTATTTCCCTATGAGACGACATTAGGACGTTGTGACTGGGTAAATGCTATTTATCTAGCGGGGCTTGATTATTCGACTAGGGCGATTCTATTGCAAATGGCGCTAATAGGACGTTCTACGGTGGACATGGAACACTGACTGATGCTTAATAAAGTGTGTAGGCCCAAGACAATAGGAGTTCCTTGGCATTCATGGATACTGACGTGAAGTGATGTTGTGTTGTTGATGGATCCCAGTGCGCGCAATAAGATGCCTATGTTATGATTGAGATGTGGATAGAGATGCAAACGATGAGACACTTCGGTGAGTCGACATTATAGGCTTCCCCCTCAATGCGTTGTTATGGTACGTGTAGTCGTAATTGTGGGAAATTTATTCTCATGTGAAAATTGTAGGGAAGCCTATATGAGATAGTTATGTATAGTCATAATGTGTGAGATGTAGTCCCATACAGGAAAATTTTAGGACAATCCTATGTTGTGGAAGCTTTAGTAGCTATTTTCCGATCGTTAGTTATTGAGGTTCGATCCATAATTCAATCATTATAGGAGTCTGGACAAGTTGTTAACATAGGTGTGTATCAAGTAAAATCCCTTAAATAAAGAAGTTTAGTAGTACACGGACACTTGTTGAGCAGCCTAAGTCATACAGAGTAGAAGTAAAGTCAACTCCATATGGTCACCATATATATTAATAGTGTAATCATTCATAAGCCTTTGTCTGACCAACCTTTTTCCTTTCATTTTCCCCAACCACTGTAGAATAGGGAACCGATTAATAGGCCTGATTTCAAAACGTAGAGAGCAAGCCCATCACAGGCGTTGCTTGCCATTTTATTTTACTTTACTCTCTATGTAATTGTTTATCTTATTTAGTACTTAGTATTTATCAGAGTATGAGTTGTAATTCTATGTACTTTATATTTGACTACGTATTATTTTTCTACGGCTATGTTTTATGATATTTTCTAAGATGACTATTTTCTATTATTTATATTTTACATCCTTCCGCTATGAATTCTAAAAGTGTGGTATGTGTTAGACCATATCTTAATCTCTGAACTGTTTTAAAAAATCCAAACTGTTCATATTTCTCAGCGCCGACACGAGTCCTAAAGTTATCCTAGGCTTTGAATCGAAGTTTCGGGAGGTGCGGGTTGTCACATTAATTCTTATTATTCATCATATTATTCATGCAACGGATCATTGGACTCCGTAACGAGGGACAAAGTCATTACGATTTAGGTTGCAATCCTCGAATCAGTTCGTTAGGATGGATTCTAACAGTCTAGTAATCAAAATCTTGTACTGTTCTCGTCAAATGTTAAATTTTATACTGTCGACTTCCCAAAACATCATTTATGATGTTAATCCGATTTTCATTAAACAAATGGCATATGTATGCATTTCATTTCATCAAGCAGTGCATTCAAAAGATCTCAATTCAAGCATGAAAAATCTCACATTCACATCAATATCAATGGTATATACTAAATTCATATCATGGGTAAAACTATCATCATAACACATACTTTTATTTCTAAATTCATACATGTATTCAAAATCAACCAAATTCACATCATATTATAGCATGGAATACAATAAATTTGCATATTCATATCATGGGATAAACTTAATTTAATCAGGCATCACAATGCATTCATAACTTGAGGTTCAATATATTCCTCATTTGAAGCCATCCATTCATTTTCACATACGAGCATCCATAGTGTTCATCAAGCATGACACACATCACTCTATAAAATATTTATTTTATTAAGTCACGTAATATGCTATTTATTTCTCTAAAGCCTCGAGTTTTAAAATTTTATACTTCATATACTTGCAAAACATTTCCATATCCCTTAAATTAAATTTCATCAAAATATATTTATATATTTAAACCATTCATCTCTTATGGTTTTGATTCAAATTCAAACTATTTCTATTTTAAAATAAATCAATTTATTTCATAAAAGCTTTTCTAACTTCAAAAACCATAAATATTCATATCATAAATTTTTCTTCAATATCAACTTTTTTATTTTCCAACAAATGCATAAACCAGCAAAACATACTCAAATAACATTTAAAAATCAAACTCTTGTTTACTCTAACTTTAAGCAAGTTTATAAAATGTAAACATGGTCTAATAGCATCACCACTACCTAAAGAAACAAGAGGAAGGAGCAAGAATTAAAAACAACATGATTTAGAAAAGGTTCAGGGCTTACTGCCCTTAATCCGACATGGTCATTCGAATGTCGGTGCCTAGGGCAATCAACCAGTTATGATGATTCAGGGTAGTAATGCCCAGAACAATGCCCATTTTTGTCATCGACCCTTGGTTTCCGATGGCCAATTTCAGCCTATCTCTGGATGCTCTACACACTACTTATACTACTCTATATTTTCACTTGAATATCCAACAAAAAAGAATCGATTGTGATCAAATAGCGATGATGACGATAACAGTATTATAGTATACCATATTCATTCTAATTCAATAATATAATCATGCTTATACTCATTATCAATTCAAAAACAGATAAATATACTTAGTGTTAATTAGATGTTATACTCACAACTTAATGATTTCCTTTTGATTTACTAATGAGGTTGAAAACCCTAGCTTGGATTGGATGAAAAATGGAGCTATGTTGATCTGTTTTATCCTTCTAAAATAGAGTGAACGAATTATAAGTTAAGGTATTTATAGGTTTGGGTATTGAAGGCGTAGGATGTATGTTTGGATATAGGTTAAAACAGGATGTGTTATATGCAAAATCTAAGCTATTGTAGGTTGAAATCAAGAGGAAGTTGTCGCAAGTTGACAAGAGCTTGTAACACCCTATAAAATTAATGGTAATGAATAAATAATTATTAAGGCTCAAAAAATATAATTTTAGCAAATGTCGAAATTCGGCCATCAAACTTTCACTATTATGTTCGTGGTGATTTTCTGAGAAACTTTCATATATGAAGTTTTGAGATCGGAGTTCAAATGAGGAAGTTATCGGCGTTTGAATTTTTCAAAACGAAAATAATTAAAAAGCAAAAAAATAGGAAATAAATAATATTAAATGCAGGACCCTAGTGATCGATCCCTTCCTTGGGATGGTCGACCACTAGCAGTCAGCCGGTCTTGATGGTAGTGGCTAGGGTTGAACCTTGGCCAAACAACCTAGATTCAATTATTTAAATCTAGTGGTTACAATTGAATCAAGCGCCTATAAATACAAACCTAGCTCTTCACTTTTCTTCTCATATTTTCTAATCAAAGTTGCGAAGCTCTGCCATTTTCCCTCCTCCACTATTTCTAAAAGTTATAAAATATTATATATATACACACAAATCAGAGAAGTATAGAAAATAAAAGAGAAGAAGAGAAGAAATGAATCAATGTTGCGAAAGAAAAAGGTAATTTCTATAATTATAAATATATATTTTCCTTAACCCCAATCTCTTCTCATATATCTAATTCTAATAGTATGTATATATCTTATTTTATATATTCTTTTGTATTAGAATGGAAAAGGGGTCAAATTAAGGGGATAAATTCAGATTTTGAAGATTTGGAAAGCTTGAAAGGTGATTGGGAAATTATATGATTTATCTATAACGTTGAAATTTATATCATTGAATTATATTTAATTGTCATGCCTATAAGATCTGATGACTTGTAGGTTTAAAACGAGCATATAAGAATATCGCATACATATTCTGTAAGATAGTAATCAGAATAGGAATGATATTTTAACCCTAATCTAGAAATTTGGAAATTGGTACCTAAATTTGTTAAAATTGAATGTTGAAAAAGCTGTAAAGTTTATTCCAAATTTATGATTGGGTTAAATTTTTTAGTATTAGTTAGACTGTCCTAACTTGACTCGGAATGTGAATTTCTATGTTTTAATTAATTGGGAGCAGGGTATAATTTAATTGTATCTATTTCTATGTAATTTCACTAAATTATCTAATTCCACAAATTTATAAAAGTGCTTGTTTGAAATAATAAAGAATATATTAGAAATGAAAGAGATGTGTAAAGTACAGATGTTATTTTCCATAGTTTGTACTGTCTATTTCAATAAAATAAAAGAGATAACTCCTTGTAGTTTTAAACAAAGCAAAGGCCTCACTTTTGGTTAATTTATGGAAAGTTATAACAGTAATCCTTACCGGAAGGATAACTTTTAAAAAATAAAATGTGGAAAGGAATATTCTGGTTTAGGAATTAATAGTTAGAAATAGGAATACAAACACACGCACACATACACAAACACACATATAACCGCACTTACCGATTGAAAATAAAAATATATTTATATAACTAATATACGTCGACGTTTATAGTAGTTATAATTAGGATGTTTAGTTATAAATAGCGTTAAAAATTATAGGATTAGGAGGAGTAGATGGAAAAGAGATAGCAACTCCAAGATTAATAGAGCAATAAATGTGCAGTTAATAGGGAGTTACAAAAATTAAATAGAGACATAAATGTATTTAATGGGACTGGTAAAAGGATTTAATATGGCATTTATAGGGAAACGAAATAAGCATAATAAGTTGAGTTACAATGAATAAATAAATGTTATTGGAGTTTGTCCAATTAGAATAATAATAACCATTTATTACGGACAATTGACATTTATGGAATATAGCGAATAATCATATAAGATAAGAATTAAATGTTGGAAGATAGTATAATTTTTATAGTGGAAACTTATACAACCTTAATTATATGTTTAGGACGAGCTTGAATTAGTGGGTAACCCAACATTTAGGCATAAGATGATTGGTTTAGTTTTGCAGGTTGGGATGCGAGGTCAGTAGAGTTACACAACAGAAGTCTTCCCATCCCTTGACAGTTGTGTATACTTACTGCTGAAGTAGGACATCTCCAACCATAAGACCCATAGGGAAGTGACAAGGGATTGCATATAGGTAGAGGAAAATATACCTCACCTTATATTTGAAGTATTAAATGGTCCAGTACTTTTAAGGAAACGAGGTCTGCTTCATTTCTAATGAGAGGTATTAAGTAAATAAAAGGGTCATTTTCCTTAGCTTACATTAGTTAGTCTAAATGGAACTTCGACCATGGGAGGTTGGCGGGCTAAGTCAGTATTGTTGTTGGACTGATATTGAGTATTAGGGCTAGCATAGAGGCTATAACCACAAGTAGTCTCGAGCAATTAGTAGCGAAGACTCGGGTTATGCCTTGACGAATTTCGCTTCCTACTACTATAGAATCCGTAAGGGATACGCACAAACCTCAAAGTTTAATTGGTTACTTGTTTATTTGTCGGAGGTGGGCTAGTTAACCCTTAGATGAGTCTTTGAGATTCGTTAGTAATATGGTAAATTATATTATCTAGGGGTCATCCATCTTTGTAGATATAACCGATTGACTAGTGATTACGTTACAGAAAGCCGGCTTCGGGATTGAGGTATTAAATGGTTGTTGGGTCTGCCTCCTCCCTATTTAAGAAGTATTAAGTGGCCAGGGTTTTCTTTTGGGCGGTACATCATTTAGACATATGTATATGCATGCGTGTATGCATATATATAGTTATACTTCAAAGAAGGTTGGACATATCATATACGCACATAGGATTGGACGGATTAGCCATAAGTAATAGAGATAACACTTATTTCCATAAGTTAGTTTTATGGATAAAGTATGTAATTTTCTAGTACCAAAACATTGTTCTGACCCCCTCCTAATTACACCACATGATAATTTAGAGGGACAGACTACTGGGGAAAGCCAGGAGTTGCAGATGGTGAATTCTTCTTATTCATGCTCGGCGCAGACAAGATAACTAGATATCCAAGGAATTATATCGATTCCAAGGTAATAGCCTTAGTCGATGTATATATGTTATATTATATTTTTCAATTCTGCTATGACTTTGGTAGATAGCTCTTTGATATACTTAAGTTTTTTACAGGTTATCAAAACCAACGATCCATACCTTAATGGACTTGGGTTTCGATTTAGTCGAAATTTGAGCCTATTAAGCTGTGGGTTGTTACAGAGTTATAGACAATTGACTATTAGTGCCATCGTAGATTGACAAATAAATCTATCGAAAGTCGACATGATCAAGGTTATCATAGATTGACCCTATAAATCTATCCAAACTTGATATAGACAAAGCCGATGTGCGATAAGGTGAAAGGAGATGCTATTGGAAGTTGATGTCTCTAAAGCTAACATATGTTGACCATTTGGGCTATCAAAGATTGATGTTTTCGAAGCTATTGCATGATGACTTGTTGACTATTAAAGGTTGATGTTTCCAAAGCTATCACATAATGACTAGTTAGGCAATCAAAGGTTGATGTTTGTGAAGCTATCACATGTTAACTAGTTAGGCATCAAATGTTGATGTTTCCAAAGCTACCACACGATGATTAGTTGGGCTATCGAAGGTTGATGTTTCAAAGCTACCGCACATTGATTCACTCTAGAGCTATTGCATAATGATAATTCAAGGGAGCTGTCACATGACGATAACATAGGCCATCGTAAGATAATGATAATATAAGGCCATAGCAAGTCCAAGAAATAAAGAATAATGGAGTTATCGCATGTTGATAACTTAAAAAGCTACCGCCTAATAAGGATTAAGGGAGCTATCGCATGTTAGTGGATAAAGCTATAGCACATTGAGAAATACAACAAAAATCGACACCCCAACTAGCCACGTGGCATTTTCTTATTGGGTGGACTATACCACGTCATCGTGAAGAAGTTAAAGAAGGATTGTACCAAATGTCATCTCGAGCATGTGCTATGTTAGCAAATTATAACCGTTCACTTATGACAAGTGATATGTGTCATAAATCCAAGGTCTAAAATTTCTATACATAGGTTGGTACCCCTAATAAAAAAGGAACAAATTCCATGTTGTAATTCTTCCTCATTTTTCATGTTCTTAAGTATATAATGAAAAGCTTAATATTAGGATATTAATAGTCATTGGGTCAAACTGAAATTAAGGTTTTGTAATCGAGGACTTGAATAAATTCCTATTTGCATGTATGTTCTTCTATAGAACAATAACTTGCATATCTGACTGATGACTTGCATGTTGAAAAAAAGGACTTGCCTATTTGATTAACACATTGAAAAAATGGATTTTCCTCTTTGACCACCACATTGAACAAAAAGGACTTTCCACTTTGACTAGCACATTGTTTGAAAAGGACTTTTCTCATTCGACTTGCCTATATGTATCTTGGATTAAACTAAATCTTGACCTAATATTTAGCGGTGCTTTCATTGAGAGATTGAACTCAGTGATAAAACATAGGATGAAATCCATCTCATCCAAAACTTGACCATGATGGCTAAATCCAGACAAGGATCTTTAGAACCTCATTTGAACACTGCAACTTATCAACTAAATGCCTTATGGTTTTAGAACACCTTACAGTTTATTGAGGAATAAGAGCTAAATCTAAGGAACTTGGCCCTTAAAATTTTAGAAGAAAAGAAGAGAGTTGCTCGAAGTCCGAGTAAATGGAGTTTAAACCCTTTCTATATGGATGAAAAACCAATATTTGCCTTAGAAAATGAAATAAGTAGAGAAAAGCCAATTCAAGAATATAGGAAGGATATCAAACTGAATAATGATACTTTCACTGGGGTAAGGTGAAATATTCAATTTCAAGCCAGAGGAATAATATTTGAGGTAGAGTTGAACCATGACTTTGAGAAATTTACTCAAAAGTGGAAGGATGTTGTTAATAAATCTTGTACAGAAAGGATGTGATGTCCTTATCTCGTTTTTCTCAAGGGCCAAATGAGTGACTGCAAGCTTTCTTGGACCGGTTTAACCTTGGGGTCACTGAGATGAGCAATCCAAAGGAAGATATGGTATTTACATCTTTGGTTCGAGCTATTCATCCGAATATGGATTTCGGTAAATGGATTAAAATGAAACAACCAACTACCATAGAGGAATTCCACCAAAAGGCAAACCTGTTTCTAAAGTTGGAAGAAGTAAGTATGATTGAAGGAAAAACTGTTGATGAGCAATCGAAGGAAGTGATTAAATGCAATATTGCGGTTAAACAGGATGGCAATAACTGTTGGAAATGCAAGAAAGAATGTGAATTGAAAAGAGAGAACCAAAATTCTAGTAGGCATGATGTGAATGGAAAATAGTTGAGGAATCTAAAGGCCTGAAGACTATACACCATTGAATGATAGTTTAAAAAACATCTACCTTTCCACTCAAGGAACCGAGTGTTACAACAAACTGCCCAAGAGGGAAGCATTTGAGCATCAAAAGAGATCAGGGAAGTTTTGATGCTTCCACGAGACTCCTGCACATAACTCAAATGAGTTTTGACATCTTAAAGACTTGATTGAGGAACTAATAAGAAATAATAGGCTCCAGCAGTATGTGAAGAAATCGCAAAACCCTAGTAAACCTGCTAGGCCTCAAGCACTGAACATACAAGGAAATTAGTCCAGACCCAGGAAGAAGGGCCTAGCCCAACATATCAATGGTTGGGTATAAACACCATCACCGGAGGACCTTATCCAGCACAGAAGAGTTGGGGAAAGTTGGAACGATATGCTAGTTCTTTGAAGCACGCCCCTCGGGAGAGGTGCTATGCCATCGAGGATGGAGCTCCGACAATGCAAAAAAGATTGATCACCGATGACATGTGTTCCAGAATCGGGATACTGAAGGCATAGAAGGACCAACTCTCGACCCAATGGTAAAAATGTTGGTCTTGGTCTAGCAGTTGTGCATCTATTTTTGGTTAATAGTGGAAGTTCGGTCAATATCTTATTCTGTAAAATGTTAGACCAAATGAAAATCAACATAAAAGATGTAACCGCTTGCAGAACTAAGATCAAGGGTTTATAGGAGAACCTAAACAACCGGTTGGAACTATCAACTTACCTGTAGAACTCGAAGAAGGAGAATGGAGGGTGGTTCTCATCTAGACATTTGTAATCGTTGATGAGTATTCTCCTTACAATGCTTTCTTGGGCCAACCGACCCTTGCTGACTTCAGAATCGCTTTTGCCCAAGGTACCTCATGATGAAATTCACAATGGAGAATGGGACAAGAGTAATAAGAGGAGACCAAGGCACTGCTAGAGAATGTTATGTTGCTGAACTACGTGAATCAAAGAACCATGAAAAGCTAAAGGATACGGGGAAGACTCTCTACGTCAATGAACCGCAAGCATATCAATTACAGAACATTCCTGGCTTAGGGACCATAGTCGCTTCGACAAAGCTATGGATCCTAGGGAGAAGAGTTCAGGGGAAATGTGGGCAGCAACAATGGAGATTATGGTAGCTGTCCTTGTCAATACGGATAACCTAACTCGGGTCTTGAAAATAGGTTCACAGCTTGGGATTAAGATGCGAAAGAAATTGATAAACTTTCTTCGTGCCAATCTGGACATGTTCGCTTGGACATGTTCACTTGGATGCATTCTGATATGTGCAGGATATGGCCAGAGATAGCATGTCATGCACTAAACATCAACCTCAAATTGGCACCATTGAGGTAGAAGAGACGTAATCTGGGTCTGAAGCGATTCACTGCACTTAAGGAGGAAGTGGATAAGTATTTGCCAACGGTTTTATCCATGATGCAACATATTCTAAATAGGTGTCAAACCCTGTGTTGGTCTAAAAATCAAATGGGAAATATAGTACATGCGTTGACCATTCAAAATTGAATAAGGCTTTCCTAAAGGATAGCTTTCCGTTGCCTAGAATCGACCAACTTGCTGATGGAACTGCCGGACACAAACTAATCTTATTTATGGATGCCTACTCAGGGTACGACCAGATCATGATGCATGAGCCTGATTAGGAGAATACCAGCTTTATCACTGACTTAGGGCTATACTGCTATCGTGTAATGTTGTTCGGTCCGAAGAATGTTGGGGCTACTAACCAGAGATTGGCGAATCCAATGTTCAAGGATTAGATTAGGTGAACGATTGAAGTATATGTGGGTGACATGCTAATGAAGTCACAAACACC
Source organism: Allium fistulosum (assembly GCA_030737815.1). Lineage (NCBI taxonomy): Eukaryota > Viridiplantae > Streptophyta > Magnoliopsida > Asparagales > Amaryllidaceae > Allium > Allium fistulosum. The sequence goes on along the minus strand of CM060902.1, from coordinate 374,370,691 downwards.
TAGAAATCATTTGGACGATCTCACAGAGATGTTTGAGATCCTCCAAAAGTATGGAATTAAGTTGAATCCGCTAGTGTGTTCTTCCGGTGTTGCTTCTGGAAAGTTTCTTGGATTTATTGTGAATGCAAGGGGAATCGAGGCCATCCAAAGCAGATCGATGCCTTGTGGAATGTCAGAGCCTATACAGCAAAGATGGAGTTATAAATTTTGAATGGAAAGGTTGCATGATTGGGCGGATTCATCTCTAGAGTGACGGATAAGGGCATACCGTTCTTTGATGCATTAAACAAGGGTATGAATTTTTTTGAATGGAATCCGGACTGCCAGACCGCTTTTGAAGAATTATTGTGACATATGAAAACACCATCGATCCTGTCTAAACCACTGATAGTGGAGACTTTTTCATTAACTTGGCAGTGTCTTCCCATGCACCAAGGTGGCACTTGTGCGTGAGGAAGCTAGGATTCAACAACCCGTATACTACATTGGTGAGCGATTTATTGAAGCTGAATAAAACTACCTAAAGTTGAAGAAGCTAGCATACTTCTTGCTGATAGCATCAAGGAAACTGCGGTCGTACTTCCAAGCTCACCCAATCAAAGTGTCAATGGGTCAACCCTTTAAATAGGTACTCTACTGGCCCAAGACTTCGGGATAGCTTCTGAAATGGAACATCGAGTTAAGGCAACACGATGTAACTTATGATCCCCAATGGGCAATTAATAGAGAGGCATTGGCTGACTTCATCGTTAAATTCACAATTTGAAATGACGAGGAGGAAACTACGGTTATAACATCGCAATGAATGTTGTTTGTCGATGTGCATCAAATGAATTCCGCTTAAGAGTGGGAGTTGTGCTTGAAACTCCCGAAGGACGGTCAATCTGTTATGCTTTGAGGCTAGAATTTCCTACTACTAACAATGAAACAAAGTACGAGGCATTAATAGCAGGATTAAAGATTGTGAAAGAATTAGGAATAAAAGCTCTACACATATGCAATGACTCACAACTAGTCGTCTATCAAGTGAGATGGGAATATCAAGCTAAGGTGCAAAAATCGCCCCTTACTTGTCGAAAGTGTGGGAGTTGCTCAACAACGTTAAACATCATACAGTAACTCATATTCCCAGTGAGAGAAATGTGAAGACCAATCATTTAGCTAAACTGGCCAGTTTCAGAGATGCACATTCAATGGAATTGGTTCCAGTAGAAGTATTGGCAACTCCTAACATAGATCAAATGGACATCGATTGGGTTATGGAGACTACAGAAGTGGATGAATCACGAATGATGACGACTAAGGACTACCTACTCGAAGGAATACTCCTAGAGACTGAACTAAACGAAAGAAGCTCCTTCGAAGGCACAATGATTCGGAATGCAGGATAGAGTAATGTATAGGAGAGGATTCTCCTCCCCCTTGCTCAGGTGTGTAGCCAAAGATGAAGCTAGGAAGATCTTCATGGAAATTCATGAAGGCAGTTGTGGTGATCACATCAGGGGACACACACTGGCAAAGAAGCTCTCCGCTATGGATATTTATGGCCAACAATAAACCAAGATGCAGCAGACTACACAGGACAGACTGATCGATGCTAGAGATTTGCGAAGATCCCTCGATACCCATCTTCGAAACTTACGCAAATGGTTAGCACTTGGCCATTTACGGTCTAGGGAATTGATTTAATCGACGTACTACCAATAGAAAAGGGAGAAGCAAATATGCTATCATTGTAGTTGACTACCTTACAAAAATGGGCCAAAGCGAAACCGCTTGCCACGATTACTACTAAAAAGTTATTAACTTTGTAAATATATATATATATATATTATTTGTAGGTTTGTAGTACCGTAAAAAATTATCACAATAATAGAAATCAATTCGAGAGTGCAGAGTTTAAGGACTTCTGCAAGCTCTACCGGATCGAGAATAGCTTCTTCACGATAGCACATCCGCAGGCAAATGGGTAAGTGGAAGTATTGAACAAGATCATCAAATCCACCATAAAGAATAAGCCGAAGAAAGATAAAGGAAGTTGGGTTAATGAGCTTCCACTAGCACTATCGGTTTAAAGAACGATGCATAAATATACGATCGGGCACTCATCGTTCGCTTTAGCATATGGTTCGGAAACTATGATTCTGTTAGAACTGGAAGTCCTCTGTCATTGCAGAAGACATTTCAATCAAACGGGAAATGTGCACTGCCTGCTCGAATCACTTGACCTTACTGATGAGAAGTAGGAGGAAGCCGAACTGAAGACTGCTGCTCACCAGAAGAGAGTGGCATGACACTTCAACACCAAGGTTCACAATCGTACCTTTGAAGTGGGAGATATAATAGATCTTCCTGGGTATATGAGCATTTGGCCCAAACTGGGGAGGACCATATGTGATCAATCAGACTCTTGGAAATGGAAAATTCAAGTTAGCGATTGTAGATGGAATTTCGATTCACATGCTTCGAACAACGACTAGCTGCGACACCGCTACATTTGATACCTATCTATATATTTCCTGATTTCACAAATAAGCCATCCAGGGACACTACGGGTAATGTAAATAGGTCGGACTTGCTTTTATTCTTCTATTTCTTCAATAAAGCTAACTTCTTGAACCGATGGAACCATTCTTGTAAGCAAACCACTAGATCGATGGAAAATTGATCAAAACCTTATGAGGACAGCGTTGCTTCGGCAACATCAAGAAGGGTCAAAGCTGCCAAGTTGATGGGAACAATCGACTCAAACTGCCGGATCAACGTGGAAAATCGATCCAATCCTTCTGAGAACCGGCATTGCTTCGGCAACATTGGGAAGGGTCAAAGCCACGAGTCAATAGGGAAAGTCGACCCAAACCGCTGGATTGATGGGGAAAATCGATCCAAACCTTCCGAGGATCGACGTTTCTCCAGCAACGCCGGGAAGGCCTATATTCCTATGCGCCATACAATAAGCCACACGATGCTTCTTGAACTGATGGAACCGCATTCATTTTAGCAATACTCTTGTGTGCAATTTAATAAGCCACACGATTGAGAAAATACTTCTTAATCTCCAAACAAGAAGTATGGAATCTCAAAACTGTCGGTCGATGGAGAAAATCGACCTAAACCTCCCAGGAACTAAGAGCCATCCAGAGATAGGTGACAACAAAAGGGACTAAACGCTCGGAATCAGGCGACGAAACCATAAGTCCCCGAAGATAGGGACTGCTAAGTAACTTAGACAAGGGACAAATGAACAGTTGCCCAAAATACTTGTTCTCTTATCAAATCCTTAAGTCCAACATTCAAAGTAACCAACCATGTAGAGTTGGGGTGCACACATAAACACATGGTTGAGATAAGCTAGACTGAGCTCAAATAGAAACAGACGCGGAGTTGGCTAAACCGATACACACCACATTTTTATCATGTCGAATGTAGTATCTTGGCAGGCACAACAAAGCTAAGTAATATAGAATGTTAAATAACTATAGAAATATTATTTACAAGCACAGAGTTGCATGATACACGAATAGGCATGGTACATAAAAAGCAAGAAAAGTACATAAGAGAGGTTATAACAAAAAGCTAATCTTCCATTACTAATATCTTTTTATGTACATGAATAGATAGCGGAGACCGTACGCACATAATATCGGCTAGTTTTTGACTCAGAAAAGAAAAACTACAGACTCGATAGACACACTAACACAAAATGCAAAACGCTCATCTAGCACACATGCTACCGAGTCTTTCCTTTATGGCCACTACAGCCACCTTTCCCAGTCTCGCCTGACATCGCTCTTGCTTTTCTTACTGGAGGTAATATCACCATCCAAGTGCTTAGACTCTCCTCCTATGGCAGGATCAAATCTCTCAGATCCTCCAGCGGTTGTGCCTCCATCCTTCAACTTCCAAAGCTTGATTGTAGTTGGAGTCTTTCGCATGACCTCTTCTATCTCCTTCTTCAATTGCAACCCTTCTTTCTTTTTCTTAATTCTCTCCACCATCGTCTCATTGTCGGTTGGGTTCAGCCCCCTTGTGATTGTCATTTCTTCTTCTTGGGACACGAAGAGATTCTCCAGGTTCTATAGTGCTCTTATCTGCTCGGAGTCCTGTCTAGGGGTAGAGTTCGAAACTAGAATTGAAGCTGAAACTACTGCAGAGATAGTGGTGGAAGCGGTAAAGATGGTGGCTCCCGAGCCCTTGGTAGTTGGAGGGAGAGATGAGAGAGATGACTAAACTACAAGTTGGAAAACATAGTTCTATAGTTTAGTAAAGGACTTTAGAGTGAACTGAAGCTTTTGGAGTACTGGAGAAATGAGAGGAATACCCGAGCTAGGTTTACAGAGCATCAGAAGCTGGAAAGGTACGTGCGGTTGCAAGACCGACCCCTGTAGACGTGGGAATGGTCGATGCTGGCTCTGGAGATTTGGAAGCGGATGTTTTGCCTTGACCCAAAGAACTTTGGCCAACAAAAGCTTCAGCAGCGACCTCAATAGTGACATTCCCCTTTTCCTCTTTTAGAATCTCCCTACTAACCATAAGAAAGTTTATGTCCTTAAAACTGAGATAGGTGGCCATGAGTTCTTCTTTAGAGCACGTGTCCCCAGGTCACTCAGACCTAATCAGTACTTCTTCTTAAATGATGGCGAGAGTCCTTGGGTAGTTATCTCTTTTTCACTTTAAGATTTCCTTGTTCATGATGGTGTAGGAATTGAATTGTAACACTGTAGCATCCATCTAAGTCATCATGTCTTCGCGTGTTTTCTAAAGGTCCACAAGTTCCTCCCGAGTAACCGAGTGATTGGTCTCAACTGCTAACTTGTTAGATTCAATCTTCTCCTTCTCTTTCACCAATTTTGCATTTACCTCGTGTAGCCGAGCGAGTTCTGCAGCCTATTCAACGATGGTTTGATCCCAAGCCTTGATGGCACTCTCTCCCTCAATGACCCCGTTCTTTAATTTAAATGACTCATCATAAGCATCTTTAAGCTGATCTTTAATCATGAGATACACCCTTTCATGAGATGGTTTTCCTCTTTCAACAATTTTTCTCTTGTAGTCATTCCTTTCAAGGCGGTGTCTCCATCTATCCTCGGCTGAGTTATCTCATCATTTAGATCCTTGATCATTCTATTGTAGTCATCCATTTCTACCTCAAAGATAAGAAACTATTGGTAGTTAGTCCGATTCACATCAAAAAGAGCTTGGAAAAGAATTTGCTACTCAAACCCAGTTTTAAATCCTTACGAACTATCTTAATATTTCGAAGAGAGGCAGCTTTGTATGTGCATTTTATGCTCTGATCGAACTTGACCCCACATAGGAAAAAGTGGGGCTAAGCAGGCTAAAGGAGAGCTAAACCAGGTGGAGGCATATAATTCTCGGCAGGATTAGAAGAATTAGGGGTAGCAGCAATAGTAATAGCCTAGGAGGACATGATTTCTTGTACGACGGTAGTCTGTACCTCCATGCAGAGAGGAGTGACTAATGTTGTAGGCCCATGGCAATTACAGGAGTCCCTGTGCCGCTTGTGAATATCGCAAGGGGTGTTATCTTCACCAACCCTTCTTCTCTTCTCACCCTTCTCATGATCTCTCGCGCACGGCAGGCTTCGTCATCAGCCTATCTTTCCTTCTTCTTCTCTCCTCATCAGTTTCACCGTGACGACGCTGAGCTGGATCCAGTGTCCGATCTTTGCAAGAGCTGGAGTGTTGGTAGAGCTGATTGAAGAGTCCGCAACCCATCAAACATGAAATAAGGAGAAGAATGGTATTAATGTTGAAACTTTGAAATTATGTTCAATGCAGGAATGTTTGTCCGTGATCCTAAGTGAAATGTGTAGAGCTAGTTACCCTCAATATACTCCACCAACTGTATTAGTATGGTGTCAAAGTCAGAGTCTCTCCACCTTCGTTTATGAAATCACCCAGAGATAGCGTGATATCTGAACGAATCTCGCCTCTAATATCACTGATTGTGAAGCCCCCAAATTTTCTTAGATTAATGGAGATGTCCCTTAATGGGAGCAACTGTGTTGCGTCTCCTGCAGGGTTCGGTAGCTTGACCTCTGACTGATTGAGGAGTTTTAGTAATTAAATGTTTTGGAGGAGGAAAGCTAGGAAATTTGGGATTCATTGTTTAAGTAATTAGCTATTTTAGAGGAGGCGAGTTGGGAAGATTGGGGCTCATCTCTAGTGATTCACCACAGGACTCATCCCCTTCCTCGATGGTGTGAAAATCACTGTCATCATCGTCGTATGAAGCCTCTTCCCCCTCCTCTACTATCACCTTCCATTTCCCTTCTCCAGTCTTTATTGTTTCATCCTCCTCTAGGATCGGGGCCATCCTATTTGTTTCATCCCAATCCCTTGGGATATCTTCTCCAGCAGGCAAATCGGCCTTAACGTTAAGATCTTCTTTCGGTTGTACTTCACTTGAAGAACCAACTACATCTCCCTAAGCATTCTCATTAGAGCTATAAGATGAGGTAGAGGAATGGGTACACGTTCTAGAATCACTTGGGGCTGGGGACTCGGCCACAACAGATCTTCCTCGATGAAGCAAACTGTAACGACCTATGTTTTACATATCGGAGGATCGTGAAATATTTTTATTTTATTCGTATGGGGTCATATGATTCTATAATTTTGGGATATGACTCTTAGGGACATTTTACACACCTATGACTTTTCCCAAATTTCTATGTGACTATTTTGACCTTGTAAATCTTATGTGGGCTACTACTTTTGATAGGAGTCGAATTAGGGTCTCAAACTAATTACATTGCTTCAGGATGATGGTTTTTCATTCCGTAGAGTGGTGATAATAGAAAAATGGACTTATGCTTAGAAATGTATGCCTATTTTATGTTTCTAAAGTTGTTGGCTAGGACTAGTGTGCAATTAGTTAAGCCCATTAGTAAACCCATTAGTCTAATTAGAGAATACAATAAATAGAGGGTAGAAGAGTTAAGTTAAAAATTCTCTATCTCATTCTAAATCATGTCTAAACCCTAATTAGCCCTAGATTCGTCCTAATTTCATCCCAAATTGCTCTCTAAATCAAACTAGATTGCGAATTAAAGATTAGATCATCAACTAGAAGATATCGTTTTGCTTGATTTAAAGTGCATTCCATTGCTGTTCGGATTGGACCTACGTTCATATTGGTTGAATTTGGTAATTGGTGAGTAGTTTATGCCTTCTTATTATACAATGCATATTTGTATAGTGGAATCATAAGTTTAACATGTTTTAATTAATTTTAGGCCCTGAATCCTTTTCTAACTTTAAATGCATGTTAAACTATGTGTATGATCTAGATTGATTAGAGATCAACCTTGCTCATGCTTATATATTCATGCAATATGTAGATCTATGTTAGAAATTGACTTGTTTGTCTTATTTTGATGGATTGCATGTTTGATTGAATGAAATTGCTTGTTATTCTATGTTGGATGACATGACTTGATGTTGTTTGTAGTATTGTGATTTCATGGAAAGTTAGGTTGAAGAATTGAGCAAATCGGAAGCAAAGTTGGTCGAAATTGGACAAAATTTGGAGGGGAAGCTTCGGAGTATGAGGGAATCTTGGGGTTCAAGTTGCACGTCTAGATTTTTTAATCAAAGATGTCGGCATTGACATGAGAGGTCGGCACCGAGTTATGTGGGTTGGTCCAATAAGTCGACGGTTTTTGGGAAAGCAAGATGTTTCTAGTAGAGTTTGCTTAAGGTAAGGGATAGGTGATTGACTAAATGTTGGAGGCTATGATGACTTGTTTCTAGAATATGAAGTAGAGTGCTTTGAAGGGAGGACTTGTTCTGTGATGACTTGATTTGTGTAGAGAAGTTGGGTCAAAGCATCTGGGCATGGAGTACTAGAAGCAAGGAATGAGTGGAAGAAAACTTAGCTATAAATTCGCTAAGTGGAGAGGTCGGGCCGAGTTCAGAGGTTAGTGCCGAGTTTTAGTATTAAGTTCAAATGGAATGAAACTTCTTGGAGGCGAAGTAGAGGTCCTGTGGATCATGTTTGAGGTGTTGGCTCATTCTTATCAGGTTGGATGATGATATAACAACATGGTAAAAAGCTATGATCTTCAGATGTTGGCTCATGTTGGAAGTATTTTCCAAAGATGACATCTTGCAAAGTGAGTGGGCCGTGTGATCGGGGAATGTGGAAGGGTTCCTCGTGAATAATAGAAACTGGATTGAGCAAGAAGGGCTCAATATCCAAATGGAGCAAAAGAGGGCGCAGGTACATGTGCTAAGGAATTGTTGATGCTCAGAGTGTTTTCTATTGTACTTGAAGCAGAGTAATATAAGTGGGGAAGCCTATGGATGGTAGTGAGGATCTGTATACTTTGGTCCTGTGGCTTTGGATCTAGCATCTGACTTTGGGCTGCGAAACATGTATCCAGCATTGGGCTACAAGATAGGAAAGTACAATGGAGAGCCAGGATTCCATTAGTCCCTGGTAGAAAGGAGACCATATGAGCTATCATATATTCAGATCACATGGAGTGGTAGTTAGGATTGTTTAATGGATGCTATGGTTGCTTTTTTACTAGGCTATCTCCCATAGGTAATCAGAGGAAGTAGGTATTGGAGAGAGGAATACCTGGAAAACTGATATCCTTTATACGGTTTGTAGTATATCTTTATGATATTGTAGAGTAGCATATTATAGTATCATATGTTAACTCTTTGGTTGTAGAGATAGGTTAGGTATGGTTCATGTACTCCTGTTCCTTACCATATTTACCTGTATAGTATTTGAGACTCATTTACCGCTCACACCAAACTGTTTGTCTGACCCCTGGTTTTATGCCTTTTAAATGAGTAGACAAGATAACAGGTCTAGGTGATGTAGTAGTTGTTCGAAGCACTAGCTAGATGGAGCTATCTCGAATTATATACATATAGGGAGTCTACACCTATTCCACTGTGCAGCACTGGGGAGCCCTGGTAGTTACTGCTTCCTATTTGTATTTGAGACATTTATTGAGTTTGTTTTTGTTGTATAAACTCTACGATTGATGTATAACTCTATGGATATTATACTCTGATGATGATGATGATCTGTTCACATTGTTATTACTATCTCTTCTTTGTATTCGTGATATTATATTTTGTCCATGCGCTGTGAGATATTCGATAGATTATATGTTATATTGATTTATTTCAACCTTGATGATCAGCTATATTAGCCGGGCGCGACAGCAGCGCACTGTTTATATACTATTGGTGCTGGTGGTATACGACGGCCTTCACACAAACCGTTCATCCAGAGATTTTCATTAGTTAGAAGGAAGTCCACGTAGCACTGAGAAGCTCTCATCGCCTTCAAGGTATCAAGAATTGCTTTATACTCATCCCTGCTGTCTCGAACTGGGATGTCTGTAATAAAATATGTAGCAAGTTAGAGACATGGAACCTCTTGTGTGGTGGAAGATGATAAAAAGAAGCTTACTTCCTGACAGCAAGAGATGGTTGAACCCTTTTTGACATCGAAGGAAGAAGTATTCATTTTTGAAAGCTGAGCGCTTATTATGGAGTTTCTCTATCAACTTGCTCCCCTTCTAGGCTTCTATAATCACGTAGAAGGGGCATCTTATCCATTTGAATTGAAGTAGACGAGTTAGTTCATTGAGTCTAAGAGGCTGATTTAGTCTATTCATGAATATGACATATAGAGAACTTAAGAGTGCATAACCATTCAGATGTATTTGGAATGGAATCAGTCCAAGTTCTTGTAACACCACCATTAAGAATCGATTAAACGGTGGCATGACACCACCTAAATACATATAGCACTTGCAAGAAGTGAAGTTCGGTGGAAGGTTGTGTGCACGTTCAGTTCTTGATGGCAAGAGTACATCTTCTGGGATGCCATATTGAAAACATATGTTCCGAAGTGATCCAGCCGTGAGAACTGATGGCACTGGTTCTAGCAGTTTGTCCAAAATTCTTATTCCAGGAGGTGACTATCGGAGTACAGAGCCTGTGGGGACTAACGGGCCGTAATATTCTGAAGTAACGAGCTTGGCTTGGCCCAACAGGAATAGTAGGAGATACTGGAGCAGTTGTGGATCCAACCTCTGAAGGTGTAGATATTCCTAAATCGAGCTTAAGGTGGGGTGATTGGCATGTCATTCTAAACAATAAAACTCGAAGTTCAACATGGTTAGATATGTTCTATTTTGAATGAAATTCCTATGCAACCAACGCCTAAAATCCAAGGGAAGCTGACGTGTGTTGACTAGTCAGATTCTAAGCATTGACGAGGGCAAGTGCAGTGTGTTATCTGTGCAAAGTGGGTCCAGTGTACGAACGGACCATCCTACGTAGATAGCTTGCTTACGATAGAAAACAAGTTGCATCTCTTTTTGAAATTACCTCTTTCAAAACTTACCCACTATCAGTTAAAAATCGTTAATGGATCCATTGTCCGGAGTGATGTAGAAAGCTTTTTCTTTTTAGAATCACTGAAAGTGCAGAAACAAAAAATAGTGCGATAGGATCATCTCGTATGTCTGATTTCCAAAAATGAATCATCGTATTAGATTCCATTTGGCAATCAAGACTTAGCTAGATTTCCAAAACATACATTTAAAATTGGAAGGTATAACTTAGTCCCAGAACGACATGCATTTGAGTGGGGCTGTAGCTCAACTCCATCACCGATCAAACACGCTTAGAATTCAACTATCTCCCTTAGAACCACCATCGGTTCCATCCAAACCATCATCACTATCACAATAATTTCATAGCAAACCAATGCCAATCTCAATTTAGTCGAGTTCAATGCTAGGGTTTTGAATTGGCTTGGGTCCTTGCAGTTTGAGGAAAAGAATGGTGTCGGTTCTTGGTAGCAGTGATGACTAGTAGTAGCGAAGATAGATGCTCGAAGGACGGTGATGACGACTTTGACGTAGGTCGGATGTGGGCGATTCAGGTGGAAGACCTATTTGACTCAGAAGTAAAAACTCGAAGGGGATCCTAAAGCAATTCGGTGACAAGACAAATGGAAGTGAAAACTTAAAATTTCACCAAGTATTGACCTTATAGAAGAAAAAACAAATTAACTCGGTACCAAGTTAAACAACTTCGTACTGGGTTTTTTCCTTCGCCTAGCCTAATACAAAATCATCGTAGAGAGTCCCTATGATAATCTAAAGCACAATGTAGTCTCTGGAGTGCAAGTTACATTGCCAATGTAGAGAAATGAAATTTCAATTGAAACTAAGCTAGACAATTAACGAAAAATCAACCAAGTAAAAGCAATGTCTCGAGAAGACATTCTAAGAACTAACTGAATTCGCAGGATAGCAGTCCAGGACATGTCTTGATCTAGAGCATGATTTATTTTCAACGAAAGCTACTTTGAGGGGAAAATTTTAACTGGATATCTAACAAGCGGAGATTAAGAGGAGTTAGAACATCGAGACAAAGAGAAAATGACTTGAAACATACCAAGCATCCTTAGAAAAGAGAAAGAAGAGGTCCTTGAAAATTTCACCTCTAAATTGTCTAAGGAAACAACTCGACATTGATCATTAAACTTGGTGTCGAGTCGTTTTCTGACCCCAAAACAACTCACTAATTTCATGCGATTTATTTTCTACTTACCTAGCTTGTGCTCAATTTTTTTTATAAGGTTTGGACAACCAATCATCAAGTTTGAAAAGATGACAACTCAAATAGCCAAACAATCCAAGTGATGAAGGGACTATTACTAACACCAACCAAATTACTAAAGAAAAGGCATGAAACACATCTACCTGAAGATAGAAAGGAAGATCAAAAGTAGTGGAGTCATTTTCTCTTAAGGATACCGAGTTGTTTATTCAACTCGAGTGACTTCGAGTTTTCTTGTACACCACGGGCCGACTAATAGACTCTGCTGTAAATAGGCTTTTGATCCAACACCTTCTCTACAATTATAAATACAAACCAAAGAGCAACTAAAACAGGACCTAGTTTCTGCCATCACTACGCGGAAGCTCTGCCTCTTCCTCATATTCTATATGCACACAATAGTCACCAAGACAACTAATTTGAGAAATTCTAGGACTTATAATCTTTCTAACCCCTATACTTGTGACTTATTCTCTTTCAAATATCTTGTAATCTCAATCAAACTTATATATACCTGAAATGACCCTAGTTATTTCACCTAAATTTTTTTTCCTAGAGTCATTTAGCCTTTTTACTAAATTATCCAGGATCCTAATTATTCTACTAATATATTTATATCAGTTTGTTAATAAATATATTCACATACATATGAAGATGTATGTGACCCCCTTGCTTGGATCAGAGTGTTGTTTAGCAAGAGTGCATCCTGATTGAATTTGAATTTCTAATCAACCAGTTCATAGCTCATTTTCCAAAATATTGATATTTGAGTCAGGGTAATGAATCCCATAATCATATGCAATCCATACTTACTAATTCTTGACCATTTCTATAGTGATTGTCTGTTAGTTTGAGATAGCAAAGTGATCTCGGATTGTATATAGCAAGCCACCATAATTTTAGTTTGATTATTTGGTATTTGATCAAAGCCAGAAAGGAAAATGATATATTCATTTATCATTTTCAACACAAGTGATTTTTATCCAAATTCCTTTACTTATAACCAAGCCAGTTTAGTCATTCTTTCATGATCTATATGGTTGTATTTTTCTGGACCAAATTTATTCCCTAATCCCTGAGTTACCTCAGTTGACATCTAATTTACAGGTTGCTTTGCTGGATTTAGAGAATCCAGATCTTATGGTCACTTGGTAAAAGTAATAGTTAAGTAAAATGTGTGCATATCAGCTGTGTTGTACTCTCTAGACTAAGAAAGCTTCTCAAGAATAAAAGAGAATGGCTCAAGTATTTGAAAATGTCTTTGTACATGCAATTGCAAAGGAAGCTTCAGATTTTTACAAATGCATTTCCTTCCTTTACACCCAAAAACTCTGGTCATCTTGATCAACCCAGACCTCACTATTTTGAAGTGGGTTAACTTCATGACTGGATCATCAAAACATTAGAGCCTGACTATTGCAAGGTGAATTCAGATTTAAGACACTTGGAAAATCTCTTAGAACATGTATACCTCTTTAATAAAATACACAATTATATATATATATAGTTTCTTCTTTTATCAAAACACTTCTGCATTATATTACTAAATTCTTGAAATATTACTTCTAGCTAAAAATTCAGATTTTTAACCTTCAAACTTAAAGTTTTATGTAACTTGTAATTAACTAATACAGTATATGTATGTACATATCCATTTCTCAAATATAGGCATATGTCAATTACAGATTTCCACCATAATACTCAAGTATATATTTTCTTGCATAGATTCAACTAAGTCTTTGGTTAATCCCAAACTCAATGCATTGCTAGATTCAATTAAAACAACTAAATAAATCCAAACATTCAAGATCATTACATAACAACCAAAGCAGAACTATAAAAACTTCCCAGATTACATGCAAATAATTCATTCTAAGTTCTTATTTAATTCTAATTTAGCATGCCTATCCAATCATTCTCATTAGCCATAGCAGCTTCCTATTTAGATCCAGCATTCCCTGTAAGAGCATTAGAGGCTACCCCATTTTAAATGAGACACCCCAGATGCCATAAGCAAACAAGGGTCAGATACAAGATCTGGTATGAGCAATATAAAAAATTCCATGATATTAAGTAAATAAGTATGACATAAACATTTTGTATAGGTTGGCATAGCTTCTTTGATCAATTTGCCTGACTTGTTTATGATATATTGTGCATATATGATTAGTATTTAAAACTAATTATGTACACACATTCAACTATGCAAACATATATTTCAAATAGAAATACTCAGGAACTATCATAGCACCAGTCCAACCAACCTAGGAATAACACAAGTTCCTACTTCATCAATTTGAGGTTGCATTTACCAACTTTCTTCCTAGCCTCATCTGCCATAAAGGAATCACGGGGACACATTGCAATAAAATAATTCACAATATTGCACAAAGATCTCAGGGCTTAAACAAGCCATGTGCCAACTTGCATACTTTAAATACAACAAGCATTCCAGCAGTCTTCTTGGCTCATAATCCTTAGTTTATTTACTAAGTGTTCATGTTTGATCCTATCATAAGATAGCTAGATGACTGAATCGCAGTGTTCATGAAACATTATATAGAGCTTACAAGCATAATTCAAGAACAAGCTAACTTTCATATCCAGGGAAATCATATTTTCAAATATTCTGGCTTAAAGAAAATACAATAATATTTATAACTGTGAATAGAGACTAGGCATGTGGGTTATTGTTGTTTCATAAGCAACCATGTTTGAACTAAATTCAAGATCTAGCTTAAACAAGATTTCTGGCTCATGGTTTTCTATTTGATCAAGGGTTCAGCACTTTTGGGTATTTCCATTGCAACCTTGAATCTTTCATTTGAGCTTCAGCACTTACATAAGTGTAATGCAACTCATATATATTTTTGATTTCTAAATTTGTCATGCCATATCTAAACCAGTTACAAGTATTCTCTATTTACTTTCATAATTTCACACTTTAACATTTCTGGATATAGCTAAACAAAGCAAAATACTCAGCTATCAAAACAATCAAAAGCATTCAGAAACACCCATTAAAGCATCCATTAAAACCATAGTAATAAAATCCAAAATATGTAGAAAATAATATAAGCTTGGCTGCCTCATAACAGGACTTAATGCCATGGGTTTAGTGAGATTACTCACAGAAAAATGCTTCTCTTGCTTAATCCAAAAAAGAAACCTTTTAAAACTTGCTTTCCTGCTTGCAAATATTTTCTTCTTTGTTTTCTTAAATGTCTTGGGTAGCAAATGATCTTTCTGGTTTATACTTGGATTTATAAGAGAGGTTTTTCTAGGGTTTTATCATTGTAAAATCCCATTCCTACCCTGGCCAAGACTCATGCATTCTGCATTTCAGATTTGCTTATTTTTCACCCTTAATACCCCAGCCATTTGATGCTTACCTCCCCTTTTTACTTTTCCAAAATATCATATTCTTATCAAGTCATGTTAATTGTGTGTGACATTGTCACTTGTTTATTTTCTATTTTCTGCCTAAAGCAATTATTTTGCTTGCAATTTGTCTTTTGCTATTTTAGTGTTAAACTTCTCCTTGCTTATTTCTTTTTAATGCTTTCAATACTTATAGAAATGTACATATGCATACATATCTTATCTAGGCTTATTTAACTCCTCCTTAATTTCAGAAAGATATGCACCTATATGTGCATCCAGGTTTTTTTTTCAAATCCTTGTGACATATATATATATATATATATTTTTGGGTTTTAAATAAAATCTATTTACTGAATTCAAATCAAAACTTACTTTTCTTATTTTCTGGGATGATTTATATAATTCCAGAAATCAAATATCCATATCACAAAATCATGTTTGTAATGCTTTTTAATTCTTGTTTTAAATTCAGGAAATCTGGAGTTCTTCCTTGTTCCATATCAGTGTGCACGTGCACACATGCACACACACTTGTACACCATTAATTCCATATATTCCTATACAATTAAATTCATATATTTTCAAAATCTAACCAAAATAAGATTCCATGAATTTCTGGGGCATTACAATCACCCCACCTTTTTAGGAATTGTGTCCTCACAATTTTCTCATTTTGACTTTAAACATTTCCAGATTTTATAAAATCTATCAAACATTGCATAAGCAAACAATTTAGTCAAAACAACCATACATATTAAACTTTTTAGGAATTTAGATTTTACCTTCCACTGCAAAAAGCTTAGGGTAATACATCTTTATCTTATCATCTAACTCCCATGTACAATCATTAGGGTCTAGGCTCCATTGAACCTTTACCAATTTCAGAGTTTTGCTCCTCAACTTCTTTTCATCTTTAGCTAAAATCCCCACTGGTTCTTTCTCATAGACCAAATTTGGATTTATTTGGACTTGAGTTGGTTTCTCTAGAATTTCCTCTTTATCATGCACCCATCTCCTAAGTTGTGACACATGAAATACATTGTGCATTGCACTCATCTCTTCTGGTAGCTCCAACTTATATGCTAATGAACCTATTCTTTCCAAAATCTTGTAAGGTCCAACATATCTTGGGGTAAGTTTTCCCTGCTTGCCAAATCTTAGCACCTTCTTCATAGGTGAAACTTTGATGAAAACATAATCACCAACTTCATATTCTACCTACTTCCTCCTTTCATCTGCAAACTTCTTTTGCCTATCTTGAGCTGCTGCCATTCTTCTCCTCACTAGTTCAATTTTCTCTGTAGTCTCTTTAACATACTCAGGCCCTAAGACAGCCTTTTCTCCTGCTTCAACCCAACATATTGGTGACAAACATGGTTTGCCATACAAGGCTTCAAATGGTGCCATGCCTATGGTGCTTTGATAACTATTGTTATATGTAAATTCAGCCAAATGGAGGTGGTCTTCCCAATTACCTCCAAAGTCCAATGCACATGCCCTCAACAAATCCTCCTAAACTTTATTTATTACTTCAGTTTATCATCTGATTGGGGGTGGTATGCAGTACTCAAACATAATTCACTCCCCATGGCTTTCTGAAAGCTCTTCCAAAATCTGGATGTAAAGATTGTGTCCCTATC
This sequence comes from Allium fistulosum, assembly GCA_030737815.1. Lineage (NCBI taxonomy): Eukaryota > Viridiplantae > Streptophyta > Magnoliopsida > Asparagales > Amaryllidaceae > Allium > Allium fistulosum. The sequence continues at coordinate 374,354,037 of CM060902.1, read as the reverse complement.
ACTCACTATAGTTTTAGGAATTCCATGCAACCTTACTACTTCTCTCATGAATATTTGAGCTAGTTTAGGTGCATTTCTTTCTGCCTTCATTGGTATAAAGTGTGCTACTTTAGTTAGTCTATCAACTACTACCCAAATGCTTGTATTTCCTCCCTTTGATCTAGGCAGACCATCTATGAAATCCATAGATATATCTTCCCACTTCCATTGTGGTATGCTTAGAGGTTGTAATAGGCCTGAGGGTCTTTGGGTTTCTGCCTTGACTTGTTGGCAAGTCATACACTTTGCAACATGTTTAGCCACATCAGTTTTCATCCCTCTCCACCAATAATCCCTCTTCAAGTTTTGGTACATCTTGGTACTACCGGGATGTATAGAATATTTGCTCCTATGATATTCATTAAGTATCTATTCCTTTAATCCTATATCCTTTGGAACACATATCCTACCTTTATTCCTTAAGTAACCATTCTTATCAATGTGGTAGTTTATTACTTCTTCTCCTTTTTCTATTAGAGTTTTCTTTTCTAATAGATCAGGATCTTCCTCTTGCATTTTCCCCACTTTCAAAATTAAATCTAATTGCAGAGTTATCAAACTTAATTTTCCTTTACTCCCTTCTTCAATCATCCCCATGTTTACCTTATTATTTTCCTCAATTTCCAAATTAGTAAGTAGAGATAAATTTCTTAATTCTTCTATCATTAACATGGCTACTTTAGCATGTTGTCTGCTCAAAGCATCTGCAACCTTATTAGCTTTTCCTGGTGTATAAAGTATGTCTAAATCATATGTTGCTAGAAACTCAACCCATCTATGCTGCCTCATATTCAAATCTTTTTGTGAAAAGAGATATTTCAATGCCTTATGGTCAGTGTATAGAATAAACTTAGCACCTAGGAGACAATGTCTCCAGAGCTTTAGTGCATACACTACTGCTGCCAACTCAAGATCATGAGTTGCATACTTTGATTCATGTGGCTTCAATTGTCTTGATGCATAGGCTATAACTTGATCTTGCTGCATCAATACAGCTCCTAGCCCAGAACCACTTGCATCAGTATAAACAATCAAATCCTCATTTCCTTTTGGTACTCTCAATATTGGTGCTTTGACTAAGGCCTCCTTGATTTTACTAAAGGCTTGTTCACATTTCTCAGTCCATATAAAGGGTTGGTTCTTTCTAGTTAGGTTGGTAAGAGGTGATGACATCTTAGAAAAATCTTTTATAAATCTTCTATAACACCCTGCCATTCCCATAAATGACCTAACTTCTCCTACTGTGCTTGGACTTTTCCATGCTTGGATAGCCACAATTTTATTGGGGTTTACTGAAATGCCTTTGGCAGATATAACATGCCCAAGGAAATGCACTTCTTCTTTCCAAAATGCACACTTAGAAAATTTTGCCTTTAAATCTTTTTCTCTTAATCTAGACAAAACAAGGTGTAAGTGATTTTCATGTTCCTCTACTGTTTTCGAATAAATCAAAATATCATCAATAAAAATCAATACAAACTTGTCTAAATAATCCCTGAATATCCTATTCATTAAGTCTACAAAGTATGATGGGGCATTTGTCAACCCAAATGGCATGACAAGAAACTCATATAAACCATACCTAGTGTTAAAGGCTGTATACTTAACACTTGAGTTCTCAACCTTCATCTGATGAAATCCAGATGCCAAGTCTAATCTAGAGAATATTTTTGCCCCACTAAGTTGATCAAAAAGATCATCAATTCTAGGTAAGGGGTACTTGTTTTTTATAGTGACTTTGTTTAGCTCCCTGTAATCTATGCACATTCTCAAAGTGCCATCATGTTTCCTTACAAACACTACTGGAGCACCCCAGCATGAATTACTTGGTCTTATAAATCCTTTGCTTTCCAACTCTTCTAAATGTTTCTTCAATTCCTTCAACTCACTTGGCCCCATCCTAGTGGGTTTCTTAATAATTGGACTTGCTCCTGGTATCAGACTAATCTGAAATTCCACTGGTCTGTGGTATGGAAAACCCTCAACTTCTCCAAACACATCTAAGTATTCGTTAATTATGGGGATTTCTTCAATAGAAGGCTCACTGGAATCATTATTTAAGTCAATCAAGTGATATAATTTTCTTTCTTTGGCTATTTCACACAAAATTGTGATTCTTTGACCTCTAGAATTTTGTAATGATATGGTGGATGAGTATAAATTAATTATGGCTTTGTATTGCCTTAACCAGTCTACACCCAATATAATACCTATATTTGGGTAATTTAAAACATATAAATTGGAAATAAAAACATTTCCTCCTATGTTTAATTCCACATCCACACAAATCATGTTTAAAACACTAGAACTCCCCAATGGGCTTTGCACTAACAAAGGAGTTTCAACCAGTATGCAATTTAATTTAAGCAATGCAACTAATTCATGGGAAATCAGAGAATGTGTTGCCCCTGTGTCATACACTACTGATATAGGTAGGGTACAAATAAATAAGGTACCTTCCACTTGACCATGGTTTTCTGCAATAGCTTCTACTGTGGATTTGCTTTTGCTCTCCAAACTTGCTAGCTTCCCTTGTTGTTTATACTCAGGGCAATTCCTCTTGATATGTCCCTCCTTACCACATAGGTAGCACTTGAAAGCTCCTCCCTTCAATTCTGGGCACCTTGGTTTGATATGTCCTTCTTTTCCACAATGATGACATGTTATTTTCCTCTTTGTATCAGTGGTCTTAGTATCATGGGTTTTCTTTCTTTCTGTCTCCTCCTTCTTTTTGTCATAGGGGTGATACCTTCCCTTATTTTTCTTATTGTTGTTATTCTTAAAACTCTTATACTTCTCCCTTTCCTTGTCATGTTGCTCAAATTTTAAGGCCAGATCAATGACCTGATCAAAAGTTTTATCTACATATGGCAACATAGCCCTACTAAGTCCTGGGTTTAAACCCTTAATATACCTATCATTCTTTGATGCCTCATCAGCCACAAGCATAGCTCCATACTTAGACAAGCCCTCAAACCTATGAGTATATTCAGTCACATTAAAAGTTCCCTGCCTAAGCCTGATGAATTCTTCAAGCAATAGAGTTTTGGCTGATGCTGGAACAAATCTAGCTTCCAACATCTCCTTGAATTGATTCCAAGTGATTTCATTCTCAATCCTCCCAGCTATGACTACCTCCCACCAGCTTAAAGCCACACCTTTCAGTTGTCTTGAGGCTACTTGCCTCTTCCTTTGATCATCCAATTGCATGTCATTGAAAATTCTGTCCAGTGTTCTCAACCATGCTTGAATTTCCATCACATTTTCAGTTCCTTCAAAGCTCTTGCCTCCTAAATTGGTATAAGTCTTTAATAGTTTGGAAAGTTCCTCATGTGGGTTCTCAAGTCTCTGCCCTACTCCATCCCTTAAAGCCTTCATAAAGTCTTGTATATCAAGCATTTGTGGTGTACTTGATCCTGCATTGTGATGAGATCCTCTTCCTACCATGATTGGATAACTAGAGTATGGGTAAATGGGGTTAGTTTATCATGGGTATATTTTTTTTTTATTACTTTCTATCTGAATTATTATTTTACTCAAACAAACAATCAGTACATACATATGGTTATAATACTTCAATCAATCAATACAATCATTCTTAGCTATGTATAATTTTAACATAGCTCTGATACCAAATGAAATGACCCTAGTTATTTCACCTAATTTTTTTTCCTAGAGTCATTTAGCCTTTTTACTAAATTATCCAGGATCCTAATTTTTCTACTAATATATTTATATCAGTTTGTTAATAAATATATTCACATACATATGAAGATGTATGTGACCCCCTTGCTTGGATCAGAGTGTTGTATAGCAAGAGTGCATCCTGATTGAATTTGAATTTCTAATCAACCAGTTCATAGCTCATTTTCCAAAATATTGATATTTGAGTCAGGGTAATGAATCCCATAATCATATGCAATCCATACTTACTAATTCTTGACCATTTCTATAGTGATTGTCTGTTAGTTTGAGATAGCAAAGTGATCTCAGATTGTATATAGCAAGCCACCATAATTTTAGTTTGATTATTTGGTATTTGATCAAAGCCAGAAAGGAAAATGATATATTCATTTATCATTTTCAACACAAGTGATTTTTATCCAAATTCCTTTACTTATAACCAAGCCAGTTTAGTAATTCTTTCATGATCTATATGGTTGTATTTTTCTGGACCAAATTTATTCCCTAATCCCTGAGTTACCTCAGTTGGCATCTAATTTACAGGTTTCTTTGCTGGATTTAGAGAATCCAGATCTTATGGTCACTTGGTAAAAGTAATAGTTAAGTAAAATGTGTGCATATCAGCTGTGTTGTACTCTCTAGACTAAGAAAGCTTCTCAAGAATAAAAGAGAATGGCTCAAGTATTTGAAAATGTCTTTGTACATGCAATTGCAAAGGAAGCTTCATATTTTTACAAATGCATTTCCTTCCTTTACACCCAAAAACTCTGGTCATCTTGATCAACCCAGACCTCACTATTTTGAAGTGGGTTAACTTCATGACTGGATCATCAAAACATTAGAGCCTGACTATTGCAAGGTGAATTCAGATTTAAGACACTTGGAAAATCTCTTAGAACATGTATACCTCTTTTATAAAATACACAATTATATATATATAGTTTCTTCTTTTATCAAAACACTTCTGCATATTATTACTAAATTCTTGAAATATTACTTCTAGCTAAAAATTCAGATTTTTAACCTTCAAACTTAAAGTTTTATGTAACTTGTAATTAACTAATACAATATATGTATGTACATATCCATTTCTCAAATATAGGCATATGTCAATTACAGATTTCCACCATGATACTCAAGTATATATTTTCTTGCATAGATTCAACTAAGTCTTTGGTTAATCCCAAACTCAATGCATTGCTAGATTCAATTAAAACAACTAAACAAATCCAAACATTCAAGATCATTACATAACAACCAAAGCAGAACTATAAAAACTTCCCAGATTACATGCAAATAATTCATTCTAAGTTCTTATTTAATTCTAATTTAGCATGCCTATCCAATCATTCTCATTAGCCATAGCAGCTTCCTATTTAGATCCAGCATTCCCTGTAAGAGCATTAGAGGCTGCCCCATTTTAAATGAGACACCCAAAATGCCATAAGCAAACAAGGGTCAGATACAAGATCTGGTATGAGCAATATAAAAAATTCCATGATATTAAGTAAATAAGTGAGACATAAACATTTTGTATAAGTTGGCATAGCTTCTTTGATCAATTTGCCTGACTTGTTTATGATATATTGTGCATATATGATTAGTATTTAAAACTAATTATGTACACACATTCAACTATGCAAACATATATTTCAAATAGAAATACTCAGGAACTATCATAGCACCAATCCAACCAACCTAGGAATAACACAAGTTCCTACTTCATCAATTTGAGGTTGCATTTACCAACTTTCTTCCTAGCCTCATCTGCCATAAAGGAATCACGGGGACACATTGCAATAAAATAATTCACAATATTGCACAAAGATCTCAGAGCTTAAACAAGCCATGTGCCAACTTGCATACTTTAAATACAACAAGCATTCCAGTAGTCTTCTTGGCTCATAATCCTTAGTTTATTTACTAAGTGTTCATGTTTAATCCTATCATAAGATAGCTAGATGACTGAATCGCAGTGTTCATGAAACATTATATAGAGCTTACAAGCATAATTCAAGAACAAGCTAACTATCATATCCAGGGAAATCATATTTTCAAATATTCTGGCTTAAAGAAAATACAAGAATATTTATAACTGTTAATAGAGACTAGGCATGTGGGTTATTGTTGTTTCATAAGCAACCATGTTTGAACTAAATTCAAGATCTAGCTTAAACAAGATTTCTTGCTCATGGTTTTCTATTTGATCAAGGGTTCAGCACTTTTGGGTATTTCCATTGCAACCTTGAATCTTTCATTTGAGCTTCAGCACTTACATAAGTGTAATGCAACTCATATATATTTTTGATTTCTATATTTGTCATGCCATATCTAAACCAGTTACAAGTATTCTCTATTTACTTTCATAATTTCACACTTTAACATTTCTGGATATAGCTAAACAGAGCAAAATACTCAGCTATCAAAACAATCAAAAGCATTCAGAAACACCCATTAAAGCATCCATTAAAACCATAGTAATAAAATCCAAAATATGTAGAAAATAATTTAAGCTTGGCTGCCTCATAACAGGACTTAATGCCATGGGTTTAGTGAGATTACTCACAAAAAAATGCTTCTCTTGCTTAATCCAGAAAAGAAACCTTTTAAAACTTGCTTTCCTGCTTGCAAATATTTTCTTCTTTGTTTTCTTAAATGTCTTGGGTAGCAAATGATCTTTCTGGTTTATACTTGGATTTATAAGAGAGGTTTTTCTAGGGTTTTATCATTGTAAAATCCCATTCCTACCCTGGCCAAGACTCATGCATTCTGCATTTCAGATTTGCTTATTTTTCACCCTTAATACCCCAGCCATTTGATGCTTACCTCCCCTTTTTACTTTTCCAAAATATCATATTCTTATCAAGTCATGTTAATTGTGTGTGACATTGTCACTTGTTTATTTTCTATTTTCTGCCTAAAGCAATTATTTTGCTTGCAATTTGTCTTTTGCTATTTTAGTGTTAAACTTCTCCTTGCTTATTTCTTTTTAATGCTTTCAATACTTATAGAAATGTACATATGCATACATATCTTATCTAGGCTTATTTAACTCCTCCTTAATTTCAGAAAGATATGCACCTATATGTGCATCCAGGGTTTTTTTTCAAATCCTTGTGACATATATATATATATATATATATATATATATTTTTGGGTTTTAAATAAAATCTATTTACTGAATTCAAATCAAAACTTACTTTTCTTATTTTTTGGGATGATTTATATAATTCCAGAAATCAAATATCCATATCACAAAATCATGTTTGTAATGCTTTTTAATTCTTGTTTTAAATTCAGGAAATTCTGAGTTCTTCCTTGTTCCATATCAGTGTGCACGTGCACACATGCACACACACTTGTACACCATTAATTCCATATATTCCTATACAATTAAATTCATATATTTTCAAAATCTAACCAAAATAAGATTCCATGAATTTCTGGGGCATTACAATACCCGACACCATATATTTACTATTTTTGTTGCATTGTTACACTCACATCAAGTTTCTAGCCTAACTTGGGGTTTTGTTATGTTTGCGACTTCAGGTTGGTTCAGACTAAGGTATTGTTTTAGTAGAATACTTACTTTTGGATGTTTGTCTATTTTGCGTGTTGAGCTGGCTATAAGATGTGCTAAGATCTTTGCTTACTTTGTTTGGAGTACCACTATTTTGGACTATTGTAACTACTACTAGAAAGTGAAGGAACCAGGCCAATTTGTAGAGGGTGAGATGGGTAAATTAAAAAATATCCCTATTTGGACCATAGTGGCCTGCGAAGTCTAATGGGTTTCACTAGATCCAATCTAGTTATTAAATAAAATCATACTTTATTCAGCATTTTTTTATATTTACTAATTAATCACATCAATTTATTTAACCAACTATTTTATTTTAAATGTATCGTTAACATTGCTATATATACACATGGATTTTGGGATTCATGTCTATTGCACATACATCTATGTTATACTTACATATACATATGACAATTTCAAATGAATATCGTGAACATAAATGCCTAAGTATATACATATGTTTAATATACTATAATATGTTTATATGGTTTGCAGATATTTATACTACCATATGTACATGTGTGTAGTTAAGACACACACACACACGTATATGTGACATTTATGTTGGAACTTACACACACATACATAAAGACTTCTATGTAATAAAATTAGACATTTTCAAAAGAAGAGAATGTTTGATACAAAAGCGAAGATGGAAATAAATTTACATTAGACCTTGATCTAGTCAAATCAGAATTAAAAAGGAAATGTAGAATAGGGTAATATTTTAGATTTTCTCTTTTACAAATGTCAATCAATAATAGCTTCAATATATGTGGAAAGAATTCTATTCTAAATCATAACAAAAGTACTTTAGGTTTTACAATTATAAATCTAAAAATATACAATCAACATAAATTTTTTTATTATAAAGTATTCTGACAATTAATATATTGCTTTACATGGTTAATTTTAAAACATTGCAATTATACTCATATATACATGTGTATATTATAGTTTAAGAGTTTAAATTTCAAATGCATATACCTGACTAAATAACACATTGAATATATTAATTTGAAAAACAAAATTAATTTAATTAAAAAAGATTAAACTTGAAATCTGTTACAATTTTGGATAACATAAAGATGAAGCATATGAATATATATATATATATATATATATTGGGATGTAGTGTGTTGTATACCACCTAAGACTTGTAGTACTAATATGTGTTGCTATCTAAGTTCCCAATTTCAATATTTGTGTGTGTATGTATATATATATATACATATTGACGCGCGCACACATACATACAATATATATATATATATAAACAAATACACATACAAACATATGTACATACACACATGCACACAATTCAATTAATTAAATATTAAATCCATAACCATAAGTAAATGTGTTGGTCTTGCCGAATATGTTGGTCGCATGAGGTAGTCTTGAGTTGGGTTGGCCGGCAGCTGAAGTGATGCTAAGTGGAGGGGTTAACTTGGAGTCGGGTTGAAAGTGAGCTGACATAGGAGCATCAGTCTTCATTGAGCTAGACTGAAGTGGATTGGGATGGGTGATACTTAGCTTTATCTTCACTGGATGAATTGACAATGAGTGGTGCATGTGGCTAAGATGGTCGGTCTTCAACTTGATATCTTGTTGAGTGAATGGGATGGTTTGGAACCAACCTGAGCCTAGGCTAACATGGATGCCAGATTGAAGAATAGCCAGGTTGGCTTTGATTGGGCTATGCCATGCCTTAATCTGCTTGCTAATTACTTGCGATAAAACTAAGCAACACATTGAAACACCCTACACCCCTTAGTATTTCCAAAATGGGCACGCAAAAGGATTGTGGTAAGTTATAGGTATAGCTAAATCATCACAGAGGCTAAGATTCACAAGACAAATAAGTAAAAGAAGTGGAAAACATTTAAATATTAGCTTATCATTTAGAATTAAACTTCATCTCAAAATAAGTCATAAAAGCATAACATGTCTCAAAAACTCCAAATCTCCCATGACTCATGAAAATACATCTCAGTCTCACATAACTAGAGTACAAAAATAACAATAATAATCCCTCTCACAAGTGACAATCCAAATGAAAAATATGAAAAGCAGAAGAATACATCTGAAATGAGAAAGTTCTAGAAATGAATCTCCAAGCAACCTGAATCAACTATCCTCAACTCTGCTAGCCTATTGGAGAGAAAGGAAAGATAGAGGAGTGGGTTAGACAATAAGTCTGGTGAGTGAAAGTAATTTCTAGCATTTCTAAGCAAGATAAAGATAATAGACTAAGCAATAGTTCTAGCATGAAAGGAAGATACAGAAAAGATAAAACTTCCATAAAATATTGTTTCTAATTCTGTTTGACTGTTTTCTTTGATTGTTTGCACTTGTCTTAAACTGTTGTGATTAGGATGAAACCTTAATCCTATCTCAACTGCTCACTTGATTAGGCTGAAATCCTAATCCTACCCATTGATCGACCTTTCCTATCTCTATTGTGCCACTGTGAACCAATCCTGTTGGTCCCACAGCAAAAGACACCTCTTAGCGCTTAGGGTGCAGTAGCGAATTATTTATCCTAATCGATGTCGCATGCTCGGTCGTCACCGGTACACACTAACTGTCGCCCCCTATTTGACCCTTTATTTACCCTAATCAGCATAAGCGTGCCCAACCTCACTAATATGCACGTAAATGTGCATATTTTTACCATCATATTTAATCTAATTAATTCAAATAAATGATCATATTGGGTATTTTAACTTGTTTTAAAAAAAATCCATATTAATTCCAAATTGTCACATATTCATCTTCATCCAAGGGCAAAATAGTCATTCTTTGTGCATAAATTAAACTTGAGAAAATTTAATTAGAAATTTCCATACTATTTTGTAGGAATTTGATTTCCATTACAAGTGGTTTCATGAAGAAGATATGCATGCACAAAATGAACACAAAGGAATGAAGATGGAAATAATTCAATGAGAAGATCATGGAGGACCCTACCTACCCACCTACCTTAATGTACACATTAGAGGCTAATGCACATGCTTATGGAATTAATGGCTTCATGTACACTTAAATGATGATTAATGGATGATAATGGTTACTTGGCCACACTTTCTAAAGGGTAGTTTGGGCATTCCCCAAATTATGGATTAGGGTTTCATGCTTGTATAAATAACCCATTATGTTCATGTAACTCTCTTCTCTCTTAGTCTTTCTTAGTTAGTTTTAGATCAAAAATAAAACTCAAAGCTCTCTTTCTCTTTTTATGGCTACTTAGCCATATTTTTATTTCATGTAACTTTCATTTTTTTTAATTTTAATTAGTGCTCTCTTTTCTTTTCCATGCTTCTTTTCCTTTCATGTTGTAGTGTAGATCTCTTTTATTTCATGCAAGTAGATTAGTTTTTCCTTTCTTTTTTCTCTCTTTTTCCTCTTGTTTGTTTAATGTTGTTTTCTACATTTGTTGATTTGATAACAAAAATGAGAGGCTAATCCCTTCAATTTAGGGGTAATGAAGCTCTCTTGAATCATGTAGATGCAACATAATTTCTTTTATGTCTCTTTTGTGCTTAATGGAAAGTAGATGTTTGTGTGGTTTTATGTTTAATATTGAGTTTGATAGCTTATATTTTTCAAAACAAATAGGCTATGCTTAGTCATATGAATCATTAATTACCTCTTCATCTACATATGATCATGGTAATGGAAGTGGATTTAGAATTAAAATTTGATGGTTTATGTTTCTAATTCAATAGTTAATAAAGCATGCTTAAAATAGATTCTACTTTTGATTTCATATCATTTTCATTGAAGTTAGTAAGTGGGTTAGAGAGTGCATTAAAGTTTGATGGTTTAAGTGTGTTAATTAATAACACAATTAGGCCATGCTTATGATAAATGCATCAACTAAACTCATACATGACCAAAAAGAGATCATAATGTCATTATGTTGATTTATATGATCATGAGAGGGGATTTGCCTCTAAATTGCTCTTTAATCTCATCTTTTTATTCTCCTCAGTTTTAGTTTGTTTTTACTTTCTTTTAGTTAGTTAACAATCACTCGACTTTGGTTTAATTTGATTGAATAGAATTTTAAAATCATCAATTCCCTGTGGATCGACCCGTATTCGCCACGTACTACAAGTGTACGCCGTGCGCTTGCGGTTATATTTTTAATTTAAATTCGTTCGACGGTTTTCTAAACCGATAGAATTTCTGTCGACGAACAAGTGCCAATCCAAATGAAAAATATGAAAAGCAGAAGAATACATCTGAAATGAGAAAGTTCTAGAAATGAATCTCCAAGCAACCTGAATCAACTATCCTCAACTCTGCTAGCCTACTGGAGAAAAAGGAAAGATAGAGGAGTGGGTTAGACAATAAGTCTGGTGAGTGAAAGTAATTACCAGCATTTCTAAGCAAGATAAAGATAATAGACTAAGCAATAGTTCTAGCATGAAAGGAAGATACAGAAAAGATAAAACTTCCATAAAATATTGTTTCTAATTCTGCTTGACTGTTTGCTTTGATTGTTTGCACTTGTCTTAAACTGTTGTGATTAGGATGAAACCCTAATCCTACCTCAACCGCTCACTTGATTAGGCTGAAATCCTAATCCTACCCATTGATTGACCTTTCCAATCTCTATTGTGCCACTGTGAACCAATCCTGTTGGTCCCACAGCAAAAGACACCTCTTAGCGCTTAGGACGCAGTAGCGAATTATTTACCCTAATCGATGTCGCATGCTCGGTCATCACCGATACACACTAACTATCACCTCCTATTTGACCCTTTATTTAACCTAATCAGCATAAGCGTGCCCAACCTCACCCAGGTGTGAGACCATCAGTCCTCGACCTAAAAGGGAATGCTGCCGGTACTGGTCCTAATAAACAAATCTTCTAACTTTGCGCCCCTTACTCAAATACCAAAATTTGAGACTCTATCTATTAACCATTTATTTACCCTAATCAGCATAAGCGTGCCTAGCCTCACCCACATGTGAGACCATTAGTCCTAGACCTGAAAGGGAATGCTGCCGGTATGGGCGACTACTGCTATATTTGCTTATTAACTTAATCCAGGATCTAAGTTTTAAAATAAGCCCTTTTTATTCATGTCAAAAAGGATTAAATCTCTATAAAAAGAAACTAACATTTACAAGCTAAATTCAAACTTAAAACAGATGTAAATAACTGTAAATAGCCGCAAATAGCTGAATAAAAATAGACTGAAATAAACTTCTGAAATTTACTTAAAAACTGACTGTAAATAAACTTACATAAAAACTGTTTTAAAATTGTAGAAAAACTACAACTATTGAGAATCCTATTATTTTAAATTGCTTACTAATCTAAAATAGTTACAAAACACTCACTTGTGGTCCTTAGCTCTAATCCTAGGCCTTCCTGGATCCACTTCTAGGGTGTCAAATATTTTTATTAAAAAGATTTGCTCCCTAGAAAAATTTTCTACTAAGGGTTCAGCCTCAGGCTATGAACCCAATTGGGAGAAAATCTGAATGAGAAAAATAGTTAGGCCTAGGGTTTTATTTATTATATGGCTTAGAGATCTCACGCCATCGAATTTGAAGATTTAATCTGGTGCAACCATGTTATAGACTCACTAGGAACCATCGGATGCAGCTACGAACGCACAGGATTTCACCAAAAATCAGATTTATAGTCTCCGGCTTGCACCTGGACGAAATATCGTCCAGGGAAGAATGCGGGTCGACCTGGCCTATAGGCGGGTCGACCCGTAACGGGTCTGCCTTTTTTTGCTTTTTTATTGTTTAATTATAATATAACTTCGATTTTCTTTGTTTCTCTTTTAACTTCTCCATACTTACTCGAATTTCAGCAAGTTATATATGAAAATTGCTTAGAAAATTACCACGGATCCAATGATGCAACTCCGTGGCTCAATTTTGATATTGGCTATGAATGGCTAGGGATTTGAGCATGAACTTGAAATTGTTTCGGATTTGGCTAAGGGCCCGGCGTAGTCCCGGATTTGGATATCGACCCAGAGAGGTCATGGATTTGGTTATTGGTTACTGGATACGAATAGATTAGTATATGGATGGATTAGAACTCAGATTTCGGGTTCAGATGGATATGGAATTGGCTAAGGATTTCGTCACTGGATTCGGAATCGGATATCGACTCAGAGCAGTCATGGATATGGATACGGATATGGCTATGGCACTTGGATAGAATGGCTTGGTAATGGATTGGATCATGGATCAGGTGATATGGCTATGGATGGAATATGTACTTTGGATGTCAGATTTGAAGCTACTCAAAACATGCCTTCCTATCGCAAAGCATGTTTTGGGGGGCAAATGTTAGCCCGCCTTTTGGTCAAGGCTGGGGTATCAACAAATTGCTAAAAAGGATGGATATCAGGGTTGGAAGTCGATTGGAAATAATGCTATGATCAATAATGTCAAAATTGGACCAAGCTCCAATCTAGGTGGGATCGATTGGGAATGATAAACAAGGCTTGGTGAGGCTACATTTTGAATTCCAGGTCAATCGAAGTTCGTATGCTCAAGTTATGGATGGATCAATATTCATGGAAAATCAGTTCTAATCGATGCCTTCGTATCGATCAAGATGGATATGGGGAGTGTACTTCGGATCGATGCTTGCTTTTGTATCGATCGAGATGGGTATGGATACAACACACTTAGCACCTTGCTTAGGATCGATCATAGTACGTATCGATCCTGATCGCTACGAACCAGAACGCTTGGGATCGATACGAAGAAGGGGGCAGGGAATGGATACGAAGGGCACAACCTCAGATGGATACAAAACAAGGATTTTGTCATCGATATGAAGGCAGGATGCATGCATCGATACGAAGAGGGCAACAAACTGATGGATATGAAGGGTAGCTACATTGGATGGATCCGAAGGCACACTTCATATCAATCGATACGAATCGGTCAAGGGAAGAAGCACTCAACATGGATCACTGCGTGAAGCTCGAATCGATGCGAAGGCTACGGGTATGGGAACTGATGGATACTTAAATGATGGACAAGAGGTGGCAGCAAGGGATGGATACGAAGGTGATCGATATAAATAGATCGATACGAAATTATCAGCCAACAATAGGAAATTGAAACTTGGATCGATTGTATCTCATAAACTACACACTGGAATTTCATGAAATTTGGAAAGCAAAGACTCTGCACTATCATCTTTCACCATGATCGATCTCAGCTTGTTTGGAGTGATTCTTGATCAATACGAAATCCATATGGATCGATCGGGGATCGATCCCAAACCACTCTAGATTGATCAAATGGGCCCACCTGAACATGAGAAACAGTATTCCGGGTTTTGGGGCAGATATTTCTAGATCTACTCCTATAAACAGCAACTCCAGAGCAGCTAAATGGGGGATCTTCTTCTTCTCTTTTTGGGTGAGACTCTGTCGTTTTGGCTATTGATTTCAAGGGATTGGAATTATAATCAGGATATAAAGGAAATAAAAGTATCAAATCAAAGTGGACGTAGGCCGGAGATTGTCGAACCACTATAAACCTTGTGTCTTCCCTCATTTTCTTTCATTTTAATTTTGTTACTTCTTCATTTTTATTCTCTACATTATCTGGATCTGACATATGTGATTTGGATGTTGAGGATTTGTGTGTAAACACTGGTGCTTTCAGGACATTCGGGGTTTGTGACCAATTTTGGCGCAAACAGTGACCCTAGAAACTATAATTAAGACAGAGAGTCAAATGAATGGGGATGGGAAATCCCGGATAATTTACATATTTGCATATCGTCATAATATATGAAATTTCTACATTTTTAACCATTGTGGATGCAGGAGCATAGTATTTGGTTATTATAAGTTTTTGATAAGATACAAGTGAGGGGAAAACCCGTTCCGCTGAGCGGCGTGGTCTCACTAGATATCTAAATGGTTCGAGATGGTAGGTTTTTATTCATATAGGCTTTATGTTTGACTCGAAGTTTATATTTTCCCCTTAAACTCTCAGGTGCTCAATTGATTTTGAGTAGTTTGAGAGTTAAGGTTTTCAGGTACCTCTTTAGACGAATAAGCTTTCGGAGACGTGCAGGAGGCAAGCTATCTAGTAGGAGATCTTTTCTGTTTTAATTCTGTTGTGTTTTATTATAAATGCAAAGTAGTTTAATTGCCTATGTTTAGAATCTGATCATCCAAGGGTCCATCTTCTTATGTCACTCTTGGCGTATGTTGTAATGATTATATTTTCTTTGAACATGGTTTTCGAATCTGGGATTATGTAATGAATTTGAAATGATTTGACATGGAATGATAAATGTGTTTAATGATTTTAATATTTTTTCCATATTCATGTGTTTTTGTTATATCAATGTATCTAACATTGCGTATTTGGTCGCCGAGGATTAATAACTATGGATGACTGCAGCATCCATAGCCATTAGTTTTGGGCCTTCAAGTGGGGGATGTTACAAGTGTAGTGACCCTAATTTTGACAAACATTATTTAGAATATTTAATTGGATAATTAAATAAAATAATGTAGATAGTTAGGAGATTGATATTTTTTAATTAAGAGGTAGTCGTGCCTTAATGAATGTATTAGCAAAAGAAAATGAAAAATAAGTAAGTAGGAGGAATATGGTAAAGGTAAAATTGGGATAGCCTTTGTTCCAATAACCTAAGCCCTTCCATTCTTCATTCCTTATTCATTTTAGCCATCGCAAACTAAACTAAAACCCTAAAGGAACTCGGTCGGCCACCATTAAAAAGATCTGAAGGCAAGATAAGTTAGGATTCTAGTAGAAAGTTTGAAGAAATCAATCTAAAGACAAATCTAAACCTTCTTAACGCAAAGCCAAGGTGAATAATATCTCACTTTTGATAATGATTTTGGTTTCAGGTTAGATTCGAACTATGTTTGCAAATAATATACCATGTTATGTTTGTTAAAATGAATACACACACACATACTTGTTGATGATTTATTTGGTTAATATAGATTTTATGATATGTTTGGATTAGAAAACCTATCAAGTGACATTCAAATGAGTTTTGGTTTTGATATATGGTCAAAGGCATTATTTTAGAAGTGGGTTTCAAGTTTCATAATTTTCTAAGTGATTGTGGATTTATTATGAATTTTCTATTAGAGAAAATAGTTAATTTGGGTTAAAATTATTTAAGGCAATTAAATAATGTTTTCGGGTCTGAAATTTATGTATGTTAGAAAACATATTTGAAACAAATTATTGTGATTTTTGGGGATTTTTCCTAAGTGTTTTACTATGGTTATTAAATTATTTAAGTTAGAAGGCTTAAATGTTTTATTAAGGAAAAGGGCTTATTTGCTTAAATTGTTTCAATTGTTAAATGCTAAATTTGGTAGCTTTTTTGAAAAGAACTAGGTAAAGAATTGGCAACCAATCATATTTCGGCAAACTATGCAAGTTATGTGAAAAGGAATTACTCTAAAAAGCATAAAATTGGTTTTATTTAGAATTACAACTTCACCACTTCCATTGCTTGCTTTCGTCACCATACCTAGTAAACCTTTCACACCCATTCAAAACCTATGCACATGGTATCAAGTTACTGGTAAGTAGCGTATTAGAGAAATGCGGAAGCAAAGGATGGTGTCAAAAGTATGCTTTTGAAAGGGTTGAAGCCACTTTTATTAGCTTTCGAATCCATTAACTTGCCTTTGTTTTTAAAAGAAGCTTTCGAAAGGGTTGCCGCTTTTGAACCCCTATGATAACCTAGCTTCCACATTTATACCTTTTGCATTATAAGAGGCCGCTTTTCTTTATAACCTTAAAACAATGTATTCGAAAGGAAGGTTTTTGTCTTCCTAATATTGAAGCTGCCTTCCCAATGCTTTCGAAAAGGGTGTCCTAACCGCTTTTACTAATAGTTTTGGAGGTAATGGTTTCAAAAGGGTAGTTTCAAAGTTGCTATCTTTCCAAATTCTTTTACTTGAGGTCAATGATTTCGAAAGCGATGCTTTCGCTTCCGGTCTCTTTGACCCTATAATTATATTAAATGCTGAACTCCATGATTTCAAAAGAAATACTTTTCAATGGTTTCAAACCTATGTTTCCACAAATTCTTACTTGAACCAATTTCTTTCGAAAGGTATGTTTTAATGATTTCGAAAGAGGATGTCTAAAGTTTTAAGCAATGATTTCAAAAGGGATGCTTTCATTGATTTCAAAAGGGATTGTTTAAGGTTTTAAACAATAGTTTCGAAGGTGTTGTTTTGGCTTTATAGCCTAAATTTTTCTAAGTTAAAAAAGGGCTTTAACTAATTTTAAAGGGGTTGATAATCCCATTGATTTAGATTTCATCAACATTTTTGTGTGTAAAGCATATACCATGGCATATATATTATGAGTCAAGCAAGGAGCATATTTTCCTTGTTAAAGTATGATTTAAAATGGGATTAAATAAATTTAAAATAATTGTTTTCAAGGAAAATTGAATGGAGTAGTTAACCCTAAGTGTATGGCTCAGATATTGGAACACCATATGGGACTAGTGTAGGTTTGTGCCCTATACTTTAGTCAGTAGTCCCTAGCTAATATAAGGCTAAAATTCTAGTGTGTAGGGCTCTATCACAGGTAAGACTAAAATAATGTTACATACAGAAAGGAATATACAGAGTAAAGATAAGTTATTGGTGAGCTAGCAAAACCATTAGGATCAGTTGACCCTAGGAGAAGTAAGTTAACGACAGATCGTCCAGTATTGTATCTAATAGAAGTTAGAATATTTATTATGTCTGGTTGGCCCGAGTTAGCCAGTGGTTAATAGTTAGCCGAATAAAACTATATTGTTCGAACATATAGTCCATTGATTACCTGATTTATATGCATATATGTTGTTGCTATTGTTGTTATAATCAGTTTGATTGTAGGATTTTGATTTGCAAAAAACTGAGATGTGATAGAATCATTCATACCAGGCTTTATGTTTGACTCGAAGTTTATGTTTTCCCCTTAAACTCTCGGGTGCTCAAAATTAAATTTGGGTAGATTGGGAGTTAAGGACTTTTCAGGTTTAGTAAGTTGGACTAATGAGCTTCAGAAGACGTGCATGAGGCAAAGCTAGCTATGTAGGAGTTATTTAGTATTTTTTCCGCTATGATGTATATATGAGTGCTACGTCTATCTATCTAGTATTCTGATCATCTAAGAGGGCATCTTCATATGTCGCTCTTAGTGTATATTGTAATAATTAACCTAGGAATTGTTTTAGGATTATGTAATTGAATATGAAATATTGATTTGATATGTAATCAAAAAAGCTGTTTTTGAAATCTATGGTGATTTTATTTCATATTCCTATGCTTCGTTATTATGGATACCGTTAACATTACCTTATTTTTTCACCGGAAGTTAATACTATAGATGACTGCAGCATCTGTGGCACTTAGCTTCGGGCCTCAAAATAGGGGATGTTATATGTAACTATATTCTTCATAAACAACTTAGCCAATACAGGTGATGTCCTAGTTAACTTAATAGGAATGAAGTGTGCACCCTTGGTTAGTCTATCGACTATGACTCATATACTTTTATTTCGCCTATTTAACCTTGGAAAACAGCCTATGAAATCTACAGATTTCGAATCCTATTTCGAAACAAGTATATATAAAGGTTGAGGCAAACCACTCGGCTTCTGATGCTCGTCTTTTACTTGCTTCTAATTCACACATGGCTTCACCCATAAGCCAACATCCCTTTTCATACCTTTCCAAAAGAAACTTGTCTTCATATCCTGATACATCTTAGTTCCCTCAGGGTGAATCATAAACTTTGATTGATGAAATTCCCTAAGAACTTCCCTCCTTAGGTTACCAAACATCTGAAACACATAACCGTCCCTTCTTCCTTAAACATCCTCTTTAGTCAAGACTAAAACCTTTCAAATCATTGATCTCGGTTCTACTTTCCAACCTTTTAATCTTTTCGGCTAACAATGGTCATCTCTCTGCTTAGAAGCAATCCTCTCACCAATATTGGTCGTACTTCCATGTAAGATAACATAGCAGTACTTTGATTAGAACTAGTAGTCGACCTTAATTGCACATTACATGTAGTCAACACCTCCAAATCCTTTGCCAACATAGCTAACAACACACTTTGATGTTTTCTACTAAGTGTATCCGCAACATTATTTCCTTTGCCCAGCATATACTCAATATCAAAATCATAAGCTGTTAAAAATTCCATCCACTTCTGCTGTCTCATATTCCACTCTTTTTGAGAAAATAAATAGCTCAAAACTTATGATTTGTATATAGCTTGAATCTTTCTTCTAAACGATAGTGTCTCCACATTTTCAATGCAAAAATCACCACTGCCAACTCTAAATCATGAGTCGAATATAGAACTTCATATGACCTGAGCTATCTAGAAGCGTCGGCGATCACTTTACCCTTTGCATCAACACAGCTCCTAATCCAGTTCCACATCCATTTGTATACACCACCAAATCCTGATTCCCGTCTGGAAAAACTAACACGAGTGCATTAGTCAATAAATGCTTTAATTCAAGAAATTCTTCCTCTCATTTACCGAACCAATTAAACTTTACGTCCTTCCTGCTTAGTTTAGTCAGGGGTGCTGCTATCTGGGAGAAATCCTTGATGAATCTCCGATAATAGCCAACCAATCTAAGGAAACTCCTTATCTCAGTTACTATCTCGGGTCTCTTTCAACCATGTACAGCTTCAATCTTAGCTGGACCCACTAACAACCCTTTTCTGAAACTACATGACCAAGAAACTTCACCTTTATTTTTCAAAAATGACATTTCGAAAACTTTACTTTTAGTTGATGCTGCCTCAACGTCTCAAGCACTATTCTAAGATGAATCTTATGCTCTTTTTCATCCTTAGAATATATTAGATTGTCATCAATGAAAATAAGAACAAACTTATCCAAATGCTTTCAAAAAATCATATTCATCAAGTATACAAAGAAGGTAGGCGCATTAGTTAATCTGAATGGCATCACTAACCATTCATACGAACCATATCTCGTTAGAGAAGCCATTAAAGGAATATTGTCCTCCACCACCCTCAATTGACAATAACCTACCACCAAATCCAATTGAGAAAATACTCTGGCTCCACTGATCAAATAAATCATCAATTTTTGGCAAAGTATACCTATTCTTTATCGTCTTCTCATTAAATTTACGAAAATCAATACATAATCTCAACGACCCATTCGTTTTCAAAAACGAACACTGCGGCCACTCTCTAAAGTGAACTGCTTGGTTTAATAAATCTTTTTCCTTCCAAGTCCACTAGTCGCACCTTTAACTCCTTCATCTCGGTAGGTGTTATCTTGCTAGGTGGTCTACTTACGGGTTCAGTTCTAGGTATAAGATCAAATCGAAACTCAATAGCTCGTTTTGGTGGCATCTGCAAATTCTCTTGCAACTAAAACCAGATTTACTTCATCTTCTGATTCCATTGCACCCATCAAAACAAACATCCACACTCGAGTTTTCTACCAAGTATTTAATTTGGTCACTACAATCAACGTGTCTAACTGATATAATGCTATCCCGGTAAAATATCCTAACATCATATTTGCTCAACCAACTCATACCCAAAATAATCCCGAAACCCACAAAATCAAACACATACAAATTTGCAAGCAAAACTATACCCTAACAACTTAAATTCTATATGGTCACATCTCATCCCAAGAGTTTCTTACCCTCCTATTGAATTAGCTACCATTAAGGAAGTAACATGGTATGGTGGTTCTAAACTTAACTTATCTACCAAACACTGAGATATAAATGAATGCTATGCACTAGTATCAAACAGTACCCTAACTGGTATGCTATGAATCAAAAGTGTATCTTCCATCACAGACTTTCCTTTTTAAGCCGTTGATTATGGTTCCAAAGCATAGGCTTTTCCCTTCTCTTCCTTGGCCAACTCTAGACATTTTTTCTTATAATGCCCTACTTGGTCGTAGTTAAAGCACTTCACATTCTTCTTCCCCACAACAAATTTACCATCTCTTGAACGACACTCAGTAGCATAGTGCCCCTTCCTGTCACGTTTATAATTGACAATGTCAGTCTTCCCTTTCTTATTAGCTCCACCCTTCTAAGCTCCCTTACCCTTAAAGAACTTCTTCTTCTTATTCTGAGAACTTTGGGTTTCAATTGCCTTTTCCTTTCCGAAAATAGAAAGCATATCTTCATTCCTGATTTCCATCTCCACTAATACATTCGATGGATCCCGAATATGTGGCTTGGTCGCCCTAGCAGTCTCCAGTCTCAACCCCAGGATAAACTTCTCGTTCCTCTTGATAACAGTGTCCGTAGTGGCATATCCATACCTGGACAGCTCATCAAACTTAGCAGAGTATTCTGACACTGATATTTCCCCCGGCTTCAACTCGATAAAATTCTTGAGCAAGGCTGAGTTGGCCACCTTAGATAAAAATCTTTCCTCGAATCTCCTTTGAATTTCCACCAAAGTCAATTCCTCCTCTGGTACCCCTACGGTTACCCCGATCCACAAGAATAAAGCAGCTCCTTGCAACTATCTCAAACCGAACCTCCTTCTCTGCTCTTTATTCAAACCTAAATCAACAAAAATCCTTTTACAATGTAACAGCCAGTTCTCTACTTCAATAGCATCTTCAGTCCCAAGAAAAGGCTTCCCACCCTGACTAATTTAATTTCGACTTAGCTTAGCATAGTTATTGCGAACTGGCACCACGGGATTTGCTCCTTCCGCATTAGCTACATTTCCTCCAACTACTCTTACAGCTGCTCCAGCTTGCATTAGATTGACGAAGAACTGATACATGGTGGGCATGTGCATTTTGATTAGCATTATCTTATCGACCCGGATTACTTTTGGTATTGGACCGAGCATTTCCATTGGCTGTGGTGCTTCTGCCACCTAAATTCACTCTTCCATTTCCTGCTTCATATTTACTTTCTTGTAATATGCATACGAGCCTTAGTAAGGTATAGAAGAACGGTCTAAGAGAGGGACGAATACATACTTGTATATTGCAAATATAAGCATGTTACTATAATGTTATCCCATACCCAATCTTATTCTTTGATTCATTAGGATTATGTTTTCAAAATTCTTTTAATCATTTTAAGTTCACATAAACCTATGCTCCGATACCAACTTATAATATCCGCCATTTTGAGGGATCGAAACTAAGCACTACGATGTTGCAGTCATCCATAGTATTAATTTCCAGTAACAAATGCATCTATGTTAATCATACCAATAATCAAAAGCACATGAATAAGAAATATATTAAACATGATTTTATAACAAATTCCCACGTTTCACTTCACGAATGATATTTCATATTCATTACATAATCTCATTCACAAATCACATTTAGAGAAATTATAATTATTACAAAATACTCTAAGAGCGACATATGAAGACGCCCTCTTGGTTGATCACAGTCAATTACTTGGCATTACTCAACTTGATAATTACATCCAAAACAACACAGCGGATAAATAGAAATGCCTACTATAGCTAGATTGCCTCCTACACGTCTCCGAAAGCTTATTCGTCTGACTGGAACTTGAAATCCCTTACTCTTGACCTACTTAAATGAGCATCCAAGAGTTTAAGGGGAAAAATAAAAACTACGGATTAAAAAACAATCCGGTGTGAATAATAACCTACCATCTCGAACCAAATAGATTTCTACGAGGCCACGCCGTTGATTGGAATGGGTTTTCCCCTCATTAGTACCTTAACCAAAACATATTAACCATATATATTGCTTCTGCATTCACAACGGTTAGAACAGATTAAAGATTATTTGTAGTTATGCAACATATAGTGGATTACCCATCCCAAGTTATTAGACTACCCATTAAATTTTTATTGACTATCTGTCTTACATTTATGTGGACTGCCCATCTCACATGTGATTACTTGGATTACCTATCTTCCTGCCATATGGACTACCCATCACACATTGTTTCATTATCAAAGTTATGTGGACTATCTATCTTACATACGAACATTTTTAGGGATAATTTATCCCCTCTCATATGGACTATGCATCACATATGGTCATCTATTAAAAATGATGTGGACAATCCATCACACATTCTGTAGTTTTTCTAGGATGATTATGAACCCTTTATTAACCATTTAGGGACTATCCATCTTCGATACGATGTGGATTATCCATCTCACATCTCATGGTTTTCCTTGTATAAATATGAACCCATCATTCGCCAATTTATTTCAGGTTTAATCAACATATTCAAGTTATGTCTATTTGTGTCCCTAATTAGGTTGTATACCCTTTAAAGTTATAACATTTCAAATAACATGCATTGGTATCCCCACTGATCCATGTCGAATTTATGCTATCTTGGTACCCCCTATAATAATGTTAACTTTATATACTTATAATACATAGCAATGTGAAACATCAGTATCCCAAATGATCAAAGTCAAAGTCATAAAACATATCGCTCGCCGTCGTTAAGTAGGTCAATGTAGAACATTCTCGATATTAACACGGTGTCGAACTTAAAACTTATGGCTCACCGCCATTAGTAGAGAAGATAGGCAACATACATGCCACACTTTATAGCGTCCAATCGCTTGCCAAGGTATAAGTATAAAACCCTAGGATGAAAATCAGGTTGTCGACATAGATATAGTATAAGTTGTCCACCTTTGAAAACACAGGCAATTCTGCCTTTAAAACTTATTTTAAGTTTATACAAAACATAGCCTAATCGGCATTGCATAAAGAAATGCAGGGTCGATGTTTTACAACATGGTTGCCAAACAAGTATAAAGTCGTCGACACTGATGATTAGCGACATCAAAGCAAGTGGCATCATTATAATAGCATACTAAAATACTTCAGCTACTATGTCGCTTAGTATATAGAGTCAAAGTTAAAACAAGCGGCGTCACTACCTTTTATATAGTTGATGTCGAAAACATTCAAAGTAGTAGTATGTGGTGTTAATTAAAATAAGGTGAAAACATGCAGCATCTTTGATGGCAGCATTAAAGCTTTATACGCTTAAATGACTCACGGTAATGCGATGCCGCCAATGATGGGTCACCCCCGATGTCCACTTTGACTCGGTTGGAATCACTCCATAACTTCCTAAGCAGTTACCATACGCTTCCCTCCTCATCGACGTCGACACTCATATATGCAGCGTTGTATTAGGCTCGACGAAGATACAAGCGACATGGAATTGTCGTAATTACCATGAAAACTGATTCAGTACTACTAAAAGCAAATATTATTCACCACATCTTAATGCTTGTTCAATTTCTATTAGATAATACTATACTTTAACAATTTATTTTTTAGAAAAACTGTCGCATATTAGTTTTAAATTTCCAAAACATTTTTCAACTTAATTAATTAATAGCCTTAATTAATTAATAATTTAAATGCTTCTCTAGCATATTAAACCCACACTAATTCATATTCACTAGGGAAAAATCTACAAAAACCATAGAAATTCAGAAATAGGATCTTCTTTGTAATATAAAAATTTTGAGGCTAAAAACTATATTTAATTATTTGACATAATTATAACCCGAAATAATACTATTTTCTTCTTAGGAAATTCATAAAATATTTAATATAACTTGGAAAATTATGAAATTAAAAAACCATCTCCAAATTAGTGTTTTACACAACATACTGGGATTCAAAGCATTTGGAGGCTAAAAACTTAGGTTTTTCTCTTAAAACCCATTCAAACAATTTCATAAAAATCCCATAATTCATTGTTCTATCCAAACAATGAATATACAACCATATCATGGGAAAAAATATCAAAATTGATTTGGATACTACCTATGGTCGAATTCAAAAACAAGAAATAGAGATGGTTCATATATTGTTTACCTTAGATTTGTTGTTGGAGTTGAGATTTGATAGTGCTTTAGTTTCCTTAAATCTCTTCCTTGATTCCCCTTGATTTTGTCCCTCTTTTCCCATGTTCAATGGCCAGCCTTAGGTCTTTTTATTGATGGTTTTTATGTTATGTAAAATGAGAATGATATGAAGGGGAGATGGTTTATGGTTTAAAAGATGGATCTACCTATTTTTCTTCCCTCATACATTCTCTCATATGTTAAGTATTTCAAAACAATCTCATTGCTTAATTGATTAAGAATGACCTTGTTAATAACCAAATCTCATTCTCCTTAATCATTTGTTTTATTCTATTTAATCTATCCAATTAAATACCTTGAATGATGTTTAACTAAAATTAGGGGTGTTACATATGGCATCTAGTTCGGCAAGTGTCGGGCATCCTATTAACATATCATATTCAAAAGGGCAGTCTACTACCACAAAGTTTACTTGGATTATTACAGCAATGGGCTCTTAGCTAAGTGTCTTCATAAGTGAAGTTGTGCCAATAGGAACAATTCTTATGCCCCCAAAGCCATAAATGGGCAAGGCACATGGGGGGAAGTTGGAAGTAGGAAGCTTGAGGTCCTTAAAGATATACTTAAACAAGACATTAATCGAGCTGCCCCCATCCACAAAGACTCGATGGACATTGGGTTTAGCCATTATAAGAGTAATGACCATGGGACTATGATAAGGGTAAGAGACTGTTTCATTACCTTTGATAATGAAGTTAATTGGATGTCCCAGCTCTAGTTGGGGTGCTTTGGACGCCCAATACTCTAGTGAATAGATCTGACCGATTATGACCACCTCTCTTTGATACTGAGACTGGACCCTCCGGCTATTTTCGGCTACATGTGGGTCTCTGCATATGGTTAAATCTTTGGTGATAACATGGACATTTTTATTTTTTGGCTACTATGGCTGAATTGGCCACTCGTCATAGTTTTCCCATTGCTCTACCTGATGACGAACAAACTCCAAAAGTGTTTCTTCCTGGATGAGTCTTTTAATCTCATCTTTAAGCACCCAATACTCTACTATAGAGCAGCTATTGATTTGATGGGACTTATAATATTTGTCGTTGCCACAAGGTTCCTATCGTTTTTCATTCTAGGTGGTATTAGGTCTTTGGAATTGCACCCAGCCTTAGGTGGCAAGATGGATCATTGCGATATCTCTATTCAAATTAGTGTAACTGTTATACCTAGCCTTGTATCGTAAGTCGACCTCTGGTCGCCTTTTAGTGTCAACTTGAGGGTTTTTGCTTCATCGATCATTGTTTTTGTGAGGACCAGCTTGGGTAAAATGCCTTATTTCATTATCACTTTCTGAAAGATCTGTGTTTTCCATTCTTATTATACCGCTCGCCCGTTGATAAAAGTCGATCAAAGATGGTGGCTACTTCTGGAACTCTTTCCATATTCTAGATTTCAATCTGACCCATGCACAGTCCACAACCAAGTTATTTACATCCACACCCCTAGCTTGGGTGGGCACTTTGTTGAAGCAGTTAACATATGACCATAAGCTTTTTGAAGGATCCTGCCTGATGTTGCCTAGTTCACTGACCATCATTACATGGGTTCTAGAAGTGTAAAAATGAGTCTTGAAATCTACACACAATTGGGCTCGAGAACTGATGATACCTGGACGTAGATGCAAGAACCATCGAAAAGCTTGTCCTATAAGAGTGGATGGAAAGAGTAAACACTTTGCCAGGCCATAAAGCTGGTCAGCACAGGTATTAGAATTAAAGGCAGTGATGTAGTCGGATGAGTCGGCACTCCTATCACACTTGTTAATACACGACAAGGCATATCACCGACGGATGTAAGTGTTCATAATTACATTGGAGAATGGTTCTCCATTCTTATCATCAGAGAATGATTTTCCCCTTTCATCTAGGGCTTGAATTATGTAGAATTTCTTATAGAGAGTATGCATTCTTCCCTGAGGCTGACATCAACTTATTGAGGGATGTTCTGACCAACCATGGGTTCAGGACTCTATCTTCACTTGCGTATAGTAGGAGATCAATGACAAGATGGAGAATGGTGAAGATGAGGAGTGGGAGACCTCTCCCTATGCACAGTGGGTGACCTGGAATGTGCGGCCTGCCCTTCTCTCAATCTATTCCTAGCCACACCTCTATGACATCTTGGGTCTATAGGCGCGGCCATAACTGGGATGATATCAAATTAGCTAGGCATGTGCACAACATACCTTCTGGGATGAGCATGAACTTCCATGAGTGGGGTTACTGGTACTATCCTTTCTTAGGCCTCAACGGTGTTTATAAAGCCATAGGCACCGGGAGGCATGGGTCTATGAGCAAGTAGGTTGACTAGGTTGGCCATAGAAGGAGCTGGTGGGACAAAGTTTACAATCGCTTGGGCGTCCAACCGTGTCCTTAAGCCATTCACTTTGCAGGCTAGCTGACCCATATTTGATAGTTGTAGCAACGTAGTGCCCCACATTTCTTCTTTGATACCAACATTGGATTAGATAATAATGGCAATAATGTTTCCATTAGTTTAATTTCCGTTGGAGTTATTACCATCGACTATCTGGAGATTATCCATGGTAACAAGTCAGATAAGATTTTAGTAAAGGAGAAAAGTAAAGAAAGGTGAAGAGCAATGGTTACTTGCTAATAATTATCCTTAAAATGGAAAATGAAAACGAAAGTAAGTAATTAAAGTAAATAACACCAAATATAGGGTGGTTAGGAAAGCTTGCCTACATTCATTGTGAAGTTTACTTACTACATTTTTCTCTTATAATTAAATGGAATTACACGAGAATAATAAGAAAAAGGTGAAAATGTGTGGGATCTTATATAATGGAACTTATATATTAATATGAAAGTATATACTAATAACTATACTACGTAGAGTAAATTAACAGAGTATAAATAAGTTAGATAATAAAAGCGAGCACACTAGATATTTTATATTAGTTCGGACCTCCCATCCTACGTCCAGTTCCGAAGCTCCCCTTTGATATTTCGTTTGACCAAATAACCCTCACTTCACCCATAGGAATAGGCTGATATAAAAGTATTTCTCTGACAATAGTGTGTTCCATATAAAATGTATCTCGACTAATAGTACAATTCTTCCTATGATCTCCTTTGAGTATGTGAATGTGAATACTATGAGTTGTAGGAAGTGGTTTAACCAAAATGGTATTTAGATTATGACAGATTGTGACTATGTAAGCAAGAGATGCAGGAATTTGTAAATAGAAAGTTAATAAGAAATCAAGAGAATAAATTATCTACAATTCTCAATCTTTAAAGTATTTATAGGTTTAAAGAGATGCAAATGAGGTGTTGTTACTAATAAACAAACTCTATTTGTTTTAATGGCTGCAACCGTTGAAGAAGAGATGCTATCATTGAATATGAAATGAAACATCCTTTATGATTAGACTAGTTTCCCAATGATAGACGACTGTTGATTTTCCAAAGACGTCCGTGGCTTCAGGAAAGAATTTTCCCGAACCTATCCACAGACGTCTATGGCTTTTCCACAGACATCTATGGATGGCATTTTCAGATTATAAAAGTTTTTAGTTCCAATTTTGAATGTTTTTAATGCTAATTTTATGTATATGAATTCGTGCGTGCATATATACTCAAGGAGACCTTATAATGTTTATCTAAGACTGTTAATACACTTACTGATCATAGCATGGTCCATAAGTCTTTGTTTGTCTTTGAGTCCCAATGTCTTTGAGCATGATGATCTCTTGTTGTATATATATGTAATAGTGATAAGATACATAATATATATAATTGTATAGTTGTTTTCATTGAAACCACAGAATGGAGGTTCTAACATTCTCCCCCTTTTTGATGATGACAACTATACCATTGTTAGTTATGACAAAATAACTCCCCTTTAACTTTGTCTCCCCATATGTATATGCATATATTTCTCCCCCTTTGTCATTATCAAAATAGATGAAAAGAAATTATACACACATAAAATAGATATATAAACATAGGCATGTTAAACAAAAAATAGAACATAAGATAAGTTAAGAAGAACAAACACGAGTTTTAACATAGTTCAAAACGAAGTAAAAGTTAAATAACATAGTTCAAAAAAGAAAGAAAAGAGCAAATAAAAGAAGCTAGTTATACCTGTTTGAAGAATAGGACAATCTGCCATAATTTTCATAATATTCCCAATATGTGGATGGATCTTGAGTGTATTCGGTTAGCCATTTACTTTGATCATTATATTCTTCATTTTTTTTATTGAAAGCCCTTGGAAAGCAATGTAATGTTGATTATGAGATTGGCAAGGTTCAGACAAGGATATATCATCACTATCTTCTTCCTCCTCTTCATGTTATTGCTCGATATTCTTGCCTTTATCTTAAGAAGTTCCTTCATGAGAGGTATGAGCATGATAGAGTGGTGTTTGTGTTCGAGAAGGTGGTGTAGGCGAAGGAGAAGATGATGATCAAGAAGATGATCTACAAAGTACTTTTGTAACGACCCGATATTTTCAACCATTCGCATCCGCACATGTCGGACTTGAATTGCTCAAAATACCGCGTTGTAAATAAAATTTGACAAATCTCAGAATATGCAGTAAATAAATATAATCACAGACACAGAGTAAAATAATGCAGCGGAAGTAAAAGAAATAGTAGTTCATGAAGCTACTATATAAATATATCAGAGTTACATAAGATATAACAGAAGAAATAGAGTACAACAGAAGTCTCAATAAAATAACCAAGTACAAGCTGAGTAGAACAATGGAACTGAAATAGATAGGACAGGACATGCAGATAATCTCCAGCGATTCAAATCTCCAAGAGAGTGGAAATCCAAATCTGTGAATAACTCAGGCTGACCCGAGCGTAAAGCAAAACACAAAACACTCGAGTCAGGACAATATATACTTATATAATGTAAACCAACTCAAGTGAACTGTAATAAGGTACAAGTAACTTAAAGAATGCTTGGGATCGCCCATTCTTTAAGGATCCGTTAAACTATCTACTATGTAGTAATATTCGCTATTATAATAATGTCTAATCATAAAATAAACATACTTTTAAATAGCATTAAGGCTTTACATTTTCCACCTTAACACGTAATATGCCAATAGTCTACACAGTACCTGCATACCTCGCAAGGCTATGAGAAGATACTCCATAGGTACGACACAAATAGAAACTCGTAAAAAAGCTCGATATGGTAGGTGACACGGCACAACTAGGCAATGCCAGGGTAGATATACCAATTACGCATCCGGACTGGTAGTGACGCATAGCAGCCACTACCGCCCACCTCGAACAACACTCCCAAATCAAGGGTGCGCACCAAATCAATCACAAGTAATAGAATGGTATCGAAGAAGTGTGTCCGATCAGAGGTGCTACCTCACTGGTCCGTCAATCGCTCCTGTTTTAGCCACTTATGCCAACTCATGGGAGTTGGTTCCACGTATATACCTTAGGATCGTCGCCACCATCCTACTTCATTCTGGAAACTCCACCGCGTACACAGTTGTCAAAGTGGTTTTCGGTATCAACAGAGAGTATGTCCATATCCGATCCCGGTCTCTTTAACAACCAATCGTTATTATAACCCGTGGTTATAAATTTACAATAGTTTATACTTCAAAATATCATACCATTTCAACACTTCATTTCAAATCATTTCAATATATCCAAATATCATATCTTTCCAAAACTTCATTTCAAATCATTTAATATATCACAATATCATATCCTTTCAAAACTTCATTTCAAATCATTTTAATATATCAAAATATCATATCTTTTCAAAACTTCATTTCAAATCATTTTAACATATCACAATATCATATCCTTTCAAAACTTCATTTCAAATCATTTTAATATATCAAAATATCATATCCTTTCAAAACTTAATTTCAAATCATTTTAATATATTAAAATATCATATCCTTTCAAAACTTCATTTCAAATCATTATTTGAGTTCAAATCCAAATATTCAACTTTAAATACCTTTTTAAATTCAAAGATATCATTCATTTATTATCATTCCAAGTCACCTTTTAAATAGTTTATATTTCAATCAAAATAATTCATCTATACCATTTAAAAGTGTAATTATTATATTTTCAAATAAAGTATTCAATTTTCAAAGTTTCAATTCAATTCAATCATTTATTTCAATTAAATTTCCATAGACCATTTCAAATCTTATAAGTTTCAAATATACATTTAATCCACAAAATAACTATTCAAATTATAAAATAAGTTCCAAAGCTTTATTATCCTATATTTCATAAGTCCAATATCTTTTAAATGGATTCAAATTACAAGTAAACCAAATATTTTCATACTAATATAAACTTCAATTATTCATTCCAAGATTTAATATCCTTCAAATTCATTTCAAAATATCAAAATATCATTTCAAAACATCATTTATTTAATTTAAATTTAAATACCATTTAATCACATTTTAAAGTAGTTGTATTTCCCAAATCAACTATTCCATTTAAATCATTTAAAGTCAATTCATTATATTTAATAATTAAATATTTAATTTCTAAAATTTAATCTTTTTCAAAGATCATTTATTCAATTGAATTTATTAAACAAAGAAAATTCAACTTTCGCAGCACTTAGAAAATGCTACGAAATGTTATGTTTAAAAAACACAGTTCATTAACAAAAAACGGCATTTAAATGCTCTAATATCTTAATTTAGTTTCAATTAAAATTTTAGTTAATTTTAACAACAATAGCATTAACAAAGTGCTATAATAACCCTTAGTTCAAATTGGCTATTTGGTTCATTTAAAACAACTACAGTATTTTCCAATGTTGTAATATCTTTACATTACATTTCAAAGATGCTATAAAATCAAATTCAGAGTTTTAATTTACAATTTCACACATAATTAACTTTTAATATAAATCATTTTACTTATAAAATCTGTAACGACCCGTATTTTGGGTCATCAAATTCGAATATTTAAAATGTAACGACCCATAATTTAATCACTTTGAACATGAATAGTTAATATGTTTTTAAATTATTAAATAATGGATTTTATATCTATAATTATTAACCCTGCCTAATAAAACAGAATAGTATAATTACTTGCCTAATAAAACAAGAGAGAATTATTAACCTTGCCTAATAAAACAGAATAGTATAATTACTTGCCTAATAAAAACAGAATAGTATAATTACTTGCCTAATGAAACAAAATAGCATAATGATTATTATATTCCATGCAGATGGTTACCATTGGACCAAAATCTGGTCGAATCAGGTTCTGCCATGCAGATGGTTGCCATTGGACCAAAATCTGGTCGAATCATGTTATGCCATAGTTGATAAGGAGGATTTCTATTGGACCAAAATGTGGTCAAATTAAATTAGGCCATCAAGATGTTTTCTATTGGACCAAAATGAGGTCAAATCAAATTAGGCCATAAGGCTGATTTCTATTGGACCAAAATCTGGTCGAATCTGGTTAGGCTATAGGGAATGACTAAAGTACCCTTCTCTTCACCCATAAATAGCCAAGTCCATATCTCATTTTAATTCATTCACAAACTAAAGAAAAGAACTAAAATTCATTATCAAAGGCGAAGTATTCCAAGTCTCCATCAAAGCAAATAGGATGTAAGTATATTCCTTGTTTTCATAGTTTAGTGGGTATAACTTATTCTGTGAGTATAATTCAATTATTTTACCGTGAGTGTAATCTTAATCTCTTTCCTTTGACTCATTCACATTTTAATAAATGTTGTGTTAACTATTGATTGTAAATTGTTAATAATAATGAGTCTGTTCTTATTCTTGTTATTATTCTTGTTTGGTTGTTTGATTTGAGCTCGACCATTTTATGAGCACTAACTATTTATTGATTATTGACATTGCTCGACCAATTTATGAGCAATTTATTCATCCATATGCATGGGTTGAGTAGAAAACAATCGTAGGCTAACACCTTGTGATTTGTTTCACGATTTGACTAAAAGGTGTTTATTGATAATACTGGTTCATTTAATTGTAATAATTAGTTATAATAATTTGACGTCAATGGAATTGTTTTCAAAGTTGGTTTTCATAAATAAAAGTTTATGAAATGTTTAAAGAAATAGAAATTTTTGGAAATGAATATTTTGAAGTTATTTTATATAAAAGTGATTTATATAAAGAATGATTTTATAAAAGTGTTTTATAAAATGGAAAGAATTTCGAGGACTAAACCCGATGGTTTTAAGATGATATTTGAGAGGGTTTGAAAATGGAATTATTATAGATTTGAAGTATTTTTCATTATTAGTGTAAATGATTTTGCCACTTTTGGATATAAAGTGACTTGTTATGTTACCTATGATTCGGGTAACCCATAACTAAAAAGTGGGCATATGTTTTTGGTATAGTCTGCTCTTGGAATAGAGGGATGTACTTATTTATCGATTGTATGAAGGCTGGGACCCAGTTGCCTTTTTATTGGGAGAAACCTCTCGATCTAATTGCTTATGGTTTGATATGTTTTTATTACGGGATTTGAGATTTCAAAATAAACTTTTCAAAAGAGATTTGATTTAAGATCTCGAAGTAAAGTATAATTTGAATATAAAAGATATATATATTTCAAAAGTTTTGAAATAAGAATTCGAGAATAAAGTCCAAAGAGATAATTTCCGTAAAGGTAATTAGATTTAAAAATCTAAAATTGAAGATTAAGCCTAAGTGGGTAGTTTTGGAATTGCATATTGTTTGTTGCATCGTAGGCTCCATGAGTCCTATTTGCGGTAGGAGAACTACGTTGGCTTGATCCTGTATCTAATTGGGTACCCAATTAGATAGGGGTATTTAGGCAGTCACAAGTGGTAGTGATGCAGCCCCAATAATAACATAACATTTTTCTGTTTGTTGTTTGTCATATATCATGTGTTGTTGTATCTTTCCTGCTTACTATTTTATTCCGCATTTACATTGTTTATTGAGTTTGCAGGTAATGATATTATTGTTTCTCATCAGAGTTGCACAGCGGTAGATTTACAGTTTGTTTGTAGTATTTGATTTTGGGTTTGTATTAAAGCACTCTAGTAGATTAAATTGATTACTTTGATAACTTGTAAAATTGAAAGTTGTATCCTATACATTTAGTAGTGTTGGATATTTATCAAATATTGTGTATTAAGTTGGTAGTTTTAGAACGGACGGGTCTTTCGGCGATTTTGACTGGTCCGAAAACTCGGGTCGTCACAAAATCACATATTTTCACATTTAAAAACAATCATTTAAATACCTTTATTTCTATGATTTTATAAAGTCAAATTTCCATACAAAAATCAAATTAAGTAACAATTAAATTTTCATTTTTTTAATTAAATTATCAACTTAACAACTAAGTTTAAATTTCCAAAATATAACTTATTTCTATTTATTTTACTTAACTAAAATTTCACTTTTAACAAAATTCACAATTTCCCAATTTAAGCAACACAATTCACTTAAACACTCATTTATTTCATATTTTAATTTATACACAATCATTATCACTTTTAAAAATTATTATTACTCAATAAAAATAATTAAATTCATCTTTAAATCAAATTTGTCATATTTCCTTACCTTACATAAATTACATTTATAACCAAAATCATAAATTCCAAAATTAACTTATACTTCAAATTCTACTTCACCATTTACTTAATTCACTTATTTAATTTGTAGAAAATCACTAATATTTTAAAGAAATCATTTTAATAAACTTTAAATCAAAATATCATACTATTTATATATTTTTTAAAATATTTTAAAATTTTCAGAAAAATATATGAACCACGGGTCTGTATATAATTTTCTAGCCTAGGTCAAGTGATACGGATATATATCATTTCAATCCACAATTTACAAAGAAAACCCGGGTTCTATCATTTCAAACCCGCAATCCCAAGTAATATGAAATGTATAAAAACCGCTCAGGCCTATCATTTCAGCCCATAACGATTTTTCCCTATTCTAAAGTCCGTTCGGGTATGTATCATTTCAACCCATAGTGATTCTAATCTACAGGGAACTTGCAATGGTGATAACTGATATAAATAAAAAAATAGCATAAAATAACAGTGACATATGATATAACAGGTGTAATAACAGGTGTAAACATCATATGATCATAATATAAATAGATATAGCATGATGATATACATTACAGATTCAAATGGTGTCGGTTTATCAGTTATATAAGTATATATTAGTCTGGTGAGATTTACTCACTTGTTTAAGCTGGAGATGACGACCAAAACACACAACACCGAATCTTCGAAGGCACGAGAGCACGAATATGATTTGAGAGTGGAGAGCCAAAGCAATTTGACTTGTTCAAACATTTACACAACACAATACAATAATACATAAGTTACAACACAAATTTATCGTCAAATAACATAAGAAATCTATACCCAAAACAACAACAATTGACTTGCACTTGCTCTCTACCTCAGGTACTTTAGTTATGCAGTGATCAAGCTCAGCTAACACAGGGAATTGGGTCTAGTTTGGGTGTGCAAGGGTCGGCCTACACATGGGTTTTGATGTGGTGAAGTCTAGGTGCAACATAACAACACTACAAGGCGAATAACATCACATCTATGCTATACTTTGGTTCGGCCAGAGGTCCTATGGCTCGGCCAGTAGTTCCAAAAGGTGGTGGGTGGTGTGGCAGAGGGTGTAGGTCATGCCAGAGGTGTTGGTGGTTGAGGTGGTGGCAGAAAAATGTGGTAGAAGGAGGAGATGACAACCTAGGCTAGGCTAGTGCAATAGGTGATAGGTTGTGATGGTTTTTGGTGGATTTTGTGTAGATCTTGACCTTGGATTGGTTCGGCCTGGGGAGGAGGGTTGCTAGGATGAGTGATGGTCAGAGGAAGGGGGTGGTGGTGGTCGGCCAAAGCCTGGAGGAGGAGGAACCAAACTATGAAGGTAGAGAGCATATGCAATTTCAATAGAAAAAAACATAGAAAACAAGGAAGAAAGAACGAATTTTTACCAAGCTTCAACAAGGGAATGGCCGTGAGTTTTTTTCTTTTGGGAGATGATAATATTCACGTAAAAATTAAAAGAGAAATCAGCTGAAAGGTGGAGTAAATATACGACCAAGCATTGAAGAAAGGAGTTGGGAAAGTGAAAGGTCAAAATGCAAAAAGACTATGGAATTTCAAAAGTTTAAAACTCTTCGAATTTCCTATAATTTCTTTTTAATTTTTATATAACTGAAATATATATATAAACTCGGATAAAATATGAAAATTTAGTAAATAAACAAAAATTAATTAATTATTAATTATATATAATTTAATTAAATAAAACAACAAAAATTGCAACTAGTCTTGAAAATATGAAAAATAAATGCAATAAACTTTGGAAAAATTTCATGTACTTGAAAAGTATTTATAAATAAAGATAAGAACACAAAATAAAAATGAATTCACAAAATAAATAAATAAATTTTAATTAAATAAAATTTCAATGAAGAAAATAGCAGAAAAATGGAAACTAGGCTTTATAAATTGAAATAAATTCAAGTAAACTTTGGACAAATTATATTATCACTTTAAAAATAATAAAAGACAAAAATATACATAAAATAAAAATATTAACACACATTAGAACAAAATATGACAAATAAAATATAATTTAAAATAGACAATATTGCTAAATACATCAGTTTACACACAATATTGAAATATACATAACTTTCACAATTTAACTCCGTTTCCAACGAAACGAAAAGCTGTATTCAAGTTATTAAATCTATTTTCATAATAAAAGATAAAAATGTAAGAATTTGAATATTTAAATTTAAAAGTTAAAAGTCAAAGTTTGACCAGTTTGAACAGAAATTCACTTTACATTAAAATATTCAAATTATACTAGTTTGAACTATAAATCACTTAATAATCAACATATATATTTAAAAATGAAATGTTTGAAATAAAACAAGTTTAAAAATAATTTAAAATAAAGTCAAATTTAAATATATGCAGAAATCTAGGGTTGTTACACTCTCCCCCACTCAAAACTTTTCATCCCCGAAAAGGAATGAGGTACGGGAAAGCACAGGAAAAAGATGGAGTGAAATAAGATTAAGACAAGATAACAAGGAGATTGAAATTATACCTGACAACTATCGTTATAGGTAAATTTAACAAAGTGGAGATGGCAAGCAATGCTCAGATTAAAATAAGTATCAAAGGTTATCAAGGATTATTGGAAGATTTCTAAACAGAAAGACTATAGAAAGATGCCTATACCAGTCTGTAGCAAGATGAGGAAAATAAGAACAACTAAAGACAATTTGAAAACAAGATAAGATAATAAGTTTGAAAAACACAATAAGATAATAGGTTTGAAATTTCCATAGTTTCAGCTTAAATTGATAATTAATTTTACACATGTTAAATAAATCTTACTATCTCTAATTTCATTATCTTATCATCCAATTTTCTTAAACTAACAATTTCAAAAATCATGGATTTGCAAATTCATTATTTATTATACTCATAATGTACTTAATAAATTTAATTCCTCTTTATTCCTAATTAAAATTAAATTTATTCCTCTCAATATATTTTATCACCTATGTTAAATATACTTACACTTATTATAACTGTTTTAATTTATTACTAATTCCCTTAACATTATTTATATTGTAAATTATTCAATTAACCTTTTAGTCTATTTACCTCTGTTAATCTTTTTATAACTAAATTTAAGTGTATAATATTTATTATAACCACTCAAATTTTATTTATAAAAATATTTTTATATTGTATATTATCCAATTACATTGTTAACTTCTAAAAATTAAGGTAAGTTATATTGGAATGCAATTGAGAATTATACAAATAAAACTTTCTAAAATTAATATACAATATAAACATTCTAATTCAATCATTTCAAGCTTGAATGTTTATTCAAAATTTTGATTTTCTTTTTATACTTGAAGTTATTATTTAAGATAGAATTTAAGAATAAAATTTCCGATTCCTTTCAAACCATTTAGAGATAAATAAATGTATGTACATAATTTGTCAAATCAAATTTAAATCATATATCTATAGATATTATAAATCAAATCATATTTTAGAAATTCAAATCAATTAAATTTCCCAAAACAAAGCTATAGCTAGACTACAGAACGGTCACTTTACTTCGAAACTCGAAAATGAACGTCGATGATGCCGCGGTCATCACCGAAATTATTTTCCAACGACAAAGAGAAGAGCACTAAAATTTTAAAACTTTAAAATTCTTTGGAAACAAATTTCTGTTCACAAATACTTTAAATAATATATCCTTTTAAAACTTTAAACACAAGGTTTGAAACCATCGGAAATTAAATTCTCAAATTCTTGATTTGAATTCATTTCAGTTCCCAAATCAAGTTTATAAACAACTATTTATAAATTCATTTATAGAATGATAAATCAAATATTATCATTTCAAATAATCAATTTACTAAGTTTCGTAATATTTACTTATATCAAAATTTATTTCATTAACCAAATTTTAAAATAATATTGTGTCAGTTTGTTCTGTCAAAGTGTTTTAGAAATCCTATCGATAGCGTTGATCAGACGAATCGATCGGAAGCCCAAATCAACATCAACAACTCAAACAAAACAATATATAAAACAAAACATAGATTTACAAGTACAATTCAAAATGTTTGGAGATATTTTGGAAACAAAAGAAGATGATTAATTATCAAAATATGAAGATGGATAAGCTTAGATAAATCGCGGGCAACCTTAACCGGGTCAACCGTGACTTAATGAATAAGATCAATGTGGATTTTTCTAGGGTAAATCTATATTCGATCTCAAGAGATAAAGTTTGGAGTAATAAAAGATATTAGCATCTAAACCAAGGATAGATATAAATCTCTGGTGAATCGATGCTAATTTGTAAAGGAGTTTCCCCCTTTACAAGAAAATTAGAATATTAGCGAGACCGCCAATTCACTATAAAGATCATTCGAAGTGGAGTTATGGAATACTCTCGAATCAAAAGAAGATGAATAGTGAGGGACAAGAATGGATTTTGGAACCACAGGGAATGTTCCAAAATTCAAAGGAAATTCGAATCAAAAGGAAGAGATTCAAACTCGAATGAAAGTGATTCTGTAAATAAATTTACCATACATTCTAAGTTTTGCCTAGAGCTACCAAAGCTCTGATACCAACTGTAACGACCCGATATTTTCAACCATTCGCATCCGCACATGTCAGACTTGAATTGCTCAAAATACCGCGTTGTAAATAAATTTTGGCAAATATCAGAATATGCAGTAAATAAATATAATCACAGATCACAGACACAGAGTAAAATAATGCAGTGGAAGTAAAAGAAATAGTAGTTCATGAAGCTACTATATAAATATATCAGAGTTACATAAGATATAATAGAAGAAATAGAGTACAACAGAAGTCTCAATAAAATAACCAAGTACAAGATGAGTAGAATAATGGAACTGAAATAGATAGGACAAGACAAGCAGATAATCTCCAGCGATTCAAATCTCCAAGAGAGTGGAAATCCAAATCTGTGAATAACTCAGGCTGACCCGAGCGTAAAGCAA
Organism: Allium fistulosum; assembly: GCA_030737815.1. Taxonomy (NCBI): domain Eukaryota; kingdom Viridiplantae; phylum Streptophyta; class Magnoliopsida; order Asparagales; family Amaryllidaceae; genus Allium; species Allium fistulosum. Next base: position 374,314,169 of record CM060902.1, on the reverse strand, counting down.
AACACAAAACACTCGAGACAGGACAATATATACTTATATAATGTAAACCAACTCAAGTGAACTATAATAAGGTACAAGTAACTTAAAGAATGCTTGGGATCGCCCATTCTTTAAAGATCCGTTAAACTATCTACTATGTAGTAATATTCACTATTATAATAATGTCTAATCATAAAATAAACATACTTTTAAATAGCGTTAAGGCTTTACATTTTCCACCTTAACACGTAATATGCCAATAGTCTACATAGTACCTGCATACCTCGCAAGGCTATGAGAAGATACTCCATAGGTACGACACAAATAAAAACTCGTAGTAAAGGTCGATATGGTAGGTGACACGACACAACTAGGCAATGCCAGGGTAGATATACCAATTACGCATCCGGACTGGTGGTGACGCATAGCAGCCACTACCGCCCACCTCGAACAACACTCCCAAATCAAGGGTGCACACCAAATCAATCACAAGTAATAGAATGGTATCGAAGAAGTGTGTCCGATCAGAGGTGCTACCTCATTGGTCCGTCAATCGCTCCTGTTTTAGCCACCTTATGCCAACTCATGGGAGTTGGGTCCATGTATATACCTTAGGATCGTCGCCACCATCCTACTTCATTCTGGAAACTCCACCGCGTACACAGTTGTCAAAGTGGTTTTCGGTATCGACAGAGAGTATGTCCATATCCGATCCCGGTCTCTTTAACAACTAATCGTTATTATAACCCATGGTTATAAATTTACAACAGTTTATACTTCAAAATAGAATATCATTTCAAATCCAAATCTTTATCAAAATAAAGATTAAATCAATTCCAAACCATTTCAGTATATTTAAAATATCATATCATTTCAAAACTTCATTTCAAATCATTTCAATATATCCAACTATCATATCTTTCCAAAACTTCATTTCAAATCATTAATATATCACAATATCATATCCTTTCAAAACTTCATTTCAAATCATTTTAATATATCAAAATATCATATCCTTTCAAAACTTCATTTCAAATCATTTTAATATATCACAATATCATATCCTTTCAAAACTTCATTTCAAATCATTTTAATATATCAAAATATCATATCCTTTCAAAACTTCATTTCAAATCATTTTAATTTATTAAAATATCATATCCTTTCAAAACTTCATTTCAAATCATTATTTGATTTCAAATCCAAATATTCAACTTTAAATACCTTTTTAAATTCAAAGATATCATTCATTTATTATCATTCCAAGTCACTTTTTAAATAGTTTATATTTCAATCAAAATAATTCATCTAAACCATTTAAAAGTGTAATTATTATATTTTCAAATCAAGTATTCAATTTCCAAAGTTTCAATTCAATTCAATCATTTATTTCAATTAAATTTCCATAGACCATTTCAAATCTTATAAGTTTCAAATATAGATTTAATCCACAAAATAACTATTCAAATTATAAAATAAGTTCCAAAGCTTTATTATCCTATATTTCATAAGTCCAATATCTTTTAAATAGATTCAAATTACAAGTAAACCAAATATTTTCATACTAATATAAACTTCAATTATTCATTCCAAGATTTAATATCCTTCAAATTCATTTCAAAATATCAAAATATCATTTCAAAACATCATTTATTTAATTTAAATTTAAATACCATTTAATCACATTTCAAAGTAGTTGTATTTCCCAAATCAACTATTCCATTTAAATCATTTAAAGTCAATTCATTATATTTAATATTTAAATATTTAATTTCTAAAATTTAATCTTTTTCAAAGATCATTTATTCAATTGAATTTATTAAACAAAGAAAATTCAACTTTCGCAGCACTTAGAAAATGTTACGAAATGTTATGTTTAAAAAAAGCAGTTCATTAACCAAAAACGGCATTTAAATGCTGTAATATCTTAATTTAGTTTCAATTAAAATTTTAGTTAAATTTAACAACCATAGCATTAACAAAGTGCTATAATATCAAATTGGCTATTTGGTTCATTTAAAACAACTACAACATTTTCCAATGCTGTAATATCTTTACATTACATTTCAAAGATGCTGTCAAAGCAAATTTAGAGTTTTAATTTACAATTTCACACATAATTAACTTTTAATATAAATCATTTTACTTATAAAATCATATATTTTCACATTTAAAAACAATCATTTAAATACCTTTATTTCTATGATTTTATAAAGTCAAATTTTCATACAAAAATCAAATTAAGTAACAATTAAATTTTCATTTTTTTAATTAAATTATTAACTTAACAATTAAGTTTAAATTTCTAAAATATAACTTATTTCTATTTATTTTACTTAACTAAAATTTCACTTTTAACAAAATTCACAATTTCCCAATTTAAGCAACACAATTCACTTAAACACTCATTTATTTCATATTTTAATTTATACACAATCATTAACACTTTTTAAAATTATTATTACTCAATAAAAATTATTAAATTCATCTTTAAATCAAATTTGTCATATTTCCTTACCTTACATAAATTTTATTTATAACCAAAATCATAAAGTCCAAAATTAACTTATACTTCAAATTCTACTTCACCATTTACTTAATTCACTTATTTAATTTGTAGAAAATCACTAATATTTTATAGAAATCATTTTAATAAACTTTAAATCAAAATATCATAATATTTATAATTTTTTAAAATATTTTAAAATTTTTAGAAAAATATATGAACCACGGGTCTGTATATAGCCTAGGTCAAGTGATACGGATATATATCATTTCAATCCGCAATTTACAAAGAAAAACCGGGTTCTATCATTTCAAACCCGCAATCCCAAGTAATATGAAATGTATAAAAACCGCTCAGGCCTATCATTTTTGCCCATAACGATTTTTCCCTATTCTAAAGTCCGTTCGGGTATGTATCATTTCAACCCATAGTGATTCTAATCTACAAGGAACTTGCAATGGTCATAACTGATATAAATAACAGAATAGCATAAAATAATAGTGACATATGATATAACAGGTGTAATAACAGGTGTAAACATCATATCATCGTAATATAAATAGATATAGCATGATGATATACATTACAGATTCAAATGGTGTCGGTTTATCAGTTATATAAGTACATATTAGTCTGTGAGATTTACTCACTTGTTTAAGCTGGAGATGACGACCAAAACACACAACACCGAATCTTCGAAGGCACAAGAGCACGAATATGATTTCAGAGTGGAGAGCCAAATCAATTTAACTTGTTCAAACATTTACACAAAACAATATAATAATACATAAGTTACAAAACAAATTTATCGTCAAATAACATAAGAAATCTATACCCAAAACAACAACAATTGACTTGCACTTGCTCTCTACCTTAGGTACTTCAGTTATGCAGTGATTAAGCTCAGCTAACACAGGGAATTAGGTCAGGTTTGGGTGTGCAAGGGTCGGCCTACACATGGGTTTTGATGTGGTGAAGTCTAGGTGCAACATAACAACACTACAAGGCGAATAACATCACATCTATGCTATACTTTGGTTCGGCCAGAGGTCCTATGGCTCTGCCAGTGGCTCCAGAAGGTGGTGGATGGTGTAGCAGAGGGTGTAGGTCATGCCAGAGGTGATGGTGGTGGAGGTGGTGGCAGCAAAAGGTGGTAGAAGGAGGAGATGACAACCTAGGCTAGGCTAGTGCAATAGGTGATAGGTTGTGATGGTTTTTGGTGGATTTTGTGTAGATATTGGCCTTGGATTGGTTCAGTCTGGGGAGGCGGGTTGCTAGGATGAGTGATGGTCAGAGGAAGGGGGTGGTGGTGGTCGGCCAAAGCCTGGAGGAGGAGGAACCAAACTATGAAGGTAGAGAGCATATGCAATTTCAATAGAAAAAAACATAGAAAACAAGGAAGAAAGAAGGAATTTTTACCAAAGCTTCAACAAGGGAATGGCCGTGAGTTTTTTTCTTTTGAGAGATGATAATATTCACGTGAAAATGAAAAGAGAAATCAGCTGAAAGGTGGAGTAAAGGTATGGCCAAGCATTGAAGAAAGGAGTTGGGAAAGTGAAAGGTTAGAATGCAAAAAGACTATGGAATTTCAAAAGTTTAAAACTCTTCGAATTTCCTATAATTTCTTTTTAAATTTTATATAACTGAAATATATATATAAACTCAGATAAAATACAAAAATTTAGTAAATAAACAAAAATAAATAAATTAATTATTAATTATATATAATTTAATTAAATAAAACAACAAAAATTGCAACTAGTCTTGAAAATATGAAAAATAAATGCAATGAACTTTGGAAAAATTTTATGTACTTGAAAAGTATTTATAAATAAAGATAAGAACACAAAATAAAAATGAATTCACAAAATAAATAAATAAATTTTAATTACATAAAATTTTAATGAAGGAAATAACAGAAAAATGGAAACTAGGCTTTACAAATTGAAATAAATTCAAGTAAACTTTGAAAAATTATATTATCACTTTAAAAATAATAAAAGACAAAAATATACATAAAATAAAAATATTAACACATATTAGAACAAAATATGACAAATAAAATATAATTTAAAATAGACAATATTGCTAAATACATCAGTTTACACACAATATTGAAATATACATAACTTTCACAATTTAACTCCGTTTCCAACGAAACGAAAAGTTGTATTCAAGTTATTAAATCTATTTTCATAATAAAAGATAAAAATGTAAGAATTTGAATATTTAAATTTAAAAGTTAAAAGTCAAAGTTTGACCAGTTTGAACAGAAATTCACTTTACATTAAAATATTCAAATTATACTAGTTTGAACTATAAATCACTTAATAATCAACATATATATTTAAAAATGAAACGTTTGAAATAAAACAAGTTTAAAAATAATTTAAAGTAAAATAAAGACAAATTTAAATATATGCAGAAATCTAGGGTTGTTACAACTTTTCTCATCACCTTTCCTAAAGTGAAGAGGACCTTTCTAAAGTTTTTTCCATCTTAATCATTCTTGTTGAAAAAGATCGTTCCAAACTAGTCATTTTATAATTCAAAGCTTGCTGGTTGACCGTGACTAATTTTTGATTTCTAAGCATTAAATCATGGATAGATTCATTTTGCATTGGTTCAGTGCAAGCTTCTTGAATTTCTGAATCGGAACAGTAATCGGTAGTATGATGAGAGGTGCCGGGTTGATGTTCAGGACGAGTTGAATGAGTTTGTTGAGGGGTGGGAGGAGGTTGAATCTGTTGAGTATGACTCAAATACATTTGTTGTTGCTGCTGCACAGTCCACTATGCCAGCAATATGATTGGAGGTGGTCTTTCTGGAAGGTGCAATAAAGATAAAAATCTTATAACACTCTCCTTGACAGGGATTTTTTCAAAATGAGAAATATAAGAAGGTACCCCGAGACCATGTAAGAGATGCATAATATATGGTGCATATATAATTGCACGTTGGTGGTGAGACCAAAAGCTTTTAATTTCATCATGAATAAGTTTAGTCCAATTTACTTGTATCCTACCAAATATAGCATAAAGGGCTTTGTGATCATTTTCTTATATTTCTTCATGACTTCCTATATGGGGAATTATCGTATTGATTATCAAACGATTTAATAACCTAGCTTTTGGGCGTAAATAAACCGATCTCCACTGTGGCATTCTATCCTCCCAAATTCGATGTGTTATTTCATCACGTGGAAAATTTCTCTCGTCGAAAATTTCTTCTAAATCGAGTCCAGTGAGGAACAATCCAGTATACGACCAATTGTGTTTACGCCAATTTTCAAAACGCGATTGTTTACACTTTTCCATAACTAACCATCGTCATTCTCAGGCGTCCAAATATCATTACTATATAAGTTTTTGTAAAAAGAAAGATGGCCAATTGATCAATTTGTATCTCATTTTCATCAAAAAAAATTTAAATCTCAATAGCTGGGGATGATGAGTTATTGAATTCCATATTCTCCAAACATGCATAATTTTTAGTATGGACTGGAATTAAGCTTTTTTTGTTTTAGTTCGTCAAATCTCTTGTTTGCGATTGTGCTATTTCGAATGCAATCTTGAATGTCGGTATTGTGATAGGGGGTTGAGAGGATGATGATTGACCATTCTTTGATCTTTTGCTGATGGAAATTTTTGCCTTGGGAGCCATTTTTGAGGAATTAGAGTTTTAGAAATTAGGGTTTTAGTTTAGATTTGAAGATAGTTTTGTAAATAGTTGAAAGGAGGATAAAATATGAATATATAGGTGCTGTTGCAGGTCAAAACCGAGGTAGATGATAGACGTCTGTGGGATGACCATATATGTTTAATGTGCATTGACTTGTGTATAATACCTAAAATTCTTATATTTTCCAACCCCTTTAAAGTAGTAATGTATGAGGTATTTATAATAGCCAAGCTAGATGATAGATGGCTGAGATTGTGCTGTAAAACAAGCAGGAAGAGTGCCCGGCCGTTGATTTAGTCACTTGAGCAGTTGGGAGAGAGCTATAAAGGTACAAAGATATGTGTGGCTGAGAAATATACCAATGTTTTGCCTTTACTAAGAACATACTTGGCATTAATGTGCATTAAATGCCGATGGATTGCTATTGGAGTAGAGATATGCTTTATGTTATTTCACTATTCTGCTTTGTATGGATGGTTGAAGGGTTTGCCATATACGTTTGTGTAACTATGTGGTAGTGCTAGTAGTCGGCTAGTTGGCTGCTTAATGTGTGAAGGAAACAGAGAGTTTCTAAGGTCCAAGTTGAGGAGATGACGCTAGACTGGATATGAGATGATTGGGCGAGCGACTTAGGACCAATCGAATGTGGTTGTACTGAAGCCGAGCCAAGGATGGCCTGAGTTGGCCTTGTCAAAAGTGCTAGATGCTTAAAATAATCTTGAGTTGAGCCGGTCGATAACTGAAGTGATGCTAAGTGTACGGGATGACTTGGAATCAAGCTGAAAGTGGGCTGACATATGAGTGTCGGTCATCATTGAGCTGGACTGGAGTAAATGGGGTAGGCTATATTTAGCTGTATCTTCATCTGAGGATTGATAATGAGTGCCACTAAGGGCCAAATCGATCGATTTTCTACTTGATGCCTTATTGAGTGGATGCTCCTATCTAAGATTGAATAGCCATAAGCTTCGTTTGGAACAATTCCAACTTAAAGCTCTTATATAAGATTGAACATGAATTTAGAATTGACATATTATACTCTATATCACTTACGGAGATCAAGTCTGAATACTTCTTCATAAGGAGTTATTATTTCCATATATAATTCTTTAGCATTTTGAAAATACCCGAGAATACTCTTAACTACCATTTAGTGACCTTAATTTGGATTCGATATTTGCTTGGTGTACAAAGTACATAAGCGAAATGTAATATGGTATACTACATGGAATATGTGATAATTCCTATTCCCAATGAGGAATCCATCTCAAATGATCCACTTTAAGCATTTTAATATTGTGCCTATGTATATCATATGGGGCAATCCCAACATCCTTTTATATTGATTATGAGAGATGTCGTTTTCACATCCAATATTGAGGATTATACAAACAAACTAAAATGATTTTAACATGGTTGCATCATTAAAAATCATAAGTGTATTATTTAATTATAAAATATTTTAGTATCCTTAATGTTCTTTCTTATAGACACATGCTTCCCCTTCATTTTTTTACTAAAAATCAAACTATTTTATTTCTTTGTCAAAATACTTGTTCAATGTTGATGCTTATCGCACGCCATTGTTGTACCCGCTTTTAGGTCATATCCAAAACATACAAATTAGGGTATCACGCTAACCAAATTCGAGACATTTTAGTTGTTATCTGCAAATAATCTCTTCTAAATCATTATTTATAAGTTATATTTCAACATTAAAGTGCCAAAACTCAAAATCGAATTATATGATAATTGCGTGTATAATCTGAATAGTTTTAAGCTCGTTGACTAGCAACATTACATCATTAATTTTAACATTTGAAAGCAAGATTTCCTATTAACATTGCTTTGTATAGTTTCAACTACATTGATCTTCCTGAAGACACAATTATAGCCAATGGATCATATCCCTTCGGGCATAACTATCAAAACATTATTTTGATAACGTACTTGGAATCCATTTTGGACTTAAAGCATCGAGCCACATGGTAAAGTCTATACTCTTTATGGCTTATTAACGGCTAAAGAAATTGTTATTATTAACAAATATTTTTCTCAACATTGATGAGAAACTCATAGTTTCTCTTTAATGTATGAGAATTATTATTAGACATTCTAATGTGTTACGTGCTTGTGTTAAGCTTGACTAATTTTATTTCATCTTATGTAATCAATTTATATGTTCGAGCCGTTGGATCATATCCATGTCCATTGTACTTCCATTAATTTTTGAAAGAAATTTCTTAGATCATGAATGTGGATTTCTTGAAACAACAATTTTTTCTCTCAATACAACGAAATAGGCATTTAGAATATTTGATGAACTGCCTCTTATATGTGTATGAAACTGATTTATTTTAGGTTTACAAAACCTATGTTCATAACATAAATTAGACAATCACGCATTCACAATTATTTATTATCAAGGTTTCTTACCAATTCATACCTTATATGAATATGGTCATGTAAACTTTGCTTTAGATAAAACTAAATTTTACCTATGTACTTTCTTCTAAGTACTAGTTCTCAAAGAAAGAAGATACTTCAACGTCACTCATCCATAATCATACTTTTTCCAAGAAATTCTGATTATTCCATATCGATACATTATTAAGTATCATATAGAGGAATGACTTTTGAGATTGAATCTTATTCCTTTAGGTGCATTTTGAACTCTTTCCCAATACACTTGTTTACCTGCCTTTTAACCAAACAAGCAAACTTAAAACGGACCTAGAGAACTCATACGAAGTTGGATTGACTAGAAATTTTGGGAGAACAGTTAGAAGACAAAAAAGAAGGCTTGCAAAAAAATGGGATTATTTAGAGGTTGTTTGATGCATCGCTATCGACCTGACTAGATGGATTTCTAATGATCCATGTAGATTAGGCCCCACAACCTAAAATTTATATGGTAGGTCCATACTAGAGAGAGTAACTCAAGGTTTCATTTGGTTTCATTAAGTTTGAGCGAGTTATGGATGATTCTTCTCTGAATTAGGCCAGTTTGATCCATCAGGTCCGACCCATGAGGAGTGGACCCTATGACCTATGATGCATAGAGGAGGCTCTCCTACTCATCTACATTGCATATGTGAAGTTTCGTGTGATTTGGTTAGGTATTGAGTGAGTTATGGACAGTTCTTCTAGACCAGATGACCCATGAAGACAGATGACCAAACGAACTCTAAACGACTTGATATTTGGACAAGGCACTTAAATAGAAGATAGGAAGACAACCAAACTAAGAGCACTCAAAAATATGCTAAGTGGATGGATAGCTAGAGATCCATGCTCTATGGATAGCCAGTAATCCATAAAAATGACTCAGATTGATTTGAGATTTTCGGTGATGACTTGGCATAACAACTGGACTCTTTTGCACTTGGACTTCTGGCCCAATACTCACTGAATTCCCCTATAAATAGTCACCTACCTGCAACTAGAGTTGGATCTTTTCTAAGGAGAGATCCGCCATTACTCTACCAGAATTCTTTCACTTCTTCAATTTTCTTCTCCCTCACAACAGTCATCAATGGGTTACTATGATTCTCCAGTCAACCCTTGTACTTGTGACTTATTCTAACTCATTGTAACTTAGATCTAAGGACTAACTAGTTGATATCTAGAGAGATTCAACTAGTATAATCATAATAAAGATTGATTAAAGTGGACGTAGGCTAGAGTCAGCCGAACCATTATAAAAATTATGTGTCTCTTTTCTTACTTCTGCTTTTTTTGTTTATCTAAGAATTGTGCTGCTGATTATCTACACTGGTGCTTTCACACTCGATCTAAGGTGTTTCTCCATTTTTTGGGTTAACATTTTGGTGCTTTCACTGAGAGAACTGAACTCAGGGCTAGATCTGAAGACTTAAACTTTGAATCTAAGACTTGGAGAAGATGAGCATGCCTAATACCAGATCTAGAGTTGGATCGAATCAACTAGAGCCTTGGGGCAGCCAGGATGTGTCCTCAAATTCTCATCAACCCGACTATGTGATTAGAGAGGAGATGGAAAGGATGATGAAAGAGATGCATGATGGAATCTTGGCTAGATAACAGGAGATGATGGACGGCTTTTTCCAGAAGATGGAGCAGCAAGGGATGGCTAGATCTGCAGGGAATAGGAATAAAACTCCACGGAACAACACAGGAGCTGCCGTAGTTAGATTGGAACAATATGGAGTCTTGACCCCATGCCCAGAGCAACTGATACTTGGGGGAAATACTGGAATCAACATGGTAATCAATCCCACTGCCGGAATGACTATCGAAACACCAGGAACTAGTGGCATGGGAGAAAATTCAAATACTAAGATGCAACCGACAGAAGAATATGTACCAGAACTACCTCGATGGAATGCAAGTCTGAATGAAGAGAGTTATGAATCAAATCACAGGCGTGCGGCTGGAAGAGTACATCCTAGGATACCTTCAGTGGAATAGGGGGAAAAATATTACTTTAGAAGGGAGCCCACTGATCGAGAGAAAAGATCTGGAATGTTTTGCATCTTCCATGAGCTAAATGGGTAGGAAATGAATGAGTGCCAACACCTTCATGATCTGATAGACGAACTTGTTTAGAACAACCAGCTGCCATAATACATGAGGAATAGAACTAGGGTAGGATTGTAAGAACAACCACCATCCATGACAAATGCATCAAGAAACACCTAGCGATTTGCGCCAAGATAAATTATCCCATGATCAGGGTAGATGGGAGTCGGATCCGGCATCCATGCTTTGCTTTTTGTTTCTTTTTCGCACTTTTCTTTTGGTATTTAGACAATAATAACCTCAGGCCGCTTACACGTGTATGGGATCCCGAACGGACCCCAGGCACTCTTTGAGTCCGATGCCTGAGATGACCATCTAGGATAATAATAACCTCGGACTGCTTACATGTATACGAGACCCAGATTAGTCTCTAGGTATGCTCTGAGTCAGATCTCCAAGGCGAATGTAATGACCCGTAATTTTCGATAATTGAAAATAGTTGATTTAATAAGATTTTTTGATTTAATGTGGGAAGAAATAAAAATCTGTGATTTAATAATGAAAATATAACTGGAATGCAATGTAATAGTATTAATTTAAGGTAATTGATAACTGCTTAAAAATGAAATTCCAATTAACTGAAATGATTAAAAAGTTATAACTAATTTTGGATTTGTAAATTTATTGTAATGATATGTATTAATTGATAATTGGAGTAAAAGAGTAAATTGATAAGTTAAATGTTGTATTAATTAAATAGTATGTAATAAATTGTAAACTGAATAAAATTAGTGTTGTGTAAGTAGTTATAACATTTGGCTGTAAATAATAAACTTATAGAATGTGACTAAAAGTTAATAGTGACGATTATTATATGTTAGCTATTTATTTAGCCTGTTAAATTAAATTTGAAGTCAATTGCAATTAATTCACTTAATTAGTGCAGTTAATGTAGATTAAATTAATAATTGTAGAGTATTAATTTTATAAGGTGTAACCAATGTAAATTTCATTCATAATATGATAATTGATCGAATAAAAATAATTGAAATCAAGTTTGATCAATTTTTTGGAATTAAATCATAATTAATTGGATTTAATTACAGATGAAATTAAACACTATAATTAGCGTAATAACCAACACTGGATGGATACGTAAACTTGTATTAAATCATTGTAAATGTCTAAGTGATCATAAATGATGAAATTTGTTAATTATCAAATTTGAATGAAAAAGTGATTTAATTAATTTAATATTAATTTAATTAATTAACGTAAAATAGCCATTTTGGCAACTATCTCGGATTTCAACGAAACTAGTTTCATCGGATCCGTAACGGTGAATTTTTGTAAGGTTTCATGTTTCGTAGTGATTAGACTTGTCGTTTGATCGTACGTACTCGAAACGCGTAAAAATCAATTTAATTAAATTCAATTGAAATCAATTTGAAATAAGATAGTTTTAAGCTATGTAACATCCCGCCTTTTTGGACGCTTTAAGCAGACACACGTGCCGACTCAAACCATACAGAAGGGCGGATTATTATTGGGGTGAATAAGAAAAGGTAGAGAAAGAAAAAAACAAAATAGAATCTCGCAGCGGAATGACAAAATATAATAATCAAATAATAGTTCATGAAGCTGTATACAAACATTTGATTATACCTATACCATACAAAATCAGAGTTACACATATAAGAGATAAACAAATAATGCAGTGGAATAGTATGAATGCAGTGGAATAAATATAGTAAATAGTAGTAGTACAAATCTTCGTCTTCGTCCTCCAGAAATAAGGTCTTCAAATCCTGAAATGCTCAGGCTGACCCATGCGAATTGAAAAGACAAAACACTCGAGTCAGAACTAAAAGATCTTATGTGAGTTAAATCAACGGTAAATAACTATGACTGGGATGGCGTCAGAGATGTTTACGGGGTTTGACATCTCCTATCCAGTGTCTAACTTGAGTGTAGTAACTTAAGAGATGTTCGGGATTCACATCTCCTAAGGATCCGTTAAACTATCTACTATGTAGTACAATATGCTATTATAATATGTCTACAGTAAGATAAACTATTAAAATAGTGTTAAGGCGTTACATTTCCCCCTTAACACATTTTATAATGCCAATAGTCTATACAGTACCGTAACTCCTCGTAAACTGGGGCCGTCAAGGGATACCCCATAGGTACGACATAAAACAAACTCGTAGAAGGCGCACTAGGGTAGGTGACACGGCACAACTAGGCAATGCTAGGGTAGATATACCAATTACACATCCGGACTGGTGGTAATGCATAGCATCTACTACCGCCAACCTCGGAACACACTCCCATATCAAAAATCAAGGGTGGCCACCGAATAAATCGCAAAGTCAGAATATAGTATCGAAGGAGTGTGCCCGATCGGAGGAATGACCTAACTTGGCCCGTCAATTGCTCCTATTTTAGCCACCTTAAGCTAACTCATGGGAGTCAGGTCCACGTATATACCTCATATAGGATCGTCGCCAACCATCCTACTTCATTCTAGAATCTCCACCGCGTACGCAGTTGTCAAAGTGGTTTTCGATATTGGCAGAGAGTATGACAATATCCGATCCCGATCTCTTTAACAACCAATCGCTTATTACACACCAAATGGTTCTTTTACATTTCCAAAATCATTTCATAATTGATATCAAAATATCATATTCAATTCAAATCATATCATTTTCGAAATCATTACTTACTTCCGAAATTATATCACATTGAAATCATAGTTCGAAATTATATTTCCTTTCAAAAGTCATATTTCCAAAATAGGCTAAACTCTCATTTCAAAATATCATATTAAACCAAATATGTTATTTAATTCCCAACTTAGGTTATAACATCATTAACCATATTCACTTAAAAAAACCAAGAATTTGAATATAACCCATCCATTTTACTTAGTTTGGAATTTAGAAGAAAATAGTTTTAAATAGCTATAAATAGTTAATATAGATTTGAAATAGATTAAATATAATTAAAATAGATTAAATAGCTTTAAAATAGATTAATTAGATTTAAAATAAGTTAAAACAAGTTAATCGGTTTAAATAAATTAGATGGTTTAAAATAGGTTAAAATGATTTAATATAATTAATACAGGTTAAAATAGTTTAATACTTTTAAATCTTAATGATTAGAAATTTTGAAATAAAATATATTTTTTAAACAGTATATATATTAAAACATGAATTTGGAATTAATATCAATTTAAACTATTCATTTCATTTCAACACATTTGGACCATTTAAATTTCCAAGTCAACAAACCAAATTCAAAACCTTTCAATTTACCATTTCAATAAACTATTGAATTTCATATCGTTTCAATCTATGTTCAAATATCAATTCGGATTTACACCAACTTCAAAATATTTCAAAGTAATTTTCTAATGACTTCAATAACTTAATTTCGATAGAATTTCATTTATACTTAAAAGTTTAACTTTAACTTTAAATTTAATTTCTTAAAATAATTCCTTTAAACCAATTCACATTTCAACATAAAACTTGATTTTTCAATATTAATTCAATTCATATAAATCAAATTTTATTTCAAGATATCATTTACTTAATTCAAAAATTAAGAAGTTCAAAATCATTAAATTTAACCAATCCGGTGTCCGTATATAATTATCTACCCTAGGGTCAAGTGATACAGATATTTATCATTTCAATCCGCAATTTAAAAAGTTATGGTTATATATATCATTTCAAACCGCAATCCCGAATTAATAATAAAATCCATAAAATCGCTCGAGTCTATCATTTCAACCCATAACGATTTTTCCTTCATCTATTGATCATTCGGGTATGTATCATTTCAACCCATAGTGAACTTGCAGTTTATAACAATATAAAATAAAACATCCATTCATCCAATATCAACAATCAACATCCATTACAAGCATCATCCAAATCAATTAATAAATATCAATATAGAACTGATAATCAATAACAGGTATTTAGCTGGCAATTTATATTCAATAATAAATTAAATAACAATTTAACCCAAATAAATTCAAATTAACTGAGATTATGATTTAAAATATACCAAACAGTCATAAATAAATTTCTAATCACATCATAAATTTAATTTAACAAATATAAGAAATTTTAGAAGTTGTGAGTGGGTTAAAACACTCACCTTTGAATTTAAATTGAATTTAAGCCCAAAATTTGAACGGTCTTAGAATTCGTCCAAACCAGCATCAAAATGTCCGGAATTTCAATACGATCCCAGTGGAGAAAACCGCGCGTAAATTCGATCTCGTATGCAAAAGGTACGGTGATTAAAACAATTGAATTCAGAATTTAAAATTAAATTAAAAAAAACTCACCCAGAACACGTCATCACGCCACCCTATACACAGCCTTTTCACGCGAGTACTATCCACATTACCCTAACTTGCGTCGCCACCGAAATGTCCAGATCGCCGACCGCCACATGCCGCGTCGTCCCGATCGAACCCCTTCACCGCTTCGCCCTTCACCAGACACCTCCCCCTAGCCCACGCGGCAAGCTCCGCCCCTGCCCAGTGGACAGCCGCCGCCACTAATAGCTTGACCTAATTGAATTTTTCACGACCATCCAACCATCAACTCATCGAACAACCTATACCGATGAACAGCATACATCGATCTCCAAAGCTCCGTATAGTTTATTTGACGATCGGTCGATGATTGATGAAGGCGCGATGAACGGCCGCGACTTGATCATCCAATTCCGTCCATACAGCAACCCAGATCGAAAAACGAATCACATAATTGACTTGCGCTCGTCACGAGCTTCAAATCAATATATAATTTGATATATATTGAGGAGTTTAAATTTTTGGTCTTGAATTTGAATTGCAGTTGGATCTAGAATTTGTTTGTGTGCCATTGGAATGAGGAGTTCAGAAGGAAATATACGTACAGACAAAAAGAAATAAGAAATGAGAAACAAATTAGGGTTTATAGCGAGCTATTTATAGGTAGGACAGAAATAGAAAAGAATGGACCAGATCGATTTGGGTTGGAACGATAAACAACCCGAAAAGCCCGTTCTGTCTCCAGAACGAAAATGGGTCAACCCATATATCAAAATAGATGCTTTCAAATATTTTAAATTCAACGAAAAAGGTTTCATGTCCTAATTCCATCGTATGAAGAAGTTTTGCCAAAATCAGCTTATTTCAAATTGATTTCAATTGATTTTAATTAAATTGATTTCTAGGTTTTCGAGTCTATACGATCAAACGATAAGTCTGATCGTTACGAAACTTGAAATCCTACAATAATTCACTGATACGGATCCGATGAAACTGGTTTCGTCAAAATCCGAGTCAGTGGCCAAAATGGCTATTTTTCAGGTTAATTAAATTAATTAATCACTTTTCGATTCAATATTCAATAATTTACAATTTCTATCACTCTGGATTACTTAGTGATTTATAGTCCTTTAAAACAAATTTCCATATAAATTTAATGTTGCATATTTAACCAATTTCAAAGTTTTAAATTTCAATTTCAATATATTCAGATATTATAAATTAAATTACCAATAATTCAATTTAATTTGCTTTCCATTTAATATTCAATCAATTCCATCTTATGGTATGATTATCATGGTTTATATCTTAGTGCATTAATAATTTCCAATTCGTCTAATTTCAATTAACGTAGTATTTAATCTCATTAAATTGCAAAATTTGATTTCCAATTTCAATTCAACTAACTAAATAAACAGGTAACTTATAATAATTGTCACTATTTACTTTTAATTACATTTATAAGTTTATTACTTACTGCAAACGTTATCATTTCCTTCATCACACTAATTTTATTCCATTTCCATTCATTACACACTATTTTATCAATAAGTCAACATTTTAAATTATAAATTACCTTTTATGTCCCATTATAAATAAATGCACACACTAATACAACAATTATTATAATTCTTTACACAATGCTAGTTTTATTCAATTACCATTTATTAAATTAAATATTTACATTTGTTTCCTTGTATTCAATTTATAACCAAGTATAACATCTTACATTATTTCATTTATTGGAATTACATTCAAGTTGTTAATAATTAGCTTTAATTATCATTTGTTACATTTCATTTCAGTATTCATTTCATTATTAAATTACAAATTTTTATTCCTCCCAATATTTAATCACAAAAACCCTATTAATTTAACTATTTATAATTGTGGAAATTTACGGGTCGTTACAAGCTAACTTCTTCATACGATGGAATTAGGACTTGAAACCTGTTCCATTGAGTTTAAAATTATCGAAAACATCTATTTTGATATATGGGATGACCCACTTTCGTTTTGGAAGCGAAACGGGCTTTTCGGGTCGTTTATCGTTCAACTTTCAAATCAATCTAGTCCATTCATTTCTATTTCCGATCGGCCTATAAATAGCCTGTTATAAACCCTAACTATTTCTTATTCCATTTGTCTGTACGTACAATTCTAACTACTTCTCTCTTTCCAACGGCAGACAAACCAAAACCAATTCCAAATTAACTGCAAATCAAGGTCAAATCAAAAATTTAAACTCCTCAAAATATATAAAATTATATATCGATTTGAAGCTCTCGACGAGCGCAAGTGAAATCTGCAGTGTATTTTTCGATTTGGGTTTTTGTGTTGCCAGAACGAGGTGAACTAATCTCGGCCGTTCATTAGGTTGCGATTGATTTCGACGGATCATCGATTTGTTGGTACTAGGTTGTGGAGAGGACCGAGCTGTAGGATTGATTTCAACCTAGAGAGGGGGTGAATAGGGAGATACCATTAATTATAAAAATTATTGCGGAAGTTTATATAAAATATTTTCAACACAGATCACAACAGAATAATAGCAGCTCAGATAATAGCAGAATAATAAATGCAGAAATAGAACACACAGATTTACCCAGCTTCGGCAAAACCCTGCCTACGTGTTGCCCCAAGGTTTCTACTAGAAATTAAGTAGTCAGACGCTTACACACGTAAACTTGCGACACCCGCTATCGACTAACCTAACTCTACGCTCAAAACCCTGCCACAACTCAGCCACTGAGTTGCGAATTCTCAAACTACGCCACGTAGTTTGTCTCCTAGTCACACGACTAGTAATTACAAATGTTTGAAGAAGAAAATACAAATTCAAAACAATTAAAAAGAATGAAACCCTAATATTAAATAATTTAAAGCCCAATAATAATAAAAGGAACGGCCCAAAATATATTAAAGTTATAGCCCCTTTTTTTTATTGTAGGCCGGTTCCTTTTTTCGTATGTGATAATGGCTCTCGTCTTCGTTCCTCTTTTCCTTTGCTCGAAAATTAGGGATTTTGATTAGAAGCTGCCGACAGTAGTTGATCAAACAAATGATATTCTCGCGTAGCTCTATTGATTGTTCGTTTGTTGCTTAGCTTCGGCTGCTTCTTTGATCGAGTTCGATTGGAACAATCTGGTATGTAATTTGTTACTTTTGCTTTACTGTTTTGCTTGCTTGAACTCGATGGATTGTTAGGCCGATGATGATTGGGTTTAAATATGGTTTAATCCCCTATAAGTCCGTTCGTATGTATTTGTTTGAATTCGTCTGATAATTTTTGGTTTGCCGTTTGATTATACTTGAATGATTGGGATGATTTTTGACTTCTTCAATTTCGTATATTTTCGTGTTACTTGGTTGACACGGCTTCGATTTCGAACTGCTCAATTTCTTGACAATCATGGCTTTGGTTTCTTGACAACCACGGCTTGATGATTTTGACTTGGTTCATTCTTTTTGCCTTGGTCATCACGGCGTTGATTTGCTGGTGACTCCGGTTATGATAGTTTTGTGATGATATTTTGACTTTGTTTGTCACGGCTCTGACTTGATACACTCACTTGTATTTTGTTGTTTCATGACTTGAACTCATGTGCAATTTATGCTATGACTTCGGCTTCACTGTTGTTTCTGGCTTCACTGAATCTTCGTTGACCTGTTTGATTATTTCTGTGTGTCTTCATATATATGCATACATACATTTGTATGTGCGTATGCATATATTGTTTGATTTGTACTGAGCTTGAGTTGTTTTCATGTGTACTCGAGTGTTGATTTAAGCTTTGTTGTATTCATCTAGTCTAGTGGCTTCATGTAAATGATGCATGTTGAACTTTTGTCGATTCGTGCCTGTTAGTCTTCCAGTGCATTATTGATGTTCAGTTGGGACATTTGAACTGTGTTTGCATTGTTGCCATATTGGCTTGTGCCTTCGAGTCAGTGAAACTTGTATATGATTGTTTTGTATTCTGGTCTAGTGTTGATGTGCATTCATACTTGAATCCGTAACCTTGCTTGCATATAGTCTGGTTGTCTCTACTGTGTACATTGATGTATATGCATTCATCTCCTTGTATTTGCATGCTTGCCACTGTATTGCATTGAACTCTGTCATATAAGTTTGATGCCTGGATTTACTCGTGTACTTCATTTTCTCCTCTGGCCACTTGCTGTCTGTTGCACCATGTAGTAGTGATGCTTTTAGTCTGGACATCTGATTTTGTTGCATCTCCATTTGTATACTTGACTATTCGCTGTTTGATTCATGTATGGTCTTGTAATTGATTTCATATGCTTGTTATGCTGGCTCGAGTCTGATACCTTGATTCACTGTTGTTGGTTCTAGCTGCACTATGACTTGAGTCTGCTTGCATCTACAGTGTTGCGGTATTGTTTCATTGAGTCTGTACATTCATGTTGTACATTTTTATTTGCACCTGAGTTGAATCCAGCAAAAACCTCGGGTTTGACCTTGTGCTCGTATCATGATTTTATTTGTATTTCACTTGAATTGAACCGGGTTTTAATTGGGTTTGACCTTGTGCTCACCTGTCCCTGTAGATTTATCAAGTGTATATCGGTGTGCACGGCCTTGTGGCATGTACAGTGATACACTGTGCATGTCACAAGCTGTTTGTGTATGATGAATTCAAAATTAATTGATGATGAACAACCCAAATAACTGAGGCAAATAATATTTTCAAAATCACATTTTATTTTATACTGCAAAAATATTTCTTTTTCAATCTTACTACGTAAGTGTGTATTTTTGCAGATTGCTCAGATGCTGGATTCAATCTGGAATGAAGTTGAAGATAAAATATGAGTGAACAAGTGAATTGTAGTGAGATGCATTTGTAAATGAAAAATTCTGATGTGATTGAAATTGTAATGTAATTGAAATTTGTATATATATAGTGAGAGCTCAAATTTGTACTATTCAAAATTGTAATAAATATTTGTTTGAATAAAATATCCGTTTGAATTTAAATTCTGTATTATTTATTTTATTCAAAAAATATATTTATTTGATTACATGAAAAATAAAATAGTAAATTAACAAATACATTTAAATGTATATATATATATATGTTTATTATCATCAAACAAAAATCATATAGTCGCATATTCAACAATCTCCCCCTTTTGATGATAACAAACATATATTTAAGATTTTGAATTTGTTAAATGTATTTGATCATTCAATTTGCTCCCCCTATTTGAATGCTCCCTCTCTCCCTTTTGTTATCAGCAAAAGAATAATAGTGTTAGAAAAATAGAGATAAAGTGATAGACATTAATACTACATTAATACTCAATCGAGTATAAACATTAAATTTCATAAAAAATGAAACAAAAATCATAAATACTCTTTTTGACGTATATTCCACTTTAGAATGATAGGGATAATGTCATCATATAAAACCATATAGTTGTGTCTATTTGTGGTATATTTATATCAGAAATTTGAATATCTACTAACCATGCATAACCGTTAGGACTTTTAAATGAGATTAGTAGTATTCCAAATTTAAAAAAATGAATTCAAGTATCTTCTAACCACGCATAACCGTGAGGACATTTAAATGGGATTAGAATCAACTTGTCTATTAATGAAACAATTTTGATATGCGTTCCATGCATGCATAACCGTGAGGACTTTTAAATTGAGCATGGAAGCACATAATCAAAAATCCAAGTAATTCACCAATGCATAACCGTGAGGACTTTTAAATGAGAGTGAATACTTTGGATGTTTTTATTTGTTAAAAATATAATGAAATGAAAAACGAATGATTACCATTTAAAATACCACATATTGACCTACTATATTGGATTTTGATGAGTGATGGTTGATAGAAATATGATAGAAATAGAAATGGTCATTGAATTTTTGCCAACAAAAAGTTTTTATAACTCTTGTTTAAATTTCTAAAGAAATTTACTAATTATACTGCCTCAAGTTATAATATATGATTAATATCAACACTCATCACTTTTTCAATCACTATTTATCTTTTCAATAATTAGTAGGGAGTCAAATTAGTTAATGTAGTCATTTAAAATCAAATTCAAAAATAATTATAAAATCAAAAATTTCAAAATGACTAATCTGAAACAAGGTCAACAAAAATGATTTTCTAGAAGGGGTTTTATAAGAAAAATGTCTGCTATTTGAAAAATTATTTCAAGTGAAAAATATGCAGATATTTTCGTTAAAAACGATGCAGCTACTGAATGTCTCAAAATGACTAATCTGAAACAAGGTCAACAAAAATGATTTTCTAGAAGGGGTTTTATAAGAAAAATGTCTGCTATTTGAAAAATTATTTCAAGTGAAAAATGTGCAGATATTTTCTTTAAAAATTGATGTAGCTATTGAATGTCTCAATATAAATCACGTTCCACTAGTAATTTTTCCATCAACTAGATTACTAGTGTAATCTGCATCCGAATTTTCCTTTAACTCAACATTATCAATAGTTGAATGTTATAGACTAGACCGTGATGTGTTCAACAAAATATCTCAAAATCATTTAACAACTTTTGAATGAATTTCTTTTGAATTTGAATTGAAACCGTGGAAATAAACAAGCAGTGAACATAGTGTCAGATAAGATAAACAAATATATCCACTTGTAGCATGAGTAATCAGCAATCAACAAAACACCATTATTTCACCAAACAAATTTATATGAATTAGTTCAAAGATGTAGTGTTCTTGGCATAAAAAATATAATTGACCAAACCATTTTGAATAAGTCAGAATCAAAATCGGCATTCATTTCTTTACAACATTACTGGCTAATTTAATTCAGATTATGGTGCAGATTATCACATTTAATATAATCGTTTAAAATAAATATACCATTACCTGTTTTACCTTTACGATAATTTTCCGTTGTTGCCTATTGTGATTCTGTCACCTTTATACTAGGCTAAGGAACTTTGATTTGTCGCTCGTTGTGTTTCTGGAACAGCAAGAATCCAGGTAACACTGATGTTGTTCCTTAGCCTGCCACCACACCTACACGGTAAAAGATTTTTGTGACCTATTTGTTTTTATAGGTCCATGGTTGTTAATGGCAAAATATCTTGGAAAATAATTTTGTGGAGACCCAAAACTATTTATATATGTTCCTTTTGGCACCCAGATTTGTTTAACTTTAAGGGATTTTATATTTGTGCCTTTTGGAACCCAAATTGGTATAGTTTTCACGTGTTTGGGTCTATACCAACAATTATTTTGATTATGTCCAAATTTTCTACAAATTGTGCATTTTGAATTGACTTGATTAATTTCATTTCTAACATATTCAAAGTGAGTATACCCAAGTCCTTGTCTATCCATACTAACAGTTTTTTTTCCTAATAGCATATTTAATGATCTTTCGCTTTTGGAAAATTTTCCCAAAGTTGTAGACAATTGTTGGACTTGTGTTTTGAGAGATTCATTTTCGTTTAATAATTGAGTGCACTTTTAAATAGAATTCTCTCTCATAGTATTTCCACTCTCTTTCAAGATCAGAATTTCATTTTCAAGTGATTTAATTTTAATTTCTGATTTTTTTAATTTCTTCTTCGAGTGATGGACACTTATCACACTTAGGGATCCTACTTTGATAGTTTTTAACCAATTGATCAAGCTATTTATTTAAATCAATCAAAGTATCTCTTTGTGATTCAAGTTTAGCGTATCTCTCCCTAAGTCGTTCAAAACATCCATTTACTTCATGGAAATATATAAGTAATTCAGAGTGAGTAAGTTTTGATACCTCGCTTGGCTCGTCATCATCGCTATCAGTTATATCACCTTGAAGGCACAGATCTGTTTTCTCACTCTTACTGCTAAAACTTTTATAATCATCATCACTTTTGTTCCACGTGGCTGCAAAACTTCTTCCTTTTGAATTCTTTTCTTTGCCGTGTTGATTTCGAGGACAATTGGGCTTGATGTGTCCGGGTTTGTTGCACTTATGGCAGATGATCATCCGTTCTTCTGGGTTGTCTAGTGCTTTGACTATTCTGCTTTTCAATTTTTGATTTAGAGCTGGATTTCTGTATTTGCGGTTCCACTTTTTTATGCCAGCTCAGCTGCTCCATCATTATCATCATCACTGCTGCTTTTTACCAATCCTGTTAAGCACGTTTCTTAAATCGAGTCGATTATGGAGGATCTCTCACGATTGTTGACTTTTGCACCATATATTGCATCAAGAGTATTCCAAATTTCCTATGCACTTTCACAATGAGAGATAAAATTAAAATTATCTTGATTAATATGAGAATATATTATATTCATAGCAAGAGCATTAATCGAAGTATTTTTCTCATCTATTGTATCACACCCATTTTCAATAATATCCCAACATTTAACATTAACAAATTTAAATAAAATTCCATTTTTAATTTCCAATTCAAAAAATCTGTTCCATCAAAAACAGGAGGAATAATATTGAACTGACCCTCTACAAAAGCATTATTAAACGAAGCCATTTAAAAATCCAATTTTGTAAATCAAATATTAGTCGTTGAAAAAATCAAATTTTTAAAACAAAAATGGCTTTTGTTCCTAGCTCTGATACCACTTGTAGGATCGATTTCAACCTAGAGGAGGCTGAATAGGGTGATACTCTTAATTATAAAAATTATTGCAGAAGTTTATATAAAATATTTTCAACACATATCACAACAGAATAATAGCAGCACATATAATAGTAGAATAATAAATGGAGAAATAGAACACAGATTTACCCAGCTTCGGCAAAACTCTACCTACATGCTGTCCCCAAGGTTTCTACTAGAAATTAAGTAGTCAGACGCTTACACACGTAAACTCGCGACACCCGCTATCGACTAACCTAACTCTACGCTCAAAACCCTGCCACAGCTCAGCCACTGAGTTGCGAATTCTCAAACTACGCCACGCAGTTTGTCCCCTAGTCACACGACTAGTAATTAAAAATGTTTAAAGAAGAAAATACAAATTCAAAACAATTAAAAAGAATGAAACCCTAATTTTAAATAATTTAAAGCCCAATAATAATAAAAGAAACGACCCAAAATAAATTAATGTTATAACCCCTTTCTTTTTTTTGTATTGTCGGCCGGTTCCTTTTTTCGTATGTGATAATGGCTCTCGTCTTCATTCCTCTTTTCCTTTGCTCGAAAATTAGGGCTTCTGATTAGAAGCTGCCGACAGTAGTTGATCAAACAAATGATATTCTCGCGTAGCTCTATTGATCGTTCATTTGTTGCTTAGCTTCGGCTGCTTCTTTGATCGAGTTCGATTCGAACAATCTGGTATGTAATTTGTTACTTTTGCTTTACTGTTTTGCTTGCTTGAACTCGATGCATTGTTAGGTCGATGATGATTGGGTTTAAATAGGGTTTAATCCCTTATAATTCCGTTCATATGTATTTGTTTGAATTCGTCTGATAATTTTTGGTTTGCCGTTTGATTATACTTGAATGATTGGGATGATTTCTGAATTCTTCAATTTCGTATATTTTCGTGTACTTGGTTGACACGGCTTCAATTTCGAACTGTTCAATTTGTTGACAATCACGGCTTTGGTTTCTTGACAACCACGACCTGATGATTTTGACTTGGTTCGTTCTTTTTGCCTTGGTCATCACGGCGTTGATTTGCTGGTGACTTCGGTTATGATAGTTTTGTAATGATATTTTGACTTTGTTTGTCACGGCTCTGACTTGATACACTCACTTGTATTTTGCTGTTTCATGACTTGAACTCGTGTGCACTTTATGCTATGACTTCGGCTTCTCTGTTGTTTCTGGCTTCACTGAATCTTCATTGACCTGTTTGATTATTTCTGTGTGTCTTTATATGATTTGTACTGAGCTTGAGTTGTTTTCATGTGTACTCGAGTGTTGATTTAAGCTTTGTTGTATTCATCTAGTCTAGTGGCTTCATGTAAATGATGCATGTTGAACTGTTGTCGATTCGTGCCTGTTAGTCTTCACAGTGCATTATTGATGTTCAGTCTGGACATTTGAACTGTGTTTGCATTGTTGCCATATTGGCTTGTTTCTTCGAGTCAGTGAAACTTGTATATGATTGTTTTGTATTCTGGTCTAGTGTTGATGTGCATTCGTACTTGAATCCGTAACCTTTCCTGCATATAGTCTGGTTGTCTCTACTGTGTACATTGATGTATATGCATTCATCTCCTTGTATTTGCATGCTTGCCACTGTATTGCATTGAACTCTGTCATATAAGTTTGATGCCTGGATTTACTCGTGTACTTCATTTGCTCCTCTGGCCACTTGCTGTCTGTTGCACCATGTAGTAGCGATGCTTTTAGTCTGGACATCTAATTTGGTTGCATCTCTATTTGTATACTTGACTATTCGTTGTTTGATTCATGCTTTCATATGCTTGTTATGCTGGTTCAAGTCTGATACCTTGATTCACTGTTGTTGGTTCTAGCAGCACTGTGACTCGAGTCTGCTTGCATCTGTAGTGTTGTTTCATTGAATCTGTACATTCATGTTGTACATTTTGATTTGCCCCTGAGTTGAATCCAGCAAAAAGCTCGGGTTTGACCTTGTGCTCGTATCGTGATTTTATTTGTATTTCACTTGAGTTGAACCCGACTTTTAATTGGGTTTGACCTTGTGCTCACCTGTCCCTTTAGATTTATCAAGTGTATATCGGTGTGCATGGCCTTATGGCATGTACAGTGATACACTGTGCATGTCACAAGCTGTTCGTGTATGATGAATTCAAAATTAAATGATGACGAACAACCCAAATAACTGAGGAAAATAATATTTTCAAAATCTAATTTTATTTTATACTGCAAAAATATTTCCTTTTCAATTTTACTGCGTCAGTGTGTATTTTTGCAGATTGCTCAAATGCTGGATTCAATCTGGAATGAAGTTGAAGATAAAATACGAGTGAACGAGTGAATTGTAGTGAGATGCATTTGTAAATGAAAAATTGTGATGTGATTGAAATTGTAATGTAATTGAAATTTGTATATATATAGTGAGAGCTCAAATTTGTACTATTCAAAATTGTAATAAATATTTGTTTGAATAAAATATCCGTTTGAATTTAAATTCTGTATTATTTATTTTATTCCAAAAATATATTTATTTGATTACATGAAAAATAAAATAGTAAATTAACAAATACATTTAAATGTATATATATATATATATATATGTTTATTATCATCAAACAAAAATCATATAGTCGCATATTCAATACGAGCAGAGTCCATCGGCGTCGCTTGTTCATTGTCTCAATGGCTAGATCGTCCCTTAAAATTCGATTAGGTTTTGTTTTATACGGCGGCGGCTGGGTTTCATCGATGAGCAAGTGGCTTTTTTGGGGTTTCAGGCGAGGTCGATCCATCCTCTAGTGGTGTGGGGCGAGGCCGCGGCTAGCCAATGACGGGCGGTAGGCAATCTTTGAACGGTGGCAAGGGTTCGGCTTCGTTCGTGTACTGTAGAGCTTTCCGGTGATTGGGTTCTTGAGCAAACGATGCTAACGTGTGAGGGTTTTGCTTTTTTATTTTAACTTAATTTGAAGCTATTTAACGTTCTAATATGCATAACTTTTACGTACGAGATCGGATTTACGTGCGTTTTGTTCTGCTAGGATTGTATCGAAATTCTGGATATTTTGACGCTTGTTTAAACGAATTCTAAAACTGTTTGAATTTTGGGCCTAAATTGGATTTTAATTCGATTTAAAATCGAAGGTGAGTGTTTTAACCCACTCACAACTACTAGATTATCTTATGCTAGTTAAATTTAATTTATAATGTGATTAGAAATTAATTGATTGATGTTTGGTATGTTTTAATTGTCATTCTTGTTAAATTTGATTTTTTTTGCATTTAATCATCATTTAATTTAATATTGAATTTAAATTGTCAATTTAATACCTGTTATTGATTACATGTTATCTGATTTGGATGATGATTGCGATGGATGTTTGATTGTTGATATTGGATGACTGGATGTTGTATTTTTATATTGTTATAACACTGCAAGTTCCCTATAGGTTGAAATGATACAACCCTGAACGATCTATAGATTAGGGAAAAATCATTATGGGTTGAAATGATAGACTCAGGCGATTTTATGGATTTTATTTAATTTGGGATTGCGGTTTGAAATGATATATAACCGTAAAATTTTAAATTGCGGATTGAAATGATAAATATACATATCACTTGACCCTAGGTAGAAAATTATATACGGACACTGGATTTGGTTAATTTAAGTGATTTTTAATTCTTTAAAATTTGAATTCAGTTAACAAGCATTTTGAAATAGAAATTGATTTATATAAACTGAATTATTTTCGATAATCCAAGTGTTAATGATGAAATTGGAATTGATTTAATGAATTGTTTAAAGGATTTAAATTAGAATTTCAAGGTTGAAGTGTCGAATATAAATGAATTTATCGGGATTGAGTTATTGAAATGTTTAGATGTAACCTTGAAATCTATTTTAAACTAATTTAGACTATTTTCATTAAATTTACTATTTTAATCAATTTAAACTATTTAATTTATATTAATCAATTTGAACTAATTTAAATCTATTTAATCTATTTTAAATCTATTTAATCTATTTAATCTATTTAATATCATTTAAATCTATCTAATCTATTTTAAATCTATATAGATCTTTTTAAAAATCTAATTAAATCTAATCTAAATATATTTAAATTATTTTTACTATTTAAACTATTTTAAATCTATTTAAACTATTTTAAAACTATATAACTATTTATAATTACCTAAACTATTTTCTAAAATTTCAGATTGTGTAAAGTTGGAGTATTTATATCTAAATCCTTGATGATGATACAACCTAAGTTGGAATTTGGAATTGATACCTTTTTGTGAAATGACATATTTGAGTGAATAAGATGATTTTGAAATGAAGAATTAATTAACATAACTTATCGATTATTTGAAAGTGAATATGATTTGAAAGTGAATATGATTTGGAAGCGAACATAATTTTGAAAGTGAATATAGTTTGAAGTGAATATGATTTCGAAAATGATATGGTTTGAGAATATGATATTTTGATATCAATTGTAAATTGACTTTTTGGAAATATAAATGAACCATCAGGTATGAAATAAGCGTTTGGCTGTTAAAGAGACCGTGATCAGATATTGTCATACACTCTGCCAATACCGAAAACCACTTTAACAACTGTGTACGGGGTGGAGATTCCAGAAATGAAGTAGGATGGTTTGGCAAACGATTTCTGTATGAGGTATTGACGTGACCCTGACTCCCGTGAGTTAGCTTAGATGTGACTAAAATAGAAGCCACGCCGGGCCAAGTGAGTTCATTCCTCCTATCGGACATGCTTCTTCGATACCACATTATGAATTTGTGATGATTTGGTGGCCACCCCTTAATTTTGATTATGGGAGTGTGTTCCGAGGTGGGCGGTAGTAGCTGTTATGCATTACCATTTGTTCGGATCCGCAATTGGTATATCTACCCTAGCATTGCCTCGAGTGCCATGTTCACATGCCCTAGCGCGCCTTCTACGAGTTTGTTTTGTGTCGTACCTATGGAGTGTTCCCTGATAGCCCACCTGCGGGTGGAGTTTACAATATCTGTATAGAATACGACATTATAAAAAATGGGTTAAGGATGATATGGGTAACGCCTTAACGCTATTTTAATACTTTACTTTACCGTAGACATATTATAATAGCGTATTGTACTACATAGTAGATAGTTTAACGGATCCTTAGGAGATGGTAATCCCGAACATCTCTTAAGTTATTGCACTCACGTTAGCCACTGGATAGGAGATGCCAAACCCCGTAAACATCTCCGACGCCATTACACTCATATTTATTTATGTACTATTGATTTAACTTACATAAGATCCTTTAGTTCTAACTCGAGTGTTTTTTCTTTTCAATTCGCTCCGGTCAGTCTGAGCTTTTCAGTTTATCGAAGACTGCTTTCTGGAGGATGAAGACGAAGATCTTGTACTATTATTATTCATTATATTTATTCCACCGCATCATGTTATTCCGCTGCATTTATTTATTATTTATTCTTGTTTATGTAACTCTGATCTGTATTGTAAAATTTTAATCAATGTATTTGTAAACAACTTCATGAATAGTTTATTTGATTATTATATTTTGTCATACCGTTGCGAGATTCTGTATTTGTTTTCTTTCTTTCTCTGCTTTCTTATTTACCCCATAAAAATCTACCTTTTTGAATGGTTTGAATCCGACATGTGTGTGTCTATTTAAAACGTCCAAAAAAGGAAGGTCGTTACAGTTGGTATCAGAGCTTAGGTTTAGCGATAATCTTAGCTTTATGGGGTCTGACTCCTATAAAATAGGGTAGTAATACCCTAGAATGAGTCACTGATTGTATATATATGAGAGGGCGTATTTGTTAGTGTTATAAAAGGGTTTGTATTGTGTTAGTTTGTTCTGTTCTATATTTATAAATTCTGGCGGTACATAGGACGCTATGGCGTCGATAGGTATTTCTAAACACTTAATAGGGCAAACCAACACAATATTGGTTTTGAAATACAGGTAAATGAAATAATTTTACCTGCATATATTTGTATATAAAAGAATAATTTTATAAATGATATAGTTGGTTGTTATATATTTGTTTGTTAGGTAGTGAAATTTATAAATACTGAGGGAAAAATAAGATTTACAAATAAAATGGATATAAATTGGAATTTGAGAACTTAAGTTCTGGATTTTCAAAATTTCCTTCGAAATATTTTGGAATATAATATTAATATTATTTAGAAGTATTTTCTAATATGAATATTTCAAGATGATTTGAAAGAAAGTTTTAAAAAGAAAATTTAAAGAAAATAAGTTCTGTACTCCCCTCTCTGTCGCTTGAAAATAATTTCATTGATGAGTGCACGCATCATCGACGTTCATTTTCGAGTTTCAGAGTGGGAAGACCGTTGTAGTAATTTTACTGGACAATTTTTTTGATAAATTAATCTTAATTTTGAATTCCAAATATGATTTGATATATATAAAAGATATGATTATATATATTATGATTTTAAATAATTGAAAGAAAACACAGTTGTTTAGTTCTTAAGTTTCTATAAATTAGAAATTGAAATTATTGTAATGAATGGAATCTTGACTATAATAATAATTGGAAACTTCTTAAATGAAACTAAGAAATTTAATGTTAAAATGATTAATGAAGTAGATAAGAAGCTGAAATTTTGAAACTGTAAATAAAAAGGAAATGGAAAATAGGAAATGGTAACTATTGAACATTTTGTCAACTAAATATATAAGAGAAACTTGGGTAATATTCAATTGCATTCTTAAAAACATATATATAACTTACCAAATTATTAAAAGTTGAAATGTTAATAAAGGTATGTAATAGAATATTATACAAGTAAAACTTGGGGAAAAATGAAAGTGTTCAATGGACTTACTTTTATAAATAAGATTTCTAATGTTATGAATTTAAGTTGATAATTTGAAATGGTACTATGTAAATGTAATAAAAGTGAATAATGTAAGAAAATGATTATAAAATTAAGTTAACATTTAAACTATTTATAATTAGATTTAATGATAAAGGAGAATACTGTAAGTAAATACTTATAAACTTGAATTAATATTGAAGCCATTTATAATTAAAATGAGTACTAAAATAATAATAATAAATTTGATGACTATAACTTCAGAAATATTGAAATGATTTAGAAATAAATTTAATATTCATAATACTATTTATAGAAGAATGAATGTGAAGAAGAAATAATCTATAAATGATGAATTGAATTGTAAAGAAACTTACCTAATAATGTATAATCCAATAATTGAAATAAAAATAACCTAAGCAATGAATGTAAAGTAATAAAATGAAAGAAAATGGTATTGTATGAATAAAGGAGAAATGAACTTTTGTAAGTAATAACGAATGAAATTAATGAAAATAAACATTATATGAATAAGAAAAGAAAAGTAAATGATGAAGAAAAAAAAGGAAAATCAAACTAAATTGTAAATGTGAAGTAAATTGAAATAAAATGTATACAATACATCAATAATGAATTCATTTATGATCCAAATAATTAAAATGGATATAACCTATGTAAGTAAAGAATGTAAATTTATGAAATAAGCCTTACTTGAATGTATGGAAATTAAAATTTTGTAAGTAATGAACGTGAATTAAAGAAAATCATTGTATGAAAAAAATGAACAATAAATGATGTGAAAAAGATAAATAGAGTAAACTTAAAATGTGTTGAATTCTTTGTTTGTTGGGCTTATGGATTGGTTGGGAAAGGATACTTCTATTTGTAGAGAGATGTATAAATAATCTATAAAGTTATCTACGACTGTTGAGTGTCTGGTTTACTTCATTGTTTATTTATTATTCTATATGATTAGAAGTTCTAAACCCAAATAAACCATTCGTATTGGTTACTATGGGTGTAATTTTTTTGATATTTTGACTGTATGTGATGATTGTATGATTTGTTTGTATGATTATTTTTATGTGGTGATGTTTTGTTTGTTATTTAGTTGAAACAACTTAAATATTTTTCTTTTATATAATTATTAACTCTTTCAGATTTTATAAGTGAAATACAGGTATGGAAGCAATAGCTACTGCTTTTGGTTTCATAAAATAAGCGTTATTTGCCCAACAAATAGGTACGTTCTCGGATTACGATTTTCTAGCGATATTATATTGTTTTCCCCGTTGTTTGGGATACATTATTTTGAAAACTGATATATATTGTTATTATTAATATTATTATTCTCCCAGACCTCTCCGTACAAATGAGACTCTACCGAAATTTTCTGTGAATTTTGGACTTAGAAAAATTTTGTAAAATGTTTTCCAAACTTTTGTTAACTTGAATATAAAGGATTTAATTGTTATAAATTGGTATATTTTATTTAAATTACTTAATGATGAAAACTAATTGTTTAGTAATTGAATATTTTGAATAAGATATATTATTTCCTTATTCCTCCTTTTCCCTTTTCGAGGACAAAAAGTTTTGAGTGGGGGAGAGTATAACGACTCGTAATTTTCGATAATTAAAAATAGTTGATTTAATAAGATTTTGTGATTTAATATGGGAAGAAATAAAAATCCGTGATTTAATAATGAAAATATAACTGGAATGCAATATAATAGTTGTAACGACCCGTATTTTTACGGATCGAAACATCGTAAAACAGTTGTCATTAGGTCGAAATGTTGATAAGTCGTCCAGAGTCTAAGTCGTGGATGAGATAAGGCTTAGGTCGTATAGTAGTTAGGTCGGAGTAGACGACTTAAGGAAGTGGAGCGACCTAAGGAAGTTGGCGACCTAGGGATTATGGGATAAGTCGTATAGAAGTTAGGTCGTGTGGTGGCTTAGGTCGAGTGAATGACTTAAGAGTTAACGACCTAGTAGTTAGCGTATTAGTTTAGGTCGTATTGGTTTAGGTCATACTGGTTTAGGTCGTATGCTAGTTTGGGACGACCAATAGGATTTGACCGACCTAAGGAATAGGCGACTTAAGGAAGAAGGCGACCTAAGAGTTAGCGGTATAAGAAACTGGGCGAGTTGGCGACTTAAGGGGTTAGCGACCTAAGGGTTGAGTGAGTTAACGACCTAAGGTAGTTAGGTCATGGACAAGTTAAGTGATTAGGTCGTTGAGTCTATGCCGTGTTAGTTAGGTCGCTAGACGACCTAAGAATGTTAGGTCGTAAGAATGTTAGGTGGCGTGTATGTTAGGTCGCGACTTCTGTTAGCATCTCAGTTAGGTCGTGTAGCGTTAAGTCGCTAAGCCGCATATGTGTGTTAAGTCATAGGTCGTGACATAGTTAGGTCGTGGCTTCTGTTAAGTCATTAGGTCGGCACTGTTGCTAAGCCGCTTGAGTGTGTTAGATCGTAGGTCGTGCGCATATGTTAGGTCGCATATGTGGTAGGTCGCGCGCATGTATTAGGTCATAGTGTTTTTAGGTCATAGGTCGTGGATAGTTAGGTCGTGGACGATCTAAGGGGGCGGACGACCTAAGGGAAATCAGCCTATAAATAGGCGGGTTCTTCTTCATTTTTGGGATCCGGATTTTGAAGCGACGAAGTGCTGCCATTTTGAGAGCTCGAGTTCTACACTTCTTCACTTCTTTTCTCCACTTTAGTCTTGTGATTTCTTCCATCCAAATCGAAGATCCAAGAGCTTAGATTGAAGATCTTCATCCATCGAAGAGAGATTTCATCATTTGAAGCGGAGTTTTGATAGATCGAGTTAGATTCTTCGCTGTCCAGATCTGAAGTGTGTTGCTTTGGAGGTGTTTAGGTGATTTGGTGAGTGGTGATTATCTCTCACACGGATCCAAAGGAGTATATCGGATTATTGGCTTGATTTGGTGCTAAAATAGTGATTTCCATGCATTTTCATAAAATTAAGTGTAGATCTATTGTTCATGATGATTTGACATCCATTTTACTATATGTTAACCTATGCAAGTTCATTCATCAAGTTGTAAAGATATTGCTCGTGATTCATGCTTGTTAGATTTAGTCTCTTTAATTACAAGATTGCCATTATTGTTAAAATTGTTTATTTGATCATGTTTGAATGCTTGATTACTTGGATTATTGTTTGACTTGATTGATTGTTGTAAATTAGTTGATTGATGATTTGATTTGGACAAGTTAGTCGAAGATGATTCAAAAGCTAAGGGAAAGGCTCTTGAGTTGGAAAAGCTGCTCGTGGCATATGTGGCGGATGATGAAGCTCATATGGACAGATTTGATGATGTTGATGTTGAGATGAGACTTTGCTATGCTGAGATGAAGCGAGGCATGGTATGAGATAGCCTTGGTTTAATCCAGACGGATCATTCCAAGCATGTTGATAACTCGGTGAAATGGTTCGAGTTGAGGATAATGGTTTGCTCGAGAGGCGCTTGAGCTAGTTTGGAAATAGTCGTCGAGGAGGATGACTAGGAGGCTGAGATTTCATCGTTGTTGAAGATTCTAGCAGGCTCAAAGCAAGAGTACGTTGGGCAGATTCGATAGTCCCTAAAGACTATAATTGTAGTCGAGTACTCTGGGCAGATTCGATAGTCCTAGGCACGGGCTGCGACGACGTGTAGAGATCTGTCTAGAACCGGGGTTGCCATTAACCCTTGACGGACGGCTGAAAGAATGTACCGGTCATTCAATTAACGGTGGTATCGAAGCAAAGTTAACAGTGATAGCCAGAGTCATGGATGTTTGGTTGTATCGTCATTCGGTCTCAAGAGCGATGTTTTCTGGGTGCTTATTTGATCTTGGTTTAGGCCTTGGGGGTTTGTACTTGGAAAACACCGACCTTGACTCGAGTGATAATTGCTTTACTTTAAATGTCTACTTTGCTATGTTTATTTCTGCTTAGTGTGTCTGGGGGCTATCACTGTAGAAAGAGATGGAGTGGGAGGGTTGGATTCCTATTCCTTTTACCTTTATGCTCTTTTGGTATGTTGTTAGTTAATTTACCGCTCACTAAGACTGTTGTTTGACTCAAGGCTTTATGTTTAACTCTTATTGCCTTGGGCTGTTCATCCATTTTGGGATGGGCAGACTAGGTAGCAGGTGACAGGTGCTGTTTTTACTCTCCAACGATGCTGATGAAGAAGACGAGCTAGAGGCTTTGCATATTAATTTCTTACTATATGTACTGGATGTTCCGCTGCTTTGTATATTCTCAGAGTGATATGTAGTGAGGCTTGATGTATTGACTATTCAGATGTTTTACCAAACTATTATGAGGTTTAATTGAGATTCTGTTATGTAAAGCTTCACTATATATACTTTCTATTGTATGTTATCCATGCGCTGTGAGTTATACGATAGATTCCGCTGTTTTTAAGTTTACCTTGGCAACCGTCCATGGCTGCTTGGCACACTTTACAGCGCACTATTCCTATGTTCAGTGCAGGGGTCATGGGCGGTCGTCACATTTGGTATCAGAGCTTTGGTTAATCGATTTTACCCAACGCTCGTTGACGTAACTACGTATGAGAGACGTAATTGTATTTTGATGGATGATTACTATATATAATATAGTAGCTTAGAATGATTTGAACCCCTTATGCAGTTGTTCTCAAGGTGTATTAATCATTCCTTTTTATAGATATTAAGGATGAGTCGAAGAGGGAGACCAGCTGCTAGGGAAGGTCGTGCTGCTGAGGGGGCTGTTGATTATGCAGCTATGTTCGAAGCTATGATGACTTCGATCATGAGAAGGATGCCAGCTCCAGGGCCATCGGTGGATGTTGGAGTTCAAGTTCAAACTCCAAAACCGGTGGATTTTGCTAAGTTGTGTAAAGACTATACTGCTCTTGGAGGAAAGGTTTTCTTGGGAACAGAGTCAACCATTGAAGTCCAGAGGTGGATAGATGCTTGTAGAAGGATCTTTGGTGATTTGGGAATTGAGGATGCAACTAAAAGGAAGCTAGCATCTAGACAGCTTCAAGGAAGAGCTTCAGACTGGTGGAACTCTATCACCATTGATACTCCGGAGGAATAAATTACTTGGGAGCAATTCCAAGCCAGATTTGAAGCTAAGTTCATATCTACAGCTCAGAAGTCTGTTCTGTTCAAGAAGTTTGTGGAGCTCAAGCAAGGTGGAAGACCAGTTCTTGAGTATGTTTCTGAGTTTGAAGCTTTGTCC
Source organism: Allium fistulosum (assembly GCA_030737815.1). Lineage (NCBI taxonomy): Eukaryota > Viridiplantae > Streptophyta > Magnoliopsida > Asparagales > Amaryllidaceae > Allium > Allium fistulosum. The sequence goes on along the minus strand of CM060902.1, from coordinate 374,278,426 downwards.
AAGTATGCCCGGTCGTATATTGAATCTGCATATCAGAAGAATGAGAAGTTTGTGACAGGCTTGGACAGTTATCTTGGGAGGCAGTTGGTGGATCATTTGGACGATCCATTTGAGAAGCTTGTGGAGAAAGCTCTCAGGCATGAGAATCTGTTTCCTAAAGAAGGATCTGTTGTTGCTGTAACCAAGGAAGAGTCTAAACCACAGCAGGGTGGAAACCAGAAGAGGAAGCAGCAGCAGCAAAAAGGTAAGGATGGTCAGAAGAAGCCGAAGGGCGAAGTGACCTGCTACAATTGTCAGCAAAAGGGCAATTTCTCTAGAGATTGCAAGAATCCGAAGGTGCCGGTTAAGTGCCACAACTGTGAAAAGCCGGGGCATATCAGGAAGAATTGTCCGGAACCGCGAAAGGACAAGCAGATTGTGCAAGCTTATGCTTTGGGGGCTGTTCCATCATCTTCGAAAGCTCCTACCGCTGAAGAGAAAGGAAATAGTGTGGTGGTTCAAGGTACTCTTTCCATATGTGGTGTTCCAGTTAGAGTGTTATTCGATACTGGGGCGTCGCATTCTTTTGTTTGTAATGAACTTGTAGGCCGGTTGGGATTAGAACCGGATATTGTTGATAGGCCATTGGTTGTGACTAATCCAGTTGGGGGTTCGTCTTGTTTGTGTATGCTATGCTGTGGTCTGATTGTATCGAGTCATGATTGCTCTTTTGTTTGTGATTGTTTTGTTCTGAACTTTGCGGGGTTCGGAATTATTTTGGGTATGGACTGGCTTAGGAAGTATGCGGCAAAGGTTGATTGCGAAAGGTTGGAAGTGACAGTCGAGAATGTGGAGAGGCGAAAGGTTGTGATACAATGTAAGCATGAGGAAGGCGTCTTCATGAGCTTCATGTATTCGCTGGTTGTTCCACGGGATGGACTGTCATCGCTGCCAATCGCTAATGGATTTGAGGATGTCTTTGATGAGGTCAAAGGGTTACCGCCGCATAGAGAGATCGAGTTTCGTATCGATTTAGTTGAAGGAGCCACACCTGTTGTGATGCCTCTTAGGCGGATGGCGCCTAGGGAACAGCAACAGTTGAGGGTGCAAGTTGATGATCTTTTACAGAAAAGATTCATTCGACGTAGTGTGTCCGAATGGGGTGCACCAGTTGTGTTTGTAACCAAAGCGGATGGATCGCTGAGGTTGTGTGTGGATTATCGTGAGCTGAATAAAGTGACTAAGAAGAACAAGTATCCATTGCCGAGAATAGACGACTTGTTTGATCAGCTTCACAAAGCTAAGGTGTTTTCTCAGATGGATTTGGCAACGGGATTTCACCAGTTAAGAGTGGCTAAGGATAGTGTGCCGAAGACTGCTTTTAGGACACCATCCGGTTTCTTTGAGTGGCTGGTAATGCCGTTTGGATTGACCAATGCACCAGCATATTTTGTGGATCTTATGAATAGAGTGTTCAGAGATCAGCTGAACAAGTTCGTGCTAGTGTTCGTGGATGATATTTTGATTTATTCTAGAACTGAAGAAGAGCACAAGACGCACTTGCATATTGTTTTGGAAATCTTACGAAAACATCAGCTGAAGGCTAAGTTTTCAAAGTGTCACTTCTGGAAGAACAAAGTGAGTTTCTTAGGCCATATTATCTCTGGAAGCGGAATAGCGGTTGATCCCGCCAAGATAGCAGCAATCCAGGATTGGGGTAGACCTAAGAAGGCATCTGATGTGAGAAGTTTTCTTGGATTAGCAGGATACTATCGTCGATTTATCAAAGACTTTTCCAAGGTGGATGCACCGTTAACAGGATTAACGAAAAAGAACCAAGTATTTAGATGGGATGCTAAGTGTGAGCAAGCTTTCGGAATCCTGAAAGAGCGACTGACAAGTGCTCTTGTTTTGACTATTCCAAGTGGAAATGATGAGATGGTGGTTTAAACCGATGCATGTGGTACCGGACTTGGAGCAGTGCTGATGCAGAAGGGTAAAGTTGTTGCGTATGCAAGTCGACAACTGAAGCCGCATGAAAGGAATTATCCGACTCATGATTTGAAGTTAGCGGCGATTGTTTTTGCTTTGAAGATGTGGAGACATTATCTATTGGGAGTTCGATTCGAGTTGTTTACAGATCATAAGTCGTTGAAGTATCTTTTCTCCCAAAAGGATTTGAATCTTAGGCAGCAACGATGGCTAGAGTTTTTGGCATCATATGATTTTTGTATAGCCTATACTCCGGGAAAAGGTAACGCAGTGGCAGATGCGCTAAGTCGAAGACATGCAGGATTGGGAGTCATGTTTTCAGAGTGGAAAAATCTCGAGTATTTAGCTGGATTTGACTTCAGGCCCAGATGTGAATTAGAACCTGAGATGTTGGCAAACTTATCGATAAGACCGACTCTTATGGAAAGAATTGGCGAGAGCCAAAAGCGAGAGGATAAGCTTGTCAAGATTATCCATGATTTGGAATCTGGATTAGACCCAGAAAAGGATAAAGGATTCGAGGTCGATCGAGAGGGTTGGCTTCGGAAGCAAGGACGACTAGTTGTTCCCGATATAGATGAATTGAGGAATGAAGTTCTGAAGGAAAGTCATCACTCGAAGCTGACAATTCATCCAGGTGGAAATAAGATGTATCGGGATATGAAGAGAAACTATTACTGGGAAGGTATGAAGAAGGACGTTGGAAATTTTATTTCCAAGTGCATGAACTGCCAGTTGGTAAAAGCCGAACAGAAGAAGCCAAGTGGACTGCTTCAGCCATTAGAAGTTCCTACATGGAAGTGGGAGAAAGTATCGATGGATTTTATCGATGGGTTACCTAGAACAAGAACGGGAAATGAAGGGATTTGGGTCATCATAGATTGTCTGACTAAGAGTGCAAGATTCATTCCTGTTCGATCGACTAGGACTGCATCAAAGTTGGCGGAGCTGTATGTTAAGTGGATAGTTCGATTCCATGGTATTCCGAAGAGTATAGTGAGCGATCGAGACCCATTGTTCACTAGTGGATTTTGGAAGAGCTTCCAGGAAGTTTTGGGAACTGAGTTGTGTTTGAGTACAGCTTATCATCCCCAAACAGATGGTCGGACCGAGAGAGTCAATCGAGTTTTGGAAGATCTCCTTAGAGCTTGTGTTTTAGATTTCGGAGGATCATGGGAAGATCACCTTCATTTGGTGGAATTTTCGTATAATAACAGTTACCAGTCAAGCATTGGTATGACACCGTATGAGGCATTGTATGGAAGACCGTGTAACTCTTCGACATGTTGGTTAGAAACAGGAGAGAAGTTGATACTTGGGCCAGAGATGATTCGACAGACTTCGGATTTCATAGATATCATTCGGCAATGAATGAAGGCAGCCCAAGACCGACAGAAAAGTTATGCCGATAAGCGTCGTAAGGATTTGGAGTTCGACGTAGGTGATATGGTTTTTGTGAAGATTTCTCCACTGAAGAATGTTATTCGATTCGGGAAGAAAGGAAAATTGACTCCGAGATTTGTAGAACCATTCCCGATTATTGAGCGAATTGGAAAGCTCGCCTATAAATTGGAGTTACCAGAAAAGATGTCAAGTGTGCACAATGTTTTTCATGTATCGTATCTATGGAAGTATGTGCACAACTCGAATACAGTGGTTTCTGCTAATAGCTGTGAAGATTTAGAGGTTGATCCAGTCGATAAGAGACCTCGTAAGCCGCTTCGTGTTGTGGAAACCGACACGAAACAGCTTAGGAGAAAGGTAGTTAGGTTGCTCAAGATACAATGGAGTGAAGATGATAACGACTGTACATGGGAGGTGGAAGAGAGGATGAAGGCAGCTCATCCTGAACTCTTCAAGGTATGGCCCTAAGGTGTCGTGTCATCTAACGACATTGTAACTTGTTCTAGTTTTAGAATTCTGCATGCTAAGCTAGAATTGGATGCATGGTTTATTGATTGCTATGGATGGTAGGCATGCAGAATAGTCTTTGATTGCTCTTGTTTGTTTGGAATTTCGGGGGAGAAATTCCTAAGGGGGAGAGAATGTAACGACCCGTATTTTTACGGATCGAAACATCGTAAAACAGTTTTCATTAGGTCGAAATGTTGATAAGTCGTCCAGAGTCTAAGTCGTGGACGAGATAAGGCTTAGGTCGTATAGTAGTTAGGTCGGAGTAGACGACTTAAGGAAGTGGAGCGACCTAAGGAAGTTGGCGACCTAGGGATTATGGGATAAGTCGTGTAGAAGTTAGGTCGTGTGGTGGCTTAGGTCAAGTGAATGACTTAAGAGTTAACGACCTAGTAGTTAGCATATTGGTTTAGGTCGTATTGGTTTAGGTCGTACTGGTTTAGGTCGTATGCTAGTTTGGGACGACCTATAGGATTTGACCGACCTAAGGAATAGGCGACTTAAGGAAGAAGGCGACCTAAGAGTTAGCGGTATAAGAAACTGGGCGAGTTGGCGACTTAAGGGGTTAGCGACCTAAGGGTTGAGTGAGTTAACGACCTAAGGTAGTTAGGTCGTGGACAAGTTAAGTGATTAGGTCGTTGAGTCTATGCCGTGTTAGTTAGGTCGCTAGACGACCTAAGAATGTTAGGTCGTAAGAATGTTAGGTCGCGTGTATGTTAGGTCGCGACTTCTGTTATCATCTCAGTTAGGTCGTGTAGCGTTAAGTCGCTAAGCCGCATATGTGTGTTAAGTCATAGGTCGTGACATAGTTAGGTCGTGGCTTCTGTTAAGTCATTAGGTCGGCACTGTTGCTAAGCCGCTTGAGTGTGTTAGGTCGTAGGTCGCGCGCATATGTTAGGTCGCTTATGTGGTAGGTCGCGCGCATGTATTAGGTCGTAGTGTTTTTAGGTCGTAGGTCGTGGATAGTTAGGTCGTGGACGACCTAAGGGGGCGGACGACCTAAGGGAAATCAGCCTATAAATAGGCGGGTTCTTCTTCATTTTTGGGATCCGGATTTTGAAGCGACGAAGTGCTGCCATTTTGAGAGCTCGAGTTCTACACTTCTTCACTTCTTTTCTCCACTTTAGTCTTGTGATTTCTTCCATCCAAATCGAAGATCAAATCGAAGATCCAAGAGCTTAGATTGAAGATCTTCATCCATCGAAGAGAGATTTCATCGTTTGAAGCGGAGTTTTGATAGATCGAGTTAGATTCTTCGCTGTCCAGATCTGAAGTGTGTTGCTTTGGAGGTGTTTAGGTGATTTGGTGAGTGGTGATTATCTCTCACACGGATCCAAAGGAGTATATCAGATTATTGTCTTGGTTTGGTGCTAAAATAGTGATTTCCATGCATTTTCATAAACTTAAGTGTAGATCTATTGTTCATGATGATTTGACATCCATTTTACTATATGTTAACCTATGCAAGTTCATTCATCAAGTTGTAAAGATATTGCTCGTGATTCATGTTTGTTAGATTTAGTCTCTTTAATTACAAGATTGCCATTATTGTTAAAATTGTTTATTTGATCATGTTTGAATGCTTGATTACTTGGATTTATGTTTGACTTGATTGATTGTTGTAAATTAGTTGATTGATGATTTGATTTGGACAAGTTAGTCGAAGATGATTCAAAAGCTAAGGGAAAGGCTCTTGAGTTGGAAAAGCTGCTCGTGGCATATGTGGCGGATGATGAAGCTCATATGGATAGATTTGATGATATTGATGTTGAGATGAGACTTTGCTATGATGAGATGAAGCGAGGCATGGTATGAGATAGCCTTGGTTTAATCCATACAGGATCATTCCAAGCATGTTGATAACTCGGTGAAATGGTTCGAGTTGAGGATAATGGTTTGCTCGAGAGGCGCTTGAGCTAGTTTGGAAATAGTCGTCGAGGAGGATGACTAGGAGGCTGAGATTTCATCGTTGTTGAAGGTTCTAGTAGGCTCAAAGCAAGAGTACATTGGGCAGATTCGATAGTCCCTAAAGACTAAGATTGTAGTCGAGTACTCTGGGCAGATTCGATAGTCCTAGGCACGGGCTGCGACGACGTGCAAAGATCTGTCTAGAACCGGGGTTGCCATTAACCCTTGACGGACGGCTGAAAGAATGTGTCGGTCATTCAATTAACGGTGGTATCGAAGCAAAGTTAACAGTGATAGCCAGAGTCATGGATGTTTGGTTGTATCGTCATTCGGTCTCAAGAGCGATGTTTTCTGGGTGCTTATCTGATCTTGGTTTAGGCCTTGGGGGTTTGTACTTGGAAAACACCGACCTTGACTCGAGTGATAACTGCTTTACTTTAAATGTCTGCTTTGCTATGTTTGTTTCTGCTTAGTGTGTCTGGGGGCTATCACTGTAGAAAGAGGTGGAGTGGGAGGGTTGGATTCCTATTCCTTTTACCTTTATGCTCTTTCGGTATGTTGTTAGTTAATTTACTGCTCACTAAGACTGTTGTCTGACTCAAGGCTTTATGTTTAACTCTTATTGCCTTGGGCTGTTCATCCATTTTGGGATGGGCAGACTAGGTAGCAGGTGACAGGTGCTGTTCTTACTCTCCAACGATGCTGATGAAGAAGACGAGCTGGAGGCTTTGCATATTATTTTCTTACTATATGTACTGGATGTTCCGCTGCTTTGTATATTCTCTGAGTGATATGTAGTGAGGCTTGATGTATTGACTATTCAGATGTTTGTACCAAACTATTATGAGGTTTAATTGAGATTCTGTTATGTAAAGCTTCACTATATATACTTTCTATTGTATGTTATCCATGCGCTGTGAGTTATACGATAGATTCCGCTGTTTTTAAGTTAACCTTGGCAACCGTCCATGGCTACCTGGCACACTTTACAGCGCACTATTCCTATGTTCAATGCAGGGGTCATGGGCGGTCGTCACAATAGTGTTAATTTAAGGTAATTGATAACTGCTTAAAAATGAAATTCCAATTAACTGAAATGATTAAAAAGTTATAACTGATTTTGGATTTGTAAATTTATTTTAATAATATGTATTAATTGATAATTGGAGTAAAAGAGTAAATTGATAAGTTAAATGTTGTATTAATTAAATAGTATGTAATAAATTGTAAACTGAATAAATTTAGTGTTGTGTAAGTAATTATAACATTTGGTTGTAAATAATAAACTTATATAATGTGACTAAAAGTTAATAGTGACAATTATTATATGTTACCTATTTATTTAGCCTATTAAATTAAATTTGAAATCAATTGTAATTAATTCACTTAATTAGTGCAGTTAGAAAAATTAAATTGATAATTGTAGAGTAATAATTTTATAAGATGTAACCAATGTAAATTTCATTCATAATATGATAATTGATCGAATAAAAAGAATTGAAATCCGCCCTTTTGAATGGTTTGAATCCGACATGTGTGTCTGCTTAAAACGTCCATAAAGGCAGGTCGTTATAGCGAACATTTAGGATTTTTGCTTGTTTTTATTCCTGCTTGTTTGATTTCTGTTTTTTTGTTTTGATTTGCATATTTTAATTTTGATAAATCCACTTTGATTGTGATGACTAATATTGATCACCTTGGAGACCCGACATGGGACCAGAGTGCAAGATGCAAGTCCTCTGGCAAAAAAAGCGAGTGGATGGACTCGAATGATATTTATCGTTTAAGAGTCCCAGCATAGGACCAAAGTGCAAGGTGTAAGTCCCCTTGGATGGACTTGTACAATATTGATCGCCTTAGAGTCCCGACCAAAGAGACGGGACCGGAGTCCAAGAAGTAAGTCCCCTCTCCAGAGAGTGAGCGGGTGGGCCTACTAAATCCCTTTTAACTTAACAAACAAACGATCTAGAGAGATCATCACCCTTAACTTAAACATTAAACTAGACATTAAACGATCTAGAGAGATCAAATCGATTTGAATTAATAAAAGGATTTGAATGCCTTATAAATAGAATAAAACCGATAAATCCTGGATTAACACAGGATGATTTCGATATTTGATGTGATTTTGATATATAATGTGATGCCATTTTGATATATAAAATATGATTTTGATATATAATGTTATAACTCTGAATGAGAGTCGGAATGATAATAATGTTAATCCCGGATGGACATGGGATAATTAGAGATGTGTGATGTAATAACTCCAAATGAAACCGAAATGATTATGATGTATAGATTACACTTAGGTAGAGTCTAGAGTCTTAGGCTGTAATAGGTTTGGAACGACTTGTGATTGGCAAGAGAATCCGAAGGAGCTGGATGATTCACCAAGGTTGAAGTAGCTAGAAAGCTAAACTTAAAATGGAGGGAAATTTTTACACGTTTTTTGACCAAAGCAACTAACTTAAAATGGGTCTAGAGAAACCATACGAAGTTGGATCGACTTGAAATTTTTGGGAAACACTTAGAAGACATAAAAGAAGGCTTATTGAAAAAATGGGATAATTTGAAGGTTGTTTGATGGATCGCTACTGACCTAAGTAGATTGGGCCCCACGACCTGAAATTTATAGGATAGGTCCCACACCCTAGAGAGAGGAACTGCAAAGTTTCGTCTAGTTTTGTTCTGTTTTGAGCAAGTTATGGATGATTCTTCTCTGAATTGGGCCAGTTTGATCCATCAGTTCCGACCCATAAGGAGTAGGCCCCATGACCTATGATCCATAGAGGAGGCTCTCCTACACATCTACATTTCATATGTGAAATTTCATGTGATTTGGTTAAGTATGGAGTGAGTTATAGATGATTCTTCTAGACCAGATGGCCCATGAAGACGGATGATCAAACAAACTCCAAATGACTTGATATTTGGACAAGGCACTTAAATAGAAGATAGGAAGACGACTATTTAACGATGAATTTTCTATCGGTTTAGAAAATCGCCGAAAAATTTATAATAAAAATTAACAGCAAGCGTACGACGTACAATTGTTAGTACGTGGCAAGTACGGGTCGATCCGTAAGGAATTGTTAGATTTTAAATCTATATTCAATCAAATTAACCAAAGTTGAAAGTGTGATTAGCTAAAAATGTAGAAAACTAACAAAAGAAAATTGATAAAAATATTAGAGTGTTAAGACAATTTAGAGGTAATTTCCACTCTCTAGATCACATAAATCAACAAAATGAAGTTAAGATCTCTCTTTTGGTCATTAGTGAAATTTGTTGATGTGCTTATCATAAGTATGGTATATTTGTGCTATTAATTAGCCCAATATAAACCTTCAAACTATAACACAACCACTAATACACATTTAACTCTCATGAAATATAACAACAAAGTTGAAAGAAAAATCTATTTTAAGCATGACCTATTAACTACTGTTTAGAAATATAGGCCATCAAATTTTAATTTCAATATTCACTTCTTTGCCATAATCATATTTAGACGAAGAGGCAATTTGTGTTATGTTTGGTTAAGCATAGTCTATTTGGTGTCAACAAATTATACTATCAAATTCAAAGCTAAACAACAACATTAAACCACTTCAAATGCTTCCGTTAAGCACTAAAAGAGAACATAAACATCAAAATGTTGCATCTACATACTAGAGAGCTTCACTACCCCTAAATTAAAGGGATTAGGCTCTTATATTTGTTATCAAATCACCAAATGTAGAAAACAACATGAAACAAACAAGAGGAAAAAGAGAGCAAAATGAAAAGAAAAACTAATTAACAAGAAATAAACTCTAATCTACTTGCATGAAAAGTAAACTACACTACTAACATAAGAAGAGAAGCATGTTAAAGAAAAGTGCATGCATTAAAATGCATAAAAAAATTACATGAAATAAAAATGGCTATGTAGCCATGAAAAGAAAGAGAGCTCTCATTTTGTTTTTGATCTAAACTAACTAAGAGAAGAGAGCCTAAGAGAGACTAAAGAAGAGAGGAGGTTACATGAAGCATAACGGGAATTTATACATGTTTGGAAACCCTAATTCATTTTTTGGGAACTACCCAAACTACCCCTCTAGGAAGTGTGGTGACCAAGTAACCATTTAGCATCTAATAATCATCCATTAAGTGTGCATAAAGATTTAATGGCCTTTTTAACATGTAGATTAGCTCTAATTTGTACATTAAGGTGGGTAGGTGGGGTCCTCCATGATCCATGAAATGAATTATTTCCATCTCCATTCCTTTGTATTCACTCTTGTGCATGCATATATCTTCATGAAACCACTTGTATATGAAGCCAAATTCCTACAAAACAACATAGAAAATTCCAACTAAATTTTCACAAATTAATTTATGCACAAATATGACCATTTTGCTCTTATATGGAGATGAATATATGACGATTTGAAAATAAATTGAATTTTGGTTTAAATAAGTTAAAATACCCAATATGATCCTTTATTTATTTTAATTAGATTAAATATGCTGGTAAAAATATGCACATTTACGTGCACATCAAATACCCCCACACTTTTCTTTTTATTCGTCCTTGAATAAACTAAAAACTAAGATAAATCCATTTTCGTAGGAAGCACGATTGCATTGAGCATATGCAATAAGCCGTTAAACCTTTGGGTGTCCCCAGTAGGACGAGTGTTGTCTCGTGAGGGTTTTTAGCAAATACTACCCACAAAATCCAAATGCGAAGTGAAAATATTTACAAAATGCAAGATTTATTTAAACGTATGTTTTTGAAAATAATTACAATGAAGGATTCACTTTTAAATCGACACAAATAAGTTAAAACATAGGTTTTGGTTATTATCATGAAATTTAAAACCTTTTACTTATCAAAATTTCCAAAAAAATCAAGTTATCATAATAAATATACTATTGTTTAACTCGTTGTTTCGGTTGATAACAATGTGTAACTATGAGATAGATTCTTAGTTGATTATCAAAGTTTATCAAAGTGGTATTTTCATTTCTTTTAAATGCAAATCAAATCAAATAAGTTTAAATGGTGCTTGGATTTCATTTGCTTACTCTCTCTATTTTTTTTGAAAATTTTATTGATATTTACAATATTTACATATGCCTAACTCAAATAAACTGAGGCCATATATATCACCCATGCACTGCCTTTCGGACTTATGTGAGGGGAATACAGAGCGTGGCGATTGAACACACAAGTGTGAACACCTATCGAGTGTAGGCATTATTAATAAAAGAATCTTTATATACATACACCTAGCTCAGATAAACTGAGGTCAGATATACCGATCATGCACTGCCATTTTGGCTTACGTGAGAAAGGTACAGAGCATGGCGAGTGTACACACAAGTGTGTACACCTATCGACCATAGGTGTTAATAGAAAATATTTACATATATACAAATGTTTTGTTTTTTGATATGTTTTTTTTGCGTGTTTTTTCAATTTTTTTTGGAAAGAGAGAGTTTTGCAAAATCATCTTAGCACCACTTAACTTAGAAGACAAAAAAATGTTATATCCTTTACTTTAAATCAACCACTTTTTAAAACAAAGATTTTCAATTAGGATATATTTCATAATTATCAAGTTTGAACCTTCCTATATACTAGTTAAACTATCGTTATTTGTAATCAAACTTCATTTTTATTGTTGTTAAGACAAATAAATTTTCAAATTTTTTAATTTAATTAACCAAAACCATATATTTATCATATAGCGTTTCTTTAAAAATAAATTAAAATGCTTAATTAATTTCTTTTTTGAGATTTTTTTTAATTTTGGAAAGAAAATGTAAAAATAAACAAGAAAAAATAAAAATGAAGATGAGACTCCCCCCCACACTTGATATTGACTATGTCCCCATTGTCAACCCAAGTGGAAGGAGAAAAATAAAATAAAAACAAAAATTTGACCTATATTTACAAGAAAATGAAAAGTTTATTTACACGATATCAGAAAGTAAATTGTCAAAGAGTAAATGAAATGGTCTTCCAAAAACCGATTCATTTGTCTCGCCAAGTATGCGAGACACAACTTAAGCACATAAAACCATATCGTAAAAGATTTTGGAATCGAATGTTGATTTGGAAAATCGAATGTCGTTTTATTGAAAACCGTATGAGTTGTTTTATTTTCGATGATTTTCGGGGTTGATAAAACAATTGATTGAAGTTCAAGTTTATTTTCACCAATTTGAAATTCAAGCCTATCATTGAAAACTTCTTCTGAATCATTGATTTCAAAATCAAAATGATGTTTTATATCTTCCCCTTCAGAATTCGACAATTCATTTTCGAAAATTCCAAAAAATTCAAGTTCATTAAATTTGTCTTCCTTTATTGAATTATCAACAACTTCACCTCATGTGTCAAGTTCAAAATCCAAAGTTGTTGTGTTCAAATTTTCATGATCGGAAAAAGGAAGATAGAGTTTTAAATCGAGTTTCACATCCTCAAAAGAATTGAAATCCAACTTAATTACCATGTTTTCAACAACTTCATTAAGTTTGTTATTTTCAATTTCAAAAGTTGTTATTTGAAAATTGTCGATTTGGGTAAAAAAACTGATTATTGTTTGACTCGTCTCACGTTGTGTGACGACCCAGAATTTTTGAGCATTTGAAATGGAAATATTTAATTGATTTTAAATACTTGAAAGGTAGTTTAACTTAAATTTCAAATAACTCTATTTATTGAATAATTAGATATTGAATTAAATAATTCAAGTTGGGTAAAATGTTGGATCTGGAGTTTTAAGCCTGTTAAAAATAATTTGAAGGCTTGGAAAATTTACATTGACAATACTGAAGGTGATAGAACTTTTAAAATTGAATTTAAACGTGTTTTGTTCAGTTTTAAAAATATTTTGGTTAAATTGATATTCAAAAATAGCCTTCTGAGACATAGTCTCGAAATTCGATGAAACTAGTTCCATTGGATCCATAATATTGTATTATTATCGAATTTTATTTTTTTGTAGTGATTGGAGTGGTTGTGTGAGCGTACGATATATAAACGCGCTGAAATCTATATTGAAAATTCAATAATAACTGGGTTCAAAAAGCTATCTTCTCCATACGATCGAATTAGGACTCGAAACCTTTTCCATTGTGCTTGGAGTAAGGGTATAACATTATAAACGCCTAGTGGCATGCCTCGATAGGAGTTTGAAATTTTAAGTTGCATTTGAATTTAATTTGAACTTTATAAATATATATATATATATGAATGGTTGATTGACATATATACTCATATCAGCTGCTTGTTTTACCATCCACTTACTGTAGCTAGATTTTTTTCAACACACTTCCTTTGCCTTCTCGAACACACTTCCTCATTTCCTTTAATTTATCCAGCCGATCAAAGAAATAATGGTGTCCCCTTCCAATCTGTATTCGTTCAAACAAAATCAAGGGAATTCGTTTCCTCTCAAAATACAAAATCTCGGCCTTCCCTTTTCCAATGAAATCCAGCCTCGTTCCTTCTTCTCTTCAACTCAAAAAAAAAAAATTCGAAATCCAAATATTTCAAAGTTAAATACCCTTCCCTAATTTGATCCCTATATCACGAAAACCCTTGGCCCCGAAATCTTCGTACATCACGATTTTTTTCCCTTTCCTCTCAGATCCAAAGTCGATCAGAAAATAAAATAAAAAAAATTTCTAAGGCGAGTGTGACGAGGGGATTTCAAAGAAAAGGAGGATTCGAGCAACTCGGCATGAGGCCAGCGGGCAACTTGGCGGTGGCTCGAGTGGCGAGTGCGACGAGGGGATTTGAGCACGATAGCGAGGCGATTTCTATGCGTACGTGTGGAATAAGGGAAGGCGGCGGCGACGAACTCGAGCTTTGGTTCGAGTCGGCAGCTAGGGCTTCGTTTCGATAAGGCAGTAAGGTAATTTCTTTTATTGATTTATATATATGTATATATATATATACAATAGTAAAAGAAAAAAAATCACATCATTTGATTTTACAGTAAGGTTTATAAAAAAACTGTTTATTGTCTTCAATTCATAGATTTATATACATATTACAGTGAAAATATATAAATAAAAATATATCTATATAAAAAGATATACATACCTATTTTAATACACATAGATAAACAGTAAATATATATAGAAAAGATTTTGAAAATTGAAATTATTAGTTAAAAAGTTAGTTAAGTAAATTTATTAAAATGGTAATTGATTGTTTGATTTATTTCAAGTGTAAATAAACCCTAAAATGATTATACAAGGTCTAAAGTCATCGTGAAATCGAGACGAGATTGAAGTGGATCGCAAACAAAAATAAAGGTGAGATTTTCTCACTCATTTGGTTAACCTCACTTAGATTTAAATGATTAAATTTAAATCATTGGATGTTGATTGATGAATTATGATATCTGTTGGATGATATTATTATATATAGTAGTATATATATATTGGAGTGATTGATATTCCCGCATTTTATAGCGGATGAGACCCTATGAGCTGCATAATAGCGGATGATATTTTATAATCCCATATACCACGATACTCCACCTCGAAGTGGAATTGGTATTGTGCTAACATCTGTGGATGCAGGGAAACAGGTTGGAGGGATCTAACTGGATTCCTCAAAATTTATTTAGAATGTTAATATTCTCTGTTATGAATATTTGATATCCCATGATGAATTATATTGATGATTGGATTGTTGGATGCAACGGGTTGATTAAATATATTTGGGTATACTAGGTTACCAATATATATATATATCGGATTTTTTTGCAAAGAAAATATAAGAGAAGATTTTTAAGTAGAGAATGATAGAGAATTTGAATAAATTCAGGAATGAACTGGATAGAATAAAAGAGATTTTTAAATTCTAGTAAATAAATGCCAAGTATGGAAAGAGAATTTTGAAATAACCGATAAATAATGAATTTTAAACCTCAAGCATTAATTTTGAAGAAATAAAGAATTTATTTTAATTCAAGGTTTAAATTTTATCAAAGGAAAAAGAAGGAATTCGGAAAATCCGGAATTTAAATTTTCAGTTAAAGATTCTAAATCATAATAAAGAAATAAAATCTAAAAGTTAATGGATTTTGAAATAAATGATGTAAGTAAGGAAATTTATTTCAAATTGAAGTATATTGGAAATCAATTGTAAATTGATTTAAGTGTTTGGAATTGGAATTTAAAAGAGAAGTGAGATTTTGGAATTTATAAACTAGGTTTTTTAAAGTGAAGTAAAATATCGGTGGATATTTGGAAGTATAAATTTCACGGTGGAATTTTATAAAGGAATGGGAATTTGTTTAAAAAATAAAAATAAAAAGAAATAGTGATTTATTTTTAAAGGTATGGAAATGGGAAGTGTATTACCCTGGAAAGCCGAGTATATTTTAAAGGAGACTTTTATGTATAAGTTAAAGGCTTTAAAAATTGTTATAAGGAAATGTTTTAGAAAATTTATTATTTTAAAATGTTTAGATTTTAAAGTAAGTATTCTTCAATTTTATTATAGTAGTAATTAATTAAAGATGACTTGGTATTTTGTTTTAAAAGATAAAAATTTAGTTTTATATGTTATAAAGTAGATTTATTTTAAATATTCTTAAAGTATATATTTCTGGATAAGTATTAAAGTAGTTTTAATTTAAATGTTTTAAAGTATATTTTATAATAAAGTGTTTTAAATTATTTTAAAATCTAAAGTTTTTGGACTTGACATTTCCAGTGGTTGTAAATATTTGGGAATTTATTCCATAAGAGGAGTGTGGTTAGAAAACTGTTTTCAAAAGGTTGAAAAGCGGAAATATATCTTGCGAAGATATTTTGAGATAAATAAATAATTTGGGAAAAATTATTTATTGTTTGATGGATGTTTGTGAATGTTAATTGATAGTTAAATAACCGACTATCAATTTTGGCCAATGCGCTGATCGTTTCGAAGAGACTGAGATCGGGATTAATTTCTCGAAAACCACTTTGATCCGGTTTATACATTTTCGTAGGGAAAACGTGTTTGGAGTCGAAGATGGAACAATGAAGTGCAAGGGCTAGTCGCTACTAATCCTGAGGGTGATTCCAAAATGGATGTAGTAGGAATAGTGCCTTCGGTTCTGTTCGGACCCAGAACGGACTTGTATGGATGAATGATTTCGGAACACCGTCAGGTGGACGATGGGCATTCTAAGTGAAATGTTCTAAAAAGGCAACGCTTAGCCTCAAGCCTCATCAACCGGGAATGACTGAAAATCAGGGGTTATGCAGCAAGGCTATGTGGGTAGCACCCATTTGGGTGAGATTATGCCTGTCAAGATGTCCCTTTTTATTTCAGCTGTGTGGCGGTTGGTTGCGCCAACCGTGGGGTGATCTTACTCGGAATTACCCTTAGGTAGTTCCGGTCTTGTGTTGCAGGGGATCGGGCATGGTTCTCCCAGCGTGCCTTTACGATTTTGTTTGTATACCTATTAGCTGGAATTTAATAGATGTAACAATTTCGGCTATTTGAATAAGTATTTGTATATAGACACTATTATAATATCAGAGGATTTTGATCAAAAGTGTTTTGGCTATCGTAAGGTAAAAACCCGACATGTTTATTTGTGGTGTGGTCTTACGAGATGCTTTTGATTTCAAAGGGTTTGGAAAACTTTAATAATCCAATTGAGTGTGTTTTCTCACGCTAGTTTTCCAGACTGACTCGGGTGTTATTTTATTATAATGCTCGGGTCAGACCGAGAATTATAGGATACAGGTTATGATGCTGTGGAGCTCAGGAGACGAGCTGGATGGCGAGACGTATTCCTCGTATATGATGTATATTTCCGCTGTGGTGTGTATGTTGTGTATTCTGTATGTGGGACAAGTTATTATAACTGTCCTGAATTGTGATGTTGATTGTATTGTACTCTGATGTGGTATTCTGATGATGTATGTATAAACAGATATAGTTTCTTTTCTGTAAAGATCAGTTATTATCTATTATATTTTATTCCACTGCGATGGTTAGATTCTGATGTTGTTTTTTATTTTCTTCTTCTACCTCTTTCTTCTTTAACCCAAATGGTTCGTATTCACGTCCTCCTTGAGTTGGTTGATGGAGATTAATGTCAATTCAAGGGGAACGGAACTTCGGGTCGTTTCAGTTGGTATCAGAGCTGAAGGCTGGCGATAGCCTTGGCTCTGGTGGGATTACTCAATGAAATAGAGTCAGTAGTACCCTAAAATGAGTTTGAGTGTATTAATAGATATGAGCGTGTATTTGTTAGTGAATATAAAATGGTTTTATATTGTGTTGATTGGTTTATTGAGTAGTTTATGGATTCTGGTCAATACGAGTAATTAACGTTATTGATAGGGATCTCTAAACACTTGAATAGAACAATTCGACACAGTATTGTTTTAAAATAGGGTAAATAAAATAATTTTACCCAAATTATTTTTGTGTATAAAATAAATAATTTTTCGAAAATTATTATAGTTACATATGAATGCTTGGTTGTTAAGGAGTGATAATATTAAATTATTATCACTATTGTGAGAAAATTTAATAAGAAATTGAAATCATAACTAAAAGCTAAGAAATAAATTCATATACAAATGGGATTTGTAAATGTAAATTGTAAATGTGATTTATAATTTGAAATAAAATTCCAGAGTAATAGTTGTATGTGAATTGAAAGGATTTGGAATTTGAAATTTTGGGAAAGGTTTAAATTCCTTTGGGTTTGAAAATGATTTTCAAAGGTTTTGGAAAAATAATGGTGATATTATTTGGGAAATATTTTTGAATAGGGTGTGAAATCTGGTGAGATTTGAAATTAAAAATATTTGAATCGTTTTTAAAGAAATAAAAGCATCGAACTCTTTCGGTCGTTGGAAAATAACTTCGGTGATGACTGTAGCATCATCGATGTTCATTTTCGAGTTTCCAAGAGAGGAATTGCTGCCAAATTGTTTTAATTTGAATTGTTTGCAGAACCGGGTTTGATTTTGAAATTCAAAGAGATAATTGAATTTACCAAAGAATTTTGGATATAATTGATTTCAAGGGTGATTTTGAAATGTTTCTTACACTCTGGAAGATAACTTAAAATGCTTATGGAATTGTATCATGTGGTGGATACATTAAATGAAATTAAGTTCTTACTTAATAAAATGTAGATGAATTGTGTGAAGTTAAAAGAGTAGTATGAGGTTAGATTTAACCGGAGTTAAGTTAATAAAGGTTGAATGGGAATAAATAGATTTCGATGGCTTATAAAAGAATTGGAAACCCATTGAATATAAATATATACTTGGCTAAATAAAATGTATAATTCCGAGTTAAAAAGTAAATTTAGTTTGATTGAACTTAAGCCAAGTAAATGGAAGTGAGTTGAATTAAATGAACTTAAGCTATCAGTTGGATTGAACTGAAAATAAAGTCTAGTGTATTTGAAGTAAGTTGAAGTAAAATTGAATTGGAATAAACTAATTGATAATTAATTAGTTAATGAAATTTGGAAATGGAATTTGAATTGGTTAAATGAAAGTTGAATTGTGAGTTAGTAATGGAGTTGGAAATGAACTCGAGTTATACATAAAATTCAACTTGGATTGTTGGTGAATTAAATATAATTGGAAATATTGTCCAATAAAATAGAGTTGGATTGAAATAGTGATGGTTTGAGTTGTAAATAAAACTCAAGTGAGTAGAAATAGATTGAAATGGCCTTGTTAATTAATAAATAACTTAAATTAAGAATAATGAGAAGCTCGATTTCGAGTAAGAATGAAAGACCATTAAATAAAAGCTTGGGTTGAATTAATTTGGGAATGGTTAGTAGTATACAAGCATGGAATGTGTCGAGCTAAAGAAAATGGTTGTGAATGAATTAAATTGGAAGAAATTAAAAATAAATTGAGTTGGAATCAATTTAGAATGGTTATAAGCTTAAGTAATTATTAATTCACATGAATATCGTCAAATTGCATAAGAATAAAATTGTCGTTTGACGTGAACGAAAGTAATTAAAATTCTATGAGTTGATAAAAGTTAAATAAATTGATTTTGAAATCAATTGAATTAAGTATGAGTTTGTTTTGCTTAAAAATGAATTGAATGTAAGCATGTGAGTTGTTAACCATTCTGATTAAGTAAAACGATGGGTGATTGGTTGTAAGCAATTAAATTAATGTTGGTACATTGAAATTGCTTATGAAAAGTGTTAGTGTGCATTGCTTTTAGTATTCATGGGTTATAGTTGTTTAAAAGAGTGAAATGATAATGAATTTCATATATTTAGTACTTACATGTTTTAATTGAGTAAGTACAGGTTTTTGGAAGCCGTTTGGCTGGATTGGGTCATGCAAAATGCTAAAATAAAAATCCGCTTGCTTAAAAATGCTAAATAAGGTACGCCTACGCAATAAAAGATAGGAAATATGAACTGTTGTTGTTTTCTTGTTTTTCCGACCATGTGGGTCGATGTATATATATTTATATCTTTTGTCAAATTGTGAAAGCTCCTTCGTTCAAAGAAGACTATGCCAAATTTTTTTGAAATTTTTGGGAGTTAGAAATTTTTTGAAATTTTCACTAACGACAAATGATTGAAAATTGGTAAGCACATAGAATTGAAACTGAATATTGAAATCTGATTTAAAATTGTGTATGTAAAGTAAGGTGAATAAAATTCAATATTCAGAGTTTGAAGATAAATTGAATTCAAGCGAAATTGAAAATGAAAATCTGAATGAAAATCGAGAAAAAGTATTTAGATTTGAAAATAACTACTAAATTGAAGCAAATTGATTTTATATGGAATTGGAATTCAATTTGAATATAAACTTCAGTGGTGAAGTAAAAATAAATATAAGGAATATATATAAAATATTGATATTGAACTTAAAAAATGAATGGTGAATTCTTAAGTAAATTGGTATTGGGATATACTAAGTTAATCCTTGAATGGAGATTAAGTAAAATGTGAAATGAGATAATTGTGGAGAGTGAATAGAAATCAAAATGGATGTGAACAAAAAAGGAAACTGATATAGGGATAATCAATTGAAATTAATACGTAGGATGTACGTATATTATTTTATTCGCATAATGGTTTGATCCGGATTCGAGCATAGAATTTTGAGGTAATTATACCTATCCGAGTTAGGAATTTTCACTCGATTTTCGACGGCGAACCCTGGATATGGATTTTTGATTGATTCTGGAAATTCTCTATCATAGTTTGTGGCTATGCAAGGAGAATGACGGTTTCTGATCAAGAAACCAAATCTGAGTCCGCACTAGGAAGTCGGTTGGACGATACTAGTTCGGAAGTGAAATTGTGTGATCGAGTGAGCGATCGAATTGATATTGTGTATGGATAATATATGTGTATCATACGGATTTGAGTGGAATAAATATTGAAATTTTTGTAAAGAAAGGTATAAAATGATTTTGAAATCTCTAATTGGATATTATTGCTAAGTAGGATATACAGGTATTCAAAAGCAAAAGGGAAATTGGTATTTTTGATTCAGAAAATAAATTTAAATGGCCCAACAAAAGGTATGTGTTTAAATTTCTGTATGAAATTTGATGATTTTCTGGACTATCCACTTGCCTTTTTGTTTTCTTTTGGAAATCTGGGGGCCTGTTGAGGCATTTTGTAGTAGTACCGAGCTAGCTGCGCAAAGGAGACGCTGGCAAAAATTTTTGAAAATTTAGGGAGTTAGAAAAATTTTGAGAAAATTTAAATTTTGATTTTGAATTGAAATTTGAATGGTTGAGGGAATAGTATTGTTTGAAACCCATGGGAAAGTCTGGAAAGTTAGTAAGTAATGATGTGTCTTTAATGAAAAGTTTATTTTGGAAAGATGTTTAAAACTGTTTGGTTTTGGAAGTGAGTGAACGGGTTATGGACCATTCTTCTTAACTAGCAATTTCGGGGACGAAATTCTTTTAAGGAGGGAGGAATGTGAAGACTCGGAATTTTTGATCATTTTAAATGGAGATATTTAATGAATTTTAAATACTTGGAAGGTAGTTTAACTTAAATTTCAAATATCTCTATTTATTGAATAATTAGATATTGAATTAAATAATTGAAGTTGGGTAAAATGTTGGATCTGGAGTTTTAAGCCTGTTAAAAATAATTTGAAGGCTTGGAAAATTTACATTGACAATACTGAAGGTGATAGAACTTTTAAAATTGAATTTAAATGTGTTTTGTTCAGTTTTAAAAATATATTGGTTAAATTGATATTCAAAAATAGCCTTTCGAGACACAATCTCGAAATTCGACGAAACCAGTTCCATTGGATCCGTAATATTGTATTATTATCGGATTTCAGTTTTCATAGTGATTGGAGTGGTTGTGTGATCGTACGATATATAAACGCGCTGAAATCTATATTGAAAATTCAATAATAACTGGGTTCAAAAAGCTATCTTCTCCATACGATCGAATTAGGACTCGAAACCTTTTCCATTGCGCTCGTAGTAGGGGTATAACATTATAAACGCCTAGTGGCACGCCTCGATAGGAGTTTGAAATTTAAGTTGTTTTTGAATTTAAATTTGAACTTTATAAATATATATATATTAATGGTTGATTGACATATATACTCATATCAGCTTCTTGGCGGTGTGACGAGTGCGACGAGGGGATTTCAAAGAAAAGGAGGATTCGAGCAACTCGGCGTGAGGCAAGCGGGCAACTTGGCGGTGTCTCGAGTGGCGAGTGCGACGAGGGGATTCAAGCACGATAACGAGGCGATTTCTGTGCGTACGCGTGGAATTAGGGAAGGCAACGGCGACAAACTCGAGCTTTGGTTCGAGTCGGCAGCTAGGGCTTCGTTACAATAAGGCAGTAAGGCAATTTCTTTTATTTATTTATATATATGTATATATACAACAGTAAAAGAAAAAAAATTATATCACATCATTTGATTTTACAGTAAGGTTTATAAAAAAACAGTTTATTGTCTTCAATTCATAGATTTATATACATAATACAGTGAAAATATATAAATAAAAATATATCTATATAAAAAGATATACGTACCTATTTTAATACACATAGATAAACAGTAAATATATATATAGAAAAGATTTTGAAAATGGAAATTATTAGTTAAAAAGTTAGTTAAGTAAATTTATTAAAATGGTAATTGATTGTTTGATTTATTTCAAGTGTTAATAAACCTTAAAATGTTTATACAAGGTCTAAAGTCATCGTGAAATCAAGACGAGATTGAAGTGGATTGCAAACAAAAATAAAGGTGAGATTTTCTCACTCATTTGGTTAACCTCACTTAGATTTAAATGATTAAATTTAAATCATTGGATGTTGATTGATGAATTATTATATCTGTTGGATGATATTATTATATATAGTAGTATATATATATATATATTGGAGTGATTGATATTCCCACATTTTATAGCGGATTAGACTCTATGCGCCGCATAATAGCGGATGATATTTTATAATCCCATATACGGCGATATTCCACCTCGAAGTGGAATTGGTGTTGTGCTAACGTCTGTGGATGCTGGGAAACAGGTTGGAGGGATCCAACTAGATTCCTCAAAATTTATTTAGAATGTTAATGTTCTCTATTATGAATATTTGATATCCCATGATGAAATATATTTATGATTGGATTGTTGGATGCAACGGGTTGATTAAATATATTTGGGTATACTGGGTTACCAATATATATATATATCGGATTTTTTGAAAAGGAAATATAAGAGAAGATTTTTAAGTAGAGAATGATAGAGAATTTGAATAAATTCAGGAATGAACGTGATAGAATAAAAGAGATTTTTAAATTCTAGTAAATAAATGCCAAGTATGGAAAGGGAATTTTGAAATAACCGAGAAATAATGAATTTTAAACATCAAGCATTAATTTTGAAAAAAATAAAGAATTTATTTTAATTCAAGGTTTAAATTTTATCAAAGAAAAAAGAAGGAATTCGGAAAATCTGGAATTTAAATTTTCAGTTAAAGATTCTAAATCATAATAAAGAAATAAAATCTGAAAGTTAATGGATTTTGAAATAAGTGATGTAAGTAAGGAAATTTATT
Organism: Allium fistulosum; assembly: GCA_030737815.1. Taxonomy (NCBI): domain Eukaryota; kingdom Viridiplantae; phylum Streptophyta; class Magnoliopsida; order Asparagales; family Amaryllidaceae; genus Allium; species Allium fistulosum. The sequence continues at coordinate 374,255,552 of CM060902.1, read as the reverse complement.
TCAAAGTGAAGTATATTGGAAATCAATTGTAAATTGATTTAAGTGTTTGGAATTGGAATTTAAAAAAGAAGTGAGATTTTGGAATTTATAAACTGGGTTTTTTAAAGTGAAGTAAAATATCGGTGGATATTTGGAAGTATAAATTTCACGGTGGAAATTTATAAAGGAATGGGAATTTGTTTAAAAAATAAATAAATAAATAAATAGTGATTTATTTATAAAGGTATGGAAATGAGAAGTGTATTACCTTGAAAAGCCGAGTATATTTTAAAGGAGACTTTTATGTATAAGTTAAAGGATTTAAAATTTTGTTATAAGGAAATGTTTTAGAAAATTTATTATTTTAAAATGTTTAGATTTTAAAGTAAGTATTCTTCAATTTTATTATAGTAGTAATTATTTAATGATGACTTGGTATTTTGTTTTAAAAGATAAAAAATTAGTTTTATATGTTATAAAGTAGATTTATTTTAAATATTCTTAAAGTATATATTTCTGGATAAGTATTAAAGTAGTTTTAATTTAAATGTTTTAAAGTATATTTTATAATAAAGTGTTTTAAATTATTTTAAAATCTAAAGTTTTTGTATTTGATATTTCCAGCGGTAATAAATATTTGGGAATTTATTCCATAAGAGGAGTGTGGTTTGAAAACTGTTTTCAAAAGGTTGAAAAGTGGAAATATATCTTGCGAAGATATTTTGAGATAAATAAATAATTTGGGAAAAATTATTTATTGTTTGATGGATGTTTGTGAATGTTAATTGATATTTAAATAACCGACTATCAATTTTGGCCAATGCGCTGATCGTTTCGAAGAGACCTGGATCGGGATTAATTTCTCGAAAACCACTTCGATCCGTTTTGTACGTTTTCGTGGGGAAAACGAGTTTGGAGTCGAAGATGGAACAGTGAAGTGCAAGGGCTAGTCGCTACTAATCCTGAGGGTGATTCCAAAATGGATGTAGTAGGAATAGTGCCTTCGGTTCCGTTCGGAAACGGACTTGTATGGATGAATGCTTTCGTAACATCGTCAGGTGGACGATGGGTATTCTAAGTGAAATGTTCTAAAAAGGCAACGCTTAGCCTCAAGCCTCATCAACCGGGAATGACTGAAAATCAAGGGTTATGCAGCAAGGCTATGTGGGTAGCGCCCATTAGGTTGAGATCATGCCTGTCTAGATGTCCCTTTTTATTTCGGCTGTGTGGCGGTTGGTCGCTCCAACCGTGGGGTGATCTTACTCGGAATTACCCTTAGGTAGTTCCGGTCTTGTGTTGCAGGAGATCGGGCGTGGTCCTCGGTACGCTGATCTAGACCAGGTGCTGTGACAGGCGGTACCCCAGTGCCTAGTCATTAGTTGGAAATCCATTCTCCCTACGTGCCTTTACGGTTTTGTTTGTATACCTATTAGCTGGAATTTAATAGATGTAACAATTTCGGCTATTTGAATAAGTATTTGTATATAGACACTATTATAATATTAGAGGATTTTGATAAAAACTGTTTTGGCTATCGTAAGGTAAAAACCCGACATGTTTATTTGTGGCGTGGTCTTACGAGATGCTTTTGATTTCAAAAGGTTTGGAAAACTTTAATAATTCAATTGAGTGTGTTTTCTCATGCTGGTTTTCCAGACTGACTCGGGTGTTATTTTATTATAATGCTCGGGTCAGACCGAGTATTATAGGATACATGTTATGATGTTGTGGAGCTCAGGAGACGAGCTGGATGGCGAGACGTATTCCTCGTATATGATGTATATTTCCGCTGTGGTGTGTACGTTGTGTATTCTGTATGTGGGACAAGTTATTATAACTATCTTGAATTGTGATGTTGATTGTATTGTACTATGATGCGGTATTCTGATGATGTATGTATAAACAGATATATTTTCTTTTCTGTAAAGATCTGTTATTATCTATTATATTTTATTCCGCTGCGATGGTTAGATTCTGATGTTGTTTTCTATTTTCTTCTTCTACCTCTTTCTTCTTTAACCCAAATGGTTCGTATTACCTTCCTTCTTGAGTTGATTGATGGAGATTAATGTCAATTCAAGGGATACGGAACTACGGGTTGTTTCACGTTGGGATTTGGTTTTGTTGTTCATGTAAATTTTTATATGTTTCAATCTACAAATCCGTGTAATCATCGTAAATTTCATTCGTTTGTTCAACAAAATCCAATTTATAATTATTAACTTCAGAATTTTCGATTTGGACGTGTTGAGAAGAAACTTTTTCACTCGCATCGTAGTCGAGATTATTCCCATTGCCAAAATTATTTGAAAAGTGATTCACATTTCCATTTTGAAATTCGTTTTAGAGTTCGAATTTGTATTGGCATGAGTTGCACTCAAAATCATTTGAATTTAGAAGTGAATTCAAGTTTTGATCACTTTGAAAACTTGGCCTTGAATCATTGCACAAATATTAGTTACACAAATCATCTATCTCTTGATTTTGTTGTGTAGAGAGTTCGAGTAAAGATGAAATCATTTCGATGCTATTTTCGAGAGTCAAAGGTTGGTCATTGTTTTGAAAACTTTGTTGTTCAAAATTCGAATTATTTATACAATGGTTGTCATTAAAATATCTATACGAATTTGGAGTGAAATCATATGGATTATATTGATTTTCACAACTATTGTAAAATTCACGTAAGTGGGGAAACTCGGACAATTTCAAGAATGTTTTTTTTATAAAGGAAAAATATTTCCAGATAGAATTTATTTTTCAAAATGGAAAATTGATTTTTGTTTTGTTTTTGATTTTTCAAATTTTATTTGTTTCTGAAAAGATTTTATATTTTTTTTGGATTTTTGATTTTCTAAAAACTAAGTAAATTTTTTTTGGACCTTTAGGATTTTTGATTTTGAAAATTTTCAAAGGAAAGGAATGGAATATTTACAAATTTTTTAGTTTTAAATTTTGAATTTTTTTTTGTTTTGCTTTTTTTTAAAATATGCATGAACTAATGCAACTAAATGAATGCAAGGGTTAATTACAAATGGTTTATCCTAAGTTAACCCAAAATTGTATAATCACACTCTGTCTTAAATCAACAAGATAGTCCTTAGCTAGGTAACGGACAGGATTCATCGGTGCACCACGAATCACCATAGCAATGCGGCCGAAGGTTTAAGTACCTTCAGAGAAACAACCACTATAATATTTATGAATCACCCTAATATTTATAAATGGTTATTACTCTGTCGTTGCCCAAACACCAAGAAAGTAAATTGTTCAAAGAAGACAATTTGTCAATATACAATTAAGTGTTATCGATGTCTAACTGTTATTATTAATCAAATTCTAGGATGAAATGCAAAGCAGAAATTAAACGTATATTAATAATGCAACCACAAATGGATTTTTTTAATGCATGCAAAAAACAATGCAAGACAACTAAAAAAAATAGAGTGGGGTTAAAAGCAACAAATTTTTTTATAAGCAAGCAAGTAGTTATTTTTTTGGCAAGCTAAGTGAAGCGAGCAACTCTTCCAATCTGCTTTGGCAACCTGAAATAAAAAACAAGCTATATACAAGATCTTTTTTAATATCAAAGGAGTAACTAAAACAAAAGAAAAATCAAAATGAAATCCAATGAAATAAAAAAAACCAAAGATTTTTTTTTCAAGAAACAAAATCAAAAGAAATAAAATAAGAGAAAATAAAACAAATGAACTAAAAAAAAATAGAAACTTGTTTGTTTTTTTTAAAGAAGAGTTGTAACTAAAAACAAATGGACTTAAAACAAATTAAAAATAATAATACAAATTCAGGAAAATACATTTTTTTTGGCAAATGATTTTTTTTAAATTAAAAGAAAACTTAAAAACAACTGAACTCAATCAAAATTACAAAAACAGAATTTTTTTAGGATGGAAAAACTTAAAGCTTAAACAAGTTATTTTAAAATAATAATAATAATTAAAAAAAAGAAAAAGAGGAAATTTAAACACATCCCAGCCCACGAATGCCCTGAAAATCTTTCTTTCCTGTTAAATGAGAGATCAACTCGCAAATCTATTACTTATATTGGAAAGGAGAAACCACAATTTTCTTTAAACCACATCTTGCCAAGTGGCACTACAACTTTATTCCAACTATCAGGCAAAAAAAATACTAGTTGTTTTCTTCACCCAACACGTTTCCACTATGTCCGTTTCTTGCAACCTCTTCACTTTTTTCAACTTTCCCCATTTTCATCGTCACTGCCGCGGTTATTTTCTACCCAAATAAGGTATGGGGCACCATTCGAAAAGATTGATTTGGGGGAAGTTTTGGTTTTCTCATAACAACACAAAAACTTGGATTTGGGGGAATTTTCTAATTTTACCTTTCTTAATCGGTTATACTTTGTTAATGAGGATTACGGTTGTGGTCGACGAGCAGAAAATCGCATCTTTATTCCAATTTTTGCATCTGTCTATGCGTTGTCCAGAATATCATCATCTTAACCTCTTCTTCATCAATCGATAGTTGGTAAGTTATTCATACTATTATATACCACTTTTACTGTTTCTCATACCTTTCACCAATTTACTACAATTTTATTCTTGGATTTTACATTTGAATATAGCACTCTGTTGATTTTACATTTAATGAATAGGTAGGATACCATGCTTTTTTATTATGAAAAATACTATATGCCAATTTATTGTATGATTGGAATAGAAAAATTGACGAACGCTAACTACACTAGGTGATGATATCACAAATTATGTAAATTGTGGATTCCAACTTCGTGGAACATTATATCTGTTTGAAAATTGTAAGATGTTTTGACACAATTACTGGATATTAATGAGAACATTATCTTTTAAGTTGATGTATATTTTCCTTACTTTAGTGCATTATTTATTTTCTCATTTATCATCTCATTATTTCTGGTGAACTTACTATTTTTTCACATTGTTGTAAGAGCTACCATGTTCTGTATTACATATTACATCTCAAATTTGGAATTTATAATTATATATGAAAAGGTATACCTATGTACTTTGAAGCAAAGAGTAAATGGGATTTTCAATTGAATATTTTCAATTTGTGCATAAAAAAATCAATAATTTATACTTATAAGTGTTGCTTTTACTGATTTTAAGTACATCCACTAAGTCTTTAGATAGAATTTGCGTTATTCAGCACCCAATTCAACTCTCAATCTCTGTTTGGCAGGTATCTACTGATCACATCTGTAACAACTCGAAAATTTTAATAGTTTTTATAGCGTAATTAACTGAAATTTTGTGAAATTTTAAATGATTGAATTTAGAAATAAAATTTTAATATTTGGTATACGTCTATTTGAATATAGCAACCAGTAAATTTTCATCTGATAATAATGAAGTTTATTTTATTGTGTAGTTTTATTTAAATTTAAATCAATTAATATTGATGATAATAAAATGTTTTCCAAACCTAAATATTTTTATATAAGAAATTTGTAAATCATCTTCTGAGTGAGACGTCATATTTCGTTTCTCCAAATTTGGACTGCTATTGCCCCATTTATCTTATTTTCGACAAATTAGCAGCATTTCCGGTACCGATTATCGACTTTTCATAGGATGATCATACCACCAATATCTGTATACCGTTTTGATCATCTCGTCGTGCTGATCTCTACGGTGTATTCAATTCTAAGTTTTGAGGTCCGGTACGCGATGGAAACGATGATAACGATCCGTCGTAGCGGTATAAAAATTTATGACTTTCCACTTTCTTACCTTTTTCAAAATTGAAGCGTGCTGTCCAATCAAGCCATAAATTGCTTTAAAGTATTTCAGCTAAATCAAGGTGTGACCGTTGCCGTTTCTTCACTTTATATTTGACCCTAAAACAACTATTGCTTTTAATAAGAGCTGAATTCAAACTCTGGCCCTTGATATTCGCATCGTTTAATATATATATATATATATATATATATATTACTTTAACTGTTTGTTCTTTATACAATATACATGTGATATATAATATACAAGTGATGGCCACGTTCCTTTCTTCCTCTTTTTTTTACCTGTTGAAGTTTCTTCTTCTCCATTTTTCTTTTCTCGGCTGCCATCTCTCATTGTAGCGTGCCCCTCTTCACCATCTCGAAGCCACCTCATCAAATGCCTCTTTGACCAACACACGACCCGAGCACCAAACCACTAGCGAGCTCCCACCCAATCGACTCCAATTGTGATAACCCGGATTTTCCGGCATCAGATAATTGGATAATTATCTGAATTAACTATTGAAATTACTGATTTATAGATTGAACAAATAAAATGTGATAATCTCATTTATTAATTATTTAAAATTGGTAAAATTGTTATTTTCAAATAATAGTAATAATGTGATGTTTTATTTATAAATATAGTATAAATAGATAAATAAATTTTAAATAAAATTATTAATTACAAATTTAATATGGGTTTGTTTAAATATATATATTTGTTTGAGTTGATTTTTAATTAGGTTTTAAATTGAATTTGAATTTGGATTTAAATTTGAAATTTAAAAGACATATATCTTAAATATATTTTGAAATTTAAAATATATTATATGTGATTTTATTTAGAATATAATTAGTTTTTATTTTATTTTCTTTAAAGAATTTTATTTATATAAATTAAGTATGTATTTGTTAAATAGTAAAGTAAATACAAAACTTTATCTTAACATTTAAAAATAATTTAAAATTGCATAATTACAAGTGTTAATAGATTAAACCATATTAGTAACAAGTGTAAGATGTTTAAAAAGCCAAATGACAAGTGTAAATTGATTTTAACAAGTGTCCTTAATTTCTCTTTATTTTTAAAAAAATATTTAATAAAAGATAGAATGGATCATATAATCCTCTCCATCCCTCTCTTTCATTTCTTTTATCAGTTCATTTTCTAAATCAAAACTCAAAGACTGTAACACAACATATACAAACCAAAATCAAAGCCTGTGACAAAAATATACAACTCAAACCAGAGAGGAAGTTAAATTCAATCTACATCAAGCTTTTTCAAATCTACAAACTAAAGCTAAGCAAATTCAAAAAGGATTCAACAACATCATATTCAAGCTAGGATTTAAATCATGTGACAAGATAAATTTCCAGTTTTTAGAACATTTCCAGATTTCAATATAAGGTTCTATCTTCAAAGAACAGGTGAGTAAACTAAAATTTAAAACAGTTTAAACTCGGTGCATGTAGGAGATTCTTGAAGTAAATTTGTGATGAATGTTTGCATGATTGTTTTAAGATGAATGCATGTATATATGTATATAGATACTTGTGTGCATGTCTGTACATCAATACATATGCTCTGTTCTTCATCTACATGTTTAAAATATGTTCAAAAATCAAATTGTCATTCCCCTAATCCTTTTCAGGCTTAGATATATGTTCGTCGGCGGAAATTCTATCGGATTAGAAAACCGTCGAACGAATTTAGAAATAAAATTTACCGCAAGCGCACGGCGTACACTTGTAGTACGTGGCGAATACGGGTCGATCCGCAGGGAATTGATGATTTTAAAATTCTATTCAATCAAATTAAACCAAATTGAGTGATTGTTAACTAGCTAAAAGAAAGTAAAAACAAACTAAAACTATGGAGAATAAAAAAGATGAGATTAAAGAGCAATTTAGAGGCAAATCCCCTCTAATGATCACATAAATCAACATAATGAAATTATGATCTCTTTTTGGTCATTTGTGATATTAGTTGATGCATTTATCATAAGCATGGCCTAATTGTGTTATTAATTAACACACTTAAACCATCAAACATTAATGCACCCTCTAACCCACTTACTAACTTCAATGAAAATGATATGAAATTAAAAGTAGAATCTATTTTAAGCATGGTTTATTAACCATTGAATTAGAAACATAAACCATCAAATTTTGATTCTAAACCCACTTACATTACCATGATCATATGTAGATGAAGAGGTAATTAGTGATTCATATGACTAAGCATAGCCTATTTGTTTTGAACAACATAAGCTATCAAACTCAATATTAAACACAAAATCACACACACATCCAACTTTCCATTAAGCACAAAAGAGACATAAATGAGAAATTATATTGCATCTACATGATTCAAAAGAGCATCATTACCCCTAAATTGTAGGGATTAGCCTCTCATTTGTGTTATTATGTCAACACTAGTAGAAAGCAACATTAAACAAACAAGAGGAAAAAGAGAGAAAAAAGAAAGGAAAAACTAATCTACTTGCATGAAATAAGAGAGATCTACACTACAACATGAAAGGAAAAGAAGCATGTAAAAGAAAAGAGAGCACTAATTAACATTAAAAAAATGAAAGTTACATGAAATAAAAATATGGCTAAGTAGCCATGAAAAGAGAAAGAGAGCTTTGAGTTTTATTTTTGAACCTAAACTAAACTAAGAGAGACTAAGTGAGAGGAGGAGGAAGGTTACATGAACATAATGGGTTATTTATACAAGCATGAAACCCTAATCCATAATTTGGGGAATGCCCAAACTACCCCTTAGGAAGTGTGGTGGTCAAGTAACCATTAGCATCCATTAATCATCATTTAAGTGTACATGAAGCCATTCATTCCATAAGCATGTGCATTAGCCTCTAATGTGTACATTAAGGTAGGTGGGTAGGTGGGGTCCTCCATGTTCTTCACTTTGAATTATTTCCATCTTCATTCTTTTATATCTTCTTTGTGCATGCATATTCCTTCATGAAACCACTTGTAATTGAGTTTAAATTCCTACAAAATAATATAGAAATTTCCAATTAAATTTTCTCAAGCTAATTTATGCACAAAAATGTCTATTTTGCCCTTGGATGAAGATGAATATGTGACAATTTGGAATTAATATGGATTTTGGTTAAAACAAGTTAAAATACCCAATATGATCATTTATTTAAATTAATTAGAATAAATATGGTGGTAAAAATATGCACATTTACGTGCACATCAAATACCCCCACACTTATCTTTTTATTCGTCCTCGAATAAAGGAAAAGTAAGATAAATCCGTTTTCGTAGGGAGCACGATTGCATTGAGCGTATGCAACAAGCCATTAAACCTCTGGGTGTCCCCAGTAGGACGAGTGTTGTCTCGTGAGGGTTTTCAGCGGATACTACCCATAAAATCCAAATGCAGGATGAAAATATTTACACAATGCAAGATTTATTTACAAAGAGATGAATGCAAGTTTTTGAAAATATTTACGAATGAAGGATTTATTTTTAAATTAACACAAATAAGTTAAATATAGGTTTGGTTATTATCTTGAAAATTTAAGTCATTTACTTGTCAAAATTTCCAACAAAAATCAAGTTATCATAACAAATAAACAATAGTTTAACTCGTTGTTTCAGTTGATAACAAAGTGTAACCATGAAATAGGTCCTTAGTTGATTATCAAAGTTTATTAAAGTGGTATTTCATTTCATTTCAATAACAAATTAAATCAAATAAGTTAAAATAGTGCTTGGATTTCATTTGCTTACTCTCTCCATTTATTGAAAATTTTATTGATATTTACAATATTTACATATGCCTAACTCAGAGAAACTGAGGCCAGATATATTACCCATGCACTGCCTTGCGGACTAATGTGAGGGGAATACAGAGCGTGGCGAGTGAACACACGAGTGTGAACACCTATTGACTGTAGGCGTTATTAAAAAGAATATATATATATACACCTAGCTCAGATAAACTGAGGCCAGATATACCGATCGTGCACTGCCTTTCGGGCTTACGTGAGAAAGGTACAGAGCAGGCGAGTGAACACACAAGTGTGAACACCTGTCGACCGTAGGTGGTAATACAAAATATTTACATATATACAAATGTTTTGTTTTTTTATATGTTTTTTTTTGAAAGAGAGAGTTTCGCAAAATTATCTTAGCACTATTTAACTTAGAAGACAAAAAAAATGTTATATCCTTTACTTTAAATCAACCACTTTTTAAAACAATGATTTTCAATTAGGATATATTTCATAATTATCACGTATGAATCTCCCTATATACTAGTTAAACCATTATTATTTGTAATCAAACTTAATTTTTATTTTTGTTAAGACAAATAAATTTTCAAAAATTTCAATTTAATAAACCAAACCCATATATTTATCCTATAGTGTTTCTTTAAAAATAAATCAAAATGCTTAAAAAAATTGTTTTTGGGATTTTTTTTAATTAATTTTTTTTGTTTTTGAGTTTGTCAAAGAAAAAGCAAAAATAAATCATGAAAAATTAAAAAGGAAGATGAGTCTCCCCCCACACTTGATTTTGACTATGTCCCCATAGTCAACCCAAGTGGAAGGAGAATAAGAAAATTAAAATTAAAATGGCCTTTATTTATATGAAAATGAATGGTATTTACACGAGATCAGAAAGTATATCGTCAAAAAGTAAATGAAACGGTCTTCCAAAGACCGATTCATTTGTCTCGTCAAGTATATAAGACACAGCTCAAGCTCGAAAAACCAAATCGTAAAAGTTTTCAAAGTTGAATAATGATTTGGAAAAACGAATGTCGTTTTATTGAAAACCGTACGACTTGTTTTATTTTCGATGATTTTTGGGGTTGATAATACGATTGATTGAAGTTCAAGTTTATTTTCACCAAATTGAAATTCAAGCTGTTCATTGAAAATTCTTCAAAGTTATTGAATTCAAAATCAAAATGGTGATTTAAATCATCCCTGTCAGAGTTTAACGACTCGTTTTCAAAAAGTCCATAAAACTCGTGTTCGTTAAATTCGACTTCCTTTGTTGGATTATCAACAACTTCATCGCATATATCCATTTCAAAATCCATAGTTGTTGTATTCAAATTTTCAGAAAAAGGAAGATCAAAATTTAAATCGAGTTTCTCACCCTCAAAAGAATTGAAATCCAACTCAATTACCGTGTTTTCAACAACTTCATTAAGATCGTTATTTTCAATTTCAAAAGTTGTTATTTGAAAATCGTCAATTGTGGTAAAAGATGGATTGTTATTTAACTCGTCACACATTGGGATTTGATTTTGTTTTTCAAGTTGTTTCATATATGTTTCAAACAACGAATCCGTGTGTTCATCGTAAATCTCGTCCATTTGCTCAACAAAATCCAATTTATAATTATTAGCTTGAGGATTTTCGATTTGGATTTGTTGAGAACAAAATTTTTTACTTGCATCATAGTCGAGATTATTCCCATTGCCAAATTCGTTTGAAAAGTTGTTTCCATTTTCATTTTGAGTTTGAAATTTATTTTGGAGTTCGAAATTGAATTGGCATGGGTTATAATCGAAATCGTTTGAGTTTTGAATTGAATTCAAATTTTGAAATCCTTGACTCGAGTTATTACACAAATAAGAATTACACAAATCATTTATCTCTTGATTTTGTTGTGTAGAGAATTCAAGTAAAGATGAAATGCAATTTTCAAGAGTCGAGGGTTGGTCATCATTTTGAAAACTTTGTTGTTCAAAATTCGAATTGTTTAAAGAATAGTTGTCGTTAAAATATCCATACGAATTTGGAGTGAAATCATATGGATTATATTGATTTTCACAACTATTGTAAAATTCAAGTGAATATGGAAATTCGGACATTTTCAAGAATGTTTTTGGTTTTTTTTTATAAAGGAAAAATATTTACAAAAAAAAAATTTATTTTTCAAAAGGGAAATTGATTTTTGTTTTGTTTTTTGGTTTTTCAATTTTTTTCTTTGATTTTGAAAAGGTTTTATATTTTTTTGGATTTTTGATTTTCTAAAAAAAACTAAGTAAATTTTGATTTGAAAATTTTCAAAGGAAAAGGAAAAATAAAAAAACTAAGTTAAGAAATATTTACAATTTTTTTTTTTTAGTTTTGGATTTTGAATTTTTTTTTAAAATATGCATGAGCTAATGCAATTAAATGAATGCAAAGTTAATTACAAATGATTTATCCTAAGTTAACCCAAAATTGTATAATCACAAATTGTCTTAGATAAACAAGATAGTTCTCAGTCAGGTAACGGGCAGGAGTTATCGGTGCACCACGAATCACCGTAGCAATGCAGCCGAAGGTTTAAGTACCTTCAGAGGAACAACTACTATAATATTTACGAATCACCGTAATATTTATAAATGGTTATTACTCTGCCGTAGCCTAGACACCAAGAAATTAAATTGTTCAAAGAAGACAACATGTCAATATACAATTAAAAGTTATCGATGTCTAATCGTTATTATTAATCAAAATCTAAGATAAAATGCAAAGCAGAAAATAAACGTGTATTAACAATGCAACTACGAATGTAATTTTTTTTTGTTTTTTAATTTTTTGATTTTTTTTGTTTTTTAAATATATATACGCAAATGCAAGCAATCAACAATGCAACTAAAATAAAAACAAAAGATATATACAATGCAAGGCAAACAAAGAGAAAATTATAAGTAAGCAAGAAGTTTTTTTTTGGCAAGTTAAGCATGCAAGCAATTTATTTTAGCAAGCACTTCTGCTCCTTCTGCAATTCTGCTTTGGCAACCTGAAATAAAAACAAGATATATATACAGTTTTTTTATATCGAAGAAGAAACTAAAATAAATGAAAAACAAAACAAATTCAAAACAACCCTCGTTTTTTTGGAAGAGACTCTGTATTTTTTTTTTTGAAAATTTTTTTAATTTTTTTTTGGAAAGGAAACGTAAAAGTACTGTTTTACTTAAAAAAAACTTGAAAATAAACTAGAAGATACTTGGATCAAATGAAAACAAAAACAAAGCAAACCAATAGCAAACTCAACAAACTAATTTACTCGGCCCACAAACAAGATAACCCACGAGCCCAATACTCAACCAAAAAAAAAACTTATTCTCCCGAAGTCAACAAACTAGATTCACTTCTTCTTCTTGTTTCGTTCGTTCGAAAATGAAATGCCAGAGATTTTTTTTTCGATTCTGACTAAAATTCCACCACACAAATTTATAAAATTCTCGTTTGAAATCCAAAACCAAATCAGAATTCTCAATTTAATTACAAAATGTGTTCGGCTCCTAGCGGCATGAGATAGAGTTCAAATTCAATTCCAACAGCTTGGTCGTTGACTGAATGTTGGACTGGAAGGTCGATGTGCGATTTGGAAGCGATTTTGGTGGGCTTCAGTTTGGTTCAAGCTTGTAGGTGAGTTCGATGTTCTGGAGGTTGTTCGATTGATGTGACGCCATGATTTGGAGTATTTGATTTTGATTATCGCGGGTGCGATTGATTTTTTTTTTGGGCGAATTGTTGTTCGATTGTTGAGTTGTAGGAGGTGATGCACGATTGTTTATGTATGGTGATTGGGTTTCGATGTGAAGGATGCAGCTACAGGTAGGGTTTCTCTGGAGGTGGATTGAGAGGAGATGCTTTAACTATAAAAGAGGTGGTAATGCTTGAATTAGTGACAGTTTGAATGTAGAAGAGGCAGTAATGTGTTGTAGCAGATGTTTGCTGTAGTGTGATGATATCTGGTGGTGTGTACAGGGGAGCTGCACTGATTTGTGACACATCTTATGATATTGGATGTGGGATGGGTATTTGTGAAGGCAGTGGAGATGTGATGGTCAGATAGGTGTACATAGTAGTAGCCGGTTGAATGGTGTAGTTGTGTTGTTTGCAGAGATGAAGTGGGTAATGTTTGATGAATGGTTGTGGTAGTTTTGAAAAGCAGTTTTTATGAGCAGTGGACTGGAGTTCGTCAAAGAGGTACAGGTGATGGTTTGGTCTCGTTTGTGGGTATTGCTTGCTTTGGCTTGGCAACGGTTGAGGGTGCATGTCGTATTGGTAGTGCAGTTGCTGTTTGTAGTGTGGAGGAGTGGTGGATGGCTATTCTGTGGTTCAGACAGAGGCAATAGGAGTTCAGTTATCGGGTGTGGCTGGAGTTGGTTATGAAGTGGCAGGAGAAATGTATGGGCTGCACAAGGGGGGAGTGTTATGGTCAGGGGTTACTGTTGTATCAGAAATTTGAAGATGTTTGGGTTGGTGGAGTATGTGTAGGTAGTTGAGTTGAAATGATGTGATTTGGGGGACTGGTGGATGATGTGTAACTTGTTGTCTGAAGTATAGTGTTTGGGTTTGGTAGTTCAAGGTGGAAGTGCAGGCAGTGTTTGGAGTTTGGATAGTTGATGGAAGAGTGTTTGGAAGATTTGTGGTAGATGATGAATATGGAGGTCAGTGAACTGATTGTCTGTTGATTGTAAATATGTTGACTGATGGGGTAGTGGGTAGTGAAGATTGAAATGATGGTCAGTGATGTGTTTTTGTTTTTGCTGGGTGGTGGAGTTGTATGTGCTATGGGCAATGCAGTGAAGAAGTTTGATGGGGTGGTGAAATATGAGGAAGTAGGAAGAATTGGTAGTCGGATGGTAGATGGAAGTTGACAAGCACTGTTGGATTGTGTGGTGAAGTAGAAAATATGAAGTGTGCTGGTTAATGGTTTGGAGTGACAGTAAATGAAGAGTGGGGGAGTGACAGTGGATTTGCAAGGCCAAAGGAAATGTAGAATTGTTTGTTGGAAGTTAACAGCAAGATGAAGGGGGTTGGCTATGAATTGTTGAGAAGAAGGCAGAGGACAGAGTAACAGGGAGGCAATGGTTTATGGTTGCAGGGAGATAATATGCACAGAAATAGCAAATGCAAGTTGAAATTGTAAAGAAGAAAAAGTTGTAAAAAGAAAGTGAAATGGAATAATAATAAATTTTTTTTATATATGGAAATACACGTAGAACAACAACCACACAAACAAAACAAGAAAAACAAACACACAATTTTTTTTTAAATGCAAACACACAAAACAAACACACACACTAAAATCAAACACAAATAATTCGAAGAATAGAAAATTAAAAACAAAACAACTCCCCGGCAACGGCGCCAAAAACTTGTTCGTCGGTGGAAATTCTATTGGATTAAAAACCGTCGAACGAATTTAGAAATAAAATTTACCGCAAGCGCACGGCGTACACTTGTAGTACTTGGTGAATACGGGTCGATCTGCAGGGAATTGATGATTTTAAAATTCTATTCAATCAAATTAAACCAAAGTCGAGTGATTGTTAACTAGCTAAAAGAAAGTAAAAACAAACTAAAACTATGGAGAATAAAAAAGATGAGATTAAAGAGCAATTTAGAGGCAAATCCCCTCTAATGATCACATAAATCAACATAATGAAATTATGATCTCTTTTTGGTCATTTGTGATATTAGTTGATGCATTTATCATAAGCATGGCCTAATTGTGTTATTAATTAACACACTTAAACCATCAAACGTTAATGCACCCTCTAACCCACTTACTAACTTCAATGAAAATGATATGAAATTAAAAGTAGAATCTATTTTAAGCATGGTTTATTAACCATTGAATTAGAAACATAAACCATCAAATTTTGATTCTAAACCCACTTCCATTACCATGATCATATGTAGATGAAGAGGTAATTAGTGATTCATATGACTAAGCATAGCCTATTTGTTTTGAACAACATAAGCTATCAAACTCAATATTAAACACAAAATCACACACACATCCAACTTTCCATTAAGCACAAAAGAGACATAAATGAGAAATTATATTGCATCTACATGATTCAAAAGAGCATCATTACCCCTAAATTGTAGGGATTAGCCTCTCATTTGTGTTATTATGTCAACACTAGTAGAAAGCAACATTAAACAAACAAGAGGAAAAAGAGAGAAAAAAGAAAGGAAAAACTAATCTACTTGCATGAAATAAGAGAGATCTACACTACAACATGAAAGGAAAAGAAGCATGTAAAAGAAAAGAGAGCACTAATTAACATTAAAAAAATGAAAGTTACATGAAATAAAAATATGGCTAAGTAGCCATGAAAAGAGAAAGAGAGCTTTGAGTTTTATTTTTGAACCTAAACTAAACTAAGAGAGACTAAGTGAGAGGAGGAGGAAGGTTACATGAACATAATGGGTTATTTATACAAGCATGAAACCCTAATCCATAATTTGGGGAATGCCCAAACTACCCCTTAGGAAGTGTGGTGGTCAAGTAACCATTAGCATCCATTAATCATCATTTAAGTGTACATGAAGCCATTCATTCCATAAGCATGTGCATTAGCCTCTAATGTGTACATTAAGGTAGGTGGGTAGGTGGGGTCCTCCATGTTCTTCACTTTGAATTATTTCCATCTTCATTCTTTTATATCTTCTTTGTGCATGCATATTCCTTCATGAAACCACTTGTAATTGAGTTTAAATTCCTACAAAATAATATAGAAATTTCCAATTAAATTTTCTCAAGCTAATTTATGCACAAAAATGTCTATTTTGCCCTTGGATGAAGATGAATATGTGACAATTTGGAATTAATATGGATTTTGGTTAAAACAAGTTAAAATACCCAATATGATCATTTATTTAAATTAATTAGAATAAATATGGTGGTAAAAATATGCACATTTACGTGCACATCAATATATAAGCCAATTATGTCTGTAACAACAAAATTTAAGTTTTAAAAATATTTCTTAGTAGGAATTGAAGATAGTTTTAACCAGGGTAAAGAATTATAGTAAAATCTTAATTTTATCAAAATCTCGACCGTAATAATTCATTGATTCAAGGTTTAATCTGATTCATTATCGAAAAAAAAGATTTAAGAGTAAAATCATGATTTTTATATTTGCAAATCAAGGGATATTGTAAGTTGGTTGTGAATTGGGTTTTAAGCACTTGTGGGTGATCGAGATGATGTGGAAGGTCGGATCAATGTCAGAGGAAGGGGAAAGGTTGACTAATCGGGGAAAATTGGTCGATGATTTTATCAGTCACCGAGGCGACGGCGAGGGGTAGATTTAGGGTTTTGTTCGAATTTTTGGTCGAGGTTGTTTCTTGGCAATGGCGGTGTCGTGGTGGGCTTTGAAGGATGCGGTATAGGGAGAATAGCTGGAGTGTAGGGAGACGAAGTTTTGGCCGGAGTCTCGGGATCATCGGTGGTCTTGGTGGTGGAATGGTTGGTCGGTGGTCGATCGTTCGAGTTCCAGTTTTTAACGAATGGCTCGTTTCTGATTTATGGTTTGATCGAGGAAGCTGGGAGGTCGGAGTGATGGAGAGGGTCATTGGCGACCAGAGGGAGTCGGCGAAGTTGATCGGAGGGCCGGCGTTGACGTGTGTACGTGCACGAGTTTCGTTGCATGTCTGATGTATTGATGTGAGTTTGCTTCGAGGAAGATGATGGTATATCTCGATGTCGACTCGGGGTTTCGTGTAGAAGGAGGAGAGGGTTGGAATGGGATTAGCTCGAGTGTGGTCTCGTGTAAATTTGAATCGGGGTCGAGAATTTTGGTAATTAACTAGATTTAGAAGTAATGTAGAGTTTTAAATAAGTTTTCAAACAAATATTTTTTTCAAGAAAAGGTTAAGCAAGTTTCGAATAAAGGTTTGGATCGGGATTTAAAAACAAGTTTCAATAATTAAGAATGTCTTTGATTTTAAAATTGTTTTGGTTTGAATAATTATTAGGATAATAAATTAATAATTCATAAGTGTTTTCATATGAGATTTAATAAGTAATTAAGAATAAACACTTATGAAACCGATTAAGTATTAATTACTTAATGTAATTAATTAAGTGATTACTTAGTATAGGTAATCATTGGATAATTACTAAATAAGGAGATAATTACTTTATGAAAGTAATTAAGGAGGAATTACTTAGTGAAATTAATTAAATGATTAATTAATGTAGGTGATTAAGATTAGTTAATTACTGAATGAGATTAATTAAGGTTAATAAATAAATGTGATTAATTAAAGATTACTTGTTAAATGTAATTAATTAAAAGGATAATTAATTAAGAGAAGTGATTAGAGGATCATTAATGAATGTAATTAATTAATTAAGGTGATTAATTAGAGGTAAATTAATGTGAATGGTTAAGACTAATTAATCTATGGGGTAATTAAAGGTTAATTACTTAATGTAATTAAAAGATAATTAATTAAGGATGATTAATTAAGATGGATGATTAAAGAATGATTTATTAATTGGGATGGAATAAATAAATGTTGAGTATGCAGGATTAAGGTAATCTAAATGATTAAAGTTGGTAATTAATTTAATTGGGGATTAATTA
The DNA here is from genome assembly GCA_030737815.1 of Allium fistulosum. Lineage (NCBI taxonomy): Eukaryota > Viridiplantae > Streptophyta > Magnoliopsida > Asparagales > Amaryllidaceae > Allium > Allium fistulosum. The sequence continues at coordinate 374,237,433 of CM060902.1, read as the reverse complement.
AATTAATTAGGAATTATATATCTAATAAATCTTGTTATGGATGGTTGAATGATATTGGATGACTTGGATTGATTTTATCTCTGATGGGCGATTGAGATGTGCTGTGATATGAATGGGTTAAACTGTGATAATGTAGGTTACCTATCTGAGTTGAATTGTTGTGTGATATCCTGGATTTGAATTGTATTGTTTAAAACTGTAACGACCCGAATTTCCAGACCCGGAAAATCGAACCATTTTTGTTAAGAAGAAGAGGTAGAAGAAGGAAAATAGAAAACAACATCAGAATCTAACCATCGCAGCGGAATAAAATATAATATATATTAACAGATCTTTACACAAATCAAAACTATATCGGTTTTATATAATATAGCATCAGAGTATTCACCAGAGAACACATAACATACAACTGGACAATAACCATATCATGTCCTCAATACAACAGAGTACAACAATCAACACAGCGGATATACATATATATAAACAAGTACGGGAGATACGTATCGTCATCCAGCTCGTCTCCTGAGCTCCACAGCATCATATCCTGAACCTGTTTATCTCGGTCTGACCCGAGCATCATATAAAACAATACCCGAGTCAGTCTGGAATACCAGCGTGAGAAAATCACACTCAAATTGATTATTAAAGTTTCAAAATCCTTTGAAAACAAAAGCATCTCGTAAGACCATGCCACAAATAAACATGTCGGGTTTTTACCTTACGATAGCTAAAACACTTTATATCAAAATCCTCTGATATTATAATAGTGTCTATAGAAAGTAAAATAGAATCTAGCTGAAATGCTTGCATCTCACATTTCAACAATAGTTGGGCACAATCAAAACCGTACAGGCACGTAGGGAGGATGGATTTCCAACGAATGACTAGGCACTGGGGTACCACCTGTCACAGTACGTGGCCTAGATCACAGTACCGAGGAGTACGCCCGCTCCCCTGCAACACAAAGCCGGAATCATCCCTTACTGGATAATTCCAAGTAAAATCACCCCACGGTTGGGATCAGCAACCGCACCACTAAGCCGAAATAAAAGGGACATCTAGACAGGGATGACCTTACTCTCAGGTGGGGGCTACCCACGAAGCCTTGCTGCATAACCCTTGATTTTCAGTCATTCCCGGTTGATGAGGCTCGAGGCTAAACGATACCTTTATAGCACATATCCCTTAGAATGCCCATCGTCCACCTGACGATGTCACGAAAGCATTCGTCCATACAAGTCCGTCCCGGGTTCGAACGGAACCGAAGGCACTATTTCTACTACATCCATTTTGGAAATATCCTCAGGATTAGTAGCGACTAGCCCTTGCACTTCACTGCTCCATCTTCGACTCTGAACACGTTACACGAAACGTACAAACCGGATCGAAGTGGTATTCGAGTCTCCAGACCTAGAATCCCGGTATACGGAAACTCGATCCCGGTCTCTTCGAAACGATCAGCGCATTTGGCCAATATTGATAGTCGGTTATTTAACTATCAATTAACATCCACAAGCAACCATCACACAATAAATAATTTCCCACATTATTTATTTGCCCAAATATCTTTCCAAGATATATTTCCAAATTTTCAAAGCTCATTTGAAAACAATTTCAAACAGATTCCGCTTACGGAATACATTTCCCAAATAATTATTTCCTCTGGAACACCAAGTACAAAACACTTTTAGATTTTAAAATAATTTAAACACTTTATTTTAAATATACTTTATAACATTGAAATCAAACTAGCTTAATTCTTTATTAAAAATATATACTTTAAAATAAACCACTTTATAAATATAAACTAAATTTCTTCTTTTAAAACATAATAGCAAATCACTTTTATATACTTACTACAATAATAGATTTTTGAAAATACTTACTTTGGAAATTAACCTTTAGAAATAATCAATTTTCTAAAATATGCTTTTTAAAAACACAATTTAGAACTTTTAACTTAATTTTAAAAATTGCTTTGAAAACGTACTTGGCTATCCAGAGAAATACACTTCTCATCCCCATCTTTTAAAAATAAACCAACATTTATTTTTAAACCAATCCATATTCTTTTATAAATTCCCATCTTGAATTTATATTCTCAAATATCCACTGATATTTTATTTTACTTTATAAACCCAGTTTATATCTCCAAAATCTCATTTCTCTTTTAAAAATCCAAGTTTTAAACACTTAAATCAATTTCCAATTGATTTCCATTTTACTTTACTTTGAAGTAAATTTCCCTATTTACTTCAATTATTTCAAATACATTAACTTTCATCTTTTATTTCCTTACTATGAGTTAAAACCCTTTTTAACTAAAATACCAATTTCGGATTTCCAAACTTCTTCAATTAATATTTTAATTAAATTAAATCTTTAAATTTCAAAAAATCAATTCTTTTATATTTTTAAATAATATCACTTTAGTTAAAGATTTATTTCTTCACTGTTAAATCCAAAATCCTCTTTTCCCATATTTGTTCGAATTAAGAAATTTCTTTATTTCTTTTACAATTCCTTATTTAATTTATTCGAATTCACTAGAATTATTTAACTTAAATTTTACTCTTTTATTTCTTTCCAAAATTCAATTCAATTGCTTTTGATAACTCATTATACTGGGAAATTCAATCCAACCAGATTATCCAATATAAATCATCCCAGGATATCAAAATCATATCACAGAATATTTAAACAAAATTAAATATTTTGAGGAATCCAGTTGGATCCCTCCAACCTGTTTCCCTGCATCCACAGACGTTAGCACAATACCAATTCCACTTCAAGGTGGAATATCGTGGTATATGGGTTTTATAAAATATCATCCGCTATTATGCGGCGCATAGGGTCTCATCCGCTATATAAATGCGGGAATATCAACAATTCCAATATATACATATGCCAATATGTATGTATTGCTATATACCACTATATACCATATCAATCAATTCAATCAATTCAATCATCCATCAATATTTAAATTTAACCAATTAAATTAAAATTATAATTTAACTGAGTGAGATTAACTCACCTTTATTTCTAGTTTGCAGTCTATTCCACTCCGGTTCCCTTTTCGGATTTTGACCTTGAATAAATATTAGATGATTCTATTAATATTCGAACAATTTAAATAGTAAATTTTCATTTGAGAAATTTTAATTTAATTAACTAATAATTTATTTTGAACTAATGATTTTTAATCGAACAAATGATAAAGTTTTAAACTGATTTTTTTTTCCTTGTTTGCAATTTGATCCAATCTTGATTTGATTTCACAATTTCTGACTTTGTAAAAGCATTATATGGCTTAATAACATTTTTAAATAAAAAAAACCCCATTTATTCTTTTAAATAAGTTAACTAACTAATAATTAAATTTAAACCAGTAACTTAAATTGTAAATAAATTTCCCTATGGTAACTAAATTTCCAGAAACCAAAATAACCGAATGAGTTAATTGAATCGTTTATAATCGAAAATCATATTCATAGTTGATCATTTTAAATTTCAAATCCAAGAAGAAGAAATAAGAAGCTGCTCACCCAAAAATGTTGTCAACTCTTTCCCTCGAACTACAGTAGTTCACGCGAGTGTCCTAATCCCATGAAGCCGATACCACGAACTCGACCGCGACCACCAGTAGAGGCACCATCCAAATGTAGCAAAACCATCGCAACCCCCCTCACCTTCCTGCTGCATCGCGATTACCAAAATCTCGAAACCCTAGGCAACCTTAGACTCCTTGACGACACCGAACTTGAACGTGTCCCTACCCGAACGTGCCTCCTACCATCTAGACGAAGCGCGCATATGAGTTCGAGCCACCAAGAATCGCCATCGCTCTCGCGAGGATCACCTCCCGCTCGCGTATCAACATAATATTTGCTCGAATTGAATTTGAGTAAAGGGGGAAAAGAAGAACGAATGCGATTGGAATTATGCGGCCTCTATTTTCGTTCCCTTTTTTTTATTTTTTATTTTAATGTGGAACGATGGTTTGAGGAGGAAGGTCAGCTCGGCTATGAAGTAATAGGGCAGGATATTATTTTCCATTAGCTTCTGAAGGAAGCCATTGTTTTATTATTATTTTTTTCTCTGACCGATTGATTTTGATTCTTTTCTTTCGTTCGACAACGATTTGAAAGAAAAGAAGGAAGCGTGTAGAAGTTATCAAGCTACAGTGCTTCTGATATGGAAAGAAAAGGTTTTAAATTTGAATGCGTTTGACCGGTCAAATATACTTATTTATTTATTCTCAATAAGATTTCCAACATGTTTATATACATCGTACGCTCACACAACAACTCCGATCGCTACTAAATTTGAAATCCGGTAATAATACAATATTACGGATCCAACGAAACTGGTTTTGTCGAATTCCGAGACTGCGCCTCGGAAGGCTATTTTTAAATTCGATTCAAATGTTATATTTTCAAAACTGAACAAAACACCTTGAAGTTCCTTTTTAAAAGTTCTATTACCTTCAGAATTATTAATATGAATTTTACAAGTCTTCAATTTATTTTTAACAGGCTTAAAACTCCAGATTCAATAATTTACCCAATTCCGATAATTAAATTCAAAAATTAATTATCCAGTAAATATCTATATTTGAAATTCAAGTTAAAATTAACCATTGAATATTTAAAATTAATTAAATATTCCAATTTCAAATATTCAAAAATTTCGGGTCGTCACATTCCTCCCCCCTTAAAAGAATTTCGTCCCCGAAATTACCAGTTAAGAAGAATGATCCATAACCCATTAACTATCTCCTCAAACCCAAATAGTTTTTAACCACTTAGCAAAATAAATCCTTTATTAATGATACACTAATCATCTTTTAACTTTCCAAACATTCATAAGTTCAACCCAAATCACTTACTTATCAATTCAAATCTAAATTTGAATTCAAATTTTGAATTATCAAAATTTTCTCAAAATTTTTCTAACTCCCTAAATTTCCGAAAAATTTCGCCAGCGTCTCCTTTGCGCGGCTAGCTCGGTACTACTACAAAATGGCTCTACGGCCTCCCAATCTCAAAAGAGAACAAAAGGCCAAGTGGCTGGATCAAAACCCCAATCAAATTTCATATAGAAATTCAAATACATACCTTTTGTCGGGCCATTAAATTTTATCTTCAAAAATCAAAATTCCAATTTATCCATTGCTTTTATACACCTGTATATCCTACTAAGCAATAATATTCAATCACAATTCCAAAGTCATTTTATACTTTCCTTTACAAATTTTCAATATTTGTTTTACTTAAGCCCGTACGATGCACATATATCATCCGTACGCAATATCACATTCGATCGCTCAATCGATCACACAATTTCACTTCCGAACTAGTATCGTACACCCGACTTCCTAGTGCGGACTCAGACCTGGTTTCTCGATCAGAAACCGTCATTCTCCTTGCATAGCCACCAACTATGATAGAGAATATCCAGAATCAATCAACAATCCATATCCAGGCTCGCCGTTGAAAATCGAGTGAAAAATCCTGATTCGGATCGATAAAATTATCTCGAAATTCTGTGTTCAACATTTGGACCAAATAGCTATGCGAATAAAATAATATACGTACACCTTACGTATTAATTTCAATTGATTACCAATTATATCAATTCTCTTTTATTCACATTCCTTTTTGATTGTTATCCCCTTATTCACAACTATCCCATTTCACAACTTCAGTTTTAGTCTTCATTCAACTATTCACTTAATATATTCATTTTTTTCCCATTCCAAAATTACTAAGTATATTTCCAATACCAATTTTCTTAAGAATTTCATTCTTCAATTCTTAAGTTCATATAAATTTTCTTATATTTATTTACTACTTCACCACTGAAGTGTATATATTCAAATTGAACTCCCATTTCATATGAATTCCAACTTACTTCAATTTACACTTCATTTCAAATTTTTTTTTTCCTTAAATTCAATTCATCTCCAACTTCCAAAAATTGAATTTTATTTAGCTCGAAAACAATCCAAGTTAATTCATTCAATAACTATTTCTCAACTTATTTAAACCACTCTCTGTTGAGTTCAGTTTCCATTCAACATTTACTTAAGTCAATAACTTAAGTTTATTTTCTATTTAACCAACCCTTTAAAGTTTTATTTCCATCTTTCATTTGATTCTTATTTAATCAAATTCCATCCATGTATTTATTTAATATAAGTGGTTCATTCACTCAATCATTATGAATTTTATTTTCCAAACTCAATTCATCTGGAATTATTTTATTAATAACCAGGCCATTTCCAATTTATTTTCACTTATTTGGATTTCATTCGCAATTCAAACCATCACTATGTTAATCCAATTTCATTAACTCACAATTCAATTTCATTAACTAATTTATTATCCAATTAGTTCCTCCGCTGGTTAAAATTAAATACTTGCTTTTTAATTCCAAATATTACTTCACTTAATCATCTTAAGTTCAATTTATTTTATAATTCAAGTTTGGATTCACTTAAAAATTAAGATTACTCATCTTAGTCGTTTCCATTTGATAATTACAATTTCAAATTATAACTCTTAATGGTTCAAAGTAATGGATTCCCATTTATAACTTACAATTTCATTTCTATTCATAAGTTTTAACTCACTTACTTACGATCTAGGACTATTCATTTAAGTCCATTTCATCTTTATAATCAAATTTTCAAATTATTACACTTAAGAACTTAAGAATATAAATTTCTTTACACAATTATAAGCATTTTACATTACCTTTATATCCAATTCAATTCGACTTCAACTTATTTACATTTAACTCAATTCCAATTCTCAATTTTATTTAACTTATCTTAAGTTAAATTCAAATATATTCTATTCACCTTCATATACTCGAATTAAATTTTAATTCTAGGATACAATTTTATACAAGTTTTACAATTCATTCACCTTCAAGTTCTCTAACTCTTTTATCTACCAACTTATATTACTCATTGAGTTATTTTCATCTCATAATTATAATCCCCGAATTTAAACTTTCATTCCCTTCTTATTTCAATCAACTTCATTCTATACTTTATATTGTTGATTCATTTAAATTTCCACATTTATATTTTAAATAGAATTCCCAGAATCCAATTGTCCGGTTTTATTTCAAAACCATTTTGAATCCATAAATAACTCATACATATCTGGTATATCACATCAAATCCCAATTTCCAAAACAATCTGCTTTTACCAAACAATTTTCCCTTTGAATTTCAAAACCAACCCAGTTCACAATCACTTCCAATTTAAAACAGTTTGGTAGCAACTTCTCTTTGGAAACTCGAAAATAAACATCGATGATGCTGCATCACCGAAATTATTTTCCAGCGACCGAAAAGAGAATTTAATGCTTTTATCACTTTAAAACTTTTCAAACACTTTGAAATCCCAAATCCCACCAGATTTCAATTCAATTTCAAAAATATTCATGAAATAATATCACCATTATTTCCCCAAAACCTTTAAAAACTATTTTCAAATCCAAAGGAATTTAAACCTTTCCCAAAACTTCAAAATCCATTCAATTTTATATCCAAACATTACTTTGGAATTCTATCACATTTTATTTCAAGTTATAAGTCACATATACAATTTACATTTACAAATTTCATTTGTTTATGAATTTATCTCATTTGATTATAAATCACATTTGTAATTCACATTTGTATATAAAGTTTATTTCAATTTATAAATTTCATTTATAGCCTATATTTCATATTCCATTTTGTTATATAAATTTATTTTTCAACTTGGTTATAAGTTTTCAATTTCTGATTCAATTTTTACACAATGATGATAATAATCTAATATCATCGCTTTCTAACAACCAAGCAACCAAATATATAATTTACAAAAGTTATCCTTTTATATATAAAAATAATTTGGGAAAAATTATTCCATTCACCCTATTTAAAACAATATTGTGTCGAACTGTTCTATTCAAGTGTTTAGAAACCCCTTCGATACAGTTGTCCAGACTATGCCGACGAAGGTTCATATGCCACTCAATAAATCAACCAACACAATATAAAACCATTTTATATTCACTAACAAATATGCGCTCATATCTATTAATACTCTCAAAATTCCCACCAGAGCCAAGGTTATCGCCAACCTATGCTCTGATACCACCTGTAACGACCCGAATTTCCAGACCCGGAAAATCGAACCATTTTTGTTAAGAAGAAGAGGTAGAAGAAGAAAAATAGAAAACAACATCAGAATCTAACCATCGCAGCGGAATAAAATATAATATATATTAACAGATCTTTACACAAATCAAAACTATATCAGTTTTATATAATATAGCATCAGAGTATTCACCAGAGAACACATAACATACAACTGGACAATAACCATATCATGTCCTCAATACAACAGAGTAGAACAATCAACACATCGGAATATACATATATATAAACAAGTACGGGAGATACGTATCGTCATCCAGCTCGTCTCCTGAGCTCCACAGCATCATATCCTGAACCTCTTTATCTCGGTCTGACCCGAGCATCATATAAAACAATACCCGAGTCAGTCTGGAATACCAGCGTGAGAAAATCACACTCAAATTGATTATTAAAGTTTCAAAATCCTTTGAAAACAAAAGCATCTCGTAAGACCACGCCACAAATAAACATGTCGGGTTTTTACCTTACGATAGCTAAAACACTTTATATCAAAATCCTCTGATATTATAATAGTGTCTATAGAAAGTAAAATAGAATCTAGCTGAAATGCTTGCATCTCACATTTCAACAATAGTTGGGCACAATCAAAACCGTACAGGCACGTAGGGAGGATGGATTTCCAACGAATGACTAGGCACTGGGGTACCACCTGTCACAGTACGTGGCCTAGATCACAGTACCGAGGAGTACGCCCGCTCCCCTGCAACACAAAGCCGGAATCATCCCTTACTGGATAATTCCAAGTAAAATCACCCCACGGTTGGGATCAGCAACCGCACCACTAAGCCGAAATAAAAGGGACATCTAGACAGGGATGACCTTACTCTCAAGTGGGGGCTACCCACGAAGCCTTGCTGCATAACCCCTGATTTTCAGTCATTCCCGGTTGATGAGGCTCGAGGCTAAACGATACCTTTATAGCACATATCCCTTAGAATGCCCATCGTCCACCTGACGATGTCACGAAAGCATTCGTCCATACAAGTCCGTCCCGGGTTCGAACGGAACCGAAGGCACTATTCCTACTACATCCATTTTGGAAATATCCTCAGGATTAGTAGCGACTAGCCCTTGCACTTCACTGCTCCATCTTCGACTCTGAACACGTTACACGAAACGTACAAACCGGATCGAAGTGGTATTCGAGTCTCCAGACCTAGAATCCCGGTATACGGAAACTCGATCCCGGTCTCTTCGAAACGATCAGCGCATTTGGCCAATATTGATAGTCGGTTATTTAACTATCAATTAACATCCACAAGCAACCATCACACAATAAATAATTTCCCACATTATTTATTTGCCCAAATATCTTTCCAAGATATATTTCCAAATTTTCAAAGCTCATTTGAAAACAATTTCAAACAGATTCCGCTTACGGAATACATTTCCCAAATAATTATTTCCTCTAGAACACCAAGTACAAAACACTTTTAGATTTTAAAATAATTTAAACACTATATTTTAAATATACTTTATAACATTGAAATCAAACTAGCTTAATTCTTTATTAAAAATATATACTTTAAAATAAACCACTTTATAAATATAAACTAAATTTCTTCTTTTAAAACATAATAGCAAATCACTTTTATATACTTACTACAATAATAGATTTTTGAAAATACTTACTTTGGAAATTAACCTTTAGAAATAATCAATTTTCTAAAATATGCTTTTTAAAAACACAATTTAGAACTTTTAACTTAATTTTAAAAATTGCTTTGAAAACGTACTTGGCTATCCAGAGAAATACACTTCTCATCCCCATCTTTTAAAAATAAACCAACATTTATTTTTAAACCAATCCATATTCTTTTATAAATTCCCATCTTGAATTTATATTCTCAAATATCCACTGATATTTTATTTTACTTTATAAACCCAGTTTATATCTCCAAAATCTCATTTCTCTTTTAAAATCCAAGTTTTAAACACTTAAATCAATTTCCAATTGATTTCCATTTTACTTTACTTTGAAGTAAATTTCCCTATTTACTTCAATTATTTCATATACATTAACTTTCATCTTTTATTTCCTTACTATGAGTTAAAACCCTTTTTAACTAAAATACCAATTTCGGATTTCCAAACTTCTTCAATTAATATTTTAATTAAATTAAATCTTTAAATTTCAAAAAATCAATTCTTTTATATTTTTAAATAATATCACTTTAGTTAAAGATTTATTTCTTCACTGTTAAATCCAAAATCCTCTTTTCCCATATTTGTTTGAATTAAGAAATTTCTTTATTTCTTTTACAATTCCTTATTTAATTTATTCGAATTCACTAGAATTATTTAACTTAAATTTTACTCTTTTATTTCTTTCCAAAATTCAATTCAATTGCTTTTGATAACTCATTATACTGGGAAATTCAATCCAACCAGATTATCCAATATAAATCATCCCAGGATATCAAAATCATATCACAGAATATTTAAACAAAATTAAATATTTTGAGGAATCCAGTTGGATCCCTCCAACCTGTTTCCCTGCATCCACAGACGTTAGCACAATACCAATTCCACTTCAAGGTGGAATATCGCGGTATATGGGTTTTATAAAATATCATCCGCTATTATGCGGCGCATAGGGTCTCATCCGCTATATAAATGCGGGAATATCAACAATTCCAATATATACATATGCCAATATGTATGTATTGCTATATACCACTATATACCATATCAATCAATTCAATCAATTCAATCATCCATCAATATTTAAATTTAACCAATTAAATTAAAATTATAATTTAACTGAGTGAGATTAACTCACCTTTATTTCTAGTTTGCAGTCTATTCCACTCCGGTTCCCTTTTCGGATTTTGACCTTGAATAAATATTAGATGATTCTATTAATATTCGAACAATTTAAATAGTAAATTTTCATTTGAGAAATTTTAATTTAATTAACTAATAATTTATTTTGAACTAATGATTTTTAATCGAACAAATGATAAAGTTTTAAACTGATTTTTTTTTTCCTTGTTTGCAATTTGATCCAATCTTGATTTGATTTCACAATTTCTGACTTTGTAAAAGCATTATATGGCTTAATAACATTTTTAAATAAAAAAAACCCCATTTATTCTTTTAAATAAGTTAACTAACTAATAATTAAATTTAAACCAGTAACTTAAATTGTAAATAAATTTCCCTATGGTAACTAAATTTCCAGAAACCAAAATAACCGAATGAGTTAATTGAATCGTTTATAATCGAAAATCATATTCATAGTTGATCATTTTAAATTTCAAATCCAAGAAGAAGAAATAAGAAGCTGCTCACCCAAAAATGTTGTCAACTCTTTCCCTCGAACTACAGTAGTTCACGCGAGTGTCCTAATCCCATGAAGCCGATACCACGAACTCGACCGCGACCACCAGTAGAGGCACCATCCAAATGTAGCAAAACCATCGCAACCCCCCCTCACCTTCCTGCTGCATCGCGATTACCAAAATCTCGAAACCCTAGGCAACCTTAGACTCCTTGACGACACCGAACTTGAACGTGTCCCTACCCGAACGTGCCTCCTACCATCTAGACGAAGCGCGCATATGAGTTCGAGCCACCCAGAATCGCCATCGCTCTCGCGAGGATCACCTCCCGCTCGCGTATCAACATAATATTTGCTCGAATTGAATTTGAGTAAAGGGGGAAAAGAAGAACGAATGCGATTGGAATTATGCGGCCTCTATTTTCGTTCCCTTTTTTTTATTTTTTATTTTAATGTGGAACGATGGTTTGAGGAGGAAGGTCAGCTCGGCTATGAAGTAATAGGGCAGGATATTATTTTCCATTAGCTTCTGAAGGAAGCCATTGTTTTATTATTATTTTTTTCTCTGACCGATTGATTTTGATTCTTTTCTTTCGTTCGACAACGATTTGAAAGAAAAGAAGGAAGCGTGTAGAAGTTATCAAGCTACAGTGCTTCTGATATGGAAAGAAAAGGTTTTAAATTTGAATGCGTTTGACCGGTCAAATATACTTATTTATTTATTCTCAATAAGATTTCCAACATGTTTATATACATCGTACGCTCACACAACAACTCCGATCGCTACTAAATTTGAAATCCGGTAATAATACAATATTACGGATCCAACGAAACTGGTTTCGTCGAATTCCGAGACTGCGTCTCGGAAGGCTATTTTTAAATTCGATTCAAATGTTATATTTTCAAAACTGAACAAAACACCTTGAAGTTCCATTTTAAAAGTTCTATTACCTTCAGAATTATTAATATGAATTTTACAAGTCTTCAATTTATTTTTAACAGGCTTAAAACTCCAGATTCAATAATTTACCCAATTCCGATAATTAAATTCAAAAATTAATTATCCAGTAAATATCTATATTTGAAATTCAAGTTAAAATTAACCATTGAATATTTAAAATTAATTAAATATTCCAATTTCAAATATTCAAAAATTTCGGGTCGTCACAAAAACTTAACAACTTGGATTAGAGATGACATTGAATTCGAAGAGACCGGGGTCGGGTATCAGTAAATACCCGAAACCACTTCGATTCTTTATAAATGTGAGTTTGGAAGCAAAGAGGCTGGAATGAAATAAGTTAAGTATCATGGATATTTAAAACTGGATAACGATCCTTGGATATTGTTTTGAGATAAATAATTGACTTAAATAAGATTATAACACGTAGAAAAGTACGAGTTACCCTGGTAATTCACTTAAGTTATATAGCTTGGTATTTCATATTATGGGTTTACTCATGCTGGTTTCCAGCCTGACCCGGGTGTTACTTTGATGTACTGCTGGGGTCAGACCGAGTATTACAGATTCTTCAGGTTAGGACGTTTGGAGTTCAGGAGACGAGCTGGATGGTAGGAACGTATGGAGTATATTCCGCTGTGTATTTGAGAGTATATTGATAGTAGTCTGGGACAGGTTGATAACTGTCTAGTCTATTTATAAATGGTTGTAACTCTGATGTATTGAATGTAAAGTGCAATTACAGTTTTCTTTTGTATAACTGTTATTATTTGATATTATATTTTATCCGCTGCAAATGTGAGAATCTGTGTTTTGTTTCTGTTTCCTCTTCTACCTCTTTTCTTCTTTTTCTCTAACAATCCAGAATTTTCGGAGTCAAAATTTTGGGTCATTACAGTTGGTATCAGAGCTGAAGGTTAAGCAAGAACCTTGGCTCTGCTGGGGATTACTCATAAAGGAAAGGGTCAGTAGTACCCTAGAATGAGTTGAGTGTATATATATATGAGGGTGTACTTGTTCATTTCTTATATAAAGATTTTAAAACGGTTTTAAAAATGATTTGCATATAAGCTTATATTTTGATATATAAAGCAATAGTTTTTCTAATTATTATATATTAATGTAGTTGGTTGTTGAATTATTGGAATTAAATATAATAAATTTAAGGGGTAATGGAAATACAACCAAATAGGAATTGGATAATATGAACTATACAGATAATATAAAACCAGAAATGGTTATTGTGTCTAATAATAGGATGTTTGTTTTCTAATGATAACAATGATAAAGCAAATGAAATGTTTTAAGGAAGTAACAATCTAGATAAGTATGACTTGTAAATTTGAATAGATTTAAATTGTGAAGTTTTAAATCTAATTCGAGAAAATTTAAATTGTTTCATAGTGTTAAAAGAATTTTGTTTTGGATTAAAACCAAAGGTGGTTTAAAATTTAAAGTATAACATGGTGTGCAAATGAAATAAATATGTATATATAAGTAGATATACATAAGGTCAAAGTTGATTAGAAGTAAACACTAAGTGTTGAGTTTTGGATTTTCCGGAAATGTGATAAGTTTTTAAAACTTAAGCGGGAAGTTTATTAATAAGAAGTTTAAAATTTGAAATGGAGAATTCAAATTTGAGTAAGGTTGATTAGATTCTGAAGATTAAATTTTTTTTTTTGAACTCTTATTTGAACTTTTAAATAAGTTAAGTAAAGGTAATTTAAAATGGAATTTTGAAATTTGGACTCAGAATTAAATTGTTTAAAAATTTAGGTTGTTGATTTAAAAGTAAAGGTTAATTTGATTTAAGGGATTAAATCAACATTTGAAAATTTAACTCGAATTTATATAATTCGAGATGGTTTAAAATTGAGATTGGAATTGAAATTAGTTCAAATTGAATTTGATTTAAATAATCGGGAAGTAAGCTTGAAGTTGAATAAGTTTAAATTCAAATGGGAATTGATTTGAATTTGGAAAGGAGTCGAAGTTAATTCAAATTGAATTGAAAATTGAATCAATTTAATGAAAGTGGAAGATGGATATCTTTATAATTGAAATTCACTTTATGAAGAGTAAGTAAGGTGGTAAACAACTTTATAAAAGCAATCAAACTTGAATATTTGATTTGGAATAAACAAAGTTATATATCTTTGTTATATATGATAAACTCCCCTTGTTGAATCTATAGCCAGAAGAAAAGGGTTTTTGAAAGTATTTGAAGTATAAAAAGGGAATTTATACAAGTATGAAGTGATCCAAAGATTTTCAAAGTTATATATATCTATATATGTAAGGGATTTTATGAGAATGATTTTGGAAAAGGTTTTGGAACCTATGGATTTTGGAAAGGCTTTTGATTTTTGAGAAAAATCAGTTTTGGGAATTTGGAAAGCCAAGTTTGGAACTATCGATTTGGGATATCGATTTTGTGTAAAGGAGATTTTGATATAAATCGTAAAGGGTATGATTTGAAAGATACTATAAGAGTATAGTATAAAGTGTTTTGAGATTGGCTCTGGGGAAAAAGGCGCTCCCTTGAAATGAACTTCTCAGGAGTGCCACAGGGTGGTACTGCCTTGAACCCAAAGGGGGGATTCTAAAGTTGATCCTGTGAGGAGTCCGGACAAACTAGTTCCTGAGGATTGTTGGGTAGCGAAAGTCGAGGGCGTTGATGCCTACACGGGCATTTGGGTTATGCTGTGACGATAGTGTAACTCGATGTCGCTGCGATCTACTGTATGGATCATAGGGAAAATTGTGTGGAGGATGAGTGCCAACAGTCTACACTTGATTTTTCCGGGATGGCAACGTAACATCGGTAGACTGTGATCTATGGTCAGTGGAGAAGTTTCATTCTTTTGGCAGCGAAATTCGAGGGCGCTGATACCTACGGTTATATGGGTTTATGTTGTGATAGCAACGTAAAGCCCGGGTATAACTGCGATCTGTAGCGGGTTCCATGGTGTAATCGAGGGGTGCGGAGGCCTACAGTTATCTATGGATTTTGCCGGGATGGCAACGTAAGCATCGGGTTAACTGCGACCATGGATGGGGGTGATGATTTCCAGAGCATTCTCACCAAAGATATTTCCTCTATTTTCAAAACTGTTTTCTATATTTTCATAAATTATTTTCCAAGTATTTTCACTGGGTTTTGAAAACGGGTTTACCAAGTACTTATAGATTTTCAGTCTTACGTCTGATCAACGTATGACCGAATTTCTATGAGAACAAGGATGGACTGGTTGAGACATCGAGTTATAAAAAGTATTTTTATAAAACTATTTTTGTAATAATATGTGGATTTTAAAAGATTTTTAAAAATTCTTGATAAAAAAAAGAGTTTATAGTTTAAAAATGTTCAAAGAATAATTTATCTGATATAAGTATTTTAATAAATTCTGGCTTCGTTCCTTTTCGAGGACGAAAAGATTCAAAGGGGGAAGGAATGTGATAACCCGGATTTTCCGGCATTAGATAATTGGATAATTATCTGAATTAACTATTGAAATTACTGATTTATAGATTAAACAAATAAAATGTGATAATCTCATTTATTAATTATTTTAAATTGGTAAAATTATTATTTTCAAATAATAATAATAATAATGTGATGTTTTTTTAAATATAGTTATAAATAGATAAATAAATTATAAAATAAATTTATTAATTAAAATTGAATATGGGTTTGTTTAAATATATATATTTGTTTGAGTTGATTTTTAATTAGGTTTTAAATTGAAATTGAATTTGAATTTGGATTTAAATTTGAAATTTAAAAGATATATATCTTAAATATATTTTGAAATTTAAAATATATTATATGTGATTTTATTTAGAATATAATTAGTTTTTATTTTATTTTCTTTGAAGAATTTTATTTATATAAATTAGGTATGTATTTGTTTAATAGTAAAGTAAATACAAAAGCTTTATATTAACATTTAAAAATAATTTAAAATTGCATAATTACAAGTGTTAATAGATTAAACCATATTAGTAACAAGTGTAAGATGTTTAAAAAGCCAAATGATAAGTGTAAATTGATTTTAACAAGTGTCCTTAATTTCTCTTTATTTTAAAAAAAAATATTTAATAAAAGATAGAACGGTTCATGTAATCCTCTCCATCCCTCTCTTTCATTTCTTTTATCAGTTCATTTTCTAAATCAAAACTCAAAGCCTGTAACACAACATATACAAACCAAAATCAAAGCCTGTGACAAAAATATACAACTCAAACCAGAGAGGAAGTTAAATGCAATCTACATCAAGCTTTTTCAAATCTACAAACTGAAGCTAAGCAAATTCAAAAAGGATTCAACAACATCAGATTCAAGCTAGGATTTAAATCATGTGAAAAGATCAATTTCCAGTTTTTAGAACATTTCCAGATTTCAAAATAAAGTTCTGTCTTCAAAGAACAAGCGAGTAAATTAAAATTTAAAATAGTTTAAACTCGGTGCATGTAGGAGATTCTTGAAGTAAATTTGTGATGAATGTTTGCATAAATGTTTGCATGATTGTTTTAAGATGAATGCATGTATATATGTATAAAGATACTTGTGTGCATGCCTGTACATTAATACATATGCTTTGTTCTTCATCTACAGGTTTAAAATATGTTCAAAAATCAAATTGTCATTCCCCTAATCTTTTTCAGGATTAGATATATAAACCAATTATGTCTGTAACAACAAAATTTAAGTTTTAAAAATATTTCTTAGTAGGAATTGAAGATAGTTTTAACCAGGGTAAAGAATTACAGTAAAATCTTAATTTTATCAAAATCTTGACTGTAATAATTCATTGATTCAAGGTTATAATCTGATTCATTATCGAAAAAAAAGATTTTTAAGAGTAAAATCATGATTTTTAGATTTGCAAATCAAGGGATATTGTAAGTTGGTTGTGAATTAGGTTTTAAGCATTTGCGGGTGATCGAGATGATGTGGAAGGTCGGGATCAATGTTAGAGGAAGGGGAAAGGTTGACGAACCGGGGAAAATTGTTCGATGATTTTATCAGTCACCGAGGCGACGGCGAGGGGTAGATTTAGGGTTTTCTTCGAGTTTTTGGTCGAGGTTGTTTCTTGGCAATGGCGGTGTCATGGTGGGCTTTGAAGGATGCAGTATAAGGAGAATAGCTGGAGTGTAGGGAGATGAAGTTTTTGCCGGAGTCTCGGGATCATCAGTGGTCTGTGGTGGTGGAATGGGTGGTCGATGGTCGATCGTTCGAGTTCCAGTTTTGAACGAATGGCTCGTTTCCGATTTATGGTTTGATCGAGGAAGCTGGGAGGTCGGAGTGATGGAGAGGGTCATTGGCGACCAGAGGGAGTTGGCAAAGTTGATCGGAGGTCCGGCGTTGACGTGTGTACATGCACGGGTGTCGTTGCGTGTCTGATGTATTGATGTGAGTTTGCTTCGAGGAAGATGATGGTATATCTCGATGTCGACTCGGGGTTTCGTGTACAAGGAGGAGAGAGTTGGAATGGGATTAGCTCGAGTGTGGTCTCATGTAAATTTGAATCGGGCTCGAGAATTTTGGTAATTAACTAGATTTAGAAGTACAGTAGAGTTTTAAATAAGTTTTCAAACAAATATTTTTTTTCAAGAAAAGGTTAAGCAAGTTTCAAATAAAGGTATGGATCGGGATTTGAAAACAAGTTTCAATAATTAAGAATGTCTTTGATTTTAAAATTGTTTTGGTTTGAATAATTATTAAGATAATAAATTAATAATTCATAAGTGTTTTCATATGAGATTTAATAAGTAATTAAGAATAAGCACTTATGAAACTGATTAAGTATTAATTACTAAATGTAATTAATTAAGTGATTACTTAGTATAGGTAATCATTGGATAATTACTAAATAAGGAGGATAATTACTTTATGGAAGTAATTAAGGAGGAATTATTTAGTGAAATTAATTAAAGGATTACTTAATGTAGGTGATTAAGATTAGTTAATTACTGAATGAGATTAATTAAAGTTAATTAATAAATGTGATTAATTAAAGATTACTTGTTAAATGTAATTAATTAAAAGGATAATTAATTAAGAGAAGTGATTAGAGGATCATTAATGAATGTAATTAATTAATTAAGTTGATTAATTAGAAGTAAATTAATGTGAATGGTTAAGGCTAATTAATCTATGGGGTAACTAAAGGTTAATTACTTAATGTAATTAAAAGATAATTAATCAAGGATGATTAATTAAGATGGATGATTAAAGAATGATTTATTAATTGGGATGTAATTAATAAATGTTGAGTATGTAGGATTAAGGTAATCTAAATGATTAAAGTTGCTAATTAATTTAATTGGAGATTAATTAAATTAATTAGGAATTATATATCTAATAAATCTTGTTATGGATGGTTGAATGATATTGGATGACTTGGATTGATTTTATCTCTGATGGGCGATTGAGATGTGCTGTGATATGAATGGGTTAAACTGTGATAATGTAGGTTACCTATCTGAGTTGAACTGTTGTATGATATCCTGGATTTGAATTGTATTGTTTAAAACTTAACAACTTGGATTAGAGATGACATTGAATTCGAAGAGACCGGGGTCGGGTATCAGTAAATACCCGAAACCACTTCGATTCTTTATAAATGTGAGTTTGGAAGCAAACAGGTTGGAATGAAATAAGTTAAGTATCATGGATATTTAGAACTGGATAACGATTCTTGGATATTGTTTTGAGATAAATAATTGACTTAAATAAGATTATAACTCGTAGAAAAGTACGAGTTACCCTGGTAATTCACTTAAGTTATATAGCTTGGTATTTCATATTATGGGTTTACTCACGCTGGTTTCCAGCCTGACTGTGATATCCCGGAATTTCATGGAATTTAAAATGTGATAATCTCTTAATTAATTATTTAAAAGTGGTAAAGTTTGTTATTTTCAAACAATTTAATAATGAGTTGTTTTTAAATATAGTTATAAATAGATTTTAAATAGACATATTATTTCAAATTTAATAAGTGTTGTTTAAATGTATATATATATATATGTGTATTTGAATTGATTTTAAATTTGGATTTTTAAATTAACTTTGAATTTGGATTTAAAATATATGAATAAGGTATTTATTTAAAAATAAGATTTGTTTTATATTATTCTCTTTAAAGAAATTTGTTTATAGAAATTTGGAAGAGTATTTATTTAATAGGAATAAATACAACAGCTTTTAAATTAGCATTTAAAAGTGAATTAAATAATTTTATATGATTTTTATTTAAATCATAATTGGTTTACATTCTATTTTCTTCTAAAGATTGTATTTATATAAAATTTAGAAAGCATTTACAAATTTATAAAAGTACTTATTTATTAGGAAATTTAATAATAAAAGCTTTTAAATCCATTTAAAATAATATAAATATAAATTATTACAAGTGTTAACATATTATACTATCTAAGCACATGTGTTAACATATTAATCAAGGTAAAAGCCAAGTGTCACACATTTTATTTTATTTATTTATTTTCTTTAATTTTAAATAAACCATAAATTAGTTTATATAATCATTCATCTTCCCTTCCTATTTATTTTCTAATCTCATTTCAAAAATCTGAAACTTTCTCAAACAAGAAAACTATGGCCAGACTTACAACCATTTCCTCAAAATCAAAACTTGAAATACTCCTCATCTCAAATGCAAAACTCTGTCATTCAGACCTGAATTCATTCCTCAAAACAAATACAAACTTGTAATCATTTTTAAGTGTAACCCTGTAATCAAAAGAAACCGAGTTCATTTCTAAAACCAGAAATGAATTAAAGCTTGTAACAAATTCCTCAAACCAGAGAAATGTCATCAACCTGTAACCATTTTCTCAGGCCTATATCTTTTTCAAACCTGAAAACAATTTCTCAAAACCAAATCAAAGTCCAAACCTGTAATCAAAGCAAACTCAAGTTCAAAAGTCTGGATCATCTCATCATCATCCAGTTCAACTAAGCATTTCAGTTCATTTGACAAAGCATTCCAGTTTTAAAGAAATCAAAGTCTTAAAGCAATTCAAAGTTCCAGTTTTAAAAGCTTCAGTTTTCAAATCCCTGTTTTTCAAGTCTCTGCCTTTTCAACAGGTGAGTAAACTTTATTTTAAAAGCAGTTTTCAAATTTGAGATTTAACTTTGATTCATGAATGAAATCTTGAAGTAAAATAGTATGAAATGATTTGCATGTATGCTTAGATTGAATGTATGTGTATACATATATGTGATATGTCTGCGTAGGTAGATGATCATCTCTGTTGTATTACAGTAATACTGTCATCAATAAAAATTTATATCTCCCAAACAAATGAATTTTAGATTAAGATCTTTAAAGTAAAAAGTTTGGTAACTTGGTAACACTAATTTTTAAAAATGATCTCCGGATTTTATATGTAGTTAATATTTCAAATTATAAGGAAATACAGTCATGATCTTAATATAAGTTAAAATCAAACATCTTAATTTCTAATTTGGATTATAGATTTATATTAGAGTTAGAAAATCATGAATTTAGGTACTAAAATCATAAATTTTAGTTTAGTAATCATTGAGAAAATCAGAGTTGGGGGGTTTTGGGTTTATCGCCAATTTCTGACGATCAGCGTGGTGGACGACGTCGAGATGGTTGTCGAAGGAAGCTGGTAGATGGATAATTCCAGGAAAAATGGCTATTAATTTTTCTGGTGATCGTGGTGGCCTATCGGAGCCAAAGTAGGGTTTTCCTGTCGTATTTGATGGCCGATGGTTTTGAGGTATTTTCGACATGGGCGAAGGACCGGGTATGATCGCGAGTTGAGGAATGGTGGCATGGTGATATGGCGGTGCTCTAGAAGAAGAACTGGAGGTTTCAGCCAATGTGAACGACGGCGGCAGGAGGTTTTGTGTGGATCTAGCTTTGCTCCAGATTTCGATCGAGAGTCGAAATTTTGTTTTGCTGTTGGAATTTGGTTGCTGGGTGATTGTATGGGTAGTCGAGGTCGGGAGCAGTTGGTCGCAGGTCAGAGGATGGTCGTGGTCGATGCCAGTTCGACGTGCATGTGTACGTTTTGTGTCAGGTGAAGTTCTGGGTTTGGGAACAAAGATGTGGGCTCGGGGTTTTCCTCGATTTTTCTCGCGTATGACTCGAAGCTTTTGAGGTAGATGGATGACTCGAGGCAGGCACGGGTTGAATGTGTGTTCGACTCGAGTTTTGTGCAGAGTAGTAGTCTGGTTTTAATTTAAAGTGGATTTTTGGAAGAAATTTAAGTAAGTAAGTAAAGTTAAAACAAATTTTGTAAAGGTTAATCAAGTTCTTGTTTTAAAAGAAACCAAAAGTAAGTTCTTTCAAATTAAATGTCAATAAAGTTTTTTTTAAGAGTGTTTAATTAAATATATTTTCAAATTTAAAGTGTTTAAGAAATGTTAAATTTAAGAATAAGAAATTATTAAACAAGTTTGAATGAGTTTCAAAGACTTTAATAATTTTTAAGATTTGTTTTGTTTAAAGAAAATTTTATATCTTTCAAATATAAAATTGATTTGCAAATTGTTTTCAAATCTTCCAATTATATAATTGATTTCAAGATGTTTTCTAATGGAAGTTTAATGATGCAATTAAGCATTTAATAAAGATAAATAATTTATCTTTAAATTATTTAAGTTGTGATTAGTTAAGATAATTAATTTGTGAAATTAATTAAAGTTAATCACTTAATAAAATTAATAAATGAAATTAATTAATGTTAATAATCAAAAGGATAATTACTTAATTTAAAGTATTTAGTGGATAATTAATTGTAATTAAGGATAATTAATTAAGTGATTAGAGACTGATTAATTAATGATTAGAGATTAATTAATTTAGTAATGAAAGATTAATTAATTTGTAATTAGAGGTTAATTAATTGGTAATTAAGAAGTACTTAATTTGTAATTAAGTTTTATTAATTAATAATTAGGTTTTATTAATTATTAATTAAGGGGTGATTAATTTGTAATTAAAGATTAATGAAGGATTAATCAAATGGTAATTAAGGATTGATTAACTGATAATTAAGGATTAATTAATTTTTTATTAAGTTTTATTAATTGATAATTAAGGTTTATTAATTAATAGTTAAAGAATAATTAATTAAAGATTAATTAATTTGTTAAGGGTAATTAAGGGATGAATTACTTAAGTGTAATTAATAAAATGAATGTGATTAATTTAAGTTAATTAATTTGTAAATTAATTAAAGATAATCACTTCATAAAGAATTAAGTATGAATACTTAATAAGATTGATAAGTGTAATTACTTAGTGAAGTAATTAATGTATAATTACAGGATGTAATTAATTAAAGGAAATTACTTAATGGGAAGTAATTGAAGTATAATTACTTTGCAAAAGTAATTAAGGATCTAATTATTTGGTGTAATTAATTAAAGGATTAATATAATTAATTAAGGATTAATGTAATTAATTATAGTTAAATGAAGTAAATAAATGGTTAATTACTGTAAATGGTTAAGAATAATTAATTTGTGAAATTAATTAAAGGATAATTACTTTATGTAATTAATGAATAATTAATCAAGGATGATTAATATTTAATGAGAAATCAATTAATTAAAAGGTTCGTAATTAATTAATGATTGATTAAGCAAGGTTAGATAATTAATTCTTAAGTAATTAATTTAATTTAAGTTAATTAAATTAATTATAACATAGGTTAATAATTGTTGCTTATGGATGAATGTTGTGTAGAATATCTGAATTGGATGATATCTATTGGATGATATGCTATGATATTCTGTGATATGATATTTGATATATCTATGATAAATGTGTGATATTTATCTGTGAATGCTGTGTGAATTCAAGTATTGAATTGAATTAAATTGTTTAAACCTTAAACAACTTGGACCTAAAAGATGGCGATTTGGATTTCGATGAGACCGGGATCGGGTTTCCAGATTTGGATATCTGAATACCACATCGATCCAAATTAATGATAGGTCGTAAATCTCAAGTGAAGATGAAGATTCAGAGTGCAAGGGTTATTGTCGTTAACTCTGAGGGTGATTCCAAAATGAGTGTAACGAGATAATGCCTTCGGTTTCATTCGAACCCGGAACGAACTTGTATAGATTGAATGTTTTCAGAACATCGTCAGGTGGACGATGAGCATTCTAAGTGAGGTGTTCTCTAAAGGTAATCATAGCCTCAAGCCTCATCAACCGGGAATGGATAAAATAGGGGAGGTGCAGCAAGGTTAGTGGGTAGCACCCAAGTAGGATAAGATTTCCCCTGTCTAGAGTCCCTTTTTATTCGGCTGTGTGGGCAGTTGCTAGCTACAACCGCGGGGTTTCTTATGCGGGAATTGTAACGACCCGTATTTTTACGGATCGAAAAGTTTGTCAAAATCTGGAATTTTAGTGTTGTTGAGCCATTTCAGATTTTTAGGCAGAATTTTTCTAAGTCCTAGGTCGTAGGGAGTTGGAGAGACCTAAGGAGGCGAACTGATTAAGTGTTAGGTCGTAGTTGGCGACCTAAGAAGGTGGATCGACCTAGGAGTTAGGTTGTATGTTAGCTTAGGTCGTGGGGAAGGTTAGGTCGAGTGAGCGACCTAAGAGAGTTAGCGTCTTATAGGATTTGGCAACCTAAGATTAGTAAGCGACCTAAGGGGATAGGTCGGCAGCGACCTAAGGAACTAGTGATAGTAGTTAGCGACCTAGTATGGTGGAGCGACCTATAGGTTAGCGACCTAAGGGTTAGGTCGTGAGCTCTGTTTTTAGTTAGGTCGCGTATTGGCATAAGTTGTTAGGTCGCATAGGTTGGTAGGTCGCGTAAGAGTTAGGTCGCGTGTTGTATAGGCGCGCATGTGTTAGGTCGCTGAGAAGTTAAGTCGCGTCTAAGTGTTAGGTCACGAGAGTGATGTTTTTTTTAGGTCGCATGAAGACTTAAGGTGGTAGGTCGTGAGCGACCTAAGGGGTTGTTAAGCCGCAAGCTCTGCTAAGTTTTAACTCATAGATAGGTTGGCCTGGTAGGTCGTAAGTGCGCTTGGACTTAGGTCGTTAGGTCTCATACCTGCGGTATGTTAGGTCGTAG
Organism: Allium fistulosum; assembly: GCA_030737815.1. Classification (NCBI taxonomy): domain Eukaryota; kingdom Viridiplantae; phylum Streptophyta; class Magnoliopsida; order Asparagales; family Amaryllidaceae; genus Allium; species Allium fistulosum. The sequence continues at coordinate 374,212,864 of CM060902.1, read as the reverse complement.
GGTGTTAAGCAGCTAAGTCCTAAGTCGTAACTTTGGTAGGTCGAAGTCTTTAGGTCGGTTGGTTTTAGGTCGTAGGTCGTGGGCGACCTAACTCCGAGGTTACGACTTAAGGGAATTTCAGCTATAAATAGGAAGGGTTTTTCTCACTTTTTGGGATACGGATTTTGAAGCGACGAAGTGCTGCCATTTTGAGAGCTCGACTTCTACACATCTTCACTTCTTTTCTCCACTCTAATCTAGTGCTTCCTTTCATCCAAATCGAAGATCAAGATTGAAGATCCAAGAGCTAAAGTTGAAGATCTTCATCCGTTGAAGTGAGATTTCTTCGTTTGAAGCGGATTCGTGATAGATCAAACTTGATCCTTCGCTGCCCAGATCTGAAGCGTGTTGATTTGGGGTTGTTTAGGTGATTTGGTGAGTGGTGATTATCTCTCACACGGATCCAAAGGAGTATATCGGATTGTTGGCTCGTTTTGGTGTTAAAATAGTGATTTTCATGCATTTTCTTCATCCTAAGTGTAGATCCATGTAGATCCATTGTTCATGATGATTTGACAACCATTTTACTAAGTGTTAACATATGCAAGTTCATTCATCAAGATTGTAGCGATATTTCTCATGATTTCATGCTTGTTAGACTTTCAACTCTTTAATTACGAAATTGCCATTATAGTGATAATTGTCTACATAGATCATATTTGAATGTTTGATTGCTTGGATTAATGTTTGACTTGATTGATTGCTATGAATTAGATGATTGATGATTTGATTTAGACCGAAGACAATTCAAAAGCTAAGGGAAAGGCTCTTGAATTGGGAAAGCTGCTCGTGGCATATGTAGCGGGATGATGAAGCTCTTATGCATAGATTCGACGACGATGATGTTGAGATGAGACTTTGCGAGGATGTGATGAAGCGAAGTATGATATGAGATAGTCTTGTTCTAATCCATACGGGATCATTCCAAGCACGTTGGTAACTCGGTGATATGATTCGAGTTAAGGGTAATGGATGCTTGAGAGGCGCTTGAGCTAGTATGGAAATAGTCGTCAAGGAGGATGACTAGGAGGCTTGGATAGCATCGTTGTTGAAGGTTCTAGCATGCTCTAAGCAAGAGTACGTTTGGGCAGATTCGATAGTCCCAACGGCCAACTGTTGATGGTCGAGTACTCTGGGCAGATTCGATAGTCCTAGGCATGGGCTGCGACGACGTGCGGGAGTTATGTCTAGAACCGGGGTTTCCATTAGCCCTTGACGGACGGCTGAAAGAATGTGTCGGTCATTCAATTAACGGTGATATCGAAGCAATAATAACAGTGATAGCCAGAGTCATGGATGTTTGGTTGTATCGTCATTCGGTCTCAAGAGCAGTGTTTTCTGGGTGCTTATCTGATCTTGGTTTAGGCCTTGGGGGTTTTTACTTGGAAAACATCGCCCTTGACTCGAGTGATAATTACTTTACTTTAAATTGTATGCTCTGTTATGTTTGCTTCTGCTTAGTGTGTGTCTGGGGGCTATCACTGTAGAATGAGGTTGGAGTGGGAGGGTTGTATTCCTATTCCTTTTCCTTTATGCTCTTTTGGTATGTTGTTAGTTAATTTACTGCTCACTAAGACTGTTGTCTGACTCAAGGCTTTATGTTTTTAATTCTTATTGCCTTGGGCTGTTCGTCCATTTTTGGGACGGGCAGACTAGGTAGCAGGTGACAGGTGCTGTTCTCTTCTCACGATGCTGATATCGAAGACGAGCTAGAGGGTTGCATATTATCTTCTTATATGTACTGGATGTTCCGCTGTTTGTATAATCTTTGAGTGATATGTAGTGAGGCTTGATGTATTGACTATTTGGATGCTTGTATTCAACTATTATGGAGTTTTATATGACGTCATTTTGTTCTGTAAAGCTTCACTATACATATGTTCTATTGTATTTTGTCCATGCGCTGTGAGTAATACGATAGATTCTGTTGTTTTAATTTACCTTGACAATCGTCCATGGTCGCCTCGTATACTTTACAGCGCACTTTCTCTAGATTCAGTGCAGGGGTCATGGGCGGTCGTCACATTTGGTATCAGAGCATTGGTTAATCGATTTTACCCAACGCTCATTGACGTAACTACGTATGAGAGACGTAATTGTATTTTGATGGATGATAACTATATATAATACAGTAGCTTAGTAGAGTTTGAGTCCTTTATGCAGTTGTTTTTCTAGATGTTCTAATCATTCCTTTTTATAGATATTGAGAATGAGTCGAAGAGGGAGACCAGCTGCTAGGGAAGGCCGTGCTACTGAGGGGGCTGCTGATTATGCAGCTATGTTCGAAGCTATAATGACTTCGATCATGAGAAGGATACCAGTTCCGGGAGCAGCAGTAGATGTTGGAGTTTAAGTCCAAACTCCGAAACCAGTGGATTTTGCTAAGTTGTGCAAGGACTATACTGCTCTTGGAGGGAAGGTTTTCTTGGGAACAGAATCAACTATCGAAGTCCAGAGACGGATAGATGCTTGTAGAAGGATCTTTGGTGATTTGGGAATTGATGATGCAACTAAGAGGAAGTTGGCATTGAGACAGCTTCAAGGGAGAGCCTCTGATTGGTGGAACTCTATTACCATCAATACTACGGAGGAAGAGATTACTTGGGAGCAATTCCAAGCTAGATTTGAAGCTAAGTTCATTTCTACAGCTCAGAAGTCTGTTCTGTTCAAGAAGTTTGTGGAGCTCAAGCAAGGTGGAAGACCAGTTCTTGAGTATGTTTCTGAGTTTGAGGCTTTGTCCAAGTATGCTCGGTCATACATTGAGTCTGCATATCAAAAGAATGAGAAGTTTGTGACAGGCTTGGACAGTTATCCTGGGAGGCAGTTGGTGGATCATCTGGATGATTCGTTTGAGAAGCTTGTGGAGAAAGCTCTCAGGCATGAGAGTCTGTTTCCTAAGGAAGGGTCTGTTGTTGCTGTGACCAGGGAAGAGTCTAAACCACAGCAGGGTGGAAACAAGAAGAGGAAGCAGTAGCAGCAGAAGGGTAAGGATGGCCAGAAGAAGCCGAAAGGCGAAATGACTTGCTACAATTGTCAGCAGAAGGGCCATTTCTCGAAGGATTGTAAGAATCCGAAGGCACCGATGAAGTGTCACAACTGTGACAAGCCGGGGCATTTTAGGAAGAATTGTCCAGAACCGAGGAGGGATAAGCAGATTGTGCAAGCTTATGCTTTGGGAGTTGTTCCGTCGTCTTCAAAAGCTCCTACCGCTGAAGAGAAAGGAAAGAGTGTGGTGGTTCAAGGTACTCTTTTCCTATGTGGTGTTCCAGTTAGAGTTCTGTTTGATACTGGAGCGTCGCATTCGTTTATTTGTAGTGAACTCGTAGGCCGGTTGGGTTTGGAACCGGATATTGTTGATAGGCCATTGGTCGTGACTAATCCAGTTGGGGGTTCGTCTTGTTTGTGTATGTTATGCCGTGGTCTAGTTGTATCGAGTCATGGTTGCTCTTTTGTTTGTGATTGTTTTGTTCTAAACTTTGCGGGGTTCGGAATTATTTTGGGTATGGACTGGCTTAGGAAGTATGCGGCTAAGGTTGATTGCGAAAGGTTGGAGGTGACAGTCGAGAATGTGGAGGGGCGAAAGATTGTGATACGATGTAAGCATGAAGAAGGCGTCTTCATGAGCTTCATGTATTCGCTAGTTGTTCCACGAGATGGACTGTCATTAGTGCCAATCGCGAATGGATTCGAGGATGTCTTTGACGAAGTCAAAGGGTTGCCGCCGCATAGAGAGATCGAGTTTCGTATAGATCTAGTTGAAGGAGCCAGACCTGTTGTGATGCTTCTTAGGCGGATGGTGCCTAGGGAACAGCAAGAGTTGAGGGTGCAAGTTGATGATCTTTTGCAGAAAGGATTCATTCGGCGTAGTGTGTCCGAGTGGGGTGCACCAGTTGTGTTCGCAACCAAGGCAGATGGATCATTAAGATTGTGCGTCGATTATCGTGAGCTGAATAAGGTGACTAAGAAGAACAAGTATCCATTGCCGAGGATAGATGACTTGTTTGATCAGCTTCACGAAGCTAAGGTGTTTTCTCAGATGGATTTGGCAACGGGATTTCACCAGTTGAGAGTGGCTAAGGATAGTGTGCCAAAGACTGCTTTTCGGACACCATCGGGTTTCTTTGAGTGGCTGGTAATGCCGTTTGGGTTGACTAACGCGCCAGCATATTTTGTGGATCTTATGAATAGAGTGTTCAGAGATCAGTTGAACAAGTTCGTACTTGTGTTCGTGGATGATATTCTGATTTATTCCAGAACTGAAGAAGAGCACAAGACTCACTTGCGTATTGTTTTGGAAATCTTACGGAAACATCAACTGAAGGCTAAGTTTTCGAAGTGTCACTTTTGGAAGAGTGAAGTGAGGTTCTTAGGCCATGTGATTTCTGGAAGTGGAATAGCGGTTGATCCCGCTAAGGTGGCAGCAATCCAGGATTGGGTTAGACCTAAGAATGCATCTGATGTGAGAAGCTTTCTTGGATTAGCAGGATATTATCGTCGGTTTATCAAAGACTTCTCCAAGGTAGCTGCACCGTTAACAGGATTGACGAAGAAGAACCTAGTGTTCAGATGGGATGATAAGTGTGAGCAAGCTTTCGGAATCCTGAAAGAGAGATTGACAAGTGCTCCTGTTTTGACTATTCCAAGTGGGAATGATGAGATGGTGGTTTACACCGACGCATGTGGTACTGGACTTGGAGCAGTGCTGATGCAGAGGGATAAAGTTGTTGCGTATGCAAGTCGACAACTGAAGCCGCATGAAAGGAATTACCCGACTCATGATTTGGAGTTAGTGGCGATTGTATTTGCTCTGAAGATGTGGAGACATTATCTGTTGGGAGTTCGATTCGAGTTGTTTACGGATCATAAGTCGTTGAAGTATCTTTTCTCCCAAAAGGATTTGAATCTTCGGCAGCAACGTTGGCTAGAGTTTTTGGCATCATATGATTTTGGTATAGCTTATACTCTGGGAAAAGGTAACGCGGTGGCAGATGCGTTAAGTCGAAGACATGCAGGATTGGGAGCCATGTTTTCAGAATGGAAGAATCTCGAGTATTTAGCTGGATTTGACTTCAGGCCTAGATGCGAATTGGAACCTGAGATGTTGGCAAACTTATCGATAAGACCTTCTCTTGTGGAAAGGATTGGCGAGAGCCAAAAGCGAGACGATAAGCTTGTCAAGATTATCCGTGATTTGGAATCTGGATTGGATTCAGAAAAGGATAAAGGATTCGAGGTCGATCGAGAGGGTTGGCTTCGAAAGCAAGGACGACTGGTTGTTCCCAATATAGATGAATTGAGAGATGAAGTTCTGAAGGAAAGTCATCACTCAAAGTTGACAATTCATCCAGGTGGAAATAAGATGTATCGGGATATGAAGAGAACCTACTACTGGGAAGGTATGAAGAAGGATGTTGGAAATTTTATTTCCAAGTGTATGAACTGCCAGTTGGTAAAAGCCGAACAGAAGAAGCCTAGTGGATTGCTTCAGCCATTAGAAGTTCCTGCATGGAAGTGGGAGCAAGTATCGATGGATTTTATTGATGGACTACCTAGAACCAGAACGGGAAATGAAGGGATTTGGGTCATTGTGGATCGTCTGACTAAGAGCGCAAGATTCATTCCTGTTCGATCGACTAGGACTGCATCAAAGTTGGCTGAGTTGTATGTTAAGTGGATAGTCCGATTCCATGGTATTCCGAAGAGTATAGTGAGCGATCGAGATCCATTGTTCACTAGTGGATTTTGGAAGAGCTTCCAGGAAGTTTTGGGAACCGAGTTGTGTTTGAGTACAGCTTATCACCCTCAAACAGATGGTCAGACCGAGAGAGTCAACCGAGTTTTGGAAGATCTTCTTAGAGCTTGTGTTTTGGACTTCGGAGGATCATGGGAAGATCACCTTCATTTGGTAGAGTTTTCATACAACAACAGTTACCAGTCAAGCATTGGTATGGCACCGTATGAGGCGTTGTATGGAAGACCGTGTAATTCTCCGACATGTTGGTTAGAAGCAGGAGAAAAGCTGATGCTTGGGCCAGAGATGATTCGACAGACTTTGGATTGCATAGAGATCATTCGGCAACGAATGAAGGAAGCCCAAGACCGTCAGAAGAGTTATGCCGATAAGCGTCGAAAGGATTTGGAATTCGACGTAGGAGATATGGTTTTTGTGAAGATTTCTCCACTGAAGAATGTTATTCGATTCTGGAAGAAAGGAAAATTGACTCCGAGATTTGTTGGACCATTCCCGATCATCGAGCGAATTGGAAAGCTCGCCTACAGATTGGAGTTACCAGAGAAGATGTCGAGTGTGCACAATGTTTTTCATGTATCATATCTACGGAAGTACATGCACGACTCGAATACAGTGGTTCCTGGTGATAGCTGTGAAGATTTCAAAGTTGATCCAGTCGATAGAAGACCTCGTAAGCCGCTTCGTGTTGTGGAAACCGACACGAAACAGCTTAGGAGGAAGGTAGTTAAGTTGCTCAAGATACAATGGAGTGACGATGATAACGACTGTACATGGGAGGTGGAAGAGAGGATGAAAGCAGCTCATCCCGAACTCTTCGAGGTATGGCCCTAAGGTGTCGTGTCATCTTGCGATATTGTAACTTGTTCTAATTTTAGAATTCTGCACACTAAGCTAGAATTGGATGCATGGTTTGTTGATTGCTATGGATGATAGGCGTGTAGAATAGTTTTGATTGCTTTGTTTGTTTTGAATTTCGGGGGCGAAATTCCTAAGGGGGAGAGAATGTAACGACCCGTATTTTTACGGATCGAAAAGTTTGTCAAAATCTGGAATTTTAGTGTTGTTGAGCCATTTCAGATTTTTAGGCAGAATTTTTCTAAGTCCTAGGTCGTAGGGAGTTGGAGCGACCTAAGGAGGCGAACTGATTAAGTGTTAGGTCGTAGTTGGCGACCTAAGAAGGTGGAGCGACCTAGGAGTTAGGTTGTATGTTAGCTTAGGTCGTGGGGAAGGTTAGGTCGAGTGAGCGACCTAAGAGAGTTAACGTCTTATAGGATTTGGCAACCTAAGATTAGTAAGCGACCTAAGGGGATAGGTCGGCAGCGACCTAAGGAACTAGTGATAGTAGTTATAGACCTAGTATGGTGGAGCGACCTATAGGTTAGCGACCTAAGGGTTAGGTCGTGAGCTCTGTTTTTAGTTAGGTCGCGTATTGGCATAAGTTGTTAGGTCGCATAGGTTGGTAGGTCACGTAAGAGTTAGGTCGCGTGTTGTATAGGCGCGCATGTGGTAGGTCGCTGAGAAGTTAAGTCGCGTCTAAGTGTTAGGTCGCGAGAGTGATGTTTTTTTTAGGTCGCATGAAGACTTAAGGTGGTAGGTCGTGAGCGACCTAAGGGGTTGTTAAGCCGCAAGCGCTGCTAAGTCTTAACTCGTAGATAGGTTGGCCTGGTAGGTCGTAAGTGCGCTTGGACTTAGGTCGTTAGGTCTCATACCTGTGGTATGTTAGGTCGTAGGGTGTTAAGCAGCTAAGTCCTAAGTCGTAACTTTGGTAGGTCAAAGTCTTTAGGTCGGTTGGTTTTAGGTCGTAGGTCGTGGGCGACCTAACTCCGAGGTTACGACTTAAGGGAATTTCAGCTATAAATAGGAAGGGTTTTTCTCACTTTTTGGGATCCGGATTTTGAAGCGACGAAGTGCTGCCATTTTGAGAGCTCGACTTCTACACTTCTTCACTTCTTTTCTCCACTCTAATCTAGTGCTTCCTTTCATCCAAATCGAAGATCAAGATTGAAGATCCAAGAGCTAAAGTTGAAGATCTTCATCCGTTGAAGTGAGATTTCTTCATTTGAAGCGGATTCGTGATAGATCAAACTTGATCCTTCGCTGCCCAGATCTGAAGCGTGTTGATTTGGGGTTGTTTAGGTGATTTGGTGAGTGGTGATTATCTCTCACACGGATCCAAAGGAGTATATCGGATTGTTGGCTCGTTTTGGTGTTAAAATAGTGATTTTCATGCATTTTCTTCATCCTAAGTGTAGATCCATTGTTCATGATGATTTGACAACCATTTTACTAAGTGTTAACATATGCAAGTTCATTCATCAAGATTGTAGCGATATTTCTCATGATTTCATGCTTGTTAGACTTTCAACTCTTTAATTACGAAATTGACATTATAGTGATAATTGTCTACATAGATCATATTTGAATGTTTGATTGCTTGGATTAATGTTTGACTTGATTGATTGCTATGAATTAGATGATTGATGATTTGATTTAGACCGAAGACAATTCAAAAGCTAAGGGAAAGGCTCTTGAATTGGGAAAGCTGCTCGTGGCATATGTAGCGGGATGATGAAGCTCTTATGCATAGATTCGACGATGATGATGTTGAGATGAGACTTTTGCGAGGATGTGATGAAGCGAAGTATGATATGAGATAGTCTTGGTCTAATCTAGACGGGATCATTCCAAGCACGTTGGTAACTCGGTGATATGATTCGAGTTAAGGGTAATGGATGCTTGAGAGGCGCTTGAGCTAGTATGGAAATAGTCGTCAAGGAGGATGACTAGGAGGCTTGGATAGCATCGTGTTGAAGGTTCTAGCATGCTCTAAGCAAGAGTACATTTGGGCAGATTCGATAGTCCCAACGGCCAACTGTTGATGGTCGAGTACTCTGGGCAGATTCGATAGTCCTAGGCACGGGCTGCGACGACGTGCGGGAGTTATGTCTAGAACCGGGGTTTCCATTAGCCCTTGACAGACGGCTGAAAGAATGTGCCGGTCATTCAATTAACGGTGATATCGAAGCAATGATAACAGTGATAGCCAGAGTCATGGATGTTTGGTTGTATCGTCATTCGGTCTCAAGAGTAGTGTTTTCTGGGTGCTTATCTGATCTTGGTTTAGGCCTTGGGGGTTTGTACTTGGAAAACATCGCCCTTGACTCGAGTGATAATTACTTTACTTTAAATTGTATGCTCTGTTATGTTTGCTTCTGCTTAGTGTGTGTCTGGGGGCTATCACTGTAGAATGAGGTTGGAGTGGGAGGGTTGTATTCCTATTCCTTTTCCTTTATGCTCTTTTGGTATGTTGTTAGTTAATTTACTGCTCACTAAGACTGTTGTCTGACTCAAGGCTTTATGTTTTTAATTCTTATTGCCTTGGGCTGTTCGTCCATTTTTGGGACGGGCAGACTAGGTAGCAGGTGACAGGTGCTGTTCTCTTCTCACGATGCTGATATCGAAGACGAGCTAGAGGGTTGCATATTATCTTCTTATATGTACTGGATGTTCCGCTGTTTGTATAATCTCTGAGTGATATGTAGTGAGGCTTGATGTATTGACTATTTGGATGCTTGTATTCAACTATTATGGAGTTTTATATGACGTCATTTTGTTCTGTAAAGCTTCACTATACATATGTTCTATTGTATTTTGTCCATGCGCTGTGAGTAATACGATAGATTCTGTTGTTTTAATTTACCTTGACAATCGTCCATGGTCGCCTGGTATACTTTACAACGCACTTTCTCTAGATTCAGTGCAGGGGTCATGGGCGGTCGTCACAGGAATTATCCAGTAAGGGATGGTTCCGGCCTTGTGTTGTAGGGGATTGGGCGTGATCCTCGGTACGTTGATCTAGGCCACGTATTGTGACGGGCGGTACCCCAGTAGCCCTGCCATTGTATGGAATCCAATCTCCAATAAGTGTCGTACGTATTAGTTGTGCCCAACTATGTTGGAACGTGAGATGTAAGCATTCCAGCTATTTCTGTATTTTACTTGAAAACCCTAGACCTTATTGTAATATAACTGGATTTCCTATAAATGTTTTGGTTATCGTAAGGTAAAAACTTTTCCGTGGTTATGTGCGGGAAGTCTTACGAGATACCTTTTCTTTCAAAGGTTTTTCAAAGTTAAGCAACTTTAACCCGTTTACTCACACCAGACCCATGTCTGACCCAAGTGTTTATTTTCTGTTTTATAAACTCTTGGGTACTCAAATTTTTACGAGTAGCCAAGGGATTCAGGTTTTCTTTGATGAATTCTGAAGGAGCAATGGAGCAGGAGGCTTCAGCGTTTGTAGATATATAAGTGGTTCCGCTGTGTTGATCTCCGAGTCATTTGTTTTGAATTGTATTTGAAGTTGTAATAACTAGACATGTGTTTATAACTGTCTAGTATGTGTTGTATAAGCTGTGTAACTCTGATAGCTGTTGTATATGATACTATGTAATATCTTATGTGATTAATATAATTTATTCGTTCCGCTGTTTAGATTCTGATGTTGTTTCTTCTTTCTTCTCTATCTTTTCTCTTTTCTATCCCTTTATTTCTTCAAGATGATACGACTTTCTGTGGAGAAAAAGTCGGGTCGTCACACTGACCCGGGTGTTACTTTGATGTACTGCTGGGGTCAGACCGAGTATTACAGATTTTTCAGGTTAGGACGTTCTGGAGTTCAGGAGACGAGCTGGATGGCAGGAACGTATGTAGTATATTCCGCTGTGTATTTGAGAGTATATTGATAGTAGTCTGGGACAGGTTGATAACTGTCTAGTCTATTTGTAAATGGTTGTAACTCTGATGTATTGAATGTAAAGTGCAATTACAGTTTTCTTTTGTATAACTTTTATTATTTGATATTATATTTTATCTGCTGCGAATGTGAGAATCTGTGTTTTGTTTCTGTTTCCTCTTCTACCTCTTTTCTTCTTTTTCTCTAACAATCCGGAATTTTCGGAGTCGAAATTTCGGGTCGTTACACCAACCATCTCCCTCCTCTCAGCCTCATGTTCCACCGTCTCCAACACGAACTGCCACACCACCATGACAGCCGAGTTTTTTCTTCCTCCCTGGCCTTTCGCCTACCATTCCGGACCTGCACCATCTCGGCCGAGCACGTTTTCCCTCCTCCTTCCTCCACCATGCCCTGGTTCATCCATGCTTTCATTTATATTGTTTTATAAAACATGGGTTCTGTTTTTATATCAGTATATACTTATAAGGCTGCTAATACATAATATATAAAGTTATAATAAATTTTATTTTAAAGATATATTGCCTATGGTTTTAGAGTCTACATTTATACATTAATATGTTTATAAAAGGTATATATATATATATATATATCTTAGTTATATGAATATACTTTATCTTATTTTAAATGTTTATAATGTTAGTATATGTTATACATTATATATATATAGGTTATATATTATAAATGTGAGTTGTATAGGTTATATATATAATCTAAGTTATATTGAGTCAATATATATATATATATATTAATATAATATACATGGTTTTATATAGTATGTGTTACAGTCTTTTGCCTATATTTTTGTTTATTAAAATCCTATCTTTTATAATGCTGTTAGTATAGTTATAGTGTATACAGAGGATTGGTTCTTCCATACATATGATTCAAGTCACGCTTTGTTTTGAAACTTCTTTTTTTTTCTCTTTTATTACTTGCGTTCCTGGTAGTGAAGCGTCTCTTTGTTCTTTAGTTTATATATATCTTTAAGTTGTTTTCATCTGTTCTTATATTTAATAACTTTTATAGGCATAAGTCAGCTTATATAGATGTACAACTGTTAGTTTATATGGCAGATTTGATATTTATTTTTAAACTGTAATGTATAAAAAGTATAAAATGATATTATGTTAAGTTATATAGATATGTACAGCTTCATGAACTACTATTTATCTATTCCACTTCTTATTGTTATACTACTTTGTGTCTGTGATTCTGTGATTGATTTATTTACTGTATATGCTGAGTTTTGCCAAATATTTTTGAGCAATTCAAGTCTGACATGTGTGGATGCGAATGGCACGAAATAGGGGGTCGTTACAGTTGGTATCAGAGCTCTGGTTTTTAGCAAAACTTAGCATATGTAGTAAATTTAATTACGGAATCACCTTCATCCGAGCTTGAATTTCTCCCTCTTTGATTCAGATTTCTTTCGAACTTTGGAACCCTACCTTCATTCTGAAATCCATTCTAGTCTCTCCTTGTTCGTATTCTTCTTGATTCTGGAGTATCCCATAACTCCACTTCAGTTGATATCTATAATGAATCGGCGGTTCCGCCAATCTTAGAATGATTTGTAAAGGGGTGAAACTCCTTTACAATGAGCATTGATCCACCGAGATTTATATATCCTCGGTTTACGATGCCGTTATCTTTTGCTATCCTCTTGTGATCGATCTTATTCTTAATGTCACATTTGACCCGGTTAAGGTCGCCCACGATTAATATTGGTATATTCATCTTCCTATTTTGCAATCTAATTATCTTATCTCCCTTTCGAGCCTATCTTCTAGTTAGAATTCTTTTGATTAGGGTCCCTCTAATTTGAATCTTTATCCTTGTTTTGAAATCCATCCTTGAATTATCGTGTGAGAGTGTATTTGTAATTAATATAAAGATGTTTTATATTGTGTTTTTTGAGTTGTTAAGTTTGAATTTTGGGTTTCGATCGATTCGTCTAGCTAACGCTATCGATAGGAATTCCAAAACACTTGAACAGAGCTAACTGACACAATGTTGTTTTCAAAATTTGGTAAATGAATAAATTTTGTATGATTATTAATTGTATAAGTATAAATTTTCTGAAATTTAATAATAAACTGGATTGTTAGAAATGATAATATGTGATTTTTATTTATTGTTTATATACCATTGACTATTCCAACATATAAATAAATGAATTATAAAACATGATTTATAAATTGATTTGGAATTGAAATGAATCTAAATTGAGAATTGCGATTAAAATTTCCGGTATTTTTGACAATTTAGTTTTATATCTTAGAGTATATTATTTTAAAGTAATTTCGAATAGAAATCGTTTCCAAAGAATTTTAAAGGTTTTAAATTAGTACTCTTCTCTTTTGTCGCTGGAAAATAATTTCGGTGATGACGACCGCATCATCGACATTCATTTTCGAGTCTCAAAGTAGAGGGACCCCTTAGTAGCTTAGCTACACTTGTGTTTTGAAAAAAATGGATTTGATATAAATTTGTTTGAAGTGAAACCAGAAATTTGAATCTTAAGTTTTATATTAAGAAATAGTTTCAATTATTGAAATAAAGTGAAATGTTTGAATAATTTGGTTATCTAAATGAAAAATGAAATTTAACCAACTTGAAATAGTTAAATTTGAATAAAACTTGTTTATATAACACTAAATTACATTCTAATATATAACATGCCTAAAATATTCAAAAAGTAAAATATTAGGATATAATAAAAGGTTGTACAAGAAGAAAACTTAAGTAATAAATTGTTCAAAATGAAATCTGGCTTAATATAAATGTTGTAAATAAAAGAAATTTGTATAGTGTTTGATTACACTCAGAAACATTAATATAACTTACCTAGAAAAAGTTAAAAATGTTAATGAGAATATGTAATTGAATAATATACGGGATACATATGAGTAATAGGATATCAAAAATGATATTTGGTTAAGGGAATTTACTGGTAATAAATTGGATAATAAATTGGATAATAAATTAGATAATAAAAAGGAAGAATAAATTTGTTGAATAATAAATGGTTATAATAAATGTTTGCACACTTAATATATGTTGTAAAATATGTCTAGTAGAATAAATTAAATAATAAAAGAGAAGACCATTTAAACAGATAAATATGAACTTAAGAATAGTAAACTTGAATTTTAGTGGAATCAACTTAGCTGGAGATAAATGGATAAAATAAATGAGTTAATTTAAAAATGAATTTGTTTGAAAGAAATGTTGATAAAATGAAAGAAAATCAATTTTAAGCTGAATGACTATTTATTAGTTGGAAAAAAATGGATTAAACCAAATTGTTGAATATTAAATTATTTAAAATTGAAACTATATGGTTTTGAATAGTTGAAACTGAATGTTGGGGTGGAATTAACTTTGGTTGATCAAATAGATTTAATAGATGAGTAAAATAAAACAATTTTTTGTTGTGAAAATTGTGCAATAAATGTTAATAAATTTGAGGCAAATCAATTGGATGAAAATAAATGATATCCATCAAATGTGAACACCATAAATTTGATTGATTAAATAAAATGAATTGAAATCAATTAATTGAATACATACCAATTTGAAAATAAATGAAATTTATATGGTTTGGAATTAATGATGGTATCTAATATTTTTATATTTTAAATCTATTCTTTTTCTAGTTGTTTCTATTCTTGTACCTCCTTCCTTTTCGGGGACGAAAAGTTTTGAGTGGGGGAGAGTGTAACAACTCGGAAATTTTAATAGTTTTTATAGCGTAATTAACTGAAATTTTATGAAATTTTAAATGATTGAATTTAGAAATAAAAATTTAATATTTGGTATACGTCTATTTGAACATAGCAATCGGTAAATTTTCATCTGATAATAATGAAGTTTATTTTATTGTGTAGTTTTATTCAAATTTAAATCAGTTAATATTGATGATAATAAAATGTTTTCCAAACCTAAATATTTTTATATAATAAATTTGTATATCATCTTCTGAGTGAGACGTCATATTTCGTTTCTCCAAATTTGGACTGCTATTGCCCCGTTTATCTTATTTTCGACAAATTAGCAGCATTTCCGGTACCGATTATCGACTATTGACAGGATGATCATACCACCAATATTTATATACCGTTTTGATCGTCTCGTCGTGCTGATCTCTACGGTATATTCAATTCTGTGTTTTGAGGTCCGGTACGCGAAGGAAACGATGATAACGATCCGTCGTAGCGGTACAAAAATTTATGACTTTCCACTTTCTTACCTTTTTCAAAATTGAAGCATGTTGTCCAATCAAGCCATAAATTGCTTTAAAGTTTTTCAACTAAATCAAGGTGTGACCGTTGCCATTTTCTTCACTTTATATTTGACCCTAAAACAGCTGTTGCTTTTAATAATAGCTGAATTCAAACTCTGGCCCTTGATATTCGCATCGTTTAATATATATATATATATATATATATATTACTTTAACTGTTTGTTCTTTATACAATATACAAGTGATATAATATACAAGTGATGGCCACGTTCCCTTCTTCCTCTCTTTTTTACATTTTGAAGTTTCTTCTTCCCCATTTTTCTTTTCTCGGCTGCCATCTCTCATTTGTAGCATGCTCCTCTTCACCATCTCGAAGCCACCTCATCAAACGCCTCTTCGACCAACACACGACCCGAGCACCAAACCACTGCCGAACTCCCACCCAATCAGCTCCAACCATCTCCCTCCCCTCAGCCTCATGCTCCACCATCTCCAACACGAAATGCCACACCACCATGACTGTAACGACTCGACTTTTCGACGCTCGAAAATCGACATTAATACGTCCACTGTATCAACTACTGAGCAATCGAATGCCGGAAAACCGAATTGTTATGGAGAAAAAGTAGAGGTAGAAGAGGATAGAAGAAAACGAAAGAAGAAACAACAGGGAAACATAGAAATAGAATCAATATCAGAATCTCACATTCGCAGCGGAACAATATATAATAGATAAATGAATAATCTTTAAATCAAAGAACTATATCATTTTATACATTACATCATCATTAGAGTTTACAACAACAATACAACACTGGACAGTTATATAAGCTTGTCCTCATACAGAATACACAGCGGAATAATACTATTATATACAAGTGATACGTCTCGCCAACCAGCTCACCACTTAGCTCCACCGCATCTCCTGAATCCAGAATGACCTGATAACCTGACTCTAGACTGCCCGTGTGGAAATTGGTGGGCACCCAGAGTTTAGGAAGGAAACAATAAACTCCAGGTCAGTCATGGTGACTGGTGTGAGAACTAAAACAGTTATTATCTTTAAAAAAACAACAACAAAAGAAGTGGGAAAATATTCGCAATGCTTTTGGAAAATTAAACTACCATAAGACCTTCCACCACACACACAATGAAAACGCAGAATTGGAGGAGATTTCTTCTTATGATAGTCAAACATGCTTACTACGCAAATCATTGGATTATTATTATTAGTGCATAGTGCAGAAAACAATTCGAAAGTATAATATTAATCTTAGCCAGCATAGACATTCCGAACTATGCCTACTATAGCTACCATCTAAACAGTGGGGCGCCACCATAAGTAAATGGCAGGTTCTACAACTAATACCGTACAGGGTTCGTATTGGAAATTGGATTGCCAACAAATGGTCATGCTAAGGAACTTCCTATGCCACGTAGGAAACGCCTCTGGCTGGACGCTCCGAGAGACAACCTGCTCTCTGCCAACACAAGGTCGGGTTACCCTTGTAACTAGGTAACACACGAATATGCCATCCCCCGGTCCTTTGGGACCTTTATCCGAGCGCTCGATAACCAATATCACACATAATAAATAAAGTGTGTCCACATGAGTAAGTATCTAGGCTCCATACCATGATACTACCCTTTTCCAAAAGGAAAAGACATACCCTAAAGGGCGCGACCCTTATAACCTTGCCGCATATTCCTGTTTCGACCATTTCAGGGTTGTGAGGTCCGAAGAGGTCTCGTCCACAAAGGTACGCTTTTTCACAAAGCCATGCTTTGATCACAAATGATCAATAAATGATCATCACACAGCAACACTCAGCATGCCACATTACCAAATTGGGAATATATCGCTGATAAATTTCAACTACATAACCTCTGAGCTCGTACGTCTAAGAGAAGGGTGTTAAGCTAAGAGAATAAATTCTCCGCCACCAACAGAAATGTATTTGAAAGAAATCAGCTTTATATCTCAAAATGTAATGTCGGACATGTAACCATACAAGTCTGTTCCGGGTTCGAACAGAACCGAAGGCACTTCAAAAGAAGCCCTTGCAATCCGGGAATTCACAATCCCGATAAAACATCCCATCACAAAGGAAATATCTATACCGTAGCTAACGGGGCAGAGACAATCGATAGGTCATCCTATCGTTTTCATAAATACCCGGTCTTCACCACCGGTCTTCAATACGATCCATATCGTCGTATCACTAATTCGGAATGGGTTATATGACACAGAAGTCTTTTCCCGGCTAACCCGAATAGTGAGCACAATATTTAAAAACATATGGATATATGGATTTCAATTAAGTCACAACTTATTACCCAAATCCTTTCCTTTAAATGGTTAAAACAATTTACCATTTCCAATCTTTAAACAGAAAGATTCATTTCAAAAACCTTCAATGGTTTAAACAATTTCCGCACTTTTAATCTTTTAAATAAAAAGATTCAATTCACAAAGTTTACCCCATTCACAAAGATCCATTCATGGATTTCAAAATAATTTCCATTTTAATTGAATTAACCCATTAAATCTTTAATTTAAGATTTAATTTATAGCTTTCAAAACAATTCATAATTCAAGTCTTTTATAATATAAAAGATACGCCTTTTGAAATACTCTTTTATTTCAAATAAAGTTTAATTATCGTCACAAAGGTTAATTCATAGTTTTTCTAAACTATTTACAATTTCATTTCAATCTGAAATGTTTCGATACAAATTGGAAATCTTTTCACTTAATGAAAGCCATTATCATTTGAAAACAGATAGTTTTCGTTTTAGGAAAAACGGTTACAATTACACAAGTTAAAGCCATTCAAGTATGAAACTTGAATATAAATTTAAATTTCCAAAATCATATTTTAAATGGTTAAAAACCCACATAAACACCTTTTATAACTTATAAAATCTTTTAAACCAAAATTCCCAATTCATTGAATTCAATTTCAAAATATTGAATTCAAACTTAAATCAAATGATTTAAATTCCAATTCCATTAAGTTATTTAAAATAACTTTTATTTTTGAAACTCATTTCAAAAACTTCCAATTTCAATTCCAAAACTATTTTGGATTCACAAACTCAATTTTTCAAAATTGATAAAAATCTGTGACTTAACCGATTTCCACGTGAAATCTACATTTGTGTGTGTATTGTGTAGTCCAAGGGTTTAACACAATAGTGCAACAGCATTCAATCATCACAGATCAAATATAACAATATAATTGATAAGCGATATAAAATATAACGCTTATCTTCATTCACAGATCACAGATATATATATATATATATATATATATATCACAGATAAATAGATCACAAATCACCCACAAATCAAATATATCACAAAGCATCACACATCAAAGATGTCAAACAATTCAACATCCAATATAATCCAAACATCCATAGATAGGATAAATTTAATTATCTGATTAATTTAAATCAAATAAATTTCTAAACATTTCCAAAATTATTTCCTTTTAAAAATAAATTCCTTTAGCTCTTCAAATCTATTTAAAACTACAAAATCCATTTATTAAGCTCTTTTTCCCAAATTTGAAATTTAATTCAATATAGTTCAAAAAATAAGACTTTATCTTTTAAAACCCCTTTTTAAATTTATCCAATTATCAAAATAAATTTTTCGATAAATTTCCAACTTAAATTTCGAAAATCCAATTTTTATTCATTTTCGGTATCCAACGATACCAAAAATATATTCGGCTAAATTACAGCCTTCAACAATTCCAATTTCACAATTATAATCACACGGCGATTATAAATAGACAACACACAACATATGAAATAAATTCAAATGTTTGAGGAATCCAGTTGGATCCCTCCAACCTGTTTCCCTGCATCCACAGATGTTAGCACAATACCAATTTCACTTCACAGTGAAATTAACGCGGTATATGGGATTTATAAATATTATCCGCTATTATGCGGCGCAATAGGGTCTCATCCACTATATAATGCGGGAAATCAACTCCAAATACATATATAATACCAATTCCACTTCAATGTGAAATTATCGCGGTATATGTTTTTAATAAATAACCTCCACTTAATATACGGCGTATAGGGTCTACTTAACACAATAGATAACAGTTTATCATCCAATCATCACAATCAACACTATCAACAATTTTAAATCTAACAATTTAAAATTTAAATCGAAACAAAACATTCGATTGAGTGAGGAGTTCTCACCTTGAATTTTTGTCGAGCGTTTTAAATTTTAAATTAAACCGAACCGTTCGATTAAATCAAAAAATTTAGCTTGCTCAAACTGACTCCAGACCTACGCTGCAGCGTAGATCGCGTCGCTGCGATCCCGGCGCTTCCAAATTTGTCGAAATCTGATAATATATGACAAAGTTATGGTAATTTAAAGTTTAAACGATTTATTATAAAATAATTTACAACTTTATCTTCAATTTTTCAAACCATACTCAATCTGGCCGTTCGTTCACCATCACGAGATCATGGCCGCTCGTATGTTTCTTCCCCACTCACGAACATGCCCAGGCAACGAACGCGTGAAAGAACCCATATCGGACGCCACTAGGGTTTGATTTCGCGACCATCCTTGTTCATCTTTTCGTCGATCAGGTGACGCCATATTGAAGCCCATCGATAACCCCACCTACGGCCAGAACGAGGTGAAGCTCGGTTCCCTACAAGCTTTGAAAATCGTGCACGAACATTTCGCCTTCAATCCAAAATCGTCGTTGATCCGTTGCTTGGATTTCGATCTTGGCCGTTGGATTTGTAGAACTCGATACCCTCTACAACATTGTAGTTGAAGGTTTGTTGTAAATGTCGATGGATTGGAAGATTTTGGAAGAAGAACGATGGAGGTTTTCGGCCATTAAAATGAAACTGGCGGCCACGAGGAAGAACTAGGGTTTGGCTCTTACTAACGTATATACATACGTATATAAATAATATTAATTCATTTTAAAATGACTTTTTCAAACGATCTCCAAATCACACGTGCCGCCTGGCATTCGTAAGGTTTTACCCGCGTTCCGAACATAATGAAATGTGTTTCGGGAGCTAATTCGATCATATGTGAGAGTTACAGAAATAAACGATCAAATTTAAATCAAATCGATTTAAACCGATATCGATGTGTTTTGGCTTGCCCCGGACAAACGGTAAATCCGATTGACACGAAATTTGAAATCTTACAATAATATCACATTACGGATCTGATGAAACTAGTTTCATCAAAATCTGATACTGTTTGAAAAATGGTCATTTTCAATCGTCAATTAAATATTAAAATAATCAATTTTCACAAATCAATTTTTAATTCGATTTTAAAAGTTCTATAACATCGTTATAACTCCAATATGATTTAATATAACTTTATAAATCATTTTTAATTACATTTGATCCAGATTCCAATTATTTCCAAAATTTCAAATATTAAATTAATAATTTAATCGTCCAATTAAATCATTATATCAAAATTAAATCAATTTGACTTCCAAATCTTACTTATTAATATTTAAAATTAATTAAATATTCGAATTTCAAATGACAGAAATTCTGGGTTGTTACAAACTTCCCCCTTTAAAAGAATTTCGTCCTCGAAATTGCAAAGTAAGAAAAATACTCCAATTTCATTAACTTTTCAGAAATCCATTTCGTGAAAATTTTATATTCACCTTTTTCCAATACTTTAACTTCAACCAAAACAGTGGTTTCCATTTTCTAGTTCAATTCCTACGTTTTCATTTCAATTTGGAAATTAACTTTTCATTAACAAAAATTTTCCAAAATTTTCTAACGCCCTAAATTTTCAGAAAAATTCGCCAGCGTCTCCTTTGCGCGGTTCGATCGTAGTAGGATCACAATAGACATAAATATATAAACATCGACCCACCCGGTTGGAAAAGCAGAAAAACAGTTCATATTTCCTATTTTTATTACGTAGGCGTACCTTTTTAGCATTTTTAAGCAAAGCAGTTATTTATTTAGCATTTTAGCGCAACCCAACCAACCGAACGGTAGCCCCGGCACCTGTACTTACTCAGTTTAAACACGTAAGTGACATATATAGGAAATTATTAACAATTTACTCTTTTAAACAACTACAACATATGCATATGGAAAGAAATGCATACAAAACAAGGTTTATAAGCAACTTATATAATTTCGACACTATTTGTAATTGTTTACAACCAATTCATATATAACAACATTCAATTATTCATTTTCAATTAGTTTACATTCACTAATTTACATTCAAGTTGGTTTACTTCTGTAACAACCCGGAGTTTTACAACAATTATCTATCGTCAAAATGACGATTAAATCGTTTGTTAATTACATTGCAGTTTTGAATCGAATTGAAATTCATTTGTAAATTTTGTTAAATGTTGAAGTGGGCTTTAAAGAAAAGTTATCGTGGCCCATAATTGTTGATGTCGTGATAAGGGTATAACCCGTTCCCCCTTTGCCACATTTCCATTCGCAACCCTAAACATACGAAAAGAAAAAAAATGGTGGCTCGTCTTCGTTCCTTTTCAAAAAAAATTAGGGCATGCTCGTCTCGTTCGTTCCTCTTCAATTTGGGGCTTCTGAGAAAATCGTTCGAAGTCGCGTCGAAAAAGTGATTTCGTTCGTTCTGCTTTGAAGAATTAGGGTCGAGATTTTGAAGCCGCGAATACTCTACAATTCATTGCTTGCTCGTCGATGCTAAGGTGAGTACCCACTCACATCTAATTCTCATCTCGAGTTGAATTAGGGTTTAAACTTTGTGATTTTGTTCGTGTTCAATTGTTTGGGTGGTCGATTCATTTTACTTGCAGTGATTCATGTTGTTTTGTATTGATTTCTTTTCGACTTTGGCCTTGCGGTTGTAAATTGAAACTGCTTGCCGATGAGATTTCTGTTTTTATAGGGTTCGAAACCCTTGTTTTCGTTCGTAAGAATTTTCTTGAATTTGTCAATCGTTATATCTCGGCCTAACTTTGTTTATGTGAAAATTCTGATACACTGACTCATTTCGGAATTTGACTTCTTTATTCACCTTGACTTTGGCCACGACTTTGTAATAACTGTGATGGTATTATTATTTAATAATTTGGTTAGACTTAGTTGGGCATTTAACTGACTATATATATATATATATGTATGTATGTATGTATATGTTCACTTGAGGGCATTCGGTCCAATCACTTTGCTTTGCCTTGCGAATTGACTTCGTCATTGCATTTCTCAATTTGAAACTTGGACTTTGAATCAGTTTCTTATGACTTGGTTTCAATTTGTACATTTCGTTGTTTCGACTTTTGGTTGCATTGCTAATGTTGCTTTGACAGTTGAGCTTAGTTCGATTGTGATATTTTTTTTTGCCAGTTGCATTGTTACCTGAGATTTACCTGACTTCTTCAAGTTCGTTTTCGTTTCGGGTTGACTTCGATCGATTGGTTTTGGGTTCTTTTCAAATTAGTACTATGCCTCTCATTTGATTTTGTTTTGAGGTTATAAATTTTTGTTGGCTTCGTCCATCATCATTGTTTTGATACTGAACTGTATTCTGTTGACTTTGGAAATTACTATCTCTGAATCTGTTCGATTCTAGCCTTGACCACCTTGGCTCTGAATTGATGCTAAACTTCGATTTTGATAACACTGTTAGCATCGGCCTTAAACTTGATATTGATGGTGTTCCTCATATTATCTTCTATGATGCACTATTGTTTTGGCTATTGCATTTTGTGTTGCATTTGTTTCTTTTTGATTTGGTCGAGGCTGCATTAAGTTGTTTCCGTGAGATTTGAACTTGATATTGTACGTGGTTGTTTCATGTGATGTTCATTCTTGTAGCATTTTCAACTTGTTGCATGTATCAATATGCTCAGGTTGGTTTGGTCTAGAAATATTCAAGTTGGCATTGACCATTGGTTTGACCTACTTGTATTGTTTCTGGCTTCAAGCATAGATGCCTGGTTTTCATACGTGTACCGATTTTTGGACATTTTGTTGTTGTCGAGTCACTGTTGCATACATGTTGACTTCGTATATTTTGCCACTGAGTGTTATTCATGCATCCAGCTGTGCATTCGTACATGAAATACTTGTCGACTTTACTTGCTGTCGGGTTGACATGTATGGACTGTTTAGTTTCTTGGCATATTTCTTGTTTCAATTGCAGTTTCATGTGCAGTTGTGTAAGGGGATGGTACTGTCCAGTTTACAGTGCATACTTGTTATATCTTTGTTTATGCCACTCTTTTGGTTTGTGTTTCACTTGCATTATTGTAGTGGCGAGGCAGTACACGCGTGCGTGTACTGCAGCCCTAGCAAAATTGACAGATTTAATTGATATTTCGATTGTTTGAATTGTTTCGTTGATTCAATTCAATATTTTGAAGTTGTATTTTGATTTGGTTTAATCTGATGATTTTGTTGATATCTAATTATCTTTTAGATAAGTTAGATTATGTGTTTTCTAATTATCATATTGATAATTAGATTTTTGTTGTTTACGCTGTTTTGTTGGCTTGGGTTTCACTTTGACCTCTGCAGTTTTAATTGCTGTTAGTATTCACTGTTGTGATGATTTCACGTACTGTAGTGGTGAGGCAGTGCACGCATGCGTGTACTGCAGCCACACAGAGTTTGGTTTGATTTAACCATTTTGAGATTGTCTAATTATTTATCTAATAATTGGATTTTATTGGTTAAATTGCTGTTTAGGCAATTCTGTTGTTTTCTAAAGTATCTACATTAGTAATCTTTTTTATTATCTTGTTGATGGTTTGAATTTGCTGATTTGTTGTTTCACACTGTTTAGTGTTATATCTGCCGTTATCCGATTCTCTTATCGAGGAATTGGATATACGAGATTTCTGTGACTGTCGTCTATTTGATATTTGATTATTACTGCGTCTGTGCATTAATAACTGAGTTTGAATTAGACTGAGCCGTGTATTATTTTCTTTTGAATTTAATACTCGGGTCAGACCCGAATTATTTCAGGTTGTAGATATCTTGCTTTGGGTTTCTGTTTGAGCTATGAAACTTTTCATATCTTTTGGAGTAGTCGTGTCATAGTATAGGTTGATATGTATTCATGTATATTAGTTGATAATGTACTTGTATATATAACTTCCAGAGTCGACAGTTGTAGTTGTATCATATGTATTGTGTCAAATGTATTGTAACTGACATCAGTTATATATATATATGAGACTTTTGTTATCTGTGTTCCGCATCTTTTTGTATCTGTGTTAGTATTACATATATTGTCCTAAACTATTATGAACCTTCGTAGTTCGTTTTATACTCGAGCTGGGTATGTCGATGGGAGTAAATAAATAAGAGATGAAAAATGAAAAATATATACCACTCCTATCGAGGTAACCAATACTAGTGTAAAGCCAACTACGGATGGCTGCTCCTATCCAGCCTTATTCTTCGTAATAACAGACAGTATTTCTTTTAATACTCTTTGTTATTGTGAGCATAGAGGTGGGGCGTCACAGTTGGTATCAGAGCTTGGGGTTTATGGACATAATATAAAACATAACATAGATGGAACATGTGTTACAACTATTGGTCGATGTTTTATTTGTGCTTTGAGTCAAAACTAAAATTTTGAAATTATGATGAAATTTTTAAATATCTTTATTTAAAAATAAAAGTGAAACCGTGCTTTGATGATTGAATAATTTGTGTTCTGTTTATCAAAGTGCGCAGCGGAAGCAGTGAGACTGTCTTCGCTGAATACAGTTGATAATCTTTTTGATTTAAAAATAAAAATGTGAAATTGAAATAAATTTCATTTGTTGTTTACATAGTTGGGTTTATTTTGTTTCTTTGAAAATTTCGATTCCGATTTTGAGGATTCGGAGCGATTGCAGTTATGTGATTTTTGTTGAGATTTTTGCTGGTTTTCTTTTATGCTAATCATATATTGATTAGATTTTGCTGTTTTGAATTATCTTCACTGAAGATACATTCGAATGATTTCTTTGTTCATTTTGTAGTATACGTGCAAATTTTAGTTGCACGTTATTGCATTAATTTAACGTTGAACCGATGTTTGGTTTAAACGTAGTTTGTTGCCGTTATTTTTATAACGGGATTTTTACATCGATGCAAAAATTTTAAAGCACGATGTTTTGTGACATTTTTAAAAAATGAAAATTCACTGGTATTACATTTTGATGTGAATTATTTTGATGAGATTTTGACGTTTAAAAATTACTGTCGCTTTGGCTTCGGTAACCGTCAAATTTTAAAAATGGATTTTCAAGCGGTTATTCCGCAATGCTGATTTTGAGATCCAATTTTACGGTGTTTTGAGAAGTACAATTTTCTTTTCGAAATTGCTACTGACGTTGTTGCTTTAATCACGTGATTGGAAAATCATTTTAAAATGGTTTTTTTAAAAAAAATTTAACAGTTGCGCTTTCAAAAGGATAAGGAAGCGACTTAAACGATTCAGCAA
Source organism: Allium fistulosum (assembly GCA_030737815.1). Lineage (NCBI taxonomy): Eukaryota > Viridiplantae > Streptophyta > Magnoliopsida > Asparagales > Amaryllidaceae > Allium > Allium fistulosum. The sequence continues at coordinate 374,187,576 of CM060902.1, read as the reverse complement.
AATCGAGGACTATGACCCCTTTCTTTTACTGATTCGCTTAACTCCGGACTTGTCCAGTTGAGAATGTGAATTGTTATTTTTATAAAATAAATAAAATTGTTTTCAGGAATTTAACAGTTTGCGCTTTCAAAAGAATGAGGAAGCGATTTAAACGTTTCAGCAAAATCGAGGACTATGACCCCTTTCTTTTACTGATTCGCTTAATTCCGGACTTGTTCGTTTGAGAATGTTAAATGTATTTTTACAAAATACACAATTTTGCACTTTCAAGGAAACGATGAAGAGAATCAAACGATTTAGTAAAACACGTGGTATGGGACATGTGCGTTTGCTATTTCGGTTAATTCTGGACTCGTTAATTGAAATATTTGATGTTTTGATGATTTTGATGTTTTGTGTGCTTTCGAGCCACTATGTTGGACCTTCGGGTCATTTGTTGGACCTTCGGGTCAATTACCAGTACTAGACCTTCGGGTCATTTGTTGGACCTTCGGGTCATTTGTTGGGCGCCAAAAATCATAGTACTTGGTAGGCTTCGGCCATTTGTTGATGCACGTGCGGCGAACTAAAAACTCGCCATCTGATGGGATCGATCCAACCTTTTATATTGATTTTCTAGTCATCTTAATTGATTTCTAGATATTTGTTGTTTCCAATTATCTACATGTAATTGGATATTTGTCGATATGAGTTCTGATTATCGTTTTTGATAATCGGATATTTGTTGTTTCTGATTATCGTTTTTGATAATTAGATATTTGGTGTTTCTGATTATCGTTTTTGATAATCGGATATTTGAGATTTAATTATCGTTTTTGATAATTAAATGTTTGTTGATTTGAGATTTAATTATCGTTTTTGATAATTAAATGTTTGTTGATTTGAGATTTAATTATCGTTTTTGATAATTAAATATTTCTTGATTTGAGATTTGATTATCGTTTTTGATAATTAAATATTTGTTGATTTGAGATTTGATTATCGTTTTTGATAATTAAATATTTGTTGATTTGAGATTTGATTATCCTTTTTGATAATTAAATATTTGTTGATTTGAGATTTGATTATCGTTTTTGATAATTAAATATTTGTTGATTTGAGAGTTCTAATTATCATTTTTTTGATGATTAGATATTTGCTGATTTGAGTTCTAATTATCCTTGTTGATAATTAGATGTAACAACCCTGTATTTTACAATTATTTTTAAATTGATTTCCATATTTAAATCCTGTATTTATGAAAAGAATAAATTTTGTTATTGTAAATATAAAAACTTTGATTTTGTATGTGGATTAGAATTCCAAATATGACTAAATTTGATATTTCAAGAAAATGTGAATTTTGGTCAAATAGTCAAACTTCGACTTTTAACTTAAAATTTTAAAAGTTTGAAATTTTAAATTTTATCTTTTATTATAGAAATATATTTAATAACTTGAATACTGTTTTTCGTTTCGTTGAGAACGGATTTAAACTGCAAAAGTTATACTGTTTTCAATATTGTGTGTATATTGGGTTATTCAGCAATATTCTTTATTTTAAAATTATATAAATGACATTTTTATTTGATATATTTTATTCTAATTTGTATATTTATGTTATATAATATATATTTTGGCTTTTAAATTTTTTTAAAGTAAGGTAGGAATTTTTCCAGAGTTAGTAGTATTTTTCTTGCAAATTTCCATGCCCTGTTTGTAAATTTTAAACATTTTCTTTAATCCTTTTTCTATTTTCTCCAATTTAATTATCTATTTTATTTTGAAAATGATAAATAAATTATTTTAATTCAAATTTTCACTTCATAATATTTTTTATAATGAAGTGTATAGTTTTTCAAGACTGGCAGTGATTTATTTATAATTTTTGAACACTGTTTGGTATTTTTAAGTAATTTTCTTCATTCTTTTTATATTTTTCCAAAATTTATTATTTGTTTTCTCATATTTATAATTGATTTCGGTTTGTAAAGTATTTTTCTGAATATTTTTGTTTATATAAAGATTAAAAAGAAAGGAAATATGAAAGGTTGTAAAACACTTTGAAACTTAAGCCCTTTTTTGTCCAAACCCTTCATTTTCTTTAACTTCTCAAATTTTGCCCTAGCCATTTAAAACCCTAGTGTAGCCGCCACTTTTTTCTCATCTTTTCACGTGAATCATACCTCATTCCATCTCATTTTCTCAGCAAGAAGATTGGGTAATGGCCTCTCCTTCTTTTTCTCTTCTTTTTCCATTGTTTTCCTATGGTTTTGCCTTGATTCTCTAGCTTGTTTGCTCGACCACCACTTGCTTGCCATGGCCACCACCTCCACTACCTCCTCCTTGTCACCATCACCCACCTACCCCTCTGATTTGACCAGGCCACACCACTCCATGATGAACAACTCTACAAAAAAACTATGCAACATGCCTTGAAAACCCTTAACTATGCAAGCCATCACCTTATCACCTCCTCCCCTTCATTATACACCACGGCCACTACCTCTAGCCACCACCACCACCTTGCTACCACCACTATACATCATCTTAGCCTCTGTCTAGATCTGAAATTGACATGGCCGAACCCAAGGACCCATGGCTGAACCATTTTGGTGAACCAAAACCATGCTATGTTGCATAAGCCCCTTCACCTTCATGCTTTGCAACTTCTTCTCCATGCTTCACCACTTTGGCCATGCATTCTTATGCCCATACCTAAGCCATTCCCTGTTCAAACCAGAGCCAAAACCCACCCTTGACCATGCAAAAAAAATAGAGGAAGCAAGGCAAAAGATATGACATTCAAATCTCTTTTCATTTAAAAGTTATTCCATTTCAAGTGCGTTGAAATTATGTTTGTTTTGATGTATGTTTTGGGTTGTAATACAAAAGTTGTAGCTTTGGATCTGGCTCTCCACTCAAGTCCGTAGTCTTGTCATCGTGCTTTTGTTTCCATTGTGTCATTGGTTTTGATATCTCCAGCACAAACATGTGAGTTATTCTCACCAAACAATATGTACCTATATAAATGGTAAATTGACACCCTATGAATCTGTAGAAATATATTATCATGTTATATATGCTTATATTATTATCATATGATGTTCACACCTGTTATTACACCTGTTATATCATATGTTACTGTTATTTAATGTTATTCTGTTATTTATATCTGTTATCACCATTGCAAGTCCCTGTAGACTAGAATCACTATGGGTTGAAATGATACATACCCGAACGGACTTTAGAATAGGGAAAAATCGTTATGGGCTGAAATGATAGGCCTGAACAATTTTTATTTAATTTATTTTAACTTGGGATTGCGGGTTTGAAATGATAGAACCCGGATTTTTCTTTTTTAACTGCGGATTGAAATGGTACATATCCGTATCACTTGACCTAGGTTAGAAAATTATATACAGGCCCGTGGTTATTTTATAAAATGTTTTGGATATTTTTAAGTATTTTAAAAATTATAAATTTATGAAATTTGATTTAAATAGATTTTGAAATGTTTTAAAATAAAGAAATTATGATTTTTTTTCTATGTGTTAAAAATGTAATTAATGAATGGTTTAACTGGATTTTTGAAATATAACTTAAGTTGGAAATTTGGAATTTTGGTTAAAAATGATATTTAAGTTATATAAATAAAATGGATATTAAATTTTATTTGGAAATGGTAAATATGATAATTTGATTAAATTTGAATTTAAGTGGTTTATTAAAGTATTATTGATTTTTTCTATGAATTTAAGTGGTTAAATAAATGAATGTTTAAAAGTGATCTTTTAAAATATAACTTGACTAGGAAATGTGAAATTTGGTTTTAATTAAAGGTTTAAGTTAATTAAATAAAATTGGAAATTTTGTTAAATTGTGAAATGGTAATTTAAATTTGATGTGTTAAGTCTATTTGTTGAAATGAAGAATTGGAACTTTTACACTTAAACTTATTAAGTAAATTGTTGAAAATTGGATTTAATTATAAGAAATTTATTGTGAAAAGGATATATGTTAAATGATATGTAAATGAACATTTTAAACGTTAAAATATGATTTTTAAAATGTTTATGTGTTTTAAATTGAAGTTATTTAATTGTTGGAAATACACTAACACCTGAAATCTACTTTTAATAGCATTCAGAAATGCTATAGATTCTGTTTTGAACTAAAATTGTGTAAAAAGAGCTATTACAGCATTTCTGAAATGCTGTAGTTGCTGTAGTTGAACTTATAGGTTAATATTGAACTCATGCCTATTATAGCATTCTCTGGAAATGCTATAATGGTATGCAGTCTTTGCTGAAACCAAATTTAACCCTTGTTTTGAAATCTGAACTATCGCAGCACTTCTGAAATGCTGTCTTTTCTGTTTTGAACTATAATTCAACTAAAACTGAGTTTTAACAGCAGTTATAAGTGCTGTCTTTGCTGAATTAAAAATGTTTTCAAATATAACTTATAGCAGTTGTTTTTAAATGCTGTGAAATGCTGAAATTTTAATAATTAGGGTTTTTGACTTAGTAAACGAACTCAGAATGGTTTGAAACTTTGGAAATTGAATATTTGATTTGAAAATATAATAATTACACTTTTAAAAGGTTTAAATGAATTATTTTGATTGGAATATAAACTATTTAAAGGTGATTTGAAATGATAGTAAATGAACGATATCTTTGAATTTAAAAGGTATTTAAAGTTGAATATTTGGATTTGAACTGATAGGATATTTTATTTTATACAAATGATTTGAAATGAAGTTTTGTAAGGATATGATATTTTATTATACTAAAATGATTTGAAATGAAGTTTTGAAATGATATGAAAATTTAAATATATGGAAATGGTTTGGAATTGATTTAATCTTTATTTTGATAAAGATATGGTTTGAAATGATATTTTATTTTGAAGTAAAGTATTGTTTTTAAAAGTTATAACCACGGGTTATAATAACGATTAGTTGGCAAAGAGACCGGGATCGGATATGGACATACTCTCTGTCGATACCGAAAACCACTTTGACAACCGTGTACGCGGTGGAGATTCCAGAATGAAGTAGGATGGTGGCGACGTTCTTAAGGTATGTTACGTGGACCCAACTCCCGTGAGTTGGCATAAGGTGGCTAAAACAGGAGCGATCTCGGACCTGTGAGGTAGCACCTCTTCTCGGACACATTTCTTCGATATTATACTCTTACTTGTGATTGATTAGATGGCCATCCTCCAATCTGGGAGTGTTGTTCGAGGTGGAACGGTAGAGGCTGCTATGCGTATCCATCAGTCCGTGTGCGTAATTGGTATATCTACCCTGGCATTGCCTAGTTGTGCCGTGTCACCTACCATATCGAGCTTTACTACGATTATGATTTTAAGATCCGACCGCGTTAAGGTTCTCCATCCCCTTAATGCTATTTTCTATATGATTATACTTTACTTATTTAGACACTATTATAATATCGAATATTACTACATAGTAGATAGTTTAACGGATCCTTAGAGGATGGGCGGTCCCAAGCATCTTCTAAGTTGCTTGTACCTTTATTACAGTTCACTTGAGTTGGTTTACATTATATAAGTATATATTGTCCTGACTCGAGTGTTTTGTGTTTTGCTTTACTCTCGGGTCAGCCTGAGTATTCACAGATTTGGATTTCCACCTTCTGGAGATTTGAATCGCTGGAGATTATCTGCTAGTCTTGTTCTATCAACTTCGGTTCCGTTGTTCTATTCAGCCTGTACTTGGTTATTGTATTGAGACTTCTGCTGTACTTTATTTCTTATGTTGTATCTTATGTAACTCTGATATATTTACATAGTAGCTTCATGAACTACTATTTCTTTTACTTCCACTGCATTATTTTACTCTATGTCTATGATCTGTGATTATATTTATTTACTGCATACTCTGAGATTTGCCAAATTTTATTTACAACGCGGTATTTTGAGCAATTCAACTTCGGCATGAGTGTCTACCTATACAATTATAATGGATGCGAATGGTTGAAAATATCAGGTCGTTACGTTAGATATTTGTTGATTTGAGATTTCTGATTATCGTTTTTGATAATTAGATATTTGTTGATTTGAGATTTTTTATTATCGTTTTTGATAATTAGATATTTGTTGATTTGAAATTTCAAATTATCGTTTTTGATAATTGGATAATTGCTAAATTTACTGATTTTTGAGGTTTCTAGTCTCTAATTGATTCTAGATTATGTTGAATATATTGAATTGTTATTTTCTACCTACCTCTGTTGATAGTTAGAGTTTGTTGATTATGAAGTTTTTGTTGTCTAGTTAAATGTTAGATAACTAGATAAGTGCGGTTTTGCGATTTGCGATTTGTGTTTTCTAATTGTATTTGTTGATAATTAGGTTTTGCTGTTTTCTAATTATCGTATCGATAATTAGATATTGCTGTTTTGTGATTTTTGTATTCTAATTATCTAATTGATAATTGAATATTACTGATGATTGCATTTATTCAGCTTTGTTGTTTTATGATTATCTATCTGATAGTTAGATTTTGTTGAGAAATTGTGAATCTCTTTTATGAAATTGAAAGATTTCTTTGGTGTTTGTGTTTTGACCTTTATTTTCTAACTTAACCAGTTTACGTTAGAAAAATAATTGTTATTGACACCTTTATTATGAAAATTGCGGGGACGCAATTTTTATAAGGAGAGGGGTCTGTAACAACCCGGAGTTTTACAACAATTATTTATCGTCAAAATGACGATTAAATCGTTTGTTAATTACATTTCAGTTTTGAATCGAATTGAAATTCTTTTGTAAATTTTGTTAAATGTTGAAGCGGGCTTTAAAGAAAAGTTATCATGGCCCATAATTGTTGATGTCGTGATAAGGGTATAACCCGTTCCCCTTTGCCACATTTCCATTTGCAACCCTAAACATACGAAAAGAAAAAAAATGGTGGCTCGTCTTCGTTCCTTTTCAAAAAAAATTAGGGCATGCTCGTCTCGTTCGTTCCTCTTCAATTTGGAGCTTCTGAGAAAATCGTTCGAAGTCGCGTCGAAAAAGTGATTTCGTTCGTTCCGCTTTGAAGAATTAGGGTCGAGATTTTGAAGCCGTGAATACTCTACAATTCATTGCTTGCTCGTCGATGCTAAGGTGAGTACCCACTCACATCTAATTCTCGTCTCGAGTTGAATTAGGGTTTAAACTTCGTGATTTCGTTCGTGTTCAATTGTTTGGGTGGTCGATTCATTTTACTTGCAGTGATTCATGTTGTTTTGTATTGATTTCGTTTCGACTTTGGCCTTGCGGTTGTAAATTGAAACTGCTTGTCGATGAGATTTCTGTTTTTATAGGGTTCGAAACCCTTGTTTTCGTTTGTAATAATTTGCTTGAATTTTTCAATCGTTATATCTCGGCCTGACTTTGTTTATGTGAAAATTCTGATACACTGACTCATTTCGGAATTTGACTTCTTTATTCACCTTGACTTTGGCCACGACTTTGTAATAACTGTGATGGTATTATTATTTAATAATTTGGTTAGACTTAGTTGGGCATTGAACTGACTACATATATATATATATATATATGTATATGTTCACTTGAGGGCATTCAGTCTAATCACTTTGCTTTGCCTTGCAAATTGACTTCGGCATTGCATTTCTCAATTTGAAACTTGGACTTTGAATCAGTTTCTTATAACTTGGTTTCAATTTGTACATTTCGCTGTTTCGACTTTTGGTTGCATTGCTAATGTTGCTTTGACAGTTGAGCTTAGTTCGACTGTGATATTGATTTTTGCCAGTTGCATTGTTACTTGAGATTTACCTGACTTCTTCAAGTTCGTTTTCGTTTCGGGTTGACTTCGATCGATTGGTTTTGGGTTCTTTTCAAATTAGTACTATGCCTCTCGTTTGATTTTGTTTTGAGGTTATAAATTTTTGTTGGCTTCGTCCATCATCATTGTTTTGATACTGAACTGTATTCTGTTGACTTTGGAAATTACTATCTCTGGATCTGTTCGATTCTAGCCTTGACCACCTTGGCTCTGAATTGATGCTAAACTTCGATTTTGATAACACTGTTAGCATCGGCCTTAAACTTGATATTGATGGTGTTCCTTATATTATCTTATGTGATGCACTATTGTTTTGGATGTTGCATTTTGTGTTGCATTTGTTTCTTTTTGATTTGGTCGAGGCTGCATTAAGTTGTTTCCATGAGATTTGAACTTGATATTGTACGTGGTTGTTTCATGTGATGTTCATTCTTGTAGCATTTTCAACTTGTTGCATGTATCAATATGCTCAGGTTTGTTTGGTCTAGAAATATTCAAGTTGGAATTGGCCATTGGTTTGACCTACTTGTATTGTTTCTGGCTTCAAGCATAGATGCCTGGTTTTCATACGTGTACCGATTTTTGGACATTTTGTTGTTGTCGAGTCACTGTTGCATACATGTTGACTTCGTATATTTTGCCACTGAGTGTTATTCATGCATCCAGCTGTGCATTCGTACATGAAATACTTGTCGACTTTACTTGCTGTTGGGTTGACATGTATGGACTGTTTAGTTTCTTGGCATATTGCTTATTTCAATTGCAGTTTCATGTGCAGTTGTGTAAGGGGATGGTACTGTCCAGTTTACAGTGCATACTTGTTATATCTTTGTTTATGCCACTCTTTTGGTTTGTGTTTCACTTGCATTATTGTAGTGGCGAGGCAGTACACGCGTGCGTGTACTGCAGCCCTAGCAGAATTGACAAATTTAATTGATATTTCGATAGTTTGAATTGTTTCGTTGATTCAATTCAATATTTTGAAGTTGTATTTTGATTTGGTTTAATCTGATGATTTTGTTGATATCTAATTATCTTTTAGATAAGTTAGATTATGTGTTTTCTAATTATCATATTGATAATTAGATTTTTGTTGTTTACGCTGTTTTGTTGGCTTGGGTTTCACTTTGACCTTTGCAGTTATAATTGCTGTTAGTATTCACTGTTGTGATGATTTCACGTACTGTAGTGGCGAGGCAGTGCACGCGTGCATGTACTGCAGCCACACAGAGTTTGGTTTGATTTAACCATTTTGAGATTGTCTAATTATTTATCTAATAATTGGATTTTGTTGGTTAAATTGATGTTTAGGCAATTCTGTTGTTTTCTAAAGTATTTGCATTAGTAATCTTTTTTATTGTCTTGTTGATGGTTTGAATTTTTTGATTTGTTGTTTAACATTGTTTAGTGTTATATCTGCCGTTATCTGATTCTCTTATTGAGGAATTGGATATACGAGATTTCTGTGACTGTCGTCTATTTGATATTTGATTATTACTGCTTCTGTGCATTAATAACTGAGTTTGAATTAGACTGACCCGTGTATTATTTTCTTTTGAATTTAATACTAAGGTCGGACCCGAGTTATTTCAGGTTGTAGATATCTTGCTTTGGGTTGATGTTTGAGCTATGAAGACTTTTCATATCTTTTGGAGTAGTCGTGTCATAGTATAGGTTGATATGTATTCATGTATATTAGTTGATAATGTACTTGTATATATAACTTCCAGAGTCGACAGTTGTAGTTGTATCATATGTATTGTGTCAAATGTATTGTAACTGACATCAGTTATATATATATATATGAGACTTTTGTTATCTGTGTTCCGCATCTTTTTGTATCTGTGTTAGTATTACATATATTGTCCTAAACTATTATGAACCATCGTAGTTCGTTTTATACTGGAATTGGATATGTCGATGGGAGTAAATAAATAAGAGATGAAAAATGAAAAATATATACCACTCCTATCGAGGTAACCAATACTAGTGTAAAACCAACTACGGATGGCCGCTCCTATCCAGCCTTATTCTTCGTAATAACAGACAGTATTTCTTTTAATACTCTTTGTTATTGTGAGCATAGAGGTGGGGCGTCACAACTTCCAATTCAAATCAATTTCAACTTAAATTTACTTCACTTTCAATTTAAATTCAATTACTTAGCTTTCCATTTTTATTTATTCAATTTCATTAACACTTAATGAATTATACACAATCAACCAACAATCATATAACAACCAATGTCTTTCAACACAACCAAATTTATTCAATTTACTTTACTTACATTCAATTTGTTTCAACACTTTTAATTCCAATTGGTTTAATATTAAATTGACTTCCATTCAATTCATTCAAATTTCCAATTTATTAGCTTCTAATGAATTAACACTTGCATCCATTATTCCATATCAATTTACTTACATTCGATTGATTAACATTCAATCCATTAGTTCAATTCAATTGCTAATTCATTTTACAAATAAAGTTGAATTTCATTTATATAACTTAAGTTCACATCCATTTAATTCACTTTATTATTTCACTTCGATATCAAAATCAAATTCATTTAACATCACTTAAGTTATATTCCAATTAAACATCATTTGTTTAACTTAATTTAATTTTCCACTTATAAATCCAATTCAGATTCCAATTCTATAGTAAATTCTATTTAACTTTTACCAAAGTCAAATTTCATCAATTATTCAAATTCATATCTCATTTTGCTTAACAAAATGGTTTTAACCACTTTAACGATTGGTTTCATTTTCATCTTTTCTCATTCTATAAGTTATACAACTTATTATTCAACTTCCAAATCATATTATAAGTATAAAACTCATTTTTACTTATATTTATTAATTTTAATTTGGATTTTAAATAAAAAAAATTTTATCACAACAACACTTCAATTTTCAATTTACTATGGTAGGAAATCCATCACACAAAAACTCGAAAATGATACTGATGATGCTGCATTCATCACCCTTATTATTTCCCAGCAACATTAGTGAATTCGGTGCTTAAATTCTTTCAAAAATTTCTTTTTATTTATAAATCACATTTATAAATCTTTTCTCATATAATTTCACTATTTTACTTTACTTATACAAGATTATTTCACAATTGTAAATCATCTTAATTATAATTCCATACTTAATAATTCATTTGCTTATATACCTCATTCTTTTACAATTGTTGTTTTCATTAAGATTATTCAAACAACTTTTATTAACTTATATATATTCTTACATTTTCAACAACCAAACAATCAATTTATATACACTTTAATAATTTCTGAAAAATTATTTCCTTTATATACAAAAATAACACCGAGGTAAAATTATTTCATTTACCCAATTTAAAATGATACTATGTCGACTTGCCTCGTTTAAGTGTTTAGAAACCCCTATCGATAATATGGCGTCCCACATACCGACCAGAATTCACAAACAGCTCAACGGATAAGTAAACACAATATAAAACACTTTTATATTCACTAACAAATATGCACTCATATCTATTATTACACTCATACTCATTCTAGAGTACTGCTGACTCTATCTCTAATGAGTAATACCCAACAGAGCCAAAGTTATCGCTTAACCATAAGCTCTGATACCAAATGTAACGACTCGACTTTTCGACGCTCGAAAATTGACATTAATACGTTCACTGTATCAACTGCCGAGCAATCGAATGCCGAAAAACCGAATTGTTATGGAGAAAAAGAAGAGGTAGAAGAAGACATAAGAAAAAGAAAGAAGAAACAACAAGGAAACATAGAAACAAAATCAATATCAGAATCTCACATTCGCAGCGGAACAATATATAATAGATAAATGAATAATCTTTAAATCAAAGAACTATATCATTTTATACATTACATCACCATTAGAGTTTACAACAACAATACAACATTGGACAGTTATATAAACTTGTCCTCATACAGAATACACAACGGAATAATACTATCATATACAAGTGATACGTCTCGCCATCCAGCTCGCCACTGAGCTCCACAGCATCTCCTGAATCCAGAATGACCTGATAACCTGACTCTAGACCGCCCGTGTGGAAATTGGTGGGCACCTAGAGTTTAGGAAGGAAACAATAAACTCTAGGTCAGTCATGGTGACTGGTGTGAGAACTAAAACAGTTATTATCTTTAAAACAACAACAACAAAAGAAGTGGTAAAATATTCGCAATGCTTTTGGAAAATGAAACTACCATAAGACCTCCCGCCACACACACAATGCAAACGCAGAATTGGAGGAGATTTCTTCTTATGATAATCACACATGCTTACTACGCAAATCATTGGATTATTATTATTAGTGCATAGTGCAGAAAACAATTCGAAAGTATAATATTAATCTTAGCCAGCATAGACATTCCGAACTATGCCTACTATAGCTACCATCTAAACAGTGGGGCGCCACCATAAGTAAATGGCAGGTTCTACAACTAATACCGTACAGGGTTCGTATTGGAAATTGGATTGCCAACAAATGGTCAGGCTAAGGAACTTCCTATGCCATGTAAGGAACGCCTCTGGCTGGACGCTCCGAGAGACAACCTGCTCTCTGCCAACACAAGGCCGGGTTACCCTTATAACTAGGTAACACACGAATATGCCATCCCCCAGTCCTTTGGGACCTTTATCTGAGTGCTCGGTAACCAACATCACACATAATAAATAAAGTGTGTCCACATGAGTAAGTATCTGGGCTCCATACCATGATACTACCCTTTTCTAGAAGGAAAAGACATACCCTAAAGGGCGCGACCCTCATAACCTTGCCGCATATTCTTGTTTCGACCATTTCCGGGTTGTGAGGTCTGAAGAGGTCTCGTCCACAAAGCTACGCTTTTTCACAAAGCCACGCTTTGATCACAAATGATCAATAAATGATCATCACACAGCAACACTCAGCATGCCACATTACCAAATTGGGAATATATCGCTGATAAATTTCAACTACATAATCTCTGAGCTCGTACGTCTCAGAGAAGGGTGTTAAGCTAAGAGAATAAATTCTCCACCACCAACAGAAATGTATTTGAAAAAAATCAGCTTTATATCTCAAAATGTAATGTCAGACATGTAACCATACAAGTCTGTTCTGGGTTCGAACAGAACCGAAGGCACTTTAAAAGAAGCCCTTGCAATCTGGGTATTCACAATCCCGATAAAACTTCCCATCACAAAGGAAATCTCTATACCGTAGCTAACGGTGCAGAGACAATCGATAGGTCATCCTATCATTTTCACAAATACCCGGTCTTCACTACCGGTCTTCAATACAATCCATATCGTTGTATCACTCATTCGGAATGGGTTATATGACACAGAAGTCTTTTCTCGGCTAACCCGAATAGTGAGCACAATATTAAAAAACATATGGATTTCAATTAAGTCACAACTTATTACCCAAATCCTTTCCTTTAAATGGTTAAAACAATTTACCATTTCCAATCTTTAAACAGAAAGATTCATTTCAAAAACCTTCAATGGTTTAAACAATTTCCACACTTTTAATCTTTTAAATAAAAAGATTCAATTTACAAAGTTTACTCCATTCACAAAGATCCATTCATGGATTTCAAAACAATTTCCATTTTAATTGAATTAACCCATTAAATCTTTAATTTAAGATTTAATTTATAGCTTTAAAAACTATTCACAATTCAAGTCTTTTATAATATAAAAGATACGCCTTTTGAAATACTCTTTTATTTCAAACAAAGTTTAATTATCGTCACAAAGGTTAATTCATAGTTTTTCTAAACTATTTACAATTTCATTTCAATCTGAAATGTTTCGATACAAATTGGAAATCTTTTCACTTAATGAAAGCCATTATCATTTGAAAACAGATAGTTTTCGTTTTGGGAAAAACGGTTACAATTATACAAGTTAGAGCCATTCAAGTATGAAACTTGAATATAAATTTAAATTTCCAAAATCATATTTTAAATGGTTAAAAACCCACATAAACACCTTTTATAACTTATAAAATCTTTTAAACCAAAATTCCCAATTCATTGAATTCAATTTCAAAATATTGAATTCAAACTTAAATCAAATGATTTAAATTCCAATTCCATTAAGTTATTTAAAATAACTTTTATTTTTGAAACCCATTTCAAAAACTTCAAATTTCAATTCCAAAACTATTTTGGATTCACAAACTCAATTTTTCAAAATTGATAAAAATCTATGAATTAACCGATTTCCATATGAAATCCACATTTGTGTGTGTATTGTGTAGTCCAAGGGTTTAACACAATAGTGCAACAGCATTCAATCATCACAGATCAAATATAACAATATAATTGATAAGCGATATAAACTATAACGCTTATCTTCATTCACAGATCACAGATATATATATATATATATCACAGATAAATAGATCACAAATCACACACAAATCAAATATATAACAGAGCATCACACATCAAAGATGTCAAACAATTCAACATCCAATATAATCCAAACATCCATAGATAGGATAAAGTTAATTATCTGATTAATTTAAATCAAATAAATTTCTAAACATTTCCAAAATTATTTCCTTTTAAAAATAAATTCCTTTAGCTCTTCAAATCTATTTAAAAATACAAAATCCATTTATTAAGCTCTTTTTCCCAAATTTGAAATTTAATTCAATATAGTTCAAAAAATAAGACTTTATCTTTTAAAACCCCTTTTTAAATTTATCCAATTATCAAAATAAATTTTTCGATAAATTTCCAACTTAAATTTCGAAAATCCAATTTTTATTCATTGTCGGTATCCAACGATACCAAAAATATATTCGGCTAAATTACAGCCTTCAACAATTCCAATTTCACAATTATAATCACACGGAGATTGTAAATAGACAACACACAACATATGAAATAAATTCAAATGTTTGAAGAATCTAGTTGGATCCCTCCAACCTGTTTCCCTGCATCCACAGATGTTAGCACAATACCAATTTCACTTCACAGTGAAATTATCGCGGTATATGGGATTTATAAATATTATCTGCTATTATGCGGCGCAATAGGGTCTCATCCGCTATATAATGCGGGAAATCAACTCCAAATACATATATAATACCAATTCCACTTCAATGTGAAATTATCGCGGTATATGTTTTTAATAAATAACCTCCGCTTAATATACGGTGTATAGGGTCTATTTAACACAATAGATAACAGTTTATCATCCAATCATCACAATCAACACTATCAACAATTTTAAATCTAACAATTTAAAATTTAAATCGAAACAAAACATTCGATTGAGTGAGGAGTTCTCACCTTGAGTTTTGTCGAGCGTTTTAAATTTTAAATTAAACCGAACCGTTCGATTAAATCAAAAAATTTAGCTTGCTCAAACTGACTCCAGATCTATGCTGCAGCGTAGATCGCGTCGCTGCGATCTTGGCGCTTCCAAATTCGTCGAAATCTGATAATATATGACGAAGTTATGGTAATTTAAAGTTTAAACGATTTATTATAAAATAATTTACAACTTTATCTTCAATTTTTCAAACCATACTCAATCTGGCCGTTCGTTCCCCATCACGAGATCAGGGCCACTCGTATGTTTCTTCCCCACTCACGAACATGCCCAGGCAACAAACGCGTGAAAGAACCCATATCGGCCGCCACTAGGGTTTGATTTCGCGACCATCCCTGTTCATCTTTTCGTCAATCAGATGACGCCATATCGAAGCCCATTGATAACCCCACCTACGGCCAGAACGAGGTGAAGCTCGGTTCCCCACAAGCTTTGAGAATCATGCACGAACATTTTGCCTTCAATCCAAAATCGTCGTTGATCCGTTGCTTGGATTTCGATCTTGGTCGTTGGATTTGTAGAACTCGATACCCACTACAACATTGTAGTTGAAGGTTTGTTGTAAATGTCGATGGATTGGAAGATTTTGGAAGAAGAATGATGGAGGTTTTCGGCCATTGAAATGAAACTGGCGGCCACGAGAAAGAACTAGGGTTTGGCTCTTGTTAACGTATATATATATACGTATATAAATAATATTAAATTCATTTTGAAATGACTTTTTCAAACGATCTCCAAATCACACGTGCCGCCTGGCGTTCGTAAGGTTTTACCCGAGTTCCAAACACAATGGAACGTGTTTCTGGAGCTAATTCGATCGTATGTGAGAGTTACGGAAATAAACGATCAAATTTAAATCAAATCGATTTAAACCGATTTCGATGCGTTTTGGCTTGCCCAGACAAACGGTAAATCCGATTGACACGAAATTTGAAATCTTACAATAATATCACATTACGGATCCGATGAAACTAGTTTTGTCGAAATCGAGACTGTTTGAAAAATGGTCATTTTCAATCGTCAATTAAATATTAAAATAATCAATTTTCACAAATCAACTTTTCATTCGATTTTAAAAGTTCTATAACATCGTTATAACTCCAATATGATTTAATATAACTTTATAAATCATTTTTAATTACATTTGATCCAGATTCCAATTATTTCCAAAATTTCAAATATTAAATTAATTATTTAATCGTCTAATTAAATCATTATATCGAAATTAAATCAATTCGACTTCCAAATCTTACTTATTAATATTTAAAATTAATTAAATATTCGAATTTAAAATGATAGAAATTCTGGGTCGTTACAATGACAGCCGAGTTTTTTCTTCCTCCCTAGCCTTCCGCCTACCATTCCAGACCCACACCATCTCGGCCGAGCACGTTTTCCCTACTCCTTCCTCCGCCATGCTCTGGTTCGTCCATGCTTTCATTTATATTGTTTTATAAAACATGAGTTCTGTTTTTATATCAGTATATACTTGTATGGCTGCTAATACATAATATATAAGGTTATAGTAAATTTTATTATAAAGATATATTGCCTATTGTTTTAGAGTCTACATTTATACATTAATATGTTTATAATATATATATATATATATATATTGTAACGACCCAAAATTTTCGATCCCGAAAATTCCAGATAGTTAGGAAAAGAAGAAAGAGATAGAAGAAGAAGAAACAGAAACACTACACAGATTCTCACATTCACAGCGGATCAAAATATAATATCAAATAATAACAGTTTACAAAAGAATATTGTATCAGTTGATTACATTTTTATACACCAGAGTTACACATATACTCAAACACTGGACATATACAAATCAACATGTCTCAGATAAACAGAAATATATCACAGCGGAAACACTCCATACGTTCCTGCCATCTAGCTCGTCTCCTGAGCTCCAGAACATCCTTACCTGAAATCTGTAATACTCGGTCTGACCCGAGCATTACATCAAAGTAACACACGGGTCAGGCTGGAAACTAGCGTGAGTAAACCCATATAATTTGAAATACTAAACTCAAACCATGAAAGGAAACCCGTGTAACTCGTACTTCACCCCGAGTTCATTACTTGTTTGCTCAACACTTATTTTACAAATCAAATTCTAAGTATTCTACTCAGTTCTAAGGTCCATATTATCCCATTCAGTCTATTGATTCCACATATCAAAATTTAGGGAAATAGAATTACAATTCGAAGTGGGTTCCGGATATCACTAATATCCGATCCCTGTCTCTTCGAATTCAATACCATCTTTTTAAGCCAAAATGTTTTATAGTTAAAACAGTTCAATTCTATTATCTATATACACACAAATAGATAATCTACATTATCATCACAATTCAACCAAAGCATTCATATCACACAGCATCAATTATCTCTTATTTGAGATCTCAAACCATTCAAGGCAATCAATATCATCCATCCATACATAAGCAAGGATTAATCACTATCTATAATTAATTTAAAATGAATTAAATTAATTACTTCATCTCTAATTAATTTAATATAAATTAAATTAATTACTTCATTCTATAAATCCTGCTTACTTAATCATTACTAAATCAAGGATTAATCACTATCTAATAATTCATTTAAATTAATTATGAAGGTGATAATAATACTAATTTTTTTCATAATATGGCCAATTGTAGGAAGCGTAGTAATACTATTAATTCAATTTTAGTTAATAATGTTGAACTAGTTGACCAAAGAGATCTCAATAGGGCTTTCACAGATTATTATAAAGATATTTTTGGAAATAAAAATAAATGCAGAATTAATGTGAGATGGAATGATCTTTATCCGGCTGTCTCCAATATTAATCTTTTTGATTTAGATGTTCCTTTTACTGAAGAAGAAATCCATAAAGCCATTTTTGATTTACCGGGTGATAAATCCCCGGGTCCGGATGGATTTCCAATTTTCTTTTATAAAACCTTTTGGGATGTTTTAAAATATGACCTAATCTACATGTTTAATGATTTTTATAACGGAAATCTTCAATTAGGTAGATTTAATTTCGCAAATGTTATTTTATTACACAAAAAAATAGGTGCTAATAATTTAAAAGATTTTAGACCCATTTCATTGATTAATTGCTCCGTTAAAATTATTTCTAAAGTTTTAGCTAATAGACTTAATACAAAAATGAATGACCTAATTGACTGTTCATAATCAGCTTTCATAAAAGGAAGAAATATCACAGATGGCGTGGCAGTTGTTCAAGAATATATTAATCATTGTTGTAAGAATAACATTACTTGTGCCATTTTAAAATTAGATTTCGCTAAAGCTTTTGATTCGGTTGATTGGGATTTTCTTGTAGATATTTTTCATGCTAGAGGCTTTAGTAATAGATGGATTAACTGGATTATGAATTTGCTTAAAACTGGCAACTCTAGTATTATGGTTAATGGTATTTTAGATAATAAAATTCAGTCTAAGAGAGGTTTAAGGTAAGGGGACCCTTTATCGCCCCTACTATTTAACTTAGGTGCTGATGTTTTTGCTAAGATTATTAAAAACGCAGTCAGCAATGGTTCTCTGGGAAATATAGGTAATAATATATCGAGTTATGGTGTATCAGTCCTACAATTTGCAGATGATACTTTTCTTTTTTCCTCTCATCTTCCTAGACACATTATTACTCTTAAGTTTATTCTCTATAGTTTTGAGCTTTTATCGGGTTTAAAAATAAACTTTGATAAAAGTTTTGTTTTAGTTCTTAATGATTTCGAGAAAGTTGAAAATTTAGTTGTTAATACTTTAAAGTGTAAAATTATGAATTTTCTGATTGAGTATCTAGGTTTTGTCATTAGACCCACTAAACTTAAACATGATGATTGGTTAATAATCATTGATAAAATCAAAAAAAGGATTTCTAACTGGAATGGGAGACTTCTATCTAGAGTAGGTAGATTGGTTTTAATTAATTCGGTTTTGTCAGCTCTCCCAATTTATTGGATGACTATGCATCTTTTTCCTGGTTGGGTAATAGATAAAATAGATAAAATTAGAAGAGATTACCTTTGGAGTGGAGATAATCCAAACAGTAGCATCAAATGTCTTGTTAATTGGGAAACTATTTGTAAATCCAAAAAGGATGGTGGTTTAGGAGTCATTAATTTGCGTAATATGAATTTGGCTCTTCTAGGTAAATGGTTATGGAAATTTAGAGATACCAACGATAATGCCACTTGGAAGGAGATTATTTCTAAATATTATTATAATGGTAATAATAATCTTTATCAGATTAGTCCATCGGTTTCTCGTAAGCAATCTTATTTTTGGAAATCCATTTTAAAATGTAGAGAAATTTTCAACTTAGGTATTAATATTATAGTTCACTCTGGTAATAATACTTCTTTTTGGCATGATAGTTGGATTTCCGCTACTCCTCTTAGGAATGAGTTTGAAGATTTATATGATATTTGTAGCTTCAAGTATGCTTTTATTTCTGAAGTTTTTGATTCTGAAAATGACCCTCCTTGGAAGTTTAGTTTTAACAGGATTTTAGTAGGTCAACTCTTAGACAGCTCATTTTGCTTTATGCTAGATTAAATCTTTATAATATCGATAATGAAAATGATTATATTAGTTGGGAATGGGATAAGAGCAAGAAATATTCCACTAATTCATTCTATAGGTTTATCAACTTTTCAGGGGTAACTAATAGTTTTTTTAAGTTTTTTTGGAAATCTAACGCTCCTCCAAAATATAAATTACACATGTGGCTTATTATTCATGGTAAATTAAATACTATAGAATTGTTAAAAAGGAAAAATATTTGTATTGATAATAAATGTTATTTTTGTAATAATCATTTAGAAGATATTAATCATATTTACTATGATTGTAAGGACACTCATTTTATTCTTATAAATACCCTTCACATATTTGAATTTTATATAAGTACTAGAATTACTGATTGTGTTTTCTACTGGAATTCTTTTAGAGTTAAGTTTAATAAGAATAATAGATACTTGCTTGATACTTTATTCACTATTTCTAGTTGGTTTATTTGGTTTGAAAGAAATCAAAGAATTTTTAATAATAACAATAATCACATTAATAAATTGATATTTTTAATTTCATCTTTCTGCTTAAATTGGATATCTAATCCTAAATATAAATTAGCCAAAAATAATTTTTTTAAGGAATATATTAGTAAGGTTAGAAATAATATTAATATTTTCAAACATAACAATAATAATTTTAACTTTAATAATATTTATACTAATACTTTTTCTAACTTAAACGATGATAATTTGGTGTATAATAATCTGCTTTCTATTGAGGGTCCATAAAGGGTCTCTTCATTTACGTTTATCTTATTAGATTTTTGTTCAAACATATATGTATATAAATTCTATTTATATAAATATATGTGATTTCTGTTAATTTGTTTCCTAGTATTGTTTCAGGTCTGGATTAGATAGGTTGCTAGAGCCTCTTTTCAGGTTTGCAGGATAGCTTGAGGTTTCGTGCAGGTGTACAGGATAGCTTTTTTCCAGGAGTTTTGATTGCACTAGGCGTTACATTCAGCTTTATGGTGTCTTCGGAGCGGAGTTTCTTTTTTAGGGATCAGTTTTCTTCTTCAGATTAGTCTTTTCCCTCAGAGGCTGCTTCTTTTAGATGGTGTTGATTCCAGTTTCTCTGGATTTAGATCCTTTTTTCTTCAGTTTTCCAGGTAATTCTAACACCTCATTATCGGGCGGTGGCCTTGCCGGAGCTCGGTATTGGGGTGAAATGGGCGGTGGCTGTGCCGGAGCTCATTTTAGGGTTACCTGTTTTTTTTACCCTGTTATCAGTTCATAGATTGTCACCTATCAGGCATGTTGGCAGCACCATATTATGTTTTATATATATAGTTTCATGTGTGCTCTCCTCTTTTATTAGAGGATCACACATTTTGCTAAAAAAAAACCTTGATTAATTATCCTTTAATTATATTTAAGTAATTAACCTTTAATTAATTCCACAAATTAATTATCCTTAACCATTTACAATAATTATCCTTAATTAATCACTTAAATTAATTATCTTATAATCATTTATATTGATTAATTACCCTTTAATTAATCACACTCATTAATTAACTAACCCTTAATAATTTTCCTTAATTAATTAAACCCTTAATTCCTTACTTTAAGTAATTATCCTTTAATAAATCACATTTAGTAATTGTCTATTAATTACCCACCTTAACTAATGACATTAAGTAATTATTTCTATAATTACTTCATTAGGTATTTGTCATTAATTAATTTCATTAAGTGATTTACTCTAAATAATTAATCATCTTTTAATTATCTTCCTTAATTAATCAATCCTTGATTAATTAACTTTAATTACTTTCCTTAATAAATTAATTAGTCTTTAATTAATAATCCACATAAAATTTAATCCTTTTGAGTAATTAATCATTTTCTTTTTGTATTCACTCAACTTAATTTAATTCAAAATTAGGATACAAGGTAAGCTTGAATCTATACTTTAAACTTATTTAAAACTTTGCTTAAATCTGGCTTTCAATATTTAATTTCATTTTAATTTTATTTTATTTTTAAATTTTGTTAGGTATAAAACCTGAAATCATCTAAGTGACTCGAGACCACCCTCAAAAACTTCGAGTCAAACTTCCCAAAACCTCGAGTAAAACACTCCATTGACTCGAGAAACTCGAGTACCTCATCTTCTTCCAATTCAAACTTCACCAGAGATGCACCGTGCACATGCACGGTGGCTCCGACCCCTTCTGGTCATCCCCAAAACCTTTAACAAGTCGGCGATCACAATCTCAGACCATCCAAACTCCAAACCCGTCGATTCCCACTCGAAATCAAATTCGAGTATCTCAGAACCCAAAACTGGAACAACATCAAAACCTAGAATCACCTCGTTCTCGCTCCTCCGACCACCTGAGGCTCTACGACTCCGGCCTCACCTCGCTGATCCTCCACGCCACCATTCCCCTGAATCTCGTGCAACTCGATCAACTAGAGATGACCCGGTCATCTCATTTCCAACCATGACCAAACAAGAGTATTAAACCCTAGTCTAACCAAATTCCATCACCACGTCGATTGATCACTTCTCTCACCATTTTTCCCCACTTCCCCAGTTGCCACCATAGCTTCGATCGAAAGCTCAACATCGATTACCACGCCGTTCGCCGTGAATTGGCAATAAACTCAAAAACCCCTCAACTCTGATTTCTCATAAATTACTTAGCTAAAAAATATGATTTTTGTGCCTAAATTCATCATTTATAATTCCGAATCATATTATAGAATTAATTCAAGAATTCTGATCAATAAATTTTAGGCCTATATTATGATCAGACCCGTAAATTCCAAATTTTAAATAAATACTTCATATATTTATTTAAAACCATTTTTAAAATTTAACTTACCTACTTACAAACATTTTTCATCAAGAGATCTAACCCTAAATTTGAATGTTTGGTGAGAAAAAGAATTTAATTTGAATGGAAATGAGCCTGAACATAGAACAGAGATGATATATATTCATACATACAGACCTTTGCATAACAAAGCATATATACATACATGCATTCACATTTCACACATACAACATAAAATATTACTTCAACATTTCATCACATGCATCCAGTTATCCTACCAGTTTTAAGTTTAAAATGTTTACTCACCTTGTTGATTTAACAGAGAGCCCTGGCCATGTCTGCTATCTACTTTTAAATCTTGATTTTTATTTTTTTAAAATTGATAATGCATTGTGATAATCATTTTCATTTATCAATCTTGGCCTAAAACCTATTTCGTGGGAGGATATGAATTTTAGAAAGTTGTTTTTGAGACTGTATAAACAACAGAGCATATGTATATATGCATTCACAGGCTTGCACAAGTATATACATATAAACCTTTCTATCTTTAAGCAAGATATATCTACACATACCATTATCACTTCACAGATCTATTGCTTGCATCAGGCAACTAAAGATTTTTAGCTAAAAAAAATGATAAGTCTACTCACCTTATTTTGATGCTTGAACAGAGACTGTAAACTTACTTTTGACTGGAAATCTTGTTTTAAAAACTGAGATGACTTGCTTGATGATCTGAACTTAGTTGAGTTGCTAAAATGATCTTGCCTTGATTTAGTTGAGTTTGCTGATGATTTGAGGTAGTGATGGATATATGTATATATACATAGAATAGAAGCTTGCGGAAGAAGCTAGGCATATTTGTATGGATATATGGATATACGTATATATACAGTTTTCACATATTTTCCTTTTGATTTTTATTATACATACTTTTGATTTTCTTTGGTCAGTAAGCTCTTTTGACCTGATATGATTTTGTACAAAGATTTAATAAAAAAAAAGGATTTCACAGTGATTTGATAATTGAATGATATAATGTATGCTTGAGTTGAATGGCATTAATTGTGTGTTCCCTCTTTTATTTACAACTATCTTCATATGAATTTGTATATATATATGCATTTATATCCTTATGTATATATGTATTTGCCATCATATTTATATGTTTACACCTATTTATATACACATGCTCATTTACATATTCCTATTTAATATGAACACACACATATACTTGTATATTTTTATCATTATATATATATTTACCTATATTCAAACTTTTACACATTTATTTATTTGCATATGTTTTCTATTCATATACATTGCTTATGTATGTTTTGATATTACATATATATTTATTTATTTTTATATTCAAACTTTCCCATATTTTACTTCATATGGGTATATATACATATATATGCATTTACATATTTATATATATATTAAACATCATAAAGTTTGTATATATTTGTCTATATATATTTATGGGTATTTTACCTTAATTTAAATGATGGATTATATATATATATATACACATTTCTAGAATATTTATCAATCTATACATACCCAGCTGTTTTACAAATCCCAAATATATATAATTTTTAGATCACTATATAGATTCGAGTATTTTTATCATCAGAAAATTTATTTATTTGATCAATCAAAATTAATATGCCGATAATTAAATTCAGTTAATTCCCTAATTAACAGATGTTAAAAATCCGGGTCTTCCCATTCCTCCCCCCTTTAGAACTTTTCGTCCTCGAAAAGGATCGAAGCGAAATTTTTTTAATTTATAATGTTTATTATTAATTTAAATCATTCTTTAATCATTCTAACTCTTTTTCTTTTAATTATACAATTTTAAAACACTTTAAAATTTATAGTATTACCAAACTAGGTTTATACAAAAATACTTTTTATAACTCGATGTTTCAACAAGTCCATCCTTATTCTCACAGAAATTCAGTCATACGTTGATCAGGCGTAGGACTGAAAATCTTTAAGTACTTAGTAGACCCATTTCAACATCCAGTGAAAATACTTGGAAAATAATTTTATTGAAATATCTGAAACATTTTTGAAAATAGAGGAAATATCTTTGGTGAGAATGCTCTGGATATCATCACCCCCATCCATGGTCGCAGTTACATCCTGGGTTACGTTGCCATCGCAGCAAAAGTCCATGTAACTATAGGCACTCCGCGCCCCTCGATTACGCCATGGAATGCATAATAGATCGTAGTTACATTCCAGGTTTACGTTGCCATCACAGCAAAATTCCATGTAACTGTAGGCATCAGCGCCCTCGATTTTCGCTGTCAAAAATGAAATTTCTCCACTCCCACATAGGTCGTAGTCTACCGATGTAAAATCAAACGCAGACTGTTGGATCTCAGCAGCACACACAACTTTCGCTATGTTACCATAGTGTCGCAGTCTACTGATATAAAATCAAACGTAGACTGTTGGCTCTCAGCGGCACACACGACTATCGCTATGGTATGCAGTAGATCGCAGTGACATCGAGTTACACTATCGTCATAGCATAACCCAAATGCCTCTGTAGGCATCAGCGCCCTCGACTTTCGCTACCCAATAATCCTTAGGAACTAGTTCTGTTCGGACTCCTCACAGGATCAACTTTAGATCCTCCCCCTTAGAGGCTCAAGGCAGTACCACCATGTGGCTCTCCTGAGAAGTTCATTCAAGGGAGCGCCTTTTTTTGCCAAAGCCACTTCAAAACACTTTATACTATACACATATAGTATTTTCCAAATCATACACCTAGTATGAATCGCATATAAAGCTCCTTTCTCAAAATCGATTTCCCAAAATCGATAATTCTCAAATTAGGCTTTCCAAATTCCAATATTGATTTTTTTTCCAAAAATCAAAAGCCTTTCCAATTCAAAGGTTCCAAAAACCTTTTTTCCAAAATCATTTTCACAAAATCCTTTGTATATATACGTATATATATAATATCCTTGGGAAATTTTTGAATCACTTCATACTTGTATAAATTCACTTTTATACTTCAAATACTTTCAAAAGCCTTTTCTTCTGGCAATAGATTCAACAAGGGGAGTTTACCTTATATAACAAAGATATATAACTTTGTTTATTCCAAATCAAATATTCAAATTTGATTACTCTTTTATAAAGTTATTAACCACATTACCTTCTTCATAAAGTAAATCTTAAATCATAGAAATTTCCAATTACCATTTTACCTCATCGTATATTCCACAAAATATACTTTTCATTTCAAAGACCATTTACAGTTCTTATCCATAAATTTTCAATGCCAATTTCATTCAAACCCGTACGATGTACACATATCATCCGTACGCCATATAAATCTGATTGCTCACTCGGTCACACAATTCCACTTCCGAACTAGTATTGTCCACCCGACTTCCTAGTGCGGACTCAGATCTGGTTTCTTGATCAGAAACCGTCATTCTCCTTGCATAGTCACACCTATGATAGAGAATATCCAGAACCAATCAAGAATCCATATCTAGGTTCGCCGTCGAAAATCGAGTGAAAAAATCCCAAATCGGATCTGTTAGGTGTGTTTCGACCGGCTCCTTCCCTACCACCGAATTAACGTCTCACTAGACCGGCTCCATCCCTACCACCGAATCAACATCTCACTGGACCGGCTCCATCCCATGCCCACCGAACCAGCTCTCTCCCAAGCTACCACCGGTCCAAATCCCCTAACTACCGAACCAGCTCTCTCCCAAGCTACCACCGGTCCAAATCCCCTAACTACCGAACCACATACTACCGAACCAACCCGCACTCCACCTACTACCAGTCCAAACAACATACCACCTCCTACCAAACCAACCTACTCCACCCATCGCCAAACCAAGTTCCCCTGGACCAAGACGTACCAGACCAACCTTGCCCGGCCAGATTGCATCAGCCCAGGCCCACCAGCAGCTATATACATCCAAGACTCCTACCCTCAGCCTCACTCTATAAATAGAGGGGCAGGGGTACAACAATGGCGGACAAGTTTGAGAGCTCAAGCACGGATAGAACTTTCAAACAACTTTCATATACTTGTATCAAAGCTTTGTACTTGTAATCTGAACAAGAAAGGAGAAATAATATATAAAGTGGACGTAGGCACATTCTGGCTGAACCACTATAAATATGTGTGTCTTTTACAGTTTAGTCCCTACTTTTTACATATTGGCATAAATCATCCAGATCACTAAAAACAACATAAAATCAACTAAATCGTACGACTTGGAGGTGTTTGCCCATTTTTTGTGCAAACATTTTTGGTGCTTTCATTAAGAGCAAGAAGCTCGAAGTTTCAGCTTCTCCCACTTAACCTTCTTCCCGACAGCGTCATTCATTGCTTGGAAAACATGCCTCCCAAGAAGAAGAAAGATGTTAACAAAGGAAAGAACATCGCAACCAGCAGTCTTCCAGATCCAGTGGCCACAGATCAAGTAAGTCGTCCCCTTCCAATAGCAGTACCAAATGAAGGTCAGGCAAATCCGACAACTCCTGCCACAGAACAGCCTGCAGCAATTACTAAGGTAGATCTAGACAGGGTTGTGGCTGAAGTGACTAATCGCTTCACATCCCAGCAGGAAGCCTTGGTGGACTATCTCATGTCACGCTTAAGGGATGCTGAAGAGTTCAACCGCAACACTGAATCATGGGGTGAGTCCCAATCTGGAGGATCTCAGAGACGGCACAGATCTTCCTTCTTCGAGGGAGCTAATGACAGAAGCGGCCATGGTAAGAGCCGAGACCGAGCACAGCCCGAAGTAAGGCCCGAGGAAGTGCTTAGATCAAGACCCAGTAGGGGAAGATCGAGGTAAGGGCCAACTGTAGCTGATCCTAGCATGCTCCTAGAAGATCAAAGACAGCCACTGGAAAATATCAGGAATGATAGACGATACCATCCCTACAGGTCATCTGGGCGGAATTAGTCCCACAGAGCAGAACCGAACTCATTTCTATCTGCTCCAAATTCTGATGAAAGGATGGCACGCTTGTTCAGAGAGTGCGTCCAATGGGATCAAAGAGATCGAGGGATAGGCGCTAGGGTAACCAGCCCCTTCACCCGCAATATCGAAATTGCCATCACTCCCCGGGAATGGAAGATGCCAACAATGGAACCTTACAAAGGAACCTCCGACCCCGTTGTACACTTACAGAGATACACACAGCATATGCTCATGAGTGGAGCAACAGAGGGAGTACTGTGCAAATGCTTCCCACTATTCTTAGCAGATCTAGCTACCTCCTGGTTCTGTCATCTACCCCAAGGATCCATCAGCTCATGGGAGATGCTAAAAGGAAAGTTTATCAGCCAGTTCCGCATTCATGTGGAACAACCCAAGGACGCTTATTCCTTATCCAGTATCAAACAGAAACCTGGAGGGAAGCTGCAGCAATACCTAACCCGATTCAATGCCGCAGCGGCCGCAGTCCAAGATGTCGATGAGAAGCTCATCTTAATGGCCCTTTGTAGTGGTGTGCATCCGGATACTAAATTTGCTAGAAGATTGACAAAAGAAAAACCAGCTACTTTACCCGATTTCTTCCATGAAGCGGGAAAATATATGAGACTTGAAGACGCTGCCACTGAGGGGCATTCAGGGCAACAAAATAAGGCAACTCACGGCAACATGCCCGCTGTAGCAAAGGACATTTGAAGATATGACTCTAGGGATAATGCTGGGGGCAAGAAGGGAGAAAAGCATCTATATCGGCTAGGACCGAGATTTGACGCTTACACCCCTCTGAATGAAACGATCGAAAACATCTTCCTGGCCACTCAAGATGAAGTTAAATACAAACGCCCCCCGCACAAGAAGGAATTAGATAACGCGATTAAGTCTGGAAAATTCTACCGCTTCCACGAATCCCATGGGCATGATACCAATGAATTCCATCATCTCGGGGACTTGATTGAAGAACACATCAGAAGAAGGAGACTGGAACGCTATGTAAAAGGTCAGAACAGGACTCCAGTTCCTTCCAATGAGAACCCGAGGCTACCCTCCCTAGAAATAGGAAGAGGAAATCGCAACACCAGCGGCTCCAGTCAAGAGAAGATAGTGGTCCATACCATCTCGGGAGGACCACACATCGCCGACAGAAGCTGGGCAGAGATGGAAAGATATGGAAAGTCACTTAGAAACAATGAAGACTGCGTTAATTCTGTCATAGAAGAACGCCACCCGAAGTGGAAAGAGAGTGATGACATCACATTCAGTAGGCGTGACCTAGAAGGAAGGCAGTACCCTCACATGGATCCTATGGTTATCTCTGCCCGGCTCGGTCCAGCCGAAGTTTTCCGAATTCTAGTAGACACTGGAAGCTCAGTAAATATCCTATTCAAGCATGCATTTGACAAAATGAAACTGTCAATAAAGGATGTTTCTCCCTGCAATAAACCACTACACGGTTTCACTGGAGATGCAAAGATGCCCCTCGGGCAGTTGGACCTCTTTGTTGAAATTGGAAGTCATCCCCGCTCCGTTGTGCGGAAACAGACATTTGTGTTGATAGAGAACCACTCGGCCTACAACACCTTCTTAGGAAGGCCAGCCTTGTCTGACTTCCAAATTGTCCTGGCCCCATGGTGCCTAAAGATGAAATTTCCAACGGACAATGGAGTAGGGGAAGTAGAGGGAGACCAGGACATTGCTCGAGACTGCTATGTAACTGAACTTCGCAACAACCACAGGAAGGATAAAGGGAAGAGTGTAGAGATTGCCCTCTGCACAAAAAGTTTGGAAGCATAGCAACTAAAGAAAGCCCCTCCTCTTCGATATACCAGCGACCCTTTCAATGAATTAGACCCCAGGGACAAAGAGGAGGAGGGCACCGCCGAGCCTACAGAGGCTATGGAATTTGTACCTGTAGACCGACATGACTCGAGTAGACTATTGAAAGTCGGGTCCCAACTAAAAGCGGAATTGAAGGAACAACTCATTGATTTTCTCCGCCATAACTTGGATGTATTTGCATGGTCACACGCTGACATGACCGGAATCTCCCCTGACATAGCATGCCACGTACTAAACATTGATCCTACCAAGGTGCCAGTAAAACAGAAAAAGAGAAGTATGGGGGCAGAACGATCAGCAGCCCTCGATGAAGAAGTAAAGAACCTACTTGCCAATGACTTCATACGAGAAGCCATCTACCACGAGTGGATCGCCAACCCGATGCTGGTAAAGAAGGCTAATGGGAAGTGGCGAACATGCATTGACTTCTCCAACTTAAACGACGCCTGCCCGAAGGCTTGCTTCCCACTTCCCCGAATCGATCAACTTGTAGATAGCACAGCCGGGCACGAACTCTTATCTTTTATGGACGCATACTCGTGATACAACCAAATTCCCATGCATGCTCCCAATCAGGACCACACTAGTTTCATCACTGATCGGGGATTGTACTGCTACAAGGTAATGCCTTTCGGACTCAAAAACGCAGGAGCCACCTACCAGCGCCTCGTCAACAAGATGTTTGCAGGGCTAATAGGACAAACTATGGAAGTGTATGCGGATGACATGCTGGTAAAGTCAAGGAAAGCCGACGATCACGTAAGCCACCTGGGCGAGATGTTTTGAGTACTTCGCCAATATGGAATGAAACTTAATCCTCTAAAATGCTCCTTCGGAGTATCATCAGGAAAGTTCTTGGGATTCATCGTCCATGCCAGAGGGATTGAAGCAAACCCTGAACAAGTCCGAGCTATAAAAGATATCAAAATACCTTCCACTCGATAGGAAATACAAAGCCTGAATGGGAAAGTGGCCGCCCTAAGCCGATTCATCTCCAAAGCAACGGACAAGTGCGTCCCCTTCTTCGAAGCTCTAAAGAAAGACAATGGAAAGTTCGAATGGACTAACGAATGCTTAACATCTTTCCTTAACTTAATCGAACACCTCCAGAAACCGCCGGTACTCTAACCTCCAAACGAAGGCGAAGAGCTATACCTATACCTTGCTGTATCATCTCATGCTCTAAGCGCTGCTTTGGTAAGAGAGGACAACCGCACGCAACGGCCAATATACTTTGTAAGTAAGAGGGTTACAGGGGCAGAAGTCAGATATCCTAAACTTGAGAAGCTAGCATATTGTCTACTAATCGCATCACGAAAACTGCGTTACTATTTTCAATCCCATTCCATCAGAGTTCTGACCGATCAACCGCTGAGGCAGGTACTCCATCGTCCCGACACTTCTGGGCGACTACTTAAATGGTGCATTGAACTAAGTCAATATGATATTACCTACCATCCTCGCACTGCCATCAAGGGGCAAGCCATGGCCGATTTCATTACCGAATTCACTACCAACGAAGGTAAGGAGCAATCAGAAATAGCAGAAGACATCAAGTGGAACCTCTTTGTGGATGGTGCATCAAACGAACAAGGCTCAGGGGCAGGTGTGGTAATAATCACTCCTAGGGGAAATAAGCTGCACTATGCTATAAGGTTGGAATTCGCTGCCACCAACAACGATGTAGAGTATGAAGCAGTGATAGCTGGATTAGAACTTGCTTTAGAAATCGGAGCCAATTCTTTGTGTCTTCATAGCGATTCTCAACTTATTGTTAATCAAATACTAGGAGAATTCCAGGCTCGAGAAGAACGACTCATAGCATATTTAAAGAAGACCAAGTTACTTCTCAGTCGATTGGACCACTACTTAGTCAAACACATCCCTCGGGAAGAGGACCAAGAGGCCGACGAATTGGCGAAGCAAGCCAACATGAGAGACGGCGCTATTTCCGGAGCAGTAGCCATCTTAAAGCAACTGATCCCAAGTTTTGAGCAAGTGAATCTGATAGCTGCAACCGAAGGAGCAACTTGGATGACTCCCATTCGAGACTACTTACAAAGTGGCACACTACCCGACGGGCGTAACGAAGTCAAGAAGATCTTGAGGAAAGCTTCCCGCTACACAATACAAGAGAACACCCTCTATCGGCGCGGCTTCTCTAACCCCTTATTAAGGTGTGTCGCTGGAAGAGAAGCCAAGGAAATCTTATCCAACATTCATCAAGGAAGCTGCGGAGATCACACCGGAGGGCAGACTTTGGCAAAAAAGATACTCCGATATGGATAGGCCCACCTTAAGCAAGGACGCCTTAGATTTCATCAAAAAATGTGACAGATGTCAGAAGTTTGCTAAAATTCCGCGGCTACCAACAACTGAGATTACTCAAATGACCAGCCCCTGGCCCTTTGCAGTATGGGGAATTGACTTGATTGGCGAACTGCCAATGGGCCGAGGCGAGGCCAAATATGCTGTAGTGGCAGTCGACTATTTCACCAAATGGGTGGAAGCAGAACACCTAAATAAAGTATCTTCAGCAAAAGTTATTAACTTCTTGATCAAAAATGTTCTATGCAGGTACGGGGTCCCATTCAAAATCATATCGGACAATGGACTTCAGTTTGACAGTGAGGAGTTCGCCAACTGGTGCCAAGAGCACGGAATTCACAAGAGCTTCTCATCCGTAGCTTATCCCTAGGCAAACGGACAAGTCGAAGCCGTCAACAAGATTCTGAAAACTCTAATAAAAAAGAAGCTCGAGAAGTCAAAGGGCGCTTGGGTGGATGAACTCCCTACGGCACCGTGGGCCTATCGCACATCTTTTAGAACATCAACAGGGCATACCCCTTTCTCTTTGGCATACGGATCAAAGGCTATACTCCTAGTTGAAACCATCGTGCCTTCCCACCATAGGATCCACTATAACCCAGAAGAGAACGAAGAACTCCTTCACATGTCTTTGGATCTAATTGAGGAGAGAAGAAATGATGCAGCCCTCAAAGCAGCAGCCCACAAGCAAAAAGTGGCAGGACAATACAACTCCAAAGTCAAGCATCGTACCTTACAAGAAGGAGATCTTGTCCTCAAGCGAATCTTCCCTCGCCCCCGGGCACTAGATCAAATCTGGGATGGACCATATGTAATTCATAAAGATCTCCACAATGGAGCTTATATTTTGTCAACAGTGGACGGAGAGGTGTTCCAAAGGGCATGGAACATTCAACACCTCCGTCGATACTTTTCTTAACTTGTACTGCCCATATGAAGTGAATTAACAAAGAGAATCAGTGGACGTAGGCATTTTCGTGCCGAACCACTTTAAAAAACCTTGTCTCTTTTTTAACTGTTCCTTTATATCTTGGCTGCTTGTTAACTTTATCCTTTTCTGTTGAACAAAATCCTGTGCATGTAGCATTTCCATTCAAGCACTCCACAGCGCGACTTCACATGGACAAGACCTAACAGGTACTATGCGAATCTATGCCCTCGCCAATGAGACACTTTTGCTCCGGCATCCCTCTGCTGTGGGTTAACTCATTGCTCGCGACAGCCCTTAAAGCCAACTGTAATGAGCCGATTATAAGCCACTGAGAAGGCCGACTATAGCCAAGGCAGCTCATTACGGCGTTCGGCTCGCCGGCAACTGTGAACCTACTTTAAGCCCCAACATAAGGTGTGGCCAGCCAGGGGTAGTTCACGGTTGACGATCGGCACCCACGCTAGCCGGCTACAGTAAAGCGAATAATACCCATGATTACGGGCCATAATGGCCCGGGTAGTTACTGTGCGCAATCTCGGCTCTGATGTGTCTTAAGTACGGCTGTGGTAAAAAAGATTAACTCCCCGCGGAAGCGTAAGATGGGTGACAAATGTCTCCAAGACCCACAGCTAGGGAAAGTGACTACAAAGCCCGTTTGCCACGAACTTAAGCACATCGAAGGCCTTCCATGATTGGAAGTTTTACTGTTTCTCATATTTCAATTTTATTTAAAAAACTTTTCTCCTACCCTCTTTAACAATCCCTAAAGTACAGGACACAGAATAGGAGACATTCGCTAATGGAAGCGGATACTCACAGCAAGACACTAGACCGCATTCCACACTCAGTCACGTAAGACATACAAAGCTGCCATCTACAAGTGAAATATGAAGGGCGGTATTCTCTTCTTTCATGTATAAACATGTGGCTATAATTTATTCACACATCATACTAACATTGCAAGACATGAAATTATGTTTTAAGCAAGAACTTGACATCAAACACTATTGAATCACAAGCATATGCATAGCTATATTTCTTATATAACATGTCAAAATAACAAAAGTATTCAAATATGACAGAATCAACTTAAGTTAAAAGATTACACATCAAGAATAATGTCGCTTATTACAAGTAGCATAATTACAGCCTAAGAGTTACGTTACTGTTCTGAGACTAACATACACAACAATGTCAAGTTCACAAAAAGATATCCAGGTCAAATCAAGGAGCCGGCTGCGTCGGAGTTTTATCCTTGTCCTGTTGCCCGCCTGTCCGGTCAAAGAAAGAATTCATTAATGATAAGCAACCAAGTTAACGGAAAGACTAGAAAGGAAGACTTACCATCACCTGCTTCCTGACCATCCTGGTCATCATCCTCTACTTGTACACCTGCCTCCTCAGCAGCAATCAGCCGCATACCCTCCTTCACCGCCACCTTCTCCTCCTCGGTAAACTGGGCAGTAACCACATCCATCCTGAAGGCCACACCACCCTCCTTATCCGCCTCAGCCTTGGCCTCCTCTAGAGCCCTGAGATAGATCCTGGCCATAACCCAGGGGTAATCATCCATCCAGGACAAGTTACCCTGCCTCCAAGTGTGGAAGTACATATCCTGGAGCATCTCATCCATCATCCCCTCGTTCTCCTCCAACTCCCTCATTCGGACCTAAGAAGCCCGCAGCTTTGCAACGACAGCATCCCTCTCCGATCGATATCGTAAACGGTCAGCCTGAAGGGACCTCCTCATCGCCTCCGTCTCCTCCTTCAACTTGGCCTGAGCAAGCTCCGCGGCTTCAAGTCTCCCCGATAGTTCCTCTACCCGCTCGAGGTCCGCTTGCCGAACCTCATCCACCGTGGTAATAGCTATGTTAATCCGCTCCTTACAAACGACCTCCATCTTCCGCAACTCTGCCCTACCGGTCTCTTCCATAGTCTTCCTCAATTGTCTGGATGCGGCCTCATGCTGAGAGATTTGGATGGCTTGGTCGGCAAGTTGTTTAGCCTGGTCGGAAACTATCAACCGTAGCCGAATGTTGGCGCTCCCTATCTCTTCCCCAGCCTGGACCAGTCGGGCGTGGTACCCCATCAATTTCCTGGTCTCCTCGGCGACCCGGTCGATGTTCGCCTTAGCCTCATCCCCTAGAGTCACAACCCGGTTAGTAAGCAAATCGAGGTCTAGGGACTTAGCCTCATCAAGCACCCGAACCATAGGATTGCGAGGGAGAAGATGCTCACCAGTAACCTCATCGAAGGAAATGTCATGAGAGGCCGAGTCCAGATTTGGATGACCCGCAAACGGATTACGAGCTAAGCCAGGGCGATCTATCGGGATGACGGTTGGATTCTTAGACGGATGGGGGGAAGGCCTAAACTCAGTATCCTCCTCCGTAATATCATGAACAGGCTGGAGTGGGGGTTGAGGGCCAGGCAAAGATTCGAAAGCAGATCGGCGCCTCTTCCTCTTTTGAATGTCTTCTTCAATAACTCCGAGAAGAGGACGATAACCAACTACGTCTCCAGGGCGGGTAGTAGGGGGTTTCGGTTCGACAGAAGCTTTAAGAAGTCTATATTGTTCAAGCCTGTGCCAAAGATCTGAAGTCTTGGCAGTTTTGCCCGCTCCTGGAATAAAAACTAAGTGTCACAAGCATACGTTGAACCCTAACTCAGGAAATGTATCGAGTTAGGGAGAATAAGAATTCACCTGGAGTCGAAGAAGTCGCCTCAGCCGAAGCACTCCCGGAAGGTAAATCGCACCAGTCCCAGCTTTGTCGACTTTCTCGGGATTCTCCGCCAAAGCCGGTTCTTCCTCTAAACCTTCGAAGGCTTGGCGAAAAGCGTCATCCGTCCACTCTTGCATCTCGCCTACTTGCCCAGAAGACAAAGCCCCGGTGCCATCACCACCACCATCACCTCCTCCTTTACTTCCGCTCTCACCTCCTTTATCTCCGCCTTTCCCCTCATCCACATCTCCCTCCTCCGGAATGTCGGGACATGTACTGGGAGAGGGAACGTCAGACTTCTTAAGTTTCTTTCCCCCGACAGCTGGAGATATCGAAAAGGGTCTGCTTTTGCTACTCTTCGATGCAGCCCCTCCTTTAGCTTGGGCAGCCTTCTCTTCCGCCGTATCCCTCTACTTGACCACGGACTGATGTGGTAAGATCAGGTTATGCCCCAGAAGTGTAGCGTTCCTGATCAAGCAAGCAGCCGACCTATCTCTTCCTGAAAGAGCTTCTATCTCCGCTGTCATCTGAACCGGGCGATCATTCTCCACAACCGCAAAACCACCTGTCACTAGCAAGAAATAAAAACACATAAGAAGAAGCATTGCAACCAGAGCGGAAATTGTAAATAAGCTTGGACTTACATCCGGAGGTGAAGCGACGGATAGAAACAGAGTCGTCCCTGACAAAAAACCATTCCTTTTTAAACATGCTGTACTTTGAGTACAAGTCCAGGACTGGATTGAAGGATACGGCCGATTCCAAGCTGATGTATCGAGATCCCTTCTTATAGCCCCTCAAGTTATACAAATACCGAATCTCCCGGTTGGAAGGAGGACGCCCGTATCTCCTCTGAAAGATGACAAAAAGGCTCACCAGAATGGCATAGGAGTTAGGCTGAAGCTGAAGTGGAGCCACCTTCAGGTATGTGACGAAGCTGACTATCCAGGCATTGAGAGGCGGAATGGCGCCACACATACAGTGATACCTGGTGTAAGCAAAGTATCCTTCAGGGGGGTCATACGGCATCACTCCTTCCCCCGGCAATAGCATGCGTGCTCTGTCAATCCCAAAGGAGCGAGAAATGACATCAAGCTGCTCGCCTTTGAGTGAGCTAGGGAAACAATCAGGAGGTGAGTTCAAGAGCTCCTGAGGGCCGTACCCATCTACTAGTGATCTCGGGGCGGGCCCATGACGGACAGATCCAGACTGAGCTGGGGGCACTGTGGAAGGCTCTTCTCTGTCCTGTGATTTCTTCTTTTCTGATCGAGTTTCCACCTTATGAGACATTTATCTGCAAACACAAAAAAGCACGTTGTTAGAACAAAGGATGTAGACATATAAAAAACCCAAGATTTGAGTTCATCCGGTAATCCAAGTATATAAGTTCATTCGGCACTTATACCCCACGAAGTTCATTTGGTGAGTCGAGTCCCCAAAACCATTCGGTAGTCCAGAACGAAAACACATTCGGCAGAAAAGGATCTCACCTGGTTCGGCAAAAGTAAGATTCTGGTTCGGCTAACACATTTGATTCGGTGGAGATGAGAGTTTGATTCGGCAAAGACAGGGGTTTGGTTCGGCTGATAAAAAAACGGAAGCGTTAGGCCCCTACTTATAAGCAAATATCAATAACCGGACCAGATGGTTCGGCACTAGAGACTGGATGATAGCATGAATGGCTTAAAACAAAGCATGCCATATACAGGCATATGCCCTACTTTGGGGGGCAAATGTTGGGTGTGTTTCGACCGGCTTCTTCCCTACCACCGAATCAACGTCTCACTGGACCGGCTCCATCCCTACCACCGAATCAACATCTCACTGGATCGGCTCCATCCCATGCCCACCGAACCAGCTCTCTCCCAAGCTACCACCAGTCCAAATCCCCTAACTACCGAACCACATACTACCGAACCAGCTCTCTCCCAAGCTACCACCGGTCCAAATCCCCTAACTACCGAACCACATACTACCGAACCAACCCGCACTCCACCTACTACCGGTCCAAACAACATACCACCTCCTACCAAACCAACCTACTCCACCCATCGCCAAACCAAGTTCCCCCGGACCAAGACGTACCGGACCAACCTTGCCCGGCCAGATTGCATCAGCCCAGGCCCACCAGTAGCTATATACATCCAAGACCCCTACCCCCAGCCTCACTCTATAAATAGAGGGGCAGGGGTACAACAATGGCGGACAAGTTTGAGAGCTCAAGCACGGATAGAACTTTCAAACAACTTTCATATACTTGTATCAAAGCTTTGTACTTGTAATCTGAACAAGAAAGGAGAAATAATATATAAAGTGGACGTAGGAACATTCTGGCTGAACCACTATAAATCTGTGTGTCTTTTACAGTTTAGTCCCTACTTTTTACATATTGGCATAAATCATCCAGATCACTAAAAACAACATGAAATCAACTAAATCGTACGACTTGGAGGTGTTTGCCCATTTTTTGTGCAAACAGGATCGATAATACTATCTCGAAATTCTGTGCTCGAATCTGGATCAAATCACTATTCGAATAGAATAATATACGTACATCCTACGTATTTATCTTCATTGATTATCAGTTAAATCAATTCCCTTTCTATTTATCCTCACTTTGATTTTATTCACTTATTCACATTTTCCTTAATCCCCATTTGGATTATCGCTTCACTTCTTATCTCAGTTGGGTATTTAATCATAAACAGTTTGAACTCTGACCAGCTTATATTTAGAAAACAACTTGAAATTTTAAAAATAGGTAAATAGTTGAAAAATAATTATTAGTTTGTAAAATAGCTGTAAAATTGTTAAGTAATCGTAAAATAATTGAAAATTAGTAAAATAATTACAAAATAGTTGTAAAATAGTAACTAGTTATAAAGTAGTTGGAAAAATAGTGATTAGTTTATAAAATAGTTGTAAAGTAGTTAAATAGTTCCAAAAGTAGTTGTTAAATAAATATAAGATAGTTTTGGAATTTTAAAAGAAAAGTTGTATAGTAAATAGTTAGGAAAATAGATTTAAAACAGTTTATATCAAAATGATTTATTTAAAAATAGTCCAGAGCCAAACTATTCAATTCCCCATCAATTCAATTTAAATTTCCACTTCCATTTAAATTGCCTCACTTCTAATTTGAATAACTTCAATTTCCCTTGAACTTGATTTATCCCCAATTCAAGTTGAATTAACCTCAGTTTCTTTCCAAATTCAAATTAAATTCCATTTGATTTTAAACATATTCACTTTAATTATAATTCCAAATTATTCAAATTAGTTTGGACTAATTTCAAATTGAATCCACCTCAATTTCAAATCATTTCAATTTCTATATGATTTAATCCCAATTCCCATTTGAATTTGAACTCATTCAATCTTCAATTTTATTTCAAATTAATCCAATTCAAATTTTCCATTTGAATTTTATATTTATCCATCTTCAATTCTAGTTAATTCAAACTGAATTCAATTTGAACTAATGAAATCTAAATCTCAACTTTAAACCATCTCGAATTATATAAATTCGAGTTAAATTTTCAAATATTGGTTTAACCCCTTAAATCAAATTATCCTTTATTTTTAAATCAATAATCCCAATCTTTAAACAATTTAATTCTGAGTCCAATTCTCAAAATTCCATTTTAAATTATCTTTACTTAACTTATTTCAATGTTCAAATAAGAGTTCAAAACAATTTTAATTTACAAATTCAATTATTCAAATTTTCAGTTCAAAGTAATTCCATATCCTTAATTTCAAATTAAAATTTAATTTCCCTTTTATCTCAATAATGGATATATCACCACAATCCATTTCTTCATTCATATAAACAAATCCAATTCACAATCTAAAGATTATTAATAACAATAGGATGACATCATCGAGTTTATTCTAAAACATCCATCAATTTCCAATTTTCGGATCTCAAACCCATTTTAAGATCACACAAACTTCCCATTCAAATCAACTATTTAACTTCCCAAGTTAAATCTCAAATTTCATCTTGAAATTTCCAAATCAGGTTGTTCATTCCAAACTTATTTAACTTCTTCTAAGTTAAATTCAATTTAATCCCATTAACCTTACTCAATTTGAATTCCCATTTCAAATTTTAAATTTCTATCAATATTCTTTCTTAAAAGTTCTAAACTTATTTCATTATAAGTTTTTACATCACACTTCAGGGAAAATTAAAACTCATCACTCTAGAGTTTATTTCAAATTATCTTTGATACTATGTATATCCCTCATCTATACATTTTATTTCCTTTACACACCAAGTTATCCTTAAATTTTAAACCACCTAGGGTTTTTAATTCAAACAAATTCCTATAAATTTTAAAACAACTCCTGTTTGAATCAAGCTCTTTCATTCAAATAATATTATTTATTATTTCTTTATCACTTTGAAACAATTTTCAAATTCTGGGGTCAGATTTAAAACTTCACCATTTATATCATCTTCAGTTCCAATTTATAAGTCATACTTGCCTAAATGTTTTACTTCCCTAAAACATTTCATTTTGCTTACTCATTAATACACATTTTATTATTAAACACAACAATCATTTATGATAATAACCAAGATTATCATATTTGGAAACCAATTCATTATTATCTTATTCTGAAACTATCCCCAAATTCAAGATTTAATTTCAGTTTGAATCCATTTCAAACTTACCTTTATTTAATTCCAATTTGGTTGTATTTCTATTACCTCTTTATTTAATTCCAATAATTTAACAACCAATTACCTTAACATTTATTGGTTAAGGAATATTGCTTTATATATATCAAATTATATTCTTATATAAAATCATTTAAAATCTTTATATATGAAAATAACAAGTACGCTATTATATATATATATACACACACACTCAACTCATTCTAGGGTACTATTGACCCTATCCTTATGAGTACACCCACCAGAGCCAAGGTTCTCATTTAACCTTTCAGCTCTGATACCAAATGTAACGACCCGAAATTTTCGATCCCGAAAATTCCAGATAGTTAGGAAAAGAAGAAAGAGATAGAAGAAGAAGAAGAAGAAACATAAACACTACACAGATTCTCACATTTGCAGCGGATCAAAATATAATATCAAATAATAACAGTTTACAAAAGAATACTGTATCAGTTGATTACATTTTTATACACCAGAGTTACACATATACTCAAACACTGGACATATACAAATCAACATGTCTCAGATAAACAGAAATATATCACAGCGGAAACTGTGACGACCCGGCTTTTTCTCCACAAAAAGTCGTATCATCTTGAAGAAAGAAAGAGATAGAAAAGAGAAAAGATAGAGAAGAAAGAAAGAAAGACACATCATAATCTAAACAACGGAACGAATAAATTATATTAATCAAATAATATATTACATTGTATCATATACATCAACTATCAGAGTTACACAACTTATACAACACATACTAGACAGTTATAAACACCTGTCTAGACATTACAACTCAAATACAACTTAACAAAAGACTCAGAGAAACTAATACAGCGGAATACTATATCTACAAACGCTGAAGCCTCCTGCTCCATTTCTCCTCCATAGATTCGTCAAAGCAAACCTGAATCCCTTGGCTACTCGTAAAAATTTGAGTACCCAAGGTTTAATAAAACAGAAAATAAACACTTGGGTCAGACATGGGTCTGGTGTGAGTAAACGGTTTAAATTGCTTAACTTCAAAACCTTTTGAAAACAAAGGTATCACGTAAGACTTCCCACAAATAAACATGGGTAAGTTTTTACCTTACGCTAACCAAAACATTTGATAGGAAATCCAGTTATATTATAATAGGGTCTAGGGTTTTCAAGTAAAATACAGAAATAGCTGGAATGCTTACATCTCACGTTCCAACATAGTTGGGCACAACTAAATCGTACGGCACTTATTGGATTTTGGATTCCATACAATGGCAGGGCTACTGGGGTACCGCCCGTCACAGTACGTGGCCTAGATCAACGTACCGAGGAGTACGCCCGCTCCCCTGCAACACAAGGCCGGAACCATCCCTTACTGGATAATTCCCGCATAAGAAACCCCGTGGTTGCGGCCAAACAACCACCCACACAGCCGAAATAAAAAGGGACTCTAGACAGAGGAATCTTATACTACTTGGGCGCTACCCACTAACCTTGCTGCACCTCCCCTGTTTTAGCCATTCCCGGTTGATGAGGCTTGAGGTCACGATTACCTTTAATCAGAACACATCACTTAGAATACTCATCGTCCACCTGACGATGTGCTGAAAGTATTCAATCCATACAAGTTCGTTCCGGGTTCGAACGAAACCGAAGGCATTATCTCGTTACACTCATTTTGGAATCACCCTCAGAGTTAACGACAATAACCCTTGCACTCTGAATCTTCATCTTCACTTGATTCACGACCTATCGTTAATTTGGATCGATGTGGTATTCGGATGTCCAAATCTGGAAACCCGATCCCGGTCTCATCGAAATCCAATCGCCATCTTTTAGGTCCAAGTTGTTTAAAGGTTTAAACAATTTAATTCAATTCAATACTTTGAATTCACACAGCATTTAACAGATAAATATCACACATTTATCACAGATATATTCAATATCATATCACGGAATATCACAGCATATCATCCAATAGATATCAACCAAATCAGATATTCTACAAAACAAACATCTATAAGCAACCATTATTAATCCATATTATAATTAATTTAATTATCTTAAATTAAATTAATTACTTAAGAATTAATTATCTAACCTTGCTTAATCAATCATTAATTAATTACAACTTTTAATTAATTAATTACTCATTAAATATTAATCATCCTTGATTAATTATTCATTAATTACATAAAGTAATTATCCTTTAATTAATTTTACAAATTAATTATTCTTATTCATTAACAGTAATTAATTAAAATTAATTACATTGATCCTTAATTAATCACATTAATTAATTAAACTTTAATTAATCATTTCTATTAATCTACCTTAATTAATCATAAATAGTAATTATCATCCTATAATTACTTACTCTAATTAATTAACTC
Organism: Allium fistulosum; assembly: GCA_030737815.1. Taxonomy (NCBI): domain Eukaryota; kingdom Viridiplantae; phylum Streptophyta; class Magnoliopsida; order Asparagales; family Amaryllidaceae; genus Allium; species Allium fistulosum. The sequence continues at coordinate 374,145,138 of CM060902.1, read as the reverse complement.
CTTAATTAATTATATTAATCCTTTAATTAATTATTCCAAATAATTAATCCTTAATTACTTCTCATTAAGTAATTATTCTTAAATTACTTACATCTTGTAATTATACATTAATTACTTACAGTAATTACACTTATAAATTTCATTAAGTATTTATACTTAATTTAATTCCAATATTTTAACAACCAATTACCTTAATATTTATTAGAAAGAAATATCATTTTATATATCAAAATATATTCTTATATAAAATCATTTAAAATCCTTATATTAGAAAATAACAATTACGCTCTCATATATATATATATACTCAACTCGTTCTAGGGTACCATTGACCCTATTCTTAACGAGTAACCCCAACAGAGCCAAGGTTCTCGCTTAACCTTCAGCTCTGATACCAACTGTAACGACCCGGAATTTTCGAACCCGAAAATTCCAGATAGTTAGAAGAAAAAGAAAGAGATAGAAGAAAGAAACAGAAAGAAGAAAGAAGAACAGAGAACACAACATCTCACATTCGCAGCGGATTAAATATAATAACAAATAATAATATCAGTTATACAAAGAAAAACTGTATTTGTTAATTACATTTTAATACATCAGAGTTACAACATTCACAAATGTACTAGACAGTTAAAATTAACATGTCTCAGACAACTATAATATCACAGCGGAATATACTCCATACGTTCCTGCCATCCATCTCGCCTTCTGAGCTCCAGAACGTCCTTACCTGAAATCTGTAATACTCGGTCTGACCCGAGCATTACATCAAAGTAACACCCGGGTCAGGCTGGAAACCAGCGTGAGTAAACTCATCTAACATGAAATTCAATCCATAGAACTTATTTAAACCCGGGTAACTCGTACTTTTCTATAAGTAAACAACTTATATGAGTCAATCACTTATTTCAAACAATATCTAAGAATCACTACTCAGTTTAGATATCCATGATTTTTAACTTATTTCATTTCAGCCTATTTACTTCTAAACTCAAATTTATAAAGAATCAAAGTGGTTTCGGATATTGCTGATACCCGACTCCGGTCTCTTCGAAACCAATGTTATTCATTAAACCAAAAGTTTAAGTTTAAACAATACAATTTATACACGACAATTCATCTCATATCATACATCAACACATATCACATATCGGAGATATCACATAATCCAAGGCATCCAATATCATTCAATCATTCATTAAGCAAGATTAATCATCCTCACCATCTCTAATTAATTTAATTAACCATCAATGAATTAAATTAATTACTTTAATTACTTTTAAACCCTATTTACTTAACATTAATTTATTATAAATTAATTAATTAATCATCCTTTAATTATTCGTCTTGATTAATCATCCTTAATTAATTACTTTTAATTACATTAGTAATTATAAATTAATTATCCTTAATCATTCACATTTATTCTCTTTAATTAATTAAACTATAATCAATTACATTAATTAATGATCCTTAATTAATTTCCTTCTTAGTTATCTGGATTATCCTTAATCCTACTTACCTAACATTAATTAGTTACAAATTTATTTATTAATTACCTACCTTAATTAATCTTTAATTAATTAATTATAACCCTCAATTATAAATTAATTAATCCTTAATCATTAAATTAATTAATTTCTTTTAATTAATCCTTCATCATGAATTAATTAAATTAATTAATTATACTTGAATTTTCTTAATTAACTTAATTAATCTCAAATCATTAAACCTTATTTAAAATAAACATTTAGAAATCAGTTATAACTACAACAATTTAAACATCTAATTTAACCTTTTTAATCTTTTGAAATTCTTTCAAAGTTATTTAATAAATTTCAATACATATTCATTTGAAAACTTATATCTTTTAAAACTCAACTACTTTAAATATGTTTTGGAGATGTTAAATCTTTATCTTTGAACCCAAATTATTTCTATAACTTTTAAAACTTGTTTTTAAGTTTGTTTTTAAAACTTTGAACTTGATTACTTTTACCAAGTTTGAAACCAGATTCAAACAAAAACAAACCGAGTCTACCCCATCACTTTCCCGAGTGAAACGCGAGAAAACACACTAGTCTCCCCCTACTACTTCTACTTCGAGTCGCACTCCATTATTCTCGAGACCAAACCCGGTACAACTCTTCTTCCCAAACAACATGCCCAAACCAACATCCAAATACACGCAAACGTGTACAGGTGCACGTGCACCAGCAACCCAGTCCCTTCCGACCATCCACGACACCTTCGACTCATCGACGCTCGCCTCTACATCAGATCCTGACCACCCAAACACTGGCACGAACCCACGATCGAAATCGAGGAATCCTATCGATACTGGAACGAAAACCATCACCAGAAAAACGCCTCGAAATCACGTCTCCGACCACCAGACGATGCGCAACCACTGTCACATGTTCCCCGACCATTCCCGAAGCCATCCCCCTTGGTCCAGTGCAACTCGAACAACCAGAGACGCCACCAAGATCCCGTTTCCAGACTCGACCCATTCTTAGTGTTAAACCCTACTCTATCCAAAATCCAACGCCACGATGAATGATAGCCTCTTCCACTATTTTTCCTACGATCAACAGCCCTAAAACCTCCCTTGATATCAAATCCAAGCTTCATCTCGACATAGATCATCGGCAGTTGCCGACAATACCAAAACTGAACAACTCAGGATATCTCATCAATATCCTATCTAAAAATCATGATATTCCCATCATAATTCATAATTTTCAACCACGAATCAATCTATGTAATCCAAATATGAATTCGTTAACATTGATCTTTGACTTAAATATGATTTTTTTTTACTGTCATTCTTTATTTTTCAGAATATTTACCATATATTCTTACTTGAAACTATTTTTAAAAATAAATCTAGATTGTCTCAACCATTTTTCATTTAGGAATCTAAGCCTAACAGAGATTAGAAAGAGAGAAGGATTGAAATTTTTGATCTAAGTTTTAAACTCTGTAACTTAAAACAGAGATGATCACTTATATATTCAGACAGACTCACAGTATATCCATTCATATAAACATGCATTTAGATCTAAACAAACATGCATACACATTTTCAAACATGCAACAAATTTCACTTCGAGCACTTATCATATGTATATAATCTAAAACTATTTTATGCTTAGTTTACTCATATTAAGAACAGAGAAGCATATATTTATACATACTGATTTTAGTACAGGCCTTTTATATAAGCATGCATTCACAGATAATATCATATGCAAACCATATTACTATAAAAATTCATCACACATTTAAGTTTATTCTCAGATTTAAAAACTGTTTTAAAATAAAGGTTTACTCACCTGTTATATGATGTGCAGAGAATTTGAAAACAGTTTGCACTTGAAAATTTGCTACAGCAACTTGAAAAGCTTTTGAAAATTGAATTTGCTTTATTTCTTTAAAACTGCAAAGCTTTGAAAACTTTTGCTTTGGCTTCAGATATACTTGCATGCATACTTGAAGGATAGTTACAGGCTTGAATGACAGGGCTTTGATTTCAGGTTGCTGATTTTGATTTCAGTTTTAACTTGAATATTGTTTGTGGATTTCTGGTTTGCATTTGAACTTGAGGAATGTATTACAGGGTTTTAAACTTTGATCTGAGATTTGCTTTTGAGAAGAGAATTACAGGCTTTTGATAGGTGATTACAGGGTTTTGATTTTTTTGTTTTTGAGTTGTTTACTTTGCTTGAATTTCTGGTTAGAGGAAGTAGTTTACAGGCTGAGTTCTTGTTTTTGAAAAGAAAAGATAAGGAAAGAATTTAAGGAAGAGGGTAGGAGTTTATATAGTGTTAATTTAGGATTTATTAAAAGAAAATAAAAATAAAAGGAATGACACTTGTCTTTTACTCTCCCTAATTACTTAACACATATGCTTAGATGGTTTAATATGTTAACACTTGTCATTTTTAAATTTTACATTATTTTTAAAGCTTTTATATTTAATTTCTAATTAATAAACATATTCTAATTTATAAATGCTTTTTCTTAATTTACATAAATACAATCTTTAAAAGAAAAATAAAAATAAAAACCAATTATATTCAAATAAAATCATTTATAATATATTTAATTCATTTTAAATGATAATATAAACTTTTGTATTTATTTACTATTCATATCTTTTCAATGCATACCGTCGATGCTCTCATATATAAGGATCCCGATATAAATATTTATTATCAGAATTATTTATTCAATTCATAAATCAGTATTCTTATTAATCAATCCAGTTAATTATCAATTAACAAGTGTTCAAAAATCCGGGTTATCACATTCCTCCCCCCTTTAAATCCTTTCGTCCTCGAAAAGGAACGAAGCCAGAATTTACTTATTTACTTATTATCAGATAAATTTTTCTTTTGAACATATTTTTAAAATACTTTAAAAATCTTTATAATATTACTAAATTAGTTTTTATAAAAATACTTTTATAACTCGATGTTTCAACAAGTCCATTCTCGTTCTCACAGAAATTCGGTCATACGTTGATCAGGCGTAAGACTGAAAATCTATAAGTACTTAGCAGACCCATTTTCAACACCCAGTGAAAATATTTTGGAAAATAATTTATTGAAAATATAGAAAACAGTTTTGAAAATTAAAACTAAAACTATTTTTATAATATTATGTAGATTTTTAAAAATGTTTTGAAAAATTTAAATAAAAAGAGTTAAGAATTAAGATGTCTAAGGAATTAAATAGTTATACAAATATAATAATTATATATACTTTATTTATATTTTTAAATGTTCTTCATAAAAATTTTATATTAATTTTTCTATTTAGTAATTACTTTCCTTAATTTATATTGATATGAACTTTTTAAAGAAAATAATATGAAATGAATTATATACTAATAAAATCATATACATATATATTTTATATCCAATTTAATTTTAAGATATTTATTCTTTGAATTTCCAATTCAAATTCGAGTTTTGATTAAATTTACAATCAACTCCTATATATATATATATATAACAACACTTTATTATTTGTTTTAAAAGAAAAATTTGTCAAATATTAAATAATTTATACTAGAGATTATCACATCTAAATTTGTTAAATTTATATATCAGTATTTTTTAAATTTTAAATCAGATAACTATCCAATTATCTGATGCCCGAAAATCCGGGATATCACATTCCTCCCCCCTTTAAATCTTTTCGTCCTCGAAAAGGAACGAAGCAAGAATTTTATTAAAATGATTATTATAAGAAAAATTACTCTTTGATAAATTTTACTATAAACTCTTTTTATTAAGAAATTTTAAAACACTTTAAGAAAAATCCACATAATATTATTAAAATGACTTTATAAAAATACTCTTTATAACTCGATGTCTTCACAAGTCCATCCTCGTTCTCACAGAAATTTGGTCATACGTTGATCAGACGTAAGACTGAAAATCTATAAGTACTTAGCAGACCCGTTTTCAACACTCAGTGAAAATACTTGGAAAATAATTTACTTTAAAATATAGAAAACATTTTTGAAAAGAGGAAATATTTTTGGTAAGAATGCTCTGGAAATCATAACCCCCATCCATGGTCGCAGTTAACCCGATGGTTACGTTGCCGTCCCGGCAAAATCCACAGATAACTATAGGTCTCCGCGCTCCTCGATTACGCCATGGAACCCGCTACAGATCGCAGTTATACCCGGGCCTTACGTTGCTATCACAGCACAAACCCATATAACTGTAGGCATCAGCGCCACCGAATTTCGCTGCCAAATAATGAAACTTCTCCCACATAGGTCGTAGTCTACCGATATAAAATCAAACGTAGACAGTTGGCTCTCAGCGGCACACACAACTTTCGCTATGTTACCATAGTGTCATAGTCTACCGATATAAAATCAAACGTAGACAGTTGGCTCTCAGCGGCACACATGACTTTCGCTATGGTCTGCAGTAGATCGCAGTGACATCGAGTTACATTGTCGTCACAGAATAACCCAAATGCCTCTGTGGGCACCAGCCCCTCGACTTTCGCTACACAAATAATCCTCAGGAACTAGTTTTGTCCGAACTCCTCACAGGATCAACTTTAGAATCCCCCCTTGGGGTTCAAGGCAGTACCACCCAATGGCACTCCTGAGAAGTTCATTTCAAGGGAGCGCCTTTTTCCCCAGAGCTATACTCAAAACATTTTATACTATATACTTATAGTATCTTCAAATCATACCCTTTATGATTTATCAAAATCTCCTTTACACAAAATCGATTACCAAAAATCGATAATTCTCAAACTAGGCTTTCCAAAATCCAAAATTGATTTCTCAAAAATCAAAAGCCCTTTCCAAAATCCATAGGTTCCCAAAACCTTTTCCAAAATCATTCTCATAAGATCCTTTATATATATATAGATATAGATATATATATACTTTGAAAATCTTTGGATCATTTCAAACTTTGTATAAAACCTCTTTTATACTTCAAATATTTCAAAACCTTTTCTTTTAGCAATAGATTCAACAAGGGAAGATTTACCTTATATAACAAGGATATATAACTTTATTTTATTCTAAATCAAATATTCACATTTGATAAATCTTTTATAAAGTTATTAACCATATTTCTTTTCAAAAACCATTTTACAGTTCTTATCCCCAATCTTCAATATCAATTTCATTCAAATCCGTACGATGCACACATATCATCCGTACACAATATCAATCTGATCACTCAATCGATCACACAATTTCACTTCCGAACTAGTATCGTCCACCCGACTTCCTAGTGCGGACTCAGATTTGGTTTCTTGATCAGAAACCGTCATTCTCCTTGCATAGTCGTAGCCATGATAGAGAATATCCAGAACCAATCTGTAACGACCCGTATTTTTACGGATCGACATGTTCGTCAAAATCTGGAATTTTAGCATTTTCATGTCATTCCAGATTTTTAGGCAGATTTGTCTAAGTCCTAGGTCGTACGCGACCTAAATGTTGTTGGCGACTTAGAGAAGATCTGCGACCTAAGGGGATAGGTAAGTTAAAGGATAGGTCTGGGTCGAGTTGCCGACTTAAGGGAGTGACCGACCTAAGTGATGAGTCGTGACCGACTTAAGAGGCTTAGACGACCTAAGGAAGAATAGTAGGCGACCTAAGTATTCTGGGGAAGAGTTGGGTCGGCAACGACCTAAGGGAATGTTGTGAGCGACCTAAGAGTTTCGGTGAGCTAAGTGTTAGGTCGGCAGGGTGAGTTAGCGACCTAATGGTTACCGGGTTAGCGACTTAGTATCTTGGAGCGACCTATAGGTTAGCGACCTAAGAAGGGTAGCGTGTTAGCGACTTAAGGGTTGGCGACTTAAGTTGTTAGGTCGTAGGAAATAGTTTAAGTATTAGGTCGCGTGTATTCTAAGTCGTAGGTCGCGCGAGTGTTAGGTCGCTGGGCTTTGGCTTAGTAGTTAGGTCGAAGTCCAGTTGTTTGCGACTTAGGTTAGGTCGCGTGTTGTTTTAGGTCGGTATGTGTTAGGTCGCTGGGTTTCCTAAGTGTTAGGTCGCGTGGATCTAACTGTTAGGTCGTATGTTGTTTTAGGTCGACATGTGTTAGGTCGCGTAGGAGCTTAAGTTGTTAAGTCGCAACCCAACTGAGTCGTAGGTTGTTAAGTCGCTTAGATAGTTTAAGTGTTAGGTCGTAGCCTATGTTTTAAGTCGAAAGCGACCTAGGAGTTAAGTGTTAGGTCGTAACATCGTTAGGTCGTAAGATGGGGAGGCCTGTTAGGTCGCTAAGCGCGTAAGAGGTTAGGTCGCGCGTGCGATAAGTCGCTGGGTCTGGCTAAGTCGTAAGGTCGAAGACTGTTATGTCGCGTACATCTATTAGGTCGGAGAGGCTTAGGTCGGAAACGACCTAGGGAGATAGCCGAGTTACGACTTAGAGCAGTTTTCAGCTATAAATAGGAGGGGTTGTTCTCACTTTTTGGGATCCGGATTTTGAAGCGACGAAGTGCTGCCATTTTGAGAGCTCGACTTCTACACTTCTTCACTTCTTTTCTCCACTCTAATCTAGTGCTTCCATCCATCCAAATCGAAGATCAAGATTGAAGATTCAAGAGCTTAGATTGAAGATCTTCATCTTTTCAAGAGAGATTTCTTCGTTTGAAGTGAGATCTTGTCGGATCTAGCTTAGCTCTTCGCTGTCCAGATCTGAAGTTGATATCTTTTGGATTGTTTAGGTGATTTGGTGAGTGGTGATTATCTCTCACACGGATCCAAAGGAGTATATCGGATTGTTGGCTCGATTTGGTGTTAAAATAGTGATTTCCATGCATTTTCTTCATCCTATGTATAGATCCATGTAGATCCGTTGTCCATGATGATGTTGCATCCATTTTATCATATGTTAACCTATGCAAGTTCATTCATCAAGTTTGTAGAGATATAATCCATGTTTTCATGCTTATTGGACTTTCAACTCTTTAATTACGAAAATGCCATTATTGTTATAATTGTCTACTTAGATCATTTTTGAATGCTTGATTGCTTGGATTGATGTTTGATTTGATTGATTATTATGAACTAGATGATTGATGATTAGATTTAGACCAAAGGTGATTCAAAAGCTAAGGGAAAGGCTCTTGGATTGGGAAAGCTGCTCGTGGCATATGTAGCGGGATGATGAAGCTCTTATGCATAGATTTGATGATGTGATATTGAGATGAGGCTTCGCGAGGATGTTATGAAGCGAGGCAATCATGTGATGAAGACTTGGTCTAATCCAGACGGGATCATTCCAAGCATGTTGATAACTCGGTGATATGATTCGAGTTGAGGATAATGGATGCTCGAGAGGCGCTTGAGCTAGTATGGAAATAGTCGTCGAGGAGGATGACTAGGAGGTTGAGATCTCATCGTTGTTGAAGGTTCTAGCATGCTCTAAGCAAGAGTACATGGGGACGCCCAAAAGACCAAGTCGATGGTCAAGTACTCTGGGTAGATTCGATAATCCTAGGCACGGGTCACGATGACGTGCGGGAGTTATGTCTAGAACCGGGGTTACCATTAGCCCTTGACGGACGGCTGAAAGAATGTGCCGGTCATTCAATTAACGGTGATATCGCAACAATGATAACAGTGATAGCCGAGTCATGGATGTTTGGTTGAATCGTCATTCGGTCTCAAGAGCGGTATTTCCTGGGTGCTTATCTGACCTTGGTTTTAGACCTTGGGATTTGTACTTGGAAAACATCGCTCTTGACTCGAGTGAAAATTGCTTTACTTTAAATTGTATGCTCTGCTATGTTTGCTTCTGCTTAGTGTGTGTCTGGGGGCTATCACTGTAGAATGAGGTTGGAGTGGGAGGGTTGTATTCCTATTCCTTTTCCTTTATGCTCTTTTGGTATGTTGTTAGTTAATTTACTGCTCACTAAGACTGTTGTCTGACTCAAGGCTTTATGTTTTAATTCTTATTGCCTTGGGCTGTTCGTCCATTTTGGGACGGGCAGACTAGGTAGCAGGTGACAGGTGCTGTTCTCTTCTCACGATGCTGATATCGAAGACGAGCTAGAGGGTTGCATATTATCTTCTTATTATATGTACTGGATATTCCGCTGTTTTGTATTCTCTGAGAGTTATGTAGTGAGGCTGGATGTATTGACTATGTGGATGCTTGTATTCAACTATTATGGAGTTTTTATATGATGTCATTTTGTTCTGTAAAGCTTCACTATACATATGTTCTATTGTATTTTGTCCATGCGCTGTGAGTAATACGATAGATTCTTTTGTTTAAATCTTACCTTGACAATCGTCCATGGTCGCCTGGCACACTTTACAGCGCACTACCTCTAGATTCGGTGCAGGGGTCATGGGCGGTCGTCACATTTGGTATCAGAGCATTGGTTGATCGATTTTACCCAACGCTCGCTGAAGTAACTACGTATGAGAGACGTAATTGTATTTTGATGGATGATTACTATATATAATATAGTAGCTTAGTAGGTTTGAGTCCTTTATGCAGTTGTTTCTCTAGATGTTCTAATCATTCCTTTTTATAGATATTGAGAATGAGTCAAAAAGGGAAACCAGCTGCTAGGGAAGGCCGTGCTACTGAAGGGGCTGCTGATTATGTTGCTATGTTCGAAACCATGATGACTTCGATCAGGAGAAGGATGTCAGCCCCGGGACCATCAGTAGATGTTGGGGATCAAGTACAGGCTCCAAGATTGATGGATCACTTGGACGATTCATTTAGGAAGCTTGTGGAGGAAGCTCTCAGACATGAGAATCTGTTTCCTAAGGAAGGATCTGTTGTTGCTGTGACCAGGGAAGAGTCTAAACCCCAGCAGGGTAGAAACAAGAAGAGGAAGCAGCAGCAGCAGAAGGGTAAGGATGGTCAGAAGAAGCCGAAAGGCGAAGTGACTTGCTACAACTGTCAGCAGAAAGGCCATCTCTCCAAGGATTGCAAGAATCCGAAGGCGCCGGCGAAGTGCCACAACTGTGACAAGCCAGGGCATTTCAGGAAGAATTGTCCAGAACCGAGTAGGGACAAGCAGATTGTGCAGGCTTATGCTTTAGGAGCTGTCCCGTCGTCTTCGATAGCTCCTACTGCTGAAGAGAAGGGAAAGAGTGTGGTTGTTCAAGGTATTCTTTTCCTATGTGGTGTTCCAGTTAGAGTTCTGTTTGATACTGGAGCGTCGCATTCGTTTGTGTGTAATGAACTAGTAGGCCGGTTAGGTTTGAAGCCGGATATTGTTGATAGGCCATTGGTTGTGACTAATCCAGTTGGGGGTTCGTCTTGTTTGTGTATGTTATGCCGTGGTCTAGTTGTGTCGAGTCATGGTTGCTCTTTTGTTTGTGATTGTTTTGTTCTGAACTTTGCGGGGTTCGGAATTATTTTGGGTATGGACTGGCTTAGGAAGTATGCGGCTAAGGTTGACTGTGAGAGGCTGGAGGTGACAGTCGAGAATGTGGAAGGGCGAAAGATTGTGATACGATGTAAGCATGAGGAAGGCGTCTTCATGAGCTTCATGTATTCGCTAGTTGTTCCACGGGATGGACTGTCTTTAGTGCCAATCGCAAATGGATTCGAGGATGTCTTTGACGAAGTCAAAGGGTTGCCGCCGCATAGAGAGATCGAGTTTCGTATAGATCTAGTTGAAGGAGCCAGACCTGTTGTGATGCCTCTTAGGCGGATGGCGCCTAGGGAACAGCAAGAGTTGAGGGTGCAAGTTGATGATCTTTTGCAGAAAGGATTCATTCGGCGTAGTGTGTCCGAGTGGGGTGCACCAGTTGTGTTTGCAACCAAGGCAGATGGGTCGTTGAGATTGTGCGTCGATTATCGTGAGCTGAATAAGGTGACTAAGGAGAACAAGTATCCATTACCGAGAATAGATGACTTGTTTGATCAGCTTCACGAAGCTAAGGTGTTTTCTCAGATGGATTTGGCAACGGGATTTCACCAGTTGAGAGTGGCTAAGGATAGGGTGCCGAAGACTGCTTTTAGGACACCATCCGGTTTCTTTGAGTGGCTGGTAATGCCGTTTGGATTGACTAACGCGCCAGCATATTTTGTGGATCTTATGAATAGAGTGTTCAGAGATCAATTGAACAAGTTCGTACTTGTGTTCGTGGATGATATTCTGATTTATTCCAGAACGGAAGAAGAGCACAAGACGCACTTGCGTATTGTTTTGGATATCTTACGGAAACATCAGCTAAAGGCTAAGTTTTCGAAGTGTCACTTCTGGAAGAGTGAAGTGAGGTTCTTAGGCCATGTGATTTCTGGAAATGGAATAGCGGTTGATCCCGCTAAGGTGGCAGCAATCCAGGATTGGGTTAAACCTAAGAATGCATCTGATGTGAGAAGTTTTCTTGGATTAGCAGGATATTATCGACGGTTTATCAAAGACTTCTCCAAGATAGCTGCACCGTTAACAGGATTGACGAAGAAGAACCAAGTGTTCTGTTGGAATGCTAAGTGTGAGCAAGCTTTCGGAATCCTGAAAGAGAGATTGACGAGTGCTCCTGTTTTGACTATTCCTAGTGGGAATGATGAGATGGTGGTTTACACCGACGCATGTGGTACTGGACTTGGAGCAGTGCTGATGCAGAAGGATAAAGTTGTTGCGTATGCCAGTCGACAACTGAAGCCGCATGAAAGGAATTACCCAACTCATGATTTGGAGTTGGCGGCGATTGTATTTGCTCTGAAGATGTGGAGGCATTATCTGTTGGGAGTTCGATTCGAGTTGTTTACGGATCACAAGTCGTTGAAGTATCTTTTCTCCCAAAAGGATTTGAATCTTCGGCAGCAACGTTGGCTAGAGTTTTGGCATCATATGATTTTGGTATAGCTTATACTCCGGGAAAAGGTAACGCAGTGGCAGATGCGTTAAGTCGAAGACATGCGGGATTGGGAGCCATGTTTTCAGAATGGAAGAGTCTTGAGTATTTAGCTGGATTTGACTTCAGGCCTAGATGCGAATTGGAACCTGAGATGTTGGCAAACTTATCAATAAGACCCACTCTTGTGGAAAGGATTGGTGAGAGCCAAAAGCGAGATGATAAGTTTGTCAAGATTATCCGTGAATTGGAATTTGGATTGGATCCAGAAAAGGATAAAGGATTCGAGGTCGATCGAGAGGGTTGGCTTCGGAAGCAAGGACGACTAGTTGTTCCCGATATAGATGAATTGAGGAGTGAAGTTTTGAGGGAAAGTCATCACTCGAAGTTGACAATTCATCCAGGTGGAAATAAGATGTATCGGGATATGAAGAGAACCTACTACTGGGAAGGTATGAAGAAAGATGTTGGAAATTTTATTTCCAAATGCATGAACTGCCAGTTGGTAAAAGCCGAACAGAAGAAGCCAAGTGGATTGCTTCAGCCATTAAAAGTTCCTACATGGAAGTGGGAGCAGATATCGATGGATTTTATCGATGGATTGCCTAGAACCAGAACAGGGAATGAAGGGATTTGGGTCATTATAGATCGTTTGACCAAGAGTGCACGATTTATTCCTGTTCGATCGACTAGGACTGCATCAAAGTTGGCTGAGTTGTATGTTAAGTGGATAGTTCGATTCCATGGTATTCCGAAGAGTATAGTGAGCGATCGAGACCCATTGTTCACTAGTGGATTTTGGAAGAGCTTCCAGGAAGTTTTGGGAACCGAGTTGTGTTTGAGTACAGCTTATCACCCTCAAACAGATGGTCAGACCGAGAGAGTCAACCGAGTTTTGGAAGATCTTCTTAGAGCATGTGTTTTGGACTTCGGAGGATCATGGGAAGATCACCTTCATTTGGTGGAGTTTGCGTACAACAACAGTTACCAGTTAAGCATTGGTATGGCACCGTATGAGGCATTGTATGGAGGACCGTGTAACTCTCCGACATGTTGGTTGGAAACTGGAGAAAAGCTGATGCTTGGGCCAGAGATGATTCGTCAGGCTTCAGATTGCATAGAGATCATTCGGCAACGAATGAAGGCAGCCCAAGACCGTCAGAAGAGTTGTGCTGATAAACGTCGAAAGGATTTGGAATTCGACGTAGGAGATATGGTTTTTGTGAAGATTTCTCCACTGAAAAATGTTATTCGATTCGGGAAGAAAGGAAAATTGACTCCGAGATTTGTTGGACCATTCCCGATTATCGAGCGAATTGGAAAGCTCGCCTATAGGTTGGAGTTACCTGAGAAGATGTCGGGTGTGCACAATGTTTTTCATGTATCATATCTACGGAAGTATGTGCACGACTCGAATACAGTGGTTTCTGCTGATAGCTGTGAAGACTTGGAAGTTGATCCAGTCGATAGAAGACCTCGTAAGCCGCTTCGTGTTGTTGAAACCGACACGAAACAGCTTAGGAGGAAGGTGGTTAAGTTGCTCAAGATACAATGGAGTGATGATGATAACGACTGTACGTGGGAGGTGGAAGAGAGGATGAAGGCAGCTCATCCTGAACTCTTCGAGGTATGGCCCTAAGGTGTCGTGTCATCTCGCGATATTGTAACTTGTTCTAAGTCTTAGAATTCTGTACGCTAAGTTAGAATTGGATGCATGGTTTGTTGATTGCTATGGATGGTAGGCGTACAGAATAGTTTTTGATTGCTTGGAATTTCGGGGGCGAAATTCCTAAGGGGGAGAGAATGTAACGACCCGTATTTTTACGGATCGACATGTTCGTCAAAATCTGGAATTTTAGCATTTTCATGTCATTCCAGATTTTTAGGCAGATTTGTCTAAGTCCTAGGTCGTACGCGACCTAAATGTTGTTGGCGACTTAGAGAAGATCTGCGACCTAAGGGGATAGGTAAGTTAAAGGATAGGTCTGGGTCGAGTTGCCGACTTAAGGGAGTGACCGACCTAAGTGATGAGTCGTGACCGACTTAAGAGGCTTAGACGACCTAAGGAAGAATAGTAGGCGACCTAAGTATTCTGGGGAAGAGTTGGGTCGGCAACGACCTAAGGGAATGTTGTGAGCGACCTAAGAGTTTCGGTGAGCTAAGTGTTAGGTCGGCAGGGTGAGTTAGCGACCTAATGGTTACCGGGTTAGCGACTTAGTATCTTGGAGCGACCTATAGGTTAGCGACCTAAGAAGGGTAGCGTGTTAGCGACTTAAGGGTTGGCGACTTAAGTTGTTAGGTCGTAGGAAATAGTTTAAGTATTAGGTCGCGTGTATTCTAAGTCGTAGGTCGCGCGAGTGTTAGGTCGCTGGGCTTTGGCTTAGTAGTTAGGTCGAAGTCCAGTTGTTTGCGACTTAGGTTAGGTCGCGTGTTGTTTTAGGTCGGTATGTGTTAGGTCGCTGGGTTTCCTAAGTGTTAGGTCGCGTGGATCTAACTGTTAGGTCGTATGTTGTTTTAGGTCGACATGTGTTAGGTCGCGTAGGAGCTTAAGTTGTTAAGTCGCAACCCAACTGAGTCGTAGGTTGTTAAGTCGCTTAGATAGTTTAAGTGTTAGGTCGTAGCCTATGTTTTAAGTCGAAAGCGACCTAGGAGTTAAGTGTTAGGTCGTAACATCGTTAGGTCGTAAGATGGGGAGGCCTGTTAGGTCGCTAAGCGCGTAAGAGGTTAGGTCGCGCGTGCGATAAGTCGCTGGGTCTGGCTAAGTCGTAAGGTCGAAGACTGTTATGTCGCGTACATCTATTAGGTCGGAGAGGCTTAGGTCGGAAACGACCTAGGGAGATAGCCGAGTTACGACTTAGAGCAGTTTTCAGCTATAAATAGGAGGGGTTGTTCTCACTTTTTGGGATCCGGATTTTGAAGCGACGAAGTGCTGCCATTTTGAGAGCTCGACTTCTACACTTCTTCACTTCTTTTCTCCACTCTAATCTAGTGCTTCCATCCATCCAAATCGAAGATCAAGATTGAAGATTCAAGAGCTTAGATTGAAGATCTTCATCTTTTCAAGAGAGATTTCTTCGTTTGAAGTGAGATCTTGTCGGATCTAGCTTAGCTCTTCGCTGTCCAGATCTGAAGTTGATATCTTTTGGATTGTTTAGGTGATTTGGTGAGTGGTGATTATCTCTCACACGGATCCAAAGGAGTATATCGGATTGTTGGCTCGATTTGGTGTTAAAATAGTGATTTCCATGCATTTTCTTCATCCTATGTATAGATCCATGTAGATCCGTTGTCCATGATGATGTTGCATCCATTTTATCATATGTTAACCTATGCAAGTTCATTCATCAAGTTTGTAGAGATATAATCCATGTTTTCATGCTTATTGGACTTTCAACTCTTTAATTACGAAAATGCCATTATTGTTATAATTGTCTACTTAGATCATTTTTGAATGCTTGATTGCTTGGATTGATGTTTGATTTGATTGATTATTATGAACTAGATGATTGATGATTAGATTTAGACCAAAGGTGATTCAAAAGCTAAGGGAAAGGCTCTTGGATTGGGAAAGCTGCTCGTGGCATATGTAGCGGGATGATGAAGCTCTTATGCATAGATTTGATGATGTGATATTGAGATGAGGCTTCGCGAGGATGTTATGAAGCGAGGCAATCATGTGATGAAGACTTGGTCTAATCCAGACGGGATCATTCCAAGCATGTTGATAACTCGGTGATATGATTCGAGTTGAGGATAATGGATGCTCGAGAGGCGCTTGAGCTAGTATGGAAATAGTCGTCGAGGAGGATGACTAGGAGGTTGAGATCTCATCGTTGTTGAAGGTTCTAGCATGCTCTAAGCAAGAGTACATGGGGACGCCCAAAAGACCAAGTCGATGGTCAAGTACTCTGGGTAGATTCGATAATCCTAGGCACGGGTCACGATGACGTGCGGGAGTTATGTCTAGAACCGGGGTTACCATTAGCCCTTGACGGACGGCTGAAAGAATGTGCCGGTCATTCAATTAACGGTGATATCGCAACAATGATAACAGTGATAGCCGAGTCATGGATGTTTGGTTGAATCGTCATTCGGTCTCAAGAGCGGTATTTCCTGGGTGCTTATCTGACCTTGGTTTTAGACCTTGGGATTTGTACTTGGAAAACATCGCTCTTGACTCGAGTGAAAATTGCTTTACTTTAAATTGTATGCTCTGCTATGTTTGCTTCTGCTTAGTGTGTGTCTGGGGGCTATCACTGTAGAATGAGGTTGGAGTGGGAGGGTTGTATTCCTATTCCTTTTCCTTTATGCTCTTTTGGTATGTTGTTAGTTAATTTACTGCTCACTAAGACTGTTGTCTGACTCAAGGCTTTATGTTTTAATTCTTATTGCCTTGGGCTGTTCGTCCATTTTGGGACGGGCAGACTAGGTAGCAGGTGACAGGTGCTGTTCTCTTCTCACGATGCTGATATCGAAGACGAGCTAGAGGGTTGCATATTATCTTCTTATTATATGTACTGGATATTCCGCTGTTTTGTATTCTCTGAGAGTTATGTAGTGAGGCTGGATGTATTGACTATGTGGATGCTTGTATTCAACTATTATGGAGTTTTTATATGATGTCATTTTGTTCTGTAAAGCTTCACTATACATATGTTCTATTGTATTTTGTCCATGCGCTGTGAGTAATACGATAGATTCTTTTGTTTAAATCTTACCTTGACAATCGTCCATGGTCGCCTGGCACACTTTACAGCGCACTACCTCTAGATTCGGTGCAGGGGTCATGGGCGGTCGTCACACAATCAACAATCCATATACAGGTTCGCCGTCGAAAATCGAGCGAAAAAATCCCAACTCGGATCGATAATACTATCTCGAAATTCTGTGCTCGAATCTGGATCAAATCACTATGCGAATAGAATAATATACGTATATCCTACGTATTTATCTTTATTGGTTATTAGCCAAATCGGTTTCCTTTTCTATTCATATTTCCTTTAATTTCATTCACTTAATCTCAATTGCTTCCATTTCCAATTGAGTTATTACTTCAATTACAAACAGTCTGAACTCTGACCTATTTAAATTTAAAAATAACTTGAAAAAAAATTAAAATAGATAAGTAGTTGAAAAATAGTTATTCAATTTTTTCATATTCTTTTTTTTAGTTTGTAAAATATCTGTAAAATAGTTAAGTAGATATAAAATAGTTAGATAATTGCAAAATAGTTTTTAAAATAGTGATTAGATATAAGTAACTGAAAAATAGTAATTAGTTTATAAGACAGTTTCAAAATAGTTAAATAGTTCCAAAATAATTGTAAAATAAGTATAAGAGAGTTTGGGGTTTAAGAAGAAGAATTTGTATAGTAAATAGTTTGGAAAAATAGGTTTATATTAAAACAAATTACTTTGAAAATAGTCCAGAGTCAAACCGTTCAATTCCCCATCAATTCAATTTAAATTTCTACTTCCATTTAAATTGACTCAATACTTCAATTTCCATTGAAATTGATTTAATCCCAATTCAAGTTGAATTAACCTTAATTCCTTTCCAAATTCAAATCAATTTTCATTTGATTTTTAAACTTATTCAACTTTAATCAAATTCCAAATTAATTCAAATCAAATCCAATTTGAACTAATTAAATTTAAATCTCAACTTAAAACCATCTCGAATTATATAAATTTGAGTTAAATATTTTAAATATTGATTTAATCACTTAAGTCAAGTTAACCCTTACCTTTAAATCAAATCAACCTTTAAACCAATTAATTCTGGATCCAAAATCCAAAATTACTTTTTAAATTATCATTACTTAAATTATTTTAAAGTTCAAATTAAAAGTTCAAAGAAATTTTATCTTCAAAATTCAATTTATTGCCCAATTTTATCTTCCAACTTTGAAACTGATTCTTAAACAATTTTAAGTTACAAATTCAATTCTTAATATTCAAATCTTAAGTTTAAAAGGGATTCCATATCCTTAATTTCAAATTAAGGTTTAATTTTCATTTATCTCTATAATGGATATATTATCACAATCCATTTCTTCATTCATTTAAACTAATCAAATTCACCATTTTTAACTTTCCAAGTTAAATTTCAATTTCATCTTGAAATTCCCAATTCAAGTTGTTCATTCTAAACTCATTTAACTTCCCTTAAGTTAAATTCAATTTAATTTAGTCAACTAGACCCAATTTGAATTCCCATTCAAATTTTAAACCTTATATTAATAATATTCCCACTTATAAGTTCAAAAACTTATCACTTTGGGTTTTCATATCATATTCCAATTTAAAACTCAACACTAAGAGTTATTTCGAATCATCTTTGATATTATGTATATCCTCATTTATACATATTTACTTCCTTTACACACCAAGTTATACCTTAAATTTTTAAACCACCTTTGGTTTTAATTAAAAACAAATTTCTTTAAAACAATTTCAAGTTTCTGGATTTAGATTTAAAATTTCACAATTTTTAATTATCTACAATTCCAATTTATAAGTCATATTCACCTAAAAGTTTATATCAATATAAATTAAGGAAAGTAATTACTAAATAGAAAAATTAATATAAAATTTTTATGAAGAACATTTAAAAATATAAATAAAGTATATATAATTATTATATTTGTATAACTATTTATTTAATTCCTTAAATTTTTAATTTTAACAAATTAAATCTTTAAACCTTTTAATTCTGAATTCAAATTTCAAAATTCTACTGTAACGACCCGGCTTTCTATGCCCAGAAAGACGTATCGTGAATTAAGAAAGAAAGGGATAGAAGAAGAAAAGAAAGAAAAGAAAGAACAACAACACATCAGAAATCTCACAGCGGAACGAGAAATATATTATATCACATAAGATATTACACAGTATCATATACATCAGAGTACACAACTTATACATCACAATATAGACAGTTATAAACTTCTGTCTATTATACAACACAACTACATAAATACGATACATCATACACAGCGGAAACTCTATATATCTACACGCTGAGGCCTCCTGCTCCACAGCTCCTCCAGAATTCGTCAAGACTAACCTGAATCCCTCGACTACTCAATACAATATTGAGTACCCAAGAGTTTAATAAAACAGAATATAAACACTTGGGTCAGACATGGGTCTGGTGTGAGTAAACGGGTTAAAATTGTTTAACTTCAAAACCTTTTGAAAACAAAGGTATCACGTAAGACTTCCCACACATAAACATGGAAAGTTTTTACCTTACGCTAACCAAAACATTTGATAGGAAATCCAGTTATATTATAATAGGGTCTAAGGTTTTCAAGTAAAATATAGAAATAGCTGAAATGCTTACATCTCACATTCCAACATAGTTGGGCACAACTAATACGTACGGCACTTATTGGAGTTTGGATTCCATACAATGGCAGGGCTACTGGGGTACCGCCCGTCACAGTACGTGGCCTAGATCACCGTACCGAGGAGTACGCCCGCTCCCCTGCAACACAAAGCCGGAATCATCCCTTACTGGATAATTCCGAACAAGATAATCCCGTAGTTGGCGCGACCAACCACACACTAAGCCGAATAAAAGAAAAGGGACCTCTAGACAGGGATCTATCTTGCTCTCAGTGGGTGCTACCCACGAAACCTTGCTGCACCTCCCCTGTTTTAGCCATTCCCGGTTGATGAGGCTTGAGGTTACGATTACCTTTAATCAGAACATATCACTTAGAATGCTCATCGTCCGCCTGACGATGTGCTGAAAGCATTCAATCCATATAAGTTCGTTCCGGGTTCGAACGAAACCGAAGGCATTATCTCGTTACACTCGTTTTGGAATCACCCTCAGAGTTACTGACAATAACCCTTGCATTCTGAATCTTCATCTTCACTTGAGATTCACGACCTATCGTTAATTTGGATCGATGTGGTATTCGAGTCTCCAGACCTGGAATACCGGTATACGGAAACCCGATCCCGGTCTCATCGAAAACCAAAACGTATCTTTTAAGGCCAAGTTGTTTAAAGGTTTAAACAATTTAACTTATCTATATTCATTCAGATAGATAATTCACAAATCACAATTGATAATCACATTATCATTTAAACAGATGATTCATAACCAAATAGGTAATCCATATCAACATCACAATAGTTAATCTATATTACCATCATAATGCAACCAAGCATTCATACCATACAACATTACTTATCTCATTTCTGAGATTACATCCATTCAAGACAATCAATGTCATCCATTCTTATATAAGCAATGATTTACTTAATCATAACATAATTAATTTAAAATTGATTTAAATTAACTATCTCTATCTTTAATTAATTTAAAGTGAATTAAATTAATCACTTCATCTCTTAATTAATTTAAAATAAATTAAATTAATTACTTCATTATAAATCTTACTTATATAATCATTAATTAATTACAAATAAATTAATTAATCTTTCTCTAATTATCCACTTTAATTAATCACCTTGATTAATCATTCTTTAATTACATTTAAGTAATTATCTTAATTAATTTCACAAATTAATTATCCTTAACCAAATACAGTAATTAACCTTTAATTACTTCATTAATTAATTAATTATAATTAATCTTTAAATAATAAATTAATTACTCCTTAATCATTAATAAATTAATTTATTTAATTATACTTAAATTACTTTATTTACTTTATTAATCTCAAATTATTAAAACTTTAATTATCCTAATATAAAACACTTCCTTTATTTATTTCCTAATCATATTATTTTTAAAACATTTCTTCTATAACTTAATTTAGAATATATTTTAAAATAACTAAAAACTTACTTACATATTTAAATTAAAACCATCATATAACTTTTAATCAATGTTAAAGAATAAATTTGTATGGAAAGAAGTTTATTTAAGAAGAGTTTAAAACAAATTCATTTTAAAATTTCAAAACTTTGCTTTTCAAAACTGTTAAAAAATCATAACAGTTAACACTCACGTTCCACTCGAGTTTCTACTCGAGTCTTTCACCAAAATTCCCGAGCAACTCACAAATATCTCTCGTACCTTCTTCTCTTCGAGTCGCACTCACGAATTCTCGAGAACAACCCGAGTTCAACTGCTTCTTCCCCAGATTCAACGTTTCGCCTGAAACAACCGTGCACACGTGCACATGCACGATCGAATGACGCGATTCCGACCAACTTTCCGGTCTCCAACGTGTCGACAATGACTTCGCCATCCTCCTCGTCGTCTCAGTTCAACAATTTCGTCATCGAATCGAAAACGAGCCCAAAGTCCAAAACTGGAACCAAACCACCTCGATGAAATCTACTCGCACCACCATCCTAGATCACCAGAGAACTCGCCGACCAACCCAGACCTTCTCCACTGTCCAATGCTTCATTTTCCCCACCACTGGTCGAGTCCGATACATCCACGACCAAGAAATTTGTCTCGACATCACCATCGATTAAACAGTCGATAAACCCTAGATTGCCTATGCCAGACCACCACGGTGAACGAGAAATACTCTGACCATTTTTCCCTTAATCGCCGACCTTCATACTACCTTCAGACTCAAGCGTAACCCTCCTCCATCGCCGATCGCCAAGAAAACGAGCGAAGTTTGAATTCTGATCAACTTAGAAATTCCCAATAATCCCAATCTTAAAAATCATGAAATCATTATCTAAAATCATCATTCTTCTATACGAATTTGTTTCTATAATCAAAACTAGAAATTAAGATGATCAAATTTTCTGATTTGAAAAGATTATACTGTAATTTCCCATTTTCGAAATATTAACTCAATAATTTCACTTGAAATTATTTTTAAAAATGATGTTACAGTTTTACCATCATTTCCTCTTTAGAGATCATAGCCTAAAAATGTTTAGAGAGAAAGGAATTGATCTTTAAACTTGTGATTCCCCTTATGATCCAAAAACAGAGATATGTATCTGGGTAATCATAGACATGCACATGTAAACATTTACATATATATATATGTATACAGGCCTATTTACATCTATACAAACATTTTTCACAGCATACTTCAAATATTTTTCACAAACACCAAGTTATATACTAAAGCTTTTGATAGTTTACTTACTGGAAACTAGAACAGAGAATAATGAACATTCATATGCATAACAACACTTATGTAAACATCCATTCATACCCAACATTCAAGTAAACATTGCATATCATTTTACTTTGACATTTATCAGGTATATCAAGACATAATAGCAGATTTTAAAACTGTTTTTAAAATTAGATTTACTCACCTGATTTAAAAAGACAGAGGCTTGAGATTTGAAACAGGAAACTTTGAAAATTTGAAAACTGCATCTTGATATTTGATTTCTTTAAAAACTGAAATGCTTTGTCAAATGGACTGAAATGCTCGGTTGAACTGGAAAGAATTTTGCTTTTGATCTCTGAAATGCTTTGAAACTGGAAACTTTAAATTGCTGTGATCTTCTTAAAAATGCTTTGTTGATGAGATGATTTCTTTAAAAACTTGAAGTTTCGATGATACAAGTTGAAGATGATTACAGGCTTTTAAAAACTGCTTACAGGTTTTGCTCTGAGTTTTGAAAATTGATTACAGATTTTGATTTTGAGCTAGAGCTTTTGTAAAATGCTTTCAGGTTGTTTGAGGAAAAGATTATAGGTTTGTGAAGAATGTTTTACTGAGTTTGGCTTTGAGTTTGAGAATTGTCACTGGTTTTAGTTTATGAAACTTTTCTGATTTTGATAAAATATTTCAGGTGGAGTTTTCTTGCTTTAGGAATGAGAATAGAAAAAAGAATTGGAAGAGGGAAGATGTATGTTTATATAGAGTTAAATTATGATTTATTAAAAATTAAAGACAAAGAAAATAAAAGTACACTTGTTCAATTTGATTACATTTGTCAAATTCACACTTTAATCTACTTACACATGTATTTACAAGCTTTATTATCCTAACACTTGTAAACATATCATTTTTATTTATTTCTAAAAGATTTTAAAAGCTTTTATTATTAATTTCCTAATTGATTAATACATTTCTTAATTTATAAATACTTTTCTAAACCTTAAGTAAATAAAATCTTTAAAAGGAAATAGAATATAAACCAATTATATTCTAATAAAATCATATATATTATATTTAATCCATTTTTAAATGAATATTCAAATGCTTTTGTATTTATTCCTATTAAATAAATACTCTTTCAAATTTCTATAAATAAATTTCTTTAAAAAAAATATATATAAAACGAATCTTATTTCTAAATAAAACTTTATTCATATATTTTAAATTCAAATTATATTATTATATATTTTTTATTTTAAGATATATATTCTTTAAATCCAATTCCAAGGTCAATCTTAAAAATCTAAATTTAAAATCAATTCAAATAAATATATATATTAAATTTAAACAAACACATTATTAATTGTAAATAATTATCCTATTTAAAATAAATTTAAATACACATATATAAACATTTAGACATCACTTATTAAATTTGTAATAATACTATTTAAAATCTATTTATAACTATATTTAAAATTAACTTATTATTAAATTGTTTGAAAATAACAATTTTACCGATTTTAAATAATTAATTTTAAAAGATTATCACATTTTAAATTCCCTGAAATTCCGGGATATCACATTCCTCCCCCCTTAAAAGAATTTCGTCCTCGAAATTTAAAACAAAAGATAATCCAAAGTTTTATTTATTTTATTTTACTTCAAAAATTTTCAAACAATTCTAGCATACATGTCAGCCAACACAAACAAACAAACAATTTCATCCAAACAACCTATTTAATCAAACAAACAATTTTAGCTATCCGGACACAGATCCGGATAAACTTCCTAAATTTCCTCGAGTTTTCCATGTATAAATACTGGGATACTCGCTCTATAGAACCCAAACAATCTATACTACTAAACTATAGATCTCCTACTCATCTAGATCTACAACAATAAACATGATATCAATCTACAGACAAGATCAACTCAACTACCAAAACTTCCCGAACTACTGGTTCCAAAACCAGAGATAGATCAAACACTAATCCTTACAAAACTCAGAAGAATCCAATATACTACGGAGCTAACTTCTGGTCTTACCCAATCTTATTGCTCCTTTTACCGAAGAAAATCTCAACAACAACCACAAAGTCTCCAACTTTGAATTCTAAATTCCTCCGTCTCTAATCTTCAGGACTCTTCTGACGATCCTGGCTGCCTACATCCTTACCGATCAGCTCAACCTTTACTGATGCTTCCAGAGACAAATTGGATCAAAAATAACTCAACATAGTGATCCTCTCAAGATTTACGAAAATCTACTCCACCATCAGTAGGCTACCACTTCTTCTCCTATCCGGAAAAGACAAAACAGATACACTCACCAATCTGGACTCAAATCTAAAAATATTTCCTGTAGAAATTCTCTAATCCCAAATCATTCCAACTTCCGGTTGCTTCCACTCTAGAACAGCTGCCATCTTGCTTCCGCTGCACAACTCTGATCTGGAGAAGATAAGAATGCCGTCGATGAACTCGAGCACAGACTAGACAACACATCCTGGAAATATGGTTCAACAGATCCATAAAAAGAAAAAAAAAACTCAGATACTCTATCAAAAACCTGAGCTGCTTCACCAAATCCTATCTCTAGGAGACATCCTTCAACTAAATTGAACCACCGGTATCAATCCTGAAATCAAGTCGATACAGAACTCAATCTCAAATGCAGACAAACTTCTGACTTTGTTGAAGACATCCAGAAAATCTCTGATAACTCAAGAGAACACTCAGCAATCGCAAGTCACTTTTGCGATCAACCCAGCCCAAATCCAAAGAAAACTGTTCTCTCTTAACCAATCAGAATAGCTTATACTTATCTATCCAATCCATCGAAGAAATGGATATACTCTGCTGCTTCTGAACTCCACTTCAGAAAAACTGCTCAGCCAGAAAACTTCCTGCCAATGCAAAGAATACTCCGAGCTGCAACGCTGCCACAGATGCCAAAGACTTCTTAACCAAAGCTCTTTGAGAAACTCGGACTCCAAACTAAACAGAAAAGACCCTGCTGAACTCAGCCACAACACCGAAGCAGACACACTTCCTTAGACTTGCTCCAAAGAAAACATCTTCGGGAACATCCATCATCAGTGCGTCTCATCACACAACTACTTCTTCCTGAGGTTGCCAAGATACCATCACTTGCTTCAGCTCATCCGACAGATCCAAACTCTCGAAAATCTGCTCATACGAGCGTGATCAAACTTGCACTTCAATGATGGACTCCGAACCTTAACAGGTTTCCTTCAGAGATCAATGAAATCCTTACACCACAGCAAACTCACTCGAGACGGTATTAGGTCTACAGTCTCGACAGATACACTTCCAACCTTAATACTCAGACTCCAACCATTGGTAGTCGTGTTACACACACCACTACCATATCTACCTTTATAACTCATATTGGAAAACCCGAACAGGTAACCCAATAGATAGGTAGAATAAATATATATATAGTTATATAAAAATTACAAATACGCTCTCTTAAGACAGACACCACTCCAGAGCTTAGGTATTCGCTCAACCTATGCTCTGATACCAACTGTGACAACCCGGCTTTTTCTCCACAAAAAGTCGTATCATCTTGAAGAAAGAAAGAGATAGAAAAGAGAAAAGATAGAGAAGAAAGAAAGAAAGACACATCATAATCTAAACAGCGGAACGAATAAATTATATTAATCAAATAATATATTACATTGTATCATATACATCAACTATCAGAGTTACACAACTTATACAACACATACTAGACAGTTATAAACACCTGTCTAGACATTACAACTCAAATACAACTTAACAAAAGACTCAGAGAAACTAATACAGCGGAATACTATATCTACAAACGCTGAAGCCTCCTGCTCCATTTCTCCTCCATAGATTCGTCAAAGCAAACCTGAATCCCTTGGCTACTCGTAAAAATTTGAGTACCCAAGGTTTAATAAAACAGAAAATAAACACTTGGGTCAGACATGGGTCTGGTGTGAGTAAACGGTTTAAATTGCTTAACTTCAAAACCTTTTGAAAACAAAGGTATCACGTAAGACTTCCCACAAATAAACATGGGTAAGTTTTTACCTTACGCTAACCAAAACATTTGATAGGAAATCCAGTTATATTATAATAGGGTCTAGGGTTTTCAAGTAAAATACAGAAATAGCTGGAATGCTTACATCTCACGTTCCAACATAGTTGGGCACAACTAAATCGTACGGCACTTATTGGATTTTGGATTCCATACAATGGCAGGGCTACTGGGGTACCGCCCGTCACAGTACGTGGCCTAGATCAACGTACCGAGGAGTACGCCCGCTCCCCTGCAACACAAGGCCGGAACCATCCCTTACTGGATAATTCCCGCATAAGAAACCCCGTGGTTGCGGCCAAACAACCACCCACACAGCCGAAATAAAAAGGGACTCTAGACAGAGGAATCTTATACTACTTGGGCGCTACCCACTAACCTTGCTGCACCTCCCCTGTTTTAGCCATTCCCGGTTGATGAGGCTTGAGGTCACGATTACCTTTAATCAGAACACATCACTTAGAATACTCATCGTCCACCTGACGATGTGCTGAAAGTATTCAATCCATACAAGTTCGTTCCGGGTTCGAACGAAACCGAAGGCATTATCTCGTTACACTCATTTTGGAATCACCCTCAGAGTTAACGACAATAACCCTTGCACTCTGAATCTTCATCTTCACTTGATTCACGACCTATCGTTAATTTGGATCGATGTGGTATTCGGATGTCCAAATCTGGAAACCCGATCCCGGTCTCATCGAAATCCAATCGCCATCTTTTAGGTCCAAGTTGTTTAAAGGTTTAAACAATTTAATTCAATTCAATACTTTGAATTCACACAGCATTTAACAGATAAATATCACACATTTATCACAGATATATCCAATATCATATCACGGAATATCACAGCATATCATCCAATAGATATCAACCAAATCAGATATTCTACAAAACAAACATCTATAAGCAACCATTATTAATCCATATTATAATTAATTTAATTATCTTAAATTAAATTAATTACTTAAGAATTAATTATCTAACCTTGCTTAATCAATCATTAATTAATTACAACTTTTAATTAATTAATTACTCATTAAATATTAATCATCCTTGATTAATTATTCATTAATTACATAAAGTAATTATCCTTTAATTAATTTTACAAATTAATTATTCTTATTCATTAACGGTAATTAATTAAAATTAATTACATTGATCCTTAATTAATCACATTAATTAATTAAACTTTAATTAATCATTTCTATTAATCTACCTTAATTAATCATAAATAGTAATTATCATCCTATAATTACTTACTCTAATTAATTAACTCCTTAATTAATTATATTAATCCTTTAATTAATTATTCCAAATAATTAATCCTTAATTACTTCTCATTAAGTAATTATTCTTAAATTACTTACATCTTGTAATTATACATTAATTACTTACAGTAATTACACTTATAAATTTCATTAAGTATTTATACTTAATTAGTATCAAGATTATCTTTAATTAATTTACAAATTAATTAACTTAAATCAATCACATTCATATCATTAATTATACTTGAGTAATTCATCCTTAATTACTTTTAAACAATTTAATTAATTATTAATTACAGATTAATTATTCTTTTAATTATTAATTAATAAACCTTAATTATCAATTAATAAAACTTAATAAATTAATCAATCCTTAATTATTAGTTAATTAACCCTTAATTACCATTTGATTAATCCCAAATTAATCACCCCTTAATTAATAATTAATAAAACCTAATTATTAATTTATAAAACTTAATTACAAATTAAGTACTTCTTAATTACTAATTTATTAACCTCCAATTATTAATTAATTAATTTCTAATTACTAAATTAATTAATCTCTAATCATTAATTAATAAATCTTAATCACTTGATTAATTCATCACTAATTATTAATTAATCAAATCTTAATTACTATTTATGATAAATTAAAAAAATGAAACTTTGTGAAAATATATAAACAATTTTGAAAATAGAGGAAATATCTTTGGTGAGAATGCTCTCGAAATCATCACCCCCATCCAAGGTCACAGTTACATCACGGGTTACGTTGCCATCGCAGCAAAAGTCCATGTAACTGATTACACCATGGAACCCACAACAGATCGCAGTTACATCCAAGGTTACGTTGCCATCACAGCAAAAGTCCATGTAACTGTTGGCTCTCAGCGGCACACACGATTTCGCTGTCAAAATGAAACTTCTCCCACATAGGTCGCAGTCTACCGATATAAAATCAAACGCAGACTGTTGGCTCTCAGCGGCACAAACGACTTTCGCTATGTTACCATAGTGTCACAGTCTACCGATATAAAATCAAACGTAGACAGTTGGCTCTCAGCGGCACACATGACTTTCGCTATGGTCTGCAGTAGATCGCAGTGACATTGAGTTAAATTGTTGTCACAGCATAACTCAAATGCCTCTGTGGGCACCAGCCCCTCGACTTTCGCTACACAAATAATCCTCAGGAACTAGTTTTGTCCGGACTCCTCACAGGATCAACTTTAGAATCCCCCCTTGGGGTTCAAGGCAGTACCACCCAGTGGTACTCCTGAGAAGTTCATTTCAAGGAAGCGCCTTTTTCCCCAGAGCTATTCTCAAAATACTTTATACTATATACTTTTAGTATCTTCAAATCATACCCTTTATGATTTATCAAAATCTCCTTTACACAAAATCGATTACCAAAATCGATAATTCTCAAACTAGGCTTTCCAAAATCCAAAATTGATTTTCCCAAAAATCAAAAGCCTTTTCCAATTTATATAGGTTCCCAAAACCTTTTCCAAAATCATTCTCATAATATCCTTTATATATATATATATAACTTTGAAAATCTTTGGATCATTTCAAACTTGTATAAAACCTCTTTTATACTTCAAATATTTTCAAAACCCTTTTCTTTTAACAATAGATTCAACAGGGGAAGATTTATCTTATATAACAAGAATATATAACTTTATTTTATTCCAAATCAAATATTCAAATTTTATAAATCTTTTATAAAGATATTAACCATATTACTTTTCATTTCAAAAACCATTTTACAGTTTTTATCCACAAATTTTCAATACCAATTTCATTCAAATTCGTACAATGTACACATATCATCCGTACGCTATACCAATTTGATCGCTCACTCGATCACACAATTTCACTTCCGAACTAGTATCGTCCACCCGACTTCCTAGTGCGGACTCAGATCTGGTTTCTTGATCAGAAACCGTCATTCTCCTTGCATAGTCGTAGCTATGATAGAGAATATCCAGAACCAATCAACAATTCATATCCAGGTTCGCCGTCGAAAATCGAGCGAAAAATCCCAACTCGGATCGATAATACTATCTCGAAATTTTGTGTTCGAATCTGGACCAAATCAATATGCGAATAGAATAATATACGTATATCCTACGTATTTATCTTTATTGGTTATTAGCCAAATCAATTCTCTTTTCTATTTATATTTCCTTTAATTCCATTCACTTATTCTCAATTGCTTCCATTTCCAATTGAGTTATTACTTCAATTATAAACAGTTTGAACTCTGACCAATTTAAATTTTAAAAATAGCTTGAAAAAGTTTAAAAATAGACAAGTAGTTGAAAAATAGTTATTAGTTTGTAAAATAGTTGTAAAATAGTTAAGTAGTTATAAAATAGTTAGATAATTGCAAAATAGTTTTTAAAATAGTGATTAGATATAAGTAACTGAAAAATAGTAATGAGTTTATAAGACAGTTTCAAAATAGTTAAATAGTTCCAAAATAATTGTAAAATAACTATAAGATAGTTTGGGGTTTAAGAAGAAAAATTATATAGTAAATAGTTTGAAAAAATATATTTGTATTAAAACAATTTATTTGAAAATAATCCAGAGCCAAACTGTTTAATTTCCCAATCTCCATTTCCAATTAATTTCCCATCAATTCAATTTAAATTCTACTTCCATTTAAATTAACTCAATACTTCAATTTCTATTGAAATTGATTTAATCCCAATTCAAGTTGAATTAACCTTAATTCCTTTCCAAATTTAAATCAAATTTCATTTGATTTTTAAACTTTATTCAACTTTAATCACAATACCAAATTATTTCAAATCAATTTGGATTAATTTCAAATTGAACTAGCTTCAATTTCAAATCATTTCAATTCTAATTTACCATTTAAACTTATGCTTATCCATCTTCAATCACAATTCTAAATTAATTCAAATCAAATTTAATTTGAACTAATTCTATTCAAATCCCAACTTAAAATCATCTCGAATTATATAAATTCGAGTTAAACATTTTTTTTTTAAATTTGATTTAATCCTTTAAGTCAAATTAACCCTTACTTTTAAATCAATCAACCTTTATTTTAATTTAAATAACTTAAATCTTTAAACCATTTAATTCTGAATCCAAATTTCAAAATTCCATTTTAAAATTATCATTACTTAACTTATTTTAAAGTTCAAATTAAAAGTTCAAAGAAATTTTCTTCAAAAATTCAATTTATTGCCTAATTTTTATCTTCCAACTTCGAAACTGATTCTTAAGCAATTTTAAGTTACAAATTCAATTCTTAACATTCAAATCTTAAGTTAAAAGGAATTTCATATCCTTAATTTCAAATTAAGGTTTAATTTTAATTTATCTCAATAATGGATATATTATTACAATCCATTTCTTCATTCATTCAAACAAATCAAATTCACCATTTTTAACTTTCCAAGTTAAATTTCAATTTCATCTTGAAATTTCCAATTCAAGTTGTTCATTCTAAACTCATTTAACTTCCCTTAAGTTAAATTCAATTTAATTTAGTCATCTTGACCTAATTTGAATTCCCATACAAATTTTAAACCTTATAATAATAATCTTCCCACTTATAAATTCAAAAACTTATCACTTCGGGTTTTCATATCACATTCCAATTTAAAACTCAACACTAAGAGTTATTTCAAATCATCCTTATATATACATTTTCTTTATACACCAAGTTATACCTTAAAATTTTTTAAACCATCTCTGGTTTTAATTTAAAAATAATTTCAAGTTTTCTGGATTTAAAACTTCACAATTTAAAACCCACTTCAATTTACAAGTCATACTTGCCTAAATGTTTTACTTCCCTAAAACATTTTATTTTGCTTACTCATTTACAACATTTCATTATTAAACACAATTACCATTTATGATAATAACCAAGATTATCATATCTGGAAACCAATTCATTATTATCTTTATTCTTGATAACACTTCTACAAATTCAAGAATTTAATTTTAGTTTGAATCCATTTCAAACTTATCTTTATTTAATTTCAAATTGGTTGTATTTCTATTACCACTTAATTTAACAACCAATTAACTTATTTATTAGAAAGAAATCATTTTATATATCAAATATATTCTTATATAAAATCATTTGAAATCCTTATATATGAAAATAACAATTACGCTCTTATATATATATACACTCAACTCGTTCTAGGGTACCATTGACCCTATCCTTAACGAGTAATCCCAACAGAGCCAAGGTTCTCGCTTAACCTCCTGCTCTGATACCAAGTGTAACGACCCGGAAATTTCGAACCCGAAATTTCCAGATAGTTAGAAGAAAAAGAAAAGAGATAGAAGAAAGAACAGAGCAAAACACAGATTCTCACATTCGCAGCGGATAAAATATAATATCAAATAATATTCTTTACACAAAGAAAATTGTATCAGTCAATTACAATTTAATACATCAGAGTTATAACCATTTATACATGAGCTGGACAGTTATACAACTTGTTCCAGACTACAATCTATACAGACTACACAGTCTCATTTACACAGCGGAATACACTCCATACGTTCCTGCCATCCAGCTCGCCTCCTAAGCTCCAGAACGTCCTTACCTGAAATCTGTAATACTCGGTCTGACCCGAGCATTACATCAAAGTAACACCCGGGTCAGGCTGGAAACCAGCGTGAGTAAACTTATCTAACATGGAATTTCAATTCATAGAACTTATTTAAACCCGGGGTAACTCGTACTTTACTATAAGTAAACAACTTATATAGTCAACACTTATTTTCACAGAACACTATCTAAGTATACAACTTAGTTTAAATGATCCATATTATCCCAAACTGGCCTATTTTATTTCACATATCAATCTATAAAGAATTATAGAAGATTTCAAATCGAAGTGGTTTCGGGTATTAACTAATACCCGACTCCTGTCTCTTCGAATCCAATGTCATCTTAACAAAGTTATTCAAATGGAATACAATTCAAACTTTAAATACAGGATGTCACATTTACACAGTAATCCATCATCGATAGATACCCATATTATCACAGTTAAACCAAACATATCATAACATCATATATCAGAGATATTATCCATCTAAGGTATACAATATTATTCAATCATTCATAAGCAATATTTATTTGTCACATTATTTCAAATAAATTTAAATAAATTAATTTAATTACTTTATCACCATTTAAATCCTGCTTACCTAATCATTAATTAATTTCCTTTAATTAATTAACTAATCCTTTAATTACTTAATTATTCTTAAATTAATTACATTAATTAATTAACCATTAATTAATTAATTTAATTAACTATCATTTAATTACTTACCTTAAGTAATTTTAATTACTTTTTTAATTAACTAATCCTTTAGTTAATTACATTAATTTATTAATCATTGCATTAAGTAATTAATTCTCTAATTAATTACATAAATTAATTATTCTTTAACCATTAATAATATTCAACCCTTAATTACTTTCATAAATTAATTATATTCTAATTAATTACATTAATTAAATTCCTTAATTAATTACATCAAGTAATTATTCTATAATTACTTACATTAAGTAATTATCTTTTATTTAAACACATTCATTTATTATCCATAAATTAATCACATTCAGTAATTAACTATCCTTTAATTAATTAAGTAATTATTCTTTTTATCAATTACACTAAGTAATTAAACTTTAATTACTTTTATTTAATTATTTCCATTTAGTAATTTCCCTTAATTCATTACATTCAGTAATTTTCCATTTATTACTTACATTAAGTAAATATACTTCATTAATTACATTAAGTAGTTATACTTAAGCTATTCAAAGTGATTATCCTAATTTAATCAATCTAATTAATTAATTCAAATTAATTACATTAATTAAATTCACTTTAATTAATCACATCCATAAATTACTTCATTAAGTAATTATTCTTTTATTCTTAATTAATTAATCTATATTAATTAAGACACCACCCATTCATTTTAACATACCTTCAAAACTGTTCAAGCTTTATATTTAAAATCTGGTAACAATTTACTTCTTATTTACTTGGTTAACATAATTTATTTAAAACTTGCAAAAACCCGAGTAAAACCCAAAGAATTCCCGAAGCAAAACTCGAAGCTACCCACGTTTCGTCCTACTTCGAGTAAAACTCGATTTTTCTCGAACAAACACCCGAGCATTCGCTTTCTTCCCCAAACCCAAGTCTTCCAGATACACGCAACCGTGTACGTGCACGTGCACCAACACTCTGACCATCCCTGATCGTCGCCGAGTTCCTCCACAAGTCGCCTACGACCCCGGCAGCTACTCCGACCCCCCAGCTCTTTGAATTGACGACGAACACGAATTTGAGAAATTCGACAACCCACTGGAAACAAAAACGAATGACATAACCCCCCCCCCCTCTGACCATCGCCTCCGTTCATCTGAACACACGCCACCCTATCTAAAGCTTCGGCACACCACGCTACTTCGATCAAACCCAAACCGATCACCTCCGGTTACCCTACGGCCATGCAGCAAACACGAAAACCCAACATCCTTAAACCCTACATCATCTAAAATCCGATGTCACGATGATCGATAAATTTATCTACCATTTTTCCGAGAATCTCTACCACCCAGGCTATTCCCAAACTCGAGCACGATACCCATTTCAATGTTGATCGCCGGAATTTTCAAAAAGTACCATTTCAGTTCATCTCGAAATTTCTCCATGAATATAAACTTAAAAATCTTGATTTTTAAATCAAAATTCATAATTTCCAAATACGAACTAGGTTATATACTTGAAACATGAAATTTGGGTAATTGTTTTTCTGTCTTGAAGTTGAACATCACTGTAATGTCCAAATTTAAAAATATTAAATCAATATTTTCATCTGAATCTATTTTTCTAAATGATATTACACATATGTGCACACTTTTCATTCAGATATTAAATCCTAAAAAGGTTCAGGTGGATTGATTTACATTTTTGAACAGGTTTCAAACCTGTAAAGTAAGGACAGAGGTAATTTCTTTTATATATAGGCATGGTCACATATATTTACAAACATGCAGTCATATTCACAAAACCATACAAGCAGATTCCACATCATACTTCAAATATCTATCACAAATACCAAGTTATATACTAAAGTTTTTGGTAGTTTACTTACTGGAAACTAGAACAGAGGCTTTTAATTCAACTGATAAGCATTCATATATACATAAAGAGGCTTAATTATATACATACATATAGAACAGTGATCGTCCCAGGTTTCACATGCAATTAGATAATTATCTAATTTTTATGATAAAGTGTTTACTCACCTGTGAAATGGTGGACAGAGGACAGGTTTTCAACCTGATCTGAACTTGTATTTCTTTTGATTTGAACTGATCCTTGTTTGTGTAATTGATCTATTCTTTGATGATTTTGATCTTAACTGAAACTTTGATTCAGCTATTAAAATGATCCATGCTTAGATCTGAGATTCTTTGCTTGATACAGTGGTGTCTTTGCTTTACATTTGAGTTTAACTTGAATTGCTTGAATCAGGTTGCAAACTTGATTTCTATTTTCCAGGTTTTGATTTTGAAACAGATATTTATTTTCTTATTTTTTATTTTTATATTTTAGTTTAAAAGAAATTAAGCCACTAGCTACACTTGTTTATTACCTATTTCCTTTAGCTTACACTTGTAATTTATATTTTCCTTATTAAACATTTGTCACACATTTGTATTTTTATGTTTAAATCCTTGTCTCAATTTATATTATAAATTATGTGTTAAACCCCTACATCATTTTTAATTTATGAATCATACTCTTATCTTTATATATGTATACATTTTTAAAAGAAAATGATTGAAATCTAATTATACTAAATAAATAATCACATATACACATAGGCTATCTTTGTTGTTGTAAAATATGGAATTTATCTTCAATAGCTTTGAACATTAATATTTGAATTTAAACCATAGCTAACCATTTAGTAAAAGATAAATTTTGCCAAATTGAATAACTATAAAAGAAGGTCATTAAATAAGTATTATCAAATTTCAATAACTATAACAGGAGATTATCCGATAAGCATTTATTATAAATCAAATTCATCTATATACCTATATATATATATCAGAATTCTATTTGTTCACTTATAAATTAGTATTTTATTAATTCAATCCGGTTAATTATCAATTAACAGATGTCCGAAAAATCCAGGTTATCACATTCCTTCCCCCTTAGAATCTTTTCGTCCTCGAAAAGGAACGAAGCCAGAATTTATTTAATAATTTAAAATCAGATAAATTATTCTTGGATCATTTTTAAAACACTTTTTAAAATTCACATAATATTTTAAAATAGTTTTTATAAAAATACTTTTTATAACTCGATGTCTCAACTAGTCCATCCTTGTTCTTACATAAATTCGGTCATACGTTGATCAGGCGTAAGACTGAAAATCTATAAGTACTTAGCAGACCCATTTTCAACACCCAGTGAAAATATTTTGGAAAATAATTTTATTGAAAATATAGAAAACAGTTTTGAAAATAGAGGAAATATCTTTGGTGAGAATGCTCTGGAAATCATCACTCCCATCCATGGTCGCAGTTAACCCGATGGTTACGTTGCCGTCCCGGCAAAATCCACAGATAACTGTAGGTCTCCGCGCTCCTCGATTACGCCATGGAACCCGCTACAGATCGCAGTTATACCCGGGCCTTACGTTGCTATCACAGCACAAACCCATATAACTGTAGGCATCAGCGCCACCGAATTTCGCTGCCAAATAATGAAACTTCTCCCACATAGGTCGCAGTCTACCGATATAAAATCAAACGTAGACAGTTGGCTCTCAGCGGCACACACGACTTTCGCTATGTTACCATAGTGTCACAGTCTACCGATATAAAATCAAACGTAGACAGTTGGCTCTCAGCGGCACACATGACTTCCGCTATGGTCTGCAGTAGATCGCAGTGACATCGAGTTAAACTGCCGTCACAGCATAACCCAAATGCCTCTGTGGGCACCAGCCCCTCGACTTTCGCTACACAAATAATCCTCAGGAACTAGTTTGTCCGGACTCCTCACAGGATCAACTTTAGAATCCCCCCTTGGGGTTCAAGGCAGTACCACCCAGTGGCACTCCTGAGAAGTTCATTTCAAGGAAGCGCCTTTTTTTCCAGAGCTATTTTCAAAACACTTTGTACTATACACTTATAGTATCTTCAAATCATATCCTTTATGATTTATCAAAATCTCATTTACTCAAAATCGATTACCAAAATCGATAATTCTCAAACTAGGCTCTCCAAATTCCCAAAATTGATTTTCCCAAAAATCAAAAGCCATTTCCAAATTCATAGGTTCTCAAAACCTTTTTCAAAATCATTCTCATAAGATCCTCTTTATATATATAGATATATATACTTTTAAAAATCTTTGGATCACTTCAAACTTGTATAAAACCTCTTTTTATACTTCAAATATTTCCAAAAACCCTTTTATTCTGGTTAGATTCAATAAGGGGAGTTTATCATATTATAAAATATAACTTTATTTATTGCCAAATCAAATATTCAAGTTTGATTTCTTTATAAAGTTATTTACCATTTACTTACTTCCATATAGTAAATTTCAACCAAAGAAATATCCAATTCCATTATATTTCACAAATATACTTTTCATTTCAGACACCATTTTACAATTCTTATCCACAAATTTCAATATCAATTTCATTCAAACTCGTACGATGTACACATATCATCCGTACGCAATATCAATCTGATCGCTCAATCGATCACACAATTTCACTTTCGAACTAGTATCATCCACCTGACTTCCTAGTGCGGACTCAGATCTGGTTTCTTGATCAGAAACCGTCATTCTCCTTGCATAGTCACAACTATGATAGAGAATATCCAGAACCAATCAAAAATCCATATCCAGGTTCGCCGTCGAAAATCGAGCGAAAAATCCCAACTCGGATTGATAATACTATCTCGAAATTCTGTGTTCGAATCTGGATCAAATCACTATGCGAATAGAATAATATACGTATATCCTACGTATTTATCTTTATTGGTTATTAGCCAAATCAATTTTACTTTTCTATTCACATTTCCTTTAATTCCATTTACTTATTCTCAATTTCTTCCATTTCCAATTGAGTTATTACTCCAATTACAAACAGTTTGAACTCTGACCTTTTAAAATTTAAAAATAGCTTGAAAAAGTTTAAGATAGATAAGTAGTGGAAAAATAGTTATTAGTTTATAAAATAGCTGTAAAATAGTTAAGTAGGTATAAAATAGTTAGATAATTGCAAAATAGTTTTTGAAATAGTGATTAGATATAAGTAACTGAAAAATAGTAATTAGTTTATAAGACAGTTTCAAAATAGTTAAATAGTTCCAAAATAATGGTAAAATAAGTATAAGATAGTTTGGGTTTAAGAAGAAAGATTGTATAGTAAATAGTTTGGAAAAATATATTTGTATTAAAACAATTTATTTTGAAAATAATCCAGAGCCAAACTGTTTAATTTCCCAATCTTCATTTCCAATTAATTTTCCATCAATTCAATTTAAATTCCACTTCCATTTAAACAATACTTCAATTTCCATTGAAATTGATTTAATCCCAATTCAAGTTGAATTAACCTTAATTCCTTTTCAATTTAAATCAAATTCCATTTGATTTTTAAACTTATTTAACTTTAATCACAATTCCAAATTATTTCAAATCAATTTGGATTAATTTCAAATTGAACTAGCTTCAATTTCAAATCATTTCAATTCCAATTTACCATTTGAATTTTTAAACTTATACATCTTCAATCACAATTCTAATTAATTCAAATCAAATTCAATTTGAACTAATTCAATTTAAATCTCAATTTTAAACTATCTCGAATTATATAAATTCGAGTTAAAATTTTTAAATATTGATTTAATTCCTTAAATCACAATTCCTTCACTTTTAAATTAATTCAACCTTTATTTTTTTATTTTAACAAATTAAATCTTTAAACCTTTTAATTCTGAATTCACATTTCAAAATTCCATTTTAAAATTATCTTTACTTAACTTATTACAAAGTTCAAATAAGAATTCAAAAACAATTTAATCTTCAGATTCTAATTTATTATCCATTTCTAACTTTAAAATAAATTCTTAGTTTCATAGATTATTTATAACAATAGAATGATATCAGGATAAATAAACATCCAAATTTATCCAAACACCAATTAACAACATCCCATTTCAATTTCCAGATCTCAAACCCATTTTGAGATTACTCATAACTCCCATTTAAACCCAACCATTTAACTTCTCAAGTTAAATTTTTATTTCATCTTGAAATTTCTAATTCAAGTTGTTCATTCTAAACTCATTTAACTTCCCTTAAGTTAAATTTAGTCAACTTGACCTAATTTGAATTCCCATTCAAATTTTTAAATCTTATAATAATAATCTTCTCATTTAAATTCAAAAACTTATCACTTTGGGTTTTCATATCACATTTCAATTTAAAACTTAACACTAAGAATTATTTCAAATCATCCTTGATATTATGTATATCCTCATATATACATTTTCTTTACATACCAAGTTATACTTTAAATTTTAAACCATTCTTGGTTTTTAATTTCAAAACAAATTTCTTTAAAACGATCTCAAGTTTTCTGGACTTAGATTTAAAACTTCACAATTTTAAATTATCTTCAATTCCAATTTATAAGTTATACTCACTTAAATGTTTACTTCCCTAAACATTTCATTTTGCTAAATCATTAACAACATTCATTATTAAACACAATTACCATTTATGATAATAACCAAGATTATCATATCTGGAAACCAATTCATTATTATCTTTATTCTTGATAACATTTCTACAAATTAGAGATTTTAATTTCAGTTTGAATTCATTTCAAACTTATCTTCATTAAATTTTAATTTGGCTTTATTTCTATTACCACTTAATTTAATTCCAATATTTTAACAACCAATTACCTTAATATTTATTAGAAAGAAATATCATTTTATATATCAAAATATATTCTTATATAAAATCATTTAAAATCCTTATATTAGAAAATAACAATTACGCTCTCATATATATATATATATATATATATATATATACTCAACTCGTTCTAGGGCACCATTGACCCTATTCTTAACGAGTAACCCCAACAGAGCCAAGGTTCTCGCTTAACCTTCAGCTCTGATACCAACTGTAACGACCCGGAATTTTCGAACCCGAAAATTCCAGATAGTTAGAAGAAAAAGAAAGAGATAGAAGAAAGAAACAGAAAGAAGAAAGAAGAACAGAGAACACAACATCTCACATTCGCAGCGGATTAAATATAATTAACAAATAAATTTGGTTCTAAATTTCAAATCAATTTAAAATACACTTTAACATTCAAATTGTTTAAAACATTTTAGTTTTATAAAACTTTATTTTATTTCAAAACTAGGATTTAAATTTAGATTTGAATCTATACTTAAACTGATTTTAAAACTAGTTTAAATCTTGCTTTCCATTTTTTTTGAATTTTATTTAAAAAATTTTTTTAAACTGATAGGTTTCTTAAAACCTGTAACAATTCATATGACTTGAACCCACCTTCAAAAACTTCGAGTCAAAACCCACAATGCTTCGGGTAACACATGCAAATGACTCGAGAAATCTCGAGTACCCTTCCTCTTCCATTCCAGGCATCACCTGGAAAACAAAACTGCACCGTGCACCTGCACCCACGACGCCGCCACCTCCGACCATCAGCGTTGATCCTCGCAAGTCGGCGATCACATCCTCAGACGAACTAAACCCAAACTTCATCGATTCTCACTCGAATTCGAATTCGAGCATTCAACCCAACCTGGAACAAGAATTAAAGCCTGGAACAACTTCATCCTTTCTCCTCCGACCACCGGAGTTGCTGAGCTTCCGGCCTCGCCTTCGCTAACACCCATGCTATCATTTTCCAGAATCCCATACAGCTCGATTCACTATAGATGCCGTGGTAACCCATATTTCAATCTAGTCTAAAACTAGGTTTACAAACTAAATTCGATCACCGCCACCTCCACAATGCTTAGATCATTTTTCTGACAATTTTCCCAAACTTCCCTATCACTCCTCTTCCCCCAGTGAGAACCCCGTCCTCGCCGAGCAACTAGATCACTAGGGGCAACCCAAAACACCCCATACTGATCAACTAGAACTGCTCCTCTGATTTAAAACTAAAATCATAGTTTTTAGTATTGAATCAGAGGAGCAGTTCTAGTTGATCAGTATGGGGTGTTTTGGGTTGCCCCTAGTGATCTAGTTGCTCGGCGAGGACGGGGTTCTCACTGGGGAAAGAGGAGTGATAGGGAAGTTTGGGAAAATTGTCAGAAAAATGATCTAAGCATTGTGGAGGTGGCGGTGATCGAATTTAGTTTGTAAACCTAGTTTTAGACTAGATTGAAATATGGGTTACCACGGCATCTATAGTGAATCGAGCTGTATGGGATTCTGGAAAATGATAGCATGGGTGTTAGCGAAGGCGAGGCCGGAAGCTCAGCAACTCCGGTGGTTGGAGGAGAAAGGATGAAGTTGTTCCAGGCTTTAATTCTTGTTCCAGGTTGGGTTGAATGCTCGAATTCGAATTCGAGTGAGAATCGATGAAGTTTGGGTTTAGTTTGTCTGAGGATGTGATCGCCGACTTGCGAGGATCAACGCTGATGGTCGGAGGTGGCGGCGTCGTGGGTGCAGGTGCACGGTGCAGTTTTGTTTTCCAGGTGATGCCTGGAATGGAAGAGGAAGGGTACTCGAGATTTCTCGAGTCATTTGCATGTGTTACCCGAAGCATTGTGGGTTTTGACTCGAAGTTTTTGAAGGTGGGTTCAAGTCATATGAATTGTTACAGGTTTTAAGAAACCTGTCAGTTTAAAAAAAAAATTAAATAAAATTCAAAAAAATTGGAAAGCAAGATTTAAACTAGTTTTAAAATCAGTTTAAGTATAGATTCAAATCTAAATTTAAATCCTAGTTTTGAAATAAAATAAAGTTTTATAAAATTAAAATGTTTTAAACAATTTGAATGTTAAAGTGTATTTTAAATTGATTTTAATTAAACTTAATTAATTACTTAAACAAATTACATTTAAACTTAATTAAAATCAATTTAAAATACACTTTAACATTCAAATTGTTTAAAACATTTTAATTTTATAAAACTTTATTTTATTTCAAAACTAGGATTTAAATTTAGATTTGAATCTATACTTAAACTGATTTTAAAACTAGTTTAAATCTTGCTTTCCATTTTTCTGATTGCTTTAAGAAGTGAAATATGAATTTCAGGTTTTAGAAATGAAGACTAGAAAGAAAGGAAGAGGGTGGAAACATGTTTTTTATAAGTATAAATGTGACGACCCGGCTTTCCACTCTCGGAAAATCGCAGAATTTTGATTTCCAGTCTTTATCTTTTCTTTTGATTCGAATTTATTTTTAGTTGAAAATGAAGAGAACAAGAGTTCAGCTGAAAGTAAAAATAGATTTCTTCTTTTATATTTTAATTTATTTATTTTAATTCTCAAAAGGAAATGTGGACATTTGTCCTCTTAGGTGTTAATTAGTTTACACCTATACACTTATTTTTACAAATGTCTTCACACCATCTTAATATGCTT
The DNA here is from genome assembly GCA_030737815.1 of Allium fistulosum. NCBI lineage: Eukaryota > Viridiplantae > Streptophyta > Magnoliopsida > Asparagales > Amaryllidaceae > Allium > Allium fistulosum. The sequence continues at coordinate 374,102,645 of CM060902.1, read as the reverse complement.
ACAAGTGTTAAATCTTGTTTTTAATTAATTCATTTAAGTCATTTATATGTATTTATGAAATATTTATATGTATATAATGTATTTATCTTTTTATAATTTATGCTTTAATCAAATATTTATAACATATTTATAAATACTTGAGAAATTGGGTTTAACTCTATATATATTTTTACAAACCTATTTTGAATCTTAAAAAGAAAAGAATGTTAAAAACAATTGAATTTTAAAAGAGAAAAGATTATTAAAACAAATAAACTTCTTAATTTAAACCTTAGCCAAAATAAAACTTAAAATATATGTTTATAATAAATAAGAAATTATTCTTGTTATTTAAATCTCAAATATCATTTCTAAAGTATTAAGTCAAATTACAAATTATATAAATATTAAAGTTTGAAAATACTTTATTAAATTCAAATCCACTATTCTTTCCATTTCAATATATACAAATATATATATATATATTCTAAATGGAAAATATTTTTACATTAGTTTTGATAATCATCATATTGAATTTTAATACATAACTTCAAATAACAATATATATATACATATATATTATAATTTGAAAACATAGTTTTATTAAATTAAAAGATTCCCTATTCATAATATATATACCAATATATATATATACATTATAAATATAAACATTTATATAAGTTTTAGAAAGATAAATTTTCCCAATTTAAAATTGTTAGAAAAGATATTCCCAAATTAAAATGTTATTAGTTTTCAAAAGAAATAAACTTGCCCATTTAAAATATTATTAACCTTTTAAAATGAATAAACTTGTTAATTTATAAAATAAATCAACAAATCAATTTAATTATTAATAAAGATTATTAAATTGATATTGCCAAATTTCCGGGATATCACATTCCTTCTGAACTGCTTCACCAAATTATTCTCTAGGAGACATCCATTCAATTTAAAACTTATCTAAACCTCTTTTAAAATGTTCTTAAACTTTATTTAAAGGTATGTTTGATTAATTTAAGTTTGTTAAAAACTTAATAAAATGTTTTAAAACTTAATCAATTTGTAAATATAATAAATGTTAATTAAAGGTTAAGTTTAATTAATGTGATTTAGTAATTAACAAAGGAAAATGATTGGTTAAAGATAATTAAGATTTTGATAATTTAATAAAGTAATTAAAGGGTGATTAATTTAATTAATTATTGATTTAGAATTAATTAATAGTTAAAGATTATTAATTAATTAATTAGAGGTTAATTAATTTGTAATCAAGACTTATTAATTAAATAATTAGAGATTATTAATTAATGATTAAAGATTTATTTAGTTGTAATTAAGGGTATGGTTAATTAATTAAAGGTAATTAATTGTAATTAAGGATTTTTAAATTTAGAAATTAAGATTGATTAATTAATGATTAGTGATTAATTAATTAAGTAATTAGTGGCTAATAAATTAAGTAATTAAAGATAAATTAATTTGTAATTAAGGATTAATTAATTTGTTATTAAGTTTTATTAATTAATAATTGAGGTTTATTAATTAATAATTAAAGAAAAATTAATCTGTAATTAAAGATTAATTAATTTGTTTAAGAATGATTAAGGAATGGATTACTCAATTGTAAATAATAAATGAATGTGATTAAATTTAGTTAATTAATATGTAAATAAATTGAAGATAATCACTTGATGTTGATTAAGTATAAATACTTAATGAAATTTATAAGTGTAATTACTGTAAGTAATTAAGGTATAATTACAAGATGTAATTAATTTAAGGATAATTACTTAATGAGAAGTAATTAAGGATTAATTATTTGGAATAATTAATTAAAGGATCAATATAATTAATTAAGGAGTTAATTAATTATAGTAAGTAATTATAGGATGATAATTACTATTATGATTAATTAAGGTAGATTAATAGAAATGATAAATTAAAGTTTAATTAATTAATGTAATTAATTAAGGGTCAATGTAATTAATTATAATTAATTAATTAATGGAAGTAATTAATTAAGGATCATTAATTAATGTAATTAATAAAAGTAATTAAAGGTTAATTACTGTTAATGAATAAGAATAATTAATTTGTAAAATTAAATAAAGGATAATTACTTTATGTAATTAATGAATAATTAATCAAGGATGATTAATATTTAATGAGTAATTAATTAATTAAAGGTTTGTAATTAATTAATGATTGTTTAAGCAAAGTTAGAAATTAATTCTTAAGTAATTAATTTAATTTAAGTTAATTAAATTAATTATAATATAGGGTTAATAATTGTTTGCTTATGGATGATTGTTGTGTAGAATATCTAAATTGGATGATATCTATTAAATGATATGCTCTGATACCAAATGTGACGACCCGCCTTTCTCTCCACAGAAAGACGCATCATCATTAAGAAAGAAAGGGATAGAAAAGAGATAAGATAGAGAAGAAAGAAAGAAACACATCAGAATCTAAACAGCGGAACGAATAAATTATATTAATCAAATAAGATATTACATTGTATCATATACATCAGAGATACACAGCTTATACAACACATACTAGACAGTTATAAACATCTGTCTAGTCATTACAACTCAAGTACAACTCAACAAATGACTCATACAGACTAACACATGGTATTTAAGAGGTTTATAGATTAACACATGTAACTTTACATGCATAATTAAATTTATATTCTCTTAAATGGATTTAAAAGCTTTTATTATTAAATTTTCTTAATTAATAAATACATATCCTAAATTATAAATGCTTTTTCTACCTTATATAAATATAATCTTTAAAAGAAAATAGAATATAAACCAATTATGATTTAAATAAAAACCATATAAAATATTTTAAGCTTATTTTTAAAAATGCTAATTTAAAAGCTTTTGTATTTATTCTTATTAAATAAATACTCTTCCAATTTCTATAAATATATTTCTTTAAAGAGAATAATTGTAACGACCCTAAATTTTATAAGTATTTAAATTTATAATTAATTGAGTTTTTGAATTTAAAATTGTTAATTTATTTCATTCTGAATAAAAATAGCAAAACAAATGGTTTAAAGTGAAATTAATCGATTTATTTATTGCGAGTTTCCCCGATATCCAAGTATATTCTGTATAAATCATTTGAGATTAAAATATTGTAAATAGTGTATATGTGAGTATATGTGTATATATTGAATGTATATATATATATTTAGGTATATACGAGCAAATTTAACATATATATGTACTTATATATATATATATATATTTCTATTTGAATTTAAAACTTAAATAAATGGTTTTAATAATAAAAGATAATAATAAATATTACAATTGATGGTTAATGATAATTTGAATTATAAATTATAAAGTAAATAAAATTAGACGAATTTCAAAATAACATATAAAACTATAAAATATAAAGTGAACACATAGATAAAAAAATAATAATAACAACATAGAATTTCATTTATATTGCTAAGAAATTAGACTAGACAAAAGAAAGAAGAGAATATTGCAAAGGAAATGAAACACTTCAGCCATGCCTTAGTAACAAACCAACAAAAATAAGTATGAACTGTAAAACATGCAAGTAAAATAAATATAAAACAAGGCAAAAGATAAAATAAAATATGTTCAAACACATACCAAAACAAAGCTCTCAGCCGAATAAAATAAATACATGCTCAACAATAAAACAAAGTAAACAAATCAATGCAAGATATTTCTAGCCCACAATAAAATATATATCATTGCAGCCACAAACTGTTGTAAATCAACAAGGAGTAAACAAAACAAAGTATGGTATAAGTGTTGATTGTACAAAGCATTAAATGAAAGCATGGCCGAACAAAGGAAAAAAATATATCACTATATTGTACAAAATAATAACATACCATATCACCTGTACACTTCTATCTCATATATCAAGTAAGCTTTCACTTTTTATACGTACATCTCCTCTTCTCTTCATCCATCAAAAACTTAGCAAAATGAAAGCCAGGAAAGAAGAGAAAATAAAAATTAAAATAGAATCAAAGATACAACCTGAAGCAACTCAATTTAAACATCAAAACCAAACATTCCAGAAAATAAAAATAAAGAAGGCTTCAGCAAACTTGAAAACCTGGAGACTTTAAATCCAAAGCCTGAGACAAAGCAAAAATCTGTAAAGCAACTTCAAGAAATGCAAAGCTTCATTCAAGTTTCAATTTGCATTCAAAACTCAAGCAAAACAATACAAACTAGAGATCAAAACCAGAAGGCTTTCAACTTGAATTATCAAAACCTGTTTCAACATTTTTCTCTGTTCTGTTTCCCTGGGAAATAAGGTGAGCAAAACATTCTTTTATTTGAATCTGAATCTGCTATGATATCTGCCTGAAGTTGCTCGTATAAATGTTAATATGCATGAATGTCTGTGTGTATATATCTTTGAATACATGCCTGAGTGTGTACTACTTCTTCTTCTCTGTTTTATGATACAGGGTGGAAACTAATAAGGAAATTTCAATTTCACTTCATATGATCATTTTTTTTAGGTTTCGAGTTTAAAACCAAACTAGTTTGTTCTCACCTGAATGAAAATTTAAAAATGGTTTCAAGCTTTATGGTGATATACAGTATTTAAAAATTTGATTTTTACAGGAGAACTCAAACTTATGATAATTTCGAATATGATGAATCATTGATTCAGGTATAAATCATGAATTGTTGTTCGAAAACATGATTTTTAAAACAAAAATTTTGATTTTTCATTGAGTTTATCAACAGCAGTTTGTAGATAACTAAAAAATGGACTTTATCAAATTTCCAGCGATCAAAAGATAAATTGATGTTGGGATTTTGTATGAAGCAAGCCTAGTAATCGATGAAGTCAGGAAAATTGTTAAACGATTTTTCTATTGAAGGAGATGTTGGGTCGAACCAACTTTAGGGTTTTCGAACTGTTTTAGTCGAGTCTGGAAATGAGATCACGGCGATGTCTCTGGTGGATCGAGTTCCACCAGACTATGGGAAACGAAGCAGGCGACTACGGCGGAGGTTCCAGTGGAGTTGCGAAGTTTCTGGCGTCGTGACGTGGCGGTGCGAGGAAATTTGGTTGATCGAGATGGGTTTCTGGTGCTCGAAATTGTTCGATTTCGTTTCCCAGGTCGATTCGAGGATTTAGGGGGTTAGGTTGTTTGAGTAGGTCATCAATGACCTGTAGACGGCGGCGATGGTGATCAGGACGCCGGCGAACTCATGTGCACGTGCACGATATGTCACGAGTGTCATTGTTTGGGTTAGTTCTGGTTTTGGGGAAGAAGCAACGCGACTCGAAGTCGTACACGAGAAAATGAAGCTCGAACTCGAAGTTGAACTCGAGTTATTTTGGCATGATACCGGGTCAGTTTTAACACTTAAACAAAATTTTGAAAATCTTGTCACTCGGGTCGAATTTTTGAAAAAAACACGAAGCGGGGGGCCATTTTTACTCGGGTATGACCCGAAGCAGGTCTCGAGTTTTAAATTTCCAGTTTTTAAGTTTGAACAAATTTAAATCAATTTAATTTGTAAAAAAAAATTATTTTTTCTGAAAATGATGATTGTTAAATACAAACATGAATGTGTGTTGAAAAGTTTTGTAATAACAACATTTTTAAAGTTAATTAAGTTTAATTAAATTGTTTTAAATTTATACTTGAAAACAATTAAAGGTTATTTTAAATAAAACTTAATTAAGTAATTAGATTTAAATGTTTTAATTTGTTAACTTAAAAGTTAAGTTGATTTATATTGGATTTAGAATTAACTAAGATCAATAAATTATTTATTTAAATCTAATTAATTTAAAAATTAAGGATAATTAATTAAAAGGTAATTAATTAAGGGTAAATTTATTAATTGAAGATAATTAATAGAATGGTGAATTAAATAATTAAAAGTTAATTATTTAATAATTAAAGATTGATCAATCAATAATTAAGGGGTTAGTAAATTATTATTGATGATTATTAATAAATGATTAAAGAATAATTAATCAAAATAATTTGTAATTGATTGATATTAATTAACCAGGATTAGTAATTTATTCATAGAAATAAATCTGATTCAAATCAAATCAGATAATTAAATTGATCTTACTTATGGATGTTTGGATTCTAGTGAATGTTGAATTTTTTGATATCCCTGATATATGATGCTTTGTGATACATCCTGATTTATGTTGTGATCTAAGATGTAATTTCTATTTCTGTGATATGTTACTATGTGAATATGAAACCCTTGACCCATAGAACGACATTTGAGTTTCGATGCGACAGGGAGTCGGATTCCAGTTGGTTATCCGAAACCCACATCGAATTGTAATAGTGAATCTTTGTGACTGATAAATTTATTTTATCTATGAATCTGTGAATGAAGATAAGCGTTATCGATTATACCGCTTATCGATATATCTGTGATGATTGATGTTGCACTATTGTGTGTGAAACCCCTGGACTACACTTTTACACACACAAATATGGATTTCACGTGGAAATCGGTTAAGTCACAGATAATTTAAATTTGATTGTTTTTGAAATTGAGATTTTAATTTCAATTGATTTTGAAATTAGAAATTCGGGTTTAAAGTGAAAAGCTTTTGAAATGGAATTTCAAAGATAAAAGTTATTTCGAATAACTTAACCGAGTTTTAAAAATTTAAATAATTAGATTTAAATTTGAATTCAAGTTTGAAATTAAATCTATGATTTGGAAACTAGGGATAAAAGATGATATAAATGTGTTTGTATCATTTAAACCATTTTAAAAGTATAATTTTGGGAATTTGAATTTAAACCAAGGATTTCAACTCGTATGAATGAATCAAATTTCCAAATAAAAACTGTTTGTTTTAAAGGAATAAAAGCTTTCAGATAAGAAGTGAAATTCCAATTTAGGTAAAGGAATTTCAAGATTTAATTGAAAAATTGTTTTCCAAGTTATAAATGAATTCTTTTCGAAAGCTATGAATTAAATCTGTTTATTTTTAACAGATTTAAAATGATGTTTTGTTAAACCATTCGAAATGAAATTGTTTTGAAAGCTATTAGTTAAATCTTTGATTTAAAGATTTAACGAATTAATCAAATTGAAAGGGAAATCGATTTGGAAAATCTGTGAATGAATCCTTGTGAAAACTGAGTGAACTTGGTGAATTGAATCTTTTTATTTAAAAAGATCTGAAAATGGTATTTTGTTAAACCATTTGAAAAGAAAAGTTTGGGTTTAAATTGTGACTTAATTGAATTCCCAATATCCATTTGTTTTTGAATATTGCGCTCACTATTCGGGTTAGCCGGGAAAAGACATCTGTGTCATATAACCCATTCCGAATAGTGATACGTCGTATATGGATCGCATTTGCTATATTACAGCATGATAGGGGGTTCTCGCTTCGCGGTTTGGTGGCGAACGGGAGACTCTTACCCCTACATGTCCCTGAGAGGGATGGGTTGGTTAGGCGGAGGCCGTGACAGTCGAGAGGCTGGCCGTAAAAGCAACTGCGAGGTGCCAATGTAAGCCACGGTGGGACTGGGATGGTTGCAAAGCCTACCGGTGGCCGCTGTCTTGTATCGTTACATTTGGTATCAGAGCTAAGGTTGAACTTTAGCTCAGGAGTATAACACGTTAAGTAGCTCATTAGAGATAGAGTGAAGTAAACTCTAGAATGAGTATTTCTCAGATATCCGTTCGAACGTCTCAGTAAATTCTCTTGCTATCCACTGATAGTGAGTATGAGTACAAGAAGAAGACGAGATAGGGGACAGGGAGTACGACTATAAATGGTCAATACCCTGCAACAGTGGAAACAACTTTCTATCAATCTTCTTTGACTCGTTTCCAAATTCTTTTGATTTCTTCGTACCAGCTACAAGAAGAAGTTGTAGAAAATTCTTACTTCGTATTTCATCGATTCCTTATCAGCTTTTTGATTTATATCTTAATGAATTTGAAATTGAAAATTTGAAATTGAGTTAAATTGATTAATAGGATATGAAGCTAAAGTTTGAATTAAATTAATAAAACGATATTGTTTGAAACCAAATTTTGAAATTCTATTGTAAATTGTTGTGAATACCAAAGTCCGAAGATGGACGAATTGGTAAGTATTCTGAGATATTCCGATTTGAATTCGGAATCCGTATCTTGTGTTTGAGGAATTATAGGAGATCGTATCTGTCTATCTCTGTGTTGTTTTCGTGCCTGCGAATTTCGAGGACGAAATTCTTTTAAGGGGGGAAATTTGTAACGACCCCAAATTTTATAAGTATTTAAATTTATAATTAATTGAGTTTTTGAATTTAAAATTGTTAATTTATTTCATTCTGAATAAAAATAGCAAAACAAATGGTTTAAAGTGAAATTAATCGATTTATTTATTGCGAGTTTCCCCGATATCCAAGTATATTCTGTATAAATCATTTGAGATTAAAATATTGTAAATAGTGTATATGTGAGTATATGTGTATATATTGAATGTATATATATATATTTAGGTATATACGAGCAAATTTAACATATATATGTACTTATATATATATATATATTTCTATTTGAATTTAAAACTTAAATAAATGGTTTTAATAATAAAAGATAATAATAAATATTACAATTGATGGTTAATGATAATTTGAATTATAAATTATAAAGTAAATAAAATTAGACGAATTTCAAAATAACATATAAAACTATAAAATATAAAGTGAACACATAGATAAAAAAATAATAATAACAACATAGAATTTCATTTATATTGCTAAGAAATTAGACTAGACAAAAGAAAGAAGAGAATATTGCAAAGGAAATGAAACACTTCAGCCATGCCTTAGTAACAAACCAACAAAAATAAGTATGAACTGTAAAACATGCAAGTAAAATAAATATAAAACAAGGCAAAAGATAAAATAAAATATGTTCAAACACATACCAAAACAAAGCTCTCAGCCGAATAAAATAAATACATGCTCAACAATAAAACAAAGTAAACAAATCAATGCAAGATATTTCTAGCCCACAATAAAATATATATCATTGCAGCCACAAACTGTTGTAAATCAACAAGGAGTAAACAAAACAAAGTATGGTATAAGTGTTGATTGTACAAAGCATTAAATGAAAGCATGGCCGAACAAAGGAAAAAAATATATCACTATATTGTACAAAATAATAACATACCATATCACCTGTACACTTCTATCTCATATATCAAGTAAGCTTTCACTTTTTATACGTACATCTCCTCTTCTCTTCATCCATCAAAAACTTAGCAAAATGAAAGCCAGGAAAGAAGAGAAAATAAAAATTAAAATAGAATCAAAGATACAACCTGAAGCAACTCAATTTAAACATCAAAACCAAACATTCCAGAAAATAAAAATAAAGAAGGCTTCAGCAAACTTGAAAACCTGGAGACTTTAAATCCAAAGCCTGAGACAAAGCAAAAATCTGTAAAGCAACTTCAAGAAATGCAAAGCTTCATTCAAGTTTCAATTTGCATTCAAAACTCAAGCAAAACAATACAAACTAGAGATCAAAACCAGAAGGCTTTCAACTTGAATTATCAAAACCTGTTTCAACATTTTTCTCTGTTCTGTTTCCCTGGGAAATAAGGTGAGCAAAACATTCTTTTATTTGAATCTGAATCTGCTATGATATCTGCCTGAAGTTGCTCGTATAAATGTTAATATGCATGAATGTCTGTGTGTATATATCTTTGAATACATGCCTGAGTGTGTACTACTTCTTCTTCTCTGTTTTATGATACAGGGTGGAAACTAATAAGGAAATTTCAATTTCACTTCATATGATCATTTTTTTTAGGTTTCGAGTTTAAAACCAAACTAGTTTGTTCTCACCTGAATGAAAATTTAAAAATGGTTTCAAGCTTTATGGTGATATACAGTATTTAAAAATTTGATTTTTACAGGAGAACTCAAACTTATGATAATTTCGAATATGATGAATCATTGATTCAGGTATAAATCATGAATTGTTGTTCGAAAACATGATTTTTAAAACAAAAATTTTGATTTTTCATTGAGTTTATCAACAGCAGTTTGTAGATAACTAAAAAATGGACTTTATCAAATTTCCAGCGATCAAAAGATAAATTGATGTTGGGATTTTGTATGAAGCAAGCCTAGTAATCGATGAAGTCAGGAAAATTGTTAAACGATTTTTCTATTGAAGGAGATGTTGGGTCGAACCAACTTTAGGGTTTTCGAACTGTTTTAGTCGAGTCTGGAAATGAGATCACGGCGATGTCTCTGGTGGATCGAGTTCCACCAGACTATGGGAAACGAAGCAGGCGACTACGGCGGAGGTTCCAGTGGAGTTGCGAAGTTTCTGGCGTCGTGACGTGGCGGTGCGAGGAAATTTGGTTGATCGAGATGGGTTTCTGGTGCTCGAAATTGTTCGATTTCGTTTCCCAGGTCGATTCGAGGATTTAGGGGGTTAGGTTGTTTGAGTAGGTCATCAATGACCTGTAGACGGCGGCGATGGTGATCAGGACGCCGGCGAACTCATGTGCACGTGCACGATATGTCACGAGTGTCATTGTTTGGGTTAGTTCTGGTTTTGGGGAAGAAGCAACGCGACTCGAAGTCGTACACGAGAAAATGAAGCTCGAACTCGAAGTTGAACTCGAGTTATTTTGGCATGATACCGGGTCAGTTTTAACACTTAAACAAAATTTTGAAAATCTTGTCACTCGGGTCGAATTTTTGAAAAAAACACGAAGCGGGGGGCCATTTTTACTCGGGTATGACCCGAAGCAGGTCTCGAGTTTTAAATTTCCAGTTTTTAAGTTTGAACAAATTTAAATCAATTTAATTTGTAAAAAAAATTATTTTTTCTGAAAATGATGATTGTTAAATACAAACATGAATGTGTGTTGAAAAGTTTTGTAATAACAACATTTTTAAAGTTAATTAAGTTTAATTAAATTGTTTTAAATTTATACTTGAAAACAATTAAAGGTTATTTTAAATAAAACTTAATTAAGTAATTAGATTTAAATGTTTTAATTTGTTAACTTAAAAGTTAAGTTGATTTATATTGGATTTAGAATTAACTAAGATCAATAAATTATTTATTTAAATCTAATTAATTTAAAAATTAAGGATAATTAATTAAAAGGTAATTAATTAAGGGTAAATTTATTAATTGAAGATAATTAATAGAATGGTGAATTAAATAATTAAAAGTTAATTATTTAATAATTAAAGATTGATCAATCAATAATTAAGGGGTTAGTAAATTATTATTGATGATTATTAATAAATGATTAAAGAATAATTAATCAAAATAATTTGTAATTGATTGATATTAATTAACCAGGATTAGTAATTTATTCATAGAAATAAATCTGATTCAAATCAAATCAGATAATTAAATTGATCTTACTTATGGATGTTTGGATTCTAGTGAATGTTGAATTTTTTGATATCCCTGATATATGATGCTTTGTGATACATCCTGATTTATGTTGTGATCTAAGATGTAATTTCTATTTCTGTGATATGTTACTATGTGAATATGAAACCCTTGACCCATAGAACGACATTTGAGTTTCGATGCGACAGGGAGTCGGATTCCAGTTGGTTATCCGAAACCCACATCGAATTGTAATAGTGAATCTTTGTGACTGATAAATTTATTTTATCTATGAATCTGTGAATGAAGATAAGCGTTATCGATTATACCGCTTATCGATATATCTGTGATGATTGATGTTGCACTATTGTGTGTGAAACCCCTGGACTACACTTTTACACACACAAATATGGATTTCACGTGGAAATCGGTTAAGTCACAGATAATTTAAATTTGATTGTTTTTGAAATTGAGATTTTAATTTCAATTGATTTTGAAATTAGAAATTCGGGTTTAAAGTGAAAAGCTTTTGAAATGGAATTTCAAAGATAAAAGTTATTTCGAATAACTTAACCGAGTTTTAAAAATTTAAATAATTAGATTTAAATTTGAATTCAAGTTTGAAATTAAATCTATGATTTGGAAACTAGGGATAAAAGATGATATAAATGTGTTTGTATCATTTAAACCATTTTAAAAGTATAATTTTGGGAATTTGAATTTAAACCAAGGATTTCAACTCGTATGAATGAATCAAATTTCCAAATAAAAACTGTTTGTTTTAAAGGAATAAAAGCTTTCAGATAAGAAGTGAAATTCCAATTTAGGTAAAGGAATTTCAAGATTTAATTGAAAAATTGTTTTCCAAGTTATAAATGAATTCTTTTCGAAAGCTATGAATTAAATCTGTTTATTTTTAACAGATTTAAAATGATGTTTTGTTAAACCATTCGAAATGAAATTGTTTTGAAAGCTATTAGTTAAATCTTTGATTTAAAGATTTAACGAATTAATCAAATTGAAAGGGAAATCGATTTGGAAAATCTGTGAATGAATCCTTGTGAAAACTGAGTGAACTTGGTGAATTGAATCTTTTTATTTAAAAAGATCTGAAAATGGTAATTTGTTAAACCATTTGAAAAGAAAAGTTTGGGTTTAAATTGTGACTTAATTGAATTCCCAATATCCATTTGTTTTTGAATATTGCGCTCACTATTCGGGTTAGCCGGGAAAAGACATCTGTGTCATATAACCCATTCCGAATAGTGATACGTCGTATATGGATCGCATTTGAAGACCGGTGTTGAAGACCGGATATTTTCGAAAATGAAAGGACAACCTGTCGAATGTCTCTGCACTGGGTAGCTCCCGGTATAGAGATTTATATCACTCTTTTGTGATGGGAAGTCTGGACGTGATTTGAAAATTATCCGGATTTGCAAGGGCTTCGTGAGAAGTGCCTTCGGTTCTGTTCGATCCCGGAACAGACTTATATGGATACATGTCTGACATTACACTTTGAGATATAAAGCCGATTTCTTTCAAATACATATCTGTTGGTGGCGGAGAATTTATTCTCTTAGCTTAACACCCTTCTCTGAGACGTACGAGCTCAGAGGTTATGTAGTTGAAATTTATCAGCGATATATCCCAATTTGGTAATGTGGCATGCTGAGTGTTGCTGTGTGATGATCAGTGTTTGATCATTTGCGATATGATCATTTATTTGATCTTATATCTTTGTGATCATAGGTTGATCATTTGTTTGACCCGAAGCATGGCTTTGTGACAAAGCGTAGCTTTGTGGACGAGACTTCATCGAGCCTCACACCCCGGAAATGGTCGAAACAGGAAGGATGCAGCAAGGTTCTAGGGAGTAGCGCCCCTTAGTGTATGTCATTCCTTATGGATAAAGGTGGTATCATGGTATGGAGCCCAGATACTTAACCTCTGTGGTTGCTGCAAATTTATTACTTTGTGGTTTGTTGGAAATCGGGGATCCTCGGGAAGATCGGTGACGATCGGGGGATGGCATACGCGTGTCAGTAGTTACCTATTTTTGCAGAGGTAACCCGGCCTTGTGTTGGCAGAGATCCGGTTAGGTTCTCGGGTCGTCTATTCCAGGGACGTACCCAATCGTGGATAGGAAGTTCCTTAGCCTGACCATTTGTTGGAAATCCAAAGAAACAATACGAGCTTTGTACGGTATTAGTTGTAGAACCTGCCATTCACTTATGGTGGCGCCCCACTGTTTGGATGGTAGCTATAGTAGGCATACGATACTGGTCGTATGTTGGCTAAGATTAATATTCTACTTTCGAAATGTTTTCTACACTATGCACTAATAATAATATCAAAAAGAATTTGATTTTGCGTAGTAAGCATCTTTGACTATCATAAGAAGAAATCTCCTCCAATTCTGCGTTTGCATTGTGTGTGTGGTGGGAGGTCTTATGGTAGTTTCATTTTCCAAAAGCATTGCGAATTTACTTCAAATTCTTTTGCTATTTGTTTTTAAAGATAAGCTGTTTTTGTTGCTCACACCAGTCCCATGACTGATCCGGAGTTTATTGTTCATTTCCTAAACTCTGGGTGCTCATAATTTTCTATACGAGCAGTCTAGAGTTTGGTTTTTCAGATATTCAGGTTTAGTAGATTATCTGGAGCTAGTTCAGTTCTTGGAGTTCATGGACTGACGTTGCTTATCTTGGAGCATTCTATTGGAGACATTCTATTCCGCTGCTGATGTTATCTATTTTTCTTTCCACTGCAATTTATTGTATCATATCTCTGATGTATATAGATATTCATTGTATCATCATTGTATCTGGATATTGTATCAGATGTTGTATATCTATATTCTTTTTATTCCGCTGTGTTATTTACTTAATGTTGTTATAAGCTCCGGCGACTCGGATTTGAATGGTCGAATCTACGGCATTCGAGTACGATGTAAAGTAGGGATGTCGATTTTCGAGCGCGAAAATCCGGGACGTTACAATAATACAAAACAAATCTTATTTTTAAATAAAAATTTTTATTCATATATTTAAATTCAAACTATATTATTTCATTTTAAGATATATATACATCTTTAAATTCAATTTTTAAATTCAATTCAAAGTCAATTAAAAATCCAAATTAAAAATCAATTCAAATAAATATATATATATATATATATATATTAGATTTAAATAAACACTCAATACGTTGCTGCCATCCAGCTCGTCTCCTGAGCTCCAGAACGTCCTTACCTGAAATCTGTAATACTCGGTCTGACCCAAGCATTACATCAAAGTAACACCCGGGTCAGGCTGGAAACCAGCGTGAGTAAACCTATATAATTTGAAATACTAAACTCAAACCATGAAAGGAAACCCGGGTAACTCGTACTTCACTACGAGTTCATTACTTGTTATGCTCAACACTTATTTTACAAATCAGATTCTAAGTGTTCTACTCAGTTCTAAGGTCCATATTATCCCATTCGGTCTACTGATTCCACATATCAAAATTTAGGGAAATAGAATTACAATTCGAAGTGGGTTCCGGATATCGCTGATATTTGATCCCTGTCTCTTTGAATTCAATACCATCTTTTTAAGCCAAAATGTTTTAAAGTTAAAACAGTTCAATTTTATTATCTATATACACACAGATAGATAATTCACAATATCACAGATAGATAATCTACATTATCATCACAATTCAACCAAAACATTCATATCACACAGCATCAATTATCTCTTATCTGAGATCTCAAACCATTCAAGGCAATCAATATCATCCATCCATACATAAGCAAGGATTAACCACTATCTATAATTAATTTAAAATGAATTAAATTAATTACCTCATCTCTAATTAATTTAATATAAATTAAATTAATTACTTCATTCTATAAATCCTGCTTACTTAATCATTACTAAATCAAGGATTAATCACTATCTAATTATTCATTTAAATTAATCAACCTTGATTAAATATCCTTTAATTATATTTAAGTAATTAACCTTTAATTAATTCGACAAATTAATTATCCTTAACCATTTACAGTAATTATCCTTAATTAATCACTTAAATTAATTATATTATAATCACTTATATTGATTAATTATCCTTTAATTAATCCCACTCATTAATTAACTAACCCTTAATAAGTTTCCTTAATTAACTAAACCCTTAATTCCTTACTTTAAGTAATTATCCTTTAATAAATCACATTTAGTAATTGTCTATTAATTACCCACCTTAACTAATGACATTAAGTAATTATTTCTATAATTATTTCATTAGGTATTTGTCATTAATTAATTTTATTAAGTGATTTACTCTAAATAATTAATCATCTTTTAGTTATCTTCCTTAATTAATCAATCCTTGATTAATTAACTTTAATTACTTTCCTTAATAAATTAATTAGTCTTTAATTAATAATCCACATAAAATTTAATCCTTTTGAGTAATTAATCATTTTCTTTTTGTATTCACTCAACTTAATTTAATTCAAAATTAGGATACAAGGTAAGCTTGAATCCATACTTTAAACTTATTTAAAACTTTGCTTAAATCTGGCTTTCAATATTTAATTTCATTTTAATTTTTTTTTTAAATTCTGTCGGGTTTAAAACCTGAAATCATCTAAGTGACTCGAGACCACCCTCAAAAACTTCGAGTCAAACTTCCCAAAACCTCGAGTAAAACACTCCACTGACTCGAGAAACTCGAGTACCTCATCTTCTTCCAATTCAAACTTCACCAGAGAGGCACCGTGCACATGCACGGTGGCTCCGACCCCTTCTGGTCATCCCCAAAACCTTTAACAAGTCGGCGATCACAATCTCAGACCATCCAAACTCCAAACCCATCGATTCCCACTCGAAATCAAATTCGAGTATCTTAGAACCCAAACTGGAACAACATCAAAACCTGGAATCACCTCGTTCTCGCTCCTCCGACCACCTGAGGCTCTACGACTCTAGCCTCACCTCGTTGATCCTCCATGCCACCATTCCCCTGAATTTCGTGCAACTCGATCAACCAGAGATGACCTGGTCATCTCATTTCCGACCATGACCAAACAAGAGTATTAAACCCTAGTCCAACCAAATTCCATCACCACGTCGATTGATCGCTTCTCTCACCATTTTTCCCCACTTCGCTAGTTGCCACCCTAGCTTCGATCGAAAGCTCAACATCGATTACCACGTCGTTCGCCGTGAATTGGCAATAAACTTAAAAACCCCTCAACTCTGATTTCTCATAAATTACTTAGCTAAAAATTATGATTTTTGTGCCTAAATTCATCATTTATAATTTCGAATCATATTATAGAATTAATTCAAGAATTCTGATCAATAAATTTTAGGCCTATATTATGATCAGACCCGTAAATTCCAAATTTTAAATAAATACTTCATATATTTATTTAAAACCATTTTTAAAATTTAACTTACCTACTTACAAACATTTTTCATCAAGAGATCTAACCCTAAATTTGAATGTTTGGTGAGAAAAAGAATTTAATTTGAATGGAAATGAGCTTGAACAAAGAACAGAGATGATATATATTCATACATACAGACCTTTGCATAACAAAGCATATATACAAACATGCATTCACATTTCACACATACAACATAAAACATTACTTCAACATTTCGTCACATGCATCCGGTTATCCTACCAGTTTTAAGTTTAAAATGTTTACTCACCTTGTTGATTTAACAGAGAGCCCTGGCCATGTCTGCTATCTGCTTTTAAATCTTGATTTTTATTTTTAAAAAATTGATAATGCATTGTGATAATCATTTTCATTTATCAATCTTGGCCTAAAACCTATTTCGTAGGAAGATATGAATTTTAGAAAGTTGTTTTTAAGACTGTATAAACAACAGAGCATATGTATATAGGCATTCACAGGCTTGCATAAGTATATACATATAAACCTTTTATTTTTAAGCAAGATATATCTACACAAACCATTATCACTTCACAGATCTATTGCCTGCATCAGGCAACTAAGGATTTTTAGCTAAAAAAATGATAAGTCTACTCACCTTATTTTGATGCTTGAACAGAGCCTGTAAAGTTGCTTTTGATTAGAAATCTTGTTTTGAAAACTGAGATGACTTGCTTGATGATCTGAACTTAGTTGAGTTGCTAAAATGATCTTGCCTTAATTTAGTTGAGTTTGCTGAGGATTTGAGGTAGTGATGGATATATGTATGTATACATAGAATAGAAGCTTGCGGAAGAAGCTAGGCTGAGGAATTTATTTACAGTTTTCATATATTTTCCTTTTGATTTTTATTATACATACTTTTGATTTTCTTTGGTCAGTAAGATCTTTTGACCTAATATGATTTTGTACAAAGATTTAATAAAAAAAATAGGATTTCACAGTGATTTGATAATTGAATGATATAATGTATGCTTGAGTTGAATGTCATTAATTGTATGTTCCCTCTTTTGTTTACAACTATCTTCATATGAATTTGTATATATATATATATGCGTTTATATCCTTATGTATATATGTATTTGCCATCATATTTATATGTTTACACCTATTTATATACACATGCTCATTTACATATTCCTATTTAATATGAACACACACATATACTTGTATATTTTTATCATTATATATATTTACCTATATTCAAACTTTTACACATTTATTTTCTTGCATATGTTTTCTATTCGTATACATTGCTTATGTATATTTTGATATTACATATATATATTTATTTATTTTTATATTCAAACTTTCCTGTATTTTACTTCATATGGGTATATACACATATATATGCATTTACATATTTATATATATATATATTAAACATCATAAAGTTTGTATATATTGGTCTATATATATTTATGGGTATTTTACCTTAATTTAAATGATGGAGTTTATATATATACACATACATTTCTAGAATATTTATCAATCTATACATACCCAGTTGTTTTACAAATCCCAAATATATATAATTTTTAGATCACTATATAGATTCAGGTATTTTTATCATCAGAAAATTTATTTATTTGATCAATCAAAATTAATATTCCGATAATTAAAATCAGTTAATTCCCCAATTAACAGATGTTAAAAATCCGGGTCGTCACATATATATCTTAGTTAAATGAATATACTTTATCTTATTTTAAATGTTTATAATGTTAGTATATGTCATACATTATATATATAGGTTATATATTATAAACGTGAGTTGTATAGGTTATATATATATAATCTAAGTTATATTGAGTTAGTATATATATATATATATTAATATAATATACATGGGGTTAAATAGTATGTGTTACAGGCTTTTGCCTATATTTTTGTTTATTAAAATCCTAACTTTTATAATGCTGTTAGTATAGTTATATTGTATACATAGGATTGGTTCTTCCATATATATGATTCAAGTCACGCTTTGTTTTGAAACTTCTTTTTTTTCTCTTTTATTACTTCCGTTTCTGGTAGTGAAGCGTCTCTTTGTTCTTTAGTGTATATATATCTTTAAGTTTTTTTTCATCCGTTCTTATATTTAATAACTTTTTTAGGCATAGGTTAGCTTATATAAATGTACAACTGTTAGTTTATATGGTAGATTTGATATTTATTTTTAAACTGTAATGTATAAAAAGTATATAACGATAATATGTTAAGTTATATTGATATGTATAGGTTTTGTTATAGATGAAAGCGAACAAGTTATATAGTTTAATTTACATGCATTCTTGTACGCACTACTTATTGACAGATTAGTTGTTACATTACATATACAGTATTTATACATATAGTTATGGCTTGCATAGTTATCAATATATATAAAAGTTTCATTTTATTTCAGTATAGTTAGTCATAATATTAAGTCTGCATCTATATATTTTATTATATACGGTCTGCACATATTTCCAATGGCATGTATATTTGTTTACGTGGGTATAAGTTTTGGGTAACTCATATGCATATTTTATGGTCTGTATATATATATTATAATATATATACGTTATATTAGTCAGTACATCTCATGTTTGATGTATAATATATATACGTTATAATGTATGCAAGTTATGTATTTAGATAAAAGTACATACATATATATATATATATATATATATATTTAAATAAAAATATACTTGGACCCCACTTTTAAAGAATATATATATATATATATGTAAGTATTGATTTTAAATATAATATATATATTTTATTTTAATATATAGCATAAATTTAAATTTTTGATTTTTTTAAACTATGGATAATATAATATATTTCGTTTCAATCTATATCAAGAAGGTTCCGATTTGATTTCATCAATTCCCTTGCTATCATCTTTGTTCGCCGAATCATGTCCATCTAGCTTTGATTTGCAGGTCGTGCTTGCATTTCGTAACTCAATTTCATTATCCATCTTCTCTAACCTCGAAAGGTGAGCAATCACTCACGATTAACGTTCTTATATTTATTAAATTTGATTTCAATTGAAACGACAATTGAAATATGCTGCTAAATTGAACTGTTAATTATATAATTGTTATATATGATATGCTATTATCTGTAATTGTTCACATGTGGGATATGACACCATAACCTATTGTTTATATTTTATTTATTTTGTTATTGATGATATATCTCTGTTATTGATATGTTATATTATTATCTTAACTGTTCTCACTCTGCAAGTTCCTTGTTAGTATAAAATACCTTATGGGTTGAAATGATACATACCCAAACGATCTTGTAGAATAAGAGAAAATCGTTATGGGTTGAAATGATAAACCCAAGCGATTTTCATTGAATTGAATTTGGGATTGCGGGTTGAAATGATATATACCCGTATATATTTAAATTACGGATTGAAATGATAAATATCTGTACCACTTGACCATATGATAGAAAATTATATACATGCACCGTTGGTCAGGCTTTTAAATCTCCCCGAGATGGCCGAGATGAAAAATCCGAGATATCAGCCAAAATCCGAGATTTGGCAGCCTATTTAGTTATAAGTGTTTTAAATATCGCCCGAGATAGCCGAGATAGTTTCCAGAGATATTGGCCAAAATCCGAGATTTAAAACACTGCCGTTGGTATATATATATACATATATTTTGAAAAATGATTTCCAAGGTTTTGAAAGAAATATATGTGGTTTTAATAAATATTGATTTTAAGATATTATATCTTTAATATAGATTTTATGATAATTTTAATAAATTAAGTTGGAAAGAGAAATGGAAATTAATTTGAATTTTCTTAAATAAAACCAAGTTGAAACTTATAAAATTTGAGATTTTAAAGGTATGGTTTATGACTTGATTTTATTTAAAGTGATTAAAGGAATATTTCAAGTAAATAAATTGAAGAGAAATTATAGTTTATATAAATCGTAAATGAATTGAAATTGAAATGGTTTATTTAGAAACTAAATTGAATTGTAATTGATGAATTGAGAATGTATTAAATTGAATTTTTGGAATTTGAATTGATTTGAATCAATTTGAGAACTTTGAGGAAACAATTTTATTATATAAACTATTTTTAATATAAACTATTTAATTTAGAACTATTTTATATACAAATTATTTTATTATATCAATTATTTTATTTATAACTAAGTTCATGTATATTACTTTTAATATCTAAACGGTTTAAGAGGTAAGTTTTATGGATTCCAAAGTGTTATAATTTTGAAAGTTATAATTTTAGAAAGTGTTATGATTTTGGAAATGAATATTATTTTAAGTGATAAATGATATCGTATTGATATGGTTTTGTAATGGATATGATATTTTGTTTTAGAAGTATGATTTGAAATGAAATGACCACGGTGTTATAATAATGTTTGGTTGTTAAAGAGACCGGGATCAGATATTGTCATACTCTCTGCCAATACCGAAAACCACTTTAACAACTGTGTACGTGGTGGAGATTCCAGAAATGAAGTTGATGGTTTGACGATGATTCTATATGGTATGACGTGACCCTGACTCCCGTGAGTCAGCTTAGATGTGACTAAAACCAGGAGCCATGCCGGGCCAAGTGAGGTCATTCCTCCTATCGGGCACATTTCTTCGATACCATTCTATTGCTTTTGTGATTTATTTGGTGGCCACCCTCGATTTTTGATATGGGAGTGTGTCCGAGGTGGGCGGTAGTAGCTGCTATGCATTACCACTAGTCCAGATCCGCAAATGGTATATCTACCCTGGCATTTCCTCGTGTGCCGTGTTCACATGCCCTATCGCACCTTCTACGAGTTTGTTTTGTGTCATACCTATGGAGTGCTCCCTGATAGCCCACTTGCGAGTGGAGTTTACGGTATCTGTATAGACTACGACATTTTAAAAATGTGTTAAGGGGGATATGGATAACGCCTTAACGTTATTTTAATAGTTTACTTTACTATAGACATATTATAATAGCGTATATTACTACATTGTAGGTAGTTCCATGGATCCTTAGAGGATGGTTATCCCAAACATCCGTTGAGTTACTTGTATTTCAGTTGATATTTCACTTGAGTTAGATTTATTGATATAAGAATGTTAATCCTGACTCGAGTGTTTTGTGTTTTGCTTTACGCTAGGGTCAGACTGAGTGTCACAGCATTGGACTCGCCTTTGGAGTTGAAGCTTCACTTGAAAATCCTTCTGTATCTACTCAGCTTTCAGCTATCCGGTGGTTTTGTTCAGACTTGTCATCTGTTTGTATTCGAGATTTCATTGTATTTGAGATATTATGTTGTATTTATTTCAAACTCTGATGTTTATATAGTAGCTTCATGAACTACTATTTATCTATTCCGCTGCTTATTATTATATTACTCTGTGTCTGTGATTCTATGATTGATTTATTTACTGTATATGCTAAGTTTTGCCAAATATAAATTAACAATATGATATTTTGAGCAATTCAAGTCTAACATGTGTGGATGCAAATGGCATGAGATAGCGGGTCGTTACAACATCAACCTTATTTTACATGTTGTTCTTGGAATATAAGCATAGGTTCAACTTGGTTCGATGTAATTGGGCACTTATAACCATGCAGTAAGCAATGTATATGACAAATCTATAGTGTTCTTAGTAATTTACTGCTAATTTTTTTAATATGACTATTTACCCAATCATGGTTTTAGGTAAGTCGGAGAACTCACTTGAATATTTCTACAATGAATTCATGTTCATTAAGATATAGCACATCAATCAGGCCACACAAATCTTGCATTTGATGATCTTAAAAGATATTTTATTGTGTCAAGATTGAGTTGTGGAAAAACTATGACAGATCTAATTATTTATATCATGAATGTTAAAATGTAAATTTACGAATAACAACTGTATCTGGTACTCGGTACAATTTTCTCATTCCAAGCATAGGTTTACTTACTGTATTATCGTTGATGTAAAATAATGGGTTTTCAAAATATAGTTTTTTTTTGAATTGGTACTTAGATACAACATATCAAATGTCAATATATATATGTTCGAATCACGCTACACAAGTTTCAAACTTGTGACCTCTCGCACCAAAGCCGAATCACTTAACCACTGGGACAATGGTGTTTGTCTTTCAAAATATAGTTATCCATTAATGAACAGTATATAATGGATCAAATATTGTTGAATTTTTTTGGTAGACCAAATGTTTGGTGGTATATCAAAACTCTAATCAATCGATAACACAATTACTTTATATCACTTTGTTTCTAACTATTTGAAGCAATAATTATGTGCATGTACTGTGACGCCCCACCTCTATACCCACGCTAGCCAAGAGCACTACGGTGTAATGCTGTCAACTAGCGCGGAGAATAAGGCTGTTGAGGAGTGACCATCCATGTAACTTCTTTGTGCGAGCACCGATATGTCAGATAGTATAGCATAAACTTCATTTAAGGAGGAAGTCCGACATACCGATACAAACCCAATGCCATCACACAGTGGCTATACATAATCTTCGGAAACAAACATAGAAATAAACATAACATAAATCAGTCACAGACATCCATATCACAAAGGCGGAAAAAAGATATGAATATATATATAACACATGAAAGTGTACATCAGAGTAGTGGTCAGAAAGATCCACGATAATACAAAAGAATAGCAACACGTGTTATACAAAAGAATAAGAACACAACATAGAGTCTATATCTCAAATGTGTACATCCAAAAACTACTAATCTAAGTAGTTAGCCAAAAGTCAGAATAATCCCAGAAGAGAAGTCAAGCAGAAGCACCTGTAACATCTCGGTCTGACCCGAGTATTATTTATAAGAAAATAATAAACGGATCAGTATAGCAATAAATATCAGATGATATGGTATAGAATAAATGATATGGCATGAACATATAACAACCATAACGGCATACTACTATAAGTATGTAAATGATAATCAACAAGAGATTAATCAATATCACAAGAATCTTCTCAAAGATAAAATAGGGTATCATACCCTAAACTTGTATTCATAACAAGTCAATGACACACAAATTCACCAATGCACAAAAATTGATAAAACTTATCAATGAAAATCACAAAAATTGGTGAAGAACAAAATTCCAGTAATCATCACAAGAAATCCAGAAATCACAAGAAGGGGGAGGCCTATCACAAAACGGGAGTATGAAAACTCACCAACTCGTGTAACACAAGACGAGACGCTATCTCATGGTATCTAACCATTAATTTTGAGCCGAAGCTCCACAAGAATGGCCCGAAGACCGTGGGCCGCTACCCCACATATGTGATGGTGAAACATTACACAAACGGGGTTTAGTCTCCCTCGTAGACAAAGAGACATCGCACAATTGCTAGTCTAAATCAAATCACAAAAATGATCGTCATGATCATCAAGAAGTGTCAATCACACCAAGCTAGTAAATATATGAGTTTAGCTTCATGTCCCATAACCACTTGCTTAACTTAAATATTTACGAACAAGCTGTGAATCTTCACTAGAAAATTGTCACAAAAGGTTCAATCGAACAAGTCCAAGAATTAACCGACGAAGTGAACGCAAGCGTTTCATACCACTCGTTTTACTAAGCCGTTTAATTAGATTTCTCATCCGAGTGAAGTAAAGGCTTGTATATACTAGTAGATTGGAAATCGGTTTGAGAAAAAGAGTTTCGATATTTATTACTAGTATTGAAACCTTTGCATTTTTAAAGTGACAAGTCACAAAAATGATTGTAGAAAAATCTTTCACAAAAATTCACATTCGAAGACGTGAATGAAATCCAAGGAAATCAGCTCAAAATGAATCAAAGTAGAAATAGGAGGTGCGGCCTTACATGCCGAGCGACCTAAGGAAATATAGGTCGAACGACCTATAAGTGATGCGACCTAAGTTGCTGCGCGACTTAACAGTGTCGAGCTAAGGAGTGCAAGCGGGTCAAGCGACCTAGAGTGATGGTTGAGCTTGCGACCTAACGGGGCCGATCTAAGTCACAAGCGACCTAAGGAAAAACATGCGACCTAAAAGGTGGCGCGACCTATGGTGCAGGTGACCTAAGGTGGTGAGGTCGAGCGACCTAAAGGGAATAAGGTCTAACGACCTAAGCAGTGATGAGGCCATGCGACCTAAGGAATAACGACCTAAAGGGGTTGTGAGGTCGAGCGACCTAATGGATATAAGGTCCAATGACCTAAGGGTTGTGAGGTCGAACGACCTAAAGGGTGTAAGGTCTAACGACCTAAAGTAATTAAGGTCAGGCGACCTAACAGAATTGAGGTCATGCGACCTAACGACCTAATGGTGCGACTTAAGAGTTTGCACGACCTAATTGGGCTGTGAGGTCGAGCGACCTAAAGGTAGTAGGTCTAACGACCTAAAGGATACGCGACCCAAAAACGGTAAGTAAGGCTGAGCGACCTAGGACCAACGACCTAGTGCAAAACGACCTAACAAGGTAGATAAGGCCGAGCGACCTAGCGACCCAATGTCGAGCGACTTAACGCCGAAGTGCCGTTTCCAACTGAGGGAGCCACCTAACTCCGAACAACCTGTGGTCTAACGACCTAAAGGGAAATGAGATAGGGGCGAGAGACCTAATGCCCAGAACGAGCTAAGAGCAGGCGTATGCTTTTTCACGCGAACCAGCGAGCAAGGCAGAACGACCTAATGCTAGATTTTTGCCAAAACACTAAAATTTAGGGTTTTCACCAATTCAATCCACACCAAAAGCAAAAGCACACGTAAATGTGGTAGGGAATCATTCCCAACAGTCCAAGACAGTTATAGGCAAGAATGTGAGATTAAAAATCTCACCTTTTCCACGAAATTGATGGAGATGAAGTTTGAAAGAAAAGCAAGAACAATCACAAGCTTGAATCAATGTCTTCTCTTTGAATTTGGAGTTAGATGTTGAATTTGCTAAAGATCTTGAGCTTGGAATTTTAATTTCCCATTCCCTCCTCCATTTTTGATAAAGCTTTAAGTGTTTGATGAAGTGATGAAGAGGAGAGGGGGTTGGGACTGAGTTAACAAATGGTTCAGCCCAAACCAAAGCCCAAAGCAAAAAGTGACGAAAATTTCACTATCTCCAAACATATCGAAGTTTACACTCAAAAAGATCGCAAACGTCATTTTGAACTCAATGGAGGTGGTCTCGAGTCCTAATTTGACCGTATGCAAAAAGTAGCTTTTCGAACTAACATCCGACTAACGATAAAATATTTAGATAAAATATTTAAATATAAAATCGACAAATATGCGGGTTGTTACAGACTCCCCTCCTTAAAGAAATTGCGTCCTCGCGATATATAAGATGAAAATAGAAAGTAACAACCATAAAAGCATATTAACACAAAAGAAATTTGAAATAAAAAGTTTACCTCAAAGAGCATGAGAAAGTAAGTCCGGATGTGTTCGCTCAATGAATTCTCTAGTTTCCCAAGAGCAATCCTTAGGATTTGAGGACCATTGAACTTTTACAAGCGGAACATCTTTATTTCGAAGTCGTTTGACCTTCGAAGCAATAATACGGACATGATGCTGCTCATAAGTTAAATTAGGTGAAATTTCAATCTCTTCCACAACACCGGGCTCAAGCATCGAATCGGAATCCCGAAGGCACTTCCGTAATTGAGAAACATGAAACACGTCATGCATGGCAGAAAACTGAGCCGGTAATGAAAGGCGATAAGCCATGGAACCAATACGTTCGGTGATAGGAAATGGCCCAATATATCGAGGCGCTAACTTTCCCGATCGACTGAAACGTACAACACCCTTAATAGGTGAAACACGAATAAATACAAGATCTCCAACAGAAAATCCTAATTTCCTTCTTCGATTATCGGCATAGGACTTTTGTCTACTCTGAGCTTCTTTCATCCTATGACGAATAAGTTCAATCTTTTCTGTGGAATCCCGAATAAAATCTGGACCTAAGACCAGATTCTCACCGGCCTCAAGCCAACAAGAAGGAGATCGGCATGGCCTCCCATAGAGTGCCTCGAAAGGTGCCATACCAATACTAGATTGGAAACTATTATTATAGGTAAATTCAACAAGTGAAATATAATCCTCCCAACTTCCACCAAAGTCAAGAACACAAGCACGAAGAAGATCTTCAAGAGTTTGATTCACACGCTCAGTTTGTCCATCGGACTGGGGGTGATAAGCGGTGCTAAAATTAAGCTTCGTTTCCAAAGCTTTTTGAAGACTCTTCCAAAATCCACTAGTAAATAATGGATCACGATCGCTAACAATAGAAGAAGGAACTCCATGCATTTTAACAATTTCTTTGATAAAGAGTTTGGCCAGAAGAGGAACGGTTCGGTTCGACCGAACAGGAATAAAATGGGCAGATTTAGTAAGTCTGTCAACAATCACCCCTAAACTATTATGACCCGAACGAGAACGGGGAAGGC
Source organism: Allium fistulosum (assembly GCA_030737815.1). Lineage (NCBI taxonomy): Eukaryota > Viridiplantae > Streptophyta > Magnoliopsida > Asparagales > Amaryllidaceae > Allium > Allium fistulosum. The sequence goes on along the minus strand of CM060902.1, from coordinate 374,075,363 downwards.
CATCAATAAAATCCATGGAAATTTGATCCCACTTCCAAACTGGAATTTCCAATGGTTGCAATAACCCACCTGGCCTTTGATGTTCAGCCTTGACAAGTTGGCAAGTCATGCAACACTTAACAAAGTTAGCAACATCAGATTTCATTCCCTCCCAGTAATAAAGTCGTTTCATATCCGCGTACATTTTACTACTACCGGGATAAATGGAAAATTTGGAACGGTGAGAACCTTTTAAAATATCTTTACGAAGATCTCTAGTATTTGGTACGATAAGTCTACCAAATTTTCGAATGCCGCCACGAAAATCAATATCAAAGTCTTTCAAACCTTCAATATCGGTTTTATCCTTAAGATTTTGGCCAAGCGAAGCCAATTCAGGATCTAGCTGTTGAGCTTCAAGAATGCGGTCTAAAAGAGAAGGACGAGCCTCAAGGCTACATTAACCAAGAGATGAACATAAATCGGAGACACGATCTCGAATATCACAAGTGGATAAATCCTCGAGATCATGCCATTCGGATATCATCATAGAAACAACCGCTTGTTGCTTACGGCTAAGGGCATCAGCAACTCGATTTCCCTTTCCGGAAGTATAAAGAATATCAAGATTGTAAGAGGCAAGGAACTCGAGCCAATGCTGTTGGCGCAAATTAAGTTCCTTTTGAGAAAATAAATATTTCAAAGACTTATGATCAGTATAAAGTATAAATTTCTCTCCCAAAAGATAGTGTTGCCAAATTCGAAGGGCGAAAACGATAGCCGCGAGTTCTAAATCATGTGTGGCATATCTAGTCTCAGCCGGCTTCAATTGCCTAGAAGCATAAGCAATAACACGTTCTTTTTGCATAAGAACGGCACCCAAACCAACGCGACTAGCATCGGTATAGACAACAAAATCTTGATTCCCTTCGGGAATAACAAGAATGGGAGCATCAGAAAGGAGTTCTTTTAATTTCTGAAAAGAAGTTTCACATTTGTCTGACCAAATGTATTTAACACCTTTCTTCGTTAAGCCAGTAAGAGGCACGGCAATCTTAGAAAAGTCTTTTATGAAACGGCGGTAATAACCTGCCAATCCGAGAAAGCTACGGATTTCAGTCACGCTCTCCGGTCTCTTCCAATTTTGAATCGCTTCAATCTTTGAAGGATCCACTGATATTCCAGATTCGGAAATAATATGACCGAGAAACTTCACACTAGATTGCCAAAAATAGCATTTAGAAAATTTTGCCTTTAATTGATTGCTCCTAAGAGTTTCCAATACAATCCGAAGATGCTTTCATGTTCCTCCTCAGTTTTAGAATACACAAGAATATCATCAATAAAGATGAGAACAAACCAATCGAGAAAATCTTTGAAAACTCGATTCATAAGGTCAACGAAATAAGCCGGAGCATTCGTCAAACCAAATGGCATAACTAGCCACTCATAAGATCCATAACGAGTACGGAAAGAAGTCAAAGGAATATTATCCTCTACAATACGAAGCTGATGAAAACCGGTAGCCAAGTCCAATTGTGAAAAGATTTTAGCACCACTAAGTTGATCAAACAGATCATCAATCCGAGGTAAAGGATATTTATTCTTAATAGTAAGATCATTAAGCTTGCGGTAGTCGATGCAAATCCTAAGTGTACTATCGGACTTATTTACGAAAATAGCTAAAGCTCCCCAAGGCGAGGAACTAGAGCAAATAAGTTGCTTCGTCTCTAACTCGGATAATTGTTTGCGCATCTCTTCATTCTCCTTATTAGACATGCGATAAGGAGGACGGGTAATAGGTTGAGCTCCAGGTATAAGATTAATTTTGAACTCAATTTCTCGCTTAGGTGGTAATCCTAAGACGGGCTCAAATATGTTGGAAAATTCACGAACGACGCGAATAAGAGAAATGACATCCTCCTCATCATCATTTTCATCATCACGAGGATTTAAAGAATATAAAGATGCAACCAAAGCAGAATCCGAATCTTTAAGAATAATAGAAATCTGATTAACAGATTGCGGGTGTCGGAGATAAATAGTCCGCTCAGGACATAGGATATGAGCTTCATAACGATTAAGCCAATCCATACCCAAAATCATTCCAAAGCCTAAGTAATGCATGACATGCAAACGGCTAGGAAAGAAAAATCACACAAAATAATCTCGACATCTTTACAAAGCAGACTAAGAGTTGCGGATCCACCAACCGGATTCGCAATTCTTAAAGAAGTCATTAAAGCAACAACACTTAGAGAAAAAGTGTCTACAAGTTCCTTTAATATAAAAGAATGGGATGCTCCCGTATCAAAGAGAATTATAATAGGTTGATCATGAAATATAATAATGCCATCAAGGACAGAATGAGACATACCTTGACCGCGAGATGTGTTGCCAGGGGCTTGAGCTACATTAAGCTTTCCCTCCTTCTTTCCCTGAAGTCTAGGGCATAAATGTATATAATGATCCGGGCTTTTACAATAGCGACAAGAACGGGGCTTTGAACACTTCTTCGCAAAATGGTCCTTAGAACCACAGTTATAGCATTGCCCGCTACTAGGGGTAGAAGTCTTTGCTATCGGAGGTGCAGGTTTCCCCTTTTTGTTGGGATAAGGACCTTTGAATTTGTTTGGCCTCTTCTTGTTGTTGAAGTTTGGTTTGGAAGCCACCACTTCAACATCACTGTCCTTATCAGCCTCTTCAAGACGAAGAGCGATATCAATGAGTTGGTCGAAAGAAAATTCTAACTTTAGAAGTAATGGCTTCTTGAGATTCTTGTTCAAGCCATAGACGAATCTTTGGTTCTTCTTCAATGGGGTGTTGATGTATTCAACCCCATATTTAGATAGTGACTCGAAGGATGCGACATAATCTGTCACAGAGGATTCACCTTGAACAAGGTCTATGAAACGTCGAGCCAATGTCACTTTCTCGGCTTCTGGTACGAATTTTAATTCGAAGCATTCCCGGAATTGCTCCCAGGTGAGATCTGCTTCATTAATTTAAGAAACAAGAAGTTCGTACCAATCCAATGCTCTTTCATGCGAGAAAAGATTTGATCGCATGTTTTTAACCAAGCCTGGACTTCAATAATAGTTTCGGAACCCTTGAATGGTTTCCCACCCAAGTTAGTATAATCGTTGCACAAACGTGCAAATCCAGACTTAAGATGAGTAGGCTCCTGATTAGGATCGGCTGTCTGAGCATTCTTTACCAAATCAAGAAGCTGTTGAGCAGTCATAAAAACTCCATCCTGGGGAGTGACAGTAGATGGTCCGGCTCTAGGACGGCCTGGTCTAGACATTCTCTCCATTAAGAAAGAGAGAAGAAGAAAAGTTATTCTCCAAATAAATATCAAGCAAATCTTGATAGATAAAACAAGGATACGTAGAAGGAAATAGGATAAATCGGTACGAAGACTCGAATTAAATCCTAAGGCACGACTCCTAAGTTGGACTTAGGACGATGAACCTTGTTAAGTTATTCTACATTGTTCCGAAGTTTGGCTCCGATACCAAGCTGTGACGCCCCACCTCTATACCCACGCTAGCCAAGAGCACTACGGTGTAATGCTGTCAACTAGCGCGGAGAATAAGGCTGTTGAGGAGCGACCATCCATGTAACTTCTTTGTGCGAGCACCGATATGTCAGATAGTATTGCATGAACTTCATTTAAGGAGGAAGTCCGACATACCGATACAAACCCAAAGCCATCACACAGTGGCTATATATAATCTTCGGAAACAAACATAGAAATAAACATAACATAAATCAGTCACAGACATCCATATCACAAAGGCGGAAAAAAGATATGAATATATATATATATAACACATGAAAGTGTACATCAGAGTAGTGGTCAGAAAGATCCACGATAATACAAAAGAATAGCAACACGTGCTATACAAAAGAATAAGAACACAACATAGAGTCTATATCTCAAATGTGTACATCCAAAAACTACTAATCTAAGTAGTTAGCCAAAAGTCAGAATAATCCCAGAAGAGAAGTCAAGCAGAAGCACCTGTAACATCTCGGTCTGAACCGAGTATTATTTATAAGAAAATAATAAACGGATCAGTCTAGCTATAAATATCAGATGATATGGTATAGAATAAATGATATGGCATGAACATATAACAACCATAACGGCATACTACTATAAGTATGTAAATGATAATCAACAAGAGATTAATCAATATCACAAGAATCTTCTCAAAGATAAAATAGGGTATCATACCCTAAACTTGTATTCATAACAAGTCAATGACACACAAATTCACCAATGGACAAAATTTGATAAAACTTATCAATGAAAATCACGAAAATTGGTGAAGCACAAAATTCCAAAAATCATCACAAGAAATCCAGAAATCACAAGAAGGGGGGAGGCCTATCACAAAACGGGAGTATGAAAAACTCACCAACACGTGTAACACAAGACGAGACGCTATCTCATGGTAGCTAACAATTAATTTTGAGCCCAAGCTCCACAAGAATGGCCCGAAGACCGTGGGGCGCTACCCCACATATGTGATGGTGAAACATCACACAAACGTAGTTTAGTCTCCCTCGTAGACAAAGAGACATCGCACAATTGCTAGTCTAAATCAAATCACAAAAATGATCGTCATGATCATCAAGAAGTGTCAATCACACCAAGCTAGTAAATATATGAGTTTAGCTTCATGTCCCATAACCACTTGCTTAACTTAAATATTTACGAACAAGCTGTGAATCTTCACTAGAAAATTGTCACAAGAGGTTCAATCGAACAAGTCCAAGAATTAACCGACGAAGTGAACGCAAGCGTTTCATACCACTCGTTTTACTAAGCCGTTTAATTAGATTTCTCATCCGAGTGAAGTAAAGGCTTGTATATACTAGTAGATTGGAAATCGGTTTGAGAAAAAGAGTTTCGATATTTATTACTAGTATTGAAACCTTCACATTTTTAAAGTGACAAGTCAAAAAAATGATTGTAGAACAATCTTTCACAAAAATTTACATTCGAAGACGTGAATGAAATCCAAGGAAATCAGCTCAAAATGCATCAAAGTAGAAATTGGAGGTGCGGCCTAACATGCCGAGAAACCTAAGGAAATATAGGTCGAATGACCTCTAAGTGATGCGACCTAAGCTGCTGCGCGACTTAACAGTGTCGAGCTAAGGAGTGCAAGCGGGTCAAGCGACCAGAGTGATGGCTGAGCATGCGACCTAACGAGGCCGATCTAAGTCACAAGCGACCTAAGGAAAAACAAGCGACCTAAAAGGTGGCGCGACCTATGGTGCAGGTGACCTAATGTGGTGAGGTCGAGCGACCTAAAGGGAATAAGGTCTAACGACCTAAGCAGTGATGAGGCCATGCGACCTAAGGAATAACGACCTAAAGGGGTTGTGAGGTCGAGCGATGTAACGACCCAGAATTTTGAACAAATTAAATTGAGAATATTTAATTAATTTTAAATATTTAAACGGTAATTTAATTTGAATCCCCGATATAACTTTGAAATTTGCGATTAAACTTTAAAATTTAATCTATTGAATGCTGAATAAAAATTTGAACATTCAATTCACAGTTGAAGAAAAATATTTCAAAAGCCTTTAAAATTCGTATTGATATTACTGAAGGTAACAGAAGCTTCAGAATCGAATTTGGGAGTGAATTGTTCAGTTTGAAATTATATTGTTCGAATCGATATTTAAAAATAGCCGTCCGAGGCGCAGTCTCGGAATTCGACGAAACCAGTTCCATTGGGTCCTTAATATTGAATTATTACCGGATTTCAAATTTCGTATTTATCGGAGCTGTTATGTGACCGTACGGAGAGTAAACGCGTTGCAATTTAATCGGATCCAATTTAAATTTAAATTTTTAAAATTAGTAAACATCAGCACGTTATTTTCCCTTCCACCACGCCTAAATTTACGCCGAGAATCACGAAGGAATCAGGCAAGCACGATCTTTTTCTCTGCAAAATCACGTACCCTTGTTCCCTTCTGTTTCTTTACTCTTCGTAAATCAAAACGAAAACACTCTCGTTCAATTTAAAAATTCAAGGGAAAAATGGCCGCCTCTTCCCTTTTCCTTCTTCAGTTAAACGAAAATCCAATTCAAAATGAAATCAAATTCGAGGCCGCGTGACTTCTTCCTCTTCTATCGATATTCGACTTCTGCACAGAAAAAAATCATCATTCTTGAACTCAATTTAGCAAAGTCGAACTGAGTGAATCACGCCTCTCTTTGCAATCGAGAATCGTTTCCCTCCATTTCGATTCAAATCAAGTTCGCACGCCGCTGGGGTTCTACGGCAAGCTCGCACGCAGGGGTAGGGTTCTGGAGTTCGTCGTGGTCTAGGAATTCGCGAATTCGGGGTCGTTGGCGATGAGCTGGGGTTGGCATTCACGAACTCTGGCGATGGTGCGATGAAGTTTAGGCGCGGTGGAGTGGTGATGGTCGCAAGGCTGGGGTTCGTCGCGATCGAATTGAAGCCGTGGAAGCTCGTCAGGCGAGATGGCAGTCGAGGCTGAAGGTATTCAAACTTCATTTTTCTCGATTTAAATCTTGATTTGTAACTACATGTACAGAAAAATAAATAGATAGATCAAATTAATATGTACAGTAAAGTATAAAAATGTTGGATATTTTCCATTTAAAAAAAAAGGAATTTAGTTAAATGAAATCGTTAAAGAAAATTAGTTTGAAATTAAAATAATGGATTAGGTGATTTAACCGTAATTTTACTTATTTAACAATTTTAAAATTTGTTAAAAAGGGAAATGGTTAAAATATAATTTTCGGTAAGAAAAAGAAATTTAATAATTATTTGGATAAAATTAATTTAAAGGTAAGTTAATTAAATCTATCAAAAGAAGATTTGTTTGAATTTAATTTTTGTTAAATCAAATTGTTAAAAAGAATTTGTTAGTCAAAATAAAATCACAAGTTAATTTAAATTATTAAGTGGAATTTAATTGTTCGATTTAATTCAAATATTGATAAATTGTATAATTATTTATACAAGGTTAAAAATCAAGATAATCGAGTCAAGATGAAAGTGGAATGCAAAATAAAAGCTAAGGTGAGATTTTTCTCACTCGAAATGAAAGTGGAATTTTCAGTTATTTATTGATTGATATGATTGCTTTTGGATGTGATATTAGATATGATAGGATATATCTATATATATATAGCAATATATACATATTGGCATATGTATATATTGGATTGATGATTTCCCGCCTCGTATAGCGGATGAGACCCTATTGCGCCGTTAGTAAGCGGATTTTTATAAAAACCCATATACCGTGATATTCCACCTCGAAGTGGAATTGGTATTGTGCTAACGTCTTTGGATGCAGGGAAACAGGTTGGAGGGATCCAACTGGACCCCTCACATTGATTGAATTTATTTCTACTGTGATATGAATCTGTGAATAACTATATTGATGTTATTGATCATATTGATGTCTGGAATTTGCTTGAAAGCTAAAATTTAGCTGAATGGATGTTTGATATCATTGGATTCCAAAACTGAATGAAATTGAATTTTTGTAATTCAAGTAGAAATTTTTAAGTAAATTTAATTTTAGAAATTTAATAAATTTGAAGAAAAGAATTTAAAAAAATAAAGGCTGATTTTTGAAATCTTATTGAATTAATTTCAGAATCAAGTGAAAGTGTTAAATAAACGAATTTCGTATAAAAGTGATTTTGAATTGAAGAATTTAATTAAAATTTGGATTTCTAGATAGTTTGAAAAAGATAAAGAGATTTATTTTCTTTAAGAGGAATTTATTTAAAAAGGAAATAAGTTGGAAGTCCAACTATAAATTTAATTGGCAAATTGAAACGAATTTGGAAAGTCAATATAAAATGAGTTGGGATGGAAAATAAATTTAGAAATCAATATTGAAATTGATTTGGTATTGAAGTTTTTATAAATAGAATTGGAATTTATAAAAGTTGTTTATAAATTCGAAATCACTTATTTTGATAAGTAAAATATAGAAGTTAATAAAAAGAAGATTTATAAGTCAAAGTTGTTATAAAATAGAAAGAGAATTTATAAACGTTGTTTTATAAATTCGAAATCAATTAAATTTGATAAATTAAACATAGAAGGTTATTAAAGGAAATGTATTCGCGATTTTGGATAGCGAATTATCCTTAAAATAAATGTGTAGAAAAGACTGAAATTTGGTTAGTAAAGTATATTCACGGTTTTGGACAGTGAATATATTGTTAAATAAAATGGATTCATTTTTGAAGAAGTGATATTTTAAAACGAAGTTAAATTATTTTTAACGATGTTTTAAAAATGTATTATGAATCGAAAGCATAGATTTCAACACTTGTTATTGAAATAGATGTTTTCGAGAAATATAAGGAAATGGTGGACTATAACACTGTTGTTATAGTAAATGATTTCCAAAAGGAAATGTTTTTATGTAGTATTGGGATTTATATATCTATCTAAATCCGAATCCCTATACTAGTGATTTTGAGTCGTCGTAACGATGTTTTACGTAACATTCGTTTTGACTCAAATAAATGTTGTCAAAGTAAATGATTTCCTTAAAGAATGAAATATATACTTAATTTTGATTTAAGTATATAGAATATTTTCAAATGTTGAAAATAAATAGTTTTGTGAATTACTTATTTTAAATAAGTATGGAATTGCTTTTCCAATATGAAACGAAGGGTTTGAAACTTTATCTTTTAAAGATAATTTGAAAAGTGAATATTTGAAATTTGTTTTCAAACGGTTAAGTGTGGAAATTTTATATCTAATGAAGATATTTTTGGAGATAAAATAATTTGGAAAATTATTTGGAATCTGATGATGTTGCGCATCTTTATTGATAGTTACATAACCGACTATCAATAATTACCTTTAGATAAGTATTTGTTATGAATTGGATGAATTTGAATGCCACACTTATTTTTGAATAAGCGCTCACTATTCGGGTTAGCCGGGAAAGGACCATGGGGTCGTATAACCCATTCCGAATATGTGATACGTCGTTATGAATTGCATTTGAAGACCGGTGTTGAAGACCGGATATTTTTGAAAACGGAAGGATTACCGTCGAGTTACTCTACATCGGCTGATCTACGGTTTAGAGGTTTTATCACCCTTAGTGACGGGAAGTCCGGACGTGATTGAAAATTATCCGGATATGCAAGGGCTTCGTGAGAAGTGCCTTCGGTTCTGTTCGATCCCGGAACAGACTTGTATGGATTGTGTGTCTGACGTTACAATTTGAGATATAAAGCTGATTTCTTTCAAATACATTTCTGTTGGTGGCGGAGAATTTATTCTCTTAGCTTAACACCCTTCTCTGAGACGTACGAGCTCAGAGGTTATGTAGTTGAAATTTATTAGCGATATACTCCCAATTTGGTAACGTGGCATACTGAGTGTTGCTGTGAAATGATCAGTGTTTGATCATTTGCGATATGATCATTTGTTTGATCTTATATCTTTGTGATCATAGGTTGATCATTTTGTTTGACCCGAAGCATGGCTTTGTAGAAAGCGTAGCTTTGTGGACGAGACTTCGTCGAGCCTCACACCCCGGAAATGGTCAAAACAGGAAGGATGCGGCAAGGTTTTAGGGAGTAGCGCCCCTTAGTGTATGTCATTCCTTCTGGATAAAGGTGGTATCATGGTATGGAGCCCAGATACTTAACCTCTGTGGTTGTTGCAAATTTATTACTTTGTGGTTGTTGCGAATCGGGGATCCTCGGGAAGATCGGTTACGATCGGGGGATGGCATACGCGTGTCAGTAGTTACCTACTTTTGCAGAGGTAACCCGGCCTTGTGTTGGCAGAGATCTAACCGTAATGTTAGGTTATTTCTCGGGTCGTCTATTCCAGGGACGTACCCATCGTGGAAAAGGAAGTTCCTTAGCCTGACCATTTGTTGGAAATCCAAAGAAACAATACGAGCCTTGTACGGTTTTAGTTGTAGAACCTGCCATTTAATATGGTAGCTATAGTAGGCATACTATAATGGTACCTATGTCGGCTAAGATTAATATTCTACTTTCGAAATGTTTTCTACACTATGCACTAATAATAATATCAAAAAGAATTTGATTTTTTCGTAGTAAGCATCTTTGACTATCATAAGAAGAAATCTTCTCCAAGTCTGCGTTTGCATTGTGTGTGTGGCGGGAGGTCTTATGGTAGTTTCATTTTCCAAAAGCATTGCGAATTTATTTTATTTTCTTTGTGAAAAATAACTGTTTTACGATCTCACACCAGTCACCATGACTGACTCGGAGTTTATTGTTCCCTTCTAAACTCTGGGTGCCCACCAATTTCCACACGGGCAGCCTAGAGTTATGTTATCAGGATATTCTGGATATTCTGGAGCTTGGAGATAAGCTGGAGGACGAGACGTAGTATTTGTATCTGATAGTATTTATTCCGCTGTGTATTCTGTATGAGGACAAGTTATATAACTGTCCATTGTTGTATATTGACTCTGATGATTGATGTATGTATAAACTGATATAGTTCTTTGTTTTAAAAGACTAGTGATTATCTATTATATGTTATTCCGCTGCGATATGTGAGATTCTGATATTGTTCTGTTTCTGTTGCTGTTCTGTTGTTCTGTTGTTCTCCTTCTTTCCTTTTCTTCTTTCTTCTCTTCTTCTTCTACTCTTTTCTTCTTCTTCTACCTTTTTCTTCTTTTTAAAACCATAACTTTTCGGGTTTCCGGCACTCAATGGCTCGGCAGTCGATAAAGTGAGTATCGATGTCGAATTTTCGAAAGTCGAAAATTCCTGTACGTGACAAAGTGGTATCAGAGCATATGGTTAAGCGACAACCCTGCTCTATTGAGTGTTACTTATTAGAGATAGAGTCAGCAGTACTCTAGAATGAGTTTGAGTGTAATAATAGATACGAGTGCGTATTTGTTAGTGAATATAAAATTGTTTTGTTTTGTGTTGACTTATCGGTTGATTGTTTATAGATTCTGGTCGGTGCAGTCTAGCTAACTGTAATCGATAGGGGTTTCTAAACTCTTAAACAAGATAAACTGACACAGTATTGTTTTAAAATAGGGTAAATGAAATAATTTTGCCCAAAACTATTTTTGTATATAAAAGAAATGATTTTCTGTAAATTATTATGATATGGATGCATGGTTGTTAGGGAGTGATGATGTTAATTATCATCATTGATATATATATATGTGAAAAATTATATATGAAATTGAAATCAAAAATAAAGAATTAAGAAATGAATCCATATACAAGTAGAATTTGAGAATATAAGTTATAAATGTGATTTATAATTTGAAACGGAATTCCAGAGAAGTTTTTGGAAATGTTTTGAAAGGAGTTTGAAAATTTTGGAGATCTGGAAAGTTTAAATTCCTTTTTGGTTTGAAAATGAATTTCAAAGGTTTGAAAAGTATTTTGGAGAGATAAAATCTCTAAACTCTTTTCGGTCGCTGGAAAATAACTTCGATGATGACCGCGGCATCGTTGGTGTTCATTTTTGGGTTTCCAAAAGAGAAATTGCTGCTAAATTGTTTTAAATGGAAGTTGTTTGGAAAATTTGGATTTTGTTTTGGAAATTAAAAGGATAATTTGAATTGTTTTCAAATGGTTTTGAAAAAGTTGAAACGACTCTGGAATCCTATTTAAAATACTTACGAAATATTAATAAGTTGATAACTTATAGAATATTTGAAATTTGATTAGAATGAAATTCAAATTGAAAACGAATGAATTAGTGAATGAATGAATAAATTGCGATTGCAAGTGCTAGAAACTGAAATTGAATGTTAAAGTTCATTTTGAATTTGTAAGTAAATGAGACTGAATTGAATTCAAATAGAATTGAAAATGTGAATTATAAGTTCAAATGAATGTGAAATGAAAAATTGAACGAAATTGAATATGTAACTTCAATAGCGAATTTAAAGAGGATATAAGAAGTATATATTGAAAATTTGTAATCGAATTTGCAAAATAGTTTGAATGCTGTAACTAGATATAATGGCTAGTAGGATATACAGGTGTATAAAGGGATTGGAAAATTTATTTCAAAGATGAATTTGAATTGCTCGAAAAAGGTATGTATTTGAATTATAATATGAGTTTTTGATGATTTCTTGTCTAGCCGCTTGGCTTTTTCTTTTTCTTTTTGAAATCTGAGAGTCCGTAGGGACGTTTTGTAGTCGTACCGTATTAGCCGCGCAAAGGAGACGCTGGCGAAATTTTTCGAAAATTTCGAGCGTTAGAAAATTTTTGAGAAAATTTTGAAAGTTTAAAATTTGAATTTAAACTCGAATTTGAATTGGGAAGTAAAACAATGCTGTTTGAAACTTATAATTGAAGTTGGAAAACGAGTTGAATGATAACGAATCTTTAATAGAAAGATTTGTTTTGATAAATTGATAAAACTAGTGGATTGTTGAAAAATAGTAGACGAGTTAAGGACATTTTTTTTCCTAACTTGTAATTTCGGGACGAAATTCTTTTAAGGAGGGAAGTCTGTAACGACCCAGAATTTTGAACAAATTAAATTGAGAATATTTAATTAATTTTAAATATTTAAACGGTAATTTAATTTGAATCCCCGATATAACTTTGAAATTTGCGATTAAACTTTAAAATTTAATCTATTGAATGCTGAATAAAAATTTGAACATTCAATTCACAGTTGAAGAAAAATATTTCAAAAGCCTTTAAAATTCGTATTGATATTACTGAAGGTAACAGAAGCTTCAGAATCGAATTTGGGAGTGAATTGTTCAGTTTGAAATTATATTGTTCGAATCGATATTTAAAAATAGCCGTCTGAGGCGCAGTCTCGGAATTCGACGAAACCAGTTCCATTGGGTCCGTAATATTGAATTATTACCGGATTTCAAATTTCGTATTTATCGGAGCTGTTATGTGACCGTACGGAGAGTAAACGCGTTGCAATTTAATCGGATCCAATTTAAATTTAAATTTTTAAAATTAGTAAACATCAGCACGTTATTTTCCCTTCCACCATGCCTAAATTTACGCCGAGAATCACGAAGGAATCAGGCAAGCACGATCTTTTTCTCTGCAAAATCACGTACCCTTGTTCCCTTCTGTTTCTTTACTCTTCATAAATCAAAACGAAAACACTCTCGTTCAATTTAAAAATTCAAGGGAAAAATGGCCGCCTCTTCCCTTTTCCTTCTTCAGTTAAACGAAAATCCAATTCAAAATGAAATCAAATTCGAGGCCGCGTGACTTCTTCCTCTTCTATCGATATTCGACTTATGCACAGAAAAAAATCATCATTCTTGAACTCAATTTAGCAAAGTCGAACTGAGTGAATCACGCCTCTCTTTGCAATCGAGAATCGTTTCCCTCCATTTCGATTCAAATCAAGTTCGCACGCCGATGGGGTTCTACGGCAAGCTCGCACGTAGTGGTAGGGTTCTGGAGTTCGTCGTGGTCTAGGAATTCGCGAATTCGGGGTCGTTGGCGATGAGCTGGGGTTGGCATTCACGAACTCTGGCGATGGTGCGATGAAGTTTAGGCGTGGTGGAGTGGTGATGGTCGCAAGGCTGGGGTTCATCGCGATCGAATTGAAGCCGTGGAAGCTCGTCAGGCGAGATGGCAGTCGAGGCAGAAGGTATTCAAACTTCATTTTTCTCGATTTAAATCTTGATTTGTAACTACATGTACAGAAAAATAAATAGATAGATCAAATTAATATGTACAGTAAAGTATAAAACTGTTGGTTATTTTCCATTTAAAAAAAAAAGGAATTTAGTTAAATGAAATCGTTAAAGAAAATTAGTTTGAAATTAAAATAATGGATTAGGTGATTTAACCGTAATTTTACTTATTTAACAATTTTAAAATTTGTTAAAAAGGGAAATGGTTAAAATATAATTTTCGGTAAGAAAAAGAAATTTAATAATTATTTGGATAAAATTAATTTAAAGGTAAGTTAATTAAATCTATCAAAAGAAGATTTGTTTGAATTTAATTTTTGTTAAATCAAATTGTTAAAAAGAATTTGTTAGTCAAAATAAAATCACAAGTTAATTTAAATTATTAAGTGGAATTTAATTGTTCGATTTAATTCAAATATTGATAAATTGTATAATTATTTATACAAGGTTAAAAATCAAGATAATCGAGTCAAGATGAAAGTAGAATGCAAAATAAAAGCTTAGGTGAGATTTTTCTCACTCGAAATGAAAGTGGAATTTTCAGTTATTTATTGATTGATATGATTGCTTTTGGATGTGATATTAGATATGATAGGATATATCTATATATATAGCAATATATACATATTGGCATATGTATATATTGGATTGATGATTTCCCGCCTCGTATAGCGGATGAGACCCTATTGCGCCGTTAGTAAGCGGATTTTTATAAAAACCCATATACCGCGATATTCCACCTCGAAGTGGAATTGGTATTGTGCTAACGTCTTTGGATGCAGGGAAACAGGTTGGAAGGATCCAACTGGACCCCTCACATTGATTGAATTTATTTCTACTGTGATATGAATCTGTGAATAACTATATTGATGTTATTGATCATATTGATGTCTGGAATTTGCTTGAAAGCTAAAATTTAGCTGAATGGATGTTTGATATCATTGGATTCCAAAACTGAATGAAATTGAATTTTTGTAATTCAAGTAGAAATTTTTAAGTAAATTTAATTTTAGAAATTTAATAAATTTGAAGAAAAGAATTTAAAAAAATAAAGGCTGATTTTTGAAATCTTATTGAATTAATTTCAGAATCAAGTGAAAGTGTTAAATAAACGAATTTCTTATAAAAGTGATTTTGAATTGAAGAATTTAATTAAAATTTGGATTTCTAGATAGTTTGAAAAAGATAAAGAGATTTATTTTCTTTAAGAGGAATTTATTTAAAAAGGAAATAAGTTGGAAGTCCAACTATAAATTTAATTGGCAAATTGAAACGAATTTGGAAAGTCAATATAAAATGAGTTGGGATGGAAAATAAATTTAGAAATCAATATTGAAATTGATTTGGTATTGAAGTTTTTATAAATAGAATTGGAATTTATAAAAGTTGTTTATAGATCCGAAATCACTTATTTTGATAAGTAAAATATAGAAGTTAATAAAAAGAAGATTTATAAGTCAAAGTTGTTATAAAATAGAAAGAGAATTTATAAACGTTGTTTTATAAATTCGAAATCAATTAAATTTGATAAATTAAACATAGAAGGTTATTAAAGGAAATGTATTCGCGATTTTGGATAGCGAATTATCCTTAAAATAAATGTGTAGAAAAGACTGAAATTTGGTTAGTAAAGTATATTCACGGTTTTGGACAGTGAATATATTGTTAAATAAAATGGATTCATTTTTTAAGAAGTGATATTTTAAAACGAAGTTAAATTATTTTTAACGATGTTTTAAAAATGTATTATGAATCGAAAGCATAGATTTCAACACTTGTTATTGAAATAGATGTTTTCGAGAAATATAAGGAAATGGTGGACTATAACACTGTTGTTATAGTAAATGATTTCCAAAAGGAAATGTTTTTATGTAGTATTGGGATTTATATATCTATCTAAATCCGAATCCCTATACTAGTGATTTTGAGTCGTCGTAACGATGTTTTACGTAACATTCGTTTTGACTCAAATAAATGTTGTCAAAGTAAATGATTTCCTTAAAGAATGAAATATATACTTAATTTTGATTTAAGTATATAGAATATTTTCAAATGTTGAAAATAAATAGTTTTGTGAATTACTTATTTTAAATAAGTATGGAATTGCTTTTCTAATATGAAACGAAGGGTTTGAAACTTTATCTTTTAAAGATAATTTGAAAAGTGAATATTTGAAATTTGTTTTCAAACGGTTAAGTGTGGAAATTTTATATCTAATGAAGATATTTTTGGAGATAAAATAATTTGGAAAATTATTTGGAATCTGATGATGTTGCGCATCTTTATTGATAGTTACATAACCGACTATCAATAATTACCTTTAGATAAGTATTTGTTATGAATTGGATGAATTTGAATGCCACACTTATTTTTGAATAAGCGCTCACTATTCGGGTTAGCCGGGAAAGGACCATGGGGTCGTATAACCCATTCCGAATATGTGATACGTCGTTATGAATTGCATTTGAAGACCGGTGTTGAAGACCGGATATTTTTGAAAACGGAAGGATTACCGTCGAGTTACTCTACATCGGCTGATCTACGGTTTAGAGGTTTTATCACCCTTAGTGACGGGAAGTCCGGACGTGATTGAAAATTATCCGGATATGCAAGGGCTTCGTGAGAAGTGCCTTCGGTTCTGTTCGATCCCGGAACAGACTTGTATGGATTGTGTGTCTGACGTTACAATTTGAGATATAAAGCTGATTTCTTTCAAATACATTTCTGTTGGTGGCGGAGAATTTATTCTCTTAGCTTAACACCCTTCTCTGAGACGTACGAGCTCAGAGGTTATGTAGTTGAAATTTATCAGCGATATACTCCCAATTTGGTAACGTGGCATACTGAGTGTTGCTGTGAAATGATCAGTGTTTGATCATTTGCGATATGATCATTTGTTTGATCTTATATCTTTGTGATCATAGGTTGATCATTTTGTTTGACCCGAAGCATGGCTTTGTAGAAAGCGTAGCTTTGTGGACGAGACTTCGTCGAGCCTCACACCCTGGAAATGGTCAAAACAGGAAGGATGCGGCAAGGTTTTAGGGAGTAGCGCCCCTTAGTGTATGTCATTCCTTCTGGATAAAGGTGGTATCATGGTATGGAGCCCAGATACTTAACCTCTGTGGTTGCTGCAAATTTATTACTTTGTGGTTGTTGCGAATCGGGGATCCTCGGGAAGATCGGTTACGATCGGGGGATGGCATACGCGTGTCAGTAGTTACCTACTTTTGCAGAGGTAACCCGGCCTTGTGTTGGCAGAGATCTAACCGTAATGTTAGGTTATTTCTCGGGTCGTCTATTCCAGGGACGTACCCATCGTGGAAAAGGAAGTTCCTTAGCCTGACCATTTGTTGGAAATCCAAAGAAACAATACGAGCCTTGTACGGTTTTAGTTGTAGAACCTGCCATTTAATATGGTAGCTATAGTAGGCATACTATAATGGTACCTATGTCGGCTAAGATTAATATTCTACTTTCGAAATGTTTTCTACACTATGCACTAATAATAATATATAAAAGAATTTGATTTTTTCGTAGTAAGCATCTTTGACTATCATAAGAAGAAATCTCCTCCAAGTCTGCGTTTGCATTGTGTGTGTGGCGGGAGGTCTTATGGTAGTTTCATTTTCCAAAAGCATTGCGAATTTATTTTATTTTCTTTGTGAAAAATAACTGTTTTACGATCTCACACCAGTCACCATGACTGACTCGGAGTTTATTGTTCCCTTCTAAACTCTGGGTGCCCACCAATTTCCACACGGGCAGCCTAGAGTTATGTTATCAGGATATTCTGGATATTCTGGAGCTTGGAGATAAGCTGGAGGACGAGACGTAGTATTTGTATCTGATAGTATTTATTCCGCTGTGTATTCTGTATGAGGACAAGTTATATAACTGTCCATTGTTGTATATTGACTCTGATGATTGATGTATGTATAAACTGATATAGTTCTTTGTTTTAAAAGACTAGTGATTATCTATTATATGTTATTCCGCTGCGATATGTGAGATTCTGATATTGTTCTGTTTCTGTTGTTGTTCTGTTGTTCTCCTTCTTTCTTTTTCTTCTTTCTTCTCTTCTTCTTCTACTCTTTTCTTCTTCTTCTACCTTTTTCTTCTTTTTAAAACCATAACTTTTCGGGTTTCCGGCACTCGATGGCTCGGCAGTCGATAAAGTGAGTATCGATGTCGAATTTTCGAAAGTCGAAAATTTCGGGATGTTACAAGCGACCTAATGGATATAAGGTCCAACGACCTAAGGGTTGTGAGGTCGAACGACCTAAAGGCTGTTAGGTCTAACGACCTAAAGTAATTAAGGTCAGGCGACCTAACGGAATTGAGGTCATGCGACCTAATGACCTAATGGTGCGACCTAAGAGTTTGCGCGACCTAATTGGGCTGTGAGGTCGAGCGACCTAAAGGTAGTAGGTCTAACGACCTAAAGGATACACGACCCAAAAACGGTAAGGCTGAGCGACCTAGGACCAACGACCTAGTGCAAAACGATCTAACGAGGTAGATAAGGCCGAGCGACCTAGCGACCCAATGTCGAGCGACTTAACGCCGAAGTGTCGTTTCCAACTGAGGGAGCGACCTAACTCCGAACGACCTGTGGTCTAACGACCTAAAGGGAAACGAGCTAGGGGCGAGCGACCTAATGCCCAGAACGAGCTAAGAGCAGGCAGATGCTTTTTCACGCAAACCAGCGAGCAAGGCAGAACGACCTAATGCCAGATTTTTGCCAAAACACTAAAATTTGGAGTTTTTCACCAATTCAATCCACACCAAAAGCAAAAGCACATGTAAATGTGGTAGGGAATCATTACCAACAGTCCAAGACAGTTATAGGAAAGAATGTGAGATTAAAAATCTCACCTTTTCCATGAAATTGATGGAGATGAAGTTTGAAAGAAAAGCAAGAACAATCACAAGCTTGAATCAATGTCTTCTCTTTGAATTTGGAGTTAGATGTTGAATTTGCTAAAGATCTTGAGCTTGGAATTTTAATTTCCCATTCCCTCCTCCATTTTTGATAAAGCTTGAAGTGTTTGATGAAGTGATGAAGAGGAGAGGGGGTTGGGACTGAGTTAACAAATGGTTCAGCCCAAACCAAAGCCCAAAGCAAAAAGTGACGAAAATTTCACTATCTCCAAACATATCGAAGTTTACACTCAAAAAGATCGCAAACATCATTTTGAACTCAATGGAGGTGGTCTCGAGTCCTAATTTAACCGTATGCAAAAGGTAGCTTTTCGGACTAACATCTGACTAACGATAAAATATTTATATATAATATTAAAATATAAAATCGACAAATATGCGGGTTGTTACATGTACAGATCAGGAATCCATAATTCTTATGCATATAATTCAAAATATCAATCCACTCGATTAATAATTGAAAAACAAGCAATTTTCTGGAACAAATAAAAAAGAATTTGTTTCCTCTATTTCCATTTTAAAAGAGTTGGGAAAAGAAAAAAAAGGAAGGCTGCTTTCTTTTTAAACTTTGAAAATAAAATAAAATTACGTATGAAAAGTACTACAATAAGTATACACTAACCGAGGAGAAAAAAATTAAATGCTAAAATTATAGAGAGAAAGAGAAGAGTTAAATGAAAAATAGTTCACAGCCATCCTCTTATGAAACCTTATAGGGTGCGTTCTCAAACTTGAACTGGGAATTCATTTTATCAATGGTCTGATTGGTCATAAATTCTGAACTGGACAAAGCTCCATTTATCCCTATGTTGGAGCGTAAGGAAATTGGACTGTTGAAAGAAAACTAGACAGACACACCGTTCCTAGCAACGTTGCTCCTGCACCGTCACCAAGGGGGGTTTCCACCCCACTTTATTCCTTTCATAATGACAACTTTGCATAGTGACAAACATTTGCTAAAAAACAATTACTCACTTTTTGCCCTATTACTTTCTAACTTATAATTTTCTTTTCTGTTTTTGTATACATTTGTTTTATTTTTTTAATCTTGATGTACAAATTTCTTTGTCAATGTATCTATTTTTTAATTTGCAGTTTTACATTAATTTATAATGTAATCTCATTTGTTAATAGTTACTCAAAAACATTTAATATTTAAAATACAATATAAACATAAAATCATCCATCGTTCGCCACCTCTTTCGTATAACAAAAACGCATTCTTCTTTCGCTGAACTTTCTCCATTTATGCCCCTTTTGTATATCCCTTTCAAGTACCCCGTTCGCTCAATAAAGAACGCACTCATAAAGTATCGTGTTGTACCATAATATGAAATATTCCAAACTGCTTGTGATTATAAAGAATCAATACCATATTGACATTATAAACATAAATAATTAAAAAATTCCTCTGTTTATTGTAACAACCCTGCATTTTGTAACTATTTTTATTGTATATTTTAATTATTTTAATTTGAATTTTTGATTTAAAAACTTTATTTTATTTTTAAATTATTTTTAAACTTTTTTATCTCAAAATTTTCATTTTAAATATAAATTTTGATTGTCATATGAAATATAATTCCAAACTTGTATAAATTAAATATTTTCCTGAAAAGTGGATTTCTGGTCAAACTTTGACTTTTAAATTTTAATGTAAATATTTAAATTCTTAAAATTTATCTTTTATTATGAAAATATATTTAATAACATGAATACTGCTTTTCGTTTCGTTGAAAATGGATTTAAATTGTGAAAGTTATACTATTTTCAATATTGTATGTATATTGAGTTATTTAACAATTTTCTTTATTTTTAATTTATATAAATGAAATTTTATTTGTTATATCTTACTCTAATTTGTATATTTAGGTTATATCATATATATTTTTACTTTTACATATTTTTAAAGTGATTATAAAATTTTTCTAAAGCTTATTGAATTTATTTCTAATTTTTAAAGCCTAGTTTGCATTTTTAAGCTATTTTCTTAATTTAAATTCTATTTAATTAAAATTTATTTATTTATTTTATATATTTATTTCATTTCTGAGTTTTTATTTTTATTATCAGCTTTTATATGTATTTATAAATTACAAAAGAAATAAAAAGAAATTTGAAAGGTTTTAAACTCTTGAAATTCCAAAGTCTTTTTATCTTCCGACCTTTCATTTTCTCAACCTCCTCTTCAATGCTTTTGGCCGTGCATCTCTATTCTTTTCAGTTGACTTCTCTTTCTTTTTTTCATGAAAATATTATTCATTTCTCAAACAAAAACATACGGCCACCATTGTTGAAAGTTTGGGTAAAAATCTATGCTCTTTTCTTCCTTGTTTCTATGTTTTCTATTGAAATTTGCATCTTGTTCTCTACCTTCATAGCTTGGCTCTTCCTCCACCAGCCCTTAGCCGACTTCCACCACCTCATTCTCTGATCACCACCCCCTCCAATCCACCACCCCATCAGGTCGAGAAACCCCAAGGCAAGCCTCACCACCAAAATGCACAAATCCATCACCTAGCATTCAAACCTAGCCTAGTTTTGCATCTACCACCTTCACCTCCCTCTAGCCGCCACTTCCACCACCACCTCTGACCTGACCTCCAACCTCTACCACGTCACCCACTACCACCTGGACCTAATAGCCGTGCCATAGACCCTCTGACCGAGCCCAATAGGAGCATAGAAATGATGATATTTGCCTTGATATTGCCATATAGTGATACTATGTTGCATCTATACCTTTCCACACCAAAAACACATGCTAGGTCGACAACTTCTAGACCCCAAACCTGACCCAAATCCATGCCTTGGTTGTGCTATTTCAGTTCCTAACTGAAGTATGTGAAGTTGAGAACAAGTGCAAACCATTTAATGTTGTTTTGGGCTTTGATTTCTAGTGTTGTTTGGTAATAAATTGTTTTGAAAATTTATGCTTGTATTGTTTTGTGTAATGTTTTCAAGGGGTATAACTTTGACTCTCCCCATCTCAAATCATATTCATGTTGTCGTGCCTTCGAAGATTCTGTGTTGTGTGGTTGTGTCGTCATATCCAGCTTAAACAAATGAGTAAATCTCACCAGACTAATATGTACTTATATAGTTGATAAACTGACATCACTTGAATCTGTAAATGCATATCATCCTGTTATAACTGCTATATTATAATCATATGATGTTCACACCTGTATTTACACCTGTTATACCATATGTTACTGTTATCTCATGCTATTCTGTTATTTATATCAGTTATCACACTGCAAGTACCCTGTAGATTAGAATCACTATGGGTTGAAATGATACATACCCGAACGGACTGTAGAATAGGGAAAAATCATTATGGGCTGAAATGATAGGCCTGAACGGTTTTTATATATTTTATTTAACTTGGGATTGTGGGTTTGAAATGATAGAACCCAGTTTTTGTTTGTAAATTACGGATTGAAATGATATATACCCGTATCACTTGACCTAGGCTAAAAAAATTTATATAGATCTGTGGTTTATATATTTTTCTGAAATTTTTAAAATATTTTATAAATGTAAATATTATGATATTTTGATTTAAATTTTATTAAAATGATTTCTATAAAATATTTGTTATTTTCTACAAATTAAATAAGTGAATTAAGTAAATGGTGAAGTAGAATTTGAAATATAAGTTAATTTTGGAATTTATGATTTTGTTTATAAATGGAATTTATGTAAAGTAAGAAAATATGACAAATTTGATTTAAAAGATGAATTTAATGATTTTTTTTAATAATAATTTTTAAAAGTGTTAATGATTTTGTATAAATTAAAATATGGAATAAATGAATGTTTAAGTTGTAATTTTTGAAACATAACTTAAATTGGGAAATTGTGAATTTTGTTAAAAGTGAAATTTTAATTAAGTAAAATAAATGGAAATAAGTTATATTTTGGAAATTTAAAACTTAGTTGTTAAGTTAAGAATTTAATTAAAGAAATGAAAATTTAATTGTTATTCAATTTGATTTTTGTATGGAAATTTGACTTTATAAAATCATAGAAATAAAGGTATTTAAATGATTGTTTTTAAATGTGAAAATATATGATTTTATAAGTTAAAATGATTTATATTAAAAGTTAATTATGTGTGAAATTGTAAATAAAACTCTGAATTTGATTTGACAGCATTTTTGAAATGTAATGTAAAGATATTACAGCATTGGAAAATGTTGTAGTTATTTTTAATGAACCAAATAGCAAATTTGAACTAAGGGTTATTATAGCACATTGTTAGTGCTATAGTTGTTAAATTTAACTAAATTTTTTATTGAAACTAAATTAAGATATTACAGCATTTTAAATACCGTCTTTTGTTAATGAACTGTTTTAAAACATAACATTTCGTAGCATTTTCTAAGTGCTGCGAAAGTTGAATTTTCTTTGTTTAATAAATTCAAATGAATAAATGATCTTTGAAAAAGATTAAATTTTGGAAATTAAATATTTAATTATTAAATATAATGAATTGACTTTAAATGATTTAAATGGAATAGTTGATTTGGGAAATACAACTATTTTGAAATGTGATTAAATGGTATTTAAATTTAAATTAAATAAATGATATTAAATCTTGGAATAAATAATTGAAGTTTATATTAGTATGAAAAATATTTGGTTTACTTGTAATTTGAATCTATTTAAAAGATATTAGACTTATGAAATATAGGATAATAAAGCTTTGGAATTCATTTTATAATTTGAATAGTTATTTTGTGGATTAAATCTATATTTGAAATTTATAAGATTTGAAATGGTCTATGGAAATCTAATTGAAATAAATGATTGAATTGAACTGAAACTTTGGAAATTTTAATACTTGATTTGAAAGTTTAATAATTTCACTTTTAAATGGTTTAAATGAATTATTTTGATTGAAATATAAACTATTTAAAAGATGACATGAAATGATAATAAATGAATGATATCTTTAAATTTAAAAAGTATTTAAAGTTGAATATTTAGATTTGAACTCAAATGATATTTTGGTATATTAAAATGATTTGAAATGAAGTTTGAAAGGATATGATATTTTGATATATTAAAATGATTTGAAATGAAGTTTTGGAAGGATATGATATTTTGATATATTAAAATGATTTGAAATGAAGTTTTAAAAAGATATGATATTTTGATATATTGAAATGATTTGAAATGAAGTTTTGAAATGATATGATATTTTCAATATATTGAAATGGTTTGGAATTGATTTAATCTTTATTTTGATAAAGATTTGGATTTCAAATGATATTCTATTTTGAAGTATAAACTATTTTAAAATTATAACCACGGGTTATAATAACGATTGGTTGTTAAAGAGACCGGGATCAGATATGGACATACTCTCTGTCGATACCGAAAACCACTTTGACAACTGTGTACGCGGTGGAGTTTCCAGAATGAAGTAGGATGGTGGCGACGATCCTAAGGTATATACGTGGACCCAACTCCTATGAGTTGGCATAAGGTGGCTAAAACATGAGCGATCGACGGGCCAAGGAGGTAGCACCTCTGATCGGACACACTTCTTCGATACCATTCTATTACTTGTGATTGATTTGGTGCGCACCCTTGATTTGGGAGTGTTGTTCGAGGTGGGCGGTAGTGGCTGCTATGCGTCACCACCAGTCCAGATGCGTAATTGGTATATCTACCCTGGCATTGCCTAGTTGTGCCGTGTCACCTACCATATTGAGCTTTACTACGAGTTTCTATTTGTGTCGTACCTATGGAGTATCTTCTCATAGCCTTGCGAGGTATGCAGGTACTATGTAGACTATTGGCATATTACGTGTTAAGGTGGAAAATGTAAAGCCTTAACGCTATTTAAAAGTATGTTTATTTTATGATTAGACATTATTATAATAGCGAATATTACTACATAGTAGATAGTTTAGCGGATCCTTAAAGAATGGGCGATCCCAAGCATTCTTTAAGTTACTTGTACCTTTATTACAGATCACTTGAGTTGGTTTACATTGTATAAGTATGTATGTCCTGACTCGAGTTTTTGTATTTTATTTACGCTTGGGTCAGCCTGAGTATTCACAGATTTGGATTCCACTTTCTGGAGATTGGAATCGCTG
This sequence comes from Allium fistulosum, assembly GCA_030737815.1. Taxonomy (NCBI): domain Eukaryota; kingdom Viridiplantae; phylum Streptophyta; class Magnoliopsida; order Asparagales; family Amaryllidaceae; genus Allium; species Allium fistulosum. The sequence continues at coordinate 374,050,626 of CM060902.1, read as the reverse complement.
GAGATTATCTGCTTATCTAGTTGTATCTATCTCAGTTCTGTTGTTCTATTCAGCTTGTACTTGGTTATCATATTGAGACTTCTGTTGTATTTTATTTCTTCTGTTGTATCTTATTTAACTCTGATATATTTACATAGTAGCTTCATGAACTACTATTTCTTTTACTTCCGCTGCACTTCTTACTCTGTGTCTGTGATCTGTGATTATTTATTTACTGTATATTCTGAGATTTTCCAAATTTTATTTACAATGTGGTATTTTGAGCAATTCAAGTCCGATATGTGCGGATGCGAATGGTTGAAAATATTGGGGCGTTACAGTTGGTATCAGAGCTTTGGCTTTGAGGAAAAACTTAGAATGTATGGTAAATTTAGTTACAGAATCACTTTCATTCGAGCTTGAATCTCTTCATTTTTATTTGATTTCCTTTGAATTTTGGAACGTTCCCTGCAGTTCCAAAATCCATTCTTGTCCCTCACTATTCATCTTCTTGTGATTCTGGAGTATCCCATAACTCCGCTTCGAATGAGCTTTATAGTGAATTGGCGGTCTCGCCAATACTCTAATGACTTGTAAAAGGGGGAAAACTCCTTTACAATTAGCATCGATTCACCAGAGATTTATATCTATCCTTGGTTTAGATGCTAATATCTTTTGTTATTCCAAACTCTATCTCTTGAGATCGGATGTAGATTTACCCCAGAAAAAATACACATTTGATCTTATTCATTAAGTCACGGCTGACCCGGTTAAGGTTGCCCGCGATTTATCTAAGCTTATCCATCTTCATATTTTGATAATTAATCATCTTGTTTTGTTTCCAAAATATCTCCAAACATTTTGAATTGTACTTGTAAATCTATGTTTTGTTTTATATATTGTGTTGTTTGAGTTGTTGATGTTGATTTGGGCTTCCGATCGATTCGTCTGATCAACGCTATCGATAGGATTTCTAAAACACTTTGACAGAACAAACTGACACAATATTATTTTAAAATTTGGTTAATGAAATAAATTTGGATATAAGTAAATATTATGGAACTTAATAAATTGATTTAAATTGATTATTTGAAATTGATAATACTTGATTTATCATTCTATAAATGAATTTATAAATAGTTGTTTATAAATTGGATTTGGGAACTAAAATGAATTTAAATCAAGAATTTGAGAATTTAATTTCCGATGGTTTCAAACCTTGTGTTTAAAGTTTTAAAAGGATATATTATTTAAAGTATTTGTGAATAGAAATTTGTTTCCAAAGAATTTTAAAGTTTTAAAATTTTAGTGCTCTTCTCTTTGTCGCTGGAAAATAATTTCGGTGATGACCGCGGCATCATCGACGTTCATTTTCGAGTTTCGAAGTAAAGAGACCATCATGTAGTCTTGCTACAGCTTTGTTTTGGGAAATTTAATTGATTTAAATTTCTAAAATATGATTTGATTTATAATATATATAGATATATGATTTAAATTTGATTTGACAAATTATGTAAATACATTTATTTATCTCTAAATGGTTTGAAAGGAATCAGAAATTTTATTCTTAAATTCTATCTTAAATAATAACTTCAAGTATAAAAAGAAAATCAAAATTTTGAATAAATATTCAAGCTTTAAATGATTGAATTAGAATGTTTATATTGTATATTAATTTTAGAAAGTTTTATTTGTATAATTCTCAATTGCATTCCAATATAACTTACCTTAATTTTTAGAAGTTAACAATGTAATTGGATAATATACAATATAAAAAGATTTTTATAAATAAAATTTGGGTGGTTATAATAAATATTATACACTTAAATTTTAGTTATAAAAAGATTAACAGAGGTAAATAGAGTAAAAGAGCAATGGAATAATTTACACAATAAAATGATGTTAAAGGAGCTAAGAATAAATTGAAGCAGTTATAATAAGTGTAAGTATATTTAACATAGGTGATAAAATATATTGTGAGGGATAAATTTAATTTTAATTAGGAATAAAGAGGAATTAAATTTATTAAGTACATTATGAGTATAAATAATGATTTTGCAAATCCATGATTTTTGAAATTGTTAGTTTAAGAAAATTGGATGATAAGGTAATGAAATTAGAGATAGTTAAGATTTATTTAACTTATGTAAAATTAATCATCAATTTAAGTTGAAATTTCCATGGTTTCTAACTTATTATCTTCATTTGTTTTCAAACTATCTTGTAGTTGTCCTTATTTTTCCTTATCTTGCTACAGACTGGTATAGGCATCTTCCTATACTCTTTCTATTTAGAAATCTTTCTATAATCTTTATAATCTTTAGTACTCATTTTGAATCTGAGCACTGCTTGCCATCCATAGACTGTCGGTCAAGCGGAAAGGGTGAATCAGATTCTAGAAGATCTTTTCGTGCTTGTATTCTTGATTCTGGAGAATCTAGGGAAGATCACCTCCACCTTGTTAAACTTACCAATAACAATAGTTATCAGGTATAATTTCAATCTCCTAGTCATCTTGTCTTAATCCTATTTCACTCTATCTTTTTCTATGCTTTCCCGTACCTCATTCCTTTTCGAGGATGAAAAGTTTTGAGTAGGGGAGAGTGTAACAACCCTGCATTTTGTAACTATTTTTATTGTACATTTTAATTATTTTAATTTGAATTTTTTATTTAAAAACTTTATTTTATTTTGAAATTATTTTTAAACTTGTTTTATCTCAAACATTTTATTTTAAATATAAATTTTGATTATCATATGAAATATAATTCCAAACTTGTATAAATTGAATATTTTCCTGAAAAGTGGATTTCTGGTCAAACTTTGACTTTTAAATTTTAATGTAAATATTTTAATTCTTAAAATTTATCTTTTATTATGAAAATAGATTTAATAATAAGAATACTGCTTTTTGTTTCGTTGAAAACGGATTTAAATTGTGAAAGTTATACTATTTTCAATATTGTATGTATATTGAGTTATTTAACAATTTTCTTTATTTTTAATTTATATAAATGACATTTTATTTGTTATATCTTACACTAATTTGTATATTTAGGTTATATCATATATATTTTGACTTTTAAATATTTTTAAAGTGATTATAAAATTTTTCTAAAGCTTATTGAATTTATTTCTAATTTTTAAAGCCTAGTTTGCATTTTAAAGCTATTTTCTTAATTTAAATTCTATTTAATTAAAATTTAATTATTTATTTATATATTTATTTCATTTTTGATTTTTTATTTTTATTATCAGCTTTTATATGTATTTATAAATTACAAAAGAAATAAAAAGAAATTTGAAAGGTTTTAAACTCTTGAAATTCCAAAGTCTTTTTATCTTCCGACCTTTCATTTTCTCAACTTCCTCTTCAATGCTTTTGGCCGTGCATCTCTATTCTTTTCAGCCGACTTCTCTTTCTTTTATTTCACGAAAATATTATTCATTTCTCAAACAAAAACATACGGCCACCATTGTTGAAAGTTTGGGTAAAAATCTATGCTCTTTTCTTTCTTGTTTCTATGTTTTCTATTGAAATTTGCATCTTGTTCTCTACCTTCATAGCTTGGCTCTTCCTCCACCAGCCCTTGGTCAACTTCCACCACCTCATTCTCTAATCATCACCCCCTCCAATCCACCACCCCATCAGGTCGAGCAACCCCAAGGCAAGCCTCACCACCAAAATGCACAAATCCATCACCTAGCTCTGGTATCAGTTACAGTTGGTATCAGAGCTGAAGGTTAAGCGAGAACCTTAGCTCTGGTGGGTTTACTCATTAAAGTTAGGGTCAATAGTACCCTAAAATGAGTTAAGAGTATTATATATGAGAGCGTACTTGTTATTTTCTTATATAAAGATTTTAAAATGGTTTTAAAATTGAATGATTTTTATATAAGTTTATCTTTTGATATATAAAGAAATAATTTTCTAATTATTAAAGATATTAAAGAAATTGGTTGTTGAATCATTGGAATTAAATAAAATAATGAGAATTAAGTTGTAATAGAAATTCAACCAAACTGAAATTGAATGAAGATAAATTTGAAATGGATCCAAACTGAAATTAAAATCTTGAATTTATAGAAGTGTTATCAGAATAAAGATAATAATGAATTTCTTTCCAGATATGATAATCTTGGTTATTATCATAAATGGTTATTGTGTTTAATAATGAAATGTTGTAAATGATTAAGAAAAATGAAATGTTTTAGGGAAGTAAACTTTTAGGTGAGCATGACTTATAAATTGGAATTGAAGATAATTTAAAATTGTGAAGTTTTAAATCTAAGTCCAGAAAACTTGAAATTGTTTTAAAGGAATTTGTTTTGAAATTAAAAACCAAGAATGGTTTAAAATTTAAAGTATGACTTGAAGTGCAAATGAAATAAATATGTATATATGTGGGATATACATAAGGTCAAAGTTGATTGGAAGTAAACACTAAGTGTTGAGTTTTGAATTTTCCCGGAAATGTGATAAGTTTTTAAACTTAAGTGGGAAGTTTATTAATAAGAAGTTTAAAATTTGAAATGGGGAATTCAAATTTGAGTAAGGTTGATTAGATTCCGAAGATTTAATCATTTAAAAAGTTTTGAACTCTAATTTGAACTTTGAAATAAGTTAAGTAAAGATACTTTAAAAAGGAGTTTTGAAATTTGGACTCAGAATTAAAAGGTTTAAAAATTTTAAGTTGTTAATTTAAAAGTAAAGGTTGATTTGATTTAAAGGATTAAATCAACATTTAAAATTTTAACTCGAATTTATGAAATTCGAGATGGTTTTAAGTTGAGATTTGAATAAAATTTGTTCAAATTGAATTTGATTTGAATTAATTGAGATTGTGATTGAAGATGGATAAGCATAGAATTCAAATGGAAAATTTGAATTGAATTAATTTGAAGTGAAATTGAAGTTGTATAAGTTTGAATTTCAAATTGGGAGCAATTGTGAATGAGTGAATAGAAATCTAAATGAATGTGAAGTAAAAGAGAATTGATTTAGCTAATAATCAATGATGATAAATACGTAGGATGTACGTATATTATTCTATTCGCATAGTGATTTGATCCAGATTCGAGCACACAATTTCGAGATAGTATATCGATCCGAGTTGGGATTTTTCACTCGATTTTCGACGGCGAACCTGGATATGGATTTTGATTGTTTATGGAAATTCTCTATCATAGTTATGGCTATGCAAGGAGAATGACGATTTCTGATCAGTAAACCAGATCTGAGTCCGCACTAGGAAGTCGGGTGGATGATACTAGTTCGGAAGAGAAATTGTGTGATCGAGTGAGCGATCAGATTGATATTGCGTACGGATGATATGTGTACATCGTACGGGTTTGAATGAAATTGCTATTGAAAATTTGTGGATAAAAACTGTAAAATGATTTTGAAATGGAAGGGTATATTTTGAAAATAAATGATGAAATAAAATGGGAGTTGAATATTTCTATGATTAGAACTCATTTTATAGAAAAGTGATATGGTTAATAACTTTATAAAAGAGTAATCAAATTTGAATATTTGATTTGGAATAAACAAAGTTATATATCTTTGTTATATGATTGATAAAACTCTCCTTGTTGAATCTATAGCCAGAAGAAAAAGGGTTTTTGAAATATTTGAAGTATAAAAAGAGAATTTATACAAGTATGAAGTGATCCAAGGTTTTTCAAGATTATATATATATATATATAAGGGATTTTATGAGAATGATTTTGGAAAAGGTTTTGGAACATATGGATTTTGGAAAGGCTCTTGATTTTTGAGGAAAATCAGTTTTGGGAATTTGGAAAGCGAAGTTTGGAACTATCGATTTAGGATATCGATTTTGTGTAAAGGAGATTTTTATATAAATCATAAAGGGTATGATTTGAAGATACTATAAGTGTATAGTATAAAGTGTTTTGAGATTGGCTCTAGGGAAAAAGGCGCTCCCATGAAATGAACTTCTCAGGAGTGCCACAGGGTGGTACTGCCTTGAACCCTAAGGGGGGTTCTAAAGTTGATCCTGTGAGGAGTCCGAACAAACTAGTTCCTCAGGATTATGTGTAGTGGGTAGCGAAAGTCGAGGGCGCTGATGCCTACAGAGACATTGGATTATGCTGTGACGACAGTGTAGCTCGATGTCACTTCGATCTACTACAGACCATAGTGGAAGTCGTGTGTGCTGCTGAGAGCCAACGATCTACGTTTGATTTTGTCGGGATGGCAACGTAACATCGATAGACTGCAATCTGTGAAGACATAGCGAAAGTTGAGAGGCCGTGAGAGCCTAAGGCTACATTAGGACTTGACGGATGTAGTCTGCGACCTATGTGGAAGTGGAGAAGTTTCATTCTTTTGGCAGCGAAATTCGAGGGCGCTGATGCCTACAGTTGGACTTTTGCTGTGATGGCAATGTAACCCATGATATAACTGCGATCTGTAGCGGGTTCCATGGTGTAATCGAGGGGCGCGGAGTGCCTACAGTTATATATGGATTTTGCCGGGATGGCAATGTAACCATCAGGTTAACTGCGACCATGGATGGGGGTGATGATTTCCAGAGCATTCTCACCAAAGATATTCTCTCTATTTTCAAAAATGCTTTCTATATTTTCAATAAAAATTATTTTCCAAGTATTTTCACTGGGTGTTGAAAACGGGTTTATCAAGTACTTATAGATTTTCAGTCCTACGCTTGATCAACGTATGGCCGAATTTCTGTAATAACAAGGATGGACTTGCTGAGACATCGAGTTATAAAAGTATTTTTATAAAACTATTTGGGCAATATTATATTGATTTTTAAAGTGTTTTTTAAAAAAAAAGAGTTTATTGTTAAAAATGATCAAATAATAATTTAACTGATAATATACATTTTAATAAAATTCTGGCTTCGTTCCTTTTCGAGGACGAAAAGTTTTAAAGGGGGGAAGAATGTGATAACCCTGATTTTTGGACATCTGTTAATTGGATAATTAACTGATCTTAACTATTGAAATACTGATTTATAAGTTGAACAAATGTTTTTGATAATAAAAAGAATACTGGATATGAATATTTATTTGATAATCTCCTGATATAATTATTTAAATTGGCAAAATTTATCTTTTCAAAAACAAATAAATATATATATATATATATTATTAATTAGTATATAATTAGGTTTCATATTTTTCTCTTTAAAAGTTACATAAATATAAGTAAAGAGGAAATGTGTTAAAGAAAATATATAAACATTGGTTTTGACATTTGTAGCTTGGGTATAACATGAAATAACAAGTGGCATTGTCTTCTTTAATTTGAAATATTAATAACAATAAAAATGGGAACAAGGCTGTTGGCAGTTCAAAGCTTTTACATATTCATTTCTCAACTTCTTTCTTTCTTCCATCTTTACAAATTGAAGCCAAAAGTAAAACTAAAAAAAAGAAAAGAAAACCAAACAACAACTTCAAGTTTTCAAACTGAAGCTAGGAAAAGATCCAAGATCAACTAAACTAAAAGAAGATTAGATCGAATTCAAGCTTGCTATTTCAAAGATCAAAAATCAAGTTTCCAGTTTTTCAATTTCAAAAGGGCTGCTCTGTTCAAACAAAATATAGTGAGTAAACATTCACCTTTTAAAGCCAAATCTACTTAATTATCTGATGCATGTGATAAATAATGGAAGTAATGTTGTGAAATGTTTTGCATGGATGTATAAACATGCTTTGCATGAATATTAGTATGAAGTTGCTGTGTGTATATATGTGCATGCCTGTGTTTAGATATACATACCTCTGTTCTTGTTTAACAGACTAAAAATCAATTCAAAAATTCAATTCTCTTCCCTCAATCTCTTTTAGGCCATGATCTTTCAAGGAAATATGTTTGTACTAACTAAATCTTATTTTTAAAAATGATTATAAGTGTAATTAATAAGCGGATTACTGGGAAGATTGTAATTACAGTGAAAATGAAATATATCAGGAAAATTGATCATCTAAATTCCTTGTTCCACCTATATAACCTGATTCGATTTTGAAAACTAAGATTTTTATTGGTAATATCAAAATTTTTAAGTAAGTATTCACTGAGAAATGCGAGGATGAACAATTTTGAGTTTTGGGGAAAATTCTGGTGATCGATAAACGTGGTGGTCTCGGGATCGTGGCTGAGGGTAGCCGGGAGATGGACGAGCTCGGGAAAAATGGTCAGAAAAATTCCCGATCATCGTGGAGGAAGGACGAGATTGATTTAGGGTTTTAAACCTATGTTTGGACGAGGACAGATTTGGTAATGTTGTATCATCGTACGTGGACCGGAGTTGATCGCACCGATGGGGATCGACGCGTGGATGATCAACGAAGCTCTGGCTGGAGTTGCGTAGCCTCGGGTGGTCGAGATCGTTAGAGCGAGGCGTTCCCGTTGAGGAGGTTTTGGGTTCCTGGTGGCGCTGAGTAGCTCAATTTCGATTTCCTATGTGTATTGATGATCTGGGTGTTTGGGTGAGTCAAAGAGATCGTCGGTGATGTGTTGAAGGTCGCGACGGTGATCGAAGTCGATCGGAGCTTCTGTGCACATGCACGTGTGTGTGTGTGTCAGGTTGGTAGTTGCTGTATTGATTAGGGAATCAGAGAAGAAGGAATGCATCGGGGAAGTTAGTGTTTTACTCAAGTCGTACGCGAGTTTTATTGAAGGGAAATGGATGAGAGTTTGGCTCGAGTGAGGGCTCGGGTATTTTCAGTTTTGGCTCGAGTTTCTATATTTCAAGTGAAAGCAAATTTTGTTAACAAGTTTTAAAGTTAAATAAAAATCAAGTTTTAAAACAGAATTTTTAAACTAATTCTTTCAATTAATAATTGATTATTTTAGAAGCTTGGCTAAGTAAAAGATAGGTATTTATTTTAACATAGATTAATTAAGTTAAATCTTAAGTTTATTTAAAACTTAATTAATAATGTAATTAAGTAATAATTAAAAATGATGAAGTGTTTTATCATTAAACTTAAGGACTTTGTTAATTTACAAGTTAATGATAATTAATACCAAGTTTATTAAATTCCGATGAAGATTAAGAAAGTGGTTAAGATAGATGATTTATCTTAAAGTTAATTAAGGTCTTGGATAATTAATGGTTAATTAAATTAATGAAGTAATTAAAGAGAAATTAATTAATTAAGGATTAATTAATTAATAATTAAGGGTTATAAATTAATTAGAGATTAATTAATTGGAAATTAGGGATTAATTAATTAGAGATTAATTACTTAAATGATAATTACTTAATGTAAGTAATGAAGGATTAATTTGTTAAAGGTTAATTAATAAATAGAGGATAATTAATTAATAATTAAAGGTTAATTAATTGAGGATAATTAACCAATGGGATAATTACTTAATGAAAGTAATTGTGGATAATTAATTTAGATAGATAATTAAAAGATTGATTAAGTAATGGTTATAATTAATTAATGTTAAGTAAGCAGGAATTAAAAGCAATTAAATTAATTAGAAATGGTACAATTAATTTATCTTGCTTATAGATGATTAAGATATATTGTATGACTTAGATTATTTGATATATCTGAGATGTGATTTGTGATGCTGTGTGATATAAGATACTTTGGTTGAACTGTGATATTCTGGGTTATCTATCCGAGATGAATTGCTGTGTGAATATGAAATCCTGAATATAAATTGTATTGTTTAAACTTAAACATTTGGCTTAATGAATAACTTTGGATTTGAAGAGGCCGGGGTTGGGTATCAGCAAATACCCGAAACCACTTCGATTCTTTATAAATTTGATTTTAAAACCCAACAGGCTGGAATTGGAATAAATTAAGTAACTTGGTCTTTAACTGAGCAATAGTTCTTAGATATTGTTTCGTGAAATAAGTGTTGGCTTTAGTAAGATAAGAACTAATAGAGAGGTACGAGTTACACTAGTTTTCAAAGAAGTTTTATACCTTAGTATTTCAATTTAAATGGGTTTACTCACCCTGGTTTCCATCCTGACTCGGGTGTTACTTTATGGTAATGCTCGGGTCAGACCGAGTATTACAGATTTCCAGGTTAGGACGTTCTAGAGTTCAGGAGACGAGCTGGATGGTAGGGACGTATGGAGTATATTCCACTGTGTATTAGAGATATATTTTGTTGTTGACTGGGACAAGTAATTATAACTGTCCAGTTTATTTGTGATTGGTTGTAACTCTGATGTATTGATGTAAATTAACAGATACAGCTTTCCTTTGTATAAATGATGTTATTTGATATTATATTTTGATCCGCTGCGAATGCGAGAATCTGTGTTTGGTTTTCTTTCTTCTTCTACCTCTTTCTTCTTTTTCCTAACAATCCGGAATTTTCGAGATCGAAAATTCCAGGTCGTTACAATTTTCTTTCCGGAGTCAGAACGGGCATTTCGGGTCGTTTATCGTTCCAATTCAAATCAAATCTTGTCCATCCATTATATTTTCAGCTTTATCTATAAATAACCTCTTATAAACCCTAGCATTTCTCAACTCAGTTTGTCTGTACGTACAATTTCATTTGTTCCTCTCTTCCTAATGGCAGACAAACCCTAATTCCCAAATTGCAAATCCAAATCAAAAATCAAATTGAAAAGAAAACTCCTCAAACTATATCGAATTATATATCGATTTGAAGCTCTCGACGAGCGCAAGTCAAATATGTGATTCGTTTTTCGATCTGGGTCTCTATGTGGCCGCAACTGGGTGAACTATTCTTGGCCGTTTATTTCATCGCGATCGACTGCAACCGATCGTCGAAACAATTATACGGGGTGGTAGAGAGGGTCGTACGGAGTTCATCGATGGTGTTTGTTTGGGGGTGTGATGGCTTGATTGAGCAATTTAATTCGATTAGGGTTTTGCATAGCCGGCGGCGGCTGACCTATTGACGCGACTTAAGGGGAGCGTGGGGTCGCGAGGCCGAAGGGTGATACTTTGGCGAAGTGGCGCGTCGATCTGGACGGGTGCGACTAGCCCTAACGGCGTGGCGGCAGTGATCGTTCGTATACAGGCGCGTGGATATTGGGTTGGACGTCCGGTTAGGGTCTTGCTTGGAAGAAGCGCTGACGTGGCCGTCTTTGTGTGGGTGAGGATATTTTATTTTATTTTTAAATTTTCAAATCGTATAGCTTCTAACTCAAATAACTTTCGCATACGAGGTCCGATTCACGCGCGATATCTTGCGTTGGGATCGTATTGAAATTTTGGACATTTTGACACTAGTTTGGAAGAATTCTGAGACAGTTCAAATTTTGGGCTTAAATTGGATTTAAATTCAATTTAAATTCAAAGGTGAGCGTTTTAACCCACTCACAACTTCTAAAATTTCTTATGTTTGTTAAATTAAATTTATGATGTGATTAGAAATTTATTTATGACTGTTTGGTATATTTTAAATCATCATATCAGTCAATTTGAATTAAATCGTTATTTAATTTATTATTGAATATAAATTGCCAGTAAAATACCTGTTATTGATTATCAATTCTATATTGATATTTATTGATTGATTTGGATGTTGTTTGTAATGGATGTTGATTTGTTGATATTGGATTTTCTATTTTATATCGTTATAAATTGCAAGTTCACTATGGGTTGAAATGATACATACCCGAACGATCTATAGATTAGGGAAAAATCGTTATGGATTGAAATGATAGACTCGAGCGATTTTATGGATTTTATTATTAATTCGGGATTGCAGTTTGAAATGATATATAACCGTAACATTTTAATTGCGGATTGAAATGATAGATATCCGTATCACCTGACCCTAGGGTAGAGAATTATATACGGACTCTGGATTGGTTAAATTAAATGATTTTAAAATCCTTAATTTTCGAATTTAATTAAATGATATTTGAAATAAAATTTGATTTATGTAAATGAAAGAATTATTGGAAAATCAAGTTTGTGTTGAAATGTGAAATGGTTTAAAAGGAATTGCTTTAAGAAATTAAATCGGAAGTTTAAAGTTAAACTTTTAAGTATAAATGAAATTCTACCGAAATTAAGTTATTGAAGTTGTTCAAAAATGATTTTGAAATATTTTGAAATTGGAGTAATCCAAATTAATATTTGAACATGGATTGAAATGATATGAAATTCAATCGTTTATTGAAATGTCAAATTGAAAGGTTTGGAATTTGGTTTGTTGACTTGGAAATTGAAAATGGTCCAAATGTGTTGAAATGAAATGAATAGTTTAATTTCATATTAATTCCAAATTCATGTTTTAATATAAACTGTTTTAAAAATATATTATTTCAAAATTTCTAATTATTAAGATTTTTAAAGTATTAAACTATTTTAACCTGTATTAGTTATATTAAATCATTTTAACCTATTTTAAACCATTTAATTTATTTAAACTAATTAACCTGTTTTAACTTATTTTTAATCTAATTAATCTATTTTAAAGCTACTTAATCTATTTTAATTATATTTAATATATTTTAAATCTATATTAACTATTTAAACTATTTTCTTCTAAATTCCAAACTAATTAAAATGGATGGGTTTATATTCAAATTCTCGATTTTTAAGGTGAATGTGGTTAAGAGACATTATAACCTAAGTTGGGATTTAAATAACATATTTGGTTTAATATGATATTTAGAAATGAGAGTTTAGCCTATTTTGGAAATATGACTTTTGAAAGGAAATATAATTTCGAACTATGATTTCAAATGTGATATGATTTCAAAGGTGAATATGATTTCGAAAGTAAGTAATGATTTCGAAAATGATATGATTTAAATTGAATATGATATTTTAATATCAATTGTTAAATGATTTTGGAAATGTAAAAGAACCATCTGGTGTGTAATAAGCGATTGGTTGTTAAAGAGACCGGAATCAGATATTGTCATACTCTCTGCCAATACCGAAAACCACTTTGACAACTGTGTACGCGGTGGAGATTCTAGAATGAAGTAGGATGGTTTGTGACGATCCTATATGAGGTATATACGTGGACCTAACTCCCATGAGTTAGCTAAAGGTGGCTAAAACAGGAGCAATCGATGGGCTAAGTGAGGCCATTCCTCTGATCGAGCGCACTCCTTCGATATTATATTCTGACTTTGCGATTGATTTGGCCACCCTCGATTTTCAATTTGGGAGTGTGTTCCGAGGTGGGTGGTAGTAGTTGCTATGCGTTACCACCAGTCCGGAAGTGTAATTGGTATATCTACCCTGGCATTTCCTAGTTGTGCCGTGTCGCCTACCCTATCGAGATCACTACGAGTTTGTTTTGTACTATACCTATGGAGTGCCCTCTGACGACGTCCAGTACGGGCGGGATTATGGTACTATATAGACTATGAGAATATATAAAAATGTGTTAAGGGGGAAAATGTAGCGCCTTAACGCTATTTTAATAGTTTATCTTACTGTAGACATATTATAATAGCATATTGTACTACATAGTAGATAGTTTAACGGATACGAAGGATGTGAATCCCGAACATCTCTATAGTTACTACACTCACGTTAGACACTGGATAAGAGATGTGAAACCCCGTAAACATCTCCGACGCCATTTACACTCATATTTATTTACCGTTGATTTGACTTACATAAGATCTTTTAGTTCTGACTTGAGTGTTTTGTCTTTTCAATTCGCTCGGGTCAGCCTGAGCATTTCAGGATTTGAAAACCTTATTTCTGGAGGACGAAGACGAAGATTTGTACTACTATTATTTACTATATTTATTCCACTACATTCATACTGTTCCACTGCATTAGTTGTTTATCTCTGATATGTGTAACCCTGATTTTGTATTGTATAAGTATAATCAAATGTTTTGTATACAGCTTCATGAAATGTTATTGATTATTATATTTTGTCATTCCGCTATGAGATTCTGTTATGTTTTTTTTATTTCTCTGCTTTTTCATATTCACTCCAATAAAAATCCGCCCTTCTGTATGGTTTGAGTCGGCATGTGTGTTTGCTTAAAACATACAAAAAGGCGGGATGTTACAATTGGTATCAGAGCTTTGGTTTAGCGATAACCTTAGCTTTGTGGGGTCTGACTTATATTTAATAGGGTAGTAATACCCTAGAATGAGTCACTGAGTGTATATATATGAGAGAGCGTATTTGTTAGTGTTATAAAAGGTTTTTATATTATGTTAATTTGTTCCGTTTTGTATTTATAAATTCTGGTTGGTGCATAGGATGCTATGACATCGATAGGGATTTCTAACCACTTAATAGGACAGATCGACACAATATTTGTTTTGAAATATAGGCAAATGAAATAATTTTTCCTATTATATTTTCTGTAATTAAAATAATAAATTTTATAAATGATATAATTGGATGTAATTGGTTGGTTGTTAAGTAGTGAAACTTATAAAGATTGGGTGGAAATAAGATTTGAAAATAAGATAAATGAAATTTGGAAATTTAGAACTTAAGTTCTGGTATTTTTGAAAATCTCTTTCGAATAATTTTGGAATACAATAATAATATTATTTAGAAGTATTTTCTGATATTAATATTTCAATATGATTTGAAAGAATTTTTTTTAAGAAATTTTGGAAAGAAATAAGTTTTGTACTCCCCTCTCTATCGCTGGAAAATAATTTCGGTGATGAGTGCACGCATCATCGACATTCATTTTTGAGTTTCAAAGTAGGAAGGCCATTGTAGTAGTTTTACTACAGATCTATTTTGATAAAAAAATAAATTTTTTAAAGTTTAAATATGATTGGATATAAAAGTTATGAGTATATATATATATATGTATATATTATTTTTAAATGATTTGAAATGGAACCCGGCATTTAGTTCTTAAATTTCTATGAATTAGAGATTTCAATTATTGAAATGGAATAATTTTTTTAACTATTTAATAATTGAAACTTCTAAAATAAGAAATGATATGCTAAGTTATAACTGAAATATATAAGAAATTTGAAATTTGTAACTTGTAAACGAAAAGAATATGAAAATAAGAAATGATAATTATTGAACCTTAAGTTAATTAAAATAAGTAAGTCAAATTTGTGTAACTTTCAATTGCATTCTTAAAGACATATATATAACTTACCAATTATAAAAGTTGAAATGTTAAAAGAATATGGAATGGAAATTTTTACAAGCAAACCTTATGTAATGGAATGTTCAATGAAATTTACTTTTATAAATAAGAAATTTGATATGAAAATAATTATAAACTTGAGTTAAAATTTGTAATACTACTAATTAAATGAAATAGAAAATGAGTACTGTAAGTAAAGGATTTTGAACTTAAGTTAATATTGAAACTATTTATAATTGAAGTAAATAATAAAATGAATGTAATGCAATAAAAAGAAATTGACATGATATGAATAAATGAAAATGAATTTTTGTAAGTAATAAAGGAAAAATACATGAAGTAAACACTGAATGAATGAAGGGGAATAAAATTTTGTAAGGGATAAATGTAAGTTAAAGAAATAATCCTTGTATGAATGAAAAGAAAAATAAAAAATGTAAATGTTGTGAAAGAAATTTAATAAGAATAACTCAAGTACATTGTAAATTATTATTTGTTTTGGTTTATGGGTTGTTTGGGATAGGATACTTCTAATTGTTTAAGATGTATGAATAATCTATTGAGTTCATCTAAGTCTGTTGAGTAAATGGTGCATTCAGTAGTTTATTTGTCATTCTAGACGGTTAAAAATTTTCTGAACCCGAACAAACCATTTGTTTGTTTGCTATGGATGGATGGTTGATTATATTGATTTCATATGATGATTGTAGGCTGTGATTGCAAGTGATTGTTGTTTTATACTGATTTGTTTGTTAGTGGTTGAAATAACTTTAAATATTTCATTTTATATAATTATTAACTCTTTTAGATTATATAAGTGAAATACAGGTTATGGAAGCAATTGCCACTGCTTATGGTTTCATAATTAAGCGTTGTTTGCCCGACAAATAGGTACGTTCTCGGATTACAGTTTTCTAGCGATATTGTATTATTTTTCCATTGTTGGGATATATTATTTTGAAAATTTTTGATATATATTATTATATTTGATATTATATTTTCTCCGGGCCTCTCCGTACAAATGAGACTCTGTCAAAAATTTTCGTGAATTTTGGACTTAGAAATCTTTGAAATGTTTTCCAAACTTTTATTTACTTGAATATAAAAGGATTTAAGTGTTATAAATTGATATATTTTGTTTAAATTATTTGATTTTATAAATTAATTTTATAGATTTAATATTTTGAATAAGATGTATTAATTTTCTTAATTCCTTCTTTTCCCTTCATTTTCCTTTTCGGGGACGAAAAGTTTTGAGTGGGGGAGAGTGTAGCGACCTGTAAATTTTCAATAATTTAAATTTGTTAAATTAATGAGATTTAGGTAATTTAATATTAAGAGAAATGAAAATTTGTAATTTAATAATGAAATCATAACTAAATTAGAATGAGACCATGTTAATTCAAGTTAATTGTTAATAATCTTAATGAAATTCCAATTCATGGTAATTTATAATGCTAGGCTTGGTTATAAATTGAATATAAGAAATAAAAGTAAATATTTAATTAACCAATGAAATAATATATTAATTAATAGAAATTGAATGAAATTAGTGTTATGAAAACTAATGGTAACATTTGTTGTTAGTAATAGACTTATAAATGTAAATAAAAGGCTTATGGTGACAAACTATTATAAGTTACCTATTTATTTAGCCTGTTAGTTTAAATTCAAAATCAATTACAATAATTATAATTTAATATTATGTTAATGTAAATTAAATTAATATTTGGAAATAATGTTAATTTTATTCATAATATGGCAATTGGTTGAATAAAAAGAATGGAAATCAAGATTTATTAATTTATTGGAATTCAAATTATAATAATTGGATTAATTGCAAATAAATGAAATTAAATATTTAAATATTACGTTAATAGAGATTAAGATGAAATTTGAGAATATTAATGTAATAGATCAAGAACCAATGTTAATTTCATCCATTTGATAATAATGGATTGAATAATAGGATGAAGGGTCAATTAAATGGATTTATTGAAAAATTAATTTATAATTTCTGAATTTAACGAAATTGAAATTAAACACTGAAATTGATGGATTAATCAACTTTAAATTGACATCTAATTTTTTTTTAAATATTGTAAGTGATTAAGAAATCAAAAATGATAGAAGTTGTAAATTATTAAAATTTAAACTGAAAAAGTGATTTGATTAATTAATTATTAATTTATTTAATTAACGTGAAAATAGCCATTTTGGCCATCGACTCGAATTTCGACGAAACCAGTTTCATCGGATCCGTAACGGTGAATTATTGTAGGATTTCAATTTTCGTAACGATCGGACTTGTCGTTTGATCGTACAGACTCGAAACGCCTAGAAATTAATTTAATTGAAATCAATTGAAATCAATTTGAAATAAGCTGATTTTATCATAACTTATTCATACGATGGAATTAGGACTTGAAACCTAGTCCATTGAATTTAAAAATGTTGTAAACATCTATTTTGATATATGGGATGACCCATTTTCATTCCGGAATCAGAACGGGCGTTTCGGGTCGTTTATCGTTCCAATTCAAATCAAATCTTGTCCATCCATTCTATTTTCAGCTTTGTCTATAAATAACATGTTATAAACTCTAGTGTTTCTCAACTCAGTTTGTCTTTACGTACAATTTCATTTGTTCCTCTCTTCCTAATGGCAGACAAACCCATATTCCCAAATTGCAAATCCAAATCAAAAATCAAATTGAAAAGCAAACTCCTCAAACTATATCAAATTATATATCGGTTTGAAGCTCTCGACAAGCGCAAGTCAAATATGTGATTCGTTTTTTGATCTGGGTCACTGTGTGGCCGAAACTGGGTGAACTATTCTAGGCCGTTTATTTCATCGTGATCGACTGCAACCGATCGTCGAAACAATTATACGGGGTTGTACAGAGGGTCGTACGTAGTTCATCGGTGGTGTTTGTTTAGGGTTGTGACGGCTAGATTGAGCGATTTAATTCGATTAGGCTTTTGCATAGCCAGCGGCGGCTGACCTATTGACGAGACCTGAGGGGAACGTTGGGTCGCGAGGCCGGAGGGTGAGACTTTGGCGAAGTGGCGCGTCGATCTGGAGGGGGGCGAATTGCCGTAACGGCGTGGAGGCGACGATCGTTCATATACATGCGCATGGGTATTGGGTTAGACGTGCGGTTAGGGTCTTGCCTGGAAGTAGCGCTGACGTGCCCGTCTTTTTGTGGGTGAGGTTATTTTATTTTATTTTAAATTTTCAAATTGTATAGCTTCTAACTCGAATAACTTTCGCATACGAGGTCCGATTCACACGCGGTTTCTTGCGTTGGGATCATATTGAAATTCCCCACATTGTGACGCTTGTTTGGAAGAATTCTAAGACTGTTTAAATTTTGAGCTTAAATTTGATTTAAATTCAAAGGTAGGTGTTTTAACCCACTCACAACTTCTAAAATTTCTTATGTTTGTTAAATTAAATTTATGATGTGATTAGAAATTTATTTATGACTGTTTGGTATATTTTAAATCATCATCTCAGTTAATTTGAATTTATTTGAATTAAATCGTTATTTAATTTATTATTGAATATAAATTGCTAGTTAAATACCTGTTATTTCCATATTGATATTTATTGATTGATTTGGATGATGTTTGTAATGGATGTTGATTTGTTGATATTGGATGTTCTATTTTATATCGTATAAACATCAAGTTCACTATGGGTTGAAATGATACATACCCGAACGATCTATAGATTAGAGAAAAATAATTATGGGTTGAAATGATAGACTCGAGCGATTTTATGGATTTTATTATTAATTCGGGATTGCGGTTTGAAATGATATATAACCGTAACATTTTAATTATGGATTGAAATGATAAATATCTGTATCACTTGACCATAGGGTAGAGAATTATATACGGACTCTGATTGGTTAAATTAAATGATTTTAAAATCCTTAATTTTCAAATTTAATTAAATGATATTTTGAAATAAAATTTGATTTATGTAAATGGAAGTATTATTGGAAAATCAAGTTGTGTTGAAATGTGAAATGGTTTAAATGCTTTAAGAAATTAAATTGGAAGTTTAAAGTTAAACTTTTAAGTATAAATGAAATTCTTTCGAAATTAAGTTATTGAAGTTGTTTGAAAATAACTTTTAAATATTTTAAAATTAGAGTAATCCGAATTGATATTTGATCATGGATTGAAACGATATGAAATTCAATAGTTTATTGAAATATCTAATTGAAAGGTTTGGAATTTAGTTTGTTGACTTGGAAATTGAAAATGGTCCAAACGTGTTGAAATGAAATGAATAGTTTAATTTGATATTAATTCCAAATTCATGTTTTAATATAAACTGTTTTAAAAATATATTATTTCAAATTTTCTAATTATTAAGATTTTCAAATTATTAAACTATTTTAACCTGTATTAATTATATTAAATCAGTTTAACCTATTTTAAACCATTTAATTTATTTAAACTAATTAACTTGTTTTAACTAATTTTAATTCTAATTAATCTATTTTAAAGCTACTTAATCTATTTTAATTATATTTAAACTATTTTAAATCTATATTAACTATTTATAAATATTTAAACTATTTTCATCTAAATTCCAAACTAAGTAAAATGGATGGGTTTAGATTCAAATTCTCGACTTTTAAAGTGAATGTGGTTAAGTGACATTATAACCTAAGTTGGGATTTAAATAACATATTTGGTTTAATATGATATTTTGAAATGAGAGTTTAGCCTATTTTGGAAATATGACTTTTGAAAGGAAATATAATTTCAAACTATGATTTCAAATGTGATATGATTTCAAAGGTGAATATGATTTCGAAAGTAAGTAATGATTTCGAAAATGATTTGAATTGAATATGATATTTTGATATCAATTATGAATTGATTTTGGAAATGTAAAAGAAGCATCCGGTGTGTAATAAGCGATTGGTTGTTAAAGAGACCAGGATCAGATATTGTCATATTCTCTTCCAATACCGAAAACCACTTTGATAACTGTGTATGCGGTGGAGATTCCAGAATGAAGTAGGATGGTTGGCGACGATCCTATATGAGGTATATACGTGGACCTAACTCCCATGAGTTAGCTTAAGGTGGTTAAAACAGGAGCAATTGACGGGCCAAGTGAGTTCATTCCTCCGATCAGGCACACACCTTCGATACTATATTATGTCTTTGCGATTGATTTGTTGGCCACCCTCGATTTTTGATTTGGGAGTGTGTTCCGAGGTGGGCGGTTGTAGCTGTTATGCATTACCACCAGTTCGGTAGTGTAATTGGTATATCTACCCTGGCATTGCCTAGTTGTGCCGTGTCACCTACCCTATCGAGACCACCATGAGTTTGTTTTGTACCATACCTATGGAGTGCCCTCTGACGACGTCCAGTACGGACGGGATTACAGTACTGTATAGACTATGGGAATATATAAAATGTGTTAAGGGGGAAAATGTAACCCCTTAATGCTATGTTAATACTTTATCTTACTGTAGACATATTATAATAGCGTATTGTACTACATAGTAGATAGTTTAACGGATCCTTAGGAGATGTGAATCCCGAACATCTCTTAAGTTACTGCACTCACGTTAGACACTGGATAAGAGATGTGAAACCCCGTAAACATCTCCGACGCCATTTACACTCATATTTATTTACCGTTGGTTTGACTTACATAAGATCTTTTAGTTCTGACTCGAGTGTTTTGTCTTTTCAATTCGCTCGGGTCAGCCTGAGCATTTCAGGATTTGAAGACCTTATTTATGGAGGACAAAGACGAAGATTTGTACTACTATTATTTACTATATTTATTCCACTACATTCATACTGTTCCGTTGCATTAGTTGTTTACCTCCGATATTTGTAACCCTAATTTTTTGTTGTATAAGTATAATAAAATGTTTTGTATACAGCTTCATGAACTGTTATTTGATTATTATATTTTATCATTCCGCTGCGAGATTCTATTCTGCTTTTTTTCTTTCTCTACTTTTTCTTATTCAATCAAATAACAATCCGCCCTTCTGTATGTTTTGAGTCGGCATGTGTGTCTGCTTAAAACGTACATAAAGGCGGGATGTTACAAAGCATGCTCGATCGGAGATGCAACCTCGCTTGGCCCGGTATAGCTCCTATTTTAGTCATTTCAAGTTGACCCGCGGGGGTCCGGGCTGCGTTCATACCTCATATGGACGTTCGCCAATCCATCCTACTTCGTATTGAATTCTCCACCACATGCACAGTTGTTAAATTAGTTTTCGGTATTAGCAGAGAGTATGACAATATCTAATCCCGGTCTCTTTAACAACCAAATGCTTATTTCACACCGTGGTCATTTTCATTTCAAACAGTTCATACTTCATATCAAAATATCATATTCATTTCAAAATCATATCACTTTCGAAATCATATCGCTTCCAACTTAAACAGTTTAAATATTGAAAGTAGTTTATATATTGGAATAGTTATACATTAAAAATAGTTTATATTTAAAAATAGGTTATAGATTAAAATAGTTTATATATTAAAAATAGTTTAAATATTAAAAGAGTTTATATTGAAAATAGTTTCAAATTAGAATTGTTTCTTCCAATCTCACAAATCAATTCAAATCAACTTTAGTTCCAAAATTCAATTTAAATCAGTCTTAGTTCAACAATTTCGAATTAAAAGGTTAAGTTCAAATTCTCATTAAAACCATTTTATTTATATCGATTTCAAATCCAAGTTTGAACTACAAATTTAAACCACTTCCAATAAGTTTTAAAGTTTAAATATTCAAACAATTTACAATAACTCAACTTGATAAATTTCATTTATATTTCAAATTCAACTTTAATTTTATTTAAATTTGAAAATATTCACTCAATCATTTTTAATAACATTTAAATAAAATCTCAAATTACAAATTTAAATAAATATTAAATATCAAATTTCAATTTTATTTAAACTTGAAAATATTCATTTAATTTGCCTTTAAATTATATCAAGTTATAAAATCATACCTTTCAAAATCTCAAAATCAATAAGTTTCCAATCGATTCTTATTTATATTAAATTTCTCAAACAAATTAAATTACAAATTAACTTAATTTATCTTTGCAACCTTTATTTTATTTAAGTTATTACAAAAAAATCTATTTTTTTAAATATCAATATAAATTTCAAAAAATAGTTTAAAACATATATATATATATATATTAGTTAAATTAAATTTTATTTTATTAAAAAAAAATTATTAGATTAAATCTTATTATTAAATTTATTTTATATTAAATCTTATTATTTATATTTAAAAATAAAAAAATTATAAAAAAATCTTAAAATTTACATTTGCAAACTTAACTTATAAATTTAAAATTTCTAAATATATATTTTAAAAAATCTAAATTTTACACACACATTAAAATAAAATAAAATCTTTAGATTATATATTTAAAAAAATCAAACACATATATTTTTCTTTTCTCAAAAATTTGAAAATCATTTAAAATAGATCAATGATGTTCGTATATAATTTTCTAACCTATGGTCAAGTGATATGGATATTTATCATTTCAATCCACAATAATTTAATATTACCGGTATATATCATTTCAACCCGCAATCCCCAAATTCGAAAAATCAATAAAATCGCTTGGATTTATCATTTCAACCCATAACTATTTTCCATAATCTACAAGATCGTTCGGGTATGTATCATTTCAACCCATAGGGATTTCCTAAACTAATAGGGAACTTGCATTGTGAAAAAATAGCATAATAATTTAAAATAGCATAACATATCAATTACAAGCATGGATCATAACAAACTATTTAAAAATATATACAACATGTTATGGTGTCATATGTCATTTATCATAGGTTAACAAATTTAAATAATAACATATCAACGATCAAATTACTAACCAATTCAAATTTAACAACATATTTAAATCTTCATTTCATGTGAAATCAATTTACTAAACATATGAATTTTAATCGTGAGTGATCACTCACCTTTCGAGGGTAGAGAAAACAACGGGAATAAGAAAGAGACACGGACACGTACATAGACTAGCGGGACAACGACAAGCCCAAAGCTGCTGCGACAAATTCGATAGCGGCAAGGCAAAGCAAACTAACTAGAATCGATGAAAACAAATTAATAGCTTGAGATTGATGGAACAATATATATATATATAATCATACATATACCTTTTTCTTCTTTTATTTAATTTTTTTTATAGAGAGAAGGAGAAGACTGAAAGGTTGAGCAAGGCAGAGGCTGTTGGTGTTGGCTGTGATGATGGCATTTAGGCAAGTGGAGCACTAGTTTGATACAATGGCTGCTCGGGTATTTGTTCAGGTAAGGAAAGCAAGGTTGTGTTCGTTACAATAGGATGTGGCGGCTGACAATGGGCGAAGGCTGATGACAAGGCCAAGGCCGGCAGTGATGTGGAAAGGCGGGGTTGGATCTAGGTCGATGGCGAAGGTGATCAACCATGAAAGATAAAGGAGCAAGGCGGTGGGAGGCTGTGTGTTGGGATGACTGTTGCGGGAGGTGGTTGTGAGGCCGAGGCTAGTTGCTCGGTAGTGTCAGTGGGTGATGCTTGAGAAGGGTGTAGCTACGACTGATGGTGGCTGCGTGCTATGGACGAAGGGTCGAATGGCGGTTAATGGGTGGCTGAGGAAGATAAGGGATGCTGCTGTGCTTGGTCTGGGTGGCGACACCTGCGTTCGGGTTCGGGTTCGGGTGATGAGTTGGTTCGACTGTGGGCTGTGCATGCTATGGTGTTTTGGGTTGCGTGGGTGATGTGGGGAGGGAAGAAACGGCCGGCTGCTAGCATTCGGAGGGGTGGTGGCGTGGAGTGAGATGGTGGTGAAGGGGAGGAAGGGAATCTAGAGGGGCACGGGTAGAAAGAAGGTGAGCAGGCTTCGTGGAAAAGGGACGTGAAGAGCTCCACAATAATATATAGGAATGAGCTTTAATTTTTTTAAGAAATGACAGAGAACACGAGAAAGAGAGGAAGGCAAGAAAATGAGAATGAAGGGACGAACCCACATATATATAGAACAGTGGGAATCGAAAAGGTCAAAGGTTGGATTTCTGAAAATATTAATAGTTGATGGCTATTTGTTTTACAGGGTGGATAATGAAAGGACATAGGAAACTAAAAGGCTTAAATGTGAAACCGATACGGCTAGTCTATTTGCAAATTTTGCCGTGCACCGGACGCCGAAATACACAAATGAATATACTGTGGAGATCAGCATGACGAGATGAACAGAATGTTCCATAGATATGAGAGACGTGACGTACCTATCAAAACTTGATATTCGCTGACGAAATGCTACTAAAACGCCGAGAATAAAATAAACAAGGCTAGAGCAGTCCAAATTTGGCGAACCGAAATATGACGTCTACTCAGAAAATGTTTTACATTTTTTTCTTGTACAAAAATATTCAAATTCCAAAAATATTTTATTTTCAACAAATTTAAACCGATTTTAAATTTTAAATTGAAATTTCACAACCAAACAAACTAAGGTATTTTCCAAATAAAAATTTGCCACTTGCTACGTTTAAATAGACGTATCCTAAATATCAAATTTTCATTGTTAAATTTTAATTGTTTATTTTTATAGAAATTTTAGTTAATTAGGTTACTTAAATCGTTAAAAATTCCAGGTCGTTACACTCTCCCCCACTCAAAACTTTTCGTCCCCGAAAAGGAACGAGATAAGAGAATAGAAACAACAGAAAAGATAAATAGATTCAAAATACATAGTACCAGATACAACAATTAATTCAAAACCTTATAAATTTCATTTTGAGTGTTAACGTTATATATATCATTACTTATTATCATCCATTTATTATTATCATTCTAATTAACTAACTTTCAATTAATTTACATTCATATCCAATATATTTGCATTCACCTTATTTACTTAAATAGCATTCTCTTTTTATTATTCAATTTATTTCACTTAAAATATCTTACAACATAGATTAAGTGTATAAACATTTATTATAACCACTCAATTTTTGTCTATAAATTCCCTTAACAAAATTTCATTTTTGGACATCTTATTACTTACATTTTATATTGTATACTATTCAATTACATGTTCTCGTTACATTCGAACTTTCCCAAGGTAAGTTTTATTAATGTTTTCGAATGTAATTGAGCACTATACAAATTTACCTTTTATTTACAACATTTCTATTTGTAACGACCCTAGATTTAAATTTATTTAAATTGATAATTTATTGAATTTTTGAATAAAAATAGTAAAATAAATCGATAGAATGGAGAGAGTTTCCCCGAATCCAATTATATTCTGTATAAATTATTTAAATTTAAAATATTGTATACTTGAGCATATATGAGAAAATTTGAAGTTATAAATATATGTATATATTTGATTTGAATAAAAATTGTAAATATTGTATATATGTGTGAATATATATATACGATATAAAAGTGATAAAATAAACGAATGAAAAATAAATGAAAAAAAAATAAAAATAATAGTAAATGAATGTAAATTGGATAGTTAAGTTTAAAATAAAATAACAAAAGTAAATTATATATTGATAGTTTAAGTTTGAAAAACATAAGCAAAATAAAGAGTGTGCAGGCTGAAAGTTATCAAAGAGATTAAAAATATACTAAAGTTTAAAGTAAACATATGGCTTCACATAATAAAGCAGTAGCATATATAGTATCATTAAACAAGACCGTATATACAAGCATAGTACAAACAATTGTATATAGTAAACAATTATAAAAGGATTCAGGCTGAAATTTTTAAGAAAATAAAATATACAAATAGTGTACAAAGCAATATTTTTATAAACAGGAATTGTACAAGCATTTAATGAAGCCACCCAATATTTCTTCTCAACCGAAATGCAAGGCAAAAGGAAATGAAGATAATAATATAATCTATGTACAAATATCACTTATATTGTACAGCTGAAAATGAAAAGAAAATATAAGTGGTACAACATCAATTAATGCAAGCCATCATGTTCAAGCATATCAGCCTCCAATTTGAGATAAAATTCTCTGGCCAAAGTATAAACAAAGGATTGCCAGTACATAACAAAAATATATCAACTTGTACTCATCTCCTACATATCAATTCTTCTCATATCAGTTCGTTCCATTTCAAAGCCAAGAAAAACTAAAGTGAATATCAACTAAAAAAAAACAAAGTTCAAACTTGAACAACAAATTTTCTGGAATCAAAGTCTGGGAAAACAAGAATAAAAGCCTGATTCAAATGAAGCAGCTCTGTTCTTCTCTGCTTCAATCTCTGGTGAGCAACTTGACCCAGTATTTTCTTCTTTAGATCAGTGAGTAAACATCATATGAAAGTTTTAGTCAGCTAATTAGTGAATAATTTATGTCTTTATATATATATAGATATATTTTCACAGTATCAAGTATTCAAGAATTCTCTGTTTATTTCACAGAGTATATGATCACTAAAAATTCAATATCTCACAATCTACTTAGAGTTAGGATGTGATGTCAAAAGCAGAGTTGTGGATTAAAGTAAGAACTGTGATCTAAAAATAATTTCATGAAGTACAAACGTATACCAGAGGAAAGATTTATATTTTTCCAGAGAGTACTTAAAATATGGGAAATTTTGAATTTAACAAATTATTGAATCATGTGTATAATTTGAATCCTTACTAAAAACTAGGATTTTTAATACAAGTTTAGTGATTTTTAATATCATGGTTGAAGAGCAGTTTGAATATGAAGAAAAATTACATTTTTGCCAATTTCAGTTGATACGATTAATTTTAATTGTTGAAATTTGTTATGATGCAAGCTTGAAGATGTAACATCATAGGAAAAATGCTAAAAAAATTGTCGATGGTGTGAATTTTTGGGTATAATCGAATATAGGGTTTGGGTTCCTGTTTCCTTCGTGCTCGGTTGGAATTTGTTTTCGTCACCGTGACGAGACCGAGTGGCTCGCGATTCTGGAAGATGGTTGTGGGGGATATGGTTGAGGTATGGGCGAAGTGGAGGCGCCGCTAGTGGTCGGCGTTGGAAGGTGGAGGCGATTTTCTGTCGAGAGTTCAAATTTTAGTTTGAGCGTCAGGCTCATTTTCGTATTCAAACTTTTCAGGTTGATTTGGGTTTCAATGTTGAACGAGAAGGTGATTTAGGACTTGCTGGAACGAGTGGCGATGGCCGGAGAGTCTCCGACCAAGTGTGCACGTGCACGCGAGACGATACGTATCTGCTGTGTTCGAATTTGGGGAAGACGAAGTTAACTGGGGAGGGGAAACTCGAAGGAAATTTCGAAATACTCGGGGGAGAGGGCGCCTGGCTTCGGGGAGGAACTCGCGTATGCGAGTGAACTTCCTGTCGTCTTCGTTTGAACACTTAAGTATAAGTTGAAAACAAAAAGAGAGAAGGAGAAGATCACGAGAGAACGAGGGAGAGAACACGGCGAAATGCTGGGGAAACTCGAGCCTTGCTCGAGTAAATAACATTGGCCTCGGGTCAAATTTTAGTTTAACCTGGAAATTTTCAAAAGTCATAAATGACTTTTGTTTAAATGCAAGGTAAATGTTTTGATTATAATTAATAGTGAGAAAATTAAGAAATGTTAAGAAAGTTTTAAAATCGAAAGTTAAGATCAAATAAAAATGGAAATTAAGAAATATTATTTATGAGAAATGTTTTAATTATTTAATACTTAACGATGTTTAAAACTCTTAATTATTATTTTAATTAAATAATTAAGTTAAGTTAAGTATGAAATTAATTAACATTAAAGTTGTAGTCAATATTAAATTTCTTTTCAAATTTAAAAGAATTTTTTTTATGATTAATTAAGTTGGACAATTAATACCAGTTGATTATTTCTATAAAGTAATTAAGAATAATTACATTATAATTGTAATTTGAGATTAAAGGAAAATTAACCAATTTCTTAATTGATGATTAAAGAGAAATTAATTACTTAAAGATAATTATTTGATTAAGAGTGATAAATTAATAAATGGAAGTGACTAAAGAATGATAATTAATTGAGGAATAATTAATTAA
This sequence comes from Allium fistulosum, assembly GCA_030737815.1. Classification (NCBI taxonomy): domain Eukaryota; kingdom Viridiplantae; phylum Streptophyta; class Magnoliopsida; order Asparagales; family Amaryllidaceae; genus Allium; species Allium fistulosum. The sequence continues at coordinate 374,022,488 of CM060902.1, read as the reverse complement.
AGTAATTAATTAAAGATAATTAATTAAATGGTGAATTTAATAATTAAAGGTTAATTTTTGAATAATTAAAGATTGATGAATTATAAGTAAAAGTTAATTAATTATTGATGGTTAATTAATAAATGATTTAAAGAATAATAAATCAAAATAATTTGTAATTAATTAATGATTAATTAACCAAGATTTGTAGTTATTCACAAGTAATTAATCTGGCATAAATTAATTAAAATCAGATATAAATTGACCTTACTTATGAATGTTTGGATTCTGTTGATTGATTTGATTGTTTGATATCCCTGATTTTGATGTTTTGTGATATACCCTGATTATGCTGTGATCTGTAATTTACTTAGCTGTGATTTCTATTTCTGTGATATATTGCTATGTGAATATGAAACCCTTGGCCCGTAAAACGACACTTGAATTTCGATGCGACAGGGAGTCGGATTCCAGTTGGTTATCCGAAACCCACATCGAATTATAATTGTGAATCTTTATGTCCGATAAGTTTATTATATCTGTGATTTGTGAATGAAGATAAGCGTTATCGATTATACCACTTATCGATATATCTGTGATGATTGATGTTGCACTATTGTGTGTAAAACCCTGGACTACACTTATACACACACAAATATGGATTTCACGTGGAAATCGGTTAAGTCACAGATAATTTAAATTTGATGTTTTTGAAATTGAAATTTTAATTTCAATTGATTTTGAAATTAGAAATTTCGGTTTAAAGTGAAAAGCTTTTGAAATGGAATTTCAAAGATAAAAGTTATTTTGAATAACTTAATTGAGTTTTGAAAATTTAAATAATTTGATTTAAATCTGAATTCAAGTTTGAAATTGAATTATATGATTTAAAACTAGGGATTAAAGATATTATACCCGTTATAAAATATTGATTTTTGAATGCGAATATAATTCAAGGACTTTAACCCATGCAAATAAAATTGGATTTTTCTTAAATGAAAACTGTTTGTTTTCAAATGATAAAAGCTTTCGTATATATATAAGAAATGAAATTCCAATTTAAAGGAATTTCAAGTATGAATTGAAAGATGGTTTTCCAAGTTATGAATGAATTCTTTTTGAAAGCTATAAGTTGAATCTTTAATTTAAAGCTTTAACGAGTTAATCCAATTAAATTGGAAATTGTTTTGAAACCTATGAATGTATCTTTGTGAAAACTGGGTGAACTTTGTGAAATAAATCTTTTTGTTTAAGATTTGAAAATGGTAAATTGTTTTAACCATTTGAATGAAAAGTTTTGGTCTTTAAGTTGTGATTTAACTGAGACCCCAATATCCATATGATTTTTAAATAATTGCGCTCATTATTCGGGTTAGCCGGGAAAAGACATTTGTGTCATATAACCCATTCCGAATAATGATACGTCGTATATGGATAGCATTTGAAGACCGGTGTTGAAGACCGGATATTCACGAAAACGAAAGGACAACTCGTCGAATGTCTCTGCACCGACTGGTCCCCGGTATAGAGATTTTATCACCCTTTGTGATGGGAAGTCCGGACGGGATTGTGAATACCCGGAATTGCAAGGGCTTCGTAAGAAGTGCCTTCGGTTCTGTTCGAACCCGGAACAGACTTGTATGGTTACATGTCTGACATTACACTTTGAGATATAAAGCGGATTTCTTTCAAATACATTTCTGTTTGGTGGCGGAGAATTTATTCTCTTAGCTTAACACCCTTCTCTGAGACGTACGAGCTCAGAGGTTATGTAGTTGAAGGTTATCAGCGATATATTCCCAATTTGGTAATGTGGCATGCTGAGTGTTGCTGTGTGATGATCAGTGTTTGATCATTTGCGATATGATCATTTGTTTGATCTTATATCTTTGTGATCATAGGTTGATCATTTGTTTAACCCGAAGCATGGCTTTGTGAATAAAGCGTTGCTTTGTGGACGAGACTTCGTCGAGCCTCACACCCCGGAAATGGTCATGGTATGGAGCCCAGATACTTAACCTCTGTGGTTGCTACAAGTTTATTACTTTGTGGTTGTTGGAAATTGGGGATCCTCGGGAAGATCGGTGACGATCGGGGGATGGCATACGCGTGTCAGTAGTTACCTATTTTTGCAGAGGTAACCCGGCCTTGTGTTGGCAGAGATCCGGTTAGGTTCTCGGGTCGTCTATTCCAGGGACGTACCCATCGTGGATAGGAAGTTCCTTGGCCTGACCATTTGTTGGAAATCCAAAGAAACAATACGAGCCTTTACGATTGCAAATTGTAGAACCTGTCTCCTCAGGAGGCAGCTATAGCAGGCATAATATAATGGTACCTATGCTGGCTAAGATTTATATTCTACTTTCGAAATGTTTTCCACTATGCACTAGTAATAATATCAAAAAGGATTTGATTTTGCGTAGTAAGCATCTTTGACTATCATAAGAAGAAATCTCCTCCAAGTCTGCGTTTGCATTGTGTGTGTGGTGGGAGGTCTTATGGTAGTTTCATTTTCCAAAAGCATTGCGGTTTTCAATGTTTAAAATCTTTTGTTGTTCGTTTTTAAAGATAAACTGTTTTTGTTGCTCACACCAGTCCCACGACTGACTCGGAGTTTATTGTTCATTTCCTAAACTCTGGGTGCCCACCATTTTCCACACGGGCAGTCTAGAGTTGGGTTTCTTTTCAGATATTTAGGTTCAGTAGATTTTCTAGAGCTAGTTCAGTCTTTGGATCGGACTGCACTTGCTTATTCTTGGTGTATCGTTATTGGGAGTTCGAGCTACTGCTGGAGTTCTCTCTTGAAGACTATCTTAGAGTTATTTGTTCCGCTGCTGATGTTAGTTATCTATTTTTTTCTTTTCCGCTGCTATTCGTTGTATCATATCTCTGATGTATATTGATATTCATTGTATCACTCTGTTGTATCAGATATTGTATATCAATGTATTATTCTTTTATTCCGCTGTGTTATTTACTTAATGTTGTTATAAGCTCCGGAGAACCAGATTTGGCATTTGAATCTACGGCATTTTGAGTACAAGTGAAGTACGGGTGCCGATTTTCGAAGGCCAACTTTTGGGTCTTTACATTTGGTATCAGAGCTAAGGTTGAACTTTAGCTCAGGAGTATAACACGTTAAGTAGCTCATTAGAGATAGAGTGAAGTAAACTCTAGAATGAGTATCCCTAAGATATCTGTCTGAATGTCTCAGTAAATTCTCTTACTATCCACTGATAGTGAGTATGAGTGCAAGAAGAGGACGAGATAGGGGACAGGGAAATACGACTATAAATGGTCAATACCCTGTAACAGTGGAAATAACCTTCTTATCAATCTTCTTTGATTCGTTTCCAAATTCTTTTGATTTCTTCGTATCAGCTACAAGAAGAAGTTTCGGTGTGATGATGGCTCTACGAATCATTGTGGAAGATCCTTACTTCGTATCTTCATCGGTTTCTTATCAGCTTTTTGATTTAAATCTTAATGAATTTGAAATTGGAAATTTTAAGTTGAGTTAAATTGATTAATAGAATATGAAGCTAAATTTGAATTAAATCAATAAAACGAATTCGTTTGAAACCAAAATTTGAAATTCTATTGTAATTCCTTGTGAATACCAAAGTCCGAAGAGGGACAAATTGGTATGTGTTTTGAGATATTCCGACTTGAATTTGGAATCCGTATCTTGTGTTTGAAGGAGTTATAGGAGATCGAATCTATCTATCTTTGTTGCTTTCGTGCCTGTGAATTTCGAGGACGAAATTCTTTTAAGGGGGGAAGTTTGTAACGACCCTAGATATAAATTTATTTAAATCGATAATTTATTGAATTTTTGAATAAAAATAGTAAAATAAATCGATTGAATGGAGCGAGTTTCCCCGAATCCAATTATATTCTGTATAAATTATTTAAATTTAAAATATTGTATACTTGAGCATATATGAGAAAATTTGAAGTTATAAATATATGTATATATTTGATTTGAATAAAAATTGTAAATATTGTATATATGTGTGAATATATATATATATACGATATAAAAGTGATAAAATAAACGAATGAAAAATAAATGAAAAAAAAATAAAAATAATAGTAAATGAATGTAATATTGGATAGTTAAGTTTAAAATAAAATAACAAAAGTAAATTATATATTGATAGTTTAAGTTTGAAAAACATAAGCAAAATAAAGAGTGTGCAGGCTGAAAGTTATCAAAGAGATTAAAAATATACTAAAGTTTAAAGTAAACATATGGCTTCACATAATAAAGCAGTAGCATATATAGTATCATTAAACAAGACCGTATATACAAGCATAGTACAAACAATTGTATATAGTAAACAATTATAAAAGGATTCAGGCTGAAATTTTTAAGAAAATAAAATATACAAATAGTGTACAAAGCAATATTTTTATAAACAGGAATTGTACAAGCATTTAATGAAGCCACCCAATATTTCTTCTCAGCCGAAATGCAAGGCAAAAGGAAATGAAGATAATAATATAATCTATGTACAAATATCAATTATATTGTACAGCTGAAAATGAAAAGAAAATATAAGTGGTACAACATCAATTAATGCAAGCCATCATGTTCAAGCATATCAGCCTCCAATTTGAGATAAAATTCTCTGGCCAAAGTATAAACAAAGGATTGCCAGTACATAACAAAAATATATCAACTTGTACTCATCTCCTACATATCAATTCTTCTCATATCAGTTCGTTCCATTTCAAAGCCAAGAAAAAATAAATATCAACTAAAAAAAAAACAAAGTTCAAACTTGAACAACAAATTTTCTGGAATCAAAGTCTGGGAAAACAAGAATAAAAGCCTGATTCAAATGAAGCAGCTCTGTTCTTCTCTGCTTCAATCTCTGGTGAGCAACTTGACCCAGTATTTTCTTCTTTAGATCAGTGAGTAAACATCATATGAAAGTTTTAGTCAGCTAATTAGTGAATAATTTATGTCTTTATATATATATAGATATATTTTCACAGTATCAAGTATTCAAGAATTCTCTGTTTATTTCACAGAGTATATGATCACTAAAAATTCAATATCTCACAATCTACTTAGAGTTAGGATGTGATGTCAAAAGCAGAGTTGTGGATTAAAGTAAGAACTGTGATCTAAAAATAATTTCATGAAGTACAAACGTATACCAGAGGAAAGATTTATATTTTTCCAGAGAGTACTTAAAATATGGGAAATTTTGAATTTAAAAAATTATTGAATCATGTGTATAATTTGAATCCTTACTAAAAACTAGGATTTTTAATACAAGTTTAGTGATTTTTAATATCATGGTTGAAGAGCAGTTTGAATATGAAGAAAAATTACATTTTTGCCAATTTCAGTTGATACGATTAATTTTAATTGTTGAAATTTGGTATGATGCAAGCTTGAAGATGTAACATCATAGGAAAAATGCTAAAAAAATTGTCGATGGTGTGAATTTTTGGGTATAATCGAATATAGGGTTTGGGTTCCTGTTTCCTTCGTGCTCGGTTGGAATTTGTTTTCGTCACCATGACGAGACCGAGTGGCTCGCGATTCTGGAAGATGGTTGTGGGGGATATAATTGAGGTATGGGCGAAGTGGAGGCGCCGCTAGTGGTCGGCGTTGGAAGGTGGAGGCGATTTTCTGTCGAGAGTTCAAATTTTAGTTCGAGCGTCAGGCTCATTTTCGTATTCAAACTTTTCAGGTTGATTTGGGTTTCAATGTTGAACGAGAAGGTGATTTAGGACTTGCTGGAACGAGTGGCGATGGCCGGAGAGTCTCCGACCAAGTGTGCACGTGCACGCGAGACGATACGTATCTGCTGCGTTCGAATTTGGGGAAGACGAAGTTAACTGGGGAGGGGAAACTCGAAGGAAATTTCGAAATACTCGGGGGAGAGGGCGCCTGGCTTCGGGGAGGAACTCGCGTATGCGAGTGAACTTCCTGTCGTCTTCGTTTGAACACTTAAGTATAAGTTGAAAAAAAAAAGAGAGAAGGAGAAGATCACGAGAGAACGAGGGAGAGAACACGGCGAAATGCTGGGGAAACTCGAGCCTTGCTCGAGTAAATAACATTGGCCTCGGGTCAAATTTTAGTTTAACCTGGAAATTTTCAAAAGTCATAAATGACTTTTGTTTAAATGCAAGGTAAATGTTTTGATTATAATTAATAGTGAGAAAATTAAGAAATGTTAAGAAAGTTTTTAAATCGAAAGTTAAGATCAAATAAAAATGGAAATTAAGAAATATTATTTATGAGAAATGTTTTAATTATTTAATACTTAACGATGTTTAAAACTCTTAATTATTATTTTAATTAAATAATTAAGTTAAGTTAAGTATGAAATTAATTAACATTAAAGTTGTAGTCAATATTAAATTTCTTTTCAAATTTAAAAGAATTTTTTTTATGATTAATTAAGTTGGACAATTAATACCAGTTGATTATTTCTATAAAGTAATTAAGAATAATTACATTATAATTGTAATTTGAGATTAAAGGAAAATTAACCAATTTCTTAATTGATGATTAAAGAGAAATTAATTACTTAAAGATAATTATTTGATTAAGAGTGATAAATTAATAAATGGAAGTGACTAAAGAATGATAATTAATTGAGGAATAATTAATTAAAGTAATTAATTAAAGATAATTAATTAAATGGTGAATTTAATAATTAAAGGTTAATTTTTGAATAATTAAAGATTGATGAATTATAAGTAAAAGTTAATTAATTATTGATGGTTAATTAATAAATGATTTAAAGAATAATAAATCAAAATAATTTGTAATTAATTAATGATTAATTAACCAAGATTTGTAGTTATTCACAAGTAATTAATCTGGCATAAATTAATTAAAATCAGATATAAATTGACCTTACTTATGAATGTTTGGATTCTGTTAATTGATTTGATTGTTTGATATCCCTGATTTTGATGTTTTGTGATATACCCTGATTATGCTGTGATATGTAATTTACTTAGCTGTGATTTCTATTTCTGTGATATATTGCTATGTGAATATGAAACCCTTGGCCCGTAAAACGACACTTGAATTTCGATGCGACAGGGAGTCGGATTCCAGTTGGTTATCCGAAACCCACATCGAATTATAATTGTGAATCTTTATGTCCGATAAGTTTATTATATCTATGATTTGTGAATGAAGATAAGCGTTATCGATTATACCGCTTATCGATATATCTGTGATGATTGATGTTGCACTATTGTGTGTAAAACCCTGGACTACACTTATACACACACAAATATGGATTTCACGTGGAAATCGGTTAAGTCACAGATAATTTAAATTTGATGTTTTTGAAATTGAAATTTTAATTTCAATTGATTTTGAAATTAGAAATTTCGGTTTAAAGTGAAAAGCTTTTGAAATGGAATTTCAAAGATAAAAGTTATTTTGAATAACTTAATTGAGTTTTGAAAATTTAAATAATTTGATTTAAATTTGAATTCAAGTTTGAAATTGAATTATATGATTTAAAACTAGGGATTAAAGATATTATACCCGTTATAAAATATTGATTTTTGAATGCGAATATAATTCAAGGACTTTAACCCGTGCAAATAAAATTGGATTTTTCTTAAATGAAAACTGTTTGTTTTCAAATGATAAAAGCTTTCGTATATATATAAGAAATGAAATTCCAATTTAAAGGAATTTCAAGTATGAATTGAAAGATGGTTTTCCAAGTTATGAATGAATTCTTTTTGAAAGCTATAAGTTGATTCTTTAATTTAAAGCTTTAACGAGTTAATCCAATTAAATTGGAAATTGTTTTGAAACCTATGAATGTATCTTTGTGAAAACTGGGTGAACTTTGTGAAATAAATCTTTTTGTTTAATATTTGAAAATGGTAAATTGTTTTAACCATTTGAATGAAAAGTTTTGGTCTTTAAGCTGTGATTTAACTGAGACCCCAATATCCATATGATTTTTAAATAATTGCGCTCATTATTCGGGTTAGCCGGGAAAAGACATTTGTGTCATATAACCCATTCCGAATAATGATACGTCGTATATGGATAGCATTTGAAGACCGGTGTTGAAGACCGGATATTCACGAAAACGAAAGGACAACTCGTCGAATGTCTCTGCACCGACTGGTCCCCGGTATAGAGATTTTATCACCCTTTGTGATGGGAAGTCCGGACGGGATTGTGAATACCCGGAATTGCAAGGGCTTCGTAAGAAGTGCCTTCGGTTCTGTTCGAACCCGGAACAGACTTGTATGGTTACATGTCTGACATTACACTTTGAGATATAAAGCGGATTTCTTTCAAATACATTTCTGTTTGGTGGCGGAGAATTTATTCTCTTAGCTTAACACCCTTCTCTGAGACGTACGAGCTCAGAGGTTATGTAGTTGAAGGTTATCAGCGATATATTCCCAATTTGGTAATGTGGCATGCTGAGTGTTGCTGTGTGATGATCAGTGTTTGATCATTTGCGATATGATCATTTGTTTGATCTTATATCTTTGTGATCATAGGTTGATCATTTGTTTGACCCGAAGCATGGCTTTGTGAACAAAGCGTAGCTTTGTGGACGAGACTTCGTCGAGCCTCACACCCCGGAAATGGTCAAAACAGGAAGGATGCAGCAAGGTTCTAGGGAGTAGCGCCCCTTAGTGTATGTCATTCCTTCTGGATAAAGGTGGTATCATGGTATGGAGCCCAGATACTTAACCTCTGTGGTTGCTACAAGTTTATTACTTTGTGGTTGTTGGAAATCGGGGATCCTCGGGAAGATCGGTGACGATCGGGGGATGGCATACGCGTGTCAGTAGTTACCTATTTTTGCAGAGGTAACCCGGCCTTGTGTTGGCAGAGATCCGGTTAGGTTCTCGGGTCGTCTATTCCAGGGACGTACCCATCGTGGATAGGAAGTTCCTTGGCCTGACCATTTGTTGGAAATCCAAAGAAACAATACGAGCCTTTACGATTGCAAATTGTAGAACCTGTCTCCTCAGGAGGCAGCTATAGCAGGCATAATATAATGGTACCTATGCTGGCTAAGATTTATATTCTACTTTCGAAATGTTTTCCACTATGCACTAGTAATAATATCAAAAAGGATTTGATTTTGCGTAGTAAGCATCTTTGACTATCATAAGAAGAAATCTCCTCCAAGTCTGCGTTTGCATTGTGTGTGTGGTGGGAGGTCTTATGGTAGTTTCATTTTCCAAAAGCATTGCGGTTTTCAATGTATAAAATCTTTTGTTGTTCGTTTTTAAAGATAAACTGTTTTTGTTGCTCACACCAGTCCCACGACTGACTCGGAGTTTATTGTTCATTTCCTAAACTCTGGGTGCCCACCATTTTCCACATGGGCAGTCTAGAGTTGGGTTTCTTTTCAGATATTCAGGTTCAGTAGATTTTCTGGAGCTAGTTCAGTCTTTGGATCGGACTGCACTTGCTTATTCTTGGTGTATCGTTATTGGGAGTTCGAGCTACTGCTGGAGTTCTCTCTTGAAGACTATCTTAGAGTTATTTGTTCCGCTGCTGATGTTAGTTATCTATTTTTTTCTTTTCCGCTGCTATTCGTTGTATCATATCTCTGATGTATATTGATATTCATTGTATCACTCTGTTGTATCAGATATTGTATATCAATGTATTATTCTTTTATTCCGCTGTGTTATTTACTTAATGTTGTTATAAGCTCCGGAGAACCAGATTTGGCATTTGAATCTACGACATTTTGAGTACAAGTGAAGTACGGGTGCCGATTTTCGAAGGCCAACTTTTGGGTCTTTACACTATTAAGCAAAATTTAGTTTAAACATTTTTATTACTTAATTTTTCTCTTGTATATCCTTCGATTACATATTTATATTAACATTTTAACTTTTAGAATATTTCAGGTAAGTTATATATGTTTTAGAATCCAATTAAGTATATACAAATAAGTTTTATCCTAGTTCAACTGTTCCAAGTTGTTTAAATCTCATTTCTCATTTTGGACACTCCAATTATTCAAAAGTTTGCTTCATTTAAATAATTGAAAACCATCACTTAACATAAAACTTAAGAGTTAAATTTTCGGTTTCACTTCAGACTATTTTGAAATAAATATATACATATATATATTGAACATCAAATCATACTCAAGAAATTCAAGTCGAATCCATTTTCCAAAACAAAAATGTAGCAAAGCTACTAAGTGGTCTCCCCACTTTGAGACTTGAAAATGAATTTCGATGATGCTGCAGTCATCATCAAAAAAAATTTCCAACGACATAAGAGGAGAGTACTAACTTACATCTTTTAAAAAATTTTGGAAACAATTTCCATTCGAAAATATTTTCAAATAATTTATATTTCAAAACTTTGAAAACTAAATTTTGAAAAGCACCAAAAATTAAATTCTCAAATCCTTAATTTAAATTCATTTCAATTGCAAATCAGATATATAAACCATGTTTATAAAATTTCATCTCCTTATAACATACAATAATAGTTAACAGTTTAGGAATGTTGACAAAACAATAAATGATAATCTACTACTATCATTTCTAACAACCAATTCATTTAACTGTCTAATTTCATAAAGTTATACTTTTCTATATAAACTATAATCATACATAAAATTATTTTATTTACAAATTTCAAAAACAATATTGTGTCAATTTGCTTTGTTTAAGTGTTTTGGAATTCCTATCGATTTCGTTAGCTAGACGAATCAATCGAATCCCAAAATTCAGACTTAACAACTCAAACAACACAATATAAAACATTTTTATATCAATTACAAATATGATCCCCTATAGGATGATTCAAGAATGGATTTTAAAACAAGGATAGAGATTCAAATTGTGAGGGACCCTAATCAAAGAGAATTCCAACTAAGAAGATAGGATCGAAAGGGAGGTAAGATAATTAAATTACAAAAGAGGAACGATGGATAGACTTATATTAATCATGGCGACCTTAACCGAGTCAATCGAGACTCCATTTTCAAAAACAATGTGCCTAAGAAATTGGACTTCATTCCTCCAGAAATGGCATTTAGAAAATTTGGCTTTCAACTGATGACTCCTAAGAGTTTTGGAGAACATAGCACAAATGAGATTCATACCCCTTCTTTGACTTAGAAAGACGAGAATATCATCAACGAAAATAAGCACAAACTTGTAACGACCCGAGATTTTTGACGTCTAGAGTTTTGAATATTAATTTTTAATATTCAACAATACGGTATTTTAATCGAACAAAAATTACCGTTAAATAACAGTTGATAATAATATACAGTTTTTCAAACCAAGATAATATTTTGAATTTCCAGATTTTTATTTAGGAAATTGATTTAATTGGATTTTCTTATATATATATATATTCAGAAAAATAGAATTTATATATATAAATAAAAAAACAAATTCAATCCAGATAAATACAGATGAAATAAGTAGAATACACTATAAATAGAAATTATATGACTTATGGAAAATACAATGTATTATAAATAAGGAGAATTTAAAATTGGATTTTCTTCTATATATGAATATATACATATCAGTTAAGAAGAGTGTAATATTTATAAACTAAATAAGCTAGTGGGTTAAAATCAACATGTGTAATATACATATTTGTGGAATAATAAATATAGTTATTAAGAATTTTATACAATTTATATATGTATGTATATATTGAAAAATGAAAGAAGAATATATATACATAAGTTCAAAAAGGGAAAATTTTAGTATGGTAAAAAAAAAATTGTATGGTATAAACTAAAATAGTATGTTTAAAATAATATATGTAATAGTAGGGTAAACTATATATATATACCAACTAGATATAGTTTATTAAAAGTAATATATATTTATATATGTTGAATAATAAAAGAAGTAAATATACAAGGAGAGGTATATATATAAGGAAACTATACATATAGGGATATATATGATAGAAATGAGAAAAATATATAAAATCATTTTATACATTTAGAATGAAATGGCAAAAATACTCAATCGTTTTGAATATATGCATTTAAATATAAAAAGAAATATAAAACTAAATGTTATTTAAAATAGAGAGGGTTGTAAATGTCTTGGCTATATATATATATATATATATCAATAGAAATATATATGTATAGGAATGAAGACTTGAAGTTATTTTAAAACCACTTTATATTTCTTGTTTCCAAAATCATGCATATATATGAAAGGATGTAAAAATCAAGTGAAAAGCAAATCATGTAAAAGTAAAACCAGTCACATGAAGGAGGAATTTTATATACATTGCCTGGACAAAAGAGGCAAAGACCAAAACTTTTGTTTACATCTTATTTCAACCTTAAAACAAAATATCAACTCAGGTCACAAGAAATCAAATTCAATCCATCAAAACATTTTTACAGCATATCAAAATCTTTTTGAGCCCAAAATCTATACGTATACATCCTTACATTCTTGCATAAACATACATATATATATATATATATATATATGCTTGTGTGTAGCTTCAGTGGCGTTAAGCCTGTAAAACATAAAAATAAAAATTGTAAACACAAAAGCTCTGTAAAACAAAAAGAGAAAAAGAAGTATCTCCTGTTCAAACCAAAACCAAAGCAACATTTATCAAGTTCAGATCATAAACTAAAGAGCGGTTGGAAGTTTCAAAAGGTTTTCAAAATGTTTAAGGTGAGAGATTAATTTTTAGAATACTTGGAAATGTTTACAACACTTTCATGTTGACAGAGGTGGAAATCCACTTATGCACAAGTTCAAAATTCAATATCTCTCCTTTCGATTTGATTTTGCCAATTGTATAAACTGATGAAGTGTTTAATTTCGAGCATGAATCACGCTAAAAATAATTTGAAGTTTGTTAAACTTATATATTGTGTGTAATTGCAAAGTAACAGTAAACAACCCCAGTTTTGTCGAATTTCACCATGCTTAAATTATTAAATCAAGTATGGGATTGTGATTGTCACATAACGACAGAAATTTTAGTGGGTAAATCATAATTTTTAATGGCATAGATTTTGAGAAATTATGGGATGATCAAAATTCGTTTAAAATTAAATTACGGCGGGTGATCGTCGAAGGAGGGCGGGATTTGGTCGTGGAGGGGCGTCGCATCATGGGTGAAGGTTTGACCGTGGGATTTTTGTTCTCATGGCGTGTGGTGGTGGCAGCGAGGGGTTTTAGGGTTTGGAAGGGCTTGGTTCAAGCTTTGGAACGCGACTGCTTTTGAGAGGAAGGGCGTGACCGGACGGTGTGAATTTCGGTAGGATGGAGGCAACGTGGGTGAGCTTTCGATTGGTGGTGGAGACGAGTGGATCAGTGGTGTAAGGCAAGAGCAGTTCAGAGTTTTTGGTGGGGATGGGTTCTCTATTGGTTGCGTTGGAAGGCTCGATCTTTGATCGAGAGTGCTGGACCGTTGGCGAATGGGTGGAAATGGTCGAGGGTGGTCAGGGGCGTTCATGGATGATCTTGGATCGGCGATCAGTGGTTCGGGGTGTTCATGCATGTATACGCGTGCACGCGTGCAGTTGAACTGCAGGTGGAAGGATCGAAGGAACTGTGGTGGAATGAGTGGACATTGGCTTGAGTTGGAATGTTGGTTTAGACCTTGTACTGGATCGGGTTCGAGTTGATGGGGAAGTGAGTACTCGAGTTTGATGGATCGAGTTCAAATTTTTTTGCATATAGTTTGGTCACTGGAAACAATAGAGAGAAAGGGAAGAAGAAGAGAAGTAGGGGAGTGGGTCGTCTTTTCTCGATGGTTTGGGCTACGGCCCAAGTTCATAAAAATGAATGAAAGAAAAATAGGGATGGAGGGAAGTTTGAATTTGAAATATATATATATATATATATATATATATATATATATCTTATATATAAAGCGAATACTTTCCCTGGTGAAGCCTTTTTCGAACTGACGAAACTGCCCTTTATTCAATGACAAGGCAGCAAAACTGTTGCACGTACTGACTAGGTATAGCGGTAACTACCCATGTTCGCTAATAACTGCAATACCCCATTATCTGCATTTGTTTCCCCACTCCAATATCATCGTTCTTCCTCCAGAAATCTTACGCCTCATAATACCAGTGGAAACAACTAAGAAAACGGAGGACACAACAAAAAAAACGGAAAATAGGAGAGAAAAACAAATCAATCTCGCTTCTCAGTCCTAGATTCTTTTACTCAGGTATGCTGTCGCCACTTCTTCTCATTCCTCTTCTTTTTCCCTTTTGATTGTTGAATTGGGAACGTGATGCTGAACTGAATCTCTTTTGGTTTTGTTTCAATTCGATGTTCGACTTCAAATCACGATTCAAATAAATGGTGGATGATCGGAATACAGTGTTTCTTCATATTAGATATACAACCACTTCCATATTTTCATGTTGGATCTTCAATCGGTGAGGCGATTCATTTTGAATCGGCTTGGTTGACGATCTGAACTGCTAGAGGCCACTCCTCTCAACTTCTTTCATGTAAGGAAAATTTTGAGTTATTGGTTAAAAATTTTGATTTTTACATTGAAATTTTGATTTACCATATTTATAGATGCTTTTTAGGGATTTAGTTGACGAATTTGTGAACGAGCCGTACAACTTAACCATGATTTGGCTAAACTTCATATTGCTCTTCAAAACTTTAATTTTACTTCCAGTTCAAAAAAAATTAGTTTAACGCTTTTTTGGTAAATAATGACTAGAAAAGATACTTGCTCATTACTCAATTCTCTTAGTTTTTCCATAATTCTATTTAGTTGATATACTCAATGATATTAGAGATTTTGACTCCTTTTTTCTGTCTCTGCATAGGTATTCTTTGATCACATCGTTCAGTTTAAGAACTACTAAAGTACCCTCAACAATAAGGATCTGGCCAATGTGAAGAAAGATACAATATAAAGTTATTTTCACTTAAAATGCTGGCTACTATATGGCAAAGTGCAACAATATATATACCGATAATCAATTGAAGGCCAAAAGTTGACAAAACGGTGCCAAAGGCTTATACAACCTACTTTCAACACACCACCCAACAGTATTAAAAAGTATTTCCTCGAATAAATAAGTTAGCTTACGTTTTTGTGAGGACACGTCCAACCGAGTATTTCATTTGGTATTTGAATTTATCTTGAATATGAGTATGACTGATATTTGTTATTTATATGACATATTAAATTTTTTCTTCTATACCGCTATGTCATTTGTGAAGTAGATGCTTGAAGTAGTTATGTCAGGCAGCCAACACATTTTAATTTCTATGACAATACTGGCTCATAAAATTATATTTGAAACAATGAGTAGCAACATGGTTTCCTAAAATATATGGAATTTATATAGAAAATAAGAATTTAACCTTACAAGAAATGTATTGCATTAGCAATCTAATTGATCTAATTTTTTTGGAGAAGAGTTTAGTTTTAAAGTGAAAAAGGAATAAATTAAAAGATGGCAGTATTGGAATTTTTTGGTCACAACCGAGGCATCAAAATCAAATCGATAACGAAACCTAGTAAGATTTAAATCCAACGTAAATCCAACCACTCTCCTTCCTCCTTCATGTACTGTCCCACATCTCCTATTTCAAGCCTTCTAGCACATCTCTTTTTCATTGTATTAAAATTGTTTTGAAGTAACCATATATATTCTCATTAGGACACCAGGTGGCTTTATTTTAGCGGTTCTCTGAATTCAGCAAATTTGAAGATAGAGTTCAGTGAGAGACAAGGTACATTTGGCAGATATCATTAGCAGATGTCGTTTAATAAATTGAGGCACAAAATGTAATGTGGTCCAAAATAAATGTATCTCAACTGCTGAAAAGACATAGCAAGATAATTGGTAGGTATCAGCTGCATATTTGCATTATTATTGTAGGTTTTGGATGCATAATCAACATACTAACTAGAATTATGAACCAATTTTAACATTGCATTTGACTAAGCTTGCACTTTACAATATTTACAAATACTGTAGCCATATTTCCCACAAGTTTTCACAACTGTTTGGTTTAGTAACAAATACTATTCATGAGATCAACTTATGGCCAGATGGTGTATGTGTGTTTCAACGATAGATGTTGTATATAGAAGGGGAAAGAAGTGAATATTGAATCAAACCTGGCTATTATTATGTAAATTGAGGTAAAAGGTAAAAAACAAACAAAAAACATAACTCATATATTGTTTTGTACATAGGTGTAAGAATATAAATTACATTGAGTTCATTCTGTTATTAAGAAAACTGGACAGTTCTATGAAGATGGAAGGAATATATAACTGCTCCCCTTACAGTGCACCATGAATACATACACATAGACACCACTTTTTTACATAAAATATTATATTCACTCTTCTATTAAACATATCGAACGCTTAATTTTTGTGCAGTTTTGACTTATGCAGTTAAAGCCATGAATTTTTTTTATAAATTACCGTTTATAGATTTTAAAATTAGTTTTCACAATTTAGCCGTCAATTCACTCATTTGGAGTAACATAGGCTTCATAAATAATTTTACTCCTATGGTTGTTTCGTTACTTGAATTTTCTATAAAAAGGTAAGAATAAACGTTGTAGAGTTGCTTTATAAATATTGTGTATGTATTATTACATAAGGATATGCATTCATGTGTCGCCTTAATAGATTATACCACCAAAGTTTATCAATATATTCTTACACTCACTCTAAAATTCAATTTAAACTGAAGATAATTTGGAAAAGTTAGTTTAGTCTAATGTGGGTTTTATGTGCCATCAACTTATAATGCATTAATTCATATATTAGGGTACAAACCACTCTATCTCCAATCTTAACAATATTATGCCTAATGTTACACCAGTCTGTCAACTGACTAAAGAACTG
Organism: Allium fistulosum; assembly: GCA_030737815.1. NCBI lineage: Eukaryota > Viridiplantae > Streptophyta > Magnoliopsida > Asparagales > Amaryllidaceae > Allium > Allium fistulosum. Next base: position 374,005,642 of record CM060902.1, on the reverse strand, counting down.
TTTTGCAATTGCAGTTTATATGTTGTGCTTTATCAAAGAATCAATCTGTTTGGGTGGGAGGAAGACTTTTGAAGTGAGTGAAGAGGCAACTGTAGAGATGCAAGATCTAGGATTTTCTCTATAAAAAGAAGTATCTAATTGAGAAAACCTCCACATCAATTTGAACATTAATGGTATAATGATGAAAAAGGAAGAAAAATGGTATGTTCCAACTTATGTTATCTCCAAAATAATATTCCATTGAATAAATTGCCGTTAGTGCTCACTACTAATTGAATTATTTATTATAGGAAAATGAGGAGTATACACATATAATTGCAAAAATAAAAGCACAAATCAAAATGGCATTTGTTTCTCACTATACCATTTTTTAATCCTTTTTATTTTATTCATCAACAGCGGTAAACATTTAATGACCCACTACAAGGCTCCAGTTTATATACCCTGAACTCTGAATATAATTATAGGCTCATCCTTTCATCCAATTCACTTTTAATTTCCCCTGCAAATTATACGGGAAAGTTGCTTAGAGGGGATGATACATGCATAAATTATTAAATAACTTAAGGCAAGGCTATCAAAAGCTGAGGCATCTCTGAAACCAAAACATCATTTAATCATGTGTTGGCTTAGTTGAATTGTGTTTTATTATATACCGATACTCATTTAATCATTTAACCCTATCCATTCACTTAACAAAATTTATATGCGCGTTATATAAATTGAAAACAAATTCAATCCAGATAAATACAGATAAAATAAGAAGAATACACTATAAATAGAAATTATATGACTTATGGAAAATACAATGTATTATAAATAGGGAGAATTTCAAATTGGATTTTCTTATATATATGAATATATACATATCAGTTAAAAAGAGTGTAATATTTATAAACTAAATAAGCAAGTGGGTTAAAATCAATATGTGCAATATACATATTTGTGGAATAATAAATATAGTTATTAAGAATTTTATACAATTTATATATGTATGTATATATTGAAAAATGAAAGAAGAATATATACATAAGTTCAAAAAGGGAAAATTTGTATTGTAAAACAAATAAATATTGTATGGTATAAACTAAAATATTATGTTTAAAATAAAATATGTAATGGTAGGGTAAACTATATATATACCAAATAGATATAGTTTATTAAAAGTAATATATATATTTATATATGTTGAATAATAAAAGAAGTAAATATACAAGGAGCGGTATATATAATGAAACTATACATATGGGGATATATATGATAGAAATGAGAAAAATCTATAAAATCATTTTATACATTTAGAATGAAATGGAAAAAATACTCAATCGTTTTGAATATATGCATTTAAATATAAAAAGAAATATAAAACTAAATGTTACTTAAAATAAAGGGTTGTAATTGTCTTGGCTATATATATATATATATCAATATATATATATATATATATAGGAATGAAGACTTGAAGTTATTTTAAAACCACTCTATATTTCATGTTTCCAAAATCATGAATATATACGAAAGCATGTAAAAATCTGAAAGTGACTACTATGCCGTATAGCTAATACTGTGTAGCTAGATATCACTTAGGATCGTGTAATATGGAATGTATTATAATCTAAATGCGGAAATAGATAATAATAGTAAAGTAAATAAGAATAAGCACACCAGGAGTTTTTATACTGGTTCGAACTTCCCATTCTACGTCCAGTCCCAGACTTCCCTCTGGAATTTCTCACAATAACCCCTCACTTAACCCGGAGGAATAGGTATACAACACCTGAGCAACCAACCAGGATTTTTTCGCCTCTAACAACCGAAAGAGGACTTTACCCGCCTGAACAACCGAACAGAACTTCAACAGTTTCAATAAAATTGCTTTGACACTTTGTGTTCTTGATAAAACTGATTTGTCTTTGATAGTACAACCTTCCTATAATCTTTTCCTCAAGTATATATGTGTATGTAAAGATTTAGACAGGAGAATATTGCTTTGAATCGAAGAATAAGTTAATTGATTCAGATATTCAAGCAATATATGCAAGTTGTGATTGATTTTTAGAATGCAGAGATAGTAGAGAGTATGAACAGAAAATAAAGTGAAGCAATATATGCAAGCAATATATGCAACCATTCACGAAGAGTTTTGACCAAAGGAAGCAGGCACAACTCTTCAAATTGGATCATATCTCTTGGCAAATGGAAGTGTCTGTTCAGAAAAATAGCTGTTGGAAAAGTTCAGTCGACTGACCCAAAACGACCAGTCAACTGAATGTTCAAAGTTGGTGCAAAACAGAGTGTATCTATGCAACTGAGCAGGTTCAGTCGACTGGTCATATTTGGTCAGTCGACTGACCTGGCTGTCAGTGCACAGTTCACATATAATTTAAAGAATTTGAAGTTTAAAACAACTTTGATTTGTGTGGACTACTTGAGGATAGATTTTAACAATTCTAAGACTAAAAAACTTCAACAAATAAACATACTATACTCAGTTTTGAAGTCTTGTCTCCTTTGTAGTTTTAACAGCATATTTCTTTCTATTTTTGTCGCTTGCCCATATAGCCTTATTAACTTAGTTGTTTAATGCTCTTTGTCATGAATCAAAACTTATGATTCAACATTCTTCCCCTATTTGATTGATGACAACCTGTTACAGATGATACTATATTTTAAGAAATATACAATGGAAGTTATATATATATATATATCTCCCTCTGAATATCTGGTGACATATCTAATCCTGCAAGAGATGGTTAGTCATAGAAATTTCTCCCCCTTTGTCATCGGCCAAAAGGAAACAACAATAATTTTATCATTGAGCTAAAAAAATTACAATCACAAAATAATGTATCGAATTGTTTTGAGCTACTTATACAAGCTCATTAAAATAAACAAAAGTAGAATGTTTGGAATAAAAAAAATAACTTACTACCACCAAGTAATAGCAATATTAATCAGATTCTGACTCTGCCTCTTCTTCTTCCACTTGTATTGGATTTTTGCCTCTGGAAGAACTTCCCACAAACTGTCTGCCACCCCCATTGCCGCATGTGTCGAAACTTGTTTGTTCTTCCGACATAGACCAAGTAAATCGAGGGGCTGGGCATTTTCCCAGATCACGGTGTGAAGATTCCGTAGTGGTGGAAGAGGAACAAGATATCGCATCCCATAAAATCCCAAGAAGCTCTTAATTTTATCAAATCTTTTTTCAATTTTCTTATCGAGATTTTTGATGCGAGAATCCAAAATGACTTGATTTCGCATAATTAGGTCAATGGATTCCCGAGTGCTTTGGGATGGAGTTGGTGTTCGAATGTCATCTCTTGATTGTTGTTACTGTGGAGTAGAAGTTTGTTGACGAGGTCGTGATTGCCATTCTTGAAAAGACATGATAGATAGAGGTCTAGGTGGCAATTTCATAAGACTTATTGTGAGGCTATTTAGAGTTTTGGGAATGGAAGTATCGGATTCCAGAATAGGAACCTGGAGGTTCATAAGTAGTCGCATAATATATTCTCCATAATAAATAATGTTCATACGACCTTGGTTAAAAGATAAGAATTCATTTAGAATAGTCTTAGGCCAATTTATTTGCACATCTCCCCAAATAGCATATAACGCCCTAAAGTTGTTAGGATATACAAGCTCATAAGAGCTAGTATGAGGAAGAACCGTGTGCATTAAGGCTCGATGCACAATTCTAGCTATAGGACGTAAGGTGATAGACTTTACTTTTGTCATGTCATCTTCTAAGAACCAATGACATACTTCGTCTCTCTCGCCTATAGGTATATGGAGAATATGACCAATTCGATCTAATGACAGAAATATTTGTCGACCACAAACTAAACTCCAAACGCAATTATCACGATTACGTGGGTTTTGATGGCCTAAATTCAAATCTGCATAGAAAAGTTTTACCAAAGTGTGATTTATCTTGATATTATTCTAATTGTGGTCTAGGAGAGACTCTAAACGGCTTCTCCTTGCTAGCTCTTGAAATCTATACGGAGCAAAATCGGGAAATACAACAAATGAACCTTCAAAAAGGCATGCTTCTTTCATTTTGTTCCACCGTTGGAGAGCTGTAAAATCATAGAGCCATTGAGCAATTTGAGTGTCAATTGGCTCAGAGGATGAGGTAGAGGCATGTCTAGATCTCTTGGGTTGACGTGGAGCCATGGGAAATAACAATGTAGTGAGGGAATTTTTAAATTTTTTGGGAGTTAGGGTTTTTAGAAAACTGAAATGAGAAGGTAAAAGTGAAGAGTGAAAAAGGAGATAGAAGGTTAAAGGGTTAAAAAGGTAGGTGAAAATAGTTAAAAAAGGTCTGAATTTCCATTCAGTCGACTGGTCGTATACGGTCAGTCGACTGAAACAGTATCCCGAAACTCTTTGTTTCATGATTCAGTCGACTGGTCATATTCATTCAGTCGACTGAATATAGTCTGAAAGCAATCTGTTTTTAGATTCAGTCGACTGGTCGGATATGTTCAGTCGAATGAATTTTTATTCTTAGTATTTTGCAACATATTTTGAAAAAAAATATATATTCAATATTTAAATACTGCATACAAATAAGAATAAAATCTAAAAAAATATAGAAAATAAATTATTTGGATGAAGGAGTGGATGGAGACTTCGGGTTGTCTGGTTCATTCTTCGTCTTCTCTTCATATGGTTTCAATGGTGACCAACGGTTTCCACACTCCCATGAATTCGGAGACACAGGTGGAGGTTGTGGTGACTGATTTCATGGATTCCGAGAGGAAGAGGTTGTAGGTTGATGAACCGCAGATGAAGATGAGCCGCAGAATTTCCACCCAAGCTGCTCTAGAAAACTTAGGCGTCTTGAATTTATTTTATGTTCATAGTACATCTCGCGTTGAATTGCTATAGATTCCCTCTGGTAATGATGTAAATCATCAATTTTTTGTTTTGTTTGAGGAGAACCAAAGAACAGAAAACGTCATGCCTTCTTTTTTTCGGGAGTATGGCCAGTGTGATAGTTTGACGGTCTGGCCGGTTCATGATTAGGTGTATGTGTAGGTAAGCTTGACGAACCAGATGAAGGCGTTGAAAAATCGACAGAACAGTAAGCGGAACCATTTGTTGAATTTTCTTGTGAAGACATTGTGGTAGAGAGAAGATAAAATATGTTTTGAAACAAAATTTGATGGAAGGATAGAGTGCAGAACTCTGAGATATATATATAGGAGAATAAACAGTTGGAAGTTGATGGATATACATAAATTTGAAAGAATTAGAGGATGAAAACAAAACACAAATTTTGTGGCTAATTTTTTTTTTAAAAGAAATTACTTTAGAAAATTTACAATTCTTTTAAAGAAATTATACCTAGTTCTCTTCTTAGTTTTATAAAACAGTTTTCATTGAGTGGTTTAGTGAAAATATCAGCTAACTAATTTTCAGAATTTACAAATTCTAAATTTATTATATCCTTTTCAATATTATCACGAAGAAAATGATGATGAATGTCAATATGTTTAGTTCATGAGTGATTGACAGGATTTTTAGATAAATTTATTGCACTAGTGTTATCACAATATATTATAGATTTATTTAATTTTATATCCAAATCTTGTAATGTTTTTTGCATGTAGATTACTTGAGCACATGCTAAAGCTGCAGATATATATTCTGCTTCACATGTCGATAGTGAAATGCAATTTTGTTTCTTGCTAAACCAAGATACTAAGGATCGTCCAATGAAATGACAAGTTCCACTTGTACTTTTTCTATCAGTCTGACTTCCTGCAAAATCAGAATCACTATAAGATACTAATTCAAAAGGACATTCTTTTGGATAAAATAATCCTAAGTCATTGGTTTTGCTAAGATAACGAATTATACGTTTAACTGCTCGCATATGTGATTCTTTAGGATTTGCTTGAAATCGAGCACATAAACAAACACTCATCATAATATAAGGTCGACTAGCAGTTAAGTAGAGTAATGATCCAATCATGCTACGATATAGTTTCTAGTCGACATTCTTACCATTTTCATCTCTGTCGAGATGTATAGTTGTACTCATAGGAGTCAGTTTGGCAGAGGTGTTTTCCATACCGAATCGTTTAATTAGATTATTACAATACTTTTCTTGATTAATAAAAATGCCATTTTGTAATTACTTGATATGAAGTCCAAGAAAATATGATAGTTCTCCCATATGTGACATCTCAAATTCATTTGTTATGATAGTCGAAAATTCTCGACATAATTTTTCATTTGTTGAACCAAATATAATATCATCAACATATATTTGTATAATTAAAATATCTTTTTTAGTTTTCTTAATAAATAATGTTTGATCAACTTTTCCAATTTCAAAACCAGATTCTATTAGATAGCTTTTAAGTCGGTCATGCCAAGCACGAGGTGCCTGTTTTAAACCATATAAAGCTTTCTTAAGTTTATAAACGTGATCTAGAACTTTTTCATGAGTAAAAAGAGGAGGTTGTTCAACAAAAACATTTTCTTTTATATATCCATTTAGAAAGGCACTTCTAACATCCATTTAATATAATTTAAAGTTATGAAAACCTGCAAAAGCCAATAGAATACGTATAGCTTCTAGTCTTGCAACTGAAGCAAACGTTTCTTCATAGTCTATTCCCTCTTCTTGATTGTAACCTTGTGCTACTAATCTAGCTTTATTTCTAGTAATGTTACCTTGTTCATCAGCTTTGTTTTTGAAAACCCATTTTGTACCAATGACTGATTGATCACTTGGTCTAGGAACTAATTCCCAAACTTCATTTCTTTCAAATTGATTTAGCTCTTTTTGCATAGCTATAATCCAATAGTCATCAGTTGAGGCTTCCTTAATATTTTTAGGTTCTATATTAGAGAGAAAAGCTATATGGCACATTTTATTTAATTAATGTCTTGTTCTTACATTTGAATTTACTTCTCCAATTATATTTTGAACAGGGTGATCTCTAAGAATTCTTGGAGGAGATCTTACTATAGTATTATTATTAACAATGTTTTCATTTTCTATAGAAATATCAGAATTATTATTTTGAAAAATAATATCATCATCTTCTGAATTATTTGTCAGAATTTTATTTGAATTATTTTCCAAATTTGTATTTTTAGAAGAAATTTTGACACTTTCATCGAATGAAACATGAAGAGTTTCTTCGATTACTTTAGTTCTTGTATTAAAAACTCGATAAGCTTTGCTTCTTTCCGAATATCCTATGAATATTCCTTCATCGGATTTTGGATCAAATTTGCCAAGCTGATCTTTAGTGTTAAGTATAAAACATTTTGAACCAAAAACTTTGAAATAAGATATATTAGGTTTTCTACCATTTAAAAGTTCATATGGAGTATGTTTTGTTAATGATCAAATAGAAACACGATTCAAAACATAACAGGCAGTTGCAACAGCTTCTGCCCAAAATTACTTAGGTAAAGTGCTTCCATTTAATAAAGTTCATGCACATTCTTGTAATGTTCTGTTTTTCCTTTCTACAACTCCATTTTGTTGTGGTGTTCTAGGAAAGGAGAAAATATGATTAATTCCTTTCTTGTTACAAAAATGTTCGAAAGCTTCATTTTCAAATTCATCTCCATGATCACTTCTAATATTTTTAACTTTTAAATTCTTTATGTTTTGAATTCTTTTTACAAAAATTTTAAAATTCTCAAAAGTATCACTTTTATGTTTCATAAAAATAGTCCATGTATATCTTGAAAAATCATCTACAATAACAAATACATATCTATTGTGATTAATAGATTGAACTTGAGTCGGTCCAAAAAGGTCCATATGTAGTAGTTCAAGTGGTTGTGTTGTAGATATGATTTTCTTAGATTTGAAAGAAGATTTTGTTAATTTTCCTAACTGACATGCATCACAAATATTATCAATTTTGAATTTCATATCAGGTAATCCTTTAACAATTTTATTTTTTGCTATTTTATTAATAGTATTAATATTTATATGACAAAATATTTTGTGCCATAGCCAAGAATCATTCTCTGTAGCTACTAAACACATATTTGTGTTATAATTTATATTCATATTCAAAATATAAATATTTCTTTCTCTTAAACCTTCAAAAATTAAATTTTGATTTTTATCAAAAATATTACATTTATTTTCTGAAAAAGATATATTAAAACCTTTATCACATAATTGACTTATGCTTAATAAATTATGTTTTAAGTTTTTAACTAATAAAACATCAGTAATGAGAGGTGAGTTAGAGATACCGTTATTGCTCACATCGCCTTTGCCGATGCTATATCCTTTTGAATTATCTCCAAAAGTGATCGATCCTCCATTTGAGTAGACTATGTTTGTTAACATGCCTTTATTACCAGTCATGTGTTTTGAGCAACCGCTGTCTAAAATCCATTTTCCTCTCTTTTTAAGTGGTACCTGCAAAAAATAAAGATTAAGATGGTACCCACTTTTCGTTTTAGGGTCCTAAGAGTTAGATCTTAGGAAACCAAACCCAAGAAGGTTCAGAATTCCCTTTATAAATATAATTCTTATTTTTATGAACAGTTTCCATAAATGTTTTGATATGCTTATTCCTAAATAAATTATTGTTGGTTTTAGGAATCCATATTTTAATAGTTTTAAAATCTTTAGAAACTATTTTCTTAATACCTTTCTTAATTTTGTTTTTAAACTTATTTTTAAACTTTCCAGATTTCTTTGGATTTTTCTTATATCCTAGTCCCATTTTATTTGAAGTAGACCGAGAATTTTCTAATATTGTAGAAAGATTTTCTCGTCCTTTATTGAAGTTAGAATTATTTTTATTAATATCTTCTAACTTAGTTTTGAGACTAGATTTTTCTAACTCTAATACTTTAGTGTTAGATTTTAAATCATTAATTTCAACTGATAAATCATCATTTTTATTTTTCTGAATTTCTAATTCCTGAGTTATCATAGAAAGTTGAGATGCTAAATTAGAATTAGATTCTTGAGATTTTTCAAGTTCTTCTTCCAGAATTTTCTTTTCATCTCATAGCATACTAATTTCTAATTCAGATCTATTCAGTTTTCCTTGTAACTCCTTATTTTGCCTTTTTGTTTGTTTTGCAAAGTCCACGAGTTCTGAATTGATTTCAACTAAATCTTCAAAAATTATATCACTTACATTACCATTTGTAGCCATGAAGCGTACATTTTCTTGCTCTGTGTCACTGTCATTGTCGCTCTCTGATGATGAAGAATCTGAATCATCCCATGTTACTGAAAATGCTTTCTTCTTGAATTTGTTCTTCTTGAATTTATTTTTCTGTTTCTCTAGACAATCTTTCTTCATATGACCCTTTTTATGACATTTATAACATTCTAGGACAGAAGATGATAGTTTATTGCTATTATTGTTGTTGCTAGAGTTATTTTTGTAACTCCTGAACTTGTTATTCTTTTTGAATTTCAAAAACTTTTTGAAATTTTTAGCAATAAGTGCCATATCCTCTTCATCTGAATCAGAATCATCTTCTTCTGCTTGAAATGCTAGATTCTTCTTATCTTGTGCTTGGACTTTCTTTGCCAGCAAATTCACTTCATATGACATTAGATTTCCTATTAACTCTTCTGGTTTCATAGTGGAAAGTTCGTTTGCTTCTTCAATAGCTAAGACCTTTCTTTACCATTCATCCGTTAAAGAGTTTAGGATTTTTTATACTATATCAAAGTCAGTAAATTTTTCTCCTAGTGCCAATAGAGAGTGATATATATCTTGAAATCTAGAGTACACGTCATTTATACTTTCGTTTGATTTCATTTTGAAATTTTGAAACTGATTTTTCAACATAGAAACTTTGCTTTGTTTGACTTTGTTAGTTCCTTCATGAGTTACTTTTAGAGTTCTCCATATCTCATAAGCAGTTGTACACATACTGACTCTATTAAACTCATTTTAATCTAATGCATAGAATAACATGTTCATAGCTTTATCATTTGAAGTAGCATCAGTTTTTTGTGCAGTAGTCCAAGTTGAAAAATCTTCTTTTGGCATGGTATACTCTTTTTGGGTAATATTCCAAGTTTTAAAACCATTAGCTTGCATATATATTCTCATTCTAGTTGACCAATAATTATAATTCATGCCTTTGAATAGTGGTGGTCGTGCAGTGACTTGACCTTCAATAAAACTAGTGTTAGTGATAATGCTTGTGTTAGTATTGTTTTCCATATTAAAAAATATCAAATAACTGTGTAACGGTTATAAGATGTCAAGCTCTGATACCAAATGAAAGTGACTACTATGCCATATAGCTAATATTGTGTGGCTAGATATCACTTAGGATCGTGTAATATGGAATGTATTATAATCTAAATGCGGAAACAGATAATAATAGTAAAGTAAATCAGAATAAGCACACCAGGAGTTTTTATACTAGTTCGAACTTCCCGTTCTACATCCAGTCCCAGACTTCCCTTTGGAATTTCTCACAATAACCCCTCACTTAACCCGGAGGAATAGGTATACAACACCTGAGCAACCAACCAGGATTTTTCCGCCTCTAACAACCGAAAGAGGACTTTACCCGCCTGAACAACCGAACAGAACTTCAACAGTTTCAATAAAATTGCTTTGACACTTTGTGTTCTTGATAAAACTGATTTGTCTTTGATAGTACAACCTTCCTATAATCTTTTCCTCAAGTATATATGTGTATGTAAAGATTTAGACAGGAGAATATTGCTTTGAATCGAAGAATAAGTTAATTGATTCAGAGATTCAAGCAATATATGCAAGTTGTGATTGATTTTTAGAATGCAGAGATAGTAGAGAGTATGAATAGAAAATAAAGTGAAAATTGGTTATTTGTGAAGTGAATCTTATGTGTTTCTATAGTGGATAAACAGCTGCAACCATTCACGAAGAGTTTTGACCAAAGGAAGCAGGCACAACTCTTCAAATTGGATCATATCTCTTGGCAAATGGAAGTGTCTGTTCAGAAAAATAGATGTTGGAAAAGTTTAGTCGACAGACCCAAAACGACCAGTCAACTGAATGTTCAAAGTTGGTGCAAAACAAAGTGTATCTGTGCAACTGAGTAGGTTCAGTCGACTGGTCATATTTGGTCAGTCGACTGACCTGGCTGTCAGTGCACAGTTCACATATAATTTAAAGAATTTGAAGTTTAAAACAACTTTGTTTGTGTGTACTACTTGAGGATAGATTTTAACAATTCTAAGACTAAAACACTTCAACAAATAAACATACTATACTCAGTTTTGAAGTCTTGTATCCTTTGTAGTTTTAACAGCATATTTCTTTCTCTTTTTGTCGCTTGCCCATATAGTCTCATTCACTGAGTTGTTTAATGCTCTTTGTCATGAATCAAAACTTGTGATTCAAAAAAATCAAGTAAAAAGCAAATCATGTAAAAGTAAAACCAGTCACATGAAGGAGGAATTTTATATACATTGCCTGGCCAAAAGAGGCAAAGACCAAAACTTTTGTTTAAATCTCATTTCAACCTTGAAACAAAATATCAACTCAGGTCACAAGAATTCAAATCAATCCATCAAAACATTTTTACAGCATATTAAAATCTTTTTGAGCCCAAAATCTATACATATACATCCTTACATTCTTGCATAAACACACACACACACACACACATATATATATATATATATGCTTGTGTGTAGCTTTAGTGGGGTTAAGCCTGTAAAACATAAAAATTAAAACTGTAAACACAAAAGCTCTGTAAAATAAAAAGAGAAGAAGAAGTATCCTCTGTTCAAATCAAAACCAAAGCAACATTTATCAAGTTCAGATCATAAACTAAAGAGCAGCTGGAAGTTTCAAAAGGTTTTCAAAATGTTTAAGGTGAGCGTTTAATTTTTAGAATACCTGGAAATGTTTACAACACTCTGTCATGTTGATAGAGGTGGAAATCCACTTATACACAAGTTCAAAATTCAATATCTCTCCTTTCGATTTGATTTTTCCGATGGTATAAACTGATGAAGTGTTTGATTTCGAGCATGAATCACGCTAAAAATTATTTGAAGTTTGTTAAACTTATATATTGTGTGTAATTGCAAAGTAACAGTAAACAACCCCGGTTTTGTTGAATTTCACCATGCTTAAACTGTTAAATCAAGTATGGGATTGTGATTGTCACATAACGATAGGAATTTTAGTGGGAAAATCGCAATTTTTAATGGCATAGATTTTGAGAAATTGTGGGATGATCAAAATTCATTTAAAATTAAATTACGGCAGGGTAGTCGTCGAAGGAGGGCGGAGTTTGGTCGTGGAGAGGCGTCGCATCATAGGTGAGGGTTTGACCGTGGGATTTTTGTTCTCATGGCGTGTGGTGGCGGCAGCGAGGGGTTTTAGGGTTTGGGAGGGCTTGGTTGAAGCTCTGGAACGCGACCGCTTTTGGGAGGAAGGGCGTGACCGGACGGTGTGAATTTCGGCAGGAAGGAGGCAGCGTGGGTGAGCATTCGATTGGTGGTGGCGATGAGTGGATCAGTGGTGTAAGGCAAGAGCAGTTCGAAGTTTTTGGTGGGGATGGGTTCTCTGTTGGTTGCAGTGGAAGGCTCGATCTTTGATCGAGAGTGCTGGAACGTTGGCGAAGGGGTGGAAATGGTCGAGGGTGGTCAGGGTCGTTCGTAGATGATCTTGGATCGGCGACCGGTGGTCCGGGGTGTTCGTGCACGTATACGCATGCACGCGTGCAATTGAACTGCAAGTGGAAAGATCGAAGGAACTATGGTGGAATGAGTGGACACTGGCTTGAGTTGGATGTTGGTTTAGACCTTGTACTAGATCGAGTTCAAGTTGATGAGGAAGTGAGTACTTGAGTTTGATGGATCGATTTCAAATTCTTTTGCATATAGTTGGGTCACTGGAAACAACAGAGAGAAAGGGAAGAAGAAGAGAAGTATAGGAGTGGGTCGTCTTTGCTTGATGGTTTGCGCTTCGGCCCAAGTTCATAAAAATGAATGAAAGAAAAATAGGGATGGAGGGAAGTTTGAATTTGAAATATATATATATATATATATATATAATTTGGAAATTTTGAAATGTGTTAACAAATGTATACGAATTCTGATTAACGCGGAATTTATTGCGATGGTTTCGTATCGAAGAACATTACGCCGTCGTATGAACCGTTGTCGAGTTTTGAATATGTAAAATTTCATAGTACTTTGAAAAAGACTGAAATTTTAAGCAATAAATTGAAAAATAATATCGTCGATTAAATTTATATGACCCGAATATTAAAACTGCATGCATAATCCTGACAATCGGGGTGGAGTCAAGATCACTAGGCTGAGAATCAAGCGAAATGATAAAACTGCCTGCATAATCCTGAGGCATTCGACATACGATCACAAGAGAATTTCCCTGGCCGTCTACTAAAGAAATGGTTCGGTCTTTGCAAGAAATAACAGCATCGGAACCAAGGACAAAGAAATCTCGGGTGAATCAACACCTGTTGTAAAGGAGTTTCACCCCTTTATAAATCATACTAAGGTTGGCGGGACCACCAATGGGATTAGTCATACGTAATGATGAGGTTTCCAATTGAGGTTGCAAGATGTGCTCGAATTTATTATAGAGATCGACAAAAATAAAGCTATGGGATGCTCCAGTATCAAAAAGAACACGAACAGAAAAAGACAAGAATGGATTTTAGAGCAAAGGTAAAGTTCCAAAATTCAAAAGAAATCCAAATCAAAGAGGATCCTAATAAAGAACTTCAAGCTCGAACGAAGATGATTCTGTAATCAATTCCAATCATTCTAGGGTGTCACTACCCTATCTATAATGAGTTTTTACTCCATATGCTAAGTTTTGCCTAAACCTGGCTTTGATACCAATTGTAACGACCTGCTATTTCGAACCATTCAAATCAACAATAATCCACACATGTCAGACTTGAATTGCTCAAAATAATAGATTGGTAATTTATATTTGGCAAAACTTAGCATATACAATAAATAAATCAATCACAGAATCACAGACATAGAGTAATACAACAATACGCAATGGAAATAGACAAATATTATTTCATGAAACTACTACAGAACATCAGAGTCTAAAGCAAAATACAACAGCAATCCAATACATAGAAGTCTTAATACAAAAGAAAATGACAAGACTGAACATAAACAACTGGAAATAACTGAAAGCTGAATAGATAAAAGATAGATCTCCAAGCAAGGCTCCAAGCTCGAAGGTGAGTCTCAAATGTTGTGATACTCAGGTTGACCCAAGCATAAAGAAAAACACAAAACACTCGAGTCATGATTAACATTATTATGCAAGTAAATCAACTCAAGTGAAAATGTCCAAATGAAATACAAATAACTTCAAGGATGTTGGGATTCCATCCTCTAAGGATCCGTGAAACTATCTACATACATAATACAATACGCTACATAAATAAGGTCTACAGTAAAGTAAAATATTAAAATAGCATTAAGGCGTTACCCATATCCCCCTTAACACATTTTTATATAAATATCGTAGTCTATACAGATACTGTAAGCTCCACCAAACCGGTGGGATACTCAGTGAGCACTTCATAGGTATGATACAAACCAAATTCGTAGTGGACGCGATAAGGCATATGACAAGGCACGCAAGGCAATGCCCAGGGTAGGATACTACCGTTTTGCACTCCCTGACTGGTGGTAACGCAAAACAGCTACTACCTCCCACCTTGAGACACACTCCCAAATCAAAGGTGCACCCAATCAAATCACAAAGTAATAGAATGATTTCGAAGAAGCATGCTCGATCGGAGGTGCGACCTCACTTAGCCCGGTATAGCTTCTGTTTTAGTCATATCAAGCTAACCCGCGGGGGTCAGGGCTGCATTCATACCTCATACAGACATTCGCCAATCCAACCTACTTCGTTTTGGATTCTCCACAACGTGCACAGTTAATAAAGTGGTTTTCGGTATTGGCAGAGAGTATGACAACATCCGATCCCGGTCTCTTTAACAACCAAACGCTTATTTCACAACGTAATCATTTTCATTTCGAACAGTTCATACTTCATATCAAAATATCACATATATTTCAAAATCATATCACTTTTGAAATCATATCACTTCCAACTTAAACAGTTTAAATACTAAAAGTATTTTATATATTGGAATAGTTATACATTAAAAATAGTTTATATTTAAAAATAGGTTATAGATTACAACAGTTTATATATTAAAAATAGTTTATATATTAAAAGAGTTTATATTGAAAATAGTTTCAAATTAGAATTGTTTCTTCCAATTTCACAAATCAATTCAAATCAACTTTAGTTCCAAAATTCAATTTAAATCGGTCTTAGTTCAACGATTTCAAATTAAAAGGTTAAAGGTTAAATTCAAATTCTCATTAAAACCATTTTGATTTATATCGATTTTAAATCTAGGTTTGAATTACAAATTTAAACAACTTCCAATTCAATAGGTTTCAAAGTTTAAATATTCAAACAATTTACAATAACGCAGTTTGATAAATTTCATTTATATTTCAAAATTCAACTTTAATTTTATTTAAATTTGAAAATATTCATCTAATCATTTTTAATAACATTTAAATAAAATCTCAAATTACTTAATTTAAATCAATATTAAATTTCAATTTTATTTAAACTTGAAAATATTCATTTAATTTGCCTTTAAATTAAATCAAGTTATAAAATCACACCTTTCAAAATCTCAAAATCAATAAGTTTCCAATCGATTCTTATTTATATTTAATTTCTCGAACAAATTAAATTACAACTTAACTTAATTTATCTTTCCAACCTTTATTTTATTTTTAAGTTATTACAAAAAAAATCTATTTTTTAAAATATTAATATAAATTTCAATAAATAGTTTAAAATATATATATATATATATATTAGTTAAATTAACTTTTATTAAATTAAATTTTATTATACCAAAATAAATTGTTAGATTAAATCTTATTATATATATTTAAAAATAATAAAATTATAAGTAAAATCTTAAAAT
Source organism: Allium fistulosum (assembly GCA_030737815.1). Lineage (NCBI taxonomy): Eukaryota > Viridiplantae > Streptophyta > Magnoliopsida > Asparagales > Amaryllidaceae > Allium > Allium fistulosum. The sequence continues at coordinate 373,989,637 of CM060902.1, read as the reverse complement.
TTACATTTGCAAACTTAACTTATAAATTTAAAATTTACAAAAATATACTTTAAAAATTCTAAATTTTACACACACATTAAAATAAAATAAAATATTTATATTATATTTAAAAATAATCAAACATATATAATTTTCTTTTCTCAAAAATTTGGAAATCATTTAAAATAGACTAACGGTGTCCGTATATAATTTTCTAACCTATGGTCAAGTGATACAGATATTTATCATTTCAATACGCAATAATTTAATATTTACGGATATATATCATTTCAACTCGCAATCCCAAAATTCCAATAATCAATAAAATCACTTGGGTTTATCATTTCAACCCATAACAATTTTCCCTAATCTACAAGATCATTCGGCAATGTGTCATTTCAACCCATAGGGATTTCCTAAACTAACAAGGAACCTGCAGTGTGAAAACAATAGCATAATAATTTAAAATAGCATAACATATCAATTACAAGCATGGATCATAAATAACAATTTAAAAATATATACAACATGTTATGGATTCATATGTTAGTTATCATAGGTTAACAAATTTAAATAATAACAGATCAACGATCAAATTACTAACCAATTCAAATTTAACAACATATTTAAATCGTCATTTTATGTGAAATCAATTTACTAAACATATGAATGTTAATCGTGAGTGATTGCTCACCTTTCGAGGCTATAGTAAACAACGGGAATAAGAAAGAGACATGGACACACACACGGACTAGCGGGACAACAACAAGCCAGAAGCTGCTGTGACAAATTCGACAACGGCAAGGCAAAGCGAGCTAACTAGAATCGATGAAAACAAATCAATAGCTTAAGATTGATGGAAATATATATATATATAATTATACATATACCTTTTTCTTCTTTTAATTTTTTTTTAATTTTTTAATAGAGAGAAGGAGAAGACTGAAAGGTTGAGCAAGGCAAAGGCTGTTGGTGTTGGCTGTGATGATGGCATTTAGGCAAGTGGAGCACTAGTTCGACATGGTGGCTGCTCGGATATTTGTTCAGGCGAGGAAAGCAAGGCTGTGTTCGGCACAGTTGGGTGTGGCGGCTGATAGTGGATGAAGGCTGATGACAAGGCGACGGCCGACGATGATGTGGAAAGGAGGGGTTGGAGCTAGGTCGATGGCGAGGGCGATCAGCCATGAGGGATAGCGAAGCAAGGCGATGGTAGGCTATGTGGTGGGTTGACTGTTGCGGTAGGTGGTTGCAAGGCTGGGGCTAGGTGCTCGGTAGTATCAGTGGGTGATGCTTGAGCAATATATCGCTACGGCTGATGGTGGCTGCGTGCTATGTACGAACGGTCGGATGGCGGTGAATGGGTGGCTGAGGGAGAGGGGTTGTTGCTGTGCTTGGTCTGGGTGGCGACAACTGCTTCGTGTTGGGGGTAATGAGTTGGTTCATCTGTGGGTTGTGCGTGCTGTGGTGTTTTGGGTCACGTGGGTGATGTGGGGAGGCAAGAAACGATGTGGCTGCTGGCATTTGGAGGGGTGGCGATATAGAGTGAGATGGTGGTGAAGCGGAGGAAGCAGATCTAGAGGGACACGGGTAGAAAGAAGGTGAGCAGGTTTCGTGGAAAAGGGATGTGCAGAGCTCCACAATAATATATAGGAATGAGCTTTATTTTTCTTTAGAAATGACACAGAACACGAGAAAGAGAGGAAGGCAAGAAATGAGAATGAAAGGACGAACCCACAGATATATAGAATAGTGGGAATCGAAAAGGTCAAAGGTTGGATTTCTAAAAATATTAATTAATGTTGGCTATTTGTTTTACACGGTGGATAATGAAAGGACATAGGACACCAAAATGCTCAAATGCGGAATCGATACGGCTATTCGATTCGCAGATTTCGCCGTGCACCGGATGTCGAAATACACAAATGAATATACTATGGAGGTTAGCATGACGAGACGAACATAATGATACACAGCTATGCGAGACATGACCTACCTATCAAAACTCGATATGCGCAGTCGAAATGCTACGAAAACGCCGAAATTAAGATAAACGGGGCTAGAGCAGTCCAAATTTGGCGTAACGAAATATGACGTCCCACTCAGAAAATGTTTTACATTTTTTTCTTGTATAAAAATATTTAGATTTCAAAAATATTTTATTTTCAACAAATTTAAACTGATTTTAAATTTAAAATTGAAATTTCACAACCAAACAAACTAACATATTTTCCAAATAAAAATTTGCCACTTGTTACATTTAAATAAACGTATCCCAAATATCAAATTTTCATTGCTAAATTTTAATTGTTTATTTTCATGGAAATTTTAGTTAATTACGTTATTTAAATCATTAAAAAATCCGGGTCGTTACACTCAGGCTTTTAAATCTCCCCGAGATGGCCGAGATGAAAAATTCGAGATATCAGCCAAAATCCGAGATTTGGCAGCCTATTTAGTTATAAGTGTTTTAAATATCGCCCGAGATAGCCGAGATATTTTCCCGAGATATTGGCCAAAATCCGAGATTTAAAACACTGGTTACACTACAAACAACACTAGATTAAGGTATATCAGCCATATACCTCTTGTCTTCATCCGGTGAAGGAGATAAGTCTTTCGACAACTTAATATGAGAGCCTAATGGAGTGATAACTGGTTTAGTTTTCTTCATAAAAAATAGAGCGAGGACCTTCTTGATGTACCAAGCCTGATTGAGTCTCAACTTTCTTCGCTTCCTATCTTTGAATATCTCCATTCCTAATATTCTTTGTGCTTTTTTCAAATCCTTCATATCAAACTCCTTGCTGAGCTCTGCTTTCAAATCCTTAATTCTAACCATACTCTAAGATGCAATCAACATATCATCAACATATCATCAACATACAACAAATGATATATCATATCTCCATCACACCTCCTGAAATAAACACACAGATCTTTGAAGCTTCTAGAATATCCCTATGAAAGCATAAACTTATCAAATCTCTTATACCATAGTCTAGAAGACCATTTCGTTCCATATAGAGATTTGTTAGTTTACAAACATACTCTGGTCTCCTACTATCAATGAACCCGTCCGGCTGCTTCAAATAAATCTCCTCATCCAGATCACAATGCAAGAATGCAGTTTTGATATCTAGTTGCTCAATTTTCATATCATAATGAGAAAATAATGCTAAGAGAATACGAATGGAAGTATGCCTAACAATTGAAGCAAAAATACCATGATAATCTACCCCTTTCTTCTGAACATACACCTTTACTACTAACCTTGCTTTATAACTAAAATCTCTATTGCTGCCATCTTTTACTCTATTGATTCACTTACATCTAATAGCTCTCTTGTCGGTGGGAAGATACACTAGATACCAAGTATGATTTTTCAGCAAAGATTCACTCTCCTCCTCCATAGAAATTAACCAACTGGAACTGTTAACTGATGCAATAACTTCTTTATAATCACTGGGCTCATCATGGACAACATTCAATGCATATGTTGCCATATCATCGAAGTCAATGTCTTCAACGCTCAATCTAACAAACTCATCAAGCCATTTTGTAATGACCCATTTTTCCGTACCCTTTGAATCGACAATAAACCACACAGGTCTAACTCAAATTGCATGAATAAGCGGATCATTAAGGGTTGAAAGAAAAATAAAGATAGAACGGAACAGAAAAACAGAATTTCACACAAATTGAATAACATATATTATTGAACAATAATCTTTACAGTGGAAAATTTCAAAATATATATATCGGAGTATAACCTAAATTCAGCCTGGAAAGTTATAAACATTTGTCCTAACAAAGGCTGACAAACATCAAACAAAAATAGAATATGTAGCGGATAACAGAATATATCCATACGTTGATGAAGATCTCCAGCTCTCCTCTAGAAACTCCAACCATCTTCAACTAAACTTGAAACTACTCGGATCTGACCCGAGTATTAAAAATCACCTGGATCAGGCCTGCTAAACCAACGTGAGATACTTGAAATTTAAATGTATAGATCATGCTGATGTGAATTAAAACCTTTGAAAGAAAGAGTATCTCATAAGACCACGCCCACACATAAACACGGAAGGGGTTTTCCCTTATGATAACCAAAACATTTTTATACCAGCATACATTTGATATTATATTTAATGACATTCCTTTAAAAACACCTTTCAAATAAACTTAGTCAAATAAGGTATCAATATCCAGACAAAGTCTAAGGGAATATATCCGGACTGGGTCAACGGAATATACCGGACAGAATATATGATACCAAAAGGGGTAGCTGAAATGTTTGCAAAGCATTATAGCTATTTTGGGACTAAAATCCAAACCGTAAATCTCGTATTGGAATTGGATTTCCAAAATGACAGGGAACTAGTGGCCTTCTTTTTTCTCCGATCAACGCATAACAACCACAGTCCTCGGTAACCATTACGCTTTTCTCAAGCTTGCTACTTGGAACTATACTTACTACACTACTATTGACAACCGATAGTTTCATGCTTTTCTCAAGCTAACCACTTTATCAAAATGGGGCAATAATTTCCTGGAGGGATGTTTTCCCCCAACGGGCCAACGTATTGGACACCACCATACATACTTACTTATCCCGAATTTGTGTCTGTTAGACCACATAGTATTCCATATCATCTTCCGAGATGTGAGGCTGGTGAGGCTACGCTCAATTTCTTCAAAGCCATGCTTTGCTTTTCGCAAAGCCACACTTTACTCTTCCACAAAGCTTATTCCACTTAGAATGCCACATTGTCATTCCTTCGATCACTATTTGACTTTCGTGAAGATATAACCTCTGAGCACGTACGTCTAAAAGAAGGGTGTTATGCTAAGAGAAGTTGCCTTCTCCGCCACCAAACAGATGTACATTTGTAAAGTCAACGTTTGTGACTTAGCAATGTCAGATATTCATCCATACAAGTTCGTTCTGGGATTGAACGAAACCGAAGGCACTCCTCCTACCCCATACTTGTTGGGAATCACCCCTAGGATCAGTAGCGATTGGTCCTTGTAATCTGAAGATTTCAAAACACGACAAAACCACTGCTATAATAAGTATCTCTATATTGGGAACAACCCAGAAAATGTCAACATGTAGTCCTTCCACTAATGAAGATCTCCAGTCTTCAATACTACGAAGATTTTAGAATGCAGATACTACTGCAAAATAAAATGTGGGGTAAACCCCTGGGACTCGTGATAGCAATCAGTACATTCTAAAGATCCCCGGTCTCCGATAATCATCATTCTCAACACGTCTTTACTTTCGAACGTATATATAGGTTCGAAGTGGTTTTCAGATAGGAATCACCCAAATTCGACCCTGGTTCCTTCGAAGCCAATTATCGATTTAAAAATGTTAAGCTCATATGCGATTATCAATCATCAATCAATTACTTCCTCTTTTATAAAATATCTTTCTTAGATATATTTTTCAATTTATTCCATTTTCTTTTTAAGTGTATATGGAATCATTAAGCCTCATTTATTAAATCATTTGATTTATTAAACCTCTTTAGATCTTAGAATAATTCCAATCATTTTATCTTTTACTTAGGAAAACCTTTCCAAATCATTCATTAAATCTTAATTAAGGATTTCTTTCTTAACTTCAAATCATATTCTTACAATCGAAGATTTTCATAACAAAGCACCACTACCACCCTAGATATGGTAAATTCACCTCGATGAACTAGTAGTAAGTAGCCATACATCATGAAGATCTTCATATTCAATGATCTTTGTCTTCAATATGTTTTATTTCGAAAATTAGTTCGAAGGGATTTTCGGATAGGAATCACCAAAATCTGATCTCGGTTTTTCGGATAGGAACCATCCAAATCCAATACCGATTCCTTCTTACTAATCATCGATAAAAAGATGTTAACTAGTTAATTAATATTCTAAAATTTGTTTCTTTTTATCTTGGAAAAAACTAAAATATGATCTTTTAGAACACCTGGGCTTTCCTTTCGATCTGTTACACCCGTCGTTTAAAAGATAAAGCGAAGGCCAGGTAAGTTCAGGGCAATGGTTGCTCCGTTCCTAACCTTAGTTACACACCTTGTTTTACTGTTTAGCTCTCACAGGCAAGATAAATGTACTAGTCATTTCCGCATACTCAGTTTGTTATTATATTCAATATTCTTCACTTTTTACTTAAGTGTTATAAACCATTTCTCTTAACCATTTATTCAAACTCTTATTAAAACTTCCAAATCATATTTAAAATACTTAATTATTCTTTTAAAACCATTCACAAGTTTTTTTGGAAAGAATTTTTAAGTTTAAAACTACACTTCAAAGGTTATTTAAAACTACTGCGAAAAGTGTTGCAAATAATGCTTTAAAAGTTATATTCTCTAAAACGACTTTTATATCATTTAGAAATCCATCTTTTCAACTTAAATCTCTTTTAATCCACTTTAATAGATTTATAAAATTTATTTAATATTTTTAAAACATTTAAACATATCATTTATAAAGAAACCCCTTTTTGGATTCCGAACTACAAAACCGCGATGTTTTTAGAAAATTGTTTTGGACATATTTCAAAATCTACTTAATAAAATAGTGATTTTTTTTCTTCGTTGGAAAACTATGGATATAATAGTCCGAAAAATTCTTATCTCCAATGATTCCGAGCTATATTCCACTTTGTATACTTATTTAACTTTTATGATGCGAAATCGCGAACTATTGTTACACGGCGCGTCTAGTTTTGACTTGTTTTTCAATTTCTTTTCAAACTTCTTGGAAACACTTTTAAATGTTTGTAAAACATTTCTAAATCATTTTAAACTCAATTTAAACAATATTTTTATATTTCAAACTCATTTTTCATTTCATTTCATATTACAATATTATATAATTTTCAACTCTTTTTAGATATTTTGAAATCATTAAGAGACTAAAAAATTTCCGTACACATATTTATAAGGATTTAATTTTCATTGAATTAACTATACTTACTAACCATTTCTCTTATCATTTATCAAACTAAGTTATCATCCATTTCACAACCATAATATCAACTAAGTTATCTTCCAATATCAACCCATATTTAACATGTTAATTTCTAATTTAACATGTATATTATCAACTTAAATTTTGTTTAAATAAACTAAGATTTTGAGTGCTCGCAATTAGTTCCACTCCTCCAAATTTTTTCGTAGATTCCCGAATTGATTCCGGCAGCACTTTCTTCTCTTTTTCTTACTCCGGAGCTTCCTGAACTTGCTCCTTTCTTCCTTTTAGGCTCGGCTTGGACTTGGGAGGTGGTGCTCATGGCTTGAAGGTGAGGGGAGTGTGGCCGTGGCTTGTGGAGGTGGAAAGAAGGAGTTTACTTGGTTTTGAGGTGGAATACTTTATTTTTCCTTTACTTTTATTTTTTTTCTACTTTTATTCCATTATTTTCCTAAGGCATGGAAGCCATTAAAGTAGAGAGAAGAAGCTTGAAATGAAGAAGAAGAAGCGTGGAAAAAATGAAGAAAGTGATGGCTTATTTATAGAAAAAGTTTTGGACTAAAATAATATTATGTAAAAAGACCAAAATACCCTTTACTTATATTTTAAGCAAACTAATTTATTCAACACTTAACATCACATTTCAAATCATAACTTTATGTCACTTTCACTTAAAGAGTAAGAAAAGTAAAGTAATAATTATGTTTTATTTGATTTGACATGTTTTGGAATTTTGTGCTTACTTTTTCTTAATGAAATTCTGGAATTCTCTAAGTATATTTAGTAAAAGTAAACTTGATTAGTGAATTAATTAATACTTATACTATTTGAATATATGTCTTATATAAGAAAATTAAGGTGCAACAACATAGCGACAACTTTTAATCGACAAAATGTTGATTTTCGACAAAATATTTTATGGTCATATTTTGACCTTTTTGTTAAACTATCTATTAATACAAGTATGGTGGCACGTCCGTTAGACGTGTGCCAAGAAGGAAGTGTGAAAATTTTGTGTGTGCTACTGTTATGGTGGTGATATATATATACACACAGACACACATACGTACATATGCACAAAGAAAAGGCAACCAAATACTTTTTTTCACAAAATTATTAAAATCATAAAATTCATACATGACCTTAATAACTGCATAAAACATATTTAAATAGCTAGGAAGTAGTATACAGTTAATAAGTACATAACTAAATATAAATCATCAAAGTGGGTTTCAATAGTATTCAGATTCATTTTGCTCTAAGTTAAGCAAACATTTGCCAACATATAATAAACCTTAGTTGTGTACTGAACACAGTATACTGACATTGCGTTAATATCATATGTTACAATTTCATATAAATAACAAAAGAAGTGCACATACACAAATACAATAAAATACCATAGAAGGCACTTATATTTACATAATGCACTATAACTTCTGATTGTCACACATGCACTATGATCCTTAATATATTATTGCAATATAGTTCTTCTACAAAACTGCTAAAGCTCTGCTAAAATCTAGCTTATCGTTGTCAGCATCAAATATTTGTGCTGTCATAAATTTGATTGGTGAACAGAAGAACCAAATATTCATGGATGTTCAACTTGACTTTCATTGCTAGTAAATTCAAATTCTTCCCTTGTTCCATTCACCGCAATCACAATCTACAGTACATATGTAAGGAATAAATATGAAGTCACAAAACTTAAAAAGGAAGTTTTCTTTTTCATGAAAAAGAAAAAAGGATGTAAAGTTTCCTCAGCATAAGAAATAAGGAACCAATTTGTGACATAATACACATATAATAATAAGATGAGGTTTGATCTGTCCATTTGGTTTTTGGGGAAAGTTGTTGACAAAGCATTAAATTATGAATTATTTGATATATGTTTTATAGCATGTTCATGCATACCCAGTTAGAAACTTATGTGAAGTTTCATACCGTATGAAATGAACTCATGTGAAGTTGCATTTGCAAAGCTCTATGTAAGAAATTTTATACTTACGAAGCTTGATATGTGCCCTAGAAACCAAGCAGATAAAGCACTAAATATACATTTAAAACTGATACTTTTGGAGGACTGACAGTCATCCTTATACTAAAAGTGCATACTCAAGAAATCACTCATACATATAAGGCATTTGCCCTTTTTTTAAAGTCCAATCTTGTACAAATATTTATACATGAAATTGGTTTCATGCAAAAACTGATATATATTCAAAGTCTTATTCACCCAAAACAAATGCATGTGTATGAGGTCATATTTACGAAAACTGTCATACAGCTAGACGTGTAAATTTCCTGAATCCCCTTTTTGTTATCAAATCAAGATGTGTGGATTCACCGTTAGTACTCTTTTTTATACCTCAAACCTTTGTTTAGAAATCCACACACACGGTATGTATATGCGCATGTGCGTGTGTGCGTGTGTGTGTGTGTGCGTGTGTGCGTGCGTGTGCGTGCGTGTGCGTGTGTGTGTGTATTACTTAAAAGTTTTAAGCCCAAAATTCAAATGCGTACTTCAAAGTCTGCTATTTTGAAAAACAATTTAAACAACTTAAAAATGCTCAAAACTGCATATTTAAAAATCTATGTTTATATTCGAAGCTTTATATTACTAAAAATATCATGTATATATGAAATTTTTATGAACCTTAATCCAAATAACACCTTATTTTCGAAAACAGAGGTACTCAGAATTTGAACATACTCAATACCTGATATCCAAGGCTTTGTAACACATGCCATGCACATTCAAAATTTTATGCCTTTGGAAACTGCAGTAAATGCAAATCTAGCAACCTATGTTTGAAAATGAATTTATATACAAACTAATAATCATCTAAGAGATTTTACAATTGAAACCGTGTATTTATACCCTCGAAGCCAAATAGATATGAATGGATAAAGTCTGAAACTTTTCGAAAGCTCGCTTTCATGTACATATGAAACTCTACATTTTGAGAAAACTGGTATTTTTAAACCATACATGTATGGTGTTTGATGCATTTGGAAGCTTATGTGTATATATGAATTTATTTACATATTAGAAATCACATATGCTTAAACTCTTTGTTTATTCAAAACATAAATATTCAAAGCAAATTTGTATTTATATATGAGTAACTAAATGAAATGTACTTGAAAACTGTGGTGTACCAATCTAACACACACTTACACTCTAAAACAGGGATATGTATGTACTTAAGAATCATATATTTAATATCTGAAAGATGAAATCCATGGTTTTGAGATCGAATCAAGTGATTTATGGGATGACAATCAATTTTTGCACCCTTGAAAATTCAGAACTTCTGCCTAATTAACATCATGCTCATTTTTATTAAGCTCTGAGAGTCTTTCCTTATGTTTGAATTATGGGTTCAAACTCTATGGCAAATATTATAGTAACAGTTCAATTATTAAAAACCAAACATCACATTAATTAGGCAACAGTTCAATCATTACTAACCAAATCCCACATTAATTAGCTAATTGTATATCTGCAAATATGTCTATTGATTTTGGATATGCACCAACGTTGAGACCTATATAACTTGTGAGTAAAATACATGACGAATTACCATGTGATGTATACATATAACGCTAAGTCATAGGATTTAGAGTCCATGGATGAATCCTAATTCCTAGTTCTTTGCATAGCATATGATATTAGGTCGGTATCCTGCTTGCAAGTTAGTTATACATATGAAAAACTGTGTGTGTACATCCATGTAATGTCCACATAATTGAAACTTAAGATAGCAAATTTATTTGATGTTTTATCAAAGTAGTGCCATACCTCAGTACATAGGACAGTAACTCAGATTCCTTCATTGCTCAATAAATCGTAAGATTTATTGAATAAAACAACACTACCTACAGAAAAATACATTAAGAGTTTAACATGTCAGTGGTCAGCAGTTTCAATAATATCAACTCTTGTATATATCAGCTACAACATACATACATATCATACATGCATACATCCACACATATGTGCAGAGTCAATGCATTTGAAAATAATCTCTAATTTATGTATACCTTTACTGCCAGAGTAGACTGGATCAGCACATACTGGGTAAAGATGAATGTGTGTCACTTCGAAAGATTCACTGTTTCTTTGTTCTGCCATTGTCAAGCTCTTGTTTTCTGCAAAATCATTCAAATTAACCCAATCTTTCTACCATAAACATTAAGACGAAAATACTGAAAACCAAGAACATTCTTTTGTTGAGAGCATAAGCTTTAATTCAGACAGTCAGTGGTGTGTTTGTAACGATGTGCATTTTTTCATACTGACACTGACTAACTTAGGAGTAAACTAAATACATCAAAAGAACAAAGTTTACTACTCAATTAAAAAGCATTCTTATATGTATATCTAGGATGTAAAATACACAAGTTATGTTAGCTATACTTGTATTGTATGGGAAAGTCTCCTCCAATAGCAATAGAGAAAATGCAGATAAAGGAATCAACGGAGAAATGGACAATGGAGTTGTAGTGAGAGGAATGTTAAGAAACATTAAATTGTTACATGATTTAGAGCTGATAGCTTAGAATGCTCCATATAAACAAATTGTATCTTATAACAAAATGTTATTGAACTAAACTATAACAGTGAGTAATGGATAATGTCTCCGTTAGCTTGTATGTCATCAACATTATCTTATGAATTAATATTTTGTCAAACATAATAAAATGTCTAAGTTTAAACTGATAAATTTTGGAGGTAGTTGATGCTATACAAATAAACAAATTTTCAATGATAAATCCCACCACTTTCTCTATCTTTTGGAATTTAACATCAATTTAGCGATATATATTTAGTAATAAAGTGTAACATCGAAACTTCGAAATTTAGAACTACAATATATAAAAGGTGTCAAAACAACAATTGTATAGACAGTAGTACAAAAACATTGAAGATATTATACATAGTTTAATAGAAGAAGAGGAGCTATAAGGAACTCTATACAACAAACAGAATTTAAAAAATATTAATATAAAAAATACTTCTGACTCTGTACTGATATAAAAATACTAATTTAAAAAATACCATGTTTTCCATCTTCAGGCCAACTGTCCTTCAGCGAACAACTTTCAGCAAGTTCTATTGCTTTCTTTTCTATTTGTATTCTTCCAGTTTTTATGAAGGTTGCAATTAGCAGCCACAGAAGCACTGCATAAAGAAGCGCTACTTATAATTAACTAAAACAACTTATAAGTTATTTATTACTATAGGGAGGTTCAACATTTCTACACTTTACTTTTCACTTAAAACTACTTATAAGTTACCCTTCAAGACTACTTTTAAGTAGTTATAAATTATGAAGTTGCCAAATGGGCTGAGTCTTTCCTAGTTATACCTCCTAGGCAATATGTTGTTTCAAATTAGAGCGCTTTAGCATGCCGCACTTGTATTAGATTTCACAAACAGCTAGTAGTTTGATATAAAGTGCTTTGTTTATATCTGAATGCTAATTAAAGTTTGATTTGTAACATAAACACTATATGAAGTATAAACAGAGACTGCACAACATGAAAACAAATATATGGAAGTATGCTAACCTGGCTAAAATCCTCCATTATGATAACTCCATCTGGTATTTTTAGGGCCACAGCCAGTAAGAATCATCCATTCATGATTTTCAGGAGTAAGGTAACTTATTTTCAAAGGCGTTTCAACAACCAATTCATCCCATCTCTAAAGAATAAACGAATAATATTTCAATTAGCAGCAGTAAAAAATTCAACAAATATACCAAGCATTAAAATCATGATTTCACTGATGAAACACAACCAAGATAAATTTTCCAGAAAGTTTTGAATTACAAATTTAATGCAAATCAAAAAATAATGAAACCTTGGTCGAAAAGACATGAAGAAACAGTACCTATTTGTATTCCTTTGATTTTCAGATCCCTCAAAATAATCTGGACAATTAAGCACTAAAGATTGGAGCATTGTTATGCCTTTCTGTATCAAAACACGCCCAATAAATATTGCTTCGAATCTATATAGGATGCCAACTTAAGTAATTACCAAATCCAAAATCGAAAAAACGATTGCAGGATTCTTACCTGATTTGTGAAGCAGACTGAAGCATATATGGCACATGATGTTATATAAGAAAACTCGGTTGCGTCACTGATAGTGCTTGCCAGATCTGTAATCATGAATTAGCACTTTGAAGATGGCATAAGATTTTGTACAGGTAAATCAGTTGCGCCGTGAATATTGCATGCAGATCACTAAATCGAAAAGCGAATTAATGGAAATGAATCGGCGTAAGGGATTGTAAAACTGAATGCAGTGATGCATACCCAAATTCTGTGAAATAGGTTTTAGCAGAACAAAAAACGGTTTGGATAAGGGGAGGGTTTTTTAAGCTCTTTTATTTACGATGGCACGAAGAAAATGGGGAAGAAGGTGGATCTGTTTTCTAGCGAATGTGGAGATGGTGGGATAGTAAATTGACTGAAATGTCATTTAGTAGAAAGCGGATAGATAATTTCAAGCATGGGCATTCTGGTCAATTCAAAAAAGGCTTCACTTTGACCCTTTGACCAAGGGTTTTGCTTTATAGTATAGATAAACCAAATTTAAAAATAAATTTCTATAATGTTATTTAAAAATATAAACACTTATAAATAAATTAAAATAATTTATTTAACTATTGAAACTTACTTTTCTAAAATCAGGATTTTGTCACTTTTGTTGATATAAGCAAATGTTACTATCTTTATGTATACTTTTATTTTCAAATCTCATCTAATATTGTTTAAATCATAATATGTTATATATTTTATATTCAAAATCACTTTAAATAGTATATTTTAATTGGTCAAATTCTGGGTCGTTACATTCTCCCCTACATAAAAAGAATTTCGTCCTCGAAATTATCCCAAACCTAAAACTCAAAAGAGTTTGCCCAAAACATTATTTTACAAATTTAATTCCGTATGATATACATAGATTATTTGTATGAAATATCTTATTCGATCTCCTATTCGAATGCACAACTTTATTTCCGAACTAGTATCGACCTTCCGAGCTTTTAGTGCGGACTCTGATCAGGCTTCTAGATCAGAACCTTTGCTTTCCTTGCATAGTTCTAAACATTGATAGAAAACTCACATATCCAACCATAAACCCTCATCAATGTTCGTCGTCAAGAATCGAGTGATAAATCCTTTTTTTGGACCGGTGTAAACACCTAAAAGTTTTGTACTCGAATCTTAGATCAAAATTTATGTGATGAAATGATCTACATATAACATATGTATTTATTAACTTTCAAAACCTTTTCATAAAAACTTTTATCTTAAGTTAAAACATTTTATAAAGGTGCTTCTTTATATAAACTAATTAATTATTTATTTCCAAATATTATTATTAAAGGAAAATATTCCAAAGGAACAATTTTCCACTCAAAAGATAATTTATCTTCATTATAAATGTTTTTTCCCACAATCCTTTAACTTAGTATATTTCCTTTAACACTAATATTATTTATTAATCATTTCGTAAAACTATTACTTAAGTTTATTACATCTTACAACTTCTGCAAATCAACCACTTTTAAAGACTTAAGTCCAAATTCTTAATTTATGCTAGAATTCATTAATAAAACATTTTCTAGGTTATAATTACCTTTTTAAAGACTCATTATTTTACTTAAGTGTATAAATAGTTCATGACCTAAATCTATATTTGTATAATACACCTTTACATCCTAAGAGTACATATACAAATCTCAAATTTCAAATTGGTTTTACTTAATTCCGTCTGTTTAACAAATTTAAACTTTGTTGTAATTTATTATTATCTCAAATTCATAAGTTATACAATTTATTTCTTATTATATTTTTTTCTAGCTTTGAAAAAAAAAATTAAAACCACCCGTACTTAAATCATCAAATCCTCAACTTTTAACTCCTTTTTATCTATAAATCACATTTATAAATTATACTTATCTAATTTCATTTACTCAAAATATTTCATAATCTTTTATCAAAACTTTTCATCAATTTCATAGTTTTGAGTTAGGTATGATTCAGAAATTTTCGACTATCCAAAATCGTCGAAAATTCTGCTTTATCTTATCAATTAGTGAATTCAACTTATCTTTGGTTTAAACACTTTTATAAAGATTACTAATCAATTTATCAGTTAATGATTCACATTATCTCTTTAACTTAAGAAAATTATATAGATCGAGTAACTCCAAAATAATACCAAGGAATTGGGACTACCAATAGTATCATATTTCCTCTTAATAAGAAGAGTAATACTTAAGAGAAGTGCTTACCATCCGAAGATATCTCTTGTCCATTTTTAGTTTATTTTCGATTCAATCGAATTATTTATCGTAAAATACCTCTTTTTACTTGAAATAATACCATTTTCAAAATCCTTTACAGATTACTTTTGTTTATAAAACTTATTTTATAAATTCTTTTTATAAATTCATCTTATATCATTTAAATTACCACAATCCTTATAAATTACTTGAATTTAAATCTTCATTCCTTTTATATTTTTTCCTTTTACATAATCATTTTCTATTGTTTAAATACATTTTTATCTCATATGTTCATTCCTTAAACAATTCTTATTATGAAACACCTTATAGTCAAATCGTGAAACATAGTTCACAAGGTATTTGTACTTAAACTTTTAGATCAAACAATTGATCAATTTATGATATAACTTAACATTAACAGTTCTTTATTTATTATTTTGGAATAAGTATTAAAGATCTTAATTACCTTATCAGATTTCTTGCTTATCGATTATCTTTATGAAACATCTTATAGTCAAACTGTGAAATTCTAATCATAAGATGTTCATATTTAATATTTCATTAATCCTGATTCCTAACTATATAACTCTTCAAAATATATACTTTATACTCAAAATATAATCCTAGGTAAAATTATTTCATTTACCAATTTGATCAAAATCAGTGTGTCGGTTCGCCTTGTTTAAATGTTTAGGAACCCTCATCGATAACGGTGATCGGGCGCATCAATCAGAATCCATAAATCACTCAACAGATAAATCAACACAAAACAATTTATTAGTCACTAACTAATACGCACTCATATATAATATACTCAAACTCATTCGAGGGTGTTACTAACCCTGTCTCCAATAAGTCACTCATCCTAGGGTATTACTAACCCTATCTCTGATGAGTCTTTACCCCACCAAAGCCAAGGTTCACGCTTAACCTTCAGCTTTGATACCAAATGTACTGGCCTGTTTTTCTGTACCTTTTGAATCGACAATAAACCACACATGTCTAACTCAAATTGCATGAATAAGCGGATCATTAAGGGTAGAAAGAAAAATAAGGATAGAATGGAACAGAAAAATAGAATCTCACATGAATGGAATAACATATATTATTGAACAATAATATTTACAATGGAAATTTTTAAAATACATATATCAGAGTATAACCTAAATTCAGCCTGGACAGTTATAAACATCTGTCCTTACAGATGCTGACAAACATCAGACAAAAATAGAATATGCAGTGGATAATAGAATTCATCCAAACGTTGATGAAGATATCCAGCTCTCCTTTGGATACTCCAACCGTCATCAGCTAAACCTAAAACTACTCGGATCTGGCCCGAGTATTAAAAATACTCGGATCAGGCTTGCTAAACCAGCGGGAGATACTCGAAATTTAAATGTATAGATCATGCTTATGTGAATCAAAACCTTTGAAAGAAAGGGTATCTCATAAGACCACGCCCACACATAAACATGGATGAGTTTTTCCGTTATGATAACCAAAACACTTTTATACCAAAATACATTTGTTATTATCTTTAATGACATTACTTTGAAAACACCTTTCAAATAAACTTATTCAAATAAGGTATTAATATCCGGACTAAGTCTAAGGGAATATATCCGGACAGGATCAACGGAATATATGATACTAAAAGGGGTAGCTAAAATGTTCGCAAAGCATTACAACTATTTTGGAACTAAAATCAAAACCGTAAATCTCATATTGGAATTGGATTTCCAACATGATAGAGAACTAGTGGCCTCTTTTTTCTCCGATCCACGCATAACAACCACAGTCCCCTGTAACCATTACGCTTTTCTCAAGCTTACTACTTGGAACTATACTTGCTACACTACTACTGATAACCGATAATTCTCTACTTTTCTCAAGCTAACCACTTTATCAAAATAGGCCAATAATTTCCTTGAGGGATGTTTTCCCCAAACGGGCCCAACATATTACACACCACCATACATACTTACTTATCCCGAATTTGTGTCTGTCAGACCACATAGTATCCCATATCATATTCTGGGATGTGAGGCTAGTGAGGTCATGCTCAAATTCTTCAAAGCTAAGCTTTGCTTTTCACAAAGCCAAGCTTTACTCTTCCACAAAGCTTATTCCACTTAGAATGCCAAATTGTAATTCCTTCGATCACTATTTGACTTCCACGAACATACAACCTCTGAGCACGTACGTCTCAGAGAAGGGTGTTATGCTAAGAGTAGTTGCCTTCTCCATGTAACAACCCGGGATTTGCATTACCAATTAATAAATAAAAGTTAGGATTTTTATTTATTTTAATGAAGCATAAAAGGATTTGGAATAACAAAAATTTATTTGAAAGAGGCTATTTTAATTAAATGGGAAATATGGGATTTAAAATGAGGATAAAATGTTATTTTTGGAAAGTTAAATATTTTAGGAGAGATTTTTAAACGGGTTTGGATAAGAAAAATGAGTTTTATAAACATATATGAACACTTAGACTAAATTTTGGAAATATGTAAATAACTCTCTTCTTATTGGGTTACTAAACCTAGCCCAATAACCCACCCTAAACCTCCTCTATAAATTATCTCAAACTCTCCTAACCTCATTCATTCATCCCTAATCAAAACCCTAATCATTTCCTAAAGCTTCTTAACAAAAATGGCCTCTATCTTCATCTCCTTCTAGTTTTAGCTTATGCAAGTCATTCTATGCAAAGGTAGTGCAAATACCCACCTCAAATCCATTTTTATATCTTTCTCATTTTTGAAATTTATTTGGTAACACATGTTTTATGTGTTTTTTTGATCTTATAGCCTCCTAATCTTCTTTTGCTAACTTGGGTTGATGCTATAATAGTCTTTGTTGCTTTCAAGAGAGGTATATTGCTAAAAACCTCTTCTAATATGTGTTTAATCATCTTTTGATTTCGGTAATCAGTTAGTAACACATGTTCTATTATGTAACATGTGAATCATAGCTCTTTGATCATCTTTGCTTTCATTTTGGGGTGTGCACATAAGGTGCTTGTAATATATGCTAGCTGAAATTATAATTAGTTTATTTCTGTTAGTAAATTAGAAATATCTCATTCATCTTAAATCGGAATTAAGATTTTCTTGATGTTATGGAAAGCTTATTCTATAGCCTATAACTTTTATGTTTTGTGCTTTGCCTAATTTTGAGGTTTGAATGGTCGAAATCACGTTTGTTTGTCACTGACCTGACAACAAACTACAGGGTTGAGAAAATAAAAACCTGAAATTGATTTGGCCATAAGTTACTCGTTTCTTATCCAAATCTAATAATTTTGGATGTTCTGCAAAGCATAGATTTAGGGCTAAAAGTTTCATGTTTTGAGTTTCATGAAATTTCGAAGTTAATTTCGTCAAAACTGTGCATTCTTACCACTGTCCCGAGAGCACAACGAACAGTGATATAGAATTTAGATCTGAGAATTGTTTTAGTCATAGAATTTTCATCCCCAATCGGAATTTGACGATCTTGGTCATTCCGGAAAGCTTAGAAACTAAGCTACAACTCTTATTTTATTCATCTTGTCAGAATTGGAAGTTTACTATGCCAAAATTGTGGTTTTTCATCTCTGGTCTGTTATTGCATAGCTACAGGCCTTAGTCTCTTTGCTCCCGTTGTTTTCAGCGCAGAACCCTGACTTTGCGACGCCAGACCGGGATCTTCCTTTGTCGGATTTCATTGTTTTTGATCTCGTTAAAAAGATGAGGTCGAGATCTTCAACCATGCAAAGTTTGTTTTAGATCTGGGTGCATTAGATACTTTGTTTCTATTGCCGAAGTAGCACCCAGAAACTGTTTTACAATAGTGATCATTTTCAGTTATTGTCGGACCAACTTTAAAACATTGTCATTTCTTCGTTTCAAGTCGGAACCGAACGATTCTTATTGCATATCAAAGTAGGAGTAATTTACTACGCTCTTGCAAATTTTCATCAAGATCTGAGTTCATGTGACCCTTCGACCATGTCGTCGAAGTGGAACCTTTGCACTGTTTTGACAAAGTAGAGTTTTGTGATTTTTGTCCAACTTTGAGATGACGCCGTTTCTTCGTTTCAAGTCGGAATCGAGTAATTATTTTTGCGTTCTGAAGTAGGAATATCGGACTACGTTCCTAAAAATTTTCATGCCATTCAGATTCAGTTTGCTGGTCCGAATAATTTTCCGAACTTGGGTTCGCGTCAGTTTTGGACTATTTTCCAACACTTGGAATATTTTCAGTGATTTTCTGGTTTTATCGATTTCTTTGAGATTTGTCTCTGGATTTCATACACGGGCCTTATAAAATGGTTTTAAAAGGATTTTTCACTCCGAAATGGCTTTTGAAATTATTATATAATATTATTTTTAATTAGTAAACTATTTACTCCATAATAGGATAGTTTTCAAAAGCTCAAAATCAATTATAAATCCGTTTCGAACCATTATTTTCTATAATAAAAATCCCACACTCACTTTTTAGCACGTCGAGCGAAGTGGAAAGGTGCTTAAACGGTTAGGAAATCTTCGGCCTATGGAACCGTGTGTATTTTCTTTCCGGTTAATCCCCGACCTATTCGATTGATCGTTTTGACCTTTGGGTCTAGTTTACCGATGATATGAGGTGGACTTTTTATTGTTTGGAATGTGAGCTTGCTATTGGTTAGTAAACCGTTTAGTGCGAACGTGGGGTATGGGACTCATTGTTAACACTTTACGGGTTCCTCTCCAAGAAGTTTGTGACACATTAGCCTCTGGGCAGCCAGTACTGGACCTCTGGGTCACCACGCCTCTGGGCAACCGTCTCTGGACACCTGTTCTATGGAGCAGTTACTTTTTCGGCGTGTGCCTCTGGGCCTTTATCCTTCTGGGAAGGATCTCGCCGTCTCGCGCGTTCCGCATCTGTGCGAGTGATCGATCACAACTCTACAGTACTTGGCAATAACGACTCCAGTCGGCGCACGTGCTATACTTGTATTATCTGATGATTTTTATATCCATTCGAGTACCGCCATTCGGTGTTGGTTCTATGGAACCATACGATGTAAGTGCGATTACCTTGTGGATTCACAGTGTCTCTGGACACTGCTTTTCAGTGTTTGATTTCATTGACTTTTCAGTATATCCCCATTGCTCTTTGGAGCATCGATCTTTGCTTGGGCATTGATTACAGACTCTGGTCACTCTTGGGATTATTGCCTATGGGCAATTTTATATAGCTTTGGCTACGCCGATGATATGAGGCGATTTTATTTATTCAACACTTTGGTGCTGATATTCTCTTTGTAGATTTTTACTGTTGATTGATGATTAGGGACCGTCATTATATTCATGTGGTCCAAAATACTCTTCTCTTAGGAAAAGTACTGTTTTATTTATGTACCAGATTATTATATATCTCAGTTATTACTGATTGTTTAGCTAGCCTGACCCGAGTGTTTTCGCTCGGGTCAGACCAAGTTGTTTCAGGTTAGGTCTCTGGATTTAGCTTCTGTGCTTCCGCTTGGACATTATCTGCTATGCTGATAGATAGCGGTTTTATTTGTCCACTATTCCGCTACTCTGTTATTATTCAGACTTTGATATGTACATATTTTTGACTTACATGTGTGGGCAATGGCTTTGTACCCACTTATAGTATTTGGATCTGTATTGATGATGTATTGTTCTGGGATTTTATATCTGTTATGTGATTCTATTCTGTGACGTTTTATCATTTATTACTATGCTTGTTCTGATAGGTCTTTAGCCATTGTAATCTCATTATGAATATTTATTGAATATGTCGAACCACTTGAAAAAAATATAGATACCATCCTTTCGATGTATTCAGTAGATAGTTATAGCTTGATTACAAATGGTCGCTTCCACTATACTCTATTCTCCGCTTTAACAGGCAGTATTACTCCCGTAATACTCTTTGTTACAGTGGATCTCAGAGTGGGGCGTTACACTCCACCACCAAACAGATGTACGTTTGTAAAAGTCAACGTTTGTGACTCAGCAATGCAATGTCAGACATTCATCCATACACGTTTGTTCTTGGACTGAGCGAAACCAAAGGCACTCCTCCTACCACATCCTTGTTTGGAATCACTCCTAGGATCAGTAGCGATTAGTCCTTGTAATCCGAAGATTTCAAAACACGATAGGACCACTGCTATATAAGTATCTCTATATTGGGAGCGACCCGAGAATGTCAACAAGTAGTCCTTCCGCTAATAAAGATTTCCGGTTTTCAATACAATGAAGATTTCAGAATGCGGATACTACTGCCAAATAAAATGTGGGGTAAACCACTAGGACTCGTGATAGCAATCCCTACATTCTAAAGATCCCTGGTCTCCAATAATCATCATTTCCAACACGTCTTTACTTTCGAACGTATATATTGGTTCGAAGTGGTATTCGGATAGGAATCACCCAAATCCAACCCTGGTTCCTTCGAAGCTAATTATCGATTTAAAAATGTTAAGTTCATATGTGATTATCAATCATCAATCAATTACTTCATCTTTTTTAAAATATCTTTCTTAGATATGTTTTTCAATTTATTCCGTTTTCTTTTCAAGTGTATATAGAATCATTAAGCCTCATTTATTAAATCATTTGATTTTTTATACCTCTTTAGATCTTGGAATAATTCCAATCATTTTCTCTTTTACTTAGGAAAACCTTTCCAAATCATTCATTGAATCTTAGTCAAAGATTTTTTTATATTCAAGTTATAGCATTTAACATAGGGAAAATATCCCCAAATCATTCATTAAATCTTAATCAAAGGTTTCTTTCTTAACTTCAAATCATATTCTTGCAATCGAAGATTTTCATAATAGAGCACTACTGCTACCCTAGATAAGGTAAATTGCACCTCGATGGACTAGTGGTAAGTAGCCCTACATCATGAAGATCTTCGCCTTCAATGATCTTCGTCTTCAATATGCTTTATTTCAAAAATCAGTTTGAATGGATTTTCGAATAGGAATCACCCAAATCCGATCCTGGTTTTTCGGATAGGAATCACCCAAATCGGATCCTGGTTCCTTCGTACTAATCATCGATAAAAAGATGTTAATTAGTTAATTAATATTCTAAATTTTGTTTCTTTTTATCATGGAAAAAACTAAAATATGATCTTTTAGAGCATCCGAGCTTTCTTTTCGATTTGTTCTATCCCTCGTCTAAAAGATAAAGTGAAGGCCAGGTTAGTTCAGGGCACTAGTTGCACCATTCCTAACCTTAGTTACACGCCTTCTTTTACTGTTTGGCTCTCATAGGCAAGAAGAATGCACTAGTCATTTCTGCATACTTAGTTTGTTATTATGTTCAATATTCTTCACTTTTTACTTAAATGTTACGAACAATTTCTCTTAACCATTTATTCAAACTCTTATTAAAACTTTCAAATCATCTTTAAAATACTTAATTATTCTTTTAAAATCATTTACAAAAAAATTGGGAAAAAATTGTTAAGTTTAAAACTACACTTCAAAGGTTATTTAAAACTGATACGAAAAGCGTTGCGAAAACTATTTTAAAAGCTATATTCTTCAAAACGACTTTTATATCATTTAGAAATCCATCTTTTCAACTTAAATCTCTTTTAAACCATTTTAATAGATTTATAAAATTTATTTCATATTTTTAAAACATTAAAAAATATCATTTATAAAGAAATCCCTTTTTGGATTCCGAACTGCAAAACCGCGATGTTTTTACAAAATTGTTTTGGACATATTTCAAAATCTACTTAATGAAATCTTGATTTTCTTTCTTCGTTGGAAAACAATGGATATAATAGTCTGGAAAATTCTTACCTTGAATGATTCTGAGCTATATTCCACTTTGTATACTTATTTAACTTTTATGGCGCGAAATCGTGAACTACCGTTACGCGACGCGCCTAGTTTTGACTTATTTTTTAATTTCTTTTCAAACTTCTTGAAAACACTTTTAAATGTTTATAAAACATTTATAAATCATTTTCAACTTATTTTAAACAATATTTTTATATTTCAAACTCATTTTTCATTTCATTTCATATTATAATATTATACCATTTTCAACTCTTTTTAGATATTTTGAAATCATTAAGAGGCTAAATAATTTTCATACACATATTTATATGGATTTAATTTCCTTACTAACAATTTCTCTTATTATTTATCAAACTAAGTTATCAATCATTTCACAACCATAATATCAACCAAGTTATCATCCAATATCAACCAATATTCAACATATTAATTTCTAATTTAACATGTATATTATCAACTTAAATTTATTTAAATAAACTACGATTTAGAGTGCTCACTATTAGTTCCACTCCCCCAAACTTTTTCGTAAATTCCCAAATTAATTCCGGCAGCACTTCCTTCTCTTTTTCTTTCTCTGGAGCTTCCCGAACTTGCTCCTTTCTTCCTTTTGGGCTCGGCTTGGACATGGGAGGTGGTGCTCATGGCTTGAAGGTGAGGAGGGTGTGGCCGTAGGTTGTGGAGGTGGAAAGGAAGAGTTTGCACTTGGTTTTGAGGTGGAATACTTTATATTTCCTTTATTTTTATTTTTTTCTAATTTTATTCCATTATTTTCCTAAGTCATGGAAGCCATTAAAGTGGAGAGTAGAAGCCTGAAATAAAAAAGAAGAAGTGTGGAAAAAATGAGGAAAGTGGTGGCTTATTTATAGAAAAAGTTTTGGATTAAAATAATATTTTGTAAAAAGACCAAAATACCCTTTACTTATATTTTAAGAAAACTAAATTTTTCAACACTTAACATCACATTTCAAATCACTTCTTTTTGTCACTTTCACTTAAAGAGTAAGAAAAGTAAAGTAATAATTATGTTTGGTTTGGTTTGACATGTTTTGGAATTTTGTGCTTACTTTTTCTTAATGAAATTCTAGAATTTTCTAAGTATGTTTAGTAAAAGTAAACTTGATTAGTGAATTAATTAATACTTATACTATTTTTTTGGAGGGAAACGGGTGTGTAGCGTGAGACTACACAGCCGATTATATATTAATATAAATAAGAAGTAGTCGACTAACAGGCCTGATCGATAGCCAACAAAATAAGTTTCGCGGAACTGTCTGGTCCCAAGTTCAGCATACACATAAAGAAATATATACATAAGACAATAACATTATGTAAATTACCAAGCCAAAGTAAGAGTATTACTACCACCTACTAATAAGGTGATGATCATACATATGAGTCATAAGGGGGCCAGCAAGGAGAGACTTCCCATGTACTTTCAAATTAGTCAGCATGAGCATTGTCACTGGGAGGGAGACGCAGAGTGAAAGGCATCCTACACACTGATCCTATCTAGAGCATAAACATGTAAGAGATTCAGTTACAGATTCCTTCAATACTACTTTTGGGCTTATTGAAAATGTATGCATTTCTTTCTTTCCAGATGCACCAACTGTAAATGGCAATGAAGGAGTCGAGTTTTCTATCCGGAGGGTTATACTGCCAGTAGTCAAAGAACGAGTGGAGGACAGGGATGTAGCCGATGAGATTGGCAATGGTCGTGGCCTAAATGTAGTAGGAGAAATCACAGGCAAAAAAGAGATGAGAAATGGATTCATCTTGCATAGAGCACAAGGCACAAAGAGGGTCTAGAGGGATATACTATTTGAATATATGTTTCTATATAAGAAAATAAAGGTGCGACAAAGTTGCCACAACTTTTAATCGATAAAACGTTGATTTTCGACAAAATATTTTACGGTCATATTTTGAAGTTTTTGTTAAACTATCTATTGATGTAAAACAAATTTAAAAATAAATTTGTATAATGTTATTTAAAAATATAAACACTTATAAATAACTTAAAATAATTTATTTAACCATTGAAACTTACTTTTCTGAAATCAGGATTTTATCACTTTTGTTGATATAAGCAAATGTTACTATCTTTATATATACTTTTCTTTTCAAATCCCATCTAATATTGTTTGAATGATAATATGTTATATATTTTATATTCAAAATCAATTTAAATAGTATGCTTTAAAGTGGTCAAATTCTGGGTCGTTACACACTTAGGCTTCCTTCTTGTCTAACAAGCCTAGTCTTTAAACGAGCTCCACCTTAAGTCTAATCCTCTGTACTAACATCAGTACTATCCTCATCAACCATGGTGCCATTGGAAACACCATTTGAACCTCTATGGAAAGAATTTGAAGATGACTTGTCTTGTGTTTGGTATTCTGAATTTTTCCTCACATTGTCATCAGACAAGGATGCCTCCACCTTCAACATTGCCTTCTCATCAAAAGTCACATACCTGCTGATAATAATCTTCTTGCTGATAGGACACCACAACCTATATCCCTTCACTCCTCTTCTATAATCTAGAAAGATACACTTGCGAGCTCTAGGTTCTAGCTTTCCTCTGCTCTCATGTAGATAAGCTGGGCATCTAAGCACTTTGAGAAATGAATAGCTAACATGCTCTCATTTCCATACTTTTTCAGGAATTTTTATATCTACGGTAGATGGTGTACGGTTGATGAGGAAAGCCGCCATAGAAAAGGGTTCAGCCTAAAATCTCTTCTTCAACTTAGCAGACAATTTGAGGGAATGAGTTCTCACCAAAAATGTCTGATTCATCCTTTCGGAAACTCCATTGGATTAGGTCGACTAGTGTGGTGTAATGCCTCTTAATGCCTTCGGACTCACAATAATCGATGAATTCCTGTGATAGAAATTCACCGCCATTATCCGAACGGAGAACTTTTAACTTCTTCCCTGACTGCTTCTCAACCATAGATTTCCACTTTTGAAATCTGGTAAAGGTTTCACTCTTAAACTATAGGAATATACCCATATCATGCAAGAGAAATCAACTATAAATGAAACGAAATACCTGGCTCTACCTAAGGATGGACAAGGGTAGGGGCCCCACACATTTGTGTGAACATACTCCAAGACAGCCTTTGCTTTGTGCTCTCCTGTACCAAATGAACTCTTTGTCTACTTTCGAAGAACAAACTCTTCACAAAATCCAAGCTTTGAATATTGTACTCGATTAATCAAACATCGCTTTCTCAACTCATCCAAACTGCGTTGGTCGATGCGACCCATCCACAAGTGCTAAAATCTAGAAGAACCTGAATCAACATAACACTAAAGCTGATTCACCAACTATAGTAGCACCCTTCAATAGATAAAGATTTCCCGCCCTCACTCATTTCATAACAATCATGGAACCCTTCAATATCTTCATTTTCTCTCCCTTAATTACAATCCTCAAACCTAGCCTACTCAAAGCCCAAATAAAAATAAAAATCCTTGTCAAATTAGGTACATCCCTAACATTAGTAATAGTACGAAAAACACCATCAAACATCATGATCTTCACACTAACAACACCAACTATACGGCAAGAAACATCATTGCCCATCAGAACTTCTCCCCCATCAATCTCACGGTAAGTGGAAAAGCAGTTCTTATTAGGTGTCATATGATAGGATGCCCCAGAATCAATCAGTCATAAGTTGCTCTTTCTTGAAGAGCCAGAAGCTGTAAATACATCAGTATCACTCTCTGTATCAGATTTCTCTACCGTAGATGCTGAAGCTTGCTTCAGGTCTTTTCTTCTTCCTTCAAGCTTAGGACATTGAGCTATAAAGTGCCCTGGCTTCTTAAAATAATGGCAAGTCAATCGCTTAGGCCCCCTAGACCGAGACCTTGAATTACTTCGACCTCCACCATTCTTTGACTTGCTTTGGATTCTACCTCTCTATATAGATAAGCCCTCTGTATCACTGTTCAAACTAGTGCTAGCCAATCTACCTCTCAACACTTCATTATGAAGGCCAACCTTTATGTCAGATAGGCTAATCTTACTATGACCATATATCATGGGATTAACAAAAGCAGTATACTTCTTAGGCAATGGGCGTTAGAGGATCATTACTTGAGCCTCGTCAGTAATGTCAACTTCCGTTGCCTTCGGTTCATAATCAAAGTGGCCAAAGCATCTACATTCTCCATAAGATCGGCTCCAGACTTCATCTTAAACGAATAGAGTTATTGCTGAAGAATAATCCGATTAATGAGAGACTTGTCTTGATATGCATCAGATACTGCATCCCACAATTCCTTCGTCGACTTCTTCTGAGAGAATTCTCGTAGAAATTCATCTGAAAGACTTAACTAGACGGTTGTAAGAGCTTCTTCTTCCACTTGTTCCAAAACATTCCTCTCTAGATCTTTCAGTTTATCTGGCTCAGAAATAATCTTAAAAATCTTCTCTTTTTTTAGTATGGCCTCCATCCTTATCTTCCATGTGTCAAAATCTCCTTCTCCATCTAATCGAGTAATAGCATAATTATTACTAGATCTACCTATCTTCCTCGAAGCCATAAATGCTCAAATATAAAAAAAATCAACTAGCTCTAATACCAATCTATAGTGAAAAATTTTGTTTTTTTCATTACTGCAGAATAATCTAACACCAAGATTTAGATTTGTCGATTGAACACCTCTCAACCTAGTAGCAATTATTTACTACTCAACAATAACTAAACAAAACAGAAAATAAAGGATGACGATAAAATTTAACATGATTCGGTCTAATTGACCTTCATCCACGGACCAAACAACTTACTATAATCTGAAGAGAGTACAAGTGATTTTCTTATTACATGATTATAGCAACAAAGGTGGAGCAAACAGAACTATAATCTCTGTAAAAAAAAACTAGAAGAGATAATTTTTTATGATGATAAAATGGTTGAGATTCCACTGCCTATATATAGGTGCTGATGGAGCATATATTTAGGATATTCAAACTTCTTCCAAAGCAAAATATGTGGTTGCTTTTGATTTTGATTGGATTACCATATCTAATATATCACCATGTCACAAGCTGTTTATATTTTCCAATATTAACTTTGACATTATATGCAGCAACAATTTTTGAAATTTATTTATTTATTTATTTCAAAACACTAATTTGCTTGTAACTTTCACATATGAACTCCTTTTTGCAAACTGTTTTCTTCATCGCATCCCACATTATCTCCTCATCAAAATGAGTATAATATTGTATCACTTATTTTCAATAATGATATCTATAGGGTACAAGAAAAATTATTTTGTATCCTGCCATAATTCATAAAAACATAATGTGACTGTATGACTTAAAGTTTGCCACTTTAGGATAATTTTTTTTATAAAAAGCGAATCATCTTTTTTTTAAATGTATTTTCTTATCTATAAGTTCATATAGAAAAATACTACATATGTGCTACTTTATATTGGGAGCAAGAGCTTAGAAGATATTACTAATGAACATTTCAAATATATATGTATATCATACCTAGAGTTATAGTTTACTCACTAATGGGCATAAATTGAAGATATTTAACAACATACTCAAAATTTCAATAATGGGCATATATTAAAGATATTTAACTACACACTCAAAATTTCAGTTAACTGGGCATTGTCTAGAAGAATTCAACATGGAAAGCATGTTTTGGTGGTCAAGTTTGTAGACGCTTGAGAAAATTGTAATTCATTTTTCATCCCCAGGTATATACTTAGCTTAAATGGTTTTTCATCATGTATTATTATAACTAAAATCAAAAATTTTGTCTGATAACCTACTTATATACATTGATATTTGCATCATCGTCTATGAATTTTTGAATTCTAGGAAAAAGGAATTCTTCAAAGACACAAAGACTTAGATCTCACTAAAAGAAATATAAATGCTTTCAGTAACTAAAGAATGACTAAAGGATGGAAGATGATGAAAAGAGAATTTCAAAGAAGCTAGACAAAAAGTGAAAGATAGCAATTAAAGTGGAAGGGAAATTGAAGGGAAAGTAGGTGAGCTCGCATTAGCAGTTTTCAAACCAAGTATATCAAAATCCATACATTCAATTACCAGTTTTAGGCAACATCACTCTGCAACGTTCACCTTCTTACCACAGTTCATGAAGATAAAATGTAAAGAAATAATTTTTTTTAAAAATATCATGTATGTTGACATACCGTTGAGGCTCTCAAAATGGCTAAAAGGTATTTTGTTAGCCTTTGTGCACTAAATTTGTTAACTATCAAATTTTCTATGAAAAGATTTTGTGCACTGGACCAAGAGTGTCTTCCATTTAGTTTGACTTTCATTTCTATTTATTACATGATAAATTTATTTTATCCTCCTCTTATATGCATTTTGTTTGTTTACTATTGTAAGCACCAAGTATTCCTTACTTAGCAAAATAAAGTTTCTCTTGCATAAGAATATTTCTACTACAGTAGTTGGGGATACAAATATTTAGCATTTTTAATTTTAATAAATTGTTCTGTAATTAAGTCCATGTTGTTTGCAATTGTCTTACAGATATATTTTTGGATATGTTTTTTGATTGTATTGATATTGGTGTGCAGTACATTATCAAACATCCTTGCTTCTCTCTGTGTTCGTGTGTGTATCTCTCTCTATGTGTATACACATATATTTAATTCTGAGGAAATGTTCTTTCATGAAATTTATAAACAAAATTGTGTGTGCCTGCACTGGTATATAAATAAGACCAGTTCCGACTATTTTTGTGTGGAATAATAATGAGATTGACTATTCTTGGGTATATAAATCATAGAAGATGATGGAGTCGACTTTCTACATTCACTTCAGAAGAGCTTTAAATTCTTATTGACTTTCTAAATTCAGTTCAGAAGAGCTTTAAATTCTTATTTTCTATAAAGAACCAAACACAATGCTAAGCAACCATTGTTTAGAACTAAAATAAGCAAGACAAACATTGTCTGGAAGTAACCAACCAAACATATTGTACTTTGTATTCATCAAAAGAAAATGTAAGCTAATATTGGTTTATTAACTGTCAAACCAAATCAGTAGATGAAACCATTCGTTATACATACAACTATGTTTTGCTGCTATTAGACAGTAATTATAGTTTCCTAACAAACTTGAGCTTGAAGCCAGTTACCAAATTGTTATGGTGGTGTGTGGATTCTTTTAAGCTACATTTTCACTTCAAAAGGAAAGTAAAAGATTAGAATGTTAAAAAAAGAGCTAACGTCATTTGAGGTGTAGATGCATTTTTATCATGCACAAGTAATATATATAATACTATAATAGTATTTGTGATATACATGTATAGTAAGTAAATGGTGGGATTACTAATAATGAATGATTGAAATTAGAAGGGTACATAGGCTGACATTGTTGAAATTTGTGGTGCAATGTTGCTATTTTGATTTTGATGTTTGAATGTAAAGAAAATGAGAAATGAAATTTTATTGATGCTTGAAATAATTATCTATACATACATTTTTGATACAGCAAGCTGTATTTATATATTACATATAAGTATAGTGATAATGGGCTTAAAGAAATAAAAATGCAGCCCAATCAGAATTGAGATATTTGATAATACTTCGGTTCGGGTAGGAGAAGTTGCATATGACCGTAACCTGTTGCGTTTGGTATATATGATCTTATAAGCTGTCGCAACCCTCATTTTTATCTCCCCCCACAAACAAAAAATTAGGGTTACTCGAGAGTTTGATTTCATCTGAGATCTTTTTACTCAATTTCTCATGCTATAGATCCAAAAAACTGATGAGCGAGGTAGACAAAGCAACATCCGGATCTTTATTATTCATTGAGAATCTGATTTCAAAAGAAATTTGAATATGAAGTTCTCTCTCATATCCCCATTTTTGACCTTTTTCTCTTCGAAAAATGAGTCAGAGGCTTCGATTTAAGGCTCTAGCCTTCGATGTAGTAACCAGTAAGGCTTGGTTCTCATTTTCAACGACGTGCAGCTCTAGCCTTTGACGTAGCTTCCAGTAAAGTCTGACTTTGTTCTTCAACATGGATGTTGTAAACAGTAAGGCTTGGTTCTCCTCTTTGACAAAGTTCAGCTCTGGCCTTTGACGTAGCTTCCAGTGAAGGCTGACTTCGTTCATCGACATGACTGGAGGTGGAGATCACTTTCAGATCGTCTCTGAATCTCATGAAATTCCTGGTCGACAAAGCTTTGGTAAGAATGTCTGCTCTTTGGTAAGTTTCAAGTATATGATCAACTTGAAGTTGACCTTTGAGTATTTGATCTCGAACAAAGTATATGTTAATTTCTATATGCTTTGTTCTAGAATGTAAGACTGCGTTAGCAGACATATACACAGTACTTTGGTTGCACACCATAATGTTGGTTTGAGTTCGGTTTTGATTTTTAACTCATTAAGTAAGGATTGAATCCACATTATTTATGTTGTAGCACTAGCAACGCTCCAATATTCAGCTTCAGTACTTGATCTGGATATAATAGATTGCTTCTTTGAACACCATGATACTGGATTACCCCCAATATAAATGCAACCCTGAGACTGATTTTCTATCATCATGATCTACTTCCCAATCAGCATCAGTGCCCAGTTATATTAAGATCTTTACTTGTATTAAGTGATAGTCCATACGTAGTTATCCCTTTTAGATACCTTAGAACCCTTTTCACAGCTTTCCAGTGTTCACTTAATGGTTCTTGCATAAATTTTGATACTTTGTTAACACTGAATGATATATCAGGTCTTGTTATGGTGGCATATTGTAATGCCCCCATAAAACTTCTTTATTGTTCAGTATTAAATATTGGTTCTCCCTTGTATTTGGAAAGTTGTTGATTGTATATCATAGGTGTTGGTTGAGGATTAGCCTTGTCCATTTTTGTCTTGTAAAGAATCTCATTAATGTACTTTCTTTGGCTTAGAATTATTTCCGAACTTGATTTTCTTATCACTTCTATGCCAAGAAAGTAATTTAAGCTTCCAAGATCTTTGACAGAGAATTGTTTATCTGGATACTGAATAACTATTGACAGCAGTTTCATCATTACCTGTAATAATTAAATCATCAACATATATTAGAATGTATATAACTGATTCTTTATTGAATTTGATAAATAGAGAGTTGTCTGACTTTGTGGACTGATAACCCAATCTGACTAGAGTGGTTTTCAGTATATCAAACTAGACCCTTAGGGCTTGCTTAAGGCCATATATTGCCTTATTTAACTTGCACACATAGTTTAAGTTTTGATTATATCTTTGTGGTTGTTCCATATAGATTTCTTCTTGCAAGTACCCATTCAAAAATGCATTGTTAACATCAAGTTGTCTAATACTCCAGTGTTTATGTAGGGAAACAGTGAGAATTACTCTAATAGTTGTTGGTTTGACTACTAGGGAAAATTTTCATTAAAGTCAAACCCATATTGTTGAGTATACCCTTTAGCTACAAGTCTAGCTTTATGTCTAGCTATTGTCCCATCTGGATTTTTCTTTAACTTATAAGTCCATTTGCAACCAACAATATTTTTGTTGTTTGGAGGACTGCCTAACTCCCATGTTTTATTTCTCATGAGAGCATTATATTCCTCATCCATAACAGCTTTCCAATTGCTGTCTTTTGCAGCTTGCTCAAAGGTTTTTGGTTCCTCTGTTGACTTGACAGCAGTATAAATTTTTGGTTTGAATATTCCACCTTTTGATCTTGTGATCATAGGATGACCAGATCTCACTTGAGACTCTTTTATATTTGTTGAATCATAACTGCTCCTAGATGAGATTGGCCGAATGTTTTTATTTTCATCACTAACTTGATGAGCTTGATCATTTGTGCATGTAGGAGACTGATTGAGATAGTTGGATACTTCAGCTGGTTCATGACTTGATTGATCAGGTATAGTAAGTTGTGAATCATGAGTTCCTACAGTCCTTTCGGTCTCCTTTTGTTGCCATACATCAGAACATACAGATAAAATAGGTATAGACTTTTTTGGGTTGTATATTTTCTTGGTTGTTTTCATATCTGGGTTAATAAAAGGAAATACATGTTCGTCAAATACAACATGCTGATAATAAAAACTCTTCCATTACTATCAAGATATTTGTATCCCTTTTGATTAACTGGGTATCCTAAAAATGTACATGGTTTTGATCTAAAATCCAGTTTACAAGTATTGTATTGTCTCAAATGAGGAAAACATAGACATCCAAAGATCTTTAAACTATGATAGCCAGGTCTGACTCCATATAGCCTTTCTGTAGGATTTATCCCTTTCAGTACTTTTGTTGGTAACTTATTAATTAAATACACTGCTGTACTAAATGAGTCAGGCCAAAATTTTAACGGTATGGATGCCTGAGCTAGAAGAGTAAGACCTAACTCAATAATATGTCTATGTTTTCTCTCAATCAAACCATTTTGCTCAAATGTGTAGGGACGTGTTGTTCTGTGAACTATACCCTTTTTATTAAAGAAATTGGTCAGAGTTTTGTATTCACTACCCCCATCAGACTGTATAGTTTTAACCTGAAACCCAGTTTATTTTTCAACCAATGATATAAAGTGTTGTACAACATCGTATGTTTCAGACTTGACTTTTAAAAAATATATCCAAGTATATTTAGAATAAGCATCAATAAAGGATATGTAATACCAGTAACCATAGTCTGAACATATTGGGGCTGGACTCCAAAGATCTGTAGCAACCAACTCCAGTGGTTTTGAATACACAGTAAGAGAATCATTAAATGCTAATTTATGGCTTTTACCCATCTGACAGTAAGTGAAAACATATGGGAAAGACAATTTTACTTTCACTAAGTACTTGCTTAACAATGTTTACATTTGGGTACCCAAGCTTATAATGCCATAAATCAAATGTTCTTTTATTTCTTTCTGTTTGAGTAGCCTCAGACAGATTACAACATTTTTTATCTTTCACAGTATTGTTGGAGTTAATAAGATTGAATCTGTAAAGGCCTTTGTTAGCATCACCCTGCTAAAGAGTTTCTTTAGTTGGCATATCTATAACTGGGCAATACTTGGGAAAGAATTCAAAGTAAACATCGTTATCTTTAGCAAATTGAGAAACACTAATAAGATTCTTTTTTATTTTTGGTAAACAAGGATTGGTTTTTTAGTAGGGTACGCAATGTATTGTCAAATATTCAATATGATTCCACAAGATCTATTTTCGTTCAAGTAACGGATTCTAGCCAATCGAAAGGATCCTCTGATCAATCCAGAGATCATTTCGATTCCATTAGAAATGAGGATTCAGAATATCACAATCCAAAATTGATGGGTTAGTGTGAGCTTATCCATGCGGTTATGCACTTTTCAAATAGGAATCCATTTTATGAAATATCCTGGCTTTCGTGCTTTGGTGAGTCATCCGAGATCCTTTCGATGACCTATTTTGTGTTGAAGGGATATCTATATGATCCCATCGATTGCGTACTCTCGGTAAATTATTTAAGAATAATTGTCTTGCACCTTTGATATAAGCTCTACCAGCATGAGTAATTCGAATAGACTCACCATTGCCCATGCATATTGACTGTTTACTTTTGTACTCTTTATTTCCAAGATTTAAGTTGTCTAGACTACTTGTTAAATGATTTGTTGCTCCAGAATCAGGATACCATGACTCATCTTGAATATGTTCTGGTCTTGTAGCTTGATTTCTAATACTTTAGATTGATTATTTGATTCTTGTTGCACTTGTTCCATATTTGCACTTGGATTGCTATTTCTTTGATTAGTTGTGTTCTGACCTAGCACATAGTTCAGGTTTAGTCCGAAGTAGCATTTTGGGGCTGTGTGACTAATTTTCTCACAAATTTGACACTTTGGATTATTGTTGTTATTCCATCTTGCCTTGCCTCTACCTCTTGCTAACATATTGTTTCTTTGTAATTGTTGATCTGACTTGTTGTTATATTGATTTCTGCCCTTATAGTTTGATGCATAGTTGATAGACATATCTAAATCAATAGGCTTCTTGTAATCAATTCTTCCTTCATGTGCAAGAAGGATTGAATGCACATCTTCTATAGATGGTGTAATTCTTTGTGATGATATAACTGCTACTACTGCTTCATATTCTTCACTTAGACCACTTAGAACACTTAGAATGATTAAGACTTTCTCTGTATCTGAAATTTTGTGACCTACTACTTCAAGTAAGTCACATATTGTCTTAATCCTTGTTAGATATTCTCCCATAGATAGATTCTCTTTTCTAATGTTATGTAGTTGTCTTTTATGATGCATGATTTTGGCAGCAGACTGTGAATTGAATATTCTTTCTATTGTAGTCCATATTCCTTTTGCAGTTTTACTTCCAATAACTTATGGTAGAAGCTTAAGACTTATAGAAGATAACATCCATGAGCAAATTAAACTATCTTGCCATTGATATTTTGTGAATTCTTCATTGTTGACAGTTTTATTTTCTTGGTCAGTTATGAACATAGGTGATATTGGAATGGTGCCAAGAAGGAATCCTTCAAGGCCATAGCCTCTATAGCAGTTTCCACTAGAACTTTCCAAAGAAGATAATTATCTTCTTCAAGATGAGCAGTAATCAATTGGCTCTGAAGGCTTACAACAACTTTTATGAGACTTTCAATGGCAACTTAATGAGAATTAGAGGAAGTATCAGAGGTGGCAGAGCTATCATTGTCTCCTGCCATGATGAATTGAAAAATATAACCAGAATCTTATGATTCCAGTCACTGATCGAATCAAGAAGATCAAAAATAGAGGGTAATCAGGTTAGTTATAGCCAGAGCTTAGATGATGAAACTTAACTGATAAGTTCTTGGCGAGGTAATAACTGTTTTATTGCTTCTTGATGATTTTCTTGATTCTGAAGTTGGTTTTCTTGATGATTCTTTTTCTTATTTGGCATGGATCTTTTTCTGAGATGAATTTGATGCAACCAAGATCTTTGATCTTATGGTATGGCACTGATCTTCTTGGGCAGATTCTTTTAAACCCAGATGATGAGGCAAACTCTGATGGGAGATCTGATAATCAGATGATGATTCAGATTTCAAAAGCCAAATGAAATGCTGTTAAGCTAAGATGGCTCCAATACCATGTTGGAATTTGCGGTGCAATGCTGCTATTTTGATTTTGATGTTTGAGTGCAACGAAAATGAGAAATGAAATTTTATCGATGCTTGAAATAATTCTCTATACATATTTTTGATACAGCAAGCTGTATTTATATATTACATATAAGTACGGTGATAATGGGCTGAAAGAAATAAAAAATGCAGCCCACTCAAAAATTAGATATTTCATAATACTTCGGTTCGGGTAGAAGAAATTGCATATAACCGTAACCTGTTGCGTTTGATATATATGATCTTGTAAGCATAGTGATCATAACGGTACTAATTTTTCTTTTAGGCATATAATTAATCAAACTGTTAAAAATATAATCATAACAGTGAAGTTTAGAATTGTCGGAGTAAGCAAAAATATAAATATAAATGAGATAAAATTTACAAACGGAAATGTTGATATTACAGGTTTTAAAGCTTATAAGTATCTCATGGTTTCCTAATCAATGGCACTTAAAGCTGCAAAAAAAGCATTATGAGGTTGGTTTTACTGAAGCAGCAAGAATACTGAATGATAAAAAAAAATTGAAACTGTTAAATCCAATTATACAAGGGTTTCCTCTCAGCCATGGGGGAAAATCAATTTCCTCACCAAATCCTCTCAAATCTCTCTCAATCTTCTTCTCTAATCAGACCACCTGAGGTTTCTCACTTCAGAAAGCCTTCAGGGGTTAACAACACAGATGATGAAGGGTTCAAGTTGGTTCAATCAAGACAACAAAGAAGAAAGGAGATCAAAAAAGCTTAGGAGTCACTATCAGTTCCTCAATTTGACAACCGAAAAGGCAGAGTTGGTCAGACTGCAACCAACCAGGGCGAAAAGAGGAATGTAATGTTGTCAAATCAGAGAAAACCAATAGCCATCTCACTGAACAGAGATCAAGGCCGGAAGACTTGGGCAGACATTGTTGCCGATCAACCTCAAGAACCCAATGTTGAAGAAAGCAGTCTTGAGCATTTTGCACCAATCAGAATAAATAACAAGAAGTACGGTTTGGTTAAGGAAGAGGTATGTAAAAGAGCCACTGAATCTTGGAATAACTCTGTTCTTGTTTATGTAGTGGGCACCAAACCTTACTACTTGTTTTTCAAATCTTACATACAAAGAGTATGGAAACCGATTGGTGATTTTGAAATCTTTACTAGAGAGAATGGATTCTTTCTAGTAAAGTTTAAGGAATCTCAAGACTATAACTCAGTTTTAAAAAACAGACCATATTTTTATAACGGAAAACTCATCATAATGAGAAAGTGGTCTGATTCTTTGAAGATGAACAGAGACTTATTAATGTCTATGCCAATCTGGGTAAGATTACCCTGTGTTAATCTGAAGCTATGGGACAGAGAGGCTTTTAGTGTTATGGCTAGTATCATAGGTAAACCCATTAAAATGGATGCAACCACAACATTGAAGACGAGATTGAATTATGCTCGCCTTCTGGTCGAAGTGTCTGTAGAGGATGAGCTTCCTCATGAGATTTATCTTTCTTTGTATAATGGCAAAAAAATTATTCAGAAAGTTGAATATGAATGGGTACCCCCAAAATGTAATGTATGCAAATGTTTTGGGCACACTAGAGATCAGTGTAACCCAAAACAGGCATGGGTACCCAAAAATTACAATCAAGAAACGCAAGAAAAGGAAACCTCATTTCCGAATTCAAGAAGCAATTTAGTGTCAGAAAAACAAGATATGTTATCAAAAGATAATGATCGGATCAATCAAATAGATGTCATCTCCGATCACAGTAAAAATGATATAGTGCTCCTTGATCAAGATGATCAAATCATAACAGAGGAAGCTCATCAAAATAATTCAGAAATCATAAATGGGAGTCTACAGAGCAACATGGTGGGTGAAAAAAATACAAATGTCTTAGAATCTGTAACCCCACCAGTTACAGACCCTTGTATAATTACAGGCGAGAATGATACAAATTACAACAATGTTAGTGAAGAAATTCTGCAGTATGCAATCTCGAATCTGGATAAACCTCCTGAACCAGCCCCTCCACCTGAACAGGCTGTAGTGGATGAGAATTTTGACTCAGCCATGCCTCGCCATGTTGTTCCATTTGATATCTCAACTATTGTAATCCTAGAAGGTATTAATAACTCTGGAAATGAAATGGAAGTGGTGGATGCTGTAGGTCAGTTTGATATATCTGAACTGCATATACCAAAAGCAAGGGCTACAGGTAAGAATAAGGGCAGTAAAGAGAAGAAAGCTTTTAAACAAAAGTACATTTCTCTAAATCCAGAATGGAATGAAATGTCTACTAGGCTAAAAGCAAAAAGTGTTGAAAACAAGAGAAGAGGTAAGAGTGCTTTGGTATCAGGTACTATATAAACCCATTCTTTAATTATTATGTCTATTTTTGCATGGAATGTTAGAGGTATGAATTCCTCATCTAAACAATCTGATATATTACATATGTTTAGTATCTATAAACCTTATGTTATGGCTCTAATTGAGAATAAGATGAATGAGGAGAATTTTGAAAAATTCTGTTTTAAACTTCCTAGAAATTGGAAAGCTATAAATAATAATGACTGTGGCTGTAAAGGCAGAATCATAGTTATATGGGATTATGATGTTTGGAAAATGGTTAACAGTAACAAAGATAAACAATTTCTAGACTGTCATTTTGAAAATACTGGTGGTTTTTTTATTCAAATAACTAGTATTTATGGCAGTAATTTGGAAAATGAAAGGAATAGTTTATGGAGTAGGTTAAAAGCCTTAAACTTGAGATATAATTTCCCTTGGCTAATCCTTGGTGATTTTAACACTGTTTGTCATGCTTCTGAAAAATATGGAGGCATTAAAATCCCTCAAAGCAAGTTGGATAAACTTAATAAATTTTTATTAGAAACTAGATTAATAGAACCAAGTACTAGTGGTAACAAATTCACTTGGAAATCTGGTATGGATAAGAATATTCATTGTAAATTAGATAGAGCTTTGATTAATAGAGAATTTTCCAGTGTTTTTCCTAATTTTATTTGTTCTACATTAGAACAAAATACTAGTGATCATTCTCCAATTTTAGTTTCCCTATTTAATGATCTTAATCATGGGAATAAAATTTCTCCTTTTAGATTTAAGAATGGTTGGATTTTAGAGGAGAACTATAAAAACATTATGGAAAATTGTTTGAATTTTTCTTGCAAAGGTACTAAACAATTCCAGTTTAATATGTTTCTGAAAAATACTAAGCATAGTCTTAAATACTGGAATAAAAATAATTTAGTTAAATTTAACAAGCTGGATATTCTAAGACATGAGGGTAAATTGTTGCAAGAGACAGTAGATAATAATCCTGGGGATATTAATACAATCAAAGAATTTTTTTCCAATCAACATAACTTAGCTAATGAATTATATATTAATACTGTGAATGCTAAACAAAAAGCTAAGGTTGATTGGTTAACTATGGGGGATGATTGTACAAAAAAATTTCAGGCTAAAATGAGTTGTAGGAGACATATGAATAACATATGGAATATTATTGACAAAACTGGTAATCTTACTAATGCTCATGATAAAGTAGCCAAAGAAGCTGTAGAATATTATGAAAGTTTATTTTTCACTGATCCCAATAATAAAGACTTTCCTCATATTATATGTAAAAATATTTTAAACAACAATGCTTCTGATATTCTACTCTCTCCAGTTGCTTTGGATGAAATTAAAAATGTTGTTTTTATGGCTGGTGACAATAAGAGTCCTGGTCCGGATGGTTGTAATGCTAAATTTTACAAAACTCATTGGGATAACTTGAAAGATCAAGTTTTAGGCTTAGTTAATGAATTTTTTGAAAAAGGTAAAATTCTTAAAAGTATTAATCATACTTTTATTACTTTAATTCCCAAAACTAAAAATCCCAGATGCATAGGTGATTATAGACCTATTTCTTGCTGCAATTTTATTTATAAAATTATTGCCAGTGTTTTAAGTAATAGGATTAAAAACTTTTTGCCATTTATCATTTCTGAGAATTAGAGTGCTTTTGTTCCTGGTAGGCTCATTTATGAAAATTCTCTTCTAGCCCACGAGTTGGTCAAAAATTTTAATTCTAAAAGTACTGGTAATGTCTGTATTAAGGTAGATTTGCAGAAGGCCTATGATAGGGTAAATAGAGATTTCATTTATCATATTATGAAATGTATGGGTTTTCCCATTAAATTCTGTAACTTGGTTTTTGAATGCATAAATTCCCCTACTTTTTCTATTCTCATACAAGGCAAATCATAAGGTTTTATTAGGAGTAATAGGGGAATTAGGCAAGGGGATCCATTATCCCCCTATCTATTTACTATGGTTATGGAGTATTTTTCTATTTTAATGGAAAAGGAAGCTTTTAAAGGTAATATTACTTCTATGAATAAAGTCTAGCCTTATATTAATCATCTTATATATGTTGATGATTTAATGATTTTTGTCAAAGCTAATAAAAATAATGCTGATGCTATTAAAAAAATCTTTGGCAAATTGCTTAAGTATGCTGGTTTACAACTGAATGAACACAAAAGTAAAGCATACTTCAGTAAAAACTGTAGAGATAAAAATGAGATTTTAGATTCTCTAAATATTCTAGAAGGCAATCTGCCTATAAAATACCTAGGTCTTCCCTTATCAATTAATCAGATAAGAGATTCTGATTGCTCTATTCTTATAGATAAAACTCAAGATAAAATGGAAACTTGGTCTTGTAAACTTCTTTCAATAGTAGGCAGAATGGAGCTTATTAAAACTGTTATATATGCAATTATTCTTTATTGGATTCAAACTTTTCATATTCCTGCTGCCTCAATTAAAAGGATTGAAAGTAGATGTGCAGATTTTTTATGGAGAGGTAAATATCATAAAATCAGTTGGGATAAAGTGTGCAGGCCAAAGAAAGAAGGGGGATTAGGTATTAGAAATATGAATGATCTCATTATTACATGTCACTTAAAATTATTTTGGAGATTTGTGAATGCAGACTCTCTTTGGGCCAAATGGATGAGATCCAAATACCTTAAGAATGATAATTTTTGGACAGTTTTACCTAAAAATAATCAGTCTTATACATGGAAGAGAATTCTTGATTGTAGAAATATAGGTAAATCTTTTCTGGAAAGAAGATTTAAGTCAGGAGATCAAAACCAGTCTATGGTTTGACCCCTGGTTTAAAAATGAATCCTTTGTGAATAAAGTTGGCTGGGATAGTCTAGTTATATGTGGGGGGGTTAATGACACTGTGGCAATGATTATTAAAGACAATCAATGGCAGCCATAATACATCCTATCACTTATCCTCATAATAATAGTATTTGTCAAATTCCTATTGATGTTCATGCAGATAGTGATTATCGGGAGTGGACAGCCAATACCAGAGGAAAGTTTTCTTTTAAAATTACATGGGAAAGCATTAGAAATAAACTTCCTAATGTTGACTGGTACAATTGCATATGGAACAAAGTGAATTACCCCAAAATGGCTTTCTGTACTTATTTTGCAATCAACAATAGATTGCCAACTTGGGATAGAATTAATAAATGGGGTAAAACCAATAATTCACTGTGTTCCCTATGCAATTTAGTAAATGAGAATATTAATCACTTGTTTTTTGAATGCAGCTACTCTTATTACATCTGGAATAATATTCAGAACATACTGTAAATAACTAACAATGGTCAGATGGATCTAAGTCAAGCCATACAGTATATCAACAACAATTTCAAAGATAAAAGTGG
Organism: Allium fistulosum; assembly: GCA_030737815.1. Classification (NCBI taxonomy): domain Eukaryota; kingdom Viridiplantae; phylum Streptophyta; class Magnoliopsida; order Asparagales; family Amaryllidaceae; genus Allium; species Allium fistulosum. The sequence goes on along the minus strand of CM060902.1, from coordinate 373,947,629 downwards.
CGAGAGAGATTATGCTACCATACTGTTAACTACTGCGGTATTTCATATCTGGAAAGAAAGGAACTGCAGGACTCATAGTAAAAGCAGTATGAAAAAAGAGCAGAAATGGATACTTATCGAGACTGAGAGTAGAGTTATTCTCCAGAAATCTAAGAAGAAAATTAGGGATCAAACCAAATTTAGTTGCCTTGCTGATAATTGGAGCCATGAAGCTGGCAGTAAACATCTGGAATTCTTCCTTGCTCGTGCTAAAAAGACTGACGGGAAGCAGCAGGAAAATGATATTCAGGTTCCTCATCAGAGCTCAATAGCTACTGACAGAATCGTCAATCAACATACTAGTGAGATTTACGGGAGGAACTGGAACGATAACTCTAGCAAAGTGACGGCTACTGGAAAGAAACTTACAGATCTGAGTTATATCGAACTCAGTTCTGCAAGTACTCCCAGGATTGATCTCATTCAGAGAGACGAACAAGGGATGCATGGAAGTTTCAATGGTAGCCTTTCGTACTGGGAACGTGGAGAGTCGAGTAGAGCTAAGGATGGAGGAAGAGAGACTTGGCGGAGAGTTTCTCGTCTGCCATTTTTTTGTTTTTGCGAGAGCTTTTGGAATTCTCGTGTTGTGTCGGCAACCCTAGGTCTGGGTTAGGGTTTTATGTTGGCTTTCGGGTGTTTGTATTTTGTTACCCGTTCTTTGGTGTACTTGGGCCTTGGCCTGTTTACCTTTATTCAAAAGAAAAAAAGAATACTGAATGATAAATCACACCGTCTCTATGTCAACTTTTGGAAAACTTCACGCATGGAGTTCCCATTATTCCAACTGCTTCTGCAATTTGCTGATGCTCCTTTATGTCAATTTCAACAAAATGTACGTTCGAGTAAAAGTGATCAATCACCTACATGTGAATAACGACATCATGATTAATACATTGCTAACATGTTAATAACTAAGAATGAATGTAAATGCTCTGGCCTATCAAAAATTGAATGTTTCTAATTAAAGCATTAAGGTGCTTATATTGATAAATATGTTGTCTTTCATGAACTAGTTACCCTTTTGATAATAAGTACTAATAAAACAAAGGTTTCTAGCTTTTATACTAGAGAATTTAACTTTACACACATCAACCAACTAATCTATGATATGAACTGCACATAGAATTAAGTGCAAATATTATCTATTTTTACACTTGACTTCTGTGCTCAAAATAGCACTATGAGTTTGTTAGTTTGAAAATAGAAACATTTTAAATTTTAGGGACTAAAATGCTTGCTTTAATCAAGGACCAATTATCCAACATAATACGATTTTGCTAATAATATCTTCTTGATACAGATCCAAAGACTGAAATGAATTTTCTGTTGTTCAATGTTGACAACTCTCAACATTGTGAAAGAAAAAATCCAAAATGGGAAGGATTGTGCGAAATAGTACAACAATCACAAAAGTAAAATACCATTCTTAAAATTGGTTTTAATGTCTGGCATGGACCGCATGTTAGTGATGTATATAATAGACATAACAGCCTTGGACTTTCACGGTGCAGTTTCCATAATACATATTACAAAGAGAGGCCAAGGTAAAACTTACTAACTTGTATTCACAACAAGTTTGCTTAGACACTTATTTATTCTCAAGAAAAGAGAATAATTATGACAACAATTGCAATTTATATGTCCTCTGTGTTTAGTAAGTAAAATATCAAAGCTCATATGTACATCTTTGTTTGTAAATTCTTTCTTTGGTTCTTCTTGTACGGGCTGCCAATTGGAATGTGAAGTAAATATTAAACAAAAATTATTGTGTAATTGGAGGCTTATACATATACATATATATATATACATATATATATATATATATATACATATATATATATATATATTTGTTAATGTACAGTTCTTGTTTAAACTCCTGGTATTTTCTTCAAAAACGTGGTGTAGAAAAAAAATACCTAGAGAAATTCAGGCGGTTTGTGCTTTCCCACACAGCTCAAGTCAATATATATATATATATATATAACATGATCGGAATATTATATATGTAAATATTAAAATATAATGTGTTCATCACTGATCATACACATTTAAATTCAAAAAAACATAATGTTTATTAGTAATTCTTTGCCAACAATCTTTGACATAGCAAAGCACTTGTTTTATATACCTTTCTAATAAAGTAGAGGGAATACTTAGGATATAATTCTATGAAGGAGGTATATGATTTTGTAAAAGAGTTAAATATTTGCTATAAAACATAATTAACTTTTATGAACTTTAGTCTTTGTTGTAAAACTTGATTTTGTTTAAATTGACTTAGTAAGCATATACATATATTGATACACACACTACATACGTCATATCATGGTACATAGTAATACAATAATAAAAGAAAATATACAACTTTTTAAAGACCAAAATCATGTTAACAGTACGTTACAGAAGTGCTGCAAAACTGTTACGATTACGTTACAAAATTGCAACAACTACGTAACTATCATGAGTATAGAACTGTTATAAATATGTTGCAAAACTGTTAAGATTATGTTACAAAATTGCAAGAACAACAAAACTGCCACAACTATGTCGCAAAAAACTATTACGAATATAACCATGCAGTAAACAGATTATGCAGTAGATATAATACCGATTAGGTAGTCCGAGTCCAGCGAAAACTGTTTTTTTGAAATAATATTGCTCTCTCTATGGCACTTAAGGATTCGAGCAATTGTTTTCCAAGATGAAACGGACCGTCTATGTGATGTGCGCAACAATCACAGAGCAACGACAAACTCTAGAGAGTTTATGTAAGAACAGAATGTTGTCGGAGAGGAAGAAAATGCAGAAAAACTTAATATATTTTTCCTGTTTTCCTTCATCCTATATATAGGCGAGGCGAGGTGCCTGTTCGAACGGTTGTGACAGTTGGAAAGGTTGCGACCCTTTACCAGGTGGTGCGACCATTTGGGCTTGAATGTACAAAAACAAAAACTTTTGGTCTGAACAGCCAAGCCAAGCCAACTGCCAACTACAAAGTGCTAAGCACCTCTAATATGCCTCAAACGCTCATTCGCCCATGCTGCGGATGCGGGTGGTGGATCGTGCTGTGACTCAAGCACGGGCGCGCACGTGCGGGGTGGTGCATTGCACCACCCGCTATGGTTATGCTTTTCATGTCTCTCTTTGTCTCATAGTAATTATAGTAGTGTCCACATCTTAGTATATAAACATAAAATGTATATTTCATTCTAAGATGTGGGACTATTCATTTCTCAAGGCATTCAATGCCTTCACATATCACAAGAATTGTTCATTCATTTATAATAATCCCCTACATTAATGAGTAATTGCTCAATTTGTTCTTAAATTTTTTTGCGAAACATTTATTGTATCGGTTAAAATAGCACATTGGCCTTGAACTTTCCTAGTGTTTATCCTTTTGACTTACTGGCGAATCAGTGGACTAAGGTCGTCTTTGAACTGTAAGTCTTTTGTGTGAATATAAAATAGATAACACACAATAAGTATTTCATATCTTCCTTGGTTCTCTGTTTGTGTTTGTTTTTGCCATGAACACCAGCTTGGTCTCATGAGTGCTTGGAGAATTTGGTCTTACAATTCTCCTTGAAGCGGTGCCTTCACACTCACGTAGGTGATTCTATAAAGGGTGTTTCATAATAATCCACTTAGTTCTTAATATTACCAAGGATAGACATCATTAAAAGTATCGAAAATTATCCTATTCTCCGACGAGTAGTGCACTAACTTATCATAGGAATGAATTGAATATTTACAGTGCTATCAAGTTTATCTAAACTTAGTTGTCCCTTTGAACCTAGATCTTGGGATTTCCAGTCTGCTATGTGGGGTTTCCGTTTAATGAAACTTTTTAGTTTGTTGGCCTTAACCTCATTCCCATCGATAAGATATTAACCTTCTCTCTAGGTAACGTTTTGTTAGTGGATCCGCAATGTTATCATTTAATCTTACATAGTCAATTATGATAACCCCATTGGAGAAAAATTATCTAACAGTTATATGTCTACGATGAATATGTCTAGACATGCCATTGTAAAGCTTACTATTGGTCATTCCAATAGCCGATTGGCTGTCGCAATGTATGCTTATTGGAGGTATATGTTTTTCCGAATTCAGAATACCTTCTAAAAAAACCTCGAAGCCAATCCGCTTCTTCTACGGCTTTGTCTAAGGCAATAAATTCTGATTCCATAGTTGATCTTGATATACAAGTTTGTTAAGAGGATCTCCAAGATATTGCCACACTTGCTAAGGGAAATAAATATCCACTAATGGATTTTGTATCTGATGAACCAATTATCCAGTTTGCATCACAATACCTTTTTATTACATATGGGTATCTTTCATAATGTAGTCCATGACTTTATGTATACCTTAGATATCCTATTACTCGAATTATAGCTTTCCAGTGATTCTTTCCTGGGTTGCTAGTATATCTGCTAAGTTTACTAATAGCATATGCTATATCAGATCTAGTGCAGTTCATTACGAACATAATGCTGCCTAGTATATGAGAGTACTCAAGTTGGTAAATACCGTCACCGCTATTTTTGACCCAATTTTGGTCCAAATCTACGAGTGATTTTGCTGATATTATATTGTATTATTTAAACTTTTCAATTATTTTCCCAATGTTGTCTGATTGGGACAACACATATCCTTGGTTGGTTTTATGTATTTTTACACCAAGTATCACATCAGCGATTCTCAGATCTTTCATGTCAAATCTAGCGGAGAGCATATCTTTTGTAGATTTTATTATCTACTTGTTGCTTCCAAATATTAGTAAATCATCTACATATAGACATACAATAACATATCCCATATTTGTATGTTTATAATAGACACATTTGTCACAATCATTTATATGAAATCCATTCAGTATCGTATTTTCATCAAATTTTTCATGCCATTATTTAGGCGCTTGTTTAAGCACATACAGTGATTTTCTTAATCTACAAACCTTAGTTTCATTTCTAGTGTTTAGGAAACCTTCAGGTTATTTCTTGTATATTTCTTCTTCTAGTTCACCATTTAAAAATGTTTTTTTTACATCCATCTGATGTATTTCTAAATCAAGTGTGGATGCAATTTCTATCATCATTCTTATTAATGTTATTCTTGTTACTGGAGAGTATGTGTTAAAATTGTCCAAGTCTTTCTTTTGTCTGAATCCTTGAACCACAAGTCGAGCTCTATACTTGTCTATTGAACCATCAGGTTTCAATTTCTTCTTAAATATCCATTTATTACCTAAGGTCTTGCATCCTTGAGGTAAATCAACTAACTTCCATGTATGGTTCGCAATAATGGATTCGATCTCATTGTTAATGGCGTCCTTCCAGGAAGGGGCATCGGCGGAGGACATAGCTTGTTTGTATGTTAGTGGAACGTCTTCTAACATAAATGTGTAGAAGTCTAGTACATAGGTTTTTTAGGTCTTTGATGTTTTACTTCTCCTTGGTTCCTTTATTGGTTGATCAGCACTGTTTTGCTGATCATTATCTATATTTTAGTCAATATCCTCAAGAAAATTGGAGATTTCAATTTCCCTTTATCTCTTTTGAGTATAATTTTCAGTACCCTATTTTAAAGGGTATACATGTTCGAAAAATCTAGCATTTATCAACTCAATGATGGTATTTACGTGAATATCATCAATTTCGGATTTTTGTACCAAAAACCGATAAGCAGCACTAATTTGTGCATATCCAATAAATACACAATCAATTGTTTTTGGTCCAATTTTGACTTTCTTTGATTTAGGTACCTCTACTTTCGCAAGTCATCCCCACACTTTTAAGTATTTGTAGGATGGTGGGTCTACTTTCCAAAGTTCGTGGGGAGATTTAGATGTTATCTTTCGTGGTATCTTATTCAAAATATGATTAATAGAAAGAATAGCTTCTCCCAAGAATTTATCTAGCAAGCCAGAACTAATTAGTAAGGCATTCATCATTTCGTTAAGAGTTTTATTTTTCAGTTCGGCTATACCATTGGATTGAGGTGAATACGGGGCTGTAGTTTGGCGTATAATATCATGCTTGGCGCAGAATTCCTCAAAGGGAAATTCATATTCTCCTCCTCTATCACTTCTTAAATTTTTTATTTTCTTGTTGAGTTGATTCTCAACTTTTGCTTTATATTGTTTAAACATGTCGAATGCCTCGTCCTTGCTTCTAAGGAGATACACATAACAATACCTTGTACAATCATTAATGAAGGTAATGAAATAACTTTTTTACCTCTAGTTTGATACATTTTTAAGTCACATAAATCTGTGGGTATTAGGTGTAGAGGTTCAGTTTCTCATTCAACATGGTGAAGCGAGGTTCTCGTCAATTTTTCTTCAACACAAACTTGACATTTATAGTTAGAATCTATTTTTCATTTTGGTATAAAGTCGAGATTAATCAATTTTCGTAAGGTACCAAAATTTACATGGCCTAATCTAGAATGCCATATGTTAGAGGAGTCAACAATATAAGCAGAAGATTCAATTTTATTCATATAATTGTTTGGTATAGTAGTGGTTACATTTGCTTTAAATAAACCATCACACACATGTCCCCTTCCTACATACACTCCATTCTTTGACAACACAAACTTATCAAATAAAAAAGTGAGTTAGAAGCCATGCTTGCTAAGCAGCGATCTAGAAATCAGGTGCTTAGAGATCTCTGGAACATGAAGAACTTTTGCCAAAGTTTGTTTTTTTTTCAGAAGTCATTTTCAGTACAATCTTTCCTTTGCCTTCGACTTTTGATGCGGATGAATTACCCATAAAAAGTTGTTCGTCCTCAGTAGCAGTTTTGTAGGTTGTAAACATTCACTTATTTGCACATATGTGTCGCATCGCTCCTGTTTCTACAAACCATTCCTTCGAGTTACCAGTAAGGTTGCATTTGAACAATACTGCTCATAAGTCCATATCAGACACGCATTCTGAAATGTCAGCCACGTTTGCTTCTGATTTCTTTTTCTTGGGTGCGCGACATTCGATGGCTTTGTCCCTTTCTTTCTAAAATTATGGCATGAACCTTGAAATTTCTTTGATATCTTAGGAGCATGCTCACGTTTCCTTTTGTTGGGCTTTTCTGACTCGACTATATTTGCCTTGGCAATCATGGTATGTGAAGTATTCTTCTCTGATTTCCTGTTATCTTCCTCAATCCTCAATCGAACTACAAGTTCCTCCATTGTCATCTCCTTAAGCTTTTGCTTAAGGTAGTTTTTGAAATCTTTCCATGATGGAGGAAGCTTTTCAATTATGGCGGCAACTTGAAAGGATTCGCTTAGGTTCATTTCTTTGTCGTGCAGTTCGTGTATCATGACTTGTAGCTCTTGAATCTGGTTGATAACGACCTTCGCATCAATCATTTTGAAGTAAGAAATGTTCCTGCTGTGAATTTCTTCATGCCCGCATCTTCGGTTTTTTACTTTTTCTCCAATGCCGTCCAGAATTCTTTGGAAGTTCAAGCAGTACAGTAAACATTGTATAGGCTACTGTCAAGTCCATTTAAAATGCAGTTCTTACACATGAAATCAGAACTCTTCCATACAATCAAGGCTTCAACTTTTGTTGCATCGGGTTCCGGTTCTTCGACTATAGGAGCATCTTCTGAAAGAAACTTTGCAAGGCCCAAAGTCATCAAATAGAACAACATCTTTTGCTGCCAGCGTTTGAATTCCATCCCTGTGAACTTTTCCAGCCTTTCTCCATGAAACAACGCCATCGTTGGAACCATAGTTGCAAACTGATATAGTAATCACAGTCTGTGTTGGTGCAAAAGTGTTGCATTCATGAGACATTGTCGTCTACAAAAATAGCCAATAATAAATCAATATTGTTTCAAGATTGTTAACAGTATGTTATAGAAGTGTTATGAAATTGTTACAATTATGTTACAAAATTGCAACAACTACATAACTGTTATGAGTACAGAACCGTTACAAATATATTGCAAAACTATTACGATTATGTTGCAAAATTGCAACAACAACAAAACTGTCACAACTATGTCGCAAAAAACTATTACGAATAGAACTGTGCAGTAAACAGATTATGCGGTAGATATAATACCGATTAGGTAGTCCGAGTCCAGCGAAAACTGTTTCCTTAAAACACTATTGCTCCCTCTACGACGCTTAAGGATATCGAGCAATTGTTTCCTAAGATGAAACGGACTTTTCTATGTGATGCTGCGCAACAATTACAGAGCAACGATGAACTCAAGAGAGTTTATGTAAGAATAGAGTGTTGTGGGAGAGGAAGAAAATGCAGAAAGACTTGGAATATTTTTCTTATTTTCCTTTAGCCTCTATATAGGCGCGGGGAGGTGCCTTTTCGGTAATAGGTGTCTGTTCAAATGGTTGCGATAGTTGGAAAGGTTGCGACGCTTTACCAGGCGGTGCGACCGTTTGAGTTTGAATGGACAAAAAAACGTTCGATCTGAACAGCTAAGCCAATCAAACTATTAAGTACCTCTAATACGCCTCAAACGCCTATTCGCCCCCATCGCGGATGCGGGTGTGGGTGCGGGCTCAGGTTTGGGCACGAGGGCGGGCGCGTGCGCACGTGCGCGCTATGGCTTTGCTTTTCATGTCTCTTTTTATCTTATAGTTATTATAATAGTGTCCACATCTTAGTATATAAACACAAAATATATATATCTTATTCTAATATGTGAGACTATTTATTTCCCAAGGCATTCAATGCCTTCACATATCCTAACGAAATGCTTATTCATTTCTAACAAACCAAGGCTATTAAAATGAAATAAAGCCCATTTTAAGCTGTCGTGTTCTCTGACCTGCATTCTTTTGATATAATATGTCAAAGGCCTGCTTGTATATAGACAATTACACCAATAATTGCATGGCTAACTTTCTCCAAAATTAAAAAAAATGGATGGAGAATGAACAAGTAAAGTATATTAAACATGGTGAAACTCTAGAGTAAGTATATGGATACCTCACCGATCATTTGAAAATAATACAAATTTCCACTCGTTTTTTAATTTAAAATGGGAATCACCCATTATATATATATATATATATCATTTTTTTAAACATGCATGCGTTAATTATGGTAAATGTGGCAGTTATACATCCATTTGGATCGACAATACATTGCACTTGTTCACAACCACTACAAACATAAAACATTTCAAACTACGTTTCATAAGAATCGGGACCAAATTTAAATACGGATATGATATTCAGTTACACAACAAAATTATCATAACAATAGTAGTAGTGTTCTTTAGGTTATGATATATATATGTATATACATACATACATACATACATATATATATATATATGTTTATGTTTGATTTTTGCTATAAAAATCTTTTGCTGAAAATAATAAGAATTAAGAAGTATCCAGAAAAGATAGTAGGATCAGTCAGGCCATCAGTATGAAAAACACAAGTAAGGTTTTGAAAAGCTTAAATTAGTAATGTGAGTGAGTTTTTTTCATCTTCAAAACACCCGAGTATTTTTTTATGTAGTAGCCATGACTATGAATCAAAAAAATTGATTGGTATTAAAATTTCCTTTAAGAGGAATAATTATGTTCGTTAAAGCTAACACAATTATAAGAGGGAATATTCAAAATGTCAGTTCATGACACAAATTCTATTTCATTTTTATCACTGGCAAATTGCAAAGGAAAATTGTGATTTAAGCGGTTGGATTTTGAACTTTGGCAGGAAGTTTTAAATTGAAGAGGGAATGCTTGGAATTGAGGCGGGAAACTTAGATTTGAATAGGTTTCGTGTTTCTAATTCTAAGAGGCACGAGGCCTATGAACTGCACATGCGTGTGAATGAAACTGCAATGAGGTATTGCCCTTCCCTTTAAGGTGAGCTGTATCATTATTAGCACCTTTAGGCCTTGTTCTACTTTATTGAGAGTTGTGCCTTTGTCATGCTCGGGATAGCGATGCCATATAGCCTTTTTGCTACATCGAAACTTTTTAAAGCCGTGCTGCACCATCATATCAGATATATTTACATAATATTGCACTGAGGATAGTTCAAATTGAGTTGCATGACCCAGTGGAAAGGATCATGTTGCTGTTTCAGTGGTTGATTGCCTTGCATGATCCTGGGGTGCTGTGCCATCGCATTTGTCTTTGAACCAAATTTAATGGTTCTGGGGATGAAATTAGGATCTTTCAATGGTGGCTTCGCCTTTTCTCATCACCTTATCCCTTGAATCCTTGTGCTTGTCATATCAACATGGCGGTGCATGCTACATTAATCTGATGTTGGTATAGGATTGTGGCTATTTTGTCACATTAGTGTCAAATGGCAGTGCACCCTTATAGGCATTTGATACAAATTACGACGTAGACATGCAAATTTTAGATGTTATTTTAAGAGTACGATACATCCCAGTTTTTGTATAGCTTCTCAAGGGGATATGCTGTAGTTCTGTATTGTTCGTGTGGCTTTTGGGGCAGTGGCACAGTTTCTATATCTCGTGGTTACTTAGAAACTACGACGTGGTTCTACCTATTGAAGTAAGTGTGAAGGCTGTAGGGCAGTTCCTACACCTTGAAGTCATTTCATATTATAGTACCGACACTATGTTAAATAAGTAGGTGCAATCCTTATATTTTGCCACAGATTTATATTATTTTGGACAGAAAACCATTTGAATTTCACTTTCGTGTCCTTTTCTTATTCTAGCTTTTATTACAGGAGCAATTCTTCAGGTTCAGTGTTGTTATTTATTTCACTTTGACTATGTTTGGAAAATATGGGTATAAAACTTACCCCCAAGTCTACAGCAATCATAGATGAGTGTGGACTTTTCTTTATTCTTTTTTTTTTGCAACCCACCACCTCTACCTTTTCTCTCCCTTTCTTTTGAAAGAAATAAAAAGATTTTATACCCATTTCGCATTTAATGCTTAAGTACACGTGCTTTCCCTTTATTGGCCAACTTTCTGAAAAGCTCTAAATTTAGTCTTTTTGTTTCCTATGAATAACCTTGATTTTTGCACTTATCTTCGGTGTCATTAATCAACTAACATTTAAGGGTTTTCTTCATCATTTTGATTATTTGGCTGTGATTTTTGCCAAGGTAAGTATATTTCTCTCCTCTTCTTACTGTTTTTTCCTTTTACATACTTTCAAAGAGAAAAAAGAAAAACCCTAGCTGCTAATGTCATTTTCTCCAAGACCTATTCCTCTTTCAAACAAAAGTAAGGATCCTCTTTCTACTATAGTTTCCTTTACACTTTAAGAGTAGTCAGTAACCGACACTGTAGTTTTGATATAACATCTTCTTCCTCCCCTCCATTATCTTTACAATCTAAGATAACCCAACTAAGAGACATAGAGAGCATTTTGGTCCATTTGGTTTCAAGGGTTATGGGGCTAGAGTTTTAGAGTCTCACAAGCCCATCCATACTCCTCCCGGTGGGTTTATCTCTATTACTTCTGAGCACATATGGTGCGGGCTTTATCTACCCCAAAATCAGATTCTTCATGAATGGCTAACTCTTAAATAATTTTCTAAGAGATAACGTAGAAAAATAAATCAATTCTCTAGAATTTCTTAATACGAAAAACCAAGTAGCAGATATTTTCACTAAACCTTTGTGCGAGAAAACTTTTCTATAATTGAGTAGAGAATCGGGCATTTGTTCTTTAAATGAATTAATTAAATAAATAGTTTTCTAAATCATAAGAATAACTTAAATTACTGACATGTGTGTGTGTTGGGTATTTGAATTAATTGGTTAAAAAATTTATTCTTTAAATTAAGAAGATATCTAAAAATGCATTCTCTCCATAAACTTATATAAGCTATCTTTATTACTGGTTAATGAATTTTTACCTAAAAATAGTAGTTAATATAATTGGTTTAAGATAAATTAGTAGTATTTATCATATAAAATATTTTACCTATTTTAAGTAACCGTGTTAGTATTTAAACATCTCATTTTAGTGAGTTAAAAACAAATCAGTACTATAACATCTAAAATATTTCATGTCATCCTCTCGGATTAATTCCACATCTTCTTTTAAAATTATCTCTTCTTCATTAGAGAGAACTTGATTTTCTCCTAAAGGGAAGAAAATTAAAGAATCAAACAAATTTTGAAGGTCACTTAGCTACTACTCAAGATGATCGTATCGATGATATAGATTGTTATCAAAGAGATATAATGAGAATACAAACGGAAATGTATTGGAAGCAACGTCAATAGGGTGCGTCAAAATTTATTGAAAGAACCTTAATGGCGTTTTGTGGGAAATTGCCAACTAAGAATAGCATTCGTAGCAATAGAAATCTTTCGATACAACAAACAACAACACCTATTAAATATATGAGGCAAAACAAGCTAACTCTTGGAAACAAGAAACATCTAAAGACGAGACTAAGCCATCGAAAGGGAAATGATTTTATATTGCTTGTATAAGGTTATCATTGAATATATATAATTTGTAAATCCGTTATAAATATAGTATAATAAATAAAACAAATATTACTTACCTTTATATCCTACAAAAATATCTAAATCTATCAAATAATATATAATGAATTATCAAACGTGCTTAAACAGGTAAACTAATAACAAAACAATTAATTTAAAATATATGTATATGAATTAATACAGATTTTTAATTTTTTTTAGAAAATTTGCAATTCATTCGATATATTCATCTACTTCAGTCGGCTAAACCTTGCACGGTTCTTTGGAATAATTTTCTTAGAGCTCAGTCGACTTATTTGACCATTTAGTCGACTGAAATTTTTACAATCAATAGACTGTTTTTAATTTTTAAGTTGTCTAAATAAGGATCTTCTTGCAGGAAATAAATTTCCTTCAGTTTTAGTCGAATCTTCCATCAAATCACCCGACTTAACTTTTCATGTTCAGTTAGCTATACTTTAGTTGACTAAATTTAAATTCACAGTTGGGAATAGATTTCCTTTGCATTCAGTCGACAACTTCCCTATTTTAGTTGACTGAATCTACAAATTTTTGTTTTTAAAAATCATGCCTTTTCATTTAAAAATGATTTCTCTTTATTCTCCTTTCACTTTCCTCATCCTTAAAAATAAAAAACAACATAGATCTACAACTTCTCAAAATTTTAATGTCTCCTGGACAAAAACTTGCAACAAAAAGAAAAGGTCTCCACACAGAGAGAGAAAGCCTTTTTCTCAAATCCATCTCATCCTAAATTTGCATTCAACGAGCAAATTATCGAATGGATGAGTCATGGAAAAACTATTTTGAAAAGATTCATTGAACTCAACGACAAGAGAGTCTTCCAGGAGACCTTCTATAAAATGTTAGACATTTCTAACTTTGGAGCAGAAAAGATCTGTAACAACCTGGTCTTTAGGGGTAATTAATAATAAATATTTAATTAAAAATGAATTTTAGAATTTAATTAAATAATATGAATTTAATTTAGAATATCGAAACTTTAAAACAAGATAATTAGTGATGATTTAGAAAGAAATGATAAATAATATTTTAGTAAAATAGTGATTTAATAACTTATTAATTTAATTATTTTGTAATTTAAAAGTATGAATGAATTATTTTGGAAGAATGGTAAAATTAGAATATTGAAAACTAAATGAAACTGAAGAAAAATAACTTAGTGATTTAATTGGATTATATTTGGCTTGAATGTTTTATTTCAACACGTAAATATAAAAAAGGAAAAGAAAGAAATATATCTATATATTTCTATTTACTAAAGCCCAAAATCCAAGCAAATTAAGCTCAATAACAACTCAAACTCTAAAATCACATTTATTGATTTCTCTCTCTCCATGTATTTCAATTTCTAGATGATTAATTTTCATTTATAAATACTCCTTCATTCGTTCATTTGGGAGGAGGGAAAAGTTCAAAAGCTTAACCACCTTCTATCATACTAAAAATTAAGGATGCTTCTAGAAAGCCCGAAAATAAAGAGGGCAAAATGTGCGAATTTGTAATATGACGGAGGAATTGGGGGGCATAATTATTTCTGTGGCCAAGATCATTTCGCACCATTTCCTAGCCTTTATTTCCGGTCCATTTAGCATTAGCGAAAAATTAAACTAAAGAATTAAATAAATTATAGTTAATTCCCTAACTCAAATTGGGCTTACTCGCCATTAATAAACACACGTATATGAAAAAGGTGAAGATGATTAACGGGATTTCTTCTTTTAAGCTAAATGGCCGAGTACCTTAAAAAAAATTCTCCCAAACCATGATGAATTAGATTATGCCGTCTGCAGCATTAGATTCTCGTAGTGTTGGAGAAATATCAGTGTGAGTTTGGGAAGGTGCGATGATGATCGAAATTGAGGGTTCTAAATTAGGGTTAGATATTGGCGAGTATTCTGGCGGTGATAGGTTGAAGTGATTGGAGCGTTGAACTCATGGACGAGAGGGGCAGCTTCAAGGTTGGTTTGGGCATGTGCGATGGAAGGTTAGGTCGCGACATTCTGTAGCCTATAGCAAAGCATCGAGTGACGCATTCTGATTGAATGATCAGGGGCTCTTGGCGACGGCACAGGCGAGTCCGGCCGGTGAAGAGAGAGATGTTGGCAAAGATAGGAGGTGTTTTCATGGACTAAGGCTTTCTATCTCCATATTCCCATGCACGAAGATAGTGGTTTGTGCACATGTACACGCTATGGGAGAATAACGAGAAAAACATTGTTGCTACATCAGGTGAGTAATTTTTGTTCACCACTGTACTTGAACATTGATGTATATTAAATTCTTAAACAAAAATATATAATTTGGTGCTCTGTTATGTATATATGTGTGCTATTGTTTGTGTGTTGGGTGTGTATCAGAGTGTGTGTGTGGATATTTATGTGGGTGTTTTTATATGTTGGATCAGCAGCTCATTATGTGTGCACACAAATATATACGCACACACATAGGTGTGCGCGTGGGTATATATCAATATATATATATATATATATGGCAGAGTGTGTATGTGTGTAGTGTGCCTGAGTGTTAGTGTGTATGTGTGAGTGTAATTTTACGAATGTTGTGCGTGTGTGTGTCTACGTGTGCGTGTGTGTGTTAGCATAAGCAAGGCGTGTGGTTGTGTATGGTTGTGTGTGTTGAGTTGTTAGGGCATTCATTGTTTTGGCTTTGTCTGGATAATTCCTAAACTGATTTTGGTTAAGCTTCTTTGCACATTTTCTTGGTAGCCGCACCCTGTAACACTTGCTGTTATAAATCTTCTATTTTATTTTACTTATAGTTAGTAGGCAAGCATTTCAACAAGAATAGATATTAAACAATTCGAGTTCTACTCAAGCACAGTAAGAGATCTGTTATTACACTACCACTACAAGGAACGGAAGCCATAGCAACGGCAAATAGCTGTTGGCGGCCGTTGCTAGCCGTTGCAAATAAGCTCGTTGCTACGAGTTCCAACAACGGCAATAGCAATGGCTCCGTTGCCAATTTAGCAACGGCTAGCGACGACAAGTTGTCCACGTGGCAACAGTTAGTTCCAACCGTTATCGTCTCATGGCGTCGCGAACCATTGCAAGCCTGGAACCAGATAGCCGTTGCTAGCCGTTGCAAGCCTGGAACCAGATAGCCGTTGCTAGCCGTTGCAAGCCTGGAACCAGATAGCCGTTGCTAGCCATTGCAAGCCTGGAACTTTTCTGTTTTCCAGTAGCTAGATTTCACTCTTCCAACCTCCAAACCATTCCACATCACAACAATCACTTCCAATCCATCGTATACATTCCATTCCAACCAAATACATCGCAAATAATCAAATAAAACACATATACATCAATAATCACGCAACTATATAATCAACTAACACAAATATTTTATCATCAACCAAACAAAATACATCTCAAATCCATCACACATAATATCCATCACCAACACCATAGGTACACAAAACACCAAACAAACTACCAAGCCCATCAACAAACATAAGTACACAAGTCCAACAAATATCCATTAAAACCACAATCTTGCCCCAAAACAAATAACCATCAACAAAACATACCTACTCATCATCATCAGCATCATCGTCATCACCACCACCACCACCACCTGACCCTGGCATGGTCCCATGCTCTGAAACGAATGCGGCAATGCGCTCATCTATCTGCTGAGACAAGAAGCTCTGTCGCCAATCATTTATCTCGTCCAGCTGTCGTTGCATCTGGGCTATCTCCTCTTCGGCTATAGATTTCTTGTAAGCCCTCTGGAAGGTAAGAGCCTGTAAAACGATCAAACAATCTAGTTCTAATTCACGCTCGCAACGGCTATATTAAATTCAAATATAAGTTATTAAAATAGTTTACCTCCTGATTGCCGTATCCATAACGCCTATTGCGAGAAGGCGGATCAATAATTCTATCCCATATTTGATTGGACTCTTGAAACGTAATATCCTCCCGTCCAGTTCTTTGCGCCATCGCTGCCCGCTCCACTTCATATCTACCCTGCAATTACGAATACAAATTTGACTCAATATATAGCTATACAATTTACTTATACACTACTAAAGGAATGTGAAACGTTGTCATTGCGAATAAACATATTTACCATAACAGATTCAGCCTTCGCATCTGTCCACTCATAGGTGACATTCCCATCATCATCGGTCTGCTCCACCGCATGAGTGACTCTAAAAACCTCGGCCATTGTAGGCTCCTATCCGGTTCTTGAATGCTGAAATTATACATGAATAAAAAACGTTACTAATATAATTAAATAATATTACAGTTTATAAACTCAAATTACGAATTTACCAATTCCCTCCGCCATTGTTGGAATGACTTGGACCCACCGCGGTGTAACGCTGGATTTTTATTTCTGTTCGCACTATTTCGCTTTGCTATTTCCTGTTAATTTAAATACATGGTTAATTAAATTAATAATGCAACTAACATACATAATTTAAATAAATAATACTAACAATACAGCAATACATAACTTACTTTGACAACTTCACTTTCCTAGTGGGTGACAAATGCAGCCCAAACATCATTACCCATCCAACTGGGTTTTTTTCCGCTTAGCTTGGCCTTCGAAAGAGTCTCCCTGTAATTTTTCCGCATCCTCTTATTCCATTGATTGAAGAAGACATTGTTATCTTCCAGGCGGACACGTATTACAGCCTGCTTATTGAAAATAATTTGAATTATATACAGTATACTAATTTTACATTGAAATATAAAATTTTACTTACCATCAAATCAGCAACTATAGCGTTCATCACTTCGCCTGGGATGTCGTCCCAATAAGGCCAGCAACCAGACATCCTACTCTTATAGGATTGCTTTGACACTTGAAGAATGTAATCCGCCGGCTCTATTTCAAAACCCCTGTATAAATGTTGATGTATATAATTAATATATTTTAAATAATATAATTGAAATTAATTAGATACTTACCCAACACTCTTGGGAACTATCTCTATCTCACGGCGTAAGTCCGGAGCCGTACCGCTGGGACCTGCGCCATGAGAAGGCGAAGGAGAAGGCTGAGATGTACTGCGCCTTCTGTGAGACATATCTGCCACAAACATAATCATATCATATAATGAAAAGAAAACAAATTATTATTACAACACATGTTCCATTAATCATCATAACGTATAGGTCAAAATAAAACAGAATGATAATACATAACAAAATTATTATTATTACATAGCTCAGAATAATACAGAACGCATTCATCATTCTTAATACATTACGCAAGATAAAACATCATACATGCATACATTAAAAAAACAGTGTAATGTATCAGTCTTCGTTGTTTTCTGATTCAGACTCGGTCTCGTACTCTATATCGTTTTCTTCGGTACTTTCAAACGCATCTATTAAAACATTCGCTTCATCATTCAACGATCCTACGTCAACATCGTCAGTTATTATTATTTCAGTATTTGGCTCCAGTTCTGCTTGATACGCTGCTTCATCTGAAATATTATTTCCATCAAATGTAAATCTTGCCTTTGTTTTAATAACAGCCCACCAATCTGCTTTATCTTTTTTTAAGGATGGATACGGAGCAAAATAAACTTGTAATGCTTGCTTGGCTAATATGAAAGGATCATACTTATAGTAATGCGAGGTATGCTTTATTTCAATGAGCTTGTAATCTTTGTGCACATTAATTCCAGAACCAGGAATATTGCTAAACCAATTGCATTTGAATAAAAAAACTTTCTCTGCAGGTTGTATATAGTATGTCAACTCTAAAACCTATGTTAAGACGCCGTAAAAATCTTTTATATGCTCCTCTGGATCATCACTGCCTTTAACAAATACACCACTGTTATATGTTAATTTTTCAGCCCTGTAATCTTTGGTGTTGAATTTAAATCCGTTGACGAAGAATATTGGATAAGTCTTCACATTTCTTTTTGGTCCGGTAGCAATATGTCGTAATCCTTCGTCAACAACAGAGTTTTTTGGATCATATACGTATTTTGAAAACCATTTAGCAAAATCTTTACTGAGATCGCCAGATAGATGTTGTGATTCGTATATACTGCAAAAATGTATTATTCCCATCAAAATTAATATATATATATATACGTATAATTAAATTGTACTTGAATTTAGTACTACCTGACAAATGGTGCAACTTCAACACAATTTAAAAGAACATATGTGTGTGCTATATGGAAATCTTTATCATCTAACCATATTTCCACACATTTCCCAGCAAGTCGGCCTTGTTGTCTAAAAATAGATAACATTGTTTGAGAAGAATCATGTTCAACAGCTTCATCATTACGGGGAATACTGACAAACGATAACTTCACATCGTTACTAAAGTAATGTGAGAAAAAAAATAAAGATTCTTCTTCCAGATACGCTTTGCAAATTGAACCTTCTACTCGTGCTTTTTGTCTAATTTTCTTGTTCAAATGATTCAAGTACCTATAACAAAATTAATTTAATTTCTGTTTTGGTATATAAATCTAAATTTTAAGCAAACTTCATATTGCGGATATTCAAAATTACCTCTAAAATGGATACATCCATCCATACTGCACAGGACCTCGAAGAAGTGCTTTGGATGGTAGATGAACAGGTAAATGCTCCATTACATTAAAGAACCCTGGCGGAAATATTTTTTCCAGTTTGCAGAGCAGTATAGGGATTTCTACTTCAAGTTTACGTATGCGATCTACCTTTAACGTCGTCGAACAAAGTTGTTTATAAAACATACTTAATTCTGTTATAACACTCCATACTTTGCCAAGCAACAGTTCTTTGAAAAGCACAGGGAAAAAATATTCCATCATTATATGACAATCGTGACTTTTCATCCCACTCAATTTACTGTTTTTAAAGTCAACACATCTACGGAGGTTAAAAGAAATCCCATCAGGACATCTTAGTCCTTCCACTCACTTTAGCACGAGTTTTACTTGTTTGTTATCTAGCTCATAGCATGCTTTGGGTTTTTTTGTATCGTCGTACAAATGAAGCTCGGGCCGCTTACAAAAGTGTAATATATCACGTCTCGAATTCACATCGTCCTTAGTTTTCCCCTTTACATTCAAAACTGTATTAAACACGTTATCGAACACGTTTTTTTCATTGTGCATAACGTCAATATTATGTCGGAGTAGCAGATCTTTCCAGTAAGGTAACTCCCAAAATATACTTTGTTTGCACCAGTTATGAATGTCTGATTTACCTGGAATTTCAACTTGTACCTCAGTTTCATGTATCTTTGGATAGTCTTTTACGATTTCATATATCTCTTCACCTGACCAAACCTTCGGTGGTAGCATACTCTCTTCTCTATTTGCTTTAAAGTTCTTTTTATCCGTTCTAAATTTATGATTAACATGTAGAAAACATCGATGACAGTCAAACCAAGAAATTTTCTTTCCATACTTTAATGAAAATGCTCGTGTTTCATCCATGCAATGAGGACAAGCTAGACGTCCAGCTGTGCTCCAACCTGAAAGCATCCCATGCGCAGGAAAATCACTAATAGTCCATAATAAAGAAGCGAACATACGAAAATTCTTTTTTCTTGAAATGTCGTATGTTTCAACTCCTTCATGCCACAGTGTTTTCAATTCTTCGATCAATGGTTGTAGATAAACATCAATTCCTTGTGTCGGATCATCGGGACCGGGGACGACGATCATTAGAAACATATATGGAGTTTTCATACACATCCATGGAGGTAAATTATAAGGAGTAACAATAATAGGCCATGATGAGTATTTACTACCAAACTGAGAGAATGGTGAAAATCCATCTGTACATAATCCGAGTCTGACATTACGGCTCTCTGCAGCAAATGCGGGATAAGTCTTATTGAAATGTTTCCATGCTTCTCCATCAGATGGATGTATCAAAGTTCCTTCTTCTGGTGTTCTAACACCGTGCCATCGCATATGACATGCCGTAGCAGAAGATGCATATAACCTTTGAAGTCTAGGAGTGATAGGTAAATAATGCATTCTCTTGTATGGAACTTCTTTTCCTTTTTTTTCCTTGGTTTGAATCTTTCCTCGTTACATATTCTGCATTTTCTAAGGTCAACGTCATCTTTCCAATACAACATACAACCTTTTATACATGTATCTATCTTTTGGTATGGCAATCCAAAAGCAGACATAAGTTTTTTCACTTTATAATGACTATCGCACATCAAATTATTGGATGGAATGTGTCGTTTTTCAGCTTGTACAACTGTTGTAAATCCAGCTTCTATAAGGTTGAATTTTGATTTCATGTGATGTATTCGGCGGTTACGGATAATTCGGTTCTGCTTTTACAACCATCCCACAAGGGCCTCTTAGCAGAATCCAATAAATCATAAATTTTTTTAGCTTGCGTGGTCGGTTCTTCTTCAACGTTATCATTGTCATCATCGCCCTGATCAATGGTAGGAAACATCGACCGTGCTGCATCTTGCACCATATTTTCTATTGGATTCGTCATAATATTATCGTCCTCTAACACTACAGGATTAGGTGTACGTTCAACAAGTTCACCATGACGATCCCATAAGTAATAATTCGGCACAAAACCAAATTTATATAGATGTACTTCTATTACATCTGATTTCCAATGCTTTAAATGTTTTCACTTACTACACGGACAACGAATTTCATCGTTATTCCGATTATTAGATTTAGCGAATCTAATAAATTCATGTACACCGTTACAGAAATGTTCCTTTATTGATCCTTTCATACCAGTTCGGACTTCATACATCCAACTACGATCGAGAAAATAATCGAACATTTTTCCTGATTTGATAAAATATGTTAGAAGATTCAACTAAACACTTCACTTCATATTACAGTATTTTACGATTGATTTATAATTTGTCATTAAATCAACTATTTAACAATTGAAAAACATTTTATAATTCATTGACGGCCGGTCATCCTACTTCCCATTACAAACACAATATCGTAATTACATTTTATAAATCATTTCAGGTTAAACGATTCAACAAAATTTCGGCAGCACTTCCCTTTATTCCCTGTATCGTACACAAAATGCGTGTACACAGGGAACAAAAAGGAAGTGCCACCAAAATTTTGTAAACCGTTTAAACTGAAATGATTTACAAAATGTGATTACTTTATTGTGTTTGTAACTTGTCCAAATACTAGGACAAATCCAACAAATATTGTATCAGATGAATATAAATGTCCGTTCTTGGAAAAAACGAATATCCATATAACGATCATATACAACACTTGTCAGACGGGGCCAAAATATCTCTAAGGGATTTACAGAAATAAAACATATTTTATAATTATTCTTCTAACAACTACAAAATATTTTATAATTAATTAATTCATTATATTTATTAACTAAATTTTAAAACGTGTTTTAACTTTCACTGAATAATTAGCTCATTGTTATTACGCTCATTTCAAAATTTTATAATTCATTCAACGAATTATATTTATTTTAAACTACGATAACAGTTATAATTAGCACTTCTGAATTAAATTATCGTTAATTGTACCAATCTATCATGATATGTATTAATTTCTATACAATTAACTTTGGTGTAAACTATACACATTATTTTAAACAAAAACAAATATTGTCATAAACTTAAATATCAACAAGCATGTTCATCAATAATATACACTAATTTTAAAATCAAACCACCAATCAAAATCAACTAATACAAATATTACCATAACTAATACGTATTAATCATCATTTTCAACATAATGATAAACTAATTTAACTTCCACCTAACTTAAAACACTATAATCATCACCCAATATCACTATAATCATCACCCAATATCACTATGATCAACTAATACAATTATTTTCGAAATTAGGGTTTTCCAATTAATCCTAAATTAAACCTAAATCAAAGCCAAATCAAGTTTAGAAGATATACCAGCGAGTTTTGGAGGTGTTTGAGCGACGTGGAGGCAACGAGCAACGGCTGGAGTCGAAAAGGCGGCGGATTGCGACGGGGAGGAGGGTTTGGGGATGAAATTTGTTTTGGTGGAAAATGAGAATCTGTTCGCGGGTTCCAGATCTATAATCGCGATATGCAACGGCTAGCAACGGCCGCTTTTTTTAGCCGTTGCCAACCGTTGCAACCTTCCGACACAAAATGGGCCCTTTTCTTGTAGTGTACTATTTTCAAACACATTATATGTGTGTCGTTCTATATTGTTTATTATTTCTACATAGCTTTTTATATTCAAAAGAATTTGATAGACCTTGCAACTGAAGTTTGTTTTGACTTATGTTTGGACATATACAGCTACGATATACAATATGAAATGACATTATGATGAGTCAGAACTATCAACTACAGACCTTTGTGTGTTTATTTCATTACATCTTTGTTGATAATAAAGAGAATCAATCTCACTATCATTTCATCATTTTGTCAATGTTAGAAAATGCCTATATTCTTTGTGCATTACTTTATCGGTGCTCATGCCTGCAAAAATGTATTTTTCATAATCGAGCCTGTTTTGTAAAGCTTTGTATATGATTTTGGTCTTGATTGTTTACCTATATTATTATAGTAAACACTACAAGGACGGCAGCAGATAGCGACGGCTTTTAGCTGTCGCCGGCCGTCGCAAGCCGTCGCTATCGGCCGTCGCTATTTACCTCGTCGCCATAGTATCGCGACGGCTTTAGCGACGGCTCCGTCACCAAAATAGCGACAGCTCGCGACTGCAAATTTGCCACGTGGAAATTTTCCAACGATTAAATGGCGTCACTAGGCGTCGCTAAGCGACACAAAATTTTTTGCAATTTAGCCGTCGCTAACCGTCGCTAATCTGCAACCTACAGGCCGTCGCTAATCTGAAGCAAAATTTTTGGCCTTTCACAGCCCGTTCACACTTCAAACAACGACCATCAAATACCATCATCACAGCCAATATACACTATATTCATCAACTATAACCATCATATATCCATCATATAACATCACTATACATTCAAACAATATAAAATCCAACCAAATCTCATTCTCAAATCCAACCAAATCAAATAATATAAAATCCAACCAAATCCATTAACCAAAATATGTACATAGTAACCTGAAATTTCTACATAATATCTCGACATATATATACATAATAGCCAACCACATCCATCAACTAGAAGTTATCAAAATATGTACATAATATCCTGAAATATATATACACCAAACCAACCAAAATGTGTATATACCAAACTATAACACGAGCAAACAAGCATACCTACTCCTCTCCATCGCTGTCGTCCTCTCCAGGCATCCTCCCATGCTGTTGCAAATAAGCCGCAATCCGCTCATCCAGCTGTTGCTCAAAGAAACTCTTCCTCCAATCATTTATTTCTTCCACTGTCGCCAACAACTGAGAAATCTCCGTGTCTTGCTGCGACCTCCTGTATGCACTCTGCATTCTCATCGCCTGTAAAATAGTTCATAATTATTTAGATATTAGTATATATATAATATTATTAAAATTATTTAACTATTCATAGCTATACCGTCAAAATTTACCTCCACATTTCCATAGCTATACCGTCGACTGGTCCGAGAAGGCGGGTCAATAATAGCATCCCATATATGGTTCTCCTCCTCTAACGTAAGCTCTTCCCGACCAGTGGACTGTGCTACACGAGCCCGCTCTGCTTCGTACCTCTCCTGCGATTACAAACAATTGTTTTACACGATAAAAACCGAACTTCAAATTTTTGAAAATAAAATAAGACAAAATATTGTTATTAACAATAAATTAATTTACCATTACGGATTGTGATTTGTCATCCGTCCACTCGTACGAAACATTGCCCTCTTCGTCAGTCCTCTCCATGACATGCGTGGCCTTGAACAGCTCGGCCATAGTGGGCTCGCGGTTGTATCTCGCGGCCTGAAAATATATAAATATTATTGCTAATCTGATTATAAAATATTGTAATAAAATGTAAACACAGTTTATAAATTTAATTACCAGCTCTCTCTTGTGCTCCTGAAAGGATTTGGAGCCACCACGGTGCAATGCAGGATTTTTATTCCTGTTTGCCCAGTTCCGCGCAGATAACTCCTACAAATTAAGATAAATTATCACGTATATATCTTGCGAGATTTATATTAGATTTAAATAATAAAGAAAACATATTTAGCAAATCTAATAAATTCGTGTACACCGTTGTAGAAATGTTGCTTTATTGATCCCTTCTTTCCAGTTCTGACTTCATACATCCAAGTACGGTCGAGAAAATAATTGAACATTTTTCCTGATTTGAAAATGTATGTTAGACAGTTTAAATCATTAATTTTCAACCATTCTCCATTGTAAGCAGTTCACCGTTGCAGAAAATTCAAAATAAAAACTTCACTTTATTTTTTAATTTTTTAGTATTTTGGTTTTCACTTTGGTGGTCAGTCATCCTACTTCCCATTACAAACACAATAATGTAATTACATTTTATAAATCATTTCAGATTAAACGGTTCAACAAAATTTCGGCAGCACTGCCCTTCTGTTCCCTGTATCGTACATAAATGCATGTACACAGGGAACGTAAAGGAAGTGCTATCGAAATTTTGTAACCGTTTAAAATGAAATGATTTATAATATATGTAATTACTTTATTGTGTTTGTAACTTGTCCAATACGGAAACAAATCCGACAAATATTGTATCCGATGAATATAAATGTCTGTTCCATTACCAAAACGAACATCCATATAACGATCATATACAACACTTGCTAGACGGGGCCAAAGCCAATCTAAGAGATAAAAAAATTTCTTTAAATTTTATCAAATATTGTTGTTCTTTTCAAATTTTGACACTGTTTCAACTATTTAAATTTTATTTAATAAATTTGTATATTTAAATTTTAGTTTAACATTCAATTAACAATTTTAGTTCAATATTCATTTCTTTATTTTTTTACGACATAGATTTTAGCGGAATCTTTGTTGTTGTTATATTCATTTCTTAATTTCTTTACAAACTAGATTTTAGTACAATATCAATTGTTTTTAAAGTCATTTCCTAATTTTTTTAAAAAAAAATTAAATATTTGCAGAATTTTTAATGTTCTCATATTCATTTTTTAATTTTTTGTATAAACTTTATTTTTGTACAATACTGTAATTTGTAATTTATCAAACTTAAATTTGTACAATACTGTATAAACTAAATTTTTGTACAATACTGTAATTTGTAATACTCATATTTGCAGAATTTAGATTTTAACAACTTAAATTTGTAATTTATCAATTTCATAAACTATGAAATACTTTCATGTAAATTTATCAATAACCAAGTTAATCATTAATATACACTATTTTTTCACCTAAAACAACTAGCCATGTTAATCGCCAACAATAATCATCTACATCAACCATTTATTCAACTTGATCATGATAAACTAATTAATGTAATACTTAATTCAAGTTCATGATAATAAACTAATTAATCTACCAAATCAACATACAACACTACTAATACCTAATTTAACAACACTACTAATACCCAATTTAACAACAATTCTCAATCTTACAACAAACCATAATTGAATTAGGGTTTAAACTAAACCTAAAACATCAAATTTACATTCAAACAAGATATTATGAGCATACTGACACAAATTTGGGTGATTTGGAGGCGTTGAAGGCTGGGGTGGCGGCTATGGTGACGGGGTGCGACGGATTGGGGGAAGGAGGAAGGAATTGGGGGAGAATTGAAATGAAGTTGTTGCTCTTGGCTCAGATCTGTATATTGCGTATAGCAACGGCTAGCGACGGCCGCTTTTTTTAGCCGTCGCTAAGCTCCGCCGCTATACGAAGCCTTTCTAGTAGTGAAAACATCCATCTTATTAGATTAATAAATATGGGTACCAATCAGTTAGCTTATACAACATATGTGATCAATTTCCGTAATATATAATTTAAAATATCTAAATACTATTTTACTTTGTAAAAGATTGAGAAATTAGATGTTTATTTTATAATGTATTTGATATTTGAGTTTAATTAGTTAATTATTTAATTAATTCTAAAATATATTAAATAATTATTATCTATTTCTTAGTGTTTATTTTATTATATAAAATTATATGCTTGGAATGTTTTATTATTAAGTATAGATTCATTTATTTATATTTAGTTGAATAATCTATTTTACAGCGTTATCTGATTTCTAATTTTATCTTATTTATACCAATTTCAATTATATGAGTGATTCACCGTTGAGACAGATATTGTTTAGTGATTTGATATGATACGGTGATGACATCCTTCTAAATGGATTTGTTATGATTTATATTGATTTAGTTATTTATTTTTATGTGATGAGAATTTGAATAAACGGTTTACTAATACCATCTAGTATGCAACTTTCGATAACACTTTTCTGGTTATTCATCGAACTTAACATGTAGAGATATCTAGTGTGGATTAAGTGGTTTATGAGCATTAAATAATTATATGAGTAACATGCGGTGATATGGAACACTGTTATATTATTCGTTTTATTATTCTTTGTAAGTAAATATCACTCAAACGGTGATTACTCAAGTATGTGATGATACTCGCACTACTAGAATCGGCTTGTTTAGTGTCGAGGCTTTGCGTCGGCTAGAATCGGCTAAAAAACGCGGTCGATTCTAGCCGACGCAATATCGCATTCACTACGCCATAAATGACCTTCTGTAACATTTTTGCAAGGTGTTGCCAGCTAAAATGTTGCGATAGATATAAAATTTTGGTCCTACTGCAACGTTGTATTTATGGTGTTACCTTAGCCATAAAAATGTGTTGCTCTAGCTAAAAAAGTGTAACACGATGCAACATTTTTACACAGTGTTGCTATAGATGTATTCAGATTAAAAAATTAATAAAATTAGCAATCCGCGTGAATACGATCCAACGGTTTACATTTAATCCGATTGTTAAACTGGATCACCACTATAATTTGCCCCAAATTTTCGTTTTCCCGCTTTACTTTTCATACCATTTTCGTTCTCCCCCCATTTCCAAATCCCTAATTTCGTTTTCCATTACATTTCTATTCAATCTCTAATGGCACCGAAGCCTTTCCCGGCCTGATTCCCGTCTTCCCTTCCCTCACCTTCCCCAATCACTATTCCATCGCCACCGGCCTCTACCCCCCTCACCACGGCATCATCAACAATAAGTTCACTGATCCCGATACGTCTAAAACCTTCGACAAAAGCGACCACGACCCCAAAGGATGGCTCGGCGAACCCATCTGGGAGACCGTCGCGAACCACGGACTTCCTGCGGCCGTCTACTTTTGGGCAGGTGGCGAAGTCGAAAAATGGCAACTGGACTTGTCCAGATCTGTTTTGCCCTGCGTACAATAAGTCTGTAGCATTTGAGGATAGGGTCAATGCTGTGTTAGGGTATTTGGATGCGGTGAGAAGATAGGCAGTGGCGATGTGTCTGGATGCGGTCGGTGAAGTGATGTAGCGGGCTATGGTTGTTCCAGTTAATGGTATGATGCAGAGTCGATGCTATCATTGGGTGAATGAAGTAGATCTGAAGCTTGAAATCACCGTTGTATGATGGGTATGAATTGTAATTGAATTGAATTGAATTTATATGAATTGTAATGCTTGAGTAAACCAGTTTGGTTTTTCTTTTGTAGGCTAATGATGGTCCCAATATGATGAAAGGCGAAGCAGTCTGCTTAGAGTTGATGGTCCAAATCTGTAGATATATAGCTTGCAGTGAGAAGCAATGTTGTTTGCTATCAGCCAAGGGTGGTGCTTGGTTTTGTTACGAATTTGCAGTGTGAAAGTTTGAAGATGTTTGGGTTGTCGGAATGGGTAATCAGCGATTGTGATTAGGTGATTAGACGATTTGGCAACTGAAACAGTTTGTTGGTGAGGCAATTAGAGGATGGAGGCTGGTGGTTTAGAAGTATGTGTGGTGCATCATTTTAGGTCGATCCCCGCCGGGACTGCGGTGCCCCGGACCCCCGCCGGCGCTGCGCCCGGACCCGCTTCTCGGCTCGCCTTCGGCTCGGCACTCGGCTCGCCTTCGGCTCGTCATATATTTGTTAGTGTCGGTGTCTGTATAAATTGAAACTGCATATGTAATGAGTGAACTGAGTGATGTAGTGAGAAATATCTGTATATGTGAATATCAGTGTTATATATCATTGAATTGTAAAATAGTGGAGTCAAGAATTTGTACTATTTCAAATGTTGAAATAAAATATTTATTTAAATAAATTACTGTTTGAATATCAAATTCTATGCAAATAGCATTTTATTAAATAAATATTTATTTCTATTAAAAAATCAAATATGCTCTATATTGTGGGCCCCACAAATTCAGAAAATCAATATCTATAGCAACATTTTTGAATGTTGCTACAGGCACCTATGGGTGTTGCCATAGACCCAAATAGCGTTCTATTGCAACAATATTACTTATGTTGCCTTAGATAGTCAAAATGTTACCTTTGAGGTCTAAGGCAACGGCAAAAATTGCATCACCCTAAAAGTGTTGCCATAGACCTATGGCAACATTTTTCGGGCCTGAGCCAACATTTTTTTTGTGTTGCAGTAGGCCATTTATGGCGTAGTGATTACAGAAGGAAAACCCGCGAGTAGTTTTTATCATTCTTCCTTCCAAATCAAAACCCTCCTCCTCTAGCCCCCGACGCTCTCCAAAGCTCTCCGGTATCTCCTTTCTTCCAGATTTCAGTTTATTTGAGGTATGATTTAAACCCTAAATTTTGAAATTAGTTGATGGTAGACTAGAAATTGATGACTGGTTGGTATTATTCGATGATATTACTGTTTTAGATTGGTTTGGAAATATAATTTTGACATTGTCGGCTTGAAATTAGGGAAATTAGGGAAAAAAGTTGATTATCAATTTGTAATTGTTGATTATTGCGTATGGGTTGATGTTAATGGTGTACATTAGTTGATGATAAAAGGTATTAGTTGATTTAGTATAAAAAAAATCTATTTTTACTAATTATATGTGTGAACAACTTATTTTAGTTTACCTAATCGACAAATTAAAAATTAAAATAGTTAAACGAAAGTAAAATTACGTTGTAAAATTTCAAATTTAGTTAATAAATATTTAAATAGTTGAATGAATATTATTATTATAAAAGTTTTATTTTTTAAACCCCTTAGAGAATTTTTGGTCCCGTCTGACAAGTGTTGTATATGATCATTATATAGCTGTTCGGTTTTTCACAGAACAGACATCTATATTCATCTGATACAATATTTGTCGGATTTGTCCCTGTATTGGAAAAGTTACGAATACAATAAAGTATAATTACATTTTGTAAATCATATCATTTTAACGGTTCACAAAATTTCGATAGCACTTCCGTTTTGTTCTCTGTGTACACGTATTTGTGTACGATACAGGGAACAAAGGGGAAGTGCTGCCGAAATTTTGTGAACCGTTTAAAATGATATGATTTATGAAATATAATTAGTTTATTGTATTTGTAATGGAAAGTAAGATGGTCGACCATCAAAGGTAAAGCAATAAAGCAAAAAGCAAAAATTAAATCGAATTGATTATTTGGATTAATAAACGATAAACTTTATTGTGTTTCTAACATATATTTTCAAATCAGGAAAAAAGTTCGATTATTTTCTCGATCGTAGTTGGATGTATGAAGTCAGAACTGGTATGAAAGGTTCAATAAAGAAACATTTCTATAACGGTGTACACGAATTTATTAGATTCGCTAAATCTAAAAATCGTAATAACGAAGAACTTCGTTGCCCGTGTAGTAAGTGCAAACATTTGAAGCATTGGAAAGCAGATATAGTTGAAGTACATTTGTATAAAAATGGTTTTGTGCTGAATTATTACTTGTGGGATCGTCTAGAGAACTTCTTGCACCCACACCTAATCCTGTAGCGTTAGATGACAATAATGTTATGACGAATTCAATAGAAAATATGGTGGAAGATGCAGCACGATCAATGTTTCCAATGTTTGATCAAGATGACGATGAAGATGTAAATGTCGAAGAAGAACCGACTGTGGAAGCTAAAAAAATATATGATTTATTGGACTCTGCTAAAAGGCCGTTGTGGGATGGTTGTTAAAGTGGAACCGAATTATCAGTAACTGCCGAATACATTACTATGAAATCAAAATTCAACCTTGCAGAAGCTGTATTTACAGCAGTTGTACAAGCAGCAAAACGACACATGCCACCCAATAATCTGATGTGCGATAGTCATTACAAAGTGAAAAAACTTATGCCCGTTTTCGGTCTGCCGTACCAAAAGATAGATACATGTGTAAAAGGTTGCATGTTGTATTGGAAAGATGACGTTGAGCTTAGAAAATGCAGAATATGTAACGGGGAAAGATACAAACCAAGAAAAAAAAAGGAAAAGAGTTCCATACAAGAGAATGCATTATTTACCCATCACTCCCAGACTTCAAAAGTTAAATGCATCTTCTGCTACGGCGTGCCATATGCGATGGCAGAGTGTGAGAACACCGAAAGAAGGAACTTTGATACATCCATCTGATGGATAAGCATG
This sequence comes from Allium fistulosum, assembly GCA_030737815.1. Classification (NCBI taxonomy): domain Eukaryota; kingdom Viridiplantae; phylum Streptophyta; class Magnoliopsida; order Asparagales; family Amaryllidaceae; genus Allium; species Allium fistulosum. Next base: position 373,916,565 of record CM060902.1, on the reverse strand, counting down.
GAAACATTTTGATAGGACTTATCCCACATTTGCTGCCGAAAGCCGTAATGTCAGACTTGGTTTATGTATGGATGGATTTGCACCATTCTCTCAGTTTGGTAGTAAATATTCATCATGGCCTATTATCGTAACTCCTTATAATTTACCTCAATGGATGTGTATGAAAACTCCATATATGTTTCTCACTACTGTCGTCCCTGGGCCTGATGATCCAACACAAGGAATCGATGTTTATTTACAACCATTGATCGAAGAGTTGAAAACGCTATGGAATTAAGGAGTTGAAACGTATGACATTTTGAGAAAAAAGAATTTTCGTATGTTCGCTTCTTTGTTGTGGACTATTAGTGATTTTCCTGCATACGGGATGCTTTCAGGTTGGAGTACGGCTGGTCGTCTAGCTTGTCCTTATTGCATGGAAGAAACACGGGCGTTTTCGTTACGGTATGGAAAGAAAATTTCTTGGTTTGATTGTCATCGGTGTTTTCTCCATCTCAATCATACTTTTAGAAGAGATAGAAAAAGCTTTATAGCTAACAGAGAAGAGAGTATGCAACCACCGAAGATTTGGTCAAGCGAAGAAATATATGAAATTGTAAAGGAGTATCCGAAGATACATGAAACTGGAGTGCAGATTGAAATTCCAAGTAAATCAGACATTCATAATTGGTGCAAACAAAGTATATTTTGGGAGTTACCCTACTGGAAAGATCTCCTACTCTGACATAATATTGACGTGATGCACAACGAAAAAAACGTGTTTGATAACTTGTTTAATACAGTTATGAATGTAAAGGGGAAAACAAAGGACGATTTGAATTCAAGACTTGATATAGCAAACTTTTGTAAACGTCCCGAACTTCATATGAAACCCAATGACAATAAAAAACGCAAAGCATGCTATGAGCTAGACAGTAAGCAAGTAAAACTCGTGCTAAAGTGGGTGGAAGCATTAAGATGTCCTGATGGAATTTCTTCTAATCTTCGTAGATGTGTTGACTTTAAAAACAATAAATTGAGTGGGATGAAAAGTCACGATTGCCATATCATGATGGAATATCTATTACCCGTGATTCTCAAAGAACTGTTGCCCGTAAAAGTATGGAGCGTTATAACATAATTAAGTTTGTTTTATAAACAACTTTGTTCGACGACGTTAAAAGTCGACCGTATACGTAGACTTGAAGTAGAAATTCCTATACTGCTCTGCAAGCTGGAAAAATATTTCCGCCAGATTTCTTTAATGTAATGGAGCATCTACCTGTTCATCTTCCATCCGAAGCACTTCTTAGAGGTCCTGTTCAATATGGTTGGATGTATCTATTTGAGAGGTAATATTGAATATCGGCAATATTTATATTAGTTTAAAATTCATTTTTATATACCTAAATTTAAAATAAATTTGTAATAGGTACTTGAATCATTTGAAGAAAAAAATTAGGCAAAAAGCACGAGTTGAAGGTTCGATTTGCAAATCATATCTTGAAGAAGAAGCTTCATTCTTTTTCTCTCATTATTTTAGTGATCATGTGAACTTATCGTTTGTAAGTATTCCTCGTAATGAAGAAGTCGTTGAACATGATTCTTCTCAAACAATGTTATCTATTTTTAGACAACATGCCCGACATGCTGGAAATGTGTGGAAATATGGTTAGATGATAGAGATCACCATGTAGCACACACATATGTTCTTCTAAATTGTCCAGAAGTTGCACCATTTGTCAGGTAATAATAAATTCATATATAATTCAATTATACTTACATATTAATTATATTAAAACATATTACTTATTTGCAGTATATACTAATCACTGCATCAATTTGGCGATCTCAGTAAAGAATTTGCTAAATGTTTTTCAAATTACGTTTATGATCCAATATACTGTGTCGTTGATGAAGGATTACGACATCTTGCGATCGGACCAAAAAGAAATGTCAAGACGTATCCAATATTCTTCGTCAATGGATTTAAATTCAACACCAAAGGTTACGGTGCCAAAAAATTGACATATAACAGCGGTGTATTTGTCAAAGGTAGTGACGATCCTGATGAGCATATAAAAGATTTTTACGGCGTCTTATCACATGTTTTAGAGTTGACATATTACATACAACATGCAGAAAAAGTTTTTTTATTCAAATGCAACTGGTTTAGCAATGTTCCTGGTACAGAAATCAACGTGCACAAAGATTATAAACTTAATTAAATAAAACATACCTCACATTACTATAAGTATGATCCTTTCGTATTGGCCAAGCAAGCGTTACAGGTTTATTTTGCTCTGTATCCATCCTTGAAAAGAGATAAAGCGGATTGGTCGGCTGTTTTTAAAACAAAGGCAAAATTTACATTTGATGGAAATAATATTCCAGATGAAACAGCGTATCAAGCGGATCTTGAGCCAAATACTGAAGTAATAATAACCGATGACATTGATGTAGGGTCGTTGAATGATGAATCAAATGTTTTGGTAGATGCATTTGAAAGTGTTGAAGAAAACGATATAGAGTACGAGACCGAGTCTGAATCAGAGAACGACGAAGACTGATAATTTTAAATATTTGAATTGCATGTTGTATAATGTATTTTTATGACATATGTAATATTTAGAGTCTGAATATGACATATGTAAATATTTGAATTGCATGTTGTATAATGTATTTTTATGACATATGTAATATTTAAAGTCTGAATCAAGTGGAATGTTTTATGCGATGATATGATATGATATGTTCTGATATGATATACAATATATGATATGATATGTTTGTGGCAGATATGTCTTATATGAGACACGAAAGTAGGTCTGAGCCTTCTCCTTCTCCCGACGCAGGTGCCAGTGGCAGTGCGCCGGATTTACGCCCCGTTGCTGAGTTAGTTCCGAAGACGGCAGGGTAAGTATCAAATATATTTCAAGTATGTTATTTAAAATATATCAAATATGTACATCAAAATTTATACAGGGGCTTTGAGGTGGAGCCTTCAGATTTCATTTTACAAACGTCGAGACAGGCGTTTATGAGTAGGATGTCCGGCTGTTGGCCACGGTGGGACGATATCCCAGCGCCTGTAAAGAACGCAATATGGGCAGATTTGATGGTAATTAAGTATAAATTTTTATTTGATTTGAATGTCAATAGAATGTTTATAATTCAAGTTAATTTCAATATGCAGGCTGCTGTACATGTTGAGCCCCAGGATCTGGATGTGTATAGAAATCATTGGAATCAAAGAATGAGAAAAAATTATAGAAACACAATAACTAAAGCAAAGAGTGCGGGAAAAGAGCCAAGTTGGATGAGCGCTGAATATAGTGAGTTTCTTCGGTTCTGCGATACTCCTAAATTCAAAGTAAACTATCCACTTTCGAATTGTAATTTAAAATTTTTAAGATTTCATATATTAGTTGCATTAATATAGTTAACCTTGTGTTTAAATGTATAGAAAATATCAGCGCGGTATCGCGAAAACAGGAATAAGAATCCTGCTGTACATCGTGGTGGCTCGAAATCTTTTCAGCAACATATAAACGAATTGGTAAATTTATAAATTGTGTTTATAAATATCTGTACCATTATTTAATCATATTGGTAACATTGTTTATTCATATGTATATTTTTAGTCTAAGAAGTACAATCGCGAGCCTACGATGGCTGTGTTGTTTACTGCCACACATGCTATGAGGAGGCAGACGAGGAAGGCAATGTTTCATATAGATGGACAGACGTCAAATCTCAATCTGTAATGGTAAACATGCTTATCCGTAATGATAGTGTTTGATAATACTTTATTTCATAGCTAAAAAATCGTAAATTAAATTTTTTTCGTGTCAAACTTTTATTTATAATCGCAGGAGTCATATGAGGCGGAGCGGACACGTGTGGCGCAGACCACCGGACGTGAGGAGTTGACCGTTGAGGAGTCAAACCATATTTGGGACGCCATTATAGATCCGCCTACACGAAATAGGCGATATAGTTATGGAAATATGGAGGTAAACTGCTTCATTAACTAATATATACATTTAATATGATATGAAGCATAAATTATAACTAGCTATTAACTATTTCACAGGCGATATCGTCCCAGAGGGCTTACAGGAGATCCCAGGCAGAGGAGGAGATAGCTTTGTTGCGTTAGCAGGTTGTGGAGATCAATGACTAGCGGAAGAGCAATCCTTTTGCACAGCAGCTCGATGCGCATATCGTGGCATACCTGGCAGAGCATGGAAGAATGCCTGAGGAGGATGCGTCTGGAGATGATGAGTAGGTAAGGTTGTGATTTTCACATTTTTGGCGTCGTTTTGTGTTGAATTTATTGTTGTTTGATGTATGATGATGAGTAGGACAATGATGTATGATTTGTTTGATAGTACTTATATGTATTGTTGAGTATGATGTATATTAGTGAACGTTGTGTTTGATTGATTAGTTTTTGGATATATAGTTGTTGTTTGATGGAAAATTGTGAATGTTATGTTTGATTGATGAGAGGTTGGTGTTATACTTGTGTTGGAAGATTGAATGTTGTTATAGTTCGATGGAAATTGTTTATATTGTGGTTTGAGGGCGCAAATAGCAGCTGTTTACAAACAGCAGAACACAGGCTTGGGTCGGTTAGAATCGGCTTGCGTTGGCGGGTTGATTACATGCTTACGTCAGCTAGAATCGGCTAGAATCGGCTGTTTGGTTACAGGCTTGCGTCGGCAAGTTACGCCCAACAGAATTTTGAAAAAAATGTCCACGTGGATATAGCCGTCACTTCCCGACACTAAAGTGGTGACGAAACCGACGCAAAACCCGACTCGAATGCTTGGTGGTGACGTCTTTTTTTGCGTCGGTTTTTAGAATCGGCTTGCGTCGGCTAGAATCGGTCGGCGTCGGTTTTTTGCCGACGCAATTGCCGATTTTCCTTGTAGTGTCGCTGCAGCGAGTATATTATAGTCACGTATTATAGGTATGGCTGTGTGTAACAACCCTGGTTTGGAGATTGCCTTTCAATATTGAATTATAATGATAATTATAATTTAATATTGTGAATTTAATTAAATTTTGAGAAATTAAATTGTTTATTTGGAATAAACAATGAATTTTGGAATTTAAATTGAAATAATAAAGTTCCAAGCTTTATTTTATTCGTTTGGAGTGATAATAAATGGAATATGATTTTATTTAAGTAGAAATGTAATAATTATATTAATTATTGTCCATTTGCTTCTTTTAATAATTTTTAAAAGAAGTGTGTAATTTTTAAATGTGGTTTATTGAAATAAAAGGTGGAAATGGGGTTAAAAATAAGTTTTGGATATAAATAATGTTTTGAAATGGTTTGAAACATTTTTCTAAGTGAGAAATTAAATTTTGTGGAATTTTAGAAATTAAAAGCAATGTTTTATTCATTTATTTTTGTAAATAGTATATTTTTGTTAAATTAAGGATTTTAATAATAAAAATGTTTTAAAAATACAAATTAATCTTTTTGAATGATAGAAAATCTTTTATTTTATATGCATACAGGTTTTCACGATTTTCTTCTATGTAAATATGAAGGAAATGAATTTTATTTGTGTGTATATGTGATATGCACACATATTTTTGGTTAGATATTGTTTGTATCCTTAAGACTCCTTATTTTTTTTTTTTGGGTCCAATTCAGCCCAATATCACATAGCCTAGTAAGAAGTAAGATAGAGAAGTGATGTACCTTCATTTTACATTAACTTCTTCTTCCTTCAGCTGAAACCAAGAGAAATTAACCTCCATTTTACCAATTTCTCAAAAATCAAGCAATTCTTTCATTTTAATTCAACAAATTCAAGGCTTTTTACACTCTAGTGATAAATAAAATGTAAACAACTCCAAACTACTGAATTTCATCACCAAATTCTTTTACAGTAAATGAGTTTCTAATTTTTAGTGTAAATTGGTTTGCATGTTTCTTCTATGGTTTCAGCAGGTACTTTCGGACCTTAATCGAGCTAAAGTCGCAATCTTGCTAGCCTAAACCTTGGTATTTCAGTAAGTAGCTAAATTCGTCGGTTTTACTAGTTTTCGTTCATCGTTGTTCTTGTTATCGTTTCTGGCCTCAAGTGCCAACTTTGGCTATCCATAACTTTCATGTCCGGCAACGAAATGCTGCCTGATCTTTTTATGAGTCAAGTTTATATGTTGAAATTTGTTTCTGAAAAATTTGGTTGAAAAATATTTCCATTTGACTGTCCAAACCGTTGCTTCAAAATAAAAATAAAAACAGTTTTTTCTGCCTATAGAAAGTGCTCTAAGTTGCTGCAAACATGGTCTGAGTCCATGTTTGAGATGGCATAACCTTTTCATTTCTTACTGAAAATGTGTGATTCTTTTTTTGTTTGAAAGATAAAGTTTCATAATATAAGCTTACCAAATTTCAGGTCATTTAAACTTATACGGTTTATAGAAATATGCTACCGAACTTTGATCCGGAGCATATTTTTGCCCAGATTTTTACAGTGAAAACACTGTCTGTGTTCAACTTTGAGAGATCATAACTTTCTCATACTTAATCCAAATTGCATGATTCTTTTTTTTTTTGAAAGCTGAAGTTTTCTATTATAGGCAGAACAATTTTCAGCTTAATCCGAGCTAATTTGTTTCTCTGTATCATGCTTGGAAGTTGAACCCAAGAGGGTTTTCAGGCCTGTGCATTTTTGGTTTTTGAACTGTTGCAAACATGTCCCGAGTTCATGTTTGAGACAGTGTAACTTTTTCATTTCCGATCAGACTTCATTGATCCATTTTTTGTTTGAAAGAAGAAGTTTTCTACTTTGTGTACACCAATTTTTAGTTCAATCAAAGGTCGTTCAGCCACCTGTTTTATATCCGAAAGTTGAACCCAGAGCAGATTTCAGACCTGGGTATTATTTTGTCCAAGTGTTTATTTGTTCATTTTCCGTCCGATTTTTTACTTTTACTTCATGTTTTGTGATATTTCAGAAATGTTTTGAGGGCTATGATACCTATCAATAGGTTAGCCAAGTTTTGATGAATTTGAAATTCAAATTTGAATTGAATTTAAATGACAGTTTTGAGTGATTTCTTTGATTTCGAGCACATATTTTTCCAAACAATTTTGAATTTTTTTTTTAAATAAATTGGCATTTAAAATAATTATCATGTAATATTTTTAAATTATTATAAGCTATAAAATCTATTTATTCTCTATAATAAGGGAATTTTCAAATATCGTCTTCAAAATTGATTTCGGAAAGTGATTTTAAAAGCTTGTTTTCTCAAATAAATTATTTTATATATAAAATACATATTTTTGCACTATTCGAGCGAATGAGAAGGAGAATTAAACGGTTTGGTAAAACACGTGGTATGGGACACGTGCATTTATCTTATCGGTTAATTCCTGACTTGTCCGTTTGATCGTTTTGACCTTCGGGTCGAGTTTACCAATGAGATGAGGTAAACTTTTCACTGCTTTGAGTGTGAAATTTACTCGCGATTAGTAAACCGTTTAGTGCGAACGTGTGGTATGGGACACACGTTAACACTATTCGGGTTCCTATTCGAGAGTTTGTGACACATTTGCCATTGCGGCATGCCAGTACTGGAACTTCGGGTCATTGCCATTGCGGCGTTTGCCATTGCGGCGTATTTTGCCATTGCGGCGTATTTGTCTTCGAGACGTTTGCCATTGTGGCGTATTTTCCATTGCGGCGTATTTGCCATTGCGGCGTATTTGCCATTGCGGCGTATTTGTCATTGTGACGTTTTGCCTTCGGGTGAGGTACCTATTTGAGATAACAGTACTTGGCAAGGCTTCGGCCAAGTACACGTGCAAACACTTTTGAGATGGTTTCTTTGACTATTTTCCCTAATGTATCGCTCTTTCCGGAATTGGTCCTTTGAACCATTCGATATATATTTGTGGCGATTACCTTTTGGGAATTTGAACTCTTGAAAGTTCTATTTTTGATATTTGAATTGCCTACACTAGCGTTATATGAGATTTGCCTTTTGGTGTCTACTTGAGATTTTATTCTCCTCTTTGGAGATATATTTGCCTTGTGGCATGTTTGAGATGAGATCTCTTTATGCATGTTTTGGGTTTGCCAAGATGGCGGGTTTAGGTTTTCCCCTAAACCATATTTGATGTTTTATGAATACCGATGATACGAGGCTCGCTACTTTTAGCGTTTTATGTGTTATTTTATCTCTTTTGAGATTATATGTTTGTGTAGTGATACCATACTATCACTCGATGTAATCATACACTTTAGTTGTCCCTTCTCACTCGAGAATATTATCACATTATCCTTATGCTCATATTATCGCTTATCCTTGTAAACTGATTTGTTTAGCCAGACTGACCCGCGTATTTTATACTCGGGTCAGACCGGGGTGTTTTATTAGGTTAGATACATTTGGACTTAGCCTATTCTGCTTCTGCATGGACTATTCTGCTGGCTCCTTTTGTTATAGCTTTTTGTGTAGTCCTTTTTGGTTGTAACTCTGATATGTATATTCTTTTGACTCACCTGTATATTGTGGTTGCTATACCACTTGACATGTATCATTTTGTATACTCTGTGATGTATCTGTATATGTGTATATGTATGTGATGATCTATTGTTCTGTGATGTGTTTTGCATTCGAGTTGTTGTATTTTGTTCTGATAGATCATATAGCCACCTATGGCTTTGTATTAAGTATTTATTGGATATGTCGATCCACTTGAGAAAGAAAAAATAATATGGCATTTGTGGACGTATTCCATAGATATTTAAGACAAGGCTATAGATGGTCGCTCCTATCCAGCCCTATTCTCTACACTAGCAGATAGTATTTCCCAGTAACACTCTTTGTTAATGTAGGTCTCGGGGTGGGGCGTCACACTATGTGTCAACACGAGGTCAGAGCTCTTGTATATTATAGTCATGTGGTGACTTATACGGAGCCATATGCGGGCTTATGACTAGAGCTGCATGTGGATTTGGATATGAGTATTATATGTCATCCACTTATATATTGTTCAGCTGGCTTTATGGTTCGAGAGTGAACCAGATCGGCCAGTATTCATCCTGGAGGCCTGATCGTGGGGTCACGCCCTAGATTTCCGACACCGTTGTGGGTTTTTTTGGTTGCATCACATGGTTGGTAGTAGGTAGGGTATGTGCCCTACAGCCTCTTAGGCCAACAGTCTGTTACCTACAGGGGCAAAGCAGGGTCGTAACTAGGGCTATGTGTAGACGAGCCACTAGTGGATGAGGTCACGATGTTTGTCGAGGTAACTGAAGGCTGTAGGGATAGACGGTACTCTAGGGGAGGCGAGTAGTCCTGGGTCCCTGGAGCACGCAGTGTGGTATTAGTCCCTTTCTGATTCAGGGTTATGTATGTGATGTGGATTAACATATATTAAGCATTATTCCACGAGGTGGCTATAGTAGAGACTGTGTGCCTAACGTGTAGTCAGTCCCAGTATATACATATTATACTGATTTCTTCATATATAAGGAGATGAGATTATATCTGGATCCGTGTCCAGAATATGGTGGATCCTCAGATCTATTATTATGTATTGATAGGCTGCCTATCTTGGTGTATTGATGAAGATTCTTTTGTTGTTTATATATAGTGATATATTTGTTTATTGTTGTAATATAATGTGATGATTTTCATTAATGATGTTTTCTTGATTTTAATAATGATTTCTGGATTTGGATGGTTCACCTATTGGATTTGATGTTCTTGAATTCTTATCTAATTGCTTTAAGATGGGTAATGACATCTTCATATATGTTTTGAGATATTTGAAGTTATATAATAATTGGAGATTTTTTTATGCTGTGGAGATTATATACGATACATATAATACGTGTTTATCTATATTATTGGTGATATTATATTATTGCTCATATATTAGATTATAAACATTTTACCCTATGATATAGTCATAATCTGACCTGTGTGTTATTTATAATACTCTGTTCAGTACGAGACATTACAAGTTCAGGGACGGTACTATTAGCATTTGATTATTTAAGCTTAGAGGAGTATTATATTAATATTGTTACCTAATACTTGTACGATATTGATTCGCTGTATGTTTATATAATTGACATTTGAGTTGTATCTACTATTTATTACACACACACACACACACACACACACACACATATATATATATATATATATATATATTGTTTTGTCCTATAGGTACTTGTGTTTATTGCTTTGCACTTATATTGTGTATTTATATGTGAGATATATATCTGAATTTTTAATATGTACCAATGTCAGTCCAATGGAATAATATTCATGAGTATACCCTATATAACCTCATTCTCCATATTATCTGACAGTATTACTTTGTAATACTCCTGGATAGTATGGGTATAGAGGTGGGGTGTTACAATTGGTATCAGAGCAAGGTTCAGAACAATACATTATTAGAGACTCGTGTCAAAATCTTAGTAAAACATGGAGCCTTTATCCCTTTGGTATGTTGGGTAATTCCCTAATTTAAGGAATGTTACACACTCATACACACACAAGATGATTACAAGAATAATCACTTTGGGACGTATTTGTTACTTTCTATATATATAAGACATTTGGATTATGTTATTTTCATTATGAATATAAACATAAAATGATTATATTTAGTGTTTATAAGTATGGAGTTATTAGTCTGGTTATAGATTTCTCCTATGAAAATTGCGGGGACATAATTTTGTTAAGGAGAGGAGTTTGTAACAACTCGGTCTTTAGGGGTAATTTATAATAAATATTTATCTAATTAAAAATGGACTTTTAGAAGTTAATTAAATAATTTGAATTTAATTTAGAATATTAGAACTTTAAAACAAGATAATTAGCGATAATTTAGAAAAAAATGATAAATAATATTTTAGTAAACTAATGATGTAGTCATTTGTTAATTTAATTATTTTGTAGTTAAAAAGTATGAATGACTTATTTAGGAAGAATAGTAAATTAAAATTTTGTAAAATAATAAAACTGACATTTAAGGGAAAAGAATTTCGTGATGTAATTGGATTATATTGGGCTTAAATGTTTTATTTCGTAAGGTAAATAGAAGAGGGAAAGAAAGAAACATATCTATATACTTACCTGTATTTACTAAAGCCCAAAACCCAAGCAAATCATGCCCAACAACAACTCAAACTCTAAAATCACCTTAATTGATCTCTCTCTCTCCTGATATTTCAATTTCCAGATGATTCATTTTCGTTTATAAATACTCAATCTTTCGCTCATTCAGAGCATCTCCAGTGGCAACAATTCAGGATTGAATATTAAGGTTTTCGGTCTCAGTCGTGAATTCAAGCCTTAAGATTAAGGCTAACATTCAAGATCCGATTCAGGATCCTGAACTGAGCTTGGACGCCCAAGCCCTGACGCCTATTTAATGGGCGTCAGGCTTCTGGCGCTCATTGAATAGGCGCCCAAGCCCCCTCTCCCTTCTGCTTTTTTCACAATTTTTCACAAAATTTAGGGGAGGGGGATCAGACGCCCATTTAATGGGCGCCTGAAGCCAGACGCCCTTTAAATGGACAGCTCAAGTCAAAACTGAATTTTCAAGGTTCAGAATATTCAAATTTGAATGGACTGGAGATGCCCTTAGGAAGGCGGAAAATTCAAAAACTTAACCACTTTCTATCACACTATAAATTATATTAAAGAATTAAATAAATTATTGTTAATTCCCTAATTAAAATTGGTGTTACTCGACATCAATAAACACACGTATATGAAAGAGGTGAAGATGAGTAACATGATTTCTTCTTTTAAACTAAAATGGCTGTGTACCTTAAAAAAAATCTCCCAAACAATGATGAATTAGACTATGTCGTCTGCGGCATTAGATTCTCGAAGTGATGAAGAAATTTCAATGTGAATTTGGGAGGTTGATATGACGATCGAAATTGAGGGTTCTAAATTAGGGTTAAATATTGGCGAGTATTATGGCGTTGATAGGTCGAAGTGATTAGAGCGTCGAACTCGTCGACGAGAGGGGTAGCTTCGATAATTATTTGGGCACGTGCGACGGAAGGTTGGGTCGTGACATTTTGTCGCCTGTAGCAGAGCATCGAGTGATGCATTCAGAGTGAATGATCCGGGGTTCTTGGCAATGGCGCGGGCGAGTTGGGCTGGTGAAGAGAGAGATTTTGGCAAAGACAGGAGGTGTTTTCATGGACCGAGGCTTTATATCTCCATATTGTCGTGCAGGAAGATAGTGGTTTGTGCACATATACACGTTGTGGGTGAAAAAGAAGAACAATAGAGCGGCTACACTAGGTGAGTAATTTTTGTTCACCGCTGTACTTAAACACATTAATATATATTAAATTCTTAAACAAAAATATATAATTCGGTGCTCTGTTATGTATACATGTGTGTTATTGTTTATGTGTTGGGTGTGTATCAGTGTGTGTTGTGTGTTTATGTGGATATTTGTGCGGGTGTTTTTATATGTTGGAGCAGCAGCTCATGAGTGTGTGTGTAAGCACACATCAGTGTATACATGGCAGAGTGTGTACGTGTGTAGTGTACCGCAGTGTTAGTGTGTGTGTAAGTGTAATTTTATAAGTGGGGTGTCTGTGTATAGGTGTGCGTGTGTGTTACCATAAGCAAGGTGTGTGTGTTGAATTGTTAGTGCATTCATTGTTTTAGCTTTATCTGGATATTCATTTCCTAAGCTTATTTTGGTTAAGCTTCTTTGCACATTTTCTTGGTAGTCGCACCCTGTAAGTGTAACACTTGCTGTTATATATATTTTTATTTTATTTTACTTATAGCTGGTAGGCAAGCATACTAACCAGAATAGATATTAACCAATTCGAGTTCTGCTCAAACATAATATGAGATCTGTTATTACATTACTATTTTCAGACACACTGTATGTGTGTGGTTTTATATTGTTTTTTTTATTTCTACACAGCTTTTCATATTCAAAAGAATTTGATAGATCTTGCAACTGAAGTTTGTTTTTATTTATGTTTGGACGTGTACCACTACGATATACATTATGAAATTGATATTATGATGAGTTGGAACTATCAACTATAGACCTTTTTATGTTTATTTTAGTATAGCTCTGTTGATAATAAAGAGAATCAATCTCACTATCATATTCATCGTTTTGTCAAAGTTAGAAAATAGTCTTTATTCTCTGTGCATTACTTTATTAGTGCTCATGCCTACAAAAGTTCATTTTGTTGTAATGGAGCCTGTTTTATAAAGCTTTGTATATGATTTTGGTCTTGATTGTGTTATCCCGCCTTTTGGCAAGGCCGTGACATCAAAAAATTGATTAGAAAACTAAAGACAGTTACGTCGTAAAAGTTCGTTATACACTGTTTCACCACAGATATCGATGAATTTTGTCTGAGCCCGGATCAGGCCATAATTGATAAGACACATCAAGCAAGGTCAGGAAAAACAACATTCCAAGTTTCAAGTCAATCCGAGTTCGTATACTCAAGATATGATCGATGCAAAATGAAGGATTTCCCCTAATTCGAATCCATAGGAGAAACCTATGTTCGAATCCATCAACGTCTGTTTGCTCTGAATTCATCGACATGGTTTATGTTCGAACCCATCCAAGACATCACTAGTTCGAATCCATCGAGTTACCCATGTACGAAACCATAGCATTCGAATCGATCAGAAGGGAGATAGCTTCGCTTCCATCCGCTTTGTATCCATCCAGTGACCCTGCTTCGAATCCATCCTGTTGCAACGACTTCGTATCGATCGACTATTATGTATCGTGATCGATACGAATGAACTTCTGTTCGAATCCATTCCCTCGAATCCACTAAGTCAAAGCAGCGAAAAACATGGAGTCGACCCAGTCGACTCGGAGTGAAAAGTGGATTGACCCAGGAAATGCGCACCACGTCATCGCAAAGGCGCGTGAGGCCATCGAGTCGAGCCTATCGATTCGAATGAATCGAGTCGAAGCAAGCAAACTGCCGAAGAATGGCAATTCGAATCGACCATATCTCGCAATCTACAAGTCCAAATGCTATGAAATTTTCACAGAAGCTTGCACACATGTTGAAGAATGTCCACACCAAATTTTAGCTCGATTGGATGTTTTCTTGATCGATTCGAATGGATTTCGAATCGATCCCAAAGTGGGCCCGGATTTCCTGAAAGCGGGTATGTGGGCCCCCTCACGTGCCAGAAGTAGTCTCCCGAATTTTAGGCAAAATATCTGCCTCCTACACCTATAAATAGAGCCCCTGGTCATTTAGAAAAGAGGTCGGACAATTTTAAGAGTTAAAGAGCGTCCAGACTCTGCCAGATTTACTTCAAATCACCACCGCTACCTTATTTTCAGACTTAGCTCATAAATTCAGTTGTACTACATTATAAGAAATTGTAGTCTTCAAGTATCAAGCAATAAAGTCATAAACTTCAGAGTGGACGTAGGCAAGATCGCCGAACCACTATAAATTCTGTGTCATTTACTGTTTTTATTGAGTTTCCAGAGTGATTTGCATATTTATTTCTCTACATATGTGTTATCTGTGAATTGTGATTGCGAACTGGTGCTTTCAACGACATTTGGTGTTTGTGACCAATTTTGGCACAAACACTTTGGTGCTTTCACTGAGAACTGAACTCAAGGATTCTACCGCTTGGAAGTTGAATTCGAAGGTTTAAAAGTTCAGATTTGAAAAGCTATGACGAGACAATCGAGCAGAAGGCCAAGGCCAGAGCGAAGTCAGCACGAAGGAAGTCAAGAGGCTTTCTCAGGAGCAAACCAAGCTTCAGCCTTCATCACCAGGGATGAGATGGAAGTAATGATGAAGAGACAGGAGGAAATGATCCAGAATTTGCTTCAACAGATTGGACAACTTGGAGCGCAAAATCAAGGAACAACCGGAATCCAGAACGGAGCAGGACCATCTGGCACAGCGCCGGAGCTGGGGGCATACACTTAGAGCATGTTGATCTAATCCCAGGAAGAGATTCAGGGACATCCGAGCAACCTGGTGGCAATAGAGGGACGAACGCTCAACCAGGGGGGCAGAACGAAGGTGACACTCAAAGATCACAGCCTGACAACAACGACAGGTTGGCAGAGATGGTCAGACGGGCCATGAGAGGTGGACTAGTCAATAGAGATCTGGAGGATGTACATAGGAGTCCCTTTACTCCTACGATCAAGCAGGCCAGGAATCCACCGGACTTCAAGCTACCATCGGTGGAAATGTATGATGGGCGGATGGATCCAGCGGTCCATCTAACGAAGTATATGAGGCACATGGAAGTGCTGGGGGCATCACAGGAAGTCATGGCCCGGTGCTTTCCATTGTATTTGACGGACATTATAGCGCTATGGTTTAGACAACTGGAGAGTGGCTCCATTGGGACTTGGATAGATTTGACAGAAAGGTTTATGAGACAATTCAGAGTTCATATTTCGAGACCTAAGAACGTGATGAGTTTGGCGACTCTAAAGCAGAAAGCTGGGGAATCTTTGAGGAGTTTTCTGACGCGATTTAATGTAGCAGCAACATCAGTGGATCGACCAGATCCATCTATGGTCATGATGGCAGCTGTATCTAGAATATCTGATGGCACGGAGTTCAAGAATTCACTAACTAAGGATCCACCTACGGACCTGGGAGAGTTTTATCATGAAGCCGAAAAGTTTTTGCGATTAGAGGATGCTCGTATAGAGAGAGAAGAAGAAATCGATGTTTACACAGTTAGAGGCGGTAATTCACCTGGAAAGGGTGCAGAGACTGGTAAAGGGAAGCGAAAGGCTGAAGAAAATGATGACAGGTCAAAGCGGCAACGGAGGGAGCCGCGATTTACCACCTATTCAGAACTCAACGAGGGTTTGGAGCGAATCTACCAAGACACCCGAGAGCAAGTTGCCTATCGTAGACCAATACGACGGGATCCAACTACCGACGAGAGAAAATCAGACAAATATTTCTTATTCCACGAGCTGAATGGACATAGCACAAATGACTGTAGACACTTGAAGGATGAGGTAGAAGGGCATATCAGGAACGGTAGGCTACTTCAGTATTTGAGGAGGCGAGCTCCAGCGGTTGAACCTGAGCGACCACCGTTTACATCAGCTAGGGGTGACCCAGAGCCGAGGCACCGAATGGTTATCAATTGATTTAAATAACGATGAACGAGCCGTATACTTCTCATTGACACCATCAAACCATTTACACATGTATGAGATCGCGAACGATCCACTGGCATGCTCTGAATGATTATTGACTGTCTCGTAGTGAGAATTTACACTTTGACATCCTTGCTTTGCTTTTGTTTCATGTTGATTTGGACATTTAGACTTTGTTTGTCTGAATATTTCTGTGAACGTTAATTTGATATTTGCAATTCTGTAGAAGAAGTTACTTGCGTATGCTTTGGATCGCGAACGGTCCACAAGCACACCTTGTATGGCGACGAACCGCCATGATCGCTGATTAAGAAGTTCACCCGAACGTGAACCTGACGTTGATAATACTAAGTCCCCCCCGAGCACACTCATTCGCCTCGAACGGCACCCGACCTCGAACGATCACCATTCGCCTCGAACGAAACCCGACCTCGAACGGTCACCATTCGCCTCGAACGGCACCCGACCTCGAACGGTCACCATTTGCCTCGAACGGCACGCGACCTCGAACGGTCACCATTTGCCTCGAACGGCACCCGACCGTGAACGGTCACACATCATCTAGTATAACATTCGATCGCGAACGATCACACTCTGTCTCGTACGGCACCCGACCACGAATGGTCACAATTCACCTAATATGACATTCGATCGCGAACGATCACATTTTTGCCTCGTACAGCACACGATCGCGAACGATCACATTCTTCTTTCCACATCACCCGACCGTGAACGGTCATAATTCATCTAGAACGACGTCCGATCGCGAATGGTCACAACTCGTCTAGAACGACATCCAACCACGAACGGTCCCATTTCTTTATTTGCCGCGAACGGCATCCGACCGCGAACGGTCTCATTTCGTTATTTGCCGCGAACGGCATCCGACCGCGAATGGTCCCATATCTTTATCGCGAACGGTATCCGACTGCGAATGGTCCCCTTTCTTTGTTCACCATGAACGGCATCCGACCACGAACGGTCCCATTTCGCTATTTGCCGCGAACGGCATCCGACCTCGAAAGGTCCCATATCGCCTCGAATGACATACGATCCCGAACGATCGTCGTTCGTGGTCAGATTAAACTATAAATTTCTTTGCAGGTCATCAACAGGATATGAACATCCGGCTTATGGCATAACAAAACACACCTTCCAATCACAAGGCATGTTTTGGGGGGCAAATGTTATCCCGCCTTTTGGCAAGGCCGTGACACCAAAAAGTTGACTGGAAAACTAAAGACAGTTCATCGTAAAAGTTCGTTATACACTGTCTCACCACAGATATCGATGAATGTTGTCTGAGCCCGGATCATGCCACAATTGATAAGACACATCAAGCAAGGTCAGGAAAAGCAACATTCCAAGTTTCAAGTCAATCCGAGTTCGTATACTCAAGATATGATCGATGCAAAATGAAGGATTTCCCCTAATTCGAATCCATAGGTGAAACCTATGTTCGAATCCATCAACGTCTGTTTGCACTGAATCCATCGACAGGGTTTATGTTCGAACCCATCCAAGACATCGCTAGTTCGAATCCATCGAGTTACCCCTGTACAAAACCATAGCATTCGAATCGATCAGAAGGGAGATAGCTTCGCTTCCATCCGCTTCGTATCCATCCAGTGACCCTGCTTCGATTCCATCCTATTGCAACGACTTCGTATCGATCGACTATTATGTATCGCGATCGATACGAACGAACTTCTGTTCGAATCCATTCCCTCCAATCCACTAAGTCAAAGCGTCGAAAAACATGGAGTCGACCCAGTCGACTCGGAGTGAAAAGTGGATTGACCCAGGAAATGCGCACCACGTCATCGCAAAGGCGCGTGAGGCCATCGAGTCGAAGCAAGCAAACTGCCGAAGAATGGCAATTCGAATCGACCATATCTCGGAATCTACAAGTCCAAATGCTATGAAATTTTCACAGAAGCTTGCACACATGTTGAAGAATGTCCACACCAAATTTCAGTTCGATTGGATGTTTTCTTAATCGATTCGAATGGATTTCGAATCGATCCCAAAGTGGGCCTGGATTTCCTGAAAGCGGGTATGTGGGCCCCCTCACGTGCCAGAAGTAGTCTTCCGAATTTTAGGCAAAATATCTGCCTCCTACACCTATAAATAGAGCCCCTGGTCATTCAGAAAAGAGGTCGGACAATTTTAAGAGCTAAAGAGCGCCCAGACTCTGCCAGATTTACTTCGAATCACCACCGCTACCTTATATTCAGACTTAGCTCATAAATTCAGTTGTACTACATTATAAGAAATTGTAGTCTTCAAGTATCAAGCAATAAAGTCATAAACTTCAGAGTGGACGTAGGCAAGATCGCCAAACCACTATAAATTCTGTGTCATTTACTGTTTTTATTGAGTTTCCAGAGTGATTTGCATATTTATTTCTCTACATATGTGTTATCTGTGAATTGTGATTGCGAACTGGTGCTTTCAACGACATTTGGGGTTTGTGACCAATTTTGGCACAGACACTTTGGTGCTTTCACTGAAAACTGAACTCAAGGATTCTACCGCTTGGAAGTTGAATTCGAAGGTTTAAAAGTTCAGATTTGAAAAGCTATGACGAGACAATCGAGCAGAAGGCCAAGGCCAGAGCGAAGTCAGCACGAAGGAAGTCAAGAGGCTTTCTCAGGAGCAAACCAAGCTTCAGCCTTCATCACCAGGGATGAGATGGAAGTAATGATGAAGAGACATGAGGAAATGATCCAGAATTTGCTTCAACAGATTGGACAACTTGGAGCGCAAAATCAAGGAACAACCGGAATCCAGAATGGAGCAGGACCATCTGGCACAGCGCCGGAGCTGGGGGCATAAACTTAGAGCATGTTGATCTAATCCCAGGAAGAGATTCAGGGACATCCGAGCAACCTGGTGGCAATAGAGGGACGAACGCTCAACCAGGTGGGCAGAACGAAGGTGACACTCAAAGATCACAGCCTGACAACAACGACAGGTTGGCAGAGATGGTCAGACGGGCCATGAGAGGCGGACTAGTCAATAGAGATCTGGAGGATGTACATAGGAGTCCCTTTACTCCTACGATCAGGCAGGCCAGGAATCCACCGGACTTCAAGCTACCATCGGTGGAAATGTATGATGGGCGGATGGATCCAGCGGTCCATCTAACGAAGTATATGAGGCACATGGAAGTGCTGGGGGCATCATAGGAAGTCATGGCCCAGTGCTTTCCATTGTATTTGACAGACATTGCAGCGCTATGGTTTAGACAACTGGAGAGTGGCTCCATTGGGACTTGGACAGATTTGACAGAAAGGTTTATGAGACAATTCAAAGTTCATATTTCGAGACCTAAGAACGTGATGAGTTTGGCGACTCTAAAGAAGAAAGCTGGGGAATCTTTGAGCAATTTTCTGACGCGATTTAATGCGGCAGCAGCATCAGTGGATCGACCAGATCCATCTATGGTCATGATGGCAGCTGTATCTAGAATATCTGATGGCACGGAGTTCAAGAATTCACTAACTAAGGATCCACCTACGGACCTGGGAGAGTTTTATCATGAAGCCGAAAAGTTTTTGCGATTAGAGGATGCTCGTACAGAGAGAGAAGAAGAAATCGATGTTTACATAGTTAGAGGCGGTAATTCACCTGGAAAGGGTGCAGAGACTGGTAAAGGGAAGCGAAAGGCTAAAGAAAATGATGACAGGTCAAAGCGGCATCGGAGGGAGCCGCGATTTACCACCTATTCAGAACTCAACGAGGGTTTGGAGCGAATCTACCAAGACACCCGAGAGCAAGTTGCCTATCGTAGACCAATACGACGGGATCCAACTACCGACGAGAGAAAATCAGACAAATATTGCTTATTCCACGAGCTGAATGTACATAGCACAAATGAATGTAGACACCTGAAGGATGAGGTAGAAGGGCATATCAGGAACGGTAGGCTACTTCAGTATGTGAGGAGGCGAGCTCCAGCGGTTGAACCTGAGCGACCACCGTCTACATCAGCTAGGGGTGACCCCGAGCCGAGGCACCGAATGGTTATCAATTTATTTAAATAACGATGAACGAGTCGTAAACTTCTCACTGACACCATCAAACCATTTACACATGTATGAGATCGCGAACGATCCACAGGCATGCTCTGAATGATTATTGACTGTCTCGTAGTGAGAATTTACACTTTGACATCCTTGCTTTGCTTTTGTTTCATGTTGATTTGGACATTTAGACTTTGTTTGTCTGAATATTTCTGTGAACGTTAATTTGATATTTGCAATTCTGTAGAAGAAGTTACTTGCGTATGCTTTGGATCGTGAACGGTCCACAAGCACACCTTGTATGGCGACGAATCGCCACGATCGCTGATTTAGAAGTTCACCCGAACGTGAACCTGACGTTGATAATACTAAGTCCCCCCCGAGCACACTCATTCGCCTCGAACGGCACCCGACCTCGAACGGTCACCATTCGCCTCGAACGGAACCCGACCTCGAACGGTCACCATTCGCCTCGAACGGCACCCGACCTCGAACGGTCACCATTTGCCACGAACGGCACCCGACCTCGAACGGTCACCATTTGCCTCGAACGGCACCCGACCGCGAACGATCACACTTCATCTAGTATAACATTCGATCGCGAACGATCACACTCTGCCTCGTACGGCACCCGACCACGAATGGTCACAATTCACCTAATATGACATTCGATCGCGAACGATCACATTTTTGCCTCGTACGGCACACGATCGCGAACGATCACATTCTTCTTTCCACGTCACCCGACCGCGAACGGTCATAATTCGTCTAGAACGACGTCCGATCGCGAATGGTCACAACTCGTCTAGAACGACATCCAACCGCGAACGGTCCCATTTCTTTATTTGCCGCGAACGACATCCGACCGCGAAAGGTCTCATTTCGTTATTTGCCGCGAACGGCATCCGACCGCGAACGGTCCCATTTCTTTACCACGAACGGTATCCGACCGCGAATGGTCCCTTTTCTTTGTTCACCATGAACGGCATCCGACCACGAACGGTCCCATTTCGCTATTTGTCGCGAACGGCATCCGACCTCGAAAGGTCCCATATCGCCTCGAATGACATACGATCCCGAACGATCGTCATTCATGGTCAGATAAAACTATAAATTTCTTTGCAGGTCATCAACAGGATATGAACATCCGGCTTATGGCATTACAAAACACACCTTCCAATCACAAGGCATGTTTTGGGGGGCAAATGTTATCCCGCCTTTTGGCAAGGCCGTGACACCAAAAAGTTGACTGGAAAACTAAAGACAGTTCGTCGTAAAAGTTCGTTATACACTGTCTCACCACAGATATCGATGAATTTTGTATGAGCCCGGATCAGGCCACAATTGATAAGACACATCAAGCAAGGTCAGGAAAAGCAACATTCCAAGTTTCAAGTCAATCCGAGTTCGTATACTCAAGATATGATCGATGCAAAATGAAGGATTTCCCCTAATTCGAATCCATAGGTGAAACCTATGTTCGAATCCATCAACGTCTGTTTGCTCCGAATCCATCGACAGGGTTTACGTTCGAACCCATCCAAGACATCGCTAGTTCGAATCCATCGAGTTACGCCTGTACGAAACCATAGCATTCGAATCGATCAGAAAGGAGATAGCTTCGCTTCCATCCGCTTCGTATCCATCCAGTGACCCTGCTTCGAATCCATCCTGTTGCAACGACTTCGTATCGATCGACTATTATGTATCGTGATCGATACGAACGAACTTCTGTTCGAATCCATTCCCTCGAATCCACTAAGTCAAAGCGGCGAAAAAAATGGAGTCGACCCGGTCGACTCGGAGTGAAAAGTGGATTGACCCAGGAAATGCGCACCACGTCATCGCAAAGGCGCGTGAGGCCATCGAGTCGAGCCTATCGATTCGAATGAATCGAGTCGAAGCAAGCAAACTGCCGAAGAATGGCAATTCGAATCGACCATATCTCGCAATCTACAAGTCCAAATGCTATGAAATTTTCACAGAAGCTTGCACACATGTTGAAGAATGTCCACACCAAATTTCAGCTCGATTGGATGTTTTCTTGATAGATTCGAATGGATTTCGAATCGATCCCAAAGTGGGCCTGGATTTCCTGAAAGCGGGTATGTGGGCCCCCTCACGTGCCAGAAGTAGTCTCCCAAATTTTAGGCAAAATATCTGCTTCCTACACCTATAAATAGAGCCTCTGGTCATTCAGAAAAGAGGTAGGACAATTTTAAGAGCTAAAGAGCGCCCAAACTCTGCCAGATTTACTTCAAATCACCACCGCTACCTTATATTCAGACTTAGCTCATAAATTCAGTTGTACTACATTATAAGAAATTATAGTCTTCAAGTATCAAGCAATAAAGTCATAAACTTCAGAGTGGACGTAGGCAAGATCGCCGAACCACTATAAATTCTGTGTCATTTACTGTTTTTATTGAGTTTCCAGAGCGATTTTCATATTTATTTCTCTACATATGTGTTATCTATGAATTGTGATTGCGAATTGGTGCTTTCAACGACATTTGGGGTTTGTGACCAATTTTGGCACAAACAGATTGTTTATCTGTATTATATAGTAAACAACCATCTTATTGGATTAATAAATATGAGTACTTACAAGTTGGCTTATAAAACATATATGAGCAGTTTTCGTAATATATAATTTAAAATATCTAAACACTATTTAATTTTATAAAAGATTGAGAAATTAGATGTTTATTGTATAAAATATATTTAGTAGTTATTATCTATTTCTTAGTATTTATTTTATTATATAAAATTATATGTTTGGAATGTTTTATTATTAAATATTGATTCATTTATTTATATTTAGTTGAATAATCAATTTTACAGCTATTTCTGATTTTTGATTTTATCGTCTTTATACGGATTTCAAAGATATGAGCGATAACCATTGAGATAGATTTTGTTTAGAGATTTGGTATAGTCTGGTGTTGACATCCTTTTGAATGGACTTGTTATGTTTTATATTGATTTAGTTATTTATTTCTATGTGATGAGGAATTTGAATAAACGGTTTAGTGATATCGTATGGTATGAGACTTCCGGTAACACTTTTCTGGTTATTCATTGAACTTATCATATAGAGATATCTATTGTGGATTTAAGTGTAGATTATGGGCATAGAATAATTATATGAGTAACATGCAGTGGTATGGAACGCTGTTATGTTATTCGTTTGATTATTCTATGTAAGTAAATATCACTTAAATGGGGATTACTCATGTATGTGATGATACTCGCTACGTTGATTATATTATAGTTACGTGGTGACTTATGGATATGGTCGTGTGTCTGTACGAGATTAAAGCTCTAGTATATTATAGTCATGTGGTGATTTATACGGAGTCGTGTGTTAGCTTATGACTAGAGCTATATGTGGATATTGGATATGACTATTATATGTCCTCCACCTGTTATCCAACTGCCTATATGGTTTGGGAGTGAACCAGATCTGCCAGTATCCATCCTGGCCGTTTGATCTTTGGGTCGCGCCCTAGATCCGCGACACTATTGTTAGATATTTTGGACGCACATCACATGATTGGTAGTTGGTAGGGTAGGTGCCCAACAGCCCCTTGTGTCACATAGGCCAACAGTTTATTACCTACATGGAAAAAAGCAGGGTTGTGACCGGGGCTACGCGAAGAAGAGCTCCTAGTGGATGAGGTCACGATGTCTGTCGAGGTAACTGAAGACTGTAGAGTTAGACGGTACTTTGCAGGAGGCGAGTAGTCCTGGGTCCCTAGAGCATGTCGTGTGCTATAAGTCTCCCTTTCTGGTTCAGGGTTATGTATGTGATGTGGATTGACATATTTTGTTAATTGTCCCATGAGGTGGCTATACTAGAGACTGTGTGCCTAAAGTGTAGTCAGTCCCTATATATAAATATTATACTAATTTCCTCATATATAAGGAAATGAGATTTTATCTGGATCGGTGTCCGAAATATGGTGGATGCTCAGATCTATTATTATGTATTGATAGGCTGTTTATCTTGGTGTATTGATGACGATTCTTTTGTTGTTTATATCGAGTGATATATTTGGTTATTGTTGTAAGATAATGTGATGATTTTCATTAATGATGGTTTCTTGATTTTAATAATGATTTCTGGATTTGGATGATTCATCCATCAGATTCGATGTTCTTGAATTCTTATCTAGTTTGCTTTAAGATGGGTAATGACGTCTTCATATATGTTTTGTGATATTTGAAGTTATATAATAACTGGAAATTTGTTTATGCTATGGTGATTATATACGATACATATAATACATGTTTATCTATATTATGGATGGTATTATATTATTGCTCATATACTAAATTATAAACATTTTACCTTATGATATAGTCATAGTCTTATCCGTGTGTTACTTATAATACTCTGGTCAGTACGAGACATTACAGGTACATGGACGATACTATTAGCATTTGATTATTTGAGCTTAGAGGAGTATTATATTAATATTGTTACCCAATACTTATATGATGTTGATTCACTGAATGTTTACAAGATTGACATTTGAGTTGTATTGTATACTTTGTATGTATATATGAGATATATATCTAATGTTTTAATATGTACCAGTGTCAATCCAATGGAATATTCACATGCGTACCCCATATAGCCTCATTCTCCGTATTATCTGACAGTATTACTATGTAATACTCTTGGATAGTATGGGTACAGAGGTGGGGTGTTTCAAATTGATATCAGAGCAAGGTTCAGAACCATACATTATTAGAGACATGAGTCAAAACCTCAGTAAGACATAGAGCCTCTGTCCCTTTGATATGTTGGGTAATTCCCTAATTTAAGGAATGATATATATATATATGTATATACACACACACATATATACAAGATTATTACAAGAATAATCAATTGGGAATGTATTTGTTACTTTCTGTATATATAAGACATTTGGATTTTGACATTTTCAGTATGAATATAAATATAAAATGATTATATTTAGTATTTATAAGTATGGAGTTATTAGTCTGGTTATAGATTCCTCCTATGGAAATTGCAAGGACGTAATTTTGTTAAGGAGAGGAGTTTTAACAACCAAGTCTTTAGGGGTAATTAATAATAAGTATTTATTTAATTGTAAATGGACTTTTAGATTTTAATTAAATAATTTAAATTTAATCTAGAATATCGGAACTTTAAAACAAGATAATTAGTGATGATTTAGAAAAAAATGATAAATAATATTTTAGTAAAATAGTGATTTAATAATTTATTAATTATTTTTGTAATTTAAAAGTATGATTGAATTATTTTGGAAGAATTGTAAATTAAAATTTTGTAAATAAATAAAATTGGAATTTAAGGGAAAATAATTTACTGATGTAATTGGATTATGTTGGGCTTGAATGTTTACTTCATAAGGTAATAGAAGAGGAAAAGAAAGAAATATGTCTATATATTTACCTATATTTACTAAAGCCCAAAACCCAAGCAAATCAAGCCCAACAATCTTAAACTCTAAAATCACATTTACTGATCTCTCTCTCTCTCTCTCTGGATATTTCAATTTCTAGATGTTTCATTTTCATTTATAAATACTCCTTCATTCGTTCATTTGGGAGGAGGGAAAAATTCCAAAGCTTAACCACCTTCTACCACGCTGAAAATTATATTAAAGAATTAAATAAATTATTGTTAATTCCCCAATTCAAATTGGGGTTACTCGGCATCAATAAACATATGTATATGAAAGAGGTGAAGATGATTAACATGATTTCTTCTTTTAAGCTAAAATGGCGAGTACCTTAAAAAATTATTCTCCCAAACCATGATGAATTAGACTATGTCATCCTCGGCATTAGATTCTAAGTGATGGAGAAATTTTATTTTGAATTTGGGAGGGTACTGTAACGATCAAAATTGAGGGTTCTAAATTACGTTAGATACTGGCGAGTATTCTGGCAATGATAAGTCAAAGTGATTCGAGCGTAGAACTCGTCGACAAGAGGGGCAGCTTAGATGATGGTTTGGGCACGTGCGATGGAAGGTTGGGTCGCGACATTTTATCGCTTGTAGTAGAGCATCTAGTGACGCATTCTGAGCGAATGATCAGGGATTCTTGGCGATGGCGCAGGAGAGTCGGGCTAGTGAAGAGAGATTTTGGCAAAGACATGAGGTGTTTTCATGGAATGAGGCTTCATATCTCTATATTGTTGTGTACGAAGATAGTGGTTTACGCACATGTACATGCTATAGAGAAGAAGAAGAACAACAGAGTGGCTACACCAAGTGAGTCATTTTTTTCACCACTATACTTAAACGTTACTATATATTAAATTCTTAAACAAAAATATATAATTTGGAGCTCTGTTATGTATATATGTGTGTTATTGTTTGTGTGTTGGGTATGTATCAGTGTGTGCGCATATGGATATTTATGTGCGTGTATTTATATGTTGGAGCAGCAGCTCATGATGTGTGTGTGTGCACCTATATATATGTATGTATATGTATGTATGTATATGTATGTATATATGTATGTATGTATCTATGTATATAGACACACAAAAGTGTGTGCGTGGGTATATATCAGTGTATATATAGCAAAGTGTGTACGTGTGTGGCGTGCCTGAGTGTTAGTGTGTGTGTAATTTTATGAGTGTGATGTGTGTGTGTGTATAATAGGTGTGCATGTGTGTTAACATAATCAAGGTTTAACAACTCGCGATTTTCGACCCTCGAAAATTGACACTAATACGTTCACCGTATTGTGTGCCAAGAAATCAAATGCCGAAAAACCCGATTGTTAGAGGAAAAGAAGGAAGAAAGAAGAAGAGAAAACGAAGACAAAAGGAAACTAAAACAACATAGAACCTCACAATCACAGCGGAATTTCGATACAATCGCAGCGGAGAAAACCGCGCGTGAATACGACCTTATATGAAAAATATATGCTCGTTAGAATGACTTGAAAAATTGAATATAAATATAAAAATAAATAAAATAAAAACTAATGGTACATGCCATGTCACCATCGTTCAGCATCATGCGCAGCAACCTAGAAGCTTCTCTCGTTCGAACCCTAAAACACACGCACGCCGCCACTACATCAACGACGAACGCCGCCGCCTAAGGCCAACCACGGCCTGCCAGACGTCGCCTCCGACCTCTGCTATCATTCACGACCACCCCCTGACCACCTAGTCGTCGATCGAACCCAAAATCAAAACCGCCGCCTATAGGGATAAAACACTAATCGAATTTTAGCCAATGATCTAGCCGTCATCTCTACCCACGAACCACACAGATGAACTACTTGCGACAATCTCTACCCATCCATGCCACCCAATCGACGATCCATGGAAGTTGATCAAGATGCGATGAACGGCCGAGAATTGTTCCTCGAATTCTGGACACACAAAAACCCAAATCAAAAAACAAACTGCGGATTTGAATTGCGCTCGTCGAGAGCTTCGAATCGGTATATAATATGGTAGGATTTTGAGAAGTTTGATTTTGCTTCTTCCATTGAAGAGGGAACAAACAGAAGTTGATGTATGTACATAATAGACTGAAAGACAGCTAGGATTAGAGGAACAAAGTCTATTTATACGAACAAAACCCGATAAGAATGAATAACGCCCAAATTGATTTGAATTGACAATAACAACCTAAAAATCCCTTTCGCTTTCGAAATGAAAGTGGGTCATCCCATATATCAAAAAAGATGTTTTTGATATTATTAAATTCAATGGAATAGGTTTCAAGTCCAAATTCCATCGTATAAAGAAATTAGCTTTAAAATCAGCTTATTTCAAATTGAATTCAATTAAATTTAATTAAATTGATTTCTACGTGTTTCGAGCCCGTACGATCAAACGACAAGTCCGATCGCTACGAAACTTGAAACCTTACAATAATTCACTGTTACGGATCCATGAAACTAGTTTCGTCGAAATCCAAGTCAGTGTCCAAAATGACTATTTTCACATTAATTAAATAAATTATTATTAAATTGATTAAATCACTTTTTAATTCCACTTTTAATAACTAACAAACCTTATCATTTTTTATTACTTAGACATTTACAATAATTTAAAACAAATTTACATATCAATCCAGTGTTAAATATTACACTAATTACAGTGTTCAATTTCAACTGTAATTAAATCCAATTAATTATAATTTAATTGATTAAATTTGATTTCAATCTTTTTTTTCAATCAATCATTACCCTATGGGCATAGTTAACGTTGCTTTATATCTTATTACATTAATATTCTCCAGTTTCATCTTAATTTCCATTAACGTAATATTAAATTACATTTAATTACAATTGTTTTCCAATTTTATTTAACAGACTAAATAAATAGGTAACATATAATAATTGTCACCATTAACTATTAATCACATTTATAAGTTTATTATTTACAAACAAATGTTATAACAACTTACATAATACTAATTTTATCCAATTACAATTTCTTGCACATTATTTCATTAATTAATACAACATTTAAATTATTAGTTACTCTCTTAATCCAATTGTCAATTTATACACACATTATTACAATAAATTTATAATCTATAACCAATTATAACTCTTTAATCATTTTAATTAATTGGAATTATATTTAAAGCAGTTATTAATTACCTTAAATTAATACTATTACATTTCATTCCAGTTATATTCTTATTATTAAATCATAAATTTTTATTTCTTTCAACATTCAATCACAAAACCTTATTAAATTAATTATTTTTAATTATCGAAAATTACGGATCGTTACACCAACCACCACACTCTGCCTCCCAATCAAAACGAAGATGATGTCATCCATGCAAAAAAGCATCCCTAACAACTCATTTAGAACTTAATCTTTTTATTCCACGTGTAGTTGAAGATATTGAATATGATGATGAAGATACCACTTGCTATGAACATATTATTTAGTTAATGAAGCAATACACACCCCCACTAATATACATGTTTAAATACTAATAATAATCCATGGTTTAAATAAGATTTGAATGTTTATATATAGAAGTTAGTATGAACTACATGAGCAGTTAAAAAAAATCTAACAGAAAACAAATCCAGTACCCATTTAGGGGAATTAGTCCCTACAAAAACCAAAGGCCATAAACCTACTTGGAAAGGGTTCATTAATTCAACCCACAACATAAAGCATATTATTAAACAAATAAGAGCATTAATTCAACCAACAACACAAAAATATGATTAAAAAACCAAGAAGTTGATGTAACATAATTGGACCAAAACCAGTTCACATCAAAGTGTTAGCATCATAATATTTAACATATAATGGAAAACATTCAATTCTTGTCATATATCTTTTACTCTCAACTAGCAAATAACATATATCTGATTTGAAAGATTCTTTTTATATTAAAACATTGATAATTAATAAAGCAATGCAACTAAAAGTTTTAGTATTGCATTAATTTCAGTGGACATAAGCAAAAATTTGTCAAATATGCGAATATTATATAATATATGATAAACTTTACAATACAAAATGCTGATAAATTTTGGGAATTTGACATAGAGGATTATAAAATCCAATTTTAACCTAAGTACTCCAGCAAAGAGATGGACCCTAAATTGACTGATTTTAATGTAAAAATGACAATAATAATGGATTCATATGAAATTGAAATAATACTTTTTCCAGAAGAAATTTAATATTAAATAGAGGGATTGATG
Organism: Allium fistulosum; assembly: GCA_030737815.1. NCBI lineage: Eukaryota > Viridiplantae > Streptophyta > Magnoliopsida > Asparagales > Amaryllidaceae > Allium > Allium fistulosum. Next base: position 373,886,650 of record CM060902.1, on the reverse strand, counting down.
AAAACTAGGAATTACCACCTATAAACTTTGATGACAGTTGGAGTGATATGGTGTTGCCTAGGGGATCGGGAGAAAATCTGATGCGACATTTGACTACAAATAGCATGATATGGAGTTGCCAACTAGAGAAAACGACGATTAGAAAAGAAGAAAAATTAGTGCAACTGGTTTTTGTTTTGGAGACTTGCCACTTTATTTTTGGAAGGATAGGCGTGGATGTAGGAAATGAATATGTTGCTTCTTTATTTTGTGATTGTGTTTGATAACGCTGAGAAGTTAATTAGGTACACCTAAGTAGTAGGATCGCAGAGAACGCTATACTAATTTTCAATAGATATAGGGTTCTCTTGTAGCGTGACTTAATCAGTTACAACAAAAAAACCAATTTATAACTTAGCTACAACAATGATTAACCAGCTTATCACCAAAAGCAACACTTAAACAGATGCATAACCTAATCAAGTACAATAAAAAGGCATATCTACAAAGAGTTACAACAATAGTAACTGAGCTTATCACCGAAAGCAACATCTAAGCAGGTGCACGACCTATTCATGAATATTATCAAACATATTGATCAAACAATTGTGAAAAATGCTACCAAAATTTATGACATTCAATCGCATAGATAAAATAAAGTAACAAAATATTTCATATAAAACATGAAAATAGACTATCATGACAAAAAGGACAAATGTTTGATAGATATATAGCTAGTAAATTCAGCCTGCTAAAAATATTTACAAGGAAAATATTTTCTTAGAAAACTAAGTTGCATGAAAAGTTATATTTCACAAAAAAAATACAGAAAATAATAAGACATCAAATTACAAATTTTTATTCAATAACAGACGATACAAAAATACATTAAAATTATTCAAAAACATAAAAGTAAAAAAGTACATACTCTACACTTGATTTCTTAACAAACAAGATCTTTTGTTATGTCCTAATTTCTGACATAAACTGCAATGTTTGTACTTATTCACCTCACCTGCTGACTTAATATGTTCTTAAGAAGGAGACCTTACTGCACCACGTTGTCTCTTAGGTGGATGTACTTCAACATCTTCACGTAAAACATCCGCCATTTGAAAATTAACAAATGGATGAATTGTAAGAATAAGATGCTTGGAAAAAGGATACTTTGAACTAATCGTCGATATAGGAATGAACATCCAAATCAAAATTAAGAATGCTTCGAATGCCATAAGCAAATATCCCTTTATGCGCTATATTTTACAGCTACACTGTTAAACACTCAAATCTACACAATTAGTTTGAGATGACTGAACTTCATAAGCATCAACAATAGATCTAGTAACTCTCCATTAAATGCCTTCCAAACATGCACAACTGACCATTCCAAGTTTTACATAGTTCACGTCTATCTGACATAAATTTCATGACCTTCAAACGAATTATATCCAAACATGTAGTGATATGTAAATATTTTTCCTCTAAAATCCAACGACTAAAACTTTTCACACAATTATAACTCATTTTCCCTTATCAATTTTCAAGAAAAAAACATTAGCAATAACTATTCAGAAGGAAAAACATGCAAAAAAACTTTCTATCTATGCTCCATCAACACACCTAAATCCAGACAGAGATTGATTGAATATATCTTTTGTAGCAGCATTAACAACTCGAAAAAAATCCATTTCCTTTGGCCTTGAGGAAACTTTTTTGTTAAAAAACTCTTCAAATTATTCTTTAAATGATAGTAATAAGAGCCACGTGTTAAATCTGGAAAAACTTGAGAAATAGCAAGCAAAAGCTCAGGATGCCAATTTGATACAAAAGTGAAATAACGATCATCATCACGTAACATTTTCCTAAGCTTTGTTAAAAACCAATTAAAATTAGGTTCACCTTCACCTGATATAATGCCAATAGCAAGTGCAAAAAAACCTAAAATAAAGACAGATACATATATTACATTCATGAACTAAAAATTGTTGGAGAAAATGTACAAATAGCAATAATGTAGCTCTAGCAAATAGTCTGAAAAATATGACAAACGTTTGACATGCAAATATTTGACAAGTTGAAGTTTTCAAATCTAACAAAGAACTTAAAACATAACAAAAAAATTGTATTATCAATTTAATAAATAAATCATTGAAATAAAATAAATCAAAAAATTAATGAACAAAATGTAGAAAATGCAACATTAACAAATAATTGCATCACACTCCTTATCATTCTTAACAACATTTAATTTATATCCATTTTTAATACAATGTAGGACAAGATACATTTGAAACATTTCAACACCATTAGGAAATCTTTGACTAACAACAGCAAACACTAGACCGTTAGAATCATTTTTTAACAATTGTTTCAAAAAAAACAAGAATCAACCAAAGAACCAACCGTGGAAGAATTAGATAAACCACCCTCAGTAAACCAACAGTAAGTGAAGAACTATAAGAACCAACATCCACCGAATTACTTTTAGATTGCTTTGAAATAACCAAAACATGTAGAAAATTATTATGGTTAGAGCAATAAGCAACAAGACACTATGCAAATTAGAGTTAGTTTCAATTTCTCTTTTTCTATCATCTTTTTCATAAAGCAATTCAATAAAACCATGTGTCATATATTATTTCTCAATCTCAACACACAATCACTCAAATCAAGCTGTCTGCTATAAGTATCATTACACCACATAAAAACAACAAGAACATTGATAGTATCAGGCTTGCACAAATATCTATACTATAATGCAAAACCTTGGTCAAACCGGTCAAAGTGAAGCCTTTTTCGGATTTCCAAAAATACCCATCCATGATCTATAGCAACAAAATCTGTTGTAGTACATTTTAGTCTTTGACATCCACGTACTCATCCGTGTTGAGTGGAAATCCACGTTCCCATTTCCCCATAAACAGCAACCGACTCCAACTTTTCTTCTGCATTCCCCCATCTATCTTTATTTTATTTCTCTTCAAAGGTGATTCTAACTTCTTAATCAATCAATTGCTTCAATTTAATCCTCATCTGCTTCACTGAAAAACCATAACTTTAACTTTCTTCAAACTTACAGCAATTTCATGGCATCACGAAGAATCAGATCAATCTCCATGATTGATGAACAAGAAGCGGACAACATCAAGTTTGGAAAGCAAAAGAATTTGGACGAAAATGAGTTTGGGAAGAGATAGGGCTTCGTTCTAAAGAAGAAAAAGAGTATGAATGACGGTATTGTTTGGAGTTTTGGATGAGGCGGTCGGTCCTATTCATCTGAGTTTTGGATGAAGCGGTCGACTCCATTTACCTATGTAATTCGAGTTATCCATTCGTCGGATTATTGCCACGTTTTAGGATAATGCCACTGCCTCGAAAGTGTACTCAACATTAGGTAAGCAGTAGTAGGGCCAAAAACTGAATACCGTACTAATTAAATTTAAGTATCTTGATCTCATTCCTGCATTTTTTACTTTCTTCACCCTCATTTTATCCATTGACTTAAATATACCACTAAAACTTTCTGAATTATGTTGGATCTTTGTTTCTGTAGGTTGTTAGAGCTAGCATGGTGAGATTTGTGATGTAAATCTATTTACAGGTATACCACAGTTGATTTAAAGATTATAATTTTGTTTATTCCTTTCTCTAACTTAGTTCTATTGCAATAGTAGTAATGAAGACCACTTTTTACTGTTCAAATAACTAAATAATGTAATGATTTTTGCTCTATTTAATTATTTCTATTTTGTGATGAGTTTTATCAAGTAAAGTTGTTTCAAATGAGCAGAATACTGTAAAGGGAGGAGGAGATTTGTTTCATTTGTAGCCATGTGCATCTATGAAGATTTGTAAAGAAAATTGGACTTATTGGTTGGGGATTTCAACTCAAATTGTAAGTATGAGATAAATTTCCACCACTTTTTTAAAGATTCTTTATGGTTGGGAACCTATAATTTTATGGCATCCCAGTATCTTATTTCTTATGTTTACATTCATATTATAAGATGCATTTATGGACTTACTCCATCATGAAAAGTTAAGCAGTTCATGTTGAAACTAGAGAGGTGGTGAAGATAGACCTAGCAAATTTAGTCAGTGAGGGGACCTAACTGGACAGTCATTATAACCCCACTGTACTTTGGTTTCATTTTCATGGACCTTCATCGTATACATAGTTTTGAAAATTGAACCGCATGTCAAACCACAATGATTAAATTGATCGCTATGAATTTGAAAAGCAACGGAGGGCTTCCACAAAAAAGTATTTAATTGAAGGAGAAAAGGTTGGCGCTGTTTATTAAAGTTTGATTTACATCTTTTCTTTGTTTTTATGACCTATGAATCTTCTTCTGTATTAAACTGCATTATGTTTTATGGTAACTAACAAACCATGATTTCTAAAATTTCCAACCAACTAAAGTTTCCCACATCCATTCCAATAGCAAAAGAAGATAAATAATTCTGAGATGATATGCAGGTCTGGAAATGCAGGACAGTGTTGTTGTCTTCCATAACGCAGGCACACGTTTCTATGATGGAGCTCGATTTGGACTTGGTGCAGAGGTAAACTCATTCTGAGTCTCTCTGTTTCGCTTATACTATTATTAGTACATTCATTCATAATTTATTATGTGGGGTTTAGGTTGGCATTAATACGAGTAGAATACGTGTACCTGCTCCTATTGCGTTAAAGGGTTGCTGACATAATATAATTTGATGTAAAGCATATACTTGAAAAGTGAAGCCTAATAATATTTTATGTTGCATGTACCAAAAATTGATTACTAATATGATTCACTGTGTATTCTATTAGCTAACTGTAAAATAATAATTATAATTGTGACATAGATTCTGTATTTGACACCACAATAAATCAGATAAGCGTGATGTGGAATTTAGATTTGGCTACTTTTTGGTACTCTTAGAAACTAATCAAAGCAGGTTTTCTTCATTTTCCCTTCCCATGTAAGGGCTCTAGATATCATATTTTTGAAATATTTCTTTGTTTAGTAATTGACTTATTAAATCCCTTACAAAAACTATATTTAAGTGTGTATTCTTCAATGGAAGGAAATCAATGATTCGATGCATTCTCTTTAATCATTTATTTACTAGATAATTAACAGAATTATGGTTAGATCCATTATATTTAGTAGATTACTGATTTTATAAATCAAAATTATCATTACCACTAATGCTGTTTACCAAGTTAATGGAACTCATCATCATTCTATAATTTTACTTATTGAAGTTTTGCATATATATTCATGGTTTTCAACTACAAACATCACACTATGTTATTTCAAAAATTGAAAAATGGAACAAACGGTATGTAAAATCATATGACTTGCATGAGAAAAAAATGAAATATGAATATGAAAATAAACGAAAACATTAAGAAAAGAACATGGAATGGTTGATATATAGGGTCATATACCATGTGTTAGATTAAAAATGCATCCTCTTATTGATTTTCAACATTTCTTTAATTTGTTGTATTCAGGTTGATTGTTTTTTTTCTTAAATTGTTGTGTACATTAAGTTTATATATATATTTATTAAAAATATATTACTTATCCATGTTATTTTTTTTCATACAAACTTACTAAAGATGGAGAGAATAACTAAGTTGAAATTAGGTGTACTTATATTATAAGTTGGATACTAATCTTCTTTCTCTTCTTTACAGGCTATTATAGTGGTTTGCACTTGGGAGCTAGCAAAAGTTCGGAAAAGAAGTGCAATAGATAGAGCTAAGATTGGAGGAGAAGAACCTCAAATCGAGAATCTTGCTGAAGAGATATGTTTACGTTCAACCTGTTAAAGCAGATGTTAAGAATGTTTTAAAATGGAAATCATTATTAGAGAATGAAGTAACATAACAACAAATATATATAGTCTGAAATGGAGTCGGGAACAACATTGATTGTCCTTCAAATATACAAAGCAAAGGTACACTCCATTTAGCATTTAATATATGTTTTTAACGTAGTTTTTTGTGTGGTGGATATGAACATTAATATCTTCTGTGAATTAGGTTGTTTCTTTTTATCTTTTTATAATTTTCCCACTTTCTACAATCACCAATAGGTGTTGCTGCATGAACAATGCCAAATTATCAACCACTTGGTTTTTCGTAGTGGTTCATATTTTAAAATCAAATGAGTTGATTAAATTTATCCTAGAACATTAGTTTAGTACACATAAACCTATTGATCTATGACCTTGAATGATATTAAATCATCATACCTTTAGTTAAAATATAAAAAGAAAAATAATAATAATCAAAATGGTTATCTGTCTAGCTATGAACTGTGCAATTTGAGAAGTACATAAGTCACGATACTCCAAGTTAACTTATTTATTGATTGAAACTATTGTCCATGCAGGCATGTTTAAAGAAAATCTATGCTGATCCATTAAGAAAGCATTTAGAACATCTGTGACATCCCATTGAAACCAAGAAAACCATGAAAAGAAACAAAGATACAAAGAGCTATGAAGAAAAAGAAGACGTTATCAAATTGTGGATGGTGCGTTCCTTACCAAGCACTTTTATGGGCTCGGTCTACATTGGGACCATTTTTAACTTCGAATTCTTTTTCACAATAAGGCAGTGATGATATGCAGCAGATGATGGTGGTGAAGTTTGGTGGCTGAAATTACAGAGGAGTTGTAGTTGTTGGTTTTGTTGATGAAGTAGCTAGGCAGAAGTACTGCAAGATGGTGGTCAGTGATGTAGCTGATGCAGATGATAGCCGCAGTGGCAGTTAGGTGATGGGCAGAAGTGATAGATGGAAAAAGTTGAAATGGCAGTGATTAGAGGTGGACAGGAATGTGGAGTTTGCAGTGAAATGTTATGGTGTTATGGATGGACAGAGATGAAGCGAGATGATGATGTTATGTATGGATAGGCGGTAAAGTGTGTAACGGTTTGTAGTGGGGAGGTTGCTGTTTGGGTTGTGGAGTTTTGAGGTCATTGACTGTGGGGTGTTTTGTTGTTGAGGATGTCAAAGGTGGAGAAGGTGAAGAGCAAGCAATGTTGTTGTTGCTGTGGAGGCTGGCAGAGGTGGTGATGTCAGGATGAAGTAGAAATGGTGGCAAAGGGATATTTGCAGTAGTTTTGGGTAAGTAGGCAGAAGTGGATGACCGTTGTATGTGAAGTTGGTTATTTGTTGTATGTGAAGTGGTATGGAGTGGATGTTGGGACCATACAATCGATCTACATTGGGACCATTTTTAACTTCGCATTCTTTTTCACACCAACGCAGATGACCTGGGCTCCATCCATCCATTACTTGCTATTCATTTTCATATTATATTTATATATATATTCTTATCATTGTTGATATATACGCTAATTAATAAATGCATCTCTACTCTACACGGAACAAGCCATGCACATAATTCCTTCCCCTAATTTAATGATTTCTTACTTTAATCTTGAAAATGCAAAAGGACACATGAACTGTGTTTGCCACACTGTATTGCACAAGTTAACCAAGCCATAAAATTAGTCTCCACTACTATTTATTTTTTGAATTCAAGTTTTGACATTTTATACTTTACGAAACGAAGAATATGATTCATGGTAATTTTGGGAACCTATAACGCGCAGTTTGGTCTCAGATCTACACCACCTACGAACAAACAAACCATTCCAGTGATGAAAAAGATGCTAATAACATGTCTAAATATTTAATCCATGGATAAAGGGTGATTGATTAATTAAAAATAAGGGGCTAAAGAAGAAGGCTAAGTTGGGTCACATGAAACAGTGATTGTGATAGCTGCTAATTCACGTGATTAAACGAGGCATGTATTATACCTCTAATTAATCAATTAGCTGTATTTCTTTTAGATTAATATTTGTTGCTTCAAGGAGCACATGACTGCTAGCTACAATGGCAAATCCTTTTTATAAAGACAATCGCTCCTTTTATTGTCTTTTACTTTAGCTGTCATTTCTGAATTATATAAACTTAGCAGTTTCTTTTCTTTCTTTTTTTCTCCAGCTGAAGAAAGTTAACGGGAAATATAAAAGAAGAAAGTGTAACGTAATTAGCTGTATTTCTTTTGCTTATGAGCATTGTACATGAAATTTGATAGTTTAAAGAAAAGATGCTATGCTTTGATACTGATGCGTTTTATTTGAATTATAAAATCTACTTTTCAATTTATTAGTAAGTCTTGGCATGCAAAGTTTGACAATTTAGATGATAACAATTAACACAAATGAAGAGATAATAATGAAAGTGGCCATTACTGCCATTTAAAATAAGGCAACTTTCTGCGAAAGGCTATTAATTATATTTAAAAAAAATGTTTTTAAACAAAGTAATATTAATACATATGTATTATTCTATTGCAAAAATGTCAACGTTCCTGTTGACAGAAGAGGACAAACAGCTATAAAGCTATACGGAATACAAAAGGCTATAAAGCACATGGTTGATGACTGAAACTCAAAAAATTGAAAGTAGATAAGTGTTTTCCATTACTGTATGTAAATGTGTTGCATTATGTTGTATGATAGTTTATCACTTTCATTATCCTGTTTTACTATTTTCAAAAATAACTTAGTCTCATTTTCTTTTTGGTCAATAATTGATTTTTGTCAATGTATATACGTAAATACATGCAATATTATGTATACTTCAAATCATGCTTTATGCTCCAAAAAATCTTACAAACGGTGTTTTTAACAAAGACAAACTACGTCACTTTCTTCTTTGCACACGTCCAACGGACGTGCCACCATACTTGTATAAATAATATTAATTCAAAAGAACAACAACATAACTAGGGAAACATAAAAGTATTAATATGGAAAATACTTGTCATGCTAATACTGGCCTGAATAATAATTGACCGGAAAATATTTGTCATCTCAATCTTTTCACGACGTTCTACACAATGTCTAATATTTACAACTTAAAATCATTTCAGAAACCATTGCACAACATAATACAACTATACAAAATGCCACAGTGACAAAATAAAAACACTCAATTCAACATGATATTACAACCATCATTCAATAACAAAAATAACTAGAAATAACATAAATGGATTAACTTTGAATCCATTCCTCAATAGCAAATGAATAATCTGAATTGATATAATATAATCATTATTCAATATAATTACTGAAGTGAAAAAAGGAAAAATCAACTCAAATAAAAAAATAAAAACAAAAATGTATAACCTAACCCTTACTGTTAATTTAAAATTAATAAAATAGAGGATGAAAGAAGAAGAAAACAAAAATAATGATGAAATCAAACAAAATATATGCTGAAGAGATCTGGACAAAGTTGAGTTTACGAAATAATTTGAACAGAGAAATTGAATAAAATTTCTACTGAGGAAATCTGCGCGAGGTACATATAAATCAACGCAAGTTGAGATGTGAAAAATGATGATATAGGAGCTTTAATAATAAATTTAGTTGAAGTTTGGCGGGAAGTTGTTAGCTGTATTTTTTTTTTCTTTTTCTGGTTTGTTACAAGTTTGTTTTAATTTTCTTAACTTTAGGAAAATACTGTTATTAGTGTGTGGTGTGAGCTGGCTTTTGGCCAAGCTATGCGTATAAATCAGGATGAAGTTGTACTGCTAAAATTTAAGAAATGAATTACAAACTTCTTCCCTTTCTCTCATCTACATTCTCTGCTTCTTTCCTCTTTTCTAATTTTTTCTGTTAACTTCATCATATTGCCTCTTTTTGTGTACTGGCAATACACTCATATCATTGGTATCAGAGCCATCAACTATTGTTGAATCAGTTCTGGCACCTCCTGTTACCAAACGAGCATCAAGGATGGAAGCACAATTAGCAGCCTTGGAAAAGAAAGTTGAAGAGCATAATTCAGCAACTAATCAAAAGTTTGATGAGCTTTTGAAAATGATGCAGCTCCTTAAGGAAAACATGCCTGTTGTTTCGGAAGTCAGATCTCCCAGAATTGATGAACGATACAATCAACCTAAATTGGGGTATATTCCTAAACTAGAATTCCCTAAATTTGATGGCAGCAATCCCAGACTGTGCAAAAAATGCTGTAAGTATTTTACCCTCTGTAAAATCTCTGATGATCAAAAAGTTGATTTAGCTTCATTAAACATGATTGATAAGGCTAAAAACTGGGTATCTAGCTACTTGTCCACTAGAACTGCTGTAGATTGGAATGACTTTGTGATGATGTAAACGGAAGATTTAAGGATGAATCAGGAGTTAATGTGGTAGAAGAATTTAATAAGCTGCATCAAACTGATAGTATTGAGGCTTATGTTGATGAATTTGAAAATCTAAGGTCTATCATGATGCAAAACAGTTATGTATTGCCTAAAAAGTATCTATTAGAGAGTTTTATTGGAGGCCTTAAACCGGGGATTAGACCATTTGTGCGAGCCTTTAAGCCTCAAACCATTACTTCTGCAGTCGAGTATGCCAGGTTACAAGAAGAGTCCATCACTGTCAATTTACAGAAAACTCACAAACTAAACACCACCTTCTCAAAAAGTTACCATCATAACGCCCCTATCACAAACACTAAACCACCCCTCCTTCCCACCCCACAAACTAAATCCCTCACCTTGCCTAAACCCTTCACAAAACCTTATAAATCCACAAAATATATCCCCGCTGATGTGAGAGCATAGAAAATAGCCAAAGGCCTATGTTATTACTGTGATGCACCTTATAATAGAAATCATAAGTGCCAATTCAGAGAACCACAGTTGTTTACAGTTGAAATACCAGGTCTAGATGAAGTGGATGTTGCAATAATTCAGCTAGAAGAAGAAAATGAAGTTCCTGAACCTGAACCCTGCATTTCTTTAAGTGCACTAAATGGAAGTCAGAATTATCACACCATAAGGGTTAAGGCTATGGTGAATGGTAACCCCATACATACTCTGGTAGATTCAGGCAGTACACACAACTTCTTGGATATTCACTTAGCTACGAAGTTAGGGTGCAAAATTGATAGCATCAGTAGACAAGCAATCACAGTCGCAGATGGTAATCATTTGATGTGCCAAGCGATTTGTAGAGAGTTTACTTGGTCAATCCATGGGCATAAATTTACTACTTATGTTATGCTCATTCCCTTAGGAAGCTATGACATGGTTCTTGGAATCCAGTGGCTTAGTACACTAGGTTCAATTTCATGGGATTTCAAACAACTAACCATGAAATTCTGTATAAAGGGAGCTGAAGTCATGTTGAAAGGGATTCCCTCAAAAAAGCTCAAGGTTCTAGAGGAGGGCCCTTCGGTAAAATTGATGAATGGGGCTGCTCAGATTTGTTTAATACATGTCACTGAGGTGATTGAGGAAGAAGCTTCCTCTTGTTTGGTTCAGGTTGCAGAAGAAGATACTGAATATGAAGAACTCAGCGTGCTAAAAACTCAATTTGCTGTAATTTTTGAAGAACCTACGGAGCTCCCACCTAGCAGAGGTGTGTTTGATCATAGGATCAATCTGGAACATGTAAGCTGTGCTGTTAACATCAGACCTTATAGATATCCTTTAAAGCAAAAGGATATTATTGAACAATTGGTTCAGGAAATGCTTGAGAGAGGCATCATTCAGAACAGCTCTAGTCCCTTTGCTTCATCTGTTGTCCTTGTGGGAAAGAAAGATGGTACTGGAGGTTATGTGTTGATTACAGAGAATTGAATAAGAGAACTATCAAGAATAAATTTCCTATTCCTGTACTAGAGGAGTTAATTGATGAGCTCTCTGGTGCAGTGGTATTCAGTAAGCTAGATCTCAGAGCTGGTTATCACCAGATGAGAATTCACCCTAATGATGTTTTTAAAACAGCTTTTAAAACGCATGAGGGACACTATGAATTCTTAGTTATGCCATTTGGCTTAACTAATGCTCCATCATCATTTCAGAGTTGGATGAACTCAATGTTCAAACCATTGCTAAGGAAGTGTGTGTTAGTCTTTTTTGATGACATACTTGTTTACAGCAAAAATCTTACTGATCACTGGAAGCATCTTGCTGATGTTTTTGGTTTAATGGCACAACACTCTTTGTATGCAAAACTAAGTAAGTGTTCTTTTGTGACTAGAAGGGTGGAATATTTAGGACACTTCATTTCTGAAAAAGGGGTGGAAACTGACCCTAATAAAATTAGTGCCATTAGTTCTTGGCCTTGTCCTACCACTGTCAAAGATTTGAGAAGTTTTATTGGACTTACAGGATACTATAGGAAATTTATCAAGGGTTATGCCATAATCAATAAACCCTTAACGGATTTACTTAAGAAGGGAGCTTTTGAGTGGAATGACACAGCTCAATCTGCTTTTGAAAAGTTAAAAGCAGCACTGGTCAGTGCCCCAGTTCTTGCAATTCCAGATTTCTCAAAACAATATGTTGTTGAAACTGATGCTTCAAAAAATGGAATTGGAGCAGTGCTCATGCAAGACAACCATCCCTTGGCTTACATCAGCAGAGCTTTTGGTCCAAAGTGGCAAAAACTATCAGTATATGAGAAAGAACTACTGGCCATGGTCTTTGCTGTACAAAAGTGGGAGCAGTACCTAATAAATGCTCACTTTATTGTCAAGACTGACCAAAAGAGCTTGAAATGGCTCCTTCAACAGAAGATTTCAACTCCTTTTCAACAATTTTGGCTCTCAAAGTTGGTGGGATTTGACTATGAAATTCAATATAAGGCAGGAAGGGAGAACATTGTTGCTGATGCTCTCTCTAGAGTTCAGGGGTCAGAATTTTTTTGTTGGCAATCTCTGTAGTGGATTCTGATCTAGCTCAGGCTATTAAAACTAGTTATGTTTTGGATGACAATACTAAGGCCGTAGTACAAAAGCTTCAGCAACAAGAAACAGTCCCCGGTTTCAGTTTTCAAGATGGATTGTTGAAAAGGCATGGAAAGATTGTTATAGGTCCAGATGAAAATCTCAAAAAGAAGTTAATGCATTGGCAACATGCTTCTTTAGAAGCTGGACACTCAGGCAGGGAACATACCTTAAAAAGAATGCAGGGCATCTTTTATTGGAGGGGTATGACAAAAGATGTGAGCCAGTTTGTGAGAAAGTGTATAACTTGTCAAGCTTCAAAATATGACACTTCTGCTAGGCTAGGAGCACTGCAACCACTTCCTATACCTGAAAAGGTATGGAATGATATATCTATGGACTTCATTATAGGCTTACCCATGTCCATGAGCAAGAATGTCATTTTTGTTGTAGTGGATAGACTAAGTAAATATGCCCATTCATGGCACTTAAACACCCATTTACTACTGTGGAAGTTGCTCAGACTTATTTGGATTATGTATTTAAGCTCCATGGGTGGCCTAGAAGCATTGTGAGTGACAGAGACTCAATTTTTCTGAGTCAATTTTGGAAGAGCCTATTTTCACTACATGGCACTGAATTCTTACTCTCATCTGCTTATCATCCAGAAACTGATGGACAAACTGAGGTTGCAAATAGGTGCCTTGAGACTTATTTGAGGTGTGTTACTAGTGATAGGCCTAAGGATTGGTGCAAATATTTGCCTATGGAAGAATGGTGGTACAATACTCATTATCACACATCCACCCTCAAAACACCCTATGAGATTGTTTACAGTCAACCACCTCCTCTTCATTTGCCATACTTACCAGGAGAATCAGATAATGAAGTTGTGGACAGAAGCATGCAGAAAAGAGAAGAAATGTTTAAGGTGTTGAAGGAGAAACTAACTAAAGCTCAGCATAGGATGAAAATGCAGGCAGATAAGAGAAGGTCGGAAAGGGAATTTGCTGTGAATGATTGGGTATGGCTTAAATTGCAGAACTACAGGCAACAAACAGTGCAATACAGAAGCAATAATAAGCTAGCTGCAAAATACTTTGGTCCTTTCAAAGTAATTGCAGTAATTGGCAAGGTGACATACAAGCTTCAATTACCAAGTACAGCTAAGATACATGATGTATTTCATGTATCACAGTTGAAGCCTTTCAAGGGTGAGCTTCCCCATGTTGCTGTCATACCTTCTTGTTCGGATCAGACTGAAACAACTACTCTTGTGCCGGCTGCTGTCATTGACCATAGAACTGTGAAGATAGCAGGCTGCTTGCAGGAACAATGTTTAGTGCACTGGGAGGGTAAACCCACACATGAGGCTACGTGGATGAACAAACCAGATTTTGAAGCGCAATACCCTAGTTTCCTTTCTTTCTGACTTGAGGTCAAGTCCTTTTAAAGGGGGAGGGTATGATATAGGAGCTTTAATAATAAATTTAGTTGAAGTTTGACGGGAAAGTTGCTAGCTGTATTTTTTTGTCTTTTTCTGGTTTGTTACAAGTTTGTTTTGCTTTTCAACTTTAGGAAAATACTGTTATGAGTGTGTGGTGTGAGCTGGCTTTTGGCCAAGCTATGCGTATAAATCAGGATGAAGTTGTACTGCTAAAATTTAACAAATGAATTACAAACTTCTTCCCTTTCTCTCATTTACATTTTCTGCTTCTTTCCTTTTTTCTAATTTTTTCTGTTAACTTCATCATATTGCCTTTGTTTTTTTGTGTACTGGCAATACACTCATATCAAATGAAGAGCAGCGCGAAATTGAAATTGATGGGAGAAAGAATGGTAGATTTGGAAACTGAAATTTAAAATGAATAAACAGAACGTAAAATGAATAAAAGAACTAAAAAAAATGGAGAGATGTAATTTATAAAACAATAATTCTAATAGGCCTGAGAATTCTAGTCAGGTATTAGGCATGAAAGATATTGGCAGTTGAATTCCACTGTTTGATTGAATTTCGCAACTTCCGTTCTTTATGAAAAGATGAAAAATAAGACTCCCGGTCCGTGGTTTCCACCAAATAATAATTATCTACGTAAAAACTAGTAGTTTAGGGTCCGTATGGTTTCATTTTGTATTTTTAGTTTTGTGTTTTCAACTTGTAATAAGAAATACCAAAAAATAAGAAAAGAAAATTTACAATTTTTAGCCATCACGGCGATCAACGGACAACGAGGAGTTAGATTGTTCTTCGTGCTTTTGTCAACTTTCAAAACACGAAAAACAAAATAAACTTGTTTTCTATTTTACATGTTAATTTCATTTTTCAAAATTACTTGTTTTTCAATAATATATACGGCGGATGCACTTTTGTATAGATGAAAACGCAAAACTAAAAACGACAAGGCAAACGAGACCTAGTATTTTGCACTCTGTAATCTTCACATATGTTTTACGATTTGCATTTAGCACTTTTATGTTCTGCGTACTCAAATCTCCAATTTGCATACAAGTGAATTTTATTTATCATACAAGCAAAAAACACACTTTGATTTGATCAAACGTAGTACATCAAATTTTAAACTCTTCCTTCTTATAATAACTAATCTGAAGATTTTCAACTCCAAGCTTCTGAAAGTTACTGTTCTTTCTATGTATGTAAAAGTATCCCCAACTATACTCATTATACTTAGCCGGTTCATCTTCAGTTACCAACTCCTCAACAGGCTTCATCATCACATCATACGACGGATTCATAAAGAAAGGAACCGAAAATCTTCCTTTCGTCGAGTTCACAGAGACTCTATGCTCTGGACTCTCATACTTGTCATTGCTCCAAACCTGAAAAAAAAATACATATTTCATGGTAACACTGAACCAGAAAATTAGAAAAACAAAAGATCGCAAAAGGTAATTAAAACCATATACCTGTATACAATCTCCAACATTTATAACATAAGAATTTGGAATGGGCTTGACCCGAACCCACTCACCATCTGACTTCCTCCTAACGTCTAACCCTCCGACTTCATCCTGATAAAGAACAGTTATAGCATCTTGATCCTTGTGGCGCCCTGTACCAAGAGCTAGCTCCGGGTTCGGGCACGAAGGGCAATGGCTTAGCCGCACCGAACTAACCGGGTTTTCAAAATACCTGTTTAATCGTTTAGCAGGTAGATTTAAAGACAGCGAGATAAGCTCTAGTATCTTGAATGCTAGCACTTCAACAGCATTCTTGTACTCAGTACACACATCCCTGTAAAGAAAGATAGTAGCAGTTCACTACTTTTGTCTAAAGCAGATAGCAAATTAAGATATTTTTGAAGTTGACAAGTGTTGTTACTTCATATCAAGTGGGAACTCTGGCCAGCGATTATGGACGACTCTGGCGTCAGAAAGAATCATAGGTTCCCTAGCTGCGAAATCGAAAACTTCCTTCCAGTCCCTAACATTTTTTGTGTATTCGGCGTCATAGTAACCCATGAAGTTGTCTTTGTCTCTTCTGACGCGCCTCTTTTCATCTAAAGGAAGGGCGAAGAACTCTTTTACCTTCTGCTGAAATTTGTCAAGTGTTTGAATGGGGACGCCATGGTTGATGACTTGGAAGAAGCCCCATTCCTTGCAGGCGGAGCCCACTTGGTGAACCAAGGATTGGATGTGGTCACCGGAGGTGAGTGTAGCCGGAGTGGTGAGGATAGGGGATAAGTCGATGAGTGGGATGCCTTCTAAGGTCGGGATGTCTGGGTTGGATCGGTGAACTGGTTCTTGGATGAAGGCAGGATCCACTTCAATCCCCATTTTTGTGATGTTAATATTTAGTTTATTGTTACTTATAAAGACCGGTAGGTGCAATGGATCTAGACTAGTTATGAAAGCGCAATTCAAAAGAAAATAGAAAATAAAAAAATAGAAACTCGGTGCATGGTTACTCAAAACTTTTACAGCTACAAGCAGCTAAAAAATATCAAATTTATATATTAAGTTAATAATTCAAATAGACGATTAGCACAATCAACTGAAAGACGTCAAGACAAAACAAGAATAATTCAGTTCAATTATTGAGACTGTTTTACAGAATGCAACTTCCATACGCTCCAGTAAACAGGCCAAAATGTCTACGTGTATATGAAAGGGACACCAGACCTGTTGTTATTATAATGGAGAAAAGATCAAGGTGTGTTTGGCTTTTACTAAAAGCAGCACTTGTCTTAAATGGTTTTTACGAGTAACTAAACAAACATGTAACGTGTTTAGGCACTGGGCATGCCAATACGTACGTGTTAGTTCACATAGCGAGTCTGAATTCTAACCGGAACATTATTGACAACAACAGCAAGCCTGAAATTTACATTTATATAACAACGTCCATTAAAAATTGGAAGAAACTTCAACAATATATATCATTCATCCTGCATTTCCTAATTTCTACTTTTTTTTTAATCATGGAGAGTTATTCAAACACTTATAAAGTTTCAAAATCCATATTTGTCCCTCCGTAAAAATATATTTCACGAAAAATCATCGTTATTTTAAATAAAACCAAACAGTCTACCATTTAAATATTTGCAATACATTTATTTTACTAACATTTGTTGTCTAGGGTGTAAACATTTGCAATATACATATTAAAAATATTTAATGATTCGAGTATGGGGAAGATGCGTAATGTACTTTGATGCAGTACATACCTGGATTGGCGAAGTAGTCGAACGACCTAACGAAGCTCGGCAACGACATAACTCCACCGCAATACCATTCCGACCTAACTCTCCACGACCTAAAGTCACCAACCTAACCACAATGCCATTCCCCGACTTAATTTCCACTGCGACAAAGTCACCACGACCTAACATCACCGACCTACTAATCACTACGACCTACGACTCATCACCAATTCACCGACCTATGACCAATTTTCCACCGCGACCTAACAACCCAATCCCATAGCCGCTGTTTGCGCCAAAAATGGTCACAAACCCCAAGTGTAGTGAAAGCACCAGCGTATGAATACGAATCGACAGTATTCACACACAAATTACAGATCTAAGCAAGTAACAAGCAACAATCAAGAAATAATGAACAGTGACACATAATTTATAGTGGTTCGGCTGTCTCCGGCCTACGTCCACTTCAAGGTTTTTATGATTTTATTGCTCGATGCTTGAAGATTACAATTTCGTATGTTGTATTACAACTGATTTGCTGAACTAAGTCTGAATCTAAGGCAGCAATGGTGATCTGGAGTAAATCTGGCAGAATCTGGGCGCTCTTTAGCTCTCAAAATTGTCCGACCCTTTTTCTGAATGACTAGGGGCTCTATTTATAAGTGTAGAAGGCTGATATTTCGCCTAAAATGAGAGGAGACCAGTTCTGGTACGTCAGGGGGCCCACATGGCCGAAATCTAGAGATCTAGGGCCCACTTTGGGATCGATTCGACCGTTGGTTCGAATCGATCAAGAAATTGTCCAATCAAGCTGAAATTTGGTGTGGACATTCTTCAACATGTGTTTAAGCTTCTGTGAAAATTTCATTGCATTTGGACTTGTGGATCTCAAGTTATGATTGATTCAAGTTGAAGATTTTCGCTTCCTAGAGTCGTTCGAATCGATACCTTCGAATCCATAGAGTCGACTCCATCTCCTAGCACGTGAAGGCAATGACGTGGTGCGCGTGCTTCGGGTTAATCCCCCTTTTTCTCCGAGTTTTACTGAGTCAAATCCGTGGTTTTAGTCGCGTTTACTTGGTGGATTCGAAGAGAAGGATCTGAAGGTATACTCCTTCGATTCGATCAAATGTGCGTTCCTTCGTATCGATCGAGGGATAAGTAGCTCGAATCGATCTCTTGTGCAAGTCCTCGAATCGATGGTTTCGAGTGATGTTGATCGATTCGAAGCTATGCATTGCTCACGGATTCGAACAACCTTTTACTTGATGGATTCGAACCAAGGTTGGGTTTATGGTTTCGAACGTGAGGCTATCTTGTGGATTCGAAGGCGGGAATACTCTGATGGATTCGAAGCAGGGAGAAACCGATGGATTCGAATCGACTAAGACCTCATCGATTCGAAGTAGATCACGTGAGCTTGATGCGTTGGATACGAAGACGATGAAGTCGAAGGCTAAAGCATTTCTCATGGATTCGAAGCCATCAGGGGAACTTTGTTGGAGTCGAGTTTGATGGATTCGACCCTAGGGGATTCGAACCATTGGGAGACGAACTCAAGGCTATGTCCTTCACTTACGTAGATGATATCTTGGGCGTACGAACTCGGATTGACTCGAGATTTGGAATGTTGTTCTATCTGGCCTTGCTTGACATGTCTTATCAATTGTAGCCTGTTCCGGACTCGGGCAAAATTCATCGATATCCATGGTGAACCTGCGATACACAATCGATGTTCATGACTAATAATCATTGATTTTCAGTTAATATTTGGGTATCTCAGCTTTGCCAAAAAGTGGGATAACACTTTGCCCCCCAAAATATGCCTTTTGTTAAAAGGCGTGTTTTGATCAGTCTCAAGTTAAATGCAGTAAGTTCATGTTTTACTCATAGCTTATAGCATTTTCAATCAAGTCCATGGCTGTTCGAAGCCGAATTGTCATCAATTTTTTCCAGTGGAAGTTAAGAATGAAATTCTACGGTCTCTCCGTACTATTGTTGGTCACTCCGGACCCTTGTCAAACCCATTCTAGATTTAGCGATTGAATAGAAAGATCCTATTGCACTCCGACGTTGCTTTCTATCCCTTACACTCTGGCCCCAGCTAGGGCGTATAGCGATGTCTTGGTCGTTCTCGACCGATCATAGCCTCTCCGGGCTCATGCTGGATCCCATCCTGTCACTCTCCGGTGAAGGGGAAACAACGTTAAGTGAGTCAATCCTATCGCTCTCCGGCGAAGCGACTCACCTCCTGCACTCCGGTTCAGTGTATCTGAACATTAAGCGATGTCATGACCTGAATCGTCGGTCGATCACAGCATCTCCGGGCTCATGCTGGATCCCATCCTGTCACTCTCCGGTGAAGGGGAAACAACGTTAAGTGAGTCAATCCTGTCGCTCTCCGGCGAAGCGACTCACCTCCTGCACTCCGATTCAGTGTATCTGAACATTAAGCGATGTCATGGCCTAAATCGTGGGCCGATCACAGCCTCTCCGGGCTCTTATCGAATCCTGATCCAATCACTCTCTAGTGAATAGGAAACGATGCTTAAGTGAGTTGATCCTGTCGCTCTCCGGTGAAGCAACTCACTTCTTGCACTCCGGACCCTGCCTCTCCGGGTAGGATCATAAAGCGATCATGTTTATATTGATATTTAATGTTTATCCTTTAACTCTCCGGTCAAAGGTTTATTTTAATAAGTGTTTCTTTATTAAATTCAAATCCTAGATGTTCAATCTCAAACACCAGGAAAAACAAGATAATGCCTCTCCGGGCGGAGCGGTCTATTTCCATCTCAGAGCATGCCTAGGAATCTCCCCGGTTCCCGTACATGAGTAAGTGGGATAGCCGTTTTATTTTGGAAATCAAATCTAAGAAAACTAATCGACCAGAGTCCAAATCTTGAACTTGGCCCTTGCTATCACAATCAGTTGATGACGAGTCGTGATCCCGATCCAGGATCATTCCTGTTGGGTTGAGGCGGTAGTTGTTCGGGTCTAACCGCCGTCGTACGTTCTATGACATACTGCGGCAATCTACCACTCCTGGCATGTTCTTCCACCTCATCCTTCAGGTGGCGGCATTCATCGGTAGTGTGCCCATCCAGCTCATGGAATAGGCAGTACTTTCCAGTCTTACATTCCCGCTCCGTGGGATCTCTCCTGGGTGGTTTTCGATAGGGGAGTTGCCCCCGAGTTTCGGTGTAAATTCGTTCCAGTCCTGCCACCAAGTCTGTGTATTGTCTGAATCTGGGCTCTCGGAATTTCTTCCGTTTATCAGGACCATCATGTGCGTCATCCTGCTTTCTCTTTCCTTTGTCTGCCCTGGACTGTTCCCTGGCGGTTCCTTCGCCTTGTGCAACATTTATTTCCTGCCTCTCGGCTCGTGATTCCTCTAATCGAATGAATTTTTCAGCTTCATGGAAAAACTCTCCAAGATCTTGCGGTGGATCTTTAGTCAAAGAGTCTTTGAATTCGGTGCCTTCTCCAACTCCTGCCACTGCCGCCATCAAAATCATCGATGGGTCCGGGCGATCTACAGAAGTCACCGTTGCATTAAATCGTAACAAAAAATCTTTTATGGACTCTCCGGTCCTTTGTTTTATTGATGCCAAAGTCATCACGCTCTTAGGCCACGTCACGTGAACCCTAAACTGCTTCATGAAGCAATCCACAAGCTCGCCCCATGTCCTGATTGATCCTGTTTCTAGCTGTCTAAACCAAAGCGCAGCCAAATCTGATAAGAATAAGGAGAAACATCGTGCCATTACTTCCTCGGATGCTCCCAGCACTTCCATGTGTCTGATATATCTGGTGATATGCATGGTCGGGTCTGACTTTCCGTCATAAGGATTCAGCGTTGGTAGTTTGAACTTCGGAGGGTTCCTTGCATTTCGGATATTTGGAGCGAACGGACTTCGACTAACTTCTTCCAATCCTCCTCCTGACAACCCTCCTCTCATGAGTCATCTCACTAGGCCAATCATTCTTTCATCTCCATCCAGGGGTTGCCCCCTTGTCATGTCTCTGTCTTGCCCTCCGAGTCTCGTAGGGAATTCTGGTACGTACTCCTCGGGCGGCTCGTTAGCATTTGTGTTGGCCCTAGCCGGTTGAGCTCCTTCCAAAGGTACTTCTGCGTTGGATCCTGCGGGCCTGCCCCCAAGCCCTTGTTGATTGCCTTCTTCCACATTCACAGCTGCTGTAGCTGGTCCTGGGTTTTGTGTTCCTGCAGCTCTTATCTGCTCGAAGAAATTCTGCAGCATCTCTGGTTGGCTTTTCATCATTCTCTCCTGCATTAGGTTATTCATAGCCTCCATCTCATCTCTAGTATTGTAGATCGAAGCTTGTCCTTCTCTAGCGCCAGAGGATGCCTCTTGACTTCCTGCCTGTTGGCTCCTCTCAGTTCTTTGTCTAGTTTGTCGAGTCATTGTAGAGTCAGATCTGAATCCTTAAAATTCCAAATCTAAATTTTGAATTTGGTGTAGCGGGTGCTAGTTCTTCTCAGTGAAAGCACCAAAGTGTTTGCGCCAAAAATGGTCACAAACCCCAAGTGTAGTGAAAGCACCAGCGTATGAATACGAATCGACAGTATTCACACACAACTTACAGATCTAAGCAAGTAACAAGCAACAATCAAGAAATAATGAACAGTGACACATAATTTATAGCGGTTCGGCTGTCTCCGGCCTACGTCCACTTCAAGGTTTTTATGATTTTATTGCTCGATGCTTGAAGATTACAATTTCGTATGTTGTATTACAACTGATTTGCTGAACTAAGTCTGAATCTAAGGCAGCAATGGTGATCTGGAGTAAATCTGGCAGAATCTGGGCGCTCTTTAGCTCTCAAAATTGTCCGACCCTTTTTTTGAATGACTAGGGCTCTATTTATAGGTGTAGAAGGCTAATATTTCGCCTAAAATGAGGGGAGACCAGTTCTGGTACGTCAGGGGGCCCACATGGCCGAAATCTGGAGATCTAGGGCCCACTTTGGGATCGATTCGACCCTTGGTTCGAATTGATCAAGAAATTGTCCAATCAAGCTGAAATTTGGTGTGGACATTCTTCAACATGTGTTTAAGCTTCTGTGAAAATTTCATTGCATTTGGACTTGTGGATCTCAAGTTATGATCGATTCAAGTTGAAGATTTTCGCTTCCTGGAGTCGTTCGAATCGATACCTTCGCATCCATAGGGTCGACTCCATCTCCTAGCACGTGAAGGCAATGACGTGGTGCGCGTGCTTCAGGTTAATCCCCCTTTTTCTCCGAGTTTTACTGAGTCAAATCCGTGGTTTTAGTCGCGTTTACTTGGTGGATTCGAAGAGAAGGATCTGAAGGTATACTCCTTCGATTCGATCAAATGTGCGTTCCTTCGTATCGATCGAGGGATAAGTAGCTCGAATCGATCTCTTGTGCAAGTCCTCGAATCGATGGTTTCGAGTGATGTTGATCGATTCGAAGCTATGCATTGCTCACGGATTCGAACAACCTTTTACTTGATGGATTCGAACCAAGGTTGGGTTTATGGTTTCGAACGTGAGGCTATCTTGTGGATTCGAAGGCGGGAATACTCTGATGGATTCGAAGCAGGGAGAAACCGATGGATTCGAATCGACTAAGACCTCATCAATTCGAAGTAGATCACGTGAGCTTGATGCGTTGGATACGAAGACGATGAAGTCGAAGGCTAAAGCATTTCTCATGGATTCGAAGCCATCAGGGGAACTTTGTTGGAGTCGAGTTTGATGGATTCGACCCTAGGGGATTCGAACCATTAGGAGACGAACTCAAGGCTATGTCCTTCACTTACGTAGATGATATCTTGGGCGTACGAACTCGGATTGACTCGAGATTTGGAATGTTGTTCTATCTGGCCTTGCTTGACATGTCTTATCAATTGTAGCCTGTTCCGGACTCGGGCAAAATTCATCGATATCCATGGTGAACCTGCGATACACAATCGATGTTCATGACTAATAATCATTGATTTTCAGTTAATATTTGGGTATCTCAGCTTTGCCAAAAAGTGGGATAACAGCCGCGACCCAAGAAACTTCGATCTAAAACTAAAGCGTGAGATTTCCTACCCCCTTAACTCGCGAGATCGTATGTAGCGACTCAAGAATAAGTCGCGAACGACCTATTATCAATTTCCATAAGTCACGAACGAGCTTACTGTTAGATCGCAAATTTAATTTGATAAGTCGGAGATGCTGTGGATAAGTCGCGAGTTTTGATAAGTCGTGAGATATGATAAGTCATGGGAGAATATTGATAAGTCACTGTACATTACTGTTTTGTTAAGTCGTGATTTCTTTGGGTCGTTAAACACTATAGTTAAGTCGTGTACTATTGTATAGGTCGTTCTTTGCTTATGTCATTTGAAAATTGTATCTGTTAAATGTTGTAAATATTCTAAGTGTTAGGTCATTCAAGACCTATGAGTTGTGTTGTAAGTGTTGTGTTGTATGCCTATAAATAGGCGAGTTATATCATTTGTAAAAGGTTGTTGATTTTGAAATAAAATTTCTTTTGTTAGCTTTGTGCTTTCATCCAATTGGTAGTCGAGTGCAATCTCCTATCTCCACCTTCGACATTCGAGTGCGCTTGAATCTTCGATCGTTGAAGCCAATTCGTGGAATCAAGTGCGCTTGATCAACGCTCGAAGAATTGTAGATCTCTCTTTACGGTATCGTGCGCGATCAACGTGTCAGAGATAGCTAGAATTCGGTATCTTTGGATCAACGAATTCGGGCATTTCAGTATTCATCAATCCACCGATTGCTACTTTCATCGATCTATCTTGTTTTTGTATTCCGCCGCTGCGTCATTTGGTAACGGAGCTAGAACGCAAGGAGTTTGCGTAAATTTTTGGAGTTGTGCGGGATTTACATCATTTGGAGAAGTGGGTTATCGAGATTTTGAAGAGACTTGTTCGTTTGGAGAATTTTGAAGTTTTCAACAAGTGGGTAGTTTTGATTTGAAGATTTTTAGATCGAAGTGAAGTTTTGTTGGAATTTGTTGAAGAGTGATCATGCCTCCGAGAAGAGCTAACCGTTATCGCAACATTGATGCTTTGTATGGGAGAGAAGAGGCCGATGAGATGGAGCAGAGAATTAACGAAAACTTTAATGAGAAGATTAATGAAGGGATTGGTCGATTAGAGAGGATGATGTTGGAGATGAGTCAAAATCAGAGAAGAGTATCACCGGAATCGAGCCATGGGAGAAGTAGAGCTTCACCACATTCAAATCGAGAGAGAAGTGTTGATAGTGATCATAGGAGCGTGGATCAAGATTGTGATAGAAATGTTGATGATCGAAGTCGGGATAGAAATGTGACTGATCGAGATCGGAGGAATGTAGATCGTAGGAATGTTGGTGGAAGAAATGGTGGTGGTAGAGATGTTGGTGGTCAGGATCGACATCGATATACATCGGATTGTGACGAAGAGTATGATGGAGGTAGTGTTCATGGACGAGGACGAGGACGAGGAAGAACTCAGTCGGAGTACGATCACAAGTGGGAATCTGGGATGAAGACTGAAATTCCAGAATTCAAAGGTGGTATGCAAGCTGAGGAGTTTTTGGATTGGGTGGCTAACGTTGAAGAAATTTTTGATTTCAAAGAAGTTCCAGAACATCGTAGAGTGAAGTTGGTTGCTACAAGGTTGAGGGGAAGAGCTTTGGCATGGTGGCAGCAAACCAAACTTACACGTGAACGAATGGGGAAGTCAAAGGTTGAATCTTGGGAGAAGATGAAGAAATTGATGAAAGCAACGTTCTTACCTTACAATTATCAATCTCTGATGTATCAACGTTTGCAGAACTTGAGGCAGGGCACAAAGACTGTTAATGATTACGCAGATGAGTTTTATCAGCTTATTGCAAGGAATGATATTATGGAGACAGAAGAGCAGCTGACATCTAGATTCATTGGGGGATTGAGAATGCAGATTCAGGATATGGTTACTATGTTCGATCCAAGATCTGTGGCGGAAGCACATCAGAAAGCGTTGGCTTGGGAGAAGCAGGGACGACGAGGAGGTGGTGTGTTTACTAATTCCAACAATCAAGTGAAGGGTGTTAGTGGAAGTTCTAATGTTTCTAAACCTATCAGTAAACCAGTGGTGAAAGAGGCTGAGAAAGCAAAGGTTAACAATGGTTTCAAATGTTACAATTGTCAAGAGATGGGTCATAAAAGCAATGAGTGTCCAAAGCCAAAGAAGAGAGCAATGATTGTTGAGGTTGAGGATGAGGATGAGGAGGCTGAAGATTCTAATCAATTACCAGTTGAGGAGGAAGAATTGTTATCTGGAGATGATGGTTATACATTAATGATGAGGAGGAATTGCTTAACACCGAAGCAGGAGGAAGAGACTAGCTGGTTGAGGAGTAACATCTTTCAATCAACGTGCACTATCTTGGGAAGGGTTTGCAAATTTGTTATTGATGCTGGAAGCTGTGATAACATTATCTCTACAGAAGCTGTAAAGAAGTTATCATTGAAGACAGAGAAGCACCCGAAACCGTATAAGTTAGCTTGGTTGAGGAAAGGTGGGGAGGTGAAAGTTAGTCGAAGGACTTGTGTTAATTTTTCAATTGGGAAGAAATACAAGGATGAAATTTGGTGTGATGTTGTGGACATGGACGTATGTCATTTGTTGTTGGGGAGACTGTGGCAATATGATAGGGCGGTGCAACATGATGGGCGTACCAACAGTTACAGTTTCATGTTTGAAGGCACGAAGATTGCTCTCGTTCCCAAGAAGCGTCAACAAGAAGAAAACAAACTGGAGGAGATTGAAGAGCTGAAAACTTTATTAACCTTGAAGGAGTTTGTTAAAGAAGTCGAAGAGGAGCCGGAAGTATTCTTGTTAATTGGGCGTGAGAGCGGTGAAGAAGTTGAAATTCCAGAAGAAGTTAAACCAGTATTGAAAGAATTTGAGGATGTATTTCCAGAGGAGTTGCCAACGGAGTTACCGCCGTTGAGGGACATTCAACATCAAATTGATCTAGTTCCAGGAGCTGTGTTACCTCACAGACCACACTACAGAATGAGTCCAAAAGAGCATGAGGAGCTGCGAAGGCAGGTGGAAGAATTGCTTGAACAGGGGCGTGTGCAGGAGAGTTTAAGTCCTTGTGCTGTACTAGCTTTATTGGTACCCAAAAGGGATGGAACGTGGAGTATGTGCACAGATAGTAGAGCATTGAATAAGATCACAGTCAGATACAGATTTCCGATGCCGAGGCTTGATGATTTATTGGATCAAATCAGCGGATCTACTATCTTTTCGAAGATTGATTTGAAGAGCGGATATCATCAAATTCGTATTAGACCAGGTGATGAGTGGAAGACTGCTTTTAAAACCAGGGAGGGTCTATACGAATGGTTGGTAATGCCATTTGGACTTTCAAACGCGCCAAGTACGTTCATGAGGGTGATGAATCAAATTTTTAGACCTTTTATTGGGAAATTTGTGGTGGTGTATTTCGATGATATTCTGATATATAGTGGAAGTCCATAGGAACATTTGAATCATCTGAGAGAAGTGCTGATGGTACTACGACAAGAACAATTTTATGCTGCAACGAAGAAATGCGTGTTCATGACGCATAGTGTTTTATTTCTGCGATATGTTGTGTCAGGAGAAGGTATCCAGGTGTACCAGAATAAAGTTGAAGCAGTCAGAAATTGGCCACAGCCGAAGACAATAACCGAAGTGAGAAGTTTTCATGGGCTAGCATCATTCTACCGAAGATTTATTCCACACTTCAGTAGCGTGATGGCACCGGTTACTGATTGTATGAAGGGGAAGCAGTTTTCTTGGTCGGAGGAAGCGGGGGTTGCTTTTGAACGGATCAAAGAACTTTTGACGACAGCACCAATTCTAGTTTTACCAGATTTTCAGGTGTTGTTTGAGTTACATACTGATGCATCCAAGGTTGGAATCGGGGGAGTGTTGAGCCAGAGGGGACGTCCGATTGCATACTTTAGTGAGAAGTTATCAGGGGCGAAGATGAGATATAGTACGTATGATGTGGAATTTTATGCTATTGTGCAAGCTATTAAACACTGGAGACACTATCTATTTCAGAAAGAATTTGTTCTTTACACTGATCATGAGGCGTTGAAGCATTTACAAGGGCAAGACAAGATTTCAGCAAGACATGCATCGTGGATTGCGTACCTGCAACAGTTTACTTTTGTTGTTAAACACAAGTCAGGAGTGACGAATCGTGTGGCTGATGCTTTGAGTAGAAGAAACCATTTGTTGACTACAATGAAAGTTGAAGTGACCGGGTTTGATGTGTTACCAGAGTTATTTGTTGATGATCCTTACTTTGCAAAGTTTGTTGATAAAGTCAAGGAGGGAGAGACGGATGAGTTTGTGATGGTAGATGGTTTTCTATTCAAGGGAAATCGATTATGTATACCAGATTGCAGTTTACGGTTGAAGATTGTGAAGCAATTGCATGAGGAAGGACATGTGGGTAGAGACCGTACATTACAGCTGATTTCTCAATCTTATTTTTGGCCATCAATGAGGAAAGAAGTGGAAAGGTTTGTGGAGCGGTGTCATATCTGTCAGGTTTCTAAAGGAACTGCGACGAATGCTGGATTATATATGCCGTTACCTATACCAACTAAGCCTTGGGTTGATGTGAGTATGGATTTTGTTTTGGGTTTGCCTCGAACTCAAAGGGGAAACGATTCCATTTATGTGGTGGTTGACCGATTTTCGAAAATGGCACATTTTATTGCTTGTAAGAAGACGGCGGATGCTGTTCATGTGGCTCAGTTATTTTTCAAAGAAATCTATCGACTTCATGGATTGCCAGAATCTATTGTGTCGGATAGGGATACTCGTTTCCTGAGTCATTTTTGGCTAAGTTTGTGGAAGATGGTCGGAACGAAGCTGAAATTTAGTAGTGCTTATCATCCTCAAACAGATGGGCAAACAGAAGTGGTGAATAGATCGTTGGGAAATTTGTTGCGATGTCTTGTACAAGACAATTTGAAGAGTTGGGACTTGAAGTTGTGTCAAGCAGAGTTTGCTCATAATCATGCTGTTAACCGAAGCACTGGTTACAGTCCATTTCAAGTTGTATATTCGAACTTGCCAAAGGGGTCGTTGGATTTAACGGTAGTACCACAACCGAAAGGAGTGATTAAGCGGGCATCAGATTCCGTTGATGAGTTGAAAGAATGCCATAGAATCGTTCAGGAACGTTTGGAGACGACAAATGAGAAGTATAAACGAGATGCAGATAAGAAGAGAAGAAGTGTGGAGTTCAACGAGGGTGATTGGGTGTATGCTGTGTTAACGAAGGATCGTTTTCCAGTGGGTGCTTATAACAAATTGAAAGCCCGAAAGATTGGTCCAGTTGAAATTATAAAACGGATCAATGAAAATGCTTATAAGTTGAAGCTGCCTGAGGATGTTTACACTTCTGACGTGTTTAATGTTAAACATCTTATACCTTATTCTGGAGATGAACAATCCAATGGGGGGAACTTTTAAATTCGAGGACGAATTTCTCTCAACCTGGGAAGGATGATGTAGTACATACTTGGATTGGCGAAGTAGTCGAACGACCTAACGAAGCTCGGCAATGACATAACTCCACCGCAATACCATTCCGACCTAGCTCTCCACGACCTAAAGTCACCAACCTAACCACAATGCCATTCCCCGACTTAATTTCCACTGCGACAAAGTCACCACGACCTAACATCACCGACCTAACATCTCCACGACCTAACATCACCGACCTACTAATCACTACGACCTACGACTCATCACCAATTCACCGACCTATGACCAATTTTCCACCGCGACCTAACAACCCAATCCCATAGCCGCGACCCAAGAAACTCCGATCTAAAACTAAAGCGTGAGATTTCCTACCCCCTTAACTCGCGAGATCGTATGTAGCGACTCAAGAATAAGTCGCGAACGACCTATTATCAATTTCCATAAGTCGCGAATGAGCTTACTGTTAGATCGCAAATTTAATTTGATAAGTCGGAGATGCTGTGGATAAGTCGCGAGTTTTGATAAGTCGTGAGATATGATAAGTCATGAGAGAATATTGATAAGTCACTATACATTACTGTTTTGTAAAGTCGTGATTTCTTTAGGTCGTTAAACACTATAGTTAAGTCGTGTACTATTGTATAGGACGTTCTTTGCTTATGTCGTTTGAAAATTGTATCTGTTAAATGTTGTAAATATTCTAAGTGTTAGGTCATTCAAGACCTATGAGTTGTGTTGTAAGTGTTGTGTTGTATGCCTATAAATAGGCGAGTTATATCATTTGTAAAAGGTTGTTGATTTTGAAATAAAATTTCTTTTGTTAGCTTTGTGTTTTCATCCAATTGGTAGTCGAGTGCAATCTCCTATCTCCACCTTCGACATTCGAGTGCGCTTGAATCTTCGATCGTTGAAGCCAATTCGCAGAATCAAGTGCGCTTGATCAACGCTCGAAGAATTGTAGATCTCTCTTCACGGTATCGTGCGCGATCAACGTGTCAGAGATAGCTAGAATTCGGTATCTTCGGATCAACGAATTCGGGCATTTCAGTATTCATCAATCCACCGATTGCTACTTTCATCGATCTATCTTGTTTTTGTATTCCGCGCTGCGTCATACTTCTACTTCAATTATCTTTGTGTGAAATTTCTTTAGACAATAATAATTCAACTCTTCCACTATGAGCGATAGATTGATTTATTGATTTCAGGATTCTGTAAATTCTTTTAATAGTGTAATCAGATTCAAAATATATAGTACTTTGATCCAATCAAGAACACTTAAATAAA
Organism: Allium fistulosum; assembly: GCA_030737815.1. Taxonomy (NCBI): domain Eukaryota; kingdom Viridiplantae; phylum Streptophyta; class Magnoliopsida; order Asparagales; family Amaryllidaceae; genus Allium; species Allium fistulosum. The sequence goes on along the minus strand of CM060902.1, from coordinate 373,856,411 downwards.
GGCTGATGATACGAGAGTATAGAATTTGAACTTCCCGCCTCTCCAATAACCAAACTTCCCACTAGTTTACCCGTTCGAATTCAAACTACAAACTAGCTAAAGGAAGGCCCGTTAGGATTTTCAAACATTGTCCAAATATGTATATATTGGATTCAAACAGGCTCGGTCAGACCACACCAACGGCGTGCATGTATTGACATGCATGGTCTCTCTCTTCAACCTAAGTAAAAATAATTTTGTGCCCAAAAGATCCAATCTTCTCAATAGAGTGTCACATTAAAAACAAATATAAGACTACATTTTCTACAATGTGAGACTAATACCTCATTCTGTTTCTTTCATCCTTCTTCCAAAACAATATTCAAAGCACCAAGATTTTGAAAATACCCAACTTACTCATTCACTTCAAAATAAATAAAAATAAAAGGAATGACTGCATCATTTAAGTGACTGCCTAAGTCCGTAAGTGGGACCAAGCCGACGTTGTTCAAAGATGAAAATTTTGCTTCATCATGAAAACCAATACATAAATGAGAAGTATATGTTAGATTTGAACCTTCACTTAGTCTAAAACGTTCAAAATCTTATCAGATTTTTGATAAACTAATCTTGAACGAAGTATTCCTATAATAGAACCAGAATATTCACATATATTAATTTCCTTATAGATTGTTCTGTATGCTCGGCACCTTAATGACTATGTGCTTAAATTCTGAGTTTATGAGTCTACTTTAGAAAGCGGTCTTACTTTCTTAGCAAACGACCTAATTTCCATACTCATATATGTAAGTCTCTTAAAGTGTCTGCGATACATATTGTTAGTTATCTAGACTTGTTAAGGATCTTCATCCGTCCTAGTTCATATATAATCCAACACTTAATTATAAATGGGTAATTTGTTTTAGTACTCTCTAAGTGTACTCTTAAATTGTTTGCAGCCATTAAACCTTGGTTGTTCATTTCAGAACATATGTTGGGTTTATGTTAAGGACGGTCAACCTTTATTTATAAATCTTAGTCTCATCTCTTTTGATTTTGTAGAAATCATTATGTTTGGAAGACTCTTAGTCAGGGGTCAGCCACGTTTTTCTTCATTTTTATGTAATCAATTGTAGTAATTCATTTTCTGAGTGATTGTCGTGCCATCCGATGTTTGAGGCTCATATATCTAGACTTTCCATTATATGTTTCGTTAGAAACATTATAAAAAATATCTCGATTACCATAATTAATTATAACTACAGAATATGACTTTTTCCATAGAGAAATTTCTATCAAAAGATTCCCAAGCCATTCAGCCTCTTTACGTGCATCTGCTAATGAAATTAATTCTGACAATTTAATTGAATCAGAAATACAAGTTTTCTTCTTGGAATCCAGAACACAACAACACGTCTTAATGTAAAGATCCATCCAGTCATAGACTTGGATTTGGAATCTACATCATTTTCAAGTCGCAATGTAACAACCCACCCTTTCGATCTTCATAACTCAATACTAATACATACATGGTGTTCACATGCCAAACATTCAAGTGACGGAAAGATAGATCGTTTGGTTGAAAGAAAGAAAAGAGAGAATAGGATCTTACAAACGTGATGAATAACATATTTTATACAAATGGTCTTTACAAAAAGAAAACTGAACTTTAATATACATACATCAATCAGAGTACAATTATCCTATCATCAGCCCTAGAAAGTTATAACAATTTATCATTACAATTGTTGATGAATATAACAAGAATCAAACAAAACGGAAGATAAAATACGTGAATACGCCTTAGAGGATCCAACTCATCTCCAAAAGTTCATAAGTGTCCAACTAAATTTGAAAAATACGCTCGGACTGACCCGGGTATTATAGGAAACAACGTCCAGGTCAGTCTTGTAAAACCAGCGTGAAAAACATAATCAAATGGATTACTTAATGTTATAAAACTTTTGGAAATAAAGGTATCTCATAAGACCACACATGTATAAACATGGATGAGTTTTACCTTAAGATAACCAAACCATTTTATTAGAAAATCCATTAATATTATAATAATGTTTATGGAGAAAATAAATATATAAAATAGCTGAAACGCTTGCATCTAACATTTCGACATAGTTGGGCACAACTAAGTCCGTAAAGGCATGTATTCGAGATTGGATTTCCATTAATGACAAGGCTACTCAGGCACCGCCTGCAATAGTACACATCTAGAAAAATATATCGAGGGCATTACATGAAAACCCTTCAAATCAAAGCCGGTTGCCCCTTTAACATGGCATACCATATTACATCATTCCCCGGGACCAAGACTCCAAGACAATGTGCACCAGCCATGGCCCTGCCTCCGTGCGCATACCAAATCTATTAATATTGATTCTAGATCAAGGAATGACTGCTCCTAATGGTAGCGAACCACATAGCTCTGAAGCATATCCCATGTTTTAGTCATTATTGCGTTGTAAGGCTTGTGAAGTCACGATTACCTTTTCCTCTCTTAGCAAATCCCACTTGGAATGCTAACATTGTCTTTCAGGCATCAATGGAATGCTTGCATTCGTCCATACAAGTTGTTCAGGATAAGAACAAACCAAGTGTACTACTTCTACTACATCCATTTTGGAATCACCCTTAGGATCAATAACAAGTAGCCTTTGCACTTCAAAGAGCTCCGTCTTCGATCCCATTGCGCTTGAGTTGGATCGAAGTGGTTTTCGAATAATTCATGCTTATCTGACCCTGGTCTCTTCGAACCAACATTCACTAGTTTTCGGTAAACTCAACTCCGGTTCTTTTGAAAATAAACAGACAATACATAGGAGCAGGGATCAACCCCTAATCTTTAAGTGGGCAGATCTCCCTATCTTTTGTCCTAAGAGAACAGAACAAGATTTATACGCACAGTACATCACCAACGAAGATGACTATGCCATATAACCGCTGTATTTCTCCTAGATATTTTCAGAGTTATATTTTGGTCAAGATTTGATAGTCGGTTATTTAACTATCAAATAAACAACAATCATCATAGATTAAATTCTATATGAGATTCACTAAGCCTCTATTACTAAATCTTTTATTAATCTAATTTCTTTCGATTATTTGATTCAAAATATCTTCCCAAAAGATAATATCCACAACCCATTATACTCTTTCAATACTTGGGAAAACACTCATATACTTATCTCACTGGCATAAGTATATCACAAACTATTATATTTTCAAAAATTCGAAAATATCCATAGACTTATCCCAATGGTATAAGTATATTAACAAAACTTAAGAAAGATCTCCTTTTCCCCAATTCATGTTTAAATGGGCCAAAACAAATATTGTTTAAAACATTTCTCACTAAAAACCAAACCACCCATCCTTCGGTGTTAAGTATGAAAAGAAAGTTTCTATACCACCATAATTAAGAAGGATTATTTATCAAAATCATATCTGATTACTTTTATAAAAATTCCCTTTTTATAAGCCCATTTTATATTTACAAATCATTTTATAAATATCCAAATTTATTTATAAAACTTCTTTTATAAATCTCTAAAATGATTTATAAAATTTCTTTTCATTTTTAAAACTCTTTCCTATTAATGAAAACTCCATTCTATTAAGAAAACTCTTTTATAAATCTCCCTTTATAAATTCTTTTGTACAAATCCTTTATATAATTCTTAATAAGAGCCCTTTTATAAATCCAAAACCCAATATTTGTTAATCATATTCATTTAACACTATATATGCTAACTTGAAAACATCACTTATAAATCCATTCTTTCATTTATAAATTACCATTTATAAAGATCTTTTCCAAATATTTCTTATAAAACTCCTTTGCAAATTATCGTTTATAAATCCCCTTTCCAAAATATCATTTCTGAAAATCTCCCCTTTGAATAAATCCTTTTGTATTAAGTGATACTCCTTTTGTAAAACAATTTATCGTTTATAAACATCTTTATTGAATTTATTAATTACCCTTTTAACATCATATATAAATAATTAATTGACTTCAAAATGGCATTTATAAATTAAATTAATTAAATAAAAACATCCTTAACAAAGTGATTATTTAACTTAACCCATCATTAATTAAATCGACTAATTAACTTAAACTACATCAAAAATATAATTAAATATCTTTAAATAATATAATTAAATATCTCTAAACATCTTTAATAATAAAGTTAAATATCTTTAAACCCTTTTAATAAAATAATTGAACAACTTAAAACATCTTTAATAAAGAAATTAGTTAGCATACTTTAAACATCATAATATAAATAATTACTTTACTTTAAACATTATAAATAAAATAATTAAACACTTTAAACATCATTAACAAAATATTAAACACTTTTAATTAAGATAATTAACAAACTTGAAACATTATTCACATGGAGGCTTAGCGACCACAATGGTACTTAGACAAGCTACCATTTATTTCAATTTAACTTTTCAAGTCACAAAACTGGTAATTACAAAAGTAGGTATGTAACTAAAATCCATTAGCAATCATTTACTAATTCATCACTTATCCAATATTGATAAATTCACATATTAATTAACCAGCATATGAATAGATGTTCAAATTATCATAATAATAGAGCGGGAATTTACTCTGCTAAATAGGTGTCATCAATAATCTATTCAATTTATTTATAGAAAAATGGTGTTTTATTCAGCCCAACGGATGTCCAAAATAGTATATTCATTTTAATTTAACCGAATGGCGTTTTATTTGGCCAAATAGATGTCACCAGTAAGGTATAATTAATTTAACGATGTTATTGTCTTAAATAATGTAATTAAATTCAATTCCTATTATTTTACCAATATTTTTAATATCACCAATTTAAACAACAAGCTATACAACAATGTTGAACTCAACTATACGAGTCCACTGCAAAAATCCATAGGACAAACGGATGTCATTGGGGTGAGTTACCATAATTCAAAGTTAACGAGCTTAATTTAGTTCTAAATCAATATTTTAAACAAAAACATTTTTCTCATCACCCAAAACAATCTTAACCCAGCCCACCTAAGCAAATCCAGACCCAAACAGCAAACCAATTCCCCCTCCCCTAGCGTGACCACAATAATGAGGACCAAAGTGCAAAACCCCTTGTAATGAATAGTAGCAATCCATTCTTTTCTTTTGTGAAACGCAAGCTCCCACTGAAGCACGCACCCTACTCACGCACCTTATCCTCTCCATCCATCACCGCCATAGCCGCAACCAACCTCTTATTCCACCGCCATTCGCCCCACCTCCTTCCCCCTTACCTCTAGCCTCGGTCATGCTCAACTCGAGGCTCCCCATCGTCGCCTACTTCACCTCTTCTGAACCAAAACCCCAAAGCACTTCACCCTACTACTGAACACTGCCGAGCCTCGTCGGGGTGTAGTTGGACTCAATAAAATGTGTACCAAAAGGAAGGTCTCATCCTAACAAGCTCAACAAGATTTATCACTTGATTTTTGATAAGAAATGGGTTTGATTTGGAATTATGAATGGAGGGATTTATTTTGGTTTACTGGTTTGAATTAGAAAAGTAAGAGGACAGAATAATTAGATTACAAAAAAAATTAAGCTTAGGGGACATTTTTTTTCTAGCTTTGAAAATTATTTTAAGAAGAGGAAGGTGTATACATATAGGATGAATGACTTGAGTTGATGAACACTTATAACCCAAGATCAAAGCATAAAATCATAGTTGAACCAAACCCACAAGATAATCAAGATTTTCTAAGTTAAATTAAACTTACAAGTAAACCTATATTCTCACACCAATATCACATCTCAAGATTTGACTAAACCACTTTTTCTGTTTTAAAATAATTTCAAAAAGAAATATTTGCGGTATCCAGATATAAAGTATATTCCCTTTGCATACAATCCATGAACGATAAAAATAAAATTACGATCACGCACAACAATGTGACACGATCATAAAACAAAAATAAAATACATTAGCTAACCTATTTAGTAAAGGTTCAAAAATGCCCACGTTTGCTGTAAAAGTTTCAAACGAAAATCTAATTATTTTTCAAATTAATTTTTTTTGCAAAAATCATATAAATTAAATAACAATACGTTATTAAAAATTGGGCAATTATTTGAAAAAAAGATTTTACTATATTTAAATTCAAATTCGAATATTTAAATAGATTAAATACTCAAATTCGAAGACTCAAAAATTTTGGCTCCTTACATTCTTCTCTCCTTAAAAGAATTTCGTCCTCGAAATTCCATTGCTATCAAACCCAAAAAGAAATAAGCCCACATAAAACTTAACATTTTCCATAAGCCCGTACGATATATATAAAATATCTATATGCAATATTCGATTTGATCACTTACTTAAATACATAACTTCTTTTCCAAAACTAGTATCGCTGACCTAACTTCTATGGTGCGGACTCTGATCATGCTCCTTGATTAGGAACCTCCATTCCCTTTGCCTAGCCATATATTATGATAGAAATCTTTGGTTTCTTACCATGAACCCTCAATAGGTGTTCTCCGTCAAGAATCGGGTGATTAATCCTCATTCAGGGCGGTATGAAACACCTCAAAGTCAGGTACTTAAATATAGGATCGGAAATAGTTGGGCGAACAAAACGATCTACGTACAATTTATGTACTTGTTCTTATTGGTTCTTATTTATACCAATTTCTCTTTACTCATAAAAATATTTATGAAATATTTCATAAAATCTTAACTTGAGTTATTAACATTCTCTACCTCAAGTTCATATGCATATAATGCTCTTTTAAATCTAAGGGTATATACACAATATCGTATTTGTTTTACTTAACGAAGGTGTTCACCAAATTTAAAATTGGTATTAACCTACTATCTCCTCAAATCTTAAAGTTCAAAAACTTGTTTTCTTATAATTTTACAAAACGTTAAGTTTCTCTTTTTATATCCGTTCGGTAGTTTTTCGCTATCCAAATCGTCAAAAATTCCCTTTTATTTTAACAAATGAAAACTACTAAACAATTTATTACAACAAGATGCATAACCAACCTACCCCGATGCATGGGACACATGACTCCATATAATAACTTCACTAAAAAATAAAGAACTAAACACCTAAGTTTTATCTCAAAGCAATTGAAAATAATAATATACATATACTTATACCTTTAGTATATTAAATCATACTTTCAGAGTTATTAAATCAGGATTTGTTTTTTGAAACAACTTGAAACAAAACTACTATGGTAGAAATCCCACTTAAAAACTCAAAAATAAACATCGATGATGCTGTAGTTATCGGTGGAATTATTTTCCAACGATCAAAGTGAGTTCAGTTCTTTTTATTCCTTTAAATTCTTTTAAAAATATTTATATTCATAAGTACTATCAAATAATACCATTATTATCTTCTCAAAATTTTAAAAAAAAAATTCAAAGCAATGGGATTTAAGTTCTCAAATTTTCAGTTTAAATCCATTTTTATTTATAAACCATATTTATAATCCATACTTATAAAATTTCACTTTCTCATATAAAATTATTCCAAAAAAATACATCTTTGTTTAGATTATAATAAACGACCTTTATTAAAATTAAATTTTAACCCAACACTAACGCTGAATGCCTTATAACAAATTGTGAAACTTAATTCACATGGTGTTCATTTCAGTGTTCTCCAAAATTACTATCTACTCAATCCATACAGAAAAAGGCAAAACTGCTCATAAGTTGGTCGAGCATACATAATCAATCAATAAATGTAAATAATTGAATATTATCATTTCCTAACGCTTCATCCATCTATAAATAAATTTTTAGAAATTTTTCTTTTTATATAAAATATAATCTAGGTAAAATTATTTCATTTACCCATTTCAAAACAATAACGTGTCGGTTTGCTTTGTTCGAGTGTTTAGAAACCACTATCGATACAGTTGTACCTTCCGTATCGACTAAAGCTTAGATGTTCGCCCAACCTAAGCTTTGATACCAACTGTAACAACCTGCCCTTTAGATCTTCAGAAGTCGACAGTAATACATCCATGGTATTCACGTGCCATGCATCTAAGTGTTGGAAAGATGGATCATTGGGGTGAAATAAAGAAAAGACAAAATAGAATCTCACAAACATGACGAATAACATAATATACAAATGGTTATTAAAAAAGAAAACTAAACTTTAATATATATACATCAATCAGAGTACAATTATCCTATCATCAGTCCTAGATAGTTATAACAATTTATCTTTACAATGGTTGATGGATACAACAAGAACCAAACACAGCGAAAGATAAAATACGTGAATACGCCTTAGAGAATCCAACTCGTCTCCTGAAACTCCAAAAGTGTCCAGCTAAATCTGAAAGCTCGGGCTGACCAGAGCATTATAGGAAAACAACGCCCGGGTCAGTCTGGTAAAACCAGCATGAGAAACACAATCAAATGGATTACTTAATGTTATAATTTTTTTTGAAATAAAGGTATCTCATAAGATCACAAAGCAAATAAACACAGACTGGTTTTTACCTTACGATAACCAAACCATTGTATTAGAAAATCCATTAATATTATAATAATGTCTAAGGAGAAAATAGATATATTAAATAGCCAAATTGCTTGAATCTCATATTTCAACATAGTTGGGTACAACTAAGTCTGTAGAGGCACGTATTGAAGATTGGATTTCCATTAATGATAAGGCTACTGTGGTAACTCCTGCCAGAGTACACCTCTAAAAAAATGTACCAAGGGCCTCACATAGACCCCTTCTAAATCAGAGTCAAGTGCCCCTTTAACATGGCATATCAGATTACATCATTCCCTGAGACCAAGGTTCCAAAACAAAGTACACCAGCCATGGCTCTACCTCCTCACACATACCAAATCTATAAATATTGATTCTAGATTGAGAAATGACTTCTCCTAATGGTACCGAACCACATAGCTCTAAAGCATATCCCCTGTTTTAGTCATTACTAGGTTGCAAGGCTTGTGAGGTCATGATTACCTTTTCCTCTCTTAGCAAATCCCACTTGGAATGCCAACAGTGCCTTCCAAGCATCAATGCAATTCTAGCATTCATCCATACAAGTTGTTTAAGATAAGACAACCAAAGACACTACTTTTACTACATCCATTTTGGAATCACCCTCGGGATTAGCAGCAAGCAGCCCTTACACTTCAAAGGGCTCCGTCTTCGATTCCATCGTCTTCAAGATGTCTTCAATACGACGCTTGAGTTGGGTCGAAGTGGTTTTCGGATAAATCATACTTATTTGATCCCGGTCACTTTGAACCAATATTCACTATTTTTTGATAAACTTAACGTCAATTCTTTTGGAAATATACGGAGAATGCATAGGAGCGGCGATAAACCCCTAACTGTTTAAGTGGACGGATCTTCATATCTTTTATCTTAGGAGAACAAAACAAGATTTATACACATAGTACAACACCACAGAAAATGATTGTGCCATATAACCCCTGTGTTTCTCCTGGATATTTCCTATAACATCCCCCTACTTGGAGGCCCAAAACTAACGGTTACGGATGCTGCAGTCATTCATAGTTATTAATTCTCGGTGACCAAATACGGCGGTGTTAGATACACAGATCACAAGAATATGGAAAAAAATTAACAACTTAAGAACACATTCCCACATTCCATTCAAAACATTTCATGTTTATTACATAATCCCACAAACACTAACTACGTTCAGAAAAATATGATTATTACACATACGCCAAGAGCGACATATGAAGATGCCCCCTTGGATGATCAGAGTATATAACAAGGCTAATAAGTCTGCCTTTACATCCAAAATACACAATGGAAAACGATAACTCTAAATAACTAACTGCCTCTTGCACACCTATGGAAGCTTTATCAGTCTAAGAAGAGAACCTGGAAACTCTAAACCTCAAACTACTCAAAATCAATTGAGTACTCTAAGGGAAAAACAAAAACTTCGAGTCAGACATAAAGCCTAGTATGAATAATAATCTAACAACTCATTCATTTAGATATCTAGTGAGACCACGCCGCTTAGCGGAACGGGTTTTCCCTCACTAGTATCCTAAAACCTTTTCAAACCTAAATACTATGCTCCTACATCCACAATGGTTAAAACATAGCATTTAAAACACTTATGAGGATATGCATATATATATATATATATATATATATATATATATATATATAAACTTCATAATTTCTCATCCCCGGTTTAATTGACTTACGGTCATGATTATAGTCTCTAGGGTCACTATTAACCTATTAGTTTTCATGGGTTTACTAATAACCTTTTGATGATTTTATGGACACCTTGTCATATCTCATAGTTTCTATAGGATCACTAAGAACCTATAGGCCCCTGCCAATTGACTTAATCAATTCATGGGTCCCCCTGAACCTATTGGTCATTCTAATAACTCATCTTTTAACCTAGTTTTCATGGGTTGACTAGGAACTTATGGATTACTCCGGCAACTTCCTTCCTAGCCTAGTTTTCATGCATTGACTAGGAACCTTTTGATTGAGGTCAATACTTAATCCGAATATAGTTTTCATAGGTTCACTACAAACCAATTGGCCCATGCCAACCATCCTTAATATATAGTTTTCATGGGCTCACTATGAAACTATTGGTTATCCCCCAATAACTTCCTAATCATAGTTTTCATGGGTTTACTATGAACCTATCTCCCAGACAACTTCAAGCTTTAGGCATCCTATATTTTGGTCTCCCTGACTCCTTGGATGCAATTCTGCTCATTCAGGAGTTAATCAATTTATCCACTACTGGGTTAACCTATTGGTTAATCTCCCCCTTTATCCCCGAAATGTAGTTATGGGTCCTTTATCGTTTGAATATATTCATATTTGAGGAAGCAAACATTACAACTTACAATACCACTCCTGGGGGTTTAAATTCCTTGAAATACTTTTCATATAAAATATAGTTAATCCCCTTAACCTATATTTTTATCAAGGCAATACTTCTTCAAATTTACATACTTAAAGTCACTTCAAAACTCCTTTATTTAGCCATGGGTTTGTCCTTTAAAAATGAGTTTTGGTTTAAAAATACATTCGACACCTTCGAAACCGTGCTTTCGATCTCATAGGACAACCTCCTTCGAAAGCATTAAATTTTGTCTTTAAAACATTAGCCTCCTACCATTTGAATACTTTAAAACATCTCTTTTGAAACCTTTCGACCTTGTTAAAGTATTATCATATAAGTATTGAAGCATAGCTTTGATACCATTAAAAAATACCCCTTTTGAAACCATTGAAGGTTACCCTTCGAAACCGTTGAAAGTCCCCCTTTCAAAATCGTTGAAGGTTACCCTTCAAAACCGATACATATCGAAGCCATTTGGGTTTATATTTTAAAACAACATTTTTGGGTCAAAATGAACATAAGTGAAAGCATCTCTTTCGATACCACTCTTCATTTTATAAAAGTATTGGGGAAACTTGATGGTGTCGAAACCATCCTTTCGAAAACATTAAAACATCTGGGTAAAAACATTGAAGGTTGGCTTCGAAACCCCTTCCTAAATCATTGCCTTCGAAACCCCTAACGCCTTTCGAAAGCAGTAGGAAGTGGCTATTATTTTATAAAACAAACGGAACCTTTCGACATCATTGATGTCTTTAGTACCATCGAAAGGCATCAAATCGTAGAAGGGTTTTGACTTGGTCGAAACTACCCCTTCCGAAAGCTTCAATTAAAAAATAAGTAACTCCTCTGAAAGCTACTATTTATAAAAAAGGCGGTGGCTCTCCTTCGAAAGCTTCTTTAGAAATACCCTTTCGAAACCAGGGGTTTCGACTACTTCGAAACCTTTTTGTAAATAGGCAAGCGTTGTTCTTTTAAAACAAAACAAAATAAAGAAACCAATCCCTTCGAAAGCTACATTTTGACACCCACTTTGCGCCTTTCTCCAATCCATTACGGACCAGCTAACTGATACCATGTGTATTGGTTTACTGGTTTCGACCTAGAAGGTTTTGACTAGGTTGGACGTGGAAGCTCTGGGTCGAAAGGTCCTTTTAAAGAAGGCGGAACCCACTTTTTTAAGCTAAAGGCTGATTTTACTAAATAAAGTAAACTTTTTGTAACTAACTTACCCACTTGTAAACAGATGATTGGTTACATTAAACTTTCAAATTAATTTAATAAAATTCGTCGCATTTTCTCAGATCTAAAACTAAACAACATTTAACAAAAAAGCCCTTCCTATTAACAAAACAATTAAATCATTTAGGTCCTCCTTTCAAAATAATTTAATTTCCATCAATAATTACTAAGTAAAAATCCCCAAATAATTCCAGAAATTCACTTTAGTTATGTTATCTAACATATCAAAATTTCCGACCCAAAATCTTAATATATTTTCCAAAATAAATTTATGAACCCAAATAACCATATTTTCCTTTGAAAATTCATAACTAATTCTCCACGGCTTGGAAAATTATAAAAATTGAAACCAAACTCCAAAATCATGTTTTCCACAACATATAATTCTTCCTTGGCTTTTAGAAATCGTTTAACCTCGGTTTTACCCTAAAACCATGCATATCTCCTTTAAAATAATATTGTTTAATCTAAACAAATTATAATGAAGCATATCATCATCCGATATATATCATAAAATCGAATTTACCCTTAAATCCAAAATCATATTATTAGAAAACCAAAAATAGAGATGTAGTGATTATTATTCACCTTAGTTTGGATAAGGAAATTGGAGATTGATTGAGATTGATTTCTTCTAGCTTGAATCCTAAGTTTTAATTTGATTTCTCTCTTCCTCTTCCTCCTTAATGGCCGGCTCCTATTTGCTTCCTTACGTTTTTTTTTATTTTTGCTTAAGATAAATGAATGTGTATGGAAAAGGGCAATAGTATAAGGGTGAGAAATATGGGCGGCTTTTTATCTTAATGCCCTTATGTTTAATTAGTTAGCACTTAACAGTTTATAAGTTCATTCAAGTTAGTTAAGCACAGCCACCTATATTCATTTACCAATCTCAATCCCCTTATAACTCCCCATTATTCTATTTAATTTATTCCAAATAAATTTCCTGAATAATGTTGTCAAAAAAATTAGGGGTGTTACAGGCTCCCCTCCTTAAAGAATTTCGTCCTCGAAATTCAGTAAGGACTAAATAGTAAACATAACAATCATCTGTAACAACTCCTAACATCCATACTAGCCTACCTGACTAGTAACTAATCTATATAAATCTAATACAGACATACCATCAATGCAGATCAGGATAAGTATCTCGAATCATGTCCTCTGTCTCCCAAGTACAGTCCTTCTCAGTGTCGCTCCACTGAACTTTCACCAACTTACTGTCTTGGTCCTCAATCGTTTCCCTCGCTATAACCCGAACTGGCTATCTAATAAAAGTCAAATCGGGCTCTACTACCAAGTCCTCCAACTCTGTCTGAGGAATGTAGCTTCTGGATCATGCACGTACTTGTGAAGATGAGACACATGAAATACATTATGAACATCTGCCAAACTACTCGACAACTCCACTCTGTACGCGAGCTTTCCAATCCTTTCTAAAATCTGGAATGGACCATCATATCTTGGGGCCAACTTTCCGGACTTCCCAAACCGTACCACACCCTTCATTGGTGATACCTTAATGAAAACGTGGTCTCCCACTGAGAATTCTAGATCTTTACGCCTCTTATCTGCACAACTCTTCTGTCTGGATTGAGCTTCCTTCATTCGTCCTCGGATTAACTCAATCTTTTCTGACGCCTCTCTAACCAAATCCGAACCTAAGACCAATCTGTCTCCGGTCTCCAACCAACATGTGGGTGATTTGCAAGGCCTTTCATACAAAGCTTCAAAAGGCGCCATTCCTATACTAGTCTGATAACCATTATTATAGGAAAACTCAATCAAATGTAGGTGATCCTCCCAAGATCCATCAAAGTCCAACACACAAGCTCTCAATAAATCTTCGAGTACTTTGTTGACTCTCTCGGTCTACCCATCCTTCTGTGGGTGATAAGCTATACTCATCTTGAGCTTGGTTCCCAATACCTCTTGTAGACTCTTCTAAAATTCGCTAGTGAATAATGCATCTCTGTCGCTAACTATGCTACTAGGAATCCCATGAAGTCTAACTATGTTCTTCATGAACAACTTTTCCAAAACAGGTGTCATCCTGGTTGACTTGACTGGAATGAAATGGGCACTTTTGGTCAACCTGTCCACTATAACCCATATGCTTTCATTTCCCCTAATCGACCTTGGCAACCTTGGAATCTCTAAAGGCTAAAGTAACCCACTCGGCTTCTGATGTTCGGCTTTCACTTGTTGACAGTTTACACACTGCCTAACCCACAAGCCAACATCCCTCTTCATGCCTTTCCAATAGAAGCTCCTCTTCATATCTTGATACATCTTGGTTCCTCTAGGATGAATCGCAAACTTGGGTCGGTGACATTCTTCCAGAACTTCTGTCCTTAAGGTCTCTATATTCGAAACACATAACTGACCCTTCTTTCTCAACCATCCTCTTTGGTCAAGACTATAATCCTTTAGATCATCGATCTCTGACCTTACCTCAAGCGTTCTAATCCTCTAGGCTAAATCTAGATCTTCTATTTACTTAGAAGCTATCCTTTCAATCAATACTGGTCGAACCTCTAAATAAGATAACATGGAAGTCTCCTGATTAGAACTAGCAGTAGATCTTAACTACACAACGCAACTGGCTAAAGCTTCTAGATCCTTCCATTAAGCCAACATTACTAACACCATATTTTGATGTTTTCTACTAAGACCATCTGCTACCTTATTTCCTTTCCCAGGAATATACTCTAAACTGAAATCATAAGCAGCCAAAAAACTCCAGCCACCTTTGCTACCTGTAACAACCCATAATTTTTATAAATATTTTTAAATTAATTTTTATTTTGAAACTTTGATTTTTAAATAATTTTAAATTGAAGTTTGGAATTTTTCCAAGAGATTTTGGATTTTTGTTTCTATTTTTATTCTTCCAAATATAATTAAATATTGACTTTCCAGAAATGTTATATTTTGTCAAACTTTGACTTTTTATTTAAATTAATTGAAATTTTAATTTTAATCTTTTCTTTGTAACAGTAATTGGTTTTGATATCTGTTCTGTTTTTCATTTCATCGAATTCTGTTTTAAACTTTGATAAATTCAGCATTTACACGCAAAATTTTATCTGTATTGTATTATTCATTTTTCTATTATAATTGCCATCTTTTATTTTGTTTTGGACTTTGAATTTAATTATGTGAATTTGTTGAGTTATAATTTTCCCACTACAAGAAATTTGATTTTTAGTGGCGCACAAAAAATGCTACAAAAAGTTTTGGTGGCGTTTTGATAAACACCGTTAGAAAACATGCGACTAAAAATCCATGATTTTTTGTTGCATTTATTTTAATGCCACTATAAATGAATTTTTGGCAGCGTTTTTTAAACGTTACTAAAGATCTTTTTTACAGCGTTTAAGAAACGCCACCGAAAAGGTGCCGTTTACTATCTTATTTTTTTGTTGCACTTATTATTATTTTTTGCAGCATTTTTTGAACGCCACGGAGATTATCTGAGTTAATATAATTGCTGATTCTGTAGCGCTTTTTAAACGCTACAAAAAAATATTTTTGGTGGCGTTTTTTCTCCGCCACCGTATGTTTTGATTTTATTGCCTGCTGTTCCACGACTACATCTGATTTCGCCTCCAATTCAATTACTTCAAAACTTATACAATAACGTAATATATAAACACATACACATTCAAAAATAACACATTCAATGAACCACAATAACACAAACAAAAGCAATTACATAATCACCACTATATCATAACATTAGTGTCAAGACAAAAGGTTAACCATACGTTTACACAACCAAACTACCATAAACAGTTTCATAATAGTACATGCAGCTGAAGTAGTGCTGCTACCATACATACTAGTTTCATAACAGTTTTAATCAACCTAACTACATACATGTGCTGCTACCATACCAAAAACCAGTGCTGCTGCTTGAATTCTTCACAAACGTTTATCTACCTGTAAACAATAATAATCATGTTACTAAATATTTGTGAGGTGAAGGTATCAAAGATCAAAAATGGACAAATATAGAAGTCCTTAGACTATAATACTTCAAACAAATATGCCTCTGCGTATTAAACACTGATGTGAGCACATTGTAATTGTCCAACAACTTTTACATCATATTTGTGAAGTCAGTGCACTAGACTTGCACATTAGCAGATGAACTTATGAGAAAGATAAATGTCTTTATCATGTGGCAGATTGTGACCATTCAGTGCTTAAGTGTAGAATGATATTTAACTAACTACTAGGGGTTTAGATATGTTAAAGAATGAACGTGTGTTCGCCTTAGTTGTAGTGAGCAACGCGACCCTGTTGGCTCATAGCACCTATAGTTGGGGCAACGCAGTTTCACTGTGTTGGTGGATGTTGAATACAAGCTGGTAGTTAATTTACCAAAGTATTGCATTATTGCTAGAACAATATGTTGTTGATAATGTGATAGCTTATCAGGCTACGCAGTGAGTACACTGAAGGTGTTAAAACTGGTTCTGTTACATCAACTAGGGATACACTTTTCTATCAAAGTTGTACCAGGCTCCAGTAACCTTTATTAGTACACGGTGAATGTGTTAAAATTGGTTATATAAATTCAACACTTCAGCCACACAAACTCTCTTCCATCCACTATCAACAGCCACTACAACATATCCCACGACTCAAAGAACTGCATCACATGTTCTTCCCCAATCACAACCACGCATCCTCGACTTGGCAACTAACCTACAATCAAAACTCCTTCGCATTCACCTCCGGCTACCACAACTTCTTATCACAACAAACTGCCCCTGCCATCAACTTACAATCAGCAGCTCGCACCACTACAATCCCTTCATTGCCACTAAACTCTTACAGACCAAACTCCTTACCACAGCAAACATTCCACAAAATCTCCAACAATAACCACTAGCCTAACCAACCTCTTTCATACACTTCCCATACGACAACCATCCTCTTCAACCATGCACTCCATTCAAAACAACAAGTTCACCTGATAACATCCCCATTTCCTTCCTTCATTCCCTCTGCCTGTACACTACTTGTTCACACTAACTTCTAACACAACACAGTCAACTTCTCCACCAAAACTTCCTCACAATCATATTTGATACAAACTTCCGACCATACCCACAACTCGTCCCATAACACAACCAAAAAAATTCGAACCTACCAAATAACTCGTCCATCTTCCCTGTTCTTCATCACTGGTACAATCGAACCACCGTGCTTCTGAAACCTAACCGCAACTCCTCTGATCACTCAACAGACCTACTGCAACCTAACCTTTCATGCATTGCATATCTCTATAGTTCAGTACAAATGCACTTCGACCACACTTCAATCATCTCCACACTTCGACCACTCAGCAATCTCCCCTTCAATCTTCCAGTCACTCCTCTTTAACACTTGCTTCATATACCACCCTACATCCAAACAACACACTGCCAACATATCAACACCAAACCCTTGAATACAAACTCTAACTCCACAACATATCCAAATCCGACAATAGCCAAACTGTCCACCATCTGAACTTCACCAAAACTCCACCACAAAACTGCTAACATCCCCGACAGTTCCCTGACTTCTGGATCAACACTTCCTCCTCCCTATAACCTCACCCAAACCTGATAACAACCATCATCACAACTTCCTCAAACTGCCACTCCAACACCAAGTCAAAATCATTCCTTCCTCAATCACAAACAATACAACCCTCCCTATCCCTTAAACAACCTACCACCAATATCACCCTTACTTCTAAAAACTTCACCTTCACTTGAACCGTTCCACCTTCAAACTACTTCAGTTCAAACAACCTCGGTCATTATAGTTCTGTCTACTACAAGCATCACTTCCCTACTTCAACACAGTTTCCATCAACTGCCTTGCAACAACCCCTCCCCATTCATACTATAGAAAAAAATCCACAATATGCCAAGTTAAAATTAAAGACAAGTTGACAGTCCTGCCACTGTTTGACCTAAACCGTACCCCCCCACTGAATTTTAGCCTAACTCCATCAACAACCTCAGCCAAACTGACAACATTCAATCACCAATTCAATCACTTTCTAGCCCTACACCAATATTTATTGAGTAATATAACTAATTTTTATAGTCGATTATCTAGGAATATTGTCAGGGTATTAGAATCAAAGTTTGAAAACATTTATGATGAACAAGTTATATACCTTTCATAATCTTCATTTCGAGCTTCTTTCTCCTCTATATGTCCTGATTTTTTCAAAAATTCATCGAAAAACATCATGGATTCTTTTGCAAGATAGGATTCTGCAATACATCCCTCTAGTCGTGCATAGTTTCTGACATAGTCTTTAAGTGTCTTCATGTATCTTTCGAATGGGTACATCCAACGAAAATGAACCGGTCCACACATTAGTGCTTCTTTTCCAAGATGAATGGATAAATGTACCATTATATCAAAAAAAGATGGTGGGAAATATTTTTCAAGCTCACATAAAACTTCAATAATCTCAACATTGATTTGTTTTGCCTTCTCTCTATCAAGAACACGTTGACATAATTTGTTGAAAAAAGAACATAAGCGAATTATTGTTTTTCTTACCTTCTTTGCCATTAATCCTCTCGATGCTACTGGCAATAACTGTTGCATTAATACATGGTAATCATGTGACTTCAATCCGCTAATTTTGCAATCCTGCAACGAAATCCGATTTTTCAAATTTGAACAGTAGCCATCTGGTCCTTTGAAATCGTACAATCTTTTGCAAAATATTTTTCTCTCGGATTTTGACAACATGTATGGAGCCGGTGGAAGATATGTTTTATTCCCACGAGGTTGTGCATGAAGCTCACTTCGAATTCCCCAATCCTCTAAATCCTTTCTACAGTTGGTTCCATCTTTTGATTTATTACCATGCAACATCGTGCCCAATAGGCTTTCACCAATGTTTTTCTCCACATGCATCACATCTATATTGTGACGTAATGGAAGCTCCTGCAAAAACCAAAACTATAATGCATTATTGGGTTTTTCTTCTATTAAAACAATGAAAAATAAATAAACTAACCACTAACCTTCCAATAAGGCAAATCAAAGAAAATTGATCTTTTTTTCCACCTCGATAGCTCCATTTTTGTAGAATCGTTAGTATTATCATCTTCATCTTCTGTATCATAAACACACTTTCTCTTCTTACTTTTCTCTTCTTTTTCTTTTCCAAAATCATTTGGATAATCCTTCAACAATGCATAAATGTTTCTCCCAGTTAGTATTCTAGGAGCACTACCTTTCTCTATGGTGTTATCAAACAATGCCTTTTGTTTCCTCCGTGAATCTGAAGCAGGTAGAAATCTTCTATGACCCATGTAGACGCTCTTTCGACTATGATTCAACCAACGAGAATGGGTATTGACACCACATAATGGGCAAGCTTTCCCCCCCTTCACACGACATCCAGCAAGATTTCCATAAGCCGGAAAATCGTTAATCGTCCATAGCAAAATTGCATTCAATTTAAACAAAGTTTTACTAAATGCATCATAAGCATCAACTCCATTACACCACAAATGATGCAAGTCTTCCACCAAAGGCGCCAAATATACATCAATATCATTCCCGGGTTGCTTTGGGCCTGGAATAAGTAAAGTTAACATAATATTTTCCTTCTTCATACACAACATAGGCGAGAGATTGTATGTCACAAGCATCACCGGCCAGCAACTATATTTCGAACTCAACATGGAAAATGGATTGAATCCATCTGTAGCAAGACCAAGCCTACGATTGCGTGGATCAGAAGAAAAAGATTTATACTTTTCATCCACCATTTTCCATGTCGTAGAATCCACGGGATGATGCATTTTGCCATCGTTGCTTGTATTATTAAAATGCCATCTTAAATCTTCTGCCATCTTTTGAGATCTATACTTTCTTCTAAATCTCGGAATTATTGGAAAGTATCTCAATACTTTAACTGGAATACCTTGTATAACCTCTTCAGTATCTTGATTTTTCTTCCATCTTGAAGAACCACATTTTGGAAAACTTTCTAAATCTTTGTATTCTTTTCTGTAAAGGCAACAGTCATTCTCACAAGCATGTATCTTTTCAAAACCCATGTCGAATGCTCTAAGAAATTTCTTTACTTCATATAAGTTTTTGGGAAGCACGTTATCCTTCGGTAGAAATAAATGTTGCACAGTTAAAAGCTTATCAAACCCACTATCAGACAAGCCAGTCTCACATTTAAGATTATACAAGACAGTGATAGCAGATAATTTTGTGTGATTTATGCAACCAGGATATAATGGAGTTTCCACATCTTCCAAGTTATTGAGTAACTCATCCTCTTTTCTTTGAGAATTAACATTATCTTTATCATCATCAAAAAAATCTTGATTCAAAAAATCTTCATCTTCATAGTGAATCATCTTGAATAGATCATATACATCAAACGTATTTGTTTTCTTCTCTACATTTATCTCTTCACCATGGTTAAACCATACACCACCCATGTATTTAGAATCCATTCCTTTTATAATTAAATGTTCAACGATGATTTGTTCATCATGACGACTAAGATTCCGACAATCCTTGCAAGGGCATAAAAAATTTTCTACACTTCTTGCATTCCTCTTTGCAGCATTCACAAAATTCATTGCTCCTTGTCGGTACTCTATACTAGTTATATGAAAAAAGTAAAAAAAAATAAAAAAAATTGAGCTTTAATATTAGATTATATGTTATAATTCTCAAAATACATATTAAGTTAATCATGGTTTTATCACCTGCTTAAAAAAACCCAGTCTTTTTCCATTTTCGACATATGAAGGCAAATAAGTTTCCAATCTTTGACGTATAAATTGGTTATCTGTTGTAATCAAAAAATTAACTAGACGTTGAAGTTATTACCCAAAAAAACATCCAAGCATCTTATAAATAATGCACTATCTGGAACATTGGTAACACGCCCATAGTAAGGATAATAAACTACAATAAACCACATAAAATGAATAATAACAGAGATAGCATGTGTTGTAGTGAATGAAATAACAGAGATAGTTTTTATTTTTAGGATACTGCACACATGAATCAAACCCCGTTCACAAGGTTACATAGATTTGTTTTTCTTCGTTTGGTGACTGAAATTATGATGCATTTGCTAAAAATATAACGCATATAGATATGTATCAGTGAGATAACTCCATGTGACCATGTAAATGCATCTGCCGGAAAATTATTTATATTGTGAACGCACAAAAATGTGAAGCCATTCAGCAAATGGTAATTAAAATTGCATATAAAAATAACATATTAAACATGAGTAATCCATACAAAACACATTTTGAACAATCAGTTATCACAACACATAACATAATAGGAACACAACTGACACTACATTGTAGAAACTACAGTCTTCAATTTCAATACATCACTCATCACTGAAAATTGACAACTTAGCACAGTAGTGGAACTCAACACATACTACTGTCATGTTTGACTAACAAATCATAAATAGATTTATACATCACTGGAACTTAGCACAGCAGCAACAAACACAACAACAAACCACAAAAAAAATTGGTTTATAGTACGAACATATAAACTTACAAATGCAAATAAAAAAAATTGGTTTATAGTTCGAACATAGACCGTAAATGCAAATAAAAAAATAACATAAATTGGATATAATTAAAGCAAGCACATCGCACTAACATAATAGGAAATGATTAGAATATAAGCAAAATTTATAAAAAAAATAGTTCGAACATAATCATATAAAATCAATTATTCCAGTTAGGATTTATTCCAATTAGGGTTAAATCGACTATTCCAATTAGGGTTTACGTAGAAATTCGTATAGAGTATCCATACATAATCATATAAAATCCAGTAGACTCATAAAATCGGTTTATAAAATTTCATACCTAAATATACCTATTTAGGGTTCCGCGAGGAGAGATCTGTGAAGGGCTACCGCAACGATGTGGAGAGGAGTAGAATGAAGGACGTCTACCGCAATAATGATAACGAAGCAAGGTGGATTTTGTTGGAGGGTGAGGTAGATTTTGCTGGAGCGAAAAGGAAAGCGTGAGGAGAAAAGTTTCTAAATAATGAAGAGGAAGGGAAACGTGACAGTAAATAAAAAAAATTCGTAAAATATTTTTTACTTTACGCGGGTGCAAAGCGGGAACGTGAAATCTTTTTAGCCGCATTTATATTTTTTAGGGAAATACTTTTTGGTTGCATTTAGAAAGAAACGCCACCAATTTTTGCAACTATAAATGGTTTTTCTTGTAGTGTCCTAAGTTAATTGTATTTTGTTTGCAATTTTTAAAGCTAGTTTCAATATAATAAGCTATTTTCTTTATTTATTTTCCTAAAACAAATTATTTATTTTCTTTTCTTCACTTTATTTCAGTTTGTTTTTATTTTATTTACTGAGTTTTATTTTATTTATTTTGTATAAAAGATATTGGAAATTCGAAGGGATAAAAGCTTTAAAACAATGACTTTTCATGTGCTAGACTCTTCAGTTCCGATCAACACTTTATTGTTGTCGTGAGTTTCTTATTTGCTTTTTAGGTGAAATTTACTTCTCATTCCAGCAAAATTTCGGCCTATCATCTATGAAAAACATTTTGGTAATGGCTTCCATCTTCTCTTCATTTTCCTTGCTTTTTCCATTGAATTTTGCCTTGATTTTTGCCTTGACTTCACACATGTTTGCTCGACCTATCACCTCACCATCTCCACCACCGACCACCACCACTTCCTTCCCATCATCCACAGCTGCAAATCATCCTCCTCCTCTGACCTATACTGGCCATGACCTCCCTTGAACAAAAACTCCACAAAACGTTGCAAAAATCCTTGAAACTATGCCTAATCGAGCCCTATATGCAACACCACCTTCATTGCTTGCCACAGCCACCTCCTTAGCCACCACCACCAGCAAGCACCACCTCTGAACACCATCACTAACCTCTGACCTGACCTATAGCAGCCTCTGGCTGAGCCCAGTTATGCCTTTGACCAAGCCCAAGTTGAACCAAAACCCTTTCCAACCTTGCCTTTTGACCTTCCTCACTTTGTAACACTCAAACCCTTTGCATTCTCAAGCCTGGCCTTGCATTTCAAGTCCAAACCAGATCCATTCCACCTGAAATAATGTTGTGGTCGAGCCAAATAACATGTGTGGCTGAGCAAATGTGAAGTTTGGGTCAAGCAAAATCGAATAGGAAGCTTGGTGATGTCATTGTTTAATTCTATTTCCATAATTGTTTCAATATGATTTTGTATTGTATTTATATTTATGTTGCTTTGTTTTACTTGTATACAAGACTAATATCTTGGCTCTCTCTCTCCACTTGAATCTAATCGTGCTTTATCGTGCTTTTTGGAAATTATCTTTGTGTTTGAATCGATAACTCCAGCTTAGAGAGGTGATTATTCACACATGACATTTATACTTATATAATTGTGAAGTGACAACAAGTGAATGTGTAAACTATTATATCATGGTATACCTACATGTGATGTATATTATATGATGTTAAAACCTGTTATTAACTTGTCACTTCATCTGTTATATTTTATTTTATTTTACTGTTTATTTATTTCTGTTAATCACACTGCAAGTTCCCTGTAGAATAGAATCACTATGGGTTGAAATGATACATACCCGAACAGACTTTAGAATAGGGAAAAATCACTATGGGCTGAAATGATAGGCTCGAGTGATTTTTATATATTTTTATTAACTTGGGATTGCGGGTTTGAAATGATAGATCCCGGATTTTTCTTTGTAAATTTCGGATTGAAATGATATATTATTTGTATCACTTGACAGGTTAGAAAATAGTATACAGACCCGTGGTTATTTTATATATTTCCCTGGATACTTTTAAGTATTTCAAATGTAAATTTTGACATTTTGATTAAATTTGAATTTAAAATGATTTATTAAAGTGTTATTGATTTTTCTATGAATATAAAATATTAAACAAATGAATGCTAAAAATGGAAATTTGGAATTTAACTTGGCTTGGAATTGTGAGATTTGGTTTTAAAAATGGAAGTTTAAGTAAAAGAAAATAAAATGGAAATTAATTTTTATTTGTGAAATGATAAATTAAATTAAAGTGTTAAGTGAATGTAAAGAATAGGAAAATTGTACACTTGAATTTAATAAGTGAAGTAAGGAAAAATTTGATATTTATTTGTGGAATTTAGTTTATAAAAATCATAAGTTAAAGGGTATTTAAATGACCATTTTAAAGTGGAAAAATATGATTTTTATAAAATTAAAATGGTTTAAATTGAAGTTTATTTGTAGCTGGAATTCTATTTGAAATCTGGAAATTCTTTTAGTAACACTTCAGAAATGCTATCGTTTCTGAAAATGAACTAAAAACTGAACTTATAGAATCTGCAGCACTTTGTAAGTGTTGTAGTTGCAGAAGTGAACTAAAAGGCTAAAATCTAACTAAGGGCTATCACAGCACTTTGCAAGTGCTGTCTTTGCTGAATTGAACTAAAATCTTTAAATTGAACTCTCAACTATTACAGCAGTTTTGTAAATGCCGTCTTTTCTGAATTGAACTATTTTTCCACTAAAACTGAACTATTACAGCAGTTTATAAATGTTGTCTTTGCTGAATTGAATTGTTTTCAAATATAACTTACCGCAGCACTTTCTAAATGTTGTGAAAGCTGGAATTTTAATGTGTTAATGTATTTAAGTGAATAAATGAGTTCAGAAAAGGTTAAAATTTTGGGAATTTAATATTTGATTTGAAGGTATAATGACTTCACTTTTAATGATTTAAATGAATGATTTTAATTCGGAATTTTAAACCATTTTGAAATCTATAACCACGGGAACACTTCTCTGTATGCTATTTTATATCCTTGTGATTTATTTGGATACACACCTTTGATTTGAGAGTGTGGCTAGAGGTGAGCGATTACTGCAGCTCTGCGCTACCCTAGTCACAATAACACTGTTAATTGCATTGTTTACTTTAATATGAACATTTCTCGGATAGCGTTTATTTCTGCTTAATTTTTTAACGGATCCTTAAAGGATGGGCAATCCCAAGCATCATTTGAGTCATTGTGCATTGCTTTTACAGTTCACTTGAGTTGGTTTATATTGTATAAGTATGTATGTCCTGACTTGAGTGTTTTGTGTTTTACTTTACGCTCGGGTCAGCTTGAGAATCATAGATTTGGATTCACCTTCTGGAGCTAGAGATCTGTTGGAGCTTATTTACCTATCGGTTCATCGACTTCTATTCCAGTTATTTCCTATTCAGTATTGTCTCTGTATTATTGACTTATGTATCCTGACTTCTATTGTATCTGTTTTGACTATGAGATTTTGTATATGTTTTGAGAGTTTGTATATAGTAGCTTCATGAACTACTATGGTATTTTATTTCCGCTGCGAGTTATTCTGTGTCTGTGATTCTGTGTTTGATTTTATTTGCTCCAAATTTTATTACAATCTGTTATTTTGAATTATTCAAGTCAAACATGTGTGGATTATTGTCGATTTGAATGGTCCAAAATAGTGGGATGTTACATTTGGTATCAGAGCTTTGGTTTTAGGCAAACCGTAGCCTACGAAGCAAAACTCATTAGAGATAGGGTAGAAATACCCTAGAATGAGTGAAATCAATCTCAGAATCATTTCTTTGTGAGAGAACGTATTTTCGAAGTATAAAATGATTTTCAAATGATTTTTAAAGAATTTTTAAAGATTATTTTGTTATAAATTTTCTTGCTTTGAAAGTAAAATTTTTCTAAACTTCATTCCTTTCGTATCCACCTTGTTAGTAATTTCTTTGATTAGGATCCTCTTAAATTCTGAACCTCTAGCTTGTTTGATCTAGATTCATTGTTGATAGGAATCTATTTTGGGTATGGCAAAATCAGTAGTATGTTAGGTTGTTTTGAGTAAACTCTATTATATCTTTTGCTTAGCTGAAGTTGTCCAACTAAAGATATTTATGCTTCTGTTTTCATATGTTATGAATTTGAGTCTTTCCAAATTTTGAATGGGAATTCTTTTGTATTAATATAGGTTATATATCTCTAAGCTTGGTTTGGATTTTTATCGATTTGGATTCCTTTGAATTTTGGAATGCTCCCACTTGTTCTGAAATCTATTCCTGTCTTCCCTATCTGTATTCTTTTGATTTTGAAGCATTGCATAACCCCACTTTGAATGACCTCTAGAAAGATCGGCGATTTCGCCAATCTTTGAATGATTTGTAAAGGGGTGAAACTCCTTTACAATTGGCATTGATTCACCGGAGATTTCTGTATCCTCGGTTTACGATGCTATTTATCTTCTGCTATATTTAGATGCTATCTATGGCGATCGAATGTCGATTTGCCCCGCATTGATTATATTCCTGAAGTCACGGTTGACCCTGTTAAGGTCGCCCACGATTTATATGGGCATATCCATCTTCTATTTGGTAATTTAATTATCTTATCTTCATTTGAGCATATCTTTGAATCGGAATTCTATTTGATTAGAGTTCCTCTAAATTTGAATCTTTGTTTTGTTTTGAAATCCATCCTTGAATCATCCCTTGGAAAATTTGTGGTTGATTTTATTTTTGGACTTGTGTATTCATCGAAGCTATTATTTTGAAAAGGATGACCTAACAAATCAAGTTCTAACTGGTCACATCTCATCCTTAGAGTTGTATACTCTCCTATTGGATTTGCAACCCTTAAGGAAGTAATAAGGTACGTGGGTTCTATGCGTAACCTATCAACCAAATACTTTGATATAAATGAACGTGATGCACCGGTATCAAATAGTATGCTAACTGGTATACTCTGAATCAAAAGCGTACCTTCCATCATAGTTTTCCCTTTATCTGCTGTAGTATGCTTAGAATATGATGGTGGTCTAATAGCAAAACCTTTCCCCTGTCCGCCCTGACTGGCTCTGGACACTGGTTCTTGTAATGCCCTACTTGGTCGTAGTTGAAACATTTCACATTCTTTTTCTCTGCAGGCTTCTTCCCTTTGCCTATCCAGCACTTGTTAGCATAAGGACCCTTCTTAACACACTTGAATCGCACCAAATCAGGCTTTGCCTTCGTGGCAGCCTCCCTTTTTTGGGCTCCCTTTTTCTTAAAGAATTTCCTTTTCTTTCCCTAAGGACCCTAGGATTCAACTGGTTTCTCTCTAGCAGAAACATCAAGCATCTCTTCATGGCGAATAGCCATCTCCACCACTACATTACAAGGTTCTCTAATATGGGTCATAGCCATTCTAGCTAGCTCTGGCCTTAATCCACAAATGAACCTCTCGTTCCTCCCGATATCAGTGTCTGTAGTGGCATATCCATATCGAGATAGCTCATCAAAATTGGTAGCATACTAGATTACTGACATATCCTCCTAGACAAGATCCTTGAACTTCCTCATCAGCGCTGACTTAGCTACCTCAGATAAAAACTTCTGTTCAAACTTCATTCTGAAATCAGCCCAAGTATTTTGTCCTCCGAAACTCCGGTTGTCACACTATTCCACCAATGGAACACTGCCCCTTGCAACTGTCTAGAGGCCAGCCTCATCTTCTCCCCATCATCCAAGCCTAAATCAGTAAAGATCCTCTCATAACTCAACAGCCAATTCTTAACCTCAACAACATCCTCCGTTCCCATAAACGGCTTTCCACCCAGACAGGTGTAATCCCTGCTCAGCCTAGCATAATTATATCCAACTGGAGCTACAAGATTAGCTCTCCTAACATTACCAATAGCTCCTGCTTGCAAAAGATTGGCCAACAACCGATATACCATCCCCGCATCTACTAGCGGATTTCTAGCACCTATATTGGCCACAACATTTGGATTAGCATTAGCCGGTCGACCTTAATTCCTCCTAGGACGAGCATTTCCATTGGTTGTGGTACTTACTCCTCCTAGATTTCCTCTTCCGTTTCCTGCTTCCATATCCACTTTCTCATAAATCTGCATACAAGCCCTAGTAAGACATAGAAGAATGATCTAAGAGAGAGGGGAATACATACTTAGATATATACATATATATCAAATACAAGTACGTTACTATAGCACTAAACCAAACCCCATCATATTTTCAAATTCATTGGATTATGTTTCAAAAAACTTTTAGGTTTTACTTTACTTTTAAAGTTTCATAAACATATACTCTGATACCAACTTGTAACATCCCCCTACTTGGAGGCCTAAAACTAACGGATACGGATGCTGCACTCATCCATAGTTATTAATTCCCGTTGACCAAATACGGCGGTGTTAGATACAGTGATAAACAGATCACAAGAATATGGAAAAACTTTAAGAAATTAAAAACACATTCGTACATTCCATTCAAAACATTTCATGTTCATTATTGTTAACCTAAAATATTCAGAAGAACGAAGGTATGAAAGAAGGGTGGCGAGAGCATGAGGAAAGTTCAGAAAGCACCGAAATGTTCTGGATAATCATACGTTCAGACAAGGAGCTTCCAGCGAAGTCTAGGGCTATCTTTCAAAGTCTATAGGCAGGATGATGCTCTAAGAATCCACCTTTCGACTAGAACGAGAGGTCTTTCAACAAAGGATAGAAGAAAAGGAATCTGGATCAGGCCTTTTAAAGAGGTTGAAGGGATTTAGTCAACAATATGAAGCGGCTCAAGACCTTTCGGAGAAGACAGAGGGTATTGTTCCACAATATCAAAGAAGCACTTACCCTCCAAAGAAGGCAAAGAAGTCAAGACAAGGGCATGCAACCATATAACAGCCTTTCTAAAAGCATAATAAGCCTTTCGGGCCGATTGGAACGCCTACTGAATACCTTTCGACGGTGTCGGAGGGTCTATGATAAAAGCAACATTCATAAGTTAGCAGAGAACGTAAAGCAACCTTCTGACAACATTCAAGGAAAGCTCGGCTCTCGGCCCAAGTAAAAAGCAACCTTCTGACCAAGTCGAAGGGTTCACAATAGACAGGAACCTTCCGGCACCTCCAAAGTGTTCACATACTGTATAGATGACAAACCTTCCAACAATGGCAAAAGATTACTAAAAACAAATGAAAGAAATGACCCTTCGGCAGCGTTCAAGGATCCACGATGACATGTGAAAGGAAAACCTTTCGTTGAAACCGAAAGGTTAGCAATTGTATATAAGAACGGAACCGTTCGATCCAGCCGAAAGCATAGGGATGGAAGCATGGCCGCCGACATCTATAAATAAGACCCAAGTGGTCCTGTTTCAAGGGTGGATTTTTCCTCATTCCATTTTGTAACTTCTAAAATCAAAGCTCTGTAACCCTAATTGGGTAGTGATTTGGGAAAATTTAATAAAAAGAGAAGTCCATTTAAGGATTAGAGGGAAGTCTTGAATTTTGCACGTTTTCTTTACAGTTTATATTCATCTTTGCTGGTTTAATCACAATTTTTAGGTACAATACCTCTGAAAGGTCCATATCAATAGAAACAATGATATTCTTTCTTAAGCGGTCTTCACAACCCTTCGAAGACCTCAGGTTTGTGGCCTAAACCCTTCGGACCTAAAGGGAGCTTATCAGAATTGGTATGCATAGAACCTTCCGAAGTGATAAATCCTTAGGGTCAAACCTTTCGCCAAGTATCATTACCCGTCGGATCCCATCAACCTTAGCATCAATTTGAATCTCAAACAGCTATTTGCTTAACCTTCCGGCAAGGCTCCAGGTCAACCTTTTGTATAAAGAAAAATTAAGGGAATTCTATCTTGATCAAGGAAATTGCTTTCGAGGGAAATCTTATAAAGGCTCAACAAAATCGGTGATCATTCTACAATAATTCGACAAAGCCGTAAGGACATTTAGCCTATTTTCTAACCCTTCAACGACATCGAAAGGTCCGATACAGATCTTATCAACTAATATGGTTAACTGAAGGGCAATTCTTAAAGGAATCACATCCTTTGTTCTCCAAAGAGGAAATCCATCCTTCTTAATACTACTTTGGGGTGTTGACCATAAATTTGGTTAACATATTAGCGCTATAAGGAGGGCTCGAACCTCCGATCTCCGATAACTTTCATCCCCGATCAATTATATAAAGAGCCTTGACCAAAATAGGAGTATGGGAAAAGCTAAAAGTAGTAGAAACAATCCAAACGAAGAGGCTACATCATAGTTAACCTTTAAAGGTCACATAGTCTCAAATCCTAACTTAAGCAAAATAGAAGTTGGACAACCTTCAACCCTAACAAAATTGGAAAGCAATATGATCAAGGTTCAGAATCAACGGCCACAAAAGATGGTAATAAAGGAGTATTCAAAAATGGCCCCAACCCGGGAATCAATAAGGATTATGGAAATGGAGAATGAAGTTCAACCTCCAAATGATATAGAGGATGAAGGTTTAAATCGAGATAGTCAAGTAAATAAATCTCTTGAGCAATCAAATAGCCTTATCCTAGAATACAACATGAGAAGTTATGGAAATGAGGCCAACCAAAATGACAACCTACACCATATAATGGTTAATACACTTAGAGAAAAAGAAATTTACGATCCTAAAGAATATGTTACCCGGCAAAAGGCCCCCTTTTCCAAAGAAATAATGGCGACAAATCTTCCTCCACACATTCAAATTCCTTCACTAAAATATGATGGGACAACTGGTCCAGATGATCACCTTGTCGTCTTTGAAAACTGGATGAGCTTATACAATGCCCCGGAGGCAGTTCACTGTAAACTTTTTCACATTACTTTTCAAGGAGCAGCAATCAAATGGTATAGGATTTGCCGAATGGGAACTATCTATTCTTGGGAACAATTTACTTGTGACTTCGTGGCTCAATTTTCTATATTGAGAGATACAACTATGGACTTTAGCTTGCTAGCAACTATCAGACAAAAGCCAGGGGAGTTACTTGGCGAACACTAAAACAGATTCAGCGCAGAAGCATTAAGGGCAGAAAGTGCAACTAATAGAGAAAAGCTTATGGCAGTTCGATCAGGGTTAATTTAACAAACCCCATTTTGGAAAGACCTTTATATCAATGGGTGCAAAGATCTACAATATTTCTTTCTCCGGGCTGAGAAGTTTATTCAATTGGACGAGATGCACCATGCTAAGAAAGAAATCCACCGAGAATCCAAGGAAGAGAAATCTGATTTTAGACGCCTTGACAAGAGGCCAAGGGAAAGTAAAAACCCTAAGGGAAGTCGAAGAAAGAGTTCTAAAATGAATTGTGCAGTCCTGAGCAATTCCCTCTCCTACATATATGCTAAGATAAAAAGAAATGAGAATTTTATTGCGCCTCAAAAAGTTCGGAGTGCCCCAGAGCCAAATAAAGGAGGAAGTTACTGCGAGTACCATAAAGCAAATGGACATGAAACTGATGAATGTCGTATCTTGTCGGATAAAATTCAAGGCATGGCCAGGTCGGGATTTTTACAGGACTTCGTCAGAGAAACATGAAAGACATCTTATTCAAAATAAGAGGAAAATAATTCAGCAACTCCAAAATGCAGATTCCTATCAAATCATGAGGACTTGCGACATCAGTTCAACTATGAACTTTCTCTCTTTCTTTTCATAGCTCTTTAACTTGATACTTAAATTTGTATTGTGCATTGATCATGTACTGATTAAATTTTGAGTGCAATTACAGGTAAAAACAAAATCAAACCGAAGCACTCGACAAACTCCAGAATACTTAAAGAGGACAACTTATACGCCTGACACGAGGCAATTATCAACAGTTCAGTCAACACCAAGGATTTCATGTAAGAAATGTTGAATCACTGCTAACTCAATTCCAATTTAGGAGAAAACCCATATATACCAAATCTATTTTTAACAAGTGATTTCAAAAGGAAACTTCTCAAATTATATCCTCTTAAGAAAACTATTTTCAGTCACCCCATGGCCTGGGGGGAAACAAATACTTATTTATCTCAAAATCAGATTTATGCAACTAATTTGAGATATTATATAGCATTAATAAATGTGCACCAAAAGACTTCAAACTAAGCAACAGTAATGTTTCAAAGTTTACTAAAATCATGGGCAAAGATAAGCCTATTCATACTTTTTGAAAGCACAAAAAGTTTATTGGAACTCAAACTAAAGAACCCTATTCTCGACTAAAAGGCTGTTGGTTCATGAATCATGACCTCTTAGTCTCCTATTTGAGATTCGTGTCTCCATTATGAGAACAGCAAGAAAGTTATTGCAAAAGATTTAAAAAAACTCTTTCATAAAAAGGATTCATAAGTCCGACTATTTTTTCAAAGAAACTCTTTAATATAATAGAAGGGTCTAATTACAAAATTCTTTCTCTCAAAGGAAACTCCATTTTAATTGGCCAAAAATTATTTTCATATAAAAATATTCAAGCCTATGATGTTATTCCATAGCACCTCCTGGAGGGAGGGACATAAGCCCACGACGCTATTCCATGGCACCTCTTAGAGGGAGGGACATAAGCATACGATGCTATTCTGTAGCATCTCCTAGAGGGAGAGATAGAATCCCTAACGTCCATATCACCTCTTAGGGGAGGGTCAAGATAAGCACCCACAAAATCAAAAGCCCCTAATGTCCATATCACCTCTTAGGGGAGGGTCAGGATAAGCACCCGCAAAATCAAAAGCCTCTAACGTCCAAATTACCTCTTAGGGGAGAATCTGGTAAAGCGCTCATCAGCGGCCTACTGGAGAAAGGTCAGCTAAGTATATATCCCTTTGAGACAAGGGAACCCCAAAGAGAGGCTCATCAAACAATGGACTAAGATGTCTAGCCCAAAGAAGGGCTCATCAAACAATGGACTAAGATGTCTAGCCCAAAGAGAGGCTTTTGATAGATTAAGATGTCCGAGCCCAGAGAGTGGCTCATCAAAGAGTAGACTGAGACGTCCAAGCCCAGTAGGGGCTCCAAATAAAATAATAAAGACAAAGATCTACAACTCAAGAACAAATTCAAAACCCAAGAGAATTAAAGGTTAAAGAAATAAAAAAAAACTATCCGTCATTTGAGACAAAATTGGAATCCTAGAAGAGGATACACACAGAGGCAAAGGATATGCTAATGAATTACTGAACTTCTAATCGTAGGAAAGTGATTCCTACATCAAAGGATTAAGAAACTTTCATACCACAAAAAAGCATGAGGCCATAAAATTGAAGAAGGAATCCATAACATGGAAACAAAAACAAAGGCTGAGACGAAATCTAAAGGAATGGAATAGATAATAAATTTTTAGTCACAAAGATAAAGTACTTCACTCCAAGATCAGGTTATGAAAGCCACTCCTGAATCCTTTGAGATAAATTGAACGATTGGATAGAAGAGTCAATTATACCTGTATATACATATATACATATACTACCAACTTATAGGCACTTTAGGAGCAACACATTTATTAACAGGAAACTGTCCTATGAATAACCTTAGAATTAAGGTTAGATCAACCTAGTTATCTTTTATTTGAAAATCTACTAAATATTCTATTATTAGATATATCTATGGCTTTGTACTTATATTGATAGGAGCTTTGAATATTTAATTTGTCAGATGAGATCCTGACGAGACTTTGGATAAGTTCTTGATTTCGTGAATTTTGAGTTTCACCATTTCTATTTATACAAATTTCAGTTTGTATTTCGTGAATTTTGAATTTACATATTGCTTTTTATGATGATTTATAGATTTCATACTCATGTTTAACTTGTCAAATTTTCATGATAACTTTTAATTGAATTCCTGATTTCATGAATTTTGAATTTCCCTATTGGTCTCTTATGATGGTTTGTGAATTCCAGATATTGAGTTTCTTCCCATTGAATTTTCGTGATGATTTCTTATTAGTTGCTTATTTTAATGAGTTCTTGATTTACCTGATTACTTTTTATGATGATTCGAAGATTTCCCATTTTTAGTCTCCTTATTGAATTTTTGATTTCAAGTTTCGTGAATTCTAGATTCCTTTGTCGATTCTCATAATGATTTATGAATTTCGTATTTCTAGTTTCCTTATTGAATTTTTGGTGATCTTGTTAGTTTTCGGGTTTAGTGAACTCTACTCTTCCTATGGATTTTAGTGATGATTTTCTAATCTTGTATTCCTGATTTCTTTATTAAATCACTGTGGTGATTTCTTGCTGAATTATTGGTTTAATGAATTTCCCTACTGATTTCTATAATGATTCATGAATTTTACATGTTACAATTTCCCATTGAATTTTCATGACGATTTCCTATTGATCACTTGTTTCATGAGTTCATGATTTCTTGTTTCCCTTTATTGAATTTTATGATGATTTATGAATTTTCCATTGAATTCAAAATACATGACCTTCATGACACCAAATGGAAACTAAACTACTTTCTACATTTTCACTAAATAAGAATTACCAATTAATGGTTTAAGGTTGAAAATGAAGGAAACTTAGAGGGACAAGGGAAGGTCCCCGATAGTATGAAATAGATTTCCACAGGATGAAAAGGTTTAACTCGAGAAAGAAATATCAAGGGTCTGTAATGAATATTCTCCAAAGGTTCATTTATTTGAACTGATAACTGCAAATCAGGTGATATTACTCCACATTCTTAAAGAAGTTTAATTATGGTCATTACAAAGAAAATTATCTGGAAATATTACTTTAATGACATCTTGAATATTAGCTGTGTAAATTTGAGATTGCTCGTTAAGATTTCATAACAAAGTCACAACCTTAATAGCAGTTATAATCTATTTTCCAGAAAGCATAGAAGGAAGTTCATTGGAGTTTTGTCCTAAAGAACAAAAGCTTGTTTCATACAAGGGGTGGCTAAATGTTAACCATAAAATATTCAGAAGAACGAAGGTATGAAAGAAGGGTCAGGAGAGCATGAGGAAAGATCAGAAAGCACCGAGATGTTCTGAATAATCATACCTTCAGACAAGGAGCTTCCAGCGAAGTCCAAGGCTATCTTTCAAAGTCCATAGGCAGGATGATGCTCCAAGAATCCACCTTTCGACTAGAACGAGAGGTCTTTCAACAAAGGCTAGAAGAAAAGGAATCCAGATCAGACCTTCCGAAGAGGTCGAAGGTATGCAATCAACAATATGAAGCGGCTCAAGACCTTTTGGAGAAGGCAGAGGGTATTGTTCCACAATATCCAAGAAGCACTTACCCTTCGAAGAAGGCAAAGAAGTCAAGACAAGGGCATGTGACCCTATAACCGCATTTCCGCAATTATAATAAGCCTTTCGGGCCGGTTGGAACGCCTACTGAACAACCTTTCGACGGTGTCGGAGGGTCTACGATGAAAGCAACATTCATAAGTCAGCGGAGAACGTAAAGCAACCTTCCGACAACATTCAAGGAAAGCTCGTCTCTCACAACATCCAAGTAAAAAGCGACCTTCTGACCAAGTCGAAGGGTTCACATTAGCTAGGAACCTTCCGGAACCTCCGAAGGGTTCACATACTGTATTGATGACAAACCTTCCGACAAGGGCAAAAGGTTCCTAAAAACAAACAAAAAAAAAGACCCTTCGGTAGCATTCAAGGATCCACGATGACATGTGAAAGGAAAACCCTTCTTTGAAATTGAAAGGTTAGCAATTGTATATTAGAAGGGAACCCTTCGATCCTTCTGAAAGCACAGGGACGGAAGCATGGCCGCCGGCATCTACAAATAAGACCCAAGGGGTCCTGTTTCAAAGGCGGATTTTTCCTCATTCCATTTTTGTAACTTCTAAAATCAAAGCTCTGTAACCCTAATTGGGTAATGATTTGGAAATTTTAATAAAAAGAGAAGTCCATTCAAGGATCAGAGGGAAGTCTTGAATTTTGCACGTTTTCTTTACAGTTTATATTTATCTTTGCTGGTTTAATCACAATTTTCAGGTACAATACCTATGAAAGGTCCATATCAATAAAAACAATGATATTCTTTCTTGAGCGGTCTTCATAACCCTTCGAAGACCTCTAGTTTGTGGCCTAAACCCTTCGGACCTAAAGGGAGCTTATCAGAATTGGTATGCATAGAACCTTCCAGAGTGATAAATCTTGAGGGTCAAACCTTTCACCAAGTATCATAACCTGTCGGATCCCATCAACCTTAGCATCAATTCGAATCTCAAACAGCTATTTGCTTAACCTTCCGGCAAGGCTCTAGGTCAACCTTTTGTATAAGGCAAAATTAAAGGAATTCTATCTTGATCAAGGAAATTGCTTTCGAGGGAAATCTTATAAAGGCTCAACTAAATCTGTGATCATTCTATATTAATTCGACAAAGCCGTAAAGACATTTAGCCTATGTTCTAACCCTTCGATGACATCGAAAGTTCGGATATAGATCTTATCAACTAATAAGGTTAAATTGAAGGGCAATTCTTAAAGGAATCACATCCTTTGTTCTCCAAAGAGGAAATCCATCCTTCTTAATACTACTTTGGGGTGTTGACCATAAATTTGGTTAACAATTACATGATCCCACAAACGTTAACCACGTTCGGAAAAATATAATTATTACACATACGCCAAGAGCGACATATGAAGATGCCCCCTTGGATGATCAGAGTATATAAAAAGTCTACTTGTACATCCAAAATACAAAGCGGAAAAAGATAACTCTAAATAACTAACTGCCTCTTGCACGCCTCTGGAAGATTTTTTATCTAAGAAGAGAACTTGGAAACCCTAAACCTCAAACTATTCAAAATTAATTGAGTACCCGAGAGTTTAAGGGGAAAACAAAAACTTCGAGTCAGATATAAAGCCTGGTATTGATAATAATCTAAAATCTCAATCCATTTAGATATATAGTGAGACCACGCCGCTTAGCGAAACGGGTTTTCCCATCACTCACTACACCATTATAAGATATTAACAACGGGTGTAAACCGTTGTTAAGTCTAAAAGCAACGGGTAAAAACCGTCTTCATTACAGGAGTGGTTGAATTTAGCGACGGGAAAAAACCGTTGTTTTATGTCCAAAAGGCAACGGGTATAAACCGTTGCAAATTGTGTCAAAGGCAACGTGTATAAACCGTTGCAAATTGGATCAAAGGCAACGGGTATTAACCGTTGCAAATTGGGAAATATGCAACGGGTATAAAACGTTGCTTTATGGACAATAAGCAACGGGTATAAACCGTTGCTTTATGTCCAGTAAAAAACGGTTTAAAACCGTTGCTTTATGCCCAAGTCACACATAAAGCAACGGTTAACAACCGTTGCACATAGTGTTTGCTCCTGCCCCTACAAAATCACATCTGTAACTCACTACTGCGTATATCTCAGTATATATACCAGAATATCAATATATATCAAAATATTGGTACACAAGCACTATAAACATATCGCACATATTCCATACATATAATATTATTATCAAACTTATAATTACACTCATTGTTTTGCAAACAGAATACTACCGTGCCGGAATATCATACTTATTACACTGCATTGTTTATTACACTACAGTACAAAGATTTCATTAATTACAGGGCAAAGCATTCCAGTTTTCAGACTTCAATGTTTGCAGTGCAGACTTGAAGCTCAACACAATATAGACCATCAGTGGAGCTACAGAAATGATTTGCAGTGCAGCTACAAACTCGAGGCAAAATGATTTGCAGTGCAGACTTGAAGCTCAACACAATATAGACCATCAGTGGAGCTACAGAAATGTACCAAGCAACCAGGGGATGAAAACAAAAGTCAGTATATCTGAAGTGAATGCAGAGACAAAGCACAAGAATGCAACTATAATGAAATGCATAAATAACTGATGCAAACTAACCATCACATGATATACAAGAACAAACTGGTTGGACCAAATGCGTATGGATACTATGCCAGACTGTAAACAAGATCAAAGGCAGACCAGTAAAAGAAACTACAAGTATACATCTACGACAGACCAGGCAGTAATAAAGCAAACTGCACATCTAACTAGAGCCAAGACTACAAGTACAAGGCATATATATATACATCTAACTAAAGCCAAGACTACTAGTACAAAGCAATTCAAAGCAAACAACGGTTAGGATAAAGAAAATTTGATCAAGCCTCAATTTCCAGATTTTGAAATCTTTTTCAGGTTCTCTTTCCTCTCTGTCAAACTATCCAGGTGAGCAAACCACCCTTATAAATTCTTAAAACTTGATATATCTATTTTGCATGTGATAAGTCTTGAATGTAAATTGTGAAAGGTGCTTGCATGCTTGTATTTATGTATGCATGACTGTGTGTACTATTGTGTACAGGAAAACAAAAGAAAATCAGCAATATATGCAAAGAACAAGTCAGAAATATCAATACCTCCGACTAAAGATATCGTATCAAACCCTTTTGATGGCTCACATAACCTCCGACTCCAACATCCCCAAAGGTCTCGGTAAATTGTCGACATATTTTGGCGGTTAGCTCATTCGGCAATAAAATTTTATCCAACAACACTTTTTCATATGTGGGTGGTACTGCTTTTCCATGAATTACTAATGCTGTGGAATCTCGACATATAGTACCTGTTATATAAGCATTTTTGGAGTGAATATATGGATTTTCATTTACAGAACTAACAAAAAACAAAACTCATGCTACCCAAAACCATTTCACAAACATGCAGCGATGGCCCAAGTTTCATAGCATATGAACTAGACCCAAATTTGCCTAATAATGACTTGGGTTTAATGCCAGAAGTGAATTACAGAGAATTTTTTTGGCAACCAAGCAACATATATATTAAATGCGTGCAAATCGAAGCATAAGTCATTCTACTGGAAACTGTTACAGGGGGTATTATCACTACTTGAAACTTGTATTAAGCAAAGTAACTGTTCGTGGCATAAAAATTGCTGTCGTAGAATATAAATGGTAGAAACAGTAGTCACTGCTTATCATCACAAAGGCTCAACGCTAATCGCTGATTACAAGGAATCAAATACATAACTAGATTCAGGCAACCAAGATGCTGTGGTTGAAGTGTGGTGGCGCTGAACAGTTGATGACAGCAGGGGGTTGCTATGGATGTTATGTAGTGAAGTGTGTTCAGGGTAGTGGCAGATGTTGACAGTTGTAAGTTGAATGTATTGGTAGAAGTATTGTTTGTTGAGTGATATGAAACAGCAATGATATGAAATAGCAGTTGTGATGTATTATTGAAGTTGCTCGAAGTGTTGTAGTAGTTTGGTTGAAGTGGCAGGAATATGATTGTGAAGTATTGGCAGTTTGTAAGCGATTAATGAGAAGTATGGCAGTGATGTATATAGCAGTTTGGAGGTTATGGATAGAAGTTGGTGGTTATCTTGACAGTTGGTGAAGTGATGAATATTGTATGTGCAGTATGACAGGGAAGGTAGCAGTAACAGATTGTATTGGAGATGAATATGTGATGTGGTTTTGGTGAGTCAGAGAACATGTACAGGCAGAATCAGAGATGATGGGTGCATTGGTTCTTACGTTCACTGCGAACTTTTTACAAAAGAAAAGATGTGCGTTTTTTTTTTCTCGATCGCTAAACCCTGACGTGAAATTGACCTGTATGTTTCCTGATACACTCTCCCGTTCACGAAGTTAAGCATTCACTGACTTTGCAACATATTATTTTCTTCAAATTTTAATAAAATAGTACCTGTTGCAATTACTTCGTCCTCGAAGTTCAGGATTTCACATCTTTGGTCGATTAACTGATTGTTCGGAGTGGCAAACTGAGAAGATGCGATTTCACTGCCTACTTGACGATTATCTTGGGCTATGCTGAGAAGACGCTCCAGTTTATCATCCATATTGTCCAGCTTCATCAATTTTTGCTCCACATTTTGCAGTCGTTGCTCATATATTCCTTGGGCCTGTTTGAGCCGTTTGCATGGAATGGCAGCACTCTTAACTTGGCTAGGAGCTATATTGGTCCCAATACTTCGACTCCTGCCCTTTACATCTTTACCAAACACTGATATAAAGACCGCTTCATCACCACCACTCGTCGTTTCCTTTTCTTTTTCAATTTTGTCCTAAAAAGTAAATACATATATATTAATAATGAAAATTTAATTTAGAGGCGTTGTTATTTGTTTAACTTACAAAGTAGGAAGATGTCGCATCTGACGTGCTGCCATCTTTTTTCTTATGCGTTTTCCCCCATACTTGAAGACGTGATACTTCTGTTCCCGGACTACTTGAATCGACCTGCATATAATGACCTAAAATTATATTTGGAACTAACGGTATATGCAATGTGATGCACCAATTCAATGACACATACCATTTCTTGAGTAATCATAGCGTGACTCTTACGTCCCGAATGATGACCATATTCGAGCATTGATCTATTTTGTTTGCCTCGCTTCCTTTTTTCTTTTGCCTCGGGTTTTGATTCGTTTCTTATGAACTCATCCCAATCATCTTGAGCAATTTTCGGTGGACAATTTCTCATTCTTTCTTCGTCAGTGATGAAAAGGTCATAATGATTCTTGCGCAAATCATTCTTGTGTCTCCTAAAAGCCTCGGACATTTTTTTCATAATAAGGTCCTTTGATAAAGGATCGAGCTCATAATATTTCTGCATAACAAAAAATGCATGTAAACCATTTTTAATTTCTGTATTGAAAGCATTATAAATGAACGGAGCTCATTATTACCTCCAATTGATTCCACACGTCTTCCTTGTAATTTGGCGGAACTTTTTTCCAACTTGGATATGAGATTGGCACATGATTTCTTACTAGTTTACCAATCTTCGTAGCGACCTTTGAACCATTTTTTCCGACTGGAGAACCATAGTTGTCTATATCAATTTTCTCCCGTTTTAAAGTGGATGATTGGGAAGTTGTATCAGTTGACGGTGGTGTGGCATCTTGTGACATTATGTCCTGCAAAGTCTCAAATCCTAAAATAATCCGAACAACATTATGACGTACAGTTCTTCCTCTTCCAGCCCATCCCTGTGATGCCCGATTTATGTTGGCCACCTTATTGCATGGAGTCCCCTCCATAACAAGATCAAACGCCTTATATGTCTTAATAAAATTTGCTCCAAGCGATCACAGTTAAGCTGCTGTACATCTGATATATGAACCAACGTCCCCTTATTGATTTGTCTGATCCCACCAACTTCTCACCACATTACGATTTTTATCAGTCCGACTGACAATAATCGTAATGTGATGAGAAACTGATGGGATCAGACAAATCAGAAGGGCACGTTGTTTACTATATCAGCTGTACAACAGCTTACCAGTAATCGCTTGGAGCAATTTTATTAAGTCATATAATGCGTTTGACCTTGTTATGGAGGGAAGTCCATGCAATAATGTGGCTAACATCAATCGGGGATCATAGGGATGGACGGGAAGGGGAACATTCACTTTAATGCGGCAGTGATAAAGTCTTCCTGCATCACCAGAATTTTAAACTTAAGCGGATTCAAAACAATATCTAAAATACTGACTGAAATAAAGGATGCAAATACAAAAATATATTACCTTAGCACTGCTGAACTAAAGGGTGCAAATACAATATCTTGAACTGCCTGTCTACCTACAAACACAAAGAAAGAAAGAAAGAATAGTCAAGCTGATCATATGTATGTATGTGTACATGTGTGTATGTATGTGATCATATGTAAGTACCTACAACTACAAACACAAAATGAACTCTTGCAATATATCCATCCTTATGGATCCATCAGAATATTATAATGACACTAATAAAAAATATAATGCATCTATTACTATCATTCACGCTATATTTTACATTTTACACCATTTTAAATAAATATTTTGTTAAGGTACAATAACTGCTCTGTAATACAAAGTTAACATATGCATTTGATAAGATCTTCTAATTTTTCATTGTCTTCAAAAGCTGATTGATAAACGGTGGGAAACTCAGTGTCATCCACATTTATGGTCAACCGTTTTGGTGTATGCAAAACCACAAACCATCCGTTATTTTTTAAATCTTTTGAGTAGAACACTTGACTCGCTTCCGATGCAAGAATAAATGGCTCATCATTCACGCTATCTTTATTCTTCAATTTTCCCAAGTTAACTGTGATCAAGCTTGAAACAGAATCTATTTTACAACCATTGATCTTATCTTCGACCTTTACCCAATCACAATAAAAAACTGTTTGTTTGAAGTCAATGTAATCCAACTCAATTATCTGTTGAATGACTCCGTAATAAGTTGTTTCTGCTTCCTTAAAATTTTTATCCTTCCCACTCGCTCTAAATTGTGTAATTGCTCTCATGCATACACCACTATCCTGTGTTAGCTTTCGCTCTTCATAACTCTTCGGAGAAAATAAAAACCCATTCACTTGGTACTTCATATAACTACGGACATCAAACTTCGGCCCGTTAACTAACCGCCAAAGAGTTGAGTCAAGATCGACGGTCTTCAATAACTACAACAAACACAATAAGTAAAAAAACATTGTCAAGGAGGTGTATGGTCAACTCGAAAATACGTTAAATATTTAATACATATACCTCCTCACGTAACCAAAAAGTGAAATTTTTAATAGCTTCCCCAGATGTACCCCCGCCTCGAGTTTGAGATTTGGTGCTTTGAACATAGGAGTTATACCTCCTACGAAAAACACACAATAAATACTATATATATGAATTGATTTACAATAATAAGAATTCAGAACAAATTCATGAATTTACTTCTTCCATTCATCCAATCCGTCGTATTTATCAAGGACCCATTTACGCACTTGTTGAAATTGCACTTGAGTTAACGTTATATCTTTACCATTATCTAGTGCTATTTCATCAGCAAACTCATCATCCTCGTCTAAAAACGCTTCACGGGTATGTTTATGAGTGCCAGCACCTCCTTTTGGCATATACTCCATGCAGTAAAGACTAGCTTCTTGTACAATATATCCTTCTGCAATACACCCTTCAATATATCTTTTGTTGCGCACATATCCTTTATATGTTTTCATCAACCTATGAAGATGAATAATTGTAAAATGTAGACATCAATAGCTATTT
Source organism: Allium fistulosum (assembly GCA_030737815.1). Taxonomy (NCBI): domain Eukaryota; kingdom Viridiplantae; phylum Streptophyta; class Magnoliopsida; order Asparagales; family Amaryllidaceae; genus Allium; species Allium fistulosum. Next base: position 373,813,290 of record CM060902.1, on the reverse strand, counting down.
AAATCGAATAATTATGTACATAACTAAAATTAGTAATTTACCGTTCAAATGGGTACATCCACCTATATCTAACAGGACCAGAAATCAATGCTTCATCGGCTAAATGAACCATAAGGTGAATGCTGATATCAAAAAATGCAGGCGGAAAATGTTTTTCAATAACACACATTGCTTCTACCAAACTAGCCTTTGCTTTTAGAAGATGTTCCCTGTTGATCACCTTTGAGCACAAAATGTTATAAAAGAGACTAATGCGGTGAATAGCATTCCGTAGATCCTTATGTTGCGGAAAACAATGCTGAAGCAATATCGGAAGTAAATGTTGCATTATGACGTGGTAATCATGTGACTTCATATTTTTTAGTTCAGGAGGGTTGATGCTCACATTGTTATGGAAGTTCGAAGAGAATTTGCTCGGCACTTTCAAATTTTTCAAAACGGTGCAAAACCGTATCTTTTCTTCTTTGCTCAAAGTGAAAGTCGCATTTGGTATGGTTACTTTACTTGTTTCAGGATCTTCTATCACCCACAACTTTTGTTTTATACCCATGATTTTCAAATCCTTCTGTGCATTGATCCCATCTTTTGACATGTCTTTATGGTTCATAATTGTGTTGATCAAATGTTTCGTGACATTCATCTCCGTATGCATAACATCAATATTATGTCGGGTCAAATTTGTTTTCCAATATGGCAAATCAAAGAACTTCGACCTCCTATACCATGCAGGAACTTCTTCATCGATTGTCTTTTTCCGTTTTCGACCAATTTTCGGTATGTTTTTACCAACTTTCATTTTTATATTCGCTACCTTTTTTTCAACTTGATAACCAGTCAGTGGTTTTGGAGGACGCTTAAGTTCTTGCTCGTTGTTGAAATTTGTCTTATCGTATCGAAACTTGTGTCCGGACGGAAGAAATCTACGATGTCCCATGTAACAAATCTTCTTACTTTCAGGGAGATAAACAGATGTAGTTTCTTCTCCACAAAGAGGACATGCAAAGTAGCCGTGAGTTGTACATCCCGATAAAGTCCCAAGAGCAGGATGATCATGGATTGCCCACAACACTCTAGCTCTCATTGTGAACTCAGATTTCATAAATGAATCAAATGTAACGACTCCTTCCCATAACTGCTTTAACTCGTCAATCAAAGGTTCTAAATAAACATCAATATCCTTCCCCGGTTGTTTTGGCCCAGAAATCAACAGTGTTAACATTGAGAACTCTCTTTTCATGCACAAAGACGGAGGAAGGTTATATGGTACTACAATTACTGGCCAACAGCTGTAAGGGTTAGTTAAAGAAGCATTCGGACAGAAACCATCTGTTGCTATTCCAAGCGTGATATTTCGTGGTTCAGCAGCAAACGAAGAATCAAAAGAATCTGTAGTTTTCCATTGAGAAGTATCACGCGGATGACGCATTACGGTTGTACCGGACTTGGCACGACCATGCCAGGTCATCGCTTCTGCTATCCATGGTACAGTATACAGTCTTCTCAATCTAGAAATTAAAGGAAAATGTCTTAAGGTCTTTTGAGGTACTGTGGTAGCTTTTCTCTCTTCGTCGAATGATGTCTTGTATCTTGGTGCGTTGCAATTTGTACATGAAATTTTGTTCGCATTATCTTTCCAGTACAAGATGCAGTCATTAATGCATGCATCATAAGTTATGTAATTCATCCCAACTTGCTTAATGATCTTCTTTACGTCGGGGTACTTTGAAGGTAGCGTGTTACCTTCGGGGAGTAACTCCTTTATGAATTCGAGTACTGCAGTCACACCATTGTCTGAAAAGCCGTATTGGGTCTTCAAGCTATTCAGTTTCACAATGGCATACAACTTTGTAATCTCTTTTGGACAAGAAGGATACAATGGCTCTGTTGCAGTTGCACTACCAAAAAATGATTTATCTGTAAACTGCTCACCAATATTAGCATTATCATGAAACTGACTTGTAGGTTGAAAATGATGGAATCTATCTGCATCATTGATCAAATCCTCCATCCTAATATGTTCGGACTCATCAGTATTTGTGGCATGACTAACCGGTTGTTGTTTTGGCTTCTCCGGTATTCTTTCTCCGTGAAAACACCACACGGTATATGATTGAACAATACCATATCCAAGCAAATGAAAATGAATGTCATTTAATTTGAATGTATCTTCATTTTTGCACCGCGTGCAAGGGCACGAATACTTTTCCTTATTGCCACCGTTTTCAGCAACAAATTTAACGAAATTTCTCACACCTTCCACATATTCTGTATTTCTTCGATTAGATTGATTCATCCATTGTTTGTCTATACTAAAAGACATACTGAAAGAAAATAACAAGAGCTAATAATAAATCATGGGTAACAATATCTTATGGCTTTCCACCAAGTTCAACTCTGATATTAACTAAACAGATGAATATTCTTTTGATTTCACTTGAAATTTAACATTAGCATCAAACTGTTTCCAAAAAATTTGCCATTACAACAGCGCCATTTTGTAGCACCAGAGTAATGTCTATGCATTACCCCTCTCCTGATACTTGGTTTGCGCCATTAACAACAATTTTATCCACTTACTAAATATGGTCTCATATTTAGTAAAACAAAATTCATTGCATCAACTTATACCCTAGCAGTCACTATAAGCAACTATGTCTAACTAGCATGTAAGTATCAGTTCCTAAATAATTATTAGTTTTTTAGCTTCAGCTTTCAAATTTCAATTCCTAAACGATTATTTATAGAAAACTACTTGTTTATAACTAAATACTAATAAGTTATTAGCTTCAGGCGTTTTCAAGGTTAATGAAATCTAAAGCAGTAAAAGGGCGACTCAATTTTAGAAAATTAGACAACTCAAAACAAGAAATTCGCATACTTAATTAGCAGTGGCAGTATAGAGACTGTAGCAGGACTTCAAATCAGCAGTAGAAAATATCGCGTAGGAGGCAAGCTTGAGCCGACGATGGCCGATGGAATAGCCGAGTATGCAGCGATGATTATTTAGAAAGCGTTGATTTTTGAAACCCTAGTTTCTTTGTGTTCGAGTAGATCGCCAGATTGATATTGAGCTGTAACTGTGAAGTAAAACAGATAAGGGCGACTCAATTTTAGAAAATTAGACAACTCAAAACAAGAAATTCGCATACTTAATTAGCAGTGGCAGTATAGAGACTGTAGCAGGACTTCAAATCAACAGTAGAAAATATCGCGTAGGAGGCAAGCTTGAGCCGACGATGGCTGATGGAATAGCCGAGTATGCAGCGATGATTATTTAGAAAGCGTTGATTTTTGAAACCCTAGTATTTTTGGGTTCGAGCAGATCGCCAACATGGAGATTGCTATTGAGCTGTAACTGTGAAGTAAAACAGATTTTGGGTGTTGCCCGGCTTAGTTGGTTGCCCCATCCCAAGGGCTTGGTGGGCTTGCCACTGGGCCGGCTAAAAGATTGGGACGGTTAATAACCGTTGCTAATTAGCCACGGTTTAAAACCGTTGCTAATTGGAACGAAGCGCGCCAAAAATTATGGCGCGAAAGGATGAAATTCACCGCCATCATTTGTCTCCAAAGAAGCTACGGTTAATAACCGTTCCCAATTAGCAACAAGAAAAACCCGTTGCGAACTGAACCAAGACGGTTATTAACCGTTGCTAAATGGCAACGGTTATTAACCGTTGCCAAATGTGCGGATGGTTAGTTGCAAATCTCAGTATTTGGTGTAGTGACTATTATCCTAAAACCTTTTCAAACCCAAATACTGTGTTCCTGCATCCACAATGGTTAAAACATAGCATTTAAAACATTTATGAGGATATGCATATAAAGTTATACACTTCTTGGATTTCTCATCTCTAGTTTAATTGACTCACAGTCATGATTATAGTCTCTAGGGTCACTATTAACCTATTAGTTTTCATGGGTTTACTAATAACCTTTTTATGATTTTATGGACACCCTGTCCTATCTCATAGTTTCCATGGGATCACTAAGAACCTATAAGACCCTGCCAATTAACTTAATCAATTCATGGGTCCCCTGAACCTGTTGGTCATTCCAATAACTCATCTTTTATCCTAGTTTTCATGGGCTGACTATGAACCTATGGATTACTCCAGTAACTTCCTTCTTAACCTAGTTTTCATGGGTTGACTAGACCTTTTGACTGAAGTCAATACTTAATCCGGATATAGTTTTCATGGGTTCCTACAAAACAGTTGGTCCTTGCCAACCATCCTTAATACATAGTTTTCATGGGTTTACTATGAACCTATTGGTTATCCCCCAATAACTTCCTAATTATAGTTTTCATGGGTTTACTATGAACCTATCTCCCCGACAACTTCTAGTTTAGGCATCCTATATTTTGGTCCCCTTGTGTGACGCCCCACCCCGAGACCCACATTAACAAAGAGAATTACTTAGTAATTTTGTCTGCTAATGCGGAGAATAGGGCTGGTTAAGGGCGACCATCATAGTCTTGCATTAGATAAGAGCTAAGTATGTCGGTGTTTGTACTCATTTTTTTTCATTTCATCTCAAGTATTCGACATACTTAATTCCTATCTAATACACTACTATGGTGGCTACAGGATCGATTCAGAAACAAAATATAATAACTACAACAATCATAAGTCACAGAACAACAACACAGATAATATATACATACACATACATCAAATATCATACAACATATCACAAGTGGTATTCGACCACCATATATATACATACATCCCCCACAAAAAAAATATACATCACAAGTTCCAAACAAGAAGACTACTACATAAAAACTATGCCATCAATCCTAGGTCGATATAGAGTGGTCCAAAATATAAAGAAAGCCAAGAGTACAAAAGGCTAACTTGCAACTCGGTCTGACCGAGTAATAAATACACGGGTCAGGCTAAGTAGAACTTGATATTAACAAGAGATAAAGGGGTATAAGTATATAAGTGAAACATTCCTTTGAATATAAAGGAATGACATGAGTAAATTTCAAGCTATGCTTCCAAGGGTGGAAATGTCATAATGGTCCAAAGTTAACTTATGAATGGGTTTAAAATGGCATAGATGTTTCACATCCAAGGGTTATACAATATAGGTGAACATAAGCAATCACATACACCATATGTGAAATCATTGAAATCTCAAAAAATCAAATCTCATGGAACTCAAATAAGAATTCATAATCCCAATATCGAAATCACCATAAAACATATATATAAGCCTTTCTCTACTCAAGGCTATAAATAAAATCATCATCTCAAATTGGTGAAATAAAAAACTCATAAAAATCCCCGGATTGGCCAAACCCAGATGCATGCCGTAGCGATGTTGCACGTGCCAAACTCAGACCGGTACTATATATATATAATTTAGGTACCTATCTTAGACGATCGAAAATGTAATACATCATGACGACCGAAGTCGTAAAACATCGTAACGACCGAAGTCGTAATACATTATGACGACTGAAGTCGTAATACAACATGACGACTGAAGTCGTAGAACATCGTGATGACCCGAAGGCCTATGGTACTGGTGAACATCGTGAATGTGTCACAACTTCTCAGATAGGAACCCGAAAAGTGTTAACGTGCGTCCCATTCCACACGTTCGCACTTAGCGGTTTACTAACTGCTAATCGATGCCACACTAGAAAATATCATCAAATCATAATTCTCAGAAAATCATATCTCGCCTCATCTCATTGGCGAGTATGAAAAAGGCATCATACTTGTCTCGTCTCATCGCAAGTGTAAAACATCATGATGGTTTTTCATAAACCATAATTCCCAAAAAGGGGTTCTTAACCTCAAGACTTGCCTCATTTCATTGGCAAGTATAAGAATACATCGTAATGGTTCTCATCGACCATACTCCTAAAATAGGATATCTCGAGCCATACAACTCACCAAATATTGGCTAACTCGGATAATTCCTATAAATATGAATTAAAACTCTCAAAATGCGCCATAAAATGGCAAATCCCAGAAATCATCTCAAATCAATACACTTGAAAGATTTCGATCGTACAAGTCCAGAATTAACCGATAAAGTAAACTCACGTGTCTCATACCACGTGTTTTACTAAACCGTTTAATTCTCTTTCTCATACATCCGAAAAGTGTAAAAATAATGTATATTATATATAAAATAATTTACTTGAGAAAACAGGATTTTAAAATTATTTTCTGAAATCATTTTGAAGACATTTTATTGAAAATTCTGCTTGAATATATTTAAAATACTTTGAAATAATTTAATAATAATTTAAAAATATTTTTGAAAATATTTTATAATAAAGGTTTCAAAAACCAAACTATTTAGAAATTTTCTCAAAATTTAGTGCTTGAAATCGAAGAAATACAAAGGAAATACACTAAATCGATATTCAAATTCAAATCGAATTTAATTCAAAATTTTGAATTTCAAATTCCTCCAAAACTTGGCTAATCCATCGATGGATATCATAGCCCATAACCATTATCAAAAACATCTTGAAACTTGCAAAAGAATTGGCCACAAAACCATAGCAAAAGAGGGTCAAGTGCTACGAATAACTAAAGAAACAAGGCCAAGCTACATACGTGAATGGGTCGACAAGGGGTCGACCCCATGCCCCATCAGGTCGACAGCCTGGTAGGCCCTAAGGGGACCAGGTCGATAGGCTAGTCGACCTGGTGAAGTGCTCGGTCGACCACCCTGTCGGCCCAGGCTACGGAAATGCTGCAATTCGATTTTTCTGCTCCGTGTTGATTTTCCAGTGATGATTTAGCATAGCAAACGATTGAGTTTTGGAATGAAATTTGACATGCAACAAGATTAACAACTAAACTACATTCTGAAAAAGATCCGGGAGCAATTCGAGTTAAAATAAAGAGTTATGGCCATTCAAAGTGGCAACCAGAAACAAGAAATTCAATAAAACAACAACAGAGAGAATTAAACGTATACAGAGCATTTCTTAGCAATTTCTTTGCTGCAAAGCAAGATTAAACGTATACATAGCATTTCTTAGTAATTTCTTTGCTGCAAAGCAAGATTCTTGTTAGCAGTTGTGAGTTTTAAATCACCTTAGAAAATTGCAAGATTTTTGAGCGATTTCAGTTGGAAGATGAAAGCTTTAATGGAGAGACAACCTTCAGTGACATGTATAAGCTAAGACAGAAGCATGCAACAGGAAACAAAAATATTACAGACAACTCATATCTCAATTCAAAGATTTTTGATGAAAACCTTTTGGTATTGGATGGAGATACCTTTCTTTATTCTTGTTATAGTGATTATCTACTTAAATCTTGCAGCAAATTGGGTGGAAATTGGATTTATTTTGAAGCAGCCATTAATTTACTCTATTTTCTTTTACTGTGAATTACTTTGAGAAGGAGGAGATGAAACTAACATACTGTTAGTTTCTCTCATACCAGAAGCCTCTAGAGGATGGGCTTTGGATCCCATTCCAAACCTTATTAAGCCCAAAGCCAAAAATACTTAGAGAAAATATAAAACTATAAGCACATTTTCTCCTATTTAACACTATATACACTTATTTCTTCATTTTAAAGTCATACAAAATGCATACATCTTATTTGTATGGAATAAAATTGTTATTGTAACAAAATAAAATTTATTTCAACAATAAAAATTTATTTTTACAAATAAAACCTTATTTTCAACAATATTTTACAATTTACACTATTTTATTACAAAAGCAATATTTTCAATCCAACAATTTGTACAAAAATTGTTTTCTTGTCAAATAAATCACCATAAATCAATTTTAACTCTTTTTAATCATTAAAATATTATTTTTAAACCACATTTCACTCTTTTATATCAATAAATACATAATTACTTCATATTTCTCCTTTTTAAAAATCAATAAATGGTTAATATTGGCGTTAATTTCCAATATTATTGCATTTACCCAAATAAAATTACAAATTGATTATTTTCACTCCAAATTATCAAAATAAAGTTTTCAAAAATTTATTTCCATTACTTTATATTTATTTCAACAATTTAACGTTGAAATACATCACCTAATTAATTTATTAGCTCCAAACTAATAAATACCCAATATTTCAATTTATTTAAACCAAATATTTATCCAATCAATATTTAATCCCATATTGATTCCCAAGTAAACAAAATAAAGTTCCAAACTTTATTTTTTCCATTTTATTTACAAAATTCATTGTTTTTTCCAAATAAACAATTTAAAATTTAAATTATATTTTAAATTTACAATATTAAATTATAACTTCCGTTATAATTTAATATATACAGGTAATCTCCAAACCAGGGTTGTTACACCCTGACTCCCTGGATGCAATTCTACTCATTCAGGAATTAATCAATTTATACACTACTGGGTTAACCTACTGGTTCTTCTACCCCTTTATCCCCAAAATGCAGTCATGGGTTTTTTATCGTGTGAATATATTCATATTTGAGGAAGCAAACATTACAACTTACAATACCACTCCTGTGGGTTTAACTTCCATGAAATACTTTTCATATAAAATATAGTACATCCCTTTAACCTATATTTTTATCAAGGCGGTACTTCTTCAAATTTTCATACTTAAAGTCATTTCAAAACTCCTTTATTTAGCCATGGGTATAAGAGCATGACCAGGCTTTGTATAATTTGAATATAGCCTGTAGGTTAAGTATGAAACAAGACAAAAAGGTATATTTGCACATATAATATCTCTAAACAAAGTAAAGCATAAGTATGCTAGGCAAGTAAAGGTAAAATAAGTTAAGTATGTAACAAGGCAAATAAGTATTGTATGTAGCCTGTAAGTATTAGGCAAGGCAAGAAGTAATAAGCAAAAATATCTATGACACATGAAAAGATAAAATAAGTAGTAAGGAACACAAAGTACTGAAGCATTTAATGCTTTCATCTCAACAAAACATAAAGTCAAATTTCGAATTGTTTAGAAACAATTCAGCCTCCATTTATAAAATCTCTGATGAAGAAAAAAATATATACCTGTACCTGAAATTGCTTAACTCAGACATCACCCCCTGTACAAACTCTTCTATATCTATCCTTATTTTCATTCGTTCAAGTCATAGCAAACCTGAAAATACAAGTAGAATTTCCATTTTTTTATAAACTGAAGCATTACAACAACCAGGCAAGATGATTCAAAAGAAAATCAAAGAAGCCATTTTCCAGTTTTTAAAAGTCCAAACCTTTGCAAACAATTGTGCTCTGTCCCTTTTCTAAAATCATAGGTGAGTAACTTAAATTTAAAATGCTTAAGTATATTCACATATGTTGCTTATGTCTGAAATGAGTATGTTATATGTATATATATTTGTGCAATTCTATTTATATATGATGCCTGCCTGTTTAATGATCTGGAAAACATCTCTGATTACAAAATTTCAAGCTCAGGTTTAAATCAAAAATCATCTCTGCTTAATCTATTGATTGTTAGGACAAAGCATCTAAACTAAATGTGTTTGTTTGATCATAAAGCAAATTTTAAAATGTGTATTTTAGTTAAATAAAGTAGAACTGTTCTGTAAAAAAAAAACCTAAGAACAGTTAATAATTAACATGAGTGAAATTTCAATCATCTTAAATTATTAATAAAGATTTATATCTTGAATTATCATCTGAAAATTGGATTTTTAAAACTAATCTCACATTTTTTAGTTGAGTCTGGAGTAGGCATTCCTGTGTTGTTTGTTTTGGGAATTTTTGGTTGCCTCTGGCAATCCTATTGATCTGGAAGGCTGTGGTTCTTTCTGGAGGTAGTTGAGTGATCGGAGAGGCCAGGAAAAATGGGTGATGGTTGATCAGAGGAGTGTGGCGATGGTGGTTGGCCGGAAGGTTTTCTAAACCTAATTTATGGCCTGGCTTGAATTTTTGGTCAGATCGATCACTCTGGTGGATCGAGTGCATCGGGATTCAAGGGGATGTTAGCTGGAGCATTGACGAAGCTTTGTCCGGTGGTGATGGTTCTCTGGTGATCGGAGAGGCGAGTTCGAACTGATGACAGGTTTCGAGGGGGGGAGAAACAGATTTGTGTTCCAGGTTGACATTGAATGCTCGATTTTGATTCGAGCAAGGATGGTGGATTTGGATGATCGTGATGCTGTCTGGAGATGATCGGTGATGTGTTGAAGCCTGAGTGGATGATCGGAGATGGTCGGCGGCATCGTGCACGTGCCCGGTGCACGTTTTGATGTCTGGTGATATTTTTGGGGTGGGTTTTGTTTTCTCGGGGAATATTCGAGTTGTTCGAGTGCTTAACTCGAAGCAGGAGAAGCAAGGACTCGTAGCAATTTCTGTTGTCTCGAGTTAGATGTTTGTTCTAGGCTTTTGTAAAACCTGGAAGCAAATCAATTTTATACAAATTTAAATGAATTTTAAATTGTATACCAGGTTTAAAACAAGTTTAAATCCAGTTGAAGGATGAATACAAATTTATATTTTGAATTCTAAACTGGAATGGAATAAAAGTTTTAAAAATATTTAAAAGTAGTTTTCAAGTTTAAATACCCGACAGTTTTCAGATTTTTAATTTAAAATTTGAAATAGAATTTAAGCAGTGGTTTAAATTCATAGATAAAGAATAGATTCAAATGGAACTTTTGAATCATAAGGTTTAAAATTGAATTTGGATTTTTAAATCAAGAATTTAAAATCAAGATAAAAGAAAGTAAATCAAGTTTAAATCAAATGTTGAATATGGATTCAAGTTTTCTTGAATTCAAATCTGTGATTTAAATCAGTTTTAAAATCTGAATGTTTAAAACAAGTTTAAATCAAATAGTTTTAATAGTATTTTGTTTCAAATAATTGTTTGATTTGATTTTAACATAGTTCTTTTTAAGGATTTTAGATTGGACTTTAAATTGGATCAATGTTTAAAAGAATATTCATTTTGAATCTTAAATTCAAAATGTAATTTAAATTTAAATTCGAAAGTGTAATGTTTTACACTTTAATGATAATAAAATCATTTATAAAGAAATGGATTATCTTAGAGATAATTAAAAATATTGAAGTGGATTAATTAATAAGATAATTAAGGAATGACTTATGTAATTAATTTATAAATTAATAATTTAGATTAATTTATGATTAGAGATTAATTAAGAAGTAAATTAGGAAATGTTGTTAGTTAATAAAAGATAATTAACTAAGGATTACTTTAAATAATAAATTAATGTGATTAATTAGATTAATTAATTTAGATAATCTATTGTAAATTGTTAAATGTAATTACTTGATAAAAGTAATTAAGAGAATAATTACTTATTGTAATTAATTTTGATAATATGATTAATTGAAGTTAATTAATTTAGTTTAATTAATTTAAGAAATCATTTGATAATTTGATAAGTGTAATTACTTAGGGATGTAATTAGATGATAATTATTTGATGTAATTAATACAAGATGATTTGTAAGTGAAGTAATTTGGGTAATTACTTTTATAATTAATCAAGGGATTAATTAGTGGAGATAATTAATTATGGGGTATTTAGTTTATTTAATAAGTAATTAAGGATAGTAATTACTGGTTTGTTATTAATCAAGAGGGATTAATAATTGTGTTTAATTAAAGATTTAAATTACTTATCGTAATTAACTTAAATGAAGTAATCTAATTTAAATATAAATTAGAGATCATTAATTAATATAATTAATGATGTAATTATGAATTGGTTAATTAAGGAATAATTAATAATGAGGTGATTAATTAATGTAATTAATTAAGGATAAATGTAATTAATTTTATTTAATTAACAAATGAAGTAATTGAATGTTAATTACTATAAATGATTTAGAATAATTAATTGGTGGAATTAATTAAAAGACTAATTACTTATTGTAATTAGAGAATGATTAATCAAAGGTGCTTAATCAAGATGAATATTTAGAGAATAATTAATTAAATTGATCTTTATTTAGTTAATGGTTGTATAAGCAGGATTTATAGATATAGTAATTAATTTAATTTACTTTAAATTAATTAGAGATAGAAGAAATTAATTTAATTCATTTTAAATTAATTATAGTTGTGAATGATAAATCATTGCTTATGGATGAATGATATTGATATCCCATTGATTGATCGTGATCTCAGATATGAGATGAATAATATCTATGTGATATGGATGCTTGTTTTAAGTATGATAATATTGATTATCTGTTTGAGTTGATAATATGGATTATCTGTTTATGGTGATAATGTGATTATCTGTTATATTGTGATTTATCTATCTGTGTGTATATAGATAATTGAATTGAATTGTTTTAACCTCTAAAACAACTTGGCCTTAAAAGATACGTTTTGGATTTCGATGAGACCGGGATCGGGTTTCCAGATTTGGATATCCGAAAACCACATCGATCCAAATTAACGATAGGTCGGGAATCTTAAGTGAAGACGAAGATTCAGAATGCAAGGGTTATTGTCGTTAACTCTAAGGGTGATTCCAAAATGAGTGTAACGAGATAATGCCTTCGGTTTCGTTCGAACCCGGAACGAACTTGTATGGATTGAATGCTTTTAGAACATCGTCAAGTGGACGATGAGCATTCTAAGAGATGTGTTCTCTAAAGGTAATCGTAGCCTCAAGCCTCACCAACCGGGAATGGCTAAAACAGGGGAGGTGCAGCAAGGTTAGTGGGTAGCACCCAAGTAGGACAAGATTACCCTTGTCTAGATGTCCCTTTTATTTCGGCTGTGTGGGCAGTTGGTTGCAAACAACTGTTGGGGTGTCTTGTGCGGGAATTATCCAGTAAGGGATGTTCCGGCCTTGTGTTGCAGGGGATTGGGAGTAATCCTCGATACGCTGATCTAGGCCAGGTACTGTGACGGGCGGTACCCCAGTAGCCCTGCCATTGTATGGAATCCAATCTCCAATAAGTGACCTCGATTTTGATTGTAAACCTAGTATGCTGGAATTTAATCATGTAACAATTTCAGCTATTTCTTATTTACTTGAAAACCCTAGACCTATTATAATATCACTGAATTTCCTATCAAATGTTTGGTTAGCGTAAGGTAAAAACTTTTCCATGTTTATGTGTGGGAAGTCTTACGTGATACCTTTTGTTTTCAAAGGATTTTCAAAGTTAAGCAACTTTAACCTGTTACTCATACCAGACCCATGTCTGACCCGGAGTTTATTTCTGTTTTTCTTAAACTCTCGGGTACTCAAATTTTTACGAGTAGCCAAGGGATTAAGGTTAGCTTTGACGATTTGTGGAGGAGCAATGGAGCAGGAGGCTTCAGCGTTATAGATATATAGTTTTCCGCTGTGTTGGTATCTCTGTGTTGTACTTGTGATGTGTCGAGTTGTATAAACTAGACAGGTGTTTATAACTGTCTAGTATGTGATGTATTATCTGTGTAACTCTGATTGATAATGTATACTATGTAATACTTATGTGATTAATATAATTTATTCATTCCACTGTTGAGATTCTGATGTTGTTTCTTCTTTCTTCTTTATCTTTTCTATTTCTCACCCCTTTCTTTCTTAATGATGATGCAACTTTCTGGTAGTGGAAAGTTGGGTCGTTTCACTTGGTATCAGAGCGCTAGGTTGAGTGAATACCTAGGCTCTTGAGTGATTTCTTTCTTGAGAGAGCGTATTTGTAATTTGTAATTTTGATATATATATATATATATTATTTCTACCTATTTGTTGGGTTACCTGTTCGGGTTTTCCAATATAAGTTATAAAGGTAGATAGGGTAGTGGTGTGTGTAACACGACTTCTAATGGTTGTAAGTGTATCTGTTGAGACTGTAGACCTAATACCGTCTCGAGTGATGTGATAAAGGATTTCCTCGATCTCTGAAGGAAACCTGTTAAGGTTTGGAGTTTATCTTTGAAGTGTAAGTTGGATGAGCTAGAGTTTGGGTTCTATCGGTTGAACATAAGCAAGTGATGATATCTAGATACCTCAGGATGTAGTAGCTGTGTGATGAGACACAGTGACTATGGATGTCTCCGAAGATGTTTCTTTGGAACAAGTTAAGGAAGTGTGTCTGCTTCGGTGTTGTGGCTGTGTTCAGCAGGATGTTTTTGTTGGTTGAGGTCCGAGTTTCTCGAAGAGCTTTGGATTAGAAATTCCTTAGCATTGGTGTCAGCAGCACAGCTCGGAGTGTTCTGTGTGTTGGCAAGGAAGCTTTCTAGCTTAGCAGTGGGGTTCAGAAGCAGCAGTGTGGACCCATTTCTTCGATGGGTTGGCTACATAAGTGTAAGCTGTTCTGATTGGTAAAGAGAGAGCAGTTTTCCTTTGGAATTAAGCTGGATTGATCGCAAAAGTGACTTGCGATAACTTGAGTGTTCTCTTGGGTTGTCAGAGTTTTTTTTCTGGATGTCTTCAGGAAGTCAGAGTTTTGTCAGCATCTGAAGATTGAGTTTGGTATCGACTGGATTTCAGAAGGGGTACCGATGGTTCAGCTTAGTAATAGGATGGTTTTTGGAGGAAGATTTTAGTGAAGCAGCTCAGGTTTTGGAGGAACTTCTGAGTTTTCTTTTTGGATCTGTTGAACCATATTTTTGGGATGTGTTGTCCAGTCTGTGCTTGTGTTCGTCATCAGCATTCTCATCTGTTCAGTCAAAGTTGCGCAGTGGAAGCATGGAGGCAGCTATTTTAGTGTAGAACCGTTTGGAAGTTGCAGTATTTTGGATTAGAGAGTTTCTACAGGAAATTTTTCAGGATCTAAGGCCAGTTTGGCAAGTGCACCTGTTTTATCTCTTCCAGATGAGAGAAGTAAGATCTGTCTTCCGATTTTGGAGTAGAGTGGAGTTATGAGTTTTGGTTGATCTTGGAAAGGTCATTTTGTTGGATTGTTTTGGTTCAGTATTGTTCTAGGGCATCAGCAAGGGTTGCGCTGATCAGTAAGGATGTAGGGGACCTAGGATCGTCCGGAGAATTTTGTGGATAAGAATCGGAGATTTGATTTTGGATAAGTGTTTGATCTTCAGGAGTGAATTGTCAGTTTGGATAACTGGGGTTCGTTGTTTTCACGTATCTCGGAGAGAGTACGTGTGAGATCTATCTCTGGTTGTAGAACCAGCAGTTCAGGAGTTTTGGTTGTTGAGTCAGACTTGTCTGTAGTCTGATATCCTGTCTTGTTTTGTAGATCCAGATGAGAAGGAACTCTATAGCTTAGTAGCTAGATTATTTGGATTCTATAGAGCAAGTAACCCGGTATTTATACCTAGGAAACTCTAGATAATTCTATCCAGAATTTTGTCTGGATAGTTAGATTTGGTTGTTTGGATGATTGGTTGCTATGGTTGTTAACATATGATTGATATATGCTTGTGTTTTAAAAATTAAATCTTTAATTGGATTATTAAATTACCTTTGTTTAAATTTCGGGGACGAAATTCTTTTAAGGGGGGGAGGAATGTGATATCCCGGAAATTTTGGCAATATCAATTTAATAATCTGTGTTAAAAATTAAATTGATATGATAATAATTGTTAATAAGATTTGAATTGATTAAATAATTTTCTTTTAAATAAATATTTAACTGATAATTTATCTTTTAAAAGCTAATAAATTGTTTTCTATGTATATATATTTGTATATATTCTAAATAGATGAGCTCTGTTTTAAAGTTAATAAATAAAGATATGTTTTCAAATTCTAATATTTTTGGTAATTTGGAAATTTGATTAAATTCAATATTAAATAAATAACCATTTGGCTTTAAAATATACTCAAGATTAAAGTTAAAATTTGTTTAAATGATTTTAGCTTAAATTTAAATTAAACAAAAGGTTTTTGTTCTTTTTAAAGTATAGCTTGATAAAAATAAGTAATAAAGTGATAATTTCTTTTATAATTTATTTTAATTTAATAATGAGTTATTTTTCAACAATATAAATAATGTAATATTTTTACAAATAGATTTTTAATATGAATAGAAATTGTTATATATATATATATATATATATATTTTGGAAGAAACTATGATTTGTAAATTTGAAATGAAGTCTTTCAAAAATGTTTAAATAAATAAACCTTATAAATATTTAATATAAGTATAAAAGGAAATAATAATAGGTAATTAATTATTTGATAGTTAAAGCTTTAAAATTAAAATAAACACTCATGTTAGAAATAGAATCAAATACTTAGGTTAAATTTTATAACAAATAACTAGCAACTTTGTATTATATACATAGGGTATAAGAGCATGACCAGGCTTTGTATAATTTGAATATAGCCTGTAGGTTAAGTATGAAACAAGACAAAAAGGTATATTTGCACATATAATATCTCTAAACAAAGTAAAGCATAAGTATGCTAGGCAAGTAAAGGTAAAATAAGTTAAGTATGTAACAAGGCAAATAAGTATTGTATGTAGCCTGTAAGTATTAGGCAAGGCAAGAAGTAATAAGCAAAAATATCTATGACACATGAAAAGATAAAATAAGTAGTAAGGAACACAAAGTACTGAAGCATTTAATGCTTTCATCTCAACAAAACATAAAGTCAAATTTCGAATTGTTTAGAAACAATTCAGCCTCCATTTATAAAATCTCTGATGAAGAAAAAAATATATACTTGTACATGAAATTGCTTAACTCAGACATCACCCCCTGTACAAACTCTTCTATATCTATCCTTATTTTCATTCGTTCAAGTCATAGCAAACCTGAAAATACAAGTAGAATTTCCATTTTTTTTATAAACTGAAGCATTACAACAACCAGGCAAGATGATTCAAAAGAAAATCAAAGAAGCCATTTTCCAGTTTTTAAAAGTCCAAACCTTTGCAAACAATTGTGCTCTGTCCCTTTTCTAAAATCATAGGTGAGTAACTTAAATTTAACATGCTTAAGTATATTCACATATGTCGCTTATGTCTGAAATGAGTATGTTTATATGTATATATATTTATGCAATTCTGTGTATATATGATGCCTGCCTGTTTAATGATCTGGAAAACATCTCTGATTACAAAATTTCAAGCTCAGGTTTAAATCAAAAATCATCTCTGCTTAATCTATTGATTGTTAGGACAAAGTATCTAAACTAAACGTGTTTGTTTGATCATAAAGCAAATTTTAAAATGTGTATTTTAGTTAAATAAAGTAGAAATGTTTTGTAAAAAAAAACTAAGAACAGTTAATAATTAACATGAGTGAAATTTCAATCATCTTAAATTATTAATACAGGTTTATATCTTGAATTATCATCTGAAAATTGGATTTTTAAAACTAATCTCACATTTTTTAGTTGAGTCTGAAGTAGGCATTCTTGTGTTGTTTGTTTTGGGAATTTTTGGTTGCCTTTGGCAATCCTATTGATCTGGAAGGCTGTGGTTCTTTCTGGAGGTAGTTGAGTGATCGAAGAGGCCAGGAAAAATGGGTGATGGTTGATCAGAGGAGTGTGACGATGGTGGTTGGCCGAAAGGTTTTCTAAACCTAATTTTTGGCCTGGGTTGAATTTTTGGTCAGATCGATCACTCTGGTGGATCAAGTGCATCGGGATTCAAGGGGATGTTAGCTGGAGCATTGACGAAGCTTTGTCTGGTGGTGATGGTTCTCTGGTGATCGGAGAGGCGAGTTCGAACCGATGACAGGTTTCGAGGGGGGGAGAAACAGATTTGTGTTCCAGGTTGACATTGAATGCTCGATTTTGATTCGAGCAAGGATGGTGGATTTGGATGATCGTGATGTTGTCTGGAGATGATCAGCGATGTGTTGAAGCCTGAGTGGATGACCGAAGATGGTCGGCGGCATCGTGCACGTGCCCGGTGCACGTTTTGATGTCTGGTGATATTTTTGGGGTGGGTTTTGTTTTCTCGGGGAATATTCGAGTTGTTCGAGTGCTTAACTCGAAGCAGGAGAAGCAAGGACTCGTAGCAATTTCTGTTGTCTCGAGTTAGATGTTTGTTCTAGGCTTTTGTAAAACCTGGAAGCAAATCAATTTTAAACAAATTTAAATGAATTTTAAATTGTATACCAGGTTTAAAACAAGTTTAAATCCAGTTGAAGGATGAATACAAATTTATATTTTGAATTCTAAACTGAAATGGAATAAAAGTTTTAAAAATATTTAAAAGTAGTTTTCAAGTTTAAATACCCGACAGTTTTCAGATTTTTAATTTAAAATTTGAAATAGAATTTAAGCAGTGGTTTAAATTCATAGATAAAGTATAGATTCAAATGGAACTTTTGAATCATAAGGTTTAAAAATGAATTTGGATTTTTAAATCAATAATTTAAAATCAAGATAAAAGCAATTAAATCAAGTTTAAATCAAATGTTGAATATGGATTCAAGTTTTCTTGAATTCAAATCTGTGATTTAAATCAGTTTTAAAATCTGAATGTTTAAAACAAGTTTAAATCAAATAGTTTTAATAGTATTTTGTTTCAAATAATTGTTTGATTTGATTTTAACATAGTTCTTTTTAAGGATTTTAGATTGGACTTTAAATTGGATCAATGTTTAAAAGAATATTCATTTTGAATCTTAAATTCAAAATGTAATTTAAATTTAAATTCGAAAGTGTAATGTTTTACACTTTAATGATAATAAAATCATTTATAAAGAAATGGATTATCTTAGAGATAATTAAAAATATTGAAGTGGATTAATTAATAAGATAATTAAGGAATGACTTATGTAATTAATTTATAAATTAATAATTTAGATTAATTTATGATTAGAGATTAATTAAGAAGTAAATTAGGAAATGTTGTTAGTTAATAAAAGATAATTAACTAAGGATTACTTTAAATAATAAATTAATGTGATTAATTTTGATAATTAATTAGATTAATTAATTTAGATAATCTATTGTAAATTGTTAAATGTAATTACTTGATAAAAGTAATTAAGAGATTAATTACTTATTGTAATTAATTTTGATAATATGATTAATTGAAGTTAATTAATTTAAGAAATCATTTGATAATTTGATAAGTGTAATTACTTAGTGTAATTAATGAAGCATAATTACTTAGGGATGTAATTAGATGATAATTATTTGATGTAATTAATACAAGATGATTTGTAAGTGAAGTAATTTGGGTAATTACTTTTATAATTAATCAAGGGATTAATTAGTGGAGATAATTAATTATGGGGTAATTAATTTATTTAATAAGTAATTAAGGATAGTAATTACTGGTTTGTTATTAATCAAGAGGGATTAATAATTGTGTTTAATTAAAGATTTAAATTACTTACCGTAATTAACTTAAATGAAGTAATCTAATTTAAATATAAATTAGAGATCATTAATTAATATAATTAATGATGTAATTATGAATTGGTTAATTAAGGAATAATTAATAATGAGGTGATTAATTAATGTAATTAATTAAGGATAAATGTAATTAATTTTATTTAATTAACAAATGAAGTAATTAAATGTTAATTACTATAAATGACTTAGAATAATTAATTGGTGGAATTAATTAAAAGACTAATTACTTATTGTAATTAGAGAATGATTAATCAAAGGTGTTTAATCAAGATGAATATTTAGAGAATAATTAATTAAATTGATCTTTATTTAATTAATGGTTGTATAAGCAGGATTTATATATAGTAATTAATTTAGTTTACTTTAAATTAATTAGAGATAGAAGAAATTAATTTAATTCATTTTAAATTAATTATAGTTGTGAATGATAAAACATTGCTTATGGATGAATGATATTGATATCCCATTGATTGATCGTGATCTCAGATATGAGATGAATAATATCTATGTGATATGGATGCTTGTTTTAAGTATGATAATATTGATTATCTGTTTGAGTTGATAATATGGATTATCTGTTTATGGTGATAATGTGATTATCCGTTATACTGTGATTTATCTATCTGTGTGTATATAGATAATTGAATTGAATTGTTTTAAACTCTAAAACAACTTGGCCTTAAAAGATACGTTTTGGATTTCGATGAGTCCGGGATCGGGTTTCCAGATTTGGATATCCGAAAACCACATCGATCCAAATTAACGATAGGTCGTGAATCTCAAGTGAAGATGAAGATTCAGAATGCAAGGGTTATTGTTGTTAACTCTGAGGGTGATTCCAAAATGAGTGTAACGAGATAATGCCTTCGGTTTCGTTCGAACCCGGAACGAACTTGTATGGATTGAATGCTTTTAGAACACCGTCAGGTGGACGATGAGCATTCTAAGAGATGTGTTCTCTAAAGGTAATCGTAGCCTCAAGCCTCACCAACCGGGAATGGCTAAAACAGGGGAGGTGCAGCAAGGTTAGTGGGTAGCACACAAGTAGGACAAGATTACCCCTGTCTAGATGTCCCTTTTATTTCGGCTGTGTGGGCAGTTGGTTGCAAACAACTACTGGGGTGTCTTGTGCGGGAATTATCCAGTAAGGGATGTTCCGGCCTTGTGTTGCAGGGGATTGGGAGTAATCCTCGGTACGCTGATCTAGGCCAGGTACTGTGACGGGCGGTACCCCATTAGCCCTGCCATTGTATGGAATCCAATCTCCAATAAGTGACCTCTGTTTTGATTGTAAACCTAGTATGCTGGAATTTAATCATGTAACAATTTCAGCTATTTCTTATTTACTTGAAAACCCTAGACCTATTATAATATCACTGAATTTCCTATCAAATGTTTGGTTAGCGTAAGGTAAAAACTTTTCCATGTTTATGTGTGGGAAGTCTTACGTGATACCTTTTGTTTTCAAAGGATTTTCAAAGTTAAGCAACTTTAACCTGTTACTCATACCAGACCCATGTCTGACCCGGAGTTTATTTCTGTTTTTCTTAAACTCTCGGGTACTCAAATTTTTACGAGTAGCCAAGGGATTCAGGTTAGCTTTGACGATTTGTGGAGGAGCAATGGAGCAGGAGGCTTCAGCGTTATAGATATATAGTTTTCCGCTGTGTTGGTATCTCTGTGTTGTACTTGTGATGTGTCGAGTTGTATTAACTAGATAGGTGTTTATAACTGTCTAGTATGTGATGTATTATCTGTGTAACTCTGATTGATAATGTATACTATGTAATACTTATGTGATTAATATAATTTATTCCTTCCGCTGTTGAGATTCTGATGTTGTTTCTTCTTTCTTCGTTATCTTTTCTATTTCTCACCCCTTTCTTTCTTAATGATGATGCAACTTTCTGGTAGTGGAAAGTCGGGTCGTTTCATAAAGCTTCTATTAAAAACTAAGTAACTCCTCCGGAAGCTACTATTTAAAAAAAAGGCGGTAGCTCTCCTTCGAAAGCTTCTTTAGAAATACCCTTTCGAAACAAGGGATTTCGACTACTTTGAAACCTTTTTATAAACATGCAAGCGCTGTTCTTTTAAAACAAAACGAAACAAAGGAACCAACCCCTTCGGAAGCTACGTTTCGACACACTGCCTTCCGCTTTTCCCCAATCCATTATGTACCAGCTAACTGATACCATGTGTATTGGTTTACTGGTTTCGATCTAGAAGGTTTCGACTTGGTTAGAGGTGGAAGCTCTGGGTTGAAAAGTCCTTCTAAAGAAGGCCGAACCCACTTTTTTGAGCTAAAGCCCAATTTTACTAAATAAAGTAAACTTTTTGTAACTAACTTGCCCACTTGTAAACATATAATTGGTTACATTAAACTTTCAAATTAATTTACTAAAAGTTGCCGCATTTTCTCAGATCTAAAACTAAACAACATTTAACAAATAAGCCCTTTCTATTAACAAAACAGTTAAATCATTTAGGTCCTCCTTTCAAAATAATTTAATTTCCATCAATATTTACTTAGTAAAAATCCCCAGAAAATTCTAGAAATTAACTTTAATCGTGTTATCTAATATACCAAAATTTCCGACCCAAATTCTTAATATATTTTCCAAAATAAATTTATGAACCCAAATAACCATATTTTCCTTTGAAAATTCTTAACTGATTCTCCACGGCTTGGAAAATTATAAAAATTGAAACCCAACTCCAAAATCATGTTTTGCACGACATATATTTCTTCAATGGTTTTAGAAATCGTTTAACCTCGATTTTATCCAAAAACCATGAATATGTCCTTTAAAAAAATATTATTTAATCTAAACAACTTATAAATCAAGCATATCATCATCCAATATATCATAAAAACGAATTTACCCTTAAATCCAAAATCATATATTATAAAACCAAACATAGAGATGTAGTGCTTATTATTCACCTTAGTTCGGGTAAAGAAATTGGAGATTGATTAAGATTGATTTCTTCTAGCTTGAATCTTAAGATTTAGATTTGATTTCTCTCTTCCTCTTCCTCCTTAATGGCCGGCTCCTATTTTCTTTTTTACGTTTTTAATTTTTTCTTAAGATAAATGAATGTGTATAGCAAAGGGCAATAATATAAGGGTGAGAAATATGGATGGCTATTTACCCTAATGCCCTTATGTTTAATTTGCTAGCACTTAACTATTTATAAGTTCATTCAGTTTAGTTAAGCATGGCCACCTATATTCATTTACCAATCTCAATCCCCTTATCACTCCACATTATTCTATTTAATTTATTCTAATTAAATCTCCTGAATAATGTTATCAAAATAATTAGGGGTGTTACATTTTCAGAGTTATATTTTGGCGAAGATTTGATAGTCGATTATTTAACTATCAAATAAACGACAATCATCGTAGATTAAATTCCATATGAAAACCACTAAGCCTCTATTAATAAATCTTCTATTAGCCAAATCTCTTTTAATTATTTGATTCAAAATACAACTCATTATACTCTTTCAATACTTGGGAAAATACTCATATACTTATCTTACTGGTACAAGTATATTACAAACGATTATATTTTCAATAGTTAGAAAATATCCATATACTAATCTCAATGGTATGAGTATATTAACAAGCCTTAAGAAAGATCTCCTTTTCCCCAATTTATATTTAAATGGGCCAAATTAAATATTATTTGAAACATTCCCCACTAAAACCCAAACCACCCGAAAAAACGATTCCATACCACAATAATTAAGAAGGATTATTTATCAAAATCACATCTCATTCCTTCTATAAAAATTCCCTTTTTGTAAGCCTATTTTATATTAAAAAATCCTTTTATAAATATACAAATTAATTTATAAAACTTCTTTTATAAGTCTCCAAAGTGATTTGTAAAACTTCATTCCATTTTTAAAACTCTTTCATAATAATGAAACTCCTTTCTATTAAAAAAACTCTTTTATAAATCTCTCTTTATAAACACCTTTGTACAAATCCTTTATACAAGTCTTAATAAGAATCCTTTTATAAATCGAAAACCCAGTTTTTGTAAATGATATTCATTTAACACTATCTATGCTAATTTAAAATTTCAATTATAAATCCATTCTTTTATTTATAAATTACCATTTATAAAGCTCTTTTTACAAATATTACTTATAAAACTCCTTTAAAAATTATCGTTTATAAATCCTCTTTCCAAAATATCATTTTTGAAAATCTCCTCCTTAAATAAATCCTTTTTTATTAAGTGAGACTCCTTTTGTAAAATAATTTATTGTTTATAAACATCTTTATTGGATTTATTAATTACCTTTTTAACATTATATATAAATAATTAATTGACTTCAAAACAACATTTATAAATTAAATTAATCAAATAAAAACATCCTTAATAAAGTGATTAATTAACTTAACCCATCATTAATTAAATCGATTAATTAACTTAAACTACATTAAAAATATAATTAAATATCTTTAATAATATAATTAATATAATTAAATATCTCTAAACATCTTCAGTAATAAAACTAGATAACTTTAAACCCTTTTAATAAAATAATTAAACAACTTAAAACATCTATAATAAAGAAATTAATTAGCTTACTTTAAACATCGTAATATAAATAATTACTTCACTCTAAACATCATAAATACAATAATTATACACTTTAAACATCATTAATAAAATATTAAACACTTTAATTATGATAATTAACAAAATTTAAACATTATTCACATGGAGGATTAGAGACCACAATGGTACTTAGACAAGCTACCATTTATTTCAATTTAACTTTTCAAGTCACAAAACTGGTAATTACATAAGCAGGTATGTAACTAAAATCCATTAGCAATCATTTATTAATTCATCACTTATCTAATATTGATAAAATCACATAATAATTAACCGGCATATGAGTAGTTGTGCAAGTTACCATGATAGCAGAGTAGGGATTTACTCTGCTAGATAGGTATCGTCAATAATCTATTCAATTTATTTATAGTAGAATGGTGTTTTATTCGGCCCAATAGATGTTCAGAATTGTAACGACCCGGATTTTCCATCGTTTGATTTTGAATATTTAAATGGTTTTAAGTATTGAATTTGGAATATAAATTGATTTTTGAATATGAAGACTCTGATTGAAAGTATAGAATGAAATTAAATTTCAAATATAACGATTTATCGTAATACAGAAATAGTTAATAATCGAAATTTGAATTGAATATGAATCGAAAAGATTTTTAATGTTGATATAAATTCTATTTGAATTAGAATTGAGTTCGTAAGTTTCTAAAACTAAAATTTTCAGGTGATTACGTCAATTTTTGAAATCGTCGTTTTAATCGACGCGTTTAAATAGCCTTCCGGGGCACAGTCTCGGAATTCGACAAAACTAGTTCCATTGGATTCATAATAGTGTATTATTATCGGATTTCAAATTTCGTAGTGTTTGGAGTTATCGTTTGGTCGTACCGGATAGAAACGCGTTAAAATTAATATCGGGAATTTAATATAATAATTGGGTTCAAAAAACTATCTTCTTCATACGATCGAATTAGGCCTTGAAACTTATTCCATTGCGTTCAGAATAGGGGTATAACATTAGGAATGCCAGGCGGCATGCCTCAATAAGGGTTCGAAATTTCGAGATATGTAATTCAAGATATTTTGAATAAAATAAAATATATATTTCAAATTGCAGCCACCCTACATTCACTCAGCCGCCCTACAACCGCACCTACCTCTTTCTTTTAAAAATACATCCCCCCTCTTCATTTTGAAACTTAGAAGATCGAAATCGACATTAAAAAAAAATTCAAATTCAGGCAACATAATAAACGATAAATTAAATCGAGTGCTTCGTTGAGTTCATAAGCTCGAGATTTGCATTTCATGGCCATCTTTTAGGGCGCGGTTGAGGGGTGGGGAGATCAAAATTTGCAGCATGCTAGGGCTTTGAGTTGTCAGAGATTGGGAGCATGGATTCGAGTTTAGGTGGGCCGTGGAATCTCTGGTCGAGTTTATGGGAGGGTGCGATGCTATTTTGGAGTCGCGATGCGTATACAACGCGAGGGTGTGTGCGGGTCGAAATTTTTAGGCATTGCGGGGTCGACATGGTGGTATGGTTTGGGATGAGGTCGTGAAGGGTTGAACGTTGGTGGTGTGAGTTCTTCGATCGGAGGAATGTGGAAGGAAAAACTCATGGATGAACGGATCGGTAATGGTGGAGCAAGGCAGATAGTGGCGTGCATGCACGAGCAGTTAGGGGAGGAGTTTCATACAGGCACAAAGTCTTTTGTGGGAGAAGATTTAACTGTCAATAGGTAATTATTAAATCAATGATGCGTAGAGACTAATTAATTAATTTATTAATTTGAAAATCTAAATCTTATTTTTTCGATAACTTTTTAATACGAGGTCGAAAAATTACGAAATAAGTGGCATTGGATTCGTAATGACGTAGGCTACGAAATAAAATTGGTTAGGATATTTTTGGAGTCAGCTAGGATTTTAGATTAAATTGAACGTCAGTTCAATTTAATTTAAATTGGAACGGTTTGCAAATTAAAAATGAAGGTGAGTAAATCTCACTCTTTCGGATTACTACTTTTAATTTTAAATGTAAAAATTTAATTATTGGATAATTGGTTGAATTGATCAATTATTATCAGTTGGATGTTATATTATATATAGTAGTATATATTAGTAGTTGGATATATTTCCCACCGTTGGAGCAGATGAGACACTATGCACCCCGCATAATAGCGGATGACCCTATATTACCACGATGTCCCGCCTCGAAGCGGGATTGGTATTTTATGTTATATAACATCTATGGATGCAGGAAAACAGGTTGGAGGGATCCAACTGGGTTCCTCAAATATATTGATTGCTTTTCATATATAACGATATATAATGTGATTGAATAATCTGTTTGGATTGTTGTGTGATTAGATTTATTGGATGCTATAGTAGCACTGGCTTTATTTTGGTATTTTAAATACCATAAAAACATTTTTGGATGTAAAAAAAATTAAAAAGGGAATTTGTGGAAATAAATATATATTTATATTGATTTGGAATATTTGATAAGGAATGAATGTGAATTAAATAAAAAGATTTGATTTGGAATTCACTTAACTATTTTACAAAAGTGTTTTCAAATAAATATTTTGAAATAATTTATATAAGGAATCTGGGACAATAGATTTAATGATATTTCTAAAAAATTTAAATGGAAGTTGAAATCGAGTTTTTGAATGAATTTGGAATAAAATTGGTTTTATTAGAAATAAATTTCTAAATGGGTTTTCAAATAGAAATTGATTTATAAATGAGATTTGTTTAAAAATAAATCTGTTATTAACACAGAACAACCGGAAGTGAGTTTATAGATTTATAAACAATGTTTATAAATAAAGTGAAATGATTATCATTTGATAAGTTGGAAACATAAATCCACCGTGGGGATTTAAAGCGAGATACGAAAATCTGTTTAGGGGAAAGATAGTAGATTCTATTTTTGGAATTTAGAAATAGTCATGGAATTAGAAATGAAAATCGATTGGAAATAAATTGAGAGGGGTTTATAAATATAAAATGGTCACGTTGAATTTTAGAAATAAATTTATATCGAGAGATTAAGGTTGTTTTTAAAACGGGACTTTTATTTATTAAATTATATAGTTAAAGCTGGTTTAGTATTGAAACATTTCGGGAAGTGGATTTTTCGAATATCTAATATTAATTTTAAATGAATTCAAATTTTTATAATAAGCTTTGTAATCGATTGGTTTTACATAAAAATGAATTGGAAATGAGTTATCGATGTTTATTTAAAGTGTTTTAATATTATAAATAATTACTTAAACATGTTTTAAAAAAATAAATTATTATTCTTTAAAAATACTTACTATATATATAAAGTTTTGAAATGATTCTAATTTATTTATAAATCCTTTCGAGATTTGTAAACGGGGTTTATTTAACGGATACCATTTTTATAAGAGAAATCTTATAATGAAAATTTGGAAACTTGAGGAATTTTCGGAATGGTTAGATAAGTGAACTTCGAAAAATGAATCTGAATTCATAAAAGAAATTATAAATTGGTGAATGAGATTTTAAATAAGGAAAATCGATTTTGGAAATTTTAGAAGGGATTGCGAAAATTCTGAAGGTTGATGAAATGAATTATAATGAGTTATGACTTTGCCAAAGGGTTTTAAATGGTTTTATGAAGTTAGAATAAAAGGGAGATTTCCTCGTTTGTAAATATACCTATAAAATCGATAAGATATAAATATTTCCTAAGTGTTGAGAAGTAAGTGATTTTGGAAAATATATTTATAAATATTTTTCTAAGTATTGGAATAAATGATTTGGGAATGTTTTGACTATGGGAAGGATATACGGAAATAATTCCAAGTGTTATACGGTTTGAAAATATCTCGTTAAGGATATAAGGATTTGAATTTGTTTCCAAACGTTGGAATACCGAGAGAGATTTGAATATATATGTTTGTAAAGATATTTTGAAATAAATATTTTGGAAAATTTATAATACAAGCCTAGTGACTGCTTATGTGTGTTATTTGATAGTTAAATAACCGACTATCAAATCTGGCCAAATTCGTTAATCGTTTCGAAGAGACTAGGATTGGATTTAATTATCCGAAAACCACTTCAATCTGATTTGTGCGTTATGAATTGTGATATCGCGAATAAAATGAGACAGTGATTTTGGAGATTTGGTTTGTTCAGACCAAAAACAACTTGTATGGATGAATGCTATCATTTGCATCGTGGTCTGAAAGGCAGTGTTAGCATTCCAAGTATGAATGTTATCCTTAAGGTAAAACGTAGCCTCAAGCCTCATCAACCGGAAATGACTAAAACAGGGGAGATGCAGTAGGGCTAAGTGGATCGCACCCAAGTAGGGTATGTTATCACTTTTCTAGATACCCTCGGATGTATATTTTATAATTATGGATACGGTTATGCATGGAAAAGAGAGCGCTCGATGGAGTGGGAACACCCGGGGTGATAACATATTCGGTACTATCCAGAAATGGGTAGGTCGGTCATGTGTTGGCAGGGATCGTTAAGTACAATCTCAGTACATTTTTCTAGAGGTGTACTGTGGCGGGCGGTACCCCAGTAGCCCAGTCATTGTATGGAATCCAATATCCACTACGAGCCTGTACGGTTTTAGTTGTATACCAACTATGTTGAAACGTGAGATGCAAGCATTTCGGCTATTTTCTAATTTACTTTCTATAGACACTATCATAATGTAATAAGATTTTGATATAAATGGTTTGGTTATCATAAGGTAAAAAGCCATTGTATTATGTGTGGCGTGGTCTTACTAGATACCTTTGTTTTTCAAAGAATTTTGATAACAGTAATAATTCAAATTGAGTGTGTTTTCTCATGCTGGTTTTCCAGACGGACTCGGGTGTTATTTTATTATAATGCTCAGGTCAAACCGAGTATTACAAATTTAGGCTAGGATGCTATGGAGCACATGAGATGTGCTGGAAGAGTCTCAGGCGTATTCACGTACTTGATTATATTTCCGCTGTGCGAGCCATGCTGTATATTCAGTATTTGTGAGGATAAGTTATTATAACTGTTTAGATTGATTGTTGATTGTTGTACTCTGATGATTATGTGTATATTAAACGCTACAGATTCTTTTGTATAAAAATCTGCTATTATCTATTATATATTGTTCCTCTGCGATTTGTGAGATTCTATGTGTTGTTATCTCTGTTTTTTTTCTATCCCTTTTCTTCTTTACCCCTAACAATCCTCCTTTTTGTTCAACTTGAGTTGACAGGTATGGTTTATTGTTGACTTAGACGATACAAAATAGTGGGTCGTTACAACAATAATTTATTTATTTTAATTTAACCGAACAGTGTTTAATTTGAACAAATTGATGCCACCAATAAGGTATAATTAATTTAACAATGTTATTATTTCAAATAACATAATGAAATTCAATCCTTATTATTTTACCAATATTTTCAATATCACCAAATCGAACAAGCTATACTACAATGTTGTACTCGTTTATATCAATCCAACGCAAAAATCCGCTGGGAAATGGATATAAGATGGTTGCGTTACCATAATTCAAATTTAACCAGCTTAATTTAGTTTTTAATCAATATTTTAAATAAAAACCTTTTGCTCCTCACCCAAAACAATCCTAGCCCGGCCCACCTAACCAAATCTAGATCCGAACAACCAAATAATTCCCCCTCCCTAGTGTAAGTGACCATAATGATGAGGACCAAAGTGCAAAACCCCTTGTAATGAATAGTAACAATCCATTATTTTCTTTTTATGATACGCAAGCTCCCAATGAAGCATGCACCTAGCTCACACACCTTATCCTCTCTATCAATCACCGCCAAGGCCCCAACCAACCACTCATTCACCGCCATTCACTCTGCCTTTCTCCCCTTTGCCTTTGGCCTCAATCATGCTCAACTCAAGGCTCCCCATCATCGCCTACATCACCTTTTCTGAACCAAAATCCCAAAGCCCTGCACCCTACTAGTGAATACTATCGAGCCTCATCAGTTTGTAGCAAGACCCAACAAAATGTGTACCAAAAGGAAGGTCTTGTCCAAACAACCTCAACAAGATTTATCTCCTAATTTTTGATAAGAAATGGGTATGATTTGGATTTATGAATGGAGGGATTTATTTTTGTTTACCAGTTTGAACTAGAAAAGCAAGAGGAGGGAATAACTAGATTATGAAGAAAAAAAATTGAGCTTACTGCATTTTTTTCAAGAATGGGAACATTTTTTTCTTTTTCTGGCCTATAATACCCACATTTTCCATAAAAACGTCAAATGAAAATTTAATTATTTTCCAAGTTAAAAATTATATAAAAATCTTATATACTAGATTAAAAATATGTCATTAAAGATCGGACAGTTATTTGAAGCACAGATTTTACTATATTTAAATTCAAATTCAAATATTTGAATAAATTAAATACTCAAATTCGAAGACTCAAAAATTTCGGGTCATTATACGCATTACCATTTCCATCTCTATTATTACTGGATATCCTTTATAAGGTAAACCAATGTCTATGTTTCCTTTGAAATAAGCTAAAACTCTAGAAATAGTTTTCCAATGTTCGTAACCTAGATTACTCGTAAATCAATACAACACGCTAATAACATGTGTTATGTCGGGTCTAGTGTAATGCAAGCATACGTAAGACTATTTATGATAGTAGAATATTCAAATTGGGAAATAGTACATCCAGTATTCTTTACTAGTTTAATACTAGGATCTATAGTAGTTGGAAACTGGTTTGTCGTTTTAGCGATTGTACTTCTTGAGGAACTTCTCTGTATAGTGAGATTAGGTTGATACCAACTCTTTCTCTTTTCTTATGATTTTGATCCTTAAGATCACATCAGCCTCTTTGAGATCATTCATATCAAATTTAGAGGATAGAAAGTACTTTGTTTCTTTAACATAAGCTTGACTAGAAAAGTGACCAATTAATTAATTTACACATATAACTAATTCACTTTTAATTAAAATTTATTTAATTAACCAATTAGTTAAGTATTAAACAAATTTGAAAAATAATAATTAATTTCCAAACAATTTTGAAGAATGTTTTATAATTTTTATAAATACATGTTTTATGTTTTAAATTCAACTTTTAAACTCATAATATATTTCAAATTTCAAACTAAATTTTGAAAATTAGCCCAAGGTGTAAAGACCCGTAATTTTACCACTTTGAAAATAAGAATATTTAATTAAATTTTGATATTCAAATATAGGTTTATTTTAAAGAAAATAATCATGCTTTGTATGATAAATAATAATGGTAAACTAAATTTTGGAATTTGTTTTCGAAAATAGTTTCACCAATTTACAAAAGACGATTTCCGATAAA
Organism: Allium fistulosum; assembly: GCA_030737815.1. NCBI lineage: Eukaryota > Viridiplantae > Streptophyta > Magnoliopsida > Asparagales > Amaryllidaceae > Allium > Allium fistulosum. The sequence continues at coordinate 373,782,100 of CM060902.1, read as the reverse complement.
GTTAAATACATGATGAATAATCCATTTATAAATTAATTTGGTAATGATAGTAATTTGATTTATAATGGTTTTATAAATATATAAACTTGTTTTATAAAGATGCACAAACTTCGTCGCATTTTGGTAGATCGGCGTCGTATTTTTATAATTAGGTTTTAATATTATTTAATATGATTTTATAGCTTAAATAAAATTATTTTAATTTATTTAAAGATAATAGAAAATAAATTTTCAAGATCTGTTTACATGAGTAAGTAGTTTGATTTTAAACTATAAACATGACCGGAACTCCAATTTCAGATTTACGACCGATGATTGAACTAGAGTTGTTTCAACATTTTTGCAACATGATTTCTTTAAACATGCATACTTACACCTTTACACATTTTTGTAAACATTTACAATTAGCATAAAAATACAAAGAGAGTTTACTTTTGCAAATTAATAAAGTAAGAAAAATCTTTGATTTGATTTGCGATTTAAGAAAAGTCCTTTAATAAACATTATCATTACTAAGTACTAATGCAACATCTCATCTCGTTAAATGTTAGTACATAAGGGTCTAATCTTGCATTGGAAAGGAGGAGCTAATATGTGGTTAAAAATGAATTTTAGGTTAGGGTAGTAAGGTCTTTTTGTTGTAAACTTCAACTATAATAGCACCAACTTCTCTTCGCTTTTTCACATCCTATTCTTCACTACTTCTTCACCATCTTCATCACCTCCATAGCCACCAACGTCTTTAAAGTTACCAGCATCAACCCTTCTTTCTATATAAAAAATAAAAATAAATACAAACCTCACTTAAATAAGCATCAAAACCCTTCTTCCCTCCTTAGCACCTTCGGTCATACCCCACCACCACCATCCACGTCCATAGCACCACCACCTCTCCACACAATCCATACGTTCCCACCTCCCCACACTCCAAAGCTGAGCCCATCCCACGATAGGCTAAGCCCATCTCACCCAAGCCGAGCCACTTTTCCCTTAGTCCAAGCACTCTACCTCTTTAGCAAGCTACATCTCCATTTAGTCCGCGACGTTTTGTGTCGATAGTAAAAAAACATAGTTTGTAAAGAAGGAGTTTGAAAGCTCCGGAGTGAGAAAAAGAAAGGAGGTTCTGACGAAATACTGCTAGATTCCATTCAATAAAGTTAGACGGAGTGGAAACGAAGGTGAGTGCCGATTTAAGATATAAATTACGAATGAATTTTAAAATTATGTTAAATAAGTTAATATGACTATTTGTAATGATTTGGATATTTAGTTGGTTAACTAATAATGTTTGATGGTTACATAAGAAGTAAGAAGTAATATATATATATATATATATATATATATATATATATATATATAGTTAAACATGTCAAATGAAAGCGAGCTCTTATTTTAAAAATCCTATTTTTGTTGTGCTATGATATTCATGTTCATACCCTTATGATAAATTGACACCATTTAATTGTAATGTGGATGCTTGAATGAATTTGGTTCTATGGATGAATGTATGGTTGTTAATGTTGATTTTATCAACATCGTAGTTAAAGTTGGTTATGACTGCTTTATTTGTCATAGTTAATCCGTAGTTGATTTAAAACCACACTTTTTTAAAATCCTATATGGTATACAAGTATAGTTAAATCTCTTTTTAAATTAACTATAGAAAAAGAATTCAATTTAAAAAAGTTAAATGATAGAAATTTAAATATTAAAGTAATATAATATAAAATATTTGGAAATAAAGTAAAAATGAATTTTAAATAAATAAATTAATAACGTATTGATATAAAAATGGTTTATAAATGTTTTATAAATAATAAAACTTAATTAGAAGAAATTTTTAAATATAGTAAAAAACAAGTCAAAATAAGGTGCGTCTCATAACGGTAGTTAGCGATTTCGCACCGGAAATGCTAAATGAATGTATAGGATAAAAACGGAGTCGGAATTCTTTAAAATGAGAATAATTCGGATCCTTATAACCATAGTTTTCAAATGAAAAAGGAAAAAACCAAGATTTCATCTTGTAGATTTTAAGATATGACCAAATCAAATTTTCAGGAAAATCGCTCTTTTGCGGTTAAGTGACCAAAGTATAAAATTCTTTAAAATGAATATTTTTAAATGTTTAAAAATATGAAATAAATTGGATAAATATGTTAAAAAAATTTAAAAGAAATTTGAGTTATAAATTTGGATTTCCAAATGATAGAAAAGTTGTTTTAATCAAATAAGCTTGTAAAACACTATCCGCGACACTTTTCTACATCAGTTTTAAATAACAGTTAAATAAATGGCTAACAGAAATTGTTTATAATACTTAAACAATATATTAAAGTCATGTCCTTGAATGAAAAAACAAACTGAGTATGCGGAAATGACTAGTGCACTTATCCCGCCTGTAAGATCTAGAAAGGTAAAACAAGGTGTTTAACTAAGGTTGGGAATGGAGCAACTAGTGCCCTGAACTTACCTGGCCTATGTTTTCTCTTTCTAGGCAAGGGGTGGAACAGATCAAAAGGAAAGCCCGGAAGCTCTAAATGAAAAGATCATATTTAAGATCTTCAAAAAAATAAAAAGTGTTAAATAAATTTTTAGTAATATAAAAGAATGTCCTAGCCAAACTCCGTATTAAGTTCCGAGGAGGGAATTTGTACTATTCGCGTGAATTTAAAAAGTGGTTTCACTGTTATTCCACAAATAGTACGAGTTGAATATGAAAATTAATTTGGGTTTGATTAGTTTAATCTTTTACTCAATATGATTGGTTTGGGTTTACAATAAACGATATCTTAAATCGTATTTTTTTTTACCCAGTTAAGACATGTTTCAGAAGATGAATTTTTTTATTAGATTAGGAATTAAATTTTCCTTAGTAAATTACTTGAAGATTTCCAAAGTTAAAAGGTTTTGATTTACTGGTAAAAAAATTTATAATAAAAAGAGGCGTAACAAATCCTGTATACACATATTTATATTTTTATCGATGATTGGGTTTCGAAGAAATCGAGAACGGATCTGGGTGATTTCTATCTGAAAACCACTTCGAACCAATTTATGTTTTCGAAGTAAAACATGTTGAAGACAAAGATCATTGCAGATGAAGATCTTCATGATGTAGGACTACTTGCCACTAGACCCTCGGTGAAATTTAACATATCATATATTATGGTGGCAGTAGTGATCTGTTAAGAAAATCTTCTATTTGCAAGAACTAATCGCTACTGATCCTAGGGGTGATTACCAAAACAGGATGTGGTAGAAGAAGTGCCTTCGGTTTATACTGTTCCTGGACAACTTGTATGGACGAATGTTTGACATTGCATTTTAAATCACATTGATTAATCTCTATAAAACGTATCATCTGTTTGGTGGTAGAGAAGGCAACTTCTCTTAGCTTAACACCATTTTCTGAGACCTATGAGCTCAGGAGTTATGCATTTGTAGAAATCAGTTGTGTGATTACGGAATGAAAATATGGCATTCAAAGTGGAAGGTTGATGTTCTATGTGAAAGGTAATCGTTACCTCGGGCCTCACACCCAGAAATGACTAAAACATGATAGATGCGGCAAGGCTATGTGGTTCGCAACCATTAGGGTATGATCATCCCCTTCTCGATATATTTCTTCCCGCTATGAAATTCGGGTTTAAATTATGTGTTGTATGCTAGAGTGTGCTCGGATGGTCGGTAATGATAGGGGTGATGACATATTCGATACTATCTAGTTAGAGGTAGGCCGATTTTGCGTTGGTAGAGGACCATCGATTGGGCCTTGGTACATTCCTCTAGAGATGTACTACCAGAAGGTAGTCCCTTACCTGGTCATTTGTTGGAAATTAATTCTCCAATATGAGCTTGAAGTTTTAGTTGAAGTGCCTAGTATGCTGGAATTTAATAATGGTAACAATTTCGGCTATTTGAATATGTTTCCTTGAAAAGTGTTTTTCAAAGAATATCATTAAAAATAATATCAAATGATTTGATAAAAATGTTTTAGTTATCATAAGGTAAAAACATGTCTGTGTTTATATGCGGCGTGGTCTTCTGAGATACTCTTTCTTTCCAAAAGGTTTTTGTCACCAACCACTGATCTATGACACTGTCATTTAAGATTCGTGTTTCTCACGCTGGTTTGTCAGACTGATCCGGGTATTTTTATACTCGGGTCAGATCCGAGTAGTTTCACGATAAGCTGAAGACGCTTGGAGTTCCTAGAGGAGAGCTAGAGATCTTCATCAATGTATGGACGTATTCTATTTTCCGCTGCATTGTGTGTTGTTTGTTTTTCAGCAAATGTAAGGATAGGTTTATTATAACTGTCCATGCTGAATCTAGGTTAAACTCTGATATATGTTTTAAAATATTTTACACTGTAAAGATTTTATATTGAAATAATATATGTTATTCCATTCGAGTAAGATTCTTTTCTGTTTATTTTTCTTTCTTACCTTTAAAAAACCGCCTCTCCGACACTTGGATTTGAGGCACGTGAATACCGAGGATGTATTAATGTTGATTATCAAAGGTCGAAGAAACGGGTCATTACACAAGGTCTAAATTAATTTGGTTATTTACAATTGGTCGAACCTTTTGGACTTACTCCATCATTGGGTTAGACCAGCATCCAATGAGTGTAGAATACTAGATTATTGAACCATAAGCCTACACACTACTGAGTAGACCCACATTGGATAAGTAGGCTTTATAGTTGGCCCTAAAGATGCTAATTAAATCACATAAGCTATTTGGGCTATGATACTATGTAACATCCCTAATTTTAAATAACATTATTCAGGAGATAAATAGATAAATTAAATAGAATAATGTAGAGTCTAGAGTGATAAAGGGATTGAGGTTTGAAATCTAATTACGGTTATGCCTTAATTAAATGGATTTATAAAATAGCTCATAAGTAAATTCATAAGAATGGTATATAAGATGAAAACTAAGTTAAGTAAGGCAAGGGTAATAGGGGAAATAGCCGTATACCATAACCTCATAATCCCTAAACCCTGACCTCATTTTTCATTCATACGTTCATAAACCAAAACCAAAAAAACTAAGGAGAACTAAGGTCGGCCATAACCCTAGGAGAAAAGGGGATCAAAATCAATTAGAAGTTAAGGATTCAAGCAGGGAAGAATTAAGCAAGATCAAATCTCAAGTTCCTTATCCAATTAAGGTGAATAATAATCTATACCATCTCATATATGTTTTATTGAACATTTTAATTCGGGTTTAAGGTTTTAAAACCGTTTGAATGGATTGAATTATGATATGCTTCGATTATATGCCATGTTTGATTTAAACAAGTATTTTGTGTAAAGGTTTAATTCGATTTTAAGGTTAAAATCATGTAAATGGGTTTCGAATGCCATGAAGATAGAATATGTTTTGTAAGACATTATTTTGGAGATGGGTTTAAATTTTCATAATATTCAGAGCTATGGATAATTTATTATGAATTTTTGAATGGAAGAAATAGACAAATTTGGGTTTAAATTATTTACGGCAATTATATATTGATGTCTGAAATTTCAATATGTTAGAAAACATATTAAAAGTGAACTATTTTGAACTTTGGGAATTTTTCCTAAGTGATTTACTATGGAAATTAAGTTAGTTAAGTTTGCGGACTTAAATGTTTTAATTATTTTATTAAGGAGAAGGGCTTCTTTGCTAAAATATTTTCAATTATTAATTGATGAATTCGGCAGCCTTTTTAGAAAAAGATATTGATAAAGAATTTGGCAACCAATTATATTTTGACAAATAAGGCATGTTAGATGAGAAGTTACTTTGTAAGGAATAAAATCAGTATTGATATAATTTACCACTTCGCCACTTCCATTTGCTCACTTCTGAAACCATGCCCAGTAGGCCTTTTGAACCCATTTGAAACCAATACATAGGGTATCAAGTAGTGGTACGTAGTGTATTGGAGAAAGGCAGAAAGGATGGTGTCGAAGACTTGCTTTCGAAGGGGTTGAAGTTATTCTTATAAGCTTTCGAAGGGGTATAAGCTTTCCTTATTAACTTTGAATTACTTTTGTTTATAAATGATGCTTTCTAAAGGGTTGGCGCCTTTTTATTTTAAGAAAAGCTTCCGAATGAGTTGCCTCTTACTTAGTTTTGAAAAGAAGCTTTTGAAAGGGTAGCTGCTTTTGAACTAGACGAAATATAGCTGTCGTCTTCATACCTTTCGAATTGGTTAAAGCCCGCTTTTCTTTATAGCTTTATAACACAGAGTTTGAAAGGGAAGCTTTTGTTTTATCAATATTGAAGCCACTTCCCAATGCTTTTGAAAGGGTCCCTATAGCAACTTATATTAAAGTTTCGAAGGCACTGGTTTCGAAAGGTCGGTTCGAAGCTATCATTTTCCCTAATTCTTTTATTTGAAGATCAATGCTTTCGAAAGGGTTGCTTTTGCTATTGTTTTCTTTGACCTAGAAGTTATATTTAATGCTAAACCCAATGGTTTCGAAAGAGATACTTTCAATTGGTTTCTAAGCTATGCTTCTATTAATTTTCTTTGAATTAACTACCTTTTAAAGATAAACTTTAATGCTTTCGAAAGGTATATCTTTAATGGTTTCGAAAGAAAGGTTTCTACGCTTTCGAAAGGAATGTTTTAAGTGTTTTGAAAGGTATATTTTAAGTGTTTTGAAAGGAAGGTTTGAATATTTTCGAAAGGTATGTTTTAGTGGTTTCGAAAGAGAAGGCCTGAGGTTTCGAAAGCCTTAGTTTTTAGACAAGTAACCCAATCTCAATTTTAAAAAGTAAACCCATGGCAATACGAAAGAGTTTTGAAATAGCATTTAGCTTTGGTGTTTTTGAAGAAGTTTTTCTTGTTAAAGAAAATAGGTTAAATGCAATAACCATGTTTCATTTGGAAAATGATTACAACGAAATTAAACCATAGATGTTTATATTCTTATGTTATAATTAGTTATCATGTTTGCTCCTTCTGTAAACATATTCACTTTATAGTTGACCCATAACTACATTTTGGGGTATTAAGGGTAGAATAACCAGCTAGGTTGACCCAGTAGTGAATATATATTGAGTTAACTCATGTGTGAGTAGAATTGCATCCAGGAGGTTAGGTAAACTAGAATGTTGGATGCCCAAAGACTAATCCAAGAATTATTAGTTTAGACAGGTCTATATTAAGCCCATGAAAACTATGTAAGGAAATAGTTATTGGTAGGGGCCAATAGGTTCTTAGTGATCCCATGAAAATTGTGTCTGGATTAAGTTCTTGAAAGAGATCAATAGGTTCATACTTAACCTATGAAAACTATGACATGAGAGAAATCATTAGAGAATCCAATAGGTTCATAGTGAGCCCATGAAAACTACAATTGGATGAAGCTATTGGTAGATACCAATAGGTTCTTAGGGAATCCATGAAAATTATGAAACTGGACAGATAATCCATAAGCTTTGGACAAGTTATTAATTAGCCCATGAAAACTAATAGGTTAATAGTGACCCTAGAAACTATAACCTGAGACGTATAGTCAGAAGAATGGGGATGGGAAATCAAGAGCATATTGCATGTTTGCATATCATCATGATGCATTTTTTATGTTTTGTCTTAACCATTATGGACACAGGTGCATAGTATATGGTTATTATAAATTGGGTTGAGATACTAGTGAGGGGAAAACCCATTCCGCTAAGCGGCGTGGTCTCAATGGATATCTATGTGGTTCAAGATGGTAGGTTATTATTCATACCAGACTTTTTGTCTGACTCGATGTAACATCCCTTATCTAAAGGCCCAAAGCTAAGTGCTACAGATGTTGCAGTCATCTGTAGTATTAACTTCCGACGACTAAATACAGTTATGTTAATCGTATCCATAATATCAGAAGCACTTGAATATGAAACAAAATAACAGGTTTTCAAAAACAACATTTTACTTGTTACACTTCAAAGCATATGTTTCACATCCAAATTAAATATCCCATAATCGTTTCCCAGGTTCAGATAAAATATAATTATTACATAAATACGCCAAGAGCGACATATGGTGATGTGCCCTTGGTTGACCAGAGTACTATATAGACATAACTGTCTTAAATACAACATAGCAGAATAAATCAAAACAAAACTACAACTCCAAGATAGCTATCCATCAGCCACTTGGTCATCTCCGAAAGCTTTATTTGTCAACCTACTAAAACCTTTAAAACCTCAACCCTTAGCCTACTCAAATTAATTTTGAGCACCCGAGAGTTTAAGGGGAAAACATAAACTTCGAGTCAGATATAAAGCCTGGTGTGAATAATACTATACATCTTGGTTATTTAATATTAAGTGAGACCACGTCGCATAGCGGAATGGCTTTCCCCTCACTAATATCCTTTTAAAACGTATCTTTTGCAAATCTTTATCCTACAACCAAAACTAGTTAAAAATGTAAAGGATTATCATGTAAACATACATATAAGGTAATAAATGGACTATCTGTCCAAGCACTATAGTTTTATTTGGCTAACTACTAACCTTCGGCTGACTCGGGCCTACCAAACAATATAATCAAAATAATCTAACACCTGTTAGACACTCCTCTTCTTGACGGTCTGTCCTTAACTTAACATCTCCAAGGGTCACCTGACCCTAATGGTTTTGCGGGCTTACCAATAACCTATCTGTATACAAACATATATTCCTTTCTGTGTGTAATCATAATTTTAGTCTTACCGTGACAAACCCTACAAAGTGGAATTTTGGACTAAATTAGCTGGGGCTAATAGCTAATGTATATGGTGCGACCCTATACTAGTCCTATATGGTATTCTAATATCTGAGTCATTTTACTTAAATTTTCCTTGAAAACCTTTTCATCTTAAATTGATTTTAAACCATTAAATCAAACTTAAACAAGGAAAATATATACTCTATGCTTTACACAAAATCAACTTGCCATGTTATATGTACTTTACCCAAATCTTTGTTGATGAAAACATTAAACCTTTGAAAGTAGCCCTTTCAATCTCATCGAAAGTATCCCATTCATAACAAGTAAACCCTTCGAAACCATTGAAATACCTTAGACATCCTATCTTTAAAACCTTTAAACATATCATTTCGAAACCATCGGTAAAACCTTTCCTTTAAACCTTTCGAAACCATTGGGGAACCACCCCTTCAAAACCATTCATTCAAGACCTCTTGAAACAATTGGAAAACCACTCCTTTTAAACCTTTCTTAAAAACCTTTCAAAAGTATTAAAGCCATAAACCTTTCGAAAGCATTTGGGTTCAATTTTAAAACATGTGGAAAAAACTTTCGAAACCATTAAAAACCATCTCTTTCGAAGCCTTTGGGTTAATCTTTAAAAATTTCTAAGGGTCACAAACAATAGGGTCAAAAGCAACTTTTTCGAAAACCAAAACCTAAGTAAAGAAGTGATGGTGTCGAAACCATCCTTCCGAAAGCATTAGAGAAGCGGTAGGGTTTTTATAAAACAAAATCAACCCTTTCAAAGGCATTGCTTCGAAAGGTAGAAAGCAGCAGCTAACGCTTTGATCTAGTAAAAAAGGTTCTTTAAAAACAAAAGCGCAACCTCTTAAAACCATTTCTTTAAACCATTTTAATCAATCGGAAGCCACCAAGTCGAAAGCAATGTAGTCGAAAGCAAAACAGGCGCATTTTTATTTAATTCAAAGCAGCACTTCGATCCCTTCGGAACCCCTGGTTTCGACCTCATACCTTCTACCTTCTTTCCAATTCGCTGCACAGCAAATTTTTGATGCCATGCGCATTGGTTTCAATAGTGATGGAGGCAAAGGAACTAAGGCGAAAGCCATCTAAGTCAGAAGCAAGGTGCCGAAAGTGGCGAAACATACATTTTACATGTAAAACTGATTTTTAACCTTTTTAAGTAATCATTTTAACTAACCTGCTTTGTTTGTCAAAATCTTATTGGTTGCAAATTTTCTTTTCTAAAAGCACTGCCAAAATTTCAAAAATAAACACTTTAATTTATTTACAAAATAACCCTTCCCCTTTTATAAATATATAAAACATTTAAGTCCCATACCTTAAATAATTTTATATATTCATCAAAACACTTAGGAAAATTATACAAAAATTCCAAAAAATCATTTTTAATATGTTTTCTAACATATAAATTTAATACCCAAATTATTTATAGTTTAACCATAAATTATTTAAAACCCAATAAACCATTTTCTTCACTAGAAAATTAATATAAAATCCACATTAATTCAGAAAATTATAAAAATTGAAACCCATCTCTAAAATATCATTTATGAGCTATATCTAAAATCACAAGGTATTTGGATGTCATTAAATAGGGTTTTCACATCAAAACATATCATAAAATATATGTGAATAAGCATAAATCATCAAGGGGCATATATAAACATTTTGTCCTTCAAAATCATGGCTAAACTATGCATGATCAATTCGGATTTCCTTAAAACCGAAAACATTTAAGAAATAAGAGATGTAGTAATTATTCACCTTAGCTTTGTGATTTAGGATGCGAGATTTGACCTTGATTAAGTGATTTGATTCGTCCTTTTGAATCCTCACTTTATCTTCTTCCTCTGTGCTAATGGTGGTCGGCCTTAGACTTAAAATTTTGATAATGAAATGAACATATGAATGAGTTCCCAAGGGTTTAAGGTATATGAATATCCTTCTCCCTATTTTGCCCTTACCAATTTTATTTCATGTTATCTCGTTTTGATTTACTCATTAACACGGCATGACTACCCCTATTAATCACAAATCTCAATCCATTAATCAACCTACATTATTTAATTTAATTTAATTTAGCTAATTAAATATCATAAATAATATTACTAAAAATATGGGGTGTTACACTCGAAGTTTAGGTTTTTCCCTTAAACTCTCGGGTGCTCAATTGATTTTGAGTAGTTTGAGAGTTAAGGATTTCATGTTCTCCTTTAGACGATTAAGCTTACAGAGACATGCAAGAGGCAAGCTAGCTAGTAGGAGTTCTTTCTGTTTGATTCCGCTGTGTTTTGGATGTAATGGAAAAGTTGTTTATTTTCCTATATTTAGACTCTGATCAACCAAGGGGGCATCTTCATATGTTGCCCATGGCGTATTTTGTAATAATGATATTTCTTTGAACGTGGTTTACGAATTGGGATTATGTAATGAATTTGAAATACCATTTGTAATGAAATGAGAAATTTGTCTTAAATTGAGTTTAAATTTTTTCATATTCATGTGTTTATGTTATATCAATGTATACATTACCGCATTTGATCACCAAGAATTAATAACCATGGATGACTGCAGTATCCGTAGTAGTTTTGGGCATCCAAATGAAGGACGTTACATATGAATATTGGAACCAGATTGGTCTGCTGTGGGTAATTTTAGGAAATTTAAAAAATCCTAATTGGATCTTAATGGGCCTATGAAGTCTAATATATACATTAGATCCAATCTAGTTATTTTAAATAAAATCTTATTTTTTAATTATTTTGGTTTAACAATTAATTTATATTAATAAAATTAATATTCTATGTTATGAAAGTTCCTGCTCTGATACCAAATGAAAGTGCATAAGGATCTATAGTAATATGGCTAACTTATCTATATGAGTGTACATGCAATATGAAGTAATCACACCAGAATTTTTATACTGGTTTAGACCTCTTATCTTATGTCCAGTCCCGAAGCTTCCACTTGGACTTTTCACTAATTAAAACACCCTCACATAGCCTGGAGGAAAAGGGGATACAAAAGTTTGCTGACTTGAAATCTTATGTTTTATCAACACGAATTTTGACTTATAGTATAAAGCTTCCTATAATCTCTTTGATGATTCAATGGTGCGTGCAATGTGGTTAAGGAAGTGTATGGAGTAATTTTGAGTGGATGTCCAATATAGATTTTCAAAAAGCAAATAATCTCAAGAGAGATAAAAATCAAGATAACAAGTTGATTCTGAACTTCTGGTCTTAGGCTGTATTTATAGTAATAAAAGTAACTTTAGAAAAGTTATTTCCATTCAGAAAGTCATTCCTCTTCAAAGAAGAAGCATTAAACAAGCATAACTTTTCGAAGTGTTATTTCATAAAATAGCCATTATTATTTATTCAGTTGACTTAGAATGATCACCAGTCTACTGAATATGAATATCAAATATTGCAGAGATGAAGACAACATTTAGAAGATTGAAGTGCACTTATTAGTTGATTGGTTTCAGTCGATTAAATACAGAGTTTAGTCGAATGCCCTCGATCGACTGAGTTTGTTTTCAATCGACTAAACCAATGTAAAATGGGTTTTATATATACAACTTGGTAAACATTGTTTGCAAATACTTTTGCCTTTTGTTTTAGAAATCTTGAGTGTTAGTGATATGTGTGTATGCATATGAATCATCTAGGAGATTTCCAATCCAAGATCTAAAGACAAATACATACTTTTGATTTTGATTTGTAAACGTTCATTACTTCGCTTATTTTCTCTTTGTTGCTTTGAATCATCATCGTCTTTGGATTTTTGTATAAAATAGTATATGATTCATGTATATAGATATAATTGTCATCATTAAAACAATCATACAAAAATGGTTTTAACATTCTCCCCTTTAGATGATTACAATTGTATGTGTTGATGAACTTTTTCAAATCCTTCAACTCCTCGATTACGTGCAAAGTAATTAATTTGCTAATTACTTTATTGATTTTGAATTAACAAACCAATTAATCATAATTTTTATGTGAGGCAGTGATTATGCCGCTGAGCACTTACATGATCAAATAGATGCACTTTAATTGTTTGTCAAAGTGTCACATCTTTTTAATATTTGATCCAAGTACAAGTGAGATAAAATATAATACTAAACTAATTAAGGAAATTGCAGAAAACAGTAAAGGACACGGGGGATTTGCATGGTTCGGATTTTAAGAAATCCTACATCCACGGGGAAAGCTTCTCTTTCTTCCTTTTTCATTTATTTAGTACAGAGTTTCATGGAAGAAGGCACTGTTGAACCTTAAAGATCTTTGAAAAAGAAAAATGTCAGAAGAAGAAAAAGACTTCCTCATGCTACAGTGTATTTTCTATTTATAGTCATTGGAGGCATGCAGATTACTGGAATTTCTTTCTCGCGTCATGTCTCAACCCTTGGATTTTGGTAGATATCATCTATTCGTAATGCTATTTGACATGACGGGATAATTGATGTGTCTTCGGCAAAAAGTTTGAATAGAGGCGGGAATTCCCAAAATTAGAGCAGGAATATCTGAAATTGTAGCAGGAGATTTTGAATTTGAATTGACTTTGCTTGTGGGCCTCAAAAGAGATATTTGTTGTCACTCGTTGGCCTTGTTGTGTTTATGCTGACCAGTATATGACCTTTGCATGTTATGGAGTCGATGCATATGAAGTGGTACAATGATGAATGTTACCCGATATCCAAATTCATGCTTCCATGTTCATACTTTTGTCGTCTTTGCTAGACATGATAACATGTCAGGTCGGAACGTTTCTGTGGCTATTTATGATTATAGTTCTACATCGAAATGTACCCTAAGTATCCATGTATACATCCCTTTGAAGTACTTTTGACTATGTGTGGAGTAGCCTAGTTTGCCCCCGTATATGCTGGCGTGGACTTGTTTCCAAAAGTTTGACAAAATATGTGGCTCGAAGATGCGATCAGGCATACTCGGTAGGCACTACCCCTAGGTTTCAGTACAATATCCTCTTTCTTAGTAATGTAGTATTCGTATTTTGCTGCGGTACCATTGGTTGCTGAGCTCGGGTAATGTCTTGTGTTGTGTCATCGAGTTGGTTCCCTTGTATCTTTAGAGTGGTTCTCGGTAAGAACGGGTGTAACACTTGCCTCCCAAGTCTACCATGATCATAAGTTGTGGTAGACTTGTTGTCTTAGGCACCCGGTCTGCGTATCTCGTTATTTCTTCCTACTTTCTTTTCTTTCTGGCTATTTGAGATGCGGGCCTTTTATGCTCTAACCTGCATCTAGACATTTACGTTTGATTTAATTCCACTGTTCTCGTTTCTTAAATCGTCGTAGTTACTCGTCTGTGGTGTTGTTAGTAAAATCTTTAAGTGACGGGGGTGGGTTATGTGTTCGGGATGACCTGCCCTTTAGGGTGCAATGTCTTTGGCTACATCATTAGTCATATGCTTGTTATGACCTACCCCTTTGTTTGGGAGTGCATTGTCCTTGGCTGTATACTTGTTATGACCTACCCCCTAATTTGGGGGCGTAATGTCCTTAGCTCCATGCTTAGTACGACCTGTTTGGGTGCATACTTCCATACCTATGCTCAGCCCATTCTCATCACCATTTTCATTTCTGAGATTTCGGTTGTCGTTCGTAGGTGGAATTACACCTTTGGAACGATGGCGGTGAGCTATGAAGAGTACTTTTTTGTGCGCTTGTCAAGGCCTACTCCACTATTTGGGTACAAACGAGTATGTTTTCGACCGAGAAGTCAGGTCATTTAATTAAACCCATTATCGCATGCTCATGGCTTCTTTTGTACTGGTTTGGCTATTTAATATCCATACGACCGGTGTGGTATGTTGAATTAGCTAACATAGAGGTTTTTTACATTGATTCAGGTAGTTTAATATCCTTACGACTAGTTTGACTATGATATGATTGCTACCATAGAAATATTTATACTGGGGTAGGGTTGTCTAATATTCCTTCCAGTGTAGTATTTTAGCTGAAGAGCCGGATTCGCATTAATGCAAATCCAAGTGTGAAGGGAGTATCACCATTCTCAGTGTTGATATTTCCATTTTCGCCTACTGACTATGTGTTTAGTTAAATCAGCGACTATTGGCGGTGACCTATGAATGTGCATTTGGCTTTGCCATGGACAATACAAAGATTTTTTTATTGTTCGGGCTGTATAATATACTACATCTAGTTTATAGTATTGTTACTTCTTTATAATACTATAATGTGCATCACGTAAGTAATGTAAGTTAGATAAAGTAAGTTCTGAGATGCTCTGAGTTCCAAGTTCTTAGGACTAGGTTGCCATCAGGTCTATATAACTAGTATGCCCCATTTGCTTAAACTTCTACTATGACTAATGGACCTTCCCAGTTTAGTCCTAATGCTCCATCTGTTGGACCTTTTGTATTGATCATTACTCTCTGCAGTGCTAAGTCCTCTTTGCACAAGTTTCTTTCTTTGAGCCTCGCATTATAATTCTTTGCCATCCTTTGCTGATATGTGGCTACTACTATTGCTGCTTCATCCCTTCTCTCCTGGATGAGATCCAAGGCAACTTCTTTCAATTTCTTATTCTTTTCTATAGTATATGATGTTCTTCTATATGATGGGATTTCAACTTCGAAGGGTAAGTGGCCACATATCTATAAGTTAGCGAAAAAGGAGTGTTACCTATAAGAGATTTAGTTGAAGTTCGGTGGGCCCACAATACTAAAGAGAGTTCCTCTGCCCACTTTTTTTTATAGCTTTTTACAGACTTTTCTTTAGCAGTTTTTTGAAGGTTTTGTTCCCAGCTTCGACGTATCCATTTCCTGTAGATGAGTGACTAAGGAGAAGTTTTTTAATATGATGTTCTTCTTGCAATGCTCCATGAATTCCTTGCTTTCAAACTGGGTGCCATTGTTAGAAATAATTTTATGAGGTATCCTATATCTGGCGCTTATATTCTTTACTACGAATTTAACTATTTTCTTTGTTGTATTCATGGCTAGCGGCTCCGCCTTTACCCATTTAATGAAGTAAATATGGCCGCTATAGTGTATTTAGCTCCTCCTTTCGACATTGGAAGCAGTCCTATCAGATCTATCCCCCATATATCGAACGACTATAGGCTTGCAAGTGGAATGAGCTCATGGGATGATTGTCTAGGGATACTAGCGAATTGTTGACATCTGTCGCACTTTCTCAAGAATTCATTCACGTCTTGGAATGCAATAGGCTATTAATAGTGGTTTCTTAGCACTTTCTTTGCCAATTTGTTTCCTCCAAAATGATCTCCACATTGTCCCTCATGTACCTCCCTCATAACCCGTACCTCCTCAAGAAGGAGTAGTACGGAGCCTGGTATCTTATCTTTCAAGCCTCATTTCTATTCAAAGGTAAGATTCTTTTTTTTTGAAAATCAATAGGCTAAGGGAGCCTTGCCCATTCATTATATCACAAATCATTAACATCAGTAATACATTCAACATTATACATTCCTGCCTATATCTACACATACAAACAAAGAAAAAGTAATGATATTACAAATCAGCAAATTCTAGAAATAGCCTGCTCTTCTTTTCTTTATGCTCATGCTACTATCTCTTAACATTAGAAACCCATCATTGTATCAGCTTATCTTGCATTATACCTTTGCTTGATCTACAGAGTTCATGTAATTATCATTATGCACCATTATGATCAGACACAGTTAGAAGATCCAAACAGCAATCTGTAGTACCAACTCTTTAGTCAGCCTAATCCCATCATTTTAGATATCCGCTCCTCTGTTAGCTCTTCTAACACTCAAATTATTAATTCTTGTAAACAAATCATTTGCTGAATTAAATTTATTTGAAAAAATTCTCTCATTCCTTTCCTTCCAAATTACATAAACAAAGTTTTCAGGACTGCCAGCAATGCTTTGGATTTAGGATTCTTCCATCTTGTAGCCTTGTAAATATTGAACCATTCTTCTTTTGAATTCTTGTCAGGACTGTGAAATTTACCAACAGTCATCAATTTTCTCCAAATATTACCTGTAAATGCACAACTAAAAAACAGATGAGTATTATTTTCCCTTTGGTCATTGCAAAATACACATTTACTATTGTCTATTAAAGCATAGTCCTCTAATTTATCCTTTGTTAATAAAGCATTTGCCATAACTTTCCATAGCATGAAATTTTCTTTTGCTAGACTATCAGAGTTCCAAATTCTATTATTCCAAGCAAAATTTTCATTGCAAACATTATCCAACAGCAAGTTGTATACTAGTTTTATTGAATGTATTTTCCTCTGTTCTGACCATAAAACTGAGAGTTCACTTTCTGGAATTCTGATCTTAGCAACTTCTTTCCAAATCTTTCTAACTTCCATTGAACTACTATATGGCAGTACAACTCCACTGTCATGTAAAAAATTTGAAGCTTTGGTCTGTAGAGGAATGCCAGTGGATATTATATTAGAGTAATTCATACAATTCTTTAGAATTAATCCAGGTTTTGCCCAAGGATCAGACCAAAACCTGCAATCTAAATTCTTTTTAGGGTTGATTTGTATCAATGGTAAGAATTTCTCCCTTAGCTTTAACATATTCCTCCAACTCCAACTACTATTATGCTGAATTTGCATATCCCAAAAATTCTTCCTCTTTATCAAATTTTCTTTTATCCATAATGTCCATAAGTCTTCACTATCACTAAAAATTTTATCAAAGTATTTTGAGATAGCAGCTTGATTCCAGATTTGTAAATTAGTGATACCCAATCCACCTTTAGATTTTGGTAGTATAATCTTTTTGAATGAAATAGGAATGATTTTCTTGGAGAAAGGATCACCATGCCAAAGAAATCTATTCAAAGCACTGTTTATCAGCGAAATAAGTTTAACAGGTAAAATATAATTCCTCATCCAATATGTAGACATGGCCGTAGCAATGGATTGTATTATAACAAGTCTTCCAGCCTGTGATAAATTTGAGCTAGGCCAAGAGGTAAGTTTTTCTGTGATTTTCTCATATAAAGGTAAACAATTAGCTTTAGAAAGCCTAGATGTTACAAGGGGTAAACCTAAATATGTTGCATTAGATTCCATAATCCGTAAACCAGAAAATTTAATCAATTCATTTTTGAAATCCTCTTCAACCCCAGCTATGAGAATATTTGATTTCTTGATGTTAATTTGAAGCCCAGTAATAATATGAAATTTATCAAGAACATCCAATATTGACTGTATGTTTGAAACAGTAGGCTTTGTAAATATTACCAAATCATCCGCAAATAGAAGGTGAGTGATTAAAGGATTCTTACATTTTGGATGCAATTCCAAGGATTTATTTTCTACCTATTCCTTTATTAAAACATTTAGCAATTCCATTACGATGATAAACAAATAAGGTGAAATTGGATCTCCTTGCCTAACCCCCTGTGTGCCCTTGAAGTACCCATTTAAACATCCATTTCTAGAGATAGAGAAATATGGAGTATATATGCAAGTATATATCCAAGCAAGTAGAGGTTTTGGAAAATTCATCCTAGCCATAATTGCAATAATAGAAGTCCATGAAATAGAATCAAATGCTTTTCTAATATCTAGCTTTAACATGCATCTAGGAGAAATATTCGAAGATCCATAACCCCTTAGTAACTCATGAGTCAGAAGTATATTATCACTTATATTCCTATTTGGAAGAAAAGCCACCTGATTCTTTGATATAATGTAAGGGAGAATAGCTTGCAATCTAGAAGATATAATTTTTGATATTAGCTTATAAACTACATTACAACATGAAATTGGTCTGAATTCTGAAACATTAGTAGGATTATCAATCTTGGGCACTAGTGTAATTGAATCCTTTTGGAAGTTTATTAGACATGAAAAAGAATTTCACAGCTTTAAATACATCAAACCTGATTATCTTCCAACAATACTGAAAAAATAGGCATTAAAACCATCTGGTCCTCCATAACTTTCCTTATTCAAATTAAAAACAGCTGACTCGATTTCTTCATTAGTAATTTCCTCAATAGTACTATTAGCCTGAGCATCTGATAAATGAGGAGTTTGTAGGTGAAAAAGAGGACTCACATCAGTAATATAAGGCCTAGGATTAGCTAGAATGGATGTAAAGTAATCTACAAATGCACTGGAAATATTCTCCTCATTATCTTGCTTTATACCCTTGATATCATAGATGCAATTTATTCTATCCTTAGCTTGCTTGATCTTAATCGAATTATGGAAGAATTTAGTATTCCTGTCACCATATTTCTCATATTTAGCATGGAGTAACTCTTTAGACATAGACAGTTCATATTCTAACATATCTTGCAAAGAGTTAGATATATTAGCTTCCTCCCTAGCAAGAGATAAATTCAAAGGATCAGAAAGTAAAGCTTTTTGTACCATTGAAAGCTTTTCCCTCAATTCACATGATATATCAGAGCCAGCTCCAAAATTCTTTTTAGACCATATTTTCAATTTGTTCTTAAGTTTTAAAAGCTTTGTCTTCAAGATATACATGGGCTTACCATAGATCTTTTCTTGCCAAACCTGCATTACTAAGTCCTGAAAAGAAACATGATTAGTCCAAGATTTAAAAAATTTAAATGACGAATACTTAGCTTTAGCAACCTCTCCCCATGATAAAATAAGTGGGCTATGATCAGAAATGGATGGAAGAAGAACGTTACAATACAAAGAAGGCCAAAGTGAAATAGCTGATATGTTTTGAAAGGCGTGATCCAGTTTACAAAAGGTTCTAGGACCATTATTACTCCTGTTATTCCAAGTAAAATTTGGTCCAAATGATTGAATTGAAGATAGAGAAGAATGCAATAACATTTGAGAAAGAGGGGAGATATCCTTTGAAGATAGTGGTGTACCACTTGATTTATGAGAAGATAAGAACATACAATTGAAATCACCTAAAACAAGCCATGGGATAGCTGATTGGTTAAGAGTAGGTAAATGATTAATTAAGATCTTCCTTCTATCATTGCAATTCTGGGCATAAACAAAAGTCAGGAAAAAAGTAGAGATGTTTCCAATAACTGATACTTCATAATGCAAGAATTGATCTGATTCTTCCAATTTATTGAGCTGATAAAAATCCATGTTCCACAATACCATTAATCTTCCATATGACGCACTTGATAAATTATCATCATATTGCCAATTAGGAGCTATAAACTTGCAAGCTTTCCTAGTTAATTCTGCATTCAACTTAGTTTCACTCACACACATAATATGAATATTTTCCTCATTCATCAATTTCTTAATTTCTTTTTGTTTTGAGAGCAAATGCCCTCCTCTAATGTTCCAGTAAGCTATATTTTTCATCAACATCATGTATTAGGAATAATTAAGTTACTTGGATGCCTCCTTGTATGTCTTGAAAACTTCCCTGAAAAGTTTAAGTCTTTGCAGTCTGATTTTGGCTGTATATCATCAATATTGCTTTCAAAACCATTGTCTATATCCATCATTTCATCAGATATATTTGACTTGTTACTCTTTGGTTTCCTGCCTCTTTTAACTGTCATGGAGGGTGAATTATTATTTGGCTCAGTCAATTTAACAGTAGACTTCTCCATCGTAGAAGGAAGAGAGGAAGGTGATTTAGGAATTGATGATATTGGAGGAGGAAGGATTATATTAGAAGGAGGAGATAAATGAGAGTATGGAGAGGAATTATTATTTGAAAGAGGTTGATCAGGTACCTTACCAATACCTTCTACCATTTCATTATCCGATTTGTTATTATCACCTTCACAAAAATCAGCAAGAATTGAGAAAGAATTGTATGAAACCACATTATTAGACTTTGGAGCTGCATTACACTTTCCTTTTAATTTTTCTTCCTTATCAATCGGTAACTTATAATCATCCTTACTATTGATATTATTCAGGAGCTCAACAGACTGCATACCATTTCCTTTTCCAAATTCATCCTTGTTTATATCTGACTTTTGTTTATTACTGACCACTGGAATAGACTCCTTTTTTTCCATACCTTAGTCTTCTTCTTCTGAAAAACAAAATTATTTTCTTCCAAATTCATTGAATTATTAATTTTAGTCAACAACTTTGTATCGAAAGGCTCCTTAATATATCTAGCATCTTCAGAAAAATTATTCCCATATCCAATATCATCAAATTCCACATAGATGTTATCCAATTTAGTATCCAAACACTCTTCTCTAGAATGCCCAAACACTTTACAAACATCACAGATTCTAGGTCTCCAATCATACTCAATTCTCACTTTATAGCTTCCTTCACCCAAACCATCAATTTCAACATAATCAGGAAGAATTTGATTAGGTTCTATTTCTATCAATGCCTTTGCATATTTAAATCTTTTAAGCTTTTCCGTATTTTCATCAAAACAAATCAGTCTACCAATATGACATGCTAGCCAATTTATACCCATCAGAGTCCATGCTATCGTAGGAATTTTATAAAAAATGAACCCATATTGGAACTCTTCTTATACTAGCTTGTACACAGCCTATAGAAGGATCCCAATTATTGATTATGAACATTTTGCCTTTGATGAAAATGGGGTCAGATTGAAGTATATGAAATTTGTCATGCTCATTCGAAAATTTGAAGTAAAAATTCTCATTATCAGATTTGATATCTACTTCACCTTTAAGTTTCCAAAATCTTCTAAGATGATTAACAACTGTAAGATAAGAAAGAGTACCATCCAGAAAAAATCCTACCAAATGATCACTCCAAAATTTAAGTCCTTCATTTTTCACTTCCTCTGGTAATTGCTTTGGCTTTCCATCTTTAATGATATCGAAAATTCAAGGAATATAGACTCCTGCATTCCTAGGCTTATTCTTGAATAGAGATGACCAATTGGGAAAAACTTTACTCTGTACACCTGCCTCACCAACAAAAGAAGCATCCTCAATTTTCCTAGAATTCTCGCAAGAAATCCCAATACCAGAATTACTCTGATCAATTTTATCATGACCAACACTATTCCCAGTCTCTAATAAAGAAACATTAGATTCAAAAAAACAAGAAGAAGGATAAGGACGCTCAGCATTACTATTCAACAAAGAAGATGAATTATTCTCAGAAACTAAATCCCGATCAAAAGCAGACTTAGAAATGGTAGACGGATGAAAATGAGAGGAGAGTGGAAGAGTATTGGAAGAATCAGGAATGGGCTTGGAAGGAGAAGATGAATTAGGGATCGGGGAAGAAGAAAGAAGACTAGGGGAAAGGGATGAAGGGGAAGACAGAAGAAGACTAGTAGAAAGGGGTGCATGTATATTGGAAGAAGAAAGATGCCTAGGAGAAAGAGGAGGAGGAAGCGGGGGAGGAGGAGGAGACGGAATCAAAGAAACAGGAGAATGGATCAAGGGAGGAGGGGGAAAAGAAGCCGCCATTGAACTAAGCATTTACCAATTTCAACGCTAAAAGGTAAGATTCTGTTTATGAGGAAATGTTTCATGGGAGTAATCCAATTGTTGTCCCCGGTTTGTTGAGGAGTGGATTCCACGACGTGTTGCCCCTGATTTTCCGTCATTTCCTGATTTTGTGTGCCTTGAATAGTGATCCACTAGGCTCGGGTCAGAACAGTATTTGATTTGATTCTATTATACTTGGCTCTGCTTGATGCCTAATTAATACTGCTTTCATTTCATTAGCCACTTTGGTACTAGCTAGTTTTGCTCAAGAGTCGGGGGATGAGTTGCTCTCATAGGGGAATTTTTTTTCTTGGATTGTTTTAACTGATATGGTAATTTCTTAAATAGTTCGGTGTATTTGGCCAAGGTTGGTCCCTTCACTTGGTAATTTCCATGCATTTGATTGACAATTAACCAAGAATCACTGTGAACTTTAATATGCATGATCTTCATTACCTGTGACATTCATAGGCCTACAAGAAGGGCCTCATATTCTACCACATTGTTCATTGCTTTGAAACCAAGTTGTTCTGCTCCATGCATCTTTTGCCCGTTCGGGGTGATCAACACGTATCTGATTCCTGCCCCTTGTTCATTCGATGCTCCATTTACAAACAGGTGCCAGAACTATGGGACATTTGTTTCTTCTTCCAAATGGGGTTCGACTAGTAAGGTTCAATCTACAATAAAATCTACAAGCGCTTGACCTTTGATCGCCTTTTTAGGGTAGTAGGTGATATCGTATTGGCTAAGCTCCATTACCCACTTTAATAGGTGACCTAATGTATTTGACTTTTGTAGTATTTGTTTAAGTGGTTTTTCTATAAGGACTTTGATGGGATATGCCTGGAAATAAGGTCGCAGCTTTCTTCCAGTAAGGAGTACGTTGTACGCAAGCTTTTTGACAACTGAGTAGTTTAGCTCCGCCCCTAATAGTTGCTTGCTTGTGAAATAGATGGGTTTTGCATCCCTTCATCCTCCCTTATCACTACATCACTAACAGCTTGATTAGTTACAACTAAGTAAATGTACAAGTTCTCACCTATCACCGGTTTGATAGTATAGTAGTATTGACCAAATGATCCTTTAGGTTTTGGAATGTTGCCTCGCACTCCTCGGTCCATTTGAAGTTTCAACCCATCTTAACTTGATCGAAGAACATGATACAATTTTCGATAGCCTTGGATATGAATCCACTTAAGGCTGCACTCTACCATTTAGACTCATCGGATCTTTGGGGTTTCTTTGGGATTTCCATTCCGCTTATGGCATCGATCTTTTCAGGATTTGCCTCGATTCCCCATGTGCTTATTATATATCGTAGGATCTTACCTGATTGGATAGAGAAGGTGCTTTTTAGGGGATGTAGTTTTATATGGTATTGCCTGAGGATTGCGAAGGTCTATTCCAAGTCTTTGACATGGTCTGATGCTACCTTTGATTTGACTAGCATGTCATTCACATATACTTCTAGATTCTTTCCGATATGTTCAGAAAACATCATATTGACTAACCTTTGATGGGTTGCCCCCGCATTCTTGATTCTGAATTGCACGACCTTATAGCAGTATAACCTTTTGTCTATTACGAAACTAGTGTGTTCCTGGTCTAGGTTCAACATAGCCATTTGATTATACCCTGAATATGCATCTGAGAATGAGTGTAATTCGTGCCATTGGTTATAATACCAACTGGTTGATCCTTGGTAGGGGAAAACTGTCCTTTTGGAAAGCCTTGTTGAGATTATTGAGATCTATACAAGTTCTCCATTTCCCATTAGGCTTTCTTACCAATACTGGGTTGGCGATTCATTTTGGATAATATACCTCCCTGATGAACCCGTTTTCCTCTAACTTATTAACCTCTTCATGTAGAGCGTTGTACATTCCTTGAATTAGGGTTATGTGCTTTTGCATGACCGGATGTGCATCTTGGCTGATTTCAGTGCATGGTAGATGATGGCCAGGTCTATTCCTGCAATGTCTGAATGAGTCCAAGCAAACACATCTACTGACTATTTCAGGAAATCTATCGATTCATCTCGAGCTTTTGCACTAAGGTTCTTCCCTATTTTAAGCACCTTTGTGTGGCCTTTTAGAACTATTTGTATGTCTTTGGTATCATCAACTGGTTTTAATTCTGTCTTTGTCGTTCTGGCTCCTCCTTTGGTGGTGAGTTCATAGAAGATGCTTATTTTTGTGCTTCCTTAGAAAATACTATGTATAAACTGAATTATATTCATTAGTGCTAATCATGTGCATATATGTTCTCTTCTTTTTTCTTTTAGGTTTTGGGGGCACAAGGTTACTTGCCTCAGTATCTGTTTGAGTATCCAATACCGCCGTAGTATTATATTTCAAGTTAACTCCATTTTTACTATTACGAGTATTAGAAAAGAAGGCATAATAGTTTGGAACAATTTTATTGCTAGAGTTAAGAGTTACATTACAGATCCCTAGCTAAAAATTGATCCCTCCTTAATGATCCTATTCCAGCTGGAGTATTGAAATTCATGAGCAAGTCCTTTTGCGAGATGATTGCCCCCAGATCAACTAAAACTGGTCTTTCCAAGAAAGCGTTATAGGGTGAGGATTGATCGATGATTAGGAAACTTGCATAAAATGACTTGTGTAACAAGGCACTTCCAACTGTAACAAGAAGATGGGTTGGCCCACTGGAATGTAGCAGTGCTTTTGAAACCAAAGATTGATTCAGGGCTGGTTTTAGGATTTCTAAAGGTAACTACATTTGGTCGTAAGCAGATTTGAAAATGACATTAGCAGAGTGTTTTGAATTGACAAAGACATTCTTTATAGTACAATTTGACATTTGCACTATAATGAATAAGTGGGTATTGATGTGGGAACACAACTCTTGCCACATTAGCCGCAATGAAGGTTATTTCTGGTGTAGGCTTCTGTTTGACATGGAAGATCGCCCTTTTGGTTTTGTCTTCCTGTATGTATCTCGCCCATGCCTTTTTGATTGCACCAGCGAGTTGTGGTCCTCCATGGATTGAAGCTACCAGGTTTAAAGGGTTTCTAGCTTGGTGTTAATTTGGATCTGGAGTCAAATTGCCATTCCTATCTCCCTCATTTTCCCTCTGGAAGTTGCCCAAATATCCCTTCTCAATTAGCATTTCTATTTCGTTATTTAGGTGTCGACAGTTATCAATATGGTGACCATTTGCTTTGTGGAAGCGGCAGTAGGCTCCATATTTGTTTTGTTCTAGTTTATTTCCTTTATTCGACAAGTTGTAAGATAATTCATCCTTGGTCATCTCATATATCTGCCCAATGGGATGAGTGAGGAGGATCTTTGTATTGAGGTGTAGCTCTTTCTATCATTTAGTAGGTGGGTTATACCCGTCTGCCCCTCTTCTTGTCATAGTTGGAAGTAGAAATTTCATGAGATTAGGATACAGATCCGGCTTCCTTTATTCTGAAGTACCCCACTACCCTCTCATAAAAGGCTTTCATGCTATGGTAAGTTTCCTGCTTTTTTTATCCAGCATAGCAGTTCCTCTCCTAATCCCGGCATAGGCCTTATTAGTAACGCTTCTTCACTAGTTGCCACAATTCGAAGAGCTACCATCTTGAAGCGCTTAATGAAACTGTGCAGACTTTCATTCTCCCCTTACTTCACGTAGAACATGGTATGGATGTTTGGGGAGGCTTCCCTTCTCGACTTGAATTTTCTTAAGAAATCAATAAACAATTGCCTCCAAGATCTGACCTTTCTTAATCTGTACCTTTTGAACCACCTTAAAGGTGCACTAGATAGATATATAGGGAACAGTTTACACCAGGCCATCCTCACAACCTTCATGATGTCCATAAAGTATTCAAAGGTGCTAAGATGATCCACGGGGTTGGTAGTTTTGTCAAAATTATCAATCGTAGGGGCTTTGAAATTATTAGGAAAATTAGCCTCGATAATAGTCTCACTGAAAGGGGTGCAATTCCTTCCTTTATCCTCTCTTCGGTATTCTGCTGATAAATCTTTGCTAGTTGTTCTACCCAGGTTCTGAGTTGTTGGATCTCGTATTCTCTCGGGTCAACCAGGGATGAATTACCATTAGACATGGCGTCCTTATCATTTCCAACAGATCGGGTCAGTTTTCTAGCACCAGAGGATTTATATTGGCCGACTTAGTTTTGATACTAGGGTTAGCCTGGATTTTGCACTTCAATTTGGTGTCGGTTTTTAATCCAGCGTCACTATCCCATTAATGGGATTGTCATTATCGTTACCCTACTGAATATTCAGCATAACTGTGGAACGGATGGCAACGAGTTGTGGAATGGGAGGTGAAGATGGCCCATGAATGACATGTTGAGCCATTGATTTCTCTAGTCCTTCCGTACATTAATTTATTTGATTTGAGAAGGACCGGAATGCAATCGGGATGGTATCTACGTAGGCCTCGGTTGAAGCTCCCACCTCATCCTAGGTTTTAGAGAGTATATGTTATTTGGGGAAAGTTTTTGCTGCCAAATGTGAAGGTTCTTATGTTGGAGTGATAGGAGAATTGGCAGGATTCATAATTCGTGGTGTACTATTTTACTGGATGTGGAAAATGAACAGAGGTAAAGAGGTTCAGGCCCTCCTTTCAGCGCTAAAAGATGTTGATGAACTTTCCATCCTTCAACTCCTTGATTACGTGCAAAGTAACTAATTCGCTAATTACTTTGCTAATTTTGAATTAACAAAACTAAGTAATCTTAATTTTTCCATAAGGTGGTGATTATGCCACTGAGCGCCAACACAATCAAGTAGTTGCACTTTAACTACTTGTCAAAATGTCAAATCTATCTAATATTTGATCCAAGTGCAAGTGGGATAAAATATAGTACTGAACTAATTAAGGAAATTGCATCAAATAGTAAAGGACATGGTGGATTTCATGGTTCGTATTTTAAGAAATTCTACGTCCATGGGAAAAGCTTCTCTTTCTTCTTTTCTTTGATTTTGTACAAAATTTCATGGCAGAAGGTATAGTTAAACCATAAAGGTTTTTGAAAAATAAAAAATGTCAAAAGAAGAGAAAAGTTCCCCACACGCTACTGTGCCTTTTCTATTTATAATCATGAAAGACAGACAAATTACTGGAATTTCTTTCTCGCCGTTATGTCTAACCCCTTGGATTACGCCAAATGTCGTATATCTGTATTGTCTATTTGACGTAATGGGATTACTAACGTGTAATTGGCAGGAAGTTTGAATAGAGGGTAGAATTCCTAAAATTAAAGTGGGAATATCTAAAATTGTGGCGGGAGAATTCGAATTTGAATTGACTTTGCTTGTAGGCCTCCAAGGAGATATTTGTTGTCACCCGTTGGCCTTATTGTGTCTATGCTGACTAGTATATGACCTCTGGATGATGTTATGGAGTCGATGCATATGAAGTGGTACAGTGGTGGATATTACCCGGTACCCAAGGTCATGCTGCCCTATTTATACATTTGTCGTCTTTGCTTGAATTGATAACATGTCAGGTCAGATCGTTCTTGTGGCTATTTATGCTTATAGTTCTGCTTCGATGTCCTCCCAGAGCGTCCCTATATACAGCCCCTTTGAAATGCTTTTGACTATATGTGGAGCGGCCTAGGTTGCCCTTGTATGTGCTAGCACGGACCTGTTTTCATATGTTTGACAAAATGTAAGCCTCGGAGATGTAATCGGGCCAACTCGGTGTGTACTGCCCTCAAGTTTCAATAGAGTATCCTTCTTTTGTTGTGGTTCCATTGGTTGCTGAGCTCGGCTCGGGTCTAATGTTGTGACTTTGAGTTGGTTCCTTTGTATCTTTAGAGCGGTTGTTAGTAAAAACGGGTGTAACAATATGTATGTTGTAAAAGCATGTATAATCTCCCCCTTAATGAATGCTCCCCTTTCACCATACTTTCTCCATCTTTGTCATCAATGTAAAGGAGTAGAAGTACAATGAAAACAAAAGACATATGCATAAGAATTTGCTGCAGTTCAATTACCCATATATGCTCGTTCTCTATCATATGCACAGAACATTTGCTATTCGAAATCTATCTCATCCTTTTGTCTTTCTTGGGTACCTGCAAAAAAAATTTATATTTTGATGCCTACTTCCTACATTATGGTCCAGAATAAAAAATTATTATTAATTATTGTATCAAAATAATTATCAATGTATTTTTCTCTGTTTTTGCAATTAACAGAAACCCAAATAATAAAATAATTTCTACTCAAACTTCCATAAATATTAAAAACATTATAGCTTACCGAAGCACTTGAATTTTATAAAAAGTGGCTATAGATTTTACTTGAAATCTAGTATTAGCATTTATTTCTACTATACATGAAATCGTATCTACTAATATTTCTACACTTAGTTTTATTATATCCTAAACCACTTTTATTATTAAACGGTCTATAATTTGGTAAAATTGAATTTAAATCATCTTAACCTGTACTGAAACTTATGTCTTTCTCGTTAATTTTATAAAATTTTACCTTATAGTCACCAATCTCTTTTCCATAAATTTCAATTTTATTTCTCGAAGTTTCGGTTTCTTTAATTAATTTCAAATTCTAATTCTTTAGAGCACAGTTCTCCTTTTAAAGTGTTAAAATTTGAGATTTGAATTATTTAAAGAAATTTCAAAATCAATTTTAAAATCGTCAAATTTCTTTGAAAATTTTTCATTTTCCATTTCTGAAATAATTTAATTTTCCAGGATGATCTAGCTTAGAAACAGAATTTTCTAAAGAAATTTTTAAGAAGCTATTCTCATTTTCTAAAATATGTTTTTCAATTTTCAACGTATTAATTTTTGGCTCATATTTATTTATTTTACCCAAACTTACTTTATGCTCCTTTTTAAGATTTTTAGACTTTTAAAATAAAATGTCGCAAAACTTATATAATTGGTTATAAGTAGTTAGTACCTCATCGATGTCTGGAGTGGTGGTGCATTTAGCCTTTGTGTTATTTGTAGCAATGTAGCATGCATGATGATCTTTATTACTTGTAGTGCTTCGAATGTACCTTCTTCGACCATTGTTCTAAGATATTGTTACGACTAGTAGAACACCAGGCTCTAATACCAAATGAAAGTTCCTGCTATGATACCAAATAAAAGTGCACACGGATCT
Organism: Allium fistulosum; assembly: GCA_030737815.1. Classification (NCBI taxonomy): domain Eukaryota; kingdom Viridiplantae; phylum Streptophyta; class Magnoliopsida; order Asparagales; family Amaryllidaceae; genus Allium; species Allium fistulosum. The sequence continues at coordinate 373,752,807 of CM060902.1, read as the reverse complement.
ATAGTAACATGGCTAACTTATGTATATGAGTTTATATGTAATATCAAGCTATATAAGAAAATAGTAAAGTAAAATAAGAAGCAATCACACCAGGATTTTTATATTGGTTCATACCTCATGTTTTATGCCAGTCTCATAGCTCCCCTTCGGATTTTCCACTAACCAAAACACCCTCGCTTAGTCCGGAGGAATAAACGATGCAAAAGTTTGTTGAATTGACATCATGTGTTCTATCAACATGGATTTTGAGTTGTAGTACAAAGCTTCCTATAATCTCCTTGATTAAACGATGCATGCAACATGATTAAAAAAGTGTATGGAGTAATTTTAGAGTGCTTGTGCAATATAGATTTTCAGAAAGCAAATAATATCAAGAGAGTTAGAAATTAAGATAGCAAGTTGATTCCGAACTTCTGGTCTTAGGCTATATTTATAGTAATCAAAAGTTGCTTTAAAAAAGTTATTTCCATTCATAAAGTCATTCCTCTTCAAAGAAGCATCAAACAATCGTAACTTTTCGAAGTGTTGTTTCAGAAAATAGCCATTGCTTTTTATTCAGTCGACTTAGAATGATCACCAGTCTACTGAATATGAATATCAGATATTGCAGAGATGAAAAAAAATAGAAGACTGAAGTGCACTTGTTAGTAGACTGGTTCCAGTCGACTGAATACAAGTTCAGTCGACTGCTCTCACTCAACTGAAATTTGTTCAGTGTAAAATGGTTTTTATATATGCAACTTGGTAAACTTTGCCTATAAACACTTTTGGCTTTTGTTTTGGAAATCTTAAGTGACAGTGCCATATGTGTATGCATATGAATCATCTAGGAGATTTTACAATTTAAATCTAAAGACAAATACATACTTTTGACTTCGATTTGTAGACGATCATCATTTTTCTTATTTTCTCCTTGTTTCTTTGAATCATCATCATCTTCAAATTCCTGTATAAATAATGTATGATATATGTATATAGATATAGTTATCATCATTAAAATAATCATACAAATAGGTTTCTAACATGTTATACGCATATTAATATATGTATTCATGCATGAATACATAGTATGTGATGCGCAACATAGCATGGTGTATATGGTTAATGTATACAAAAATAGACACTAGGTTCTGTGCAGTTAAAGCCTCGCTGGAGCCTCATCAAATCCCAACTGTAGCTCATAACTCTCTTTGACCGCTACGCTATTTCAATTTATAGTTATTAAATAGTGGATCTGCTTTGAGTCCCACTGTTTTCCGCTACTTCCTTTAAATCAAGAGTTCTTAGTACCTGCTTTAGCAGCGTTAATATACAAAGGTTGATTTGGCTAGTTCTCTTTTAAATCAAATCAACAAATTTAGGGTAAATATCTAAATTTTTGGCACAAGTGCTCAATATATAAGTTAGAAATCTATTGAAGTCTCCAAATCTAGTCTACATAAAACATGCCATTTTTCAATCTTGTTATATAAAAATAAACAATATTTCTTTTTCCCTATACAAATGATGTAAAAACGAGAACAAATTAACTTTAAATATTTTGTTTCATATCTAATAAAGCTTTTTGCACATTTGCTATTTTCTGCTATATCTTCGCATTATCCGTGCTATAAATTTTTGCACCTCCACCGCTGTAGAACCACTAAGCGCGTTAACTGCATAGACTAGGTTTTATGTCCATTATATATACACTACGCAGACTGGCTTTAACTCCGCAGACTGGGTTTTGTGTCCATTATGTGTTAATCTATGCCCAAAAATGCAAACTTCAAAGTGTCACCACTTGAAAGAGTTTGGTATTTGATTTAGTATGTATTAAAACTTGGCTACAAGCTAGAGTACATAGCGCTACGGAAGCCAAGAAAAAGAATATGCTATGTGATAATAATTACAAAGAGTTGCAATAATGAGAAAATTATCATAATATAAAATATTATTTAAAGAATTTATATTTAATATACTTAAATTAATCGCTTAACTAATATATCATAATATAACATGTATGTAATATGAAATAAATACATTTATTATGAAAAATATTAATTATAAAGTTAAATATATATACGTAACAAATTACATTACCACTAGGGTATACTCCTTACTCTCTCACAAGACCATTCTTAATATTATATAAACGGCAGCGTTGATTTTATTATGAAAGGTGGTATAAGTATGTATGTTAAAGTGTATCATTCTTGACCCAAGCAACAAATATGGTTCAAATCTTGACGACTACATTTTTTGTGTCATTTTCATGGGTCTAAATTGAACTTAGGTAGGACATGAATTTGGTTTTATAGTTGCTAGGATAATATGTTTGGTTGTCCTTTTCTTCATCATGCTTGCTCGTGATTCTAATATCCACAGAATGCAAGCTTTGTTTTTCTTTTGCGCTAATGGGAGTGACATGAATTATATATGCTTGTTCTAGGATCTATCCAAGGAATCATGTATAGGTTGCATTTTGCAATATGATGTATGTTCATGCCAGATCACTTCTTGATCATGGCTTACATGTTTCTATTTAAATTGCTACCGTTGTTACAAATTTTTGCTTCTCTGTTTTAGAGCATGGCTAAACGCACCCCAAAAATCCCTTTTTTTTACCCACCATCATAGATCGGTGACACTCTATCGAACGCCTCTGCTTCTTCCGATGAATCTCCACCGACCAAACTCAAAAATAGCGATTTTGGCACTGTACTGCCATGGACTGTGGGGATGGTTGGCCATGATTTGCCGAGCGCTAAGAATGGGTAAAATGGAGTCAATTTTAGGGTTTATATAGCATCGATTCAGCTCTATCATGTGGCGAGTCTCTTGCTACCTAAATCTATTTTTTTGCACACACTTCAAGCATTAAAATCTCACCATCCAAACTATTGTTATATTGTTTCTGCGTACTTGAAAACATTCCAGCCAAACTCCATTGTCACTCCATGACAACATAATTTAATGCTAAAAGTATGGAATTTTAACAAAAACTTATTCAGTTAAAATAGAATTATTGTTAGAATTATGCTAAAGCTAAATGCACAAGTATGAACTTTATTTTACCCTTGAAAAAAATAGCAGTTAGCTACATTTTATCCAATCGATCATTGATGTTCTACCAATATATGTATATAAATGGTCGGTAATGTATCACTATTAAGAAGATAAAATAGTCTATATAATATTGAAATTCAATACATTTTGATCGGTCACAATATAAGACGTACAATGGCTTAGATAGGAAATATGTTTTTTTAAACTAGGTAGGTGCGAAATAAACAGTGGGATAAGCTAAGGTATATTGAATACTCGGTAATATAAATAAACAATGAGTGTATTTAGCACTATTTACATAGTTAAATATATGATTTAATAATTTGAAGTAATTAGATTATTTCAAAAATAATAATGGATTTTGAAGTTGCATTTAGTTGGAATTGCAAGTAATAGTACACATTTTAATCAGTTTACTTGTTGCGTAGATTAGGGGCGAATTCTTGTGCTTAGCAAAAGGCACAAAAAAGGAAATTTGAAAAGGGAAAGATTATCAAAAGAAGAATGCGTTTTTTTGTTGTGAAAGGGGAACGAAATAGGTATTTGAAAGAGGTATTAATTGTTATGTTAATACTAATTATATTACATGTATTTGTATTATTTTAAAGTAGATTACATTTTGAAAATGTAAATTTATATTAAATTGTAAATTGATGCAAAAATTTTAAAATAACGTAGAACAAAATACAATTATACTAATATAATGGTTTCAAATTACAGATACAATAATGATACAAGTAGAATTACACCGATACAACAACTTCAATTATAGATACAATAATGATATAAATACGGTTACACAAATACAAATAGTGTAATGAATTGCAAATGGTTAGCGTAGTCCAGCAGCAACAAGTTCCTTTTGTATGTTATTTTCAATGATTGGTATGGAATTCAAAGCATTTCTTTCGACCGGTCCATATTCATTCTTCATGGACGTTTTATAGTTTTCTTATATAAATTCTTCTGGAACTTACTAGAGATTATAGTTATATGCCATAAATTCCAGATAACCTTCTGTTTCTTAAATTTCTCGCAAGAATAATAAGCCAGCACAATAGAGTCCGGCCCAACTAAAGCTGCCTTAGTACACCTAAGCCAAGCCCAACTCATGTCGGTTTGCACTAAATCTGGTCTCTAGCTAGCCAATCCACTTGGCAGCACTTCAGGACTATAGCCGGCCAGCTCAACTCAAAACGACTTTAACAACCAACTCATCTCACTAGGCCTAGCTCAACCACGACACGTTTTTGGCCCGACTTCATCTCAGCCTACCTTCGACCGGTCCCAGTCAGCTCGTCTTGTCATCTCATTATCGACTCGGAAAATCCTTTGCAACTTAATCCTTAGCAATATTCAACTTCACTCAACGACCTTTTGCAACATGCAACCAACTATCACTATGCACGAGAAGCTTCTGATCTACATTGCCACCTGGAGAAGCAAAAGTAAAAGATAAATAGTATAGTCGGTTGTACTAGGTATTGTAACATGTCTTCTAAAAGCACGCCTACTGCTATTTCAAGCTGCCTTACTCAGCTCAAAACATGCGCCTAGTATAGAGTAATAGTTGGCATGCTTCTCAGCCACATATCCATAATGCATTTCTAGTTGTAATCCATTCACCCATGTGACCAGATCAATGATCAGGAGCATCTCCCATCTATTTTTCTAAGTAATCTTAGACATACACTGCTCATATCAGCAAATATAAATACCACATGCCATACAACTTCAAAGAGGCTAATTTTTATGCTCAGATTTATTCTCCTCGGCAAATTAAACACTCAAATCTCTTGAATATAGCAAAGTTATAGTCTTAAGTGCTTAGTTTCATATTATTTTTCTGTAATTCCTTGTAATTATAAGAGATCAACATAGTAAGAGATTTTCATAATGGACGTAGGCAAGCTTAGCCGAACCATTTTACATTTTTATGTCATTTACTTAATTTGTTTGTTTTGCTCCTCATTTTATATTTATAACCAAGTGTTAGTATATAATCTTTGTTAGCACAAACACATTAGTCTAATTCTGAGGTTGGCTAATTTTTAGTCAACATTTTGGTGCTAGAATGAGGACATCCCCTTAAAACTCTCGCATTTCTTCACTTTCTCTTCTCTACATAAAAGTCTGTTCTAGGTTGTTGCCATGAATCCAGAAAGTGACAACAAAGGTCATAACTCTAATGACCATGAGACTACTGGAAACATTATTGCCAACATTGTTTGCCCCATCCATGGGCTCGAACAACTGTGAACTTTGTTTCACCAACCCTCACAGTAGCTGAACTGACTCCTTTCCAACATGTTCTCCCCAATGCTTACAACCTCATTATTACCACCGTGGAATGGAATAGGGTGGTGCCTGAAACCCTGTTCATGGATGTTCTTGCTTGTGTAAGAAGACATTTTGTGCACAGGCCAAGTCGCTATTAACATAAATCCAAAAGTGTCCATGCATAGAGAACAAAAAAATGGTTGTTCCCCCTCAATGGAATGGCCATCTTCTTTTAAGAGCCTTCAAGTGGTAGATAGAGCTCGAGACTTGAGGTTAGAGCGACTTAGAAGCGGCACGCATGCCACCAATAGAAAACATTAAGCACCATTGGCACAATCCCAGTCTCATAGGGGTGTGCCGGGCCCAAATCAAGAGAAGGGCGAGCCAGGCGTCCGCGGTTGCCCTTTGTGCATATATAGAGGTGGTCTCCCACTTCAGCTCACCATCATCACCATTACTCTCCATCACCTCATCATCATTGGTCTCCCACTCCACCAAGATGTTGGTTGAGCCCACAGCCGATCATTAACTAAACACTCTCATAGCAGGCCGATCTTAGCCTCCGGGAGGAAATGTGCATTCTCCACCGCAGCTCAATAGAATGCAAGCTCAGAATACTAAAGGCAAGGCTTTTACTGATGACAAGAATGAAGAGCCATTTTTTAAGGAAGTCCTGAATACTTACATCCACGAGTGGTATGCCTTGCCGCCTATTGACAAGTACGATAGGAGTGCTGACCCTTTAGATCACAGTACTACATTCAACACCATCTCTTGTACAGGCCAACTCTCTGGCCTAGCAAAGTTCCTACTCTCCCCCTCTATTCTCGTAGGTTCGACCTCCTGTTGGCTCCTGCATCTACAACTGGACAACATCAATTCTTCGACCCAGCTATTTGCAGACTTCAAGAACAGGTTTTTCACCTCAAAGACCCATGTTGTGATGGCTAGTGAGCTAGGTAACATCAGACGGGGTCATACCAAGAATCATCGATCATATGTGAACCGCTTTAACAAAGGATCCACCAAGGTTAGGGGTGCTGACAAGAATAGCCTTGTTTTGGCCCTATTCTTGAGGGTTTAGTACAAGTTGAGAATGTGGAAGGAACCCCAAAAGCAAATGGCTATGTCCCTAACTGACTTCTATCATTGAGCGAATGGTATTATGGGGATGGACGACGCTGATCTTTCTGACAACGATGATGAAACCCGATATACTAGCCAAGCCACTCCCCATGAAACTGCCGACTGATGAAGTAATAGTCAGCAGAATAGCACTAAAGGATGAGCAGGAGGTGGCAGCTAATACAGGCCCAGGAATAATGACTATGCTACTCTGGCCAAGGATATGGAAAAAATATATCTCACAATTATAGACCGAATGCAATTCCAAAGACCGACCGCCACAAGAGGTAGGAGAAAGGATGAACCTTGTGGTAATGGTATATACTACGAGTTCCATCAAATCAATGGTCACTCCACCAATGAGTGTCATATACTGAAGGATAAAATTATAAGACTGATCCAGGAAGAGGTGCTTGTAGAGTTTATTCGGCATCAAGTGGAATAATGGATGGCTCGCAACAACCAACCGACACCACCCCAACAACTAAACAAAAAATTTGCATCCATATATATTCTTAAAAGCACCGAAACTCCAAAGCCCCCAGGTTAGAAATGGATCAGCCCATAACTTTTGCTGCCGAATTTAGAGAAGTCGTCTCTTACTGTAACACCCCTTCTCTATACTCATACTACTAAAGAGTATTACTAGGTAATACTATTTGATAATAGGGAGAATGAGGCAATATTAGGCTATTGCACATGAATATTCTGTGGGCTAATACTAGTATTATTTGAACCAAAAGTGGCATAAACATCCAAATGAGTATAGTAGAGAAAAGAGTGAAGAAACAAAAGAAAAACAAGAAAAAGCAAGGCACAAAAGTTTTATGGTGGTTCGACTAATCATTACCTACATCCACTTATCTTTATTATCGATTTAGTAGTTGTTTACAAGTACAGTTCTTATGAATCGGTACCACTCCACGGGTGCTTATAAAGAAACATGTAATAATTTCAAGAAAGTGAAAAGCACCCCAAAAATGAGCCTCTTGACTTTTATTTATAACCGTAGGTTATTGAGAAATGCTCCACATGTCTTCTACCATGATCTCCATGTTCCTGTAGCAGTTGGCCTTGAAGAACCATGACAATGTCAGCAAACAGATATGGATCGGGGCAGGTCCATAGGCATGGATCGATACCGATTCATAAGATCCACTCATGGATCGATTCCAATGCTCTGTATGATGTCTACTTGTTGTTAGCTCTTGCTTTGCTAGAAGCTTATTTAGATTGATTAGATGAATCAGTGGTGGAATGGAGTTCCTGACTTCAAGTGCTCAAAGAGATCGATAGCAAACAACAGGCGAACGGCTCTAAAAAGCTTGAAATGGCTTGCTAACATCAAGACTTGGGAGTAGAGGAAATTTGAGTTTTCATGGTGGAGTTTCTATGGATCTGCACTGATCCATGGGGATGGATCGATACTGATCCATCACTTTGATGGTTTTGTGCTTTTTGAATCTTGAGGTGGCTCTGCACTTGTCTTATGATTAATATTTGGAACCTCGAAGAGTATTACTGGAATCATGGCTTAGGAGTGCAAGAAGTTTGAGGTAATTTGGGTACAAGTTTATGGATTGGTACTAATTCATAGGGATGGATCGATACCGATTCATCATTTGATGGATTTTGGTTTTGGCAGTTTTGAGATGGCCTTGCTTCCATCTTGTGTTCTTGATCATAGTTGTTTCTAGGCTTGTTTTTGTGGATTTGAAGTGGTGTTGGGGAAAAGACTGGATAATAGGTATATACTCAAAATCAAATAAACATCCCACCCATATGTACTCAGTATCGACACATAGCAATAAATGTGTTTGTTTCTAGAATAGAACAATTTACAATATAAAATAAATATTAGAGACCACAGAGTCATAAAACGTGGTGATAATATATAATAGGAATATATGCAAGTCTGAGTGTGATCTAAATAGGTCAAATTACAACTATCTCAAAAATAAATATAATGTATGCTCAATATAAAACTCAATGTTTTACGTACATGAGATGACTCAATAAATAATGATATATATACAATACTTTGTCCTCCATCTATCCCCAACATCAACAAACTGGTCACCTTGTCCCTAAACCTGTGATGTCTCGGACTGACCCAAGTATTATATAAATAACACATGGGTCAGACTATGTCTAGAATGAAGGTGTCAATATATAACATTAATAACATCAAATCACAAAACTATGAACAAATAATATCACCCATATAAAGTCAGGTTAAACTACAAACTATGCCTATAATTTCAAGTGGTGAAACAATCAATATATCCAACTAACATAAAGTAAAATAGATAATTAACTACATAGGACATGCTCTCAACAATGCCCAATATTATCTCTCAGATTATCATGAACTAGACATACCCAGGATCCATCATACTCAACTTAAACGAAAATACACAACAATCCAAATCAAGCATATACAAAATGAATGTGGAAAGCACTCTACTATGCCTAACTTAGCTCCCAGCCAAGCATGTATCGATGAGATGGCACGAAGTGCAAATATACAACACACTACTCCCAGTAGTGTTAGGGATCATCCTCCCGATGATAACACAATCAACATATACATAGGTTGATTCACTTGTAGACTCTTAGTCTCAGAAATAATCATATCGACTCGGTCACAATTCATAAATGTCAAAAGAGTGTATGTCTGCCATGCTACTAAAATAATCAAACGGAAGACTGATAGCTCTCAACCTGTTCCAAGAGCCTTCCTCACACACTCTCTCAGTGCTACTCCTACACTCTTCGGTTACCTTGACGGCCATTATAGACTTCATTGCTGGAGGCAAGAAACTGGTTTTCAAGGAAGCATCAAAATCCCTAAGTATCCCAAGCTTATGGGCTCTTCTAAAGACAAGATTTACACTTCTCATCAGTCTTATTTTAAAAAGCAAGAATACATCGACTCTATTCTCCTCCTTTTTGGTATTTACGGGATTGAGATGAGGGCTCTAGGCCTAGATGACCGAATCAAAACTCCTTCTGAAGGGTTCTTTGCCTTTACTCCTCTTTACGTCTATCACTCATGTTATCTACCCTTCAACCTTATTATCCAAAAGGCCTTGGCCATTTTTAAGATTGCTTATATTCAACTAATCCTTAACTCCTATAGTTACATCAATTATTTGTTTATTTTGTTCAAAGAACTCAAGTAAGAGTTGACCCTTTTATCCTTTAATCCTTATTTACTCTCCAAAGTAAGAAGAACCAGCTTGAGGGCTCTACTTACTATCTAAGTTATGTTGTTGGTGGAGTAATGAAAGAATTTGTCAACAAGCCTCAGGACTGGAGTCAGTTCATTTTCATAACATGATTTTCTCCGGACATTACTGGAAGATTCTCAATCCCCGGTATGTATTCTTCTAATTTTGTTTTTACTCATTTAGCGCCTACATCAATTTTTACTAACTTGCATTTTATTATTATTGTTTTTTTCTTTTATACGACTATTAGTTGCTGATTCCAAGAATATCTACCTTGAGTTTTGGCTAATATTCTTAGCTTTGGCAATGCCATAACATTCTCATGGAGTCAGCTAGGCTTCTTACTGAAGAAAAACTAAATAATATTCTTTGATTCTGCCAACTCTCCAGGTTTTGGACGAACCCCGGATTATAAAAAAGAAAAGGAATAACCCGCCGGCCGGCTCTTATTGTCGACAAGCTGGATACAGTTTTAGCAAAATCTCAATCCAATGCCCAACGATTGAAATCCCTAGATACTCTCTAGGTTTTGTTTTCTAACCTCTTTTCTTTTTATGTATCGAAATTCCTTTCTTAATCTCCTTTCTTTTTGTAAATAGGCCCCTCTGACGTGCACCTAGTGAGCATAGATACCTTACCGCCTAATAAGGATGCTTTTGAACTACCTATTTCATCCAAGGAGATAGGGGAGGTGATGGCTTCAGAAGATACCTCAATATTCATCATTTCCACTACTCAAGAAGTGATAGTGAAGGCTAGATTTAAAAAGAAAAAGTTCCAAGGTTGCTCTTGCTCTGTCCGAGGTGCCTATAAAGAAGCCCAAAATGGCTGAATTCACTATGCTCCCACTTCCTTCTCCTTCTTCTAGTGACGTCGCCATCATACCCACTCTCATAATAAAATATTTTACCACCAAGGTTTCTAACGCTACTCTTAAGGAGTCCGTGACCTCTTTGCATCAAACTTTAGGGCTTGACATTCTGCTCGAGGATGCTGCTCGCTTTCTCCCTGGATTGGGATCTCCCCGTCCTGCTGACTTTATGGATTTTCTTATGAAGGTTCTTCATTCTTCTACATTCTTTCCCCAAGATCTTCTAACTCTACTCTTTCATTTTCCTCAATATCTTTAGAAAACCGTTTACATAACCTTATTTAGGTAAAGTTTTCTTGTTTAATTATGGGATAAGAATTGAGCTTAGTTACTGTGTTAGGTCTTAACTTTGTGTTATTCTTTTTTTAAGATCGGTCATGATTTATTTGACTTTCAACGGTCATCCGCATCTTCTTCCCAAGACACGTCCTAACTGCAAGAATCGAAATCTTTATTGTTTGAGAAATTGTCTTCCCTTGAAATTTGACTTAGTAACCTTCATTCTACTAATGAGTTGCTATCTTCTGAGAGCAAGACGATCACAATCTTGTTGGATTTAGAAAAGGAAAGCTCTCGGAAGTTGGAAAGGGAAGTGAAATCATTGAAAGAAAAACTTGAGAAACATCAAGGGCTGGAGGAGAGAGCAAGGTCTTTAGAGGATGAACTTTCTCGAGTGCGATTAGAGAATTCTACTCTCAGAATATCTTCTACAAAGTTCATGACCTGGAGAAGGAATTAGAAAAAAAATCTTATTACTGGCAAGCTCAAATCATCCATTCATGCCATGAAATCCAAGATCTCATCTTTCCTAAATAACCTTCTTCCCCGATGAAAGAGCAATGTGCTGAAGTGGTCTTGTTCAGTATCTACAAGGACAATGTTGATCGATGTCTTGAGATGGCCTTCACCTCATTTGAAAAGTTGGGGCGGACCATAAGAGAAGGTTTGATATCTTATTAGGATGCATTCCCGGTAACTATTCCGAGGTTATGGGGGAAGACACTATAGATCCCACTGAGTCCTCGGCTTTTGATAATGTATTAACGAATGATGACAATGAACAAGATAAGAACAAAGAAATAAATAAAGTCGATGAAGAAGGTGAAAATAATGATGACGAAGATGATGATGGAAATGATGGTGGTGGTGATCCCTTTGGGAAGGGCCTTCCAAGAAGAGACGGAAGTGATGACCTTGATCAGAGTGGAGATGGAGCCCATGATGGCTTTGTTCATATACCAGACCCTTCTCCTTTGGAAGCTGCTAAGGACACAAGAGAAATCTCACCTTCTAGAGCTTCTCCTTCTAAACTATAACCTTTCAAGTCTGGTAAGATAGGTCAAACTCCTGTTGAAACACAACCTTCTTTTAAGGCTCCGACGCCTTCCATTGCTCCTTTTATCCATTCATTTAGACCCAGTGCCACTATTACTTCTCAAGGGATAACTTTCTCGTTTTATTTGTTATTTACTTTCTATGTGCACGGTCTAAGATTATCAACATTATTCAACTATCAGCTTAGGATAATGACTAGGAATTATGTGGAGATTATTTTAAATAAAAAGGAAAAAATATTTAAGGCTTAACCGAGAAGGAGAAAGACTATGCAAAGATTTAAATGAGTCGCATGAAAAGTATATAAAGATTTTAAAATGTCTCAAATATCTCAAGGGTTTTAAGAATAAAAGAGCTGCTCCTCTTCTTCGGAAATTACGATTTCACCAAGCTAACTTTTGTAAGTAAAATGAAGAATTGACCATGCTTCTTTGGATGCTAATTGAGGATAGGGCTAAACTTATGGAGTGCTTATACCATATGTATGCTTGATTCCTTATGATTGACTTTTTCTTCATGGGTGATGGTTGCAAGGGATTACTTAGACCCCTTCATAGGAGGATTTGGATTTGCATGGAACTGGCCATCATCTTGGAGAATGTTGGAACTTGCCCAGAGTTCTCATTGTGCCTTTGACTGGTGACTCCCTACCCTCTAACAAGATCAAATTCAACAGGATAAATTTGTAACCGGATATTATAAGGGGTCCATTCTCTACAAACCCGTGTATTATTGTGAATTTTATCTTTTTTTATTAAGTTGAATCATGTAATGATTTCATTGACTTGGTATTTTAATATATTCGTTATCCATATGCAGGCTTCTAAATATATTTATGTTTATTCATCATCTCCCATGTCAAGAGACAACTTAAGTAAATCGATCAGTTTGAAAAGGACTTTTAAAGAAAATTTCTACTTACTAAACAAGGTACACTTATTAAATCATTTCATTCTCTGTGACCTTCATCAGTTGTACACCCAGTTTCCAAACCTAGATTTCAATTTCTTAGGTATCCATAACGTAATGACTTGCCTTTACGATCTCCAAATGTTGACACTAATACATCCACGGTATTCGTGTGTCAAGCATCCAATTGTCGAAAAGACAAACTATTAAGATAAAATAAAAAGAATAAGGAAACTGGACAAGAAAGAAGACAACACAATATCAGAATATCATAGCGGAATGATAACTATAATATAATAAGGTAGTACAAGTTGTCACTCTAAGATACATAGCATTTAATAGTTATAATTCTAAATACTGTCACTCTAAGAAACCTAAAAATAAACATCGATGATGCTGCAGTCATCGTCAGAATCATTTTCAAACAATAAAAGTGAGTTTAGTACATACAAATCATGCCTTTGGACTTTACCAATATCATTTTCAAAATGGTATCAATATCTCAATCTCATAAACTAATTTCCCAAATATTTACTTTCATCGTATCTCAAAGATCTGTGTAATGTAGTGGTAGAAATGACAATAAGGAATGAGGAGATGCTTTCGACTATCGAAAATGAGAACTCAGTGAAGACCCAGAGTTCTCAAGATAAGAAGAGAAAGTTCTTCAAGAAAAAGAGGGCTTAGAGGAGTGGAGTTGCCAATAAAAAGAAGGTTGATGTTGTTTATTATAGCGGTAATAAGAAAGGGAACTATGCAAATGAGTGTCGCTCTGTTAATGGAAAGAAGGTTGCAGGAAAGAAGAACGTGAAGTGCTATGATTGCAATTAGATAAGGCATTACAAGAATGAATGTCCAGTACCAACCAAGGCTAAAATGGAGACGTTTTAGCTCTGGAACGATCAACTTCTGGACCAATTACAGAAGAGAAAGGAAAGTCTATGATGAGAGATAACGCTTTTGATTTAATGCATTCTTGTCGAAGTATTATTTGATACAGGCACATCACATTCTTTTATCTCACAAAGTTTGGTAAATAAGTTAAATCTAGAACCATCATACCTTATTACTTCCTTAAGGGTTGCGAATCCAATAGGAGGTTATGCAACTCTTAGGATAAGATGTGACCATTTAGAATTTGAGTTTTTAGGTCATGCATTCACCTGCAATTTGTATGTGCTTGACTTTGTGGGTTTTGGGGTTATTCTGGACATGGATTTGTTAAGCAGATATGATGCTAGGATATTTTGCCAAGATAGGAAGATATCACTAAGACACCCTAATAGCCATAATCGAATTATATACTTGGTGGAAAATCCAAGTTTAGATGTTTATGCTTTATTGGGAGCAATGGAAGTGGAGTATGAAGTGAATCGGGTTTTTATCGTAAGAGAGTATGTAGATGTTTTTGAGTCGGTTACAAGACTACCGTCGAAAAAAGCTATTGATTTTTGAATAGATCTTGTAGCTGGAGCTGAACCCGTGAGTAAACTGCCCAGCAGAATGACATTTATTTAGATGAAAGAGTTAAAGGTGCAGCTAGTGGACTTAGAAGAAAAGAATTTTATTAGGCCAAGCAGTTCGCCTTGGGGAGCGACCGTGGTGATCGTAAAGAATTGGATGGGTCATTGAGGATGCATATTGATTATCATAAGTTAAGTAAGAAGACAATAAAGAATTAGTATCCTTTGCTGAGAATAGATGATTTGTTTGATCAGTTGAGTGAAGCCAAGGTAATTTCCCAGTTGGATTTAGCAACAAGGTTCAATCAGTTGAGAGTAGTGGAGGACAACATTCCATTAACGTGTTCTGAACAAGATATGGTTCGCATGAATGGTTAGTCATGCCGTTTGGACTAACCAATGCGCCTGCTTACTTTGTGGATTTGATGAACCAGGTCTTTCAAGAGCATTTAGACAGATTTGTGTTAGTGTTTATAAATGACATTCTAATATATTCTAAGAATGAAAGAGATCATGAGATTCGTCTTAGAATAGTGCTAGAAATGTAGAGGCAGCATCAACTAAAAGCAAAATTTTCAAAATGTCATTTTTGAAAGAAAGAAATGAAATCCCATGGTCATGTAGTTTCAGAAAATCGGTTATCCGTAGATCCAGCTAAGATTGAAGCTGTTAATAACTAGAAAAGATCTGAGACTCTGACCGAGATAATAAGTTTTCTAGGGTTAGCTAGCTATTATTGGAGATCAATCAAAAATTTCTCTCGTATAGTGGCACCTATGACAAAACTGACAAGGAAGGGTGTAAAGTATATTTGGATCGATAAATGTGAAGAAGCATTCTTAAAGCTAAAACATTTATTGACTGATGCGCCTATATTAGTTGTTCCAGATGGTAATCAAGATTTAGTGGTGTATACCGACGCATGTGGGGAAAGATTAGGAGCTGTGTTAGTGCAAAGAGGTAAACTGATTGCATAAGCTTCTCAACAGCTTCGACCACATGAAGTTAGGTATCCGACTCATGATTTAGAGTTGCAGCGGTGATCTTTGCTTTGAAAGTATGGAGACACTATCTTTTGGGATAATGATTCGAGTTATTTATGGATCATAAGTCTTTGAAGTATTTATTCTCTTAGAAGGAGTTGAATATGAGATCGGAAAGGTGGCTAGAGTTTTTGGAAGTTTATGATTTTGATTTTGAGTATATGCCAAGGAAAGGAAACAAAGTTGCAGTTGCACTTAGCAGAAAACATCAGAGTGTGGTGTTATCTATGTTAGTAGAATGGTGAGATTTGAAGGCATTTACTACTGTGGTGTAATGTTAAGGTCAATGGCTAGTTCTAGTTAGAATACCTTAATGCTATCATGTTTGGAAGTTAAACTAATTACGATCGAAAGGATTGCTTCTAAGCAGAAAGATGATCCATTACTAGCAGAACGGATTGAAAGGATTAAATAGGGAACTCGGATTGATGATTTAAAAGGTATTAGTCTCGACCAGAATGGATGGTTGAGGAAGAAGGGATGGTTGTGTGTTCTGGATGTTTGTAACCTTGGGAAGGAAGTTCTTCAGGAGTGTCATCAATCGAAGTTTACTATACATCCTGGAGGAACTAAAATGTATCAGGATATGAAGGGGAGTTTCTTCTAGGAAGAAATGAAAAGAGATGTAGGTTTGTGGGTGAAACAATGTTTGAATTGCCAACAAGTAAAGCTGAGCATCAGAAACCAAGTGGATTGCTTCAACCTTTAGAAGTGCCACGTTGAAAATGGGATTCCATGTCCATGGATTTTATTAACGAGTTGCCAAAGTCGAATAGGGGAAATGAAAGCATATTGGTCATGGTAGATAGACTAACCCAAAGTGCACACTTTATTCACGTTAAGTCGACAAGGAGGACACCTACCTTAGCGAAGTTGTTTTTGAAGAATATTGTAAGGCTGCATGGGTTTCCTAGTACTATAGTCGATGACAGAGGTGCTTTCTCCATTAGTGAATTCTAGAAGAATCTGCAAGAAGTTTTAGGTACCAAGCTAATGATGAGTATCGCTTACCATCCATAAACGGATGGGCAAACAGAAAGTGTTAACAAAGTTCTCGAGGATTTGCCAAGGGCTTGTGTACTAGATTTTGGAGGGTCATGGGAAGACCATTTGTACTTAGTTGAGTTTTCCTGTAATAATAGTTATCAAACTAGTAAGGAATGACACTTTTCGAAGCTCTTTATGAAAGGCTGTGCATATCACCAACATATTGCTTGAAGACCGAAGACAGATTGATTCTTGGTCCAGATATTGTAAGAGAAGCCACAGAAAAGATTGAGTTGATCCAAGAAAGAATGAAGGAACCGGTCTAGGCAAAAAAGATACGCATATAAGAGGCACAAGGATTTAGAGTTCTCAGTTGGAGACCATGTTTTATTAAAATATCACCGATGAAGGGTGTTATATGTTTTGGGAAGTCAGAGAAATTGACATCAAAATATGTTGGTTCGTTTCCTACTATAGAAAGGATCAGGAAACTCGCTTATCGAATAGAGTTATCTAATAGTTTGGTAGGAGTACACAATGTTTTTCATGTTTCATATCTTATAAAGTGTGTGAATGATCTAGAGACTACTATTGCACCGACTGCATTGAAAGATGTAGTAGTGGAACCGGATATGACTTTTGTAAGACAACTAGTTCGTTTTATAGCAAGAGATGAGAAGAGGCGGAGGGATAAGACAGTCAAGTTAGTGAAAGTACAGTGGAGTGACAACGAGAAAGACTGTACTTGGAAGACAGAGGACATGATTATAGATATTTATCTTGAACTGTTTTGATGGTATGACATATATTTTTTATATAGACATTTACCTTGTAGGATATGCTAACATTGTGGTAAATGTTTGCATGATTGATATGCTTGTTGAGTTCCTTATCGTAATTTCAATGACGAAATTCATCAAGGAGAGGAGCCTGTAACACTCCTAATTTTTGTTACCATTATTCAGGAGTTTTAATTAAATAAATTTAGTAGAATAATGTGTGTGGTGTGATAAGGAGAATGAGATTTTTAATTCATTTAATAAGTAATCAATTAATAAGGATGATTTGAAGATAAAATAGAGAGAATAAATGAGAGAGGAAAAATTGGAATAGCGCCTTATTTCATTCCCTTTGCTCTCCCTCTCATTCTCGTTTTCATTCTCAAACAATCAAAACTTAACCTAAAGCGGCCACCTATTACAAGAAGATGGAAGGGGTTACTAAGGTATTCAAGGGTAAAGTGCAGGGAAATCAATCTTCAAACAAATTTCAATCTCTCTTGCCAAATTTAAGGTGAATAATAGTATCCATCTCAATTATTATGGTTATTTTTGGATCAATGCTTTAATTCTAAATTATTGTGATGAATGTCATGTTTGGATAGTTTATATCATTGTTTGATTGAATGATAATTTTTTGGAATTTTTATGAGATTATTCTTAAGGGTATTAAAGGTAAAAATCTTATTTTTTGATCTCCAATTGACTTGACGTTATTATGTAAAACATTATTTTGGGGATGATTTTTTAATTCATAATTTTCCAATTTCATATGAATATTTTATGAATTTCCTAGGATGGAAAAAGTGTTTATTTCGGGTTTTAATTATTAAAAATAATAAAATTAATAGTTTGGTCCCGAATTTTATATATATGAAATAAAATGGAAAATCAGATTTTTGGTGATTTTTGAGGATTTTTCCCAAGTGTTTATGATTTTCTATGAATTTTTCCCAAGGATATATCTCTATGAATTAAAAATATACTGTATTAGTTAATTTCAAGTTACTTAAAACTTTAAGTTTGAAGGTTAAAAATCTGAATTTTTAGCTAGAAGTAATATTTCAAGAATTTAGAAATAATATGCAGAAGTGTTTTGATAAAAGAAGAATATATATATATATATATATACATATATATATATTTGTGCATTTTATAAAGAGCTGTACATGTTCTAAGAGATTTTCCAAGTATCTTAAATCTGAATTCACATTGCAATAGCCAGGCACTAGTGTTTTGATGATCTAGTCATGGGGTTAACCCACTTCAAAAATAGTGAGGTCTGGGTTGATCAAGATGACCAGAGTTTTTGGGTGTAAAGGAAGAAAATGCATTTGTAAAATCTGAAGCTTTCTTTGCAAATGCAAGTACAAAGATATTTTCAAATATTTGAGCAATTCTCTTTTATTTTTGAGAAGCTTTCTTAGTCCAGAGAGCACAATAAAGCTGATATGCACACATATTACTTAATTACTACTTTTGTTAAGTGACCATAAAATCTGGATTCTCTAAATCCAGTAAAGCAACCTGTAAATTAGATGCAAGCTGAGGTAACTTAGGGATTAGGGAATAAATTTGGTTCAGAAAAATACAACTATATAGATTATGAAAGAATTACTCAACTGACTTGGTTATAAGTTTTCAAATTTGTGATAAAATCACTTGTGTTGAAAATGATAAATGAGTATATCATTTTCCTTTCTGGCTTTGATCAAATATCAAATAATTAAACTAAAATTATGATGGCTTGCTATATAATCTGAGATCACCTTGCTATCTCAAACTAACAGACAATCACTATAGGAATGGTCAAAAAATTACTAAGTATAGATTGCATATGATTATGAGATTCATTACCCTGACTCAAATATCAATAGGCATGGAAAATGAGCTATGTACCGGTTGATTCAAATTCAAATTCAATCAGGATGCACTCTTGCTAAACAACACTCTGATCCAAGCAAGAGGGTCACATACATCTTCACATGTATGTGAATATATTTTATTAATGAACTGATATAAATATATTAGTAGAAAAATTAGGATCCTGGATAGTTTAGTAGAAAGGCTAAATGACTCTAGGAAATTTATTAATGTAAAAAAAAATCCTAGTAAAAATTAGGTAAAATGAATAGGGTCATTTCATGCATTTAGCGTTAGTGGAAGAGTTTTGGACGATTATCGAAGTTGCCTAAATATTATATTGTGGAGGCATTACTTTGCACGCATGATTGGTTATAAAATAATGCAATTGCTATGGAAGTGGAATAGGAAGATGAAGATATTTCCAAATTTCATGTTGATGCAGAGTAGATTACTCAGTTTCCTACACCATCCTTAGGTGATCATTGATTGCATAGTAGAAGGTACAATTTTCATTTTTATTTTTGTTTTGATATAGTTACTTTTGGTTTTTTTTATGATTTTCGTATTTTGTGCCTGCTTTGATATAGTTACTTTGGTAGCTGTGAATTTACTTGGCGTTGAATATGTGATTAATGGATGCATTGCAATAAATGTGAAGAAGTTACCATCAATAATGGTTGAGTTTTGAGGTAAAATGAAGTCAGAAAGAATATTTAACTATTTTTCATTTAATTATGGAGTTACCGTAGAAAATCGTAGCTTATATATATTACTTGCACAAATTCAAATATATTAAAAAATCTTTAAATAATTGGAGGATACGCAATTTGTATCCTGAAATATATGTTCGTATTAATAAGAACCTAGATGATAAAATAAAATGCTAGGATTTTGGTCCACTTACCATTTTCATATCCTTCTTGGATTATTTCTATGTTACAAAAAGTTCATTTTCCCATTTTTATCATAAGGAAAAAGGCATTACATAAAGTTTCATTTTCTTGTCTACTTACTTTGTCAGTCATTGGGGCATTGGCAATATATGCTTGATAAAAATATTTGTGGTTGATGACAATTCTGTTGAATGCCAAACATGAAACAGACTCATAGTTTACAATTTTGGCTTCATGGGTATTTAACTATATTTTCATTTAATTTTTAAGTTTTAGAACAAACATGAAACAGTAGATCATAGTGCTTTCTGTTGCATAGATTTCATAGTCGACTTTCTGTTAATATAAATCAGTTTCAAAAATTGGAATTTCTAATTTACCATTAAACCAATTCCAATTTGATCAAACCTGCTCAACTTTCTGACTATATATGTTGGGTTCTATGGTTTTTAGCATTGCTACGTTCATATTGTTAATATGCTTATACAATTTTTCTGCTTGGTGTACTCAAGTAACTGAAGGTTGAAGTACATTTGAATATATGAATATTTTAGGTTGATATTTCATGTATAAGCATTATATGATGTGCAGATGCTTTGTCAAAGCTTGATGATTGATAATCTTGGTCAAAGACTTGTCTCTTTCAGGTAATTTGTTCTTTTTTCACTGCTCTCATTACAGTCAATATATAAGTAGTTCAATCTTGTTGCCATAAGTGATTTCAGCACATCAGCATTCCAGCACTTCGGGCTTTGTTTCAATTTTAGGCTATCTTATGGTGTCCTTTGAATGTCATGTAGGATGTTGTTAGCACCAAAATTGGTCACTAACCTCGTTGAGAAAGATTGTGTAGAGATATAAATGATGAAAGTAAATTAAACAGAGAAGACAATGCTAATTTAAATGCAGAATGTAAGAACACCAAATTTATAGTGGTTCGGTGCAATTGCCTACGTCCACTTTGTTCAATTTTATTGATTTCCTTTCTCGTTGATTACAAATACAATTCGTGAATCAAATGCTTGAGTGGAGTTGTTAAGGAGAGAAGATGAGTCTTGAAAATGGCAGAGTCTCCCCGGTGTTTTCTCTCCCAAAAAAGGATCCCTTTCACTGTGACCCTGCCCCTCTATTTATAGGAAAATATGGGCTGGACTTCCCAAGTGGGCTGGATAGCCGAACACTCAAGCCCTAGTGCAGTGGTCGCTGTATGCCGAACCAGGTATGCCGAACGCTCTGATGCCGAGCAGTCTCGATGCCGAGCACCCTTGTATGCCGAACGCTAGCGCCGAGCATTGGTTGTCGCCGAACACTAAATGACGCGGAGTCTCCTGATCGCCGAGTACTACGGATGCCGAACGCTATGGATGCCGAGTCCCACTGGATGCCGCGCGCTTCGCCGAGTCCTCTTGGATGCCGAACAGTCCTTCATGCCGAGTAGTGGCCAATGCCGAGCACTCAGTTGCCTGGTCAAATCTCCAGGAAACACTTGCCCCTCAAAGTGTATCGCGTGGCCGAACGTGATGCGCTTTGAATCTGGTACGATTTACCTCGGAGGTACCTTCTCGAGAATGTTAGTGAAGGAGGTGCAAGACGAACGAGATTTGGATGCCAAACGATACGCTCGAAGCCGAACGTACCTCGTGTGCCGAACGTCACTCTGCTACGATGCCGAACCCTTCGGTGTTGACCGG
The DNA here is from genome assembly GCA_030737815.1 of Allium fistulosum. NCBI lineage: Eukaryota > Viridiplantae > Streptophyta > Magnoliopsida > Asparagales > Amaryllidaceae > Allium > Allium fistulosum. The sequence goes on along the minus strand of CM060902.1, from coordinate 373,731,284 downwards.
TTCTACCGGGTATAGCCTCTTCAACTTCTACCTCCCTCTATATAACCAGGTCCTTCCCGTCTCTTTTCCTTTTACGCCTTCTTTTCTGTCATTCCTAGAGACTTGCAATTCTTGCCATCCTATCAGATTTGAGACCTAACTGATCCTTCCTCAACTTCGACTTTCGAACTAGGTATCAATCCTTCTGTGATTAGACTACTTCAACACAAGACTTAGGTTGTTTTCGTGGGAAACGTGACATTTCTATGATCGTATAATACGCGTCGAGCAGAAATGGCTCGCATGCTTGTAGTTGTCTAGTTAGGGCTAGCTCCTTCGTGCCAAACGAGACTGGAGGGAAAAGAAAGATGGGACGCTGAACGGCGTAGTCTTCGCCGGGCGATCTGTCCCTATCGTTCGGCGTAGATGGAGAAGGTGTAGGGTGGAGTTGAAATCGTGGTGGAGCGCTACTTTTAGCCGAACGATAACCCAAACTGAACAGTCTTGAATGCCGAACGGTATCAATGCTGAACAATTACTAAAATGTAGAGCAATAACTTAGCCGAACGATAACCCAAGCCGAACAATTGACATGCCGAACATTGAATTCAGTCGAACAATACAATTGCCGAACACTCTTTAGACCGAGCAAAACACAGCCGAACACTATACTTAGGACGAACAATCTTGAATGCCGAACAGAACTCTTAACAGGACAATGTCTTAACCGAACGAGACCTTTAGCCGAACGCTCGACATGCCGAGCAAACATACATGCTGACCTATACTTAGGACGAACAATACAATTGCCGATCATTACTTAAATGCCGAACAGTATAAATGTCAAACTACACTTAGGCCGGTTACTTTAGAAATCATATGTATTTTGAATCTGGAACTGTAATCACCTCAATGCGAGCTTTTTGAGACGGTCAGTGATGACGGTCTTCGAAGGCGATGATTCGAAGCTAGTCATTATATCTTTAAAACATTCTTATTGCCTGTACACAATTGCTTGCACTAGTTCACACACCATGTGGGGGGGGGGAAACTCGTGTTGCTAATTCTAACGTTCAACGTTTTTTAAGTATAGCTTTCTCAAGCATTTAGCCAGGTTCATTATTTATTCGGGATGTCGAGAAAATCTAGCTCTGCCACCATATCTGACAGGCCTGGGCCGTCAGCAAGGCAAGGAGCCGTTGAAACTTCTAACCCGTCAACTTCTCCCGCTCATAACTTGGCGCCTGACGCTCTGGAGGCAACCATCTTACTAGACAATCCGATCGATTCTCAAGCCTCGAAGATCAACGAAGCTGCTCTTCAACGGATATGCTCTATTCACGGGATTCCTTTTGCCGACGTGTTAGTCCCTTCGAGACACGATCACCCTCATCTGCCCCCAGTCGGGTACACTACCTGCAACAAGTTCATGTGTTGGATGGGCAGCATGCCTCCATTCAACTTATTTCTCCGGGATGTTCTGCAGTACATAGATGTGACTCCGTCACAGCTGCACCCAAACGGCCATGCATTCCTATACGGGACTTACTTACTTTTCATGGCCGTCTTCTCCAGACCTCCAACCCCCGGTGATATCAGATACATTTATATGTTCAAGAGACAGAAAGACAGTCCTTCTTTTATGTTCCTCGAGCCATACCACAAATGCCAGATCTTGACAGGGGCCTGTAGCAAATTAGCCCTGTTCAAACAGGAATGGTTCTATGTGTGCTGCCCTTCTGGTTTCGCTAGGAGATGGGTTGAAGGCAGTAAGTCTCTCTGCTGAATCGCTATTCGTATTTAATTGGAGTCATGCTTTTCCTAACTCTTCATTTCATCTTTTCAGGTATTAACCCGCGTCCGGAAGGCCGAGGATATTCTGAGGCTGTTGAAGCCATTAGAGCTCTTCCTGCTGAGGATCGAGACATCCGGACTATCCTCTCAAATGAATTGCTGTCGGGGTTTGGCTTGCTAGCCCCTGGTCGTCGGATCAGCCTTCCAGAAGGTGTTACCATTCCCAAACCTCCGTCCGGTAAAGGGAAAAAACTTGCCGGATCGTCGTCGCGCCGCGCTCCCGATACGCACGGAGAAAGCAAGCGTAGAGAGGATGATGCTCCCGAGACTCAGGGCGAGAACGTGGGTCTCGCTTGGAATCCGGCAATCAAAGTTCAGGATATTGAGACATCATCCTCCCCTTCGAAGGGAAAGAAGAAGTTGAAATATACGGTTCAAAAGGAGAAAATTGGTGGCACCTCAAAAGTCACACTTATTCCGCCTGAGAAAGAGGCTTCCTCACAGCATCTGGAAAGTTCTCTGAGGGGTCTGTCCAACCTGTCCATCCCCGATGATTTACTTAATTCCGGGTTTGATGATCCTGAAGCTCTCAAATTCTCTTTGCCCGCTAGAGGCAATGTAGGAGTTCAACTCCCGGCTCAAGGAGACAACACTCCGATTAGCAAATATAAACGAACGGGTCCGTCGGGGGGGAACAATAGGACACACACGCACATGCGCATTCCATAGTATACTTCAAGTCTTTTTAATTTGTGAATTCTCCTTAACTCGTTGTTATCTCCATTCTTTGCAGGTGATATGGGCCGCTCTCACGGACTTGATCGCCTTCAGGGGTCTTCTATATTCCATCACTCCGGACGGGATTCCGGTTCAGGCAGACGCAGGGACCGAGGTGATTATGAAGATAGGGACAATCATCCTCGTGAGTCGTCTCACCGCAAGAAAGCACACTCTCAATCTTCCTAGTCCCGCGATCTTCCTCCTCCAACCGAGCCGGATAAAGAGAAGTCTTTGCAGAAGGGTTATCAGTCTGATGCTGCTCGAGAACAACATTCCAGTTCATCGAGTATGAGGCAAGGTCGAGAGCAACGTAAAAGAATGGAATTCTCAAGGCCTCCTCCTCCTACTCCTGCAGTGGACCCAACCGTTGCGGAAAAGATGGTCGACCTTAAGTCCAAGTTTCCGAAAATCTGTTTTGAAGGCTTGAAATTCCTCCCAGCCATCCATCACATTCCTGGGCACGTGAAGCAAAGTGCCATTGCCTGCAACAACGACTTCTATGTTCAACATGACGCATTCGTGCATTTGGTGGAGAAGATCTCGGAAGTATCTGTTGAGAGTCAACACGAGATTGACCGTCTGAATCTGGAGGCTGACAGCGATAAGAAAATCATCAAACTCCAAGACGAAGAGCTCGCTTCGTATAAGTCAAAGCTAGAAGCCGCTGAACAAGGTGCAAAAGATACTGCTAAGGCAGTTACTCGCTTAGAGGTGGCTCACAAAAAGGAGCTTGACGAAGCAGTCCAGCGCAGCGGCGCCCTTGCCCTAGAAAAAGACTCTGTCCAAAAAGAAAGGTACGCGCTCGCTACTCAAGTCAAAGAGCTGAAAGAACTACTCTCCAAGGAGAAAGAAGACAAAATAGCTGCTCAGGAAGAATCACAGCGATATTGTGATGAGATTGTTGCTACCCGACTCCGGAAGACAAAGCTCGACGACGAACTTGCCGGGGTCGAGAAAATGAAGGATGAGGCCCGTGAGGAGGGCAAAAGAATGGCTGTGGAGGAGCATGATTCTCGCCTTGAGGCGGCCGCAGAGGCCGGCAGGGAAGAGGTCAAAAGTATGTTTGACCCGTTGATCGCCGAGTACGGAGCCCGCGTCCTTATGCACCGTGACTTAACATTCTTGGGCGACGGCTACCTCGAATCCCTGGCTGAGGCATGGGAAACTCTGATAAAGATCAGGAAGGTCGAGTCAGGCTCCGAAGAGGTCGACGAGGATGCATTGGTGAAGGAGTTCCTGATGGGGAATGAGCCATCGGATTTATCCGCAGCATTGACACTTTATAGCAAAGGCTCTTCCCCTTCGAAAGAGAAGAACGACGAAGCCGGCCCGTCAGAGGCCGACACTACTACTCCTCACATCGCCGCTCCTTATGCTGCTCAATCGGCCGGTCGGTCGACGCTTGATCCATTCGAGAAGCATGCCAGTTATGATCCCGAAGATCCCGGGCTTGGCGTTCATGTGCTGTCACCTATCCTGGAGGGTGAAACCCCACGCGCCAACGATAGCCAACCGGACCATGGTAGGAAATTCTTCTTTCTCTAGAAATTGAAGAGTTCTCGTCATTTTTCAGTAGTGGCTATTCGTTCTAATGCTCATTCCTTATGTTTTCGTGCAGGTTGTTCTGACGTCGAGCCAACTCCGAGGAGCGATGACGCCAAGGAGGAAGCATAGAAAACAAGCAACGTTGCTCATGCAGGAGTAACTCCCGGTCCAGACGCTCAAGTGATCGGGGCGCTTGATGATGACAAACTTGATACTTCGTCTCTTGCCAAAGGAAAAGATGAAATTAAAATCACTGGCGCCTCTGAGCATACTTCAGAGATGAGCATGAAGGACCGTCTCGCTGACGAGGAGAAGAAAAAGGTCAAAGTCAAAGTTGAATCTGAAATACTGGAACTCACTGACCCGCGTAACAGACCTTTGAAAATCATTCTCCCGGGCAGGTCCAGACCACTAGATGTTCTGTCCCCTACTCCTGACTCTGTTTCTCTAGCAAGCAAAAAGTCCAAGAGAAAGCGTGAGGGAGAGGAGTCGTCGGAAACACCAAAGGAAGACAAGAAGAAGAAGTCGAAGAAATAATCGATGCACTTGTTCAACAAGTTTCCTGCTTAGGTTTTGTAATTGTTTTTATCTTCCGTAACCCGTAGTTTGTATAGGCCCGAATTTTGTAGGAGTGATCATGTATCCCCATTTTGGACTTATCGAATAAAATTTTAGTTTCTTTTTGTTTGAATGATTCTCTTGTCTTTATTTGGTTTACTGACACTGTGCTCCGGGGACTTGGAGACTTGAGACTGTTCATACTCTAGTTCGCACTCTGGGGACTTAGAGTACTCCGTTCCGCACTCTGGGGATTCGGAGATTTGAAATCGTTTATACTCAAGTCCGCGCTCTGGGGACTTAGAGTACTTCGCTCCGCACTCTGGGGATTCGGAGATTCGAAATCGTTTATACTCTAGTCCGCGCTCAGGGGACTTAGAGTACTCCGCTCCGCACTCTGGGGATTCGGAGATTTGAAATCGTTTATACTCTAGTCCGCGCTCTAGGGACTTAGAGTACTCCAGTCCGCACTCTGGGGATTCGGAGATTTGAAATCGTTTATACTCTAGTCCGCGCTCTGGGGACTTAGAGTACTCCAGTCCGTGCTCTGGGGACTTGGAGGTTTAAGTCGTTTATACTCTAGTCCGCGCTCTGGGGACTTAGAGTACTCCGCTCCACACTCTGGGGATTTGGAGGTTTGAAATCGTTTATACTCTAGTCCGCGCTCTGGGGACTTAGAGTACTCCGCTCCACACTCTGGGGATTTGGAGGTTTGAAATCGTTTAAACTCTAGTCCGCGCTATGGGGACTTAGAGTACTCCGCTCCACACTCTGGGGATTTGGAGATTTGGAATCGTTTATACTCTAGTCCGCGCTCTGGGGACTTAGAGTACTCCAGTCCGTGCTCTGGGGACTTGGAGGTTTAAGTCGTTTATACTCTAGTCCGCGCTCTGGGGACTTAGAGTACTCCTGTCCGCACTCTGGGGACTTGGGGGTTTAAGTCGTTTATACTCTAGTCCACGCTTTGGGGACTTAGAGTACTCCGCTCCACACTCTGGCGATTTGGAGGTTTGAAATCGTTTATACTCTAGTCCGCGCTCTGGGGACTTAGAGTACTCCGCTCCACACTCTGGGGATTTGGAGGTTTGAAATCGTTTATACTCTAGTCCGCGCTCTAGGACTTAGAGTACTCCGCTCCACACTCTGGGGATTTGGAGATTTGGAATCGTTTATACTCTAGTCCGCGCTCTGGGGACTTAGAGTACTCCAGTCCGTGCTCTGGGGACTTGGAGGTTTAAGTCGTTTATACTCTAGTCCGCGCTCTGGGGACTTAGAGTACTCCTGTCCGCACTCTGGGGACTTGGAGGTTTAAGTCGTTTATACTCTAGTCCACGCTCTGGGGACTTAGAGTACTCCAGTCCGTGCTCTGGGGACTTGGAGGTTTAAGTCATTTATACTCTAGTCCGTGCTCTGGGGACTTAGAGTACTCTAGTCCGCACTCTGGGGACTTGGAGGTTCAAGTTGAGAGCAGTCGTATTTCCACTCTTTAATTTGTATTCATCTACTGTATCGAGGCTAATGTCGTTGAATGAACAATCGAACCACGTTTGCTCACGGAATGAGATTCTGCCCCCCAGGATGAGGGACTAAATTTGAAAAATGGATGATCGATTCTCGTCCGCTTGGTGATTATAGCTCTTCCAATCAAGTCAAGGAAGGAGGTATATGACAGATGGTTGAATCACATCCATGTTGGGTTAGATAGCCAAATCTCTTACAATTTGCTTCGTATCTCCTTCTAGAAAATAAGGATAATAGATTGTCGAGTAGACAAAGTAAGTTGCATATGTTCCAAGGTGCAGTCGTGTCCATATATTGACAGTGATGGTTAGCGAGTACGCAGTCTACCATAGCTACTTCAAGTTGGGCTTTCGAACAACCTTTCGTGTTCAGGGTAGGATTTGATGTGTAGATGATCAAATCACGTCCACTTTTGACGGATCCCGGCGTCACTGAGCTTCATGAGGGGTATCTGTATTTTGTCGAACTTTGTTCTATGACTCGATTGGAGTGGATGATCGGGCCATATTCATTCCAAGCAGTTTAGGTCTCCAAGTCAAATGTGGAGGTTAATGGATGGATGGTCGGTTGTTCGAATCGATCATAAGTTGATCATACGAACTCAGATCGCCTTGAAACTTTGGCTTCCCTGGCTTTGATTGTTATGACTTGTTAATCGTGGCTCGATCCAGATTCGGACAAAATCCATCGACATCCATAGTGAGCCTTTGTGTAACCGGTCTCAAAGACGAACTGTCACTGGTTTCTAATCAAGTTCTTGGTGTCACGGCCTTGCCAAAAGGCGGGACAACATTTGCCCCCCAAAGGACGTCTTGTGTAAACATGACGTGCTTTGAAAAATCGCAGTCTTTCATGCTGAATATTTCCGTTCAGTTGATTGCTTGACAGTCGTCTCTCAATCGTTTCGTTGCAATCTTCTTTTAGACAAATGTTCAACTAGCATGCTTTGCTTTGGTTCTACCCCCAGTTCTGGGGATGAGTATGGAGTTGATGTATGTTTATACTCCGTCTCGCACTCTGGAAGTACGGAGTTGAGTAGATGTTTATACTCCGTCTCGCACTCTGGGAATACGGAGTTGATTAATGTTTATACTCCGTCTCGCACTCTGGGAGTACGGAGTTAGTTAACGTTTATACTCCGTCTCGCACTCTGGGAGTACGGAGTTAAGTAGATGTTTATACTCCGTCTCACACTCTGGGAGTACGGAGTTGATTAATGTTTATACTCCGTCTCACACTTTGGGAGTACGGAGTTGATTAATGTTTATACTCCGTCTCGCACTCTGGGAGTACGGAGTTGAGTAGATGTTTATACTCCGTTTCGCACTCTGGGTGTACGGAGTTGATTAATGTTTATACTCCGTCTCGCACTCTGGGAGTACGGAGTTGATTAATGTTTATACTCCGTCTCGCACTCTGGGAGTACGGAGTTGAGTAGATGTTTATTCTTCGTCTCGCACTCTGGGAGTACGGAGTTGAGTAGATGTTTATATTCCGAGTTGGACCTTTCCCGAGCTGTCTCCAGACTGCTTCATAGCAATGTTGCTTTCTATTGACTCCTGGACAGGCCCTGGCGCTTTATCTCGTCGTACCCACCTAGCTTCCTCTCTTCTTATGAACTGGTGTGCCTTAGAGTAGAAACGCTCTAGCGTAGCCGAAGGTTTTCCTGCTAGCCAGTCTCCAAACTCAGAGTCTGGATCCACACCTCTCATTACAGCCATCAGAATTGCATGATCATTGGGATTACCGACTTCAGTTGCTGCTATGTGGAACCTTTGTAAATATTCCTTCAACGACTCCTCGGGATTTTGGGTTACACTTGACAGAGACATCACGTCCTTTGGGCACGTAGTGCGTACCCTGAACTACTCAACAAACTTCTTTGCCAACTCCTCGAAATTTGATATGGATCGTGGAGGAAGTCGGGTGAACCACATAGTAGCGATCCCAGATAGAGTGATCGGAAAGCACCTACACTTGGTGGCATCATTCGCTCTAGCTGAATCCATCATCCATTCATACCTCATGAAGTGCTGTCTGGGGTCAGTCTTCCCTTCATACGCAGGGATAGTAGGCATACTAAACTTCCTGGGGTACGCCGCTTGCAACACAACATCTGTGAACGGAGTATGACCTCTTAACACTCCCCAATCATCATTCGATAACCCCTGATTTTCTTTCATCAACTGCCTGATCATGGCTGTCAGATCTGGTGTCTGTATGGAAGGCGGAAGGTTAGTGTCTGTTCTACGTGCCTGACCATGCAGGTGCCTCCTCTCCTGGCGACCTGCCAATCGTTCGTCCTGAGGTTCGACATCGTTAGCGTTTTGATGATCTGGACCTCCATCCTCCATTTGTACTCCGGCCCTGAAGTTCCTAGCTCTTGCTTGGTTACGGTCTCCAGTCGTCTGAACATCAGCTTCTGCTCGTGCAGCTTCAGTCTTACATCGTCTGCGCCTAGGAGGTTCATCAGAGGAAGTTGAGCTGTCAGATGAAGAGTAAGGAGCGGGATTGCCCCCAGCATTCTGTTGCTGCTGTTGAGTGAGTTGTGCCATCAGGTTGGCGTTAGCTTGCATCTGCTCTCCTAGTTGTCTCCTGCTTTCCATGAGTTCTCTCATCAAGTCATTGAACTCTATTCTGGTGACAACTGGAGTCTGTTCTTGAGCGGCAATTCCTGCACTCGGAATCGCTGGTTGATTGCTAGGTCCTGCTTGTTGCACACTAGCAGTTTCGTGGGCATCTGCATTATGAGAAGCTGACCTGGTACGTGGTCTTGCCATTGTAGAGTTATCGGTATGAACTCTGAGTAGAATCAACGGATGTCCTATTAGTGAGTCGGATCTTCTTTGGGGGATTTGTTCAATCCAGTAGCTTCAAAGCAGATCCTTTAGGTCTGAGAATTCAATTCTCAGTGAAAGCACCAAAGTGTTAGCACCAAAATTGGTCACTAACCTCGTTGAGAAAGATTGTGTAGAGATATAAATGATGAAAGTAAATTAAATAGAGAAGACAATGCTAATTTAAATGCAGAATGTAAGAACACCAAATTTATAGTGGTTCGGTGTAATTGCCTACGTCCACTTTGTTCAACTTTATTGATTTCCTTTCTCGTTGATTACAAATACAATTCGTGAATCAAATGCTTGAGTGGAGTTGTTAAGGAGAGAAGATGAGTCTTGAAAATGGCAGAGTCTCCCCGGTGTTTTCTCTCCCAAAAAAGGATCCCTTTCACTGTGACCCTGCCCCTCTATTTATAGGAAAATATGGGCTGGACTTCCCAAGTGGGCTGGATAGCCGAACACTCAAGCCCTAGTGCAGTGGTCGCTGTATGCCGAACCAGGTATGCCGAACGCTCTGATGCCGAGCAGTCTCGATGCCGAGCACCCTTGTATGCCGAACGCTAGCGCCGAGCATTGGTTGTCGCCGAACACTAAATGACGCGGAGTCTCCTGATCGCCGAGTACTACGGATGCCGAACGCTATGGATGCCGAGTCCCACTGGATGCCGCGCGCTTCGCCGAGTCCTCTTGGATGCCGAACAGTCCTTCATGCCGAGTAGTGGCCAATGCCGAGCACTCAGTTGCCTGGTCAAATCTCCAGGAAACAGATGTAGAACTGCTTCAGTCTTTGGTTATTTGATTCAGTTTGTGAGATGCTGCAGTTTTAGGCTGTCCTTTTATGTTATTTCAAATATGTTGTAATTTTAGGCTGTGCTTCAGTTTTTTGATAATATGATGCAATTTTTTATTTTTTGGTGGTGCAGTTTTTGGTTATATAAACAGTATTGATAATATAATGATGCAATGTTTCATTTTCTGGTGCATGTTTTGCTGTTTACGTTGCAGTTTTTGTTAAATGGATCAAGTCGGGTTGACCCTTTTATTACACAGGTCGGGTCGGGTTGACCTGTTTATCAAACGGGTCGGGTTTGTTTATGTCTTGAATAGATCGGGGCAAATTCTACCCGACCCATTTATGACCCAACCCGGTTGACGGGCCTATATATGATGTAAAACTATTTATGTATGACATGTATGATGTAGAACTGCTTCTGTATTTGGTTATTTGTTTCAGTTTGTGACATGCTGCAGTTTTAGGCCGTCCTTTGTATGTTATTATCAAATATGTTGCAGTTTTAGGATGTGCTTCAGTTTTTGGATAATATGATGCAATTTTTTATTTTCTGGTGGTGCAGTTTTTTGTTATATAAATAGTACTGATAATATAAAGATGCAATGTTTCATTTTCTGTTGCATGTTTTGTTGTTTACGATGTAATTTTTGTTAAACGAGTTGGGTCGGGTTGACCCGTTTATTAAATGGGTCAAACGGGTCGGGTTTGTTTATGTTCTGAATAGAACGAGACAAATTCTACCAGACCCATTTATGACCCGACCCGACCCGTTTGATGGGCCTAGATAGGATCGATGGTTTCTGAAGATATTCCTATGAAAAGCAGCTTCGCACTCGTTTGTCCATCGGAACTTCCTTTTTTTCTTCTTTAGGGAATCAAATGATGGTATAGCCTTATTGGTTGCCTTTGAGATAAACCTACTGAAAAAAAGAAAATTTACCATTCAAGCTCTACATCCTCCTCCTTATTCGTGGGGTCGTAACCTTTTCAATGCTTCAATGTTCTTCGAGTTAGCTTCAAACCTCTAAAGTTCACAATGGACCCTAAAATCTTTCATGATCAGTTGATTCATTCTCATTCCATACTTTTGGAATACATCAACATTTCCGAGAGGTTTCCTATGTTATTCATTGATCTCTATGACTTCACTAACATAACATGTGCATAGTCTTCCATAATGCATCCAATTTTCCCTTAATATTGAGTTAACCAAACACTAGTAAGAGTTCCATCTTTCTTAAAATCGAACGACATGACCATGTAGTATATAGTCCCAAGTCCTTTATAAAGCTCGTATGCTCCTGATCGGAGATGTGCATTGCAATTGGATTATAACCGGAATGCACATTCATGAACAATAGTAGTTCGTGTCCAACTGTTCCATCCACCAATAGGTCAATCCATGAAAGTGGAAATCAGTCCTTCAGCCATGCTTTATTCAAGTTCGAATAGTCAATGCGTGTCCGCCACATTCCGTTCGCTTTTCTAACCATCACGGGTGCTACCCATTTCGGTAAAGTGCATCTTGAATAAAATTGACTGCCAATAGCTTATCATCTTCTCCCTTTAATGCAGTGGATCTCTCTGGTTCCATACTGCACCTTTTTTGGTTCACAAGAACAAAGGCAAGGTTGACATTCAGTGTGTGGCATGCAATTCCAGTCAAAATCCTGCATATGTCAGAGCTCCTTACGAACACGTCCTTATTTTTTCTCAAAAACACAGTCAGTTCACTATTCATCCTCAACTTGAATTAAGATCCACATCTTAACAATCTTTGGCGGATTGTCTTCATCTTTTTGAATCTCATCAATCTGCTCCATCGGTCCTTGTTTGAACAGGTCGCTAGTAGACCTGAGCCAAAGCTCGAACGATAGTTTCTATGTGCCATGACTTTTAATTCAGAGGATGTCTAGTTATTCTTACATTTCTCTTTTCATTGCACTTCCCTCAGCTCCACAAAATAACATTCTCTTCCAGTGCTTTGATCTCTTTGGATTGCACCAACTCCGCCATCTATGGGAAAATTCATCATTAAGCACCATGGACCAAGTGCAATCCTAAAATCAGCTAGACCGGATAGCCCAAAAAAGCGTTGTAGGTGGAATAGCCATCAAAAACAATAAAGTTGCGTACCCGTATTGCCTTACGGTGTTTGTCTCCTAACTCCATAGGCAACTTGATGCACCCAATCAGAGTTGTTGTCTTTATGATAAATCCTTGAAGTCAGATCTAAAAGGCAACAAATCCCTTTCATTGAGTTGCATTTTGTCAAATGTGCACTTGAAATGAATATTTATCGAGCTTCGGATACCGATCAGCAAACGACAAACTATTGTTGGCCCAATAATGGCCTAGATCACCATTGGGTCGAAGGTTGAAGCTTTGATCCTTCGGCATCCCAATTGCGAAAGATGATGCCATCGTCAATGCTCTATCGTTGCCTCGCGGAAGCATCATCCTCTATAGGATAAAACATTTCTTGCCGAGTGTGTTCTGGTGAGCTCCCATACGTTTCTATCTCATTCCAACTCTTTTCGCGAGATTCAGACCTCCAAAAATAGTGTTAATTACCAATGTACTAGTTGGGTCCTTAGACCATCTCCGCCGTTACCTTCCATGTTATCTCGAGATGGTTGCCTTTGAGGTTGAGCATTTCCTTGTCAGCCTTCCTATAAGTTCCTAACATAACGTTGGAGCGGCTTCTTCCTTATCAGCTCATATAACTTATCTTTCAGATAATGACATTTGTGTGTATTATGGCTATGCGTTTCATGGGATCAAAAATATTTACCTGAATGCTTCTCCTCATCGATAACCTCTCCTAGAGTTTTCTTTTTGTGTCTCATAGTACCTTGCATCGCAAGGTATATATTCTTGATGGAGTCAGTCAACTCTGTGTATTTACCATAACGGTTGAACCTGAAATGCTTCCTTGGATCTTGCCTTTTTCCTCCTGCGTTATTATTCTTTCGCTTGTTGTTATTCCCAACATTATCATTCATGTTATCACCATCCTGCTTAATAGCCACATTACACTTTACAACATTACTTAGTCCATCTTGACCACTAGTTTTAAGCATCTTTTTCGTATTTGCCTCTTCTAAATGCGTAAATTTATTTGCTTTCTTATAAAAATCCTTCAAAGTGGTTGGCTTTTCATAGTCAACCATCTGCTAAAATTAGTCTCACCATCCACTCCACCAACAAAAATCTCAAAATAATATCAGCCCTTGGGTTCTTTACCTCTGTCATTGCTACAGTGAAACACTTCAGGTAACTCTTCGAAGTCTCTTTGTTCCTTTGATTGATGTTGAATAATGACATCACATCCTTTGATGCATCGAGTGAACTCAAACTAGTTCAGAAATTTATTCACTACCTACTTATGAGATGTTATGAATCCAAGCTCCAGCCTACAGATATTTGTCAATCCTTCATGAAACAATGGAAAACGCTTATATATCACGTCATCATTAACCCTGACACCATCCATATGCTAATCATACTTCATCAAGTGCTGCATTAGGTTTGCTATAACCCATATAGTTAGGCATCGTCGGCATAATGAATTTTCTAGGATACTAAGTCACTTTAATCTCAGTAGTTGACGGGTTCTTACTAGAAGCAGTTTCTCAATTATCATCCTTTTGTTGGTTCTACTGAAGCAATGTCTGGATTATTTTGGTTATCAATTCATCACTTCTTTCAGTTCACCCAGAACGGTGGCCATCGTGCGCTTCACCATGTGTTCAACTCCAGGAATGGTCATAGATAGCATATTGACAAATAGGCCTCCTTTTCTCTAGAGAGTCCATTCATTTCGACCTCCTTTTCTCTAAGGAGTCCACTCATTTCTACCTCCTTTGGTGTCGACTGAACTGCGTCCACTCTGAGTATTTCTATCAGTATTCCTCCAATTTTCTTTATCTAGAAGATCCATAGCCTGATCACCATCAACATCCATATGTTCTGAAGTACCCCCACCTTCCTACTCTCTTCATGATGGATCAGGCCCAATACATGATGGATGGTACTGATCCATCAATTTGCATATGTTCCTTCTCCATTTCATTTTTCCCTTCTTTCGCCGTCAGCTGGATCCTTTCCAGGTCTATGCTTAATCAAAGTGCTTTCTGAATTTGAACCAGGTGAAGAATCCCTTCCATCTCTATGATCCTTAGGCTAAGATCCACCTTCTCTGTCTTGAAGTTGCTTCAATGATGCAAATTTATTTTTAATCTCCTCCATGATGGTTGTTTAGACAACTGCACCTTCCTTTCCACAGCAGTTATCATCTTGTCCAATTCATGTTTCATGACTATATCTAAGGGAGATTGTGTAGATCCTTCATGTAATGACCTTAATTTTGATTGACATTATTTAGGACATTTAATTAGATAAATTAAATGAAATAATATAAATGGTTAAGGGATTGAGATTTGAATAATTTAAGGTAGCCATGCCTTAATTAACCTATAAGCTAAAGAGAATTAAAATGAAATAAGTAAGAGGAATAAGTTAAGGGAAAAATAGGAACAGGTTATATTCTTATACCCTAAACCTTTATCCCATTCTCATTTCCAACATTCACAATCAAAACTAAACATAGAGTTTGGTCGGCCACCATTAGAAGAAAACAAGAGGAAGGTAAGTAAGAAAGCAATTAGGAAGCTTAAGCGAATTAATCCAAGAGCAAATCTCAACCTTCTTAGCAATCTAGCTAAGGTGAATAATAGATTACATCTCGTTTTTATTTTTTTCGGTTTCTAGACACTACACCAGAAATAGCTTTTGACAGCGTTTCAAAAACGTTGTTATATGATACGACAGCGTTATTATAAACGCTGTATAACGACATGCTGTCGTAGATGCAAAAGTTTTAACAGCAAAATAGAAAACGCTGTAAAAAATTTGATACCACAGCGTTTATTAAACGCTGTTATATGACACAACAGCGTTAGAACAAACGCTGTATAACGACAAGCTATCGTATAAAGAGAACTTACAACAGCTTAATTTTAAACGCTATGGAAATTATTCTTTTGACAGCGTTTTATTTAGGCTGTTAATATTTTTATGACAGCGTTTAATGCGTGCTGTGTTATGTTTTTACAGTTGAGATGATGTTTTACTACAGTTTACAACAGCGTTTAATAAACGCTGTTACTCACTATTTAATGATAATTACAACACGAATTAAACGATATTGTTTCTTCATTGACAGCATTAAAATAGATACTGTCTTCTGTTTATATGATTTTTACAGCATTAACATTCCACTATATTTGCATATTCCAGAACTACATTTTGAGTATAATCAAGCAACCAGTATATATATAACATGTTCTAATGAATAATAATCTATTAAATAAACTAGCTAAAACAATATTAATATACAAAAAACATCTATAAATCAAGTTTCAATAATATTCATAAACAAAAATAACACAGTAGACCAAGTTATCATAATATTGTTAAACAAAGATAAGGTATATGTTAAACAATGTTAACCATTAGTAAGTCAGCCAAAGAATAAATTGATTTTGGCGAACAATACCAACTAGACACAAAATAAGTAATAAATCCATAACTGCACACCTCTAAGAAGCTGCAGTCATGATCGCAGGGCCAGCAAGAAACCTAACTGCCATTGTGTAGCATGCATTTTTGTTCCCACAAGCCATCATTCTCGGCTGTAATGCGATAAATAACCCTATAAAATATTCATTAGGTTAACGAGCTAGTAAAAGAAATTGGGTTAAAGCAAGTATAATTACAGGAGAAGCGATCAACATTGCCTTTAATGATCACGCTGTCAATAAAAACGGACCGACATGTAACTTCGTTCATATAAAAGAAATAAAAAAACTCGAACTTGTGGTTCACTATCTGTTATTTTATATTCTCCTCTTCCTAATTAGACCAGTAATAGTCAATTAAATTAGCCCAACTTAATCAAATTATCTAACAAAGATGATAAAGAAAATTAATTAAGGCAGACAAGAAAAACATCATTCTGAAACCACAAAATCTGCCAAACTGCCTAAAATAAAAGGATCTCATTTTATTCAATTCTCTCTGCTTCACCAATAAAGCCTCAACTTATTTCTGAAAATCAAATACAGTTTGCAATGGAAAAGATGATACAACCATCATTCAAAGCAAAGGAAACTTGCAATCATACAACGTACACACTCAAAACTAAATTATAAACACTGTACCAACCTGTAGAGAAAGTATTTTATCAACTGTGCCCACCAAGACCTCGCCTTTGCATGGCTTTTGCACTAGGCATTTGAATACGACTGGGAAAATAACATCCCCTGATACTTGGCTTATTTTACCTTCTCCTATTTTGGTTAGGGAAGTTACTGCTACGTAAAATCCATGTGCACTGGAAGACTTTCGGACAGCTATGTCTTCCAGAAGGCGCACAATTATTGCTTTGTGGAGGAGAAGTCCTCTCGTGTCAAGTTTATCTGGGGCAATCAGGATGTTCCATGGCAGCTCTATTTCCATAAAAACCATTTTGAGTTTTATCTGAAGGGAAAAAATAAATACATATTACTGTTGTTGGTGATCAATATGCCATAAAAGGAAACATATAAACTAGATACCTTTGTAGAACTTGAAAGACCCACCTACCAAATGTCGAACAGTTTGTCATGTAAATATAACAAATTATTTGTTGGATTAAAGTTAAACATAGCTGCATTTCCAGTTAATAAGATAAATGAATTGTAAACAAATCTACTAAACTATTGTGCCATCCATTGAATTACTGTAATTTGGAAAGAGGAAGAACATAAATGACAACTCAAGGTAGGAAAAGATTCAGTATAATCCTAGTAAATTTAACCATTCTTCTGTTCTAGTCTGTGATTCACCCACATGAATAATCGATTGCAAGCTCGCTGCCCTCTAAAACAAAAAATCTAAATAAAAAAACTGGTTTCAGGAAGAAAACAAGAAAAAAGATAACCGCTTATATGAAATGAAATTGCAGGGGCAATTGATGCCAATATACATAGAAGAAAAAGGCGAAAGAAAAAAAGATTCAAGGAGATTGGGATCAGACGCCAAAATTCTACATTCCATCCAATTATTCAAATACCCAAATGAAAACTACTGAATGTTACTCGGACAAATGGAAATTAGAGGGAACTTGAACTGGGTAGAACAAAATTAACCCAGATGGTTTTAAATCCATTCGCAAAAGTAATCAGACCAAAAAACTATACTAAACATTAAAAGTAAACATTCACACCTGATATTCAGTAAAATGTAAAACATACAGGTTCAAAATTCCTAAATCTTAAGTACCACTGAGTAATCCAATTTGATATTTGATTGTTCATCATAGTTTTGAACTGAATCGAAACGAAAAGCGATGGAAGAAAATTCATTTTCTGAAGTGCGCTATTATTGGCACACGGTTTTTTCCTTCTGCCCATCAAAACTAAAGACCACCTTAAACAATTTTGTTTCACTCCTCCTAGCACCAATTACTATTTTCTTCACGTAAATAGCACCCAAAATTAAAAACGCTTATTTTCCTCTTCCTTCCAAATCAAACACCGTCAGAAGAATATAATATGATGGCCAGAAGCACATAAAAAATATTGATGTCTGCTAAAATTAACGATAGCTGGAAGAAAAAAATTGAATGCCAATGGTAGCGCACTTTTAGACAATGTGTGTTTATGATATCATATAACAAGCTATTTTGTAGTCTACCAATTACTTATGTAGTCCTCATAAATCATAAATAACAAATCACTACCTATAAACAAGCATGGATACCATAATTAGAAGAGTCCAACCAGATAACTTAGTACAAATCCACATTAGCACCACCAAAAAGGAAGCTCTTTCAAACTAAGGTTCTCAGCGATTCCAAATAGCATGCGATACAATTTTTTTTTCTAAATAAAACGAACAGGCACATTAAAAGGCCAATAAAGTTTAAAGGACGAAATTATGCCCAAGAAAGTGGTACAAACTAGGGTTTAGTAATTATAAGCTGAAAGTTTCAACTTATTGGGTAAATACCAAATCAGATGAGGAAATTCGCAAACACTGACGAACTTAAAGAGTATAAAACGAACCGGACAAAAATTATTACCTTCGCTGAAAATTAGATGAAGAAATTACCAAATACCGATGAATCTAAAGAGCATGAAATTTACCAGACAGAACACGCAGCATGCATGGTGGAGCTCTTCTCCACCTTTAACTTCTTCCTTATGTTCCTCTTTTCTTTCCTCGTCTACTTCATCAATCCACCCTCTGTTTCCAGCAACGCCATTAGAGACATTGTTGTGTGTTCATGGTTCTCTTTTGGTCCTTTTGGAATGGGCAATGGTGGATCTGAATCTTATTCATCATTGATTTTATAAACAATACTAACTAGACGAAATAAGTAATAAAGCCACAACAATTGCATACCTCTAAATTAACCAGCCAACCATTTGCATCTGATCCATGATGGCTTGCATGTGGTAGCCAGGCAGTGCTCCATCTAAACACATTATGCAAACCAAAGATAAATTCCATAAGTACTTATAACTGCTTTCTCATTTTAACCCTAAGTATGATGTAATGAAAATAGAAATTACAATAATAAGAATATCACTCGACTATACTCATATGTTAAAGTAAACTATTTGATACCTTTTTTTTATATATAATCTTGTCTATTTTTTAAATCTATGAAGGATTAAGTAGATGAATTGCTCACAGATTATTTCAAATAGGATATTACCTAAAGTGTGGCTAAAGAATTCCTTGTCATAGGTTTATATAGAAAACAGTTTCCATGTTTATTGAGGGCAAAATGACACACAGATCTATATTTGCAGTATCTGTTTTTGAAGAGTAATCGATAATGATAATTCTGCACAACTGTTACATTATATATAAATACAATATGTGCTTTGACAATAATACAGCCCAAAGCACAAAACCGCTTCACAAGAATGAGTGGCTCAGATTAGATATGGCAGATCAATGATTGTAATGGTGGTAGCCGATATATACGAGGGTAAAACATCAGACTGTCTTCGTTAATTGGCCCAAAGACTAGAATTGTTAAGTTTATCATTTCTTAGCATTTAAGAAATGTTTTATGTGGTTCAAATTGCTAACTCTACTACAATTTAAAAAAATAGCAAACCACCTGTTTTTAGTTGCTACATGTCTAAAGTTTCGTACAACGTTTGCCAATAAATTTCCTATGTAAAAGAGTGATGAGCAATCAGAAAAAGAAGAAAACAACATTTTATGAACACAACATATATGTAAGCAGAGTTATCAATTGTATAAAAGTATTTATCTTCAGGCTTTATGAATTAAATGAGAACCCTCCACATCTGGATAATTGTTAACTGCTTTCACTTAAGCTTCATGGTTAGAGAAGAAAGTACACATTTTACCTTGATACGTGCTTGATAAGTACCTTGATTAACTCTTTTCTTTTAGGAGGTTGGAAGATATGTTGGATGCATTCTCGAATTGAATTTCCAAACCTCGCCTTCATTGGTCGGATAAATTGTTAATTTCCCTCGGTAAGATTTAAGATATAAAAGACGTTTCTCGTAGTCTGACAATGTGATACAATTCATATTGACTGTAGTTAAATTTAGTCAAATAAAATGAATGTATCATGAATGTGAAATGATATAAAGTGACGCAAAATCATACGACCTTGCAATGTTGGTACATGAGAGTAAAAACGCTTCCAGATTCAACCTTCTAAAGTCTTTGTACGATCTACCATAACGGGCTTTGGCAGTAAAATTTGAAAAACTATTTTTTTAGACAAAGGATTGAAGTGTAGTGTAAACATCATCCATTTTACGAAGTTATAATATGTATCATAATTACTGACGAAAAGTCATACCCAGCCCCCCTCAGATGCTTTCACCCTCTCTCCCTCTCAGTACAGAATCCTCTTTGTCATTTTTTTCACAAATACAAATTTTTAATAACTTCCGAATCCATAAAACTCAATTCAAGTTTTGAAGTTGAATATTTTTCTTAAAAAAAACTAATATATCTCATTTTATTTTTAAATATTCCTAAATATCTCGTTTATTGAATTTCTCAAGATAACTTCTTAAACCCATCTTTCTCTTCGATACACACACATATTCTTACTGATTCAAAACCAAAAGCTTGCTTTTATTATTTCAAATCTTTTTAAATCATGCACCATTATCATTTAAACGTCCGAAGAAACTATACAAATCATTAAGCATACATCAATATCATCCAATTAAAATTCATTTTAACACATCAAAATCACACACAAATATTCATATCATATGTGTGAATATTATTTTATGTTTCTTTCAAAAAATAAATAACATTTACTTAATGAATTTTAAATACAATTACGTTTACACACGCAGAGAGAGACACCCATATATAAATATTATATCCGTTGATCGGTAATTTCGATTATTTACAACTCGCACCTCACAAGTGAGAGTCATATAAAAGTGGGTAAACATCCTAAGTTTCACTTCTCAAAGGTCAAAATATTTCTCTATTCTGTTTTATACTAAGTTTAGGGGAAATGACATTTTTTAAAGAAAATATATACTTCATTGCTTTTCTAACTGTGTATACAACTACAAAAATTAAAAATTAAAATATAGGAGTTAACAAAATCAACAAAATAAACATGAATGAATAAATAAACAAATGATAATATAACAGCTCCTTTTTAGCAGCAGAGTGAATGAGAGTAAGAACAACAAACAACATATATACCTGAGAACTTGGTGTGTGTGTGTACATAAATATATGCATATATGTACACATATATGCATATATGTATGTATGTGTGTGTGTATAGACACACGCATACACACACACATACTAATAAAAGCAAAAAACCTTTAGCGCTTTCTCTAATTCCTTCCAAACTTTAAGCATATACATAAGAACGTGATATCAGATCAGGAAAAAAATCAGTAGTCAACATTTACAAAAATAAAATGCATTGAATTAAATTTAAGCATATATCATCTATAAAATCACAATCCTCCTTTTCGTTTCACAGCTTAGTTTGCAACTACAGCAAATGATTACATACCTAGTGCTAAGAATGTCCTGATGCATGCTCTACTCCTTTGCAAACACAAATGGAACTATCCCTTGAGGCAGTGCTACCTATTGTAGAAGAACAAGCAAAAAACAAAAATCAGAAGTGAACTTAACTAAACATCATTAGTTAGTTAAATATATGACCTATTGCTACGCATAGAAGTACATCGGGGAAGCCAAGAACAAAGGAAGCTGCAATCATGATCGCAGGGCCAACCAAAAACTTAACTGCCATTGTGTAGCATGCAATTTTATTTCCACAAGCTATCATTCTCGGCTGCAACTCCATAAACAACCTTGTAAAAAAATTAATTTGGTTAACGAGTGAGTAAAAGAATAGTGGTGTAATGAAAAAAGAAATAATGAAGAGAACAACAGAATATGGAATTGATCCTAACTGAGCATAACTATCATAAGGCCAACATTAGACGATATAAAGATGGACTGCTCTATTAGTATCCTTTCTAATCCTTCTCTCTCTTATTGCACATAGATTATACCAGTATCCATGACACACCTCACAATTACTACCCATTCTTCTAGTTTTGAGTGCACTACAGTCGTTGATGAATCATCCCCAATTGAAATCATAGCCTAGTAAAAGTATTAACATCCCATTTTGAATATGAAACTAAATCATATCAAATGGACCACATCTACAAAGCTACCTTTAATTTAGTGTTTAAAATAATAGCACAACAATATTTTGGATACTCTCATGTACTTATCATGCAAATACTGATAGGTTGTAGAAATGTATCATGTCATATTGTGAAAATATTTGGACTAGCAACTTAATAACAATGGTTTCTTTTCCTGCTACTTTATAACAATTATTAATATGCACTTCAATTATCTGTTATTCTATGCACTTCACTTATTAATATATATTATTGACTATGATGAAAACATACTATTGAAATTTGAAAAGTAAAAAAGAATGTACATAATAAATTAAACAATATCCACAATCTTTGGATGTCCTATTTTTATTTTGCTGAAAAAAATGCTTATGTGAAGTCACTGGCCCTACCCTCATTTTAGTTCATTTGACTGATAAATGTGGTAAACAGATTCCATATGCGTTGAATTATTTTAAAGTGCCTTTTATCTATTGAGGAAACTCGGAAGTGGCTAACTTGGACTCTAGGTACCAATTATATAGTATAAGTTTTGGAATAAAAATGCTTAAGTGAGTTTCAAATGAAATAGAGGAAAACGTGCAGTTTGAGTTGTTGAAAACTTAAAACTCATTCTCTCTTTTACTACTTTATCTTTGAGCCGCAAAGGAGAAAACCAAAAGTCTAACTATAATTTGTCATTATATTGTAGTTCAGCATGTATAAACTAACTAGTCCTCTCATTAGTTAGCAACAAAGAATTATTTATTGGAGAGGACAATTGTTATCTACCAAGTTAAGATGGTTATTATCGAGTAGTTGCATAACAGCAAATGATGATGATCTTTCATCCAACCAAGTTAAGATATCCAAATTCAGTCATTTTCAACTAATTTTATATAGTTACTTAACAATATATAATATTTTTTAACCAATTTTTTTAAGAAGGTTATTAATTTTAGCATATGTTTCACATTTTAAGAGTTCAAATTCTCTATATTATTTAAAAAATGAAAATTTCAAATTAAAAAATGGTGATATTTCACAAATGTTCAAACTATTTCAAAATTTGGGGAAAAAGTCATAAAATTAATGAAATAATTGATAATTTCAAAAAGTTTGAAATTATAGAAATTTATTATGTTTTTCAAAAATATTCAAAACTTATATATTAACCCAAATTTTCAAATAAAAGTAAATTTTTTGATTAGATTTCTAAGAATACGAGAACATGATATTTCGCTCACCACCAACCACATGATTCATTCATAGATCAAAATGAACTCGTTAACAGAAGATTAACCAATAATCTTAATAAACTCGTTAACATTAATTTACCAACAAAACGGATCCTACAAATTTTGATTTAGGGCAATAGAAGAAACACATACTGAAATAACAAAATCGAAATTGATGGATGACTAAACTAATTGAAGAACCCATTTTAAACCTAAATAAAATCGATGAATATTTGAAAATAAGTACCTGTAGAGGGAGCAGCTAGCGGTGATGAAATGGATTTGAAATCGAAAGAATTGTGAAGGGAGATGTCTGAACGATGAAGCGACAGTGATGAAGGCGGATTTTGGTGATTGGAAGAGAGGTTTAATTCGGTTTTAGGTGGTAGAGGTGTTATCGAGATGAAAGGCTGAGAAAGGTAAATAGGCGAAGTGAAAAAAATGAGGCGGCAATGTTTTATTATTTAGGTTTTCTCAGCGTTAACGTAAAAAATTTCCCTCCAATATTTTCGTCCACAGCAATCAAGGAAGAAACTCTGAGAATATCTGCTGTCAATGTTGTTTTTTCTTGTAGTGAGATGAGAATCAAATTTATTTTGCAAGTAAAATGCCATGATTTGATTGTTCAAATGGATATATAAGCTTATTGATGAGTTATGTTGCTTCATATAGATTTTATGATAAGTTTTGATCTAAAAAACCTATTAAATGACATTCTAATGACTTGCGTTTTTAATATAAGGTCAAAAACATTATTTTAGAGATGGGTTACAAGTTTCATAATTTTCTAAGTTCATATGGATTTATTATGAATTTTCTAGAAAATAAAATGTCTAAATTGGGTTTAAATTATTTTCAGCAAATATATGATAGCCTTGGGTTTGAAATTTATATATGTTAGAAAACATATAAAAACTGATTTATGGGAATTTTTGGAGAATTTTCCTAAGTATTTATTTATGGATATAAAATTATTTAAGGTATGGAACTTAAATGTTTTATATGCTTCTAAAAGAAGAAGAGGCTAATTTGCTAAATGTTTTAAATTGTTAATACTGAATTCGGCATCACTTTAGAAAAATATTTTGAAAAAGAATTGGAAACCAATTATATGTTGACAAATAAGACAAGTTAGATGGAAAGATGTTACCTTAAAAGGCTAATGATCGGTTTTGCAAAGAATTACTGCTTCGCCACTTACAGCAGCTAACTTTCGATCCTATACTTCCGCCCCAACCAAGTCGAAACTAATACACATGGTATCAATGTCTTGGTACGTAGCTTATTGGAGTTAGACGGAAGGTATAGAGTCGAAACATGCTTTCGAAGGGGTAGAAGCTACTATTTTTGACTACGAATCACTTGTGTTTATAAAGGAGGCTTTCGAAGGAGTTATATTAGCTTTCGACTTAGTCAAACGTGTCTTTGTTTTATCAAAAGGACTTTCGAAAGGGGTTGCCGCCTTTTTATTTTAAAATAAAGCTTTCGAAGGGGTTCGAAACCCATGCTGCCGCATTCAACCCTTCGAAACAATGCTTTGGAAATTGTACTTTTGCCTTTAAACTTTGATGCTGCTTCTCAGTGCTTTCGAAAGGGTTGGTTTCGAAACTATCCACTTTCTTTTGCTTAAGAATAATGCTTTCGAAAGCAATGCTTTCGCCCTATTTCTTTTAAGACCCTTTGTTCTATTAAAAGATAAACACAAAGGTTCCGAAAGGAATGGTTTTAAATGGTTTCGAAGCTATGTTCCACAAACTTTTACTTGGATCCAAGGCTTTCGAAAGGTTTGTTTAAGTAAGGAATTTTAATACTTTCGAAAGGTATATAATGTGGTTTAGAGAGATACCTCAATGTTTTCAAAAGGTTAACTTGAGTCTTTAAATGGAAGGTTTCAAATACTTTCGAAAGGAAAGTTTAAAATATTGTGAAAAGAGGATGTCTAAGGTTATATAAAGCTTTCGAAGGGATATTTTCAATGATTTCTAAAGATCTATTTTTAAAGATTTCAAAAGTTATGTTTGGCCTTTCGACCTAGTGTTTCAAGGTAAAGTAGTTAACCTATTTTGAAAGGGGTACTTTCAATGGATTCGAAAGGGGCTATTTAAAGTTTAAACAAGGGTTTCGAAGGTGATATCTTGGATTTAAAACCTAATGTTTTCTAAGTTAAAGAAGGGCTTTAACTTGTTTTAAAGGGATAGATAACCCTATTGATTTAGGTTTTCATCAACATTGTTTTATGTAAAGCATATATCATGGAAAAGATATTTGTGTAATGCAAAACGTATATTTTCCTTGTTTAAGTATGATTTAAAGGGTTAAATCAATTCGAAAGAAATGTTTTCAAGGAAAATTTGATGGGGTAGTTAACCCTAAGTAAATAACTCAAATATTAGAATACCATATGGGACTCGTATAGGGTCGCGCCCTAAACTTTAGCTAATAGCCCATAGCTAATATAAGTCCAAAATTCCAATGTGTAGGGCTTTGTCACTGGTAAGACTGAAATGATGTTACACACAGAATGGAATATATGGAGAAAGATAGGTTATTGGCGAGCCCGCAAAACCATTAGGATCGGTTGACCCTGGGAGAAGTAAGTTAAGGACAGACCGTCCAGGAGTGTGTCTAACAGAAATTAGATTATTTATTTTGTTTGGTAAGTCCGAGTCAGCCAATGGTTAGTAGTTAGCCAAACAAAACTATATTTTTCGGACAGATAGTCCATTGATTACCTAATTTATATGCATATATGATTTTGCTATTATTGCTTTAATCGGTTTGATTGCAGGATTCTGATTTGCAAAAGATATGATTTAGAAAGGGATATTAGTGCGGGGAAACTCGTTCTGCTAAGTAGCATGGTCTCACTTAATACCAATAAACCGAGATGTAATAGTATTATTCACACCACACTTTATGTCTAACTCGAAGTTTATGTTTTCCCCTTTAAACACTCGTTTACTCAAAATTTAATTTGAGTAGATTGAGAGATAAGGTTTTTCAAGTTTAGTAGGTTGGATGAATAAGCTTCCGAAGACGTGCAAGAGGCTAAGTTAGGAGCTATTTAATTTTACTTCCGCTATGATGTATTATGACTGATATGTCTATTTAGTACTCTGATCATCTATGGGGGCATCTTCATATGTCGCTTTTGGCGTAATTTGTAATAATTATATTTGGTCAAAACTTAGGAATCATTTTGAGATTTTGTATCTGAATTTGAAATATTGATTTGAAATGTAATCAGAAAGTTTTTTTAAATCTATGTTAATTTTTATTTCATATTCATATGCTTCTGACATGATGGATACCATTAACATTACCGTATTTTATCACCGGAAGTTAATACTATAAATGACTGCAGCATCTGTAGCGCTTAGCTTCGGGCCTCAAGATAGGGGATGTTACAACTTGGTATCAGAGCATAGGTTTATGAAAAATTTAAAAGAAATTTCAATATTAAAATGATTTTGAAAACATAATCCTAAGGAATTAGAGAAAAGATTGGGGTATGGGATAACGCTATAGTAACGTACTTGTATTTGCTATATATAAGTATATGCTCTATCTCTAGTCTCCATGTTTCTTAGGCTATTCTTCTGTATCTTACAAAGACTCAAATGCAGATTTTACGGAAGTAAGGTATGGATGCTAGAAGTGAAAGAGTTAACATTAGTGGGGGAAGCACCAAAACTAATGGGAATGCCAGACCAAACACTAGAAGGAATCCAGGTCAGGCACAAGCCACTAATGTGGGTGCTGGAATGTCGTAAGTAGATGTGGGAGCTATGTATCAGTTCTTCGTTAACATGATGCAGGCTAGAGTTGCTGCGGGTTTAGTTGGAGGAAATACTGAAGGAGGAAATCAGGGGGCCCCAGTGTAACACCCCTAATTTTTGATAACATTATTCGGGAGATTAAATTAGATAAATTAAATAGAATAATGTAAATTTTAAGTGATAAGGGGGTTGAGATATATCTATATTATACTATTATTAGCGAGTTACATTTCAAGAGCACACAACAAATTTTCTATGAATCTTAAACTGAAAGGTCAAATTTCTGCTTTCTTTTTTTCTTCTTTTATTGTGCCTCTTCCTCTCACCTCCGTAAGTTCAAGGAAAAAATGAACAAAATCTGTTTTCCAATTAATGGCGTCTCTTCCTATCATCTCTGTTAGCACCAAATTTGGTCACTAACACTCAAACACCGTTGAAATCACCAATTCACAGTTATAGATCACATATATAATGTATGTAGAGAGTATAATTATGAAGAACAATCAAAAATTAAAAAGAAAGAAGTAATAACACAGAATTTATAGTGGTTTGGCTAACTCCGGCCTACGTCCACTCCAGAAATATCCTTTTTATTGATTAGAGAATTGATTACAGTTACAATCCCAAGTTTTGAAAACAAAAAATGGCAGAGTAACTTGAACAGCCTCTTGTAGAAGAAGTTATGGAAGAATAGAATGAGAATCCTTTTTCTGAAGCCCCGTCTGCCATATTTATCGGTAAAATCCGGGTTACTGGGCTTCTTGGGCGATACGGGCCCAACAAAACCATAGTTGAGTCCATACTGTCGACCACTGATTTCCTGAAGTATAAAATATACCGACCCTAAGAGACCCGGGTAGTGACCCAAAGCAGCCTCCATTTTGACCTAAGCAGATTGCAATGTGACTCCAAGTAGAAAACATGCCGACCTGAGAATCCAAACATGCCGACCCCAAGAAACCCGAGTAGTGACCCAAAGCAGCCTCCATTTTGACCCGAAGTAAACTGTCCAATGACCCGAAGCAGAGTGCATCTCGACTCGAAGTAAAATAATGCTGATCCCAAACAAACATGCCGACCCTAAGTTTTCCTGATGCCGACCCCAAGTTTTCCTGATGCCGACCCCAAGCAATGCCGATCCCAAACAAACATGCCGACCCCAAGTTTTCCTGATGCCGACCCCAAGGTTTCCTGATGCTGACCCCAAGCAATGCCAGTCCCAAACAAACATGCCGACCCCAATCTTTCCTCAATGCTGACCCCAAGTGGACAAACTACCGACCCGAAGTAAAAGCTCTCCTGACCCGAAGCAAGAGCAATACTGACCCAAAGAAGCTCCAATGCCGATCCAAAGTGAAGCCTGAAGTCAAGCCTGTGCCGACCTGAAGTAAACACCATGCCAACCCCAAGCTGAACCCGAAGCAATACCTATACTGACCTGAATGAAGTACATTCTATCGTTACCCGAAGTAAACTCTTACCTGACCCGAAGTAAACCATGTGGTGACTCGAAGCAACATCCAAACAACCCGAAATGACTCGATTTTTGTCGAAACTCATACTTCAAGTATCCCACGCCTTTTGTCCATCGACTATGCCGAATCCCGGTTTCATAATCATGTTTATCATCTATGATTGATCGTCTATCCATCCAGTCAAATCAAACCCATAATATTTCAATCTCGTTAATCGAGCAATCAATTTAGTTAAATCTGTCTATCTACGGCCTTGCCAAAAGGCGAGTTAACAATCTCCACTCCACTCCTACTATTATTAGCGAGTTACATATCAAGAGCATACAACCAATTTTCCATGAATCTTAAACTGAAAGGTCACATTTTGCTTTCTTTTTTTTTCTTTTATCGTGCCTCTTCCTCTCACCTTCGTAAGTTCAAGGAAAAAAAAGCAAAATCTGTTGTCCATTTAATGGCGTCTCTTCCTATCATCTCCACTCCACTCCTAGGCTTTCGATCAAATTAAATAAAATTGAACACTCGCTACGAAATCAAGTCCTTCGTTCTTTGCTCTATGAAAATTTGACTCTTCGTTTCCATGAGGACGTCTAATTTACCAATTTTATACCATTTTACTAATTAATTTTGGCTTCCAATGCTACTTTGCTGTTTCCTTCTGAATTTCTCTATTTTCCAAACCAGTCCTAACCTACGTGATTCCTTCCTTTAAACCCTAAATTTCGTAGGTGGCTTCGGTTTCCTTTCTTCATGCATCAACTTCCTTTTCTTCGTGCCTTGCTTTACTCTCTCGATACCTTGGTCGACTTTCTATGCATCGATTAATGCGTGGTGTGGAGTTTGATTTCATCTGCTTTAGAAAATACTCATTTTGGACCTATGTTTTTGGATCTATCCTCCTACACAGTCTATTAGTGAATCCTCGCCATTGAAGGTTTGATTCTTTTATCTCACGCTTATACTTTTCCCAAGAAATACAAAATATGACACTATTCTTTTGCTTTAAATTTTTTCTATGTTGATGTTGACATTAATTGAATAACTGATGAGAAATCCATTTGTATATTTAGTAATTGGAAATCTACAAATAATAATGATTGTGATTGTAAAGGAAGAATCATTGTTATTTGGGATTCTAACATTTGGACAAATTTAAATATTAATAAAAATAAACAATTTATTGATTGTCAATTTAAAAATATTGGTGGTTTCCTTATTCAAGTTACTAGTGTGTATGGTAGTAATTTTGAAAATGATAGAAATAAACTATGGTTTAACCTGACAGAACTGAATTCTAAGTATAATTATCCCTGGATTATTCTGGGTGATTTTAATACTGTTTTTCATGTTTCAGAAAAAATTGGTGGGAATAAAATTCATGTTAGTAAATTTGATAGGGTTAATAATTTTTTATTAAACACTGGTCTTATGGAACCAACTATTAGTGGGAATAAATATACTTGGAAATCTAGTGTGGCTAAGAATATCCATTGTAAGTTAGATAGGATTTTAATCAACAAAGAATTTTCTAATATTTTCCAAGACTTTATTTGTTCAACTCTTGAACAAAACTCTAGTGATCATACTCCTCTTCTTTTAAATCTCTTTACCATAGAGGATTTAAGTAGAAAAGTCTCTCCTTTTAGATTCAAGAACAGTTGGGTTTTAGAAGAGGATTTTAAAACTATAATGGATAATAGTCTTAATTTTTCTTGTGTTGGCACTAAACAATTTCAATTCAGTATGCTTTTGAAAAATATTAAATTCAATATTAAGAATTGGAATAAGAATAATAATCTTAATAATAATAGATTGGATTATTTAAGGAAAGAAGGAAAAATTTTACAAAATCTGGCTGATATTAATCCAGAGGATAAGAGTATTGTCAATAAATTTTTTAATAATCAGAAAGATTTAACTTTTGAAATTTATAAAAATGAAGTTAATGCTAAGCAAAAAGCTAAGGTAGACTGGCTTACTCTAGGTGACGACTGCACAAAAATTTTTTATGCTAAAATGAGTAACAGAAAGCATATTAATAATATTGGTAACATCATTGACAATTCAGGTAATCTTTCTAATGATTATGTCAAAATTGTTAATGAAGCTGTTGATTATTATGAGAAGCTATACTTTAATGATATTGTTGAAACAAATTTTCCTCATATTATTTGCAAAAACATTCTGAAAGAGAATGCTTCTGACATTTTACTTGCTCCTATTTCTTTAGAGGAAATAAAACATATTATCTTTAATGCTGGGGATAATAAAAGCCCAGGCCCAGACGGTTTTAATGCAAAGTTTTATAAGAATCAATGGGACAATATTAAGAACCAAATTTTTGATGTCATTAATGAATTTATGGTTAAAGGTAAAATTCTGAAAAGTATCAATCACACTTTTATTACCTTAATTCATAAAAAGAAAAATCCCTCTAATATTGGTGACTATAGACCTATTTCTTGCTGTAATTTTATTTATAAAATTATATCTACTATTCTAAGTAATAGGATTAAAAATTTTCTCCCTTTCATCATTTCTGAAAACCAGAGTGCTTTTGTACCTGGTAGATTGATTTCTGAAAATTCTATGCTAGCTCATGAGATGGTGAGAAAATTCAATACCAAAAAAAGGTGATAATGTATACCTTAAAATTGACCTTCAGAAAGCTTATGACAAAGTTAATAGGCATTTTATTAATCACATTATGAAATGTATGGGTTTTCCCAGTAAATTTTGTGAATTAATCATGGAATGTATTAATACTCCTACCTTCTCTATACTTATTCAGGGAAAATCTGAAGGTTTTATTAAAAGCAATAGGGGTATTAGACAAGGTGACCCTCTATCACCTTATCTTTTTACTATGGTTATGGAATATTTTTCTGTTTTGATGGAAATAGAAGCATTGAAAGGGAATATTAATCCTATAAATAAAGTCCAACCTTGTATCAACCACCTTATTTATGCTGATGATCTTATGGTCTTTATTAAGGCTAATAAGAAAAATGCAGTTTCTATTAAAAATGTTTTCGACAATTTGAACAATTATGCAGGGTTGCAAATAAATCTTGACAAAAGTAAAGCTTACTTTAGTAAATACAGCAGCTATAAAAATGATGTTCTTTATGTTTTAAAATTTAATGAAGGCAATCTTCCTATAAAATATTTAGGATTGCCTCTATCAGTTAATCAAATAAAAGATTCAGACTGTTCTATACTACTGGATAAAATACAAGATAGAATGGAAACTTGGTCTAGTAAGCTTTTATCTATTGCTGGTAGAGTTGAATTAATTAAAACTGTGGTTTATGCTATAATATTATACTGGCTCCAAACTTTTCATATTCCTGCAGCTGCTATTAAAAAATTAGAAAGCAGATGTGCAAATTTTCTGTGGAGAGGTAAGTATCACAAAGTTAGTTGGGATAATGTATGTAAACCTAAGAAAGAGGGTGGGTTTGACATTAGAAATATGAAGGACCTTAGTCTTACTTGTCATCTAAAACTACTTTGGAGATTTCTTAGTGCAGACTCATTATGGGCTAGGTGGATGAAGGCTAAGTATCTCAGGAGAGGTAATTTTTGGAATATTACTCCTAATAGTAATCAATCTAACACTTGGAAACAAATTTTAAATTGTAGAAATACTGGTAAGTTTCTTTTGGAAAGAAATTTTAAATCTGGTAAGGATACTAGTTTATGGTTTGATCCTTGGTTCAATAGTGACACATTTGTCAATAAAATTGGTTGGACTAATCTGGTGATATTTGGTGATGCTAATGCAACTGTTTCATCTATTATAATTAATAATCAATGGCAACCCAAATTCATCCTATTACCAATCCTCATAAAAATGAAATATGTAAAATTCATATTGACGATAGTGCAGACAATGACTACTGGATCTGGAAAGCTAACAATAAAGGGAAGTTTTCATTTAAAAACACTTGGAATGCTATTAGAAATAAAGTCACTGAGGTTGATTGGTATGATTGTATTTGGAATAAAGTGAAGAGTCCCAAGATGGCATACTGTACTTTTTTTGCATTTCATAATAAATTGCCAACTTGGGACAGACTAAATAAGTGGTGCAATAATTCTAGTTCACTTTGTTCCTTATGCAATATAGATAATGAGAGCTCTAATCATTTATTTTTTGAATGCAGCTATTCACAGTTTATTTGGAAGCATATTAAGGCTAATCTGGGTATTCAAAACAATGAGCTACTATCTATCAAGCAAATTATTCAACTAATTAATTCCAAGTTCAAGGGTAAAGCAATGGATCGTGACCTAGCTCACATATATGTTACTACTGCAATCTATCATATATGGAAAGAAAGAAATGCTCGTACTCATAATAAAGCTAGTAGATGTAAAGAGTAGATATGGATTACTATTGATACTGATAGTAAAATCCTGCTTCACAAAGCAAGGAAAAAAAAGAAGGATCGAACCAAGTTTCCAAATCTTGCAGAAGACTGGAGCAATGAAGTAGGAAGTAAACATCTGGAGCAATTATTAGCCCATCCAGAGAATATTAGGGCCAGAAATAATCTGCCTGATGATTTTACTTCTGAAAGTATTTTCAACAGAGATCACTTTGCTTCTAATGGAGGCTGCGCTGCTTTATCTAGGGTCGAGCATCCAGATCAGAGTCGCTTTGACTACAGATCTGGCAACCTCTGCAATAATACTTCTATCAGAGCTCAAGTGGATATGAATCAAGCTCGTTTTGGGTTTCAAAAGGAGGATCTGACAGATCTGAGTCGTATTGACTACAGATCTGTCAATCCTCAACGGATTCCTCATCTCCAGAATTACTACTTTACAACCGAAGAGATTGAGGGTATGTGTGGGAAATTTAATAAAGGCCTCTCGTATTGGGAGAGAGGCGAAGCAAGTGGAGTGAATAAGTGAAGTTGGATGTCTATCTTCATGGTTTCGAGCTCTTTATGGTTCGCCATTTTTTAGTTTTTTAGAGAGCTAGGGTGGAGGCGCTGTTTTGTCGTTTGTTTTTTTAGGGTTTGGTTTTTGTTTGTAGAGTTGTGGTTTCGGGTATTGTTACCTATGTGTGTTGTTATGGGCTTGGGCCCTTTTAACCCATATTCAAAAAAAAATATTTGGTATTAGATCTTTTAATATTTGGCTTGATAAAAAAAATTAGGCTATGGCTGATATATGCCATCAACAATGTGAAAATTTGTGCTTTAGAAAGACATTGTTCAGCCAAGTAGATGAACATGAGCTAAGACAGGAAAGTTTTTCCACCTTTCTGTTAGGAAGATTCACTTAAGATATGCTGAAAGTTTCGCTATCAGTTTTGGTCATTCAATTAACCTTCTGACAATAAATTAGTTTCTATCATTTTCGTCCTATTCAAACTTTCATACATAAATCTTAACAACACTCCTTTGAGACTCTGGTTGCTTGAGGCAGTTTTGACGAACCCTATGGGTAAAATTACCATTTTATTCTGCTGTATTTTGTAATTTAAAATTTAAAATCTATAGTTTATTCCTACTTCGGTAGTTATTTCAAGATTATAGTGTAAAGAAGTTAGGAATCAAAAGGAACATTTAAGTTATCAAAATAAATGTAGAAAGCTTACATCTAAAGAGTTTAAGTATTTCTATATCTTTTGTATGTATTGGTACAATATTAATTAGAAGTTTAATATTCATTTTTATATATTTATGTCCGACTGATAATAAGTTTCCCATTAGTGTAAGCATTGGATCATAATAATGTTTATATTTGAATTCTTCATTTCTTTTCTCAAATGGAAATATGGCCTTATTCATTTATTTATTTGAAATTTTCAATGAGGTTGTACATAATTTTTGAATCCATGGTCATTTAAAATACCATGGCGCAACACTGATCAAATTTTGAAAACAAGCTCTATATAATATTGCATAAATCACATATAAAATAACAAGTGGTTAATTTTTCATTATGAAGAAACATTGTTTTAAGAGCAAGGATTACTTATTTATGTGTCAATTCATTTTTTTACGACATGTATACATATATTACTCATGATTGATTACATCTGTCTTATTTATCCGTAAGGTACTCAAGTTAGATAAGCATTCTTATGTCAAGGGAGCTTTTGAAATGAAAGTCATTTATTTTAATAAATAAAAAATTGTTTACATAGTTTTTTTTTAAATTCTGTCTTGAATTTAATAGGGAAATAATTTGTCCAAGTTTCAATAGCCTGTTTTAATATGTTATGTATTATTTAAAGTAGGACATGGTCCACTTTTTTCTTCTTTCCCACCAGACCTAAAATTATCTTAATCAAGTCTGAGTGCAAAAAAGACCTTTGATCGGTTACCTAAAACCATCTTAGTCCCTTTTTCTTTTGTTGAATTAGGAGGACATTCAGTACTCCAACCTTTTTGAATTAAACACTATATTTTGAGATAGAAAAAAGTTGGGAAGTCATAAGTACCATGCACTGCCCCATGGAATATAGAGAAAGTAATCTCCCTTATTTTTCAGTGATTATTTGCTTCTTTTTAATTTAATATCTATGAATTTTAATGTTATAACGCTTCACAATGTTATAGAAAAGATGGTCTTAGTCAAGTATGAGTGCAAAAAACCTACGATCACTTACCTAAAATCATCTTAGTCCCATTTTTGCTTTTTGTATCGAGAGGACATTCAACACTTTAAGTTTTGAATTAAACATTATATTTTAATATATAAAAAGGTATGAAAGTCACAAATACCATGCACTGCTACCTAAAATATAGAGTAAGTAATCTCCCTTATGTTTCAACGATTATTCATTTTTATTAAATTTATTACCTATAAATTTTGATGTTATAAAGCTTCAAAATTTTAGAGAAAAGGTCTCAATCCTTAATGGACGTTAGTGATCAGTTAAACCTAACCTTTTCCAGTGGAGGCCAAATAATCTTCAATGTAAGCTCTAAAATAAGTAAACCTTATCTTTTAATATTTTGTTATATTCTTATTTATAATTGTAACCCTTAGACTTATCCCCGTTCTGGACAGAGCCCATTATTTTAAATGCTTTAATGAATTTCAAGAGATACATTTTTTAGTTGCAAAACATGTAATGTATGTCTAATGCTGTGATTTTCTAAACTAAGAATTAGGTCGGCCTATAAGTTTTTGAAGGAAGAAAATGATGTGAGTATTAATTTAATTATTGTATCATAAGGCCTCACAACTACCTTTTGGCATAAGTCTAACCTTTTAATTTTGGATGGGCTATGCAACCAAATCCAAAGAGACATAAAATGCGTGGCACTTAAGAATATCTTGCACGTGAAATGATAGGAAAAAGAGAACATGACCATGTTGTAGATGATTAGACTATACTCAGCCTCTATGAAGAGTTTATGTATGATGTTCCACCATTTCAAAGGTAAATGATAATAGTATGCAACATTTACTTCTTATTGGTATGATCAATGTTCTAATGGACTTATGTTGTACACAAGTTTATTAAGGTTGACCTTAAATATTATTTTATGCATAGTGTGTTAAGTGTAACAAAAGATTTCACTGGCAAGGTAACTATTTTCATTATTCGATAAAATCGTATATTTGACCGCACTTAAGTAGGTTCCATATACTTCAATGAAACTTATTTCAGTTTTTAATAGCATAGCTGATAATTTTGATATATTAGTTTATGCTAAATATTTTTGGAAGACACTGTAATAAGCATCTTTTTCATGTAACTTGCAACTTAATCGATGACACTTTCTTTTGATTGAAATCACCGAATATATTTTTTGATGTACTTGCATGTACTTTAATGGCTTTAAGTGTTATAGTTTGCATTATTTAGGCTCAAGATATTTTCTGATTTTGTTCATAATGTGACATTCACTACCAACTCTCATATTGTTTAGTTAATAGGTCCAAGTCACTATCTTAAGAATCAGATGTGCCATGGCCATACCTTATATCATATTTCAATTATGAAATCTTATTGTAACTTAAATGATATCTATTTTATAACATGAATGCCATGATTTGATTATTGTTTATTAAAAAAAATATGTTGTTTCAGATATCTACATATTACTTATTGATTTTCTTCAAACTATTTAGGAACGTTTCAACAGAAAAAACGAACAATTTGCTTGGAAAATGTGCAGAAAATATATGATTTGAGGGAATATTTGTAAACTGCTTTCTAACTTCCAACCACTAATATTTATCCTCCCAGTTTAACTTGCTTGAAATAGATGACATTAATCCAGGTCCTGGTGGAGTTGTGGAGGCAGTCTGAACATGTGTGCATCTGATTGCAGTGGGCATATATTGAGCTCGGTTTTAGAATTTGATCCATGTATTCCATAGTATCCATTTGATTACTTATTTGATCCATCTGATTACTTATTGATAACATGATGTTTATATGGCCATAGTATCCTACAATAAGAAAATTTATAGATAATTGAAATATACACTGCATACTTCACTTACTTTGAGGTTTAATATAGGTTGTTGAAAATATCTACAGTTTTTCCCATTCCAATGCAAGGAAATGGCAACTTTGGTAGAGCCTTCAATAAAGGAACAATATGCAAATTATCTTTGTTTTCGTTAAGTGCAGATTTTATTAGTATTGAGGTATTTGTAGAAAAATGTTAAATATAACATTTTCCAAATACCTCAATATTCATGAGTCCTAAAATTGAAGAACTAGAGGCAAAGTTGTTTTAGTATGATTTAGTTAGAATTTGAACATTTGAAACTGTATATATTTTCGTTTACCAAGTTAACATCAAAATGAGTAAAGATCATTTATCCAGAAAATAAACTATTTTGTATGGAATTATCATATTTCAGCCCTTTGTTTGTTTACATACAATTATTGTCCACCAGGCTATGGCAACATCAATCTTTGGGTAATATGATGCATCACATTTAAGTTTGTTAATGGTATGAATTTTAATGTGAGCACTTTTGTTAATACAAGTATGAGTTCAGCTTTGATTGCCAAATCCAGGTCGGGGGGTCGGAACTGATTATTAATTAGGCTTGGATATGGTTTTATCACTACTTGAACCTAATTATTATCTATACATTATACCAAGCTTTGATGGTGTAATAAAGTGCAAGTATATTTGGAACCTTCATTTTCACTTGGAATAAGTTGGATTGAGTCAAGTGAGCTATTTGTGCATAGCATGAGTTCTTATGTAATGTAGTAATTTATTGAACTTAAAATGATTTCATTTATTGTTCTATAATATGATGCATTTGTTTGAAACTAACAAACCTGCACTATTGTTTGTTACTTTCCCGTTTCTCTTTCCCAATTGTTTTAGAGTTTAAGCTCATACTTATCAAATATTCTTTATACCACCAACTTCACATTTTTAAAATAGTTTCGTCAATTTCCTAACATTTGTTGAAAAAGCATCGTTGAGATCGTGAAGATTACTATGAACTACAAATGCAAATTTCCTATAGAATCGAGAGCTTTTTGTTAATTTCAATCGTTTCATGTAATTTTTGTAAATCCCCAAACTTTTTTTAGTTGGATTTACACTTTGAATCGGTCATTCTACCAATGCAGTGTGCGAAGCACAGGTTCACACTAGTTTTAAATAGAATAATCTAAATCAAGATGAATGATAATTCCATCTCAATTTTGTTTTGAATCATATGTTTTAGGATTTAAGGGTAAATTCGTTTTTATGATGAATTGGTTGATGATATGCTTGAATATTAAATTGTTGAATTTAAACAAGATTGTTTAAATAGGAATATACATGGTTTTAGGATAAAACTGGTTTATATGGATGTTTAAATGCCATGGAAAAATTTTACGTTGTATAAAACATGATTTTGGAGTTGGGTTTTAATTTTGATAATTTTCCAAGCTATGGAAAGATTGTTATGAATTTTCAAAGGAAAATATGGTTATTTGGGTTTATAAAATTATTTTTGGAAAATTTGAGAATTTGGTTCTGAAATTTTGATATGTTAGATAACATGATTAAAATGAATTTCTGGAATTTTTGGGGATTTTTCCAAAGTGATTTGCTATGAAAATTAAATTATTTTAGAAGGGGGACTTCTTTGCAATATTGGTTTTGCCTAATGGAAGGGCTTATTTGATTATCTTAACCATGGTTTAGATCTGAAATTAGCGACAGTTATCTTAGTAAAGAATTTGAAAAGTTAAGGCAACCAATCTGGTGTTTACACTTGGTACGTTAGTTAGAAAAATGTTTACTTTAATTATTATTAAACCAGGATTTTCCAGAAAAGTTGGTTTTGCCAACTTTAGAAGTACCTTTCGACATAGAGCTTTCGCCTTCAACCAAGTCGAAACCTATTAGGCCGAAACCAATATACAAGGTATTACAAAGATGGTACGCAGTGGATTGGAGAAAGGCGAAAGGCTAGGTGTTGAAAGCATGACTTCCGAAGGAGTCGATACCTTGGTTTGTTTTAAAAAGAAAAGCGTTTGCCATTGTTTTATTTAAGCCTTCGAAGGAGTCGAAGCATATGTTTTCGAAAGAGGTTTTTAAAAGATTTCGAAGGGCTTGCCATCAACTTATGATTGCTTTTGAATGGGTTCCTTACTTATGAAATAAAGCTTTTAAAAAAAGGGGTTCTGACCTAGTCGAAGCCATGCTGCCGTTCTTTAGCCTTTCGAAGGTATTCAAGTCATCAATGCTTTCGAAAGGTAGTGTTTGTTTTAAAGATGTTTTAAGTCACTTCCTAAATTCTTTTGAAGGGGTCCAAGGGTTTCGAAGGCAATGGCTTCGAAAGGGGTTTCGACGCTATCCTTCAATATTTTGTTTAAAGGGTATGAAGCTTTCAAAAGAGATGGTGCCGACGCCATCATGTTTCCCTAATATTTTTATATATGATAGTGGATGGTTTTGAAAGAGATGCTTTCGCCTATATTCACTTTGACCCAAATAATATTTTTAAGTATAAACCCAATGCTTTCGAAATGGGGACTTTTAGTGATTTCGGAAGGGTTACTTCTAATGGTTTCGAAAGGGGTACTTTCAAATGGTTTCGTAGCTATGCTTCTAAAGTTAAATGCTAATACTTTAATACAATTGAAAGGTTTCAAAAGGAAGGTTTTAAAGTATTAGAAAGGAAGGAGCCTAATGTTTTAAAGAAAGATTTTAATGCTTTCGAAGGAGGTCATTCTATGAAGTCGAAAGCAAGGTTTTGAAGGTGTCGAAAGGCTTTGTAACCCAAACTCATTTTTAAAGGAAAAAACCTATGGCTAAATTAAAGGAGTTTTAAAATGATTTTAAGAAGAAGCTTTCCTTGATAAAATTATAGGTTAATGGGATTAACCATGTTTTATATGAAAAGTGTTTCAAGGACAGTAAACCCGCATGAGTGGTATTGTTTTGTAATTATGTTTGCTTCTTCAAATATGAATATATTCACATTATAATGGACCTATAACTGTATTTTGGGGAAAAGGGCAGAAGAACAAACTAGGTTCACCCAGCAGTGAATATAAATTGATTAAACTCCTGGATGAGTAGAATTGCATCCAAGAGGTCAGGAAGAACAGAATATAGGATGCCTAAATATAGAAGTTGTCAGGGAGACAGGTTCATAGTGATCCCATGAAAAATATGATTAGGAAGTTATTGGAATTACCAATTGGTTCATAGTGATCCCATGAAAACTATGTTATAAAGAGTGGTTGGCAGGGGCCAATTGATTCATAGTGATCCTATGAAAACTATATTCGGATTAAGTTATTGACAGATGTCAATAGGTTCCTAGTCAACCCATGATAACTAGGATAAGAAGAAAAGATATTGGAAGGGGCCAATAGGTTCCTAGTCAACCCATGAAAACTAGGATAAGAGAGAAGTTATTGGAGTCACCAATAGGTTCAGGGGAACCCATGAATTAATCAAGTTAATTGGTAGGGGCCAATAGGTTCATCCTGCACCTATGAAAACTATGAAATAGGACAGGGAGTTCATATAAAGTAAAAAGGTTATTAATAAGCCCATGAAAACTAGGTTAATAGTGATCCTATAAACCATAAATATGATAGGGAGTCAATCAAACAGAGGATGGAAATCCAGTATGTTTTAACATGTTTGCATATCATCATAATAATTTGAAATGACTATGTTTTAACCATTGTTGATGTAGGTACATAGTACATGGTTTTATAAAGATTTTAGGATACTAGTGAGGGGAAAACCCATTCCTCTAAGCAGCGTGGTCTCACTAGATATCTAAATGATTTGAGATGGCAGATTATTATTCATACCAGGCTTTATGTCTGGCTCGAAGTTTATGTTTTCCCCTTAAACTCTTGGGTACTCAATTGATTTTGAGTAGTTTGAGAGTTGAGGTTTTCAGGTACCTCATTAGACGAATAAGCTTCCGGAGACGTGTAGGAGGCATGATAGCTATTTAGAGTTCTCTTTTCTTTTGATTCTGCTATGTTGTTTGTAATGACAAAGTTGTTATATTGCATGTATAAACTCTGATCGTCCAAGAGGGCTTCTTCATATGTCGCTCTTGGCGTATGTTGTAATAAATATATTTTCTCTGAGCGTGCTTTGCGATTGTGGGATTATGTAATGAATTGGAAATATTTTGAAATGGAATGTGATTTTGTTTGAAGTTTAATTTTTTTCCATATTCATATGTTTCTGTGTATCAGTGAATCTAACAACGCCGTATTTTGTCGTCGAGGATTAATAACTATGGATGATTGCAGCATCCGTAGCCGTTAGTTTTGGGCCTCCAAGAAGGGGGATGTTATAAGTTGGTATCAGAGTATACGTTTATGAAACTTTAAAAGAAAAGTTAAACCTAAAAGATTTTCAAACATAATCCAATGAATTTGAAAATATGATTGGGGTTTGGGTTAACGCTATATTAACGTACTTGTATTTGATATATAGATATATATATATATATGTGTGTGTGTGTGTGTGTATAAGTACGTGTTCCCCTCTCTCTTAGACCGTTCTTCTGTATCTTACTAACGCTCTTATGCAGATTTACGAGAAAGAGGATATGGAAGCAGGAAATAGAAGAGGAAATCTAGGTGGAGGAAGCACCACAACCAATGGAAATGCTCGACCTAATACCAAGAGGAACTAAGGTCGACAGGCTAATTCTAACCCAAATGCTGAAGCCAATGTTGGTGCTAGAAATCCGCCAGTAGAAGCGGGGATGGTGTATCAGTTGTTAGCCAATCTTTTGCAAGCTGGAGTTGCTGGTAATGTTGGAGGAGCTAATCATGTGGCTCCAGTTGGGAATAACTATGCTAAGTTGAGCAGAGACTACACTAATCTGGGTGGAAAGCCGTTTGCTAGAACGAAGGATGCTTTTGAGGTTGATAATTGGTTATTGCACTGTGAGAGGATCTTTACTTATCTAGGACTGGATGATAGGCAAAAGAGGAGGCTGGCCTCTAGGTAGTTGCAAGGGGCAGCGCAGTGTGACTGCCGGAGTTCCGGAGGAAGAGCTGACATGGGCTGATTTCATAAGGAGGTTTGAGAAGAGGTTTCTACCTAAGGTTGCTAAGTCGGAATTGATGAGGAGATTCATGGATTTAGTTCAGGGAGAGATGTTAGTAATTGAGCGCTGCTAAGTTTGATGAGCTGTCTCGATGTGGATATGTTATGGTTGACACTAACATTAGAAGGAATGAGAGGTTCATTTGAGGACCGAGACCTGAGATTGCTAGAATGACCATGACTCATATCCGCGAACCTTGTAATGTGGTGGTGGAGATGGCCATTCGCCATGAAGAAATGCTGGCTGGTTGTGCTAGAGAGAAGCCAGTTGAATCCCAGAGTCCTCGGGGAAATAAGAGGAAATTCTTTAAGAAGAAAGGAGCCTAGAAAGGGGATGCTACCAAGAAGGCAAAGGCTGATTTAGTGTGCTTCAAGTGTGACAAGAAGGGTCATTATGCCCACGAGTGTCGGTCAGGCAAGGGGAAGAAGGCGACAGATAAGAAGAATGTGAAGTGCTTTAACCGTGATCAAGTTGGGCATTATAAGAACCAGTGTCCAGAGCCAGTCAGGGCGGACAAGGGGAAAGTTTTTGCTGTTGAATCATCTGCTAAGCCAACTGCAGATGATAAGGGAAAGACTGTGATGGAATGTACGCTTTTGATTCAGAGTATACTAGTTAGGATACTATTTGATACCGGTTCATCACATTCATTTATATCACAGTGGTTGATAGGTTATGCTTAGAACCTACCTTGTTACTTCCTTAAGGGTTGCGAATCGTATAGAAGGGTATGCAACTCTGGGGATAAGATGTGACCAGTTAGAACTTGATTTGTTAGGTCATAAGTTTGCATGCACTCTGTATGTTTTCGATTTGGTATATTTTGGAACCTTTTGGGTATGGA
This sequence comes from Allium fistulosum, assembly GCA_030737815.1. Taxonomy (NCBI): domain Eukaryota; kingdom Viridiplantae; phylum Streptophyta; class Magnoliopsida; order Asparagales; family Amaryllidaceae; genus Allium; species Allium fistulosum. The sequence continues at coordinate 373,688,861 of CM060902.1, read as the reverse complement.
TTGGTTGAGAAGGTATGAGACTAGTCTATTTTGCCAGGATGGGGAGATATCAGTAAGACGCCCTGATAGTCATAACCACATTATATTCTCCGTAGAGAATTCTGACCGGAGTAATTAGGCTTTGTTAAGTGCAGTGGAAGAGGGAGAATATCTAAGTCAGGTTCGAATAGCAAGAGAGTTTGCAGATGTCTTTGAGCCAGTCATAGGACTACCACCGAAACGAGCTATTGATTTTCGGATAGATCTTGTGCCAGGAGCTGAACCTGTAAGTAAACCACCTAGTAGGATGAAACCTGCTGAGATGAAGTAATTGAAGGTGCAACCAGTGGATTTAGATGGAAGGAATTTTATTAGACCAAGCAGTTCGTCTTGGGAAGCGGCCGTGGTATTCGTGAAGAAACCAGATGGGTCGTTAAGGATGTGTATCGACTATCGTACGTTGAACGAAAGGACGATAAAGAATAAGTACTCTCTATCGAGGATAGATGATCTATTTGATCAGTTGAGTGGAGCCAGAGTGTTTTCCCAGTTGGATTTGGCGATGGGATTCCATCAATTAAGAGTGGTAGAGGACAACATTTCAAACTAGGTATGGTTCGTATGAGTGGTTAGTAATGCCATTCGGGTTGATGAATGCACCTGCTTTCTTTGTGGATTTGATGAACCGAGTCTTCCAAGAGTATTTGGATAGATTCGTGTTGGTGTTTATAGATGACATTTTGGTATACTCTAAGGATGAGAGAGAGCATGAGGATCATCTTAGAGTTGTGCTTGAGACACTGAGGCAGAATCAGCTAAAGGCAAAGTTTTCCAAGTGTCATTTTTGGAAGAAAGAGGTTAAGTTTACTGGTCATGTGGTTTCAAAGAAAGGATTGTCAGTCGATCCAGATAAGATCGAAGCTGTGAACAATTGGAAGTGACCAGAAACGGTGACTGAGATTAGAAGTTTTCTTGGACTTACGGGCTATTATTGGAGATATATTAAGGATTTCTCGCGGATAGCAGCACCTTTGACTAAGCTTACCAAGAAGGAAGTGAAGTTTGTTTGGTCTGAAAAATGTGAGGAAGCATTCCTTAAGTTAAAGCATTTGTTGACCAATGCACCAGTGTTAGTAGTTCCAGACGGAAACCAAGGGTTGGTGGTATATACTGATGCATGTGGAACTGGATTAGGAGCTGTGTTGATACAGAAGGGTAAAGTGATTGCCTATGCATCTAGGCAGCTTAGACCGCACGAAGTAAGATATCATACTCATGACTTAGAGTTGGCTGCAGTAATTTTTGCCTTGAAGATTTAGAGGCATTATCTCTTACGGGAGAGATTTGAGTTGTATAGCGATCATAAGTCTTTAAGATATCTATTCCCTCAAAAGGAGTTGAATATGAGGCAGCAGAGATGGCTGGAGTTTTTGGCTGCTTATGATTTTGGTATATAATATACAACAGGGAAAGTTAATAAAGCGGCTGATGCTCTTTGCAGAAGACATCAAACTATGGTGTTGGATATGTTTGGCAGAATGGAAGGATCTAGAAGCTTTGACCAGTTGCATGTGCAGTTAAGGTCAACTACTAGTTCTAGTCAGAGTACTGCCATGTTCTCCTATTTAGAAGTTCGACCAGTGTTGATCAAGAGAATCGCTTCTAAGTAGAAAGCGGACCCAATATTAGCCGAGAAGATCAGAAGGCTAGAGGCTGGAACTGAGATCGATGATTTGAAATATTTTTGTCTTGACCAAAGAGGATGGTTGAGAAAGAAGGGGCGATTATGCATTCCAAATGTGGAGAACTTGAGGAAAGAAGTTCTTGGGGAATGTCATCAATCCAAGTTTATTATTCATCCTGGAGGGACCAAGATGTATCAAGATATGAAGAGGAGCTTCTATTGGGGAGGCATGAAGAACGGTGTTGGCTTGTGGGTTAGGCAGTGTGTAAACTGTCAAAAAGTGAAAGCCAAACATCAGAAGCCGAGTGGGTTACTTCAGCCTCTAGAGATTCCAGTTTGGAAATGGGATTCGATATCCATCGATTTTATAGACGGGTTGCCAAGGTCAAGCAGAGGAAATGAGAGTACATGGATCATTGTGGACAGGTTGACCAAGAGTGCCCATTTCATTCCAGTAAATTCGACCAGGACGACACCTATTTTGGCAAGGCTGTTCATGAAGAATATAGTTTGAATTCATGGAGTTCCTAGTAGCATAGTCAGCGATAGAGATGCTTTATTCACTAGCGAATTCTAGAAGAGTCTACAGGATGTGTTAGGCACTAAGCTCAAGATGAGTATCGCATATCACCCACATACGGATGGGCAGACAGAGAGAGTCAACAAGGTATCGAGGATTTGTTGAGAGCTTGTGTGTTGGACTTTGGTGGGTCTTGGGAGGATCACCTACATTTGGTTGAGTTTTCCTATTTATCAAACTAGTATAGGAATGGCGTCATTTGAAGCTTTGTATGGAAGGCCATGCAAATCACCATCATGTTGGTTGGAGACTGGAGACAGATTAGTCTTAGGTCCAGATTTGGTTAGGGAGGCGTTAGAGAAGATTGAGTTGATTTGAGAAAGGATGAAGGAAGCTCAATCCAAACAGAAGAGTTACGCAGATAAGAGGCGTAAAGACCTAGAGTTCTCAGTTGGAGATAGGGGTTTTATTAAAGTATCACCGATAAAGGGTGTGGTATGGTTTGGGAAGTCAGGGAACTGGCACCGAGATATGTTGGTCCATTCTAGATTATAGAAAGGATTGGAAAGCTCGCATACAGAGTAGAGTTGTCGAGCAGTATGGAAGGTCTCCATAATGTATTTCATGTGTCTCAACTTCGGAAGTATGTGCATGATCCAGAGGCTACTATTCCTCCGACAGGGTTGGAAGATCTTGTAGTAGAGCCTAATTTGACTTTTGTTAGACAACCAGTTCGGGTTGTAGCAAGAGAAGAGAAAAGATTGAGGAACAGGACAGTCAAGTTGGTAAAAGTTCAGTGGAGCGACAATGAGAAAGACTGTACTTGGGAGACAGAGGACATGATTCGAGATACTTATCCTGATCTGCTCTAAGGGTATGTCTATATTAGATTTATATAAATAGTTCCTCGTCAGGTAGACTAGTATGGTTGTAGGAGTTGTTACAGATGATTGCTATGTTTAGTATTTAGTCCTTACTGAATTTCAAGGACGAAATTCTTTAAGGAGGGCAGCCTATAACACCCCTAATTTTTAATAACATTATTCAGGAGATTTAATTAGATAAATTAAATAGAATAATGAAAATGTTAAGTGATAAGGGGGTTGAGATTTGAATAAATCTAATTAAGGTCGTGCCTAATAAAATAATTAAAGGGGCATAAGAATGGTTTTTAGGTTAATTAAATTACATAAGGGTATATTAGGAATTTTCTACCCATAACCCTTATGTTTATATATTCTCGTTCCTACCATTACATTCCCATTCCCGTCATTTTGAAAAACACAAACCAAAAGTTTAAAGAAGAGACGACCATTAACAAGAGAAATTAAATCAAAAGCTAGAGATTCAAGCTTAGGGGAACTCAATCTCAATCCAATCTCCTTATCTAAATCAAGGTGAATAATCATTCCATCTCTACTTTTTTTTGAATCATACATTTTCGGATTTAAGGATAAATTCGTTTTTATGATGAATTGGTTGATGATATGCTTGAATATTAAATTGTTGAATTTAAACAAGATTTTTTAAATAGGATTATACACGATTTTAGGGTAAAACCAGTTTATATTGATGTTTAAATGCCATGAAAAAATTTATGTTGTATAAAACATGATTTTGGAGTTGGGTTTTAATTTTGATAATTTTCCAAGCTATGGAAAGACTGTTATGAATTTTCAAAGGAAAATATGGTTATTTGGGTTTATAAAATTATTTCGGAAAATATACTGAGAATTTGGGTCTAAAAATTTTATATGTTAGATAACGTGATTAAAGTGAATTTCTATAATTTTTGAGGATTTTTCCAAAGTGATTTGCTATGCAAATAAATTATTTTAGAAGAGGGACTTCTTCGCAATATTGGTTTTGCTTAATGGAAGAGCTTATTTGATTAACTGAACCATGGTTTATATCTGAAATTAGCAGCACTTATCTTAGTAAAGAATTTGAAAAGTTAAGGCAACCAATCTGGTGTTTACACGTGGCAAGTTAGTTAGAAAAAGGTTTACTTTAATTAGTATTAAACTAGGTTTTGGTTTCACCTACTTTAGAAGTACCTTTCGACACAGAGCTTCCGCCTTCAACCCAGTTGAAACCTACTAAGCCAAAACCAATACACAAGGTATCACAAAGATGCTACGTAGTAGATTGGGGGAAGGCGAAAGACTAGGTGTCGAAAGCATGGCTTCCGAAGGAATCGATACCTTGGTTTGTTTTAAAAAGAAAAGCGCCTGCTATTGTTTTATTTAAGCCTTCGAAGGAGTCGAAGCATATGTTTTCAAAAGAGATTTTTAAAAGCTTTCGAAGGGGTTGCCATCAACTTATGATTGCTTTCGAATGGGTTGCCATCAACTTATGATTGCTTTCGAATGGGTTCCTTACTTATGAAATAAAGCATTTGAAAGAAGGGGTTCCGACCTAGTCGAAGCCCTGCTACCGTTCTTTAGCCTTTCGAAGGTATTGAAGTCATCAATGCTTTTGAAAGGTAGTGTTTGTTTTAAAGATGTTTTAAGTCACTTCATAAATGCTTTCGAAAGAGTCCAAGGGTTACGAAGGCAATGGCTTCGAAAGGAGTTTCGATGCTATCCTTCAATATTTTGTTTAAAGGGTATGAAGCTTTCGAAAGAGATGGTGTCGACGCCATCATGTTTTCCCCAATATTTTTATATATGATAAATGATGGTTTCGAAAGAGATGCTTTCACCTATATTCACTTTGACCCAAATAATATTTTTAAGTATAAACCTAATGCTTTCGAAATGGGGGCTTTCAATGAATTCGAAAGAGTTACTTCCAATGATTTCGAAAGGGGTATTTTCAAATGGTTTCGAAGCTATGCTTCTAAAGTTAAATGTTAATACTTTAATACAATCGAAAGGTTTAATACTTTAATACAATCGAAAGGTTTCGAAAAGAAGGTTTTAAAGTATTAGAAAGGAAGGAGCCTAATTTTTTGAAGATAGATTTTAATGCTTTCGAAGGAGGTCATCCTATGAAGTTGAAAGCAAGGTTTCGAAGGTGTCGAAAGGCTTTGTAACCCAAACTCATTTTTAAAGGAAAAAACCTATGGCTAAATTTAAGGAGTTTTGAAATGATTTTAAGAAGAAGCTTTCCTTGATAAAATTATAGGTTAAAGGAATTAACTATGTTTTATATGAAAAGTGTTTTAAGGACATTAAACCCACAGGAGTGGTATTGTTTTGTAATTATGCTTCTTCAAATATGAATATATTCACATTATAATAGACCCATAACTGTATTTTAGGGATAAAGGGTAGAAGAACCAGCTAGGTTAACCCAACGGTGAATATAAATTGATTAAACTCCTAGATGAGTAGAATTGCATCCAAGAGGTCAGGGAGACCAGAATATGGGATGCCTAAATATGGAAGTTGTCAGGGAGACAGGTTCATAGTGATCCCATGAAAACTATGATTAGGAAGTTATTGGAATTACCAATTGGTTCATAGTGATCCCATGAAAACTATGTTATAAAGAGTGGTTGGCTGGAGCCAGTTGGTTCATAGTAATCCCATGAAAACTATATCCGGATTAAGTTATTGACAAATGTCAATAGGTTCCTAGTCAACACATGAAAACTAGGATAAGAAGAAAAGATATTGGCAGGGGCCAATAGGTTCCTAGTCCACCCACAAAAACTAGGATAAGAGAGAAGTTATTGGAGTAACCAATAGGTTCAGGGGAACCCATGAATTAATTAAGTTAATTGGCAGGGGCCAATAGGTTCATAGTGCACTCATGAAAACTATGAATTAGGACAGGGAATCCATATATTGTAAAAAGGTTATTAGTAAGCTCATGAAAACTAATATGTTAAAAGTGACCCTATAAACTATAAATATGACAAGGAGTCAATCAAAAAGAGGATGGAAAATCCAGTATGTTTTAACATGTTTGCATATCATCGTAATAATTAGAAATGACTATGTTTTAATCATTATGGATGCAGGAGCACAGTATATGGTTTTATAAAGGTTTTAGGATACTAGTGATGGGAAAACCCGTTTCGCTAAGCGGCGTGGTCTCACTAGATATCTAAATGATTTGAGATGGTAGATTATTATTCATACTAGGCTTTATCTCTGACTCGAAGTTTATGTTTTACCCTGAAACTCTCGGGTACTCAATTGATTTTGAGTGGTTTGAGAGTTGAGGTTTTCAGGTACCTCTTTAGAGGAATAAGCTTCTGGAGACGTGCATGAGGCATAATAGCTATTTTGAGTTCTCTTTTACTTGATTCTGTTATGTTGTTTGTAATGGCAAAGTTGTTATATTGCATGTATATACTTTGATCATCCAAGGGGCATCTTCATATGTCGCTCTTGGCGTACGTTGTAATATTCGAATGATAATTGAAATGTGAATATTTAATTGAGTTTAAATATTCGAATGATAATTTAATTTGAAATTAAGATATCAGAATGAATTTGGCGATTTAATTATTGAATTTAATTTTTAAATCTGGATAAAAATTTAAATTTTCAGTTTTAAGCTGATTAAAAATATTTTCAAGGCTTAGAAAATTTATATTGATAATACTGAAGATAATAGAAGCTTCAGAATTGAATTTGGAACTGTTTTGTTCAGTTTTGAAATTCTATCGTTTAAATTGAATTTAAAAATAGCTTTCCGAGGCGCAGTCTCGGAATTCGACGAAACCAGTTCCATTGGATCCGTAATATTGTATTACTATCAGATTTCAATTTTTGTGATGTTTGGAGTGATCGTTTTGCCGTACAATAAGCAAACGCGCTGAAATTAAATCGAAAATTTAATTTAATAACTGGTCCAAAAAGCTATCTTCTCCATACGATCGAATTTGGACTCGAAACCTTTTCCATTGCGTTCGGAATAAGGTTATAACATTACGAATGCCTGGCGGCACGCCTTGACAAGAGGTCGAGATTTCAAGTGTGTTTATCGAGACGATTTTAATTTAAAGTAAGATATATAATTATATACATTGATTGACCTGTATCTTCATATCAGCTGCCTTCTTTCATATCGAATCACTGTAGTAGCTAGGAGACAGCATGCAACCTTCCTTTCAAATCATGTTTCCTCTTTTGAAAAACATCACGTGTCTTTGTTTAATAAAAAGAAAACAATCGAACAAAAACCTTCTTCGTTTAAAATAAAAGAAACCGAAAAGCGAGCTGCCATGACCTCACTTTTTCTCGTATTCAAAACAATAATGGCCGATAAAAAAAATCGAATTCATTCCTCTTATCCAAAATCGACAGTTTATAAAAAAGAAAAGAAAAAGAAATTATAGCCGAGCATCTCCAGTTAAATCGCGACCAGGAGGGGAGGCGATTCGAAGGCGACGGCGATGTTGGATTTGGAATTCGCGAAGGCAAGGCATCATGATGGGGTCTGATTTGGGTTCGAGCGCACGGAACTGGCAGTAGCGAGGTGTTCTGGGGTTTAGCATCGCTAGCGGTGGCGAGCTCGAGGTCGCGTGGCGGCGCGTGGTGCTAGGATTTGGGCGCGATGCCTGGTCAATCTCCAGCATGCGAGTTTGAGATGGGGGTTCGGTGATTGTTGCGCTTTGGGAAGTTGGATTCGTTAAAATGAATTAAGGTAAATAAATTTTTAAATTCGTTTTCTTTTGTTTAAGGGCAGTTAGTTAAATCGGGAAGTTAGGGATTATTTAAAAATATATATATATATAATATGAAAGCAGAACATGATGTTGATCCAGATATAAACTGTTAATTTGAATAAATTCTTAATTTTGTTCTAATTTATGAGTATATTCTGGTTGTTTGTAAACAGAAAAAAAAATCTAGTGAGATTTAATTGCAGATTTATATGCAGAAAAATAAATAAAAAATAAATCATTAGTTAAAATAAATTTATTAAATGATAATTGGTAATTCGAATTATTCGAATATTAATAAATTGTATAAATTGTTTATACAAGGTTTAACAATCAAAGAAAACAAGCTGAAATGGAAATGGATTGCAAAAATAAAAGCAAAGGTGAGATTTTCTCACTCAAATGAAAGTTGGATTTTCAGTTATTGATTGCTATTTGGATGTGATATAGTATATATAGTAATATATAGCAATATATATATTGGAATATGTATATATTGGTGATTGATTTCCCGCATTATATAGTGGATGAGACCCTATTGCGCCGCATAATAGCGGATTGATATTTTATAAATCCCATATACCGCGATATTCCACCTCGAAGTGGAATTGGTATTGTGCTAACATCTATGGATGCAGGGAAACAGGTTGGAGGGATCCAACTGGATTCCTCAAATTATATGAATTTGTTTCATATGTTGTGTGATTGTTATTTATAATCTGTGAATGATTATATTTGTGATTGGACGTGTTGAAGGCTATAATTTAGCCGAATGTATTTTTGGTATCGTTGGATACAAGAAATAAATAGAATTGGATTTTCGAAATAAAAGTTGGAAATTTTAAGTGAATTTCTTTTGAAAGAATTGGGTGAATTTAAAAGAAGTAATTAAAGTATTAAAATTGATTTTCGTAAACTTATCGAATAAATTCCAAAATATGGTGAAAGGATTTTAATAAAAGGGTTTTGAATAATATTATTTAAAGGTTGAAGAATTTATTTAAAATGGAATTTTGAATGGTTGGGAAGAATAAAGGAATTTATTTTAAAAATGTGATAAATTTGTTTGAAATCCAATTGATAATTGATTTAGTATTTGAAGATAAATCTTTGGGAAATCGATATGAAAATTTATTTGATGTTGAATGAAAATTGATTTGTATTGAAATAAATTGGAAATCGATTTGAAAAATGATTTGGGATTTGAAATAAATTTAGAAATCAATTTGTAATTGATTTTGTGTTTGAAAGTGAATATGTGGAAATTTAAAATTCACAATGGAAGTTATAAAGGAAAGGGAAATTTGTTTTAAAAATAAACGTTGATTTATTTTTAAAGTGTGGAAAATATGATTTGAAATTGGTTTTTTCAAAGTGATGAAGTGTGGAAATAAATTTACAAATTGGGATGTAAATTTGAAATAAATCGATAAGGATTTATTTAATTGGTTTAAATGAAAGTGATTTGAAATTTGTTTTCAAATGGTTGAAGTGTAAACCATATATCGGGAAGATATTTGAAATTTAATAATTTGGGAAAAATTATTTAAATTGGTTGATTGTTGTGAATGTTGTTTGATAGTTAAATAACCAACTATCAATATTTTCCTTTGAAATGGCACTTGAATTTGTTTTTAAAACAAACGCTCACTATTCGGGTTAGCCGGGAAAAGACCTTTGTGTCATATAACCCATTCTGAATTAGTGATACGACGATATGGATCGTATTGAAGACCGGTGTTGAAGACCGGATATTTTCGAAAATGAAAGGACAACCTGTCGAATGTCTCTGCACTGAGTTGCTCCGGTATAGAGATTTATATCACTCTTCTTGTGATGGGAAGTCCGGACGTGATTAGTGAATATCCGGATTGCAAGGGCTTCTTCGGAAGTGCCTTCGGTTCCGTTCGATCCCGAAACGGACTTGTATGGATGTGTGTCTGACGTTACACTTTGAGATGTAAAGATGGTTTCTATCAAATACATTTCTGTTGGTGGCGGAGAATTTATTCTCTTAGCTTAACACCCTTCTCTGAGACGTACGAGCTCAGAGGTTATGTAGTTGATGGTTACTAGTGATACATTCCCAATTTGGTAATGTGGCATACGAAGTGTTGCTGATCATTTGTTTGATCAAAGCGTGGCTTTGTGAAAAAGCGTGGCTTTGTGAAAAAGCGTCGCTTTGTGGATGAGACTTCGTCGAGCCTCACAACCCGGTAATGGTCGAAACAGGAATGTTGCGGCAAAGGTTTTTAGGGGTAGCGCCCCTAGAGTATGTCATTTCCTTCTGGATAAAAGGTGATATCATAGTATGGAGCCCCGATATTTTACCTATGTTGATGCTGCAAATTTATTATACTTTGTGGTTGTTTCTTTGTGGTTGAGGATCCTCGGATAAAGGTCGGTAACGACCGGGGGATGACATAGCTTGTGTGTTAGCTACCTAGTTACAGCTTGGTTAAAGCGTGAGGTAGCGTCGGCCTTGTGTTGCAGAGAGCAGGTTGACTCTCGGGGCGTCTTTCCAGAGGCGTTTCTATTTCGGTGTAAGGAAGTTCCTTAGCCTGACCATTTGTTGGAAATCCAAAGAAACAATACGAACCCTGTACGGTTTTAGTTGTATTACCTGCTATGGAATGTGGCGGTAACCTGCTATTGAACGTAGTAGCTATAGTAGGCATACAATAATGGTTGTATGTTGGCTAAGATTGATATTATACTTTCGAAATGTTTTCCACACTAGACATAATAATAATATCAAGTGATTTTTCATAGTAAACATATTTGACTATCATAAGGAGAAATCTCCTCCAATTCTGCGTTTGCATTATGTGTGTGGCGGGAGGCCTTATGGTAGTTTCATTTTCCAAAAGCATTGCGAAATTGTTTTATTTTCTTTGTGAAAATAATTGTTTTACGATCTCACACCAGTCACCATGACTGACTCGGAGTTTATTGTTCCCTTTCTAAACTCTGTGTGCCCATAATTTTCCACACGGGCAGCCTAGAGTTATGTTATCAGGATATTCTGGAGCTTTGGAGATGAGCTGGATGGTGAGACGTACTCCTGTACTTGTATATTTATTCCGCTGTGTATTCTGTATGAGGACAAGTTTATATTACTATCCATTGTTGTATTGAGTTGTATATTGACTCTGATTGATGTATGTATAAACTGATAGTCTTTTGTTTTAAAGATTATTGATTCATCTATTATATATTGTTCCGCTGTGAATGTGAGATTCTGATATTGTTTCTATTTCTGTTTATCTGTTCTTTCTTTTCTTCTATCTTCTTCTACCTCTTCTTTTAACCCTAATGGTTCGGTTTTCCGGCATTCTATTGTGCGGCATTTGATACAGTGGACGTATTAATGTCGACTTTCGAGTGTCGAAAAATCGCAATCGTTACAAGTGGTATCGGAGCAGCCGGTTAAGCGACAACTCTGGCTCTGTTGGGTGTTACTCATTAGAGATAGAGTCAGTAGTACTCTAGAATGAGTGTGAGTGTAATAATAGATATGAGCGCGTATTTGTTAGTGAATACAAAATTTGTTTTGTATTGTGTTGACTTATCTGTTGATTGTTTACAGATTCTGGTCGGTGCAGTCTGGCCAACTGTGATCGATAGGGGTTTCTAAACTCTTAAACAAGATAAACCGACACAGTATTGTTTTAAATAGGGTAAATGGAATAATTTTGCCCAAAACTATTTTTGTATAGAAAAGAAATAATCTTTGTGAATTATTATAGTATATGGATGCTTGGTTGTTAGGAAGGATAATATTGAAATATTATCATTGTTATATGGAATTGAATGAGAAATAATGGTATAACCAAAAATTTGAAGCTAAATTCATTTGACAAATGAAATTTATAAATATAAATTGAAAAAGATAAGGAAATAAAATTCATATACGAATGGAATTTGTATGTGTAAATTGTAAATGTGATTTATAATTTGGAATAGAATTCCAAGGAAGTATTTGAAATAAAATTCATCAATGGAATGTAAATAAGTTGATAACTTATAAAATATTTGAAATTGGATTGGAATAAGGTTCAAATTGAAAAATGAATGAATTTATGAATGAACAAATGAAGCTACATTTGTAAATAAATGAATTGGAATTGAAAAATGAAGTGAGATTTGATTTGAATCAAGTGAATAAAAATCCATACTTGGAAAAATAAAATAAAATGAAGTGGATTGAGTTCAAGTAAACTAACTTGATAAATTATTAATTCATGAAATAATGAATTGGAGGTTTAATTGGTTAAATTAAAGTTGAATTGTGAGCTGAATGAAATGGTTTGAATTTGTATATAAATTCGAGTAAGTAGTAGAAATGATTTGAAATTTCCTTGTTAAAGATAAAATAAATTCAGAATGAATTGAATATGGAAATTCGAAATTTAAAATGGATAAGTGAATATACTAATTGAATTAAATTAGTAGATGGAATGGATTTGATTAAATGAAAAAAAATTAAATCAAAGATTTAAATTGGAAAATTGTTACAAGGAAATTATAATTTGAGTTTTGAGTTGAAGAAAACTTAAGAAATTTTTTTGGAATGGTTGTTATCGACTTTTATTGGATGGTTTTGAATGAAATTTGTTTGATCAATGGGATCATGTTGATGGGATCATGTTGATTGATCATGATGTATGCTAGCGTAATTTGAGAGGTGTGATGCGTATAGTTACAAGCGATTCCACTGGGATAGTGGCGCAACCGCCGTGTAAACTGCGATCTAGATGCCATAGCAAAATTCGAGGGGCGAGATGCCTACGGTTACAAGCGATTCCACTGGGATAGTGGTGTAACCGCAGTGTGAACTACGATCTATGGCAACAACCATGGCGAAATTCAAGAGAAGTGAAATCTACAGTTACAAGTTATTCTACTGGGATAGTAGCGTAACCGCCGAGTAACTGTGATCCATGGGGGAACGTGCTTTCCATATCCATTTTTAAAAGGATTTTTAAGTATTTTCACTGGGAGTTAGAAAGTTTTTTTGAAAATTTGGAAAATTTTGTTAACGGAAAAATTGATTTTCAAACTGTAATGGAAACGTAGGAATTGAACTAGAAAATGAAAACCATTGTTTTGGTTGAAGTTGAAAGCTTTGGAAAAAAGTGAATTTTTGAAAGTGTAAATTGAATTCAAATGGAATTGAAAATGCAAAGTTAAATGGAAATAAATATATAACTTTGTTTGTGAAGTGAAAATAAATATAAGAAGTATAAATATACTTATATTTAACTTAAGAAATAAAGAATGAAATTCTTAATTAGAATGGGTATATGGAAATCCAATAAGTGAATTTGGCCATTGTTGTTAAGTAAAGTATACAGGGATTGTAAAGGCTAAGGAAAATGGAATTGGATTTTGATTTCGAAGGTAAATTTGAAATTACTCGACAATAAGGTATGTGTTTGAATTTCAGTATGAAATTTGATGAGTTTCTGATTTTGCCACTTGGCATTTTGTTTTCTTTTGGAAATTGGGAATCTGTATGGACATTTTATAGTCGTACCGAGTTAGCCGCGCAAAGGAGACGCTGGCGAAATTTTTCGAGAATTTAGAGAGTTAGAGAATTTTTGAGAAATTTTGGATAATTTACAATTTGAATTTAAATTTAAATTTGAATGGTGAAGTAAAATAAAGTTGTTTGAACTTATGAATAAGTTTGGAAAGTTAGAAAAAGATTAGTGTCTTAATAAAAAGATTTGGGTTGATAAGTTGATAAAACTGTTTGGTTTTGGAAAAATAGTTAACGGGTATTGGATCATTCTTCTTGACTTGTAATTTCGAGACGAAATTCTTTTAAGGGGGAAGATTGTAACGACCCTGAATTTTTGACATTTGAAATGTGAATATTTAATTGAGTTTAAATATTCGAATGATAATTTAATTTGAAATTAAGATATCAGAATGAATTTGGCGATTTAATTATTGAATTTAATTTTTAAATCTGGATAAAAATTTAAATTTTCAGTTTTAAGCTGATTAAAAATATTTTCAAGGCTTAGAAAATTTATATTGATAATACTGAAGATAATAGAAGCTTCAGAATTGAATTTGGAACTGTTTTGTTCAGTTTTGAAATTCTATCGTTGGATACCAGAAATAAATAGAATTGGATTTTCGAAATAAAAGTTGGAAATTTTAAGTGAATTTCATTTGAAAGAATTGGGTGAATTTAAAAGAAGGAATTAAAGTATTAAAATTGATTTTCGTAATCTTATCGAATAAATTCCAAAATATGGTGAAAGGATTTTAATAAAAGGGTTTTGAATAATATTATTTAAAGGTTGAAGAATTTATTTAAAATGGAATTTTGAATGGTTGGGAAGAATAAAGGAATTTATTTTAAAAATGTGATAAATTTTTTTGAAATCCAATTGATAATTGATTTAGTATTTGAAGATAAATCTTTGGGAAATTGATATGAAAATTTATTTGATGTTGAATGAAAATTGATTTGTGTTGAAATAAATTGGAAATCGATTTGAAAAATGATTAGGGATTTGAAATAAATTTAGAAATCAATTTGTAATTGATTTTGTGTTTGAAAGTGAATATGTGGAAATTTAAAATTCACAATGGAAGTTATAAAGGAAAGGGAAATTTGTTTTAAAAATAAACATTGATTTATTTTTAAAGTGTGGAAAATATGATTTGAAATTGGTTTTTTCAAAGTGATGAAGTGTGGAAATAAATTTACAGATTGGGATGTAAATTTGAAATAAATCGATAAGGATTTATTTAATTGGTTTAAATGAAAGTGATTTGAAATTTGTTTTCAAATGGTTGAAGTGTAAACCATATATCGGGAAGATATTTGAAATTTAATAATTTGGGAAAAATTATTTAAATTGGTTGATTGTTGTGAATGTTGTTTGATAGTTAAATAACCAACTATCAATATTTGCCTTTGAAATGGCACTTGAATTTGTTTTTAAAACAAACGCTCACTATTCGGGTTAGCCGGGAAAAGACCTTTGTGTCATATAACCCATTCCGAATTAGTGATACGACGATATGGATCGTATTGAAGACCGGTGTTGAAGACCGGATATTTTCGAAAATGAAAGGACAACCTGTCGAATGTCTCTACACCGAGTTGCTCCGGTATAGAGATTTATATCACTCTTCTTGTGATGGGAAATCCAGACGTGATTAGTGAATATCCGGATTGCAAGGGCTTCTTCGGAAGTGCCTTCGGTTCCGTTCGACCCCGGAACGGACTTGTATGGATGTGTGTCTGACGTTACACTTTGAGATGTAAAGCTGGTTTCTATCAAATACATTTCTGTTGGTGGCGGAGAATTTATTCTCTTAGCTTAACACCCTTCTCTGAGACGTACGAGGTCAGAGGTTATGTAGTTGATGGTTACTAGTGATACATTCCCAATTTGGTAATGTGGCATACGAAGTGCTGCTGATCATTTGTTTGATCAAAGCGTGGCTTTGTGAAAAAGCATGGCTTTGTGAAAAAGCGTGGCTTTGTGAAAAAGCGTCGCTTTGTGGATGAGACTTCGTCGAGCCTCACAACCCGGTAATGGTCGAAACAGGAATGTTACGGCAAAGGTTTTTAGGGGTAGCGCCCCTAGAGTATGTCATTTCCTTCTGGATAAAAGGTGATATCATAGTATGGAGCCCAGATATTTTACCTATGTTGATGCTGCAAATTTATTATACTTTGTGGTTGTTGCTTTGTGGTTGAGGATCCTCGGATAAAGGTCGGTAACGACCGGGGGATGACATAGCTTGTGTGTTAGCTACCTAGTTACAGCTTGGTTAAAGCGTGAGGTAGCGTCGGCCTTGTGTTGCAGAGAGCAGGTTGACTCTCGGGGCGTCTTTCCAGAGGCGTTTCTATTTCGGTGTAAGGAAGTTCCTTAGCCTGACCATTTGTTGGAAATCCAAAGAAACAATACGAACCTTGTACGGTTTTAGTTGTATTACCTGCTATGGAATGTGGCGGTAACCTGCTATTGAATGTAGTAGCTATAGTAGGCATACAATAATGGTTGTATGTTGGATAAGATTGATATTATACTTTCGAAATGTTTTCCACACTAGACATAATAATAATATCAAGTGATTTTTCGTAGTAAGTATATTTGACTATCATAAGGAGAAATCTCCTCCAATTCTGCGTTTGCATTGTGTGTGTGGCGGGAGGCCTTATGGTAGTTTCATTTTCCAAAAGCATTGCGAAATTGTTTTATTTTCTTTGTGAAAATAACTGTTTTACGATCTCACACCAGTCACCATGACTGACTCGAAGTTTATTGTTCCCTTTCTAAACTTTGTGTGCCCATAATTTTCCACACGGGCAGCCTAGAGTTATGTTATCAGGATATTCTGGAGCTTTGGAGATGAGCTGGATGGTGAGACGTACTCCTGTACTTGTATATTTATTCCGCTGTGTATTCTGTATGAGGATAAGTTTATATAACTGTCCATTGTTATATTGAGTTGTATATTGACTCTGATTGATGTATGTATAAACTGATATAGTCTTTTGTTTTAAAGATTATTGATTCATCTATTATATATTGTTCCGCTGCGAATGTGAGATTCTGATATTGTTTCTGTTTCAGTTTATCTGTTCTTTCTTTTCTTCTGTCTTCTTCTACCTCTTCTTTTAACCCTAATGGTTCGGTTTTCCAGCATTCGATTGCGTGGCATTTGATACAGTGGACGTATTATTGTCGACTTTCGAGCGTCGAAAAATCGCAATTGTTACAGTTTGTATAGGAGACAGCTACCACTAGACCAAAAGTAGAGGAAAAGGGAAAATCTATGTTGGGAGGTATGCTTTTGATTCATGGTATGTCAGTTAGAGTTCTATTTGATACTAGTGCATCGCATTCTTTTATATCTCATTGTTTGGTAGATAAGCTTAACATAGAACCCTCATACCTAGTTACTTCCTTAGGGGTTGTGAATCTAATAGGAGGTTATGCGATTCTTGGGATGAGATGTGACCACCTAGAGTTTGGATTGTTAGGTCATGTATTTGCTTGTAGTTTGCATGTGTTTGATTTCGTATGGTTCGGATTTATTTTGCGTATGGATTGGTTAAGTAAATACGATGCTAGGATATTTTGCCATGATAGGAAAATATCACTTGGACACCCTGACTGTAGTGATCGGATAATATACTCCGTAGAAAACCCTAATTTTGAGGATAATGCTTTGTTGGGTATTGTGGATGCAGAAAACGGGTTAAATCGAGTTTTCGTTGTTAGAGAATTCGAATATGTCTTTGAGCTCGTAGTACGACTGCTGCCGAACGAGCAATTGAGTTTCAGATAGATTTAGTACCAAGAGCAAAACTATTGAGTAGACCGCCAAGCAGAATGACACCTACCAAGATGAGGGAGCTAAAGGTGCAGTTGGTGGATTTGGAAAATAAGAACTTTACCAGACCAAGCAGTTCGCCATGGGGAGCAGCCGCAGTGTTTGCAAGGAAATCGGACGGATCATTAAGGTTATGTATCGATTATCATCAATTGAATGAGAAGACGATAAAGAATCGATATCTGTTACCTAGAATTGACGATTTGTTCGACCAGTTGAGTGGAGCCAAAGTATTTTCTTAGTTGGATTTGGCAACAAGGTTCCATCATCTTAGAGTGGCTATGGATAATATTCCTTTAACGGCGTTTAGAACCAGATATGGATCGTACGAATGGTTAGTAATGCCATTCGGACTAACTAATGCGCCAGCATTCTTTGTTGATTTGATGAACCGAGTTTTCCGAGAGCACTTGGATAGGTTCATATTGGTATTCATATATGACATTTTAATATACTCTAGAGATGAAAAGGAGCATGAAGTTCATCTTAGAGTGGTGCTTGAGATGCTGAGGCAGCATCAACTGAAGGAAAAATTCTCAAAGTGTCATTTCTGGAAGAAAGAAGTGAAGTTTCTTGGTCATGTAGTCTCAGAGAAAGGGTTGTTAGTAGATCCAGCTAAAATCGAGACAGTGAATAGTTGGAAGAGACCCGAGACAAGGACTGAGATAAAGAGCTTTCTTGGACTAGCTGGTTACTATCGGAGATTCATCAAGGATTTTTCACGGATAGAAGCACCGATGACTAAGCTAACTCGAAAAGATGTGAACTTTGTCTGGAATGATAAGTGTGAGGAGGCATTCCAAAAGCTGAAACAATTATTGACTACTGCACCTGTGCTAGTTGTTCCAGAGGGGAATCAGGACTTAGTGGTGTACACAGATGCTTGTGGAATAGGGTTAGGAGCTGTGTTAATGTAAAGAGGTAAAGTGATTGCCTATGCTTCTCGACAGCTCAGACCGCATGAGGTTAGATATCCAACTCATAATTTGGAATTAGCTGTAGTAATTTTCGCATTGAAGGTGTGGAGACATTACCTTTTGGGAGAGAGATTCAAGTAGTATACGGATCATAAGTCACTGAGATATTTATTCTCTCAGACTGAATTGAATATGAGACAGCAAAGGTGGTTAGAGTTTTTAGCCGCTTATGACTTTGGTATTGAGTACACACCCGGGAAGGGGAATAAAGTTGCAAATGCACTTAGCAGGAAACATCAAAGTGCAGTATTGGCAATGATAGCTGAGTGGAAAGTTTTAGAAGCATTGACTACATGCAGAATACAGTGAAGATCCGAGACTAGATCTAGTAAGGAAACTGCTATGTTGTCAAGTTTAGAAGTTCGACCGGTGACGATCAAAAGGATAGCTTCTAAGCAAGGGGAGGATCCATTATTAGTTGAATGGAACAGAAGGTTAAGGGATGGAAAAGATAGCGATGACTTGAAAGATTTCAGTCTTGATCGGAATGGGTGGTTAAGAAAGAAAAGAAGACTGTGTGTTCCGAATGTGGGAAACATTAGGAAAGACGTTCTTGGAGAATGCCATCGTTCGAAGTTCACTATTCATTCGGGAGGAACTAAGATGTATCATGACATGAAAAGAAGTTTCTTCTGGGAAGGCATGAAGAGGGATGTAGGCTTATGGGTGAAGCAGTGTTTAAACTATCAACAGGTAAAAGCTGAACATCAGAAACCAAGTGGGTTACTTCAGCCTTTAGATGTTCCAGTATGGAAATGGGATTCTATCTCAATGGATTCTATAGACGGGTTGCTAAGGTCGAATCGAGGAAATGAAAGTATTTGTGTTATAGTGGATAAATGTCCAAGAGTGCCCATTTCATTCCAGTTAAGTCAACCAGAACGTTAGCTGTTTTGGCTAAATTATTCATGAAGAATATAGTCAGACTGTAGGGAATTCCTAGTAGTATGGTAAGTGGTAGAGATTTCTTATTCACTAGCGAGTTTTGGAAGAGTTTACAGAAGACTTTGGGTACCAAGCTCAAGATGAGTACTGCTTATCATCCGTAGACAGATGGACAAACAGAAAGAGTAAACAAAATCCTAGAAGATTTGTTAAGAGCTTGTGTGCTGGACTTTGGGGAATCATGGGAAGATCATCTACACTTAGTCGAGTTTTCATATAACAACAGTTATCATACTAGTATAGGGAATGCACCGTTTGAAGCCTTATATGAAAGGTCATGCAAATCTCTCTTTTGTTGGTTAGAGACCGGGGATAGGTTAGTTCTTGGTCCGGATTTGGTTAGGGAAGCTGCAGAAAAGATTGAGTTAATTCAAACAAGAATGAAGGAAGCTCGGTCTAGGCAGAAGAGTTACGCTGATAAGAGACGGAAAGACTTAGAGTTCTCAGTTGGAGATCATGTTTTCATCAAGGTATCACCGATGAAAGGTGTAATCAGATTCGGAAAATCAAGAAAATTGACCCAAGATTTGTTGAACCATTTCCTATTATAGAAAGAATCGGGAAACTCGCATACAGAGTAGAGTTATCGAATAGTTCGGTACGAATCCATAATGTTTTTCATATTTCTCATTTAAGGAAGTGTATTCGAGATCCAGAAACTATTATTACACCGACTGTGTTAGATGATTTATTAGTGGAATCGGATATGACTATAGTTAGAAAGCCAATTCGTATAGTCATGAGAGGTGAGAAGAGACTAAGGACCAGGATAATCGGATTAGTCAAAGTCCAGTGGGTTGATGACGAGAGAGACTGTACATGGGAAACTAAGAGCAGGATTAGAGATAATTTTCCTGACTTGTGTATGTTTTACCTTTATGATTGACTGTTATGAGTACCTTATCGTAATTTCAAGGACAAAATTATTTAAAGAGGGGAGTATGTAATGACTCTAATTTTGATTGACATTATTTAGGACATGTAATAGATAAATTAAATGAAATAATGTAAATAGTTAAGGGGTTGGGATTTGAAAAATTTTAGGTGGTCGTGCCTTAATTAACCTATAAGCCAAAGAAAATTAAAATGAAATAAGTAAGAGGAATAAGATAAGGGCAAAATAAGAATAGGTTATATTCTTATACCCTAAACCCTTATCCCATTCTCATTTCCAACATTCACAAACAAAACTAAACATAGAGTTTGGCCGACCACCATTAGAAGAAAACAAAAGGAAGATAAGCAAGAAAGCAAGTAGGAAGCTTAAGCAAATTAATCCAAGAGCAAATCTCAACCTTCTTAACAATCAAGCAAAGGTGAATAATAAATTACATCTCATTTTTATAGTTTTCGGTTTCTAGATGAGATCCGAATTTATTTTGCAAGTAAAATGCCATGATTTGATTGTTTAAATGGATATATAAGCTTGTTGATGATTTATGTTGCTTCATATAGATTTTATGATAAGTTTTGATTTGAAAAACCTATTAAATGACATCCTAATGATTTGCTTTTTGATATAAGGTCAAAAACGTTATTTTAGAGACGAGTTTCAAGTTTCATAATTTTCTATGTTAATATGGATTTATTATGAATTTTCTAGGAAAGATAATGGTTTAATTGAGTTTAAATTATTTTCATCAAATATATAATAGCCTTGGGTTTGAAATTTAAATATGTTAGAAAACATAAAAAAATGATTTATGGGAATTTTTGGAGAATTTTCCTAAGTATTTATTTATGGATATAAAATTACTTAAGGTATGGGACTTAAATGTTTTATATGCTTCTAAAAGGAGAAGGGGCTAATCTGCTAAATGTTTTAAATTGTTAATTACTGAATTTGGCAGCACTTTTAGAAAAATATTTTGAAAAAGTATTAGCAACCAATTATATGTTGAAAAATAAGACAAGTTAGTTGGAAAGATAATACTTTAAAAGGCTAATAATCGGTTTTGCAAAGAATTACTGCTTTGCCAATTACAACAGCTACCTTTCGCCTTATACTTCCGCCCCAACCAAGACGAAACCAATACGCATGGTATCAATTGTAGGATCGATTTCACCCTAGAGAGTGGGTGAATAGGGTGATACTATTAATTATAAAAATTTATTGCGGAAGTATATAAAATATTATCAGCATAGATAATAGTCGAATAACAGCAGCACAGATAATAGCAGAATAATAAAAGTAGACAATATAACACATAGATTTACCCAGCTTCGGCAAAACCCTGCCTACGTGTTGCCTCTAAGGTTTCTACTAGAAATTAAGTAGTCATATGCTTACACACGTAAACTCGCGACACCCGCTATCGACTAACCTAACTCTACGCTCAAAACCCTGCCACAACTCAGCTACTGAGTTGCGAATTCTCGAACTACACCACCGTAGTTCGTCTCCTAGTCACAGTGTCACACGACTAGAATTTACAACGGTTTAAAAGTTAAAATACAAAATAAAAATAATTTAAAAACAAAAACCCTAATTTTAAAAATAGAAGCCCAATGACAATTTAAAGCCGGCCTAAAAACAAATGACAAAACAATTTTCCCTTTTTCTTTTATTCCTTCGGCCCGACTTCTTTTTGAATAATGTCTGCTTCTTTTTTTCCGTCGTTCCTCTTTAAAAAGCTTTAGGGTTTCTATGATAACTGAGGCACCGGTTGAAATTGATGTTCGAATTCAATTTCCCTCTGGTTCCTTCGTCTAATGAATTGATGGCTATGATTTTCTCAGTTCTTTTGCACTTGCGGCTGCTCCCAGTATTGAGTTCGAATCAATGAATTTGGTATGTAAATTATGTCGTTTAACTGCACTGTTGTTTTGCCTTGATTCGAACTCGATTCGAGTTGTTGATTTTGTGTTTTCTGTTTTGCTCAAACTCGAATGATTATTTCCGATGATGTATTAGGATTTATATAAGGTTCGAACTCCTAAAATTTCGTTCGTCTGATAATTTGCTTGGCCGTTTGATTTTGATCGAATGCTGTGATTTGAATTGACTTGTTCATCTCATATAATTTCGTTTACTTGATTAACACGGTGTTGATTTATGACTTGGTTCGTTCTTTTTTGCCTTGGTCATCACGGCTATGTTTTTTTGGCTTGCTCAATTTCTTGAAAACCACGGTTTTGAATTGTTTTGGACTTTGAGATGAAAGTTGACTTTGTTCATTCACAACTGGCTTTGATTTGTATTTGTTCGAACTTGCCTTGGTTAAATTTGAAACTGCTATCTGTAAAAATGTTCGACCTTGACTCGTTGATACTGTAACCAATAGATGCTTGATTTATTCACTGTATTGTTGCGTTTGAAGCTGTACTGCATTATTGTTTCATTGAGTCTGTTGCATCGGGTTGTACTGCTTGCATTCATATCCTTGTTGTCTCATTGTTTTAAGCTTGTTTATCACCATATATATACATTTGGGTTTCACTATGTTTGCTCTGGACTGTCTACTGCCTCTTGGTTCCACTACGCATGTATATATTCTTCGAGTTGCTTTGAGTCTTCACTGCAACCATATTATCACTGTATGTTGTGTTTGATGTGCATCTGTACTTGAAGTCATAGCCTTGTCTCTTTGTAGTCTGGTATAGGCATTGATGTTCATTATGTAATCTGCTTTGGATATGAAGCCCATATATGTTGGTGTGTTGAGGCCAAACTTGTTCATCTGCTTGTGCATATGTATATAGTGGTTGCTCTGCACCGCATTTGTTGTTTATGGTTTGGTCTCACTACATATTGATGTAGCATATATATCACTGATTTGATTTGAGTCTGGGTTGCACTGAGTTTGCATTAACCTCTGTCAACCGTTCTTCGAGTCATGTAGTTCATGTGCAGTTTGTAATTTGTCAAGCACCATTTATATACATATATATATATATGTATGTATGTATATATATATATGTGTGTGTGTGTGGTTTTGGTCGATTCTGGTGCTTGTTTGTTGGTTCATCAATTGGTAGAAATGTTGTGCTCTTGTTTCTGGTCTGGTTGCATTTGGTCTTGCATATTTGTACATGTCTGGAGCATTTTTTTATATGTACTTGAGTCTGGTTCATGATATTTGTGAAGCTTTGGTTTGTGGTTCATATACATTTGTTTCGCTGTTGGATATCATCATGCAGTCTTCATTTAGATATTGGATTTGCACTTGGTTTTGTACAGTTGCGACTGCACCTGATCCTCTGGCCTGACCTTTGGTTGTGAATTGAGTTGATGTTTTGGTTGACATGGTCTCTCTCGACTACTCATTGTTGTGTGGTTTCAATGTGCAAACTGTACTGTGCGTGTATTTGCAGTGCACCACTTCTTATGTGCATGTTGCATATTCACTTATACTTGACAATTTTGTAATGCACCTGCATTGAATCCAGCTTATAGCTCGGGTTTGACCTTGTGCTCGTATCATGACTATATTTGTATTGCACTTGAGTTGAACCCAGCTTTTGATCGGGTTTGACCTTGTGCTCACCTGTCCCCGTAATGTTATCAAGTGTACATTGGTGTGCACAGCCTTATGGCATGTATAGTGATACACTGTGCATGTCACAAGCTGTTCGTGTATGATGAATTCAAAATTAAATGATGACGAACAACCCAAATAACCGAGGCAAATAAAATTTTCAAAATTACATTTTATTTTACACTGCAAAAATATTTTATTTTCAGTTTTACTGTGTCAGTGTATATTTTTGCAGATTGCTCAGACGCTGGATTCAATCTGAAATGGAGTTGAAGATAAATACAAGTGAATGAGTGAATTGTAGTGAGGTGCAAATGTATGTATAGTGTGATGTAATCAAAATTGTATTGTAATCAAGGATTGTATATATATAGTGAGAGCTCAAATTTGTACTATTTAAAATTGTAATAAATATTTGTTTGAATAAAATATCCGTTTGAATTTAAATTCTGTGTTATTTATTTTATTCAGCAAATAATTATTTAATTATGTGAAAAATATAATAGTACATTAACAAATACATTTAAATGAATATATATATATATATATGTTTATTATCATCAAACAAAAATCATATACTCGCATATTCAATAATCTCCCCCTTTTGATGATAACAAACATATATTTAAGATTTTGAATTTATTAAATATATTTGGTCATTCAATTTGCATCCCTATTTGTATGCTCCCTCTCTACACAAAGCTCCCCCTTCATATATGCATGTAAAAAAATAAAAATGAATAAATGAACCTAGATGCATATAGAAAATATAAAATAAAATATTTGACCTTTATTTTTCAAAATCTTAACTTTTCTCTCCCCTTTTGTTATCAGCAAAAGAGTAATAGTGTTAGAATAATAGAGATAAAGTGATAGACATTAATACAACATTAATACTTAATCGGGTATAAATATTAAATTTCAATAAAAAATCAAACAAAATTCATAAATACTATGTTTGACGCATATTCCACTTTAGAATGATAGGGATGATGTCATCATATAAAACCATATAGTTGTGTCTATTTGTGGTATATTTATATTAGGAATTTGAATATCTACTAAACATGCATAACCGTTAGGACTTTTAAATGAGACTAGTAGTATTCCAAATTTTTATTAAAAAATGAATTCGAGTATCTTCTAACCATGCATAACCATAAGGACATTTAAATGGGATTAGAATCAACTTGTCTATTTAATCAATCAATTTTGATATGCATTTCATACATGCATAACCGTGAGGACTTTTAAATGAGCATGGAAGCATATAATCAAAAATTCCAAGTAATTCACCCATGCATAACCATGAGGACTTTTAAATGAGAGTGAATACTTTGGATGTTTTTATTGCTAAAAATATAATAAAATGAACAACGAATAATTTCCCATTTAAAATACCACATATTGACATACTATATTGGATTTTGATGAGTGATGGTCGATAGAAATATGATAGAAATAGAAATGATCATGGAATTTTTACCAACGAAAAGTTTTTATAACTCTTGTTTAAATTTCTAATGAAATTTACTAAATATACCGTCTCAAGTTATAATATATGATTAATATCAACACTCATCACTTTTTCAATCGCTATTTATCTTTTTGATAATTAGTAGAGGGTCAGATTAGTTAATGTAGTCATTTAAAATCAAATCCAAAGATAATTATAAAATCAAATTTTCTAAAATGACTAATCTGAAATAAGGTCAACAAAAGAAATTTTTTGGAAGGGGTTTGAGAAAAATGTCTGCTATTTGTAAATTATTTCAAGTGAAAAATATGCAGATATTTTCTTTCAAAAACGATGCAATTACTGAATGTCTCAACATAAATCATGTTCCACTAGAAATTTTTCTATCTACTAGATTACCAGTGTAATTTGCATCTGAATTTCCCTTTGACTCAAGATTATCATTAATTGAATGTTATAGACCAGATTGTGAGGTTGCAACAAATTTCCTTAAAATCATTTTTTCAGCTTTCAAATGAAATTCTCTTGAATTTGAATTGAAACCATGTAAACAAGCAAACACAAAATATAATGTCAAGTCAAATATATCCATATGTATCATGAGTAATCATCAGTCAATAAAACAACACCATTAATCCAAGCAAATCTATATGAATTAGTTCAAAGATGATTGTTCAACATTTTGAATAAGTCAAAATCAAAATCAGCATTTATTTCTTTATCAATAACTGGCTGAATTAAATTATGGTGCATAATATCACATGTAATAAACCGTTCAAGATAAATATACCATTACCTATTTTACCTTTATCGATAATATTTCATTTTTGTCTATTGTGATTCTTCCACCTTTATACTAGGCTAAGGAACTTTGATTTGTCGCCCGTTGTGTGTCTGAAACAGCCAGAATCCAGATAACACTGTTGTTGTTCCTTAGCCTGCCACCACATCTACACGATAAAAGGTTTTTGTGGCCTATTTGTTTTTATAGGTCCATGGTTGTTAGTGGCAAATGATTTTAAAAAATATGTTTGTGGAGACCCAAAACTATTTATATTTGTTCCTTTTGGCACCCAGATTTGTTTTACTTTAAGGGATTTTATATTCGTGCATTTTGGAATCCAAATTGGAATGGTTTTAAATTGTTTGAGTCTACACCAACAAATATTGTGATTGTGTCCAAATTTTCCACAAATTGTGCACTTGAATTTGACTTGATTAAATTCACTTCTAACAAGTTCAGTTTGCTTATATCCAAGTCCTTGCCTATCTGCATTAACAGTTTGTTTTCCTAATAGCATATTTAATGATCTTTCTCCTTTGGAAAATTTTCCTAAAGTTGCAGACAAGTGTTGGACTTGTGTTTTGAGTGATTCGTTTTCATTTAATAATTGAGTGCACTTTTTAATAGAATTTTCTCTTCTAGTGTTTTCACTCTCTTTCAAAATCAGAATTTCATTTTCAAGTGATTTTATTTTAATTTCCGATTTTTTAATCTCTTCTTCGAATGTTGGACCCTTATCACACTTAGGGCTCTTAGTTTGATAGTTTTCAACCAATTGATTAAGCTAATTATTTGATTCTATCAAACTATCTCTTTGTGATTCAATTTTGGCATATTTTTTCCTAAGTCTTTCAAAACAGCCATTTACTTCGTGGAAATATATAAGTAGTTCTGAGTGAGAAAGTTTTGATACCTCGCTAGGCTCGCCATCGTCGCTATCAGTTATATCACCTCGTAGGCACAGATCTACTTTTTCACTCTCACTGCTAGTGCTTTTGTAATCATCATCACTTTTATTCCACATGGCTGTAAAACTTCTTCTTTTTGATTTCTTTTCTTGGTCGTGTCAATTCTGAGGACAATTGGGCTTGATGTGACCGGGTTTGTTGCACTTATGACAGATGATCTCCCACTCTTCTGGGCTGCCTAGTGCTTTGATTATTCTAATTTTCAATTGTTGATTTAGAGTTGGATTTCTGTATCTGTGATTCCACTTTTTGAATTTCTTCATTAATAGTGCCAGCTCAGCTGCTCCATCATTATCATCATCGCCATCACTTTCTGTTGTTCCTTTGAGAGCTATCGATTTCTTTCGAGTATCACCTCCTTCACGCTCTTCCTTGAATTTCATTTCTATCTCATAAGTGGTGAGATTTCCGATGAGTTCTTCAACTTTGATTTGTTTCAAATCTTTCGATTCTTGAATGGCAGTTACTTTTGCTTCAAAACTTCGTGGAAGGACTCCGAGGATTTTTCAGACTATTTCCAATTCTGTGTATGGTTTTCCAAGAGCTTTTGATTTGTATACAATATTGGATAGTCGTCCATACATCTCTTTGACATTTTCTCCGTGGCCGTTGTGAAATTCTCGTATTCGCTACTCAGCATGGCAAGGCGAGATTCCTTGACTTGAGATGTTCCTTCGTGAGTCACTGTGTGCCATATTTTCTACGCAGTTAGACAATTGGAGACACGATTAAATTCAATTTGATCCAATGAACAAATAATGTAATTCATAGCTTTAGCATTAGTATTCTGTAATTTATTTTCTAGATCTGTCCATTGATCCATCGGTTTATCTATTTCCTGATTATCTACCATTATAGTTAGGGTCCTATAACCTGTCTTAATAATATTCCAAGCATCAATGGATTTCAGAAAAAAATTCATTCTATTTTTCCAGTAAACATATTCACCATTGAACATTGGTGGTCTAACTATGGACTGCCCTCAGCAAAAGCATTATTAAAAGAAGCCATTTAAAAATTCAAATTTTTAAAACAAAAATTGGTTTTTGAAAAAATTAGATTTTTAAAAATAAAAATTGACTTATGTTCCTAGCTCTGATACCACTTGTAGGATCGATTTCACCCTAGAGGGAGGGTAAATAGGGTGATACTATTAATTATAAAAATTTATTGCGGAAGTATATAAAATATTTTCAGCACAGATAATAGTCGAATAACAGTAGCACAGATAATAGCAGAATAATAAAAGCAAACAATAGAACATAGAGATTTACCCAGCTTCGGCAAAACCCTGCCTACGTGCTGCCCCCAAGGTTTCTACTAGAAATTAAGTAGTCAGACGCTTACACACATAAACTCGCGACACCCGCTACCGACGAACTTAACTCTACGCTCAAAACCCTGCCAAAACTCAAACACTAAGTTGCGAATTCTCGAACTACACCACCGTAGTTCATCCCCTAGTCACACGACTAGAATTTACAACAGTTTAAAAGTTAAAATACAAAATAAAAACAATTTAAAAACAAAACCCTAATTTAAAAAATAGAAGCCCAATGACAATTTAAAGCCGGCCTGAAAACAAATGATAAAACAATTTCCCCCTTTTCTTTTATTCCTTCGGCCCGACTTCTTTGTGAATAATGTCTGCTTCCTTTTTTCCCTTCGTTCCTCTTTAAAAAGCTTTAGGGTTTCTGTGATAACTGAGGCACCTCTTGAAACTGATGTTCGAATTCAATTTCCCTCTGTTTCCTTCGTCTAATGAATTGATGGCTATGATTTTCTCAGTTCTTTTGCGCTTGCGGCTGCTCCCAGTATTGAGTTCGAATCAATGAATCTGGTATGTAAATTATGTCATTTAAATGCACTGTTGTTTTGCCTTGATTCGAACTCGATTTGAGTTGTTGATTTTTTGTTTTTTGTTTTGCTCGAACTCGAATGATTATTACCGATGATGTATTAGGGTTTATATAGGGTTCGAACACCTAAAATTTCGTTCGTCTGATAATTTGCTCGACTGTTTGATTTTGATCGAATGCTGTGATTTGAATTGACTTGTTCACCTCGTATAATTTCGTTTACTTGATTAACACGGTGTTGATTTCTGACTTGGTTCGTTCTTTTTTGCCTTGGTCATCACGGCTATGTTCTTCTGGCTTGCTCAATTTCTTGACAACCACGGTTTTGAATTGTTTTGGACTTTGAGATGAAATTTGACTTTGTTCATTCACAACTGGCTTTGATTTGTATTTGTTCGAACTTGCCTTGGTTATTTTTGAAACTTCTATCTGTAAAAATGTTCGACCTTGACTTCGTTGAAACTGTAACCAATAGTTGCTTGATTTATTCACTGTATTGTTGCGTTTGAAACTATACTACATTGTTGCTTCATTGAGTCTGTTGCATCGGGTTGTACTGCTTGCATTCATATCCTTGTTGTCTCATTGTTTTAAACTTGTTTATCACCATATATATACAATTGGGTTTCACTGTGTTTACTCTAGACTGTCTACTGCTTCTTGGTTCCACTCCACATGTATATATTCTTCGAGTTGCTTTGAGTCTTCACTGCAACCATATTGTCACTGTATGTTGTGTTTGATGTGCATCTGTACTTGAAGTCGTAGCCTTGTCTCTTTGTAGCCTGGTATAGGCATTTATGTTCATTATGTAATTTGCTGCGGATATGAAGCTCATATATATAGGTGTGTTGAGGCCAAACTTGTTCATCTGCCTGTGCATATGTATATAGTGGTTGCTCTGCACTGCATTTTTTGTTTACGATTTGGTCTCACTGCATATTGGTGTAGTATATATATCACTTATTTGCTTTGAGTCTGGGTTGCACTGAGTTTGCATTAACCTCTGTCCACCATTCTTCGAGTCATGTAGTTCATCTGCAGTTTGCAATTTGTCGAGCACCATTTATATACATACATATATATGTGTGTGTGTGTGTATGTGGTTTTGGTCGAGTCTGGTGCTTGTTTTTTGGTTCATCACTTGGTAGAAATGTTGTGCTCTTGTTTCTGGTCTGGTTGCACTTGGTCTTGCATATTTGTACATGTCTGAAGCATTTTTGTATATGTACTTAAGTCTGGTTCATGATATTTGTGAAGCTTTGGTTTGTGGTTCATATAAATTTGTTTCACTGTTGGATATCATCATGCAGTCTTCATTTAGATATTGGACTTGCACTTGGTTTTGTATAGTTGTGACTGCACTTGATCCTCTGGCCTGACCTTTGGTTGTGAATTGAGTTGATGTTTTGGTTGACATGGTCTCTCTCGACTACTCATTGTTGTGTGGTTTCAATGTGCAAACTGTAATGTGCTAGTATTTGCAGTGCACCACTTCTTATGTGCATGTTGTATATTCACTTATACTTGACAATTTTGTAATGCACCTGCGTTGAATCCAGCTGATAGCTCGGGTTTGACCTTGTGCTCGTATCATGACTTTATTTGTATTGCACTTGAGTTGAACCCGGCTTTTGATTGGGTTTGACCTTGTGCTCACCTGTCTCAGTAATGTTATCAAGTGTACATTGGTGTGCACGGCCTTGTGGCAGGTACAGTGATACACTTTGCATGTCACAAGCTATTCGTGTATGATGAATTCAAAATTAAATGATGACGAATAACCCAAATAACTGAGGCAAATAATATTTTCAAAATTACATTTTATTTTACACTGCAAAAAATATTTTATTTTCAATTTTACCGTGTTAGTGTATATTTTTGCAGATTGCTCAGATGTTGGATTCAATCTGAAATGGAGTTAAAGATAAATACAAGTGAATGAGTGAATTGTAGTGAGGTGCAAATATATGTATAGTGTGATGTAATCAAAATTGTATTGTAATCACGGATTGTATATATATAATGGGAGCTCAAATTTGTACTATTCAAAATTATAATAAATATTTGTTTGAATAAAATATCCATTTGAATTTTTATTCTGTGTTATTTATTTTATTCAGCAAATATTTATTTAATTATGTGAAAAATAAAATAGTACATTAACAAATACATTTAAATGAATATATATATATATATATGTTTATTATCATCAAACAAAAATCATATACTCGCATATTCAACATCAATGTCTTTGTACATAGTTTATTGGAGTTAGGCGGAAAGCATAGAGTCGAAACATGCTTTCGAAGGGGTAGAAGCTACTATTTTTTACTACGAATCACTTATATTTATAGAGGAGGTTTTCGAAGGAGTTATATTAGCTTTCGAATTAGTTAAATGTGCCATTGTTTTATCAAAAGGGCTTTCGAAAGGGGTTGCTGCATTTTTATTTTAAAATGAAGCTTTCGAATGGGTTCGAAACCCATGCTGCCGCATTCAACCCTTCGAATCAATGCTTTCGAAAGGGTACTTTTGCCTTTAAACTTTGAAGCCGCTTCTCAATGCTTTAGGGTTGTTTTCGAAACCATCCACTTTATTTTAATTAGGAATAATGCTTTCAAAAGCAATGCTTTTGCCCTAGTTCTTTTAAGACATGTTCTATTAAAAGATAAACCTAAAGGTTTCGAAAGGAATGGTTTTAAATGGTTTTGAAGCTATGTTCCACAAACTTTTACTTAGACCCAATGCTTTCGAAAGGTTTATTTAAGTAAGGAATTTTAATACTTTCGAAAGGTATATAATGTAGGTTTCGAAGGGGAGGTACCCCAATGTTTTCGAATGGTTTACTTGAGTCTTTAAATGGAAGGTTTCCAATACTTTCAAAAGGCAAGTTTAAAGTATTTTGAAAAGAGGATGTCTAAGGTTTTATATAGTTGTCGAAGGGATACATTCAATGATTTCGAAAGGTCTATTTTTAAAGATTTCGA
Source organism: Allium fistulosum (assembly GCA_030737815.1). NCBI lineage: Eukaryota > Viridiplantae > Streptophyta > Magnoliopsida > Asparagales > Amaryllidaceae > Allium > Allium fistulosum. The sequence goes on along the minus strand of CM060902.1, from coordinate 373,657,202 downwards.
AAAGTATGTTAGTCCTTTCGGCCTAGTGTTTCAAGGTAAAGTGGTTAACCTATTTTAAAAGGGATACTTTCAATGGATTCGGAAGGGGCTGTCTAAAGTTTGAAACAAGGGTTTCGAAGGTGATATCTTGGATTTAAAACCTAATGTTTTCTAAGTTAAAGAAGGGCTTTAACTTGTTTTAAAGGGATAGATAACCCTATTGATTTAGGTTTTCATCAACATTGTTTTGTGTAAAGCATATATCATAGCAAAGATATTTGAGTAAAGCAAAAAGTATATTTTCCTTGTTTAAGTATGATTTAAAGGGTTAAATCAATTTGAAAGAAATGATTTCAAGGAAAATTTGATGGTGTAGTTAACCCTAAGTAAATGACTCTGATATTAGAATACCAGATGGGACTGGTATAGGGTCGCACCCTATACTTTAGCTAATAGCCCTCGACTAATATATGTCCAAGATTCCAGTGTGTAGGGCTTTGTCACAGGTAAGACTAAAATGTTGTTACATACATAAAGGAATATACAGAGAAAGAAAGGTTATTGGTGAGCCCGTAAAACCATTAGGATCAATTCACCATGGGAGAAGTAAGTTAAGGATAGAGCGTCCAGGAGTGTGTCTAGCAGAAGTTAGATTATTTATTTTGTCTGGTAGGCCCGAGTCAGCCAATGGTTAGTAGTTAGCCAAACAATACTATATTGTTTGGACAGATAGTCCATTGATTACCTAATTTATGTGCATATATGATATTGCTATTATTGCTTTAATCAGTTTAATTGTGGGATTCTAATTTGCAAAAGGTATGTTTTAAAAAGGGATATTAGTGAAGGGAAACTTATTCCACTAAGCGGCGTGGTCTAACTTAATATAAATAAACCGAGATGTAATAGTATTATTCACACCAGGCTTTATGTCTGACTCGAAGTTTATGTTTTACCTTTAAACTCTCGGATACTCATAATTTAATTTGAGTAGATTGAGATCTAAGGTTTTTTCAGGTTTAGTAGGTTGTACGAATAAGCTTTCGAAGACAGGCAGGAGGCAAACTTAGGAGCTATTTAATTTTACTTCTACTGTGATGTATTATGACTGATATGTCTATTTAATACTCTGATCATCCAAGTGGGCATCTTCATATGTCGTTCTTGGCGTAATTTGTAATAATTATATTTGATCAAAACCTAGGAATCGTTTTGGGATTATGTATCTGAATATGAAATATTGATTTGAAATGTAATCAGAAAAGTTGCTTTAAATCTGTGTTGATTTTTATTTCATATTCATGTGCTTCTAATATTATGTATACCATTAACATTACCGTATTTTGTCACCGAAAGTTAATACTATAGATGACCGCAGCATCTGTAGCGCTTAGCTTCGGGCCTCAAGATAGGGGATGTTACACTTCACCATCTCCTCCATGGTCCACTCCACTGGGTTCTTTATTAATCACAACCTTAGTTGTAGTCTTTTCCGTAGTCATTTCTATCATATCTCCTTTTGGATTTTATACAAATCCTAGTAGCAAGCAGAGATCGTCCTAATCTGTAAATTTCTTAATGAAAGCATCAGAAAATATTAGCCTTCAAAATGGGCTGATATCCCAAGTTACAATCAAAGCTGTAACATCCATTTTGGAAAATTAACACAAAGATCTTTTATCACAGTGGTTAGTACATGGTGTGACTTTCTCGGACAATGGAGGTTTGAACCCCACGGTCGTCACATATAGGATTAGAGCATAGATCAACTGATTAGAGAATTCATGGATCATGTTTTATTATGGTATGCCCTAGGAGTACATAGGTAGACAAATTGGGCCATAGTTGAAAATTTCTTCGAGTAGTGCCCTATGTACCCTCGAGGAAGCAGAGTACACATAGATGGTAAGGTCACTTAAAGGAGAGATACTTCAGGATGTGCAAAAGTTGAGAATGCGTATTTGTATTTTTATAACTGATATTTTTTTTAAAAGCATGCATCTTCTATAATTCTAATTTACTCATTGGAGTAGCTACTAGTCAATCATGAGAAATATAATCAAGGAGAAAATTAGGCATATCCCAAAGTGCTATGCAAGGAACATGGAAGGCTGGTTATGATGATAATAACTCTGCCTGTAAGAGAAGGGTTGTTGACATTTGAGTGTTACTCAATCCACTTTTGAGAGAGTAATGTTAGGTGCTCCACATTAGATGTTCCAAGTGACACAATGATGGATGGATGGTTTGTTGAGGTCCCACGACAGGAGCCTATTTCCTAGAGTCGTGCGAAACCTTCCAAATCTTATAAAAAGCACTATAATAGATCAGAATCTTATTTGTATACTCATTGTTACCTGAGAATATGAGACCATACCATTCGAAATTTGTGCACGGTTATTTGAATTAAGTGGTATCGATCTATGCGGGGTAGCTTGTTGTAAATCAGAAATAAGGATTGTTAGTTTCCAGATGGAGGGTGACGACTGAGCATATGGCTCTTGATTTTATGATATAATTGGTCAACTTGGAGAGTTTGGCCATGAGTTAACAAACTGTAGATAAGGGGATTAGTAAAGTTGCATTTTGGATGGCACTGTATTATAGCAGGTAGGACTCTAATTGGGATATCTTACAGATCAGTGTAGTTGATCAGTAGTTAGTGTTCTACCTATGCAGTAGTAAGGAAAGATAGGAGGCATGACTCTAATTTAGTGATACATGGTCCTTGGGGATCGATGCACAAGGATTAGTGATATATCTTCGCAATGTTAACATTCCAACAATACCAACCAAAAGTAGTTCTTGTTAAGCATGATTTGTAAAAATGTTATATTTTGGTTAGCTTAAGGTAAGTTGGGGGAGGATTCTGAAGTTGGCGGGAAGATTGTAGTATTGGTCCGATGATTTTGGGAATTGATAATCTGATATACTGAGCCAATTTTTACATCTTCGAATGTTAGGGTGCACCTAGTTTTCCATGAAGCTAATTCTCTAAAATCAAATTAAAATCACCTAAATTCTTGTCTTCATCTACATTCTCTATTAAAATTAAAGCAAATTAAAGCATTTAAAGATGGTTTTATTTTTGGTCATGAAGTTCTTGTTGCTTTGGGGTTGCTAGTGGTTGTTAGGGGAGTGGATACTAAACTTATAGCTTGTACTTATATGTAAGTATATACTTTGTATGAATTTGCTAATGAATGCATGATGTTGGATTTCATTTATGTTGAATTGATTTAGCATGGTTGTAGTGCAAGTAAGGGGAAAATACTTTATGTCGTGTTATGACAAATATAGTTTTTTCAAAAGTTAGTAAGCAGTTAAGTACGTAGGACTTAATAGCTTATGGGATGATTATAATTGTCATTAATAAACATAATAGTGAAGTTAAAATGTAATAATCCTAAAATGTGATTTTAATGAACTAGCAAGCATATGAGAATTATAATAATTTAATATATGATGTTGAAAGGGTTAGAAACCGTTAACTTGTTGTTAAGTGGTTATAATGAACTTTGAATTATTATAAACTCACTTAGCTATTGTAAAAGAAAATGAGTAAAAAGTATGAAAGACAATAAAGTAAAAGTTAGGATTTCTAAATGAAAAAAAACTTTCTTTGATAGCTTTCAAAAGGCATAAGCTTGAGCTTATATTGATAAAAATAATATAGAATATAATTTTTATAAGAGTTAGTAAGCTATTAGGAGTAGTAGCTTAATGACATAAGTAGTAATGATGATTGTCATTGACTAACACATTAGTGAAGATATAATAATTGGAATTGGACGTTAGAGGAAGTTAGAAAGCAACAAAAAAAATTGTACACTTGATGTTTAATTTAAAATAGTTGATATTGGATTCTAGTAGTTAATATATGAAGTAATCTAAAGTGATATTAATAGAACGAAATGACTTAAGCAAAACAAGTATGTATGTAAATTAAGGGTGATTTGTATATGGATAAAGAAATGTTGTTAACTTGATTTGGGAGATACGAAACAAATAAAAGTATTATAAGATGGAAAATGAATTGCTTAACTAGTTGGAGGCTAAGTGAAAGGGAGTTATGAGGATTAATAATTTAAATTTAGGATTTTAAGTTAAAAGAAGTTTGAAAAAGTTGCTTTAAACACACAAAAAAGTGGTTTGCAACAAGGATAAAAAAAATCAAAGAAAGAATGAGGAGCCCAAGTCTCGCTCCAGCCATGGTCGAACCATGACAATGCTCTCGGATAGAGAATCGGGGCAAAACTTTGGCATATCACTGCTGCAAGTGCAATGTGTAGTGCATTGTTGCACTACAGTAGTGCACTATTGCACTGCAGCAGTGTGGTGCATTGTTGTATCGCAGCAGTGCACATAGCATTGTTGCACGCAGTAGTGTGTGCGTAGGCCACTTCAAAAGCTATGGCATAGACTGAACCTAGCCCTGGCCTTGGCCGGAGCACGACAACGCCTCAGAATTGTTCTGAGTCAAGGCACGGTGAACCTTTTAGACTTGGTAAAGTGTGGATAATTCAATGGAGTTCGAAGTAATACAAGGAAACATCAGATGATTCACACGAGAACGGTAAGACTGCTGTTGTTGGGTATATGTGTAGGAATGTTTACGCGGTTTTTGGCATACATATATGGTTCTGATTTTTTGGTGTAGGAAAACAGAAGATATGATGCTAGTGGGTGAATCCATTGCATCATAGAGCAGTCATGATCTGCAGACGAGATCCTAGAGCAGGGGCGAAGAGAGATTGGGATGCCTTTCTAGAGTAGGAAATATATTGTCTATAGCACATGGTGTTGATATAGGACCTACATGAGTCAGTTATGACTCAGAGTCAACTGTAAGAGTTGGCTCCAAAGTATTCTCTATGTGGCAGTGGCAATTCATCACACCGATATTGGTTTCAAATATTCAAATAGCGTCGACCTTAGTTATTACTCATATATTTCATATGGGGTCATTGGGTATAGGGGTGCTTGGATAAATGGCATCATTATGGTCGTATTTTCTGTATTTCAGGGTTGACCAGGATTTGAAGATCTACGACACTTTTGTTTACGGATATCCATTATGGATATTTGGGAAGAATTAACTTAGGATATCATTTGTCTAGGATTCATAAGGGGAGGGGTGTTTAGGATCTATAGATGCTAAGATATATAGCACTATTATGGATGTATTAGCCTTATATTTTGAGTTTTATTAGGATTGGGGTATTTATGAGACCATTGATTATAGAGTGCAGTATTACTGTTCGTCGATGGAAATTCAATCGGTTTAGAAAACCGTCGAACGAATTTAAATTAAAAATAACCGCAAGCGCACGGCGTACACTTGTAGTACGTGGCGAATACGGGTCGATCTGCAGGGAATTGATGATTTTAAAAATCTATTCAATCAAATTAAAACAAAGTCGAGTGAAAGTTAAGCTAGAGAATTAGAGAATTAACTAACTAACTAAAAGAAAAGAAATGCAAATGTAAGAGTTAAATGACAATTTAGAGAATAAATCCACTCTCTAGATTATGTAGTTCAACACATATGAAATCATAATCTCTCTTTTTTGGTCATTAGTGCTTTAATTGATGTGTTTATCATAAGTATGGCATATTTGTGCTATTGATTAGCCAACATAAGCCATCAAACTATAACACACCCCTTAAACCACTTACTAACTTAAATGGAATTTGACAATGAAAAGGAAAATGAAATCTATTTTAAGTATGGCCTATTAACTATTGATTAGAAATATAGACCATCAAATTTTAATTTCAAATCACTTTCTTATGTCATAAACATATTTTGATGAAGAGGCATTTGTGTTAGTGATTGTTTAAGCATAGCCTATTTGGTGTCAACAATATAGGCTATCAAATTCAAGACAAAAACAACAATTAAGCCACTTCAATCATCATCATTAAGCACAAAAAGAGAGCATGAATTAACAAATAGTTGAAGCTACATAATTAGAGAGCTTCATTACCCCTAAATTGAAGGGGTTTAGCCTCTCATATTTGTCATTTGATTAACAAATGTAGCTTGCAACATGAAAGCGAAATGAAAGGAAAATGAAAGCTAAATGAAAGAAAACTATTCTAATTGCATAAAAGAAAATCTACACTACTAGCATGAAAGGAAATGAACATGTAATTAAAAGGAAACAATAATTACATTGCATAAAAAAAGAGGAAAGTTACATGAAAATAAAAATGGCTAAGTAGCCATGGAAAAGAGAAGAGAGCTTTCTTTTATTTGATCTAAAACTAACTAAGAGAGACTAAGGGGGGAGGAAGGTTACATGAAGATATATGATATTTATACAAGTGTTAAACCCTAATTCATATTTTTGGGGAATGCCCAAATTGCCCTTGGGGTAGTGTGGTGGCCAAGTAATCATTAACATCCACTAATCCCCACTTAAATATACATGAAGCTTTAATGTCCTTTTATCATGTGCTTAGCTCCTAATTTGAAAATCAAGGTAAGTGGGTGGGGTCCTCCATGATCACCACTTTGAATTATTTCCATCTTCATTTGTTCACTTCACTATTGTGCATGCATATATTATCATGAAGCCACTTGTAAAATTCACCAAATTTCCAACAAAACAACATAGAAAATTCCAAGTAAATTTTCACAATTTAATAAATGCACAAAAATGACCATTTTACCCCTATATGAAGATGAATATGGGACAAATTGAAAATAATTTGAATTTTGGTTTAAACAAGTTAAAATACCCGACATGATCATTTATTTAATTTAAATAGATTAAATATGGTGGTAAAAATATGCACATTTACGTGCACATCAAATACCCCCACACTTATCTTTTTATTCGTCCTCGAATAAAGAAAACAAAACTAAGATAAATCCGTTTTCGTAGGGAGCACGATTGCATTGAGCGTATGCAACAAGTCGTTAAACCTCTGGGTTACCCCAGTAGGACGAGTGTTGTCTCGTGAGGGTTTTCAGCGGATACTACCCACAAAATCCAAATGCAGGATGAAAATATTTACAAAATGCAAGATTTATTTACAAAGAGATGAATGCAAGTTTTTTAAAATATTTACAATGAAGGATTAACACACATAAGTTAAATATAGGTTTTGGTTATTATCTTGAAAATTTAAGTCATTTACTCATCAAAATTTCCAACAAAAATTAAGTTATCATAACAAATAGACTATAGTTTAACTCGTTGTTTCGGTTGATAACAAAGTGTAATTATAAAATGGATCCTTAGTTGATTATCAAAGTTTATCAAAGTGGTATATTCATTTCTTTTCAATAACAAATCAAATCAAATAAGTTAAAATAGTGCTTGGATTTTATTTGCTTACTCTCTCCATTTTTTGAAAATTTTATTGATATTTACAATATTTACATATGCCTAACTCGGATAAACTGAGGCCAGATATATTACCCATGCATTGCCTTGTGGACTGATGTGAGGGGAATACAGAGCGTGGCGAGTGAACACACGAGTGTGAACACCTATTGACTGTAGGCTTTATTAAAAAGAATTTTTATATATATACACCTAGCTCAGATAAACTGAGGCCAGATATACCGATCATGCACTGCCTTTCGGTCTTACGTGAGAAAGGTACAGAGCATGGCGAGTGTACACACAAGTGTGCACACCTGTCGACCGTAGGTGTTAATAGAAAATATTTACATATATACAAATGTTTTTTTTTCTTTTTTAGATTTTTTTTCTATAGAAAGAGAGAGTTTTTGCAAAATCATCTTAGCACCACTTAACTTAGAAGACAAAAAAAATGTTATATCCTTTACTTTAAATCAACCACTTTTTTTAAAACAAAGATTTTCAATTAGGATATATTTCATAATTATCACGTATGAATCTTCCTATATACTAGTTAAACCATTATTATTTGTAATCAAACTTCATTTTTATTTTTGTTAAGACGAATAAATTTTCAAAAATTTCAATTTAATAAACCAAAACCTTATATTTATCCTATAGTGTTTCTTTAAAAATAAATCAAAATGCTTTAAAAAAATTGTTTTTGAGATTTTTTTTTAAGATTTTAAAAGAAAAAGCAAAAAAAATGAAGATGAGTCTCCCCCCACACTTGATTTTGACTGTGTCCCCACAGTCAACCTAAGTGGAAGGAGAAAAATAAAAATAAAAACATGACCTTTATTTAAATGAAAATTAATGGTATTTACACGAGATCAGAAAGTATATCGTCAAAAAGTAAATGAAACGGTCTTCCAAAAACCAATTCATTTGCCTCGTCAAATATGCAAGACACAGCATAAGCATGAGAAACCAAACCATACGAGATTTTGAAGTTGAATTTGGATTTGGAAAAACGAATGCCGTTTTATTGAAAATCGAATGAGTTGTTTTATTGTCGATGATTTTCGGGGTTGATAAAACGATTGATTGAAATTCAAATTTATTTTCACTAAATTGAAAATCAAACTTATCATTGAAAACTTCTTCAGAATCATCGAATTCAAAATCAAATTGGTGTTTAAATCTTCCCCATCAGAGTTTAACGACTCGTTTTCAAAAAGTCCAAAGAAATCATGTTCGTTAAATTCATCTTTCTTTGTTTGATTATCAACAACTTCATTATGTATCTCAAGTTCAAAATCCAAAGTTGTTGTATTCAAATTTTCAGAAAAAGGAAGATCGAAATTTAAGTCGAGTTTCTCACCCTTAAAAGAATTGAAATCCAAGTCAATCACCAAATTTTCAACAACTTCGTTAAGATCGTTATTTTCAATTTCAAAAGTTGTTATTTGAAAATCGTCGATTTGGGTAAAAGATGGATTATTGTTTGACTCGTCATACGTTGGAATTTGATTTTGTTTTTCACGTTGTTTCATATATGTTTCAAACAACGAATTCATGTGATCATCGTAAATTTCATTCATTTGCTCAACAAAATCCAATTTATAATTATTAACATGAGGATTTTCACTTTGAAATTGTTGAGAACAAAGATTTTCAATCGTAACGTGGTTATGATTATTCCCATTGCCAAATTCGTTTGAAAAGTTGTTTCGATTTTCATTTTGAGTTTGAAATTCATTTTGGAGTTCGAAATTGAATTGGCATGGGTTATAATCGAAATCGTTTGAATTTTGAATTGAATTCCAATCTTGATTACTTTGAAAATTTTGACTTGAGTTATCACACAAATAAGAGTTACACAAATCATTTATCATTTGATTTTGTTGTGTGGAGAGTTCAAGTAAAGATGAAATGCTCTTTTCAAGATTTGAGTGTTGGTCATCATTTTGAAAATTTTGTGGTTCAAAATTTGAATCATTTAAACCATAGTTGTTGTTAAAATATCCATACGGTAACGACCCACTATTTTGGACCATTCAAATCGACAATAAATCCACACATGTCTGACTTGAATAATTCAAAACAATAGATTGTTAATTTAAATTGGCAAAACTCAGCATATACAATAAATAAATAATCACAGATCACAGACACAGAGTAATATAAAAATAATGCAGCGGAAACAAAAGAATAGTAGTTCATGAAGCTACTATATATATAACAGAATTAAACAAGATACAACAGAAGTCTCGAATATAAAGATATCTCAATACAATAGTAAAATACAAGATCCGAATACATCACTGGAATCAACTGAATAACAGATAGTAGAATCTATAGATAGCTGGATCTCCAAGCGAATCTCCAACTCCAAAGGTGAGTCTCGAATACTGGTACACTCAGTCTGACTCGAGCGTAAAGAAAACACAAAACACTCGAGTCAGGATTAACTTTCTTATATCAATAAATCCAACTCAAGTGAAATATCAACCGAAATACAAGTAACTCAAAGGATGTTTGGGATAACCATCCCTTAAGGATCCGTTAAACTATCTACTATGTAATAGTGTACGCTAAGTAGATAATGTCTAATCAGTAAAGTACGATATCAAAAATAGCGTTAAGTCATGGCCCATTCCACCCTTAACACATTTTATTCCCAAGAGCATATACAAGACCGTAGTTTCCCCAAAACTGGAAGTCACCAGAGGGCAATCCATATACTAAAGGTACAAACCAAAACGTAGTGGTCGCGAATAGGATAATCAGTATGACAAGGTACATGAGGCGATACCAACTAGGATACTAGTAGTTGCCTGATCTAGACTGATGTTGGGCATAGCAGTTACTGAAAATAACTTATATTAAAATTTACAAAGTAAAATATAAATAGTTTTAGATATAGTTTAAATACTTTATATAAAATAGCTTCCTTAAATTTCACAAATCAATTCACATAAACTCGAATTCCAAAATTAAAATTTAATTAAATCTCAAATCATCAATTTCAATTCAATTTAGTTTCTTAATAAACCCTTTCAAATTATCGATTTCAAATGCCTATTTGAACCATAAATAAACCATTTCAATTTCAATATATTTCAAAGTTTAAATATTCGACATTTCAAAACTAAATTTCGATAATTCAATTTATGTCCCAATTTAATTTCATTACATTTAGTTTCTGAAATATTTCTTTAATCATTTCAATACCTCAAAATACAACTTCAATTTACAAATTTATATAGACAAAATATCCCATTTAAATTTATATAAGTTTGAAATATTTATTTAAGCCACTTCTTAATTAATTCAAGTTATAAAACATATCTTAAAATTTCAAATTTAATAGATTTCAAATCAACTTATTTAAGTATAATTCTTAAATAATTAAGAATTCCAAATCAATTCAAATTTATCTTTCAACCTGAAACATTATAAATTCTATATTTAAAATATAAATTTTACATAAATACTTAAACATATTTCATATTGATTCAAATCAGCTTTATTAAATCAACTTTAATAAATCTTAAAAATCATTATTTATTAAAACCATATATTTCTTTCAAAACCGTAGAAATGTTTTCAAAAACATTTATATATAGACCAATGGTGTCTGTATATAATTTTCTATCCTATGGTCAAGTGATACGGATATTTATCATTTCAATCCGCAATTTAAATTATATTCGGGTATATATCTTTTCATCCCGAAATCCCAAATTCAATTTAATTTGAAAATCGCTTGGGTTTATCATTTCAACCCATAACGATTTTCTCCTATTCTAAAGTCCGTTCGGGTATGTATCATTTCAACCCATAGTGATTCTATACTAACAGGGAACTTGCAGAGTGATAACATATATGATAATAATATAACAACGGTAACAGGCATATATCATCAGTATAAATAACAGATAAGGGTGTTAGATGTCACAGGTGAACAGATACAGATGATGGCATATATATATCAATATAAATAACAGATAATGATGTCAGGTGTCACAGGTGAACAGATACAGATGATGGCATAGATATAGCAATATAAATAACTAACAGCAGCATATTTCAATTGTCGTTTCAATTGAAATCAAATTTAATAAAGAAAAGAACGTTAATCGTGAGTGATTACTCATCTTTCGAGGCTAGAGAGATTGGAAAATGGAATGAGTTACGGAATCCAAGCACGAATTTCAAAGCAAAGCTAGATTGACACAAATTTGACGGACAAGCTGACAAATAGGAATTGAAAAACGAATTAGACCCAATCAGAATCAATTTTGATATAAACCGAGAATGCATACATTATTATATTATTATATTTTTTTCTAAAACCAATATTCAATAAAAATACATATTTAAAAATCTATATATACTTATAAATCAATAATATTATTATATTACAAAACCGGTACAAAAGGATTTCTACATACATATCCAAACTCCAATGCATATACAACAAAAATACAACATTCACATACTATGACCAAATATACTGGATATATATACGAAACCGCTATGAGAATATATATACTTGAACCGTACAATTGATATATATATATATATGTGACTCAAGAGATCATATTACTGTAAACTGAGCAATAATTTTTATATAACCTTATTACATCATAACGTAAAATATTATACAAAATATACAAAAAAAAAATCATATATAATATAATATACATCAGATCACAAAAATAGATATATATATACATATAGAAAAACAAACTCATACTGTAAACAAAATAAGAACAACTATAGCTTGTATATACTGTAACCAACAGAGTCAGACTGCAACTACAATAGTAGACTTATAAAATAGACATAGCCTGTCATATAATAATATACTTCACATAAATCTATATATGTATAAAACAAAATATATAGACTTTGTAGTAGGAGGGCTAGTCCCAGCTATGACAAGTCACAACTAATACTTTATAACTTGTACAATCTATATAGCTTCAGCAATCAAATGTATACACTGCAACCGAATTGCTTCCTCTAAATTATACGTACTTTATAGGCACGCACAATACTATATACTATATATATACAATCCATTGAATAAACTAGCATATTTCAGATGCAATATATATGATGATATGTATATGACTTACATGAAATATAAAATCTTTGATTGAAAACACCAAACTTATCCAACTATCAATAGATATTTTAAACTTTCGATTAATGTATATGCCAACATATGTAAATTACATTATAATTATGTATATATATGTGCGAAAAATGAAAATTTGGCATATAAACAGACAAAGAAATCCAGATATGCACACAAGGATATGAAGAAATAAACTTAAAGTAGAATACAGCTATATATATAACTTTATAAAAGACATATTATATATGAGCCAGTGTATAAATGTTATACATGTTTATTAAAATCATATTCCAAATTCGAACACATATTAAAACCTTTATAATATATATGTATATGGAAAAATTAGTATTACATTTAAACGTATATACACATATCCAGATCAAAATCCATATATATACTTTAATATACATATAGAAGAGCCTGCAGCTTTTAAACATACTATTATAACTTATACGAGAAATTCAAACAGATCATGTAAACTCATCTTCTTCAAATTAATATAAAGATCAATACCACATACATTATTATATATACTGTATAACTGAAGCTTGCGTATTAAAACACTTATATATTATACTACTATAACCATATTATAACTATCCTCCATATATCTATAAATATGTATAACCATATTTCGAATGCTAGATTATAAATCGAACAACACGTACAGAGGAGGACTGCGAGAGGCGGCACACGACAGTGGGTTCTCGGGTGGGCCTGGCGTCGGGAGTAAGGCGGATGGCATGGGGCCGGAGTGGTTCATGGGTTTGCGTGATGGTGTTTCAGTGGGTGACATGGTGCGCTGGGTTGGACACGGTGAGGAATGGGAAGAGTCGGGATGCCTTGGTGGAGGAATCGGCGGATTCAAGAATGTGAGCAGGCAGGCAGATGGTTGCTTGGAGGACAAGGCTGGAAATGGGCGAGCATGAGATTATATTGGAGTTTGGGTCAGTGCGTGGGGTTTGCGTGAAGGCCATGAAGATGGGTTGTTGGTGAGGCCGATGATTTGAAAGGGGAGGGGATGAGGCATGCAATATTAAAAGTGATCGGTCACATATGACAGCAAACGTTTTATGTTGAAGAATAATAAAAGCCAAATAAAAATTCTGCGAATACAAAAAGGCAAGTGACTACTGGTGCAAAGGCGAGCCAATTGAAAGGACAAAGAAATAAAAGTTCACATACGGAACTGGTACGACTGATCGGTTCACCGATTTCGTCGTGTCCCGAGTCCCGAAACACATGAATGGATATACCGCCGAGATCGGTACGACGGGATGATCAAAATGGTATATAGATATCAGTGGTACGATCATCGTATCAAAAGTCGATAATCTGTACCGAAAAATACTGCAATTTCACCGAAAATAAGATAAACAGGGCAATAGAAGTCAAAATTTGAAGAAACAAAATATGACGCCTCACTCAGAAGATGATTTACAAATTTATTGTATAAAAATATTCAGGTTTGAAAAACATTTTATTATCATCAAATGTTAACTGATTTGAATTGAAATAAAATTACACAAGAAAATAAACTTCAATATTATCTTATGAAAATTTACCATTTGTTATGTTTAAACAGACGTATTCCAAAAATCAAATTTTTATTTCCTAATTCAAACATTTAAAAATTTCAAAAAATTCAATTAATTATATAAATAAAACAAATAAAATTTATTAAAAATTTACGGGTCGTTACACTCTCCCCCACTCAAAACTTTTCGTCCCCGAAAAGGAAGGAGGTAGGAGAATAGAAACAACCAAGAAGAAAATAGATTGAAATACAAAAGAAACAATTAATTAAACCATATAAATTTCAATTTAAATTAATTAATATTTAACAATTTGGTTAAAACCTTTTAGTTCACTTTAGTTAAATTAATCTATCTATTTCTAAATTCACTATCTTATTATCTAGTCATCTTCAATTAACAATTTCTAAATCATCAATTTGTATAATCATTTATTATACTCATATTTTATTCAACAAATTTAATTCTTTTATTCCAAATTATTATTAAATTTGTTCCACGTAATATATTTTATCACATATATTTAAATCATATAAATTAATTTAAACCATATAAATTTCAATTTAAATTAATTTATATTCATTAACTGATTTTAAATTCAAGGTATTTCCATAAGTTGATCTAATTTCAATTTATTAATTCCTTCAAAACAAAATTTATTTTTCAATTATCTTATTATTCTATTTATCTCTATTAACATTTTATAATTAAAATTTAAGTGTATAACATTTATTATAACCACTCAAATTTTATTTATGAAATCATTTTATATTGTATATTATCCAATTACATTTTAACTTCTGAATAATTTAGGTAAGTTATATTGAAATGCAATTTAGTACTATACAAATAAAATTTTCGAATTCAATTATTTCAAGTTTAAATATTTATCCAAAATTTAGCTTTATTTATAATTGAAAACATCCTTTAACATGATTTTAAGAATAAAAATTTCATTTAATTTCAAACCCTTTAGAGAAAATTTCGTATATACTATATATATTAAACCAAATTAAATTTAAAATAATATATCTATAAATCAAGTCATACTTAAGGAATTCAAATCAAAATATATTTTTTTCTTTTCAAAACAAAACCGTAGCAAAGCTACAGAATAGTCTCTCCACTTCGAAACTCGAAAATGAATGTCGATGATGCGGCCGCCATAACCGAAATTATTTTCCAGCGACAAAGAGAAGAGCACTGGTTTCAACATTTTAAAATTCTTTGAAAACGGTTCCTATTTGAAAATATTTTAAATAATATACATTAAAATTCTTTGGAAACAAATTATAGTCAAAATACCTTTAAATAATGTGCATTTAAACCTTTAAAACCATAGTTCGAAATCATTGGAAATTAAATTTCAAATTCTTAATTTAATTTAATTTCAAATTCTAAATCAGTTTGTAAACCAAGTTTATAAATTCATTTATCGAACAATAGATGAAAATCAAATATTATCATTTCAAACAACGAATTAATTAACCTCTTTTTTTCTTCTTCTTTTTTCTAGAAAAAAAATTACTTGTATATTTATAATATACAAAATTATTTCATTTACCAAGTTTGAAAACAATATTGTGTCAGTTTGCTCTACTCAAGTGTTTTGGAAATCCTATCGATAGCGTTGATCAGACGAATCGATCGGAAACCCAAATCAACATCAATAACTCAAACAACACAATATATTTTTTTTAAACATTTTAAATATTAATTTACGAATACACTTCCTCTCTCGACAATACAAGAATAGATTTCAAAGCAAAGATAGAAATTCAAATTTGATGGACTCAAATCCAAGAGAATTTTTGATTCAAAAATAAGTTTGAAACAGAAGATAAGATAATTCAATTACCACAATCGGGAGATGGATGAGTTTATTTAATTCACGGGCAACCTTAACCGGGTCGTCCGTAACTTCCAGAATAAGACTGTTGCAGAATTCTGAGGTAAATCGACATTCGATCACCAAAGATATAATCAGGGCATAAAAGAGATAGTAGCATCAAAACCGAGGATCTAGAAATCTCCGGTAAATCAATGCCTATTGTAAAGGAGCTTCACCCCTTTACAAATCATTCGAAGTTTGGTGGGACTGCCGATTCATTATAAAGATTATTCGAAGTGGAGTTATGTGATGCTCCAGAATTGAAAGAAGACGAATAGTGAGGGACACGAATGAATTTTTGGAACCGTAGGGAACGTTCCAAAATTCAAAGGAATCGAGTCAAAAGGAAGAGATTCAAACTCGAATGAAGTGATTCTGTAAATACATTTACCCTATATGCTGAGTTTTGCCTAGAGCTACCAAAGCTCTGATACCACTTGTAACGACCCACTATTTTCGACCATTCAAATCGACAATAAATCCACACATGTCTGACTTGAATAATTCAAAACAATAGATTATTAATTTAAATTGGCAAAACTCAGCATATACAATAAATAAATAATCACATATCACAGACACAGAGTAATATAAAAATAATGCAGCGGAAACAAAAGAATAGTAGTTCATGAAGCTACTATATATATAACAGAGTTAAACAAGATACAACAGAAGTCTCGAATACAAAGATATCTCAATACAATAGTAAAATACAAGATCCGAATACATCACTAGAATCAACTGAATAACAGATAGTAGAATCTATAGATAGCTGGATCTCCAAGCGAAGCTCCAACTCCAAAGGTGAGTCTCGAATACTGGTACACTCAGTCTGACCCGAGCGTAAAGAAAACACAAAACACTCGAGTAAGGATTAACTTTCTTATATCAATAAATCCAACTCAAGTGAAATATCAACCGAAATACAAGTAACTCAAAGGATGTTTGGGATAACCATCCCTTAAGGATCCGTTAAACTATCTACTATGTAATAGTGTACGCTAAGTAGATAATGTCTAATCAGTAAAGTACGATATCAAAAATAGCGTTAAGTCATGGCCCATTCCACCCTTAACACATTTTATTCCCAAGAGCATATACAAGACCGTAGTTTCCCCAAAACTGGAAGTCACCAGAGGGCAATCCATATACTAAAGGTACAAACCAAAACGTAGTGGTCGCGAATAGGATAATCAGTATGACAAGGTACATGAGGCGATACCAACTAGGATACTAGTAGTTGCCTGATCTGGACTGATGTTGGGCATAGCAGTTACTATCCCAACACCGCGAAACAACACTCCCAAATCAAGGGGTGCACCCAAATCGAATCACAAAAGTAATAGATAAGGTATCTGTAATGGCCCGCATTTTCGACCGTTCAAGTCGACAAAGCAGACACACATGCCGACTCAAACAATCTAAAATACAGATAGTTATTGGGGTTAAATAAGAAAAGAAAGGAAAGAACAGAAACAAACTCAGAATCTCGCAGCGGAAGGAACAAGATATAATAATAAAATAACAGTTCATGAAGCTGTTAAATAAATAAATTTGATTATTATTATACATCATAAATCAGAGTTACATACATATCAGAGATAATACAACAATGCAACGGAAAAATAATACAGTGGTAGAATACAAATGATGTAATACCAAACTGCGTCTTCGTCCTCCAGAATATACCTTCAACCTAATCTGAAATGCTCAGGCTGACCCGAGCGTAATGAAAAGATAAAACACTCGAGTCAGGACTAAAATATCTCATGTAAGTCAAATCGAATAAGAAAATATGAGTGTGACGGCGTCAGAGATGTTTACGGGGTTTGACATCTCCTATCCAGTGTCAACGTGAGTGCAATAACTTAAGAGATGTTACGGGATTTTCCATCTCTCAAGGATCCGTTAAACTATCTACTATGTAGTACAATATGCTATTATAATATGTCTACATTAAAATAAAAGTATTAAAATAGCGTTAACTCATGGCCCATTCCACCCTTAACACGGTTTATATTCCCAAGAGCATATAGAAGACCGTAGTTTCCCCAAAACCGGAAGTCACCAGAGGGCAATCCATATACTAAAGGTACAAACCAAAACATAGTGGTCGCGAATAGGATAATCAGTATGACAAGGTACATGAGGCAATACCAACTAGGATACTAGTAGTTGCGTGATCCGGACTGATGTTGGGCATAGCAGCTACTACCCCAACACCGCGAAACAACACTCCCATAATCGAGGGGTGCACCCAAATCGAATCACAACAGTAATAGATATGGTAACGAAGAAGTGTGTCCGCTAGAGGTGGCGAACCTCAATGGCCCGGCGCGGCTCCTGTTTTAGTCATGTCAAGGGTCATCCAAAATCGTTCTCTTTCTTCAAATCAACACGTTCACCAAAACCATCCACTTCATTCTGGATCAACACTCCGCGTGTACTAGTTATTAAAGTGGTTTTCGGTATCGACAGAGAGTATGTCCATATCTGATCTCGGTCTCTTTAATAACTACGTATTATTACACCGATGGCCCTTTTACATTTCAAATCGATTCATAATTGATATCAAAATATCATATTCGCTTCAAAATCAAATCCATTTCAAATATCATCATATCTATTCAAGATGTAAGATTCCGTTTCAAAATCATTTTTCGCCTCAATATCTCATTTCGATTTCAAAATCATTTTTCGCCTCAATATCTCATTTCGATTTCAAAATCATTTTTCGCCTCAATATCTCATTTCGATTTCAAAATCATTTTTCGCCTCAAATTCCACAAAACGATTCACATAAACTCGAATTCCAAAATTTAAAATTTAATCAAATCTCAAATCATCAATTTCAACTCGATTCAGCTTCTCAATAAACCATTTCAAATTATCAATTTCGAATACATATTTGAACCACAAAATAAACAATTTCACTTCCAATATATTTCGAAACTTTAAATATTTCACATTTCAAAACAGTTCATATATTTATATAAGAATATAAGATTTGCTTTAAAACCATTTCGTATTCAAATTAGAATATTCTTCAAATTAAACATCCGTATTAAGTAGTTTACTTAATTTCTGGAACAATTCCAATTCAATAAACTTAGATTAATATTCGAATTTCAAGAATTCATTTAAGTATTACATTCCAAATCGATTTCAGTCCAAATCCTATTCAAATCAATTTTATCTTCAAATTTAATTCAATAGTTTCAATTTAGTCCAATTCACAAATTTCTTTGAATTTCAATTAAATTCCAAATTAATTAAATCTCAATTTCAAATTAATTTCAATTCCAAACTCAACTTGAAATATCATTTCATATAAATTTTCTTAGAAATATTCAGAGTTCGATTAAAAGTCCAATCTTTTAAAACAAATCAGCTTTCGAAAATTTACGCCGTATTTCAATTTTTTTTACTTAAAATCTAAACTTCAAATAATTAAACAATTTCATTTACCAAGTTTAAATTCCAACATCTCGAGCTTCAATTTAAAATAATTCAATTTCCATAAATTGGATTTTTCATAACCTTTAAATCAAATCATTTAAATAATTTCAAAACAACTTTTAAAATCATTAATTTAACCAATCCGGTGTCCGTATATAATTTTCTATCCTATGGCCAAGTGATTATTTATTCCAATTACATGTCAGGGATGAACATATATTACTTAAACCAATCACAGTGTCATATGCATGTATAACAGGATATATATATAAGCAAATAAACATCCAAACATTTAAATATCAACCAATAGCATCCATCGAAATAAATGATCCAATAGTCAATACAATTCACGGCAATTTCATAGTTATCAATATCGGGAAATTTGATTTCGATTAAATCCTAATTTCAATCTACTGTCAATTTAAATTTTCAATGGTGAATTCACATGACAATCTATATGACAATTTAAATTTTTATCAAACAACGACAAATAAATTCATATCACTTCATAATGTCAAATTTAACTACCATAAAGATATTCAGTACGTTGTGAGCGTTATAAAACACTCACATTGATTTTCTGTTGTCGCCGAGACGTTTCGGTTTGGAACTAAAACTGGACGACGCCCAACTTTAGCCCAAATTTCCACCGTCTCCAAATCCATCCAAACCAGTTTCATTTCGAAGCACTCGTCATTACGATCGCAACGCAAAAAATTTCGTTCCAATCGGACCTCGTATGAAAAAGTTATGCATTTTAGAAGTTTGTACACATTAATAATATAAACAATTTAAATTTTATTTTTAAAAATATATATTTTTTTTTAACCTAGAACGATCCAGGCCGTCGATTTCCACCCCATCAGATCTGGCCGCACCCTCCCCTTCTTCCTTCTCTCGTTCAAAGCCGTGAGTATGAAACCCATAGCCGCCTCTCTTCTTTGAATTTTCACGACCAAAATACACGACTTGAAGACGATCGGCCACCTCCATCGCGAAGCCCTCGGCGAACTCTACCTACACCGTGAATAGCATGGAACTCGGCTGCCCCTTTGGCCTCGAAAAACGTGAAAACGCAGCAGCTTCGAGCTCGATTTCCCGTTGATTCGTTGCTCCGTTTTCGATCATCTCCGTATGGATTTGAAGCTCTCATCGTCCTCTACAACTTTGTAGTTGACGACTTTTGCTAATTGTTGATGGATTGAGAGGAAAATGAGGAAGAAGTTTCGAAATTTTCTGGCCATTGAATTTGAAAGTGGCAGCTATGAAACCCTAGGGCTGATGTTTTCAAATGAAATGATAAAGGGTTCCTTTTATAGAAATTTACCGAAAAACACAATTTACTCCAAAATCCGAACTTCAAATCTAGCGTGGTGACCGGCGTTTCTAGGGTTTATCCCGCGTTCCGAACACAATGGAACAGGTTTCGGAAGCTAATTCGATCATCTGTGCGAGTTACGGCAATAAACGATCGATTTAAAATTAAATCCGTTAATCAAATTTCTGTGCGTTTGGGCTCGCCCCGGACAAACGTTAAATCTGATTGACATGAAATTTGAAACCCTACAATAATATGACATTACGGATCCGATGAAACTGGTTTCATCGAAATCCGAGATTTTTTGAAAAATGACTATTTTCTCTCGCCGAATTAATATTAAAAACAATTCGATGCGTTTCGAGCTGCCACGGTCAAACGATAACTCCAATAGCTACAAAAATTGAAATCCGACAATAACAAACTATTACGGATCCAATGGAACTAGTTTTGTTTAATTCTGAGATTGTTCAAAAAATGGCTATTTTCAGTCGATAATTAAATATTAAAAATATTCAATTTTCACAAATTAACTTTAAATTCAATTTTAAAAGTTCTATAACATTACTATAACTCCAATATGATAAGATAAAATTTTACAAATCATTTTCAATCATATTCAACTCGATTTTCAATTATTTCTGAAATTTAACTTATTAAATTATCGATTTAATTGTCTAATTAAATCCAATATTCGAAAAATAAATTATTCGACTGTTTAATTTCAATATAAAATTCCCAATTTTAAATTATTAACTTTTAAATCAAATTTCAATTGTTTACAAATCCCATTTTTAATTTCACAGTAATTAACAATCTTTTACAATGCAGTTTTCCATTATAAATCCAATATAAAAGATTATATTAGATTCAGCGTTCAATTATATTGTAATTCAAATTCAAGTTATTTAATTCCAAATGAATTCTTTTATTTCGATTTACACTTTTATTATTGAATTAACCATTTACTTATACATTATTATCAATAGTTTATAATTCATTTACTTTCATTTTCTTCAGCTATCATCTTATTTAAATTCACAGTAATATTAAATTACATTCATTTACATTGATTTCCATATTATAACTTCAATATTAAATGTAACATTTTATTTATTTCATTGTTTACAATCAAATTCAATTCAATTCAATTACTTGTTACATTCAAATTTAAATCTTTACTTACGTTCAATTACAAGTTAACATCTTTATCGAATTACAGTTTTAGTTATTATCTGCTTTCAATCAACTGTAATATTAAGTTACATTTATTTATATTAGTTTCAATAACATAAACTTCCATTATTAAATCTACCATTTTATTTATTCTTTGTTTACAATCATAACCAATTTGGTTTACAATCAAATTCAATTCATTATTTACATTCACTACAAGTTAACATCCATATTTAATTTACAAATAAGTTATTTCAGAATTCAGTTTTGTATTTTAACTTGTAATTCACATTTAACAACACAAAATTTTATTTCCTTCGGATTTTAATCCAAAATTTTCATTTTAATTCGTATTTTTAAAGTGTTAAAAATACGGGTCGTTACAGTATCGAAGAAGTGTGTCCACTAGAGATGGCGATCCTCAATGGCCCGGCGCGGCTCCTGTTTTAGTCATGTCAGGGGTCATCCAAAATCGTTCTCTTTCTTCAGTCAATGCGTTCACCAAACCATCCACTTCATTCTGGATTAACACTCCGCGTATATTAGTTATTAAAGTGGGTTTGGTATCGACAGAGAGGATGTCCATATCCGATCCCGGTCTCTTTAATAATTACGTATTATTACACCCGAGGGTCATTTAATAAATTTTCAAAATAGTTATATTTCAAAATCGACAGATCATTGCCATTTCAAACCATATCAATACGATATCACTTTCACTTCAAATAAATCCATTTCCAAACTCATATCACTTTCCAGAGTTACATCGCTTTCGAAATTGTAAGTCTTTTAAATCAAAACACTTTGGAAATCAAAACCTTGAAATTCATAACACTTTGAAATCCTAACACTTTCCTCTTAACAGTTTAGATATTAAAATTTGTATATATAGAAAAATAGTTTATTAAATAAAATAGTTTATATTGAAAAGGATTTATATTAAAATAACTTATATTAAAATTTACAAAGTAAAATATAAATAGTTTTAGATATAGTTTAAATACTTTATATAAAATAGCTTCCTTAAATTTCACAAATCAATTCACATAAACTCGAATTCCAAAATTAAAATTTAATTAAATCTCAAATCATCAATTTCAATTCAATTTAGTTTCTCAATAAACCCTTTCAAATTATCGATTTCAAATGCCTATTTGAACCATAAATAAACCATTTCAATTTCAATATATTTCAAAGTTTAAATATTCGACATTTCAAAACTAAATTTCGATAATTCAATTTATGTCCCAATTTAATTTCATTACATTTAGTTTCTGAAATATTTCTTTAATCATTTCAATACCTCAAAATACAACTTCAATTTACAAATTTATATAGACAAAATATCCCATTTAAATTTATATAAGTTTGAAATATTTATTTAAGCCACTTCTTAATTAATTCAAGTTATAAAACATATCTTAAAATTTCAAATTTAATAGATTTCAAATCAACTTATTTAAGTATAATTCTTAAATAATTAAGAATTCCAAATCAATTCAAATTTATCTTTCAACCTGAAACATTATAAATTCTATATTTAAAATATAAATTTTACATAAATACTTAAACATATTTCATATTGATTCAAATCAGCTTTATTAAATCAACTTTAATAAATCTTAAAAATCATTATTTATTAAAACCATATATTTCTTTCAAAACCGTAGAAATGTTTTCAAAAACATTTATATATAGACCAACGTTGTCTGTAAATAATTTTCTATCCTATGGTCAAGTGATACGGATATTTATCATTTCAATCCGCAATTTAAATTATATTCGGGTATATATCTTTTCAACCCGAAATTCCAAATTCAATTTAATTTGAAAATCGCTTGGGTTTATCATTTCAACCCATAACGATTTTCTCCTATTCTAAAGTCCGTTCGGGTATGTATCATTTCAACCCATAGTGATTCTATACTAACAGGGAACTTGCAGAGTGATAACAGATATGGTAATAATATAACAACGGTAACAGGCATATATCATCAGTATAAATAACAGATAAGGGTGTCAGATGTCACAGGTGAACAGATACAGATGATGGCATATATATCAATATAAATAACAGATAATGATGTCAGGTGTCACAGGTAAACAGATACAGATGATGGCATAGATATAGCAATATAAATAACTAACAGCAGCATATTTCAATTGTCGTTTCAATTGAAATCAAATTTAATAAATAAAAGAACGTTAATCGTGAGTGATTGCTCACCTTTCGAGGCTAGAGAGATTGGAAAATGGAATGAGTTATGGAATCCAAGCACGAATTTCAAAGCAAAGCTAGATTGACACAAATTTGATGGACAAGCTGACAAATAGGAATTGAAAAACGAATTAGACCTAATCAGAATCAATTTTGATATAAACCGAGAATGCATACATTATTATATTATTATATTTTTTTTCTAAAACCAATATTCAATAAAAATACATATTTAAAAATCTATATATACATATAAATCAATAATATTCTTATATTACAAAACCGGTACAAAAGGATTTCTACATACATATCCAAACTCCAATGCATATACAACAAAAATACAACATTCACATACTATGACCAAATATACTGGATATATATACGAAACCGCTATGAGAATATATATACTTGAACCGTACAATTGATATATATATGTGACTCAAGAGATCATATTACTGTAAACTGAGCAATAATTTTTATATAACCTTATTACATCATAACGTAAAATATTATACAATATATACAAAAAAAATCATATATAATATAATATACATCAGATCACAAAAATAGATATATATATACATATAGAAAAACAAACTCATACTGTAAACAAAATAAGAACAACTATAGCTTGTATATACTGTAACCAACAGAGTCAGACTGCAACTACAATAGTAGACTTATAAAATAGACATAGCCTGTCATATAATAATATACTTCACATAAATCTATATATGTATAAAACAAAATGTATAGACTTTGTAGTAGGAGGGCTAGTCCCAGCTATGACAAGTCACAACTAATACTTTATAACTTGTACAATCTATATAGCTTCAGCAATCAAATGTATACACTGCAACCGAAATGCTTCCTCTAAATTATACGTACTTTATAGGCACGCACAATATTATATACTATATATATACAATCCATTGAATAAACTAGCATATTTCAGATGCAATATATATGATGATATGTATATGACTTACATAAAATATAAAATCTTTGATTGAAAACACCAAACTTATCCAACTATCAATAGATATTTTAAACTTTCGATTAATGTATATGCCAACATATGTAAATTACATTATAATTAGATATATATATATATATATATGTGTGTGCGAAAAATGAAAATTTGGCATATAAATAGACAAAGAAATCCAGATAAGCACACAAGGACATGAAGAAATAAACTTAAAGTAGAATACAACTATATATATAACTTTATAAAAGACATATTATATATGAGCCAGTGTATAAATGTTATACATGTTTATTAAAATCATATTCCAAATTCGAACACATATTAAAACCTTTATAATATATATGTATATGGAAAAATTAGTATTACATTTAAACGTATATACACATATCCAGATCAAAATCCATATATATACTTTAATATACATATAGAAGAGCCTGCAGCTTTTAAACATACTATTATAACTTATACGAGAAATTCAAACAGATCATGTAAACTCATCTTCTTCAAATTAATATAAAGATCAATACCACATACATTATTATATATACTGTATAACTTAAGCTTGCGTATTAAAACACTTATATATTATACTACTATAACCATATTATAACTATCCTCCATATATCTATAAATATGTATAACCATATTTCGAATACTAGATTATAAATCGAACAACACGTACAGGGGAGGACTGCGAGAGGCGGCACACGACAGTGGGTTCTCGGGTGGGCCTGGCGTCGGGAGTAAGGCGGATGGCATGGGGCCGGAGTGGTTCATGGGTTTGCGTGATGCTGTTTCGGTGGGTGACATGGTGCGCTGGGTTGGACACGGTGAGGAATGGGAAGAGTCGGGATGCCTTGGTGGAGGAATCGGCGGATTCAAGAATGTGAGCAGGCAGGCAGATGGTTGCATGGAGGACAATGCTGGAAATGGGCGAGCACGAGATTATATTGGAGTTTGGCTCAGTGCGTGGGGTTTGCGTGAAGGCCATGAAGATGGGTTGTTGGTGAGGCCGATGATTTGAAAGGGGAGGGGATGAGGCATGCAACAATATTAAAAGTGATCGGTCACATATGACAACAAACATTTTATGTTGAAGAATAATAAAAGCCAAATAAAAATTCTGCGAATACCAAAAGGCAAGTGACTACTGGTGCAAAGGCGAGCCAATTGAAAGGACAAAGAAATAAAAGTTCACATACGGAATTGGTACGACTGATCGGTTCACCGATTTCGTCGTGTCCCGAGTCCCGAAACACATGAATGGATATACCGCCGAGATCGGTACAATGAGATGATCAAAATGGTATATAGATATCAGTGGTACGATCATCGTATCAAAAGTCGATAATCTGTACCGAAAAATACTGCAATTTCACCGAAAATAAGATAAACGGGGCAATAGAAGTCAAAATTTGAAGAAACAAAATATGACGCCTCACTCAGAAGATGATTTACAAATTTATTGTATAAAAATATTCAGGTTTGAAAAACATTTTATTATCATCAAATGTTAACTGATTTGAATTGAAATAAAATTACACAAGAAAATAAACTTCAATATTATCTTATGAAAATTTACCATTTGCTATGTTTAAACAGACGTATTCCAAAAATCAATTTTTTATTTCCTAATTCAAACATTTAAAAATTTCACAAAATTCAATTAATTATATAAATAAAACAAATAAAATTTATTAAAAATTTACGGGTCGTTACAGATTTGGAGTGAAACCATATGGATTATATTGATTTTCACAACTATTGTAAAATTCACGTAAGTGGGGAAACTCGGACATTTTCAAGAATGTTTTTGTTTTTTTTAAGAAAAAATATTTACAAATAAAATTTATTTTTCAAAAGGGAAATTGATTTTTTTTCGGATTTTCAAAAATTTTTTTGGCTTTTTTGAAAAGATTTTATATTTTTTTGGATTTTTTGTTTTTCTAAATTTTTTTTTGGATTTTTGAAATTTCAAAGGAAAAGGAGGAAAAAAAATTCAAAGAAAAAGAAAGGGAATATTTACAATTTTTTTTAGTTTTGAATTTTGAATTTTGAATTTTTTTTAAAAAATATGCATGAACTAATGCAACTAAATGAATGCAAATTTAATTACAAATGATTTATCCTAAGTTAACCCAAAATTGTATAATCACAAATTGTCTTAAATCAACAAGATAGTTCTCAGCCAGGTAACGGGCAGGAGTTATCGGTGCACCACGAATCACCGTTGCAATGCAGCCGAAGGTTTAAGTACCTTCAGAGGAACAACCACTATAATATTTACGAATCACCGTAATATTTATAAATGGTTATTACTCTACCGTAGCCTAGACACCAAGAAATTAAATTGTTCAAAGAAGACAAATTGTCAATATACAATTAAAAGTTATCGATGTCTAATCGTTATTATTAATCAAAATCTAGGATGAAATGCAAAGCAGAAATTAAACGTGTATTAACAATGCAACTACGAATGTGTTTTTTTTTGTTTTTTAATTTTTGAATTTTTTTTAAATCTATATATGTAAATGCAAGCAATCAACAATGCAACTAAAATAAAAACAAGAGATATATACAATGCAAGGCAAATTAAAACAATAGATATATCAAGCAAGCGGTTTTTTTTAACAAAAGCAAAGCGAAGCAATTATTTTTGGGCAACAGTTGAGCGAAGCAAGCAACTTTTCCAATTTGCTTTGGCAATCTAAAATTTATAACAAGATATATACAATTGTTTTTTTTGGTTTTTTTTTGGAAAAGAAACTTAAAAGTAAGGTTTTACTTAAAAAAAAAATATTTTAACTAAAACAAACTAAAAAATGAAAACAAAGTAAAAAAAAGAAAATTCACTAAACTTTAAAACCCGGCTCAAATTTCAATTCAATTAAGAACTCGCAACTTCCAATATCAATTCCACAGTTACTTCTTCTTTATTTTTTTAGATACGAATCAAAGCTACCTTCCACATAATTAACCAGTAGTTCTCGAATTCGTAAATTAAAAAAAATTCAATATGACTTCACGAAATCAAAGCTCCATTTGAAATCAAAATTCAATTAGCAAAACTCAGCACGCGAGGTTCGAGTCGATGAAGTGGGTTTGGTTTCGAAGCACGATCTGTTGCAGGCAATTGGGATTTGGACGCGGCAGTTCCTGGTGATGAGGAAATTGAAGCGATTTCCTGGATCGATTGGGGGATTCGATTTTGGTTTAGTGATGGTTGAACTTTGGTTGTGGAGTGTATGTTGGTTGCTGGCATTGCGTTGGAGGTGGAGATGAGTAGCTCGGTGGTTATGTCAGTGAGCTCTGTGTTGAGGTTAGTCTTTTTATTTGGCAGTGATGATAGGCTGGTTATTGACAGTGGGATTTGGTCGAAGTTGTGACAGGTACGTGAGTTGCAGACTGTGTTTGTTGTTGTGGCCAGAAATCAGGGTGATTGGCTTTTGATGAGTGAAGTAAGGCTTGCTTACAGCTGAATCAATCGTGCATATCAGTGTGAATGTTTTGAGCAACTTTTCTTTGAAGGCTGCTGTGAAGGTTTAGTGAATGAATAGGGCAGATGTTGAAGAGAGGTGGTTGAATGGTTGTCTGGTAACAGTGGAAGTGATGGGATAGATGTACTGTGATATGCACTGTTCACTGGTAATGGTGGTAGGTATTGAAATGTGGTGATTTAAAGGATATTGCCAGTGGGAGACTGGAAGGTAGAAATATGCAACTGTCTGTTTGAAGTCTGTGGTTAAATTGACACAGTACGTTATTGATGTAGTAAAAGGATGTTGGCAGGAGAAAGTGATATGGTATAGTCCGTCGAAGTGGAAGTGGATTGTGATTTTCTATGTATGCTTAGTAGGAAGTGGCAGTGGGGTAGGATGTGATGGTAAGCAATGCAGTGTGTTGAGCAAGTTGAATGGTAGAGGCTTTGCACAGAAGTCATGGTGGTGATGGTGTAATGAATGACAAAGAGTGATATTGACTGTAGTTGTAGTATGGGGTATTTGAGGTGAATGAATGAGTGGTAGCAGTGTAGTGTGGAAAGCAAGTTGTTTAGTTGAGGAGGAAGTTGTGACACTGGTTCGAGGCAGATGCCGTTTTGTTTGAGAAGGGGACAGTGAAGGGATGAATGGAAATGTGAAACAGAGAAGTATTGACAGTGGGGAAGGCAGAGAGTATGGTTGTTTCACTGTTGAAGAAGTGAATCAGTTTTGTAGTTGATGAAGTTTCAGATGAACTTGTTTGGCTGTGAAGAAATTGTATTGGCAGTTCGACAGTGATGGTGAAGGGAAGTTGATGAGAGGTGTAGTTCAGGCAGCAGTGGGTTGCTAGAGATGATTTAAGTAGAAGGCAGTTGTATGAACTGTTTTGAGACTGTTGTATTGTGGAGTTTTGATGTGTTTACGGCAGCAGCAATGCTTATGGACAATGTACTTTGGTCGTGGGATGTGAACTGATGGTGAAGTGCAGATATGCACAGGCAAGTGTAGGAGGCATGCAAGTGTAGGCAGTGGATGGAATGTAAACAGAATAGTGGATGAAGAAAATCAGAGAGCAGTGGATAGAACAGTGCATGTAGTAGTGCACAGAACAGTGGAGGAAGAAAATCAGAGAGCAGTTTTTTTTTCCTTTTTTAATGTAAACAGAAAAAGAAAAAAAATGCAACAGTAAAAAAAATGTAAATGCAATATTGTAAAAGAAAAGGAAATAAAATATCTTTTTTTTTTGAAATTGTATTTTTTTAAATAGAGATGCAAAGCAACTAGAAAACAAACACAAACACACAAGAAAAAAAAAATCAAACAACACACATAACACAATTTTTTTTTTTGAATAGAAAATTGTCACACAAAACAAACACACAATAAAATCACACAAAAATAATTCGAAGAATAGAAAATCAAAATCAAAGCAAATCCCCGGCAACGGCGCCAAAAAACTTGTTCGTCAACGGAAATTCTATCGGTTTAGAAAACCGTCGAACGAATTTAAATTAAAAATAACCGCAAGCGCACGACGTACACTTGAAGTACTTGGCGAATACGGGTCGATCCGTAGAGAATTGATGATTTTAAAAATCTATTCAATCAAATTAAAACAAAGTCGAGTGAAAGTTAAGCTAGAGAATTAGAGAATTAACTAACTAACTAAAAGAAAAGAAATGCAAATATAAGAGTTAAATAATAATTTAGAGAATAAATCCACTCTCTAGATCATGTAGTTCAACACATATGAAATCATAATCTCTCTTTTTTGGTCATTAGTGCATTAATTGATGTGTTTATCATAAGTATGGAATATTTGTGCTATTGATTAGCCAACATAAGCCATCAAACTATAACACACCCCTTAAACCACTTACTAACTTCCATGGAATTTGACAATGAAAAGGAAAATGAAATCTATTTTAAGTATGGCCTATTAACTATTGATTAGAAATATAGACCATCAAATTTTAATTTCAAATCACTTTCTTATGTCATAAACATATTTGATGAAGAGGCATTTGTGTTAGTGATTGTTTAATCATAGCCTATTTGGTGTCAACAATATAGGCTATCAAATTCAAGACAAAAACAACAATTAAGCCACTTCAATCATCATCATTAAGCACAAAAAGAGAGTATGAATTAACAAATAGTTGAAGCTACATAATTAGAGAGCTTCATTACCCCTAAATTGAAGGGGTTTAGCCTCTCATATTTGTCATTTGATTAACAAATGTAACTTGCAACATGAAAGCAAAATGAAAGGAATATGAAAGCTAAATGAAAGAAAACTATTCTAATTGCATAAAAGAAAATCTACACTACTAGCATGAAAG
The DNA here is from genome assembly GCA_030737815.1 of Allium fistulosum. Taxonomy (NCBI): domain Eukaryota; kingdom Viridiplantae; phylum Streptophyta; class Magnoliopsida; order Asparagales; family Amaryllidaceae; genus Allium; species Allium fistulosum. The sequence goes on along the minus strand of CM060902.1, from coordinate 373,626,343 downwards.
GAAATGAACATGTAATTAAAAGAAAACAATAATTACATTGCATAAAAAAAAAAAAGTTACCTGAAAATAAAAATGGCTAAGTAGCCATGGAAAAGTGAAGAGAGCTTTCTTTTATTTGATCTAAAACTAACTAAGAGAGACTAAGGGGGGAGGAAGGTTACATGAAGATATGTGGTATTTATACAAGTGTTAAACCCTAATTCATATTTTTGGGGAATGCCCAAATTGCCCTTGGGGTAGTGTGATGGCCAAGTAATCATTAACATCCACTAATCCCCACTTAAATGTACATGAAGCTTTAATGTCCTTTTATCATGCGCTTAGCTCCTAATTTGAAAATCAAGGTAAGTGGGTGGGGTCCTCCATGATCATCACTTTGAATTATTTCCATCTTCATTTGTTCACTTCACTATTGTGCATGCATATATTATCATGAAGCCACTTGTAAAATTCACCAAATTTCCTACAAAACAACATAGAAAATTCCAAGTAAATTTTCACAATTTAATAAATGCACAAAAATGACCATTTTACCCCTATATAAAGATGAATATGCGACATATTGAAAATAATTTGAATTTTGGTTTAAACAAGTTAAAATACCCGATATGATCATTTATTTAATTTAAATAGATTAAATATGGTGGTAAAAATATGCACATTTACGTGCACATCAATTACCCCTGCACTCGTTTATTCATGTTATTGATACCTTATATAGTTAGAACATGTAGTTTTAATAATTGATATTTCACCTAAACTTGTTGCATGCAAGGATATATATCTGTATTTAATTAAAATATTACGAGGTTAGCTCACCTCATCGGACTCTGTCTGGCCCTTGTTTCTCTCTTTTATTTCCTATTTGGAACTTGTGATTACTCTTAGCAGAGTAATCTGAGTGACAGGTTGATTTTGGGGACAATCTAATTGGAGAGCTTGACTTTTTGGGTTATGGATATATGCCTATTTTTATGAGTAGTTCATGTACGAGTATATGTACTAGATTTTCTATTCATGTATGATACTATGTACTATATTGATGTATCTATTTAGTGCTCCATATGTATGGAGTTTATGTAGAGCGATTTTTTACATATTGTGGCTTTATTAATTTGATATACATAACATGTCCTCTATACATATATATTAGATTTATGTCAAGACTTTATGCATTTAACTATTATAACTTTGTGCATTGATCGTGTCTTCTTGTACTATTATATAATTATCCAATTATATTGTTCTTTTCACTATGAGTTGTGCAAAGGTCATGCCAAAATTTAGAGTGGAGTTTTGTGTAATTTACTATGTTATTATGAATATATGTGTTGATCGACATATATTCGATGCATCGTAAAAGGTAGGTCGTTACACTCGGTATCAAAGCCTATACCCAGTCTGAATTGTGTGTTATAATGTTGTGGTCGTCAGTCGGAGTAGTACTGATACGATATAACGCCTAAATGGTGTGCAATGATAAGCTAATGAGGATGTTAGGCTCCTTAGGGGGGTAGCATGTAACATCCCTTTCAAAAATTTAACACAAAGATCATTTAATACAGTAGTTAGTGCGTGATTTAGCTTCCCGGGGCAGTAGGGATTTGAATCCCATGGTCATCACAACAAAATGAACAAAGAGCAATTGAAAAGACAGAAAATGTCAATAATTTTTATAATGGTTTGGCCAATCATGATCTACATCTACTTTATAGTTTTTTATTGATATTCCTTACTATTACAACTAAAGTTCTAAGAGAATTCATGATAAAAATATCAAATCTTGTTTTGGCAACGTTTCATCTAAAAAATCCATAAAAGTCCTTTTCAACGCAATGAAGTTTGTTATGTATAGCTGAATACGTCCGATAGAATTGCATATATCATTTGGAATCATTAAAGAGGTACATCGGAGAAGGTAGGAAGAAGAACATGTTACATCAGACCAAATTGTAGATTTGATGGATATGTACCGGTCCATCCATGGAATAGTACTGCTCCATGGACTTGGTCCAGTTGACTTTTCCTCCATGTTTTCTTAAGTCTTCATCCTTTGGGTCTTCAAAGGAAAAATTGTAATTTCAGTTGATTGGTATCGATCCATCCCTAATCTTCTAAACTTGTCTTTTCCTTCGAAGTAGCATGCATGTCCATAGTACAAGTCAAACAAGGGCATTTTTTTATCTTTTGATGGATCGGTACCAATCCATTTATATTGGCCAAAACCCCTAACTTTTTCCTTTAGCTCTTCCAAGTTAATCTTCTTCAAGTCCAAGGTCCATTCCAGTATTATTTCGTAGTCCAATTCCATCAAAACGTCACTTGGATCAAATGTCGGATAAATAATTTGAATGTGAATATTATATTGTTTGTATTTGAAATTATCCACTGAATACCCAAACAAAATCATTTTGAAATTTTGACATGTTAAAAATATTAAGGCAATGCCCACCATTAAAACATATATCTTAACTATAAATTTGAAATAGTATTCTTTATATTTTAGGATCATTCAAATTAAACAAATATTTATGAAGATGATATTTAAGCACGTAGTAACATGCATACAAATTTTTCCACTATTTCAAATCATGGAGCTCAAAAATCTTAAGAATGTAAATAGGTGTAGTGGAACATGCCATATATATATGAGACCGACTATTTAGACATAAAATAAAACACAATTGGTGACATAATAGATTTGGACTATTCGATTTCATTGTGTTCACACATGGGGTTGAATTTAAGGGCAATAAGATGGCTGAGATTCACTGCATCCTCATGTGTCACCTTTTTGTATCCCAATAGATTATATATGTATGTATGTATATATGTATGTATATGTATGTATCCCATAGATACATACACATATACACATACATACATATGCATGGACTACTATTTAAACACAAATGTGATATAATAGATCTTGATCATTGGGTTTCATTGTGTTCATGTTTGAGGTTGAAATCAAAAAGCAATCAAATGGTTGAGATCAATTGTGTCACCAATTATCTTACCAACTTGTATCCCAATAGAAATTCTTATCTTATGTGTGTGTCTGTATGTATGTATGTATGTATGTATGTATGTATGTATGTATGTATGTATGTGTATGTATGTATGTATGTATGTATGTATGTATGTATATATAGTCAAAGAGTACTATCTCAAGTGACATGTGGTAAGCCATTCTAGATAGAGGTTTCGAACCCCAAAGATGTTGAGCACTCATTTTAATATCTTTGGGGTTCGAAATCTTAGTCTAGAATAGCTTACCACATGTCACTTGAGATAAACTCTTTGACAATATACATACACATGTGTGTAGGTCTGTGAATGGTATGGATTTTTGGCCTAAACCCTACCCAAACCCGCCTAGTTAATGCTAGTATATATTTAGCTCTAACTAACCAAGCCCGACTACTTACTATTAGCATCAGGTTCGATTTCATCACAACCCAGACTAGTTTGAGTATGATTCGATTATTAGTTTTCACAGTACGAAAATATGGTGTGTATGTTATTCATTTAACATTTTTTGTTTGTATATAGATGTATTTGCTTACTTTTATTATAAATTTGGCTTCATTGCTACCTAGTGTGTATGTTATTGTTATTCAGCCTTTTGACCAGGCAATATGTAACACCCCTAATTTTTGATAACATTATTTAGGAGATTTAATTAGATAAATTAAATAGAATAATGTAAATGTAAAGTGATAAGGGGGTTGAGATTTGAATAAATATAATAAGGCCATGCTTAATAAAATGATTAATGGGCTTAAGAATGGTTTTTGGTTAATTAAACTAAATAAGGGTATATTAAGAAATTCGCCGCCCATAACCCTTACCCTTATATATTTTTGTTCCTACCATTTGATTCCTCAGTCACATCATTTTGAAAAATGCAAATCAAAAAGATTAAAGGAAGGCCGACCATTAAGAGAAGAAGAAGAATTCAATTAAAAGTTAGAGAAAATCAAGCTTAGGGGAAATCAATCTCAATCTAATATCCTTATCTTAATCAAGGTGAATAAAAATTTCCATAATCATATGTTTTCAAATTTAAGAGTAAATTCGTTTTTATGATGAATTGGATGATAATATGCTTGAATCTTGATTTGTAGAATTTAAACAAGATTGTTTAAAGGAAATTTTACACAGTTTTAGGGTAAAACCGATATGTGTTGATGTTTAAATGCCATGGAAATTTTATGTCATGTAAAACATGATTTTAGAGTTGGGTTTCAATTTTGATAATTTTCAAGGCTATGGAAAGATTATTATGACTTTTCAAAGGAAAATATGGTTATTTGGGTTTATAAATTTATTTTGAAAAATATATTAAGAATTTAGGTCTGAAATTTTGATATGTTAGATAACATGATTAAAGTGAATTTCTAGAATTTTGGGATTTTTCAAAAGTGACTTGCTATGCAAATTAAATTATTTTAGAAGAGGGACTTCTTTGCAAAATTGGTTTTGCTTAATGGAAGGGCTTAATTGATTAACTTAACCATGGTTTAGATCTGAAATTAGCGGCAGTTATTTTGGTAAAGAATTTGAAAAGGTTAAGGCAACCAATCTGGTGTTGACACGTGGCAAGTTAATTGGAGAAAAGTTTACTTTAAGTACTATTAAACCAGGTTTACTCAGAAAAGAGGGTTTCGCCTACTTTGGGAAGCACCTATCGACACAAAAGCTTTCGCCTTCAACCTAGTCGAAACCTACTAAGCCCAAACCAATACACAAGGTATCACAAAGATGGTATATAGTGGATTGGGGAAAAGCGAAAGGTAAGGTGTCGAAAGCATAGCTTTCGAAGGAGTCGCTGCCTTGGTTTTGTTTTAAAAAGAAAAGCTCCTGCCTTTGTTTTGTTTTAACCTTCGAAGGAGTCAAAGCATATGGTTTCGAAAGAGGTTTTAAAAAGGATTTGAAAGGGTTGCCATAACTAGGATTGCTTTCGAATGGGTTATGAAAGAAGGCATTCCGACCTAGTCGAAGCCCTGTTGCGGTTCTTTAGCCTTTCGATGGTATTGAAGATATCAATCCTGTCGAAAGGTACTTAGTTTTATAAGTATAAGCCACTTCCTGTAGCTTTCTAAAGGGGTTAGTGGTTTCGAAAGGGGTTTCAACGCCAACCTTCCACTATTTTACCCAGATGTTTTATGCTTTCGAAAGGATGGTGCCGACGCCATCATGTTTTCCCCAATAATTTTATATGCTAAAGAATGTTTTCGAAAGAGATGCTTTCACCTATGTTCACATTGAACCCAAATAATATTTTAAGTATAAACCCAATGGTTTCGAAAGGGGGACTTTCAATGGTTTCGGAAGGGTTACTTCCAATGGTGTCGAAAGGGGTACTTTCAATTGGTTTCGAAGCTATGCTTCTAAAGTTAAATGTTAATATTTTTATATAATCGAAAGGTTTTGAAAGGAAGAGTTTAAAGTTTTATAAAGGCAAGAGCCTAATGTTTTGAAGATAGATTTTAATGCTTCCGAAGGAGGTCATCCTATGAAGTCAAAAGCAAGGTTTCGAAGGTCTCGAAAGGTTTTGTAACCCTAACTCATTTTTAAAGGAAAATCCCATGGCTATATTAAAGGAGTTTTTGTAAGTGGAAATTAGCCACAAGGGCCTCTTTAGCTAGTGCAATTAGTTTCTAGGACACACAACTGAAACAATTACTTTTAAGGACAAAATGCAAAATAATTAGTTTCAAAGGCCTAAAAACCTATGAAATTATGTCCTTTAAAGTAATTGGACTCCTGACTTTGTCCTTAAAAGTAATTATTCTGCTGACTTTGGCCTTGAAATTAATTTATATGGATGTGTGTCCTAGAAACTAATTGGACTACAAAGTTTGTCCTTCTAGTAAAATGCCCCTTTTGTAATTGGTTTTGAGAAGAAGCTTTCCTTGATAAAATAATAGTTTATAGGGATTAACCATGTTTTATATTAAACCCACAGGAGTGGTATTGCTACGTATTATGTTTGTTTCTTCCAATATAAACATATTCACATTATTTTGGATCCCATAACCGTATTTTGGGGGAAGGGCAGAATAACTAGCTAGGTTGACCTAGTAGTGAATATAACTTATGTTAACTCCTGAATGAGTAGAATTGCATCCAAGAGGCAGGAAGACCAGAATATAGGATGCTAAAATATAAAAGAAAGATGTTGGCAAGGGCCAATAGGTTCATAGTTAGCCTATGAAAACTATGTATAATAGAAGATGTCGGAAAGACAGGTTCATGGTATGCCCATGAAAACTATGATTTGATACTGGCAGGGGCCAGTAGGTTTGTAGTTAGCCCATGAAAACTATATCCAGATTAAGATATTAACAGATGTCAATAGGTTCCTAGTCAGCCCATGAAAACTAGGGTAAGAAGAAAGGATATTAGGGTCACCAATAGGTTCCTAGTCAACCCATGAAAACTAGGATGAGAGTATAGATATTGGAGTTACCAATAGGTTCTTAGTGATCCCATGAAAACCATGTAATTGGACAAGGAGTCCTTAAATATTTTACCGGTTATTAGTCAGCCCGTGAAAATTAATAGGTTAATAGTAATCCTAGAATCTATAATTGAGACAGATAGTCAGAATGAATGGGGATGGGTAATCCATAATTAATTCAGTTGTTTTGCATATCATCATAGTATACTGTTTTGAATTATTTTAACCATTGTGGATGTAGGAGCCTAGTATATGGTTTTATAAAGATTTTGAGATACTAGTGAGGGGAAAACCCATTCCACTAAGCGGCGTGGTCTCACTAGATATCTAAATGATTTGAGATGGTAGATTATTATCCATACCAAGCTTTATATCTGGCTCGAAGTTTATGTTTTCCCCTTAAACTCTCGGGTACTCAATTGATTTTGAGTAGTTTTTAGAGTTGAGGTTTTCAGGCACCTCGTTAGATGAATAAGCTTTCGGAGACGTGCAGGAGGCATGATAGCTATTTAGAGTTCTCTTTTCTTTTGACTCCACTGTGTTGTTTGTAACAGCAAAGTTGTTATATTGCATCTATATACTCTGATCATCCAAGGGGGCATCTTTATATGTCGCTCTTTTCCATATTCATGTGTTTCTGTGTATCAATTAATCTAACACCGTCGTATTTGGCCGCCGAGGATTAATAACTATGGATGACTGCAGCATCCACAGCCGTTAGTTTTGGGCTTCCAAGTGGAGGGATGTTACACAATATTTGGACAGACTGGACGAATTGAACTTGGGATTATCAAGGCAGGAAGCCCGGAGAGATAGTCCAAGATCCAAAAACCAAGCACAAACAGAACCACAAGGTGAAGACAAAACCAAAACAAGAGATGAGATGCCAGAATCCACCAAAGGGGTGGATCGATACCGATCCAACCCCCTAGATCGGTACTGATCCACGTTCCTTCACCCAAACTTGCCCTGGTATCTCCTATCTACTTTACTTGGTCCTAGAAACCTGTTCCAAGTGTTATTTATTATTCTCTATCGATCTCCACGAGCACTCAAAATCAGCAATTCCATTCTTTCATAGTTCCATCATTTGGACTAAGAAATAAGCTAGTAACGGTGAGACCACTATGGAATCACGAAACTAACAACAAATCGAGCAAAGACAAGAAGACTAAGACCATCTAAATGAAGGAATTATGGATCGGTACTGATCCAGGACGTTGGATCAGTATCGATCCAAGAATGTTACTGAGCTATCAACCTATTTTCTTGGAGAATTGGTGTATGGATGGAAAATGAGGTGGAGATCGTTAAGGCAAGATTTTAGGCTTCCTACGTCTATAAATAGAGGGGCAGGGCTTCTTTCTAAGGATCATTTGGCTCATTCTTTCCCTTACTCTAATTTCTTGTAATCACTATCGAATTTGTACCGATCCGTAAGAACTCCTTCCTACAATCAGCAAGATAATCAATAAAATCACTAATTGGACATAGGTCAAGATTAGCTAAACCAGTATAAATTGTTGTGTTCTTTTTTACTCGTTTTCATTTAAATTTCTTCACTTTATATTTTCTACATAATCTTCTGGGTGTTTATGCCATTTTTGATACAAACATTGTGGGGCTTCCATCAAGAACGATATTCTCAGGCTACTTGGATCCATTGTCTACTATTGGACTTCATAGATTCGAGAGATAGATTCAATTTTCCAACCTTATAGTTTTACTATTCAGATTTTCAATAATCTACGAGAGGTTATTCACCATAGCCCCATCAATAAGAGAATGTGCTATACTTTTAAAACTACTAATGATGCTAAGAACCAAGACACTCACCGTATGGATGGAGCTGCCCAACCAGAACAACCGAAGATCCAAAATTCAATTGATGTCATGACTAGAGTGGAAATGAATCATATAATGAAACAGATGAAGGATAGATTTTAGGAGACTCATAATAAGATGAACCGGCAGATGCAGCAGAGCTTGAGGTTACTAAATGAACTAACTAAGAACAGTCGTATGAGGAGTAGGAGGGACTTAGACCATCCAAGTTCAGAATATGAAAGTTCCTCATAATCCAACTAGAGATGGAGGGATAGAAAGAAGAAGAGGACTCAAAACACTATTGGGGCATCATATCAAGGATGAAGACAAACCCATAACGGGTGTTTGTGATGGGTTTGTGGATTGGTACCGATCTAAGTGGACGGGTCGGTTCAAATCCAACTAATGGTGGACCTAGAGCTCACCTTTTGGATGGCGGCGTGGATTTGACTTCTGACCGTGCTGTGGATAATCGGAATGCTGAATATCGAGCTGCTGCTATGGATACAACACGCTGGAATGAAACAGGGAGGACTGCTTGACGAATGGATCTCTCGGAGTCTGGAGAGCCTACCCGAGATTGTTCGTCGGGCCGAACACTCAGGGAAGACTCTGATTACCACCGTTTAGTTGAACCTATAGACTTGGAGTGTTTGGAAGGTATGGTCCAGAGACTTGTAAATGAAAAAAGATTTAGAAGCAATGATGAATGGGGTACTTCTCATAGTCGAAATCCGTTCACTGAGAAAATTCTACGCGTAAAGTACCCACGGAGGTTTGTAATGTCAACAATGCCGATGTACGGTGGAAAGACAGATCCAAGGTAGCATTTGAAGAAGTACGAATGGCATATATACTCCACCAGAACGTCTGATGCCGTGAGATGTTGTTGCTTTTCAATTTTCCTAAAGGAAGCAACAATGTGGTTCACTTGGCTCCCACCAAGATCCATATGTCTTTCATTGAGTTGTCATGAAAGACTCTGGAGCAGTTTCGTTTACATACTTCACGTTCGAAAGGTGTGATGTCATTATCAAACATCTTCCAGGGAACGGGAGAGTCATTAAAGGATTTCATGAACTGATTCCATACAGTTGTGATGGAAGTAACAAATACTAATGAGGATATAGTGTTGATGGCATTGATTAGAGGGATTCATCCTAATATCGACTTCTGGAAATGTTTGGAAATGAAACCCCCCAACGATGATGTATATTTTCTATAGGAAGGCTAATCAACTCCTGCATTTGGAGGAGACACAATTATCTTGGAAGAGGTGAGGCTGGGAGTTCAACTGAAATGATATAGAGCAACATTGCTATAATATAGTCCGAAGGAAGTTTTGGGAATGTGAATGTAAACATTGGCAATAAGAACGATGGTCAAAAACAGAATGACAATGAGGCCAGAAAGCGAAAGCCTGATAATAGGAATCACCCCATGATTTCTAAGTATGATAATTATATTGAGTTGAATAAATCAATCGAGAATATCTATCTGGTAACTCAAGGTACCGAGCAATATAGGAAGCCGACTCCGAGGGAGTCGACTAAGAAGGAGAAGAGATCTGGCAAGTTTTTCAGGTTTCATGAGACCCAAGTTCATAATACCAATGAATGCATACACTTATGCGATATGATTGAGGATCTGATTCTAAAGAAGAAGTTGCAGCAATTTGTGAAAGCCCCGCAGGATGGCCGGTGCAGAAATTCCAACCTCCATGGATCGACATCCCAACGAGGGTAAGCTGGGCCTAGTGGTGAAGAGCCTAGGAGGCTTGAAAAACATTTGGTAATTAACACAACCATTGATGGATCCCATCCAACCGACAAGAGTTTGAATGAGATGGACAAGTATGTTGGCGCTTTGAAGCATACCGAGAATGAGAGCTGCGTGGCGATTGAGGATGGAGTTATGGTAAAACAGTTTAGAACCATGATAGATGACATTGTTTTTTGAAACGGATATGTTGATGATGTGGAAGCCTTGACGATTTACCCATTGGTAGTAATGCACATGATTCGCCTTCTATTGTACGAAAGGTACTGGTTGACTATAGGAGTTTAGTCAACATTCTATTCAAAAATCCTATGACCAGATGCTTCTGGAGGGCAAGGACTTGAAACCATGTAAATCTCAAACTCGGGGATTTAATGGGACAACTATGGAGGTAGTTGGATATATCGAACTACCGATGATACTTGGATAGGGAGAGTGCGTGTTATGCCATTTGTGGTGTTGGATATTTACTCCTCTTACAATGCATTTTTTGGCCGACTGGCCATGGCTGAATCCAGAGCAGTTATAGCCCCCTGGTTCTTGACGCTTAAATTTCCTATGGAGAATAGCGTGGGAGTAGTACACGAAGATCAAGGGCATTGCCGCGAATGTTATATCGCCGAGCTAAGGAAGGCGAGGCGAAGAGAGAAAGGAAAAGGTGCAGAGTGGAATCTCTGCATAAAGGATTTGGATGCATAGCAACCACTGCCTGAGCCCTGGCTCGGGCAGCACAATCGGTTCCATCAGGATATGGATCCGCGAAAAGAGCCAAAAGGTGGAAGAGCAGCTCTTACCGAAATGATGATTAATGTCCCGGTCAGTCGGGATGACCCAACACAGATCCTAAAAGTCGGATCACAGCGTGGTGTCAAGAAGATGAAGGAGTTGGTTAGTTTTCTCCAGGCGAACCTAGATGTATTTGCGTAGATGCAATTTGATATGTGTGGGATCTCATTAGAGATAATGAGCCATGCATAAATGTAACTCCTAAGTGCGTTCCTATGAAATATAAGCACCGCATCTTGGGTCTAGAGAGATCTGCTGCACTCAAAGAAGAAGTGGATAAGCTGAAGGACATTGGCTTCATCCACGATGCCTGATACTCGGAATGGGTATACAATCCAGTATTGGTGAAGAAAGCTAATGGGAAATGGAGGACTGCATCACTATTCTGACTTGAGTAAGGCATGCTTAAAGGACAGCTTTTCGCTTCCAAGGATTGATTAGTTGGTGGACTCAACAACCGGACATGAATTGCTTTCATTCATGGATGCTTACTCTAGATACAATCAAATACCAATGCACGTACCAGACCAGGAGCACACGAGCTTCATAACCAATTTAGGACTCTACTGTTATCTTGTCATGCCTTTTAGGTTGAAGAATGCTGGAGCAACTTACCAAAGGCTGGTAAACAAAATGTTCAAAGAATATATTGGGCGTTCGATGCAAGTCTATATGGATGACATGCTTATGAAGTCACGACGTTCGAGAAACAACATTGGCGATTTGGCAGAAATGTTTGGCATTCTTTGAGAATACGCGATGAAACTCAACACTTTGAAATGCTCTTTTGGCGCTTCGTCAGGGAAATTTTTGGGCTTCATTACGAATTCTCGTGGGATTGGAGCTAATCCAGAAAAGATAAAGGCGTTAAGGGACATGGAGGCCCCGAAGACAGTTAAGGAGGTCCAGAGCTTGAACGGGAAGGTCGCTGCCCTGTGTCGATTCATCTCTAGAGCCACTAACAAATGCAACCCTTTCTTTGACATAACTAAAAAGGGAAAAATTCCAAAGGGAAAAAGAAACTGCGCTTGGACGCAAGAGTATGTAGATACATTTCGGGCTTTGGTGGATCACTTGGAAAGACCCCCCATCCTCTCGAAGCTTTGATTGTAGGACTCAAGATTGCCAAGGGACTTTGTACATTTTTTGTGGTTCCCAGCTAGTGGTGTGTCAAGTGCGGAAAGAGTTTCAAGCAGAAGGAGCAAGGCTAGCCCCTTATCTAAACCGAGTCCTTGAGCTGCTCAATGACATTAAATATTATACGATAATGCATATTCCTAGAGAGGAAAATACGAAGGCCGGCTCGCTGGTTAAGCTAGCCAGTTCTAGGGATGCGTAGCTCACGGACTTGGTTACGATGGAAATATTGTCAGCTCCGAGCATCGACTAGATGGATGTCGATTGGATCTTAGAGGTTGATCCTGAAAGGGAGTCATGGATGACTCTAATAAAAGACTACTTGCAGAAACAAATCCTTCCAAATAGGAGGAATGGGTGACGAAAGCTCCTTCGCGAAGCTTCAAGATATATCATACAGGAAGGAGTACTTTGTAGGAAGGGTTTCTCAGTCCCACTGCTATGGTGTACGTGTCGCCAACGACGAGGCCAAACAAGTCCTAAGAGAAGTTCACGAAGGGGCCTGTGACGACCACACCGGATGGCAAACCCTAGCGAAGAAGATTCTCAGCTATATGTACTTCTGGCCAACTGTCAACCGAGATGTAGCTGATTATACTAAAAAGTGTGATAGGAGCCAGAGGTTTTCTAAAATTCTAAAAGCCCCAACGACGAAGATTACTCAATGGTCAGTCCCTGGCCGTTTACAGTCTAGAGAATTGATATTATCGATGTATTGCTGATATCTAAAGGTGGTGTGAAGTACGCCATCGTTGAAGTTGATTACTTCACTAAATGGGTTGATGCGGAGCCATTAGCCACAATTACCATAAAAAAGTAATCAACTTCATGGTCCGGAATATCATCTGTTGTTTTGAAGTTCCACAAGAATTCATTACCGATAATGGAACCCAATTCGACAGTGCCAAGTTTGAGGATTTCTGCCATTGACATTGCACAGAGAAGAGATTTGCTGCAGTGGCACACCCCCAGGGGAATGGATAAGTTAAAGCGTAAACAAGATTATCAAGTCCATTTTGAAGAAGCGATTGGAAAAGGTTAAGGCCAAGTAGGTTGATGAACTTCCATTAGCACTTTGGGCTTCTCGCATGACCAACAACTCAGTGATTAGCCATTCTTCATTCGCCTTAGCCTATAGATCAGAGGTTATGATTCCGGTTGAACTGGAAGTACCTTCTCATTGAGTGATTCACTATAATCCACGGATGAATGAGCAATTCATGTTGGAATCTCTTGATATGATCGATGAGAAACGCGGTGAAGCTGGCTTGAGAGCAGCTGTGCACCAAAACTGTGTCGCTTGATATTACAACACCAAGGTCAGGAATATGACCTTTGAGATTAGCGACCTGGTTCTCAAACAAATCTTCCCAGGTGCTGTGGATTTGGGCTTGAAATGGGAAGGTTTGTACGCAATAGAGCAAAAGCTTGGAGATGACATATTTAGGCTAGCGATGGTTAACGGGATCTCACTCCCAAGGTATGGAATAGTGGGCACTTACGACGTTATTTCACTTAGAAATAAATTCGTACATAATTGAAGAAACCCATGTAATAAGACATAACCTATCATTTCCCATCTTCAATAAACAAAATGGTTCTCTGGATCTGTGTCACTGTCTTTACATAGCTTAAGAGTTGTGAAATATGACTGGCTCGAATGAATCTGCATGTGTATAATACAGATATGCAGGTACCCGGAGTTAGGTGCCAATAAAACTTCCACGGTCCATGATCGGACCTTTGGAGTTCAACCATTCTTGGTGCCCGGAGATGGATGCTAGCTAACTCTTGTTCTTGATGTGGGGGCAGAAGTATAAACCAAGTAGGACGTGATTTGACGTCCATTGGCTAACTCTTGTTCTTGATGTGGGGGCCGGAGTATAAACCAAATAGAAGATTTAACTATCCATCCACCAAATCTTGCCCTTGATACAGGGGTAGGAGTATAAACCAAAATTGACATGACGTGACTGTCAATCTATTAGCTCATGCCCAGAGTTTGACGGAACAACCATGTCTTATTCGGAGGATGGTGAGTCCAAAGATCATTGCCCAGAGTTAGGCAAGATCTTATCCAAGCTTACCAAAATGGACGTGATGTGATCGTCTATTTAATAGCTCGTGCCAAAGTTTGGCTACGTGCTAATGTCTTTCCCAAAGGATGGCAAGACCGATAAATCAAAATGGACATGACAAGCCGTCCATCCGATAACTCGTCCCTAAAGTTTGGCAGAGTGCCAATGTCTTACCCAAAGGAAGGCGAGGTCGAAGATCTTTGCCCAGAGTTAGGCAAGATCTTACCCAAGCTTTGACCATTGCCCGAAGTTAGGTGTGGTCCAAAACAACAACATTCAAATCTTTCCCAGGATAGACAAGGCAAAAGGTCCACGTCTGGAGTTGGGTGGGATTTCATCTATGAACCTCGATCGATGCCCGGAGTTCGGCACGATCATAAGTAAACATCCTGGATAGGGAAGTCCCGATCACCATCTTAGGTGGTAAAATCCAGATCAATAGTTTGGCACGGTCGAAACTTGCATCTCATAGAAGGATGCTTAATTTTTCGTTCAAGCCAATTCATGTCAATCGATGCCCGTGTTAGTCCATGAGTTGATGGTTTTGATTGTTAGTCCCTGAGGAGTTGGTTTTGTTGACAACAACCTTAGAATAGATTATAAAATATAAATACTAACATTACAAGTTTAGATATATATGTATATGTAGGATCTAACCATGCAGGTATCAAGAATGAAGACTGTATAATATAGAGATTCAAGATAAAGAGATAGAAGACTCATGAGTATCAAGATTATCAAGAGTTCAAGAGTTCAAGGTTAAGTTTGTTTTATTAGGAATATTTGTTAAAACTCGTAGAAAAGCACTGGCATCTTAATATCCAATTTATTCGTGGAATGGAATCCACATCGAGCCCGTTAAAGGGATGGAACCCTAAGTAGGATGGAACCTACGAAAATCTAGTGGGACATTGTTTTGTATCCACTAATTTTAATTCAAATGATTTTACAAAATTATCTTGTTTTCAAAATGATTTCAAAACTTTCCTTTTAAAAGATTCAAAACTATCTGTCCTGATTTTAAATAATTTTAGCCTCAAAAACATCTTTATTTTCAGAGTCAAATTACTCCTGATTTTAAACTATCTTTTCAAATAATATATTTAACTTTTAAATATTTATACTTAGATTTAAATATAAAATTATAGTTAAATTATGTATATATTGTTCTTTATATTTACTTATGTATTTTAACTATATTCAAGTATATTTATAAAGTTTAAAATAATTTTAATATAAAATAGAGGTTATTTTCAAAGAAAACCAAAACACCAAAAATCCCTTTGGGATGTCGACATGCCCATATACCCCATGTCGACATAGTGTCAGTTGGCTTCAAAATTCAAATTTCAAAAGAAGTGTCTATTCGCCATAACTCTTCACGAATGGACATGACTGTTGTTCTTCTATAAATAGGGGTCAGTTTCAACGAATTTTATATCATATTTTTCTGGTTTTCACTCCTCTTCTTCTTCCACATTTCTTAATACAAAATCATACCATTACTCTACCGAAATCAACATCGAATCATACTCGATTATTTCTAGTGTGATTCTCCATCACTATCTCTACAAGATCCAAGTGCTAATCTGAGTTATAGACTTCTTTGTAATCAATCGAGCGAGAAAAGGTGTAATTGTAGCCTTGGAAATCAATTGAGCGAGAAAAGGTGTGATTGTAGCCTTGGAAATCAATTGGGTGAACTTGTTGCCCCGGAAATCAAGTATCTCTACCTAGAGGATTGTTATTCTGGAGGGTGTACGTCGTAGCCTTGAAACCGAGGGTTGTAATTGTTGAATTGGCTTTGAAAGGAAATCCGTACTTAGTTGTACGGGACTGGATGTAGGGTAACTTCGAACCAGTATAAAATCCGGTGTGTTCTTTCCTTTACTGCTTTTACTTTATATTTGCATCTATGTTTGATTCTGTGTTCATATCTGTGTCTGATTAGTGTATACATTGTTAACAGATTAAGATAAACTCAAAAAGATTAACAGATTTCCTAAAACACTATTCACCCCCCCCTCTAGTGTTAATTCTAGCCTTAAGATCCTTAATCCGCATTTCTCACATTTGGTATCAGAGCTTTGTTTTCAAAAGTTTCATAATCTGAATTTTGAAAAGTTTTAAAATGGCTACTAACACTAGTACTGCTATTTCCACCAACACTAGTTCATTTGTAGAAGGTCAGTCTACTGCTAGACCACCACTTTTTAATGGCAGTAACTATGCATATTGGGCATGTAGGATGAAAATATATTTACAATCTGTAGGATTAAAAACATGGAATATCACACAAACTGAATATTCTGAACCCACAACTAATTTTGCATAGTGGACCACTGTGCAAAAGACTGTTGCACAAAATAATTCTAAAGCAATGAATATTCTGTTTTGTTCACTTGAAAGAAATGAATTTAATAGAGTGTCAGTTTGTAAGTCTGCATATGAAATCTAGAAAACTTTGCAAGTAACTCACGAAGGAACAAGCAAAGTTAAACAGACCAAAATTTCCATGCTCACAAATCAGTTTCAGTTATTTAAAATGAATACTAATGAGTCTATTTCAGATATGTATAGTCGATTTCAAGATATTGTGCATTCTTTAATATCTTTGGGAAAGGAATTTTTGGAAGAAGATCAAGTCAGAAAAATTTTGAATTCTCTCACTCCAGAATGGGATCAAAAGACACTTGCGATTGAAGAGGCAAATGACATCAGTACTTTAAAGATAGAAGAATTGATTGGAAATCTAATGTCATTTGAAGTTCAAATGATCAGGAGAAGAGAAAGCAAAGCATCTAAGAAGAAATCAATGGCATTCAATGCATTAACCGATGGATCAGATTCAAACAGTGATAATGATGAAGAGATAGCATTTATGACCAGGAATTTTCGGAAATTTCTAAAATACAGAAAGATGAATAATCTCAAGAGAAACAACTTTAAGAATTCCGGTAATCAGACTACAGTACCAAACTTTGTCAAATGCTTCAATTGTGACGAACCAGGTCATATCAAAAGAGACTGTCTGTATCCAGATAGGCAGAATCCTCCTATGAACAATGAACCAGCAGAGAAACGGAAGCATGCATTTACTGCTACTCTAGATGACTCAGACTCGTCCTCAAGTGATGATGATCAAAAGACGGATAATTCGAATTTGTGTTTCATTGCAGTTCACGACTCCGACGAATTCAAAGAAATGGATTCAGAAAAGGTACACGTTTACAATACAATTGGTTGAAATTGCTTACATAGAATTAGTTGCTTGATTGTTTGATTGATTTTGAATTGATATGTTGTTTGAATTTTAAAATTTATTTTCTATTTTTACTATTATTATTATTTTTATTATTTTTGACACATTCTGAAATATATTATAAGTATAATAATATTTCAGAAATATAGACATTAATAATAATATTTATATATATATATATATGTATATTAGATAACTTAGGAAAATCATGTCATGAAAATTCAAAGGCACATGTCGACATGGCCCCTACCACGATGTCGACATGCCTACCTGAATTTGAATTTCAAATTTTGAATTCAAATGTTTGAATTTCCCTCCACCTTTTCACTTCATTTATTTCTCTGAAAAGATACCTTTTGACCAGAGAATATGTCCTTTGAAAGTCTATTTATTCACTATCTTTTATCATATCTTTTCACTTTCATTTTCAAATTCAAACTCTCTCTTCATATCCTCAAGCTCTCTACTCTCTACTCTAATGGCTTCTTCAAGCAACCCCTCAACCATGAGAATTTCCAGAAAAATCAAAGAGCAATTACTCAATGATCCGGAGGCAATTAAAGCATACATCAATTATGCTAATTATGCCAAAGTCCATCCTGGAAAATTTGCTATTTTTCAAGATTCTTCTTCTTATGAAATTGATTCGCTTTTTGCAAACAATGGTGTTTTAAGTCTTATTGACTCATCTCAAAATTATTTTGTTTGCTATCCTAATCTTGTCAAAATCTTCTATGCTAATTTAAACCATGGTTTTATAATGGAAATGAGAATGAAATTTGGAGTAGTGTCAAAGGCACTCAAATTGTTTTAAATTGTGATCTTTTGGGTACCATTCTTAATTGCAAAAGCACGGGAATGGATCATTCTAGTTTTAAAATCGATGAACATGATCGTGAGGCATTTCATCATATTTTTGAAGGAGATGAAAACTTTGAATTTAAAAACCGAAACTTTCGTCCTAAAGCAAGGATTGTCAATCTTCTCTTACAACATACTTTGACCCCAAGATCAGGAAATTTTAACAATCCTACCTCAAAAGTGTGCAAATCACTTTTTGCTATTTTCGGAAACTATGATATCAATTGGGCACAAGTTATTTTGGATGAACTTCGTCCTAAAAATTTTGAAATGGGAGAAAACACTTTATATCATGGAATTTACCTTACTCGGATTTTCAACTATTTTTGAGTGGATTTCAAAGGTGAAGAATTTGTCTCTAGAAAAGTTTTTAATATTTCAAACATTTCTCTCATGAAAATCCCATATGTTTTTCAACCTTATGAGACTCTTACCGAAAAGGAAGAGCATTTGGCTCATGAAGAAATGGAAGAGGAAGAAGAAGAAGAAGAAGAAGAAGAAGAAAGGGATGAAATGGAAATAGAAGAAGAAGAAGAAGATGAAACATCCTTAGAAAGTATTGAATATCCTTCCAATCCATCCAACAAAACCCTTTTCAAAAACCAAAAGATAATTGTGGAGTATCAACGGATTTTAAAACGATCCGTTAGTAAGAAGTTGGATAACATGTCTTCAAAGATGAACAAGTTCTTTTCAAAAGTCAGCAAGAAACTTGGATTATCTTCATCATCTTCATCCTCTAACTGGTTTTATCTTTTAGTATCTTATTGTATTTGTCTTAGTTTGTTTTATTTCGAATGTTCGTGTAGTTCTTTATGTTTAATCATTGTATTATCCTATTATGCAATGAAATTGAATTTCCTTCCTGTCATCCAGCTTATTTTATATCTTGAATAAATGTTAGTATAGTATAGAAATATATATACATCATTATTCACAAAATAAAATTATCATCAAAATTCACTATAGTATGTCAACATACCCCTCTAGACCATGTCGACATGTACTGGTCAGAAGTGATTATTGATTTTGAAATTGAAATTGGAATAACTACCTAATGTCTATTCATTTCAAACGAATTTCTACACCTATATATACTCTTTTCTTCCAGAAATCTTCACTGAAATTTATTTTCCATTCTCTATATCCTTCATTTCTTTCTCTAATTCAATTATGGCCAATCCTATTCACAATCTATCTGAAAATCTTAAAGAAACACTCAATTCATTCAAGAATATTCTCTCTATATCCTCCGTAATCAACGTCACTTAGAATTGAGTCAAATGCAGATGATCAAGGAACAAGAGAGACACTTCGATGTAATTCGTTGGATGATCTCCTCCCTGCACAAGGATGATAATGAAGCACATCCTCTCGTTTCTCTATCTGTTGATAATGAGAATTGGGATGCCATCTAACAAGACCCTATCTTTGGAGAAGAAGGATGGGTTGATGTTCCTCGTAACGTTTAATTTTCTTTCTTTGTTTGATTTGTCTGAATTAATTTGTTTGATTTAATTTAGTTTGATTTGATACTTTGTGTGGATTGATTTTATTTGGCTTGAAGATTGGTGTGTGAAACATATATATATATATACACTGAAATGAATATAGTCTTTAATTAAGTTATTATGCTCATAAGTATCATTATTTCTTAATCTATATATTATATATTCCGTTGTATAGTTTATCAATGCAGGTACTAAAGTCTAAGAGTAAGGGAGAGTAAATTTTTGTTGATGACAAAGGGGGAGAAATATAAAATAGGGTAGTTAGGCATAGATTAAGGGGGAGTTATTAGTTTTAGGAGGAGTTATTAGGATAGAAGGAATATTTTATAAACAAAGGTTGTCATCATCAAAAAGGGGGAGATTGTTAGTCCCTGAGGAGTTGGTTTTGATGAAAACAACCTTAGAATAGATTATAAAATATAAATACTAACATTACAAGTTTAGATATATATGTATATGCAGGATCTAACCATGCAGGTATCAAGAATGAAGACTGTACAGTATAGAGATTCAAGATAAAGAGATAGAAGACTCATGAGTATCAAGATTATCAAGAGTTCAAGAGTTCAAGGTTAAGTTTGTTTTATTAGGAATATTTGTTAAAACTCGTAGAAAAGCACTGGCATCTTAATATCCAATTTATTCGTGGAATGGAATCCACTTCGAGCTCGTTAAAGGGATGGAACCCTAAGTAGGATGGAACCTACGAAAATCTAGTGGGACATTGTTTTGTATCCACTAATTTTAATTCAAATGATTTTACAAAATTATATTGTTTTCAAAATGATTTCAAAACTTTCCTTTTAAAAGATTCAAAACTATCTGTCCTGATTTTAAATAATTTTAGCCTAAAAAACATCTTTATTTTCAGAGTCAAATTACTCCTGATTTTAAACTATCTTTTCAAATAATATATTTAACTTTTAAATATTTATACTTAGATTTAAATATAAAATTATAGTTAAATTATGTATATATTGTTCTTTATATTTACTTATGTATTTTAACTATATTCAAGTATATTTATAAAGTTTAAAATAATTTTAATATAAAATAGAGGTTATTTTCAAAGAAAACCAAAACACCAAAAATCCCTTTGGGATGTCGACATGCCCATATACCCCATGTCGAC
Organism: Allium fistulosum; assembly: GCA_030737815.1. Classification (NCBI taxonomy): domain Eukaryota; kingdom Viridiplantae; phylum Streptophyta; class Magnoliopsida; order Asparagales; family Amaryllidaceae; genus Allium; species Allium fistulosum. The sequence goes on along the minus strand of CM060902.1, from coordinate 373,605,501 downwards.
ATAGTGTCAGTTGGCTTCAAAATTCAAATTTCAAAAGAAATGTCTATTCGCCATAACTCTTCACGAATGGACATGACTGTTGTTCTTCTATAAATAGGGGTTAGTTTCAACGAATTTTATATCATATTTTTCTGGTTTTCACTCCTCTTCTTCTTCCACATTTCTTAATACAAAATCATACCACTACTCTACCGAAATCAACATCGAATCATACTCGATTATTTCTAGTGTGATTCTCCATCACTATCTCTACAAGATCCAAGTGCTAATCTGAGTTATAGACTTCTTTGTAATCAATCGAGCGAGAAAAGGTGTAATTGTAGCCTTGGAAATCAATTGAGCGAGAAAAGGTGTGATTGTAGCCTTGGAAATCAATTGGGTGAACTTGTTGCCCCGGAAATCAAGTATCTCTACCCAGAGGATTGTTATTCTGGAGGGTGTACTCGTAGCCTTGAAACCGAGGGTTGTAATTGTTGAATTGGCTTTGAAAGGAAATCTGTACTTAGTTGTGCGGGACTGGATGTAGGGTAACTCCGAACCAGTATAAAATTCGGTGTGTTCTTTCCTTTTACTGCTTTTACTTTATATTTGCATCTGTGTTTGATTCTGTGTTCATATCTGTGTCTGATTAGTGTATACATTGTTAACAGATTAAGATAAACTCAAAAAGATTAACAGATTTCTTAAAACACTATTCACCCCCCCTCTAGTGTTAATTCTAGCCTTAAGATCCTTAATCCGCATTTCTCACATTGATGACAACAACCTTAGAATAAGATTATAAAATATAAATACTAACATTATAGTTTAGATATATATGTATATGCAAGATTTAACCATGCAGGTACAAAGAATGAAGACTGTACAGTATAGAGATTCAAGATATCAAGATTGAAGACTCATGAGTATCAAGATTATCAAGAGTTCAAGATTTCAAGATAAGTATTGAGTCTAGAATTATGTTAAAACTTCATAATAGCACTGAAATCTTCACTCCATTTTTCTTTTGGGATGGAACCCATTTCTACCTTTTTAGTGGCTTACAAACCTACGAACATCCTGGTTTTGTACAAGTTCTCGAGTCCTGACATGATGAGATATTCTGCAGGAGGAAGCTTGCAAAACTACTTCAAAATGATTTTCAAAACTACTTCAGAATGATTTTCAAAACTGTTTTTCAAAATGTTTTAGCCTTAAAAATTATCTTTTCAAATGATTTTCAAAAAGATGTTTTAGCCTGAAAATATTCTGTGTTTCTGTTTTTAATAAACTCTTGTTTTAAACTTCGTTTGTTTTAAACTATCTTTATACTTAGATTTAAATATAAAATTATAGTAAAATTATATATATTATTCTCTATATTTATCTATGTATTTTATCTACAATCAAGTATATTTATAAAGTTTAAAATAGTTTTAATTTAGGATAAAGGTTATTTTCAAAGAAAAACAAAACATCAAAATTTCCTTTGGGATGTCGACATGCCCTAGTACCCCATGTCGACATAGTGATAGTTAGATTCAAAAATTTGAATTTCAAAAGAAGTGTCTATTCGCCATAACCTTTCACGAATGGACATGGTTGTTGTTCTTCTATAAATAGGGGTTAGTTTCAACGAATTTAATATCAGATTTTCTGGTTTTTCACTTCTCTTCTTCCTCCACATTTTCTTATTCAAAATCCTATCATTACTCTGCCGAAATCAATATTGAATTTAACTAGATTATCTCTGGTTTGATTCTCTATCACTATCTCAACAAGATCCAAGTGCTATTCAAGTTATAGGCTTCTTTGTAATCTATCTAGCGAGAAAAGGTGTGATTGTAGCCTTGGAAATCAATTGGGTGAACCTGTTGCCCCGGAAATCAAGTATCTCTACCCAAAGGATTGTGATTCTGGAGGGTGTACCTCGTAGCCTTGAAACCGATGGTTGTAATTGTTGAATTGCTTTTGAAAGGAAATCTGTACTTACTTGTGCAGGACTGGATGTAGGGTAACTCCGAACCAGTATAAAATCTGGTGTGTTCTTTCCTTTACTGCATTTACTTTATTTCTGCATCTGTGTTTGTTTTTGTGATTATATCTGTGTTTGAAAATTACATACATTTGTGTTCAAATTAACATAAACTCAAAAAGATTTAGTAATTTCTTAAAAACACTATTCACCCCCCCCCCTCTAGTGTTATTCCTAGCCTTAAGATCCATATTCCGCATTCCTCACATTTGGTATCAGTGCAAGGTTTTCAAAAGTTTCATAATCTGAATTTTGAAAGTTTTCAAAATGGCTACCAACACTGGTACTATTATTAACACTAGTATCCCTGTCACTAGTTCATTTGTAGAAGGTCAGTCTACTGCCAGACCACCACTTTTTAATGGCAGTAACTATGCATATTGGGCATGTAGGTTGAAAATATATTTGCAATCTGTTGGATTAGATACTTGGAATATCACACAAACTGAATATTCTGAACCCACAACTAATTTTTCACAGTGGACTACTGAGCAAAAGACTGTTGCACAAAATAATTCTAAAGCAATGAATATTCTGTTTTGTTCACTTGAAAGAAATGAATTTAATAGAGTGTCAGTTTGTAAGTCTGCATATGAAATCTGAAAAACTTTGCAAGTGACTCACGAAGGAACAAGCAAAGTTAAACAGACCAAAATTTCCATGCTCACAAATCATTTTCAGTTATTTAAAATAAATACTAATGAGTCTATTTCAGATATGTATAGTCAATTTCAAGATATTGTGCATTCTTTAATATCCTTGGGAAAGGAATTTTCGGAAGAAGATCTAAGTCAGAAAATTTTTAAATTCTCTCACTCTAAAATGGGATCAAAAGACACTTGCAATTGAAGAGGCAAATGACATCAGTACCTTAAAGATAGAAGAATTGATTGGAAATCTAATGTCGTTTGAAGTCCAAATGATCGGGAGAAGAGAAAGCAAAGCATCTGAAAAGAAATCAATGGCATTTAATGCACTAACCGACGGATCAGACTCAAACAATGATAATGATGAAGAGATAGCATTTATGACCAGGAATTTTTGGAAATTCCTGAAATATAGAAAGATGAATAATCTCAAGAGAAACAACTATAATAATTCTGGAAATCAGAATGCAGTGCCAAACAATGTCAAATGTTTCAACTGTGATGAACCAGGCCATATCAAAAGAGACCGTCCATATCCTGAAAGGTAGAATCCTCCTATAAACAATGATTCATTAAAGAAACGGAAGCGTGCATTTACTGCTACTCTAGATGACTCAGACTCGTCCTTAAGCGATGATGATCAGAAGACAGATAACTCAAATTTTTGTTTCACGGCAGTTCACGACTTCAACAAATTCAAGGAAACGGATTCAGAAAAAGGTACACGTTTACAATACAATTGATTGAAATTGCATGCTTAGAATTAGATGATTGATTGCTTGATTGATTGATTTTGAATTGGTGTGTTGATTGATTTTTAAATTTTTTTTTATAATTTTATTATTATTATTATTATTTAATAATATAATAATATTTTCTGGAATATACGATAATTCTAATAATATTCCAGATAGATATATATATATATAGACATTAAAATAATATATATATTAGAATACTTAGGAAAAATAAATCATAGAAATTCATAGGCATATGTCGACATGGTCCCTACCCTGATGTCGACATAGGTACCAGAATTTGAAATTCAAAATTTGAATTCAAATGGTTGAATTTCCCTCCACCTTTTCACTTTATTCAATACTCTGAAAAGGCATCTTTTGACCAGAGAACATGTCTTTCAAAAATCTATTTATTCACTATCTTTTATCACAACTTTTCACTTTCATTTTCAAAGCCAAACTCTCTCTTCAAAACTCCAAGCTCTCTACTTTTTATTTTAATGGCTTCTTCAAGCAACCCCTCTACCATGAGACTTTCCAGAAACTTGAAAGAGCAACTCCTCAATAATCCGGAGGCAATAAAAGCATACATCAATTATGCTAATTATGGAAAAGTCCATCCCGGAAAGTTTGCTATTTTTCAAGATTTTGCTTCTTATGAAATTTATACTCTTTTTGCAAATAATCAAATTCTTAATCTTGTTGATTCTTCTCAAAATGATTTTGTTTGTTACCCAAATCTTGTTAAAATTTTCTATGCAAATCTCAATCGAGAATTTTATGAAGGAAATGATAATGAAATTTGGAGTAGTGTCAAAGGCACTAGAATTGTTTTAAATTGTGATCTTTTGGGTACCATTCTCAATTGCAAGAATATGGGAATTGATCTTTCTAGTTTTCAAATCGATGAACATGATCGTGAGACATTTCATCATATTTTTGAAGGAGATGAAAACTTTGAATTTAAAAACTGAAACTTTCGTCCTAAAGCAAGAATTGTCAATCTTCTTTTACAACATACTTTGACCCTAAGATCGGGAAATTTTAACAATCCTACTTCAAAAGTGTGCAAAGCACTTTTTGCTATTTTCGGAAATTATGATATCAATTGGGCGCAAGTTATTTTGGATGAACTTCGTCCTAAAAATTTTGAAATGGGAGAAACACTTTATATCATGGAATTTACCTTACTCGGATTTTCAACTATTTTGAAGTAAATTTCAAAGGAGAAGAATTTATTTCAAGAAAAGTTTTCAATATCTCAAACATATCTCTCATGAAAATCCCATATGTTTTTCAACCTTATGAAACTCTTGCCGAAAAGGAAGAGCGCTTGGCTCATGAAGAAATGGAAGAGGAAGAAGAAGAAGAAGAAGAAGAAGGGGGTGAAATGGAAATAGAAGAAGAAGAAGAAGGTGAAACATCCCTAGAAAGTATTGAATATCCCTCCAAACCTATCAACAAAACTCTTGTCAAAAACCAAAAGATTATTGTTGAGAATCAACGGGTTCTTAAAAGATCCGTTAGTAAGAAGTTGGACAAAATATCATCCAAAATGAACAAGTTTTTCTCCAAAGTCAGCAAGAAACTTGGATTATCTTCATCTTCATCATCCTCTAACTAGATCTATATTTTCATATCATGTCGAATTAGTTTAAGTTTGTTTTAATTTGAGTGTTTATGTAGTTCTTTATGATTAATCATTGTATCACTCTTCTATGCAATGAAATTGAATTTCCTTGTCTGTTATCTAGCTTATCTTATCTCATGAATAAATGTTTGTATATTATATAAATATATATATATACACACAATTATTCACAAAATCAAAAGTCATCAAAATTCACTGGACCATGTCGACATCCCCCCCTTGACCATGTCGACATGTACTGGTCAGAAATGACATTTCATTTCAAATTTGAAATTTGAATAACTACCCTATGTCTAATCATTTCAAACGAATTCCTACACCTATAAATACCTATTTCTTCCAGAATTTTTCACTCAATATTATTTTCTATCTTCTTTATCTCTTATTCTTCTCATAAATTCAAAAATGGCAAATCCTATTCATAATTTAACCAAGAATCTTGAATAGACTCTTAATTCATTCAAGAATATTCTCTCGTTCATTCTTCGTAATCAGCGACACTTAGAATTGAGTCAAATGCATATGATCAAGGAGCAAGAAAGGCATTTCGAGGCAATTCGATAGATGATTTCTTCCCTGCACAAGGATGATAACGAAGCACATCCTCCTGTCTCTCTCACAAATGACAATGAAAATTGGGATGCCAACAAAGCAGACCCTATTTTCGGAGAAGAAGGATGGGTGGAAGTTCCTCGTAACATTTAATTTGATTGCTTTATTTAATTTGATTACTTTGTTTGAATTGATTGCTTTGATTGAAATTGTTGTTTTGATTGATTTGATTTATACTTGGTGTGGTTTGATGATTGTATAAATATACATTAATATATTTATAATCGTTGATCGAATATCATGTCTATAAGTATAGTTATTTCTTAATATACTCAATTATATAGTTTATTAATGCAGGTACTTGAGTACAAGAATGAGGGGGAGTTGTATAGTTTAGAGTTTGTTTGTTTTTGTGATGACAAAGGGGGAGAAATATAAAATAGGAGAGTTAGGCATAGATTAAGAGGGAGTTATTAGATTTAGGGGGAGTTATTAGGATAGAAGTAATATTTTATAAACAAAGGTTGTCATCATCAAAAGGGAGAGATTGTTAGTCCATGAGTTGATGGTTTTGATGACAACAACCTTAGAATAAGATTATAAAATATAAATACTAACATTATAGTTTAGATATATATGTATATGCAGGATTTAACCATGCAGGTACAAAGAATGAAGACTGTACAGTATAGAGATTCAAGATATCAAGATTGAAGACACATGAGTATCAAGATTATCAAGAGTTCAAGATTTCAAGATAAGTATTGAGTCTAGAATTATGTTAAAACTTCATAATAGCACTGAAATCTTCACTCCATTTTTCTTTTGGGGTGGAACCCATTTCTACTTTTTAGTGGCTTACAAACCCACGACAAGTGGCTTACAAACCCACGACAAGTGGCTTACAAACCCACGACAAGTGGCTTACAAACCCACGAACATCCTGGTTTTGTACAAGTTCTCGAGTCCTGACATGATGAGATATTCTACAGGAAGAAGCTTGCAAAACTACTTCAAAATGATTTTCAAAACTACTTGAGAATGATTTTCAAAACGGTTTTTCAAAATGTTTTAGCCTTAAAAATTATCTTTTCAAATGATTTTCAAAAAGATGTTTTAGCCTGAAAATATTCTTTGTTTCTGTTTTTAATAAACTCTTGTTTTAAACTTCGTTTGTTTTAAACTATCTTTATACTTAGAATTAAATATAAAATTATAGTAAAATTATATATATATATATATTATTCTCTATATTTATCTATGTATTTTATCTATAGTCAAGTATATTTATAAAGTTTAAAATAGTTTTAATATAAGATAAAGGTTATTTTCAAAGAAAAACAAAACATCAAAATTTCCTTTGGGATGTCAACATGCCCAAGTACCCCATGTCGACATAGTGACAGTTAGATTCAAAAATTTGAATTTCAAAAGAAGTGTCTATTCGCCATAACCTTTCATGAATGGACATGGTTGTTGTTCTTCTATAAATAGGGGTTAGTTTCAACGAATTTAATATCAGATTTTCTGGTTTTTCACTTCTCTTCTTCTTCCACATTTTCTTATTCAAAATCCTATCATTACTCTGCCAAAATCAATATTGAATTTAACTAGATTATCTCTGGTTTGATTCTCTATCACTATCTCAATAAGATCCAAGTGCTATTCAGAGTTATAGGCTTCTTTGTAATCTATCTAGCGAGAAAAGGTATGATTGTAGCCTTGGAAATCAATCAAGCGAGAAAAGGTGTGATTGTAGCATTGGAAATCAATTGGGTGAACTTGTTGCCCCGAAAATCAAGTATCTCTACCCAGAGGATTGTGATTCTGGAGGGTGTACCTCGTAGCCTTCAAACCGAGGGTTGTAATTGTTGAATTGCTTTTGAAAGGAAATCTGTACTTAGTTGTGCGGGACTGGATGTAAGGTAACTCCGAACTAGTATAAAATCCGGCGTGTTCTTTCCTTTACTGCATTTACTTTACTTTTGCATCTGTGTTTGTTTTTGTGATTATATCTGTGTTTGAAAATTACATACATTTGTGTTCAAATTAACATAAACTCAAAAAGATTTAGTAATTTCTTAAAAACACTATTCACCCCCCCTCTAGTGTTATTCCTAGCCTTAAGATCCATATTCTGCATTCCTCATAGCCTGAAGGCAAGTGCAATCGCATTCAAAGTTCCCTTAAGAGGAATACCTAAGTTGTCTTCGCAGGTGATCAAAGTTCTACCAAGCTCCAGAAGTAACATGGTCATGTATGGGCAATTAGAGATAGGCGTCCCAAAAATTGCTTTACGTTCACTAGAACGACGAAAAGCTAGCAAATAGCGGAACGGGCTAATGACTTAGTCCGACAATAATCATGTAAAGAGGCGGATCGTAAGCACATTAAATGAAAAGCATATTTTTCAAATACTTAGTCAAATACACACAAAGATTGAACAAAACAAAGGGGCTAAACAAGCCAGCCCAAGAACTCGATTCTTAAGGCAACAAAAGGGAGGACTTTCCTAAGTCTTGGATCATTACCGATCCAAGTTCTTTGATCGATACCAAGCCTTGCAATAAAAATTAAAAAAAATTGAAAATGTCGATGATAATGATGATCTATGTAAGCTTACAAATCTACTAGCATATGACAATGAAGCTCCTTAAGAACATGCATGTGAATACGTGTGCGCATACATATCCAACCCTGAACGACCAGAGTTAAAGAAAATCAGACTCAAACCGGGAAAGTCCATGAGAGGATCTAATTCAAACTTGCTTAATTTGGAATAAGGGATCGTGAAAGCGTATTCCCGTGTTATAATGCTAAATGCGGGTAAAGCATCGCAACGAATAGCTATAAATATAACTCCTCACAGAAACGATCTGCGTAAAGGATAATGACCATTCAAAGCACATAGTGGAGTCCTTTGGTGCAATTTAGACTTGTCTCGACTCAAAGCATATAATATTTAAAACAAGATGTACTTTGGAGGGCAAGTGTTATCAAGCCTTTTGATCAGGCAATATTCGGACAGACTGGACGAATCAAACTTGGAAACTATTAAGGCATAAAGCCCAAAGAGATAGCCTAAAAATCCAAAAACCAAGTGTAAGAAAAGCCACAAGACAAGCATACAACCAAAAGACTAGACGCACTAAAGTGGTGGATTGGTACCGATCCAACTTGCACCCTCCAAATTTGCCTAACTTCTGCCTCTCCACTCTACTTGATGCTAGAAACCTACTTCAGGTGTTATTTTGTTGATCCCATGCAATTCTCTATTGATCTCCATGAGCATTTGAATCAGCAACTCTATTCTTCAATATATCCATTATTTGAACTTAGAAACAAGTTAGTAATGGTGCAAATCACTATGGAATCACGAAGCTAACAACAAATCGAGCCAAGACATGAAGACTAAGACCATCCATATGAAGGAATTATGGATCGATACCGATCCAGGAAGTCGAACCGATATCGATTCGCGATTATTGCTGAGTTGTCCATCTATTTTCTTGGTGAATTGATCTATGGCGCAGAAAACAAGGTGGAGATCATGGGAGAGAGATTTTAGGCTTCCTACGTTTATAAATAGAGGGGCAAGGCTCATTTCTAAGGATCATTTGGCTCTTGCTTTTCCTTACTCTAATTTCTTGTAATCATTATCAGATTTATACTGATCGTAAGAACTACTACCTATAATCAATAAGACAATCAATAAAATCACTGAGTGGACATAGGCCAAGATTAGCTGAACCACTATAAATTATTATGAGTTCTTTTCTACTTGTTTTCATTTAAATTTCTTCACTTTTTATTCTCCACTTAATACTCTGGGTGTTTGTGCCATTTTTGGTTTAAACAATTGTCATTATTTATGTATAATTTTTTACAAAAAGTGCTAGTTTAATGTATAGTTTTAGCATAAATTTAAAGGGTTGGGTATATAAGTATTACCAAACGGGCTTGGAAAGTCCTACGGTCGGACTCGGGTATTAGGTATGAGATACCCATTGAGTTCGGGCCGGACTCGAGTTTTGATTGTTGTAACTTGGATCGGGTGCGGGTTTTAATATAGTCGGACCAAACTTTGTTGCATACTTTTATGTGTGTTTATGTTATATATATATATAATATTTGTATACATACATACACACATATGTGTATATGTGTATATATGTATGTATGTGCATGTGTTTATGAGGAGAGCTCATAATCCCTTTGGTTTAAGTCATTGTAGCCCCTAATATCCGTATTCATTTTGATAAATCCACTATTAGGAAGTGATTATTTACCTACTTGAAATTACCGGTGTCACGGCAGTGCGAAAATATGGTGTCGACGCAACATCGGTGTATCATAAGTAAATCATAACCTACGACATTGTACCAACGCCTAGTTGATGCCTTTTTAGTTGATGCCTATGAAGGGCTTCAAAGCGGCATCGATACGATATCGTGCCTCTTCATAACCACACAACTGACGCTCCCCTTCGCCACTTTCATTTCAAAAACAAAAAACTTTTGCGTGCCGATCCCCCAGCCCTCCCTTATCGCTGATTACAAGCACCATCGCAAGAATCCCTTAGCATGCCCCGTCGCCTAGCCCTCCCTTAGTCGCATCCGCAAGCACCCTCCTCTGGCTGGAAGTACCCACCCCTAGCCTATAACAACCTTCATTTCTAACGATTGGAAATAATTAATTTAAATATTGAATCGTTATTGTATTAAAGGTCCAAAATATGAATTTTCACATATTGTCGAATTGGAACTTGAGACCACCTCCGTTGAGTCCGGATCAACGATGCGAATCAATTGAGTATAAATATCATTATATTTGGAATCACGATATTTTTACAATTTACGTATTATTATGCATAATTATAGAAATACGTGTATTCGTCCTATGGGATCTCGACTAACGGCTTGTTTTTCTAGAATGAAAACTTCATTATGAGACGTACGGTTGAAGAATTTTTGGAATTGGACGATCCAATGGCCAAAAAACAATCTCAAAATGCATGAAATTATTATCATGGTGCGCTGTCTTGAATAGCGATGAAATTTATACCACCGGGACCGAAAAATTAGGTAATGGGCATCGACGAGTTACGTAGCAATCTGATATATTGTGTAATCGTTCGATCTCAAAACGTGTGGCGATTATTTGAGAAATTAAATAAAATATATATTAATATATATACTCACACATCATCACACACTACTTTTTACAGGCTAATTTTCTCCTTTTGCCCTCTCTGCTCAAATCGAATAAGGGTCTTAAGTGGGTATCAGATTTGGCTCAATTTTATGACATATAGGCCATGAAAGTCGATAGGGTTGGATCCGTTGGACTCGCGAAGAAAAGATATTCACATCCATGGTGAAATTGAAAGGTGAGGCAATGCTTTGGGAGATGGTCGTGTTCAATGCGGTGGCTAGGGTTTCCATTTGACGAGGATTGAAAGGGAATTAGGCGGATCTGATAGCACCATTGTTCTTCTCGTAGTAGCTTGCACCTTTGGACATCGATGGCTGGAGCTCTGACCAGCCATGGTGAAATGCAACATATGGTACAGTGGAAGTTTAGGTCGAAATTGCCAGAGATGGCCACTTTCAAGAAATTGGGTTGGTTGTGATATGCATGCGAAAGGGAGCGCGATGTGATTGGCGGCTCTTCGATTTGTTATGTGTACGTGGAGAAAGGGAGGTAATATGGTATGCGGTTTTGGGTTCTTAGTACAGGATTGTGCACGGCCATGCATATAAATTTAGGGGAGAAGGATTAGCAAGGTAATTATGTAATTAGATGACTAATTAAGTGAATTAATTATTCTAATTAATCTTGTCTCTTATAAAATTCGTATCTCTTGCATATGAGGTGCAATAAAGGTGCGGCCTTTGTCGTCGCACTCATAATGAGATTTCGAAATGGTATGAGCTTGGACTAGATTCGGACACTTGTGAATTTACGGTTCAGGTGAGCGGAATTGTAACTTGAATTTATGTTTCAGTATAAATCCCATAATTATATATTGAAAAACATTATCTAGAAGAGGTAGAATAATATTTATAGGCGATTATTTCCCCTTGCTTGATTATATTATTGATAGAAATATTATTATATATATATATATATATATGTTAACCGGTGCCCTGACTCGGCTATATTAGGTTGATCGCGCAGGCTAGACCCGACTGTTGATGAGAATGATGACCATGAGCCAATAGCTGCATGACCAAGATATAGAGTCCGGATAGTTATACGGAGCCCGGATTGGACTGAGTTGATAGATGGACAACGCGGGATGTCAGAAAGATGGAATTTAGCTCTTGCGAGATAGGGATCGGTATAGTGGTTTGGGGATGTGGATGAGATGACATAGGGTTCGGTATAGTATGAAGAGAGTATATGGATCGACATGTATCTGAGAAGCTATATGGATCGGCGTGATAAGTTAGGTGAATGGTTAGTGTAGATGGAGTCAAGAAGGGATCGACATAATTAAAGATCGCCATAGAGTTCGGCATGCATCTCTCAGGAATTATGGATTGGCATTGCTCACAAAAGATGGATCGGCATGGTATGGCTCGTGAGAGATGGGTCGGCATGGTATGCCTCGTGAGAGATGGATCGGCATGTTGTGCTCATGAGAGATGGATTGGCATACATCTCTCAGGACATATGGATCGGTATGTGTTAAGGAACCAAGAGGGTCAGTGATATTACTTGGAGGGATCGGCACTCCCTTGACCATATTGAGATTCGAACTAAAGGTCAACAAGAACTAGAGCTCCATATATCCAAACGCCCTGATATTTGAAGCACCATCATGTTGGAGCATAAGGGAGCTACCATAGGGATCGCTAGCCCAAACTCAACATATGGAGGGATCGGTACCGATCCCTATCCATTGAGAGTTGGGCCTAGCCTTCCCTATGGTGGGCCTATATGGTCAAGGAGGTCCTGTTGTCGAAGTTCCAGTTAGATTGGAGGTCGCCTTCATCTATAAATACAGGCATAAGGGGCCATTCAGGGGACTCTTACACTGTTGGTTAGATACCACCATTATTGTAATCAACTTCCTCCATTCCTTTCTTATCTCTTGTTATTTCTTGCTATTTGTAATTGTAATCAAGTTAATTGAAAAGCAATAAAGAGAATTTTCAAAGTGGACGTAGGAAATCAATGCCGAACAACTATAAATCTTTTCATTTCTGCTTTCTACTGTGTTTTTCTTGTTATTTTGTGATTTTCCTCTGTTTTCATTTAATTTCTTCATTTATTTCACTACTTAAGCCTATTTCTGGGTGTTTGTGGCCAATTTGGTTGCAACATTTTGGTGCTTTCAATGAGAAATTGATTCTCAGTCTGTTAGGATCCCTTTTGTTGCTACTGGATTGAGGAAATCCCCTAAAGGAGATCCAGATTCATCTCCAGAAGCTTGCAGATACTATTTAGATTTACCAGAATCTAGACAAAGAAATCCAAAATGGTGAGGCATACCAGATCGACTTCCCAGACGTTGATGCAAACAAAACAGTCGTCACCCAACAAGGAGCTCCAAGTAACCAGCCTGCTAATGTGAATGTGGAGCCCGCTGAAGTCCAGAATCCTGTTGATTCCATCATTGGAGCTGAATTCAACAACCTAATAAGGGAACTGATGGAGAGCCGTAGGCAACTGATGGAGAGCCGTAGGCAACTGAACGAGCAAATCCAGACTAATGTCAACCTAATGAACCAGATTGCTCAATAGCAGCATCAAAGCGCCAGAAGGGATCTTGCTTCTTACTCGGCGTCGGATAGTTGGTGGACCGCACCCCATGAATAGAAGTGGTGCGAATGAAATAGGATGAACAATAGACAAGAGACCAATGCTAAGTTAGATAACACTTCTTGGAACACCCCATTACTGATGTCCCAATTGCTTCTTGTTTATTGTTCCCTTCTATTACTATATATTTTCATAGCACCACTTTTATTGTTCAACATCAGAGAGTTGAAGTGGTGCGAACGGGGACATTAAAACAATGCTTGGCAGACCAACATGGTCTGCTAAGACGGATCAGTGTCGATCCCTCCCTAGGGATCGATACCGATCCCTCAGCCAGAGAGGTTGTCCCTCAAGTGCAATTGGGAAGCCGTGCCGGAGCTGGGTCCGGAAACTTGGATGTTAAAGTACGTTTGGATGTTGACCAACTACCTCTCCAGAATGACGACGAGATGAATACTCATGGTGCGCATCAGGAGGATGATAGGCCAAGGAAGCGTGAGATGGCCCGTAGACATCGGCCGAAACATTCACGCGAGGTGGAGCGCGACCACCTATCCAGACATCGGACTTATCGGTGATGGTCAGACAACTATTGAAGGAGAACTAGGGTTTGACGAATGATGATTAGGGAATCTCGAGGAGCCACACCCCATTACTGACAGTGTTTTACATGCGGAGTATCCTAGAAGGTTTAACATGCCTACGATGCCTGCCTATGAGGGGAAAACCGACCCAGGCAGCACATCATGAGATACGAATGGTTGATGGACTCAACAAGAGAGAATGATGCTTCCCTATAACTCTCTCTAGGATTGCCACAATGTGGTTCACAAGATTACCCCCGCAATCAATCTCAAGATTTGATGAACTAGCAACAAGGTTTGTGGAGAAGTTCTGGATCCATGCTACTCGCCCCAAAGATGTGAAGCCATTGTCCTGTGTAATCCAGGCTCTAGGGGAATCACTGAAGGACTACTTGCAGAGATTTCATGTTGCTGCCACTAAAGTCAGTAACCCAAATGACCATGCGATACTTATGGCTGTGACAAGAGAGGTTGACCCGGAATCCGATTTCGGTGACTAGCTAGCTGAAAAATCGACGGCCACGCTGGAACGTTTTTACTCAAAGGCGGCCCAGTTTATGGGGAAGGAGGAAGCCAGATTATCTAGAAAGAGCAATGCTGCGGGGCCCAGTGGGGAAGCAGTGCAAAGCAACATCGCGATAAAGCAGTCCGAAGAGAGTTCTGGGAAGGTTCAGGTCAATGTTCAAAACAATTTGAATCAACAAAAAAGAAGTAGTGAAGGGAATCGAGACCGGAATAAGGAGCCTGGAAGGCCGAAGTCTAGGTTTCCTATGTATGACAGCTACACACCTCTTAATGCATCTCTGGAGAATATTTACCTGTCCACCTGTAATACTTTTCAATATAAGAAGTCGCGTCCGAAGGAGTCAACAGAGATACAAAAGCAAACTGGAAAGTATTGTCGATTCCATTAATGTTATGGGCACCACACGAACGAGTGCAGGCATCTCCAGGATGCTATCGAGAAATTGATTCGAGAGAAGAAGTTACAGCAGTTTGTGAATAATCCACAGGATGGCGGACATGGGACATTTGACCCCAATCGAGGGCAAGCTCCGCATAGGGCTGAGGAGCCTACGCGGACCAAAGGAAGATTGGCAATAAACACGATAGTTGGTGGACCGCACCCCCTAAATAGAAGTTGGCAAGAAATGGAGTGCGATGCCAGTGCGATGAGACATGTGGATTTTGAATGTTGTTCAAATACAGAGGACAGAACTCCGGCCAAGCAACAACGGACGATGACTGATGATATAGTGTTTAGGAGCAGGAATGTCAATAGAGTAGAGGCCTCTACTATTGATCCAATGATCATTTCAGCCATGATTGGCCCTGCTCTGGTGAGAAGAATTTTGATTGATTGTGGAAGTTCTGTAAACATTATCTTTAAGAAATCTTATGATCAAATGAGAATGAAGGCCAAAGATTTGAAACCGTCTAAAGCTTGAATGCACAATTTTAATAGTATGGCGACTGAGGCAGTTGGTTATGTCGAATTGCCGGTTGAGTTGGGGGAAGGTGAACGTATGAGGGTGCAGATCCTACCGTTCATTGTTTTGGATGTTGAATAACCTAACAATGTTTTTCTGGGACGTCCGGCCCTGGCTGAATTTCGGGCAGCTCTTGCCCCGTGGTGTTTGACGTTGAAATTCCCGACTGATAATGGAGTAGGTGTTGCGCATGGTGATCAGGCAATTGGATGTGCCTGTTATGTGGCTGAGTTGAAAGAGGCTCAGCGTAAAGAGAAGGGAAAGGGTGTGGACAAATCTGTCCGCATCCAAGTTACTGAAGATTGACAAATGGTGCCTAAGCCTTGACTTGGGTGCCACAGTCAGTTCTATAGGGATATAGATCCGAGGGACGATGAGGAGGAGCCCAAGACGGTGCCAACTGAGCTGACAATTGATATAACCGTTAGCCACGATGACCCATCCCGGCTGTTGAAGATTGGATCGCAACATAGCCCTTCAATGATGAGAGAACTTGCTGATTTTTTCCGAGCGAATCTGGATATATTCGCTTGAACTCATTCTGACTTGTGTAGGATCTCGCCTGCCATTGCGAACCATGCATTGAACATTGACCTGAAGTTTGTTTCAGTGAAGCAGAAGAGGCGAGGAATGGATTCGAAGAGGTTCGTTGCTCTTAAAGAGGACGTGGATAAACTTAAAGTCAACAGGTACATTCGTGACGCCCTCTATCCTGAATGGATATCTAATCCTGTGCTAGTGAAGAAGGAAAACGGTAAATGGAGAACGTGCATCGACTATTCTGACTTGAACAAGGCATGTCCCAAAGATAGTTTTCCACTTTCAAGGATTGATCAACTAGTTGATTCAACTGCAGGGCATGAATTGTTGTCCTTTATGGATGCATACTCAGGGTATAACCAATCCCGATGCATGTCCCAGATCAGGAACATACTAGTTTTGTGACGGATGTTGGGTATACTGTTATGTGGTGATGCCGTTCGGATTAAAGAACGCTGGAGCAACCTATCAACGTTTGGTTAACCGAATGTTTAAGGATTGGATTGGGAGGACGATGGAAGTCTATGTGGATGATATGCTCGTGAAGTAACGATGATCAAACGACCATATTCGAGACTTGGCAGAGATGTTCGATATCCTTCGATTCTATAACATGAAAATCAACCTTCTGAAGTGCTTATTCGGTGTTGCGTCGGGGAAGTTCTTGGGCTTTATTGTCAATGCTCGAGGAATTGAAGTTAATCCAAAAAAGATTCAGGCTATAGGAGATATTCAAGTGCAAGAACCATTAAGCAAGTGCAAAGTTTGAATAGGAAGGTTGCTGCTTTGAGTCGATTCATCTTCAGGGCAACTGATAAATGCATTACTTTCTTTGACCTGATAAAGAAGAGAAAGAGGAATTTTGAATGGACGTAGGATTGTGAAGATGCATTCCGAGCCCTAGTGAATCATTTGGAGAGACCCCTAGTCTTGTCAAAGCCCATTGATCATGAGGAGTTGTATGTTTACTTGGTTGTATCGTCGCATGCTATAAGTACCGCCTTGATTCGCAAGGAGAAACGGATCCAGAGACCGGTGTATTACGTCAGTATTTGACAAGTGCAGAAAGAAATTAACCAAAGATAGAGAAATTGGCATATTGCTTACTAATCGCATCACCCAAACTTCGCCCCTACTTTCAAGCATATCCAATCAACATTTACACTGACCAGCCGTTACGACAGGTCCTACAACGCCCCGAGACATCTGGGAGGTTGCTTAAAGGAACATCCAACTCAACCAGTTCGACATTACATATCTGCCGCGAAGAGCTATCCAGAGGCAAGCATTGGCAGACTTCATAGCGGAATTTACTGTGCAAGACGAGCCTCAAGAGAGTAGTGTGATCCCTACTGCGCGATGGAAGCTATACACCGATGGAGCATCTAATGATCATTGTTTTAGAGCTGGGATTGTTCTTGTAACCCCTGAGAACCGATCGATTTGCTACGCTTTGAAGCTTGATTTTCCTGCTACAAACAATGAAGCCGAGTATGAAGCATTGATCGCTGGACTTAAACTTGCTAGAGAGCTCGGAGTAAAGTCTCTTGAAATCTTTTGCGACTCACAACTGGTGGTGTATCAAGTTAGAGGAGACTATCAGGCTAAGGGACAACGACTTGCCTCGTATCTTACCCGAGTTCAGGAGCTGCTGGCGGATATTGAATACTATGACATTTCACATATCCCCCGCGAGCAGAACGGAGATGCCGATTCATTGGCAAAGTTTGCTAGTACCGGCGATGCACAATAGATGGGCTTGGTTCCAGTCGAGACATTGCATACCCCAAGCATAAATATGATAGAGGTTGATCAAGCACTGGAAGCGAAGCCCGAAAGGGAATTGTGGATGACTCCATTTAAAGACTACTTGTTGCATGGAATCTTGCCCGAGAGGAGAAACGAAAGGCGACAAGTCCTTCATAAAGCTTCACGATATATTATGCAAGGAGGAACTATGTATAGAAAGGGGTTTTCCGTTCCCTTATTACAGTGTATCGCTCATGACGAAATAAAGCGTGTCTTGAGAGAAATCCATGAGGGAGAATGCGGCGATCACACTAAGGAGCAAACTTTAGTAAACAAGATACTCCGTTACGGATACTACTGGCCAACTGTGAATAGGGATGTCGCCGATTATGTGAAGTGATGCGGCAATTTCCATATATATGCAAATGTCCTAAGAGCCATGCCGACAGAGATCGCGAAAATGGTCAGTCCATGGCCATTCGCTATGTGGGGTATCGACATCATCGGCTCTTTACCAATCTCCAAGGTGGCGCGAAGTACACGATTGTCGTGGTTGATTACTTCACACAAATGGGCCGAAGCAGAGTCGTTAGCTACGATCACAACCAAGAAAGTTATCAACTTCGTTGTTCAAAACATCATATGTCATTTCGGTCTTCCACGGACTATCGTGACAGATAATGGGACTCAGTTCGATAGTGCTGAATTTAAACAATTTTGTTGAAGATATCATATCGAAAAGAGTTTTGCGATGATCGCTCACCCTTAAGCCAATGAACAGGTTGAAGCTGTAAACAAGATTAATAAGTCTATTCTGAAAAAACGTTTAGAGAAGGCTAGAGGGAAGTGGGTGGATGAACTTCCTACGGTACTTTAGGCCTACAGGACCACTCACAAGTCCGCCACTGGCCTTACTCCATTCGCTCTTGCTTACGTAGTCGAAGCTGTTATTCCAGTAGAGCTTGAAGTCCCTTCTTACCGAGTGACTTACTACAACACTAGAACAAAGTAAGATCTTCTCTTGGAACCTTTGGACTTTATCGATGAGAAACGCGAGGAAGCCGATCTGAGAGCAGCTGCACACCGACATCTAGTCGCCCGATATTACAACATGAAAGTCCGATCGAGAACCTTTGAAGTTGGCGATCTTGTCCTGAAACAAGTTTTTCCGGTCCCATCGCATATGAACCCGACATGGGAAGGACCATATGTCATTGAACAGAGGCTTGGAGAAGGAACTTTCAAGCTAGCGACTGTTGATGGTGCGACACTTCCAAGAGCGTGGAATAGAGAGCATTTACGACGCTATTTCACCTAGAACATTTCTTTTATATTTCAGTACTAGTTACTTTCGACATTTGCTTTAGTATTTGATCTTTTGGATGTGTAATAAGACAAGTTAGTTTTTTCCATTCTATGTGATGAATAAAATCTTGAACTTCTTTTGCATGAACAATGTTATTGCATTTTATGTTAAGTATCCAAGAAACTGATTGATATCGATATGTGCGATGTGTGAACAGATTCACGGAGTTTGAAATTGATTAATTATGCCAATCCCCGATGGGATCGAACAAGATGATCCCATTGATTTGCTCGGTTGATGACTCCCATAGACGAACAAAAGGGTGGTACATGCAAGGAGGAACAAAGGTCGCCGGCAATTTGGAGATTGAAAAATAATCCGGGTGGAAAAACGACTGCCCCGGGCGGATACACGACTACCCACGAGAAAGCTCTAAGTCTCCAGAGTGCATGGAGTGTAAACAATCCGGGCGGAAAAACGACTGCCCTAGGCGAATACACGACTTCCCATGAGAAAGCTCGAAGTCCCCAGAGTGCGGACTGAAGTGTAGACAATCCAAACGGAAAAACGACTGCCCCGAGCAGATACATGATTGCCCACGAGAAAGCTATAAGTCTCCAGAGTGCGGACTAGAGTGTAAACAATCTAGGTGGAAAAACGACTGCCCCGAGTGGATACACGACAACCCACGAGAAAGCTCTAAGTCCCCGGAGTGCGGACTGGAGTGTAGACAATCTGGGCAGAAAAATGACTGCCCCGGGCCGGTACACGACTGCCCACGAGAAATCTCTAAGTCCCCAGAGTGGGGACTGGAGTGTAGACAATTCGAGCGGAAAAACGACTGCACGGGCAAATACACGACTGCCCACGTGAAAGCTCTAAGTGCCCAGAGTGCGGACTGGAGTGTAGACAATCCGGGCAGAAAAACGACTGCCCGGACGGATACACGACAGCCTACGAGAAAGCTCTAAGTCCCAAGAGTACAAACTTGAGTATAGACAATCCGGATGGAAAAACAACTGCCTCAGGCGGATACACAACTGCCCATGAGAAAGCTCTAAGTCCCCAGAGTGTGGACTGGAGTGTAGACAATCCAGACGGAAAAACGACTGCCCCGGGCGGATACACGACTGCCCATGAGAAAGCTCTAAGTCCTCAGAGTGCGGACTGGAGTGTAGACAATCCGGATGGAAAAACGACTGCGCCGGGCGGATACACGACTTCCCACGAGAAAGCTCTAAGTCCTCAGAGTGCAGACTGGAGTGTAAACAATCCGGGTGGAAAAATGACTGCCTCGGGCGGATACACGATAGCCCACAAGAAAGCTCTAAGTCCCCGAAGTGCGGACTAGAGTGTAGACAATTCGGGTGGAAAAATGACTGCCCTGGGCCGATACATGACTGCCCACGAGAAAGCTCTAAGTCCCCAGAGTGCGGACTGGAGTGTAGACAATCCGGGCAGAAAAACATCTGCCTCGGGCGGATGCACGATTGCCCACGAGAAAACTCTAAATCCCTAGAGTGCGGACTGGAGTATAAACCATTCGATGGAAAAACGACTGCCCCGGGTGGATACACGACTACACGAGAAAAATATTAGTCCTCGGAGTGTGGACTAGAGTATAAACCATTCGGTGGAAAACAACTGCCTCGGGCGGAAACACGACTGCCCATGAGAAAAACTCAAAGTCCCCGGAGCGCGGATCGGAGTATGACCAATTTGGGTGTGGTTGATCACCCATAGGAAAATTCTAAGTATGGAGTGAAGCAAAAACATAAGTTGAGCATGAACCGATCGCTCGTAGAATAACTCTAAGTTCCCAGACCGCGGACCAACTCGTAAACTCAATGGGTGGATCGAGGGATTTCGACTGTTCTCTATCTCACGAATTCCAACCTTAAATCGACGGAAGAAATTCAAATTGCTAAAGGCGGGATGTGACAGCTCATTACAATTCCAACTTAGCACTCGTTACGACTTAAGGCAATGACTACAGAGAGGCCTTGAGATGGAGATAGTGAATCATTAACGAAACTTGCGAAAATTATTACACGTACATGGAATGGAAAGTAATTATTCAATTATTGAAGTAATAATTCGCATGATGGCTAATCAAAAAACAAAAAATTCTAGCCACTAATCTCAAAAATCCGTTACAAGCTATTCTAAAAGTTCGGGATTCGTGCTCGTGCACTTACTACTAAAGAAAAAACACACATTCAAATTATTCAAGCTATGTACAACGACACAAAGTGGTAACTATTTCTTCAACTTTTTCTCCTTCTTCAGTTTCTCAGGAGTAGGATCAGTTGACCGTCTTTTTAGGACCCTTTGCCGCTCTTAGTTGGAACACTTGAAGAAGTAGGAGGAATTTCACCAGGGATTGACCCGTCGGGTGGAATGACCTGCAGAGGTACATGATCGGGATCTCCAACTACTACCTCAAGGGGTTCGCCTTTGACTTTATGTTTTGATTTCTCCTCTTCTTCAATTTGCTTCTTCATGCTAATTTTGGCGGTGTGCTCTGTGGCACCTGTGATCATCTTGTCATCAAGTTCCTCCGCATGAGATAGGTCTTCAGGCTTGTCCTCATCAAGTGCCCCGATGACTTGAGCATTGGGCCCTGGAATATTTGTAGCGGGCGGAGCTTCGGTCGTTTTCTCTTGTTGCTCCGTGGCGACATCGCTCCTAGGAGTTTGTTCAGGACCGGAATGACCTGCAGAAATTCGTTAAAGCACGGGCGTTAGTTAATGGCCGTTATGTGCCGAAAACAACAACTTTTTGAATTCGAAGAAGTTCAGTGCGATACCAGCATCCAGTTGACTCTCAGTGGTCATTGGAGTGCTCCCTTCGAAAATGGGAAATAACATATGTGGACCAAGACCGGGTATGTCCGGCTCATAGCCGATCTATTGCTCCGTGATTTGAGAAGATGATGTACCGGCTATTTGAGTAGGAGAAGGACCCTTGAGATCGGTTCCAGAAGATTCAACGACGTCTTCTCCTTCTTTAGCTGGTGCAGGAGCCTTAAAGAATTAAAGCTTCACAGCGGCCAGATCAAACGGCTCATTTCCTCGAAGCACCTCTTGCACGAGTGTCTCTTCATTAAGCTCTGCTCCTCCCAATTCTTCCTTCTTGATTTTGGTAATGAGCTCCCAGGCTTCAGCGAGTGATTCATGATAACCTTTGCCTAGAAAGGTCAAGTCACGGTGAAGAAGAACTTTCTCATTATATTCGACGATATGCGGATCAAACAAGTTCTTGATCTCATTTCTGCCGGACTCGGTGGCAGCTTTTACCCGGGAGTTAGCCTCTTCAAGCACTTCCTTTCTGCCCTCCTCACGGGCCTCTTCCTTTAAAGTTTTGATCTTGGTGAATTGTTCGTCGAGCTTTGTTTATAAGCTTCTTGTCTCGACGATCTCCTCGCAGTATCTCTGCCATTCTTCTTGCACCTCAATCTTTTCCTCCCTCTCTTTATTTAATAATTTTTCTAGCACTTAGACATGGTGAGCTAAGAGATCTATCTCCTTTTGCAAGGAGTCTTTTTCTAAGGCCAAAGTGCCATTGCAGCCAAGCGCCGCGTCTAGTTCTTTTTTGTGCGAAGTCTCCAGGCAATTTACCGCCTCTGCCGTTTCTTTTGCATTCTTCTCTACTTCGGAAATTTGGGTTTTATACTCAAGCAGCTCAGCGTCCTGGTGCTTGATGATGTCCTTGTCATGAATAGCCTCCAACTTGAGGTGGTCGATTTCATGTTGGCACTCGACGGAGACTTCGGAGATTTTCTCGGCCAAGTAAATAAATGATTCATGTTGGACATACACATCGTTCATGCATGCTAGTGAGCTCTCTTTGGCACTTTCGGGAATGACGTTTACGGCAGGGAGGAACTTAAGTCCATCAAAGCAGATTCTTGGAAAGGTAGTTTTAAGTTCGGTTAGCTTCTCCACTATTGTAGAGTCAAGAGCGGGAGCCGACGGAGGTGGATCAGAAGTAACAAGTGGGTGTTTGCTGGAACGGCACTCGCATGATTGCCTCGAAATTGACGACCCAGAATGTTGGTCATGAGGCACAGCAGCATGAGAGCCACGATGTGAAGACTTATCTTCGCTCTGAGCGGGAAGGTTTGAGTGATCATCATAACGAGGAGCGTGTGATTGAGACTTCCGTTTGGACAAGGAAGAAGGCTCTCGTGAATAATAATCTTTGCTTCGCATGTCATCATTTCTCTGCGTCTCCCGGATTCGAAATCTTGGCTCGAGCGGTAGAAGTAGAAGAACCCCAAAGATGGTCGAAGGCGTGGGAATGTGACATTACACCTGTGAAGAACCAAATAAGAGCACGTTAAAAGCTGTCGAACAAAGAATTAATAATGTGTGTATAGTGGGGTGCAAGTGTTAGTGTGTGTCCTAGTGCTCCCCCCGATGGACCGGTAACGGTGACTTTACTCATCAGAGTATTCACCCCTCTACTGGAAGGTTGGACGCCTTTGTCGCTTCTAGTGGGGGAGTTGAGCCCTTTGATGTTGATGTTAGGAAATTCGTATGTTAGTATGTCATCTGGAATTGGAAGGTTGGAGAATCCCTTCATCGAGCTTTCCATTTGTTGGAAAGACAACTCCTTTTCAACTGGGGTAATGATGAATTCCGGATTTGCCCCGGCTTTGCTCTTTTGCAGCTTGTACACCAACCTTTTCTTCCTCTTCGGGGGTGTTTGCATTTGACCGACCTGCATTTGACCGACCTGCGGCCTTTCAACTACCGGCACTTTTCCAAGGCCAACGTCTTCGTTTCTCGGTCTAACATCTTGAGATTCTTTAATCTCCCCCTCTTCGGTGTCTTATCGAGTTCCTTCGGCAGGAGGCACAACGAGGTTGCTTGTTTCTACTCTTTCTTCGACAAAAATTTTCGAGGCCGCTTTGCTCCCTGGGAGTCCGATTTTAGGCCGTCTTCCAACAGCCCGAATAGTGAAAGCAGCTCATCAGTGATGAGGAGTTTAATGTCCCGATCCTTAACGGGAATGGCACGAATAGCAGCGACGGCTCTAGAATACTCGACGCCTTCGGGTCGAGGACGAACACTTGAAAGAACTTGGGATGTTAGTATATCTAAAGGAGAAATGACGGCGTGAGCCATCGAACTAAAGATGAAGGTAGGAGTAACACTTACGTCCTTCTAACCATCTCCTTCCAAAACCAGGAGGACACTGTACGTAAAACCACTCGTGTTTGAATAGGGAGAGCTCGTTTCATGCACCCGTCAAGACTTGGCATTTGGGCAAGGGTTCGAGGAAGACATATGAGGGACTCCCTGACCGTCTTTTGAAGTTGTAGATATATATGATGTCTTTAGGGTTCAACGAACGGAACAGAACGTTCATAAAGAGAAGGAAGGTCCCATGGATGAAGGCATAGCTGTTGGGATGCAATTGGGTAGGAGCGATCCCAGGTACCTCAACATTTCCTGAACGAAGGAGTTGAAGGGTGGCACACATCCAGCCCAACACATAAACTTATTGCAAGCAGTATATCCGGTTGGAGGCAAGTGAGGTCTGTCTTGCCTCGTTGGAACTAAAACATTTTCAAACGAGATTCCGTGTATAGAGCACAATCGACGAAGGGCGTCTTCGCCGATTATAGAAGCCTGTGAGTCGACAGGGTTATCTATAACATTGGCACCCTCAACGGCATCAGGTACCAAACTGATAGCTTCCATAGGTAGGATCGGAATGTCGGGAAAGATATCCTTTTGCGGGTCAGATGCCTCCGTTGGTTCTATATGGTGGCTCGAAAAAGGTTTTTCAGATATGGTGGCGGAGCTTGATCTTGCCTTAGAACTGATGTGTCTTGCGGCTGATCCAGAAGACATTATGACTGAGCGCTCCATGTAACTTGGGATCTATGTCAGCTATACTCAGTAGATAATCAACATTAGAAATAATAACTCGTTCGCCCCGTGTCGTGTATGAACTAGTCAGTGCAGTGCAGCATGAAACAAGTATGAATAGTTTGGAATCATAAAAGCTACAATGAAATGACAAGACTTAGAATTACATCCAAAGAGACCGTCATCGCTGACCGTCTCAATCAACAAGAAAGTTGATCAGCAATGAAAGCTTAGGATCGGCTATCGACGTATTAAATTATGAAGTTTTTTGTTATCCAGTTTTTTACTTGGTCCATGTCTAGAAGTCCGAAAATATGTCCATTTCAACTCAAGTCCAGTAGTCCAAGTCATTTTATGTTCGGGTAAGGCAGTGTGCAATTCAGTGTTTAAATGATTTAAGTTAAGTTAGCATTCATTGTCAAAGTCGATCCCTCGACTCCCTATGTCGATCCCTTACCTCCAACCTCTGTGCCGATCCCTACATCCTAGCCTCTATTCTGATCCCTACATTTGAACCTCTATACCAACTCCTTAAACGATTAGTGACTACCGATCCCTCATCCTAGCTTCATTACCGAACCCTACACTTCAGCTGCCAGCATTGATCCCTTAACTCAAGACCAACTACCGACCCCTCGCCTGATACAAACTCCTACCGATCTCTCGTGAAGCCCTTTCCTTCGCAGACCCCTAACATTAACTACTCTCCATCCCATCACCAAATTACTAAGTACCGAATCCTCGTCCTTCTTCCTCTTTCTCTAGCTCTTTCATCTCCTCCCTCTAACTCGCCTGACTCAGCAGAAACCATCGATTTATTCGCCTAAAAACAACTCGAACACACGCAAACTCCAAATTCTTGACTTGACTAACACGATTATAAGAGGGAAACATACCTATTTGAAATAAGTTATAAGCTCGTGGTTGAAACTTAGGATTGGAGGCGAGTTACTGGCGATTTGGATCGAAAATGATGTTTCACATTTGAGTTTAGTATTGAGGGTGAAGTTTTCTTCTTACAATCGTTCAGTTGTATGCTTGTGCAAAGGACATAAAAAGGGATTAGGTGTTGTGAAGTACAAAGTGAGGAGAGAAAAGAGAGGAATGTCGGTTTATATATGAGCGATAGGAAGAGAAGTCTAACCGGTTATAAAGGGTGACTAAGTCAAAGAGAAAAAAGAAAAGAGAAAGGGTCGGCACTGAGGCATGTCGAACCCTCGCACGTCTCTAATGATGGATCGGTAAGAAGGACACTGATCCCTCCAAAAAAAGAAGAAAATTATATATATGTGTGTGTGTGTGTGATTATTTCCCCATGTTTGATTGTATTATTAATAGATATATTATCATATATATATATGTTACCCGGTGCCCTGACTCGGCTATATTGGGCTGATCGCGCAAGCCAGACTCGACTGTTGATGAGAAGGATGATCAGGAGGCAACGACTGCATGACCAAGATATAGAGTCCGAACAATTATATGGAGCTCGGATTGGACTGAGTTGATAGATGGACAACGCGGGATGTCAGAAAGATGGAAGTTAGCTCATACGAGATAGGGATCGGTATAGTGGTTTGGGGATGTGGACGAGATGACATAGGGTTCGGTATAGTATGAAGAGAGTATATGGATCGGCATGTATCTGAGAAGCTATAAGGATTGGCATGATAATTTAGGTGGATGGTTAGTGTAGATGGAGTCAAGAAGGGATCGACATAATTAAAGATCGCCATAGAGTTCGGCATGCATCTCTCAGGAATTATGGATCGGCATTGCTCACAAAAGATGGATCGGCATGGTATGGATTGTGAGAGATGGATCGGCGTGGTATGCCTCGTGAGAGATGGATCGGCGTGGTATGGCTTGTGAGAGATGGATCGACATGGTATGGCTCGTGAGAGATGGGTCGGCATAGTATGCCTCGTGAGAGATGGATCGGCATGTTGTGCTTGTGAGAGATGGATCGGCATACATCTCTCAGGACATATGGATCGGTATGTGTTAAGGAACCAAGAGGGTCGGCAATATTACTTGGATGGATCGGCACTCCCTTGACCATCTTGAGATTTGAACTAAAGGTCAACAAGAACTAGGGCTCCACATATCAAACGCCCTGATATTTGAAGCACCATCATGTTGGAGCATAAGGGAGCTACCATAGGGATCGCTAGCCCAAACTCAACATATGGAGGGACCGGTACTGATCACTATCCATTGAGAGTTGGGCCTAGCCCTCCCTATGGTAGGCCCATATGGTCGAGGAGGTCCTGTTACCGAATTTCCAGTCAGATTGGAGACCGCCTTCATCTATAAATACATGCATAAGGGGCC
The DNA here is from genome assembly GCA_030737815.1 of Allium fistulosum. Lineage (NCBI taxonomy): Eukaryota > Viridiplantae > Streptophyta > Magnoliopsida > Asparagales > Amaryllidaceae > Allium > Allium fistulosum. Next base: position 373,578,242 of record CM060902.1, on the reverse strand, counting down.
ATTCTGGGGACTCTTACGCTGTTGGTTAGATACCACCATTATTTTAATCAACTTCCTCCATTCCTTTCTTATCTCTTGATGTTTCTTGCTGTTTGTAATTGTAATCAAGTTAATTGAAAAGCAATAAAGAGAATATTCAAAATGGACGTAGGCAATCAACGCCGAACCACTATAAATCTTGTTGTTTCTGCTTTTTGTTGTGTTTTTCTTTTTATTTTGTGATTTTCCTCTTTTTTCATTTAATTTCTTCATTTATTTGACTACTTCAACCTATTTTTGGGTGTTTGTGGCCAATTTGGTTGTAAACAATATATATATATATATATTCGGGATAATTGATCAAGATCCCATATATTTGAATATTGTGTTCTATTCATATTGAATACAGTTAGGTAGAGTTGATATTAATTTATAACATGATTATAAATTAATTAAACTCTAATTTGTAGTTATAGTAGTGTTAGAAATATTATTATATATTATATTGTTAATCGAAAGTAAAAAAGTATGATTTTTTAAAAGTAAGCTAGAAGGCTAAAAATGATTTATAAGCTAGTATGCTAACTATAAAATAGTTGCACGATTTTATAAAATAGTAGAAGAAGATATTTTAACTTTTACTGAAAAGAATTTAGTGAATAAAAGTAAGATTTGATTACTAAATAATCGAATTATTTATTTAAATATATGTATATGTGAGAATGTATATATCTATAAGCACGTCGTGAGCATCTCTTGCATCCATAGCAACTATCATGTGTACTAAGTTGCATGAGGCGATACCGGATCGAGTAATCGCTCCAGTGAAACTCAAAACTAAATTGTGAAGTATAAATATGTGTGAATTGGTCTGTATTGGGAGCGCTAGCAAATAAATATACATCCATAATGAAACAAGCCGATGTGGTAGAGTGTAGTTGGGTTACCAAGATGCACATTGCATTTTGGTAGTTAAATGATCAGGAAATGGATTTGTGATGACACAAATATCCCTCCTGAACATTCGAAGGAATCACAAGCAGACTAAACCATAAGGCACCAAACTTCAACCACGTGACGAAGACGACAAGGTGGGATGGTCAGGTGACTTGATGGAGAAGGCGATGCGATGAGACGAGTGAAAATTGTGCCTTGAATCGTGCTCCAATCTAGGCATTATTGCCTAACTCAAAGAACGGGCCGGTGGCACAGACTTGTCCACCAGTCAGTGGCTAGGCTGGGCAATAATGCTTAGATCCGGAGCATTTTGCTTCCAGACCGATCTGATTTCCTCTGTATAGACTTCACCATCATTAATGACGAGTATCAATTTGTTATTTTTGGTTGTCTTGCATTGTTATGTTATTGTTGTTACTATTATTATTGTGTGCTCTATGATAGACTTATATTGTGATTGCCCTACCTTTTTATGCTGGGTTACTTGTATCATTGTATATTATTATGTAGCAGTCACGTTATATTAGTTGTGTTGACTCGTTGATTACAGGAGAAGAGCAGGTTATGGTATGGTTTTCTATCTTTTAGATATGTTTACTTAAATTATTTATTGGCAGTCCAGATTACTCCAGAGCCACGTTGGTGGACAGGATCGACAGTAACTTATTAACTTTCGATTTATATATGTGTATAGTTTTGATATATAGTATTTTAAGATAGTTTCCTCATACCAGGTTTTATGGCTGACCCGCAATTTGTCTTTGTTTGTTTATGTTATAGCAACTCCCGAATATCCATTAAATAGTTTGAAAGTCGGGTGATTTTGGGGATATGCTATCGGAGCGGCTCAGATGGAGCCTTGGAGGCGAAGACGATACCTTGGATATATACAATATATATATATATATATAACTTGATATTGTTGTAGTATATGATAGATGTTATTTGTGTAGGAGATGTATTATATCGGATGTTCTATTCTGACTCCCTCTATTGATATATACTTATAAGTTACTTCCACCAATGCAGTCTCTTGTCTATTGTTCATCCTATTCTGTTCATGTATATTCGGTATATAATATATTATCATTCTGCTATGAGATCATTTCATTATGCCTTGTTATAATGTTTTTTTTTAATTTTACCTAATGATCTATCTTTTGGGGTAATTGAAAGTTAGGCGTTGATGTGGGGCGCTGATTTTTGGGTATTACAAAGGGTGGGTTTTACATTTGGTATCAGAGCTTAGGCTCAACACTCGAACCAAGTATACCAGTTTGAGTTAGACAATCTGGTAGGAGATACGTTGAGAGAGCATACTTGTATTTTTCTGGTTTATAATAATGCATACACCACTTGTCATCTAGGCTTTGATTTATTTTTATCGCTAATTGCTAAGGTATCTTCGTTTAGGCAATCTGTATGAGCAGACAGAGTACACAAGCAATTGAAGATAGGCAGGTTGAGATGCCTGATTAGTTCAAAGATTATTGGGCTGCCACACGGGATGCTCCGTCGCTTGCTAACATCCTAACAGTAGCCATAGGGGTTAGGGCTGGTGTATCCCTTGAGGTACCAGTATTTCTTACTCCACCAGCTTTAGACTTTCCGAAGTTGTGTTGGGAATTCCTTACATTGGCGTGAGCCATATCTGGGTTCAGAGGTTGTTTCTGAAACACGGGCTTAGACCCACTCATTTGAGAGGGCTTTCACAAATATGGACTTAGAGGACTACTTCCCAACAGCTTGCATGGGAGGCTTTAGCTCGGTGAGACATAATAATAATGTTTGGTTGGTTAATGTGTACACCTATGACTTGGAATGAATTCAGACGTCGCTTTGGTTCTCAATTCATTTCTGAGATCAAGAAGGACATGTAGCTTGTGCACTCCATCCATCTTGTGTAGGGTAGCTTGTCAGTGAAGGAGAATGTCGACCAATTCAATATTTTGTATTTAGGGATTGAGATGGTTGATACTCCGTTGGTGTGGGCAAAGGGGTTTGCCTTGGGTCTTAAAGCATCAATTGGGGGTTCATTGCTTAGTCTTATCCCTGTTAGGGGCCACTTTAGAAAGTCTCGTTGGCCACTTTAAAAAGTCTTGTTGGTCAATTTAGAAAGTGTCGTTGGGGTGGTTCTCCTTCATAAGAGCACCCATGAGGTACCGTTATAGATAGCGAGAGTAGAAAGCAAATCAAAGCTTCAACAGAAGCTTAAAGACCATGATACAAGGGAAGGTCGAGCTTATAGGAAGAAGAAAACTAACCTAGTATGTCACCCTCGTGGCATATGATGGCATTTTTCCATGAGATATCATCCAGCTAAAGTGAAGCGTAAGTACTTCAACTGCGACTGGCTTGATCACTTGAAGAAGGATTATCCTGCATTTTCGGTGGGTGAGTAAATCATGATGACTTATGCCTTGTGGTCATTATCGGGTCCTAACAAGCATATTGCTCAACAAAAACAGAAGGAGATTATGTAGTGAGGTATGCTCTATTTTGGGGTACTCACTACTGTTCCTTCTGATAATTTAGCGGTATATTTATATATTGCTAGTTACACGGTAAATAGGCTAAAACCAACACCTTTTGTAGTAGGTAAATTCTTCGATAAAGATAAACCTTATATAAGTAACCTTAGCTGCAAAGTTGGGATGAAGCGACCGAGAGTACTACCATTCGAACTTGATGCACGGACTTTAAAGTAGAGTAGGGTTGGTCAATGAAGTGTGGTTTGGATTTGCATCCAAGTAGAGTTCGATGGATGTCCAGTAATGAGCAAAGACCGAGCGAATGACTTGTAAGCGTTTTCCTAAAAGTCATTCATGTAAGAAGCGTGTTTCCTTGTATTGGTAAACCTTAAGTGATGGGAGTAATCCCATATGCCGAATGGAATATTATCTAAAGATTGATCCATTCACGTACCACGTCCTAATCACTAATTTGAGTGTAGGGTTTGTTAGACACCCCAGTTTATGTTTCAATGACAACAACTATACAATCATATATATATACACATTTTATCAAGACTATGGGTATATACTACAAGAAGACATCATGCTCGAAGATATTGAAACACGAAGACAAACGAAGATCTATCGACCATACTATAGTTAGTAAGGTAATTCTACTATAAAAGAATCTTAGATAAAATGTTGTTAAGGTCACCTTGAGTATATATGCACACATGATCATACACAAATTCAAATACTTCACAATACAGTAGAAAATTGCATTTACTAACCACAGACGTCTAAGGTAAAACCACAGACGTCTGAGGAAATACTCGAAAAAATAAATTTTCGAAGCCACGGACATCTGAGGTTTTACCACAGACGTCTGTCATTTGAAAAAACTGCCTATTTCTGAGTAGACAATTCTGTTAAACAATAATCGACAATATTTCTGAAAAACTGCATACCACAGACGTCTGTCATCTAAAAAGCCACGACCCACTATTTTGGACCATTCAAATCGACAATAATCCACACATGTCAGACTTGAATAATTCAAAATAACAGATTGTAATAAAATTTGGAGCAAATAAAATCAATCACAGAATCACAGACACAGAAATATCAGAATAACTCGCAGCGGAAGATAAAATACCATAGTAGTTCATGAAGCTACTATAACAAAGTCTCAAAACAAGTACATAATATCAGTCTAAAAACAAATACAATAGAAATCCCAAATACATAGAAGTCCACTAATACAAGAGCTGAAATAGAACAACTAGAAACTGAAATAGATAAATAACTAGATAAGCAGAATCTCTAGCGATTCCAAGCTCCAGAAAGTGAAGTCCAAAGCTGTGAATACTCAGGCTGACCCGAGCGTAAATAAAACACAAACACTCGAGTAAGGACATACATACTTATACAATGTAAACCAACTCAAGTGAACTGTAATAAATGCACAAGTACCTTAAAGGATGCTTGGGACCGCCCATCCTCTAAGGATCCGTTAAATTATTTACTATGTACTAATATTCGCTATTATAATAATGTCTAATAGTAAAATAAACATACTTAAAAATAGCGTTAAGGCTTTACATTTTTCACCTTAACACATAAATAGTGCCAGTAGTCTACACAGTACCTGCGTACCTCCAGATCGGGAGGCTACGAGAAGATACTCCATAGGTACAACACAAATAGAAAATCGTAGTAAAGCTCGATATGGTAGGTGACACGGCACAACTAGGCAATGCCAGGCTAGATATACCAATTACGCATCCGGGCTGGTGGTATTGCATAGCAGCCACTACCGCCCACCTCGGAACACACTCCCAATCAAAATCAAAGGTTGGCCACCAAATCAATCACAAAGTAATAGAATGGTATCGAATAAATGCATCCGATCAGAGGTGCTACCTCATTAGCCCGTCGATCGCTCCTGTTTTAGCCACCTTATGTCAACTCACGGGAGTCGGGTCCACGTTCATACCTCAATAGGATCGTCGCCACCATCCTACTTCATTCTGGAAACTCCACCGCGTACACAGTTGTTAAAGTGGTTTTCGGTATCGACAGAGAGTATGCCCATATCCGATCCCGGTCTCTCTAACAACCAATCGTTATTATAACCCATGGTTATAAATTTCAAAAATAGTTTATATTTCAAATCAAAATACTTCATTTAAACCGTTTAAAAGTGAAGTCATTATACCTTTAAATCAAATGCTCAATTCCCAAAAATTTAGCCTTTTCTGAGCTCATTTATTCTATTAAATACTTTAAAACATTAAAATTTCAGCTTTCGCGGCACTTAGAAAAATGCTGCGGTAAGATATATCTGAAACAATTCATTTCAGCTAAGACAGCATTTAAAAACTGCTGTAGTAGTTCAGTTACATTTGAAAACCTCATTTCAGCCAACTGCAGCACTTATCAAGTGCTACTGTAGCCCTTTTATTAGTTTCATATTATAGATTTTCTTTTTGCAACCACAGCACTTACCAAGTGCTACAGTAGCCTTTAGTTAATTAGCCTTTAGTTCATTTGCATCAACCACAACACTTACCAAGTGCTGCAGTATCTTTTACTTCCGATTTTAAGTTAATTTCAGAAATGATAGCATTTCTGAAGTGCTACTAAATAAATTTCCAGATTTATACAAAAATTTAAAAACAAATAAACTTCGATTTTAACCATTTTAACTTATGAAAAATCATATTTTTCCACTCAAAATGTTCATATGAAAACCCTTTAACTTATGATTTTTATAAAGTAAATTTTTCATAATTAAATCTAAATTTTTCAATAATTTACTTATTAAATCCAAGTGTACAATTTTCTTATTCTTTGCATTTTTTTAACAATTAACTCAACACTTAAATTTAAATTACCATTTCAAAAATAAAACTTAATTTCCATTTTATTTTCTTTACTTAAACTTTCATTTTAAACCAAATCACAAATTTCCAAATTAAGTTATATTTCAAATTACAATTTAATCATTTATTTATTTAACATTTTTAACTTATAGAAAAATCACTAACCCTTTATTAAATCATTTTAAATTCAATTTAAATTAAATTATCATATTTTTACATTTTAAAATACTTAAAATTTTCCAGAAAAATATATAAAATAACTGTGGGTCTGTATAATATTTTCTAACCTAGGTCAAGTGATACAGATAATATATCATTTCAATCCGTAATTTACAAAGAAAATCCGGGTTCTATCATTTCAAACCCGCAATCCCAAGTTAATAAAAATAAATAAAAATCGCTCAGGCCTATCATTTCAGCCCATAACAATTTTTCCCTATTCTAAAGTCCGTTCGGGTATGTATCATTTCAACCCATAGTGATTCTATTCTACAGGGAACTTGCAATGTGAGAAACATAAATAAATAAACAGTATAACAAAATATAACATATCAGATGATGTGACAAGTTTATAACAAAGTTTAACATCATATAATTCATATCACAGGCAGGTATAACTTGGTATAACAATTCTACACATTCACTTGTTATCGTTTCACAATTCTATAAGTATGATTGTCAAGCGTGAATAACTCACCTTTTAAAGCTGGAGTTCGCAAATCAAAACACACAAATAAATTCAGAAAGCACGATACAGCACGACTTTTGATTCAAGTGGAGAGAGAGCCAAGATATTAATCTTGTATACAACAATAAAACAAAGCAATATAAATATAAATTCAACCAATATAACTTGAAACAAAATTGGAAATTTGAATAGACAAATTACTTAACCAAGCTTTTAAATCAAAATTGTTTGATCTGAACTCAACTTTTGCTTGGCCATACATGTTTATAGGCTCGGCCATCATGTTTTATTCAAAATAAACCAATCAAAAATCAAATAAATAAAATAAAAGATAAAACAAAATAAAGTAGAAATGAAAATAAATAAATAAATAAATAAATAAATAGTCTTAGGAAAATAGAAAATAAATAAACAAAATAGTTTGTTATATTGAAACTAGAATTAAAAATTGTAACAAAATACACCTAATATTGGAAAATTACAACTACACTTTTAAAATGTTTTAAAAATAAAATTTTGAAATAAAATCTAATTTAAAAATATTTGCAAAAATCTTGGGTTGTTACACACTCCCCCACTCAAACCTTTTCGTCCTCGAAAAGAACGAAACAAGGAAAATAAGGAAAACAAGATAGAAAAGCAAATAGTACCTGAAACGAACAATTCCGGATTCGAAGCACGAATGCTCTCCTCCGTCTCCCAGGTACAATCTCGATCATCAGTACCCCACTGTACTTTGACCAGACTAACAGATTTCCTTCTTAGCTGCTTCGTACCTCTGTCGACAATACGAAGTGGCTTCCTCTCGACAGTCAGATTAGGCTCAATATCCAAACTATCAAGAGCAGAAGGCTGAACAATAAGAGATGGGTCATGAAGATACCGGGGAAGATGCGAGACGTGGAATACATCATGCACTCCAGAAAGCTTCTCGGGTAAATCCAGACGAAAAGCCAAAGAACCAACTCTTTCCACAATGCGGAAAGGACCAATGAACCTAGGAGAAAGCTTCCCTCTACGACCAAAGCGAATGACATTCCTTAAGGGAGAGACCTTAAGGAATAGCTGATCACCAACAGCAAACTCTAAACTCCGCCTACGCCTATCAGCGTACTTCTTCTGCCTAACCTACGCAACCCTCAACTTCCTCTTAATCTCCTCAACTCTCTCAGAAGCCTCCAAAATCATATCAGGACTAAGAACCAAACGATTACCGGATTCAATCCAGCAAGATGGAGATCTACAAGGTCGTCCGTAAAGAGAAGCAAACAGAGACATTTTAATACTGGCCTGAATTCAAAGATAGAATGAGATAGATAAAGGATTAAGATAAGCTTAAAACAGAAGATTAGATTATACCTGATAACTATTATTGTAGGTGAATTCGACAAGATGGAGATGATCTTCCCAAGATCCTCCATAATCAAGCACACAAGCACGAAGAAGATCTTCGAGAATCTGATTCACTCTTTCCGTTTGACCGTCGGTCTGTGGATGGTAGGCAGTGCTCAGATTCAGATGAGTACCTAAAGATTCCTAAAAAGCTTTCCAAAACTGACTGGTAAAGATAGGATCACGATCACAAACAATACTGAGAGGAACACCATGGAGACGAACAATCTCCCTCATGTAGATCTCAGACAAGCTAGAAGCAGAATGGGTAAACTTGACCGGAATGAAATGAGCAGACTTGGTCAGTCTATCCACAATAACCCAGATACTCTCATTACCCCTCCTAGTCCTCGGTAATCCATCAATGAAATCCATGGAAATCTGTTCCCACTTCCAATTGGGAATCTCAAGGAGCTGCAACAAACCAGGGGTCTTCTGATGATCGGCCTTGACTTGCTGACAAGTCGCATACCTACTAACAAAGATAGAGATATCTCGCTTCATCCCTCTCCACCAATAAAGCCTCTTCATATCCTGATACATCTTCGTCACACCAGGATGAATAGAAAGTCCGGATCAATGATTCTCCCGAAGTAACTCTTGCCTCAATCCATCAACATTCGGGACACTAATCCTACCATTAATCCTCAAAATCCCTCTATCATCGATCTAAGCCCCAATACTACCACGACTGCTACCACCAACTCTGCTACGAACACTCTCCTTAATAAGCCAAAGCATTCTATCCTCATCCTTCTTAGTCACGATCCGATCCAAAAGAGGAGAAGAAGAAACAACAAGCTGACACAATAAAGTTTTTTTCCGACTTAGAGCATCGGCCACAACATTAGCTTTACCACGAGTATAGCTAATATCAAGGTCGTAAGAAGCCAGAAAATCAAGCCAACGAACTTGCATCTGATTCAAATCCTTCTGGGTGAAGATATATCTCAAAGACTAATGATCGGTGAAAAGCTCAAACTTAGTTCCTAGAAGATGATGCCTCCAAAGCTTCAAAGCAAAGACAACAGCAAGCAACTCTAAATCATGAACAGCATAATTAGCCTCATGGGTTTTCAACTGACGGCTGGCATAGGCAATGACCTTACCATCCTGCATGAGAACAGCACCCAATCCCTCACGACTAGCATCTGTGTATACCGTCAAACCCTCACTTCCATTCGGAACGGTAAGAACTGGTGCGGAAGTACGCTTGCTCTTTAACTCATCGAATGCAGCTTTACACTCATCACTCCATATAAACTTTGCATTCTTACGAGTCAAAGCAGTGAGAGGTGCAGCAATCCGAGCAAAATTCTCAATGAATCTCTGGTAATAACCGGCAAGGCCCAGAAAACTACGAATATCAGATGGAGTCTAAGGAGTTTCCCAATCCTGTAACAGAATAGGGAAAAATAAGAACCATAGAAGAGATAGAATAATTAAATGATAAAGGAAAAAGAGAAGGAAAGAAAGACTTACACTGATCGCAGCGATCTTGACTGGATCAACAGAAACTCCATTTCCAGAAACAATATGTCCAAGGAATCGGACTTCATCCTTCCAGAAACGGCATTTCGAAAATTTAGCCTTCAACTGATGATTTCTAAGAGTCTCCAGAATAGATTTCAAATATGACTCATGCTCTTTCTTGGACTTAGAGAAGACAAGGATATCATCAACAAAGACTAGAACAAATTTATTAAGCACATCACGAAAAACACGATTCATCAAATCAACAAAGAAAGCAGGAGCATTAGTCAAACCAAAAGGCATGACTAACCATTCAAAAAACCCATTCTCAGTACGGAAAGCAGTCTTGGGAATACTTTCCTCAGCAACTCTGAGCTGGTGGAAACCTGTGGCAAGATCAAGCTGAGAGAAAACAGTAGCACCATAAAGTTGATCAAACATATCATTGATGTGAGGCATAGGATATCTGTTTTTCATAGTGAGCTTGTTCAGCTCCCTATAATCAACACACATCCTCAAAGAACCATCGGACTTAGGGACGAAAGCCACCGCTGCTCCCCATTCTGAATGGCTAGGTCTGATCAGACGTTTGGAGAACAAGTCCTCAATTTGCTTTCCCAACTCAACCTTCTCGCGGGGTGCCATTCTTCTAGAAGGAAGAACTACAGGTCGAGCTCCAGGAATAAGATCAATACGAAAATCAATTTCCCGCTTAGGAGGTAAAGCGGTGACTTCACCAAATACATCGGGATAGAATCTGACCACACGGGTCGAATGAAGATCACCAGAAAAAGAATCCAGAGAATAAATAAAATTGCCAGCAAAATCCTGACGCATGCGGCACTGAATAATCAAAGGATCACCCTTATCTCCCACAAGAGACACAATTCAGGATTTGCAAGAGATACGGGCATCATGATTCCTTAACCAATCCTCACCAAGCAATAAATCAAAAGCATCGAAACCCAGAACATAGAAATCTCCAGAAAACCGATAACCAGAATGAAAGAGTTTCACATGCTTACAAATCCTATTAAGATTTCCGGGACCTCCAATAGGATTTAAAACACATAAAGGAACAGAAGCATACTCACGAGAAAGAAGATGCTCAAACTTATCACACAAATCAACAGAAATAAAACTATGGGTAGCTCCAGTATCAAATAAAACACGAACAAGATGATTAAATAAAGAAAAGGTGCCCTGAAGAGTACCTTGGTCATCACTAGGAGCAAGAGCAGGAGCAGGTGCAGGTGGAGCAGGTGAAGAAGCAGAGGTAACAGCAAAAATACCAGACGGCTTGCCCTTCTAATACAAAGGATAGTCATTCTTAAAATGACCAGGCTGCAGATAGACATGACAGAGATCACGCCTATTCAACTGAGTAGGAGGAGGAACAACAGCACCAACTAAAGTAGGACAACTATTGGCATAGTGTCCCTTCTGATCACATTTGAAGCAGGTGATGGTAGAAAGGTCAACAGGCTGCCTCTGAGAAGGAGAAGATGATGAAGATCCCAAACCTGGATTCTTGAGCCAATTCTTCTTCTACTGATGGAAATTAGGCTCTCTTCTTAGAGTTAGCAGAGGAAGACTGAGATGAAGGAGCACCAACAACAGCAGGACCCTTAGAAGTAGGGTTCTCATAACGGATAGTCATATCCATAAGCTCGGTAAAAGTGCCATGAACATGAGAAATGAGACGATTATAATACTCAGGACGAGCATCAGCTATGAACTTCTCATTCTTCTTGAGAGGAGTGTCTATCAAGCCAGGACCGAACTTGGAAAGTTCATTGAACTTCCGCTCATACTCAGAAAAGGACATGGTACCCTACTTGAGATCCATGAATTCAAGATAAAGCTGAGATTTACCGGATTTTGGCATCCATTTTGCCACAAAAGCCTCCCTGAAAGAAGATACAGAAACAAAACATAAGATAGATTCAAAAGAAAGGAGAAAATGGGAACAAAATTCAAGATAACACAAAGGATACCTAAACTGCTCCCAGGAAATATCACCCTCGTCAGTGTGAGCTGTAACAGACTCCCACTGTTTGCACAAAAAATGGACAAACACCTCAAAGTTGTATGGTTTAGTAGATCTTATGTTATTCTTAGTAATTTGAGCGACTTATGCAAATACGTAAAAAACAGGGGCTAAACTGTAAAAAGACACGCAGATTTATAGTGGTTCAGCCAGAATGTGCCTACGTCCACTTTATATGTTATTTCTCTTCTTTTGTTATGATTACAAGTACAAAGCTTTGGTACAAGTAAAAGAAAGTTGTTTGAAGAGTTCCTTCCGTGCTTGAGCTCTCAAACTTGTCCCCATTGCTGTACCCCTGCCCCTCTATTTATAGAGTGAGGCTGGGGGTAGGGGTCTAGGACGTGTATAGTTGCTGATGGGCCTGGGCTGATGTGATCTGGCCTGGTACGTCTTGGGTCGTCATTGCTTGGTTCGGAGGTGGTTGGAGTGTAGGATGGACCGGTAGTTGATTGGACCGGTGGTGGGATGGTGAGGTTGGTCCGGTGTGGAGATGGTTCGGCAGGAGGTGGTTCGGTGGGAGTTGGGAAGGTTGGTTCGGTTGGTTCGGCAGGAGGTGGTTCGGGTGAGGTCTGCCGAATGGTGCCTGCCGAATGGGGTTGAGCGAGGTCTACCGAATGGTGCCTGCCGAATGGGGTTGAGCGAGGTCTGCCGAATGGTGCCTGCCGAATGGGTCTGCCGAATGAGTCTGCCGAATGAATCTGCCGAATGAAGCAAGTTTCTTGGTCTCCAGGTCTTCTGGGTGAGAACACGCCCAACATTTGCCCCCCAAAGTGGGGCATATTCTTGAATATGGCGTGCTTTGTTTTTGGTTGTTTACTGTAGTTGAGATAGGTTCGTTCGGCGAGGAATGCCGAACCGGCTGATCCGGTTGCCTTTCGCTTGTCTATATATAGGGGCTATACCCCCTTTGCTTTTCCTTACCGAACAACCGAACCAGAGAGACGAGTTTAGCCGAATCAACTCTTTGCCGAATCAAGCTCGTACCGAACCAGGTATACGTCCTTTCGCCGAATGAACATGATAGGTTTCTAAAGCCGAATGCTTCCTGTATCGCACTACCGAATGAGAATAGGGCTTAGTGCCGAACGAGTTTTGGTCCTTATTTACCGAACGAACTTGGTTCTTTGGGCACCGAATGAAAACTTATATTATACTACCGAATGAACCATTGAAGTGCTGCATCTGTTCGCCGAATGAACTATTGTACCGAGTGAACATGTGTTTCATACTTCGAACTCTTAAGTGAAATTCCATATTATATGCTTACTTGTTTACATCCTTTGTTCTAACACTATGCTTTTCCGGTGTTGTAGATAATGTCTCGCAAAGTAGAAACTCGATCAGACAAGAAGAAATCCGGGGGTGAAGGAGGCTCCTCTGCCGTGCCCCTAGCTCAGCCGAATCCCGAACGTCATGGACCAACCCCGAGATCATTAGTGGACGGGTACGGCCCTCAGGAAATTCTGAACTCCCCGCCCGACTGTTTTCCTAGTTCCCTCAAGGAAGAGCAGCTTGATGCCATCTCTCGCTCTTTCGGAATTGACAGGGCGCGAATGCTGTTGCCGGGGAAAGATGTTATGCCATACGACCCTCCTGAAGGGTTCTTTGCTTACAGCAGATATCACTGCATGTGTGGTGCCATTCCGCCTCTTAATGCTTGGGTAGCCAGCTTCCTCACATATCTCAAGGTGGCCCCATTCCAGCTTCAACCCAACTCCTATGCTATACTAGTGAGCCTCTTCGTTATTTTCCAGAGGAAGTATGGTCGCGCTCCCTCCAACCGGGAGATCCGGTACTTGTATAATTTAAGGGGCTATAAGAAGGGGTCCCCATACATTAGCTTGGAGTCAGCTGTGACCTTCAAGCCGGTCTTGGACCTGTACTCTAAATTCAGCATGTTCAAGAAAGAGTGGTTCTTTGTTAGGGACGACTCCGTCTCAATCCGGCGCTTTACCTCTGGATGTAAGTTGATGCTTTTACTTATAATTTCTATTCCGATTGCGATGCTTCTTCTCATACTTTCTCATTTTTGCTAGCGACAGGTGGCTTTCCGGTTGTGGAGACTGACCGCCTGGTTCAGACGGCGGCTGAGATTGAAGCCATTCTTGGGAAATATAGATCATCTGCCTTCTTGATTAGAAATGCGATTCTTCTGGAATATAACTTGATCCTTCCGCAGCAGTCTGTAGTTAAGCTGAGGGAAACGGCGGAGGAGAGGGCGGCTGCTCAGACCAAGGAAGGTGTTACGGCAGAGAGTAGCAAGAGGAAACCTTTCACAAAACCTCCAGCTGTCGGAGGTAAGAAACTCAAGAAATCGGACGGTCCCTCCCCCAGCAATTGTCCACTTACTCGGGAGGAGGAAGACATAGAGGAGGAAAGAGGCGAGGGTGGAGATGGTCGGGATGGTGACAAAGGTGGCGATGGCATCGGGGCCTTACTTCCTGGGCAAGCGGGCGAGATACAGGAGTGGACGGATGATGCGTTCCACCAGGCTTTTGAGGGGTTGGATGAGGATCCGGCTTTGGCTGAGAAGACCGGGAAGGCGGACAAAGCCGGGACTGGTGCAAGTGAGTCTTCTCCGACCATTCCAGCCAAGGTGGCTCCGACGACTCAAGGTGAACTCTTGACTCCTGCATGCTTCATTAATGATAGGGACTTAGGAATATTTTATGACCCGCTCCCATCTTGGAATGAAATCCAGGACTTATTGCAGTATCCCACTCCTCCCCAGGGTTTGTACAACCACAGCTGTGTTTCTTTTCCTTTTTTAACTTGTAATTTACCGCGTTTCTCGAATCGTATAGTGATGTAAGTTTGTGACACTTGTTCTTTATATCAGGAGCAGGCAAGACATCCAAAGCTTCAGACCTTCGACACAGGCTTGAGCAATATAAACTTTCCAAAACTTCTGCTAAGCCGAAGCCCTCAACCCAACGCTCCGGGGATGTAGTCAGCTACCGTCCTCTTCTTGGGGTCATTGAAGAGGGTATTCGGCAGAGGAAGAGGAGTCATCCTTTATCCGAGACTTCGCCCGGTCCTTAGCCTCCGGCTCAGCCTCTTCATGATATTACTGGGGAGGGTGGCGAGTTTGCACCTTCTCCGCACCCGTCCAAAAACCCTTCTGTTATTCATATCGACCGTCCCGACTTGGCTCGTAATCCATTTGCGGGTCATCCTGATCTGGATCCAAGCTCTCATGATATTACTTTTGACGAAGTCACTGGTGAACACCTTCTCCCCCGTAACCCCATGGTACGAGTACTTGATGAAGCCAAGTCCTTAGATCTCGATTTACTCACTACTCGTATAGTCACTATGGGAAACGAGGCCAAGGCTAATATTGATCGGGTGGCAGAGGAGACCAAGAAGCTGATGGGGCATCATGCTCGGCTGGTTAAGGCCGGAGAGGAGATTGGGAGCGCCAATATCCGACTTCGATTGGTGGTTTCGGATCAGGCCAAACAGCTTGCGGATCAGGCTATTCAGATTTCTCAGCATGAGGCTGCTACTGGGCGACTAAGGAAAACCATGGAAGAGGCCAGTCGGGCCGAATTGCGGAAAATGGAAGCTACTTGCAAAGAACGGATTGATATGGCTATTGCCACGGTGGATGAGGTTCGGAAAGCGGATCTCGAGCAGGTGGAGGAATTGTCCGGGAAACTTGAGGCTGCAGAGCTTGCTCAAGCCAAGTTGAGGGAGGAGATGGAGGCAATGCGGGGATCCCTTCTGGTTGACTGCTCGAGATACCGATTGGAGAGAGATGCCGCCGTTGGGAGGTTGTCGGCTTCCGAGGCCCGGATGAGGGAGTTTGAGGAGAATGAGGGGATGATGGACGAAATGCTCCAGGATATGTATTTCCGTACCTGGAAGCAGGGCAACCTGTCCTGGATGGATGATTATCCCAGGGTCATGGCTAAGATCTATCTCCGGGCTCTGGAGGAGGCTAAGGCTGATGCAGATAAAGAGGGTGGAACGGTCTTCAGTATGGATGTGGTCACTGCCCAGTTTACCAAGGAGGAGAAAGTGGCGGTAAAGGAGGGTATGCGGCTGCTTGCTGCTGAGGAAGTAGGTGTGCAGGTAGAGGATGACGACCAGGATGGTCAAGAAGCAGGTGCCGGTAAGTCTTCCTTTCTAGTCTTTCCGTTAACTTGGTTACTTATCGCTAATGAATTCTTTTTATGACCGGACAGGTGGGCAACAGAGCAAGGACAAGACTCTGATGCAACCGGCTCCCTGATTAGACCTGGAAAATTCTTTTTGTAGACTTGACATGGTTGTATACGTTAGTCTTAAGACAGTAGAGTAACTTCTAAGTTGTAATTCTTGCTACTTGTAATAATCAACATTATTCTTGACGTGTAATTTTTAACTTAAGCTGATTTTGTCGTTTCTGGAATATCTGATGCTATTTCGACATATCGTATGAGAAATGGAGCTATGTATATTCTTGTAATTAAATTGTGTTTGATGTTAGACTCTGGTTCTAAACCATAATTTTATGACTTGCAATATTAGCGTGTGGTGTGAACAAATTATAGTCATGTATTTGTACATAAAAGAAGAAAATACCGCCTTTCATGTTTTAATCGTAGATGGCAGTCTTGAATATCTTGTAGGACCGAGCATGGAATGTAGTCGAATGTCCTGCCACTGTGAGTCCCTACACCCATTGGCGAGTAGCTCCTACTCTGTATCATGTACTTTAGGGATTGTTATAGGGGATAGGAAAAAAAAAGCTTTTTAAGTAAAATTGAAATACGTGAAATAGGTAAAACTTCCAATCACGGAAGGCCTTCGATGTGCTTAAGTTCGTGGAAAACGGGTTTTGTAGTCACTTTCCCTAGCCGTGGGTCTTGGAGTCATTCGTCACCCATCTTACGCCTCCGCGGGGAGTTAATTCTTTTTTACCACAGCCGCACTTAAGACACATCGGAGCCGAGATCGCGCACAGTAACTACCCGGGCCATTATGGTCCGTAATCGTGGGTATTATTCGATTTACTGTGGCCGGCTAGCGTGGGTGCCGATCGTCAACTGTGAACTGCCCTTGGCTGGCCACACCTTATGTTGGGGCTTATAGTCGGTTCACAGTTGCCGGCG
Source organism: Allium fistulosum (assembly GCA_030737815.1). NCBI lineage: Eukaryota > Viridiplantae > Streptophyta > Magnoliopsida > Asparagales > Amaryllidaceae > Allium > Allium fistulosum. Next base: position 373,561,266 of record CM060902.1, on the reverse strand, counting down.
AGCCTAACGCCGTAATGAGCTGCCTCGGCTATAGTCGGCCTTCTCGGTGGCTTATAATCGGCTCATTACAGTTGGCTTTTAAGGGCCGTTGCGAGCAATGAGTTAACCCGCAGCAGAGGGATGCTGGAGCAAAAGTGTCTCATTGGCGAGGGCAAAGATTCGCATAGTACCTGTTAGGTCTTGTCCAGGTGAAGTTGCGTTGTGGAGTGCTTTGAATAGAAATGCTGTATACTCAGGATTTTGTTCAACAGAAAAGGATAAAGTTAACAAGCAGCCAAGATACAAAGGAACAAAAAAAGAGACAAGGTTTTTAAAATGGTTCGGCACGAAAAGGCCTACGTCCACTGATTCTCTTTGTTAATTCACTTCATATGGGCAATACAAGTTAAGAAAAGTATCGACGGAGGTGTTGGATGTTCCATGCCCTCTGGAACACCTCTCCGTCCACTGTTGACAAAATATAGGCTCCGTTGTGGAGATCTTTATGAATTACATATGGTCCATCCCAGATTGGGTCTAGTGCTCCGGGGCGAGGGAAGATTCGCTTGAGGACAAGATCCCCTTCTCGTAAGGTACGATGCTTGACTTTGGAGTTGTATTGTGCTGCCACCTTTTGCTTGTGGGCTGCTGTTTTAAGGACTGCATCATTCCTTCTCTCCTCGACTAGATCCAAAGACATGTTGAGGAGCTCTTCATTCTCTTCTGGATTATAGTGGATCCTACGGTGGGAAGGCACAATGGTTTCAACTGGGAGCATAGCCTCCGATCCGTATGCCAAAGAGAAAGGAGTGTGCCCTGTTGATGTTCTGAAAGATGTGCGGTAGGCCCATAGTGCCGTGGGGAGTTCATCCACCCAAGCGCCCTTTGACTTTTCGAGCTTCTTTTTGACCAGAGGTTTTAGAATTTTGTTGACTGCTTCGACTTGGCCGTTTGCTTGGGGATACGCTACGGATGAGAAGCTTTTGTGAATTCCGTGTTCTTGGCACCAGTTGGCGAATTCCTCGCTGTCAAACTGAAGTCCATTGTCTGATATGATTTTTAGTGGGACCCCGTACCTGCATAGAACATTTTTGATTAAGAAGTTGATAACTTTCGCTGAAGATACTTTATTTAGAGGTTCTGCTTCCACCCATTTGGTGAAATAGTCGACTGCTACTATAGCATATTTGGCGCCGCCTCGACCCATTGGCAGTTCACCGATTAAGTCAATTCCCCATACTGCAAAGGGCCAAGGGCTGGTCATCTGAGTAATCTCGGTTGTTGGTAGCCGAGGGATCTTAGCAAATTTTTGGCATCTGTCACACTTCTTGACGAAATCTAAGGCGTCCTTGCTTAAGGTGGGCCAGAAATATCCGTATCGGAGTATTTTTTTTGCTAACGTTTGCCCTCCGGTGTGATCTCCGCAGCTTCCTTGATGGATGTTGGATAAGATTTCCTTGGCTTCCCTTCCAGCGACACACCTTAACAATGGGTTAGAGAACCCGCGCCGATAGAGGATGTCTCCTTGTATTGTGTAGCGGGACGCTTTCCTCAAGATTTTCTTGACTTCGTTACGCCCGTCGGGTAGTGTGCCATTTTGTAGGTAGTCCCGGATGGGAGTCATCCAAGTCGCTTCTTCGGTTGCAGCTATCAGATTCACTTGCTCAAAACTTGGGACCGCTTGCTTTGAGACAGTTACTGCCCCGAAGATGGCGATGTCTCTCATACTTGCTTGCTTTGCCAATTCGTCGGCCTCTTGGTTCTCTTCCCGAGGGATGTGTTTGACTAAGTAGTGGTCCAATCGGCTGAGAAGTAACTTGGTCTTCTTTAGATATGCCACGAGTCGTTCTTCTCGAGCTTGGAATTCCCCTAGTATTTGATTAACAATAAGCTGAGAATCGCTGTGAAGACACAAAGAATTGGCTCCGATCTCGATGGCAATTTCTAATCCGGCTATTACTGCTTCATATTCTGCATCGTTGTTGGTGGCAGCGAACTCCAATCTTATAGCATAGTGCAGTTCATTTCCCCTGGGAGTAATTATTACCACACCTGCCCCCGAGCCTTGTTCGTTAGATGCACTGTCCACAAAGAGATTCCACTTGATATATTCTGTTATTTCCAGTTGCTCCTTATCCTCGTTGGTAGTGAACTCTGCAATGAAATCAGCCATGGCTTGTCCCTTGATGGCGGTGCGAGGGTGATAGGTGATATCATATTGACTCAGCTCAATACACCATTTAAGTAGTCGTCCGCAAGTATCGGGACGATGGAGTACCTGCCTCAGTGGTTGATCGGTCAGAACTTTGATGGAATGGGATTGGAAGTAGTGACGTAGTTTTCGTGAAGTGATTAGTAAACAGTATGCTAACTTTTCAAGTTTAGGATATCTGACTTCTGCCCCAGTAAACCTTTTACTGACGAAGTAAACTGGTCGTTACGTGCGGTTGTCTTCCCTTACCAAGGCAGCGCTTAAAGCGTGAGATGACACAGCAAGGTATAGGTATAATTCTTCGCCTTCGCTTTGGGTCGAGAGTACCGGTGGTTTCTGGAGGTGTTCGATTAGGTTCAGGAAAGCGGTTAAGCATTCGTCTGTCCATTCGAACTTTCCTTTATCTTTCTTTAGAGCTTCGAAAAAGGGGACGCACTTGTCCGTTGCTTTGGAGATGAATCGGCTTAGGGCGGCCACTTTTCCATTTAGGCTTTGCATCTCCTTTCGGGTGGAAGGTATCTTGATGTCCCTTAATGCTCGGACTTATTCAGGGTTTGCTTCAATCCCTCTGGCATGAACGATGAATCCTAGGAATTTCCCTGACGACACACCGAAGGAGCATTTTAGTGGATTCAACTTCATTCCATATTGCCGAAGTACTTGAAACATCTCGCCTAAGTGGCTTACGTGATCTTTGGCTTTCCGCGATTTCACCAGCATGTCGTCCACATATACTTCCATAGTTTGTTCTATTAGCCCTGCAAACATCTTGTTGACGAGGCGCTGGTAGGTGGCTCCTGCATTTTTAAGTCCGAAAGGCATCACTTTGTAGCAGTATAAACCCCGGTCGGTGATGAAACTAGTGTGGTCTTGGTCGGGAGCATGCATAGGAATTTGGTTATATCCTGAGTATGCATCCATAAAAGATAGGAGTTCGTGCCCGGCTATGCTGTCTACAAGTTGGTCGATTCTAGGAAGCGGGAAGCAATCCTTTGGGCAGACGTCGTTTAGGTTGGAGAAGTCAATGCAGGTCCGCCACTTCCCATTAGCCTTCTTTACTAGTACCGGGTTGGCGATCCATTCTGGGTAAACAGCTTCTCGTATGAAGCCATTGGCGAGTAGATTCTTTACTTCTTCATCGAGGGCTGCTGATCGCTCTGCCCCCATACTTCTCTTTTTTGTTTTACAGGCGCCTTGGTAGGATCAACGTTTAATACGTGGCATGCTATGTCGGGGGAGATTCCGGTCATGTCAGCGTGTGACCAAGCGAACACATCCAAGTTGTGGCGGAGAAAATCAATGAGTTGTTCCTTCAATTCAGCTTTCAGCTGGGACCCAATTTTCAGTAGCCTACTTGAGTCGTGCCTGTCTACAGATATAAACTCCATAGCTTCTGCAGGCTCGGCGGCGGCCTCCTCCTCTTTGTCCCTAGGGTCTAATTCATTGAAAGGGTCGCTGGTGTATCGAAGAGGAGGGGCTTTCTTTAGTTGCTATGCTTCAAGGCTTTTTGTGCAGAGGGCAATCTCTACACTTTTCCCTTTATCTTTCCTGTGGTTGTTGCGAAGTTCGGTTACATAGCAGTCTCGTGCAATATCCTGGTCTCCTTCCACTTCCCCTACCCCATTGTCTGTTGGAAATTTCATTTTCAGGCACCATGGGGCTAGGACAATCTGGAAGTCAGATAAGGCTGGTCTTCCTAAGAAGGCGTTGTAGGCCGAATGGTTTTCTATCAGCACAAACGTCTGTTTCCTTACAACGGAGCGGGGATGGCTTCCAATCTCAACAAAGAGGTCCAGCTGCCCGAGGGGCATCTTCGCATCTCCAGTGAAACCGTGTAGTGGTTTATCGCAGGGAGATACATCCTTCATTGATAGCTTCATTTTGTCGAATGCGTATTTGAAAAGGATATTTACAGAGCTTCCAGTGTCTACCAGGATTCGGTAAACTTCGGCGGGACCGAGTCGGGCAGAGATAACCATGGGATCCATGTGAGGGTACTGTCTTCCTTCTAGGTCGCGTTTACTGAATATGATGTCATCGCTTTCTTTCCGCTTTGGGTGGCGCTCTTCTATAACCGTATTGACACAGTCTTTATTGTCTCTAAGCGACTTCCCATATCTTTCCATCTCTCTCCAACTTCTGTCTGCGATGTGCGGACCTCCTGAGATGGTATGGACCACTATCTTCTCTTGACTAGAGCTGCTAGCGTTGCGGTTTCCTCTGTCGGTCCCTGGTGAGGGTAGCCTCGGGTTTTCATTGGCAGGGGCTGGAGTCCTGTCTTGACTTTTTACATAACGTTCCAGTTTCTTCCTTCTGATGTGTTCCTCAATCAGATCTCGGAGATGATGGCATTCATTGGTATCATGTCCGTGAGATTCGTGGAAGCGGCAGAATTTTCCAGACTTCTGTGCGTTATTTGATTCCTTCTTGTATGGTGGGCGTTTGTATCTAACTTCGCCTTGGGTGGCAAGGAAGATATTTTCGACGGTCTCGTTTAAAGGGGTGTAAGTGTCGAATCTTGGTCCTGGCCGATATAGGCGCTTTTCTACCTTCTTGCCCCCAGCATTGTCTATGGAATCATTTCTTCGAACGTCCCTCGCCACAGCAGGGGCGTTGCCATGGGTCGTCTTATTTTGCTGTCCTGACTGCCCCTCAACGGCAGCATCCTCAAGCCTCATGTATTTCCCGGCTTCATGGAAGAAATCGGGTAAAGTAGCTGGCTTTTCTTTTGTCAATCTTCTAGCAAATTTAGTGTCCGGATGCACTCCACTGCAGAGGGCCATTAGGATAAGCTTCTCATCGGCATCTTGAACTGCGGCTGCTGCGGCGTTGAATCTGGTTAGGTATTGCTGCAGCTTTTCTCCAGGTTTCTGTTTGACGCTGGATAAGGAATAAGCGTCCTTAGGTTGCTCCACATGAATGCGGAACTGACTGATAAATTTTTCTTTCAACATTTCCCATGAGCTGATGGATCCTTGGGGTAGATGACAGAACCAGGAGGTAGCAAGATCTGCTAAGAAGAGCGGAAAGCATTTGCATAGTACTCCCTCTGTTGCTCCACTCATGAGCATATGCTGCGTGTACCTCTGTAAGTGTACAACGGGATCGGAGGTTCCTTTGTAGGGTTCCATTGTTGGCATCTTCCATTCTCGGGGGGTGATAGCAATTTCGATATTGCGGGCGAAAGGGCTGGTTACCCTAGCGCCTATCCCTCGATCTCTTTGCTCCCGTTGGACACACTCTCTGAATAGGCGTGCCATCCTTTCATCAGAACTTGGAGCAGATAGAAATGAGTTTGGTTCTGTTCTGTGGGATTGATTCCGTCCAGACGACCTGTAGGGATGGTATCGTCTATCATTCCTCATATTTTCCGGTGGCTGCCTTTGATCTTCTGGGAGCACGCTTGGGTCAGCTACAGTTGGCCCTTGCCTTGATCTCCCCCTGTTGGGTTCTGATCTAAGCACTTCCTCGGGTCCAACTTCGGGCTGAACTCTAGCTCGGCCCCGTTCACTGGTGTTTCTGTTGTTAGGCAGCATGACAGGCTCAGCTACAGTTGACCTTCGCCCGGTACCTTCCCCGTTGGGTTCGGTACCAAACGTTTCCTCAGGCCTAACTTCGGGCTGTGCTCGGTCTCGGCTCCTACCACGGCTACTTCTGCCGTTAGCTCCTTCGAAGAAGGAGGATCTTTGCTGTCTCTGAGATCCTCCAGACTGGGACTCGCCCCATGATTCAGTGTTGCGGTTGGATTCTTCAGCGTCCCTCAAGCGTGACATGAGATGGTCCACCAAGGCTTCCTGCTGGGACGTGAAGCGGTTAGTTACTTCAACCACAACTCTGTCCAGATCTGCTCTAGTAATTGCTGCAGGCTGTTCTGTGGCAGGAGTAGTTGGGTTAGCCTGTTCTTCATTCGTTACTGTTGCTGGAGGAGGACGATTTGCTTGATTCGTGACAGCTGGATCTGGGAGACTGCTGGATGCGATGTTTTTTCCTTTGTTAACATCTTTTCTCTGTTTGGGAGGCATGTTTTCCAAGTGGCGAACAATGCTGTTAGGAAAACTTGTTAAGCGGATGAAGCTGAAGCTTCGAGCTTCTAGCTCTCAGTGAAAGCACCAAAAATGTTTGCACAAAAAATGGACAAACACCTCAAAGTTGTATGGTTTAGTAGATCTTATGTTATTCTTAGTAATTTGAGCGACTTATGCAAATACGTAAAAAACAGGGGCTAAACTGTAAAAAGACACGCAGATTTATAGTGGTTCAGCCAGAATGTGCCTACGTCCACTTTATATGTTATTTCTCTTCTTTTGTTATGATTACAAGTACAAAGCTTTGGTACAAGTATAAGAAAGTTGTTTGAAGAGTTTCTTCCGTGCTTGAGCTCTCAAACTTGTCCCCATTGCTGTACCCCTGCCCCTCTATTTATTGAGTGAGGCTGGGGGTAGGGGTCTAGGACGTGTATAGTTGTTGATGGGCCTGGGCTGATGTGATCTGGCCTGGTACGTCTTGGGTCGTCATTGCTTGGTTCGGAGGTGGTTGGAGTGTAGGATGGACCGGTAGTTGATTGGACCGGTGGTGGGATGGTGAGGTTGGTCCGGTGTGGAGATGGTTCGGCAGGAGGTGGTTCGGTGGGAGTTGGGAAGGTTGGTTCGGTTGGTTCGGCAGGAGGTGGTTCGGGTGAGGTTTGCCGAATGGTGCCTGCCGAATGGGGTTGAGCGAGGTCTACCGAATGGTGCCTGCCGAATGGGGTTGAGCGAGGTCTGCCGAATGGTGCCTGCCGAATGGGTCTGCCGAATGAGTCTGCCGAATGAAGCAAGTTTCTTGGTCTCCAGGTCTTCTGGGTGAGAACACGCCCAACACCCACCAATCCAAGGCTGACTCTTGCAGCTATCAGGCTGCTAACTGACGCTTTTGGGCATCAGTAATCTCGAGACCAGAAAAGATCCTCTCTAAACTCTGTAACCATTGTTGGGCTTTGATAATGCTCTCTGAACCGGTAAACTTGGTTCCACCAAGCTGAGAGAATTCCTTACAGAGAATAGTAAACCTAATAGGTGCAGCAGGCTGAGGAGCTGGGGCAATACCACGACCCCTACCTCTAGCATTTCCACGATTCATCCTGAAAAATCAAGAATGAATTTTAGGACAAAGGTAAAGAGAAGACAAAGATAAGATAGGATAAGACAAGATAAATTCATTTGGATGAATATCCTAATTAAAGGAATTTCTAACAAGGTAGATACGAAAGGAAGGACGTTTAGAAAATTGCTTTTAAAACAAGAAAAATTTATATCAAAATAATCTTTGAAAAATCCTTTGAAAAATCATTTTAAAATCATTTTATACTTTGAAAATACGTTCTCTCACAAAGAAATGATTCTGAGGTTGATTTCACTCATTCTAGGGTATTTCTACCCTATCTCTAATGAGTTTTTGCTCCGCATGCTAAGGTTTGCCTAAAAACCAAAGCTCTGATACCAACTGTAACAACCCACTATTTTGGACCATTCAAATCGACAATAATCCACACATGTCGGACTTGAATAATTCAAAATAACAGATTGTAATAAAATTTGGAGCAAATAAAATCAATCACAGAATCACAGACACAGAAATATCAGAATAACTCGCAGCGGAAGATAAAATACCATAGTAGTTCATGAAACTACTATAACAAAGTCTCAAAACAAATACATAATATCAGTCTGAAAACAAATACAATAGAAATCCCAAATACATAGAAGTCCACTAATACAAGAGCTGAAATAGAACAACTGAAAACTGAAATAGATAAATAACTAGATAAGCAGAATCTCTAGCGATTCCAAGCTCCAGAAAGTGAAGTCCAAAGCTGTGAATACTCAGGCTGACCCGAGCGTAAATAAAACACAAACACTCGAGTAAGGACATACATACTTATACAATGTAAACCAACTCAAGTGAACTGTAATAAATGCACAAGTAACTTAAAGGATGCTTGGGACCGCCCATCCTCTAAGGATCCGTTAAACTATTTACTATGTAGTAATATTCGCTATTATAATAATGTCTAATAGTAAAATAAACATGCTTAAAAATAGCGTTAAGGCTTTACATTTTCCACCTTAACACATAAATAGTGCCAGTAGTCTACACAGTACCTGCGTACCTCCAGATCGGGAGGCTACGAGAAGATACTCCATAGGTACGACACAAATAGAAAATCGTAGTAAAGCTCGATATGGTAGGTGACACGGCACAACTAGGCAATGCCAGGGTAGATATACCAATTACGCATCCAGGCTGGTGGTAACGCATAGCAGCCACTAGCGCCCACCTCGGAACACACTCCCAATCAAAATCGAAGGGTGGCCACCAAATCAATCACAAAGTAATAGAATGGTATCGAAGAAATGCGTCCGATCAGAGGTGCTACCTCATTGGCCCGTCGATCGCTCCTGTTTTAGCCACCTTATGCCAACTCACGGGAGTCAGGTCCACGTTCATACCTCAATAGGATCGTCGCCACCATCCTACTTCATTCTAGAAACTCCACCGCGTACACAGTTGTTAAAGTGGTTTTCGGTATCGACAGAGAGTATGCCCATATCCAATCCCGGTCTCTTTAACAACCAATCGTTATTATAACCCGTGATTATTAATTTCAAAAATAGTTTATATTTCAAATCAAAATACTTCATTTAAACCATTTAAAAGTGAAGTCATTATACCTTTAAATCAAATACTCAATTCCCAAAAATTTAGCCTTTTCTGAGCTTATTTATTCACTTAAATACTTTAAAACCTTAAAATTTCAGCTTTCGCAGCACTTAGAAAAATGCTGCAGTAAGTTATATGTGAAACAATTCATTTCAGCTAAGACGGCATTTAAAAACTGTTGTAGTAGTTCAGTTACATTTGAAAATCTCATTTCAGCCAACTGCAGCACTTATCAAGTGCTACTGTAGCCCTTTTATAAGTTTCAGATTTTCGATTTTCTTTCTACAACCACAGCACTTACCAAGTGATGTAGTAGCCTTTAGTTAATCAGCCTTTAGTTCATTTGCATCAACCACAGCACTTACCAACTGCTGCAGTATCTTTTACTTCAGATTTTAAGTTAATTTCAGAAATGATAGCATTTCTGAAGTGCTACTAAATAAATTTCCATATTTATACAAAAATTTCAGAAACAAATAAACTTCTATTTTAACCATTTTAACTTATGAAAAATCATATTTTTCCGCTCAAAATGTCCATTTGAAAACCCTTTAACTTATGATTTTTATAAAGTAAAATTTTCATAATTAAATCCAAATTTTTCAATAATTTACTTATTAAATCCAAGTGTACAATTTTCTTATTCTTTGCATTTTTTTAACAATTAACTCAACACTTAAATTTAAATTACCATTTCAAAAATAAAACTTAATTTCCATTTTATTTTCTTTACTTAAACTTTCATTTTAAACCAAATCACAAATTTCCAAATTAAGTTATATTTCAAATTACAATTTAATCATTTATTTATTTAACATTTTTAACTTATAGAAAAATCACCAACCCTTTATTAAATCATTTTAAATTCAATTTAAATCAAATTATCATATTTTACATTTTAAAATACTTAAAATTTTCCAGAAAAATATATAAAATAACCACGGGTCTGTATAATATTTTCTAACCTAGGTCAAGTGATACGGATAATATAACATTTCAATCCGTAATTTACAAAGAAAATCCGGGTTATATCATTTCAAACCCGCAATCCCAAGTTAATAAAAATAAATAAAAATTGCTCAGGCCTATCATTTCAGCCCATAATGATTTTTCCCTATTCTAAAGTCTGTTCGGGTATGTATCATTTCAACCCATAGTGATTCTATTCTACAGGGAACTTGCAATGTGAGAAACATAAATAAATAAACAGTATAACAAAATATAACATATCAGATGATGTGACAAGTTTATAACAAAGTTTAACATCATATAATTCATACCACAGGCAGGTATAACATGGTATAATAATTCTACACATTCACTTGTTATCGTTTCACAATTCTATAAGTATGAATGTCAAGCGTGAATAACTCACCTTTTAAAGCTGGAGTTCGCAAATCAAAACACATAAATAAATCCAGAAAGCACGATACAGCACGACTTTTGATTCAAGTGGAGAGAGAGCCATGATATTAATCTTGTATACAACAATAAAACAAAGCAATATAAATATATATTCAACCAATATAACTTGAAACAAAATTGGAAATTTGAATAGACAAATGACTTAACCAAGCTTTTAAATCAAAATTGTTTGATCTGAACTCAACTTTTGCTTGGCCATACATGTTTATAGGCTCGGCCATCATGTTTTATTTGTGAAAATGGCTCGGGTTTGGACTCACAAACACATGGCTATGCTAGAGAATGTGAAGGGTTTGGAGTTACAAGTGAAGGAATGCAAAGGGACAAGGCAAAAGAAAGGGGGTTTGGTGCACAACTAGGCTCGGCCTATGGTCATATGGCTCGGCCATGATCATCTACAGGTCAGGTCAGATCTGAATCAAGGCTAGGGTGGGTGTAGTCGTGGCCAAGCAAGGCAAAGGTGGTGGCAAAAGAGGTGGTCGAGGCTAGTGAATAAGGATTGGATGCATATAGTGGCTCGGCTAGGGTTTCTGCAAAGTTTTGTGGTGATGGCTCCACTTGGTGGTCACGGCCAGGTCTGGATAGAGGAGAGGGGTGGTTGTAGGCCATGGATGATGATGAGGAGTTGATGGTGGTGGTCGGTAGAGGAGTGGAGGGTTATGGCTGAGCAAAACATGAAGGGATCAAGGCAAAAACAAGCAAAAATGAAGAAGAAAAGTGGGAAAAAGTGGAAGCCATTACTTCCATTTTTTATCAAAAATGAGATAGCCGAATGAATGAAGTGGTGAGGAAGTTTCTCACGTGAATTATCAAATGAAAATGCACGGACAAAGCTAGAAAATGAAAGGCCAAGCAAATGAAAAGACAAGCAAATGAAAAGACAAGCAAATGAAAAGTCACAAGTTTTAAAAGCTTTTGTCTCTTTGAATTTCCACATTCTTTTATTCAAAATAAACCAATCAAAAATCAAATAAATAAAATAAAAGATAAAACAAAATAAAGTAGAAATGAAAATAAATAAATAGTCTTAGGAAAATAGAAAATAAATAAACAAAATAGTTTGTTATATTGAAACTAGAATTAAAAATTGTAAACAAAATACAGCTAATATTGGAAAATTACAACTACACTTTTAAAATGTTTTAAAAATAAAATTTTGAAATAAAATCTAATTTAAAAATATTTGCAAAAATCTCGGGTTGTTACAGAGTATATATGCACACATGATCATACACAAATTCAAATACTTCACAATACAGTAGAAAATTGCATTTACTAACCATAGACGTCTAAGGTAAAACCACAGACGTCTGAGGAAATACTCGAAAAAATAAATTTTCGAAGCCCCTTACGTCTGAGGTTTTACCACAGATGTCTGTCATCTGAAAAACTACATATTTATGAGTAGACAATTCTGTTAAACAAAAAGAAATTACCTCTTCATCGAAAGGTTGTGGCCAATAAAATGAATAGACCTTATCTAATAGTACCAACTCTTCATCTGCTTCCTTTTGAATCTATAAATACTACCATGATTGAGATTTAGAGATTAACTGAATTGAATTAATTAAATCTATTCTCTCTTGATTTCTTATCATTCTCTTGTGCATACATTGCTTACATACTCTCAATCTATTATAACCAAATATAATTCTGGTTAAACCGCTTCCTACAACTCAAAGCATTCACATTCACATACTCAAAGGAGATCATAGGAAGATTTGTACTATCAGTCAAAAACCATGTTATTTGGAACACAAGATTGTCGGAGATATACTTTTGTATTAGCCTATTCCTCTGGGCGAAGCGGGGGTTAGTTGGTTAAAGGAAATACCGAAGGGGAGCTTCAGGACTGGACGCAGGACGGGAGGTCCGAACCAATATAAAATATCCAGTGTGATCGTTTTTATTATTTATCTTATATTTAATTATTGTTCTCTACTTAACATAGTTAGTAATATACACTCACACACGTGTGTGTGTGTGTGTAAGTTGATTATTTTTAAAGATCCTATAGACTTTCAATTGGTATCAGAGCGAGGTCATTTCAATCTAAAGTAACACGTAATTGAAAAAATCATTAAAATGGCAAGCACATTTCAAGACGGTCAATCAACTGCTCTTTCTCCACTATTTACTGGTTCTAATTATGCTTATTGGTCAGCACGTATGCGAATTTTTATGGAAGCCAGTGGTTTAGAAATATGGCTAGCAACTTAAAACAAATATGAAGCACCTGACACTGATATTAGCACATGGACTGATGCACAAAAACAGAGGCATCTCACAATGCCAAAGCTATGAATGTATTGGTTTGCTCACTTGACAAAAATGAGTTTTCACGTGTCATGCTTAGCAAGACTACATATGAAATATGGCGCACTTTACAAATCACACATGAAGGAACAAATAAAGTCAAGCAAACTAAAATTTCAATTTTTACAAAACCAATTTTCATCTTCAAAATGAAAACAAGTGAATCAATTATTGATATGCATGCAAAAATTCAAACCATTCAACAAGATCTCATGACACTTGGAGTCAAATTCACAGATTTTGATTTAGTCACGCGAATTTTAAACTCTTTGACAAATGAATAGGAAAGAAAAGTTTTAGCCATCGAAGAAGCTCATGATCTCTCTCAACTTAAAGTCGGAGAGTTAATAGGAAATCTGATGTCGTATGAAGCTAACTTGCAGGCTAGAAAGGATCAAAATCATGAAAAGAAAAACATAGCATTCCAAGCAAGTAACAAAGATTCAGACTTAGATGAAGAGGAGATTGCCTTTATTGTCAAGAACGACAACAAATTCAAGAAGTTCAAGATGATGACCAAAATTCAAAATAGTGGCAAAGCAAACTCCTCAAATCAAACATCGATTAAATGCTATTGGTGTGAAAATTTTGGCCATAAGAAGGACTGTCCACAGCTCGATAATGATAAAAAGAAAAGTAAATTTGAGAAATTCAAGAAAAAGAAAAGATCTTTTCAAGTAACATGGGATGATTCGAATTCGTCTTCTTCTTCAGATAGTGATAGTGAAAGCGACTCAGAACAAGTAAATGTGTGTTTTATGGCTAACACTGATTTGGTACCCAAAATTAAAACAAAGAATAAAGAGAAATGGATAATCGATAGCGGTTGCTTTAAGCACATGATTGGAAATGCTAATATGTTATCAAATAAAACATATATCGATGGTGGCACTGTAACGTTCGGAGATAACTCAAAAGGATTTGTCATCGGCATTGGAGAAATCTTCAATATCGGTATTTCTAACTCTCCTATAATTACTATGTTCTATTGGTAGAAAATTTGAAACATAACTTATTAAGCATAAGTCGATTATGTGATAAAGGATTTAAAATTGATTTTGAAAAAAATAAATGCAATATTTTTGATCAAATAAAAATTTAATTTTGAAGGATTTAGAAATCGAAACATAAATGTTTTAAACATGAATGTCAAAAACAATATGCTTAGCCACGAATCATGATGATCCATGGTTATGGCATAAACGTTTTTGTCATATAAATTTTAAGAATATCAACAAACTGGCTAAAAATGAATTAGTTAGAGGATTACCTAAAATCAAATACAAGGTTAAAAACCTGTGTGATAATTGTCGATTTGGTAAATTAAAGAAAAGCTCATTTAAATCTAAAAAGGAAATTTCCACAAAACAACCTCTTGAATTTTTCCACCTAGATTTATTCGGACCAACTCAAGTGCATTCAACAAATCATAATAAATACGTTTTTGTAATTATTGATGATTTTTCAAGATATACATGGACATTGTTTTTAAAACATAAAAGTGACACTTTTGAAATGTTCAGAATTTTTGCTAAACGACTAAAAAATTTAATGAATTTAAAAATAAAAAATATACGAAGTGATCACGGAGGTGAATTTGAAAATGAACTATTTACAAATTTTTGTAACAAAAAGGGAATTAGTCATAAATTTTCATTTCCTCGAACACCACAGCAAAATGGTGTTGTAGAAAGGAAAAATCAAACTTTACAAGAATGTGCACGAACTCTACTAAATAGTAGTAACTTACCAAAAAAATTTTGGGCCAAAGTCGTTGCTACTACTTGATATGTATTAAATCGTGTAACACTTAGACAAATGACTAACAACACATGCTATGAAATATTTTTTAACAAGAAACCGAAAGTATTATATTTTCGTGTATTTGGACAAAATGCTTCATATTAAACACTAAAGATTATCTTGGAAAATTTGATTCTAAAGCTGATGAAGGAATTTTTGCTGGCTATTCAAATCGAAGAAAAGCATATAAAACCTTCAATAAACAAACAAATATTATAGAAGAAAGTATTCATGTCTCATTTGACGAAAAATTTAAAGATAATAAAAATGACGATGATGAAAAAATTATAAATAAAACAGTATACCTATACATGAAAATAATAAAAATAATGTCAATAACAATAATAATAATATGATAAGATCATCACCTAGAATATTAAGAGACCATCCTATTAATAATATTATTGGAGATTTAAATACAGAGTATCAACCAGAAAACAGTTAAATCAAATGAGTCATGTTGCATTTATATCAAATTTTGAACCGAAAAATTATAAAGAAGAATCAAAAGATGATTTTTTGATTATTGCAATGCAAGAACTTAATTAATTTGAAACAAATGATGTTTGGGAACTTGTACCAAGGCTAGACAATCAATCTGTAATTGGAACGAAATGAGTTTTTAAAAATAAAGCAGATGAAAATGGAAATATTGTACGAAATAAAGCAAGATTAGTAGCTCAAGAATATAATCAAGAAGAAATTGATTATGATGAAACATTTGCTCCTGTAGCATGTCTCGAAGCAATACGAACATTACTAGCTTTTGCATGTCATCATAATTTTAAACTTTTCCAAATGGACGTAAAAAGTGCATTTTTAAATGGATTTATAAAAGAAAAAGTGTATATTGAGCAACCTCCTTTATTTGTTCACGAGAAATATCCCAATCATGTATTTAAACTTAAAAAGGCCTTATATGGATTAAAACAAGCACCTCGTGCTTAGTATGAAAGGTTAAAAACTCATTTACAAAGTTCCGGTTTTCAAATTGGTAAAACTGATTCCACTTTATTCGTAAAACAAGAAAATAATAATATTTTTTCCATACAAATATACGTTGATGATATTATATTTGGATACACTGAAGAAAAATTGTGCACTGAATTTTCTAAATAATGAAAGATGAATTTGAAATGTCACATATGGAAGAATTAAACTATTTCTTAGGATTACAAATAAGACAATTAGTAAATGGAATTTTTATAAATCAAGAAAAATACTGTCAAGATTTATTAAAACGTTTTGAAATGGAAAAGACTTCGACCAAAAATTATATCGAAGTATGATAGGATCTCTGTTATACTTAACAGCTAGTAGACGAGATACTATGATGAGTATGTTTATGTGCTCGGTTTCAAGCACAGCCAAAAGAATCACATCATCGAGCGGTAAAACGAATCTTAAGATATTTAACAAATACTAGAGATTATAAACTTTTTTACCCAAAAGGAAGCTCGTTCGAACTCGTGTCATATAGTGATGCTGATTTCGACGGTTGCAAAACAGATAGAAAAAGTACAAGTGGCACATGTCATTTTATTGGTCAATCTTTAGTTTCATGGTTTAATAAAAAGCAAATTGTGTTTCGCTCTCGACATGTGAAGCCGAATATATCTCAACGGCTTTAGCATGTGCACAAGTAATCTATATGCAACAAACTCTTCTAGATTTCGGTAAAATCATAACAAAATCTCCTATATATTGTGATAATACAAGTGCCAAAAATTTATCAAAAAATCCTATTAACCATTCTCGAACAAAACATATTGGTATTCGTCACCATTTTCTACGAGATAATGTGGAAAAAGGAATTATATCATTGGAATTTGTAAATATCGAAAATCAAATAGTTGATATTTTACTAAACCATTAAGTGAACTAACTTTTATTAAATTAAGACGAGATCTAGGAATATGTTCATACAATGAAAAGGTCAACTAAATTTGTAGGATTAGTTTTGTACACTTAAAACTTTTTGGAACGAAAAGGTCATATAAAACTACACCGGATAAAATTTATACACTTAGATTAATACAAACCACATAAAACTTAACTACCCTCTGTTAAAAGTTATATGGTTAAACTTATTTTCCTCAACCAAACTTCTAAGTAAGTAAAAACTTTCTCTTATGAATCGGCTTATTTTCCTCCTAAATACAAATAGTTTATTAAGACAAATATTACTCAAAAAAGTCTTCCGATCACGACTCCACATATTCAACTATCGACTATAAATCACCCTCATCAGATAGCACTTATGTTTCACCAACTAAATACACACTTCCATCAATTCGCTCAGCCTCTCTAAACATTGTTGCATCACCTACGTATCACACTGGCTTTTCCTCTTAGGAAAAGAAAGCCAAACAGTCAATTGATCTGCAATCAACATCTCTCACCGACAAAGTTGATAAAATAAATCACTATCAACAAGAAATGATGGAAGTTCAACGTGAAATGTATTACGAGAAACGACGCCAAGGATCTCACCTAAATTTTATCGAAAAATGTATTCTAGCAATTTGTGGTCATTCACCAACAAAAAATTGCATGCATCAAAAATCTCCTCGATTAAAAGAAACTCCTACAAAAACATATAACATTACTCCAAGAAATCTATGCAAGCCAGGACCATCAAACCAAGATTGGATTAACACTCGTGCTCGTCCAAGTTGGTCTCTACTAAAGCCATTAATTGACGATACAAAGGTTAAACCAAACTTATGGGATATACAACAAATTAAAAACTCTGACCCCTCTGACAAAATCTAAATTTATGCTAAGGACTTTGTCAAAATAGGTTTCTTTTGTAATTATTGATATGTATATTGTTTTAATTCTCTTGATATTTCAATAAAAAATGATTGACATTAAATTTTAAGCATGCTTTCAGAAAAATACATACCATGGACGTCTGTGACACTATCACAGACGTTTGTCAAAAGTTACGGGAAAACATTTTCCTGTAACCTCGGAAGTTTGTGGGAACTCACAAACGTATGTCATACTTTCTTGTTTATTTTTTCTGAAACAACAAACGTCTGTGGAAACCTCATAGACGACTATCAATGTAACGACCCGTATTTTTACGGATCAAAACATCGTAAAACAGTTGACATTTGGTCGCATTGTTGATAAGATGTCCAGAGTTTAAGTCTTGGGTCGTATGGTGGTTAGGTCGTAGTAGACGACCCAAGAAGTGGAGCGACTTAAGAGGTTGGAACGACCAAAGTAGTTAGGTCGTATGATAGATAAGTCGTATGTTGAGGCTTAGGTCGTAGACGACTTAAGGAAATAGGCGACTTATAGAAACTGGCGACTTAAGGATTTCCGACCTAAGAGTTAGCGACCTATAGGAGGCAGCGACCTATAGGGGTTAGCGACCTAGTGGTTAGCGGGTTAGCAAAGTTAGGTCGTTAGACGACCTAAGGAGTTAGGTCGTAGCTTGGCTAAGTTAGTAAGGTCGCGTGTGTGTGTTAGGTCGCAGGTTTGTTAGGTCGTAGGTCGCTTGGGTGCGCTGATGCGCTAAGTCGTTAGGTCGGAACTGTTGCTAGGTCGCGTCTTAGTTAAGTCGTAAACCAGTTGGGTCGTGGACGAGTTAAGGAATTAGGTCGTGCGTGTTATGGCTTAGGTTGTTGAACCGTTAGGACGTTAAGTCGTAGAATGGTTAAGTCGTGGATGCGCATGGGCTTAGGTCGCTAAGAACTTAGATCGTGGGTTTCTTAGGTCGTAGGTCGTGATGTGTTAGGTCGCGATCTTTGATAAGTCGCTAAGCCGCATCTTCGTTAGGTCGTAAGTCGCGTGGTGATAGGTCGTGCGCCTGCGTTGTGTTAGGTCGCATAGTGGTAGGTCGGAGGGTTTGTTAGGTCGTGGACGACCTAAGAGTGAGCGACCTAAGGTGGATTTCAGCCTATAAATAGGAGGGTTTTTGCTCTCACTTTTTGGGATCCGGATTTCGAAGCGACGAAGTGCTGCCATTTTGAGAGCTCGACTTCTTCACTTCTTTTCTCCACTCTAATCTAGTGATTCCTTCCATCCATATCGAAGATCAAATCGAAGATCGAAGAGCTTAGATTGAAGATCTACATTCTTCGAAGAGAGATTTCATCGTTTGAAGCGGATTTGTGATAGATCGAGTTAGATCCTTCGCTGTCCAGATCTAAAGTGTGTTGCTTTTGGGTTGTTTAGGTGATTTGGTGAGTGGTGATTATCTCTCACACGGATCCAAAGGAGTATATCGGATCGTTGGCTTGATTTTGTGTTAAAATAGTGATTTGCATGCATCTTTGTAAACTTAAGTATAGATCCATATAGATCCATTGTTTATGATGATTTGACAACCATTTTACTAAGTGTTAACCTATGCAAGTTCATTCATCAAGATTATAGAGACATTGCTCATGTTTTCATGCTTGTTAGACTTTGGACTCTTCATTTACGAAATTGCCATTATTGTTATAATTGTCTATTTAGATCATATTTGAATGCTTGATTACTTGGATTAATGTTTGCCTTGATTGATTGCTATGAATTAGATGATTGATGATTTGATTTAGACAAGTTGGTCGAAGATGATTCAAAAGCTAAGGGAAAGGCTCTTGAATTGGAAAAGCTGCTCGTGGCATATGTAGCGGATGATGAAGCTCATATGGATAGATTTGATGATGATGTTGAGATGAAGCTTTGCTATGATGATGATGATGAGGTGAAGCATGATATGAGATAGTCTTGGTCTAATCCAGATGGGATCATTCCAAGCATGTTGATAACTCGGTGAAATGATTCGAGTTAGAGGATAATGGTTTGCTCGAGAGGCGCTTGAGCTAGTATGGAAATAGTCGTCGAGGAGGATGACTAGAAGGCTGAGATCTCATCGTTGTTGAAGGTTCTAGCATGCTCAAAGCAAGAGTACGTTGGGCAGATTCGATAGTCCCTGAAGGCTAATGATTGATAGTCAAGTACTCTGGGCAGATTCGATAGTCCTAGGCACGGGTCACGATGATGTGCAGAGTTATGTCTAGAACCGAGGTTTCCATTAGCCCTTGACGGACGGCTGAAAGAATGTGCCGGTCATTCAATTAACGGTGATATCGAAGCAATGATAACAGTGATAGCCAGAGTCATGGATGTTTGGTTGTATCGTCATTCGGTCTCAAGAGCGGTATTTTCTGGGTGCTTATCTGATCTTGGTTTAGGCCTTGGGGGTTTGTACTTGGAAAACATCGCCCTTGACTCGAGTGATAATTGCTTTACTTTAAATTGTATGCTCTGCTATGTTTGCTTCTGCGTAGTGTGTGTCTAGAGGCTATCACTGTAGAAAGAGGTGGAGTGGGAGGGTTGTGTTCCTATTCCTTTTCCTTTATGCTCTTTTGGTATGTTGTTAGTTAATTTACCGCTCACTAAGACTGTTGTCTGACTCAAGGCTTTATGTTTTAACTCTTATTGCCTTGGGCTATTCGTCCATTTTGGGACGGGCAGACTAGGTAGCAGGTGACAGGTGTTGTTCTTGCTTCCAACGATGCTGATGACGAAGACAAGCTGGAGGCTTGCATATTATTTTCTTACTATATGTACTGGATGTTCCGCTGCTTTGTATAATTCTCTGAGTGATATGTAGTGAGGCTTGTTATATTGACTATTCAGATGTTGTACTCAACTATTATGAAGGTTTATTGATGACATTCTATTTCTGTGAAGCTTGACTATGTATATATTCTATTGTATTTTGTCCATGCGCTGTGAGTAATACGATAGATTCTGCTGTTTTTAATTTACCCTGACAATCGTCCATGGTCGCCTGGCACACTTTACAGCGCATTTCCTCTAGGTTCAGTGCAGGGGTCATGGGCGGTCGTCACATTTGGTATCAGAGCATTGGTTAATCGATTTTACCCAACGCTCGCTGACGTAACTACGTATGAGAGACGTAATTGTATTTTGATGGATGATTACTATATATAATATAGTAGATTAGAAGAGTTTGAGTCCTTTATGCAGTTGTTTCTCTAGGTGTGCTAATCATTCCTTTTTATAGATATTGAGAATGAGTCGAAGAGGGAGACCAGCTGCTAGGGAAGACCGTGCTATTGAGGGAGCTGCTGATTATGTTGCTATGTTCGAAGCTATGATGACTTCGATCATGAGAAGGATGCCAGCTCCGGGGTCATCGGTGGATGTTGGAGTTCAGGTTCAAACTCCAAAGCCGGTGGATTTTGCTAAGTTGTGTAAGGACTACACTGCTCTTGGAGGAAAGGTTTTCTTTGGAACAGAATCAACCATTGAAGTCCAGAGGTGGATAGATGCTTGTAGAAGGATCTTTGGTGATTTGGGAATTGAGGATGCGACTAAGAGGAAGTTAGCATCAAGGCAGCTTCAAGGGAGAGCTTCTGATTGGTGGAACTCTATTACTATTGATACTTCGGAGGAAGAGATTACTTGGGTGCAATTCCAAGCTAGATTTGAAGCTAAGTTTATTTCTACAGCTCAGAAGTATGTTCTATTCAAGAAGTTTGTGGAGCTCAAGCAAGGAGGAAGACCAGTCCAAGTATGCTCGGTCGTATATTGAATCTTCGTATCAGAAGAACGAGAAGTTTGTGACGGGCTTGGACAGTTATCTTGCGAGGCAGTTGGTGGATCATTTGGACGATTCATTTGAGAAGCTTGTGGAGAAGGCTCTCAGGCATGAGAGTCTGTTTCCCAAAGAAGGATCTATTGTTGCTGTGACCAGGGGAGAGTCTAAACCACAGCAGGGTGGAAACAAGAAGAGGAAGCAGCAGCAGCAGCAAAAGGGTAGGGATGGCTAGAAGAAGCCTAAGGGCGAAGTGACCTGCTACAATTGTCAGCAGAAAAGCCATTTCTCCAGGGATTGCAAGAATCCGAAGGTGCCGGTGAAGTGCCACAACTGTGACAAGCCGGGGCATATCAGGAAGAATTGTCCGGAACCGAGGAAGGACAAGCAGATTGTGCAAGCTTATGCTTTGGGAGCTGTTCCATCGTCTTCGAAAGCTCCTACCGTTGAAGAGAAAGGAAAGAGTGTGGTGGTTCAAGGTACTCTTTCCATATGTGGTGTTCCAGTCAAAGTGTTATTTGATACTGGGGCGTCGCATTCTTTTGTTTGTAATGAACTTGTAGGCCGGTTGGGTTTAGAACCGGATATTGTTGATAGACCATTGGTTGTGACTAATCCAGTTGGGAGTTCGTCTTGTTTGTGTATGTTATGCCGTGGTCTGATTGTATCGAGTCATGATTGCTCTTTTGTTTGCGATTGTTTTGTTCTGAACTTTGCAGGGTTCAGAATTATTTTGGGTATGGACTGGCTTAGGAAGTATGCGGCAAAGGTTGATTGTGAAAGGTTGGAGGTGACAGTCGAGAATGTGGAGGGGCGAAAGATTGTGATACGATGTAAGCATGAAAAAGGCGTCTTCATGAGCTTCATGTATTCGCTGGTTGTTCCACGGGATGGACTGTCATCTGTGCCAATCGCTAATGGATTTGAGGATGTCTTTGACGAGGTCAAAGGGTTACCGCCGCATAGAGAGATCGAGTTTCGTATAGATCTAGTTGAAGGAGCCAGACCTGTTGTGATGCCTCTTAGGCGGATGGCGCCTAGGGAACAGCAGGAGTTGAGGGTGCAGGTTGATGATCTTTTGCAGAAAGGATTCATTCGGCGTAGTGTGTCCGAATGGGGTGCACCAGTTGTGTTCGCAACCAAAGCGGATGGATCGTTGAGGTTGTGTGTGGATTATCGTGAGCTGAATAAGTTGACTAAGAAGAACAAGTATCCATTTCCGAGAATAGATGACTTGTTTGATCAGCTTCACGAAGCTAAGGTGTTTTCTCAAATGGATTTGGCAACGGGATTTCACCAGTTGAGAGTGGCTAAGGATAGTGTGCCGAAGACTGCTTTCAGGACACCATCCGGTTTCTTTGAGTGGCTGGTAATGCCGTTTGGATTGACTAACGCGCCAGCGTATTTTGTGGATCTTATGAATAGGGTGTTCAGAGATCAGTTGAGCAAGTTCGTGCTAGTGTTCGTGGATGATATTTTGATTTATTCCAGAACTGAAGAAGAGCACAAGACGCACTTGCGTATTGTTTTGGAAATCTTACGGAAACATCAGCTGAAGGCTAAGTTTTCGAAGTGTCACTTCCGGAAGAGTGAAGTGAGGTTCTTAGGCCATGTTATCTCTGGAAATGGAATAGCAGTTGATCCCGCTAAGGTGGCAGCAATCCAGGATTGGGTTAGACCTAAGAATGCATCAGATGTGAGAAGTTTTCTTGGATTAGCAGGATATTATCGTCGATTTATCAAAGACTTCTCCAAGGTGGCTGCACCGTTAACAGGATTGACGAAAAAGAACCAAGTGTTCAGATGGGAAGATAAGTGTGAGCAAGCTTTCAGAATCCTGAAAGAGTGATTGACAAGTGCTCCTGTTTTGACTATTCCAAGTGGGAATGATGAGATGGTGGTTCACACCGACGCATGTGGTACTGGACTTGGAGCAGTGCTGATGCAGAGGGATAAAGTTGTTGCGTATGCAAGTCGACAACTGAAGCCGCATGAAAGGAATTACCAGACTCATGATTTGGAGTTAGCGGCGATTGTTTTTGCTCTGAAGATGTGGAGACATTATCTATTGGGAGTTCGATTCGAGTTGTTTACAGATCATAAGTCGTTGAAGTATCTTTTCTCCCAAAAGGATTTGAATCTTCGGCAGCAACGTTGGCTAGAGTTTTTGGCATCATATGATTTTGGTATAGCTTATACTCCGGGAAAAGGTAACGCAGTGGCAGATGCGTTAAGTCGAAGACATGCAGGATTGGGAGCCATGTCTTCAGAATGGAAGAATCTCGAGTATTTAGCTGGGTTTGACTTCAGGCCTAGATGTGAATTGGAACCTAAGATGTTGGCAAACTTATCGATAAGACCGACTCTTGTGGAAAGGATTGGCGAGAGTCAAAAGCGAGATGATAAGATTGTCAAGATTATCCGTGAATTGGAATCTGGATTGGATCCAGAAAAGGATAAAGGATTCGAGGTCGATCGAGAGGGTTGGCTTCGGAAACAAGGGCGACTAGTTGTTCCCGATATAGATAAATTGAGGAGTGAAGTTCTGAAGGAAAGTCGTCACTCGAAGCTGACAATTCATCCAGGTGGAAATAAGATGTATCGGGATATGAAGAGAACCTATTACTGGGAAGGTATGAAGAAGGATGTTGGAAATTTTATTTCCAAGTGCATGAACTGCCAGTTGGTAAAAGCCGAACAGAAGAAGCCAAGTGGATTGCTTCAGCCATTAGAAGTTCCTACATGGAAGTGGGAGCAAATATCGATGGATTTTATTGATGGGCTACCTAAAACAAGGACGGGAAATGAAGGGATTTGGGTCATCGTAGATCGTTTGACTAAGAGTGCAAGATTCATTCCTGTTCGATCGACTAGGACTGCATCAAAGTTGGCAAAGTTGTATGTTAAGTGGATAGTTCGATTCCATGGTATTCCGAAGAGTATAGTGAGCGATCGAGATCCATTGTTCACTAGTGGATTTTGGAAGAGCTTTCAGGAAGTTCTGGGAACCGAGTTGTGTTTGAGTACAGCTTATCATCCTCAGACTGATGGTCAGACCGAGAGAGTCAACCGAGTTTTGGAAGATCTCCTCAGAGCTTGTGTTTTGGATTTCGGAGGATCATGGGAAGATCACCTTCATTTGGTGGAATTTTCATATAACAACAGTTACCAGTCAAGCATTGGTATGGCACCGTAAGAGGCATTGTATGGAAGACCGTGTAACTCTCCGACATGTTGGTTAGAGATCGGAGAAAAGCTGATACTTGGGCCAGAGATGATTCGACAGACTTCGGATTGTATAGAGATCATTCGGCAGCGAATGAAGGCAGCCCAAGACCGTTAGAAAAGTTATGCCGATAAGCGTCGTAAGGATTTGGAATTCGACGTAGGTGATATGGTTTTTGTGAAGATTTCTCCACTGAAGAATGTTATCCGATTCGGGAAGAAAGGAAAATTGACTCCGAGATTTGTTGGACCATTCCCGATCATCGAGCGAATTGGAAAGCTCGCCTATAGATTGGAGTTACCGGAGAAGATGTCGAGTGTGCACAATGTTTTTCATGTATCGTATCTACGGAAGTATGTGCACGACTCGAATACAGTGGTTTCTGCTGATAGCTGTGAAGATTTCGAAGTTGATCCAGTCGATAAGAGACCTCGTAAGCCGCTTCGTGTTGTGGAAACCGACACGAAACAGCTTAGGAGGAAGGTAGTAAAGTTGCTCAAGATACAATGGAGTGATGATGATAACGACTGTACGTGGGAGGTGGAAGAGAGGATGAAAGCAGCTCATCCTGAACTCTTCAAGGTATGGCCCTAAGGTGTCATTTCATCTAACGACATTGTAACTTGTTCTAAGTTTTAGAATTCTGCATGCTAAGCTAGAATTGGATGCATGGTTTGTTGATTGCTGTGGATGGTAGGCATGCAGAATAGTCTTTGTTTGCTCTTGTTTGTTTGGAATTTCGGGGGCGAAATTCCTAAGGGGGAGAGAATGTAACAGCCCGTATTTTTACGGATCGAAACATCGTAAAACAGTTGACATTTGATCGCATTGTTGATAAGATGTCCAGAGTTTAAGTCTTAGGTCGTATGGTGGTTAGGTCGTAGTAGACGACCCAAGAAGTGGAGCGACTTAAGAGGTTGGAACGACCTAAGCAGTTAGGTCGTATGATAGATAAGTCGTATGTTGAGGCTTAGGTCGTAGACGACTTAAGGAAATAGGCGACTTATAGAAACTGGCGACTTAAGGATTTCCGACCTAAGAGTTAGCGACCTATAGGAGGCAGCGACCTATAGGAGGCAGCGACCTATAGGGGTTAGCGACCTAGTGGTTAGCGGGTTAGCAAAGTTAGGTCGTTAGACGACCTAAGGAGTTAGGTCGTAGCTTGGCTAAGTTAGTAAGGTCGCGTGTGTGTGTTAGGTCGCAGGTTTGTTAGGTCGTAGGTCGCTTGGGTGCGCTGATGCGCTAAGTCGTTAGGTCGGAACTGTTGCTAGGTCGCGTCTTAGTTAAGTCGTAAACCAGTTGGGTCGTGGACGAGTTAAGGAATTAGGTCGTGCGTGTTATGGCTTAGGTTGTTGAACCGTTAGGACGTTAAGTCGTAGAATGGTTAAGTCGTGGATGCGCATGGGCTTAGGTCGCTAAGAACTTAGATCGTGGGGTTTCTTAGGTCATAGGTCGTGATGTGTTAGGTCGCGATCTTTGATAAGTCGCTAAGCCGCATCTTTGTTAGGTCGTAAGTCACGTGGTGATAGGTCGCGCGCCTGCGTTGTGTTAGGTCGCATAGTGGTAGGCCGGAGGGTTTGTTAGGTCGTGGACGACCTAAGAGTGAGCGACCTAAGGTGGATTTCAGCCTATAAATAGGAGGGTTTTTTCTCTCACTTTTTGGGATCCGGATTTCGAAGCGACGAAGTGCTGCCATTTTGAGAGCTCGACTTCTTCACTTCTTTTCTCCACTCTAATCTAGTGATTCCTTCCATCCATATCGAAGATCAAATCGAAGATCGAAGAGCTTAGATTGAAGATCTACATTCTTCGAAGAGAGATTTCATCGTTTGAAGCGGATTTGTGATAGATCGAGTTAGATCCTTCGCTGTCCAGATCTAAAGTGTGTTGCTTTTGGGTTGTTTAGGTGATTTGGTGAGTGGTGATTATCTCTCACACGGATCCAAAGGAGTATATCAGATCGTTGGCTTGATTTTGTGTTAAAATAGTGATTTTCATGCATCTTTGTAAACTTAAGTATAGATCCATATAGATCCATTGTTTATGATGATTTGACAACCATTTTACTAAGTGTTAACCTATGCAAGTTCATTCATCAAGATTATAGAGACATTGCTCATGTTTTCATGCTTGTTAGACTTTGGACTCTTTATTTACGAAATTGCCATTATTGTTATAATTGTCTATTTAGATCATATTTGAATGCTTGATTACTTGGATTAATGTTTGCCTTGATTGATTGCTATGAATTAGATGATTGATGATTTGATTTAGACAAGTTGGTCGAAGATGATTCAAAAGCTAAGGGAAAGGCTCTTGAATTGGAAAAGCTGCTCGTGGCATATGTAGCGGATGATGAAGCTCATATGGATAGATTTGATGATGATGTTGAGATGAAGCTTTGCTATGATGATGATGAGGCGAAGCATGATATGAGATAGTCTTGGTCTAATCCAGACGGGATCATTCCAAGCATGTTGATAACTCGGTGAAAATGATTCGAGTTAGAGGATAATGGTTTGCTCGAGAGGCGCTTGAGCTAGTATGGAAATAGTCGTCGAGGAGGATGACTAGAAGGCTGAGATCCCATTGTTGTTGAAGGTTCTAGCATGCTCAAAGCAAGAGTATGTTGGGCAGATTTGATAGTCCCTGAAGGCTAATGATTGATAGTCAAGTACTCTGGGCAGATTCGATAGTCCTAGGCACGGGTCACGATGACGTGCAGAGTTATGTCTAGAACCGGGGTTTCCATTAGCCCTTGACGGACGGCTGAAAGAATGTGCCGGTCATTCAATTAACGGTGATATCGAAGCAATGATAACAGTGATAGCCAGAGTCATGGATGTTTGGTTGTATCGTCATTCGGTCTCAAGAGCGGTATTTTCTGGGTGCTTATCTGATCTTGGTTTAGGCCTTGGGGGTTTGTACTTGGAAAACATCGCCCTTGACTCGAGTGATAATTTCTTTACTTTAAATTGTATGATCTGCTATGTTTGCTTCTGCGTAGTGTGTGTCTAGGGGCTATCACTGTAGAAAGAGGTGGAGTGGGAGGGTTGTGTTCCTATTCCTTTTCCTTTATGCTCTTTTGGTATGTTGTTAGTTAATTTACCGCTCACTAAGACTGTTGTCTGACTCAAGGCTTTATGTTTTAACTCTTATTGCCTTGGGCTGTTCGTCCATTTTGGGACGGGCAGACTAGGTAGCAGGTGATAGGTGCTGTTCTTGCTTCCAACGATGCTGATGACGAAGACGAGCTGGAGGCTTGCATATTATTTTCTTACTATATGTACTGGATGTTCCGTTGCTTTGTATAATTCTCTGAGTGATATGTACTGAGGCTTGTTGTATTGACTATTCAGATGTTGTACTCAACTATTATGAAGTTTTATTGATGACATTCTATTTCTGTGAAGCTTCACTATGTATATATTCTATTGTATTTTGTCCATGCGCTGTGAGTAATACGATAGATTCTGCTATTTTTAATTTACCCTGACAATCGTCCATGGTCGCCTGGCACACTTTACAGCGCATTTCCTCTAGGTTCAGTGCAGGGGTCATGGGCGGTCGTCACAATCATATGTTTCTGTTTATTTCTAACTAAAGCACAGACGTCTGTCGCTGTTCCGAAACCCTATCTCCAGCAGTCATATATATATATAAGTTTTCCCCAATTTTACCTTCTACCTCCAAATTACTTCCCAATTCTAAAACCCTAACCTTCATCCAATCTCTATTTGCTCACTAATGGCTCCCAAACCAAAAACTCCGGTTAACAAACATTCCAAGAAAGGTCCATCATCCTCTTCTCACAATCCCTTAGTTAATGGTGCTCTCATTCAAAAATGGCTTCGCAATAGCACAATTGCCAACATGCGATTTGATGAGTTAAAACAAAAGAAGCTTCATTCCGGGCCTTTCTATAGATTATGCAAGTTTGGACAATATAGCATTCAAGAACTTAATGTCGCCTCTGAATGTCGAGATTTAATCAATTCTGACGAAAATGAGATACAAATCGACCAATTAGCTATCTTTTTTTTCTACGCCAATTTATGTAGTAGTGATATATGAATTCCTGACAACGATAATGGTTGGTTATGGACGAGTGTTTACGGACGTGTTTTAAAAATTAATGTCAACACCATTGGACGTATACTTAATTGTTCTTCATCTAGGATCGATTTGGAAGAAATTCCCGACCATAGAAACTTGACACGAGACGAAATAACTCATCTTATTTGGGAAGGTAGGATGCCCCAGTGGAAATCCGTCTACTTACGTCCAAAAGCTAGATTATTAAACCGTATGATAATAAATATGATAATTCCACATCTAGTTAGTCATGAACAAATCTACGACAATGATCACAAAGCTCTTGCTATTTTTGGTGGAATAAAAATAAATTGGGCTAGATTCATTCATTATGAAATTAAAAAGCTTTTGGTTTCATCATCGACGCACTATTATCTATGCTCCATACATTATGTGTCTATTAAATGTTTTTGGGGTACCCTCCTATATCTCTCATTTTGAAGAAATCCCCATTAAAAAAAAGTGGTATACGGTTTTTATCGTTGATGCACCTTCCCCAACGACCACCCCCAATAATCTCTTTTGAACAATGGTCCTTACAACAGCAACAATAAGGGCATCATGGTAATCCTCCCACTACTGCTCCTCAGCAGACTTACTCCCCTCATCCTTCACAACAACCTACATCCTCCAGTCACGCTACCGAATATTATTCGGATTCTAAAATACAAGAAGCTCACATTGAACCAATGCAAAACAAATCTTTTCATGATTTAGCGCTTAAAAATCGAAAGCTAATCACGGCCAACCAGCGGGCTTTGAATAAAAAGATGACTGGATTGGAACGTTCTTTTTCGACAAGGATGACTAAAATGGAAAGAACTTTGGAAAAAGTTGTTTCCACTTTAGCGAAGGTTATGAGAAAAGTCCACGGCAGATCGTCTTCTCGCTTATCATCCTTGCCTTCACCTACACCACCCCCTCGAACACATACACCAGTTTATCGCTCTCAAGCTTCTCCCGAAGGAACTTCTCACGATAAAGGCAACAGAGGAAAAACTATTGTGCAAGAGCCACCTGAGGAGGAAGAAGAAGACAGTGATGATATGTACGTATTTGATACTCCGCAATTTCAACATCAATCGTACATGGCATTTCAAGGACTCTCCATTCAAGAAGATGAGGGGTACAATGACCAAACACAGTGGCCAGGAAAATACGAACAGGATCCTTCATCTTATTGGGAATACTATGAAAATTATGGAGGCCTATCTTACTCTTCCAATCAGTACAATTAGCATTTTTTTAGTTATTTTTTAATTTTTCCATCATTTATGCTTATGCTCGTCTATTAAACTATTTACCTTCTGCTACATTAGTCTCTGTTTCTATTTGAACTTACTTATTTAGTTTTTAATTATTCAAGCTTATCTATAACATGCTATTAAATGTCCATTGAACATTTATGTTTATATCTTATATCATTCATTCCATTTTGATAATGACAAATGGGGAGGAATTATGCATATACATAGGGGGAGACAAAGCTTACTTTATGAATAAATAAATATAATAATTCTTCCATTTTGATTGTATAGTTGTCATCATCAAAATGGGGGAGAATGTTAGAACCTCCGGTTTATGTTTCAATGACAACAACTATACAATCATATATATATATATATACATTTTATCAAGATTACAGATATATACTAAAAGAAGACATCATGCTCGAAGATTTTGAGACTTGAAGACAAACGAAGATCTATCGAACATACTATAGTTGCAAGGCTAGTTTACTATAAAAGAGTCTTAGATAAAATGTTGTTAAGGTCGCCTTGAGTATATATGCACACATGATCATACACAAATTCAAATACTTCACAATACAGTATAAAATTGCATTTACTAACCACGGACGTCTAAGGTAAAAACACAGACGTCGAAGGAAATACGTGGGAAAATAAATTTCTGAAGCCACGGATGTTTGAGGTTTTACCACAGACATCTGTCATCTAAAAAACTGCATATTTTTGAATAGAAATTACCTCTTCATCGGTTGGTTGCAGCCATTAAAATGAATAGACCTTATCTAATAGTAACAACTCTTCATCTACATCATTTTGAATCTATAAATACTACCATGATTAAGATTTAGAGATTAACTGAATTGAATTAATTAAATCTATTCTCTCTTGATTTCTTATCACTTTTTTGTGCATACATTGCTTACATACTCTCAATCTATTATAACCAAAATATAATTCTGGTTAAACCACTTCCTACAACTCAAAGCATTCACATTCACATACTCAAAGGAGATCATAGGAAGATTTGTACTATCAGTCAAAAACTGTGTTATTTGGAACACAAGATTGTCAGAGATATACTTTTGTATTAGCGTATTCCTCTGGGCGAAGCGAGGGCTGGTTGGTTAAAGGAAATACGGAAGGTGAGCTTGGGGATTGAACATAGGACGGGAGGTCCGAACCAGTATAAAATATCTGGTGTGATCGTTTTTATTATTTATCTTATATTCAATTATTGTTCTCTGCTTAACATAGTTAGTAATATACACTCACACATGTATATATATAAGTTGCATTATTTATAAAGATCCTGTAGACTTTCAGGGTCTCTAAGTGATTTGCACCAGTTAGGAAAGGGTTTTTCACTCGATTCTTAAAGACGAGCACTTGAGTCGGATTCTTGAGGTGACTTAAGGATTTCAGAAGCTTGACTCTAGTCATGCGAGGAAGTTTCAGTGGTCGAATCAAGGAACTGGAATAGAGTTCGCATTAGAGGAGTCAGGCAGCCGACCCTGGTTTAACAAAGAAATTGTGCGAGCGAACAAAGGATTAGATCGTGTATCGTATATTATTTTGGATGATCTTTATCATTGTAAAATTATTTATAGTATAGTATAGTTTGGAATGCTTCTGATAGCTCAGCGAAGGACTTCTCGACTAGTTTTGTAGCGATTTAAATAATCTTCTAAGTGGCAATATGATACTTGCCTAGGGGAACATCGTAGCACACTTAGTATATTGTCCTTGTCAACATTGTGCGGTTGAGATGAATTAGAACCCAAGCGAACCCAGGAATTTATAAATCGTCCTTAAATGATGATTTAATTAGTAGAAATTTCTCTTTACGAGAATGAGTTCTATTCGGAAGGATAGGAATGAGTGATACTTAGTTCGTTGGATTTATTCGAGAGTTTTAAGACTCGATGATCTTGCATATCATGTAAGTTTTCCTTCCCGTAGCAAGGGGGTAATAGTCTTTCGGGTATTGTACTCATGAAAGGAGTTACACCACTTAAACATTTAGTCCATCTTGGATGTCGAACAGGCTCATTGGTGTTTATACTTTGTCATGCACGTTTCGACTATTGTTGGTCACCGTGCGTGTCGATGTAAACTCTTTGGTATGGTTCATTGTTTTATATGCTTGTTATTCGTTGATTTTGATTTATTGTTGTTTCTTGTTTTGTATGGTTGGTAGTATGTATGCTAGTTATTGTTGTTGATTGTTTATTGTTGCTCCTTATTGATTGCTTGTTGTTACTTATCGTTACTTACTGTTGCTTGCTATTCCTTGATTATTAATCATTATTGATTTGTATTACTACTTGTTGCTTGCTTTGTATGTTTGGTATATGCTTGCAAATTATCGATGTATGGTGCTGCTTGTTGTGCGTGTGGTTGTTAATGTGCTAGTTATAATTACCTATTAAAGTATTTTCGGAAAGCGATAGCGATAACTATCTAAGATAGATCACATGTCATCCATGGCCATTTTAGGGGTAGATGTGAGAACTATATGAGTCTATTGTCTTTTGATGTGACTCGAAGTCGATGGTATATTTGGGTACCGACTCTTTTGTGCTTACTCTCCAATTGATAGTCATGTATGGTTATGGTGGTATCAGTTACTACACCTTACTACACCTGATTGTGCATGCTTTAATATCATGTTATTGCGTTAAATATGCTTGTTGCATAGTTTGTTATGACATGGTGATTATAGATGCTTGTTGCATTAGATGTACTTCTTGCATAGTTTGTTGTAACGCATTTGTTTGAGATGCTAGTTGCATGGTTTGGTATAGCATCTTTATTTGAGATTATTGCTATATATGATCTAGCGTGCTTAAATTCATGATATTATGTTGCAATTGTGTTTAATCATTTTTGTTGAGTACATGTTTAGGTACATTGAAGCAACTACGCGCTATTAGGATGATATTCGCTTAAGATGTGTAGTGTAGACTTGGGTAATGTATGTCCTCAGAAATGAGATGCCTCAGATATGAGATGTGTGTGTATGTTGTATTTGGACTTTTTTTGGAACTAGTCGCGCAAAGAAGGCGCTGTTGAATTTTTCTGAAACAAGAGAGGCTTTAGGTCGCAAATTGCCAGAGATGGACAAGTTTCAAGAAATTGGGTTGGTTGTGATGTGCATGCAAAGGGGAGCATGATGTGATTAGCGGCTCTTCGATTCATTGTGTGTGTGGAGAAAGGGAGGATAGATGGTGTGCAGTATTGGGTTCTTGTGTACAGGATTGTGCATGACCGTGCATATCAATTTGGGGGAGAAGAATTATTAAGGCAATTAGGTAATTAGATGATTAATTAAGTGAATTAATTATTCCAATTAATCTCGTTCCTTATAAAATTTGTATCTCTTGCATATAAAATTTGTATCTCTTGCATATGAAGTCCAATCGAGATGCGGTATTCGTTGTTCCACTCGTAGTGAGATTATCTACAATATAGTATAGGCTTGGACCGGATTCAAACACTTGATAATTTACGATTCAGGTGAGCAAAATTATAACTTTGAATTTATATTTGGTATAAATACCATAATTATATATTGATAAACATTACCTAGAAGTGGTAGAATAATATATATGTGTGTGTGTGTGTGTGATTGTTCCCCCTGTTTGATTTAATTATTGATAGAAATATTATCGTATATATTTATTACAGATATTCGGGATAATTGATCAAGATCCCGTATATATGAATATTGTGTTATATTCATATTGAATCGAGTTAAATAGAGTTGATATTGATTTATAACATGATTATAAGTTAATTAAACTCTAATTTGTATTTATAGTGGTAATAGAAATATTATTATATATTTATTACTAATCAGAAGTTAAAAAGTATGATTTTTAAAAGTAAGCTAGAAGGCTTAAAATGATTTATAACCTAGTATGTATCATATAAAATAGTTGCATGATTTTATAAAATAGTAGAAGAAGATATTTTAACTTTTATTGAAAAGATTTAGTGAATAAAAGTAAGATTTGATTATTAAACAATCGAATTGTTTATTTAAATATATGTTATGTGAGAACATATGTGTGTATAAGCAAGTCGCGAGTATCTCTAGCATCCATAGAGACTATCATGTGTACTAAGTTGCATAAGGCGATATCGGGTCGAGTAATCGCTCTAGTGAAGCTCGAAACGTGAATTGTGAAGTATAAATATAAATGTGTGTGAATTGGTGTGTATTGGGTGTAACGCATATAAATACGCATCTATAATGAAACAAGGCGATGTGGTACGGTGTAGTTGGGTTGGCGAGATGCAGATCGCATTTTGGTAGTTAAACAATCAGGAAAAGGATTCATGACGACACAAACATCCCTTCCGAACACTCAAAGGAGTCACACGCAGACTAAACCATAAGGCACCAAACTTCAACCATGACATGGTGGGATGGTCAAGTGACTTGATGGAGAAGGCGGCTTGACGAAACAAGCGAAAATCGGGCCACGGACCGGTGGAATTGATTGGTCCACCAATCAATGGTTGGGTTGGGTAGTAATACCTAGATCCAGAGCATATTGCTTCCGGACAGACCCGATTTCCTCTGTATGACTTTGAGTGATATTAGTCTTCGTTTGTGATTGACATATTTGATTATGTTATGTTTGATTTGCAAATATATCTATACGGCATTGGTGTTCCTTTGTGGTCTCCATGACGTATTATACGGGATACGCCCGTTGTTCTTTTTGTAGGGACGTTATATGAGTTTGTTAAGAAATTCATGTCGTCTTGGGGGAATGATGACAATCATCTACTGCGGGATCGTATATCACTAAAGCTCATTACAGGAGTACAGTGTGATCCGCATAGGTCTTAGGTATTTAGAGTAGATCATATATCACCGAAGCTCAGGGGTATAGTGAGATCTACATGAGACCCATCACTGAGGATGCGGCTCGAGGTCTAAGGTACATTTAGGCACTGACGATGTCTATTATGGGACTAGGTTTCAAGTATACAGAGTATGTCATATATCACCAAAGTTCATTATAGGGGTATGGTGAGATCTACACGAGACCCATCATTGAGGATGTGGCTCAGGATCTATAGTACAATTAGGTACTGACTCAATTTATCTTGAACACTCGAAGGGAATCATTGGATCGTGATAGATGTCTGTAGTGGACTTCACCCATCATTAATGACGAGTATCAATTTGTATTTTTTGGTTGTCTCACATTTTATGTTATTGTTGTTACTATTATTATGTACTTCGTGATAGACATATTATGATTACCCTACCTTTATATGTTGAGTTACTTGTATCACTGTATATTATTACGTAGCAGTCACATTATATCAGTTGTGCTGACCCGTTGATTACAGGAGAAGAGCAAGTTATGGTATGGATTCCTACCTTTTAGATAGGTTTACTTTAATTATTTATTGGCGGTCCGGATAACCCCTAAACCACGTTGTTGGAGAGGACGCACTATAACTTATTAGCTTCCTGTTTATATATGTACATAGTTTTAATATATAGTATTTAGAGATAGTTCCCTTCACAACAAGCTTTATGTCCAACTCGTATTTTTTCTTTGCATGTTTACGTCATGACAACTCTCGAGTACTCGATTGAGTAGTTTGGGTGTCAAATGATTTTGGGGATATGCTATCAGAGCGGTCCAGCTAGAGCCTTGGAGGCAAAGACGATACCTTGGATACACACACACTTGATATTGTAGTGCTACATGATAGATGTTATTTTTATAGGAGACTTATTGTATCGGATATTCTGTTCTAACTCTGTGTTGATATATGTATATCAGTTACTTCTACTAATGCGGTCTCTTATCTATTGTTCATCATATTATGTTCATGTATATTCAACATATTATATATTATCATTCTGTTGTGAGATCATTTCATTATGCCTTGTTATAGCATTTGTTTTTAAGTTTACCTGATGATCCATCTTTTGGGTATTTGAAAATTAGGTATTGATGTGAGGCGCTGATTTTCGGGTATTACAAAGGGCGGGTTGTTACATGGCCGCAAGCATCTCAACTTCATAATATCGCAGGCACCCCTTAAGCAACCACCGCAAACAACACCGCTGCAAGCAACAATCGCAGCAAGCACTCCACCTCCGTCAATATGATTTAATGATCTGATTCATTTTTTGTTCAATGCTACGATTTGATTGGGTTTGTAAATGATATAGGTTCGTTGTTACAAATTTATTGGCAAATGGTAGTTGGAACAAATTCATTATTATGATCATTCATATATGATTTAATTATTTGTATTGTTATGGAATTGTTTGATAAAGTCATTGTTACAGATATGGTATTATTAATGAAACCTCTTAGATGTTTAATTTGCCCCTGTCTGACAAGTACCATATATGATTATTATATAGATATTCATTTTTTAACCAAAACGTAATTGATATTCGTCTAATAGGTTATTTGTTAGATTTATTCCAGTATTGGATAAGTTATTAACGTAATGATATTCGAAAATCAATATTAAAAATCGAATGATTAACAAAATTTCAAAAGAACTTGCTTCTTGTTCCCCATGTACGATTATTTGCGTATGATATGGGAAATGATGACGAAATTTTGTAACTCGTTCAATTTGAGATTATTTATAAAACGTAAATATCATTACGTTTGTAATGGGATTAAGATGGTCAGCCATTAAAATAAGTGCAGAAATCTCTAGGTTATATAGCTTTGAAATTATTTGAGAATTTCATTACTTTAAAACTGTTTTATAATAAAACTAATAATGTTATTTAATAAAATTAATATCGTTGTTTAAATTCATAATAAAATTAATAGTCTTATTGTTTGAATGTTATCGTTGGATATTATTGAATGTTATTATTGGATATTGTTTCGATATTATTGGATTTACTAGTTTGATATTGTGGGATATTATTAGATATTATAGTGTACTATTATGGTGATTATCTATCAAATATATATATATATATGAATTTGTGATTGAGGTAAAAAATGCAGCGGTAATGCTTCAAAAATGCTTCGGTTATGACGTCGGAATAGCGTAGATAAGACATTGAAAAATTCAATTTTAGCATTTTAAAATGGGCATCGGTAAGCGTTGGTATGGCGTCGACAAATAATTTTAATTGCCGTCGACCTATTGTATCAACGTCACAATGTCATCGAAAATATGGCACGTCATACTCCACGGAAGATGACGCCAAGACGTTGATAAAAAAATTCCAACGTTTTGTTTATCAACGTCGTATATGATGTTAACGCGGCATTGAAAAACTATTCACCGAGGCCGCACTGACGCCTTATTAGCGTCGATAAACACTAAATTTTTTGTAGTAATCAATTGAGGAATTTAATGGTGATGTAAGAAAGAGACTTGTAACAAAGTATGAGAGTGAATAATAAATTCTTCCATTAATTTGTCAACTCCAATTGTGTATATTAAAGTGTTTCAAAAGACTAAATGAAGAGGACATAAATGTCTGTTGCGAATATCACTCTATTAACAACAATACTCCAAAGGTTTCCTCCATTTCAATATTTTGTCACTTAATGTAATGAGAAAAACAAAAACTTCAATAATTCAATTACTCGGTTTATCAACCAACTCCAACCCCAAAAGCAAAGACTATTCCTCGTGACTATTCGGCTATCCTCTGACCGTTCAAACAACAAAATTGCCCCCGAAAACTCCTCAAACTACACGACCCATCTCCCTCATAAATCACCATGGACACACACCTCCGCCCCTCTCTCTGACCAACCTTCAACCGGGTGCCATTTGCTTAACCACTTGTGGCCCCATTTCTCTTTCCCACAAACATTTTCCATTTAGACTTTGGAAACCTCGATGCTTTTGTAACATTTACACATATTATGACCAGTGGCAAATTCTATTCCAACCCACAAAATAACTTAGCAGCCCTCCAAAATTTAAAAAAGTTTGTAAACCCACAGAATTACTTAGTAGCCCCTGTTTGTTCCAAAATTACCCTTAACCATTGCCGAAAACATTCCGTACGCAAAAAAAAACAACGGAAGACTCGAAACAGTTCCTCACCGCGCCTCTTCCTCGCGCCTTCAACATCTACATCAACCAACGGAACAAGTATCAAACGCTAAAATGTTATAAAAAAACAAACTGAACAACCACGCAGGGCAACTACGGGGTTAGTGTCAATACCACGCTAAAGTTCTGCGCGGTTGTGTATAGAATCATGCAGTATATTCGCACGGTCATGCCATGAACTTGGTAGTGACCCTGCGTGAATTATCACTAATCCCCGTAATCGACAACCTACGATTGCATTTGCAAAAAATTAAAAAGTTTTCAATTTTTTTTTTGGAATTACCTGCTATTATTGTGACCGAAGATCATTCTCCTCTACATAATCCATCATCTAGTAGTTTAAAAACAAAAAATTTCTTCAATGATTTGAAAATTAGATTAGGGTTTTTGAGATTCTATGTTTTAGGAGGTAAAACTTACGAAAGAAATAAAGAATTGAGAAGAACGATTCCTAGGCGTATTTTTGTCTTCAAAATTTTATTTTTTTGAAAGGGGTCTATTAATTGAAAATACGGGTTGGAATAGAATTTACCATGACCAGATACTCTTTTCCTTTTCCTCACCACTAGACTTCCTCTTTATGTACCACATTGCACGATACATTTTCCATTATTTTCTCCTACTTCCTTAACTCTACCATGCATATAACCACTGGCAAAATGCATGACAAGCATCTCCCACATCTCACATACAATAATTTCATCACTCAAATAACCTACCTACTTAAGTTACAGAACTACCAAATTTTGTGCACACTACACTATCTTCACGATTCATTCAATAACCCTTCTAAACTTCATACATTTGCAATTTCAAACTAATACACTGACGTTATGCCTGCATTTCATAATTTCATTATCATACATACTTCGACTGGCTACAAAAAGTACTACAGTATTATCTAGGAATACGAATTTCCTAAATATGCTTTGCTATTCCACGTTCACAGATTTCCATATACATATACATATTTCTGCATTCAGCCTGCCAATGCCCATATTCATGTACATACACTAAATGCATCAGATAACTATTGCAATATTATGCATACCAGTACGTATGGCACGTCTGATTGGACGTGTAAAAGAAAAAATGCATTAGTTTTATATTTAGCAAGGACGAAACCATCCTTCCGTTGCTTTTTTTAATTGATTTATAGCAAGGGTATTAATGTAATTTCCAAAGCTTCAAAAGAAGGTATTCTCATTATATATAGATAATGCCAGTTCTTCCATCCCTCTCCAAGACTCCAACAGACAACTATCCACATCTTTACTAACATCATCTTCTCACTCCTATTCTCATGCTCCAGTCCATCTACCGCATCATTTAACCCCAAACTTTAACTTAATATCCACCGATAAATATTCTGAAGTTAATCACAAGTTTCCATCGTGAATTCCTTCAAACGTTGCCTCATTGCGGTTCCGTGATTGACATGAGGTTTGACTGCAACGATGGACAACAACCAAATAAAAAAACCAAATTTCCATTTATGGAACTTCCTAAAGACACCATTTAAGGATATGCAATCAAGTTCTTTTATAAATAGAAGATACACAAACATGTATGGGAACAATCCACATTCCACAAATTTCAGATCATCCTAGAATCTCCCATTCGAAATTTCTTCTATACAAAAAATTCAATATTATATGATATTTATAGACATCTTATTGCAATCAAGATCATTTTCAACAAAACTTATACCATTTTGAAATTTTAACTCGGTCAAAATCATGAAACAACGCCAGCCACTGAATTTTTATATTTCAATTTTCAATTTAAAATGTAGTATTCAAGGAGTTAAGGCCCCGTTTGGTTTGCCCTTTTTAGTTGTGTATTTTCGTCTAAACAAAAATGCACGCTTCTTATGTATTATTGGAAAACAAACAATTTTGAAAAATAAAATTAACATAGTGTTTATAGAGAAATTTAAAATATCAATACAATATTTTAAAATATTTGGATTCAAAAATACATGTATAAGCTTTTATTTATACATATACAATTGATTTTATTTTCTTTTAAAAGTAATTTATAAATAGAGAAGTATTTAAGTAAAGAAAGAAAAAGCTTTTATCTACATTTAAAATAAATATAAACTAACTAAAAAGACATGTGTTAGTTCCTAAGGCTTTAATATAATATGTGTTATAAGATTAAGGCATAAGAAAGACAAGTGTCAATCTTTTTAATTTCCATTTTTCTTTTGTTTTAATAAATCATTTTTACTTATATATACATCTATCTCTTATCCTCATTTTTTTTCTTTTCTATCTTCTTCAATTCAAAAGACAAAAGACTTCAGCCTATTTTCAAAAAAAACCAAAATCTGAAGTATACTCAAACAAAATTCTCAAAAACTCAAATCTGCATTTCTTAAGCCTGCAATATGAAAGCAAACAACCTGGAATCTAAACAACACATCACAAAGCAAGATTTTAGCAACATGCAAGTTTCCAGTTTTAAAAGACAATGCAAGTTTTAAATCAAAACAAAGTAGCATTCCAGATTTCAAGTATCTGTTTCAAACTCTGTTCTTCATTTGAAATCTGGTGAGTAACTTTCATTTTTAAAACTTAAATATATGATATATGCTTGCATGTGATGATATTGCTTGTATTGAAGTTCTTAATATGAATTTATATGAATTGGTTTAAATATGTTTATCTGTTGATTTAGATGCCTTTGTTCTAGCTTTCCAATGAGTAAACAAAACTAATACCTGTTTTAATTGTTGCATGTGATGAATGTATGAAATAATGTTGTGATAATTGTTTGCACAAATGAAAATTATGCTTGCATATATGTAAATATGAACTGTTAAGTGTGCATGTCTGTGAACAAGGAAATATGCTCTGTTCTTGCTTTACAGGTTTCAAAACCTATTCAAAAATCAAGATCTTATTCTCTAATTCTTTTTAGACTTGATTGTTCAACAAAAAGTGTTTAAAATAGTAAGACCTTAATTTTAAAAATAATTCTAAGTATGATTAGTTTAAAGACTTCTGGAAAATTTGGAAAATACAGTAAAAACTAAAAACATGCAAAATTCAAATGTAATGATTTCTGGTTTCTTATATATCACCCGATTCGATTTCACGAACCATGAATTTTAGAAACAAAATTTAGATTTTTAGAATGGTATTTGACGAGAATTCGTGGGATGTTCGTTTTTGAAACTTTTGTCGATTTCTGTCATTTGGCGGCAATAGGAAGATCGGCATTTGGGTTGGAGGTAGCACGGAGTTTAGTGTTCGATGGAA
Organism: Allium fistulosum; assembly: GCA_030737815.1. Taxonomy (NCBI): domain Eukaryota; kingdom Viridiplantae; phylum Streptophyta; class Magnoliopsida; order Asparagales; family Amaryllidaceae; genus Allium; species Allium fistulosum. Next base: position 373,520,339 of record CM060902.1, on the reverse strand, counting down.
AAATGGTGGCAGATGTTAACAATGGCCATGGTGATCAAAGAGTAGCGAAGTAGGGTTCGTGGTCCAGTTTTGGTCTAGCATTGATTTCGAGGTCGTGAAGTAACTGGGAGGCATCGGACTTGTTAGCAAAGGATTGAATCGATGTTTGGGTTAGTGAAGTAGCTCTGAACGGAGGGACGTGAGCTCCGGTGGCAAGTTTGTCAGCAGGTGATCAATTTTCCGATCGAAGAATGTTCCCAGGATGGGTCAATCAGCTCGATTTCGTATTCATGATGATTTAGGTGAACTGGGTGCTCGAGTGGAACGAGGAGGTGGTAGGCGAGGTGTCGAAGTCGGCGGTGATGGTCGGCAGTCGTTCTGGCGATTGTGCACGTGCACATGTACATTTCGTACATCTGGAAGAAGTTGGGTTAGAGGAAGAAGAAGATGAAGTCTCTGTGTGACTCGAAGTCATGCCCGTGATTGTTGGAATCTGGCTCGAGTTGTTTCCAGGGGAGGCTCGTGTGAATGTAACAGTTTTTAGAAATAAAATAGAAGGAAAAACTCGAAGGGATACTCGGGAGTTTTCAACTTTTTCTCGGGTATTTTGTGATATGGCTCGGGTAAGTTGAATAGTTACAGGTTTTAAAGCCTGTGTGTTTTTAAATTTTAAAATTGATTTAAAATTTGAAAACAGAAATTTAAACTTAAATCCCAGTTGTAAAAATAAATAAGTTTTTATTTTAATATTTAAACATCTTTAAATGTTTAAAGTATAGTTTAAAAGAATTTTTAAATTAAATAAATTGGTTTTAAAATCTTGTAAATTTCTTTTATAAATGTTAAGTGTTCTTAACATTTGTTTTAAAAAGATTTTGTATATTTGATTTAAATATTGGTTAAAGTTAAATTGTAATCTATTTTAAATCTTTTAATTTAAAATGAATTAAAAGAAAAGATTTTAAAGAAAAATGTTTTAAAGACTTTTGTTAATAATAACTAAAGTAGTTAAAGGTTAATTCTTTAGTTCAGAAAATAATTAAGATTTAATTTTATAGGAGTAATTAAATTAATAAGGTAATTAAAGAATGATTGATAATTTAATTAATTAATTGGTAAGTAAGAGTTTATCAAGTTGTTTTAATAATTGATTAAAGATTAATTACCTAAAGAAATAATTAAAGAATTTTTATTAATTAACGAGGGATCATTAATTAAGGGTTATTAAATAATTAATTAACATGATTAAATTTGATAATCAATTAGATTAATTAGTTAATATGAAAATGGGTTATGTATAATTACTTAATGGAAGTAATTAAGGTAATTAATTACTTAAGGTAATTAATTAAATAAATTTGATTAAGTTAAATTAATTAATTAAATTAATTTAAGATAATCATTTAGAGATATGATAAATATAATTACTTAAATGTAATTAGTGAAGTATAATTACTTAGGAAAGTAATTAAAGTTAATTAATGGATGAAATTAACTAAAGATGGTTTAATGAAAGTAATTTGAGTTTAATTACTTTGAATAATTAATCAAGGGATTAATTAAAAGATAATTAATTAAGAAGTATTTAATTTATGGAAGTGTAATTAAGGGTAGTTAATTACTAGATGTGATTAATCAAAGGTGATTAATAAATGTGGTTTAATTAAGAATTAATTATTAAATATAATTAATTTAAATGATGTAATTAAGGATTGGTTAATTTAAAATTAATTAATCAATAATAAAGGATTAAAGTAATTAATTAATTAATGAAGTAATTTAAGATTAATTACTGAAATGGTTTAAGTTAATTAATTTGTGAAATTAATTAAGAGTTAATTACTTAAAGTAATTAAAGGATTATTAATCAAGAATGATTAATTAAGATTGATACTTAGAGTAATGATTAATTAATTGGTTTAATTAATAATTAAGTAAGCAGGATTTATAAAATGAAGTAATTAATTTAATTCACTTTAAATTGATTAGAGATGATATAAATCATTACTTATGATGGATGAGTAGTATTAAATGCTTTGCATTGTTGATATCTCTGATAAGAGATATACTGATCTATGATATAGATGTTGGTTGGATTAAATGATAATATGAATTATCTGTTTGGATGATAATATGGATTATCTATTATCTATTTGTGTGTAGTATAGATAAGAATTGAATTGTTTTAACTTTAAAACAACTTGGCCTTAAAAGATACGTTTTGGATTTCGATGAGACCGGGATCGGGTTTCCGTATACCGGGATGCTAGGTCTGGAGACCCGAATACCACATCGATCCAAATTAACGATAGGTCGTGAATCTCAAGTGAAGATGAAGATTCAGAGTGCAAGGGTTATTATCGTTAACTCTGAGGGTGATTCCAATACGAGTGTAACGAGATAATGCCTTCGGTTTCGTTCGAACCCGGAACGAACTTGTATGGATTGAATGCTTTCAGAACATCGTCAGGTGGACGATGAGCATTCTAAGTAATGTGATCTGATTAAAGGTAATCGTGACCTCAAGCCTCATCAACCGGAAATGGCTAAAACAGGGGAGGTGCAGCAAGGCTTCGTGGGTAGCACCCACTGAGAGTAAGGTCATCCCTGTCTAGAGAAGTTCCTTTTATTTCGGCTTAGTGGTGCAGTTGGCGACGGCCATCTGTGGGGTGATTTTATTCGGAATTATCCAGTAAGGGATGGTTCCGGCTTTGTGTTGCAGGGGATTGGGAGTGATCCTCGGTACGGTGATCTAGGCCCCGTACTGTGATGAGCGGTACCCCGGTAGCTCTGCCATTGTATGGAAATCCAAATTCCAATAAGTGATAACGGATTTGATTGTATACTTATGTATGCTGGAATTTAATAATGTAACAATTTCGGCTATTTCATATTTATTTGAAAACCCTAGACCCTATTATAATACAATCGAATTTCCTATCAATGTTTTGGTTAGCGTAAGGTAAAAACTTACCCATGTTTATTTGTGGGGAGTCTTACGTGATACCTTTTCTTTCAAAAGGTTTTGAAGTTAAACAAGTTTAACCTGTTACTCACACCAGACCCATGTCTGACCCAAGTTATTTATTTCTGTTTTATAAACTCTTGGGTACTCAAATTTTTACGAGTAGCCAAGGGATTCAGGTTTAGCTTTGACGAATTGTGGAGGAGCAATGGAGCAGGAGGCTTCGGCGTTCGTAGATATAGTATTCCGCTGTGTTGATATCTGTGTTAGAGTCTTGTATTGTATTTGAGTTGTAATATCTAGACAGATGTTTATAACTGTCTAGTATGTGTTGTATAGTTGTGTAAACTCTGATAAGTGTTTTATACTATGTAATAGTTTCTTTATGTTATTAATATAATTTATTCATTCCGCTGTGAGATCGTTGTCGTTGTTTCTTCTTTCTTCTCTTCTTTTCTATTTTCTACCCCTTTCTTCCCAAACCAAAATAATTAAGATTAATTAATTAATCAATAATAAGTGATTATAGAGTAATTAATTAATGTAATTAATTAAAGATTAATGTAATTAATTATAGCTAATTAATTAATGAAGTAATTAAAGGTTAATTACTATAAGTGGTTAAGGATAATTAATTTAAGTAATTAATTAAAGATAAATTACCTGAATGGAATTAAAGGGTAATTAAAGGATAATTAATTAATTTGTAATTAATTAATGATTAAGTAAGCAGGATTTATAGAATGAAGTAATTAATTTAATTCACTTTAAATTAATTAGAGATGATATAAATCATTACTTATGAATGGGTGTTAATATTGAATGCTTTGCATTGATTGATATCTCTGATGAGATATATGCTGCGTGATATGGATGTTTAGTTGAATTGTGATGATAATATGGATTATCTGATAATGTTGATTATCTATTGTGAATTATCCTTCTATGTGTATAAAGATAATTGAATTGAATTGTTTTAACTTTAAAACAACTTGGCCTTAAAAGATACGCTTTGGATTTCGATGAGACCGGGATCGGGTTTCCGTATACCGGATTTCCAGGTCTGGAGACCCGAATACCACATCGATCCAAATTAACGATAGGTCGTGAATCAAGTGAAGATGAAGATTCAGAGTGCAAGGGTTATTGTCGTTAACTCTGAGGGTGATTCCAAAACGAGTGTAACGAGATAATGCCTTCGGTTTCGTTCGAACCCGGAACGAACTTGTATGGATTGAATGCTTTCAGAACATCGTCAGGTGGACGATGAGCATTCTAAGTGATGTGTTCTTTTCTAAGGTAATCGTGACCTCAAGCCTCACAAACCGGGAATGGCTAAAACAGGGGAGGTGCAGCAAGGTTAGTGGGTAGCACCCAAGTAGGACAAGGTTACCTCTGTCTAGATGTCCCTTTCTATTTTCGACTTAGTGGTGCGGTTGCTGATCCCAACCGTGAGGTATCTTGTGCGGGAATTATCCAGTAAGGGATGTTCCGACCTTGTGTTGCAGGGGATTGGGAGTGATCCTCGGTACGGTGATCTAGGCCACGTACTGTGACGGGCGGTACCCCGGTAGCCCTGCCATTGTATGGAATCCAAAATCCATTAAGTGCCAACGGACTTGATTGTATAACCCACTTTGTGGCTAGTATGCTGGAATTTAATAATGTAACAATTTCAGCTATTTCATATTTATTTGAAAACCCTAGACCCTATTATAATACAATCGAATTTTCTATCAAATGTTTTGGTTAGCGTAAGGTAAAAACTTACCCATGTTTATGTGTGGGAAGTCTTACGTGATACTTTTTCTTTCAAAAGGTTTTGAAGTTAAGCAAGTTTAACCTGTTACTCACACCAGACCCATGTCTGACCCAAGTTGTTTATTTCTGTTTTATAAACTCTTGGGTACTCAAATTTTTACGAGTAGCCAAGGGATTCAGGTTTAGCTTTGACGAATATTCTGGAGGAGCAATGGAGCAGGAGGCTTCGGCGTTCGTAGATATAGTATTCCGCTGTGTTGATATCTGTGATAGTGTCTTGTCTTGTATTTGAGTTATAATGTCTAGACAGATGTTTATAACTGTCTAGTATATGCTGTGTAACTCTGTAAATTGTTGTATACTATGTAATAGTTTATGTTATTAATATAATTTATTCGTTCCGCTGTGAGATCGTTGTTGTTGTTTCTTTCTCTCTTCTCTTCTTTCTATTTTCTACCCCTTTCTTTCTTCATAATGATCCGACTTTCTGTGGAGAAAAAGTCGGGTTATTACAGTTCCTGTAACGACCACGACTTTCTCTCCATAGAAAGTCGTATCGCTAATAAGAAAGAAAGGGATAGAAAAGAGAAAAGAAGAGAAAGAAAGAACTAAACAATATCAGAATCTCACAGCGGAACGAAACAAAATATAATATATCACATAACTATTACATAGTCTTTACATAATCAGAGTTACACAGATTACACATCATATACTAGACAGTTATAAACATCTGTCTAGTTATTACATCTCAATCCAATACAGAGATCAATACAAAATCAACACAGCGGAAACTACTATCTATCTACAACGCCGAAGCCTCCTGCTCCATTGCTCCTCCACAATTCGTCAAGGCTAACCTGAATCCCTTGGCTACTCGTAAAAATTTGAGTACCCAAGAGTTTATAAAACAGAAATAAACAACTTGGGTCAGACATGGGTCTGGTGTGAGTAACAGGTTAAACTTGCTTAACTTCAAAACCTTTTGAAAGAAAAGGTATCACGTAAGACTTCCCACACATAAACATGGGTAAGTTTTTACCTTACGCTAACCAAAACATTTGATAGGAAATTCGATTGTATTATAATAGGGTCTAGGGTTTTCAAGTAAAATACAGAAATAGCTGAAATGCTTACATCTCACATTCCAACATAGTTGGGCATAACTAATACGTACGGCACTTATTGGAGTTTGGATTCCATACAATGGCAGGGCTACTGGGGTACCGCCCGTCACAGTACGTGGCCTAGATCACCGTACCGAGGATCACTCCCAATCCCCTGCAACACAAGGCCGGAACATCCCTTACTGGATAATTCCCGCACAAGATACCTCACGGTTGGGATCAGCAACCGCACACACTAAGCCGAAATAAGAAGGGACTTCTAGACAGAGGTAATCTTGTCCTACTTGGGTGCTACCCACTAACCTTGCTGCACCTCCCCTGTTTTAGCCATTCCCGGTTTGTGAGGCTTGAGGTCACGATTACCTTAGAAAAGAACACATCACTTAGAATGCTCATCGTCCACCTGACGATGTTCTGAAAGCATTCAATCCATACAAGTTCGTTCCGGGTTCGAACGAAACCGAAGGCATTATCTCGTTACACTCGTTTTGGAATCACCCTCAGAGTTAACGACAATAACCCTTGCACTCTGAATCTTCATCTTCACTTGATTCACGACCTATCGTTAATTTGGATCGATGTGGTATTCGGGTCTCCAGACCTGGAAATCCGGTATACGGAAACCCGATCCCGGTCTCATCGAAATCCAAAGCGTATCTTTTAAGGCCAAGTTGTTTTAAAGGTTAAAACAATTCAATTCAATTATCTTTATACACAAAGAAAGATAATTCACAACAGATAATCAACATTATCAGACAATCCATACAATTCAACTAACATCCATATCATACAGCATATATCTCATCAGAGATATCAATCAATGCTAAGTATTCAATACTATCACTCATTCATAAGTAATGATTTATATCATCTCTAATTAATTTAAAGTGAATTAAATTAATTACTTCATTTTATAAATCCTGCTTACTTAACCATTAATTAATTACAATTTAATTAATTAATTATCTTCTAATATTTCATTTCAATTAATCATCTTTGATTAATTATCTTTTAATTACATCCAAGTAATTTATCTTTAATTAATTATTTAAATTAATTATCCTTAACCACTTATAGTAATTAACCTTTAATTACTTCATTAATTAATTTACTAAAATTAATTAACTTAATCAACTATAATTAATTACATTAATCCTTAATTAATTATATTGATTAATTACTTCATTTATTAATTATTACTTAATTAACCAATCTTAATTACATCATTAATTATATTAATTAATGATCCTTAATTACAACTTAATTATTAATTACTTAATTAAATTAATTACATTAAGTAATTAATCTTTATTTAAACAACATTTATTAATCACTCTTGATTAATCTCATCTAGTAATTAACTCCCTTTAATTACTTTCATTAACTAAATTAATTACTTCCTTAATTAATTTCTTAATTAATCCCTTGATTAATTATTCAAAGTAATTAACTCAAATTACTTCTATTAATAAAATCATTATTCAACTAATTACTTCCAGTAATTATCTTATTATTTACTCCCCTAAATAATCTTACCTTAATAATTACATTAAGTAATTATTATCAAATCATCTCTTGATTATTCTAAATTAATTAAACTTAATTAATTAATTAAATCAAATTAACTTCAATTAATTACAATAAGTAATTAATTCTTAATTACTTCCAATAAGTAATTACATTTAAACAAATTCTATAATTGATTATCTTTAAATTAATTAATCTAATTAATTATTAATATTAATCACGTTAATTAATTATTTAACAATCCATAGTTAATGACTTCATTAACTATTATTTAATTACTTTCCTTAAGTAATTAACTTATATTAATTATTTTTAATTCTAAATTAATAAATCTTAATAACCAATTAATTAATTTCTAATTACTTAATTAATTAAGTATTAACCATAACTTAATTAATATTTAATTACTTTATTAATTAATTCCTAACCATTAATTAATACTTTAATTTATAATCCCTAACTACAAATTAATCATCCCTAATTAATTTATCTTAATCATAAATTAATTAGTTTAAACCTTTAATTATCTATTAATTAATCCAAATGATTAATTAATTTGATTATTTAAACCATTTTAATTTACCTTAAAGATTTAATAATGTTTTTAACTTTAAGATAAAATATTTACTTATCCAAGTTTAAAATTCCTTATTCACAAAACATTTGAAACATCCATTTTCAAATTTACTTATAAATTTCAATTTAAATTCTGGATTTAAAATGAATATCAATTTCGTCTTTAACAAAGTAAAAACCAATTTTTTTTAAAACCTTTATATGTTAAAGAATTCCTATATCTTATAAAAGAATTTCTAAAAGAGCTTAAATCAAATTCCATTTTAAATTTAAAACATTTAAATAAATTAACATTTTAACTTATTTACAACATTTAAATTTATAAACTTATTTATTTCCAATCTAAGATTTAAACTAAACCTGAATCCATATATTTAAACTTTGATTTAAATTCCTGTTTTAAAATTTCCTTTACAATTTTAAATCCAGTTTAAAGTTTTAGAAACAGACAGTTTAATAACCTGTCAACAACCAAAGTACTCGAGCCAATCCTATTTTGCTTCGAGTCGCAACCCTAAATTCCCGAGTCTCCCTCGCAAAAACTCTCGAAAATCTCGAGTCCTTCTCTGTCACTTGAGTCCAACCTTCCAGCTCCAACAACTTCGAGTCGCACATTAAAATTCCCGAGACTCCCACGAACAAACCCGAGAAAACTTGCATTCGTCTTCTCCAGTGAAACAAACTTCACCCAGATACAATCTTCAATCTCGTGCACGTGCACGGTCACCTACGGCAACTCCGGTCATCGACGACATCTTCCATCAGTCCACTTTTATCCACATACTCGAAAACGATCATCCTATCTTCGATTCATTCATCAAATCAAAATCGAACCCTAAAATCAAAAACCTGGAACAGAACCATCACCACTGACCAAACCTGGCACATCGCTCGTGCTCGCGATTCCGATCATCAGAGAAACTAATTCTCTAGCCATGACTACGTCTATACCTAAACTTCCATTTCCCAAAGTCTTAGAACACTCGGTGCATCACAGAGATCAAAAAGTTACAAAACTTCGACATCATCAAATTAGGGCTAAAACTTAGAAATCACTACTGCCATCGCCTCCCACCTCTGATCATCTATTACCCAATTTTCCCCCACTCTCACATCAATTCTCCCCCTCCAGGCAGAACCACATCACCCCAATATCACTAGGAAATTAGATAAACCCAAATTTCCAATATCTGTTCAACCCAGTGATGCTCACTCCTCAGAAATTTTAAAAATGTGATATTGGTTTTAAAAATCATAATTTCATACATGCATTCAATTTATAAACTTGTTTCAATGATTTAAGATGTTTGATATTTTTGCTTATTTCAATTTTTTTATACTGTTGTATTTGTTTCAGAGGTAACAGACTTTTCAATAAAATTTAATGTTGATTTTTGAACAAAATTTCTTACTAACCAAACATCCTTTGTTTACCCATTAATTTCACTAAATGGAAATAAATTTCACCAAAAACCTGAGCTTCAGAACAGATGCAGGTACCCAGATCCTTGTAAACATACATATTTATGTGTATATGTAAATGTACACAGAATATCTATCCAAAACATAGTCATACAAAACCAACTTATTCCATTTATCCACATGCAACATATGGATTAAAGCTTCTTAATATTATGGGGTTATTTACTTTGAAAGAAATGAAGCACTGCAGTTTAATCTATAACAGTTTTTATATTATATATTTTTTTTTTAAGAAAGTCTTAGTTTTAAAACAAACAAGTATGCAGATTCTTGGCACAGCAACACACCTATACATATTTATATATGTCTACACAAATTTTCAACATCATATAAGGATACAAGCATATTCATTTCTATACATTCACATGCAGCAGATAATTTAAGTTCTTTGCATTGAGGTTACTTACTTCTAAAAGAAACAGAGCAGTTTCCATCCAAACTGTTTTTAATTTATGTGAATTAGAACTTGAGTTCTGGAAATTTTTGTTTAACTTTGATTTTAAAAAAGGAAAACTGTTTTTAAAATAGAAGTTACTCACATGATTAAAGATGAAACAGAGGCAGACTTAAGCTTTTGAAAACTTGAATTGTTGAATCTTTAAATTGCTTTAAATCTACATGCAAGTTGGCTTCCAGTTTTGAAAAGAATGCAGCAGTTGCTTGTTATTGAAACATGCAGAGATGACTTGAAGCCTTGTTGAAGATGACTCAGATTCAAAACAGAGATGAAAATGCTTGCAGGCCTTTTGATTTCCATCTCAGGTTTGAAGAAGATGTTCTGGTTTTGGTTGAAGAAATGATACAGGTTTTTGGGTTTTGATTTTGGTTTGAGGAGTGAATTGATTATTGAGAGTTGTTACTGATTTGTTTCAGCTGAAAACAAATCTTCTTAATTTTGAAAAAATGAAGATTAGAAAAGAAGATAAAGGAGTGAAGTATGTGTTTATATAGGATAAAATGATTTATTTATGAATTAAAAGAAAATCAAAAATAAAAAGAACACTTGTCATTACATTGATTACTTACATTACACATGTTAAAATGGAGCCTTAGAAAAATGACATATGTCTCTTAATTAATTATTCATATTTTTATTTATTTTAAAAGTAAATAAAATGCCTTTTTCTTATTTATTAAATACTTATCTATATATATAAATCACTTTTTAAAGAAACAAACTAATTATATTTATAAATAAAAGTTATACAAATATTCTAAATACAAATCAATTTAAATATTTATTCTTTTGAATTTCAAAACTTTAAATTCAAATTCAAATTCAAATTAAATTAAATCCTAAGATTCAATTTAAAAATAACAATTCTAGTCTTTAAAAATCCATTCATATTTATAAAAATAATACATTATACTTTTTATTTGAAAATAACATATTTTATAATTTAAACAAGAGATTATATTATCAAGAAATATTTAAAAAGAAATAAAACAAACCATTCTGTAAATCTTATTTATTTAAATTTAAGTTAAAATATATCTTAAACTAATAAAATATTTACTTAAAGTATTTGAAAACTATAAAATTACTTATTTAAATATCTTTGAAAAAGTCCAGATTAAATTAAATATAAATTTCTAATTTACCAAAGCTTTTCTATTTACAATATATACAAATAAATATATATATTCAAATAGAAAATATCTTATTAACTTTTTAAAGATAAAATTTACCAATTAAATACTTATTTCATCCGATTATTAAATTAAACTCAAATTTTATTATCAAAGATTATCCATATCAATTTAATTATTCAACAGATTATTAAATTGATATTGTCAAAATTTCCGGGATATTACATTCCTCCCCCCTTAAAATAATTTCGTCCCCGAAATTTAAACAAAGGTAATTTAATAATCTTATTAAAGATTTTAATTTAAAACACAAGCATATACTATCATCCATATGCTAGCAACCATAGCAACCAAATCATCCAATCAATCAATTCTAACTATCTAGACTAAATTCTAGATAAAATTCCTCGAGTTTCCCCAAGTATATAAATACCGGGATACTCGCTCTACAAACAATCTAAACTACTAAGCTATAGATCTCCTACTCATCTAGATCTACAGAACTAAACAGAATATCAGACTACAGACGAGTCTGACTCAATAACCAAACTTCCCAAAACTGCAGATTCTAAAACCAAAGATTTAAAACTATTTCAAATATATACTCATTAATAAAAAAAAAGACACATGTTATTTTCCTAAGACCTCATTTAAACAAGTGTTAAATTGTGGGTAAGGGCTAATGACAAGTGTCATTTAATTTTATTTTTATTTTTAGATAATTTCAGTTTATATAAACAATCATCTTGCATTTTCTTTTTCCTTTTCTAATCTCCTTTCTAAACAAAGAAAACTTCAGCTCAAAACCAAAATCTAAACAAACTCTTCTCAAAAACAAAGAATGCAAATCAAAACCTGGAAACCATTTTCTTCAATCTGAAACAAAATCTGTAATCCATATCTCCATAAACCAAATTGAAATCAAAACCTGTATCATTTCTTCAAATCTGAAATTCACTTTCCTCAAACCAAAAATCAAAAGCCTGTTCTGTTTCAAGGCTGCATATTCATTTTCCAAAAGAATACCTGAACTAAATTCATTTTTCAACATCAAAAGCCTGCAAGTTCTCTTCAAATCAAAGTCTGCATGTATTCTTCAAAACAGAGGCAAGCAAAAACTGGAATTAAAAGCAAATTCAAAGGCATGCAAGCTTAAATCAAAAATAAGGAAGCAACTCAAGTTTTCAAATTTAATCAAAGCAAAGGCTGTTTTCAGAAAAATGAAGGCTCTGTTCTTCTTTAATTAGGTGAGTAACAATCATTTTTAAAATCTTAAGTAATAATGAGCTATTGTTTGTTAGATTTCTGAGATGTTTTATGTTTGCATGTGTATGTATAAATATGTATTAGCTGTGTATATGAATGTGTTGCATATGTATATGTATCTGATTGAAAGCATGCATGACTGTTGTTCTTGAATATCTCTGTTCTTAGTTCAGGTTTAAATTTTTATCTAAGTTCAAAATCTTCTCCTTTGATCTCTGTTAGACCTTAGTTCCAAAACAAATTTAGTTTGTTTAAACTTGAACTTGAATTTAAAAATAGTTTAAACATGTTTATGTATATATATAGTAACTGGAAATTAAAATTTACAGTAAAAATTTATATATATGTTAAAATCTATTATTACAATTCTCTGATTCAAATACATAACCTGAATTGGTCTGGGTAAACATGATTTTTAAAATGAAAATTTTGATTTTTAGATTTGAATTGGATATGAATTTGGGAATTTTCTGGAAATTGGGTTTGGGCCAATTTCTGGCGATCTTTGGGTAAGGAGGTCTCAGGGTTTTGTCAGAAGCAAGGTTGGTGATCGGAGTGTTGGAAAATAATGGGTGGTGAGGTGTCTGATGGTCGTGGCGACAGCGGCGAGATAAATTTAGGTTCTAAACCTAGTTTGGTTGAGTCTGGAAAATTGGTCAATTCTACTTCCTCTGTACATCGAGCTTGAAGAAATTCTGGGTGAAGGAGGCGTAGCGGGTTAACAACCCATGGCCGGAGTTGTAGGGTTTATCATCGATCAGAGGCGAGTGATTTGGGATTTTCTGGTGATGGGTTTGGGTTTCAGTTCACCCTGGGTACTCGATTTTGAATCGAGGAAGGAGATGAAGTTCTGTTGATCGTGGGTGCTCGTAATGATGTTGGGTGACTTGGCGATGGGATCGTCGTTGATCGGAGGAGGGTCAGGCGCTGGTGCAGGTGCACGTGGTGATCGGTGCACCATTGTTGCTTTAGGAATTGTTTGTTTGTTTTCTCGAGTAGGGTCTCGGGGTATAAGGTAGTTGACTCGGGGAAACTCGCGTGATTCTGGGTTGCGACTCGAAGTAATCTAGGGTAGGCTCGAGTACAGTAGATGTTGCCAGGTTTTAAAACCTGTCAGTTTAAGTTTTAAACTGAATTTAAATTTCTAAAGAAATATTTAAACAGATTTTTAAATCTAAATTTAATCTGGAATCAAATTTAAATCTGTATCTCAGATTTGAAATAAAAGAAAGTTTTAAATTAAATTGTTTAATAACTTTAATTGTTTAAATATATATTAAATGGTTAGAATTTAAAAGTAAATTGATTTAAATTCTTTAAGTTCTTTTATAAGATATAGGAATTCTTTAACATATAAAGGTTTTTTTTTAAAATTGGTTTAAACTTTGTTAAAGATAAATTGGTATTCATTTTAAATCTAGAATTTAAAATGAAATTTAAAAGTAAATTTGAAAATGGATGTTTTCAAATGTATTTGTGAATGATAATGTAACCATGGATAAGAAAATGTTTTATCTTAAAGAAATTAAAGATTTGTATTCAATAAATTAATTAGGAGATTTAATGGATAATTAATTTGTTTGATTTATTAATCATTTGGATTAATTAAGTAAATAATTAAAGGATTAAACTAATTTATTTATGATTAAGATAAAAAAAAATTTTAGGAATGATTAATTTATAATTGAGGATTATAAATTAGAGTATTAATTAATGATTAAGAGTTAATAAATAGAGTAATTAAATATTAATTAAGTTATGGTTAACACTTAATTAATTAAGTAATTAGAGATTAATAAATTGGTTATTTAGATTTATTAATTTGAAATTAATAATAATTAATATAAGTTAATTACTTAAGGAAAGTAATTAAATAATAATGAGGTCATTTACTATGGGTTATTAAATAATGAATTAATAGGATTAATTTTGATAATTAATTAGTTGAATTAATTTAAGAATAATCATTTATGAATTTGTTTAAATGTAATTACTTAATAAAAGTAATTAAGAAATTAATTACTCATTTGTAATTAATTGAGTTAATTTGATTTAGTTAAATTAATTTAGAATAATCAAGAGATGATTTGATAAATAATTACTTAATGTAATTATTAAGGTAAGATTATTTAGGGAAGTAAATAATATGATAATTACTGGAAGTAATTAGTTGAATAATGATTTTATTAATAAAAGTAATTTGAGTTAATTACTTTGAATAATTAATCAAGGGATTAATTAAGAAATTAATTAAGGAAGTAATTAATTTAGTTAGTGAAAGTAATTAAGGGTAGTTAATTACTGATTGAAGATTAATCAAGAGTGATTAATAAATATTGTTTAAATAAAGGTTAATTACTTAATGTAATTAATTTAATTAAGTAATTAATAATTTAGTTGTAATTAAGGATCATTAATTAATATAATTAATGATGTAATTAAGATTGGTTAATTAAGTAATAATTAATAAATGAAGTAATTAATCAATGTAATTAATTACATATTAATGTAATTAATTATAGTTGATTAAGTTAATTAATTTTAGTTAATTAATTAATGAAGTAATTAAAGGTTAATTACTATAAGTGGTTAAGGATAATTAATTTAAGTAATTAATTGAGAATAAATTACTTGAATGTAATTAAAAGGTAATTAATCAAAGATGATTAATTGAAATGAATTATTAAAGGATAATTAATTAAATTGTAATTAATTAATGGTTAAGTAAGCAGGATTTATAGAATGAAGTAATTAATTTAATTCACTTTAAATTAATTAGAGATGATATAAATCATTACCTATGGATGGATGATAATACTGAATGCTTTGCATTTGATTGATATCTCTGATGAGATATATGCTGTGTGATATGGATGTTAGTTGAATTGTGATGATAATATGGATTATCTGTTATATCGATAATGTTGATTATCTATTGTGATGTTGTGAATTATCTTTCTATGTGTATAAAGATAATTGAATTGAATTGTTTTAACCTTTAAAACAACTTGGCCTTAAAAGATACGCTTTGGATTTCGATGAGACCGGGATCGGGTTTCCGTATACCGGATTTCCAGGTCTGGAGACCCGAATACCACATCGATCCAAATTAACGATAGGTCGTGAATCAAGTGAAGATGAAGATTCAGAGTGCAAGGGTTATTGTCGTTAACTCTGAGGGTGATTCCAAAACGAGTGTAACGAGATAATGCCTTCGGTTTCGTTCAAACCCGGAACGAACTTGTATGGATTGAATGCTTTCAGAACATCGTCAGGTGGACGATGAGCATTCTAAGTGATGTGTTCTTTTCTAAGGTAATCGTGACCTCAAGCCTCACAAACCGGGAATGGCTAAAACAGGGGAGGTGCAGCAAGGTTAGTGGGTAGCACCCAAGTAGGACAAGATTACCTCTGTCTAGAAGTCCCTTCTTATTTCGGCTTAGTGTTTGCGGTTGCTGATCCCAACCGTGAGGTATCTTGTGCGGGAATTATCCAGTAAGGGATGTTCCGACCTTGTGTTGCAGGGGATTGGGAGTGATCCTCGGTACGGTGATCTAGGCCACGTACTGTGACGGGCGGTACCCCAGTAGCCCTGCCATTGTATGGAATCCAAACTCCAATAAGTGCCGTACGTATTAGTTGTGCCCAACTATGTTGGAATGTGAGATGTAAGCATTTCAGCTATTTCTGTATTTTACTTGAAAACCCTAGACCCTATTATAATACAATCGAATTTCCTATCAAATGTTTTAGTTAGCGTAAGGTAAAAACTTACCCATGTTTATGTGTGGGAAGTCTTACGTGATACCTTTTCTTTCAAAAGATTTTGAAGTTAAGCAAGTTTAACCTGTTACTCACACCAGACCCATGTCTGACCCAAGTTGTTTATTTCTGTTTTATAAACTCTTGGGTACTCAAATTTTTACGAGTAGCCAAGGGATTCAGGTTAGCCTTGACGAATTGTGGAGTAGCAATGGAGCAGGAGGCTTCGGCGTTGTAGATAGATAGTAGTTTCCGCTGTGTTGATTTTGTATTGATCTCTGTATTGTATTGAGATGTAATAACTAGACAGATGTTTATAACTGTCTAATATATGATGTGAATCTGTGTAACTCTGATAAGTATTGTATATGATACTATGTAATAGTTTTGTGATATATTATATTTTGTTCGTTTCCGCTGTGAGTATTTGTGTTGTTTTCTTTCTCTTTCTCTTCTTTTCTACTTCTCACCCCTTTCTTTCTTATTAGCGATACGACTTTCTATGGAGAGAAAGTCGGGGTCGTTACAGATGTATAAACAGATATAGTTTTGATTTGTGTAAAGATCTGTTGATATATGTTATATTTTATTCCGCTGCGATGTGAGATTCTGTTGTTGATTTTCTGTTTCTTCTTCTTCTACCTCTTCTTCTTTAACACAAATGGTCCGGTTTTCCGGGTCTGGAAACCCCGGGTCGTTACAGTGGTATCCGAATTAGGTGAGCTTGTTTTCTGCCGAACGAACTTCTAGGGCTAGGCTACCGAATGAACTCGGAAATTTTGGACCCCTGACTAACCGAATGAATTCTCACATCGAGATGCCGAATGAGCTATTGATTGGATTGACCGAATGAACTCTCACATTGGGATGCCGAATGAGTTTTACACTTGAGTAACCGGATGAACTCAGGGATCTTGAATTCCGAATAAAAATGATACTGAATATGTTTTTACTGAATGACGTCATATACTTGTTTACATCTTCTGTTCTAACAATGTGTTTTTCCGGTATTGTAGATAATGTCTCGCAAAGCGGAAACTCGATCAGACAAGAAGAAATCCGGGGGCGAAGGAGGTTCCTCTGCCGTGCCCCCAGCTCAGCCGAATCCAGAACGTCACGGACCAACCCCGAGATCACTAGTGGACGGGTACGGCCCTCAGGAACTTCTGAACTCCCCGCCCGATTGTTTTCCTAGTTCCCTCAAGGAGGAGCAGCTTGATGTCATCTCCCGATCCTTTGGAATCGATAGGGCGCGCTTGCTATTGCCTGGGAGAGATGTTATGCCATATGATCCTCCTGAAGGGTACTTCGCCTACAGCAGATACCACTGCATGTGTGGTGCCATCCCTCCTCTGAACGCTTGGATAGCTAGCTTCCTCACATACCTTAAGGTGGCCCCGTTCCAGCTTCAACCCAACTCCTATGCTATACTGGTGAGCCTCTTCGTCATTTTCCGGAGGAAGTATGGTCGTGCTCCTTCCAACCGAGAGATCCGGTATCTATATAACCTGAGGGGCTATAAGAAAGGGTCCCCATACATTAGCTTGGAGTCAGCTGTGACCTTCAAGCCGGTCTTGGATCTGTATTCCAAATTCAGCATGTTCAAGAGGGAATGGTTCTTTGTTAGGGACGACTCTGTTTCAATTCGGCGCTTTACTTCGGGATGTAAGTCGAATGCTTTTACTTATAATTTCCATTATGATTGCGATGCTTTTTCTCATACTTCCTCATTTTTGCTAGCGACAGGTGGCTTTGCGGTTGTGGAGACTGACCGCCTGGTTCAGACGGCGGCTGAGATAGAAGCTATTCTTGGAAAATATAGATCATCTGCCTTCTTGATCAGAAATGCGATTCTTCTGGAGTATAACTTAATCCTTCCACAGCAGTCAGTAGTTAAGCTGAGGGAAACGGCGGAGGAGAGGGCGGCTGCTCAGACCAAGGAAGGTGTTACGGTAGAGAGTAGCAAGAGGAAACCTTTCACAAAACCTCCAGCTGTCGAAGGTAAGAAACTCAAGAAGTCGGACGGTCCCTCCCCCAGCAATTGTCTACTTACCCGGGAGGAGGAAGACATAGAGGAGGAAAGAGGCGAGGGTGGATATGGTCGGGAAGGTGATAAAGGTGGCGATGGCATCGGGGCCTTGCTTCCTGGGCAAGCGGGCGAGATTCAGGAGTGGACGGACGATGCGTTCCACCAGGCTTTCGAGGGGCTGGACGAAGATCCGACTTTGGTAGAGAAAACCGGGAAAGCGGACAAGGCCGGGACCGGTGCAAGCGAGTCTTCCCAAACCATTCCAGCCAGGGTGGCTCCGACGACTCAAGGTGAACTCTTGACTCCTGCATGCTTCACTAATGATAGGGACTTAGGAATATTTTATGACCCGCTCCCGTCCTGGAATGAAATCCAGGACCTATTGTAGTATCCTACTCCTACCCAGGGTTTGTACAACCGCATATGTGTTTCTCTCCTTTTAATTTGCCGTGTTTTCTCGAAGTATAGAACAATATATGCTTGTGACACTTTTTCTTCATATCAGGAGCAGGTAAAACGATCAAAGCCTCGGATTTTCGGCACAGGCTTGAACAGTACAAGCTTTCCAAAACTTCTGTCAAGCCGAAGCCTTCGACCCACCGCTCCGGGGATGTAGTCGGCTACCGTCCTCTTCTCGGGGTTATCGAAGAGGGTATTCAGCAGAGAAAGAGGAGTCGTCTTTTATTCGAACCTTCGCTTGGTCCTCAGTTCCCGGCTCAGCCTCTTCATGATATCACGGAGGAGGATAGCGAGTTTGCACCTTCTCCGCACCCGTCCGGAAACCCTTCTGTTACTCATATCGACCGTCCTGACTTGGCTCGTAATCCATTTGCGGGTCATCCTGATCTGGATCCAAGCTCTCATGATATTACCTTTGACGAAGTTACCGGTGAACACCTTCTCCCCCGCAACCCCATGGTACGAGTACTTGATGAAGCTAAGTCCTTAGATCTCGATTTACTCACTACTCGTATAATCACTATGGGAGACGAGGCCAAGGCTAATATTGATCGGGTGGCGGAGGAGACTAAGAAGCTGATGGGGCATCATGCCCGGCTGGTTAAGGCCGGAGAGGAGATTGGGAGCGCCAATATCCGACTTCGATTGGTGGTTTCGGATCAGGCCAAACAGCTTGCGGATCAGGCTATTCAGATTTCTCAGCATGAGGCTGCTACTGGACGATTAAGGAAAACCACGGAAGAGGCCAGTCGGGCCGAATTGCGGAAAATGGAAGCTACTTGCAAAGAATGAATTGACATGGCTATTGCCACGGTGGACGAGGTTTGGAAAGCGGATCTTGAGCAGGTGGAGGAATTGTCCGGGAAACTTGAGGCTGCAGAGCTTGCTCAAGCCAAGTTGAGGGAGGAGATGGAGGCAATGCGGGGATCCCTTCTAGCCGACTGCTCGAGATACCGATCGGAGAGAGATGCTGCCGTTGGGAGGTTGTTGGCTTCCGAGGCCAGGATGAGGGAGTTTGAGGAGAATGAGGGGATGATGGACGAAATGCTTCAGGACATGTACTTCCGAACCTGGAAGCAGGGCAACCTATCCTGGATGGATGATTATCCCAGGATCATGGCTAAGATCTATCTTCGGGCTCTGGAGGAGGCCAAGGCCGATGCGGATAAAGATGGTGGCGTGGCCTTCAGCATGGATGCGGTCACTGCCCAGTTTGCCAAGGAGGAGAAGGTGGCGGTGAAGGAAGGTATGCGGTTGCTTACCGCTGAGGAGGTAGGCGTGCAGGTAGAGGATGACGATCAGGATAGTCAGGAAGCAGGCGCTGGTAAGTCTCCCTTTTTAGTTTCTCCATCAACTTGGTTGCTTATTGCTAATGAGTCCCTTTTTTTTTGACTGGACAGGGGGTCAACAGGGCAAGGATAAAGCTCCACTGCAGCCGGCTCCTTGATTATACCTGGAAAAACTCCTTTTGTGGATTCGACAGTGTTGTATATGTTAGTCGAAAAATAGTAACGTAGCCTTTAGGTTGTGATATTTTGCCACTTGTAATAAATAGTCTTATTTTTAACGTGTAATTCTTTAACTTAAGCTGATTTTGTCGTCTTTTGAATGTTTGCTGTTATTTTGGCATATCGTATGAGAAATATAGCTATGTATATTCTTGTAATTAAATTGTGTTTGATGTTAGATTCTGGTTCTAAATCATAATTTCATGACTTGCAATATTAGCGTGTGGTGTGAACAAATTATAGTCAAGTATTTGTACATAAAAGAAGAAAATACCGCCTTTCATGTTTTAATCGTAGATGGCAGTCTTGAATATCTTGTATGACCGAGCATGGAATGTAGTCGAATGTCCTGCCACTGTGAGTCCCTACACCCATTGGCGAGTATCTCCTACTCTGTATCATTTACTTTAGGGATTGTTATAGAGGATAGGGAAAAAGCTTTTTAAGTAAAATTGAAATACGTGAAAAGGTAAAACTTCCAATCACGGAAGGCCTTCGATGTGCTTAAGTTCGTGGCAAACGGGTTTTGTAGTCACTTTCCCTAGCTGTGGGTCTTGGAGACATTCGTCACCCATCTTACGCCTCCGCGGGGAGTTAATTCTTTTTTACCACAGCCGCACTTAAGACACATCGGAGCCGAGATCGCGCACAGTAACTACCCGGGCCATTATGGCCCGTAATCGTGAGTATTATTCGATTTACTGTGGCCGGCTAGCGTGGGTGCCGATCGTCAACTGTGAACTGCCCCTGGCTGGCCACACCTTATGTTGGGGCTTATAGTCGGTTCACAGTTGCCGGCGAGCCTAACGCCGTAATGAGCTGCCTCGGCTATAGTCGGCCTTCTCGGTGGCTTATAATCGGCTCATTACAGTTGGCTTTAAGGGCCGTCGCGAGCAATGAGTTAACCCGCAGCAGAGGGATGCTGGAGCAAAAGTATCTCATTGGCGAGGGCATAGATTCGCATAGTACCTGCTGGGTCTTGTCCAGGTGAAGTTGCGTTGTGGAGTGCTTTGAATAGAAATGCTATATACTCAAGATTTTGTTCAACAGAAAAGGATAAAGTTAACAAGCAGCCAAGATACAAAGGAACAAGTTTAAAAAAGAGACAAGGTTTTTTAAAGTGGTTCGGCACGAAAATGCCTACGTCCACTGATTCTCTTTGTTAATTCACTTCATATGGGCAATACAAGTTAAGAAAAGTATCGACGGAGGTGTTGGATGTTCCATGCCCTCTGGAACACCTCTTCGTCCACTGTTGACAAAATATAGGCTCCGTTGTGGAGATCTTTATGAATTACATATGGTCTACTAAATCATACAACTTCGAGATGTTTGTCCATTTTTTGTGCAAACATTTTTGGTGCTTTCACTGAGAACTAGAAGCTCGAAGCTTCAGCTTCATCCACTTAACAAGTTTTCCTAACAGCATTGTCCGCCACTTGGAAAACATGCCTCCCAAACAGAGAAAAGATGTTAGCAAAGGAAAAAACATCGCATCCAGCAGTCTTCCAGATCCAGCTGTCACGAATCAAGTAGATCGTCCTCCTCCAGCAACAGTAACCAATGAAGAACAGGCTAACCCAACTGCTCCTGCCACAGAACAGCCTGCAGCAATTACTAGAGCAGATCTGGACAGAGTTGTGGTTGAAGTAACTAACCGCTTCACGTCCCAGCAGAAAGCCTTGGTGGAACATTATCTACAATACCGGAAAAACACATTGTTAGAACAGAAGATGTAAACAAGTATATGACGTCATTCAGTAAAAACATATTCAGTATCATTTTTATTCGAAATTCAAGATCCCTGAGTTCATCCGGTTACTCAAGTGTAAAACTCATTCGGCATCCCAATGTGAGAGTTCATTCGGTCAATCCAATCAATAGCTCATTCGGCATCTCGATGTGAGAATTCATTCGGTTAGTCAGGGGTCCAAAATTTCCGAGTTCATTCGGTAGCCTAGCCCTAGAAGTTCGTTCAGCAGAAAACAAGCTCACCTAATTCGGCAGTTCGAATGATTGATTCGGTTATCGCAGTTGGTAAGGAAATATGAAGGTTAGGGACTCCTATTTATAAAGCAAGGTTTGATAGCCGGACCAGATGGATCGGTCCTCAGGCCGAATATAATGGCTCAGCTGGAACAAAGCACGGCACCTATAAGCACGTGCCCCACTTTGGGGGGCAAGTGTTGGAGATGTTTCATCCGGTCTCCCCGAACCAGACATGCCGGACCACCCAAAAGTCTCCCACCGAATCAAAGCCTTCCTAACTCCCACCGAATCAAAGCCTTCCTAACTCCCACCGAATCAAAGCCTTCCTAACTCCAACCGGACCAACCCATTGCCGGTCCAAATCTCCTGCCAAACCAACCGGACCAACCCTCCTGCCGGTCCAAACCTCGCCTCCAACCACCGAACCAACTCATTGCCGGACCAAGCCTCGCCTCCAACCACCGAACCAAAGTCCTATCAGGCCAGATTGTAGCAGCCCAGGCCCACCAGCTGCTATATACCTCCAAGACCCCTACCCCCAGCCTCACTCTATAAATAGAGGGGCAGGGGTACAGCAATGGGGGACAAGTTTGAGAGCTCAAGCACGGAAGGAACTTTCAAACAACTTTCTTTTACTTATATCAAAGCTTTGTACTTGTAATCAGAATAACTGAAGAGAAATAACATATAAAGTGGACGTAGGCACATTCTGGCTGAACCACTATAAATCTGCGTGTCTTTTTACAGTTTAGCCCCTGTTTTTTACGTATTTGCATAAATCGCTCGAATCACTAAGAATCACATAAGATCTACTAAATCATACAACTTCGAGGTGTTTGTCCATTTTTTGTGCAAACATTTTTGGTGCTTTCACTGAGAACTAGAAGCTCGAAGCTTCAGCTTCATCCACTTAACAAGTTTTCCTAACAGCATTGTCCGCCACTTGGAAAACATGCCTCCCAAACAGAGAAAAGATGTTAGCAAAGGAAAAAACATCGCATCCAGCAGTCTTCCAGATCCAGCTGTCACGAATCAAGTAGATCGTCCTCCTCCAGCAACAGTAACCAATGAAGAACAGGCTAACCCAACTGCTCCTGCCACAGAACAGCCTGCAGCAATTACTAGAGCAGATCTGGACAGAGTTGTGGTTGAAGTAACTAACCGCTTCACGTCCCAGCAGGAAGCCTTGGTGGACCATCTCATGTCACGCTTAAGGGACGCTGAAGAATCCAACCGCAACACTGAATCATGGGGCGAGTCCCAGTCTGGAGGATCTCAGAGACAACAAAGATCTCCCTTCTTCGAAGGAGCTAACGGCAAGAGTAGCCGTGGTAGGAGCCGAGACCGAGCACAGCCCGAAGTTAGGCCTGGGGAAACGTTTGGTACCGAACCCAACAGGGAAGGTACCGGGCGAAGGTCAACTGTAGCTGAGCCTGTCATGCTGCCTAACCACAGAAACGCCAGTGAACGGGGCCGAGCTAGAGTCCAGCCCGAAGTTGGACCCGAGGAAGTGCTCAGATCAGAACCCAACAGGGGGAGATCAAGGCAAGGGCCAACTGTAGCTGACCCAAGCATGCTCCCAGAAGATCAAAGGCAGCCACTGGAAAATGTGAGGAATGATAGACGATACCATCCCTACAGGTCATCTGGACGGAATCAATCCCACAGAACAGAACCAAACTCATTTCTGTCTACTCCAAGTTCTGATGAAAGGATGGCACGCTTATTCAGAGAGTGTGTCCAACGGGAGCAAAGAGATCGAGGGATAGGCGCTAGGGTAACCAGTCATTTCGCCCGCAATATCGAAATTGCTATCACCCCCCGAGAATGGAAGATGCCAACAATGGAACCCTACAAAGGAACCTCCGATCCCGTTGTACACTTACAAAGGTACACGAAGCATATGCTCATGAGTGGAGCAACAGAGGGAGTACTGTGCAAATGCTTTCCGCTCTTCTTAGCAGATCTTGCTACCTCCTGGTTCTGTCATCTACCCCAAGGATCCATCAGCTCGTGGGAAATGTTGAAAGAAAAATTTATCAGTCAGTTCCGCATTCATGTGGAGCAACCTAAGGACGCTTATTCCTTATCCAGCGTCAAACAGAAACCTGGAGAAAAGCTGCAGCAATACCTAACCAGATTCAACGCCGCAGCAGCCGCAGTCCAAGATGCCGATGAGAAGCTTATCCTAATGGCCCTCTGCAGTGGTGTGCATCCGGACACTAAATTTGCTAGAAGGTTGACAAAAGAAAAGCCAGCTACTTTACCCGATTTCTTCCATGAAACCGGGAAATACGTGAGGCTTGAGGACGCTGCCGTTGAGGGGCAGTCAGGACAGCAAAATAAGACAACCCATGGCAACGCCCCTGCTGTGGCAAGGGACGTTCGAAGAACTGATTCCAGAGACAATGCTGGGGGCAAGAAGGGAGAAAAGCGCCTATATCGGCCAGGGCCAAGATTCGACACTTACACTCCTTTGAACGAGACCGTCGAAAATATCTTCCTTGCCACCCAAGGCGAAGTTAGGTACAAACGCCCACCGTACAAGAAGGAATCAGATAACGCACAGAAGTCTGGAAAATTCTGCCGCTTCCACGAATCTCACGGGCATGATACCAACGAATGTCATCATCTCCGAGATCTGATTGAGGAACACATCAGAAGAAAGAAACTGGAACGTTATGTAAAAGGTCAGGACAGGACCCCAGCTCCTGCCAATGAAAACCCAAGGCTACCCTCCCCGGGGGCCGACAGGGGGAACCGCAACGCTAGCAGCTCTAGTCAGGAAAAGATAGTGGTTCATACCATCTCAGGAGGGCCACACATCGCAGACAGAAGCTGAAAAGAGATGGAAAGATACGAAAAGTCGCTTAGAGACAATAAAGACTATGTCAATTCAGTTATAGAAGAGCGCCACCCGAAGCGGAAAGAAAGTAATGACATCACGTTCGATAAGCGTGACCTAGAAGGAAGGCAGTACCCTCACATGGATCCCATGGTCATCTCTGCCCGACTTGGTCCCGCCGAAGTCTACCGAATCCTGGTAGACACTGGAAGCTCGGTAAACATCCTATTCAAACACGCATTCGACAAAATGAAGCTATCAATGAAGGATGTATCCCCCTGCGATAAACCACTACACCGCTTCACTGGAGACGCGAAGATGCCCCTCGGGCAACTGGACCTTTTTGTTGAGATTGGAAGCCATCCCCGCTCTGCTGTACGGAAACAAACATTTGTGCTAATAGAAAACCAGTCAGCCTACAACGCCTTCTTGGGAAGGCCATCCTTGTTTGACTTCCAAGTTGTCTTAGCCCCATGGTGCCTAAAGATGAAATTCCCAACGGACAATGGAGTAGGGGAAGTGGAAGGAGATCAGGACGTTGCTCGAGATTGCTATGTGACTGAACTTCGCAACAACCACAGGAAGGATAAAGGGAAGGGTGTAGAGATTGCCCTCTGCACAAAAAGTCTAGAAGCGTAGCAATTAAAGAAAGCCCCTCCTCTTCGATATACCAGCAACCCTTTCAATGAATTAGATCCTAGGGACAAAGAGGAGGAGGCCACCACCGAGCCTGCAGAGGCTATGGAATTTATATCTGTAGACAAACACGACTCAAGTAGACTATTGAAAATTGGGTCCCAACTAAAAACCGAGTTGAAGGAACAACTCATCGATTTTCTCCGCCACAACTTGGATGTATTTGCTTGGTCACATGCTGACATGACCGGAATCTCCCCCGACATAGCATGCCACGTATTAAACATTGATCCTACCAAGGCGCCTGTAAAGCAAAGAAAGAGAAGTATGGGGGCAGAGCGATCAGCAGCCCTCGATGAAGAAGTAAAAAATCTACTCGCAATGACTTCATACGAGAAGCTATCTACCCGGAATGGATCGCAAACCCGGTGCTGGTAAAAAAGGCTAATGGGAAGTGGCGAACCTGCATTGACTTTTCCAACCTAAACGATGCCTGCCCAAAGGATTGCTTCCCACTTCCCAGAATCGACCAACTTGTAGACAGCACAGCCGGGCACGAACTCCTATCCTTTATGGATGCATACTCAGGATATAACCAAATTCCTATGCATGCTCCCGACCAAGACCACACTAGTTTTATCACCGACCGGGGCTTGTACTGCTATAAGGTAATGCCTTTCGAACTTAAAAATGCAGGAGCCACCTACCAGCGCCTCGTCAACAAGATGTTTGCAGGGCTGATAGGACAAACTATGGAAGTATATGTGGATGACATGCTAGTAAAGTCAAGGAAAGACATAGATCACGTGTGCCACCTAGGCAAGATGTTTCAAGTACTTCGACAATTTGGAATGAAGTTGAATCCGCTAAAATGCTCCTTCGGAGTGTCATCTGGAAAGTTCTTAGGATTCATCGTTCATGCCAGAGGGATAGAAGCAAACCCTGAACAAGTCCGAGCGCTAAGGGATATCAAGATACCTTCCACTCGGAAGGAAATGCAAAGTTTGAACGGAAAAGTGGCCCCTCTAAGCCGATTCATCTCCAAGGCGACGGACAAGTGCGTCCCTTTTTTTGAAGCTCTAAAGAAAGACAAGGGAAAGTTCGAATGGACTGACGAATGCCTGACCGCTTTCCTTCACTTAATCGAACACCTCCAGAAACCACCGGTGCTCTCAACTCCAAGCGAAGGAGAAGAATTATACCTATACCTCGCTGTGTCATCCCACGTCCTAAGCGCCGCCTTGGTAAGGGAAGATAACCGCACGCAGCGGCCAGTTTATTTCGTCAGCAAAAGGTTTACTGGGGCAGAAGTCAGATATCCTAAACTTGAAAAGCTAGCATACTGTTTACTTATCACATCACGGAAGCTGCGTCACTACTTCCAGTCCCATTTCATCAAAGTTCTGACCGATCAACCACTGAGGCAGGTACTCCATCGCCCCGACACTTCTGGGCGACTACTTAAATGGTGCATTGAACTGAGTCAGTATGATATCACCTATCACCCTCGCACCGCCATCAAGGGACAGGCCATGGCTGACTTCATTGCAGAATTCACTACCAACGAAGATAAGGAGCAATTGGAAATAACAGGAGACATCAAATGGAATCTCTTTGTGGATGGCGCGTCGAACGAACAAGGCTCGGGGGCAGGTGTTGTAATAATCACTCCCAGGGGAAATAAACTGCACTATGCTATAAGGTTGGAGTTCGCTGCCACCAACAACGATGCAGAATATGAAGCAGTGATAGCCGGACTAGAAATTGCCATCGAGATCGGAGCCAATTCTTTGTGTCTTCACAGCGATTCTCAGCTTATTGTTAATCAAATACTAGGGGAATTCCAAGCTCGAGAAGAACGACTCATAGCATATCTAAAGAAGACCAAATTACTTCTCAGCCGATTGGACCACTACTTAGTCAAACACATCCCTCGGGAGGAGAACCGAGAGGCCGACGAATTAGCAAAGCAAGCAAGTGTGAGAGACATCACCATCTTCGGGGCAGTGACCATCTCAAAGCAAATGGCGCCAAGTTTTGAACAAGTGAATCTGATAACTGCAACCGAGGAAGCAACTTGGATGACTCCCATCCGAAACTACCTACAAAGTGGCACACTACCCGACGGGCGTAATGAAGTCAAGAAAATCTTGAGGAAAGCGTCCCGCTATACAATACAAGAAGACATCCTCTATCGGCGCGGTTTCTCTAACCCATTATTAAGGTGTGTCGCCGGAAGAAAAGCCAAGGAAATCTTATCCAACATCCATCAGGGGAGCTGTGGAGATCACACCGGAGGGCAAACATTAGAAAAAAAGATACTCCGATACGGATATTTCTGGTCCACCTTAAGCAAGGACGCCTTAGATTTCGTCAAGAAGTGTGACAGATGCCAAAAATTTGCTAAGATTCCACGGCTACCAACAACTGAGATTACTCAAATGACCAGCCCTTGGCCCTTCGCAATATGGGGAATTGACTTAATCGGCGAGCTACCGATGGGCCGAGGCGGGGCCAAATATGCTATAGTGGCAGTTGATTATTTCACCAAATGGGTGGAAGCAGAACCTCTGAATAAAGTATCTTCAGCAAAAGTTATTAACTTCTTGATCAAAAATGTTCTATGCAGGTATGGAGTCCCACTCAAAATCATATCAGACAATGGACTTCAGTTTGACAGCGAGGAATTCGCCAACTGGTGCCGAGAGCACGGAATTCATAAAAGCTTCTCATCCGTAGCGTATCCCCAGGCAAACGGACAAGTCGAAGCAGTCAACAAAATTCTGAAGACTCTGATCAAAAAGAAGCTCGAAAAGTCAAAGGGCGCTTGGGTGGACGAACTCCCTACGACACTGTGGGCTTACCGCACATCTTTCAGAACATCAACGGGGCACACCCCTTTCTCTTTGGCTTACGGATCGGAGGCTATGCTCCCAGTTGAAACCATTGTGCCTTCCCACCGTAGGATCCACTATAACCCAGAAGAGAATGAAGAGCTTCTCAACATGTCTTTGGATCTAGTCGAGGAAAGAAGAAATGATGCAGTCCTTAAAGCAGCAGCCCACAAACAAAAAGTGGCGGCACACTACAACTCCAAAGTCAAGCATCGTACCTTACAGGAAGGGGATCTTGTCCTCAAGCGAATCTTCCCTCGCCCCGGAGCACTAGACCCAATCTGGGATGGACCATATGTAATTCATAAAGATCTCCACAACGGAGCCTATATTTTGTCAACAGTGGACGGAGAGGTGTTCCAGAGGGCATGGAACATCCAACACCTCTGTCGATACTTTTCTTAACTTGTATTGCCCATATGAAGTGAATTAACAAAGAGAATCAGTGGACGTAGGCATTTTCGTGCCGAACCACTTTAAAAAACCTTGTCTCTTTTTTAAACTTGTTCCTTTGTATCTTGGCTGCTTGTTAACTTTATCCTTTTCTGTTGAACAAAATCCTGAGTACATAGCATTTCTATTCAAAGCACTCCACAACGCAACTTCACCTGGACAAGACCCAGCAGGTACTATGCGAATCTATGCTCTCGCCAATGAGACACTTTTGCTCCAGCATCCCTCTGCTGTGGGTTAACTCATTGCTCGCGACGGCCCTTAAAGCCAACTGTAATGAACCGATTATAAGCCACCGAGAAGGCCGACTATAGCCGAGGCAGCTCATTACGGCGTTAGGCTCGCCGGCAACTGTGAACCGACTATAAGCCCCAACATAAGGTGTGGCCAGCCAGGGGCAGTTCAAGTTGACGATCGGCACCCACGCTAGCCGGCCATAGTAAATCGAATAATACCCACGATTACGGGCCATAATGGCCCGGGTAGTTATTGTGCGCGATCTCGGCTCCGATGTGTCTTAAGTGCGGCTGTGGTAAAAAAGAATTAACTCCCCGCGGAGGCATAAGATGGGTGACGAATGTCTCCAAGACCCACAGCTAGGGAAAGTGACTACAAAACTCGTTTGCCACGAACTTAAGCACATCGAAGGCCTTCCGTGATTGGAAGTTTTACCTTTTCACGTATTTCAATTTTACTTAAAAAGCTTTTTCCCTATCCTCTATAACAATCCCTAAAGTACATGATACAGAGTAGGAGATACTCGCCAATGGGTGTAGGGACTCACAGTGGCAGGACATTCGACTACATTCCATGCTCGGTCATACAAGATATTCAAGACTGCCATCTACGATTAAAACATGAAAGGCGGTATTTTCTTCTTTTATGTACAAATACTTGACTATAATTTGTTCACACCACACGCTAATATTGCAAGTCATGAAATTATGATTTAGAACCAGAATCTAACATCAAACACAATTTAATTACAAGAATATACATAACTATATTTCTCATACGATATGCCAAAATAACAGCAAACATTCAAAAGACGACAAAATCAGCTTAAGTTAAAGAATTACACGTTAAAAATAAGACTATTTATTACAAGTGGCAAAATATCACAACATAAAGGCTAAGTTACTATTTTTCGACTAACATATACAACACTGTCGAATCCACAAAAGGAGTTTTTCCAGGTATAATCAAGGAGCCGGCTGTAGTGGAGCTTTATCCTTGCCTTGTTGACCCCCTGTCCAATCAAAAAAAAAAGGGACTCATTAGCAATAAGCAACCAAGTTGATGGAGAAACTAAAAAGGGAGACTTACCAGCGCCTGCTTCCTGACTATCCTGATCGTCATCCTCTACCTGCACGCCTACCTCCTCAGCGGCAAGCAACCGCATACCTTCCTTCACCGCCACCTTCTCCTCCTTGGCAAACTGGGCAGTGACCGCATCCATGCTGAAGGCCACGCCACCATCTTTATCCGCATCGGCCTTGGCCTTCTCCAGAGCCCGAAGATAGATCTTAGCCATGATCCTGGGATAATCATCCATCCAGGATAGATTGCCCTGCTTCCAGGTTCGGAAGTACATGTCCTGAAGCATTTCGTCCATTATCCCCTCATTCTCCTCAAACTCCCTCATCCGGGCCTCGGAAGCCAACAACCTCCCAACGACAGCATCTCTCTCCGATCGGTATCTCGAGCAGTCGGCTAGAAGGGATCCCCGCATTGCCTCCATCTCCTCCCTCAACTTGGCTTGAGCAAGCTCTGCAGCCTCAAGTTTCCCGGACAATTCCTCCACCTGCTCAAGATCCGCTTTCCGAACCTCGTCCACAGTGGCAATAGCCATGTCAATCCGTTCTTTGCAAGTAGCTTCCATTTTCCGCAATTCGGCCCGACTGGCATCTTCCATGGTTTTCCTTAATCGTCCAGTAGCAGCCTCATGCTGAGAAATCTGAATAGCCTGATCCGCAAGCTGTTTGGCCTGATCCGAAACCACCAATCGAAGTCGGATATTGGCGCTCCCAATCTCCTCTCCGGCCTTAACCAGCCGGGCATGATGCCCCATCAGCTTCTTAGTCTCCTCCGCCACCCGATCAATATTAACCTTGACCTCGTCTCCCATAGTGATTATACGAGTAGTGAGTAAATCGAGATCTAAGGACTTAGCTTCATCAAGTACTCGTACCATGGGGTTGCGGGGGAGAAGGTGTTCACCGGTGACTTCGTCAAAGGTAATATCATGAGAGCTTGGATCCAGATCAGGATGACCCGCAAATGGATTACGAGCCAAGTCAGGACGGTCGATATGAGTAACAGAAGGGTTTCCGGACGGGTGCGGAGAAGGTGCAAACTCGCTATCCTCCTCCGTGATATCATGAAGAGGCTGAGCCGGGAACTGAGGACCAAGCGAAGGTTCGGATAAAGGACGACTCCTCTTTCTCTGCTGAATACCCTCTTCGATAACCCCGAGAAGAGGACGGTAGCCGACTACATCCCCGGAGCGGTGGGTCGAAGGCTTCGGCTTGACAGAAGTTTTGGAAAGCTTGTACTGTTCAAGCCTGTGCCGAAAATCTGAGGCTTTGATCGTTTTACCTGCTCCTGATATGAAGAAAAAGTGTCACAAGCATATATTGTTCTATACTTCGAGAAAACACGGCAAATTAAAAGGAGAGAAACACATATGTGGTTGTACAAACCCTGGGGAGGAGTAGGATACTGCAATAGGTCCTGGATTTCATTCCAGGACGGGAGCGGGTCATAAAATATTCACAAGTCCCTGTCATTAGTGAAGCATGCAGGAGTCAAGAGTTCACCTTGAGTCGTCGGAGCCACCCTGGCTGGAATGGTCTGGGAAGACTCGCTTGCACCAGTCCCGGCCTTGTCCGCTTTCCCGGTTTTCTCTACCAAAGCCGGATCTTCGTCCAGCCCCTCGAAAGCCTGGTGGAACGCATCGTCCGTCCACTCCTGAATCTCGCCCGCTTGCCCAGGAAGCAAGGCCCCGATGCCATCGCCACCTTTATCACCTTCCCGACCATCTCCACCCTCGCCTCTTTCCTCCTCTATGTCTTCCTCCTCCCGGGTAAGTGGACAATTGCTGGGGGAGGGACCGTCCGACTTCTTGAGTTTCTTACCTCCGACAGCTGGAGGTTTTGTGAAAGGTTTCCTCTTGCTACTCTCTACCGTAACACCTTCCTTGGTCTGAGCAGCCGCCCTCTCCTCCGCCGTTTCCCTCAGCTTAACTACTGACTGCTGTGGAAGGATTAAGTTATACTCCAGAAGAATCGCATTTCTGATCAAGAAGGCAGATGATCTATATTTTCCAAGAATAGCTTCTATCTCAGCCGCCGTCTGAACCAGGCGGTCAGTCTCCACAACCGCAAAGCCACCTGTCGCTAGCAAAAATGAGGAAGTATGAGAAAAAGCATCGCAATCATAATGGAAATTATAAGTAAAAGCATTCGACTTACATCCCGAAGTAAAGCGCCGAATTGAAACAGAGTCGTCCCTAACAAAGAACCATTCCCTCTTGAACATGCTGAATTTGGAATACAGATCCAAGACCGGCTTGAAGGTCACAGCTGACTCCAAGCTAATGTATGGGGACCCCTTCTTATAGCCCCTCAGATTATATAGATACCGGATCTCTCGGTTGGAAGGAGCACGACCATACTTCCTCCGGAAAATGACGAAGAGGCTCACCAGTATAGCATAGGAGTTGGGTTGAAGCTGGAACGGGGCCACCTTAAGGTATGTGAGGAAGCTAGCTATCCAAGCGTTCAAAGGAGGGATGGCACCACACATGCAGTGGTATCTGCTGTAGGCGAAGTACCCTTCAGGAGGATCATACGGCATAACATCTCTCCCAGGCAATAGCAAGCGCGCCCTATCGATTCCAAAGGATCGGGAGATGACATCAAGCTGCTCCTCCTTGAGGGAACTAGGAAAACAATCGGGCGGGGAGTTCAGAAGTTCCTGAGGGCCGTACCCGTCCACTAGTGATCTCGGGGTTGGTCCGTGACGTTCTGGATTCGGCTGAGCTGGGGGCACGGCAGAGGAACCTCCTTCGCCCCCGGATTTCTTCTTGTCTGATCGAGTTTCCGCTTTGCGAGACATTATCTACAATACCGGAAAAACACATTGTTAGAACAGAAGATGTAAACAAGTATATGACGTCATTCAGTAAAAACATATTCAGTATCATTTTTATTCGGAATTCAAGATCCCTGAGTTCATCCGGTTACTCAAGTGTAAAACTCATTCGGCATCCCAATGTGAGAGTTCATTCGGTCAATCCAATCAATAGCTCATTCGGCATCTCGATGTGAGAATTCATTCGGTTAGTCAGGGGTCCAAAATTTCCGAGTTCATTCGGTAGCCTAGCCCTAGAAGTTCGTTCGGCAGAAAACAAGCTCACCTAATTCGGCAGTTCGAATGATTGGTTCGGTTATCGCAGTTGGTAAGGAAATATGAAGGTTAGGGACTCCTATTTATAAAGCAAGGTTTGATAGCCGGACCAGATGGATCGGTCCTCAGGCCGAATATAATGGCTCAGCTGGAACAAAGCGCGGCACCTATAAGCACGTGCCCCACTTTGGGGGGCAAGTGTTGGAGATGTTTCATCCGGTCTCCCCGAACCAGACATGTCGGACCACCCAAAAGTCTCCCACCGAATCAAAGCCTTCCTAACTCCCACCGAATCAAAGCCTTCCTAACTCCCACCGAATCAAAGCCTTCCTAACTCCAACCGGACCAACCCATTGCCGGTCCAAATCTCCTGCCGAACCAACCGGACCAACCCTCCTGCCGGTCCAAACCTCGCCTCCAACCACCGAACCAACTCATTGCCGGACCAAGCCTCGCCTCCAACCACCGAACCAAAGTCCTATCAGGCCAGATTGTAGCAGCCCAGGCCCACCAGCTGCTATATACCTCCAAGACCCCTACCCCCAGCCTCACTCTATAAATAGAGGGGCAGGGGTACAGCAATGGGGGACAAGTTTGAGAGCTCAAGCACGGAAGGAACTTTCAAACAACTTTCTTTTACTTATATCAAAGCTTTGTACTTGTAATCAGAATAACTGAAGAGAAATAACATATAAAGTGGACGTAGGCACATTCTGGCTGAACCACTATAAATCTGCGTGTCTTTTTACAGTTTAGCCCCTGTTTTTTACGTATTTGCATAAATCGCTCGAATCACTAAGAATCACATAAGATCTACTAAATCATACAACTTCGAGGTGTTTGTCCATTTTTTGTGCAAACACATAGAAAATAGAAAACAAGTTTATTTGATTTTTTGTGTTTTGAGACATAACAAAAGGACGGAAAATAATTCATCTCCTCCATTGTCCATCCACCGTCGCAATGGCTAAGAATTATAAAAAAAATTCTCACATTTTCTTGTATTTTATAGTGTAGGTTGAAAACACAAAACCCAAAATGAAACCAAATAGACCCTAAAATTTTCGAAATATTCCAATAATCCAATTTTTTGTGAAGATGGTATAAATAGCAAATGGATCGAACAAAAGTTTGTTTCATTTCAGAAATTTTGTGCACAAAAAGACAAATGAAAGATTTTTGATGAATAAGAGAAGGATATAGATTTTTTTATAAAGTTCAAAAGTAGACGATACCAAATTTTAACTAACTATAAATCCACATCCCATAATTTCAAACATCTTCAATGATACACATAATGCAATATCATCGAATGAGTTTTACTAAATGATATTAATATGCA
Organism: Allium fistulosum; assembly: GCA_030737815.1. Taxonomy (NCBI): domain Eukaryota; kingdom Viridiplantae; phylum Streptophyta; class Magnoliopsida; order Asparagales; family Amaryllidaceae; genus Allium; species Allium fistulosum. The sequence goes on along the minus strand of CM060902.1, from coordinate 373,485,739 downwards.
CACAAATAAACTATGGTTGTCGTTAATTTATTTTCAGAAAATATGGTAATGTTCATGTTGACTAAAATCTGTTATTCTGTTTGTGAACAAGTATCAATTTTAGACATACTGGACACATCTTAACAATCAGTAACACTATGTCAGAATTATGTGCCCCAAGGGCCAAGTTAATCATTTGTTTACGTTAGATGGTCTTGCTATAAACAAATAAAATTAAATGAACTCAATATTTGTTAATATAAATATTCAAATCAATTCTATTTATTAATATTGAATTCAAGTTAACTATTTGTTAAGGTATACTTGTTATCACAAAATTTTTTGCTAATATGTATAAATCAAATGCAAATTGCCTGGTCCTATTTTATATGGTACCATGGACCACATAAATCTCCACCATTCATTCTCACTTTTTCATTTATAAAAAATTAAAAAGATAATGAATGAATGGGTGGATTTCAAAGAATCCACGAGGACCATGCAAAATAGGCCTAGGTGATTATTTGCCGTATAAATCAATATTCATTGACATCATCACCCATGTGGATGGAAGGTAGAAATGAAGAGTCTGTAATGATTACTAGGAAAATATTTAAGCCATTATTTCATCTATAGAAAGAGTCCATGGTATCATTTTATCATATCATAGAAAATATTTAAGAAAAATATTATTGAAATCGTAAGATTTTAAGAATTTTGATAACAATATTCAAAATAACATTCGTTTGTAGAAATTTGGTGGTTGTTCTTAAATCTTATATTTTAAACAATGCGAGCCACATGACATGTTATAAATTTATAATTTTTATCATTGCACTTGATTTGAAAGATTTGGATTTATCATTTAGGTTATTGTTTTTGATGGTAATGAATCTGTATATTGTTATTATTATTAGTTTAATGAAAGTAGTACTTTTTCAAACAATACACTCATTTTTGATGTCCTGAATGTTCGAACCCATGACCTCTAGAGCTTTAGTCTAGAGCGTCATACCAATTGCCACTTGAATTAGTGGTCGTGACAATTCGCATTGTTATTTTATTAATAGTTGTATCATAGGAACTAGATTTACAAAATGGAAAGTAAAAAGTCAATCTCAACATATCCATATGTTATCAACAAAGAGTATCACTCACACCTATGATATCAGTGTAAAAAAACGCACTTAAAATCATACTGCCCGCATGGATTGCCTTATAAATTTATCACCTTAGTACGATAATATGAAAGACCAACACCACTGTCCCAGTGGTTAGGTGTTTCGATTTGGGTGCAAGAGGTCACAGGTTCGAAAGTTGCGTAGCGTGATTCAAACATATAATCGACATTATTAACCGAATTCTAGGTTCTTGATTAGTGAGTGATAAAGTAAAACTGCCCATGCTATTATCAGCTGATAATTGAGTATACTCAAAACTTTCACATGGATTAGCATCAAAATGAAGCCCAAATTGAGCAAATTTCTTAATATCTCGATAGAAGATCGTAGCCCAAGTGTATAGATGTTTGTTTTCCCTTCTCAAAGGATAAAAATAACTCATTTTAATTTGCATCAAATCCAGTTATAAGTTATCAATTTCCGAAATTAATGCAATTGATACAAGTTCTATATCAAACATAAATACCTTTGGGAGGCAAAGAAGATTTTATCAATGATATCGATGACTAACTATCATGTAGTTCTTCAAAATATAAAAGGAGACCAAATTATTTTGGTAGTATAGTGCCTCAGATAATGCCATGAACCCATTATCTGAAAAGTTCAATGTAATTAATTACTAAAGAGGCACAAACTGCAAGAACAGTAATATTTTTTAGCAGACAATCTATGCATTCACAGGGGTTTTGTAGCTCTAAGATATATCTTGTGCACCTTTTCATTTATTTACCAACTACGAATTTTAAAGAGAATAAACGAAGAACATTGTAAGTCCCCATTCTGCTATTAGTAATCAACATGAAGAATAGATTGTCTCAAAAAAGTAGGATCTAATACATAGTTGTTAGTATACTATTCCATAGTACAAACACACACAAAAACAGAGCTATTTCTTCAAAAAAGAAAACCATAAATACCTTTAAAGCACGCATCAGTTTTCACTGCCAAGAGGTGCCCTTCGAGGCCCATTATACCATTTAAAGGCATACCAAGCACTAGCCCACAGTCCACCATTAGCAAAGTGTGGAATCAACAAGCGACCCCAGTATGGATAATAAGGGCCAGGCAATTTCAGTAATGCAAATATTATTGCATTAAGAAACAAATGCCATGGAAAACTTCCTTCCTGGAAATAATAAGAATGCCCGATTAAACATTTTTGGAAGATGTGTATTCTCAATACCCACTGTCATACCAAACTGTGCATCTCTAGTATTTAGAACTCAAGCCATGTATATAATATTCAGTAAGCATTTAAAAAAAAGTATATAGAAAAGAGATTGTGTCATATTTGGAAATATAAAAGTCTATTTTGATTATTCAGCTACTATCCATTGAGCGTTACACATAATTTGCATTTTCTGTATTTTCCTTTACTAGTAATACAAATAGTAGACAACAGAGGTGTCCAAGTTTTACTGAAATCTCCCTAAATTGTCTTTTTGAAACAAATCATACTTATGTCCCCTTTACATAATGTGAACACGCATATATCGTAGTGCACTACTAATGAATATGGTAAAAAAAAATGAGAAATTTCTCGTCTAAATAGTTGTTTACACTTCTACTATTCTGCTAACAAACCGAAAAGTTTGCACCCAAAAAATAATAATAATAAATAAATAAAAGTGGAAATGTTGTGCAAACCTTGAGGCCCAAAGAGAATTCAGCTTCAACATCATTTAAAACTCCACAAACAACAAACCCAACAACAAACATAATCGGAACAACACCCAGCTTCTTCTCATGTGCGCAATAAGACATTTCACTTAACTGTGAAATTGCTAATACTGGTATTGACAGATACTTAATAACAGAAAAGATAATATCGATAGCAAGTCGCAGGAAACTCTCAATCAATTTATCCCAAGGAAAGTTCTTTATTGGAAGTGGCAATTTAGCAAACAAGTTGCGCTCATTTTTAAAAAGATCAAATTTATTTGACGGCACTTCTTGATCTCCGAAACCCACGTGCTTTAAATTGGTTGCGAGTGGAACTAACTGGGTTTTTAGTTTTGAGCACGGATTGAAATTCTCGATTCTGGGTTTCGATAAAAATTGAAAAGTAGGGGATATGAGCGTTTTTCTGTGTGATTTTGATGGTGATTTGGGCGTTAAGAATTGAAATGAAGATAGAGGGTAAAGATTAGAGGACATAGACATGAGTGTTAATACTAAAGCAGAACAAATTTGGTTCTAACGCTTTTCTTCGGCAACTTTCGCTGAATTAGGCTGATTATATTTTGGCCATCTCCTAATCTACGAAATACTTTGAAGGCAAACTGTTTTGACTAATTCTATTTGTACCACACTATTCTCATTTCACACCACCGACCTTCTCTTAAAAATTAAATCATAATTTTATACTCATTTTTGCCCCCTTTAGGTAAAATGGTAAAATTAATCAAACTCGGATTTAGAATTAAAAATTAAAACTACTTCAGTCACACTCGTCCGTCGCTAGCGTGGACAATAACAACACCTTCCTCCATTTATAGCGAATGTGGGTGGTACAAAACCCTCGTCCGCAGTGGGCGTGGATAACAACAATATTACATACTTGTCGCCGACAAGGGTGTCTTTTACCATAAAAAATCGCGTTAGAACCAAACGATGGTAATAGTTAAACTCACGTCCGTAGTCAATGTAGTGTTCTTTGATACTCACGTCCGACTTGGACATGAGTGTTGTTATGACCCAAACTTCATGTCTATCTTGGTGGAAAACAAATAAAAATAAGACTAATTTTATTAATACACCTGTAATCACTTAGAAATTATAATAAACTAGCATACATCAAAAATTGCTTTACATACACCATAACTTTTACAAAATTACCATTTTTTACATCTTCGTCATCTTCCCTCTTTAAACCTTAAAATTCATTTGCACAACACTAGGAATTCCTTGCAATATATTTAGTTAAAATTCAACAAAATAAACTTTAATTTTTTGTGCTAATATTATTAATTATTTAAATGTTTTTTGAAAATTCTCAATTTTATTAGAATCAACTCTAATTTTAGAAGAAAAAATGCAAACGCTTTTGAATTGGAGTAGTTAGTTGTGAAAGTTGTCTTAATTGGTATTTTAGGTTTCATTTAACTTCATCAAAATTGTATAAAATTTATCAGATATCATTGATTTTAATGTTTTAATTATATGGGTTATGAGAAAAGGACTAAAAATGCAGTTAAGAGAAGGGTAACTTGATCATAGATTTTTCTAGTAAAATAATGGTGTATGTTAGGTGATTTTTGGTGTATGAATAAAATTTGCCTAAAAATAAAAGTTAAAAATGGGACAAAATGGTAAAATGACGGTGTGTGAAAGGAGAAACAAAGAGCTTAGGAATTTAGATGTTTTTTGGGGTGTGGAAGGAAAATATTGGGATGCAAATAACTTGGGCCTTCTATTTTTGGACCATAAATTAATGTTTATACATCAATTATTTTATTAAATGCGTATGCATCAAATTTTACTTAACATACACCATATATATTACAAAATTATTATCATTGTAAAATAAAACAATATACTTTTCATTGATTCTCTCTCTCTCTCACGCTCTCTTCCAAACCAAGGAACTCTAATTTCTAAATTCCACAAATTCACTTTTGTAAATTTCAATTTCAAAACTTGCAATTAAATTTAAATTTATTTAGTTATTTTAATACAGAAATTTGAATCTAATATTGAATGTCAAACTACTAAAATTTTGATATTAAATTTAACTTGATTTAGTTTAAGTTAAATGATAGAGAATAATTTTGTAAAATATGAATCTTAATATTTTAGCACAAAATTTTAACTTCTGAATCCAAACTTTCTAAGAATATAAGTTAAAAGCGTATAATGGAATTTGATGTTTGGAAGGAATTTAAATTCAATTCAATTGATGATATATAAAAATTTTACTTATTTTATGTAAGGTATTACATTGATCATACACAATTTGGATAAAGAGAATATGAATTTCTCGTTGATTTAATTTTTTTTCTTGTTAAATAGTTGCGTTTTTGTCTTAAATTATATTAAAATTTTAATGGCGTATGTAAAGCAATTTATGGTGTATAAATATGATTTGCCTACTTTGAAAGAGACTCCAATTAATTCAAAATCTTAAAAACTGAGTTTGTCAACATAACTTAACATGATTTTGTTTTTTACAAACTTTAACAAGACAAAACCTACTCATTTTTCTCTTAATTAACTACTTAGTTCTTCTTAACTCCATTCAATCCACAGCTCTATATTACTCATTTTCTTTATTTCTATTAATTAAAATGATAACAACTTTTTTAGTATACCACTAATTTTCCAATCCATGCCTATCATTGAATGCTTAACTCGTGTAGTAACCACTATTGAAAAATAATTTGGCGATTATTTATGATGTAGAACTCCAAGGCACGACATGAACTATTGCCTTGTAAGAGATGTTTTCTTCCTCTATTGTAATGGAACCGAATCGGAAAATCTCTCTCATGATACAATAGAGTTGTTTGATTCAAGTTTGTGACTACTTGAATCAAACCGAAATAAAAACACTTGATTGTTTCTAACGATGCGAGGAGAAAGAAGTAGTATTTATTAGGAAAGTTGTAGTTAGAATCTCACATAGTATGGGAATATATGTATACGCACACATGAAAGAGGTGACTATTCACGAATCGAGATAATTGTTTAAAATGAATAATCAATAGTCTCGTATATACCGTTTTTAGATGGTGAATTGTATATCATATTTGTAACCATTGTATAGGTCTTTATAGGCTGGTTAATTTATCAATTTGAAAGGGTCATTACTCTTTGTTCAATTTGTTACAATAGAAACAACAAAGAGGAAGAAGAGAAATGTTGTGTCGTAGATAGGCCACTACTTTGAAATGAAAAATTGGACATGACTATGGTAGAATCACTGATTGTCGTTCGCTCTTCAAGGTTAACACAATAATATTAAAATTTGTATACTCAAGGTTAAAGAATTTGCGAAGTAAAGAAAACCTTTGCTCGAGAGTCTTAGAAAATGTAGAAGGTGTAGTGTTTGAATTTTTTTTATTTCTTCTATCAAATGAATAATCAATAAATAGGCATAAGCGGAAAGTGTAGCCCATAATTCAAAAAAATATAAAATGTAAACCTCCAGTCGTAGGAGAGGATAAAACTTTAATGTAAATTTAATTTCAATTAACCATAGCAACAATCAAGAAAATGAGGATGTAACATCCCGAATTTTTCGACTTTCGAAAATTCGACATCGATACTCACTTTATCGACTGCCGAGCCATCGAATGCCGAAAACCCGAAAAGTTATGGTTTTAAAAAGAAGAAAAAGGTAGAAGAAGAAGAAAAGAGTAGAAGAAGAAAGCAGAAGAAGAAAGAAGAAGAGAAGAAGAAAATAGAGAAGAACAACAGAACAAAAAACAATATCAGAATCTTACACATCGCAGCGGAACAATATACAATAGATAATTACTAGTCTTTTAAAACAAAGAACTATATCAGTTTATACATACATCAATCATCAGAGTCAATATACAACAATGGACAGTTATATAACTTGTCCTCATACAGAATACACAGCGGAATAAAATAATATCAGATACAAATACTACGTCTCGCCATCCAGCTTGCTTCCAAAGCTCCAGAATATCCAGAATATCCTGATAACATAACTCTAGGCTGCCCGTGTGGAAATTGGTGGGCACCCAGAGTTTAGAAGGGAACAATAAACTCCGAATCAGTCATGGTGACTGGTGTGAGATCGTAAAACAGTTAATCTTTATAACAACAAAATAAATTTTTTTGTCAATTCGAAATGCTTTTGGAAAATGAAACTACCATAAGACCTCCCGCCACACACACAATGCAAACGCAGAATTGGAGGAGATTTCTTCTTATGATAGTCAAAGATGCTTACTACGCAAAATCAAATCATTTTTGATATTATTATTAGTGCATAGTGTAGAAAACATTTCGAAAGTATAATATAAATCTTAGCCAGCATAGGCATTCCGCACTTATGCCTACTATAGCTACTATGTTCAATAGCAGGTTACCGCCACATTCCATAGCAGGTAATACAACTAAAACCGTACACGTCGCGTATTGTTTCTTTGGATTTCCAACAAATGGTCAGACTAAGGAACTTCCTATTCCACGATGGGTACGTCCTTGGAATAGACGACCCGAGAACCTAACCGGATCTCTGCCAACACAAGGCCGGGTTACCTCTGCAAAAATAGGTAACTACTGACACGCGTATGCCATCCCCCGATCGTAACCGATCTTCCCGAGGATACCCGATTCGCAACAAACCACATAATAAGTAGTATCAACATAGGTTAAGTATCTGGGCTCCATACCATGATACCACCTCTATCCAGAAGGAATGACATACACTAAGGGGCGCTACTCCCTAGAACCTTGCTGCATCCTTCCTGTTTTGACCATTTCCGGGGTGTGAGGCTCGACGAGGTCTCGTCCACAACGCTACGCTTTCTACAAAGCCCTGCTTCGGGTCCAACAAAAATGATCAACCTATGATCACAAAGATATAAGATCAAACAAATGATCATATCGCAAATGATCAAACACTGATCATTTCACAGCAACACTCAGTATGCCACGTTACCAAATTGGGAGTATATCGCTGATAAATTTCAACTACATAACCTCTGAGCTCGTACGTCTCAGAGAAGGGTGTTAAGCTAAGAGAATAAATTCTCCGCCACCAACAGAAATGTATTTGAAAGAAATCAGCTTTATATCTCAAATTGTAACGTCAGACACACAATCCATACAAGTCTGTTCCGGGATCGAACAGAACCGAAGGCACTTCTCACGAAGCCCTTGCATATCCGGATAATTTTCTAATCACGTCCGGACTTCCCGTCACTAAGGATGATAAAACCTCTAAACCGGAGATCAGCCGATGTAGAGTAACTCGACGGTAATCCTTCCGTTTTCAAAAATATTCGGTCTTCAACACCGGTCTTCAAATGCGATTCATAACGACGTATCACATATTCGGAATGGGTTATACGACTCCATGGTCCTTTCCCGGCTAACCCGAATAGTGAGCGCTTATTCAAAAATAAGTGTGGCATTCAAATTCATCCAATTCACAACAAATACCATTCAAGGTAATTATTGATAGTCGGTTATTTAACTATCAATAAAGATGCGCAACATCATCAGATTTCAAATAATTTTCCCAAATTATTTCATCTTCAAAAATATCTTTACTAGATATAAAATTTCCACACTTAACCATTTGAAAACAATTTTCAAATCAATTTCCACATTTCATTTTATCTTTGAAGATAAAATCTCAAAACAGTTCATTTCATATTGGAAAAGTATTTCCTTACTTATTTAATAATAAGTAATTCACAAATCTTTTATTTTCAACACTTGGAAAATATTCGATATACTTAAATCAAAAATCAAGTATATATTCATTCTTTAAGGAAATCATTTACTATAACAACATTTATTTGAGTCAAAACGAATGTTACGTAAAACATCGTTACGACGACTCAAAATCACTAGTATAGGGATTCGAAATTTAGATAGATATATAAATCCCAATACTACATAAAAATATTTCCTTTCGGAAATCATTTACTATAACAACAGTGTTATAGTCTACCATTTCCTTATTTCTCGAAAACGTCTATTTCAACAAGAACTGCGGAAATCTATGCTTTCGATTCATAATACATTTTAAAACATCTTTAAAATGTTTAACTTCATTTTTAATATCACTTCTTCAAAAATAAATCCATTTTATTTAATAATATATTCACTGTCCAAAATCGTGAATATAATTCACTTAACCCAATTTCAATCATTTCTACACATTTTTATCTCAATAAAAATTCGCTATCCAAAATCGCGAATATATCTTCTTTAAAAATCTTCTATATTTAATTTCTCAAATTCAACTGATTTTGAATTTATAAACACGTTTATAAATTCTATTTCTATTTTAATAACAACTTCGACTTATAAATTTTCTTTTATTTACTTCTATAATTTACTTATCAAAATAAATGATTTCGGATTTATAAACAACGTTTATACATCGCATTTATACTTTATAACAATTTCAACTTATAAAATCATTTCATTTAGCAATTTCTATTCATACCTCATCTAAGTGTAAAAGTCAAATTTATAAGTAAATTTCTTATAAATCCTTTATTCTACGGTATCTATTCACTTTATAACTTCACGTTATAAATCTATTTATTTCATTCACTTATACTTCTTTTTAACACTTATAAAAAATTCATTTTATAAGTCCAATATTTTGATTTATAAATTATCAAATTTATAAATCTTTTTATACAAATCATTTATAGTTATTCAAAAATCCCAACTTAAACCATTTTATAAATAAATCAACTATTTATTTCAAAAATCACACTTTGGTTAAATTTCACCAAAAATCTTAATTTCTATAACTTTAAGATTTTAAACGTTTATTCATTTGAAATAAATCAATTCAAAAATTCAATAAAACGTATATTTTAAAAATCACTTTAAAAATCCTTTTAAAGTAAGAATCGTTATTTTTAAACTTCAAAACTGAATCCGATGATGCAACAGCACCAATTAGTCAATCACAACAACAAACATCATATATCAATATGATAACAGAATATACATCAATATCTGTAAATAAATAACTACTGGTGAGGAATCCAGTTGGATCCCTCCAACCTGTTTCCCTGCATCCATAGACGTTAGCACAATACCAATTCCACTTCGAGGTGGAATATCGCGGTATATGGGTTTTATAAAAATATCCGCTTACTAACGGCGCAATAGGGTCTCATCCGCTATACGAGGCGGGAAATCAATCAATCCAATATATACATATGCCAATATGTATATATTGCTATATATATATAGATATATCCTACTATATCTAATATCACATCCAATAGCAATCATCAATCAAGAACTGTAATATCAACTATATTTTGAGTGAGAAAAATCTCACCTTTGCTTTTAATTTGCCATCCATTTTCCATTCCAGTTTGTTTTCCCTTCATTGTATTAAACCTTGTATAAACAATTTATACAGTTTATTAATATTCGAACCAATCAAATAATTAATTTCCGTTTAATAGTTTTCGATTAGTTGATAATTTCAATTCATCGTCGATTTCATTTTAAACAAAAATTTAAATTTTTAAATTGATTTCCTTTTGAAATAAACTTATTTAACTAACCTTTTAATTTCAACTAACAACTTATTTTAATAAATTAATTATTTAGTTCAAAATCAAATTTTTCTTTAATAATTTGTTTCACTAAAAATTATATTTTTAACTGATTTTTCCTTTTATATAAACAACTGCTTATATAACCTAATGTTTTAATTTCTTGAAATAAAATATTAACCAAAAATTAACTTTCAAACTTTTCTGTTTTACTGTATAATTTCCAGAATTCAAATTCTCAAGTTTTACTTATTCATAAATTCAAAATTAAAAAGAGCAGAAAGAAAACCCATACCCAAAATTACCTTCGACCTCAACCTGGAACCCATACTCGAACGCGACCCACTGAGTCACCAGACTCTAACCCACGCGTGCCACCACGTTCGCCTGCATCACCTCTTCCAGTCGCAGTCGCGACCCCGACTTCGAGCTATCCAGCTACGGCCACTAAGCGAACCACCACTGCCCTTTCGAGCTCTCGAATCCCACCTCAATCACTAACCTCGACAGTTTTGATCGCCCCTCCTCTGACGAATGCGCACCCACGAACGAACTCGCAGCCGCCCTCACTTCGAATTGAACTCGCGACTTCCACCATCAATCGCCATCGCGACCCAGTCGCGACCATCATCACGCGACATCGTACTCGAGCTCGACGAACTGCCTCTCACCACGATTTGCTGTCGCGCGAGACCACCCTGTTGCGAGCTTCACCGTGCCTGTCCCTTCGATCGGCGACTCAAGACAATTGAATTCGATTTGTTTTCGAAAATCGAACGAATTCGATTTTCAAGTTTTGATTTGGGGAGGGAAATGGACGCGGCCATTATTTCGATTTGAAGAAGGGGATTTCGAATTCGTTTATTTTGGAAAGAGGAGAGGAGTGGTGCCATTTTTATCTCGTATGATTTCTTCGAACTGATTGAAAGAGGGAAGAACGAGATATTTAAAAACGAACGAACACGCTCAGCACGATTTTCCCCCCGTGATCAATGGCGTGTTTTAAGGAAGAAAACGTGTGTATGTCGGCAAAGTTTTAAATTTAAAAATCTAAATTGAATTCAACTAAATTTTAATGCGTTTAACTATCGTGTGCTCACATAACAGCTCCGATAAATACGAAATTTGAAATCCGGTAATAACAAACTATTACGGACCCAATGGAACTGGTTTCGTCGAATTCCGAGACTGTGCCTCGGACGGCTATTTTTAAATTCGATTCGAACAATAAAATTCAAAACTGAACAGAACAGTTTCAAATTCGATTCTGAAGTTTCAATTATCTTCAGTATTATCAATACGAATTTTAAAAGCTTTTGAAATATTTTTCTTCCACTTTAAATTGAAGATTCAAATTTTTATTCAACTTCAATAGATTAAATTCTATAATTTAATCGCCATATTCTTCTGATAATTTGAAATTCAAGTCAAACCATCTTTCAAATATTTAAAATTAATTAAATATTTTCATTTTTAAATTGTTCGAAATTCTGGGTCGTTACAAACTTCCCTCCTTAAAAGAATTTCGTCCCGAAATTACAAGTCAGGAAAAAATGTCCTTAACTCGTCTACTATTTTCCACAATTCAATAGTTTTATCAATTCACTAACCTAAATCTATTTACTAGAGATTCATTATCAATTCATCTAGCTTTTCCAACTTCAATTTTTAAGTTTGAAACAACATTGTTTCCTTAACAATTCAAATTTAAATTTCAAATTCAAATTTAAACTTTTAAATTTTTCTTAAAAATTTTCTAACACTCGAAATTTTCGAAAAATTTCGCCAGCGTCTCCTTTGCGCGGCTAATACGGCACAACTACAAAACGTCCCTACGGACTCTCAGATTCCAAAAAGAAAAAGAAAAAGCCAAGCGGCTAGAGAAATAAGTCATCAAATCTCATATTCAAATTTAAATACATACCTTTTTCGAGCAATTCAAATTATCTTCGAAATCAAAATTCCAATTCCTTTTATAACACCTGTATGTCCTACTAGCCATAATATCTAGTTACACATTCAAACCATTTTGCAAATTCTATTACAAAATTTTCAATATAAACTACTTATATCATTTTTACTTCACTGTTGAAGTTATATATCTATTTTCTTTCAACTTTACATTTCAATTTATTTGAATTCAATTTCAATCTAATTTGGATTTAGTTTACTTTTGAATATTGAATTTATCAACTATCTTTTATTCAACTGCACTATTTTAAATTAGTTTCAATTACTAATTTCAACTTTATTTATTCAATTTCGGTTTCAACATTCAGTTTTAATCTAATTCACTTCATTCAAATTTGCTTTTCTTTTATAATTATAATCCTTTCTTTTATAATCATTGAATTTAATTCGTTCCAACCTTTATTCATTTGGTCAATATTCAATTAGCTTTACTTACTAATTTTCAGTTTAATGGTTTACTTTGTTTTCCACAAATCTAAATTCAATTCAGTCTTACTTACTTACAATTTCAAAATGAATCTCAACTTTCAATTTCACTTTCATTTATTCAAATTTATTCACTTATACTTTCTTTAATTTAACTCCATTCTTTAAGTTAAATTTTATTCTGCCAAAATTCAAATTGTATAAGTTATCAACTCATTTATTCCCATAAATATTCTAAATAAGATTCCAGAGTCTTTTCAACCTTTTTAAAACCATTTTGAAAACAATTCAAATTATCCTTTGAATTTTCTAAAACAAAATCCAAATTTTCAAAACAACTTCTATTTAAAACAATTTGGCAGCAATTCCTCTTTTGGAAACCCGAAAATGAACACCGGTGATGTCGCGATCATCATCGGAATTATTTTCCAGCGACCGAAAAGAGTTTAGAGCTTTTCATTCCTTCAAAATACTTTTCAAACCTTTGAAATTCATTTTCATATCAAAAGAATTTAAACTTTCCAAATCACCAAAATTTTCAAATTCTTTTCAAAACATTTCCAAATACTTCTCTGGAATTTCTTTTCAAATTACAAATCACTTTTAAAATTTATATTCTTAAATTTCATTTATATGTGAATTTTATTTCCTTATGCTTCAATTTGCATTTATAAATTTCATTTGTTAATTGAATTTATCTCCAAATCTTTGGTTATTATTTTAATTTCTTATTCAATTTCAAAATTAAACGATAATAATTTGATATTATCGCTTCTAACAATCATGCAACCATATACTGTAATAATTTACAGAAAATCATTTCTTTTATGTACAAAATAGTTTTGGGCAAAATTATTTCATTTACCCTATTTAAAACAATATTGTGTCGAATTGTTCTATATAAGTGTTTAGAGATCCCTATCGATAGAGTTGTACGGACAATACCGACCAGAATCCATATACCACCCAACAAACCAATCATCACAATATAAAACAATTTTATATTCACTAACAAATACGCACTCGTATCTATTATTACACTCAAACTCATTCTAGAGTACTACTGACTCTATCTCTAATGAGTAACCACCCAACAGAGCAGGGTTGTCGCTTAACCATATGCTCTGATACCAAATGTAACATCCCGAAATTTTCGACTTTCGAAAATTCGACATCGACTCACTTTATCGACTGTCGAGCCATCGAATGCCGAAAACCCGAAAAGTTATGGTTTTAAAAAGAAGAAAAAGGTAGAAGAAGAAGAAAAGAGTAGAAGAATAAAGCAGAAGAAGAAAGAAGAAGAGAAGAAGAAAATAGAGAAGAACAACAGAACAAAAAACAATATCAGAATCTTACACATCGCAGCGGAACAATATACAATAGATAATTACTAGTCTTTTAAAACAAAGAACTATATCAGTTTATACATACATCAATCATCAGAGTCAATATACAACAATGGACAGTTATATAACTTGTCCTCATACAGAATACACAGCGGAATAAAATAATATCAGATACAAATACTACGTCTCGCCATCCAGCTTGCTTCCAAAGCTCCAGAATATCCTGATAACATAACTCTAGGCTGCCCGTGTGGAAATTGGTGGGCACCCAGAGTTTAGAAGGGAACAATAAACTCTGAGTCAGTCATGGTGACTGGTGTGAGATCGTAAAACAGTTATTCTTTATAACAACAAAATAATTTTTTTTGTCAATTCGAAATGCTTTTGGAAAATGAAACTACCATAAGACCTCCCGCCACACACACAATGCAAACGCAGAATTGGAGGAGATTTCTTCTTATGATAGTCAAAGATGCTTACTACGCAAAATCAAATCATTTTTGATATTATTATTAGTGCACAGTGTAGAAAACATTTCGAAAGTATAATATAAATCTTAGCCAGCATAGGCATTCCGCACTTATGCCTACTATAGCTACTATGTTCAATAGCAGGTTACCGCCACATTCCATAGCAGGTAATACAACTAAAACCGTACACGTCGCGTATTGTTTCTTTGGATTTCCAACAAATGGTCAGGCTAAGGAACTTCCTATTCCACGATGGGTACGTCCCTGGAATAGACGACCCGAGAACCTAACCGGATCTCTGCCAACACAAGGCTGGGTTACCTCTGCAAAAATAGGTAACTACTGACACGCGTATGCCATCCCCCGATCGTAACCGATCTTCCCGAGGATCCCCGATTCGCAACAAACCACATAATAAGTAGTATCAACATAGGTTAAGTATCTGGGCTCCATACCATGATACCACCTCTATCCAGAAGGAATGACATACACTAAGGGGCGCTACTCCCTAGTAGGGCTGTAAATTTTGTACGAGTGTCCGATGTCCGTTCTTGTCCGTAACCGAAATACGTCCGTCCGAGTCCGTTCGATTTTCATTTAGGACACGAGCTAGGACAAGAAAATTTGTACGAGAAAAAATATTGTCCGAGTTCGTTCGAATTCGTCCGAATTTCTTATAGTTCAGTATATCTGATGGAAATTCTATTAAGCAACATAAAATTTGATGTAAATAGCATTGTCCGTCCGTGTCCGTTCGGGTCCATGTCCGTTCGGGTCCGTGTCCGAAAAATGTATGTACGAGTCCGTCCGATTTCATTTAGGACACGAGTTAGGACAACAAAATTTGTACGAACATAAATCTCGTTCGGTCCATGTCCGGTCCGATTTTATTTAGGACATAAACTGAACACACCTCCGTCCGGTCCGGTCCGACCGATTTACACCCCTACTCCCTAGAACCTTGCTGCATCCTTCCTGTTTTGACCATTTCCGGGGTGTGAGGCTCGACGAGGTCTCGTCCACAAAGCTACGCTTTCTACAAAGCCCTGCTTCGGGTCCAACAAAAATGATCAACCTATGATCACAAAGATATAAGATCAAACAAATGATCATATCGAAAATGATCAAACACTGATCATTTCACAGCAACACTCAGTATGCCACGTTACCAAATTGGGAGTATATCGCTGATAAATTTCAACTACATAACCTCTGAGCTCGTACGTCTCAGAGAAGGGTGTTAAGCTAAGAGAATAAATTCTCCGCCACCAACAGAAATGTATTTGAAAGAAATCAGCTTTATATCTCAAATTGTAACGTCAGACACACAATCCATACAAGTCTGTTCCGGGATCGAACAGAACCGAAGGCACTTCTCACGAAGCCCTTGCATATCCGGATAATTTTCTAATCACGTCCGGACTTCCCGTCACTAAGGGTGATAAAACCTCTAAACCGGAGATCAGCCGATGTAGAGTAACTCGACGGTAATCCTTCCGTTTTCAAAAATATTCGGTCTTCAACACCGGTCTTCAAATGCGATTCATAACGACGTATCACATATTCGGAATGGGTTATACGACCCCATGGTCCTTTCCCGGCTAACCCGAATAATGAGCGCTTATTCAAAAATAAGTGTGGCATTCAAATTCATCCAATTCACAACAAATACCATTCAAGGTAATTATTGATAGTCGGTTATTTAACTATCAATAAAGATGCGCAACATCATCAGATTCCAAATAATTTTCCCAAATTATTTCATCTTCAAAAATATCTTTACTAGATATAAAATTTCCACACTTAACCATTTGAAAACAATTTTCAAATCAATTTCCACATTTCATTTTATCTTTGAAGATAAAATCTCAAAACAGTTCATTTCATATTGGAAAAGTATTTCCTTACTTATTTAATAATAAGTAATTCACAAATCTTTTATTTTCAACACTTGGAAAATATTCGATATACTTAAATCAAAAATCAAGTATATATTCATTCTTTAAGGAAATCATTTACTATAACAACATTTATTTGAGTCAAAACGAATGTTACGTAAAACATCGTTACGACGACTCAAAATCACTAGTATAGGGATTCGAAATTTAGATAGATATATAAATCCCAATACTACATAAAAATATTTCCTTTCGGAAATCATTTACTATAACAACAGTGTTATAGTCTACCATTTCCTTATTTCTCGAAAACGTCTATTTCAACAAGAACTGCGGAAATCTATGCTTTCGATTCATAATACATTTTAAAACATCTTTAAAATGTTTAACTTCATTTTTAATATCACTTCTTCAAAAATAAATCCATTTTATTTAATAATATATTCACTGTCCAAAATCGTGAATATAATTCACTTAACCCAATTTCAATCATTTCTACACATTTTTATCTCAATAAAAATTCGCTATCCAAAATCGCGAATATATCTTCTTTAAAAATCTTCTATATTTAATTTCTCAAATTCAACTGATTTTGAATTTATAAACACGTTTATAAATTCTATTTCTATTTTAATAACAACTTCGACTTATAAATTTTCTTTTATTTACTTCTATAATTTACTTATCAAAATAAATGATTTCGGATTTATAAACAACGTTTATACATCGCATTTATACTTTATAACAATTTCAACTTATAAAATCATTTCATTTAGCAATTTCTATTCATACCTCATCTAAGTGTAAAAGTCAAATTTATAAGTAAATTTCTTATAAATCCTTTATTCTACGGTATCTATTCACTTTATAACTTCACGTTATAAATCTATTTATTTCATTCACTTATACTTCTTTTTAACACTTATAAAAAATTCATTTTATAAGTCCAATATTTTGATTTATAAATTATCAAATTTATAAATCTTTTTATACAAATCATTTATAGTTATTCAAAAATCCCAACTTAAACCATTTTATAAATAAATCAACTATTTATTTCAAAAATCACACTTTGGTTAAATTTCACCAAAAATCTTAATTTCTATAACTTTAAGATTTTAAACGTTTATTCATTTGAAATAAATCAATTCAAAAATTCAATAAAACATATATTTTAAAAATCACTTTAAAAATCCTTTTAAAGTAAGAATCGTTATTTTTAAACTTCAAAACTGAATCCGATGATGCAACAGCACCAATTAGTCAATCACAACAACAAACATCATATATCAATATGATAACAGAATATACATCAATATCTGTAAATAAATAACTACTGGTGAGGAATCCAGTTGGATCCCTCCAACCTGTTTCCCTGCATCCACAGACGTTAGCACAATACCAATTCCACTTCGAGGTGGAATATCGCGGTATATGGGTTTTATAAAAATATCCGCTTACTAACGGCGCAATAGGGTCTCATCCGCTATACGAGGCGGGAAATCAATCAATCCAATATATACATATGCCAATATGTATATATTGCTATATATATATATAGATATATCCTACTATATCTAATATCACATCCAATAGCAATCATCAATCAAGAACTGTAATATCAACTATATTTTGAGTGAGAAAAATCTCACCTTTGCTTTTAATTTGCCATCCATTTTCCATTCCAGTTTGTTTTCCCTTCATTGTATTAAACCTTGTATAAACAATTTATACAGTTTATTAATATTCGAACCAATCAAATAATTAATTTCCGTTTAATAGTTTTCGATTAGTTGATAATTTCAATTCATCGTCGATTTCATTTTAAACAAAAATTTAAATTTTTAAATTGATTTCCTTTTGAAATAAACTTATTTAACTAACCTTTTAATTTCAACTAACAACTTATTTTAATAAATTAATTATTTAGTTCAAAATCAAATTTTTCTTTAATAATTTGTTTCACTAAAAATTATATTTTTAACTGATTTTTCCTTTTATATAAACAACTGCTTATATAACCTAATGTTTTAATTTCTTGAAATAAAATATTAACCAAAAATTAACTTTCAAACTTTTCTGTTTTACTGTATAATTTCCAGAATTCAAATTCTCAAGTTTTACTTATTCATAAATTCAAAATTAAAAAGAGCAGAAAGAAAACCCATACCCAAAATTACCTTCGACCTCAACCTGGAACCCATACTCGAACGCGACCCACTGAGTCACCAGACTCTAACCCACGCGTGCCACCACGTTCGCCTGCATCACCTCTTCCAGTCGCAGTCGCGACCCCGACTTCGAGCTATCCAGCTACGGCCACTAAGCGAACCACCACTGCCCTTTCGAGCTCTCGAATCCCACCTCAATCACTAACCTCGACAGTTTTGATCGCCCCTCCTCTGACGAATGCGCACCCACGAACGAACTCGCAGCCGCCCTCACTTCGAATTGAACTCGCGACTTCCACCATCAATCGCCATCGCGACCCAGTCGCGACCATCATCACGCGACATCGTACTCGAGCTCGACGAACTGCCTCTCACCACGATTTGCTGTCGCGCGAGACCACCCTGTTGCGAGCTTCACCGTGCCTGTCCCTTCGATCGGCGACTCAAGACAATTGAATTCGATTTGTTTTCGAAAATCGAACGAATTCGATTTTCAAGTTTTGATTTGGGGAGGGAAATGGACGCGGCCATTATTTCGATTTGAAGAAGGGGATTTCGAATTCGTTTATTTTGGAAAGAGGAGAGGAGTGGTGCCATTTTTATCTCGTATGATTTCTTCGAACTGATTGAAAGAGGGAAGAACGAGATATTTAAAAACGAACGAACACGCTCAGCACGATTTTCTCCCCGTGATCAATGGCGTGTTTTAAGGAAGAAAACGTGTGTATGTCGGCAAAGTTTTAAATTTAAAAATCTAAATTGAATTCAACTAAATTTTAATGCGTTTAACTATCGTGTGCTCACATAACAGCTCCGATAAATACGAAATTTGAAATCCGGTAATAACAAACTATTACGGACCCAATGGAACTGGTTTCGTCGAATTCCGAGACTGTGCCTCGGACGGCTATTTTTAAATTCGATTCGAACAATAAAATTCAAAACTGAACAGAACAGTTTCAAATTCGATTCTGAAGTTTCAATTATCTTCAGTATTATCAATACGAATTTTAAAAGCTTTTGAAATATTTTTCTTCCACTTTAAATTGAAGATTCAAATTTTTATTCAACTTCAATAGATTAAATTCTATAATTTAATCGCCATATTCTTCTGATAATTTGAAATTCAAGTCAAACCATCTTTCAAATATTTAAAATTAATTAAATATTTTCATTTTTAAATTGTTCGAAATTCTGGGTCGTTACAAACTTCCCTGCTTAAAAGAATTTCGTCCCGAAATTACAAGTCAGGAAAAAATGTCCTTAACTCGTCTACTATTTTCCACAATTCAATAGTTTTATCAATTCACTAACCTAAATCTATTTACTAGAGATTCATTATCAATTCATCTAGCTTTTCCAACTTCAATTTTTAAGTTTGAAACAACATTGTTTCCTTAACAATTCAAATTTAAATTTCAAATTCAAATTTAAACTTTTAAAATTTTCTTAAAAATTTTCTAACACTCGAAATTTTCGAAAAATTTCGCCAGCGTCTCCTTTGCGCGGCTAATACGGCACAACTACAAAACGTCCCTACGGACTCTCAGATTCCAAAAAGAAAAAGAAAAAGCCAAGCGGCTAGAGAAATAAGTCATCAAATCTCATATTCAAATTTAAATACATACCTTTTTCGAGCAATTCAAATTATCTTCGAAATCAAAATTCCAATTCCTTTTATAACACCTGTATGTCCTACTAGCCATAATATCTAGTTACACATTCAAACCATTTTGCAAATTCTATTACAAAATTTTCAATATAAACTACTTATATCATTTTTACTTCACTGTTGAAGTTATATATCTATTTTCTTTCATCTTTACATTTCAATTTATTTGAATTCAATTTCAATCTAATTTGGATTTAGTTTACTTTTGAATATTGAATTTATCAACTATCTTTTATTCAACTGCACTATTTTAAATTAGTTTCAATTACTAATTTCAACTTTATTTATTCAATTTCGGTTTCAACATTCAGTTTTAATCTAATTCACTTCATTCAAATTTGCTTTTCTTTTATAATTATAATCCTTTCTTTTATAATCATTGAATTTAATTCGTTCCAACCTTTATTCATTTGGTCAATATTCAATTAGCTTTACTTACTAATTTTCAGTTTAATGGTTTACTTTGTTTTCCACAAATCTAAATTCAATTCAGTCTTACTTACTTACAATTTCAAAATGAATCTCAACTTTCAATTTCACTTTCATTTATTCAAATTTATTCACTTATACTTTCTTTAATTTAACTCCATTCTTTAAGTTAAATTTTATTCTGCCAAAATTCAAATTGTATAAGTTATCAACTCATTTATTCCCATAAATATTCTAAATAAGATTCCAGAGTCTTTTCAACCTTTTCAAAACCATTTTGAAAACAATTCAAATTATCCTTTGAATTTTCTAAAACAAAATCCAAATTTTCAAAACAACTTCTATTTAAAACAATTTGGCAGCAATTCCTCTTTTGGAAACCCGAAAATGAACACCGGTGATGTCGCGATCATCATCGGAATTATTTTCCAGCGACCGAAAAGAGTTTAGAGCTTTTCATTCCTTCAAAATACTTTTCAAACCTTTGAAATTCATTTTCATATCAAAAGAATTTAAACTTTCCAAATCACCAAAATTTTCAAATTCTTTTCAAAACATTTCCAAATACTTCTCTGGAATTTCTTTTCAAATTACAAATCACTTTTAAAATTTATATTCTTAAATTTCATTTATATGTGAATTTTATTTCCTTATGCTTCAATTTGCATTTATAAATTTCATTTGTTAATTGAATTTATCTCCAAATCTTTGGTTATTATTTTAATTTCTTATTCAATTTCAAAATTAAACGATAATAATTTGATATTATCGCTTCTAACAATCATGCAACCATATACTGTAATAATTTACAGAAAATCATTTCTTTTATGTACAAAATAGTTTTGGGCAAAATTATTTCATTTACCCTATTTAAAACAATATTATGTCGAATTGTTCTATATAAGTGTTTAGAGATCCCTATCGATAGAGTTGTACGGACAATACCGACCAGAATCCATATACCACCCAACAAACCAATCATCACAATATAAAACAATTTTATATTCACTAACAAATACGCACTCGTATCTATTATTACACTCAAACTCATTCTAGAGTACTACTGACTTTATCTCTAATGAGTAACCACCCAACAGAGCAGGGTTGTCGCTTAACCATATGCTCTGATACCAAATGTAACATCCCGAAATTTTTGACTTTCGAAAATTCGACATCGATACTCACTTTATCGACTGCCGAGCCATCGAATGCCGAAAACCCGAAAAGTTATGGTTTTAAAAAGAAGAAAAAGGTAGAAGAAGAAGAAAAGAGTAGAAGAAGAAAGCAGAAGAAGAAAGAAGAAGAGAAGAAGAAAATAGAGAAGAACAACAGAACAAAAAACAATATCAGAATCTTACACATCGCAGCGGAACAATATACAATAGATAATTACTAGTCTTTTAAAACAAAGAACTATATCAGTTTATACATACATCAATCATCAGAGTCAATATACAACAATGGACAGTTATATAACTTGTCCTCATACAGAATACACAGCGGAATAAAATAATATCAGATACAAATACTACGTCTCGCCATCCAGCTTGCTTCCAAAGCTCCAGAATATCCTGATAACATAACTCTAGGCTGCCCGTGTGGAAATTGGTGGGCACCCAGAGTTTAGAAGGGAACAATAAACTCTGAGTCAGTCATGGTGACTGGTGTGAGATCGTAAAACAGTTATTCTTTATAACAACAAAATAATTTTTTTTGTCAATTCGAAATGCTTTTGGAAAATGAAACTACCATAAGACCTCCCGCCACACACACAATGCAAACGCAGAATTGGAGGAGATTTCTTCTTATGATAGTCAAAGATGCTTACTACGCAAAATCAAATCATTTTTGATATTATTATTAGTGCACAGTGTAGAAAACATTTCGAAAGTATAATATAAATCTTAGCCAGCATAGGCATTCCGCACTTATGCCTACTATAGCTACTATGTTCAATAGCAGGTTACCGCCACATTCCATAGCAGGTAATACAACTAAAACCGTACACGTCGCGTATTGTTTCTTTGGATTTCCAACAAATGGTCAGGCTAAGGAACTTCCTATTCCACGATGGGTACGTCCCTGGAATAGACGACCCGAGAACCTAACCGGATCTCTGCCAACACAAGGCTGGGTTACCTCTGCAAAAATAGGTAACTACTGACACGCGTATGCCATCCCCCGATCGTAACCGATCTTCCCGAGGATCCCCGATTCGCAACAAACCACATAATAAGTAGTATCAACATAGGTTAAGTATCTGGGCTCCATACCATGATACCACCTCTATCCAGAAGGAATGACATACACTAAGGGGCGCTACTCCCTAGTAGGGCTGTAAATTTTGTACGAGTGTCCGATGTCCGTTCTTGTCCGTAACCGAAATACGTCCGTCCGAGTCCGTTCGATTTTCATTTAGGACACGAGCTAGGACAAGAAAATTTGTACGAGAAAAAATATTGTCCGAGTTCGTTCGAATTCGTCCGAATTTCTTATAGTTCAGTATATCTGATGGAAATTCTATTAAGCAACATAAAATTTGATGTAAATAGCATTGTCCGTCCGTGTCCGTTCGGGTCCGTGTCCGAAAAATGTATGTACGAGTCCGTCCGATTTCATTTAGGACACGAGTTAGGACAACAAAATTTGTACGAACATAAATCTCGTTCGGTCCATGTCCGGTCCGATTTTATTTAGGACATAAACTGAACACACCTCCGTCCGGTCCGGTCCGACCGATTTACACCCCTACTCCCTAGAACCTTGCTGCATCCTTCCTGTTTTGACCATTTCCGGGGTGTGAGGCTCGACGAGGTCTCGTCCACAAAGCTACGCTTTCTACAAAGCCCTGCTTCGGGTCCAACAAAAATGATCAACCTATGATCACAAAGATATAAGATCAAACAAATGATCATATCGAAAATGATCAAACACTGATCATTTCACAGCAACACTCAGTATGCCACGTTACCAAATTGGGAGTATATCGCTGATAAATTTCAACTACATAACCTCTGAGCTCGTACGTCTCAGAGAAGGGTGTTAAGCTAAGAGAATAAATTCTCCGCCACCAACAGAAATGTATTTGAAAGAAATCAGCTTTATATCTCAAATTGTAACGTCAGACACACAATCCATACAAGTCTGTTCCGGGATCGAACAGAACCGAAGGCACTTCTCACGAAGCCCTTGCATATCCGGATAATTTTCTAATCACGTCCGGACTTCCCGTCACTAAGGGTGATAAAACCTCTAAACCGGAGATCAGCCGATGTAGAGTAACTCGACGGTAATCCTTCCGTTTTCAAAAATATTCGGTCTTCAACACCGGTCTTCAAATGCGATTCATAACGACGTATCACATATTCGGAATGGGTTATACGACCCCATGGTCCTTTCCCGGCTAACCCGAATAATGAGCGCTTATTCAAAAATAAGTGTGGCATTCAAATTCATCCAATTCACAACAAATACCATTCAAGGTAATTATTGATAGTCGGTTATTTAACTATCAATAAAGATGCGCAACATCATCAGATTCCAAATAATTTTCCCAAATTATTTCATCTTCAAAAATATCTTTACTAGATATAAAATTTCCACACTTAACCATTTGAAAACAATTTTCAAATCAATTTCCACATTTCATTTTATCTTTGAAGATAAAATCTCAAAACAGTTCATTTCATATTGGAAAAGTATTTCCTTACTTATTTAATAATAAGTAATTCACAAATTTTTTATTTTCAACACTTGGAAAATATTCGATATACTTAAATCAAAAATCAAGTATATATTCATTCTTTAAGGAAATCATTTACTATAACAACATTTATTTGAGTCAAAACGAATGTTACGTAAAACATCGTTACGACGACTCAAAATCACTAGTATAGGGATTCGAAATTTAGATAGATATATAAATCCCAATACTACATAAAAATATTTCCTTTCGGAAATCATTTACTATAACAACAGTGTTATAGTCTACCATTTCCTTATTTCTCGAAAACGTCTATTTCAACAAGAACTGCGGAAATCTATGCTTTCGATTCATAATACATTTTAAAACATCTTTAAAATGTTTAACTTCATTTTTAATATCACTTCTTCAAAAATAAATCCATTTTATTTAATAATATATTCACTGTCCAAAATCGTGAATATAATTCACTTAACCCAATTTCAATCATTTCTACACATTTTTATCTCAATAAAAATTCGCTATCCAAAATCGCGAATATATCTTCTTTAAAAATCTTCTATATTTAATTTCTCAAATTCAACTGATTTTGAATTTATAAACACGTTTATAAATTCTATTTCTATTTTAATAACAACTTCGACTTATAAATTTTCTTTTATTTACTTCTATAATTTACTTATCAAAATAAATGATTTCGGATTTATAAACAACGTTTATACATCGCATTTATACTTTATAACAATTTCAACTTATAAAATCATTTCATTTAGCAATTTCTATTCATACCTCATCTAAGTGTAAAAGTCAAATTTATAAGTAAATTTCTTATAAATCCTTTATTCTACGGTATCTATTCACTTTATAACTTCACGTTATAAATCTATTTATTTCATTCACTTATACTTCTTTTTAACACTTATAAAAAATTCATTTTATAAGTCCAATATTTTGATTTATAAATTATCAAATTTATAAATCTTTTTATACAAATCATTTATAGTTATTCAAAAATCCCAACTTAAACCATTTTATAAATAAATCAACTATTTATTTCAAAAATCACACTTTGGTTAAATTTCACCAAAAATCTTAATTTCTATAACTTTAAGATTTTAAACGTTTATTCATTTGAAATAAATCAATTCAAAAATTCAATAAAACGTATATTTTAAAAATCACTTTAAAAATCCTTTTAAAGTAAGAATCGTTATTTTTAAACTTCAAAACTGAATCCGATGATGCAACAGCACCAATTAGTCAATCACAACAACAAACATCATATATCAATATGATAACAGAATATACATCAATATCTGTAAATAAATAACTACTGGTGAGGAATCCAGTTGGATCCCTCCAACCTGTTTCCCTGCATCCACAGACGTTAGCACAATACCAATTCCACTTCGAGGTGGAATATCGCGGTATATGGGTTTTATAAAAATATCCGCTTACTAACGGCGCAATAGGGTCTCATCCGCTATACGAGGCGGGAAATCAATCAATCCAATATATACATATGCCAATATGTATATATTGCTATATATATATAGATATATCCTACTATATCTAATATCACATCCAATAGCAATCATCAATCAAGAACTGTAATATCAACTATATTTTGAGTGAGAAAAATCTCACCTTTGCTTTTAATTTGCCATCCATTTTCCATTCCAGTTTGTTTTCCCTTCATTGTATTAAACCTTGTATAAACAATTTATACAGTTTATTAATATTCGAACCAATCAAATAATTAATTTCCGTTTAATAGTTTTCGATTAGTTGATAATTTCAATTCATCGTCGATTTCATTTTAAACAAAAATTTAAATTTTTAAATTGATTTCCTTTTGAAATAAACTTATTTAACTAACCTTTTAATTTCAACTAACAACTTATTTTTAATAAATTAATTATTTAGTTCAAAATCAAATTTTTCTTTAATAATTTGTTTCACTAAAAATTATATTTTTAACTGATTTTTCCTTTTATATAAACAACTGCTTATATAACCTAATGTTTTAATTTCTTGAAATAAAATATTAACCAAAAATTAACTTTCAAACTTTTCTGTTTTACTGTATAATTTCCAGAATTCAAATTCTCAAGTTTTACTTATTCATAAATTCAAAATTAAAAAGAGCAGAAAGAAAACCCATACCCAAAATTACCTTCGACCTCAACCTGGAACCCATACTCGAACGCGACCCACTGAGTCACCAGACTCTAACCCACGCGTGCCACCACGTTCGCCTGCATCACCTCTTCCAGTCGCAGTCGCGACCCCGACTTCGAGCTATCCAGCTACGGCCACTAAGCGAACCACCACTGCCCTTTCGAGCTCTCGAATCCCACCTCAATCACTAACCTCGACAGTTTTGATCGCCCCTCCTCTGACGAATGCGCACCCACGAACGAACTCGCAGCCGCCCTCACTTCGAATTGAACTCGCGACTTCCACCATCAATCGCCATCGCGACCCAGTCGCGACCACCATCACGCGACATCGTACTCGAGCTCGATGAACTGCCTCTCACCACGATTTGCTGTCGCGCGAGACCACCCTGTTGCGAGCTTCACCGTGCCTGTCCCTTCGATCGGCGACTCAAGACAATTGAATTCGATTTGTTTTCGAAAATCGAACGAATTCGATTTTCAAGTTTTGATTTGGGGAGGGAAATGGACGCGGCCATTATTTCGATTTGAAGAAGGGGATTTCGAATTCGTTTATTTTGGAAAGAGGAGAGGAGTGGTGCCATTTTTATCTCGTATGATTTCTTCGAACTGATTGAAAGAGGGAAGAACGAGATATTTAAAAACGAACGAACACGCTCAGCACGATTTTCTCCCCGTGATCATTGGCGTGTTTTAAGGAAGAAAACGTGTGTATGTCGGCAAAGTTTTAAATTTAAAAATCTAAATTGAATTCAACTAAATTTTAATGCGTTTAACTATCGTGTGCTCACATAACAGCTCCGATAAATACGAAATTTGAAATCCGGTAATAACAAACTATTACGGACCCAATGGAACTGGTTTCGTCGAATTCCGAGACTGTGCCTCGGACGGCTATTTTTAAATTCGATTCGAACAATAAAATTCAAAACTGAACAGAACAGTTTCAAATTCGATTCTGAAGTTTCAATTATCTTCAGTATTATCAATACGAATTTTAAAAGCTTTTGAAATATTTTTCTTCCACTTTAAATTGAAGATTCAAATTTTTATTCAACTTCAATAGATTAAATTCTATAATTTAATCGCCATATTCTTCTGATAATTTGAAATTCAAGTCAAACCATCTTTCAAATATTTAAAATTAATTAAATATTTTCATTTTTAAATTGTTCGAAATTCTGGGTCGTTACAAACTTCCCTGCTTAAAAGAATTTCGTCCCGAAATTACAAGTCAGGAAAAAATGTCCTTAACTCGTCTACTATTTTCCACAATTCAATAGTTTTATCAATTCACTAACCTAAATCTATTTACTAGAGATTCATTATCAATTCATCTAGCTTTTCCAACTTCAATTTTTAAGTTTGAAACAACATTGTTTCCTTAACAATTCAAATTTAAATTTCAAATTCAAATTTAAACTTTTAAAATTTTCTTAAAAATTTTCTAACACTCGAAATTTTCGAAAAATTTCGACAGCGTCTCCTTTGCGCGGCTTACCTTACAAATTCACGAATGCTCCAGAGAGATAGAATAAACCTTCTATAGAAAGAGCTCCAACTTCACACTCAGATAGGTGAGTCCATCAAGTGTATCTCTTTAGCACCACCACCACTACACCAAAACAATGATTTTGCAACATTTTATATTTCTTGATTTCTAACACTCTAATGTTATAAATGACCAACGGTAAAAAAGTGTAACGATAGTGAAAAACGTGTTGGTAAAAAAATAAATTATTTTCTATATTAATTTTCCAACACATTTGTTATAGCTTACAACACAAAAGGGGTTATGTCACTTGGTAAAAAGGTAAATAAATCATAATCAAGTGGCGTGCTCTATAATTTCAAAGTATATTACCGTTTGCAATGCTCTCGCCTCTTCCCTTTTTCGGGCTGATATTTTCTAAATTTCCCTCATCTAGGGTTTCCACTATTTATGACCTAGCTGTTACAATTGCCACCTCAACATCAAATTCTTTCCTTCAACTTACTACCATTCACGACCTAAGTGTACCCACAACCTACGCAACCTCTACATCTCTAGGAGGCAACATGCACTTTTGGATCTCCAAGCGGCAACACGGGTAAGGGACGGAGCCACATGATGTGACCCCTAGGGTTCCTTACAAAATTCCGACATCGAAAAAAACCCTAGGGTTAGGATCACCCTAGATAGGCTAGATTCAAAGCCTGCCACCGATACCGATTTCAACGTCTCTGCATTTAGGTCTGTCACTGTAAATCATTGTAAGAACCTCTCACTTAATCTCTGACTCTTCATGAAATTTCCTAATTCAATTACTTGAATTCAAAAGTTTACTTGATCGTTGATCGTTGTTGGTTCCTAAAATTATTGACTGAAATTGTTAAATTGTTAAAATTTATTCATTCTTAACAGGTTAATTTTCACTTAACTATTAGGATTGCTTGAAATTGCTGATATTTCTTGAAATTGCTGATATTGTTAATTCTATATTTTCCATAATACTTTATGGAAACACATAACTAGATCAATTTACTTTAGGTATTTGGGTACTGAATTATGTTTAAATATTATACCTTCAAGTAGCTTTCTAATGCTTATTTTCAATTATTTAACTGTTGGAAATAACATTCATTAAGCTAAGATTTTTGTTTTGCACATGAAAAGATCGATATTTGATGAACAGACTACCTAGGAACTGGATAAATGATACTTATTTGGATCCTCTTAGTGATATTTATATGAGTTTATTTAGTGATGGTTGGGATTTTTAACAACTAATTAACAATTAAAACAAAAGGTTGCAAGGTCTACTGAAGTTTCAATGTTTATCTAGTTCATGTCCATGTTAACATGTCGATATGGCAATATGGGTTTCTATGCATAAATTTTTCATCAAGTTTAAGAGTATGGAGATATTCTGATTTTGGTTTAGGTTTCATTTCAATTAAATTTTTACTAACTTGTTAAATCATCTTTCATGAATTCTAAATTAAATATTGTGTCCAAAGCATGAGTTAGAAACATGTAAAAATATCTGTGTTGGGCACATGAGTTCATTTATTTATATTATTTTTACTTTATGCTCCCTGAAACAAGGTTATTATTTATTTCTGAAACATGTTAAACCATATGTGGACTTCATTCCTATTAAACAAAGTTAATCTTTTTGTTTGTTAAGTTGTAATTATAATTTAAACTATAAAAGAAAGTTTAGAAAATTACTATTTTTTGCTTAATCTCTAACTCTATACTGAAAATTATTCAAAATAATAAGTTTTTTTCTACTTTCAAACTTTGCAATCCTTCTTAACTTTTTACTTTCCTTACAATTAGAAGTTCCCTATGCGTACTGTTTTATTAGTTTGTTTTTAACAAACTAAAGGTTAGATTTTGCAAATTTTGTTCTAATGGTTTTTTTCATGCAGTTTTATTGGTTCTGATTTGTATACCTGATAATATCTTCTCCTTCATGAGTTAGGACTTTTCCAATTCAGTAATTATCCAACAACATGCCTGAAGCAGTTTCGCTAAATGATTATGAAGTTCTTATTGAAATTTGATTACATGAGATAGTACATTTCCCAACATAAATATTGGTACATATGTATTTAGCCTTAAAATTAGAATAACTAATGCTAATGCAATAACAATAATGGTTTCTAATCTTACACTAATCAACGTAGTTCTCTTATTGCTCGAATGGCTATTGTCTAAATTGATTTGATCATATAATGAGTCTATTCTCTAAATTCATTACACTAGCACACATTTTCTTAATGCTTTGGTCCTGCTCTTCTATACTTGGTTGGCTTCTCATTTGTTATTAGATTATTTCTGATCTAAAGTATAACATACAATCTTATCAACAATTATCATTATATTGCTGTTGTTATGTAGGATTCTCGGATCCTGAATTTTAATGCAGTTATGATTTCCTTCTTATCATTTATTGATCCTAACTTTGTTAATTTTTTTAAAGATTAGATTGCCACATAATAAGGTTTCTTTCTTCATCACTTCAACAAATGAATCATTACAAAACATGCAGCATCTCCTTGAATAGCCAAATGTAATCATTTTATTGTCTTCATACTATTACTTAATATTCTCACTTAAGACCAATTTAGTGAAATAATTTTTTCTCAAAGATATTGTTAGTTTCCCTAAGCAACATGATAGTTCTCTTAACAAGTTGTTTCATAACATATTATGCTTAAAAATAAATTTAGTGACTAAATTCCTATGAAAATAGCCTATACAACACTTTGCATAGCTTAAAATTTAGTAGTGTTCATCATCTTATATTTTCTTCAATCCCAGATTGAAAGTGGTGGAAGGTGATATTTTTGCAGTAAAAACTAATAGTGTGCATTTTGACTTCAATGGTATTTAACTAATAACTCTTGTCCATGCAAGTGGTTTTATCTATAGTATTAACGACCTTGACAATATCTGGAATAGATAATTTTGAAATAAAAATACAATATATATATATATATATATATATATATATATATATATATATATATATATATACCAAATCAACCTATGCACCAGCAACCTATTTGGTCGAAACTAGCTAACTGTCTTTGCTAAATTAAATTTAGCATGAAGTTGGCCCATACTTTTTATAATAAATAGTTGGATATAATAAACCGTTGAAGGAATATCTATAGTCTTCTAATAAATTTAACTTAATTTTCTAATGGGTTATAATCATTGTCTCACCTTAAAGGAGTATAAAAACAGTCCGACGTACCATCATAGCCTTCAACTTTAGCATTACTTGGAAATTTGATTAATCATATTATCATAAGCATTATTAATAAGAGTACCTCTAAGAACTAGTGATCGTTAACGAGTTAATGAGTGATGGAATTATCTGCGGTTGGGGAATCATCTTTAGCAATAAAATTTGTTAAGTAGTGGCATTGTGGTCCCATTGCACCTTTTGGTTGAAAATAATTACGAGTACATAACAACTGCCACCTGACTATAAAATGGAAGTAAAGCTAATTTATATGACTACATGCATAAGAAAACTAATAAAATAAAGCATACGGCTAAACCACTATTGATTTGTATATAGCGGAAGATTATTACTTCTATAAAAATATTCTATATTAATCAATGGTGGATGGTGATCTTTCATTGCCACCGAGAGATGGATGCCTTACTATACCCACGGTTGCAACTGCAGTTTTGAACTGCGTACAACAACATTTTGATAATCATATCTAAGTAGATGCATTTTTTCACTTTTTGTTTGCAAAATTTATAAAAGTTACCACCATTACTAGGTTTTTTTTGAAAATAAAAGGAATTGCTATTAAGTTAACAATATTTTTAACTATGGATAACTCTATTTAAGATGTAATAAACCATTTGGAATTACAATATTAATTTAATAATAAATCCTTTTGTATAACACTATTAATGAAGTGTAATATACAAATATGATAGAAGTCAAAGTATAGTGAATGAAAAATGTATAATGAAGTAGTATTTTCATCACAACCCATATGGAGGTTGTGCAAAAGTATTAATGCTATTTTTATACATTGAATGTCAATGCAAAACATAATGTGTATTCAAAAAAAATGAATAAAGTAATAGGTAGAATAAATAAATATTATCATTGATTATACACTTGTTTTTTATTATACAAACACACAATATGTGTTTGTGTGTATCATGGTTTCACTTGCTGGTTTCTTAGTTTATTGTTGTTCGCTCAGAATAGGTGGATTTTATTACATTTGTGTTTAATGTGTACTTTTTGAGGGTTCCTTTATGTTTAATATGAATATGATTGTCATGTTGTTCTTGTATACATCAGCAATATTTATTGCTTACGGAAGCAGGTAAGAAATGTATAAGCTGAGCAAAAAATGATATCAAGCTGTGCCAACTGAGTTTGCAAACACAATTGCAAATACAAACTAAATTTGCGCTTACAACTGGGTTCAAACTCGGTTTAGAAAATGGGTTCAAACTTGGTTTGCAAACCGAGTGTGCATGTGCATGCTCGATTTTGCAACACTCGGTTTTGCAAAACCGAGTTTGCAAACTCAGAAACTTGCAAAACTGAGTTTGCTCTCAGTTCTGCAAACTAAATTTTGCAAACTGATTTCGCAGACTTGGTTTGCAAACTGAGTTAGCAAACCGAGCCTGGATGCTTAATTTGCAAAATTGAGTTTACAGGCTCAGTTTTGCAAACCGATGCAAACTGGGTTTGCAAGTGCTAGCCAAATTTGTAAACTCGGTTCACATGCGCAAACACGGTTTACGAATTCAGGAATACACAAAAAGTAGGCTTGAGTTGTAACTAAGTTTTCAACCTTTTAATTTTGAAGTTAAAAGTTTTTATTGGATGTTTATATTAAATGCAGGAACTTGTAGAGGAGCAAGCTTTGGATAGTCGCATTAGAAGTTGAAGAATTTGCAAAACCATTAGAATTTGGAGTGGATGATCTTAAAATTGTTACGTTAATCTTAAGTTAACCTTTAAGTGAAGATTAGAAATTTTGTAGCTCATGTTGTAGTATTATTTGAATATGATATCATGGTATTTGAGACATGAAAATCATTGATACATTATACTGCATTTGCGGAGTGTTTTAAATTTTGCATGGAATCTATATGATGAGATATGTGATATATGGAAATCATTGTTTATGATATATTGTACTCCATTTGCTAAAAGAATTTTGATATTAGTAGTGCAAGAAATTATGTAAAATCATAATTTTATATTCGTAACACAAATGTTACAAAGCAAATGGTAGGTAGTGTTACGGTGCTTATCTTTAGTTACGCTTATAGCTGTTACCAAATCTATGTTGCAACGCTTCTTAGAGACTAAATAATACAATAAAAGATGTAGTTTAGTAACGCTTATAAGTGTAACGAATTTGTCCACTCCATTCCTCATGAGTCGTTGGTAACACCTAAAAGTATTACCGGAATTATTCGTAATACTTGTACATATTATGAATAGCCTATTTTGGTGTAACCATATAAGTCTATTAGAAACATGAAACTCGCCCTTAAGTCAAATAATAGGATTCATCAAGTGCATTTCAAAAACATCACAAATTTTAGTTATGGATTCGATAATTAGGCCTAATCTAATAATAAGTTAATACGTCAAGCGTGTCTCAAAAACACAACCAAAATTGAATATGGATTTAACACGAATAAATATCAAAAATGCTAATAGAATCCATCAAGTGCATCTTAAAAGCACCACCAACACTGATTTTGATTCGATAAGGGAAATAAACCCGACCATAGATAAGTAAATAAAATCCAGCAAGTGTATCACATAAGTACGATTGGTTATGGATCAATGATGCAGATAAAGTTTAAAATTAAAGCTTTCACAAATGAATTCATCAAGTGCAACCAAAAAGCACCACCAAAATTGGTTATGGATTCATTAGATAAATCAACTCATAAACACTAATATAGGAAGGGAAAGAGTAATCATCTAGGTTTGTTTGACTGATAATGAGTATTCACCACATTTTCTTCTACTCTTGGCTTGAGGCCCACTCCTTTTAAGATTTAAGGGTGACCTTTCTTGGCAACCCTTTAATGAGCGGATACGCCAAGTCTTTTTTTGATCTTGCATAATTTAATGAAATCGCTCTTTTCTTCAAAAGTATTTTGGCTGCTTTGTATCTGACATGGATATGCCTTATCTTTCAATTACACATGTTATTCTTTGCAGTTCCAATTGCAGCCTATGAATCACGGTGTAAAGAAACCATAACATTCGGTTTTTACCAGAGTGGAATTTCTACTAATAAAATTTTCAACCATTTGGCTTCTTGACCTTCCATCTCAAGAGAAATAAACTCAAACTTCATGGTAGATCGTGTTATGCACGTATGTTTAAGGGACTTTCATGATATAGCACCTCCATCCAAAATAAACACATAGCCGCTATTAGAGCTAACTTCGTCATTGTCAGTAACCAAATTTGCATCACAGAATCCTTTTAGGATAGCAGGAATTTATTGAAATGCAAACGCTAACCAATTGTAACATTAAGGTACCTCATTAAACAACGAAGATCATTCCAGTTTTCATCATTGGGGTTGTAAGTGTACCTATTTAAACGAGTCACTTCTTAGGCTATGTTAGGTCTGATATAGTTTATAAGAAACGTTATGCTTCCAATAACTTTTGCATGCTTATCTTATGACACACTAGGTCCTTTGTTTTTCTTAAGGTGCATGCTATGCTTATAGGGAGATCAGACGGGTGTCACATTAAAATAATTAAACCTTTTAAGTTTTTCTCTATGTAGTGGGACTTAGTGAGAAGTCAGTTTTAGATTTTATTATTTTATTCCTCGTATCAATTCATTCTCTCCCAAATCTATCATCTAAAATTGGAAGAATAAAAAAGTTTTGGTACAGTTTACCACATTCATGTTTGTACCAGTTATCAATTTGTCATCGACATAAAGGCATTTAATACAAAATTAAGATCAAATATTTTTGAATATACACAAGAAGCAAAGGTATTCGCTATTTATCCATTTCTTACTAAGATCCCTTCAATTTATTCGTACCGTTGTTTAGGAGTCTATTTGAGGCTACAAAGAAACTTTCTCAATTTGAAAACCTTATTCTCATGAACAGGTACTATATAACCAATACACTACAAGAAAAGATGTAACTGGTTGCATTGTTTAGTTACATCTCGTTCACAATTGCTACTATTAACCATTTTACATAAAAAAAAAGACACAACCGCTACTGAAGATGGAAACAACAACAAAGGGAATGCGGTGATTGTTTTCATTCAGGCGACAATTGTTTTTGTTTACGTAGCATTTAATTTTATAAAACCATCCGTTACTCCGCCTATTTTCCTCATACATCTTTTCCTCTCTAATCCCCTCCTTCCTTCTATCCCTAATCACACTTAGCTCTTTTTGTTTCATTTTTCCATGCCTATTTCACTATCATATTTTTCATTCAACTTCCTCCCCACTCCTTCTCCAACTCTACGATTTGTTGAAGCCTTAATTCTTCGACCTAGTAGAAGCCCTATTTTAGTGCAGTTGCACCCAATTTTAGCCATGTCACTCTCATCTGAAACCAATGAGCTCGTTTCTTCTAGAAGTGTCTTTCTTTGATGTATTGGCTTTCAAGTTCCATAGATTCTTTAGGAAGATGATATTTTTACAAGGCTACTTAGATTGAGACATTAGGTGAATAATTTTTTGAGTATACACCTAGGTAGTTTTGGGAAGAAAATCTCAAGAATAATTGCGAGTTCATAATTTTATTCTTTTATATTTGTTGACAAGACATTTTTTTCATCTTTATGATATGATCTGTAATTAAAGATATTTATCATAATTTCTATAACTTCTTTATTTATAATACAAGTGCTAATATTGTATGCAAACATATTTTAGCGTTAGTTATAACACAAAATATAAGATTCTATATGATTGTTTTCTATTTGGCTCAGACTAGAAGATAAAACATCAAAATGATCATCTTTTCGTGCAGATAACTGCTAATTTTAGATTTGACATGATAATGAGAACTATATATCCAAACAGAGCTAAACTATAAGTAATGTGACAGAGTTGATAATAGAGAGTGTTTTCATGGAACCATACAAGGGACAACTTGAAGTTTACAGGAACCTTAATATTAGCACATCGATTTCTGTAGCTTTATTGGTTAGCTTGGTACTTGTGTAAGTTATCTTTTCTTTGATTCCTTTTTATAGTTACATTTCAAACATGAAATACGCATCCCTAAATAGGACGAGTAGTGAAGAACTTCCATAGCAGTCAATACTGCAAACAGTAGTAAAATGAATAATCCATGCATGATGTGGCATTGGGCGTGTCTTGAATTAGATGGATGAAAGTTAGGTGCAGGTTGGATAAGAAATCTCATGTTGTGAAAATTATCCAAGGCGGAGTATATAAAGTGATTTACCCTATATGTTTCAAAGCATTTATTTTGTTACAATAATGTAGCAGTCAATCAAAATTTTCTTCTTATTGTGCATGCCTTGTTTGAAAGTGTACGTGTAGTACTAAGGATCGTGTAATATGGTATATAAATGCGGAAACTGGTAATAACAGTAAAATAAAAATTAAAGTAAGCACACCAGGAATTTTTATACTGGTTCGAACTTCCCGTTCTACGTCCAGTCCCAGAATACCCTCTGGATTTAAACTAATCCCCTCACTTAACCCGGAGGAATAGGTATACGACACCTGAGCAACCGAACAGGAATTTTTCCGCCTCAACTGTAACAACCCGGATTTTTGTGCTGATTAATATCGTCGTTAGACGATTAAATCTAGCTGCTAATTGCTGTTTAGTGTTGTAATCAGTTGCAAATTCGTTTAGAAATTTATTAAGTGTTGGTGATCTTTGAAAATAAAATCTTGGCCATGTTTTATTTGGGTCGTGATTCTTTTGAACGGTTGATAACCGTTCCCCCCCCCCCCCTCTCGTTTTTCATTCGAAACTCTTAACCTAAAAAGAAAAAGAAACGAAACGAAGAGAAAAAAATGGCGGCCTCGTTTCTCGTCCTCCTTCGTTCGTTCGCCTTCGCGAATTAGGGCGTCAACTTCGTCTGGATTTCGTGCTCTTCAAAAATCAAAGGTGAGTGTTCTCGACACTCACATCCAACGTGATTTTTGTTCGCCTTAAAATGTTTAATTGGTTGCTTGAGAAATTGATGCTCGCGATTTTGGATTTCTGGTATTTTCAATTTCGTAAATTTCTGGTTTTGGTTTTGTTGGCTTCGGCCATTCGATTTTGTTGAGATGCCAACTTTGCTCGATCGAATGAATGGTTCGTCTCTGCTTCTTATTGTTTCGAAACATCAGTGAGTAATTTTATTACTCACATCTACTTCGAATTCTATGATTTTCGTTTGTGTTAATGATTTGGGTTGTCGATTCACTTTGCTCGCTGTTCGATTTATGTTGTTGGCTTGAGATTTATCTAACTGCCTCTAGAAAGTTCGTTTTCGTGTTGATTTACTTCGTAAATGCTTTCGATCTTGAGATATATGAAGCTATTGGGATTTCTGGACTTTTGTTTGCACTGCATCATTTGGTCTTTGTACCTGTGCACGTTTGTACATGTCTCACTAGTATACATGTATATTTTCAACTGTACAATGGTTTGATTTTTCATATGCACTGCTTGGTTTTGAGTTTTGGTGGCACTTGAGTCATTCTTGATTTATTGTTGCTACCTGGTTCAATTTTCTTACTGTCTCGTGACTCCGGTTATTATGTATTGACTGTTGGAATTTGTTGAGCTCACTTGAGATTGCCCTGGGTTCCATTATTTGGATTCATGTATGGTTTGCAGTCCATTGTTCTTCGAGTTGGTATACTGAGTCTTCAGTCCATTTAGTTATACAGTGCATCCCTATGTACTAGTGGCTTTGTTCGTCTACCGTCATCAATTGTGCTTGAGCATTGCACATGCAGTTACTCTCCATTCCATGTTTGAATTCCTTACCGTCCATTATGCTTATGCATACCTGGCAGTTGTTGTACTTGGCTGCACGTACTACTGTCTTTTGTAGTTGATGATCATCTGTTTAGGTTGTTTTACTGGCCCTTGTATTTAATCTGGGCATTTCAGATTATATTCATTTGACTGGAGAAATTGCCTCTGGTTTCACTGTCCTGTTTCACGATGTTTTACTTGTGTACATTTGTCTCACCGTTCCATTCGAGTCAGTGGCATTTTTATGGCAGTGTTGAGTTTGAATTGTACTATTCAATTATTCTCATTATCGCATCATGTTGAACTGTGAAGTTGTGTGTTACCATTTCTTTGTATCTTTTATTGATTGTGTTGTGGTGCCACATTTCGGTGCCCTCACCTTCATAATGCGATGTTCATGTAGCTGTAACCTTTTGCCGGCGATGCTTGAGATTTTGTTGCATTTAGTATCACTTGGTTTTGGGCTGCTTTTTAGGACTGCACTTGATTTTTGTGAGTTCTTGACTCTGTATATACACTTCATGTAGTGTAATATGCAGACATTTACTTGAGCTAACCAGTTGAGTGCGACACTTGAGTTGTCGTTGTTCGACTATTTAGTTTCCTAGTTAATCGTTGTACAATTGCAGTTTTATTGTGCGGTGTTTCTTGCATCCTTTTGTGCAGTTTCGCCTTAGTGATCTGGTGGTGACTGCAGTCTTGTTGCAGATTGCCCTTGTAATCATTTGTGACTGAAATTTCATTTTACATGTAGCTTTGGTCCTTGTTGTTTTGCATTGTATTAATGCATTTGGATCTGTTTTCAAATTCACTTGAGTTGAACCCGACCTTGGGGTTTGACCGGGTGATCATTTGTGATTTTCACTGAGCTTTTGTGTATCTCTTGAGATAGTGGCGAGGCAGTACACGCTCGCCAGTACACGCGTGCGTGTACTGCAGCCCTATCAGATTTGACATTTTTAAATTGATGTTTCGATTTGTCGAATCGTTTCGTTGGTTAATTTCAATGTTTTGGAGTTATATTCTGATTTGGATTGTTGATTTGTCGTTTAGCACTGTTTAGTGTTATATCTGCCGTTATCCAATTCTCGTATCGAGAGTTGGATATACGAGATTTCTGTGACTGTCGTCTATTTGATGTTTGATTATTATTGCTTCTATGCACTAATAACTGAGTTTGAATTAGACTGACCCGTGTATTATTTTCTTTTGAATGTAATACTCGGGTCAGACCCGAGTTATTTTAGGTTGTAGATTTTCTTCTTTGAGTTGCTGTTCAGGATTTGAAGACTTTTCACATCTTCTGAAGTTGTCAGTGTCATTTTGTAGTAGTCGTGTCGTTGTATAGAACGATATGTATTCATATATATTAGTCGATAATGTACCTGTATATATAACTTCTAGAGTCGACAGTTGTAGTTGTATCGTATGTATTGTGTCAACTATGTATTAACTGACATCAGTTATATATATGAGACTTTTGTTTTTATCTGTGTTCCGCATTTATATTATCTGTGTTATTGTTTTATCTAATGTCCTAAACTATTATGAACTATCGTAGTTTGTTTTATACTGATAATTGGATATGTCGATGGGAGTAAATAAACAATAGATGAAAAATAAAAAGTATATACCACTCCTATCGAGATAACCAATATTAGTGTAAGGCAAATTACAGATGGTCGCTCCTATCCAGCCTTATTCTTCGTAATAATAGACAGTATTTCTTTTAATACTCTTTGTTATTATGAGCATAGAGGTGGGGCGTTACAGTTGGTATCAGAGCTTGGGGTTTAAGGACATAATATAAAACATAACTTGGATGGAACATATATTACAACTATTAGTCGACGTTTTATCTGTGATTTGAGTCAAAACTAAAGTTTTGAAATTTTGATGAAATTTTTAAATATCGTTATTTAAAAATAAAAGTGGAATTGTGTTTTGTTGTTTGGATGAAATTGTGTTCTGATGATTTGATTGATTTGTGTTCTATTTATCAGAGTGCGCAGCGGAAACAGTGAAACTGTCTTCGCTGAGTACAACTGATAATCTTTTTGATTTAAGAATCAAAATACGAAATTGATATGACTTCCAATTGTTGTTTACATAGCTGTAATTATTTGTTTCTTTGAGAATTTCGAATCCAAATTGAGGATTCGAAGAAATTGCAGATATGTGATTTTTGTTGAAATTTCCGCTGGCTTTCTTTTGTACTAATCATCTATTGATTAGATTTTGCTGTTTTGAATTGTCTTCATTGAAGATACCTTCGAATGATTTCTTTGTTCATTCTGTAGTACGGGCAAAAAATTTAAATTTGCACGTTATTGCATTTATTTTACGTTGAACCGATGCTTGGTTATGAAACGTATTTTGTTGCCGTTATTCTTATAACGGGATTTTTACACCAATGCTATATTTTGAAGCACGGTGTTTTGTGGCGTTTTGATGAATGAAAATTCACTGATATTACATTTTGATGTAAATTGTTTTGATGTGATTTTGACGTTTTAAAAATACTGTCGCTGTGGCTTCAGTAACCGTCATGTTTTAAAAGTGGATTTTCAAGCGGTTATTCCGCAATACTGATTTGTGACCGTTTTTACGGTATTTTGAGAAGTACAATTTCCTTATCGAAATTGTTACTAATATTGCTGCTTTAATCACGTGATTGGAAACTCGTTTAAAAATGAAAATTGTTTTATAAATTTTAACGGTTTGCGTTTTCAAAAGGATGAGAAAGCGACTTAAACGATTCAGCAAAATCGAGGATTATGACCCCTTTCTTTTACTGTTTCGCTTAACTCCGGACTTGTCCAGTTGAGAAGGTGAATTGTTATTTTTACAAAATAAATAAAATTGTTTTCAGAAATTTAACAGTTTACGCTTTCAAAAGAATGAGGAAGCGATTTGAACGTTTCAGCAAAATCGAGGACTATGACCCCTTTCTTTTACTGATTCGCTTAATTCCGGACTTGTCCGTTTGAGAATGTAAAGTGTAATTTTTACAAAATACACAATTTTGCACTTTCAAGGAAACGATGAAGAGAATCAAACGATTTAGTAAAACACGTGGTATGGGACATGTGCGTTTGCTATTTCGGTTAATTCCGGACTCGTTAATTGAAACATTTTGATGCTTTCGTGTGCTTTCGAGCCACTCTGCGGACCTTCGGGTCATTTGTTGGGCTTTCGGGCCACTCTGCGGACCTTCGGGTCATTTGTTGGGCTTTCGGGCCACTCTGCGGACCTTCGGGTCATTTGTTGGGCTTTCGGGCCACTCTGCGGACCTTCGGGTCAAATACCAGTACTAGACCTTCGGGTCACTCTGCGGACCTCCGGGTCAATCTGATGGGCGCCAAAAATTTTGTTGAGTACTTGGTAGGCTTCGGCCACTCTGAGATGCACGTGCGGCGAATTAAAAACTCGCCATCTGATGGGATCGATCCAAGCTTTTGTGTTGATTTTCTAGTCTTCTTAATTGATTTCTAGATATTCCAATTATCTGCAGGTAATTGGATATTTGTTGATATGAGTTCTGATTATCGTTTTTGATAATCAGATATTTGTTGTTTCTAATTATCGCTTGTGATAATTAGATATTTGTTGATATGAGTTCTGATTATCGTTTTTGATAATCAGATATTTGTTGTTTCTAATTATCGCTTGTGATAATTAGATATTTGTTGATATGAGTTCTGATTATCGTTTTTGATAATCAGATATTTGTTGTTTTTAATTATCGCTTTTGATAATTAAATATTTGCTGATTTGAGATTTAATTATCGCTTTAGATAATTAAATATTTGCTGATTTGAGATTTAATTATCGCTTTAGATAATTAAATATTTGCTGATTTGAGATTTAATTATCGCTTTAGATAATTAAATATTTGCTGATTTGAGAATTAATTATCGCTTTAGATAATTAAATATTTGCTGATTTGAGATTTAATTATCGCTTTAGATAATTAAATATTTGCTGATTTGAGATTTAATTATCGCTTTAGATAATTAAATATTTGCTGATTTGAGATTTAATTATCGCTTTAGATAATTAAATATTTGCTGATTTGAGATTTAATTATCGCTTTAGATAATTAAATATTTGCTGATTTGAGATTTAATTATCGCTTTAGATAATTAAATATTTGCTGATTTGAGATTTAATTATCGCTTTAGATAATTAAATATTTGCTGATTTGAGAATTAATTATCGCTTTAGATAATTAAATATTTGCTGATTTGAGATTTAATTATCGCTTTTGATAATTAAATATTTGCTGATTTGAGATTTAATTATCGCTTTAGATAATTAAATATTTGCTGATTTGAGATTTAATTATCGCTTTTGATAATTAAATATTTGCTGATTTGAGATTTAATTATCGCTTTAGATAATTAAATATTTGCTGATTTGAGATTTAATTATCGCTTTAGATAATTAAATATTTGCAGATTTGAGATTTAATTATCGCTTTTGATAATTAAATATTTGCTGATTTGAGATTTTTGAGATTTGAGTTTCGTCTTTTTCTCTGGAGATTCAAGTGAGTAATTTGATTTACTCACATTCAATTCGTGCTCTGTAGGGGATTTCTGCTCTGTTTTTCCTTCTCTTTTAGTTGCTGGAACTCGATTGTTCTTGCTTTTGTTAGTCGTCTGATTTTGATCCCT
The DNA here is from genome assembly GCA_030737815.1 of Allium fistulosum. Classification (NCBI taxonomy): domain Eukaryota; kingdom Viridiplantae; phylum Streptophyta; class Magnoliopsida; order Asparagales; family Amaryllidaceae; genus Allium; species Allium fistulosum. The sequence continues at coordinate 373,442,884 of CM060902.1, read as the reverse complement.
GATTCCCACGATGTTGATTCTTTTGATTTGAAGCAGTCGAACCTTTTGATTTCATATCTAGTACTTCCCCTGCTGACATTTGCTTTGCTTATGCACTCGTCATTGCCTTGCTCTTTTGGTTGTTACCTTTTGTCCATTTATTCCCTATGATTGCGTGGACGCAATTTTTATAAGGAGGGGAGTCTGTAACAACCCGGATTTTTGTGCTGATTAATATCGTCGTTAGACGATTAAATCTAGCTGCTAATTGCTGTTTAGTGTTGTAATCAGTTGCAAATTCGTTTAGAAATTTATTAAGTGTTGGTGATCTTTGAAAATAAAATCTTGGCCATGTTTTATTTGGGTCGTGATTCTTTTGAACGGTTGATAACCGTTCCCCCCCCCTCTCGTTTTTCATTCGAAACTCTTAACCTAAAAAGAAAAAGAAACGAAACGAAGAGAAAAAAATGGTGGCCTCGTTTCTCGTCCTCCTTCGTTCGTTCGCCTTCGCGAATTAGGGCGTCAACTTCGTCTGGATTTCGTGCTCTTTAAAAATCAAAGGTGAGTGTTCTCGACACTCACATCCAATTCGACTTCTACGTGATTTTTGTTCGCCTTAAAATGTTTAATTGGTTGCTTGAGAAATTGATGCTCGCGATTTTGGATTTCTGGTATTTTCAATTTCGTAAATTTCTGGTTTTGGTTTTGTTGGCTTCGGCCATTCGATTTTGTTGAGATGCCAACTTTGCTCGATCGAATGAATGGTTCGTCTCTGCTTCTTATTGTTTCGAAACATCAGTGAGTAATTTTATTACTCACATCTACTTCGAATTCTATGATTTTCGTTTGTGTTAATGATTTGGGTTGTCGATTCACTTTGCTCGCTGTTCGATTTATGTTGTTGGCTTGAGATTTATCTAACTGCCTCTAGAAAGTTCGTTTTCGTGTTGATTTACTTCGTAAATGCTTTCGATCTTGAGATATATGAAGCTATTGGGATTTCTGGACTTTTGTTTGCACTGCATCATTTGGTCTTTGTACCTGTGCACGTTTGTACATGTCTCACTAGTATACATGTATATTTTCAACTGTACAATGGTTTGATTTTTCATATGCACTGCTTGGTTTTGAGTTTTGGTGGCACTTGAGTCATTCTTGATTTATTGTTGCTACCTGGTTCAATTTTCTTACTGTCTCGTGACTCCGGTTATTATGTATTGACTGTTGGAATTTGTTGAGCTCACTTGAGATTGCCCTGGGTTCCATTATTTGGATTCATGTATGGTTTGCAGTCCATTGTTCTTCGAGTTGGTATACTGAGTCTTCAGTCCATTTAGTTATACAGTGCATCCCTATGTACTAGTGGCTTTGTTCGTCTACCGTCATCAATTGTGCTTGAGCATTGCACATGCAGTTACTCTCCATTCCATGTTTGAATTCCTTACCGTCCATTATGCTTATGCATACCTGGCAGTTGTTGTACTTGGCTGCACGTACTACTGTCTTTTGTAGTTGATGATCATCTGTTTAGGTTGTTTTACTGGCCCTTGTATTTAATCTGGGCATTTCAGATTATATTCATTTGACTGGAGAAATTGCCTCTGGTTTCACTGTCCTGTTTCACGATGTTTTACTTGTGTACATTTGTCTCACCGTTCCATTCGAGTCAGTGGCATTTTTATGGCAGTGTTGAGTTTGAATTGTACTATTCAATTATTCTCATTATCGCATCATGTTGAACTGTGAAGTTGTGTGTTACCATTTCTTTGTATCTTTTATTGATTGTGTTGTGGTGCCACATTTCGGTGCCCTCACCTTCATAATGCGATGTTCATGTAGCTGTAACCTTTTGCTGGCAATGCTTGAGATTTTGTTGCATTTAGTATCACTTGGTTTTGGGCTGCTTTTTAGGACTGCACTTGATTTTTGTGAGTTCTTGACTCTGTATATACACTTCATGTAGTGTAATATGCAGACATTTACTTGAGCTAACCAGTTGAGTGCGACACTTGAGTTGTCGTTGTTCGACTATTTAGTTTCCTAGTTAATCGTTGTACAATTGCAGTTTTATTGTGCGGTGTTTCTTGCATCCTTTTGTGCAGTTTCGCCTTAGTGATATGGTGGTGACTGCAGTCTTGTTGCAGATTGCCCTTGTAATCATTTGTGACTGAAATTTCATTTTACATGTAGCTTTGGTCCTTGTTGTTTTGCATTGTATTAATGCATTTGGATCTGTTTTCAAATTCACTTGAGTTGAACCCGACCTTGGGGTTTGACCGGGTGATCATTTGTGATTTTCACTGAGCTTTTGTGTATCTCTTGAGATAGTGGCGAGGCAGTACACGCTCGCCAGTACACGCGTGCGTGTACTGCAGCCCTATCAGATTTGACATTTTTAAATTGATGTTTCGATTTGTCGAATCGTTTCGTTGGTTAATTTCAATGTTTTGGAGTTATATTCTGATTTGGATTGTTGATTTGTCGTTTAGCACTGTTTAGTGTTATATCTGCCGTTATCCAATTCTCGTATCGAGAGTTGGATATACGAGATTTCTGTGACTGTCGTCTATTTGATGTTTGATTATTATTGCTTCTATGCACTAATAACTGAGTTTGAATTAGACTGACCCGTGTATTATTTTCTTATGAATGTAATACTCGGGTCAGACCCGAGTTATTTCAGGTTGTAGATTTTCTTCTTTGAGTTGCTGTTCAGGATTTGAAGACTTTTCACATCTTCTGAAGTTGTCAGTGTCATTTTGTAGTAGTCGTGTCGTTGTATAGAACGATATGTATTCATATATATTAGTCGATAATGTACCTGTATATATAACTTCTAGAGTCGACAGTTGTAGTTGTATCGTATGTATTGTGTCAACTATGTATTAACTGATATCAGTTATATATATGAGACTTTTGTTTTTATCTGTGTTCCGCATTTATATTATCTATGTTATTGTTATATCTAATGTCCTAAACTATTATGAACTATCGTAGTTTGTTTTATACTGATAATTGGATATGTCGATGGGAGTAAATAAACAATAGATGAAAAATAAAAAGTATATACCACTCCTATCGAGATAACCAATATTAGTGTAAGGCAAATTACAGATGGTCGCTCCTATCCAGCCTTATTCTTCGTAATAATAGACAGTATTTCTTTTAATACTCTTTGTTATTATGAGCATAGAGGTGGGGCGTTACATCAACAGCCGAAGAGGACTTCAACTTAATACAAATAGTTTGTTGACGAATGTGTTCTGAATAACACTGATTGTCTTTTGATAGTACAACTTTCCTATAACCAAATCCTCAAGAGTATATGTGTGTGAAGATTTAGAAGGAAAATAATCACGTAGAATCGAAGTATATAAATTAAATCAAGGATTCTAGTGATATTAAATAAGAATGAATGCTTTTATTTGTAGAAATGAATAGAGAATAGATTTCAGAAATATAAACAAGAATCGGTGAATGTAGAAGTGAATTGAATATGTTTATATAGTTGTAGAATAGTTACAATCTTTCATGAAGAGTTTCAATCAATAGTTGTGTCCATATCTGTTGGATTAAAGAACATTCCTCTTCATGAACAATTGCACCTCTTCAGAAAAACTAGTCGTTGTGTTCTGGTCGGTTGACCGAGAAACCTGGGCCGGTCAGCTGGGTTTACAGATGTAAATAAAACGGTGCATATCTGTGCACTGGACACAGAGTCGGTCGACCGAAGATTCTGGTCGGTCGGCCGACCTGCTGTTATTTGCACAGTGTACACTTATTTTTGTATAAATCATTTTTTGTGTATGTGTGACTACTTGAGGAATGATTTTAACAATATTCTAAGACTCAAAATAAAATATTCACACTAAAATTTATATTATAGTCTTGTCTCCTTTGTAGTGTGCAATATATGGTTATTCTCCTTTTTGTCGCTTTCGTATAGTATTCTCGTCGTATGATCTCTGAAGCTTGTGTCATGAATCAAAACTCATGAATCAACATTCTCCCCCTTTTTGATTGATGACAATACTTATGTGACGAAGTAGAATTTATCTTTATTATAATTCTCCCCCTGAATATATGGCGACTTTTCTGCAAAAAATATGTTAGCTTTCATACATTTCTCCCCCTTTGTCATCGACAAAAAAGGAATACTTACTAGATGTAATATGTAAAAGAAACGCGAATCATTGAATTTTAAATATTACATATTCAAACCAAAATAGGAATAATTAAAGATGTTTGCTTAATACATAACATTTAATAAAAAGAAACATATTGTTCATAAAGAAATTCTTGAAATTAATCTGTAAAACAATACGATTACTCCTCATCATCATCGGAATCCCAAAATTTTGGACGAATATTTTCTTCCGGAGGAACATGTTCCTTACCACGTCTTTGAGTGTGAGGAGCATGAGTTCCGGATGTACCAGAACTTGTGTTATCTGAAGTAGACCAAGAGAAATTTGGTGCGGGTCTTTTTCCGGGAGTAACAAAGGAGGCACCGGCTTCGGAAGTACATGATAAGGCATCCCATAAATTTACGAAGAAGCCCTTGATCTTCTTGAAATGACCAACAATTTTTCGTAGTCGGCTATCCAAGGCTATTTGATTTTGTGCAAAAATGTCAATGGCCGCTTCCATACTCATTCCGGGAGTTGGTCGTTGAATTGAGGATTGGCGGGTTATACGTTCCGTAGCATGAGTAGATGGTTGAGGTGTAGAATAGCTACGACGTAGTTGTTCTCGAGGAGTAGTACGCCATTGGTGAAAAGTTGAAATTTTAGAAGGTGCATCGGGTAACTTCATTAGTTTTATGGTTCGTGAGTCAAAAGAACAAACTTTGGATGTTTCGGATTCCGGAGCATTGGTAACGAAGCTATTTATCAACCTCATTATGTATTCTCCATAATAAATATGGAGCATCTTTCCTTGGTTGAAAGAGAGAAATTCATCCATAAGAAGTTGTGCCCAATTTATTCGTATATTTCCGCACATAGCATACAAAGCTTTGAAGTTTTCGGGATATACTTAGTGATATGAACCCCCTCTTGGAACTATAGACTTCATCATGAATCGATGAAAGAGTCGGGCTTTAGGTCGAAGGGATGAAGTTTGCCTTAAATCAGTAGCATCATCTTCAAAAAATAGATGGCTTAGACGGTCACGGGTTGATATATTACAATCCACATCGTGTAACGAGATACCACCCGGTCTAGCATCCAAAATGTGGTTAATTCGATCAATGGAAAGGAAAATCGAAGTGCCACAAACCGATGTCCAAATACAATTTTCAGTGTTTCTTGGCGGATTTACAAGGTTGAGGTTCGCTAGAAATAACTTGACCATTATATGATTAATTTTTAAGTTATTTTTCCTATGGTCAAGAAATGTATCAAGACCACTCTCAAGGGCGGCATTTTCAATACCGTAGGAAGCAAAATCAGGATAACTTACAAATGATTCTTCAAAATTTTTGGCATCTTGAAGTTTTATCCATCTTTGAAGAGCTATATCATTAACTAGCCATGAAGCAATTTGTGTATCCACTGGAGTAGATGAAGAAGAGCCACCAGTTGTCTTTGATTTCTTCTTGGGAGCCATTTGTTTTTGGAAGAAAGGATTAAAGATTTGAGAAGTTTTAATGGGGGCTAGGTTAAAAACTGTAATTGGGAAAGTGAGAGTGAAGAGGTAAGTTGAAAAGTGAATGGATGGGCTGTTAAAAAAAATAGAAGTAGCAGTTTTATACGTTCGGTCGACCGAATGACTGGGTCGGCTGACCGAGCTGCTAATCTGAAGGGTGCGAAAACTCTCGGGAAGGATTCGGCTGACCAACTCAGGGTATTCGGTAGACCGACCCTGTTGGAAATGTTTGTTTGAAATTCTCGGGAAGGGTTCGGCTGACCGACTCAGGGTGTTCGGTCGACCGACCCTGTTAGAAGTGAATTTTTTGCAGTTTTATATATAATATAAATATAGCAATATATTTTATTATCAATGCACTATACATCTTATTTGTAATACCAACAACATACATATATATATATATATATAATATGCTTAGCCACCGTTTAAAATCTGCGTTCCCATGAGTTTGGAGATGGAACATTTTCTATCGGTGACCATCTTGGAGTTATTGGAGTTTGAACAGGATTTGACGATGATGAGGTTCTATAAGAAGGTTCAGCAACATCATCCTTCTTTGATGAACAAATTTTCATGGCAATCTTTTCTAGAAAACTTAAACGTCTCGCCGTGACTTTTTGTTCATAGTAGGGTTCCCTTTGCATATCCATTTGTTGTCGTTGGTAGTGATGTATTTCATCAATTTTTTGTTTGGTGGTTGGAGATATTACCATCGTATTCTTCCCTTTTTTCTTTTCAGGTGTATAGCCTGTATGGGAGTCTTCCCATGGTTTCCACCCATGTCGGGGGTCTTTATCTGGAGTGGAGAAGTCTAGAACACGTTTAGGCATGGGAAAGGTAGGATAGGGGCCTTTCGGGGGGATGCGATCGGAATAATCGTCGTCCGGAGATGTGTATGATAGATGAGAATTTTCAAAGTTATAGTAATCATTGTTTGAAGACATTTTTCAAGTTTTGTTTTTAAAATTTTCGTAGTATATGTTCTAAAAGATAAGCATAGTACATATATATAACAATCTATTTTCTGAAAAATTAGTGGATTGAAACTAATTTTAACTATAATCACAGAATTTTAAGAATAAAATTGTTTTTAAATGTATGATTTATAACTCAAGAGCTAAATATAGTTTTTCTGAAAACAAAACAGATAAAACAAATTTTAAAGAGAACTAAAACAAGAAACACCCATAGCTCAAGTAGTTATAACACAACATCTAACAAACAAGTCAGAGGTCATGAGTTCGAGTTTCGCTTTGGTCAGAAATAAAACAATTTTTTTTGTTTTTCGATATTCTTGCATATTTTTATTCATAAATCTTTAAACGATATTATACCTAAATCACGTCTAAGTTTTATAAAAATATTTTCATTTAGTGGTTTAGTAAAAATGTCAGCAATTTGATTTTCAGTATTGATAAATTCTAAATTTATTAATCCTTTTTCCAAACAATCACGAAGAAAGTGATGATGAATATCAATGTGTTTTGTTCGTGAGTGATTGACCGGATTTTTAGAAAGATTTATTGCACTAGTATTATCATAATAAATTATAGATTTTTCAAGATGACAATTAAAATCTTGTAGTGTTTGTTGCATATAGACGACTTGTGCACATGCCAAAGCAGCAGATATATATTCTGCTTCACATGTTGATAAAGAAACACAGTTTTGTTTCTTACTAAACCAAGAGACTAAGGAACGTCCAATGAAATGACACGTTCCGCTCGTACTTTTTCGATCCGTCCGACTTCCTCCAAAATCATCATCGCTATAGGAAACTAATTCGAAAGGACATTCTTTCGGATAAAATAGTCCGAAATCTTTGGTTTTAGTTAGATAAAGAATAATGCGTTTAACTGCTCTTATATGTGACTCTTTGGGATTTGCTTGAAATCGAGCACATAAACAAACACTCATCATTATATCGGGTCGAATCGCTGTTAAATAAAGTAAAGAACCTATCATACTACGATATAGCTTCTGATCAACACTTTTGCCATCCTCGTCTCTATCAAGATGAGTAGTTGTGCTCATTGGAGTTGGCTTGGCAGAAGTGTTTTCCAAACCAAATCGTTTAATTAAATTATGACAATATTTTTCTTGATTAATAAAAATTCCATTTTTAATTTGTTTAATTTGTAATTCAAGAAAATATGATAATTCTCCCATATGAGACATTTCAAATTCATTTGTCATTAAAGTTGAAAATTCCTGACAAAGTTTTTCATTTGTCGAGCCAAAAATGATATCATCAACATATATTTGAATTATTAAAATATCTTTATTAGTTTTCTTAATAAAAAGTGTTTGATCTACTTTACCAATTTCAAAACCAGATTCTAATAAATAGCTTTTAAGACGATCATACCAAGCACGTTGTGCTTGTTTTAAACCGTATAACGCCTTTTTGAGTTTATAAACATGATCCGGAAATTTTTCATGTTTAAACAGAGGTGGTTGTTCAACAAAAATATTTTCTTTTATGTATCCATTTAAAAATGCACTTTTAACATCCATTTGATACAGTTTAAAATTATGAAAGCATGCGAAAGCTAATAAGATTCGTATTGCTTCAAGTCGGGCGACTGGAGCAAACGTTTCTTCGTAATCAATTCCTTCTTCTTGATTATATCCTTGTGCAACTAATCTAGCTTTATTCCTGGTTATATTTCCTAGTTCATCTGCTTTATTTTTGAAACCCATTTAGTACCGATGACAGATTGATCACTAGGTCTAGGAACGAGTTCCCAAACTTCGTTTCGTTCAAATTGATTTAGTTCTTCTTGCATGGCAAGAATCCAGTAGTCATCAGTTGATGCTTCTTTTATATTCTTAGGTTCTATGTTAGAGAGAAAAGCTACATGACCAACTTGATTTAGTTGATGTCTAGTTTTAACATTCGTATTAACTTCTCCAATTATATTTTGCACAGGATGATCTCTTAAAATTCTAGGTGGAGATTTTATTATATTAGGAGTAATGTTTGTATTGGTTTCACGAGTCTCAAAATTTTCATTTGTATTAATATTTTCATTCTGAGTAGTTTCATCATCAGAATCAAAAGTAACAATTGGAATTATATTTTTAAAATTTTCGTCAAATGACACATGTAAGCTTTCTTCAATAATTTGAGTCCGTTTATTATAAATTCGATAAGCCTTACTTCATTCTGAATATCCAACGAATATTCCTTCATCGGATTTTGGATCGAATTTTCCTAGCTGATCTTTAGTATTTAAAATAAAACATTTAGAACCAAAAACTTTAAGATATGAAATATATGGTTTTCTTCCATTTAGAAGTTCATATGGAGTATTCTTAGTTAATGGTCGAATAGAAACACGATTTAATACATAACAAGCAGTAGCTACAGCTTCTGCCCAAAAGTGTTTCGATAAAGTGGTTCCATTTAATAAAGTTCTTGCACATTCTTGTAACGTTCTATTTTTCCTTTCTACAACTCCATTTTGTTGTGGTGTTCTAGGAAACGAAAAATTATGATTAATACCTTTCTTGTTACAAAATTGTTCAAAAGCTTCATTTTCAAATTCTCCTCCATGATCACTTCTTATATTTTTAATTTTCAAACTTTTAATATTTTGAATACTTTTAACAAAAAATTTAAAATTATCAAAAGTATCACTTTTATTTTTCAAAAAGAAAATCCAAGTATATCTAGAGAAATCATCTACAATAACAAATACATATCTATTATGATTAATAGACTGCACTTGAGTTGGACCAAAAAGATCCATGTGTAAAAGTTCAAGTGGTTGTTCTGTAGATATTACTTTCTTTGATTTAAAAGAAGATTTTGTTAATTTTCCTAATTTACATGCATCACAAAATATATTAGTTTCGAATTTTATATTGGGTAAACCTTTAACTAATTTATTTTTAGCTAGTTTGTTGATAGTATTAAAATTGATGTGACAGAATCTTTTGTGCCAAAGACAAGAATCGTTTTCTTTAGCCACTAGATACAAATTTGAATCATTATTAACATTCATATTTAAGATATAAATGTTTTTATCTCTTTTTCCTTCGAAAATAGTGTTATGATTTTTTTCGAAAATATTACATTTATTTTCTGAAAAAGTTATATTAAAACCTTTATCGCATAGTTGACTAATACTTAATAAATTGTGTTTTAAATTTTTAACTAATAAAACATCAGTAATGAGAGGTAAATTAGAGGTACCGTTGCTACTGACATTGCCTTTGCCGATGATATATCCTTTTGAGTTATCTCCAAAGGTGACTGCTCCTCCATTTGAGTATATAATGTTTGATAACATTTCTTTGTTTCCAGTCATGTGTTTTGAGCAACCGCTATCTAAAATCCATTTTCCTCTCTTCTTATGTGGTACATCGTCTAACGAAGCCATGAAGCATACATTTGCTTGTTCATTATCACTTTCACTCTCCGATGAGGATGATGAGTCAGTGTCGTCCCAAGTGATTGAAAAAGCTTTTCGTTTGGTTTTGTCCTTCTTGAAATTATTCTTTTTACGATCTGGACAATCCTTCTTCATGTGTCCTTTCTTATGACATTCATAACATTCCATTGTTGAAGATGATGGTTTGCTACTATTGGAATTGTTGTTGGAATTATTTTTGTTTCCCTTGAATTTGTTTCTGTTGAATTTCAAAAACTTTTTGAAATTTTTGGAGATCATTGCCATATCTTCATTATCTGAGTCGGAATCATCTTTTTCTGCTTGGAATGCCACATTTTTCTTTTCTTGTGCTCCATTTCCTTTTGCCTGCAAATTTACTTCGTAGGACATTAAATTACCTATCAATTCTTCTGGTTTTAATGTTGACAAATCAGTTGCTTCTTCAATAGCTAGGACTTTTCGCTCTCATTCGTCCGTTAAAGAATTTAAGATTTTTGTAACAACATCAAAATCAGTAAACTTTTGTTCTAATGATAATAAAGCATGATAAATATCCTGAAATCTAGAGTACATGTCATTTATAGATTCATTTGGCCTCATTTTAAAATTTTCAAATTGATGTTTCAACATAGAAATTTTGCTTAATTTAACTTTGTTCGTTCCTTCATGCGAAACTTTAAGAGTTCTCCAAATTTCATAACCTGAAGTGCACATGCTAAATCTATTGAATTCATTTCTATCTAATGCACAAAATAAAATATTCATAGCCTTTGCATTTGATGTAGCATCTAGTTTTTGTGTGTTACTCCAAGTTGAGTATTCTCCAGTAGGAGTTGTGTACTCACTTTGTATAATATTCCAGATATCAAATCCACTCGATTGCATATAGATTCTCATTCTAGTTGACCAATAATTGTAATTTATACCATTGAAAAGTGGAGGTCGTGAAGTCGATTGACCTTCTGTGAAACTAGAATTAGTGTTAGTGTTAACATCGTTAATTGTGTGGTTGCCATATTACTAGAAATAAATATCGAATAACTTTGTGATGGTTATAGGATGACCTTGCTCTGATACCAAATGAAAGTGTACGTGTAGTACTAAGGATCGTGTAATATGGTATATAAATGCGGAAACTGGTAATAACAGTAAAATAAAAATTAAAGTAAGCACACCAGGAATTTTTATACTGGTTCGAACTTCCCATTCTACGTCCAGTCCCAGAATACCCTCTGGATTTAAACTAAACCCCTCACTTAACCCGGAGGAATAGGTATACGACACCTGAGCAGCCGAATAGGAATTTTTCCGCCTCAACAGCCGAAGAGGACTTCAACTTAATACAAATAGTTTGTTGACGAATGTGTTCTGAATAACACTGATTGTCTTTTGATAGTACAACTTTCCTATCATCAAATCCTCAAGAGTATATATGTGTGTGAAGATTTAGAAGGAAAATAATCACGTAGAATCGAAGTATATAAATTAAATCAAGGATTCTAGTGATATTAAATAAGAATGAATGCTTTTATTTGCAGAAATGAATAGAGAATAGATTTCAGAAATATAAACAAGAATCGGTGAATGTAGAAGTGAATTGAATATGTTTATATAGTTGTAGAATAGTTACAATCTTTCATGAAGAGTTTCAATCAAGAGTTGTGTCCATATCTGTTGGATTAAAGAACATTCCTCTTCATGAACAATTGCACCTCTTCAGAAAAACTAGCCGTTGTGTTCTGGTCGGTTGACCGAGAAACCTGGGCCGGTCAGCTGAGTTTACAGATGTAAATAAAGCGGTGCATATCTGTGCACTGGACACAGAGTCGGTCGACCGAAGATTCTGGTCGGTCGGCCGACCTGCTGTTATTTGAACAGTGTACACTTATTTTTGTATAAATCATTTTTTGTGTATGTGTGACTACATGAGGAATGATTTTAACAATATTCTAAGACTCAAAATAAAATATTCATGCTAAAATTTAAATTATAGTCTTGTCTCCTTTGTAGTGTGCAATATATGGTTATTCTCCTTTTTGTCGCTTTCGTATAGTATTCTCGTCGTATGATCTCTGAAGCTTGTGTCATGAATCAAAACTCATGAATCAACATTGTTTCTTTTACGTCATCTGATATTTTGGTTCCTTGCATAAGAATATGTATAAACAATTTAGTATAATAAATTTTTATAAATTCATTGTTTTTATACTTTGTTAACACTATTAGCCATTACCTAAGCATCTTTAAGTGTCACTTATGTTGGAACCAGGCCTGCCTACAGAGGAAGTAATGGGTGAATCCAATTTTTTTGTCATTTGGATCTTTATTGGGCCTATAAAGTCTAATTTATTTAGAATATTTCTAAATTTATTTATTTTATATAAGTTAATAAAATGATCTTATATTATTTAATTTATGTTGTATTATATATATGTGTGTATCACACACACACACAAATATATATATATATATATATATATAGGTATGTATACATATCAATCCATGCAAGATATAACATGTCCGTGTATAGGTGTTAGGATTTACACTGAAACAGGCATGTTAGCTCATCTAATATACAAATATATGTCAATATATATATACATACATATAATGTTATAAATACATACATATATATAAACTATAATTTCTATTTAAATAATTTTGTATTAATATGTATTTATATAATTATAAAGATAAGTATGAAATATTATCTATATATATTTATAACAATATGAATATATTTAAATCATTTATAATATATATTAAATATAATGAATTTTTTTAATTATTTAAAGTCGAAAAAAATATATATAAATATAAAAAAGTAATATATATATATATATATATTAAATACCAATATATATATATGTACATGTATAATAATATAATAATAAATATAGATTAAATGTTAAAAAACAAAAAATATATTCATAATAAATATGTATTTACCTGGTCATGCTTATAGTTCAGATTTTTTTTAATTTTAATATATATATATATATATATTAAGTAGATATCCATATGGATATTACTAAAATACTAATATAAAAAAATAATTCTGAAATTTATTTTGAATTTTAAATTTCCAATAAAATTATAAATGATATTCTTGTATTTTGAATATTTATCATATAATTTTATAATCTAAAAATCGGTTTTTAAATTTATTTAACTTTCGGTTTATAATTAAATAATTTTAAATATAAAAAATGTTTTATTTTTCATTTTTGCTATGAGTAGGTTGGGTCATAATTTAATTTTACAAAATATAAAATATAATTTATATAATATATATTAATATAATTAATTTATATAATCAATTAATATAATATATATTAATATATGTATAATATATATTAATATAATTAATTTATATAATCAATTAATATAATATATATTAATATAAATAATTTACACGAACATGCCCTGGGCCCTATCATTTCTTCTAACTAGAGTGCTTTTCTCAAATCTAGGTCTATTATCGATAATATTCTTCTATGCCAAGTATTGATGAGAGGTTGCACCAGGAAAAATGTCTCCCCTAGATGCCTATGAAGCTTGATATCCAAAAAGCCTTTGATATAATCCAATGGAGTTCCATAATTAACATCCTTCATGTCATGAATTTTCCTCTCCCTTTTTTAGGATGGATTTATACTGCCATATCCACAGTCACCTGCTCCTTATCTATAAATGGTAGTATATTTGGATATTTCAGGGGTACTCAAGGCATTAGACAAGGAGATCTCATATCCCCATACATCTTCATTTCCATAATGGAGCTCCTAACATGCATGATCAACAAGGCTATGATTTAAAAAGAAATAGACTTACAACCCATGTGCAGGTCTCCTAGAATATCTTGTTTAATGTTTGTTGATGATCTCATATTATTCACCAAGCAAAATTCTAAACCAGTGAGCTCATATTATTGATCTCATATTATTCACCCATGTCCTATTTACTTCGGATAATTTTTTCAATTTTATTGGGTTAGCTATAAATAAAATAAGTTCAAGTTGCTCTCTGCTGGGGTTTCTAATTATGTTACCAATGATCGTTTGAGGTTATCATCCCTTGTTGGCTTACCTATTAATGACAATTACCTTGGAGCTCCTCTCCTTTCCTCCATAATCTCCACTAGCCAATGCATGCTACTTTATGATAAGGTTATTGATAGGTTATCTTGTTGGCCTAGTTCAAAATTATCTACTGCTGATAGGTTGGTTGTGATCAAGTCCATAGCTACCTCGATGTGTTTATATTACGCCAGGATATTCATTCTCCTATTCAAACTAATCAATATGATTAATGCAACTCTGAACCATTTTTATGGCATGGTAACCCTTATTCATCAAAGTTAATCCCTATTTCTTCTAAATTTTTTTTTCGTCCTTATGATCTAGGGGGTCTTGGTACTATAAACATTAAGCTCTAGAACAAGGCTGCCTATTCAACTTAAATTGACAAACTGCTTAATGTTAAACCAAACTTATGGGATGATTGGACCAAGGATAATTTACTAAGAAATTCTTTTTTTTTGGACCATGGTTGTCCCTCTTGATTGCAGTTGAATTTGGAGATGCTTACATAAGTTGAGACATGTTTTCCTCCCTCTTTTCTAGTGCACCCATACAAATAAAAGACATATCTCTTTCTAGCATGACCCTTGGCCTGCTAAAGGCAAAATTTTGTCCATCTTATTAGATTCAAACTTGAGGCACCTTACTAGTATTGCTGCATCTACAAAAGTGTCTTCTATTTTCGAAACAATTATGTTTTGTTACCTTATTATAGTTCTCCTCTGGTCAGATCTACATGGGCTGGGATTGAGAACACTGCATATCCTTTAACTTTTAAGCATGCCTTGTGGTGTGATAAGGCACACTCTATTGCAAATGTGTACAAAGCCATCTCTGGCTTCTCCCTAGGGATATCCATTCCTTGGCACTTGAGAATTTGGAACTCGAGCTCAATCCCTAAGGAGAATTTCCTCATATGGAAAGTTATTAACAATGTCATCTATACCCAAGACAATTTTTTTTCAAGGGTTTGATAAATAATTCTTCCTATATTTTGTGAAACGCTGCCTCCGAAAATACTTCTCATGTTTTCTTCACCCGCCAGCATACTTTCTATATATGGAAAAGACTTCTTTGCTATCTCAGTTTGCACACTACTAGAAAAGGCTGAAATACCGATAGCAACTGACGATGGCTTCCTACGGAGCATTTCCGACGGCTTTCGACGGGCCGTCGGCGGCCGTTGGAAGCCGTTGGAAATTCGCAATATACAGGTCTCATCCGATACCTTTCTTCCCCATTTCAACAAACGAAAAAAAAAGTTTAAACCCCTAAAACCCACTTTCTTGCTTCCAAACCCCAAATTCAAGCTTCCGGATCTTGCACGGTTGCTTAATCACTCTCTATTACTTCCAATCTCGGGTATATTCTCTTATTTTTACGAAAAATCTAATTTTTACCCTAAATCTAGATTTGCCTAAGTTGATAAATTAGGGCTAATTAGTGATTCTAATTGTTTTCAATAGCCTAATGATGGTTTATAGTATCCCATGGAATATCTATTTCATTTGTTAGCTTGAAATTGTGAAGAGTAGATATAATTTGTGAATTTGTGTATATGTGTAAACCAATATGTGTTATTTCTAGCATTGCCTTGTGTTAATTGAAATATTCTCCCTCTGTACTCAAACTAAAAGCCATAGAACTTGAAAACAAGTTACTTATCAAAAAACAGAGATACATTCTACTTCATTCGGAGTTAGAATCATCCATATACATTGCTTCTAAACATCTTGACTTGTATAAAAATGAATGCATGAGTCTCAAAGAGAAATTGACTGCATTGGAAAATGACAACAATATGCTCAGGGAAAAGGAGCTAAAAAGTCAAGAAACCGTGAAGAACGCGGAATATTGAAGCAACCTTATTCGATAAAATATGCGGAATAATGTGGTAAATTAATAATTTTTTGAAATATATAAAATTAGTAAATTTTCAACCATTTACAAATAATAATATATTATATAATAAATAAGAAGACAAACTATAAAACTTCCAATTTTGTATAAACTACTTTTTTATTACGTCCCTTAAAGAGTTTTTGGCCCTGTCTGACAAGTGTTGTACATGCTCGTTATATAGATATTCATTTTTATCATAAAACAGACATTTATATTCATCTGGTACAATACTTGCTGGATTTATCCCTGTATTGGATAAGTTATAAACACAGTAAATAATTACATTTCGTACATTATTTCGTTTTAAATGGTTCACAAAATTTCACCACCATTTTTCTTTTTTGTTTCCTGTGTACACGCATTTGTGTACAATGCAGAAAACAAAGGGGAAGTGTTGCCGAAATTTTGTTGAACCATTTAAAACGAAATAATTTATGAAATGTAAGTGTTTATTGTGTCTGTAATGGGACGTAGGATGACTGACTAGCAAAAAAGAAAACTATAAACCAACATTTCAATATTATATTCTTAAATTGGGTAAAATTGACGCGTATAAGATTACGCATCAATACTTTAAAAATAAAATGTCAATTCGTAAAATGGCCAATATTTATTTTTGAATTTGAGACATATTTTTTTAAATAGGAAAAATGATCGATTATTTTGTTGATCGGAGGAGATGGATGTATCAAAGAAGGGGACTGAGAGGCTCAATAAAGGAAGATTTTTATAATGGTATAGACATATTTTTTGAATTCGCTTTAATTAATAACGGAAACGATGTAGAAATTCATTGTCTATGTAGTAGGTGTAAATATTTGAAGTATTTGTTACCAGATATTGTGAAAGTTCATTTGTGCAAAAACGGTTTCATACCGGAGTATTATGTTTGTGATCGTCAAGGAGAAGTTGTAGCACATACTCCGGCAAAGTCTGAATTAGAGGTAGTTGGTAATGAAATTTTTATGACGAATCGTATAGAAAATATGGTTGAAGATGCATCACGATCAATGTTCCCTACGGTTGAAGTTGATGACGACGATGTAAATGTTGAAGAACCAAATATTGAAGTAATTTTTTTTATGATTTATTGGATGCTACTAAGAAACCTCTTTGGGATGGTTGTAAAAGCAGCACTCAGCTATCAGTAACCGCAGAATACATTACGATGAAGTCAAAATACTACGTCACCGAAGCCGGATTTACAGCTTTTGTACAAGCTGCAAAACGACATATGCCGCCCAATAATTTAATGTGTGAAAATCAATATGAAGTTAAAAAGCTTATGTCGGCTTTTGGTTTACCTTTTCAAAAATAGATACATGTTTAAATGGCTGCATATTGTTTTGGAAAGAGGACATCACTCTTAGGAAGTGTAGAATATGTAACGAGGAAAGGTACAAACCAAGAAAAAAGAAGAGAAAGGAAGTTCCATACAAACATATGTATTATTTGCCCATCACTCCCAGGCTTCAAAGATTATACGCATCTTATGTAATTGCACCTCATATGAGATGGCATAGTGTGAGAACAGAGGAAGAAGGTACGTTGACATATCCAGCCGATGGAGAAGCATGAAAGCATTTCGATAAAAATTATCCCATTTTTGCAGTGGAGAGTCATAATGTTAGACTTGGATTATATACGGATGGTTTTTCACCATTTTCTCAATTTGGTACTAAATATTCATCTTGACCCATTATCATCACACCTTATAATTTACCTCCATGGATGTGTATGAAAAATCAATATATGTTTCTTACTATTGTCGTTCCTGACCCCGATGATCCGACACAAGGAATCGATGTTTATTTACAACCGTTGATTGAGGAGTTAAAAACACTGTGGAACGAAGGAGTAGAAACATATGACGTTTCAAAGGAAAAAAAATTCGTATGTTTGCTTCTTTATTGTGGACTATAAGTGATTTTTCTGCCTATGCAATGCTTTTAGGATGGAGTACATTCGGTCGTCTAGCTTGTTCTTATTGCATGGAAGAAACACAGGCATTTTTTTTACTGAATGGTAAGAAAATTTCATGGTTTGACTGCCATCGGTGTTTTCTCCATGTCAATCATCCCTTCAAAGGAGATAGAAAAACTTTTTAGCTAATAGAGTAGAAACCAGACAACCACTAACGATATGGTCAAGCGAAGACATATATGAACTTGTAAGGGACTATCCAAAGATACATGAAACTGGAGTACAAATAGAAATTGCAAGTAAATCGACTATTCATAATTGGTGCAAATAAAGTATATTTTGGTAGTTTCCTTATTGGAAAGATCTTCTGCTTCATCATAATATTGATGTGATGCACAATGAGAAAAATGTATTTGATAATGTTTTTGACATAATTTTGAATGTCAAGGGGAAGACTAAGGACGATTTGAAATCAAGACGATATACAAAAATTATGCAAATGCCTTGAGCTTCATATAAAACCAAATGACAATAAAAAACCCAAAGCATGTGATGAGTTAGATAATAATCAAGTTAAAATTGTGTTAAAATGGGTGGAAGGATTAAGATTTTCTGATGGGATTTCATCAAATCTTCGTAGATGTGTTGATTTTAAAAACGGTAGATTGAGTGGAATGAAAAGCCACGACTGTCACATAATGATGGAAATTTTTTACCCGTTGTATTCAAAGAACTATTGGACTTAAAAGTTTGGAAGGTAATAACGGAACTTAGTCTGTTTTACAAAGAGTTTTGTTCGACTACGTTAAAAGTGCAACATTTACGTAAACTTGAAGAAAATATTCCTATATTGCTCTGCAAACTGGAGAAAATATTTCCACCGGGTTTTTTTTAATGTAATGGAACATTTACCTGTTCATCTCTCATCTGAAGCACGACTTCAAGGTCTTGTTCAATATGGATGGATGTCTCCATTCGAGAAGTATGGTTAATATGTTACCTATTAATTTAATTACATTCGAAAATTAAAGTCAAGGTAAATTAATTTTTCATAGATACTTGAATCATCTGAAGAAAAAAGTGAGGTAAAAAGCACGAGTTGAAGGTTTGATCAGTAAATCATACATCGAAGAAGAAGCTTCGTTCTTTTTCTCTCACTATTTCAGTGACCATGTGAACATATCATTTGAAAGTGTTCCACGTAATGATGAATGCGACGAACAAGAGTCCTCTCAAATAGTGTTATCTATTTTTAGACAACATGGTCGACCTTTTGGAAAATGTGTAGATGTATGGTTAGACGATAGAGATCTTCATGTAGCACACACTTATATTCTTCTTAACTGTGCCGAGGTTGCACCATTTGTTACGTAATATGAAATAATAATTCTTGATTTATTCATTTCAATAATGCATGCACGTGTAGAATTTAATGCAATATTTTGTTCATATATGCAGTATTTATGAAAGAGAACGTCCATGTGGAGATCTTAGTAAAGAATTTTCTGATTGGTTTTCAAAGTACGTTTATGAACCGCAAAATTGCATGGTCGACGAAGGGTTGAAACATCTTGCGTTGGGACCAAAAAGAAATGTCATGACATATCCAATATATTTCGTCAATGAATATAAATTTAACACCAAAGAATACGGTGCTGAAAAATTAACTAATAATACAAGTGTATTTGTTAAAGGTAGTGATGATCTAGAAAATCACATAAATGATTTTTATGGCATTTTAACCCAAATTTTGCAACTGACATATTTGTCACGAACCGTGGGGGATGTTTTTCTGTTTAGATGCAATTGGTTCAGCAATGTTCAGGTTCTGGAATTAATGTGCACAAGTATTATAATCTTATTGAACTAAAGCACACATCGCATTATCACAAGTACGATCCTTTTGTACTAGCCAAACAAGCATTACAAGTTTATTACGCTCTTAATATGTCTCTAAAAAGAGACAAAGCAGATTGGTCAGTAGTTTTTAAAACAAAGGCAAGATTTATGTTTGATGAAAAGAATATTCCAGACGAACAAGCTTATCAGGCAGATCTTGAGCAAAGCAATGAAATAATAATAACAGATGATCGTACTGATTTTGGACCTCTGAACGATGAATCAAACGTTTTGGTTGAAGCATTTGAGAGTAGAGAGGAAAATAACGTAGAATATGAGACCAAATCTGAATCAGAAGGCAATGAGGATTGATTAAATATTATGTTGAATTCTGATGTATTATGCAATTGATGACATTTATTTTGCAAGTTATGTAATTTATGTCATTTATGAAACCGAATATGCTTATCGTCATTTACGTCATTCATGTCATTACCATTTCTATCATTTATTTAGTAATTTATGTTAAAAATGTCATATATTCTGCTCACCGTCGGAATATGAGACCCAATCTGAATCAGGTATATTTTGCACTTTATGTCATTATTATATAGTATATTTCATTATTATGCTATTATTCTCTTATAAAATGATGTGTCTGTGACATGTATCATGTCGTCCAGAAGGAGGAGCTCATCCCATTCATCCAGAGGCGATGGTAGCGGCCCATCGCAGCCGCTACAACGTCCTACTGTGTATATGGTGCCTAGAGCAGAGGAGTAAGTTTTAAATTTTTTTCAGCATCATAAATATTTTGTGTAAGATATAATAATCTATATCATATTTAACACAAGGGGTTTGACCTACAGCCGTCAGCTATAGTTCTATCAGTTTCGAGATATTCGTATAAGAGTAGGATGATGGCTTGTTGGCCCAAGTGGGATAATATTCCTTCCCACATCATGGAGTGTATATGGCAGGATTTCATTGTAAGTATAATCTTCTGTTTTCCATTCTTAATTTTTTTGTCACTTATTTATTGTTCACCTTATATTGTTTAATTATTTTTCACTTGTTTATCTTGAAATGCAGGCCGCAGTCGACGTCCAAGCAGACGACATGCAGCTGGTACGACACTACTGGATGTAGAAGATGAGGAAGAATTACCGGAATTCTATGTCGGCTGTGAAGCATAAAAGGGAGAAGCCAAACTGGATGGGAGCGAGTGTGTGGGAAGGGTGGCTGGCGCATTGGGATAGTGACGAAGTGAAGGTAAGTGTACTAATCTTTTATTAATTATTTGATTGACCTGTAAATATCAAAAAATATTTAGTAAGTAAATAATGTATTATTTATTTAAATGTACAGGCAGAGTCGTAGAGAAACTCTGCAAATAGGAACAAAAATCCTGTCACTCATCGAGGAGAGTCCAAGTCGTTCCAACAATATCACTAGGAGTTGGTAAATTTATTAAATGTGAATTGTAAATAGTTATTGTGCTGTATAATTTTTAATATACAATAATAGTACATAACAATCAATTTCAGGAAGCTGAGGCGCAGGGTCCCGTATCGTACATGAATGTATTTACCTGTACTCATGCCGTCGAGCATGTAAATCCAGGTGGGACTGTTTCATATACAATGCATGACGATAAATCGCGGAAGAGCCATGTAAGCATATTTTAGTTTATATACTATTATTAATTGTTTTAATTATTAAAGTATAATGAATTAATATATCATGCTATTAATTTCAAATGTATTTTTATTTGTTCATTCGGACACGGTTTATGGATCAAAGGCAGAAACTTTTGGAGAAAACTGGTCGAGAGTAGCTGACTACGGACGATGAGGATGCCATTTTTGAGTCAGTCATGGATCCACCTTCACGGAATAGGCTTTACAGTTTTGGCAATCAAGCGGTAATGAATAATATATTTAGATATAACAATTTAGTAATCTTTCAGTTCTAAACAACTTCACATCGCTTTAGTTTCAATAATAAATTTATAGATATAACAATTAACATATTATGCTGTAGCTTTGATAGTAAGATTATAGTAATTGAACTTTTACTAAATTAAATAAGTCTTGCAGGGTAGACATAGGAGAGCCAGCCAAACCAGAGCTCACATCGATCTAGCAAAGATTGAGGAATTGAGAGCTAGGGTGGCGCAGTTGGAGGAGCACAACTGTCGGCCGGCCATTGAGATGACACAACAGCTGGACCAGCGTATTGCTGAGTACATGCAGTAGTATGGTGGCCGCATTCCATCTTCAGCTTGTTCCGGAGGTGATTGACAGAAGTAATATGTATGTTTTATTGTTTTGCGTCATTGTTTAGTATTTTTTGATGATACATTGGGTTGGTGGAGTTGGATACTTTGAGATGTTGTGTATATTATTTGAGGTACATTTAATGATGGTAATTTTGACATTTGTGAGTTGATGGTGGAGAGTTGGTGTTCGACGGTGTACATTTTGTACAATGACATGTATGTACATTATGTTAACGAAGCGTTGGTTGGTTTTATTTTATGCGAGTTATGCTTGCTTTAATTTTTTTTATGTGATTTGAGTATATTTATATGATTTGATATTATATTGAATATCTGAGTTCGATATATGCTTGTGTGTGACTATATTATGTTTCTAGATTGTGTATATTATGCTAGAACGCAGTAGAATACTGGCAAAAAGCTTTAGCAATTCCGATGGCTTTCGACGGCTGGCGACGGCTTTCAGGTCGAAAATTTCCCACAGCTTTTGACTGCTAGTGGCGACTTTTTTGCTACCTCTTGAACGACCATGTGTCTTCGACGACCGTTTAGAGCCATTGGGCTATCTATTGGTAGCCGTCGGAAAGACTACGATGGATGCTGTTGGAAGACGTCGGAAAAATTATGCGGCGACGGGAGAACTTGCAATGGTTTTTTGCGTCGGTTTTCGACGGCTTCCGACGGCCGTCGATGATTGCCAGCCATCGGAAATCTTACATTTTCTTGTAGTGCATAGCCCCCTTCAAAATCTCAGGTTGAGTGGTACAATATTTTCAAGGCAACTCATTGGAGAATCGTTAAAGGTTCCCTGCTGCTTAAAGTGCTCAAGAAGTTCATCTATATTGTTTGGAAGGAAAGGAATTTGAGGCATTTTGTTGGAGTATCTAGGAACCATAATAAGTTATATGAGCATATTGTAAAAAACTTGCATGGCCAAATTTGAAAACCTATTTAATACTGCCTTGTATCAACTAGGGTTTCTGCTTTTGGCTTTTTCAAGTAGCCTCTATCATATTGGTGGAATGACTGATGTGGACCATTGCAAAGAACGATTAGGTAGGATGTTGGAGCGACTAAATTCATAGTGAACAACTACTTTCCTAATGCATATAGTTCATAGCCAACTGCCGATCGTTCCTCCTTGCACTAAAACTTGAGAAAGCAAAGATATTCATGATTTGTGTGGCTACTTGTTACTGATCTCATCATTTCCTCCTTTGGCCAAGGTTGTAGACATGATTTCCCGACCTTGTAAAGTAGTTTCCATCTAGACTTCTTTCAAATTTGAGTAGAATAGGAAACTTATCAATCAAAAGCTGGATCTATCTCACGAACATGGAAATTCTCTAGTAGAAAACGAGATCCAATCGAGCTGAGAATTCATTTCTCAGTGAATGCACCAAAATGTTGATGCCAAAAATGGGCATCAACACCCGCAGAATCTTATGGATATTGAACAAATAATGAAATCAAAAGAACAAAGCATAAAAGTAAATGAACATGCAGATTTTATAGTGGTTCGGCAATTTTGGCCTACATCCACTTCATAATTTTATTAATATTTCACTAGATTACAATTACAAGAACATTTGGATCAGCTAGAATCCATTGATACAAGTTTTCAAGACATAAAAAGGGCAGAGCCTCTGGAGAAGGAAGAAGAAGATGAAAAGTCCTACTTTCTGAAGCTATGCCCGTAGTATTTATAGTAGGAGACACGCACGGATCAGGCTGAAACTTTATAAGAAAACCCCCTAAGTCCAGTAGAGCCCACCATATCGATCTGCTACGTTAACTCAATGATCAATAACGATCGGCACATACATAGCCGATCGTTTTTATTTGCTCTAAACAACTCACGATCGTTTTTGGAGGATGCTAAAGGCTTTCTGATATTGCTTCTAGGATATGGGATCATACTGGGTTTTAGATTGCAAGCTATAGGTTGTTTTAATTCGAAGGCAGAATATACATCGAAATATGCTGATTGTTAGGTTGTACCCATCAATAACGATCGACCTATATCGATCGGCCTCCCTCTCATCTTCATTTTAGGATGTGCAATCATCACGGGATGCTTCACTTACCCCTTTGTTGATGTCCTAGAAGTCTTACATGGATTGGCTTCATGGTTCTCAAGATATAAGATGTTCTCCAATGATTTAAGCTATTTTCCTTGATCATTCTCTGGTCGACCTAAACAAGTCGTTGTCTCATCCGTAGCTTGTGTACACGGACTTCAGTCAATTCCAAACTTGAGATATAACTTCATAAGGCCAGGCTAGTGACTTCATGTTTTCCATACTTCGATTTGTTTTTGGTTCGAATCTGTTCGACTATCGTTTATAGTACTATATATAGCTGGCTCTTCAAGCTATCGACTATCCGTTCCTAGTTGAATCGATGATATCACGACTTCACCAAAAGGCGGGATAACATTTGCCCACCAAAAGTACGTCCTGTGAATAACATGACGTGCTTTGAATCGTAACGAGTATGAATTGCCATGACGGAATCCATTCAGTTCCATGATTGATCACTGTTCCTCTATCGTCTGTCGATAGTATAAATCTGGAGTCGTATTCTGTTTGCATATACAAATTTGGTCACGTGGGACCTACAAACCCTCTTTTATCTGATCCAATCTTAAATTTGTCAGATCCAAGTTTGACTGTGAACTTTTACTGATTTTTAAAAGTGGAAAATAGGCATAAGGACAAACTTTGAAAAAAATTAAGGCTGAAGGACATCAAGTTTCATCTTTGGGCTGAAGGACAAACTTTGAAAAAAATTAGGCTGAAGGACAATGCTAGTTAGAACTAGCATTTTGTATAGTGTAAAAACTGAATATAATGCTAGTCTATCTAGCATTTTGTATAGTGTAAAAACTGAATATAATGCTAGTTAGAACTAGCATTGTCCTTCAATCTAATTTTTTCCAAAGTTTGTCCTTCAGCCAAAAAATAAAACTTGGTGTCCTTTAGACTAATTTTTTGTCAAAGTTTGTCCTTTTCCCTAATTCCCTTTTTTTAAAATTTGAACTTAATTCTAACCTGTTTCCGTGCATATTCATACACACGTTTATGTTGTGGACCTTAGGCCATGCTCGAATGTCCACAGGTCGTTGCTAACTCTCATGATTTTCTGAATGTTCGCGTACGTAGTCGAATTTCTATGATCATTTTCCATCCATCTTTCACTCACCACATTTTTCACTTACTTCATCATATTTTCATTCATCATCATTTTCATTCTTTTTTTTAAACCGTCTTTGATCATGGAACCGGGTGTTGTGGTTTAGGTAACAAAGCAATCATTCTAAGGTATGAATAACTGAGAAAAGCGATCGATCGGTATTAGGATGGATCGGCATGCAATGGAATGGTTGGCAGATTGGATTAAGAATGGATCGATGAACACACAACTCAAAGATGGATCGGTATGGTCATCGAGTATGAAATGATCGGTGTAGCCCTCTGAAGTGAGAACGACCGGCTAAATCCTACAAGATGAAAAATGTAACGACCCGTAATTTTCGATAATTTAAATTTGTTAATATAATGATATTTTGGTCATATAATATTGAAAGAAATAAAAAAATCTGTAATTTAATAATGAAATGAATACTAAAATGAAATGTAACAAATGATAATTAAAGCTAATTATTAACAATTTGAATGTGATTCCAATAAATGGAATAATGTAAATGTTATACTTGGTTATAAATTGAATATAAGGAAACAAATGTAAATATTTAATTTATTTGTGGTAATTGAATAAAGCCAATATTATGTAAAGAATTATAATATTTGTTGTATTAATGTGTGCATTAATTTATAATGGGATATAAAAGGTAATTGATAATATAAAATGTTGACTTACTGATAAAATAATGTGTAATGAATGTAAATGGAATAAATTAGTGTTATGAGACTAATGGTAGCATTTGTGTAAGTAATGAACTTATAAATGAAATAAAAGTTAATGGTAACAATTATTATGTGTTACATATTTATTTAGTCTATTAAATAAAATTGGAAATCAAATTTTGCAATTAAATGAGGTTAAATATTACGTAAATTGAAATTAAGATGAAATGGGAAGATATTAATGCACTAAGATATAAACCAATGTAAATTCTATTCATAATATGATAATTGATGTAATAAAAAGAATGAAACCAAGATAAATAAATTTATTGGTATTTTAAATTATAATAAATGTGTAAATTGACAAAAATCCAATAAAATTGAAATATAGTAGTTGATACAAATAAAGATGGAAATTTGAGTATATTAATGTAATGAAATGTAAAACAAATGTTAATTATGTTATTAGATTTATAATTGGTTGAATATAAAGGTTGAAATAAAATTAAAGCCATTTATTGATATTAAATTAAAATTAATTGGATATAATTACGGTTGGAATTGAACACTGTAATTATTGAATTAATGAACACTGAATTTATATGTAAACTTGTTTTAATTTATTATAAATGTCTTTGCAATCAAAATGATGAAAATTTGTTAGTTAATAAATAATTAATTAAAAAGTGATTAAATTAATTTATTATTAATTTATTTAATTAACTGAAATATAGTCATTTTGGCCACTGACTCGGATTTCGACGAAACTAGTTTCATCAGATCCGTAATGGTGAATTATTATAGGATTTCAAGTTTTGTAACGATCGAACTTGTCGTTTGATCGTACGGGCTCGAAACACCTTGAAATCAATTTAATTGAAATCAATTGAAATCAATTTGAAATAAACTGATTTTAATATAACTTCTTCATACAATGCAATTAGGACCTGAAACCTATTCCATTGGATTTAAAAATAATGAAAACATCTATTTTGATATATGGGATGACCCATCTTCGTTCCGGAGGCTGAACGGGCTTTTCGGACCGTTTATCGTTCAACTTCCAAAACAAATCTTGTCCATTCATTTTATTTCTGATCTGCCTATAAATAACCTGTTATAAACCCTAGAAGTCTTCCTATCTCTTATTTCTGTACGTACATTTCTCTGTGGCTCCTCCTTTCCAATGGCAGACTAAACCCTAATTCCCAATTGCAGTTTCAATTCGAAAATTCAACTTCAAAATTTAAACTCTTCAAACTATATCAAATTATATATCAATTCGAAGCTCTCGACGAGCGCAAGTCAAATCTACTTTTTTTTCTATTCGAGTCAAGTGATCAGAAATAGACGATGAAGCTCGACCGCACGTTGTTAGGGTTTCCTAGTGGACGGTGGATCTTCCACTTGAGGTCGATCGGAGGGCAAGGTTTGGTGGAGAATGTCGAGGCAAGTTGATCGGTGGGTTTTGTTTGGTCGCTGGAGGCCGGAATTCGCCTCGAACGACATTGATAAGGCGGCGGCGACATACGGCTAGACGGCGACCGAAAGGGCGGCGGTCTAGGCTATAGAGGCGTCCAGGTTCGAGCATCACGGTGGGTGGTCTCGATCGAAGCATTGGGCAACGTGCAGGCGTGCGTTTGTGGTCAAAGTAGGGCTTCAGGAAACGGCTTCGGTTCTGTGCGCAACGATTTAGGGTTCGAACGTTAATCTCGAGGTGATGTGGTAAATGATTTATAACTTAATTGTTTAATTCTATTTATTAAATTTATGAATCGTATAACTTCTAACTTACATATCTTTTGCATACGAGGCCCGTTTCACGTGCGGTTTCTACCGCTGGAATCGTATTGAAATTTTGGACATGTTGATGCTAGTTTGGTCGAATTCTGAGACCGTTCAAATTTTGGGTTTAAATTCAATTTAAATTCAAAGGTGAGTGTTTTAACCCACTCACAACTTATAAAAATTTCTTATGTTAGTTAAATTAATTTTTGATGTGATTGGAAATTTATTTATGGCTGTTTGATATATTTAAATCATCATCTCAGTTAATTTGAATTTATTTGAATTAAATCGTTATTTAATTTATTATTGAATATAAATTTCCAATTAAATACCTGTTATTGATTATCGGTTATATATTGATATTTATTGATTGATTTGGATGATGTTTGTAATGGATGTTGATTGTTGATATTGGATGAATGGATGTTGTATTTTATATCGTTATAAACCGCAAGTTCACTATGGGTTGAAATGATACATACCCAAATGATCTATAGATTAAGGAAAAATTGTTATGGGTTGAAATGATAGACTCGAGCGATTTTATGGATTTTATTATTAATTCGGGATTGTAGTTTGAAATGATATATATAACCGTAACATTTTAAATTGCAGATTGAAATGATAAATATCTGTATCACTTGACCCTAGGGTAGAAAACTATATACGGACACCGGATTGGTTAAATTTAATGATTTTGAACTTCTAAATTTTTGAATTAATTAAATGATATCTTGAAATAAAATTTGATGTATATAAATTGAAGTATTATTGGAAAATCAAGTTTTGTGTTGAAATGTGAATTGGTTTAAAAGGAATTGCTTTAAGAAATAAATTGGAAGTTTAAAGTTAAACTTTTAAGTATAAATGAAATTCTATCAAAATTAAGTTATTGAAGTTGTTTGAAAATACTTTGAAATATTTTGAAATTGGAGTGATCTGAATTTATTATTTGATCATGGATTGAAACGATATGAAATTCAATAGTTTATTGAAATGTTAAATTGAAAGGTTTGGAATTTGGTTTGTTGACTTGGAAATTGAAATTGGTCCAAATGTGTTGAAATGAAATGAATAGTTTAATTTGATATTAATTCCAAATTCATGTTTTAATATAAACTGTTTTAAAAATATATTATTATTTCAAAATTATTAATTATTAAGATTTCAAAGTATTAAACTATTTTAACCTGTATTAATTATATTAAATCATTTTAACATATTTTAAACCATTTAATTTATTTAAACTAATTAATCTGTTTTAACTTATTTTAAATCAAATTAATCTATTTTAAAGCTATTTAATCTATTTAATTATATTTAATCTATTTTAAATCTACATTAACTATTTATAACTATTTAAACTATTTTCTTCTAAATTCCAAACTAAGTAAAATGGATGGGTTTATATTCAAATTCTCGATTTTTAAAGTGAATGTGGTTAAGCGACATTATAACCTAAGTTGGGATCTAAATAGCATATTTGGTTTAATATGATAATTTTGAAATGAGAGTTTAACCTAATTTGGAAATATGACTTTTGAAGGGAAATATAATTTCGAACTATGATTTCAATGTGATATAATTTCGGAAGTAAGTAATGATTTCGAAAATGATATGATTTGAATTGAATATGATATTTTGATATCAATTATGAAATGATTTTGGAAATGTAAAAGAACCATCCAGTGTGTAATAAGCGATTGGTTGTTAAAGAGACCGGGATCAGATATTGTCATACTCTCTGCCAATACCGAAAACCACTTTGACAACTGTGTACGCGGTGGAGATTCCAAAATGAAGTAGGATGGTTGGCGACGATCCTATACGAGGTATATACGTGGACTTGACTCCCATGAGTTAGCTTAAGGTGGCTAAAACAGGAGCAATTGACGGGCCAAGTGAGGTCATTCCTCCGATCGGGCACACTCCTTCGATACTATATTCTGACTTTGCGACTGATTTGGTGGCCACCCTCGATTTTTGATTTGGGAGTGTGTTCCGAGGTGGGTGGTAGTAGTTGCTATGCATTACCACCAGTCCGGAAGTGTAATTGGTATATCTACCTTGGCATTGCCTAGTTGTGTCGTGTCACCAACACTATCGAGACCACTACGAGTTTGTTTTGTACCATACCTATAGAGTGCCCTCTGACGACGTCCAATACGGACGGGATTACGGTACTGTATAGACTATGAGAATATATAAAAATGTGTTAAGGGGGAAATGGGTAACGCCTTAATGCTATTTTAATAGTTTATCTTACTGTAGACATATTATAATAGCGTATTGTACTACATAGTAGATAGTTTAACTGATCCTTAGGAGATGTGAATCCCGAACATCTCTTAAGTTACTGCACTCATGTTAGACACTGGATAAGAGATGTCAAACCCCGTAAACATCTTTGATGCCGTTTACACTCATATTTTGTTACCGTTGATTTGACTTACATAAGATCTTTTAGTTCTGACTCGAGTGTTTTGTCTTTTCAATTCGCTCGGGTCAGCCTAAGCATTTCAGGATTTGAAGACCTTATTTCTGGAGGACGAAGACGAAGATTTGTACTATTATTATTTACTATATTTATTTCACTGCATTCATACTGTTCCGCTGCATTATTTGTTTATCTCTGATATGTGTAACTCTGATTTTGTACTGTATAAGTATAATCAAATGTTTTGTATACAGCTTCATGAACTGTTATTTGATTATTATATTTTGTCATTCCACTGCGAGATTCTGTTTTGTTTTTCTTTCTTTGTTTTTCTTGTTCACCCTAATAACAATCCGCCCTTCTGTATGGTTTGAGTCGGCACGTGTGCCTGCTTAAAACGTACAAAAAGGTGGGATGTTACAAAAACGATCGAATAAAATCTATCTCTATATAAGGCTTGACAGTGATCCGCTTTCTTCACTCTACTTTTCACACTTTTTCCTTTAAGCTCTGAAACGAGATGAGTGCCCTATTCTTCCCATTGTCGATCCTCACAACGGTATCATCTTCCCCCGCACTTGGACTCTGAATCATTTTTGAATCTTCCCTCTTTTAGATCTCGAGCATAGGTAAAACATTACCTGAATTTGCTGCATAACTGTTAAAACAATTTTGAATCTAGGACTGTTGACATGGTATAAGTTTTCTTCTTCCTTTTTGTTTTTGTAAACGTTCTCAATGGAGGCGAGGTGGCTTGCCTGGAAGAGGTCAACGACCTACCATTATCGGGCCGATCGTACTTGGAGGGGGATGATAACGAGAAGACGAAAGGTTTGGAGTGGTGGAGATGAGAACGATTCTTACGATCGTTCGTGGACGATCGGTGGAGTTCTGCATGGTTGGAGTTAGAGGATTGATCGAAACGGTCGGATGTGATAACTTGGGGAATGTTCGGTGGGCAGGACGATCGACTATGGTCACTCTATGGAACGCTCAGCATATACTCGACACCAGAATGTTGGGCCCTTAGAATATTAGCAACGATCAAACTACAACCATCAATAGAACGTTCGTCTTATGCTTGAAATTAGTGCTTTTAACCATTCATAAGAACATGACTAATAGCATGAACATGAACTCAAACCAAGTAACTAGCTCCGGTTTCTTGTACACACTTAAACATAAACACGACTATCACACAACATGACATCCATGGCTAATAGCATGTTGCCTTAGAGCAAGTGCCATGAATGAAGAACTTTAACTACCATGTCAAAACTTATCCGTAGCTCAGACAATGTTTGATTTCCGTTGGCTAACAACTGTCTTTTGAACAAATTTCTATGTCTTGTCGTTTCTTCTCGCCTTCAGTTTTGCATAACCCATTATTATATTGATTAGCCACTACAACAAAATTAATTTTTAATTGCAAGTGGGGATAGCGTGGTGACTGTGTTGCTGTATTTAATGATTAGGGTGCTAAATATACAGCGTGCTTACACTGTCACATTGAATCCTCAATCCCGCTAATTAAAAACTTAAGCGGCAAAATATTTTATTTCCCTCCTTCCACCGCTCTACACCAAATCCCTCGTAATGTCTTCTTCTTTACAAAAACCAAACTTTTGCTCCTCTTTTCACTGGTCTAACTTCTGGCTTCACTATCCTCAGCCCAAGGTACCTTCTTGCGACCTCTTTTCTTCATCAATTTACATCCAGATCCGACGACTTGTTGCAGGCAGGGTTGGCCCTTTACCAAAGTAGCTAAAGCAACCACTCCGTGCCTCATTAAAATCTAGGGCACCATCTTCCCACACCAGTGCAACAACAGATTAAAAAAACAAAATCACGATTTGCTTCTCACTCGGCAACGGCGATTCCATCTCCATCCAATCGACACTCGACAGCGATTCCATCTCCATCCAATCGACACTCGACAGCAATTCCATCTCCATTCAATTGACAGTGGCGAGGCAACGACGACTCCTCAATGCAGCTAGGGCATAGCCAAATAGTGGCATAGGATTGGACAGTGACAGACTTGAGACTTCGATCATTGGTGCTTGGTTTTGGTTACTGCAGCACTACTACTGCCTGCTTGTTTTTGAAAAGGTAAATAAATTTGGTCTTTTGCATCTTCTAATATATATTTTGTTGTACTTAGTATTGTAATTTGCAAACAACATAACTATGTTCTAAATTCTAATGCAAATTCAATTTTGATCCCTATGTTCTAATTTTGAGTTGGTTAATTGTATATTAAGGATTGATTTGTATAATAAGGGTCAAATCAAAATTGGTATATTTAATTTGTTATTTGAGATAATAGTATAATAAAGATTGATTTAATAATAATTAATGAATTTTTTTTAATCGTTAGTTCATGTAAAATTTATCCCCAAATATCTAGATTTGTTTTCATAGGAATTTATAGTTAATGTTTTTGTAGTCAAATTTATTAGTCAAAAAGAATTTGGCTTCAAATTATCGTGAGAAATATTTTTGATAATTTATAACTAACAGATTAGATATTCATAATGAAAATATTTTTGTTATTTTAATATTTATTAATAACAATACCGTTTGATGTTTAATAGTTAAGAAACTTTGGGATTTTTTTAATTTGTTTTCAAGTCCCTCAGTTCTATGATTACTTGCTGAGTTTTAATTAGCCCATTTTATTCTTTTAGATGAAATAGTTTACGTAGGTTTGATTAGTGACTTGAGGTGTGTGGACTGTGCCACCCTTTATGAGCTAAAGTGATTAATGAGGAAATAATTAATTTTTTGAAATTTTACTATGTTCTTCGTTTGTCTTCTGGTTATTTTTATAGTAAATTGGATGTTGAATTATTGTTACTGTTAATATACTAGATGTAAATGAAAATAATCCTTTATATCCAGGAGTTCTTTTTCTGATTTATAACTGTGTTTGAAGACAGATCAATGAATAAACTGGACTCAACTCCCATAATAGAAAATGAGAGAGATTGTAATCAACCATTCAAATCACAATGTTATCCTTTAGTCTAGATTCTGATAACCAATACTAAATTTTAAATCTGAACACATTGTCAATTTAACCATTTGGAGATGTCAAATCTGATGTATCTGCGTTTGCAATCTATTCTTTGCAACAGCTGAACACTCAAGTTTGTGTAATTTATATCCATTTGTTTGTCTTAATCTATGGATTTATAAAGTGGAGCAAATGAGGCAGATTTTTCATTAAGGTAACGATTGAAATGTTTTAGTTGATCTTGCTAATTTAGCACTCCCATTGTCCTAGTATACATAAAACTTCCGAAAATCACAATGTTTTAGTTGAGCGTGCTTATTTAAAATGTTCCATGGAAAATGAAGTATCTACTCCATATAACCTTACAAATTAGGGTCTTAAATCCATATCCCTAAATTTAAACTGTATGGCACTGCTCTAGTTCATTGGTCCATGAATAGACATGATATTTGAACCAGTATATTTCTGTCTTATTTTCTTCATGGAACTGTAATCTCTATAATTTCAACCACAAAAAATTTGATCTAATAATACATTCCTTCTCTTCTCAACTTTTGATACCAGAAAGCACAGCTAGCTGCTTCCGTTGGTATCACCCATTTTTATCTGATTTTGTATAGACTATGGTTTGATGTCAACAAAATCTACCTGTTTAGCTTAGATAAAAATGGTACTGTTACCTAAATTATTTTTAATATGTAATAGTATATATTAAATTTTGTAACGTCGATAATAAACTAGTTCAAAATTTATAAGGAAAACATCCCACAAGCCACACACCTGAAACTGAATATTTATACATTAAAATTTTGGATTTTATTTGTGCAAGGCAGTTTTCATTTTATACTGTCCCTTTTCATTGATCTTTAATTAATTAGATTACCGGTGGTTATATACAACCCATGTGTAAATATATCATTAGACCAATGATCGAAGAGGAGTTCTGATGGTTGTTATATAAGATATATGTATTTTGAGTATTATGGTGTGGTTGGATTTTTTTTCTTTTAAAAAACAACCAATTATAATCTATACATGTAGTGTGAAAAGGATATGAATTGTGAACTTGCACACAGTTCATTAAATAGTATTGATAGGTAGTAACATTTTAATTTGGATTATTAGTGTAGTATAATGTCCTTCCATGTTACTGAATAATGGATTATTAGTGTAGTATAATTTTAATTTGCAATCCCTTCTTTTGTGAAATCTCTTCCTGTGTTTGATTGATTTCTTGGTATTGCTTTAGCTGCCTATCATAGAATAAAAAACTACATTTTAACTATATTCTTGCATTATGCTTAATTTACAACTTAGTGGTAACTAAATAAGTTGAGTTGTTAATGACAGTGCATTGTGTTCTGTGGAACTAACAAACATGTCAACACTTAATAGTGGGCGAAAAGGAGAGATGTTTATATAACTTAGCTAGCTTCCAGCTTTGTCTAGAAATATTTTTCAAGCACAATGTGTGTATAATTTAGCAGTCTTATATCGGTTAATACATCCTCCAAGCACAATATGTATTAAATGTGAGGTTTTCCTTTGTTTTAATTACAGTACATTTACTATTGTTTACTGGATGAAGCCTCTACCAACAAGTGCAATATTTAGATGCTTCCAGAGTAAGTTTATATATCAGGTTTTAACTTAAATTCCATTTAAGTCTACATGTTTTTATCATTATTCTTTTCATTTATTTTTATAGAGTAAGGAAAGCATCTTATAATGATGTAAATAGTCTGAATATGTATTTGCTTGTGAAAGAACAACCTACTCATCTTGATGCAACAAAAATGACTACAAGAAAATTTACTATTTATTGCTCGATGAAGTTTTTTTAATTAAAATAAATAATTAATTCGTTGAGTGGTTATAGGATTTTATGCTTGCTTAGCTTCTTTTTTAAATCAGTCGATAGTTCCTTACCTTCGTTATCTTATTATGGTGGAGTAATTACTGAATTTAATTCTTACTGTAGTTCCAAAAAAATGATATATCCTTACTGTCAATCTTTTTTGGCAATGACTCGTGTGGAACCTGGAGTTGTGGCATGGCTAATAATGGACCTAATACCAACGGAAGCCAGTATTTTATTTGCACTGTTAAGGACCTAATACAAACTCTAGGGCTCAAGATAAAAGGCGCAAGAAGGATGCCTGATCACTATAATCTTAGGTTGTTTTTTTCCTACTGCACCAGCTATTCATTTTCATTTTCAGTGTTCCTTCTCAATTTCTGTTTATCCTTATTTATGTGCCCATTAATTTACCTTGCGTGCTCTGACAAAAAAACCGTACTCATAATCACATGGTTTAAAAATGGATTTTAACTCAGAATCAATGTATCTTAATTCAGTACCCTTGCATGAATATGTAAAATGTGTGAAATTGTATGGTTTGCCCTATAAAACAATACGTTTTGCATCAATAAAACTTAATGTATTAACTATAAATGATATTACTATAGATATTAATGTATTAACTTTATCTACCATGGTCCAACGATATTAATATTATATTATATTTATTTTTTCTGCTTGTATGTATGGAAGATGCCAAAGTTTTGGGTGGGTTTCTTGAATTAGTATCTTAGACACATCTCTTTCTTTCATTGTATTACTACAGGTTATGATCCTCTTTTTAATACTTGGCTTCGAATGAGAAATTATAATACTTGTTTTTATTTTCTTCAATATTCTTTATTTAAATTAATTCAATATGAACTTTTAATGCTAATGTATTTCTTATTGTGTGATTGCAGGCAACTGTGGTTTTCAATGGATTAGCTTTTAACACGAACCACTGCAATTTGTGAGGTGAATAGTGCAGTATTTAAAAATTTCAATTCTCAACTGAATTCCTTATCCTATAATAGTTGAAATTAATTGCAATCACTTATATCATAGCATGCATGTGAACGTCAAGTTGTGATTTTGAAGTTTGAGTGAAAAATAAACCAAGAAGTTATATAAAAATTAACTATTTCTTATAAAATTTAACTAAGTTATATAAAAATTAACTAAAATTATTGAAATTATTAATAAACTAAGTCTTATAAATATTCAACTAAGTTACTTAAGTGAGTTTTATATAAACTAATTAAAGGATATAAAAATTAACCAAGTTATATAAATTAACTAAGTTAATTAAGTTTTATAAAATCAACAAAATTTAATTTTTTTTAATTAAATTAACTAAAGTTTATGAAAATTAATTTAGTTTTATAAAAATCATGTCTTTGTTAAATTGTTATAAAAACTGACTAAGTTTTATAAAACTTATCTATTTTTTATAAAAATTAACCAAGTCAGCTAAGTTTTATAAAAATTAACTAAGTTTGTAAAAATTAACTAAATTTAAAAGAAGAATATAATATAATACAATATAATAATAGTAGTAATAAAATGATATAATAATAAATTAACTAAGTTTAAAATAACTAACTAAGTTAATTAAGTTGTATTATAATTAAATAAGCTATCTGTTTTTTTGAAGTTAACTAATTTTAATAAAAGTTAACAACGTTATCAAGTTTTATACAAATTTAACTAGATTAACTAAAAGTTTATAAAAATTAACTAATTCTTATAAAATTTAACAAAGTTATATAAAAATTAACTAAAATTATTTAACTATAAACTAAGTCTTATAAATATTCAACTAAGTTAATTAAGTGAGTTTTGTAAAAATTAATTAAAGGATATAAAAATTAACTAAGTTATATAAAAATTAACTAAGTTAACTAAGTTTTATAAAAATTATTTAAGTTTATAAAAATTAACTAAATTTAAAAGAAGAAGAAGAATATAATATAATATAATAATAATAGCAGTAATAAAATAGTGTAACCACAACAACAACAACAACAACAAATTAACTAAGTTTAAAATAAGTCACTAAGTCAATTAAGTTTTATAATAATTAAATACGCCAACTGTTTTTTTAAATTAAATAAGTTCATAAAATTTATTTAAGTTTTTTAAAAATTAATAAGTTTATAACAATACACATGCAATTGTTGAATAAAGTATTTTAACAAAATTTACATCCATTTAAGGAAATTCCATATGTTTTTGATATCATTTCCATATGATTATATAAATTAACTAAATTTTGTAAAATTAACCAAGTTAATCAAGTTTCATATAATTAAGTAAGTTCCATGTAAATTAATTAAATTTATATAATTAAGTTTCACATACATATATGTATGTATGTATGTATAGTTATAATTGCTAATTGTTGAATTTATTTTTCATAGGTACCATCTATGGTGCATACAGATGGTAAAATGCTGTTGTATATCAGCAATTTGAAGTTCTTTTGAAGTAACTACTTTTTTGGTTTGCACATTTAATCGTCATGTGTAGTATGATCTTTTTATCACTTGTATTATTTACACTTCTAAGGTAATGTTCATTAAATATTACGATGTGTTATGCATTATTCTATGTGAATGTTGAATGATTAGTTATTTTTCGTTTAATGTAATCTATATGATTGTGTGAAATGATACATTGTGTTTATGTAAATTTGTCGATTATAATGTGATAATGGATATGTACGTACTGCAAAAGTTATTTTTAAAACGCTGTTAAGCACGCCATTAATAATACTTTTTAAAGCATGTTCAACACGCTATAAAAACATGTTTTTATAGCGTTTCTTCTGTTGCAATAATAGGTCACTGATTTATTACAATATGATGATTTACAGCGTTTATAAAAACGCTGTAGAAGCCTTTTAAAGCATATTAAGAACGCCATTAATAAAACTTTTTATAGCATGTACAAAACGCTATAAAAAACATGTTTTTTATAGCATTTTTTCTGTTGCGATAATAGGTCACTAATTTATTACAACATGTTGATTTATAGCGTTTATAAAAACATTGTAAAAGGGTTTTATAGCATTTTTTAAACGCCATTAAAGGGTCTTTTTGTTGTAGTGAGCGCTTTACCACACAGCACTTACACTCACAATGCACCGGGGGGCACAAATTGTTTTTTCTAATTATGATTTTTATTAAGTTTGATAGCAAGGGAATTTAGGTGTTTCAGACATTCTACAATCATGCCAGCCGGATCTTCTTCTCATAAGGCTAATTCGAACGTAGAATCTAGCTTAGCGACTGAGTCTGATAGCTTACCGCTTAGTCATAATTCGGGACAGCCTTAAGGCTCGAGTTTTCAGCTTAATCTTTTCGAGATTGTTCTCGTCCTTTCACCGGAAATTATCGAACCAGCACCCGATACTTTAGAAGATGCAATCATTCTCGAAAATCCTCTTGATTCAGTAGCTTCAAAGATTAAAGAAGTCGCTCTCCACAGGATTTGCACAAGGCATGGTATTCTTTTTGGCGATGTATTAGTTCTGTTATGAGACAACATGTCTCATAGACCTCCCGAAGGGTACACAGCATGCAACAAATTTATGTGCTGGGCGGGATGCATCCCGCCGTTCAATTCATATATCCGGGGGTTCTTACATTATCTAAGAATTGCTCCTGCACAACTCCACCCAAATAGTTACGCGCTCCTCAATTGTACATACATGGTATTCATGGAGTTTCTACACCGTCCACCCACTATCGAAGACATCCGATTTCTTTTCACTTTTAAACTGCGGACAGGGAGTCTATCATTCACTTTTCTTGAATCGGCGAAGAAATGCCAGATTTTGACCGGTAGTTGGAACAAATTAAGTGCTTTCTTGCAAAGAGTTGGCTCGTGTTAGGCTTGAGAGAGATGTGGCCATTGAAAAAGAAAAAGACGTCGACATGCTCATTCAACATGAGACATAAACGATCACGAACAAAGTGAGAGAAGATGTGATGAATGAGCTCGACCCACTCCTCATTCTCTACAATGCCAACGTACTCAAACATAGGAATTTAGTGTGGCTTTGCTAAGACTACCCTTACCAGCTTCATCATGCGTGGGAATTTCTTGTCTCAGAGGAGAAAAGACTTCACGGCTCAGAAAATGTCGACGTAACCAAACTTGAAAATAAATACCCATTTTGATAGTATTGTGCCTTAGGATCTTTTTCTCTTGCAAGTAAGTCTTCAAGCACGTTGATCAAAAAAATGTTCAATGCAAATTTTAAATGATTCATGTAGATACAGTGTATTGTTGTAAAATGTTCGATGCAAATTTTAAATGATTCATGTACATACAGTGCATTGTTGTTTTTTAGTATTATACTATATATAAATGTATACATGGGGGTCTTCTTATATTAATGTTGTTAGTGAATTTTTTATAAAATACGTCGTGTGAGTTATTTTGTTTTTAAATAAAAAGAATAGAAAGAGAAGATGAGGGAGGATTGAGAATAATCCACTACAACAAAAAAGATCCTTCGCGGCCTTTTAAAAATGCTGCCATACACATTAGCAGCGTTTCAAAGAACGATGCCTAATGTCATGCTGCCATAGTGTAAGAAAATATCGCAGCGTTTTAAAAATGTTGCTAAAAAGAAGGCTACCGAAGCTTTTACAAAACACTGTAGTGAATTAATTTCGCAGCGTTTATTAAACGACGCAAACTAGTTTAAAATGCTGCGATATATCACTTTTTCTCAACACGTTACACCTATTGTTGCACTTTTGAAACGTTGCGGTATACCAACTTTTTTGCAACATTTTATACTTACGGTAGCAGTTTTAAAACAATTATAAAAGTCATAAATAATATATTCAAAAGGAAACTATACATTTATAAAGCACTAATAGATATAATATGATATTTTAAGTAGTTAGGAAGATTAAACATAATCAAAGCTACATCAATTTCATACACCATAAAATCCAATCATATACAATATTTCATGAACAAGGTTTTAAGCAAAAATGTTAGCGACATAAAATCTTACAAAAAGAGCTTGCAAAAAGAGAAAATATAAATAATGGAAAGTCCAAGCTTGTCTCCTTAAAATGTCCAATATGCCTATAAAGATAAAAGTAATTAGAGATCAGCGGTAGAAGAGAACAAATATGAATTTATTTAACATCAAATAAGAGAAGTTCAAGCTAATTTGACTAGCTCAAAACAGTAGAAAATCTCATCCCTAATTATCAGCTAAACAACCCAAGTGAAACACAGCCTAAATTTAATACAATTCTTTCAGTTGAAGCGACACTACCATCCAACAAACGAGGGACGTCATTTTCTATAGGATAACAGTACTCATATGTACACAAAGGACGAGGCATGCACCAACTTACCACATTACTAGCATAAGTACACTACCGCTTATTCAGGGTTGAACCTGAAATTGAATATACAGTTAGTAAGATGCAACTCTATGTAACAAAATTAACAGCATATAAAAATATGCATACATGAAAGGATCTGTCTCATCAATTGTATCCACGAGACTGACATCCTCACCATCCACTCCGTATGATGCTAGCAACATTCTCTGCCAAATTGAAATATGATAGCCCATTGTTAATTTAAAATTTACAACATATTATTTAATAAATATGAAACTAAATGCACAATAAACTCCATACACAAATATAGAGAGCAATTGCAGTATGACACAAGTCACAGTACACTTTTTGTAAGGGCAAAAGTGGGCTAGTAAGGGGAAATTTGGCGATTCATAAAAATGCACCTAAAATATAAAATGTGTCGTTTCGTGGGAAAGAAACCAAGAATCGAAGCAAAATTTATGTGATATAGATCTGTACAAAGGTTTGCAGAATTCATGATGGTTTTCCAAATATTCCCAAGTCTAGAATAGGAATAAAGGCAATTATCCAATATTAATTTGAATGTTTTATAAGCAGTGATGATGTGAAAAAAATAGTTGCTTGAATGACTAAACTAATTGCTGAAATTAAGCTAACAAACTTACTCCATTTA
The DNA here is from genome assembly GCA_030737815.1 of Allium fistulosum. Taxonomy (NCBI): domain Eukaryota; kingdom Viridiplantae; phylum Streptophyta; class Magnoliopsida; order Asparagales; family Amaryllidaceae; genus Allium; species Allium fistulosum. The sequence goes on along the minus strand of CM060902.1, from coordinate 373,401,837 downwards.
TCTTACATACAACAGAAAAAAATGAACATACAATGATACAGAATATATCGTACTAAATGCATCTGCATTCAAAATTAACTTACATGGTCCTCAAAATCAGGGTTGGTCAAATTCATGGATAGATTTCTGATCAGTAACAAAACCTAAACAAAAGTTATAAAAGTCAGAATATGCACCGATAGCTTTTACATGTATTAATTGCATAATAATTGTACCACATCATGATATATGATCATAAATAAAACTGCAAATGATGTAAAGTAGAAGATATATTTTAATAAAGTAACAGATGTGTAGTCAAATGTCTTACCTCATTTATCAATTCAAAAATTTCCAACATATCTACCATTTCTATTATTTTTTATAATGGGTTAACATATAATAGCTGCATAAATCATCATGCAACAACTTAAAATTTTATGGATACCCTACATGTTCAACTTTATACCCTTCAAGTTTTTATCAGCTAGCTTTTATATATACTGTGCCACTATAAGCAGATTTTATACAGCATATGAACTTTTAGGAGAACGCCAGCTAAAACTTCTGAGATTTTATCTTCCACTGGAATTGCAAAAATAAAAATCTAACAAACTATACCAAGTATAAGATTTTTGATACATATACCTAACATGTGGTCTACTTTTCATTGAGCGTGAGTCAACCATTGATCAGATCTTATTGGGGATGATCTAACAAATACACATTTAGTGTAGATGCATGGTAACTAGTAGAAAATATGTTAGAGTGCCTTAAAAACCTAGAAACTATTCAAGCTAACTTCAAACAATACATAACCATAGTTTGGAAACCATCTAATTAGGTGAGAAAATGGGAATAGTACAAACTTAAATGACTTGTTCTATTTATTGACAGCTCTAAGATGCCCGAAGACTAGAGCAATAGCATCTCCAATAGTTTTTGCTCCCAAAAGAGAGACCGATCCAAAGAAAAGAATCGTTATTACTGGTCAAGGTCTTGTCTCTATTTTTGGCAATGACATCGACACATTATATGATAAGATATTGGAAGGAGCAAGTGGAGTTAGTTTAATATATAGATTTGAAACTTCTACTTACTCTGTGAAATTTGGAGGTCAAATTCGTGATTTTTCAACCAAAGGATATATTGATGGGAAGAACGATAGAAGGATGGATGATGCATGGAGATACTGTTTGGTCGCTGGTAAAAGAGCTCTTGATGATGCCAATCTTGGAACTGAAGTGCTGAGAAATGTAAGCAATGAGAAAGCTGTTTTACAATTAGCACACACTACATTCATAAATCAGAAACTCTCACTTGAATAAAAATCTTAAGTCCATATGGTTTGATGCTTAAATTAAGATATTATACGAAAAAAGGAAAAAAACTGAACTAATATAGCTCATCTGATCAAAACAATTTCAAATGAGAGGTGCAAGAGACGACACAAATCTTCTACAAAAACCTAAAATGTGTTGTGTAGGTGCATGCTTCTTTGGAATTTTGGTATATTTTCATAAGATGATTAAATATACATTATATGATAAAAGATCTAACCTGAAAACTCTTTCTCGCAGATGGGTAGAACAAGAATTGGTGTTCTAATAGTCTCTGGCATGGGTGGAATAAACGATTTCACTAGTGGAGTGCAATCCTATGTGATAAAAGGCTACAAGAAAATCTCTCCATTTTTCATTCCATGCTCAATCACAAACATGGGTTCTGCACTGCTAGCTATAGACACCGGACTAATGGGACCAAACTACTCAATCTCTACTGGATGTGCAACTGCAAACTACTGCTTCTATGTAGCAGCAAACCATATAAGAAGAGGAGAAGCTGATATCATAGTGGCTGGAGGGACAGAGGCTGCAATTTTGCCTACGAGGATTGGTGGATTTATTGCCTGTAGAGCATTGTCTCAAAGAAACGATGAGCCTGAAAGGGCTTTTAGGCCTTGGGATAAGAATAGAGATGGGTTTGTCATGGGTGAAGGAGCTGGTGTCTTGGTAATTATACTAGATTATCACAATTTTATCATATCATCTAAAAAGCAAGTTTAACATCTAAATGGCATTCACTAGCAATACAAACTGTGACAAATGACATTATAGCATCTAAAAGGCAGTCACTAGAATTATAAACTTGAATTAATAAAAAAGGAGGTTACAAACTCTTTTTTCCATTGATATTAAATGATATCATTACAATTTTAATTTATTTATCTAATTCCATATGTGTGTGTAAAAATAAATAAAAGATTATGGAGAGCTTGGAGCATGCAACAAAGAGAGGAGCAACAATAATTGCACAATATTTAGGAGGAGCTATAACATGTGATGCTCATCACATGACAGATCCAAATACCAGATGGACTCGGTGTTTCTTCTTGCATAGAAAAGAGTTTGGCAGATGCTGGTGTCTCCCCTGAAGAGGTAAGTCGTTACCTGTTCTTGAATTATGAGGTTTATTATATAGCTTGATCGAATTATTATTTTTGGATTATAATTTTATAAAGTACTAATTTCTAGGTAAACTATGCAAATTGTCATGCAACATCAACACTGCTTGGAGATTTGACAGAGTTCAATGCTATAAAGAAGGTTTTCAAGGACACATTTGAGCTAAAAATGAACGGAACAAAAGTAAGTTATTATTATTTAAATATCCACTGAAATAATAGTCCAATAAAATGCATAGAAGTGAAGAAAAAAAACTTTATACATTTCTCAGTCGATGACTGGGCACTGCCTTGGAGCAGCAGGTGGATTAGAGGTTATTGCTACAAACAAAGCTATTAACACATGCTGGCTTCATCCTACTATTAACCAAGATGTATAACACTTGCCTTTATTTTATATAGTTGCAGTTTCAGTATGTATCATAGACAAGAGAAACTTAGTTTTTATGCGTTTTCATTTAATCATATGCAAAACATGGAGGAACAAGTCACAATTGACACAGTGCCGAATGTGAAGAAGCAACATGATATAAATGTTGGTACGTATTATTCAAAACAAAATTTTAGCTTTTCTAATATGCCAAATTTTGTGCTTGTATTTAATTTCTTTTTATTGCAGCCATTTCAAATTCTTTTAGTTTTGGAGGTCATAACTCGGTAGTGGTTTTTGCACCTTTTAAACCATAGAAGTTACAATCAAATTGTTGTGAAGAACAAGCTTTTGCAACCGTCCACTTCTTTAAAATAAATCTAGTGCTGCATGTTTTCATTATTCGTTGTAACTTATTATAGAGGTTTTTGAAGTTTGATATATTGGTTGTTTTTATTATTCGCTGTAATATATTTTACAGGTTTCCCAAATTCAAAATATTAATTGATGTAACTAGAATTATCTTGGAAAATTTATTGTATTTTTTATATACTATTGCATTTGAGTGTTAGTCATTGAGAAGGATGGTTTTGATGACAACAACCTTAGGACTTATTATAAAATATAAATACTAACATTATAGTTTAGATATATATATATGTATATGCAGGATATAAACATGCAGGTACCAAGAATGAAGACTGTACAGTATAGAGATACAAGACTGATGAATTTAAAGATCAAAGATATCAAGATTGAAGACTCATGAGTATCAAGAAATCAAGTTATCAAGAGTTCAAGATTTTAATAGTACAAGATAAGTATTGAGTCTAGAATTATGTTAAAACTACATAATAGCACGGAAATCTTCATTCCATATTTCATTTGGGATGGAACCCATTTCTACCTTTTTAGTGGCTTACAAACCCACGACAAGTAGCTTACAAACCTACGACAAGTGGCTTACAAACCCACAAACATCCTGGTTCTGTACAAGTTCTCGAGTCCTGATGTGATGAGATATTCTGCAGGAAGAAGCTTGCAAAACTACTTCAAAATGATTTTCAAAACTGCTTTTCAAAATGTTTTAGCCTTAAAATATTCTTTGTTTTTGTTTTTAAATAAACTCTTGTTTTAAACTTCGTTTGTTTTTAAAACTATCTTCTGATTTTTAAATATTCTTTATAATATATATATATATATATATATACTTGAGATTTAAAATCAAATTTATATATACATTCTAAAAATATATTTTTCTACTCTTCTTTATTTTAAAACATAGGGAAATTAGTTTATTTTACTCCAGAATCATTTCATCTTGTTTTCCTTTCAATATCAATTTCAAAACAAATTTTACTTTATTTTTAACTAGGGTATGTCGACATCATGGGATACCCCATGTCGACATGGTTTCCGTTAAATTCAAAATTCAAATTTTCAAAAGAAGTGTCTATTCGTCGCATCCTTTCACGAATAGATATGGCTGTTGATTTCCTATAAATACCAGTAATTCTAAATGAATTTTTAACCAGATTTCACTTGTTTTCTCTTCTCTTCATCTTCCACGTTTATTCTAAAGAATTCCAAACTATACTCTGCCAAAATACCAAGTGAATCAAACTTGATTATCTCTTGTTTGATTCTCTGCCACTCTCTCCATAAGATCTCAGTGCTATTCAGAGTTATAGGATTATTTGTAAATCAAACTGTTGAGTAAAAGGTGCGGTTGAGCCTTGAAATCAATTGGGTGTGATTGTTGCCCCGAAAATCGATTAGGTGATCTTGTGGCCTGGTAAATCAAGAGAGTTTGCCTCGGACTCGAATACAGAAGGGTGTACCTCGTGGCCTTGAAATCGAGGGTGTAATTTGGGAGATTATTTTTGATAAGAAATATGTACGTTTGTGCGGGACTGGATGTAGGGTAACTCCGAACCAGTATAAAATCCTGGTGTGTTCTTTCCTTTACTACTTTTATTTATTATTTGCATCTGTGTCTGATCTCGTGATTATATCTGTGTCTGTGAATTGCATTTGTTGGTGATTAAATTTACATAAGTTTCAAAAAGATTTAGAAAGTCCACAAAACACTATTCACCCCCCTCTAGTGTTATTCGAGCCTTAAGATCCGTAATCTGCATTTCTCACATTTGGTATCAGAGCAAGGTTTTCAAAGTTTTCATAATCTGAATTTTGAAAAGTTTTTAAAAAATGGCTACCAACACTGGTTCTGTTAACACTATCACTAGTTCATTTGTAGAGGGTCAGTCTACTTCCAGACCACCACCTTTTAATGGTAGTAACTATGCATATTGGGCATGTAGAATGAAAATATATTTACAGTCAATAGGATTAGACACTTGGAATATCACACAGACTGAATATTGTGAACCTAAAATTAATTTTGCACGGTGGACTACTGAGCAAAAGACTATTGCACAAAATAATTCCAAAGCAATGAATATTTTCTTTTGTTCACTTGATAGGAATGAATTCAATAGAGTATCTGTTTGTAAGTCTGCATATGGTATCTGGAAAACTTTGCAAGTTACTCATGAAGGAACAAGCAAAGTCAAACAGACCAAAATATCCACACTCACGAATTAGTTTCAATTATTCAAAATGAATTCTAATGAGTCCATTTTAGACATGTATAGTAGATTTTAGGATATTGATCATTCTCTAATATCATTGGGAAAAAGATTTTCCGAAGAAGATCAAGTCAGAAAAATACTAAATTCTCTTACTCCAGAATGGGATCAGAAAACTCTTGCAATTGAAGAAGCAAATGATATCATTACTTTAAAGATTGAAGAATTGATTGGAAATTTAATGTCATTTGAAGCACAAATGCAAGAGAGAAGAGATAGCAAGGCATTCGAAAAGAAGTCAATTGCATTCAATGCATTAATAGATGTATCAGAATCGGGAAGTGACGATGATGAAGAAATAGCTTTCATGACAAGGAATTTTCGGAAGTTTCTAAAATACAGAAAGATAAACAACTTCAAAAAGAATGATCATAGGAATTCTGGAAATCATAATGAAGTACCAAACCACGTCAAATGTTTCAACTGTGACGAACCAGGTCATCTCAAAAGAGACTGTCCGCACCCTGATAAGCAAAAGTTTCTAGCAAGCAATGATTATACAAAGAAAAGGAAGAGAGCGTATACCGCTACACTAGACGATTCAGACTCAGACTCATCCTCAAGCGATGATGATCAGAAGATAGAAAATTCAAATATGTGCTTTACGGCTATTCATGATTCCGATGATCTCAGAGATACGAATCATAGAAAAAGGTACATAGTTACAATATATTGGTTGAAATTGTTTGCTTAAAATTGATTGATTGTTTTTGTTTGAATTTTAATTTTTATTATGTTTATTTTAATTTTTTTTAATATTATAATATTTTTTATTAAAGTAATATTATTATATTAAATATTACTCCAAAAAATATATAGACATTAAAAATAATATATAAATATATAGAGATTAAAGTATATAGGAAAATATAAGTCACATGAATTCTCTGACCCATGTCGACATGGTCCTACCATGATGTCGACATCCTTGTCAGAAATTTGAAATTCAAATTTGAATTCAAATCTTTGAACTTGCCTCCACCTTTTCACCAACTCCAATGTTCTGGAAAGGTACCTCTTGACCAGAGAGCATGACTTTTGAATATCTATTTATTTCCCTTATCTTATCATATCCTTTCACTTTCACTTTAAACTTCAAACTCTCTTTCACTCTTTTAAACTTTCTACCCTCTTCAAAAATGGCTTCTTCAAGCACTCCATCCACAATGAGGCTGTCTAAAACCATCAAAGAGTATCTCTATAATGATCCGGAAGCAATCAAGGCTTATATAAGCTATGCTAATTACGGAAAAGTTCATACGGGAAAGTTTGCTATCTTTAGCGATTTCTCTACATATGAAATCAATACTCTTCTTGAAGAGAACCATATTCTTAGTCTTTTTGACAATTCTGAAAATGATTTTGTTTGTTATCCAAATCTTGTTAAAATGTTTTATGCAAATTTGAATCGCGGTTTTCATGAAGAAAATGAAAATGAAATTTGGAGTAGTGTTAAAGGCACTAAAATTGTTTTAAATTGTGAAATTTTGGGCAACGTTCTCAATTGCAAGAATTTGGGAATGGATCTTTCTATTTTTAATATTAATGAACATGATCGTAAGACATTTCATCACATTTTCGAAGGAGATGACAACTTTGAATTTAAAAATCGTAACTTTCGTCTGAAAGCACATATTGTTAATCTTCTTTTGCAACATACTATCACTCCTAGATCGAGAAATTTCAATAACCCGACTTTAAAAGTTTGTAAAGCTCTTTTTTTCATTTTTGGTCATTATGACATTAATTGGGCGCAAGTGATTATGGATGAATTTCGTCCTCAAAATTTGGAAATGGGTGAGAATACTTTGTATCATGGAATATATCTCACTCGGATTTTTAATTATTTTGGTGTTGATTACAAATGGGAAGAATTTGTTTCAAGAAAAGTGTTTAATCATGCCAATATTTCTCTTATGAAAATTCCTTTCATATTTCAACAATATGAATCTCTTGCCGAAAAGGATGAAAGGTTGGCACATGAAGAGATGGAGGAAGAAAATGAGGAAGAAGAAGAAGGGGAGGAAATGGAAATTGAAGAAGAAAATGAAGATACCTTCTTGGAAAGTATTGAATATCCTAACAATCCTTCCAACAAAACACTCCTCAAAAATCAAAAGATCATAGTGGAAAATCAACGGATTCTCAAAAGATCCATTAGTAAGAAATTAGATAAAATGACCACTAACATGAACAAGTTCTTTGCTAAAGATGGTCGGAAACTTGGCTTATCGTCATCCTCCTCATCCTCTAGCACATTCTAAAAACTAGGATGTGATGTACTAGTTTATTTTGTATGAACTTGTATTGCTCTTTTATCATGTTATGAAGTATCTCATGTATTAACTCATTTATCTATCTTATGTTGTTCTACCTTATCGTGTCTCTGGAATAAATGTTAGTATAGTATATAAGTTTTTATATATATACATACCTATTCACAAAACAAAGAAGACACATAGATTGACATACCCAGGTCGACATACCCCAACCCACTATGTCGACATATAACTGTCTGATTTGGTTATTTTTTTTAAATTTTGAAATTAAAATAACTAACTCATTTCTATTCATTTTAAACGAATTTCTTCCTATTTAAATACCCGTTTCTTCTAGAAATTTGTAATCTCTTCATTTCTACTTATCTCTATTTATATCTTTTAACTACTTATCAAAAATGGCTTCCTCTTCTCAAACTCTAAGTGAAAATCTTTAAGAAACTCTCAATTCATTAAAGAATATACTTACTTTTATTCTCCACAATCAAAGGCACTTAGAACTAAGTCAAATGCAGATGATAAAAGAACAAGAGAAGCATTTCGATGCCCTCCGTTGGATGATTTCTGCCCTAAACAAATATGATCTCAATGCAAATCCTGAAGGAACTTTAATTCAAGATAATGAAGATTGGGAAGATATTAAAAAGGATCCTATCTTTGGAGAAGAAGGATGGGTTGAAGTTCCTAAAATTATTTGATCTCCTTATGGTTTGAATTGCTTGTTTATGAAATGTTTGATTTGATTTGAATTGTTTGATTTGATTTAAATTGTTTGATTTGATTTGCTTTGATTAGAATTGATTTGATTTGAATGGAATGTATAAAATTATATGAAACATAGTATATGTTTATTGGATGATTTCTATCATATTGGTTATGTTTTCATTAATTAACTTATGTTATTATATATATACTCCATTTTAATCTGTCAGAGGTACTCCAATATAAGACTAAGGGGGAGTTATATTAGTTTAGGATTGGTTTTTGTTGATGACAAATGGGAAGAAATATAAAATAGAGTAGTTAGAGTAGTTAGGCTTAGATTAAGGGGGAGTTATTAGTTTTAGGGGAGTTATTGAGAAGGAGAAGTATATTTTATAAACATGGGTTGTCATCATCAAAAAGTGGGAGATTGTTAGTTTTTGAGAAGGATGGTTTTGATGACAACAACCTTAGGACTTGTTATACAATATAAATACTAACATTATAGTTTAGATATATATATATATATATGTATATGCAGGATATAAACATGTAGGTACCAAGAATAAAGACTGTACAGTATAGAGATACAAGACTAATGAATTTAAAGATCAAAGATATCAAGATTGAAGACTAATGAGTATCAAGAAATCAAGTTATCAAGAGTTCAAGATTTTAATAGTACAAGATAAGTATTGAGTCTAGAATTATGTTAAAACTTCATAATAGCATGGAAATCTTCATTCCATATTTCATTTAGGATGGAACCCATTTCTACCTTTTTAGTGGCTTACAAACCCACGACAATTAGCTTACAAACCTACAACAAGTGGCTTACAAACCCACGAAAATCCTGGTTTTGTATAAGTTCTCGAGTCCTGATGTGATGAGATATTCTGTAGGAAAAAGCTTGCAAAACTACTTCAAAATGATTTTCAAAACTGCTTTTCAAAATGTTTTAGCCTTAAAATATTCTTTGTTTTTGTTTTTAAATAAACTCTTGTTTTAAACTTCGTTTGTTTTTAAAACTATCTTCTGATTTTTAAACATTCTTTATAATATATATATACTTGAGATTTAAAATCAAATTTATATATAATTCTAAAAATATATTGTTCTACTCTTCTTTATTTTAAAACATAGGGAAATTAGTTTATTTTACTCCAGAATCATTTCATCTTGTTTTCCTTTCAATATCATTTTCAAAACAAATTTTACTTTATTTTTAACTAGGGTATGTCGACATCATGGGATACCCCATGTCGACATAATGTCTGTTAAATTCAAAATTCTAATTTTCAAAAGAAGTGTCTATTCGTTGTATCCTTTCACAAATAGATATGGCTATTGATTTCCTATAAATACCAGTAGTTCTAAACGAATTTTTAACTAGATTTCACTTGTTTTCTCTTCTCTTCATCTTCCACATTTATTCTAAAGAATTCCAAACTATACTCTGCCGAAATAACAAGTGAATCAAACTTGATTATCTCTTGTTTGATTCTCTGCCACTCTCTCTATAAGATCTCAGTGCTATTCAGAGTTATAGGATTATTTGTAAATCAAACTTTTGAGTAAAAGGTGCTGTTGAGCCTTGAAATCAATTGGGTGTGATTGTTGCCCCGGAAATTGATTAGGTGATCTTGTGGCTTGGTAAATCAAGAGAGTTTGCCTCGGACTCGAATATAGGAGGGTGTACCTCGTGGCCTTGAAATCGAGGGTGTAATTTGGGAGATTATTTTTGATAAGAAATATGTACGTTTGTGCGGGACTGGATGTAGGGTAACTCCGAACCAGTATAAAATCCTGGTGTGTTCTTTCCTTTACTGCTTTAATTTATTATTTGCATCTGTGTCTGATTCTGTGATTATATCTGTGTCTGTGAATTGCATTTGTTGGTGATTAAATTTACATAAGTTTTAAAAAGATTTAGAAAATCTACAAAACACTATTCACCCCCTCTAAGGTTATTCCAGCCTTAAGATCCGTAATCCGCATTTCTGACATTGAGTTGATGTGTGCTAAATGTGAAGTTACAATATACATGAAGGTGAGTTTAAATATGCTTCTAATATATGTCATAGTTAATCAACTCCTCTGCCATTACTGGGAAAACTAATATTCTGCTATCTTTATTGCACAATCGAATATGCCTAATGCATTTGGTCGATCCAATCTCTTTCATGCAGTTAAACAACTTGAACTTCCTTTTCCTAATTACTGTTTATACTAACAGAAGCATGTTCAGTTGAGAACTATAACCATTTCTTCTAACATCTATGGTTGTGAAATTTATTGTATTCACTGAATGCTAAATATTATGGTGTTCTCCATTTAATGTGGATTTGCTTTATAACCCAACAACAACAAAATAAGAAACTTATAATAAACATAGGAACAAAATAAAATTTGTAACACCTGATCAGACAGTTAGTGGAAAGGTAAACAACCAGGTAACACCATTATCCGCATTGAGCCTTGGTATTAAAGCGCCAAAATACTCAATCAAGTACCATATATGTAGAAACTAATTTTCCAAACTTCTGTTTGAAAGCTTAATAGTTTACACTAAAAAAACTCAATCAATTAGACGATAAACTGTTTAAAAAAAGTTTAGGAACCACAATAACCAAAGCTATTTGATTTTACAAAGAAATGATTCATACAGAGATTTTGAAAAGAATGAAACTGAATTTTATTGCTTGAATGTTACAGACATGTATTATGATATTTGATACAATGATTGATAATAATAAAGCTATGTACAAACGTCTGTAATATACACAGAGTTATATGATGAATGGGCCAAGTCAATACACAGCCTAGTTCTGTCTAAACTTTATAAATGCTGGCTGAATGATGGCCATTGATCTCGAGGATGTGTGGTTATGATGAAGATGAGAAAAGATAACCCCTTCATATATTCGTAGTTGCATTACCGAAGCATTCTATTTCTCCCCCTCAAACCCTACTTCGGCTAGGGTTTGTGACGATTTACCCCCAAATTCTTGATCGATCAATTCATGCAAAAAATTCTGTGAAATGTTGTCCATAAATTTGAGTGAAGAGAAGAGATCTGAGGAGATGCTGCTTTGGCAGAGAAATACGAAAGGATTAACACTAAGAAGATCTTGACATGCGATTCTCTGATCGGAAAAGTTACAATTGCAGCTTTCTCCTTAGTTATTATACTTGATGGCTTGAGGATCTTCTTGAAAGTCGTCATCTTTGTCACTCTTCTGCTTGAGAGTTTGTGAACTGTTGTCAAAGCTTTTGACTTTGAGTCTCTTTCCGAACCAAGTGAAGTTTGCCTTTGACAGAGGCTTGGTCAGAATATCGACAGTTTGGTAAGTACAAGGTATGTGATTTACTGCCAGTTTTCCTCTGCTTACCTGTTCTCGAATGAAATATAGATCCAGTTCAATGTGCTTTGTTCTTGCATGAAGAATAGGATTAGCAGTTAAGTGTGTTGTGATTAAATTGTCACACCAGATGGTTGTTTTATTCTCTGTTTTGATTTGTAGTTCATTTAGAAGAGATTCCATCCATATAATCTCAGCTGTAGCATTAGCTACACTTCTGAACTTTGCCTCTGTGCTCGACCTCGACACAGTTGGTTGCTTTTTTGAACACCACGATACGGGATTCTGACCTAAGTATATACAATAACATGTAGTTGACCTCCTATCATCTGGGTCTATGGCCCAGTCAACATCAGCATAGCCTGTAATGTTCATAACTTTGCTTGCTTCTAGGGTTAGACCAAAGTTTAGAGTGCCATTGAGATACCTTAAAATTCTTTTCACTGCCTTCCAGTAAATGTCTGTTGGACTTTGCATGTATTGGCTTGCCTTATTGACACTATAACTGATATCTGGTCTAGTGATAATTGCATACTGAAGAGCAACAACTATGCTTCTGTACTGACTATCATTTTGAATAGTTTTCCCTTTGTACTTAGATAAATGGACATTGCTTATCATTGGTGTAGAGATTGGGTTGGCTTGATTCATTTTGGCTTTGTACAGTATTTCTGTGATATACTTCTTCTGATTCAGCTGAATAGTTGTGTCAGATATCCTTTTTACTTCTATGCCCAGAAAGTAGTTCAGATTGCCAAGATCCTTGATTGTGAATTCTTGGTTTAGATGCTTTATTAAATTATTAATTTTCTGCTCACTGTTACCTGTAATAATAAATTCGTCAACATATATTAGCACATACATTATTAAATTGCTACTGAATTATGTAAATAATGAGTTGTCAGATTTTGTTGGATGATATCCCAATCTGATCATTGTATCCTTTAGCTTCTCAAACCACACTCTTGGTGCTTGTTTCAAACCATATATGGCCTTATGTAATGTGCACACATGATCTTATTTTCCTTCTTGTCTGAAGCCATGTGGCTGTTCCATATAGATCTCTTCCTGTAAAATACCATTTAGAAAAGCATTATTAACATCTAATTGCTTAATGCTCCAATTTCTGTATAAGGCAATTGTAATAACAATTCTAATAGTAGTTGGTTTCACAACAGGAGAGAAAGTCTCATTAAAATCAAAACCATGCTGTTGTGAATAACCTTTAGCTACCAGCCTTGCCTTATACTTAGAAATTGAACCATCTGCATTTCTTTTTAACTTATAAGTCCACTTGCAGCTTATAATGTTTTTATTCTTTGGCTTGGGAACAAGATTCCAAGTCTTGTTCCTCATTAGTGCCTCATATTCATCAAGCATAGCTGCTTTCCAATTTTTGTTTTGCATGACTTGATCATGTGTGTTTAGTTCAATTGTATCTAGAATTGCATTGAAAATCTTTGGTTTGAATATGCCACTCTTTGATCTTGTAATCATGTGATGCCTGGTACCATCAGTATCTTGCTAATGACCGGTTCCCTCTGTTTCCGATTGAGTATCAATATCATTGATTTTTGAATTGACTTGTGCTTGATGAGATGTAAGTTGTGCACTTGCTCTTTGTTGAGATGATTGATCAGGTACAGAGACTGAGTCAGTTTGAGCATCAGCTGATTCATGTCTGAACTCATGACTTTGAGAGTAAGGACAGCTTGCTTCCTATCTATTACTCTGATGAACAAATCCTCCCTGAGGCAGTATCACTTCAAATGGTGGACTATGTATTGGTGGTAAAGACTCTTTTGTACTATACACTTTACTTGTGGTTTTGATATTTTCTTCTCCAAAGGGAAAAATCTTTTCATTGAAAACCACATGTCTAGAAATAAATAGTTTACCATTTCTATCTAAGCATTTGTGTCCCTTTTTATTGGCAGCATAGCCTAAGAATGTACATGGGATGACCTAAAATTCAATTTATGAGTACTATAGGGTCTAATATATGGAAAACATAAACAACCAAACATCTTAAGACTAGGATAACCTGGATTAATCACTAGTATAAAACAGATCAGTTGCTTCGCCTCATTTGTGTCGGTTGTCCATAAAACTGACACAAATAGTGTAATTTGTGTCGGTTGTTTATTAACAACCGAAACTATTGACTTATGGGGTAAGAGGAAAATGTTAAAAATGTAATTTGCATCTGTTGGTCTTAAGAAACCGACACAATTGAAGGGAAACAATAAATTTACTCGTGTCGGTTGTTTGAACAACCGACACAATTAAATACAATAGCATCGGTTGTTCAAAAACCGACACAATAGGCACACAACTTTTGCCCCAAATCCATTTCATCCGCCCCCACCTTTTCCCGCGAACCCTAAATTTTAGAGGGAAACTTTAGCCATCCCGTCTCTTCTTTTCTTCTTCGTAAAACCCAAAAAAAAAACGGGAAGAACGAATTCCTTTCAAATTACCGATTCCTTGCAAATTACTGATTCTCGTTCTTACATTTAGATCGAACAAGTCCTGTAGAAGTGCTGGAGAAACTGCAAGCCGCTGCTTTAGAGCTGGAAGATCTGCTTGATCTCTTTGAATACAACCAACTCGAGAAACAGGTCAGCTCTTCTTCTTCTAATCCCATAAAGAAATTCATGCCCAAATTTAAAGAAAAGTTGGGACCTATTCTTCCCAAATCACCTTTGAGGACTGGTTTAGAAAATTTGTTCAAGTTTGTTGAACAAGTGGAAAAAAAAACATCCATTTATCACATCTAGGAAAGGCACGGAACAAGCACAAGCTAGTTCTATTACTCCAACAACCTCAATTCTTTCATCTCCCTATTTTGGAAGGGAGAACCAATGTGATTACATTGCCATGCGTACTTTATTCACAGAATTTATATCACTATGGACAAAATTATAAGCAAATTTCTTAGTTCAGTTGTGTTTTAGCATTTGGAAAAATATTTTCTGATATGTCATATTGATACTGCCATGTCTGTTAATGTCTAATTTTAGTAGGCAATAAATATTATGTATAGTGCAGAACTTCCAATTTTTGGTTTAAATTTTCATTTCCTAAATTTTGAACTTTTGTTATAACTTGGTTACTCAAATGAGTTAATTTTAATAAGGAACTTTTGGTTATGGTTGTTGTATATATACATGTGTTGGTTGGTTGGTTTTGATAGGTTTGTAATAATTCATGAGAGAAATTTATGCTACCCCTTTTATTTTTCATACCCAAATATAAACTTACAGAGGCTAATGTCATAGTCGCCTAATGAATCCAATGTTTCATGATTATTTTAAACACTCTCTTTCTCACTTGTGAGAGGAAGGTGTGTGGTTTATGTTGCTTATTATATATTACTAACGTAGGATGAATAATTCTCAAGTCAAAATACATGAACTGTCGTGGTTGATATGATATGTTTATTAGTTAACAATCATCATTTGTTTTTTTATTATTTATTTATATTTTGGATATTGGTTGGGTGAATACTGAATAGTTTGTTTGGCTGTTCATGGTGACTATTAACTATGTAACATAGATTTATTTTTTGCCCCTTGTTCTTGCCTATGACTATGAGGCGATTTCAGCCGTTTCTTTCTTTCTATTTATTATTTATTTATTTTTATTTTTTTTCTGGGATGTGCACAACAAAATGTCAAGAAACCTTCATACATAGATAGTGCTTTTATTAATTATTTTTATTTTTATTCTTATTGTTGGTAACAATCTTACAAGTAAACTGTATCTTCCATCATAAACATGCTTTCTTGTAGATCTCTAACTTTTATTATCAAACCCATACCACTGGTTCAGTTATGGGTCTACTGCATTACTTTGTGTTATGAATGCATGTAACAAATTAAATGCTTCGTTAACTGTTTGATTATTGAAATCGTTTTTCTATTGTTAACATGGGTCAAAATCAAAATAGTCTGATTCTGAATACCAATTTTATCACCCCATTCTTTCAATGATAATGATAGTATCATAGAACAACTTCTTTACAAAACATTTTCAGTCTCACTGCTGTCAAATTGTATAGTAACGAAAGCCAACTTATCTGTTTGAATTTTGTAAAACTTTAAAATTAGTTCTTTCGAATCTTTGACTGCTACTGCTAAGGTAGGTAGACCGTGGACATAAAAGCTCTAAAATAGAATATGCTCTACATTAATATTTTTTTTTTAAATTAAGCCTTTTAAAATCTAAAATTATTGCCCAATAACTCCTTGCCGTTTCCACCTTTTTTGCTTTTGTGTTTGTTGATGCATTCAGTATACTTTTTCTTCATATTTCTCATGTTTGAACGTTAATAAGGTCCAAAGACTCCAAACATAATTCTTGCATTAAACAGAAAATTGGAATAGCAGTGGACTTATTTAATACTCGTTTAAAAATAAGAAACTCCTATCAAATGAATTCCACATTATAAGGACTTAATGTCTCCTATCAAAGAATAACTCCCACCTCAAATCATAATAATAATAATTAAAAAAATAATCATGAGATGGGTTTTCCCTGAGCTTTGTATTTTATCAGTTCATAATTTCTTACTTCAAACCACTATTAATTGTTGTTCTTTTTATAGTTATTTTTTTTGCATATGTTTGTCTGATGAGTTTTATCAATGTAATGATATTACTATTTATATGATTTAATTATCTTTAATATAAATTTCTTGACAGAGCCTAGTCACCAAATCAACTTGTAAATTACACTAGTATTATTAAATGTTAACACGTAACCAAGTGAAACATGAGACCATCTGAAACATGCAATCAAGCAAATATCTCTTCAAATAAGTTCTGGCTGTGTGCATTTTGCAATCAAGCAAATATGTCTTCAAATCAGTTCAGACTGTGTGATATTTAAGTTATTATTCGTTTGTTGAAATATTTTATAACTTTCGGGTGCACATCTGTGATACAGGAATAATGGAAATGCAACTATATGAACACACTGAAGAGCAAAACACTTCCGCTTCCGCTTCAGAACCGTCATCTAAGAGAAGGCATAGAGGTCCAATAACCGGAAAGAAATACAGAACATCCGAGCCAAAATTCATTGAGTGGTGTGATAATGGCAAACCTACTAGAAAATGGGTGAAGTCTTTTAAGGCGTACGTAGGCGATACAGCTAGATCTAGAATTGATATCAATATCAAGAATTGGGCTAGCGTTAGTCAAGGACTTAAGGATACCATCTGGGAAGACATTAAGGTATTATAAATTCATTTGTTCGCTTATTAAATTGTCAGTTGGATCCTTTGTGTTTGGAGTCATGAACCGCTTTCATTGTTTATCAAATTCATTTTTACTGCTTTGACGTTGTTTATTTTTTATTTTTTATTACCTCAGACCGAGTATCACATCGACGAAAAAATGAAAAATAATGTGTTAAAAAATGTTTGTGGAGCATGGAAGGGTTTCAAAACAAAATTGGTTAGTGGTTGGATTACGAAGACTAGAGAGCTTCCAGAAAACCATAAAGAGCCATACGAATTTTATGATGGGGTTACAAAAACACAATGGGAAACATTTAAGAAGTATTGTGAAACCGAGGAGTTTAAGGTATGTTTTTTTTATGCTTTCATAACTAAACCAACAATATAAGAAAGGGAAAAGTCTCACATTAATGAAAGCACGGGGTGGAATATCATTTTTGCATTATACTCTTCCTGCAACCTGCATATTATTAAAAAAAGGATATTGGAATGCCAGTTGTTAAATCAATTAATAAACATATATTCTATAGGCATTTTAATTGCATGCCGCTGTTTCTTTTTCGCCTTGAAGTCTGCAGCAATGCAGCAGCAAAAGGGAAAAAACAGAAGAAAAAAGGCTGCATATAATATTGTACAATCTGGCTCCATGGGTTATGCTTTAGTCTATGTTGTAATTCATAGCTAGCATTTTCCTTAGTATTTGAAATGATTAACAACTGAGGGACTGCATTCATATAAACTTAAATATATTTCACAGAAGTGATTTAGTTATGCTATTTTCATTGCTTTCATTGTTTGTATTGCTTTGGGGAGAGAGACGGTAATAACGAAGGTGTTACCTGAACAAGGTATAGTGTTTTAATTAAATGTGTAAATTTTGTAAGTGTTTTATTGTTTAATTTTATGTTTACAGTGAAGTTTTTATTTTTACCTTGTATATTTCATATACCCTTTTGTGATGGTTCAATTCTTAAAAAATTTGTCTAAAAGGGCAAGGAGGACACTTTTTAACAAAAAAAAGAAATAAATTATTAATGTCGATACGGATATAAATTCCATTTTCTTGTCCCCTGCAAAGTCCAGTTTGAGCAGCTATTTAGCAATTGAACGAATCACTATTATCGATCACTGGAAATTTAATTACACCAATTAAACCGAGATTTATGTTTTTGATCCTTTTGTAGAAATGAATGAGATTTATGTTTTTGATCCTCAGGCCGAACGCAAACATAAACTTGAAATTAAACCGCAAGTGAGCACGTAAGTTGTATATATTTGCTCTCTTATATGAAGTTAGTATATGTGGTAAAATAAAAAATTTATACATGAAATTAGTGTACGTAAATGCGGGTGCCGGAGTAGTTATTATTTAACATTTTCTTGCATGTGTAGGGCCTTCAAAATTTACAAGGCATTCGGTGGCAAGTCTCGAGGAAGTACCTTGAAATGGAAGCATGTTAAGGTGATTTGATTTTCAAACAAAAAATAAAATAAAATATATACTATATATTGTTTGGCATATGAATTCATTTTAAACTAACTATTAAGTTATCTTGTAATATTGTTGTAGTGTCCTCAACAATTAGGAGCAACTGACTGTGTATATTATATGATGAGGTATATGCATGACATAGTGAAAAACCACAATCAAAGCATCGATTTACAAAAGGTACTACTTTAGTTTTTTTCCTTCATATTATACATTAGCTACATTATAGGTATATTTCGATCAAATCATTGCTGCAATGCTAGTTAAATGCCAAGTCTTTATTTACTGTTCAGTTCATGTATTTGAAGAAAAAAAAATAAACCGAGAAAATGTGTAGTGATGCACCAAGTCGTTGTTTTAGTTTGACCCGTCATATTAGAAGTTAAACTTATAACAATGAATTTTCATATTACTTGTTACAGCAGCAGGTTTCACCTCTACAATGTTAATGTTTCATCTCAATATAATATTGTTTAATTGTTTATTATTTTATGACACCATGACGTTATTACTAGTCAAATACCAGAAGGTTTTTAACGTTAGATGGACAAGGATTTGATATGTATTGATGAGGCCACAAATTTACAATTTACTCATAACTCTCAACAAATCTTCCTCTTGTTGAGGCATATTTTGCACTATTCAGTATGTATGACATGTATATCAGGTGGTCCAACTTGTTCAAATTTCATTCATAAATGGGTTAACAATTTTTTGCTTTGCTTATGGACCTCAAGAATATCATTTTTTTACATTTTTGTACTTGTATTCACTCTTGTATTCACTCAGAAGTCTGTGCAATCCTCATGGCTGCATTTCATTAATCTTAAAGCCATTTTACAGTTTCCATTCATATTGATATATAAGATCTGATTTTTAAGTATAGAAATTATTTGATTCAGAATTAAATTAGTTATTGATTAAAGTAAAGGTGGTACAAGTGAAAGTTTCACTGTCAATTTTTCTCTCATCTAAGCCACTAGCTAGTTGCTGCATTAATTTTATAACATGGATCACGTTGTACCATTCAGCTGTTTAATTTAAAATTATTATGCCTAAGAGGATTAATTAATTGTCTGTTAATTAATGGGATGTGGTTGCAGTTATGCTCGGAGACGCATCCCTATTTTCAGGTAGTATGATAACCGATACAAAACACTAATATTTACAATCAATGTTTTTATTGCTATTTTCTTAATTAATTTTTCTGTCAATCTATGTGAAATAAATTAATTATTATTCAAGCAAACGAAAACATAAGTGCTTGCTTGGCAGTTCTAGTGTATCGACTAAATAAGGGATGAATAAATATAAATTAAAACAACTAATTAGTACCATTTTGGTCTGATGGTAGAAGAAAGGCAGTTTGATGGATGGTGGTATAAGGAGATGTTTATGCAGGAAGGTGCATTGTCAGTGGTTATGGAAGTTGACAGTGGATGGTAGGAGGATGGGCTTTGGTTGGAGAAGGCTGTAAGTTGTAGGAGGATGGGTGGAATAGAAAGGAAGTTGAAGTTTGCTAAGGGGTGGATAGATGATTGAGATGGTACAGTGGTTTCAGCGGGAAGGCAACATTTTTGGATGGTAATGGGTTGGTTTATGGCAGGGGCAGAGGTGATGGTGAGGGTGGTTTTGATGTTGCAGTTTTATGAAATGAAGGTGTGAAGAGGGTGATAGGGGGATGATGAATGAAGTGGAGACAGTGGGTGTGAGTTTGTTTTCGAGTAGAGGAATTGTAGAGGAAGAGGAGGCAAAGTGATGTGCAGTAGTGTAGTGGTGGACAGGGAATTGCAAGTGAAGTATGTTGTATTAATTGCAGTGTGATGGTGATGGCACTGTTTCAGTGAGATGATGGTAGTTTGGCCAGAGGAATTTGATGGATGATATATGCAGGGTGGCAGTGATATGAGGGGGCAGGCTGGAAGTATGGATGGTGGTAGTTTTGGTTGTGGAAGCTGATGTTATGTTATGTTGCAGGGAGGTTGAAACTGCAGTGATGCAAGGCAATGCAGTGGTGAATGATTGTGTACTGTATATGGTTGGTCAGAGTAAATGAATTGGAGGTAGTGTTGCACTGATGTGAAGGCAGAGGTGTGACTGGAAGTGGAAGCAGAGGTTGTATATGGTATTTGTTGTATGGAGTGTGAGGAGTATGTGTAAAAATATTTGACAGTTTGTACAGGGGGTTTGGTGAATTGTTGCCTATATGCGTTGACAGTGGCTGGATGAAGTATGTTGTTTTGGTTAAGTAAGTGGAATGGTGAATGGCAGTATGATGGTCAGTGGTATTTGAGGGGTGGTTATGTACTGAAGTGGAAAGGAGGTATTGTGGTGTGGCAGGAGGATAGTGGGAATGGTAGTTTGTAGTGACAGTTAACTATTTGGACAGTGGACAGTGGTGATTGAGAATGTCTCCAACTTAGATATAATCGCTGATGGAATGAAGTAAATATTCAGTGAAGTATTTGGCTGCCGTAATCATCGTTGAACTTTTCGTAGCGATGAGCATGCAGATGAGCTGATGGTCGTGTGTTCTTCAAAGCATTTTGAATATCTTTGGTTGTAACGGGATCGACATGAGGCAATTCTGAAAAAGGGGAAAAAAGATTGGTTATGCCTAGTGAATACTGAAACAATATTTCTGATTGCAGACTAAATGGGTGCAGATGGAGTAACTTAGATAAAACAGTCATATCTTGATACAAGGTAGTTATGGCATTGAAAAGGCTAGTGCTAAGATATATTGCATCTTCAAAATGATTTTACAACAAAGCAGTATTGTATTCTCATAATTCAATTTCTTAGTTAAATGTAACAATCTGTGAATAAAGATATATATATTTGAAATAAATATAGAAATTTTTTAAAGGGACTCCACTTTCGGATATAAGAGTTTTCGATAGGAGATGTCACCGAATTTGGTTGTGAAGGAAGCTGTGGGAAGTTTGAGCAGATGGTTGCAGTGGGATTGTTTCTGGTGGTAGATTGAGTGGTCAGTTGCTATGCAGGTATATGAATGGTGAAATGAGATGAAGGATGGTGGCAGTTGTAAAGTCGATGGCTGGAAGTTATTTCTCATGTTATGACTGCAAGTAATTAGGCGGTGTTGAACTCCAAAAATGGAAAAACAGTTCATGACCTAGCCTACTATTGGCCTCAGTACACTGCTATTAGTTATCCTGGAGAGCATGATATTATGCTTTTCACGGTTTCCAAAACCACTGAACTTGCTGGCTCTTGACTAGGGTAACAACTTGCAAGTTATTTCTCATGTTATGACTGCAAGTAATTAAAAGGTTAACGGAGGTGTTATTTTACTGTAAATGTGCTGGTGGGTTGTTGTGAAAGATGAAAATGTAGCCAAAAGAATGATTAACTTTCTGGAGATGAACATTATTGGAGTTTCAAACGATTCACAGTTAAGAACAGCGAAGATATTCAAAGTAATATCTAATGGATACAAGTTTCCTGACCCAAAGGGAAATAATAAATTGTTTGATTATGAGAGAGAAGTATTGATTTTGAGATGAGGGACTATTAAACATGTAGCAAAGACTACAGGGTTGTTCAGCTATGAAGATCATGGTACAGATACTGTAACTTTTATGGGAAGAATTAACACAGCCACTGTTCCTGGTAATATATCAATTATCATATATGTACAGTGAGATGGAAATTGCAGTGGATGTGGTGATGCTCTGTGCAACAGTGGTAGTGATTGGAAGATGTAAAGAAGGTTGAAATAAGTTAGAAGAGCAGAGGTAGGGGTAGAAGTGTGGTTCAAGGAATGTCAGTGGAAGTTGCGACAGTGAGTGTAGGCAATGTAAAATTTTGTATGACTTGGACAAACAACAACCTTCTGATGTCTTCGTTATTATAAAATCTGAACCCCCCTTTATCTTTATTATAAAATTAATTATAACGAGATCAGTTGATCAACCATTTATAAATTGCATTAGCATACGTTAAATCCAGGATAAAAAACACCTACCTCAAGTACTCTGCTATAATCACTGAGAATGTATCCGATGAGTTATCATTTAATTTGTTTCCAATATTCAGCTTATGCATGGTTCAACCTGTGTTTGAATTACATTCCTCTCAGACTGATCTTTTATATATATTGCAAAGTATTCCTGACTTAATTATTGTCTTTTGTATAACAATTCTCTTAATTGCAGGACTTTGTACGAGACGATTCTTATAACCAACAAGAGATAGACGAGGTTCGAGAGAATTTAGCTAGTTATATCATGTATAATTGGATGTAGTTGATTGTGTATGCTGATCTTTTGTAACGTACGTTGGTATTTTGTTATGTACGTTATGTTTGTGATCGATTATATTCTATTTTGGTCTGTAAACATGAATTATGTTGATGGATAATATAATTATATTTTTTGTTCAATCAGTTCATAGTAACGTTGGTTTATAAAAAATTAAAATTCAATTTCATGTTGTTTCTATAATCTTAAACGGTAATTATAATATTATTTTTTTGCTTCAGATATTACTTGTGTCGGTTGTTACTTCAAAGGGAACCGATACAACTTTATATCAATTGTGTCGGTTGAAAAAACAAACATAGCTGACACAGATATCAATCATTTGTGTCGGTTGTTATTAAAGAACCGACACAAAACTATGAACAGTTGTGTCGGTTTTTATAAAAGGACCGACACAATAAACGGCGGTGTGCTTCACTAAACAAGTTGATTTGTGTCGGTCCTTTTAGAAAGACCGACACAACTGTTCATAGTTTGTGTCGGTTCTTTAATAACAACCGACACAAATAATTGATATTTGTGTCGGTCGTACAACCGACACAACAGAAAAATGTCTTTTGTGTCGTCTTCATATGAGTCGGTTGTAAAACCGACACAACAGGGGTTACACAACCGACACAAATGACCAGTTTTGTACTAGTGAATATTAAATAACACTTCTATATGGCATTTTAGGTTCAAAACTTTCTATGGCAGTCTATTAATCAAGTAAAGTGCAGTAGCAAAAGCATCTGGCCAAAATTTTAATGGCATAGATGCTTGAGCTAATAAAGTAAGCCCAGTTTCAATAATTTGTCTGTGTCTCCTTTCAATAAGACCATTCTGCTCAGATGTATAGGATACATGTTGTTCTATGATTAATTCCCTTCTCTTGAAAGACCTCTTTTAATGGTAGATACTCTGTTCCACCATCAGATTGAAAAGTTTTGACCTTGCAGTTTGTTTGATTTTCTACATGTGCTATGAATTGTAAAACTACACCATGAGTTTCAGACTTTGACTTTAAAAAATATATCCGCACATATCTAGAATAAGCATCAACAAAAGAGATATAATATTTATATCCATAATCTGTGTGTATAGGGGCAGGACCCCATAGGTCAGTAGCTACCAATTCAAGTGGTTTATTGTATTGAGTTTGTGAATCTATGAATGGTAGCTTATGACTCTTGCCCATTTGACAATATGTGCATATGTATGGTAAAGAAATATTATCAACAGAAATGTTAATCTTATTCAATACATGCTTAACAATTGTGACATTTGGATGTCCAAGTTTACAATGCCACTTATCAAATGTCTCACTGGTATCATACTGTTTGATTTCATAATTATTACACCAATTTCTTTTAAAGTCTGATTTTCTTGAATTATCCACACTGAACTTGTACAGCCCCCTACACTGATTACCCTGCAAAAGTATTTCCTTAGTTAGAATGTCCTTAACTAAGCAGTGATGTGAGTAAAATTCAAAATAGACATTATTATCTCTTGCAAATTGAGACACACTTAGTAAGTTTTTTCTGATAAGTGGTACCCTCAACAGATTATTAAGGTACAGTTGTCTTTTACCCATGATGTAAGGCCTACCAGTGTGTGTAATTGCAACAGATTTACCATTACCCATATGTATTGTATTCATACCTTTGTACTTGTTATCCCGCCTTTTGGCAAGGCCGTGACACCAAGAACTTTACTAGAAACCAAAGACAGTTCGTCTAAGGAAATCGGTTATACGCAGGCCCCACTATGGATATCGACAAATTTTGTCTGAGTCCGGATCGAGCTTAAATTGATATGACACAACAAGCGAAGCTATGAGAGTCAACGTTCCAAATTTCAGGTCAATCCGAGTTCGTATGCTCAAGTTACGATCGATGCAAAATTGGATAAAAACTGCCTCTGTTCAAACCGCTCAGTTCGAATCCATCAAGAATGCCTACTTCGACTCGCTCCGCTTCGCATCCATCAGAGAGCCCTTATTCGACTCGCTCCACTTCGCATCCATCAGAAAGCCCTTGTTCGACTCGCTCTGCTTCAAGCCAAAGTTCGACTCGCTTCGTGATGTGCACGTAAATGTGCATATTTTTACCACCATATTTAATCTATTTAAATTAAATAAATGATCATATTGGTTATTTTAACTTGTTTAAACCAAAATTCAAATTATTTCAAATTGTCACATATTCATCTTCATCCAAGGGCAAAATGGTCATTTTTGTGCATATATTAATTTTCTAAAATTTAATTGAAAATTTCTATGTTATTTTGTAGGAATTTAAATTCAAATACAAGTGGTTTCATGAAGATATGCATGCACAAGAGTGAAGATAAAGGAATGAAGATGGAAATAATTCAAAGTGAAGATAATGGAGGACCCCACCTACCCACCTACCTTAATGTACAAATTAGAGGCTAATGCACATGCTTATGGAATTAATGGCTTCATGTACATTTAAGTGAGGGATTATTGAAGCTAATGATAACTTGGCCACCACACTTCCTACAAGGGCATTTTGGGCATTCCCCAAAAATATGAATTAGGGTTTAACACTTGTATAAATACCCCATATCTTCATGTAATCCTCTCTTTTAGTCTCTCTTTAGTTTAGTTTAGGCTCAAAATAAAAAGCAAAGCTCTCTTTCTTTTCATGGCTACTTAGTCATTTCTTCTCTTATGTAATTCTTTTTTTTATGCAATGTAATTATTGTTTCCTTTTAATTATATGTTCATTTCCTTTCATGCTAGTAGTGTAGATTTTCTTTTATGCAATTAGAATAGTTTTCTTTCATTTAGCTTTTATTTTGCTTTCTTTTTGCTTTCTTTTTGCTTTCATGTTGCAAGCTACATTTGTTAATCAAATGACAAATATGAGAGGCTAAACCCATTCAATTTAGGGGTAATGAAGCTCTCTAATTATGTAGCTTCAACTATTTGTTAATTCATGCTCTCTTTTTGTGCTTAATGATGGTGATTGAAGTGGTTTAATTGTTGTTTTTGCCTTGAATTTGATAGTCTATATTGTTGACACCAATAGGCTATGCTTAAACAATCACTAACACTAGTTGCCTCTTCATCAAAATATGATTATGGCAAAAGAAAGTGATTTGAAATTAAAATTTGATGGTATATATTTCTAATCAATAGTTAATAGGTCATACTTAAAATAGATTTCATTTTCATTGTCAAATTTCATGAAGTTAGTAAGTGGTTTAAGAGGTGTGTTATAGTTTGATGGCTTATGTTGGCTAATCAATAGCATAAATATGTCATACTTATGATAAGCACATCAATTAAAGCACTAATGACCATAAAAGAGAGATTATGATTTCATATGTGTTGAACTACATAATCTAGAGAGTGGATTTATTCTCTAAATTGTCATTTAACTCTTATATTTGCATCTCTTTTCTTTTAGTTAGTTAGCTAATTTTCTAATTCTCTAGCTTAACTTTCACTCGACTTTGGTTTAATTTGATTGAATAGAATTTTAAAATCATCAATTCCCCGCGGATCGACCCGTATTCGCCACGTACTACAAGTGTACGCCGTGCGCTTGCGGTTATATTTTATTTCTAAATTCGTTTGATGGTTTTCTAAACCGATAGAATTTCCGTCGACGAACAAGTTTTTGGCGCCGTTGCCGGGGAATTTGTTTTGATTTTAATTTTCTATTCTTCGAATTATTTTTCTTTGATTTTTGAGTGTTTTTGTTTTGTGTGTGTGTGCAATTAAAAAAAAATTGTTGTGTGTTGTTTGATTTTTGTTTGTATTTTTTTTGTGTGTTGTTATTGCTTTCTAGTTGTGTGTTGTTTGTATTTTATATTTCTCTGTTTCTTTTTTCTGTCATTTACATTTAGTGTCTCACCTTCTCTTCACACTACAACTTCATACTCAATCACCTCCAACGTCACTTCCCAGTCCTGCTTCACACTACAACTTCATACTCAATCACCTCCAACGTCACTTCC
This sequence comes from Allium fistulosum, assembly GCA_030737815.1. Classification (NCBI taxonomy): domain Eukaryota; kingdom Viridiplantae; phylum Streptophyta; class Magnoliopsida; order Asparagales; family Amaryllidaceae; genus Allium; species Allium fistulosum. Next base: position 373,375,038 of record CM060902.1, on the reverse strand, counting down.
CAGTCCTGCCTCTACCCTGCACTTTTGTTCTTGTTGTTGCATTTTTGCATGTGTTGACATATTTTGTTCTTTGTTTCATTTTGTGTCATTTTCTTTCTCATTTAAAACAAAAAAACAAAAAAAAAATCATTTATGTTTTGTTGCTTAATTTCATCTGTTACCATTGCACTTCATCTTACTTTGAGTCTGCACTTTCATTCCATTTTGCATGTTGAACAGTTTTCATTTATATTTTGTTACATTTTCATTTATGTTTTTACATAGCATTAAAAAAACACTAGAATTTTGCATCTTTGTATGAAATTCAACACTTGTGCATTTTTTTAACATCTTATAACTTTCTGGTTCTCTGTTTACACACTCTGTTTCTACACAGTTTTACATTTCTACCTCCTTCACCATCCTCTGGCCATACTCTTCTCACTATCAAGCCATACAACAGACCATCTCAACTCTCTACTGCCCCAACAGTTCTACCTACACTAAACTAATACCCATTGTCCAAATACTTGCCATCATTTCTAGTCTCCTCCCCTGTTCTTTGCACTTCAACCCAATACATCCACTTATTCCTTCATCTACTGTCACCCTCAACAATACTCATCAACCAACCCACCGCCTTCCTTCAATAACCCTGAAAACTATGCACCCTACCAAACTTTGCCACTGCCTTTCAAACTGACACTTCATCCACAGCCTTCAAAACCATTTTTCATTCAACTACACACTTGAACGAATTGTACAACATCATTACTTCTTCACCTTCACATTCCTATACCTGATTATCAAAAACAACACCACTCCACAAAACAACTTCTGCATACATCTCATATCTTCTGGCACAGTGCAAAAGTCCGTGCACCTTTCTTCCACTACCATCTGACCTGTACAAACTCCACACAACCATACACTTCAAAAATCCAAGACTTTACAACCATACATCAATACTTCCCACCACCAACCAGTCATTCCCACCCATTACCTTCCACTGTCACTCACCACTCACCACTGTCTACTATTATCTCCTTCAACATCATCCTCATGCCACTGACATAAACAATATTTGTGGCAGCAACACATAATCTCCACTAACATACAACCACTAGCAAGCAACTACCTGCTAATCCCCTACTTCCTCTATCAGTTCAAACCATCACAAAACTGCTACCATCCCCCTATCATCTCAAAACTGTCTCCAGACCACTACTGCTTATAACAACAAACATTGAAGCATTTTCCCCACGTCTCACACCATCCTCCTACCATAACATCACCTGTCTTGCACCCAAAACCACCAGTACAAAACTGCTACATTGCAGACAAAACATCCTTCTCCTCACCCCTGTTAACAAACTCCTCCTCACACCCCATTCCATCAACTCCACAACTTAATCACTTCCACATCACAACTGCAGTTACACTCCCCATTCTACAAAACCACTGCTCCTTCAACCCACCAAACAACTACATTGCCACTCCATATATCTCTGACCTTCACTACATCAACATTTTACTGTCAACGCTTCTTCATTCCACAAGCCAACCACTGCTTCACTTTGCCATCCCAGTGCATTTCTTCCATCCCTGCCGAATTGCCCTTGCTAACTGCATTACAATTTACACATCACCCACCACTGCTGTCAATTCATCACTCATCTGCTTGCACACCGAGCACTGCAGACAACTAAAGCAACTGCTGCTTCAACCATCAGTATCACTCACCACAGTTAACTCTTGACCATCCTCTCCTCTGCCGAACTGTAGTCATCACCATTGAAACCACACAGTTCTCCCAACAGCAACTACATCGCCTACCACCTAGGCAGCGCGAACTCGACAATCACCAGAAACCACGCTTCTAGCCCCATCACCTCCACACAAGCAGACGTCACGCGACCTTCACTCATCGCCCACCATTCGAATCCCTACCCAAATCCCTTCAACTTCGCGAATCCAAGTCGAGCACGATCCAATTTCGCAAAAGCACACGAATCTCGCATTTCAAATTTGAATCGCGATTTGAACAAGAGGAAAACCATTGGAGTTACGATTTTAACAGATAAGAGAACGTTTGGTGTTGATTTCTGGCTTTGTTTTTACAAAGTGGTTTTTGTTTTATAAAGTGATATTGGACTTGTGAATTAAGTTGGGCTGAACTTTGTTTTGTTTGAAGATATTTGGTTTGTTTATATTTCTTTTTCTCGTTTTATTTTATTTTTTTATTTTATTGGTGTAGTGAATTTGGTTTCAAAATTTTCTTAGAATTTTTTTTTTTTAAATTTTTTTTTTTAAAAGTACAACAGTACTTTTAAGTTTCCTTTCCAAAAAAAAAACCCAAAGAATCTCTTCCAAAAAAAGGGGTTGTTTTGAATTTGTTTTGTTTTTCATTTATTTTAGTTTCTTTTTCGATATAAAAAAAACTGTATATATATCTTGTTTTTATTTTCAGGTTGCAAAAGCAGAAAAGGAAAGGAGCTGCTTGCTAAAAATAACTACTTCGCTTTGCTTGCCAAAAAAAACTGCTTGGTTGCTATATATATTGTTTTTATTTGTCTTGCATTGTTGTTTGCCTGCATTTTATAAAAGAAAAATTCATAAAAAAAACCAAAATTTCATTCGTAGTTGCATTGTTAATACACGTTTAATTTCTGCTTTGCATTTCATCTTAGATTTTGATTAATAATAACGATTAGACATTGATAACTTTTAATTGTATATTGACAAGTTGTCTTCTTTGAACAATTTAATTTCTTGGTGTCTAGGCTACGGCAGAGTAATAACCATTTATAAATATTACGGTGATTCGTAAATATTATAGTGGTTGTTCCTCTGAAGGTACTTAAACCTTCGGCTGCATTGCTACGGTGATTCGTGGTGCACCGATAACCCCTGCCCGTTACCTAGCCGAGAACTATCTTGTTGATTTAAGACAATTTGTAAGTATACAATTTTGGGTTAACTTAGGATAAATCATTTGTAATTAGCCATTGCATTCATTTAGTTGCATTAGTTCATGCATATTTAAAAAAAAACAAAAAAAAATTCAAAAATCAAAAACTAAAAAAATTGTAAATATTCCTTTTCCCTTGAAAATTTTAAATCATTTTCCTTTGAAATTTCAAAAATCCAAAAAAATTTAGAAAAACCAAAATCCAAAAAAAATTATAAAACCTTTTCAAAAACAAAAAAATTGAAAAACCAAAAAACAAAACAAAAATCAATTTACCTTTTGAAAAATAAATTTTATTTGTAATTTTTTTTTCTTTATAAAAATAAAAACCAAAAACATTCTTGAAAATGTCCGAGTTTCCCCACTTACGTGAAGTTTACGATAGTTGTGAAAATCAATATAATCCATATAATTTCACTTCAAAATTTTATGGATATTTCAACAACAATTATTGTTTAAACGATTCGAATTTGGAACCACAAATTTTTCAAAATGACGAACAACCCTCGAATCTCGAAAATAGCATTGAAATGATTTCATCTTTACTCGAACTCTCTACACAACAAAATCAGGAGATAAATGAGTTGTGTAATTCATATTTATGCGATAACTCAAATCAATGTTTTCAAAATAATCAAAATTTGAATTCAATTCAAAATTCAAACGATTTTGATGATAACCCATGCCAATTCAATTTCGAACTCCAAAATTAATTTCAAACTCAAAATGAAAATGGAAACAACTTTTCAAATGAATTTGGCAATGGGAAAAATCTTAACCACGATACGGTTGAAAAACTTTGTTCTCGACAATTTCAAAGTGAAAATCCTCATGTTAATAACTATAAATTGGATTTTGTTGAGCAAATGAATGAAATTTACGATGATCACACGGATTCGTTGTTTGAAACTTATATGAAATACCGTGAACAACAAAATCAAATTCCAACATGTGACGAGTCAAGTGATAATCCATCTTTTACCCAAATCGACGATTTTCAAATAACAACTTTTGAAATTGAAAATGATGATCTTAATGAAATTGTTGAAAATTTGGTAATTGAGTTGGATTTCAATTCTTTTGAGGGTGAGAAACTCGATTTAAATTTCGATCTTCCTTTTCTCGATTTTGAAAATTTGAATACAACAACTTTGGATTTTGAACTTGAGATATGCAATGAAGTTGTTAATAATCCAACAAAGGAAGACGAATTAAATGAACATGAATTCTGTGGACTTTTCGAAAACGAGTTATCGAATTCTGAAGGGAAAGATTTACATCACCATTTTGATTTTGAAATCGATAATTTTGAAGAAGTTTTCAATGATAAGCTTGAATTTCAAATGGGTGAAAATAAACTTGAACTTCAATCAATTGTTTTATCGACCCTAGAAATCATCGAAAAGGAAACAACTCGTACGATTTTCAATAAAACGGCATTCGTTTTTCCAAATCCAAATTCAACTTTGAAATCTTTTACGGTTTGGTTTTCCGAGCTTAAGCTGTGTCTTGTATACTTGACAAGACAAATGTATCGGTCTTTGGAAGACCGTTTCATTTACGTTTTGACGATATACTTTCTGATCTCGTGTAAATACCGTTAATTTTCATTTAAATAAAGGTCATGTTTTTATTTTTATTTTTCTCCTTCCACTTGGGTTGACTGTGGGGACACAGTCAAAATCAAGTGTGGGGGGAGACTCGTCTAATTTTTATTTTTATTTTTTTTCATGGTTTATTTTTGCTTTTTCTTTTAAAAAATAAAAAGAAAAAATCCCAAAAAAAAAAATTTTCTTTTGATTTATTTTTAAAGAAACACTATAGGATAAATACATGGTTTTGGTTTATTAAATTGAAATTTTTTGAAAATTTATTTGTCTTAACAAAAATAAAAATAAAGTTTGATTACAAATAACAATGGTTTAACTAGTATATAAGAAGGTTCATACGCGTTAATTATGAAATATACTAATTGAAAATCTTTGTTTTAAAATGTGGTGAATTCAAATAAAAGGATATAACATTTTTTTTGTCTTCTAAGTTAAATGGTGCTAAGATGATTTTGCAAAATTCTCTCCCTTTTAAAAAAAACAAAAAAAAGTACAAGTATATAAAAAAACATTTGTATATATGTATATTTTTTTTTAACACCTATGGTCGACAAGTGTGCACACTTGTGTGTACACTCGCCATGCTCTGTACCTTTCTCACGTAAGCCCGAAAGGAAGTGCATGATCGGTATATCTGGCCTCAGTTTATCTGAGCTAGGTGTATATATATAAAAATTCTTTTTAATAACGCCTACAGTCAATAGGTGTTCACACTCGTGTGTTCACTCGCCACGCTCTGTATTCCCTTCACATCAGTCCGCAAGGAAGCGCATGGGTAATATATCTGGCCTCAGTTTATCTGAGTTAGGCATATGTAAATATTGTAAATATCAATAAAATTTTCAAAAAAATAGAGAGAGTAAGCAAATGAAATCCAAGCACTATTTTAACTTATTTGATTTAATCTGTTATTGAAATGAAATGAAATACCACTTTAATAAACTTTGATAATCAACTAAGGACCTATTTCATGGTTACACTTTGTTATCAACTGAAACAACAAGTTAAACTATTATCTATTTGTTATGATAACTTAATTTTTGTTGAATTTTGACGAGTAAATGACTTAAATTTCAAGATAATAACCAAACCTATATTTAACTTATTTGTGTTAATTTAAAAGTAAATCCTTCATTCGTAAATATTTTCAAAAATTTGCATTCATCCCATTTGTAAATAAATCTTGCATTTTGTAAATGTTTTCATCCTACATTTGGATTTTGTGGGTAGTATCCGCTGAAAACCCTCACGAGACAGCACTCGTCCTACTGGGGACACCCAGAGGTTTAACGGCTTGTTGCATACGCTCAATGCAATCGTGCTCCCTACGAAAACGGATTTATCTTAGTTTTTTTTTCTTTATTCGAGGACGAATAAAAAGATAAGTGTGGGGGTATTTGATGTGCACGTAAATGTGCATATTTTTACCACCATATTTAATCTATTTAAATTAAATAAATGATCATATTGGGTATTTTAACTTGTTTAAACCAAAATTCAAATTATTTCAAATTGTCACATATTCATCTTCATCCAAGGGCAAAATGGTCATTTTTGTGCATATATTAATTTTCTAAAATTTAATTGAAAATTTCTATGTTATTTTGTAGGAATTTAAATTCAAATACAAGTGGTTTCATGAAGATATGCATGCACAAGAGTGAAGATAAAGGAATGAAGATGGAAATAATTCAAAGTGAAGATAATGGAGGACCTCACCTACCCACCTACCTTAATGTACAAATTAGAGGCTAATGCACATGCTTATGGAATTAATGGCTTCATGTACATTTAAGTGAGGGATTATTGAAGGTAATGATAACTTGGCCACCACACTTCCTACAAGGGCATTTTGGGCATTCCCCAAAAATATGAATTAGGGTTTAACACTTGTATAAATACCCCATATCTTCATGTAATCTTCTCTTTTAGTCTCTCTTTAGTTTAGTTTAGGCTCAAAATAAAAAGCAAAGCTCTCTTTCTTTTCATGGCTACTTAGCCATTTCTTCTCTTATGTAATTCTTTTTTTTATGCAATGTAATTATTGTTTCCTTTTAATTATATGTTCATTTCCTTTCATGCTAGTAGTGTAGATTTTCTTTTATGCAATTAGAATAGTTTTCTTTCATTTAGCTTTTATTTTGCTTTCTTTTTGCTTTCTTTTTGCTTTCATGTTGCAAGCTACATTTGGTAATCAAATGACAAATATGAGAGGCTAAACCCCTTCAATTTAGGGGTAATGAAGCTCTCTAATTATGTAGCTTCAACTATTTGTTAATTCATGCTCTCTTTTTGTGCTTAATGATGGTGATTGAAGTGGTTTAATTGTTGTTTTTGCCTTGAATTTGATAGTCCATATTGTTGACACCAATAGGCTATGCTTAAACAATCACTAACACTAGTTGCCTCTTCATCAAAATATGATTATGGCAAAAGAAAGTGATTTGAAATTAAAATTTGATGGTATATATTTCTAATCAATAGTTAATAGATCATACATAAAATATATTTCATTTTCATTGTCAAATTTCATGAAGTTAGTAAGTGGTTTAAGAGGTGTGTTATAGTTTGATGGCTTATGTTGGCTAATCAATAGCACAAATATGTCATACTTATGATAAGCACATCAATTAAAGCACTAATGACCATAAAAGAGAGATTATGATTTCATATGTGTTGAACTACATAATCTAGAGAGTGGATTTATTCTCTAAATTGTCATTTAACTCTTATATTTGCATTTCTTTTCTTTTAATTAGTTAGCTAATTTTCTAATTCTCTAGCTTAACTTTCACTCGACTTTGGTTTAATTTGATTGAATAGAATTTTAAAATCATCAATTCCCTGCGGATCGACCCGTATTCGCCACGTACTACAAGTGTACGCTGTGCGCTTGCGGTTATATTTTATTTCTAAATTCGTTCGACGGTTTTCTAAACCGATAGAATTTCCGTCGACGAACACTTCGCATCCATCAGAGAACAGCAGTTCGACTTGATCGTCTAATGCCTATTTCAAATCCATCAGCTGGAGCGCGTTGCTCAAATCCATCGAGCAACAGTAGTTCGTGTCCCTCATCTGTCCAGTTCGTATCCATACTGGAGAAGCCCCGTTCGAATCCATCAAGTTCCAGTACTTCATATCCATCGTGGATCCACTGATCGAATCCATCGTGTTGCCGTTTTCGAATCAATCGACCGGAGTAGAGTTCCATCGGTGCGAACAGAACCCAACTAACAATGCGTGCAACTCACTTTCTATCGATACGAAAAGAAGGCTTTTCCATCGATACGAACAAGGCAAGGTCCAAAAACGACTCGATCAAAATGGCATCGAAGGCGGAGTGATCCAGGGATTCAAATGCCACGTCATCGATTCACACAGAACTGAGTTGAATAAGAGCGAGTCGAAGTGAGGGAGTCAAACGAAACAGCCAACCGAAGATCCCAATTCGTATCGATCATATCTCCTAATCTACAAGTCCAAATGCTATGAAATTTTCACAGAAGACTACGTGCATGCTAAAGAATGTCCACGCCAAATTTCAACTCCATTGGATGAAATCTTGATCGATACGAAATCCGTTCGTATCGATCACGGATCGGACCAAAACTTCCCGGGCTTGGGCGCGCGGGCCTGGTCATGTGCCAGAGAGGGTCTCCCGAGATCTGAGCCAAAATACTAGCCTCCTACACCTATAAATAGAGCCCCAGGGCATACAGAAAGGGGGCTTCTTCTTCTTTGAATTCTCCAACGCCTAGACTCTGTCGGATCCAGATCTAAACTCCATCGCTGCTATCAACAACGAGATTCACAGCTGCAAATCATAATTATCCGCTGTAATTCATTGAATTCACTTGTAATCTTCAAAGAAAGATCAATAAAGCTATCAAGTTCATAGTGGACGTAGGCGATATGCCGAACCACTCTAAATTCTTGTGTCTCCTTACATTTTAATTATTCTCATTTCTGAAATTTGGAGTTTTTGTTAGATAATCCTCTTTTTCCATTTAATTTCTTCACTTTATCTCTTCAAAAACTTCCGAAGATTGTGCCCAATTTTGGTACAAACACTTTGGTGCTTTCACTGAGAAAACCCAAATTTTCTCCTGCTCTTTGGATCTCCTATCTATACCGGATTGCATAAATCCAAGAAGAAGATCCAGATATGGAACTTTGAAGCCCTTCCATTCTATTCAGATTTGCATCAGATCTAGGAAAGGACTTTCATCACCTCACCATGGTAAGTACACGGACTACCTCTACAGGTGCTGATCAGGGAAGACGGGACAGGCAGAATCCCGTGCAATTGCCTCCATTCAACCAAGATGCCGCTGGACCTTCAGATCCAATAGGCCCAGTTACTAGACAAGAGTTTCAGATGTTGTTCCAAGAATTGACCCAGAGTCGACAACAGCTAACTGAACAACTGCGCGCCAACGCAGAGTTGATCAACTAGTTAAATCGCCAAAGGCGCAGAAGATCTAGAAGAGACGAAGGTTCTTATTCTTCCACAGAGAGTTCAGCCTCATCTGACGGTCGTCACTGATCCACGCGCCCACGGTTGGATGTAAGCTACACCCAGGCCACAGGGCACCAACCTGCTTTGAATCTTCGACAACCCAGAACTGGACCATCCACTAGTCATCATACCGGACCTTCCTCTCGAGGAGGTACTGCTCCTTATCATGTCACATGCAACATTGCTACTACCACCAGTACCGAATAAGGGGTTGATGCTAGAAACCAAGTTGATCCTCAACGTAACCAACGAGAGCAGACTCCAGAGCCTTATGTCCCAGAAAACGTTGAACCAAGGAGGCGAGGCACGGACCGTCGACCGCGTCCGGTCCAAACTCACGCTGTGGAACCCGACCACACCTTGGCACAACATGCTCCAAGTATCCGAATGCCGGATATACCAACGATGATCCGCCAAATGATTCGCGAAAGTCAGGGTCTCTCTAATGACGACTGGGGAATCTCCCGGAGTCATACCCCTTTCACCGATGACATATTGTATGTTGAACCACCTCGGCGCTTCAGGATGCCAACTTTGCCAGTTTACGAAGGAATTCTGATCCCAACCAACACATCCTGAAGTACGAATGGCTGGTGAATGCTCCAAGAGCCGATGATGCAGTAAAATGCCGTAGTTTCCTCATTTCCCTGGGGGGCATTGCAACCATGTGGTTTACTCGCTTGCCACCACGATCCATTTCTAATTTTGATCAGATGGCCACCAAGTTTGTTGAACAATTCCGTATGCATGTAGCGAGGCCTAAAGACGTTAACACTCTATCTAGTGTTACACAAGCTCCCGGAGAAACACTTAGACGTTACTTGGAACGATTCCATGCTACGTGTGCAGAAATAAGCAATCCCAATGATAACTCTATTATGATGGCATTGACTAAGGGGATTGATGCGGATTCCGGGTTCGGAAATTGGTTAGCTGGAAAACCACCTGCGTCATTGGACCGTTTCTACTCCAAGGCAGCCCAATTCTTAAGAAGGGAGGATGCAAAACAGTCTAGGAAGCAGGATGACGCAGGGCCCAACATCGAGGGAATCCAGAGTAACATCGCTGTTAAACAGTCCGGGGAGAGTTTTGGAAAAGTTCAGTTGAACGTACAAAATAAACAGAATCAGCAGAGGGACAATGGAAATCAAAACAAAAAACGCGATCAGAATCGTGGTCCACGGCGTAGGGCTTCCATGTACGATGATTACACTCCATTGAACACGTCGTTGGAAAATGTGTATTTGCAGACCTGCAATACCATGCAATACAAGAAACCTGCCCCGAAACCACCAACTGAAAGACAAATCCAAACAGGAAAATTTTGTAGATTCCATGAGAGTTATGGCCATAACACCAATGAGTGTCGTCATTTACAAGACCTCATCGAAAAACTGATACGTGAACGGAAGTTGGATCAGTATGTGCGGGCGCCGCAGTCTGGTGGTGCGGGCCCATCAAATCAGAATCGTGCGTCGAATCAGGAGAGGCAGAAGGAACCCGCTCGTACAGGCGAGAGACTGGTTATCAATACAATAAGTGGTGGTCCTCACCCAGCAGATCGAAGCTAGAAGGAAATGGAGTCGTATGCCAGTTCTATCAGGCATGCAGACTTCGAGTGTTGTAGTAGTTTTGATGAAGGGGCTCCGGCCAAGCAACAGAAGACGATGACAGATGACATCGTGTTCAGGAACCGAGACACTGATAAAGTAGAATACCCCACTATTGACCCGCCGGTCATCTCAGCTCAAGTAGGTCCTGCTTGGATGAAGAGGATCTTAGTTGACAGTGGAAGCTCTGTGAATATCATGTTTAAACGAGCTTATGATCAAATGAGGATGGAAGCAACGGACTTGAAACCATGTCAATCTCGAATCCATGGTTTCAACGGAAGTGCTATAATACCCACCGGAATGGTGGAACTACCAGTGGAGTTGGGAGTTGGAGAACGCCGGAGAGTACGAATGTTACGGTTCGTTGTGTTGGACATAGACTCCCCTTATAATGCTTTCTTGGGCCGACCGGCCCTCGCTGAATTCAGAGCAGCCATTGCCCCGTGGTGTTTGACTTTAAAATTTCCAACTGATCGTGGACTGGGAATCATTCAAGGAGATCAAGCTGCTGTTAGAGCCTGTTATGTTGCTGAGCTGCGGGTGGCGCAGCGAAAGGAGAAAGGAAAGGGCGTAGAGGAATCTCTCTGCATCCGCTTTGCCGATAATTGACAATTAACGCCAGGGCCTAGGCCCGGGCACCCCAGCCAATTCCTCAAGGATCTTGACCCAAGAGAAACTGAAGACGAAGGAGAACCTAAAGAAAGTCAAGCATCCCCGGCCGAACTGACAATCGATGTCCCAATTGACAATGACGATGATTCGAAAATAATAAAGATTGGGTCATAGCTAAGCCAGCAAACTCAAGAGGAATTGGTTGAATTTCTACGGGCAAATCTTGATGTATTCGCTTGGACGCATTCCGACATGTGTGGGATCTCGCCGGACATCGCGAGCCACACTTTGAATATTGACCCGCGGCATGTCCGGTCAAACAAAAAAGGCATGGTATGGATCCAGAGAGATTTACCGCCCTTAAAGAAGAAGTAGAAAAGCTTAAAGCAAACGGGTTCATTCGAGATGCGCTATATCCTGAATGGGTGTCGAATCCCGTGCTCGTTCGAAAGCCGAACGGAAAGTGGAGAACATGTGTCGATTATTCTGATTTGAATAAAGCATGTCCCAAAGACAGTTTCCCGCTTCCCATAATTGATCAACTAGTAGATTCGACAGCTGGGCATGAACTCTTATCCTTCATGGACGCGTATTCTGGCTACAATCAGATACCGATGAATTTACCCGATCAAGAACATACCAGCTTCGTATCCAATCTGGGACTTTACTGTTACAAAGTTATGCCATTCGGACTCAAGAATGTCGGGGCTACTTATCAACGATTGGTCAATTGGATGTTCGCCAATCAAATCGGGAAAATAATGGAAGTATACGTAGACGACATGCTTGTGAAGTCACAACTCTCCACCGACCATGTTAAAGACCTGGAAACTATGTACAACATACTTCGAGAATACAAAATGAAGCTAAATCCACTGAAATGTCATTTTGGAGTTGCATCCGGAAAATTCCTTGGATTCATCGTCAACGCTCGAGGGATCGAAGCTAATCCTAAAAAGATCTGGGCTATCAGAAATCTTGAAACTCCAAAAACCATAAAACAAGTCCAGAGTCTCAATGGAAAAGTAGCAGCATTGAGAAGGTTCATTTCAAAGTCCACTGACAAATGCATTCCCTTCTTCGATCTGATCCGAAAAGGGAAACGAAACTTTGAATGGACCATGGAGTGTGAGGGCACTTTCCAAGCACTAGTCTAACATCTATCCACACCACCTATCCTGTCGAAGCCCATTGATCATGAGAAGTTGTTCGTATATTTGGCGATATCAGAAAACGCTATCAGCGCTGCATTAATTCGAGAAGAAGACAAGATACATAAGCCAGTATACTACGTCAGCAAGCGATTGACTGGGGCCGAAAGGAATTATCCGAAATTAGAGAAGTTGGCTTATTTCCTTGTTATTGCATCAAGAAAACTCCGACCGTATTTCCAGGCATATCCCATTATTGTTTACACCGACCAGCCGTTACGACAGGTCCTTTCGCGGCCTGAGACGTCTGGTAGGTTACTCAAGTGGAACGTCGAACTGAGCCAGTTTGACATTACTTACACTCCAAGACGGGCCATACAAGGACAAGTCCTAGCCAATTTCATAGTTGAATTTACCATTCCAGAGGACTTGCCCAAAACCAATGTATCCCCCGAATACGTCTGGAAGCTTTATAATGACGGTGCATCAATCGACTGGTGTTCGGGCGTTGGTGTAGTACTTGAAACTCCCGAAGGCCGATCCATATGTTATGCTTTGAAGTTCGATTTTCATGCGACTAATAATGAAGCTGAATATGAAGCCCTCTTGGCTGGCTTGAAACTTGCTAGAGATTTGAGAATTATCGCAGTGGAAATTTATTGCGATTCACAGTTAGTTGTGTGTCAAGTACGGGGAGAATATCAAGCAAGAGACCGAAGGCTGGCTGCTTACTTAGCTCGAGTTCGGGAAGTACTAAATCAGTTTGATTATTATGCCATTTATTGTATACCTCGAGAACGCAACCAAAAAGCCGATTCATTGGCAAAGCTAGCCAGCACAGGCGAAGCTCAGCAAATGGGAGTCGTTCCCGTAGAAACGTTATCCTCTCCAAGCATTGACCGGGAAGAAATAGATTGGGTATGCGAAACCGTCCTCGAAAAGGATTCATGGATGACTCCACTCAGAAATTACATTGAGCACGGAACCCTGCCAGAGCGCAGGAGTGAAAAGAGACAAGTCCTTCGGAAGGCCTCACGATTTACCGTCCAGAATGGGATCATGTACATAAGAGGGTACTCAGTCCCTCTACTCCGGTGTATCGCTCACGATGAAATTAAACGAGTATTACACGACGTGCATGAGGGAGAATGTGGCGATCACATCGGAGGGCAAGCACTTGCCAAGAAAATACTTCGATACGGATATTATTGGCCGACCGTGAATCGCGATGCGTCAGATTATGCAAAGAAATGTGATAGGTGCCAGAAATATGGCCGAATTCCTAGAGCTCCTCTTACCAAGATAACGCAAATGGTCAGCCCATGGCCATTTGCAATGTGGGGCATCGACATCATTGGTGCTCTACCTCTGGCAAAAGGTGGTGCGAAATACGCCATCGTCGCAGTTGATTACTTTACAAAGTGGGCTGAAGCTGAAGCTCCTGCTACCATAACGATGAAGAAAGTAATCAACTTTGTTGTTCGAACAATCATCTGTCGATTCGGTCTCCCACACATCATTATTACGGACAACGGAACCCAATTCGACAGTGCTGAATTTAAAGATTTCTGCAAACGATTTCACATCCAAAAGAAATTCTCTTCAGTAGCACACCCTCAGGCAAACAGACAGGTCGAAGCAGTTAATAAAGTTATAAAATCCATTCTGAAAAAACGACTGGAAAAGGTTGGGGGCAAGTGGGTCGATGAACTTCCTATGGCTTTATGGGCTTACCGAACAACCCACAAGACCGCGACCGGCCACACTCCATTCTCTCTCTCTTATGGTTCGGAGGCCGTTATTCTCGTTGAACTAGAAATACCTTCTCATCGTGTGACATACTATGATCCAAAGACAAATGCTATATTACTTGCTGAATCTCTCGATCTACTAGATGAGAAGCGTGAAGAAGCTGATTTTAGGGCAGTTGCGCATCGAAGTCGAGTCGCCCGATTGTACAACACCAAGGTCCGCCCGCGAACCTTTGAACTAGGCGATCTCGTTTTGAAAAGAATTTATCCGGTTCCTTCACATATGAAACCGACATGGGAAGGACCATATGTAATTGAACGAAGGCTCGGAGATGGCACATTCAAATTATCGACTGTTGACGGTCTTACTTTGCCAAGAGCCTGGAATAGCGAGAGTCTTCGCCGCTACTACACATAACAGGCTATGTTTATCCATTTAATTTACTTTCCGTTTTGCAATTTGTTTCTGCATTTCGAAATTAGAATTTGTAATAAGGCAATTGACTTTGCCATATTTTCTTATTTCAGTAATAAAATGCAATCTCTTCGGGCCAAAGCTGTGATTTACTTGAAATGCTTCATATGATCATCACTATGCACAGAGAGCTAAGTTTCACCATACGGTGGAATTTATTCAAATAGGGAGTGACTGCAATGCAACCGATCACTCGCTAAGTGAAACCCGAGCTCGGGGACCAGCCATCACATCAAAGTCAAAAAAGGATTGATACACGACAATCCTTCATTCAACTCCGGATTCCCAGATTGCGAAACGGAGTATAAACATCAACTCCGAACTTCCAGAGTGTGAGTCGGAGTATAAACATCAACTCTGAATTCCCAGAGTGCGAAACGGAGTATAAACATCAACTGCGGATTCTCAGAGTGCGAAACGGAGTATAAACATCAACTCCGAACTCCCAGAGTGTGAGTCGAAGTATAAACATCAACTCCGGGTTCCCAGAGTGCAAAACGGAGTATAAACATCAACTTCGAACTCCCAGAGTCCGAGTCGGAGTATAAACATCAACTTCGAACTCCCAGAGTGTGAGTCGGAGTATAAACATCAACTCCGAACTCCCAGAGTGTGAATCGGAGTATAAACACCAAATCCAGATTCCCAGAGTGCGAAACGGAGTATAAACATCAACTCCGAACTCCCAGAGTGTGAGTCGGAGTATAAACATTAACTCCAGATTCCCAGAGTGCGAACTGGAGTATAAAAATACGTCTACGAAGAGGGTGGGTCCGTCCACCCAGCGACTTCGTCCGTATCCGCACCAAGTTTGAGGAGGATGGACCCGTCCATCTAACGACCTCACTTGTTAACTCTGGGTGTATGTGATCCGACCGTCCACGATCCTGATACACCTTTCGTTCCCAGAGTGCGAACAAAATCCAAAAACCATACAGCAGATGTGACTGACCGTCTGCTCATCAACTCCGAGTTCCCAGAGCGTGAAGCGGAGTATAAACATCAACTCTGAACCCCCAGAGCACGAGTCGGAGTATAAATATCAACTCCGAACTCCCAGAGTGCGAGTCGAAGTATAAATGTCGATTCCAAGTCCCCAGATCGCGGACGTATGATTAAAACTTAAGCCGGCGCGACCAACCGCCAGCAAACAAATGAGAATTCTCGGAGTGCGGATATGATCATCAACAATCAAACAAACATGGAAGAGCTGCCCGGTCTCTACTTGACTCAGGCATCCGTTCAGTGGCTCTAGACTCAGCATGATGCAAGCGAGAAGCAACCGCTGATTGATGTTCAACTACTCATCCCCGAGACTAGGGGCAGGACGTAAACATCGACCATTGACTGAAATGGTGCGACGTCAAAATTCAGCTTGCCTCCCAATCACGAACCATGTCCACAGTTTTCAGACTTGGTGCAAAAGGAAAAACTTGACTCGAAAGCTGAAACTTTACAAGTGCATTTCAAACATTGAAACAGTTAAACAAATACACAAGAAGCTCAAAAAGAAAAAGTTTCATTTCTACTATTCATGAAAGAAATTCGTGTACAAGTTTGTTCCAAAAAATTCCTACTAGCAGGGGCCGAACCCGCGTCTATACACGGCTAACAAAATGAAAGTCAGAATTACACCAAGGAAGCATGTCTAATCTTTCTTCTTCCGCGGTTTCCTTTTCGGTGCAGGCCCACTGGAGCCACCACTATCCTTCCTCTTTGAGCCTTTGCCTGTCGGTGGATAGTCTCCGGGCGGGGGCATAATTTCAACGTCCCCCTCCGAACTCGAATGAATGGGGATGCTTCCTGCCGGCGGAGTCGGAGGGATATGATCAAATGTGGAAGATGGAATGGCCGCACTAGTGTCGGAAAATGTACCGCCAGGCAATATCATTCTAAGCGGAGCTGGACCAAGTGCCGCCGTCCCACCTCCAAAACTGCCACCATGTGTTGCGGCATCCATTTCAACGGTAATTTGTGCCAAGATTTCCTCTTCAGTAACCGATCGAGCCTCGCTGGGAGCGTCAGTAGTCGGCATCGAAGAGCTTGTGGCAGGAACACCTCCACCCATGACGAATGATAAGTCGGCTAAAGGATCGCCATGACGGCAAAAGAGTTCTTTCATCAACTGCTCATCAAATACAAGTGTGCTTCCCTGCGCATCGTCGGGTGGGGCAGTTGTAGTTACGGTGATTGCTTCGGTCACGATAGCCTCCTGCATTTGATATGATTCTTGAGTAGCAGGAGGCATGGCCGGTGCAGCGTCAATCACTGGACAAAAATAAGAGAACTGTCAGAGTTTAATTCAGATAAAGATTCCGACTTGGGGAAGATATGTGGAATGTTCAGAATACCTTCCTCAGTTTGATTTGTAGGCGGCGGAACGACTTCAGTAACTTGCGCCGTAGCTGGAGACATCTGCGGCTGATCCGGATTGTAGGCAGGAACAGCTTGGGATCGACCGTAGATGAGGAATCGGGCTGGGTTGACACTATAACTTCAAGACTCGCCTCATGATGGTCAACCCTGAACCCTCTCCTATTTCAAAGTGCTGGGCGCCAAGTCTGTCCTTCTCATGCAGAATCATTGACTTGTGAAGAATCTTCCTTTCATCTTCATTCAGAATGCGATTCTCGAGTTCAAATTCATCCACAGACTCACCCAGATGCGCCTCCTTCTCTTCCTCAACCAGCCGGCCCCAAGCGTTGTAAAGATGCGTCGGATAGTCATCGAGCCAGGCTAGACCCTTGTGCCTCAGCACGTTAGCGTTGTAAACAATGAGAAGGTCTTCGATGTCAGCCTCTAGCCTGGACTCGGCCGACTTCACTTTCTCCTTGACCTCAGTCTCCACCTTATGGACTTTGGCCACAACTGCATCCCGCTCACCCCTAAGCAGAACAGTTTGTTCGCACGCCTCCTGGGCTGCGTTGTTTGCGTCATCCCTTTCCTTGGCCATGTCGGAAAATTTAGCCTTGAGCTCGTTAAGTTCCTTGACCGCCGCATCCCGCTCGGCGGCGACTGTAGTATTCCCGATGGCCCATCTCCTCCACCAAGGCAACATGAGTCTGCCTCAACCTCTCCATGGCCACATTCGCCTCATCAGCTTTTTTGGTGGCCTCGATTTCAGATTTCCGAGAAGACTCGGCCTTAGCAGTCAGCACTTGAATGATCCGATCCCTTTGAGCGAGTTCGGTCTCCATTTTCTCAAGCGCTTTGGCTCGCTCAAAGGCCACCTTAGAAGCTTTCTCTGCGGCCTTTACCCACTCTCTGTACTGGGTGTAGATGTCATGGACATAATCGTGCATCGTGCCTTCCACCCCTAATGGGATTCTTTTTAAGTGTGGTGGGAAGACATAGCCATCGAAGCAAATATTCGGAAAATCCTTCCTCATCTGAGCCAATTTAAGGGCCCCTTCTCCTGTGGGCTCAGTTGAGACCTGCTTTGTAATTATGGAGGCCGTGGTCTCGACTCTCTGAAGGTGAGTCTCAGATCTAGAAGTATAAAAAGATGGCCTGTGACGAGGAGGCTCTGGCGGGTGTGGAACAAAAATGGGAGGTGGGGATGGAAGCCTAAGAGGAGGAGAGCGTGATCTAGACCGATGTCTGTATTCCCTGTCCCTATCACGCCCATACCTATCTTGGTTAGAGTACTCGCGATCGCGATCTCTATCCGAGTCTCTCCTACGAGACTCATAATAGGAAGAAGCCTTTCGGGCCGAGCAAAGATTCCCAAGCATCGATCCTTTTCCAGACATAGTACCTGAAAATGAGAAACGAAGAAAGAGTTAGTGATTTCCTAAGTTGGACGATTTACAGTTGTGAATCATGTAGTGTAGTGAAGTGTATGCATGTGCAACCCCCCGACCAACCGGAAATGTTGGCCACACTCATAGCAAGCGACCCGCTCAGTTCAAGAGCATTATTAAGCTCCTCCATCCCGGCGTCGTGTTGAGACGAAAAAAATCCGGAATCGGAATATCAGCAAGCCCATCAAAAGGATTCTCTACTTGCGGGGGAGGAGCCTCGAAAATTCTAATCCCCGAGATGGGCAAGGACACAACCATGGATTTAAATCTCTCGGATTTAGAACACTTGTGAGCAACAGCCTTGCCTTTTCTCTTTCCTCCTGAATCCTGGACATCGGAAGAAGGCCCAGCTGGGAGCTCGGTATCAATAGGTGTTCTCTCCGGGTCAACTTCTTCGGTTATCACGACTGCGGGCGCTTTGCGCTTCACCCGTTTCTTTGAGACCACTCTAAGTGTCCCTTCCAGCCGTATGCTCTGCCTCCGTTCATTCAGCCCGACAGCCCTCAAGTTTCTGTCGGTCAGAACCAAGTCGATATGCCTCTCTTCGCCCGAAACAGCTTGGAGGATCCGAACTAACTCTCTGAAGTATGCACCGTTAGGCCGAGAAATTGCGACTGTAAAAGAAGAGAAGTGTGTCAGTTTTGAAATCGGTTACTATTATCTTGATAATTCAAGAGAAAACGCTTACGTCTATCCAACCACCGCCTAGCAAATCCAAGGGGGCACCGAACGTAGAACCATTCGGTCTTGAAGTAACTTAGCCTTCCCCAGGAGACTATTACAATGTGGCAGTTCTGACTGCTTCCAAGAAGGTGAAAGAAGGGCTATCTCCACGGCTCTTAACGTTAAATAAATATCTGATCTCGATCGGCTTTGGTGGTCGAAAGAGGATCTCCATAAACAGAATGAAAGTGATATTCAGCAAGGCATATCCATTGGGATGTAGCTGGGATGGAGCTATTCCAAGGAATGATAACATCTCTCTTATATATTGGTTGAAAGGAGGAAGTGTTCCCGCCGTACAGGCATGACGGTTAAAAGCAGTAAACCCCTCCGGGGGATCATGCGGCCTATCATTCGGCCCAGGTAGTAGCACGTCATCGAGCGACAAGCCGTGTCTTAAACAAATTCGTCCCAGCATATCTTCGGAGATACCGGACGGCACAGAATCTTGTGGATGACAAATGAACCGGGCACCTAGACGCTCGTCCGAAGCTGGGTCTATAACTTCGGCTTCAATAACCGGTATTTCGATGGTTGAAGGAATTGAACTTGGGAGTTCCTGCCGCTGAGAACTTGAAGGTTCCATGACTAGCTAGCTTTTGAAAAATCATTGTTAAACATACAATAACGCTCGTGCATCCCCCAGTGTAAAGTGTGTGAGTGTGTTGTGCAGTGCGGTACTGTATATCACTTGAGAAGATCTATAGGATTGAAGAAAACATGAAAACGACGAGACTTCGGAATTCAGTCGGAAGGACCATCATCGCTGACCGTCACAACCGTGCCATCCAGTTATTAGCTATCAGTCCAAGTTAAAGTTTGTTATCATTTTGATAAGTTCCAGTTTCGTCGACGAGCTTCGATAGGCAATCAGATATGCGGTGAAACGATTAAGTCCAGTTATGCAAGCTTGAAGCTCGTCGGATTCAGTTGTTCAAATGTGCAAGGAATTACAAATTTTTTAATGTTCAATTCGTATCGCTCACAAAAGCCTTGTGCGCATCGATAGATCATGGTCATCTGCGTACGAGTTCGACTCGGTCAAAAGGTTGGCGTGCAAGTTCGACTCAGTTAAAAGGCTGGGGATTTCGAATCGATCGGAGCGCTACACTTTCGTATCGATCAACTGGGCCGCTTTCGTATCGGTCCCCTAGCGCGTAATTCGACTCGATCAAAAAAGCCCTGGGTTTCGAATCCATCAGACGCAACCCCTTCGTATCGATCAACACGCTCAAGACAATCGCGTCGATCATCTCAACTCGATGCAACAGCATTGCCATCGATCGATACGAAGGCCTCCATCTCATCATCCCGAAACCCTCCAGATCGACACGAAAACGAGGACCAAGTTATCTTCCTCAACACTCCTTCTTCACTAGATCGATTTGAACTCCATTCTGTCCTTCCTCGACCTCGCACGTTATCTCCTTCCTCGAGCAATGTTCAACATAGATTCAAATGGAATGGCATGAGAATTTGGACCTCTTCGTGCTACGACTGGATTCGTTCAATTGATTACCTGATTTCAATAGATGGTTGAAGGAATTAAAGGTTTCTGAATCGATTCGAAGGCAAAAGTTTTTCTTTCTCTTGAGAGGCTCTGGAGCGATACGAAAGCAAGGCAGGAAAACAAAAGGTAAAAAGTGAAAAGTGGCTAAGTCCACAGTATTTATATGGACACGAAAGCAAAGGGAATAAACAATTCACATCCCGATGGATTTGACCGGTTACAAGACATCACCACGGATCGAGTCGAATAAGCTATTCAAATCCACCAACACGATCTGTTATCGATACGAAGTTGCCAACGAGGGCTTTTCAGTCTTCACCAAATCCATCGATACGAAACCTCCTTCGTATCGCTCGCTTTCGACTCCATCTCCAGTGCAGCAATACGAACAATCAGATCGACTCCATCGATACGAAACCACAGTTCGTATCGATCACCTTCGACTCCGTCTCCTATGCAGTTCGTATCCATCGAGCCTCACATCCATCGATTCGAAATGCTCATTTCGCATCCATAAATTCAATGAAAATCATCTTCAATGTTTCAACCCTTCACATCGATTCAAGAAAGGATCGTTACAAAGAAACATTCAAAAACAACCATCGAGCGTTGTTACAACGAATTTCACGTCGGTTCAGGAGAGGATCGATACGGAATTCAATATAAAATAAACTAACAACGACTCGTGAGCGTGCAAACGTCAACGAGAGTCAGATTAACATATATCCATGTATGTCGGACTAATATTCAATATTCCAGATTTACAGGAGTGGGGGAACCCATCTGATAACGATTACAACAACAAACAACTAATCACTAGCATACATCAATCAGTTGCAACAATGCTGGGCACAGCAGTTGACAGTCAACAGTTTACATTATCAAGAAGAACAGTCGAAGGTTACAGCTTTCATCAAAAAGACGATAACTATTCAGAATGAAGACTGCAGCACTTCAAAGCACATCATGTTCCCACAAAACGTACTTTGGGGGGAAAATGTTATCCCGCCTTTTGGCAAGGCCATGACACCAAGAACTTGACTAGAAACCAAAGACAGTTCGTCTAAGGAAATCGGTTATACGCAGGCCCACTATGGATATCGACAAATTTTGTCCAAGTCCGGATCGAGCTTAAATTGATATGACACAACAAGCGAAGCTATGAGAGTCAACGTTCCAAATTTCAGGTCAATCCGAGTTAGTATGATCAAGTTACGATCGATGCAAAATTGGATAAAAACAGCCTCTGTTCGAATCGCTCAGTTCAAATCCATCAGGAATGCCTACTTCGACTCGCTCCGCTTCACATCCATTAGAGAGCCCTTGTTCGACTCGCTCCACTTCGCATCCTTCAGAAATCCCTTGTTCGACTCGCTCCGCTTCAAGCCACAGTTCGACTCGCTTCGCATCCATCAGAGAACAGTAGTTCGACTCGATCGTCTAATGCCTATTTCGAATCCATCAGCTGGAGCGCGTTGCTCGAATCCATTGAGCAACAGTAGTTCGTGTCCCTCATCTGTCCAGTTGGTATCCATACTGGAGAAGCCCCGTTCGAATCCATCAAGTTCCAATACTTCATATCCATCGTGGATCCACTGATCGAATCCATCGTGTTGCCGTATTCGAATCAATCGACCGGAGTAGAGTTCCATCGATGCGAACAAAACCCTACTAACAATGCGTGCAACTCACTTTCTATCGATACGAAAAGAAGACTTTTCCATCGATACGAACAAGGCAAGGTCCAAGAACGACTCGATCAAAATGGCATCGAAGGCGGAGTGATCCAGAGATTCAAACGCCACGTCATCGAGTCACACAGAATCGAGTCGAATAAGAGCGAGTCGAAGTGAGGGAGTCAAACGAAACAGCCAACCGAAGATCCCAATTCGTATCGATCATATCTCCTAATCTACAAGTCCAAATGCTATGAAATTTTCACAGAAGACTACGTGCATGCTAAAGAATGTCCACGCCAAATTTCGACTCCATTGGATGAAATCTTGATCGATACGAAATCCGTTCGTATCGATCACGGATCGGACCGAAACTTCCCAGGCTTGGGCGCGCGGGCCTGGTCACGTGCCAGAGAGGGTCTCCCGAGATCTGAGCGAAATACCAGCCTCCTACACCTATAAATAGAGCCCCATGGCATACAGAAAAGGGACTTCTTCTTCTTTGAATTCTCCAACGCCCAGACTCTGCCGGATCCAGATCTGAACTCCATCGCTGCTGTCAACAACGAGATTCACTACTGCAAATCATAATTATCCGCTGTAATTCATTGAATTCACTTGTAATCTTCAAAGAAAGATCAATAAAGCTATCAACTTCATAGTGGACGTAGGCGATACGCCGAACCACTCTAAATTCTTGTGTCTCCTTGCATTTTAATTATTCTCATTTCTGAAATTTAGAGTTTTTGTTAGATAATCCTCTTTTTCCATTTAATTTCTTCACTTTATCTCTTCAAAAACTTCCAAAGAGTGTTGTGCCCAATTTTGGTACAAACATCACTCCTTGTTTCCAAGATTGAGATTAGTCAAATTGTTGGTGATATGATTGGTTGCTCCTTAATCGGGATACCAATCTTCATCCTGAATATGTTCTGCTTTTGCTATTTCAGCTTGAGAAGTTTTAATATCTGACTAATTACTTGTATCTTGTTGAATGTGTGCCAACCTATCACTGTAGTTTGAGTTTCTTTGATTGTTGGACCCCTGACCTGGAACATAATTAAGATTTAATCTAAAATAGCATTTTGCTGCTGTGTGACCAAGTTTTTCATATATTTGGCATTTGGGTCTGGTATTATTATTCCGTTGCCCCTTCCTCTTGATCTATTTGAATATGCTCCTCTTTGAGTGGACTGATCACTTCTACTGTTATTCTGGCCTTTGCCCTTATAGTTTGTAGCAAAATTGGCAAACAGATCAGATTCTTGTGGTTTCTTTATATCAATTCTTGCCTTATGTGCAGTAGAATAGAATGCACATCATGTATTGATGGTAAATTTCTTTGAGATGTTATAATAGCCACCACAGCTTCATATTCATCACCTAGCCCATTCAGTATAGTCATGATCTTTTCTGAATCAGAGACTTTCTGATTAGCTGCTTCTAATGTATCACATATAGACTTAACCTTGAATAGATACTCTCTCATGCTATGACTATCTTTCTTGATATTGTGAAGTTGTCTTTTATAAAACAATACTTTTGCTGCTGATTGTGAGTTAAAACCTTCTCAATAGTTGACCATATATCACTTGCTATTTTATAGGCTATAACATGCGTTAGTAAATTTGCATTTATAGATGATAATAGCCATGAGCATATAAGCTTGTCTTGCCTGTGATGTTGAACATATCCCTCGTTGCTAACAATCTTGTTTTCTTGATCAGTGATACACTTTGGGGGAATAGGAAGGGTTCCAAGAATGAATCCTTCAAGACCACATCCTTGAATGGCTGTCTCCACCTGTAGCTTCCACAAAAGATAATTGTCTTCATTTAAGTGAACTGTAATTAGTTGACTTTGAGTACTGATTACAGTTCTAACCAGTTTCTCTACATTTGAAGTGGTGTGCTGAGATTCACTTCCACTAATTGGGGTTTCTGAGTGAGCTTCTTCAGACATGATGATCAAAAATATTCACCAGAGATAGGGAAACAGAAACAGTAGCTTCTTGATAAGGGACAGGATCAAGAATTAGAGGCTGAGCACAAATAGGTTTGTTGCACCCAAAGATCTCAGATGATGATACCTTTTCTGATGAGTTCTTTTTGGAATGGGCACTTTCTTTGATTTGTGTTGATGAATTCTTGATTCTGATTTCTTTGATTTTTGATGCTGTTTCACACTCAGATTCACTGAGAAATATTATTGCAGCCAGATGATCAGAAATGGTTAGGCAATGATATTTGTTGGCTGAATCTTCTTCTTAAATGATTATATCTAATTTGATGAGAAGAAAAGATATACTCAAATGATGATTTCTTGTCTTTGATTTTCTGATAGATTGAATCTTCTTGATGCCGTTAGGCATATTGCTTGAATGTTATAGACATGTATTCTGATATTTGATAAAACGATTGATAATAATAAAGCTATGTACAAACGTCTCTAATATATACAGATTTATATGATGAATGGGCCAAGTCAATACATAGCCTAATTCTGTCTAAAGCTTTATAAATGCTGGCTGAATGATGACCGTTGATCTCGAGGATGTGTGGTTATGATGGAAGATGAGAAAATATAACCCCTTCATATATTCGTAGTTACATTACTGAAGCATTCTATTTAAAGCCATTGATAAACAGTACCAACTAGACAAAGATTACATGTAAATTTGAAATTTAATCAGTATTTAAAATTACATACGCATAAATACTCTATTTAATCAGTATTTGAAATGATCTAAGAAAGAGATTTACGCAAATTTATATTAAAAGGAACATATAAATACTATAGATATATTTTGATTGTACCACAATCAACAAACTTCTCAAAGATATAATATAAAATGAGTCGAAATAAATGGGTATAACTTATAATTTTTGCAAGAAGTCGGGGTTAGTTGCCCACCATAAAATATATCTAGTTTCGCCACTGTTTAAAGGTTGTCAAGCATTCTTATAACATGAGATTAACCATAAGCATTGTCGGTTATAATTACAGACATACGGGTGACATTTTATATGTTTTTATATTTTTGAACAATAAATTTTTGTTATCTAGTTTACAAGGGAATTTTGAATTTAATGGATTTTAAGTTTTTATTCTTAATGATTCCTACGTTGTAAGCTCTAGTAATAAGAGCACCAATTTTTCCTTTTTCTTTTTCTTCTTTTTGTTGATCCCAAATAGTAAACCACTGAAGGAAGACAGTTTCCTCCTTATTTGTTTTCCAATAAAGTTGTCTAAAATGAGTAATACAAGAACATAGGATGTTTTAAAGAATAATACACTAATATACGCGCAGTCAAACATCACAAACTACTTAGTTTGAGCAAATTTCACTATTGTGGCTCTGCAAAAAAGCACCTATGCTTTTTAATACTGCTTTAATAAATTTGTTCACGTTAGTGCTTGAATTTTAACAAAACAAAATTGTCCCCATATGTTGACTATAGTGCCAATACTTCACAAGATGGATCATGAGCTGGAGCAACAAATCATAAGATAAAAAAAGGCATATGCAGGCCCGACCAAGAGATGTGGTTGTCCAGGCCCAAAAACAAAATTTTAGTCTTCTTTGCAAAAAGGATTCGAAGTAGATATTACAATGAACTAAAAGACATGATCCATGTTCATCACAACCAAATTCTACATAACTTACCAACCACAACCACTTTTGTTTACAAGCATACCCATTTTGTATAAATACCTATATACCATACAATTTTTTTCAAAATTGTGCTTGGTGGGCTTCCCTATGGGCAGAGTCTGTGCATAAGCAGTCATAACTACTCATAAGCAACTTATTCCAATTTTAATGTTTAACGGTTCTTTATATGAAACTTATACAAATGACCTATAAATAGAAATGTGAGAAGCAACGATTTGTTGCTTATGACTTTTTAATGTATCTCATAAGCAACTTATTTTCTTAATGGGATTTTGTTATTCTGTCATGTATTATTTATCACACTGCACATTACAATACATGATTTTTAGTTTTATTATATTTAGTTAATTTTTATAAACTTACTGAATTTTTATAAAACTTACTTAATTTTTATGAATTAGTTGATTTATTATTATAATTAATAATATTATTATATCATTATTATACCCATTTAAATTATTATTATTATTATTATCATAAATCTTAATTAACTTATTATTATTATAAATTTTAGTTAATTTTTATAATTATTATACTTAGTTAATTTTTCATACAATTTATTATTATTATTATTATTTAGTTATATTTTTATAATATTTAGTTAATTTTATAAACTTACTGAATTTTTATAAACTTATTGAATTTTTATAAAATTTAGTTAATTTTTATAAATTAGTTAATTTATTATTATTATAGACTCATTTAATTTTATTATTATTATTATAAATCTTAATTAACTTATTATTAGTATTACTATTATAAATCTTAGTTAATTTTTATAAAATTATTTATTATTATTATACGTAGTTAATTTTTTATAAAATTTGTTATTATTATTATTTATTTGTATTTTTTATAACACTTAGTTATTTTTTACAAACTTATTGAATACTTATAAAACTTAATTAATTTTTATAAAGTTAATTTATTGTTATTATTATAGACTCATTTAATTTTTATAAAACATAGTTAACAAGTTATTTATAAACTTGTTATATTGGGATGCCACAAAAGAACAACGACATCCATAAAAGAACTGCAAATAATATACTTGCTTTGTTCGTGAATCTAGACAGCACCACTTGCATACCTGTAATATACGTATGATTCACTTAGTTAAATTCAACATAATTAAAGATTATACAACATACTTGTTTCAAATACACGAAGGCTTAGTATGTTAGTTCATATTTCATTTGTGTGATATTTTTTTAATGTCCAAACTGAGCAGATTTCTGTTCTTGACATGCAAGTAAATATCCAATTTTCTTTTTGTCAAGGAGTGGAAACCAGTCTATAATGCAAGTTTGATTAGAAAGAAATAATTGATTTCAAGCAGTTTATAAATGAGAGGCTTTTGGTTGATGTTCTTAATGTTGGAGTGTCCCTAGGCGCAAAAGTATATAGCCATGAAGAAGAAAGGAGGTCATTTGTAAAGTGAGCAGAAGTGGCAAAGGTTGTGAATAAGGTGATGGTGAATATTGAATTGAGAAAGAAAGTGAAGGAAATGGTAGAGAAGGCTGTGAAAGCAACGGAGGAAGGTTGCTCTTCATATATGGATATGAAAAAGCACATAAATGAGCTCGTTGGTATAAAGAAAACTGGACGTTTTAAGGGAGCAGAACAAAACCAACAATGATATAATTCACATATATTTATTACAAAATCAGGAACATGTAGTCATAATACTGATACTTGGTAGATTTATTACATTCCAAATTTGATGTTTGAAAGCTTCCATTATTCGAGTTTCAGACTGATCAGATGCTTCTGTTCATTTAATCATACCGCAACAAAATATGAAATTGATATATCTGATACTATTCACATTAAATTTATTGTTATGAACATGGAACCGATCTATGGAAATTACTTAAAAGATAAGCTTGAAAATTACCTTATATTAAAATTTGAACTTTTGTGCAAACTGTCAATTTATAAATCCAAGCAGCTATTGTTTAAAGAATGTCAATCAATTTTATAAATTATCAAAGGAACATCAAGTTTTTTTAATGTATATATTATTGTTATCAAGTCAATAACTCAAAATTTTATGCCGATACTTTTCCAGAAAAAAATGTGTAAAAAAGCAAGAGTACAGTATAATACTTACACAGTTACTGCGTGGCCAACAAAGGTATAGAGAATATTGGCGGCACAAGTAAAGTATAGCACCAGCTTTTTCGGGCTTGAATGAGCCACCCGTTCAAACTATTATTAAATTTTCTTGATTACACAGAGCAAATAATAACTAACTATATCAAATGTAGGAATTAGTAAAGAAAATATTTAACGAACCTAGCTTTGAACTACAACAGCAATGGTTATGTACCAGGCAGTGTATGTGGTCATACCAAGCCCAAGAAATGACTATATCCTGTAGTTGTAGAATAAAGGAATGAACAAAGTCATTGCATAGCAAGCTTACGTAGTATATGTTGCTGCTCTCGGAAAAAAAATCACAAATTTAATCAAAAGTAATCAACTAGCATGACCAGTGTTTAGAGAGCTAGTGAAGCAAATCAGACATGTACCTGGCACAACTGATTAACTAGATAACAGATCCAAAGAGGAGGAAAGTACAATTGAAGGCAAGACCAATTGCTTTCCAGTATGGTCCCAGCAATTCATCAAGAACCTCAAACCATTGAATAACATGATTTTTTAAGTTTACATTTTCCGTCGCTTTTCTGTTTCTGTACTCAATGTAGAGTACACTAATCAGGTATGCAGTCCAGCTTCCCATAATTCCATAGAACAACTGAAAGATGATTCCAGATATCATACCAAGCTGCGAGAATGAGTATGGCAGTGTCAACAATACTTGAGCAACCTGGAACATTATATATAAGTTAGAGACAGTACTTGACATAATTTCATATTTTATTATCTGGATAACAACTAATAAGATGTGTGTATAGTGTATACAAACTTTGATTAGAGGCACAACTGAACCAAGCATCATAAACAGAACCACCATCATGCTAGAGGAAATTCTTCATGTTAAAGGAAGTAGGGTAGTGTTCATCTTCTTCTCCATTTGCATTTACATTCTTGCTTCCTATTATGAATTCTTTATTAGTAGCGGCTGTGTCGTTGTGGTTTGATGCTGTTGGAATAGTCTCCCCTGCTTGCCTTGGAGCCATTTTTTCTTCTTGTTTGGGTAAACTAAAATAAGAAATGGAAGAAGCTAAGACCCTGAAAATATATAAAGAGAAACATGTAATAATTAGATTAGAGAAACCAAGAAGAGGACAATTGAGAAGTCACCATAACCCATAGATTTTGTAGGTTAAATATTGTAGATAAGTATTTCTTCCAAGAAGTAGTACTATTTAGTCAAAGCTTTAGCAAACTTTCTACATAAATCAAATTAAAAGGTTGGTACAAAATCCAAACTTAACTGTTACCTCTAAAATCAAGAATGATCAAGCAATAAGAAGACAGAGAAAGATAGAGCTTTTAATCCTTTTAACTGTCTCTGGAAGAGAGATAATTAGCAAAGTAAACTATAAGGAATTACTCTACTCTAAGGAATTATGGGTTTGTGCTACATAAAACTTGTTGGCAGGATCGACAGCTTATAGGACCAAAAATACTTTTTCTTTTTTAAGAAAAAAAGGTTGAGAAACAAACAAACAAATAATATAGTTTGGTGAAATGTAAATATTCGAATTTGAGTATAAGTCTCAGCATACAAATATATAAGCTTCATTGATTTATTAGTAATCACTTAATTAGAAAACTTAGGAGGTATGTATCTTAGTAGTTATTTCAATTTTTCTATATAAAAAGGAGAGTCTAATCTCCCATTATTAGTGGTATTCAACAGGTACTTCAAGTTTCAACTCTCAATATTTGGTAAGGGGTCAAAAAACAATCTTTAGTAGACTAACCTTTTGACTGAAATATTCCTAATATTGATAATAAAGTTTTTTGAAAACTACTTTTGATAACCATTGTCTATTTCTACAAAGCATATCGGAGCAAAAAAAATATTCAACATTAACATGACTTGTTATTTCACCAAAATCACATGAAAAACATCAATAGCTATTCTTGCATCATAATGGAAATAACTAAAGACAAGGTAAATCAGTGATATATTAGACATAAATGAAAATTGCATTTTTACAAAACTGTCACAGATTTAAGAATTATTTAAATTTAAACTTGTTTAAGTAGCTCACCATTGATTGCCCAAATAGCCTTTCTCCTCTCAGGTGTCATAATCAAGGTTCCTGATACATGAAATTAAGTACTACATTTTAACATCACATACGTTGAACTAATTAGATATTTATTATTTTCAAATGAAAAAAACTGAATAAACATAAGACCAGCGCAAGTAAAATGTCTTGGCATATTCAGTACAAACTTCACCACATCTGTTATAAGCATTATTTAGCATATCATCGCTTCCCAAAGTAAATAATTTATGGCTTCTCTCATTTTTATCAACAAGAGCTGCTTGATTCAATATTACTTTATAAACAAGCTGTTTTGAAGAAACTGCCAAATTCTCAATGATTACACTTATAAACAATTTTCATTCTTGTAAACAAAATTAGTTCTTGTAGATAAAATAAGTGTTCTGCCAATTTTTATGAATACGTAAACAAAATAAGTGTGTAGATAAAAAAGTTTCCCTAAGTCTAACAAATTTTACCGGAACCAACAATTCGCGGTCATCTACTTCATTATAGATAGCCATAACAAATTTATTATCCTTTCTGGCCAAACAGTGGCCACTCTCCTAGGCAGATTTCACTACAACAAGGAGGAAGTAGAACATGGCTATCCGCAGTAGTGACCTCCGGCTGCCCCACCATCCTTCCTCTCTATTTCTTCCTTTCCTCCTCCAATAACTCTTCTTCTCCCCCACTCAAAAAACTCATCCTACCCTACATCCAAATCGACATAGCCTCCTCCCTCGACAACCTCATGTACTCCTACAACCTCCTCTACCTCCAAGTCTCCAACTTCTCCCTCGTCTCATCACCTAGCTCGCCTTCAACGCCATCTTCTCCTTCTTCCTCAGTTCCCAAAAGCTCACCTCCCCAGTCCTCAACTCAATCATCATCGTTACCTTCTCCACTGCCTTCCTTGGAGTCCACGACGACTCCAGTATGAACATACCAAAAAGCAGGCACCCGCTTGGGTTCGTACTGATACTTGCAGCATCGGCATTCTCGTTCCTTTTGTCTATGACGGAGATGATGTACCAAAAGGTGCTGAAAACAAAGGACTTCTTCGTGATATTCGAGACAATGGTGTAGATAGGGTCAGTGGCGGTGGGCTCGGTGGTGGGGCTGTTTGCGAGAGAGGAATAAGAGTGCTAGAGATAGATAGTGGATTTGTGAAAGAGAAATAAAATTTTAATTTTTAATTGAATTTGGGAAAGGGATATGTGGGGAAGAGAGGTCGATGTTGAGCTATTTACGAGAGAGGTGACATATTTTTATTTTCCCGCTGGATGTCTTGCTTTGCAACAGCATTTTAGGGATTGTTTTTCTTTTTATTTAATAATTCCGTCTAGATAATCGCAACATTTTTATTAAAAAGCTCTGCATTCATGCTGCGAAAAATAAACTTTCTTGTGGTCCCATATTTTAAAATAGTAGGAATTATATTTATTTAAATATAGGTTCCTTAAAAGAAGGTTGAGCTTTTTGGGCATTCGAATGTTTGCTCTATTATGAAGGAAGCTTGTATAACCACCTCACAAGCGCGTGTCGTTGCCTTATATCCGATCGGATCGGGATTGGTTTTGGATCCAAATTATATATTTGGACAGAAATGTTTTAGTTAAAATGGACCAAATTTGAACCTGTTAAGAAACCCAGAATTCAAATTAAAATGCAGAAAAGGTGGAAAACGCGACTGTTGAAATCACTTTACAGTTTTTGTGATGCCTGGACAAGAACGTAAAGTATGTAAACTTATTAAATCACTTTACGGTTTTAAACAAGCACCAAAACAGTGACATGAGAAATTTGATAAAACCATAGTATCAAATAGTTTTAGGATTTGTGAATCAAACAAACGTTTCTGTAGCAAATTTCATGTCGGTAAAGGTAAATATGTGTCTTTATGTTAATGATATGTTGATATTTGAGACTGATACCTCAAGTATTGAAGAAACAAAAAGATTTCTATCTTCATGTTTTGATGAAAGATATGGAGGGAGTTGAAGTAATTCTAGGAATAAGAATCATAAAAACAGCAGAAGGAGTCATTACCCAATATCATCATTACATAAAGAAGATTCTAAAAAGGTTTAATCAATTTGATTGCAAACCGATAAGCACCACATTTGACCCCAAATATGCAACCATATTCTAATACTAGTATATCAATATATCAACTAGAATACGCTAATGTTATTGGTAGTCTAATGTATGTCATGGCATGCATATAAAACCTGACATTGCGATGCTTACGTTGTTGCCAACATTAGTAGATATACCAGTAACCCTAGCCATATTCACTGGCTAGCTATACAAAGAATTTTGAAATATATAAAAGAAACCATGAAGTATGGTATATTGTACAGTGGGTATCCAAGAATATTAGAAGGGTACATGGATGTCATTTGGAACACTGGAAGAGAGGATAATAATAAATTAACCAATGGATAGATATTCACTTTTAGTGGGGGAGCAATATCCTGGGCCTCAAAGAAATAAACGTGTATTACAGATTCTACCATGTTTGCTGAATTTATAGCACTGGCTTCTTGTAGTAAAAAAGCGGAATGATTGAGAAATTTATTGTTAGAAATTCCTGTATGGCCAAATCCAATATCTTCGCTATCTATGCATTGTGATAGTCAAGATCAAAAGCATATAGCCAAGTATATAATGGAAAATCTAGGCAGATTGGCCTAAGGCACAATGTAGTAAGGCAAATGCTCACTAAAGGGTAATTACCGTAGATTTCATGAGATCTAGCCAAACTTAGCCGATCCATTTGCAAAAGGACTTGAACAGATTTGGTGTTCAAAACATCAAAAGGAATGAGTTTAAAGCCAACATAAAAATCACCTATGATGGAAGCTAACTCAACATAACATAATGAAATTCATTATCTTAAGTTCAATGAGCAAAAGTATATTATACGATGTGACTGAAGCACTATAATATTAGTCTGCACAGCTAATATTATATCTATTCTAAGAATAGTGCTTGGTACCTATAATGATATAGTGGAGGCTGTACTACTCAGCACTTAATAGTTTTATAACAGAAGTATTGTTGAAGTGTATAGTTATAGGGCACTTGAAATAAACCTACCTATATGAATGCATGAAGTTGGTGCCGCCTTCTGCGAGACTATGACTTATGTCTCTAAGGGCATTTCATGAAAGCAAGATATACACACAAGGTCAATCCACGTGTCGGATTATGAACTATCAGAAGAAAAGAAAATGAGTGTTTGAAACACATCCGGTAAATCGAATATCGTTGGTTTAATGTTTAGTCAACCACTCCATCCTGGAGTGCTCTGATAGGTTATCACTATGTATAGATTCAAGTCCATAAGACATCTATATTTAAGCACAAGTTTTCCTACAACATATGACAAGAGAAATTTTATTAAAATTTAATGGAGGATTGTTAGTGAAATTTTTTATAAAATATTTTGTGTGGGTTATTTTGTTTTTAAATAAGAAGAAGAGAAAGAGAAGAGGAAAAGGATTGGAAATAGTCTCATATCTTAGATTAGTAGGAACTATATTTGTTTAAATATAGGTTCCTCAAGAGAAGATTGGGTTCTTTCGGCACCCAAATGTTTGCTTTATTGTGAGGAGAGAAGTCATGCATAACCGTTATGCACAACCGTCACACATGCGCATGCTGCCGCTGTCGTCCATCCGTCCGACCGGTTGGGTTTGAGTCCAAATTATATTTTAGAATAGAACTGTTTCAGTTCAAACGAGTCAGATTTGAACCTTAACAAGCCTAGAATTCAATTAAAAAATAGGAAAGGTGGGAAACGCGACTATTGAAATGGCGGGATGTTTGAAAATTCAAACAAAAGGAAGTATCGTTTGGCAGAAGACGCGACGTTTCAAACAAAAAGGTGTTTCAAAACACTTTCTTCTTCCTGAAAAATCAAAAACGCCTAAAATGCGTTGCAAATTCAAGTTTCTCATTCTCTTCTTCCCTCTTATTTCTTTCAAAACTATTTCGGTTTTGTGATACTTCATATCACAAACTTGATACTCTTGTCACTGCAGTTAATTCAGACGATAGTTTGAATCGATTTCGACATTGCTATCGCAATCGGTTAAAGAAAATAATCATCTCGGCTCCATTGTATCTTGAGAGACGACGTGCTTAAACTCACAGCACACATTTGTCTGTTCAAACGAGTGCTGAGGGTAAATAACGTCTTAAGGAAAGTGTCATCGATGTGCATTGGAGCGATCTTTATATATTTGGTTTTACCACTGCTGTGCCACTTCATCAGAAATCCGAAAATATACCCTGCTTGTAAAGATGTAATCTTCTTCCAACATCTGCTCGTATAACTCGGTAGTTAGAATACAAATATGTATGTTTCTTAATTTTGCTTTCATTTTAATCTTTTGTTTTAAATCAAATTGAATTGAGAGGTTTATATAATGCACTTTCAACTTCTACAGTGGTGTGAATGAGAACGCAGTTAGTAGTTGTGCAGAGCTTATTTTTGCTCAATCGATGCATCATTTGTTCATGATGCCCCTTTACTGCCTTCAGGCTTCCGGGTATTGCCTTTTGACTCTTTGAGTGTAAGTACATTTGATACTGGCATAAAGAAACGGCCATTTGTACTGTAAGTGATCATTCTTGATGAAGAGTAATTGATTTTGACAAATTTTAGTAGATACACATAATATTGCAGTACCTAAAACTAACTACACGTATCTTTTATAAAATTGTCCGAGTAAATGGTAGGTGAAACACCTGTGAAAATATAATTAGAGGATTCAAAAAGAAACTTTGAATTGTGCATAGTGGGTATTACGCTGGCAAAGTGTAGTATATATAACACCAAATAATTCAATCAGCATTCAAAGGATTAGGTCTTCAACCTTTTAATGTATAAATTCCATATCAACTATTGTTTTATCTACATATAGAGCACATTTGAAAATAACTTATTTTGAAACTTTTTAAAAGAAGATTTGAACAACATCTTCTAAGTAATTTTAAATAGTAGTTTACAAGTAAAAGTGTTTGGTGCAATTTGACTTTTAAGTTAAAAGAAGTAAAAAAAATTGTCTGTAAGTTATAAGCAATAAATTGTTGCTTCTCATATTTTGATTTATTAGTCACTTTTGTAAGCTTCTTATAAAGAGTTGACAAACACTTGAATTGCAATAAGTGACTTATAAGTAGTTTTGACTACTTATAAGTAGTTGTCCATACGTGCCCATATTCTCATTATCTCAACTAACAACTATTTAATATGTACATTACAAAATTAGTTACAAAATTAGTGAGTGTGCATATCTGTTTCTTGAGTTCCCTAACATGACCCTACTAACTTAATTTTCATAATAAAAAGCAACCATTTTCGACCTCAATAATCATTTCAGAGTTAGTGGCGGTGGGTACAAAAAGAACTCATGAAACTATGATATATTCTTTGACAAAGTCACATATTAATTAGTGGTTAAAAATTAAGATGGAGATAGGCACTAGTTACATCTTAAAGTGTCAAGAAACTTAAGCAAATGCAACACAACCTACCTATTATATGCGTGAATTCACACATATTTATCATGGTATATGTAAAATTATCGATAAAGTGAATATACGTAAGCTAAAGATAGTTGATTTTATCTCTATCTTTTACAATACCGATTATATTGGACTAGATTAGCTAGCTAGTGGCAGTACTAATGCACATATATATCAGGTTGCTAGGTACAACCTAAATTTGCAGTGTATAAAAGCTGCTGAGAGGAGAGGAGTATGCAAAAGGCAGTTGATGGTTATGGGTTGCAATGAATGGCAGGCTGAAAGGAAGTACATGAGATATATATCAAGACTTTATTCCAGTAAACGCTCTATTCAATTCGTTTATCATCCTTATACAACTATACTCAATTCGCGGTGATGGCAGGCCGAAATGAATATTGACATATTTTCAGAGGGATAATTAATGATCGACTATCATCAATTGTAATAATTTTGTTCCAGTAATCACTTGGCTAACTTACTAACTTATTATGCTTATTAATTCTCAGCACAACATCTTTGTATGCTGCAGAATATTGTCCATCATTTAATCCAGTCATTTTTGTTCGCATTGTTTCATTTTAATGCTCCCAACAGGGCCAATACCTGTTTTCTTCAATTGTCGTTCATGTTTCTTTATCATAAAACGTTTATTTTTCAATAATATCATAATGTTGCACTTAACCTGATCGTGTTGGAACATTCTTGGGTAGTGAAAATGGAGTCATTCTTGGTGAGGGAAACTTTGATATGGTATATATTCAATATAATCTAATTTCAAACTAACATAAGTTCATTGAAAAAAATAGTTTGATAGGAAGATAAGTTTCATGTACTGAAATTTCCGTTATACCTATCATAATTATCTGTCATGATTACAGGTGAGTTCACTTTTATTTCAACTCTAGAGATTTTCAAAACTACACATAAACTTGTCACTTTGTATAATGCTATCTGTAACAAAGGTCGGTAGATGATATAATAATGCTCATGCATATTTGCAACAATAATTACTTGGAAGTACAAAAATCTTGAAATCTTGGTTTTCCTCTCAACCATGGGAGAAAATCAATTTCCTCACCTAATTTCCTCTAAAACTCTCTAATTATTCATCTCTAATCAGACCACCTGAGATTTCTCACATCAGAAAGTCATTAGATGATATCATCACAGATAATGATGGGTTCCAATTGGTTCAAGCTAAGCAACAAAGGAGAAGAAAGGCCAAGAAAGTTCAGGAGTTGCTACCAGCTCTCAATAATGTCAATCTAAAAGGCGAAGATGGTCAAAAAACCACCACCCAAAAAATAAAAAAGGGAAATCTGGTGTCACAACAGAGAAAGCCGGTGGCCATCTCACTGAACAAGGAACAAGACCGAAAAACATGGGCATATATAGTTATAGATCAGCCTCAAGAACTAATTGATGATGAATGGAATCTTGAGCATATAGCACCAATCAAGATTAAGAATAGGAAGTATGGTCTGGTTAAAGAAGAAGTGTGTAAAAGAGCAACTGAATCATGAAATAATTCAGTTCTTGTTTATGTAGTGGGTACCAAACCATACTACTTGTATTTCAAATCATATATTCAAAGAGTTTGAAATCCGGTTGGTGAATTTGAAATTTACACTAGAGAGAATGGATTCTTCCTAGTGAAATTTAAAGAATCTCAAGATTGCAATTCAGTTTTGAAAAATGGACCATATTTCCATCATGACAAACTCATCATAATGAAAAGGTGGTCTGATTCGTTGAAAATGGATAGAGATCTTTTAACTACAATGCCGATATGTGTAAGATTACCCTGTGCTAATATAAATCTATGGGACTGAGAGGCTTTCAGTGTCATGACGAGTATCATAGGAAAACCCATTAAAATGGATGCAGCCACAACTATGAAGACAAGATTGAATTATTCTCGCCTTCTTGTTGAAGTGTCTGCAAATGATGAACTTCCTAATGAGATTTATCTTTCT
Organism: Allium fistulosum; assembly: GCA_030737815.1. Classification (NCBI taxonomy): domain Eukaryota; kingdom Viridiplantae; phylum Streptophyta; class Magnoliopsida; order Asparagales; family Amaryllidaceae; genus Allium; species Allium fistulosum. Next base: position 373,337,256 of record CM060902.1, on the reverse strand, counting down.
TTGTATAATGGTGAAAAAATTACTCAAAAAGTTGAAAATGAATGGGTTCCACCGAAATGCAGTGTATGCAAGTGTTTCGGCCACACTAGAGATCAGTGCAGTCCGAAACAAGCATGGATGCTCAAAGTCAATAATCAAGAAAGTCAAGAAAAAGAAACTACAAATTCTGATTCAAGAAATTTCTATATCACAAAATCAGATAATATCATTTGGTGAGAAATATCGAATCGACCAAGAAAATGTCATTTTCAATCAAAGAAAGAATGATATATTGCTCTTTGATCAAGATGATCAGGTCATAGTAGAGGAAGTTCATCATAATTCTAAAGAAAATAGTTCAAAAGAGAATATACAGAGCAGCACAGAGGAGGGTGGGAAAAGTATAATGGTCTTTGAGTCTTAACCCCCCTCCCCCCAATAATTTCAGACTCATGTTTAATTACAGACATCATTTACACAAATAACAATAATTAAGTCCAACAACAATCCAAGATTCAAGATCTGGATAGGATCACAGAAGCACCTCCCTCAGAGCAGGCTGCATTAGTTGAGTGTTGTGACTCAGCTATGCCTCGCACAGCTGATTAATTTGATATTTTTCTGATTAAAGTTCCAGAAACAGTGCATAATGAAGGAACTGAATCAGAGATGGTGGATGCTATTTATCAGTTTGATATCTCAGAGCTGCACATTCCAATACCAAAGGCAACTAGTAAGATTAAGGGTAATAAAGAGAAGAAAGCTTTCAAACAAAAGTACATTTCTATTAATCCAGACTGGGATGAAATGTCATCAAGACTTAAAGAGTGTTGATAATAAAAGAAGAGGTAAGGGCACTACAGTGTCAAGTACAATTTAACTCATCATTTTATATATCATATTAATGTCTATCATTGCTTGGAATGTTAGAGGAATGAATTCCCCTACAAAACAGTCTGATATTTTATATATGATAAGTGTTTATAAGCCTTCTATTATAGCCCTTATAGAAAATAAGTTGAATGATGAGAATTATGAAAAGTTTTTCTTAAAATTGTCTAGCAATTGGAAGTCTATTAATAATAATGATTGTGGCTGTAGAGGTAGAATCATTATCATTTGGGATTCCAATGTTTGGACTAACTTGAGTATTAATAAAGATAAGCAATATATTGATTGTCATTTTAAAAATATAGGGGGTTTTCACTACAAATAACAAGTATGTATGGCAGTAATATTGAAAGTGAAAGAAATGGAATATGGTGTAAACTTAAAACTTTGAACTTTATTCATAATTTTCCTTGGCTTATTTTGGGTGATTTTAACACTGTTTTTCATGTTTTTGAAAAGTATGGGGGTAATAAAATTCCTCAAAGTAAACTAGATAAGTTAAATAAATTTTTGTTAGAAACAAGTCTTATAGAACCTAATATTAGTTGGAACAAGTTTACTTGGAAATCTGGTTTGGATAAAAATATTCACTGTAAATTCGATAGGATTTTAATAAACAAAGAATTTTCAAACATTTTTCCTAATTTTATTTGTTCCACTCTTGAAAAAATACTAGTGACCATACTCCTTTACTCGTTAATCTCTTTCAAAATGTGGACTTCAGTTATAAAACTTCACCTTTCAAATTTAAAAATGGGTGGGTTGTTGAAGAGGATTATAAAGCTTTGATGGATAATTGCTTTAATTTTCCTTGTAATGGTACCAAACAATTTCAATTTAGTATGTTACTGAAAAATGCTAAAAATAATCTTAAAACTTGGAATAAAAATAAATTTATGAATAATAACAAACTGGTTCTTCTGAGAAAGGAAGGGAAATTTCTTCAAGATATTGCAGATAAAAATCCTGAGGATATGAATGATGCTAATAATTTCTTCACTAACCAAAAAAATCTCTCTATAGAACTTTATAAAAGTACGGTTAATGCTAGACAAAAAGCTAAAGTAGATTGGCTTACACTAGGTGATGACTGTATCAAATTTTTTCATGCTAAAATGAGAAGTAGAAAGCATTTAAACAATATAGGAAATATTATAGATAATGCAGGTAATCTGTCTAAGGCATATGACAGAGTAGTTAAAGATGCAGTAGAGTATTATGAAAAGTTATATTTTTCTAAGACTAATGAAATGTATTTTCCTCAAATAATTTGAAAAAATATTTTGAATGATAATGCATCTGAAATTTTACTTGCTCCAGTCACTGTTGAAGAGATTAAGTATATTATTTTTAATGCCGGTGATAATAAAAGCCCTGGTCCTGATGGGTTTAATGCTAAATTCTATAAAAATCACTGGGATAATATAAAGGGGCAGGTCTATGATGTTATTAATTAATTTATGGAAAAAGGTAAGATTCTTAAAAGTATAAATCATACTTTTATTACTCTAATTCCTAAAAATAAAAACCCCACTAGTATTGGAGACTATAGACCCATTTCTTGCTGCAATTTTATATACAAAGTTATTGCTACTGTGTTAAGTAATAGAATTAAAATATTTTTGCCTTTTCTCATTTCTGAAAATCAGAGTGCTTTTGTGCCAGGCAGACTAATATATGAGAATTCTCTGCTAACACATGAAATGGTCAAAAAATATAATACTAAAAATGGTGAGAACGTCTGTATTAAGATAGACTTGCAAAAAGCATATGACAGAGTGAATAGATATTTCATTTATCATATCATGAGATGTATGAGTTTTCCTAATAAATTTTGTGATTTTATTCTTGAATGTACTAATACCCCTACATTTTCTATTCAAGGTAAATCATAAGGTTTTATTAAAAGCAATAAGGGTGTTAGGCAAGGTGATCCTTTATCACCTTATCTATTTACTATGGTCATGGAATATTTTTCTATATTAATAGAAATTGAAGCTATTAAGGGTAATATTAATCCTATTAATAGAGTTCAACATTGTATAAATCATCTTATCTATGCTGATGATCTAATGGTGTATTTGAAAGCTAACAAAGGTAATGCAGACACCATTATGAGAATTTTTGATAATCTGAGTAAGTATGCAGGGTTGCAACTTAATATAGGTAAGAGCAAAGCATATTTTAGTAAACATAGCAGATATAAAAAAGATGTTTTAAATGTTTTAAAAATTGCAGAAGGAAATCTTCCTATTAAATATTTGGGACTGCCTTTATCTATAAATCAAATTAAAGATTCAGACTATTCTATGCGTATTGAAAAATTCAAGAGAGAATGGAAACTTGGTCTTGCAAACTACTTTCTGTTGCAGGAAGATTCGAACTTATAAAAACTGTTGTATATGCTATCATTCTATACTGGCTACAAACATATCATATTCCTACTGCATCCATTAAGAAAATAAAAAGTAGATGTGCTAATATTTTATGGAGAGGTAAATATCATAAAATCAGTTGGGATAAAGTCTGCAGGCTAAAAAATGAAGGGGGTTTTGGCATTAGAAACATGAATGATCTTAGTTTAACTTGTCATTTAAAATTATTTTGGAGATTTATTAGTGCTGATTCAATGTGGGCTAGATGGATGAGGGCTAAATATCTTAAGAATGGTAATTTTTGGAATATGTTGCCTAATAGCAATCAATCTAATGCTTGGAAACCAATTTTAAATTGCAGAAATATTGGCAAATCTTTATTAGAAAGAAAAGCTAAGCTAGGTGAAGAAACTAGCTTGTGGTTTGACCCATGGTTTAATAATGATTCTTTCATAAAAAAAGTTGGATGGAATAACTTAGTAATATTTAGGGGTTCCAGTGCTACAGTGTCTGCGATAATTAGAGACAACCATTGGCAACCTCAATTACATCCAATTACTAACCCACATAAGCATGAAATTTGCAAAATTCATCTTGATCTTAATGCAGACAGTGATTACCGGGAATGGAAAGCTAGCAACAAAGGAAAGTTCTCCTTTAAAACTACATGGGATGCTATCAAAAATAAAGCCCCCAAAGTTGATTGGTATCAATGCATATTGAACAAAGTGAATAGCCCCAAGATGGCTTTCTGTACATTTTTTGCTGTGAATAACAGACTGCCAACTTGGGATAAAATTAATAAATCGGGAAATAAAACTAATTCACTTTGTTCCTTATGCAATTTAGTTAATGAAAGTGCTGATCACTTGTTTTTCGAATGCAACTATTCCTATTTTATTTGAAATCGCGTATAAGCTAAACTGGAAATTCTAAACAATGGACAAATGGATCTAAAGCAAGCAATACAACATATCAACAATAAATTCAAGACCAAATCCATTGAAAGAGACTTAGGTCACATATTAATAACTACTACAATCTATCATATTTGGAGAGAAAGAAATTTTCATACGCATAATAAATCAAGTACGATTAAAGATCAGAAGTGGTTACTCAGCCAAACAGACAGCAAGATACTTCTTCAATAATCAAAGAAAAAAGTGAAAGATCAAACAAAGTTTTCTTATTTAGCTAATGTTTGGACAATCAAAGCCGGCAGCAAGCATTTAGAGCAATTTCTAACCCACCCGAAGAGCTTTCAGACAAGTCAACATGATATTGAAGCTAATAATTACGATCGTGCTTCCAATCGAGCTTACGCTGTTGTCCAAGAGGAAGAACTAACAGATCCGAGTCGCATTGACATCAGATCCACTAATTCTCCCCTTTCTATCGCTTATCAGAGAAATATCTACTATGACAAGGAGATTGAGGGGATGAGGGGTAGCTTTAACAAGTGTTTGTCATACTGGAAGAGAGGAGAGACCAATGGAGTGAATGAAGATGGAGGAAATAAGTAGTGGTTGGCTTCGTTCGATCCTCCATTATTTTTCTTTTTGCTCTGGAATGTTTGAGTGTGTTGTAGTTGTCGGCGCTTAACCCTAATTAGGGTTATAGCTAGAGTTTGTTCGGGTTTGGTGTATTTTACTCGGTTCGATTTGTATGTGGGCTGGGCCGTTTTAACCTTATTTAAAAAAAACCAATAATTGCCTGGTGACTTGATAACGTCACTTGATAGCAGTGTTTGAATTTTTTTATTCATGTCAAATGCACATAAACCAGAATCTTTCTTTGTAGAAATTAAATATTTATTCATGTTATTTTATTTGTATCGGTTACAATGGATTCCCAAGAGGCTATTTGTTGCCGCAACATCATTTTGTTCTTTCTATTTTGTTTTGAGGTACTTTTGCGGAACATACTTTGTTGGGACTTTGGTTAATTACTATGAATGAATAAGGATGACAATGTGACGGGTCTAAATTTTAAACCCAGTAGATCCATCCTTATTTTGATTCGTCAAAATCAGTCTAATTGGGTCATTGGGAGGGGTAGACACATGATCCATTCTTGAGAGCCTCGGGTCTAGAATCGAATCAAGGCTCGATCGATCCGTTCCAATCCGACCCTCATTATCAAGATCTAATGAAATCACTTTATTATTATAATGATGATTTGTTCTTCTTATTTAGACATAAGTGATTATGATATGGATATTACAAGATTTCATTCAACAAGCTATAAATTTTTTATAGTATTAAGTTGCATCACTGATAATTATACAATAACATATGTATAATTTTTTTAATTGTTACTGTATATCTCATTTTTGTTTTCTTCCCTTATCATTGTAAACACATTGTTATTCATATTTAATATATCATTTAGTGACAATTCCTTTTACAAATAAATATATGTACATTAGGACAAGATTTTGAATAAATAGGTAGAGCCTCACCTGGTCTTGGAGTGGGGCGAGTCTATCCTAACCCGTAAGGGTTTTGGGTTCAGGAAAAAAATCCAAACCCGCACTGTGTCTACGGGACGTGTCTGGGACGGGGTTTAAAAAACCTTGGGTGGATCTGTGGCACGAAAAACCCGCTCCAACCTGCTTCATTGTCATTTCTACCAATGAATAACCAAGTGGTGTCTCAAATTGATCTAATGCATTAGATGTTTCTTATGTAGTTTAAGATACTAATTATTGCGGGTTAGTTTTAGAACTCAAGCTTATGTGAGGAGCACATAGTTATGTTGTACTAGGCTCCAATTGTCATATATACTATAACATTTTGTTAGTAGTGTAAACTTGTGTCTATGAACGATTCAAGGATTTTATGTAAACTTGACTATTTTGTCTAAAGACTTTTGTATCATGATGGTTATGAATGTTATGTTTTGTTATGTGATTAATGTGTTTTGTCAGTTTTTTGAGTATTATGATTATTTGATTGATACTTTTTTATACGAAAATCTGTTAATTACTACTTTATAATATATGCGACAAGCAGAATGCAGTAAAAACTGAATAAGCAACCAATATGGAAAAGTACCATGCACCAAAATAACTAACAAATTTTAGCAGCATTTAATAAACACTACCGAAATTTTATATTAGCAAAACCAAACGCTACAAAACATATATTGTAGCGTTTATTGGACATTACGAAAAAGTTTTCTATTACTCACAACAAACACACAATATGTTGTTTTACGATAGCGTTTATAGGAACACAACAGAAAATTCTGGACTTTTAGTTGTGGCTTCCATAACGACGTTTACTAAAATGCTACTATAGGCTTTGGTTGTGTTTTCTAGACGCTACCAAAACATTTTCCGGTGTAATGATATATTCTTCTTCTAAGTCTCCATTAAGAAAAGTTGTTTTTCACCCATTTGGGATATTTCTTAGATTATGAATAACAGTTAAGACAAATAAAGTTTCAATAGTTCCTACCATAATCTCAGGGAATAAGTGTCAAAACAGTCGATGTCTCTTTTTGTGTAAAGCCAATGATTAAGTCTCAAGTATGGTGGGATGTTGTACAATCAAATTAACGTCTAATGGTTTTTTTTCAAGATTTACCATCGAATATTTAGAAGCATATTTAAATACACACCCATACCCACAACCTAAGGCACATGCCTGTAAGTATGCGAGTTTGTTTAGTCATTCATACTATATGTACTTAACCACACACTAACATAAACAATGATATATATAAATAGAAGAATGTCAAAATAATAAGGGATAGGGAACAAAAGAGTTTTGTTGTAGTTATCCAACATCAATTTCCAATTGCCACTATAGCTTTTGCACATCGCATGCATATAACAGCATAGTGCACATATAACGTGTAAAATTTGTTGGGGAAAATCCCTTCAGATGAACAGTCTAAGGGAATGAAAAACCCAACGCAGTGGAAAACAACTAGATCGTTATTGTAGTGAGACGAAACAAACAGAGATAAATACCAGAACAGACAATCACATATCTATGCAATGCAGAAAAATAAATAACACCAGTATTTTTAGTGGTTCCACTACTGTGAGGCAGTGTACGTCCACTTGGGGAGAGGAGATTTTATTAATCACTGAAAGATTAGAGTTACAAGATTGATTCACTTTTGGAGGCTATACATAAGAAGAATTTACAGTACAGACAAAATTCTGCAGAGTTTCAACTCTTTAGGATGACTTCCATTGTTGTCCAGAAGGTCCTCTATTTATAGAGTGAAGAAATAAGGAAGGGTAGCTGCTATATAGCAGCCCTAAGGTTTGGTTCGGTGAACCTGGTCCGGCATGATTTGGTCCGGCATAGGTTGGTTCGGCATCAGGCACTTCAACATCTGGACTGGCAACTTCAATAGTCTGGACCGACATGCTTTACCACACCGAACAAAAATACTGGTTCGGCATCATCACCGCCCCACTTCATTCACTACTTCACCGAACGAACTCCACCACCGAACGAGAAATCTCATTCGGTCCTCCACTCCATAGCTATAGATTTGGAGCGGCAGCTGCTCCTCCACTGCCGAACCAAAAGTTTGGTTTGACAAGCCCTAGCTCTGATTTAGGGCTTTGCGAATTCCTCCTCCGCTTCATCTATGATGATGTCGAGCTTCTGCCTTCGCGACTTCCTTCTTCTTCGTCGACGATGGAATCAGGTATCACATCCAACAATCTCCACCTTGATACCGAATTCCATATAAGCCTTCCAACTCCATCTACACCTTCATTCTCCAAGTAATGAATACTTATTCAATGAGCTTCGGCAATGCCATCACCCATTACACTCTGTCAACGAACTCCGGCAAGGCCACCGACCGTCAACAAAGTGTTCGAAGTACCCAGTCCATGTAGAACCTATCAATCTCCACCATGAAAACAAATGTCCCCATGAACTGACTCAACTCTCCCCCCGTGGCACCTAGCACTTTATTAAGCGAATCAAGTCCAAGCAATGCTCGAACTTAGCTATAGGCAACAACTTGGTAAACATGTCCGCTACATTCTCCTTTGTGTGAACTTTCTGAAGACGAACTAGCTTCTCTTCACTCATCGAGACAAGGAACGACTCTCTCACCTCAATATGCTTCGTCCTTGAGCTGAATGCCAGATTTTCAGCTAAGTGAATTGCACTCTGACTGTCACAGTACACATTCACTCCTTCGTATGCGAAGCCCAAATCACACAACAATCGCCTTAAATAAAGCACCTTCTTAGCTGCTTCAACTGTAGCTATGAGCTCTGCCTCTATAGTGGACAAAGCCACAATCGTCTGCAACCTCGCTCTCCAACTGATCGTTGTCCCACCAATGGTGAACACATATCTAGAGGTTGACTTCCTTTGATCTCTATCACCGACATAGTCAGAATCACAAAATCTAACCAAGCTGAAATCTCTTCCATAGCCGCCAAAGACAAGTCCATGGTTTGGAGTTCCTCCAATGTATCTAAAGATACACTTCACTGCTTCCCAATGCGTCTTTCTTGGATTTGCCATGAACCTACTCACCAATCCAACCACATGTGCAATGTCAGGCCAAGTGTAGACCATGGCATACATCAAGCTGCCAACTTCATTCGCATATGGGACCTTCATCATATAAGCCTTGTCCTTTTCCGAGATCGGATAGCCTTTACCAGAAAGCTGTATATGCAAAGGCATGGGTGTGCTGATTACCTTTGCTCCTTCCATGCTAAACCGAGCAAGCACCTTTCGAATGTACTCCTTTTGAGTGAAGCTCAAAAGTCCTAGCTTTCTATCCCTTTGCATTTCCATACCCAAAATTTTCTTCGCTTCTCCAAGGTCTTTCACTTCGAATTCTGCTTTTAGCTTTCGCTTTAAACTATCGATTTCAGCCTTATCATTGGAAGCAATCAACATATCATCCATGTACAAGAGTAAGTACACTCATCTACCATTCTTTAAATGCTTGGAGTATACACAAGCGTCTTTGATACTACGATCAAAACCAAGTGAAAGCATAAAAAAGTCAAACCTCTTGTACCATTGTCTAGGCGACTGCTTAAGTCCATACAATGACTTCTTCAATTTGCAAACCCAATTTTCTTTCCCATCTACAACAAGTACTTTTGGCTGCTTCATGTAGATGGTCTCATCCAAGTCTCCGTGCAAGAAAGCGGTTTTCACGTCCAGTTGCTCCAGCTCTAAGTCATGAGCTGGGACCATAGCGAGCAAAATGTGGATGGACTTATGCCTCAATACTGGAGAGAATATCTCATCATACTCAAATCTCTTTCTTTGTGAAAACCCTTTAGCAAATAATCTAGCCTTGTATCTCCCATCATTCTTCACCTTGAACACCCACTTGCAACCTATGGCTCGGCTTCCTTAAGGAGGTTGTACCAAATCCCAAGTCTTGTTCTTCTTCAACAACTCTAACTCCTCTTCCATAGCGCACATCCACTTTGAACTGTCACATGACTTCAAAGCTTTATCAAGGTCAAGCAGCTCCTCAAGAACCACATGTAGGGCATAGTCAAACTGATCACCAAGGCTAAGGTTCGCAAACTGCCAATCACCGTACCTTTCAGACGGCCTAATAGTCCTACGATTGACCCGGGTAGGTACTGCTTCGCCTAAACTCCTTTCAGCTCCACCTTAAACTGAACTTCCTCTAGATTCATGCACATCACCAGCACTACTAGAAGGTACATATGGACTATCCTGTGATGTTTCATCAACTGCGTTTTCCTCGACAGCATCAACAACAACTCTACTATTTGGCTGGAACACGGGAACTTCTTCCATCTCCTTAGGCCTATCAGAATCTTTTGATGTGGTAGGTAGCTTCTCCTTTGGATTGAACATAGTAGACTCATCAAAAGTAACATGTCTGGAATGAACAATCTTCCGATCAATAGGGTTCCAAATTCGATACCTTTTGATACCATCGGTGTATCCCATTAGTATGCCCTGGTATGCTCTAGCCTCCAACTTGTCATCACCTGTATGGTGAACATACATAGGACAACCAAAAATTCGGAAGTAACCAAGATACACTACTTTACCTCTCCACTTCTCCTCTGGAATCTTACCATCTATGGCTGAGCATGAAATTTGATTTAAGAAATGCGCCGTAGTTGATCATACCTCAGCCCAAAAGCCTCTAGACATGCGCGCCGTCAATCTCAAGCAACGAGCCTTCTCCACTAGAGTCATGTTCATCCTTTCTGCAACCCCATTGGATTGCGGATCTTCGGATGTAGTGAAATGTCTCTGAATTCCATGCTGTCTACAAAGTCGAGAAACTCCCTAGAGACAAATTCAAACCCAGTATCAGATCTCAGCACCTTCAACCTAGAACCAGATTGGTTCTCAATAAGCGCTTTTCAGTGTTTGAACTTCTCAAAGCTCTCTGATTTGGTCTTCATCACATACACCCATACTTTTCGAGAAAAGTCATCAATGAAAGAGATAAAATACTTTGGTCCTCCAAGAGAAGGAGTAGCAACCGGTCCCCAAACATCTGTATGCACGTACTCAAGTACTCGCCTCAATCTATGGAGTCCAACTCCAAAAGATACTTTAGTTTGCTTGCCTAACACACACTCCTGGCAAAAGTTCATCTTGTCGAAGCTTCCTCCTTTGATCATCTTCCATCTCCGAAGCAACTCTAAGCCCGTCTCTGAAATATGACCCAACCTGAGATGCCAAAGCTTTGTGACATCCAATGCACGAGAACTATCTACTCCAACACATGACTCTCCAAGAACTGTGGTTCCTTTCAGCAAATACAGATTTCAGAACACGTCTCCTTTCATAAAAACTAGAGTACCTCTCGAAACCTTTAGAATATCCTTCTTGATAGGTACCTTGCATCCCAGAGATGCCAATTGTCCGAAAGAAATTAAGGACTTCCGAAGACTTGGAACATACCAGACACCTGTCGAAGTGCGTATAACTCCATCAAACATCCTGATCCACACTGTACCTTCACCCATTGCTCTACAACTAGCATCATTACCCATAAGAATAGAGCTTCCCTCTCGTCCAATGAAAGAACTGAAGTAATCCTTATTAGGCATCATATGGAAAGACGCCCCCAAGTCCAGCACCCAATGGTCTGAGACATCCGACACTACTGCAGACAACACATCATTAGATACATACTTCTCCACTGCAAATGATGAAGATCCGTCTTCTTCCTTCTTCTTCAAATCTGGACAATTCTTTTTCCAATGACCAGGTTGAAAGTACACGTGTAGTACTAAGGATCGTGTAATATGGTATGTTAATGCGGAAACTAGTAATAACAGTAAAGTACAAATTAAAGTAAGCACACCAGGAATTTTTATACTGGTTCGAACTTCCCGTTCTACGTCCAGTCCCAGAATACCCTCTGGATTTAAACTAAACCCCTCACTTAACCCGGAGGAATAGGTATACGACACCTGAGCAGCCGAACAGGAATTTTCCGCCTCAACAGCCGAAGAGGACTTCAACTTAATACAAATAGTTTGTTGACGAATGTGTTCTGAATAACACTGATTGTCTTTTGATAGTACAGCTTTCCTATAATCAAATCCTCAAGAGTATATATGTGTGTGAAGATTTAGAAGAAAGATAATCACGTAGAATCAAAGTATATGAATAAATTCAAGGATTCTAGTGATATTAAATAAGAATAAATGCTTTTATTTGCAGAAATGAATAGAGATTAGATTTTAGAAATATAAACAAGAATCGGTGATTGTAAAAGTGAATTGAATATGTTTATATAGTTGTAGAAAAGTTGTAATCTTTCATGAAGAGTTTTAGTTAACAGTTGTGTCCATACCTCTTGAAATAGAGGACATTCCTCTTCATGAAATGATCGCGTCTCTTCAGAAAACTAGCCGTTTTTCTCTGGTCGGTCGACCGGAAAACCTGGCCGGTCAGCTGAGTTTAAAACGTATACAAAACAGAAAGTCACTGTGCACATGATACAGGGTCAGTCGACCGAGGATCCTGGTCGGTCGGCCGACCTGGTGTTATATGCACAGTGAACATAGTTTTTGCTATAAAATGTTTTGTGTGCGTGTGTGACTATTTGAGGAATGATTTTAACATTGTTCTAAGACTCAAATAAAATAAAATATCCATACTAATCTCTGGATTGTAAGATTATCTCCTTTGTAGTGCACGGTATGCACTTATTCTCTTTTTGTCGCTTTCATATAGTATTCTTGTCGTATGATCTCTGAAGCTTGTGTCATGAATCAAAACTCATGAATCAACATTCTCCCCCTTTTTGATTGATGACAATACTTATGTGACGAAGTAATATTGACATATATATTATAGTTCTCCCCCTGAATATATGGCGACTTTTCTGCAAAAATTTGTTAGTTTGCATACATTTCTCCCCCTTTGTCATCGACAAAAAGGAATACTTATAACAGATTAAAGTAATGCAAAAACATTTAAATTTACATGGTACATTCTTGAGCTTAATTAGAAATAATTTAAAGATGTTTGCTTAGAACATAACATAAAAATTAATTAAGAAACAAATAAAGTACAAGAAATTCTTGAAAGTAAAATAAATTTAAAATTACTATAATTACTCCTCATCATCGTCGGTATCCCACTGTTCTGGATGAAGATTTTCATCGAGAGGAGCCGGTTCCTTACCCCGTCTTTGAGTGGTAGGTGCGGGAGTTGCCGATGTGCTGGAACTTGTGTTCTCGGATGTAGACCAAGAGAAATTTGGTGCTGGTCTTTTTCCAGGAGCAACAAATGAAGCACCGGCTTCAGAAGAGCATGATAAGGCATCCCATAAATTTACGAAGAAGCCTTTGATCTTCTTGAACCGTCCATCAATTTTTCGAAGGCGAGAATCCAAAGCTAGTTGATTTTGGGCCAAAATATCAATGGCAGCCGCTGTGCTAGTACCGGGAGGTGGTCTTTGGATAGAGGTCTGACGAGTTATACGTTCTGTAGAGTGAGTGGATGGTTGAGGTGTAGAATAGCTGCGACGTAGTTGTTCTCGTGGAATGGTACGCCATTGCTGAAAGGTGGTGATTTGGGATGGTGCATCGGGTAACTTCATTAATTTTATTGTTCGTGAGTCAAAGGTACGAACTTTGGATGTTTCGGATTCCGGGGCATGGGTGACAAAATTATTAATCAACCGCATTATGTATTCTCCATAATAAATATGGAGCATTTTCCCTTGGTTGAACGTAAGGAATTCATCCATGAGAAGTTGTGTCCAATTTACCCGAATATTTCCACACATAGCATATAACGCTTTGAAGTTTTCGGGATATACTAAGTGGTATGACCCTCCTCTTGGAACAATAGACTTCATCATGAATCGATGAAAAAGTCGTGCTTTAGGTCGGAGAGATGAAGTTTGCCTTAAATCGGTAGCATCATCTTCAAAGAATAGATGACTTAGGCGATCACGAGTTGATGTATTACAGTCTACATCATGTAATGATATTCCACCCGGTCGAGCATTTAAAATATGATTCATTCGATCAATGGAGAGAAAAATCGAAGTGCCACAAACCGATGTCCAAACACAATTTTCAGTGTTTCTCGGTGGATTTACAAGATTGAGATTTGCTAGGAATAACTTTACCATTATATGATTAATTTTCAAGTTGTTTTTCCTATGGTCAAGAAAAGCATCAAGACCACTTTCAAGTGCGGCGTTTTCAACACCGTAGGCGGTAAAATCAGGATAACTTACAAAAGACTCCTCAAAGATTTTTGCATCTTGAAGCCTTATCCATCTTTCTAAAGCTTTTTCACTTACTAGCCAAGAAGCAATTTGAGAGTCTACAGGAGTTGAGGAAGATTGGCCAGCAGTAGTCTTAGATCTCTTCTTGGGAGCCATTTTTCTTTGAAGAATTTGAAGAAATTTAGGAAGGTTGTAATGGGGGCTAGGGTTAAAATCTGTTGTGGGAGAGTAAAGTGAAGAGGTGAGATAAAAAGGTGAATGGTTGGGTTAAAATATGTAGGCAATTTCAGCAGAAAAAGTTCGTTCGGTCGGCTGAAATCCCTGGGTCGGTCGACCGAGTTGAGGTTCAGAACAGTGCTGAAACTTTCGGGAAGAACTTCGGTCGACTGGTGCAGGGTATTCGGTTGACTGAGTTAAAAAAATGTTATAATGTCATTCTGGAAACAAGTTCGGCTGATCGAGACAGGTTGTTCGGTCGACCGACTTGTAAAAAATCTGTTTTTAAAAACCTCTCGAGACAGCTTCGGTTGACCGAATCAGATTTTTCGGTCGACCGAGGCATGTGAACAGACTAGTTCATGCTGTCTTTCAAACAAGAATTATAGAAGTATAATTATATTATTACATTATATATATCTATACATCTTATTCAAAATAATAACATATATATAGTAAATTATAGCCATGGTGCATCAGCATCGACGTTCCCATGAATTTGGAGATGGAACGTTTTCTACCGGTGACCATATTGGAGCTATTGGAGATTGAACATGGTTAGAAGGAGATGGAGTTCTGTAAGAAGGTTCAGCAACATCATCCTTCTTAGAAGAAAAAAATTTCATGGCAATCTTTTCAAGGAAGCTTAAACGTCTTGCCGTGACTTTCTGTTCGTAATAAAGTTCCCTTTGCATATTCATCTGTTGTTGTTGGTAGTGATGAATTTCATCAATCTTTTGTTTGGTTGATGGAGATACTACCATTTCCTTTTTCCCTTTCTTTTTATCAGGTGTATAACCTGTATGGGAGTCTTCCCATGGTTTCCACCTGTGTTGGGGGTCATTATCTGGAGAGGGAAATTCTAAAACACGATTAGGCATTGGAAATGTAGGTTGGGGACCATTTTCAGTGATGCGATCAGAATAGTCGTCGTCCGGGGATGTATAAGAAAGATGAGAATTTTCAGAATTGTAGACATCATTGTTAGAAGACATTTTTGTTTCAAGTTTTTGTTTTGTAAGTATAATTTTTTTTTCAATCTTATGTTCTATTCAATATATGTATGTATATATAACCATTTATTTCTAAAAAAATAGTGGTTTAAAATCAAATTTTGGTTTTAATCACAGAACTTTTTAAACAAAAACTGTTTGTAAATGAATGACATACAATGCTTTAGAGTCAAAAATAGTATATTTTGAAATTAAGTTTTAATGGTACAAATTAGAAACAGAGCTGGAACAAGAAACACCCATAGCTCAAGTGGCTATACTACAACATCTAGCATATAAGTCAGAAGTCATGAGTTCGAGTGCTACTTTGGTCAGAAATAAAATAATTTTTGTTTTTCCAAATTTTTACATATTTTTATTCATAAGTCTTTAAACGACATTATACCTAAATCACGTCTTAGTTTTATAAAAGTATTCTCATTTAGTGGTTTAGTAAAAATGTCAGCTATTTGATTTTCAGTGTTGATAAATTCTAGATTAATTAATCCTTTTTCCAAACAATCACGAAGAAAATGATGTCGAATATCAATGTGTTTTGTTCGTGAGTGATTGACCGGATTTTTAG
The DNA here is from genome assembly GCA_030737815.1 of Allium fistulosum. Lineage (NCBI taxonomy): Eukaryota > Viridiplantae > Streptophyta > Magnoliopsida > Asparagales > Amaryllidaceae > Allium > Allium fistulosum. The sequence continues at coordinate 373,321,510 of CM060902.1, read as the reverse complement.
AAAGATTTATTGCACTGGTATTATCACAATAAATTATTGATTTTTCAAGATGACAATTAAAATCTTGTAATGTCTGCTGCATATATACGACTTGTGCACATGCCAAAGCAGCAGATATATATTCTGCTTCACATGTTGATAAAGAAACACAGTTTTGTTTCTTACTAAACCAAGAAACTAAGGAACGTCCAATGAAGTGACACGTTCTGCTCGTACTTTTTCGATCCGTCCGACTTCCTCCAAAATCAGCATCACTATAAGAAACTAATTCGAAAGGACATTGTTTCGGATAAAATAGTCCGAAATCTTTGGTTTTAGTTAGATATCGAATAATGCGTTTAACTGCTCTCATATGTGTTTCTTTGGGATTTGCTTGAAATCGAGCACACAAACAGACACTCATCATAATATCGGGGCGACTCGCTGTTAAATAGAGTAAAGAACCTATCATACTACGATATAACTTTTGATCAACACTTTTGCCATCTTCATCTCTATCGAGATGAACCGTTGTACTCATGGGAGTTGGTTTGGCAGCAGTGTTTTCAAGACCAAAACGTTTGATTAAATTATAGCAATATTTCTCTTGATTAATAAAGATTCCATTTTCAATTTGTTTAATTTGTAATCCAAGAAAATATGATAATTCTCCCATATGAGACATTTCAAATTCATTTGTCATTATAGTTGAAAATTCTTGACATAATTTTTCATTTGTTGAGCCGAAAATAATATCGTCAACATATATTTGAATTATTAAAATATCTTTATTAGTTTTCTTAATAAAGAGTGTTTGATCTACTTTACCAATTTCAAAACCAGATTCTAATAAATAACCTTTAAGACGATCATACCAAGCACGTGATGCTTGTTTTAAACCATATAACGCCTTTTTAAGTTTATATACATGATCTGGAAATTTTTCATGATTGAACAAAGGTGGTTGTTCAACAAAAACATTTTCTTTTATGAATCCATTTAAAAATGCACTTTTAACATCCATTTGATATAGTTTAAAATTATGAAAACACGCATAAGCTAATAGTATTCGTATTGCTTCAAGTCGGGCGATTGGAGCAAACGTCTCTTCGTAATCAATACCTTCTTCTTGATTATATCCTTGTGCAACTAATCTAGCTTTATTCCTTGTTATATTTCCTAGTTCATCTGCTTTATTTTTGAAAACCCATTTAGTACCGATGACTGATTGGTCACTGGGTCTAGGAACGAGTTCCCAAACTTCATTTTATTCGAATTGATTTAATTCTTCTTGCATGGCAAGTATCCAGTAGTCATCAGTTGATGCTTCTTTTATATTCTTAGGTTCTATGTTAGAAAGAAAAGCTACATGACCAACTTGATTTAATTGGTGTCTGGTTTTAACATTCGTATTAACTTCTCCAATTATATTTTGCACAGGATGATCTCTTAAAATTCTAGGTGGAGATTTTATTATAATAGATGTCATGTTTGTATTGGTTTCATGAATATCAAAATTTTCATTTGCATTATTATTTTCATTCTGAGTAGATTCATCATCAGAATCAATAGTAACACTTGGATTTATATTTTTAAAATTTTCGTTGAAAGAAACATGTAAACTTTCTTCAATAATTTGAGTTCGTTTATTATAAATTCGATAAGCCTTGCTTCGTTCCGAATATCCAACGAATATTCCTTCATCGGATTTTGGATCGAATTTACCTAGTTGATCTTTAGTATTTAAAATAAAACATTTCGAACCAAAAACTTTTAGATATGAAATATTTGGTTTTCTTCCATTTAGAAGTTCATATGGTGTATTTTTAGTTAATGGACGAATAGAAACGCGATTTAGTACGTAACAAGCAGTGGCTACAGCTTCTGCCCAAAAATGTTTCGATAAAGTTGTTCCATTTAGTAAAGTTCTTGCACATTCTTGTAACGTTCTATTTTTCCTTTCTACAACTCCATTTTGTTGTGGTGTTCTAGGAAAAGAGAAATTATGGTTAATACCTTTCTTGTTACAAAATTGTTCAAAAATTTCATTTTCAAATTCGCCTCCATGATCACTTCTTATATTTTTAATCTTCAATGTTTTAATATTTTGAATTCTTTTAACAAAAACTTTAAAATTATCAAAAGTATCACTTTTATTTTTCAAAAAGAAAATCCAAGTATATCTAGAGAAATCGTCTACAATAACAAAAACATATCTATTATGGTTAATAGATTGTACTTGAATTGGACCAAAAAGATCCATGTGTAAAAGTTCAAGTGGTTGTTCTGTAGATATTACTTTCTTTGATTTAAAAGAAGATTTTGTTAATTTTTCTAATTTACATGCATCACAAAATATGTTAGTTTCGAATTTTATATTGGGTAATCCTTTAACTAATTTATTTTTCGCCAGTTTGTTGATGGTATTAAAATTTATGTGACAAAATCTTTTGTGCCAAAGACAAGAATCGTTTTCTTTAGCTACTAGACACAAATTTGAATCATTATTAATATTCATATTTAGGATATAAATATTTTTATCTCTATTTCCTTCGAAAATGATGTTGTGATTTTTATCCAAAATGTTACATTTATTTTCTGAAAAAGTTATATTAAAACCTTTATCGCATAGTTGACTAATACTTAATAAATTATGTTTTAAATTTTTAACTAATAAAACATCAGTAATGAGAGGTAAATTAGATGTACCGTTGCTATTAACATTGCCTTTGCCGATGATATATACTTTTGAGTTATCTCCAAAGGTGACTGCTCCTCCATTTGAGTATATAATGTTTGATAACATTTCTTTGTTTCCAGTCATGTGTTTTGAGCAACCTCTATCTAAAATCCATTTTCCTCTCTTCTTATGTGGTACCTGCAAAATTTATAAAAAGTTGGTACCCAATCTTTTTAGGGTCCTAAGAGTTAGATCTTAGGAAGCCAAACCCATACGGGTTCAGAATTCCCTTTATAGACATAATTTTTGTTATTATGAACAGTTTCCATAAAACTTTTGATATGTTTATTTCTTATCAATGTATTATTTGTTTTTGGAATCCATATCTTAATAGTTTTAGTATTTGAATAAACTGTTTTCCTAATATCTTTCTTAATTTTATTATTAGTTTTACTTTTAGCAAAATTATTTTGTTTCTTAAATCCTAGTCCAGATTTATTGTTAGGAGTTTGAGAGTTTTCTAATATACTAGAAAGATTTTCTCTTCCTTTATTGAAATTAGAAACATTTTTAGAAATATCATCAAATTTTATTTTAATACTAGATTTTTCTAACTCTAAATCCTTAATCTTAGATATTAAACTATTATTTTCAAAAAGTAAAACATCATTTTTATTTTTCTGAGTTTCTAGTTCCTCAGACATTGACGTAATTTGAGAAGATAAGTTAGAATTCGATTGTTGAGAGATTTCAAGTTCTTCTTCTAATATTACCTTCTCATCTTTTAACATATCTACTTCTAAAGCTGTTCTATCTAACTTTCTTTGCAACTCCTTATTTTTCTTTTTAAGTTGTTTTGTTAAATTTACTAATTCAGAATTTATTTCAATTAAATCTTCAAAAGTAAAATCACTTACATCGTCTGATGAAGCCATGAAGCATACATTTGCTTGTTCATTATCACTTTCGCTCTCTGATGAGGATGATGAGTCAGTGTCGTCCCAAGTGACTGAAAAAGCTTTTCGTTTGGTTTTGTCCTTCTTGAAATTATTCTTTTTACGATCTGGACAATCTTTCTTCATATGTCATTTCTTATGACATTCATAACATTCCATTGTTGAAGATGATGGTTTGCTGCTATTGGAATTGTTGTTGGAATTATTTTTGTTTCCCTTGAATTTGTTTTTGTTGAATTTCAAAAACTTTTTGAAATTTTTAGCGATCATGGCCATATCTTCATTATCTGAGTCGGAATCATCTTTTTCTGCTTGGAATGCTACATTTTTCTTTTCTTGTGCTCCATTTCGTTTTGCCTGCAAATTTACTTCGTAGGACATTAAATTACCTATCAACTCTTCTGGTTTTAATGTTGACAAATCAGTTGCTTCTTCAATAGCTAGGACTTTTCGTTCCCATTCATCCGTTAAAGAATTTAAGATTTTTGTGACAACATCAAAATCAGTAAACTTTTGTTCTAGTGATAATAAAGCATGATAAATATCCTGAAATCTAGAGTACATGTCATTTATAGATTCATTTGGCCTCATTTTAAAATTTTCAAATTGATGTTTCAACATAGAAATTTTGCTCAATTTAACTTTGTTCGTTCCTTCATGTGAAACTTTAAGAGTTCTCCAAATCTCATAACCGGAAGTGCATATACTAACTCTATTGAATTCATTTCTATCTAATGCACAAAATAAAATATTCATTGCTTTTGCATTTGAAGTAGCATCTAGTTTTTATGTGTTACTCCAAGTTGAGTATTCTCCAGTAGGAGTTGTATACTCTCTTTGTATAATATTCCAGATATCAAATCCACTTGATTGCATATAGATTCTCATTCTAGTTGACCAATAATTGTAATTTATACCATTGAAAAGTGGAGGTCGTGAAGTCGATTGACCTTCTGTGAAACTAGAATTAGTGTGAGTGTTAACATCATTAATTTGTGTGGTTGCCATATTACTAAAAGTAAATATCAAATAACTTTGTGATGGTTATAGGATGACCTTGCTCCGATACCAAATGAAAGTACACGTGTAGTACTAAGGATCGTGTAATATGGTATGTTAATGCGGAAACTAGTAATAACAGTAAAGTACAAATTAAAGTAAGCACACCAGGAATTTTTATACTGGTTCGAACTTCCCGTTCTACGTCCAGTCCCAGAATACCCTCTGGATTTAAACTAAACCCCTCACTTAACCCGGAGGAATAGGTATACGACACCTGAGCAGCCGAACAGGAATTTTCCGCCTCAACAGCCGAAGAGGACTTCAACTTAATACAAATAGTTTGTTGACGAATGTGTTCTGAATAACACTGATTGTCTTTTGATAGTACAAATTTTCTATAATCAAATCCTCAAGAGTATATATGTGTGTGAAGATTTAGAAGAAAGATAATCACGTAGAATCAAAGTATATGAATAAATTCAAGGATTCTAGTGATATTAAATAAGAATAAATGCTTTTATTTGCAGAAATGAATAGAGATTAGATTTCAGAAATATAAACAAGAATCGGTGATTGTAAAAGTGAATTGAATATGTTTATATAGTTGTAGAAGAGTTGTAATCTTTCATGAAGAGTTTTAGTTAACAGTTGTGTCCATACCTCTTGAAATAGAGGACATTCCTCTTCATGAAATGATCGCGTCTCTTCAGAAAACTAGCCGTTTTTCTCTGGTCGGTCGACCGGAAAACCTGGCCGGTTAGCTGAGTTTAAAACGTATACAAAACAGAAAGTCACTGTGCACATGATACAGGGTCGGTCGACCGAGGATCCTGGTCGGTCGGGCGACCTGGTGTTATATGCACAGTGAACATAGTTTTTGCTATAAAATGTTTTGTGTGCGTGTGTGACTATTTGAGGAATGATTTTAACATTGTTCTAAGACTCAAATAAAATAAAATATCCATACTAATCTCTGGATTGTAAGATTATCTCCTTTGTAGTGCACGGTATGCACTTATTCTCTTTTTGTCGCTTTCATATAGTATTCTCGTCGTATGATCTCTAAAGCTTGTGTCATGAATCAAAACTCATGAATCAACACAGGTTTCTTGCAGATAAATCACTTTCCATCCTTAGACTTTCCTCTCTTGCGATTACCGGACTTCCTGGACTTGGAATGCCCTCTAGAGTTCCAATTCTTCTTATCATCTCTTCCTCTTTTAACAAACAGGCCGTGACTACTACATCCACCTCTACTTCCTTCACTTATCTCCTTCATCTGATCTCTCAAGCCCTCAAATAGAAGGCCTGACTTCGCATCTTCAACTGTCAATATGTCTCTAGCGAAGATAAGGCTGTTAGCGAAACCTGTGTATCGCTCCGGAAGAGAACACAAAAGAATCATTGCCATTTGCTCCTCATCCATCTTCAAGTCAACAGTCTTCATCTTCATCACGAGATCATTAAAGAAATTAAGATGTTCCTTCACTGAAGTACCCTCTCTCATCCGCATGATGAAAAATGTCTTTAGCAATATCGGACGGTTAGTCAATGATTTCTTTAAGTAGAAATTTTCTAGCTTGGTCCAAATGCCCCTAGCAGTGGTCTCACTGCTAATCTTTGAGATAACATTCTCTCCCATAGCTAGTTGTAAAGTAGTAAATGCCCATTTCTCCATCTCCTTCCTTTCCATGACTGAGATGTCAACTCCTCAGGGGCAAACACTACTGGATGGACTTCATTCCTCATTAGAACAACCTTCATCCTCCATTGCCACTTCTCGAAGACTTTATCCCCATTCCATTTCTCAATTGCCAATTGTGATCCTGACGTGATGTACATCCCTCTAGTATCGGGTCTTGTAACAACTAGAGTCACTTCATCTCCTACCATATCGTATAACACTCCTCAATCAACCTTGCAACTCTATTACCAGACTGTTGGGGAAAATCCATTCAGATGATCAGTCTAAGGGAATAAAAAACCCAACACAGTGGAAAACAACTGGATCGTAATTGTAGTGAGACGAAACAAAAAGAGATAAATACCAAAACAGACAGTCATAGATCTATGCAATGTAGAAAAATAAATAACACCAGTATTTATAGTGGTTTCACTACCGCGAGGCAGTGTACGTCCACTTGGGGAGAGGAGATTTTATTAATCACTGAAAGATTAGAGTTACAAGATTGATTCACTTTTGGAGGCTATACATAAGAAGAATTTACAATACAGACAAAATTTTGTAGATTTAGCTCTCTAGGATGGCTGCCATTGTTGTCCAAAAGCTCCTCTATTTATAGAGTGAAGAAATGAGGAGGGGTAGCTGCTATATAGCAGCCCTGAGGTTTGGTTTGGTAAATCTTGTCCGGCATGATTTGGTCTGGCAAAGGTTGGTTCAACATCAGGCACTTCAACATCTGGACCGGCAACTTCAATAGTCTGGACCGACATGCTTTACCACACCGAACGAAAATACTGGTTTGGCATCATCACCGCCCCACTTCATTCACTACTTCAACAAACGAACTCCACCATCGGACGTGAAATCTTGTTCGGTCCTCCACTCCACCGCTCCAGATTTGGAGCGGCGGCTGCTTCTCTACTTCCGAACCAAAACTTTGGTTCGGCAAGCCCTAGCTCTGATTTAGGGCTTCACGAATTCCTCCTCCGCTTCATCGATGATGACGTCGATCTTCTTCCTCCGCGACTTCCTTCTTCTTCATCGACGATGGAATCATGTATCACATCCAACAAAATTTTCCTCATACAGCTATACAAAAAAATGTAAATTTAACCTGAATCGCTTCTTACTTACCAAGAGAGAAAACGGAAATCATGATTTATTCATTAGCACAACGTTGACTCTATTACTTGCCATTATAATTACAAAGTTTATAAGAACATATTTTTATTAATATCATTATAGAAAAAAGCTTGTAAAATACGGAACATCCATAATCTCTATCCATACATTCAGGCAACTGTGATATGAACACCACCACTAGCCTAAGGTGCTTTGCTAATATGATGAATTTGCACATTTTCCACTGCCATTTTCTTGTAGTTGCTAATTCTTCGCGTCTTATAAAACTGACCCCAATTGTACCCAACGTACGTTGCTGGATTCTACTTGGTGATGAACTCCTCTAGAGTTCGTACCATCGTGTAATGCGGGGGATTCATAAAAAATGGAATAGAAAATCTTTCCTTTTAGAGTTAACCACGCCTACATGATCCACACTCTCGTACTTATCATTTCTCCAAACCTACATTATATTTCATAACTGGAAGTATTTTATTTTAAGATCTTCTGTCAGTAGAGATAATATAGAAACAAATGTGTACCTGAACAATTTCACCAATGTTAATAATGTATGCATCGGGCACGGGCTTGACAAGAACCCATTTGTTATCAAACTTTCTTCTGACTTCGAGTCCACCGAGATCATCTAGGGCCAGGATAGTGAATATTCCAGCATCTTTGTGGCAGCCCACTCCAAGGACAAGATCAGGATTCGGGCAAGAAGGATAGCGGTTTATTCGCACAAAAATGGTCGTGTCATCCGATGTAACATATTCATTTAATCTGTTTGGTGGTAAGCCCAATGAGAGAGATATGAGTTGGAGGAGTTTGTACTGTAATTCTTTTACAGCTTTTTTGTATTCATGGCAAGCTTCTCTGCACGTTAACAGCTGATGAAAGTTAGTAATGGCATCTGAAAATTATTGTGGAATATGTAGGTAAATGCTAAATGGAAACTGTTTTTACAGTTTTAGTAGGAAATTCTTGTGCTGGTTATGAGATTTTAGTTCTAAAATTAATCTAAAATATTAGGAGTATTCATTACCTAAATCCAAGAGGGTGCTCCGGCCACCTATTCATAATCTCATAGACTCTACTCTCCCTAAGCTCCCTCGTAACAGGAATATACATTGGTCTAGCCACCATAAAATTAAAAATCTCTTTCTAGTCTCTCACTTTTTTAGTATTTTCCCCATCATAATAGCCAGCAGGATTGTCTTCATCTCTCCTTGTCTTCATCTTCTACTCCATTGATAGTTCAAAGAACTCCTTCCCCAACCTCTTAACGGCTTCCAGCTTCTCAAGTGCTACGCCACAGTTCACCACTTTGAAAAATCTCCAGTCTCTGCATGCATCTTCTATTTCTTTGATCAAAGTGTTTAGGATGTGGTCAGCACCGGTGAGAATAGGGGATAGGTCGATTATTGGGATGTTGTCGGCCTGTATGATGGTGATGTTGGGGAGATGCGGTGCTTCTTGGATGAACGATGGATCGAATTGTAGTACCAATTTTTTTCTTCCTTTTTTGTTTATTTTTCACCATGTGTTTCAAGCCTAAATTTCCTAGTGTAGATATGATCTCTTGGCGTTGAGATGGTAATATATATATATATATATATATATATATATATTGCTAGACATGAGAACGATAATGTTGAATATGCTAGTATATGATTTTTGTTTGATGATAATAAACATATATATATATATATATTCATTTAAATGTATTTGTTATTGTACTATTTTATTTTTCACATAATTAAATAAATATTTGATGAATAAAATAAATAACACAGAATTCATATTCAAACAAATATTTTATTACAAATTCAAATGGTACAAATTTGAGCTCTCACTACATTTGCACATTTTCAATACAATTTCAATTACAAAACAATATTCACTTTACAATTTAAACCTCACTACATATTCACTCAACACTCGTATTTTTTCTTCAACTCTGTTCTAGCCTGAATCCAGCATCTGAGCTATCTGCAAAAGAAACACTAACGCAGTAAAATTGAAAATGAAATATTTTGCAGTTCAAAATGAAGTGTGTGTTTTTGAAAATTTTTATATTTACCTCGGTTATTTAGGTTGTTCGTCATCATTTATTTTGAATTCATCTACATGAACAACTTGTGACATGCTCAGTGTATCACTGTATATGCCACAGGGCCGTGCACACCGATATACACTTGATAAAATTGCAGGGACAGGTGAGCACAAGGTCAAATCCGAGCCAAGGCTGGATTCAACTCAGGTGCAAACAAAATACAGTCATGAAAATGACACAAGAATGAAGCAATTTGACTCGAAGCGATATAAATCATTCAAGTGTGTACAAATAAAATCAGTAACAAGTGCACAAGAGAAGGTCAACAACATCCAGACTCAATGCAACCATCACAATGCAACTCATGTACACAAAGACAAGAACCAAACAAGTGATCGAGTTTCAAATGCATTCAGCTACCTTTAGATTGCAACAACCAGACTCGAGTAAGCCAGACATCAGAGGCATGCACAGGACATCAGACTACATGGTGCAACAGATACAAACTTATGACCATAGTTCAAATGAAATGCAAATTACAAGCACTACTCCAGAGACAACATGAAGTACATACACATGTATACATATGTGCATATATATGTATACACATATATAAGTTCAATGAACCAGTCAACAAAGGCCAAATGGAGTCAAGGCATGAAGGCACAACAAAATATACTAATGATGAACATCAAACTGAATGAAATTGTTACAAGATTAACTCGAAGCAACTCAACAACGACTATACACATGAATGCATACATGCGACAACATACATACAGTTCAAGCCTCAACCATTCAAACCCAAGGCAAGTGCAACAGACTATACATGAAAACATGCACAATGGATATACAATCACATGTACATAGGTCAGAGCATGACCAGTCAACTGGAACAAAATACAAAGGAACACAAAGAACTGCAACTCAACATGAAATATGCAAGGACATGAAAACAAGATCAAACCACACAAGCATTCAATCAAAGACCAGATTAAGTGCAACAGCAAGTTCACGTACATAAAACTCTACATAAATAGAAAAGCCTCAACATACATATATACATGCATGTATACATGTATATACACAGTGAAAAACTAATGCAACAGAGATGTATGCATACACATGAAACCAGAGGAATGAAGAAGTCAACATGTATGCAACAGAGTGGAATGCAAGACTACACAAAGGAGCACTTGAAGCAAATGTATACAGACCTCACATGAAATGCAACGAGAATGATCACAGTAAAGACATCAAAATCATACAAGTGCACAAATGTAAACATGGAGCTTCAAACATGCTCACATGAACAGGGGATTAAGCAAATCAACATGACAACTCTAACACAGTAACAAGTATGCAACAGAGGAGACTTCAAATGCAAAGCATCAGATCGTACACATATATACATACATACATATATGTATGTATGTACATGGAGTGACACACAAATATAAAGTGAAAAACTGTGAAGTCATGAGTCAAGCTTTTAAACAAAATCAAAAGTTATAAGGAAACAATGAACAAGTCAAAGCCAGCAAAATTGGAACAAAGTCAAGAGCATGAACAAGTCCAGATGATCTTAAAATTCAAAGAGCCGAAGTAAAAGGAGTAATGAATGGAACCGACACAAAGCAAGTAACGAAAATTCGAAATATACAGTAACATGAACAAGTCAAGAATTTATCGCATCATTCAATCAAAATCGAATGGCCAAACAAAATTATCATGAAGAATTCAAAAATATATACGAATGAAAATTTGGGGATTTTATCCCTATAAATTAAACCCATTACATCATCGGCGAATCATCGATTCGAGTTCAAGAAAATACAAGAGCATTAAATCATGAAAACTCGAATCAAATCGAGCGATAATCAAAATCAAAATGGGAAGTCACGTACCAATTTCATTCAAGTATTCAAGCTCGACAAATTGGAGCAGCCGAAAGCCAACCAAAGGCAGTGATCAATTAACGAAGCCAAACGAGTGAAATTATAATCTCAATTGATCACAATCGAAGAAGCAACTTCAATCGAACAAAACCCTTGAAAGAGGAATGAAGAAAGAAAGGATCGGCCAAAGTTTAGCACAGAGAAAAAAATAATAATAAAGGGGAACGCTTCTTCTATTTACAAATTGGGTCGGCATTTATATTTTTTATACTGGGCTTAATATATTAAAAAGGGTTTTGTTTTTATTTTGTTTAGTTTAGTTTGTAATTTTCTTTAAACTTGTGTAACTTTCTAGTCGTGTGACTAGGTTACGAACTACGGTGGTGTAGTTTGAGAATTCGCTACTCAGTGGCTGAGTTGTGGCAGGGTTTTGAGCGTAGATTTAGGTTAGTCATTAGCGGGTGTCGCAAGTTTACGTGTGTAAGCGTCTGACTACTTAATTTCTAGTAGAAACCTTGGGGGCTGCACGTAGGCAGGGTTTTGCCGAAGCTGGGTAAATCGGTGTTGTTCTATTTATGCTTTAATTATTCTGCTATTATCTGTGCTGCAATTATTATATTTATTTTTGCATTTTTTTATTATTAGTATCACCCTATTCACCCCCCTCTAGGGTGAAATCGATCCTACAAGTGGTATCAGAGCTAGGAACAAAAACAAATTTTTGTTTTAAAATTTTGTTTTTTTTAAAATGATTTCTTTTAATAATGCTTTTGCTAAGGATCAGTCCATAGTTAGAACACCCATGTTCAATGGTGAATATGCCTACTGGAAAATTAGAATGAATTTTTTTTGAAAACCATAGATGCATGAAATATTGTTGAGACGGGATATAGGACACCAACTATAGTGGTAGATAATCAAGAAATTGAAAAACCGATGGATCAATGGACAGATCTTGAAAATAAAATGCAGAATGCTAACGCTAAAGATATGAATTCTATTATTTGTTCATTAGATCAAATTGAATTTAATCGTGTCTCACATTGTCTAACTGTGCAGGAAATTTGGCACACACTTGAAGTGACTCATGAAGGAACCTCTCAAGTAAAAGAATCTCGCCTTGCCATGCTCAATAGCGAATACGAGAACTTCACAATGGCCAAGGATGAAAATGTCAAAGAGATGTATGGATGACTTTCTAATCTCGTATACAAATCAAAAGCTCTCGAAAAACCATACACAGAATTGGAAATAGTCCGAAAAAACCTCAAAGTCCTTATACGAAATTTTGAAGCGAAAGTTACTGCCATTCAAGAATCAAAAGATCTAAAACAAATCAAAGTTGATGAACTCATCAGAAATCTCACCACTTATGAGCTAGAAATCAAATTCAAGGAAGAACACGAAGGAGGTGATATGCGAATGAAATCAATAGCTCTCAAAGGAACAACGGAAAGTAAAGATGACGACGACGATGATGGAGCAACCGAACTGGCACTATTAATAAAGAGATTCAAAAGGTGGAACCACAAATGCGGAAATCCAACTCTAAATCAATAATTGAAAAGTAGAATAGTCAAAGTACTAGACAACTCAGAAGAGCAGGAGATCATATGTCACAAGTGCAACAAACCTGGTTACATCAAGCCCAATTGTCCTTAGAATCGACTCAGCCAAGAAAAGAAACCGAAAAGGAGAAATTTTGCAGCTACTTGGGATGAAACTGGTGAAGCTAATAAAAGCACTGGCAGTGAGAGTGAAAAAGAAAATTTGTGTGTTCAAGGAGAAACAACTGACAGTGATGATGACGAACCAAGCGAGGTATCAAAACTTACTCATTCGGAATTACTTATATATTTTCATGAAGTAAATATCTATTTTGAAAGACTTAGGGAGAAGTACGCTAAAATTGAATCACAAAGAGATAGTTTGATAGAATTCAATAAACAGCTTGATCAATTGGTTAAAAACTATCAAAATAAGAGCCCTAAGTGTGATAAGTGTCCACAACTTGAAGAAGAAACTAAAAAATCAGAAAATAAAATTAAATCACTTGGAAATGAAATTCTGATTTTGAAAGAAACTGAAAACACAAGGAGAGAAAATTCTATTAAAAAGTGCACTGTGTTATTGAATGAATATGAATCTCTCAAAATACAAGTCCAACAATTGTCTACAACTTTAGGAAAATTCTCCAAAGGAGAAAAATCACTAAATATGCTAATAGGGAAACAAACATTCAATACTGTTAGACAAGGACTTAGGTATACTCAATCTGAACGTGTTAGAAGCGAAATTAATCAAGTCAATTCCAAGTGCACAATTTGTGGAAAAACTGGACACAATCACAATAATTGCTGGTATAGACCCAAACACGTGAAAATCATAACAATTTGGGTTCCAAAAGGCACAAATATAAAATCCCTTAAAGTCAAACAAATCTGGGTGCCAAAAGGAACAAATATAAATTGTCTTGGGTCTACTCAAACATATTCTTCAAAATCTTTTGTCACTAACAACCATAGACCTATAAAAACAAATAGGTCACAAAAATCTTTTCTCGTATAGGTGTGGTGGCAGGCTAAGGAACAACAAAAGCATTACCTGGATTCTGGCTATTTCAGGCACACGACGGGCGACAAATCAAAGTTCCTTAGCCTAGTACAAAGGTGGCAGAGTCACAATGGGTAGCAACGAAAAATTATCGGTAAAGGTAAAATAGGTAACAATACATTTATCTTGAACGATATATAAAATGTTGAAAATCTGCACCGTAATCTGATTTAAATCAGACAGTTATGTGATAAGGAAATGAATGTTGATTTTGATTCTGAATTATGAAAAAATGATGACCAATCATCTTTTCATTCTTAAACTAATTCATATAGATTTGTTTGGACTAACGATATTGCAAGTTTAGGTGGTAAGAGATGTTGTTTTGTATTGGTTGTTGATTACTCTAGATACACGTGGATATATTTGTTTATCTTACTGCTTCTAGATCTGACACTATGTTCACTAGATATTTATGTGCACGTTTTCAATCAAATCCTTAAGGAATCACATTATAAAAGCTGTAAATTGATTATAAGGTATTTGTTGCACACATCACGGTTTGGTCTATAATATCCAATATATGATAACTATGATTTAAAGGGGAATTCAGATGCAGATTACACTTGTAGCATAGTTGATAGAAAAAGTACTAGTGGAACGTGTTTTATGTTGAGACATTCATTAGTTGCATCATTTTCAAAGAAAATATATGCATATTTTTCATTTCAACTGACTTTCAATTGGCAGACATTTTTTTTATAAAACCCCTTTAAGAAAATAGTTTTTGTTGACTTCGTTTCAGAGTAGACATTTTAGAAATTTGATTTTACATTTATTTTTGGATTTGATCTTAAATGAATACATTAACTAATCTGACTCCCTACTGATTATCGAAAAGATAAATAGTGATTGAAAAAATGATGAGTGTTGATATTAATCATATATTATGACTTGAGATAGTACATTTAGTAAATTTCTTTAAAAATTTAAACAAGATTTATAATAACTTTTGTTGGTAAAAATTCCATGACCATCTCTATTTCTATCATATTTCTAACAAACATCACTCATTAAAATCCAATATAGTATGTCAAAATGTGGTATTTTAAATGGGAAATTAATTGTTTTTATTTTATTGTTTAGCAATAAAAACATCCAAAGCATTCACTCTCATTTAAAAGTCCCCACGGTTATGCATGGGTGAATTACTTGGAATATTTGTTTATGTGCTTTCATGCTCATTTAAAAGTCCTCACGGTTATGCATGTATGGAACACATATCAAAATTGATTATTAAATAGACGAGTTGATTCTAATCCCATTTAAAAGTCCTCACGGTTATGCGTGGTTAGAAGATACTTGAAATTCGTTTTTTTTCGTTTTTTTATAAAAATTGGGAATACTACTAATCTCATTTAAAAGTCCTAATGGTTATGCATGGTTAGTAAGTATTCAAATTCCTGATATAAATATACCACAAATAGACACAACTATATGGTTTTATATGCCGACGTCACCCCTATCACTCTTAAGTGGAATATGCGTCTAACAGGGTATTTATTGTAAGATTGATTTCTCCCTAGAGGGGGGGTGAATAGGGTGATACTAATAATTATAAAAATTAATGCGGAAATATATAAAATAATTGCAGCATAGGTAATAGCAGAATAATAAAAGCAAAAATAGAACAACACAGATTTACCCAGCTTCGGCAAAACCCTGCCTACGTGCTGCCCCCAAGGTTTCTACTAGAAATTAAGTAGTCAGACGCTTACACATGTAAACTTGCGACACCCGCTATCGACTAACCTAACTCTACGCTCAAAACCCTGCCACAACTCAACCACTGAGTTGCGAATTCTCAAACTACACCATCGTAGTTCGTCCCCTAGTCACACGACTAAAATTTTATAAAATTTTAAAAGAAAATTACAAAACAAAAACACAAAACCCTATTTAATAAATTAAGCCCAAAATAAATTATAAGGAAACCAGCCCAAAAATAAAAGAGAAGTCCCCTTTTTCTTTTTATTAGTGTAAAACTTCAGTCGTTCTCTTTTCTTATTTTATGGTCGCCTTGTTTCTTCTTCGATCTAGATTAGGGTTTTGGAAATTGTGGCCGCCGATTCAAACTATTTGATTGAGTGATGATATTTCTTCAGTTTGCTTTGTCAATCAACTCGTGGCTTTGAGCGTCTTCAGCTGCTCCAATTTGTCGAGTTCGAATTGAATGATACTGGTCGATTTCCTTTATTACTCTCATTGATATGCTTGAACTCGATGCTCTAATTGCCGATGATGTTAATGGTATTTATAGGGTTCAAATATATCATTTGAATTCGTTTGTTAATTTAGCTCGGCCGTTCGATTTTACTTGAATACATGTGATTTGTTTAGACTGGTTCAATTCGAATATTTCTTTGCTTGATTATCACGGCTTGTTTGGTTTTCTGATTTTTCGTACTATTATTTGATTTTTTCTGAATTGGTTTCGGTCTTTTCTCCTTTGACTTCGGCCATTTGAAATTGTGATAACCTGGACTTGTTCGATTTTACCTTGGTCACCACGGCTTTGATTCTTTGACATTTTGAAATTCTTTTGTTGACTACTGTTACTTTTTCTTTCGAACCCTGACTTTGTTACTGCGACATGTTACATTGAGACTTCATGAGCATTGCATCCTGTACTCTGGTTGCATGAACATATTGCAGTCTTCATTCATATGCGTACATCTCTGGTTTGCTTTAAGTTGAATTCTTGGTGACACTGCATGTGTGTGTGTGTGTATGTATACATGAGTGTAGCTACTTTGTTTTGTTCACTGTATTGAGGTTTGGTTCATTGATGATGCTTTGAGTACATGTCCATATGCATATGTCATTTTTTTTACTACTTCACTGCATCCCATATTGTCACTGTATATATATACATGTATACATGTGTGTTTGCGCATGTATATGTGTATGCTTGTGATGCCTTGCTCGGCTTGATGCTCTGTTGTCACCTCTGTTGCATTTGCATCCTTTCACTGTTCACTGGTCCTGGTACCTTTTGTTGTTTGCTGGTCTGTCCATTTTATTTCACTTGAATTTGCACTTGATTTTGTTCCACATACTTGAATTGATGTTGTATTTGGTCTTTGCGTTCATGTTGCCAGGTCTGGTTATGTTCATTTGTTTTTTGGTCTTCATGTATACTTGAAACTGAGCTTGTGAAAACAGTTGCTTTATATTCATGTTCAATTTTTGGTCGAGGCTGCTTTGTTGTTATTTGCATTTGCATTTTGGAATATGGTTTTGGACTTGAGTCTTGTATATGCCTCTGCACTTGTTTGAGGCATTTAATGTCTGTGCAGTCATTTTGGTTTGTGTAGTTGGTTGCACTATCCACTTTGTTGCATTGCATATTTCGGTGTGCCTATGATGTTTGGTGTTGTTTTGAACATGGCCATTGTATTTGTTGTTTTGATGTTGAATTTGAATTGATACACTTGAGTCTTGTTGCAGCCCTTTGTACATGTTGTATATTTGTGTGTGTACTGGGTTGTAGCCTCTATTGCAGCTTGATTGCTTGCATGTATGTAATACTTGTTTGCCTCCATGCCTACTCTGCTATGTTGTAACTAAAATGTTGCATGCACATTTTGTACATATAATTGAGGCAGTTGTCATATTTGTTGGACCTGTGTTGAATCCAGCCTCGGCTTGGGTTTGACTTTGTGCTCACCTGTCCCTGCAGTTTTATCAAGTGTATATCGATGTGCACGACCTTGTGGCATGTACGGCGTCGGTGATACACTATGCATGTCACAGGTTGTTCGTGTTTGATGAATTCAAAATGAAAATGATGACGAACAACCCAAATAACTGAGGAAAATAATATTTTCATAAACACATTTTATTTTACACTGCAAAAATATTTCTTTTTCAATTTTACTGCGTCAGTGTTTAATTTGTAGATAATTCAGATGCTGGATTCAATCTGGAATAGAGTTGAAGATAAATACGAGTGTTTGAGTGATATGTAGTGAGGAAAGTTATGTAAATTGAAATTTTGTATATATAGTGAGAGCTCGAATTTTGTACTATTCAAAAGTGTAATAAATTTTTTGTTTGAATAAAATATCTGTTTGAATTTAAATTCTATGTTATTTATTTTATTCATCAAATATTTATTTAATTATGTGAAAAATAAAATAGTACAATAACAAATACATTTAAATGAATATATATATATATATATGTTTATTATCTTCAAACAAAAATCATATACTAGCATATTCAACATTTATGATTTTTGTTTGATTATTTTATTGAAATTCAATATTTATACTCGATTGGGTATTAATGTTGTATTAATGTCCATCACTTTATCTCTATTTTTCTAACACTATTACTCTTTTGTTGATAACAAAAGGGGGAGAGAGTAGTTAAGATTTTGGCAAATAAGTCAAGTCATATTTTCTATTTGCATATTCCCATCTAGGTTCATTTGCATATTTTTATTTATTTTCATGCATATATGAAGGGGGCTTTGTTGTAGAGAGGGAGCATTCAAATAGGGGGAGCAAAAAAGAACTCATCAATGACCAAATACATTTAATAAATTCAAAATCTTTATATATATATGTTTGTTATCATCAAAAGGGGAAGATTGTTGAATGTGCTAGTATATGATTTTTGTTTGATGATAATAAACATATATATATTCATTTAAATGTATTTGTTATTGTACTATTTTATTTTTCACATAATTAAATAAATATTTGATGAATAAAATAAATAACACAGCATTCATATTCAAACAAATATTTTATTCAAACAAATATTTTATTACAAATTCAAGTAGTACAAATTTGAGCTCTCACTACATTTACACATTTTCAATACAATTTCAATTACAAAACAATATTCACTTTACAATTTAAACCTCACTACATATTCATTCATCACTCGTAATTTTTCTTCAACTCTGTTCCAGCCTAAATCCAGCATCTGAGCTATTTGCAAAATAAACACAAACGCAGTAAAATTGAAAAAGAAATATTTTGCAGTTCAAACTGAAGTGTGTGTGTTTGAAAATTTTATTTGCCTCAGTTATTTGGGTTGTTCGTCATCATTTATTTTAAATTTATCTACAGGAACAATTTGTGACATGCACAGTGTATCACTGTACATGCCATAAGGCCGTGCACACCGATATACACTTGATAAAATTGCAGGGACAGGTGAGCACAAGGTCAAACCCGAGCCGAGGCTGGATTCAACTCAGTTACAAACAAAATACAGTCATGAAAATGACACAGGAATGACGCAATTTGACTCGAAGCAATATAAAGCATTCAAGTGTGTATAAATGAAATCAGTAACAAGTGCACAAGACAAGGTCAACAATATCCAGACTCAACGCAACCAACACAATGCAACTCATGTACACAAAGACCAGAACCAAACAAGTGATCGAGTTTCAAATGCATTCAGCTACCTTTAGATTACAACAACCAGACTCGAGTAAGCCAGACATCAAATGCATGCACTGGACAACAGACTACAAGGTGCAACAGATACAAACTTATGACCACAGTTCAAATGAAATGCAAATTACAAGCACTACTCTAGAGACAACATGAAGTACATACACATGTATACATATATGCATATATATATGTATACACATATATTAGTTCAATGTACCAGTCGACAAAGGCCCAATGGAGTCAAGGCATGAAGCCACAACAAAATGTATACATGATGAACATCAAACTGAATGCAACAGTTTCAAAATTAACTCGAAGCAACTCAACAATGACTATACACATGAATGCATACATGTGACAACATACATACAGTTCAAGCCTCAAACATTCAAACCCAAGGCAAGTGTAGCAGACTATACATGAAAACATGCATAATGGATATACAATCGCATGTACAAAGGTCAGAGCATGACCAGTCAACTGGAACAAAATACAAAGGAACACAAAGAACTGCAACTCAACATGAAATATGCAAGGACATGAAAACAAGATCAAATCACACAAGCATTCAATCAGAGACCAGATCAAGTGCAACAACAAGTTCATATACATACAACTCTGCATAAATAGAAAAGCCTCAACATACATATATACGTGCATGTATACATGTATATACACAGTGACAATCTAATGCAACAAAGATGTATGCATACACATGAAACCAGAGGGATGAAGAAGTCAACATGTATGCAACAAAGTGGAATGCAAGACTACACAAAGGAGCACTTGAAGCAAATGTATACAGACCTCACATGAAATGCAATAGCAATGATCACAGTAAGGACATCAAAATCATACAAGTGCACAAATGTATACATAGAGCTTCAAACATGCTCACATGAACAGGGGATTAAGAAAATCAACATGATGATGAACGTATTTTTCCGCATTTTAAACCATTTGTTTCATATATTTTTATTTTAATAAAGCGGTATTATACGGGTATTTTGTTGTGGTTTTGCAGATTATAGATTCCGAAGTGCAACGATGAAATTAATCGGTTGCGCCGTCCATTGGTTCGGATGAAAAGCAGAAAAGAGTGCAACATTTTGAGCACCGAATAAATCAAAGCAAAAGCACACATCATTTCAAAAATGCCAACTCACCATCATACTTAGTTCAAACACGGTCACGTTTTGTAAAAATGGGACCATTTCAAGGAGCAGCTCACGTTTTCTTCAATGCAACATTACAATTCAGCACATATATTTCTCAAGCATGGATACATGGCCATATTAGTTTAATCTTAAAAGAAGCTCATGTGAAGAGACGTGAGTGCCAAGCAAAAAAAAAAACAATTCAAGATGCAGTCACTTAATTTTCAAGTTCAACATATATTTTAGTCAAAGCAACATGTATTTCACTACTCACGTGCAAGCCATATAGCACATCAACTTATGTTATTTCCAGTTCAAGATTAGCATTTATGCATCAATGCATGGTCACGTTTTCAAGTCACGTGAATGTCAATTCAAGCTCAACATATATATTTTAGTTCAAAGCAGCATTACACAATGACGTGGCGTATTATTATTTTTACCGATTAAAGCAATGGGACCATTCTTTTATAGACCAATTCAAGCAATGGCCATGTGGCCACATTATTTTCTTTCATCAATTGAGGCTTGAATAGATCAGTACGTATATTTCGGTAGAGCAAGTGATGTGGACCCGTTCTTTTGTGAAAAGTTGGACTGATATTTTCAAAGCAAAATTCTATAAATACAGAAGAGATGGCAACCAGAAAGAGCATCTCTTACCCCGTCACTTCTTTCTTCTAGTTTAGTTTATTTTTCAGCATTGTTATTTATTTCTTCAGAGAATGGACAGAATTGTTAATTAGTTTTAGCAGTCTTTTTATTCTGGTTTTTAGTTATTTGTCAGTACTCTTTCATTTCAGTAATTTAAATTTAGTTCGTTTGATTTCCAGTTGTTCACTCTGCTTATTTCCCTTCCGTACTTTTTATTTTTTTACTCTGAATTCTACAGTAAATTTTGTTGATTAGTTTCAGTGAAATTTGGAATCTCAGGGTGATTGCTTTTATTATTGTTTTTATTCGCTCAAAACCATCATCGAATTTGTTTAACACGCCTAAGATTTAAATATGGATTTCAAACATTTTAAAATACAATTCCCTGTGTTCGACCTGCATACTACATATCTGTGCGCTTGCAGAATTAATTAAAATTTGTGCTTTTCTAACCAATAGAAAAGTCGCAACAAGTTTTTGGCGCCGTTGCCGGGGAATTGCTATTTTGAAATTTTCGATTTTTCTGTTTTTTTAAGTCTATTCGTGTTAATTTATTTTATTTTTATTTTTTTTTCTTTTTTTTCATTAATTTTTTTTTTAAAAAATGCTTTTTTTTTCGTTTTTCAGTTCCTTTCACTAAAGTAGCGTTTTACTTAAAAAAAAATCTCATTTTTTTCTTCGTTCGCTGCATATTTTGCATGTCAGTTGCTTTTTCATTTAGTTGGTTTCTGTTTCACGTTTGGTTTAGTTTCTGTTTCATTTGCTTTTCGCGTTACATTTTGCATGTCAGTTGCATCTCATTTAGTTGGTTTCTGTTCACATACACCATGTTCACGTAGTTGTATTTTGGTTAGTTTCTGTTTGCAATATTTACACGTAACCACTTAGTCTTTGTTCTAAAACATTCACCCGTTCTGTTGCACGTTAGTTGCATTATTTAAACGTAACCACTTAGTGTTTGCATTATTTTGGTTAGTTTCTGTTTGTATTATTTACACGTTAGTTGCAGATTCATTCACCCGTTCTGTTCACATACACGTTTGTTGTTTTAGTTTCATTTTAGTTAGTCTTTGTTCTAAAACATTCACACTAATTTGTTTTGTTTAGTTTCTGTTTATGTTTTCACGTTTGCGTATATTCATGTGCATATATTCATCTTCCTCTATTTTAGTTCTGCATTCATACCACTTGCTGCATTCACGTAACCTCTAGTTCCAGTATCATTTCATCTCATTCCAGTATCATTCCAGTATTACATGTTCTGCATATTACGTGCCCTTTAGCACATTACACTGTGCTTTATTTTGCTATTCACAACACGTAACATATTCACGTTTTGTTCTGGTTTTAAGGCGTAAGGAGTAGACCAAGTCAGTGAAATTAAAAGCTAAGAAAAGTTGGTCAAATAGCTCCAACTCAGTAAATCGCAACCATTCACTAGCACTGCTCAGTTGCACTGGACGGACTGCCATATCCCTCTGTAAGTAATTTTCTACTCTACTGGTGCCCAACTGAAAGCTGTTTAATTTTACTTTTGGCTATTACAACTTGATTTGTTTATGCGCGTTTGGGCAAGAAATAATTTTAATCGTTTAGAAAGCCAGAATATCTCATTAAACAAATCAACGGAAATTTCAAATCAAACAAATATGAGCAATCACGGTTCGCAACACAGTTCACATCACAGTTCACCAAAATCGTCACCTAAATCACATGTTGGAAATAATGAATTTCATGAGAACCGACCTTTATCCCTTAGAAACCGATGCTATCCAACTAGGACCGTTCAACCTTCGGTTATTTCATTTCCACCCGCCGAAGGAAATAATTTTGAGCTAAAACATTCTTTTATTCAAGGGGTACCAAAATTCACTGGGTCTGAAAATGCATATGAATTTCTTAGTGAATTTGAGTTATACGCTTCTACAAGTAAAATGCAACAACTTTCTAATGAATCCATCAAGCTAAGGCTTATTCCATTTGCACTTCTAAAAAGTGCAAAAAGATGGCTTAATTCTCTTCCTAAAAATTCAATTAAAAGTTGGGATGATTTCGTCACTATATTTTTGAAAAAGTTTTTTCCTTTCCACAAAACTCTTAAAATTCGAACTGAAATCAATCAATTCTCTCAGAATGAAGGAGAAACTTTTTCAAAATATTTTGAAAGGTTCAATCAATTGTTATATAGTTGCCCACATCATGCAATCCCTGAACACGTTTTGTGCCAAATCGTTTATGAAGGGCTTAACTATCAAACAAGATCCCAACTCGAATCAATGTGCGGAGGAGAATTCATGGCAAAAACAGACAAGGAAGCTTGGGAATTTTTAGAAGAGTATTCGGAAAAGGATATGCAATGGGAAACAATTCGTGTTCCAATTCGTACTCCAAACAGAGGAGTACATGCCATTGACCCATCACATCTTCCTATAGAAGCCCAAACTCCTCAAGAAGGAGAAGGACTACCCCATTACTACACACAAGACCAAATCAATGCTATAGCTCAAAACAGTCCTTACTCGTCCACATACAACCCTAACTGGAAGCATCATCCAAATTTTTCGTGGTCAAATCCTAACAATGCAGCTAATCCATCACATTTGTATCCGATGATACCAAATCCGAATTATCGAGCCCCAACCTCTAATGCTCAAAATTCTCAACCAACTCCTCAAACAAAACCTTCGAATCAACCATACAGGCATCCTAATTTCAATTCATCAGCCCAACCTTCTCAACCATCACAAGAAATTGCTCGATTAGAAAAACAAATCACTAACCAAGATGCGAGAATTGAGCAAATCACTAAACAAAATGAACAATTGTTGATTATGATGAAGGACTTTATGAAAATCAATGAGAAAGGTAAATTGCCTAGTCAACCCGAAGTGAATCCAAAGTATAACACTCGAGGAGTAAATTCTTGTGAGGACGAAAATATAAATCCAGTTAATGCTGTCACCACATTAAGGTCTGGAAAGAAGGTAGACAACCACGTCGGCAACCCTGACATCCTCCCTAAGTCTACCCATGTTCAAAATTCTGAGACTCAGTCGACACCCACTGTTGTCGATCCTATCAACTCTCATTCTTCATCCAAGGTTGGCAATCCCAACCACTCTTCACCTTCTGATGTTGGCAACCCCAACATTCTAGTTTCTTTATCTTCACCCTCTAGTATAACACCTTCTTCTTCAAATGAAAAAACTACCGAACGAGTCTATAAACCCATAGCTCCATTTCCTCATAGACTCAACAAAAAGAAGAAGCCCGCTAATTTTGACCAAATTCTTGAAATCTTCAAACAAGTTCGAATCAATATTCCACTTCTTGATACCATTGAGCAAATTCCTCAATATGCCAAGTGTCTTAAAGAGCTATGTACTCAAAAACGTGCCACGAACGTTCCAAAGACCGCATTTCTAACTGCAAATACTAGCTCTGTTCTTTCGAATCCCTCCCCAATCAAGTATAAGGACCCCGGTTGTCCTACAATCGGTTGTAAAATTGGTAACACTCACATTAGTCATGCCCTACTTGATCTTGGAGCGAGTGTAAATCTTCTACCTTATACTGTGTACTGTCAACTTGGACTAGGGGAATTAAAGCCTACAAACATCATAATTCAACTAGCTGATCGATCTGTCAAAAAACCATTAGGCACAGTTGAAGATGTTTTGATACAAATTGAGCAATTCTATTTCCCAATCGATTTCATAGTCCTAGAGACCGCTCCAGTCTCAAATCCGAACAGTCAAATTCCCTTGATATTAGGCCGTCCATTCTTGGCAACATCAAATGCTATCCTAAATTGTAGGAATGGTCAACTACGACTTTCCTTTGGACACCTAACCATCGAATTAAATATCTTCAATCTTAACAAACAACCAAGGGATCTTGAAATAGAAGAAGTTGACATGATTCAAACGACTGTAGAAAATGATTTTAGTGATACTACAGAGGCTCTTAACATGTGCCTAGATCATTTTAATTCCAACTTCAATGATGATGAATACATTTCTGAATTAAATGATATGCTCTACTCTTTTCATACTTCACTAGAATTTAATCAGTTGATGTCTACTAAAACCTCAAAAGAAGAGTGCCCTAAGTTACACCTTAAACCACTTCCAAACGATCTTAAGTACGCATACTTAGATTCTTCAGAAAATTTCCTAGTAATCTTGGCCTCCGATCTCATTAAGGACCAAGAAGAACAACTTTTGAAAATTTTAAGGGAAAATAAAGAGGCATTAGGATGGGTAATCGCCGACATTAAGGGAATCAGTCCATCAATCAACGAACATCGAATACATTTAATCGATGAGGCTAAACCCACTCGCGAAGCTCAAAGGCGATTAAACCCTAACATGAGAGAAGTGGTAAAGGAAGAAATTATCAAATGTTTAGACAATGACATTATTTACCCTATCTCTGACAGTACTTGGGTAAGTCCGGTACAAGTTGTACCAAAGAAGTCTGGAATCACCGTGACCACAAATGAGAATAACGAACTTGTTCCCACAAAAGTCAAAACAAAATGGCGCGTTTGCATCGACTATCGGAAACTCAATACAGCAACAAGAAAAGATCATTTTCCCCTCCCTTTCATTGATCAAATGCTCGAACGCTTAGCCGGTCATGAATATTATTGTTTTCTTGATGGTTACTCCGGCTATAATCAAATTCCCATTGCGTTAGAGGATCAACACAAAACGACGTTCACATGTCCCTTTGGAACTTTTGCTTATCGTCGCATGCCCTTCGGTCTTTGTAATGCCCCCGCCACCTTTCAGAGATGTATGATGAGTATATTTTCCGATATTGTGGAGGATTTCCTAGAAATATTCATGGACGATTTTTCAATCTATGGGTCATCTTTTGATCAATGCCTCCTTCGTTTAGAACGTGTCTTAAAGCGATGTAAGGAGAAATCTCTTGTGCTTAATTGGGAAAAATGTCATTTTATGGTTAAGCGAGGAATAGTCTTAGGCCATGTTGTCTCTAAAAATGGCCTAGAAGTTGATAAATCTAAAGTTGATCTTATTGCTAACCTTCCTCATCCAAAGTCCATCAAGGACATTCGCTCATTCCTCGGTCATGCAGGATTTTATAGGAGGTTCATTAAAGATTTTTCAAAAATTTCAAAACCTCTTTCGAATCTACTGGCTAAAGACGTTAAATTTGAATTTTCCAATGAGTGTAAAACATCTTTTGAAACCCTTAAATCGATCTTGACCACTGCACCTATCATCCAATCTCCAAATTGGACCTTGCCTTTTGAATTAATGTGTGACGCTTCTGATTATGCCATTGGAGCCATCTTAGGTCAACGAATAAATAAACTTCCTCGAGTCATATATTATGCTAGTAAAACTCTTAATGAAGCTCAATTGAATTACTCAACCATAGAAAAAGAGTTTTTAGCAGTTGTCTTTGCCCTCGATAAGTTTAGATCATATCTCGTGGGTTCTAAGGTCATAGTTTACACCGATCATGCCGCATTACGGTATTTACTTACGAAAAAGGATGCCAAACCCCGCTTAATCCGTTGGATCCTTCTTCTTTAAGAGTTTGACCTAGAAATACGAGACAAAAAGGGTTCTGAAAATGTCATAGCCGATCATCTTTCTCGTATAGTTCATGAAAACATCAATAACACTCAAATCAACGATCATTTTCCCGATGAACAAATTCTTTCCCTCTCCAGTGCACCATGGTACGCAGACATCGTAAATTATCTTGTCACAAATGAAACACCTCCCCATTGGTCAAAACAAGATAAACAAAAATTTCTCTCCAATGTTAAAAACTTTTACTGGGACGATCCTTACCTCTTCAAATATTGCACCGATCAAATCATACGTAGATGTGTCCCCGAACATGAATTCCATAGTATCCTCTCTTTTTCACATAATCAAGCATGTGGAGGACATTTTGGAGCAAAGAAAACCGCTGCCAAGGTGTTACAATGTGGTTTTTATTGGCCTTCTCTTTTTCGTGATGCCCACGAATTTTGCTCCAAATGCGTTAGATGCCAACAAACAGGTCGTATTTCCAAACGTAACATGATGCCTCTAAACCCAATACTTGTCATCGAAATTTTTGATGTTTGGGGCATCGACTTCATGGGCCCTTTTCCTAATTCGTTTGGAAATCTCTATATCCTACTTGCAGTAGATTACGTGTCTAAATGGGTTGAGGCCATTCCTACCAGAATGAATGACAATAAAGTTGTTGTCAAATTTTTGAAAGAAAACATATTTTCTCGTTTTGGTACACCTCGAGCTATTATAAGCGATAACGGTTCTCATTTTTGTAATCGTGCTTTTGAATCTCTTCTTAAGAAATACTCTATCACTCATAAACTATCTACTCCATATCATCCACAGACTAACGGTCAAGTCGAAATTTCCAATAGACAAATTAAACAAATTCTTGAAAAGACGGTTAACTCCAACAGAAAAGATTGGTCATCCAAATTGATAGATGCCCTTTGGGCATTTCGCACAGCTTATAAAACCAATCTAGGAATGTCACCATACCGATTAGTCTTTGGAAAAGTATGTCATTTACCTGTTGAGCTCGAGCACCGCGCACTTTGGGCAATCAAATATCTTAATTTTGACATGGAAAAAGCCGGATCACATCGTAAATTACAATTGTCAGAATTAGAAGAACTAAGGAATGAAGCGTATGAAAATGCAAAGATTTATAAAGAGAAAACTAAATTTTATCATGATAAATTCATACTTCGTAAGACATTCGAAGTAGGGCAGAAAGTTCTCTTATATAATTCCAGACTTCATTTATTTCCGGGCAAATTGAGATCTCGATGGACAGGTCCATATATTGTGAAAACCGTATACCCTTATGGTGCAGTTGAAATTGAAAATCCTAGGGACGGTTCCATTTCAAAGGTCAATGGACAACGCTTGAAGCCATTTCTAGAGTTCGAACAACACGAGGACGACGAGTTCGTGGATCTCCATGAACCTAGCTATTCGGCATGAGCCACTCACTATCTTGTACATATCAGGTTGTATTTCTTTTAGTTTTTCTTTTTAGTTTTTTTTTCATGTGCATGTGCATTCCATTTGACAGTTGGGACACTGTCTCATTCCAGTGTGGGGGGGACGCATATCTCATATTTTTTTGTTCATACTTCATAGTGTGGCATCACTTCAAAAAAAAAAATTCATCTCATTATTTGTTTTCAAATTTGTTTTCAATTTTTTTTTTCAAGCTTTATCTCATTTTCCATTATTTTCAGGACTTTGATTTATTTTTAACTAGTCAAGACAAAGTAAGTAAACAGTTGAAGTCAATTAATAAAAAATTTTGTGAATCGCTAATTTCAAATGTAAAATATAATGAAAAGTTGAATTACAAGCGATAATAGTGAGGTTAGTATATAGGGAGATTCGTAGGTGATGGTTATGAAATCCTTTTTAAATTGTAGTCTTTGTTTAAAAAAATGGTAGATTTAAAGTACATGCGTTGACATTTCAAATCATTGAAGATTAAGTGGTGTTAAGTTGATTTGCATAACTCTCTTCAGTTTATTTTATAAACAAAATGATTTAAGAAACACCTAGAGTCAATAGGTGTACACACTTATGGAAGTGTGTACACTCGCCACGCTCTGTACTCTTCTCACGTAAGCCCGCAAGGTAGTGCATGGATGGTATATCTGGCCTCAGCATTCTGAGTTAGGTGTATAAAGAAATTAAATAAATAATCACCTAAGGATTACCGACCTTTTCTGACATAGTCAGCGTCGGTTTGCACAATCCTCCAAGCTCTGTCCCAACTCTCACGTAAGCCCGCGAGGCAGTGCATGGGTGGTATACCTTGGTCCAAAAGTTAGGTGTATATATATAAAAAAAATTAATAAAGAGAGACTAAGCTTTTGAAACCCAAACACTTCTTGTCTTTATTGATTTGGCTTGTTATACAAATGGAAATGAAAAATAACATTTTGAAAAAACTGTGATTAACAATAAAGAATTTATTTCATGGCTGCACTATGTTATCAACCGAAACAACTGGCCAAACTAGAATCTAATGTATGAAAACTTGAGTTATATTGAAATTTGTGATTAGCGAGGAACCAAAAAAAATTTTAGAAGATGACTCAAACCAATATACATTATTTTGTTGTTATGAAGTAAATCGAGTCTCCATTTGTTTAAAATTTTGAATTCATGTAGTACAATAGAATCATCACATACTGCATTTGGATTTTGTGGGTAGTATCCGCTGAAAACCCTCACGAGACACCACTCGTCCTACTAGGGACACCTAGAGGTTTAACGGCTTGTTGCATACGCTCAATGCAATCGTGTTTCCTACGAAAAAGGATTTAGTTAGTTTTTATTTTCTTGTTTATTCGAGGACGAATAAAGACCTATTGTGGGGGTATTTGATGAACGTATTTTTCCGCATTTTAAACCATTTGTTTCATATATTTTTATTTTAATAAAGCGGTATTATACGGGTATTTTGTTGTGGTTTTGCAGATTATAGATTCCGAAGTGCAACGATGAAATTAATCGGTTGCGCCGTCCATTGGTTCAGATGACAAGCAGAAAAGAGTGCAACATTTTGAGCACCGAATAAATCAAAGCAAAAGCGCACATCATTTCAAAAATGCCAACTCACCATCATACTTAGTTCAAACACGGTCACGTTTTGTAAAAATGGGACCATTTCAAAGAGCAGCTCATGTTTTCTTCAATGCAACATTACAATTCAGCACATATATTTCTCAAGCATGGATACATGGCCATATTAGTTTAATCTTAAAAGAAGCTCATGTGAAGAGACGTGAGTACCAAGCAAAAAAAAACAATTCAAGATGCAGTCACTTAATTTTCAAGTTCAACATATATTTTAGTCAAAGCAACATGTATTTCACTACTCACGTGCAAGCCATATAGCACATCAACTTATGTTATTTCCAGTTCAAGATTAGCATTTATGCATCAATGCATGGTCACGTTTTCAAGTCACGTGAATGTCAATTCAAGCTCAACATATATATTTTAGTTCAAAGCAGCATTACACAATGACGTGGCGTATTATTATTTTTACCGAATAAAGCAATGGGACCATTCTTTTATAGACCAATTCAAGCAATGGCCACGTGGCCACATTATTTTCTTTCATCAATTGAGGCTTGAATAGATCAGTACGTATATTTCGGTAGAGCAAGTGATGTGGACCCGTTCTTTTGTGAAAAGTTGGACTGATATTTTCAAAGCAAAATTCTATAAATACAGAAGAGATGGCAACCAGAAAGAGCATCTCTTACCCCGTCACTTCTTTCTTCTAGTTTAGTTTATTTTTCAGCATTGTTATTTATTTCTTCAGAGAATGGACAGAATTGTTAATTAGTTTTAGCAGTCTTTTTATTCTGGTTTTTAGTTATTTGTCAGTACTCTTTCATTTCAGTAATTTAAATTTAGTTCGTTTGATTTCCAGTTGTTCACTCTGCTTATTTCCCTTCCGTACTTTTTATTTTTTTACTCTGAATTCTACAGTAAATTTTGTTGATTAGTTTCAATGAAATTTGGAATCTCAGGGTGATTGCTTTTATTATTGTTTTTATCCGCTCAAAACCATCATCGAATTTGTTTAACACGCCTAAGATTTAAATATGGATTTCAAACATTTTAAAATACAATTCCCTGTGTTCGACCTGCATACTACATATCTGTGCGCTTGTAGAATTAATTAAAATTTGTGCTTTTCTAACCAATAGAAAAGTCGCAACACATGACAACTCTAGCACAGTAACAAGTATGCAACAGAGAAGACTTCAAATGCAAAGCATTAGATCGTACACATATATACATACATACATACATACATATATGTATATAAATGGAGTGACACACAAATATACAGTAAAAACTGTGAAGCCGTGAGTCAAGCTTTTGAACAAAATCAGAAGTTATAAGGAAACAATGAACAAGACAAAGCCGGCAAAATTGGAACAAAGTCAAGTGCGTGAACAAGTCTAGATGATTTCAAAATTCAAAGAGCCGAAGTAAAAGGAGTAATGAACGGAACCGACCCAAAGCAAGTCACGAAAATTCGAAATATACAGTAACATGAACAAGTCAAGAATTCAACACATCATTCAATCAAAATCGAATGGCCGAACAAAATTATCATGAAGAATTCAAACAATATATAGGAACGAAAATTTAGGGATTTTATCCCTATAAATTAAACCCGTTACATCATCGGCAAATCATCAATTCGAGTTCAAGAAAATACAAGAGCAATAAATCACGAAAACTCGAATCAAGTCGAGCGATAATCAAAATCAAAAAGGAAAGTCACGTACCAAATTTATTCAAGTATTTGAGCTCGACAAATTGTAGCAGCTGAAAGCCTACCCAAGCTAATGATCAATTAACGAAGCCAAATGAGTGAAATTATAATCTCAATTGATCACAATCGAAGCGGCAACTTCAATAGAACAAAACCCTAGAAAGAGGAACAAAGAAAGAAAGGAACGGCCGCAGTTGATCACAGAGAAAAAAATAATAATAAAGGGGAATGCTTCTTCTATTTACAACATGGGCCGACATTTATATTTTTTATATTGGGCTTAATATATTAAAAATGGTTTTGTTTTTGTTTTGTTTTGTTTGTAATTTTCTTTAAACTTGTGTAACTTTCTAGTCGTTTGACTAGGTTACGAACTACGGTGGTGTAGTTCGAGAATTAAAATAATCGCAAGCGCACGACGTACAAATGTTAGTACGTGGCGAGTATGGGTCGATCCGCAGGGAATTGTGAAATTAATTTTTTTTCTAATCAGTCAAATTAAACCAAAAGTGAAGATTGTTTTGAAAACTAGAAAGCTAAGCAAATGTTGAGGTTAAAAAAACTATGTGATTAAAATTCAATTTAGAGGCAAATTCACTTTCTTATATTTTTCACATAAATCAACATAAAATCAAATGATGATCTCTTTTCATTGAAGTAGGATTAGTGATGCATTTATCATAAGCATGGCCTATTTGAGTTATTAATTAACACAAATCAACCATCAAACTTTAATACAACTCTAGTCCTACTTTTCTATCTCATGAAACATAGCATAAAAAATGAAACCAAAATCTAGTTTAAGCATGAACTATTTACTATTAATTAGTAAAATAGATCATCAAAATTTGATTCAAACTTCACTTCATTGACATGATCATATTTAGATGAAGAGGCAAATTGTGATTAATGAGATAAGCATAGCCTATTGTTATGAACAAAGTAGGCTATCAAATTCAACATAAAACACAAACAAGCATAAACATCCACTTTTTCATAAAGCATAAAAGAGATCATAGAAAATTTCATGTTGAATCCACATGATAGAAGAAAGCTTCATTACCCCTAAATTGTAGGGATTTAGCCTCTCATTTGTGTTATCAGTTCAACACATAGAGATTTCAACATTGAAAATAAAGTAGAGAATAAGCAAAGAAAAATAAGATTTACTACTAAAAGGAAATAAGCTAGACTAGTGCATAAATGTAAATCTAACTATGAACATTAAATCAAGAGAGCACAAGAATAAAAATGAGCATAAAAGTAAAGAAAACACAAGTAGAAAAGAGAAGAGAATGAGGCTAGAAAGCCATTTTTATGTCATTCAACATAGAGCTTACAACTTACTTTCTTAATTTCCTAACAAATGTCAAAGAGTAGAAGATGATTTACATGTACATAAGAGGGCTATTTATACATGCATAAAACCCTAATTCTATTTTTAGAGAGCTTCCCAAAATGCCCTTTAGGAAGTGTGGCCACCAAGTAACCATTAGCCACTAATTAATCCCTCATTAAAAGTGCATGAAGCTTCAACCTCCACTTAGTTGTCCATTAGCTTCTAATCGTAGATTTAGGCAAGTGGGTGGGGTCCTCCATTTTCATGGTCTTGAATTATTTCCCTCTTCTTTCCTTTGTATTCATTTGTGCATGCATGTATCTCCATATAAGCCTCTTCCATATGTATCCAAATTCCTATAAAAATCATCAAAAAAATGTCCAAGTAAAAATTCTCAAATTTACACATGCACAAAAATGACCATTTTGCCCCTGAATGAAGATGAATATATGATGATTTGAAAATAATTGAATTATGGTTTTAAACATGTTAAAATGCCCAAATATGACTTTTATTTAAATAAAAATAGATAAAATATGGATGTAAATATATGCACACTGACGTGCACATCAGTGGTGTAGTTCGAGAATTCGCAACTCGGTGGCTAAGTTGTGATAGAGTTTTGAGCGTAGAGTTAGGTTAGTCATTAGCGGGTGTCGCAAGTTTACATGTGTAAGCGTCTAACTACTTAATTTCTAGTAGAAACCTTAGGAGCAGCCTGTAGACAGGGTTTTGCCGAAGCTGGGTAAATCGGTGTTGTTCTATTTCTACTTTTATTATTATGCTATTATCTGTGCTGCAATTATTATATTTATTTCTGCATTATTTTTAGTATCACCCTATTCCCCCCCCCCTCTAGGGTGAAATCGACCCTACAGATAATTGTAGGAACAATGAATCCGGACGTTGTAATCATACTTTTACGCCAAATAATGAATCTAGACGTAGTTAATCTGATTGTATGAGGTAGTAGGGTGACGTCCTTAATTGCGCCAAATTTCTTGTTTTGTTAGGCTGTCCAAGTAGGTCTGGTCTTTTGTTATTCTTAACCAAGGAAATTTCAAAATCCAACGTTGTGCGTACCATAGGACGAGGCTACAATGGCGATAAAATACGAACATTCTACTCATCCGCTCATTTCACAACAAAAGCTATACAAACTTCCACATCCAGAAGCTATCAAGCACCCTTGCACCTTTGTTGTGCTCCTTTGTAAAATCCTTTTCCACAAACCATTGCATATCATCATATTCAGATTCAAGAAGCAAGTTTATAATGAACAAATCCTAATGTTGCTAATATTCTACTCACTGTCCGTTTCTAGTATACTAAATTGATTGGACAGCGAAATATCCTTTGAACACCATGTAATCTTTATAGCACCAAAATCATTGTCACACTCCAACCAAACGTTCATTGCATTAGTAATTTACAACTCTACGCAAGGCTCGTGTAACACTAAGTACTATCCATTTTCTCAAATAATAATGATATTAATTAATAATAATAATCTATAGACAATGAGAATATCTTCGATTTGAAATATTTGAAATGATGAAAATGCCTCTCTCACATAATTTATTTTTATTTAACAAAAATACTACATAAATACTTTTTTCCCATGATTTAATTTTAAAGTCATTAGAAAAGGGCAATTGCACCTCTGAAAATTAAGCAAGTTGTTATGACAGTTAAAAATAATGTTATGTAATTGCTGGTGATCATTTTATGTTGTTATAGCAATTCAAAATGTAATTATGATAGTTAGAAACAACACTGCACAATACCAGTGTAATTATGGCCCTATGAAATGTTTTTATTAATTTTTTCCCTTTGTTTTATTGTTTTATATGTCTAAATTGAATATATGAAAATTAGTATTTTTACTCATAAAATTGACTTTGTTGCACCTATTTCTATTACATATGATGCTTTGAATTCAAACAAAAAATGGGATTTTTTTCCAAACATCCAAAATAAATTCACTATGGGTTCAAAGAAACAGCATGTAAACCATCTTGGGAAATAGACTATGACTGATTAATTCCCAAATGATAATTGCAAATCAATTGTTATTTTGATATAAAGCGAAAATCATCAAAATGATGGCTTGCATTGCACAACAAACCTAGAAATCTTTATATGGCAGGAATTCCCAATACAATGTAAAGGCGACTATGAAAATAAAATCGCAATTCAGTAAAGACATAAGAAATTCCTTTCATGTAAAGGAAGAGTGAAAAATTGCTAATGAAGCCTTATGTTATGTTATCTACAACGTCTTACAGTAATCAATCTACTAAGCCTTATAGCACTCAATCAACTAAGCCTTACGGTACGTTATCTACAATGCTTTACTACAATCAGTCTAGCCTTACGGCACTGAATCAACTAAGCCTTATGGTATGGTGTTAACCGATAGAGTTAAAAGTATGCCCTAAGGTAATTATGTAATTTGTTACATATATCTAACTCGGTAACCAATCTGTTTTGAAATAAAAAATGTGTTTTCTTTCTATTATATACTTGATATAATATGTTATGTTAATTAAATAATTTAATTAAAAGTATATTTGATAGAAAATAAACAAATTTTATGTTTTACGGTATTAGTTACAAAGCGTTGTAACCATGAGTAATTTATAATAATAAAATTAAATATATCATTTTAAATATTCTTAACCAAGATATATTGAGACCAGATATCGATGCCTCCTCTTAGACTATAATGCTTAATGCTCATCAAATGTTAGACAATGTATTACTCATGACTACTAGAGGCACCAAGTGGTTACGTACTGATAGCTATTGGACAACTATGGAATGAATCACTCGATAGTTTTGTATTGGTTAATATTACTAAAGTCGAATAGAAAATATCGATGTTATAATATTACACAATTCTTTTGACATGAGAATACCATCAAGCTTTAATCTGGAAACTCTGCTTTGATTATAGTTAAACCATAGAACGACGTCCATCGAATGACTATAGTTGGGTCGAATGGAAGCATTGAAAGTGAGACACTATTCAAGAGAGAATTCGTCTTCTCAATTATATAAGATTAGTATCATGGTTAACTTAAGTCAACTCAACATCAAAATCTATGGCCAAAGCAGTTCGTTTAATAATAATTGTTATTGTTAAACCAAAGGCTTTGTATTTTGATTATAAAGTTGAATATAAACGGTATTAGAATTTTTGTAGTCACCAAATTCAATAAGTCCTAATGTGATATAGTATTAACGAAGAGAATTGGTGTAAATAATTGTCGCTACTGAATAACACTTAAAATAAGTAAAATTAGATTTTACCAAAGCTATGTAAGCGATAAATTTGTCCAAAGTGTCACATCATTAGCTAATTAAGGTGATGTGTGAATATTAATATTCGAATTGTTCGATATTAATCGTTAACCGAATTTACACCTAAGAGTCTCCCAACCGCAATGTGAATCCTCCATCTACCACCTTATTTAATTAAATAATAATTTTTATAAATTAATTAAATTAATTAATATTTATGAAATATTAGTTATAAATTTATTTGAATTGCATTGATTAGTACTAAAAATAACGCGTATATAAAATTTGTATACACACTTATCGATATACGAAATTGGTATATTTAAATCTGGTTTAATGTAAATTATCTGATCTCTGCTTAGGTGGATTGAGGCCCATATATAGGCTGATGTCGACGACCATTACTTACGGAGGCTGATATCGATATACGATATTGGTATGTTTACAATTCTCCTCTAGGGTTTTGAGTAGCCATTATCCCTTTCTTTCCTGGCCAAATATCCTCTCCCATTCCCTCATTGATTCAAGTATTAAAATATAGAAATTCAAATAACATAAGTGCAACTGTGTGTAGTGATTTCAAGTTGCTTGCACTCCTTTGAAGAATTGAATAGAGATTCAAGCGGAGTCAATTGATTCAATATTCAAAGTCTATCCTCTAGGCTATATGTTAGCGTAGATCTATACAAATGACTATAAATCAACCTAAACAGTCTGGTATCAGAGCTTTTATGGTTGTTATTTAAGACTAAGGCTAGAAGATGATCGATAAGATAGCAGGATCTGGAGATGGAAGTGAGGTTAGACCTACCCAGGAATATGCCCCCTACACTGGGTTTCATATGCAGCACCTGGTTCATAGTTGGCTATAGAGAAGTGAAACAGAGATAATGATTTTGAGAACTGGCAGTGAAATATGAAAACGGTAGTAATAAAAAATCATGTTCATCGGGTTATGTTTTATGCAGAATCATTATGAGTGAATATCTCAGAATTGGAAAGGAAGAAGATGAACGAAAGAGCCTTTAATACTCTCCAAATGGCCATGGGTGAGAACGTCGTCCCAGAGATTAACAGTGAAACTACCACTAAAGGCTTATGGAAGAAATTGGAGGTTCTCTACGTTGGGACTGGGCCAACCCGCTGCGGTAGTGGTGGGTGTATTTCAAAAAAAATTCATCCAATTGGATCTTTATTGGGCCTATGAAGTCTAATTCATTAAGAATAATTCTAAATTTGTTTTAAATAAAATCATGTATTTTATTTAAATTTAAGTATTTTTTAATGTAAAGTTGATTTGAATTATTTAATTTATATATATATATACATGTATCATATACATATACGTATGTGTGTGCATGTGTAACATAATAATTCGTGAAGGGTATAACATACCCGTATATAGATGTTGTGATTTACATCGCAACGGACACATTAGCTCATTTCGTATGTATTGTATATTGTCTAAATATGTGCATAAATCTATAATGCAATGTATATTTATATAAATACGTATACATATATTTAAAATATATTTTATAACTAAAAGCCTTAAAATTAAATATATATATATATATATATATAATTTAAAACATTTGTATAAATGTATATATACATAATTAAACGTATAAAATTATACATAAATAAATATATAACAATTAAAATTATATATATATATATATAAGGTTAAATAAAATGTATATATATCAATAATTAATTACATTCAAATACTTAAAATATATATATATATATATATATATTAAAATTATTTCCAGATCGACATTAGCATAACAAACAATAAAATAATAATTTTATAATTTTGTCATTATTATATATATATATAATAAATAGTTTTGATCATAATAATTAAAAATATTAGTAATAAATATTAAAAAATCAAATTTTAAAATTTACGAAAATTTAGGTTCATAAAATACAGGTTTAAATTTTTTTTCATGATTTTTCAAAATAAAATATTATTTTTAATAAATAAAAGAAATGGTCAACCAAATTAACTTAATTATTAAAAATATTAAATATTAAAAACAAATTCTGAACTTTTTTCCGTGGGTTGCTACATAGATCTAGTAATTTTAAAAAATTTCAAATCGAATTTTCAATGCAATAATTATTTTAGATATAATAAACAATTCAAATAATCAATAAAAGATAATTTAAAATTATTTTTATTTATAAAAAAAATTATTTTCGAATTTGATAATTCATATTATGTATAAATAATGAAAAATTCTAAGCTTTTTATACATTATAAGTATACATATATGTAATTATATGTTTAAAATATACATTAGTCTATATTTAAATTAATATATAAATACACATAAAATAATTAATAATGAAAAAATTCAATTTTTATAGCAAATTAGATTTGTTTATACATAATTATAACAAATAATAATATAACCATGCATATAACAAAACTAATTTGTGATAACTACATATACCTACGAAAATCTCACCAACTAGATATACAACATTAATATATATACAAATTTGGGATTAATCAATATTAAATCATAAAATATGATATGATTACTCTAATATATAAATAAAATACCAATTGATAATGCCTTTGAGTCCACTTGAATCAATGAATTCCATTCTCTAGTTATGCTCGATCCATCAGATTGCAAGTCTGGAATCGTCGATCTTTTCTATCAAATAGTGCTTTTACTTAACCTGAATTGATTTGAAATTCTTAAAACTAATATGGGGATTAATTTTGGCCAGCAAATTTGATAATTATGGCAACCAAATGTTGTTTTTGATTAAGGGTTTAGAGATCCATATATATAGCCTTGTACAAGAGAGATATTAGGACAATCTCATTACCAATTCTCTCTTAATCTTAGCCATCCATCTCTAGGTCTAATCCTAAGTTTTAGATGCCTCCAATAACTTGTCAAAACCCAAATTTGCAGCCCTAATGATGGGCTTCAAACCAATTTAGGCCCAAGCTAAAATACTATGCAATTAAATCTAATTTAATCGCTTGTCGATATTGTATATCGATCGATATATTTATAATTGTTATAAATATATATAACATTATTTATTTATCAAATCATATTCAAATTTTATAATTAATATTTCATAAATATTAATTAATTTAATTAATTTATAACAATTATAAACTAATTCGTTCGGTCTTAAGGGAATTCATCATTTCGGTTGTGTAACTCTAGAGTGTAAATTTGGTCAGCGATTAACATCGAACTATTCTAATGTTAACGTTCATACGTCACTTAGTAGGTGGTGTGACATTATGGCCAAATTTATCGCTTACTCCTTAAGCGTTACCCGGTTGTGACATTTGTTTACACCAGTTCTCTTCGTCAAAACTATATCACTTTGGACTTATGGAATTTGGTAATGGTCAAAATTCCAACCTCATCCACATTCAACTTTATAGTCCAAATACAAAGTCCTTGGTTCAATAATAACAATTATTATTAATCGAAATGCTTTGGCCAGAGACTTTGAATTTAAGTTGACTTTAGTTGACTTTGATACTAACCGCATATAACCGAGGAGACGAATCCTCTCTTGAATAGTGCTTCACTTCCAATACTTCCACTCGACCTAACTATAGTCACTCGATGGATGCCATGCCATGATTTGGCTATAATCAAAAGCGGAGCTTTGATATTGAAGATCCACTGTATTCTCAAGTTGAGAGAACTGTGTAAATCAGTTGCATCGATATTTTATGTTTGACCTTAGTCATATTAACTAACAGAACACTATCGAGTGAGTCGTTCCATAGTTATCAAATAACTATTAGTACGTAACCCCTAGGTACCCCTAGTAGTCATGAGTAATACACTGCCCAACATTTGGAGAGAATTACATACTCCAGTCTCAACGGATACATCGATATCCAGTCTCGATGCATCCTGACTAGGAACATTTAAAATGGTATATTTGTTTCGTTGTGATAAATTACCCACGGTTACAACACTTTGTAACTACTACCACAAAATATACCATTTATGGATTTTTCTATTAAATATACTTTTAATTAAGTTAATTAATTAATATAATCACATTATATCAAGTATATAATAGGAAGAAAATACCTTTTATTTCGAACAAGATTGGTCAACGAGTTAGATATATGTAACAAATTACATAATTGCCTCTATGGCATACCCCTAACTCTATTAGTCTCCCACTTGCACTTGGGGTCAATTATGGAATCTAATTCCAACTTCTCCAATCAGTTTTCTCAAAACCAATTAGGTCAGTCCCTTAGTGAATGGGTATGCTATTATGTTTTAATTATCTACTTTGTCGATTAACTCTCTATGACACTGATAAACCGCGTTTATCATGTGGAACAATTCAAAGTATGTCTTTCGACTTCTAGTGAGCTTTAAGTTCTATCATAACCAATTTCATGACATTGTTATCTTATAACAATATTATGGGATTCTCAACATTTGGAATCAACTTTGGCTCAATTATAAATTTGTGCTTTTATATCAACATACATTGGTTTATTGTAGCGCTATTCAAGTTAATGTTCTCAACATTTCATTGAATCGACCACAATCACCTTTATTTTGAAACATTTTCAAATTAAAGATTTTAACTTGAATTTTATCATTGACATGTTATACTCAATATCACTTAAAAGAATTTGTGTCCAAACGTTCCATCATAACGAGTTCGTTGTTTCTATAAACAATTCTCTAGTATTTCATAAATACGCGAGAACACCTCAAACAACCAATTAGTGATATCAATTTGGATTTTATATTTGCTCCATGTATCAAATACATAAACAAAACACAATATCATACACAACATAACCTGTATGATAATTCCTATTGCTAAGGCATAAGGAATCCAACTTACATGTTCTCTTTTTCAAGGGGTGCTTTTGTATATCATTTCGGGACAATCCCTATATCTTTTATACTCGCCGTAAAAGACATCACTTACAATCCAAAATTGAGTATTAAAACAACTAAAGTTGATTTTAATACAAGCATATTGTTAAAATCAACAACGTGTTGTTTACTTATAGTTTAGAAATATCAATGTACCTTTTAACATTCTTTCTTATGAACACATGCTTCATCTGCACTTTGATTGAAAATCAAAATATTTGATATTTCAATCAAAATAAGTATTCAATCTTGATGCTTATAAAATGATACATTCGTATCATTTCTTGGATCATATCTAAAGACTCACAAACCCAATATCGCTCCCATTGACTTTGAGGCATTTTTGGTTAATATGTGTAAACGACTTACTCTAAATCATTATTTAGAATTTTCTATTTCAATACATAAGTTCCAAACACTAAGTCTTATCGAGCGATAATTTTGTGAGTAAATCTGAATTAACTTGAGCATGTTGAATACAGAATCTGTTATGCTAATTTCAATAATTGAAATTTGCGATATTATTCTTATCAACATTGCTCATTTAATTCCAACCACATTAGTCTTTCCAATAAAGACACAATCTCGGCCGATGGATCACACCTCTTTGGTTACGACCACCAAAATCATATTTTGATAACGTACTTGAAATTCTTTCAGATTTGCGCATCATACCACATAGAGTCAACAATCTTAATGGTTTAATTGAACAACCAAGGGTAATGTATATTTTCGACATTAATAAGAAACTCATAGTTTCTCTTCGATGTACAAGAATACTTATTAGACATTCTAATGCTATGTGTTCATTTAAGTTAGTTAATTTCACTTCATCTCATATAATCAGTTCTATCTATGGATCGGATCCAATTCCATTTAACTACCAAAAATTTTTCAAAGAAATTCCTTCACAATGAAGTTGATATATCTTGAAACAATAATTGTTTCTTAGTGCAAATAGAATAAGGATTCATAAACGCTTTATGATCCTTTTTATTTATAAACTGATTTTAGTTTACAAAAATTATGTTCAAAACATAAATATCTCATTTGATGACAGACCTTTCCAAAAAATCTTTTCGGAGATTCATACAAGATCCCTCATGAACGATTATTACGTGCAATCTTTCGACTCGCACAACCTGCTAACTCCTTGGCCTAGAATATGTTGGAATTTCTTACAATCCCTTATCTTGTATGATTTTGTAAACTGTTGTTTAGATGTAATAATATCAACCTTGTGTACTAATCTTAAGTACATGACCTTATAGAAAGAAACTAACTCAACTTCACTCACATTTAATCGGAAATTGTCCAACAATGTCTGATTACTCCTTATCAATGCATCATTATGTATCACATGGAGGAGTGACTTTTGAGATTGAATCTATATTCATCTTTTGGTACATTTGAAACTCTTTCCAATATACTCACTTATTCGACCAAATCAAATCATTTTATTACGTTGCATGTTATTTTATTTACTTTTCTTTTATATTCTATGATTTTATCATAAACTTGCTACATGTGTATCCAATACATATATACATGTTGGTAATAAATCATCGATGAATATAACAAAGTATGTGGAACCCTTTTGGTATTAATAGACTTGTGATTGCATACATCAATATGTATTAATTCAAAGAGTTCATCAACTATTATGATGCGCCTGCTGAATGGGTGCATAGCCATTAATTGTTTGAGATACAATTAACATGTATCATATGATTCATAATCATATAGTAAAATTATTTCTCAAAAATACGGCTTAGTCTATAATTCCAAAACGACTGTAAATAATATTAGACACATATGTATTTTTGTTGCATCACTTTTACTATGAAAACAAATTCCATAATATAGTTCTATTTCCTAATGAATATTCATAATACTCATGTTGAAATATAGTTATATCTATTTTTCAATCAATACCAAAAATAAACATTATTTCACAAATAATGTTCGGTGCATTTTACGAAAACAATTTTCGAAATTTGATGCAATCATTAAGTGTTATATGGCATGCTCCCACTATTTCCACCATTACTATAATAGCGTACTAAATTTAGGGGTCCACCATTCACTTAATATTGTTAATATTGTTTACTTATTTCATATGCTGCAACTAGTTTACTGTGGAGAGTTCTTTGATCAAATATCTTGAACTCAAAGAAATAAATATTATAGAAAACAATTTTCTATATGAAAATATATTTCAGAATAAAAATCTTATTTCATATTCCAATATTAAGTACCAATTAGTATTACAATTCTTGTTTCCAATGTTTCTCTATGAAGCAGAAGTGACTATTCATTCTCTTCATTCCAACTTTACCTTAAATT
Organism: Allium fistulosum; assembly: GCA_030737815.1. Classification (NCBI taxonomy): domain Eukaryota; kingdom Viridiplantae; phylum Streptophyta; class Magnoliopsida; order Asparagales; family Amaryllidaceae; genus Allium; species Allium fistulosum. The sequence continues at coordinate 373,278,038 of CM060902.1, read as the reverse complement.
ACATCTATCTTATACATTCGTTTTTCTTTTAAATGGTCAAACTATTCAAAAGAAAACCTTACTACAATATCATAACAAAGCTTTTACAAAAGCGCATTCGATTATTCTTAACATTTAAGACATCAAATATGTTGCACTTTATGTAAACTGATCAAGATGACATTTCAACGATCGAGTTCTTAGATGTATCTCGTAGTTTATGGTCTTGTGTTACATTAACAAAATATGATACTTTTGAAATCATTCGAGTTGAATACATGATCTTAAAATACTGTTTATTGGCTTACTTCGAATGAACTAACTTCATCGAAATATTGTACCCCACAAACTATGACTGTTCACCATATAACATTTATATGCGAAAGTACATGGATCAAATATCCACAGCCTTGAATTGCATTTAGAGTTCAAAAAATCATAAAATTCAATACACGGTCTACACCAAATAAACATATAAGTGACCAACTTACGGATGTATTAAGTAGTTGAAATTAGGCACTTGCATGGGTATAGAAACATTATATAACATGCAATTAGAATTATTAGTAAGTATATATTATATTTCTATTTGTCAAGTTTCAATTCAGTTTATTTATATATGTTAATTGACAAACGCTTTATCAATCATATTAAATGCACAATTTTATCATTGTAGATAATTATAACATTATATAGCATATGTTCTTACAATATTAGAAAGGTTAAATGTTACCATTTCATTTTTCTAATAAGGCTCCCACTAGTCTTTTATGTTTCTCCAAACCCTAAGATGAAACATAGAAGTCTTACAACTTCACTAGTGGGTGTTAGGACTCGTTTATTTTGGTATTCTGATCTTAAGTTTGCTCAACAAATCATAGCCCCACAAACGATGGATAACCTCTTATCGGTTGTATCGTATACAACTCCTAACCCATTTTTCCTTGTTCTAATATCATTTCGACCTTGAGTTTGCTCAACAAATTGAAAGAGAATATTCACTCATACCTATCATATCGTGATGATCTAAGTATAGTATATGTACCTTGAGTTTGCTCAACAAATACATATAGTTATCTTACCTCATCTGTTCAATATATTAATAATACTACGCATAACATCCCTAGCTTGAGTTTGCTCAACAACTAAGGAGTATGTAAGTAATTTATTAATATACATATATGGTAGAGGACAACATTATATTAAAGATTCATAATCTTCAATATAAATATTGGGTGATATCGACTTATAAAATAATATATTTCTTATGAAATACCCCAGCGATTCAAGTGTCAGACACATCAGAAATCATGGTATATGTACATTACATATGTATTTATTTCTCAAGTCTATTTGGGTTTCTTTAATGTTCCACATTTAGTTTATACACATATCATATAAGTTTTATTGTTATATAAATTTTATATTTCATATTACTTATCTTGTATACATACATGTATACTTATATTATCTTAAACATTTTAAAATAACATAACATATATCAACATATATAACACATGCATATATGCATTAATTAATTAACATATTTTATTTATTTATTTTATTAGTCTTATTAATAAATTTAAAATTTGAAATTATTATACAAATATTTTCAAACATTTTGAAAATATCGTTATCCTTTCAAACATTTTGAAAACTTATGTAGTATTATAATTTTTATAATAAACATGTTTTATTTTAAATTTAACTATTAAATTTAAAATCTTTAACATTACATTTCAAAATGATTTTGAAAATTAGCCCAAGGCCCAAATTAAGTTGGGCCTTTTCTATTAGGGGCAAACTTTGGGCTCACTTCACATTTCAGGCCAGGCCGGTAATTAGGTAGGACAAGGTACTTGATTACCCAATTCCAATCCTAGACATTTCCTTTCTAGACACCGTACTAAGTGGGCAAGCTTAATTACTTATCCCTGATATGACTAATTTAGACCGCATAGGCTATTGGCTCTGATACCATTGTTCGAATTAGGCCAGCCCACAGCGGTAGTGGTGGGTGTATTTCAAGAAAATTTCATCTTATTGGATCTTTATTGGGCCTATGAAGTCTAATTCATTTAGAACAATTCTAAATTTGTTTTAAATAAAGTCATGTATTTTATTTAAATTTAAGTATTTTGTAATGTAAAGTTAATTTGAATGATTTAATTTATATATACATCTATCATATACATATACATATGTGTGTGCATGTGTAACATAATAATCTGTGAAGGGTATAATATGCCCGTATATAGATGTTGGGATTTACATTGCAACGGACACATTAGCTCATTTTGTATGTATTGCATGTGTAGGATCGTTTTCACCCTAGAGGGGGGTGAATAGGGTGTACTAATATAAATTAATGCGGAAATAAACACAAAAAGTAATGCAGTAAAGATCGCACACGGTTTTACCCAACTTTGGCAATAACCTACCTACGTGCTGCCCCCAAGGTTTCTACTAGAAATTAAGTAATCAGACGCTTACAAAACACGTAAACTCACGACACCCGCTAACTTGATTAACCTAACCCTAAGCTCAAAACTCTGCCACAACTCAGCCACTGAGTTGCGAATTCTCAAACTACGCCCCGTAGTTTGTACCAAGTTACACAACTAGAAATTTACACAATTTTCAAAGGAAATTACAAAATAAAACTAAAACTAAACAAAACCCTATATTAAAAATGAAGCCTAATTCAATTAAACTAAACCGGCCCAGTTTAAACAATAGTCTATCTCCCCTTTTTATTTTTTCTCGTGTATTCTCTTCGGCTGTTCCTTTTGATCTTCAAAAATTAGAGTTTCGTGTCGAATTGAAGCTACCGCTTGAAAATGGAAACTAGAATCGCTTGCCTTGATGCTTTTGTTCCTCACGTTGATTACTGCTGTGTACTTCGATTTGCTTTACGGCCGCTTCAAGATCGAGTTTGAATGGAATAAAACCGGTATGTGATTTTTTACTTTATTTCTCTTTTGATTTGCTTGAACTTGAACTCGATGATTTGCCGATGATGATATGGGTTCAATTTATAGGGATCAAAACCCTATTTTATCATTCGTATATTTTGATTTGAATGTTTCGGTTGCTTTGCTTGGCCGTTCGATTATTAATTGAATGCTTGTGATGAATTCTGACTTGTTCATTGTATATACATTACTCCATGAATTCGAATTTGCTCCGTTATTTTCTGCTATGACTTTGGCATTTGAATTGGTGATAAACTTGACTTTCTGACCTGTTCATCAATGACTTGCTGTTCCATTTTTTTTGTTCTGGTTCCATTCTTTGCTGGTTTGACTTGTTCATGGTATTACCCACGGCTGATTCATGACCCACGGCTTGTTGAGTGTTTTGTTGTATATTTGTGTGCCACCATGTATATACATACATATATGTGTGATTGTTGTGCCTATTGCACTGTCCACTTCGAGTACTTGCTTTATTATGTCTGGTCTGGTTCCACATGTTAATTTAAGTCTTCATGTTGCATTGTAACTTGCTGTTGCATTTTGGAGTAGTCTGGTGGTCTGCACTTTGTACATGTCTTGTTGTTGTTTTGACATGTTTACCTCTGGTTCACTCGAGTCTGGTTGCATTGTTTTGCTTTGAGTTAACTAATTTTGGACCTGAGTGTAGCTTGATGCATTTGAAGTCTGGTATGTTCTTTCCTTTGTCCTCTATACATTTGTTGTTTGGTTCAATATGAACCTGGTTGCATGAGGACTTGTTATTCAAGTGTTGTATGTTGCTTTGATCTTCATGTGTACATTGCATTTGCTATGTCTGGTGCACTTGAAGTCTCTGACCATCAATTCTGGTTGGAGTCTGGTTTGTTGTGTGTGTGTGTGTGTTCATGCCTGCAGTCTGATATGTCTAGTTCTCGTGCACTACCCTGGTCTAAGTACTTTTGGTTGAGGCTGGTGCACTTTTGTTATTTGGGTCTTGTTCCAGCTGCTTTGTACATGTCTGAATGCATGTTGTATGTTGGTTTGATGTGCTCACCTGTCCTTGTGCACTTGTTAATGTAGTCTAGGTTCATTGATGACCTGCTTGCTTTGTTGCAGATATGCACATTGATTTTGTTGCTCCTGACCATGTCTTGTTAGTCTTGCATTTGCTTCGAGCCCATGTGCACTTCATGTCTTCATGCTCTAATGTTTACTACTACTGTGTTCACCACTGCTCTGTTTTGGTCTGGTTCATCTTGAAGTCTGGTCTGGTTGTATGGTTGCACTGCAAAATATTTCTTTTTCAATTTCACTACGTCAGTGTTTATTTTGCAGATAGTTCAGATGCTGGATACAGGCTGGAATAAAGTTGAAGATCAAAGTACGAGTGAGGAGTAAATATGTAGTGAGGTGAAATATGTATGTCAAATTATAAAGTGAAAATTATTTTGTAATTGAAACTTGTATAGTGAGAGCTTAAATTTGTACTATTCGAATTTGTAATAAAATATTTGTTTAAATATGAATTCCGAGTTATTTATTTTATTCAACAAATATTTATTTAATTATGTGGAAAAATAAAATAGTACAATAACAAATACATTTAAACGAATATATATGTTTATTATCATCAAACAAAAATTATAGGCTATTGTATTCTACGGTATGTTGTCTAAAGGGTATTTTAGGCTCAAGGAAAAAGTTATAGAAAAATTTAGCTTTAGGGACAAGAAGTTTGTTTTTTAAGCTAAAGGACATTTTTTAGTGTAAATCACAGAATGATAGTTTTAACTATCATTTTCTGTTTACACTAAAAAGTGTCTTTCAGATTAAAAAGCAAACTTGCTGTCTTTGAGACTAAAAATTTTCGCAACTTCTTCCCTGTGCCTATTTTTCCGTTGTCTAAATATGTGCATAAATCTATAATGCAAAGTATATTTATATAAATACGTATACATATATTTTATAAATAAAAGTCTATAAATTAAATATATATTTATATATATAATTTAAAACATTTTTATAAATATATATATACATAATTAAACATATAAAATTAAACATACATATATCTATATAATAATTAAAATTATATATATATATAAGGTTAAATAAAATGTATATATATGAATAATTAATTACATTCAAATACATATAAATATATATATATATTAAAATTATTTCCAGATCAAAATTAGCATAAAAAACATTAAATAATAATTTTATAATTTTATCATTATTATATATATATAATAAATAGTTTTGATCATAATAATTAAAAATATTAGTAATAAATTTTAAAAAATCAAATTTTAAAATTTAAGAAAATTTAGGATCATAAAATACAGGTTCAAAAAAAATTTCCATGATTTTTTGAAATAAAAAATTATTTTTAATAAATAAAAGAAATGTTCAACCGAAGTAATTTAATTATTAAAAATATTAAATTTTAACATAAAATTCTGAAATTGTTTCCATGGGTTACCGCATTGATGTAGTAATTTAAAAAAATATTAAATCGAACTTTTAGTGCAATAATTATTTTAGATATAATAAACAATTCAAATAATCAATAAAAGATCATTTGAAATTATTTATATATATAAAAAAATTATTTTCGAATTTGATAATTCATATTATGTATAAATAGGTATGAGGAAAATTCTAAGCTATTTATACATTATAAATATACATTTATGTAATTATATGTTTAAAATATACATTAGTCTATATTTAAATTAGTATAAAAATATACATAAAATAATTAATAATGACAAAATTTAATTTTTACAGCAAATTAGATTTGTTTATACATAAATTATAACACATAATAATATAACCATGCACATAACCAAACTAATTTGTGACAACTACATATACCTACGAAAATCTCACATAACTAGATATACAACATTAATATATATATATATATATATTTGGGATTAATTAATATTAAATCATAAAATATGATATGATTACTGTAATATATAAATAAAATACCAATTGATGATGCCTTTGAGTCCACTTGAATAACTGAATTATCTTCTCTAGTTACGCTCGATCCGTCAGATTACAAGTGTGAAATCGTCGACCTTTTCTATCAAATAGTGCTTTTACTTAACTTGAATTGATTTGAGATTCTTAGAACTGATATGGGGATTAATTTCGGCCAGCAAACTTGATAATTATGGAAGCTAAAATTGTTTTTGATTAAGGGTTTAGAGATCCATATATATAGCCTTGTACAAGAGAGATATTAGGACAATCTCATTACTTATTCTCTCTTAATCTTAGCCATCCATCTCTAGGTCTAATCCTAAGTTTTAGCCGCCTCCAATAACTTGTCAAAACTGAAATTTTTAACCCTAATGATGGGCTTTAAATCCATTTAAGCCCAAGCCAAAATACTATGCAATTAAATCTAATTTAATCGCTTGTCGATATTGTATATCGATCGATATATTTATAACTGTTATAAATATATATAACATTATTTATTTCTCAAATCATATTCAGTCTCGATGCATCTTGACTAGGAACATTTAAAATGGTATATTTTTTTCGTTGTGATAAATTACTCACGGTTACAACACTTTGTAACTACTATCACAAAATATACCATTTATGGATTTTTCTATTAAATATACTTCTAATTAAGTTAATTAATTAATATAATCACATTATATCAAGTATATAATAGGAAGAAAATACCTTATATTTTGAACAAGATTGGTCAACGAGTTAGATGTATGTAACAAATTACATAATTGCCCTTAGGGCATACCCCTAACTCTATCACTCTTTAGGAAGAAGTCGCTTATGAATAGACAAATTTTGTTGAATATTTTCTTCACTTACCAAATGCGCGAAGGTTTCGTTGAAAACACATCTTAACTTCTTTGATGACTTGATGATGAAGATGAAAGCTATTGATTTGAATGTGGATAAAGAGCAAAAGGTTATGATGGTATTATGCCTTTTCAAAGCGATACATGGTATTCACTGACAGCTTTATCTAAGGTAGAAGCACGTTGACATTAAAAGATGTGAAGATGGAACTCTTGAGTGAAGAGATGAGAGATCAGATGAACCTTATGGGTGAAAGTGTAAAAGCTAGTAGTAGTCAAGGGTCATTCATAGAGAGAGGAAGAAATGATAAGAAGGAGAATAATTTTTGAGGGAGTTCCAAGTTGAGGAAGCCTAGAAGTGGTTCGAGAAGCAAGTCTAAAGACAACATGTGCCATCATTGTAAGAAGCATGGCCATTGAAAGAAAGATTGTCAATATTTTAGGAAGAGAAATGAAGCGGATGATTCTTCATCTATTGAAGTGGAGAAGGTTATTTCTGATGATGTGTTAACTGTATCTGTTTTTGATGTATCAGACTATTGGATGCTTGATTCAGGGGCATCTTTCCACATGATGCCTTGGAAGGAGTATTTCTTTTTTATGAAGGTAAGAAGGGAAGTTCCATATTGATGGGAACAATGCTACTTACAAGTCCTTAGAAGAAGGATCAGTACGTATTCGCATGCATGATGACATGGTATGCACTATCACTGGAGTGCTCTGTGTTCTAGGTTTAAGGAAATCTCTTTTATCTTTAGGTCAACTAGCATTTTTGGGTTGCATGATTATGATATAGTGAATAGCTTAAAGGTGACACATGGCGCTCTTGTATTGATGAAAGGAGTAATTGTTTGGAATCTTTATCTGCTAAAAGGATGTACAGTTCTTGAAGAGCCATGTGTTGGAGTTGAAAGTTCACGAGCTTTGGATGCCACCTGACTTTGGCATCTCAGATTGGATCATGTTTCGAAGAAGAGCTTCGAGCTTCTTCGAAGAAGAGCTTCGAGCTTCTTCGAAGAAGAAAGATTGTTTATGAGATTTTTCATCTCACAACACTCAACTAATTAAATAGCAATTATGGGGCTGAATGCCCCCACAACTGAGGATGTGCAAGCTTGAGTGGTATTCAACTTGCCTTCTTTTCAAGTAGAAATTATATTGTTCAATGTCCATATAATTTTATAGTAGCATTTTAATTGTTTTTTAAAATGCCTCTTTCAATTTATCCTTTAATCAAAATCAAACTAAGAGAATAGAATAGAAAATACGGTAAATAAATAAAAACACCAAGATTTATGTGGTTCTGATTTCAAGAAATTCTACATCCATGGAAAGCTACATCTTCTATTCTTTCATTCGTCATTTGACATTTTTACATTACTGCGTTGTTGTAGAGAATCTTTTCATTTACATAATACATTATTTATTTTTTTGCCAGTCTTTCCCCATTCTGCTATAGTGCCTTTGATTTTATAGCCTAATTTTGCCTCTTGGATTGCTAACTTGGCGCTTCCTTTATTCCTCTTCGTTAGATTTGGTCATGTGTCCTTCATCTAGTTGATCATTTGAATGTGTAAGGATTGTTGATGTTATCTTTAGTAGAAAACTTGAAATTGAGACGCGAAGCTTTTTTTTGAATAGGTCATTGATATGATGCAGTAGCTAGTTATTTTGGACCACTGAGACAGTGCAGTATTGGTTGTTCCTTTTTTTGGCTCTGTTTTTGTAAAAAATGGAATGCAGTGCCGTCTTTTGTGTTGTCATGCCTTTTGAGCCCTTTTATTTGTTAGTAAGTTCTGTCTTAGAATCACAGTCCAGTTCTTTTACTTTATCGTTGGTTTGAGCTTACTTTATAGCTGGTTTGAGCTGCTTTAAATACGTAGACGAGAAAGGAATATATATAAATATATATATGTTTGTGTGTATTATAAAGGAACTGTATTCCTTGCTACAAAAGAAACTTAGATTCCTTTATTAATATGGCTTAGGTGGCAGTGTATTTCATGTCCAATGTGCACAACACTATATAGTGTCATCATAATAACAATATGTACATTAGATTTGAGGGCTTCTCGATATAAATAGTTGAGCATATTACACAAGTGACTTCTGTAAAAGCAAGGCGAGTTCTGTTCATGATATCAGGACGAGTATGTATTTGGGTAGTACACGTAGAAAGAAAATATGTACTTGGTGAGCTCTGTTCATCGCTGTTTGTTGTTTTAAATTGCATTGCTTAAATCAACCGAAGGCAGATAGACACTGTTTATCGATTGAACAAAAATTATACCTAGTGCAGTTCGCTATATATGTTTAGTGCAGTCCGCTATGTTTACTTTAGCGCAGTTCGTTATATAATTCAATGCAGTTCGCTATATATAGTTTAGCGAAGTCCGTTATATGGTTTTTATCGCAGTTTGCTTTATAGTTTCAGCGCAGTTTGTTATATAGTTTTCAGCATAGTTTGCTATATAGTTTTTGACGTAGTTCATAGTATTATACTACGCTGTAGTTCATGTTTCGTAAGTTAATACCATTGTACGTCAGTACACTAGTGGTTAATAATGATATAACCATCAAAATTGAATCAAGTTGAACATTGTAATTAAACGGGAACGTCATGATACATTTTGGCTATTTGTTATATATTTATAAAATGATGAAATACTAATGAATACAAGCAGTTTGGATCAGAGCATATATTTTAGTAATATTAGGATCACATGTTTATCGCTCTTACTTTGCATGAATGAGACAGTTGAGAAATGCTTCCACGACTTGATCAACAAACATATTCTTTGATTCTTCACCTTTTCCTGACTATGACATTAGGTTATTATTTTCGATGTTCATAACTTCATATTATTTGATCTATTAATAATTGATTTACCATTTTAGATTTGATATTTATATAAGTGAGTATATTTATATACATACATATTTCTTCAAAACTTCAATCACCCATGTCTCAAAATCTAAAATGAATTTGAGTATGCAACCAAAACAGAAATTATAGGCAAAAGTGAGATGAAAAATTAGACTAGCTGATGCAGCCCAGCCTGATGAAGACTTAGGTCGCGAGCGACCTAACGAGCTGTTAAGTTGCGTGCGACCTAACAGAGCGAAGAATGACGAGAAAAGAGGAAAGATCGAGCTAAGTCAACAAGTTAGGTCGCGAAGTTCTTATGTCGCAGAAGTCGTAGGTCGCCAACGACCTAACTCTTCTAAGCTACGACCTACTGAAACTCAACCTATTAAGCTACGAACTAAAAGGTTACGACCTAAAGAACTACGATCTAACAGGTCAAGAGATAAAGACACTACTAGAAATACAGTATATAGCCACGAAGGCTTTCTAACGGCCGCCAACGGCTTTTTCCAACGGCTACCAACGGCTCGTTATTTTTTAACTTGCCGTTGGTAGCCGTTGATAACCGTTGGAAATAACGCCGTTTGCGGCCGTTGGTAACCGTTGGAAATTTGCGTATACCTGCAACAGACAGAGACCGAAACATTATTACCTACTTCCCCAATTCCCCCAAAACCCTACTCCTCCCCTCCTCCTTTCTTGCTCCAAGCTTCCCCACGCAACCAGCAGCTGCTCCAACGCCATCACTCAACGCCAACATCCTCTCTCCATCCCTAGAAGTCTCCAAAATCAGGTTTGCCTAAAACCCTACAATTTTTATTTTTTCTAATTTTGTGTTAATTTGCTGTTATATTTGTATCCAATGGCATATTGCTTGTTTATTACACCAAACTAAATGCTAATTACAATTATTGTCATCCAAATGTCCAAATTGTTTGTGTATGTATATATTATGCACATATGTAAATATGTTTATAATTTAGTATAAATGCGCATGTGAATTAGAATTAGATTAGTTAGGATTGATTTAAATTATTTTGTGTATGTTTTGTAAAATGTTAGACAAACATGAATTAGTGGACTATTTTACGAACATTATATCTTTTTCAAAATATATTAGCATTAAATAAATAATTACACATGAATTATATATATATTTTGTGAAATAGTAAAAATCATATAATTTACAATATATATATTTAGTAAAATAGTAGAATATAATTCATATAATAATGCATAATATGCTTTATTTTATATATTTAATAAAACGGTAACATAAAAACCAAATTTAAATCCCTTAGTGAATTTTTGGCCCCGTCTGACAGGTGTTGTATATGATCGTTGTATGAATATTCGTTTTTATTGCAAAACAGATATTCATATTCATCTGATACAATATCTGTTGGATTTGTCCCTGTATTGGACAAGTTACAAACACTATAAAGTAATTACGTTTCGTAAATCATATCGTTATAAACGGTTCACAAAATTTCGACGGCATTTCCTATTTGTTCCTTGTGTACATGCATTGTGTACGATACAAGGAACACGGGGGAAGTGCTGCCGAAATTTTGGGAAATCGTTTATAATGATATGATTTAAGAAATGTAATTACTATTGTGTTTGTAATGGGAAGTAGGATAACCGACCATCACAAAAGGTACAAAAATGTAAACAAAATAGCTAGAAATATAACTTTGTATATAAACGAAAATGGATTATAAAAAACAGTAAAATCTAAAATGTGTTTATCGAATTTGATTAATAGTTTTTTTACTATTGATCATAGGTTTTACAGTAGGAAAAATGGTCAATTATTTTATTGATCGGAGCTGGATGTATCAAAGAAGAGAAATGGGAGGCTCAATAAGTACACATTTTCTCAACGGGGTAAATGTGTTTGTCGAATTTGCTTTAAGTAATATTGGAAACGACGTAGAAATTCGTTGTCCATGTAGTAGGTGCAAATTGTTGAAGCATTTAGTACCGAATATGGTTAGGATTCATTTGCGCCAATATGGTTTCGTAACCAATTATTTGGTGTGGGATCGTCATGGAGAAAATATAACACGTAACGAAGAACAGTCAATAGAGGTCATTAGTGATGAAGTTAGTACGACGAATCTCATAGAACATATGGTTGAAGATGCAGCACGATCAATGTTCCCTACTGTTGAATTTAATAACGAAGATGTTAACGTCGAAGAGGAACCAAATGTTGGAGCGAAAAAAATATATGATTTATTGGATGCTGCTAAGAAACCTCTTTGGAATGGATGTACTAGCGGCACTCAATTATCGGCAACTGCAGAGTACATTGCGATGAAATCAAAGTACAACTTCACAGAAGCCGGATTTACGGCTGTTGTACAAGCTGCTAAACGCCATATGCCATCAGATAATTTAATGTGCGAAAATTATTATGAAGTGAAAAAACTAATGTCATCTTTCGGTTTGCCGTATCAAAAAATTGATACATGTCTAAATGGTTGCATGTTGTTTTGGAAAGATGATGTCAGTCTTCGAAATTGTAAATATGTAATCAAGAAAGATACAAGCCAAGGAAAAAAAAGGGAAAAGAAGTTCCATACAAGCGTATGCATTATTTACCTATCACTCCTAGACTTCAAAGGTTATATGCATCATCTGTAACAGCGCATCATATGAGATGGCACAGTGTGAGAACACCTGAAGAAGGTACGTTAATACACCCATCTGATGGAGAAGCATGGAAGTATTTTGATAATAAATATCCCGATTTTGCAGCGGAGAGCCGTAACGTTAGACTAGGTTTGTGTACTGATGGATTTTCACCGTTTTCTCAGTTTGGTTCTAAATATTCATCTTGGCCTATAATAATCACACCTTACAATCTACCCCCGTGGATGTGTATGAAAACTCCATATATGTTTCTCACAATTGTCGTCCCTGGCCCTGATGATCCGACACAGGGTATCGATGTTTACTTACAACCGTTAATCGAAGAGTTGAAAACATTGTGGTACGAAGGAGTTGAAACATACGACATATCAAAAAAGAAAAATTTTCGGATGTTCGCTTCTTTGTTATGGACTATTAGCGATTTTCCTGCATATGCAATGCTTTCGGGTTGGAGTACGGCCGGTCGTTTTGCTTGTCCTTACTGTATGGAAGAAACACGAGCATTTTCTTTACGGCATGGGAAGAAAATTTCATGGTTTGATTGTCATCGACGTTTTCTCCATATTAATCATACTTTTAGAAGAGACAAAAAAAACTTCATAGCTAATAGACATGAGACTTTACAACCACCAACGATTTGGTCAAGTGAAGATATATATGAACTTGTAAAAGATTATCCAAAGATACATGAAACCGGGCAGCAAACTGAAATCCAAGGTAAATCGATGTTTCATAATTGGTACAAACAAAGTATATTCTGGGAGTTGCCTTATTGGAAAAATCTCTTAATCCGTCATAACATTGACGTGATGCATAACGAGAAAAATGTATTCGATAATGTGTTTAATACACTTTTGAATGTTAAGGGAAAGACTAAGGACGATCTGAAATCAAGACGTGATATAGAAGAAATATGTAATCGTCCTGAGCTTCATATGAAGCCAAATGACACTAAAAAACCCAAAGCATGTTATGAATTAGATAACAACCAAGTTAAAGTACTGTTAAAATGGGTGGAAGGATTACGATTTCCTGATGGAATTTCATCTAATCTTCGTAGATGTGTCGACTATAAGAACGGAAGACTGAGTGGGATGAAAAGCCATGATTGTCATGTAATGATGCAAAATTTGTTACCCGTCGCTTTCAAAGAATTGTTGCCCCTAAAAGTTTGGAAGGTTATAACAGAACTTAGTTTATTTTTTAAGGAGCTTTGTTCAACTACGTTAAAAGTTGACCGTCTTCGTAAACTTGAGGTAGAAATCCCTATACTGCTCTGCAAACTGGAGAAAATATTTCCTCCAGGTTTGTTCAACGTATTGGAGCACTTACCTGTTCATCTTCCATTTGAAGCATGTCTTCGAGGTCCTGTGCAATATGGATGGATGTATCCATTCGAGAGGTATGTTGTTAATACTGAGTATGTAATTTAAGTATAATTAAAAATCAATATTGATATGAAATAATTTTTATCAGGTACTTAAATCATTTAAAGAAAAAAGTGAGACAAAAAGCTCGAGTTGAAGGTTCGATTTGCAAATCATATATCGAAGAAGAAGCATCGTTCTTTTTCTCTCATTATTTCAATGATCATGTGAATTTATCATTTCAAAGTGTTGTGCGTAATGATGAGGCCGTCGAACAAGATTTTTCTTCTGAAGCAATGTTATCTATTTTTAAACAACATGGTCGACATGCTGGAAAATGTGTAGAAGTATGGTTAGATGATAGAGATTACCATGCAGCACACACGTATATTCTTCTTAATTGTCCAGAAGTTGCACCATTTATTAGGTAATTATCAGATTACAAGTTTTGATAAATTTAATTTAATACTGCATGTGTAAATTAATAATAAAGCAATATATTGTTTTTGTTTGCAGTGTTTATGAATCACAAAATCCAAACGGCGATTTAAGCAAAAATTTCGCTACTTGGTTTTCGAACTACGTTTGTGATCCTACAAATAATGTGGTCGATGAAGGATTAAAACATTTGGCGTTGGGACCGAAAAGGAAAGTTAAAACGTATCCAATATTTTTCGTTAATGGATATAAATTCAACACCAAAGAATACGGTGCTGAAAAATTAACAAACAATACCGGTGTATTTGTTAAAGGCAGTGATGATCCTAATAATCATATACATGATTTTTATGGCGTGTTAACCCAGATTTTGCAATTGACATATTTTATAAGACCCGCAGAGGAAGTTTTTTTTGTTTATATGCAACTAGTTCAGCAATGTTCTAGGTTCTGGTATTAACGTGCATCCAAATTATAATCTTATAGAAATAAAACATACCTCCCGTTATCAGACATACGATCCGTTTGTACTACCCAAACAAGCCCTACAAGTTTATTACGCCCCTTATCCGTCTCTAAAAAGAGATAAAGCGGATTGGTCTGCGGTTTTTAAAACCAAGACGAGATTTACATTCGACGGAAAAAATATTCCAGAAGAACAAGCCTATCAAGCAGATATCGAAGAAAATGTTGAAACCACAATTACAGACGATCAAACTGATTTTGGACAATTAAATGATGAGACAAATGTATTAGTCGAAGCATTTGAGAGTGTAGAGGAAAACGATATAGAACACGAGATCGAGTCTGAATCAGAAAACGACGAGGACTGAGTAATATCCGGTAATTTTTACAATTATATATTCACGCACACGCATCACATATATATCATCTCATCATCATTACATGCACCACATATCATCATCATTTTATCTATGTCTATAATTAAAAATGAAACTTTTCAACGGGTATTATGTCAGGATCCAGACGTCGTAGCTCTTCTCGCTCGGCCGGCGAGAGTAGTGGTGAGCCTCTGGCTCGACCACTTGTATATTTGCAGCCGAAGGCTGATGGAGCGTAAGTATCAAAATTAAAATGATAACAATATAAATTTGTTCATACATATATATACTTGTCTAAAGCTTTGTTTTATTTAACACAGGGGATTTGATTTGGAGCCCTCAGGAGTTGTGCTTGGCATTTCCAAGCAATCATATATGAGCAGGATGATAGATTGTTGGCCTAAGTGGAGTAAGATCCCTGACCATGTCAGGGAGGCCATATGGCAGGATTTTCTGGTGAGTTTATATATACTACTTTACTATATGAATAAGTATAAATGAACACTTAGTAATGTTTTCTCTTTGTACAGGGGCAAGTGGACTTGGAGGAGGCCGATGTCGCCGTGGTTCAGCGCCACTGGAATTCGAAGGTCGCCAAAAATTACAGGGAGGTAATGTCAGCTCTTAAAAAATCGGGGAAGAAACCGAACTGGATGGGCGGTTCCGTATGGGATTCTTGGATGAGGTGGTGGGAGACCGACGAGTTCAAGGTAAATGTTCTACCTAATATATAGTTAATTATTTCGCAATTAGTATAAATATAATATTCAATTTATAAAATTGCAGATGGAGTCGGAGAGAAACTCTGCCAATAGAAGTAGGAATCCTGTAACGCATCGTGGTGGATCCAAGTCTTTTCAGCATCACCGTGAGGACTTGGTAAATTTATCTAAACCGTTATTACATTTTGTATATTAATTAGTTCGGTAATTAGCTATGAAAAATTAAAATATATAAATTATTTATTGCAGGAAAGATCGGTTGGACGTCGCGTGTCTATGATGGAGGTATTTACCCGCACCCACGCATCAAGACAAACAGACAATGCTGGCAATATTACATATCAGTGGGATGGTGATGATAAGGCGACGGCTGCATATGTATGCATATTTTAAAACTTATTTTATTAATATCGATATGTTTAAATCCTATTCTACTAATTTTAACCTGTAATTGTTTTTTATTTTAGGCAAAGTTTCAGGAGGCACGGGCAGAGCTGCTTTCAGAATCGGATCGCGATGAGTTGACGGTAGAGGAGGAAGATAATATTTTCGACGTTATTATGGATCCGACGCAGCGGAATAGGCGTTATGGCTATGGAAACCAAGCGGTAATCTTATAAACATTGCAATATTATATTTAATAAATTAACATATAGATGCACTATAGATATGATGATTTCTAGTTGAGTTAACCTATATATTTAATAAGTTAACCTATATATTGTAATAAAAATATGCATTTTTTTGTGGTATATGCATTGCTTAAGATCACGTCATTTACGTTTCTATATTTTAAAATATACATAGCTTAAGAAAATGATTATAATACAAATGTGAACATCTCATATTCTATTTGTAGGTTCGGGCAGCTCAAAAGGCGTGTGACAAAGCTGAAATAAAAGAGCTTAGAACCATGGTTGAGCAGTTGCAAGAGCAGGACCGTCTTCGCGCTATACAAATGGAGCAGCTGAATCAACGTTTAGCGGAGTACGCGCAGAGGCATGGTTCCTTCCCTTCGTCGTCTGGTGCTTCCGGAGGTGATGATGATGCTTGAGAGGTATGATGATTATTGTTTTGTGGTTGGTTATTGTATATATTGGCTTTGAGGTGGTGAGGATTGTGTTTGATGGTTATTGTGTATGTATTGACTTTGAGGTGGTGAGGTTTAAGTGTTTGCATTGTATATATTGACTTGAATATGGAGTTGGAGTTGGTGTTGGTGAGGGTTTGGTTGTAATGTTTGAATATGGAGTTGGACTTGAATATGTAATGTTTTATGTTGATTTTTGGTTGTTTATATTGTTTGTGGTATAATGTGTTGAATATGTGATATATATGTGAAATGGAGTGGAAATGGAATGTGTGATATATATGTGAAATGGAGTGGAAATGGAATGGAAATTGATATATATTGATTGTGTGTGGCTGGAAGGTGAATCGCGTGCTGCTATAAAAAAAAATTCACCCAGATTAGCAACGGCTACCAACGGCTAACAATGGCTTATTGGTCAGTTTATTGCAATGGTTTCTAACGGCTACCAACGGTTTTATGCCGTTGGTAGCCGTTGGAAATTCCACGTTGCTTCCGTTGGAAGCTGCTGGAAGGCATGGTATGCTATTCCAACGCTTTTTCCAACGGCTCCCAACGGCCGCCAACGGCTGGGAGCCGTTGGAATAGCCTATTTCCCTTGTAGTGAGAGTTACGACCTAAGTTAGGTCGCGGGATTGAATTACGACCTATGTTAGGTCGCAGTGAAGAGATACGACCTAAGTTAGGTCGCGGGAAGATAGGTCGCTCAACTTTAGGTCGCTCGAAGATTTCCAGACAACATTTCCTTAGGTCGTTCGACCATACGTCGCTCCAGAAGTTTTAGGTCGCGAACGACCTATCTTAGGTCGTGCAGTCTTTAGGTCGCTGATGCTGATTTTCTTATGCCGCTCGAATGCTTAGGTCGCTGAGTCTTCTTAAGTCGCTGCTGTCTTGAGTCACGTTGTATATAAGTTGTTGTACTTTTTGTTATGTTGTATTCCTTATGTCGTTTGTATGTTGTATTTGTTATGTTGTCATGTTGTAATATGTCTTGTGTTGTAAATATGATAAGTCGCTTGATGTTGTAATGTTAGGTCGCGTCTATCTTAGGTCGTAGGTCGCTGTTTGTTTTAGGTCGTTCAAGACCTAAGTGTTGTCCAGAGTGACTCGTGTGAGTTGTAACCCTATAAATAGGGAGGGTGGTGTCATTTGTAATAGTTTGGTTGATTTTGAATAAACTTTTGTTTGAGAGCTTTGTGCCTCTTCTTAAATTGGTAGTTGAGTGTAATCTCCTATCTCCTCCTTCGGCATTCGAGTGCGCTCGGATCAACGATTGTAGAAGCCAATTCACGGTATCAAGTGCGCTTGATCAACGTCTGAAGAATTGTAGATCTTCTTTCACGGTATCGTGCGCGATCAACGTGACGAAGATAGCTAAAGTCCGGTATCTTTGGATCAATGGATTTGGGCCTTTGGTATTTTTCAATCCACCGATCGCTACTTTCACCGTTTCATCAATTTTAGTTATCCGCTGCTGCGTCATTTGGTATCGGAGCTAGACTTAGCCAATCATAGCTAAGCCGAGTCTTGGAGCCAATTTTTATAGAAGAGTTTGAGGAGTTAGTTCAAGCCGAGCCAATCAAGTTAGGCCGAGCTAGTTGAAGTGTGAAGTTCAATTGAAGTACACGCCGAGAGTTAAAGTTTGTGAGATTTGCCAATGCCACCGAGGAGAGCTAATCGCCATCAGAATGTTGAAGCGTTGTATAGAAGAGAAGAAGCCGAGCAAATGGAACAACGCATCAATGAAAAGTTTGACGAAGGCATTGGGAAGTTAGAGAAACTGATGAATGATATGAACCAAGGACAAAGGAGAAGGTCGCCAGTCTCGAACCATGGAGGAAACAGAGTTTCGCCATCGGTTACGGAAGCGAGGAGGGTGTCGCCATAATCTTTCCGAGAAAGAAGAGAATCTTCAGTTTCAATGAGAAGAGAACATCATGAGTATAGAGATGAAGAGAGAAGAACTCCACGTGAGTTTGAACATGAACCATACCGTGATGATGAAAGACAAAGTCGAAGAGATATGCGTGATCATAGAGATGTGGGTGGTCGAGATCGTTATCGAAGTACATCTGTTTTTGATGAAGATGGTGGTAGATGTAGTATGCATTCGCGAGATCGAGACCAAGTACGAAGTGCATATCGGGTTGTAGAAGATGATCGCCGATGGGAGTCGGGGATGAAAACTGAAATTCCAGAATTCAAGGGAGGAATGGTAACGGAGGAATTTTTGGATTGGGTTTCAAATGTTGAGGAAATTTTTGACTTCAAAGAAGTTCTCGCGGATCGAAGAGTGAAGTTGGTTGCTACGAGATTAAGAGGGAGAGCTATGACATGGTGGCGACAGACTAAACTTACACGGGAGAGAATGGGGAAGTCAAAGATTGTTACATGGGATAAGATGAGAAAGTTGATGAAAGCTACATTCCTGCCGCACAATTATCAATCTCTTATGTATCAACGTTTGCAGAACCTAAGACAAGGGGCAAGATCAGTGAATGAGTATGCAGATGATTTTTACCAATTGATTGCGAGGAATGATATTATGGAAACGGAGGAATAGCGCAAGGTATGTTGGAGGATTGCGAACGCAGATTCAAGACATGGTGAATATGTTTGACCCCAAATCTGTTGCTGAAGCACATCAGAAAGCGTTGGCGTGGGAAAAGCAAGGAAGACGAGGAGGTGGAGTGTTTACGAATTCCAGCAACCAGAACAAGGATGTTAGTAGCAGTGTGGATGTTTCCAAAGTCATCAGTAAGTCAATTGTGAATGAAGTCTACAAAGCAAAGGTCAATAGTCATTTCAAATGCTTTAATTGTCAAGAGTTGGGCCATAAAAGCAATGAATGTACAAAGCCCAAGAAGCGAGCAATGATTGCGGAGATTGAGAATGAAAATGCAGAAGTAGAGTGTGTTAATCCTATACCAGTTGAAGAAGAAGAATTATTGTTTGGAGATGAGGGTTGTAGTTTGTTGTTGAGGAGATCTTGTTTAACACCAAAGCAAGAAGATGATTCTAGTTGGTTGAGGAGCAATATTTTCCAGTCAACATGCACTATTCTAGGGAAGGTTTGTAAATTTGTGATTGATGCAGGAAGCTGTGATAATATCATTTCTTCAGAAGCTATAAAGAAGTTGTCAGTGAAAACAGAGAAACATCCAAATCCCTACAAATTAGCTTGGTTGAGGAAAGGAGGGGAAGTGAAGGTTAATCGAAGAGCTTGTGTTAATTTTTCCATTGGGAAGAAATACAAAGACGAAATTTGGTGTGATGTGGTTGACATGGATGTATGCCATCTGTTGTTGGGAAGGCCATGGCAATACGATAGAGCTGTGCAACATGATGGACGCACAAACAGCTACAGTTTTATGTTCGAGGATACCCGAATCATTTTGGTTCCTAAGAAGCGTCAACAGAGTGAAAACAAATTGGAGGAAATCGAGGAGCTAAAGACTTTGTTGTTTTTAAAGGAATTTGTTGATGTGGAAGATGAAGTTGATGAGTTTCAACCAACGAAATCTATTGAACATGAGGTTGAAAATTCACAATCAGCAAAGTTGGATGATGGTGAAGAAAGCAAGTCAGGAGATGAAGAGGGTAAATTGCTGATGAAGGAAGTGGATTCGACTAGTCTACAATCTACAAGAGAGTTTGTTAAATAAGTGGAGGGTAGTGCAGAAGTATTCCTGTTGAATGAAATTGGACCCAGTAAAAGTGTTGAAATTATCGAAGAGGTTAAGCCAATGGTGAATGAATGTGAAGATGTAGTTCCTGCAGAACTGTCCAAAGAATTACTGCCACTGAGGGACGTACATCATATTAATCAAGTGTCAAGTGCTATTGTACCGTATATGCCACGTAATCATATGTGTCCGACAGAGCAGGTAGAGTTGAGAAGATTGGCTGATGGGTTACTATTCAAAGGAAGACAGTTGTATACTCCTGATCGCAGTTGGCAAATAAAAGTTATCAAAGATGTACGTATAGAAAGACACGTGGACAGTTATCATACCATGCAGTTGGTTACAATGTTTTGTTTTGGGCCATCAATAAGGAAAGGGGTTGAAGGGCTTGTTCAGGAGAGTCAGAGTTATCAAATTTCAAAAGAGACAGCGACGAAGTCAGGATTATGTATGTCATTACCTATACATACTAGATCATGGGTGAACGTAAATATGGACTCTGTATTGGATTTGATGAAGACACAAAGTGACAACGAATCTATCTACTTGATGGTTGAATGATTTCTTGTTGGTACGTACAATAAACTAGATGCCGGAGGAATGAGTCGTTTGGAAATTATGAAGACAATTTGTGAGAATGATTGTAAGATGAGCTTGCCGGATCATCGTCCTATTGCTAATATTGACAATATCAAACACTTGGTTCCATTTGACGAGGATAAGAGTATCGAAGACGAAGAGCTATTAAATTCGAGGATGAATTTCTTCCAATAGGGGGAGGATGATGCAGCCCAACCTGATGAAGACTTAGGTCGCGAGCGACCTAACGAGCTGTTAAGTCGCGTGAAACCTAACAGAGCGAAGAATGACGAGATAAGAGGAAAGATCGAGCTAAGTCAACAAGTTAGGTCGCGAAGTTCTTATGTCGCAGAAGTCGTAGGTCGCCAACGACCTAACTCTCCTAAGCTACGACCTACTGAAACTCAACCTATTAAGCTACGAACTAAAAGGTTACGACCTAAAGAACTACGATCTAACATGTCAAGAGATAAAGAGTTACGACCTAAGTTAGGTCGCGGGATTGAATTACGACCTATGTTAGGTCGCAGTGAAGAGATACGACCTAAGTTAGGTCGCGGGAATATAGGTCGCTCAACTTTAGGTCGCTCGAAGATTTCCAGACAACATTTCCTTAGGTCGTTCGACCATACGTCGCTCCAGAAGTTTTAGGTCGCGAACGACCTATCTTAGGTCGTGCAGTCTTTAGGTCACTGATGCTGATTTTCTTATGCTGCTCGAATGCTTAGGTCGTTGAGTCTTCTTAAGTCGCTGCTGTCTTGAGTCATGTTGTATATAAGTTGTTGTACTTTTTGTTATGTTGTATTACTTATGTCGTTTGTATGTTGTATTTGTTATGTTGTCATGTTGTAATATGTCTTGTGTTGTAAATATGATAAGTCGCTTGATGTTGTAATGTTAGGTCGCGTCTGTCTTAGGTCGTAGGTCCTGTTTGTTTTAGGTCGTTCACGACCTAAGTGTTGTCCAGAGTGAGTCGCGTGAGTTGTAACCCTATAAATAGGGTGGGTGGTGTCATTTGTAATAGTTTGGTTGATTTTGAATAAACTTTTGTTTGAGAGCTTTGTGTCTCTTCTTAAATTGGTAGTTGAGTGTAATCTCCTATCTCCTCCTTCGGCATTCGAGTGCGCTCGGATCAACGATTGTAGAAGCCAATTCACGGTATCAAGTGCGCTTGATCAACGTCTGAAGAATTGTAGATCTTCTTTCACGGTATCGTGCG
Source organism: Allium fistulosum (assembly GCA_030737815.1). Lineage (NCBI taxonomy): Eukaryota > Viridiplantae > Streptophyta > Magnoliopsida > Asparagales > Amaryllidaceae > Allium > Allium fistulosum. The sequence goes on along the minus strand of CM060902.1, from coordinate 373,255,781 downwards.
CGATCAACGTGACGAAGATAGCTAAAGTCCGGTATCTTTGGATCAACGGATTTGGACCTTTGGTATTTTTCAATCCACCGATCGCTACTTTCACCGTTTCATCAATTTTAGTTATCCGCTGCTGCGTCACTAGCTTTCGCCATTTTTTCAAAGTCCATGATGATCAGAAACAACACAGTCATATCCATCTCCGTATTATGAACAGTGCACTAGGTCGGAACACAAGGTATGATAAGATCATGTTGTGTAGCTAAGTGCAATGGTGAGTTTGGTTTGGTCGTTGGTGACCGAAGGTGGCGAAACCATTGCTGCCAACCAGCTCTTCATTTGGAAGTTTACCTATAGAGCGTACTATGTAGTCTGAATATATCAATTGTTTAGTAAATAAAGCCTGCGTAATTTATGCAGTTTAGGATTTTAATAATTCACGTAGTCCATATAGTAGTCGAAAAATGGATATAACACTTACCTCCAAGTCTGCACTTATGTACATGAGTGCGAACTTGTCATTCTTCCCGTCCATCTTTTCGACCCTTCCTATCGTTCGTTTCGAGTTTAAGGCTAATATTAAAAATATTTATTTATTTATTTATTATTATTATTGCTATTTTAAATGTTCAATAACCATGTAATAACTATCCTAAACAAAATTAATAAATTGAACACATCGTTTAGGCAATTTTTGGATTATTAAGAAAGCATTGCTTTGTATAATATGTCGATTAACTAGTCTTGCCTGTTGGTTTTGCACCTGTCATTATCTACGTGGGTATAGCTGAAAGGTGAGATGTGGATAGCCTATATAAATGATAACTAATGAATTTATAAGTTCTCAAAGCAATCAAATAGATGTAACATGATATATTCACAAAATATTAGTTTACATTTATTGGCTTTTTCTAAGTTTACTTCATCTACATGCTTTTACATTGCATGTATTCAAATAGCCGACCAAATTTCATTTTTCAGCAACAAAAGGAGCACATCAGAATCAACGCGTAAACTAATGTGTACAGGCAATTGTCGTGTCCGCATATAAGTAACATTGTGTACACTTCCAATATATTAAATTGGACAAAAGTTAGGTAAGTTTGCTGCTTCAAAAGACTAAAAATATTCAATTGCAAACAAAATGGTATGAATTACTTATCTTTGTATAACTGTAATATTCCTAAACGCATTTGAAAGTAGGGTTGTTAATTTTGTACGAATGTCCGATCGAGTCTATTTCATTTAAGATAGAAACTGAACATACCTCTGTCCGGTTTGGTCCAAACGATTTACACCCCTATTTGGTAGTAACGTATTTGTTTATTTTATTTTTATTTTATCGAATTAAGAGAAATTATACACTCAAAAGTGAATGCAACAGGGTGTAGTAATCTCGATTGATTACATTTTAGGCTCAAACAGTCGGGAAAACGTATTAAGCTTGGGCGCTTGTTGAATAAACGCCCAATCCCCAGGCGTCCATTCAAAAAGCGCCTCAAATGGGGCGCTTGTTGAACAGATGCCTCAGGCTTGAGCATTTATTCAACAAGTGCCCAAGTATATGCCCTCCAACGGCACAATTCAACGACTATATTCCACCCCTCTACAGATACCATCCACCTTCATCTCTTCTCCTTCCACATAACACTCTACAATATTTCCAAACATTCTACTCTCACTGTCATCTTAAAATGTTTTCTTATTTCGACATCGATGTCGCAAGTTGCAGTTTTGAAGGATTAGATTTAGAAGACGTTACAGTTTCGATTGGCGGAACGATAACTACTGATAGTTGGACTTCGACGGAAGACTATAATTTGTGTTATATTTGGTGTGCACTCTCAAACGATCCTATTCGAGGTTTTGACCAAAGTTGTGAGACTTTTGGGGAAAAATTATAATTTCCTACAATCGAAAGGTTATTGATCGAAAAAGGTCGCCATATTCGATCAAAAGTCGTTTTGAAAAAAAATCAATCTTTAAATGCAAACATTTCATTCTCAAATGTGCAAGTTAAAGCAAACAAATCCTAGTGGATTTGAAAATGAAATGCAGTTGGTAAGATTTCCAAAATTTTGTCTATATTTTTCTTAAAGTTCTCTAATTATTTAAGTGGTTTTTTTTTGCAAAGGATAGTAGCAACTAAATTGTATAAACAAATCTATAGACCAGAGAATAAAAAAGCAGCTCATTTTTACCAGTTTATGCATGTTTATGACTTACTAGTTGAGCATGTAAAATTGAAATCCTCTCTTTAGAAAACCGTTCAAGACGTCCAATCAAATAGCGCCCAAGAAAAACCGCCAAGAGTCGGAAAAAGCTCTAGCCCTGGGGAATCGCTAAAAAGCCAGGTATGGGGTTGGAAGAGCAGCTAACCCCATCAAAGATGATTTTGTTGGGCCTCAGAAAGCCAAAGCAGCAAAAAAGTAGCAGGCTGTTGGGGCGGATCAAGCAGAAATAAAAAACTCCTACTTGAATTCGAAGATACCTATAATCGTGCGATGGAGTTTCAAGCTGCTCGACACTAAAAAAACATTGAAGTTGGATGATCTTCTTACTAGAAACTTGCAATAATGTTCATGAATACGTCAAACATGTCTGAAGAACAACGAGAGTAAACGAAATCCAAGAGGAGAGAAATTATGAGGCGTAGGCGTGAAGAGTGGCTGTAGTTGTATTTTTATTTCTATAACTATTGTATCTTTGAATTTTTAGTTGATGTATTCTATTATGAACTTAATCCAGTAATTTTAGAAGTACGACCAAATAAAATTGCATTACATTACTTGATATGAAAAGAAATTGCGATATATTACTTTTCAACAATACCAAATAAAATTGCGACACATTACTTGATATGAAATGCTATAGAAATAAATTACAACAACACTAAGAAAAACAACAACAACAACATGAAGAACAACAACAACAAACTTAACAACAATAATAAACTTTCATTGATTGCTACAAAAGCTCTAAAGATGATTTATTTGATCATTTTGTAGTCTTTGGTGGAGTTGAACACTACTCTATCACATTTGGCAGGAAACATGAAACTCGAGTTCCATTGCGTTTTCAATCTTTTCGTTCCACAATACATTATGTATTGCTGGAGCACCATCGTAGACAAAGTCATCTTCCATGTCTCTTTCGTCCTGAATAATCATATTGTGTAAAATAACACAAATGTACATTATTTTTGTCATTTTAAAGGGATCCGAAATCGCTGACTATGGCAAATCTTGACTGAAGAACACCAAATGCTCTTTCAACGTCTTTTCTCTTTCTTTCTTGCATTGCCGCAACTTTGACTGTCTATTGTTTGATGGGTTAGGAATTGTCTGGACAATGGTACTCTATTTAGGGCAGGTACCATCGTCAAGATAATATCCATGATCGTACATGTTACCTTCTAAACTGAAGGAATACGGAGTTGGTCTATCATCTACTAAATCATTAAACAAAGTAGATCATTCGACTACCATTTGCTAAATCATTAAACAAAGTATATTCACATGGCAGCAAAATTACTGAAGAAAAAGTGGTCCAGTGTCCTGTCACATTCGAACACTATAGCCACATTGCATGGCCTTCTTCACATGACATATTTATTGAAGACAAAAAGGCTTAGTGTCATGTTACATTCGAATACTGTAGCTACGTTGCACATCTTTCTTCACATGGAAGCATACTTATTGAAGACAAAGTGGCTTAGTGTCCTATCACATTCGAACATTGTAGCCATGTTGCATAGCGTTCTTTACATGGCAGCAAAATTACTAAAGACAAAGTAGCTTAGTGTCATGTCACATCCAAACACTTTAGCCATGTTGCACAGCTTTCTTCACATGGCAGCAAAATTATTGAAGACAAAGTGGCTCATCTTGGTTAATGTATTCTATTACATATTTATCCTATTGCTTGGCAAACCACTCTGCAATCATATCATCCCATTAAGCATACAAAACAAGGTGGATTACAACCATACTTCCTTGCCCTAACATTACTCATATAAAGGTCCTATAAGTCGCGACACGCTGCCGAATACGTCTTCTCTGCAACCACCAATTGAGTGTGGTATGTTAAAATGGAGGAACAACAATATGAAGGTATAAGAGAGAACGAGAGAGAGTTGCAAGAGCACATGCTTATGAAGGATGGAAGAAGGAAAAGAGAAGAGTGACATAATCACAATAGAAGAACGCAAAGAAGGCATGAAATACGCCACCAAGTACCTCAAACAGATCAAGTGGTTGACTCTAGACCAATATACTAGAACTATGGAGTTTTTGTTCTCTAATCTGTCATAAGAAACAAAACTAACATTGGTTGATGGCACTATAGATGCCGTAATTTTTGGATGGTTGTGGACTTTGGCAATGGCTTGACGACCCATTACCTCAGCGAGCAGTTGTGTATGCAACTGAAATTGAAAAACAAATTGAAACGCTCCAGAGGACATCGAGTTCAATTCAATTATCAGGTGGTCGAAGACAGTTTTTTTAATCAATCTATGTCTTTATTTTAGATCTATGTTATCATTTCTTATCTTATTTGTATCGTTTGAATTGTCAAGTTGTCTTGTCTGTATCAGTCTATTTCAATGTTGGTTGTCCTAACTGTTAGTTTCAATTATCATTTCAATTAAGTATTTGTTGGTTCTTATCTTAAGTACCTACTTACTTGAAATTGAAAGTACATACAGCTTACTTAATATAAATACCTTAACTAATTTAATTTAATTAGAAAGTACATAGAACTTACTGAAAGTAAATAACTAACCCAAACCTCATTCAAATTGTCGAATATAACTAACCCAAAGTCATATGTAGCATGTCTAACAAAATTAGTTCGATACTCCCACAAATATCGTGAATCAAACGTAGATCGTGTTAACCAAAATATGTTTTTTTCCTACACTATATTTATATTGCTTTTGTATATTCGATAAGCTCTAGTAAACGTGACATAAGTACTCCGAGTTTTCAGAATTCTTTGAATTAGTCTATAATCAGGATGATTATTAAATGCTTTGTTTAGAGTAAACCAAAAATCTTGATCCAACTCTTCTTCCATGTGTCTACGGTCGGCTCCTTTTTATGCTTTGATTAGTATTTGATAATCTTGTGGAGTTCAATTTTCTTTTGCCATTGAATATGTTGTGAACTTTCACTATAAAACTTTCACTTAAATAGATAGTTCATAATCCGAATCATACGAATCAAGTGTGTTTGTTTCTTCACAACTGTTTCTTCACAAGTACTTTTATTTATGCTATGGATATAGTAAAAAATATCATCATCAACAAAATATCATCATCAATAAAATGAGAACCATCATCATCAATGGAATAAGAACCATCAACAGAATAAGAATACATACACGAGCATAAATAAATATCATCATCAACATCCTAAATATACTAGTCTGAAATACATGTATGAAACAGTAAAACATGTATAAACATAAAAACAACATTAGTCTATATGTGGGAACCGATACAACTTCCCTCGTTGTCGCTACTGTTGTCAACATCATCGCTATCATCATTGACATTATCAAAGTCATGTGGCTCTGATGGCGGCGGCTACTGCTGCTGAAGCTACTGAATCTGAGTCTGGTACTCATGTATCCGAGTCTGATAACCCTGACACATAAGCCGAGTATAATCAAGCGTCATATGCTCAAACGCAGCAAGCATCCGTATATCATGATCCATGTACTGAGTAAACTACGATGTAAAAAATAAAAATTAAACATATATATAAGGAACTAATTGCTAGTGAATTATAAGAAAATTTAAAATCGTATGTAAACGACCTCACCCTGCAAGTTATATACTCTGAATGCATGTTGAGGGGGATCGAACATGGGAGGCTATGTGTACTAAGACGGTGTAGGCTCAAAAGTAGCTGGTGGTAATGGAACTCTACCAGAAGAGATACGCGAGCCAACATGGTTGGAGTTCAAACCACTTATATAATCAGGTAACGAGTAAGCATGTGGGGTTACTCGAGCCCAATATGTACCAAAACCTCCAGGTACAGTAAAAGGCTCACCATCCACCGATCCTTCGGCCCTCATACCAGCAATATAAGCCGGGACAACCTGAATAGATCCACACATATCATTCCATGGAAGTGGATCAGAGGGAATGTGAACTATACCAAACAACTACAACCAACATCGCTCCCCTAAAATCCATATGAAAGGACATGTAGGAACCTGAAAGCAAACCTATGTCTCGAAATTGCAAACTGGAAGTGAGGGGATGATCATCACTGGGCTCCATAAAGTGAATAAAATCATACCAGGGACGAATGATAATGATGCTGTCCTGTCTTATATCCATCTGACGTCTGGCCTCCATCAACTCATTATGCACCCCCTGTTCAGCATAGTGCACATGCATATCATTCCCCCAATGACGTAATTTGAGGAAGTAAATTAAGGTGTAGTGTTCGCTTCAACAATGAGTCGTGGGTACATGTTAGCTATATACTTGTAGTACCAAAGAGGGAGGATGTACCAAAAACATACATCTGCCGGGACTGGTATAACACATAGGTATCTAATGCTACATACAGACAACTAAAGATGGCAGTACCGTAGTCGTATATGTGATATCCATCTACGTCTACCAATCCAGCCAGATATACAAGTCTAATTGTGCCCTTATTGTTTGAGAAAAATGCATAATCAAACAGATATAATAAAATGGCATGAATAACAGGAGTGTGCATCTCCTCAACGTCCCTATAATCTACTATACACCGCTGTAGACATGTAAGTGTATCAATACCTACTCTAACCTCGTTATCGGCCAAAGCCGGTAGATAAGCGGAATATGACTCAAAATCTTCAAAGGAACTATCAAAGAATATTGGAGCGCGATCTAGTCGACCTACCTCTATACCAGTCAGCATATAAAAATCTAAAAGAGTTGATCCCAATTCAAAGAAACGTGTAAGTGGTAAGCCACCATCTCCCAGTTAGGGCCTCTACTATGCAACGGTCGACGTGTGCAAATATAGGTAATACTCTAGAAAATAAACAAAATGTGATGCATATAGTCTATCCCTAATCGGTTGAGGTAATGCGAAATAATACTCATTAATGCACATATGCCAACTACCACGCATAACTATATATGTGACGAACCTAGATAAGTAATTATTTAACGTTAACAGTAAACTTAAGCAAACCAATAACATTCATAGTCTGTGACAGACATGTTAATCTACGTATTAAAATTATACCTGGCATCGCTAGCACTGAAGTGAGTCGATGTGCTCTGGTCGGGGGCTGCTCGTGCAATACTCATTGATCATCTGTAATCATTGTAGCATCCGAAATGATAGAGGTGTAATGACATTGGCATTGGTCGTGTAACAGATAGTCCGTTTAGCTATTTTGAAGAGTCGTGGCGACATTTCGACGCCACGATGAATAAAAAAGAAACTGTAAAAGAGAGGTTGAGGTAAATTAATGAAGTAAACAATGTAAAACAGCGTCTGATATAAATGCTATCTTTAGGCGTTTGTTCAACAAACGTCCGAAACTTAGTCGTTTGTTAAACAAACGCCTGAGCATTTTGAAAGCTTGGGCATTTGTTCAACAAAGTTTGGGCGCTATGTTCAACAAGTGTCTGGGCTTCAGGCGCTTGTTGTACAAGCGTTTGGGCTTCATGTGCTTGTTGAACAAGTGCTTGAACCCATTCACCATTGGAGTTTTCGTATGCTTAAATTTTGTGAGGACATATAATATAATATTTGCACTCAAACTTGTTGGAGATGCTCTGACTTATCTATCTATTAAATAATAGTAAAGCAGAAGAATTTGAAGGCCTCTCATTAATTCTAGGAGTTATCCATGTTCTCCTTAATTCTCTCCAAGTGGATATTTTATTTCAAAATCTTATGGTTTACCACATTACAACTATTCTACTAAACTTTTTACACTATTTTACATTTGAATTCCTACTATTAAAAGAATCTACAATTATTTACAAATATTTCACGATTATTTTCCAAAATTTTACATTATAGTCCATGCATTTAAATTAATTACATATCTAAAATTTAATCAACTAATATTTATTAATAAATCCTAAAAGACGAAATTTTCAATATGTATATTATAGGCGCATAACAAATTTGTAAAAAAGGATTCATCTAGATGCAAATATACATAATATAAATTATATAAATTAATGACAATAACAAATTTATTTTATATTATTTACTAAATGAATTTATCATACATTGTAGTGTAAAATTCTATTAACTTCAAATAACTAAAAATTTAATTTTTTTTACAATTACTTAGAAACTTTTCTCAATTATCTTTTAATATTTTAAATTCAAGTCTATATATTTAATAATTGTGTAATCTGATATTTAAACTATTGAAATATATACGATTAACTAATATTTATTAGTCCATCTAATAAATAAATCCTAAAAAATAAGAGGATTCCATTATATACAATATTCATGTATATGAGAAAAATAATAAAATTATTTCTTCTTTATTCGGATATATGAAGATATATGAATCACATAACATAAAATGTATACATAAATAATAATAACTTTTTTATTATTACATAACATAATTTCATTTTTAACAACATTTAAAAGATAAATTTATATTTTACAATATTATGATGTGAACGCACAGATTAAACCGATAAAAATTAGATTATACAAACATTTTCACTTTCAACATTTTATCAAATCATACCCATTCTATAACTCAACTAAATGCTACATAACATTATTTTGGAACTATCAAAGTTGTAAGCATAACCCATCTACAAGAACATGAATCTATGGTTAACTACAATGATAAAGTTGTTTAAAAATGAAAACTTAAAAATTAATAAAAGTTTACGTCTGATTCAAAAAAAAGTTCACATGCATATAAGCTAACCATAAGATCTATGCCCTTGTCAATTACAAATTTGTAGAAAGCTCTTCTCAATTTTAACTTTTTTACATTTGACTCCTTATATTTAATTAGTTATGTCGATCATTAATTCAAATTATTCAAATAAATTCAATTATTTAATGTTCATTAATCCATTTATAGATCCTTCAAGAAAGATGATAATTCAATATATATAATCCTATTAACAAAATAGTGAAGTTACGTATTCAATATATATATATATGTGTGTGTGCGTGTGTAACATAACATAAATTATTTACATATACAGTATTAACAATTTTAATTTCTATTTTTTTGAGTTAGGACATTAATTTTTACAGAGATATGTAATTAGCGAGTATAGAACCCTCAACCTTATATCTGAGCGTGGCAAATAATTTTAGTCTATGGTTAATATATCACAATAAATTTATCATATATCGCATGATAAAAATATATTTTAGCAATAATTAAAATATAAATAATATTTTTAACAACATTACCGTATGCAACGCACGGATTACCCACTAATTAAATAATAGTAAAGCAGAAGAATTTCAAGCTCTCTTATTAATTCTAGGAATTTTCTCCACTTTCCTTAATTCCCTCTAGATATTTAATTTTTAAATCCTTTTATTTATTTATTATTACAATTATTATATCATTATTATAATTATTACAATGCTTCTATTGGTTCTTTCTACTGTCACTTTTTATTTAAATACCAACATTTAATAATTTTATACATTTATTTATAGATGTCTCACGGGTTTTCTTCTATTATTTTTCATTTAAGTCCTTATGTTAAAACTAATTAGGTGATCTTAAATTTAAACTTTATAAATACATAAAATAACAATATCCATTAGTTGATCTAATAAATTCTTTAAAAAAATGACAGTTGGTCTGGACTTCATATTAATCTACATCTCTCTTGTTTGGTTCTTGCAGTTCTGATATATTGTTGCTTATGAGCCTGGTGTATGTGAGTCTGGCATTACTTGTACCACTGCATCCTATTCTTGTTCCTTATGAGCCTGGTGCACCTTTTTCTGACTATGGTTCTGTTTTACTTATTTGCTTCATCTCCTTCGAGTCACTTGTGCATTTTCTTCTAGTGTTTTCATGTAGACTAGTCACATGCATTTGAGTTTTGTTGATCTTCATAACTATATACATATATACATACTTGTATGTATATATGTGTGTGCTCTAACCAGTTCCTTGAACTTGAACATGTCTTGTTTTGTTTGAAGCTTCATGTATACATTTATGCACTTGTATGGTCTTGATGTCAATTGGTCATTGCTTCTTTGTACTTTATTGTGTTGATGATGTTGCAGACTTATTAGCCTTGAATGCATTTTACATGTTTGGATCAATTTAAAACTTAGAACTATAGTCATCTTGTATGCATATGTATAGGACTGGTGTACATGTTGGATGCATGTGGGTACATGATCTTCATGTTGCACTGGTTTGTTCACGAGTCATGTATCATGTGGAGTTCCTGCTTCTTTGTACATCACTTTATACATGTGCACTATATGTTGCTTTGACCCTATCATTTGAATATGCACATGTTTGGTTTTGGTTGATTTGATTCAAGTGTGAAGTCTTGTCTATGCTATCACTGCTCTGTTGTGGTTTTGAATTCTTGTTGCATGAGAACTTGTACTTGACCATTTTGTGATGTTTTTGTATTGCACCTGAGTTGAATCAAGTTTATGGCTTGGGTTTGACCTTGTGCTCTCCTATCTCTGTAGTTCTTACATGCAAGTGTATATCGGTGTGCACGGCCTTGTGGCATATAAAGTGTTACACTATGCATGTCACAAGTTGTTCGTGTAGATGAATTCAAAAGAAATAAATGACGAACAACCCAAATAACTGAGGCAATCAATATTTTCAAACACACATTTAATTTTGAACTGCAAAATATTTCTTTTTCAATTTTATTGCATTAGTGTTTATTTTGCAGATAATTCAGATGTTGGATACAAACTGGAATAGAATTGAAGATAAAAATACGTGTGTCGAGTGAATATGTAGTGAGATGTAAAATGCATGTAAAAATTGTATAGTGAAAATTGTGTTGTAGTATGAAATAGTATTGTAATTGAAAATGTATAAATGTAGTGAGAGCTCAAATTTATACTATTTGAATTTGTAATAAAATATTTGTTTGAATTTGAATTATGTGTTATTTATTTTATTCAACAAATATTTATTTAATTATGTTAAAATTAAAATAGTACAATAACAAATACATTTAAATGAATATATATATGTTTATTATCATCAAACAAAAATCATAGGCTATTGTATTCTACACTTAATTATCACGAAGGAAAATAAATCAAATTTATAATCTTTAATAAATTTAAACCATTTTAATTATCTCAGGAGATAATTAAAAAGATCTATAATATCTTTTTATTAATTTTAATCAATACTTATCCTTTATTTTCAAAATTCGCTAAATATTTGAAAATATAATATAAAACAATTTTCAAAGTGCAAAAACACGACCAAACGTTTATTTAGTAAAAATACAAACACAAGTTCAACACACACAGGGGTTTAAGGAGATGATGTTTCGCAAGTGATGGTATACAAAAATTGCTATAACGATACTTACACAATTCAAACAGTATGTCATAAATATTTCAACCAAATTCAATATATGCAATAAAAGAATATGAATAAGATGCAGATAAATGTAAATAAATAATAGCGAGAAACCCCTTGGGGTCTCTCTGTAAAAGTCCCTTGTAACAAAATGGTTATTTATGTCATCCGCTATCCAGCGGGAATTCAAATCCTTTTCAAACATGGGATGGTGATTTATTCTACTCGATAGATGTCCAAATAATCTATTAAATTTTATTATAGCAGAACGATGTTTAATTTTGCTATATAGATGTCCCAAACGAAGTATAACTAATTTAACTATGTTAAGCATAATTAAATTTAATCACTATACTTTTATCAGTAATTTATACTTCATTAAAATTATCAACTATCATCTAGGCATTCAACAACAATCTATAACAACATAGGAATCACATACTTTATTCAAAGGTGAGTTAACTTATAGAAATTTCAGTTGACGCCGAAGCGTTTCTGTTTAAACATTCGATTTTTGTCCAAAATTCCACTTTCTCCAAATTTGATGAAACGAATTCCAACGCATAGCTAACGTTCCTATAAGTCCAACGCAACTAACCGCATCTGAATCCGACCTCGTACAAGTTAGATATGAATTTTATAAGTTCTCGAATTAATTTAAATAATTAATTACTTAATTACTAATTAATCACCTCATTAAAATTCAAATCCAACTTAACTCCTTCCCCAAAAATGCTCCCGTCCCTATACACTAAATTGCACACACCTATGCACAACACCACCTCTATCTCCCTCATCTTTGCACGAAAACATCCGAGATCAACAGCAAACAGCGCCTCTTCGCTCGCTCCACACGATGGACCCAAAATGGCCACACTCGATCAACTGGAGGGAGCGCGACCTACTGCCTTCCATCAGGAGACCCTAGGAATGCGAACCACAATTCTCGATCGGACACGCTCAAAAATGGTAAGAAGGCGTGTTTCTCGAATAGGAACTCAATGGTGTAAGACGCCACTATCTCCTCTCCAATTGCCGACTCACGCCAACCCTAGCTCATGTTGTTAATGGTCGATCATTCTAAAATCACTGCCGCAACCAATTCTATGCATAACAAGTTGTAGATCTTACCAAATAAAGTTTCGACGAAACTCCTTTTAGGATTTTTATTTGAGTATATTTGTTGATTTTGAATTTTATAGGATCGGCCATTTTTTGATGTTACAGGAAAAGTAGAAAATGAGAGAGATGGAAAGAATGTTTGATTTTGGTAAGTGTTCACCTTATTTTATTTTATTATAAACAAAACTATTATTTATCTTCCATCACAAGTTACATCTATTTTTCAAGCTAGATAACATTCCCAAGTAACCATTACATCACCGTCAATAATTTTGAATTTTGATTTTAAAAGATTTTGAAAAAGAATATTTGCGGTACTCCACTACACAATATTTCGTTCGCAAAAGAACCGTGAATGACAAAAATAAAAATATGATCATGCACCGAAATGTGACATGATCGCAAAACAACAATAAAATACATAGATTATTTTATTCTATGAAATTTCAAAAATACCATCGTTTGCCATAAAATACATCAAACGAATCAATGTGTATGCCATATTCATAATATTGCCAAAAATGGTAAAATCAATTTTTCATTCAAGTCCATGTAGTTTAAATTTTTTACAATTATATAAAATCACATCGTTTTACTAATTTTCTTCTTTATCATTTTACATTTAAATACCAACACTCGATAGTTTTTTCAATTATATACGGATTTCTCCTAAGTTTTCTTATATTGTTTTACATTCAGTCTATATATTTGAATTTATTATGTGATCCGAAATTTAAACCTTTTAAATAAATGTAATTACAAATAATTATTAATTGATCTAAAAAATTATAAAAAATAATAATTCAGTGTGTATATCACATTCCTATTGACAGAATATAAAAATGATTTTTCATTCCATATAATTTTAAATTTTCACAATTATATACAAAAGTGTCTTTAGTTATCTTATATTATTCTAATTTCAAGTTCATAAAATTTATTTATTTCTAAAATTAGTATTTTAATATAGAGAAATATACACATAATTCTTTCTTTCTAAAATTGGTATATCATTACAAATATAACATTTTTAGAATCTTTTTATAAAAGAGTTACATTTTAACTATTTATATCCGTCCTTTACGTTAATCGATGGACACAAATCATACCATACTTTGATTAGAAATACTGTTCTTTTGTATTTTTTTATCTTTTAGAGGTAAATGTTAAATATTTCTTGAAACTTCTTATTAGAAATTGAATTTATTGAGGTGTGAAACATTAGATTAAAAGTCCTTTTTTGTATAATTAAAACGACAATGTGATTTGTAACATTTAAGGCTTATTTTCAATAAATATTTCTTTTAATAATTAAATAAATATTTTGTTTATCACTTTGTTAGTATCATATACTTATTTTTGATAGTACATGTTAGAAGAACTTTAAATACATAAAAATATATTGATTCAATAGCATTACACTACTTCCACTTTTAGGTATTTTCGTTGATTCTCAAGTGATACTTGAAATTCGATCTATACATCATTTTTCTTTTAGTCAAATGTATCAAAAATGTCGTCAATTTCAAAACCTATATACATGAATATTTATTTATAAAAAATTATAAAAAAATTAATTTTATAATTAATTAAGAATACCAATTATCATTTATTTGCATAAAAGATATTGAATCCTAAAAAAAATTAATATATAATTTATTTTTATCAACAAAAATGATAATTTAACTTGTATTCAAATATAAAAATACATAAATCTCATAACAAAAATTCACATAAATGTTTTTCCTTCTGGTGAAATGCCCCCTTAGAAATATAGTAAGTTTGATCTATAACTCATTTATCCTAAAAAAATTCACCATATATTGCATAATAAATTCTATTTTTCAAAATATTTATAACATTATTTTTCTATAATATACCGTATGCAACGCACGGGTTACAAACTAGTTAAATAATAGTAAAGCAGAAGAATTTGAAGCCCTCTCATTAATTCTAGGAGTTATCTATGTTCTCCTTAATTTTCTCCAATGGATATTTTATGTTCAAAATCCTATAATTTAATACTTTACAATTATTCTATAAACTTTTCACACTATTTTACATTTGAATACCTACTCCTAAAAGAATTTACAATTATTTACAAATATTTCACGGTTCTTTCCCAAATTTTACATTATAGTTCACACATTTAAATTAATTACATGATCTAAAATTTAAACTAATTGATAAACTTAATAACTAATATTTATTAATAAATCCCAAAAGATGAAAATTTCAACATGTATATTATAGGCGCATAACAAATTGGTAAAAAAAATATCATTTAGATTCGAATATATATAAATTACATAATATGAATTATATACATTAATGAAAATAACAAATTTATTTTATAATTTATTTACTAAATGAATTTATCATACATTGCACTGTAAAATTCTATTAACTTCAAATGCCTAAAAATTTGATTTTTTTTACAATTACTTAGAAACCTTTCTCAATTATCTTTTAATATCTTACATTCAAGTCTATATATTTAACTAATTGTGTAACCTAAAATTTAAACTATTGAAATAAATATGATTAACTAATATTTATTAATCTATCTAATAAATCCTAAAAATAAGAAGATTTCAATATATACAATATTCATGTATATGAAAAAGGTAATAAAATTATTTCTTCTTTATTCGGATATATGAAGATATATAAATCACATAACATAAAATGTATGCATAAATAATAATAACATTTTTATTCTAATTCATTTATCTCAAAAAAATATCAACATTACATAATATAATTTCATTTTTGACAACCTTTAAAAGATAAATTTATATTTTACAACTTTATGATGTGAATGCATAGATTAAACCAACAAAAATCAGATTATACGAACATTCTCACTTTCAATTTGTTATCATACCATACCCAACTCATAACTCAACTAAATGTTGCATAACATTATTTGCAACTATCAAAGTTATAAGCATGACCATTCTACATGAACCTGAAATCTTTGGTTAACTACAAGGATAAAATTGTTTAAAAATGAATAAAATTTATCACTTCTGGTTCAAAAAAAAAAAGTTCACATGCAGATAAGCTAACCATAAGATCTATGCTCTTCTCAATTACAAATTTGTAAAAATCTCTTCTTAATTTTAACTTTTTTACATTTAACTCCTTATATTTAATTAGTTATATCGATCATTAATTCAAATTATTCAAATAAATTCAATTATTTACTGTTCATTAATCCATTTATAAATCCTTCAAAAAATCGCTTCCACGAATCTCACGGGCATGATACCAATGAATGCCATCATCTTCGGGATCTGATTGAGGAACACATTAGAAGGAAGAAACTGGAACGCTATGTAAAAAGTCAGGACAGGACTCCAGCTCCTGCCAATGAAAACCCAAGGCTACCCTCACCAGAGACCGGTAGAGGAAACCGCAACGCTAGCGGCTCTAGTCATGAGAAGATAGTGGTCCATACCATCTCGGGAGGACCACACATCGCAGACAGGAGCTGGAAAGAGATGGAAAGATATGGAAAGTCGCTCAGAGACAATAAAGATAGTGTCAATTCAGTTATAGAAGAACGCCACCCGAAAAGGAAAGAAAGTGATGTCATCACATTCGGTAAGCGTGACCTAGAAGGAAGGCAATACCCTCACATGGATCCCATGGTTATCTCTGCCCGGCTCGGTCCCGCCGAAGTTTACCGAATCTTAGTGGACACTGGAAGCTCAGTAAATATCCTGTTCAAACATGCCTTCGACAAAATGAAATTATCAATGAAGGATGTATCTCCCTGCGATAAACCACTACACGGTTTCACTGGAGATGCGAAAATGCCCCTCGGGCAACTAGACCTCTTTGTTGAGATTGGAAGCCATCCCCGCTCCGCTGTACGAAAACAAACGTTTGTGCTGATAGAGAACCATTCCGCCTACAACGCCTTCTTAGGAAGGCCATCCCTGTCTGACTTCCAAATTGTCCTAGCCCCATGGTGCCTAAAGATGAAATTTCCAACGGACAATGGAGTAGGGGAAGTAGAAGGAGACCAAGACGTTGCTCGAGACTGCTATGTGACTGAACTTCGCAACAACCACAGGAAGGATAAAGGGAAGGGTGTAGAGGTTGCCCTCTGCACGAAAAGTCTAGAAGCATAGCAACTAAAGAAAGCCCCTCCTCTTCGATATACCAGCGACCCTTTCAATGAATTAGACCCCATGGACAGAGAGAGGAGGCCACCGCCGAGCCTGTAGAGGCTATGGAGTTTATATTTGTAGACAAGCACAACTCAAGTAGACTATTGAAAATTGGGTCCCAACTAAAAGCAGAATTGAAGGAACAACTCATCGATTTTCTCCGCCACAACTTGGATGTATTCGCATGGTCACACGCTGACATGACCGGAATCTCCCCCGACGTAGCATGTCACGTACTAAATATTGATCCTACCAAGGCGCCCGTAAAACAAAGAAAGAGAAGTATGGGGGCAGAGCGATCGGCAGCCCTCGATGAAGAAGTAAAGAATCTACTCGCCAATGACTTCATACGAGAAGCCATCTACCCAGAATGGATCGCTAACCCGGTGCTGGTAAAGAAGGCTAATGGGAAGTGGCGAACATGCATTGACTTCTCCAACCTAAACGACGCCTGCCCAAAGGATTGCTTCCCACTTCCCCGAATCGACCAACTTGTAGACAGCACAGCCGGGCACGAGCTCTTATCTTTTATGGACGCATACTCAGGGTATAACCAAATTCCTATGCATGCTCCCGACCAAGACCACACTAGTTTCATCACCGACCGGGGTTTATACTGCTATAAGGTAATGCCTTTCGGACTTAAAAATGCAAGAGCCACCTACCAGCGCCTCGTCAACAAGATGTTTGCAGGGCTAATAGGGCAAACTATGGAAGTATACGTGGATGACATGCTGGTAAAATCAAGGAAAGCTGACGATCATGTAAGCCACCTAGGCGAGATGTTTCAAGTACTTCGCCAGTATGGAATGAAGTTGAATCCTCTAAAATGCTCTTTCGGATATCATCAGGAAAGTTCTTAGGATTCATCGTCCATGCCAGGGGGATTGAAGCAAACCCTGAACAAGTCCGAGCGCTAAGGGATATCAAGATACCTTCCACTCGGAAGGAAATGCAAAGCCTGAATGGAAAAGTGGCCGTCCTAAGCCGATTCATCTCCAAAGCAACGGACAAGTGTATCCGCTTTTTCGAAGCTCTAAAGAAAGACAAAGGAAAGTTCGAATGGACCGACGAATGCCTGACCGCTTTCCTTAACTTAATCGAACACCTCCAGAAACCACCGGTACTCTCAACTCCAAGCGAAGGAGAAGAATTATACCTGTACCTTGCTGTGTCATCTCACGCCCTAAGCGCTGCCTTGGTAAGGGAAGACAACCGCACGCAACGGCCAGTTTACTTCGTCAGCAAGAGGTTTACGGGGGCAGAAGTCAGATATCCTAAACTTGAGAAGCTAGCGTACTGTTTACTAATCATATCACGGAAACTGCGTCACTACTTCCAGTCCCATTCCATCAAAGTTCTGACCGATCAACCACTGAGGCAGGTACTCCATCGTCCCGACACTTCTGGGCGACTACTTAAATGGTGCATTGAACTAAGTTAGTATGATATCACCTATCACCCTCGCACCGCCATCAAGGGACAAGCTATGGCTGATTTCATTGCAGAATTCGCTACCAACGAAAATAAGGAGCAATTGGAAATAGCAGAAGATATCAAGTGGAATCTCTTTGTTGATGGTGCATCGAACGAACAAGGCTCGGGGGCAGGTGTGGTAATAATCACTCCCAAGGGAAACAAACTGCACTATGCTATAAGGTTGGAGTTCGCTGCCACCAACAACGATGCAGAATATGAAGCAGTAATAGCCGGACTAGAACTTGCCATAGAAATCGGAGCCAATTCTTTGTGTCTTCACAGCGATTCTCAACTTATTGTTAATCAAATACTAGGAGAATTCCAAGCTTGAGAAGAACGACTCATAGCATATTTAAAGAAGACCAAGTTACTTCTCAGCCGATTGGACCACTACTTAGTCAAACACATCCCTCGGGAAGAGAACCAAGAGGCCGACGAATTGGCGAAGCAAGCAAGTGTAAGAGACATCGCCATCTTCGGGGCAGTAACCATCTCAAAGCAACTGGCCCCAAGTTTTGAGCAAGTGAATCTGATAGCTGCAACCGAGGAAGCAACTTGGATGACTCCCATCCGAGACTACCTACAAAGCGGCACGCTACCCAACGGGCGTAACGAAGTCAAGAAAATCTTGAGGAAAGCATCCCGCTACACAATACAAGAAGACATCCTCTATCGACGCGGATTCTCTAACCCGTTATTAAGGTGTGTCGCTGGAAGGGAAGCCAAGGAAATCTTATTCAACATCCATCAAGGAAGCTGCGGAGATCACACTGGAGGGCAAATATTAGCAAAAAAGATACTCCGGTATGGATATTTCTGGCCCACCTTAAGCAAGGACGCCTTGGATTTCGTCAAAAAGTGTGACAGATGTTAGAAGTTCGCTAAGATTCCGCGGCTACCAACGACTGAGATTACTCAAATGACCAGCCCTTCGCAATATGGGGAATTGACTTAATCGGCGAGCTACCAATGGGCCGAGGCGGGGCCAAATATGCTATAGTGGCAGTCGACTATTTCACCAAATGGGTGGAAGCGGAACCTCTGAATAAAGTATCTTCAGCAAAAGTTATTAACTTCTTGATCAAAAATGTTCTGTGCAGGTACGGAGTCCCACTCAAAATCGTATCAGACAATGGACTTCAGTTTGACAGCGAGGAATTCGCCAACTGGTGCCAAGAGCACGGAATTCACAAAAGCTTCTCATCCGTAGCGTATCCCCAGGCAAACGGACAAGTCGAAGCCGTCAACAAAATTCTGAAAACTCTAATAAAAAAGAAGCTCGAAAAGTCAAAGGGCGCTTGGGTGGATGAACTTCCTATGGCACTATGGGCCTATCGCACATCTTTCAGAACATCAACGGGGCACACTCCTATCTCTTTGGCATACGGATCGGAGGCTATGCTCCCAGTTGAAACCATTGTGCCTTCCCACCGTAGGATCCACTATAACCCAGAAGAGAATGAAGAGCTCCTTCACATGTCTTTGGATCTAGTTGAGGAGAGAAGAAATGATGCAGTTCTTAAAGCAGCAGCCCACAAACAAAAAGTGGCAGCACAATACAACTCCAAAGTCAAGCATCGTACCTTACAAGAAGGAGATCTTGTCCTCAAGCGAATCTTCCCTCGTCCCGGAGCACTAGATCCAATCTGGGATGGACCATATGTAATTCATAAAGATCTCTGCAACGGAGCTTATATTTTGTCAACAGTGGACGGAGAGGTGTTCCAGAGGGCATGGAACATCCAACACCTCCGTCGATACTTTTCTTAACTTGTACTGCCCATATGAAGTGAATTAACAAAGAGAATCAGTGGACGTAGGCCTTTTCGTGCCGAACCACTTTAAAAAACCTTGTCTCTTTTTTAACTTGTTCCTTTATATCTTGGCTGCTTGTTAACTTTATCCTTTTCTGTTGAACAAAATCCTATGCGTATAGCATTTCCACCCGAAGCAATCCACAACGCAACTTCACCTGGATAAGACCTAACAGGTACTATGCGAATCTATGCCCTCGCCAATGAGACACTTTTGCCCCGGCATCCCTCTGCTGCGGGTTAACTCATTGCTCGCGACGGCCCTTAAAGCCAACTGTAATGAGCCGATTATAAGCCACCGAGAAGGCCGACTATAGCCGAGGCAGCTCATTACGGCGTTCGGCTCGCCGGCAACTGTGAACCGATTATAAGCCCCAACATAAGGTGTGGCTAGCCAGGGGCAGTTCACGGTTGACGATCGGCACCCACGCTAGCCGGCCATAGTAAATCGAATAATACCCACGATTACGGGCCATAATGGCCCGGGTAGTTACTGTACGCGATCTCGGCTCCGATGTGTCTTAAGTGCGGCTGTGGTAAAAAAGAATTAACTCCCCGCGGAGGCGTAAGATGGGTGACAAATGTCTCCAAGACCCACAGCTAGGGAAAGTGACTACAAAGCCCGTTTGCCACGAACTTAAGCACATCGAAGGCCTTCCGTGATTGGAAGTTTTACTATTTCACATATTTCAATTTTACTTAAGAAACTTTTCTCCTATCCTCTGTAACAATCCCTGAAGTGCAGGACACAAAACAGGAGACACTCACTAATAGAAGCGGATACTCACAGCAGGACACTGGACCGCATCCCTTACTCAGTCACACAGGATATTCAAAGCTACGATCTACAAGCAAAATATAAAGGGCGGTATTTCCTTCTTTCATATATGCCTATAATTTGTTCACACATCACGCTAAACACTGCAAGTCATGAAATTATGTTTTAAACAAGAACCTGACATCAAACACAATTTAAGAATATGCATAGCTATATTTCTTATGCAACATGTCAAAATAGCGAAAACATTCAAAAGACGACAAAATCAGCTTAAGTTAAAGAATTACACATCAAGAATAAAGCTATTTATTACAAGTGGCAAGAATTACAAAAGTTACTTTACTGTTTTAAGACTAACATATACAGCCATGTCAAGTCCACAAAAAGAATTTTCCAGGTCTAATCAGGGAGCCGGCGGCGTTGGAGTCTTGTCCTTGTCCTGTTGCCCACCTGTCCGGTCAGAAAAGGAAATCATTAGTGATAAGCAACAGAGTTAACAAAAGAAGAAACTAATGAAGAAGAGGTTACCAGCAACTTCCCCTTGATCGTCTTGGTCGTCATCCCCTACTTCCACACCTGCCTCCTCAACCGCGAACAACCGCATCCCCTCTTTCACCGCTGTCTTCTCCTCCTTGGTAAACTAAGCGGTGACCACATCCATCCTAAAGGCCGCTCCACCCTCCTTATCCGCCTCAGCCTTGGCCTCCTTTAGAGCCCTGAGGTAAATCCTAGCCATAACCCGGGGGTAGTCGTCCATCCAAGATAAGCTGCCCTGCTTCCAAGTGCGAAAGTACATATCCTACAGCATATCATCCATCATCCCCTCATTCTCCTCAAACTCCCTCATACGAGCCTCAGAGACCGATAGCCTTGCAATGGCAGCATCCCTCTCCAGTCGGTATCGCGAGCAGTCAGCCTGAAGGGACCTCCTCATCGCCTCCATCTCCTCCTTTAGCCTGACCTGAGCAAGCTCTGCAGCTTCAAGCTTCCCCGACAGCTCCTCTACCTGCTCAAGATCCGCCCTCCGAACCTCATCCACTGTCGAGATGGCCATATTTATCTGCTCCTTGCAGGCAGCCTCCATCTTCCGCAATTCCGCCTTACTAGCCTCCTCCATAGTCTTCCTCAACCGCCCGGAGGCAGCCTCATGCTGAGAAATCTGAATGGCCTGATCAGCCAGCTGTTTGGCCTGATCCGAAACCATCAATCATAGTCGGATGTTGGCACTCCCAATCTCCTCTCCAGCCTTAACCAGCCGGGCATGATGCCCTATCAGCTTCCTAGTCTCCTCCGCCACCCGATCAATATTAGCCTTGGCCTCGTCTCCCATGGTAACTATCCGAGTAGTAAGTAAATCGAGGTCTAAGGACTTAGCCTCATCAAGCACCCGTACCATGGGATTGCGGGGAAGAAGGTGCTCACCAGTAACCTCGTCAAAGGTAATATCATGGGAACTTGGATCCAGATCAGGATGACCCGCAAATGGATTACGAGCCAAGCCAGGACGATCAATCTGAGTAACGGTAGGATTTTTAGACGGGTGCGGAGAGAGTGCGAACTCAGTATCCTCCTCCGTAATATCATGAAGAGGCTGAACTAGGGGCTGAGGATCAAGTGAGGATTCGGATAAGGGATGACTCCTCTTTCTCTTTTGAATATCCTCTTCAATAACCCCGAGAAGAGGACGGTAGCCGACTACATCCCCGGAACGGTGGGTCGAAGGCTACGGCTTGGCGGAAGCTTTGGAGAGCTTGTATTGTTCGAGCCTGTGCCGAAGATCTGAGGCCTTGGTCGTTTTACCTTCTCCTGATATGAAGAACAAGTGTCACAAGCTTACATTGATCCATAATTCGAGAAACGCGGTAAATTAAAAGTTAAAAGAAGAAAGGAAACACATTTGTTATACAAACCATGGGGAGGAGTAGGATACTGCAATAGGTCCTGGATTTCATTCCAGGACGGGAGCGGATCATAAAATATTCCTAAGTCCCTATCATAAATGGAGCCTGCAGGAGTCAAAAGTTCACCTTGAGTCGTCGGAACCACCTTGGCTGAAATAGTCTGAGAAGGCTCGCTTGCACCGGTCCCGGCCTTGTCAACTTTCCCGGATTTCTCTACCAAAGTCGTTTCTCCGTCCAGCCCCTCGAAAGCTTGGTGGAATGCATCATCCGTCCACTCCTGAATCTCGCCTGCTTGCCCAGGAAGCAAGGCCTCGATGCCATCGCCACCGTCACCACCTTCCCGGTCATCTCCACCCTCACCTCTCTCCTCCTCCGCATCTTCCTTCCCCGGAGTAAGTGGACAAGTGCTGGGGGAAGGGCCATCCGACTTCTTAAGCTTCTTACCTCCGACCACTGGAGATTTTGAGAAAGGTTTCCTCTTGCCACTCTCTACTGTGACACCTCCCTTAGCTTGGGCAGCCGCCCTCTCCTCCACCGTTTCCCTATGCTTGACTACTGACTGTTGTGGAAGGAACAAATCATACTCCAGAAGGGTCGCATTTCTGCTCAGGTAAGCAACCGATCTATCTCTCCCGAGGATAGCTTCTATCTCAGCCGCCATCTGAACCAGGCGATCGGTCTCCACAACCGCAAAGTCACCTGTCGCTAGCAAAAATTGAAAACGTATGAGAAGAAGCATCGCAACCAGAATGGAAATTATAAATAAAGCATCTACTTACATCCAGAGGTGAAACGCCGAATAGAAACAGAGTCGTCCTTGACGAAGAACCACTCCTTCTTGAACATGCTGTACTTAGAATACAAATCCAAGACCGGCTTAAAGGATACGGCAGATTCCAAGCTGATATAGGGAGACCCCTTCTTGTAGCCTCTCAAGTTGTACAAATACCGGATCTCCCGGTTGGAAGGAGGATGCCCATATCTCCTCTAGAAGATGACGAAGAGACTCACCAGAATTGCATAAGAGTTGGGTTGAAGCTGAAATGGGGCCACCTTTAGATATGTAAGAAAGCTGACTACCCAAGCATTAAGGGGCGGGATGGCACCACACATGCAGTGGTATCTGCTGTAGGCAAAGTACCCTTCAGGGGGGTCATATGGCATAACTTCTCTCCCTGGCAACAGCATGCGCGCTCTATCGATTCCGAAAGAACGGGAGATAACATCAAGCTGCTCCTCCTTGAGGGAGCTGGGAAAGCAATCGGGCGGGGAGTTCAGAAGCTCCTGAGGGCCGTACCCGTCCACCAGTGATCTCGGGGCAGTTCCGCGACGTTCCAGTCCTGGCTGAGCAGGGGGCACTTCGGAAGATTCTCCTTCGCCCTGGGACTTCTTTTTATCCGATCGAGTTTCTGCTTTGCGAGACATTATCTGCAACATCGAAAAAACATGTTGTTACAACGGAGGATATAAACAAGCAAGTTTTTCAAGTTCATTCGGTATTCCCAATTTCATCCGGTTATTCGGGTATATGACTCCATTTGGCACTCAGAACCCCCGAGTCCATTCGGTAAAAACCCATTCGGCCAAAATAGAAAGGATCTCACCTGATTCGGCGAAAGTTAGGAATTTGATTCGGCTAACACGTTTGATTCGGCAAAAGTAAGGACTTGGTCCGACAAAGACAAGAGTTTAATTCGGCTAGTAGGGAATAACAAAGGCGTACGGTCCCTACTTATAGACGAAAAGACACGGCCGGACCAACTGATTCGGCCCCCGAGAACCGAATGAAGATGTCAAAGCTACATAAAACAAAGCACGACATATACTGGCATATGCCCCACTTTGGGGGGCAAATGTTAGGGGCGTTTCCACTGCCGAGCCATCTCCTCTCCAAGCAATGCCGAACCATCTCCACTCCACATACTACCGAGCCATCTCATTTCCAAGCAATGTCGAACCATCTCCACTCCACATACTACCGAGCCATCTCATTTCCAAGCAATGCCGAACCATCTCCACTCCACATACTACCGAGCCATCTCATTTCCAAGCAATGCCGAACCATCTCCACTCCACATACTACCGAGCCATCTCCTCTCCAAGCAATGCCGAACCATCTCCACTCCACATACTACCGAACCAACCAACCACCGATCCAGGCCTTACCGGACCAATTCCTACCGGACCAACCCACTCCGAATCAACCTCCGCTTCAGCTGCTACCGGTCCACTCATCTCCTACCACCAAACCAAGCTTCACCCATCTCCTACCACCGAACCAAAGTTCCACCGGTCCACTCAATTTCCTCCGCCGAACCAAGGGAAACCGGACCAATTCCACCAGGCCAGATTGCATCAGCCCAAGCCCGCCAGCAGCTATGTACATCCAAGACCCCTGCTCCCAGCCTCACTCTATAAATAGAAGGGCAAGGGCACAACAATGGGGACAAGTTTGAGAGCTCAAGCACGGAGAGAACTTTCAAACAACTTTCTTTTACTTGTATCAAAGCTTTGCACTTGTAATCAAAACAAGAGAAGAGAAATAACATATAAAGTGGACGTAGGCACATTCTGGCTGAACCACTATAAATCTTCTTGTCTTTTCACAGTTTAGCCCCTGCATTTCATATATTTGCATAGATCACCCGAATCACTAAGAACAACATAAGGTCTACTAAATCATACAACTTTGAGGTGTTTGTCCATTTTTTGTGCAAACATATATAGTATATCACATAACTAAATTATTTACATATACAGTATTAACAATTTTAATTTATAATTTTTTTGAGTTAGGACGTTGATTTTTACAGAGATATGTAGTTAATGAGTATTGAACCCTCAACCTTATATCTAAGCGTCGCAAATCATTTTAGTTTATGATTAATATATCACAATAAATTTATCATATATGCAAAATATATTTTAGCAATAATTAAATTATAAATAATATTTTTTAACAACATTACCGTGTGCAACGCACGGGTTTCACACTAGTTAACGAGGAAAAAGAAAGCATGATTTATTCATTAGCACAGCGTTGACTCTATTACTTGCCATTATAATTACAAAGTTTATTAGAACATATTTTATTAATATCATTATAGAAAAAAGCTTGTAAAATACGGAACATCCATAATCTCTATCCATATATTCAGGCAACTGTGATATCAACACCACCACTAGTCTTAGGTGCTTTGCTAAAATGATGAATTTGCACATTTTCCACTGCCATTTTCTTGTAGTCGCTAATTCTTCGCGTCTTATAAAACTGACCCCAATTGTACTCAACGTATTTTGCTGGATTCTCCTTGGTGATGAACTCCTCCAGAGTTCGTACCATCGTGTAATGCGGGGGATTCACAAAAAATGGAACAGAAAATCTTTCCTTTTTAGAGTTAACCACGCCTCTGTGATCCACACTCTCATACTTATCATTGCTCCAAACCTACATTATATATATTTCATAAGTGGAAGTATTTTATTTTAAGATCTTCTGTCAGTAGAGATAATGTAGAAACAAATGTGTACCTGAACAATGTCACCGATGTTAATAATGTATGCATTGGGCATGGGTTTGACAAGAACCCATTTGTTATCAGACTTTCTTCTGACTTCGAGCCCACCAACATCATCTTGGGCCAGGATAGTGAATATTCCAGCATCTTTGTGGCGGCCCACTCCAAGAACAAGATCAGGATTCGGGCAAGGAGGATAGCGGTTTATTCGCACAAAACTGGTCGTGTCATCCGATGTAACATATTCATTTAATCTGTTTGGTGGTAAGCCCAGTGAGAGAGATATGAGTTGGAGGAGTTTGTACTGTAATTCTTCTACAGCTTTTTTGTATTCATGGCAAGCTTCTCTGCACGTTAACAGCTGATTAAAGTTGGTAATGGCGTCTGAAAATTATTGTGGAATATGTAGGTAAATGCTAAATGGAAACTGTTTTTACAGTTTTAGTAGGAAATTCTTGTGCTGGTTATGAGATTTTAGTTCTAAAATTAATCTAAAATATTAGGAGTAATTATTACCTAAATCCAAGAGGGTGCTCCGGCCACCTATTCATAATCTCATAGACTCTACTCTCCCCAGGCTCCCCCGTAACAGGAATATACATTGGTTCAGCCACCATAAAATCAAAAATCTCTTTCCAGTCCCTCACATTTTTAGTATTTTCCCCATCATAATAACCAGCAGGATTGTCTTCATCTCTCCTTGTCTTTATCTTCTCCTCCATTGGCAGTTCAAAGAACTCCTTCCCCAACCTCTTAACGGCTTCCAGCTTCTCAAGTGCTACGCCATGGTTCACCACTTGGAAAAATCCCCAGTCTCTGCATGCGTCTTCTATTTCTTTGATCAAAGTGTTTGGGATGTGGTCAGCGCTGGTGAGAATAGGGGATAGGTCGATTATTGGGATGTTGTCGGCCTGTATGATGGTGGTGTTGGGGCGATGCGGGGCTTCTTGGATGAACGATGGATCGAATTGTAGTACCATTTTCTTTTTTTCTTCCTTTTTTGTTTGTTTTTCACCGTGTGTTTCAAGCCTGAATTTCGTAGTGCAGATATGATCTCTTGGCGTTGGGATGGTTATATATATATATATATATATATATATATATATATATATATATATATATATAGACATGAGAACGATAATTGTAGGAACCATGAATCCGGACGTTGTAATCACACACTTTTACGCCAAATAATGAATCTAGACGTAGTTAATCTGATTGTACGGGGTGGTAGGGTGACGTACTTAATTACGCCGAGATTCTTGTTTTGTTAGGCTGTCCAAGCAGGTCCGGTATTTTGTTATTCTTAACCAAGGAAATTTCAAAATCCGACGTACTGCGTAGGGGTGGGTACGGAAAGTTTATGCATTTTCCGTTTCTTCCGATTGTTGACGGAATGGTACGACGTGTTTTGTATTCCGTACCGCTAACCCCGGGAATTCCAATAGATGGAAACCGAAAAAAACAGAAGAAAACATAGAAATCCATTTTTTCGGTAAATTTTTTTTTAAATGCAGCATGTACAATAAACATCAGCAGTAATAGAATACAATACCGGTAATAATTCAAACACAATATTTACATCAAACGTTAGTTACTAACATAATATAAACCAATACCAAATTGAACACTAACTTTAAAAGTTGAACACAATAACAATTTGAGCACAATAACGTTTTGAAGACAGTAATGATTTGAACACAGTAACTATTTGAAATACTTCAGAAGGAAAACACAGTACAGGCTTAATAGTACAAAGACAATAATAATTTTAATTGGACTAAAGTATGGATCAGCTTCTTAATTGCAAAATAGCAGAATCATTTTTGAGAGTAGAAAACATCACAACAAATGCATCAATGGTGAAAAAAATGGAGCTAATTCCAGTATCATATATCCTGCTACCAAGAATTTGTCTTCTTTCTGCATCAATTACAAAATGAAAGAACCTGTGAGTGCATGCATTTAAAGTGAAACCATTTCTAATATACCGAAATGATATCAAATAATTACAAAGCTTGCTTCAATTACAAATTCTGCTTCAACCATGCTATAGACAGTATGAAAAATTATAAAATCTTCAAACATCTCAAAATAACTTTTCTTATGATTATCTTTTTCTGCTTGAACTTATTACTCAATATTGCATATAATTAAAGAGCAATATGGCTAAATCATTATAAAAAGCAATGTATTCAAAATCTATGATAACTTAACACAATAATAAAAATTCTTTTAATTAGCATGATCCCCACATCTCCATATAAAAAAAGGCTAAGCATGGTGGACCACATCTCCATATAAACAAAACACAGGTCATATTCAGTAAAAATTGCATGGTATAACTATAAAGAAGCAAAATCTATAGTATAAACCACCCACCTGATAACATGCACACTGATAGATTGTCATGCACCAGCTAATTATATCATTAATACTGTTATCTGCATTCAAATCAATTAGTTTATGCACTCTGTTTTCCTCATATAATTCAAACCTATAAATAAATATATAATAAAATAATAATCCTAAATAAGTAAGAATGTATATGGAAAACAAAAAATAAGCTCATACCATCTGGACTTATAGCACAGGTTATCTCCAAGGTAACAAAAAGCAGTAATATCGCCAAATGAAACAGTATTGCTTGACAATTGATTGGAATTGAACCCATTAGGATGCTCGTCAAACATAATATAGGTACATTTAACCATCTGATAATCTCTCGAAGTGGTGCATCAGGTTAGCTGTAGTCTGAACCAAACAGAGACTCATATTATATGTACCTATATAATTTTATATTAAAATAAACAGTTTAACTAAAATAATAGTGCTGTGACATTCCTTTACAAAATGCAAATACTGGGTTTTAACAGCCCACTATACCTCGGTAAATAACCTATACTGGTCAATAAATACACAAGAAATACAAAAACACCTTTTACAAAATTTCATGATGCTATGTAAAGCTCAATGACAGACATTTAGGATCATCAATTATTCAGACTATAAAAGGGAAAGCATTTTAGTAGATGACAGAGATATAACAATGCAACAAATGCGAAATCAAATTATAGCTATTTTTTAAATAGCGAAAACAAATTTGAGACTTTGAATATAGCTCGACAAGTAAAAAGTTTGCGAACTCTAAAAATTGATTTTTTATAACAGTGCAGTAATAACAAACAAAGTCATAAACAATTTGAAGTAACACGAAAAAATCGGAGTACCTGAGCAAAAAAAGCCTCAAAGTTAATTAGGGTTAGGGTTTTCAATTATATCCAAACGTGAGCGGATGAGAGGGCTGCAAGCGAAAATGAGAAGGACGCCAGTCAGATCAGATTGAGTGTAGAGAAGAGGAGAGAGGAAAATTAGGGTTAGAAAGTTTTTAATTCTTTGGAAGAAGTGACGTTTGAGCATTGAAGCCATAGACAAGAAAAGAAACTAATTCTGTATATTTAATGCGCTTAGCCCAGTTAATAAAGCGAAGATTATACTGAAAGGAAAACATTTCCGTTGGAAATCCCAAATACTTCCGAGTTCTTTCCGTTTGCTGCTGGAAGGAATTCCTTCCAACGTTATTTTTTTGGAAAATAATGAAAATTGGAATTTTTGGAAACAATTGGATGGAAATTAACGGAAAACAGAATAATGGAATAAAAATCATTTATATGAAAACCCGAACCCAAAAAAACAAACACTACATCAAAGAAAATTAAAACAATGCATTAAATAAACTGCCTGATAACATCAATGCACAGTTGTCGGTCTTCAACATTTTACCAATTCAATGCATATGTTATTCATTTCAACTCTTTGAACAAGGGAAACAAAACCACTTCAGATCTAAGAAGAAATTAGGAACGTCAGCTTCAAAAATTTGGCTAAGCTTGCTATTGATTCTTCCATTAACTTCAATCTATAACAAGTCGCCTAGACCGGTTGCAATTTCGAAAAAGCTATCGATTTGGTGGGGAAAAAACTTGTTGAAAAAACTACTACCCTATGGGATTTGGTTCATATTTTATGCCAAATTCCGCAAAGACAAGTTCTTTACCTCTGATATATGTTGCTGTGATGTTTGAGTTGGAGAATAAATCCTTGCAATCCTGAAGTAATAATGTTGATCTGACTTCAGTAGCCGTTTGAATCCCTTTAAAAATTTCACACCATATGTGGCACATAAGGGCACTAATCATTGTTTGGGGATCTGTGAGCCTTGATTAATGTTAGCTAGTCAATCAAACATTAGGGTGATATCATCGCAGTTGATTGATGAGATGCTCAGTTTGTTTCTGATGTTTTTCCAACATGCCTTACCATAAGAACATCTGAAAAATAAGTCATCTCTATTTTCCAGTTGTGTGTAGCATAATTGGCGTATCCGATCTATTCTATTGTTCCATTTAAAGATTTTGTCTTTGGTATTAAGCTTGTTTAGTCTTGCTAATAGAGCACACAGTGACAATTTTGGAGCATATTTGTTGTTCCATATCATTTTACGCCAATTAAATTCTGCAGATTTAGCTCTTACTTGATTCCAGACAGAGGAGAAGTCAAATTTTTCGTTGCTATCGTTAACTAAAACCAAAAACCTTTTTTTTCCTGATGATGAATTTTAATTTTGTGAATTGCTTGGCTCATAGGGGTAGGCAAACAAGCTAAGGTTCCACTCCACTCATTATCAGTGAGGAGGTAGAAGATTTTCTTGTTGTGGCCACCTACCATTGAAAAGTATCGACACCCCAAATTATCTATTAATGAGGTGTCATTAATCCATGGATCACACCACTTATTTGTGCCTTCTCCATTAAATATTTTTTATCAATGAAACCCTTGCACCATCGTCTAGCTTTTAATAAAGTTTTCCAAGCGTGCGATGTATTGTTATCCGTTTGCACAATCTAGAAATTCCTCTCTTTGCAGTATTTATTATACATCCACCGTGCACTCAGGCTTTCACCTTGAATGAATTTCCACACCAGTTTAATTTCTGTTGCCTTAGCTACATCATCAAGCCTTCTAATACTAAGACCACCTTCAAGTTTGGTTTTTCACACATCATCCATGCATATCCTTTGTGCTTTGGATTTCCAAATAAAATTACCTCATATGGAATTGATTTTATGCATTATGCTTGCTAGTAGTTACTAAATTGCATCCATAAATGACCATTGGATACATTACTGCTTTAATTAGCTCAATTCTACCACTAATATTTAACTGTTTACTACTCTAGCAATTGAATTTCTTGTTAATTTTGTCAATAAGTGGTCTAAAATCTCTTACCTTTAATTTATTATGAGATAAAGGAATTCCAAGGTATATAATTGGTAAGTTATCAATGTCGACCTTAATAATTTATGCAACTATGTGCTTATTACCTGCTCCTTTACTGAAGAAAAGATTGGATTTGTTCTCATTCATGACCGGTCCAGTTATGCCTTGCATTACATTCATAACTGCTTCGATGGTATTTGCATTGTATACAGTAGATATAACGACCCGTAAACCGTAAATTGATTACTTTGATAAATTATATTATTTTGAAAAATATTCAAATATAAGATTGTTTAACATAGATTATAATGTTGTAAACAACAAATAATAATGGTAATCTTATTTTGAATAGATATTTACAAAAATATATACTTTGGATAAATATCAATAAAATGACCGAAAACCGTTTTATCGATAAACAACTCTATAATCGTAAGAAATCGCGCATGGAGCTGGACACCTATATTTATATATTTAAACAAAAATATGAAATAAAAATATTTATTTTATTTTTGAGAAATAAAATATATTTATGACATCAATAATAATGTCATCATATTTAATAATTAATTTATGAATTTAAATTGAGATTTAATGATTTAATAATTATTATAATTATTCGAATAATTGTTTTAAAATGATAATAATTCATTTTAATTAGTTATATAGTGATAATAAATTATTTATAATAGTTTTATAAAATATATACTTGATTTGAAAATATAAAGGAAAACTGATATCGTTTTATTGATATAATAACACTTTTTGTAAACGATCGTTTAATATTGGTTTATATGACTTTATAATTCAAATGTGACCATTTTAATTCGTTTATAATGATGAGAAATTAGTTTTCAAATTTTATTTATATTTATATGTAATTTAATTTATAAGTGAAAATATGACCGGAGATCGGAATCGGAATTCGTAACGATTTAACGAATAGAAGTTGCTTTAAATTGTTGCAACCTTATAAGATAAATATGCACACATATATACATACATATGCATGTCTTACATGCACATACACATACAAATAATCTTACATACATACATACATACATACATGTATACAAATGAAACAAATATCATTATATTTCTCTTATACTTCACCCTTAAGCATCCTTAAAGTCAATGCACATACCATGAATTGAAGTGACGTGATGGAGGCACATGGGGAGAGGGAAGTAACCTGAAAAATGATGGGAAGGGAGTGGGTTGGTACATGGTGTAGGAGATGTGATGGAAGATATTTTCTAAGTTTTTTGCCTATAAATACACCTCCATACCCTTTCATTTCCTCACACTTTCTACTTCTTCTTCTCCTCCATTTCAAGCTATTTTAATGGCTTCTTCCTTAGGAAAATTATGAAGAAAAATATCTTCAAATAGAAATAAAATTATATACATATACAAAAAGATCAAAACCAAGTGCAATCACCTCATTTCCCCTCCTATAGCTCACGACCACACTCCATCCCCATTAAAGTAGAGAGCATCCACCCTTGTAGGCCAAGGTCGTGCCCTTTAGGAAGAAAGGAAGCAAGTTTGGGATCTCCGGAGTGAAGAAAAAGAGAAGGAAGCGCTGCCGGATTTACGCTGGTTCGATTTTAGAAAGCTACGAGAAAAGTTTGGTGGAGTCGATATAAATCTTGAGTACTCGAGTTTAGATTTAATTATTTAAAACTTAAAATGATGATATGCATGTTTAATTAGTTAATTTATACGCTTGGTTTAAAATTAGTTGACTATATGGTTGGTTATATGGTTGATAAGTTGGTTGAGATAAATTATGAGAAATCATTATAAGAAATGGTTAAGTGATTAACCATGGTTAATTTATGGAAAATGAATCCATATAAATATATGTATGGAATTTATTTAGCCTCTAAATGGTTTTGAATATAAAAAGGTTGAAAATGAATATTATAATAATATAATATTATGAGATTGTTTAAAAGTGAATATGATATTTAATATGGAAAATATTAGTTAAAATGGTTAAAAATGGTTTATAAATGTTTTATAAACAATAAACTCAATTTGGAGAAG
The DNA here is from genome assembly GCA_030737815.1 of Allium fistulosum. Lineage (NCBI taxonomy): Eukaryota > Viridiplantae > Streptophyta > Magnoliopsida > Asparagales > Amaryllidaceae > Allium > Allium fistulosum. The sequence goes on along the minus strand of CM060902.1, from coordinate 373,222,103 downwards.
TTTTGACAAATTATGAAAAATAAATCAAAATAAGGTGTGTCGCGTAACGGTAGTTCGCGATTTCCCTCCGTAATAGTTTAAATTCATTTATATGATGGAACCAGAATTCTTTGGAATAAGAGTTTTTTGAATTCTTATAATCATAGTTTTTAAAAAAGAAAACGATCGAGATTTTATTTAGTAGATTTTGAAATATGAGCAAAACAAGTTTCAAAAATAGTCGCGGTTTGGTAGTTCGGAAACAAAAATGGAAAATTCTTTAAAATGGATATTTTTAATTCTTTAAAAATATGGAATAAATTCTATAAATATATTAAATTGTTTTAAAAGAGATTTGAGTTATAAAAATGGATTTCTAAATGATAGAAATGTTGTTTTGATCAAATAATCCTTAAAAGCACTATTCGTAGGACTTTTTGCAGCAGTTTTTAATAACTTTTGAAATATGGCTTTAAACTTAAGTATTCTTTTCCAAATATTTTGTAAATGTTTTCAAATAAACAATTAAGTATTTTAAAGATAATGTGGAGGATTTATAATTTATTTTAAAGAGATTAAATAAATGATTTAAGGAAAAGTTGCTTTAATTAAGTGATTTAATTTGGCTCTAAAAGCCGATGAGTAGACTGGATTTTTCTATTCGTGAGATCTGAATGTGAGGTGCTTAAACTAAGGAGATGTTCAAGAACAACTACTTCCCTGGCTCACCTGGCCTTTTTCCTGGGCGAAGGATAGATACGGTCGAAATGTCGGAAACGAGACAGGTATAAAAGATTTAGTTTTCCAAATTTAAACAACTTGGATTGTATAGACATAATCCTCTTATACTTGGTGTTAAATTCCGAGGAGGGAACCCAACTATCCATGTGAATTTAAAAGGTGATTTCACCGTTATTCGATAGATAATAAAGGTTGAATACAAAATTTTATATCGAGTAGGATTAATATAATTTCTATGGATCCTTTTCTGCTTAATACTAAATGGTTTGGGTTTATAGTAAACGGTGTCTTAAATAACATTGTTTTTGTCTCATTTAAAAGTTATGATTTGAAATTATAAAATCTTTGTTATGATTTGAATAAATGATTTGGAAATGTTTTCCTAAGTAAAAGGTAAAATGCTTTGGAAATTATTCCAGAATAAAAAAGGTTTAATTAACTAGAGAATTTGATAAATGAGGCTTAATGATTTCATATACTCTTGAGAAGGTAAATGGAATAGTTGAAAAGAATATATCTTTGAAAGATAATTGAATGAATGGAAAGATTAATAACTTTTTATGATATTTGATGATCACCTATATACTTGACATCGTTTTATCGATGATTGGTTCGAAGAAACCTGAGTCTGATTTGGGTGATTCCTATCCGAAAACCACTTCAAACCAGTGTATAAGTTCGGAAGTGAAAACATGTTAAAGATAGTGATTTTGGAGATAGAGATCTTCATGATGAAGGGTTGCTTGCCACTAGCCCCGTGATTTCATATTATATATATATGGTGGCAGTAGTGCTCAACTTTGAAAATCATCGATGCAAGGACTACTCGCTACTAATCCTAGGGGTGGTTCTCGACAGAATGTAATAGAAAAGTACCTTCAGTTTGTCATGTTCCTGGAAAACTTGTATGCATGAGTGTTTGACATTGCATTTCTAAAAACCATATACATTGATCTCTACAAACATACATCTATTTGATGGTGTAGGAGGTAACTCTCTTATAGCTAACACCCTTCTTTGAGATATACGAGCTCCGAGGTTCAACATTTGTGGAAATCAATATTGTGTTGTTAGAAATAGCAATGTGGCATTCAAAGAGGAACCTGATAATGGAAAGGGAAAACGTGGCATTGTGAAAAGTAAAGTGTGGCTTTGTGGAAAGTATGAGCATAGCCTCTCAAGCCTCACATCATGGTAATGATACTGGTAATTATATGGTCTACATGACATATATTTCAAGCTATCGTTTATTGCAGATACGGAAAGAAAAGAGCATCTATTGCCCAAAGGCCAGTAATGTACCCTCGATATTTTATGGTACAGTGGTGTATGAGTCCTTGTACGAAAAGCCACTGGATATATAGTAGTGTAGCAACACGAGATGTATAATGGTGTATGAGTCCCTATACGAAAAGCAATCGGGTACTATGATTGTTGTACGTGGAAAATCCGCAAAGGAAGGAAAAGCCACTAGTTCCCTATCATGTTAGAAATCTAATTCTAATACGAGCTTTACGGTTTTGGTTGTATTCCCAAAAACAGCTGTAATGCTTTGCAAACATTCAGCTACCCCCTTGCTGGAATTTAATAATGGTAACAATTTCGGCTATGTTTTTATATATATTTACTTGGAAAGGATTTTCAAAGCAATGTCATTAGAAATGATATCAAATGATTTAAGTATTAAGTGTTTCGGTTATCATAAGGTAAAAACCCGTCCGTGTTGATATGCGGCGTGGTCTTATGAGATACTCTTCTTTTTCATAACGGGTTTTGTTCGACAACAAAGACGATCTATGGCACCATTATATATATTTATAAATCATGACTCAGGGTGGTTTATCAAGCCTCATCCAAGTATTTTTAATACCTGGGTCAGATAAGAGTAGTTTCAGGTTTAGCTGAGAACGCTTGGAGTTTCCAAAGGAGAACTGGAGATCTTCATCAACTTATGAACGTATTCTATTTTCCGCTATATTTTTTTGTTGTTTTCAGCATTTGTAAGGATAGAGGATTTATAACTGTCCAGGCCGAATCTAGGTTAGACTCTGATATTATATTTAAAATTTCCGCTATAAAAGATTTTGCGATTGATAATATATGTTATTCCATTCGTGTGAGATTCTGTTCTGTCTTTACTTTCTTCTTTCCCTTAATGATCGGGTCTTTCGGCACTTGAATTTGCGGCACCTGAATACCGAGGATATATTATTATCGATTTTCGAGGGTCGAAAATCCCGTTCGTTATATTTGGTATTAGAGCTTAGGTTGAGCGAACACCTAGGCTTTGATTGGGTAAGACTCTTTATTGATAGGGTTAGTAATAACCTAGAATGAGAAACTCATTAGAAATAGGGTTAGTAACAACCTAGAATGAGTTTGAGAGTGTATATATATGAGCGCGTATTTGTTATTGGATATAAAGATGTTTTGTGGTGATTAATCTAATGAGTGGTTTATGAATTCTGGTCGGTGCATGAAGAGCTCCATGTAATCGATAGAGATTTCTAAATATCAAGGCAAATCGACACACTATTTTTAAAAGGGATTATATTTTATATACAAAAAGAATATATATATTTTTGGAAATTATAAGATACATTCCCTTTGGAAAGTTCAATGAATAAGGTCTTGATCTATTTTGTGATGATTGGAATAATCTTCTAAGTATCGATCAAATGTTGGCTTGGGTGAACGGTATCAGTAAATTATTCTCCTTATAATTAGGGGATCAAGGATAGTTCGAATTCGAACAAGTTTGAATCAAGTTATTTAGATAAAAATATTTTTAGATCAGGAAACAAATGGTATAAAACTTCTGATGATATTTTGGTATATCACTTAGGGGCAAGATGGATTTTTTTTATTCCGAGGGATGAGTATTGGATGACTCCAAAGCAAGCACGAAGAGCACGTTCGACAAGAGAAGCAGAAAAAAATTAAGACTAGGAGCTTATGATGGCATCTACTACTTTAGGTGTTTAAAAGAAGGGCATTATGTAGTTATGTGTGAGGATAGGTAAATAAAGAAAGTGTAAAGAGCTAGAATATTTTCTAAATGACTGCCCTAAAACAAAGAAGAAACCAAGAATTCCATCAGGGAAAAAAAAGAGTTGCTATCGCTGGAAAGAATTAGGACATATAATCAAGGAGTGTCCTGTAAATAAAGGAGAAAAGAAGGCTAAGAGAGGTACCCTTCTGACGGCATCCCCTATAGTCGCAACTTTAATTAGTAGGAGTACATGGTTTTGTAGTTCATGTAATGAATGGGGACATTTCTGTATGTATTGTCCAAAGAAAAAGATAGGATCAGTTGACTTAAGTGCTATGGATAAAATAAGTGGTGTGGCTAAGGACTCCTGCGTACCACAGGACGAGGCTACAATGGCGATAAAATATGAACATTCTACTCATCCGCTCATTTCACAACAAAAGCTATACAAACTTCGACATCCAGAAGCTATCAAGCACCCTCGCACCTTTGCTGCGCTCCTTTGTAAAATCCTTTTTCACAAACCATTGCATATCATCAGATTCAGATTCAAGCAGCAAGTTTATAATGAACAAATCCTAACGTTGCTAATATTCTACTCACTGTCCGTTTCTAGTATACTAAATTGATTGGACAGTGAAATATCCTTTGAACAACATGTAATCTTTCTAGCACCAAAATCATTGTCACACTCCAACTGAATGTTCATTGCATTAGTAATTTACAACTCTTCGCAATGCCACGTGTAACACTAAGTACTATCCATTTTCTCAAATAATAATGATATTAATCGATAATGATAATAATAATCTATAAACAATGAGAATATCTTCAATTTGAAGTATTTGAAATGATGAAAATGCCCCTCTCACATAATTTATTTTTATATAACAAAAATACTACGTAGATACTTTTTTCCGATGATTTAATTTTAAAGTCATTAGAAAAGGGCAATTGCACCTCTGAAAATTAAGCAAGTTATTATGACAGTTAAAAATGATGTTATTTAATTATTGGTGATCATTTTATGTTGTTTTGGCAATTCAAAATGTAATTATGACAGTTAGAAACAACACCGCACAATACCAGTGTAATTATGGTTATATGAAATGTTTTTATTAATTTTTTCCCTTTGTTTTATTATTTTATATGTCTAAATGGAATATATGAAAATTAGTATTATTACTCATTAAATTGACTTTGTTGCACCTATTTCTGTTACATATGATGCTTTGAATTCAAACAAAAAATGGGATTTTTTTCAAAACATCCAAAATAAATTCACTGTTGGTTCAAAGAACCGGCATGTAAACCATCCTGGCAAATAGACTATGACCAATTAATTCCCAAATGATAATTGCAAATCAATCGTTATTTCAATATAAAGCAAAAATCATCAAAATAATGGCTTGCATTTAACAACAAACCTAGAAATCTTTATATAGCTGGAATGCCCAACACAATGTAAAGGCGACTATGAAAATAAAATCGCAATTCAGTAAAGACATAAGAAATTCCTTTCATGTAAAGGAAGAGTGAAAAAAAATCAAAATTTTTTCTAATGAAGCGATAAAATTCTTTAATTTCATGTGAGCTTTGATGGCAGCAAGAAGATTATGGCAAAGGTAAAATGAATACAGAAGAAGAAAAGGTACCATATGCCTTTCTTTCTATCCAACATGATAACATAAGGGCTAAGAAAATCTCAGCCACGTGATCAAAGCGGTTATTTAAAAATAGTATTTCCTAAAGCTACCAAGTCAGAAACCAAATCATCCTTGCACAGTAACAAGAGAATGCACTTTTCAGAAGGCCCAATCGTACAACGCTACATGGCAGCGGCGTTAAATGCATAGCAGAACCATCACTTCGTCCTTAAGCATTCATCTTCGACTCATCATCTACTTAGCCTTACCACAGTTAATTATCTACACCTTAGGGTACATTATCTACAACGTCTTACGACAATCAATTTACATAGCCTAACGACACTCAATCAACTAGGCCTTACGGTACGTTATCTATAACGTCTTACGACGATCAATCTACTGAGCCTTACAACACTCACTCATCTAAGCCTTACGTTATCTTATCTACAACGACTTACAGTAATCAATCTACTAAGCCTTATAGCACTCAATCAACTAAGCCTTACGGTGCGTTATCTACAATGCTTTACTGCAATCAGTCTAGCCTTACGGCACTCAATCAACTAAGCCTTATGGTATGGTGTTAACTAATATAGTTAAAGGTATGCCCTAAGGTAATTATGTAATTTGTTACATATATCTAACTCGGTAACCAATCTTGTTTGAATTTAAAAATGTGTTTTCTTTCTATTATATACTTAATATAATATGTTATGTTAATTAAATAATTTAATTAAAAGTACATTTGATAGAAAAACCACAAATTGTATGTTTTACGGTATTAGTTACAAAGCGTTGTAACCATGAGTAATTTATAATAATAAAATTAAATATACCATCTTGAATATTCTTAACCAAGATGTATCGAGACCAGATATCGATGCCTCCTCTGAGACTAAAGTGCTTAATGCTTATCAAATGTTAAACAATGTATTACTCATGACTACTGGAGGCACCAAGTGGTTATGTACTGATAGCTATTGGACAACTATGGAATGAATCACTCGATAGTTTTGTATTGGTTAATATTACTAAAGTCCAATAGAAAATATCGATGTTACAATATTACGCAATTCTTTCGACATGAGAATACCATCGAGCTTTAATCTAGAAACTCTTCTTTGATTATAGTTAAACCGTAGTACGACGTCCATCGAATGACTATAGTTGGGTCGAATGGAAGCATTGAAAGTGAGACACTATTCAAGAGAGAATTCGTCTTCTCAATTATATAAGATTAGTATCATGGTTAACTTAGGTCAACTCAACATCAAAGTCTCTGCCCAAAACAGTTCGTTTAATAATAATTGTTATAGTTAAACTAAGGACTTTGTATTTTGATTATAAAGTTGAATACAGACGATATTAGAAGTTTTATTGTCACCAAATTCAATAAGTCCTAATGTGATATAGTATTAACGAAGATAATTAGTGTAAATAATTATCGCTATTGACTAACACTTAAAATAAGTAAAATTATATTTTACCGAAGCTATATAAGCGATAAATTTGGCCAGAATGTCACATCACTAGCTAATTAAGGTGACGTGTGAACATTAATATTCGAATTGTTCGGTATTAATCGTCAACCGAATTTACAACTAAGAGTCACCCAACCGCAATGTGAATCCTCCATCCACCACCTGATTTAATTAAATAATAATTTTTATAAATTGATTAAATTAATTAATATTTATGAAATACTAATTATAAATTTTGTTTGAATTGCATTGATTAGTATTAAAAATAACACGTATATAAAATTTGTATACACACTTATCGATATACGATATTGGTATGTTTAAATTTGATTTAATGTAAATTATCTAATTTTGCATAAGTGGATTGAGGCTCATATAGATGCTGATGTCGACGACCATTTCTATCCAACATGATAACATAAGGGCTAAGAAAATCTCAGCCACGTAATCAAAGCGGTTAGTTAAATATAGTATTTCCTAAAGCTACCAAGTCAGAAACCAAATCATCCTTGCACAGTAACAAGAGAATGCACTTTTCCGAAGGCCCAATCGAACAACGCTAAATGGCAACGGCGTTAAATGCATAGCAGAACCGTCACTTCGTCCATAAGCATTCGTCTTCGACTCATCATCTACTTAGCCATACCACACTTAATTATCTATACCTTAGGGTACATTATCTACAACGTCAAACGACAATCAATTTACATAGCCTAACGACACTCAATCAACTAGGCCTTACGGTACATTATCTATAACGTCTTACAACGATCAATCTACGGAGCCTTACAACACTCACTCAACTAAGCCTTACGTTATCTTATCTACAACATCTTACAGTAATCAATCTACTAAGCCTTATAGCACTCAATCAACTAAGCCTTACGGTGCGTTATCTACAATGCTTTACTACAATCAGTTTAGCCTTACGGCACTCAATCAACTAAACCTCCATCTACCACCCGATTTAATTAAATAATAATTTTTATAAATTGATTAAATTTATTAATATTTATGAAATACTAATTATAAATTTTATTTGAATTACATTGATTAGTATTAAAAATAACGCGTATATAAAATTTGTATACACACTTATCGATATACGATATTGGTATGTTTAAATTTGATTTAATGTAAATTATCTAATTTGGCTTAGGTGGATTGAGGCCCATATAGATGCTGATGTCGACAATCATTACTTACAGAGGTAGAGCTTGGAATTTGATTCCTAAAGAGTGTTAAATTGCAAAAAAAAAGATATGCTTTCATCTTTAAACCCCTTCTTTCCTATGTTATTTAAACAATCTTAGTTCTCTTTTTTACAATTCTCCTCTAGGGTTTTGAGCAGCCATTATCCCTTTCTTTGCTGGCCAAAAATCCTCTCCCATTCCCTCATTGGTTCAAGTATTAAAAAACAGAAATTCAAATAACATAAGTGCAACTGTGTGTAGTGATTTCAAGTTGCTTGCTCTCCTTTGAAGTATTGACTAGAGATTCAAGCGAAGTGAATTGATTCAATATTCAAAGTCTATCCTCTAGGCTTTATGTTAGGGTAGATCCATACAAATGACTGTAAATCAACCTAAACAGTCTGGTATCAGAGCTCTGAAGGTTGTTATTGAAGCCTAAGGCTAGAAGATGATCGATAAGATGGTAGGATCTGGAGATGGAGGTGACCTACCTAGGAATATGCCCCCTACACTGTGTTTCATATGCAGCACCCGGTTCGTAGTTTGCTATAGAGAAGTGGAACATAGATAATGATTTTGAGAAGTGGCAGTGAAATATAAAGGCGGTAGTAAGAAGAAATCGTGTTCATCAGGTTGTGTTTTATGCAGAATCATTACCAGCGGATATCTTAGAATTGAAAAGGAAGAAAATGAACGAATGAGCCTTTAATACTCTCCAAATGGCCATGGATGAGAACGTCATTCCATAGATTAGCAGTGAAACTACCACTAAAGGCCTGTGGAAGAAATTGGAGGTTCTCTATGTTGGAACTAGGTTAGCCCGCAGCGGTAGTGGTGGGTGTATTTCAAGAAAAAATTCATCCTATTGGATCTTTATTGGGCCTATGAAGTCTATTTCATTTAGAACAATTCTAAATTTGTTTTAAATAAAATCATGTATTTTATTTAAATTTAAGTATTTTGTAATGTAACGTTAATTTGAACGATTTAGTTTATATATATACATGTATCATATACATATACGTATGTGTGTGCATGTGTAACATAATTGTGACGACCGCCCATGACCCCTGCACCGAATCTAGAGAGAATGCGCTGTAAAGTGTGCCAGGCGACCATGGACGATTGTCAAGGTAAATTAAACACAACAGAATCTATCGTATTACTCACAGCGCATGGATAAAATACAATAGAACATATGTATAGTGAAGCTTTACAGAACAAAATGACATCATATAAAACTCCATAATAGTTGAATACAAGCATCCACATAGTCAATACATCAAGCCTCACTACATATCTCTCAGAGAAAACATAACAGCGGAATATCCAGTACATATAATAAGAATAATATGCAACCCTCAAGCTCGTCTTCGATATCAGCATCGTGAGAAGAGAACAGCACCTGTCACCTGCTACTTAGTCTGCCCGTCCCAAAATGGACGAACAGCCCAAGGCAATAAGAATTAAAACATAAAGCCTTGAGTCAGACAACAGTCTTAGTGAGCAGTAAATTAACTAACAACATACCAAAAGAGCATAAAGGAAAAGGAATAGGAATACAACCCTCCCACTCCAACCTCATTCTACAGTGATAGCCCCCAGACACACACTAAGCAGAAGCAAACATAGCAGAGCATACAATTTAAAGTAAAGCTACTATCACTCGAGTCAAGGGCGATGTTTTCCAAGTACCAAGGCCTAAATCAGATAAGCACCCAGAAAATACCGCTCTTGAGTCCGAATGACGATACAACCAAACATCCATGACTCTGGCTATCACTGTTATCATTGCTTCGATATCACCGTTAATTGAATGACCGGCACATTCTTTCAGCCGTCTGTCAAGGGCTAATGGAAACCCCGGTTCTAGACATAACTCCCGCACGTCGTCGCAACCCGTGCCTAGGACTATCGAATCTGCCCAGAGTACTCGACCTTCAACAGTTGGTCGTTGGGACTATCGAATCCGCCCAAACGTACTCTTGCTTAGAGCATGCTAGAACCTTCAACAACGATGTTATCCAAGCCTCCTAGTCATCCTCCTCGACGACTATTCCCACATCCATTCATTATCCTCAACTCGAATCATATCACCGAGTTATCAACATGCTTGGAATGATCCTGTCTGGATTAGACCAAGTCTTCATCACATGATTGCCTCGCTTCATCACATCCTCGCGAAGCCTCATCTCAACATCACATCATCACATCTATGCATAAGAGCTTCATCATCCCGCTACATATGCCACGAGCAGCTTTTCCAATTCAAGAGCCTTTCCCTTAGCTTTTGAATCATCTTCGATCTAAATCTAATCATTAATCATCAAGTTCATAACAAGCAATCAAATCAAACATCGATCCAAGCAATCAAGCATTCAAATATGATCTAAGTAGACAATTATAACAATAATGGTATTTTCGTAATTAAAGAGTTGAAAGTCCAATAAGCATGAAAACATGGATTATATCTCTACAAACTTGATGAATGAACTTGCATAGGTTAACATATGATAAAATGGATGTAACATCATCATGAACAATGGATCTATATGGATCTACACTTTGGATGAAGAAAATGCATGGAAATCACTATTTTAACACCAAATCGAGCCAACAATCCGATATACTCCTTTGGATCCGTGTGAGAGATAATCACCACTCACCAAATCACCAAAACAAACCCAAATCAACACGCTTCAGATCTGGACAGCGAAGGATGAAGCTTGATCTAGCACGAATCCGCTTCAAACGATGAAATCTCTCTTGAAAAGATGAAGATCTTCAACTTTAGCTCTTGAATCTTCAATCTTGATCTTTGATTTGGATGGAAGGAAGCACTAGATTAGAGTGGAGAAAAGAAGTGAAGAAGTGTAGAAGTCGAGCTCTCAAAATGGCAGCACTTCGTCGCTTCAAAATCCGGATCCCAAAAATGAAGAGAAACCCTCCTATTTATAGCTGAAATCCCTATCTCGTCTGCCTCCATGAGTCGTTTACGACTCACGACTCAAAGCCCTACGACTTAACCTCTGCCTATGACTCATGACAAAACAGCTATCTCCTAAGTCGTCTCCGACTTATAGCCTGCGCCTACGACTCACCAGACCCCCTGTCTACGACTTAAATGCGCACGCCTTACTTGGTTAGACGACTCAACTACTAACTCGTATACGACTCATCACAAAGGCTACGACTCATCCACTTGCGCGAGTTATCACCTACGCGCGACCCAACAGCTTACGACTCATCCCTTAACTCGTCCACGACTTAACTGGTTAGACGAGATAACCCATTCTACGACTCATAACCTAGCAGCCAACTACTGAGTCGGTCACGACTTAACAAATAGCTGGGGTTACGACTCAACTGGTCAGACGACTCATCAGATAACTAGGATACGACTCATCAGATGACTTGGGTACGACTCATCAGATGACTTGGGTACGACTCATCACCTTAACTCGGTCACGACTTAACTGCTACAACTTAAGCCTTATCTCGCCCAGTCCTTAAGTCGCGCCTACCCCTTAAGTCGTTCAAACGACTTATCCTTACACCCTTAACTAGCCAAACCCCTGAGTCGCTCCTATCCCCTAAGTCGTATACGACTCACGACTTACACTAAGTCGTTCACGACTCAGGACTTAGCCATTTTCGCCTAAAATCTGAAATGGCTCAAAAACTCTAAAATTCCAAATTTTGTCGAACTTGTCGATCCGTTAAAAATACGGGTCGTTACATTCTCTCCCCCCTAGGAATTTCGCCCCCGAAATTCCAAACAAACAAAGCAATCGAAGACTATTCTGTACGCCTACCAACCATAACAATCAGAAAACCATGCATCCAATTCTAGCTTAGCGTATAGAATTCTAAGACTTAGAACAAGTTACAATGTTGTTAGATGATACGACACCTTAGGGCCATACCTTGAAGAGTTCAGGATGAGCTGCCTTCATCCTCTCTTCCACCTCCCACGTACAGTCGTTATCATCGTCACTCCATTGTATCTTGAGCAACTTAACTACCTTCCTCCTAAGCTGTTTCGTGTCGGTTTCAACAACACGAAGCGGCTTACGAGGTCTTCTATTGACTGGATCAACTTCGAAGTCTTCACAGCTATCAGCAGAAACCACTGTATTCGAGTCGTGCACATACTTCCGTAGATATGATACATGAAAAACATTGTGCACACCCGACATCTTCTCAGGTAACTCCAACCTATAGGCGAGCTTTCCAATTCGCTCGATGATCGGGAATGGTCCAACAAATCTCGGAGTCAATTTTCCTTTCTTCCCGAATCGAATAACATTCTTTAGTGGAGAAATCTTCACAAAAACCATATCTCCTGCGTCGAATTCCAAATCCTTTCGACGCTTATCAGCATAACTCTTTTGACGGTCTTGGGCTGCCTTCATTCGTTGCCGAATGATCACTATACAATCTGAAGTCTGACGAATCATCTCTGGCCCAAGCATCAGCTTTTCTCCAGTCTCTAACCAACATGTCGGAGAGTTACACGGTCTTCCATACAATGCCTCATACGGTGCCATACCAATGCTTGACTGGTAACTGTTGTTGTATGCAAACTCCACCAAATGAAGGTGATCTTCCCATGATCCTCCGAAATCCAAAACACAAGCTCTAAGAAGATCTTCCAAAACTCGGTTGACTCTCTCGGTCTGACCATCTGTTTGAGGATGATAAGCTGTACTCAAACACAACTCGGTTCCCAAGACTTCCTGGAAGCTCTTCCAAAATCCACTAGTGAACAATGGGTCTCGATCGCTCACTATACTCTTCGGAATACCATGGAATCGAACTATCCACTTAACATACAACTCAGCCAACTTTGATGCAGTCTTAGTCGATCGAACAGGAATGAATCTCGCACTCTTGGTCAGACGATCCACAATGACCCAAATCCCTTCATTTCCCGTTCTTGTTCTCGGTAGTCCATCAATAAAATCCATCGATATCTGCTCCCACTTCCATGTAGGAACTTCTAATGGTTGAAGCAATCCGCTTGGCTTCTTCTGTTCGGCCTTCACCAACTGGCAGTTCATACACTTGAAAATAAAATTTCCAACATCCTTCTTCATGCCTTCCCAGTAGTAGGTTCTCTTCATATCCCGATACATCTTATTTCCACCTGGATGAATCGTCAGCTTTGAGTGATGACTTTCCTTCAGAACTTCACTCCTCAATTCATCTATATCGGGAACAACTAGTCGTCCTTGCTTCCGAAGCCAACCCTCTCGATCGACCTCGAATCCTTTATCCTTCTCTGGATCCAATCCAGATTCCAATTCACGGATAATCTTGACAAGCTTATCATCTCGCTTTTGGCTCTCACCAATCCTTTCCACAAGAGTGGGTCTTATTGATAAGTTTGCCAACATCTCAGGTTCCAATTCGCATCTAGGCCTGAAGTCAAATCCAGCTAAATACTCGAGATTCTTCCATTCAGAAAACATGGCTCCCAATCCTGCATGTCTTCGACTTAACGCATCTGCCACTGCGTTACATTTTCCCGGAGTATAAGCTATACCAAAATCATATGATGCCAAAAACTCTAGCCAACGTTGCTGCCGAAGATTCAAATCCTTTTGGGAGAAAAGATACTTCAACGACTTGTGATCCGTAAACAACTCGAATCGAACTCCCAACAAATAATGCCTCCACATCTTTAGAGCAAATACAATCGCCGCTAATTCCAAATCATGAATTGGGTAATTCCTTTCATGCGGCTTCAGTTGTCGACTGGCATACGCAACAACTTTATCCTTCTGCATCAGCACTGCTCCAAGTCCCGTACCACATGCGTCGGTGTAAACCACCATCTCATCATTCCCACTTGGAATAGTCAAGACAGGAGCACTCGTCAATCTCTATTTCAGGATTCCGAAAGCTTGGTCACACTCAGCATCCCAACTGAACACTTGGTTCTTCTTCATCAATCCTGTTAATGGTGCAGCTATCTTGGAGAAGTCTTTGATAAACCGTCGATAATATCCTGCTAATCCAAGAAAACTTCTCACATCAGATGCATTCTTAGGTCTAACCCAATCCTGGATTGCTGCCACCTTAGCGGGATCAACCGCTATTCCATTTCCAGAAATCACATGGCCTAAGAACCTCACTTCACTCTTCCAGAAGTGACACTTCGAAAACTTAGCCTTCAGCTGATGTTTCCGCAAGATTTCCAAAACCATACGCAAGTGCGTCTTGTGCTCTTCCTCCGTTCTGGAATAAATCAGGATATCATCCACGAACACAAGTACGAACTTGTTCAACTGATCTCTGAACACTCTATTCATAAGATCCACAAAATATGCTGGCGCGTTAGTCAATCCAAACGGCATTACCAGCCACTCAAAGAAACCGGATGGTGTCCTAAAAGCAGTCTTCGGCACACTATCCTTAGCCACTCTCAACTGGTGAAATCCCGTTGCCAAATCCATCTGAGAAAACACCTTAGCTTCGTGAAGCTGATCAAAGAAGTCATCTATTCTCGGCAATGGATACTTGTTCTTCTTAGTCACCTTATTCAGCTCACGATAATCGACGCACAATCTCAACGACCCATCTGCCTTGGTTGCAAACACAACTGGTGCACCCCACTCGGACACACTACGCCGAATGAATCCTTTCTGTAAAAGGTCATCAACTTGCACCCTCAACTCCTGCTGTTCCCTAGGCGCCATCCGCCTAAGAGGCATCACAACAGGTCTGGCTCCTTCAACTAGATCTATACGAAACTCGATCTCTCTATGCGGCGGCAACCCTTTGACTTCGTCAAAGACATCCTCGAATCCATTTGCGATTGGCACTAAAGACAGTCCATCCCGTGGAACAACTAGCGAATACATGAAGCTCATGAAGACGCCTTCCTCATGCTTACATCGTATCACAACCTTTCGCCCCTCCACATTCTCGACTGTCACCTCCAGCCTCTCACAATCAACCTTAACCGCATACTTCCTAAGCCAGTCCATACCCAAGATAATTCCGAACCCCGCAAAGTTCAGAACAAAGCAATCACAAACAAAAGAGCAACCATGACTTGACACAACTAGACCACGGCATAACATACACAAACAAGACGAACCCCCAACTGGATTAGTCACAACCAATGGCCTATCAACAATATCCGGCTTCAAATCTAACCGGCCTACGAGTTCATTACAAACAAACGAATGCGACGCTCCAGTATCAAACAAAACTCTAACTGGAACACCACATAGGAAAAGAGTACCTTGAACAACCACACTCTTTCCTTTCTCTTCAGTAGTAGGAGCTTTTGAAGACGACGGAACAGCTCCCAAAGCATAAGCTTGCACAATCTGCTTGTCCCTCCTCGGTTCTGGACAATTCTTCCTGAAATGCCCTGGCTTGTCACAGTTGTGACACTTCATCGGCACCTTAGGATTCTTGCAATCCTTCGAGAAATGGCCCTTCTGTTGACAATTGTAGCAAGTCACCTCGCCTTTCGGCTTCTTCTGGCCATCCTTACCCTTCTGCTGCTGCTGCTTCCTCTTCTGGTTTCCACCCTGCTGTGGTTTAGATTCTCCCTTGGTAACAGCAACAACAGGTCCTTCCTTAGGAAACAGACTCTCATGCCTAAGAGCTTTCTCCACAAGCTTCTCAAATGAATCGTCCAAATGATCCACCAACTGTCTCCCAAGATAACTATCCAAGCCGGTCACAAACTTCTCATTCTTCTGATAAGCAGACTCAATATATGATCGGGCATATTTGGACAAAGCTTCAAACTCAGAAACATACTCAAGAACTGATCTACCACCTTGCTTGAGCTCCACAAACCTCTTGAACAGAACAGACTTCTGAGCTGTAGAAATGAACTTAGCTTCAAATCTGACTTGGAATTGCTCCCAAGTAATCTCTTCCTCCGCAGTATTGATGGTAATAGAGTTCCACCAATCAGAGGCTCTCCCCTGAAGCTGCCTTGATGCCAACTTCCTCTTAGTTGCATCATCAATTCCCAAATCACCAAAGATCCTTCTACAAGCATCTATCCATCTCTGGACTTTGATAGTTGATTCTGTTCCCAAGAAAACCTTTCCTCCAAGAGCAGTGTAGTCCTTACACAACTTAGCAAAATCCACCGGTTTTGGAGTTTGAACTTGAACTCCAACATCAACTGCCGCTCCCGGAACTGGTATCCTCCTCATGATCGAAGTCATCATAGCTTCGAACATGGCTGCATAATCAGCAGTCTCTTCAGTAGCATGTCCTTCCCTAGCAGCTGGTCTCCCTCTTCGACTCATTCTCAATATCTATAAAAAGGAATGATTAGAACATCTAGAGAAACAACTGCATAAAGGACTCAAACTCTACTAAGCTACTATATTATATATAGTAATCATCCATCAAAATACAATTACGTCTCTCATACGTAGTTACGACGGCGAGCGTTGGGTAAAATCGATTAACCAATGCTCTGATACCAAATGTGACGACCGCCCATGACCCCTGCACCGAATCTAGAGAGAATGCGCTGTAAAGTGTGCCAGGCGACCATGGACGATTGTCAAGGTAAATTAAACACAACAGAATCTATCGTATTACTCACAGCGCATGGATAAAATACAATAGAACATATGTATAGTGAAGCTTTACAGAACAAAATGACATCATATAAAACTCCATAATAGTTGAATACAAGCATCCACATAGTCAATACATCAAGCCTCACTACATATCTCTCAGAGAAAACATAACAGCGGAATATCCAGTACATATAATAAGAATAATATGCAACCCTCAAGCTCGTCTTCGATATCAGCATCGTGAGAAGAGAACAGCACCTGTCACCTGCTACCTAGTCTGCCCGTCCCAAAATGGACGAACAGCCCAAGGCAATAAGAATTAAAACATAAAGCCTTGAGTCAGACAACAGTCTTAGTGAGCAGTAAATTAACTAACAACATACCAAAAGAGCATAAAGGAAAAGGAATAGGAATACAACCCTCCCACTCCAACCTCATTCTACAGTGATAGCCCCCAGACACACACTAAGCAGAAGCAAACATAGCAGAGCATACAATTTAAAGTAAAGCTACTATCACTCGAGTCAAGGGCGATGTTTTCCAAGTACCAAGGCCTAAATCAGATAAGCACCCAGAAAATACCGCTCTTGAGTCCGAATGACGATACAACCAAACATCCATGACTCTGGCTATCACTGTAATCATTGCTTCGATATCACCGTTAATTGAATGACCGGCACATTCTTTCAGCCGTCCGTCAAGGGCTAATGGAAACCCCGGTTCTAGACATAACTCCCGCACGTCGTCGCAACCCGTGCCTAGGACTATCGAATCTGCCCAGAGTACTCGACCTTCAACAGTTGGTCGTTGGGACTATCGAATCCGCCCAAACGTACTCTTGCTTAGAGCATGCTAGAACCTTCAACAACGATGCTATCCAAGCCTCCTAGTCATCCTCCTCGACGACTATTCCCACATCCATTCATTATCCTCAACTCGAATCATATCACCGAGTTATCAACATGCTTGGAATGATCCCGTCTGGATTAGACCAAGTCTTCATCACATGATTGCCTCGCTTCATCACATCCTCGCGAAGCCTCATCTCAACATCACATCATCACATCTATGCATAAGAGCTTCATCATCCCGCTACATATGCCACGAGCAGCTTTTCCAATTCAAGAGCCTTTCCCTTAGCTTTTGAATCATCTTCGATCTAAATCTAATCATT
This sequence comes from Allium fistulosum, assembly GCA_030737815.1. Classification (NCBI taxonomy): domain Eukaryota; kingdom Viridiplantae; phylum Streptophyta; class Magnoliopsida; order Asparagales; family Amaryllidaceae; genus Allium; species Allium fistulosum. The sequence continues at coordinate 373,204,324 of CM060902.1, read as the reverse complement.
AATCATCAAGTTCATAACAAGCAATCAAATCAAACATCAATCCAAGCAATCAAGCATTCAAATATGATCTAAGTAGACAATTATAACAATAATGGTATTTTCGTAATTAAAGAGTTGAAAGTCCAATAAGCATGAAAACATGGATTATATCTCTACAAACTTGATGAATGAACTTGCATAGGTTAACATATGATAAAATGGATGTAACATCATCATGAACAATGGATCTATATGGATCTACACTTTGGATGAAGAAAATGCATGGAAATCACTATTTTAACACCAAATCGAGCCAACAATCCGATATACTCCTTTGGATCCGTGTGAGAGATAATCACCACTCACCAAATCACCAAAACAAACCCAAATCAACACGCTTCAGATCTGGACAGCGAAGGATGAAGCTTGATCTAGCATGAATCCGCTTCAAACGATGAAATCTCTCTTGAAAAGATGAAGATCTTCAACTTTAGCTCTTGAATCTTCAGTCTTGATCTTTGATTTGGATGGAAGGAAGCACTAGATTAGAGTGGAGAAAAGAAGTGAAGAAGTGTAGAAGTCGAGCTCTCAAAATGGCAGCACTTCGTCGCTTCAAAATCCGGATCCCAAAAATGAAGAGAAACCCTCCTATTTATAGCTGAAATCCCTATCTCGTCTGCCTCCATGAGTCGTTTACGACTCACGATTCAAAGCCCTACGACTTAACCTCTGCCTATGACTCACGACAAAACAGCTATCTCCTAAGTCGTCTCCGACTTATAGCCTGCGCCTACGACTCACCAGACCCCCTGTCTACGACTTAAATGCGCACGCCTTACTTGGTTAGACGACTCAACTACTAACTCGTATACGACTCATCACAAAGGCTACGACTCATCCACTTGCGCGAGTTATCACCTACGCGCGACCCAACAGCTTACGGCTCATCCCTTAACTCGTCCACGACTTAATTGGTTAGACGAGATAACCCATTCTACGACTCATAACCTAGCAGCCAACTACTGAGTCGGTCACGACTTAACAAATAGCTGGGGTTAATACTCAACTGGTCAGACGACTCATCAGATAACTAGGATACGACTCATCAGATGACTTGGGTACGACTCATCAGATGACTTGGGTACGACTCATCACCTTAACTCGGTCACGACTTAACTGCTACAACTTAAGCCATATCTCGCCCAGTCCTTAAGTCGCGCCTACCCCTTAAGTCGTTCAAACGACTTATCCTTACACCCTTAACTAGCCAAACCCCTGAGTCGCTCCTATCCCCTAAGTCGTATACGACTCACGACTTACACTAAGTCGTTCACGACTCAGGACTTAGCCATTTTCGCCTAAAATCTGAAATGGCTCAAAAACTCTAAAATTCCAAATTCTGTCGAACTTGTCGATCCGTTAAAAATACGGGTCGTTACAATAATAATCCGTGAAGTGTATAACATATTCGTATATAGATGTTGGGATTTATATCACAATAGACACATTAGCTTATTTCGTATGTATTGTATGTTGTCTAAATATTTGCATAAATCTATAATGCAATATATATTTATATAAATACGTATACATATATTTAAAATATATTTTATAACTAAAAGCCTCAAAATTAAGTGTATATATATAATTTAAAACATTTGTATAAATATATATATACATAATTAAACATATAAAATTATACATACATAAATATATAATAATTAAAATTATATTTATATAAGGTTAAATAAAATGTATATATATGAATAATTAATTACATTCAAATACTTAAAATATAAATATATATACTTTAAAATTATTTCCAGATCGAAATTAGCATAACAAACATCAAATAATAATTTTATAATTTTATCATTATTATATATATATATAATAAATAGTTTTGATCATAATAATTAAAAATATTAGTAATAAATATTAAAAAATAAAATTTTATAATTTACAAATATTTAGTATCATAAAATACAGGTTCAAAATTTTTTCATGATTTTTTGAAATAAAATATTATTTTTAATAAATAAAAGAAATGTTCAACTGAAGTAATTTAATTATTAAAAAAATTAAATATTAACAAAAAATTCCAATTTTTTTTCGTGGGTTACTACATAGATGTAGTAATTTTAAACAATATAAAATTGAATTTTTAGCGTGATAATTATTTTAGATATAATAAACAATTCAAATAATTAATAATAGATAATTTAAAATTATTTATATATAAAAAAAAATATTTTAAAATTTGATAATTCATATTATGTATAAATAGGCGTAAGAAAAAATTCTAAACTATTTATATATTATAAATATACATATATGTAATTATATGTTTGAAATATACATTGGTCTATATTTAAATTAATATATAAATATAAATAAAATAATTAATAATGAAAAAATTCAATTTTTACAGAAAATTAGATTTGTTTATACATAAATTACAACACATAATATTATAACCATGCACATAATAAAACTAATTTGTGACAACTACATATACCTACGAAAATCTCACCTAACTAGATATACAACATTAATATATATACAGATTTGGGATTAATCAATATTAGATCATAAAATATGATATGATTACTGTAATATATAAATAAAATACCAATTGATGATGCCTTTGAGTCCACTTGAATCAATGAATTCCCTTCTCTAGTTATGCTCGATCCGTCAGATTGTAAAGTTGGAATCGTCGACCTTTTCTATCAAATAGTGCTTTTACTTAACTTGAATTGATTTGAGATTCTTAGAACTGATATGGGGATTAATTTTGGCCAGCAAACTTGATAATTATGGCAGCCAAAAGTTGTTTTTGATTAAGGGTTTAGAGATCCATATATATAGCTTTGTACAAGAGAGATATTAGAACAATCTCATTACCAATTCTCTCTTAATCTTAGCCATCCATCTCTAAGTCTAATCCTAAGTTTTAGCTGCCTCCAATAACTTGTCAAAATCGAAATTTGTAGCCCTAATGATGGGAGTTAAACCTATTAATGCCCAAGCCAACATACTATGCAATTGAATCTAATTTAATCGCTTGTCAATATTGTATATCGATCGATATATTTATAACTGTTATAAATATCTATAACATTATTTATTTCTCAAATCAAATTCAAATTTTATAATTAATATTTCATAAATATTAATTAATTTATAACAATTATAAACTAATTAAATCGTTCGGTCATAAGGGAATTCATCATTTCGGCTGTGTAACTCTTGGGTGTAAATTTGGTCAGCGATTAACATCGAACTATTCTAATGTTAACATTCACACGTCACTTACCAGGTGGTATGACATTATGGCCAAATTTATTGCTTACTCATTTTCGGTAAAATCCAATTTTAGTTTAATAAGTGTTACCCGGTTGTGACATTTGTTTACACTAATTCTCTTCTTTAAAACTATATCACTTTGGACTTATGGAATTTGGTAATGGTCAAAATTCCAACCTCATCCACATTCAACTTTAAAGTCCAAATACAAAGTCATTGGTTCAAGAATAACAATTATTATTAACCGAAATGCTCTGGTCAGAGACTTTGACTTTGAGTTGACTGTGGTACTAACCGCATATAATCGAGGAGATGAATCCTCTCTTGAATAGTGCTTCACTTTCAATACTTCCACTCGACCCAACTATAGTCACTCGATGGACGCCATGCCATGATTTGGCTATAATCAAAGCAGAGCTTTCATATTGAAGATCCATAGTATTCTCAAGTCGAGAGAACTGTGTAAATCAGTAACATCGATATTTTCTGTTTGACCTTAGTTATATTAACCAACAGAAAACTATCGAGTGAATCGTTCCATAGTTATCCAATAACTATTAGTACGTAACCCTTAGGTGCCCCCAGTAATCATGAGTAATACACTACCCAACATTTGGAGAGCGTTACGTACTCCAGTCTCAACGGATACATCGATATCCAGTCTCGATGCATCTTGACTAGGAACATTTAAAATGGTATATTTCTTTCGTTGTGATAAAGTACTCACGGTTACAACACTTTGTAACTACTATCACAAAATATAACATTTATGGATTTTTCTATTAAATATATTTTTAATTAAGTTAATTAATTAATATAATCACATTATATCAAGTATATAATACGAAGAAAATACCTTTTATTTCGAACAAGATTGGTCAACGAGTTAGATATATGTAACAAATTACATAACTGCCCCTAAAGCATACCCCTAACTCTATCAATCTCCCACTTGCACATGGTGTCAATTATGGAATCCAATTCCAACTTCTCCAATCATTTTTCTCAAAACCAATTAGGTCAGTCCCTTAGTGAATGGGTATGCCATTATGTTTTAATTATCTACTTTGTCGATTAACTCTCTGTGACACTGGTAAACTGCCTTTATCATATGGAACAATTCGAAGTATGTCTTTCGACTTCTAGTGAGCTTTAAGTTCTATCATGACCAATTTCATGAAATTGTTATCTTATAACAATATTATGGGATTCTCAACATTTGGAATCAACTTTGGCTCAATTATAAATTTGTGCATTTATATCTATATACATTGGTTTATTGTAGCTCTATTCAAGTTAATGTTCTTAACATTTCATTGAATCGACCACAATCACCTTTATTTTGAAACATTTTCAAATTAAAGATTTTAACTTGAATTTTATCATTGACATGTTATACTCAATATCACTTATAAAAGTCTGTGTCCAAACGTTCCATCATAACGAGTTCGTTGTTTCCATAAACAATTCTCTAGTATTTCATAAATATGCAAGAACACCTCAAACAACCATTTAGTGATATCAATTTAGATTTTATATTTGCTCCATGTATGAAATACATAAACAAAACACAATATCATACACAACATAACCTGTATGATAATTCCTATTGCTAATGCATAAGGAATCCAACTTACATGTTCTCTTTTTAATAGGGTGCTCTTGTATATCTTTTTGGGACAATCCCTATATCTTTTATACTCACCATAAAAGACATCATTTACAATTCAAAATTGAGTATTAAAACAACTAAAGTTGATTTTGATACAAGCATATTGTTAAAATATACAACGTGTTGTTTACTTATAGTTTAGAAATATCAATGTACCATTTAACGTTCTTTCTTATGAACACACGCTTCCTCTGCAGTTTGGTTGAAAATCAAACTATTTGATATTTCTACCAAAATACTTATTCAATATTGATGCTTATAAAATGATACATTCGTATCATTTCTTGGATCATATCCAAAGACTCACAAACCCAATATCGCTCCCATTGACTTTGAGGCATTTTTGGTTAATATGTGTAAACGGCTTACTCTAAATCATTATTTAGAATTTTCTGTTTCAGTACATAAGTACCAAACACTAAGTCTTATCGAGCGATAATTTTATGAGTAAATCTGAATTAACTTGAGCATGTTGAATACCGAATCTGTTATGCTAATTTCAATAATTGAAATTTGCGATATTATTCTTATCAACATTGCTCATTTAATTCCAACCACATTAGTCTTTCCAATAAAGACACAATCTCGGCCGATGGATCACATCTCTTTGGTTACGACCACCAAAATCATATTTTGATAGCATACTTGGAATTCTTTCAGATTTGCGTATCATACCATATAGAGTCAACAATCTTAATGGTTTAATTGAACAACCGAGGGTAATGTATATTTTCGATATTAATAAGAAACTCATAGTTTCTCTTCGATGTACGAGAATACTTATTAGGTATTCTAATGCTATGTGTTCATTTAGGTTAGTTAATTTCACTTCATCTCATATAATCAGTTCTATCTATGGATCGCATCCAATTCCATTTAACTACCAAACATTTCTCAAAGAAATTCCTTCAAATTAAGTTGTTATATCCTGAAACAACAATTGTTTCTTAGTACAAATAGAATATGAATTCATAAACGCTTTATGAACCTTTTTATTTATAAAACTGATTTTAGTTTACAAAAATTATGTTCAAAACATAAATATGTCATTTGAGGACAGACCTTTCCAAAAAAACTTTTTGGAGATTCATACAAGATTCCTCATGAACATTAATACGTGCAATCTTTCGACTCGCACAATCTGCCAACTCCTTGGCCTAGGATATGTTGGGATTTCTTACAAACCCTTATCTTGTATGATTTTGTAAACTGTTGTTTAGATGAAATAATATCAACCTTGTGTACTAATCTTAAGTACATGACCTTATAGAAAGAAACTAACTCAACTTCACTCACAATTAATCGTAAATTGTCCAACAATGTCTGATTACTCCTTATCGATGCATCATTATGTATCACATGGAGGAGTGACTTTTGAGATTGAATCTATATTCATTTTTAGGTACATTTGGAACTCTTTCCAATATACTCACTTATTCGACCAAATCAAATTATTTTATTCTATTGCATGTTATTTTATTTACTTTTCTTTTATATTCTATAATTTTATCATAAACTTACTACATGTGTATCCAATACATATGTACATGTTGGTAATAAATCATCGATGAATATAACAAAGTACGTGGAACCCTTTTGGTATTGATAGACTTGTGATTGCATACATCAATATGTATTAATTCAAAGAGTTCATCAACTCTTATGATGCGCCCACTGAATGGGTGCATAGCCATTAATTGTTTGAGATATAATTAACCTGTATCATATGATTCATAATCATATAGTAAAATTATTTCTCAAAACTACGGCTTAGTCTATAATTCCAAAACAACTGTAAATAATATTAGACACATATGTATTTTTGTTGCATCACTTTTACTATGAAAACAAATTCCATAATATAGTTCTATTTCATAATGAATATTCATAATACTCATGTTGAAATATAGTTATATCTATTTTTCAGTCAATACCAAAAATAAACATTATTTCACAAATAACGTTCGGTACATTTTACGAAAACAATTTTCGTAATTTGATGCAATCATTAGGTGCTATATGGCATGCTTCTACTATTTCCGCCATTACTATAATAGCGTACTGAATTTAGAGGTCCACCATTCACTTAATATTGTTGATATTGTTTACTTATTTCATATGCTGCAACTAGTTTACAATGGAGAGTTCTTTGATCAAATATCTTGAACTCAAAGAAATAAATGTTATAGAAAACAATTTTCTATATGAAAATACATTTCAGAATAAAAATCATATTTCATATTCCAATATTAGGTATCAATTAGTATTACAATTATTGTTTCCAATGTTTCTCTATAAAGCAGAAGTGACTATTCATTCTCTTCATTCCAACTTTACCTTAAATTACATCTATTCTTATACATTTGTTTTTCTTTCAAATGGTCAAATTATTCAAAAGAAAACCTTACTACAATATCATAACAAACCTTTTACAAAAGTGCATTCAATTATTCTTAACATTTAAGATATCAAATATGTTGCACTTTATGTAAACCGATCAAGATGACATTTCAACGATCGAGTTCTTAGATGTATCTTGTAGTTTATGGTCTTTTGTTACATTAACACAATATGATCCTTTTGAAATCATTCAAGTTGAATACATGATCTTAAAATACTGTTTATTGGCTTACTTCGAATGAACTAACTTCATCGAAATATTGTACCCCACAATCTATGACTGTTCACCATATAACATTTATATGTGAAAGTACATGGATCAAATATCCACAGTCTTGAATTACATTTAGAGTTCAAAAACTCATAAAATGCAGTACATGGTCTAAACCAAATAAACATATAAGTGACCAACTTACGAATGTATTAGGTAGTTGAAATTAGGCACTTGCATGGGTATAGAAACATTATATAACATGCAATTATAATTATCAGTAAGTATATATTATATTTTTATTTGTCAACTTTCAATTCAGTTTGTTTATATAAGTTAATTGAAAAACGTTTTATCAATCATATTAAATGCACAAATTTATCATTGTAGATAATTATAACATTATATAGCATATGTTCTTACAATATTAGGAAGGTTAAATGTTACCATTTCATTTTTCTAATAAGGCTCCCACTAGTCTTTTATATTTCTCCAAACCCTAAGATAAAACATAGAAGTCTTACAACTTCACTAGTGGGTGTTAGGACTCATTTGTTTTGGTATTTTGACCTTGAGTTTGCTCAACAAATCATAGCCCCACAAATGATGGATAACTCCTTATCGGTTGTATCATATACAACTCCTAACCCATTTTTCCTTGTTTTAATCTCATTTCAACCTTGAGTTTGTTCAACAAATCGAAAGAGATTATTCACTCATACCTACCATATCGTGATGGCCTAAGTATAGTATATGTACATTGAGTTTGCTCAACAAATACATATAGTTATCTTACCTCATCTGTTCAATATATTAATAATACTACGCATAACATTCCTAGCTTGAATTTGCTCTACAACTAAGGAGTATGTAAGTAATTTATTAATATATATATATATATATATATGGTAGAGGACAACATTATATTGAAGATTCATAATCTTCAATATATATTGAGTGATATCGACTTATAGAATAATATATTTCTTATGAAATACTCCAACGATTCAAGTGTCAGACACATTAGAAATCATGGTATATGTACATTTACATATGTATTTATTTCTCAACTCTATTTGGGTTTCTTTAATGTTCCATATTTAGTTTATACACATATCATATAAGTTTTATTGTTATATAACTTTTATATTTCATATTACTTATATGATAGTCTTACGTATAATGTATCATTAATTAAATCTTACCTATTTAATTTTAATCAATTAACTCTTTAATTAATTTTAAATTAGTATTCCAATATAACTTTTATATTTGACATATCTACTATAACATTTATAGTGTATACTATAACCTTTAAAGTGTAACACACATATATCAAATATATGTGTATTTTATTTAATTAGTTAACCTTTAATTAATTTATTCAAATTAACAATTTTTATTAAAATTTATTAATTTCAAAATTTATCTTGTATACATACATGTATACTTATGTTATCTTAAACATTTTAAAATAACATAACATATATCAACATATATAATACATGCATATATGCATTAATTAATTAACTTATTTAATTAATTTATTTTATTAATCTTATTAATAAATTTAAAATTTGAAATTATTATATAAATATTTTCAAACATTTTGAAAATATCATTATCCTTTCAAACATTTTGAAAACTTATGTAGTATTATAACTTTTATAATAAACATGTTTTATTTAAAATTTAACTATTAAATTTAAAATCTTTAACATTAATTTTCAAAATGATTTTGAAAATTAGCCCAAGGCCCAAATTAAGTTGGGTCTTTTCTATTAGGGGCAACCTTTGGGCTCACTTCACCTTTCAGACCAGGCCGGTAACCAGGTAGGACAAGGTACTTGATTACCCAATTCCAATCCTAGACATTACCTGTCTAGACACCGTAGTAAGTGGGCAAGCTTAATTAGTTAGCCCTAATATAACTAATTTAGACCGCATAGGCTATTGGGCTCCAATACCATTGTTGGAACTGGGCCAGCCCGCAGTGGTAGTGGTGGGTGTATTTCAATTTTTTTTCATCATATTGGATCTTTATTGGGCCCATGAAGTCTAATTCATTTAGAACAATTCTAAATTTGTTTTAAATAAAATCATGTATTTTATTTAAATTTAAGTATTTTGTATGGTAAAGTTAATTTGAATGATTTAATTTATATATATACATGTATCATATACATATATATGTGTGTGTGCATGTGTAACATAATAATCCGTGAAGGGTATAACATGCCCGTATATGGATGTTGGAATTTACATCACAACAGACACATTAGCTTATTTCGTATGTATTGTATGTGTAGGATCGTTTTCACCCTAGAGGAGGGATGAATAGGGTGTACTAATATAAATTAATGGAGAAATAAACACAGAAAATAATACAGTAAAGATCACACACAGTTTTACCCAACTTCAGCAATAACCTGCCTACGTGCTGCCCTCAAGGTTTCTACTAAAAATTAAGTAATCAGACACTTACAAAACACGTAAACTCACGACATCCGCTAACTTGATTAACCTAACTCTAAGCTCAAAACCCTGCCACAACTTAGCCACTGAGTTGCGAATTTTCAAACTACGCACCATAGTTTGTACCTAGTTACACAACTAGAAATTTACACAATTTTAAAAGGAAATTACAAAATAAAACTAAAACTAAACAAAACCCTATATTAAAAATGAAGCCCAATTCAATTAAACTAAACCGGCATAGTTTAAACGAAAGACCGTCTCCCCTTTTTATTTTTGCTTGTGTATTCTCTTCGGCCGTTCCTTTTGATCTTCAAAAATTAGGGTTTCGTGTCGAATTGAAGCCGCCGCTTGAAAATGAAAACTCGAATCACTTGCCTTGAAGCTTTTTTTACTCATGTTGATTACTACTGTGTTCTTTGATTTGCTTTACGGTCGCTTCAAGATCGAGTTCGAACGGAATAAAATCGGTATGTGATTTTTTACTTTATTTCTCTTTTGATTTGCTTGAACTTGAACTCGATGATTTGCCGATGATGATATAGGTTCAATTTATAAGGATCAAACCCTATTTTATCATTCGTATATTTTGATTTGAATGTTTTAGTTGCTTTGCTTGGCCGTTCGATTATTGATTGAATGCTTGTGATGAATTCTGACTTGTTCATTGTATATACGTTACTCCATGAATTTGAATTTGCTCCGTTCTTTTCTGCTATGGCTTTGGCATTTAAATTTGTGATAAACTTGACTTTCTGACTTGTTCATCAGTGACTTGCTGTTCCATTTTTTTTGTTTTGGTTCCATTCTTTGCTGGCTTTGACTTGTTCATGTTATAACCCATGGCTGATTCATGACCCATGGCTTGTTGAGTGTTTTTTGTTGTATATTTGTGTGTCACCATGTATATACATACATATATGTGTGATTGTTGTGCCTATTGCACTGTCCACTTCGAGTACTTACTTTGTTGTGTCTGGTCTGGTTCCACATGTTAATTTAAGTCTTCATGTTGCATTATAACTTGTTGTTGCATTTTGGAGTGGTCTGGTGGTCTGCACTTTGTACATGTCTTGTTGTTGTTTTGACATGTTCACCTCTGGTTCACTCGAGTGTGGTTGCATTGTTTTGCTTCGAGTTAACTCATTTTGGACCTGAGTGTAGCTTGATGCATTTGAAGTCTGGTCTGTTCTTTCCTTTGTCCTTTGTACATTTGTTGTCTGGTTCAATATGAACCTGGTTGCATGAGGACTTGTTATTCAAGTGTTGTATGTTGCGTTGATCTTCAAGTGTACATTGCATTTGCTATGTCTAGTGCAATTGAAGTCTCTGACCATCAATTCTGGTTGGAGTCTGGTTTGTTGTGTGTGTGTGTGTGTGTGTGTGTGTGTGTTCATGCCCGAAGTCTGATATGTCTAGTTCTGGTGCACTGCCCTGGTCTGAGTACTTTTGGTTGAGGCTGGTGCACTTTTGTTATTTGAGTCTTGTTCCAGCTGCTTTGTACATGTCTGAATGCATGTTGTATGTTGGTTTGATGTGCTCACCTATCCTTGTGCACTTATTACTGTAGTCTGGGTTCATTGATGACCTGCTTGCTTTGTTGCACATATGCACTTTGATTTTGTTGCTCCTGACCATGTCTTGTTAGTCTTGCATTTGCTTCGAGCCCCTGTGCCCTTCATGTTTTCATGCTCCAATGTTTACTGCTGCTGTGTTCACCACTGCTCTGTTCTGTCTGGTTCATTTTGAAGTCCGGTCCGGTATGGTTGTATGGTTGCACTGCAAAATATTTCTTTTTCAATTTTACTACGTCAGTGTTTATTTTGCAGATAGTTCAGATGCTGGATACAGGCTGGAACAAAGTTGAAGATCAAAGTACAAGTGAAGAGTGAATATGTAGTGAGGTGAAATATGTATGTAAAATTATAAAGTGAAAATTGTGTTGTAATTGAAACTTGTATAGTGAGAGCTTAAATTTTTACTATTTGAATTTGTAATAAAATATTTGTTTGAATAAAATATTTGTTTAAATATGAATTCCAAGTTATTTAATTTATTCAACAAATATTTATTTAATTATGTGGAAAAATAAAATAGTACAATAACAAAGACATTTAAACGAATATATACATGTTTATTATCATCAAACAAAAATCATAGGCTATTGTATTCTACAGTATGTTGTCTAAATATGTGCATATATCTATAATGCAAAGTATATTTATAGGAAGAAAATACCTTTTATTTCGAACAAGATTGGTCAACGAGTTAGATATATGTAACAAATTACATAATTGCCCCTAGGGCATACCCTAAACTCTATCACTGTATATGAAGAAGTCGCTTATGAATATGCAAATTTTGTTGAATATTATCTTCACTTACCAAATGCGTGTAGGTTTTGTTGAAAACACATCTTAACTTCTTCGATGACTTGATGATGAAGGTGAAAGCTATTGATTTGAATGTGGATGAAGAGCAAAAGGCTATGATGGTATTAAGCTCTTCCGGAGCGATACATGGTATTCACAGACAGCTTTATCTATGGCAGAAGCACGCTGACATTAAAAGATGTGAGGATGTGACTCTTGAGTGAAGAGATGAGAGATCTGATGAACCTTATGAGTGAAAGTGTGAAAGGGTAAAAGCTAGTAGTAGTCAAGGGTCATTAATAGAGAGAGGAAGAAATGATAAGAAGGAGAATAATTTTTGAGAGAGTTTCAAGTTGAGGAAGCCTAGAAGTGATTCGAGAGGCAAGTCTAAAGACAACATGTGTCGTCATTGTAAGAAGCATGACCATTGGAAGAAAGATTGTCCATATTTGAGGAAGAGAAATGAAGCGGATGATTCTTCATCTATTGAAGAGGAGAAGGTTATTTCTGATGATGTGTTAACTGTATCTGTTTTTTATGTATCAGACCATCAGATGCTTGATTTAAGGGCATCTTTCCACATGATGCCTTGGAAGGAGTATTCCTTTTCTTATGAAGGTAAGAAGGAAAGTGCCATATTGATGGGAACAATGCTACTTACAAGTCCTTAGGGGAAGGATCATTACGTATTTGCATGCATGATGGCATGGTATGCACAACCACTGGAGTCCTGTGTGTTCTAGGTTTAAGGAAATCTCTTTTACCTTTAGGTCAGCTAGCATCTTTGGGTTACATGATTATGATATAGTCGAATAGCTTAAAGGTAACACATGGTGCTCTTGTATTGATGAAAGGAGTAATGGTTTGGAATCTTTATTTGCTAAAAGGATGTACAGTTCTTCGAGAGTCGTGTGTTGGAGTTGATAGTTCACGAGCTTTGGATGTCACCTAACTTTGGCATCTCTGATTGGATCATGTTTCGAAGAAGAGCTTCGAGCTGCTTCATAGAAGAAAGATTGTTTGTAAGATTTTTCATCTCACAACAATCAACAAATTAAGTAGCAATTATAGGGCTGAATGCCCCCATAATTGAGGATGTGCAAGCTTGAGTGATATTCAGCTTGCCTTCTTTTCAAGTAGAAATTATATTATTGAATGCCTATATAATTTTATTTTAGCTTTTTAATTGTATATTAAAATGCCTCTTTCAAATTATTCTTTAATCAAAATCAAACTTAGAGAATAGAATAGAAAATATGGTAAATAAATAAAAACACTAAGATTTACGTGGTTCTGATTTCAAGAAATTATACATCCATGGAAAGCCCCATCTTCTATTCTACCATTCATCATTTGACACTTTTACATTTCTGCGTTGTTGCAGAGAATCTTTTCATTTACATAATACATTTATTTTTATTTTCCAGAGTCTTTCCCCATTCGGCTATAGTGCCTATGTTTTTATAACCTAATTTTCCCTTTTGGATTGCTAACATGGCGCTTCGTTTATTCCTCTTCGTTAGATTTTGCCATGTGTCCTTCCTCTAGTTGATCATTTGAATGTGTAAGGATTGCTGATGTTATCTTTGGCAGGAAACTTGAATTGAGACGGGAAGCCTGTTTTTGAATAGGTCACTGATATGATGCAGTAGCCAGCTATCTGGGAGTACTGAGGCAATGCAGTATTGGTTGTTTCTTTTTTAGCTCTGTTTTTGTAAGAAATGGAATGCAGTTCCGTCTTTTATGTCATGCCTTTTGAGCATTTTAATTTGTTAGTAAGTTCTGTCTTAGAATTGCAGTACAGTTCCTTTGCTTTATCGTTGGTTTGAGCCAGGACCGACCCGAACAAGAATTTTGCCCTAGCCGATTTCAAAAAAAATGATACTTAAAAGTAGTTAATGCAGTAGGAATTGAACTCTGATCACTTGTCACATTAAGCAATGTGCAAACCACTTGAGACATAACACAATTATTGTTTAAGTTATACATAGATATTATTTAATTTTAACTATTTTTGACGAATCATATTCGTCACCACCTTCGCTGTTGCCTCCTACACGTCCGTTGCCCTAGGCGGCTGCCTAGCTCGTCTATCCCTAGGGCCGGGCCTGGTTTGAGCTGCTTTAAATACGTAGATGAGAAAGGAATATATGTAAATATATATGTGTGTGTTTGTATTACAAAGGAACTGTGTTCCTTGCTATAAAAGAAACTTGGATTCCTTTATTAGTATGGCTTAGGTGGCAGTGTATTTCATGTCCAATGTGCACAACACTATATAGTATCATCACAATAACAATATGTACATTAGATTTGAGGGATTCTCAATATACATAGTTGAGCATATTACACAAGTCACTTCATTAAAAGCAAGGCGAGTTCTGTTCATGATATCAGGACGAGTATGTATTTGGGTAGTACACGTAAAAGGAAAATATGTACTTGGCGAGCTCTGTTCATCGCTGTTTGCTGTTTTAAATTGTATTGCTTAAATCAACCGAAGGCAGATAGACACCGTTTATCGATTGAACAAAAATTATACCCAGTGCAGTTCGTTATATATGTTTAGCACAGTCCGCTATGTATAGTTTAGCGCAGTTCGCTAGTATATTTCAGCGCACTTCGCTGTATATATAGTTTAGCGAAGTTCGTTATATGGTTTTTATCTGAGATCATCGCACATAACGGTCGAAAAATAACATCCATGGCCTCCTAATTATTTCTTCCTCGCGATTATCTGAGTTTTTCGCCTTCGCTTGTTGTTTTCTGCTCGTTTTAGTGCTCTGGTTTCTCTGCTGGTTGTTTTTCTCTGAGGCGACTGATCTCTCGGCTCTCGTCACTGTCCCTCTAGGGTTCGGTTTTATGGATTTGGGGGTTTTCCTATTCCGTGGTACTTTCGCGATTTCTTGCCCTTCATTTGATAGCATTGCAGCAGCGCTACTGGAGGTGGTGGCTCCTCCTATTTCGGTATGCTTCTCCAGCTCTGTTTCGATTGAGGTTGGGGTATTCTCTGTTAAGGCTTTCTCGATACTAGCTCGGTTCAAATTTCTTGTGGTTGATGGGTGTTTCTTGGAATTGATCCCCGATTCAAGTGCGTGTTTATCGGTATCATCTCGAGGCTCGTCTTGTTCGAGCCCGGTGCCTGATAATCTGCCTGAGTATAGGGCGTATTGTTCCAGTTTGGTTTGGCCTTTCGGAGGTCCAGATCTCACTTCCCGTTTCACACCGAGTCTTTGCTATGGGAATTTGGTTTCTGATTTGGCATCTTGCCAGTCGGATCTGATTTTTGGTTCGTTTGCTGATGATTCTGTTAGTGATTTCGTTGGCAACTTGGCTGTTTGTGGCTCCAATACGACCAACAGCCGAGAGTTCACCACTCGGTTTGTTCCGCAACTGTCGTTTGTTGGGGCTGCTGCGGCTGCTGGCTGCCCGGTTGTGACTTCGTTCGTTTTTGGTACTGTGGGTGAGTTAGGTGCTGCCTATGCTCTAGGGGAGATGGAGCTTTCCACCTGTCCTCTCCTAGCTGCTTGGCCTATGGTTGCAGTGGTGCCTAGCTGTGCCCTTTTGGCTTCGGCCGAACCTGCTGTGGCAGTTTTTGACAGCGTTGAATCGGTTTTGGCCACTGACCTTTTGGTGCTCTCCTCTATGTCATGCCCGCAATGTGTGATGGATCCTACTCCGCCCGTGCAGGTATGTGAGACCTATTGCAGACCGGTATGTCCCCCGTTCTCCTGTTTCCTTTCCGTAGTTATTTGTGATTTGTCACTTGTTATCTGGTTGTCGACCGATGTGGTCGGCCATTGTTGTTTGAGCATTGACACTTGTCCGTGTGTGCTCCCTGACACTGCCGTATCGTCTGAGATCGGGGGTGTGTCAGGTCACTTTTTGTCGATTGCTTCGGAACTGTTGGGTTTTGTTTCAAAGTGGGGTGTGTCAGAACCAAAGAGGGATTCTATCTGTTGGGTTTTGTTTCTGAGTCACTTCGACTCCAGTTCTGTGTTGCTTGTGACTTGGTTGCTTTCTCGTTTCCTGGTATTGATAGTATTCTGTCGGAGCCATCGAACAGCTCAGTGGGCCTGGAGCGATTGGCGAGGACGGTATCCTATCTCCTTATCTGTGCGTATAGTGATCGTCTGTGATCACTATACGGACAGCATGAGATACTGTCAGCTTTCGGCGCTCCGTTCTTCTGGTCCCGCTGCTTGGTGCGCCTCGCGAATCTTACCTACTTTGCGGGGCTGTACTCTTAGTGACAGTCTCGTTTTGGTAAGATTCCCACAGCAAGATGGGACGCATCCAGATTGCTCCCTTACACTTGACCGGTTTTATTTCTGTCTCCCCCGTGTCGCTCTTCCTTTCCGTATTCACCCGGATCAAGACCAGCAGTTTGTTGAGTCGGGGGTACCAGATGCTGTTATCCCTTCCTCCTCCTACATCCACTCTTTAGCGGCTCCTATCTGCCCCGCTACTGATCGGATCAGGTGGCAGTATACAGTTCGTCTGATTCGCCTTCCCTACTGCTTACGATTTTCTTCTACTCTTTCTGCTCCTTCTGTTCCTTCGGGTCCATCTTCTTCTTACTGCTCAGCAGAGTGCTCCCTCCTCTCTTCTTCATGCTCTCTGTCCATTACCATCCCGATGATGAGTAAGGCAGAAATTGCGCTTCTGAACGCGCGTCTTGACTGTCTGTCCAGGAACTCTTTTACGGAGGTTGCTGGGGCTTCTCGGTCGGCCTCGACCGATAGTGAGGAGTCCTCTGTAGCTTCTTTTGAGCCCACGGTTTCTTCTGTTCGTCCGTCCCGTCGCAGATTTCGTAGAGTTCCTTCTACTCCTCGCACCATCCGTACACGCTCTATAGCGGCGTCCGAGCAGGTCGACAGATCTACTCGACACTCTCTGTATCTTGTCTGAGCTACCTCGGTCATCCTGCTTGTTGTGGTCTGCTTTTTCCTTTTCTGCTATTTTCGTCATGTCGAACTTTCTCTTCTGGAACGTTCGCGGTATTGGCAATGATGCATCTTTGGCTAGGCTTAAACGCATTGTCCGGAAACATTCGGTGGGTTTGCTTTCTATTCTGGAACCTTTTCTAGATCCGGTGGGCATAAACAGTACCGTTTTATCTTTAGGTTTTGGCGGGGGGTCTGCCAACGTCTTGGGTAAGATTTGGATTTTATGGTCCAAATCCTATTCGGTCCACTCTATTTTTGACTCGTCTCAACTATTCTCGGTAGCCTGCTCCTCATCTTATTTTGCTTCACCTTTTCTGTTTTCGGCTGTGTATGCCAAATGTGTCCGTTCGGAGAGGCTATCTCTTTGGACGGACATTTTAGGTCTCGGTTCACTGGGCTTTTCTTCCTCCGTGGTTGGCGGCGATTTCAATATCGTCGCATGCCTGGCAGAGAAACGGGGTGGAGCAGCCATCAACCGTCTTGCGATGGCGGATTTTAACTCGTTCATTGTCGGATCTGGTCTCTCCGAGCTCCCGTTCGTGGGATCGGCGTTCACCTGGTCTAATAACCATGTTGGACCTAGTCGTATCCTATCCAGGCTAGATCGGGTCTTCGGCTCGGAGGATTGGTTTCGCTTACCTTTCTCCTTTTCGGTTGTTCATCTTCATCGGACCTTTTCTGACCATTCTCCTCTGTTAGTTCGATGCTCTCCTTTCCCTCTGTCGGGGCCCTCTTCTTTTCGCTTCCAAAGTATGTGGAGATCTCACCATACTTTACATCAAGTGGTAGCTGATTCTTGGTCCGTTCCCATCGTTGGTCCTCCCTGTTCTGTTTTCAGTCGCAAGCTGAAGCGCCTCAAGTGCAGTCTTAAGGCTTGGAACACGAACGTTTTCAAGAACATTTTCGATCGTGTTCGGTCTGCCGAAGAATCTCTTATCATTGCTGAATCATTGGTAGACGAGTCTCCGTCTTTATCCAACAAGGAGGCATGGGCTTCTGCTCAATCCTTCTTTGCTTCGGAACTTCGTATTGAGAATGACTTCCTTCGCCAAAAGGCGAGGGTCAAGTGGGTGGTAGAGGGTGACGCGAACTCCAAGTTCTTCCACTCTCTTATTCGGAAGAAAAACAACCTTCTTTCCATTCGGGAGATCTTGCGCCCTGATCTATCTTTGGCATCCTCGCCTGAGGAAGTCAAAGATACAATTGTGACTCACTTCCAATCCTTCCTAGGATCGCCTTCGGTGGCCGAAACCGACCCTTCTCTTTTAGCTTTCATTCCCAGGTTGGTTCTCACGCCAGAAAGTGATATCCTTGCGGAATTCCCATCGCCTGAGGAAATCCGAGCTAGCGTTTTCGCTCTTAGTAAGGATAGTGCTAGCGGCCCTGACGGGTTCAACGGTACCTTTTACCGTTGTTGTTGGCCAATTATCCAGGCTGACTTCTGTCTTGCTGTCCAGTCTTTTTTCGCCGGTAGTTTCCTCCCCTCTAGCTGGTCATCCACCAACCTTTTTCTCATCCCTAAATGCGACCTGCCACGTTCCTGTGGCGACTTACGACCCATCAGCCTTTGCAACTTTTCAAATAAGGTTATTTCCAAGATTTTGGCTAGCCGTTTGGCCCCTTTCCTTGAGCGTATTATCTCTTCATCTCAAGCAGGTTTTGTTAAAGGGCGCTTAATTTCCGACAATGTCCTGTTGGCTCAGGAACTTATTTCCCAGATTGACCGGAAAGTGCGGGGCTCTAATGTTGTCTTCAAACTGGACATGGCAAAGGCCTACGATCGTATGTCGTGGTTTTTTGTCATAAAGGTTTTGAGAACTTTCGTTTTCCCGGAAACCTTCATTGACCTTGTTTGGAGGCTTATCTCCAACTGCTGGTTCTCTGTGCTCATCAATGGTTTGGCTAATGGGTATTTCAGGGCTGGGCGAGGTCTGCGCCAAGGAGACCCGCTCTCGCCTTCGCTTTTTGTGATTGCGGCTGAGGCTTTCATTCGCGGCCTACATACCTTAACGATTTATAGTCAGATTCAGCGTTTCGGGATTCCTAGGGGCTGTCCTCTCATTTCGTCTCTGTCGTTTGCTGATGACATTGTAATCTTCTCTAACGGTAGTCGCTCCTCTATTCGGAGACTCCTTAGTTTCATTCATCTATACGAGAGATCCTCCGGTCAGCTCGTTAACGCTTCTAAAAGTTGTTTCGTCCGTGCAAAGGATTGTTCCGCCTCTCGATCATCCTGGATTGAGACAACTTCTGGTTTCAACGAAGCCACGCTTCCTTTACCCTACCTGGGTATCGTTCTGTACCGTGGTAGGAAGCTTAACGCTTATTTCGACCCTTTAGCTGACAAGGTGAGGGGTAAGGTCATTCGTTGGAATGCGGCTCTTCTTTCTCAGGCTGGCAGACTGGTTCTCATAAAGTCTGTGTTAGATTCGATGGGAACTCATGTCTTTGCGACTATGACCCCAACCTCCTCTTTCTTTCGGACGTATCGTTCTTTGGCCTCTTCCTTTTTCTGGGACAACAAGGTAGACGATCGTCGCCATCACTGGATCTCGTGGGACACGGTTTGTCGCCCCAAGAACGAGGGCGGATTGGGGCTGCGCAACCCCAAGGATATTTGCTCTGCATTCGCTTGCAAACTGTGGTACAGATTTGGTACTAACGACTCTTTATGGTCCTCGTTCCTTCACGCTAAGTACCGTAGGCTAGCGGGCTCTAATTATTCGGGTTGTCCGTCCTATGCTAGCGAGACTTGGAAGCACATGCAGTCAGTGAAATCTTTATCTGATTCCCATGGCGGTCTTTTAGGCTGGGACGGTGCCCCGTTTTCCATTCTCAGAGCTTGGACTTCGATTAGAATTCCTTCCCCCATCCGTCCTTTGTTTTCCTTCATCTGGGATTCTCGCTCTCCTTTAAAAGTTTCGACCCTGATGTGGCGTATCCTCCATGATGGCCTTCCATTAGACGAGAATCTCCAACGGATAGGCATCCCCTTAGTTTCCCGTTGCAGTTGCTGCGACAGTGGGGAATCGGAATCCTTGAACCATTTATTCTTCGCTGGTTCCACAGCCAGATCTTGCTGGAACTTCTTCGGAAATTTGGTTGGTGTTCGAGGAATTACCAGATCTGTTAACGATCTACCATCAACGTGGTGGTCTGGGAACTCCAGGAAATCTCTTCGTTCGATCATTCATCGCTTGATTCCTTGTCTCCTTTGCTGGCACATTTGGTGTGCTCGGAACAAGGCTATCTTCGACAGTTCTCCTATGGATCCCGTGGTCATTATTCGGCGCGTCAGGAATGACGTATTCCTTGCTTTCCGAGGTCGGCCTTTCAGGGGGCGCTTGAGCCCCGGTATCCATCATCTAGTGGGTCTCCTGTCTATTACTTGTGCGCTGAGTTCCGCTAGAACTGGCGTTGGTTGAGTGATTGATCCAATCGGAGCGTTGGTCCTCATCCGACGTTCTTGACTCTCTCACCCCCCCCCCCTGTTGGTTTTGATGTGGTTGCTAGTTTTTTCAGGTTCAGGTTTTGTACGGAGTTTTGGTCGTTATCTTTGGCTGGGGGTTGTTTCCTTCGGTTGCACTTCAGTTTTTCGATCTTCTTTTCGGATGTTGGAATTCGGAGCTCATTGGGTCTTGTTGTTTGGATGGTTGGGTTTGCTTGAGGCCGCTTGTTCTGGGTCTCTAGGATTACAGTGTTTTGGCTTGCGGATCTCTACTGGTATTATATTCCTCTGTCGGTGGGTGGTTTTCTATCTGGTGGACTGGCCTACACCTTTTTTGGTGTAGCGGGGATGATGGTTGAGCGGTTGTTAGTTACTTCTTCTTCAGCATTGTCTTATGGTGCTGCTGTTAGCTTAGCTTTTTTTTTTCATCTGTGATTTTCTTCTGTTTTTTTCGAATTGTGAGAGGCATATTTTGTATGTCTTGCCGTGTTTTGTGAGCCGTTGGAGAAAGGCTTGTTTCTCCTTTTTATAATAATTCTAGTTTAAAAAAAAAAAAAAAAAGGTTTTTATCGCAGTTTGCAATATAGTTTTCAGCTCAGTTTGTTATATAGTTTTCAGTGTAGTTTGCTATATAGTTTTCGACGCAGTTCATAGTATTATACTACGCTGTAGTTCATGTTTTGTAAGTTAATGCCATTGTACGTCAGTACACTAGTGGTTAATAATGATATAACCATCAAAATTGAATCAAGTTGAACATTGTAATCAAATGGGAACATCATGATACATTTTGGCTATTTGTTATACATTTATAAAATGATGAAATACTAATGAATACAAGTTTGGATCAGAGCATATATTTTAGTAATATTAGGATCACATGTTTATCGCTCTTACTTTGCATGAATGAGACAGTTGAGCAATGCTTCCACGACTAGATCAACAGACATATTCTTTGATTCTTAACCTTTTCCTAACTATGACATTAGGTTATTATTTTCGATGTTCATAACTTCATATTATTTGATCTATTAATAAATGATTTACCATTTCAGACTTATATTTATATACATACATATTTCTTCAAAACTTCAATCACCCGTATCTCAAAATCTAAAATGAATTTGAGTATGCAACCAAAACAGAAATTATAGAGAAAAGTGAGACGAACCATTAGACTAGCTTTCGCCATGTTTTCAAAATCCATGATGATCAGAAACGACATAGTCATATCCATGTCCGTATTGTGAACGGTGCACTCGGTCGGAACACATATGGTATGATAAGGTCATGTTGTGTAGCTAAGTGCAATGGTGAGTTTTGTTTGGTCGTTGGTGATCGAAGAAGGGGGCGAAACCATGACTGCCAACCAGCTCTTCATTTGGAAGTTTACCCATAGAGCGTACTATGTAGTCTGAATATATCAATTGTTTAGTAAATAAAGCCTGCGTAATTTATGCAGTTTAGGGTTTTAATAATTCATGTAGTCAATATAGTAGTCGAAAAATGAGTATAACACTTGCCTCCAAATCTGCACTTATGTATATAAGTGCGAACTTGTCATTCTTCCCGTTCATCTTTTCGACCCTTCCTATCATTCGTTTCGAGTTTAAGGTTAATATTAAAAATATTTATTTATTTATTATTATTATTATTATTGCTATTTTAAATGTTCAATAACCATGTAATAACTATCCCAAACAAAATTAATAAATTGAACACGTTGTTTAGGCAATTTTTGGATTATTATGAAAGCATTGCTCTGTATAATATGTCGATTAACTAGTCTTGCCTGTTGATTCTACACCTGTCATTATCTACATCGGTATAGCTGAAAGGTGAGATGTGGATAGCCTACAGAAACGATAACTAATGAATTTATAAGTTCTCAAAGCAATCAAATAGATGTAACGTGGTATATATTCACAAAATATTAGTTTACATTTATTGGCTTTTTCTAAGGTTACTTCATCTACATGCTTTTGCATTGCATGTATTCAAATAGCCGATCAATTTTCATTTGCCAGCAACAAAAGGAGCACATCAGAATCAACATGTAAACTAATGTGTGCAGTGATTAACAAGGTAACAATCATAGCACTAATAAACCCTTATTATTAAGGTCGTACGAGGATGGTTTCACTTTGCCCTGCATTTTATTTTTATTTTTTAATATATAATTATTTAGTACAGGCAATTGTTGTGTCCGCATATAAGTAATATTGTTTACACTTCCAATATATTAAATTGGACAAAAGTTAGGTAAGTTTGTTGCTTCAAAAAACTAAGAATATACAATTGCAAACAAAATGGTATGAATTACTTATCTTTATTTTGTATAACTGTAATATTCCTAAACCCATTTGAAGGTAGGGCTGTTAATTTTGTACGAGTGTCCGATGTCCGATCGAGTCTATTTCATTTAAGACAGAAACTGAACATACCTCCGTCTAGTTTGATCCGAACAATTTACACCCCTATTTGGTAGTAACATACACTACAAGAAAACTGCAGTTTACCTACACCAATATGGCGTAGGCGGGGCGTAGGTAAATGCAATAGCTACGCAGCGCCTACGCCAAAGTTGGCGTAGGTAAAACCTGCGTAGCTAAAAATATGCATACGCCTTACCTACGCCATCCGTAGTGGTGTTTCCTACGCCTATATTTTTCTACGTTTTTCCTACGTCGTAATATTCCTACGGATATGGTACGACATTTCTACTTCTTTTTTACCCACGTTTTTCATACGCCCTTCGTTTACCTACGCTTTCCCCACGCCTTTGATTTTCTACGTTTTTCCTACGTCTTTCCTACGTCATTCATTTATCTACGGTTTACCTACGCCTATATTTTTTACGTTTTACCTACGCCATACACACGATTTTTTGCTGTACCAATATTTGCTTTACCTACACCTTTTCTGAAGCAATTTTTATATATTATATACTATTATATTTCTTTTCATCGTACATTAAACAGAAACTAAAATCAACTTATTTCATGTATATAAACATTTCAACAAAACGATTAACATCAAATCATTCATCTTCAATTAAATTCAAATATCTTATTCATATTACAAAGTCAAATCAATATCAATCAAGTTCTCATATGTCTAAATAGTACGATATTATGTTCATAATACATGACATCAAACATATACGACTAAGAATGAAAAATACCCTCATCCCTCACGACGATCATTTGACTCTCCATCAAATCGTTGTCGAATCATCTCAGTAAGCTGTTCATACTGCGTCTTTAGCATTTGAATTTCCACATCTTGACGCTCCATCTTTTCCTTTAGTTCAGCTCTAGTTTGCACTTCACCCCTGTTGATGCTATAAGTGGCATCTTTGTATTTCTGCATTTTATCAAATAT
This sequence comes from Allium fistulosum, assembly GCA_030737815.1. NCBI lineage: Eukaryota > Viridiplantae > Streptophyta > Magnoliopsida > Asparagales > Amaryllidaceae > Allium > Allium fistulosum. Next base: position 373,180,125 of record CM060902.1, on the reverse strand, counting down.
TGCATCAATTTCTACATTTTATACTAATTAAAATAATATTTTGGTGAAAGTTTAAATATTTACTCCATGGATATTTCCATAATAGGGTTTGCGATTCTTTCTTTTAGCGATAGCACCGGTAAGCATATCGAATACTTCTTCTTCGACTTTATAAGTAATTTCTGTGCCTTCACTTTTCAATTCTTCAATTCTAGCTTGATATTTTGCCTGCATTTATAATTCTTAAGTTCAGATAATACAAAAATCTAAAGAATGCTAAAAAAATTAGTGCAAGTGTAAAATATCCTAATTCAGTTTTGAACCTCACTGTAAACGCAACATGATTTCCTCAACAACCATAAACACTCCATCATAACTGAGCAAGAATTACAGGACAACCATCATAAAAATAAAACATTAAATGACCTACTTACCTGAAAATAGCAACTCCTCCTCCAGCCTAACAAAATCCTTCTACACTACCTTCCTTCAACAGTTCTCCCCACCATAATCCATCTCCTCCAACATCAGAAACTTCACCACGAACTCCAACAAACTTGAAACTCCCTAACTTCAATTCCCCAATCAGCCGCACTGAAACCAAGCACAATTTGACCGCCTTCGAACCCAAACCCACTTTGTTTTATAACGTTTTTGGGAATTTGGTTAAATTTTGTTTGATAAATTCTTCTTTAATAACTCATTCAAGCTAGGTAAAATAATTCTTCTGTCGGCAAAAAAGTTTCATAACAAAACACTTCTGTCGGCAACACCACCATCTCCTATTCACCTTTCCTGAAACACCCAAAACTTCACAACCCAATCACGACCACTCAATCACCACTTCATCCAAACAAAACCTACCACTTTCAATGTACATCAGCAGACTCCCTTCATTGTCCCCTACAAACTTCCTTCACCGTTCCTCCCTCACTAAACTGAACTCAACATTCATGTAGAGTGGTACAAAACTGCACTGTTGCAAGTACAGTAGTGCTGCACACGAAAATGTGCAAAAACTGCACTGGTAAAGTGCAAAAACTGCACTGGTACAGTGCAAAATCTGCACTGGTAGTGTTTATAATGCAAAAACTGCACTGGCAGTGTTTATAATGCAAACACTGCAGTGTAGTGCAAAAACGCACTGTGTAGTGCAAAAATTGCACTTTATAGTGCAAAAACTGCACGGGTGTAGTCCAATAGGCTTTGTGAAAAGATCATTGAATGCAAATGTGATATAAGAATCACTTACTGCAAATTCCGTCGATGCTTCATCAATCCATCCACTAGTGATAGATTCGCTGTCTGATATTGTGACCTTATAAGTCCTACAATACACTTCCCAAGTAGTTGGCTCTCTATTAAGTTCATCGCTCTAGAAAATAAAGACAAAAATAGAGTAAATATTTAATAACTTGATGTAAATTAACGTTAAAACAAAATGTTAAAGGTCAAACCAAATCGTTTCGATAATCCGCAAAGGATCTCGAACCACCACAATGTCGCTTTTGGTTTTGAGCTCTAGATGTTGCAGCTTTCTCTGCTTGAGCTTTTACTTCAGGAAGCTCCCAATATGCCAAAAACTGCTCGTATATCTCTTGAGGTAGGTTCGGATGTTTCTTCCCTGATTCTTTCATATTGTGAATCCAGTCCCGATACTTCAAACTTGCTTTCCTATTCCATATCTGCTTCACAATTGTTGGTGAAGCATCATCTGCCCATTGAAATGACTCCTGTACATGTAGTGAAAAATATTATGATCAAAAAATTAGATGCAACACACACACACACACTAAAATTATTACCCGAAACTCCTGAAACATCACTTTCTTAACATCATCGGGGATACTTTTAAAATTAGGCCAAAAATCGTTAATCCGCGCTAATAAACCCACTCGAATAGCATGAGATGTAGCCCTGGAAGTGAACTCATATCTGAAACATATAAATGTAACGCATGAATCTACATTACTCAAAATGTTTATATGATATATATATATATATATATATATATATATGTACTGAAATAGAGCAACCATGTGACAACATCCCTAATTTCATATATATCAAGACAACAACAAATAATTATTTTGCAAGAATTCTTACCCAACATTGGCTTGCCAGAAAATATTGACCCTTGTTACGGAGGAGGAGTCTGACACAGATGCATTAGTTGATGGATTGGTAGCATCAAAATCAAGAGAAGTAGGAAGATTGACGGGAGACATGATATGATGCTCCGCTGACTGTGATCTCGATCCATCCTGATCAGTAGGAGATGCGCTAGGTTGTGTTGCAGTTGATGTGCTGTTGTTAGGAAGACGTAGAGCAGGTCGTTTACTGGAACGACGCTGACGATCAGCTCGAGTAGACATGTCTGTTAAATGAAATTAGTATAACATAGAGGATACATATATGATTTTAAGAATTAAATACACATCATAAATGCAATTACCACAACATGAACTGAAGATTATATACCCAAAGAGAAATAAGTATACAAGAGTGATTTGAAAAAAAATCAAACAAGTACTTTAATGAAAGCATGCTACTAGTCAAATATACATGCTACCAATCAACATTATCATCATAACTTTCATTATTTACACTATTGTATTCATCTTCATCAACTTCGACATCTTCTTCATCCGCTTCGATATCATGGTCAACTTCGACATCATCGTCAACCTCTACTCCATCAAATATTTCATTATGAAGTGGTCATATGTCGTCAATGTCTTCAGTGATTTGCAACAGTCCATTGTAGTCTAAATCATTCTGATATGGTTGATTTTCGTTTACGATCATGTTAGAATTAAATGACCATCTTTGCTTTGTTTTAACGACAGCCCACCAATCCGCTTTATTGTTGTTCATAGCAGGATAAGGTACATAATAAACTTGAGTCGCTTGCATCGCCAACACAAATGGATCATAACCTTGATATTGTCTTTTGTGATTTATTTCAATAAGTGGATAATCTTTATGTGCACGACGTATTCCTACATCTTTTCTATTGTCGAACCACTCACATTTGAACAAAAAAGTTTGAAGCTCTGGTGTAATCGAGTAAGTAAGTTCAATTATTTCTTGTAACCTGCCATAATAATCTTCTAGATCATCATCCTCATTTCCTCCTTTAACACATACCCCACTGTTGTAAGTTGTTTTATTTGCTCCAAATTCTGTTGTGTGAAACTTATAGCCGTTTACGTACATTATTGGACATTTTCTATACTTCATCATAGGACCAAATGCAAGTTTTGCATAACAAACATCAGTGATTCCATTATCATCAACCTATTAAAATAAATTCAACACATTATAATATTATATAGATTTACGATAATAAACGTGATTAATATATAATAAATCATGCTTACATATGTCTTAAACCATTTCTCAAACCCTTTACTAGGCTCAACATTAGGATTTGCTTCTTCAAATTGATTGTTGGACAATTAAAATTATCAAGGGAAATTTATAATATACAACATAACTCATGTTAACTGATCTAAGCTGTGTTACATACCAAATAAGATTTGATAGCTCTTCACAATTGAGAAGCACGGTTGATTTAGCTAAAGTAAAATCTTTAATTGTTTGAAAACCTCCATCTTTCCATTTACCAGATGGACATCCTCGTTTCTGGAAGATGGATAGAGATATGTCGGGTGAATCATCCATATCATCCTCATTACGGTAGCCACTGTTAGAATTCAATTTGATATGGTCTTCAAAATAGTAATTGAAAAATGTGGATGCTTCTTCGGTAATGTATGCTTGGCAAATTGAACCTTCAACACGTGCTTTTTGTTTCACCTTTTTTTTAAGATGACCAAGATACCTTAATATAAATACATGAAATATTAAATATAACATTCTTACATTGATATGTTGAAAATATGAAATAAAATTCACTTTAGTTATATATACCTCTCAAAAGGATACATCCATCCATATTGTACTGGTCCTCGCATTAAATCTTCGGTTGGTAGATGTACAGGTAGATGTTCCATGCTATTAAAAACTCCAGGAGGAAATATTTTTTCTAATTTACACAATAACTTTGGTACATCCTTCTCTAGTTTCTCCAAATGAGCTTTATTAAGAGTGGTCGAGCATAAATCTTTGTACATTAAACTGAGCTCAGTTATGGGCATCCAAACCTTTTGTGGTAATAACTCCTTAAAAACTATCGGAAATAGAGTCTCGAGAAATACATGACAATCATGACTCTTTATTCCTGATAGTTGAAGGTCCTTCATGTCAACACATCGTTTCATATTAGAAGCAATTCCATCAGGTAACTTCAAATTTTCTACCCACTCCAATACCTTTTTACGATGAATATTTTCCAACTCATAACAAGCTAAACGTTTGAAATTTGGACGTTCACTATCAATTTTTAGTTCGGGACGATTATAATAGAAAGTAATATCCTTCCTTGACTTCAAATCATCTTTTGTTTTTCCCTTAACATTCATTATTGTGTTAAAGTAGTTCTCAAACACATTTTTCTCATTATGCATTACGTCCAGATTGTGTCGAAGTTTCAGATTCTTCCAATATGGTAACTCCCAAAATATACTTTGTTTGCACCAATTATGAATTTGTCCTTTACCAGGGATTTTTGGCTCTCTTCCTACCTCGTGTATTTTAGGATAATCTTGCACAATCTCATACACTTGTTCACTACTCAAAATGTCAGGTGGCTCTAAAGTAATAGTCGTATTTGCCCTGAAGTTTTTCTTATCAAATCTAAAACGATCGTTTAGGTGCAAGAAACGACGATGACGATCCCACCAACACTGTTTGCCGCCATGTTTTAATCGAAAGGATTCCGTCGAATCCATACAGATAGGACAAGCGAACTTGCCGCTAGTACTCCAGCCATAGAGCATTCCGTACGCTGGAAAATCACTTATTGTCCACAATAAAGAAGCAAACATTCTAAAAAAAAATTCCTTGACACGTCATAAGTAACAATGCCATCTATCCATAATTTTTTCAACTCAATAACTAAAGGTTGCGGATATACGTCAATTCCATTTTTGGGATTCTTTGGTCCAGGAACAATCACAGTTAAAAACATGTATGAATTCTTCATACACATCCACGGAGGTAAATTGTAAGGTGTTACAATAACTGGCCATGTTGAATAAGGTTTTCCAAATGAAGTAAAAGGCGCGAAACAATCCGTACACAAACCAAGTCGGACATTACGCGATTCTTTAGCAAAATCAGGATAAACATTATCAAAATGTTTCCAAGCCTCGCCATCAGAAGGATGACATAAAATCCCTTCCTCTCGTTGTCGTTCGTCGTGCCATCGCATGTGTTTCGCAGTAGCACAAGATGCATATAACCTTTGTAATCTAGGTGTAAGCGGAAAATAATGCATACGAGTGAAAGGTACACCTTTTCCATTGGTTTTTGTAGACATATCTTTTTTTATTGCAGAATTTACAACTCGTAAGGTTTTTATCTTCATTCCAATATATCATGCATCCACCCGGGCATGTGTCAATCTTTTCATACGGCAAACCAAATGCAGATACTTCCTTTTTTAATGAATACCAGTTATCAGCCAACACATTGTCAGGTGGAAGCATTTCCTTACACAAACTTAGAATCGCATTCATCATGTTTTCTAATGCATTGTATTCGGATTTTATAGCGATTAACCTAGATGTAGCTGACAAGTGTGTCATTGTACAACCTTTATAAAGCGGTCGTTTTAATGCTTCTAGCAAATCGAAAAACTTTTTAGCTTCCGAATCAAGTTCTTCTTCTACATCAGGTTCATCAGTCCACATACTTGGACCAGCGACATCCTGAACCATTTCTGTCATTCTATCTCCCGCACTATAGTCATCAAAATCAACATTGATATTTTCGGTTGCCTCTTCAACTATGACATTCGAACCATGCTTTGTCCCCGTTTCACCATGATATCTCCATACGGAATAATTCGGCATAAAACCATGATTATGCAAATGGAAAGTTATGGTTTCGTAATCATGAAGTTTCATGCAATAACATTTCTTACACGGACATCGAATTTCTTTCATTTTTGTTTTATTACAAGACGCCACTTTTAGAAAAGCTTCCACGCCATTTCTAAAATGCAATGATATCGATCCTCTTCTCCATCCAGGTTCATACATCCAAGTTCGAACTTTCATATAATCCATATTTTACTGTACAATTAGAAATTAAATTAAATTTTATACAATAAATTAATGGTAAAATTTAACAAATATATCACTAGATTTAAAGAAAATACCATATACGTTATTATTTTTTATTCAAAACATCGATTACACGTATTTTTTTATTTAAAAAGACCAATTATGCTCTAACTAAAGTCTTCATCAACTAGCTCAAAATGCTTCTAAACATCACATGCATGGTTGCTTACATTGAAGCATGTTGTCCTATTTAGCATAACATTTTTGGGAAAAAAAAAGAGGTAGCAAGAAGGGTTATTCCGTCAAAGAACTGAAAATTAAGTACAGACTTGAAAGGAATGGAAATTTTTGTTTCAGAATATGGTAATAGGTCAAATTAGATTAACATCATATCAGAATAACACGATCATTTTTCACTGTGACATGATTTTTGCAAAGTAGAAGATACAACTTAATAATAGGATGTGGAAGCATGCAAAGTGCTCACAAATAACAGTAAATGATAATCACATATATATGTGAAATCTGATGGGCCGGACCTGTCTAACATATGACAAACGCAGCGAAGGAACCGAGAGATAACCATTGCAGAATAAAACACGTGAAAAAGCAAAATAGTTTTACCTAACCAATCAATACACATATCACATCCAATCCGAATATTCTGTATGCTGGAAACAAATATAGCCAGGAATTACACACACCTTTATCCGCTGTTGTAACTATAAATAGAGGGCGTATAAACAAATAAAATTCACAAACAACCAAATATAAAATACAAAAGAACAAAGAGAAAAGAATGGGCAGTACTCCATCTCCTAAACTAATGAGCATAACCATTGTAGCCATTGTCCTAACCCATCACTTTACTAGCCTTAATTAATTTCGTTTTTCGTAACTTCATAATTGATTAATGCAGCTGCAGAACAAGCTTCGGTCACTACATCTCCACCCGTGGAGTTTTTTGTGATGATTATTGTTTGATAAGCAAACTTTACGTTTTATTTAAATGGATTACATTATAGGATTCAATCATTTCTTTTCCACTAACTTCTCTGTTTTTATTATGCATACTGAGAAAATATGGTTCTAATAATAAGGGAATAATTTTGATGTAGCATATGTACAATATACCCTTAATTACAAATAAATATTCATTGTTAATAAAAACAAAATAAGCAAACAAAACTTGAATATCAGATTCAGGTAGAGCATACAATTGTGAAATCGGGTGACAGGAAAACCGCATGAAATTTGTATTACCTTTGTGTCAAATTCTCTTTAACAAGAAGAGAGGAACTGAAACCGAAATCGAAGGTCGAAATCCAAATCGAAGATTGGATCGAAGGTTTCCAGACGTCGTAGATGGAGTCGTAGACGTTAGAGATGGAGTCGGAGACGTCGGAGATCGAAGGTTTCAGAGTGTGATTTGAGATGAATGGGATTAATTTGGAAGACGAATTGGGTTTTTGTACATACGCCGGTTTTGATAAATGAGAATGAAAGGGTTTTGTACATACGCCGGTTTTGATAAATTAGGTTAATATTTTGGCTAAGACCATGGCGTAGGTATGGCGTAGGAACAATTCCTACGCCTTTCCTACGCCATGAAAACTTTGTAGAAAACTTTGTAGATGTGGAAACGGCGTAGGAAATGATCTACGACCTTCCCACGCCATCATTTTAACGTAAGGAGTTTCCTACGCCTTTCCTACGCTTTAATTAATTTTCAGCATATCGAAGCTGGCGTAGGTAAGACGTAGGAAATTTTCTTACGTCTTTCCTACACCATTACCACTTTCTACGCGTTTCCTACGCCATACCTATGCCCCGCCTTTTGGCGTAGGAAAGACGTAGGAAATTTTATGTAGGAAATTGATGTGTTTTCTAGTAGTGATATTTGTTTATTTTATTTTTATTTTATCGAACTAAGAGAAATTATACACTCAAAAGTGAATGCAATAGGGTGTAGTAATCTCAATCGATTACATTTTGGGCTCAAACGGTCGGGAAAACGTAGTAAGCTTGGGCGCTTGTGGAATAAATGCCCAAACCCTAGGCGTCCTTTCAAAGAGAGCCTCAAATGGAGCGCTTGTCGAACAGATGCCTAGGGCTTATACATTTGTTTAACAAGTGCCCAAGTATATGCCCTCCAATGGCACAATTCAACGGCTATATTCCACACTTCTAGAGATACCATCCACCTTCATCTTTTCTCCTTCCACATAACACTGTACAATATTTCCAAACATTCTACCCTCACTGTCATCTTAAAATGTTTTCTGATTTCGACATCGATGCCTCAAGATGCAGTTTAAAGGATTAGATTTAGAAGACTTTACAGTTTCGGTTGGTGGAGTGGTAACTACTGTAGTTGGACTTCGACGGAAGACTATAATTTATGTTATATTTGGTGTGCACTCTCAAACGATCATATTCGAGGTGCCGACCAAAGTTGTGAGACTTTTGGGAAAAAATTATAATTTGCTACAATCGAAAGGTTATTGATCGAATAAGGTCGCTATCTACGATCAAAGGTCGTTTTGAAAAAAATCAATCTTTAAACGCAAACATTTCATTCTCAAATGTTCAAGTTAAAGTAAACGAATCCTAGTGGATTTGAAAATGAAATGCAGTTGGTATGATTTCCAAAATTTTCATATGTCTATATTTTTCTTAAAGTTCTCTAATTATTTAAGTGTTTTTTTGTAGAGGATAGTAGCAAATAAATTGTTTAAACAAATCTATAGACCAGAGAATAAATAAGCAGCTCATTTTTATCAGTTTATGCATGTTTGTGACTTACTAGTTGAGCATGTAAAATTGAAATCCTCTCTTTAGAAAACCGTTCAAGACGTCCAATCAAACAGCGCCCAAGAAAAACCGCTAAGAGTCGGAAAAAGCTCTAGCCATAGGGAATCGTTAGAAAGCCAGGTATGGGGTTGGAAGAGCAGTTAACCCCATCAAAGATGATTTTGTTAGGCCTCAGAAAGCCAAAGTAGCAAAAAAGTAGCAAGCTGTTGGGGCGGATCAAGAAGAAATAAAAAAAACTCCTACTTGAATCCAAAGATTCCTATAATCGTGCAATGGAGTGCAATGGAGTTTCAAGCTGTTCAACACTAAAAAAACATTGAAGTTGGATTGACTTCTTACTGGAAACAAAAGAGGGATGAAGATGCAGTAATGTTCGTGAATACTTCGAACATGTCTGAAGAACAACGAGAGTACGTAGACGGAATCCAGGAGGAGAGAAATTATGAGGCGTAGGCGTGAAGAGTGGTTGTAGTTGTATTTGTATATCTATAACTATTGTATCTTTGAATTTTTAGTTGATGTATTCTATTATGAACTTAATCCAGTAATTTTAGAAGTACGGCTATATAAAATTGCATTACATTACTTGATATGAAAAGAAATTGCGATATATTACTTTTCGACAATACCAAATAAAATTGTGATACATTACTTGATATGAAATGCAATAGAAATAAATTACAACAACACTAAACAACAACATGAAGAACAACAACAACAAACTTAACAACAATAATAAACTTTCATTGATTGCTACAAAAGCTCTAAAGATGATTTATTTGATCATTTTGTAGTCTTTGGTGGAGTTGAGCACTACTCTATCACACTTGGCAGGAAACATGAAACTAGAGTTCCATTGTGTTTCCAATCATATCGTTCCACCATACATTCTGTGTTGCTGGAGCACCATCGTAGACAAAGTCATCTTCCATGTCTCTTTCGTCCTAAATAATCATATTGTGTAAAATAACACAAATGTACATTATTTTTGTCATTTTAAAGGGATCCCAAATCGCTGACTATGGCAAACCTTGACTGAAGAACACCAAATGCTCTTTCAACGTCTTTTCTCTTTCCTTCTCTTTCCATTTAGGGTATGTACCATCATCAAGACAATATCCATGATCGTACGTGTTACCTTCTAAATTGAAGGAATACAGAGTTGGTTTATCATCTGCTAAATCATTAAACGAAGTAGATCGTTTGATTACCATTTACTAAATCATTAAACAAAGTATATTCACATGGCAGCAAAATTAGTGTAGACAAAGTGGCTAAGTGTCCTGTCACATTCGAACACTATAGCCACATTGCATGGCCTTCTTCACATGACAACATATTGATTGAAGACACAGTGGCTTAGTGTTCTGTCACATTCGAATACTGTAGCCACGTTGCACAGCTTTCTTCACATGGCATCATACTTATTCAAGACAAAGTGGCTTAGTGTCCTATCACATTCGAACACTGTAGCCACGTTGCATAGCTTTCTTCATATGACAGCAAAATTACAAAAAACAAAGTGGCTTAGTGTCCTGTCACATCCAAACACTTTAGCCATGCTACACAGCTTTCTCCACATGGCAGCAAAATCATTGAAGACAAAGTGGTGCACCTTGGTTAATGTATTCTATTATATATTTATCCTGTTGCTTGGCAAACCACTCTGCAATCATATCATCCCATTAAGCATACAAAAAGATGGATTACAACCATACTTCCTTGCCCTCACATTACTTATATAAATAGGGCTATTATGGTAATGGTTACAGTTACCATTTTGTAAATACCGTTACTGTACCATTTTTACTAGTAAACTAAAATTGTTTACCGTTACCGTTACCGATTGACTGGTATATCGATGACTGGTATACCGATAAACTGGTAACCGTTACACTAGTAATGGTAAATTACCGTTTGTCTAAAAAATAATAAGTTGATATATTTTTACACCAAATGATAATTCATTATATATCACATTGGGTCACTTAATAAAAGACATAGAAAAGAAGTGTTTATCATCATTTGAGTTGAATTACCGAACTAAATTGAACCGTTTTCTTGCTTCTAAATGCCCATAATACAACATCTTACATGAATATCAATGTATTATGAATGGACTGGTACATTACTTTTACCGCTGGTTTTGAAAAAATATTACCGATGTTTTACCGTAAAAAATGGTAAGTTTACCGTTACCGTACCGATTATGCTGGTATACCGACTTTACTTTAAAATGGTAACCGGTTGATTGGTAATGGTATGGTAATGGTAAATTTACCGTTACCATAACAACCCAACATATAAAGGTCATATAAGTCGCGACACTCTGCCGATTACGTCTTCTGTGTAACCACCAACTGAGTGTGGTATGTTGAAATCGAGGAAAGACAATATGAAGTATAAGAGAGCAGGAGAGAGAGTTGCAAGAGCATAGGCTTATGAAGGATGGAAGAAGGCAAAGAGAAGAGCGACATAGTCACAATAGAAGAACGCAAAGAAGGCATGAAATACGCCACCAAGTACCTCAAACAGATCAAGTGGTTGACTCTGGACCAATATATTGTAACTGTGGAGTTTTTGTTCTGTATTCAGTCATAAGAAACAGAACTAACATTGGTTGATGCCACTATAGATGCCGTAATTTTTCGGATGGTTGTGGACTTTTGCAATGGCTTGACGACCCTTTACCTCAGCGAGCAGTTGTGTAAGCAACTGAAATTGAAGAACAAATTGAAACGCTCCAGAGGACATCGAGTTCAATTCAATTACCAGGTGGTCGAAAACAGTTTTTTTAATCAATCTATGTGTTTATTTTAGATCTATGTTATCATTTCTTATCTTGTTTGTATCGTTTCAATTATCAACTTGTCTTGTCTGTATCAGTCTATTTAAATATTGGTTATCCTAATTGTTAGTTTCAATTATCGTTTCAATTAAGTATTTGTCAGTTTCTTATCTTAAGTACTTACTTAATTACTTGAAATTGAAAGTACATACAACTTACTTAATATAAATACATTAACTAATTTAATTGAATTAGAAAGTATACAGAATTTACTGAAAGTACATAGAACTTACTTAAAGTAAATAACTAACCCAAGCCACATTCAAATTGTCGAATATAGCTAACCCAAAGATCATACGTAGCATGTCTAACAAAGTTAGTTCGATACTCCCACAAATATCGTGAATCAAACATAGATCGTGTTAACCAAAATATGTTTTTTTCCTCCACTATATTTATATTGCTTTTGTATATTCGACAAGCTCTAGTAAACGTGACATAAGTACTCCGAGTTTTCAGAATACTTCGAATTAGTCTACAATCAGGATGATTATTACATGCCTTGTTTAGAGTAACCCAAAAATCTTGATCCAACTCCTCTTCCATGTGTCTATGGTCGGCTCCTTTTTACGCTTTGATTAGTACTAGATAATCTTGTGGAGTTCAATTTTCTTTTGCCATTGAATATGTTGTGAACTTTCACTATAAAACTTTCACTTAAATAGATTGTTCATAATCTAAATCATACGAATCAAGTGTGTTTGTTTCTTCACAACTATTTCTTCACAAGTACTTTTATTTATGCTATGGATATAGTAAAAAATATCATCATCGACAAAATATCATCATCAATAGAATGAGAACCATCATCATCAATGGAATAAGAACCATCAATAGAATAAGAATACATACACGAGCATTAATAAATATCATCATCAACATCCTAAATATACTAGTCTGAAATACATGTATGAAATAGTAAAACATGTATAAACATAAAAACAACATTAGTCTATACGTGGGAACCGATACAACTTCTCTCGTTTTCGCTACTGTTGTCAGCATCGTTGCTATCATCATTGACATCATCAAAGTGATGTGGCTCTGATGGCGGCGGTTGCTGCTGCTGAAGCTACTGAATCTGAGTCCGGTACTCATGTATCCGAGTCTGATAACCCTGACATATAAGCCGAGTATAAGTAAGCATCATACGCTCAAATGCAGCAAGCACCCGTCTATCATGATCCATGAACTAAGTAAACTACGATGTAAAAATGAAAAATTATACATATATATAAGGAATTAATTGCTAGTGAATTATAAGCAAAATTTAAAATCGTATGTAAACGACCTCACCCTGCAAGTTATATACTCTGAATGCATGTTGAGGGGGATCGAACATGGGAGGCTAAGTGTACTGAGACGGCGTAGCTTAAAAGTAGCTGGTGGTAATGGAACTCTACTAGAAGAGATACGTGAGTCAGCATGGTTGGAGTTCAGACCACTTATATAATCAGGTAACGAGTAAGCATGTGGGGTTACTCAAGCCCAATATGTACCAAAACCTCCGGGTACAGTAAAAGGCTCACCATCCACCCATCCTGCGGCCCTCATACCAGCAATATAAGCCGGGCCAGCCTGAATAGATCCACACATATCATTCCATGGAAGCGAATTAGAGGGAATGCGAACTATACCAAACAACTGCAACCAACATTGCTCCCCTAAAACCCATATGAAAGGACATGTATAGGAACCTGAAAGCAAATCTACGTCTCGAAAGTGCAAACTCCATAAAGTGAATAAACTCCTACCAGGGACGAATGATAATGATGTTGTCCTGTCTAATATCCATCTGATGTCTGACCTCCATCAACTCATTATGCACCCCCTGTTCAGCACGGTGCACATGCATATCATTCCTCCAATGACGTAATTTGAGGAAGTAAATTAAGGTGTAGTGTTCGCTTCAACAATGAGTCATGGGTACATGTTAGTTATATACTTGTAGTACCAAAGAGGGAAGATGTACCAAAAACATACATTTACCGGGACAGCTATAACACATAGGTATCCAACGCTACATACAGATAACTAAGGATGACAGTATCGTAGTCGTATATGTGATATCCATCTACGTCTACCAATCCAGCCAGATATACAAGTCCAATTGTGCCCTTATTGTTTGAGAAAAATGCATAATCAAACAGATACAATAAAATGGCACGAATAACAAGAGTGTGCATCTCCTCGACGTCCCTATAATCTACTGTACACCGATGTAGACATGTAAGTGTAACAACACATACTCTAACCTCGTTATCGGCTAAAGCCGATAGATAAGTGGAATATGACTCAAAATCCTCAACGGAACTATCAAAGAATATTGGAGCGCGATCTAGTCGACCTACCTCTATACGAGTCAGCATATAAAAATCTAAAAGAGTTGATCTTAACTCAAAGAAACGTGCAAGTGGTAAGCCACCATCTCCCAGTTAGGGCCTCTACTATGTAACGGTCGACTTGTGCAAATATAGGTAATACTCTAGAAAATAACCAAAATGTGATGCATATAGTCTATCCCTAATCAGTTGAGGTAATGTGAAATAATACTCATTAATGCACCTATGCCAACTACCACGCATAACTATATATGTGACGAACCTAGATAAGTAATTATTTAACGTTAACAGTAAACTTAAGCAAACCAATAACATTCATAGTCTGTGACAGACATGTTAATTTACGTATTAAAATTATACCTGGCATCGCTAGCACTGCAGTGAGTCGATGTGATCTGATCGGGGGCTGCTCGTGCAATACTCGTTGATCATCTGTAATCATTGTAGCATCCGAAATGATAGAGGTGTACCAGCATTGGCATCGGTCGTGTAACAGATAGTCCATTTAGCTATTTTGAAGAGTCGTGGCGACATTTCGACGCCACGATGAATAAAAAAGAAAACTGTAAAAGAGAGGTTGAGGTAAATTAATGAAGTAAACAGTGTAAAACATCGTCTGATATAAATGCTATCTTTATGCGTTTGTTCAACAAACGTCTGAAACTTAGTCGTTTGTTAAACAAACGCTTGAGCATTTTGAAAGCTTGGGCATTTGTTCAACAAAGTTTGGGCGCTATGTTCAACAAGTGTCAGGGCTTTAGGCGCTTCTTGAACAAGCGTTTAGGCTTCATGCGCTTGTTGAACAAGTGCTTGAACGCATTCACCGTTGGAGTTTTCGTATGCTTAAATTTTGTGAGGACATATAATATAATATTTGTCCTCAAACTTGTTGGAGATGCTCTGACTTATTAACGAGGAAAAAGAAAGCATGAGCACAGCGTTGACTCTATTACTTGCCATTATAATTACAAAGTTTATTAGAACATATTTTATTAATATCATTATAGAAAAAAGCTTGTAAAATACGGAACATCCATAATCTCTATCCATATATTCAGGCAACTGTGATATCAACACCACCACTAGTCTTAGGTGCTTTGCTAAAATGATGAATTTGCACATTTTCCACTGCCATTTTCTTGTAGTCGCTAATTCTTCGCGTCTTATAAAACTGACCCCAATTGTACTCAACGTATTTTGCTGGATTCTCCTTGGTGATGAACTCCTCCAGAGTTCGTACCATCGTGTAATGCGGGGGATTCACAAAAAATGGAACAGAAAATCTTTCCTTTTTAGAGTTAACCACGCCTCTGTGATCCACACTCTCATACTTATCATTGCTCCAAACCTACATTATATATATTTCATAAGTGGAAGTATTTTATTTTAAGATCTTCTGTCAGTAGAGATAATGTAGAAACAAATGTGTACCTGAACAATGTCACCGATGTTAATAATGTATGCATTGGGCATGGGTTTGACAAGAACCCATTTGTTATCAGACTTTCTTCTGACTTCGAGCCCACCAACATCATCTTGGGCCAGGATAGTGAATATTCCAGCATCTTTGTGGCGGCCCACTCCAAGAACAAGATCAGGATTCGGGCAAGGAGGATAGCGGTTTATTCGCACAAAACTGGTCGTGTCATCCGATGTAACATATTCATTTAATCTGTTTGGTGGTAAGCCCAGTGAGAGAGATATGAGTTGGAGGAGTTTGTACTGTAATTCTTCTACAGCTTTTTTGTATTCATGGCAAGCTTCTCTGCACGTTAACAGCTGATTAAAGTTGGTAATGGCGTCTGAAAATTATTGTGGAATATGTAGGTAAATGCTAAATGGAAACTGTTTTTACAGTTTTAGTAGGAAATTCTTGTGCTGGTTATGAGATTTTAGTTCTAAAATTAATCTAAAATATTAGGAGTAATTATTACCTAAATCCAAGAGGGTGCTCCGGCCACCTATTCATAATCTCATAGACTCTACTCTCCCCAGGCTCCCCCGTAACAGGAATATACATTGGTTCAGCCACCATAAAATCAAAAATCTCTTTCCAGTCCCTCACATTTTTAGTATTTTCCCCATCATAATAACCAGCAGGATTGTCTTCATCTCTCCTTGTCTTTATCTTCTCCTCCATTGGCAGTTCAAAGAACTCCTTCCCCAACCTCTTAACGGCTTCCAGCTTCTCAAGTGCTACGCCATGGTTCACCACTTGGAAAAATCCCCAGTCTCTGCATGCGTCTTCTATTTCTTTGATCAAAGTGTTTGGGATGTGGTCAGCGCTGGTGAGAATAGGGGATAGGTCGATTATTGGGATTGATGTAGGACATGGAACTGCACCTGAAAATTAATTAACAATGGAATGTCATCTCAAATTAAGTGCTGAATTTTGTATTAAGTATTATGTCTATTTGTATTCAGTGTTTATTATCAAGAGGAATGAATCTACATATTCTTTCCTATAAATAAGTACTGTACTTTGTTTTTCAGCAAGAAGAAGTAATAATATGAATTCTTAATTATCACTCTATCTTTAACTTTTCTCTCATCTCAACTCCTCTCTATCTCCTTAACAGGCTGAGACGTTGATCTCTTCCTACTTCCACTGCGTCAATTGGTATCAGAGCAGGGATTATCCTTGTTCCAATGGCTGACGAAGCACCAGTTACACAAGCAGCCTTTCAAGCTTTTCAACAAGAAATGTGAGATGCTCTTGCACAAATTACTCAATCTGTCGCTGGAAATCATATTCCACCCAACAACAATCAACGACCTCCTGCTAACAATCGCAGACCAGTCTACGAAGATGACTCTAGCGATGAAGAAGTGGAAAATGCCCTCCTCCAACCTGAAAATCTAAGAGCAGAGCAAGACCATGATTTTCGCATCAGGATGGATCTTCCTTCATTTAATGGTAATTTGCATATTGAGGACTTTCTCGATTGGTTATCTGAAACAGAACGTTTCTTTGATTACATGGATATTCAAGAACACAAAAAGGTGAAACGTGTTGCTTACAAGCTAAAAGGGGGTGCTTCAGCATGGTGGGAACAATTGCAGCTTAATGGAACACGTCAGGGGAAAGCAACAATTAAGACATGGCCTAGAATGAAACAATTACTTCGCTCTTGGTTTCTTCCACCAGATTAGGACCAAGTATTGTTTCAGCAATATCAAAACTGCTGACAAGGAAGTCGCTCTGTGAGGGACTATGCTGCCGAGTTCTATCGTCTTTCTGCTCGTAATGACTTATCTGAAACAGAAACTCAACAAGTTGCGAGGTTCATTGGAGGACTTAAGCCAATTATCCAGGTTCGTGTTGTCCTACAACCAGTATATATTCTTAGTGATGCAATTCAACTTACAACAAAGGTAGAAACTCAACTTGAACGCTCAAACACAAAGCACCCTTTCTCAGGAAAGGGTATTTTACCCACTCCGGACCAGATTCCCACAAATAAAGCTGCTACAAAAATTAGCAATCCACCTATTGTTACAAACCAAGACTGTGGGTCTAGCAAAACCAATGCTACCAAAATCAGTAATGCAAAGAACACTACAGTTAATCCTTATGCGCGCCCGTCTCCCATTAAATGTTTTCGCTGTAATCAACCAGGGCATCGGTCTAATCAATGTCCTTCCCGAAAAGTGAACCTGACAACACATGAGGATGAAAATGAGAATGTTGCACTGCAAGAATATGAACATGACGAAGAAGATGAGACCGAAATGACTTATGAAGATGAAGGTGTTTCCTTGGTTGTGCGAAAATTGTTGTATGCTCCAAAACAAGAGTTGAATCCACAGCGACACACCATATTCCAGACCAGATGCACTGTCAACCAACGTGTCTGCAATCTGATCATTGATGGTGGAAGCGGTGAAAATATTGTGTCGAAAACAATGGTGGATAAGCTTCAATTGAAAATTCAACCGCATCCAGCCCCTTACACCATTGGATGGATTAAGCAGGTTGGAGAGACTAAGGTAACCGAGCAATGTAAAATCCCATTTTCGATTGGAAAATTTTACAAGGATGAAGTAATTTGCGATGTGGTAGATATGGACGCTAGTCACATGCTTTTGGGAAGGCCATGGCAATTTGATGTGAACTCTACACATAAAGGCAGGGATAACACATTTACTTTCTACAAAGATGGTGTCAAAATTATTTTTGCGCCAATGCGTGATACGAGCTCACATGGAACTTTCCAAGAGAAGAGTCAGTCTCTTCTCATTGTGAATGACATCGTGAAGGAGGCAAAAGAAACTGGAGAAATGTATGCTCTTGTGCTGCGAGAAAATAAGGCAGAAGCTGAGTCATATTCAAAAAAACTAGGGCCAATATTGTCAAAATTTAAAAATCTTATGTCGGATGACCTACCGCATGGCCTACCACCTCTGAGGGATATACAACATCATATTGATGTTATTCCTGGCGCTAGCCTTCCTAATCTACCACACTACAAAATGAGTCCTAAAGAGCATAATATTTTAAGAAACCAAGTGGAAGATCTGATTAGTAAAGGGCTTGTGAGACCAAGCATGAGTCCATGTGCAGTTCCAGCCTTATTAACACCGAAAAAGGTGGGAGTTGGAGAATGTGCATCGATAGTCGAGCAATCAACAAGATTACAGTCAAGTATAGGTTCCTAATACCAAGGCTAGATGATATGCTAGACATGCTTGAAGGCTCACAAGTATTTTCAAAGATAGATTTGAAAAACGGGTACCATCAAATTCGAATCAGAACTGGAGACGAATGGAAAACGGCTTTCAAAACTAAAGATGGTCTGTACGAGTGGCTTGTAATGCCCTTTGGCCTTTCTAATGCACTAAGCACATTCATGAGGCTAATGAATCAGGTACTCAAGCCTTTTATTGGACAATTTGTTGTGGTATATTTTGATGATATTTTAATATACAGCCATAATGAAGATGAACACATCAAACATCTTCATAAAGTATTTACTTTACTTAATGAAAACTGCCTATTCATTAACCGAAAAAAGTGCAGCTTCATGACTAGCAGCTTAGTGTTTTTAGGTTATGTTGTGAGTAGTGCCGGGATCAAAGTGGATGAAGAAAAGGTTAAGGCTATTAGAGAATGGACTATGCCAAAATCTATCCATGAAGTCCACAATTTTCATGGATTGGCAACCTTTTATAGGTGTTTTGTTAAAAACTTCAGCAACATTGCAGCTCCTCTCACAGATTGCTTGAAACAACAAAAGTTTACATGGTCAAAGGAGGCTGAAGATAGTTTTAAGCTCATAAAAGAAAAGTTAACCTCTGCTCCAGTTTTAGCCCTTCCTAATTTTGAAAAACTATTTGAAGTTGACTGTGATGCCTCTTATATCGGAATTGGGGCTGTTCTTTCTCAAGAAGGTAGACCGGTTGCATTTTACAGTGAAAAGCTTAGTGAGGCCAGGGAAAAGTGGTCTGTGTATGAGTTGGAATTATATTTAATAATTCGTGCTTTGCAACACTGGAAGCATTATTTAGTGTAGCAAGAATTTATTTTATACACTGATCACCAAGCCTTGAAGTTTATTAACAGCTCGACCACTTCAAATCGCATGCATGCTCGCTGGATATCCACTCTTCAAGAATTTACTTTTGTGTTAAAGCATAAATCTGGTAAACAAAATAAAGTTGCCGACGCTCTCAGTAGAAGAGTCTCTTTGCTAGTAACATTGAAACAAGAGGTGATTGGGTTTGATTATCTCAAAGAATTATATGCAAACGATGAAGACTTCAAAGATGAGTGGCTAAAATGCACTACAAGGCAACAACCGAATAGTGCTGACTTTCAGCTTCATGACAGTTTCCTTTTTAAGGGAACACGTCTTTGCATTCCAAAAGGGTCCCTTCGGGAACATATCATTAGAGAACTACATGAAGAAGGATTGAGTGGTCACTTCGGAAGAGATAAAAGTATTGCTTTGGTAGAGCAGCGATACTATTGGCCACAAATAAAACGGGTTATCAGTCGCTATGTTCAAAGATGCTACATTTGTCAAGCATCTAAAGGTCAGTCACAGAATACAGGCCTTTATACTCCTTTACCGGTACCGAACGCACCATGGGAAGATGTATCAATGGATTTTGTGTTAGGGCTTCCTCGTACCCAAAGAGGAATGGATTCAGTTTTTGTGGTTGTTGACAGATTTTCTAAAATGGCACACTTCATTCCCTACTAAAGACGATGGATGCTACTAACATTGCTAACTTGTTTTTCCGTGAGATCATTCGACTTCATGGAATACCAACAACCATCACCTCTGACCGTGATAGTAAATTTCTTAGTCACTTTTGGATCACCCTATGGAAGCGTTTTGACACCACTCTCCAATATAGCAGCACTTGTCACCCACAAACTGATGGTCAAACGGAAGTTGTCAATCGTACTTTAGGAAATTTGATTCGTTCTCTATGTAAAGATAGGCCTAAACAATGGGACTTCGCTCTTGCTAAAGCTGAACTTGCATACAACAACATGGTGAATCGCTCCACTAGCAAGACACCATTTGAAATCATTTATGGTAGAATCCCTCAACACACCCTTGATTTAGTGCCTTTACCAAAAATGCCAGGAATAAGTACTGCTGCCAACCACATGTCGGAAAAGATAGCTGAAATTCATACTGACACTAAGAAGGCCATAGAAAACTCCAACACTAAATACAAAGCCCAGGCTGACAAGTATAGACGTGTCAAAATATTCAATGAAGGTGATGAAGTCATGGTCCATCTTCGTAAAGAGCGATTCCCAGTGGGTACTTACAATAAGTTGAAGGCTAAGAAGATTGGACCACTGAAGATACTTAAGAAAATCAATGATAATGCATATGTTGTTGATTTGCCAGCTGACTATTCCATCTCCAAAACTTTCAATGTGAAGGACTTGTATGATTATCACGCTGCTGCTGCTAATACTTCTCCATTACCATCTATAACCTCGAGGCCGAGCTTTTCTCAAAAAGAGGGGACTGATGTAGGACATGCAACTGCACCTGAAAATTAATTAACAATTGTTACCCGGTTGTTTGACCATGTAACAAGAGGCTCGGCACAGGCCTCGTTCGGCACACCTCCCCTCGCTCGGCATAGAACATCGCTCGGCACAAGGCCTCGTTCGACATTGAAGGGTCGTTCGGCATCTAACCTCGTTCGACATGACAGGGTCGCTTGGCATGTTGCCCCATTCGGCATAGAGGGGTCGATCGGCCTCTCACCTCGTTCGGCATGATAGGGTAGCTGGGCATGTTGCCTCGCTCGGCATAGAGTGGTCGTTCGGCATCTCACCTCGTTCGGCACAGAAAGGGTCGCTCGACATGTTGCTTCGTTCGGCATAGAGGGGTCATTCGACATCTCACCTCATTCGGCATTGAGGGGTCGTTTGGCATCTCACCTCGCTCGGCATTGAAGGGTCGTTTGGCATCTCACCTCGCTCGGCATAGAAAGGTCGTTCGGCCTGGGTGTGTGGCTCAGCATACAAATGTCGTTCAGCACTGAGGCCTCACTCGGCACACCTCCCCTTGCTCGGCAATTGCTGTTCTGTATCTATGGCTCGGCGCGTAGAAGTTACTTATCACGGGCCAAGGTACGTTGTTCCTAGGCCCATGAGGGAAGTCCAACTCATCTTTGTCTATAAATAGAAGGGCAGGGGAACAGTGAAAGGGACCCTTTTTTTTCGAGAACACTAGGGAGACTCTGCCATTTTCAAGACTCTTTCTTTTCTAGTTAAAACTTGTATTCAAGTCATTAGTGTACGGATTGTATCTGTATTCAACTACTTGTGAAAGCAATAAAGATTAAAACTCAAAGTGGACATAGGCAGCTACGCCGAACCACTATAAATCTGGTGTTCTTATTCTCTACAGTTAATTTAGTTTGCATCCCTCTGTTTAATTTATCTTCTTCATTAATCTCTCTACACAAAACTCTCTTTGGGTGTTAGTGACCAATTTTGGTGCTAACATTTTGGTGCTTTCACTGAGAAATCGCATTCTCAGGTCATTAGGATCTACTTTGTAGCTACTGGTTTGAAGAAAACCCCCGAAGGAGATCCAAGTCATTCACAAGAAGTCTGTTGATTCTACTCATAGTTTCTACCAATAACTCTACAATGGGAAGACCTCGTACCAGATCAGCCTCTCATAACGCGGACGTCAACGAGACTGCCAGCGTCCAACAAATAGGACCCAGTAATCAACAAGCTAATCTTGGCGCGGGAACTATGGCCGCCCAAAACCAGATGGAAGTTGTCACTAGGACAGAGTTCAACGAGCTAATGAGAGAACTCATGGAAAGCAGGAGACAACTTAGCGAACAGATCCAAGCCAACACCAACCTTATGACTCAGCTTACTCAACAACAGCATCAGAATGCTGGAGGAAGCCCCGCTCCTCATTCCTCATCCGACAGCTCTGCTTCGTCTGATGAACCTCCCAGGAATAGACGTCGTAGAACAGAAACAACATAGACAGGTGTTGCTGATCGATCAACTAGGGATGGTCCGGGTTCTCTACCTGGAGAAATAGCTCCTCACTTACACCAAGAAAATCACACTCAAGCTGGAACGGGAAACTTAGGATCTGGAGTGCGAGTGGAAGCTGGACAGCCGGCACACCAAGGTCTTAATGCTACTGGTCTCTAGGATACACACTTGGTAGATCGCCAACGGAGAAGACACCGACCAGAACGGTCTCACAGGACAGACACCAACCTGCCATCTTCCATACAAACCCCAGACCTATCAGCTATGGTCAAACAACTGATGAAAGAGAATCAAGGCTTATCAAATGATCATTGGGGGGTATCCAGGAGTCATACTCCGTTTACAGATGTTATCTTACAGGCCGAGTACCCCAGGAAGTTTAACATGCCGACTATTCCGGCCTATGAAGGAAAGACTGATCCCTGACAGCATGTGATGAGGTATGAATGGATGATGGACTCAGCTAGAGCAAACGATGCAACCAAGTGTAGATGTTTCCCAATAACTTTATCTGGAGTCACTACCATGTGGTTCACCCGACTTCCTCCGCGAACTATCTCCAGCTTTGATGAGTTAGCGATGAAATTTGTGGAACAATTCAGGATTCATGCCACTCGTCCCAAGGATGTGATGTCCCTGTCCAGTGTGATTCAGGCTCCAGGGGAGTCGTTGAAAGAGTACTTACAAAGATTTCATGTTGCTGCAACTGAAGTTAGCAACCCCAACGACCATGCTATTTTAATGGCCGTGATGCAAGGGGTAAATCCGAATTCAGAGTTTGGAGACTGGCTAGCGGGAAAGCCCCCGACTACGCTAGAACGTTTTTATTCAAAAGCACACCAATTTATAAGAAGGAAGGAAGCTAGGTGGACGAGGCTAGATAATGCACCGGTACATTGCAAGGAGGCTGTGTAGAGTAACATCGCTATAAAACAAACTGGTGACAACTCTGGAAAGGTACAAGTCAATGTTCAAAACAAGCCCGAACAATCTAAAGGATCTGGTGGGGGGAGTCCCGGAAAGAAAAGGGAAGCTGGAAAGTGGAAACCAAGGATCCCAACTTACAACGAATACACTCCTCTGAATGCATCTTTGGAAAATATTTACCTGTCAACTTGTAATACTTTCCAATATCGAAAGCCACGCCCAAAAGAGTCTACTGAAGAGCAAAAGCGGACTGGGAAGTATTGCCGCTTCCACGAGACTTACGGGTACAATACCGAGGAGTGTAGGCACCTCCATGACGCTATAGAAAAGTTGATTAGATAGAAAAAGTTGCAAGAGTTTGTAAAGAATCTTCAAGAGGGTGAACAGGGAACGTCCAATCCCGGTCGCACACCAGCGCCACGTGACCCTGAGGAGCCTGCTCGGACCGTGGGCAGACTGGTCATAAACATGATAGTAGGTGGACCTCACCCTGTAGATAAGAACTGGCAAGAAATGGAGCGGTATGCTAACTCCTTGAGGCATGCAGATTTTGAGTGTTATTCGAATGTGGAGGATGGGACCCCCGCTAAACAACAACGCATGATGACAGACGATATAGTATTTAGGAGCAGAGATGTTGATCAGGTGGAGGCTCCTACCGTTGACCCGATGGTCATATCCGCGACAATCGGGCCAGCATTTGTGAAAAGAATTCTAATTGATTGTGGAAGTTCTGTTAATATCGTCTTCAAAAAAGCATATGACCAGATGAAGATGGAGACGAAAGATTTAAAACCATCTAAAGCTTGTATCCATGGCTTTAATGGTGCTGCAACCGATGCGGTGGGTTATGTTGAATTGCCAGTTGAACTAAGGCAAGGTGAACGTAGGAGGGTGCGAATCCTACCTTTCATAGTTTTGGATGTTGATTCTCCATACAATGTATTTCTGGGTCGACCGGTGTGACGTCCCACCTCTATACCCACGCTAGCCAAGGACACTACGAGGTAATGCCGTTAACTAGCACGGAGAATAAGGCTGTTGAGGAGCGACCATCCGTGTAAATGCTTCGTGCGAGTATCGATATGCCAGATAAAAATATAACTTTTCATCTCAAGAGGAAATCCGACATACCGATACAAACTCAAAGCTATCACACAGTGGCTATATAATATCTTCGGAAACAAACATAGAAATAATCATAACATAAATCAGTCACAGACATCCATATCACAAAGGCGGAAGAAGATATGAATATATATATATATATATATATAACACATGAAAGTGTACATCAGAGTAGTGGTCAGAAAGATCCACGAGAATACAAAAAGAATAGCAACATGCTATACAAAAGAATACATCAATGAGTCAATATCTCAAATGTGTACAACAAAAACTACTAATCTAAGTAGTTAGCCAAAAGTCGGAGTAATAGATCCCGGAAGAGGAGTCAAGCAGAAGCACCTGTAACATCTCGGTCTGACCCGAGTATTATTTATAAGAAAATAATAAACGGATCAGTCTAGCTATAAATATCAGATGATATAGTATAAAGTAAAAGACATGGCATGAACATGTAATAACCATAATGGCATACTACTATAAGTATGTAATTAAAAATCAACAAGAGATTAATCAATATCACAAGAATCTTCTCAAAGATTAAAAAGAATGTCATATTCTTAATTTAATTCACCAAGCCACAAATAACGACATACATTTCAATGCCAATTTGTAAAAGTTGGTGAAGCATAAATTCCAGAAATCAACCATTAGAAATCCAGAAATCAAATAATCCGAAGCAACGACATCGTACAGCGTAACGTCCGATGATCCAAAGACACAATAAATAGGAACAACGACGTCGTACAGCGTAACGTCCGATGAACCAAAGCACAATAAAAAGAAACAACGACGTCGTACAGCGTAACGTCCGATGAACCAAAGCACAATAAAAAGGAACAACGACGTCGTACAGCGTAACGTCCGATGAACCAACACATAAGAAAATGGAACAACGACGTCGTACAGCGTAACGTCCGATGAACCAACACATAGTAAAATGGAACAACGACATCGTACAGCGTAACGTCCGATGAACCAAATCATAAGAAAATGGAACAACGACGTCGTGCAGCGTAACGTCCGATGAACCGAATCAAAGAGACATCGCACATTGCTAGTCTAAATCACAAAAAATGATCGTCATGATCATCAAGAAGTGTCAATTACACTAAGCTAGTAAATATATGAGTTTAGCTTCATGTCCCATAACCACTAGCTTAACTTAAATATTTACGAACAAACTGTAGATCTTCACTAGGAAATTGTCACAAAAGAGTTCAACCGAACAAGTCCAAGAGCTAACCGACGAAGTGAACGCAAGCGTTTCATACCACTCGTTTTACTAAGTCGTTTAAGTCGATTTCTCATCCGAGTGAAGTAAAGGCTTGTATATACTAGTAGATTGGAAATCGGTTTGAGAAAACGAACTTTTGATATTTAAAATAGTGTTTGAAATCGCTTTGATGAAAGAGTTTTGATATTTACTACTAGTATTGAAACCTTCATATCTTTAAAGTGACAAGTCACAAACGATTGTTGAAACGAATCGAATTACATAAATTCACATTCGAAGACGTGAACAAAATCCAAGGAAATCAGCTCAAAATGCATCAAAGTGGAAATTCTATTGAATGTTTTTCAGATAAGATTGCCTACGGAGGGGGGTCCAGGGGGGTGGCAACCCCCCAAGGTGGGGGTGCGGGGGCAACGCCCCTGCTACGGGGTTCGACCTAGGGAAGACCAAGCGACCTAGAGAAGACAAGCGACCTAGGGAAGCCAAGCGGCCTACGACCTAAGGCAAAACAGGTCAAACGACCTAAGGGAGAAATAGGTCAAACAGAGCAGGTCACATACCCCAGACGTCTGAGGTAAATACTCAGACGTCTGCAGGAAGTTTCGGGAACTTCCTGAAACTGACCCCAGACGTTTGAGCTTACATGCAGACGTCTGGTGACGAGCTGAAATTGTTTTTCAGCCAAGTGGGAGAGCAATCTCCCACTCCTTTCACCCGGTCGAGCAATGGAATTCGGGGCTTTTGTCAATCGATAATTCGGCCCTATAGGCTCTCCGATTCACAACCAAAAACATGTTCACAATTCAAAGCAAGGAGTTTTAAAGTTTTGACTTCAAAACATCAAAAGTTGAAATGTTCGCCAAATCAATTCAAACCAAAAGCAATTGAACATGAAATAGTGTTAGGAATTCATACCTAACATCAAAGATAGTTATAGTCATAGATGTGAGATAAAAATCTCACCTTTGAACCCAAAAACAATGAATGAGAAGCTTGAAGACAAGGGAAGATCAACCACACTTCAATCTCAACACAAGAAGCTTGAATCTAAGCTTAAAAAGGAAACACTTCCCAAATTAGGTTTAGGAATTTTCTGAAATCAAAGAGAGAATGAGTTGGAGAAGAAGATGGAGATGCATACCTTAGCTTCTCTTTGGATTTTGGAGCAAGAATTCAAGTTTGAAAGAAGAAACTAGGGCTTGGAATTTCTAATTCCCTTTCCTTTCCACCATTTTCAGTAGAAGCTTGAGTTTGAGGAATGAAAATGAGTGAATGGAAGGAGATGGGCTGAGCTAGGGTATTAGTTAAGCTAGTGGGCTGAACCCAAACCCAAAACCCAATAGAAAAAGTAGCGAAATTCGACTTACTCCAAACATACCAAAGATTATACTCAAAAAGATCGCAAACGCCATTTTGAACTCAATGGGGGTGGTCTCGAGTCCTAATTCAACTGTTTGCAAAAAGTAGCTTTTCGGACTAAAATCCGACTAACGATGAAATATTTAAATAAAATATTTAAATATACAATCGATAAATATGCGGGTTGTTACAACCGGCCTTGGCGGAATTCAGGGCAGCTTTGGCCCCGTGGTGTTCAACTCTGAAATTTCCGACAGACAAAGGAGTTGGTGTTGTACATGGCGATTAGGCGACTGGTCGTGCATGCTATGTGGCTGAGCTGAGAGAGGCCCAGTGAAGAGAGAAGGGAAAGGTTGTGGACAACCCCGTCCACAACCGAGTCGTTGAAAATGAACAAGTAATGCCCGAGCCCTGGCTCGGGCAACATGATCGGATCTATAGAGACATAGATCCGAGAGATGATGATGAGGAACCTAGGGAAGAAAAAGCAGCGCCGGTTGAACTAACGATTGACATTTCAGTCAGCCGAGACGATCCGTCGCGAGTACTTAAGATTGGGTCACAACTCAGCCCCTCGATGACCGAGGATCTCATTGATTTCCTCCGAGCGAATCTGGATGTTTTCGCTTGGACACATTCTGATATGTGTGGGATTTCTCACGCTATTGCGAGTCATATGTTGAACCTAGGGAAGAAAAAGCAGCGCCGGTTGAACTGACGATTGACATTTTAGTCAGCCGAGACGATCCGTCGCGAGTACTTAAGATTGGGTCACAACTCAGCCCCTCGATGACCGAGGATCTCATTGATTTCCTCCGAGCGAATCTGGATGTTTTCGCTTGGACACATTCTGATATGTGTGGGATTTCTCATGCTATCGCGAGTCATATGTTGAACATAGACCCGAAGTATGTTTCGGTAAAGCAGAAAAGGAGAGGCATGGACCCGGAAAGGTCCGTGGCTCTCAAAAAGGAAGTGGACAAACTCAAAGCCAATGGGTTCGTCCGCGACGCCCTCTACCCAGAATGGGTCTCTAACCCTGTACTAGTGAGAAAAGCGAATGGGAAATGGAGGACTTGTGTTGATTACTCGAATTTAAACAAAGCATGCCCTAAGGATAGTTTCCCATTACCTAGAATTGATTAGCTGGTCGATTCAACGGCAGGGCACGAGTTATTATCATTTGTGGATGCGTACTCGGGATACAATCAAATCCCGATGCACATTCCAGATCAAGAACACACCAGTTTCGTCACAGATGTTGGACTATACTGTTATGTAGTGATGCCTTTTGGGCTGAAAAACGCAGGGGAGACTTATCAGCGCTTGGTGAATCGGATGTTTAAAGACCAAATTGGTATAACAATGGAAGTCTATGTGGATGACATGCTCGTGAAGTCACGACAGTCAAACGACCACATTCGAGACTTGGCAGAGATGTTTGATATACTCAGGAATTTTGGAATGAAAATCAACCCACTGAAGTGTTCCTTTGGTGTTGCATCGGGAAAGTTTTTGGGTTTCATTGTCAATGCACGAGGAATCGAAGCTAACCGGGAGAAGATTCAAGCTATCCGAGACATACAAGTACCCAGAACTATAAAGCAAGTACAAAACTTGAATGGGAAAGTAGCCGCGTTGAGTCGATTCATATCTAGGGCCACAAATAAGTGTATTCCATTCTTCGATGTAATAAAGAAGGGAAAGAGAAATTTTGAATGGACGCCCGATTGCAAAGACGCATTTCGAGCTCTGGTAAGTCATTTGGAAAGTCCCCCGGTGCTGTCGAAGCCTGTAGACCATGAAGTATTGTATGTATACTTGGCTGTGTCCCAACACGCTATCAGTACAGCTTTGGTTCGCAAGGAGGGCTGAGTTCAAAAGCCGGTGTACTATGTCAGTAAACGTCTAACGGGGGCAGAAAGAAATTATCCCAAAATTGAGAAATTGTCCTACTGCTTGGTGATTGCATCACGCAAGCTACATTTGTACTTCCAGGCACACTCGATCAATGTTTCTACCGATCAACCCTTGCGACAGGTACTCCAACGACCAGAAACCTCTAGAAGGATGTTAAAATGGAATATCGAGTTGAGTCAGTTCGATATTACCTACCTGCCGCGAAGAGCCATACAAGGGCAAGCGCTAGCAGACTTCATTGCTGAATTCACCATGTCAGACGAATCAAACGATTATGATGTCATTCCGCCTATTCGATGGAAACTGTACACTGATGGAGCATCCAACAACCGTTGTTCTGGGCTGGTATAATTCTTGTGACTCCCGAAAACCGATCAATTTGTTACGCTTTGAAACTCAATTTCCCAGCCACAAACAACGAATCTGAGTATGAAGCGTTGATTGCTGGATTGAAACTTATCAGGGAACTCGGAATAAGATCGATTGAAATCTTTTGCGACTCACAATTGGTAGTGTACCAAGTTCGTGGAGACTATCAAGCAAAGGGGCAAAGACTCGCCCCATACCTTGCATGAGTTCAAGAACTGTTGGCGGACCTTCAATACTACGATATTTCCCATGTCCCGCGCGAGAAAAACAAGGAGGCCGATTCATTGGCGCAGTTCGCAAGTACAGGCGATGCATAGCAAATGGGCTTGGTTCCCGTCCAAGTTTTGCAATTTCCAAGTATAGACGAAATGGAGATAGATTTTGTTCTAGAAACAGAAATTGAAAAGGAGTCATGGATGACCCTATTCAAACAATACATACTACACGGAACCTTGCCCGATAGGAAGAACGAGAGACGGCAAGTCCTTCGTAAAGCTTCAAGATGCATAATGCAAGATGGAATAATGTATCGGAGGGGGTTCTCGGTTCCCCTACTCTGGTGCATCGCCCATGATGAGGTAAAACGAGTTTTGATGGAAGTACACGAAGGAGAATGTAGCGACCATACTGGGGGGCAAACACTCGCAAAAAAGATCCTCCGCTATGGATATTATTGGCCAACTATAAATCAGGACGCTGCAGACTATGCGAGAAAGTGCGACAAATGTCAAAAGTTTGCGAAAATCCCAAGAGCTCCGCCAACGGAACTCACGCAAATGGTTAGTCCTTGGCCATTTGCGATTTGGGGTATCGATATAATCGATTCCTTACCTATTTCTAAAGGTGGTGCAAAATATGCAATTGTTGCAGTTGATTATTTTACCAAATGGGTGAAAGCCGTAAATAAAATAATCAAGTCAATATTAAAGAAACGTTTGGAAAAGGCTAGAGACAAGTGGGTGGATGAGCTTCCGACAGCGCTCTGGGCTTACAGAACCACCCACAAGTCCGCGACTGGCCATACTCCATTCACCTTGGCATACGGCATTGAAGTTGTGATACCCGTCGAACTTGAAGTTCCTTCTCATCGGGTAACCTATTATGATCCCAAGACGAATCAGAATCTCTTATTGGAATCACTGGACTTTGTTGATGAAAAACGTGAAGAAGCTGATTTGAGAGCGGTTGCACATAGGAACAGAATTGCTCGATATTATAATGAAAAAGTCCGACCAAGAAGTTTCGATGTGGGTGATCTTGTTTCGAAGCGAGTCTTTCCGGCCCCATCACATATTAATCTCACATGGGAAGGTCCATATGTCATCGACCGGAAGCTTGGAGAAGGAACTTTCAAGCTAGCGACCGTAGATGGCGCGACACTCCCCCGAGCATGGAATGGCAAACACCTGCGCCGTTATTACACTTAGCACAACTATTTCGCATTTTAGTTGTAATTATTTCCAGTTTACGTTCCTTTCGTTGTTTTTAGTTGTCAGCATGTAATAAGACAATTTAGTCTGTTTTTATTTGTTATGATCAATAAAGGCTTGAAGCCGTCTTTTCCATGAACTATTGCTGTTACCATATAGTGCACTTCAGTGACGAAGTTTAAATTGCGTTATTCTGTCTGGTGTATGAACGTGCATTCAAAACTGAAAAATCTCTAAGTCCCCAGAGTGCGGACTAGAGTACTCTGAGTCCCCAGAGTACGGACTAGAGTATAAACGACTGAAAAATCTCTAAGCCCCCCGAGTGCGGACTAGAGTACTCTGAGTCCCCAGAGTGCGGACTAGAGTATAAATGACTGAAAAATCTCTAAGTCCCCAGAGTGCGGACTAGAGTACTCTGAGTCCCCAGAGTGCGGACTAGAGTATAAACGACTGAAAAATCTCTAAGTCCCCAGAGTGCGGACTAGAGTACTCTGAGTCCTCAGAGTGCGGACTAGAGTATAAGCGACTGAAAAATCTCCAAGTCCCCAGAGTGCGGACTAGAGTACTTTGAGTCCCCAGAGTGCGGACCAGAGTATAAACGACTGAAAAATCTCTAAGTCCCCAGAGTGCGGACTAGAGTGTAAACAACTTCAAAATCCCCAAAGTCCCCTGAGCGCGGACTAGAATGTTCTGAGTTCCCAGAATATGGATCAGAGTATAAGCGATTCAAAAAATCTTCGAGTCATATGGAAGTGAACTAGGGCTTATATAACTCACAAGGTTTCAAATTTCGACTACAAGTTATACAGTGAGCTGAACAACAGAAGTCATTTGAAAGACAAAGAATGAAATTTTATTCATTAATTCAAAATGAAGTCATACTACAACTTCTCCCAAACTCGGGGCAAAAAGTCTATCCACAACGGCTATGAAAATGAAAAAATAATTAATAATTACATAATCCAGGCCGATTCTCGTTGAACGAGCATGATATTTACTTCTTTGACTTCTTCTCCTTCTTCGATTTCTCAGACGACTCCTCCCCCATGCGTTTTCTCTTGGACGTTTTGCTCACTTGAGAAGTGGTGTCAGAGGAAGGAGGAACTTCTAACGGCCTGGTCCCACCTGGAAGAATAATCTTCAAAGGCCTGTTCAGTGGGTCATCGAGTTCTACCTCGACCTTAATTTCGGCCTTCTTTCTCCCCTCTTCGGCGACCTGTTCCTTCATGCTCAGCTTTGCAGTGTGTTTGGAGGCGCCAATAATTTCAATCTCGTAATGTTTTTCAACAGGCGACGGATTGTCGGATTTGTCTTCATTAAGCGCCTCAATCACTTGAGCGTCAGGTCCGGGGGTCTCTTCCGCGTGCGTCGTTTCTCCCATCTTCTCCTCCTTCTCCGTAGGGGCATCGCTCCTTGGAGTAGGTACGGGATCAGGATGACCTACGCGGAATCGTAAGAAACCAATGTTAGAATACATTTATCACTCGTTGAAAGCGAGAACCCTTTGAACTCAGAAGGAAAAGTTATGTACCAGTATCTGGTTGACTCTCAACTGTTCGGGGAGTTTCTCCTTCTGGAATGGGAGACAGAACAGAAATACCGAGACCAGGATCTTCTGGGTCGTAACCGACGTGTTTTTCGAAGGGGTCAAGTGGTAGGCGATCAGTCGATTGAATAGGGGGAGAAATTATAGGCTCGGCTCCGAATGGGCCGACAATGTCATCTTTTCCTTTCGGTGAGGAGGAGTCTCTGCTGTAGAGAGCCTTCGCTGCAGACAAGTCCGAAGGCTCGTTCCCCCGAAGGAATTCTTTCACTAAAGCTTCCTTATCGACTTCTTCCGTTCCCAACTCAACCTTTCTGATCTTGATTAAAGTCTCCCATGCTTCGGTCAGAGATTCAAGATAACCCTCGCTGAGAAATGTTAAGTCACGATGCATGAGGACTCGAGCGTTGTACTCGACTATAAGCGGATCAAATAAGCATTTGATCTCCTCCCTACCCGCTTCGGTGGCTGCCTCGAGGCGAGAATCCATCTTCGTAAATGCTATCCTTTTGCCCTCTTCGCGGGCTTCGTCCTTCAACGTCTCAGCCTTGGAGAGTTCTTCGTCAAGCTTTGTCTTCAGGAGTCGTTTAGCGACAATCTCGTCGCAGTAACGTTGCGACTCGTCTTGAGCAGCCACCTTTTCTTTTTTCTCTTTGAGAAATAGCTCCTCCAGCTCTTTGACTCATTGAGCGAGCACGTCTCTATCCTTTTGAACAAAATCTTTCTCTAAAGCTAAGGCCCCGCAACGTTGAACCGCTTCATTAATTTCTTTCTTATGTGTCATCTCCAGATGAATAACGGCCTCCGCTATGTCTTTAGCATTCTTTTGAGCAGCTTCGAGTCGAGACTTGTATGAAGAGAGCACTTCATCCTGAGCTTTAATGATGTCTTTGTCATGAATAGCCGCGAGCTTCAGACGGTCGATTTCATGTTGAGGCTCAATAGAGACTTACGAGGCTTTTTCAACCAAATGGACGAATGCATCATGTTGGACGTAGACGTCGTTGTTACATGCAATGGCGCTTTTCTTGACGTGTCCCGAAATGGGATGGATCGCAGGAAGGAACTACAGACCACAAAGCATATTTTAGGGAACGTAGCCTTGAGCTTGGCCAACTTTTCCGATACCGACGGATCTTGTGCGGGAGTAGGAGGAGTTGGTTTTGAAACCACGGTTTTCTTGTGAGGCCTTGTGCTGGAAGAGCCTGAGTGTTGATCGCGGGGAGTATCGGACTGGGACCCTTTATGACCAGATTTCTCCCTGCCTTGTTCCGGGTGAGAAGGAGAATTGTAATAAGATGAAGGCTGATGGTAAGTTTTCCTTCGGGATGACGAATCCCAGGAACGGTAATCTTTGTTTCTGTCATCATCTCTATCCCGACGTTTGCCGAAGCCCGAATCTCGTCCAGAATGATGGAAAATAGAAGAGCCGCGGAGGCGGTCAAATCTGTGAGAACGCCTCATATCACCTGCACAAAAATTAAATGAACGCGGGTTAGCCAGAATCACATAGTGACTAAAGATTGAGTGCAGGGTGAAGTGTAAGTGTTATCGTGTGTGTCCTAGTGTTTCCCCCCAACGGACCATTTTTTTTAGCTTTACTAATTGGAGTTTTCTCTCCTTGATTTTGGACTTGAGCATCTCCATCGCCTTTCGCGGGCGAGCGAAGCTTCAAGGCTTCCAGATCATCGAAGCCGTAATTAAGCAAATCGTCGGGAATAGTGAGGTTCGACAAGCCTTTCAATGAACTCTCTAAGTGTTGAGGAGAGGGCTCACTCTCTACTGGAATGATTGTGACCTTAGAGGTTCCGCCTGCTGTCTTTTTCCTCAATTTGTAAGTCAATTTCTTCTTTCCCTTTGAAGGAGGAGGCGTTACTTCAATGTCGTGAACCTCAACTACCGGCTCCTGAGCAGGACTAACATTTTTACCCGAAACTTTGGGCATTTTAGCTTCTCTAATCTCCCCCTCCTCAGGTGTGTCAGGGGCATCACGTGCTGAAGGCCCAGCTTGCCTTTTGCCTTTATCCAAGGCAGAACAGGTTATAGTGACGCCGTGAGGAAGACTTATTCGGCGACCTTCCGCCAGCAGGCCGAATTTCGTGAGCATTTCA
This sequence comes from Allium fistulosum, assembly GCA_030737815.1. Classification (NCBI taxonomy): domain Eukaryota; kingdom Viridiplantae; phylum Streptophyta; class Magnoliopsida; order Asparagales; family Amaryllidaceae; genus Allium; species Allium fistulosum. Next base: position 373,145,421 of record CM060902.1, on the reverse strand, counting down.
TTAGAAATAATAGACCTGATATCCCAGTCTTCTGCGGGACAGCTCGGGAAGCTTCAACGACCTCAGAGTACCCGGAGCCTTCAGGACGTGGGCTGATACCTGTAACAGTAGAGAAAGAATTAGAAATGGTGCAATTCCCGCTGAATGCAAGTATTGATCTAGAAAAGAGACTCACTCCCTTCCACCCATCTCCTTGCAAAGCCAGGGGGACAGCGCACGTAGAACCATTCCTGCTTATACTGGGCGAATTTGCTCCACGCCCCAGTCAAAATTTGACACTTGCTATGTGGCTCAAGAAATACAAAGGATGGGCTGTCGGATCGTCTCTTGAAACGATAAATATAGCGGATATCGCCAGGAGTCGGGAGCCTAAAAAGGACGCTCATGAAGAGAATGCACGTGCCATATACGAACGCGTGACTGTTAGGATGTAACTGTGATGGAGCTATCTCAATATACTGTAACAGGTCGTGGAGGAAGGAATTGAATGGTGGCACGCTACCAACCCAGCACATAAATTTATTGCAGGCCGTATATCCGACTAGAGGCAAGTGAGGGCGATCTTGTCCCGATGGAACCAACACATCGTCGAAAGGAATCCTGTGTATTGAGCATATGCGACGAAGAGCGCTTTCGTTAATTCTCGAAGCTTGAGAATCGACCGGGTTATCTAGAAAGATCGCTGCATCCAAGGCATCGGGAGCCAAGTCGACGGATGCGATCGTGGGACTCGGAATATCTTGTACATGAGTAGTCGATGGGTTTGAAGTTCCAACTACTTCCTGTCGTGAAGTTTGCTCATGTCTATCTGAGACTGTGGCAGAGCTGGATTTCCTAGACTTCTCTGATGAATGTTGGATCTGATGAAACACCTGTTTGAACTATACTTAAAAAACGATCGACATTAGACATAACAACAAAAATACTCCCCCCATGTGGTGTGTGAACTAGAGCAACCATTCAAGTATAAGTGCCAAAGAATTACAAGACACAGAGTTGATGAAATAAAGTTAGGCTTTGAACTATCATCTTCGAAGACCGTCATCGCTGACCGTCTACGAGAGCTTGTCGTAAGATGGTTTATGTTTTTAACTCGACATCGACACTGTACGTTGAAGGTTATTATCCATTTTAATCAAGTTAAATTCAGGTTTATAGTTGTCAAAACAGAGGAGTTATCAGTCTGGATTGTCCGATATGCTTAATTGCTTAAGTCCTTGTCCTTGTTCACGTCATACGTTCAGGCATAAAAAGTAAGTTAAGTCAATAATGCATTGTGTTCGACTAGTATTGTTGTTGTACACCACTCTCCTACCTTCCCTCTCCATCGTTCGACATGTGGCAAGTCATGTCGAACCGCAGTCATGCCGAGCCGCATCGCTCGGCATTTTGCCCTCAACTCCAACTTCCTTCCTACCCTCCATCTCTACCGCTTGGCACAGATGAGTCCTTCGGCAAGTCATGTCGAGCCGCATCGCTCGACACTTTACCCATCTCGTACTTTTCTCTTGCACTCCCTATTACCCCGTTCGGCATAAGGGAGTCATGCCGAGCCATGGTCATACCGAGCCACATCGCTCGGCACGCTAAACCCAACTTCAACTTCACTCCTACACTCCCTCACATCGTTCGGCATACGGAATTCATGCCGAGCCACAACCATACGTCCTCCTCCAATTCATTTCTTCGAACAAACTAGATACCCTCCAAGGTGGCCAGACGATCACCACTCCAATTCGCACGCCACCTTCGACCGACCATATCAATCCTCACCGATTCCTACTGGACCGACACCCTCTTCCATCCTCCTCTCCATTTAATCCTAAGGCTTGCTTAAACCTCGGATCCACCTTCCTTATCTACATGTATTCGTGGGTTAGAGGAAGGTCGTAAATTCAAGTCTTGTCCAAAATCCCTAATTGGAGAAAGTCGAGCAAGTGAAAGGTTCGTACCTAGGAGAAGGGGTCAAAGTCTATTGAGGTGCTCGATTTAGAAGTGGAATCCACTCAGATTTGTTGTTGAGGGTAGTCGAGGAGTAACGTGTAAGATTCGGGAGTCTAAAGGGAGGTTGAGATGTTGGCGAAAGTCTGGAAAATGACGAGTTCGTAAGGATGTTAGAATGGAGGTAAAAGTAAAAGGGGGAAAGAAGAGAAGTATTGGGTTATATAGGAAAGAGGGAAGGCGAATAGACAGTGACCGATAGAACCGGTCAAGGCACCTCCCTCGTTCGGCATCAATGTCGTTCGGCATCCATATGTTGTTCGGCTTTCAATGCCTCATTCGGCATTCAGGAGGTCGAAAGAAAACGCTATCGAAAAGACAGAATGAGGGCTTAAAAGAAAACACGGAGTACTCATGATTCAAAGCGCATCATGTTCACCCATATGATACACTTTGGGGGGCAAGTGTTACCCGGTTGTTTGACCATGTAACAAGAGGCTCGGCACAGGCCTCGTTCGGCACACCTCCCCTCGCTCGGCATAGAGCATCGCTCGATACAAGGCCTCGTTCAGCATTGAAGGGTCGTTCGGCATCTCACCTCGTTCGGCATGACAGGGTCGCCCGGCATGTTGCCCCGTTCGGCATAGAGGGGTCGATCGGCATCTCACCTCGTTCGGCATGACAGGGTCGCTCGGCATGTTGCCTCGCTCGGCATAGAGGGGTCGTTCGGCATCTCACCTCGTTCGGCATAGAAAGGGTCGCTCGGCATGTTGCCTCGTTCGGCATAGAGGGGTCGTTCGGCATCTCACCTCGTTCGGCATTGAGGCGTCGTTCGGCATCTCACCTCGCTCAGCATTAAAGGGTCGTTCGGCATCTCACCTCGCTCGGCATAGAAAGGTCGTTCGGCCTGGGTGTGTGGCTCGGCATACGAATGCCGTTCGGCACTGAGGCCTCGCTCGGCAATTGCCGTTCGGCATCTATGACTCGGCACGCAGAAGTTACTTACCACGGGCCAAGGTATGTTGTTCCTAGGCCCATGAGGGAAGTCCAACCCATCTTTGTCTATAAATAGAAGGGCAGGGGGACAGTGAAAGGGACCTTTTTTTTAGACCACTAGGGAGACTCTGCCATTTTCAAGACTCTTTCTTTTCCAGTTAAAACTTGTATTCAAGTCATTAGTGTACGGATTTTATCTGTATTCAACTACTTGTAAAAGCAATAAAGATTAAAACTCAAAGTGGACGTAGGCAGCTACGCCGAACCACTATAAATCTGGTGTGCTTATTCTCTACAGTTGCATCCCTCTATTTTAATTTATCTTCTTCATTAATCTCTCTACACAAAACTCTCTTTGGGTGTTAGTGACCAATTTTGGTACTAATAACAATGGAACGTCATCTCAAATTAAGTGCAGAATTTTGTATTAAGTATTATGTCTATTTGTATTCAGTGTTTATTACCAAGAGGAATGAATCTACATATTCTTTCTTATAAATAAGTACTGTACTTTGGTTTTCAGCAAGAAGAAGTAATAAAATGAATTCTTAATTATCACTCTATCTTTAACTTTTCTCTCATCTCAACTCCTCTCTATCTCCTTAACAGGATGAGACGTTGATCTCTTCCTACTTCCACTGCGTCAAGGATGTTGTCGGCCTGTATGATGGTGGTGTTGGGGCGATGCGGGGCTTCTTGGATGAATGATGGATCGAATTGAAGTACCATTTTCTTTTTTTCTTCCTTTTTTGTTTGTTTTTCATCGTGTGTTTCAAGCCTGAATTTCCTAGTGCAGATATGATCTCTTGGCGTTGAGATGGTTATATATATAGCAAGACACGAGAAAGATAATTGTAGGAACAATGAATCTAGACGTTGTAATCATAATTTTACACCAAATAATGAATCTAGACGTAGTTAATCTGATTGTACGGGGTAGTAGGGTGACGTACATAATTACGCCAAGATTCTTGTTTTGTTAGGATGTCCAAGCAGGTCCGGTATTTTGTTATTCTTAACCAAGGATATTTCAAAATCGGACGTCATGCGTACCACAGGACGAGGCTGCAATGGCGATAAAATACGAACATTCTACTCATCAGCTCATTTCATAACAAATCTATACAAACTTCCACATCCATAAGCTATCAAGCACCCTCGCACCTTTGCTGTGCTCCTTTGTAAAATCCTTTTCCACAAACCATTGCATATCATCAGATTCAGATTCAAGCAGCAAGTTTATAATGAACAAATCCTAATGTTGCTAATATTCTACTCACTGTCCGTTTCTAGTATACTAAATTTATTGGACAGCGAAATATCCTTTGAACACCATGTAATCTTTCTAGCACCAAAATCATTGTCACACTCCAACCGAACGTTCATTGCATTAGTAATTTACAACTCTTCGCAATGCCATGTGTAACACTAAGTACTATCCATTTTCTCAAATAATAATGATATTAATCGATAATGATAATAATAATCTATAGACAATGAGAATATCTTCGATTTGAAGTATTTGAAATGATGAAAATGCCCCTCTCGCATAATTTATTTTTATATAACAAAAATACTACGTAAATACTTTTTTCCGATGATTTAATTTTAAAGTCATTGGAAAAGGGCAATTGCACCTCTGAAAATTAAGCAAGTTATTATGACAGTTAAAAATGATGTTATTTAATTGCTGGTGATCATTTTATGTTATTATGGCAATTCAAAATGTAATTATGACAGTTAGAAACAACACCGCACAATACCAGTGTAAGAGCATCTCCAACCCATGAGCTATTTTGATGTAATGTCAAGTACACATCATCAACATTTACTTTAGTTCAAATTTTCATCTCCAATGCCAATGTTAATGACAATGTTATGATGACTTGGCAAAACAATTATTAGACATTGTCTAGTGCAATGTCTAGTTTTAGACATTGCACTTCACATTGTGAAGTAATAAATATTCACAATGAACTAATTTTTTATCTATTATTTTTATTTATTTAAATTTTGATTGGAACACATAGTCAATTTTTTTTCAATAAATATATTTGCATTGGAGTGGTTTTCTTGTTTTTAATGTGATGTTTAACTTTTAGAAATTACATTGAGATAACATTGTGATTTATCCTTGACACATAGGATTTAATTGAAATCACATCCTATTTGCATTGAAGATGCTCTAATTATGGCCCTATGAAATGTTTTTATTAATTTTTTCCCTTTGTTTTATTATTTTATATGTCTAAATGGAATATATGAAAATTAATATTTTTACTCATTAAATCGACTTTTTTGCACCTATTTCTGTTACATACGATGCTTTGAATTCAAACAAAAAATGGGATTTTTTTCAAAACATTCAAAATAAATCCACTATGGGTTCAAAGAAACGGCATGTAAACCAACCTGGGAAATAGACAATGACCAATTAATTCCCAAATGATAATTGCAAATCAATCGTTATTTCGATATAAAGCAAAAATCATCAAAATAATGGCTTGCATTGAATAACATACCTAGAAACCTTTATATGGCTGGAATGCCCAACACAATGTAAAGGCGACTATGAAAATAAAATCGCAATTCAGTAAAGACATAAGAAATTCCTTTCATGTAAAGGAAGAGTGAAAAAAAAATCACAAATTTTGCTAATGAAGCGCTAAAATTCTTTAATTTCATGTGTGCTTTGATGGCAGCAAGAAGATTATGGCAAAGGTAAAATGAATACAGAAGAAGAAAAGGTACCATATGCCTTTCTTTCTATCCAACATGATAATATAAGGGCTAAGAAAATCTCAGCCACGTGATCAAAGCGGTTATTTAAAAATAGTATTTCCTAAAGCTACCAAGTCAGAAACCAAATCATCCTTGCACAGTAACAAGAGAATGCACTTTTCAGAAGGCCCAATCAAACAACGCTACATGGCAGCGACGTTAAATGCATAGCAGAACCATCACTTCGTCCTTAAGCATTCGTCTTCGACTCATCATCTACTTAGCCTTACCACACTTAATTATCTACACCTTAGGGTACATTATCTACAATGTCTTACGACAATCAATTTACATAGCCTAACGACACTCAATCAACTAGGCCTTATGGTACGTGTTTGTGCCAAAAATGGTCACAAACCCCAAGTATTGTGAAAGCACCAGTGTATGAATACAAATCAGCAATATTCAGACACAAATCTCAGATCTAAGCTAGCAATAAACAGCAATCCAGAAATAAATCACAAGAACACGAGATTTATAGTGGTTCGGCTATCTCCGACCTACGTCCACTTCAATGATTTTTATCTTTTATTGATGTTATTTGCTGATTACAGATGATTACAGCAGATACAATGAATGAATTCGAGTATAACAGCAATGGAAAGAAGTAGAATTGAATCCGGCAGAGTCTGGACGTTGGGCAGCAAAAAGATCCCTTTTCTACAGGCTTCAGGGGGCTATTTATAGGCGTAGGAAGCTGAGATCGCGCCCAAACTTCGGAAGACTTCTTCTGGCACGTGAGGGGGCCCACGCGACTGACCCCACCAAGTTTCGACTCGATCTGCGATCGATACGAAGCAATTTCGTATCCATCAAGAAATGATCCAATCGAGCTGAAACTTGGCAGGATTGTTCTTTACCTTATATGCAAGCTACTGTGAAAATTTTGTAGCATTTGGATCAGTGGTTTGGGAGATATGATCGATACAAATTTCATTCTCGTGAGGGCTGTCGCGTCCGTATCCATAGGTTCGAATCCATTTTGTTCGACTTGATAGAGGCACGTGCACTTGTGGTGGCGTGGCGCGTAATTCCTGGGTTGATTCACTTTGGGCGCCGAGTTTCCTGGATCGATCCCATTTCAGTGGCGCATTGACCGATTCGTTTCCACAAACTTCGCCCCGTTTGCCTCGATGACCGTTGCATATATTGACTTGGTGGATGGTAGGTGATCGAGACAAAATAAGGTCACTTGGTGGGTACAAGATGGATCGATGCGAGGTTAATGGATACGAACGTATGGCCATTATGATGGATACGAACCCGATGGATTCGAACTATGCAAGACCCGATGGATTCGAATAGAACAAGGCGATGTTATCATGATGGATTCGAATCTGATCGATTCGAAGATGATCGATTCGAAGTTGCTCGTTCTCGATGGATTCGAACAAACCAATATGACGACCCCTAGATGGATACGAATGACATACTTTTTCTAATTTGAATCGATCATATCTCGTCCGTACGAACTCCGATTAACTTGAAATTTGAAAGGCTGGCTTCCATGGCTTTGCTTGTCATGTCTTGTCAATTGCAGCCCAATCCGGACTCGGACAAAATTCATCGATATCCATGGTTATCCTGCAATGCATAGCTGACATTCATGGCTAGTTATTATTAATTCTCAGTCAGTTTTGGGTATCTCAGCTTTGCTAAAAGTTGGGATAACACTTTGCCCCCCAAAACATGCCTTTTGGTAAAAGGTGTGTTTTGATCGATCTCGAATCGAATGCATTGAGTTCAAGTTTTATTCAGAGCTTATAGCATTTTTAATCAAGTCCATGGCTGTTCGAAGCCGAAACATTATCAATTTCTTCCAGTGGAAGTTAAGAATGAAATTCTACAGTCTCTTCGGACTGTTGATGGTCGCTCCGGACCCTTGCCAAGCCCATTCCAGACTTAGCGATCGAATAGAAAGATCCTATTGCACTCCGGCGTTGCTTTCTACCCCTTGCACTCTGGCCCCAGTTAGGGCGTAAAGCGATGTCTTGGTCGTTCTAGACCGATCGTAGCCTCTCCAGGCTCCTGCTGGATCCCATCCTGTCATTCTCCGGTGAAGGGGAAACAACGTTAAGTGGGTCGATCCTGTCGCTCTCCGGCGAAGCGACCCACTTCTTGCACTCCGGTTCACTGTATTTGAACATTAAGCGATGTCTTGACCTGAATCGTCGGCCGATCATAGCCTCTCCGGGCTCTTATCGAATCCCGAGGCAATCACTCTCTGGTGAATAGGAAATGATGCTTAAGTGAGTCGATCCTGTCGCTCTCCGGCGAAGCAACTCACTTCTTGCACTCCGGACCCTGCCTCTCCGGGTAGGATCATAAAGCGATCATCTTTATATTGATATTTAATGTTTATCCTTTAACTCTCCGGTCAAAGGTTTATTTCAATAAATGTTTCTTTATTAAATTCAAATCCTAGATCTTCAATCTCAAACACCAGGAAAAACAAGACAATTCCTCTCCGGGCGGAGCGGTCTATTTCCATCTTAGAGCATGCCTAGGGATCTCTCCGGTTCCCATACATGAGTAAGTGGGATAGCCGTTTTATCATGGAAATCAAATCTAAGAGAACTAATCGACCAGAGTCCAAATCTTGGACTTGGCCCTTGCCATCACAATCAGTTGATGACGAGTCGTGATCCCGATCCAGGATCATTCCTGTTAGGTGGAGGCGGTGGTTGTTCAGGTCTTACTGTCGCTGCCCGTTCTATGGTATATTGTGGCAATCTACCACTCCTGGCATGTTCTTCCACCTCATCCCTTAGGTGGCGGCATTCATTGGTTGTGTGCCCATCCAGCTCATGGAATAGGCAGTATTTTCCAGTCCTGCGTTCCCGCTCCATGGGATCTCTCCTGGGTGGTTTTCGATAGGGGAGTTGCCCCCGAGTTTCAGTGTAAATTCTTTCTAGGCTTGCCGTCAAATCTGTGTATTGCCTGAATCTAGGCTCTTGGAATTTCTTTCGTTTATCAGGACCATCATGTGCGTCATCCTGCTTTCTCTTTCCTTTGTCTATCCTGGACTGTTCCCTGGCGGTTCCTTCGCCTTGTGCAGCATTTATTTCCTGCCTCTCGGCTCGTGATTCTTCTAATCGAATGAATTTCTCAGCTTCATGGTAAAATTCTCCAAGATCTTTGGTGGATCTCTTGTCAATGAATCTTTGAATTCGGTGCCTTCTCCAACTCCTGCCACCGCCGCCATCAAAATCATCGATGGATCCGGGCGATCTACAGAAGCCACCATTGCATTGAATCGCAGCAGGAAACCTTTTATGGACTCTCTGATCCTTTGCTTTATCGAAGCCAAAGTCATCACACTCTTGGGTCTTGTCACATGGACCCTAAATTGTTCCATGAAGCAATCTACAAGCTCGCCCCATGTCCTGATCGATCCATTCTTTAATTTCCTGAACCAAAGTGCAGCCAAGTCTGACAAAAATAAAGGGAAACATCGTGCCATCACTTCCTCAGATGCTCCCAGTACTTCCATGTGTCTAATGTATCTGGTAATATGCATGGTCGGATCCGACTTCCCATCATACGGATCCAGCGTTGGTAGTTTGAACTTTGGAGGGTTCCTTGCATTCCTGATATTCGGAGTGAACGGACTCCGACTGACTTCTTCCAACCCTCCGCTAGACAATCCTCCTCTCATGAGTCGTCGCACTAATCCAGCCATCTTTTCATCTCCATCCTGGGGTTGCCCTCTTGGTCTTGAAGGGTATTCTGGCACGTACTTTTCGTGTGGCCCGTTAGCATTAGCGTTGGCTCCAGCTTGTTGATCTCCATTTGTAGGCCTTCCAGCATCGGATCCTGAGGGTCTGCCCCCAAGTCCTTGTTGATTGTCTTCTGGATCTGCATTCTGACCTTCATTGGGTTCCGCAATCCTAGCTCCTTGTTCCACATTCATAGCCGCTGTAGTTGGTCCTAGGCTTTGCATCCCTGCAGCTCTCATCTGTTCAAAGAAATTCTGCAGCATCTCTTGTTGGCTCTTCATTATTCTTTCATGCATCAGATTGGTCATGATCTCCATTTCGTCTCTGGTGACGTAGATCGAAGCTGGTTCTTCTCCAGCACCAGAGGATGCCTCTTGACTTCCACCTTGTTGGCTTCTCTCAGTTCTTTGTTTCGTTTGTCGAGTCATTGTCTCCCAAATCTGATCCCTTCAAGCTTTTAAATCTGATCCCTTCAAGCTTTTAAATCTGAACTCTGAATCTGGTATAGCGGGTGTGAGTTCAGCTCTCAATGAAAGCACCAAAGTGTTTGTGCCAAAAATGGTCACAAACCCCAAGTATTGTGAAAGCATCAGTGTATGAATATAAATCAGCAATATTCAGACACAAATCTCAGATCTAAGCTAGCAATAAATAGCAATCCAGAAATAAATCACAAGAACACGAGATTTATAGTGGTTCGGCTATCTCTAGCCTACATCCACTTCAATGATTTTTATCTTTTATTGATGTTCTTTGCTGATTACAGATGATTACAGCAGATACAATGAATGAATTCGAGTATAACAGCAATGGAAAGAAGTAGAATTGAATCCGGCAAAGTCTGAACGTTGGGCAGCAAAAAGATCCCTTTTCTACAGGCTTCAGGGGGCTATTTATAGGCGTAGGAAGCTGAGATCGCACCCAAACTTCGGGAGACTTCTTCTGGCACGTGAGGGGGCCCACGCGACCGACCCCACCAAGTTTCGACTCGATCTGCGATCGATACAAAGCAATTTCGTATCCATCAAGAAATGATCCAATCGAGCTGAAACTTGGCAGGATTGTTCTTTACCTTGTATGCAAGCTACTTTGAAAATTTCGTAGCATTTGGATCAGCGGTTTGTGAGATATGATCGATACGAATTTCATTCTCGTGAGGGCTGTCGCGTCCGTATCCATAGGTTCGAATCCATTCTGTTCGACTCGATAGAGGCACGTGCTCTTGTAGTGGCATGGCGCGTAATTCCTGGGTTGATTCACTTCGGGTGCCGAGTTTCCTGGATTGATCCCATTTCAGTGGCGCATTGACTGATTCGTTTCCACAAACTTCGCCTCGTTTGCCTCGATGACCATTGCATATATTGACTTGGTGGATGGTAGGTGATCGAGATGAAATACGGTAGCTTGGTGGATACAAGATGGATCGATGCGAGGTTAATGGATACGAACGTATGGCCATTATGATGGATACGAACCCGATGGATTCGAACTATGCAAGACCCGATGGATACGAACCCGATGGATTCGAATAGAGCAAGGCGATGTTATCATGATGGATTCGAATCTGATCGATTCGAAGTTGATCGATTCGAAGTTGCTCATTCTCGATGGATTCGAACAAACCAATATGACGACCCCTAGATGGATACGAATGACATACTTTTTCTAATTTGAATCGATCATATCTCGTCCGTACGAACTCCGATTAACCTGAAATTTGAAACGCTGGCTTCCATGGCTTTGCTTGTCATGTCTTGTCAATTTCAGCCCGATCCGAACTCGGACAAAATTCATCGATATCCATGGTTATCCTGCAATGCATAGCTGACATTATTGGCTAGTTATTATTAATTCTCAGTCAGTTTTGGGTATCTCAGCTTTGCTAAAAGTTGGGATAACAGTACGTTATCTATAACGTCTTACGACGATCAATCTACTGAGCCTTACAACACCCACTCAACTAAGCCTTACGTTACCTTATATACAACGTCTTACGGTAATCAATCTACTAAGCCTTATAGTACTCAATCAACTAAGCCTTACGGTGTGTTATCTACAATGCTTTACTGTAATCTGTCTAGCCTTATGACACTCAATCAACTAAGCCTTATGGTATGGTGTTAACTGATATAGTTAAAGATATGCCCTAAGGTAATTATGTAATTTGTTACATATATCTAACTCGGTAACCAATCTTGTTTGAAATAAAAAATGTGTTTTCTTTCTATTATATACTTGATATAATATGTTATGTTAATTAAATAATTTAATTAAAAGTATATTTGATAGAAAATCCACAAATTGTATGTTTTACGGTATTAGTTACAAAGCGTTGTAACCATGAGTAATTTATAATAATAAAATTAAATATACCATTTTAAATATTCTTAACCAAGATGTATCGAGACCAGATATCGATGCCTCCTCTGAGACTAGAGTGCTTAATGCTCATCAAATGTTAGACAATGTATTACTCATGACTACTGGAGGCACCAAGTGGTTACGTACTAATAGCTATTGGACAACTATGGAATGAATCACTCGATAATTTTGTATTGGTTAATATTACTAAAGTCCAATAGAAAATATCGATGTTACAATATTACACAATTCTTTCGACATGAGAATACCATCGAGCTTTAATCTGAAAACTCTGCTTTGATTATAGTTAAACCGTAGTACGACGTCCATCAAATGACTATAGTTGGGTCGAATGGAAGCATTGAAATTGAGACACTATTCAAGAGAGAATTCGTCTTCTCAATTATATAAGATTAGTATCATGGTTAACTTAGGTCAACTCAACATCAAAGTCTCTGCCCAAAGCAGTTCGTTTAATAATAATTGTTATTGTTAAACCAAGAACTTTGTATTTTGATTATAAAGTTGAATATAGACGATATTAGAATTTTTATAGTCTCCAAATTCAATAAGTCCTAATGTGATATAGTATTAATGAAGATAATTGGTGTAAATAATTGTCGCTACTGAATAACACTTAAAATAAGTAAAACTAGATTTTACCGAAGCTATGTAAGCAATAAATTTGGCCAAAATATCACATCACTAGCTAATTAAGGTGAAGTGTGAACATTAATATTCGAATTGTTCGGTATTAATCGTTAACCGAATTTACACCTAAGAGTCATCCAACCGCAATGTAATCCTCCATCTACCACCTGATTTAATTAAATAATAATTTTTATAAATTGATTAAATTAATTAATATTTATGAAATACTAATTATAAATTTTATTTGAATTACATTGATTAGTATTTAAAATAACACGTATATAAAATTTGTATACACACTTATCGATATACGATATTGGTATGTTTAAATTTGATTTAATGTAAATTATCTAATTTGGCTTAGGTGGATTGAGGCCCATATAGATGCTGATGTCGACGATCATTACTTACAGAGGAAGGCTTGGAATTTGATTCCTAAAGAGTGTTAAATTGCAAAAAAAAGAGATATGCTTTCATCTTTAAACCCCTTCTTTCCTATGTTATTTAAACAATCTTAGCCTCTTTTTTTTACAATTCTCCTCTAGGGTTTTGAGCAGCCATTATCCCATTCTTTGCTGGACAAAAATCCTCTCCCATTCCCTCATTGGTTCAAGTATTAAAAAACAGAAATTAAAATAACATAAGTGCAACTGTGTGTAGTGATTTCAAGTTGCTTGGTCTCCTTTGAAGAATTGACTAGAGATTCAAGCGGAGTGAATTGATTCAATATTCAAAGTCTATCCTCTAGGATTTATGTTAGGGTAGATCCGCACAAATGACAGTAAATCAACCTAAACAGTCTGGTATCAGAGCTTTGAAGGTTGTTATTGAAGCCTAAGGCTAGAAGATGATCGATAAGATGGTAGGATCTGGAGATGGAAGTGAGGTTAGACCTACCCAGGAATATGCCCCCTACACTGGGTTTCATATGCAGCACCCGGTTCATAGTTGGCTATAAAGAAGTGGAACAGAGAATGATTTTGAGAAGTGGCAGTGAAATATGAAGGCGGTAGTAAGAAGAAATCGTGTTCATCGGGTTGTGTTTTATGCAGAATCATTACCAGTGGATATCTCATAATTGGAAAGGAAGAAGATGAATGAATGAGCCTTTAATACTCTCCAAATGGCCATGGGTGAGAACGTCATCCCAGAGATTAGCAGTGAAACTACCTCTAAAGGCTTGTGGAAGAAATTGGAGGTTCTCTATATAAAGAAGTCGCTTACGAATAGACAAATTTTGTTGAATATTTTCTTCACTTACCAAATGCGCGAAGGTTTCGTTGAAACACATCTTAACTTCTTCGATGACTTGATGATGAAGTTGAAAGCTATTGATTTGAATGTGGATGAAGCTGTGCAGTTAAAGCGCTCGGTGGATTCAAAGCGGTGGAGGTGCAAAAAGTCATGGCGGGGATACACCGAGGATATAGCGGGATATAGCGGATGGCTCTAAAATAGCATATAAAACTCGTACTTAATGTTTTTTCAAATATATAAATGGTAATTAAATGAAAAAATATCATTCAATTGAATTATAATTAATACATAAATAATTTTAAATAAAAACATGTGCGAATATACTTTAAATAAACATAAAACTGTTATATAACATAATTGAATTTAGTAGAATATTAGAGTATTTTCATTTCTAAAAATATATTAAAAATTAAATCAAATAAACTAGTTTCATAATTTTTATAATGTATAAATGTAGTTTTTCAATTCATTTTATTAAAGAAGATATAGCGGAAATAGCAGAATATAGCGAGAATAATGGGATATAGCGGAAATAGCGGGGCTTAAAGCGGAAAGGCTATATTTTGGGGCTATATGGAAAAATCGTAGCGGTATAAATCCGCTATGAGATATAGCGGGGTTATAGCGGGGTAATAGCGGGGCATTAACTGCACAAGGATGAAGAGAGGCTATGATGGTATTGTGCTCTTCCGGAGAAATACATGGTATTCACTGATAGCTTTATCTATGGTAGAAGCACACTGACATTAAAAGATGTGAAGATGGGACTCTTGAGTGAAGAGATGAGAGATCAGATGAACCTTATAAGTGAAAGTGTAAAAGCTAGTAGTAGCCAAGGGTCATTCATAGAGAGAGGAAGAAATGATAAGAAGGAGAATAATTTTTGAGAGAGTTCCAAGTTGAGGAAGCCTGGAAGTGGTTTGACAGGCAGGTCTAAAGACAACATGTGTCGTCATTGTAAGAAGCATAGCCATTGGAAGAAAGATTGTCCATATTTGAGGAAGAGAAATGAAGCGGATGATTCTTCATCTATTGAAGTGGAGAAGGTTATTTCTGATGATGTGTAAACTGTATCTGTTTTTGATGTATCAGACCATTGGATGCTTGATTCAGGGGCATCTTTCCACATGATGCCTTGGAAGGGAGTATTTCTTTTCTTATGAAGGTAAGAAGGGAAGTGTCATATTGATGGGAACAATGCTACTTACAAGTCCTTAGGAGAAGGATCAGTACACATTCACATGCATGATGGCGTGGTATGTACTATCACTGGAGTCCTCTATGTTTTAGGTTTAAGGAAATCTCTTCTATCTTTAGGTCAGCTAGCATCTTTGGGTTACATGATTATGATATAGTCGAATAGCTTAAAGGTGACACATAGTACTCTTGTATTGATGAAAGGAGTAATGGTTTGGAATC
The DNA here is from genome assembly GCA_030737815.1 of Allium fistulosum. Lineage (NCBI taxonomy): Eukaryota > Viridiplantae > Streptophyta > Magnoliopsida > Asparagales > Amaryllidaceae > Allium > Allium fistulosum. Next base: position 373,130,296 of record CM060902.1, on the reverse strand, counting down.
TTTATCTGCTAAAAGGATGTACAGTTCTTGGAGAATCGTGTGTTGGAGTTGACAGTTCACGAGCTTTGGATGCCACCTGACTTTGGCATCTCAGATTGGATCATGTTTCGAAGAAGAGCTTCGAGCTGCTTCGTAGAAGAAAGATAGTTTGTAAGATTTTTCATCTCATAACACTTAACTAATTAAGTAGCAATTATGGGGCTGAATACCCCCACAACCGAGGATGTGCAAGCTTGAGTGGTATTTGGAAGACCCAGGTTGATCTATGCTCTTGGCCATGGCGATTGGATGGGTTATCTTGGAGGAGGAAGATGAGTTCTGGAATGACAGAAGAGGATTTGGCCTTGTACACGTACACAATGATATATGTGCATTTAAGAACAATTAAAGCAGTTCAAAAATAGGGAAAACACTGTTGCATGATGGCAAAAGTCAAGAAGCTGAATTTATGTGTAATTTGTAGAAAATTGAGCAGATGAATATTATGTGAATTTGACAAAAATTGTATCTATGAATTTTGTAGAAAAATGATGAACAGAGGAGTATACTTTGCAAGAAAACAAGAATTGAAATGCAGTTCAAAGAAATATATCAAAATGGAACAAAGTATAGAGGGAATTGAATATAAATTTGGAACAAGATGAAAACATTCAGCAATGAACAAGGAAAAGTAATGAATTACAATAGATTGCAACTGGTATTGAAAATCACAGTGCAGGAATTAAAGAATTTGGATTTACTAAAAAAATGAAAATAAGAATTGAAAATGATAGTTGCAGGAATTTAACAACGAACAGAGAACTGAAATGGCAAGAAGAACAAGATGAACTGATAATTGGAGTAGAATTTGTAACTAAAATTTTTAAGTAAACTAGCTAACAATAATATGTAAAGAAGATACTAATCTAAAGGAACTAAAAAATGAAGAACTAAAGATTGAAGAAGAAGGTAATTTGCTTCAGATTTCACACACTAATTACAATCGCATATACCAGTATATATAGACATATTCGAGTACAACTCCACTTGATTCAACTTGGCCCAATTACAACCCAGATAAGAAGTGATCAATCTTTTTAGGGCTGTTACAACTCCTCTCCCCTTCAGGAACGACCTTGGCCTCAAGGTCGAGTTGTAGAAAAGGAGGTGGTCATGGTGGTTTATATGAGCTCCCATTGAAGATAGCATCTTTACTAACTAAAGAATTGCATCTATTAAATGGTTTTCTGAAAGTAGACTGGAGAGCAGCTTTTGGTGTATCAACTGTTAAATTGGATGTTTGTGAATCAGAAACCTTATTAGTAGCTACATTCCAGCAGCGTTGATGCGTTGGTTCATTGTTACTTTTGAGCTCAGCTTGTTCTTCGGCCTTTCTTTTTTCTGTCATACCAGTGGATTTGGATTCTTTCCCGAAATTCAAATCTGAATGTTGTTCGATGCTAGTCTCTGCATTTTGTTCAATGCCCACTTGACTATCAGGTGTATCGCCATTCCTTTTATCTTCAATGGAAGGTTTTGAATCCTCAATCCTTAAATCAGTTGCATCTTCATCAAGACTAAATTTAATATCAGTGCCACTTTCATAAGTTGTATCAAAACTAGTTCCCAGTTTTTCTTTCTCCTCTTGATCAATATATTAATCATGATAACATCATTTTGATCAGCCTTATCTTTAACATGATTCATAACTCTACCAGCTTTGTCAGTCTCAGCACTATTTTCAAATACAGTTTGTGGAGATTGCTCAACATTAACTTGAACATCCTTGTCACTATTTTCTACTTGTTCCGGTACATGGTGCTCTACATATACTTTGTCAGCTTTTGTAGGTTTAACGGCTTTAACTGATCCACCTTCATCAATCTTGTCCATTTCAGAATCGTTACAAGGATCTACTCCAACATCAGTAGCTTCTTGGAACTGCTTAAATTTGCTAAGATACGCCTTTTCAGTGTAATTTTGCTTCAAACTAGATTCTTCATTACAACCAGAATATAGTTCATCTCTTCTCCTTTCGAGCAACTTGTCAGTTGTTGGATTATTTCTTTCTGTCAAGTTTTCAAGGCTGCTTTTGCATTGCATTTTTTGTTGATAAGAATTGGGCATCTGAATTTTTTTTTGTTGATGTACTGCTATCAAGAATTAAATTGGGCATTGCTGCTTCATCAATTGCAATTAGCTTTTTATTCTTCGGATTGTTGAGCCATTCGGCTTCAAAGAATCTAGCTAAAGAAATTGCTTCTCTGAAATCTATAGGTTTTCAAGCCAATACTTCATCTCTAATGTCCTCTTTAAATCCCTCCAATAATTTCTTTAGTTGTTCTTGGGTCTGATTCTCGATTTGCTGCAAATCTTGGACATAAGATGAAACTGATCCTGCTAATGCTTCATATGGCATCTCTACCTCCTCGTGATTAAATCTAAGTATAATTTCTTCCTTGAATACTTGCCATGACCTATGATTTTGCACATTCTTTGTATACCAGATATACCATCCATCGCATTGGCTCCTTGTTGATATAAAAGGAACACATATCCACCCAAAATCTTTCATCTGTTTGATGAAATCTGAAGTATTGCTCTACCTGTCTGATCCAATCAGTCACTCTCTCCTTATTATCAAACACAGGAAAATCAAGCTTGCAGGTGGTCATTGGTGTATTTCTTGGATCAGGGTAGTAGTGATTTTGGTAAGGTGGTCTATACCCATAGGACAGTGGAGGTTCTTGAGGATAGTTTAGGGAGTTTTGATGATTTCTTGGTGGGTTTGCAGGCATTCTTGGTGGATGTGGCTGTAGTACTGACTGAGGGTACATGGGGACTTGCATAGGGTACGGGTTTGGGTAATTTGAGGAATGTAGTGGTGGTGTAGGCTGTTGTGGAAAAGGATGGAAGTGCTGATTCTTGATTCCCTGGACATCTTGAACTGGATCTTTTGAAAGACGAGGGTCAGAAATATACTCATCTTGAGGCTTTGACACCAAATTGGAAGACCCAGGTTGATCTATGCTCTTGGCCATGGCGATTGGATGGGTTATCTTGGAGGAGGAAGATGAGTTCTGGAATGACAGAATAGGATTTGGCCTTGTACACGTACACAATGATATATGTGCATTTAAGAACAATTAAAGCGGTTCAAAAACAGGGAAAACACTGTTGCATGATGGCAAAAGTCAAGAAGCTGAATTTATGTGTAATTCGTAGAAAATTGAGCAGATGAATATTATGTGAATTTGACAAAAATTGTATCTATGAATTTTGTAGAAAAATGATGAACAGAGGAGTATAATTTGCAAGAAAACAAGAATTGAAATGCAGTTCAAAGAAATATATCAAAATGGAACAAAGTATAGAGGGAATTGAATATAAATTTGGAACAAGATGAAAACATTCAGCAATGAACAAGGAAAAGTAATGAATTACAATAGATTGCAATTGGTATTAAAAATCACAGTGCAGGAATTAAAGAATTTGGATTTACTAAAAAAATGAAAACAAGAATTGAAAATGATAGTTGCAAGAATTTAACAACGAACAGAGAACTGAAGTGGCAAGAAGAACAAGATGAACTGATAATTGGAGTAGAATTTGTAACTAAAATTTTTAAGTAAACTAGCTAACAATAATATGTAAAGAAGATACTAATCTAAAGGAACTAAAAAATGAAGAACTAAAGATTGAAGAAGAAGGTAATTTGCTTCAGATTTCACACACTAATTACAATCGCCTATACCAGTATATATAGACATATTCGAGTACAACTCCACTTGATTCAACTTGGCCCAATTACAACCCAGATAAGAAGTGATCAATCTTTTTAGGGATGTTACAGTATTCAGCTTGCCTTTTTTCAAGTAGAAATTATATTGCTGAATGCCCATATAAATTTATAGTAGCATTTTAATTGTTTGTAAAAATGTATCTTTCAATTTATTCTTTAATCAAAATCAAACTCGGAGAATAGAATTGAAAATACGGTAAATAAATAAAAACACCAAGATTTACGTGATTCTGATTTCAAGAAATTCTACATTCATGGAAAGCTCCATCTTCTATTATTTCAATCATCATTGACACTTTTACATTACTGCGTTGTTGCAGAGAATCTTTTCATCTACATAATACATTTATTTTTATTTTCCAGAGTCTTTCCCCATTCGGCTATAGTGCCTTTGTTTTTATAGCCTAATTTTCCCTCTTGGATTGCTGACATGGCGCTTCGTTTATTCATTTTCGTTAGATTTGGCAATGTGTCCTTCATCTAGTTGATCATTTGAATGTGTAAGGATTGTTGATGTTATCTTTGGCAGGAAACTTGAATTGAGACATGAAGCCTGTTTTTGAATAGGTCACTGATCTGATGCAGTAGCCAGCTATTTGGGAGTACTGAGGCAGTGCAGCATTGGTAGTTCCTTTTTTGGCTCTGTTTTTGTAAGAAATGGAATGCAGTTCGTCTTTTGTGTCATGCCTTTTGAGCCTTTTAATTTGTTAGTAAGTTATGTCTTAGAATTGCAGTGCAGTTCCTTTACTTTATCATTGGTTTGAGCTGCTTTAAATACATAGATGAGAAAGGAATATATATAAATATATATATATATATATATATATGTGTTTGTATTATAAAGGAACTGTGTTCCTTGCTACAAAAGAAACTTGGATTCCTTTATTAGTATGGCTTAGGTGGCAGTGTATTTCATGTCCAATGTGCACAACACTATATAGTATCATCACAATAACAATATGTACATTAGATTTGAGGGATTCTCAATATACATAGTTGAGCATATTACACAAGTGACTTCAGTAAAAGCAAGGCGAGTTCTGTTCATGATATCAGGACGAGTATGTATTTGGGTAGTACACGTAAAAGGAAAATATGTACTTGGTGAGCTCTGTTCATCGCTGTTTGTTGTTTTAAATTGCATTGCTTAAATCAACCGAAGGCAGATAGACACTGTTTATCGATTGAACAAAAATTATACCTAGTGCAGTTCGTTATATATGTTTAGCGCAGTCCGCTATGTATAGTTTAGCGTAGTTCGCTAGTATAGTTTAGCGTAGTCCGTATATAGTTCAGCGCAGTTCGCTATATATATAGTTTAGCGAAGTTCGTTATATGGTTTTTATCGCAGTTTGCAATATAGTTTTCACCTCAGTTTGTTATATAGTTTTCAGTGTAGTTTGCTATATAGTTTTCAGCTCAGTTTGGTTTATAGTTTTCAGTGTAGTTTGCAATATAGTTTTCAGCTCAGTTTGTTTTATAGTTTTCAGTGTAGTTTGCTATATAGTTTTCGACGTAGTTCATAGTATTATACTACGCTATAGTTCATGTTTTGTAAGTTAATGCCATTGTACGTCAGTACACTAGTGGTTAATAATGATATAACCATCAAAATATACATTTATTTGATTAAACTGTTAACGGTCAAAAAACTTAATAATGGCCTCCTGAGTTCCCGATTTTTGCTTTCTCTCTGTCTCTCATCTCCTGATTTCTCCTCCATTGCTATTCTCCAGTTAGATCGACTTCTCCATGAGCGACTCTTGGTGCTTTAGCTCTACTTTCTTTGTTTTCTTGGTCGCTGCTGTAATTTGGGCGATTGTTATGGAATTGGGGGTTTTCTCTTTTAGTGGTAATTTCGTTCGGCGTTGCCCCTCGTTTACTGCCATCGCCGATGCTTTGCTAGACGTGGTGGCTCCACCGCTGTTGGTGTGTTTCTCGAGTGATAGCTCGGTTGAGATTTCTGTTTATTCGATTGGGGCCTTCACTGCTTTGGCTCGCTTCAAATTTCTGTTGATTGATGGATTGTTTATGGAGTTGTCTCCGTGCTTTGTTGAATCGACTCTCTGCTCGATTAGCTCCTCCTCTCTGGCAAAACGGGATTTCACCACCCGGTTCGTGCCAAGGCTGATTTTTGGGGCTAGGGCGGGAGTTTTGGCTTTTGATTCATCTGAGGTTTGTTTTGGTTCTTTGGATGGTGGTTCTGACAGTAGTCCTTCGGGCGAATTCACTGAGGTGGGTTGCTTGTCGAGGAAGATGGGAGAGTTAACCGCTCCTTTCTTGCCTCGTCTGTCGGTTGTGGGTGTTGTTGCGAATGATTGTCCGTTTGTTGATGGTTTCTTCTTTGGATCGGCTGTTGGTGTTGCGGGAGATAAAGATTTGACCGCTTTATCTTCTCGCCCATGCTAATTGTTTGCTGATGATTTGGCTTTGACTGGGAGTTCCTCCTTGTCGGTGGGTACCGATTGTGGGCTGTCACTGGTTGGCAGAGAGGATTTGATCTCGGCTTTGGGAGAGTTGGAGTCGTCGGTATTGGCTACTCCTTATTGATGGGTTGCTGAGGCCGTTTGTTGGCAGGTTTGTAGTGCTCTTTGTAGGCCGGTAAGCTTCTCATTTTATTGGTTCATTTCTGTTGATAATTATGGGTTGCCTTCTGGTTTCTGGTTGTCGGTTAATATGGTTTGCCTCTGTTGCCTGAGCCTTGTCACACATTCGTGTGAGCTCCCTGACACTGCCGTCTCTACTGAGACCGGGAGTGTGTCAGGTCCTTTGTTGGCTGTTGGTTTTATTTCGTTCATCGGGTCCTTGTCGCCTTCCTATCTGTATCGGCTTTACCGGCCTCAGTTGTGTTTGTGGGCTTTTGTATGTCGATTAGGTGGTGTCCATCCCAGGATTTTTTTCTGGGTTGTTATACTGCCTGATCGTTGTTGGTTCTCTTTGTTGAGTCTTGACGAGGCCGATCCTATATCGTCAACGACTTTGTCTTTCTGGTATAGACTTCCCTTGACTGGTTTCGATAGTACTTTTCGGAGGATTCTGGGGGACTGGAGCTGTTGGTTCGGGCGTTTTTCTCGCCCTGCTCGTATAGTGGCCATTCTTGACCACTATACGGACAGACTGAGACTTAGCCGGCCTTTATGCTCTTCCTTTCCCTCTGTTTGGTTCGATTTGCGACTCTTACCTGCTACGCGGGGCTGTTTTATTAGTGACAGTCCGACATTGGTAAGACTCCCACAGCAATTTGGGCCACATTCTGTTAGCGCCCTTACACTGATCTGTTCTGTCTCTGTTCAATCGTCCTCACCCTTATCCGTCGTTTTGCTTTCCTCTTTTTCCCCCTCAACGGTTGAGTCTTCCTTGTCGTTGTCGCATTGCTCATGCCAAGTCGATTCTTTCAATTATTCTGCTTTTCTTTTATCTGATTGGTTTCTTCAAAAGATTGGCATGCGACTGACTCGCCTTCCCTCTTATTGTCGGTTGCCCCAGGAGAAATCGGTTCTTTCGGACCTGGTGGGTTCCTCTTCCGACTATTGCTCCTCAGCTTGCTCCCTTCCCACTTCTTCTTGCTCTCTGTCCATATCCATTCCTCTTATGAGTAAGGCAGAGATTGCGCTCCTAAATGAGCGTCTCGACTGCCTAGCTAGGAATTCTTTGCACTCGCCTTCGCTGCTTGGTGCCTCGTTGCCTTCGGCATTGGGACTGGGTATTGAAGTGTCTTCAGAGACACCTCCCCAGCATTCCGACTCTATCCCCAGGGCGTCTCGGCGCCGATCGCGTAGAGTCCAGGCTACCCCCCGTACCATTCGCACACGCTCATTAGCGGCGTCCGAGCAGATCGATCGATCTACTCGGTACTCACTTTACCTCGTCTGAGTCCTACTGTTTTGGTGTCCTGTTTTCGCTTTTAATGGCGAATTTCCTTTTCTGGAATGTCCGTGGTATTGGCAATGATGCGTCCTTGGCTAGGCTTAAACGCATTGTCAAGAAGCACTCTATTGGATTGGTCGCTCTCCTGGAACCCTTTCTGGGTCCGGAAGGCATTTCCAGCATCATCTTATCATTAGGATTTGGCGGTGGCTCTGCCAACGTCTCGGGGAAGATTTGGATCCTATGGTCCAAATCCATGACGGTCCAGGCCGCTTTTGATTCCTATCAGCTTTTTTCGTTGGTCTGCTCGTCCCCTTCGTTTAGCTCTCCCTTTCTTTTCTCGGCGGTTTATGCCAAATGTGATCGTATGGAAAGATTAGCTCTATGGTCTGACATTTTAGGGCTCGATTCGTTGGGTTTCTCTTCTTCGGTAATAGGTGGCGACTTTAATATCGTTGCCTGCCAAGCGGAAAAACGGGGAGGAGCCGTCGTCAACCGTTTAGCGATGGCGGATTTCAACTCGTTCATTGTCAGCTCTGGTATGTCTGAGCTTCCCTTTGTTGGGTCTGCTTTCACCTGGTCCAACAACCAAGAGGGACCGAACCATATCCTTTCCCGACTTGATCGTGTTTTCGGGTCGGAGGAGTGGTTTCATCTCCCTTTTTCCTTTTCGATCGCGCATCTCCATCGGTCTTTCTCTGATCATGCTCCCATGGTTGTTCGCTGCTCTCCCCGCTCTTTAACGGGGCCATCTTCCTTTCGTTTCCAGAGCATGTGGATATCCCACCATTCTTTTCTTCAAGTTGTTGCTAATTCTTGGAGCGCACCTATTGTTGCTTCTCCCTGTGAGATGTTCGGTCGTAAGCTCAAGCGTCTTAAAGTTTGCCTTAAGGTTTGGAACTTTCAGGTCTTTAAGAACATTTTCGATCGCGTTCGCTTGGCCGAAGAGTCTCTTATTGCAGCCGAATCCTTGCTAGACGAGGATCCTAATGAGGCTAACAAGGAGGCTTGGGCTCTTGCTCAAACCATATTCTCCTCGGAACTTCGTATCGAGAATGACTACCTTCGTCAAAAGGCTAGGATCAAGTGGGTAGTTGTCGGTGACACCAACTCTAAATTCTTCCATTCCTCTATTCGTAAGAAGAATAACCTCCTCACGATCCGTGAGATTTTGCGTCCGGATCTGTCGACGGCCTCTTCGCCTGAAGATGTTAAAGAGACCATCCTGTCCCATTTCCAATCTTTTCTGGGCTCTCCATCGGTCTCCGAATCTGATCCGGCTCTGCTGGCTTTCATTCCTCGTGTTGTTCTTTCTCCGGAAAGGGACGTTATCGCGGATCTCCCTACCTCTGAGGAGATACGTGCTTCTGTCTTTGCTCTGGGCAAGGACAGTGCCAGTGGACCGGATGGTTTCAACGGTGTCTTTTTCAGGAGTGCCTGGTCTATTATACAGGAGGATTTTTGTCTTGATGTTCAATCCTTTTTTTCTGGGGGATCCCTACCTTCTGGTTGGACATCTACCAACCTTGTCCTAATTCCAAAATGCGACAACCCTAGGTCGTGTTTGGATTTCCGGCCAATCAGTCTTTGCAACTTTTCGAACAAAGTGATTTCTAAAATTCTGGCCACTCGTTTGGCTCCCTACCTTGAGCGCATTATCTCTCCTTCTCAAGCGGGATTTGTAAATGGGCATTTGATTACTGATAACGTTCTGCTTGCTCAGGAACTTATATCCCAAATCAACCGGAAGAGTAGGGGTTCTAACGTTGTCTTCAAACTGGACATGGCTAAGGCCTACGATCACATGTCCTGGTTTTTCATCATCAAGGTCTTAAGGGCTTTCGGCTTTCCGGAACCCCTTATTGATTTGGTATGGAGGCTCATCTCCAACTGCTGGTTCTCTGTGCTCATTAATGGATCGGCTTATGGTTATTTTAAGGCAGGAAGGGGATTGCGTCAGGGAGACCCACTGTCGCCATCTCTTTTTGTGATCGCGGCAGAGGCTTTCGTTCGCGGTCTCCAATCCTTAACTATCTACGGCCAGATTCAGCGCTTCGGGATTCCGAGGGGATGTACCCTTGTCTCTTCCTTGTCATTCGCAGATGACGTTGTCATTTTCTCTAATGGCAGCGTCTCCTCTGTAAGACGACTTCTCAGCTTTCTTCATCAATATGAGCGGTCTTCGGGCCAGCTAGTCAACCCGGCCAAAAGTTGTTTCGTCCATGCGAAAGATTTGCCTCCCACTCGTGCTAACTGGATCGAGTCTGTCTCGGGCTTCAAGAAAGCCAACCTTCCTCTTCCGTACTTGGGTGTTGTCCTTTACCGCGGTAGAAAGCTCAATGCTATTTTCGACCCATTGACTGATAAAGTGAGGGGTAAGATCTTACGCTGGAATGCTTCTCTTATTTCTCAGGCTGGTAGACTTGTTCTTATCAAGTCCGTTTTAGACTCGATGGGAACTCATGTCTTCGCGGCTATGACCCCTACTTCTTCTTTCTTTCGGTCATATCGGTCCTTGGCCTCTTCTTTTTTCTGGGGCAACAAGGACAGTGTCCATCGGCACCATTGGGTGTCGTGGGACGTGGTCTGTCGACCCAAAAATGAAGGCGGATTGGGTCTGCGTAATCCAAAGGACCTTTGTGCAGCTTTTTCCTGTAAATTATGGCATAGATTTGGCGCTAACAACTCCTTATGGGCTACTTTCCTCCATGCGAAATACCGCAGTCTTGCGGGCGCTAACTTCTCTGGTTCTCCGTCTTTTTCTAGTGAGACCTGGAAGCACATGCAGTCGGTGAAGCCGTTTTTCGACATTCATGGTGGATCTTCAGGATGGGATGGCTCTTCCTTTTCCATTCTGAAAGCTTGGTCTTTGTTTAGAAACCAAAACCCCATTCGTCCAGTTTTTTCTTTCATCTGGGACTCTCGTATTCCCCCTAAGGTCTCTATTTTGATGTGGCGGATTCTCCATGATGGATTGCCACTTGACGAGAGTCTCCAAACTATTGGCATCCCTTTCGTTTCTCGTTGTAGATGCTGTGGCAATGGGGAATCAGAATCCCTGAATCATTTGTTCTTTGGTGGGTTTTCGGCCAGATCGTGCTGGAATTACTTCGGTAACCTTCTTGGTATTCGTCAGTTGGCCAGCTCGCCTTCAGATCTCTGTAACTCATGGTGGTCTGGGAATGCTGGAAAATCTCTTCGTGCAATCGTTTTCCGCTTGATTCCCTGCCTCATCTGCTGGCACCTCTGGTGCGCGCGGAACAAGGCAACCTTCGAAAATTATCGTATGGACCCTCCATCTATTATTCGATGTGTGAGGAAAGACGTCTTCATTGCTTTCCGTGGTAGACCGTTCAGGGGTCGCTTGAGCTCCCGTGCGGAGTGTCTTGTCGGTCTTCTCTCTATTTCGTGTGATTTGTCTCACGCTAGATTGGGAATAGGTTGATCATCGCAACCGAGCGTTGGCCTTCACCCGACGCTCACTTCCCCTCCCCCCCTTTTTTTTGTGTTTAATGTGGTTGTTAGTTTCCCAGATTCAGGTTACTTTGGCTTCTTCATTGGCCCGGTTTGTGATCGGGTTGTCTAGTTTCGGGGGCCGGCTTTCTTTTCTCCACTGGTTCTTTGGTGGTTCTTCATTGGCAGTTTGGCTGAAACGCATGGTCTTGCTCTATATTTTGCTGCTGGATTATCGATGGTAGCGTCTGTGTTGCTATGCTTGCCACCATCCCCTATCGGTTTCATCTGAGCGACCAAGATGGGCATCTTAGCTTCGTCGCATCTTGCTCCCTATCTCCGAGAGAGCTTTCCCTGGTTGCGCCTTACTTACTGCTCTCTTTATGGTTTGGCGTGGTGGTCTGGCCTTTTCCTTTGGGTCAAAGCGGGTTTGTGAAAGTTGGTGGATCGATTGTCCCTTCTCCTTCTCTATCTTCGGGTGGATTTGTTGGTGACTGCTGTGGTTTTCTCCTGTCTTCTTTGTTTTTCTGTTCAGCTGTTGGTTTTCGGTTATTTTGGGAGGCTTTCGTCCTTCTTTGTTTTTTGTTATTTTGTGAGCCATCGGAGAAAGGCGTTTTTTCTCCTCTTATTTATATATTGTTTTCTTAAAAAAAAAAAAAATTATAACCATCAAAATTGAATCAAGTTGAACATCGTAATCAAATGGGAACATCATGATACATTTTGGCTATTTGTTATACATTTATAAAATGATATAACCATCAAAATTGAATCAAGTTGAATGTTGTAATGAAATGGGAACATCATGATGCATTTTGGCTATTTGTTATACATTTATAAAATGATGAAATACTAATGAATACAAGTTAGGATTGGAGCATATAATTTAGTAAATTAAGATACCATGTTCATCGCTCTTACTTTGCATGAATGAGGCAGTTGAGCAATGCTTCCACGACTTGGTTAACAAACATATTCTTTGATTCTTACCTTTGCCTGACTATGACATTTGGTTATTATTTTCGATGTTAATAACTTCATATTATTTGATCTATTAATAAATGATTTACTGTTTGAGATTTGATATTTACATAAGTGAGTATATTTATATACATACATATTTCTTCAAAACTTCAATCACCCATATCTCAAAATCTAAAATGAATTTGAGTATGTAACCAAAACAGAAATTGAAGGGGAAAGTGAGACGAACAATTAGATTAGCTTTAGCCTTATTTTCAAAATCCGTGATGATCAGAAATGACACCGTCATATCCACGTCCATATTGTGAACGGTGCACTACGGTTGGAACACAATGTACGATAAGATCGTGTTGTGTAGCTAAATGTAATGGTGAGTTTGGTTTGGTCATTGGTGACACGAGGTTGCGAAACCATGGCCGCCAATCAGCTCTTCGTTTGGAAGTTTACCTATATAACGTACTATGTAGTCTAAATATATCAACTGTTTAGTAAATAAGCCTGCGTAAATTATGCAGTTTGGATTTTAATAATTCACGTAGTCTATATAGTAATCGAAAAATGGGTATAACATTTGCCTCCAAGTTTGCACTTATGTACATGAGTGCGAACTTGTCATGCTGCGCGCCCATTTTTTGGACCTTTCCTATCATTCGTTTCGAATTTAAGGCTAATATTTAAAAAATTATTTCTTGATGTATTCGTTTATTATTATTGCTATTTTAAATGTTCATTAACCATGTAATAACTATCCCAAACAAAATTAAAAAATTGAACATGTCGTTTAGGCAATTTTTGGATTATTATGAAAGCTTTGCTTTATATAATATGTCGATTAACTAGTCTTGCTTGTTGGCTCTACACCTGTCATTATCTACGTGGGTATAGTTGAAAGGTGAGATGCTGATAGCCTACAAAAACGATAACTAATGAATTTATTATTTCTCAAAGCAATCAAATAGATATAACAAGATATATTCCCAAAATATTAGTTTACATTTATAGGCTTTTTCTAAGTTTACTTTTATCCACACGCTTTTGCATTGCATGTATTCAAATAGCTGACCAATTTTCATTTGTCAGCAACAAAAGGAGCACATCAGCATCAACGCGTAAACGAATGTGTGAATTGATTAACCAGGTAACAATCATAGACACCAATAAACCCATATTATTAAAGTCGTATGAGGATAGTTTCATTTTGCCCTGCATTTTGTTTCTATTTTTTTAATATACAATTATTTTATTACGGGCAATTGTCATGCCTTCATATAAGTAATATTATGTACACTTCCAATATATTAAATTGGTCAAAAGTTATGTAAGTTTGCTGCTTCAAAAGACTAAGAATATACAATTGCAAACAAAATGGTACGAATTACTTATCTTTATTTTGTATAACTGTAATATTTCTAAATGCATTTGACAGTAGGACTGTTAATTTTGTACGAGTGTCTGATGTCCGTTCGAGTCTGTTTCATTTAAAATAGAAACTGAACACACATCCGTCCGGTCCGGTCCGATCCGATCCGATCCGAACGATTTACACCCCTATTTGGTAGTAATGTATTTGTTTATTTTATTTTATTGAAATTAAGAGAAATTATACACTCAAAAGTGAATGCAACAAGGTGTAGTAATCTCGATCGATTGCATTTTGCGCTCAAACAATCAAGAAAATGTAGTAGGCTTGGGCGCTTGATGAATAAATGCCTAAACCCCAGGCTTCCATTCAAAAGGCGCCTCAAATGAGGCTCTTGTTGAACAGATGCCTGGGGCTTGTGCATTTGTTCAACAAGTGCCCAAGTATATGCCCTCCAACGCCACAATTCAACAGCTATATTCCACCTCTCTACAAATACCATCCACCTTCATCTCTTCTCCTTCCACACAATACTATACAATATTTCCAAACATTCTACTCTCACTGTCATCTTAAAACGTTTTTCGATTTCGACGTCGATGTTGTAAGATGTAGTTTTGAAGGATTAGATTTAGAAGACGTTATGGTTCGATTTGCGGAGCGGTAACTACTGGTAGTTGGACTTCGATAGAGGACTATAATTTATGTTACATTTGATGTGCACTCTCAAACGATCCTATTCGAGGTGTCGACAAAAGTAGTGAGACTGTTGGGGCAAAATCACAATTTGCTACAATCGGAAGGACATTGATCAAAAAAGATTGCTATCTTCAATGAAAGGTAATTTTGAAAAAATCAACCGTTAAACGCAAACATTTGATTCTCAAATGTTCAAGTTAAAGCAAACGAATCCTAGTGGATTTGAAAATGAAACACATTTGGTAAGATTTCCAAAATTTTCATATGTCAATATTTTTCTTACAGTTATCTAATTATTTAAGAGTTTTTTTTGCAGAGGATGGCAGCAAATAAATTATTTAAACAAATCTACACCAGAGAATAAACAAGCAGCTCATTTTTATCAGTTTATGCATGTTTATGACTTGCTAGTTAAGCATATAAAATTGAAATCCTCTCTTCAGAAAACCATTCAAGACGTCCAATCAAACAACGCCCAAGGTAAAGCGGCAAGAGTCAGAGAAAGCTCTGGCCCATGGGTATCGCTAGAAAGCCAGGGTATGGGGTTGGAAGATCAGCTAATCCCCATCAAAGATGATTTTGTTGGGCCTCGGGAAACCAAAGCAGCAAAATAAGAAGTAGGCTGTTGGGGCAGATCAAGCAAAAATAAAAATCTCCTACTTGAATCCGAAGATACATATAATCGTGCAATGGAGTTTCAAGCTGCTCAACACTAAAAAAAATTTGAAATTGGATCGACTTCTTGCTAGAAACAAACAGAGAGATGAAGATGCAGTAATGTTCATGAATACATTGAACATGTCTAGAGAACAACGAGAGTGGACGAAATCCAGAAGGAGGGAAATTATGAGGCATGAGCGTGAAGAGTGGCTGTAGTTGTATTTATATTTCTATAACTTATGTATCTTCAAATTTTTAGTTGATGTATTCTACTATGAACTTAGTCCAGTAATTTTAGATGTACGACCAAATGAAATTGCATTACATTACTTGATATGAAATGAAATTGCGATATATTACTTTTCAACAATAACAAATAAAATTGCGATACATTACTTGATATGGAATGCAATCGAAATAAATTACAACAACACTAAGAACAATAACAACAACAAGAAGAACAACAAAAATAAACTTACAGTGATTGCTACAAAAGCTCTAAAGATGATTTATTTGATCGTTTTATAGTCTTTGGTGGAGTTGAACACTATGCTATGACATTTGGTTGGAAACATGAAACTCGAGTTCCATTGCATTTCCAATCATATCATTCCACCATACATTCGGTGTTGCTGGAGCACCCTCATTGACAAAGTCGTCTTCCATGTCTCTTTTGTCCTGAATAATCATATTGTGTAAAATAACACAAGTGTATATTATTTTTGCTATTTTAAAGGGGTCCCAAAGTCTACATGCATTGCTGACTACGGAAAATCTTGATTGAAGAACACCAAATACTCTTCAACGTCTTTTCCCTGTCCTTCTTGCATTGTCGCAAACTTTGATTGCCTATTGTTTAATGGGTTAGGAATTGTCTTGACAATAGTACTTCATTTAGGGTATATGCCATCGTCAAGATAATATTCATGATCGTACATGTTACCTTCTAAACTGAAGGAATACAGAGTTGGTCTATCATCTGCTAAATCATTAAACAAAGTAGATCGTTTGACTACCATTTGCTAAATCATTAAACAAAGTATATTCACATGGCATCAAAATTAGTAAAGACAAAGTGGCTCAGTGTCCTGTCATATTCAAACACTATAGCCACATTGCATGGCTTCTTCACATGACAACATATTGATTGAAGACAAAGTGGCTTAGTGTTCTGTCACATTCGAATACTGTAGCCACGTTGCACAGCTTTCTTCACATGGCAGCATACTTATTAAAGACAAAGTGGCTTAGTGTCCTATCACATTCGAACACTGTAGCCATGTTGCATAGCTTTCTTCATATGACAGCAAAATTACAAAAAACAAAGTGGCTTAGTGTCCTGTCATATCCAAACACTTTAGCCATGTTGCACAGCTTTCTTCACATGGTAGAAAAATAATTGAAGACAAAGTGGCACATCTTGGTTAATGTATTGTATCATATATTTATCCTGTTGCTTGGCAAACCACTCTGCAATCATATCATCCCATTAAGCATAAAAAAAGGTGGATTACAACCATACTTCCTTGCCCTCATCTTACCCATATGAAGGTCCTATAAGTCATGACACTCCACTGAATACGTCTTCTCTGCAACCACCAACTGAGTGTGGTATTTTGAAATGAAGGAAAGACACCATGAAGATATATGAGAGCACGAGAGAGAGAGTTGCAAGAGCGTAGGCTTACAAAGAATAGAAGAAGACAAAGAGAAGAGCGACGTATGCAAAGAAGGCATGAAACATGCCACCAAGTACCTCAAACAGATCATGTGGTTGACTCTGGACTAATATACTATAACTGTAGAGTTTTTGTTTTGTATTCTGTCTTAAGAAACAGAACTAACATTGGTCGATGCCACTATAGATACCGCAATTTTCCAAGTGGTTGTGGACTTTTGCAATGGCTTGACGACCCTTTACCTCATTGAGCAGTTGTGTATGCAATTGAACTGAAAGAACAAATTGAAACGCTCTAGAAGACACAAGTTCAATTCAATTATCAAGTAGTCGAAGACAGTTTTTTAATCAATCTATGCGTTTGTTTTAGATCTATGTTATCATTTCTTATCTTGTTTGTATCGTTTCAATTATCAACTTGTCTTATCTATATCGGCCTATTTCAATGTTGGTTGTCCTAATTGTTAGTTTCGATTATCGTTTCAATTAAGTATTTGTTAGTTTCTTATCTTAAGTAATTACTTACTTGAAATTGAAAGAACATACAACTTATTTAATATAAATACCTTAACTAACTTAATTGAATTAGAAAGTACGTAGAACTTACTGAGAGTAAATAACTAACCCAAAACTCATTTAAATTGTCGAATATAGCTAACCCAAAGATCATATGTAGCATATCTAACAAAATTAATTTTATACTCCCAAAAATATCATGAATCAAACGTAGATCGTATTAACCAAAATATGTTTTTTTTTCTTCCGCTGTATTTATATTGCTTTTGTATCTTCGATAATCTCTAGTAAATGTGACATAAGTACTCCAAGTTTCCAGAATCCTTCGAATTAATCTACAATCAAGATGATTATTAAATGCTTTGTTTAGAATAACCCAAAAATCTTGATCCAACTCCTCTTCCATGTGTCTACGGTCCGCGTCATACGAATCAAGTGTGTTTGTTTCTTCACAATTGTTTCTTCACAAGTATTTTTATTCATGGTATGGATATAGTAAAAAATATCATCATCAATAGAATCAGAACCATCAACATCAACAGAATAAGAACCATCAACAGAATAAGAATACATGCATGAGCATAAATAAATATCATCATGAACATCCCAAATATACTAGTCTGAAATACATGCATTAAATAGTAAAACATGTATAAACATTAAAACAACATTGGTCTATGTGATGGGAACCGATACAACTTCTCTCGTTGTCGCTACTGTCATCGGCATCATCATTGACATCATCAAAGTCATGTGGCTCTGATGGCGGCGGCTTCTGCCGCTGAAGCTACTGAATCTGAATCCGGTACTCATGTATCCGAGTTTGATAACCCTAATACATAAGCCGAGTATAATCAAGTGTCATATGCTCAAATGCAGCAAGCACCCATCTATCATGATCCATGTACTGAGTAAACTACCATGTAAGAAAGAAAAATTATACATATATAGGGAATTAATTGCTGGTGAATTGTACGAAAATTTAAAGTCGTATGTAAACGAACTCACCCTGCAAGTTATATACTCTGAATGCATGTTGAGGGGGATCGAACATGAGAGGCTATGTGTACGGAGACGACGTAGGCTCAAAAGTAGCTGGTGGTAATGGAACTCTACCAGAAGAGATACGCAAGCCAACATGGACGGAGTTCAAACCCCGTATATAATCAGGTGACGAGTAAGCACGTGGGGTTACTCGAGCCCAATATGCACCAAAATCTCCGAGTACAATAAAAGGCTCACCATCTACCCATCCTGCGGCCCTCATACCAGCAATATAAGCCAAGCCAGCCTGAATAGATCCATACATATCATCCCATGGAAGCATGTCAAAGGAAATGTGAACTATACCAAACAACTTCAACTAACACCGCTCCCCTAAATACCATATGAAAGGACATGTAGGAACATGAAAGCAAACCTACGTCTCGAAAGTGCAAACTGGAAAGTGAGGGATGATCATCACTGGGCTCCATAAAGTGAATAAACTCCTGCCAGGGACAAATGATAATGTTACCGCGCCGCCTCATATCCATCTGATGTCTGGCTTCCATCAACTCATTATGCACCCTCTGTGGAGCATGGTGCATATGCATATCATTCCCCTTACGACATAATTTGAGGAAGTAAATATAAGGTGTAGTGTTCGCTTCAGCAATGAGTCATGGGTACATGTTGGTTGTATACTCGTAGTACCAAAAAGGGAGGATGTACCAAAAACCATACGTTTGTCGAGACTACTATAACGTATAGGTATCCAACACTACATACAGATATCCAAGGATGGCAGTACCATAGTCGTATATGTGATATCCATCCACGTCTACCAATCCAGCCAGATAACCAAGTCTGGTTGTGCCCTTATTGTTTGAGAAAAATGCTTAACCAAATAGATACAATAAAATGGCACGAATAATAGGAGTGTGCATCTCCTCAACATCCCTATAATCTACTATACACCACTGTAAACATGTAAGTGTAACAGCACCTCCTCTAACCTCATCATCGGCCAAAGCCGGTAAATAAGTGGAATATGACTCAAGATCCTTAAAGGAACTAGCAAAGGATATTGGAGCATGGTCTAGTCGACCTACCTCTGTACCAGTCAGGATATATAAATCTAAAAGAGTCAATTGCAACTCAAAATCTAAAAACTGAAACGTGTAAGTGGTACGCCACGATCTCTCAGTTAGGGCCTCTATAATGCAACGGTTGACGTGTGCAAATATAGGTAATACTCTAGAAAATAACCAAAATGTAATGCATATAATCTATCCCTAATCGGTTGAGGTAATGTGAAATAATACTCAGTAATGCATCCATGCCAACTACGACGCATAACTATATATGTGATGAACCTAGATAAGTAATTATTTAACGTTAATAGTAAACTTAAGCAAACCAATAACATTCATAGTCTATGACAGACATGTTAATCTAAAAGTTACGTATTAAAATTAAACCCGTGGCATCGCTAGCACTGCAGTAAGTTGATGTGCTCTGGTTGGGGGTTGCTCGTGCAATACTGGTTAATCATCTGCAATCACTGTAGCATCCAAAATGATAGAGTTGTACCGGCATTGGCATCAGTCGTGTAATAGATAGTCCATTTAGCAATTTTGAAGGATCGTGGCAACATTTCGACATCTCGATGAATACAAAAGAAAACTGTAAAAGAGGGGTTGAGGTAAATTAATGAAGTAAACAATGTAAAACAGCTCCTGATATAGACGCTATCTTTAGGCGTTTGTTCAACAAACGCCCGAAACTCAGTCGTTTGTTGAACAAGCGCTTGAGCACTTTGAAAGCTTGAGCGCATGTTTAATAAGTGCCTGAGCTTCAGGCGCTGGTTGAACAAGCGCTTGAATGCATACACCATTGGAGTTTTCGTATGCTTAAATTTTGTAAGCACATATAATATAATATTTGCACTCAAACTTGTTGGACATGCTCTTACTTCTTGAGGAGAAAAAGGAATGCATGATTTATTCATTAGCACAATGTTGACTCTATTACTTGCCATTATAATTACAAAATTTATTAGAACATGTTTTATTAACATGATTATAGAAAAAAGCTTGTAAAATACGGAACATCCATAATCTCTATCCATACAGTCAGGCAACTTTGGTATCAACACCACCACTAGTCTTAGGTGCTTTGCTAAAATGATGAATTTACACATTTTCCACTGTGATTTTCTTGTAATCGCTAATTCTTCGTGTCTTATAAAACTGACCCCAATTGTACTAAACGTACTTTGCTGGATTCTCCTTGGTGATGAACTCCTCCAGAGTTCGTACCATCATGTAATGCAGTGGATTCACACTTGATTAAGAAATCATTAATATCGACGATCGAGAAAGTCCTGGTTTAAGGTTTGCTGCATTATCAAGAACTAGAAAATTAGAGGATCTTGCTTTCAATCCTATGTTTACTTTTGAAAGACTTGCACAAATTGGAAAATCCAAAGGCCTGCCTTCTAGATTATTAGAGGAAGAACGTTTCAATGCAATGTCTCTTGAATAAATGATAAGTAAAAACAACTATTATTATTTTCAAATTTTCAAATAAAAAGTTTCTTTTACTTAAAATTAGCAATTTATGAAACTTAACAAAAATTAATGATGATATTTATGTTTTATTTTAAATTAGAACATTTGACCTGATATTATAGGTGTTTGATAGTTTAAAACCCAAGAATGGTAATATGTATGTATTATATCCTTTTAGCAGGCTGTCGTATTAATGCTAAATTTGCATCAAATCAATGTTAAGTAGTTAGTGGTCGTATAGATTTTCACAATTTGTTAATTATGATCTAAATTTGTGTAAATTACCAATCTTTTTTTACTGAAGCTGGATTTGTTAGTCAATGGACATTACATGAATGATTTCATATGCACTTGCAAATGGTTTGTACGGTGCTAAAGGCACCACATTTTCTACTTGGGTCCCATGGTGAGTTCTAAACCACCAACCGTGGCACTATTTGGTCCACGATTACCCACCGACCAGAGTGTAAAAAAAAAGAAACTTTTTATGAAATTTAGGTGCCCCAAGCAAAAAGGTCGGTGCCCTTGGCACTACACTTGCAAATATATATGGTTATTTAAAAACACAACAAATCATTGTTGGTACTGGGCTTTTGAGCTATGCAAAAACATAATGATCTTTACAAATAATTGTCCCTTTAAATTTCTTATATATGATTGCAATGTTCCGATAATCATGAATATATTGTTCTGATTTTTGCTCGAATGTATTTGATATATGAGGTCGTTGTAAATAACAATGCACATGAATCGTGAATACTGAATGTATAGTTTGCATATAGCAAATATGCATCTCTTTGATGTTTTTACTTATCAGAGAACCACTTTTATGACATGAAGAATGACATCTACATATTTATATTGGCTTCTTTAAACTAATATTATTCCATGAATATTTATCAGCGTCAAGAGTTCCAGTTCATTATATTTTGAAGTTCAAAAGAGTTCATGTCTGATTTTGAGAGGAAAATTCTAACTACTTTCGGTATGCAAATTCGCTTATAACATTAGTAATATGTGAAGAAATAAAAACTATGCTTTACCAGTATCAATTGGTGTAATATTTATCTGTGGATCCTTTTGGTGATGCTAGTACCGAGGACTCTGGTGCCGAAACAAAAGATTACATTCACGTTCGCATATAGCAGCGCAATGGCAGGAAGAGTCTGACAACTGTTCAAGGATTGAAAGAAGAATTCAGCTACAGGAAGATTCTTAAGGACCTCAAGAAGGAGTTCTACTGTAATGGTACAGTGGTTCAGGATCCTTAACTCGACCAGGTAAAACACTCTTAACTACACATTATCATGTCATGAAACACTAGTACTTTAGCACTTTAACCCAATCGTAACCCGTGTTTTTTAGCACGTGTTTCTATTTGATTACTAATCTATTAAATAATAGTAAAGCAGAAGAATTTAAAGCTCTCTCATTAATTCTAGGAATTTCCTCCTCTTCCCTTAATTCTCTCTAGATATTTTATTTTCGCATCCCCACAATTTATTGTTATTATAATTATTACAATGTTTCTACTGGTTCTCTCTTCTTCATTAAAATGTAATGCTAATTATAATAATAATTTACATATTTCTACCACATTTTTTTGTTATGTTACATTTAAGTCCATATATATTAAATTTAGTTAGCTGATCTTAAATTTAAGCTCTTTAAATAAATATAATTAACTAATATTCATTAATTGATCTAATAAATTTTTAAAAATGACAATTCAATATGTGTACCGCATTCATATTGACAAAATTAGTAAAACTAATTTTTCATTCAAGTCCGGATAGTTTTAAATTTCCATAATCATATACAAACAATTACAATATTGGACTAATATTCTCCCTTATCATTCTACATTTAAATGCCAACATTCAATGATTTTCACAATTATTTATGGATTTCTCCTAAGTTTTCTTATATTATTTTACATTCAAGTCCATATATTTGAAATTATTAATTAATCTTGAATTTAATTTTTTTAACAAAATCCAATTAATAAATATTTATTAATTGATCTAATAAATCATAAAAAATGATAATTTAATGTGTATATCGTATTTGTACTGACATAAATGGTAAAAATATATTTTCATTCAAGTTCATATAATTTAATATTTTTACAATTATATATAAAATTATCTTTGATACTTTTACATTTTTTACATTTAAGTTCATAAAATTTCTTTCTTTCTAAAATTAATTATTTAATACAGAGAAATATATTCATAATTTTTTCTTTCTAAAGTTGGTATTTCATTACTAACAAATATATACATAAAATCGATTTTCGAAATTGGTACATCATTACAAACATATATAACGTTTTTCCTTCATAAAATTGGTACATCAAATATACTCTTATCATTATTAAATTATACTGTTTGAAGAATAACATTACAATTAACGATAGGTGATGAATGTTTGTATTCTATAGTATTGAAAAAAGAATAATTTTTTTTGAAATAGTACGTTTTTGTACAAAAAGTTACATTTTAATTATTTAAATTCGTAACCTAAGTTAATCAATGGACAAAAATTATACCATATTTTGATTAGAAATATTTTTCTTCCATATTTTATTATCTTTTTTACATAAATGTTAAATAATTTTTGAAATGTTTATAATAAAATAAAATTAGTAAGGTATGAAATGATGAATAAAAATCATTTTTTACATAATTATATTGATAATGTGATTTATAACGTTTCAGGTCTTATTTTCACTTGATATATCTTTTAGTAGTTAATAAATAATTTTGTATTACTCTGGTATTATCATATAATTATTTTGATAAATATGTGCCGCGAGAACTATAAATGAACACAAATACCTTGAGTCTTTGGTATTACACTTCTACATTTAAGTATTTGTCGTCTTTCTCTCAAGTAATATTTGAAATTTAATGTATGCATCATTTATCTTTTAGTCAAATGTATTAAAACCTAAATGTTAATTTCGTAATATATGCACATAAATATTTATTTATGAAATTTTATAAAAATAGTAATTTCAAAATTTATTAAGAATACTTATTTCATTTATTTGATTGATAAATAATAAATTGATATATAACTCATTTTTATCAACCAAAAAGATAATTTAATTTTTATTCAAATAAAAAATATATGAATCTCATAACAAAAATACACAATTATAAATATATTAATTTCAATTTATAACTCATTTATCCTAACAAAATTCATCAAATATTGCATAATACACTGCACCAAAACTGCAATTTCCCAACGGCTATAACTGTTACAAATCGAATTTCTAACGGTTATAACCGTTAGCAATAGGTACGTGACAAAATCTGAACATATTTCCCAACGGTTATAATCATTGGTAATATGGAATTTACCAACGGTTATAACCGTTAGGAAATTCCTTATTTCTGACGGTTATAACCGTTGGTAATTTGGGAATTTCCCAACGGTTATAACCGTTGGTAATATGGAATTTACCAACGGTTATAACTGTTAGGAAATTCCTTATTTCCAACGGTTATAACCGTTGGTAATTTTAGAATTTCCCAATGGTTATAATCGTTGGGAATTTCAATATTTCCCAACAGAGTTGCAATATATAAAACTTGATATTCCATAGAACATTTATGTACGATGTAGGAAACTAAGAACATCAACCTTTGTACTTCAAATAATGGTAAACACTATGAGAATAGTTCTTTTTCACCAATATTATCCATCAAAAGATATAAAATGAACATCAATAAAACTCAATATTCAGATTCATATATTCACTTGACAAGGTAATAGAAAATGCAAATAATAGCAGAAATCATACAAAACACCAAACCGAAACATGCACAGTTCCAAGTACAACCAACACAATTATTACAAAACAAAAGTCACTTATTTACGTCCATAACCTTCCACTGTTTCCCATTCATTTGCTCGAAAAACTTACCAAGTTTTGCATGCTTTGCAGCCCATTGCTCAACTAGCCTCTGCTCTGTCGCTATCTTGCTCATTCCTATAATAGAAGTTGGTTGTTGTAGGGCATTTAACTTCATCATAAGATAGAAGGGAAATCCTTAATCAAATGGATCATCATCGTCATCAGGAAGGGGCTGAGCAACTGCCGTAGCAAGGTCTTCCTCAGGCCTGCCAAAATTACAAAGTTTCTTTAAATATCACACAGATCATTACCTTTCTACTTGATCAAACAGAAACTTGCATGTAACCAAATACTTTAGATTGGTATCCACAAGATTATATATACATAACTAATGCAAATTACCTACTGTTATACATCTTTTTATTTCAATTTTAAAAAAAAGACAACTCTTATTTTGTTTGCATTTTAAATAGGAGAAAAGGAACATGAATCATGTACCTTCTCCGTGCTTTAGATCAATCTGCACCTCAGGTGGAGCTAGAGCAGGTGATTCAACAAAATGCAGATTTGGGTCTCTACAATGCCAAATACAAATAAAGTGCATATTTAAATAAAACATCTTTAATGATGTACATACTCTCATATTAGGAAAAATGAGAATTAATTTACAAAATATTACCCACCCAACTTCCTTGCCAGATATAGGAAAGGCTTCTCAAAATTGTAGTTACTCTTGGCTGATATCTCATAGTATTGCAGATTCTTCCTGTGAAACGTCGCCATCTTTGCTTTCACTTGCTTGTTCTTCACATCAACCTTGTTACTGCAGAGACCAATCAAAATGTTCTCATAGACCCTAATGTGATTATTTCGTCCAAACAATGTAAGCATGACAGCCATATACAAGGAGATCAAATAACTTGAAGAGAAAAAAGGATGATGTAGTATAAGTGAACCTGCAAAGATCACGATGCTATGTTGGAACATTTTTGTACGTCAACCGAGCCGTGACATCAACATTATAATAGCGCACTGACCATGCATACTGCAACACACATGAAAACATGTAAGAAAGAAATTTATTTAGAGAGAAGTAATAACAAATGACAACTTTATCAATATAACATCTCAGGATAAGGCTAGTAACTAATGGTCATCCCCTCATAATTTTTAAACTCACATATAAACAAGGAGCCTTATATATCCAGTTAAATCATTTTATCAAGGCAAACGGTAATCAAATTTTCTTGGCATATGATAATTCAATTTTCGCATTAAATCTCAATTGCTGCTGTGTGAAACTTTATAGCTCTGTATTTGTTTAAGCTGCAAAATTAAAATGGAAGGATCCATGTCAGCTCGATGAGGTTCATTTCATCAGTGGAGTGAATCTATGAATGTGCCATTTATACATAGTGAATATGAAGTTATACATGTAGTTTATTTTTTTTATTCCAGATCTTGTTATGGTTAACACTCCTTGATGTCAATTTTTTCAAAATTGATGTACTTGCATCAACCAACTAATAAATATACACACAAACTACTTTGTGTGACACTATTATAAGAGAATTACATTATGTGAGGACCATCATAAATGATACAGAAATTCCATGAATATAATAATATAGGTAAATTCCACACACATAATTATAAATAACTAAATTTTGACCATCATTAGCAACTGATAATTACTGTAAAGTATTTGCTGCTAAAGTTTTATTTAGCAATACAATATCCCCCCTTTTAATTTCATTCACACGAAATGTCCAAATAAAAGAACTTGTAAGTTTTTAAAAACAAAATATGAATCCTTTTCAAAAACAAAACTTTTTACACATCAAAATTAATAACATGGCATTTATTTAGCTAATTAAACATACAGATAAATACTTTGTAATTCTATTAGTTTATAAATGCCACATAAAAGGATTCATATTTGGTTTGTAAAAGCTTACAGGTTCTTTTAATATCTATTTTATAGAAAATATGTATTTTTTCTACAATTAAAAATAATCGATTATATCTATAGAGAAGCATAGCTTGCTACAGTTTAAAATTAAAGCTTTTCAGTTTAAAAACTGAATTCATTTTTTAGACTATTTGTGTATACATATAAACCACTTTAATTACCTGAAAATCAAGAGTCTTTCTTACTATGAATAAATACCATTAATTTAAATTAGTTTAATTATTATAGTATATACATACATACAAACATATATATATTGTGTATACACTAGTATGGAGCCCGTGCCGATGGCACAGGTACAAACTTTATTTTATTTATAATTTGTATGACACGATAATTTTTAAGGATAAAAATATTGATGAATGTAATATTTATTGAACATAAAAGATATATAAAAATGAAATTTGGCTGGTATTTTTTTCGAAAAATATAATTAGTCAAGTGATATAATAATTATTGTTGCATATTTTGATCATGATTTAATGCTAATATACAAATTATACATTAAAAATCTTCAAATAAGAATACAATAACATTTCTATGGAAGACTAAAAATATTTAACTTCCACACACACATGTCTATGACATAGTTATATTCATTAAATATGTAGTTATGAGAGTCAAGGTGCAATGGAGTAAGATGTTGAAATGGTTAAAGTTGTGAATAATAAGTATAGAACTGGAAAAAATTTTATATCAAGGATAATTTCATTAGCTTACAGAATGTCGTTACCAAACTAAGAGTAACTAAAGAAAGCAAATAATCTCCAAATAAAGTGAAAGTTATCCACTAGAAAATTGATTGAAACTCTGTAGTATAATTCTCCATGGCTAATAAAAATGTTAATATTTAAATTTATAAATAAAAAAATAAAAACATACCCGTTTATCCACTAGAAGAGTCCCCTTAACAGCATAACCATTGTAGAACAAACGAATTTGTAAAAGTAGTGGCTACATGGGAAGACTGTGAGCAAAGTGAAAGAAGAAAAAAGAAAAGAAAAGTGTTGCTTAATAATGCATACCGGTTCATCAGCAACAGACAAAATATCCCTTACACTAGAACCTCTATCAAGCCCATACAAGAATTTCTGAACACAAATGTGTAACAATGCACAAATTATTATAAGGTATTTCCAACCATTGAAGTTTAAAAGGGATATGTAAAGAGACTTGGTGACATCAAATTTGTCTTGAGCAAGGCCTGCCAACATAGTTATCCAAGTTTACAAAGTGATGTTAGAGTACATACACCATTAGGTTGTTAGATTAATTTAATTCATAGTATCAAATAGTTGACATAATACTATACTAAAAATTGGTTCTTTCCCTAGTCTTGAAAGTACAAAACTAATACGGGAAATTACAAGTCAGGTAAATATAGCGAGCAGGGTCGAGAATTGGATAAAATTTTGATTTCGTCCAATCAAATGTTTATTAACGATATATTTTATACATGACAGGTTATAAAGATAGTCGATCATCAGAAAATAAAGTCGCTTCTTATTTCATGATGAAAAGATGCAATGTTAAGGTGTGTATGTAATGAGAATTGAGAAATTTATGCCATAAAGAGCATGTAGATTATAGGTATATTAATAACATCATGCAATCAACATACGATTGCCCTTACATTATTTATGATTGAAATGCAATGTTTCATAAACCTCAAAATATTTTGGTTTCATGTCAAGCCCTTTAAAAACTCATTTAGGGCACTTCCTTGCTATGTCTTCAGAAACAAGACCAGTTCCACCTGTATGTATTAATATTTTTCCATCTTCATCGTACATAACTTGCCCAATTCCATCCTAAAACTCAAAAGAAGGATTATTGATAAGGGAAATTGGAGTTACAATGTTCAAAAAATACTTCACCAAAAGCACAAGCTACAGTTTAGATTAACATGCTATTCGAAGTAACAGTTCATAATATACTAAACAAGAGATGAAAATGGAACTTAGAAAAGAAAATACCAAACAAGGTGTGTCTTCGATGATTCTGAACTTCAAAGATGCAAAATTAATCTCCATCTTCATAGCCTTTGACAAAATTAATGAAATGCAAAATATCAAAATAGATTAATTTAACAATATTATTTTAGCTTGAGTAAAAAGTATGGAATCAATGCATGCATCGGTACCTAAGCATGTATTTTGCCACACTAGAAACAGTGTGCACATGCATGAACATACTGCGTGCTTTTCCTATTGATTCGTTTGCTAGCACGTGTGGAATCTTTGTATCCATTGCCCAGTTGGACTCTGTTCTAACAAAATAGCAGCTGATGTTTGGACTTCTCTTCTTTTCCTTGCCATTATCCTTGTACACTGCATAAGGTAACAGAAATGAATTCACTTCAAATTATTCTCGAATTTTTCTACCTCAATAGTAATAATTTACTAAATCAATCCATTATGTATATATAGTTTTCATTGTAGCATGAACCAAGATATGATAGAGATGTCCTCCAATTGCAAGTATTAATAGATACTAGGATGAGAATACTTAAAAGATCGTATAGTAACTATTATATAAAAAAATTTCCAATTTCCAATTATTTAAAATACATAGGTGTAGAAGTAAAATTATTCAAAATTTCTAAGGAAATTACCAAAAAATCGATATGTTCGCAAGCCAAGTTTTATTCCTTCCTCGGCAATTTTATAATATTTTGAAAATAAATCTACACAATCATCGCCTCCAACAACAAACTTTACATTCAGTACATTATCATCACCAAATGTTCTATGTAAGTGAGTAGTTATGTCCTGAAGATATGGTCCCTGTATAGATACTATGTTAACAAATACATTTTGGAGCAAAGATATAATCAGGCAAGAAGTTAAAAATACACTATACAGATTAATCAGTGTGTAAGATATGGCCCTTCTTATGTGCATGTTTATTTGATGTTCTCATTCATGAGACAAGTTTCAGTAATTTGCTTCTTTATAAGGAATCATAAGAAAAAGGTTAATTTGTTTACAAGTAAAATGATTAGAGACATTCTCACATGTTCTGTATGTAAATGATGATGAAGTCAACCAGCACATAGCAAATGACAGGATTCAAAAATAAATAGGACTATTTGTTTAACCGGTATTTATTTTGCAGGATTGGCATCTATATTAGCAAATATATTGCTTATCAAGTATTATTTCAGACATTTATGTACACCTTGATCTCATAAAAAGCAGAAGCCATACCAACATTTTGTGGACTGTAACAGCTATTTGGTAATTTAGGATGTAATATTGCAAGCATTTCTTAATTTTTTATATCAAAAATGAGATGTCACTACTGAAAATCAAAGCATTAATGGCATTTATAGATGCCCTTAGTGTTCTAAATAGAGGCACAAAAATGTGTTAAACTGCCCTTAATACTATGAGAGGCAGAATAGCTTCTGCCCCAAAAAATGCCGTCCCTAGAAGAAAATAAGGGCATATATTTTGTTTAATTTTCCTCCAGTTCACCATATGCCACGCAAGCAAGAAATAAGTTGTAATCCCATTAGAGGCAGATCTATATGCCTGTAAAACTTATTGTATGACGAGGTTCCAACGTCCCTGTTACTTAATTTAACAGCTCTGTCCACCTATGCAAAGAATGAAAACAATATCTTCCCCTAATGACAAAGAACAATATCAAAACATATAGTAAAATTGTATGGACTTCCATATTGTAAATAAACCAAGCTACAACATATTATCATACATATTATTCAACAAAATGAACATATTGTAGCATTCAATATAATGAACAAAATAATGTAAAATGACAACATTGGCCAAGTATAACCAGCATCACAAAAAATGCTATACATTTTCATCCAGAAAAGCACTATAAGAGAAAAGTGACATTTCCATTGATACATGAAATAAGACTAGAAGTACGTTAAAGCTTTCCCCTTGTAGAAATATGCTTCATCTTCACTAGAATCAAAATAGCTGACAAAGACCAAAATGACATGTTCCAAATTCGACGCAGCGCTTACTTGTCCGATGTGGAGACACATTCTTTTTGAAAATCCGCATCATCAAAATTCGACATAATATTCCAGATAAGGTAGGATTGAGGTGCTTATAAGCCAAACAATATGAATGGTGACTATAAAAAAGGAAATGAAGTTAGAAATACAGGCTAATAATAATTAAAA
Source organism: Allium fistulosum (assembly GCA_030737815.1). Classification (NCBI taxonomy): domain Eukaryota; kingdom Viridiplantae; phylum Streptophyta; class Magnoliopsida; order Asparagales; family Amaryllidaceae; genus Allium; species Allium fistulosum. The sequence goes on along the minus strand of CM060902.1, from coordinate 373,099,742 downwards.
TAATGTATTGTGTATTTTGTTATATATGGTGGTACGTTATGGATGAACAAAGTAGATATCCTACATATGTTGATATGCTACAACATTCAGTTTTAGTAGTGGTAGTGTATCAAATTGATGAATAAGAAACCTGTTGTATTTCTAATGTCGCATAAATTCAATAGAACACATTTAACTAAATGCAGACTATATTAGAGAATTGTTCATCTGTGTAATATTAAATGTAAAGTGTAATAACAAAAAACAATTGAATATTTTGCATTATTGATACAAGATGAACAAAGCTGAGTCAAATGGGTAAATTCAGAACGAAAGGGTGGACCAACCTAAAGGAAAGATTATCCGGGTGCAGCATAATCCATTTTCATATGAAATAGAGGATACGATGGATCCATTAGAATTTGAGATAAGGAAAAATGAAACTAAGGAAGCATGTTCAGCAGAGCAAAAATATTATGTAGATATATGTGTAGATATATGTAGAAGACAATCCTGCACACATTCTGCACATAATAAAATTGGTACAAGTAATAGAAAATGGGAACAATAAAAAAAAACAGAAGATGAAAATCAAATTTTACCATTTTTTTTCCAGTAAAAATGTTTTTACATACATGATACACACATTAGAGTTCACTTGAATCTTGTGTATTTGATAGTTGAATCATGACTTTTTGCTAGATTACAATAAGCTTAAATTACTTCTGAACTTATCAAGGATGGGAAAAAAAGTCCAGAAAACAAAACCTTAGATGCTTAGAACTGCAGTAAGAACACAATACTTGATTACATTTTTGAATAAATAAGGTTTCCCAACAATTTAGTCTACAAGTTCCTCAAATATACAAAGTATGTCATCCCAAACATTGCATAATAATACAAAATAAATTACAAACCATAAAAATGTATTCTCAAAATTAATAGATGAATTTAGAAAAGGAGAACCATATACAATAGGTACACAAAATTTTATAGATTGGTTGTTTATACAAATGCCATTGATAAACCTTGTAAAACATATAAAAAATTGTAACAAAATCAACCATCAGGTAAGGGCTTGTTTATACAAATTATCATGTAAAACTCTGATAAAAGTACATAAAACCATAAAAATCATGAAAAAACATAAGAGAATCATCTAGTTTTGACGGTGATGACGGTAAAATATAATATCTAGCTGTAGCGGCCTTTTGCTCTTGTTCTCTTGATAATGGCTATTTGGCTTGTAATTGCTGCAACAGACATTATCAAAAAAGAACTACATGATATACTAGTATAAATGCACGCACCTACGTGCGTAATAAAGTTATTTACTTTTTATAAGAAATATTTAATGTGGAAAAACAATTTTATTACAATAATGTAGTTTTATTATCTATGTTATAAATGAAAAACCTTTGGTGACCATAAATGCTTTTATTTCAACCAATCTTGTTGGTGGAGAAGATTGTAAATCGATAATGAGATTCCGTTGATAGGTGGTCAAGAAGGGGATGGTGGTGCATGCTATAAATTGGTAATGACTTTCCGTTAATGAATAATTGAAAAGGAGATGACATTTAGGATATTTTTGGGAACTAAAAAAATACGGTGGAAATCCTATTGATTGAAGTTTCATTATTAACAGTGGAGATGCACGTATGTATAAAATTAATAGCTATGCTGTTAGGGGCACCGCCTAGGTGCCACATAGTGCTATTTAGACACTACTTAGCAATTTTAAGGCCCTGCTTTTTTACTTTGGTGATTTAATCCACACTTATGCCTGAGGCGCAATTCAAACACTAATTTTTTATTGAGGTGCTATAAAAATATGTGTTTTTAGTATACTATTTTTTACTTTAACTAAATTAGTATAATTACACTAAAGACACTCATTTACTTTGCTTATTTATTGACGATCGTCTTTTAATATAGTTTCAAAATTAAACCACACTTTGTATATTTCATTTCAAAATAAATAGACAATTATTCAATAAGTATTCCTTTTTGTAACTTAAAATAAACATACAGTTAGGCAAACAAAAAAAATGTTCAAGAAAAGTTACTCATTAACTTCTCGCTTTTTCAAAATTTTATAGTTTCTTAATTTTACTTTCTTATTCTATTTATTTTTAAATTTTATTTTAAATTTTTTTGGAATATCACCTAAATTATTCAATTATAAGTAAAAATACAAGTTGTTCTCCACTATTGTACTTTTTATTATGAATTCATGATTATGGTAAACAAATATTTAATACAAGCATGACATAAATTTTATTGTTTGTAATTTTTTTTATATTATTGTAGACTAGAATAGTGTTTGTTTATTTGAAATTTATTGGTAAACTAAAAGTGTGTGTGTATACATACACAAATGTATATATAAATCATCATATATTAAAATAATAAAATAATGACACTCTAATCAAAACCAATTGAGTTTCTTGCAACATGTATTTATTCTTTTTATATTTATTCAATGCAAAATTTGTTTGCGTCAAATTATGTGGTGAGCGCTTATTTTCATCCAGGCTCCGCTCGAACACCACCTGGACTCTAAGGACAGTCTTACTGCGTAGCGCTCTACCCTTCCTCGAACAACGTAGATTACTAGTATTATAATATGTAAAATAACCAGTATTATACATAATGTATAAAATAGATGCGTCACCAAGCAGAATGGTATGGTAATTTTACCAATAATACAACCAAAATTATATTTATATAGCTTCAATACTAATAAAATAATATTTTTGAATAGAAGATAATAGATCTAATATAACAAGAAAAATCATATTTTTAAACTAACGCTTTGCAAGTAAGGTAAGCATAAGAGAAAGAGAGTTTCTTCGCATTTAAAAAAGTTCTTATAAACAATTATAAAAGAGCATCCAAAGATATAAAACTTACCCCTCCATATGGTGACATATAATTAAACCAACTTCAATGTCTATCTTTTCCCTTGTGAACAAAAACCAAAGCTTCAATAGCACCATAACAGTGACCATGCTTTTATTTCTTCTCCCATGAAAATACAGAATCATAATTTTAGTATGCTGTAACCAACAAAATGATTATATCAAACATTTCTGAATAGTAGCAGAATGCATTAAGTTATATTAAAAACTGTCTCTTCATTTTAGATGTATACTTCGTATTATCACAAAACATATATGAGGACTTAGTCATTAATTGCTACTAAAATTTTAATTACCATTAGCAAATTTAATTGGTTACTATAACTATGATTGTAACCAAAAAACCGTATTAATTTCTTATTGGTTTATAAGCACTTTATGGAAGGATTAAAACACATTAAATGAAACTAAAAGAAGGATGCAAATCACTCTGAATTCTTTGCACAATATTACCGAGTTTGAAAGGAAGACATTGATTGCTTTTTGCATAACCAAAATTAGAAATCCAAAGGACTTAAGTAAAAGTTAAAGGTTATTTTAAGATATTATATTTAAACTCCAAATAATTAAAAGACGCACTTTCCTCTATATTGCTCAAAAGTCCATTATCTGAATGCTACCAATATTTTATGTCATGGCCCGCAAATCCGTCCCTCTTGATTAACCACTAATCTCCATTGATTAACTCAAAATGAACGGGAATACGAACTATGATGGTTTAAGAAGAAGAAAAAGGCAGAAGAAGAAGATAGAAGAAAAAGAAAGAAGAACAACAACAGAACAAGAGCAGAAACAGAAAACAATATCAGAATCTCACATATCGCAGCGGAACAATATATAATAGATAAATGAATAATCTTTAAACAAAGAACTATATCATTTTATACATACATCAATCATCAGAGTCAATATACAACAATGGACAGTTATATAAACTTGTCCTCATACAGAATACACAGTGGAATAAATAATATCAGATACAAATACTACGTCTCGTCCTCCAGCTTATCTCCAAAGCTCCAGAATATCCAGAATATCCTGATAACCTAACTCTAGACTGCCCGTGTGGAAAATTTGTGGGCACCCAGAGTTTAGAAGGGAAACAATAAACTCCGAGTCAGTCATGGTGACTGGTGTGAGGTCGTAAAACAGTTATTCTTTAAAATAAACAACAGGATAATTTTAAAGTAAATTTCGCAATGTTTTTGGAAAATGAAACTACCATAAGACCTCCCACCACACACACAATGCAAACGCAGAATTGGAGGAGATTTCTTCTTATGATAGTCAAAGATGCTTACTACGCAAAAATCAAATTCTTTTTGATATTATTATTAGTGCATAGTGTAGAAAACATTTCGAAAGTATAATATAAATCTTAGCCAACATACGACCAGTATCGTATGCCTACTATAGCTACCATCTAAACAGTGGTGACCACCGTACGTAAATGGCAGGTTCTACAACTAATACCGTACAAGTCACGTATTGGAGTTTGGATTTCCAACAAATGGTCAGGCTAAGGAACTTCCTTTTCCACGATGGGTACGTCCCTGGAATAGACGACCCGAGAACCTAACCGGATCTTTGCCAACACAAGGCCGGGTTACCTCTGCAAAAATAGGTAACTACTGACACGCGTATGCCATCCCCCGATCGTAACCGATCTTCCCGAGGATCCCCGATTTCCAACAAACCACATAGATAATAATGCAGCAACCACATAGGTTAAGTATCTGGGCTCCATACCATGATACCACCTCTATCCAGAAGGAATGACATACACTAAGGGGCGCTACTCCCTAGAACCTTGCTGCATCCTTCCTGTTTCGACCATTTCCGGGGTGTGAGGCTCGACGAAGTCTCGTCCACAAAGCTACGCTTTCTACAAAAAGCCCTGCTTCGGGTCAAACAAAATGATCAACCTATGATCACAAAGATATAAGATCAAACAAATGGTCATATCACAAATGATCAAACACTGATCATTTCACAGCAACACTCAGTATGCCACGTTACCAAATTGGGATATATCGCTGATAAATTTCAACTACATAACCTCTGAGCTCGTACGTCTCAGAGAAGGGTGTTAAGCTAAGAGAATAAATTCTCCGCCACCAACAGAAATGTATTTGAAAGAAATCAGCTTTATATCTCAAATTGTAACGTCAGACACACAATCCATACAAGTCTGTTCCGGGATCGAACAGAACCGAAGGCACTTCTCACGAAGCCCTTGCATATCCGGATAAATTTCTAATCACGTCGGGACTTCCCATCACTAAGGGTGATAAAACCTCTAAATCGGAGATCAGCCGATGTAGAGTAACTCGACGGTAATCCTTCCATTTTCAAAAATATCCGGTCTTCAACACCGGTCTTCGAATGCAATTCATAACGACGTATCACATATTCGGAATGGGTTATACGACCCCATGGTCCTTTCCCGGCTAACCCGAATAGTGAGCGTTTATTTAAAAATAAGTGTGGCATTCAAATTCATCCAATTCACAACAAATACCTACTCAAGGTAATTATTGATAGTCGGTTATTTAACTATCAATAAAGATGCGCGACATCATCAGATTCCAAATAATTTTCCCAATTATTTATCTTTCAAAAATATCTTCACTAGATATAAAATTTCCACACTTCAAAAATAAATCAACATTTATTTTTCTAAACAGTTTCCCTTTCCTTTTATAAATTCCATAGTGAATTTATGTTTCAAAAATATCTACTGATATACGATTTTCAAATCGATTCCAATATTCATTTTCAATTTATCTTTAAGAAGATAAAATCTCAAAACGTTTCATTTCATTTTGGAAAAGCCTTTCCATACTTATTTAAAAATAAGTATTTCACAAATCATTTGTTTTCAACATTTGAAAATATTCAATATACTTAAATCAATATTAAGTATATATTCATTCTTTAAGGAAATCATTCTCTTTAAACACATTTATTTGAGTCAAAACGAATGTTACGTAAAACATCGTTACGACGACTCAAAATCACTAGTATAGGGATTCGAAATTAAGATAGGTATATAAATCCCAATACTACATAAAAACATTTCCTTTCGGAAATCATTTACTATAACAACAGTGTTATAGTCCATCATTTCCTTATTTTTCGAAAACGTCTATTTCAACAATAAATGTTGAAATCTATGGTTTCGATATTTAACACATTTTAAAACATCTTTTAAAACAATTAACTTCATTTTCAATGTCACTTTCCCAAAACAATATCCATTTTACTTAACAATATATTCACTGTCCAAAATCGTGAATATACTTCACTAACCACATTTCCATATTTTCTACACATTCATTTTAAGGATAATTCGCTATCCAAATTCAACATTTCTACACATTTTATTTGAAAGCTTATCCACTGTCCAAAATCGTGGATAAAATTCCTTTAATTAACTTCTACAATTCACTTATCAAATTAAGTGATTTTCGGATTCATAAACAACGTTTATAAATCACAATTTTATATTTTATAACTACTTCAACTTATAAATTCCTTTTATTATCCAATTCAATTTATAACTCAATTTTCTACCAAAAGTCCATTCTATAAGTTAAACACTTATAATTCGTTTATTTACAAAAATCGTTCTTTTAGGACTTCACAAATCATTTATTCTGTCCTTTATAAAACCCATTTTAACATCATTTAAAACGTCTTTAAAACTCCTTGATAATTTCATCACTTTGATTTATAAAAATCAAATTTTATAAATCTTATATATAGAGCTTTCATAATAAATTCAAAAATCTCTATTTAGACCATTTTATAAATAAATCGACTTTTATTTCAAAAACGACACTTCGGTTATATTTCACTAAAGATTATAACTTTTAAATTTTACGTTTATAAATCGATTCAAAAATTCCATAAAACGTATATTTTCAAAAATCACTTTAAAAACCCTTTTAAATTAAAAGTCGTTATTTTTACATTTCAAAACTGAATCCGATGATGCAACAACACCAATTAGTCCATCACAACAGTCAATATCATATATCCTCATATGATAACAGAATATATCACAATATCTGTAAAAAATCAATACGGTGAGGAATCCAGTTGGATCCCTCCAACCTGTTTCCCTGCATCCACAGATGTTAGCACAATACCAATTCCGCTCCAGTACGGAATTATCGCGGTATATGGGTTTTATAAAAATATCCGCTTACTAACGGCGCAATAGGGTCCCATCCGCTATACGAGGCGGGAAATCATCAATCCAATATATACATATGCCAATATGTATATATTGCTATATATAGATATATATCCTACTATATCTAATATCACATCCAAACAGTCAATCATCAATCAATAACTGTAAAAATTCCACATTCAATTTGAGTGAGAAAATCTCACCGTGATTTTAATTCTGATTTCAGCGTTTATTTCGAATAAAATTAAACGGGCGTTTAATTTTACCCGAAATTCAAACTAGCTCCAAATGGCTCCAATTCAGTTCCATAGCGTAGTATACGACGATACGATCCCATCGCAAAAAATCTCGTCCGAAACGGACCTCGTATGAAGAAGATATCTCATTTCAAAATTTATACAAATTTAAATATCACTTAATTAACATTTTAATTAAAAATTTTAAACCCTATCATCACAACCGTTCGTTTCTGTTGATGCAATCCTGGCCGGCCCCTGATGTTCTTCTCCCAGGCTCGTACTCGAACGCGAGAACCCAACGATTGCCGCCCCAAAACCCTAACGCTCGAGGCCACTACACTCGCCTATATCATGATCGGAGACCCTCATCTCGAAGCTGACGTCGAGCTCCACTCTCACCCCATGACCGGTCACGCGCGGCTCTGCCATTGCCTCGATAAACACGATTAAACGCGTGACTTCACGGTGGATTTGCCGATGATCTAAGCCATTAAAACCGATCCTATCCGTATAGATTCGAAGCTCATTGCGTGCTCTTCAACTTTGATGTTGAACATTCGTCGAATTGATGAGTGGATTTGGAGGAATTCGAGGAAGAACGAGGGAACTTGCTGGCCGTTCAGCATGGGAGTGGCGGCTACGTTCACAAACCCTAATAAATTTTTTTTTTATTTTGTGAAGAGACTAGTGTATTTATAGAAATTTAATGAACACTATTCATTCCGATTTTCCGGACTCAGATTTACGCGCGGTAACTGGCATTCCTGGGGTTTATCCTGCGTTCCGAACGCAATGGAACAGGTTTCGGAAGCTAATTCGATCGTCTGTGTGAGATATGGATTTAAACGATCAATTTAAATTAAACCGATTTAAATCGATTTCGAGGCGTTTTGGCTTGCCCCGGACAAACGATAAATCCAAAAATTACGAAATTTGAAATCTTACAATAATATCACATTACGGATCCGATGAAACTGGTTTCGTCGAAATCCGAGACCGTTTGAAAAATGACTATTTTAACTCGACGATTTAAAATTAAAACGATATCGATGCGTTTCGAGTTGCCACGGTCAAACGACAACTCTGATTGATACGAAAATTGAAATCCGATAATAACTAACTATTACGGATCCAATGAAACTGGTCTCGTTCAATTCTGAGACTGTTCGAAAATTGGCTATTTTTACAGTCGATAATTAAATATTAAAATATTCAATTTTCACAAATAAATTCTAAATTCGATTCTGAAAGTTCTAAAATATTTCTATAACTCCAGTATGATTAAATAAAATTTTACAAATCATTTTCAATCATTTTAAACTCAATTTTCAATTATCTCTAGAATTTCACTATTTAATTTATCGATTTAATTATCACATAAAATCCAACATTCGAAAATAAATCATTCGACTTCTAAATTCCATTTATTAATATTTAAAATCAATTACATATTCGATTTTTAATTATCCAAAATTCTGGGTCGTTACAGACTTCCCCCCTTAAAAGAATTTCGTCCTCGAAATTACAAGTTAGGAAAAATGGTTCTTAACTCGTCTACTATTTTTCACAATCTAATAGTTTTATCAATTTATCAAAACAAATCTTTCTACTAAAGATTCGTTATTAATTCTACTAACTTTCCAACTTCAATTATAAGTTTCAACAACATTGTTTAACTTCTCAATTCAAATTCGAGTTTAAATTCAAGTTTTAAACTTTCAAAATTTTCTCATAAATTTTCTAACACTCGAAATTTTCGAAAATTTTCGCCAGCGTCTCCTTTGCGCGGCTAATATGGCACGACTACAAAACGTCCCTACGGACTCTCAGATTTCAAAAAGAAAAAGAAAAAGCCAAGCGGCTAGAGAAGAAATCATCAAAACTCATATCGAAATTCAAATACTTACCTTTTGTCGAGCAATTCAAATTATCTTTGAAATCAAAATTTCCAATTTCTTTATACCTGTATATCTACTAGCCATAATATCTAGCTACACATTCAAACCATTTTGCAAATTCTATTACAAAATTTTCAATATAAACTGCTTATATCATTTTTACTTCACTATTGAAGTTATATATCTATTATGATTCAATTTTACTTTTCAAATTTCATTGGAATTCAATTCGCAATTCCAATCTATTTGAATTCAATTCATCTTCTATTTTGAATATTGAATTTTTATCAATTAACTTTCATTCATAACCGCACTATTTTAAATTAGTTTTATTTACTAATTCATCACAAATTCCAATTCATTTTCAACATTCCGTTTCAATTCCATACGAATTTTAATTTATCTTTCATTGATAATTATTCAATTCAATTTATTTGCTTACAAATTCGAAATGAATTTCAACATTCAATCTCACTTTCATTTATTCAAATTTATTTTCAACTTAATAAATTTTCTTTAAGTGATCTTTTCACTTTATTTAATTGATTCACTTATACTTACTTTGATTTAACTTCATTCTTTAAGTTAAATTTATTATATCAAAAATTCAAATGGTATAAGTTATCAACTCATTATCATTCCCATAAATATTTTAAATAGGATTCCAGAGTCTTTTCAACCTTTTCAAAAACCATTTTTGAAAACAATTCAAATGTATCTTTTGAATTTTCTAAAACAAAATCCAAATTTTCCAAACAACTTTCATTTAAAACAATTTGGCAGCAATTCCTCTTTTGGAAACCCGAAAATGAACACCAATGATGCCGCGGTCATCATCGAAGTTATTTTCCAGCGACCGAAAAGAGTTTAGAGCTTTTATCTCTCCAAAATACTTTTCAAAACCTTCGAAATTTATTTTCAAATCAAAAAGAATTTAAACTTTCCAAATCTCAAAATTTTCGAATTCTTTTCAAAACCTTTCCAAAAACTTCTCTGGAATTCCATTCCAAATTACAAATCACATTTATAATTTACATTCTTAAATTTCATTGGTATATGAATTTATTTCTTAACTTTGGGAGTTATGATTCCAATTTCTTATTCAATTTCATTGATAATAATTTAATATTATTACTTCCTAACAACCATGCATCCAAATACTATAGTATTTTATAGAAAAATCATTTCTTTTCTATACAAAAATAGTTTTGAGCAAAATTATCTCATTTACCCTATTTAAAACAATACTGTGCCGAATTGTTCTATACAAGTGTTTAGAGATCCCTATCGATAGAGTTGTACGGACAATACCGACCAGAATCCATATACCACTCAACAAACCAATCATCACAATATAAAACAATTTTATATTCACTAACAAATACGCACTCGTATCTATTATTACACTCAACTCATTCTAGAGTACTACTGACTCTATCTATAATGAGTAACACCCAACAGAGCAGGGTTGTCGCTTAACCATATGCTCTGATACCAAATGTCATGGCCCGCAAATCCGTCCCTCTTGATTAACCACTAATCTCCATTGATTAACTCAAAATGAACGGGAATACGAACTATGATGGTTTAAGAAGAAGAAAAAGGCAGAAGAAGAAGATAGAAGAAAAAGAAAGAAGAACAACAACAGAACAAGAGCAGAAACAGAAAACAATATCAGAATCTCACATATCGCAGCGGAACAATATATAATAGATAAATGAATAATCTTTAAACAAAGAACTATATCATTTTATACATACATCAATCATCAGAGTCAATATACAACAATGGACAGTTATATAAACTTGTCCTCATACAGAATACACAGTGGAATAAATAATATCAGATACAAATACTACGTCTCGTCCTCCAGCTTATCTCCAAAGCTCCAGAATATCCAGAATATCCTGATAACCTAACTCTAGACTGCCCGTGTGGAAATTTTGTGGGCACCCAGAGTTTAGAAGGGAAACAATAAACTCCGAGTCAGTCATGGTGACTGGTGTGAGATCGTAAAACAGTTATTCTTTAAAATAAACAACAGGATAATTTTAAAGTAAATTTCGCAATGTTTTTGGAAAATGAAACTACCATAAGACCTCCCACCACACACACAATGCAAACGCAGAATTGGAGGAGATTTCTTCTTATGATAGTCAAAGATGCTTACTACGCAAAAATCAAATTCTTTTTGATATTATTATTAGTGCATAGTGTAGAAAACATTTCGAAAGTATAATATAAATCTTAGCCAACATACGACCAGTATCGTATGCCTACTATAGCTACCATCTAAACAGTGGTGACCACCGTACGTAAATGGCAGGTTTTACAACTAATACCGTACAAGTCACGTATTGGAGTTTGGATTTCCAACAAATGGTCAGGCTAAGGAACTTCCTTTTCCACGATGGGTACGTCCCTGGAATAGACGACCTGAGAACCTAACCAGATCTCTGCCAACACAAGGCCGAGTTACCTCTGCAAAAATAGGTAACCACTGACACGCGTATGCCATCCCCCGATCGTAACCGATCTTCCCGAGGATCCCCGATTTCCAACAAACCACATAGATAATAATGCAGCAACCACATAGGTTAAGTATCTGGGCTCCATACCATGATACCACCTCTATCCAGAAGGAATGACATACACTAAGGGGCGTTACTCCCTAGAACCTTGCTGCATCCTTCCTATTTCGACCATTTCCGGGGTGTGAGGCTCGACGAAGTCTCGTCCACAAAGCTACGCTTTCTACAAAAAGCCCTGCTTCGGGTCAAACAAAATGATCAACCTATGATCACAAAGATATAAGATCAAACAAATGATCATATCACAAATGATCAAACACTGATCATTTCACAGCAACACTCAGTATGCCACGTTACCAAATTGGGATATATCGCTGATAAATTTCAACTACATAACCTCTGAGCTCGTACGTCTCAGAGAAGGGTGTTAAGCTAAGAGAATAAATTCTCCGCCACCAACAGAAATGTATTTGAAAGAAATCAGCTTTATATCTCAAATTGTAACGTCAGACACACAATCCATACAAGTCTGTTCCGGGATCGAACAGAACCGAAGGCACTTCTCACGAAGCCCTTGCATATCCGGATAAATTTCTAATCACGTCGGGACTTCCCGTCACTAAGGGTGATAAAACCTCTAAATCGGAGATCAGCCGATGTAGAGTAACTCGACGGTAATCCTTCCGTTTTCAAAAATATCCGGTCTTCAACACCGGTCTTCGAATGCAATTCATAACGACGTATCACATATTCGGAATGGGTTATACGACCCCATGGTCCTTTCCCGGCTAACCCGAATAGTGAGCGTTTATTTAAAAATAAGTGTGGCATTCAAATTCATCCAATTCACAACAAATACCTACTCAAGGTAATTATTGATAGTCGGTTATTTAACTATCAATAAAGATGCGCGACATCATCAGATTCCAAATAATTTTCCCAATTATTTATCTTTCAAAAATATCTTCACTAGATATAAAATTTCCACACTTCAAAAATAAATCAACATTTATTTTTCTAAACAGTTTCCCTTTCCTTTTATAAATTCCATAGTGAATTTATGTTTCAAAAATATCTACTGATATACGATTTTCAAATCGATTCCAATATTCATTTTCAATTTATCTTTAAGAAGATAAAATCTCAAAACGTTTCATTTCATTTTGGAAAAGCCTTTCCATACTTATTTAAAAATAAGTATTTCACAAATCATTTGTTTTCAACATTTGAAAATATTCAATATACTTAAATCAATATTAAGTATATATTCATTCTTTAAGGAAATCATTCTCTTTAAACACATTTATTTGAGTCAAAACGAATGTTACGTAAAACATCGTTACGACGACTCAAAATCACTAGTATAGGGATTCGAAATTAAGATAGGTATATAAATCCCAATACTACATAAAAACATTTCCTTTCGGAAATCATTTACTATAACAACAGTGTTATAGTCCATCATTTCCTTATTTTTCGAAAACGTCTATTTCAACAATAAATGTTGAAATCTATGGTTTCGATATTTAACACATTTTAAAACATCTTTTAAAACAATTAACTTCATTTTCAATGTCACTTTCCCAAAACAATATCCATTTTACTTAACAATATATTCACTGTCCAAAATCGTGAATATACTTCACTAACCACATTTCCATATTTTCTACACATTCATTTTAAGGATAATTCGCTATCCAAATTCAACATTTCTACACATTTTATTTGAAAGCTTATCCACTGTCCAAAATCGTGGATAAAATTCCTTTAATTAACTTCTACAATTCACTTATCAAATTAAGTGATTTTCGGATTCATAAACAACGTTTATAAATCACAATTTTATATTTTATAACTACTTCAACTTATAAATTCCTTTTATTATCCAATTCAATTTATAACTCAATTTTCTACCAAAAGTCCATTCTATAAGTTAAACACTTATAATTCGTTTATTTACAAAAATCGTTCTTTTAGGACTTCACAAATCATTTATTCTGTCCTTTATAAAACCCATTTTAACATCATTTAAAACGTCTTTAAAACTCCTTGATAATTTCATCACTTTGATTTATAAAAATCAAATTTTATAAATCTTATATATAGAGCTTTCATAATAAATTCAAAAATCTCTATTTAGACCATTTTATAAATAAATCGACTTTTATTTCAAAAACGACACTTCGGTTATATTTCACTAAAGATTATAACTTTTAAATTTTACGTTTATAAATCGATTCAAAAATTCCATAAAACGTATATTTTCAAAAATCACTTTAAAAACCCTTTTAAATTAAAAGTCGTTATTTTTACATTTCAAAACTGAATCCGATGATGCAACAACACCAATTAGTCCATCACAACAGTCAATATCATATATCCTCATATGATAACAGAATATATCACAATATCTGTAAAAAATCAATACGGTGAGGAATCCAGTTGGATCCCTCCAACCTGTTTCCCTGCATCCACAGATGTTAGCACAATACCAATTCCGCTCCAGTACGGAATTATCGCGGTATATGGGTTTTATAAAAATATCCGCTTACTAACGGCGCAATAGGGTCCCATCCGCTATACGAGGCGGGAAATCATCAATCCAATATATACATATGCCAATATGTATATATTGCTATATATAGATATATATCCTACTATATCTAATATCACATCCAAACAGTCAATCATCAATCAATAACTGTAAAAATTCCACATTCAATTTGAGTGAGAAAATCTCACCGTGATTTTAATTCTGATTTCAGCGTTTATTTCGAATAAAATTAAACGGGCGTTTAATTTTACCCGAAATTCAAACTAGCTCCAAATGGCTCCAATTCAGTTCCATAGCGTAGTATACGACGATACGATCCCATCGCAAAAAATCTCGTCCGAAACGGACCTCGTATGAAGAAGATATCTCATTTCAAAATTTATACAAATTTAAATATCACTTAATTAACATTTTAATTAAAAATTTTAAACCCTATCATCACAACCGTTCGTTTCTGTTGATGCAATCCTGGCCGGCCCCTGATGTTCTTCTCCCAGGCTCGTACTCGAACGCGAGAACCCAACGATTGCCGCCCCAAAACCCTAACGCTCGAGGCCACTACACTCGCCTATATCATGATCGGAGACCCTCATCTCGAAGCTGACGTCGAGCTCCACTCTCACCCCATGACCGGTCACGCGCGGCTCTGCCATTGCCTCGATAAACACGATTAAACGCGTGACTTCACGGTGGATTTGCCGATGATCTAAGCCATTAAAACCGATCCTATCCGTATAGATTCGAAGCTCATTGCGTGCTCTTCAACTTTGATGTTGAACATTCGTCGAATTGATGAGTGGATTTGGAGGAATTCGAGGAAGAACGAGGGAACTTGCTGGCCGTTCAGCATGGGAGTGGCGGCTACGTTCACAAACCCTAATAAATTTTTTTTTTATTTTGTGAAGAGACTAGTGTATTTATAGAAATTTAATGAACACTATTCATTCCGATTTTCCGGACTCAGATTTACGCGCGGTAACTGGCATTCCTGGGGTTTATCCTGCGTTCCGAACGCAATGGAACAGGTTTCGGAAGCTAATTCGATCGTCTGTGTGAGATATGGATTTAAACGATCAATTTAAATTAAACCGATTTAAATCGATTTCGAGGCGTTTTGGCTTGCCCCGGACAAACGATAAATCCAAAAATTACGAAATTTGAAATCTTACAATAATATCACATTACGGATCCGATGAAACTGGTTTCGTCGAAATCCGAGACCGTTTGAAAAATGACTATTTTAACTCGACGATTTAAAATTAAAACGATATCGATGCGTTTCGAGTTGCCACGGTCAAACGACAACTCTGATTGATACGAAAATTGAAATCCGATAATAACTAACTATTACGGATCCAATGAAACTGGTCTCGTTCAATTCTGAGACTGTTCGAAAATTGGCTATTTTTACAGTCGATAATTAAATATTAAAATATTCAATTTTCACAAATAAATTCTAAATTCGATTCTGAAAGTTCTAAAATATTTCTATAACTCCAGTATGATTAAATAAAATTTTACAAATCATTTTCAATCATTTTAAACTCAATTTTCAATTATCTCTGGAATTTCACTATTTAATTTATCGATTTAATTATCACATAAAATCCAACATTCGAAAATAAATCATTCGACTTCTAAATTCCATTTATTAATATTTAAAATCAATTACATATTCGATTTTTAATTATCCAAAATTCTGGGTCGTTACATTTTATTTGTAGAAAAATGAACAACCAACATGAAACTGTCTCCACTTCTCTAGTTACATTTGTAATACATTTTAGGTTCTCTTATCTTAAATAAAAATTGATGAGATGATGCAACTACATTGCAGTGATAACCTTTGGAAAAGGTGCAAAAAATAATAAATATTTAATTTATACAATAAACACATATCCACGGACAAATTATGAGGTAATTATAGCATATGCAAAAACATTGAGCATTCATCATGTTTCTATTAGTAATAGCATTTAGCAAATTTACTCAACCAACGTACATTGTTAACAATGTATACCAATATAGTTTACATCAAGCAAACATATGTGAGAAAACATGTTTATGATTACCTACAATATTACAATTGTGTCACTTGTGAAGAACACTAGTTCAACTTCAACGTACTAGTTTTTATAATAATCTTTACATTTTATAACAAAAACTCGTTGCTTTCATCCTGTTACTTACAACTGTATTATTTTCAACTATAATTTTTCTTTAGTGTTAATATCAATATCAATAAAACATACATACAAAAGAAACTAACATAAAATAAAATGTAAATGCAAGTACAAGAAGTGGAGAAGTGTGAGCCATCTGATTATCATATGTCATAAACAGGTATAAGGGTATTTGTCAATGACAAATATTAATGACTTTCCAATGGATTTCTATTCATATTATTTTCCTGACCAAAAAATAATAAAAGGATGGATCATCCAGATCCTTTGCAAAATAAAACGTTTATTCAAAAAAAAAACTTAAAATATGCAATTAAGAAGGTAACAGAATCACTAAACCGGTTTGCAATTATAATGACCGAACCATCATAATCCATAATAAAAATAGAAATAATTGTTAGTTTAATGCTACTGCTATACAATTTAATTTACTGCTTTATGTTTTGTTATGAGGAGTGAACAAGTTACATTATTTTGGGGAAAATGACAAAATTACTAATAAGTTTAGAACCCTCTAACAATGTGGTGTAAATGAATAGTTGATTCCAATTTATACCATAGTAATAGACTGCATCGAAAATAAAAAATGATTTGCGATATAGAAAAAAACAACAAAGTATTTATGTCATTTCACTCCATGGATGGGTTAAAATATTAAAATTATTTGTGAAACTTTTTGACAAAACTTTTTAATGTTTTTTATTTGAAAAGTTAAGGATATTCTTTATGTTTCTATCTAATAATTGCAAACGTGAAATTTTCGCTTACTATATGTGAAATAACTTATGTATATAAATGAAAGACTTCTTAGCTTTTGGATATGAATACAAAAGGTTTACTGAGAGAGTGATACTAGAGCGCCTCTGTATACATGTACTAGTACCATATACGATTTTAGTAAAACTGAGTACAAAACATGTTCTTCTCAATACCATTTTTCTTTACTTTTCACCTAGCAAAACACTATCAATCCACGGTAAACTACTGTTAAAATTGATCAAAAGTCATAAACCACTCATACAATCGTAGCACTTAAGCTTACATGAAAATAAATCATTTTCCAGTAGAAGATTTATGTCTGCTTAAAATATGGTAGCTCATCTATTTTGGTACAAAAAATACAAAAGTGAGTTTGGATAGTATTTTATAGTTATGGTAATAGGAAATGTAAACTCACATCTTCTTAGTAGCACATCAATGAAAAGATCGTTCACCTCTTAGGTTTTTGCTACAACAATGCAAACATAAAATCCACAATCAGAATAACTGAATTAGATGATAATTATATTAATAAATCTATGGATAAATATCGATTTTATGTGATTATAAGATCACATTTCATGTACATGCATGATTGCAAAGTAATTAAATACCGCGGTTTCAAACTAATCAAAATGAAGAGGAAGATAAAATAAAATAATGAACTTACAGAGATATGTGATGAAATTGATGAAGTGGAGGTGCAAAAGCCAAATCGATAGATCATTCATATTTCCTTGACCTTCCGACCACACAAACTCATCATATTACAAGAGTTTCCATTAAATTTTGTTAAGCCCTAATTTTGGCTTGAAAAGGGAAAGAGAATTGAATTGCAGAGGTTAATCAACACAGCTAGAAATAAGAAAATTTACATGCAGAAGAAGATACACTCTTAATCGACTGTCGCGATCTAGATTAAGAGCAAGCAGAATTAATCCTCACAGCCCCAGTTTCATTATATTTTTCAAAAGTGAATGTAGAATAGAAACGGTCTGGATTTGACAGGTGGAAGAAAAGTATAAAATAATATATTTTACGCCTCTAATCTAGATAGTGCAAAAGAAAATAACGCGGTAATTTTCCCTCCTTACGGCAAATATTTTGAGGACGAATAGGGGCATTTATAATGGTCTTAGTTATTAATATTAGGGACCAAAAGTATATTAGCCTCTAACAAATGATTAATAGGGGCAGAATTCTTAATTTGCCTCTAATTTGATGCCTCTAATACTTGCAAATTCGGTAGTGTGTGTTCATAAGATTTTTCATGTCATAATTAAGAGATAAAGTTACTATAAGATATCAGACAAATTCGAAGTCAGTTTTAAAGTCCATGTTAATTTAAAGCAGAAGATCAGCAATTGTATGACACTGATACGCACCTTGAAACATGTATTACCACTCAGATCAACATGACAGTGGTAAACAAAGTAGTTTTTAGACTCCCAGTCAAAATTCTGCAAATAGAAATTATGAAGATTGTAGAAACCTTGAATCCTAAATAAAATCAACTATTAATTAATGCAAACATGCCGAAGCAAATTATGGAAACCACTAGACCATAACGCATACGCTTTAGAACAATAACGAACGTTGATTGCACTGACAAAAGATATGAGATGTGTTAAAGGAGAGACAAAGGAGTTAAAAACCATAAAATTTTTGCATCTTTATATCACACATTAAACAAATGAAATTTGTTTCCCTTGTAAATAAGCATGCAGAATGACTGGTTGCAACATGTCATTGTATTGTATCAGGACAAGTTATAAGGATAAGAAGAGATATTACGCGGTCGATATTCATAGTATCAATATGGTTTTCCATTTGAATTAAACATGACAATTAAACCTCATCAATAATAATTGGAATAAACAAGCATCATAGCATCTGCCATAATGGTTCATTAAAGTTTACGAAGACCATTTAGTAAATGAAAAGAACGTTTAACTTCTCAAATAGAAAGTATAATGCATGAGTAAAATTTGACACATAGGTTATAATATGTCATGTAATAACCCACTATAGCCCAAATCCTACTTGCCAAAAGAGCACTTGGATTCCAGAATATATTAAATTCTACACTTGAATAACAAAGTAACATAATTCTATGTCAATGAATCATTATTATTATTTTAGATAGAGCAAATTGTGAATCCAAATAATTATTTTAAATAGACTAATTCTCATGTGCAGGTTTCAGTTAATAGGTCACATATTCCAGTTAATAGGTCACATATTCCACAATAGCTGATCGTAACAATATTGCAATTACCAAAGTAGCCACTGTATTCTTCAAACCTTGTTCAACAAAATTTTGTCTATGTTATAACATTATATTATTCTATTAAGTAGAAGACCGTAATGAATTAACTTAAGACAACAGTATTTTTGACGACTTAAATAACCGCTTCTGGAATATGATTCTTTTCTTTTACAGAATATTACTTTTTATAAACACACGTTTTAATGATATATATATATATATATATGTATGTATGGCAATAGGTATATGACAACGTTGAAAATGTTATCTAATTAGCCTAAAAAACTAATAAAAGGATGGACAATTGATTGTGTAATCAAATGTGTGGATTTGAATCACATCAACGACCAACAAAATATAACAATATAATTTAAAAGGAGAAAAAAGCAACAACAAACCTGCCCCTCTTACCGAAAGCCCTCCTGCAACCCTAAAAACGTCGCCATCTTTTTGAAACTCCTCCCGCAGTCCAATCCATCTCATACCGTCTTACATTGCCAAATCTGTCAACATCCAAAACCCTTTGCTTTTTTTTCTCCTGAAGTTGTCGGAATTATTCGTTACTTCAATTTTGCTTGCACTGCCAGATCTGCACTACCTTAGCCTGACAAACTTGCCTTCGCCTCGCAGCCAAATCTGATCCGCAAACCCATGAAACTTGAACCCCATCTCACACCGTGTCTTCGTCTTCTGGAACTAGCCTCGTCTTTGTCCGGAAGATAGAAAATCAAGACACTGCCTTGTTCTTTCTTCTTCTTCAGGGTTTATCATTCTTGGACTGAGACTAGGGATATAAACTTTTCATCCTTTTTTTGGTTTTAGATGGAGAATAAGAGAGGAACTATTTGATTATTCAAAAAATCGATTTAAGCTTGAAGGAGGCGGAGCAGAGAGAAAACTCTAATTCAAACGATGAGATGAAAAAGAACGCGGTTGAAGCGTTAGAAAGGGGAACTAAGGAAAAAAGAATAATTACTAGTTTTTCCTTCTTTCTTCAACTTAATTACGGGAGTACTAAATGTTCTAACGGTTATAACCGTTATAAATTTTTACCAATGGAAAAAACTGTTGGTAATTCGTCACAGTAATAACCGTTGTAAATTTTTAAACAATAAGTGTTACAAAATGCCTGATTTGGTGTAGTGATAAATTGTATTCTACAAAAATAATTATAATATTATTTTTCTACACCATACCGTGTGCAACGCACGGGTTACACACTAGTATGAAGTGATGAGAGAAACAACAAATATATATTGATAGAAACACGTGGTTGAAAACAAGGAGCTAAGCGTGGAAACTAATTAAGGGGTTTATATAAACACACACATACACAAGTGCAGAAGTGATCTGCATATCATAAAAATCTTTGCAAAAACATATCTTATTCCAATATTTTAACCTATCAAATTAATCATGCAATATATTATAGTTTGCTTAAAATAGATACTTTTGCATTTTTGTTTAATGAAATATACAACATACAATGTGTGCACATGATCAAATATGATTTTTTTTTTCAAAATATAGCTCCTTTGCATGTATTTTCTCACTTAATTCCTAATGCTTATCTTTATGCAGGTTATTCAATTGCAAGATGACCAGAGGAAGAACGTTCAAACATTCCTTGTTCAGGTACACAAATTTTGTTTTATGTGTTAAAATCTCAATAATTCTTACTGGCTGTGCAACTATAACTCAAGTTCCATGTTACGAAATGCAGGCTGGCATCGTGAAGAAGGAGAAGGTCAAGCTTCACGGTTTCTAAGGCCACAAGAAAGCTATCAAGAACATATTTGAGAGTTGAAAACTATATCAAATATAATACAGTGAAATATTTGATTTGCAATTTATGTTTAAACTATATATAGTGTCTACATTGAGTGACTATAGTGGTTGGTATATGTGAGCTTGCTTATTACTACTATGTTGAAACATCCCCTATCTTATCTTTATTTTCTTTTCTTTTTTCCCTTCTTTTTCAACGAATTCTTCTATTTAATTGCATTTTCTTTTTATTTACTTATTCATAACAGTTTGGGAAGAATGTTTATACTTGCAGGACATTGTATTATCATGATGTATTGCTAGACATGCTAACTTCATAGTGTTTGGATGTTTTAGTTGTTATTGTGAGGGCCTATCAGTACATTTAGGTTTGACTAGATTTATATTTACATTCAGTTTTTCATAGTACCTACAGGCAATGACTCAATATTGTAGTGTTATTATACATTACTGAAGTCAGCTATTCATTTGGTCAGTATGCACTTGCTTTACATAAAATTTGCAGTATTTTTTCCTTCAAAATTTATTAATGCAACGAGTTCGAATCTTTTAAATTGATTTATCTTATCATAATTTAGCAAGGAAAGTTTGTTTTTCTTCAATTATATGGATAATAAAGCAAAATACTAGCACTACCGGTACTTGCTCATGAGTATCCAATGAAGACATCTGATATTTTAATTATCAACACATATAGTCTATGTCTTCAATATAACTAATTATGATTATGTAGAAGAAATGATGCATAATTTTTAGCCCAACTATGTTTTTAATATATTGAATTAGTTGGATACCATGAATTTTTATGGTTTACTTATTCATGAATAGTGATACAATACTAATTCTCAATTTGTACAGTTTTTCCCCTACTATATAATATGCACTACATATGCTTTTCGTTGTCAGTTAACAAACTGAAATGCTATATATGTCTGGACTCAATAACACATCTAGAACATAACAATATATTTGCACTTCAGTGTAGATCATGGGATTTATTTAACGGTAACTTTTAGTAGTGGTGACTTGACATTGACAAAATTATGGTGATGCATCAATATTTTATAACTAAATGAATCTTACACATTAGATTAGCTGCTGACGTGTGTTGATGTTTTCTGATGCCTTTGAACCTTGTACATCCGTTAATAACGACAATCCGATATAATGTTTGCCATTTCACAAAACACCATTCAATATAATGTTTGCATTTGGGTGAGATGAAAGTTCAAAAATTACTTACTAGTTTGACCCTCATCTCAAAAGAGATGTTAAAATCTCAACCTTCGATCGAGAAGTCAATATGATATCTCATTTGGAAGCTAATATTTGAAACCTTGCATACAATTTTAAGTGAAAGGGAATTATAAAAGCAAAAGAAAATAGCTCTTTAAATTTTATTTTTTTGAAAGCAATCTTGCACATTTTATAGATGTTAGTATAAAACACAAGTTAAAAAATAAATTATTTATGCCTTTTTAATACTAATATAAAATAGTTTAGTGTAACATATTGTCAATACTAAGCCGTGTTTTCACAAATACTCGAAAAATAAAGATGTCTGCTGGCATATTTTATATTAATGAATGTACTATTTTATGCCGAAGTTCAAAAAACCAATAAAGATTTGCAATTTAACAAGTACTTTCACGGCAACTTCCACTAATTTGTTTCCTATGTGTGTGTATACATATATATATTCATTGTGAGAAATATATTAAGTAGCTGACATTACTTGATATAGAAAGTGACAAATATTTGTTTTATTTCTAAATAGTATAGATTCATAAGTTCAAATTTGTTTTTGCTAAACAGTGCGCATTGAATATTTGCGTTTACAAAGTTTTTTATGCAAACTAATAATGTATGGAGCACTAAAAAATCAGCTGATGGGCAAGCAAGCTAGATGGCAAGCAATCATTAAATATACAGAATGTACATACCATAGAGCTAGTTTCTGGACCTACATCTGCTTGTCGAAGAAAAAGAATGTTGAATACATTAATGGTGTAGCAGAGGATATCATTTACGCATCATAAACAAAGAACTATGATCCAGAAGCTGGTTTCTGGACCCACATCTGCTTCTGCAAGCAAATAAGTAATGCATCAGTCTAGCTATGAGTCAGGAGAAAAAGTCTGTGCGATTTCAACTGGGTGAACACCTTTTACCTTGTCCAAAATCTATATGCGAATTTAAGCTTGAATTTATCAGAGATATTTTTTAAACTGCCTAAATAAAATGAACCCATCTCTATTTACAACTGCTATAAAAACTAATACTCCTCATTGTTATTTAGATGATAGCACTGTATAGAAGTATCTTTCTCAATATTATCATTTTTCTTTTTCTTTTTTATTTTTGTTGGACATATGTGCTTTCATGTTTTCAACTGCTATACTCAGGTTTTCACTCTTGCCTACATATGATTAATTACCACCAAGCTATTCAACTGTATACCATTATATTTTCAGCTTTGTTAGCTATATACTATTGTAGCTACATAATGTAATAGATTTAATCAGTATATCAAATTGTAAAACTTTTATGTACATTGTAATGTAAAAAATGCTTAAAACAAGTAGCTGCTCTGAAATGTTGTATTGACGAGAAAAACAAGGGTAAAAAACATAATTTTTACTCATTGAACTTTTTGGGCTGAATTCATCTTTTTAATGTGTTTATTATTTAGGAGTATAAATGATATGAATTAACTAGTTACCCTGTTGTAGCCAAGGTAGAATCAACTATGTATCCGTCCATGTTTTCGCTAAGTTTTATTTTCTTCGATTTTTCAATGGTAAACTGGAAGACTTTTATTGTTATAGTGCTGTTCAAAGTACTTTAATTCTCTCCTACTATTGGTTACACAAAGTAATTAAATTCCCTACTTAATTTCTCTTCAATAATCCTGGCCTTGGCTTTTTTGGCTCACCATAATATGACACATTACCATTAAACTTATTTACAGTTAGATTAATCCTGGTAAAGTTACCTATGTATAGTAATTAATATATATTGAACCATCATAGTGAATGTGTAATGGCTCGGAAATTTTAACGAATTAATAGCGTAACTAACTAGATTTTTCGTGAAATAAACAATTAAAATTTTGCAATGAAAATTTGATATTTGGAATACGTCTATTTAAACGTAGCAAGTGTCAGATTTTCATTGGAAAATATGAAAGTTTGTTTGGTTGTGAAATTTTAATTTAAAATTTAAAATCAGTTAAAATTTGATGGAAATAAAATATTTTTGAAATCTGAATATTCTTATATAAGAAAAAACTGTTTATCATTTTCTGAGTGAGACGTCATATTTCGTTTCACCAAATTTGGGCTGCTCTAGCTCCGTTTATCTTATTTTCGGCGTTTTAGCAGCAGTTTTGGCAGCGAAAATTGAGTTTTGATAGATAGGTCGTGTCTCTGATATTTGTGTACCATCTTGTTCATCTCATCGCGCTGATCTCCGTAGTATATTCATTTCTGTATTTCGGTGTCCAGTACGTGGCAAAATCGACGAAATGGTTAGCTGATCGGTACCCGTTTGAGCCTTTTGGGCTTTATGTGTCCTTTCGGTTTGTCCATCTGGTAAGGCTAATAGCCACTAGCCATAAATATTTTCAGAATGCAAGTCTTGACTTTTGTTATTCCACTGGTTGATATATATTTGCATTCATTCTTTCTCTCCTGCGTGCTTCTTTTCATTCTGTTTGTTCTATTCTTATAAAAGAAATTAAAATTAAAATGAATAAGGTTTGCATTCATTTGTTTTGAGAAAAGCGTGCTCACCATCTTCTTCCTACTACCGCCTTTTCCTTCCTCTCCGAGCTCAAGCCAAAACACCACTGTCCACACCTGCTTCGCCTCCACCATTTCTCCCTCGCCTCTCAGCCGCATAACCCTTCCTCCCATCATCCCAGCCTATCGCCCAGCCTCCTCCCACAACCCAAGCAGCCCGCTTTCCCTACTTCAACCACCGAAACACCACCCTCCACCTTCCACAGCCCCACGCCAACCCTTCCTCCCTAGTCAGCCACACCAGATCTGCCTCCATCACAACACCTCCCACTGCCTTGACAACCTGCCACCAAGACAACACCCTCAGCCACGCCGAAGCCACCACCTTCACACTCCACTTCCCTTCCATGCAGCCTCCCTTCCACCTAACCGCGCCGAGCACCCTCAGCCTCCCATCGAAATGCCGAACCCAGCAAGCCATCTCCACCAAGCGGCTCCCTTCCCTACACTGAACATAGCCACCCTCGCCATCCACGTCAAGCACACGCCAAACACAGCCTTAGACCCTGTAGTCTCCCCTCCTCCTTGCCACACTGCAGCACCTGGTCCCACAGCCCTCCAGCCACCTGAGCTTAGCCGAACACCAAGCAGGATCCTCTCCACCTTCCCATTCCGTGCACGTGCAGCAAAGCCTTCCCCTCCTCTTCTTATATATATATATATAAAGTAATATATGTATATATAAATATATGTATTTGATTCATCGAATTCTCGAGCTCGCTTTGCTTCGGAATTTATTGTTTGGATTCGTATCGCATTGCGTCGTCAAGTTTCTCTAACCTCGAAAGGTGAGCGATCACTCACGATTAACATTCATATACTTAGTAAATTTTATTTCACATGAAATGATGATTTAAATATGTTGTTAAATTTGAATTGGATAGTGATTTGATCGTTAAATATGACATGTTAATATTTAAAATTGATTATCTATGTTAATTGACATATGACACCATAACATGTTGTATATATATTATATTTTAAATTATTAGTTATGATCCATGCTTGTAATTGATATGTTATGTTTTTTTATTATGTTATTGCTCTCACGCTGCAAGTTCCATGTTAGTTGAGGAATGCCCTATGGGTTGAAATGATACATACCCGAACGATATTATAGATTAGGGAAATCGTTATAGGTTGAAATGATAAACCCAAGCGATTTTATTGATTTTGAAATTTTAGGATTGCGGGTTGAAATGATGTATACCTGTAAATATTAAATTATTGCGGATTGAAATGATAAATATCCGTATTACTTGACCATAGGATAGAAAACTATATACGGACACCGTTGATCTATTTTTAAATGATTTCCAAATTTTAGAAAAGGGAAAATATATGCGTTTTAATAAATTTTGATTTTTAAAATATAATATAAGGATTTTTATGCTTATATGTGTGTAGATTTAGATTTTCAAAATATATATTTGGAAATTTTAAATTTATAAGTGAAGTTTTGAAAATGTAAATTTTAAGTTTTTTCTTATAATTTTATAATGTTTAAATATATAAAATAAGATTTAATAAAATAAATTTAATAATAAGATTTAATTTAATAAAATTTAATATAATAAAATTTAATTTAATTAGTATATATATAAAATGTTATTTAAAATTATATTAATATTTAAAAAATAGATTTTGTAATAACTTTAATAAATTAAGGTTGGAATGATAAATTGAAATTGATTTGAAATTTTATTTGTTTAAGAATTGAATTTAATAAGAATTGATTTGAACTTATTGCTTTAAGATTTTAAAGATATGATTTTTATAACTTGATAACTGGATTTTGATTAAAGGTGATTAAATAAATATTTTCAAATTTAAATAAAATTGAAATTTATTATTTATTATTGATTTAAGAGATTTTATTTAAATGTTATAGAAAAATAATTAAGTGAATATTTTCAAATTTAAATAAAATTAAAGTTGAATTTTGAAATATAAATGAAA
Source organism: Allium fistulosum (assembly GCA_030737815.1). NCBI lineage: Eukaryota > Viridiplantae > Streptophyta > Magnoliopsida > Asparagales > Amaryllidaceae > Allium > Allium fistulosum. Next base: position 373,072,655 of record CM060902.1, on the reverse strand, counting down.
TTTATCAAATTGAGTGAATGTAAATGTTTGAATATTTAAACTTTGAAACCTATTGAATTGGAAGTGGTTTAAATTTGTAGTTCAAACCTGGATTTGAAATTGATATAAATTAAAAATGGTTTTAATGAGAATTTGAATTAAACCTTTAACCTTTTTAATTGAAATTGTTGAACTGAGATTGATTTAAATTGAATTTTGGAACTAAAGTTGATTTGTTGATTTGTGAAATTGGAAGAAAAAATTCTAATTTGAAACTATTTTCGATATAAACTATTTTTGATATATAAACTATTTTAGATATATAAACTATTTTAATATATATTATTTTAAATTTATAAACAATTTGATATATATATTTTTTAGTATATGAACTATTTTTAATATATAAACTATTTTTTGAGAAATATGTGTGATCCCCTATAAATAGAGGATAGCACACATGCAACTATATATATCACACAAATAAGGCACTGCCAACATGCCTGGTAGGTAACAAAACTAGATACAAGTATCAAAAAAGCTCGGGTACCTCTAAGACGAGTTCCGGCAAGGCCACCACCCATCACACCCCGATATCGAGCTCTGGCATGGCCACCGCCCGATAATATATAAACTATTTTTAATCTATAACCTATTTTTAAATATAAACTATTTTTTATGTATAACTATTCCAAATATAAACTACTTTCAATATTCAATCTGTTTAAGTTGGAACTATTATGATTTAGATTTAATGGATTTAAATGCGAATACTTTGATATGATGGTTTAACCTATTTTGTGGTTGTGATTTTGGAAATGAATATGATTTAAAGTGAATAATGTTTTTGAAAGTGATATGATTTTTAAATGAATATGATATTTTGATATGAGTATGAACTGTTTGAAATGAAAATGATCATGGTGTGAAATAAGCGTTTGGTTGTTAAAGAGACCGGGATCGGATATTGTCATACTCTATGCCAATACCGAAAACCACTTTAACAACTATGCACGTGGTGGAGAATCCAGAACGAAGTATGATGGTTTGGCGAACATCTGTATGAGGTATGAACGCAGCCCTGACCCCCGCGGGTCAGCTTGATATGACTAAAACAGAAGCCATGTCGGGCCAAGTGAGGTCGCTCCTCTTATCAGACATGCTTCTTCGATACCATATCTGTTACTTTGTGATTGATTTAGTGGCCACCTTCGATTTGATTATGGGAGTATGTTCCGAGGTGGGCGGTAGTAGCTGATATCCGTTACCATCAGTCGGGATCCGTAAAACGGTAATGTTCTACCCTGGGTATTGCCTCGTGTGCCTTGTCATATGCTTTATCGCGCCCACTACAAGTTTGGTTTGTGTCGTACCTATGGAGTGCTCCCTGATAGCCCACCGGTTTGGTGGAGTTTACAGTACTGTATATACTATGACATTTATATAAAATGTGTTAAGGGGGATATAGGTAACGCCTTAACGATATTTTAATATTTTACTTTACTGTAGACATTATCTATGTAGCGTATTGTACTAGGTATGTAGATAGTTTCACGGATCCTTAAAGGATGGGAATCCCGAACATCCTTTAAGTTATATTGCATTTCACTTAGACATTTCACTTGAGTTGATTTACTTGCACAAGAATGTTAATCCTGACTCGAGTGTTTTGTGTTTTGCTTTATGCTCGGGTTAGCCTGAGTGTCACAGCATTTTAGACTCACCTTTGGAGCTTGGAGCTTTGCTTGGAGATCTATCTTTATATGTTCAGCTTTTTGGTTATTTCCAGTTGTTTATGTTCAGGTTTGTCATTTGCTTTTGTATTAGAAACTTCTTTGTATTTGGGATTTCTATTGTATTAGCTTTGGACTCTGATGTTCTGTAGTAGCTTCACGAACTGTTGTTTATCTATTTCCGCTGCTTATTGTTGTATTACTATGTGTCTGTGATTCTGTGATTGATTTATTTACTATATATGCTAAGTTTTGCCAAATATAAAAATAACAATCTGTTGTTTTGAGAAATTCAAGTCTGACATGTGTGGATTATTGTCGATTTGACGATTCGAAATGACGGGCCGTTACAAGTGGTATCAGAGCTCTGGTTTAGGCTAAACTTAGCATATGGAGTAAAACTCATTAGAGATAGGGTAGCAATACCCAAGAATGAGTAGAATTAATTATAGAATCATCTTCATTCGAGCTTGAAATTCTTATTTAGGATCCTCTATTGATTAGGATTTCTTTTGAATTTTGGAATTTTGCCTTTGTTCTAAAATCCATTCTTGTCTTTTCCTATTCATGTTCTTTTTTGATACTACAGCATCCCGTAGCTTTATTTTTGTTGATCTCTGTAATAAATTTGAGCACATCTTGCAACCTCAACTTGCAAATTCATCCTTATGTGTAACTAATCCCATCGGCGGTCCTGCCAACCTTAGTATGATTTGTAAAGGGGTGAAACTCCTTTACAACAGGCGTCAATCCACCGGAGATTTCTATGTCCTCGGTTTTGATGCATTTGACATCTTACTTAGGGGTGATTGGTTAAAGCGTTATGATGCAGTTACCTCTTGCAAAGCCCGAACCGTTTCTTTAGTAGACGACTAGGGTAATTCTCTTGTGATCGTATGTCAATTGCCTAAGGATTATGCAGGTAGTTTTATCTTTTCGCTTGATTCTCAGCCCGGTGATCTCGACTCCACCCCGATAGTCAGGGATTATCCTGATGTTTTGGTGAAGTCGCTTCTCTACCTCCCAAGCGGGAAATTGAATTCCGCATCGATCTTATTCCTGGAGCTCGACCTGTTGTTCTCGTATGCCCCGTATCAATGACATGTTCGATCAGCTCTACGGAGCTAAAGTATTCTCTCAGCTTGATCTTGCTACCGGTTTTCACCAGCTTCGTAGCCGAGGAGAGCATTCCCAAGACAGCTTTCCGAACCGAGAATGGTTTCTATGAATGGTTAGTCATGCCCTTTGGATTAACCAATGCTCCTGCCTTCTTCGCTGATCTCATGGATCGTGTTTTCTGTGATTTTTTCAACAAGTTTGTCCTGGTTTCGTTGATGGTATTCTCGTCTTTTCTAAGTAAGAGAAAGATCATGAATCTCAATTGGGCTATGTGCTGGAAACTCTTAGGAGTCATCGGTTGAAAGCCAGATTTTCTAAATGTCATTTCTGGAGGGATGATGTCTGATTCCTTGGGCACATTATTTCTGAAAATGGAGTCTCGGTTGACCCGTTTAAGGTCGCCGCGATTAATATAAATCTATTCATCTTTCCTCTTTTGTAATTTAATTATCTTATCTTCCTTTCGAGCCTATCTTCGTAGTTAGAATTCTCTTTGATTAGGGTCCCTCTAAATTTGAATCTCTATCCTTGTTCTAAAATCCATTCTTGAATCATCCTATGAGAGAGCGTATTTGTAATTGATATAAAAATATTTTATATTGTGTTTTGAGTTGTTAAGTTTGAATTTTGGGTTTTGATCGATTCGTCTAGCTAACACTATCGACAGGAATTCCAAAATACTTGAACAAAGTAAACTGACACAATATTGGTTTCGAAATTGGTAAATGAAATAATTTTATGTATGATTATATTTTATATATAAAAGTATAATATTCTGAAATTATATAGTTAAATGAATTGGTTGTTAGAAATGATAGCACTAGATTATCATTTATTGTTTTGTCAACATTCCTAAACCGTTAACTATTGTTGTATGTTATAAGGAGATGAAATTTTATAAACATGGTTTATAAATCTGATTTGCAAATGAAATGAATTTAAATTAAGGATTTGAGAATTTGATTTTCGGTGCTTTTAAAAATTTGGTTTTCAAAGTTTTGAAAAAAAAATTATTTGAAAGTATTTTCGAATGGAAATTGTTTCCAAAGAATTTTAAAAGAAGTAAGTCACTACTCTCCTCTTATGTCACTGGAAAATAATTTCGATGATGACTGTAGCATCATCGACATTCATTTTCGAGTCTCAAAGTGGGGAGACCACTTAGTAGCTTTGCTACACTTTTGTTTGGAAAATGGATTTGATTTGAATTTCTTGAGTATGGTTAGATGTACAATATATATATATATATGTATGTATGTATATATATTTATTTCAAAGTGGTTTGAAGTGAAATCAGAAATTTAACTCTTAAGTTTTATTTTAAGTGATGGTTTTCAATTATTGAAATGAAGCAAAAAAATTTGAATAATTGGAGTGTCTAAAATGAGAAATGGAATTGAAACAACTTGAAATAGCTGAACTAGGATAAAGATTTATTTGTATAATACTCAATTGCGTTCTAAAACATATATAACTTACATGAAATATTCAAAAAGTTAAAATGTAATGTGAATATGTAATTGAAGGTTATACAAGAGAAAACTTAAGTAATAAAATTGTTCAAACAAAATTTTGCTTAATAGAAATGCTGTAAATAAAAGGTAAATTTGTTTAGTTCTCAATTACATTCGGAAACATTAATAAAACTTAGCTGGAAAAAGTTTGAATGTAATGAGAACATGTAATTGAATAGTATACAATATAAATGAAAGTAATAAGATGTCAAAAATGAAATTTTGTTAAGAAAATTTATAAATAAAATTGAGTGTTTATAATAAATGTTTATACACTTAATCTATGTTGCAAGATATGTTAAGTGAAATAAATTGAATAATAAAAAGAGAATGCTATTTAAGTACATAAATATAAACTTAAGAAACTAAACAGGTAATAAATTGGATTTGAATGTAAATTAATTGAAAGTGAGTTAATTAGAATGATAATAATAAATGGATGTAAATAAGTAATGAGATGTATAATGTTAACACTCGAAAATGAAATGTATATGGTTTTGAATTAATTGTTGTATCTGGTACTATGTATTTCGAATCTATCTTTCCTTTCTGTTGCTTCTATTCTCCTATCTCGTTCATTTTCGGGAATGAAAAGTTTTGAGTGGAGGAGAGTGTACCCAGAAATTTTAATGATTTAATAGCGTAACTAACTAAATTTTTCATGAAATAAACAATTAAAATTTTGCAATGAAAATTTGTTATTTGGAATACGTCTATTTAAACGTAGCAAGTGTCAAATTTTCATTGGAAAATATGAAAGTTTGTTTGGTTGTGAAATTTCAATTTAAAATTTAATATAAGTTAAAATTTGATGGAAATAAAATATTTTTGAAATTTGAATATTCTTATATAAGAAAAAAATGTTTATCATTGTCTGAGTGAGACGTCATATTTCGTTTCGCCAAATTTGGGCTGCTCTAGCTCCGTTTATCTTATTTTCGGTGTTTTAGCAGTAGTTTTGGCAGCGAAAATCAAGTTTTGATAAATAGGTCGTGTCTCTGATATCTGTGTACCATCTTGTTTGTCTCATCACGCTGATCTTCGTAGTATATTTATTTCTGTATTTCGGTGTCCGGTACGCGACGAAATCGGCGAAACGATTAGCCGTATCGGTACCCGTCTAGGCCTTTTGGGCTTTCTGTGTCCTTTCGTTTGTCCATCTGGTAAGGCTAAAAGCCACTAGCCATAAATATTTTCAAAATTCAAGTCTTGACTTTTGTTATTCCACTGGTTGATATATTTGCGTCCATTCTTTCTCTCCTGCTTCTTTCTATTCTGTTTGTTCTATTCTTATAAAAAAAAATAAGGTTTGCATTCATTTGTTTTGAGAAAAGCCTGCTCACCATCTTCTTCCCACTACCGCCTTTTCCATCCTCTCTGAGCCTGAACCAAAACACCACCGTCCACACCTATGCTCCGCCTCCACCATCTCTCCCTCGTCTCTCAACCGCATCACCCTTCCGCCCATTACCCCAGCCTATTGCCCAGCCTCCTCCCACAACCCAAGCAGCCCGCTTTCCCTACTTCAGCCACTAAAACACCACCCTCCACCTTCCACAGCCCCACGCCAACCCTTCCTCCCCAGTCAGCCACACCAGATCCGCCTCCATCACAACACCACCCACCGCCTTGACAACCTGCCACGGAGACAACACCCTCAGCCACGCCGAAGCCACCACCTTCACACTCCACTTCCCTGCCGCCTCCCTTCCACCTGACCGTGCCAAGCACCTTCAGCCTTCCACCCAAACGACGAACCCAACAAGCCATCTCCACCCAGCGGCGGCCTTCCCTCCACCGAACATAGCCACCCTCACCATCCACATCAAGCACACGCCGATTACAGCCTCTGACCCTGTAGTCTCCCCTCCTCCTTGCCACACTGCAGCACCTAGTCCCACAGCCCTACAGCCACCTGATCTTGGCCGAACACCAAGCAGGATCCTCTCCACCTTCCCATTTCGTGCACGTGCAGCAAAGCCTTCCCCTCCTCTTCTTATATATATATATAAGATATATATATATATATATATATAAATGTATTTGATTCATCGAATTCTCGAGCTCGCTTTTCTTTGCTTCGACATTTTTTGTTTGGATTCGTATCGCATTGCGTCGTCAAGTTTCTCTAGCCTCGAAAGGTGAGCGATCACTCACAATTAACATTCATATGCTTAGTAAATTTTATTTCACATGAAATGACGATTTAAATATGATGTTAAATTTGAATTGGATAGTGATTTGATCATTGAATATGATATGTTAATATTTAAAATCTATAATCTATGTTAATTGACATATGACACTATAACACGTTGTATATATATTATATTTTAAATTGTTGGTTATGATCCATGCTTGTAATTGATATGTTATGTTTTTTTATTATGCTATTGTTCTCACATTACAAGTTCCCTGTTAGTTTAGGAAAGCCATATGGGTTGAAATGATATATACCCGAACGATATTATAGATTAGGGAAATCGTTATGGGTTGAAATGATAAACCCAAGCGATTTTATTGATTTTGAAATTTTAGGATTGCGGGTTGAAATGTTATATACTCGTAAATATTAAATTATTGTAGACTGAAATGATATATATCCGTATCACTTGATCATAGGATAGAAAACTATATACGGACACCGTTGGTCTATTTTTAAATGATTTCCAAATTTTTGAAAAGGGAAAATATATGTGTTTTAATAAATATTGATTTTTAAAAGATAATATAAGGTTTTTATGTTTATATGTGTGTAAATTTAGATTTTTAAAATATATATTTGGAAATTTGAAATTTATAAGTTATGTTTTGAAAATGTAAATTTTAAGATTTTTCTTATAATTTTATTATTTTTAAATATATAAAATAAGATTTAATAAAATTAATTTAATAATAAAATTTAATTAAATTTAATTTAATATAATAAAATTTAATTTAATTAGTATATATATAATATGTTCAAGTATTTATTTTAAATTATACTAATATTTTAAAAATAGATTTTGTAATAACTTTAATAAATTGAGGTAAGAAAGATAAATTGAAATTGATTTGAAATTTTATTTGTTTAAGAATTGAATTTAAATAAGAATTGATTTGAACTTATTGCTTTGAGATTTTAAAGATATGATTTTTATAACTTGATAACTGGATTTTGATTAAAGGTGATTAAATGAATATTTTCAAATTTAAATAAAATTGAAATTTAATATTTAATATTGATTTAAATTTGTAATTTGAGATTTTATTTAAATGTTATAGAAAAATGATTAAGTGAATATTTTCAAATTTAAATAAAATTAAAGTTGAATTTTGAAATATAATTGAAATTTATCAACATGAGTGATTGTAAATGTTTGAATATTTAAACTTTGAAACCTATTGAATTGGAAGTGGTTTAAATTTGTAGTTCAAACCTGGATTTGAAATCGATATAAATTAAAAATGGTTTTAATGAGAATTTGAATTGAACCTTTAACCTTTTTAATTGAAATTGTTGAATTGAGATTGATTTAAATTGAATTTTGGAAATAAAGTTGATTTGAATTGATTTGTGATATTGGAAGAAACAATTCTAATTTGAAACTATTTTCGATATAAACTCTTTTAGATGTATAAACTATTTTAATATATATTATTTTAAATTTATAAACAATTTTAAATATATATTTTAGCATATAAACTATTTTTAATCTATAACCTATTTTTAAATATAAACTATTTTTTATGTATAACTACTCCAATATATAAACTACTTTCAATATTCAAACTGTTTAAGTTGGAACTGTTATGATTTAGATTTAATGGATTTAAATGCGAATACTTTGATATAATGGTTTAACCTATTTTGTGGTTGTGATTTTGGAAATGAATATGATTTAAAGTGAATTATGTTTTTGAAAGTGATATGATTTTTAAATGAATATGATATTTTGATATGAAGTATGAACTGTTTGAAATGAAAATGACCACGGCGTGAAATAACCGTTTGGTTGTTAAAGAGACCGGGATCGGATATTGTAATACTCTCTGCCCATACCAAAAACCACTTTAACAACTGTGCACGTAGTGGAGAATCCAGAACGAAGTAGGATGGTTTGGCGAACGTCTGTATGAGGTATGAATGCAGCCCTAACCCCCATGGGTCAACTTGATATGACTAAAACAGGAGCCATGCCGGGCCAAGTGAGGTCGCTCTTCCGATCGGACATGCTTCTTTGATACCATATCTGTTACTTTGGTGGCCACCTTTGATTTGATTATGGGAGTGTGTTCCGAGGTGGGCGGTAGTAGCTGCTATCTGTTACCACCAGTCCGGATCCGCAAAATGGTAGTATTCAACCCTGGGCATTGCCTCGTGTGCCTTGTCATATGCTTTATCGCACCCACTACGAGTTTGGTTTATGTCTTACCTATGGAGTGCTTCCAGATAGCCCACCGGATTGGTGGAGTTTACAGTACTGTATAGACTACGACATTTATATAAAATGTGTTAAGGGGGATATGGGTAACGCCTTAACGCTATTTTAATATTTTACTTTACTATAGACATTATCTATGTAGCGTATTGTACTATATATGTAGATAGTTTCACGGATCTTTAAAGGATGGGAATCCCAAACATCCTTTAAGTTATATTGCATTTCACTTGAGTTGATTTACTTGCATAAGGATGTTAATCTGACTCGAGTGTTTTGTGTTTTGCTTTATGCTCGGGTCAGCCTGAGTATCACAGCATTTGAGACTCACCTTTGGAGCTTGGAGCTTTGCTTGGAGATCTATCTTTATCTGTTCAGCTTTTTGATTTTTTCAGTTATTTTCAGTTGTTTATGTTCAGACTTGTCATTTGCTTTTATATTAGAAACTTCTTTGTATTTGGGATTTCTGTTGTATTAGCTTTGGACTCTGATGTTCTGTAGTAGCTCCATGAACAACTATTATCTATTTCCGCTGCTTATTATTGTATTACTCTGTGTCTGTGATTCTGTGATTGATTTATTTACTGTATATCCTAATATTTGCCAAATATAAAAATAACAATCTGTTGTTTTGAGCAATTCAAGTTTGACATGTGTGGATTATTGTCGATTTGAATGGTTCGAAATGACGGACCGTTACAGAATGTAGTATGAACTATCTGGTCATCACATTATACACTAATTAAGCTATCTGTTATCTCATATCATAATAACTAATTTTTCAGCGATGTTAGCACGAACAAATGACACGATTCTCAATTAAGTTAAGTGGGTCAATTAAAGGATGGGTTATGAGTCTATGTACTATTATTATTTGATTGATGCTTCATGGCCTGTGGGACTTCACGGTTTTAGCTAAATGGGGTAAACATGTTGTTATTATTAGTTAGGCGTGGAAATAATAATAGCAAGTCAATTATTAAGGTTGGTACACAGCTTCATCTAGTTCCCATTAGTTCAACAAACTATTTTGTGCAACTTATATTTCCTGCTTCGTAGCACTTTATAATTGTGCTACCAAATATTAGAATTCATACAAAGCAGATCAAACTAAAATTTAGTTTTGACTATTATAATTTTCACATCTTTTGGTACGATATTTGACTTAACTATTATGTTATTTTATTATTTACATTCAGTACACTTTTTCTTTCCTTTTACCAGATTAATTGATGCATTTTGTTTCTCTGAAATGTTGTTTACTTTGGTGTATTAGAATGGCAAAAAGCACATCTATAATGTGTAGATATGTGATATGCTTTCATATTGATAATGGCATGTGGAAGTCATAATTAACAATATTAACAACAATTACGGTTATTTTAAGGTTTTTATCAGAAGATATTTGATGAGGAAATTAATTAAACATGGAAAAATTAGTTCTCACTTAAAGTTAATGCATGTCGCTACAAGCAACTGGTTAGTGCTTTATTCTATTGATTAATTAGACAACACACATTTTTGTTCAATTGTTGTATTCTTCTTCTAAATATATATATAAAGAAATTGAAGATATTTATTCATGAGATCCAAGTTTGTCTACTTGATTTGTTCTTTCTAAATTCAGATCTTAGATTTGGATTTCTAGTATTATGGGTAAAAATAGTTTTACTGAACCTTACCTGCAACCTATGAAAATATTTCATGTTACCTGGCTAAACTAGTAAAATGCTTACATTCTAAATTCAATGACTTAAGAGGAGAATATGCAAGAAAATAGGGATAGCATTTGGCACATATCAAATCAAATCAAAATTAATTAAAAAGCATCAGCCCTTCAATAATTAAAAACGAGATTCCATCCATGTCTTTATGATGAAGCTTTCAAAATGAATAGTTAGAATGTGAGAAATTTCATAGATGGTACAATATTGACCTTGAAAAATAAGTTCAACCTTTAAAGTATCAATCAATAATAGAAGAAGAAAGAATTCATTGTGAATGTACCCATCAAGGGTACAGTTGCTAGAAGAGTACATGTTGGGATATCTAACTCCTACCTGCAACAATTCCAAGTGTTGCTTGCTTCCGTGCTTGTCTGTCTGTTTGTTAGGTCTACGTTTTTATGTTTTCTTGCAATAAGTAGATTGATAAATTCCAACTTACATTAAAAATAGATGATGTCGCGTGTAGTGGAAAAAGTAAAGTACAATTATAGCAAGGTTATCCTATTTTATTCATGCATATCATAAGCATGAATAAAATAGGATAATCTTTAGGGATGGAAATTTAATCCATGGGGATGGGTACCCATGGGGACCCACCCCTAATTGGGCAGGGATTCCCCGACTTGACGGGTAATGGGGCGGTGGTGGGGGATGATTCCAATTCCCCTAATAGTTGTATTATTTCATACACTTAAGCAGTCATTGTTGCATATTATTTATATAATCTTATTGAGCTCACTTTGTTTAATTTTGTATTATGTTTGTTTCTTAATGTTACATTAATCAATGTTAGCTTTATTACTCAAATGGATTTGGCTAGAAATGTTCTTCCACTTTGTTAACCCAAAAAATGGATCAACATCCTTGATCAAGTGTGAAAGCACCAGCCCTATTCTGACAGAGCAATATCACAGATCATAGATATAAGAAAAGAACAGTAAAAGAAAGAAGACAGAGAATTTTTATAGTGGTTCGGCTTTAATGAAGCCTACGTCCACTTTATAATTTTTCATATAGAGTGATTACTGTTACAAGAGATGTTTGATTACAAGGCTTTGATTATCTTTAGCTAGATTGAATCCTCAGAGTTGGAATCCACTGGAGAACCACACTGAATTCCTTTGGAGATTGTTGTGAGGAAGGTAGAGAGTGAAGAATAATTCCAACAGAGCTTCAGCAACCAGTCCGGAGAAGATCCCCTTTGTGTTGTAGGTGGGATGGTATTATAGAGATCGGAGAACTTCTGGGCCAGGCCTGTCTTTATCAGCTTGTAGGTAGTGACCTAGAGGGGGCTTTGGCTCGCAAAACGAGCCAAAACCATGGGTCGCTGGCGACCCATAGACTTGGTTCATTTTGTGGACCAAATTTTTGCCTCCTTTTGATAGTGTTTCATATCTGGTTTGTTTGATGGTTTGAGCAGAGACATGAGTCGCTGATGAGCTAAGCCATTAGGATTTTTCTGGAGTCTGGACTCGGAGATGTTTCCATAGTCTTTTATCATAGTTGTTTGCGTAGTATTGTTGCTGATTGGACTGAACTGACCCTAGCTTCTTGGTTTAGTTGAATTTGGTCGTTCCTTTGGTAATGTGATTTAGCTCTCGTCAACTCCTTGCCTTAGCCTTTCTGGTTAAGTTTTAAGCCATCCTGATGTGATGGGATTATTCTGTATTCTACTGGATCTTGTTGGGTTAAAAACCCAAATAACATTTGCCCCCAAAAGTATGCCTTTTGAATGAAAGGTGTGCTTTGCTCTATAACAAGTAATGGCAACGAGTCTTCGATTGTTAAGCTTTCCAACAGCTTTACTCTTGGTGAATCATCCAGTTCTTTCGGATTCTCTTGCCAATCACAAGTCATTCCAACCTGTTACAGCCTAATACTCTAGACTCTGCCTAAGTGCAATCTATACATCACAATCATTCTGATTTCATTCGGGGTTATTACATCACATGTCTCTAATTACATTACGCATCTTTAATCGTCCCGCGTTTATTCAGGATTTACATCACCATCAATTTTTGTTTTTCATTCAGAGTTTTTACATCATATATATCCAAATCAAATCGTATATCAGAATCACATCATATATCAAAATCACATTATATCTCAAAATCACATCATGTTACAACATATATCAAAATCACATTGTATCATATAATATATCAAAGTCATCCTGTGTTCATCCAAGATTTATCCATTTTTTTATTTATAAGGCACTTAGATCCTTTTTTTTGCAAAACCAAATCTATTTTAAGGTCCGATCTTTCTGGACTGCTTAAGTTTAATGCGTGATCTTTTCGGATCCTTTAATGTTTAGTTTAACGCGTGATCTCTCCGGATCGTTTTAATGTTTAGTTTAATGCGCGATCTCTTTGGATCGTATAATGTTTAGTTTAATGCGCGATCTCTCTGGACCGTTTAATGTTTTAAGTTAATAGGACGACCTTTCCGAATCGTTTGTTTGTTAAATCAAGAGGGATTAAGTAAGCCCATCCGCTCACTCTTCGGTGAAGGGACTTACTTCTTGCACTCTGGTCCCGTGATGGGACTCTAAGGCGATCAATATTGTACAAGTCCATCCACTCGTTCTCTTGCAAGAGGACTTGCACCTTGCACTCTGATCTTGTAGTGGGACTCTAAGGCGATCAATATCAGTTATCAAAATTCAAATCAAATCAAATAAACACAAATTAAACAAGTAGGAGTCCTAAATGTTCATCTCAGGCATCCGACTCAGAGTGTGCATAGGGACTGTTCGGGATCCCGTACACGTGTAAGCGGCCTTCGATTATTATTGTCCTAAGTTCTCTCAGGCATCCGACTCAGAGCGTGCATAGGGACCGTTCGGGATCCCTTACACATGTAAGCAGCCTTCGATTATTATCTTCTACATACCAAATGAAAAGTGCGGGAAAAGAAATGATTTAACAAAGTATTAGAATCGAATCCGACTCCTGTTTACCCGGATCATGGGATAATTGTCTTAGCGCTTGTCCCTGGGCGTTTCTTGATGCATTTGCCGCGGATGGCGGTTGTCCTTGCAATTCCACCGTAGTTCTGTTCCTCACATATTGTAGCGGTTGGTGTTTCCGGACCAGTTCTTCTATCAGATCACGAAGGTGTCGACACTCGTTCGTCTCATGCCCATTCAACTCATGGAAGATACAAAACTTTTCATATCTTTTTTCTCGGTCAGTGGGCTCCCTCCTGGGTGGCCTTCGGTAGAGGTTCTGCCCCCTCATATGTAGGTATATCCTCTCTGGGGTTTCGGTCAGATCGGTGTATGAAGAGAATCTTGGCCCTTTTCTCTGTCATTTTGGGTCTTTGATGTCGTTGTCGGCTTTCCTTTTCCCTTTGTCTTTTCCAATTCCAGCTCCGGATGGTCCCCCGCCTTCGACGACATTTACTTCAGCATCCACATCTTCATCCTCAGCTTCAGCGTCTTTCTAACGCAGGTATCTCTCAGCTTCGTAGTCGAATTCCGCAAGATCCATCGGTGGGTCCCTTTTCAATGCGGCTTTGAAATCAGTCTCATTTGCGACTCCAGATACTGCTGCCACTAGGATAAAAGATGGGTTCGGTTTGTCTACCGCGGCTGCCGCTGCATTGAATCTTGTTAAATAACTTCTCAAAGATTCTCCAGGCCTTTGTTCTACGTTTGAGAGCGTATGTACATTCCTTGGCTGTGAGACATGAACCCTGAACTGTCTCAAGAACCTGCTCACTAAGTCGGTCCATGTGCTTATGGACCCATTTCCAATTGTCTGAACCACATTGCAGCCAAATCTGTTAAGTATAAGGGGAAGCATCGCCCAATTACTTCCTCAGAAGCACCCAGCACCTCCATATGTTGGATGTATCGCATCATATGAATCGTTGGGTCTATCTTCCCGTTGTACATTTTCAGTGTCGTAAGCTTGAAATCTGGAGGACTTCTCACATTTCAGATATTAGCAGTAAATGGATTTATGTTACATCTTCCAGACCCTGATCTGGAGGGCCTCCTCTGATGAATCTTCATACCAATTCAGCAATTCTGTTCTCACCTTCTAATGAGGGTCTCTGTCCTAAAGCAATACTTTGCCCCCTGCCCCTTTGGGGGTATCCCGGGATGGACTCTTCCGGCAACATACCCATGTTCTGATTCGCAACTCTAGCTTCATTCATTCCTCCGTTCCTTCGAGGAAGTTCTGGTACATGTCCTTCTGTCGGCCGCATCCTAATGTTCAGATCATCTCCCATGCCACCAGTCCCTAGTGTTTCAACAGTCGCTCCGGCATTGGCATTGATTCCAGCACTGCCCCCATGTGTCGGTTGCTCTGGGCATGGAGGCAAGGCTCCACCTTGTTCCAATCCAAATCTGGCAATCCCTGCATTGTTCCCTGGAGTTTGATTCCTATTCCCTGCAAATCTAGCCATCCCTTGCTGCTCCATCCTCTAGAAGAATCCATCCATCATCTCCTGTTGTCTAGCTAAGAGTCCATCCTGCATCTCTTTCATCATCCTTTCCATCTCCTCTCTAATCACATAGCTGGGTTGATGAGAATTTGAGGACACTTCCTGGTTGGCCCCAAGCCCCGGTTGACTTGCTCCAATTTTAGATCTGGTGTTAGGCCTCTTCATTTTCTTTGAATCTCGTATTCAAACTTCAATTTTTCAGATCTCATTCAAGGCTCTCAGTGAAAGCACCAAAATGTTAACCCAAAAAATGGATCAACACCCTGGATCAAGTGTGTAAGAACCAACCCTGTTCTGATAGAGCAATATCACATATCATAGATATAAGAAAAAAACAGTAAAATAAAGAAGACATAAATTTTATAGTGGTTCAGCTATTAATGAAGCCTATGTCCACTTTATAATTTTTCTTATAGACTGATTGATATTACAAGAGATGTTTGATTACAAGGCTTTGATTATCTTTAGCTAGATTGAATGCCCAGAGTTGGAATCCACTGAAAAATCATAGTGAATTCCTTTGGAGATTGTTGTGAGGGAGGTAGAGAGTGAAGAATAATTCCAACATAGCTTCAGCAACCAGTACGAAGAAGATCCTCTTTGTGTTGTAGGTGGGATGGTATTTATAGAGATCAGAGAACTTCTGGGTCAAGCCTGTCTTCATCAGCTTATAGGTAGGTTACAGGCGACCTAGAGGGGCTTTGGCTCGCAAAACGAGCCAAAACCATAGGTCGTTGGTGACCCATAGACTAGGTTTGTTTTACGGACCAAATCTTGCCTCCTTTTGATAGTGTTCCATATCTGGTTTGTTTGATGGTTTGAGCAGAGGCATGAGTCGCCGATGAGCTAAGCACTTAGGATTTTTCTGGATCTCGACTCGGAGATGTTTCCATAGTCTTTTATCATAGTTGTTTGCATAGTATTGTTGCTGATTGGACTGAATTGACACTAGCTTCTTGGTTCAGTTGAATTTGGTCATAGCTTTAGTAATGTGATTTAGCTCTCGTCAACTCCTTGCCTTAGCCTTTCTGGTTAAGTTCTAAGCCATCCTGATGTGATGAGATTGTTTTGTATTCTGCTGGATCCTGTTGGATTAAAAACCTAGGTAACACTCTTGCGCTACTGAATCCATACCATCGTAATTTGATCATCAAAGTTCGAGTGACAAATAAAGGCAATTTGAGATCTTATAAAAATATTAAAGGAGAAGGTTGCATGTTTAGTATAGAACTCACCGATGAAGATGTGAGTTTTTTTATCTTAATGCTTCAATAATATTTTCTCTAGTTGTGCAATCATTAAGTTATTATTATAATAATGTTTTCTTCAAATTCAGAAGGTACCCAAATTCAAGCTACAATGTTTAATAAAGCTGCAGACAAGTACTATCCAATATTTGAATGTGGGAAAG
This sequence comes from Allium fistulosum, assembly GCA_030737815.1. Taxonomy (NCBI): domain Eukaryota; kingdom Viridiplantae; phylum Streptophyta; class Magnoliopsida; order Asparagales; family Amaryllidaceae; genus Allium; species Allium fistulosum. The sequence goes on along the minus strand of CM060902.1, from coordinate 373,056,293 downwards.
TTTATTATATTTCTAAAGGAACTCTTAAGCCTGCGAACAAAGAATTTAGTACTATAAAAAACGAATACAAAATGATTATAAATGAATACTCATTAGTCGAATGGGTGGATGATGTGAACTCTAGTATACCCGATATCGTATACAACTTTGTAAAGATTGACCAACTTCAAAAATATATTACAGGAAAGGAAGTTGTAGGTAATGCATCCATATTTTTTATATAAATCATTATATGTTTGCTTAACATAAGTATCTTTTATATGTAATCGGCCTTGTTCAAAGTGTCTCATCAATCAATGACGTTCGAAGAAAAATTAGCAAATGAAAATATTCCAAAACGTGATATAACCATTGCAGATATTCGTAAGTAAACATATGAAACCAATTAATTTGTTTAATCAAAATATTTATGCTTAGATTTAATTTACAGAACCAAAACCATTAATGTGACTTTATGGGGAGAACTTGCTATGGACGTCGGTGCTAAGCTACTAGAAATGGTTGATGAATCTCCTACAGTAGCTGTTAAATATGTAAAAGTTGGAGATTTTCAAAGAAAAAATTGTTCAATTTTTTTTAACCCTTGCCATGCCATCATTTTTTAAGATTATTTAATGTTACTGCAGGTTTATCTTTATCAACATTGAGTAAAAGCAATTTATCTATAAATCCAAACATACCAGAAGCTAAAAAGCTTAGAAGTTGGTACAATTGTGAAGGTAGAAATGCAAAAATCACATCTTCCTCTTATGATAGGGTTATGCTTTCTCATATAATAAATGATTCAACATTGGGTCATGACAAGGTTTGTCCGTATCATTTCGAACTATATTGTAGAGTAATAATTTCATATTGATTGTTTATTTTTATTTTTTTCATACATGGTCTGTATTCTTCAGCGTGTTTGCTTACATAACTTACATTAAGAGTCAAAAATTGTGGTATCAAGCTTGTAAGAGTTGCAAAAAAAAGGTAATTGAAGCTGCAGGATCGGGCTATTAGTGTGAAACATGCCGACAGAATGAAAGCACTTGTGCTTTAAGGTAAAATTTTAAGAGTTAATTATTTATGGTAACCGTTAATATATGTAATAATATGTTTGTTTAATGCAGATATATTATGGTAATGAAAATTAATGATTCATCCGCTGAAGCTTGGATTACCGCTTTCAATAAACCAGCGGAGTAAATCATAGGTTGCAGTGCTGATGACCTTTATAAGATTAAGAATGATGAAGGTGAAGATATATACGAACAAAAACTAAAGGAGCTGTTATGGATCCTTCATTTTTCAGAGTTGGTGTTGCCCAGATTGAGTACATGAATGAAAAAAACAAAAGATCAATGTTATGTCTCAATCAGTTATTGATTATGTGGCCGAATCAAGCTTCTTGTAGAAGAAATATCAACAATGGCACAGTAATGTTAGTTTTTTTTCGTATTTTTATTTCAGCAATGTTTGTTTTTAAATAACAATGGTACTTTTAGGTAATTTATTTAAACACTGTAGTTCAATATTATGAGATTTATTTATTACATCAATTTTTGCATTTTTCATCTTCTTTAATTAAATATTCACAAATACGATGATATATATTAAGGTGATATTTGTTTGATTTTTTTTTTCAAATTCAATAATGAGTTAGAGCTACAAAGAAGCTCAAAATTAATAGTATATTGATCCATCTTGATACATATATGTTTCATATCAATACATTGATAGCAGATCTTTAGTATCAATAGAATTCACATTTTTTCAATTACTTTTAGTTTTTTTTAAATGCAGTTAATTTTTCATCAAATTAATAATAAAGAAAAAAAATTAATTTTTTTTTACTTTAATATCAAATAACACAACGGTCGGTTTCCCCACCGTTGTACGGTTATACTAGTGTATATATATAGCTAGACATGAGAACGATAATTGTAGGAACAATGAATTATCATGTTTTTACATCAACTAATGAATCTGGACATAGTTAATCTGCTTGTACGATGTAGTAGGGTAACGTGTTTAACTGTGCCAAGATTCTTTTGTTTTGTTAGTCTATCCAAGTAGATTCGGGCTTATGTTATTTTCAAAGGATCTGGAAATCAAAATACAAATATTTTTAATATACGGAATATCATCCTTCATATTTTTTATATAAATTAAATCTCCGAGTGCCTTTTTTTCATTTTACAAATCATTTGTTGTTCTCGTACCCATATTAATATAACAAATCTTGTTTTGAGTTCAATATTTAAAATGTAATAAGTCTTTGTAGAAATATTATATTAATGAATCGTTTTCATCATTAAATCACAAAGTTTATGATATTTTAAATAACATATGTTATACGTATGTAAATATCCCATTGTTGATTTTTTTTTAAAAAAAAATTGTAACATTTTCATAAAAATAATGTACATAAAATTGTATTGTTCAAATGCAAATATAATTGCATCATCCAAATCATTATGTTCAAAAAATAATAAATATACACTAAAAGTCAATTTCAAAAATAATAAGTACGCAGTTAAAATTATAACCGCAATATATTAATGCGGTTAAATTATAAAGTACATTAAAATTCAATAAAATTACCAAATGCAGTCACGGTTATTACTTCATCACATAAATGCATTTAAATTAATTAAAAAACGATGATGTTAAATTATAATTGCTTTTTTTAAAGTATTTAAATTTAACTGTATTTTCTTAATGTAGTTAAATTACAACTGCATTAAAATTGAATAAAATTATAGAATATAGCGAAGATAATTACTATATCACATATAACTACATTAAAATTGAATAAAATTATCGAATGTAGCCAAGATTATCACTGTTTCACATAAATGCGGTCAAAAATATTCAAATGCAATTATTACTATACAATTTAAAGACAAATTAATCTAGATAAACAATTATACAAATATTATGGAGATTCAAAATATATGCAATCACATAAAATGCAGCTACAGAAAGTGGTCGGGTCGGACGAGATGTATTGTTAAAGAACTAGATGGCTAATTTACAAAAAGATTATAAACAGAGACCCGCTTTACATTTAAAAGCAACAAAATAGGGACTAAGTTTAATATTCTATAACAACTTGATGAATCAAACGACTGCGCATAAGTCAATTTCGAACAATTGTCCTGAACGAGTTGATTACAAAATGTTTGGAAGGGTAGAAATAAAATATGGCCCTGGCTTGGTTGTTGGATTTGAAGAGAAATGAATCTAGACTACTAAATCAAGCTGTATGTGGTGGTAATCTAGACGATTCGTTGGGCAGAGTATGTATGAATGTGGACGGGATTCTAATATAAGTGATTATGAACATGTAGCATGTTACATGTTTCCTTGTACATAGTTGATCACGTTTTAAGGATAACTTACGCTGTCAAGCTATCGGTACCTCAGGTATGCCACGTGACTGCTTTATTCAAAGGACTTTGGATTCATTAGTTTTTTTTTTCCAGCTTGAAATCGAAGCTCTGTTTTTGGCAAATAGTTATGAACTTCCGTTGTATTATTCAATGAACTCATATAGATATTATACATATGTAAGCATAGCTTCCGCCTATTAACCACGTAAATATTAGTGAAAATAAAGGACACATCACTAAAATCAAACTTAATACACAAAACATCTCCCTCAATATATATATATATTACATCTTTATTTTCAAATACTACAGTTTTTTTCTCTACAATGCCTCTCTCCTATGTTACAGCAATGTTAGATTCTTATACGCGGATGTTATTCTCGCATTCATAATTAAAATTTGCACTCCATTAATTATCAATCTTTAAAACGTAATAATTTTATTATCACAAATTTTATTATCTTTCTAACGAGTGACATTCTGCATACGTAAAAACAACGATATGACAAGCTATGTCTGCAATTATAACATATAGTTACAGAAATATCTGCAATTATATGCAATAGTTGCAAATAATTCAGCAACTATATGCAATAATTGCAGAATTGTCTGCAATTATATACAATAGTTGTAGAATTGTCTGCAATTATATGCAATAGCTGCAGACAAGTTTGCAATTATATGATATAGCTACACATTTGAAGAAAAATCGACGATGTTCAAAATTTGCAGAATTCTCTGCAAATATATGGAATAATTGCACCCTTACTGCAAATATGATTCTTTTGGTATCAACAATGGATCTCGTTTTAAAGATCATAAATATTTTGATATTTTTGTGAAAACGGTATGCTGATTTGACGTTTCTACAGAAAGTTATACACGTTTGAAGTGTTCAAAACGTAAAAGGTATCTGGGCCTTTTTGCGCGTGTGAATTTGAAAACAGTGACCGAAAACTTATTAAAAAAACAGAGAGATTTTTTGTGTATTTGTAAACTTTATCGGGGATGTATGCCAAACGCACCCTAAATATTATGTATAAGTTAATTGTGCTAATTTATACATTGATATTTTAAATTGAATATCATAGTGCACATCACGTCCCCTGTTAAGTATTACTCCACTGGCCGCCTAATTGGAGAAATCAATGTATTTTGCATATCAATCGTTAATTGCTGCATGATTGATACGTGTAACCCACTAATTTCCGACCATAAATAAAGTGCAAGTGAATGATGATAAGTGGAAGTGATAAGTCAAAACTAAGACAACCATCATGATTGTAAATTTACTAATACCATGTCATTAACAAACAATACCATGTCATTAACAAACAATGGATAATCAATATTGAGTTTCGTTGATATACCAACGTTATCGATATGTTAATACTAAATTCATCGTTGTTGTATCTTCTTTTCTTTTTTGGAAAAAAGATAAGTTATAAAAAACAAACAGTACAATAATATACTTCTATAATATACCTTATTAAAACTTTACAACTTCTAACCTAAATGCTCTGTTGTAAAAATCCTTCTAGGCTCCCGTCTAGGCGTTAGGCTAGCATTGTCGTCTAACTATCTGCCTAGTCCGTCTAAATGAGACTTACCGTATTATCTAAGCAAATAAATGAGTTTATAAACATCGTTTATGCATCAATTTAGGCTTGGTATCTCTTATAAGTATCAAAATGTTTGTTTCAAGTGGTTTTTCCTCCATGGTTGCTTCCAAATCCATGAAAACTCATTTTGGATTGGTTAATACTAAACAGAATACTAAATTTTTATCTAAAATGTAAGAGTTTATCAAAACGTCTAGCTCCGATCAATCCTCGATTAATCCCCGCCTAGATAATTAATCCCTAGTCTATGCTTACCACCTTGCGGCCGCCTAGTGATTTTTACAACCTTGCCTATTTGGGTGCTTTGAAAGAAAAAATTGTACAAATTAGTTCTGCATATTAATTTAGAGTAGGCATGTCTATGGATGCTTTCGGATGCGGATAATGCCATATCCTCATCCGCATCGAAATCATTTTCGGATATCGGATATCCGCATCCGCGGATACGGACGGATATCGGATAATTATCCTATCCGCTAACGATCGATAAATCACGAATTACAAAGTTAATAAGCATTAAGTGCATATAATATAAACTACCAATTTAATAAAAAAAATAAACGAATATCATTTACTGCATTAAAATACGTATAATTTGAACTATAATCTTGACATAAACCGAACAGATGATTTTCAGATGCGGATGTCTTCGTATCCGCATCCGCATCCGCTTTTCAAATGCGGATGTCTTCGTATCCGCATCCGCATCCGCTTTTCCGGATATCGGATATTTATCCGCTTTTCGGATGCGGATGCGGACGAATTTCAAATATTTCAGGTATCCATTGACAACCCTAATTTAGAGTACATTGTTTCAAATAGAGAAAAGGGGCTCCAATGAGTCCAATGTATCAAATAAATAAGAGGGTTAAATATAGGGGTCACTCAAAACCATTTATAGGAAAACCCGAACCCAAAAAAACCACACACTACATCAAAGGAAATTGTTTGCACAAAAAATGGGCAAACACCTCCAAGTCGTATGATTTAATCGATTTTATGTTGTTTCTAGTGATCTGGATGATTTATGCAAATATGTAAAAAAGCAGGGACTAAACTGTAAAAGACACACAGATTTATAGTGGTTCAACCAGAATGTGCCTACATCCACTTTATATATTATTTCTCCTTTCTTGTTCAGATTACAAGTACAAAGCTTTGATACAAGTATATGAAAGTTGTTTGAAAGTTCTATCCGTGCTTGAGCTCTCAAACTCGTCCCCCATTGTTGTACCCCTGCCCCTCTATTTATAGAGTGAGGCTGGGGGTAGGGGTCTTGGATGTATATAGCTGTTGGTGGGCCTGGGCCGATGTAATCTGGCCTGGCAGTGTTGGTTCGGCAACACCTTGGTCCGGTGATGAGAGGGACGTGGATTGGTTCGGTGGTTAGACTTTGGGTTTGGTTCGGTGGGCAGTGGAGTGGCTGGTTCGGTAGTGTGGAGCAAAGGTTGGTTCGGTGGTAGGTGGAGTGGCCTCTGATTCGGTGGTACCTGGGAGGTAGCTGGTCCGGTAGTGAGTGGAGCTGAGGTCTGGTCCGGTAGCACCTGGGAGGTAGCTGGTCCGGTAGTGAGTGGAGTTGAGGTCTGGTCCGGTAGCACCTGGGAGGTAGCTGGTCCGGTAGTGAGTGGAGCTGGGTCTGGTCCGGTAGTGTTTACCTTGGCTCAGTTAGGCTTTGGAAATGAATTGGTTCGGTCTTTCATGGTTGTGAATCCGGTTCGGCAGTGGTGGAAACACACCCAACATTTGCCCCCCAAAGTGGGGCATATGCCAGCATATGTCGTGTTTTGTTTCAGCTTGGACGTTCCTGTTCGGTCCTACGTGCCGAACCAGTTGGTTCGGTCATCTTTGTTTGCCTATAAATATGGGCTTCATGTCTCTCGTTATTCCCTACCAAGTGAGATAGCCGAATCAGATTTGCCGGATCACACTTGACTACCGAATCAGGTGATTGCCGAATGACTTCCGCGTTTCGAACTACCGAACGAACTCGTGGAGTTCGAGTACCAAATGAACTCAAAGACTTGTCTTACCGAATGAACTCGGGGCACCTTAAGTACCGAATGAACTCAAAGTCTTTGGACTACCGAATGAGCTTCGAAGTCTTTGGTCAACCGAATGAATTCGAAGTCTTTGGACAACCGAATGATGCTTCACGCTTGAACTACCGGTTGAGTTCGAATTCTGGATGAACCTTGAACCTTTTATGTTTCGAATTACAAATGAAATTCTAGATTGTACGCACTTGCTTTTTTATATCTCTACATCCTTTGTTTTAACGATGTACTCTCATGTTGCAGATAATGTCTCATAAAGTTGAAACTCGCTCTGACAAGAAGAAATCTCAGGACAGAGAAGATCCTTCCGCAGTGCCCCCAGCTCAGTCAGGACCGGGACGTCATGGGCCCACCCCGAGGTCACTAGTAGATGGGTACGGCCCTCAGGAGCTTCTGAACTCACCTCTTGACTGTTTCCCTAGCTCTCTCAAAAGCGAGCAGCTTGATGTTATTTCTCGCTCCTTTGGGATTGACAGAGCGCGCATGCTATTGCCGGGGGAGGGAGTGATGCCATATAATCCCCCCGAAGGATATTTCGCTTACAGTAGGTACCATTGTATGTGTGGGGCCATTCCCCCGATCAATGCTTGGATACTCAGCTTCATCACCTACTTGAAGGTGGCTCCATTTCAGCTTCAGCCTAACTCCTACGCCATCCTGGTGAGCCTGTTCGTCATTTTTCAGAGGAGATACGGGCGTCCTCCCTCCAACCGGGAGATCCGATATTTGTACAATCTGAGAGGCTATAAGAAGGGGTCTCCATACATTAGCTTGGAATCAGCCGTATCTTTCAAGAATGGTTTTTCATCAAGGATGACTCTGTTTCCATCCATCGCTTCACCTTTGGCTGTAAGTTGAAGCTTATATATGATTTCCGTTCTGACTGCAATGCTTCTTCTCATGTGCTTTTATTTCTTGCTAGCGACAGGTTGCTTTCCGGTCGTGGAAAACGATCGCCTGGTTCAGATGGCTGTGGAAATAGAAGCCATTACGGGAAGGGATAGGTCGGTTTCTTACTTGATCAGGAACGCTACACTTCTAGGGCACAACCTGATTCTACCACATCAGTCCGTGGTCAAGCAGAGAGACACGGCGGAGGAGAGGGCTGCCAAAGCTACAGGAGGGGCCACGGCGAAGAGCAGCAAAATGAGACCCTTCTCGATGCATCCAGTCGCCGGGGGGAAGAAACTCAAAAAGTCCGATGGACCCTCTCCCAGGACACATCCAGATGTTCAGGAGGAGGAAAAAGTGGAGGGGGAAAAAGTGGAGGATGAAGGAGGGTATGCGGCTGCTTGCCGCTGAGGAGGCAGGTGTGCAAGTAGAGGATGATGGTCAGGATGGTCAGGAAGCAGGCACTGGTAATCCTTCCCTCCTAGTCTTTCCGTTAACTTGGTTGCTTATCACTAATGAATTCTTTCTTTGACCGGACAGGTGGTGCTGCAGGACATGGGTAAAACTCCGATGCAGCCGGCTCCTTGACTTGACCTGGATATCTTTTTGTGGACTTGACATTGTTGTATATGTTAGCCCCAAAACAGTGATGTAACTTTTAGGTTGTAATTATGCTACTTGTAATAAACAACATTATTCTTGACGTGTAATTTTTTAACTTAAGCTGACTTTGTCATTTGTGAATGTTTTTTGCTATTTTGACACGTTGTGTGAGAAATATAGCTGTGCGTGTGCTTGTAATTCAATTGTGGTTGATGTCAAGTTCTCGCTGAAAACATAATTTCATGCCTTGCAATGCTAGTGTGATGTATGAATAAATTATAGCCATGTATTTGTACACGAAAGAAGAAAATACCGCCTTTCATGTTCTAATTGTAGACGGCAGTTTTTGAATATCTTGTATGGCCGAGTATGGAAAGCGGCCTAGTGTCCCGTTGTGAGTTCCCATTCCCATTAGCGAATATCTCCTTATTCTCTGTCCTGTACTTTAGGGATCGTTATAGAGGATAGGAGAAAAGTCTTTTAAATAAAATTGAAATATGAGATAAAGTAAGACTTCCAATCGCGGAAGGCCTTCGATGTGCTTAAGTTCGTGGCAAACGGGCTTTGTAGTCACTTTCCCTAGCTGTGGGTCTTGGAGACATTTGTCACCCATCTTACGCCTCCGCGGGGAGTTAATCTTTTTTACCACAGCCGTACTTAAGACACACCGGAGCCGAGATTGCGCACAGTAACTACCCGGGCCATTATGGCCCGTAATCGTGGGTATTATTCGATTTACTGTGGCCGGCTAGCGTGGGTGCCGATCGTCAACCGTGAACTACCCCTGGCTGGCCACACCTTATGTTAGGGCTTAAAGTAGGTTCACGGCTGCCGGCGAGCCGAACGCCGTAATGAGCTGCCTCGGCTATAGTCGGCCTTCTCGGTGGCTTATAATCGGCTCATTACAGTTGGCTTTAAGGGTCGTCGCGAGCAATGAGTTAACCCGCAACAGAGGGATGCCGGAGCAAAAGTGTCTCATTGCCGAGGGAATAGATTCGTATAGTACCTGTTAGGTCTTGTCCAGGAGAAGTCGCGCTGTGGAGCGCCTTGATTGAAAATGCTATTTGCACAGGGTTTTGTTCAACAGAAAAGGATAAAGTTAACAAGCAGCCAAGATATAAAGGAACAAGCTAAAAAAGAGACAAGGTTTTTAAAGTGGTTCGGCACGAAAATGCCTACGTCCACTGATTCTTTTTGTTAATTCACTTCATATGGGCAGTACAAGTTAAGAAAAGTATCGACGGAGGTGTTGGATGTCCCATGACCTCTGGAACACCTCTCCGTCCACTGTTGACAAAATATAAGCTCCATTGTGGAGATCTTTATGAATTACATATGGTCCATCCCAGATTGGATCTAGTGCTCCGGGGCGAGGGAAGATTCGCTTGAGGACAAGATCTCCTTCTTGTAAGATACGATGTTTGACCTTGGAGTTGTATTGTACTGCCACTTTTTGCTTGTGGGCTGCTGCTTTGAGGGCTGCATCATTTCTTCTCTCCTGAATTAGATCCAAATACATGTGAAGGAGTTCTTCGTTCTCTTCTGGGTTATAGTGGATCCTACGGTGGGAAGGCATGATGGTTTCAACTGGGAGCATAGCCTCCGATCCGTAAGCCAAAGAGAAAGGAGTATGCCCCGTTGATGTTCTGAAAGATGTGCGATAGGCCCACGGTGCCGTAGGGAGTTCATCCACCCAAGCGCCCTTTGACTTTTCGAGTTTCTTTTTTATTAGAGTTTTCAGAATTTTGTTGACGGCTTCGACTTGTCCATTTGCCTGGGGATAAGCTACGGAAGAGAAGCTTTTGTGAATTCCGTGCTCTTGGCACCAGTTGGCGAACTCTTCGTTGTCAAACTGAAGTCCATTGTCCGATATAATTTTGAATGGGACTCCGTACCTGCATAGAACATATTTGATCAAGAAGTTAATAACTTTCGCTGAAGATACTTTATTCAGGGGTTCTGCTTCCACACATTTGGTGAAATAGTCGACTGCCACTATAGCATATTTGGCCCCGCCTCGGCCCATTGGCAGTTCGCCAATCAAGTCAATTCCCCATACTGCAAAGGGCCAAGGGCTGGTCATTTGAGTAATCTCAGTCGTTGGTAGCCGCGGAATCTTAGCAAATTTTTGACATCTGTCACATTTTCTGACGAAATCTAAGGCGTCCTTGCTTAAGGTGGGCCAGAAATATCCATATCGGAGTATCTTTTTTCCCAAAGTCTGCCCTCCAGTGTGATCTCCGCAGCTTCCTTGATGGATGTTGGATAAGATTTCCTTGGCTTCCCTTCCAGCGACACACCTTAATAAGGGGTTAGAGAAGCCGCGCCGATAGAGGATGCCCTCTTGTATTGTGTAGCGGGAAGCTTTCCTCAAGATTTTCTTGACTTTGTTACGCCCCTTGGGTAGTGTGCCACTTTGTAAGTAGTCTTGAATGGGAGTCATCCAAGTTGCTTTTTCGGTTGCAGCTATCAGATTCACTTGCTCAAAACTTGGGGTCAGTTGCTTTGAGATGGCTACTGCTCCGGAAATAGCGCCATCTCTCATGCTAGCTTGCTTTGCCAATTCGTCGGCCTCTTGGTTCTCTTCCCAAGGGATGTGTTTGATTAAGTAGTGATCCAATCGATTGAGAAGAAACTTGGTCTTCTTTAAATATGCTATGAGTCGTTCTTCTCTAGCCTGGAACTCCCCGAGTATTTGATTTACAATAAGTTGAGAATTGCTATGAAAACACAAAGAATTGGCTCCGATTTCTAAGGCAAGTTCTAATCCAGCTATCATTGCTTCATACTCTGCATCGTTGTTGGTGGTGGCGAATTCCAACCTTATAGCATAGTGTAGCTTATTTCCCCTGGGAGTGATTATTACCACACCTGCCCCCGAGCCTTGTTCGTTTGACGCACCATCCACAAAGAAATTCCACTTGATGTCTTCTGCTATTTCCGATTGCTCCTTACCCTTGTTGGTAGTGAATTCAGTAATGAAATCGGCTATGGCTTGTCCCTTGATGGCGGTGCGAGGATGGTAGGTGATATCATATTGACTTAGTTCAATGCACCATTTAAGTAGTCGCCCAGAAGTGTCAGGACGATGGAGCACCTGTCTCAGTGGTTGATCGGTCAGAACTCTGATGGAATGGGACTAGAAGTAGTGACGCAGTTTCCGTGATGTGATTAGCAAACAGTACGCTAGTTTCTCAAGTTTAGGATATCTGGCTTCCGCCCCTGTAAACCTTTTGGTTACGAAGTATACTGGCCGCTGCGTGCGTTCGTCTTCTCTAACCAATGCGGCGCTTAGAGCATGAGATGACACAGCAAGGTATAGGTATAGCTCTTCGCCTTTGTTCGGAGTTGAGAGTACTGGTGGTCTCTGGAGGTGTTCGATTAAGTTAAGGAAAGCTGTTAAGCATTCGTCAGTCCATTTGAATTTTCCTTTTTCTTTCTTTAGAGCTTCGAAGAAGGGGATGCATTTGTCGGTCGCTTTAGAGATGAATCTGCTCAAGGCGGCCACCTTCCCATTTAGGCTTTGCATTTCCTTTCGGGTAGAAGGTATCCTGATATTTTTCAGAGCTCGGACGTGTTCAGGGTTTGCTTCAATTCCTCTAGCATGGACGATGAATCCTAGAAACTTTCCTGATGATACTCCGAAGGAGCACTTTAGAGGATTCAGCTTCATTCCATATTGACGAAGTACTTGAAACATTTCATCCAGGTGGCTTACGTGATCGTCGGCTCCCCTTGACTTTACCAGCATGTCATCCACATAAACTTCCATAGTTTGTCCTATTAGCCCTGCAAACATCTTGTTGATGAGGCGCTGATAGGTGGCCCCTACGTTTTTAAGTCCGAAAGACATTACCTTGTAGCAGTATAATCCCCGATCAGTGATGAAACTGGTGTGGTCTTGATCGGGAGCATGCATAGGAATTTGGTTATATCCTGAGTATGCGTCCATAAAAGATAAGAGTTCGTGCCTGGCTGTGCTGTCCACAAGCTGATTGATTCGGGGAAGTGGGAAGCAACCCTTCGGGCATGCGTCATTTAAGTTGGAGAAGTCAATGCATGTTCGCCACTTCCCATTAGCCTTCTTTACCAGCACCGGGTTGGCGATCCACTCTGGGTAGATGGCTTCTCGTATGAAGTCATTGGCAAGTAGGTTCTTTACTTCTTCGTCGAGGGTTGTTGATCGTTCTGCCCCCATACTTCTCTTTTTCTATTTTACTGGCGCCTTGGTAGGGTCAATGTTTAGTACGTGGTATGCTATGTCAGGGGAGATTCCGGTCATGTCAGCATGTGACCATGCAAATACATCCAAGTTGTGGCGGAGAAAATCAATGAGTTGTTCCTTCAATTCTGCTTTCAGTTGGGACCCGACTTTCAATAGTCTACTCGAGTCATGTCGGTCTACAGATACAAATTCCATAGCTTCTGTAGGCTCGGCGGTGCCCTCCTCCTCTTTGTCCCTGGGGTCTAGTTCATTGAAAGGGTCGCTGGTATATCGAAGAGGAGGGGCTTTCTTTAGTTGCTATGCTTCCAAACTTTTTGTGCAGAGGGCAATCTCTACACTCTTCCCTTTATCCTTCCTGTGGTTGTTGCGAAGTTTAGTTACATAGCAGTCTCGAGCAATGTCCTGGTCTTCTTCTACTTCCCCTATTCCATTGTCCGTTGGAAATTTCATCTTCAGGCACCATGGGGCCAGGACAATTTGGAAGTCAGACAAGGCTGGCCTTCCTAAGAAGGCGTTGTAGGCCGAGTGGTTTTCTATCAGCACAAATGTCTGTTTCCGCACAACGGAGCGGGGATGACTCCCTATTTCAACGAAGAGGTCTAGTTGTCCGAGGGGCATCTTCGCATCTCTAGTGAAACCGTGTAGTGGTTTATTGCAGGGAGAAACATCCTTCATTGACAGTTTCATTTTGTCGAATGCATGCTTGAATAGGATATTTACTGAGCTTCCAGTGTCTACTAGAATTCGGAAAACTTCGGCTGGACCGAGCCGGGCAGAGATAACCATGGGATCCATGTGAGGTTACTACCTTCCCTCTAGATCACGCCTACTGAATGTGATGTCATCACTCTCTTTCCGCTTCGGGTGGCGCTCATCTATAACGGAATTAACGCAGTCTTCATTGTTTCTAAGTGACTTTCCATATCTTTCCATCTCTGCCCAGCTTCTGTCGGGGATGTGTGGTCCTCCCGAGATGGTATGGACCACTAACTTCTCTTGACTAGAGCCGCTAGTGTTGCGATTTCCTCTGCCTACCTCTGGGGAGGGTAGCCTTGGGTTCTCATTGGCAATAGCTGGAGTCCTGTTTTGACCTTTTACATAGTGTTCCAGTCTCTTCTTTCTGATGTGTTCTTCAATCAAGTCCCGGAGATGATGGCATTCATTGGTATCATGCCCTTGAGATTCGTGGAAGCGGCAGAACTTTCCAGATTTAAGTGCGTTATCTGATTCCTTCTTGTATGGTGGGCGTTTGTATCTAACTTCGTCCTGGGTGGCAAGGAAGATGTTTTTGACGGTTTCATTCAAAGGAGTGTAAGTGTCGAATCTCGGTCCTGGCCGATATAGGCGCTTTTCTCCCTTCTTGCCCCCAGCATTGTCTCTAGAATCATTTCTTCGAACGTCCTTTGCTACAGCGGGCGTGTTGCTGTGAGCTGCCTTATTTTGTTGCCCTGACTGCCCCGCAGTGGCAGCGTCTTCAAGCCTCATATATTTCCCGGCTTCATGGAAGAAATCGGGTAAAGTAGCTGGTTTTTTTTGTCAATCTTTTAGCAAATTTAGTATCCGGATGCACACCACTACAGAGGGCCATTAAAATAAGCTTCTCATCGGCATCTTGGACTGCGGCCGCTGCGGCATTGAATCGGGTTAGATATTGCTGCAGCTTCTCTCCAGGTTTCTGTTTGATACTGGATAAGGAATAAGCATCCTTGGGCTGCTCCACATGAATGCGGAACTGGCTGATGAACTTTTCTTTCGGCATCTCCCATGAGCTGATGGATCCTTGGGGTAGATGGCAGAACCAGGAGGTAGCTAGATCTGCTAAGAATAGCGGAAAGCATTTGCATAGCACTCCTTCTATTGCTTCACTCATGAGCATATGCTGTGTGTATCTCTGTAAGTGTACAACGGGGTCAGAGGTTCCTTTGTAAGGTTCCATTGTTGGCATTTTCCATTCTCGGGGGGTGATGGCAATTTCGATATTGTGGGCGAAGGGGCTGGTTACCCTAGCGCCTATCCCTCGATGTCTTTGATCTCGTTGGACGCACTCTCTGAACAAGCGTGCCATCCTTTCATCAGAATTAGGAGCAGATAGAAATGAGTTCGGTTCTGCTCTGTGGGATTGATTCGGTCCAGATGACCTGTAGGGATGGTATCGTCTATCATTCCTGACATTTTCCAGTGGCTGTCTTTGATCTCCTGGGAGCATGCTAGGGTCAGCTACAGTTGGCCCTTGCCTTGATCTTCCCCTGCTGGGTTTTGATCTAAGCACTTCCTCGGGTCCAACTTCGGGCTGGACTCTAGCTCGGCCCCGTTCACTGGTGTTTCTGTGGTTAGGCAGCACGACAAGCTCGGCTACAGTTGACCTTCGCCCGGTACCTCCCCCGTTGGGTTCGGTTCCAAGCGTTTCCTCAGGTCTAACTTCGGGCTGAGCTCGGTCTCGACTCCTACCATGGCCGCTTCTGTCGTTAGCTCCTTCGAAGAAGGAAGATCTTTGTTGTTTCTGAGATCCTCCAGACTGGGACTCACCCCATGATTCAGTGTTGCGGTTGGACTCTTCAGCATCCCTTAAGCGTGACATGAGTTGGTCCACCAAGGCTTCCTGCTGGGATGTGAAGCGGTTAGTCACTTCAGCCACAACCCTGTCTAGATCTGCCCTAGTAATTGTTGTCGGCTGTTCTGTGGCAGAGGTTGTCGGATTTGTCTGACCTTCATTTGGTACTGCTGCTGGAAGGGGACGATTTACTTGATCTGTGATCACTAGATCTGGAAGACTGCTGGTTGCGATGTTTTTTCCTTTGTAAACATCTTTCTTCTGCTTGGGAGGCATGTCTTCCAAATAATGTGCGACGCTGATAGGAAGAAAGTTAAGCGGGAGGTCCTGAGTTCAATTCTCAGTGAAAGCACCAAAAATGTTTGCACAAAAAATGGGCAAACACCTCCAAGTCGTATGATTTAATCGACTTTATGTTGTTTCTAGTGATCTGGATGATTTATGCAAATATGTAAAAAAAACAGGGACTAAACTGTAAAAGAAACACAGATTTATAGTGGTTCAGCCAGAATGTGCCTACGTTCACTTTATATATTATTTCTCCTTTCTTGTTCAGATTACAAGTACAAAGCTTTGATACAAGTATATGAAAGTTGTTTGAAAGTTCTATCCGTGCTTGAGCTCTCAAACTCGTCCCCCATTGTTATACCCCTACCCCTCTATTTATAGAGTGAGGCTGGGGGTAGGGGTCTTGGATGTATATAGCTGTTGGCGGGCCTGGGCCGATGTAATCTGGCCTGGCAGTGTTGGTTCGGCAATACCTTGGTCCGGTGATGAGAGGGACGTGGATTGGTTCGGTGGTTAGACTTTGGGGTTGGTTCGGTGGGCAGTGGAGTGGCTGGTTCGGTAGTGTGGAGCAAAGGTTGGTTCGGTGGTAGGTGGAGTGGCCTCTGATTCGGTGGTACCTAGGAGGTAGCTGGTCCGGTAGTGAGTGGAGCTGAGGTCTGGTCCGGTAGCACCTGGGAGGTAGCTGGTCCGGTAGTGAGTGGAGCTGGGTCTGGTCCGGTAGTGTTTACCTTGGCTCGGTTAGGCTTTGGAAATGAATTGGTTCGGTCTTCCATGGTTGTGAATCCGGTTCGGCAGTGGTGGAAACACACCCAACAGAAATTAAAACAATGCATTAAATAAACTGCCTGATAACATCAATGCACAGTTGTCGGTCTTCAACATTTTACCAATTCAATGCATCTGTTCTTTATTTCAACTCTTTGAACAAGGGAAACAAAACCACTTCAGATCTAAAAAGAAATCAGGAACGTCTGCTTCAAAAATTGGGCTAAGCTTGCTATTGATTCTTCCATTAACTTCAATCTATAACAAGTCGCCTAGATCGGGTTGCAATTTTGAAAGAGCTGTCGATTTGGTGGGGAAAAAGCCCGTTGACAAAACTACTACCCTATGGGATTTGGTTCATATTTTATGCCAAATTCCGCAAAGATAAGTTCTTTCCCTCTGAAATCTGTTGCTGTGATGTTTGAGTTAGAGAATAAATCCTTGCAACCCTGAAGTAATAATGTTGATCTGACTTCAATAGCCATTTGAATCCCTTTAAAAATTCTTGTGTTTCTTTCACACTATATGTGGCACATATCGGTATTAACTACAACACTAATCATTGTTTGGGGATCTGTGAGCCTCGATTAATGTTAGTTAGTCAATCAAACATTTGGGTAATATCATCGAAGTTGATTGATAAGATGCTCAGTTTGTTTCTGATATTTTTCCAACATGCCTTACTATAAGAACATTCGAAAAATAAGTCATCTCTATTTTCAAGTTGTGTGTAGCATAATTGGCATATCTGATCTATACTATTGTTCAATTTAAAGATTTTGTCTTTGGTATTAAGCTTGTTTAGTCTTGCTAATAGAGCACACAGTGACAATTTTGGAGCATATTTGTTGTTCCATATCATTTTACGCCAATTAAATTCTACAGATTTAACTCTTACTTGATTCCAGACAGAGGAGAAGTCAAATTTTTCGTTGCTATTGTTAACTAAAACCAAAAATCTTTTTTTCCTGATGATGAATTTTAATTTTGTGAATTGCTTGGCTCATAGGGGTAGGCAAACAAGCTTAGGTTCCACTCCACTCATTATCAGTGAGGAGGTAGAAGATTTTCTTGTTGTGGCCACCTACCATTGAAAAGTATCGACACCCCAAATTATCTACTAATGAGGTGTCATTAATCCATGGATCACACCACTTATTTGTGCCTTCTCCATTAAATATTTTTTATCAATGAAACCCTTGCACCATTGTCTAACTTTTAATAAAGTTTTCCAAGCGTGCGATGTATTGTTATCTGTTTGCACAATCTAGAAATTCCTCTCTTTGTAGTATTTATTACACATCCACCGAGCACGCAGGCTTTCACCTTGAATGAATTTACACACCAGTTTAATTTCTGTTGCCTTAGCTACATCATCAAGCCTTCTAATACTAAGACCACCTTCAAGTTTGGTTTTGCACACATCATCTAAGCATATCCTTTGTGCTTTGGATTTCCAAATAAAATTACCTCATATGAAATTGATTTTATGCATTATGCTTGCTGGTAGTTACTAAATTGCATCCATAAATGACCACTGGATAGATTACTGCTTTAATTAGCTCAATTCTACCACTAATATTTAGCTGTTTACTACTCTAGCAATTGAATTTCTTGTTAATTTTGTCAATAAGTGGTCTAAAATCTCTTGCCTTTAATTTATTATGAGATAAAGGAATTCCAAGGTTTATAATTGGTAAGTTATCAATGTCGACCTTAATAATTTCTGCAACTATGTGCTTATTACCTGCTCCTTTACTGAAGAAAAGATTGGATTTGTTCTCATTCATGACCGGTCCAGTCATGCCTTGCATTACATTCATAATTGCTTCGATGGTATTTTCATTGTCTACAGTAGATATAACGACCGTAAACCGTAAATTGATTACTTTGATAAATTATATTATTTTGAAAAATATTCGAATATAAGATTGTTTAACATAGATTATAATGTTGTGAACAACAAATAATAATGGTAATCTTATTTTGAATAGATATTTACAAAATATATACTTTGGATAAATATCAATAAAATGACCGAAAACCGTTTTATCGATAAACAACTCTATAATCGTAAGAAATCGCGCATGGAGCTGGATACATATATTTATATATTTAAACAAGAATATGAAATAAAATTATTTATTTTATTTTTGGAAAATAAAATATATTTATAACATCATCAATGATGTCATCATATTTAATAATTAATTTATGAATTCAAATTGAGATCTAATGATTTAATAATTATTATAATTATTCGAATAATTGTTTTAAAATGATAATTATTCATTTTAATTAGTTATATAGTGATAGTAAATTATTTATAATAGTTTTATAAAATATATACTTGATTTGAAAATATAAAGAAAAAACGATATCGCTTTATCGATATAATATCACCTTTTGTAAACAATCATTTAATATTGATTTATATGGCTTTATAATTCAAATGTGATCATTTTAATCCATTTATAATGATGAGAAATAATTTTCGAATTTTGTTCATATTTATATGTAATTTAATTTATAAGTGAAAATATGACCGGAGATCGGAATCGGAATTCGTAACCATTTAACGAATAGAAGTTGTTTTAAGTTGTTGAAACCTTATAAGATAAATATGCACACATATATACATACATATGCATGTCATACATGCACATACACATACAAATAATCATACATACATACATACATGTATACAAATGAAACAAATATCATGACATTTCTCTTATACTTCACCCTTATTGTCAATGCACATGCCATGAAGTGAAGTGAAGTGATAGAGGCGCATAGGGAGTTAAGGTGAAAAATGATGGGAAGGGAGGGGAGTGGGTTGGCACATGGTGTAGGAGATATGATGGAAGATATTTTCCAAGTTTTTTTCCTATAAATACACCTCCATACCCTTTCATTTCCTCACACTTTCTACTTCTTCATCTACTCCATTCCAAGCTATTTTAATGGCTTCTTCCTTAGGAAAATTAAGAAGAAAAATATCTACAAATAGAAACAAAATTATATACACATACAAAAGAGATCAAAACTCCTTAAAACCTAGTGCAATCACCTCCTTCCCTCCTATAGCTCACGACCACACTCCATCCCCATCAAAGCCGAGAGCATCCACCCTTCTAGGCCAAGGCCGAGCCCTTTAGGAAGAAAGGAAGTAAGTTCGGGAGCTTCGGAGTGAAGAAAAAGAGAAGGAAGCGCTGCTGGTTTTTCGCCAGTTCGATTTCAGAAAGCTTTGAGAAACATTTGGTGGAGTGGATATAAATCATGAGTACTCAAGTTTAGATTTAATTATTTAAAACTTAAAATGATGATATGCATGTTTAATTAGTTAATTTATATGCTTAGTTTAAAATTGGTTGACTATATGGTTGATTATATGGTTGATAACTTGGTTGAGATAAATTATGAGAAATCATTATAAGAAATGGTTAAGTAACCATGGTTAATTTATGGAAAATGAATCCATATAAATATATGTATGGAATTTATTTAGCTTCTTAACGGTTTTAATATAAAAAGGTTGAAAATGAATATTATAAGAATATAATATTATGAGATAGTTTAAAAGTGAATATGATATTTAATATGGAAAATATTAGTTAAAATGGTTTATAAATGTTTTATAAACAATAAACTCAATTTGGAGAAGTTTTGACAAATTATGAAAAATAAATCAAAATAAGATGCGTCGCGCAACGGTAGTTCACGATTTCACTCCGTAATAGTTTAAATTCATTTATACGATGGAACCATAATTCTTTGGAATAAGAGTTTTTTGAACTCTTATAATCATAGTTTTTTTAAAAAGAAAACGATCGAGATTTCATTTAATAGATTTTGAAATATGAGCAAAACAAGTTTTCAAAATAGTCGCGGTTTGGCAGTTCAGAAACAAAAATGGAAAATTCTTTAAAATGGATATTTTTAATTCTTTAAAAATATGGAATAAATTCTATAAATATATTAAATTATTTTAAAAGAGATTTTAGTTATAAAAATGGATTTCTAAATGATAGAAATGTTGTTTTGATCAAATAAGCCTTAAAAGCACTATTCGTCGACCTTTTTGCAGCAGTTTTTAATAACTTTTGAAATATGGCTTTAAACTTAAGTATTCTTTTTCAAATCTTTTGTAAATGTTTTCAAATAAACAATTAAGCATTTTAAAGATAATGTGGAGGATTTATAATTTATATTAAAGAGATTAAATAAATGATTTAAAGAAAAGCTGCTTTAATTAAGTGATTTAATTTTGGCTCTAAAAGCCGATGAGTAGACTAGATTTTTCTATCGTGAGATCCGAATGTGAGGTGCTTAAACTAAGGAGGTGTTCAGGAGCAACTAGTTCCCTGGCTCACCTGGCCTTTTTCCTTGGCGAAGGATAGATACCGTCGAAATGTCGGAAACGAGACAAGTATAAAAGATTTAGTTTTCCAAATTTAAATAACTTGGATTGTATAGACATAATCTTCTTATACTTGGTGTTAAATTCCAAGGAGGGTACCCGACTATCCATGTGAATTTAAAAGGTGATTTCACCGTTATTCGATAGATAATAAAGGTTGAATGCAGAATTTGATATCGAGTAGGATTAATATAATTTCTATGGATCTTTTTTTGCTTAATACTAATTGGTTTGGGTTTATAGTAAACGGTGTCTTAAAATAACATTGTTTTTAACCTATTTAAAAGTTATGATTTGAAATTAAAAAATCTTTGTTATGATTTGAATAAATGATTTGGAAATGTTTTCCTAAGTAAAAGGTAAAATGCTTTGGAAATTATTCCAAGATAAAAAAGGTTTAATTAACTAGAGAATTTGATAAATGAGGCTTAATGATTTCATATACTCTTGAGAAGGTAAATGGAATAGTTGAAAAGAATATATCTCTGAAAGATAATTGAATGAATGGAAAGATTAATAAATTGGATGATATTTGATAATCACCTATATACTTGACATCGTTTTATCGATGATTGGTTCGAAGAAACCTGAGTCAGATTTGGGTGGTTCCTATCCGAAAACCACTTCAAACCAGTGTATAAGTTCGAAAGTGAAGACATGTTAAAGATAGTGATTTTGGAGATGGAGATCTTCATGATGAAGGGCTGCTTGCTACTAGCCCCGTGATTTCATATTATATATATGGTGGCAGTAGTGCTCAGCTATGAAAATCATCGATGCAAGGACTACTCGCTACTAATCCTAGGGGTGGTTCCCGATAGAATGTAATAGAAGAGTACCTTCGGTTTGTCATGTTCCTGGAAAACTTGTATGCATGAGTGTTTGACATTGCATTTCTAAAAACCACATACATTGATCTCTACAAACATACATCTGTTTGATGGTGTAGGAGGTAACTCTCTTATAGCTAACACCCTTCTTTGAGATATACGAGCTCAGAGGTTCAACATTTGTGGAAATCAATATTGTGTTGTTAGAAATTGCAATGTGGCATTCAAAGAGGAACCTGTTAATGGAAAGGAAAAACGTGGCATTGTGAAAAGTAAAGCATGGCTTTGTGGAAAGTATGAGCATAGCCTCTCAAGTCTCACATCCTGGTAATGATGCTGGTAATTATATGGTCTACAGGTTATATATTTCAAGCTATCGTTTATTGCAGATACGGAAAGAAGAGAGCATCCATTGCCCAAAGGCCAGTAGTGTACCCTCGATATTTTATGGTATAGTGGTGTATGAGTCCTTGTACGAAAAGCCACTGGATATGTAGTAGTGTAGCAACACAAGATGTATAATGGTGTATGAGTCCCTATACGAAAAGCAACTAGGTACTATGATTGCTGTACGTGGAAAATCCGCAAAGGAAGGAAAAGCCACTAGTTCCCTATCATGTTGGAAATCTAATTCTAATACGAGCTTTACGGTTTTGGTTGTATTCCAAAAAATAGCTGTAATGCTTTGCAAACATTCAGCTATCCCCTTGCTGGAATTTAATAATGGTAATAATTTCGGCTATGTGTATATATTTACTTGGAAAGGATTTTCAAAGCAATGTCATTAGAAATAATATCAAATGAATTAATTATTAAGTGTTTCAGTTATCATAAGGTAAAACCCGTCCGTGTTTATGTGCGGCGTGGTCTTATGAGATACTCTTCTTTTTTATAAAGGGTTTTGTTCGACAACAAAGACGATCTATGGCACTATTATATATATTTATAAATCATGACTCAGGCTGGTTTATCAAGCCTGATCCAGGTAGTTTTAATACCCGGGATAGTTCAGAGTAGTTTCAGGTTTAGTTGAGAACGCTTGGAGTTTCCAAAGGAGAAGTGGAGATCTTCATCAACTTATGAACGTATTCTATTTTCCGCTATATTTGTTTTGTTGTTTTTAGCATTTGTAAGGATAGAGGATTTATAACTGTCCAAGCTGAATCTAGGTTAGACTCTGATATTATATTTAAAATTTCCGCTATAAAAGATTTTGCGATTAATAATATATGTTATTCCATTCGTGTGAGATTCTGTTTTGTCTTTACTTTCTTATTTCCCTTAATGATCGGGTCTTTCGGCACTTGAATTTGTGGCACCTGAATACCAAGGATGT
Source organism: Allium fistulosum (assembly GCA_030737815.1). Classification (NCBI taxonomy): domain Eukaryota; kingdom Viridiplantae; phylum Streptophyta; class Magnoliopsida; order Asparagales; family Amaryllidaceae; genus Allium; species Allium fistulosum. Next base: position 373,033,328 of record CM060902.1, on the reverse strand, counting down.
ATTATTGTCGATTTTCGAGGGTCGAAAATCCCATTCGTTATATTTGGTATTAGAGCTTTGGTTGAGCGAACACCTAGGCTTTGATTGGGTAAGACTCTTTATTGATAGGGTTAGTAATACCCTAGAATGAGAAACTCATTAGAAATAGGGTTAGTAACAACCTAGAATGAGTTTGAGAGTGTATATATATATATGAGCACGTATTTGTTATTGGATATAAAGATGTTTTGTGGTGATTAATCTAATGAGTGGTTTATGAATTATGGTCGGTGCATGAAGAGCTCCATGTAATCGATAGGGATTTCTAGATACTTAAACAAGGAAAATTGACACACTATTTTTAAAAGGGATTATATTTTATATACAAAAAGAATATAGATATTTTTGGAAATTATAAGATACATTTCCTTTGGAAAGTTCAATGAATAAGGTCTTGATCTATTTTGTGATGATTGGAATAATCTTCTAAGTATCGATCAAATGTTGGCTTGGGCGAACAGTATCGTACACTTAGTAAATTATTTTACTTATAATTAGAGGATCAAGGATAGTTCGAATTCGAACAAGTTTGAATTAAGTTATTTAGATAAAAATAATTTTAGGTCAGGAAACAAATGGTATAAAACTTCTGATGATATTTTGGTATATCACTTAGGGGCAAGATGGATGTTTTTATTCCGAGGGATGAGTATTGGATGACTCCAAAGCAAGCACGAAGAGCACGTTCGACAAGAGAAGCAAAAAAAAATAAGACTAGGAGCTTATGATGGCATCTACTGCTTTAGGTGTTTAAAAGAAGGGCATTATGCAATTATGTGTGAGGATAGGTAAATAAAGAAAAAAGAGAAAGAAAAACCTGTTTGGGATGATATATGTTGTTTTAAGTGCAACGAGCTAGAATATTTTCTAAATGACTGCCCTAGAACAAAGAAGAAACCAAGAATTCCATCAGGGAAGGAAAAGAGTTGCTATCGCTGGAAAGAATTAGGACATATAATCAAGGAGTGTCCTTTAAATAAAGGAGCAAAGAAGGCTAAGAGAGGTACCCTTCAGACGACATCCCCTATAGTCACTACTTTAATTAGTAGGAGTACATGGTTTTGTAGTTCATGTAATGAATGGGGACATTTCTGGATGTATTGTCCAAAGAAAAAGATAGGATCGGTTGACTTAAGTGCTAAGGATAAAGCACTGTCTACCTTAGCCAGTGTCGAAGAATAGTGTGTATAGCCATCTTTGTATCTATATTTTGTAATCTCTAGATTATCCTTTAAGTCTGTGATAAATGCTAAGGTTAGGAGTGGCTGTATAAATGTAATGTTAATTAATGAATCTCGTTTTGGATTATTGTCTCTGTGCATTTCTTTTATCAAATCAATTTAATAAGATATTTGGAAATAAAAAGTTTAAAGGGATGTTATAAAGAAACTACATTATAAAAGTGTACAAATCTAAGTTAAAATTTTATGAAATATTTCCATACTTGAAAGATATTAAGCACCAGTTAAAATTTAAAAAGATAACGTGGGTCATTAATAAATTAATTAGCGATTGTTAATTTTATCAAGGTATTCATAAAAGAGTTTCTTTGCAAGATAAATATATATAAATATCTTTATATAAAGGTTTAAATTAAAGTTAAAGTTTTATGAAATGTTTTCATAAAAATATTTTGAAAGGTTAATAAATACGTATGTTGTATATAGTTCATTTCGTCACACAAATTTTGATCTAAGATCCGAGTACAGAACTTTGAAGTGTTTACACCGGTCCGAAGAAGGATTTTTCACTCGATTCTTGACGATGAACATTGATGGGGATTTGTGATTGGGTACTTATGTTTTCTATCATAGTTAAGAGCTATGTAAGGAAAACAAAGGGTTCTGATCAAAGAGCCTGATCAGAATCCGCACCAGAGGATTAAGGGATCAGTACTAGTTCAGAAATAAAGTTGTGGATTTGAATAGAAGATCGAATCAAATATACCATAAGGATGATCTATGTATGTCATACGGAATTGAGTTTATAAAATAATGTTTAAGGTAAGTATTACCGGGTTTTTTCTGGTGTAATTTCGAGGACGAAATTCTTTCAAGAAGGAAGTATGTAACGATCCGTAAATTGATTACTTTGATAATTATATTATTTTAAAACATATTCAAATATAAGATTGTTTAACATAGATTATAATGTTGTGAATAACAAATAATAATGGCAATCTTATTTTGAATAGATATTTACAAAAATATATACTTGGGATAAATATCGATAAAATGACCAAAAACCGTTTTATCGATTAACAGCTCTATAATCGTAAGAAATCGCGCATGGAGCTGGATACATACACTTACTTATATATTTAAACAAGAATATGAAATAAAATTATTTAATTTATTTTTGAAAAATAAAATATATTTATAACATCATCAATGATGTCATCATATTTAATAATTAATTTATGAATTCAAATTGAGATCTAATGATTTAATAATTATTATAATTATTCGAATAATTGTTTTAAAATGATAATTATTCATTTTAATTAGTTATATAGTGATAGTAAATTATTTATAATAGTTTTATAAAATATATACTTGATTTGAAAATATAAAGGAAAAACGATATTGCTTTATCGATATAATATCACTTTTTGTAAACAATCATTTAATATTGATTTATATGGCTTTATAATTCAAATGTGATCATTTTAATCCATTTATAATGATGAGAAATTAGTTTTCAAATTTTGTTCACATTTATATGTAATTTAATTTATAAGTGAAAATATGACCGGAGATCGGAATCGGAATTCGTAACCATTTAACGAATAGAAGTTGTTTTAAGTTGTTGCAACCTTATAAGATAAATATGCACACATATATACATACATATGCATGTCATACATGCACATACACATACAAATAATCATACATACATACATACATACATGTATACAAATGAAACAAATATCACGACATTTCTCTTATACTTCACCCTTAATGTCAATGCACATGCTATGAAGTTAAGTGAAGTGATAGAGGCGCATGGGGAGTTAAGGTGAAAAATGATGGGAAGGGAGGGGAGTGGGTTGGCACATGGTGTAGGAGATATGATGGAAGATATTTTCCAAGTTTTTTTTCCTATAAATACATCTCCATACCCTTTCATTTCCTCACACTTTCTACTTCTTCTTCTACTCCATTCCAAGCTATTTTAATGGCTTCTTCCTTAGTTAAATTATGAAGAAAAATATCTACAAATAGAAATAAAATTATATACACATACAAAAGAGATCAAAACTCCTCAAAAGCTAGTGCAATCACCTCCTTCCCTCCTATAGCTCACGGTCACACTCCATCCCCATCAAAGCTGAGAGCATCCACCCTTCTAGGCCAAGGCCGAGCCCTTTAGGAAGAAAGGAAGTAAGTTCGGGAGCTCCGAAGTGAAGAAAAAGAGAAGGAAGCGCTGTTGGTTTTCCGCTAGTTCGATTTTAGAAAGCTACAAGAAACGTTTGGTGGAGTGGATATAAACCGTGAGTACTCGAGTTTATATTTAATTATTTAAAACTTAAAATGATGATATGCACGTTTAATTAGTTAATTTATATGTTTGGTTGAAAATTGGTTGATTATATGGTTGGTTATATGGTTGATAACTTGGTTGAGATAAATGATGATAAATCATTATAAGAAATGGTTAAGTGATTAACCATGGTTAATTTATGGAAAATGAATCCATATAAATATGTGTATGGAATTTATTTAGTCTCTTAATGATTTTGAAATATAAAACGGTTGAAAATAAATATTATAATAATATAATATTATGAAATAGTTTAAAAGTGAATATGAGATTTAATATGGAAAATGTTAGTTGAAATGGTTTAAAATGGTTTGTAAATGTTTTATAAATAATAAACTCAATTTGGAGAATTTTCGAAAAGTTATGAAAAATAAGTCAAAATAAGGTGCGTCGCTTAACGATAGTTTACGATTTCACACCGTAATAGTTTAAGTCCATTTATACAATGGAATCGGAGTCGGAATTCTTTGGAATAAGAATTTTCCGAACTCTTATAATCATAGTTTTCAAACAACAAAAAACGATCGAGATTTCATTTAGTAGATTTTGAAATATGAGCAAAACAAGTTTCCAAAATAGTCGCGGTTTGGCAGTTCGGAAACCAAAAAGGAAAGTTTCTTTAAAATGGATATTTTTAATTTTTTAAAATTATGGAATAAATTCTATAAACACATTAAAATGTTTTGAAAGAGATTTGAGTTATAAAAATGGATTTCTAAATGATAGAGAAGTTGTTTTGATCAAATAAGCCTTAAAAGCACTATTTGTAGTACTTTTTGCAGCAGTTTTTAATAACATTTGAAATATGGCTTTAAACTTAAGCATTCTTGTCCAAATCTTTCATAAATATTTTCAAATAAATAGTTAAGTGCTTTAAAAATAATGTGGAGGTTTTATAATTTATTTTAAAGAGTTTAAATAAATGATTTAAAGGAATGTTGTTATAATTAAGTGATTTAATCTTGGCTCTCAAAGCCGATGAGTAGACTGGATTTTTTTATTCATGAGATCCGGATGTGAGGTTCTTAAACTAAGAAGATGTTCAGAAGCAACTAGTGTTCCGGCTCACCTGGCCTTTTTCCTGAGCGAGGGATAGATATGGTCGAAATGTCGAAAACGAGACAAGTATAAAAGATTCAATTTTCCAAATTTAAACAACTTGGATTGTATAGAAATAATCATCTTATACTTGGTGTTAAATTCCAAGGAGGGAACCCATACTACCCGTGTGAATTTAAAAGGTGATTTCACCTTTATTCGATGGATAGTAAAGGTTGAATACATAATTTAATATCAAGTAGAATTGGTATAATTTCTATGGATCCTTTTCTTCTCAATACTAATTGGTTCGGGTTTATAGTAAAAGATGTCTTAAATAATATTGTTTTTGAACCGTTTAAAAGTTATGATTTGAAATTAAGAAATCCTCGTTAAGATTTGAATAAATGATTTGGAAATGTTTTCCTAAGTAAATGGTAAAATGATTTGGAAATTATTTTAAGATAATAAAGGTTTAATTAACCAGAGAATTTGGTAAAAGAGGCTTATTGATTCCATATACTCTTGAGAACATAAATGGAATAGTTGAAAAGAATATATCTCTGAAAGATAATTGAATGAATGGAAAGATTAATCAATTGGATGATGTTTGATAATGACCTATATACTTGACATCTTTTTATCGATGATTGGTTCGGAGAAACCAGAGTCGGATTTGGGTGATTCATATCCGAAAATCTCTTCGAACCAATGTATATGTTCAAAAGTGAAGACATGTTGTGATTTTGAAGTCGGAGATCTTCATGACGAAGGGCTGCTTGCCACTAGCCCCGCGATTTCATATTATATATATGGTGGTAGTAGTGCTCTGTTATGAACATCTTTGATGCAAGGACTATTCCCTACTAATCCTAGGGGTGTTCCCGATAGGATGTAATAGGAGAGTACCTTCGGTTTGTCATGTTCTTGGACAACTTATATGGATGAGTGTCTGACATTGCATTTGTAAAAATCACGTACATTGATCTCTACCAATGTACATCTATTTGGTGGTGTAGGAGGTAACTCTCTTATACTTAACATCCTTCTCTAAGACATACGAGCTCAGAGGTTGTACATTTGTGGAAATCTACAGTGTGTTGTTAGAAATGGCAATGTGGCATTCAAAGTGGAACCTTTTATGAGAAAGGCAAAGCGTGGCTTTATGAAAAACTAAGCTTGGCTTTGTGGAAAATATGTGCGTAGCCTCTCAAGCCTCATATCTCAGTAATGATACTGGTAATTATGTGGTCTGCAGGACATATATTTCGGGCTATCGGTTATTGCGGGTGCAGAAAGTAATGGGCATCTGTTGCCTAGAGGCTAGTAGTGTCTGGACCCTTGATATTTTATAGTATAGTGGTGTATGAGTCCTTGTACGAAATGCCACCAGATATGTAGTAGTGTAGCAATACAAGATATATAGTGGTGTATGAGTCCTTGTACGAAAAGCCACCGGGTACTATGATTGCTATATGTGGAAAATCCGCAAAGGAAGGAAAAGGCCACTAATTCTCTATCATGTTGAAAATCCAATTCCAATACAAGCTTTATGGTTTTAGTTGTATTCCTAAAATAGCTGTAATGCCTTGCAAATATTCAGCTACCCCTTGCTGGAATTTAATAATGGTAACAATTTCGGCTAGGTTTATATATGTTTACTTGGAAAGGATTTTGAAAGCAATGTCATTAGAAATAATATCAAATGCTGGGCAGGCAAAAGACAACCTGGCGAACTAAAACATCTTAGTAGCCAGAGGAAAAGAAAGCAAAAGCGGTTCCTGTAGTAGCGGCGAGCGAAATGGGAGCATCCTAAACCGTGAAAACGAGGTTGTGGAAGAGCAATACAAGCTTCGTGCTGCTAGGCGAAGTAGTGGAGTGCTGCACCCTAGATGGCGAGAGTCCAGTAGCCGAAAGCATCACAAGCTTACACTTTGACCCGAGTAGCATGGGGCACGTGGAATCCCATGTGGATCAGCAAGGACCACCTTGCAAGGCTAAATACTCATAGGTGACCGATAACGAAGTAGTACCGTGAGGGAAAGTTGAAAAGAACCCCCATCGGGGAGTGAAATAGAACATGAAACCATGAGCTCCCAAGCAGTGGGAGGAGAATGTGATCTCTGATTGCGTGCCTGTTGAAGAACGAGCCAGCGACTCATAGGCAGTGCTTGGTTAAGAGAACCCACCGGAGCCGTAGCGAAAGCGAGTCTTCATAGGGCGATTGTCACTGCTTATGGACCCGAACCTGCGTAATCTATCCATGACTAGGATGAAGCTTGGGTGAAACTAAGTGGAGGTCCAAATCGACTGATGTTGAATAATCAACGGATGAGTTGTGGTAAGGGGTGAAATGCCACTCGAACCCAGAGTGTTGAGTCAAGATTTTTATATAGTTTTGATTTCTGACAAAGGGATAAACCGTGATCGACAAAAAGAAGTTATTCATTGAGACACAACGAGCTTCATACGTTAGAGGTTGATTATTTGGTATGTTAGTAGTATTATTTATGTTAAAATCTATCCTCAAATAATCATGCATCTCAAGATAATCGATGTATATACGTTTTGGATGGCATTGCACATTCACTGTGCAATTTAACAGGGACCGGTCGACCGGTCCAAAACCAGGCGGTCGACCGTTCCTGTGTAAATTGCACAATGAACATGCACACATGCACATAACGTCTATATATTTGAAATTTTGTCTACTGGTCATTTTTGACCTGTCGACCGTTTTTAAACAGAAAGCAACCTTTCCCAAAAGACACTTCTTTCTTCAATGGTTGCTTCTCTTACCTTTCATCAATGATCACATATGTTAATGGCTACTCTTCACAAAGAGTTACAACCATTTATTCTCTATATAAACATATCTAAATCATTGATTGAAATACAACAATTCTTTGCTTTAAAATTCTGATCTTAATTTCTAAATACTCTTGCATTCTAAAAGCTCTCTACTTCAAATTGCTTATTGAATCATTGAAATTATTTCATATCTTTTGATTCAAATAAGTAATATACTTCCTTCAATCTTCACAAACATCATTCACATATTTTGAGGATAAGATTATAGGAAGGGTGTACTACAAGTGACAAATCCGTGTTATCAAGAGCACAAGTTGTCAACGACAATTGTATTTGTTTTTGTTGACATCCTCGGTGTTATAAGAGGCATGAAATCCCGTTCGGCTGTTCGGGTATTGTAAACCTGTTCCTCCGGGTGAAGCGAGGTAGTTGGTTGTGAAAATCCAGATAGGAGTCTGGGACTGGACGTAGGACGGGAGGTCCGAACCAGTATAAAAATCCCTGGTGTGATTTTTACAGTTTACTGCATTTACTATTCTATATCTGTGAATTGCTATATAGTTAGTTTATTGAATATTTACTTGTTTAGCAATTGTAAATAACATTCCGCATATATTAGTCCATATTACACGATCCGTAATTAGTGTGCACAAGTGTACACACTTTCATTTGGTATCAGAGCACGGTCATCATTTAACCGTAACACCGTTATTTGATATATTCTTGTAATATGGCAAATAACGCAAGCACTAGCACTAACACTTACACGGAAGGTCAATCAACACAAAGACCTCCATTCTTTAATGGTCTCAACTATAGCTATTGGGCTACACGTATGTCATTTTTTATGCAATCAAATAGCTATGATGCTTGGAATGCTACTCAAAAAGAAATAGTGAATCCAACAACTGAATATTCAGAATGGACAACGGCTGAGAAAACGGCAGCAGCCGTAAATGCAAAGGCAATAAATATGTTGTTTTGTGCATTAGACCAAAATGAATATAACCGTGTTAGTATCTGCACTACTGCATATCAAATTTGGCAAACATTGAAAACCACTCATGAAGGTACTAACAAGGTTAAACAAGCCAAAATAGCCATGCTGAAAAGTCAGTTTCAAAATTTAAAATGAAACCGAATGAGACAATCAATGATATGTATTCAAGGTTTCAAACTATTCATCATGCACTTATCGGATTAGGGCAAAAATATTCAGATTTTGATGTTGTTTCAACAATCCTACATTCTCTGACTAGTGAATGGGAAGGAAAAGTATTAGAAATTGAAGAAGCTAATGACCTTTCCGTCATGAAGCCAGATGAATTGATAGGAAATTTAATGTCCTATGAAGCAAATTTGCAGGCTAGAAAAGAACAGAAAGAAGAAAAGAAAAATGTAGCATTTCATGCTGAGAAAGATGAAAATGAATCAGATTCTGAAGATGAAGATTTGGCATTCATTGCAAAAGGATTCAAAAAATTCCTAAAATATCGAAAAGCCAGTCGTTACAACAAAAGGAAACCTGGATCAAACAAACCATCTTCATCAACTATAGAATGTTTCAACTGTCACAAAAAGGGGCACATGCAGAAGGATTGTCCAGAACAGAAGAAGAAGTCAGAAAATGATAAATTCAAACATAAGAAGGACAAGTCACAGAAACGAGCCTTCTCAGTAACATGGGATGATTCAGACTCATCCTCATCTGAAAGTGAAAGTGATCCGGAGAATGAACAAGCTAATGTTTGTTTTATGGCAACAGAAGATGAGGTACAAATTCCTACATTTGATGAATTACTTGATATTAATTCTGAATTGATAGTCAAATATAAAGACATAAAAGGTCAATTAAAAGTAGCCAAAGCAGATTTGAGTAGAGCAGAGTTTGAACGAGATATGTTAAAAGACGAGAAGAAAATATTAGAAGAAGAACTTGAAAAACTTCAAGAATCATCATCTAATGTTGACTCTCAATTATCTCTTTTGAGTCAAGAAATTGAAACTCAAAAAGAGAAAAATGATGCTCTCACTACTGAAAATCATGAGCTTAAGGCAAAAGTCAAAAATCTGGACCTAGAAAAGGCAAGCTTACAAACTAAGTTAGATGACATAACTCAAAATGTTTCTAACTTTAACAAAGGTCGAGAAAATTTGACAAAAATCATTGAAAGTTCACAATCTGTTTCAAATAAACAAGGTTTGGGATATAGGAAACAAGAAACCAAGAAACATCTTGGTAATGAAAGGAAAAAGAAAGTACAAAAGACTGGAGCTAAGAAAAATCTTAGTTTATTATATTCCAAACCAAAACCAGTTGTGAAATTTCAGAAGAAAAATGTCAAGACTATCAAAATATGGGTTCCTAAAACAAATAACAATTTGATTAGGAATAAATATATTCAGAATTTCATGAATACTGTACATCTTAATACTAATTATATATATAAAGGGGATACCGGACCCGTATGGGTTTGGACTCCTAAGACCTAACTCTTAGGACCCCATAAAAAGTGGGTACCATGGACTTAATTTTATTTTTTGCAGGTCCCACTTAAGAAAAGAGGAAAGTGGATATTGGACAGTGGTTGCTCGAAGCACATGACTGGAGACAAGAGCTTATTAACAAATATTACATACTCAGATGGTGGCTCCGTCACTTTTGGAGATAATTCAAAAGGCTATATCATCGGCAAAGGCGATGTGAGCAATTGCGGTACATCTAACTCACTTCTTATTACAAATGTCATGCTAGTTAGAAACTTAAAACACAATTTACTTAGTATCAGTCAATTATGTGACAAGGGTTTTACAATTTCTTTTTCAAATAATAAGTGTAGTATTCTAGATAAAGATTATAATTTAATTTTCGAAGGTTATAGAGACAGAAATATATATATTCTGAATATGAATATTAATCATAACTCAGATATGTGTCTTGTAGCTAATGATAATGATCCATGGCTATGGCACAAACGCTTCTGTCATATAAACTTCAGAACTATTGACAAGCTAGCCAAAAACAATCTAGTTAGAGGACTACCCAAAATGAGTTTTAAGGTTAACAATATCTGTGATGCATGTCAATTAGGAAAATTAACCAAATCATCTTTTAAATCCAAGAAAGTCATATCAACATTACAACCACTTGAGTTACTACATATGGATTTATTCGGACCAACACAGGTTCAGTCGATAAACCATAATCGATATGTATTTGTAATAGTTGATGACTATTCTCGGTATACATGGTCTATTTTCCTGAAAAACAAGAGTGACACTTTTGAACATTTTAAATCTTTCGTCAAAAGAATTCAAAAATCGAAAGGGCTAAAAGTTAAAAACATAAGGAGTGATCATGGTGGTGAATTCAAAAATAACGAATTTGAACATTTTTGTACAAAGAAAGGTATTAACCACAATTTTTCGTTTCCTAGAACTCCACAACAAAACGGAGTTGTAGAACGAAAAAATCGAACATTACAAGAATGTGCAAGAACGTTATTAAATGGATCCACTTTACCAAAACATTTCTGGGCAGAAGCCGTCGCCACTGCGTGTTATGTTTTGAATCGTGTGTCCATTCGACCACTCACCAAGAATACGTCTTATGAATTATTTAATGAAAGGAAGCCAAATATATCTTACTTCAAAGTATTTGGTTCAAAATGTTTCATTTTAAATACGAAAGACCATCTCGGAAAGTTTGATCCGAAAGCTGATGAAGGTATATTTGTCAGTTATTCGGAAAGAAGCAAGGCGTATCGTATTTTCAATAAACGAACCAAAACTATTGAAGAATCTCTTCATGTTTCCTTCGATGAAATCTTTCAGCCCTCTCAACCAAAATCTGATGATGATGAAACTATACTTTCTGACACTCCTATCATCACAAATTATGACTCCGACTCTGAAAATATTGTTGAAAATATTTCTCAACAACAACCAGCTTGTGAAATACGTTCCCCTCCAAGATTATTGAGACACCATCCGGTTCAAAATATAATTGGGGAGGTCGACTCACAAGTAAGAACTAGGAGTCAATTATATCAAATGGGACATGTTGCGTTTCTATCAAATATCGAACCTAAGAATCCTAAAGAAGCAGATACGACGAATATTGGATCATTGCCATGCAAGAAGAACTAAATCAGTTCGTGCGCAATGACGTCTGGGAACTTGTTCCAAGACCAACTGATCAGTCAGTGATTGGTACTAAATGGGTCTATAAAAATAAGGCTGATGAACAAGGAAATATCACCAGAAATAAAGCAAGGTTAGTAGCACAGGGGTATAATCAATAAGAAGGTATCGATTATGAAGAAACTTTTGCACCAGTTGCTCGACTAGAAGCTATTAGAATCCTATTATCTTTTGCTTGTCACCATAATTTCAAACTTTATCAGATGGATGTCAAAAGTGCATTTCTTAATGGATTTATCAAAGAGAATGTATATGTCGAACAACCTCCTTTGTTTGTACATGAAAAATATCCTGACCATGTGTTCAAACTTAAGAAAGCTCTGTATGGTTTAAAACCAGCACCTCGTGCTTGGTATGAACGATTACGTAGTTATCTTATTAACTCAGGATTTCAAATAGGCAGAGTCGATCAAACTTTGTTTATCAAACATTCTCAAAAGGATATTCTAGTTATTCAGATATATGTAGACGACATCATCTTTGGTTCAACAAATGATAAACTCTGTAAGGAATTTGCAAGTATTATGACCAAAGAATTCGAAATGTCTCATATGGGAGAATTGTCATACTTTCTTGGACTTCAAATCAAACAACTTCCGAATGGTATTTTTATTAATCAAGAAAAATACTGCGGAAATCTTATCAAGCGCTTCGGATTAGAAAATACATCTGGTAAACCAACTCCTATGAGTACAACTACACATCTTGAAAAAGATGATAATGGTAAGAGTGTTAACCAGAAATTATATCGAAGCATGATTGGTTCTCTTCTTTATCTTTCAGCTAGTCGTCCAGATATAATGATGAGTGTTTGTCTATGTGCTCGTTTTCAAGCAAATCCAAAGGAATCGCATTTACGAGCAGTGAAGCGTATAATTCGTTATCTTAATAATACAAAATATTTCGGTCTTTTTTATCCAACAGAATGTCCATTCGAATTAGTTTCATATAGTGATGCTGATTTTGGAGGTTCTCAAACGGATAGAAAGAGTACAAGTGGTACGTGCCATTTTATTGGAAAATCACTTGTCTCTTGGTTTAGTAAGAAACAGAATTGTGTTTCACTATCAACATGTGAAGCCGAATATATATCAGCGGCTCTCGCTTGTACTCAAGTATTATATATGCAACAAACACTTCAAGATTTTGATATTCATTTATCAAATTCTATTATATACTGTGATAACACTAGTGCTATAAATCTTTCTAAAAATCCAGTGAATCATTCTAGAACCAAGCACATTGATATCCGTCATCATTTCCTTAGAGATAATATTGAAAAAGGAAATATATGTCTTGAATATGTCCAAACTGATAATCAATTAGCGGACATTTTTACTAAGCCTTTGCTCGAATCTAGTTTTATTAGATTACAAAGAGAGCTTGGTTTAATTTCTTTAAAAGACCTTGTCTAATAATTACTGATGTTAAACTTTTAAGTTCTTTCGTTTGATTTTTTTTAACTATAGCTATTTTAAGCTATTTTTAATTTGAGCCTCTGCTTGTTTACATATTCAAATTCCTCTTTTCACTCTTGATCATAGGCTTATATATAAGGAATGTCTATATAAGCTGTCAAAAATATTCGTTTTATTCATCTTCCCTTATCTAATCATAAATACAAAATTTTCTATGGCACATATTTGTGATGAGTGTGCTCAAAAATCACACATTTCTGTTACAAGTTCTAAGCCAGAAGAATATTTTTCTCCTGAAACACCAAAATATAAACCAAAGTGCCATCATCAATGCTCTCGTACACCTGGAAGTACGCCTAAATCAAAAAAGGCAAAGAAAGTGCTATTCTGTTCTCCTCATACCAAAGAGAAGATCGATGAAATTCATCACTATCAAAAACATCAAATAGATCTTCAACGTCAGCTTCATTATGGACAACAACAGCTTCATCATGAACAACAGAAGACTTCGGCATGATTATCTATTTTAGAAAGAATGGCATTCTTCTTCTGTGGAACAAACAAACGAGATGTTCATGAGCCGATGCCAAATGCACCTTCATCTTCTAGAACCCCAAACTCATGGGACAGAAACTATGCTCAGAATAAAGGGGCAACTGAAAAATGGTCATCTTGGAAAGCTCGCATTGATGATATCAACGAAGATTCAACCGATCTTCCTTCTCCCACTCTTCATTAATTTTATTTTTATATTGTATCGTTGTTTATTTTCTTTTGTAATCACTCATATAATAACATTTAAATATTGTCATACGAGTGATACATGATTTATAAAACACAATATTTTTTTTCAAAAAAGCAGGCTGAACTGTTTTCCAGAAATAGCACCGGTCGACAGATCAAAAATGGACCGGTCGACCGTTTTGCACTCTGGATAAAAACGATCGACCGCCTCATTTTGACCGGTCGACCGGTTACGTGTATTCTGTTTTTTTATATATAACTTTCCGTTCATTTTTTCCTATCTCTCTCTTTTACTTCAAACCGGTCTTCTTCCCCCAAATCCCAGAAACCCTACTTTCTCTTATTAAATTTCTTTCTTCAAATTTATCCCTAATGGCTCCTCAACAAAAGAAATTAAAGCATGCTTCTACCTCAGAAACACAACCCATTGATCTCTCTATCAAGAAATGGCTTGTGGATCCAATTTCACTCAAGAGATGGAATGACATGAAAGATTTTACTATCCATCCGGGTTCGTTTGTTAAATTCTCAGATTTCTCTAGTTATCGTATCCTAGATTTCGCAAAGGATGCCGACATTGCAAACCTACTTGACTATGATCAAAACAATGTGGAAATTAACCATGTCATGATCAAGTTATTCTATGCTAATCTAAATTTAGAGAAAAACAAGCCCGAGGATCCCAATTTTTGCTTTTGGTCCGTTGTCTGTGGCAAAGAAGTGTTTATCTCATGTGATAGGATGGCAAATGTTCTTGGTTCTCGGTTTATTGGTGAAAAATTCTCAAATGACTTTTGCAATATTCATGTCCGTAATCAAATTAGTCATCAATTTACTGAAGATGACAAGGATAGCACTAAGTCTATTGGTTTACGGCCGTCTGCAAGAATTCTTCATCATACTCTTATGCACTCTCTTTTACCAAGAATTGGAAATTTTGATGCCGTCTATAAAGAAAATTTCAAGGCATTATACGCAATCTATGGGGGCATTCGCATAAACTGGATTGGTATGATCTTTGATGAGATCTTGAAAGTAAATGATAGCTCTAGGCCACACTTGTTTTATAACGAGTATATTATGCGACTCTTGCTCGATTGTGGCATTGAACCACCAAAGTCTTCTATTTCCAAACTAAAAGCCATCAACAAAGCTTCGATTACAAGAATGAAGCTTCCAGCTCCATACTTCAATATTATGCCTTTTGAACAATGGAAAGACCAAGGACATAGAGAAGCTTCCTCCCGTTCATCCCGTCCTAAACCTGAAGAAGTTAAACTTTTAAGATCATCTTCCTCAACAAAAGAATCACTTAACACTATTGCTCAAAATCAATTTCTTCTCGAAGCCCGACTTAAGCGCATGGACACAAAAATGGATAAACGCTTTAACAAACTTAAGTCGTTCTTCAGTTCTATATGGGAAGCAATATCATGTGGAGCATCATCCTCATCCATGCCAACTCAAGACCCTGGCAAGCGCCCAGCTCCTCCTACTTTTGCTTGGACATCCTCGGAGGAGGGTACAAGCTCGGGAACGAGTCATGGACGTGGATACGGAAAAACTCAGCTTGTTGAAGAAGAAGAAGAAGAGGGTGAGACAGAGTCAGATTGAATCTTTTTAGTTTATCTCTTTATCTATTATTTTGTGTAAATTATGACTTTAGTTTTTGCTTTAAGACATTATCTGGCACTTGTACTAAATAGTGTCGCGTTTTAATTCGTACTAGACTCTTGGGTATTATCATATTATGTGACACTTAACTCTTGATCTATGGTAGTAGTTTTATTTTGCTTATACTCTGGATTATATAATTTATATCCTCTATTTTAACAAACTCCTTTTTGTCGATGACAAAGGGGGAGAAAATTGTGCTAACAGTATATATGCAGGAAAATATAGAGTTAAAGGCATAATCTCAGGGGGAGATCATATACAGGGGGAGATTCATAACTATGTTGTCATCAATCAAAAAGGGGGAGAATGTTGAGTCAAGATTTTTATATAGTTTTGATTTCTGACAAAGGAATAAACCGTGATCGACAAAAAGAAGTTATTCATTGAGACACAACGAGTTTCATACGTTAGAGGTTGATTATTTGGTATGTTAGTAGTATTATTTATGTTAAAATCTATCCTCAAATAATCATGCATCTCAAGATAATCGATGTATATACGTTTTGGATGGCATTGCACATTCACTGTGCAATTTAACAGGGACCGGTCGACCGGTCCAAAACCAGGCGGTCGACCGTTCCTGTGTAAATTGCACAATAAACGTGCACACATGCACATAACGTCTATATATTTGAAATTTTGTCTACTGGTCATTTTTGACCTGTCGACCATTTTTAAACAGAAAGCAACCTTTCCCAAAAGACACTTCTTTCTTCAATGGTTGCTTCTCTTACCTTTCATCAATGATCACATCTGTTAATGGCTACTCTTCACAAAGAGTTACAACCATTTATTCTCTATATAAACATATCTAAATCATTGATTGAAATACAACAATTCTTTGCTTTAAAATTCTGATCTTAATTTCTAAATACTCTTGCATTCTAAAAGCTCTCTACTTCAAATTGCTTATTGAATCATTGAAATTATTTCATATCTTTTGATTCAAATAAGTAATATACTTCCTTCAATCTTCACAAACATCATTCACATATTTTGAGGATAAGATTATAGGAAGGGTGTACTACAAGTGACAAATCCGTGTTATCAAGAGCACAAGTTATCAACGACAATTGTATTTGTTTTTGTTGAAGTCCTCGGTGTTATAAGAGGCACGAAATCCCGTTCGGCTGTTCGGGTATTGTAAACCTGTTCCTCCGGGTGAAGCGAGGTAGTTGGTTGTGAAAATCCAGATAGGAGTCTGGGACTGGACGTAGGACGGGAGGTCCGAACCAGTATAAAAATCCCTGGTGTGATTTTTACAGTTTACTGCATTTACTATTCTATATCTGTGAATTGCTATATAGTTAGTTTATTGAATATTTACTTGTTTAGCAATTGTAAATAACATTCCGAATATATTAGTCCATATTACACGATCCGTAATTAGTGTGCACAAGCGTACACACTTTCACAGAGTTTGCTAGTTCTCCCCGAAATGCGTTGTGGCGCAGCAGTTGACTGGACATCTAGGGGTAAAGCACTATTTCGATGCGGGCCGCGAGAGCAATACCAAATCTAGGCAAACTCTGAATACTAGATACGACCCTAAAATTACAGGGGCCAAGGTCGGCCAGTGGGACGATGGGGGATAAGCTTCATCATCGAGAGGGAAACAGCCCAGATCACCAACTAAGGCCCCTAAATGACCGCTCAGTGATAAAGGAGGTAGGGGTGCAGAGACCGCCATGAGGTTTGGCTAGAAGCAGCCACCCTTGAAAGAGTACGTAATAGCTCACTGATCGAGCGCTCTGGCGCCGAAGATGAACGAGGCTAAGCGATCTGTCGAAGCTGTGGGATGTCAAAATGCATCGGTAGGGGAGCGTTCCGCCTTAGAGGGAAGCACCTAGGCAAGCAGGTGTGGATGAAGCGGAAGCCAGAATGTCGGCTTGAGTAACGCAAACATTGGTGAGAATCCAATACCCCGAAAACCTAAGGGTTCCTCCGCAAGGTTCACCCACAGAGGGTGAGTCAGGGCCTAAGATCAGGCCAAAAGGCATATTAAGTGCTTTGGTTATCATAAGGTAAAAACCCATCCATGTTTATGTGCGGTATGGTCTTATGAGATACTCTTTTTTTTCAAAATGGTTTTGTTCAAGAACAAAGTCGATCTATGGCACCATCATATATATTTATAAATTGTAACTCACGCTGGTTTATCAACCCTGATCCGGATATTTTTAATACTTGGGTCAAATCCGAGTAGTTTCAGATTTAGCTGAGAACACTTGGAGTTTCCAGAGGAGAGCTGGAGATCTTCATCAACATATGAATGTATTCTATTATCCATTGTATTTGTTTTGTTATTTTTAGCATTTGTAAGGACCGAAGATTTATAACTATCCAGGCTGAATCTAGGTTAGACTATGATATTATATTTAAAATTTCCATTGTAAAAGATTTTGTGATTAATAATATATGTCATTCCGTTCGTGTAAGATTCTGTTCTATCTTTTTTTCTTCTTTTCCTTAATGATTGGGTTTTCCGGCACTTGAATTTGCGGCACGTGAATACTGAGGATGTATTGGTGTCGATTTTTCAAAGGTCTAAAATCCCATTCATTATAGTAGATTTTGACATTACTAAAATATCATCAGCTTATAAGAGATGAGTAACAATAGGCTCCAATTGTTAAATTGGCAATAAGTTACCCTTAAGCAGTTCCAAATCAAGCATTATGGTAAGAAACTCCTTGGCTTTTGAGAATAGGTAAGGGGATAGGGGATCTCATTGTCTTAATCCCTTATTACTTTCAAAAAAAAACCAAAAGGGGATCCATTAACTAAAATAGAAAATAAAGGGGGCAAAAATGCTCTCATAGATGAGATTAGCAAATTTGAAGGAAAACCCATACAAATCAGCATAAAATGAACAAATTCCCTGTTTATCTTATCATAGGCTTTATGTAAATCAATTTTCAAGCACAATTTGTTTGATTTTTTCCTGTTAAATCCTCTTACCATTTCATAAGCCATCAATGAATTTTCAGTAATTATCCTTTCTGGAATAAATGCATTCTAGTTTATTGATATTAACTCATTCATGTAGCCTTCCATTCTGTATCATATAAGATTAGCCAGAATCTTATATATAACATTACATGATGATATAGGCCTATAACCTGTGATGTCTAGATTTGGCTTTTTTTGGGAATTAGACAGATAAAAGAATGGTTTATTTCTCTAATATTTTTACATGAATTTTGAATTCCAAGTTTAACTTCCTATAAATCCATTTTAATTTGCTCCCAGTGAATTTTGATTTTTTTTGCACTTAAGCCATCAGGTCCTGATGAGCTATTATCATCAAATTTGAAAAAGGGCTGCTTTGATTTCTTCCAATTGAAATGGACTATTCAAGTTTTCTCTTTCATTTTATGATAATATTTTACAAGTAATGCCTGAAAATTGATACTTTACATGTGATAAATTGAATAATTCTGAGAAGTAAGCAATAACTTCTGGAGCATTTCTCTCTAATGCTGAAATTAAATTGCCGTTTGAATCTAGAGTGTACTTCCTCCTTCTGCTTGTTTTAGGGATAGACATTTTGTTGTGAAATTTTTTGGTTGTTTGTCCCCATGAGTTAACCATTTCAATTTCATTCTTTGGTTATTCCCAGCAGCTAGTTTCCTCATAAGATTTGAAAGGTGGTCTGTTTTCTATGCATATTGTAGTGCAATATTTTCATCCATTGGTTGGTGTACAAGTTAATCATATAACGCATTAGCCTCTTCTTTTATTTAATCGCAAAGAACTTGACCATTACCTCTGGTTTTTCGCCCTGATTTCAGAGCTGGTTTAGATGCTTTTAGTTTACCAAGAAGAATGGAAAAAGGGTTGCCTTGAACATTTAGACTTAAAGCATGTTTCACTATACTTTTGTAGTCATCATACATGCACCATGAATTGTTATACCCGAAAGGTATTCTGGTATTAACAAAATTGTTAGGTGTAAACTTGACTAATATGGAAGTATGATCACCTAGGGGGTGACTGCCAAACTTAATTCCGAGTTCAGTGAATTTATCAATCCATTGATTATTAACAAAGACTATGTCAGTTTTGCTATGAATAGAGAAGTTAGTTCCACCTCTCCAAGTGAAAACATTGCCTGTAATTTCTGGTTCAGTGAGATTTACAGTGATAATACAATTCATAAAATCAGTATCACCCGGTGAGTTATAAATTCCCTGATTAATTCTACCTTGACTTGATAAAATTTCATTGAAATCTCCTAACACTATCCAAGAAATATAAACAAGTTTTGTTAGTTTATTGCCATAATTCAGTTCTTTGGTCAGCAGTCTTAAAAGCATATATGGTACCCTATGGGAAAAAATGCATCAGACGACATATATGCTCCGTTGTCTGATTGCATATCTATCTGTTGTTAAATCTCGTGTCGTCTCATTGCACATCAGACCACAAATATGCCCCATCATCTAATATGCACTGACATAACAATAATAAAAAACCATATGTTGTCTGATGTTATAGTATTATTTCTAGAATTTCGTATTAGACAACATATAAATATTGACTGATATGAATAATTGTTCACATAATGAAATATATATTTGCATAATGAAATAAATGAATCGCAATTTTATTTAAACAAATATTTTATTTCAAATTCAAATACAATACGACTTTCACTATCACTCTACTTACATTTTCAAATACAATACATCTTTCACTATCACTCTCATGTTTACTACATTTCTCTACACTCTCATATATAACATTCTTTTACTCACACTCACTCGAGTTTGTTTTTGATGTTGATCTTGATATGCTTGCTCTAGTTTGTGTCCAGCCATCTCCTGTACCTTATAAATAACCAATGCAGTAAAATGGAAAAGGAAACAAACCTAAATTGCAAAAATAAAATTGAATTTGAATATTAATATTGCCTCAGTTTATGGGTTTGTTTTCTCTTTATGTTTTAAACAAGGACAAATATATCTGTGCACAGACAACTTATGATATGCACGGTGTATCACTATGAATATCACAAGGCCAAGCATCGATTAAATCTCATGGACTATTGCAAAGGTCAAGCCCGAAGGCTCAGCACGGCGCAAATGTGCACAAGGTGAAGCCCAAACCTCATCGGGCCCAACTCAGGTGCACATATATAGAAGTACAAACTAGGCAACAAAACAGTCAAAACTATCTCAACACTACCTTGAACCAAGCAGCAAAATAATCAAAACAAACCAGGCACATATACAAGTACAAGTACAAACCAGTCGCAAAGGATTCAACCAACAGTGCACACACACATAACAATCAAATTAGCAAACATTCACACACATATATATACATGAAAATGCACACTTGCACATCCAAAAAAAGCAAACAAGACAACTAGGCAAGAATTTAAGATAGTGCACATAAACAAGCTCAAGCAAAATAACAAGTGCAAATGCATAGAAAATGGTTCAAAAACTCAAAACGGTTCGGAACTGAATTCAAGATAGTGCACATAAACAAACTCAGGCAAATCAACAAGTGCAAATGCACATAAAATGGTTCAGAAACTCAAAATGGTTCAGAACTGAATTCAAGTTGGTGCACATAAACAAGCTCAGGCAAAACAATAAGTGCAAATGCACATAAAATAGTTCAGAAACTCAAAATGGTTCGGAACTGGACCAGCAAAAGCAACATGGACTAGTGTAATATACAAGTTTAAGTATATACAAGTGCATACAAGTATATATAGAACTGGACAAGTATACAAGTTCAAGTATAACATGGACTAGTGTAATATACAAGTTTAAGTATATACAAGTGCATACAAGTATATATAGAACTGGACAAGTATACAAGTTCAAGTATAACATGGACCAGTGTAATATACAAGTTCAAGTATATACGAGTGTATACAGAACTAGACTAGCAAAAGCAACAAAAAATCAAAATGGTTCAAAAACTCAAATTGGTTCAAGCTCAAGTATATACTAGTGTATACAAGTATATACAAACAACTCACAAACCAACAACATGTATGGATGGACCAAGACAACATAATAAGAAACTAGCAAAAGCAACTAGACCAGCAAATGCAATATGGACCGTCACAACAAAAGCAACATGAACCATCAAAGTGCACAAACAAGGCATCTCTAGTGTGCACTGCCTTGTCACAAAGTAAAACAAGCAAGTGTCACAAATTAAAATAAGGCAGTGCCACAAACATTCACACATATACATACATATGTATGTTTGTATATACATGGAAGTTCAAACCATCAAGAATACAAGTACAAGGCAGGGACAAGTGTACACATGAACTTAAATGTACACTAACTCGGACATGAACTCAGACATGGTAATGCAAGTGGAACTCAAGTGTACACATGAGCTATCAAATGAAGTATATATATGTACATATATGAACATATATACACATATATCTCAAAACAGCTTACGCATGTGACAGATCAAGAGAAAAGATTGAAATTTTCAAAGTCATATATATAAACGAATAACCAGGCACACTAATATACATATACACACATATGTATATACATGTATATATGTACATGGTGAGTAGAAAGGCAACTCAACAGCATGGTTCAGAAACTCAAAATGGTTCAGAATTGAATTGTTTCATGCTCAAGTATATACAAGTGTATACAAGTATATACAAATAACTCACAAACTAACAACATGTGTGGATGAATCAAGATAGCATAACAAGAAACCAGCAAAAGCAATTGGACCAGCAAAAGCAACATGGACCAGCAAAAGCAACATGGATCATCATAGCAAAAGCAACATGGACCATCAAAGTGCACAAACAAGGCATACTAGTATGCACTGCCTTGTCAAGGCAGTGCACTAGCTTGTCACAAATTAAAACAAGCAAGTGCCACAAATTAAAACAGCAAATGCCGCAAATTGAACAAGGTAGTGCCATAAATTAAAACAGAGCAGTGCCACAAATCATACCATGATGAATAAGAAAATTAAAATAGCAGAGAAGTCCATAGCTAAAGTAAAGATCAGTACACATATCAACAACCAAAGTGCAGTCCAGGTTCAAAGTTTCGAAGCATATATATGAAGAACAAGTCAGTAAAGCATAAGAACCATTTCAAATCAAAATCTCAAAATTAAAATATAGGAAATCAAATCCTATATAAGCACCCATATCATCATCGGCATAATTATAGATCGAGTTCCACCAAAATCAAAAGGTAATAAAAAATCACGTACCAATCAGTAGTAATCAAGTTCGATTAGGAATCCTAATTCCAGAAGATGCGAGAGAACCCAAATTGAGAGTAAGAGAGTATCGGATTTGCACAAAGACGAGAAGACGAGAAGCAGACGGCTTTAATTTCATAAAACCCTAAGTTGAAGATGAGAAGGAGATAGACATTTGCAATGTATCGAGATATGGATTGAAATAAAATAAAAAGGGGAAACAAAAATATAAAGAGGGAAACAAAAATATAAAGAGGGAAACAAAAATAAATAGCGGCCACAAAATAATTGAGAGGGAAAAGATGGAGCCAAAACTAAAAAAATTTATAACTTAAATCAGACGATAGATAAAATGTTGTCCGAATGATAAGCATTTTCATAAAGATTTCACGGACTATTCAGACAATAGTTGAAATATTTCAGAGGCTCTTCAAACAACAGATGATTTTTTATGTGTTGTGTGAAAAGTGAGATAACAGAAAATCTACCTTATGTTGTGTGATCGCTGTTGTCTGATTCACTTTGTGGCATAGTGGTAGAACAAATCAGGCTTAAACCACCTACATTATGAAGTATGCAGGAAAGGAATTGGTCACTAGAGTGTGTAACAATATTAGACCATTGAGTGGAACCCTAAATAATCAATATTCTACTTTATGGTCATTCTTTATATTATAAGAAAACCTCTATTTACCATCTAATTTTCCCATAAAACCAAGTTAATTTATTTTCTAACAGTTCTACAAAAGAATATCTACCACTGTTGATTAATTGTAATATCTCATTTTTTTTGAAAGGGCATTCATTCCCCTTATGTTCCATACAAGGAACTCCATTTATAATGATGAGTTTGGATTACTACTTCTTTCAGGGGAAGCAGTAGCCCTCGTCACCTGAGATATTCTTTGCTTTTTGTTTTTTGCTTTTAATTAACTGGTCAAATTATTCTAGGCAGGGTTATCAATCACTTCCGAAGGTAAAGAAACTTTGAACTCAAAAGAGGTCCTCAGATTTGACTTTCCTAGTGGATTTAGATCTAGTAGCATACTTTCTATTGAGCGATTGATCAGAACTGATAACAATGTGATCCTCTGTTGCCATGTTTTCAACTGTTTCTGCTGCAGTATCCACATTTATGTCAACTTGTTTACTGTCTATGTTAGTATGCATGCCTAAATTATTTTCCATTTGATCATCATTCATAGCAATTTGAATTGCATTAACCGGGACTGAACTTTCTTATTTAATCTTGGATTGTGAACTGCCAACTTGGATTGTAATATTTTTCTAATGGTCTTCATTTGCTTGCTGAATTAAAGGATTTATATGAGCTTCTTGCTTATATGTCTTTTATCTATTGCTCATTTCAGTGTGTGCATGACCTTGCATATAAGTTTCTAATCCATTCTCTTGAGAATTATACATATTATTCTGTAGGTCATTATCTATTTCCATCTAGTTAGCTTTACCTTTATTGTCTTACTTTGGAACCCAGATTTTAGTAAATGGACAAACATTTCCAGAAGTTTGAAGCTATGGCAATTCAAACATCTAGGGTTTACTGATATTCAATATCTTGCATAATCAATTGATCAAATTCATTAAGTATAGGAACTTGTTTAGGATAGTTAAAAGATCTTGACACTTTGACTAAAACCCTAGCATAAGCTATTTTTTACTATACCTTTCGTAAATTTATCTAATTTATAGGTTTACCTATTACCACTGCGATTCCATCTGTCCCAATGACCGCCATTTCATCCCAGTGACTACAACTGCAAATCCATTTTTTTAAGTATATGTAACGACCTGGTATTTCGAACCGTTCGCATTCGCACATGTTGGACTTGAATTGCTCAAAACAATAGATTGTTAATTTATATTTGGCAAAACTCAGCATATACAGTAAATAAATCAATCATAGAATCACAGATACAGAGTAATACAACAATAAGCAGCGGAATAGATAAATAGTAGTTCATGAAGCTACTATATAAACAACAGAGTCTGAAACAAAATACAACAGAAT
Source organism: Allium fistulosum (assembly GCA_030737815.1). Taxonomy (NCBI): domain Eukaryota; kingdom Viridiplantae; phylum Streptophyta; class Magnoliopsida; order Asparagales; family Amaryllidaceae; genus Allium; species Allium fistulosum. Next base: position 373,008,605 of record CM060902.1, on the reverse strand, counting down.
CTCAAATACAGAGTAGTCTCAAATACAAAGGTAACTACAGACTGAATAGAAATAACAGGAAACAACTGAAATAACTGAAAGCTGGATCGATAGATGGATCTTCAAGCGAAGCTCCAAACTCCAAAAGTGAGTCTCAAATGCTATGACACTCAGTCTGACCCGAGCATAAAGCAAAACAAAACACTCGAGTCAGGATTAACATTCTTATATAGTAAATTAAACTCAAGTAAAATGTCAACTGAAATACAAATAACTTAAAGGATGCTTGGGATTTCCAACCTCTAAGGATCCATGGAACTATCTACTATGTAGTAATATACGCTATTATAATATGTCTATAGTAAAGTAAACTATTAAAATAGCATTAAGGCTTTACCATATCCCCCTTAACACATTTTATATATTCACATAGTCTATACAGTACCGTAACTCCCCCTGTAAACTATAGGGCTATCAGAGGGCACTCCATAGGTATGGTACAAACCAAACTCATAGAAGGCGTGATAGGGGATGCGACAAGGAACTCGAGGCAATGCCAGGGTAGATATACCGTTTGCATATTCAGACTAGTGGTAACGCATAGCAGCTACTACCGCCCACCTCGTGACACACTCCCAAATTAAAGGGTGCACCCAATCAAATCACAAAAGCAATAGAATGGTATCGAAGAAGTATGCCCGATCGGAGGAATGACCTCACTTGGCCCAGCGTGGCTCCTGTTTTAGCCACATCAAGCTGACTCACGGGAGTCAGGGCTGCGTTAATACCTCATATAGAATCGTCACCAAACCATCCTACTTCATTCTGGAATCTCCACCACGTACACAGTTGTTAAAGTGGTTTTCGGTATTGGTAGAGAGTATGACAATATCCGATCCCGGTCTCTTTAACAACCAAACGCTTATTTCACACCTTGGTCATTTCTTTTCAAATAGTTCCTACTTCATATCAAAATATCATATTCGTTTCAAAACCATATCAATTCGATATCATTATTTACTTTAAATAATATTAATTTCCAAAAATCATAATACTTTAAAATCATAGCACTTTCGAAAACATAACACTTTCAAAATCGCAGTACTTTCGAAATCATAACACTTTTGGAATCATAACACTTTCGAAATTATAGCACTTTCAAAAACATAACAGTTCTGACTTAAATAGTTTAGATATTGAAAGTAGTATTTTAAATTAAAATAGTTTATATTTTAAAATCATTTATATAAAAAAATTAGTTTCCTCCAATTTCGTAAATCGATTCAAATAATCTTCAATTCCACCATTCAATTTAAATCAATTCCAGTTTAACCATTTCAATTTAAAGTTCAAAGATCCAAGTTTATATATTCAAACATTTACAATATAAATTTCATTTATATTTCAACATTTAACTTTAATTTATTTCAAATTAGAAAATATTCACTTAACCATCTTAATAACAAATTGTTGAAATCCCAATTTATACATTTAAATCAATATTCAATATTCAATCTCAATTTCTTTATTTAAAGTTGAGAATATTCATTAATCGCCTTTTATTAAATCAAGTTATAAATCATATCTTCCAAAATCTCAAAAATCAATAAGTTCAAATAAATTCTTATTTACATTCAATTATTAACCAATTTAAATTCCAAGTCAACATTTATTTATCTTCCCAACCTTTATTATTAAAGTTGTTAAAATCTATTTTTTTTAATATTAATATAAATTTAAATAAATATTTACACATATTATAAATTAAATCTTATTAAATTAAATGTATTTTGAATTAAATCTTATTTTATATATTTTTAAAATAATAAAATTATAAGTAAAATCTTAAAAATTATATTTTTCAAAACTAACTTATAAATTTAAAATTTCCTAAACATATAAATTTAAAAATCTAAAATTTAGACATATATAAAAATAACATTTATATAACATATTTTAAAAATCAATATTTATTAAAAACTATATATTTCCTTTCAAACTTTGGAAATCATTTTCAAAATATAGATCAACGGTGTCCGTATATAATTTTCTATTCTATGGTCAAGAGATACGGATATTTATCATTTCAGTCCGCAATTTAAATATTTACGGGTATATATCATTTCAACCCGCAATCCTAAAAACTCAAAATCTATGAAAATCGCTTGGGTTTATCATTTCAACCCATAACGATTTTTCCCTATTCTACAAAATCGTTTGGGTATGTATCATTTCAACCCATAAGGAATTCTAAATTAAAAGGGAACTTGCAGAGTGAGAATAAATATGATAAAAATATAACATATCAATAAAAGGCATATATCATCAGTGATAAAATTAAATAAAATATATACAGCAGGATATGGTGTCATATCACAGGTGAACAATTGCAGATAATGCCATATCATATTTAAAAATTTAATAACTAGCAGTTCAAATTTAACAGCATATTTCAATTGTCGTTTCAAGTGAAATCAAATTTATTAAATATAAGAATGTTAATCGTGAGTGATTGCTCACCTTCCGAGGCTTGAGAGATAACAAGAACAAGATGGTGATACGGTCACGCACTCGGATACGGACACGCCACTCAAATGCAGATCCGAAGAGCGATGAAGCGAAATGTATAATATATCGATATATATTTTCTCAAAAATCAATATAAAATTTAAAGCACATATATATAAAATCAAAATCTATATCTACATATTTAAAAAAATCAAAAAGTAGAATCAGCAGCTTCTTACCAATGGGACAAACAAACCTATATATTATAAAGATCCAAACATTTATATATATTATATTTTAAAACTTTTTTTTATATATATATATATTAAAAATCCAATTATCCATATAACTCTATTATATACATAAATAAACACGTTGACGCTTAAAAATTTAAAAATCAAATAAAGCCTTAAAACTGTAAACAATAAACTTTGTAACTCTATTTTATATTATATATATAATATGAAACAAGCAACGGGCAAGAAGAATATATGCAAACAGGGTTTTCAAGAGAAAGCGCAAATATATATAACTATATACATGCACTTTAAAATCAAACATCATTTATATATATATATATATATATATATATATATTAGTTACCCAAATCATATACAACCTGTATATACACATTTCGAAATTTAAATGTAGATTCAGAACATACTTTATTATAATATATATACATAAACTCAACAGAAACTTATGTAACTTTATACTATAATATGTATAATACTTATTTATAATTTAAACTTACATATCACATACATCTATATACACAACAAAATATACATACAACCTGTTAAGGAGGCTGCGACTGGGTCAGGAAAGGCACGGAGGTCGTGGGGAGACAACCATGTTTCGGTGAAGGGATGATTAGTGGGCTCGGGCTTGTTCAGGGGTAGCTGTAGGCGGTTGGTGGAACGGAGGGGTTTAACACGGTGGCAGCTCGATGCTACGGTGGTGGAGTTTCTGGTGGTAGGGCGTTGGTTGTGTGGATCGACTGTGGGTTTGCGGAGGCAAAGGGAAAGGCTACTTGGCGTTGGTGGTTTCGGCAAAAGATGGAGTGGAGGCAGATGGAAAAAGAACTGGTCGGTTCAAGGGCAAGGCGAAAGTGGTGGAGATGCTCGGCGGCGATGAGATGCGGGTATGGCAAGTTGGTCGAGATATGGAGGATGAATAGGCAATACGAGTAAACAATATATATATAATTTTTTTTCTTTTCCTTTCCCGAGGCAAAAGAAAAGCAACCTGTTATGATTTTTTTCTTTCTCATTAGAAAAGCAAGAGTAGGAAAGAAGAGAGAAAGTAAGCAGAGATTAAGCGAATGAATTATATAAGAGAAGAGCAGCCTTCAAAATATATGTACTTTCGTATAAAAGTATGAACTGGCAACCAAAGAGACAGAGTGGTGAGGAGTTAAATGAAAAAGGATGAGCACGGTGGCTGTTAGAAAAAAAATAAAATGAACAGCCTCAAATTATATATATAAACTAATATTACATAATTGATTAAAATGAAGCACCATCATGAAACATAAATTATTGAATATGAGGAATCATAAAAGTTAAAGTCTTAATTACAGAGAGTTATAAAAAGATGGTGGCCATTTATTTCACGGGAAAGCAAACGAATAGACATAGGGAAACAAAAGGGCTCGAACGATTACCGATACGGCTAGTCGTTTTGTCGTTTTCGTCGCATACCGAACTCCGAAATACACAAATGAATATACTGCGGAGATCAGCACGACGAGACGATCAGAATGGTACACAGACATGAGCAATACAACCATCCTATCAAAACTCGAATTTCGATGCCAAACTGTTGCTAATTTGCCGAAAATAAGAAAAACGGGGCTAGAGAAGATCAAATCTGACAAAACGAATTATGACGTCTCACTCAGAAAGTAGTTTACATTTTTATTATATAAAAATATTCAGATTTCGAAAATATTTTATTTTCATCAAATTAACTGAATTTAAATTGAAAATTTCAAACAGAATTAACATTCATATTTACCAATGAAAATCTACCATTTGCTATGTTTAAATAGACGCATTTCAAATATCAAATTTTCAATTCAAAAATTTCCTATCTAATTTCAAACAAAAATTTCAGTTAATTACATTATAAAAACCGTTAAAATTTACAGGTCATTACAGTATATGAACTTGTTTAGAAACTGTGTACAATGGTTCTTTACTTAATTGCATTCCCAGTGACCACTATTTTATCATCACGAGTTTTCTATTATAGAAGTAAGGACCCCCTTCTAATGCTTTATCGAAATCTTCTTTCCTTTCGAATTTGATGGCATAAAATCCATTCTGTTTTGAGTAAATGGTAAATTCACCTGATGGTTTCCATACACTGTGAATATAAGCTTTGAAAAAGGGATAGTGAGGTATATGGCCTACAATATAAATTACAATCACATTATCCTATTGTTGTCATGCATTTTAAACTATTTCATTAGTCATTTTAGCATACTGCAAAGAGTTAACTTCACTTGGATGATAGAGTTTTAAAGGAGTACAAATTGGAATTTGGTTACCTATAATTACATCCTTCCATGTTCGGCTAACGTTTGCAAGATTTGACCAAACATTAGGGTTGGGATTATTCACCTTATCGGGCAGTGATGACTCTTGGGAGTTCTGATGATTATGGTTGTGTAAAAACCTCGAGTTCCTTTCATTTGAATTAGGTCTAGGCATGGAATGGACATGGTATTGTGTAGTTTCGACTCTTGGAAAGGAGGCCCTAGGCCGTTTATGCCATTTTCTAGGTTGCACATTAGTAAACCATCAGCCTCTTCAAGTGCAAGTTGCATGGGATGAGTGGCTTCAGTGGCAGGTAGATGGGAGGTGGATTCGGGATTGGAGGAGGGTAGAAACTGGAGAGAGAGGGGAGGACATGGCTAGGTTTCCAAAAGACAATAATTATTGGTATAAAAAGGGTGTAGGACGATGGAGTAAGATGAGTTTTGAGTTTGCCCCAATTTATCGTTGTTAACAGTAAATGTAGTGGTAAATAAATATCAAAACCCATAACATCCCAGTATGGAGCTAAATAAAATAAATACAATAAAATGTATTTTTGGTTTTAAACTGGATTATGATGAATAAAATGGATTTTTGGAATTAAAGAGAGAAATTGGAATTAAATATTGAAATAGAGTTTTAAAACGGATTTGAGTTGTGAGAATTATTTTAAATAAATATAAAAGGTTGAAATATTAGGTAAATGAGATTAAAAAGTTATTTTGGAGATTTTTATTGAATTAAATTCAATAAATTTGACTTTTTTATTATTTTTGGTATAAACTGAGAAATATTGATTTAGAAATTAAAATTGGCATTTCAATTGAGCTTTGTGATCCAAAGTTATTTAAAATTGATATTCGTGAAATAAAAATATTTATGAGCTTTAAAATAATATTAAGGAATAAATAAATATTTTAAAATTGTTTCAAAGGTTAAAAGCAGTATTTTACCACTGAAAAATTATTTCGGTAGAAACAAATTTTAGAAAAATATTATATTGGTTTGGGTAACTTTTGTAAATGAAAAAATGATTTAAAATGGTTGAAGAGAGTTAGTAACCCAGTGTATAAAAAGAAAACCTATTTTCTTCATTTATGTTTGGGCTCAAAGTCCATTTAAAGGCCCAAAACCTGTTCCTATTTCTTAAACCATCCTATTCTTATCATAAGTTTCCTTCTTATACACTTTCTTAACCTAAAAGCTTTTTGAAAACTTATGTTAATGGTAGCAACATCACATAGGGTTGCATTCTGATCAATTTCTAGCAACTTTCAAGGAGAAAAAACTTAAGTAAGAGGCTCCTAACCCTATCTACCTATCATATCGTCCTACCTAGCAAGTTCAAGGAGAAAAAATTAGGTAAGAGGCTCCTTTCCCTATCGACCTATCATATCATCCTATCTTGAGTTGAAGCAGACAGACGCAACTTAATTCTCCTCAGGAGTTTATCGGTCCGTCGGGTTCTCCTGAGTATATTAAAAAAAATGAGTATAACATAATTAATTTTTTTTGAAAATATATGCTTGATTTTTTCTTCTGTCATGATGATATTACACATCTAAAAGTTGATAGATTAGTGCATATGAATTATAGTGTAATAATTGTTTGAAGTTGTATATGATCATGTTGACGGCTTCATGAAACCCTTTGCAAAAAATTGAATTTTGATGCTTATATAGATTGGCCTGAAACAAAAATTCACTTGCAGTAGAAAGAGCACCCAAGATGAGGTATTCAGCCACCAAAGTCGTGTCGGATACCGATGACGGATTAGGCTCCGACCTGGAGTTTACAACTCCAGGCAATGCCTGACCGGTCGACCGACCAGGGATTTCCTGGAGCTGTAAGCTCCAGGCAAGAGCCTGATATGTTTAATTTTTTAATTACTTTTTAATTTCTTAAAACGATTTTAATAAATTTTTGACTTTTGAAAATATTGAATGAACATGTACAGTTGCATAGCGTTTAAAAAATATATTTGGAAATTATTTGAATTTATTTATGGAAGAGGGCTATGAAATTGATTTTTGGTACTGAATAGTGCAAAGCAATTTCAAAATTAATTTATATGGCTTTAAACCTGAAACTTTTGGAAAATATTTTATAAGTGATTTTCAAGTATTAAATTCCATATCTCTTTGATATATGTGTGCACATATACACTATATCATTTTTGTGCACATTGGGTGTTTCATATCATGTTATGTTTGAATAATCAAATGCAAATATATGAGCTAAAATTGAATACTATTGCTGTAAATTAAATGAAATTTCCTTAATTGAACTTGGGTGTTATGAATACTATGATGTGAATGAATTAATTGGGTGCAATGTTTCTATATTGTGAATGAAGTCCGAGTAACTATCACATCATAATTTGTAGTATATGTAGGTTGACCTCTTGGTTTGTTATGTATTGAATATGAAAGTATTTAACTATATTCTCATCAAGTGATACTATGATGGCCTCCTTATTAAAATGTTTTGATATGCCTAATTATGTTAAGTAATGAATGATATGAAATGAATGACTATGCTTTACGTCCCATGTTATGGCATATGTGTATGTGTGTGTATGTATATAGTGTAATAAATGATGACACACACCATATGATATAAAAATGGGATATAACGTCATTATGGGAATGAACGGTGTTAAGTAGGTCAAATATTCCATAGAATTTGATATTTGATGATAAGGGTACGGGATGAGACTACTAGATGCTAGTATCCATCCTAGCAGATAGATTTGTGGTCGCTACTTGAATCACGATGGTCGGGTCCGACATTAGTTTATTGTCAAAATGATCTGTTGCATGGACACAACCACGGAGTAGGTGTAGTGCAAATGAGGATAATTGTAATTATACAGATGGAGATGAGATAAGATGATGTTTTCAACATAAAGGATTAAGCACCAATGTGAACGGGATGATTATGCAAGAGATAGACCGTGTTAGGGCACCCACAAGTTCTGGTCGATGGATATACGGGTGAAATAGGCCTTGATATCTTGGTGTCGAGACAAAGTCTAGTAGAGTGAAAATGATACGATTCACTAGTGATTGCAGACCTCATAAGTGAATAACTTAAATAGTGATTTTGATATAAATGAAGATTTTAACTTATAAATGTGAATAGAATGTGATATTCCAGTTGATTAGAGTAGTAGCTGTGAGTTACTTTAAATAGTGCCATGACATGGATGTTTACACTATTTTGATATGACGGGATGTGGGCGGGTTTATATTATGGAATGCGACATATTTTTTATATGATATATCGTATATGTACCATACACCACATATTTGCTATGCATATTGCACTGTTACATCATGGCTTGTTTCTAGCCTGATTCGGGATTTTTTTTATGTTTGTGACATCACATTAGGTCAGACCGAAGTGTTGTTTTAGCAAGATGCTTAATATTGGATGCTTGTCTATTTTGCGGGTCGAGCAGACTATAGGACATGTCAGGATCTTTTTTACTATGTTTGGAGTACCACTATTTGGAGTATCATAACTACTACTGGGAAGTCAACGTCTACAATACCATTTTCTTCATTGTGGATGATGAGCTCTGAGGCATTGTTAGTGTTAGTTGTTGTATATTAGTGACTTTAGTAGTAGTGCAGTGTGGATGTCATACTTTTAATTAAAGCTATCATGTACATAATGACATATTTTTGATACGTCCATGTATCAGACATCTTTTGTTGTATATATTATCTTTAGTTGGTTTTCTATGATACCTTATTGATATCTTATTATCGCTTATTTTTATTCTAATACGCGATTTACATAGTTTTGGAAGTGTAGGGTCAAGTAGTGTAATGTATCCGTGTTGAGCCAAAGCAGTGTATACGAGAGATTTCTCCTCTCGAGCCCTTTGATCTAGGCTATAGGTCGGTAAACTCCAACAGATAGGTTGGTCACTAGAGCTACGGCGTCATAAATTGGTATCAGAGCTTGGTTAGACCTAGATTTGAATAAATAAGGAATAATAACATATTTAACCAAAAAAGAGTCAGAATTAGGAAGTTGTCCAAGTCTGGGTAACCTGGAGAGAGTCTAGAATAAAACTTCTATGCTATATATGAGTTATAGTTAGTGTTCTAAGAGGTGAACACTAGGATAGTATTTATATTATTATTTGCATTACACTACGTATTTGTTAGTAAAATTTATATATTTGAATATACTGTCTAATATTTATCTAATAAGTGGTAAATGTGTTAGTTTGCGGAAGTAAGGATCTTAAAGCTAATTTAACACTAGAGGGGGGAAGGGACAGTGTTTAATAACTTTTTTGAATCTTTTTTATTTCTTTTAAGATTATAGTTTAAAAAACGCAAATTGACAATCACAGAAGCAAACACCGATGAAAGCACAGACAAATATAAAAGCACTAAAAGTAAAGAGTTGGAGAGATCACACCAGGATTTTATACTGGTTCAGAGTAACCTTACATCTAGTCCCGTACAATTTTCGTGTACAGATTTCTTTTCAAATATCAAAGTTTATACAATCTCGATTTCAAGGCTAAGAGACACCCTCCAGATTTTCCGAGCTCTGGGTACACTCACGATTCGAACGGGACATTAAGCACACCTACTTGATTCAAACGGGACACAAGCACACCCACTTGGATTTCAAGGACACAAAAAACACCTAAGAGTATTTGAGTATGATTTGATAGATTTTACAAAATCAATTTCTTCATCTTGAATACAAATAATCCTATAGCCTCTTGAATAACACTTTGATATTGATTTGAGTGTGAGAGATGAGAGAGATTAGAGAGTAAGCGGTAGAGAATCAAATCAATAGATTTTGGATTTGATTCTGATTGAATTTGAGAAGATTTTGAGTGAAATTTCTTTTGGAAATCATGAGAGTGAAAGAGGAGAGAAAATATAAGAAAGTAGTTAACTGAAATTCATTGAGAGAAACCCTATTATAGAGAAACAACAGTCATTTCCACTCGCAAAGAGATATGACGAAAAGATACTTCCATTCAAGATTTGAATTTTGAAAATCTCTGACTATATGTCGACATATGGGTTTATGTATGTCGACAAACCCTTTGTAATTTTGAAAAATATTTGATAAAAATTGTGTTTTGAAAATACTAGGTTTTGTAAAATATTTTGATACTTTGTAAAATCATTTGAACTTAGTTTATACACATTTTAACTATAATAAAACTTAAGAAAAATTTATAAAATAAATTTGAAATATTTTAATATATAAAGGATTTAAATATGAATTTATTTTGAAAAATAATATATAAAGTATAAGTGAATATTTATTTAAAATTAAAGTATTAATGAATGTCAAATTATATAGAAATTTGTAAATAAATAATTATAAATTAGGAATCATTTGAAAGCTATTTTGAAAAGATGTTTGAAATATCATTTTGAAAACAAGGATTTCTAAAAATCATTTTGAAAACTAGGATATTTGAAAATCATTAAATTAGAGAATATATTTTAAGAACCTTTTCGAAAAAATGAAGAGAGATCAAAGACATGCTATTAGGGCTTTAACAAAATAATCTAAGACTCTATAACTTATCTTGATATCTTGAATCTTCAAACTCATGAGTCTTCAATCTTTGACACTTGAATCTCTACATCAGCCTCATTTTCAGCCTCTTGAGTCTACTCTTGATATTGTACAGTCTTCTTAATCAACACGTGTCTAATATCCTACACTATATACTATATGTAATTTGATAAAACATTAGTATCTATATTTTATATGATCTCATATGGTTGGTGTCATCAAAACCAATACCTAAGGTACTAACATTCTCCCCCTTTTAGATGATGACAAACATGTATATAAAATATGACACAACTCCCTCTGAGTTACAAAAATCCCCCTTAATCTATGCCTGGATATTTTATATATTCTATCTCCCTCTTTTTGATGATGACAACCATGTATATAAAATATGATATAACTCCCCCTGAGTTACAAAACTCCCCCTTAACCTATGCCTGGATATTTCATATATTTCTCTCCCTTTGTCATCAACAAAAAATTTAACCAAAAACTCCCCCATCCAAAGTACTATATATGTATATATTGATAAGTAAGAAGTGATAATAAAACCAAAATTTATTAACCAATCCAATCCAGTATACACAATCAAACCAATCTAAAGTCAATACAATTGAATCATCATAAGTCAAACAAATCAATTCAAACCAATTATAGTCCTAAATAAATTCATGCAAAGCAATTCATACTTCTTATTCTAGTGTAATCTTTTAATATACAAACTTAAATCGAATCTTTTATATTATTCAAAAACTAACCAATCAACTTAAACTTCCCTAGGAACTTCTACCTAATCATCGGAACTGAAAATTGGATCTACTTTGATGGCATTCCAATTTCATTGTCTTTGTTGATGGCACTATCCGGATTGCTGGTTGGTTCATCTTTGATAAGGGAAGAAATCATCCATCGAATAGCATCAGAATGCATTTCTTGTTCTTTTATCATATGCATCTGACTCAATTCTAAGTGTCTTTGATTAAGGATAAAAGTAAGGAAATTCTTGAATGATTGAAGGGTTGGTTCAAGATTTTTACATAATTTTTGGTGTGGAGAAGTCATATTTGAAAAGTTAAGTTTGTAAGTGAAAAGGGAGAAGAAAGAGAATGGAAATAATGTTTTTCTGGAGTGAATAGGTTTATATAAGGGTGAAAAGTCGTTTGGAATAGTTGAATAGATGGTAGTTGTTTTATTCTGAAATTTAAAATTATTTGGTTCCTGCCCGTTATACGTCAACATATAAGGTACTCATATGTCGAAATATATATCGTATTTGGCAAAATCAACTTATTTCCTATTTTTGTAATTAGCCTAAACTATTGCATTTTATGACTTTCTAGAGGCTAATAACAATGTATAATAGCAAGGAACATGATTTCATTGATAACCACAGATGAGTACATGAAATTTAAAGATAAACACAAAAGATACATGGATTAAAACTAGAACAATTCAAACTAAAAGCTAGAAAATCATAGGAAATACAACTAGGAAGAAGTAGATGAAGATGAGGATTTTCCACTAATCTTGTGAATAATCTTTCCAAGTACTTGTCTACTTTGTTGGAAAGAGAAGTGAGTGATTTCTTAAGCTTCTTTTGGTTATTAAGAAGCTTTTCTTGATTCTTGAGAATTTCCTCGGTGGATGGATGAGATGGCTTTTCGAAACTCTCCAAAGAAGTGTCTTTCTTCTTGTTCCTCCTCCTCCTCCAATTCCATTTCTTCTCCTTCATCTTCCTTCTCTTCTCTAATTTCATGCTCCTCCTCCCAAGCCAATCTTGCTTCCTTCTCCGTAAAAGTTCATAAGGCTCAAAGATGAGTGAAATGTTCATGAGAGATAAGCTGGCCTTGTCGAAGACTTTTTAAGGAATGCTTTCCTCTCCTCTTAGGTCAACACCAAAATATGTGAATATTCTAGTAAGTTACACACCATGAAAGGGTGTGTTCTCGTGCTTAGAGATATTCTTAGAAAGAGTTCATCCAAAATCACTTGTGCCCAATTTATGTTGTAATGAACATAAATCGTAAAAAGTGCTTTGAAAACCTTTTGAGTTGATTATTATAATTTCCTGTCCTTGGACTTATGCTTTGTTGCAAAATGAGACTCATAATTCTTGCTTTACAACGTAAATTCTTATTATTAAACTAAAAATCATCATCACTTTCAAAAATATCATGAATAACTTCACGATTTTGATTTTCAATTTTAAAAGACGAAAGGACCATTCCACTAGATTTGCGTTTGAGAATGTGACCTAAATTCACAATTCAAAACAATTTGAGTGCCTTTGATACTACTCCGTATTTCACCTTCATTTCCTTCATAAAACTTTCCTTTCAAATTAGCATAAAACATTTTCACTAAGTTTGGAAAGCACACAAAATCATTTTGGGAAGCATCAATTAAACCAAGAATTTCATTTTGATCACAAAGATCATAAAAGGGAAAATCATGGAATTTGGCAAATCTTGTGGGAGAGACTTTTCTGGAAGAAACATATTCCATATAGGCTTCAATGGCCTCCTTTTGCATTGAAAAGATAGCCTCTGGTTTTCTTAGAAAGCCTTATGGTTTTTTGAGTGTTGCTTGAGGAAGCCATTGATGAATTGTTTAAAGATATAAGAGAGATAATGGATTTTTGAATTTTTGAAAATGAAAATGAAATGAATGGATGGAGATAGAATAATTAAATAGAGAATCAATAGACATGTTCTCTGGCCGAGAGACACCTTTTCAGGACATTAGAGTTGGTGAAAAGGTGGAGGTTCAAAATTTTAATTTGAAATGAAAATTCAAATTTTGAATTTGAAATGAAAATTCAAATTTCTGAATTCACGGCATATGATGACTTATGAGTAGAGGGTATGTCGACATACAGCCTGTGAATTTCAAAAAGTGGAGTTGAATAAATTATACCTATTTACTTATATATGTATATATCTAATTATCCTATAATTATTACTAATTTATATTCTTAGTAAATAATTTAAAATTAATTTAAATAGATATATATGTTATTTTTATTCAATATTATATTCTTATTAAAATAATTTTATAAAATTATATATATATATTTATTATATTCATCCAACATTTTTATTAATCTAATCCTATCAAAAGCAACTAAAAATCCAATAAAAATTTTAAATTTTAAATTTTAAACGCATACCTATTTTTGCTCCGTTTCTTTGAAATTTTCTGAATTTTAGTTGATTATTGCTGTGAAGCACGTATTGGCATCTTTCGTATCTGGTTCATTATCACTTGAGGAAGTATCTGAATTGTTCAATGTTGCAGTATAAGCCTTTTTCTGTTTTCTGGAAGAATCAATTTTTGATGAGATTTTCAGTTTCTCCAATTATGGACAATTTCTCTACATATGGTCAAATTCATTGCAATAGGCCTTTAACAAAATAATCTAAGACTCTAAAACTTATCTTGATATCTTGAATTTTCAAACTCACGAGTCTTCAATCTCTAACTCTTGAATCTCTATATCTTTCTCTTGAGTCCTCTCTTGAAATTGTACAGTCTTCTTAATCGACACCTGTTTGTTGTCATCAAAACCAATACCTAAGGTACTAACAAAATGTTTGTTTTGTAGAAACATGGTAAGACCGGGTAAACCGAGAGCATATGCATCGACTGGTCCACCCAGTAACCAAACTAGTGGTTCAGAAAATCCAACCATTCTCTTGACCATGGAGCAATGGATGGAAACTATGAGACACCATAACAACCCAGAATTTTGGTCATTGAATTTTAAATATTTAAATAATTGGATTTTGGATTCTAATAACTTATATTCAAATATAGGGATTACTTATATATTTAGATTTGTGAATTAAATATGGATTTAATAATTTTATTTAACTCCATTTAATTAATAAATAATATTGGTGAATTCAATTTGTAAATTTATTTGCAATAAAAAGTGGTTCGAATAAATAATAAGAAAGTTAATTATCAATAAAACGACTTGATTTTTATTATAGTAATTTTTAATTGAATTTATTGTATTTTTCCGTAATATTTAAACTGAAAAATATCTAAAAAATATTTAAAAATCATTTGACGATTTTTCGGCAAATGATGGTACTTTTGTGCTTTTACAAAATATGAAAACTAGTGTATTTTATAATTATTTAGGAATCATGTCGCATTTTTTAGCATAACCATATTTTTGTTTTGGTCATTCAAGGTCCGTACATAAATAAAAATCTATGGGGCGAAATACCGGCAATCACAAATCTTGGCACACTCATCTTGTATGTCCTTGCTTGGACATTTTGGTGGCTCAAAAATATATATTAATTTGGTTATAAAATGAAAATAAGATCATCAGTTAAACTTATTTTCCACTTTTATTCCCGTTCCTCTCTTTCTTTCTTATTGCCAATTAATAAAAGAAATGGCTGATTCTTCAAAATAAAATAAAATCAAACTCCATACTCAATGAAAAACCCTCAAACAAGATTATTTAAGCTCGTGTGAGCATAGGCTTCGACGTGGTATAGGTTTTGTAGAGTGCGATCGTGAGTTGAAGAGTTTGGCATTTTGGGCAGCGCGTTAGGGTTGGTAATTTTGCGAGTTTTAGGAAGTTTTAGGCGATGGCATTGTTAGATTTGAGTTTGTGGCGTGTAGGAGAGTTTTCGGCCAGATTTTGGTGGAGGCCGATTGCCTCTAGTAGAACGTGTCATTGGCTTCATTAGAAGGGTAAGGGGATGTTGCGATTTTTTGGGAGCACGCAGAGGCGTGGTGGTTGGCATTGGCCTGTCGAGCTCATAAAGCTATCGGTGAAGACCGCTTGTCGAATGGTGGCCTAGAGATGGTGTAATCGCATGCGTGTACAATGGTGGAGATCAGTTTACTGTATATGTATGTACATGGGAGGAGGAGTTATCGGGAAAGAATAATTAAAGCTTAATCTAGGGTATTAAATTATTAATTAATTAATTAAGTGCATTGACTTAATTATTTGAATTCAAAAGCTTATAAATTGATTATCTTTTACGTTCGAGATCGGATTTGGACGCGGTCAATTGCATTGCACTTGTGGGGTCATTAACTATGCGATGGAATTGGATTGGTGGAGTTTGAAGCTTGTAGAATTTTGGACGTACGACTAAAATCGAACGTCCGTTCGATTTTAGTTCAAACCGGAACGCTTCGGCGATAACTGGAATTTTTGTGAGTTTACTCACCTTTAAATTAGCTATATAATATCTATGATGCTATAAATTTATTATTGAATGCTTGGTTGATAGTTTAGATATTGTTTGTTGTAAATTCATTGATTGTTTGGTTGAAATCCCATTTTGGAAAATGGACGGCATATTAACTTGATTGCTGTGAACCCATATGACTATATATATTGTCCGTAACCATTGTTTTGCAGGGAACATTCGTAGATAGACCCTGGGGGTTTCTCCCCAATAATTATTTATTTACATCCTTATGATGTTTATATTAATGTTTAATTAAAATTAATCTTGATAATCTATTTAAACGTTTAAGTGTCATTATAGCGATTTCCGCTATACCATCATTTATTGGATATCATCCCCTAAGCCCATGTATGTGCTTGAGCTTGTATTTTCACAAAAATAGACGTTTACAATTAATTAATCATTTTAATTAATGATATTTTAATTTAATTAATCATTTTAATTAATTATTATTTGAATTTAATAAATTGTTTTAATTAATGATATTTGAATTTAGCTAATAATTTTAAGTAATAATGTTTTAAGTTAATAAATCATTTTAACTAAAGATGTTTAAATTTAATCAATCGTTTTAATTAATGATATTTAAAATTAATAAACCAATTTAATTTATGATGCTTAGTTTAAATAATCATTTTAATTAATGATGTTTTAAATGTAGTAAACCAATTTACTTAAAAATGTTTAAATCTAATTTATCATTTTAATTAATGATATTTGAAATTTAAGTGCTCATTCTAATTAAGATATTTGAGTGTAATCAATCATTTTAACTAATGATATTTAAAGTTAATTAATTAATTTAACATAGGTATTTAAGTTAATTAATTGATTTAATAAAAGTGATTAAAGTTAATTTAATGAAAGTGTTTACAGTGAATTAACTGATTTAATGTTTTAAAGTTAATTTACTGATTAAGTAAAAGTGTTTTATAAATACTTAACTATTTAAAATAAAGATAATTGATCGATTTTCTATAAAAGATTATAAATGTGATTAATTATCTTTCAGGATAATTAACATTGGTTTAAATTTATGAAAGGGATTTTTAAATTTGATTTATTTTCTTCGAAAAAATTATTGTGGTTTTAAAAGTTGTAAAAAGGTTATATTAATTATCCTTGGGGATGATTAACATTTGATTCAAAATTTATAAAAGTAATTTAATTAATTTATTATCCTTTGGGGTATTAAATATTGTTTTAAAATTTATATATAATAGTTTATAAACAAGATCATCTTTTAAAAAGAATTGTTTTAAAATAAAGCTAAGTGTAAATTGTTTGGGGTTTATAATAAACAATATTTTGACATTTGTTTTGACCTTGGTTTTAATACACTTAGAAAATATAATTTGCCCCTTTTAGAAGAATATTTTAAAGAGTGTTTTTAAAGTGTCTTTAAAGGTATAGTGATGTGAAAATCAAGCGCAAGTGAAAACAACCACCTTATCATTGCCGGTAGTTGATTTATCGACATTGACTTAGATTCTGCTTTCTTCTTTATATTTCGTCACTCTAAGATGAGGTGTTGCTCATTTGAGCCTTGTTATCGTTTGTTGGAAATGACTAAACCCAAAGCGCGAGTAAGGGCCAAGCTATATGGGGTTGCTCCCATTAGGGTATTTTCACATCACTCTAGATTGGATTCGGCATTGTGCATTGAGATGTGAAATACTCGGATACTCGGTAACAACTGTCGGGGTCCGGCTTGGAGATTTCTGAGTGCCATTGGAGTTCTCAAGTATATTTCTAGAGGTATACTTTCAGTAAGGGGGGCACACCCTCCTAGTCATCGTTGGAAAAAATTATCTTTTTCCCTTGTTGTTAAGTCAAATCTTCGAATTGTTTCCTTAATTGCATGGAGAACTACCTTGTGCTATTCTCTATGTTCAGTTATTTGTGACCATTCTTTCAAGTTTGGAATTTGATATTATTTATGCCATTCATTCAATATGGGATTTGTTCTTACTAGTACACACCCTTTTATTTGGATTGTTTCTGTTGTTTATTTCCATTCTTTCTTGAATTGGATTGTTGTTCTGATTTGTTTCCCATTTCTTCATTTATGGATGTTGTTCTTGTGAGTAAAAACCCGTTCCACTTTAATGGTGTGGTCTCGTAGAATTTTTATATGTTCATCATATTACTTGAGTTTTCTCATGCTGGTATTCTAGACTGACCTGGGTGTTATTTTATATAATGCTCGGGTCAGACCGAGTTTTTCCCAGGTTGGCTCTGGTGATGTTGAGTTATTGGAGAAGAGCTTGATGTTCACCTATCATAGTGTTTTATTTTCCACTGTATTATACTGTATACCTATCAGTAATTGTAAGGTCAGAATTTTAAAACTGTCCAGTTGATAAGATTTGTTTTTAACTCTGATGTACTCTGTAGTTTGGAGTGACGGTTTTTACTATCTTTGTTATATTATATGTTGTCGATTCCGCTGTGAGATTCTGGTTTCTCTGTTCTCTGTTCTTTTCCTTTTATTTTACCCTAACAATCTTCCTTTCCATCGATTGGATGCATGACATTTGAATACCGTGGATGTATTCGGTGTCGACTTTCGTTGGTCGAAAAGGCGGGTCGTTACAGACACTTTCGAGGCATAAGTGCAGTCGAGGCTTAGAATTTGAATCCTCAACCAGAATTCACCAAGCTCTACAATGACTACACTAGCCTTGACGGTTAGCCATTCCTTAGGAATGGAAGAGTGATAGGTGTCCATTCTTGGATGTGAAATTGTGAAAGGACTTTTAATGATTTAAATATATCGGATCAAGATTAAAGGAGATTGGCATCTTGCCAATTGCATTCTAGTGCATTAGACCTTTATGATGCTATAACCGCAACAATAGCTAAGGAAGACATTTTGTGGCAAGGATTTAAAGATTTTTTATTGCACATTTTCTTCAAGAAGCTGATAAGGTAGCTTTGCATTGGAAATTCATAGATCTAAAACAAGGTGACTCGTCCATAACATATTATATGAGTGAATTCAATGCACTCCCAACACGAATCATGCCAAGAAATAGGAGCTGTTGGGTTTTTAAAACATTACAGAGCATAATTATAAAGATAGAGTTCTAAGACATTCTAAACCTTTAGATCTCAAAACGAAAGGAATTAAAATATTAATACAGAAATTAGACATTTCCAAAAACAATCTTTAAAATACTTGATTGACAAATACACTTTTCTCAAATTACAACACAAGTTTTACAAACTTCTAATACAATAAGTAACTACAAGAGAGACAATAGATAATATTAGAACTCCATCGTTGAGCTCCTTTGTCCCCCATACTATGTCAATCATCTGCCAACCAGTCATCCTGTGGTGGTGGAAAATGGAAAGAAGGGTGTGGGTCAGACAAAATTCTGGTGAGTAAGAACAAAAATAATAAGATAATTAAGTGCAACTGACTTTAAATCTACTCTAAGTGATATATAGTGTAATCCAATATCTGTGAACTCCTAAGGTCCAATACCTAAGAAATCTTGTCTAACTCAATGGGTCAAACCAACTTATCAAACCTCACACTAATGATCGACCAAATTGAGAACTACTCTCCAATCATAACTACTATCAACACTGCGCCTGGAGAGGGAGAACACCAAAAATGTAAACTCGCATAGTGACTGCACCTATGTTTATCTCCATATCGTAGTGGCAAAATGCTTTTTATTGTACTGCACTGGGGTCCACCGTATATAGACACCTGTTAGTATTGGGCCCAACTTACTTTACTCGATACATATAGCCAATTATTGTACTGCATCGGCGTCCACCTGTACCACGTTGCGCCAGATACATGCATACCTAGATCTCCCATTAGTACCAGAATCACTCAAAAAGCATCTCTGACCATGCTGCGCTCATCCATACAGAACACCCATGAGTCTATTGTGAAATAAATCGCACGTATCATATCCGTTTATGCGACATACATTGTCCATACCAATATCAGACATTGTGAATAGCCCAACTCAGTCCATCAAACCAGTTACCTAATTACATGATTTATAATTAAATCACATAATTCTTATCCATTTAATTTGGGCCTTAGGCCAAGGTTCATTATGCACATTTTTAACTCGAACGGTCGACCTTGGCATTGCCCAGGTCGAGAAATGCGGATCGTCGGGATTTTTTTTAAAACTTTAGCATCTTAGAGACTAAGATAAATAGATATAATCTAAGATAAACTAACTATTAAATCCGTATCACATCGGAAAGATAAACAAACTATCCAATATTTATCACAACGGAAGAAATAAGACATGTAACAGAAAATATCAGTCTTAGAAAATATCAAATCATATTCTTAGAAAATATCAGTACGTAATGCAAATGAGAGTACATAGCAAAATATCCCTCATAGTCTGATACAAGAAAATAACTGTACTAATATGACAAAATGATACATGAAGAGAAGATGTGATAAAAGCAAACTCCAAGAAAAGCACGACTCTTTCCAAGTATCTGAAACGGGCAAATCACCTACTGCCCTGTCCACCTATGGTGAAGGAAAGGGAATAGGTCAGAAAAAAGTCTAGTGAATGAAAAAAAGATTAATAAGTGATGATTAAGTACAATTAACTTTAAATCTACTCTAAGTGACATAGAATGTGTAGCAAGTGTCCGTCGACTCCTACGGTCAACACCTAGGGATTCTTATCTAACACAGTAGATTGAACCTACTAATCGAACCTCACACTAATGATTGGCCAAAATAGGAACTACTTTCCCATCACAACTATACCAACATACCACTTACTGTACCGCACCAGAGTTCCATAGGGACTCCCATTAGTACCGGGCTCCAATTTAATCGATATATATAGCACTTATTATACTGCACTGGCGTCCATCTGTACCACGTTGTGCCAGAAACGTTTCATACCTAAATCTCCCGTTAGTACCAGACTCTCTCAGAAAGTGTCTCCAACAGTGTTGCGCTCACCCATATGGAACACCCCTAAGTCTATTGCGATATAAATTGCCCTAATCAACTCCATTTATTTGACATACATCGCCTATACTAGTATCAAGCATTGCGAAATAGTTAGCCCAAATTAGCTCCATATCCAATCACTAATTACATAATTCATAACTTAATTTTATAATTTTTATCCATTTAATTTGGGCCTTAGGCCAAAGTCAAAATTGTGCATTTTTCATGAATGGTCGACCTAGACAAACCCCAGGTCGAACGCTACCGGTCGACCTAGAAAATCCCAGGTCGACCGTTCACGTTGAATTTTCAATGTTCGAACAGTTTTTAGAATTTCGATTACTTACAGGTGATTGTCGTTAATTACAGTCGACTAATGATTCTAGTTGACCCTAATTTCTAGTTAATTAATTTTCCAATTTCAATCAATCTAGTGTTTGGGTTTTAGGGTTTTCAACTTAACATTAAATAAGCCTTTAAGTAACTAATTTCATAATCCAGTTACAAATTCAATTCTAAGGTTTTAGGGATCAAAGATTTAGGGTTTAAACATTTTCAATTTAAGTTTAACAAATTTAATTCTAGGGTTTATAGCATTCTAATCAATTGGAATAATTTAAAATTAATAACATCAATCAAATTATTAATATGTTCCCACTCAGTGTTAGCCTAAGCTCTAGATGCTGAGAAATCCGGCCTCCAATCTGTAGCTCTCTCCTTTGATTGCTTGCCTTTACTTCTAGTTTGATTTGGGTTTAATTTGATTTTAGGGTTTGGGAAAAATTAGGGTTTACACTAGAAAATTTGGCAGAGTTTCCCCCATTGTTCGTTTAACAAAAGAATTAGGGTTTGGTTTACTAACGTCTTTATAGGGTTAGATTAACATTAAGTACCATTAGATTAACCTCAGCTATCATCTCAACCACCCATCAACTACTTCATACCTTAGCAAAAAAATTCGGCCTTTGATTTACATCATTACAGATCGATTAACGCTCGATAAAACCTATGTCGGGGAGACCGCTCCAAGCTCTCGGTCGACTGCTATCGGTCGACCTAGGACCTACTTGGGTCAACGTGACCTATGTTGATTTTTATATATTTATTTTTAAATTTTAAAATCGTTCTAATACCCATAACTCTCTCATACTAACTCGGATTATGAAGTGTTATATTATGAAAAATGTTGGAGAAAATCGCTACGAACACAATGGTGCAAGTTCCATACTCAAATTCGGACGATTGTGAAAATTTACTTTTAATTTTTTATTTTACCTTTAATTAAATTCTCTTATTTAATTTGGCTAAATTTCATGGTGTTACACTAAATAAGGACCAACTCTTATTAGCACTCCACTAGAAAAGAATGAAAAGTTCATTCTTGGACTAAAGAGTGATTTAAGGGATAAGATTCTTAGCCAGCTTAGATTCCAATTTGAGGAAATTGTTGATATGATATTGTGGTTCGAGAAAGTTTAGGAGAGAGATTCGGTTGTAGGTGGGTAGTCGACTCATCAATTCTAGCATAAGAAGAAATAGTTCTTTAAGAAGCAGAATTGGAAGTTCATGAAGAATAAGTGACCTTTCCAACTAAAGTAACCAGATCAACAAAAGCCATAGGACAAATCCCAAGTGGATTGTTAGACATATGGGAAAAAAAGGTCTCTATGCTAACGAATGTAGAAACCAAAATCAATGGAAAATGAGGAAGTGTTACAACTGTAATTAGATAGCACATACTTCAAGGAAGTTGAGAGAGTTAATGGTATGCCTCAAGAGTAATCATGTAATTTTTTATACATGCCTAAATTTATAACTAATCTTATTTGTAATAAAGATATTTTATTTCTATTAAATACTTTGTTATATAATGATATAATTAATTAAACAATTAATTAAAGTATATTAAATAGAAAATCATTAAATGGTATGTTATGTGATAATACAAGTTGTAATGATGAAGAAAATTATAATAATATAAAATAAAATAAAATTTTAAATATTCCTAGTCAAGATGTTTCAAAAAAGGACATCAATACATCCGTTGAGAGTAGAATACGTAATGCTCTATAAATGTTGGACAGTGTATTACTCATGCTATCAAGGACACTAAGGGGTTACGTACTGATAGTTATTGGATAACTATGGAATGAATCATCCGAGATTTTCCTATTGGTTAATAACAACTAGGCTAAATAGGAAATTTTTGAGTGATGATGTTACACGGTTTTCTCGACTTGAGAATACTACTGAGCTTTAATGTTGATACTCGCCTGTGATTATAGTTAAATCATGGTGACTACCATCAAACGACCATAGTTTGGTCCGAGTTGAAGTATTGGAAGTCAAACACCATTTAATAGTGAATTCGTCTCCTTAGTTTTACGAGGATAGTATCATGGTCAACTGTAGTCGACTCAAAATCCAAATCTCTGGTCAAAGTAGTATAGTTAATAATAAATGTTATTATTGAACTAAGAACTTCGTTTATGGAGTAACCGAGTTTAATATGGATGATATTTGAATTTTAACAAAAACCAAATTCCATACGTCCTAAAGTGATGTAGTGCTGATGAAGGTAATCAGTATAAATAATTATTACTAAAAGTTACTGCTTAAATTGTAAAATTTAATTTTACTGATGAAGTTTTATAAATGATAAATTTGGCCTAACTATTGCACCACTAGCTAAAGTAACATGTAAACGTAATATTCAAACTGTTGGATGTTAATCATCAACCGAATTTACAACTACGAGTTAAACAACATCATAGTTGATTTCTTCGAAATACCACAAATTTATTATAAATTAATTAAATTATTTAATATTTATGAAATAATAATAATTATTTGATGTGTTGAGTGCTATTAATATTTTCTAGGTACCATTAGTAATTAATTGGGTGTGTATATAATAGTTACATATGTACGTATTGATATACAATATCGGTACGCATTAAAATACGATTTAAATGTCATTAATTATTAAATGGGTTTTGGTTGTTTAAAGTCCCATATAGCTATAGTTATGGTCGACCATAACAAGATAAGGGATGAGCATATTTTCTTATTTGAATTTTGGATCTGGTCTTAGAATTAGTAAGAGGAGAAATTCTCTCCTCCTCCTCTATACAAATCAACCTATCTTCTCACTCTTCTCTTCTTAAAAAGATCTCCTCCTTGACTGGTATACTCTAGCCCTAGTACCCCATGACCATGTATTTCTATATCTTAGATACACGTCAAATTAAATACAATTTCAAGCCATTGTAGGCTGTTGCAAGGTCTAGTGATCAATTCAAGCCGAATCTAGGAGTTCTCATCAAACAAGGTGCATTCAAGGCTAATCTTCAAAATGTATTTTCTTATTTTACATTTACCTAATATGTCCTGTGATTATAGAATGAGTTTATATCATTTGTGTCATCCTAATATATATATATATATATATATATATATATATATTTGTGTGTGTGTGTTCAAATCACATTAAATGGTCATATGACCCAATCATGCTCATTTGATCTAAGTTTAACACCAAGTATGTGTGTATGCACACACACTACATACATAATTATCCTATTTAGCCATGTTTAATTTGATATGAGTGTTTTATAATTCTCTAAATATTATAATTAATTTTTTTATTAATTTTTAAATTATTTTTACTATTTTTAAAACCAAATATCTAATAATATGTATTTAAAAATGTATATAAATTAAATTAATATTTAAATTTGTATTTGGTGTTTTATATTTTTCTAGCCGAATTATATATTTAATATAATATATAAAATAAAGTTATTTAAGCATTGTTTAAATAGTGCTTATATTTAATAATATATAAATACGTACATAAATGCACGCACACACACATATATATTATTTATTAAATATTAAATATAATAATAACTTTCAGTTTTATTTAAAAAATTACCAAAAGTAATTATATACATATATAATTTTAAAAAGAAAATTATTTTTAGTTGTAATATTAACTTTATATATAAATATTTTTTAAATTAATTAAAGATATTTTGATTAATGTTTACAAATCTTGATTTGATTTTAAAATTGTTTTACCAAATCTTTTTTTTTTTTAATTTTATTTTTTGAGAAAAATGAGCGATCCTCTATTATTAGAGGAGAGTCCTCATGTAATTTTATTCTACACTAAAAATGGAGCTGTCAACATGCCTGATAGGTAGCGATGCCCTCCCGTATAATAGAAATAGAAATAAAATTAAAAAACCCCAGACCTAAAGAACTATGGTCCGATATTAAAGTACAATAAAACCACAAAATAATAAAAACTCTATAGTCCACAAAATCCGATGAAACCATCCGAACCAGTATGGATACCTGAACCTACTAAGAAATAATACAAAATAGAATATGCACAATATATATATATATATGTATGTATGTATGTATACGTATATATATATATATTTATTTATATACATATATATGCAAAATAAAAATAAACCAATCTGAAATAAATGACACAAGAAAATCAACAATTACAATTAACTCTATGCAAGGAACAATAAAGGGTATAAATTCAAACATAGGACTTATATATAGTTGCATGAAATAGCATACCTAACATAACACATATACATATAATTCCTTTGTTGGAAATGCGGATTAAAGATCTTAAGGCTGGATTAACATCAGAGGGGGTGAATAGTGTTTAATGGATTTTATGGAATTTTTGAAATCTTTTCAAATTAAAAAAAACAGATGCAATTCACAAACACAGAGACAATCACAGAACCAGAAATAGATGCAAATAGTAAATAAAAGCAGTAAAGGAAAGAATACACTGGAATTTTATACTGGTTCGGAGTTACCCTACATCCAGTCCCACACAATTTCTTGTGCAGATTTCTTTTCAAATATAATGTCGAACAACCTCGATTTCATGGCCACGAGATACACCCTCCTATCTTCAAGTCCAGGGCAAACTCTCTTGATTTAACCAGGCTATAAGATCACCTAATTGATTTACGGGCTACAATCACACCCAATTGATTTACGGGCCACAATCACACCGTTTCCAATCACATTTAGATAGAGAGAAACACGATACACTTCGATCTTTCGATCTTTGATTACAATTGATCCTATAATTCTGAATAGCACTGAGATCTTTGAGAGACAGTGGCAGAGAATCAAACTAGAGACGATCGAGTTGGATTCACTTAGGATTTCTGCAGAATTTTGTTAAAGCATTTGAAATATAAGAGAATATTCGAGTGGTGAAGAAGGAGTGAAGAAAAACTAACTTAAAATTTGTTGAAAACAACTGGTATATATAGGAGAACAACAGTCATGTCCATTCGCGAAAGGTTATGATGAATAGACACTTCTTTTGAAAATTTAAAATTTGAAATCTATGGCTACCATGTCGACATGGGGGATATAGGGATGTCGACATGCCTATGTTATTTTTGAAATTTTATTTTGCTTTAAAATGATTTCTATTCTAAAACTTGTCAAAACAATTTCTAAACTTTATAAACCATTTTGAATATGGTTTAAACTTATAAAATAGTTTTGGAAAGTAATCTTAAAATATATAATCTATAATATAAAAGTAATATTAAAAACTAAGTATAGACTTCTTTAAAATATTTTTTGAGATTTAAAGCTAAAATATTAAAATCAAGAGATAGTTTAAAAAACAAGAGATGATTTTCTCAGTACCTGCATATATATATATACCATGCATATACAAATATATATAGACAAGAATATTAGTATTTATATTTTATAACAAGTCCTAAGGTTGTTGTCATCAAAACCATCATCTTAGGAACTAACAATCTCCCCCTTTTTGATGATGACAACCTTTGTGTATAAAATCTACTCCAACAAATTTCAATTCTACTCTGACTCCCCCTTATTCCAACAACTCCCCCTTAATCTAAGCATATCTAACCTATTTTATTATTCTCCCCCTTTGTCATCAACAAAAACTAATCCTGAACTACATAACTCCCCCTAAATCTTATACTATAGCACCGTATATGATAATAACACAGTATGGTAGAATGTAAATGAGACAGATAATAATATGAGTAAAATATAGTAAGGTAAATGTGAGAGATATGAAAATTTTAAACATAATCAATCAATATATACATCATGTTCTTATCAAACCACACTATGTTCACACCATACTCAAATCAATCCAAACCATACTAATTAAACCAATTCAAATCAAACCAAACAATTCAAACCAAATCAAAGTAAATCAAACCACATATGTCAAATCAAACATTTCTTGGAACTTGAACCCATCCTTCTTTACCGAATATAGGATCTGCCTTCATAGCATCCTATTCTTCATTATCTTTCTTCAGAGTTCCTTCTGGATTCGCTTCAAGTTCTTCTTTGTTGAGAGCAGAGATCATCCATCTAATGGCATCGAAGTTCCTTTCTTATTCCTCTATCATCTGCATTTGGCTTAATTCTAAGTGTCGTTGATTGCGAAGGATAAAAGTAAGTATGTTCTTGAAGGAATTTAGAGTTTCTTCAAGATTCTCACTTAAATTATGAATAGGAGAGGCCATTTTTTGATAAAATGTGAAGAAATTCAATGGAAAATAAAGTGAATTGAAAGTATGCATTTTTCTGGAAGAAACAGATATTTAAAGAGTTAGAAAGTCGTTTGGAATGAAAAGACACAAGGTAATTATGTCAATTTCAATTTAAAAACAAAAAACAGTTTTTGGCCGTTACATGTCGACAGAGGGGTAGGGGGATGTCGACATGCCCCTATTAATTTTGGCAATTTGCTTTGTTTCTTTATATTATGTACAAGTCTATATATATAAACTTATATAATATAATAGCAAGCATTCCAGAGATATTTTAGAGCTAATAAACATAAATAAAGGATTTTCAATGATAATTTTAGTTAACATTACATGAAACGATACATAACATTAACTAAAGAGAGATACAAACTAATACAACATGAAATGAAACTAGTATTAGTTAGAGGATGATGAAGATGATGATAATCCAAGCTTGCGACTCACTTTCCCAAAGAACTTGTTCATTTTGGTGGAAATCT
Organism: Allium fistulosum; assembly: GCA_030737815.1. Lineage (NCBI taxonomy): Eukaryota > Viridiplantae > Streptophyta > Magnoliopsida > Asparagales > Amaryllidaceae > Allium > Allium fistulosum. The sequence continues at coordinate 372,980,726 of CM060902.1, read as the reverse complement.
TGTCCAACTTTTTACTAACAGATCTTTTGAGAATCCGTTGGGTTTCCACGATAATCTTTTGGTTCTTGAGAAGCGTTTTGTTGGATGGATTGGTAGGAGTGATAGGGTATTCGATGCTTTTCAATGAAGACTCTTCCTCCTCCTCTCCTTCTTCTTCAATTTCCATCTCCTCATCTTCTTCCTTCATAAAAACCACGATTCAAATTCGCATAAAACATTTTGACAAGATTCGGATAACAAACAAAATCATTTTGAGAATCATCAATTAAGCTAAGAATTTGATTCTCTTTGAAAAGAACATTGACCTAATATGAAGGAAAATCACTAAAGATAGCAAAGTTTCCCGTATGGACCTTTCCAAAGTTTACATAGCTAATGTAAGCTTTGATAGCTTTCAGATTATTGTAGAGGAATTCTTTGGTGGCCTTGGATAGTCTCATGGTGGATGGAGTGCTTGAGGAAGCCATTTTTGAAGAAAGTAGAGAGCTTGAGATTTCAGAAGAGAGTTTGAATTTTGAAATAAAAGTGAAAAGATTGGATAGAGTTAAGGAGATAAATAGATATCTAAGAGTCATGTTTTTCGGTCAAGAGATACCTTTTCAAAGCTTATTGGTGAAAAGGTGAAGGGATATTCAATGTTTTGAATTCAAATTTGAACTTCAAATTTCTGGCAGGGATGTCGACATGGGGGTAGGGTCATGTCGACATGGGTCCCCTAAATCAGGTGACTTATTTTTCCTATTTATTTAATATCCATATCTATATATCCTATAATCTAATTTATATTTTATCTGAAATAACATTAAATATAATAACACTTTATTATTAATATTTTAATATTAAAATGTTATTAAAATAATATTATTTTGAAAATCAAAATTTTAAATTCAACCAACAAGCAATTTCAAAACATGCAAACAACCAAACAAGCAATTTCAATCAATATAATTTAAATATGTACCTATTTTTAGATCCATATTTCCGAGATCATCAGACTCGTGAAAAGCTGTAAAGCACATGTTTGAATTTTCCGCCTCTTGATCTTCATCACTAGAGGATGAGTCTTAATAGTCTAGTGTAGCAGTATATGCTCTCTTTCTTTTCTTTGATGAATCATTACTTGGAGAAAATTTCTGTTTCTATGGATGCAGACAATCTCTTTTTAATTGGCCTGGCTCATCACAATTGTAGCATCTGACGTTGTTTTGGGTCTCATTACTATTTCCAGAATTCTTGTGATCATTTCTCTTGTAATTGTTCATCTTTCTGTATTTCAGAAACTTTGTAAAATTCCTTGTCATCAAGGCTATTTCTTCATCGTTGTCACTGTTTGAGTCTGAACCATCTATTATTACATTGAACGCCATTGACTTCTTTTCTGAGGCCTTGCTTTCTCTTCTCCCTTGCATTTGTACTTCAAATGACATCAAATTCCTAATCAATTCTTCAATTCTAGAGTACTAATATCATTAGCCTCTTCAATTGCTAGAGTCTTCTGATCCTATTCCAGAGTGAGTGAATTCGGAATTTTTCTAATTTGATCTTCTTTGGAAAAGTTTTTCCTAATGCAATTAGTGAGTGCACAATGTCTTGAAACCTACTGTACATGTCTGAAATAGACTCATTTGGTTTCATCTTTAATAATTGAAACTGATTGGTCAAGATAGATATTTTGGTTTGTTTACTTTGCTTGTTCCTTCATGAGTAACTTGAAAAAATTTCGAGATCTCATATGCAGAATTACAGACAGACACTCTATTAAACTCATTCCTATCAAGTGAACAGAATAGAATATTCATGGCTTTGGAATTGTTTGGTTCAACAGTCTTTTGCTCAGCAGTCCACTGTGCAAAATCAGTTGTGGGTTCAATGTACTCTGTTTGTGTGATATTGCAAGTGTCTAATCCTATTGATTGTAAATAGATTTTCATCCTACATGTCCAATATGCATAGTTACTGCCATTAAAAAGTGGTGGTCTGGTAGTAGACTGACCCTCTACAAATGAACTAGTGATAGTGTTGACATTACCAGTGTTGGCAGCCATTTGAAAACTTTTCAAAAATCAGATTATGAAAACTTTGAAAACCAATGCTCTGATACCAAATGTTGGAAATGCGGATTACGGATATTAAGGCTGGATTAACACTAGAGGGGGGGGGGTGAATAGTGTTTAATGGATTTTATGGAATTTTTGAAATCTATTCAAATTAAACACAAACAGATGCAATTCACAAACACAGAGACAATCACAAAACCAAACACATATGCAAATAGTAAATAAAAGCAGTAAAGGAAACAACACACCGAAATTTTATACTGGTTCGGAGTTACCCTACATCCAGTCCCACACAATTTCTTGTGCAGATTTCTTTTCAAATATAATGTCGATATTACAACCTCGATTTCAAGGCCACGAGATACCCCCTCCTGTCTCCGAGTCCAGGTCAAACTCTCTTGATTTAACCATGCTACAAGATCACCTAATTGATTTACGGGCTACAATCACAACCAATTGATTTACAGGCCACAATCACACCGTTTCCAATCATACTTTGTTAGAGAGAGACTCGATATTCTTCGATCTTTCGATCTTTGACTACAAATGATCCTATAACTCTGAATATCTCCGAGATCTTTGAGAGAGAGTGGCAGAGAATCAAACTAGAGACGATCGAGTTTAATTCACTTAGGATTTCAGTAGAATTTGGTTAAAGAATTTGAAATATAAGAGAATATTCGAGTGGAGAAGAAGGAGTGAAGAAATAAAGAAAAACTAACTTAAAATTCATTGAAAACAACTGGTATATATAGGAGAACAACGGTCATGTCCATTCGCGAATGGTTATGACGAATAAACACTTCTTTTGAAAATTTGAAATTTGAAATCTACGGCTACCATGTCGACATGGGGGTATAGGGATGTCGACATGCCTATGTTATTTTTGAAAATTGATTTTGTTTTAAAATGATTTCTGTTCTAAAACCTGTCAAAACAATTTCTAAACTTTGTAAACTATTTTGAATATAGTTTAAACTTATAAAAGAGTTTTAGAAAGTAATCTTAAAATATATAATCTATAATATAAAAGTAATATTAAAAACTAAGTATAAACTTCTTTAAAATATATTTTTGAGATTTAAAGCTAAAATATTAAAATCAAGAGATAGTTTAAAAAAACAAGAGATGATTTTGAGATCAAAATATTAAAAGATGATAAGGATAGTTTTTGAATTAAGGCTAAAATATTTAAATTGATAGAGATGACTTTTAAAAAGATAGTTTTTGGAAAAATAGTTAAAATAAATTATTTTGAACATTTCGTGGATTCAATTACACTAGAGAATGTCGTGGGTTTCATCCCACTAAAGAGGTCGTGGGTTCCATCCCACTATTAAAGCGAGAAGGTGAATTCCATTTCACAATTAAAATCCGAATAAAGATTTTAGTGTTATTATGAAGTTTTAACATAAATCTAGACTCTATTAGTTATCTTGATAATTTGAACTCTTGAACTCTTGATACTCATGAATCTTCAGTCTTTATTTCTTCAATCTTAAATTCGTCAGTCTTGAATCTCTATACTGTACTATCTTCATTCTCAGTACCTGCATATATATACCCTACATATACATATATATATCTAGATAAGAATATTAGTATTTATATTTTATAACAAGTTCTAAGGTTGTTGCCATCAAAACCATCATCTCAAGAACTAACATCCTCATCACAAACAATGCAAACCTATCAACTATTTTATAAAATATTGAGCATTTCCACAAAAATTGCAAAAACTGAATAGCATAATCTAGAATAAAAGGAAATTATTTATTAATAGCAAAAAATCCAATATGAATCTGGTTATATGTCATTTGACACAATTATATGCAAAATAAAAATTATATAAACTGTATTAAGCCTAATATCTTTACTACTAATAATGAAAATGCATTGAACTATCTTCATCCGTGTCTTTTTGAATTTCCTAAAATACCCCTTTTCACGATATCTTCCTCCGTATCTGAATTGCCCGTCTTGCCAAGAATAATAAACCTAACTCTCCTATCGCTCTAATTGCAAAATTCCTAATTAAACGCAAACTAGGGTTACCTCATTAAAACTACGATTCCAGATCAACCGTATTCTCCATCTTCAACTAGAGATTATCGGCTACCGATCGATTATCGACTATGCTTAGTTCGTTCAACTGTGAATCTTTCGGATTATCACCTACCATCTTCTCCAACTTTGAATGTCAAAGATCTAGGTTATTTTTGGTAAGTCTTCCTTGATTTTCATTTCTTCGTTGCTTTTCAATGTTATTTTGGGTTCCTAATCTGCTGATATTGAATAATGACTCTTGGCTTTAATTTCATTTGGATTTATCTTGATGGATAGCTGTTGCTTTATTTGTTATGTAAGTTGATTTGTTCATCTACATATAACATATACAGTTGAAATGATAATGTTTTGAATTTTGCTAGCATATTACCCAAAATAATGTACGGTTGTAAACATTTGAATTTGTGTTTGATGTTTTCGTATCAGATAACATTTTACCCTGACTGGCTTCCTTATGTCATTTAGATCATAAAAATATGTCACGGTCAATTTAGTTGACAAGAGAACAAATTATCTACCTGGTGTATATATATAAGATAATACCACTGTAACTCATTTGAAATCATAACTGAAACTCATTCTCTCCCTTTACTGAATATGTTCCCTTGACTGGAGTGTTCTTTAGTTGTTATTCTTTTGAATGTGTGATTGCTAAAAGTTAGCCACTTACCATTAATTTACATTTATTCTACTTCTTTATTTTATTTTCAATAGAGTTGGCATTTGTTGATGTGTCAACAGGTAGACTTCCGTATCTTTTAAGTCTTTTTTGTGAGTTTTTATGATATATTTGTAGATTAGGACTGAGCTGCAGGTTTTAAACTTCTATATGCTTAAGCTGCCTACAGTACATTATAACATTGCAATGTATACTCAAGAATTGAGCTCATACAGAGTTGGCAACTTTATGTTCATTTCAAATCTTTCCTATATATTTTCTAAAATATTACTTATTTCAAAGAATGATTACATGGAAGATCACACATTCATTTAAATGGTCAAGTACCTAATTTGTCAAGTGGAACTGTGGAAGGCAACATTGAAGGCCTGGAGACTCATTGTGCATATAATGCCAGTTTAAATTATTCTCATAGAGCATGTACTCAGCATTTGTGCATTGAGAAAGGCAGCATAATTTGTGAGAATCATCATTGGGTAAGCAATTTTCTTCTTTTTAATTATACACGGTGATTTTATGCAGATGTACAGTTATTAGAATAACATGTAACACGTCCACAAAATGAATAATGTATATCCAATTGATATTTGCGTCATTGTCTCTATCTTACAAGCATGGTTATACTGTATATCCTCAGTTCAACCTAGATGGAAGTGTTACTAATATTAGGTAATTGATATTCATTCTTATTATAAATATTGTATGAAATTTATTGTATTATTTACTTCAGTTTAGTTATCCTTGGTAAATAGAGGTGGTTGTACTGTTATTGGTAGTCAAGTGGATCAAGGTGTTCCTCATATGGTTGGCATGGCTGCAGCATGAGGTCATCTTATTGAATTAAAGTATGATGAGTATGTAGCTTTTAATAAATGTCACTTATCAGATCATACTCATGAAATACGTAAAATTAAACCACTAATCTTTTTAATGCTATTAAAGGCTCATTCATGGGACCACTTCACAATAAACTCTACATCACTCGCTGCGAAACACTCTTTATGTAGTGCACCTATTTAGCTACACATCTCTATCTCTACTATTAATAATGATAATTCATTAAATAAGATTTCAACCGCGTCTTTCTGAAATACCCAAAATACCCTTTCCTTTTACGTTCTGATTCTACGCGTTCTCCCCTCTCGCTTGAGGCAGAAAAAAAAAATCTAAATCGGCTTTCTCACCTCTAATGGTGATTATGAATTAACGCCTAAACGGTTAAGCTCAATTATAATTAATCGATATTCGTGAGATTCTAGACTTAGGTAACTATTTACTGATTTTAATTAATTGCTTTCGATTTTGATTAGTATCTCTTTTACATTTTGTTTCTACATATTCTCTATTCTCGCTTACTGTAGGAAAAAAACCTAAATCAGCTCTCTCACCTCTCAGAGCGATTATCCACTAATGAGCTCAAGCATCACTGATCGATATCCATCATACTTCAGACTCAGGTTATTATTTGCTTATTTTCATTAACTGCTTACGATTTTGATTAGTGCGATTATTGATTAAGCATCAATTGCTTAGGATTTGATTAGTACTTGCAGCGGCGATCGATTAAGCAAAAATGGCTTAGGATTTTGAGTAGCATATGATATTTATAATAGAAGAATCAGAGAAGTGTCCTCTCTGTATAAGCTCAGGGATAGCAGAAATACCTCTGTAAGTGTTTAGCATTGCAGGCCAAAATCTTGAAATTTTATCCTATTTTTTTCCTGTAACTTGAGTAACCTAGGAAGCTAATAAATCTACTACCATGCAGTTTATTCTTCCTTTGAACTCCATCTCTTTTAGCATGCAATTGAACCCTTCAAGCATATGGTTCTACATTGGTTGATCGAATAAAATTCCTTGCACTTAGTCCATATGATTCTCCACCTTTTGTTGTTAATAAGTCTATATCATGCTGACACTCTTTTTTATTTCTTATTTATTGTAAACTTAGGATTAGGTAAGGTTGTTACAAGCAGTTTAATACATCAAAACAGGTTGTTTATAAACACATACTTGGTAGTTTAATGCATTAAAAATAAGTTATTGAATGACGTTACAAGTAAGGTTGTGATTAATTAGGTAAGATTTAATTTATTAATTGTGAATTTATATAATTAATTCATTAATCAAGTAAAATTTATATCAATTTTGTTTTATTAACAGAAGTGGTAAAAAGTCGTTAATATAGTATATGAAAGGAAAGTGATGCATAACATTGAAATTTCTCAAGCACATTGATGAAATAGGATATACTATTTGAGATAGCACATGTACTTTATTTGTTTTAATAATGCTTATTTAATTTGTTTTCTATGGTTTAAGATAGTATTTATAGATTCTCATATTATTCTACTTCTTATTGCATATGTTAGTCATTTCCTTTATCTCATCACACTTAATATTATATGATTATATCATTGATATGTTACAATATTCTTTCATGAAATTTGTTATTATATTCTCTGGAATGATTCTATAGTAGAAATTGTGAAAAATCTTCATTGCCTTGCTTAATTTTCCTACCTAATTACCATGATAATATCTTATCATTCCCCATTTCCCCATTTTTTCTTTCTTTTTCTGTATTTCTGATGATCAAGGATGCAAGAGGGATAAAATTCAGCAGATTATGTTTTTTTCCTTTTTTTCTAAAGCTAAGTTTATTTGATTGAAAATTAATTACTGTTCCATTAATCATAGCAATTTAACCATATTGTGCTCACATTGGCTTGAGAAGTTAAAGTCTCAATCATTTTACTCTCTACTTTAACTTCGGTTATTTTTTAAGTCAAATTTTGCAATCTGTTGTTTTGCTCATGAATTTTTTCAATACAAAAGGCAACATGAAGTGTGTGTATTTGTAAAACATGGAGTGGACTACCTTGAAAATCAGTGAAAATCCATCTTTTCATGGTATTAAGTCAAGCATAGGTTATGGTTTTTGACTGGAGAACAGACTGCAGGAAGTATACTTTTTATTCTTTGAATCTAGAGTGTAATTACATGCACTAAATTGGATTAAAGTAACAGCAAGTTAGTAGAATTTGAGATTTTATTAAGCCATATTTCAACAGTTTTGTTGCATATGTTTCAAAATGGAATTTATTTAGTTGACCATTATATCCAATCTATTTGAGGATAAAATTTTCCAACCAATGTCTGATGGGCAACAACAGTAGCATATTTATTTAATAAACCTAAGCCTTTTCATATTGTTAAAACTGTTTGGTAATTTTCTCCATGAAAAGTAGATGTCTAAAATGAAAATAAATAGGGAAGAAGTCTTGGTGTTAAAACGGTTTACATATGCTATCTCAACATGAATATTAATACGTGGATTATAACAACCTATAAAAATTAATTGCTTATAAAAGTTCTTTTGTGCATTTTCAAAGTTTGGCAGAAGAAATAAAATTTTGATTTTGAAACTGCATTATGAGCAAACTATATAAAAAATGTGAAATCTTTAATATGGAAAGAAATGTCTACATTGATCTAATGATTATCTATGTTATACTAAATCTATATGTTGGAAACTAAAAATTCTCCAATGCTTATCCATGTTATAGCCTTTGTCTGTTTCATGTTTTATCAGATTTTTATGGACGATATTTTTACTATAGGAGGTCATTATCAAGTCTATATGTACCCTTGATATGTTCCACACTTCATCTTATAAGCCCTCAGCATATGCCCCAGAAAACCGATCCTTAAACGTGTGTAATATCCTTTCAATGTCAAGATTTTTTGAATCATGTACATTGAAACGGCTATATACGCAAGTTTTTAGGTTCGTGTTTGATATTTTTTGGGGTGTAGGTAGCTCAAGTGCGTGTTAATATTGGGAGTGAGTAGGAAGTACTTTATGAGAAAATTATTTTTTGAATTATTTGTTGGTACAAGGTGCATACATGCATTCAGAATTTTTTTTACTGATGTATTTTAGTATAAAGTGATCTCATGGATACTGTGTTTCAAACTTACTGCGTTTTCCATTACAAGCGTGTAAAGTGAAAATAAGTTCCCATCTCTGAATTCGGTGTATAATGCTATATCTCTAAATTATAAAAAGCCTTATGTTGGATAATTAAATCCATTTAACACTATCAGCATAGTATATGGAATTTGAAATAAACTAAAGCCAAAAATGGTAACTGTGCATTGCTGTACACCATTAATATTAATGATTTATAGCTTATCATTATTCAATCATGATGTGATTTCAACATAGCTTTGCTCACTGCCATATTATTTCGATTATTGTTTTCTAAAACTTCTTGAATAACTATTTCAGATTGATCGCATTCCTCAGCAACTACGGTTGAATCTACATAGGCAGGTCCAACATTCTCTAGAACAGACGTTCCTTGATCAAAAATGCATCTCTTGGTTCTAATGTTGCCCTATATCAGAGCAGTTCTCTTTACCCAGCATATTAAAGTTTAGAATAAATTCTACATGATCTCTACTCCCATCAAAAGCCTTGATAATTAACTAGCAAGGATGTTGATTTAGCAGCAAAGATTTGGACCAGCTTGGTGCTCTGTATCACCTTGAAGTGTCGATTTATCACACAATTTTATCATTTGTGGTAGTTTAGAAACCATCAAAGTTTGTTTCTAAAAGTTAGGCTGTTGATTATATATTTTATATGGTTTTGTTAAAAAAAAATATTCTTCAATTTAGTGACATTTTGATATGACATATGAACTTCTGTATATATAGTAATAATATTATATTGAAAGTATCATATGTGCATAGTGTGTTAATTGAAGTAGGGGTATAAAATTTTGTACTTCTTTCATTTGTTGGATGAACTATTTTGTTTACTGTTTGGCCTGTTGGATCTCTTTCATTATATTTCATATTCCGCTATATTTATCTTTTGCAATTACTGATAACATTACCATATGCGTAGTTTTAATATACATTTAATTTACGAACAACCATGTTATGAAAATGTTATCTAAACACATTTCCCTTTAGTAAAAAATGCTCACATCGTTTTCTTGGAGCGCGACTTCGAATAAGATGAGGAGAAAAGTAGAAGAAGAAGCCTATCAATGTAGAGATAGTGGACAGTACATACTATTTATCAACCCAGAAGATCCATAAGGTTCATGTATAAATAACTTAGTCCTTTTCTGTTGGTTACTTGACTCTTATCCACTCACTAGATATACATTTTGTCTGTGTGATGAGTAGAGACACATTTTGGGTAAGTTTTCATAGAACTAAAGTTTTTAGGGAACTAAATTCACATAACGCTTTGTCTGTGTAGCAATAAAAATACGAAGCCCAAAAAATAAAAATAACATAAAATAGAAATACTAAAACCCCAACATCATCTCCATTCAGTTCTAAGTTAATGCAAGAATTTTGTGCATGCATTTATACATGTCATTTTATTGAATTTACTAAAATAGTGGTGGCATACAAAAATTATACATGTTTTTTACGATGTTCTACTACTATTACCAAAATGTGTAAACTTGACCAAATCAGTAACAAACCGTTTATATTGCATTATTAGGAATCGACCGGCTCTTGACTAAAATATTATCAAGAATAATGCGTAAGTGTAGCCATTGTCAACGATTTTGAATCTGGTAAAAGCTTCGTTCTTGCTCCTGGATTCTTGACTTCTTTATAGCATATCAATTTTGACAATTATTCATAGGGTGATTTATAATTTGTTAGCCAACATATGCATTTGAGTTAACTCTGCATGGACATGACATCAAAAGTGTAACTGCAAAATAAAATTATATACATAGAGAATTAACATAAAATCAAAATACATAGGGAAAGAATGGATAAAATAGATTGATATAAACTCATATATGATATATTTTGATAGAATAATCAGTTTGAACTAAAATGGATACACAGAACATTAATGTTTGTTTGTTACATGTCAAATCTTACTATTCATGTACACCAAACCAATTAATGAGGTAATTCAAAGGCAGTTGGCTATATTTGATTGTGTTGATGTGGTAGGCGATCATTGCACTGATTTTATTGTCAATGTTTTTTAATAGCTACATTATAAAATATGGCTCAACGATCAAATGCAGGTCTACCTGGCCGTGCGTATACTCGTATTAATTATAAGAGGAAGCATAACCCATTTTCAGGCTAAGAAAAGGATACAAGCACCGGAAAGAGATGCTAAGTAATTCTATACAAAATGCATTCGATGGTCATTAAAAATCTAAGTGGCTAGTAAAGGTGCTACCACAAATAGATATAAGTGCATCCAAATAGTGAACACATCGGAGCATCGAACATATATGTATCGGGCTGGAAGGACTGGCAGTAGAAATATATACAAACAGAGATTGGGAATAAAGCCTAGTTTATTATATTTTTATACAAATCAACGAAGCAAGAATGACTGCTTAACTTTCACAATAGATATATTTTTCAATATAAAGGGTATCGATCTATAAGGTAATTAACACATATCAAATTGTAATGCGCAAGCTCTCAAATTAGAAACCTGTCGTTAACAGGTAAACCTTACGGTCACCAATATATTTCACAACTTAGGCAAAAATGAGTTTGAAATATAGATTCTTCCAAATTATTGTCTTTATCCAAAAATGTAAAAAATAAAATATTGGGTAGGCCCATTATTTGCTGGATGTCAGGAATATAGTAATAACTTGTTAATAATAAGGTGAGCAATAACTTCTGCAAAGTGGGAGGGAAATTCTACAAATCTTACAGCTTTCATTAAACTTTGGACAGATTCCCATAAAATTGCATTGCATAAACTAAAATCGTAAAAACATGTTGCTTAATAGTTAATATAAAGTTTATGTTCAGTTAGCAATAGATTATTTTCTTTTAATAATGTTTCGTCAGTTTAATGAATACAGTTCATATTTAGTTCACAACATGTTTCTAACTCAAGCAATATGTTGTTTTCATTATTTAATGCATCTAATACAGCTCTAATGCAACATAACCAGATTTTCCAAATGACATATTACAGCTTATAAACTAATCATAAAATGCATCACTGTATTTTGCAAGTGACTATAAACTGGGAGCATAGCCAGATTTTGCAACATAATCAGATTTATCAATTGGTATCAACTGGGAACATTAAAACTTATAAATTTACTAAGAAAAATTATATTTTGCAATAAGATTTAAAAATATATGTAAATTATGGAACACGTCCCCCAAAGCCATCATAAAATTCCAATTTTCACAAACTACATTCATTCCTTACACAAAATTAGAAATAAATTATTGATGCGCATCATACATCCCAAATTAACTAATCTATAAATAGTAAATTCACAGTTTGTTGACTATAAACTTTGTAGGTTAAAAAACTTTCGATAATTGTTTTATTAATATAATATTAACTATTACTGAATATTATTTTGGTTATTCTAATCTGTAAATAGTCAATTCACAGTTTGTTGACTATAAACTTTGTAGGTTAAAAAACTTTCGATATTTGTGTTATTAATATAATATTGACTATTACCGAATATTATTTTAATTATGCTCAAGAGAAAATTATTTAGAAGGGATTACGTAGAAAATACTGTTACCCCGCCTTTTGGTCAAGGCTGTGATACTAACAAATTGGCTAGAAAAGATGGATATCATGATTGGAGATCGATTGGAAACAAGGCTATCGATACCGTCAAAATTTGACCGAGCTGCAATCAAGACGGGATCGAATAAGAATGATGAACGGGGCTAGGAAAGGCTACGTTTCGAATTTCAAGTCAATCGGAGATCGTATGCTCAAGTTATGGATGGATCAATGTTGAAGAGAAATGGTTAGCATCGATACCTTCGGATCGATATTGTTCGTATCGATCAACATGGATTACTTCGGATCAATGGATGTCGTTCGTATCGATATGGTTCATATCGATCGAAGGATATCGACAGATGGGTGCAAATATGGATAACACACATGGATTTTGACCGATAGTAGTTCATATCGATCTGGGATGGACTCAGCAGTTCAATTTGGATCGATGGTTTCATGTCGATCGATACGAGCTTGGATAAGGGAAATGCACTTGGGACTTTGCTTTGGATCAGTCACAGTGCGTATCGATCGTGTTCCTGATCGATACGAAATGCTATGCTTGGGATCAATACAAACAAGGGAGCAACCGATGGGTACGAAGGAGAAAAGCTCAGATCGATACGAAGGATAGATATGAACAACATGGATACGAAGGAGGGTTGGTCGATGGATACGAACAGCACATGCCGATGGATACGAAGCATTGATGGGTAGGAAGGCTCTGTACTTCGTGTCGATGGATACTAGGGAAGCGGTCGAGGTGGGGCGAAGGATATGGATCAGAGTGCGTGAAGTTCGAATCGATGCAAAGGCTACGGCTATGGATATGGGGACCGATGGATAATCGGATGATGGATACGAAGGTGATCGAGACGATCGATACGAACTAGTATCGGTACGTACACTTCAGCCTACTCGCAAAAACCAACTTGCATCGATCATAACTCTCATTCCACAAGTCCAAATGCGATGAATTTTCACAGGATCTTCCTTATGCACTCAAGAACATCCATGATCGATCTCGGCTCGATTGGACTACTTTTGGATCGATACGAATTGTATATGGATCGATCCAAAATAACCTTGGATCGATCTGGCGGGCCCACCTGCGCACGAGAAGAGGTATTCCAGGTTCTGAGGTGGATATTTTAGAATCTACACCTATAAATAGCAGTCATATGACAACTAAAAAGGGATCTTCTTCTGATCTTTAGGCCGAAGCTCTGCCATTTTTGTTAATTGATGTTCAAAGGCTTGTAATTGTAACCTCAACACAAATGGAATAAAAGGATTGATTCAAAGTGGACGTAGGCCGGAGATAGCCGAACCACAACAAATCTTGTGTTCTCTCTTGCTTTCTTACATTTAATTTTGCTATTTCTTCATTTTTATTCCCTACTTTATCTGGATCTAAGATCTGTGTTTGAATATTGTGGACCTGTGTGTAAACACTGGTGCTTTCACTACTTCTGGGGTTTGTGACCAACTTTGGCGCAAACACTTTGGTGCTTTCACTAAGAACGACTAGCGCCCGCTACATCAGATTTGGAAAGCTAAAGGATCAGATTTAAAAGGAAACATGGTTTGGCATTCAGCTAGAAAGATATTACCAGAAAGGAGCCATCAAGAGGGGAGTCAAGAGGCTTCCTCAGGAGCGAATCAGGCCTCAGTTTTCATCACCAGAGATGAGATGGAGATGATGATGGGAGCTATGCAGGAAGAATTGTTGAAAAGGCAGGAGGAAATGATGCAGAACCTTCTCAGACAGTTTGGACAGACAGGAACAGTTGGAGCTGCTGGAGTTCAGATCCACGGAGCTGGAACAGAAGGACTCAACAGGCAAGCAGATGGAGCAGCTCAACAGGGCGCAGCCCCCAATCAGCACACAGTTACTAATTTGGATGAATCCAGGCTCAGGGGCACACCACCAGGCAACGATGGACCGATTCATGAAAGGATTCCAGGTGACACTGCACAACATGGAGCAGATAGGAATGCAAAAGTGCGTGATGAAGAGTACGTACCAGAATTCCCTCGAGGACTTGGGGGGCAACCCTTGGTGGACAACGCTGGATTAGCTGAGATTATCAGGCGAAATATGCGCGGAGGTTTGGCAAACAGAGATCTAGAAGGAGTAAACAGGAATCCATTTACCTATGACATCAAAACGGCTCGAAATCCACCAAAGTTCAAGCTACCTACTTCCGAGGTATACAACGGCAGGGTTGATCCTACCGATCATTTGATGAGGTACACGAGACACATGGAAGTGCTGGGGGAATCGGAGGAAGTTATGGCCCGGTGTTTCCCTCTGTACTTGATGGATATAGCTGCTATGTGGTTCAGGCAGTTGGAAGATGGATCTATTAGGACATGGACAGAATTGGTGGACAGGTTTTTGAAGCAGTTTCGGGTTCATATCATAAGGCCAAAGAATGTGATGACGCTAACGTCGGTGAAGCAGAGGACATGAGAATCGCTTAGGGATTTCTTAACTCGGTTAAATGCAGCGGTTGCTTCAGTGGATCGGCCGGATCCATCGATGGTTTGATGGTCGCAGTGTCAGGAGTCAGGGATAACTCGGATTTCAAGATATCGTTGATACGAGATCCACCAATGGATCTCGGGGAGTTCTTTCACGAGGCCGAAAGATTTCTTCGACAAGAGGATGCATGTTCGGATATAAAGTTAAAGGAGGTAAACGTGGTTAAAGATGGAGAATCATCCGGTGAAAGCTTGGGATAAGGATAAGGACAAAGGGAAGAGGAAGTTGGATGACAACTCTGGCAGGACAAGGAAACCCTGGGGCGAGCCAAAATTCTCCACTTACACAGGATTGAATGAAACATTGGAACGGATATTCATGGAGACTCAGGATCGCCTCCCTTATCGAAGGCCGGCAAGGAGGGAACCCTCAGAATGCGAGAGGGCTTCCGGAAGGCACTGTCTCTTTCATGATCTCGACGGGCATGATACCAACAGCTGCAGGCATCTAAAGGATATAATTGAGGAGCATGTAAGGAGCGGTCGGTTGCGGCAATATGTCGAAACTCGGAGTGCGGCGGTGTTACAGGAGCAGCCACCGTCTACCTCAAACGACAATGGTGCGAGGCCCAGGGATGATGGTAGATTGGTTATCAACTGATAGGGATGATATGGAATAAGTAGCAAACTCTTAGCAAACGGCCAAGTCACTTACTCATGTACGGGGATGGAGATACCCCCCAGGCATGCTCTGAGATGATGATAAACCACGACGCTCTAGTTTGTGAAATCTGCTTTTTCTTTTTTGGTTTGGACATGCTTTTTTCTAGTTTGGTTTCGGAGTTTGGTTTGAACTCCTGGTGTTGTTTGTTTTCTGGTTTGGACTTTGGTTTGTATGCTTCTTTTTTGGTTTGGATATTGGTTTGGATTTCTGGTATGGATTTTTGGTTTTCTGATTTAATATGGATTTCGGATTGGATTTTGATTGGATTTTTATCTGGTTTTTGGTAAATGGTCGCCAGGTATGGATTATGCCTGGCAAGGGGTAAGTCGCTTTGTCCGAACGTGGCGAATCGACTTATTCAGGTCGTCGAGTATGGACTATGATCGACAAGGGTCCGGAGAGACCCGGATTTGGCCTAGGACTTAGGCCCCATATTATCTATCGGTTACTATTTCAGGTCGTCGGGTATAGACTATACTCAGCAAGGGTCCGCAGCGACTAGGATTCGGCTTAGGACTTAAGCCACGGCATTACTCAGCGTTCAGGGACACTGAACAAGGAATACCAAGGCATTACTTAACACAAGTCGTCTAGTGCGGGTTGCGCTTGACAAGAACCCGGAGAGGTTACAGATTCAGATATTGGCATTGAACAGCTGAGGATTTAGCTATGGACCCGGAGTGGTCCCAAATTTGGATATCGACCCGGAGAGGTCCTGGATTCGATAATTGGTTATTGGATATGGATGGAATATGGACTTCGGATGTCGGATTCGAAGCTATTCAAAACACGCCTTCTTACCACAATGCATGTTTTGGGGGGCAAATGTTACCCCGCCTTTTGGTCAAGGCTGGGATACCAACAAATTGGCTAGAAAGGATGGATTCAGGATTGGAGATCGATTGGAAACAAGGTTATGATCGATACCGTCAAAATTTAACCGAGCTCCAATCAAGACGGGATCGATTGGGAATGATGAACAGGGCATGGAAAGGCTACGTTTCAAATTTCAAGTCAATCGGCGATCGTATGCTCAAGTTATGGATGGATCAATGTTGAAGAGAAATGGTTAGCATCGATACCTTCAGATCGATATTGTTCGTATCGATCAACATGGATTACTTCGGATCAATGGATGTCGTTCGTATCGGTATGGTTCATATCGATCGAGGGATATCGACAGATGAGTGCAAATATGAATAACACACATGGATTTGGACCGATAGTAGTTCATATCGATCAGGGATGGACTCCGCAGCTCAATTTGGATCGATGGTTTCGTATCGATCGATACGAGCTTGGATAAGGGAAATGCACTTGGGACTTTGCTTTGGATCAGTCACAGTGCGTATCGATCGTGTTCCTGATATATACAAAATGCTACGATTGGGATCGATACAAACAAGGGAGCAGCCGATGGGTACGAAGGAGCAAAGCTCTGATTTTGAATTTTTTTTGAATTTTTTAAAAATTTTGAAATTTTTGAAAAGTGCAGGTTAACTTGCACTTTCTATTAGGAAACTGCAAGCTAGTTTGCGCTTTCTGATTTATAAAATACTGGGACCTAATTTACATACTCATTGCTACAGGAACTTTTCTTGTTAAAACATCAGAAATAGGGACCTTCTGTGCAAATCCCTCAATAACCTAATAAAAACGAAGAATTAGATGTTGTTATATTAAATTTATCCAAGGAAGTTAAAATTAACAATTTGCTATTTTTTAAAATGATATTGTTCTTTAAAAGTTAAATGCGAGCTTTTATTATTTAAGGAACTCTTTAAAACTCAAATTTTTATTTAATTTATAACTAGGATTTGAAATCCAATTAAAACTAAATAAAGAAATTAAATTTTCCAAATCTGTACTAATATTATTAAACGCATATTGATTTCTTTCAAACCAAGTATACCAACATGTTATTGTGAAAATAGTATCTAGTAAATTCCTATTCTGATCCTGGTAAAAAAATCTAAAATTATTCCAATATAGTTCACAATTAATATGTCTATAATTTAAATTTAAATCAAAAATATTAAGAGTTTTTACTAGAATAAATCTAGTTATATTACATTCAAAATATAAATGTATAATATTTTCCATTTTATTATTACAAATGTAACATTTGTTTTCATTAAAATTATTTTTTTCTTTAAAAATTCTGTATTATTCAACTTTTCATGTAAAATTAACCATATGTGCACCTTAGCTTTAGGTGGAGCGCTAACATTCCATATCTTTTTAAATATTTTCAATTTAATTCCCAAAAAATTTATGACATTGTAAAATGAATGAGATGTGTATTTCTTACAAATATCCCAACACCACGTCTTAATATCTTTTTCAGTGTCAATATTATATAATTCTAATTTAGCACACAATAAAGCAAATTGTGCTAAAGTGTTTTCCATTAACTACGATTAAAACTAAATTTCCAAGGAAAATTTAAGTTAGGCCTATAAATGTCATAAATTAGTACATTTTTAAAGTTACATATTTCATATAATTCTCTAAATTCCACTCTGAGTGGAATAACTAATAACCAGCATTCATGCCAAAAAGAAGTGTTATTACCAAAATGTACAACATTATTAATTCCTAAATTATATATACATCATAATTTAAAATTATCAATTTCCAAAAGTGAGACATGCTAGTCATATTATTTGTCGAAGAAAAGTATAAATTAAATGTACCTCCATACCATTGGTTCGATATTAATTATTTCCATAACAAATTTTCATTATTATCATTAAATTTCCATATCCATTTTCCTAATAGGGATACATTTAAGTTATGTAAATTTATAATTCCTAAAACCCCTCATTTTTAGACTTACAAACCATTTCCTAATTTAATAGACATTAGAGCTACTATTTGGGTTGTCGCCGCTCCATCAAAAATCTCTCCTAATTTTATCAATTTTATCTATTACCCAGCTAGGAAAAGGTAAAAAGACATCCAATAGATGGGTAATGCAGATAAAACTGAATTAATAAGAACAATCCTACCAGCACTCAATAAGAATTTACCATTCCATTTTGACAATCTCTTATTAATTTTATCTATTATGATGTTCCAATCATCAGGTTTAAGTTTTTGTGGCCTAATTAAAAAACCTGAATATTCTATAGGAGATTTCATTGTTTTATAATTCGATGTGCATGCAATTTGGTTTTCAATATTATCAAATCATTTAATATTAAAACTGAGCTTTTTTCAAAATTAATCTTTAAACCTGAAAGAAGTTCAAAACTATATAAAATAAATTTAAGTGTAATAATATGCTTGGGCAAATGGGATGTAAAAATCATAGTATCATCTGCAAATTGTAGTACAAAAAGGCCAGTACTAGTGATCTCATTACCTATAATATCTAAAATCTTATTATTAGTAGCCAATTTAATAATTCTAGAAAAACCATCAGCAGTTGAGTTAAAAAGTAAAGGTGACAATGGGCCACCTTGTCTAAGTCTGCGTTTTGATTGAATTTTATTCCCTACTATACCATTAACCAAAATACTAGAATTACCAATTTTAAGCACTGACATAATCCATCCTATCCACCAATCACTAAAACCTCTAGTCAATAATACATCTTTGAGAAAAACCCAATCAATTAAATCAAAAGCTTTAGCAAAATCAAGTTTTAAAAGCGCACAAGTGATATTATTTTTACAATAGTAACTAATATATTCTTATACTACCGCTACACCATCCGTGATATTCCTACCCTTAATAAAAGTTGTTTTAGTATTATCTATTAACAAATTCATTTTAGTATTTAATCTATTAGCTAAAACCTTAGAATTGATTTTAAAAGAATAGTTCAGTAGTGAAATAGGTCTAAAATCTTTTAATTGGTTAGCACCTAATTTCTTATGTAATAAGATTACATTTGCAAAATTAAACCTACATAACTGTAACGAATCATCATGAAATTCTTTGAACATTTTTATTATATCTTCTTTTAACATGTTCCAAAAAGTTTCATAAAATAAAATAGGAAATCCATCCGGACCCAGAGCTATATCATTAGGCATATCTTTTATAACCTTCAAAATTTCTTCTTCCATAATGGACCATCTAACCCTAAACCTTAGTATCTTCCGTGTAAAGCATATCCCAATTGGCTTTAATCCTATATCTATTTGTAGTTCCAAAAATATCTCTGTAATAACTAGTCAACTCTTTGTTAAGTTTTGGTTGATCAAAAATCTCAACACCATTAATTAAAATGGAATTAATGGTATTACTATGTTTTCTACCATTAGCTATTCTATGAAAAAATTTAGTATTCATGTCACCCTCATCCATCAATTAAATTCTAGATATTTGTTTCCACGTCACTTCTTCTTGCTTAATAATTTTATTTAGTTCTTTTAAATTTGAAGGCACATTTTTTTTTGAAATATTCAAATTTCTAAATTCTTCGATTGTTCTAAATTTACGATTTCATTCATTAGTTTTTCCTTTTTAATTCTAATATTACCAAAAACATCTTTACTCCATTTTTTAAGGAATAATCTTAAATCTCTAAATTTACTAATCAATACTTTAGCAATGTATCCTGGAAATCTACGAAAGTGCTGCTATGGATCATAATATGGAATATAATCTAAGTTATCTACTAGTGCGGAATATGAATATAAAAAGTAAACAGTAAAGTAAATGACACCAGAGATTTTTATACTGGTTCGAACTCCCGTTCTACGTCCAGTCCCAGACTCCTTCTGGAATTTAACTATCAACCCTCTCTTAACCCGAGGAATATGTATTACACCACCTGAGCAACCAAATAGGACTTCTACCGCCTAGACAACCGAATAGGTCTTTTATCGCCTGAGCAATCGAACAGGACTTCAACAATACAAAAAGTTTTCTTGACTGAATGTGCTCTTTTAATAGCACAGATAAGTCTTTAGAGTACACCCTTCCTATAATCTTCTCCTTTGTTGTATATAGTATAGTTTGTGAAGATTGGAAGTAATTTTAATCACAAATAAATTGTGCTTGAATGTGCGAGTGATTAGAATATGTATATGAAAGCAAATGGCAGAATTTAGATAGTAAGAATATTAGAATATAATCAGAGAATTATGTTATTGAAAACAACTGAATTCAAGGCTATATATAGAGTTTCAAAAGATGCAATTGTTCATGAAAAGTTATGGTCAAAAGATATGGAAACAACTTTGGAATCAAGGGTTGTTTCTATTCGTTAAAAAGTGGTGAACGTTCAGAAAAATAACCGTTATGAATATTCAGTCAACCGAGGAAAGAATTTCAGTCTTCTAAATATTTTAACAATTCGAATTTAAAATTTTATTGTGAAAAGACACTTGGTTCAGTCGACTGAATGGGTGGTTCAGTCGACTGAACCTTTAAATGAACTTATGCACCCACGCATTTTTCAGTTGACTGACAACTCCTATTCAGTTGACTGAAACTGTTGTTTTCTGCCATATTCCCTTCTTTTTGAAAGCCTTTTATTTATAAACTTAATATAAACAATTTCTAATGTGCGTATATGATTTTGAATATAATTTAAATTATGTGTGCATGCATATACCACCTAGGAGAGATTTTAACATTGATTAACTACTAACTAGACTATAGACAAACCAATTATAAAATTTGAAACTTTCTCCTTGAAATCTTGGTCTTCGATCTATCATTGAGTAGAATAGCATCTTCTCCTGCAAATTTGGTTAGTTCATATTATATATACTTATATAGTTGTCATGATCAAAACATCAAAATACAAGGTTCTAACATTCTCCCTCTTTTTGATGATGACAACTATGTAAGTCTATAATTTTTTTATAAAAAGCCATTAAAACTCCCCCTGAATAAATGCTCTTCTTTAACTTCTCATACTTCTCCCCCTTTGTCATCGACAAAAAGGAATAAGAATTGAGTAATATGGTAAACAATGATAGTTATATGAATAGGACAACTTGTTATTAACATAGATAAACTTGGATTGAACCAACAATAAATGAAATAGAACAACATTTTATTTAACAAACGTCAAGAAAACAACATTGATTCAATATTAAAATAAACAAGATAAACAACAATAATTGTTCATGGATACAACATAATGAACAACAATAATCAAGGAAAATACATAAGCATAAGATAAAATAAAAATGGACTAAACTTCCTTGCTATCGAATTCTTCCACTTCCTCTTCTTCCTCCTCGAATATTGTCCAATAGAAAGGAGTGGGGGGATTTTTGGCAATACTTGTGGAAGTAGAGCCGGTGCAAGAAATTTTCTCCCAAATTTTATTTAAGAAGCCCTTGATGGATTTGAGCTTCTTATTGGTCTTGACGATGGTTTTCTCAACGTTGACCAATCGTCGATTCAGCCTACTTTGATTCCGTAAAAGAGTGAATAGACCTTGCCTTGTAGGAAAGTTGCTGTGAAACTCTTGAATCTCGTCGTCTTCTTCTTCCTCGATTTGGCAGGAAGGTTGAGAGGATGAGGAGCCGATATGTGCCTCATGGGGTTGCGGAATCCCTTGTGCGCGATTAGCCGCCCATTGTTGGTAGCTAATGATTTGTTGTGGCGGTTGGCGTTTTGGCAAGCCCATAAGACTTAACGTCTTAGTGTTTAGCTCACCTACGGTAATGAAATCGGCATCGGGGATGGTGACACCGAAGTTCATGAGAATCCGCATAATTTAGGTTCCGTAGAAGATGGTTTTGTAGCTCCTCTTGTGGTTGACCGTGAGAAATTCATCAAGAATTACTTTGGCCCAATTGACGTGTTGAGAGGAGTAGATGGCATAGAGGGCATGGAAGTCATGTTTGTAGACTTTCTCTTAGCTTTCAGTACGAGGTTGAATGGAGCGGATGAGAGCCCGATGAAGGATGCACGCCTTTAGTCGTAAGGCAGCGGATTTGAGAACGGTCATAGCATCGGAGAGGAATCGATGAGAGACCTCATCGCGGTTGTCCATGTCGACTTCAACGTCGTTGATGTCGACTCCTCCAGAAGGACGATGGAGAGTATGACTAATACATTGGAGAGGAAGGTAGATTCGGATGTCATAAATAAGTGTCCAAATGCAACCGTCCTTGTTTCTTGGATCTTGGTGATCCAAGTTCATATTGGCAAAGAAGAGTTTAATGAGGAGGGGTGGATTTTGACGTTGTTGGCAGCAAAACTAATCAAGCTTTCAAGACCGCTTGCTTCTGCAGTTTCTCTAATTCTGTAAGCATTGAAGTCCGGGTAATTGACGAAAGAACCATCGAAGATGCGTTAGCTTCTCATGGCATTGAAACGGGTAATGACAGTTTCATCGTGAAGCCATGACCTAATTTGGCTCTCGGATGGTCCGGTAGATGATTGTCGAGCTCCTTTTGTTTTAGGTGCCATTTGATTTGAGTTGAATTGACGTGGTAAAAATTGGATTGAAAAATAATAGGGGCTAGGGTTTGCTTGCAAAAATGAGGTAGGGTTTTGGAATAAAGGAGATGAATATATAGGGTGGTTAAAAAGGTGGATTGGGAATTGTGCAATTTAATTTTAAAAAACCAGAAAATAAACATTCAATCAACTGAAATATGTAGGGCAGTCAACTGAAATACACAGGTTTTCATCCCGAAAGTTTTTTCCTAAAAAAGAACTAAATTCAATCACTCAAAATATAGGACCAGTCGATTGAAATATGAAAATTTCAAGTGATCAAGAATGTTCAGTCGACTGAAAATAAAATTCAGTCGACTATTGTGCAGGAAAATTTATCCCGCGTTAAATAGCCTAAAAAAGTACCATTTCAATTGACTGAAAATTCTATGGCAGGCGACTAGTTTTCTTTATATAAAAAAGTGGATAAAGCAGTTTCAATTGACTGGATTAGCAGTTTGAGACGACTGAATCTGTGCTGTTTTGGCTATCTGACCTATGTACATGAAGATTTTCTTTTAAAAACAAAATATAATTCTATATATATTAAAAACCTTTATTTTAAAACATATAAAACATAAAAAATACAACATTCATTTTAAAACAATATACATAAATTCCTAGTTTCTAGAAGAGTGTGAATCGTCAGAGTGCGGTTCAACCTTCATTATTTCTTGCAATGGTTGGATTGGAGACCAAACATTACTGCGTTCCCAGGAGTTCGGAGACACCTGAGAACGTTGTGGGCTTCGTTCCCAAGAATTCAGTGGAGCTTGAGAACGTTGTGGCGATGGTTGATGTGCGCACTGTTTTGATGAAGACCCGTAAAACTTTAATGCGACTTGTTCCAGAAAGCTTAAACGTTTAGCGTTTACTTTCTGTTCATAGTACAG
This sequence comes from Allium fistulosum, assembly GCA_030737815.1. Classification (NCBI taxonomy): domain Eukaryota; kingdom Viridiplantae; phylum Streptophyta; class Magnoliopsida; order Asparagales; family Amaryllidaceae; genus Allium; species Allium fistulosum. Next base: position 372,956,833 of record CM060902.1, on the reverse strand, counting down.
TTCGCGTTGCAGTTCCAAAGTCTCTCTCTGGTAGTGATGAATATCGTCAATTTTCTCCTTTGTTGATGGAGAACCAAAATGTAAAATACGTTTAGTTCGTTTTCCCTGAGGAGTATATCCAGTATGATGTGTAGGTGATGGTGTGATTTTAACTGGAATATAAACCGGGGTGGAGTTATTGGAGTGTTTTGATGATTCAGAGGATGGTTTGCTGAAAACAATGGATGATTGATTTGATTCGTCGTGTGAAGACATTTTGGTGTTTGTAAACAAGAATTTTAAAATATTTAGTTAAGAAAATGTAATGCAAAAATATATGAATGACGTTGGTATCCAAATTTTTATTAGGGTCCAAAGAGTTAGATCTTAGGAAGCCAAACCCATGAGGGTTTAGAATTCCCTTTATAAGTAAAATCTTTATTTTTATGAACTGTAGTTATAAATGATTTTATATACTTGTTTCTGATTAGATTATTATTGGTTTTTGGTACCCACATTTTTATAGTATTTGTTTTACCAATTTCCTTTTGAGTAGCAACCTTTGGCTTTGGTTTTGCTTTTACAAAATTATTATGCAAACTGAAATCTTTATATGATATACTATTCTTCTTTAAAATTGTTTTTGAAGAACTTTTATATCCTAATCCATTCTTATTAGTGGTAGTTTGAGAATTACTAATAATTTTATAAAGATTTTCTCTTCCTTTATTAAAATTTGTCACATTTTTAGTAATATTCTCTAACTTAGTATTGCGACTAGTATTTTTCAATTCAAGGATTTTGACTTTTGATTTTTAAGTCATGATTTTATGAGGCTAATGTCATATTCTTTTCTTTTTGCACTTCTACTTCATTTGTTAGCATAGTGAGTTGAGAAGAAACATTAGACAAAGATTCTTGTGTATTAACAAGTTTTTCTTCTAAGATTTTCTTTTCATCTTTTAGCATATCAACTTCTATTTCAGTTCTATTTAATTTTTCTAGTGCATCTTTATACTTTCTTTTAACTTCTTTGAGTTTATCTAACAGTTCTGAATTTATATCAATTAAATCATCAAAAGATAAATCACTTACATCGTTGGTTGAGGCCATAAAGCAGACGTTAGCTTGTTCAGAATCGATGTCTGTGTCACTGGCTGATGATGAAGACGATTCTGAATCATCAAATGTAACTGAGAATGCCTGCTTCTTTTTGTACTTGTCCTTCTTATTCTTGAATCTGTCTTTCTTTCTATTAGGATAATCTTTCTTCATGTGGCCCTTCTTATGACATTCGTAGCATTCAAGATTTGAGACTGACAGTTTGCTGGAGTTGTCTCTTCTATTGTTTCCAAACTTCTTGTTCTTTCTGAATTTTTGAAACTTTTTGAAATTCTTTGCGATGAATGCCATATCATCTTCATCTGAATCCAAATCCTCTTTTTTAGCTTTGAATGCGATATTCTTTTTACCTTGATCTCGTTTAGCCTGCAAGTTCACTTCATATGACATAAGATTTCCAATTAACTCTTTAGGTTTGATGGTAGAAATGTCATTAGCTTCTTCAATAGCTAAGACTTTTCGTTCTCATTCATCCGTTAAAAAGTTTAGAATTTTAGAAACAATATCAAAATTTGAAAATTTTTCTCCTAATGCCAATAGTGAATGATGTATGTCATTAAATCTAGAATACATGCATTTATAGTTTCATCTGGTCTCATTCTGAAATTTTGGAACTGATTTTTAAGCATAGAAATCTTGCTTTGTTTAACTTTGTTAGTTCATTCATGTGTGACTTTAAGAGTTCTCGAAATTTGATAAGCAGTTGTACACATGCTAACTCTATTAAATTCATTTTTGTCTAAGGCACAAAATAACATATTCATGGCTTTTGCATTTGGTGTAGCATTTATCTTTTGTGTATTTGACCATTCTGCAAAGTGTGTAGTGGGTATATTGTATTCATTTTGAGTGATATTCCAAGTATCATATCCATTTACTTGCATAAAAATTCTCATTCAAGTTGACCAATAATTGTAATTCATACCATTAAATAGTGGTGGTCGTGTAGTGGAATGACCTTCAAAATAACTTGTGTTAATGTTATTTTCCATATTAACTGTGTATCAAATAACGGTGTTATGGTTATATGATGGCCTTGCTCTAATACCAAATGAAAGTGCTGCTATGGATCGTAATATGGAATATAATCTAAGTTTTCTACTAGTGCGGAATATGAATATAAAAGGTAAACAGTAAAGTAAATGACAACGGGGATATTTATACTGGTTCGAACTCCTGTTCTACGTCCAGTCCCAGACTTCTTCTAGAATTTAACTATGAACCCTCTCTTAACCCAGAGGAATAGGTATTACACCGACTGAGCAACCGAACAGGACTTCTACCTCCTAGACAACCGAATAAGACTTCTATCGCCTGCGCAACTGAAAAGGACTTCAACGGTACAGAAAGTTTTCTTGACTGATTGTGCTCTTTTGATAGCACATATAAGTCTTTAGAGTACACCCTTCCTATAATCTTCCCCTTTGTGGTATATAGTGTAGTTCATGAAGATTGAAAGTAATTTTAATCACAAATAAATTGTGCTTGAATGTGCAAGTGATTAGAATATGTTTATGAAAGCAAATGGAAGAATTTAGATAGTAAGAATATTAGAATAGAATCAGAGAATTAAGTTATTGAAAACAACTGAATTCAAGGCTATATATAGAGTTTAAAAAGATGCAATTGTTCGTGAAAAAGTGGTGACCGTTTAGAAAAATAACCGTTATGAATATTCAGTCGATTGAGGAAAGAATTTCAATCTTCTGAATATTTTAAAAATTAAAATTTAAAATTTTATTATGAAAAGACACTTGGTTCAGTCGACTGAATGGGGTGGTTCAGTCAACTGAACCTGCAAATGAACTTGTGCACCTGTGCATGTTTCAGTCGACTGACAACACTTATTCAGTCGACTGAAACTGGTGATTTCTGCCATATTCGCTTCTTTTTGAAAGCTTTTTGTTTATAAACTTAATATAAAGAATTTCTAACGTGTGTATATGATTTTGAATATAATTTAAACTATGTGTGCATGCATATACCACCTAGGAGAGATTTTAACATTGATTAAGTACTAACTAGACTATAAACAAACCAATTATAAAATTTGAAACTTTCTCCTTGAAATCTTTGTCTTCGGTCTATCGTCGAGTAGAATAGTATCTTCTGCTGAAAATTTGGTTAATTTATATAATATATACTTATATAGCTGTCACGATCAAAACATCAAAATACAAGGTTCTAACAATCTACAATTGTAATTATACACAGAAAGTCATTTATTTCAACTAGATTTTTTAAATTATCTTCCAACAACCACATCTTTTCAAATCTAAATATTCTGTTTCCAACGCTTAGATTAGAATGAGATAACAAAATAGGGCATTTATCCGAATAAATAGTCGGAAGCCCTACCACCTTACAAGTGGGAAATTTGTGTTCTGCTTCATCACCTATAAAAAATCTATCTAACAATGCCATTGATGGAATTTCTCTACTATTCGACCACATAAACTGTCTATTACTTAACTTTGTCTCAATTAAGTTACATTTTATAATAAATTGGTCAAACTCTTCCATAGCACTAAAATCCTCTTCCTTAAGGGATCTTTCACCCAAAAATCTAGTAACATTAAAATTACCCCTCACAATCTATGATCGTGGAGTGAGTGATCTAAATTCTAGATAATTATTCCATAAAACCCTACAATCTATCTTTAAGTTTGGTCCATAAACATTTGTAATATTTAGAATAGAATCATCATTAATGTCAACAAATATCAAATACATCAAGTCATCTTTAATAATAGATTGTAAAAGTGTAACACAATGATCTTTCTAACCGATCATTAGTCCTCCTGCACTACCCCTAGCTGGAAGGTAAGACTAATGATTAATGTAAAGACCCCCTAGGCACTTATAAATACGATAATTAGGATTCTCTATTTTAGTTTCTTGTAATAAAACTATATCAATATTATTATCTTTTAAAAAAATTAATTTTACTACACTTATCTAAATCATGTATACCTCTTACATTCTAACTGATAAATCTCATAATCTAAGTGTTCTAACCCTTTCTATTTCCTTATTCTTAATATAATTGGAATCTAACTGGATATCATCAAAAATAAGTCCTGAATTTTTAGCTAAGAAATGCATATCACTAGTGGTCAAATTATTCAAAGCACATGAACAGTAAGTACTACCTAAAAGAAAATCATCCATACTTGTGCTAGAATTATCGGAAGCTTTACTCTCACCTCTACAAATACGAGCACTCCTCACCGATCTATGCTCTATTAAATTAGAACCAACATCTCCATGTTTATTAAAATCAACTGCATTATACCCTGAACAAGCCCTTTTACCTTTTGATTCCTCTTCAAAAAACTACCGGACTTGTGGTTTTCCAATCTTGAATTATTGCTCATATTTGTATCTACCTCTTTAAGATCAGCCTTTAACCCACTATCACTAGCAACCTCATTCAAATAATCAATACCACATTCATAATGATAGATGCGCTTAAACCAATCAGACTAACTCATATAAACAATAATCTGACTATTATTAACTTTCTGACATGACCCATCCACCATAGCCTTGCTTGTACCGACCTGAAACCATAACTGATTAAGACCTAATTTCTCAAAAGTATTCACATCGGTTGCATCAACAACACCAACACTATCACCAACAGTCCTACTAGCAGCTTTAACAACCATATCCTCATCCAAGGACCTAACTAAAGCACCATATTCCAATCCCATTCAATGTTGTGTCTTTGTGCACTACAGAATCAACACAAGTGGATACGTGAATACTGACATTATCACATTTCCCTCTGCCTCTTCAAGAATGACATCATTTCCACAACCATGCTCCTATAACCTGTTATCAAACAAATAACATGCCACAACCCTATATTCAGACACAACAAATAAAGACCGATATGAATTCTGCCCTAAATCTACCAATATCTTTAAACTATCGAAGCTGTTAGACATACCAATCTAAAAACTCTCCACATTGCAATATTTTGCTTTGAATTTTCTGTTAAGAATGTGAACAAAGCCTTTATCCCCCTCTTGCAACTGATTTCCACAACCGGTATCACATATTGAGATAACAAAAGAGCTCGCATCAAACATGGAATTATTGGTTTTCGGAGGAAAAAATGTCAAATTATATTGCAACAATATCGGGGTCCGACAACTTTGGATCAAAAAGAGAATCCCCTTTTAACACTTTCTTATAGTTATCAACAAGACCAATAAAATCTTCATTTTCAACTGTCAAACCATTCAAGACTCCATCACTCGAGACAGAAACTGGTAGAACTTTAACATCAGAACCAACATTATTGTGACGACCCGCATTTCAGGAGGTTTAAGTTGACAATAAACTACACATGTTCAACTCAAAACAATCTGAAACACAGATAATCAATGGGGTTAATTAAGAAAAAGAAGAAAACAAACACAGAATCTCGCAGTGGAATAACAAAATATAATAATCAAATAAACAGTTCATGAAGCTGTTTACACTATACATTTAATTATACTTTTACAACATCAATCAAAGTTAAACATACAACAGAGACAAGATAAAACAATGCAGCAGAACAACATGATGCAGGGGAATAATACTAGTAATATAATATACCAAATATTTGTCTTCATCCTCCAAAATAATATGATCTTCAATGCACTTAAAACTCAAGGCTGACCCGAGCATAAAGTAAAACAATACACTCAAGTCAGAACTAAATATCCTTATGTAAGTCAAATCAATATCACATATAACAGGAATGTAATAGCATCAGAGATGTTTACGGGATTTTACATCTCCTATCCAGTGTATATGTGCGTGCAATAACTCAAGAGATGTTACGGGATTTTCCATCTCTTAAGTATCCGTCAAAATATCTATATATAGTAGAAATACGCTATATATGTAATGTCTAAATGATAAAATTAATATTTTTCCTAGCGTTAAGGCTTTACATTAATCCACATTAACGCGTTTTTAAGCATTGGCGTACAATTTTCATATAACACCCCAGTAGAATGTCGGAGGATAGGGATGCGCCGTGATACGACATCACTAAACCAAACTCGTAGTGGTCTCATATAAGGATAAAAGTATGACAAGGCACGTGAGGCAATACCCAAGGTGGGATACTACCAGTTTACCCATCCCGACTGATGGTAACACATCGCCATAGCGACCACCCAACGCGTCCAACACTCCCATAATCAAAAGGTGATCACCAGCAACAATGATGTGATGATAGAAACATGAAGGAGTGTGTCCGCTAGAGGTAGGTAGCCTACTTTGCCGGTTGATAAGGCTCATGTTTTAGTCATTTCAAATTGACACAAGGGTCGGGGCTATCCATCATCGTTCTCTTCCTTCAAATCCAGCAACGTACACCAAATCCAACTACTTCATTTTGGAGTCTCCTCCACGTACACAGTTGTTAAAGTGGTTCCAACATTGACAGAGAGTATGCCAATAATCGGCCCCGGTCTCTTTGACAAACAAACGTCATTTTACACATCGGTTGGTTCTTTTACATTTCAAAGTGAATCATTACTTGATATCAAAATATAATATTCACTTCAAAACATCATATTTACCTCAATATGTCATATTCACTTCAAAATATCATTTTATTCACCATGAAATCAATTTCACTTCAAAATCATTATATTTACTTTGAAATCAATTTCATTTCAAAATTATTTCGACTTAGGTTATAACTTCATTTTAACCACATTCCTTTTTAAATCAAGGATTTAAATATAAACAGTTCCGACCTTAAACATCTTGAATTTTGAAAATAGTTTGAATAATTTAAATAGTTAGAATAGTTTAAATAGTTTAGAGATTGAAAACAGTTTGATATAAAACAGTTTGAGTATTGAAAATGGGTTATATATTAAAATGGTTTAAAAATTTAAATAATTTGAAAATTTAAAAAGATGAATTTTAAAATAGTTTATAGTAAAATAGTTTATAGTGAAAATAGTTTCAAATTTAAAACTGTTTCTTTCCATTTCCAATAAATTTGGACTCAGGTCCAAATTTCAATCAAACTGATTTAATTTCAAATCTTCCAATTCAAATCATCTTCAATCTCAAATCAATTCAAATTGACTCAATTTCAATTTCAATTCAAATCAACTTCAATTTTGAATTCAATTTGAATCAACTCTAATTTCGATTTCAATTCGAATTAACATCAATTTCGAGACGTTCATTTTTAACTTCAAATCTGATTCAACGTTCAATTCAATGGCTTAAGTTTCAATTCAATTCTCATTTTAAACCATTTCAATTTATATAAATGTCAAGTCAAATTAAGAAATACCGATTTAAAATCACTTAAGTCCAATTAAACTTCAATGTTCGAATTTAGATTCAAATCTTTAAATTAATTCAATTCCAAGCCCAAATTTGAAATATCCATTATATCACTTTTACTTAGATAAATTCGAAATTCAAGTAAAAGTTCAAAGCTTTAAAACAATTTCAATTTCATAATTCAAGTCATATGTCGATTATAACTTCACATTTCAAATTTAATTCTTTAAACAATTTCTTTTACAAGTTTCACCTTCAACATTTCAAAGCTCAAATTTGAAAATAATTCAATCTTTATAAATTCGATTTTTATTTCTTCAAAACGAAATCATTTAAATAGATTCAAATTAAAGAATTTAAAACCATTTACTTTAACCAATCCTATGTCCGTATATAATTTTCTATCCTATGGCCAAGTGATCAGTTATTTTAATTTTAATTTTAGGGATGGATATATATCATTTCAATCCAAATCAAAGTGTCATAGTATATATCATTTCAACCTATTTCTTAATTTATTTGAAATAATTCAAATAACAGTTTATATGTTGTCAAATAATATGCACGGTGATAATAGGATATATATATATATATATATATATATATATAAATTAAATAAACATCCAATCATCCAAAATATCAGCCAATAGCATCCAATCCTAATCAACATCCAAATCAGCCAATAAATCACAACAGTTAACTAGTTATCAATATCGGGTGTTTAACTAGCAATTCAATTTCAATACCGATTTAACAGTCAATTTAAATTTCTATCAGTTCAATTCATATGTCAATTTAAATGTCAGTTAAATTACTAAACAATAGTCAATAAAAATAAATCACTTCATGATTTTGATCTAACTAACATCAAAATATTTTAGTATTTCGTGAGCGATTTAAAACACTCACCATTACTTGAAATTGAAAATTTTTTAGAGTCAAACAAATTTGAATCCAACTCCATGTCGTAGACGACTTCGATACAAATCCAACGCTACTTGTTTCGCTCGAATCCGACCTCATATGAAAATGTTACGAATTAATTAACGTTCGATATAAATTAAAATTTAATTAACAAAATAATTAACATAAAATTTATGACTTAATCGTTAAAATAGAAAGTTTTACTTAGTATAGCATTTTTATACAAACAAAAATATCGACGAATGAACCTCTTCAATTTTGATTTGTGTTTATTCAAGTCAAGAAAATGTACACTCAAAATGCCATAACTATGGCTCGGGTTTAAAAGCTAGAAAACAAGTCAGCTTTTACGTATATATATCATGTTAATTTCAAACATAACTGGTAGGAACCAACCAAAAACTTTCATGTCAATAATACAAGTGTTAGGTTGTTGATTATTTAGTTGAAAAATCAAATCTCGGACTTATTATAAATGGTTCAATACTGTTCAGCTATTAATTTATTAATAAAAAGGACTTATTTTAATTTTTTTTTAATAATTAAAAAAGAAAGAAGAAAAAGAAAAAAACGAAAGAACAAAGGAAGAAAGCATATTCACACATGCTTTTGAAGGTCTTTTTTATGAGTAGACTTAACAAAAAGTAAACGGTTTCAAGTTTTTAGTATAGAAATTGCGTTGCTAGGATAACCCAAAGACTCAGATGAGAAAACATATTTTCACATAAAAGGGTAATCAGTTCTTTATTGATTTAACAGAATAATTAGAGATAGCTACTTTTTCTTTAAATTTTATGTCGTTGAGTTTCAAACGAAGTCAATGGAAAATGAAGTACAAATATTTATTTGCCAACGTGCATTTTTAAAAACTAAATACTGAAAGATTATATTTCCGCCGTAGTTTGGATAAATTTATGTTACAAACTCATATTATGTAATCAAATATATAATTTTAAAATTTGCACTCTTCACTAAAACACACTAAATATGGTTGAAACTATAAATACAATGGCAGTCCGGGATACCAAAGAAAACAGTGCTAGTATAACAATGTATATTTACCTCTAATAAGCCAAAAAAAAGTAATGAAAGAAAGAAAATTGTTGCGGCTCACATAATTGAATACTTCAACTTGTAAATGCAGACTTCGAAGATTAATTTGTTAACCATTTAACAAGAATGTAAAAAGTATAAACTAGTACATGACTCGGGGATTTCTAAGAGCAGCCAACCTTTTCTCAAGCTCGTTAACCTCAGAACTGCAAACATACAAGTAAAAATATAAATAGACAACTACAATGATGAATTAACTATTATAGTTTAAAGACACTTAGGTTGTTAATCAAAGGTCTTGGCGCTAGACATATATTATATCAAAATTCAAAAGTAAAAACTAAAATAAATAGAAATATAGTATCATGATAATAATCGATAAATATTGACTGAATTGAAGGAAATATTGAAAGATGAGAATTCCCTTTTATAGTGTAATCGACTGACTTTAACTGAACGAGGAATTGAAGAATCATACATAAGAGACAGTAACAAGATGTATGCAGCTTTGTTATCAAGCTAGTTTTATAACGATATTTAATGTAAACTGTTCCACCTACCCAAGGAGTTAAATTGCTTTATTTCTAGAAATTCAAGCACTTTAGCTTCCTAGTTATCATGAGTCTGACCAATAAATCAGTATTACTTTTTTAATTATATATTTATAGTTATTAGAGTAGAGGAATATTCTTGATAAAGGTATGGAAAAGAGTTGTTCTCCATTACAGCATCATCAGTATGTCCTTACAAAATTCAGATGAGTGCATCGAACAAATGTCGAATAAAAAACTATTTAAACCAATTGATTTTAGTTTAAATAGACAGCCGCCATCATAAAAATAAAACCGTCATAACTGGATTATTATAATCAAAGAGAGACGAATCACAATTATATCAAATATGTTATTTCTTGATATTTTAAATTTATATGCATTAGCATTCGTGTACTGTATAGATTTTGGATGGTATAGGAAAGTGGGATACGGTTGTCTAGAAGCATTGCATAAACTGGCTATGACAAAATTCTTGAAAACGAAACGCACAGTACTAACTTAAGATCCAATAATGCATGAAAGCGTTACAATACAGTGCAATTAACAATAATTAAGGAAGAAGTTTGTATGCACTGCTTACTGATTAGGGCAATGGATAATCCACTTATGCTGATGTCACGAGCGATCCCACCAGTTAATAAGAAATAGCCTGTCATAATGGGAAAAAACAGAAGTTATATCAATCATGTGACTCTTATGTATATTACATGAGTTGTACAAATGGGTAAAACAAACAGAAAAAAGAGAAACAAAGAATTCAATGCTTCAAGGTTTGCACAATAAGAGCTTACTGAAAATAAGCTTCAAAAATAATGCATATGTTTATTAGGTATTAAGTAAAAAAAAATTAAATATGTTTTCAAGTTGCATGCTCATAGGAGATAAACAGTATGCTCTTGCCGATGCATGAGTCAAAATGAAGTTAGACATAATTTTAACAATGAGCTAAGCATTGTCGATTTTGAATGGTTAGGAATATACGAAATCGTATACTTCCAAAAAAACTGAAGCTAATCCAGCATTCCAGCTATCCTTATAAACAATACAGAGTGACGAATAGTAGAATGGATGAAGGACTAGGATTTATGGCCCATTTACAATCATTAGTAGTACTAAAATAGGCACATTGATCACAATTTAAAAATCAAATTTATTGAAGTTTTTCTCATGTTCCACAGTTACCGAGCATGCACTGTATTTATCAAATTTACAAACATAGAGTTCCACCACTGTAGGAATTAGATTATTTTGCACAGTATTCACTGAATACTGCGCATTTATTACAAAGGCCATTGCATAAGAATAATACTTCATTTCACACAAAATATAAGATTGCCTTTTTCTCATTTCGTACTAAAAGTTGTATATTATATTATACTGAGCATAGTGAGAATTTAATAGGTCTGACTGCCATGTTCAGACATCCTCTTTAAAAAAACAAACAAAAATGCAAACTTTTTTCTTTTCTTTTTATTGAGAAAAAAAATAGGCACTATACATAAAGTAGATAAATTTACAAAGGCTAAGAATATGAGTTGTAGAGTATGATATAATCTTCATGAAATGAATGACCAGCAAATAAACTACAAGGGGCACATGTCTACCCTTTGTTATGTTCAAACTCTGTGACTTTCTTCATACAACTTGGTGCTTAATCACACAACAAATCCTTGAAAGATTAAGATATAATATAACATCATAATGGAGAAAAGAATGCAGAGGTTCACTCATTGCTACAACATGAATCAAAGAAACCAGTCTTCTAAATACATAGCCAGATATTACTCTGTTACCACAAACACAGCCAGAACAAAAATCAATTGACTATCATGATAATATCCACCTTAGCATCAAATTAATAAGTCAACGTCTTTTAGAAAAAAATATCAAGACAAAATAAGTATAAACTAAATCTAATCAAATAACATGTAAAACAGAGACAACCAAACATCATAATGGGTTATTTCTAATGATAAAAATCAAAACAAAACGAACCTTATTGCTTAATTTCGAACAGCCGAGGGTTCCAACGCTTGATCTATGGTCGATGGATTTACAGTCACTCAGGTTGATGATGATTTGCAATCGCGGTCGATGACGATTTGCACGATGTTAGGGTAGAGAAGGGAAATTGGGGCACGATTAATTAATTAGGGCAAAGAGGTAGAGAGGAGGGAAATGAAACTAATTGGGGCGTTTAGTTTTGGGAACGGGGGGTTTTGTACGCAAGTTTGCGTGTGGTCAAGATTAAAAATATAGGAAATCTACAGAACGGCTATTAGCCATTGCGAAATCAAAACGGTCCATAACCGTTCTTACATCATATACAATGGCTTATAACCGTTGCTATTTAGCAACGGCTTTGAGCCGTTGCGATTCTTTCGCATGGAGGAGTTGCAAAACTGCCGATATGGTGTAGTGAGACTCCCATCCTTAAAGAATTTTGTCCTCGAAATTACGATAAGGTACCTACAACAATAAAATATAAAGGTAAAACATACCATGAAACAAGTCAGGATAAGTGTCCTTAATCGCTCTCGATTTCCCAAGTCCAGTCTTTATCATCATCACTCCATTGGACTTTGACTAATCTGACTGCCCTGTTCCTTAGTCCTTCTCATCTCTCGCAACTATACGAACTGGTTTCTAACTATAGTCATATCTGGTTCGACTACTAGATCTTCTAACACAGTTGGTGTAACAGTAGTATCTGGATCTCGAATACACTTCCTTAGATGAGAAATATGGAAAACATTGTGAACTCCTGCCAACTATTCGGTAACTCTACCATATATGCGAGTCTCCCGATCCTTTCTATAATAGAAAATAGTCTAAAGAATCTTGGTGCCAATTTTCTTGACTTTCCAATATGATCGCACCTTTCATCAGTGGTACTTTTACGAAAACATGATCTCCAACTGAGAACTCTAAGTCTTTGCGTCTCTTATCAGCATAACTCTTTTTCCTAGACTGAGCTTCCTTTATTCTAGGTTGAATTAACTCAGTCTTTTCTATAGCTTCTTTAACCAAATACGGACCAAGAACTAATCTATCCTTGGTCTCTAACCAACAAACTGGAGATTTGCATGGCCTTCCATACAAAGCTTCAAACGGTGCCATCCATATACTAGTCTGATAACTGTTGTTACACGAAAACTCGACTAAGTGTAGATGGTCTTCCCATGATCCTCTGAAATCTAGTACATAAGCTCTTAAGAAATCCTCTAAGACTTTGTTAACTCTCTCTGTTTGCCTATCTGTCTGTGGATGGTAAGCAGTATTCACACTGAGCTTGGTACCTAAAGTATCCTGTAGATTCTTCCAGAACTCACTAGTGAATAAGGAATCCCTATCACTTACTATACTACTAGGAATTCCATGCAGTCTAACTATTTTCCTCAAAAACAACTTAGCTAAATCTGGTGCTGTCCTGGTCGACTTAACGAGTATAAAGTGTGCACTCTTAGTCGGTCTGTCCACTATAACCCAAATATTCTCATTTTCTCTATTCGACCTTGGCAATCCGTCTATGAAATCCATCGAGATAGAATCTCATTTCCAAACTGGAATCTCCAAAGGCTGAAGTAACCCACTCAGTTTTAGATGTTCAGCTTTTACCTGTTGACGGTTCAAACATTGCCTCACTCATAAGCCTACATCTCACTTCATACCTTCGCAGAAGAAAATTCTCTTCATATCTTGATACATCTTTGTTCCCCACTGATGAATAGTGAACTTTAAATGATGGCATTCTCTAAGAACTTCCTTCCTAATGTTTCCCACACTCCGAACACATACTCATCCTTTCTTTCTCAACAACCCATTTTGGTCAAGACTGAAATCTTTCAAGTCATCGCTCTCTGTTCCATTCCTTAACCTTCTAATCCGCTCGCTAATAATGGATCTTCTCCTTGTTCAGAAGCAATTCTTTTGATCGTCATCGGTCGAACTTCTAAACATATGAACATGGCGGTTTCTCGACTAGAACTAGCCTCAAATCTCCATTGCACTCCGCATGTATTCGATGCTCCTAAATCTTTCCACTAAGCTATCATTTCCAACATTGCATTCTCATGTTTTCTGCTAAGTGCATCTGCATCCTTATTTCCTTTTCCCAGTGTGCACTTACCGAAGTCGTATGTTGCTATGAACTCTAACCATCTCTAATGTCTCATATTTAACTCCTTTTGAGAGAATAAATATCTAAGTGAATTATGATCCATAAACAACTCGAATCTTTCTCCCGAAAAGTAATGCCTCCACACCTTCAATGTGAAAATTACCGCAGCTAATTCTAAATCATGAGTTAGATATCTAAGTTCATGCGGTCTGAGCTGTCGAGAAGCATAGGCAATCACTTTACTTCTCTGCATTAACACAGCTCCTAATCCTATTCCACATGCACCCGTGTAAACAACTAAGCCTTGATTCCATGTGTCGTCTATGAATACTAATACAAATCTTTCCAGATCCTATCAGAAGATTCTGTTCATTAAGTCCACGAAGAATGCAGGAACATTAGTTAATCCGAATGGCATCACTAACCATTCATATGATCCATATCTTATCATAAACGCCGTCAAAGGTATACTATCCTCTGCTACCCTAAGTTGATGGAACCTTGTTGCCAAATCCAACTGAGAAAATACTTTGGCTCCACTCAAGTGGTCAAACAAATCATCAATCCTAGGTAATGGATATCGGTTCTTTATCGTCTTTTCATTCAACTTACGATAATCGATACACAACCTCAACGATCCGTCCAGTTTCTTAACAAGTACTACGGCTACTCCCTAGGGCGGACTGCTTAGTCTAATAAAATTCTTACCTTCTAAATCCGCCAACTGCACCTTTAGCTCCTTCATCTCGGTAGGTGACATTCTACTTGGCGGTCTACTCATAGGTTCGGCTCCTGATACTAAATATATTCGAAACTCAATGGCTCGTTTTGGCAATAGTCCTATCACGAGCTCAAAGACATTTGCAAACTCTCTAATAATGAAAACTCGATTCAACTCATCTTCTTCGTCCATAACACCCAACAAAGTGCAAGAATCTAAATTCGGGTTTTCTACAGTGTATATACTCTTATCACTAAAACTAGGGTGTCGAAGTGATATTTTCCTATCATGGAAAAATATCCTAACATCATACTTACTTAAACAATCCATACCCAAAATAATTCTGAGACCTATGAAATCAAAAACATGCAAACTGCAAGCAAATATATGACCTAACAATTCAAGCTCTAAGTGGTTACATCTCATCCCAAGAATCACGTACCCTCCTATCGGATTCGCAACCCTTAAGGATGTAACTAGGTATGAGGGTTCTAGGTTAAGCTTATCTACCAAACAATGAGATATAAAAGAATGTGTTGCACCAGTATCAAATAGAACTCTAACTGACATACCATGAATAAAAATCATATCTCCCAACACAGCTTTTCCTTTCTCCTTCGATGTTGGTCTTGCGGTAGCTAGTTCCAATGTAAACACTTTGCCCTTTCCATCCTTGGATGGTTCCTTGCACTGGTTCTTATAATGCCCAATCTGGTCACAGTTGAAGCATTTGATATTCTTCTTCCTGACCACCTTCTTTCCATCTCTTAAATGACATTCATTAGTGAAATGCCCTTTCTTATCACACTTGTAACATATAACTTATGCCTTTCCTTTTTGGCAGCTCCACTCTTCTGAGCTCCCTTCTTGTGGAAAAACTTTCTCTTCTGGTTCTGCCCACCTTGAGTTTCCACTGCTTTATTACCATTAAAGAAAGCGAGCATCTCTCATCCCTCAAAGCCAACTCAACAACTGCATCGCACAGATCCTTAATACATGGTAAAGTTGCTTTGGCAAGCTCGGGTCTCAATCCACGGATGAACTTCTCATTCCTTTTGATAACTATATCATATCTGTATCTCGATAATTCCTCAAATATGGTAGCGCACTCAAGCACTGTTATGTCTCCCTGCACCAACTCAGCAAACTTCCTGAGCAGAGTCAACTTGGCAATCTCCGACATGAATCTTTCCTCAAACCTTCTTCTGAATTCTACCTAAGTCATAGCCCCTTCAGCTACTCCTATAGTAACATTGTTCCACCAGTACAGTGCGGCTCCTTGCAATTGTTTAGATGCCAATCTCCTTTTTTTCTCATCGTTAAGTCCTAAATCAGAAAAAATCCCTTCACAATGAAGCAACCAATTCTCCACTTCAATTGCATCCTCATTCCCAATAAATGGCTTCCCTCCAAGCCTAGCATAGTCTCTTCTTAACACTCAATAGTCATTGACCACCAGAGCTTCCTTATTTCCTTCTCCAACATTTCCTCCAGATAATCCCGCAACAGCTCCAGCTAGCATCATGTTGACGAAGAACTGATACAAGCTCCTATATCAACTTGCGGTGCTCCAGCACCCACATTAGCAGCTTGTACCCGACCTGGATTCCTTCGAGTATTTCGTCCACCGAGATTTGTAGGATCTTTTTCACCCTAGAGTGGGGTGAATAGGGTGATACTAAAATTAATGCGGAAATAAAAATAATAATATAAAGTAATGCAGTAATAATCACACACATATTTACCCAGCTTCGACAAAAACCTGCCTACGTGCTGCCCCCAAGGTTTCTACTAGAAATTAAGTAGTCAGACGCTTACGAACACACGTAAACTTGCGACACCTGCTAACTTGACTAACCTAACTCTAAACTCAAAACTCTGCCATAACTCAGCCACCGAGTTGCGATTCTCAAACTACGCCCCGTAGTTTGTACCTAGTTACACAACTAGAAAGTTACACAAATTTAAAAGAAAATTACAAATAAAATAAAACTAAAAACAAACAAAAAAAACCCTAATTTTTCTTATAATTAAGCCCAAATAAAATGACCGGCCCAAGTAAATAATCAGAGAAAAAATGTTTCCCCCTTTTCTTTTGTTAATGCCATCGGTCGTTCTTTTTCTCCTACTTCTGAAATTAGGGTTTCTTCCAAATTGAAGTCACCGATTCAAATTGTTCGATTGCAGTGATTATTTTGCCTTGATTTGCTTCATCAATCGCCTCCTTGGCTTTGTTAGCTTGTGGCTGCTCCAATGTGTCGAGCTCAAATGATAAAAGTGGTATGCGATTTTTTCCTTTTTCATTTTTGATAATACTCGACTTTATTCGAGTTCTGGATTAGTTCTCTGATTTCAGATATATTTTGACTTCAGCATTTTTATTTTAGATAATCTTGACTTGATAAAATCTGACTTGTTCATATGTTCCATTTTTTGTGACATTATTCAAACTGCTTCCTTTCTTTTTAGCTAAGACTGGTTCATGACCCACGGCTGCTTCATCATATTTGTTGTATTGTGATTTGGTCTGGGTTGATAGACTTGGTGCCTTTGTATTCTCTGAAATATATATGTGAGGTATGGCTGCTTTGTTATCATGGTCTCGTTCCATATTTTCATGTTTGTTTCCTTGTGCAGTTGTCCCATTTTAAAATCTGGTTGCTCCATTTGTAAATACTACGGTCTGGTTCCATATTGAAGTCTTCATGTGTACATCAATGTCTGGGTTGATCCTGACCAATTCATTGAACTTGTACATTTGGAGAGTGGTTCAATTTTGCTTTGCGCTTGTACATTTTGTTTTCATTTGAATGCTTGTGTACTTCCATGTTCTTGTGCCTTTTGTTGTTGTCTGCATTTGCTCTATCTTTTGTTCATGTTTATGGGAACTGAACTGATGCATGTTTTTTTGTTAATGTGCACTTGTATATGCTGAATTGCTTGTGCTCACTGATATGCATCCCTTTTGTAGCTTGCTTGTACACTGGCCATTACTTTTGCCTGCACATGTACACTTGTATTTGTCTCTGGTTGTATATATACCTGAAGTCTTGTCTGTGTTGAGTTATTTGCATGTATTTATGATAGTCTGGACTTGGAGTCTCTTGTGTTCAGTCTGTTGTGTGTCACCATGATGTCTCTGGAATCTTGTTTCACTTGAAATCAGGTATGGTGTGTGTTGATATACATCTGCACTTGGTTGTTGCTTCTTTGTAGTCTGATTGAAAGACTGCTATCATGTTTGCCTTTGAAACCCTAGTTGCATGTTGGATCGCATGTTCACAATTGTGTTGTTCAATTGAGTCTGCACTGGGTTTGGTTCCACATGCTGTTTGGTCTTGTTTCACTTGCATTGTGTTCACCACTGTCTGATTGTCACTGCATATTTGAACATGTCTACACATGCATGCTGGACTTGCTATTTCGAATCTGAAATGTTTCATATATTCATCCCAACGGACCATTTGCTTCGTTAGGACACTATTCCTTTGTCTCCGTTCTAGCTATCTCCATATGCCAATTATATCTTATCAATTGATTTCAAGAGAATCGCAATTTAATTTTTTGTTGTAGATCTTGCACATCAATAAAATAAGTATGATGTATGGTTGTGATTTAATGGGTATAGTGGACACACATGAAATGAGGACATAGGAATTCGTCTAGTCCGGTCCCATTACGAATGCCGGGTACGGGAACGGTGCAAAAGAAAGACTGTGAACGGGCTCCTTAGAAGCAGCACACGGTGGATGTGACGTGACGGTTGACAGGAGTTGCACAGAATTGAAAGATGCACAATAATAATTCAACCGCTGCATTTTGCAATGTCATGATTCAAAGGGTAAAAAGTAAAAAAAAATAAAAATATTTGTAAATGTTTTCTTACGTACTATATAAAATAGTTAGTTGTACGGTAATTGAACAGTTCAAATAGGATCCAGTAGAGTGTAAAGCTCTATGCAAAAACAGTGGATTACTCTATCCCGTAAAATATTAAGTATAGATAAGGTCAAAACGTGTTTACTACTGTATCTACAAAGTCGCAGAAATATTCCACAACTACCCTGAAAAATCAGTCCCATCTACTGCTTACTTATATATACGCCCATCTCCATCTCCATCTCCAGTAACAAAATACTAATCACAAATCAACTCTCAACAAAAGCTCCAGCGAAGATGAAGTCAAAAAACGCAACATCAAAAATATTATGTGGCTGCCTTAAAGCGCCTTTTCGATTGCTGTGCGGAGTAAAAGACATGTACATTGGTTGTATGAATGGATGTGCAGGCAAATTTGAATGCGCGGGGACAATAGTATACGAATTTCCATGTAAATACAGTTGTGAATCTACGGAATTACTCAGACCGGAACCTGAAAGTGTTAGTGTATGGAGGAGGAGAAATCATGGGGCTGTAGTTGGGAGAATTGACGCGGAGGAACCCTGCTGCGAGTTTGATGGCAGTTTGGAGGTTGGATCGGATTTGTTGTTTCCCATGGATCGCCTTAATTACTCTACTCAGGCTAACACAAAATTTTCTCTTGGATAAATATTTAATCATCTTTTCTTTTTCTGTTGGATGATTTCTATCTTGCAACTGACCTCCTTTTTGTATGAATGTCTATTGATTGAATTTTCGATAGATATTTGTTAATCATTGAATTGGAAGACTTTTAAGTTATTTTTTCAGAGTATAAAGTGCATGCCATACGTTCTAACCCAAAACGTACATGTACCTGTAGTAGTTCTTTTATGTCTTTCATTTCCGTCATAAAAACTTTGGATACCAGTTCAAACCAAAATTTATATGCCATTTGAAGTAGTATTGATAAAAAAAATACAAAATTCAGTTTAAAGCCAAAATTTATATGCCATTTGAAATAGTATTGAAAAACAAATTATTACTATTTTATTGAATTTAATGCCAGAGAGCCATGTATTATCATAAAACCAATTAATAGTGTGAAGGGCGATCTTTTAGTATTTGTACAAGATTTATATTGTAAATTGTACGATGTATGACTAATCTCAACATTTAAGCGTAAGTTTATTTCATAATTCTAATACATAAAGGAGCTAATTTGTAATAGCAATACAAATTCTTGACGATAAAACTTACGATGATGCGATTTAAAATCACGTCACTAACCTAGCAAAAACAGACTTCTATAACCAGAAAATAAAAAAAGAAGGGAATTTGTTATCATCAACATCCTCTTTTTCCAAATAGCTAGGATCGTCCAAATGAGTTTACATTTATCATTGTTTTCATTATTTAGTCGCTTCTTTAATAAATTCTATTTATTTAGTCATTTTATAAAACTGAAAAATAGGCATAAGGAACTTAGACTGAAGGACAAAAATTTTTATTTTTAGGCTGAAGGACAAACTTTGAAAAAAATTAGACTGAAAGACAATGCTAAATATATCTAGCATTTTGTACCGTGTAAAACTGAATATAATGCTAGTTACAACTAGCATTTTCTATACTGTAAAAACTGAATATAATGCTAGTTATAACTAGCATTTTCCTTCAGTCTAATTTTCTTTCAAAGTTTGTCATTCAGCCAAAAAACGAAACTAGGTGTCCTTCAACCTAAATTTTTTCTAAAGTTTGTCCTTGTGCCTAATTCCCTCTTTATATAAATTCATTCCATTTTAATTAAGATTTTTTTTCCTATATCTTTTTCTTTCCATCCCTTCACCATTTGTATGGTTTTTTTTCTTATTGGTTCATCACTTTGTATGGTTTTTTCTAACTAGTTTCTCTTTCACTATCTTAACATTAGCTCTACATTTTCTCACAATTCCGTTCATCCTTTTACCATTTTTATTTCTCCTAAATTTATCTTACTTTATCGTTTATTCTTTAAAGATCAATATTTAGCTATACATAATACAGTGGTGTCGATCTGTGTTTGATGAAGATTTCCTTTTAAGCTGTTTGATATTATCTTATCACATAAAATAGCACTAGCTGTTCTTCATTTTATCCAATCATTATAGTTTAATTTGTTATATCTTGTTCCACCTCTCCTTCCTCATGTATCTTTGACCCTACATACTTAATTCTTTATTTTCTGTGTTACACTACAAAAATAGTTTGTAATACCGACGACCCTTGGCGACGGATTCCGATAGCTCAAGTGCGCGGGTTGTCGGTGACCATCAGATGCCGTCGGAAATTCGCGTTATACAGGTCTCGGCCGAGAACTTTCTTCCTCATTCCAGCTAAACAAAAAAAATTTCTAAAATCCATAATATCCATTTTCAAGCTTCCAAACCACGAATTCAAGCTTTCGGATCTTACACGGCTCTTTAATCACTCTCTGTTGCTTTCAATCTCAGGTATAATATCTAATTTTTGCGAAAAACCTAATTTTTAACCTAAATCTAGATTTGTCTAATTTGATAAATTATGGCTAATTAGTTATTTTAATTGTTTCTAATAGCCTAATGATGATTTATAGTATCCCATAGAAAACCCATTTCATTTGTTAGATTTAAATTGTGAAAAGTAGTTATAATTCGTGAATTTGTGTATATGTGTAAACCATTATATATGTGCTGATTTTAGCATTGTCTTGTGTTAATTGGAGTGTTTATGTGTTCACCTATGTGTGTGTATGTGTTAATTATTATATATTAATTTCAAATGTATTTTTATTTGTTCATGCAGACACGGTTTATGGAACAAAGGAAGAAACTCCTGGAGGAAACAGGTCGAGAGCAGCTAACTACGGACGAGGAGGATGTTATTTTTGTAGTCAGTCATGGACCCACCTTCACGGAACAGATGTTACGGTTTTGACAATCAAGCGGTAATGAATAATATATTTAGATATAATACTTTAGTAATCTTTCAGGTTTAACACATCGCTTTAATTTCAATAATAAGTTTATGGATATAACAGGTTGAATATTATGTTGTAGCTTCGATAGAAAAATTATATAACTGAACTTTTACTAAATTAAATAAGTATTGCAGGGTAGACGGAGGAGAACCAGCCAAAGCAAAGCTTAGATCGATCTAGCAGAGATCAAGGAATTGAGAGCTAGCTAGGGTGGCGTAGCTGGAGGAGCAGAACCGTCGGCAGGCCACTGAGTTGACACAGCTGCTGGACCAGCGTATTGCTAAGTACATGCAGCAGTATGGTGGCCGCTTTCCATCTTCAGCTGATTCTAGAGGTTCTGGAGGTGATTGACAGAGGTAATAAGTATGTTTTTCTGTTATGCGACATTGTTTAGTATTGTTTGATGATACATTGAGATGGTGCGGTTGGATACTTTGAGATGTTTTGTATATTATTTGATGGTACATTTGGTGATGGTCAGTTTGACATTTTTGAGTTGATGGTGGTGAGTTGTTGATGATGACATTTGAGTTGTTGATAGTGTGAGATTTGTTGGTATTTTACGGTGTATATATTGTATTATGACATGTATGTATATTATGTTAACGAAGTGTTCGTTGGTTGGATGTTATGTGAGTTATGGTTGGTTTAATTTTCTTTATGTGACTTTATATTTATATGATTTGAGATTATGTTGAATATCTGAATTTGATATGTGATTGTGTGTGGCTATATTATATTTCTCAACTGCGTCTGTGAGGCTAGCATGTAGTAGAAATTTGGAAAAATCAGGAAAAATTGTGTTTGAGTATATTTTGACGGTTGATGATGGCCACCGACGGCCGTCGACAGCCGTCGAAAAGTTTACGGCGGAGGCTGTTGGAAGCTGTCGGAACTGTGCGGCGACATGACAAGTTGCGATGATTTTTTGCGTCGGTTTCCAACGGCTACCGATGACTGCCGATGGTTTTTAACCATCAGAAATTATACTTTTTCTTGTAATGTTAATCATTTGATATTGTGTGTTTACTGTAATATCATCCCTTGTTTCTTTACTAAAGTTTTATGACATATGCTCTAATTTATTACTTTGTTTCAACTCTTTTAAATCAGTTATCTTTCTTGATTATCTAAACATTGTTTATCAATTGACCTAAGGCTGGTTTTGTTACAATTTGTTGAAAAGGGAGCTGAAATAATAAAAAACCATCCTTATTTTATAGTCATTTTGGTTTTTAAAAATACATATACTAGTTTCTTAATTTATATTGAACCAAAATTACGTGTTTGAAAGGTATTTGCTAACCTACACGTATTTTATGACTCCTTTTGCATCATATTATATTTTATATGAATTAAATGAACATAGTTTATCACGGTTCTAGGTTTAAATATGTTAAAACTACTCAAAAACTTCTCTAATATACAGTACAATATCTAACAGTATAAAATGTAAAACAAGAGAAAGTGAAAATAAGAAGCACAACTAAAATATGAGACTACACTTTTACCGATTTGTATTGATAAAACCCTACTACCCTACGTAACATATGTTTATAGACCTATTACTTGTAGGCTAAGTAATCATATAAAAGAAAATACAACAAAACTAATTGCAAAACATACAGTATTAGAAAGTAGAATATGATAGTGACGCAGCGGCGGATAACAGAAATGTATGAAACGATGAAAGTAACAATCGGTGGATTGAAAAATACCAAAGGCCCAAATCCGTTGATCCAAAGATACCGGATTCTAGCTATCTCAAACACGTTGATCGCGCACGATACCGTGTTTAAAGATCTACGATTCTTCGACGTTGATCAAGCGCACTTGATTCCGTGAATCGGCTTCAACAATCGTTGATTCGAGCGCACTCGAATACCGAAGGTGGAGATAGAAGATCACACTCAACTACCAATTTGAGAAGAGGCACAAAGCACTCAAACAAAAGTTTATTCAAAATCAACCTACTATTACAAATGACACAACGTCCCTATTTATAGGGTTACAACTCACACGACTCAACACTTGACAACACATAGGTCGTGAACGACCTAACACCCTGCGACCTAAAACAACAAATACAATACAACACATTCCATCACAACACATTACAACATGAACGACTTAAAACAAACACACGACCTACGACCTTACATAGGTCGTTAACGACCTAACAAATACAAGACAACATGCGACATAACCACACAACACATAACGACACAACAACACAGCGACATAAGTATCTTCACACGACCTAGGGCTTGAGCGACCTAACTCTGGTAGGCTTCAGTGACATACTCCCTTCATGCGACTTAAGAAAACAACGGCTCAGAACAGAATGCGGCAGCGACCTAAGAGATGAACGACTTAGAGAAGAATGCGACCTTGGATGAGCGACTTAAGTCAGCGACCTATTATGGTGGTATAAACTGCGGCTTAACTCGCTAGGTCATTCCAGCGACTTATCATATTAACTTAGGTCGTTCCAGCGACTTATCATATTGACTTAGGTCGTTAGGTCGTTCCAGCGACTTATCATATTGACTTAGCTTGTTATCTTCCTCGTTAGGTCGCAAGTATTTAGGTCGCTTGCGACTTAAGGTTATTGCGCTAGGTCGTAGCTCATTTAGGTCACTTGGCGACTTATCATAGGTCGCTGGATCATCTTTCCTTGCATAATTCATTAAATCGCTGAATCCATTAACTCATGAGCGACTTTCACTAGGTCGTGAGTGATCTAAAATCCTTGAATGACTCAAATCTAATGAGTTGGTAGATCGCGCTGCATCATCCTCCCCTGATTGAAAAAAATTCGTCCCGAATTCATTTTCTTTTCTTCTTCGAGACGTTGTCTTCCATTCATTATCTGGTCTGATGCGGCTCTGGTGATAACCACTCTTGTGATTGATCTTGTCTTGACTCCTTGATGATGTAGCTCGATATAAGGAACGCATGGCAATAAGAAGACGCGGCATTAGGCAGGCGGCATAAGGAAGTGATCTGCGGGAGATGACCTCATGATACTTGTGCCAATAGGAAGTTGTGATATAGAACCAAATCGTGATGAAAATGCGAGATGATATAGGGAAATTTAAAATTGCGGAGCGACTTAGGAAGTTACGACTGAAAAAATGTGATGACTCATGTCCAGATTCTTGTTTCTCCTTATCTCGTTCAGATGAATCATTATCTAGAATCTTCCCTTGATGTGTTGCAACAATTTTCTCTGATTGAAATGAATTCCCCCTCGCTTATTCTTTGACATATTTATTTTCATGAAACGGTTCCAAGCAGTTGACGTTGACAACGTCAGTAGTGCGGACTTGATCAGATAACTCCCACTGACAATAATTTTCTTCCTCTTGTCTTTTCAACTCTTCCTGTTCTTTCATATTCTTTGACAACTAATGCTTTCATCTTGGGCTTCGTACATTCAATACTTCTATGGCCAGACTCTTGATAATGATAGCGTTTAATTCGGTCATCAACATTTGTCTTAGTGATTCCATGTACAACTGATTCGTTGACTCTCTTAGAAACATTTATACTGCAATTAACGCTTTTATTCTGATTGCTGGGGTTTGTAACCACACCCTTTCCTCGACTCCCTTGACTCAACTTCTGCAACTGTTGGTTCACACGAGTTTGATAATTGTAGGGTAAGAAATTTGCCTTCATCATCCTTTTCATCTTATCCCACGTGACAACTTTGGATTTCCTCATTCTCTCTCTGGTTGATTTAGTTTGTTGCCACCAATCCATAACTCGTCCTTTCAATCCTGTAGCAACTAACTTAACTTGACGATCCTCAGACACGTTGTTGAGTTTAAAAATCTTTTCAACCTTTGATAACCAATCCAAGAATTCCTCTGCTTGTAGACCACCTCGGAATTCTAGAATCTCCGTATCCTTCCTTGATTCCCATGTATGACCATTCTCTTCAACATTCCTATATCGATTTTGCCCTTGACCTAGATATCGAAAGTGAACACTATCACCATAACTATCTTCTTCAAACTTAGATGAGCTTCGATGTCGATTCTGAACATTGACTCTTCTATGACTATGCACGTCCTCTCTACTTCTTCTTTTCTCTACTCGACATCTTTTATAATCACAATATGGCTCATGCTCGTAACCACGATAAGCTCTTCATTCTTCATTCTGATAATCACGATTGTCTCGAACTCCACGATCTCGATTTATTGACAAAGATGATTCTCTTCTTTCTCTATCATAACGTGGCGACACTCTCCTTTGATTTCGATTCATGTCAGACTTAATTCTCTCCACTCTCTCGAAACCCTTATTGAACCTTTCATCGATACGTTGTCCCATCTGTTCAGGATCTTCACTCCCATACAAATCTGCAACATTATGATGACGGTTAACACATCTCGGAGGCATGATCAAATCTTCAACAGATCCGAACACAAACTTCACTTTGATCCAAGAACACCCCAAATAAACAAACAACTTAATTGAACTCCAAAACTTCAAATCTCAAAATTGACGCCCAACAAACTTGGATAAGTTCGTCTCCTAGCTCACGACTTGAACAAATCTCGCACAAACTTGAACAAGCTCACTTCTAACTCCAATACTTGGCTCTACTCTTTTCCTTGGCTCGGCTGAAATTGAACAAACAATGCATGGCCTTGACTCTTCAACACAATGTGATGCACAACTTCAACTTCTAGCCCTCGGCTTTAACTCTTCAATAAGAATAGGCTCCAAAGACTCGGCTTAGGTATGATTGGCTAAGTCTAGCTCTGATACCAAATGATGCAGCGGCGGATAACAGAAATGTATGAAACGATGAAAGTAGCAATCGGTGGATTGAAAAATACCAAAGGCCCAAATCCGTTGATCCAAAGATACCGGATTCTAGCTATCTCAAACACGTTGATCGCGCACGATACCGTGTTTAAAGATCTACGATTCTTCGACGTTGATCAAGCGCACTTGATTTCGTGAATCGGCTTCAACAATCGTTGATTCGAGCGCACTCGAATACCGAAGGTGGAGATAGGAGATCACACTCAACTACCAATTTGAGAAGAGGCACAAAGCACTCAAACAAAAGTTTATTCAAAATCAACCTACTATTACAAATGACACAACATCCCTATTTATAGGGTTACAACTCACACGACTCAACACTTGACAACACATAGGTCGTGAACGACCTAGCAAATGATGTAGTAGCGAATAACTGAAATGGATGAAACGGTGAAAGTAGCAATCAGTGGATTGAAAAATACCAAAGGCCCAAATCCGTTGATCCAAATATACCGGATTCTAGCTATCTCAAACACGTTGATCGCGCACGATACCGTGTTTAAAGATCTACGATTCTTCGACGTTGATCAAGCGCACTTGATTCCGTGAATCAGCTTCAACAATCGTTGATTCGAGCGCACTCAAATACCGAAGGTGGAGATAGGAGATCACACTCAACTACCAATTTAAGAAGAGGCACAAAGCACTCAAACAAAAGTTTATTCAAAATCAACCTTCTATTACAAATGACACAACATCCCTATTTATAGGGTTACAACTCACACGACTCAACACTTGACAACACATAGGTCGTGAACGACCTAACACCTTGCGACCTAAAACAACAAATACAATACAACACATTCCGTCACAACACATTACAACATGAACGACTTAAAACAAACACACGACCTACGACCTTACATAGGTCGTTAACGACCTAACAAATACAAGACAACATGCGACATAACCACACAACACATAACGACACAACAACACAGCGACATAAGTATCTTCACGCGACCTAGGGCTTAAGCGACATAACTCTGGTAGGCTTCAGCGACATACTCCCTTCATGCGACTTAAGAAAACAACGGCTCAGAACAGAATGCGACAGCGACCTAAGAGATGAACGACTTAGAGAAGAATGCGACCTTGGATGAGCGACTTAAGTCAGCGACCTATCATGGTGGTATAAACTACGGCTTAAATCGCTAGGTCGTTCCAGCGACTTATCATATTGACTTAGGTCGTTAGGTCGTTCCAACGACTTATCATATTGACTTAGCTTGTTATCTTCCTCGTTAGGTCGCAAGTATTTAGGTCGCTTGCGACATAAGGTTATTGCGCTAGGTCGTAGCTCATTTAGGTCGCTTGGCAACTTATCATAGGTCGCTGGATCATCTTTCCTTGCATAATTCATTAAATCGCTGAATCCATTAACTCGCGAGTGACTTTCACTAGGTCGTGAGCGATCTAAAATCCTTGAATGACTCAAATCTAATGTGTTGGTAGATCGCGCTGCATCAGATAGTGTTACGGGTGTGCTCTAGGACCAATAATGTAATTTGTTATATAAACTTAACTTTGTAAACAATCTTATTCAAAATAGAGTGCGCTTTCGGTTTTATTTTCAATTATATCTGTTTTTATTTATTGATATAAATAACGAATTAATTGTATTAAACATATGCAAGTAGAAAATCTTTAGGAGAGGTGTTTTATCGATTGTTGTTACGACCATGAGTTGAATTGATATGTACAAAACACTAAATCAAGTTCCTAGTCAGGACGCATGGTGAAAATGATATCGATACATATGTTGAAACTAGTGTATGTAAGGCTCTCTATATGATAGACGATTATTTACTCATGATTGTTGGGACACTGTTAGCGCCAAAATTGGTCACTAACACCCAAACGTAAATGAAAGCTCCAACTAACAGTCACAGATACAGATAGAGTGTATGTAGAGAGGATTAATATGAAGAGCAGTGGAAATTAAAAAGGAAGCCGAAAAAACAGTGGATTTATAGTGGTTCGGCTGACTCTGGCCTACGTCCACTCCAAAATTTTCCTTTTTATTAATATGAGAATCAATTATAGTTACAATCTGGAGTTTTCAAAACAATTATAGCAGAGTAGCCTTAATGAGGAAGAAGAAGGGAAACAGAATGGAGATCCATTTTCTGAAGCCCCACATGCTGTATTTATAGGCAAAATCCTGTTTATTGGGCTTCCCAAGTGATACGGGCCCACTAAGACCTTGGCCGAGCTCACGCCCTTCACCTCGACCGATCCCAAGTCCTCCATCAACCGACCCGAAGTAACCATGGTAATGACCCGAAGTGAAATGCTCAACGACTCGAAGTAACATGACCCATAGCCTAGGCCGAACCCAAGTTGAAGTAACACTCACTCAAATGCCGAACTGAAGCACTCCCTGATGCCGAACGACCACCAATGCCGACCGACTCATTCCTCTCAGACCGAACGACCACCAATGCCGAACGACCCATTCCTCCCAGACCGAACGACTACCGAATACCAATGTCGACTGACCCATTCCTCCCAAACCGAACGACCACCAATGCCGAACGACCCATTCCTCCCAGACCGAACGACTACCGACTACCAATGCCGACCGACCCATTCCTCCCTGACCGAACGACCACCAATGCCGAATGACCCATTCCTCCCAGACCGAACGACTACCAATGCCGACCGACCCATTCCTCCCAGACCGAACGACCACCAATGCCGACCGACCCATTCCTCCCAGACCGAACGACCACCAATGCCGACCAACCCATTCCTCCACACCGAATGACCACCAATGCCGACCGACCCATTCGAGACTCCCTCAAGACTCCAACATCCCAACTCCCTCGAGACTCCAACATCCCGAATCACTCGAGACTCCCTCGAGACTCCAACATCCCGACTCCCTTGAGACTCCAACATGCCGACCCACTCGTGACTCCCTCGAGACTCCAACATGCCGACCCACTCAAGACTCCCTCGAGACTCCAACATCCCGACTCCCTCGAGACTCCAACATCCCGACTCACTCGAGACTCCCTCGAGACTCCAATGACTCCCTCGAGACTCCAACATCCCGACACCCTCGAGACTCCAACACGCCGACCCACTCATGACACCCTTGAGACTACAACATCCCAACTCACTCGAGACTCCCTCGAGACTCCAACATGCCGACCCACTCAAGAATCCCTTGAGACTCCAACATCTCGACTCCTTCGAGACTCCAACATCCCGACTCACTCGAGACTCCAACATCGAGCCACTAGCCTATGTAGATCCACTTCATCCAATCCAATATCCATCTTCCAAGCGCACTACATCATCTATCCGTCCAGTCGACTTAAACCTGTCGTATTCCAGTCTCGACAAACTTGTAGTTGATTTAGTTAAATCCGCCGGTCCACGGCCTTGCCAAAAGGCGGGTTAACATTTGCCCCACAAAACATGCCTTACGATAGGAAGGCGTGTTTTGAATAGCCTTCAATCCATCGTCCACATTCCATCCATAGCCATACAATCTGATCCACAATCCAATCCGTTTCATCCTAGTGCCATTGCCGTATCCTTATTCGAATCTGCAACTGCTCCAAGTTGATATCCGATTCCGAATCCAATAACCAAACCCTGAGCCAATTCCATAGCCATCTGAACCTGTCAACCAAGTTTTAATCAATTCAAATCCAATAACCAATAACCAAATCCGTGACCACTCTGGGCCGATATCCTGTTCCGACCCCGACTCTCCGGTCAAGGGCTTTTATGTTCTACGACCTCGGCTCTCCGGCCAAGGACTTTTAGATTCTCTGACCTCGGCTCTCCGGCCAAGTACTTTTTATATTCTCCGGCCTCGGCTCTCCGGCCAAGGACTTTTACATTCTCCGTCCTCGGCTCTCCGACCAAGGACTTTTATATTCTCCGGCCTCGGCTCTACGGCCAAGGACTTTTGTATATTCTCCGGCCTTGGCTCTCCGGCCAAGGAATTTTTTATATTCTTCGGCCTCGGCTCTCCGGCCAAGGACATTTTTTTATATTGTGTTCGAGTCCATTCCATCACTCTTCGGCGAAGGGACTCGTAACTTGCGATCACTGCCCCGTCTCACCGGTCGGGACCGTGATCGCAAGACCTGTATTATTTATTACATTGATCCAAATCCAATAATTCAAAAAAAGAGTTTTTGCAACCAGGGAAAACCAAATAAATGTCTGTACATCCAAGGAAGAAACCAAAGTTTTCGAGAAAACGAAAAGAAAAATAGGATTTTATAGACTCGAGCAATACAGTTTATCATCGTCTCAGAACATGCCTAGGGACCGTTCTCGATCCCATACAAGTGTAAGTGATTTAGTCATATTACTTCGAGTTCTATTACTTATTCAAAGCCATAAATCTATTTAGTTGATAACAAGCCGACGTTGCCTAGATCCAGTGCCATCTTCGTTCGAGGTGGGCGGTGGCCGCTCCTGTTCCACCGCCACAGCTCGATTCATCACATATTGTTGTAGATGACCATTCCTTACATGCTCCTCAACGGTATCCTTTAAATGCCTGCAGTCGTTTCTGTTGTGCCCATCCAGCTCATGGAATAGGCAATGCCTTCCGGATGCCCGCTCGTAATCAGAGGGTTCCCTTCTTGCCGGCCCTCAATACTGGAGGCGCCCTCGAGTATCCAAGTAAATTCTTTCCAGAGTTTTAGTTAGCTCCGTGTAAGAAGGAAACTTTGACTCCCTCCAAAGCCTTTTCGAAGTGCTACCATTTTCATTCATTTTCCTTTATCATCTTTATTTGGATCCTCCCTGGGTGGACCTCCACCCCTTACTGCATAAGCTTCAGCCTCTCTCCCTTCTCTCTCAGCATGCGCATCCTCCTGCCTCAGGAACCTTTCTGCCTCACGGTAGAAGTCCCCGAGATCCCTCGGTGGGTCCCATTCCAACGATATCTTGAAATCCGAATTATCTGCAATTCCTAAAACTGCCGCCATCAAAACCATCGATGGATCGGGCCGATCCACCGAAGCCACCGCCGCATTGAATCTGGTTAAGAAATCCCTGAGCGACTCTCCTTTCCATTGTTTCATCGATGTTATTGTCATCACGTTCTTGGGTCTGACTATGTGGACCCGAAACTATCTCATAAACCTTTCAATCAGCTCCGTCCATGTGCCGATAGAGCCACTCTCTAGCTGTTTGAACCATAATGCTGCAATATACGTCAAATACAAAGAGAAGCATCGTGCCATGACCTCCTTCGATGCTTCCAGCACTTCCATATGCCTTATGTACCTCGTTAAGTGAACAATGGGATCTGTTCTCCCGTCATACATCTCCAGTGTGGGTAGTTTGAAATTTGGCGGGTTTCTAGCTTGCCTGATCGTAGGAGCAAAGGGACTCCTATTCACATCCTCCAAGTCTCTATTTACCAATCCGCCTCTCATGGCTCGCCTAACCATCTCCGCCAACCTATCACTATCGCCGAGCTGTAATCCTTGTCTGTTGCCTCCAATCTGCCCCCCGAGTTCACGAGGGAATCCTGGAACTTGCTCTCCGAGATGAGCATCCATTCCTCTACCGACACCATGTTGTACAGTTCCACCTGGTACTCCGCCCGGGATTGGATCAACATGCTCCAGAGGAGTGCCCCCTAGTTCTGGTGCTGCTCCTGATGGTCCTGCTCGGTTCTGAATTTCGGTTGCTTCGTGCTCCTAACCCCTACCTCCAGCATCTCCTGTAGTTGCATTAGCTTGATTTTGCACTCCAGTTTGTCCAGCTTGTCGAAGCAAATTCTGCATCATCTCCTCTTGTCTTTTTAGAAGCTCTTCATGCATAGCTCCCATCATCATCTCCATCTCGTCCCAAGTGATGAAGACTAAAGCCTGATTCGCTCCCGAGGAAGCCTCCTAACTCCCTTCACGCTAACTCCTTCAGTCCTCTGTCTTCTTGTCGATTGTCGTGCCATAGCTCTCCAAATCCCAGATCCTAAGATTTCAGATCCAAAGTCCAAGTTGTAGAATCCCTGAGTGCTAGCCTTCTCAGTGAAAGCACCAAAATGTTAGCGCCAAAATTGGTCACTAACACCCAAACGTAAATGAAAGCACCAACTAACAGTCACATATAACAGATATTGTGTATGTAGAGATTATAAATATGAAGAGCAGTGGAAATTAAAAAGAAAGCAGAAAAAACAGTGGATTTATAGTGGTTCGGCTGACTCTGGCCCACGTCCACTCCAAAATTTTCCTTTTTATTGATATGAGAATCAATTACAGTTACAATATAGAGTTTTCAAAACAATTATAGCAGAGTAGCCTTAATGAGGAAGAAGAAGGGAAACATAATGGAGATCCCTTTTTTGAAGCCCCACATGCTGTGTTTATAGGCAAAATCCTGGTTATTGGGCTTCCCAAGTGATACGGGCCCACTAAGACCTTGGCCGAGCTCACACACTTCACCTCGACCGATCCCAAGTCCTCCATCAACCGACCCGAAGTAACCATGGTAATAACCCGAAGTGAAATGCTCAGCGACTCGAAGTAACATGACCTATAGCCTAGGCCGAACCCAAGTTGAAGTAACACTCACCCAAATGCTGAACCGAAGCACTCCCTGATGCCGAACGACCACCAATGCCGACGGACTCATTCCTCCCAGACCAAACGACCACCAATGCCGACCGATCCATTCCTCCCAGACCGGACAACCACCAATGCCGACCGACCCATTCCTCCTAGATCGAACGACCACCAATGCCGAACGACCAATTCCTCCCAGACCGAACGACTACCGACTACCAATGCCGACCGACCCATTCCTCCCAAACCGATCGACCACCAATGATGAACGACCCATTCCTCCCAGACCGAACGACTACCGACCACCAATGCCGACCGACCCATTCCTCCCAGACCGAACGACCACCAATGCCGAACGACCCATTCCTCCCAGACTGAACGACTACCGACTACCAATGCCGACCGACCCATTCCTCCCAGACCGAACGACCACCAATGCCGACCGACCCATTCCTCCCACACCGAACGACCACCAATGCCGACCGACCCATTCGAGACTCCCTCGAGACTCCAACATCCCGACTCCCTCGAGACTCCAACATCCCGACTCACTCGAGACTCCCTCGAGACTCCAACATCCCGACTCCCTCGAGACTCCAACATCCCAACCCACTCATGACTCCCTCGAGACTCCAACATGCCGTCCCACTCAAGACTCCTTCGAGACTCCAACATCCCGACTCCCTCGAGACTCCAACATCCCGACTCACTCGAGACTCCCTCGAGACTCCAATGACTCCCTCGAGACTCCCATATCCCGACTCCCTCGAGACTCCAACATGCCGACCCACTCGTGATTCCCTCGAGACTTCAACATGCCGACCCATTCATGACTCCCTCGAGACTCCAACATCCCGACTCCCTCGAGACTCCAACATCTCGACTCACTCGAGACTCCAATGACTCCCTCGAGACTCCAACATGCCGACCCACTCAAGACTCCCTCGAGACTCCAACATCCCGACTCCCTCGAGACTCCAACATCCCGACTCACTCGAGACTCCAACATCGAGCCACTAGCCTATGCAGATCCACTTCATCCAATCCAATATCCATCTTCCAAGCGCACTACATCATCTATCCGTCCAGTCGACTTAAACCCATCGTATTTCAGTCTTGACAAACGAGTAGTCGATTTAGTTAAATCCGCCGGTCCACGGCCTTGCCAAAAGGCGAGTTAATAGACACCATGGGGTTACGTACCTATGGTTGTTTGAAACAATCAAAGAATGATTTGACGAAGGCCTTCTATAGTTTAATACAACTAAATCAAAATAGACTATCTCATGGTAATTACGTGCAGTAGTCTTCTGACTTGAGAGTACTATCAATCTTAGGTAGTCATGCTATACTTTGATTATAGTTAAATACTTGACATAGCGATCTTGTTACGAGCATAGTTGGGTATACGTTGAACTACTTGAAAGGAGACACTGCACAAGAGAACATCGACCTTCATTACAGAAGGTTAGCATCACCATAATTAGTATTCGACTTAAAAGTCAAAATCTCTGACTAGAGTAAATAGGTTAATTGATAAATGTTAAAGGATTGCGCCAAGGACTTCAAAGTTATCTACGCAATTAAATACATATATTAAATAGAGTTTCCGACGTTAGACCAAACTCTAGATATCTAAGTGATATAGTGTTAGCAAAATGAATATGTGTATAAAATGTTGTAACTAGACGGGCTTATTATAGATTAGAAATTTAATTTCGCTTCTATAAACATTAAACTTGTGCCCAATATTGTATTTCGGCAAAACATGTACAGACTTTAGTACTTAAATTGTTTAAATATTGACCGAAGACCGAGTTCACACTAAAGTTTCAACATAACTATGTTGTTAATTATTTCCGAATTATACCAATGTTACAATAAATTTGTAAATGTTATAAATTAATAATAATGTAATATAATACTTTATTAAAATATTATAGCCCTTTTAATTATTATTTGAAGCTCAAAATCGATCACAATGATATACAATTTTTTTACATTGGTTCGATTGGAAATAGAGCTTGAATAAAATAATTATATAATTGATTCAAGATAAGTTGAAGGCATGTTTTAATCAAGTCTGGGTCACAGGAGGCTGACAATATTTGAATGAGCGGTTGGGAGACCTATTCAATAGGATATAAGAGAAAGGAGGGGATAGTTTGATATTCCCTTGGCTATAAATAGATGACCTCCCATTCTTTTCTCTCTACATTAATTCTATACTACTCTTGCCCATCATTGGTCACTGCTGAAGCCAAGGCGATAGCTTTGCAACCTGTAACCAAGGAAGTGAATTAAACTTTAGGGTGGAAACAACCAACAACAATGTGTTCGACTACTGGATAGATTTCAATGGTGAAAGGAACTGATTTCAATCCAAATATAAATTCAACTTAAATTCATATACATTTATATTAAAAATAATTGTCTCCCTTATTATCAATTTTGGCCACGAAAATAAAAAAATTTGAATTATTTTATTTTTAAACTAATTAATAAATAAAGCTTTTTAATATATATATATACATATATACAAACACACACACGTATATATAAATAATATAATTCCAAATATACTTTCGGATGAGAAAAAATTCGGATATGATAATAATACACAAGGACATATTCTTTAAAGTTTGTTTTATATGTTTATATCATTAAACATTTTTGGATTTAATATTATAAATTATGTTCTCGACTATTGAAATTTTACACACACACACATACATATATATATACACACACACACATGAAATTTTCATAGGGAAATTTCAAATAAAGAAAAAGATAAATTTTTTTAGGAAATCATATTAGAAAATATTGTATTTTATTTTTATTCGGACTATTTCGAATTTTAAATATTTAAAATTTTCAAATCAATGAATATACGACTGGATATTTAATTTTAATTTTTTTCCATTTGCTTGCTACTAATTAAAATATATATATAAAAAAAAATATTTTTTAGATAATTATTTTGGAAAGGTCAAATATGCTTGAATTTGAATTTGAATTTAATACACACACACACATATATATATATATTTAAATATAAAATGAAATATATATTTTGAAAATAATTATGTATGCATATGTATATACGATATTAAGGCATTTATAAAATAGTAAATTTATATTTTAAAACATTATATTTTATGTTTATATATATATATGTATATATATATATATATGTATGTATGTATATGATATTTACATACATATATATTATACAATAATTAATTAAAACAATATGGTTAATATTATATATTGATAATTTGATGCACATGTATTTCCCTTAACATTAATGTTAACATATTTATCACTTGAAATTTATTAACCGGAGGACAAGACGGTTAATTTTTTCATTATACTCCTAGGTTAGTTTATACTTTTATTGTAGTTGTTATGTTTATATTTTGAATAAGAACATCTCCAAACATTAAAATAAAATAAAATAAAGAAAAATTAATAAGTTAAATTTTAAATTAAGTTAATAATAAAATATTATTATTAAACATTAACATAAAAAATATTTTAAATAAATTATCAATATATTGCTCAAATTCTTTTGCTAATATATACTAAATTTGATTTAGTATAAATACATTTTGTTCACATAAAAAAAAGATCTCGTGCGAATAATAAAATAACTTTTTATGAAATTTACCCTTTTGACCGTGTTGTCAATTCACCCAATCCAATAATGGTATTAAAGCATGCATTGTGTTTTTCTGAACAATTAACCAGCTCATAGAGCATTATTTTGGAAAAGCCAAACTAAATGGGTGTCTATGGAAAAGATACTTAAACTAATGAGAATGTTACTCTAATTAAGAAATGTTTTATATATGTAAAACCTATCGATCTCTTGGCATTACCTGGCTTGTCGAAATCGACTATTTCTAGGGTGTGCCCTTATGGAAGGCTTAGAAGTATTTTGAGTCTTAGGTTGATTCAAATAAGTGTATTTGAATATTATATAATTAATTTAAATCTTTTTTAAATTAAAATAAATCATTAAATAATTTTATAAGAAGTTATAAATGTGAAAATTTAAATTTTTTTAAATTTAAATAGATATAATTGTTATATTTATAATTAATTTAATTGTTTAATTAATAAAAGAATATATAATTAA
Organism: Allium fistulosum; assembly: GCA_030737815.1. Classification (NCBI taxonomy): domain Eukaryota; kingdom Viridiplantae; phylum Streptophyta; class Magnoliopsida; order Asparagales; family Amaryllidaceae; genus Allium; species Allium fistulosum. The sequence continues at coordinate 372,919,649 of CM060902.1, read as the reverse complement.
TTAAGGGTAATTTTGGCACAGGTCCTTATTAAGTTTCAAAATTCACGAAAAGTCCTTACTAAATTTCAGTGTAAATTAGGTCCCTGTTTTTTATTCACGATTATTGCAGAGCATGATGCAACATTTCATAAAAGTTGCTGACATTTCCGCAACATTTCTGTACACTGTGAACATAGTGTATGAAAGTTGCTGAAATATCAACACTTATTTATAAAAGTTGCTGATATTTCAGCAACATTTATGTACACTGTGAACACAGTTTATGAAAGTTGCTGAAATATCAGCACTTATTTATAAAAGTTGCTGACATTTCAGCAATAATTTTTCTTTGTTTTTACAATAAAACTTTGACACAGATAGTTGCTGAAATATCAGCACTTATTTATAAAAGTTGCTGACATTTCAGCAATAATTTTTCTTCGTTTCCAGAAAACAGGGACCCGCTTTACAATGAAACTTTGACAGGGACGCGCTTTACAATATGAAAGTATGATAGGGATGCCTCCCTAATTTCCACATTAATTAAACTAAATGGAACCCTCAACCGTTGTTTGTAAGATTTTCATTTTAACTCTATGGAGTCCGTCGGTGGATAGTGCAAGGGAACAAATTACGTCTATTCCTATGTGGGCTCATTTCATGCATATCCCTTCTATTCTTCAACCATTAATTGTGTTAGATTAGTTAGCTAGTCTTTTTGGCAAGCTCATATGTATTGATGCAAATACCGTGACAATGAAGATGATAGTGTATGCTAAGGCTCTAGTTGAAGTAACTCCGGAGAAGCAGCTACCTCCTAGTTTAAAGATTCACATCACTGAGGGGCGGGATGTTTTGTGTTAATATTGATTATAGTTGAAAACCTGATATTTGCTTGTTGTGCCAATCTTTTGGCCACATTGTGGAAAATTGTAAACACGGATCAGATTATGCTCCCTCGCTTGTCCCTATGAAGATCCCACTTCCTCGTCTGTTTGTCCGAAAAGGGGTACCTAAGCCAAGGATTCCTGATGTTGATGATGTTGTTGTCACTGTACCTCCAGGTCCGAAACAGATTTCTTCTACTTCTATCACTTTGGCTTCGTCTGAGGCCTTGAAAGATCTTGTTGATGTTGTTGCTTCTATTATTCCATCTCCTTTCGGACCTGTTATTGATTGGAATACTTATAAGCAAGCTTGGGTTCATGAGAAATCTGACATGAGATACTCTTCGTCATTTAGTAGTTATTATATGTTGATGGAGGTAATGGTGAGAACCACCGTTTATATTATCATGTGGTTGGGGAAGGACTTGCTCTATCTATGCTAGGTAAAGACCGTGTTAATAATAGGATTGTTTTGGAGGACATCACTTGGGACAGGAAGTGCTTATACTTCAGCGAGTCAAATGATTATGTTCCCAACTTGGTCTCTTTTTTTCCAGGTACTTACATGTCATTGGGCCGAATTTTGAGGATGATGGTAGTGGTTCTTCCTCTTCGGAGGGGAACTAGTCGTTTTTATGTTTAGTGGCTTTGGCACTTCTGCCTAACTCCTATTTTATTTTATTTTATTAGCTGTTCTAACACATGTGCCGAATACATGTTTTTTAATGTTTTTTTAATAAAAATGGACGACCCACTTTAAAGCCGGCTAGCCTTGCTAAAAAAAGAATCTATATATATATAACTTAATAGATAATAAATATTATAATAATCATATATATAGTATATGTATAAAGAAAATAGGAGGTTAAATAAATAACCCTTATGAGACTTACGGGACTACACATGGATGTATAAAAAAAGATATATGATATTATGAGTTATACTTACTCTCCCTTAAATAGCTGATAATACTCAGCAAAACCATTTTGAAATTATGAATTTAAAATAATAACGCTCTCCATAATTTATAATATAAATAGAGTACCGTATATACCTATGGTTATTGGCCTCAGGCCGTAGAATATCCAAGATAATGTTTATATTATCTTTAGATAAGTTTATGTAACTTTACTGCACATCCTCAAGGTTTATATAACTCCCTTCAGGATATCGTGAAATGATAGGTTTAGAGTATCTAATTTACTTCATGATTTGTTGAGCACCCTCAAGGCCATGAAGATGATTAGGAGTATAGTTATAGTATGTTAAGAGTTATGTACGATATATAATTAGTAAAGTGTTATTTACTGTTTGTGGGGAATACAATCTGTTAAGCACCCTTAAGGTCACAGCAACGTGATAAATGGGCCCTAATACCCACTACAGAAATTCATGAAATTCTTATATCTCATTTAGTTTTTTTTTGATAAATGCATAATTCAGTGGAAACATTGTTAAATAAATATAATAAACCAATCTACTAAGTATAAGAATATATGTAATATTGTCTAGTTTTCTAATGAATTTGCATAGACCAAGTGAAAACCATGAATCTATCTTTGAAACGAACACATTAACTAGCGCAAACTACAAAGACTGGCTAAGAAACATTAAGATAGCACTCACCTATGAAAAGCTTTGGTATGTTGTCACCAACGAGCCATTAGCTAAACCTGATAAGGATGCCACACCTAAACAAATTAAGGCTTACGAAGATTGGTCAATGAACCCAAACTTACCTGGTGCCATGTGATGCCGACTATGTGAGTCGATCTCTAGAGACAACAGGAGAACATGGATATTCATAAAATATTCAAGCACTTACAAAATTTGTACGGTGAGCAATCTCGTACCGAGTGGCATGAAATCTTATGGAAATTTTTTCATGTAAAGATGAGTGGGGTACCTCAGTCCAAGATCAAGTACTCAATATGATTAGGTACATTGAAAGGTTGGCCAAGCTAAGAACTACACTTGATAACGAGCTTTAGATGGATTTGATTCTTAGATCGTCGACTCTATAGTTCGATCCATTCATATTGAATTTCAACATGAACTCCCTGAAGAGTGCTATCATGGACCTCCTTAATATGTTAAGAACTATCGAGGGTATTTTCATGAAGGAACCGAATGTAGTGCTTGCTGCTAAGGGTACATTTTCCTTGAATAGTTCGAAGAAGCTAAAGTGTTAGTCTAAGGGTGGCAAGTGTAAAGCAAAGATGCAAGAGAAAGACGAATGTCACTTTTGCTCAAAGAAGGGACATTAGACGAGGAACAGTCCAGACTACTTAAAGAAGCTCAAGGGAAAGGAATCAAATTATGCTCCTAACATTATTTTTCATATAGAAACTTGTTTATTTATATGTGCTTGTGTTGGGTTTTAGATATTGAATCTGGAATTCATATCTGTAATTTGTTGCAATGACTTAAGAGCAAGTGACCCATGGCAAGAGGGAGCATGGAATTTCAAGTTGCAAATGGAGCTAATGTAGCTATCTTTGCGATGGGACAATAACATGTAAAGCTTGCTAGCGGAACTAATTTAATTTTGAATAATTGCTATTATGTATCACATTTTATTAATGGAATAGTTTCCATTTCTTTTTTTTATGGAAAATGGATATAATTTTGTTTATTATGACAGTATTATGAATATAACAAAAGATTGAATAAATAGTCATGGCGGCTACGGTTTCTAGCTTTTTTCCAAAACGCGACCAAATTTCCATGCAAAATGAGATGTGTGATCTAAAAATCCTATTGATCCCAACAGACGATGGTTTCACAAATGTTCAGCTAAGAAGGATGCAAAAGTATTTGGCTAAGGCAAAGTCTTGTAATAGTCGACAATAATTTAATGGTCAACCGAGAAAATACTGCTATTAATCCAGGCTGAACGTGAGGAACCTTTCAGAATTTCCTTCACTATTTGCAGCATATTATGTATCACAATCTATGGCGGATTCTAAAAGCCATCAAAAATCAATAGAGACCAAAGGTCCCAAAGCCTGAATGAGATTCCACTGAGCTAGTGGTATTTAAATATTCACCAATTACGTATTATCCTCCTATTGAATTCAACAACATGAGACGTATAAAAATGAATATTCAAATCGTTGACAATGCTAGAGAGAAATGGTAGAATACTATTGTTCATTGTGTTATGCGTCCAAAGCCCTATTATCACTACTTAAATTTCTACATAACAATGGTTTGGAATCCCTGTGGTGAGGTTAAAATTTTCCAAAGATAATGGGTGTTACTATGGTTAATTTTGAAAAACAAGAAGATTGTGATAAAGTTTTAGCCAAAGGTGCTTATTTTAATGATAAACAATCGATGATTAGGAAAAAGTGGAAGTTTAGAATGTAGCTCAAAAGGAAATTTCTTCAAACGAACCAATATGGGTTCGATTGCCTAGCCTTAATATAGACTATTGGACAGAAGACGCAATTGGTTAAATTGCATTTGTTATTGATAATCCAAGTAAAGTGGATAAAGTAATTAAAGGTATGACAAGAATTTCGTTTGCTCGAGTGCTAGTTGAAATTGAGCCAAAATTTTCCTTTCCAAAATAGGTACCCATTCTAAATACTGATGATAACATTACATGGCAGAAACTAGAGTATGAATGGTGTCCCACCAAATGTAGTAAATTCAATTGTTTGCACTTATAGAGAATAAATGCAATATGTAGAAGTCATGGGTGCTAAAGTAAGTGAAAATGTATATTGTAATTCTGTTCAAGTTTATGAAGATGATTTAACTATCATTCAAACCAGAACACTTGCTTAATTCTGGACCAGACAGTATACATAATATAGACAAAGGAAAATATAATAAGCAGTTTAAGTCTGTATAGTCCAGTTATACAAGAGGCAAATCTCAAAATAAACAGAAATGGCCAAATGCTGAAAAAATGGATAACAGTCATCCAAATCTGATAAAACAAAAGGCGCATGTAAAAACATTGAAACGGTAAATGAAGCGAATGATTTGCACTATAACTGGAATATGTTAGTCGTAACGTCAGAAAAGCGTTACTAAACTGTATACACAAATTGCTAACAGTAACATTACAAAAGTGTTACGAAACTATTACAGTTATGTTGCAAATTGCAACAATAATAAACTGTCATAGGTACGTCGCAAAATTATTTAAAGCAGTACTTGTGCGGTTAACAAATATGCAATAAAAAGCATACCGATTATATTTGTTCGAGTTCAGTGTAAACTGTTTCCTTGAAACAGAATTGCTCTCTCAATTGCGCTGAAGGGACGACGAGCAACTGTTTCCCAAGATGAAACAGACTGATCTCTACAATGTTGCGCTGGCAATTGCAGAGCAACGACGAACTCAAGAGATTATTTTAAGAATAGAGTTTTGAGGAGAAAGGAATTCAGAAAAAAAATTAGTGATCTGTTTCTGATTTCATTCTACCTATATATATGTACGGGGAGGTGCCTATTCGGTAAAAGGAACCTGTTTGAACAGTTGCGACTGTTGGAAAGGTTGCAACCCTTTACTAGGCGGTGCGAATGTTTGAATTTGAACAAACAGAAATAAAAAATATTCGGTCTGAACAGCCACGCCAAACCAACTGCAAAATGCTAAGTGCCTCTAATACGCCTCAAACATCCATTCACCCACGCCATGGATGCGGGTGTGGGTTCGGGTTCAGGCTCGGGCGCCCGCGCGTGCAGGGTGGTGCGTTGCACCACCTGTTATGGCTTGAGTCTCTCTTTGTCTATATGAATTTTCATAGTGTCCACATCTTAGTATATAAACACAAATAGTTTATTATATTCTAAGATGTGGGACTATTCAACTTCCAAGTCAATTAATGCCTTCACATTCCCCAATACAACTCTTTCATTTCTAACAATCCCCCATATGAATGAGTATTTGTTCAATTTGTTCTTAAAATTATGCGAAACATTTATCTTATCGGTTAAAGTAGCACATAGGCCTTGAACTTCCCTAGCGTTTATCGTTTTGACTTACTGGCGAATCAGTAGACTAGATTGTCTTTGAACTGTAAGCCTTTTTGTGTAAATCCAAAATAGACAACACACAATAAGTGTTTCTTATCTTTCTTGGTTCTCTGTTTGTGTTCGGTTTTTTCATGAACACCAGCTTGGTCTCATGAGTGCTTGGAGAATTTGGCCTCACAATTCTTCTTGAAGCGGCGCCTTCGCACTCACGTAGGTGATTGCGTAAATGGTATTTGTAATTCCCTACTTGGTTCTTTAGTATTACCAAGTACAGATATCATTAAAAGTATCAAAACTTATCCTATTCTCCGGCGAGTAATGCACTGACTATCATAGGAATGATTTGAGTGTATACCAGTACCATTAAGTTTATCTTAAACTTAGTTGTCCCTTTGAAACTAGATCTTGGGATCTCCCATCAACTAGGTAGGGTTTCCATTTTAAAGAAACTTTTAGTTTATGGGCCTTAACCTCATTCCCATCGACAAGGTTTGAACTTTCTCTCTAGGCAAGCCTTGTGTTAGTGGATTCGCAATGTTATCTTTTGACCTTACATAGTCTACAGTGATAACTCCATTAGAGAGAAGTTGTCTTACAGTTTTATGTCTACAACGAATATGCCTAGATTTACCATTGTATAGTGTACTACTAGCTCTTCCAATAGTTGATTGACTATCACAATGTATGCATATTGGAGGCACGGGTTTGTTCCAATTCAGAATGTCTTCCAAAAAACTTCGAAGCCAGTCTGCTTCTTCTGCGGCTTTATCTAGTGCAATAAATTCTGATTCCATTGTTGACCTTGCTATGCAAGTCTATTTGGATGATTTCCATGAAATTTCTCCATTTCCTAATGTGAACACATATCCACTTGTGAATTTTGTGTCATTTGAACCATTTATCCAATTTGCATCACTGTATCCTTCCACTACTGAAGGATATTTAGTATAGTATAATCCATAGTTCTGTGTATACTATAGATATCCTAGAACTCTGATTATCGCTTTCCAATGGTTTTTACCAGGATTGCCGGTATACCTACTCAGCTTACTTACATCATATGTGATATCTGGCCTAGTGCAGTTCATGACATACATGATACTTCCTAGTATACGAGAGTATTCAAGCTGATAGATACCATCACCAGTGTTCTTTACCCAATTTTGGTTCATATCTACTGGTGATTTTGCAATAGTTATATTATGTTGTTTGAACCTTTCAAGTATTTTGGCAATGTAATATGATTGAGATAATGCATATCCATGTGATGTCTTCAAAATTTTGACACCCAAAATACATCCGCTATTCCTAGGTCTTTCATGTCGAATCTAGAGGATAACATATCCTTTGTTGACTTTATTATGGCCTTATTATTACCTAGGATCAATAAATCATCAACATAAAGACAAACAATGACATATCTAATATCTATATGTTTTATATAAACACATTTATCTGATTCATTTATTTTGAATCCATTTGATAACATAGTTTCATCAAATTTCTCATGCCATTGTTTTGGAGCTTGTTTAAGGCCATAAAGTGATTTTACTAACTTGCATACCCTATTCTCATTTCCTGGGCTCAAAAACCCTTGAGGTTGCTTCATGTATATTTCTTCTTCTAGTTCACCATTCAAAAATGCAGTTTTTACATCCATTTGATGTATTTCCAAATCAAGTATGGATGAGATTGCAATAAGCATCCTAATTGATGTTATTCTAGTTACTGGTGAGTACGTGTCAAAATAATCCAGGTCTTCCTTTTGTCTAAATCCTTGGACTATAAGATGAGCTTTATACTTGTCTATTGAACCATCAGGTTTCAATTTCTTCTTAAATATCCATTTATTACCTAAGGTCTTTCATCCTCGAGGTAAATCAACTAACTCCCATGTATGGTTAGCCATAATGGATTCGATCTTAGAGTTAGTTGCCTCCTTCCAGTAAGGGGCATCGGTAGAGGACATAACTTGTTTGTATGTTAACGGATTGTCTTCTATCATAAATGTGTAGAAGTCTGGTCCAAAGGTTCTTGAGGTCCGTGACCTTTTGCTTCTCCTTGGTTCCTCCACTTGTTGATTAGTACTATTTTGCCCAAAATTATCAATATTTTGTTCAGCATCCTCAATAGAATTAGAGTTTTCAGTTTTCCTTGGTTTCTTTTGAGTATAATTTTCAGTACCCTGTTTTAACGGATATACGTGTTCAAAATTCTAGCATTTCTTGACTCAATGATGGTATTTACATGAATATCATCAACTTCAGATTTGTATACCAAAAATCGATAAGCTGCACTGTTTTGTGCATATCCAACGAATACACAATCGATGGTTTTTGGTCTAATTTTACCTTCTTTGGTTTAGGAACCTCTACTTTTGCAAAACACCCCTACCCTTTTAAGTATTTGTAGGATGGTGGTTTATTTTTCCAAAGTTCGTGGGGAGATTTAGATGTTTTCTTTCATGGTATTTTATTTAAAATATGATTTGCAGAATGAATAGCTTCTCCCTAGAAGTTATCTGGCAAGCCAGAACTAATTAGTAAGGCATTCATCATTTCTTTAAGAGTTTTATTTTTTTGTTCGGCTATACCGTTGGATTGAGGTGAATACGGGGTTGTAGTTTGGTGTATAATACCATGCTCAGCACAGAATTCCTCAAAGAGAAATTCATATTCTCCTCCTCTATCACTTCTTAAAGCTTTTACTTTCTTATTGAGTTGATTTTCAACTTCTGCTTTATACTGCTTAAACATATCGAATGCCTCGTCCTTTCTTCTAAGGAGATACACATAATAATACCTTATACAATCATCAATGAAAGTGATGAAGTACCTTTTTCCTCCTCTAGTTTGACACATTTTAAGTCACATACATTTGTGTGTATTAAGTCTAGAGGTTCGGTTTCTCTTTCAACATGATGAAATGAGGTTCTAGTCAATTTTGCTTCAGCACAAGTTTCACATTTATAACTTGGATCTATTGAAAATTTAGGTATAAAGTCTAGGTTAACCATTTTTCATAATGTATCAAAATTAACATGGCCTAATCTGGCATGCCATATATTAGAGGATTCAGCGATATAAACAGAAGAATTAGCTTTATTATCACAATCCTTTGGTACAATAGTCATTACATTCATTTTAAACAAGCCATCACTCACATATCCATTCCCAACATAAACTGCGTTCTTTGGTAAAAAAAATTTATCGGATACAAAGACTAACTTGAAGCCATTCTTGCTTAATAGTGAACTAGAAACAAAATTCTTTCGAATGTCTGGGACGTGTAAAACATCATTCAACGTAAGTTCTTTTCCAGAGGTCATCTTTAGCACAACTTTGCCTTTTCCTTCAACATTTGATGTAGAGGAATTTCCCATAAATAGTTGTTCTTCTTGTGTCACAGGTATATAGTTCTAGAACATCCACTTATTGACGTAGATATGTCTTATGGCACCAGTGTCCACAAACCACTCTTTGGAGTTGCCAATTAAGTTGCATTCAGAAATCACCGTAGACAAGTTCATTTCATAATGTCATCAGAGAGTTTTTCACATTCGGTGATATTTGCTTGTTCTTTCTTTTTCTTTGGACCTCGGCACTCGCTGGCCTTATGTCCTTTCTTCCCGTAGTTGTGACAATTTCTTTTGAACTTCTTTGGTTTCTTTGTGTTTGGATTGTATTCCCGTTTCCGCTTGTTGTTTTTCTCAACGTCAACTACATTTGCCTTTGCCACTATTGCATTGGTCGTTTTCTTTTTCGATTTCCTATTGTCCTCTTCGATTCTAAGTCGAATAACAAGATCTTCCATAGTTATTTCCTTGAGCTTATGTTTTGGATAATTCTTGAAATCTTTCCATAAAGGGGGTAGCTTTTCGATGGCAGCAACCACTTGAAATGATTCGATCAAGGACATCCCTTCATAATGGATTTCATGTATTATTACCTGCAACTCCTGGATTTGACTGATAACGGTTTTGGAATCAATTATTTTGAAATTGATGAACTTTCCAACAATGAACTTTTTCATTCCAGCGTCCTCTATCTTATACTTTTTATCCAGGGAAGCCCAGAGTTGTTTCGAAGTCTTCACTGTGAAATACGCATTATACAGACTGTTATCCAGTCCATTTAATATGTAGTTTTTGCATATGAAGTTTGAATTGTTCCATATGTTGAGTGCTTCAACTTTGGTTGCATCAGTCTCTAGTTCATCCACTTCCGAAGCATTCTTAGTGAGAAATTGCGCAAGCTTAAGAGTAGTCAAGTAAAACAGCATTTTCTGTTGCCAGCGTTTGAATTCTACTCCAGCAAATTTTTCTGGCCTCTCACCATGTGAAAAAGTGACAGTAGTTGTTGGAACCATTGTTTTGTTCTCAGTATTGGCCATGGTCGGTTTGACTGTCGATGTATTGCTGTCTTGAGCCATTGTCTGAAATACAGTGACTCCAATTAGTGATAAACAAAATACAAAATTTTGTTTCAAGATTGTTAGTCGTAACGTCAGAAAAGCGTTACGAAATCGTTATTTAGTAACATCAGAAAAGCATTACTAAACTGTATACACAAATTGCTAACAGTAACGTTACAAAAGCGTTATGAAACTGTTACATTTATGTTGGAAATTGCAACAATAACAAACCGTCACAGGTACGTCGCAAAATTGTTAAAAGTAGTACTTGTGCGGTTAATAAATAAGCAATAAAAAGCATGCCAATTATATTTGTCCGAGTCAAGTGTAAACTGTTTCCTTGAAAAAGAATTGCTCCCTCAATGGCGCTGAAGGGACGATGAGCAACTGTTTCCCAAGATGAAACAGACCAATCTCTGCAATGCTGCGTTGCCACTTGCAGAGCAATGACGAACTCAAGAGATTATTTTAAGAATAGAGTTTGGAGGAGAAAGTGTTTCCTGGGGATTTGACCAGGCAACTAGTACTCGGCATCAGAGAGTGTCCGGCATCCAGGAGTGTTCGGCGAAGCACTTGCCATCCAGGAGTGTTCGGCGAAGCAACTGTCATCCATGAGTACTCGGCGTAGTACTCGGCATCCATAGTGTCCGGCGTCCAGGAGTGTTCGGCGTAGTACTCAGCAGTGTTCGGCGTCAACTGGCACTCAACATCAACCAACGCTCGGCATCAAGATTGCTCGGCACCAAGACTGCTCGGCATACGAGACTGCTCGGCATGCGAGAGCACTCGACATCAAGAGCACTCGGCATCGAGACTACTCGGCGTAGTACTCGGCAACAAGGGTACTCGGCGTCAAGTAGTGTTCGGCATCAACTGGCACTCGGCAACAACCTATGCTCAGCGTCAACTAGTGTTCGACATCCCATGGTACTCGGCATCCGGAGTACTCGGCATCCGGAGTACTCGGCATCCAGAGGCACTCGGCGTCAGTAGAACTCGGCGATAGGATAACTCGGCAACGAGAGCGTTCGGCATTCAGAAGGCATTCAGTATGCACAACTACGCAAGGTAACGATATCATTCGACCTACATACATTGATCGGTCAAGAGCTTCGAACAGAGATACGCTTGGCTTCACTGCAACCATCCTACACTTCCCATACATCAGAAGCACCGTTCGGCATGGGAAGGACCGTTCGACATGGAAGCGTTCGGCGTACCTGGTTCGGCATGCAGCGCTTGGGCTAGAGCGTTCGGCTATCAAGCCCACTTGGGTAGTCCAGCCCACTTTTGCCTATAAATAGAGGGGCAGGGTCACAGTGAAATGGATCCTTTCTTGGGAGAGAAAACACCGGGGAGACTCTGCCATTTTCAAGACTCATCTTCTCTACTTAACAACTTCATTCAAACATTTGATTCACGAATTGTATTTGTAATCAACTATAAAGAAGATCAATAAAGTTTAACCTCAAAGTGGACGTAGGCAATTACGCTGAACCACTATAAATTTGGTTTTCTTACTTTCTGTATTTAGATTAGCACTGTCTTCTCTGTTTAATTTGATTTCATCACTTATATCTCTTCACAATCTTCTTCTACGAGGTTAGTGACCAATTTTGGTGCTAACAGAAAGGAATTCAGAAAAATTTCAATGATTGGTTTCTGATTTCGTTCTGCCTATATATAGGCACGGGGAGGTGCCTATTCGGTAAAAGGCACCTGTTTGAACGGTTACGGCTGTTGGAAAGGTTGCGACCCTTTACTAGGCCGTGTGACCATTTGAATTTGAACAAACGGAAATAAAAACTATTCGGTCTGAACAGCCACGCCAAGCCAACTGCCAACTGCAAAGTGCTAAGCGCTTCTAATACGCCTCAAACACCCATTCGCCCACGCCGCGGGTGCAGACGCGAGTGCGGGTTCGGGTGCGGGCTAGGGCATGGGCGTAGGTGTTGAATCCAGCTAATAGCTCGGGTTTGACCTTGCGCTAATCTCGTGACTGTATTTGTATTTCACTTGAGTTGGGCTTTTGATTTGGGTTTGACCTTGTGCTCACCTGTCCTTGTAATTTTATGAAGTGTATATCGGCGTGCACAGCCTTGTGGCATGTACAGTGATACATTGTGCATGTCACAAGTTGTTCGTGTATGATGAATTCAAAATTAAATGATGACGAACAACCTAAATAACTGAAGCAAATAATATTTTCAAAATTAAATTTTATTTTACAGTGCAAAAATATTTTATTTTCAATTTTACTACGTCAGTGTGTATTTTTGCAGATTGCTCAGATGCTGGATTCAATCTGGACAGGAGTTGAAGATAAATTACGAGTGAATGAGTGAAATGTAGTGAGGTGCATATGTAAATTGAAATGTATTGTAATTGCAAATTGTATATATATAGTGAGAGCTTGAATTTGTACTATTCAAAATTGTAATAAATATTTGGTTGAATAAAATATCTGTTTGAATTTAAATTCTATGTTATTTATTTTATTCAGCAAGTATTTATTTAATTATGTGAAAAATAAAATAGTACATTAACAAATACATTTAAATGAATATAAATATATGTTTATTATCATCAAACAACAATCATATACTCGCATATTCAACATTATAACATTTTATAATAAACATGTTTTATTTCAAATTTAAATTTAAAATTTAAAATATTCTCTTAATTTTCAGAACTATTTTTAAAATTATCCCAATCCCAATTAAATTGGGCCTTTTCGGTTAGGGGTAACCTTTGGGCTTACTCCATCTTTCAGTCTAGGTTGGTAACCAGGTAGGACATGGTACTTGATTACCCAATTTCAATCTTAGGCATTACCTTTCTAGACACCGTACATAGTGGGCAAGATTAATTAGTTAGCTCTAACATGACTATTTTAGACCGCATAGGCTATCAGGCTCTAATACCGTTGTTGGAACAGGGACAGCCCACAGTGGAAGAAATGGGTGAATTTCAAAAAAATTACCATTTTGGATCATTAACGGGCCTACGAAGTCTAAAGGCATTTAGATCCTATCTAAATTTCCTTTTAAATAAAATCAATATTTTATTCAATATAGTAATATAAGGAACTTTAAATATACAAACGTATGTGATATGATGAATATATCAAATACATTCATTTATGTCAAGTGTAAGTGCGGTGTATAAGTGGTGTATATATGAATAAATGAAACATGTAAAAATAAATTAAGAGAAGGAAATTATTTGTTTCCCTCTGTTACTATAATCAATTAAAAAATGGAGGATATGACATAATATGAAAGGAGAGAAACATATCATTTCTTGCAGCATTTAACAATGACAATTAATACATTAAATGACATTTATTACTTATCAATCAAATCTACAGATGGATATGATAGAATATGAAAAGAGGGAAACCTATCGTTTCTTTCACCATTTTACTGTGACAATTAATACATTAAATGATGTTTATTACTTATCAATCAAATCTACACATGGATATGATAGAATATGAAAAGAGGAAAAACTTTCGTTTCTTCTACCATTTAGCTGTAACAATTAATACATTAAATGACGTTGATTACTTATTAACCAAATCTACACAAGCTTTCGTTGTCTAAATTTTGTTAATGAAATATATGCATACATTCGTAATAATTATGGATGCATATATTCGTAATAATTATTGATGCATACATTCGTACAAAATGAAAACCTATTGGTTGTTTTTAATAATTTGAAATCCTAAATTAACATTAATAGAAAAAAATTCCAATTGAGAAAATGTTTAACATAAAAAGGTTGCATTATTGCTCATAATCTCTGTACAAATTTGATTTAAACAAAACATTTATATTAAATATAACTGATAATTAAAATTTAATAATTTGGATCTGAATGCATATATTTGCAAACAATGTAGCATATGGTATATGTGTATATACATTTGTACGAAAGGTTTTTAATTGTAAAGTTAAAAATTTTCATTAAAATTTTTATTTAGGAATAAAACAATACATCAAACTTTATAGAAAACTTTAAATATAGAAAACAACAAATAATTAAAATTTGCACTAAAGTTCATTCATTAATATTAAATCAAGGTATCCACTTCTGTTTTAACAAGGAATGATAAATAACTTAACATATATATACATATATTTATATATATAATCCATTAGCATTTGAATAAGTAAAGATTATCTCACAATATACATAAATCTCATTCAAAGTCAAATTTTAATTTCATAACTATCTACAATAAAATAAAATAAATTTGAACAAGGTAGGCATGCGTAAATTTGTGATAAGAAATTATAGATCCAAACAACACAGAGAATGATGCCAATTTATCAGAAGTAATATGAGATGCAAGACATGTCGATTTATCATAAACATACATTAAAAGGAAATGATAAACAAACATAGTTCAAAATAACAATACAATAAACCTGTAAATATCGAATTATACACACATATAATTACCTTAGGATGAAGCATGTAGAAACACCTTGAATGATAGAAGAATACCTAGATCTGATTGATCATTCACTCTCTAGATCCGATAAACCTTGCCCTTCATCACACCTTAATTTGTGGCTTCTCCTCAAATTTCAAAAGTCACCAACCTACTTTGCAAGAGAAGAATGAACCACCCTTTTAAATTTAGTTTGATGTTGATTTGAATTTGTTTTGATGTTTTTTTAGATGAAGTTTCAGCCATGGATGAAAGATAGAGAAGATGAAGAAAAGAGAACAAAAAAATGAGAGTCATGTTCTGTGTTGTGTAAATTCAAAAATGAGGACGCTTTTTTTAAATAGAATTAAAGGAACTGTTTTCTATTCTCCAATTAAAACTTCCTCCTTTATTTCCTCTTTTTAAATTTTAATTAATCTCATTAATTGATTTCCTCATCTTACCATTATATGGCTGATCCAAGCACATTCCAACTATGAAACTTTTCAAATAAGTGAAAACAACTTTTATGTAATTATTTTATTATTTAAAACATGATTAAAATTATATAGATATCGCATATCGATATATGCAAATATAACTTTTATATTTGCATTAAAATAATTACCAACAACATTCAAAACATCAGATAAATTAACAATAGTTAATATTTCATAAATATAATTAATTTAATCAGTTTGCAATATTTTACAAACTAATTAAATTGTGTGATTTTCGGAGAAATTACAAATGCGGTTGTGCGACTCAGAGGTGTGAATACAGTCAGCGGTTAATATTGAACAATTCAAATATTAATGTTCAACTATCACTTGGCAGGAGGTATCACAGTTTGGTTGAATTCATCGCTTACAGGTCTTTATGGTAAAATCAAATTTCACAAACACTTAAGCGGTACCTTTTAGTGACAATTAATTACACCAATTTTCTTCGTCAAAATTATCACTTTGGATTTACGGAATTTAGTAATGGTCAAAATTCCAATATCATGCACATTCAACTTTATAGTCCAAACGCAAAGTCCATGGTTCAATAATAACAATTATTATTAACCGAAATGCTTTGGCCAGAGACTTTGACTTTGAGTTTACTTCAATTGACCATGATACTAACCCCATATAACCAAGGAGACGTATCTTCCCCTGAATAGTGCTTCACTTCCAATACTTCCACTCGACCCAACTATAGTCACTCGATGGAACGCCATATCATGATTTGACTATAATCAAAGCGGAGCTCCCATTTTGAAGATCCACGGTATTCTCAAGTCAAGAGAACTGTGTAAATCAGTCGCATCGATATTTTCTGTTTGAACTTAGTTATATTAACCAACAGAAAACTATCGAGTGAGTTGTTCCATAGTTATCCAATAACTATCAGTAGGTAACCCCTAGGTGCCCTCAGTAGTCACGAGTAATATACTGCCCAACATTTGGAGAGCGTTACATACTCTAGTCTCAACGGATACATCGATATCCGGTCTCGATGCATCTTGACTAGGAACATTTAAAATGATATATTTGTTTTATTGTGATAAATTACTCATGCTTACAACACTTTGTAACTACTATCACAAAATACGCCATTTATGGATTTTCTATTAAATATACTTTTAATTAAATTAATTAATTAATATAACCACATTATATCAAGTATATAATAGATAGAAACACCTTTATGATGAACAAGATTGTTTAACGAGTTAGATATATGTAACAAATTACATAATTGCCCCTGGGCATACCCTTAACTCTATCACTTCCAATGATCAGTTAATGGATTTTGCATAAATTGACATACCATATTCAGACTGTATGATATCTCGGGTCTGGTTATGGTGATATACCGTAAAGCTCCTACAACATTTCTATAATGATGTGGGTCTTCAATTGGATCTCCTTTGTATTTAGACAGGTGAAGGTTGTTGATCATAAGAGTGGGTAATGGTTTGACTTTGTCCATATTAGCTCTCTTTAGTACATTCTGAACGTAGTTTTTCTGATAAAGATGTAACTCTCCATTTGGTAATGTCCGGTATAGCTCATATAAATTTTATCATCTATCCATCGTATACCCACTTCACCTGAAATCACACAATAAACATATTAGTAGTATTGTCATATAATTATTATCATCAAAACACTAAAATTGTATTTTCCACAATTTGAACTAATAAATCTCACTCAAAATTCAACGGGTTATGTAAACACAAATAGATCCAATGGTTAAAATATGATATATCAAACATTTTTTAATTCTTTCTATATCTCGATACTCACTCCAAACAAAAATACATTAATTATTATTTATTAATTAAATTTTATTAAATATCAATTATTTTACTTATTCAATCAATGTAACTAACAAATCAAAATAGCTTTTGTTTTTTTTGAATTTTATAATCAAACTGAACAACCACTCAAAAAAATTTCAAACTGTATTTTCAAACTACTCACCAAATATAAGTTCCTTGAACTATTGTTTGAAAGCATACTAAGGGTGTGTTCTTTGCAAGGTTGTAAAAATCGCTAGGCGGATGTTAGACGGTTAATACAGACTAGGGATTAATCAAAGTTAGGAATTTTTTATAACTCATGATTTTTAGATAAAATTTTAGTATTTTTTTTAGTGTCGATTGATGTAAATTAAAATTTAGGATTTTGAATGTGCTTACGAGTAGCCAAGAAGGCAAGATCACCAAAAATTAGCATATTGATGCCTATATGAGACATCGAACCTTAAATAATGTCAAACCAGTGCCTAAATACATATTTTGGCTCTTACATGGAGCGATAAACTTTGTCTAGACGGGCCTAGGTAAATCGCTAGGCGATAAGCTTAGCCTAGCACCTAAGCGAGGCCTGGACGGAAGCCTAGATGGATTTTTACAACAATGACTTTTTTGGGAACGGAAACGGGGAATATGAGAGGGGATTTAAGCGGGGAAGTTTAGTAAACATGAAATGTATTTATGTGCGAACAGAGTATTTGAACGAAGAATCTGAGCGGAGGATTTGAAATGTATATTTTAAAATAAATTTGATTCATATTTGATGACTTGGGGTAGCGGTTTAGGGTCCGTTTTTTGAGAATGATAACGGGGCATTTGAACGGAGAATCTGACGGTGTATTTATAAAATTATAAATTATTCGAATTCAGTTCAAATCAACTCCATAATGTAGAGTATTTTGATATGATTGCAACGTAAAAAATTACGTCTCAAACGGACCTTGTTTGTACATTAAAAAAATATAAAATTATTAATTAAAACCTCAATTAATCACAAACGGACCGTTTAGCTTCATTCTTCCCAACAGACCATCTATCCGTTACGGATGTTGGGAGCAGAACAAATAAAAAAAGACTACGAACGGTCCTGTAGAAGCAGCACACGGTGGATGTGACGTGACGGTTGATAGGAGTTGCACAGAATTGAAAGATGCACAATAATAATTCAACCGCTGCATTTTGCAATGTCATGATTCAAAGGGTAAAAAGTAAAAAAAAATAAAAATATTTGTAAATGTTTTCTTACGTACTATATAAAATAGTTAGTTGTACGGTAATTGAACAGTTCAAATAGGATCCAGTAGAGTGTAAAGCTCTATGCAAAAATAGTGGATTACTCTATCCCGTAAAATATTAAGTATAGATAAGGTCAAAACGTGTTTACTACTGTATCTACAAACTTGCAGAAATATTCTACAGCTACCCTGAAAAATCAGTCCCATCTACTGCTTACTTATATATACGCCCATCTCCATCTCCATGTCCATCTGCAGTAAAAAATACCAATCACAAATCGACTCTGAACAGAAGCTACAGCGAAGATGAAGTCAAAAAACGCAACATCAAAAATAGTATGTAGCTGCCTTAAAGCGCCGGTTCGATTGCTGTGCGGAGTGAAAGACATGTACATTGGTTGTATGAATGGATGTGCAGGCAAATTTGAATGCGCAGGGCCAATAGCATACAAATTTCCATATAAATACAGATGTGAATCTACGGAATTACTCAGACCGGAACCTGAAAGTGTAAGTGTATGGCAGAGGAGAAATCATGGGGCTGTAGTTGGGAGAATAGACGAGGATGAACCCTGCGAGTTTGATGATAGTTTGGAGGTTGGATCGGATTTGTTGTTTCCCATGGATCGTCTTAATTACTCTACTCAGGCTAACATAAAATTTTCTCTTGGATAAATATTTGATGATCTTTTCTTTTTCTGTTCGATGATTTGCATCTTGCAACTGACCTCCTTTTTGTATGAATATCCGTTCATTGATTTATCGATAGATATTTGTTAATCATTGAATTGGAAGACTTTCAAGTTATTTTTTCTGAATATAAAGAGAACATGCTATACGTTCTAACCCAAAAGTACATGTAAATGCTGTAGTAGTTCTTTTTTATGTCTTTAATTTCCGTCGTAAATATTTTGAATACCAGTTCAAGCCAAAATGAATATGCCATCTATCTATTCTACATTAATAAAACTTGGAACATGTCGGTGTTACTGCTCTGTTTCTCCATAAATTTTTCCACGTTAAATCATGAATTCTCCGTTATTCGCACTCTCAGCCATCATATTCCTAACCCTAATGTTGTTATCTTGCGTGCTCTTTTCCCTCGTTTTTTCCTGGAAACTTCTGGTTAATAAAATCACATGTTCCAATTTGCCTTAATAAGCAAATTGCATCTTCTGATGTGCCTGCTGCTATCTAGCTCCATCATCGCATGTATGTCACTGAAAGAAAATTTCGTTGATGGATATATATGAGGTTACCGCGACTGATATAGGTACCATTTACAAATTTACTTATTTTCTTTCCTCCTTAATTTTTGTTAACCTATTGTGTGGTCTTCATCTTGCTATCACAGCTTCTTCTTTTCTTCAAATTAAAGCTTAAAACCTTTGTCTCCGTTCGAATCTGAAATGTTTCATATATTCATCCCAACGGACCATTTGCTTCGTTAGGACACTATTCCTTTGTCTCCGTTCTAGCTATCTCCATATGCCAATTATATCTTATCAATTGATTTCAAGAGAATCGCAATTTAATTTTTTGTTGTAGATCTTGCACATCAATAAAATAAGTATGATGTATGGTTGTGATTTAATGGGTATAGTGGACACACATGAAATGAGGACATAGGAATTCGTCTAGTCCGGTCCCATTACGAATGCCGGGTACGGGAACGGTGCAAAAGAAAGACTGTGAACGGGCTCCTTAGAAGCAGCACACGGTGGATGTGACGTGACGGTTGACAGGAGTTGCACAGAATTGAAAGATGCACAATAATAATTCAACCGCTGCATTTTGCAATGTCATGATTCAAAGGGTAAAAAGTAAAAAAAAATAAAAATATTTGTAAATGTTTTCTTACGTACTATATAAAATAGTTAGTTGTACGGTAATTGAACAGTTCAAATAGGATCCAGTAGAGTGTAAAGCTCTATGCAAAAACAGTGGATTACTCTATCCCGTAAAATATTAAGTATAGATAAGGTCAAAACGTGTTTACTACTGTATCTACAAAGTCGCAGAAATATTCCACAACTACCCTGAAAAATCAGTCCCATCTACTGCTTACTTATATATACGCCCATCTCCATCTCCATCTCCAGTAACAAAATACTAATCACAAATCAACTCTCAACAAAAGCTCCAGCGAAGATGAAGTCAAAAAACGCAACATCAAAAATATTATGTGGCTGCCTTAAAGCGCCTTTTCGATTGCTGTGCGGAGTAAAAGACATGTACATTGGTTGTATGAATGGATGTGCAGGCAAATTTGAATGCGCGGGGACAATAGTATACGAATTTCCATGTAAATACAGTTGTGAATCTACGGAATTACTCAGACCGGAACCTGAAAGTGTTAGTGTATGGAGGAGGAGAAATCATGGGGCTGTAGTTGGGAGAATTGACGCGGAGGAACCCTGCTGCGAGTTTGATGGCAGTTTGGAGGTTGGATCGGATTTGTTGTTTCCCATGGATCGCCTTAATTACTCTACTCAGGCTAACACAAAATTTTCTCTTGGATAAATATTTAATCATCTTTTCTTTTTCTGTTGGATGATTTCTATCTTGCAACTGACCTCCTTTTTGTATGAATGTCTATTGATTGAATTTTCGATAGATATTTGTTAATCATTGAATTGGAAGACTTTTAAGTTATTTTTTCAGAGTATAAAGTGCATGCCATACGTTCTAACCCAAAACGTACATGTACCTGTAGTAGTTCTTTTATGTCTTTCATTTCCGTCATAAAAACTTTGGATACCAGTTCAAACCAAAATTTATATGCCATTTGAAGTAGTATTGATAAAAAAAATACAAAATTCAGTTTAAAGCCAAAATTTATATGCCATTTGAAATAGTATTGAAAAACAAATTATTACTATTTTATTGAATTTAATGCCAGAGAGCCATGTATTATCATAAAACCAATTAATAGTGTGAAGGGCGATCTTTTAGTATTTGTACAAGATTTATATTGTAAATTGTACGATGTATGACTAATCTCAACATTTAAGCGTAAGTTTATTTCATAATTCTAATACATAAAGGAGCTAATTTGTAATAGCAATACAAATTCTTGACGATAAAACTTACGATGATGCGATTTAAAATCACGTCACTAATCTAGCAAAAACAGACTTCTATAACCAGAAAATAAAAAAAGAAGGGAATTTGTTATCATCAACATCCTCTTTTTCCAAATAGCTAGGATCGTCCAAATGAGTTTACATTTATCATGGTTTTCATTATTTAGTCGCTTCTTTAATAAATTCTATTTATTTAGTTATTTTATAAAAATGGAAAATAGGCATAAGGAACTTAGGCTGAAGGACAAAATTTTTTATTTTTAGGCTGAAGGAAAAACTTTGAAAAAAATTAGACTGAAAGACAATGCTAAATATATCTAGCATTTTGTACCGTGTAAAACTGAATATAATGCTAGTTACAACTAGCATTTTCTATACTGTAAAAACTGAATATAATGCTAGTTATAACTAGCATTTTTCTTTAGTCTAATTTTCTTTCAAAGTTTGTCCTTCAGCCAAAAAACGAAACTTGGTGTCCTTCAACCTAAATTTTTTCTAAAGTTTGTCTTTGTGCCTAATTCCCTTTTTATAGAAATTCATTCCATTTTAATTAAGATTTTTGTTTCCTATATCTTTTTCTTTCCACATAAATTTCATAGAGATAGTCTTTTCCCACATAAATTTCATCCTAAACGTACCATCAAAGATAACTCTTTTGTGGAAAATGTCCTAAAACTCTTTACCATGCCACAAACATAACTGTGATTCTAATAATGAACCAACATGTACAGACAACATCCAACATGAATTTGTGGATGAAGTGATTCTAATGAAGGGAAAAAAAATATGAGAAGCTGGTGGATGTCTTATCAAAATACTATTTTTTATTCCTACGAAGGCAAGAGATGTATGAAAATTCGTTTGTTTTTCATTTTCCCCTGGTATTGATAATAAAGAGATACTTTATGGGGAAAGAGAGGTTACTGCAAGCCAATTTGCGTCGCTGCTGCTCATCCGAAGTCTGACCTTATGCCTCCCGAAGTCCCCAATGCATTTTGGGATTCTGGTAAGGCTACTTCAAAAGGTATTGGTTCATACATATCATTAGGTTTGTAATTTGTGTTATGTAAATATTAAACAGCATCAACTTCTTAAATTTCTTGGCAATTGTGCTACACCCAAATATTTGTTTCTAACTTTGTATTAACTATTAGCTCATTTTCCTACGGGTACATATGTACGTCCATATAGTTTGTTAGGTTCTGATGTTCAGTTATATCTGTATATTTCAAAGTTCAAAATAGAAACAGGTAAGTTTTGGTGTTCAATTTATATAACTTAAGTAAACAATTATCCACCTTTAATTAACTTCATGACCTACTTGATGAAAAACAAGAATTATTGAACTAAGAAGAAAGAAAAATTGGTATCATCATTTCATAGTGATACAAATACATGACCTATTCTATTTATAGAGGACCTGTGTACACGTGCGCAAATACAAATATCACTCTTCTCACAAATCACTCAGAGACTACAAACTGTATATTCAAAACACTTAGGCCCCGTTTGGCTTGTCGTTTTTAGTTTTGTGTTTTCGTCTATACAAAAACGCGTCCGTTGTATTTATAGTTGAAAAACAAACAATGAAAAATAAAATTAACATATAAAATAGAAAACAAGTTTATTTTATTTTTCGTGTTTCGAGAGATAACAAAAGCACGGAGAACAATCAAACTATTTCGTTATCCGTTGGTCGTCCCAACGGCTAAGAATTATAAATCTTCTTCTCTTATTTCTTGCTATTTCTTAGTGCAAATTGAAAACACAAAACTCAAAATAAAAAATGAAACCAAACGGGCCCTTATATTTTCTAACTCCATCCCTCAATTCAAGTCCCCTTCTTTACTTAATTTTTGCCTGCTTTCCCCTTTTCTTCCTTCTTAGCTTCTGATTCTCCCTTTCCTTCCATGCTCGATTCTACATTTAATTCTCCCCTCAGTCTAAAGAAGTGTATCAACGATGAAGGTTTGGTAAGAATATCAGCACGCTGATACAGGGCTGGTACATAATTAACACACAATTCTCCTCTAGCGGCCAGTTCTCAAACAAAATACAAATCCAACTCATTATGCTTAGTCCTTGAATGCAAAATAGAATTGGCAGTCATCAAAACTGTGCTCAAATTATCACACCACACAGTGGTTTTGTAATCTTTACGATTAAGCATCCCAGACAACAAGGACATTAACCATATAATTTCAGATGTTACCCCTACAACACTTCTATACTCTGCCTCAGTACTCGATCTGAAGACTGTCTGTTGCTTCTTCAAGTACCATGACACAATATTTCTTCCAAGAAACACATAATATCCACACTATAACAAAAATACTCTTTCACAACTGCCAAAAACAGTGTAATAGGTCTATTACAACTGGCACCCGCCAGTGTTTATATCCGCAGTTGTAATAAAGCGGGATTATTTTACAAGGGGTACGTACAGTTGCAAAAGCAGTTGTAAAAAGTCTTTTTACAACTGCAAATAGCAGTTGTAAAATAGTAATTTACAAGTGCTTTCGGCAGTTGTAAAAGACTTTTTACAACTGCTATTTGCACTTGTATTAAAGTTTATCGCAATAGCCAAAACCGGCTGTTATAAGACTCTTTTGCAACTGTCAGCAGCTGTTGTAATAGAATATTTTACAACTGCTCTACGCAGTTGTAAAAGACTTATTTACAACTATTTACGACAGTTGTAATAAATATTTTAAAAACTGTTTTCGTCTGTTGCGTTAACATTTTACAACAGTTTGTAATAGTTGTAGTAGGATCTACTACAACTAGTGATGACAGTTGCAACAAATATTTTTACAATTATAATTCATCTTTCACAATTGTTATTACCATAAATTTCATATTAAAACCAATATTTCGTTAATAATAACTACAATCATTCAAATACTTGAAACAACACGAACCATTCACATTCACAGACAATTCAAGTTTACACCATCACTACTATAGATATCTAAAGTAGGTCTAAATAGAAGAGCTTCAGGATCCACCGCCGCATCGACCCAAACTTTCCAAGTATCTGCTGCTAGTGGTACATGATGCACTAAAACAGTAGGGTCGGTAGATGCGATTGTTGCTTCTGCGACAACATTCCTTTGCCAACTCAATAATTTGCACTTTCTAGGTTGCTGCTGAAATTATATATTAACATCAGTTGTGACGTTGTTGCTACTCCGATGAGACTGCAAAAATAAAGCGTTATGGTTGAAAATAAATAAAGCATTATGCTAGTTCACGTATATATGAGTACGAAGGAGAAAGAATAGTATGATGGCTTATTTTAGAGTTACTACTTAAGATTTCAATACGTCATTCACCACTGTTAAAAAATACCATCAGCTTTTTCATTCTTATTTTTCATTATTAAATGGTCTATAAATAGGATCAACTCCAACTGGTTCACTCTTGAGGATTATACACGATTGCAATTAAGTAGTGATTTTTAGTTAGTTGTAGATGGCTTTACTTACAGACACATTGTTAGTGAAAAACTAGGTCTTTTATCCTTATTTGCAGGCTAAATTCAAACCACTTCATCCCTTCATACATAGTCATCAAGGGTTATAACTCATAGCAACCACATGTTATAAGGTAAAAGGTATACACCAATAGGCTATTACATATTATGAATGTAGCTCCCGCATGTTATTTTAACAATTGCTACTAACATATATATTAAGCTACCGGATGCTATAACATAATAGGTTATCACTGGTTATAACTCATAGCAACCACATGTTATAAGGGTAAGCTGCCGCTTTTTAGTACAGATACCTATCGTAGTCTATAAAATGGTAGAATCCTAATTAGTGCTTAATTCTTGCATTTCTTTACTTACAAAAAAAAACTTGTGAAATTTTCATCCATTTGCACGTTTCTTTTTAAAAATCACAATCTTACATTTTCAAATATTCTCAAATTTTGTTCCCCGGTAATTAACTTTTTAAACTGAATGTTTAATTGCTTAAATTCAAAACATTTTATTGTGATTTAAAAATCAAAGTAAAATTGGAAAATTACTAGAAAAAATCCAAAAAGATTATCAAAAGCCACATGAACCGTAATTTTCACATAATATCTCAAATATAAATAAAGTTGCTCATTTTTGAATTTTTTGTGCTGTTTTAGATTCTGATCATGGATTGTTTTCATCTTCAAAAATTTATGACAATTTGGGGAATTTATTTCTGCACTGCTTGTTATATCTTGTTTGTTACCTTCATTTAATATTTCTATCTCTGAAGTGCATTATCTATAACTGTCTTTACTTGTGTTATTCATCCCTAGTGGCATATGTCCTGATGCACAACTCTTATTATATTAAAATGTATAAACTCGGACTTTGCCTTTTATGGTAGATTATTTATTAAAATGTATAAAGTTACTTCTTTTCTTTTGTCCAACGTTGTTATAATTGCATTGTACTGTCTAGTACGTTTTCAGATCCATATAGAATATATATATATATATATATACACACACACGAGTGTTACGGCACGCGCTTCGCGCGTGACAATAGTACACCCTTCGCGGATAAATTGATTTTTTTACAAATTATATATGCTTAACATATTCAAAAAAAAATAATTTTCATAAATATTTAGCTTTGATTTTACGTTGGAATCATGTGTAGTCAGTTTGAATTTTTATTTCTAAGTTGCATCGTGTAATTTTTTTGTTAGTTTGAATTTTTATTTCTAAGTTGTATCGTTTAATTTTTTTTTTGTTAGTTTGAATTTTTTTCCGTTATCAATTAATAAAAACCAAAATGTATAGAAAGTTTATTGTTAGATCATATTTTTAAGCGATATTAACTTTGGTAATATATGTAAAAGAGCGTTATAAATTTGCAAAAAAAAATATTTGCTAGATTCTATTTTTAAGTGATATTGACATTTGTTAATATCTATAGAGAGACGTTTTTGTAAGTTGGCGTTGATACCCGACAATTATCATGCTTTCACTTAACTCAGAAAAAAGAATTGTAATAATAGTTTATTTACTCCTTATTTCAACCTGTTTTGAATCTAACGTATAATGCATGAGTTTAGAATCAGGTATGTAGATGCTATTTTTTAGGACCAACTAATATATGCATTGAGATTAATAACAAATATGTAGATGCTATTTTTTAGGCTCAATTAGTGGAGATTTTTTTAAAGAATTGTATATGAAGGGCAATTTTGGAACTTCGCGGTCGGACCAAAAGATTGCGCTTCCAAACCAACTATTAATAAAGATATGTATTGTAACGCCCCACTCTGAGACCCACTGTAACAAAGAGTATTACGGGAGTAATACTGTCTGTTAAAGCGGAGAATAGAGTATAGTGGAAGCGACCATTTGTAATCAAGCTAAAACTATCTACCGAATACGTCGAAAGGTGG
Source organism: Allium fistulosum (assembly GCA_030737815.1). NCBI lineage: Eukaryota > Viridiplantae > Streptophyta > Magnoliopsida > Asparagales > Amaryllidaceae > Allium > Allium fistulosum. Next base: position 372,892,897 of record CM060902.1, on the reverse strand, counting down.
AATCTATTTAAATTTTTCTCAATTAGGTGGTTCGACATATTCGGTAAATACTTATAATGAAATTACAAATGGCTAAAGATCTATCAGGACAAAGCATAATAACATAATGAAATAGCATCACAGAACAGAATCACATAACAGATATAAAATCCCAGAACAATACATCATCAATACAGGTCCAAATACTATAAGTGGGTACAAAGCCACTGCTCACACATGTGAGTCAAAAATATGTACATATCAGAGTCTGAATAATAACATAAGCGGACACTAAGATAAGCTATCTCAAAAGCATAGCAGATAAGTCCAAAGCGGAAGCACAGAGCAGCTAAGTCCAGAGACCTAACCTGAAACAACTCGGTCTGACCCGAGCGAAAACACTCGGGTCAGGCTAGCTAAACAATCAGTAATAACTGAGATATATAATAATGCGGTACATAAATAAAACAGTACTTATCCATAGAGAAGTATATTATGAACCACATGAATATAATGACGATCCCTAATCATAAATAAACAATGAAAATCTCCAAAGAGAAATCAACACCAAAGTGTAGAATAAATAAAATCGCCTCATATCATCGGCGTAGCCAAAGCTATAAAAAGATGCCCATAGGCAATAACCCCAAGAGTGACCAGAGTCTGTAATCAATGCCCAAGCAAAGATCGATGCTCCAAAGAGCAATGGGGATATACTGAAAAGTCAATGAAATCCAACATTGAAAAATAGTGTCCAGAGACACTGTGAATCCACAAGGTAATCGCACTTACATCGTATGGTTCCATAGAACCAACACCGAATGGCGGTACTCGAGTGTATATAAAAATCATCAGATAATACAAGTTTTGCACGTGCACCGACCAGAGTCGTTGTTGCCAAGTACTGTAAAGTTGTGATCGATCACTCGCACAGATGCGGAACGCGCGAAACGGCGAAATCCTTCCCAGAAGGATAAAGGCCCAGAGGCACACGCCGAAAAGTAAACTGCTCCATAGAGCAGGTGTCCAGAGACGGTTGCCCAGAGGCATGGTGACCCAGAGGTCCAGTACTGGCCGCCCAGAGGCAAATGTGTCACTAACTTCTTGGAGAGCAACCCGTAAAGTGTTAACAATGAGTCCCATACCCCACGTTCGCACTAAACGGTTTCCTAACCAATAGCAAGCTCACACTCCAAACAATAAAAAGTCTACCTCATATCATCGGTAAACTAGACCCAAAGGTCAAAACGATCAATCGAATAGGTCGGGGATTAACCGGAAAGAAAATACACACGGTTTCCATAGGCCAGAGATTTCCTAACCGTTTAAGCACCTTTCCACTTCGCTCGACGTGCTAAAAGTGAGTGTGAGATTTTTATTATAGAAAATAATGGTGTAAAACGGATTTATAATTGATTTTCGAAATCACTTTTAAAACGGTCTTTTGAAAGGTCTCCTATTATGGAGTAGTTAATTTAATAATTAAAATAATATTATATAATAATTTTCAAAAGTCATTTTGGAGTGAAAATTCCTTTTAAAACCTTTTTATAAAGCCCGTGTACGAAATCCAGAGACAAATCTCAAAGAAATCGACGAAAACCAGAAAATCATCAAAACTATTCTAAGTGTTTGTAACCATTCAAAAACAGCTGTGAACTCAAGTTCGATAATTTATTTGGACCAGCAAACTGTGTCCAAATGTCATGAATATTTGCAGGCATGTAGTCCAACATCCCTACTTTAAGATGCAAAAAGAATTGCTGGATTCCGAGTTGAGACGAAGTGGAAGCGACGTCTCAAAGTTGGACCCAGAACAAGATTTACACTGTTTACAAACAGCGACTAGAGTTCAACTTCGACACGAAATTCGAAGTACCAAACGAACTCCAATGTTGTCCAAATTTTCCTGAGATGGAGTTCGGAACTCCACCTTTCTAACGAGACCAAAAACGTCGAATTCCGACTTCCGATGCGAACGTGGCGGCATCGCGGAGTGGCGCTCAAAAGCTGGAAACAGAAGGGATATTTGATTTTCATTCTAAGTGTTTGACCATTCAAAAACTGCTGCGAACCCAAGTTCGGCAATTTATTTGGACCGGCAAACTGAATCCAAATGACACGAAAACTGGTAGGCATATAGTCCAACATCCCTACTATAAGATGCAAAAAGAATTTCTGGAATCCGAGTTGAGACGAAGTAGCAGCGACGTCTCAAAGTTGGACCCAGAACAAGATTCACACTGTTTACAAACAGCGACAAGAGTTCAACTTCGACACGAAATTCGAAGTACCAAAAGAATGCCGATGATGCCTAAATTTTACAGAGATGGAGTTCGAAACTCCACCTTTCCAACGAGACCAAAAACGTCGAATTCCGACTTCGGATGCGATCGTGGCGGCATCGCGAAGTGGAGATAAAAAATCTGGAACAGGGTTTAAAAAAAATTATTTATTATTTTTTTTTTTTTCTCGGGCTGCAGCCATGGTGCAGCCCAGGTCCAACCCCAGCCCGCCTAGGCTGAGAAACAGACCCAGCCCGGGCGGGCTGGGTGCTTCAAGGCCCCAGCCCGCCTGGGCTGGGGACCAGACCCAGCCCGGGCGGGCTGGGTACCACCAGGCCCCAGCCCGCCTGGGCTGGGGACTTGACCCAGCCCGGGCGGGCTGGGTCCTTACCCAGCCCGAGCGGGCTGGGTCCTGCAAGGCCCCAGCCCGCCTGGGCTGGGGACCTGACCCAGCCCGGGCGGGCTGGGTCCTTACCCAACCCGGGCGGGCTGGGTCCTCCAAGGCCCCAGCCCGACTGGGCTGGGGTCCTGACCCAGCCCGGGCGGGCTGGGTCCTTACCCAGCCGGGCGGGCTGGGTGGGGAGGGGGGGAAGAGGTATGCCAGCCCACTTGGGGCTGGCCTGCTCCTGGCTAGCCCAGCTGGGCTAGCCTGCATCAGCCTGGGTGCAACCCAGACCTGTTCTGGTGCACCCAGATCACTATTTCTGCCTGTTTCAGGCTGAAGCAATTCCAGCCAACTATTTTGTTGATTTTTAGTGATTTAGGGATGTTTTTTTCAGTTTTTGGCAATGATTTTCACTCAAATTTTAACTAGCAATAATCACTACTAGCAATAATCACTAATCAATAGTAATTACCAATATTACAACTAGCATTAATTACTAATCAATAGTAATTACCTCTACCAATCAAGCAAATAAGCAAACACTTCAAGTGCAACTTTCCAAAGCAAAGAGGATGTGGATTAGAGAGCTTCAAAATTAAAAAGAGAACAAAACCAAGGATTACAAAGAGATTTCAAAGATTAAAATAAAGATTAGAAGGTGATTAGGCCTAGGATTGCATTACCTTGCTAGGATTAAACAAGTCTAATTATGAAGAGATGGAGATGGGTCTTTTAAAGGGAGGCCATTAGTTTTGCTTAGGTTTAGGTTTAGGAATTTATGTAGAGGATGAGGGTTAGGGTTATGAAATGGGTTTAAGATATTATATAGAGTGGGTAGGCTAATGGGTTTGTTATGAGGGTTTTACAACCCAATAAGGCTTAGTTCAATTACTTAAGTGCATATGTAAATTTAAAAGAAAATTTTCTAATGTTATCATTTGAACAAAAATCCTAAGTAGTAACCTAGTTTTAATCAAAACCATATAATTGTCTCATTTGCCAATTAAACCCATTATCACATTTAAAAATTCCCCTTTTAAATATTAAATTCCAAAAATATTAATTTTCCCATTTTAAACCCAAAATACTTTAATTTGCAAACCAATTGCAAATTTAAATTCCCAAATTTTTTGTTTAGCTCCCTTTTCAACTTAAAATCATAATTTTAATTTATTATTCGGTAATTGCAATCTCAGGGTTGTTACATGTATGTATGTATATATACATATACATATGTATGTATGTATATATACATATACATATATATGTATATATAGTATATACATGTATATGTATATATATATGTGTATATATATGAAACTGGGATATGTCTAAAAATCTGTATATAATGTTGATTCTACAAGGCCTCTATATATCTGAAAATCATTTTGAGCTGCAAATTTTCTTTTTAAAATAGATCACTTTTGAAATTAGCTTCACAATCATTTTCAAACTTCAAACTTCATGATCATTTTCGCAATCAATAAGTTTGAAATTTTTTATTTTGAGCTGTAAATTTTCAATAAGTTCGAATTTTTGGAAATAAACCTTACGCTTAATTATAGATATACATTAACATAAACGCTGCAGATGCATCACTGAGACTTAATGTCCAAAAATATTTGTTATAGTTTCTGTAAAATACTAGATAAGAAAAGGTAATCCAATTGTTGATTTAAATCTATTCGCTTTTAAATTTTTAGCGGTAAACGATATCGGTTAAACAAATGCACTCAATTGTATTGTAATGTTTCTTTAGTTTAACTTTTTCTACAAGCTATATGTGCTTAAATTTACAGTGATCAATGACATCCTAATAACTTTTTTTCCTTGATGCACTCAATTACATTAACAATATCAGTTAATTTTTTTTCCACAATGCAGGGGAACATCCTAATAACTTTTGGCATCTATTGTTAAAATTAATCAAACTTCTTAATAAGTTTTAGCATCAAATGTGAATACTAAAAAAGAAATTGATTTCCTACACAGGAAATAAAACTAAAAAATGCTAATCACCATTTAATCTAAATACATACTTTGAACATGACATTGTTTCGGAAATACCTAAGGAGTATTGCCACGAGGAGTCACTGGTTCTTCCGCTACATTTTGTTTACCATTGACGTTCTGTTGAAAAAAAATGTTAGACAAGCATTAATAAATTAAATGTATATCAATTACTCATTAACACGGTGAACCAAATATAATTTACAGTCATAAACAAATCAGTGAGCTCTTTCATTTGAGCCTGCAAGGTTGTAATTTGATTTTCTAAGTCACTTACTTTTTTTGAACTAATCATACGAACTCCAAACTGAGTTGGTGTAACACCAAAACCTAGCCCCCTTATTCTACCTCTGTATTCACGACCAAAAACCTTCGACACTCCATCTTCGTTCAATGATACTGTTCCTTGAGAAATTTGAGGGTTTTTATACTCTTTTATCTTAGCCTACAAATTCAAAAATATTCATTTCTCATATGTCGCAACATTAAATGTAACATTCAAATACTGGAGACAATTGCAAAAATACAAGCCAAGTAAAATATATCAAATTCAACTATGTAATCGACGAAATGGTTAAATGGAGTCAAAATGAAAAATGAAAAAATATTTTGATGTATTATCCATCCTTACTATGTAATCGGCGACAACAGAATTTGGTGGTTCTCCATTTTTCTTTGTGTGGCCTCTGCACCACAAATCCTTCCTATTGTAATATGGTTGTTTTGTTGTAGTGGGGGCTTCATGTATCTATTCTCTATTTTTGATGCGGTCATAGATCCCTATTTTTGAAAAATAGAAACACAAATTATCTTGCATTTTTTGAAGGTTCGAATAAAATTTAAATAGTTTTCCGTAAATTATATAAAAGTTGATAATGGAAAAAAAAGTTTGGTAAAAAAGACATACTTATAAAACAACCATACATACTTACTAAAGCCCAAGTCGATTTACAATATAACAAAATGCAATAAAAGTGCAAATCAATTTTTTTTTAAAAACATATAAGTACCGCCAAATATTTTTGCATGCATTTATAAAAATTTGACGAAAAGATATAATAAGATTAATTTAGTACAAAAAAACATGTGCTTGAAGACACTAATCAGATTACGTTATACATAGTGCATTATACAGAAAGTGCCACCTACTATATGCTTTAACAGGAAAAAAAATTTATTTAATTTATATTTACTCTTTTTTTTTTACAATTTGCTGGATAATCGATGAAGTTAATGACGTAGATGATGAAACTAAATAAAAAAGTTGAAGGTTCATGATAAAAAAAATTATCTATATTTTTTGGTATTAAAAGATAAAATTAAACCAATATATTGAAAAGGGGAAAAAATACGAACCTGATTTATGTCTTAATCAACATGGATTTTTGTTAATATAGCACTGAAAAGAGGGACCTGAAGGTTTTTCCTCGTACAAATATAGTAGTCGCGTACTTTTGGGTACATAATGTGTGCGTGCGCGTGCAAATATAAGGCAAGGATCGGCTACATCTTATTTTGGCTACACCTCCATTCCCCTCGGATTTCCACCACACATTATCATTTAAATAATAAGTTTAGCTCATTATACACAATTTCATTAGTAACGTAAGTAATAATGAATAATATACGATTGGATATTGCGCAAATCACACATTTAAGGATGGCATAGCTTTTACTTGTATCTGATAAAAGTGAATTGACTTCACTATATTCACTTATTTGATCAATACAGATGAATGTCCACTCCTGATCTTAAGCACTTAACCAACTACATCTCGAATAGCTATGCAAGATTTCCTCAGTGATCAAGATTTTAAAGCATGCTAGACCCTCTGGCTACTTGGCATATATTATTTACTCAATTTACAGTTCAAGAGGTAAAATTATTACTGTAAACTTGATAATTTGATGAACTTAGCATAATTTATGATTATTTAGGCTAAAAAGGTAGTTTTGTTGTTCCTATCACAAGTAGAGTGGGTTAGTTAAAAACATTGAAGGTTGAAACAAACAAGTACTACTTAACTAGAACCTGCTGTATTAATCACTTCATATTAGAAACGGAGGACCGACAATATGCTTACTTTGTTCAAATTTTTGTTGATGAAGGATGAGGTTCATACTCCAGATAGTATTCCATGCGAGACTTATTGAAGCAACAATTTTCCCCGCAAAAAGAATGTATTTCACATTAAACATAACAGAAAAGATAACGAAGTTGAGCAGTACATGGCGAGTTGACAATTTTAGGTCCACAAATTTTATATAATTTACTTTTTTTTCAGAACATACATCCATGAATAGGAAACTTAACAAGACAACACAACAAGCATATTTTGAGGTATCACGATATAATGCCAAATAAATTTGTAAGGATTTTTGTGCTTGCAAATGCAATAAATTATGTGAAACAAAAGGGTGTTTCTCAGCACATCAGGTTATATCGGGTTTACTAGATAAGCTCTCTCTGACGTACCAAATTTTAGCCTCACAGCTATCTTGTATTGGGAGATGTTACATCATTCTATGGATAATGCAATCAAATCCAACCAACACCTTGATTTGTTTTTAATTAAGATTTTTATCCTTGCAGTAAAAATTCAAGCTTCACATTTATAAATAAACTCACATTAAATAGAACATAAGGAAAAAGACACACACTCAATGTTAGATAGGAAAACAGGTTGGTACTAATTAACATGTAATATAAAGATTTTATTTATTTATTATTTGCCACAATTGCGATAGCCTAAATAAATATATGTCGCAGTTTGACCTTCCTAGCAGTACTTAACATTTAAAAGAAGAAGAAAAACAAGATGAATTATGATGCAGGATATGTTCTAATAGTTTCTGTCAGAAAGAAATAGTTTATCAGTAGAGTATAAGAAAAAAGATTTGCTTTTAAACATAAAGCATCCTTTGCATTTGAGTAATATATAAATATTTTTTTAGATTCATAGATTGGGTTATTTCTGCACAATGATAAAACAATCATGCTCTTCAAAACAAAGAACAAGAAAGTTAGCTAACCGATGAATTATCAAACTAAAGAAATTATAATTATGGGTAGTGTAAGCTGCTTTATAAAACATTTATTTGCAAATAAAGCCTTATATAAGTTGGATTCTAAGACTTAACAGCAAAGGAAGTCCTAAAACATGATCGAGTGGCATAAACTATCTACGTACTTAACTAGAATCAGATTCTAAGACTAATATAAAAAATTGCCCAAAAAAATGACTTAAAAGGGAGGAACAGGAATTACTTTGCCTATAAATATACCTATTTTTATTCTTCACATCATGCAACTTTTATTATCTTTTGATTTCAATAAACTGAAGCTGCATTCTTTCTTCTTTGGACATTGCAATTAAGCTATCTATCAATTGCTTCATGTCAGTCAAGGAAAGTTCATTATTTTATGTTTCTTACCTTAATTATTTGAAATCTAAAAACTGGCACCCTTTTGATGCTTTCAGTTCTAATAAATGTACTGAATCACCATACAAGCTGCTACATCACTTGCTAACGCTACCCAAAACCAGGTTACAAAGCAAGCACTCAAATTCCGATACAAACACAGCAAAGCAATTATATGCAGACATCTATGCAAACCATGTTAGTAAGCTGATGTATATACTAGTAAGCTATGCAAACTGATATATGTGTTGAATCTCTTAACATGTACAAATCTATGTAAATTGTGTTATAATTCAGACATACAAATTTTACCACTATTAAATTTTGGTGATACAAAATCACAAATAGAGGAAAATTAATATGCTAGGGTATTACTACCTTATCTCTAATGAGTCAAACCCCACAAAGCTAAGGTTATCGCTAAACCTAGCTCTGATACCAACTGTGACGACCCATATTTCGGAAGGTTTAAATTGACAATAATCCACACATGTCCAACTTAAACAATCCGGAACGTAGAAAATCAATGGGGAAAAATTAAGAGAAAATAAGGAAAGAAGAAGAAAACAAACACAGAATCTCACAGCGGAACGACAAAATATAATAATCAAATAACAGTTCATGAAGCTGTCTGTATTATACATTTGATTATAATTTAATACAACATTTATCAGAGTTATATATATACATCAGGGGTAAATAAACAATGCAGTAGAATAGAATGATGCAGAAAATAATAATAGTAATAATATACCAAATCTTCGTCTTCGTCCTCCGGAAAACGATCTTCATTGTGCTGAAAAAACCCAGGGTTGACCCGAGCATAATGAAAAGACAAAACACTAAAGTCAGGAACTAAAATACTCTTATGTAAGTCAAATCAATATCAATAAATATGAGTGTAACAGCGTCAGAGATGTTTATAGGATTTTACATCTCCTATCCAGTGTATAACGTGCATGCAATAACTTAAGGGATGTTACGTGATTTTCCATCTCCTAAGGATCCGTTAAACTATTTATATATAATTGTATACGCTATAGTAGATAATGTCTATCAGTAAAATAAATATCAAAATAGCGTTAAGGCTTTACATTGATCCACCTTAACACATTTTTATAGTACTAAACCAAAGTCGTAATGGGCTCGCATAAGGATAAATATGACAAGGCACGTGAGGCAATGCCCAAGGTAGGATTCTACCAGTTTACCCTTTTTGGCTGGTGTAACCCATCCGTGGCCGACCGCGACCATCAATCCGAACAAAAAGGGTGCACCCATCGAGTACAAAATCATGATAGTAATACGAGTGATCAACGTCGCTAGAGGTAGCTAACCTCATTGGCCAGACATAGGCTCTTGTTTTAGTCATTTTAATTATGACACAAGTGTCAAGGTTATCCATCATTGTTCTCTTACTTCATTCCAGTAAACGTTCGCCAATTCAACCACTACATTATGGATATCATCCACCGCGTGCACAGTTGTTAAAGTGGTTCCTATATTGATAGAGAGTACGCCAATAAGAGGCCCCGGTCATTTTAATAACCAAACGTCGTTTTACACACCTGTTGGAATTTTTGTATTTAGAAAACAATTCGTACTTGATATCAAAATATCATATTCACTTTAAAATCAAATCCATTTCGAAATCATCATATTTACTTAAAGATCATATTCAGTTCGATACGTCATTTTCACTTGAAAATATCATTTCACTCCAATATCTCAATTTCGCCTCTAAAATTATTTCGAACTTCAGTTTTGGTTAAAACTTCATTTTAACCCATTTCATATTTAAATCCAATATTTAAATATAAAAATTCAACCTTTTGACCAGTTTGAATTTTAAGAAAATAGTTTAAATAGTTTTAAAATAGTTAAAATAGTTTAATAGAGAATAGTTTAAGTAAAAAAAGGTTTATATAATAAAATAGTTTAGAAAATCAAAATAAATTGAATATTTAAAAAAGATAGATTTTAAAAAATTTATACTAGAATAATTCATTTGAAAATAGTTTCAAAATCAAATCGGCTCACTTTCCAAATTTTCCAATTCAAATCGATTCTAATTTGCATTTCGATTTAATCGATTCAATTCCGATTTCAAGTCGAATTTTACTTCGATTCCAAATTAATTTCAATCTCAACTCCAAATTAATTTCAATTCCAAGTCCAAATTAATTTCACTTTCAATTCCAAATTAATTTCAATTCCAATTCCAAATTAATTTAATTTCCAATTCCAAATTAACTTCAATTCCAATTCCAAATTAATTTCAATTCCAAATTATTATTTTTTCATTTCAACCATCCAATTCAATGATTAAATTTCAACTCAATTCTCAAATTAAAACCATTCCGATTTATATCAATTTCGAGTTCGATTTCCAAAATATCGATACATATCACTTAAATCAATTTAACTTTCAATATTCAATTAAAAATCCAAATCTTCAAATATAATTCAATTCCAAGCTAAATTTTAAAATATCGTTTATATTACTTTTACTTAACAATATTCAAAGTTCGAATAAAAGTCCAATCTTTTTAAAAACAAAACAATTTCTGAAATTCAATCATATTTCGATTATAACTTCAAAATCTCAACTTCAATTATTTAAAACAATTCCTGTTATCAAGTTTAAATTTCAACATTCTGAGCTCAAATTCGAAAATAATTTGATTCCCATAAATTCGATTTTTATTTCTTAAATCAAATCATTTAAATAATTTCAAACCGAAAATTTTCAAAATCATTTAATTTAACCAATCTGGTGTCCGTATATAATTTTCTATCCTATGGCCAAGTGAATTAGTTATTTCAATTTAATTCCAAGGATGGATATATATCATTTCAATCCAAAATAAATGCCATAGGTATATATCATTTTAAACTATTTCTTAATTTATTCAAAATAATTCAATTTACAGTTTTGTATACTGTAAATAATATACAGGGTGATTACATGATATATCAAAATAAATAAACATCCAAATGATCCAAAATGTCAATCAATTTTCATTCATCACAACCAACATCCAAATAGTCAATAATCGCAACAATTAAACAATTATTGATAATGGGAAGTTTCCTAGAAGTTTAATTCTACATTTAACTTAACTATTAATTCAAAATGCTAACATATAAATTTCTATATCGATTTCCACGACAGTTAAATTTAGCAAACAACAATTAATAATTTAAATCATTTCAGAATTTCAATATAACTAACATAAAAATATTTTAGTCAATCGTGAGTGTATAAAACACTCACCTTTTTACGAAGCTGAAAATCCAAACTAAGCAAACGATGACAAATCCATCTCCATAGCGTAGATGGCATTGATACGAATTCAACGCAATTTACCGCACTCGAATCCGACCTCGTATGAACGGATTTACTTATTAAGATATCAATTTATCTAAACAAATTAAATATAACTAAATTAATAGTAATAATCAAACAAACCTAAATTACCCTCCCCATCCTTGCACGCGCAACAATCTCTTCCTCCCAGATGAACACAACGACTTTGACTTTTTTGTTTTTTTTATTGAACGTGGCCAATCCCACCACGTCGCCGACCCTAAACTCGCCGCCCCAGCCTACATATCCCCATCGTGTACAAACACCAACGCCCCCTCCACCAACGCGTGTATGCGAGTATGCTCGCTAACTCCCTTCGAATCGATAACCATAGCTACGTCTCTACCAAGCTTTGATCTCGTCCGTGCCATGGCGAGGCGCCTCGTGCGCGCGTCTTGTACAAAGAATCGCGACTCTGATATTTTTTTTAGTTTGCTTCGATCGATTTTGGGTTTTTTTCTTTTTTTTATATTCAGATGTGTTATTTTGAAAAGAGATAAAGGGGGAAAGATATACGAGACTAGGGTGTGGCTGGAAAGAAAAATATCTATATTATTATTTTTAAATTAGAAAGTATCTAACCAAAGACGTCCAAATTTTCTCGAGCTCCAAACGAAGCGTGCCGCCTGGCGTTTATAATGTTTTACCCCAATTCCGAACACAATGGAACAAGTTTCGAGGCCTAATTCGATCATATATGGAAGATAGCTTTTCAAAATCAATTTATTTTATCGAATTCCTAATTTAATTTCTACGCGTTTTAAGCTCGCACGGCAAAACGACACGTCCGAACGCTACAAAACTTAAAATCATACAATAATTCACTATTTTGAATCCAATGAAACTGGATTCATCGAAATTCAAGACATTGGCCAAAATGGCTATTTTTACTCGTTAATTAAAATAAGAAATTCCCAAAAATTAATTTATTCACTTTAAATTCAGTTTTAAAAGTTAACAATCTCCGTTGTCGTTTAAATAAAATTTAAATCAACTTTAAAAATCATTTTCATTCATAAAAAATTCAGAATTCAGTTATTTATCAAATTTTCAATATTAAGTTTAAACAATTTAATTATGCATTAAATTATATTAACAATCATAAATTTCCAAATGAATTTAGTTATCGATAATTATTTCCATCTAAATAATTTAACACTTATGATCCAATTTTAACTATTGGTTATTATTTTATCTCAATATAAATAATTCCTAAATTTTCGAAATTGTTTATTTCAAGATTTATCCAAGTTCATATTCAATAACTCCATTAATAAATTATTAAATTTTATTTCTAACCATTTTTTTATCCAATAACTACATTACATTTAATAACTTACAATAGTCATAAGTACGGGTCGTTACACCTCTCCTAGCTACAAATGTATGAACTTCTCTAACTATACTCCCTCCTCTGCCCTGGAAAGAAACTTCACCTCAAAACGTCTTATGAACTCTTCCCAAGTAATCTCTCCCTCGTGGCCTTTGCCACTACTACATCTCACCAATTCAGAGCCTCTTCTTGTAAATGCCAAGTAGAAAGCTATCTCCTCATGTCATCTCTAAGACCCATCAATCCAAAAATCCTCTCATAAGTACAGATCCATACCTTCGAGTCCACATACGGCTTCCCTTCCAAACTCACAAAGTCTTAGCATAGCTTGGCAAAATCGACGACATGTGGATGAGCTGGAACTACACCTGACGCCTGCTCTGTAGGTCCCCTATTAGGGTTAAGCTCAGCTTATCCTCTTGCTTGTAGATACCAATGGAAGTAAATAAGAATGTTCACACTCGGAATCTTAGTTGCATCACCTGAGCCATAACCAGTAGGATCACTCATCCTTTCTATCTATGATTTAGGAATTTATTAGCAACTTTTTTACAATTAGTATTTGCAAGAATAATGGAAAGCCTCTCTGCATTATTTTTATATATATCCTTTGAAAAACTTTATATATATATACCCATTAAAAAACATTTTGAAAACCTTTTTGGAAAAAAATTCAAAATTTTTTAGGTATGTTCTCTCAATACGCACCTAATCCTTAAGGAATTTTAAACCTAGGCTTTGATACCAAGTGTGACAACCCGCACCTCCAAACACACCAATCCAAAGCCTAGGGTGACTTTCGAACCCTCATTGGTTCCAAATTGTACGAGCTATTAGGTTTTTAAGCATTACAGAGACTAGAAATATAAGGATAAATCTAAGACATTCTACATTTTCAGATTTTACAGTGGAAGAAAATAAAATATAAAGACAGAAAATAACCATCTCAGGAAATATTTTGGAAAACACAGTCTCAAAACATTACGTAGTCAAAATCCAGAATATCAGAAATATAGCATACAGTCCGATGAGTACTAACTACGATAAATAGTTACATGGATAGTAATGGAAAATAAAAAGCAACTCCAATACCAAGCACGCCTCTCTACGTACTAATCTCTATGTTTATCACCCGCTGTCCTGTCTTCCTATGTTAGGGAAAAAGAAAGGAAAGGAGCGGGTCAAACAAAAGTCTAGTGAATGAGTTACATCATTAATATAAGGGAATCACATGCAATTAACTTCATTAATACTCTATGTGACCTAGTGTACTCTACTGGTGTTTGTGAATTACATACTAAGGTAGGTTTTGTTAATCTAAAGGGTATAGTTCTCAACATAGCTACACTAATATCTTGTGAAGACTTACACTTTGGGTCGACAACTAATCAAATCTAAAGATGAACTATGGATCGGCTAATAACTACTAGAACTACTGCAACATAGGATTACATACAATATCCACCTTGGGACTACATTCTCAAATTACGACTACATGTATCATATTTACGTATTGAGAGGGAGCCAGCAATGACAATTCGCGCCGAAGACGTCTGCTACATCCTTGTCCACCTCTCAATGGTAACGTAACGTCTCTTGTCGCATCGTGCTAGGATCCATTAACAATGTAGTATCACATCCTCCCCGCCAAGCATATCAAGTAACTCCCTTTAGTGTCAGACCACACACTTCTCCAGGCATCATCGTCAATGTGTGCATACACTGTATATAGTCCTATGAGTGCAATTTGTGATAGAGTCGCCCTAGTTGAAAATCAACCCCGTTGAATAAAGAGTGCTTAGGCCTTGTTACCTGCACACCTGTCTATCTAGTCCCGTAATGTCCAAGAATCCAAACTGTGACATCCCGGAATTTTGGACAATATCAATTTAATAATCTGTGTTGAAAATTAAATTGATTTGATAATATTTGATAGTAAGATTTGAATTGATATAATAATCTTCTTTTAAATAGATATTTAACTGATAATTTATCTTTTAAAAGTTAATAAATTGTTCTCTATTTATAATGTATATATATTTGTATATATTACAAATAGAAATCTTTGGGTTGAATTTAATAATGAAATGAATCTTGTTTTCAAATTCTAATATATTATTGATAATTTGGAAATTAGGATATAATTTAAAATATATAGTTTTAAAATGTTTAAGATAAATGTTTAATTGATTTAGAATTAATCTTAGCTTAAGTTAAGATAAATAAAAGGTTTGGTTTAAAATATTGTTTGAAAAAAATATGAGATATTAATTCATTTAATAATAATAGAGATAACCTCTTTTATAAATTAATTAAATTAGACAAATTATTGTTTTCAAATAACATTTAGTAATGTATTGCTATATATATAGATATATATAGGCTTTAAAATAGAAGTGTTATTTTCAAATTAATATGTTGTTATATGTGTGTGTGTGTGTGTATACATATATAACTTGATTTAAAATTAGATTTTTGAATTTATTTTGAATTTAAAAGCCTTGAAATTAAAATAGAGTAGATATTTAAAATGTTGGATTTTAAAGATATTTGTATAAGTTTTTATTTGTGTGTGTATATATATATATATATATATACATAGCTTCGATTTATTTTCTCCAAAGAGTAATTCATAAGAACAAAGTTTTAAATTAAAAATAAAATATGAATGTAAAGTAAATGTTGACACTTAAGTTTTAAAAAGAAATAAAAATTAGTAGTTAAGTTAGAAATAGAAACATAGTTATATTACAAGCACAAGATCATATCAGCCCCAAGTTAAAAAAATGAACTCTTGACATAATTCTAGGAATAAATAAACTAGATATACTTGATTGCAATGCTAGGCTGTTAGACTAAAGCAAGGCTGTAGGACATAAGGAAGAAGGGAAAACATGTTCATAGTTGTACATGAAGTATAAAACTATTATGTACACTTGAAAAAGAATAAAGAAAACTATTTTAAGTACATACGAAATTTAAGTAAAAAGATAGCTATGGGTTTGTAGACAAAGGACCAAGGCATTAAATGCCATCATCTCTAGCAAGGTCGAAATCATCTCAGCCATATTGCTAAAGAAAAATCTCTGGACAATCTGGTACAAACAAATATAGGATAGATTGGCAGGCTTGGAAGAGAAGGCAATTGTAATAAATGCTAGCCCCAAATACATATCTATCAGCCTCCACAACTAGAAATATCTCTGACCTTAATTAATAAATCTTGTACCAGTCAATAAACAATTCTGTAAACATGGATCTATATATCACAATCTCTTCTTCTTTTCGTTCATCAAACTGAACACCTCCTTTCCATAATCTTATCAAAGCCTGTGCATACTTTCTTCAATCTGGAGATTCATTTCTGCATGCAAACCTGAGTTCTAAAGAAAGTTTGCATCTTTTCAAACCAAGCATGCATACAGTTTATAAATCAAGAACAAGGAAACAAAAGCAACTGCATTTTTCAAATCAAAACAACTCAGTTCCAAATCAAACAAGTATTTCTGGTTGATAAGGCATTTCAACATTCAAGTGCAAATTTTAAAGGAGAGTTCAAAGTTTGCAAAGGATTTTCAAAGAGTTGTTTCAAAAATCTGTTCTCTGCTTCTTCATGAAGGTGAGTAACATCACATTTTTAAACCTAAGTATGGTTATGGTTTATGCTAATTTTCTGTGATATATACTGTATTGTATATGCTTATCTTCTGTGCACATGAATGTATATAGGAGTGTAAACTGTTGTTTTATACCACCACAGTCTTTTGATTTCCAGGTTCCTAATCTAGTCAAAATTCAATATCTCATTATCTAATCCAAGTTGAGGTATAAGTTCCAAACGAAATCTGTTTGTTTTGTCAATAATTAAAGCTTTAAAAAAATTTGTTTAAGTTAAACAAATTTGTATTGTCTCTAGAAATTAAAAACAACAGAGCAATCTTAAAATAAGTCAAAATTTAATTATCATGGATTATGGATTCAGGTATATGAATCAAATACATGAACAAAAATATGATTTTTAACACTAGAATCCTAATTTATAGTTTGGGATTAAGGGTGCAGTTCTAGTTTGAACAGAAAATGGTTATGTGAGGATTTCTGGTGATCTACCTGATTGGGGAAGTCGGGGTTTCTTCTGGTTGTAGTGGAATGATCGGAGACTCTGGCAAAAATGTCAGGGAGTCGATCGAAGCACGGTGGAGGTGGTGGTTGTTCTTCTTTGTCGGGAACCCTAGTTTGAGTTGTGTCAGATGATTTAGATCGTTCGCCTACCCTAGTGTATCGAGTTTAACGAAACTCGAGAGAATGGTAGCAGGGAGGTTGGCGATGGTGTTGCAGGAGTTCCGGGGTCGCTGATGGTCGGAGTGTCGTGGACGAGGTGGGTTCCAGACTTCCGATGATGGTTCCAGTTTGGGTGTATTAGCTCGAATTCGATTTCGACTTAGGAATGACGATCTGATGATCGAGTTGGGGTAGAGGAGTGGTTTTGGATGTGGAACGATCATCACTGGTGATCGGAGGTGACTGGGGGCAACGTGCACGTGCACGGTGTGTTTTGGCGATAGTTGTTTGGGTAGGTTGTGGAGCAGAGGAGTTACTCGAGTTGAACTCGAGAGATTCCAGTGTTGGAGTCGAAGAAATATGGGTTTGGGCTCGAGTCAACTTGTAGATGGCTCGGGTATATTTCGTTTACAGGTTGTAAACCTGTAAGTTTTTAAAAAAATGTAAACAGATAATTAAACTAAGTTAAATTCAAATTCTAGTTGGGTTCAAATGGAGTTTGGATCTCAGTTTTTAAATATAATAAAGTTTTAAATTTGTTTTTAACTTTGTTTAAGTTAAGTTGGTATTTATTCTAAATCCTAAATTTTAAGTAAATTTAAAAGTAAATTGTGGTTGAATACTTTATTAATGATAATTAAATCATTAATATGAATAAAGTTTTATCTTAAATTTAATTAGAATTTAATGATTTGTAATTCATTAAATTAATAGGATAATTAATTGGATAAGGATTAGATGTTAATTAATGATTAGGAATTAATTAATCAAGTAATTAAAGTTAATTAAGTTACAGTTAGAACTTAAATTAATTTAATAATTAGTGGTTAATTAATGGTTTATCAAAGATAAATTAACTTGTAATTATAATGGTTAATCTAAGTATAAATTCTTAAGAAGGAAATTAAAAATTATTTATAGTTAATGAAGGTCATTAACTTAAGATTTGTTTAATAAATAATTATTATGATAATTGTAATAATTAATTAGATTTATTAATTAAAGATAATCATTTATGAAATGTTTAAGTATAATTACATAATAGAAGTAATTAAAGGAATTTATTACCTAGTATAATTGAGTTTAATCTGATTTGTTAAGTTAATTAATTAAGTTCAATTAATTTAAATTTATCATTGGATAATTTAATAAGTAATTGCTTAATGTAATTAATAAAGTATAATTACGTGAAGAAGTAATTAATGGTAATTACTATATGTAATTAATTGAGGATGATTTAGTATGATAGTAATTTGGATTAAATTACTTTGTGAAATTAATCAAGGGATTAATTGAGATAATTAATTAAGGAGTAATTAATTTATCAAATAGAGTAATTAAGGGTAATTAATTACTGAATGGGATTAATCAAGACTGATTAATAAATATTGTTTAATTAAAGATTAATTTCTTAATGGAATTATTTTAAATGGAATAATCAAATCAAGAATGTAATTAGGAATCATTAATTTCTATAATTAATGATATAATTAGGGATGGATTAATTAGGATTAATTAATCAATAATAAGTGATTTTGAGTAATTAATTAATTGTAAGTAATTAAGGATAAATGTAATTAATTATGGTTAATTAATAAATAGAGTAATTAAAGGTTAATTACTATATTTGGTTGTGGATAATTAATTTGTGAAATTAATTAAAGAATAATTACTTGAATGTAATTAAAGGATAATTAATCCAGAATGATTAATTAAGATGGAAATCTGGAGAATGATTAATTAATTGATTTGTAATTAATCAATGGTTAAGTAAGCATGATTTATAGAATGAAGTAATTAATTTAATTTACTTTAAATTAATTAGAGATAAGTAATTAATTTAATTCATTTTAAATTAATTATAAATGATGTGTTTATGAATCATTGCTTATGTATTGATGGATGATATTGATTTCCTTGAATGGTTGAGATCTCAAATATGAGATAAGTAATGCTATGTGATATGGATGCCTCGGTTGAAGTGAATTATCTATTTATGTGATATTGTGAATTATCTATCTGTGATATTAGAATCATCTATCTGTGTGTATATAGATAAGGAAATGAATTGTTTTAACTTTAAAACAACTTGGCCTTAAAAGATACGTTTTGGATTTCGATGAGACCGGGATCGGGTTTCCAGATATGGATATCCGAAAACCACATCGATCCAAATTAACGATAGGTCGTGAATCTCAAGTGAAGATGAAGATTCAGAGTGCAAGGGTTATTGTCGTTAACTCTGAGGGTGATTCCAAAATGAGTGTAACGAGATAATGCCTTCGGTTTCGTTCGAACCCGAAACGAACTTGTATGGATTGAATGCTTTCAGAACATTGTCAGGTGGACGATGAGCATTCTAAGAGATGTGTTCTCTAAAGGTAATCGTAGCCTCAAGCCTCATCAACCGGGAATGGCTAAAACAGGGGAGGTGCAGCAAGGCTTCGTGGGTAGCTCCCACTTGAGAGTAGGATATACCCCTGTCTAGATGTCCCTTTATTTTTCGGCTTAGTGGGCAGTTGTTGGCCACAACTGCGGGGTTATCTTATTTGGAACTGTTCAGTAAGGAATGGTTCCGGCCTTGTGTTGCAGGGGACTTAGGGTGGGTCCTCGGTACGCTGATCTAGGCCAGGTACTATGATGGGCGGTACCCCAGTAGCCCTGCCATTGTATGGAATCCAAAATCCAATAAGTGCCATCGGATTTGATTGTAAACCTAGTACGCTGGAATTTAATGAATGTAACAATTTCGGCTATTTTCTATTTACTTGAAAACCCTAGACACTATTATAATATAACTGGATTTCCTATCAAATGTTTTGGTTAGCATAAGGTAAAAACTTTTCCATGTTTATGTGTGGGAAGTCTTACGTGATACCTTTTCTTTCAAATGATTTTCAAAGTTAAGCAACTTAAACCTGTTACTCATACCAGACCCATGTCTGACCCGGAGTTTATTTCTGTTTTTTTTTTAACTCTTGGGTACCCAAATTTTTACGGGTAGCCAAGGGATTCAGGTTAGCTTTGACGAATTCTGGAGGAGCAATGGAGCAGGAGGCTTCAGCGTATAGATATATAGGTGGTTTCATTGTGTTAGTGTTTATTCTGTATTTCCGCTGTGTTGTATCTCTGTGATGTGTGAGTTGTATTAACTAGACAGGTGTTTATAACTGTCTAGTATGTGAGGTATTGTCTGTGTACTCTGATGTATATGATATTATGTAATATCTATGTGATATATTATATTTTAGTCGTTCCGCTGTTGAGATTCTGATGTTGTTTCTTCTTCTTCTCTTTCTTTTCTACTTTCTCACCTCTTTCTTTTCTTAAAAACGGCGTGATTTTCCGGTAGTGGAAAGTTGGGTCGTCACACAAACCTAGGGAGCTTGTTTCCCTACTTATACTCCATATATATATATATATATATAATTTATACAATTGAATTAATTACATATGCCTTGGGCCGAGGTTCAAACTGTACCCAGAATTTTCTAATCGATCGACCGTTGCTCACTGAAATGGTCGACCGCTTATTGTCGGCCGACTCTAGTGAGCCTATCGATCAGTCGTGGTTGTTTACTGTATGTTTTTAATTTAATTATTATGTTTTGTTTGTTAACCATTATCATTCCCAATTATCAACTACAGTAAACCTATAATTATAGATTGTTCGTCAAAGCAACCCTAATTTTGTAAATCTATAATTTATAATCTCCCAAAACTCTATATTCAACTTCATATATAATTTTAAATAAATCAATTTAACTCAGGTTTAAGATCAACAGGTTATATCTATTCATATTTAATTTAACCAAAAGTGTGTAATTAACCTAAATTAATTCTTATTCAATAGATTTATTTTCACCAAAATCAGATTAGAAAGAAGGGATCAAATTCATATGTGTTAAACTATTATCAAATTTCCAATCCTCTATAATTATTAGATAAACATCAAATTAACAACTCTAGATCAAGTAGGGTATAACAAAATCAATTATATATAAATCCTTATATTAACTATGAACCCACTTACCTTTTATTAGCTTTTCCCCTTTAGATTTGTGATGAATCACCCTCCTTCTGGGTGTTAATCCCTCCCCTTTGCTAGATTTCTTCTTCAACTTGTTTTAAATTTTTATTTGAGAAATTTTTGTTTCAGAGGAGACGAAGATTTGGACAGAGTTTGGATGTACCGCTTACTATTAATGAATTAGGGTTAGGGTTACTGTCTTATTTATAGGGGTTGAAAACAACCAGAACCATTCGATCAAATATTATCAAATCCGTGCCGTTCAGGTGGGTCAAACCCTAGCCCATAAGCTTTGCTGGTGACCGCTTGCCTTTGAGTGGTCGACCACTAGGGGTCGACCGATCAGGGTCGGGATTTCGACTGGTGGAGCTTCCTTATTTAATATATTTCTTTGCTTAATTAATTGTTTATATTTTTTATTTTGAATTTTCAAACGTTAATAACTATTTCATACTAGCTCTGGCTTCAAAATATTATATGTGAAAATTGTCCATAAAATCGCTACGAAAGCATTGGTGCACGTTTCGTAGTCAAGTTCAAATGTTTGTAAAAATTTCATTTTTAACCTTGTTATATTTAAATTTAAATTTCCTTTTATTAAATTTCTGGTTAAATTTTCAAGGTGTTACACCATGCCTCATCACGCACGTTCAATACTTCACACCCAATGCCTGTCTCATACCAACTACTCTGCCTACATCACCAGATTATCTTCAACTCACATCACCTAACCACCAAGCCTCCTTGTCACCACTGACAAAGTGCAGCTCTTCTAGGGCCTCTCCATCCACATTGGACTCCAACCACAACACTCTGCCTCACAATTGAAACCAAGACGAAGGCGTCCATGCGAAAAGGCGGCCTAATAGCTCATTTGGATTTTAATCTTTTTACTCCGCCTGTAGATGAAGATATTGAATATGATGATGTAGATACCACAACTTACTATGAACACATATTTAGCTACTAAAGAATACACACCCCTATTGATATACATGTTTAAATACTAATAATAATCCATGGTTTAAATAAGATTTGAATTTTTATATATAGAAGTTAGTATGAACTCTATGAGCTATTAAAACAAATCTAACAGAAAGCAAATCCAATACCCATCTAGGGGAATTGGTCCCTACAAAAACTACAGGCCATAAACCAGCTTGGGAAAAGTTCATTAATTCAACCAACAACATAAAGCATATGATTAAACAAATAAGGGCTTTAATTCAACCAATAACACAAACATATGAATAAAAAAACAAGAGGATGATGTAACATAATTGGACCAAAACGAGTTCACATCAAAGTGTTAGCATCATATATCTAACATATAATGGAAAACATTCAATTCTTGGTCATATATCTTTTACTCTCAACTAGCCAATGACATATAACTAATTTGAGTGATTCTTTTTATACTGAAACATTGATAATTAATAAAGCAATGCTACCAAAAGTTCCAGTATTGCATTAGTTTCAGTGGACGTAAGCAAAAATTAGTCAGATATACAGATATTATATAATATATGATAAACTTTACAATACAAAATGCTAATAAATTTTGGGAATTTGACATAGAGGATTATAAAACCCCAAATTTTAACCAGTATAAAACCCTAAGTACTCCAGTAAAGGGATCAACCCTAATTTGAATCGATTTTAACGTAAAACGAAAATAATGGATTCATATGCAATTGAAATAATACTTTTTCCATAAGGAATTAAATAGTAAATAGTGGGATTGATGAAAACTAGGGATTACCTGCTATAAACTTTGATGACAGTTGGAGTGATATAGAGTTTCCAAGGGGATCGAAAGAAAATCTGCTGTGACCGTTGACTACAGATAACATAACATGGAGTTGCCAACTGAAGAAAACAACTATTAGAGAAGAAGAACAATTAGTGCAACCAGTTTTTTTTTTGGAACCTGCCACTTTATTTTTGGGAGGATAAGCGTGGATGTAGGGAATGAATATGTTTCTACTTTATTTTTGGGACCGTGTTGGCTAACACTGAGAATTTAATTAGGTACACCGAAATAGCGAAATAATAGCAATCCACATAGAACGCTATCCTAATTTGCAATAGATATAGGGTTTTCTTGCAGTGCGACCTAATCGAATACAACTAAAAACCAATTTGTGACATAGCTACAATAATGATTAATTAGCTTATCACCGAAAGCAACACCAAAACAAATGCATAACCTAATCGAGTACAACAAAAATGCAAATCTATAATGAGTTACAAAAATGGTTAACCGAGCTTATCACAGAAAGCAACAACTAATTAGGTGCATGACCTAATCTTGAATATTATTAAACAATTATGAAAAATGCTACCAAAATTTACAACATTCAATCACATAGATAAAATAAAGCAATAAAATATTTCATATAAAACATGAAAATAGACAATCATGACATAAAGGAAAAATGTCCGATAAAAATTTAACTAGTAAATTCAGCCTCCTAAAAATATTTACCAGGAAAATATTTGCCTAGAAAACTACATTACATGAATAGTTATATTTCGCTACAAACAAATACATAAAACAATAAAACATCAAAGTACAAATTTTTATTGAATAAAAAACGGTACGAAATACATTAAAATTATTCAAAAACATAAAAGTAAAAAGGTACATAATCTACACTTGATTTCTTAACAAACAAGATCTTTTGTTATGACCTAATTTATTACATAAACTACAGTGTTTATACTTATTCACCTCACGAGCTGACTTAATATGTTTTTAAGAAGGAGACCATCTCGCACCACGTTGTCTCTTAGGCGGATGTACTTCAACATCTTCAGGTAAAACATTTGTTGTTTGAAAATTAACAAATGGATGAATTGAGTGAGAATAAGATATTTGGAAAAATGTTACTTTGAAATAATCCTCGCTATAAGAATAAACATCAAAATAAAACATAAGAATGCTTCTAATGGCATGAGCACATGGATACCCCTAAATGCGCTATATTTTACAACTACATTGTCAAACACTCAAATCTACACAATCAAATTGAGATGACTGAACTTCATAAGCATCAACAGTGGATCTAGTAACTCTCCATTAAATGCCTTCAAGATATAAATCCCAAAAATGCCTTCCAAACATGCACAATTGACTATTCCAAGTTTTATATAGTCCACATCTATCTGACATAAGTTTCATGACCTTCAAACCAATATATCCAAACATGTAGTGATAGGTAAATATTTTTCCTCTAAAATCCAACGATTAAAAATTTCCACACAATTATAACACATTTTCCCATATCAATTTCCAACAAAAAAACATTACCAATAACTATTCAGAAGGCAAATCATGCAAAAAAAATTCTACCTAAGCCCCATTAGCACACCTAAATCCATGTAAAGATTGATTGAATATATCTACTGTAGCAGCATTAGCAAATCAAAAAAAAATCAATTTCCTTTGGCCTTGAGGAAACTTTTTTGTTAAAAAACTCTTCAAATTATTCTTTATATGATAGTCATAAGTGCCATATGCTAAATCTGGAAAAACTTAAGAAATAGCAAGCAAAAGCCCAAGATGCCAGTCAGATACAAAAGTGAAATAACGATCATCATCACGTAACAATTCCTTATGCTTTGTTTAAAACCAATGAGAATTAGGTTCACCTTCACCTGCTATAATGCCAATAGCAAGTGAAAAAAACCTAAATAAAGACAAAAACAAATGTTACATTTATAAACTAAAAATTGTTAGAGAAAATGTACAAATTGCAATAGTGTAGCTCTAGCAAATATTTTTCAAAATAATATGGCAAATGTTTGACATGCAAATATTTGACAAGTTGAAGTTTTCAAATCTACCACAGAACTTAAAACATAACAAAAAAATTGTATTATTAATTTAATGAACAAATCGTTGAAATAAAACAAATCAACAAATTAATGAACAAAATATAGAAACTGCAACACGACAAATATTTGCCAAATGAAAATCTTACGATCTACAAAAATAATTTGAAAAAAATCAAACAACTATATAATTCATTTCAAAACTAAATCAAACAACAATAAAAATGGAATTTAGGGACATATGTTTTCCAACATAATATATAAATACTACAACAGTACAACTCTACCAGTAAAATAAAACAAATATTTGGCATGAAATTATTTGATAAACTAAAATACTGAATAACTATATTATTGCTTTCAAAATTAAATAATATATTGATTACCATTCTTAGAAATAGTAGACATAATATAACCTTGTTCTCTACCTCTCATAAAAGTTCGATCTATAATTATCAAAGGACAACAGAAACCAAATCCATATTTCTTTACATAATACCTAATAAAAACCCTTTCAAATTCATGGCTAACAGGATTACCCTGAAGATCAACTGTACAACTGGCATAACAAACAACCACCGTTTCATAAAAGATTTCAAATGTTAATACCAAAACAAATCATTTTCAGGTATTTCTTCAAGAGCTAGTCGTTTTCTCCTACATGCAAAATAGTAATTTAAAACTATATTGATTCAATTTGAAATAAATGAGTAATATTTATTTATTTTCATTAAAGGTATCCATGATCAATTCTTAACTAATTTGCTAGAAACATGTGCATGATTAACATCTACAATACCACCAGCTCTACAAGAATGATTAGGTTGCATAGTCTTAACAAAAAAGTCTGCAAGATTAAATTTATGAGAAGCATAAACATGAAATGTGCAACCTTCCCATGAATAAATAGTTGCATCATGCTCCTTATCATTCTTAACAACATTAAATTTATATCCATTTTCAATACAATGTATGGTAAAATACATTTGAAACTCTTCAACACCATTTGGAAATCATTGACTAACAACGGCAAATACTGGACTGTTAGAATCATTTTTTAACAATTGTTTCAAAAAAAACTTGAATCAACGAAGAACTAACCATGAAATAAATAGATGAAACACCCTCAGTAAACCAACGCCAAGTAAAGAATTATAAGAACTAACATCAACCGAACTACTTTTAGATTTCTTTGAAATAACCTAGTAAAATCTATCATGATTAGGGCAACAAGCAACAACATACTATGAAAATTAGAATTAGTTTCGATTACTCTTTTCCTATCATCTCTTTCATAAACCAGTTCAGTAAAACCATATATTAATTCAGGCCAATGATCACATATATCATTTCTCAATCTCAACACACAATCACTTAAATCAAGCTGTTTACTACAAGTATCATTACACAACAAAAAAACAACAAGAACATCAATAGTAATAGGCTTGCATGAATATATAAATAATATTAATTTAAAAGAACAACATAACCAGGGGAACATAAGAGGATTAATATGGAAAATATTTGTCATGCTAATACTGGCCTAAATAACAATTGACTGCAAAACATTTTTCATCTCAATCTATTCATGACGTTATACACAATGTCTAATATTTACAACTTAAAATCATTTCAGAAACCACTGTACAACATAATACAACTATACAAAATAACACAATGAAAAAAATAATAACACTCAATTCAACATGATATTATAACCATCATTCAATAACAAAAAATAACTAGAAATAAAAGAAATGGAACTAACTTTGAACCCATTCTTCAATAGCAAATGAATAATATAAATTGATATATTATAACCATTATTCATTATAATTATTGAAATGAAAAGAGAAAAAATCAACTCGAATAAAAAATAAAACAAAAATGTATAACCTAACACTTACTGTTAATTTCAAATCAACAACATAGAGGATCGAAGAAGAAGAAAACAAAAATAATAATGAAATCAAAAAAAATATATGTTGAAGAGATCTAGATAAGGTTAAGGTTGTGGAATAATTTGAATAGAGGAATTGAATAAAATTTCAAGTGAAGATCAGCGCGAGGTAGATATATATATCAATGTAAGTTGAGACGCGAGAGATGAAGAGTAGCTTGAAATGAATAAACAGAATGTAAAAAGAATAAAAATAAAAATAAAAATGGAGGGATGTAATTTATAAAAAGATGAAAAATAAGAAAGGTTCCCTGATTTCCACCAAATAATAACTATGTATGTACAAACTAGTATTTCAGTATTTTGCACTTTATAATCTTCACATATGTTCTACGATTTGCATTTAGCACTTTTAAGTTCTGTGTACTCAAATCTCCACTTCGGGTACAAGTGAGTTTTATTTATCATACAAGCAAAAAAACACACTTTGATTTGATCATGTTGGAAAATTCCAACATGTGGGCCATATATTTAAAATAAAATATTTTGTGTTATTTTGCTGTAAAGCCTAACTAAAATGGTCAAATTATGAATTGAAGTTAAAAGGCTTAAGGATATAATTGTCATGGTATTAATGGCTAGATACTGGGGCAATTCTAATTTGTTGAAGGACCAAATTAGAAATTGCCAACGTTATAAATAAAGGGTTGTGGTCCCCAAATTACATAAGCTCTAGTTATTCTCCTAATTTCTTCTACGGAAATAATTCAAATCTAGGGTTTATGTCAATTTGGAAGATCATATCCAACTCTTACCTTTTAGATCTATCTCTTTCTCTTAATCAGTTTATGAAAGAAGCAACCATGGATTCAGATCTAATATAAGATCCAGTGCTTGTGTCAATACGGAAAACAAAACCAAAATTACTTTTCCAATCAGCAACTATGAATTCAGGTATGGCTTCCGCTAATTCGTTTGCTTTCCTCTTATTTCTTCTTAATCAAATCAATATGGGTCACCTATTCAGATATAGGCTTTTATGATTAATTAATCCTAAAGTATATTGAAATCCTAACAAGTGGAGCCACCCATCATTGATTTCATTGGGAAAAAAATTATGCATTTTTTATGAGTAATTTTTGAATTGAACTACATTTAGAAGTTATTGAATTCGTGTAATTTATTACTCAAGTTTTAGATCTATTTGATCTATGTATCAAGGATTTTTTTGGTAATGATTTTGGATTTGATCTAGTATCAATTTTTTTATATTGTAAATTGAAAGGCTAATTTCTGAAACTATTTTGGTATAGAAAGATAGATAGATCTGAATGATCTGTATGTTATTTATGAAACAGATAGAATTTTGAAATAATTAAATTTTTCGGTATATAATCTAAATTCCTCTAAATGTCGAAACAAATTATGTTGGTTAAAGCATCAACTGTTTATCATTATATATTTTGTAAATAAGTTGTGAATTTTAATGTGAGGAATTGTAACGACTCGCAAAATTCATCACTTCAATTTATTTTTAAAATAATCAAATATAATATTTTTTAACATAAATTGTAATGTTTTGAATAATAAATAATATTGGTAATCTTATTTTGAATAAATATCTACAAAAAATATATACTTTGGAAGATATATCGATAAAATGATCGAAAACCATTTTATCAATAAACAGCTCTTAGACCATCCGACATCGTGCACGAAGCTGGATACATACACTCATTTACATATATGAGTGAGAATATGTAATAAAATTATTTGTTTTATTTTTGAAAATAAAATCTCTTTATGAAATCATCAATGATATTGCTATTTTGGAATAAATGATTTTTGGATTTAAATTGAGTTTAAATGATTTAATAATTATTTTAATTATTAAATAAGCCCTTTTAATTATTATATAATGATAGAAATATTATTATCAAACTTCGTTTACAAATACACACACACACACACACAGATATATATATATATATATATATATATATATTAAATAAGAATTGAAAATATGACTGAAAATCGAAATCAAAATCCGTAACGATTCAACATATAAAAGTTGTGCAATATTTTGAATCATTTGTGATATACATATGCACACATACATGTACATAAACATAAACACATTCACATGCACATAAACACATATACACATACAAATATACTTATACAATTATATATATATATATATATTAGAAAATATCTAAGATATTTTCCTAAAAATTAACACTTAAGTAAAACTAAAGTCAACATCTTACACCCTAAGTACAAGCACATGGCAACACACATGGGGACCCATGCCCGGCCGAGAATAATGAGGGGGGAGGGGGAAGTGGTGGTGATTAAATGGTGATGTATTTGTATGCAAATATCATGATATTTCCATCTTTACATTTGCCTATAAATAACACCCACCTCTCTTCACTTCATTCACACTTTTTCTTCATAAAATTCGTAAGCACTTCATCCTCTTCTTCTCTACATTACTGGCTTTCATAGCCTAAGAAAGAAAATATTACAAAATTAAAACAAAGTTATGCCAAAATCAATCAAAATCTATGCCACTTCAAGCCAAAATTCAAACTAGTAAACTCTTCCTTTTCCTCCATCGAGGCCGTGTGCAACCAAGCCCTCCACCATCATTTGCCAAGTAAGGCCGAACCCTTTCAAGCCTCCAAGACCAAAGCCGAACCACTTAGGAGCATTTGTGCTAGTAGTCGTGAGCTCTAATTTTGAGATAGCGAAGCTATATTCGTTTTAAAGTTAGCCCGATCGAAAATCAAGTGAGAAACCACATATATGATGTGATGTCATTGCTATGGATGTTTATTATGCTTTGATGATCAAGTATTGGTTGTTTTAATATAGTTGTTTAATTTTGTAAACAAGTCACGTTAAATACACGTCGATATTATACAAGGAAATCACTTTCTGAATCAAGTTATAAAAGTGATATGGAATTACTAAACCCCATTGAAATGATTTAAAATGGCTTATAAGTGTTTTATAAACACTAAACCCCAATTTGGTGATGTTTTGACAAGTTATGAAAGTTGAGTCAAAAATAGGCGCGTC
Organism: Allium fistulosum; assembly: GCA_030737815.1. Taxonomy (NCBI): domain Eukaryota; kingdom Viridiplantae; phylum Streptophyta; class Magnoliopsida; order Asparagales; family Amaryllidaceae; genus Allium; species Allium fistulosum. The sequence continues at coordinate 372,862,977 of CM060902.1, read as the reverse complement.
AGTAGTTCGCGATTTCGCGCCGTTAAGGTTTAAATCCATTTATATGATGGATTTGGAATTCTTTGTAATAAGAATTTTGAACTCTTATAATCATAGTTTTCAAATGAAAGAAAATGATCTAGATTTTGTTTAGTAGATTTTGAAATATGAGTAAATCAAGTTTTCAAATTAGTCGCGCTTTGGCAGTTCGGAAACCAAAGCGATTAATTCTTTATAAATGATATTTTAATTCTTTAAAAATATGGAATAAATTCTATAAACATTTTAAAATGTTTTAAAAGAGATTTGAGTTATAAAAATGGATTTTTAAATGATAGAAAAGTTGTTTTGATCAAATAAGCCTTAAAAGCACTATCCGCAACACTATTCGCAGCACTTTTTGTAGCACTTTTAACTTTTAAAATATGGCTTTAAACTTAAGTATTCTTTCCCGAATCTTTTATAAATGTTTCAAATAAATAATTAAGAATTCTAAAGATGATTTGAAGGTTTTATAATTTATTTTAAAAATTTTAAATAAATGATTTAAAGAAAAGCTGTTAAAATCAAGTGATTAAATCTTGGCTTTAAAAATCTCATGAGTAGACTGGATTTTTCTATTCATGAGATCTGAATGTGTGGTGCTTAAACCAAGGAGATGTTCAGGAGCAACCAGTGCCCTGGCTTACCTGGCCTCTTTCCTAGGCGAGGAATATATAAGGTCGAAATATCGGAAACAAGGCAAGTATAAAAGATTTTATTTTTCAAAATTTAGTACAACTTCGATTGTATAGAAATAATCTTCTTATACTTGGTATTAAATTCCATGGAGTGAACCCATAATATCCATGAGAATTTAAAATGTGATTTCATTGCTTTTCGACGAATAGTAAAGGTTGAATATGGAAATTGATGTCGAGTAGAATTAGTATAATTTCTATCGACCCTTTTTACCTAAAAAGGTTTTGCAAAGTGATTTATGAGAAATGATTTTGATTTTGTATTTCCAAAGTTAAAACGAGGTTTAATGATTCCGTATATACTGGAAAAGAACATGATTTAAAGATTTATATCTGAAAGCGATAATTTGTTTGATAAAAGATATTAATGAATGAAATAATAATCCTCTTGAACCTTAGCATCTTTTTATCGATGATTGGTTCGAAGGAACCAGGACCAGATTTAGGTAATTCCTATCCGAAAACCACTTCGAACTAATTTATGAGTTTGAAATTGAAGACATGTTAAAGACAATGAAGTTGAAGGCGAGGATCTTCATAATGGAAGGACTATTTGTTGATAATTTTGGAGTAGCTCTCGAGATAAATAAATTGCAGTGGTCCCTTCGTTCTGGGATCTTCATATGCAAGGACTACTCACTACTAATACTAGAGGTAATGTCCGATAGGATGTGGTAGAAGTGTGCCTTCGGTTTGTGTTGTTCCTGGACAACTTGTATGGATGAATGTTTGACATTGTATTTCTAAGATCACAGTTGTTATCCGGGTTTTTAACCCATCAGGATCCAAGAGAAGACATAACGACTTGATGAAGTCAGAATGGCTCAGAACTCAACTGAAAGGGCTAAAGCAACAAGTTAAAGAGAACCAAGCCATATTGCTAAATCAACAACCGAGTTTGACTAAAACAAGAGACCAGCATCCGTTCAGTCCAATCAGCAGCCAAATGCAACCAACAAGTAAATCGTCATCAAAGCAAAGCAACGCGCAACGGGACTGCGTTAACAACGTCAATACAAGGTGATGGGAATGCCAGACATCAATTTTCAAAAAAGGACTAAGTGTATGTATCGCTAGCAATCCATACACCATGGATCGCCGGCGATCCATAAACTTCATCATTGCCTTCGACCATCTACAAGCGACTGACAAGCGGGCTTGGCCCAGAAGCTCTCTGATCTCTAAAAATATCATCCTACCTGCAACATAAACGGGATCTTCTCCGAACTGGTTGCTAAAGCTCTACTGGAAACTTTCTTCACTCTTCATCTCCCTCACAACAATCTCCAAAGGGATTCACTGTGATTCTCCAGTGGATTATAACTTCGGGGGTTCAATCTAGCTAAGGATAATCAATAACCTTGTAATCAAACAATACTTGTAACAACAATCAGTCATAATAAAAATATAAAGTGGACGTAGGCTTCGTTAACAGCCAAACCACTATAAAAATCTTCTTGTCTCTTTTATTTAACTGTTCTTTTCTATACCTATTATCTGTATTGTTGCTCTGTAAGAACATGGCTGATGCTTTCACACTCAAAATAGGGTGTTGATCCATTTTTTGGGTTAACATTTTGGTTCTTTCACTGAGAACTCCAACTTAGGATTCAGATCTAGCTATCTACTTTGGATCCCATAGGTCTAGAAGTTTGATCCTCAATCTTTGCCTAAAAGATCTACCGCTTGGACTCAATGGCTCCTGGAAAAAGAAGAACCGCCTTTGGAAGGTCCATAGGGGAAATGATAGCTGGAGAAGATGTTAATCCTCAACATACTGAAGTAAATAGGGCTAACTTAGGAAACCAAGAGCCAGCATCCTCCAGTCAGCATGAAGTCGTTACTAAGGATGAGTTGAATATGATGGTTGATGAAATCAACCAAAGGATGGAAAGTAGCCAGAAGGCTTTGATGGAAAAGCTTAATGTTGTCTTAACCCTACAGTCAAATCCTTCTCCAAGAACTATGCCTAAACTCGCGACTGCTATAGAACAAGAAAATTCTTCTGTTTCTGGTCTAAACAGAAGAAACAGAAAACAGCCGCAAAAAAGGGTAACAATGGGAACCATGGGACACAATGTGGAAGGAAATATGAATACTCCACCCACTGCAAGGCAACCAAGTATGAACTTAAATCAGGAGGCCAAGACCCCGCAAGTAGATATAGCTATGGATCTCTCCGATTCAGAAGATGGAGAGCAAAATAACCAATTGGAAGACAATGTCAACGCATTTCATGATGCTAGGAACGCCCAAACTACCTTAGTTAGGCCAACTGCAAGCTAACGGGGTCCCACATGAGTGTCTCTCCCGAAGACAGGAAAGCCTAGGCTTCAACCCATGCGCCAAGACCGTTTGCAAAGCCAAACACTTGGTGTAGTGACTAATTGCTGCCCCAGGACTAACGGACATCAGAGGCATACATAGCAGACATGGTCAAATGATTGATGGACGAGAGTCAAAATCGAAGAGATGATGAATGGGGATCTTCCCCAAGTCGGGTTCCTTTTACCGATGAAATCTAGAATGAGAAATATCCAAATAAATTCACAATGCTAACTATCCTATCCTACGATGGGATGAAGGATCCAAAACCCCATTTATACAAGTACAGCTGGTATATGGACGGAGCCAACGCTTTAGAGGCCGTTCAATGCAGATGTTTCCCCATATTTCTAGAATGAGTTGCGTCTATGTGGTTCACTGGACTTCCCCAAAGATCTATCTCTACCTTTGACCAATTAGCGACAAGATTCCTTGACTAATTCAAGCTCCATACCGCTCAACCAAAAGATGTCATGTCCCTGTTTGGATTGTTCCAAGAATGCAACGAATCGTTGAAATCTTTCATGAACCAGTTCAATACCAATGTGACGGAAGAAAGCAACCCCAATAAGGACATGGTTTTTATGGCGTTAGTCCGTGCCATTCACCCGGAGACTGAATTCGGAAGTTGGATTAAGATGAAGCAACCTACCATGAGGAAAGACTTCGATCGTAAGGCTAGTACTTAAGATTGGAGGAAACGCAGGAGCTGGAATAAAAGTCTACTGGTATGCAACCGATGAACATCGGGCAGAGCGATGTAGTAGTGGATCAAAACGTGCACGCTTCTGGAACTGCTCAAGGAGTCACAAGGGAAGATGGAAATCAAAAGAGGAAAAATCAGAAATCCAATAAAAGAAATGGCAATTGCAACAATAAAAGGCTTAAAGGGTTCAGGCGGAAGAATATACCCCTCTAAACGACACTCCAGAAAATATTTATCTCGCAACACAGGGGACTGAAGAATACAAGAAGCCCCCTAGGAAGGAAGCAACTGAGCAGCAAAAACACTCGGGAAAGTTCTACCGCTTCCATGAGACTCGTGGACATAACACAAATGAAAGCCGCCATCTGAAGAATCTCATTGAAGAGTTGATTCGGGAAAACAAGCTCCAACAGTACGTGAGAAAGCCATAGAACCCTGATTAACCCACGGCTGCTCAGCCCCCTATGGAACAAAGGAATCAAGTTGGAACTAGTGAGGAAGAGTCCAAACGAACTGACTAAAGACTCGTTATTGGAACAATATCTGGGGGACCAAACCGCGCGCAAAGAAGTTCAGGAGAGATGGAGCGATATGCAAGTTCATTGAAGCATGCTCCAAAGGAATCATGTCTCGCACCAGAAGATGAAACCCCAGCCAAACTGCAGAAAGTGTTCAGTGATGACATAATGTTCCGAAATTGGGACACCGAAGGGATCGAAGCCCCAACTCTCGATCCAATGGTGGTAACAGTGGAGATCGGTCACGCTGTTGTTTGGCGAGTGTTGGTTGATAGTGGTAGCTCTGTTAATATTCTTTTCAAATGTACTTTTGACCAGATGAAAATTGACATAAAAAGCGTGTCTGCATGCTAAAGGAAGATCCAAGGGTTCACTGACGAGACCAAGCAACCTGTGGGAACAATCGACCTGCCAGTGGAGCTTGGAGAGGGCTATCGAAGAGTCACCCTCATTCAGGATTTTGTAATTGTGGATGAAATGTCAGCATATAACGCCTTCTTGGGGGCGGCCCACTCTAGCAGATTTCAGAATAAACCATGAACCCTCCAAATAGCAACTACAGAGCCGCCCATGGCTTAGGGACCATAGCTGATTCGACAAGGCTTTGGACCTAGAAAGAAGAGCTCAAGGGAGAAACGGGCGGCTCCCGCAGAATTGACGATGTCTATCCCAGTCGACGTGGATGACCCAATTAAAGTTTAAAAAATTGGATCACACCATGGAAACAAGATGTGTATGGAGCTTACCAAATTTTTTCGTGCCAACTTGGATGTGTTTGCATGGACGCATTCCGATATGTGTAGGGTGTCTCCAGAAATCGCATGTCACGTGCTCAACATTGACCCCAAGTTCACTCCAGTAAAGCAAAAGAGGCGCAACCTAGGTCCCAAACGGCCCAAAACGCTAAGAGAAGAGGTAGATAAGTTAATGGCCAACGATTTCATCTGTGATGCAACTTATCTAGAGTGGGTATCTAATATGGTCTTAGTCAAAAAGTCCAATGGGAAGTGGCGAACCTATATCGACTACTCAGACTTTAATAAAGCTTGCCCAAAAGACAGCTTCCCTCTCCTTAGAATAGACCTACTTGTGGATGGAACGGTAGGACACGAGCTGCCAACATTCATGGACGCATACTCCGGGTACAACCAAATCCCGATGCATGAACTCGATCAAGAAAACACCAGCTTCATCACCGACCTAAGCATATACTGCTATAGAGTAATGCCATTTGGTTTGAAGAACGCAGTGGCAACTTATCAAAGGTTGGTAAATACCATGTTCAAGCATCAGATCGGGAAAACGATGGAAGTTCATGTGGACGACATGTTGGTCAAATCACGAGCAGTTGTTAATCACCTGGATAGCCTCGCTGAAATGTTTGAAATACTTCAAAAGTACAGAATGAAACTCAATCCACTTAAATGTCACTTTGGAGTAGCCTACAGAACATTCTTAGGATTCATCGAAAGCGCCAAGGGCATTGAGGCAAATCCAGAACAAATAACAGCACCGAGAGAAGTCCAAGCTCCAAATAATAAGAAGGAACTGCAAAGCTTGAATGGAAAACGCAGCACTAAGTCAATTTATCTCGAAAGCTACCGACAAGTGTATACTATTCTTCTATGTGCTGAAGAAAGTAAGGAAGAAATTCAAATGGAGTGAAGCCTTTCAAACAGCATTCGAAGAATTGCTACGACACATGGAGGCTCCGGTGATCCTATCGAAGCCCGTGGATGGAGAAGACCTGTTCATTTACCTAGCAATCTCACCCCATGCACTGAGCACCGTTCTCGTGTGTGAAGAAGCCAAAATCCAGCGACCCATGTATTACATTAACAAGCGGTTCACTGGAGTAGAGAAAAACTACTCGAAATAGGAAAAACTAGCTTATTGCCTCTTGATCGCATCTAGGAAGTTATGACCCTACTTTTAGGCTCATCCTATTAAAGTGGTGACTAACCAGCCCCTAAAGCAGGTGTTATATTGACCTGAAACTTTCGGACGACTTCTCAAGTGGAACCTAGAACTAAGTTAATATGATATCACATACCACCCAAGGAAAGCCATCAATGGACAAGCGTTAGCAAACTTCATCGCCAAATTTACTGTACAGGACGATGAGGAAGAAGTTCAGCCGAAAGTAGACACGCAATGGAAGCTCTTTGTCGATGGCGCATCCAACAACCTCTGTTCGAGGGCAGGAGTAGTGCTTGAAACCCCCAAAGGACGAGCCATTAGCTATGCTCTATGCTTGGAATTCCCTGCTACAAACAATGAATCAGAATACGAAGCACTGATTGCAGGACTGAAAGTTGTGAAAGAGCTCAAGATAAAATCTATTCACATATACAGCGACTCCCAGGTAATCATCTATCAAGTAAAAGGGGAATACTAGGCTCGTGGGGAGAATCTTGCCGCGTACCTGTCCAAAGTGCAAGAAATGCTAAGAGACATTGAACACTACACCATAACTCACATTCCACGGGAGCAGAACACCAAGGCAGATTATTTGGCTAAACTGGCAAGTTTTGGAGAAGCTCAATCATTGAGGACAGTCCCAGTTGAGACTCTAACCATCCCAAGCATAGACAAAATGGACGTTGACTGGATCCTCGAGATCACTGTCGTACCAGATACGTCGATGACACCGATAAAGGAATATTTACTTGCAGGGACTCTTCCGACAGACCGGAATCAGCAGAAAAAGCTTCTCCGAAAGGCACCGTGATTCATGATACAAGATGGATACTCTATCGATGGGGATTCTCAACCTCCCCTTCTTATATGTGTGTCCGATGACGAAGCCCGATGAATCCCAAAGGAAGTGCACGAAGGCAAATGTGGAGACCACACTGGGGGGCAAACCCTTGCGAAGAAAGTCCTCCCATACGGATACTTCTAGCCAATAATAAACCGCGACAATGCAGAATACGCTAGAAAATGTGATCGTTACCAAAGATTCAGCAAAATTAAAAGAACCCCTTCAACAAAGCTAACGTAGATGGTCAATCCATGGTCATTTGCAATATGGGGCATCGATTTGATTGGCTTCCTACCAAAAGCGAAAGGAGGGGCCAAAATTGCTATAGTTGCTGTTGATTATTTCATGAAATGGGCTGAAGCAGAACCGCTGGCCACCATAACCACAAAGAAAGTCATTAATTTTGTTACTAAAAACATTATTTGTTGGTTTGGCGTGCCACAAAAAATCATCACTGATAATGGAACTCGATTCGAAAGCGTCGAGTTTAAAGACTTTTGCAAATGCTTCTGGATTGAGAAAAGCTTCTCAGCAGTAGCTCATCCACAAGCAAACGGGAAAGTGGAAGCAATAAACAAGATCATCAAATCTACCATAAAAAAGCGACTAACTAAAGGTAAAGGAAACTGGGTTGATGAATTTCCACTCGCACTATGGGCTTACAGAACTACCCACAAAGCGGCAACCAGCCACACTCCATTCGCTCTGGCATATGGCTCAGAAGCAATGATTCCTATTGAATTAGAGGTCCCCTCGCACCGAAGGCAAAATTTTAATCGAAGGCAAAACGAGCAGCTCCTTATCGATTCACTAGATATGATCGATGAAAGAAGAGAGGAAGCCGAGTTGAGAACCGCCGCCCACCAAAAAAGGGTCGCATGGTACTTCCACTCCAAAGTTCACAACTAAACCTTCAAAGTGGGAGACCTTGTGCTCAAGCGAGTCTACCCCGTTCCGGGGGACTTCGAACCGAACTGGGAAGAACCATATGTCATCAATCAAAAGCTAAAGGATGGAACTTTCAAGCTAACAACCGTCGATGGAATCCAAATTCCTTGGACAAGGAATAGCGAGTCACTCCGCCGTTACTTCATTTGAAAACTACTTTATGTATTCTCTATTTTTTAGCAAATAACCCATCCCGGAATGCCAGGGGCATTGTAAATAGGACAAAATCCGCCCTACTTTCCTTAATAAAATTTGGTTCGCTTTTTGAACCAACAAAACTATGTTCATAATAACTACCCGCCAGGTCGATGGAACTAAACCGACTCAAACCGTTGGATCGGCGAAACCCGACCTTTGCCTTCTAAAAACCAGTGTAGCTCCGGCAACATCGGGAAGGCTAAAATACCAACTCCTCAAGTTGCCCGAAGATAGGCAACATCGAGGAGTACAAAAAGCCGCGCACTTCATAAGCCGCGCACTGAATTTCAAAATTACACTCCTCACGTCACCCAAAGATAGGCAACATCGAGGAGTACGAAAAGCCACGCAGTTCATAAGCCGTGCAATGAATTTCAAAATTACACTCCTCACGTCACCCGAAAAAAGGCAACATCGAGGACTACGAAAAGCCGCGCACTTTATAAGCCGCGCACTAAATTTCAAAATACCAACTCCTCATCTTGCCTGAAGATAGGCAACACCGAGAAGCATGAAAACGCGCACTCCATAAGTCGAGCACTGACTCTTAAAACTTAAACTCCTCACGTTGCCCGAAAATAGGCAGCGTCAGGGAGCATTAAAACTGTTCCGGACTGATGGGTCATGTCAGTTCCAAAAGCCACGCATTTCATAAGCCGTGCGTTAACCCCGATGCTGTGAAATCACGCTCCTAAAACATAAACTCCTCATGTTGCCTGAAGATAGGCAACACCGAGGAGCGCCAAAACCGTTGCAAATCGATGGGACATATCAATCCTAAAATCCACGCATCCCGTAAGTCGCATGCACTTTCAAGTCCCGTAATTTCCCCGGCAATGCTAGGAAACTTATCCACATAGAATAACCAGAATCAAGCCACTCCAACTGTCAGAAACAATGGGGACGACTCCTACCAAATCGTAGTACGATAGATTATTACATTAATTGTTGACAATGTGTACCTGCCCACAGTCAACTTATGCAATTTTCACATCTCAAACGTGCATATATTTTGTACCTACCAAAATATCGCAAAAAACTCGGACTACGTGCTCAAGTCACAAAACTTTTGAAAAACAATCGAGTTGTGATTTAGTCAAATTTCAAGTGTTAATGTGCAGGCTATTTAAACCCTAAGTTACAGGTCATTTGTCAATTGTTTGAAGTAAACAACCCTGTGAACTGGGGGGCATACACTGGCACCTAAATAAAAACACTTGAAAACGATAAGTTCACAAGTGCACTTAAATAAAAACACTTAAAAATGATAAGTTCACAAGTTCTGTTACTCCAAACGAAGAGTTGTAACTCCAAATAAAACTTTCGGCAGTAATCACAAGAACCGGATAAGTGTAAACAAAACAAGCACAAGTGCACAGAACAAATATGAACAGACAAATAAGAGTACAGTCAAAATATCAATGTATTGCTTATAATTTTATTTATACAGGGTCAAAACGTGGGGGCCGTACCTACACAACACCGGCCAACAAAAAAAGTGCAGATTCCACAACAAATACACTAAGTGCGGACTCTGCACTTGAACAAAACGGCTCAAAAAGGACCAAAATCAGATTGGTCGCCATCCAAACACCTCAGCACTTCTTTCCACCACTCCCCTTTCCGCCCTTTGTTTGAAGTTTCTGCCTCGTTTCGAAAGTGGTGTCGCTGTCAGTAATATCGACAAACTCCTCAGCGCTAACATCCTCCTCTTCCTTTGCAACCTTCATGGAAGATTTGTGCTTCACTTTGTGCTTCCGTGACTTGCGGGAGCTCTTCGAGGCTTTGATCGCTTCAACCTTCTCTTTCTTGATAGCGACCGATTCATGTTGAGTTTTGCAAGGCTGCTCCATTTGAACTTTCCTACTCCTTAACTTCTACCGTAGTTATGTCACCTTCCAAAGATATAGAAGGGTCATCCAAGCCATGAAGTGAGGCTATCTTTTCAGGCTCCGACCCTGGCTGCGAGCCAGACACGGACATGGAAACAGGAACAGGAACGGAAATGAGAACAGAGGCTGTGGAAATGGCAGCAGGTTCGGGTGCCGAGAAAATTGGCACATCAATAGGAAAGGTAGACGGACCTATACGATCAAAAATGAAAGCATTAAATTCTTCCTGCTCTTGCGGTGTAAGCTGAAAGCTCCTGAACTTGGGAGAAGCGAGAGGATTACCTGTACCAAAGAGTGGCCAAGAACGTCAACTTCATACTCACCGCCTTCACCCTCCTTAGACCGTTCTATCACCCGAGGGGAAGCCCCAAGCCCAGAACTTATTGGCAGATTGCGGGGCTGCTACGATGTCTCGTCGACGCCAGAAATGAAAGGCACTGTAAGTTCTTCAGCAGCCGCAGTCATGGCAGCATCGGCAGCTTCTTTCTCCCTCTCGATTCGCAATATCTCCTGACCCTCCAGCAATGCCTTCTTTGATCCTTCGTTAGGATAGACATTTTCTAACTCTTGCTCGGTGTAGACATCACCGCTGTCACGAAAGCGGGTCAAGATTTCTTCCCAGACCACAACGAGAGTGCGTGGAAATTTCGGGCCCAAGTAGCAAAGGCTCCCATGATGAAGTAGAGAATTGACATAGAAATTCAGGATGGTCTCGTCCATCTTTTCCAACTTCCTCTCGAAAGCGTTTTAAAGCTCTAGATAATCCGCCGTAATGGTGGCCTTTTCGACCTCAACACGAAATTTATCAGCACTAAGCTATGCAACATGGTCCTAAGGTCGGGCAATCGACGCGGCCAGATCAGAGAAGGTTTTATGGTGCCCCTCGATGATAATGTCATGGTCAGAGATAGTTTTCTTCTGGGCTTCAATCGTTGCATTACGAGCGGCCACTTCCTCTTTCAATCTGGCCTCCTAGGCATGAGCCTTCTTTATTTCGTCCTTATAAACGTTCTCAATTCTTTCATGGGCCTCTTTCACCTCTTTCAACAAGTCGGGGTTCCTCTTGCTCTCCCACAGCGCTGCTTCTTTCTCTTCCTCCAGTTGTTTAATCTTGGCATCGCGTTCTGACAACGATCGTTCAAAATCATCCTTCTCTGACTCAAAAGAGAGGATTTCCTAGTACTTGTTGCGATTGGTATCTGCCAGCTGCTTACACAATTTTTCCCACCCTTTGGCCTGGTCTAAATCGTTTTGAATAGCCTGAAGATGTGGCATGTAAGAATCTCTATGGACTGGATGTAGATCACGATCGAACTTAACTCCTCTTAGAAACCACCTAGGGAGCACTGCCTCAAGCTTGGGAAGACTCGATGGAAGAATGTAGGCAGGTCTCCAGTGGGTACACGAAGCACCGGAGGCAAGCACAATAGAAGATGGTGGGATGCAAGTAGAAGGCGGAACAGGGTAGAATTGACAGGGATTTCTTGACCCGTTGAAGAGTGCATCGGAGCAAAAGCATGTTGTTCCGAAGAATTCGAATGGTGGTCGGACTTAGATCTCTTCAATGGCTCCTCCCTTTCATCAAAAGACCTCCTTTTCCCATACCAGCCTTTGTATGACCGACCCCACTCTCTTTCCTCTTGGTGACGGGTTTCGGCCTCTAAATCCTTTCTTCTCCAGTACTCTTCCTCCATCTCTCGGGGCTGATGATGGCCGAAAGAACGCTTAGACCAGCACTGGCAATCAGTGAACTCTTTGAAGTCATTATAAAGGCCGTGCCCTCTCATCATACCTGACATGAAGCATAAATAACAGACTTTAGAAAATAGAAAATAAGGCATGGAAAGTGTGTGCAGAAGTGAGTGTGGCCCTAGTGAAGCGTGTGGTGTGTTTGGGAGGATAGCCTCAAACGACGTCACAAACTAGATCGGGCAGGCCCCATGGAGGGAACCAGACTAATTTCAAATGCGACGTGGCTCCAATAGAGGGGCACCTCCTCAAATCTGAAATTTTCCCCCATAAGCACGTCGAAATTGACGTAAACGTCACTTAAATCACCAAACACCGCGCTAGCATTTTTACTCGGAGAAACCTGACTTCCCTTGAACCTTGGGGCGTTGTCTTTATCACTTATCTCTTGGGGAGGCAAACTCGAAATAACGGGACTCATCCGTGGAGTCTCATCACACGATTCAGAATCTCCATCATCGGATTCTGCATAGAAGTCATCACTAGAAGTAGACTCGTCGATACTGCTCCCGACTGCCCCCTCTTCATTTTCTAAGTCCAGGCATCTTTGTCTTCCCTCTATTTGAACTCTTCCTCTCCTTCCTCTGGAATTGAAGGCATTCTGACCGGGCGACTAACTCCGGCCGTAGCAACATCTCTTCCATCACGAGCCTCTTTGGCTGATTCTCTGGATAAGCCCTCTCTCTCTTAAGAAGCGCCTTCTTCGGACCCGTGGGAGGAGGTGGATCATGTGCGAACCCTGGATCGGGAAGGAGATGGGGCTTTAACTAGAATGACGGACCTCCCCGGATACAACAATTCATATTAGAGTAAGTTATCGTCAGTCAGCAAGACTTTGATGGACCTCTCCTCATCATCGATAGCCTTCAGGGTCCGACAAACTTCATCAAGAGATAGGTCCTTATTCGGCCTTGGGATAACTGCAAGAAACGTTCGACTCGTTAGAATCCCCACAACGATGCGTCGGAATTCAATAAATAGGGAAAAGAACTTACCCCCCATCGTCCACGGGCGATTAAACCCTTCAGGGCACCATACGAAGAGATATTAGGTCTTAAAATGGGACAGGTTGCTCTACAGTCGTAATATGATTTTCCGATTTCTTTGGGCTTCGATTATGACCAAAGACGGACACTCATCCCTTCTCTTGAATGAAAGAAAATACCGCAGCTCGTCGAAGCTTAGAGCGCGGTTGAATGTGCACATGTAAAGAATATACAAACAAGTCAGGATGGCATAGTCGTTGGGATGGATCTAGAATGGGGAAATGACTAGATTTGAGAGAGTAATCATTAAAAGGGGGCACAACTCCATTCAGACACATATACCGATGGCAAGTGGTATACCCCGGGGGAGGCATGTGAGTGAACTCATTCTTTTTCGAGGAGATACATCTTCCTCTGGTATGCCATGTTGCACGCAGATATTGTGCAGAACCTTAGCAGAAACCACAAAAGATGCCCTTTCAGGAGGGTTGAGAAGAACCCTAAAATTAGGAGGAGTTCAATCCAAGACCGAACCTACCAGGACCAACTGCCCGTATTATGCCTGTGAAGTGGAAGGAGAAAGGGCAACAGACGACGACTCAACTGTCGAAAGTGATGGGCTTCCTCCATTCGATTTACGGTGCAAAGATGGATGCTTCATTATAAAACAACGGAACTCACATTCAAAACGGTCAGGTGATTCTATTCTAAATTAATAATTCCCCCTACAACACTTGAACTTCGGAGGGATATCGATTCGTGCCGACACAACCAATTTCAAGTATGTACCGGGGTAAGTGCAGTGTGCTGTCTATAGGGTGTGAGCTCGACATCTGAAACACTACAAACGCTCTATCCCGTGTAGATAGTTTGCTCGCTGTGGAAAATGAAAAGGATTTCCCGTATAGTTTCCATTTGTTTTTACTTCCTCTACACTTACCTGTTATCAATCAACGATCGATAACGGATCCGCTGTCCGAAGCTATATGGAAAATTATTCTCATTGCAGGGACACCGAGTGTGCAAAAAACAAGCAGGATAAGTCCAAATTCTCTAGAAGAGCTAGGACCAATTCATGATGTGTCGTGCAGTATCAGCTATGGAACTTGGCACAAGTCCATTCTGCCGTAATGGAAAAAGATAGCAAAACGTGTCAAGCATCGGGGCAAGGCCCGAATGTCATTTTGGGAGAAACTCAAGACTCGATTTACTATCTTCCTCCATTAAGCCACAATCAACTCAAACTTCTCACGACCAACACCACGAACGCGACCTCGCCATCGAATCTTCAAATGAACATTGTAATTAGCAAACCCACCTCAGATTGAACTCTAAAACATAGAAGTGGTCAGAGACTTAGAACCAGCAAACTCTAATTGGGTCAGAGGCGACCTAGTGGATGGATCGGCGGTGACCTGAGGTTATGGTGAGCTAGGGTTTTGGTCGGAAGTGGCCCAAGAAAGCAGTGGCGAAGCTCAGATGGTGGCGATGCAGAAGGAATCATGGTGGAAAACTTGAACAAGGTCGGATCTTAGGAAACACTAGATTGGATCGAGCAAGCTAGGACGGATCGCTGCAAAAGGGGCTCAAATCGCATGAAGAAGGAGATTTGGTCACATGAAAGTGAAGAGTAGGTTCGGCTCGACTGGCTATATAGGCAGTTGAAAACCAAAAGGCAAAAAAATTCTAAGTGCTAGGGTCGCTGGCGATCCATCGACTATGGATGTGGTCCATAGAGTCGCCCATCTCTGACCCTAAATTTGCTCCGTGACATCCTACTACCACTTTGAGGTGTACTGAGAGATTGTGAAGATAAATTTGATATGTTATGACAAGCAGTAGCGGTTGAGACCAAAACTAAGTGGTCAGCAGTGTAACCTGCTACGTATCCGTAGAAGAATTCGACAAATAGATACTAAAACCGATAACTTCTAGAGCACGCCTTGTTTCCAATGAAGACGTACTATGGGGGGCAAATGTTATCTGGGTTTTTAACCTATCAGGATCCAAGAAAAGACAGAACGACTTAATGAAGTTATAATGGCTCAGAACTCAACCGAAAGGGCTAAAGCAACAAGTTAAAGAGAACCAAGCATATTGCTAAAGCAACGACTGAGTTTGACTAAAACAAGAGACCAACGTCCGCTCAGTCCAATCAACAGTCCAATGCAACCAACAAGTAAATCGTCATCAAAGCAAAGCAACACACAATGGGACTACGTGAACAACGTCAATACAAGGTGATGGGAATGCCACACATCAAAGTTCAGAAAAGGACTAAGTGTATGGATCGCTAGCAATCCATACACCATGGATCGCCGGCAATCCATAAACTTCATCATTGGGTCGCTGAACTGCTATGGCACGTAGGTAGCAAAGGAGCCTAGAAGAGAAAATGAAAAATACGCTAAGTGTATGGATTGCCAGCGATCCATACAAAGCCATGGAATTCTTACGACTTGACAAAGTAGAACAATTAAGAGAGGAGCGAAGTGGTTAGCTTGCACGCGAGCTAAGCCTATGGATCGCCAGCTATCCATAGACCATGGATCGCTAGCGATCCATGGTTTTGGCTCGGGTCACGAGCTAAACTCTATTGGATCGTCATGTGGCCATCTGCAAGCAATTGACCAGCGGGCTTGGCCCAGAAGCTCTCCGATCTCTATAAATACCATCCTATCTGTAACATGAACGAGATCTTTTCCAGACTGATTACTGAAGCTCTGCTGGAAACTTTCTTCACTCTTCATCTCCCTCACAACAATCTCCAAAGGGATTCACTTTTATTCTCCAGTGGAATCCAACTTTAGGGATTCAATCTGGCTAAGGATAATCAATAGCCTTGTAATCAAACAATACTTGTAACAGCAATTAGTCATAATAAATCTATAAAGTAGACGTAGGCTTCATTAACCACTATAAAAATCTTCTTATCTCTTTTCTTTTACTGTTCTTTTCTATACCTATTATCTGTATTATTGCTCTATAAGAATAGGGCTGGTGCTTTCACACTCAAACCAGGGTGTTGATCCATTTTTAGGGTTAACAGCAGTGCATTGATTTCTACAAATGTACATCTATTTGGTGGTGTAGAAGGTAACCCCTCTAATACTGAACACCCTTCTCTGGGACGTACGAGCTCAGAGATTTTACTTTTGCGGAAATCAATAGTGTGTTGTTGGAAATGGCAATGTGGCAATATAGTGAAAATGTTCTAAGAAAGGTAAATGTTACCTCAAGCCTCACACCTGGGGAATGGTGTAACAGTGGTTGCTTTATAGCTAAGTGGATTGCAACTATTAGGGTATGCTATCACCTTTCTAGATCTATTTATTTCTACCCGCTATGACGTTGGGTTTAAATTATGCGATGTATGCTATGGGATCCCGGATAGGTCG
Source organism: Allium fistulosum (assembly GCA_030737815.1). NCBI lineage: Eukaryota > Viridiplantae > Streptophyta > Magnoliopsida > Asparagales > Amaryllidaceae > Allium > Allium fistulosum. The sequence goes on along the minus strand of CM060902.1, from coordinate 372,846,774 downwards.
GTAATGACCGGGGTGATATCTTATTCGGTGCTATCCGTACCATCTGTTGGTTTCGTGTAGGCTGGTCTTAATTCGCAGAGATTTCGAAGATGTTGATCCTTGGTACATTCCTTTAGAAATGTACTGTACGGGAGGTAGTCCCTTACCTCGCTATTCATTGAAAATCCAAACCTCCAATAAGTGCCTTCGGCTTTAGTTATAAACCTATTATGCTGTCAAATTTAACCAATGTAACAATTTCGGCTATTTGAATATGTTTATTTAAAAGGCTTTCAAAGAATGTCATTAAAAATAATATCACTGAATTTTACGTAGAAATGATTTGATTATCATAAGGTAAAAACTCGTTCCGTGTTTATATGCGGCGTGGTCTTATGAGATACCCTTTTGTTTTCCAAATACTCATATTTTGAGTTTCTCACATCAATCTCATAACTGACCTGGAGTTTATTTTCCTTTTCCCTTAAATTTTGGGTACCCTATTTTTCGGGCAGCCAAGTAGTCGGGTAGCTTGAAGCATTTTGGAAGGAGCAATGGAGCAAGAAGACTGGAGGGTTCTTTTGTCAATAGCGATCTATTTCAAATTTCCGCTGTATCATGTAGTATGTATTTAGTATCTACCGGCCTCTGTAAGGATAGGAATTTATAACTATCTTTGCCTGGGTTAGTACTTATCGTAACTCTGATGAATAACTTAGAGTGATTGTATGTACTTTCCATATGTATAATTAATGCGAATGTGAGATTATGTTGTTATTCTATCTTCTATCTTTATTTCTTTCAAAAACCCCTAATTATCTGCCTCTTCAGCATTTGAATTTGTGGCATGTGAATACCAAGGATGTTTTAGTGTCGATCTTCGAGGGTCGAAAAGGCGGGTCGTTACAGGGATACTTTGGATCTGATATGTACAGTCATTTTTTAATGTTCATTAATGGTATGGATATATATATATATATAATTTAAAACCATTTATGCAAGTAATATAAATTTGTTTCTATGATTATTTTATCTTAATCAACTTTTGATTAAGTAATTTGGATATAGATATATATAAGGTATTTTGGGTACTTTAGAAATTTTCACTAATTAGAAATAAAGTATGCTCCTTTAAAGTATTTATATTTATTTTATTATTAGCATAAATTTTAACATGACACTTACTTACATTTGGACCATATAACAGTCAATTAGGTTTACTTTTATCAAAAATGCATTAAATATGGTTGTTATGGTAATAAATGAATTAGTTTATTATCATAAATGCACTAAATGCTTCGGTTACAATAAATTTAATGATGCAGCATGTTTGTATTTGGAATAAGAAAAGACATATGGTTTATTATTTGATTTCATGTTTGATAGTTATAGATATTTTATATGTATAATCCATGCTCATTGAAAATATGTTTCACTTTCATACTTCTGTTTTAATTTTTGGAATAATAAACTAAATATGTTTGTATTTGCAATAAAAAAAATGAAGCAGCAATTTTCATTTTTTCCCAAAATGCATGGTTATTAACTTTAATTAAGTATTCAAATAATAAAATAAAGATAAAGTGACACAGTAGCATTCCATATAGTTATACGGTTCAAAAATACATTATAACTACTACATGCATTCATGTTATTCAGTACGATATTTACTATATCATTTATGTATAATTTTATATGGCATTTAATTATGGCGTTCATCCGTGACATTTGTTATGCGATTTATTTATAATACCTTGTATCATATTTATTTAGGGAATGTCATGAATGTAACCACATACTTGAAGTAAAAGATTATAACAGCTATGATTAAAACATGTTGTGCCATGGTTATAGTTTTGAGATATTCAAATGTCATATAGACCTGAGGCATTTTTCAGAGTGTTTTATAGCACTCGAAATATATTATACATACACTAAGAAATAAATTCAAGTATATTTTTGGTGTCTCTTTGCAAACTAATTGTAAATATCCTACATTCAAAGTGAACTAATTGAAATAACATGTCACCAAAGTGACCTCTCTTATTTTAGTTGTTCATGAAAATGTTTGATATCTGTGTGTATTTATTCATGTGGATATTAGCCAGCCCAAAGGAGGACTAGTATTTGGCCGAATCACTTACACATGTGTGATGATAAATATGTGACAATTATAAAGTTTTACAAGCGAATAACTAATCAGCCTAAAGGAATATTATTATTTGACTTGAATTTATTGTCAATGTTTGATCATTACAACAAGAGTACCACTTACAGTTAATATTATTGTCCAAAGACTTGATATTAATATAGTACTAGGTATCTTAAAAAGAGACTTACAAATTATTTGAATTTACTACGGCTGATATTTGGATATGAGCATATATGGTCAACATTTATTTTTGTTCAATTTTCAACTAATTTGACTAAAGTATATGCCAATTTAAATAATATTCTCATCTTGTTTAGGAATAGCTCTAAGGAATATTAAGGGAACATTTTGTTTGTTCTTAACTTCATGGATCTAGCTCTTGCAATTAGGAGGGTCACACCCACCAATATTATGGTTGAATGCCCTTATAATTTTACAAAAAACATTCAGAGGTGTGATAATTCAAACAGCAAGAGTCAAAGGATCATAAGGTACAATATTTCATAAGTTTTCAAGGATGTGATATCCATGGGAATAATCAATATTAAGGAGTTCTTTACAGACTAAAAAACTAAGATGGGAAATGCAACAGTTTTTTGATGATGTTGAGTTTGGAGGGAGAAATAAAGTATGGATCATTGTCTTTAAAAAGAATCATTATTTTTGATTCAACTACAGTTACTTCTTCAGATAATGTATAGAATTTGTTTTCTTTCATTCACAAGAAGTAAATCGGGAACCATAATAAAAAAATGTTAAATAAAATTTTCATATGGATCATCGTCTTTAAAGAGAATCATTATCTTTGATTCAACAACAATTACTTCTGCGTATAATGTATAGAATTTGTTTCCTTTCATTGACAAAAAGTAAATCAGGAACTATAATAAAATAATGTTAAACAAAATTTTCTTCAAATTAAGGTTTATGTTTTAAAAAATCGAACTCATCTACCTCAAGGTGCAAGGTCACTAAAGAAATCCTCTTGGGAAAGCAAAAATACTATTCCCGATTGTAACGACCCGTTATTTTGTACCATTCAAATCGACAATAATCCACACATGTCTGACTTGAATAATTCAAAATAACAGATTGTAATAAAAATTTGGCAAAACTTAGCATATACAGTAAATAAATCAATCACAGAATCACAGACACAGAGTGATACAATAATACGCAGCGGAATAGATAAAATAGTAGTTCATGAAGCTACTATATAAACATCAGAGTTAGAAATAAAATACAACAGAATATCTCAAATGTAGTGAAGTCTTCATTACAACAGACGACTTCTCTGAACAAATCAACTAGAAGAGCTGAAAGCTGAGGCGATAGTTGGATCTCCAAAGGAAGCTCCAAACTCCAAAGGTGAGTCTCAAATGCCGTATCACTCGATCTGACCCGAGCGTAAAGCAAAACACAAAACACTCGAGTCAGGATTAACATTCTTATATCAATAAATCCAACTCAAGTGAAATATCAACTGAAATACAAGTAACTTAAAGGATGTTTGGGATAACCATCCTCTAAGGATCTTCAGAACTATCTACAAGGTGGAAATATACACTATAACACCGTGGTCATTCCAAATTAATTTATCCTTCAAACCAAAATATCATTTCATTTCAAATATATATATTTTCCAAAATAGTATAGATAGATTAAATAATTTAAAAAGTAAAGTATTTAATAATTTCCTCAAGTCTCACAAATCGATTCAAAACAACTCAAATTCCAAATCCACATTTAATTCAATCTAAAATTTTCCATTTTTATTCAATTTGGTTTCTAAATAACAAATTCAAATTTTATTGATTTCAAATACAGATTTGAATCACAAATTAAACCATTTAAAATTCCAATATATTTCAAAGCTTTAATATTCAACCATTTCAAAGTAAATTTAACAGTTTCGTATAGCTCTTGATCTAACTTCATTTTATTATTTAATCAGGGAATATTCACTTAATAAATTCAATATCATTTAACTAGCCTTAAATTACATTTTTACTAAATATTTCCTTAAATTTATTTAAACAAGAAATATTTATTAAATTACTTAAATCAAACCCAAGTTATAAATCATGTCTTAAATCTCAATTTCAATAAGTTCAAGTCGGTTTAATTAAATAAAATTATCTATTGAATACAATTTCAACTAAATTCAAATTATCTTCCCAACCTTCTTATTCAAATTATTACCAAAATCTAATTTGAAATATAAATTTAAATACTTAACCATATTATATGTATTAAATCAATCTTAATTAAATTAAATCTATATATATATCATTACCATTTATATATAATAATTTAAGAATCAACATTTATTAAAACCATATATTTCTTTTCAAAATATTTATATAAGGACCAACGGTGTCCGTATATAATTTCCTATCTTATGGTCAAGTGATACGGATATTTATCATTTCAATCCGTAAATTTAAATAAATACGGGTAGATATCATTTTGACCCGTAATCCCAATTTCAATTCAAATGAAAATCGCTTGAGTTTATCATTTCAACCCATAACGATTTTCTCCTATTCTAAAGTCCGTTCGGGTATGTATCATTTCAACCCATAGTGAATTCTATATTAACATGGAACTTGCAGAGTGATAACAGATAATATCAAATACAACAACAGACATATATCATCAATAACAATAAAATATAAACAATAGGATATGGTGTCATATCCCACAGGTGAACAGTTACAGATAATAGCATATATAACAATTTAAATGACTACATCAGCATATTTCAATTGTCGTTTCAATTGAAATCAAATTTAATAAATAAAAGAACGTTAATCGTGAGTGATTGCTCACCTTTCGAGGCTAGAGATGAAAGAGAATGGATGTGTTACGAACTGGATCACGATCTAGACCGTCGAACAAATCCAAACAACAATTTCAAAGCGAGGTAAGTTGAAAGTGGATTGACAGGAAAAACTGAAAGATATGGATTGATGAGAATGAATCAGAATCATTTAGATAGAACATAATATGATTATTACCTCGTTGAATCAATATTTAAAACAAATAAATAAAATATATAATTAAAAATCATTATTTTTAAACACATATATCTAAGAGTCAGTTTATTTTAAACTTTCAAATCAAAACAACTTTGTATGCACAGATCTACGATAAAACAAGGATGTAATGCATGTATGTAGGTAGAATTGTGAGCCAACCATATGTAAACTAATGCATAATTTCTTGAAATGCAGCAATGTACGTATACTGTTATGTAAATTGTACTAGATGCATACCTATAAACAAGCGTTTTATATACGCTTACAATATAAAGAATTTTAATAAAACCATTAATCAACTCATATTATAATAATAACCTCTGTACTATAAAATCAATTATAACAGTGGATATGCAAACTATATATGATAATATGCAGCTACGCCCATATATGTTTATACTTATATACTAAATAAACTAATATGTAAGTCAACTGACAATAATACAAACTACTCTATAAGCCAACTGACAAAAGTTAAGGTTCGAAAGTTTATTATAAATTTATATATATGTATAACTGAGACCACAGTACTTTGATTGTATTACTTATATATTTTATATAACATACATCTTATATAAACTATCTATAAACTTATACAACTATGCAGACAACCCAACAACAACCTATTATAATATATGCAAACTATCACCGGAAAAATGCAGACTACAAACATACTTAGACAACAAACTTTATGATAATATATATTTTTGTTTGAAAATATATCCACTAACTTATAATATAACTAATATTATAAAACTATTCGTATATTAACTGAACATGTATAACTATCATAATATAAGACTATACAACATATACAACTTATATATTCATACTGTTACATATATACTTAGCTATATATATAAACAAACAAACATAATAAAATATATATATAAGTACAATACCTTCGTTTATAGACTAGAGAAAAGAGGACCGAGCAAAATGGAAGAGAGAGAGGGAATCTCGGTTAGGCTAGAGGCGGAGGTGGGATGCGGAGGTGAGGCGACGGGTGCTGGGAGGAGCGGAGGTTGTGGACGTGACTAGGTGATGCGTGCGGTGGATCCAGTGGCACAGGGCGGGGAGGATGGGATCGGCGGTTGTTGTGGTGTTAGCGTGGTGATTGGATTGTCAGGGAGGGTGAGGCGAGCAAAAGCCTCGGTAGGTGGCTCGGCTGTCATGCGGCAAGGTTGAAGTTGCGAGAGAGGGAGGCTCAGATTGGTGGTTGCTAGACAGGGAGGAGCGGCTGGTGATTTTCGTGGTGGGAAGGGTGCTTTGCGGTGATAGCTTGGGAGGCTGGCGAAGTTTTGGAGGAAAGGCATTTGACTGGGGAGAAAACGAATGGTCAAGAGAGTGTGGTTGCGGGGCTGTAGCCGAGGCATTGGATCTGGAAAGAATGGAGATGGCATGGGGAAGGACTCAAATGTTCTTCTGTAAACAAAATAAAAGAAAACGAAAGAGGGGAGATAATGAACATGCCAGTTAATCAAAATTATGTACTTATTTATAAACGTTATATGTTCAAACGAAAGGACACAAAGAATTTTTGAACGAACAAAAAAAAATCATGTAACGGCAAATATAGTAAAGAGTGAACGAATAAATGTAGAGTGAAAGAATGATAACGGTCACCCAACTTTTTAGCTGAAAAATTTAAAGCAATTTATTGCTTGTTTGGGTTGCACGTTTTATTTGAAAAGGTTAGGAGGTTAAAAGTCATAATATATAATGGTTCCATTACTACGAACCATTTTACGGATTCCGCTGTTAATCGGACTTCAAAATACAGAATTGAATATATCGTAGAGATCAGCATGACGAGACGATCAAAACGGTATATAGATATTAGTGGTACGATCATCCGATCAAAAGTCGATAATCGGTACCGAAAAATCTGCTATTTTGCCAGAATTAAGATAAACGGAGCAGTAGAAGTCCAAATTTGGAAAAACGAAAGATGATATCTCACTCCGAAGAAGATTTAGAAATTTACTGTATAAAAATATTCAAGTTTGGAAAACATTTTATTACCGTCAATTATTAACTGATTTGAGTTTGAATAAAATTATACAATAAAATAAACTTCAATATTATAAATTGAAAATTTACCATTTGCTATATTTAATTATACGTAATCCGAATATTAAATTTTTTATTTCAAAATTCAATTATTTAAAATTTTTACAAAATTCAGTTAAATACGTTAATAAAACCGATCAAAATTTATGGGTCGTTACACTCTCCCCCACTCAAAACTTTTCGTCCCCGAAAAGGAAGGAGGTAGGAGAATAGAAACAACCAGACAGAAAAGATTAAAAGACAAGGATAAACAATTAATTTAAACTATATAAATTTTACTTGAAATATTCATTTTAAAACTTCATTTGCAACTTAATTATCTTTAATACTTTAATACCTTCCAAAAACCAATTTGTAAAATTTCTTGCTTCCTTTATAAATACCATTTATATGTTTAAATAACACCTTTATAAATATATGAAAACATTTGAAAACAATTATTTACATCATTACTTCTATTTACAAAGAAGCTATTTGAAAACATTAAATCCATAATTCATAAATTTATTAAAATTTTTTTTCTCAAGATACCTTTCAAATATTATTAATAAATCAATAATCATTTACTTTAAATATGTTTTATTTAATTAATAGCTTCTAAAATATCTATAACACTAAATTGTTCTATTAAACCATATAGTATATAAATAAACAATATTTAAAAAGGATATAGTCAACAAGGAGTGGATTCAGAAAATAGGATAAAGGTGAATAAATAAAGATGAGCAGATAAGGTAGATTCAAAAGAATAGAATCGGGCACGAATAATTAATTTAAACCATGAGAATTTCAATTTCAAATATTAATACAGAATTCCTTTGTTGGAAATACTTTTATAATAAATTATTTTTATAACGAAACAAATTTCATTTCGAAAATATTTTTATAACTCGATGTTTCAACAAGTTTATCCTTATTCCTGTAGACTCTGGTAGTGCGTTGATCAGGCACAAAACTAGAATTCTCCAGGTACTTAGTAGACTTGTTTCAACACCCAGTGAAAATACTGGAAAAACTTTTAAAAACAGATATGGAAAGTACAATCCAAACAAAAACAAACAAAACCTTTGTCTAACCATGGTTCGTAGATACACAATGGTTACGCCTGGTTCCCCCAGGAAACAATCCATATCCGTAAGCTTTCTCAGCCCTGCGAGTTACGCCATGATGACTAGTAGAATGCAGGATACACAATGGTTACGCCTGGATCCCCCAGGAAACAATCTGTACCCCTAGGCAAGACTCAGCCAGGCAGTTGCGCTATGCATGCACGATCGTAAGACCATGGGTAACGCCATGGAATTCGATGGAAACTCAAGTATCATATCCGGAAAACCAAAAATCAGAGAAATATCGATAGAATGAATCCTCAATGTGGCCACAAAGCGGATATCAAGCAGAAGGCACTTTCCATATCTTTACTTCGAAAATATGTATCATATAGTACCTTTTCAAATCAATTTCAAATATCATACTTATATAAAGTCCATTATATATAAGATTTTATTTTCAAATCAAATACCTTTCCAATAATCAAAAGTATATCAAATCACACTTATATAGACTTTCAATTATATAAGATTTCACTTTTCAAATTGAGTACCTTTTCAAATCCATAGTTTTCTAATCAACATCATACTTATACAAATCAATTTTATATAAGTTCGATAACTCCCAAATCAAGTATTTAGTAATAATAAGGTTCTCAATTCAATTCGTTTCAATATCAGTTCAGTTTCAAAATCATACACAATCCTACCCAATTATTTCTTCTCAATTTAAATATCTTTAGTTTCAAAGTTTCCAACATAATAAATTTAGAAAATAAATCCAAATTTCCAAATCAATATAATTTAAGTCAACCAATTCATTTCCAAAATCAAATGTTTCCAAAATCATCTTATACTTACATAAGGTCCATCTTATATAAGGATCAAAATTTTCAAAATAAATTTCGCTGTATGAAGAGCCATATGGGATTGAATATCTTTGCTTTTATGGGTTATATATCTTTGTAATTTAAATTGGAAATTTTCTTTTAGTAAGCAAAGATATTCTAACCCGACAGCTTTCAATTTCAGCGTCAAAATATCAATGATATTAGAATATAAGATGTACATACGTCATCATTTCGCAAAATCACATTTGATCGCTCGCTCGATCACACAAGTTCGCTTTCGAACTAGTATTGTCCATTCGACTTCACTAATGTGGATTTCGATATGGTTTCTCGACTAGAAGCCATCAGTCTCCTTGCATAGCCATATACTATGATAGAGAATTCTAGAATTTAGCCCAAAATCCATATCAAATATTCGCCATCAAGAATCGAATGAAAAATCCTAACACGAAATGGTGTAATTCACCTCGAACTTGTGTACTCAAACCTGGATCAAATTAATTATGCGAATAAAACAGCATACGTACAACTTATATATTTATTCCAACTTGTTAAATATATAGTTTCATAAAGATGTTACTAAATTAAAACATTTAACTAAATTTTTTTTCAAAATATATTGAAGACCAATTCTTTCAAAACATTTCAAATCTAAATTTCATATTAGAAAATTTTAAAATGTGCCTTATTCATTTACTTAACGAAACAGTTTCAACTTATTTAAACCATATTACTACATACTTTAACATACATACCTAACTTATATACTTTATAGTTTTCAAAATTTCTTAGCTTTGAAAAGTTAACCTTGATTTGGAAGTGCTCGAACCTTCGAAATAGTTGAAGAAATCATTTTCAAATCCAAGAGTTGGAAATCAACAACAAATCAGTAAATCAATTTTAATAGATAGGGTTATATCAAATCCGAAACTCAAGGACTGAACACCGGCTTACTTCAAATCATTTCAAATATACATACATATATCCTTTGAATATCAAATCTTACTTCGAAATTTGAAATCAAAATTGGTTTCGCAAAATCACTCGCGTAGCAATGCTACTAAAGTGGCTTCTCCCCCACTCTGAAACTCGAAAATCAATATCGATGATGCGTGCACTCATCACCGAAATTATTTTCCAGCGACATAAGTGAGTTCTGGACTTCTATTTTCTCAAACTTCTTTTGAAATTTCTTCGAAACTCATTAAAATCATTTGAAACATTTCTTATTCGGAAAATATTTTTAAATCATATTATTATTATATATTTCAAAATCTTAAAACCAATTTCAAAATACCGGAGTTCAATTCTCGAATTTCAAATTTAAAATCCTTCAGTTATAAATCAAATTTCTTATATAGTTTTTTCAAAATTACAAATCCTTTCGAAACCTCAAATTATTATTTTAAAAGGGTTTAAAATCTTTATCGAAAACATTTCACTTTTATATATAGAATATAATCATACTTATAAAAATTTCGATATATAAAACAATTTCCAAAATACGAATAAACCCGATTTTTCAAAAGGATGATTCAAGAATGGATTTCAAAACAAAGATAGATATTCAAATTAGAGGTACTCTAATCAAATTGGATTCTGATTCGAAGATAAGTTCAATTACAAAACAAATAAGGGATATACTTATATAAATCGCGGGCGACCTTAACCGGTCAACCGTGATTTCAAAATAAGATCAGTGCAGAATTCTGAGGCAAATCGACATTCGATCGCCAGAGATAGAATTCGACATAACAAGAAATAGCAGCATCTAAACCGAGGGATATATAAATCTCCGGTGAATCAATGCCAATTGTAAAGGAGTTCCACCCCTTTACAAAGCATTCAAAGATCGGTGGGATCGCCTATTCTTATAGAGATCATTCGAAGTGGAGTTATTGGATACTCCAGAATCAAAAGAATACCAATAGAGAGAGACAAGAATGAATTTTGGAACCGTAGGGAATGTTCCAAAGTTCAAAGGAAAACGAGTCAAAAGGAAGAGATTAAACATGAATAAAAGTGATTTTGTAAATAAATTTACAATATATGCTAAGTTTTGCCTAGAGCCAAAGCTCTGATACCAACTGTAACGACCCATTATTTTGTACCATTCAAATCGACAATAATCCACACATGTCTGACTTGAATAATTCAAAATAACATATTGTAATAAAAATTTGGCAAAACTCAGCATATACAGTAAGTAAATCAATCACAGAATCACAGACACAGAGTGATACAATAATACGCAGCGGAATAGATAAAATAGTAGTTCATGAAGCTACTATATAAACATCAGAGTTAGAAATAAAATACAACAGAATATCTCAAATGTAGTGAAGTCTTCATTACAACAGACGACTTCTCTGAACAAATCAACTAGAAGAGCTGAAAGCTGAGGCGATAGTTGGATCTCCAAAGGAAGCTCCAAACTCCAAAGGTGAGTCTCAAATGATGTATCACTCGGTCTGACCCGAGCGTAAAGCAAAACACAAAACACTCGAGTCAGGATTAACATTCTTATATCAATAAATCCAACTCAAGTGAAATATCAACTGAAATACAAGTAACTTAAAGGATGTTTGGGATAACCATCCTCTAAGGATCTTCAGAACTATCTACAAGGTGGAAATATACACTATAACACCGTGGTCATTCCAAATTAATTTATCCTTCAAACCAAAATATCATTTCATTTCAAATATATATATTTTCCAAAATAGTATAGATAGATTAAATAATTTAAAAAGTAAAGTATTTAATAATTTCCTCAAGTCTCACAAATCGATTCAAAACAACTCAAATTCCAAATCCACATTTAATTCAATCTAAAATTTTCCATTTTAATTCAATTCGGTTTCTAAATAACAAATTCAAATTTAATTGATTTCAAATACAGATTTGAATCACAAATTAAACCATTTAAAATTCCAATATATTTCAAAGCTTTAATATTCAACCATTTCAAAGTAAATTTAACAGTTTCGTATAGCTCTTGATCTAACTTCATTTTATTATTTAATCATGGAATATTCACTTAATAAATTCAATATCATTTAACTAGCCTTAAATTACATTTTTACTAAATATTTCCTTAAATTTATTTAAACAAGAAATATTTATTAAATTGCTTAAATCAAACCCAAGTTATAAATCATGTCTTAAATCTCAATTTCAATAAGTTCAAATCGGTTTAATTAAATAAAATTATCTATTGAATACAATTTCAACTAAATTCAAATTATCTTCCCAACCTTCTTATTCAAATTATTACCAAAATCTAATTTGAAATATAAATTTAAATACTTAACCATATTATATGTATTAAATCAATCTTAATTAAATTAAATCTATATATATATATATCATTACCATTTATATATAATAATTTAAGAATCAACATTTATTAAAACCATATATTTCTTTTCAAAATATTTATATAAGGACCAACGGTGTCCGTATATAATTTCCTATCTTATGGTCAAGTGATATGGATATTTATCATTTCAATCCGTAAATTTAAATACATACGGTTAGATATCATTTCGACCCGTAATCCTAATTTCAATTCAAATGAAAATCGCTTGGGTTTATCATTTCAACCCATAACGATTTTCTCCTATTCTAAAGTCCGTTCGGGTATGTATCATTTCAACCCATAGTGAATTCTATATTAACAGGGAACTTGCAGAGTGATAACAGATAATATCAAATACAACAACAGACATATATCATCAATAACAATAAAATATAAACAATAGGATATGGTGTCATATCCCACAGGTGAACAGTTACAGATAATAGCATATATAACAATTTAAATGACTACATCATCATATTTCAATTGTCGTTTCAATTGAAATCAAATTTAATAAATAAAAGAACGTTAATCGTGAGTGATTGCTCACCTTTCGAGGCTAGAGATGAAAGAGAATGGATGTGTTACGAACTGGATCACGATCTAGACCGTCGAACAAATCCAAACAACAATTTCAAAGCGAGGTAAGTTGAAAGTGGATTGACGGGCAAAACTGAAAGATAGGGATTGATGAGAACGAATCAGAATCATCTAGATAGAACAGAATATGATTATTACCTCGTTTAATCAATATTTAAAACAAATAAATAAAATACATAATTAAAAATCATTATTTTTAAACACATATATCTAAGAGTCAGTTTATTTTAAACTTTCAAATCAAAACAACTTTGTATGCACAGATCTATGATAAAACAAGGATGTAATGCATGTATGTAGGTAGAATTGTGAGCCAACCATATGTAAACTAATGCATAATTTCTTGAAATACAGCAATGTACGTATACTGTTATGTAAACTGTACTAAATGCATACCTATAAACAAGCGTTTTATATACGCTTTCAATATAAAGAATTTTAATAAAACCATTAATCAACTCATAATATAATAATAACCTCTGTACTATAAAATCAATTATAACAGTGGATATGCAAACTATATATGATAATATGCAGTTACGCCCATATATGTTTATACTTATATACTAAATAAACTAATCTGTAAGTCAACTGACAATAATACAAACTACTCTATAAGCCAACTAACAAAAGTTAAGGTTCGAAAGTTTATTATAAATTTATATATATGTATAACTGAGACCACAGTACTTTGATTGTATACCTTATATATTTTATATAACATACATCTTATATAAACTATCTATAAACTTATACAACTATGCAGACAACCCAACAGCAACCTATTATAATATATGCAAACTATCACCGGAAAAATGCAGACTACAAACATACTTAGACAACAAACTTTATGATAATATATATTTTTGTTTGAAAATATATCCACTAACTTATAATATAACTAATATTATAAAACTATTCGTATATTAACTGAACATGTATTACTATCATAATATAAGACTATACAACATATACAACTTATATATTCATACTGTTACATATATACTTAGCTATATATATAAACAAACAAACATAATAAAATATATATATAAGTACAATACCTTCGTTTATAGACTAGAGAAAAGAGGACCGAGCAAAATGGAAGAGAGAGAGGGAATCTCGGTTAGGCTAGAGGCGGAGGTGGGATGCGGAGGTGAGGCGACGGGTGCTGGGAGGAGCGGAGGTTGTGGACGTGACTAGGTGATGCGTGCGGTGGATCCAATGGCACAGGGCGGGGAGGATGGGATCGGCGGTTGTTGTGGTGTTAGCGTGGTGATTGGATTGTCAGGGAGGGTGAGGAGAGAAAAAGCCTCGGTAGGTGGCTCGGCTGTCATGTGGCAAGGTGGAAGTTGCGAGAGAGGGAGGCTCAGATTGGTGGTTGCTAGACAGGGAGGAGCGGCTGGTGATTTTCGTGGTGGGAAGGGTGCTTTGCGGTGATAGCTTGGGAGGCTGGCGAAGTTTTGGAGGAAAGGCATTTGACTGGGGAGAAAACGAATGGTCAAGAGAGTGTGGTTGCGGGGCTATAGCCGAGGCGTTGGATCTGGAAAGAATGGAGATGGCATGGGGAAGGACTCAAATGTTCTTCTGTAAACAAAATAAAAGAAAATGAAAGAGGGGAGATAATGAACATGCCAACTAATCAAAATTATGTACTTATGTATAAATGTTATATGTTCAAACGAAAGGACACAAAGAATTTTTGAACGAACAAAAAAAAATCATGTAATGGCAAATATAGTAAAGAGTGAACGAATAAATGTAGAGTGAAAGAATGATAATGGTCACCCAACTTTTTAGCTGAAAAATTTAAAGCAATTTATTGCTTGTTTGGGTTGCACGCTTTATTTGAAAAGGTTAGGAGGTTAAAAGTCACAATATATAATGGTTCCGTTACTACGAACCATTTTACGGATTCCGCTGTTAATCGGACTTCAAAATACAGAATTGAATATATCGTAGAGATCAGCACGACGAGACGATCAAAACGGTATATAGATATTAGTGGTACGATCATCCGATCAAAAGTCGATAATCGGTACCGAAAAATGCTGCTATTTTGCCAGAATTAAGATAAACGGAGCAGTAGAAGTCCAAATTTGGAAAAACGAAAGATGATATCTCACTCCGAAGAAGATTTAGAAATTTACTGTATAAAAATATTCAAGTTTGGAAAACATTTTATTACCGTCAATTATTAACTGATTTGAGTTTGAATAAAATTATACAATAAAATAAACTTCAATATTATAAATTGAAAATTTACCATTTGCTATATTTAATTATACGTAATCCGAATATTAAATTTTTATTTCAAAATTCAATTATTTAAAAATTTTACAAAATTCAGTTAAATACGTTAATAAAACCGATCAAAATTTATGGGTCGTTACACCGATGATTTGTAGTATTTCTCCATAAAGATAAATAATGGATTAGTGAAGATGTTTATGTTGGTTTACATCAATCCATATAAGATATTAGTTTGAAATGTAAATTTAAGGTATGAATGTATAGTATAAATCTATATAGGATAATAAAGATTGAGATCTTTTCCCTTACCTTAAAGTAACATGATCATTGGTGATGAATAACTATTCAAAACCAAAAGGGATTAAGCGAGTAATGCAGAAAAGTATAAGGCTCGTTATAGAAAAGACTATACTCAGGAGGAAAACAATGTTTTTTTAAAAGATACTTTCTCTTTGGTTTTATTGAAAGACTCTTTAGAATTATTTTGGAACTTGTTGCAGAATAAAATTTTGAGCAATATCAGAAGGATATTAAAGTCATGTTTCTCAATGGAGACATTGATGAAACAATTAAAGAAACCCACTTAGGGGTTACTCTTTTGTATTAGGATTTAAATACACTGTTATTATTCGTGGGGTGATATTTGGATTATAACAAAAGAGCTGAGCAGATAATTGCATAAAAATGTTTGGTATGCAAACTGCGAAGCAATTGATTCTCTTTTTCCAAAAGGGACAAATATTGTCTTATATAGTGATATAAGAACATCCTTGAAGCTAAAGAATGCAAAAGATTCCTCGTACATTTGCGGTGTAGAGCCTAATGCATGTTGAGGCATATACACATATGGATATTGCATGTATTATTTGACAGATATCTTACTGACATTGATAAAAGATTATATGCTCATAGATAAAAGGTGGGATTTGTTGGAGATAATAAAGCATTACAATCCAAATATTTTAGATGCCAAGAGTATAAAAGATCCACATCAGGTAATAATGATAAATTTTTTCATGGAGCTATATAAGGAAAGTTGTCATACAGACACTTATAGCCTCCTCTATTTTCGAACTAGTATTTACTTTCTGTTAGGGGGCATCTAATGATGGAAAATAATTGCAAACTTTTATCATAAAGCTATGCAATATTAAAAAAAGAATTAAAGATCACTAAAATAATATCATGACAATAAACAGCATATTATTTTCCAATAAGAGGAGATTGCAAATTAATTTCTATTAATAGAGCATGTTGTGACAAATTCCATTATGGTGGATCCGCTTACAAAAGGATTATCACCAAGGTCTTTCATAAGCATGTTGCTCAATTGGTGTAAATTTTATGTAAGGATATTTTGGTTCATGGGGAGTTTGTATTTGGTACTGTCACATGACATATTGTCTATACTTCAGTTACAGACATATATCAAGTTCTTTTTTCCGATCAGAAATAAAGTAATAAAGTTTTGTTTGCATTATAAGTTGTTCAAATATTGAACATTTTGATCTCACTAAAGTAGGACCGGTTGGAAATAGACATGTATAGATCACATCTCATGTAACTTTCATGCTACGCATCCATGATTGTGTTGTTATATGTGACCGCTGATGGGTTTAGTTACGCTAAAAGTAACGAAAACCGCTTTGATCCTTTGCCTGCATACTTAATGGACGAGATTGTTTATGTTATATATAGTAAATTTTTAAGCTCATAAAGTTATACACATTTGTAAGGTTATTACATATATGGCCCCAGGGGAGATTGTTTGAAAATTCCAACGTATGGGCCACATATGTAAAATAAAATATGTTGTGCTATTTTGGTGTAAAGTCTAACTAATGTGGTCAAATTATGAATTGAAGTTCAAAGGCTTAAGGATATAATTGTAATGGTATTGATGGATAGATACCGGGGCATTTCTAATTAGTTGAAGGGCCAAATTAGAAATTACCAACATTATAAATAAGGAGCTATGGTTCCCAAATTACATAAGCTCTAGCTATTCTCCTAATCTCTTCTATGGAAATAATTCAAATCTATGGTTTATGTCAATTTGAAAAATTATATCCAACTCTTATCTTTTAGATCCATCTCCTTCTCTTTATCAGTTTATGAAAGCAACAACTATGGATTTAGATCTAATATAAGATCCAGGGCTTGTGTCAAAATGGAAAAACATACCAAATTTACTTTCCAATCAGCAACTATGAATGCAGGTATGACTTCCGCTAATTGGTTTACTTTCTTCTGATTTATTCTCAATAAAATCAATATGGGTCACCTATTCAGATCTAGGTTTCATAATTAGTCAATCCTAATGTATATTTAAATTCTAACAGATCAAACATAGTACATCAAATTTTAAACTCTTCCTTCTTATAATAACTAATCTGATATGAAGATTTTTAACTCCAAGCTTCTGAAAGTTACTGTTCTTTTTATGTGTGTAAAACTATCCCTAACTAAACTCATTATACTTAGCTGGTTTGTAACAACCCGAAATTTTCAATCCCGAAAATTCCAGATAGTTAGGAAAAGAAGAAAAAGAGATAGAAGAAGAAACAGAAAACAAGTCACAGAATCTCACATTCGCAGCGGATGAAATATAATATCAAATAATAACAGTTATACAAAAGAATATTATATCTATCAATTACATTTTAATACATCAGAGTTACACATCTATACAGACACTGAATATGCACAATCATCATGTCACAGATATACGACAATAAAATACAGCGGAATCACTCCATACGTTCCTGCCATCTAGCTCGCCTCCTGAGCTCCATAACGTCCTTACCTGAAAATCTGTAATACTCGGTCTGACCCGAGCATTACATCAAAGTAATACCCGGGTCAGGCTGGAAACCAGCGTGAGTAAACCCATCTAACATGGAATACAAAAGTATGCAACTCATTTAAACCCGGGGTACTTGTATCTAGTTACAATCTCACAAGTTATTATAACCATCTCTTATTTCACACATCCATTTCTAAGTGCCCAAACTTAGATTAAAGGGTCCAATTCACATAAATCATTCCATTTCACCCTATTGATTTCACATATCAGTTATAAAGAACCGAAGTGGTTTCGGGTATTTACTAATACCCGAATCCAGTCTCTTCGAACTCAGTTCGTCTTAACCCATATTATACGAGTGAAATGCAATTCAACTTTTAAATAAAAGATGTCATCCTTTTTACACATCAATTCATCTTCGATAGATAACTACATTATCATTGTCCATCCAATCATCACAAGTCATTTCATATCAGAGATATCAATCTATTCGAGGCATTTAATCATCATTTGATCATTCATAAGCAAGATGGATCATTTCCAAAATCAATTTACTAATTAAATTAATTACTAATCCTTTAATTACATAAATTACTTTTTCTTAATCATTACACCAAATAAATTAACCTTTAATTAACTGATTAATTATACATCAACTATTGATTAATAAACTTAATTATTAGTCACTATCTCTCAATACAAATTATTTTATCCATAGTTACCTTGATAATTAATTAATCAATCTTTAATCATGGATTAAATTATTCTTTATCCATAAATTAATAACCCTTAAATTAGTAATTTATTAATCTTAATTATCCCTTACATCATGTGATTATCCTTTGATTTACTTCTATTTAATCATCATTATTTAATTATTTTTATTAAACAGTTCCTATTACTTAATTTCTTTATTGAGTAATTTAACCTTTCATTTTATTGTTCTTTAAAACGTTTTTTTATCTTCCTTCACTTACTTCATATATATAGATAAATATATTTTTGTTTTTAAAACAAACCTTTGGGCCGAAAGACCCAAAAACTAATCAAATTGAATCCTATTATATCAATTACAAAATCAATGGATTTAGGCCCAACCCAAACAACATCTCTTACACCTCTCCTCCTCTTCCCAAACACCAGGCTAATCGCAACCATCCAGACTCAGGAACGCGAACAACAACAACAAAGCAAGACACGATCGATCGAAAATCCAGGTGCCAAAGCCAGCTCCAAACACACGCATGTGCAACTCGCCTCAGCTCCAGAATCGAACCCCAAAGTTCCACACCCGATTTGTATCCAACCTGACACCCCTCGTGTACGCTGTGCACATGCACAGTCTCATCTCCGACCATCTTTCCGACACGACAGTCATCCCCGTTAGCTTATCATTTCCTGACCCAAGTTCGCCGCAACGACGAGGCAAATGTGGCTCCTGATCGAAAATCGATCTCCTACCTATCCCAAAACCGAACCCAGAGAACCACATCCCCTCCAAATCGACCCATACAAACCCCTGTCGATTGTTACTGCGCTCGCCACCCACCACCAGCAGAGGCCTACATCTGCAGCAACCTCTCTGCCAAAAACCACGGGGTCCGATCGCACCATCACCTGAAACGAACATCGCGTTCGTCGACCCTACCTTGCCATTCTTAAACCCTAAACTCGATCGCTTCCCACCATCCAAGCATTTATCGAAAATTCCGCCATGGTCGAACTCTTGCTTAGGACCACCTCCCCCTTCCAGAACAAACCGCAACCTCTCTCGATGACGAAGATGACTAGAATAATTTTTTGAACGTAAATAAGTTATTCAACAATTTATCTAACTATGGTGCATTAGAAATCATAATTTTTCTTCTAAAATTCGTATTTCCACATAAGTAATCAGATTACATGCTTGAATTCATAATTTAAACTTATCAAATTTTCACTAAAATCCGTTTTATCACTGTAAATGGGAACTCTGCTGAACTATACAACATGGTTTACATCCAAACTATTTTTAACATAAACTATACCCAAAATTAAACACTTTCCTAGTTTATAGCATCCAAAATCATCAACTGGATAATGAGATAAGGAATTTTTAATAATGGAATGAGCAGACATTTCATAGTTTATCAGATAACAGAACAAATTTATGTTCAAGATTCAATCTAAAGTTTCACACAACCATGCTTAAACTTTATCATAAGAAGTCGAGATTTAACTAATTAAAGTTTCTTGGGTATGTATACTCACCTGATTTAGAAACAAAGCCTGGAAGTTTTTAATTGGAACTTGAAAGCTTGGTTAATACTTAAACTGAAGCTGTAATTTGTTTCTCTGGAATTTTTTTTGGGCTTGATGATTACTTGATCTGCTCTGGTTTTGCTTGATTTAGTTGAAAAACAAATCGACAGAGATAATTTCCTTTCAGGTTGGAAAGAAGATGAAACCCCTTTTTTTCTGATCGAATGAGAAGAAATAACAGGTAGGGAATATATACATAACGAAAGTATACTGTATCTTGTTTTTGTTGTATACAACAAGCTTCTTATTTTATTTTTATTATATTTTTCCTTTGTCTTTCACCAGATTAGAAGGTAGAAATGATTTTATTTAGGTTGTGAAATGACTTATTTTTTTGCTAGCATTTAATGTACAAGTGAAGGCGGTAACTGGTCAGCTTCATTTTTGTTAAGATTTTATAAATATTTTGAATAGACAAAATGTTAGGCTGAGATGATAGCAAATTAAATGCTTGGTTTCCTCATATGTTTACATATTATTATTACAATTTGCTATATGAAGATATTTGTATGTGAGTATTCATTTGCAGGTAGACAAAGCTTGTGTATGAAGATAGTTTGTATAAATTTTTTTGTCTTCTTGCTTGATTCATATACAAATGTTTGACTTATTACCTTCTAGCTTGAACTTCAATATACTGTTTTGTCTGGTATTATGTTATACTTTATTTTATTTTATTCTATACCTTGTGTTTCACTTAAAATTGTTATAGTTATTTATACACTTGTTTTTATTTATATTCATTTCCATTTGTATTTTAGCCATCAACATTTAAATTATATACATAAGTTTTATTTACATTTAATATTTATATTTTATATTGATAGACTTTGATTTTATTTCAAACAGTATCATTCATATATATTTATTTATCAGATGTTAACAAGGTAAGCATTTAAATTTAATTATATAAGATAAATTTTATTGTACATATTATTAAGAGATTTTATTTAAATTTTCAAATCAATTTCCTTTCAAAAATACAAATCCATACAAATAAATGGCAATTATTCCAAAAGTCATATCCATTTTAAAATGATAAGTTTACTTTTTATTTAAATTAGATTAAATATCTATTAAAATAATACTGCTAAAATACCGGGTCGTCACATTCCTCCCCCCTTTGAATCTTTTCGTCCTCGAAAAGGAACGAAGCCAGATTTATTAAGATACTTAAAATCATATAAATTTTCTTTGATCATTTTTAAACTACTTTAAAAATCTATATAACATTTCTAAAATAGTTTTTATAAAAATACTTTTATAACTTGATATTTCGACAAGTCCATCTTCATTCTCATAGAGATTCGGTCATACGTTGATCAGGCGTAGGACTGAAAATCTATAAGTACTTGGTAAAATCGTTTTCAACACCCAGTGAAAATACTATAGAAAATAATTTTATTGAAAATATAGAAAACAGTTTTGAAATAGAGAAAATATCTTTGGTGAGAATGCTCTGGAAATCATCACCCCCATCCATGGTCGCAGTTACATCCTGGGTTACGTTGCCATCGCAGCAAAAGTCCATGTAACTGTAGGTCTCCGCGCCCCTCGATTACGCCATGGAACCCACAACAGATCGCAGTTACATTCCAGGGTTACGTTGCCATCACAGCAAAAGTCCATGTAATTGTTGGCTCTTAGCAGCACACACGATTTTCGCTGTCAAAATGAAACTTCTCCACTCTCACATAGGTCGCAGTCTACCGATGTAAAATCAAACGTAGATTGTTGGCTCTCAGGGGCACACACGACTTTCGCTATGTTACCATAGTGTCGCAGTCTACTGATATAAAATCAAACGTAGACTGTTGGCTCTCAGCGGCACACACGACTTTCGCTATGGTTTGCAGTAGATCGCAGTGACATTGAGTTACACTGTCGTCATAGCATAACCCAAATGCCTCTGTAGGCACCAGCCCCTCGACTTTCGCTACACAATAATCCTCAGGAACTAGTTTTGTTCGGACTCCTCACAGGATCAACTTTAGAACCTCCCCCTTTGAGGCTCAAGGCAGTACCAACCTGTGGCACTCCTGAGAAGTTCATTTCAAGGGGGCGCCTTTTTCCCCAGAGCCAATCTCAAAAACACTTTATACTATACACATATAGTATTTTTTCCAAATCATACACCTAGTATGAATTTCATATAAATCTCCTTTACAAAATCGATTCCCAAAATCGATAATTCACAAACTAGGCTTTCCAAATTCCAAATTTGATTTTCCTCAAAAATCAAAGCCTTTCCAAATTCAAAGGTTCCCAAAACCTTTTCCTCAAAATCATTTTCATAAAATCCTTTATATATACATATATATAATAATCTTGGAAAATCTTTGGTTCAATTCATACTTGTATAAATTCATTTTTATACTTCAAATATTTCCAAAACCCTTTTCTTCTGGCAAAAGATTCAACAAGGGGAGTTTTATCATATATATAACAAAGACATATAACTTTGTTTATCCCAAATCAAATATTCAAATTTTGATTACTCTTTTATTTTGATTACTCTTTTGTAAAGTCATTTACCATATTGCTTACTTCCATATAGTAAATTTAAATCATAGAAATTTCCAATTTCCATTTTACCCCATCATATATTTCACAAAATATACTTTTTATCTCAAAGACCATTTTACAATTCTTATCCATAAATTTTCAATATCAATTTCATTCAAAACCCGTACGATGTCCACATATCATCCGTACGCAATATCAATCTGATCGCTTACTCGATCACACAATTTCACTTCTGAACTAGTATTGTCCACCTAACTTCCTAGTGCAGACTCAGATCTGGTTTCTTGATCAGAAACCGTCATTCTCCTTGCATAGTCACAACTATGATAGAGAATATCCAGAACCAATCAAAAATCTATATCCAGGTTCGCCATCGAAAATCGAACGAAAAACCCCAACTCGGATCGATAATACTATCTCGAAATTCTATGCTCGAATCTGGATCAAATCACTATGCGAATAGAATAATGTACGTACATCCTACGTATTTATCTTCATTGATTATCAGTTAAATCAATTTCCTTTCTATTCATCCTCACTTTGATTTTATTCACTTATTCACATTTGCCTTAATCCACATTTGGATTATCACTTCAATTCTTATCTCAGTTGGGTATTTAATCAATAACAGTTTGAACTCCAACCAGTTTATATTTAGGAAATAGCTTGAAAATTTTAAAAATAGATAAGTAGTTGAAAATAATATTAGTTTGTAAAATAGCTGTAAAATAGTTAGATAATTGTAAATAGTTGAAAAATAATCAAATAGTTATAGAAATTTTAAATAATTGCAAAATAGTTGTAAAATAGTAATCAGTAATAAAGTAGTAGAAAAATAGTAATTAGTTTATAAAACAGTTGTAAAATAGTTAAATAGTTCCAAAAGTACTTTTAAAACAAGCTTAAGATAGTTTTAGGTTTAAAAAGAAAAGTTGTGTAGTAAATAGTTTGGAAAAATAGATTCATATTAAAACAATTTATTTTGAAAATAGTCCAGAGTCAAACCGTTCAATTCCCTATCAATTCAGTTTAAATTTCTACTTCCATTTAAATTGACTCAATTCCAATTTGATTAACTTCAATTTCCCTTGAACTTGATTTATTCCCAATTCAAGTTGAATTAACCTCAATTTCTTTCCAAATTCAGATCAAATTCCATTTGATTTTAAACATATCCACTTTAATTACAAATTTCAATTTATTCAAATTAACTTAGACTAATTTCAAATTGAATCCACTTCAATTTCAAATCATTTCAATTTCTATATGAATTAATCCCAATTCCCATTTTTGAATTTGAACTCATTCAATCTTCAATTTTATTTCAAATCAATCCAATACAAATTTTCCATTTGAATTTTAAACTTATCCATCTTAAATCACAATTCCCATTAATTCAAATCAAATTCAGTTTGAACTAATTCAATTTAAATCTCAATTTTAAACCATCCCGAATTATATAAATTCGAGTTAAATTTTTAAATGTTGATTTAATCTCTTAAATTAAATTAACCTTTATTTTTAAATCAATAATCCAAATCTTTAAATAATTTAATTCTGAGTCCAATTCTCAAAATTCAAATTCAAATTATCTATACTTAACTTATTACAAAGTTCAAATAAGAATTCAAAAACAATTTAATCTTCAGATTCTAATTTATTATCCATTTCTAACTTCAAAACCAATTCTCAGTTTCATAGATTATTTATAACAATAGAATGATATCAGGATAAATAAACATCCAAATTTATCCAAACACCCATTAACAACATCCATTTTCAATTTCCAGATCTCAAACCCATTTTGAGATCACTCATAACTCCCATTTAAAATCAACCATTTAACTTCCCAAGTTAAATTTCAATTTCATCTCAAAATTTCCAATTCAGGTTGTTTGTTAACTCATTTAACTTTCCCAAAGTTAAATTCAATTTACTTAATTCAGCCAACCTCACCCAAATTGGATTCCCATTTCAAATTTTAAACTTCACATTAATAATCTTATGAGTTCAAAAACTTATCACCTTGGGTATCACATCTTATTCCAAATTTAAAACTCAACATTTAGAGTTTATCTCAAATCATCTTTGACATTACGTATATCCCTCATATATACATATTTCCTTAGCACACCAAGTTATACCTTAAATTTAAACCATTTTTGGTTTTAATTCAAATAAATTTCTTTTAATACTTTGAAACAAATTCCAAATTTTCTGGACTTAGATTTAAGACTTCACAATTGAAATTATCTTCAATTCCAATTTATAAGTCATTTCATTATTATCTTACTCTGAAACTTTTTCCCAAATTCAAGATTTAATTTCAGTTTGAATCCATTTAAAACTTACCTTTATTTAATTTCAATTTGGTTGTATTACTATTACCACTTATATTTAATTCCAATAATTTAACAACCAATTACCTTGACATTTATTGGTTAAGGAATATTGCTTTCTATATCAAAATATATTCTTATATAAAATCATTTAAAACCTTTTTATATGAAAATAACAAGTACGCTCTCATATATAAACACACACACTCAACTCATTCTAGGGTACTATTGACCCTATCCTTAATGATTAAACCCACCAGAGCCAAGGTTTTCGCTTAACCTGGCTCTGATATCAAGTGTAACAACCCAAAATTTTCGATCCCGAAAATTCCAGATAGTTAGGAAAAGAAGAAAAAGAGATAGAAGAAGAAACAGAAAACAAGTCACGGAATCTCACATTCGCAGCGGATGAAATATAATATCAAATAATAACAGTTATACAAAAGAATATTATATCTATCAATTACATTTTAATACATCAGAGTTACACATCTATACAGACACTGAATATGCACAATCATCATGTCACAAATATACGACAATAAAATACAGCGGAATCACTCCATACGTTCCTGCCATCCAGCTTGCCTCCTGAGCTCCATAATGTCCTTACCTGAAAATCTGTAATACTCGGTCTGACCCGAGCATTACATCAAAGTAACACCCGAGTCATGCTGGAAACCAGCGTGAGTAAACCCATCTAACATGGAATACAAAAGTATGCAACTCATTTAAACCCGGGGTACTTGTATCTAGTTACAATCTCACAAGTTATTATAACCTTCTCTTATTTCACACATCCATTTCTAAGTGCCCAAACTTAGATTAAAGGGTCCAGATCACATAAATCATTCCATTTCACCCTATTGATTTCACATATCAGTTATAAAGAACCGAAGTGGTTTCGGGTATTTACTAATACCCGAATCCAGTCTCTTCGAATTCAGTTCGTCTTAACCCATATTATACGAGTGAAATGCAATTCAACTTTTAAATAAAAGATGTCATCCTTTTTACACATCAATTCATCTTTGATAGATAACTACATTATCATTGTCCATCCAATCATCACAAGTCATTTCATATCAGAGATCAATCTATTCGAGGCATTTAATCATCATTTGATCATTCATAAGCAAGATGGATCATTTCCAAAATCAATTTACTAATTAAATTAATTACTAATCCTTTAATTACATAAATTACTTTTTCTTAATCATTACACTAAATAAATTAACCTTTAATTAACTGATTAATTATACATCAACTATTGATTAATAACCTTAATTATTAGTCACTATCTCTCAATACAAATTATTTTATCCATAGTTACCTTGATAATTAATTAATCAATCTTTAATCATGGATTAAATTATTCTTTATCCATAAATTAATAACCCTTAAATTAGTAATTTATTAATCTTAATTATCCCTTACATCATGTGATTATCCTTTGATTTACTTCCATTTAATCATCATTATTTAATTATTTTTATTAAACAGTTCCTGTTACTTAATTTCTTTATTGAGTAATTTAACCTTTCATTTTATTGTTCTTTAAAACTCTTTTTATCTTCCTTCACTTACTTCATATATATAGATAAATATATTTTTGTTTTTAAAACAAACCTTTGGGCCGAAAGACCCAAAAACTAATCAAATTGAATCCTATTATATCAATTACAAAATCAATGGATTTAGGCCCAACCCAAACAACATCTCTCACACCTCTCCTCCTCTTCCCAAACACCAGGCTAATCGCAACCATCCAGACTCAGGAACGCGAACAACAACAACAACAAAGCAAGACACGATCGATCGAAAATCCAGGTGCCAAAGCCAGCTCCAAACACACGCATGTGCAACTCGCCTCAGCTCCAAAATCGAACCCCAAAGTTCCACACCCGATTTGTATCCAACCTGACACCCCTCGTGTACGCTGTGCACATGCACAGTCTCATCTCCGACCATCTTTCCGACACGACAGTCATCCCCATTAGCTTATCATTTCTTGACCCAAGTTCGCCGCAACGACGAGGCATATGTGACTCCTGATCGAAAATCGATCTCCTACATATCCCAAAACCGAACCCAGAGAACCACATCCCCTCCAAATCGACCCATACAAACCCCTGTCGATTGTTACTGCGTTCGCCACCCACCACCAGCGGAGGCCTACATCTGCAGCGACCTCTCTGCCAAAAACCACGGGGTCCGATCGCACCATCACCTGAAACGAACATCGCATTCGTCGACCCTACCTTGCCATTCTTAAACCCTAAACTCGATCGCTCCCCACCATCCAAGCATTTATCGAAAATTCCGCCATGGTCGAACTCTTGCTTAGGACCACCTCCCCCTTCCAGAACAAACCGCAACCTCTCTCGATGACGAAGATGACTAGAATAATTTTATGAACGTAAATAAGTTATTCAACAATTTATCGAACTATGGTGCATTAGAAATCATAATTTTTCTTCTAAAATTCGTATTTCCACATAAGTAATCAGATTACATGCTTGAATTCATAATTTAAACTTATCAAATTTTCACTAAAATCTGTTTTATCACTGTAAATGGGAGCTCTGCTGAACTATACAACATGGTTTACATCCAAACTATTTTTAACATAAACTATACCCAAAATTAAACACTTTCCTAGTTTATAGCATCCAAAATCATCAACTGGATAATGAGATAAGGAATTTTTAATAATGGAATGAGCAGACATTTCATAGTTTATCAGATAACAGAACAAATTTATGTTCAAGATTCAATCTAAAGTTTCACACAACCATGCTTAAACTTTATCATAAGAAGTCGAGATTTAACTAATTAAAGTTTCTTGGGTATGTATACTCACCTGATTTAGAAACAAAGCCTGGAAGTTTTTAATTGGAACTTGAAAGCTTGGTTAATACTTAAACTGAAGCTGTAATTTGTTTCTCTGGAATTTTTTTTGGGCTTGATGATTACTTGATCTGCTCTGGTTTTGCTTGATTTAGTTGAAAAACAAATTGACAGAGATAATTTCCTTTCAGGTTGGAAAGAAGATGAAACCCCTTTTTTTCTGATCGAATGAGAAGAAATAACAGGTAGGGAATATATACATAACGAAAGTATACTGTGTCTTGTTTTTGTTGTATACAACAAGCTTCTTATAAAACTGGAAATTATGTTTTAGTGACTATTAAGTATACCCTATTTTTTTTAAGGACAGTTGTTTAAAAAATTAAGTTTCCAGGACATTTCTACATCTTGGCTGTTATTTTGTTTACATTTTTCAGTTTATATTCGTTCTTCGTTTCTCTGGCTTCCTGTCGCTCCTCTTCGCCTTTCTTAATCCCAGTTTTCGCTCCTTTTCGATTCTCTTAATCTTAATTTTCGGTCAATTACCGCTTCTCTGCGCTCCTCCTAATCTCAATTTCCGCTCATCTTCGCTCCTCTTAATCGCAATTTCCACTTCTCTTACTCTGAGTTTTCTTTTTAGTTTTGATTTCAGTATCGATTTCGTTGTCGATTGAAAAAGTTTTAGCAGATATATCATTTTCGCTCTTCTTCCTTCCTTTTACTGTAAGTCGAATTTGTGTTTTTTTATTACTAGTATTTTTTTTAGCAGTGTCCATATTTCTTTTTTACGTGTGATATGTTAAAATTACGCTGATTTGATAATATTATGCTGATTTGTTTTTTGCTACAGAAAGATGATAAATATTGATGATGAAAGGTATGTAATGTTTTTACTATATTTTTTGATTGTTTTTTGATATTGTTGTATACTGAATTTTTTTTATTGTCAGTCTTAGCATTGCAGCAACTGTTCTGGTTGTTTTTGATTTCAACAAAAACAACTTTAGTTTTAGGTTTGTTTTGGACTCTCCTATTTCTGCTGTTCGAAACAAGATATGTGAAGTTTGGGATCAACTTTCTCCTTTATGCTTTGATATGTTTTATGTTCGAGATTCAAAGACTACTTTCATTGAGACAGACAGTGATTTGCAAGCTATTTTATGCTTGTCGTTTTTTAGGAAAGAGGAATTTGTGGTTGTTTTTGTTAAATTGAAGAAATTGTCTCAGAATAATATTGGTTGCAGTAGTAGATCTTGCTCTAGCAGTAAATCATGTGGTATTGAAGATTGTGTGAGTAGTGCATATGATGGGCTTGATAGTTTGGAATATTCTTCTGATAAAGAGATTGCTTTTAATGAGTTGATGAAGAAAGGTTCTAGTTTAGAATTTTTTACTGTTGTTGGTCAAAAATTTCAGTCTGCATCTGATTTTCGTAAGACTGTCATTGCATATTGTGCAAAAAATGGATTCAAACCTAAGTTCTTGAAGAATTGTAAAGAGCGAATTACCGTGCAGTGTTCTGTAGAAGGTTGTAGTTTTAAAATTCATGCTTCTTGCAAGTTTAAACAATAGGATCATTTTTTAGTTAGAAGGTTTGAATCTAATCATTCATGTGGTGGTGGTTTTAGATCTATTAACAGTCCTTTAATTAACAGTGATCTTGTGAAGACCTTGATTTTAGATGAAATTCGCGATGAACCAACAAGAAAGACTAGTGATATTATTGCTAGTTTTAAAAGAAATTATGATATTAGTTTAAGTTATTACAATGCGTATACGGGTAAGAAGATGGCTTTGAAGGAAATTTTTGGTAATGAAGAACAATCTTATAATGATTTGGTTTGGTATTTGAAAGCAGTTGCTAGAAGCAATCCTAATAGTCATACATCTATGGTTGTTGATGAAAATACCAATCAATTTGAAAAAGTCTATATATCTTATGAAGCATGTATTTATGGATTCTATCATTGTCGATATTTCTTGATGCCACCTTTTTAAAAGGTAGGAATGGTTTTTTAATGGCTGCTACTGCAAAAAATGGGAACCAAGGTATGATTTATCGTTTTAATATTTATAAATTAATTTAAAGTGATGATGATGATATTTCTGTGCTAGTATTGTTAGTGATTGGAAAGTGATAGTTATTAAATTAGTTATCTCCACTGTTTAATATTTATAAACTAATTCTTTGACCATTGTTTCTAAAAACCAAATCACACATATTTTTGATGAATATGTGTGCAAATTGCATTGCTGATTATTGTATATTGTTCATGCATGTATACGAAATTATAAATTCTCTACCATAGCATGGATTATCAAATGTAGAAATTAGTGCAGGTAAAAAAGAGAAAAACACATGGAAGAAAAAAGGTTAGAATTATGTGTACAAAAAGTATTGATAATTTAGGATGTTTAAAGAACAGAATGTAAACCTGTAGATCCTGAACCAATTTGTTAAAAGACATAATTTAATGGGTTTACACAGGACATAGGAAGATATCGCCGCGGATAATCAACGAACCGATAAGGAGTCAGATGGCATAGTGCCATCATTTATCAAGATACCAAATAAAACATTTATGAGAGTAAATCGTACGTGGTAAATTATCTTTAAACATGTGCCATCAATTTTATAATCCATGTATATTTTTAGGTTATATATCTAGAATTGGGCATGTCCTACTTTTATCATTAGAGTTTTATGTAATGATAAAAGTAAGGTAATAAGTATTTTAATTTATTGTCAATTGATAACATGCATAAATATGTAAGATTTGTAAGCACAATACCACCCACTAGCATTTAAATAAGTATTCTCCACTTTTTATTATGTTGGATGATGAACAATGATAATTTGAGATAGAAGCTATGTATATTTGTATATTTAATATAACAATTTAATATAAACGATAAGAGAGTTTATTAATTTCTGAAAATGATAAATGGTAATATATCTTTTATCTAAAAATGAATTTTTTTCTAATGTGTTAACAATATTGTAATGTTTTCTATAAAATGATGAATTGTTATATTTTATATACTTAGAATGGTAATTCTTTTATCAATTTCTGAAAAATGATAAATTCTTTTATCAATTTGTAAAAAAGATAAATGGTGTTATCTTTTTAACAAAAATGATATTGTTGTAACATAATAAGCCAGTAAGGCTGATTTAATGCTTATATAGAATGATAAGTTTTTAAATTTTCTATATTTAAGTGTTTACATGCTTTTATAACTTTATGAAAATTTTGATATTTAATAAAAATGATAAAAGATTTTATCAATATGTTAAAACGATATATCGTAATATTCTTTTATCTAAAAATTAATATTTTTCTAATGTGTTAACAATATTGTAATGCTTCCTATAAAATTAAGAATTGTTATATTTTATATACTAATAATGATAATTCATTTACCAATTACTGAAAATCGATAAATCCTTTTATTAATTTCTACAAAAGGTAAATGGTGTTATCTTTTTAACAAAAATGAATATTGCTGTAACACCATTTATCTAAAAGTAAGGTAATAAGCATTTTAATTTATTGTCAATTGATAACATGCATAAATATGTAAGAGTTGTAAGCGCAATATCACCCACTAGCATTTAAATAAGTATACTTCATATGTTGATAAGCAAGAAAATACAGCTATGTAAATTGAAAATATATTTTTATTTATATATATGTTATATGCGAGTTATAGTTTTAAACATTGAAGTCGCTAATAACTGAAAGAATTATAAATTGTTTAGTATAATTATTAGTATAAATTGGAAAAATCCATTTATAATTTTACTTTATTGTATATACATATATACAGTTTTTTATATTCACTAACAATGTTTTTTTTAGGTTTTTTTCCATTGGCTATGGCTATTGTTGCAAAGGAAAATGAGGAAAATTGGTCTTGGTTTTTGGATCATTTGAAATGTTTGATTGGAGTTGATCGAGCTTTGGTCTTTGTTTCAGATAGACATTGGGGTTTGCTTTTAAGTATTCCTAAAATTTTTCCAATGGCTTTCCATTCATACTGTTTATATCATATGCAAAGTAATGTTGCTAATATGGTAAAGGGTGGAAAGGGGGCTTGGGTAGCACATTTATTAGAACATTGTGCCTTAGCGTGTACTCCTTATGAATTTCAAAGAGCTATGACAAAATACAGTCAAATTGGAGGTGAAAAAGCTGTTGAATTCTTAAAAGATAAGCCATTTGATCATTGGGCTGATTTATTTTTCCCTGGTAATCGCTATGGTGAGAATAAATCAAATGTCGCAGAGAGTTTTAACTCCTGGATTGTGAAAGAAAGGCATCTTCCTATTACATGTTGCCTTGATGGAATTCGAATTAAGCTTATGGCTCAAATGTCAAAGCGTAGAGAAGAGGCATCTAGTTGGACTACTGTACTTTGTCCTAAAATGGAGAATCGTTTACTGAAATTAAAAGAAGAAGGATTTGGGTGGAATGTTTCTCGTTCTTCTACTAATGTTTTTGAAGTACATTCCTCTATTTCTCACAAAGTTGATCTTGAAAATCGGATGTGCACTTGTAACCAATGGAGAGTTACTGGTTTTCTTTATGCACATGCATTGAAGTGCATTACAATGGCCAAACTTAATGTCTATGATTTTATTGAATATTATTTCACAACTAAGGCTTATCGTGCTTCTTACTCGCATGTTATCAACCCTATTCCTCTTTTGATAAAAATGATATTGTTTCTGAAGGGTTTTCTCCTATTCTTCCTCCTAAGGCTATTCATGCAGCTGGTAGACCTAGAATTAACAGAGTTGGTGGGTTGGATGTTCTCCATGGGAAGCAAAATAAGTGTGGAAAGTGTAAGAAGTTAGGTCATAATCGTAGAAGTTGTCCATTAAGTGGTTGAATGTTTTAATAATTTTTATGTCATTTTATCTTGTTTATTTTTGTAGAAAATTATGTTTTTGCTTTCATTGTTGTATTGAGATATTCTTGGATCCTACAATTTAAAAGTTGTTGTATTGAAATATAATTTTGTCCTATGTTATTCTTTTACTTTTAATATTAGGTTATTCTTGTGTTAGCTATGAATTTTTCAACTGGTTTTGTATGGCACTATGTTGATGATGAAGGTGCTGTAAATGGTAGTTGTATGTTGATGAAGAGTGTATGTGATATATAGAGTGATGATGTTGTGGTCAAGAAGTGGTTGGTGGAAATGTTTGGAATAGGTGGATGGTTATGGAATTTGTACACTGTAGTGATGGAAGTTTATGTTGGAGAATTAAGTTGATAGTGGAGGAATATAGCTTGTGGTTGAGGAACAGAAGTTGAAGCGGGGATATGGAATAGGAGTGATGATGGTTGATGGATTAGAGAGTGGTATGTGGGTTAAAGCTGTGTGGATGGGTTAGATTTGTTTTGGATGGGAGAGGCTTTTATGGTCAGAGGATGTTCACTGGTGTTGTGTGACAGCAGGATGGTTAAAGTGGTATTAGAGCAGGTGGAATCAGTTGTTTGTGATGGTGGTTTTCAGGTGATTGAAGATGTAGCCAGCGGTAGAAGTAGTGGAGAAGTGAACTGGAATGTATGTTATGGCACAGTTTTGTAGATGTATTGTGGCATGTGGTTTGAACAGTGGTGCATGGTTTTGTGCTCTGTGGTGTAAATGGCTGGAAGCGGTGGTGGTTCAGGGGGAAGAGGCAGTGAACGGGGCAGTGTTAATTTGTAGATGAATGGGTTGTGGCATAGGTGGCTGGACTGTTGATGAAATTGCTTTTTTTCTGTAAGTTAACTATTGTTCAGTTTGTAAATTAACTATTGTTCATTTTTTTCTGATAGTTATTTTGTGCCTTCTGGTAAGCGTGTTCGGAATATATGCATTATCTGCTTTTTCAGTGAATACTTTGCTGTCATTAATTAGCACTGCTTATTTCTAGGTCGGTCTTTGCTTCATTTTTTTTTGGTCTTTGCAATGACTCTCCTACCTTTACTTGCTGAGTTCAAAGGGAATTTGGCAGAATATTTACCAGACTGCTGAGGAACTGTCACCATTTGCACCAAAATCCTGTGTTATTTTTGTGCCTGCATCCGAGCTTACTACTTCAGAGCTGATGAGTCTCCATTTCTGCTTTATTCTGCTTTACAATTTTTGCTGTGATAGACATATTAATGTTGAATGTAACAATGAGTCTACAATCTAAACAGATGTGTCTGAACTGGGACCGTGGATATTAATTTATATTTTGAATTAGAGTCTGATTTTGTGCACTTGTCTGGACTTCATTTTGAGACTGTAGGTTTTGGTTCATATTTTAACTAATTTTTCATGCTAGTTTGAACTTCATCTTGTATCATACCAGTACTGTTAGAGTTAATGTCATTATATTGCATGGGATTATTTTGAATGTTAGATCATAACTCTTTGGGATCCATATTTTTAACTACATTGATGTATCTTTTAATGAGAACTTGTCATAACCATCTGTTACTGCTGTTAATTCAGCATATGGAGTAATTTGTTAACGTTTTAGGTAGCTGTGAATGGAGTGTCTTAACAGTTCTTTATCAAAAACTAGAGATGCCAACAAGATAATCAAAAGAGAAAGCAGTGATGATAAATTTCTAGAATCTTTTACATGGAGTTTCCTTCTTGAAGAAAATAGATCATAAATTTCTAAAATCTTCATTTACTTTTGTACACCCTCGTTACGGATTAGCTATGGTATAGTAGGAGAATGCGATAAGTTTTTAAATTGTGTATATATATATTCAGAAATCACACAGCTTTTATTATAAGTAGGCATGATATGTATGTATAAAGTAAAAAATATAAAGATTTTTTTATAAGAAATCACACAGCTTTTATTATAAGTAGGCCATAGAGATATAGCAAGGCAATCAATCAATAACAATCTACTAGACATGACTAAACATCATAACAATATCAAATTACAGAAAAATATAAGTACAGCAAATTCTAAATTATATCAAAGAAGAAATGGTAGAACAAAGATATGAAATATAATATATGTACAGTGCAAATATAAAGATTTTTTGTTCCAACATAAAGTGCAATTTTGTTCTTTTCCTATACAAAATACAAGTTAAAACTAACTAAATATAAGATGTTTTCTTTCAATAATGTCAACAAACTTCTTTAGTATTCATCTTGCTTCAACTGCTTTTTTCAACATGCTTGTTTTCTTCCTCAAGCTTCTGTTGTGAACTACAGAACTTTTCCATTGTCCAACAATATGGTTCATCTGTCATAATGTCAGCTACCATATTTGCTCTTAACTTAGCAATATCTTCTTCTGAAATCTTTTCTATCAATGGTAATCCTCCTGCTTTTTTTCTCATGTTTATCATGACAAACATTCCACAGTCATATCTATTGTAAAACATTTAGTTAGTAAATAATAAATGATAAATGCTTGATATATATGGTCAAAAATTGAGTTTTATGCATTAACAAAAATGCTATAGAGATATTAAAAACTGTCTTTAAGGTTACATGCATTGACAAATAAATAAACAAACTGTTTGCACCAATAAATGATATTCTTTAACAATTTCTACAAAAGATAAATGGTGTTATCTTTTTAACAAAAATGAATTTTGCTGTAACATAATAAGCCACTAAGGCTGATTTAATGCTTATATAGAATGATGACTGATTAATTTTTTTATATTTAAGTGTTTACATGCTTTTATCACTTTATGAAAATTTAGCAATTTAATACAAATGATAAAAGAGCTTATCAATTTCTGAAAATGGTAAATGGTGATATCTTTTTTATCCAAAAATGAATATTTTTGTAATGCGGTAACAGTATTGTAATATTTTCTATAAAATGATGAATTGTTATATTTTATATACTTAAAATGGTAATTCTTTTATTAATTTCTGAAAAATGATAAATTCTTTTATCAATTTTTGAAAAGCGATAAATTCTTTTATCAATTTCTAAAAAAGATAAATGGTGTTATCTTTTTAACAAAAATGAATGTTGTTGTAACATAATAAGCCAGTAGGATGAATAACTGTTTAAATTTTCTATATTTAAGTGTTTACATGCTTTTATCACTTTATGAAAATTTAACAATTTAATATAAATGATAAGAGAGTTTATCAATTTCTGAAAATGATAAATGGTAATATCTTTTTATCTAAAAATGAATATTTTTTCTACTGTGTTAACAATATTGTAATGTTTTCTATAAAATGATGAATTGTTATATTTTATATACTTAGAATGGTAATTCTTTTATCAATTTCTGAAAAATGATAAATTCTTTTATCAATTTGTAAAAAAGATAAATGGTGTTATCTTTTTAATAAAAATGAATATTGCTGTAACATAATAAGCCAGTAAGGCTGATTTAATGCTTATATGGAATGATAACTAATTAAATTTTCTATATTTAAGTGTTTATATGCTTTTATAACTTTATGAAAATTTTGCAATTTAATAAAAATGATAAAAGAGTTTATCAATTTGTAAAAATGATAAATCATAATATCTTTTTATCTAAAAATGAATATTTGTGTAATGTGTTAACAATATTGTAATGCTTCCTATTAAATTATGAATTGTAAAATTTTATATACTAAAAATGGTAATTCATTTACCAATCACTGAAAAACGATAAATTCTTTTATCAATTTCTACAAAAGATAAATGGTGTTATCTTTTTAACAAAAATGTATATTACTGTAACATAATAAGCCAGATTTAATGCTTATATAGAATGATGACTGTTTAAATTTTCTATATTTAAGTGTTTACATGATTTTATCACTTTATGAAAATTTAGCAATTTAATAAAAATGATAAAAGAGTTTATCAATTTCTGAAAATGATAAATGGTAAAACCTTTTTATCTAAAAATGAATATTTTTTAAATGTGTTAACAATATTGTAATGTTTTGTATAAAATGATGAATTGTTATATTTTATATACTTAAAATGATAATACTTTTATCAATTTCTGAAAAATGATAAATTCTTTTATCTATTTCTGAAAAATGATAAATTCTTTTATCAATTTCTAAAAAAGATAAATGGTGTTATCTTTTTAACAAAAATGAATATTGCTGTAACATAATAAGCCAGTAAGGCTGATTTAATGCTTATATAGATAACTGTTTAAATTTTCTATATTAAAGTGTTTACATGCTTTTATCACTTTATGAAAATTTAACAATTTAATATAAATGATAAGAGAGTTTATCGGTTTCTGAAAATGATAAATCGTAATATCTTTTTATCTAAAACTGAATATTTTTCTAATGCGTTAACAATATTGTAATGTTTTCTACAAAACGATGAATTGTTATATTTTATATACTTAGAATGGTAATTCTTTTATCAATTTCTGAAAAATGATAAATTCTTTTATCAATTTCTAAAAAAGATAAATGGTGTTATCTTTTTAACAAAAATGAATATTGCTGTAACATAATAAGCTAGTAAGGCTGCTTTTATCACTTTAAGTTAGTAGATGCCTTTATCACTTTATGAAAATGTAGCAATTTTATAAAAATGATAACAGAATTTATGTATTTCAGAAAATGATAAATGGTATTATCTTTTGATTATAAACGAACATTTGGATCTAGAAAACGATGAATGATTATATTTTGTATACTTAAAGTGATAATTCTTTTATCAATTTCCGATAAACAATAATTCTATACACATTAGGATGTATTATATAGTTTACCTGCATCAAATTTGAACTTGGCTCTGTTGGAATTTTAATTGATAATTAATTAAGAATTAACAAAGTTAAATAAGCATGAACATATATAATTGAATATAATTTAAAAATAATTACCCATTTTCTTGCTGAGCACAAGTTCCCAATGTAAGGGTGTTTAAATTTTTCAAATTTGTGCTGGTTTCATGGCATTTGAACTCCTTGACGATCTCATTGACAATTGTTTTCTGTATACAACAAGATTAAAAAACATAAAAATATATATAAAATAATTTATGATTTTATGCAAATTCTGATGAAATGAAAATTTTCTTACTATTGCCAAGGCAGCCCTCTTATGCCTGCTGCTGTTGGGATTTTTATTTCTTGATGTACAATACAAAGAGTCATAAAGAATCCAGGATGACGTTTCTCTATCAAGTTCTAAAAGCGTCCAATGTGCTTCATCATGTACTGGAAATAGTATAGTACAACACAACGGATTTGATAGAGCTTTTCTTATTGCTGGAATGAACAGTTGATTTTTGACATTCTCAATGTTATCGGATGCACTTTTCAGTAAAGCGAAATAAATACTGTAAATAATATTTTATTAACGATGGATAATATTTACCTATATAAAACTGGTCTTACAATCATTGTTGTGTTAATGTATGTTATGCTAGAACTGTTATCATACATCTTCGCTCTCCTGAACCAATACCAATCAATAATCTATACAAAAAATCAAGTATATAAGTTGCTATTAAAAATAATTTGATAAGAATATAAGTTTTTTATTTTACATTTGGACTAACCTGCCCAGTAATGAATCCACCAAAAAGCATTTCTTCTATCATACTTTTGTATATGACAATCATATTTTCATCATCCAAATTATAAGCTTCTTCGCTGAAAATTTCAATAACAATGTTTATTTCAATTATTCTATACAAATATATAAATAGTATAAGAAATATTTACAATTTCACTTACTTAATGTCTCCAACCACTTTGAAGAAATCTATAATCATCTTCACTTCATTGTGTGGTAAATGCTTCAATAATGGACATTTTTCTATGTTTCTACTCTTCTTTATTTGCTCTTCCTTCTTTGCTATGTTGTAGTTTTCCACATTTATTACTTTATTCTTTTTTTCATAAATATAATCTGGATCTTTTTTTACCACCCTTACCTTTTGTTTTATTCTTCTCTGCATAGAACTTGGTTCTATTTGTGCTCTTTTTGTCTTCTTTTTTCCTTCTGGCTTTATTTTCACTTCAGCTTTTTTTAGTTCTGTTTGCATTTCCTTTTCTTTTTCATTTGCTTTTTCATCTTCTTTCAGTTCATGTTCATCTTCAGGTGTTTTAAAATCTTGAGATTCAAATAATTTGAAACATGGAAACTTGGATGAATTGTTTGTGTGCCCAACAAATACATGTTTTCTTTTGCTTTCCATTGTTTCATGTATATCTTCTTCCCCCAACTCTATCAATTTAGCTTCAAATCTTTTCCTCAAAATTTGTTCTTCTTGCAATTCCTTTTCTTTTAAAAAAAGAGTTTTTTCCCGTTGCAAAACTTTTTGTCTTAGACTTTCTATTTCCTTTTGTTCACCTTCATTTTCCATCAATAATATTTCTTCTTCTTTTTTCTCTTCTCTTTTCCTTTTTCTATTTTCCCTCTTCTTTGTGTTGCTCTCATCTTGAACTTGTTCTTCAACAAGTTCACTCACTTCAGTTATTAGTTTTTCTCATTTTGTGATATTTTTCTGAACCTTTTCACAATCTGCCAAAATATGTTAAAAGAGTCAAAAGATGTTGAAAGATGTTAAATTAATAAAAAAATGCATAAATAAGAAGTGAAAATTGCACTGCAACAAGTTAATAGAAAACAGTGGCTGTAATTACTAATTTTTATTGCAACAATATTGCACTGCAGAACACTTAGATAGATAACAACATATACATCTTTACTAGACAGCTAACAATAAGACTGCAGTCCATAATAATTGAACAATTATTAATTAGGCAAGAAGAATAATAAGAAGTCTAATTTGAACTCTTTCACCTATAAACAAGCATGTACTACTAAAATTGAAAAAGATAAAATGAATTATCTTTATTAATAATTATTTCACTTGTTTGGCTAAAATAAAATTATTATACCTTTTTTCCATCAACCGTATCAACTGACACATTTTTCAGCTTTGACAAATTCCATTTCACCATCCTTGGGCTTGCCATTTGAAAACCTTTTTTTCTTCTATGATTCCTATCTTTTCGCATATCCAATACTATAGAATAAAAATTATAGTGTTACTTTTCTGTACAATTATTTTCTTTTTGGTACATAATTATTTTATAATAAGAATTAGCACATACCAGTAAAATCATAGAACAGCCTGGCATGCTTCTTGGATCTTATGCAAACTTATCAACATTTTTTGAAACATGATTGTATATTGCTTTTGGCCAAGAAATTGAATTCAGGGTTTTCAAATTTAATAGTTTTGGAATAAAACACCATTGCAAATATGTTTGATTATTTGGAAACAAAAATGTTATAATCATCAACAAAATTAGCAATTTCACCAAGTCAACACCTCCATCTCCCCTTTCAATTAAAATCTTCAATCTCTTTCCAACTGTGTTTTTGTTAATTCTTTCTCCCCCTTCAAAATTTCTATCCACGAAATCAAAAAATTCCTCAGGCAAGTTATCTCTGCTTATTACTCCAATAGGGAATAAATCCTTACCCAATAATGGCATTCCCAAAATCAAGCTAACATCTTCATATGTTAGTTTCAACAATGAACCTCCTATTCTAAAAGCTTTCTCATTTTTATCATAAGATGTTATAACTTCATCTAAACTTTTTGCACTTTTTCGAAAATCTTGCCTTTGTATTTTGTCTTCCAAAAAGATTTCAAAGAAATTTCTAAATGGAGTTTTGCTCAGGTATGAAATACCTGAAGCTGATAACAAATTCTTTTTTTTGATTCTGCTCATCACTTTAAAAATTGCATCTAAATTACACCTATATGTTCCACTAAAATGCTTTGGTTCTTTGTGTTGAACTTCATACTTTTCAAAGTCTTCATCAGTTTCAGTGTCTTCACTTTTGTTCGTCAGATATATTTCTTTTCCTTCACTTATTTCATGAATTTGAATTGCCCTGTCATCTTGTTGTTGACTTTGCTGTTGAGAATCAATGGTTCTTTCTTCCACTTCGATTACTTCTACAGTGGAGATCTGTTTTGTGTTTTATAATAGTGGAAATAACACATTAGTATGTGAAAATGAAATGAGGGTAAATTTTTAATAGTCTCTTAACATATAGATTCTGTATAAAAAGATACATAGAATTATCTTTTTGTAAAAGATAAATATGTACAATATATTTACATACCGTAATGATTCTTATTTAATAAATTCCCATTGTAAATTTGCGATGCTTAACTAATAAATTCTTAATAGGAACCAGTTTCTTTGTTGTTTGTTGCCTACTACCATTTTAGTAGTTTCAATGTTGGAACTAATAGAAAACCAAGTAGGTGTTTAGTCACTGATACAAAATAAGAATTAATGAAATTGATTCAAGATTTATTGATGCAAGAAAAATCCGAATTAATGAAAGATTTATTAATGAAACTAAAACTAGTAGTAGTTTCAGTGCTTTATTAGATTGTACATTAAGCAGTTTAGATCTATTGATTGAAGTAAAACTTGAATTAATCTCGATCAGTTATTATTATAATAGTAAGTAAAAATGATTTGCATCATAATAAAAGTGTTAATAATAAAGAAACTTCACATACCGTTGTTGTGTGCTGTTGAGTAGATGGAGATTCTGTAGTTGATTGGCTATGTCTTTGGCAATAGGCACTACTCGTAGGCTTCATGTTGATACATTGTTGACCATTTATGTTGATAAATATACAGTTTGCAGTTATCATTGAATTAGTTTGGTTTAATTTTTGCTTTTCTGCGGTTTTGGAAGTCTTTCTAGTATGCATGACTATAGCTGTATTAAAAAAGGAAATTTTGTCATTTTGATATAAAGATAAATATAGTGCCAAATTAGACATTAAAGTTGCAGTTGCTATGCCAGATGTTTGAAAATGCATAAGGGGGTATTTATATTCAATTCAGTGTTAATGTCAAACTCATACATATGCACATCATCAAACCTCAACAAAGGCAGTAAAGTTAAACATTCGACATTGTAAGCAATTATTTAATTAGTTTGCGATATATGGTCACACTTATTAAAATTTCTGCAAAATCATTCATCCAAAGTAATGCTAACAGCCGAAATGGCAAAGTATTAGGAAAATATATGTAGGCTAATTACATATAGGTGTATTGATAGTAGTATGTTTTGATTCATACTGTTAGATTATTCTACTCAAGCTAGGTGTATAATACTTTTTTTAATAAAAAATGAATTTCAAATAAAATGTACCATTAAAGAAACTTAGTTAAAATGGTTTGGCTTTGTATTTTTAACTTTATTATTATGGTTTAGCTTTGTTCATACATTTTATTACACAAAACAATACTTTTAAAATGATTAATACAACAATTTTGACTTAACAATAATTTTTTTATCTTTTAATAAACAATAAATAACTTTATTATTCAATACAAAGTAAACATATTTAACTTAACTTTATTAAATTATATTTAACTTTATTAAAAAGTATTTATATTAAAGATAAATACTATTATCATTTAGTGAAAATAGTTTTATCATTTAATACAAGGTAAACATATTTCATTTAACTTTACTAACGAATATTTATATAAAAGATAAACATATTTATATTTTATAATTAAAAGATAACTATCAGTTATATAAAAATAATTATAATTCAATAATTATAAATCATTTTGAGATAAAGATATGTATAATTATTATTTAATAATCAATAAGGTAAATTGACTTTTACAACATATTTCAGATAAAGATAAATATTTTTATCATTTGCTAAAGTATAAAGATAACTATCATTTTGAGATAAAGAAAAAATAATTATAATTCAATAATTATAAATCATTTTGGCATAAAAATAAATACTATTATCATTTAATAATTAATAAATGTAAATTGACTACTTCAAAATAGTTCAGATAAAGATAAATATTTTTATCATTTACTAAATTATAAAGAAAAATATCATTTTAAGAAGATAAAAATAATTATAATTCAATAATTATAAATTATTTGGACATAAAGATAAATACAATCAACATTTAATAATCAATAATTGTAAATTGACTACTGTAACACATTTCAGATAAAGATCAATATTTTTATCGTTTACTAGACTATAAATAGTTTTATCACTTAACACAAGGGAAACAAATTTAACTTAATTTTATTAAAGAATATTTATGTTAAAGAAAAAAATTAAAATATTTAATACAATCATTTTTTCATAAAGATAAAAAGAATTATCATTAAATATATCTATATGTATTATAATACATAAACTTAAATATATTACCAATGTATAATTAAATAATTTAATATTAATATTTTGCTATAAACATAAAAAGAATTATCATTAAATCAATACAATTATTCTGAAATTAATATAAACATAATTATCATTTAATAAAAAATTTATTAATACAGTCATTTTTCCATAAAGATAAAAAGATTACTGCAATTCTTTTAACATAAAGACAAATAGTTTTATCATTTAATAAAGAATAAAGCTAGAAGCAAATGTTTTCTAATAAATATTTTATCATTTAACAAACAATAAATAGCTGTAGTATACTCTTAAGTAGCTACATCTACGTTGACTTTCCATAAAAAATCATATTCCAACAGTTAAGGTCTGAAAACAAACGTTTTTTTAGTTTTCACCGATTGGCCAAGATAAATACCATCTTTAAGTGAACTGTTCAAACATTTACAAAATATAGGCAAATGCATCAGAGGTAACTTGATTTAATCTGAAAAGGAACAATTTCACTGAAATGCAGTTACTATCCATGGAGTAAATCAAATCGGCAACACCACAACTCGAAATTAGAGACACCAATACAGAAGAAACATTCGAATCAATAATAATTGTATGAAAACGAACTCAAAATGGAGAATTTATGTTACTTTACAATCCTATAGGCATTAAATTTAAACATGAATAACAAAATTACCTTATTTTCAGTAGAACTCGTTCGGTCGACTACAAATATAGGGTTAAAGCGATTTGAGTTCAAATCTATTTGGAAGAAAGAGCGGTT
The DNA here is from genome assembly GCA_030737815.1 of Allium fistulosum. Classification (NCBI taxonomy): domain Eukaryota; kingdom Viridiplantae; phylum Streptophyta; class Magnoliopsida; order Asparagales; family Amaryllidaceae; genus Allium; species Allium fistulosum. The sequence continues at coordinate 372,802,643 of CM060902.1, read as the reverse complement.
GTGTAAATTTTGGACAATTTAGTGAATCGTTCGAACTGATTTGGAAAAAGGTGCGTTGAGAAATTTTGAACTGAGTTGTATAAAATGCTAGAACGAAAAACCTAAATTTTCGAAGGCTTTTTGTTGCGCGCAAAAGAAAAATGTCCTGCAAACTTAATTTTTGAAGCTGTGGGCCTCGAAACAAATTAATAGGCCTAAAAGTGCCCTTTAGCTTAATTTCCCCTTTTATTTTTATTATATTTTTCCTTTGTCTTTCACCAGATTAGAAGGTAGAAATGATTTTATTTAGGTTGTGAAATGACTCATTTTTTTTGCTAGCATTTAATGTACAAGTGAAGGTGGTAACTGGTCAGCTTCATCTTTGTTAAGATTTTATAAATATTTTGAATAGACAAAATGTTAGGCTGAGATGATAGCAAATTAAATGCTTGGTTTCCTCATATGTTTACATATTATTATTACAATTTGCTGTATGAAGATATTTGTATGTGAGTATGCATTTGCAGGTAGACAAAGCTTGTGTATGAAGATAGTTTGTATAAAAAAATTTGTCTTTTTGCTTGATTCATATACAAATGTTCGACTTATTACCTTCTAGCTTGAACTTCAATATACTGTTTTGTCTGGTATTATGTTATACTTTATTTTATTTTATTCTATACCTTGTGTTTCACTTAAAATTGTTATAGTTATTTATACACTTGTTTTTATTTATATTCATTTCCATTTGTATTTTAGCCATCAACATTTAAATTATATACATAAGTTTTATTTACATTTAATATTTATATTTTATATTTATAGACTTTGATTTTATTTCAAACAGTATCATTCATATATATTTATTTACCAGATGTTAACAAGGTAAGCATTTTAATTTAATTATATAAGATAAATTTTATTGTACATATTATTAAGAGATTTTATTTAAATTTTCAAATCAATTTCCTTTCAAAAATACAAATCCATACAAATAAATGGCAATTATTCCAAAAGTCATATCCATTTTAAAATGATAAGTTTACTTTTTATTTAAATTAGATTAAATATCTATTAAAATAATACTGCTAAAATACCGGGTCGTCACATGGTTCATCTTCAATTACCAACTCCTCGGCAGGCTTCATCATTGCATCGTACGATGGATTCATAAAGAAAGGAACCGAAAATCTTCTTTTTGTCGAGTTCACAAAGACTCTATGCTCTGCATTCTCATACTTATCATTGCTCCAAACCTGAAAAAAAATCCATATTTCATTGTAACACCAAAAAAGAAAAACAAAAGATCGCAAAAGGTATAACCAAATACCTGTATACATTCTCCAACATTGATAACATAAGAATTTGGAATAGGCTTGACCCAAACCCACTTACTATTTGACTTCCTCCCAACGTCTAACCCTCCGACTTCATCCTGATAAAGAATAGTTATAGCATCTTGATCCTTGTGATGCCCTATACCAAAGGCTAGCTCCGGGTTCAGGCATGAAGGGCAATGGCTTAGCCGCACCGAACTAACCTGGTTTTCAAAATACCTATTTAATCGTTTAGCAGGAAGATTTAAAGACAGTGAGATAAGTTCTAGTATCTTGAATGTTAGCACTTCAACAGCATTCATGTACTCAGTACACACATCCTCGTAAAGAAAGAGAGTAGTAGCTTATTAATTTTGTCGATAGCAGATAGCAAATTAAGATATTTTTGAACTAGACAAGTGTGTTTACTTCATATTAAGTGGGAATTATGTCTAGCGATTATGGACGACTCTAGTGTCAGAGAGAAGCATTGGCTCCCTCACTGCAAAATCGAAAACTTCTTTCCAGTCCCTAACATTTTTTGTACATTCGGCATCATAGTAACCCATGATGTAGCGATTCGAATTTTTGACCCTAAAAAATTGACACTAATACGTCCACTGTATTGCATGCCAAACAATTGGATGTCGAAAAACCGATCGTTAGGGGAAAAGATGAAGGAAGGAAGAAGAAAGAAGAAAAGAGAACTAAACAACACAATCTCACGGTGGAACGAATAATCTATAATATATAACAAATCTTTACACAAAGAAAAAAGGTAATATACATATACCAATTAGAGTACACTAACCTATTTCAGCCTGAACATTTATAACAGCCCGTCCTTACAATTGCAGATAAATACAACCAACAGACAGCGCTGCGGAACACAAAGCATTATGTAGATACGTCGTTGACCTCCATCTCATCTCCTGAGCTCCAATGCATCCAAGCAATCTACAAATATGCTTGGTCTGACCCGAGCACTATAATAAAATAACACTCGAGTCAGTCTAGTAAACCAGCGTGAGAACGCATACATCAATTGAATTTTAATGTTTCAAAAATCTTTTGAAAATAAATGTATCTCGTAAGACCATGCCGCACATAAACACGGATGGGTTTTCACCTTATGATAAGCAAAACATTTCTATAGAAAATCCAGTGATATTATAATAATGCTTAGGATACAAATACATATTAATCATAACCGAAATTGTTACATTATTAAATTCCAGCATAATAGGTATACAACTAAAACAGTAAAGGCTTGCATTGGAGAATGGATTACATACTATGACAAGGTAGGGAACTACCTTCTGATGGTACATCTCTAAATAAAATGTACCGAGGTCTGACAAGAACATCTTGTACCTCTGCCACACAGGACCGGCCTACCACTTGACTAGTAGTACCGAATATGATCGGCCCTTTTGTTAATGGGCCCTAAGCATATATGAGTAGATAGTAATCGATCTAGATTTGGAATGACCGTACCCTGATGGGAGCGACCCATATAGCCCTGCTGCATGCCCGATTTTTATCGTTTCCTGGTTGATGAAGCTTGAGGCTACGTTTTACCATTTATATAGCATTTTCCACTTGGAATGCTAACACTGCATTCCAAACAACAATGCAATTCCAGCATTCATCCATACACGTTTTTCAAGATATGAATAAACCAAAGACACTACTTCTACTACATCCATTTTGGAATCGTCCTTAGGATTAGTAGTAAGAAACCCTTCCACTTCAAAGAGCTCCGTCTCCAATTCCATCATCTTTAAGATGTCTTCACTTCGAATGAATGAGTTGGATCGAAGTGGTTTTCGGATAACATATCTGATCTCGATCTCTTCGAAACAACATTCGATAATTTCCGGTAAACTCAACCCCAGTTCATTAGGAAAGAAATAGTAAAAGGTAAGAGCGAAGATCACCTCCTAACCGATAGTGGATGGATTTCCTTATCATTTATCCTAAGAGAACGAAACGAGATTTATACTCAAATACAGCATCATCGGAGATGACTGTGCCATATAACTCATGTGTTTCTCGTAGATATTTCCAAAATTACGTTTTGGGTCCAAATTCGATAGCCGGTTATTTAACTATCAAATAAACAAACATTTTAATCAATGATTTATTTCCATAGGGAAAAACCAACATTAGTTAAGCACATAAGCAATCACTAGCCTCTTAAATAAACCTTTCATTACCTTAAATCACTTTGTAAATTTCATGTATAAAAATAGGTTTTATAAAGATATACCCACAAATTCCAATATTATTGATACTTGGAAAAACATATCTATATACATATCTCAATGGTATAAATATATTCACAGAACGGAGGAAGATTTCCTTTTTACAAAATTCTAGAACAATTTATAAACTCCTTTATAAATCTCTAAACTCGTTTATAACCCATTCATTAATCTCTGAAATCATTTATAAAACTCCCTTTTATACATTCCTAAATCATTTATAAACCCTTTATAAATCCGTAAAACCATTATAAACCACTTTTATAAATCTATAAATCCATTTTTAAAATTCTTATAAATATTTAAGACCATTTATAAAACTCTGTTTACCCTTTTTCAAATCTTCCTTTAAGTTTTTCCAAACCATGTTATAAGATTCCTCTTATAAAACCACATCTGTATATAAACCCCATTTATAAATCTCGGAAAACATTTATGAATAAATTCTAATAATTTACTTTAAAACATTATTATATAATAATAAACAGTATAAATAAATAGTAAGTAACTTTAAAACATCTTAAAAATAAAAATTAATGATTTCAAAATATTCTTAATAAAATAATAATAATTTATCTTCAACATTATCATAAATAATAATACTTAATTCCCAAAACTTTATTGATAAATAATTATAATTAATTTCAAACCATATTAATAATTTAAATAATTAACCTTCAAAATATTAAAATATTGATAAACAACTTTTAAACAATATTAATTTCAATAAACAACCTTTAAAACATAAATATACTTCCTTGATAAAAATCCATACTTAAATTTCAACATAATCATTTCTATATTTATAAAACAATATTTATAAATCTCTTTCTATTTTATAACATATCGTTTAACATCTCCAAATCTATACTCACTTTCAATTTCCAAAATAGAATCAACTATTTTTCTAAAACAACATTCCACATCTTATTATAAATCCACAATTATGACTTATTTCTCCAAATTTATCCAATGATAAAAGTTTCCCTTTGTTTATAAACACCGTTTATAAATCTATCCTTTTATTAATAAAATACGATTTTACAAACCTTCACCTTGTTTATAAAATATCACTTTTATGCATTATCACAATTATAAATTTCCACATTTATAATTTAATCTTAATATAGGCATATATATATATATATATCATTTTATATAAAACGGTTAATAAATATTTATACCAAATACTTCTATCTTTTTTCTTAAAACCGTATTCCTTTATTATAAAAGATGGACTTATTTTAATATTTTAAAAATCTTTATTTTACAGTTCAAAAATATCTATTTAAAATGTTTTATAAAACTATAAATTTATAATACCTAAATATCATACTTTTTATTTTATTTAAAATAAATTCCTTTTCTAAATAACTCAAGAATAATTATTAAAACATATAAATTTTTGAAATCACTTAAAATTCTTTTAAAAACTAAATCTTCATTTTATAGTATTTCAAAATACTAAAAATATGGCCCAGTGCTACTATAGCACTAAATTGAGAAAATCATCCATGTCATCAGATATGGCATCCAACATATCATATATCAAATTATATGAAAAATAAAATCAACAGTGTGAGGAATCTTGTTGGATCCCTCCAACATGTCCACCGCATCACATATAGTATATAACCAAGTAATATAAATCAACCGCTTCGAGACAGGATCTTATACAAAGGGTCATCCGCTCTTACACGAGAACGTAATAGGGTCTCATCAGCTCCAGGGCAGGAATATATCCAAACCAACAAATAAAATAGTAAATCATTCAAACAATCAATAACAATCAATAATAAAATATCCACACATCCAATAAATATTTTTTATCAATAATATAATATTTCTGTTGTCGTTGAGGCATTTCATTTTGGAACTAAAATCGAACGATGTTCGATTTTAGCCCAATTTTCAACATGCTCGGAATTTGACCAAACTAGTTCCATCGCGAAGCTTTCGTCATTACGAGTGCAATGCAAAAATCCGTGTCTCGATTGCACCTCGTATGAGAGAGTTATACAAATTTTAATTTATTGATTTTAAATTTATAATTAATAAACTAATTATATTTTAAATTAAACTAACTACCATACTTTCACTAATCTCTCTCCTCCTCATCTCTTCTTCCCGCTCTCTAGTTCCTCCTTCACCATTGTCGAATCTTCTCCTCCCTCCCCCACACTCGATTCTCCACTAAAATGAACATCGATTCTTCCTACAAACCCCCTTCACATTATCTACGCACTGAACTCCACGACATCACCTGCGTAAGCATCCTTAAAAACCCGACATGCCACTCCTCGTCACGATAGTATGAAGTCGCGATTCATACTAGAGGATCCGACCTCCAATCAACAATGATTTCAGGTGCTCTTCGACAAGGTAGACCCTACTGCAATCTTTGATTCACCAAACTCCATCACAAATTTCACAAAAATCAAACCCTAGCTAGCTAAGAACCCAAACTCTTCACTGCTACAAGTCGACTACCCCAAATCGTGAACGCACTTCCCAATCTTTACATGAATACAAATATCTCTCTGCTATGAATTCAAACAATTTAAATTTTATAATATATTTTCAAGAATTTGAATTAATTTTATTTTCTTAGTTTATGAATGTTGGAAGAAGAGTGGAAGCAGTTTTTTAAAGGGGATGGTGAGTCATAGACATGGGGGAGGTGTGGTGTGAAACATAATGGGTATAATGTTCTTAAAAAAAGGATATATATAATTTATGTTATAAAATCAGACACCGTATACCCAAAAAACTCGAACTCTAATCGAGGCATGCTGCCTGACGTTCAATATGTAATACCCATATACCGAGCACGATGGAACTAGTCTCGAGACATAATTCAACCATATACAGAAAATAGCATTTCAAACCCAGTTATATTATATTAATTTATGTAATTAGTTTCTAAACATTTCAAACTCGCATGACCAAATGATTCGTTCGATTGCCATGAAATTCGTTAACATACAATAATACAATATTACAGATCCAATGAAACTAGTTTCGTCGAAATCCGAGATGGTGCCCCGAAAGGCTATTTTTTTACGTTAATTAAAAAGAATTAGTATAAAAACCAAATTGATCACCTTTAAAACTAAATTAAAGGTTTATTGTTACCATTCTTATTCAAACTGAATCTAAATAAGCTTTGAAATCATTTTTATCCAAATTAAATCCAAGATTCAATTATTAATTTTCCAATTCACATATTCAAATAAATCCCTATATTTGAAATTTAAGTTGTTCGACTTGAACTAATATTTCAATATTTAAAATTAATTTAATATTCCAAAATCAAATGACTAAAATTCGGGGTCAATACATTCTCCCTCCCTTGAAAGAATTTCATCCCCGAAATTAGCAAGTAAGAAAGATGCCCTAACCAACTAACTTTTCAAAACCAATTAGTTGAAATAGATTACCAAATTCTTTTAAGTCTTTAACTTCATTCACTGATACCAACTAATATCATTCCAAGTTATAACGTAAGCATCAAATTTTGGTTATCAAAAATTTTCCTCAAAATTCTCAAAAAATTTCTAACGCCTTAAATTTACGGAAAATTTCGCCAGCGTCTAATTTGCGTAGTTCGATCGATAAAATTTACAATATATATAATCACAAATATACATCTCATCTTCATGGATGAGGCATCTCGTAGAGAAAAATATAAAAATACGGTATGTAATCCAAGATGTGTGCCTTTTATTAGCATTAGCAAGCATATACAATCAATATAATGTGAAAGTGAGCTCTAAATGTGAAGCATACGCCATCCGCACCTACTAATTACTCAGAAACTAATGAGAACATGTATAGGGGAGAGTAATATCAATATATAACATGTATTAATACAATAACTGTATGCAAATGTAATATATGTAACCAAGGAAACCATCAAACAAATAATATCAATCCAATTAATTCATAACCATACCAATTTGCATTTTCCAATGTCAACATTTAATTTATTAAAGCCCATATGATGTACATATATCATCCGTATGCAACACAATTTCACTTCCAAACTAGTATCGTTGACACGACCACTCTAGTGCAGACTCAGATCCGGTTCCTTGATTAGAAACCGTTATTCTCCTTGCATAGCCATATACTATGATAGAGAATATAAGAATCAATCAAAAATCCATATCCAGTGTTTGTCGTCGAGGATCGAGTGAAAATTCTAACTCGGACCGATGTAAATCATCTCGAAATCATGTACTTGAATCTGGATCAAACAGTTGTGCGAATAAAATAATATACTTACAACTTACGTATTTAATTCAATTGGTTTCTTATTATATCCCATTCTTTAATTTACCTTCGTTTATTCATAACCATTATTCACATTGCTTTATTCCCATTCATTTATTACTTAGTATATTTTTTCCAATACTAATGTCACTTAAGAACCATTCCATCAAATTTTTACTTAAGTTTATTATAAACATTTTATATAACACCATTAATGTTTATTATCACTTCAATACTTAAGTTCATATTCAATTCTGTCAAACGACTTTCCAAAACATATCCAATTCATTTTACAACTTAAGTTGAATTTCATTTTATCACTCAAGTTCATATCCATTTCATTTATTCATTACAAATCAAATTCAATTTCATTTAACTCATTTCATCATTCAATTTCAATATTCAATTTACTAAATTATTTAATTAGTTTTTTTTCATAAATTCATTTGAATGACAATCAATTTTATTTCAAAAATCGTTTCATTTAACTTAAGTTAATTTTTATTTCATATTTGTTTTTCTTAACATTTATATTCAACAAATTTAAAAATTTGTTTATAACTTATTTTTTCTCAAAATTTATAAGTTATAAAACTTATTTTCTCATTTATCAAATTATACTATGGATTTTAAAATCAAAACTAGTTTTACCAAAACAAAACTCCAATGGTAACAATCCATTACTTAGAAACTCGAAAATGAATGCCGATGATGCTGCAGTCATCATCGAAATTATTTTTCAGCGACCGAAGTGAGTTCTGTGATTTCTATCTCTTTTAAACCCTATCAAAAATATTCTAAACAAAACACTTTCTAAATAATATCATTATTATTTCTTCTAAACTTTGACAAACAATTTTTCAAAATCAATGGGATTTAAATTCTCAAATTCTTAGCTTTTAAATCCTTTTTATTTACAAATCATATTTATAAATTTCCCTTATAAATAATTTCACTTTGGTTATATAAAACCATTTCTTAATTGTTTATCTTTGTTTACATTATAGTAATAACAACTTTTATTAGAACACAAACAACAAATGATAATAATCAAATATTATCATTCACTGACACCCAAACACACCATATAAACTATAATAATTACTGAAAAATTATTCCTTTATATATAAAATATAATCAACGTAAAATTATTTTGTTTACCCAATTTCAAAACAATACTATGTCGAATTGCTATGTTCAAGTGTTTAGAGACCCTTATCAATAACGTTAATTAATCGTATTGACCAGAATCCATAAACCACTAAACAGATCAACCAACACAATATAAAACATTTTTATATCACTAACAAATACGTGCTCATATATATACATTCAAACTCATTCTAGGGTATTACTAACCTTCTCTCTAATGAGTACCCCACTAAAACCAAGGTTCTCGCTTAACTTTCAGCTCTGATACCAAGTGCAGCAATTCGGATTTCAACCCTCGAAAATCAACACTAATACGTCCACTGTATTGCATGCCGGACAATCGGATGCTAGAAAGCCGATCGTTAGGGGAAAAGACAAGGGAAGGAAGAAGAAAGAAGAAAAGAGAACTAAACAACACATAATCTTAAGGCAAAACGAATAATCTATAATATAGAACAAATCTTTACACAAAGAAAAAATGTAATATACATACACCAATTAGAGCATGTCCTTACAATTGCTGATAAATACAACCAACGGAGAGCACAGCAGAACATAAAGAATACGTAGTTACGTCTTGGACCTCCAGCTCGTCTCTTGAGCTCCAATGCATCCAAGCAGTCTGTAAATATGCTCGGTCTGACCTGAGCATTATAATAAAATAACACCTGAGTCAGTCTGGTAACAATGCGTGAAAAAACACACCTCAATTTAATTTTAATGTTTCAAAAATCTTTTGAAAATAAAGTTATCTCGTAAGACCATGCCGCACATAAACTAGGACGGGTTTTTACCTAACGTTAAGTAAAACATTTCTATAGAAAATCCAGTGATATTATAATAATGCCAAGGATACAAATACATATTAATCATAGCCGAAATTATTACATTATTAAATTCCAGCATAATAGGTATACAAAAAAATAAAAATAAAGGCTCGTATTGGAGAATGGATTACATACTATGACAAGGTAAGGAACTACCTTCCAATGGTACATCTTTGGACAAAATGTACCGGGGTCTAACAAGAACATCTTGTACCCCTACCACACAGGACTGGCCTACCACGGGACTAGCAGTACCGAATATGATCACCCCTTTTGTTAAAGGGCTCCTAAGCATACATGAGTAGATAGTAGTCGATTTAGATTTGGAATGACCATACCATGATGGGAGTAACCCATATGGCCCTGCTGCATGCCCGATTTTTGTCATTTCTAGGTTGACGAGACTTTGAGGCTACGTTTTACCTTTTATATAGCACTTTTCACTTGGAATGCTAACACTGCCTTCCAAATAACAATGCAATTCTAGCAATCATCCATACAAGTTTTTTAGGATATGAACAAACCGAAGGTACTACTTCTACTACACCCATTTTTGAATCACCCACAAGATTAGTAGCAAGCAACCCTTGCACTTCAAAGAGCTACTTCTTCAATTTCATCATCTTCAAGATGTCTTCACTTCGAACGCTTGAGTTGGATCGAAGTGGTTTTCAGATAACATATCTGATCCGGTCTCCTCGAAACAACATTCAATAACTTCTGGTAAACTCAACCATGGTTTTTTAGGAAATAAACAATCAAAGATAAGAGCGGAGATTACCTCCTAACCGTTAGTGGATGAATTTTCTTATCATTTGTCCTAGAAGAATGAAACGAGATTTATATGCACATTAAAGCATCATCGGAGATGACTATGCCATATAACTCACGTGTTTCTCCTAGATATTTCCAAATTTACATTTTGGGTCCAAATTTGATAGCCGATTATTTAACTATCAAATAGATATACCGGTTATTTAACTATTAAATAAACAAATATTTAAATCAGGGGTTTATTTCCATAGGAAAAACCAACATTGGTTAAGAATATAAGCAATCACTAGCCTCTTAAATAAACCTTTCATTACTTGAAATCACTTTGTAAATTTCATGTATAAAAATACCTTTTACAAAGGTATACCCATAAATTCTTGTATTTTCGAAACTTGGAAAAAATTATGTATATACTCATCTCAACGGTATAAGTATATTCATAGAACGGAGGAAGACTTCCTTCTTACAAAATTCTAGAACAATTTATAAATTCCTTTATAAATCTCTAAAACATTTATAACTGATTCATTAATCTCTGAATTCATTTATAAAACTCCATTTTATACATTCCTAAAATCATTTACAAACTCTTTATAAATTCGTAAAACCATTTATAAACGACTTTTATAATTCTATATACCTGTTTCTAAAATTCCTATAAATATCTAAGACCATTTATAAAAGTCTTTTTACCTGTTTTCAAATCTTCCTTTAAGTTTTTCCAAACCATGTTATAAGATTCCTCTTATAAAACCCACATCTATCTATAAACCCCATTTATAAATCTCAGAAAACATTTACCAATAAATTCTAATCATTTACTTTAAAACACTATTATATAATAATAAATAGTATAAATAAATAGTAATTAACTTCAAAACATCTCAAAAATAAAAATTATTGATTTCAAAACATTCTTAGTAAAACAAATTTTTTTTATCTTTAACATTATTATAATTAATAATAATTAATTCCCAAAAATTTATTGGTATTTATAATTAATTTCAAACCATATTAATATTTAAATAATTAACTTTCAAAATCTTAAAATATTGATAAACAACTTTTAGACAATTTTAATGTCAATAAACAACCTTTATAACATAAATATACTTCTTGATAAAAATCCATACTTAAAATTCAACATAATCATTTCCGTATTTATAAAACTATATTAATAAATCTCTTTTTATTTTATAGCATATCGTCCAACATCTCTAAATCTATCCTCACTTTCAATTTCCAAAATAGAATCAACTATTTTTTTAAAACAACATTCCGCATCTTATTATAGATCCACAGTTGTAATTTATTTATCCAAATTTATTCAATGATAAAAGTTTCTCTTTATTTATAACACCGTTTATAAATCTATCCTTTTATTAATAAAATACGATTTTACAATCTTCACCTTGTTTATAAAATATCACTTTTATGCATTGTCCCAATTATAAATTTGCACATTTATACTTTAGTCTTAATATATAAATATATATATATATATATATCATTTTATATAAAATGGTTAATAAATATTTATACCAAATATTTCTATCTTTTTAAAAAAAAACTATTCCTTTATTATAAAAGATGGACTTACTTTTAAGATTTTAAAAATCTTTATTTTATAGTTCGAAAATCTCTATTTAAAATGTTTTATAATACTATTAATTTATAGTACCTAAAAATCATACATTTTATTTTATTTAAAATAAATTCCTTCTCTAAATAGTTCAAGAATAATTATTAAAACATATAACTTTTTGAAATCACTTAAAATCCTTTTAAAAACTAAATCTTCTGTAACGACCCGTAATTTAATCACTTTAGTTAAAGATATTTAATTTATTTTAAATATTCAAGTTTTGGGAAATGAATGATAATAATGAACCTATTTGGGAGAAATATTTTTAAAAAAATATTTCCTTTGGAAATATATCGATAAAATAGACGAAAACCGTTTTATCAATAAACAGCTCTATAAGCATAAAACGTTGTGCACGGAGCTGGATACATACACTTATTCTTATAATTGAACAGGAATATGAAATAAAATCAATTATTCTTTTTTTTAAATAAAATGTGTTTATGACCTCATCAGTGATGCTCTTATATTTAAATATAGATTTATAAATTTATATTGAGATTTAATGATTTAATAATTATTATATTTATTCAAATAATTCTTTTTAAATAATCATAATTCATTTTAAATAATTATAAAATGATAATAAATCATTTATAATAGGTTTATAAAGATATACATTTGATTTGAAAATATAAGGAAAAATTCGTATTGCTTTATCGATATAATAGCAATTTTGTAAATAATTGTTAATATTAATTATGCAGTTTTATAAATAAAATGTGATCATTTTAATTAATTAAAAATGATAAAACAACGGTTTTCAAATTTTGTTTACCAATATATATACGTTAATTAATAAGTGAAAATATGAATGGAAATCGAAATTAAAATTCGTAACGATCTGACATATATAAGTTAAACAAGGTGTTTATGTAACTTGTACATCTTTGTGAACTGCATACACATATATTAACATACACATATACATATAACAATGGTAGAAAAGTAGAAATATATTTACATATGGTAAATATAGAAAATATTTAAGTTTGAAAAAGAAAACATCTTCTCACATCAACTCACCTTACACAACCATCATCCACACATCATCCATCACATGGGGGGCTTGCGTGCATGTGGAGGGGCTAGGAGGGGATTGTTAGCACCAATTCTCACTTCAACCTTGTCAAAACCAAGGAAGGTAGAAGAGAAGAATTTAGAAAAGATGATAACATCAACAAAGCCTTTCGAAGGAGTCGAAGGGATACTCCAGCAAAGATTAAGTGTGCTATAAGCTTTCGAAGGGGTCGAAAAGGGATGAAAGAACCCTTTCAAAACAGATGCTTCCGCTTGCATGAAGTCGTTTCGAATAAGTTGAGGAACACCTTTCGAAGGCAGCAAATTACAGCCACTCACATGCGCGCCAAACCTTTCGAAACTGAAGGTTTTGCCTTCATTCACATTACAAAGAAAGATATTTTGTTAGAGCAACCCCTTCGAAAGCATTACTAAGCCTTTCGAACCGGTCGAAATCATTCACAACTAAGAAAGAAAAGCTTGCTAAAGTTCAATATGGCAATCTCCTATACCAGAAGAAGGGGTTCTGCATCAATCAACAAGTATGTCTTCGAAAGTTACCTTTCGCTTTAAAACCCTCAGCATTTCAACACATTCGAAACCCCAAAGATCTACCTATTAACAGAGTCGAAAGCTCATGCCTCTTCTTACTTGGTACAACATAGCAACACAAGGTGGAGAAGCATACCTACCCCTTTTGATGAAGTTGAAAGCACTCAAGTCCATTTGAAAGCAATGCGGAAGGATGCCTTAATGTGAACGCCAACGAAAGGTCTCCAGGGCCGCCTTTCGACCAAGTCGAAAGGACTGATTCGAAAGGTGCCAACCCACACCTATAAGTAAGACCCTAGGTGTCTGATTTATGGGATCCAAATTGTTTCACTCCATCCTTGTATTTTCTCAAAGTTGTAAACCCTAATTTTCAAATTAGATTTGGAATTTGATCAATTGTTTCCCTACCATGTCGAAAGATGGAACGAGAAGAAGTGTTAACAGCAATGACCTATTCGAAAGGTGGTTTTAAGGGACTAATAAGGTTCTAACTATCCCTACCTAATCAAAAAAAGAAGGTCTCAAAGGAGTCATCTGCGCTATAAATTCTACTTTGAGGTGTTGACAAGTTTTCTTGTCAACATTTTTGGCGCTAGAAGGAGGGCTTAAACCTCCGATCTTGTTGAACTTCCAACTCCACTTTCCTCTAGCCCAATTCTATTCCAAGCTCACCTACTTTATACTTTACATCATCATGTTTATCAAAATCAAAAGGTCCGAACAAGGATCCTCAGAGCCACATCCAATTGGATTCTCCCATAGAACATTTAATGATTCTAAACTACATGAAGAACAAATGCTGAGATTGGAAGCTTTAAGGATCATAAAGAAAAAGAAAGCTGGATCTTATGATCCAGATAGATGGAGTTTAATCCCTTTTCACATTGGCCCAACACCTATCTTTGCCTTAGGAGGAACAAATGATGAAAGCGATAACTTGTTTGACTAAACGAGGAAAACAATTAAACTCTACACCAAAGGCACAATCATTTTAAGAGGGAATGATGGCTGATTACAACGCCTTTGCACATAAATGGCATCAAGTAACAAGTGGGGCATTGCCTACAGATGAACTTCAAAGGGTTTTGAAAAGAAGACTGGTCATTAAGTATGAAGCTTCAAAACCAAGCAATAAAAATCTAGAAACCATCCTCAGAAGACAAACTTCAAGTCAAGACTCCCTAAGGAATGCAATTTGACAACATCAATCGAGAATGTTTATTTGCTAACCAAGGAAGAGCTCAACTATTGGTCATCATAGAAGAAAAAAACTAAATACGTACGAAAGGAATCGAGGAGGATCCTATTGTCACCACTACATAATCAATGGACATGAGACAAATCGGTGTAGGGCACTGAAAGGAATGGTGATCAGTTTCTTCAGACAAGGCAAAATCAATGAATTTGTAAAGAGATCCTAATTGGATTCAATAAAGAACCACTTTACTAAGAAAAATCTACATGGTTGGGAGTAGAATTATCCTTGCACTTGGACATTACCTTAAATGGCTAAAGCATTTGCCCGCGCCGAGTTGGCCAGGTCAAAGCGCCTCCTTGAGGGAGGTTAGAGTTAGCCTTTATCCATGCCACGCTAAGGCTAGGTTAAAGCATTAACAAGCCCTTGACCGTGCCACGCTATGGCCAAGTCAAGGCACCTCCTGGAGGGAGGACAAAGTAAGTACTTTGTCCGCCTCACTATAGCCAAGCCAAGGCACCGAACAAGCTCATGATCGCGCCACGCTATGGCCAGGTCAAGGCACCTCCTGGAGGGAGGACAGAGTAAGCCATTGGTCCCGCCATACTATGGCCTTGCCAAGGCACCGAACAAGCCTTCAGTCATGCCTATAAGGCCTGGCTGGAGTGCCTCCTGGATGGAGGTTGGGTAAGTCCTTGAGTCCTGCTTTTGGATAAGCTAACCAAGCGCACCGGACAAGAACAGTCTAAGACGTCCGAGTCCAAGAAACGGCATATCAAACAATGGAATAAGATGTTCGAGCCCGAGAAGCGGCATATCAAATAATGGACTAAGACGCCCGAGCCAGAGAAGTGGCAAATCAAACAGAGACAACATACAAGGCCTAAAGGGTAACACATGTCAAGAGAGTCAAAACCCAAGGAGCGGTACAGAACATAAGGCTTAAATAAGAAACTACAGCCTTCGACTAATTATCAAAGAAGAATTTCAGAACTTCACTTATTAATACCTGAATCTGGGTTTCAGGTCTTTCATTATTAATTTTGGGATTTCACTTATTAATACCCGAATCATGGTTTCAGGTCTTTGCTAATAATCTATGGTCTTCATCAAACTTGAATCTGGGTTTCGGGGCTATTACTGGACTTTACTCATTAATGCCCGAAACTGGGCTCTAAGTGTCTATTATGGATATTATTATTATGGACTCTGGTTATTATCCACTAATACCCGAATCTGGGTTTCGAATCTTTTGACTTTTAAATTTCATTCGTTAATGCCTGAATCTGGGTTCCAAAGCAAATCTATGAATTCTTAATCTTCAATTAAGCTCGAGATCTATTTTATTAATGCCCAATTAAGGGTCACTGGACTTCTACTACAAACTTTCAGACAATGATTTCTGGACTTATATTACACGATCATGATTGACTTTCTATTAGCTATCTCCAGAAGATGAGTTCCTAAACATCTATAATTGAATCTAGAATTGAATTTCCGGTTCTTCATCATTAGATTTATGGTATTCTATCAATATAGTTGAAGTTGAATTCCTGGCTTTCCCTTATCATTACCAATGATTGGTTTCAAGACATTCAACTATATTTAATTATAGAATTACATTTCACTTATTATCATATGTTTACATAATTATCTGTTAACCTCTGCTAATAATGTAGGTAAACTTCTATATAGATTTCAAGTTAACGATAAGAAATATTATTTAATTTGAACTTTTCAGGAAAATGATATCAATAAGGAAGACTGAATGGGCTAGCAAATATAAAGCCATAGTCCAAGTTATCAGAAAGCAAATTCAGAAACAACATTATAATAAAAGACTACAAACCAGGTGATATTTACATAATTGTAACATCCCCTTCGAAAGCCTTGTTTCGACTCAATACCTTTTGCCTAACCCCAATCCACTACGTACCGAAGCTGATACCATGTGTATTGGTTTAGACTTAGATGGAGGCGGTAATATGAGGTCGAAAGGTGCTGCTATAAGTGGCGAAGTAGTAAAACCTTGTAAAACTGATTTTTAACTTTATAAAATAATTTCTTACTAACCAACTTGCTTTGCTTGTCAACATAAGATTGGTTGCCAATACTTTTCAAAATCTTTTCTAAAATGTTGTCGAATTTCAGAGATTAACAATTTAAAACATTTACATTGTCCCTTCTCCTTTTATAAACATATAAAACATTTAAGTCTCATACCTTAAATAATTTTATATACTTATTAAACACTTAGGAAAATTCTCCAAAAATTCCCATAAATCACTTTTAATATGTTTTCTAACATATATAAATTTCTGACCCAAAGCTAACATATAATAGCCGTAATTAATTTTAAACCCAATTTAACCATTTTCTTCACTAGAAAATTCATAATAAATCCACATTAATTCAGAAAATTATAAAACTTGAAACCCATCTCTAAAATAATATTTCTGACCTTATATCAAAAACGCAAGGCATTGGGATGTCAGTTAATAGGTTTTTCAATCATAACTTATCATAAAAATCTGTATGAACAAACAAAATTCATCAACAAGCATATATATATATATATCATTTAAAACATGGCATAATACTTTGCAAAACATATTCAGATCTGATTTAGAACCGAAAATAAGAATATATGAGATGTAACCTATTATTTACCTTAGCTTTTTGTTAAAGAGTTTGAAATTTGCACTTGAATGAATTTGATTAAGCTTCCTTCTTGAAACCTTGTTTATCTTCCCTTTATCTTCTTCTAATGGTGGCTAGCCTTACTTGATTTAGTTTTTGTTTGTGAACGTGTAAAATGAGAGTGGCATGATGGTTTAGGATATAAGAATATAACCTATTTCTATTTTTCCCTTATCTACTACCCTTTACTTATTTCATTTCAATTCTCTTGTTGTTCGTTAGTTAATTAGGCACGGCTACCCTCTAATATTCAAATCTCAATTCCCTTAACCATTTACATTATTTCATTTAATTTACCTAATTAAATGTCCTAAATAATGTTAGAAAAAATTAAGGTCGTTACAAACTCCCCTTTTTAAAGAATTTCATCCTCGAAATTATGATAAGGTACTCATAAAAACCAATCATAAAGTTAAAACATACCATGAAACAAGTCAGGATGAGTGTCTCTAATCCTGCTCTCAGTTTCCCAAGTACAGTCTCTCTCATCATCACTCCACTGGACTTTGACTAATCTGACTGCCTTGTTCCTTATCCTCCTCTCATCTCTCTCGACTATACGGACTGGTTTTCTAACTATAATCAAATTCGGTTCCACTACTAAGTCATCTAACACAGTCGGTTCTATAGTAGTCTTTGGATCTTGAGCACACCTCCTTAGATGAGAAATATAAAAAGCATTGTGGAATCCTGCTAAACTGTTCGGTAAATCTACTCAATATGTGAGTTTCTCGATCCTCTTTATAATAGGAAATGGTCCAACGAATCTCGGTGCCAATTTCCCTAATTTTATGAATCTGATTACACCATTCATCGGTGATACCTTGACGAAAACATGATCTTCAACTGAGAACTCTAGGTCATTCCATCTTCTATCTGCATAACTCTTCTGCCTAGACCGGGCTTCCTTCATTCTGGCTCAAATTAACTCAAACTTTTTTGCAGCTTCTCTAACTAAATCCGGACCAAGAACCAACCTATCCTCGGTCTCTAACCAACAAACGGGAGATTTGCATGGCCTTCCATACAAAGCTTCAAATAGTGTCATCCCTATACTAGCCTGATAACTATTGTCATACGAAAACTCGACCAAATGTAGATGGTCTTCCCATGGTCCTCCAAAATCTAGAACACAAGCCCGTAACAAATCTTCTAAGACTTTGTTAATTCTTTCCGTTTGCCTATCTGTCTGCGGATGGTAAGCGGTACTCATCTTGAGCTTGGTACCCAAAGTCTCTTATAGACTCTTCCAGAACTCACTAGTGAATAAGGAATCTCTATCACTTACTATACTACTGGGAATTCCATGCTGTCTAACTACATTCTTTATAAATAACTTACCTAAAACAGATGTTGTCCTGGTTGACTTAACCGGAATGAAATAGACACTCTTGGTCAATCTGTCCACTATAACCCATATACTTTCATTTCCTCTATTTGACCTTGGCAACCCGTCTATAAAATCCATTGAGATAGAATCTCATTTCCATACTAGAACATCTAAAGGCTGAAGTAACCCACTTGGTTTCTGATGTTTGGCTTTTACCTGTTGACAGTTCAAACACTGTTTCACCCACAAGCCTACATCCCTCTTCATACCTTCCTAGAAGAAACTCCATTTCATATCCTGATACATCTTAGTTCCTCCTGGATGAATAGTGAACTTTGAACGATAGCATTCTTCAAGAACTTCCTTCCTAATGTTTCCCACATTCGGAACACATAGTCTTCCTTTCTTACTTAACCACTCATTCTGGTCAAGACTGAAATCTTTCCAGTCATCGCTCTCCGTTCGGTCCCTTAACTTTCTGATCCGCTCAACTAACAATGGATCCTCTCCTTGCTTAGAAGCAATCCTTTCAATCATCACTGGTCGAACTTCTAAACATGACAATATTATAGTTTTCGTACTAGATCTAGCTTCAGATCTCCACTGTATTCAGCATGTGGTCAATGCCTCTAAATCTTTCCAGTTAGCTATCATTGCCAATACTGCATTCTGATGTTTTTTGCTAAGTGCATCTGCAACCTTGTTGCCTTTTCCTAGTGTGTACTCAATACCAAAGTCACATGCAGCTAAAAACTCTAACCACCTCTTATGTCTCATATTCAACTCCTTCTGAGAGAATAAATACCTCAAAGACATATGATCCGTATACAACTCAAATCTCTCTCCTAAGAGGTAATGTCTCCACACCTTCAATGCAAAAATTACCGCAGCTAATTCCAAATCATGCGTTGGATATCTAACATCATGCGGTCAAAGATGTCGAGATGCATAAGCAATCACCTTACCCCTTTCCATTAACACAACTCCTAATCATGTTCCACATGCACCTGTATACACTACTAAATCCTAATTCCCTTCTGGAACAACTAACACAGATGCATTAGTTAATAAGTGTTTCAATCTCTGGAATGCTTCCTCGCACTAATCGGTCCAAACAAATTTCACATTCTTTCGTGTTAGCTTGGTCATCAGTGCCGCTATCTGCGAAATATCTTTAATGAATCTCCGATAATACCCAGCGTACCCAAGAAACTCTTTATCTCGGTCACTGTCTCGGGTCTCTTCCAATTATTCACCTCCTTAATCAAATTCGAATTTACAGACAACCATTTCTCTGAGACTACATGACCAAGAAACTTCACTTCCTTCTTCCAGAAATGACATTTCGAAAAATTCGCTCTCAGCTGATGCTGCCACAACGTCTCAAGCACCACTCTAAGTTGAAACTCATGCTGCCTTTCATCTTTAGAGTATATCAAAATATTATCTATAAATACAAATATGAACCTATCCAAGTGCTCTCGGAAAACTCGGTTCGTCAAATCTACAAAGAGTGCCGATGCATTAGTTAGTCCGAACGGCATTACTAACCATTCGTACGATCCATATCTGGTTCTAAACACCGTCAAAGGAATACTATCCTCTGCCACTCTAAGCTGATGGGACCCTGATGCAAAATCCAATCGGGAAAACACTTTGGCTCCACTCAACTGATCAAACAAATCGTCAATTCTAGGTAACGAATATCGATTCTTTATCGTCTTCTCATTCAACTTACGGTAATCGATACATAACCTCAACGATCAGTCTGGTTTCTTTGCAAATACTGCGATTGCTCCCCAAGGCGAACTGCTTTGTCTGATAAAATTCTTACTTTCCAAATCCACCAATCGCACCTTTAACTCCTTCATCTCGGTAGGTGTCATTCTACTTGGCAGTCTGCTTACCGGTTCTGCCCCTAGTACTAAATCTATCTGAAACTCAATGGCTCGTTTCGGCGGAAATCCAACTACGGGTTCAAAGACATCTGTGAATTCTCTAATAACGAAAACTCAATTCAACTTGTCTTCTGCCTCCACAACACACAACAAAGCATTAACCTCAAAACTAGGGTTTTCTACGGAGTATATTATCCAATCACCACAGTCAGGAGTATAATTCGAACCCTACGAAATCAAACACATGCAACTGCAAACAAATGTTTAACCTAACAATTCAAACTTTAATCGGTCACATCTCATCCCAAGAGTCGCATAACCTCCTATCAGATTTGCAACCCTTAAGGGAGTAACTAGGTATGAGAGTTTTAGGGTAAGTTTATCTACCAAACAATGAGATATAAAAGAATGTGATGCACCAGTATCAAATAGAACTCTAACTGAGACACCATGAACTCAGCCCAAGTCATAGTCTCCTCACTGACTCTAACTGTAACACTATTCCACCAATATAGTGCATCCCCTTGTAGCTGTCTAGAAGCGAGTCTCCTTTTTTGTTCATCATTGAGCCCCAAATTAGCAAAAATCCTCTCTCAATGAAGTAACTAATTCTCCACCTCAATTGCGTCTTCGGTACCAATAAACGGCTCTCCCCCTCCCGGGCATAATCTCTACTCAACACAGCATAGTTATTGACCATTAGATCTCCTTGATTTCCTCCAACTAACCCCGCAGCAACTCCTGCTTGCATCATGTTAACGAAAAACAGATACATTGCTCCCATATCAACTTGCGGGAGTCCAGCACCCACACTTGCAGCTTGTGCCTGACCTGGGTTTCTCCTAGTGTTTGGTCTGGCATTTGCATTGGTTGTGGTGCTTCCCTCACCATTAACTCTTCCACATCAAGCATCCATATCTTACGTCCGTAAAATCGACATTCGAGTCTTTGTAAGATACAAAAGAATAGCCTAATACTGATGGGAGAATAGAGATAAAGCGTATAGCCTAATAGAGATGGGAGAATAGAGATAAAGCGTATAGCCTAATAGAGATGGGAGAATAGAGATAAAGTGTATACTCATATATAGCAAATACAAGTATGTTACTATAGCCTTATCCCATACCCCGATCTTTTCTCTAATTCCTTAGGACTATGTTTTCAAAATCATTTGTTTGAAATTCCTTTTAAGTTTTTCATAAACCTATGCTCTGATACCAAGTTGTAGCATCCCCTTCGAAAGCCTTGTTTCGACTCCATACCTTTCGCCTAACCCCAATTCACTACGTACCGAAGCTAATACCATATGTATTAGTTTCAACTTAGATGGAGGCGGCAGTATGAGGTCGAAAGGTGCTGCTATAAGTGGCGAAGCAGTAAAACCTTGTAAAACTGATTTTTAACTTTATAAAGTAATTTCTTTCTAACCAACTTGCTTTGTTTGTCAACATATGACCGGTAGCCAATAATTTTCAAAATCTTTTCTAAAAATGCTGCCGAATTTCAGAGATTAACAATTTAAAACATTTACAAATTGCCCATTCTCCTTTTATAAACATATAAAACATTTAAGTCCCATACCTTAAATAATTTTATATACTTATTAAACACATAGGAAAATTCTCCAAAAATTCCCATAAATCACTTTTAATATGTTTTCTAAGATATATAAATTTCTGACCCAAAGCTAACATATAATAGCTGTAATTAATTTTAAACCCAATTGAACCATTTTCTTCACTAGAAAATTCATAATAAATCCACAGTAATTCATGAAATTATAAAACTTGAAACCCATCTCTAAAATAATATTTTTGACCTTATATTAAAAACGCAAGGCATTTGGATGTCATTTAATAGGTTTTTCAATCATAACTTATCATAAAAAACTATATGAACAAACAAAATTCATCAACAAGCATATATATATATATATATATATATATCATTCAAAACATGGCATAATACTTTGCAAAACATATTCGGATCTGATCTAGAACCAAAAATAAGAAAATATGAGATGTAACCTATTATTCACCTTAGCTTGTCGTTAAGGAGTTTGAGATTTGCTCTTGAATGAATTTGATTAAGCTTCGTTCTTGAAATATTGTTTATCTTCCCCTTATCTTCTTCTAATGGCGACCGGCTTACTTGATTTAGTTTTTGTTTGTGAACGTGTAAAATGAGAGTGGCATGATGGTTTAGGGTATAAGAATATAACCTATTCCTATTTTTCCTTTATCTATTATCCTTTACTTGTTTCATTTCAATTCTCTTTTTGTTCATTAGTTAATTATGCACGGCTACCCTCTAATATTCAAATCTCAATTCCCTTAACCATTTATATTATTTCATTTAATTTACCTAATTAAATGTCCTAAATAATGTTAGTCAAAATTAGGATCGTTACAATAATTTACATAATTTACAAAATTATTTACAAGTGTGCAACACAAGTGTATGTTTTACAAGTCCCGAGTAGTCTTATTTAGATTTTCAACAATCAAAGGATCGCCAATATGCTGAATTGCTATACAAAGAATCTCTTTGAGATTCTTTTCTTTTTTCCTTACTTCATTAGCATCATCGATCGAATCAATGCGAGCCTTTAAAGCACGGTTGAAAGCTTTATTAGCACCTTTGAGGGTTTTGTTCTGCCTTTCTAAATCTATGATTTGCTTTCGAAGAAGATATTTATCATGTTCAAGTTTCTGAATCCTAGCCGCATACTCATTTATGCACTCTGAGTACCTCACTTTCTGTTGGTCGTCAAAATATCTCATCATTTCAAATTTGACTTTTTTGCACCATTGTCCTACTACACTCTCGTCTAAGCCAGGCGGAGGGTTAGTCGTAGCTGGAAATTTTTGAATAGCTAAAGATGATGACCTTGTCGATTTCATAATAGACGAGGCAATCAGAGAAATGGGTAAATTGATCTTGACCCATGATAAACTCCAGGGATTTACACTAGGATTGATTGTCTTTTAATCTTATCTCTAAATCACTTATCTATTGAAGGAGCTTGGATATATCTTGATCGAAGTCACTCGGTGGGGTTGATTTAACTTGAAGCTTTAATTGACAAATTTGTTTTGTCTTTGTTCTTGATGTCCGCTTCGAGGCTTGTAATCTGATTGTTAAGGTCTCTAACAATCATCATATGAAGTAGAAATTTCCTACGCTATTCTAATGCTTCAATGCTGCCTTAAAAGCGAGCAGACAAAGGATCGTTAAGGAGCTTCCTCTTTTCAATATCTACGAACAACCTATCTCTGATACTGATAAAACGAGATGTTGAATCTAACTAGAGTGGCGTGGTAGATAACTGTAGCTCCTATTTAAACAAACAAAAAGAAAATAAAGTCAAGACTCAAATAACCAATCTCTTTATTATAACAATAAAAGATTACAACTTAAGTAGAAATAAAACAAAGAGTATAATTTCATTGGACTCTTGTTTTACACTTAAAGTTGAGAAATGGCATTTTTGACTTTATTCAAGTAATTAGCCGAAAGAGTAACCGTTGAATCAAAAGGAGCATTAAATCCTTCTAGGGTAATAACTGGAGGATATTTGCTATAATCTCATTCCCCGGCAGGAGGACTATCACAACCACGTATTAATCTGGTATGATATGTTCGAATTTCCTTAAGAAGTTTTTCTTTGTCTTCACCAAGGAAATCGAAACGAAGGCAAGGATATTCCATGTAAAGTCTCTACAAGTCTCTAAGAAAGTAGTATCTGGCTAATTTTGAAGATTTCAAAAGCGAAGCCTTTTCAAGATAATCTCTTCTTAGTCTAACATATTTGCTTAAATAATTTATAGAAACGGAGTTGCCTGAGAGACACTTGTTCTGTGATAACGTAATAAAATGCAAATAAGTATAAAAGAAAGCTAGAACATGAAATTTATAAATCAATATTATTACAAAATTATAAATGTTCATCCGGTTCATACAAAATTGACTTTTTGAATAACTTTGAAACAAAGTTGCCTTTATAACTTTTAAGTTTTTCAGGAGGCAACTCATGAGGATCGATGTGACTCATGGTAAATTCCAACAAGCCCTTGGATATGGATCCAATCCACATTCATCAAAATATCTCTTATGTAAACGCTTAAGTAGACCCCAAGTAAGGTTACCTAAGTATGAAAAGTCTACCGTCGGATGTCTGCAATAGGCTTTGTATAGCAAGTCTACAAGGATGTTCCTCTCTTTGACTAACATCCAAAAGAGGGTAATTAATTCCCGATTTTCTTCCAAAAGACTATCATATCGAAGGCGTGCCCTCTTCAATCGGAGGGCAGCTTCTTGATCTTTGAAATCTCTAACACCGGTGCACTCTTGTTAAGCCTATGATACTTGTCAAAGAGTGTATTATGTTCTTTTAACTACTTATCTAACTCTCTATATATGTTATTTATTTCCTTTTGTTTTCTTTTAAGCTTTGATTTATAAAGTTGGATGGATTTCCTCCTTATCTAAAATAAAAGATGTCAACTATTACTATATTGGAAATGAAAGCCATTTAGACAAGGAATATCATACCTGAGAAATGGGGATTGTAGTTAGAGGGACCTGCTTTTTCTCTCTTTGTTCTTCAACATTGATATCATCAGTTCCTTCTTGAAGGTCAGAATGCTCGGGAAGTTCAGGAGGGCTTGCTTCACGAGTACTCGAATCGGGGTTGACTTTTTCTGAAGCCCCAGTGATGTCATCACCATCTTTTTCATGAACGTTGGCATGACCACCTCCGTTGCCACCTAAACCCTGCCCTTTATCATCATCATCATCATCATCATCATTATTATTGTCATCGTTATCATTGCCATCTTCTTTGGCCGCGGTTTCATCTTTATCATCTTCTTCATCAGAATCGGAGTCAACTTCGATAGAAGGTATTTCATAAGATAAAATTTTGGAAGCATCAATCTCCTTTCTCTTATGGACTTCAACTTGCTGCTCCATTTCTTTGACTTTGTCCATAAATCTATTGACAAGAGCTGGGTCGAGTGAAGGAAAGCTCAAATTTGGGCATTTCTTAATGTTGTCGACGAAGGGAAGCATAAGGGCATCCTCATAAGGGTTTACGATGATGTTGTCGAGGGAAGTACTCAGAAATTGTGACACCCTTTGCTTAGCATCAAAGATAGTTTTGACCGCCAACTTTAAGGAACTTCTCTTTTTCTCTAATTTCTTCCTGAGAGTGGATTGTTTGGACACCATTCGAGCTTTTTCATCTTCAGACTCTTTCAAAGCCAAACTTTCATCAGCTAGAAGTTGTTTTTCTTTTCTCTCTTCAGAAATAGAGACTTTGATTGAGCGAGAGAGACTTCCAATCTTTCCTATTCCTTCATAGCATTATTTCATTCAGCAGACATGGAAATGATCGTCTGTTCAAGGTTGAGATTTCATCTTGAAGCCTAGATGTCTTTGCAAAAGATTTTGACATGTTTTCTTAAAGAGAAAACCAGCTTTTGGAAATTTGAAAGGAAAAGTATGACATAAGTCAGCATTCAGAAAGAAACGATAATAATAAGGTTAAATAATATGAAACGTACCAAAAGTTGTTGCTTTATTAGAGATCCACAATGACCAAGTGGGTCAGGAACAGAAGAAGGAGGGTGAATAGTAGTAAAGGATGAAGAGTTCAGGACAGATTGAAATATTTTTTCAAAATTACTTGAAGGCACTGGTGATGTGTGTCTAGAAGGGTTCAACTCTCAAGAGGGAGTTGAAGTTCCCAAATATTTTTGCATCTACTCAATAACATAAGGAGAGAAGGAAATGACGATGCGAGATATGGTATCGTCCTTTAATGGAGTTGTTTTAGATTGATCTAGAGAAGCTTCAACAATAGGACTCTCTAAAGTTTTGCCCACATCGGTAGTCTCACCCTTTTCTGGTGGCGGAGAATCTGGAACTTCAATAATCTTAGCCTTCTTAAGAGATGGGCGCGCTACAGCCACCTTACCCAATTTTCTTTTAGCAATCATCTTCGACCTAGCGATGGCCTAAGTCAAGGATGATGCACCAGATGTGGAAGTTGAGAGAACTGGATCACTTGTAATTGATTCAACTTGAGGAGCAGTTGCTGAAAATTCAAAAAAATAAAAATAAATTACAAGTCAGTGAAGAAATTTAAGAAGTAACACAACAATAAACTACAAGTGCTATACTTAAGCTTACTGGGTGATCTGGACAAATTGGAGACATAGGAGAGAAGGTTTTAGGATCTCCCAAAGACAAGAAGCGTTTGCTCCGAGAAGCATGTTGAACAAGTGAGGGTTGACCAAGGACTCTCTGACTCACGGGGAGAAGATAATGTTTCCGAAGATTTGATGGAGTCAACAGTGTGAGCCTGTTTTCGATGCTATTTGAAGCGGCAATCAACAGCTTGATAGTTTTCTTATCTTCATCATTGAGATCTTTAGCAGAAGGACCTGACAAAGATGCATAGATTAGCAAAAGAAAGTAACTGAATAAAGATAAAGACTATGATCAACTCACGAGGAGTAGAAAAGACACCACTCATATTTGGAAAGCAATTGACAAATAAGAATTACATTTCCCAGTCTCTAAATTTGTTTATTCCTTTATTCCCACTAAGATTAGTTTTGGGGGGGGGGGGGGGGTTGGCTTTGAAAATCTAGTTATTCAGATTGCTGAGTTTGACTAAGTGAACCAAGTAGTTGAGAACTTCGGCGTTTAACGAAGAAATGCCTGACTTTAGAGCCATAAGTTCCAAAGAACGAAGATATGTATGTACATTAGGAGATAACTAGATAGGTGCAATGCCCAAGTGGGTCAAGAACTTGGACAAGAAATATGGGAAAGGCAGGAAGCCACCATGCCAAATATGAATAGCAGTGTAGGCGAAATGTCCTTCGGGAGGATATTGAATGGTATCGCTGTAACTTGAGGGAATGAGTTCTACCCCAATGATGCCAAAGTCGTTTATTATGGCGTCAACCTCATCTTGGGAAGATATTAGAGAATGTTTTGAAATGACTTCAACCTTCTTTGGAGAAGATTCTACCGCTGGTACTATATCTTTTTCAGGTTTTTGAGATCCCTTTTTCACACCCATGATCCTATTAAGTAAAATTATTTCAGTAAAAAGTTATAATTTGTTCCATTAGTTTACATTTTTCAAGGATGTTGAAAACCAATCACAATAATTCAAATATCAACCGAAATTTGTGATTTCATATTCTTGAAAGAATGTTAAAAGAAATTTAAGAAATGAAATTCATTGAGCTTCAATAGTGTCGAAGGGATAAATGGAATGGGAACACCTACAAACACCCTTCGACAATGTCGAAAGCCCAAGGAAGATTTTACTATTAAAAGGAATAGTTAAAGCCTACACAACTAGTTTGAATATAAATATTCGCTAACAACATTCCACAAACAGGACAAATAAACCTTTCGACGATGTCCAAACCCATGAATTTTGTTTTACTCAAAGAATATAAATGTTGTCGAAACCTTATCTACCAATTAAGTCAAAAGACTTGGGTTTAAGAAAAATCAATATAAATGAAAGGGCTTTAGGACATTTCGATAATGTTTGTATAGAATGATGATCAAATCTCGGTTAAATACAATGGGTTTCGAGTAAGTCGAAAAGGGGTGTATGGTTTCAAAAGCTTACCAAACCAATCTTGGTTTGATATAGTAAGTTTTGATCGGGTCGAAAGGTTTGATTCGATTTTCAACTTAAACAAATATGTTTTCTTCAATCTAATTCATGGTGAGAAGAGTGAATTGCTAACTCTCAACATCTTCTAAAGTAAATTAAAATTAGACATGAATCAAACGGCAGATTAAATTCACTCTTATATCCATTAAAATGGAAGTTGGATTTTCGAAAGTATGTATTATGTGACACATTAAGGCAACTTCCTCGAAAGGTATCAGAAGAGTTTCAAAACATACTCTTGCTTTTGAAGAAGTTCGATCCTTATCGATTACATCAACTCCTTCGAAGGGGTGCACTTAAAGACGAACACATGAACTCCTTTCGACCCGTTTGAAAGAGGTCGAAATAGTAATTAAAATTGGCCGCCTCAACAACCTTTAGAAAGGGTTGAAAAGTCAAATTAAACTAAGCCTTCTCTGTGAAGCCACTGGAACAGTGTCTTCTTCCCCAATTCAATTTAAACCCGATACTTCAAAATGTTAACAATTCAATTGATTCGAGCGTGAATTTATGCCCAACAATAATAAAAACCCCAAATTCAAGCTTAATTTTTTTTTTGAATTAAGCGCAATAAAGTTTGAGCATGGGTTTATATGCAGTAATAATGAACAGTCCCCAAATTTGATTGAATTTGAATTCTAACTCAAAATTAACATCATAAATCGAATCGATAAATAATTTCATACGAATGAAAACTCAAATCGTCTTATTGAACTCAAAACAAAAATACAAGTTCAGACCTAAAAACTTTAAAATTAAATCAAATCCAATAAATTAATTTTGGGGATAAAACAACAAGCACATACCTTAGATCCGAAATTGTGTTGAATAAAAATAAGGATTTAAAAGGAGGTTGTAATTCTTAATTTTTGCTGTAAGCTTTCAATGGAAGGTAAATGAAAAAGAGAAGAAGAAAGCGCGATTTATAAAAGCAGCAGCTGCAAAGAAAGCCGTTCGATCAAATTTAAAAGAACGGTCGAGATCTATTTGGAATATCAAAAGGCAGAAAACTTTGTGGGTATGGAAATGGTTGACTTAGAAAGTCAAGAGCATCCCTTCGCAAGGGTGGGGGCAAGTGTTACCACCAATTCTCACTTCTACCTTGTCGAAACCAAGGAGTGTAGAAGAGAAGAATTTACAAAAGATGATAACATCAATAAAGCCTTTCGAAGGAGTCAAAGGGATGCTACAGCAAAGATTAAGTGTGTTATAAGCTTTCGAAGGGGTCGAAAGGTGATGAAAGAACCCTTCCAAAACATATGCTTTCGCTTACAAGAAAACGTTTTGAATAAGTTGAGGAACACCTTTCGAAGGCAGCAAATTACAGCCACTCACAAGCATGCCAAACCTTTCAAAACTGATGGTTTTGCCTTCATTCACATTACACAGAAAGATGTTTTGTTAGAGAAACCCCTTTGAAAGCATTACTAAGCCTTTCGAACCAGTCGAAACCTTTCACAACTAAGAAAGAAAAGCTTGCTAAAGTTTAATATGGTAATCTCCTATACCAGAAGAAGGGGTTTCACATCAATCAGCAAGTATGTCTTCGAAAATTACTTTCCGCTTTAAAACCCTCAGCATTTCAACACCTCCGAGTTCCCAAAGATCTACCTATTAATAGAGTCGAAAGCTCATGCCTCTTCTTACTTGCAACAACATAACAACACATGGTGGAGAAGCATACCTACCCCTTTCGATGAAGTCAAAATCACTCAAGTCCATTTGAAAGCATTGTGGAAGGATGCCTTAATGTGAACGGCAAGGAAAGGTCTCCAGGGCCGCCTTTCGACAAAGTCGAAAGGACTGATTCGAAAGGTGCCAACCCGCACCTATAAATAAGACCCTAGGTGTCTGGTTTATGAGATCCGAATTGTTTCACTCCATTCTTGTATTTTCTTAAAGTTGTAAACTCTAATTTTCAAATTAGATTTGGAATTTGATCAATTTTTACTACTTAAGTTTAATCAAAGCAAGATTATGGAATTTTTGGATACTTTGCTGATTTAATATTTTTATTAGATTCAGTTCACAATCTTCTTATGTCAACTTGATCGAAGGGTCGCTATCAGAGTAAGTTGAAACCCTTAGCTCAACCAATATCCCTAGAGCTTTAGCTCCTATCCTCAAGTTGTCGAAATATCAGATTCCGAAGAAGATGGAACCTATCCATTTAATCCACATCCTTAACTCATTAGAACCAACCTTAGGGTCATCTCAACTGATTCGAAAGGGAGATTTCGAAAGGATACTAAACTTACTTAACTAGTTTGAAAGGCATAATAAATAGGAAAGCATGTGTTTCGACTGAGTCGGAAGGTCATATAAGAAGGAGTTTTGAGTTAGCCAGCTGAAAAGGTATAATAAGAAAAATCAGGTGTTTCGACCGTGTCGAAAGTTGGAACAAGAAGAAGTGTTAACAACAATGACCTATTCGAAAGGTCCCGAAGGAGTCATCTACATTATAAATTCTACTTTGGTATCAGAGCCTAGGTTGAGCGAACATCTAGGCTTTGGTAGGGGTGAAAGTCTCATCGGATAAGGTTAGTATTACCCTAGGATGAGTAGCTCATTAGAGATAGGGCTAGTAACACCCTAGAATGAGTTCGAGAGTATTATATATGAGCGTGTACTTGTTAATGACATATATAAAAATGTTATTGGATCAAAATATATATATATATATTGAGAAATGTGTCTATATATATATATATATATTTGAGAAATTTTAGTCAAGTGTGATGATTTTATGAAAACGATAAACCATTTTGTCATACAAATAATTTTAAGTAGGAAAAGCCATTTTTAGAAACAGATTGAACAAAGACTCGGATTATTTTTTAAGTATTAGTCAAACTTTGGTTTGAGGAAAGTATTACCAAGCGGTTAACAAACCTCTTTACCTAAAGTAGGATATGCCTAAGTAATGAAATATAAATAACTCAACATGAGAATAAATTAAATTAAGAAAATTTCCTAGTACCTATATCCAAGGGAATGTTGTTTACATTATAGAAACCATATGGAGGAAAGTAATCTAAGAGAGAGACCTCAAGGGCAAATTGGGGCGAGAAGGACTACGTCATTATCCTCTCTAGCGATGAAGAGGAACAACTGAAATATCCAACTAACAATGATTTGCCACCGATTGAGGAAGGGCATGCTCCATATACTCGAAGAGGTGAAAACAAATATCCAATGGCAGGAATGCTCATACCACCCACGACCCCCGAGATGATTATAATTTCTAGTGATGACGAACCTGTGCATGTCTCAGAAAGAAAATGGATTTCGGATCCTGCTAGCTCCGCACTAGAACCCATAGCAGAATCTGAACCCATGGAAGAAGAATCAGAACCCATTGAAGAAGATCCAGAACCCATTAAGGAAGAATCAGAACCTATGGGAGACCCGAATGCCATAATATCTAGCAAATGCAGCAATGTGACATAAGACTTGGATGGGGAGCATATTATTTGGCAAGAAGAATCATCCAGTTCCTACATTAACTGGGACGAGATGGATGGTAACGATGAAGAAGTAGCAGAAAAAAAAGATAAAGTTGAAGTATTCAAAAACCCATGGGAAGTTAGTGTGCAAGGCTTGGAGGAGATAGAAGAGGGAGAAGTTGTCCCAGGAGTACCTGTAGGTATAGGACATGTCCCATGGAACTAACCATGGCTACCCTATGTTGCGGATGAAATACAACTGGATGAAGATGGCAACGAGGCCGATGATGAACTGGAAAGCGATGAAGAGGGAATTAGGGAAGTTTTAATAGATCTTGGACACTGGAGCACGCCATCAGATTCAGATTTGGAGGAATGAAGGAACCGATGAGGATGGTAATTAAGGATAGCTCTATTTATCTAATCTATATATAGTAGGGTGGCTAGAGGTATAATGTTGTGATGATTGGTATTTTGTACCGTATCAGCGTTGGGTGGTCTTGACCCAAGTTTAAATTGAAATGATGAATGTTAAAGTATGGAAATATATAATATGATATTTTGTTTCAACTTAGCATTTATATAAATCTTTTAATGGGAATTCTTAAGGAAAGAAGTAAAAAATTAATATGAAGGATTTTCTTTTAGAAGAGGAAATGATATTATGAAATGATTAAATGACTGGAAAGAAGAATCTTTAAATAAATAATATAGAGGAAATCAAAGATAAGAGAAATTACAATATATGTATATATATATATATATTAATAGAAATATTAAGTTTTGACTACAAAGGAAGTTTGTGGTAATTTATCAATTATTTTGAAAAGGAGTTTTTTAAGAAACCATTAAGATATGTTTAGAAATGTGTTATAATAAAAAGATATTTATCTTTTGAAAAAAAATGTGTTTTATGTAAAAATATTTGGAAAGAAAAAAAATAAAATGGTTATAAAGAAAGTATCTTTATAAAAGTTTGAATAAAGAATGAAAGTTTTATGAAATGTTTTCCTTAAAAGTTTTTGAAAGATTATTAAATTCATATAAAGTATATGGATTATTTTGTTGCAAGATTTAATCTAAGATTCGAGTGTAGAACTTTTAGGTGTTTACACTGGTCCGAAAAATAATTTATCGCTCTATTATTGACGAACAACATTGATGAGGGTTTGTGGTTATATACTTGAGTTTTCTATTATAGTCGAGAGCTATGCAAGGAAAACTAAAATTCTGATTGGAAAGCCTGGTCAGAGCCCGCACTAAAGGATCGAGGGATCAATACTAATTCAGAAGTAAAGATTGTGAATTCGAATAGAATATCAAATATGATATTGTGTGTAGGTGATCAATGTACATCATACGAGTGTAAGTTTAATAATAAATATTTTAGGCAAAACCTTTGAGTTTTTGTTTTGAGTTATTTCGGGGACGAATTCTTTTAAGAGGGAAGTATGTAACGACCCGTAATTTGGTCACTTTAACTAACGATATTTAATTTATTTTAAATATTCAAGTTTTGAGAAATGAAAGATAATAATGAACCTATTTGGGAGAAATATTTGCAAAAAAATATTTCCTTTGGAAATATATCGAAAAAATAGAATAAAATCGTTTTATCGATAAACAGCTCTATAAGCATAAAACGTCGCATAAGGAGCTGGATATACACACTTATTTTTATAATTGAATATGAATATAAAATAAAATCAATTATTCTCTTTTTGAATCAGTGATGCTCTTATATTTAAATATAGATTTATAAATTTATATTGAGATTTAATGATTTAATAATTATTATAATTATTCAAATAATTGTTTTTAAATGATGATAATTCATTTTAAATAATTATAAAGTGATAGTAAATCATTTATAATAGTTTTATAAAGATATACATTTGATTTGAAAATATAAGGAAAAATTTGTATCGCTTTATCGATATAATAGCCATTTTTATAAATAATTGTTAATTTTAATTTATGTGGTTTTATAAATAAAATGTGATCATATTAATTAATTAAAAATGATAAGAGATTGGTTTTCAAATTTTGTTTACCAATATATGTACGTTAATTAATAAGTGAAAATATGACCGGAAATCGGAATTAAAATTCGTAACGATCTGACATATATATGTTATACAACATTGTTTTTGTAACCTGCACATCTTTGTGACATGCACATATATTAACATATATATACACATATAACAGTGGTAGAAAACTAGAAATATATTTACATATGGTAAATATAGAAAATACCTAAGTTTGAAAAAGCAAACATCTTCTCACATCAACTCACCTTATACCACCATCATCACCTCCACATCATCCATCACATGGGGAGATACCTGCATGTAGGGGGGCTAGGAGGGTATGGCAAGGGTAATTCCGTCCATTCATATTATGATATTTGGGTTTTCTAAAAATCCTATAAATACCCCACCCTTTCTTCACATTTTTCGCATAATTTTCTACTTCTTCTTCCTCCTTTTTCAAGCTATTTTAATGGATTCTCATGTTAACAAAGTTATGGAGAAAATTTATTTAAAAAGAAATTAAATTAGTATAATATACATACATTATCGAATCCACTTCAACTCAAGGAAAAACTCCTCCTCTACCTCTTCCTTACCCACGGCCATCACTTCCCAAAAGCAAGGTCGAGCCCTTCCTCCTCCCCTAGCAAGGCCGTGAGCTCCTCCTTGCATCCAAAGCCTAGGTCGAGCTATTTAAAGGCGTTAGTGCTGGTGATCATGAGCTTAGATTTCATGATAGCGAAGCTATAGCCAATTTTATATTATCACGAAGGGAAAATGAAAGTGAGAAACTCTTACTTATATTATATTTTTGGATGATGATATGATGTTTTCAATGGATGTTTAATATTCTTTGACCATCAAGTTTGATTGTTTAATATGGTTGTTGAATATATATATATATATATGTAAGTCACGTTAATATGCGTCGATAAGCACAAAAGAAATCACTTCCCTTTATCGAATGAAATGGTGTATATGGAATGTTTAAACCTCCTAAAAATGGTTTAATATGATTTAGAAATGCTTTATAGACATTTAAAAGTTTTTTGGCAAATTTTAAATGAATATTGAATATGGAGTTAAAAATAGGCACATCGCGTAACAGTATTTCGCAATTTCACGCCGTAAAAGTAAAACGAATGTGTAGAATGGAATATAGCTCGAAATTCTTCGATATAAGAACTTTTTGAACTACTATATCCATAGTTTTCAAAAGTAAAAAAAATCAAGATTTTAATAAGTAGATTTTGAAATATGAGTAAAACAAGTTTTTGGAAAAATCTCGGTTTTGTAGTTCGGAATCCATAAAAGGATTTCTTTAAAAATGATATTTTAAAATTATTTTAAAATATGAAATAAATTCTAAAAATCTTTTAAAATGTTTTAAAAGTTATTTGAGTTATAAAAATGAATTTCCAAATGATAGAAAAGTCATATTGATCAATATGGCTTAAAAAGCATTTTTCGCAGCACTTTTTTGTAACTTTTGAAATATAATTTTAAACGCAACCATTGTTTTCCCAAATCTTTTGTATTTTTTTTTAAATGATTACTAAATTATTTTAAAGGTGATTTGAAGGGTTTATGGAATGGTTCAATAAATGATTTAGAGTCGATCAAATAACTTGACCGCCTTATGGGTTATAGAGTGATAGTGTCTAGGCTTGAGTTTGGAAAACCAGTTTCCTGCTCTCCCTAGCTATCCGTGCTGGCCCGACGGAGGGGATAGTATATTTGATTTACTTGGATCAAAATTTTCCATAGTATAAAGGATATAATTTTCCAATTATAAATAACTTGGATTTTATGGAGATAATCTTCTTATACTTGGTGTTAAAGCCCGAAGAGTGAACTCGTACTATTCATGGAATTTTAAAGGTGATTTCACCGTGATTTCGCCCATAGTACTTGTTAAATACGGGAATTGATATTGAGTAGAATTATTTTATTTATATAGATTTTGCTCATTTAATATTTATTGGTTTCGGATTAACATCCTAGATAACATGGTTTTAACTCAATCAAAGTTTTGAGTTTTGAATTAAGAAATCTTGTTAAGATTTAATGATTTGGAAATATTTTTGTAAATGAAAAATGAAATGATTTAGAATTATTCCAAGATTTAAAAAGGTTTTAAGTAACCAAAGGATTGGACAAATGAGGTATAATGATCCCACATATACACTGAAAAGAAAAGTTTTAAGGATATACATATCTCTTGAAGATATTTTTGATAAAAAGAAAGTAATAAATCAAAAGAATAATTCCCTATTTACTTAACATTTCTTTATCGATGATTTGAAGTGATTCTTATCCGTAGACCACTTCGAACCAATCTACGTATTCGAAGTGAAGACATTGAAATGATTTGGAAGATAGAATGTAGGGCTGCTTGTCACTGACCCTCGGGGGAAAATTCCCATATTATATTATCTGACGGTAGTTATTCATTTGAGATCTTCGATTCAAGTACTTCTCACTACTAATCCTAGGGGAAACTCCCGATAGGATGTGATAGGGGAGTGTCTTCGGTGTGTCCTGTTTCTGGACAACTTGAAAGGACGAATGTCTGATGTTGCATTTCTAATCACATTGATTGATCTCTATGAACGTATCATTTGTTTGGAAGCGAAGAAGGAAACTTCTCTTAGCGTAACACCCTTTCCTGAGACGTACTAGCTCATGAGTTATACGTTTGTAGAAATGTGACGACCGCCCATGACCCCTGCACCGAATCTAGAGATAGTGCGCTGTAGAGTGTGCCAGGCGACCATGGACGATTGTCAGGGTAGATTAAAACAACAGAATCTATCGTATTACTCACAGCGCATGGACAAAATACAATAGAACATATGTATAGTGAAGCTTTACAGAACAAAATGACATCATATAAAACTCCATAATAGTTGAATACAAGCATCCAAATAGCCAATACATCAAGCCTCACTACATAACACTCAGAGAATACAAAACAGCGGAACATCCAGTACATATAATAAGAAGATAATATGCAACCCTCCAGCTTGTCTTCGATATCAGCATCGTGAGAAGAGAACAGTACCTGTCACCTGCTACCTAGTCTGCCCGTCCCAAAGATGGACGAACAGCCCAAGGCAATAAGAATTAAAACATAAAGCCTTGAGTCAGACAACAGTCTTAGTGAGCAGTAAATTAACTAACAACATACCAAAAGAGCATAAAGGAAAAGGAATAGGAATACAACCCTCCCACTCCACCTCTTTCTACAGTGATAGCCCCCAGACACACACTAAGTAGAAGCCAGCAGAGCATACAATTTAAAGTAAAGTAATAATCATTCGAGTCAAGGGCGATGTTTTCCAAGTACCAAGGCCTAAATCAGATAAGCACCCAGAAAATACCGCTCTTGAGTCTGAATGACGATACAATCAAACATCCATGACTCTGGCTATCACTGTTATCATTGCTTCGATATCACCGTTAATTGAATGACCGGCACATTCTTTCAGCCGTCCGTCAAGGGCTAATGGAAACCCCGGTTCTAGACATAACTCCCGCACGTCGTCGCAGCCCGTGCCTAGGACTATCGAATCTGCCCAGAGTACTCGACCATCAACAGTTGGCCGTTGGGACTATCGAATCTGCCCAAACGTACTCTTGCTTAGAGCATGCTAGAACCTTCAACAACGATGCTATCCAAGCCTCCTAGTCATCCTCCTCGACGACTATTCTCATATCCATTCATTATCCTCAACTCGAATCATATCACCGAGTTATCAACATGCTTGGAATGATCCCGTCTGGATTAGACCAAGTCTTCATCACATGATTGCCTCGCTTCATCACATCCTCGCAAAACCTCATCTTAACATCACATCATCAAATCTATGCATAAGAGCTTCATCATCCCGCTACATATGCCACGAGCAGCTTTCCCAATTCAAGAGCCTTTCCCTTAGCTTTTGAATCGTCTTCGGTCTAAATCTAACCATCAATCATCTAAATCATAACAATCAATCAAATCAAACATTTATTCAAACAATCAAGCATTCAAATAAGATCTAAATAGACAATTATCACAATAATGGCATTTTCGTAATTAAAGAGTTGAAAGTCCAATAAGCATGAAAACATGAATTATATCCCTACAAACTTGATGAATGAACTTGCATAGGTTAACATATGATAAAATGGATGTAACATCTTCATGAACAATGGATCTATATGGATCTACGCTTAGGATGAAGAAAATGCATGGAAATCACTATTTTAACACCAAATCGAGCCAACAATCCGATATACTCCTTTGGATCCGTGTGAGAGATAATCACCACTCACCAAATCACCTAAACAACCACAAATCTACACGCTTCAGATCTGGACAGCGAAGGATCAAGCTTGATCTATCACGAATCCGCTTCAAACGAAGAAATCTCTCTTGAAAAGATGAAGATCTTCAATCTAAGCTCTTGAATCTTCAATCTTGATCTTCGATATGGATGGAAGGAATCACTAGATTAGAGTAGAGAAAAGAAGTGAAGAAGTGTAGAAGTCGAGCTCTCAAAATGGCAGCACTTCGTCGCTTCGAAATCCGGATCCCAAAAATGAAGCCAACCCCTCTATTTATAGGCAGAAATTCTCTTAAGTCATAACTCGGAGTTAGGTCGTTTCCGACCTACGACCTAAGACTCCCACCGACCTAAGCCTTAGCCAACAACTACGACCTAACAGACCCAGCCTACGACCTAACACTTCTGCGCATCCAAGCACCCAACGACCTAACAGCTACGACTTAACTCCTTAGCGACCTAACACATAAGTGTTTTCTCGCGACCTAACAACCCAGGTGCTTCAACGACCTAACTGCTTAACACTCCTACGACCTAACGGCTTAGCAACCTTCGCGACCTAACAGCAAAGCACATCAACGACCTAACTGACTAAAAAACCTAGCGACCTAACTACACATAAGTCATACGACCTAACTACCTTAGGTCGTTGCCGACCTATCCTGTTTTCTATACCTCTCTTAGGTCGCATGTTCCTTAGGTCCCTCTCTTATAGGTCGCCTAACTCTATAGATCTCTCGTCTACGACTTAACACACTAACCACTAGGTCGTGCATTCCTTAGCTCGCGCTTCCTTTAGGTCGCTAACATTCTATAGGTCGGTCCTAAACTAACTCGCGACCTAAACCACTACGCAACCTAACCGCTTGTCCTCCTTAGGTCGTTGCCGACCTATTCCTTAGGTCGCTCGAAACCTTAACTCGCCAAAAACTCTTAAGTCCTCTCTTAGGTCGTCTACGACCTAAACCCTTACCATCCATTATACGACCTAACCCCAACATCCTTTGGTCGCACCACATCCCTAAGTCGTCTACGACATAGCTCTTAACTCGCTACCATCCTATAGGTCGGTCACGACTTAGCTCTTAGGTCGTTTACGACCTAGGACTTAGACAAATTATACCTAAAATCTGAAATGACTTAAAATGCTGAAAATTCCAGATTTTGACGAACTTGTCGATCCGTAAAAATACGGGTCGTTACATTCTCTCCCCCTTAGGAATTTCGCCCCCGAAATTCCAAGCAAACAAAGCAATCAAAGGCTATTCTGTACGCCTACCATCCATAGCAATCAACAAACCATGCATCCAATTCTAACTTAGCGTACAGAATTCTAAGACTTAGAACAAGTTACAATATCGCGAGATGAGACGACACCTTAGGGCCATACCTTGAAGAGTTCAGGATGAGCTGCCTTCATCCTCTCTTCCACCTCCCATGTACAGTCGTTATCATCATCACTCCATTGTATCTTGAGCAACTTAACTACCTTCCTCCTAAGCTGTTTCGTGTCGGTTTCAACAACACGAAGCGGCTTACGAGGTCTTCTATCAACTGGATCAACTTCGAAATCTTTACTGCTATCAGTAGAAATCACCGTACTCGAGTCGTGTACATACTTCCGTAGATATGATACGTGAAAAACATTGTGCACACCCGACATCTTCTCCGGTAACTCCAATCTATAGGCGAGCTTTCCAATTCGCTCGATAATCGGGAATGGTCCAACAAATCTCGGAGTCAATTTTCCTTTCTTCCCGAATCGAATAACATTCTTCAGTGGAGAAATCTTCACAAAAACCATATTACCAACGTCGAATTCCAAATCCTTTCTACGCTTATCGGCATAACTTTTCTGACGGTCTTGGGCTGCCTTCATTCGTTGCCGAATGATCTCTATACAATCTGAAGTCTGTCGAATCATCTCTGGCCCAAGCATCGGCTTTTCTCCAGTTTCCAACCAACATGTCGGAGAGTTACACGGTCTTCCATACAATGCCTCATACGGTGCCATACCAATGCTTGACTGGTAACTGTTGTTGTACGCAAACTCCACCAAATGAAGGTGATCTTCCCATGATCCTCCGAAGTCCAAAACACATGCTCTAAGAAGATCTTCCAAAACACGGTTGACCCTCTCGGTCTGACCATCTGTTTGAGGGTGATAAGCTGTACTCAAACACAACTCGGTTCCCAAAACTTCCTGGAAGCTCTTCCAAAATCCACTAGTGAACAATGGATCTCGATCGCTCACTATACTCTTCGGAATACCATGGAATCGAACTATCCATTTAACATACAACTCAACCAACTTTGATGCAGTCCTAGTCGATCGAACAGGAATAAATCGTGCACTCTTAGTCAGACGATCTACAATGACCCAAATCCCTTCATTTCCCGTTCTGGTTCTAGGCAATCCATCAATAAAATCCATCGATACCTGCTCCCACTTCCATGTAGGAACTTCTAATGGCTGTAGTAATCCACTTGGCTTCTTCTGTTCAGCTTTAACCAACTGGCAGTTCATACACTTGGAAATAAAATTTCCAACATCCTTCTTCATGCCTTCCCAGTAGTAGGTTCTCTTCATATCCCGATACATCTTATTTCCACCTGGATGAATTGTCAGCTTCGAGTGATGACTTTCCTTCAGAACTTCACTCCTCAATTCATCTATATCGGGAACAACTAGTCGTCCTTGCTTCCGAAGCCAACCCTCTCGATCGACCTCGAATCCTTTATCCTTTTCTGGATCCAATCCAGATTCCAAATCACGGATAATCCTGACAAGCTTATCGTCTCGCTTTTGGCTCTCGCCAATCCTTTCCACCAGAGAAGGTCTTATCGATAAGTTTGCCAGCATCTCAGGTTCCAATTCACATCTAGGCCTGAAGTCAAATCCAGCTAAATACTCGAGACTCTTCCATTCTGAAAACATGGCTCCCAATCCTGCATGTCTTCGACTTAACGCATCTGCCACTGCGTTACCTTTTCCCGGAGTATAAGCTATACCAAAATCATATGATGCTAAAAACTCTAGCCAACGTTGCTGCCGAAGATTCAAATCCTTTTGGGAGAAAAGATACTTCAATGACTTGTGATCCGTAAACAACTCGAATCGAACTCCCAATAGATAATGTCTCCACATCTTCAGAGCAAATACAATCGCCGCTAACTCCAAATCATGAGTTGGGTAATTCCTTTCATGAGGCTTCAGTTGTCGACTGGCATACGCAACAACTTTATCCCTCTGCATCAGCACTGCTCCAAGTCCAGTACCACATGCATCGGTGTAAACCACCATCTCATCATTCCCACTTGGAATAGTCAAAACATGAGCACTTGTCAATCTCTCTTTCAAGATTCCGAAAGCTTGCTCACACTTAGCATCCCAACTGAACACTTGGTTCTTCTTCGTCAATCCGGTTAACGGTGCGGCTACCTTGGATAAGTCTTTGATAAACCGTCGATAATATCCTGCTAATCCAAGAAAACTTCTCACATCAGATGCATTCTTAGGTCTAACCCAATCCTGGATTGCTGCCACCTTAGCGGGATCAACCGCTATCCCATTTCCAGAAATCACATGGCCTAAGAACCTCACTTCACTCTTCCAGAAGTGACACTTCGAAAACTTAGCCTTCAGCTGATGTTTCCGTAAGATTTCCAAAACAATACGCAAGTGCGTCTTGTGCTCTTCTTCAGTTTTGGAATAAATCAGAATATCATCCACGAACACAAGTACGAACTTGTTCAACTGATCTCTGAACACTCTATTCATAAGATCCACAAAATATGCTGGCGCGTTAGTCAATCCAAACGGCATTACCAGCCACTCAAAGAAACCGGATGGTGTCCTAAAAGCAGTCTTCGGCACATTATCCTTAGCCACTCTCAACTGGTGAAATCCCGTTGCCAAATCCATCTGAGAAAACACCTTAGCCTCGTGAAGCTGATCAAACAAGTCATCTATTCTCGGCAATGGATACTTGTTCTTCTTAGTCACCTTATTCAGCTCACGATAATCGACGCACAATCTCAACGACCCATCTGCCTTGGTTGCAAACACAACTGGTGCACCCCACTCGGACACACTACGCCGAATGAATCCTTTATGCAAAAGATCAT
The DNA here is from genome assembly GCA_030737815.1 of Allium fistulosum. Taxonomy (NCBI): domain Eukaryota; kingdom Viridiplantae; phylum Streptophyta; class Magnoliopsida; order Asparagales; family Amaryllidaceae; genus Allium; species Allium fistulosum. Next base: position 372,760,061 of record CM060902.1, on the reverse strand, counting down.
CAACTTGCACCCTCAACTCCTGCTGTTCCCTAGGCGCCATCCGCCTAAGAGGCATCACAACAGGTCTGGCTCCTTCAACTAGATCTATATGAAACTCGATCTCTCTATGCGGCGGCAACCCTTTGACTTCGTCAAAGACATCCTCGAATCCATTAGCGGTTGGCACCGATGACAGTCCATCCCGTGGAACAACCAGCGAATACATGAAGCTCATGAAGACGCCTTCCTCATGCTTACATCGTATTACAACCTTTCACCCCTCCACATTCTCGACTGTCACTTCCAACCTCTCGCAATCAACCTTTGCCGCATACTTCCTAAGCCAGTCCATACCCAAAATAATTTCGAACCCCGCAAAGTTCAGAACAAAGCAATCACAAACAAAAGAGCAACCATGACTCGATACATCTAGACCACGGCATAACATACACAAACAAGACGAACCCCCAACTGGATTAGTCACAATCAATGGCCTATCAATAATATCCGGCTTCAAATCTAACCGGTCTACGAGTTCATTACAAACAAACGAATGCGACGCTCCAGTATCAAACAAAACTCTAACTGGAACACCACATAGGAAAAGAGTACCTTGAACAACCACACTCTTTCCTTTCTCTTCAGCAGTAGGAGCTTTCGAAGACGATGGAACAGCTCCCAAAGCATAAGCTTGCACAATCTGCTTGTCCCTCCTCGGTTCTGGACAATTCTTCCTGAAATGCCCTGGCTTGTCACAGTTGTGACACTTCATTGGCACCTTCAGATTCTTACAATCCTTAGAGAAATGGCCCTTCTGCTGACAGTTGTAGCAAGTCACCTCGCCTTTCGGCTTCTTCTGGCCATCCTTACCCTTCTGCTGCTGCTGCTTCCTCTTCTTGTTTCCACCCTGCTGGGGTTTAGACTCTTCTTGGTCACAGCAACAACAGATCCTTCCTTAGGAAACAGACTCTCATGCCTAAGAGCTTTCTCCACAAGCTTCTCAAATGAATCGTCCAAATGATCCACCAACTGTCTCCCAAGATAACTGTCTAAGCCTGTCACAAACTTCTCATTCTTCTGGTACGCAGACTCAATATATGACCGGGCATACTTGGACAACGCTTCAAACTCAGAAACATACTCAAGAACTGATCTCCCTCCTTGCTTGAGCTCCACAAACTTCTTGAACAGAACAGACTTCTAAGCTGTAGAAATGAACTTAGCTTCAAACCTAACCTGGAATTGCTCCCAAGTAATCTCTTCCTCCGGAGTAGTGATGGTAATAGAGTTCCACCAATCAGAGGCTCTCCCTTGAAGCTGTCTTGATGCCAACTTCCTCTTAGTTGCATCATCAATTCCTAAATCACCAAAGATCCTTCTACAAGCATCTATCCATCTCTGGACTTCGATAGTTGATTCTGTTCCCAAGAAAACCTTCCCTCCAAGAGCAGTATAATCCTTGCACAACTTAGCAAAATCCACTGGTTTCGGAGTTTGGACTTGAACTCCAACATCTACTGCTGCCCCCGGAACTGGTATCCTTCTCATGATCGAAGTCATCATAGCTTCGAACATGGCTTCATAATCAGCAGTCCCCTCAGTAGCACGGCCTTCCCTAGCAGCTGGTCTCCCTCTTCGACTCATTCTCAATATCTATAAAAAGGAATGATCAGAACATCTAGAGAAACAACTGCATAAAGGACTAACTTACTGCTAAACTACTATATTATATATAGTAATCATCCATCAAAATACAATTACGTCTCTCATACGTAGTTACGTCGGCGAGCGTTGGGTAAAATCGATTAACCAATGCTCTGATACCAAATGTGATGACCGCCCATGACCCCTGCACCGAATCTAGAGATAGTGCGCTGTAAAGTGTGCCAGGCGACCATGGACGATTGTCAGGGTAGATTAAAACAACAGAATCTATCGTATTACTCACAGCGCATGGACAAAATACAATAGAACATATGTATAGTGAAGCTTTACAGAACAAAATGACATCATATAAAACTCCATAATAGTTGAATACAAGCATCCAAATAGCCAATACATCAAGCCTCACTACATAACACTCAGAGAATACAAAACAGCGGAACATCCAGTACATATAATAAGAAGATAATATGCAACCCTCCAGCTCGTCTTCGATATCAGCATCGTGAGAAGAGAACAGTACCTGTCACCTACTACCTAGTCTGCCCGTCCCAAAGATGGACGAACAGCCCAAGGCAATAAGAATTAAAACATAAAGCCTTGAGTCAGACAACAGTCTTAGTGAGCAGTAAATTAACTAACAACATACCAAAAGAGCATAAAGGAAAAGGAATAGGAATACAACCCTCCCACTCCACCTCTTTCTATAGTGATAGCCCCCAGACACACACTAAGTAGAAGCAACACAGCAGAGCATACAATTTAAAGTAAAGTAATAATCATTCGAGTCAAGGGCTATGTTTTCCAAGTACCAAGGCCTAAATCAGATAAGCACCCAGAAAATACCGCTCTTGAGTCCGAATGACGATACAATCAAACACCATGACTCTGGCTATCACTGTTATCATTGCTTCGATATCACCGTTAATTGAATGACCGGCACATTCTTTCAGCCGTCCGTCAAGGGCTAATGGAAACCCCGGTTCTAGACATAACTCCCGCACGTCGTCGCAGCCCGTGCCTAGGACTATCGAATCTGCCCAGAGTACTCGACCATCAACAGTTGGCCGTTGGGACTATCGAATCTGCCCAAACGTACTCTTGCTTAGAGCATGCTAGAACCTTCAACAACGATGCTATCCAAGCCTCCTAGTCATCCTCCTCGACGACTATTCTCATATCCATTCATTATCCTCAACTCGAATCATATCACCGAGTTATCAACATGCTTGGAATGATCCCGTCTGGATTAGACCAAGTCTTCATCACATGATTGCCTCGCTTCATCACATCCTCGCAAAACCTCATCTTAACATCACATCATCAAATCTATGCATAAGAGCTTCATCATCCCGCTACATATGCCACGAGCAGCTTTCCCAATTCAAGAGCCTTTCCCTTAGCTTTTGAATCGTCTTCGGTCTAAATCTAACCATCAATCATCTAAATCATAACAATCAATCAAATCAAACATTTATTCAAACAATCAAGCATTCAAATAAGATCTAAATAGACAATTATCACAATAATGGCATTTTCGTAATTAAAGAGTTGAAAGTCCAATAAGCATGAAAACATGAATTATATCCCTACAAACTTGATGAATGAACTTGCATAGGTTAACATATGATAAAATGGATGTAACATCTTCATGAACAATGGATCTATATGGATCTACGCTTAGGATGAAGAAAATGCATGGAAATCACTATTTTAACACCAAATCGAGCCAACAATCCGATATACTCCTTTGGATCCGTGTGAGAGATAATCACCACTCACCAAATCACCTAAACAACCACAAATCTACACGCTTCAGATCTGGACAGCGAAGGATCAAGCTTGATCTATCACGAATCCGCTTCAAACGAAGAAATCTCTCTTGAAAAGATGAAGATCTTCAATCTAAGCTCTTGAATCTTCAATCTTGATCTTCGATATGGATGGAAGGAATCACTAGATTAGAGTAGAGAAAAGAAGTGAAGAAGTGTAGAAGTCGAGCTCTCAAAATGGCAGCACTTCGTCGCTTCGAAATCCGGATCCCAAAAATGAAGCCAACCCCCTCTATTTATAGGCAGAAATTCTCTTAAGTCGTAACTCGGAGTTAGGTCGTTTCCGACCTACGACCTAAGACTCCCACCGACCTAAGCCTTAGCCAACAACTACGACCTAACAGACCCAGCCTACGACCTAACACTTCTGCGCATCCAAGCACCCAACGACCTAACAGCTACGACTTAACTCCTTAGCGACCTAACACATAAGCGTTTTCTCGCGACCTAACAACCCAGGTGCTTCAACGACCTAACTGCTTAACACTCCTACGACCTAACGGCTTAGCAACCTTCGCGACCTAACAGCAAAGCACATCAGCGACCTAACTGACTAAAAAACCTAGCGACCTAACTACACATAAGTCATACGACCTAACTACCTTAGGTCGTTGCCGACCTATCCTGTTTTCTATACCTCTCTTAGGTCGCATGTTCCTTAGGTCGCTCTCTTATAGGTCGCCTAACTCTATAGATCGCTCGTCTACGACTTAACACACTAACCACTAGGTCGTGCATTCCTTAGCTCGCGCTTCCTTTAGGTCGCTAACATTCTATAGGTCGGTCCCAAACTAACTCGCGACCTAAACCACTACGCACCTAACCGCTTGTCCTCCTTAGGTCGTTGCCGACCTATTCCTTAGGTCGCTCGAAACCTTAACTCGCCAAAAACTCTTAAGTCCTCTCTTAGGTCGTCTACGACCTAAACCCTTACCATCCATTATACGACCTAACCCCAACATCCTTAGGTCGCACCACATCCCTAAGTCGTCTACGACATAGCTCTTAACTCACTACCATCCTATAGGTCGGTCACGACTTAGCTCTTAGGTCGTTTATGACCTAGGACTTAGACAAATTATACCTAAAATCTGAAATGACTTAAAATGCTGAAAATTCCAGATTTTGACGAACTTGTCGATCCGTAAAAATACGGTTCGTTACAAGAAATCAGTTGTGTGATTATGAAATGGCAGTTTTTCATTCAAAGTGGAATGTGCTATGTGAAAGGTAATCGCTACCTCGGGCCTCATCAACCGAAAATGGCTTAAACAGGGCATGCCGTGAGGCTAAGTGGGTCGTGCCCATTAGGTTATGGTCATCACCTTCCTAGATAACCCTCTATATTTTGGGTATGTTTTGTATGCTAAGAGAGCTCTTGGATAGGTCCGTAACGATCGGGTGATGTCATATTCGGTTCTATCCACCACCAAGCGGGTCTGTGGGTAGGCCGGTCTTGCCAGGTGCAGAGGTTTCAAAGACGTCGATCCTAGGTACAACCCTCTAGAGGTGTACTATACAGAAGGTAGTCCCTTACCTGCCATTGTATGCAATCCATTCTCCAAACGAGCCTTGTAAGTGTTTTGATTATAGATCGTAACATATCCAGAATTTAATAATGGTAACAATTTCGGCTAAGATTAATAAGTTTACTTGCAAAAAATTACAAAAGAATGCCATTAACAATTATATCAATGATTTTGCGTAGCAAATGTTTTGGTTATCATAAGGTAAAAACCCGTTCCGTTTTATGGGCGGCGTGGTCTTATGAGATACCCTTTGTTTCCAAAATGCGTATTTTTAGTTTCTCACACTAGTCTCATGACTAACCCGGAGTTTATTTTCCTTTTCCCTTAAACTCTGGATGCCCAAATTTTTCTGGCAGCCTAGTAGTCAGGTTTAGTTAGAAGAAATCTGGAAGAGCTCGAAGCATGGAGTTAGAAGATTCTTCTGAAGATTGTTATCTGTCTCCACCACACTAGTGTATTATTGTATTCCGCATTTGTAAGGACATATATTTATAACTGTCCATGTTTAACTCTGATAAATATTCAAATTTTTCCATGGTAATAGTTATTGTTGAAATAATATATGTTATTCCATTCATGTGATATTCTATTCTATCTTTATTTTATTTTTCCCTAACAATCGGGCTTTCCAACACTTGGATTTGCAGCACATTAATACTGAAGATGTATTAGTGCCAATTTTCGAGGGTTGGAAGTCTCGTTCGTTACATCATCATTTTATAGTATTTCAAAATACTAAAAATATGGCCCAGTGCTACTATAGCACTAAATAGGAAAAAATCATCCATGTCATCATATACGGCATCCAACATATAATATATTAAAATATGAAAAATAAAATCAATAGTGTGAGGATTCCAGTTGGATCCCTCCAACCTGTCACCCTGCATCACATACAGTATATGACCAAGTAATATAAATCAACCGCATCGAGGCAGGATCATATACAAAGGGTCATTCACTCTTACATGGGAATGTAATAGGGTCTCATCCGCTCCAGGGATGAGTATATATCCAAACCAACAAATGAAATAGTAAATAATCCAAACAGTCAATAATAATCAATAATAAAATATCCACACATCCAATAAATAATTTTTATCGTCTACATAATATTTCTGTTGTCGTCGAGGCGTTTCATTTTGGAACTAAAATCGAATGATGTCCGATTTTAGTCCAATTTTCAACATGCTCAGAATTTGACCAAACTAGTTCCATCGCGAAGCTGTCGTCATTATGAGCGTAATGCAAAAATCCGTGTCTCGATTGAACCTCGTATAAGAGAGTTATACAAATTTTAATTTATCGATTTTAAATTTATAATTATTAAAATAATTATATTTTAAATTAAACTAACTACCATACTTCCACTAATCTCTCTCCTCCTCATCTTTTCTTCCTGCTCTCCAGTTCGTCCTTCTTCACCATTGCCGAATCTTCTCCTCCCTCCCCCACACTCGATTCTCTACTAAAATGAACACTGATTCTTCCAAAGAACCCCCCTTCACATTAGCTATGCACTAAACTCCACGACATCACCTCCGCACGCATCCCTGAAAACCCGACCTGCCACTCCTTGTCGCGACAATATGAAGTCATTATTCATACTAGAGGATCAAACCTCCAACCGACAATGATTCTAGGTCCTCTTGGACAAGGTAGACCCGACTGTGATCTCCGATTCACAAAATGCCATCACAAATTTCACAAAAAAATCAAACTCTAGCTAGCTAAGAACCCAAACTCTTCACTGCTACAAGTCGACTACCCCAAATCATGAATGCAGTCCCCAATCTTTACATGAATACGAAGATCTCTCTGCTATGAATTCAAAGAATTCAAATTTTATAATATATTATCAAGATTTGAATTGATTTTCTTTTTCTTTTCTTAGTTTATGAATGATGGAAGAAAAGTGGAAGCAGTATTTTAAAGGGGAGGGTGAGTCATAAACATAGGGAGGTATGGTGTGAAACGTAATGGGTATGTGTTCTTATAAAAAAGAATATATATAATTTATGTTATAAAATCGGACACCGTATACCCTAAAAATTCGAACTCTAATCGAGACATGCCGCCTGGCGTCCTATATGCAATGCCCATATTCCGAATACAATGGAACTAGTCTCGAGACCTAATTCGATCATATACATAAGATAGCGTTTAAAACCCAGTTATATTATAGTAATAAGCTTTTCGAACTTGCACGACCAAACAATTCGTCCGATTGCCATGAAATTCGTTAACATACAATGATACAATATTACGGATCCAATGAAACTGGTTTCGTCGAAATTCGAGACGGTGCCCCAAAAGGCTATTTTTTTATGTTAATTAAAACGAATTATTATAAAAACCAAATTGATCACCTTTAAATCTAAATTAAAGGTTTATTGTTACCATTCTTATTCAGACTGAATCTAAATAAGCTTTGAAATCATTTTATCCAAATTAAATCCAAGATTCCATTATTAATTTTCCAATTCACATATTCAAATAAATCCCTATATTTGAAATTTTAGATGTTTGACTTGTAAAATTAATATTTCAATATTTAAAATTAGTTTAATATTTCAAAATCAAATGACTAAAATTCGAGGTCATTACACATGAAGTTGCCTTTGTCTCTTCTAACACGTCTCTTTTCATCCAAAAGAAGGGCGAAGAATTCTTTTACCTTCTGCTAAAATTTGTCAAGTGTTCGAATGGGGATGCCATGGTTAATGACTTGGAAGAAGCTCCATACCTTGCAGGCGGAGCCCACTAATGAATCAAGGATTGGATGTGGTCACCAGAGTTGAGTGTAGCTGGAGTGGTGAGGATAGGGGATAAGTCGGTGAATGGGATGCGTTGGGATGTCTGGGTTGGATCGGTGAACTGATTCTTAGATGAAGGCAGGATCTACTTCAATCCCCATTTTTGTGATGTCACTTTTATTGTTACTTATAAAGACTGGTAGGTGCAATGGATCTAGACTAGTTATCAAAGTGTAATTCAAAAGAAATAGAATTGTTATTGGCACTCCAGTTTTGAATATAAATAGACCGTGGTAAACTATATAAAGTAGAAGTCGTTAAAGAAAGAGAGAGGAGAGATTTTATTCAATTGAGAAATTGGTACATCATTTCCATTACATGGACTCCTTTATATATAGACTTTGGAGCTTGGGTTTGAACTTATCCCATGATGGGAGACTAAACAAAAACGTAAAAAATATTGTAACACATTTTTAGCATATTCACTCTTATGATTACATATATTATAACACTCCCCTTTAAATATGCGCCTTCAGAGCCATGGATGCTCAAATTCTCACTTGGAATTATCCCTTTCGAAACATATATGATAATCTCTCCCCCCTCATTATTACCTTGCTTGCATATATTCATTCAACCGATATAAATATTATTAATTGCCTCATTAAAAACCTCTGTTAGGAAAACCCAATGGAAATAACCTTGAAGAGGAAAGAAGTCCAACTTGTGAAATCATAGATATCATATTAAAAATGATATTCCTTTTAATGGTTTGATACTTCGGGATCAAAACAATGCCTCATTAAAACCTTACAATGAAAAACCCAGTGGGAAAAATCTTAGTGAAGGAAAAAGAGAACAATGACATTTTTTATTATCTCATTTCATCAAACACTACAACAACATATGATATTAATAACGCTATTTAATAATGCGTTATTCTGAAGCATTATTATTGACCCTTAATTATCTAGTTACCGGTTGATTTTTGTTCTCCCTACAGGTGTAACGCGCACATCTCCCTTCCCCTTCACGTGTAACGCTGCCCCAAAACATCTCCCTCCAACTTCCTAAATTATTTTCCCTCTCCCTCCAAAACCATTCCGCCTCCCTCCAAAACGCGCGCATCTCCCTCCTCCAAATTACGTTAGCGATTCGAAGACTCCAAAACGCGCGCAGCTCCCTCCTCCAAATTACGTTAGCGATTCGAAGAAAGCAGAAACCCTCTCAAGTTTTGTCGAAGAAAGAAAACTCCTTCAATTTCGAAGCTAGGGCTTTGCATGTAGCTCTGATCCGTCGAAGCTAGGGCTTCGTGTTTTGGATATAATCTTCAATTTTGATTCTGGTAAGCGATATAACCTTCGATTCTGGAATACTCTCTGTCATACAACTCTCTTCTCCAGATCTAACATTTATGTTACAAAATCACTCAAATCTCGCTTATGGTGCCAAATTTTATTCTATCAAATTATGTAATTTTGATCAGTAATTCTCTGCAACTTCGAAGGTTCCAAGCAATTAAGTGAAATCACAACACCATCGCAAAAGGAGATTTGGAGACTGGCAACCTGAAAGACAATCCGATGTTGAGATCGAACGGTGAGGATGACATCGAGGGTTTGGTCAATTCATTTCATGTTAGGCAAGCCAACTGTATCGACTCTATGGTGATCAGTGCTCCGCCCGATAGTCCATGATAGTTTACATCTCCTCGCATATTTACTCTTCAAGTTAGGATTTTGATGATTATTTTGATTAATTATCTACTTGATCGTTTCTTTATTGGCTTGAGTTGTTTTATAATCTGAATATTAGCATGGAAGTATACAAGTGGCTATACTAGATGAATAGTTTGTGTTTCTACCCAGTTCTTTGAGTTTTTGTTTAGAGATGGAAACAAGATTGAAATATGCACCGTGATACAAGGATAATATTCAAACTTGAAATATGCATTGTGATGCATGTAAAAATTATTGATAGCCACACTTTTCATCCACCTTTACCGTCAATCTTTAGCTTTGGGTATTTGAACCCCTACAAAAGTTTCCATTAAAATGTATCACTAGTCTAGAAATAGTTTTGGATGACTTCCAGAATTTGATTGCCAAGTTGCACTATTAGCATCACATTTCTAGCATATACAAACATGTCTTGAATTTGGAAACATGTCATCATGGCTAATGACAGAGAACGCTCAGAGGGAATAGTTTCTAATGCTTGCTGTTTTGCCTTGGTTCTGTATATCAAAAACTGCTGCTCAGTTGTTAATTCAATTTACTATAGCATTATTATGTTGTTAATGTAATGATATTTGGCACTGTCTTTTGCTTTTAATAGGATTCAAGGCATAAAGAACAAGTAGAGTCAACATGCTTATATGAAATAGTCGTTCATCTTGAAATTCATGTCAAAGCACTCATCGGCTAAGTATCATTGAGTGTCTCAATAAACATCTCGAAACCCTGCAAGAAAATCATGTGAGCATTTTTCCATTAAACAATTGGAAAATTGGTCTTTTTGTTCCTTTTTAGGTCTTCAAAGTTAATTCTTTTACTTGTGGTATATATGTTAGGTGCCTCAAATTATAATTCAGAACTGTCATATTTTCTCATTCATCAATATGCAACTCTTCAATATGTGATTATTCTACTACTTTTTTTTGTTTTGCTTTTAATCATAATTTGATTATCAATCGCCCACATTTCAAATTTACCCTTTCTATAGCCTATTATTGCGTCGTGAATGCTATTCATTTAGCAATGGAGAATATGTGAAATCTGTGGTTTGGCTTAACTTGAACTATGGTGTGCAAAGGAAAAAACAAGAGCACTTTTTAATGTCTTTTTTATTTGCATGTTCTTTATCGTTATATTACTTCAGAGTTCTAATTTGGCAAACATTTTCTCCACTAGCATGCAGGCTCATCATGGGATGAACTTATGCATACGAGACAAGCTTTTGGCTTCTTGGTTAGTATTTGTGTCTGCATCTCATCACGTGATCTATAGATTGGATAAAACATAGAGATTTAATTTGGAAGTGCTAATTTTAGTATAGCTTGATGGTTAGCTTTTTAAATACAATATTCAACAACCTTTTTCCTATTATTTTTCATTTGCAAAGTAGGTGTCAGTATAAACGCCAAGTTGTACTATGTTATATAATTCTAATTGTGAAAATTAATCTTCATTTCGTCACTAGTAAGAGAGATTTAAAATTTATGATGAAAGCCAGTCTTTCTAAGGCCAATGTGGGAGGTTTGAAATTCACATGGTGGTCTGGTCTAAGTAAAAACATTCTTACAAAAATAGACCATATCCTTGTTAACCTTGCTTGGACTAAAAAATTCATTCACTTTACTACTACATATCTTCCGGCTGGGCCAAGTGGCCATACTCCTATTTTAGTTAAATAATGGAGCAAATACCATCTCTATCAAAACCATTTAAATTTATGAATCATTGGCCTTTGTTTGATGATTACCAAAGTGTATTTAATGAAGGGTGGGGACATGCAAGTTGAGGGCAGGCCATTGTACAAACTCTTACTGAAACAAAAGGCGATAAGGGAGAATCTGGAAGCTTGGAGCCGAAACAAGAATGATACTAAAACAGAGGTGGAAACCTTCAGGAAGAAATGAGCGAATTACAATATAGATTGGAAGTATCACATGATTTTGAAACTGCATTAGAGTTAAGGGAGACAAAAGTAAAGCTTCAGCGACCTATACATTGAGAATACATTGGCACAAAGCAAAAGTCTAAGTGCGAATCGATGCTCTTGAGCGACGAAGTGACAACTTATTTGTATGCCAAATGTCAACCAAAAGAAGTCAAAGCAACTAGGGGAGAGTTAATAGGGAAAGGGGAAGTCTTAACAACATGAAAGATTTTATGGATAAGGCTATTCGATTTTACTTGAAACTGTTTAACCATGACAGATCACTACTGCTCCGCCGTCTACAACCGCTGCCCCGTCCTTTACGATTAGGTTGGTATTGATTTGAACCCCTTTGGTTCCTGAGCCAACACCAGAGGGATGGCAAGATAAAATACAATTAGCTAACAATCAGATTGCATAAAAAATAAAATTCAAAAATGAAAGAGATAAAGACATGGCTAAACCTCGCCGAAGAATGTCTCAAAGCAAATGACGTTCTTGGTGCTTAAAAATACGACATATTTGCTCATTCATACTGTAAGCAGCATTTTGATTTTTAATTTCGCTTTAACATTTTCAATTTTGCATTCGCAGGATAACAATCTACCAGGTAAATTAAAAATGACCAAACCCAATGGTGATGATGATCGGTGTAACAAGAAAACTTTGTCTTCTGATTCAGATACAAATTCTGATTGTTCCTCAGAAAGTGAAAGTGAATTTTATATTAGCTATAGTAATGAGAAATCTACTAATTTTGCAAAAAAAGTATAAAGCTGACAGTATGCAAGTTACAGGCTTGGTGCAAGAGGTGCTTTCGTATTCATTGAAGGATGTATTGAACAAAGACTTGTTTAAAAGTAAGGTTAGTAATTTGAATAATGAGTCGGTTGCTTCATTGCGACCTACCATGAATTTAGTTTGTTAAGGGCTACTTGTTTGTTTATGTACAATTATGTCTTAGCATATTAGGATTCACGGTAGAAATAATATTTAGTATTTAGAAAGCACAATAATACAATTATGTTATTTCAACACATATTAGACAATCCACTTTAATGAATGATAGAAACAAATAATAAAGTAGCAACAGAAAAAAGCAAAAATTATTGTCTAATCTGTAATGCACTTTAAAACATCATTTCTTTTCTGATCATCACGATACTATTCAGCTACGTAGCCATATAAAAAAAGATTCTAAATGATTAGATCCAATCTGCCTTCATCTGCCTATGTAGGGCATTCATTGCTAGTTGATGCTGGAAAGTAGCGCGTTCAAGCTTCGCATCTGCCATGGTTGTCTTTGCCTCAGCCAATTGAATTGCTCGGTGTGCCCGTTCCATGACCGATTCTACGCGTTCTCCAACCAGACCTCCCTGCATTGCCAGATCAAGCCTGGCCAACTCCTTTTCTAGTAAATGATGGGCGGTCTTTGATGATGCTAAAGCCGCTTTTAATACCTGTTCTTTTTTTGCTGCTTCTTGGCAAAGGATTCTGTGTTCTCTCAAGCTTTCCTTGCTTTTAGCCAGGTAGTCACACTTGTTGCACTCATGCTTTCCATCCTATAGTTGCAAATGATCAGGGTCATTAACCCTTTATGGTGCTTGATTTTTATTGTGTGTTTCTATTTTTTAATGATTAACAACTTCATTATTTTTTTCTTTTTTCAACTTACAGACTGCAAATTCAAGAACAAACAATAAATGCAAGTTAATGGATTTATCGGGAAATGGAATGAATTTTGAGTAAGTCTTTACCGTTCATTTTTTTGTTTATTGTTACATTTAGTTATTAGCTTTAAATTCTGTTTGGTGGAGTACCAGTTGTAGTGGTTTGTTTGTAGTTGACTGTTTGGAGTTCAGGGATGAGGTAGAGATGATACAGTTGAATGTATGTAGTGATGGGTTTGAGAAATTAATTTTCAAAAACATAATCAGGTGAGAATACTTGGTGGTCGCGGTTTGATTGAAGGTGTTTGTTCACTTTTCAAGGAACATTGCTCACTCTACCTTTCCACAAAAAATTCAGACAAACATGTTTTATTTTAATTACAGTGCCTAAAGTTAGTTTGAAGCACTTCATCCAATACCCAACAATTGGATAGATTGTAGATTTAATTAATTCAGTTCTACCCATGGTACCGAGTATTCTAGCTTCCCACCTTCTATTCTTAATTTAATCTTATTGGTCAAACTATCATAGTCTTTGTCTCAAAAAAAACTATCATAGTTTGTATTTGTCAAATAAACTCTAGTTAGGGGAATGCCAAGATATTTAATCGGTAACATAGCTTGGTTAATGTTGAGCATGTCAACAATTTCCCTTTAACACTTCACCCCTTCATAAAAAAAACAGATTAGATTTCTCACACTTTAGCTTAATACTAGTACAATCGTAGAAACATTTGAAAACCTTCTTAATGGCTTCAGCTTCCTTGACAGTAGCATGTGAAAAAATTAAAATATCATCCACAAATATTATATGAGTCAGACCATTCTCAAAAACATACTTTGGGGTATATGCAAGAAAGTACACTACATGTCTGAAGCATTTTCTTGCATTAGAAGTTTTTGAGTTTAAAGCTCCTCCCTAATCTTATTTGACAGAAGATTGCCTTTGCCGAATTTATCTTGAGACCAGTCTCTTAATTTCCTCCTAAAACATCGGATTTGTTAATATTCCACAAGACAGTGTAGGGGTATGGTGGTGGTAGACAGTGTAGGGGTTTGTGGAATAGGAACAGTTGAATGAGTTTGAATTCTACATAAATTTGAATTACTAAAGTTATATGCAGAGAGTACATTAGTTGGTTTTAATTTGAGGGAGACAATTTGGAGAGGGATGCTAAAACTATAATGTTGTATGTCCATTGTGCGGTGAGTTTTTGATAGCATTAGTAGTTCTTTTTAGAGGTTAGCTATTTCTCTAGCCTTATGTTGTATATTATGACATCTTTGTATTCTTCCTTTCAATTTCTTCGGCTAAAGTGATTCAAGGAAGTAAGGAACATGAAACGTAGTGCTCAAATCAAGTGTCTTTACTCTTGAATTATTTTAAGTCTTGTGCATTGAAGAAAACTCTGTATGGTTTGGTTATTGAAACTGTAAAATCAAAAAGATTTGCTTGGAGCTTAGCCAATATGCCAAATGGAAAGGTATTGATGCATGTGCATTGCTGTCCATTCAATTTCTGTGATGGTATTTGGTAGAACACAACTACTTCCAGCTATGCAAATTAGCTGCAGAATGTTGTTAAATCATTGTAATTTAATCAACAGAAGCTATTATATTCATTTGTTTGATTGTCTAACCAAACATTTTTGACACTTTCATGATCTTCTGTTCACGACAGTTGGAACTTCCAATCTAATATTTTAATAATCGTAGATACCTAATGTTTTTAGTTGCAATCTTATATAATGATCTAGTTGAGTAATGTCAAATGTGAACATCACTTGAAAGCATCTAACTAAAGAATATTTAAAAGCGTGTCAGTTGAAATGGTAGTATGTACTGGGTTGAGTTAAGTTGACTTGGTACTCTCTGCATATAGTTTATGCACTTGCTTTAATGTTTGTACACTGTAATGAAAAATGTATATCACATTTCTATCTGAGCATGCACTTGTTTTAACATTTTCGGTTTCTTTGTGTTAACTTCGCAGGCTTATTTGGAAGGAAGCAAGGTCCTTAGTACGCAACTAGATCAGATCTTGCATGTTGGAACTCTGTAATGTTTGTACTCTGTAATATTTGGAAGGATTGCTTTAATGTTTGTACTCTGTAATGTTTGTACACTTATTAAATTGACATTATTTTCTATTTCTCTGTGTTAACTTGGCTGCATGCTTATGTTTTATTCAATGGTTATGCACTTGCTTTAATGTTTATACACTGTAATGAAAAATATATCACATTTCTTTCTGAGCATGCTCTTGTGTTATATTATTGATTATAATCTTTATTCGTTTATGAAGATTTAGTTTGATTGCTATTATTAAAATGTAATATATATGCATAGCTCTTGAAAAGTGTGTCTATGATTTTTATAGCGGCATATATGAGCTGTAAAAGAATTTATTAATACTATAACATGTTGATTTAATAGCGTGAAATGACCGCTATTGAATAAATATTTTATAGTGGCAAAATGGTGTTATAAAGATTTCCAGTTCCGTTGAGATTTAGCTGTATTATAGTGGCTATAATGAGCTATTGAATTAACGTACCATAGCGGCAAATTTGCGTTATAAAACTAAGCTCAACCATAGCGGCATATTTTGTGTTATAAATATTCAACAGTTTTTTATAACATGTCGATATACAGCGCTTATCAAACCGCTATGGTTGTGATTAATAGCGGCTATATGCCGCTATAAAAGACACTTTTTGTTGTAGTGAAATAAAGTTTGATGCTTCTGGATCAGGATAATGCCTCAGTAAAACCTTACTAAGAAAAATCCTATGGGAAAAATCTTAGTAAAGGAAAAAGTGTACAATATAGTATGACATATTTCAATAATTTACACATCAAATAGAATTTGATACTTCTAGATCAATATAATGCCTCATTTAAACCTTACTAAGAAAAACCAAGTGAGAAAAATCTTAGTGATGGAAAACGAGTACATTATGATATACTTATGTATGCTCCTTCTGATTTTTTTTCTCTTTAATTTTGAATATACATCATTATAATTCAAATCAGTTACAAATACTTTTGTAACATAGCTTAGACAAGCGTTAAAAAATTTAAAATCCGAAGACAATAATTCTACTTTCCCTTATTTAGATGTTCGTCGTTTATAAATAGTTTCCTTCGATACAATCGAATTTTCTAAGATTGTTTCTTCCAAATATGATTTGCATTTATGCATTTGTATGCTATTTTTATGAAAAACACTTCAAGTGCTTTCATTTTTGTGCTTCAAATCAGTTTTGCATATTGCAACTACATTTTTGATGAATATTAAAAGTTTCATTACAACAACACTTAAAAGTAAGAAGTAATCTACTCATCGTGAAGTATATCAAGATTTTCAATACAACAATACTTAAAAGAAGGTTGTAATCTACACTCCATGTTCTTTGCATTATTTATAACCTCAAAAGTTATTTATATTCTTCAGGAACTTATATACTTTAATAAGTTTTGTATGATTTAAACAATATTTATACCTTTGGGGTATTCTAAGTGTTTCAAATACTTTCACTACTCCAATCAATTCAATTATTTCTAAAATTATCATGCCTTAGGCATTTAACATAATGTTGACACTATATGTGCTTCAATAATTTCATTGTACTTTTGCCACTTTATATATATATATATATATTTCTAATTATATATTTCATACTACAGGTCCACATTTCTCATTTAGGGAAGATTTCATGGTGATCAATCATGTTTTCCCCTAATTCAAGATCTTTAATCTATTTATAAACATAAGCGCTTTATTATTTACAAACTTTTCATCGATTATTATTTTTTGTCAGTTCTAGATATGATTTATTAAGTTTTCAATATTTATCCTGTTTTAGGTACCTAAACCACTTCTAGGGTTATTTGACAATTATGTCATGGGTCTCTTCTAGAGCACCCTTAAGTGTTTCTTCAAAAACGCCCACCTCCTCTATTTGGCATCTTTATTACTTACTCAAAAAAATATTTCAAACTGACTTCTCTACCACACTTCAGATGTGGTTTATACCCTTTTTAGTCTTTCGGGGATTTAAAATTATATTGGAGCAAGTGTGCTAGGGATATTATCGATAATTTATTCAAGTTACTTAATATTTTGCAACATTGTATATGTTAACAAATATTTAATCTTGATAATAAAAATGAACTTGTATCCCTTTTATCCTCCCTCTCAATGTTGACGAACATTAACACATTAAATAATAATCTTCTTTGGATTCTCATTTTGATCCATTATGATATTGTTATTATCAACTACGTTATATATATCAATTATAGGAGGATAATCCTTTTGTTAGTTTATAAGATGCATTCAAGTAATATTTCTTATTATAGGAGGAATTTAATTATAGATATACGCTGTGTAGTTAAAGTGCTCGGCAGATTCAATGCGACGGAGGTGTAAAAAGTTATAGCGGAGATACAGCGAGGATATAGCGAGATATAGTGGATGACTCTAAAATAGCATATAAAACTCATACTTAATGTTTTTAAAATATATAAATAGTGATTAAATGGAAAATTAAAATTCAATTGAATTATAATTAATACATAAATAATTTTAAATGAAAACATGTATGAATATACTGTAAATAAATGTAAAATTGTTATATAACATAATTAAATTTAGTGGGATATTAGAATATTTTCATTTCTTAAAATATATTAAAAATTCAATTAAATAAATTAATTTCATAATTTTTATAATGTATAAATGTCATTTTTCAATTCATTTCTTCTAAGAAAATATAGCGGAAATAGCGGAATATAGTGGGAATAATGGGATATAGGGAAATAGCGGGGCTTAAAGCAGAAAGGCTATATTTGGGGCTATATGGAAAAATCATAGCGGTAGAAATCCGCTATGAGATATAGCAAGGTTATAGTGGAGTAATAGCGGGGCATTAACTACACAGGATATACGTGACTTCAGGTCATTAAACATCTATGTTGATTGAATTTTAAATCACTAAATAGGTTCTATGCATAATCTATGAGATAAGCTCATATCTATTTAGTTAAACAATCTTCAGGTTGTTAGTTATCTATATATGGATATATATACGTGCATCCATGTATTACATATATATCATTGATTTGTATATTCTTTCTCATTTGAGTTAATGATTTTAGAACAAACTAAAACAAGGATCCAAATTATTAATTTTTGTTTATCACTTGATGTAAATGTGAATCCTTAAAGATCAAATGCTAATTTCCAAAATGTCTGGTTTGAAAATACATATGCATCAAGTTTGACTTATCAATAATAACTTCAGGTTATTTGATATATTATAATTTCTAGTTATAAAATATATTGTAACTTCCAATTACCTTTAACTATCGATAATAAGAATCTTAAGATCTAAATCTTAAAATTTGTTAGTGTTCTTACTTTAGCATTGAAGTCAAACTTTTCTTAGTAATAATTATCAAAGCCTCTGGTTTGATAATTCATAAAACTTGCAATATTTCATATAACCTCTTGTTTATTTCCATTATCAAACTTTGAAGTTTATGTTCATTTTTATGCACTTAAATGTACGAATCCACATAGATATAGAACATAATTGAGACTTTCAGTATATTTTTATCTGAATATGATAAAGAACAACGTCCTTTGAATCAATAACTCAAATGTAACTCAATGGTTTTCAATTCAAACCATGTTGAACTTCTGGTTCAAATAATTTATTTATATAACTTCGAGTTGTTAAGGTTTATTCTTCAATTATATTTCAAATATCTCTTTTGAACATTATTTTAATTATTTATCAGAGAATGATACATAGTTCAAATTAAATATTGACAGCTCTTCGGGAGAGTTCAAAAAAAATTACAACAAAAATAAGAATATCTTTTGGACACTTGAAATGTTATAAAAATATGCAATTATATTTATTGCATATATATATATATATATATATATATATATATATCTTTAAGACGATATTTGTAGCTTTCGTGAAAAGTATGATATGACATATAGATTATCTCTTTAGGAGAATATCTAAAGATATTTCTTCAAGAAAATGGTTATGCATATAATATTTCTTATGAAATAATTAAGAACATGACCTTTAGGATATAATTAGACATGTGAACATAGAATAGTATGTTCTAGAGATAGTTTGATTTGTTACCTGTTTGGGAGGTTTGATATAATTATAATGAAATATATGGTACAAATTACATAGCGCTCAAACTTTAAGTTTGAATCAAATCTAAACTACATAGGAATCCTTCATAATCAAATTTCTATACATTTTTTTGGTTTAGTAAAATTACCAAATATATAAACAAATCTCTTCTAGAGATATTTTGTTATCACCACTTCTGGGGTGAACATACCTCTTCCATATATATATATATATATATATATATATATGCAAACCTTTGGAATGTCATATCAATATACAATATTTCTTTTACACAAATTACATAATTACTACTTTTACAGTAGCATAAAATATCCCTGCTGGAGATTTTTATTATAACTACTTTTGAAATGTCAAATCAAATTTTAAATACAGTAACAAAATAGATGTGTTAAATAAAAGATAAATGTGAGAAATAAAACCATTACTTCTGGAGTGTAATATTAGTATATAATACCTATTTTGGAGATAAATTATTATCACTTTTCTAGAGTTTTATATGATGTTCCTTCAGAGAATATAGCGTTTCTTTAAAGAATTGCAATTTAATAAAAATAAAATTTCTATAACATCTCCTCTAGGAAGTTGGATATTGTAATATAATAACTATAAATAAATACTACTGGAAATTTTCCTCAATAATGATTATGAAAACTTTGGTTTAGTAATCAATACTATTGGCAAATATTTTTAGAACTTCGGGTTTCAATGTTTCTTTAAAATAAAGTCATTGTTTAGTACTTTAGATCCTAAATGGTACTCAACTTGATTTTCATTATCAAACTTCAAGTTTGATTGCAAACATAGCTGGAATTTACCAGAATCTGAATTAGCTTTTTCGATAATTCAAAGCTTCACATCTCAAATTTATATATTTGAGTTTTGACAATTAATTTTTGGGAATACAAATTTATATGCATAATTTTATATGAGAACTTCAGGTCTCCAATATTGATTAAACACAATGAAATAAGAGGACCCTTCAGAATTGTATTCGAACATGAGAATCATATTACTATTTCTCTTCGAGGAAATATTGTTTCTACATTTGTATTGTTATAAGATCTGAGTATATTTCCAGCATATTTTTTTATGTTAGGTCTTCTAGACATAACAACATCTTCTTCAGGAATTGCTATATTTTATTTAACATAAACAAGGGCCAAATAGTTTTAAATCATATAAATTGAATAAATACTTGTAAATTTGATAAAGTTAACCATGTAATAAAGGCAAACACAAAAATAAAGATTGTACATACTATCCCACTTATTGCAAACTATCAATCTATTTATAGTAAGAATCACATATACAAAAATACTAATATTTCCATACTACTGAAAACAATATATAAAATAAACATATGAAAGCAACAATGAAGTATTACTATATTTTACCATGCTTTTACAATTAATATAAATGTGAAGTATAACATCTATACAAAATAATGAAAGCCTTGATGTTTTTATAAAGGAAGAATCATGTAGCCTTTTAATTGAGTATAATGGTAAACATCCTCATCTTTTGGTAATATTCAATTGGTGTTTTGCCTTTTTGAAATGAGTAAAGGAATAGAAACTATAACAATTAACAGCAGAATAAATGGTACTATTTGACCAAGCTAAAAAAAGCTTGTTTATGAAGATTTTTTTTCTTCTTTTCACCATTCATAATAAAAAGAATCATGAACGCATAAATCCAAATATCTAATTTCAGAAACTTTTTTTGATTGAATTTTCAAATCCATTCCTTTCATTGAAACCTCAGGTCCTTTGCTATAAGGAAATATTGAATGCACCTATTTGCTTCAAGACTTTATTTCAGCTTATGAAAGCTTTAACTTTTTAACATTGTTTGCGCCAAAAATGTCACAAACCCCAAAAGTAGTGAAAGCACCGGTGTTTACACACAAATCCTCAATATCCAAACACAGATTATAGATCCATATAATGTAGAGAGTAAAAATGAATAAATAGTAAATGTAAAATGAAAGAAAGTAAGAAAAGACACCAGATTTATAGTGGTTCGGCTATCTCTGGCCTATGTCCACTTTGAATTGATCATTTTATTCCTTTTATACCGTGATTACAATTACAATGGAGTGCTATTCAATAGCTAAAATGGTAGAGTTTAGCCAAGCTTGAAGATAAAGGAGAGCAGAGAGAAGAAGATCTCTTTTCTTGAGTCATGCTCTCTCTATTTATAGGTAGAGATCTGCAAAGATCTTGTTGAAAATTAGATAGAGAAGTCTCCTGGTCCATGTGGGCCCGTATGCAAATCGGTGAGGCCCACCTCCATGCTTTGGGATCGATCAATAAGTCCTTCGTATCGATAATCCCCATGTTAGAATCAGCTGAGATCGATCATGGTGAAAGATGACAATGCAAATTCCTTGCTCTCCAAATTTCATGAAGTTCCAACGTGTAGATTGTGAGATATGATCGATACAAGTTTGAGTTTGGAAGTGTAGGCTGATGATTTCGTATCCATCATCTTGTATCCATCAGATAACCCCGAGTCTTGCGCTGTGATCCATGCTTTACGCTCCATCTTGATCACTTCTTTTGTATCGATCGATACGAACATTGATCGATACGAAACATGGATCTTAGTGCAATTGCTTCCTTCTGGGTTTGAGATGTTCTGCTCGATACTTTCGTATCCATCCAGCATAGCTTCCGCCGTATTTGTCCTTCGTATCGATCGATAAGTGATCGATATGAAATACACTTCCAAACCTCCATAGTCAGTGCTTCGTATCCATCCTGAGTATAATGTTTAGCTGCACATCATCGAGTTCCCTATTTGCCTTCCGTATCCAAATAATTAATACGCCTGTATTGATACGAATGTATCAATCCAAAGTAAACAGCCGTGTCCATCTTGATTGATATGAAAGTATCGATACGAAAACAACAATCCACATCCATCAACCTGTATCCTTCCTGGAGCTGCCTGATCGATACGAATTGTATCAATACGAGATGTATCGATATGAATATGGACCGATCCAAACCAAAAGTAAAGCGCATGTGTTAATCCAAATCTGTATCCATAGTGATCGATATGAGAGTATCGATACGAGCCAGTTTTTCATGAATATTGATCCATTCATTACTCAAGCATATGAACTCTGATTGACCTGAAATTCATAGTGTAGCCTCACCAAGCCTTGTTTATCACTCCTGATCGGTCCAACCTTGATTGGAGCTTGGTCCAATTTTGACGGTATCGATCATGGTCTTGTTTCCAATCGATCTCCAATCCTGATATCCATCCTTTTGTTGATATCCTGGCTTTGACCAAAAAGTGGGATAACATTTGCCCCCAAAACATGCCTTGTGGTAGGAAGGCGTGTTTTGAATAGTTGTAAACTTGTGACCTACAATTCAATTCATTGATTCTAAAGATCATCATTCATGGTCGTTCAAGACCGTTCGTTAAAAATGAGGTCGTTCAAGGCAGAGATTTTATTACAAGATGAGCGGTGGTCGTACGCAGCCGATAGTCGCCCACGACGGACAAGGGCCGTGCATGGTCGAGTGTCGTTCAAGACGAGGTGAGATTGTTCAAGATCGCGCGCCATTCAAGGCGTGACATAATTGTTCAAGATCAAATGATGTTTGAAGCACAATATGATCGTTCGAGATCGGATGTCGTTCAAGACGTAAAATGATCGTTCAAGATCGAGGATTATTCAAAGCAGATGATGATCGTTCATGATCGAGTACCGTTCACGGTGGATGGTGATCTTTCGAGATCGAATGCTTGTTCAAAGCGGAATGCAATTGTTCGAGATCGAGTGCCGTTCATGGCTTTAGATAGGCCCAATCCACTTGTTGTTTCTGACGAGGGGGCTTGCTTACATTATTCTATCTCTCCTCTCAAGGTGAGATTTGGGAATTAGATTCCACGTTCGAGTGGGTTCACAATCAAATAATTCAATCAAATAAATAAATAGAGTTCAGAATGTCCATAGAAAATAAAGAAAACAAAGGTCTGAACAGTGCAGTGTGTGTGCCTTTCGGGGCATGACGGTTTGTCGTCATATCAGAGCATATCTAGGGACCGTTCGTAATCCCATACATGTGTAAGCGACTTAGCCTTTTTATTGGAGAAGCATAGTGAAACAATATGTTACGTGGTCAAGGTTCAAGTCTTGAACCTACCCCTTATTATCACGTTCAACTGATGATGAGGCGTGACCCCGATCCAGGGTTATTCCTATTTTCTGATGGTGCAGGTGGGAGTTGTGCCTGTTCTGCCTCTGCTCTCCGGGCTCTTACGTATTATGATAGCCGGCCATTCCTGACACAATCTTCAATTAAATATTTCAGATGTCTACAATCATTTGTATTGTGCCCATTTAACTCATGGAACACACAATATCAGTGGGCTCTCGCCTCATCGGCTTGTAGTAGGGAACCTGCCCACGGGTTTCCAAGTATATTCGTTCGGGAGTTCGAGTCAGTTCAGTGTAGGAGGAGAATCTCGGTTCCCTCTTAGGTTGTCTCGGTACATCAGAGCTATCAATAGCTTTTCTCTTTCCGTTGTTTGCCTTGGACCCTCCTCCAAATGGTCCCTCATATTGAGTAACATTGACATCTTGCTTTTTGGCCCGTGCATCTTCTTGCCGCAAGAACCTGTCCGCCTCGTGGTAAAATTCCCCGAGGTTCTGTGGTGGATCTCATGCTAAAGAATCCTTGAATTCCATGTTGTCAGTTATTCCTGATACAACCGCCATCAATACCATGGATGGATCTGGCCGATCCACCGATGTCGCTGCTGCATTAAATCTGGTAAGAAAATCTCAAGGACTCTCTGGTCCTCTGCTTTAGTGCTTCCAATGTCATAACATTTTAGGGTCTTGTGATGTGGACCCTGAATTGCCTCATTAACCATTCAACAAGCTCGGTCCATGTCCTTATAGATGCATTATTCAGCTGCCTGAACCAAAGTGTAGCCAAGTCAGTTAGATATAACGGAAAACATCTTGCCATTTCCTAATTAGATGCCCCTAAGACTTCCATGTGCCGGATGTATCTCGTCATATGTGTGGTTGGATCCGACTTTCTATCGTACATATCCAACATGGGTAGCTTGAAGTTTGGCGGGTTCCTTGTGTTTCTGATGTTGGGGATGAATGGGCTTCTATTCACATCCTCTAGATCATTGTACGTCAATCCTCCACGTATGGTTTGTCTAATGATCTCTGCCAATCTATCATTGTCATTCAGGGGAAGTCCCTGATTTCCTTCAGCTTGCCCCCTAAGTCCACGAGGGAAATCTGGCACATACTCTTCATGTTGTGTTGTCTCCATAGCAGGTCCAACATTACATGGGGGTGTGCCCTCGAGTATAGATCTATCCAAATTGGTAGTTGTTTGCTGATTGGGGGCTGCCCCTGTTGGACTGCTCCATCTGATTTTATATTGAGTCCTTCTGGTCCAGCTCTATGGATCTGTGCTACGACAGCTCCTGCTGCTCCTGCCTATCCAAACTGTCCGAGAAGATTCTGCATCATCTCCTCCTACCTTTTCAGCAACTGTTCCTATATGGAATCCATCATAGTCTGCATCTCATCCCTTGTGATGTAGATGGATGCCTGATCTGCTCCAGCTTCGAAGGAAGCCTCTTGACTTCCCTCTTGATGGCTCCTTTCTGGTAATGTCCTTCTAGCTGATTGGCTAACCATAGCTTCAGATCCAATCCTTTTTCAAAGTAGCGGGTGCTAGAGTTCTCAGTGAAAGCACCAAAGTGTTTGCGCCAAAAATGGTCACAAACCCCAAAAGTAGTGAAAGCACCAGTGTTTACATACAAATCCTCAATATTCAAACACAGATTATAGATCCAGATAATGTAGAGAGTAAAAATGAATAAATAGTAAATGTAAAAAGAAAGAAAGTAAGAAAAGACACCAGATTTATAGTGGTTCGGCTATCTCTTGCCTACGTCCACTTTGAATTGATCCTTTTATTCCTTTTATACCGTAATTACAATTACAATGGAGTGCTATCAATAGCTAAAATGGCAGAGTTTAGCCAAGCTTGAAGATAAAGGAGAGCAGAGAGAAGAAGATCCCTTTCTTGAGCCATGCTCTCTCCATTTCTAGGTGGAGATCTGCAAAGATCTTGCTGAAAATTAGGCAGAGAAGTCTCTTGGTCCATGTGGACCCATATGAAGATCGGTGGGGCCCACCTCCATGCTTTGTGATTGATCAATAAGTCTTTCGTATCGATAATCCCCACATTAGAATCAGCTGAGATCGATCACGGTGAAAGATGACAGTGCAAAGTCCTTGCTCTCCAAATTTCACGAAGTTCCAACGTGTAGATTGTGAGATATGATCGATCCAAGTTTGAGTTTGCAAGTGTAGGCTAATGATTTCGTATCCATCATCTCGTATCCATCAGATAACCTCGAGTCTTGCGCTGTGTTCCATGCTTTACGCTCCATCTTCACCGCTTCTTTCGTATCGATCGATACGAAACACGGTTCTTAGTGCAATTGCTTCCTTCTGGGTTTGAGATGTTCTGCTCGATACTTTCGATCCATCTAGCATAGCTTCCTCCGTATGTGTCCTTCGTATCGATCGATAAGTGATCTATACGAAATATACTTCAAAACCTCCGTAACCATTGCTTCGTATCCATTCTGAGTATAATGTTGAGCTGCACATCATCGAGTTCCCTATTTTCCTTCTGTATCCATCTAATCAATACGCCTGTATCGATACGAATGTATCGATCCGAAGTAAACAGCCATGTCCATCTTGATTGATACGAAAGTATCAATACGAAAACAACAATCCACATCCATCAACCTGTATCCTTCCTCGAGCTGCCTGATCGATACAAATATAGATCGATCCAAACCAAATGTAAAGCGCATGTGTTAATCCAAATTTGTATCCATAGTGATCGATACAAGAGTATCGATATAAGCCAGTTTTTCATGAATATTGATCCATCCATAACTCGAGAAAATGAACTCCGATTGACCTAAAATTCGAAGTGTAGGCTCACCGAGCCTTGTTTATCATTCTCGATCGATCCCACCTTGATTGAAGCTTGGTCCAATTTTGACGGTATCGATCATAGCCTTATTTTCAATCGATCTCCAATCCTGATACCCATCCTTTTGTTGATATCCTGGCTTTGACCAAAATGTGGGATAACAGTACATATGAACTTCAGATTCTTATTCTTTCAATTCCGTAGAATTCGTTTACTTCATGAATTTTGATTTTTTTTTCAAATTCACTTCTAGTGAGAAATCAATATTGCTATTGTATTTAAAATCTACACCATGATATTTCTTACCCATAATTTTGTTATACACACATCGAATGAAAAATGAATATCTTTTCAAGAGATTGTCGGTCTTCAATCTTTCCAAAAATATTACATATGAAAAGTAAGAGCAAATGGAGGAAAGAAAAATTTAGATCCACATCTAGATCCCCAACGAAGAAAATAATATATATATATATATATATAATCAAAGGTTCATAAAATTAAATTTGGAAAAACTCAAAAGTAGATCCGAAAAGGATTGAAAAAAATACAAGTAAAAACATATATGGGGTTAATAAAAAAAATTAGATCTTAAAAGGTAGATCCATTAAAACTCAAATCCAAATCTGGAGAAATTAGAAAATAGATCTAGAAGTGTGAATCAAGAATACTCAAATAAAAATCAATTACAAAACAAATCTAGAAATGTAGATTTAAAAGGTTTCAAACTTGGATATGAAAAATTAAAATAGCTCTAATAGAATCTCGTGTTGATAACGTGTTGTAATTTGTATAAAGATGAGAAGCCGTTAAAGAAAGAGAGAGGAAATATTTTTATTCATTACTTTAGCATATTCATGATTGCATATATTATAACGTAGACTATATTATTCAAAAAAAAATATTTTTTTCTACGAGGAGTACCAATCAAATTAGCATCCTTATAAAAATACAGTTAATATGATCTAATTACCTTTTTTATTTATCCTAATTTTTTTAATCAGCATTAACCTTTGTTCCAAGATCATTAATCAAATAATGGAGAATTCAACTCATCTCTAGATGAAATTGCAAATATGAAAAGGATGAGGTTGAATTATTGCTCAAGAAAATATTTAACACGCAGATTTTATTGAAGAATATGATATAAGTTGATTATGATCAACAATAATTTTAAACCATAATTTTTACCGTATTTAAAAAAACTGCATGATAAATTAGGTTAAAAATTACCTTTTCATCATCTTCCCAACAAATTTTTGTTCTAGTTTTGAAGATTGGGTTGAATTTTTTGATCTTACTGTTATTTTCTTTTTGAAAAGGTAGGAGAAGGAGAGTGTAAATGAAAATATTTATGGTTGTGATGTTTTCACGAAGTACAAAAGTGGTAAAAAAATATATTTTATTAATAAAATGTACACTCCTTATAGCAGATTAATTTTGTATGAAGCACTCATAAAATTCGACCCTCTCATATTCATAATTGGAGTTTCAATAACAATACCCAAAAGAAAAAATAGAAAAGATAGAAACTCGGTGCATACGTACTCAAAACTTGCAGCTACATGTATATTTTTCGAACTTAAAAAGATAGAAAGAAGCTCTTTGAAAGTGACAGTTCTTAACTGATTTACCACTTGTATTAGTGTGCAACTCATGCGTTGCACATGGTAATGTTGTAGAAGAAATTGCATAGTTAAATAGTTGACATACAATGTAATATGCTAATGTTAAGCACGTATATGTTAGTCTATAATAAAACACCAATTTTGAAAGGAAAATAACAATATAAACTTAAATGTAGCTTAGTAGTTGAACGTAATTAAAGAGAACATTCCAAATAATTTGTAAATTATACTTCAATATAAAGTGGTAAGAAACAAAAAGAGCCTTCATTATTATGCATGTTCATTATTACTAAATATCATTTAAGAAAGAAAATAAGAATATAGACTTGAATGTAAAATGGTTGAAGTTAATTAAACAACTATAAAACTAATACATGAAACTAGTCGGTAGGCCAGAATCAAGGAGTGACTTATTAATAATCGTAAAAATCATAAACTATGCACAATAGTGACCTTTATATAAAATACAAAATCGAAATAATAATAGACTTTAAGTCTCAAAATTCATAAGTGAGATAGAATTGCTTCTACCTTACTATTATTCAATACAGTATATTTAATAAATCATTCTAACAATAATTTAAGTTACATAAGAATAAATCACCGAAAATTATCTCTATTATTATTTTGGATTATAAATATATACGTTTGAATTTAAAATAATTCTAGAAAAATGTTTTTGAAACTTAAATAAATTATACGTTAAGTATAGTATTTAATTAATTCATATGTATAGTAAATGAGTATACAAATATATTAATAGAAATTTTTTTGAGAAAAATAAGTGATCCTATATCATTGGAGGAGAACACTCATATAATTTTACACTAAAAAATAGAGCTGTCAACATGACAAAAAATAATAAAATAAAAAACCCCCAAAACCTAAAGAACCATGGTCCAAATAAAAATACAAAAGATGACAAAATAATAAAAAAAAACCCTGTAGTCTTCCAATTCCGATGAAACTATCTAAATCTGTATGCATACCTGAACCTACTAATAAACTATATAAAAAAGAGTAAGCACAATATACATATGTATGTATATAAATATATATATATTCATATACATATATATGCCAATAGAAAATTTATAATGCTATTTTCCTATCTTTGTGTTAACATAATATTTTTGTTGTTGTAAAATAATTTAAAATATTATTTCTCAAATTAAGTCAATTACATTTTAAATATCATACTTAAATAATTTATACGTCTAAATAGTTATAGATACTCTTATTTTTTAATTCTAAATATTCAGAGTGAAATATATAGTTTTAAGTTAGTTTCAAAATATTGTTATATTTTAAAGTTTTACTAATTTATATTTTAGATTATATGAAATATTCAGATTAGATTTAGATGAGAGTATTAAATTGTAATACATACATACATACATATATATTTTGAAAATTGATACACATACACATATAGATAACCATGGACGATACTATTTTATTTTTGACTTACTGAATCGCGAGAAGCTTCATGATAAATCAATAGAGAGAATAAACAAGAAAACTAAAAAAGAAAGAATTAAGGAGAAAAATATATTTTGTCATATTTTGCTATTATTTAACATATCAATACTTAGCTAGATAAACATATATATAGTAATTAACTTAATATATTAACAGAATAGATTATAAGTACCTATATTTTTTAAATTATAAATATCCAAAATATTATATTTGGATTATAAAATAATTTTGAAATTTATAACATTAAGTATAATATTTCACTGATTTATATTTCTCAAATAAATATAGACGAATTTGTAGAAAAATTATCATTGTTATTTTGTGATTTTAGCATGTTAAAATGTTATGTTTTTGTCGTAAAATGTATTAAAATATTATTTTCGAATAGTTAAAAATAATCATATATTCATTATTTTCATATTCTAACTATTTAAAATGATATATTTTGTTTCAAATTAGTTTTACAATAATTTTTCTAAAGTGTAAGGAAATTATATGTTAAACATATTATTTTATTATTTTATTATTTTATACATTTAAAAAATTGAAATAAATAAAGATATATATTACTGTTATTTCCAAAAATTTATGTTTTAAAATATTTTATGTAATTTACCAAAATTGTGAATAATAATAATAATAAAGAAATAGAATGTATCTCATGCATTGCACACACTAATGTTGTAAAAACATGGTACTCATACTTTAAATGTTGTTAAAATAAAATTTTGTTATGCAATGTTCGATATATCAATCATAAATTAAATTTTTTTATTATTGTTTATGCATATAATTTTTGTTAAGTGATTCAGATATTTTAATATTTGGAAGTACTAATAATGCGGTAAATAAATTGAAATTTTGGTTTTGTTTATAAATTATTAGAGAACTTATTAAGTATTAATTACTTGAATTTATTTATATAATATGAATTTATAGCATTTGGTTAATTTAAATACATGGATTTGAATGTAAAATAGTAAGAGAAAATTGATGAAAACTTCGTAAATGATTGTAGAAATTATAAAATCCTAGTATATATGAATATAAAATCATGGAAAAAAATTAACGTAATATTTTGGATAACTATAAAATGATAATTATGTGGATTAAAAAAAATCGAAGAGAATTAAGGAGTACAGATGAAATTTTTATAATTATCGACATGATCTGTAATTTTAAACGTTTGTATAATTTAATCGATAATTTAGCAAATTAAATAATTATACATTAAAACCGTTCTTATTGTCTTTTATGTGATCTATATTTTTTTATATCTGAATTTAGTTTATACCATCAATGAGCGTGATATAGTTATTGACATTGTTCTCTGTATTATTCATTAGAAAAATTAATAAATAACTGTTAATTATTATTTTTTAAATAGTTTCTAATTAGATTTTTTAATTAATTTAAATATACGGACTTAAATGTAAATTGTACATGGAAATTGAGAACTTTAAAAACAACAGTAAAAAGCAGAAAGTGTGCATGTTGAATGCAAAACGATAGTATAAAATTAATAAAATACTATAAATAATTTTAAAACAATAATTGTATTGGATCTTTAATATAAAATATTAATAAATATCTAGAGAAAATTGAGAGTTGAGAGAAATGCTATAATTAAAAATGTAAGAGCTATAATTTCTTCTGATTCACTGTAATGTAATAGATATGTATGCAGGCTGCGGCTAACAAGTACCATTTTACAGTTTTTTAAGTTAACAATTCAAACAAACGATTAGCTCAATCAACAGAAAGACGTCAAAACGCTCAAAACATGTTTAATTCGGTACAATTATTGAGACTGTTTTACTAAATAAGGCTTCCATACGCTCCAATAAATAGGCCAAAATGTCTACGTGTATATGGAAGGGACACCATACCTGTTGTTATTGTCTTGGAGAAAAGATCATGGCGCGTTTGGCTTTTGCTCAAAGCAGCACGGGTTTCAAAAGAGTTTTTTTAAAAGTAATTAAACAAACATGTAACGTGTTTAGGCACTAGGCATGCCAGTATGTACGTGTTAGTTCACATAGCGAGTATGAATTCTTACCGGAACATTATTGACAACAACAGTAAGCCTGAAATTTACATTTATATAACAACATCCATTGAAAATTGGGAGAAACTTCAACAATATATCGTTAATTCATCTTGCATTTCCTAATTTCTACCTATTTTTTACACTTATAAAGTTTCAAAATTCACTTTTATCCCACCTTAGGAATATGTTTCATGAAAAACTACTATTATTTAAGTAAAAACACAACAGGAAATTATTGTCAATGACAATAATTTTCAACATTTTAAGTTCAAGGACATACCTTCGGTATTTTAGTCTGAATGACAACTTTATTTAGGTATCGGTTTTTAGTTATTAATAACATTTTTTAAATATCAGTTTGTAATTATCGGTAGTAGTTTTTAGGTATCAGTTTTTAGTTCAGTAGCAGTTTTGGAAGAATGTTTGTCCTTATGAATAATTTTGAAAGAATGTTTGTTCATATGATTAATTATTAGGACAATGTTTCTCTTTGTGCTTAAAATATTGAGGTTGTGTCCTTAAGACTAAAAATATACAAATATTTGTCCTTTAAATTAATTTCCCCACAAAACAAATATTTGCACTATACATGTTGGAAATATTTGGTGATTCGAGTATGTTGAAGATGCGTAATGTTCTTCTTACTTCAATTATCTTTGTACGAAATACTTTAGACAATAAGTCAACCCTTCCACTATGAGCAGCTTATTGAATAATTGATTTTAGGATTCAATAATTGATCATTTATCAATAACTTTATTGAATAAGATTGTTTCAGATACATCTTATATTATAAATAGCGAATTTTAGAGCTCATAAAGTTAAACACATTTTTTAAGGTTCTTACAGATGTGACCCAGATGCACTCCAATTGTTCATATATATTGAACTTTTGATCTCATTAAAATAAAGTAGGACCAGTTGGAAATAGACATGTAAAGATCACATTTCATGAAATTTCCATGTTACGCATTCATGATTAATCTATGTTATTTGATTGTATTGATATATGTGACCATTGATGGGTTTAGTTATCTTAAAAGTAACGAATGCCGCTTTGATTCTCTATCAACAAAGTTAATTGATGAAATTGTTTCAGATACACCTTATATTATAAATAGCGAATTTTGGAGCTCATAAAGTTAAACACATTTTTTAAGGTTATTACAGACGTGGCCCAAGTGGAGATTGTTGGAAAATTTCAACATGCATGTAAAATAAAATATGTTATGCTATTTTGATGTAAAGCCTGATTAGAGTAATCAAATAAAACAATAAAATATTTAAAGCGTAAAGTTGTAACTGTCATAGAAAGAATGCGTAGAGACCGGAGTGATTTTCAATTTGTTGAAGGGCTAAATTGAAATTATCACACTACTATAAATATGGGGTTATGATTCTCAAATTACACAAGTTTTATTGTATTTTCTTTACCCTCTTTTGTAGAGAATATTTCAGATCTAAGTTTGCATTAATTTGAAAGATTATAACCAAGTTGATTTTCTCTCAATAAATATCGATTCATATCTAAAATATTATAATCTCCAACAAATGCAACTATACAAATTACCACAATGAAAAAAATAACAAAATTCAATTCAACATGATGTAACCATCATTCAACAACAAAAAATAACAAGAAATAAAAGAAAAGAAACCAATCTTGAACCCATTTTTCAAGTGCAAATTGATATTCTAATTTAAAAAAAAACAAGAAACAAAAAACCTAACACTTAACTTCAAAGCAACAAAAAATCATAGGATATAGAAGAAGAAGAAAACAAATATAATGACGAAATCTAACAAAATTTATGTTGAAGAGATCAACGCGAGGTTGAGATCATGGAATAATTGGAACATGGAAATCGAATAAAATTGCCACTGAAGAGATCAGCACGAAATAGAGATGCGGGAGAGGAAGAGATCAGCATGAAATTGAAACAGATGGTAGGAAGAATAGTAGATTTAGAAACTAAAATTTAAAATGAACAAATAATAACTTACAAAAAAAGAGTGGGAAAAATAAGGACATATCCTCGGTTTTCACTAAATAATATAAGTATGTATTTATAAACTAGTATTTCAATATTTTGCACTTTATAATCTTCACATACGTTCTACAATTTGCATTTAGCACTTTTATGCTCTGCGAACCCAAATCTCCAATTTGCATATAAGCGAGTTTTATTTATTATACAAGCAAAAAACACACTTTGATTTGATCAAACATAGCACATCAAATTTTAAACTCTTCCTTCTTATAATAACCAATCTGAAGATTTTCAACTCCAAGCTTCTGAAAGTAACTCTTCTTTCTTAGTACGTAAAACTCTCCCCAACTAAACTCGTTATACTTAGCCGGTTCATCTTCACTTACCAAGTCCTCAACAGGCTTCAGCATCACATCATACGACGGATTCATGAAGAAAGCAACCGAAAATCTTCCTTTGGTCGAGTTCACCGAAGCTCTATGCTCTGCACTCTCATACTTATCATTGCTCAAAATCTGGAATATACATAATACATATATATTTCACGGTAACACAGAACCAAAAAAGCAAAACAAAGGATGGCAAAAGGTAAAACCAAATATACCTGCATACAATCTCCAATATTGATAACATAAGAATTTGGAATGGGCTTGACCCGAACCCACTCACCATCCGACTTCCTCCTAACATCCAACCCCCCAACTTCGTCCTGCGAGAGAATAGTTATAGCTGCTTGATCCTTGTGGCGCCCTGATCCAAGAGCCAGCTCCGGATTCGGGCATGAAGGGTAATGGTTTAGCCTTACCGAACTAACCGGGTTTTCAAAATACCCGTTTAACCGTGTAGCAGGTAGATTTAAAGACAATGAGATAAGCTCCAGTATTTTGAATGCTAACACTTCAACATCATTCTTGTACTTGGTACACACGTCCCTGCAAAGAAAGAGAGTAGCTCGTTAATTTTGTGAAAAGCAGAGATAGCAAATTAAGATGTACGTTTTTTGAACAAAAAGGGTATGTGGAAATGGAATAGAGACAAGTGTTGTTACTTCATATCAAGTGGGAACTCCGGCCAGCGATTATGGACGACCCTGTTGTCAGAGAGAAGCATAGGGTCCCTGGCTGCAAAGTCGAAAACTTCCTTCCAGTCCCTAACATTTTTTGTGTGTTCGGCGTCATGGTAACCCATGAAGTTGTGTCCGTCCCTTCTGACGCGTCTCTTTTCTTCTAAAGGAAGGGAGAAGAACTCTTTAGCCATCTGTTGAACCTTGTCGAGTGTTTGAATGGGGACGCCAAGGTTGATGACTTGGAAGAAGCCCCATACCTTGCAGGCGGAGCCCACTTGGTGAACCAAGGATTGGATGTGTTCGCCGGAGGTGAGTGTAGCGGGAGTGGTGAGGATAGGGGTTAAGTCGATGAGCGGGACGCCTTCTAAGGTGGGGATGTCTGGGTTACATCGGTGAACTGCTTCTTGGATGAAGGCAGTATCTACTTCAATCCCCATTTTTTGTGATGTTATTTTTTAGTTCGTCGCTACTTATAAAGACCAGTAGTTGCAACAATAGTCATGAAAGTCCAATTCTAAAGAAAACAATTTTTTTTTTTAAAAAAAATTAAATATAGAAGCTCGGTGCATAACTGCATTCTTACCCAGCATAAACTATTTAGTATTTAATATGGTTCCAGATACACAAAATGGTCATTCAATGTGACAAACAGTTCTCAACTGATTTACTGCTTGTATATGTGTGCAGGCTGCGGCTAACGAGTGCCATTTTACAGTTAAAAAAGTTAATAATTCAAATAAACGATTACCTCAATCAACCGAATGACGCCAAATCATGTTTCGTTCAGTTCAATTATTGAGACTGTTTTACAGAGTGTGACTTTCATACGCTCCAATAAACAGGCCAAAATGTCTACGTGTATACCAAAGGGACACCATACCTGTTGTTATTGTATTGGAGAAAAGATCAAGATGTGTTCGGCTTTTGCTAAAAGCTGCACTTGCCTTAAAATGGTTTTTACAGGTAATTAAACAAACATGCGACGTGTTTAGGCACTAGGCATGCCAATATGTACGTGTTAGTTCACATAGCGAGTATGACTTCTTACCGGAACGTTATTGACAACAACAGGAAGCCTGAAATTTACATGTATATAACAACATCCATTGAAAGTTGGGAGAAACTTCAACAATATTATCATTCATCTTGCGTTTCCTAATTCTACCTATTTTTTTTATTATAGAGAGTTTTTTCAAACACTTGTAAAGTTTTAAAATTCACTTTTATCCCACTATATGAACATGTTTCATGAAAAACTACTGTTATTTAAGTAAAAACAAACCGTTTATACTGTAAATATATACAATGTACAGTGCAAATATTTATTTTACAAACATTTGTTGTCTACAAAACAAATATTTGCAATATATATGTTAGAAATATTTGATGATTTGCGTAATGTGCTTCTTACTTCAATTATCTTGTTAGAAATATTTGGTGATTTGCGTAATGTGCTTCTTACTTCAATTATCTTTGTATGAAATTTCTTTAGACAATAATTCAACTCTTCCACTATGAGGGGTTATGAATTATTGATTTCAGGATTCAATAAAACCATTTAACCGTGTAATCGAATTCGAAATTTGTGATATTTTGATCCGATCAAAAACACTTAAATAAAGGCTGGTGATGCAAGAGTATAGAATTCGAACTTCCCGCATCTCCAATAACCAAACTTCCCACTAGTTTACCCGTTCGAGTTCGAACTGCAAACATGCTAAAGGAAGGCCAGTTAGGATTTTCAAACACTGTCCAAATATATATTTTGGATCCAAACAGGCCTGGTTGGACGACAGTTGCGACATGCATCTTTTGACATGCATGGTCTTTCTCTTCAACCCAAATGA
This sequence comes from Allium fistulosum, assembly GCA_030737815.1. Classification (NCBI taxonomy): domain Eukaryota; kingdom Viridiplantae; phylum Streptophyta; class Magnoliopsida; order Asparagales; family Amaryllidaceae; genus Allium; species Allium fistulosum. The sequence goes on along the minus strand of CM060902.1, from coordinate 372,723,705 downwards.
AAACAATTGTGCGCCCAATCGGTCCAATCTTCTCATGAGAGTCTCACATTTAAAAACAAATATAAGACTATATTTTCTACAATGCGAGACTAATACCTCATTTTATTTCTTTTTTCATTCTTCCAAAACAATAATCAAAGCACCAAGATTTTGAAAATACCCAACACTTGTCCATTTTCAAAATAAATAAAAATAAAAGAAACGACTGCATCACTTAGGTGACTGCCTAAGTACGTAAGTGAGATTAAGTCGACTTTGTTCGAAGATGAAAACTTTTCTTCATTGTCAATACATAAATGAGATGTATATTTTAGATTTGAACCTTCACTTAGTGTAAAACCTTCAAAATCTCATTGAGGTTTTTGATGAACTAATCTTGAACAAAGTATCACTATGATAGAACCAGAATAGTTCCAAATATTGATTTCCTTAAGTAGAGTGTTCCGTATGCTCGACACTTTAAAGACCATGTGCCTAAATTCTGAGTTTATGACGCTACTTTAGAAAGCGGCCTTACTTTCATAGCAAATGACCTAATTTCCATACTCATATATGTAAGTCTCTTAAAGTGTCTGCGGTACATATTGTTAGTTATCTAGACTTGTTATGGATCTTCATCCAAGTTCATGTAGAATCCAACACATAATCATAAATGGGTAATTTGTTTTAGCGCTGCATAATCATTCTCTTAAATTGTTCGCAACCATTGAACCTTGTTTGTTCATTTCAGAACATATGTTGGGTTTATGTTAAGGACGGTCAACCTTTATTCGTAGACCTTGGTCCTTTCTCTTTTGATTTTGTAGAAATCTTTATCTTAGAAGACTCTTACTCGATGGATCAGTCAAGTTTTTCTTTATTTCTATGTAATCGATTGTAAATTATTCATCTTTTGAGTAATTGTCTTACCATCCGATGTTTGAGACTCATATATCTAGACTTTCCATTATATGTTTTGTTAGAAACATTATAAAACATATCCCCATTATCATAATTAATCATGACTAAAGAAGATAACCTTTTCCATAGAGAAATTTCTATCAAAGGATCCCCAAATTAAACCATTCAGCCTATTTATGTGCATCTGCTAATGCAATTAATTCTAACAATTTTATTGAATTAGAAACACAAGTCTACTTCTTGGAACCCAGAAAACAGCAGCACCTCCTAATGTAAAGATCCATCAAGTCGTAAACTTGGATTTGGATTCTGCATCGTTACAGGTCGCATCATCATATCCTTCTTTATTATTACAGGATATCTTTTATAAAATAAACCATAGTGTATGTGTTCTTTCAAATAAGCTAAAACCGTAGAAATACTTTTTAAATGTTCATAACCTAGATTACTCGTAAATCGACACAGCACGCTTATAGCGTGTACTATGTCGGGTCTAGTACAATGCATAGCATACATAAGACTATTAATGTACTGGAATATTCAAATTGAAAAATAGTACATCCAGTATTCTTCACTAATTTAATACTAAGATCTACAAGAGTTGGAGTTGGTTTGTCATTTTAATGACTGTACTTCTTAAGTAACTTCTCTATATAGTGAGATTGGGTAGTGCCAACTCTTCCTCTTTTCTTATGATTTTGATCCTTAAGATCACATCAGCCTCTTCGGCCCCTTTCATATCAAATTTAGAGGATAAAAACTACTTTGTTTCTTTCACACCAGCACTACTAGAAAAATGGCTAATTAATTAATTTACACAAGTAAATTAATTTACTTTTAATTAATAATTTATTTAACTAACCAATTAATTAAATATTAAACAATTTTGAAAAATATTCAATTTAATTTCAAAACAATTTTGAAAAATATTTTATATTTTTAAAAATGCATATTTTATGTTCTAAATTCAACTTTTAAAATTCAAAATATAATTTAAATTTTCAAACTGAATTTGGAAAATTAGCCCAAGTCTAAATTAATTTGGGCATTTACAATTAGACCAACCTTTTAGACTTACTCCATCCATTGGGTCAAAGCAGTATCCAAGGAGGAGAGAATATTAGATTATTGAACCATAAGCCTAGACACTACTTAATAGACCTACTCGGATAAGTAGGCTTTATTAGTTGGCCCTAAAGATGCTAATTACACCGCATAGGCTATTTGGGTCATGGTACCAATGCTGGAACCAGATCGGTCTGCAATGAGTAAATTGGGGAATTTAATTAAAAAATTCCTAATTAGACCTTATTGGGCCTATGAAGTCTAATATATACACTAGATCCAATCTAACTATTTTATATAAAATCATTTTTTAGTTATTTTGGTTTAACAATTAATCTATATTAATAAAAGTAATATTTGTATGTTATGTCTATATCAATATTTTGGTTTAGAATCCTTACTTCATCCGTAACTCGAGCATATTAAATCTGATCGACTTTAAATTTAAAATATAACTTCACAGGGCCATGCCAGTTACTCCATGCTGATTGCACCTTGATTGGGTCGTGGTCCAAATCTGCCCGGCCATCGTTTATAATATTGTACGTAATTAATTCATAAGGTTGTCGACCATCCACTCCTAGCCAAGTCGATGATATCACGACCTTGTCAAGCGGGATAACAATAAGAAAAATAGATTGAAAGATCAAAAATAACTAATTTGTGAATCAACAAGTCTCATAAAACAAACTTTTTTGCTTTCTTGAGGGAAATAATGCAACTGGCATTAAGCCATGATTCTCCAATTGGTATAACATGTCCGCTTGGGCATAATGAAATAACTCAAAATAATTTTCAAGCATTAAATCAGTTGCAAATTATAGAATATATAAATAAAACATAGCAACCAATAATTTGCAGTAAAATTCTCAAACCAAACCAAAATTTGGTACAAAAATCGGATATTTGAATTTTAATTGAATATAAAATCCGGAAAGAAACAATACCTGAATTTTAATGTAATCTTGATCAAAGCGATTAGGAAAGAATCTCGAATGCATTAAAATGGATTAATTCACTAAAAAAAGGCTATCAAATTCAATTATAAAAAAGAGAATAAAAGTTGTGCGGTACGAAAAGTATTGAACCTTACTATCCAACTTCTCCATAACTTCTTCAAGTTCTTCATTACAGACAAAATAAAAAATAAAATTATAAAGTTTAAGAATAAAGTAACAGTTATGACTATATAAACTAAAATAATGTGTGCTTAATTCACATTGAGTGCACTGGTGAACTACAACAAATCGTCTAACAAAGGATTAATTTCAGAAACAATTCCACTATAATCATCATAGTAACTATGATTGAAGCTTACTATCCCATTAAGCATAACAGAGAAAAACGTCTCAAACTCTGCCTAAGAGAAATATATTAAAAACCAACATATAAGTAGCTAGTAAGAAATATCAACATGTAACTAAGTGTGTTGCAACATACCTTCAATTTCAATGAAAAATAATTTTTATGCAATACAAGTTGATGCAATAATAAGCTACCTCAAAATACACTTCAACATGTAGCACATGCATACTTATGTTCTCTCAATCACTCTATCTCCCAACCAATCAGTCAAAGAACTTCAGCCAGTCATTCAATCATTTTGAAACTCAACTTCATTCAATTATTCAGTCTTAGGAAATACATGCTTCAGTAACTAAAGCTTCATCATGTAGTTAATCACTCTTATTTGGTTCAATCAGATGAAACAGAACTGATTAGAGAGCTCCAAAAATTAAAAGGCAACAACTCTAATTGATTTTTTCACGTCAAATACCACAAAAAACAAAGCCTAATTACAAAATAAAAGTTTAACCTCAAAATTTAAAAATTCAAATGATGATAATATGCTATAACAAAGTTAAATGGACAAAATATTTCTCCAATACAAATTAAGGATATATAACAAGAAAAATTCGAACATTTATTGGACACCCTCTTCGATTATGTCCTAACAAATACTGATTTCCTTGAGTGTTCCGTATGCTTGGCACTTTAATGACCATGTGCCTAAATTCTGAGTTTATGAGTCTACTTTAGAAACCGGTCTTACTTTCTTAGCAAACAACCTAATTTCCCTACTCATATATGTAAGTCTCTTAAAGTGTCCGCGGTACATATTGTTAGTTATCTAGACTAGTTATGGATCTTCATCCTAGTTCATGTAGAATCCAACAGTTAATCATAAATGGGTATGTAATTTGTTTTAGCGCTCCTTAATCATTCTCTTAAATTGTTTGCAACCATTGAATCTTGTTTGTTTATTTCAGAACATTTGTTGGGTTTATGTTAAGAATGGTCAACCTTTATTCATAGACCTTAGTCTTATCTCTTTTGATTTTGTAGAAATCATTATCTTTGGAAGACTCTTAGTCGATGGATCAGCCAAGTTTTTCTTTATTTCTGTGTAATCGATTGTAAATTATTCATCTTTTGAGTAACTGTCTTACCATCCGATGTTTGAGACTCATATATCTAGACTTTCCATTATATGTTTTGTTAGAAACATTATAAAACATATCCCCATTATCATAATTAATCATGACTGAAGAAGATAACCTTTCCATAGAGAAATTTCTATCAAAGGATCTCCAAGCCATTCAGCCTATTTACGTGCATCTGCCAATGCAATTAATTCTAACAATTTGATTAAATCAGAAATACAAGTCTGCTTCTTAGAACCCATAAAACAGTAACACCTTCTAATGTAAAGATCCATCCAGTCGTAAACTTGGACTTGGATTCTGCATCGTTACAGGTCACATCACCGTATCCTTCTTTATTATTACAAGATATCTTTTATAAAATAAACCATAGTCTATGTTTTCTTTCAAATAAACTAAAACTGTAGAAATACCTTTTCAATGTTCGTAACCTAGATTACTCGTAAATTGACACGGCACGCTTATAGCATGTACTATGTCAGGTCTAATACAATGCATAGCATACACAAGAGTATTAATGATACTGGAATATTCAAATTGAAAAATAGTACATCCAGTATTCTTCACTAATTTAATACTAGGATCTACAAGAGTTGGAGCTGGTTTGTCATTTTAATGACTATACTTCTTGAGAAACTTCTCTATATAGTGAGATTGGGTTAGTACCAACTCCTCCTCTTTTCTTATGATTTTGATCCTTAAGATCACGTCAGCCTCTTCAAGGCCTTTCACATCAAATTTAGAGGGTAAAAACTACTTTGTTTCTTTCACACCAGCACTACTAGAAAAATGGCCAATTAATTAATTCACACAAGTAAATTAATTTACTTTTAATTAATAATTTATTTAACTAACCAATTAATTAAATATTAAACAATTTTGAAAAATATTAAATTTAGTTTCAAAACAATTTTGAAAAATATTTTATATTTTTTATAAATGCATATTTTATGTTTTAAATTCAACTTTTAAATTCAAAATATATTTAAATTTTCAAACTGAATTTGGGAAATTAGCCCAAGTCTAAATTAATTTGGGCATTTACAGTTAGGCCAAAATTTTGGACTTACTCCACCCATTGGTTCAGAGCAGTATCCAAAGAGGAGAGAATACTAGATTATTGAACCATAAGCCTAGACATTATTGAACCATAAGCCTAGACACTACTTAATAGACCCACATCGGATAACTAGGCTTTATTAGTTGGCCCTAAAGATGCTAATTAGACCGCATAGGCTATTTGGGTCATGATACCAATGTTGGAACTAGATCGGTCTACAATGAGTTAATTTATAAAAAAAATCCTAATTGGGCCTTAATGGGCCTATGAAGTCTAATATATACACTAGGTCTAATCTAACTATTTTAAATAAAATCATTTTTTTAATTATTTTTGTTTAACGATTAATCTATATTAATAAAAGTAATATTTGTACGTTATGTGTATATCAATATATACGCATGCATGAATACTAGTGTGTGATGCGCAACATAGCAAGATGTACATGGTTAATGTGTACATAATTGGACACTGGTTGTGTGCAGTTAAAGCCCCGCCAAAATCCACGCTATAGTCATATCGTTCTTTGACCGCTATGCTATTTCAATTCAGCTTTATTAAACAGAAGTTCTCTTTTAAACCAAATCAACAAATTTATGGTAAATATCTAATTTTTTGGCATATATGCTCATTATATAAGTTAGAATTCTATTGAAGTCATCAAATCTAGTCTACATAAATCATGGTATTCTTCAATTTTGTTATATAACATTAAATAATATTTCTTTTCCCTACAAAAATGATGTTAAAATGGGAATAAATTAACTTTAAATATTTGGTTTTATATCTAATAAAGCTTTATGCACTTTCTCTATTTTTCACTATATCCCCACTTTATTTCCGTTATAATTTTTTGCACCTTCACCGTGACACCCCATAATTTGGCATTAGTTATTTAATTATTTAGTTAATTAATTAGGCTCTAAAAAAGGAATTTGTGCAAACGATGGAGAATTTGACCTTGAAACTTGCACCATTGCATTCGTGGCGAAATTCTGCATAATTTTCATATTTGGAGTTTTGCGATTGGAGTCTAAACGAAATAGTTATGGACAAATAATGAATTTGAATGGAAATAATTCGAATAGGAAAATTAACATTTTATACTAATTAACCCGGACCCATAGGTCGACCCACCACTATAAGCGATCGACCAGGGGCGGTATCGACCGCTCCCTGCGTGGCTGCTAGGGTTAGCCTAGCCCCAACGGCCTGGATTTAATATATTTCGATCTGACGGTTGAGGTTGATTCTTGGGCCTATAAATTCAGGCATAACCCTCTCTTTTCTTCTCATATTATTATGGAAGTAGTAGCGAAGCTCTGCCATTTCTTCTTCTCCACTTTCTTTCTAAATTATAAAAATAAGATATTTATATCTATATTCATACAAATCGGAGAAGAATGGAAATCAAATAAAAAGTAGAAGAGAAGAGAATTAACTATACATGTATTTGAGGTAATTTATATATATTTATATATTTGTATCTATTTTCTCTCACAATCCCAAATCTCTTCTTAGATCTGCAATTCTAATGTATGTGTATAGCCTTTTTATACATATTTCTTGAATTAAAAAGGATTTGGAGATGAATTTAAGATTCTACTTTAGATCTGAAGATTTGGATCACTTTTAAAAGGTGGGTGGGAAATCTTATATATTTTTTATGATTTTAAATCTGTTTCGTTGGAATACGTTTGATTTTTATGCGTAAATCAATTCTATTTGTGAATTGCAAGCTTAAAGTAGTGTAGAAAATTATTGCCTATATATTTTTGTTTTGGATCTAATTTGAAATATGTTTACACCTTGATCTAGAAATCAATTCCAAAGATTTTAGAATTTGAATGTTGTATATTTTTATTCCAGATCTATACTTGGATGTAAAATATGATTTTTGGATTATTGCCCAAATTATGCTATATTGTAGATTTTCCATAGTTTAATTTGTAGAAAGAATATCCGTTTGATTTTATAATTTTCTTTACCCTTCCACTTTCGATTCAAAGGGGTAACATTTGATTTAACAAGGAATACCCATATACAAAAGAGAAAGAGATATGTAAAGTACAGATTTATTCTCCGTAGTTTACACTGTTTATTCCAAGCAAAAAGAAATTATCCATTCCTTGTAATTCAAACAGAGTCAATCTTTTTTTTGTGTTAAACTAATTTATGAAAATCATAGAGGAAAATCTTCCTAAGCAATCTAATTCCAGCACATTAAATATGAAAAGCATATTCTAGTTAAATATTTATGACGAGTATATATTTCGATAGGAATAAGTAGATTTATTAGGTAGTTTATACCTATTTATTGCGTTAATAAAGAAGAACAAAATTTATTCATGCGTTATTTGTGCGTAACGTTCATGATTTATTATTATATTTAGAGAAGCGAAAAGGTAGAATTAGAAAATGTAGTAATTCCTATTAATGGGCAAAAAATTAGGAATTGCCAATAATTAATAGAAAATAAAAGATTGTAACCCCAATTAATGGGCAATTAATGGGAAATAATAGATAGGATTAGAATAGGGGTTACAATTGGTTAGTTAAAGATTGTAACTCCAATTAACGGCAATTAATGGAAATGAGTTAGGAGTTACAATTAATAGGGACAAGTGGATTAATGAGATTGATAAAAATGGAATAGATATAAAAAGGTTACTAATTTGAAATTAGTAACTATGAACAAATATCTTAGGAAATGTCCGTTAGGATTATTATGGACAAATTGACATTTATGGATAATTAAAAAGGGCATTTATTGATAGATAAGTATTTAAGGTAAATTTTATTGCTTTAAATAAAAGACGAATTAGTAAGCTAAGTCCAATGTCTACCTAAGATAATATAGGTAAAGACTTAGGATGGTTAATTGGACTTAGTAGTTTAGTGATGCGAAATCAGTAGAGTCAATCGACGGAAGATTGCCATTCACTTTGAGGACATCAGCAATCGGGTGCACTTACTACTGATGTGAGATATCACTAATCCTAGGAGCCATGACGGCGTTAGAGATTTGACCTGATTTCTTAATTAATAATTATTAAATGGTCCAAATTTGGAATTAGGAGAGGTGAGGGATATCTTCATAGGGGTTCTCTTCTGCTTTGAGGTATTAAGTGGCTGTAGGATCCGCCTCTCTCCTAGAAGGAAGTATTAAGTAGCCTAGTGAGAGTCTAAATAAATAAGGATATCTCCAAAAAGGTTCATTTCGGTGTTGAGGTATTAAGTGGCTATTGTAGGGCTCGCCTCCCAACAAAAAGAAGTAACCTAATGAGATTCCATATTCATAATTAAGAGTGATGATGAATATCTCGGGAAGGGTTCGCTTTGGATTTGAGGTACTAAGTGACTGATCTAGGGTGCGCCTCTCTCTTATAAAAGAAGTATTATGTAGCCTAATGAGATTTTCAAGTAATGTTAACTAGATAGTACCAGTGAGGAGTCCGCCTTAGGGATAGGTATTAAATGGTAAAGGCCTACCTATAAATAGGTGTTAAAGGGTCAGAGGCATGCCTAGTCCTTGTTAATGAGGTATTAAGTGGGTTGGGTACCATCTCTCATATTGCTAAGACTTTAATAACGATAGATGTGCTAGTAGTATGACTATTATAAATTATAAGGCCATGGATAGTGGTCAAAGGTCTTTGTAGCTAGAACTAATAGACCAATAATGACGATGCTAGAAGTCCACATTGGGAATATGTCTTAAAATGACGGAGTCTACCTCGATTGAGGTCTTAAATAGTAGAGTCTGCTTATTTCTCATTTAAAAATATAATGTGGTGATAGTAGAAGCCCGCTCCATATTTAGAAGTAATAAGTGACAAATGGGTATGGAAGTAATTGGATGGTTAATGAGGCTTCGTCAGTATTTTGTACCTTGGGATTGGGTAGGTAATTAATCGTGTATGCAATGTTAGATTAGAATTGCTAACCTTAATAGACATAACAATTAAATGGAGGCCAATCGGTATAAATTTATGTTATGGACAGTTTATAGATTTTTTGATCACCGGAACATTGTTCTGACCCCCTTCTCATTACAACCCACATGATAGATTTCGAGTAACAAGCCACTGAAGCTAGACATGTTTAATTGTTGGAGAGGACTTTTTTCTCTCATGCTCGATTCTGATGTGACAATTTGCTATCCAAGGAACACCATCAATTCCAAGGTAGTAGTCATAATTGGTATTCTTATCCTATTATTGTTTCCACTGTGAGTTTAGTTTTCTATCAATTTCTAATAATGCTCGTGCTTATTTGTAGGTACCAAATCCAACGATCTGTGCTTTGATGGACTTGGATTTCAATTTTTTCGAAATTTAGGTCTATGAAGGTACGGGTTGTTACATCCACTACTATAGAACCATTAAGTGCTTTAACAGCATTGACTGGGTTTTATTTCCATTATGTATACTGTAGAAACATTGAAATTCGAATACTTCGTCTTTGAATATCAAAACATTTTGAAATATAATTAAGTGTTGTAATTATGATTTTATAACCTTCTTAAGCATCGTTTGATTAATGAATAATGATATCAAACTTGTTTTTGAAAATTGTTTACAAAAATATATTCTTCGAAGAAAAATCGATAATGTGACCAAAAATCGTTTATCGGTAAACAACTTTTCGATCGATATAAGTTATTCGAACTCTTGTGCACTTGTCTAATGATCAACTGAAAAAATTATCAACTAATTAACACACACACCTCTTCATAAGCATGGAAGGTTCTTGAAGCTTCCATGTGGATAAGCGATATTGTCATGAGAGGGGTATAATGGTAATTAGATAAAGGAGAAGTGATGTAAAGAAGAAGTGATGGGAGGTGAGTCTTCCATGGCATGATGGGAAGGTGAATGCAAGCTTAAAGAGCACTCTTCACCGCTTATATAAGGAGAGGAACACCCTTATATATTATTCAAAAATTCGCAAAGCTTAAGTAAGAAAATCCATGTCTTTTTTCTTCTTTCTCTTCATAGTTTCCTAAAGCAAAATATCTGCAAATCAACTTCAAATCAACTCAAACTTGGAGTGAAGCTTTACTACCACATTACAAAACATTATACCTAGTTAGAAGTTGAAGAATCTAAGTCACATTCACCCTATCTTGAATGGCCGTGAGCATATAGTGAGGAGGAGGGGCAAAAGCAAGTGCAAAAGTAAGGAAAGAAGGAAGGAAAGGTGATTGCAAGGTGGAAGTTTGACTTGGGTTTTTGGATCTTTGATTTTAGTGAGGTTAAAGGTGATTTAACACGTCACTTTGAATGGAAAATGTAACATATATGTGTTGTGTTTGATTGTGTTTAAGTTGTTTAAATTATTATTAACATATGTTAAAACATTGGTTTGGAATCTTACTTTGAAAGTAAGTGGCACATGTGATCCATGTATATAGAGTTGAACGGACTTGGAATGTAACGACCCTGAATTTCAGTCATTAAAATTTGGAATATTTAATTTATTTTAAATATTGAAAATTTATTTGTATAAGTTAAATAACTTGGATTTCAAATATAATGATTTATTTGGTAATTAAATTATTAAATTTAGTATTTGAAATTGTTTAAATAATTGAATCTTGAATTTAGTATGAATAAAAATGATTTTGAAAGTTGATTTCAAATCAATGGGAATAAGAAGGAAGATAGTAAACTTTTAAATTTTAATTAAAAGTGATTAATTTGGTTTTTATAATTATTCGTTTTAATTAACGTGTAAAAATAACCTTCTGGGGTGCGGTCTTGAATTTTGACGAAACCAGTTCCATTGGATCCATAATTGTGAATTATAATATACCGTCGAATTTCGTGATGATTGGATGCACCATTGGGCGTGCGAGGTCGTAATGCGTATAATTAAATTTCAGAAATTATATAATATAATTGGGATTGAAAAGTTATCTTTTGCATATGATCGAATTAGGCCTCGAGACTAGTTACATTATGTTCGGAATAAGGGTATAACATATAAAACGCTAGGCGGTATGCCTCGTTTGGGGTTTGAGATTTTCGGACATTTATAACTCGATATTTAAATTTATATATATATATATATATATATATATATTAGCCATACCACATGTCCAAAGACCCATACCTAATCACGCGTGCCCATACCCTGCCCATACCGTTCTCCCTATAATTTCTATTCATCTGAGAGTTCGTTCTCTTCTTTTTTTTTAAAACTTTAAAACCAACCCCAAATCCAACGGCCAGGGATGTCCACGACGATCGTGGCCGATTCAGGCCGAAAGACCAACTAAAGAAAGTTAGGCGAGGGGGTGGGGAGTTCATCTATGGGGATGGAACATCGAACGAGGGACCGTAGAGGCGAAATTTTCTCGATGAACGGTGATGGTAATTCACGTCATTTCGGCGCCAGGGGTGACAAATGTCAGCGAGTTCGATGCCAGTGGAGAGTCGGGGTATGTGGCTCCTTTATTGGTGATGCGGTGGCGTATGGATGAACGACACGATGAAGTCGCGATGTTGCAATGGGTTTGCTGGAGCGTGAATACGAGAAAGAGGGAAAAGGGTATAAATTAGTTTAAACATTTTTAATTTAAGTTAGTTATGGTTTAATTTATTTAAAGGTTCATTAATCCATATTTAACTCGTACGAGGTCCAAATTGAAAGCGATGAGTCGCGTTGTGATCGTATCGACGAAGGCTACTCTAGAATTGGGTTGGATGGATTCGGAGAAAGTGGGAATTTTGGGTTAAAATTGAACGTCCGATCAATTTTAATACAAAAATGGAACATTCGACGAAATAAAAATCAAAATGAGTTAATCTCACCTTTTTGGTTAATCAGAAATTTAAGTGGTCAATAAAATATATTTATTGAATGCATAGATATTTTATTATTGTCTGTTACTGACTGTTTGGATGGATTACTAGTTTATATTATTGTTCTGGATATATTCCTGCCTATTGCAGAGGATGAGACCCTATCACGTTCCCGTCTAAGAGCGGATGACCCTTTGTGCACGAATCCTGCCTTAAACCGGTTGATTTTTATATTATTGATTATATACTATATGTGGTGCAGAGTGGCAGGTTGGAGGGATCTGACGTGATTCATCACACTGTTGATTATATATATATATATATAGTGATATATGACTTGTTGAATGCCATATTGATGACATTGATATGATTGCTTAATTAGTGCTTTAGTAACACCGAGCCTCATTTTGGTATTTTAAAATATAATAAAATAATTATTTTATTTAAGAAGGGATTTCAAAGCGATTTTGAAAACTATATATTCTTAAATAATTAGTCTTGAATTATTTGAAGAAGTAATTTATTTTAAAAATCAAAGGTATGATTTTTGGATATCATAAGTTAATAGTTTCATAAAATACTATTAAACAGAGATTTCTGAACTATAAATAAAGATTTTTAAAATCTTGAAATAAGTCAGTCTTTTATAATAAAGGGATATGTTTAAAGGAAAATATAAATATTTTGATATTAATATTTATTAACCATTTTATACAAAGTAATATATATATATATATATATATATGTGTGTGTGTGTGTGTGTGTACACATATATGGGAGATTAATTACAAATGCAAGATTTTTAAGTGTGATAATTTATAAAAGTAATATTTTACAAATAAGTGAAGGTTTGTAAAATCATACTTTGATAATAAAAAGTATAGATTTATAAATGGGTTTTATAAATTAAAGGAAACTATTACCATTTAATAAATTGGAGAATAAATCAAACGCTGGATTTATTATAAGATACAGACTGATATTTTAGAAATAGTTGACTCTATTTTGGAAGTTAAAGGTAAGGGTAAATTTGAATGTTAAACGATATTTTATAAATAATAAGGGATTGTAAAAGGAATTTATCCATATGGAAGTAACGTTAAAACGGATGGTCATGGATGTTTTAAATGAGATTTATGAATAAGTGAGATTCAAAAAGAAAATAGAGTTATAAATGGAATTCGTAAATAAATAGATTTTTATCAAGGAAATATATTATGTTTTAAAGTTGTTTATCCATGTTAATATCGCTTAAATATGTTTATAAATATTTAAATTATTTTGGAAGGTTAATTATTTAAATTATTATTATGGTTTGAAATTAATAATAATGATTATTGATAATATTTTGGTAATTTATTATTATTATTTATATGGTAAAGATTAACGATTGTTTTATTCGTAATATTGTTTTAAATTATTGGTTATTATTTTTAAGAGGTTAAAAGTTAATAATAATTATTTATTTATGAAAGTTTCGAGATTCATAAATATAGTTTTGCAAACGGACTTGGATTTTTATAAGAAAAGCTTATAAAATGGTTTGAAGATTTATAAGAAGATTATTTACAAGTTAAAGAGGGTTATAAATAAGTGGATATTTATAAACAAATTTTAGAAATGGGTTGATAGATTTATAAAAAGGAATTTATAAATAATTGCATGGTTTAAAAAAGGGTCTAGAGACTTGAGAAATAATTTATAAATGGTTTATAAAGGGTTATGGAAATTTAAAATGGATTTTATGAATGATTTTAGAATTTGGAAAAAGAGAGATCTTCCTCAGTGTTTGGTAACTATACTTATATCGTTAAGGTAAGTATATGGATATTTTCTAAGTATTGAAAATAGAATGGTTTGTGAATATATCTTTGTAAAAGTATTTTGATACAAGAATTTACCAGATGGTTTTAATTAATGAAAAGGATTAATTAAGGAGGCTTAGTGTTGCCAGGTGCTAAACTAAATCTTGGTTTTTCCTATGGAATTAAATCGCTGATTGAATGTTTGTTATTCGATAGTTAAATAAACTACTATTGAATTTGGACTCAAATGTAACTTTGAAAATATCTAGGGGAAACACATGAGTTATATGGCACAATCATCTCCGATGATGTTCTACTGTACGTGTAAATCTCATTTCGTTCTTCTAGGATAATGATAAGGAAATCCATCCACTAACGGTTAGGAGGTGATCTCCAATCTTATCTTTGACTGTTTATTTCCTAAAGAACCGGGGTTGAGTTTATGGACAACCGTCAAATGTTGTTTCGAAGAGACCGGGATCGGATTTGTTATCTGAAAACCACTTCGATCCAATGCAAGCATTCGAAGTGAAGACATCTTGAAGATGATGGAATTGGAGACGGAGCTCTCAATTGTTTCGTTCAGTCCCAGAGCGAACTTGTATGGATAAATGCTGATATTGCATTGTTGCCGGAAGGGCGGTGTTTGCATTCCAAGTGGGAAGTGTTATATGAATGGTAAGAGCATGGCCTCTTCGAGCCCCGCACCCAGGAAATGAATAAAGCAGGGACATACGACAGGGCTAAGTAGGTCGCACCCAGGTAGGGTATGATCTTCCCAAGTCTAGAGTGATATTCATGTATGCTTCGGGATCCCATTGGGTGGTTGTTGATTGCAACCGTTGGGTGATCACATTCAGTGCTACTCGAGAAGGGGGTAGTGTCAGTCCTACGTAGCAGAGGTGCAACGTGTTGTAGCCTCCCGTACACTTGATCTAGAGGTGTATTCATAATTGGAATCCATTCTCCAATACGGGCCTTCGGTTTTGGTTGTAGAACATAGTATGCTGGAATTTAATTAATGTAACAATTTCGGCTATGATTAATAAATAATTGTATATTAGACACTGTTATAATATCAGAGGATTTCATATGAAATGTTTGGTTATCGTAAGGTAAAAACCCATCCGTGTTTATATGCGGCTTGGTCTTACGAGATAACTTTGATTTTTGAAAGATTTCTATAACTTTAAAAATCCAGTTGGGTGTGTTTTCTCATGCTGGTTTTTCAGACTGAGTCGGGTATTATTTCATTATAATGCTCGGGCCAGACCGAGTATATTTACAGGTTGCTTTAGATGCATTAGAGCTCAGAAGACGAGTTAGTGGTCTTCAAGACATATACATGTATATGTTTATTTTCCGCTGCTTTGTTGTTGAAATTATCAGTAATTGTGACGATAGGATATCATAACTGTCCATGTTGATAATTGTGATTGTTGTTGTACTCTAGTGGATGTATGTATATAACAGTTTCTCTTTTGTAGAGATCATTGATATTATATTATATGTTGTTCCACTGCGATTATGAGATTCTGTGTGGTTTTAGTTTCTTTTCTCTTCTCTTCTTCTTTCTTCTTTCTTTCCCTTAACTATCCGTCTTTCCGTTCGATTTAAGTTGGACATATGTGATTTATTGTCAGCTTGGATTATACGAAAAAGCGGGTCGTTACACATGGTATCAGATAGAGTAAGCAAGACCCTAGGATGAGTTTGAGTGTATATATATGAGAGCATATTTGTTACTGATTATAAAAATGTTTTATATCATGTTAATTTACCTGTTGAGTGGCTTATGAATTTTGGTCAATATATGGGATGCCACGATATCGATAGGGGTTTCTAAACGCTTACACAAGGCAAACCGACACGGTATTATTTTAAAAGTGGGTAAATGAAAAAAATTTACCAAATCTTTACTATTAATAATAAGAATTCCATGACCTGATTCAGCCGTGTCTTTTTGAAATGCCGATAATACCCTTCCGTCCAAAAAATCTTCGTTGGTTTTCAGAAAACCCTAAATCAAAATCTATGTCATTATCGGGTCCAAACTCTTCTATCATTCCCTTGCGCTCTCTCCAACATCGCCTTCAAAATCCCCCCACCTCCAAAATCGCCATGTTTCGATATATAAAAGTGTAAGGGCTTTGAAGCTGCCATTAGGATTTCCGATGGCGACAGTTTTGTAGAAGAGGAAGAAGGTTAAGGGTGCGATGATGCATCCCATGGCCATGCCTATGGCTTGGCTGATGATCATCGAGTTGGGCGAGGTTAGGGTTAGGTGCCCTATTTTGAAATTGTGCACTAAATCAGTGGATGTAGCGACTACTGTTTTTATCAAACCGCCACCGATTAGACTAACGTTTACTCCTGAGGACCTGCCTGCTCATGCGGAGAGGATGAAGAGTGCCACTTTGCCGTAGTTATAGGCCATGTTCATGTCTGTGAGTCCTACTGCATTTGCTTTGCAGAACCCGAGTATAGGTGCCAATCTGCACAAAACTCATTGAATTTCAACTTTGCCAGCTTACCATGGTAAGAAATTTGGAAGTTCTTCAAAATATTATTGAACGATTATTTATCACTGCAAAACCTATTGATGTTGTATAAAAATCATTATGTATTTCATGTGCTAATCATAAGAAGAAAGTTACTATTTGACTTCAGGAAACATGCATGGAATACAGATTGTGGATATTATGGTGAATACTATGAAGCTGGTGTATATATGCCAGAATGGGATCGAGTCTTTCATGAAGGCTTCATTTTTTCGGAGTTCATCCGGAATTGCAAGGCTGTAATCAGGTACTATAAAAGTAAAGTGCAAATTAGCGAAGTGTTTGTTCTATTGTTTGGTACATATTATATAATAATCATTCTATAAAAAAACAAAAGGGAGAAAGTTTTTAATACAAGAAGACAAGGGTATTTATTGCTAGAGGGAGAAGGAGCAAACTTAACGGTAATAATGCAGGGAGACAATGCACTTACGGTTGCATAACAAAATGACTCAATTGGAGACAATGAGAATTATACCTTTGTAGCTTGGGTATTAAACGTCACCTAAAAGATTTGGGAATCAAGGTTCAATTCTCCTTCTATCTTTTAACTTACAAATATGCTAATTCTTTGTATTAATGGTGATTCATATTTGATATACGTACATAGAATAATTATGGAAGAGTGCAGTATAAAGGTTGTTCTGTCATTGAGACCCTAATAACGGACAAAATTGTTATGTATAATTGCAAATTTATCGGTATTCGTGATACACTAAATGATACCACGAGCACTGTTTTTTTAATTGCTAAATTAAAGACTTTTAACTACATTTAGGGCTACAGACAGCCTCTCTATGAGATACATATTCTTTTATTTCGTTATTCCTTTACATTGTGTGTAATAAAAAAGTATGCCCCCATTTTCCTTACTTTATTTGTGCTAACAAATTGGATAAATTTGCCGAAATTTTTAATTCAAGAGTGGATTTCGAGTCCCTACCTTTGTTGAAAGAATAAACATATATGACTTAACTTTCCTTATATCGCATACCAAAATTTAGTCAAAGTAACTTAGTTTAATATATTCTATTAATTCTCTCCCCCATTTGAAATCAAGTATCTGATTTTAGGAAATTAATTTGAAAAAAAATAGTATATCATTTTTCCCTAAGTGGTGTAAGATGTTAGCTCCGGCCTATATATATTCATATGAAACTTAAAAGCAGTAGCCAATGAGGACATTGGGAGCTGAGTTTCAGCAATACCCACAACGTAAAGAGATTCTGAATGCCAGGGTGGAGAGGGCATATAATTGATGGATTGTAACTTATGGGTTTCACTAATGAGAAATATATATCGTTTTATTACCATGATGTATTTTGATGTAGTGGAGCATGAATGCTCATGAGTCATGCACAGATCAGTATCTGTACAAAAGAGAAAAGACGGATATTATTGTAAGTTCATAATATATCACTGCGTTACTTTACTGCATAGTTACTTTACTGTAAAGAGACGGATAAATATCAATGTCTCAAGCTGTCCACGATAAGTTCAATGACCACGGGATGGTTGTAATTTAATGTATTTCCTGGGTTTAAGAGAAACTTAACATGCTTATAAAAACAAATTTAGCTGTAGAGACTTAGGATAGCGTACTGAAATGATTATTTTGGGTATCATGTTGTATGAAAAGGAAAATGTTATTATTATGATTCTAAATGAACGAGTACGAAGGCCTAAAAGGATATAGAGATTTTATTTGATAATTTTTTTGAAAAATTCGATCAATGATTAAATGTGGTGGTATAGATTTTAAGATATATAAATCCAAATACCAAGTAAAAAATAATAATGAATATGCCAATTGTATAATTACAGTTCACGTTCTTGGTGGATGTGGTGATGGTATAGTTGAGCAAGAATTTGGATGCACTCAAATAGAACTAGGAAAGTGAGTAATGATTAATAGCAACAATGACAATAATTAAGTCAAACACACTAAATGTAATAATCATCAAAAAGGTTCTAATAAAAAGAAGAAAATAATAAATAATATACTTATAGACTGCAAAAAAATAACATCAATATCATAATATATCAAATCAAAGTACCCAAGCGACTAAATGCAAGTCCACGTGGACGTGCATATAATTTGAAATAAGAACAATTTCAATTCCAAATTTGAACATAACAGCTTACGGTTTCATTCCCATTTCAAAAGCCATGCATCATGATATTCTGACATGAAACCAGTAAATGAAAAAGTAAGCTAAATGTAAATTCATGAGTTTTGATGCTAACCTTTTGAATTGTCTTTTGAAAGCAAGTTTTATGTTCATCCATGTAAGCGAGAATGAACTCATCAATGTGATCTTTAACGTCGGCTAAGAAAGAAGCATCAGCAACTTCTGATTTGTTCTTTCTGCATGGCAGGATTGATTTTCTATATTTGCGCCTTCTCTGACTCCATGTTGATATTCGAGTTAGGAGCTTTTTGAATCTAGAATACATAAATGTGTATGACAAGTTTGATCTATTTTGTGTTTTCCTGAATACGCAAAAATATAATAAAACAGAGTGCGATGCCTTTATCACAATTCACAACCTTCATCACGTTTGCAAAAAAATCGAACTAAATTAGCAAAACCAGCAAAGATTATATTAGTAAGTTTTATAACATAAGGGCCTCATTTGAGTATTTGGAAACCTATGCATTATTCAGCATATAATGTCACCTTGAAGGTTGTCTTGCTTTTGCAATTAGTAGAGAAATTAAGTTGGGCTGTATGTATTTAAGGTAAAAGGGAAAAAAACTAAGTTAGATTCAATGGTGGTGGTGGTATGGTAGAAGAGTTTAAATTAAAGTTTGTATTTATTAATATGACATAATCACCTTTTGTTATCATTAACTCTCTTAATAATTCTTTGCGGCTATATTTCATTTTTAATCATCGCATTCATTTATCTCTGAAAATTGACTGCTTATTAAATGTCTCTCTGTCCTTTTATATGATGTGTTCCTTGCACAATTTTTATTTTATCCATTGCATTTTCTTACATGCTAAGGAGTTGCATTTTTAATGTACAGGAAATATTTTTATACATGGATGTTCTCCATTTTGGGACATCTTTGTTTTTCACATTTGATATATAACTATTAATTGGTTATGACCTTAAATAAGGAAGAAAAAAAGCATAACAGATCCAAATTAACGTTTTTTGAATAAATAAAAGTTGACAGAGTAGCAATCCATCTATGTCTTCATGGATAAGGCATGTGGAATTCGATTTATATGTGACCACAAAAATATGATTTGAAAACTAACAGATATGATACTGTATAATTTGTTTCTCAAAATTCTGAGATATGTATACCGAATTCAAATTTTGCTTCAAGTTTATTCAAGGTATAAATTAGCAGTTATATTTGATTAGGATGGAAGGATATCATAATATTTATTTTGCACTAGAAATCATGAGGTGAAAAATGGGAAGAAATTAATATTACGGAGAATATAAAACATTTTTCCAAAGTTAGAAATAAATTTAGGAAATAATGTAATCAATACAGAAAAATGGGAAGAAGTTAATATTACGGATAAATATATGATATTTTCTCTAAAGTGGAAAAAAATTTAGGGAATAATGTAACCAATGCTCATTATTTATAACTGAATGCCAAAATTTGTCAAAATTAGGTTTAAAATATGTTAAACGTATAAGAATTTTAAGTATGTTAAAATGTGTACAAAAAAGTGAAGTATAATAAAATAAAATGAGATTCTCATGTGAGCCCCAATGAGATTAATCATTTAAAAAGAGTGGCTGTTCTATCCAAAAATATATGCCTCTTTTTATTTGCATTACGACAAGGAATTTATTATAGATGTACAAAAATATGTTATGCCTACTTCATGTACTGATTTTACCACTTCATCTCATAATAGAGAAATATATGAGCATTAAAAGATTTTTCAGAGTGCAGATAGCATACAATATGAGTACTACACATGTGCTACTCAACTTCTAAGAAATGCAACTCCTATTTATTTTGGATTTTACTTTTCTGACCCAAATTCAGTACAGATATTGATTCATAATATTTCTTTCACTGAACTGTATGCTTTCACTTGGCTATTGAAGGTTGAATTTGTTGAAATGGTGTTTGGTTTAGTTACTATTTATTTAGGTGGTTGTTTCATGAATGCAGATTACAGAGCATTAAGAAGGTGTCAGTACTCTAATGTGAGGAGGAATAAAGTGATATTATATATTGTGTATATGACAAAAATGAATTAAAGTTTTATTATCTCTTACATGAGAATTAAAATGATGCATCTTTCATGGTGTTGACAGGAAGCCCCTCTTAGATAGCTTTGTAAACCATTCTTAGATAGCATGTAGATAGTTTTATTAACTCTTAGATGAGGATTAAAAATGATGCATTTGAAACTTCATATATGCTATAAGTAATGTGGTTTTGTTAATGTATAAACGCATTCGAATTCATAAAGATATTTCCTAATTTGAAATATATAATTAGAATGGTTAAAATATACTATATAATAGTTATCATTTCAAAATTAATTCCTACAAAATGGCGTTCATACAAGGCAAAATGGATATGATTATATCCCCAACAATCAATGTCACCAGCACCAAATATAGAAATCTGTGGTGACAAGGTTATTTCAGCAAAAACTACCTATAGCTATATTAGGTCATCACTTGCATGATTATTAACAGTGAAGAGGTGCAGAGTGTGGTTAGGCTGATCAATAAGGAAGTAAAGAGGAAGAAGTTAAAGAAGAATCCACTGAAGAATTTGAATGTTCTTTTGAGGTTGAACCCCTACGCAAAGAATGCAAGGATGGCATTTCCTACTGCTGAGGGGGGCTAAGGCTAAGAAGGAGAAGCTCAACAAGAAGAGGAGCAAGCTCACCAAGGAGGAAGCTAAAGCTATTAAGGCCATAAGAAAGGCGTTTTACAAGGCTATAATCGTCGATAGTGATCAAAGAATTTGAAAGCTTAGCCAAGTGGCTTAGAAACAAAGAGGAGCCTACAGCTGAAGCTCAGTAATTAAGTAATGTTGGTTATTTTTATGTTTTTTAGTTTCATTAAGCTGTCTTATGTTTTGCATTTTTACCTAGACAACCTTTATTGTTGGCTTCTGAATTTTTCTACTTTGCTTAATTCACTTTTATGTAATTCTGTTATTATTGTTGTTGACAAAAAAGATTATTACTGTGATAATTATCAGTATGATATTTTTCATGCTCTGACTACTTCTGTCATATGCTGCCTGAGGATACTCGACTACTTTTTGTTGTTGTTTTAGCAGTGCTGCTTCTTTGGATTATTGTATATGCTCATATAAACTTAATGTGATAATTAGCATTCATATTTAACAAATATTTGATATGATACATGGAATTTGTGGTGACTTTTTGAACTGTGACTGTGCACAGAATAACAAAAAGCAAAGTATGTCTAATGGTTTTCTATTCATATATGAAGTTTGTTGTGTTTTATTGGGACATAACCAAATTAACGATATATAATTACTATGTAAATTCAAAATGTTAGTTGTTAGAGTTGGTGGTGCGGCAAACTTTGTTTATGAAGAATTTAATATTTTAAGACAAGCTTGCATGTTCCTTATTTGGTATTGTATAGGAGTTCAGGGACTTTATATTTTGGTTGATGTTGTTTATTGAAGGAAAATCGAATCCTATGGTCCAGGCCATGCACTTTTCTACCGAACAAGAATTATGCATAAAGCAGAAACCCTGTTTTAAAGTGTTATAAACTTATATGTACCGCGAGAAGTGAATTTTGGTTTAAATTCATTATGAACACTATCTGGATAATTCTAAAATTATAATAACAACTTATGAAAAAGGTTAATTTTGGGTTTAAATTCACCAAAAACAATAAAATCCTAAATCTGTAATCACAATATGCATAATTTTATATTAAAAAAACATTATGTTACAAACAAAAAGAAAAAAAAAGATCCACCAATCAAATACAAGTCCATCTGGACGTGCATATATACTCGTTATATTTTATATAAAAAAGAATAATTTTTCAGAAATTATTATAGTTATATATGGCATGTTTGGATGTTAGTAAATGATAATATTTAATGTTATCATTCATTGTTGTTTTTCTAATAAAAGGTTGTAATTATTATAATCTGAACAAAGAAAAATAATAATTTGTGAATAAGTTATGTAAGAAAATAAATTTATAAGTACAAATTATATAATATTGATTATACTTAAATAATCAACATTTGTGAAATAATATTACATAAGAAGTGATATTTTATAAATATGACTTATAAATGTGATTTATAATTGGAATTGCCTAAGTACATTTATAATATGAGTTGTAAATAAAAATGGATTTAAAACAAGAAGTTAAGAACCTAAAAGCCATTGATCTTGGAGATTATTTTTCGAAAGGTTTTGGAAAAGAATAATAATAGTATTAATTTGAAAATATTTTGGTTAGAAATATTTTGAAATAGGATTTAAAGAGATAGAAAGCACTTAACTCACTTCAGTCGTTGGAAAATAATCCTGGTAATGAGTGCAGCATCATCGACCTTCATTTTCAAGTTTCTAAGTGAGGGATTGCTACCTGAGTAATTTACCATTGAAGTTTGTTTTGATAAAACAAATTTTTTTTAGATTCCAGAGGTGTAATTTGATATATAAAGGAGTTATGTATATATATATATATAAATAAATAATTTCAAAATGATTTGAAAATAAAACCGGGTGTTAAAATCCTGAATATTTCTATCTAAATGTTTTCAGAAACATAAGATAATAAATTTTTGAACTTGGAAGATGGTGTAGATAAGAAATAAGTTTTATAACTTATAGATTTTGAAAATTATCAAGTTAAAAAAAATTAACTTTGTTGAATATAAACGTTAAGAAAACAAATTTGGAATCGAGATATGAAAATAGAATTTAACTTAAGTTAAGTTAAACAAATTAAGTAAAGGGTTAACTGAAATTGAAATTGAATTCGATTTGTAAAGAATTAATGAAATGAACTAGTAAGGTAAATTAGTGAAATGGAAATGAACTTGAGTTATAAAATGAATTGAATATGTTTTGGAATGTTGTTTGCTAGAAATAAATAAAATTGATTGTGGTAATGAAATAAATTAGTAAAGTAATGAAGTAATGTAATGAAAGGATTGAATTGAGCTAATGAAATGAATTAGTGAATTGAATATGGTTTATAATGTTGCTTAATAGAATTGAATGTGAACTTAAGTTATGAAGTAAAAATAAACATTAGTGGTTGTATAAAATGTTGTAATAAACTATAGTAATGGTTTTATGAAATGGTTTATAAGTGACATTAGTATTGAAAGACCTGTACTAAGTGAAAATAAAATACAACTTATCTTAGGAAGAGTTAAAATAAAATGATCCATAAATGAATTAAATATGGAATTAAATGTTGCTAAGAAAAGATTGAATTGAAAGAAAACAAGTTTATGTGAATAATGGAATTTGATTTAAATTGGATGTGAACCAATGAATGTAAATGGATCGAGCGTAAATAAGTGAATGTAAATGATTGAATGTAAATCAGTTGAATGTAAGTAAATTGAAATAAATACGTAAGTTATACGTATATTATTTTATTCGTATAACTGTTTGATCCAGATTCGAGTATATGATTTCGAGGTGATTTATACCGACCCGAGTTAGGATTTTTCACTTGATTTCTTGACAGCGAACCCTGGATATGGATTTTTGATTGATCCTGATATTCTCTATCATAGTATATGGCTATGTAAGGAGAATGAGTCCGCACTAGAGTGGTCATGTGAACGATGCTAGTTCGGAAGTGAAATTGTATGATCGAGCGAGCGATTAGGTATGGTTCTGCGTACGGATGGTATATGTATATCATACGTGCTTTGATAAATTTAGTGTTGACATTGTAAAATGTAAATTGATATGGTTATGAATTAATTGAATGAATATTAATTGTTTGATGGTTTCTTTTGTTACCTTTGTTACATTTGTATATAGATATCGTATTAGCTTATGTTATATATATTGATATTACCTTACATATACTTGTTCTCATTGTTTGTTGAGTGTTTAGTAGGTGTGGATGGCGTATGCTTCGCATTTGGTGCTCGTTTTCGTGTTATATTGATTGTATATACTTGCTAATATAATAAAAGGTACACATCTCGGATTACATATCATATTTTTATAATTCATCCCTACGGGATGCCTCATCCTCGAAGATGAGATGTATATTTATGAATATATATATATATATTGTAAATTTTTATGATCGAGCCACGCAAAGGAGGCGCTGGCAAAATTTTCCGAAAATTTAAGGCATTAGAAATTTTTTGAGAATTTTGAGAAAAATTTTGATAACTAAAATTTGGATTATTGGTTTCATAACTTTGAATGGTATTAGTTAGTAACTATGAATTGATTTGAAAGATTTGGAAAAGTTTTTATAAAAAGTTAAAAATGACTTAGAAGAATTTGGTGATCCATTTCAACTAATTGTTTTTGGAAAAGTTAATGGGTATGTGATATTTTTCCTACCTTGGCAATTTTGAGGACGAAATTATTTTTAACGGGGGAGATACAACGACCCAGAATTTCAGTCGTTCAAATTTGGAATATTTTATTTATTTTAAATAATGAAAAGTAATTTTTATAAGTTAAATAACTTGGATTTCAAATATAACGATTTATTTGATAATTAAATTATTAAATTTAATATTTGAAATTGTTTAAATAATTGAATCTTGAATTTAATATGAATAAAAATGATTTCGAAAGTTGATTTCAAATCTTTTTTGAATAAGAAGGAAGATAGTAAACTTTTAAAATTTAATAAAAAGTGATTAATTTGGTTTCTATAATAATCCGTTTTAATTAACGTGTAAAAATAACCTCCTGAGGTACGGTCTCGGATTTTGACGAAACTAGTTCCATTGGATCCGTAATAGTGACTTATAATTTGCCATCGAATTTCATGATGATTGGACGTACCGTGGGGCGTGCGAGGTCGTAATGCGTATAATTAAATTTTAGAAATTATATAATATAATTGGGATTGAAAAGCTATCTTTTGCATATGGTCGAATTAGATCTTGAGACTAGTTCCATTGTGTTCAGAATAGGGGTATAACATATAGAACGCTAGGCGGCACGTCTCGTTTGGGGTTTGGGGTTTGAGATTTTCGGACATTTATAACTCGATATATATATATATATATATATATATATATATATAATATAGCAGCCATACCCCATGTCCAAAGACATATACCTAATCATGCATGTCCATACCCTGCCCATACCGTTCCCCCTACAATTTGCGTTCATCTGAGAATTCGTTCTCTTCTTTTTTCTTTTTAAATTTAAAACCAACCCAAAATTCCAATGGCCAGGGATGTTCGCGGCGATCGTGGCCGATTCAGGCCGAACGACTAACTAAATAAAGTTAGGCGAGGGGGTGGGGAGTTTATCTATGGGGATGGATCATCGAAGGAGGGATCGTAGAGGCGAAATTTTCTCGATGAACGACGACGATAATTCGCATCATTTTGGCGCTGGGGGAGATGAATGGCGGCGAGTTCGATGCCAGTGGAGACGTCGAGGTCTGGGGCTCCTTCCTTGGTGATGCGGCGGTGTATGGATGAACGACACGATGAAGTCGCGATGTCACGATGGGTTCGCTAGAGCATGAATACGAGAAAGAGGAAAAAGGATATAAATTAGTTTAAACGTTTTTAATTTAAGTTAATTATGGTTTAATTTATTTAAAGGTTCGTTAATCCATATTTAACTCGAACGAGGTCCAAATTGAACGCGACGAGTCTCGTTGTGATCGTATCGACGAAAGCTACGCTTTGGAATTGGATTGGATTGATTTGGAGCAAGTGGGAATTTTGGGTTAAAATTGAACATCCGATCAATTTTAATTCAAAAACGGAACATTCGACGAAACAAAAATCAAAGTTAGTTAATCTCACCTTTTTGGTTAATCGAAAAATTTATATGGTCAATAAAAATTATTTATTGGATGCATAGATATTTTATTATTGATTGTTATTGACTATTTGGATGGATTACTAGTTTATATTATTGGTCTAGTTATATTTGCGCCTATTGGAGCGGATGAGACCATATTACGTTCCCATGTAAGAGCGGATGACCCTTTGTTCACGAATCCCGCCTCGAAGTGGTTGATTTTTATATTATTAATTATATATTGTATGGGGTGTAGGGGGACAGGTTGGAGGGATCCAACGGGATACCTCACACTGTTGATTTTATTTTCATCTTTACTACTAATAATGATAATTCAATGAACTGAAAATCAACTGTGTCCTTTTGAAATTCCCAAAATTCCCTTTCTCAATCGCGTCCATTTGCCTTTCCACCGTAAAAAGCCCTAACTCTCATTTCTTTCTCACTACAAAAAAGACACGACTCTAGATCCAATGCCGTTCCAAATCCCCCATCTTCCCCATTAGCTTAATTCAAACTGGATTGCTAATTTCATCGACTGATTTCATCGCCACCAGCAACCCTGCCCGTTACTACCAACTGTAATTCGATCTATAAAATTTAAATACTTTAATGTTACAGTTTTTTGTTTAGGTTTTCCTTTTAATTTGTAATGTTATTTCATAATTGGAAGGGGAAGAAGGATTTTAGTCCGGGGAGGAAGAAGGCAGCGATTAGGTTGGTCGTCGATGTGCTGTCAATGATGATAATTCAGTTGTTGTGATGAACCCTGAGACAATGGAAATGCTTCAATCGTGGCTATTCGATTTTGTTAAAGGTATCTTTCTCTTCATAATTTTTTAATAAATATTGATTGGATACTAAGGTTTTTTATTTTGCTTTGATTGACAATTGGGTTGCTGTATTGCGATGTTGATTTTAGATTAGAGTTAGAAATTCAAATCAGGTAATCGTCATTGCATACTTTTCCTACTATTTTTTTGCTTTGATTGACATAAGAAATGCATACTAAATTTCAACTCCTAATTACTTACTAGGAATATGTGATTAATGCAAGCATACATTCTTCAATACATTGTCCTAACTGATCAAATTGTTTGAAATGGTAGCTCTTTCGCAATTGGTAGTAGCATTTGGTTTAAATCAATGTTTCAGTGATTTCTAAACCCATTGTTTGACTAACACTGTTTGTTTAAGAACTTTCTAATTGATTTTTGTTCATTTCTTACAGTATCACATATGTGCCTTCTTTTTATAACTTCTCCCAAAGTGACTTACTTTGGTTTTGTTATTAAATGTAACAGGCAAGGTACTTTGAGTAAGAATTTGTTTGGACTTGAAAAGCAAGTGTCTAAAAGATTTGAAAAATAGTTCATGATGCGTTCTCCCATAAGGTGTTAAATTCAAATCCAAACTTTCATGAAGCAATGAATTAAGTTTACAAAATTTTGTTATGTCTAAAAGGTTTGAAAAATGTCTCCAATTATTGATGTGTTCTCCGATGGTTGTTTAAATTTTTTGAATTAGACTAGTTTACTAAACTGCCATTTTAGCTTTATAGTGAAAGAATAATAATGGTACAATTAGATACTTTTTGTTGAATTATAAAAAAATTTCATTCAAATACTATATATATTGGTTTGAAAATCTACAAGGAGACCATGAAATCTAGATGTTCATGTAAAAAGTGTTATAGGTGTTTCTTTCTATCAAATCAAATGTTTCCACATGATTATTCAACGTAGCGATGTATACGTGAACATCGTATTTTGTTCTAATTGAAATCTGTCTGTACTTTAAAGAATAAAATAATTATAGCAATGACATCTAGCTCATTAGAACTTCAAAGCTATCTTTTTTTACTTCATTTGACACCTCTAATAATGATTTATGTTGCATCTTCCAAGTTGTGATACAATGATGTAATAATGCAAATGACCACTTTAAAAGAAAATAAATCGTCTATTTTAACAAAAGTGTTTGCAACTGAATGTAGTATTAAATATCACAAAAATATTATAAACTAGCTGCTTTGTTGCACATAGTAATACTGTAACTAACGAGAACAAGTTTGGATATTTTTTCTAGCTTCTTCTTAATATGCAACTATCTATTTTTAATATGATTTTTTTCTTTCATGTTACTCAAGACTGGCTAATTATTTATATCTTCATACGAGCCACTATCATCATCTGAAGGTGCAGTAACAATGAACGGTCTTTTCCCAACTCTGAATAGATAGGAAAACAAATAAGCCTTTGCAAAGCCCTACCCTAATAACTAGCAACTCAATAAAAGTTTGTTGCTTGCAATACAGATATATTTCACAGACACTTCAACATGGATATATTTCACATAAGTTTAAATAAATCATGGTTGACAACAATATAGTATTAAATAAGACGTGAGTTGGGTGGTAATGCATCTCGTGAAAGATTTTTATTTAAAAACCAATTATCATCAAACAAAATGGCCATGTGAAGAAAGAGAATTCTTTTTGTTTATTTAATTAGATGAAGTAGTTTATTAATGTAGTTTCATATTCAACTAATTATGTCCTTAATTTCTTTGAATAATCCATCGTTGTTCCTGTAACCCGTTGAAGTACACAAAGGTAGGTGGCAGTTACAGAAGGTTGGTGTTACTCATTGTTGCTCGAAAGCTATGACGATTTTGAATAGTCCGATGATTGACATGTTCAATGGAGTTATGGAAGAGATGGCATAACTTTCGAACTGCATGAGGAAATGTGTAAGCGGTTAAGGTTTTTATTTCCAAAACATCCATGTTAAATTTTGGTTATATATTCATTGTACGATTAAAATAAATGTTTTTTAGTTGTATCATGAAATAATAGAAACAGTAGCATAACCTACAAACACCCATAAAATTAGCATGATGGAAATGTGGTTTTTGTGCAAACTCCCACTTCCATTTTCTTTTTGTTAGTATTTTGAATGACTAAGTCGTATTTGTTATGTTCGAAAATGTTGTTTTTCCACCATCAATAGTCAAATGCTTTAGAGTTAACCAAACAGAGTATTAATAATCCAGGACAAAATTAAACACCCCACCAACGATGCACACAATTAAGTAGTTTTGTATGCTTTTGCTTTTCCTTCTCTTTAAAATGGACTGTAACGGTGTAGATACCGATGAAGATGAGGCTAACATTATGGATTTTGAGATTTCTTAAATAGTTGACTGTTATGAATTGCAAAATATTTTAATATTTGTAATATCTTCGCATTTCTATTTGGTACAAAAATGATTGGAGTATTTCATTTTGTATGGATATTTTCTCTCTCAGCGTTATGCACCTATTATATTTTGTGTATTATTAAAAACATTGTGAAAATGCAAGCATAGTGAAAGAGAACCATTCACAAGTACAGTAAGCATGTTCCCTACTTAAACAACTAAGTATTGAGCAACCTATTAGTTGAAATGAGTAGGCATCATAAAGATATACATCTTAACTGTCAAATTGAATCATATGATTAAATAAAAATAAAATAAAGGTTGCATTGAAAATAGATACATTGCATTTTGTCCGAATAAAAATATAATGTCTCATAAATAATTTTCCTTACATGTGCGGTTTGTGTTTTATTTGTATCAATTAGTTTAGGTGCTATTTGTATGTATTATGCATAGCACATGTAGATTGCATGTTGTTGTACCAATTATGAACCCATACATGTGCATAGCACATGCCGCTTTACTCATATAAATAAAGTATAGTAATATTTGATTTTCACTATTAACAATTCAAACATTCAATAATATGATTCAAACAACTCCATTCAATAATAATTACTAAATTGTATTGAACATGAAATAAATTATACATATTTATTAGTTATTATATATGTTATAAGTAATTAACCTTTAACTTGAAAAAAAGAATATATCATTAAGGAATAACCTTTAGTTTGTTTTTATGGTAGCATATGCATAAATGTATAGGATACTGATACTTGGAAGCATCTTTGTTGAAAGCTTAGCATGCAAGTTTTATGAACAAGCAGCAAGTGCATCAAGAGGAGGAACTAAGTATGGTTGAGTTCAATTAGTAATACAATATTTTTAGTATAGTAATGGATTCACTGAACCTGAAATGGTGAAGAGATTAGCTGGAAATAGTGAAGATGCTTCGCCGGTAAGTGGGATTCTAAGTTTGATGGGATTATTTGCAGGAACATATCCAGTAATTTGTTTATAAAAGCTTCAAATCAATCCATAAGGTCATATAGTAGAACTGTTTTATTGTACACTCACAACTTGATGGGTGTTTTTGTGTGTGTTTCAAAATAAATATAGTAGTAAATGTTAAGGACCATAGTGGACAAAATAAACACAGCTCCGGCACTAAAGACTCCTTTACGCAAGGACTCACAAGTCCAGCCTAAAGCATATATCACATGTTTGTAAATTGTGTGTTATGCAATTTTAGTTGCACCAGCTATTAAGCATGAGAATGCAATTAAGAGGGTAAGTCATTTAGAAACAAAATAAATGATGGACCATGCTTTATTTTCTCCAGGATTTAGGGGCAGTCCGAAGCACATGCACTTAGTTTTAACTATCAGTAAAGATTAACCGATTAATAGAAACAGGAAAGCTCCTAGTCCATAACTAGTGGAAACATTGGAATCATAAATGCAGTATGTGATGTTGGCATTAGTTGGATCGTGCACTATCTCGCTAGTGCTTCTTCTACGTTCAATAGCAATAGTAAAGCCAAAAGCAATGAGACTAAGAGCTACAGCAAGTATATGAAAAAGAGTAGAGCTCTTGCCTTCTCATTTTGAAGATTATGCTATAATTTAGCTTCTTTACTTATTAATTGAAAGGATTATATGCTGGAAATAATATTAAAAGATTTGGTTTTGTATTTAAGTTATATTCCTTTGTACATGTATAAAAGACATGCTAAATGATAATGAAATTATTAATAAGCAAAATGTGCATCTGTTTTAGTTTGATGGGGGAAATTAGATTTAACTATAATCAATATGTGCAAAATGAAATTATAAATAAGCAATATGTGTGTAACATGTGTTTTGCACACAAAAATGTTGCAAAAAATATGTATTTTCATAGTAGGTTACTCGATTTTATGTTGTTTAATTACTTTACTATTATTCTAAGGTAATCGATGTTTTGGTTGAATTCATTTTTTAGAATATGATTTTTATTTTGTGAATAAATATTAATTACGTAGGTTTCATTTGTATAGTAAGTATGAAAGGTATACACATTAATTTCTTGAATACACTTACTAAATTAATTACAACTAATTCATTTACATATGCAAGTACATCTAGTCACGTTCTAGGCAGAAGTGTCAACGATAGAGAATTGAATTTTATTTCACATTATAAATGGTGGAACTATGAAACAGACTGAACAACTAATTGCAACAATGAATTGCTGAGGCAAGCAAGAACAAGTAATGGGTACCTTAGTCATATGAATAAATATAGTAATCACCAAATAAACTATAATAAAGGGAAGAAAACAATGTGCTTATAGATATTATGATATATAAAGTCTAGATACCAATGTGACTAGATGCAGGCCCACATGGCGTTCTTATATACTCGTATATATAGTGATATATGACTTGTCGAATGCCATATTGATGACATTGATATGATTTGCTTTTGTGCAGCAGAGGGCTGCACTGTAGTGCAGCCCTGTGCTGCACTGTGTGCAGCACCCGGCTGCACTGTACAGTGCAGCCCTCTGCTGCACTGTACAGCGCAGCCCTCTGCTGCACTGTAGTGCAGCGGGGAGCTGCACTGTGTACAGCCTTGTGCTGCACTGTGTGCAGCGCCTGGCTGCACTGTAGTGCAGCAGATGTTGTACTGTAGTGCAGCCCTTTTACTGCACTGGAGTGCAGAGCAGTGTTGCACTGTAGTGCAGTTGATAGATGCATAATTGTGCAGTCCGGTTGAGGATGCACTATGTGCAGCTCTATGCCACACTGTATTTCATTGCGGCTGCGCACGGTGCAGCTCATTATTTGAGGGCTGCAGCAGTCCAATCCGACGGAGCGGAAAAAAAAGAAGAATTTTTAAAATTAATAAGTTTTAGCAAATTATTTGGATAATTGTTTTACTAAACTTTAATTGCTTTTAAACCATATACTGGGTTTATTGAAGAATTTTTGGAGGATTTTTCCATCAGTGATTTTATTTTTAAGAAGTGTTTTGAATTTATAAACACTTTGGATTCTTATGGCATGTTTTTTTTAAATAATAAAACTTAAAAATACCTTTGATTTTTGGGTAGGGATAGATTGGACTCTGTTGTACCAATGGGCCAAAACTCCATCTTGGCCGACCTGATTCAGGATCGCTACCTGAATCGGTGGTATATCACTTGCCCTTTTACCACCAAAGGTCAACGGTCTGCTACATAGGGTGAATCTTATTCTTTTTTATCGGGATCTCCGATCGGCGGGTCACGGACTATGATAGATGGAGGCGTGGGAGTCCCACGTGCAGATCCGCGAACGGGTAGCATACGGCCTTTGCCTTAGACCATCTTGGTTATCCTGGGTTGATCGCCAGGTGTGTTATGGCGTTATGAGTAGGTTACGGTGCTGATGTCTCCGCGCATGCTCGAGCTCTACCACTGTGATTTTACAATACTAGCGTCTGTTTATTTGGTATATTTTATGAGTCATGTTACATTTATCCCATAATTCCCACATTGCAATTTCCTTTATCTTATGATTTTTTTTATGGAAAATATTAAAGTTGATTTAGAAAACCCAGTATCTTTGGAGAATGTGTGTATGAACTTATTTACTATAATATTGCTTTACATATGATAATTGGGTTGGTATCGTATTGGATTACATACGATATTTTTGGTCTAAAACCATTATTTGATTAAATGAATTGTTTATGAAACTAAATCTACATGTTGGTTCACACACACATATATGCCTCATGTTGGTTTATACATGTGACGCTTTTTCCACTTTGTTGATTGTGATAACCATTGTCTATAGATCTTACTTCACTCACACTGGCAATAGTCTGACCCGTGTGATTTGTTTTATAATCCTCGGGTCAGTCTGAGGATTGTGGTTGCAGGTTAGGTTGCGTGGATTGTAGCAGCATTCTTATCATTTTCCACGTTTTGGGGTTTTGGACTTTACAGCTTGGACTTATGAGTAGTTAATATATATTATGGTATGTATGTTATTATGTATTTTGGGAGTGGTATTATGTACTATGGACTATATATTACAGACTTTACTATTATGGTATGTATTATGTATTCTGCTGTTATTGTGCTGAGTTGTATGTTCTATTATATTCTGTACCATGTAACCTGGAATTTTTTTTATCTTGTACCATTGCTTTGAACCGAGACTAAGCATGAATGGTAAGTGAAAAAAAAAGTCATAAAATTTCTCGTGCCAGTGTTAGTTCAAAGGAATGAGTACAACATTTAGCCCTATCGAGTCCCATTCTCCGTGCTTTCTGACAGTAATACTTAGTATCGCTCTTGGTTGGCATGGGTATAGGGGCCGGGCGTTACATTGTTGGTATCAGTGCCTAGGATCGAAACCTCGCTCTGATACCAACAATGTAACGCCCGGCCCCTATACCCATGCCAACCAAGAGCGATACTAAGTATTACTATCAGAATGCATGGAGAATGGGACTCGATAGGGCTAAATGTTGTACTCATTCCCTTGAACTAACACTGGCACGAGAAATTTTATGACTTTTTTTTTCACTTACCATTCGTGCTCAGTCTCGGTTCAAAGCAATGGTACAAGATAAAAAAAATTCCAGGTTACATGGTACAGAATATAATAGAACATACAACTCAGCACAATAACAGCAGAATACATAATACATACCATAATAGTAAAGTCTGCAATACATAGTCCATAGTACATAATACCACTCCCAAAATACATAATAACATACATACCATAATATATATTAACTACTCATAAGTCCAAGCTGTAAAGTCCAAAACCCCAAAACGTGGAAAATGATAAGAATGCTGCTACAATCCACGCAACCTAACCTGCAACCACAATCCTCAGACTGACCCGAGGATTATAAAACAAATCACACGGGTCAGACTATTGCTAGTGTGAGTGAAGTAAGATCTATAGACAATGGTTATCACAATCAACAAAGTGGAAAAAGCGTCACATGTATAAACCAACATGAGGCATATATGTGTGTGTGAACCAACATGTAGATTTAGTTTCATAAACAATTCATTTAATCAAATAATGGTTTTAGACCAAAAATATCGTATGTAATCCAATACGATACCAACCCAATTATCATATGTAAAGCAATATTATAGTAAATAAGTTCATACACACATTCTCCAAAGATACTGGATTTTCTAAATCAACTTTAATATTTTCCATAAAAAAAATCATAAGATAAAGAAAATTGCAATGTGGGAATTATGGGATAAATGTAACATGACTCATAAAATATACCAAATAAACAGACGCTAGTATTGTAAAATCACAGTGGTAGAGCTCGAGCGCGCGCGGAGACATCAACACCGTAACCTACTCATAACACCATAACACACTTGGCGATCAACCCAGGATAACCAAGACGGTCTAAGGCAAAGGCCATATGCTACCCGTTCACGGATCTACACGTGGGACTCCCACGCCTCCATCTATCATAGTCCGTGACCCGCCGATCGGAGATCCCGATAAAAAAGAATAAGATTAACCCTATGTAGCATACCGTTGACCTTTGGTGGTAAAAGGGCAAGTGATATACCACCGATTCAGGTAGCGATCCTGAATCAGGTCGGCCAAGATGGAGTTTTGGCCCATTGGTACAACAGAGTCCAATCTATCCCTACCCAAAAATCAAAGGTATTTTTAAGTTTTATTATTTAAAAAAAACATGCCATAAGAATCCAAAGTGTTTATAAATTCAAAACACTTCTTAAAAATAAAATCACTGATGGCAAAATCCTCCAAAAATTCTTCAATAAACCCAGTATATGGTTTAAAAGCAATTAAAGTTTAGTAAAACAATTATCCAAATAATTTGCTAAAACTTATTAATTTTAAAAATTCTTCTTTTTTTTTTCCGCTCCATCGGATTGGACTGCTGCAGCCCTCAAATAATGAGCTGCATCGTGCGCAGCCGCAATGAAATATAGTGCGGCATAGAGCTGCACATAGTGCAGCCTCAACCGGACTGCACAATTGTGCATCTATCAACTGCACTATAGTGCAGCACTGCTCTCTGCACTCCAGTGCAGTAAAAGGGCTGCACTACAGTACAACATCTGTTGCACTACAGTGCAGCCAAGCGCTGCACACAGTGCAGCACAAGGCTGTACACAGTGCAGCTCCCCGCTGCACTACAGTGCAGCGGCCTGCTGCACTGCCACAGTGCAGCCGGGTGCTGCACACAGTGCAGCACAGAGCTGCACTACAGTGCAGCTCCCTGCTGCACTGTTGTAGTGCAGCAGATGCTGCACTAGTGCTTTAGTAGCACCGGGCCTCATTCTGGTATTTTAAAATACTATAAAATGGTGATTTAATTTAAGAAGGGATTTCAAAGCGATTTTTAAAACTATATATGTTTAAATAATTAGTCTTGAATTATTTGAAGGAGTAATTTATTTTAAAAATCAAAGGTATGATTTTTGGATATCATAAGTTAATAGTTTCATAAAATACTATTAAATAGAGATTTCCAAAATGTAAATAAAGATTTTTAAAATATTGAAATAAGTCCGTCTTTTATAATAAAGGGATATGTTTAAAGGAAAATATAGATATTTTGATATTATTATTCATTAACCATTTTATACAAAGTAATATATATATATATATATATATATGTGTGTGTGTGTGTGTGTACATATATGGGAGATCAATTACAAATATGGGATTTTGTAAGTGTGGTAATTTATAAAAGTAATATTTTACAAATGAGTGAAGATTTGTAAAATCGTATTTTGATAATAAAATGTATAGATTTATAAACGAGTTTTATAAATTAAAGGAAACTATTACCATTTAATAAATTGGAGAATAAATCAAATGGTGGATATATTATAAGATACAGAATGATATTTTAGAAATAATTGACTCTATTTTGGAAATTGAAGGCGAGGGTAAACTAGAATTTAAACGATATTTTATAAATAGAAAGGGATTGTAAATTGAATTTATCCATATGGAAGTAACGTTAAAACGGGCGGTGATGGACGTTTTAAATGAGATTTATGAATAAGTGAGATTCATAAAGAAAATAGAGTTATACATAGAATTCATAAATAAATGGATTTTTATAAAGGAAAGATATTATTTTTTAAAGTTGTTTATCCATGTTAATATTGCTTAAAGTTGTTTATAAATATTTAAATAATTTTGGAAGGTTAATTATTTAATTATTAGTATGGTTTGAAATTAATAATAATGATTAATAATATTTTGGTAATTTATTATTATTATTTATATGGTAAAGATTAATGATTGTTTTATTCATAATGTTTTGAATTGTTAATTATTATTTTTAAGAGGTTAAAAGTTAATAATAATTATATATTTATGATGGTTTCGAGATTCGTAAATAGAGTTTTGCAAATGGACTTGGATTTTTATAAGAAGAGTTTATAAAATGGTTTGAAGATTTAGAGGAAGATTATTTACAAGGTAAAGAGGGTTATAAATATATGGATATTTATAAATGAATTTTAGAAATGGGTTGATAGATTTATAAAAAGGAATTTATGAATAATTGCATGGTTTTAAAAAGGGTTTAGAAATAACTTGAGAAATAATTTATAAATGGTTTATAAAGGGTTTTAGAAATTTAAAATTGAGTTTATAAATGATTTTAGAATTTGGAAAAGGAGAGATCTTCCTCAGTGTTTGGTAACTATACTTATATCATTAAGGTAAGTATATGGGTATTTTCTAAGTATTGAAAATAGAATTGTTTGTGAATATATATTTGTAAAAGTATTTTAATACAAGCATTTACAAGATGGTTTTAATTAATGAAAAGGATTAATTAAGGAGGCTTAGTGTTGCTTGGTGCTAAACCAAATGTTGTTTTTTCCTATGGAATTAAATCCTTTACTGAATGTTTGTTATTCGATAGTTAAATAATCGAATATTGAATTTGGACCCAAATGTAACTTTGGAAATATCTAGGAGAAACACGTGAGTTATATGGCACAGTCATCTCCGATGATGTTGTACTGTGTGTGTAAATCTCGTTTCGTTCTTCTAGGACAATGATAAGGAAATCCATCCATTAACAGTTAGGAGGTGATCTCCAATCTTATCTTTGACTGTTTATTTCCTAAAGTATCGGGGTTGAGTTTTCCGGAAACTGTCGAATGTTGTTTCAAAGAGACCGAGGTCGGATTTGTTATCTGAAAACCACTTCGATCCAACTCAAGCGTTCAAAGTGAATACATATTGAAGGTGATGGAATTGGAGACGGAGCTCTCAATTGTTTCGTTCAGTCCCAGAACGAACTTGTATGAATGGTATGAACGGAACGACAGTGTTTGGATTCCAAGTGGGAAGTGCTATATGAATGGTAAGAGCGTGGCCTCTTCGAGCCTTGCACCCGGGAAATGAATAAAGCGGGGACATGTGGCTGGGCTAAGTGGGTCGCACCCAAGTA
Source organism: Allium fistulosum (assembly GCA_030737815.1). NCBI lineage: Eukaryota > Viridiplantae > Streptophyta > Magnoliopsida > Asparagales > Amaryllidaceae > Allium > Allium fistulosum. The sequence goes on along the minus strand of CM060902.1, from coordinate 372,685,391 downwards.
GGGTATGATTATCCCAAGTCTAGAGCAATGTTCATGTATGCTTTGGGATCCCATTGTGTGGTTGTTGATTACAACCGTGGGGTGATCATATTCAGTGCTACTCGAGAAGGGGGTAGTGCCGGTCCTGTGTAGCAGAGGTGCAATATGTTATAGCCTCCTGTACACTAGATCTAGAGGTGTACGGATTTGGTGGGTAGACCCTTACCCTTTCATAATTGGAATCCATTCTCCAATATGGGCCTTCGGTTTTGGTTGTAGAACATAATATGCTAGAATTTAATTAATATAATACTTTCGGCTATGATTAATAAATAATTGTATATTAGACACTGTTATAATATTAGAGGATTTCATATGAAATGTTTTGGTTATCATAAGGTAAAAACCCGTCCGTGTTTATATGTGGCATGGTCTTGCGAGATACCTTTGATTTTTGAAAGATTTCTATAACTTTAAAAATCCAATTGGGTGTGTTTTCGCACGCTGGTTTTCCAGACTGACTCGGGTGTTATTTCATTATAATGCTTAGGTCAAACCGAGCATATTTATATATTGCTTTGGATGCATTGGAGCTCAGGAGACGAGTTAGAGGTCTTCAAGAAGTATACACGTGTATGTTTATTTTCCATTGTTTTGTTGTTGAAATTATCAGCAATTGTGAGGACAGGATATTATAACTGTCCAGGCTGATAATTGTGATTGTTGTTGTACTCTGATAGATGTATGTATATAACAGTTTCTCTTTTGTAAAGATTATTGATATTATATTATATGTTGTTCAGCTGAGATTGTTTGATTCTGTGTTGTTTTAGTTTCTTTTCTCTTCTCTTCTTTCTTCTTTCTTTCCCTTAACTATCCATCTTTCCGTTTGATTTGGGTTGGACATGTATGGTTTATTGTCAGCTTGGATTGTACGAAAAAGCGGGTCATTACATGAAATAAACTTGAATGGACTTGTTTGACATATGTAAAGACTTTGAAACAAAGCACATAGGTTATAAATGGACTTTGGTTTAGACTGAACTTGGATTTGAAAGTGCACTTATAACGATAGTCGCTATAGAAGCAGTTTGGAATTGCCTTGTTTTCGGCGATTTCTATAAAACTTTGTAGAGAAATCCTAAGAGGTTTCTTCCCATATTTATAATGTTTTATATGTATATATTTTGCTATTAAAAGCTTCGATAGTAAAAGGTTAAGTAACATCTCAAAAACGACCAAAACTTCATTTGTGCAAAACTTCCCCGTTTAGACTTGATTTGTGGACTTAAAAGGTTTGAAAAGATATTTAAATTGAGTATTTTATTTCATTCCTTTTACAAGTGTTTATTAACAATTATTAGAGCATTTTAAAAGTGGTTTGATATCTTTATGAATGTTTAAGAATTAGTTGTGGATTTTTAAATAAGAGATATTTTGCTAAAATATATAGAAAACATGTTCTTTTCGAGTTTTAAATTTTTTTTATAAACTTGTTGTTTTAAACTAATATTTTGGATAAATGTTTTAAAACCTATTATATGTATTTCCAAGTATTTTAAGAGTATATATAAATGTTTTCAAAAAGGGGTTAAGAATTGCTTAATGGCCAAATGCTTGATTGTTTAATTACTTAGTTGAAAAGTAATTAACCATGCTTAACACTACAAGCCGACGAAGTAGGAATATCTATTTGTGAGAGTTAAGATTAATGTTCGAGTAGGGATATGAACTATGGAGATCTAACCTACCAGTTTCCCTCTTGGCCGAGGAATAGTTGAGTCGGAAAATATCGGAAACATGTTAATCGTGTTGATTTTTTAATTGTTTATGGAAATCATTAATAACTATACTTAACACTAAAAGCCAACGAGGTAGACTTATATATTTCTAAAATTCAAGAATGAAGTGTCTATGTAAGGCTTTGATGCAACCAGTGCTCTAACTTACCTGGCTTCACTCTTGAACGAAGAATAGCTAAGTTGGAATGTCGAAAATGAGTTAAGTGTACGAATATTAATTTGTATAAGCAATTGTTTTTGACTAGATAGTCGATTAGTCGACTATCGAACGTGACCAAATATGACTTAAGAAGTTATCGAAAGGCTTCGCTATTTCATACCAATAAGAACTCCCAGGGAGGAGTACTGGTACGAAACGTCTCTAACTTTCGCTTACTTATGAGAGAATCGAACTTGAGTTAATCGAAAATTCATCGATTGGTTTTGGAGAGTCCTGTAAGCGGGAAGAGTGTACTTATATGAGATAACTCAAACCCGTAATCACATCAAAACCATTTATACACGATCTATGTTCTGGAACGGTTATGAAGTGGAATGTTATAGAGTTGAACTATCTATCCTAAGGTTAAGTCCAAGGGAAAGGTTAGTGTTAACATTCAGATGATGCTATCTTGAGGAGTACTCCAAGAGAGAAGACATTGTTAGCATTCGTTGAAGGACGTATACAGAAATCTTTGTAGAGATTCGAAATTGGTTCGAGATGCTCGAATCCATGTAGTAATTCGTGATCTGTTCGAGATGAAGGAATCCAATTGGGGATTCGTATGTTGCTCGAGTGATGAAGACTTGTGTGAAAGATGCCGAACATAGCCTCGACATCAGAAATGAATAAAACCATAGTAAGATGCACAATATCTTCTTTAGATTACCCATGAGGGTATATCAACTCCAGGTCTAGAGTATGCTTACCAATATGTTGCGTGCGGGAGTTGTTGATACTTGGTACCACGCAGTTCATCATTAGGCTAGTTGTGTTTACCTAAGAGTATATCCTATCTAGAGATATGCGATACTCGAAAGAAAGTTTCAGATCCTGGTTATAGAGTTCGATCTCGGCTTGATTTGAAGAGATCTCTATGGAAATTCCAGACAGATGATAGTTTTAGGTTTTGTAACTCTGAAAATTTCCATATTTAGAGTAAACCTTTGTACTGTTCTTTTATTATCATTCCATTGTGAGATTCTGATGGTGTGTTCTCTCTTTCTTATTCTATTCTATTTTTTTATTTTACCCTCATATTCTGTCTTTCCGACGCTTAGGTGTTCGACATGCAGATACTGTAGATGTATTTAGTGTCAATATTTGTGGGTCGAAAAGTTGGGTCGTTACATTTGGTATCAGAGCTCAAGGTTGAGCGAACACCTTGGCTTTGGTTAGGTATGGCTCATTGGATATAGGCTAAGTAAGACCCTAGAACGAGTCGAGTGTATTATACATATAAAGGCATATTTGTATTTTGAAAACTAAACTTTTAAATTATTCCTTAGGAATGTCTCTTTCTTCGTAACCCTCTCTTTGAAGTAACTCTATCCTTTAGTTTCTTAAAACCGTTTCTCTTTGATTAGGTAATAAGAACTATGACTTGTAGGAGCTACCAATGTTAGAGGTGGTCAGGATAGTACTGTCTCAAATGGAGGGAATCAAGTACCAGAGAATGTTGCTCCAGTTGAGGAATTGAGAATGAATGTCATAGAGGAGATCGTGCAGGTCAGGTCTCAGATGAGTTTTGCTTCGCTCTACTGCGATTATGATAGACTAGGAGTAAGAGGTTTAGTGGCACAGAGACTATTATTGAAGTCCAATTCTGGCTTAGATTATATGATTGTATATTTGGATATATGGAGCCAGATGATGCAATTAAGCATAGATTGGCATCGCTACATCTGATGGATGCAGCCATGGATTGGTGGAGTTCTGTTACAACTGATATCCAAGAAAACGACTTCTCTTGGCCCCAATTTAAGGACGAGTTTGAGATGAAGTTTGTTCCAGAAGCTGGAAAGACTTTGTTATCTAGGAGCTTCTTCGATCTGAAGCAAGGGTTCATGACCATGGCGGAGTATGAGAATCGGTTCATTGCATTGTCTCGATTTGGGTTGGGTTTAGTAGACACGCCTGAAGAAGAATGAGATGTCATAGCAGGTACGTGTCCTGAGTTCCAAAGGGATATGACTAATCACATCATGGTGTCTTTTGTGTGTTTGGTGAACACGGCTTTGAGGTTTGAGAGCTTGGCTCCGAAGCCGTCTATTTCTGCACCAGCTGGGGACAACAAGTGTAAGTTTCAATCAACAAATAATAGATCCACCCTCCTTTACTACAAGTGTGGGAAGAAGGGTCACTTTTCTAATAAGTGTAGGTCGGGTAAAGAAGGGTAGATGGTTGAAGCAGCAATCGAGAAGTTTCCGAAGCTTGAGGCCCAGTTTGCACCGAAAGGTTGTTACGGTTTCCATGAGCTTGGCCATTTTGTTAGAGATTGTCCTATGCTCAAGAAAGGGGAGACGCCTAGGGTCTTTAGTACTTCTGCAGCTAAGAAGGGAGGCAGATTTTTGAGGGTATACTATCTGATTATAGCTTTCCTATTCGTGTTTGTTTGACTCTAGTGCTTCTCATAGTTTAATATCCCGTACTCGTGATTGTTTAGTCATGCTCGGCATGTTAGGAACATTAAGTATTGTTTGTTGATTTATTTGTGCTCAACCGGTTTATGAGCAGCTTTACTTTTCTACATCATGGGGTAGGTAGACAATATTTGTAGATACATTGAAACAAACACCTTATATTAATTTTCACAGTTTGACTATAAGGCGTTCGGTAATAATGTTAGGTTAGAATATAAATTTAGTAAAAAATGTTTACTATAATCAATAGGAAAGATAGAATATTTTAGAAATAAATATTTGTGAAAATAATTTTATATAAGAAAGTTATTTTATATAAAGTATGGTTTATAAAACATGGTTAATAAATAGAGAGGATTTAAACTAAGAATTTGAGAACTTAAATCCCAATGTCTTTGGAAGTTTTTTTCAAGATTTTGGTAAAAATAATAATAGTATTATTTGAAAGTAAATGTTTGGAAATTGATTTAGGGAATATAGATCATGATACTTAATATTATTATATGAAGTATTTGATACCACTTTTTTGAAATGATTTTGGTCAAGTACCAAAAGTATGGTTTGGATGTACTAAACTCACTTTTTTCGCTTGAAAATAATTCTGGTGATGACTACAGCGTCATCGACATTCATTTTTGGGTTTCTAAGTGGGGGATGTTACAAAATTGTTTTGGTAAAACGTATTTTGATTCCAAAGTAAGATTTGATATACAAAATGGTATGTGCATCATGATATGATATGTTGTTTGATAGTTTACATTTAAGAAAATGAAATGGAATTTTTCAATGGTTTTGGATAGTTGGGAACTTCCGAATTGTTATAGAACTTGAAACTAAGTGTTTATGAAAATATAAAGTTGAGTTATACAACACTTAAAGTTAAAAAGGTAGCAAGTTAAAACAATTTCAAATTGTTAAGCATCCTTGTTAAGTAAAACAAATTTGATATTTTGGTAAATACTCTTAGGATGTAGGAGAGTATTATACGAGTATGAACTTAAGTTATAAATGTGTATAAACTTGAAGTTAGGTGTTACGAGATGATTCATAATTGATTTAGTCTCGAATGACATACTATTTATGAATGTAGTAAAAAAAATTGGCATAGGTAAGAAACCAATATGATAAATATGTAAATTATACGTAGATCATTTTATTTTCATGATTGTTCTTGATCCAGCATTTGAGTACATGTTTTCGAAGTGGTTTACACCGGTCCGAACAAAGATTTTTCACTCGATTCTTGACGGCGAACAGTTGATACAGGCTCGTGATATGATCCCGATGTGTTCTATTATAGTATATGGTTATGCAAGGAGAATAGAGGTTTCTAATTAAGGAACCAAATCAGAGTCTGCACTAGAGAGGTCAAGTGTTCTATACTACTTCGGAAGTGAAATCTATGTGATCGAGCAAGTGATCAAATCAGATATTGCATACTGATGGTCTATATACATCGTACGAGCTTTAGTATATTTGTATAACGTGTTATGTTGACTTATGAAAATGACTCTTCAATTGGTGGTAAGATAGAATGAGTAATCATCTATGTAATGACCTAAGGCTATAGAGGGTAAGGTAAGCTTAATAGATTGTTTTTCGTCCTTAGGCGATGAGAGAGTTTGTACCTGAACAAACCATTAGCTTTGTTTGCTAGTGATTGTGAATGCTATTTGAGTATTTATGTACTTGTTCCTTTGTTAAGGTTAGAAAGTGCCATGGTGTGAGGATGCTCAGGGTGGTACCAAGGAAGAGGGATGATAGTTTGAAGGAGATCCATCCAGTGTTGCTTATAGAATAGGATTCTTTCTTATCTTAGTATTGTATATTTTTTGTCGTGTACTCATGGCTTGAGGTGGAGTCACTTAGTATGCATTTTGGTTTGTAATTTGTTTTGTACTTAGTTTCACCAAAACTCTGTATATGTACCTTATTTTGGCAATCTTCTTTGATTATCGTTCTTATTTGAATTTCAAGGACGAAATGTTCTAAGTGGGGGAGAATGTAGCAACCTTGAAATTCGAATGCTTCATTTTCAAATATTGAAACATTTTAAAATATAATTAAGTGTTATAAATATGATCTTATAACCTTATTAAGCATCATTTAATTAATGAATAATGATAATGAACTTGTATTTGAAAATTGTTTACAAAAATATACTCTTCGAACAAAAATCGATAATGTTACTGAAAATCGATTTATCGATAAATAGCTTTTTGATCGATAAAAGTTGTTCGGACTCTTGTGCGCTTATCTAATGATCAAATGAACACATTAGCAACTAATTGACACACATTCCTCTTTATAAAGCATGGAAGGTTCTAGAAGCTTCCATATGGATAAGAGATATTATCATGAGAGGGGTATACTGATAATTAGCATAAAGGAGAAGTGATGGGAGGTGAGTCTTCCATGACATGAAGCGGGGTGAATGCAAGCTTAAAGAGCACCATTCATTGCCTATATAAGGAGAGGCACACCCTTGTATATTATTCACAAATTCACAAAGCTTCAGTAAGCAAATCCATGACTTCTTCTTCCTCCTCTTTATAATTTCCTAAAGCAAAATATTAGCACATCAAGTCCAAATCAACTCAAACTTGGAGTGAAGCCTTACTACCACATTACAAAACATCCTATATAGTTAGATGTTGAAGAATCAAATCCACACTTTCCCTATCTTGAATGGCCGTGAGCATATAATGAGGAAGAGGGGCAAAAGGAAGTGCAAAAGCAAGGAAAGGTAGTTGCAAAGTGAAGTTTGACTTGGGTTCTTGGATCTTAGTTGTTAGTGAGGTTAAATGTGGGTTAACACCTTACTTTGAATGGAAAATATAACATATATATGTTATGTTTCATTATGTTTAAGTTTTTTAAATTATTGTTAACATGTTAAAACATTGGTTTGGATTCTTACTTTGAAATAAGTAACACATGTGATCCATGTATATGGACTTGAACGTAGTTGGAATGAACTTGAATGGACTTGTATGACATATGAATAGACCTTGAAACAAATTACTTAGGTTGTAGACGGACTTTGGTTTAGATTGGACTTGGATTTGAAAGTGCACTTAAAGCGATAATCGCTATAGAAGCGGTTTGGAATTGCCTTGTTTTCGGTGATTTTAATGAAACTTTGTAGAGAAATCCTTAGGGGTTTCTTGCCATTATTATAATGTTTTATATGTATGTTTATTGCTATTAAAAGCTTGGATAGTAAAAAGTGAAGTAACATCTCGAAAACGACCAAAACTTCACCTATGCAAAACTTCCCCGTTTAGACTTGATTTGTGGATTTAAAAGGTTTGAAAAGATATTTAAATTTAAGTATTTTATTTCATTCTTCTTACAAATGTATACTAACTACTATTAGAGAATTTTAAAAGTGGTTTAGGATCTTTATAAATTTTTAAGAATTCGTTGTGAAATTTTAAAGAAGAGATATTTTGTTAAAATATATAGAAAACATGTTCTTTTTGAATTTTAAAGAATTTTATAAACTTGTTATTTTAAATTAATATTTTTAATAAATGTTTTAAAACCTTTTATAAATATGTCCAAGTATTATAAGAATATATATAAATGTTTTCAAAAAGGGGTTAAGAATTGCTTAGTGGCCAAATGCTTAATTGTTTAATTACTAATTTGCAAAGTAATTAACTATGCTTAACACTAAAAGCCGATGAAGTAGGCTTATCTATTTGTGAGAGGTAAGATTGATGTTTGAGTAGGGATACGAGCAATAGAGCTCTAACCCACCGGCTTCCCTCTTGGTTTAGGAATAGTTAAGTCGGAAAATGTTAGAATTGTGTTAATCGTGTTGATCTCTTAATTGTTTATGAAAATCATTAATAACCATGCTTAACAAATAAAGACAATAATGTAGACTTATCTATTTGTGAAATTCAAGAATGAAGTGTATAGACAAGGCCTTGACACAACCAGTGCTTCAACCTACTTGGCTTCACTCTTAAATGAGGAATAACTAAATTGGAATGTCGGAAACGTGTTAAGTATACGAATATTGATTTGTATAAGCAACTATTTTTGACTAGATTGTCAATTAGTTGACTATCAAACCTGACCAAATATGACTTAAGAAGTTATCGAAAGGCTTTGTGATTTCATACCAATAAGAACCACCATGAAGGAGTATTGGTACGAAATGTCTCTAGCTTTCGCTTACTTCTGAGAGAACCCAAATTGAGTTAGCCGGAAATCCATCGATTGGTTTTGGAGAGTGCGATAAGCGGGAAGAGTGTACTTATAAAAGATGACTCGAACCCGTAATCACATCAAAACCATTTACACGCGGTCTATGTTCTAGAAGCGATTGTGAAGTGGAATGTTATAAGTTTGAACTGTCTATCCTAAGGTTAAGTCCAAATGAAAGGTCAGCGTTAACATTTCAAATGATGCTACCTTGTGGGATTGTCTATCTTGAGGAGCACTCCAAGAGAGAGGACATCATTAGCATTCGTTGGAGGACTTATGCAAGAATCTATGTGGAGAATCGAGATCTATTCAAGATGCTCGAATCCATGTAGCGATTCGTGATGTGTTCGAGATGAAGGAATCTAATTAGAGATTCGTACGTTGCTCGAGTGATGAAGACTCGTGTGAAAGACGCCAAATGTAGCTTCGACATCGAAAATGACTAAAACCAGAGTAAGATGTACAATTTCGGATTTAGCTTATCTATGAGGGTATATCAACTCTAGATCTAGAGTATGCTTACCAATATGTTGTGCATGGGAGTTGTTGATACTTGGTGCCACACAGTTCATCTTAGCGCCAGTTGTGTTTACTTTAGAGTCTATCCTAACTAGAGATATACGATGCTCGTAAGGAAGTTTCTGATCCTGGTCATGGAGTTCGTACTTGGCTTGATTCGAGGAGATCTCCATGGAAAATTCATTATGCGAACGTGGTTTAGCGGTATTAATTGTATACACATTGTTGTTGTGGCATTCACACAGCAGCTATTTGTTATGTGTTATGTTCTACACTCTATACAATATATATCGTATCACTATACGTTAAAACTAATGAATGGTTGGTTTCTTTGAGTGGTAAACTTATACCCGAATCCATACGGTCTCAATAGTTACTGTTACTTGTCATATATTTCTCGAGTTTCTCACGCTGGTTTATCAGACTGATCCGGGTATTATTTTATTATAATGCATGGGTAAGCCATGTATATTTCAAGATTTAGCTTTGGACGCTTTGGAGCTTATGGAGACAAGTTGAATGTTTTCCTACCGTAGTATTCTTATTTTTGCTGCATTACTAATTGTATATATCAGCATTGTGAGGACAGGCAGTTATTTTTGTCCAAATTGATGATAATACTTAGGTTTTGTAACTTTGAAAATTTCTGTATTTAGAATAACCCTTTGGACTGTTCCTTTGATATTATGTATTATCGTTTTGTTGTAAGATTCTAATGTTGTATTCTCTCTTTCTTGTTATGTTTTTTTAATTGTACCCCAACTTTCTGTCTTTCCGACACTTAGATGTGCAGCATACGAATACCGTGAATGCATTTAGTGTCGACATTCAAGAGTCAAAAAGTTGGGCCGTTACATATACATTACCTAGACTCGCTTTAATTGCATAGACCAAGTTTTGTGTCCATTATGAGTTAATCTATGCCCAAAGGTGCAAACTTTAGAGTGTCACCACTTGAAAGAGTTTTGTATTTGATTTGGTGTATATTAAAGCTTAACTACAAGCTAGAGTACATGAAGTTATGATGGCGAAGAAAAAGAGGAGGTTATGTGATAATAATTACAAAGAGTTGCAATCATGATAAAATTATCATAATATAAAATATTATTTAAAGAATTTTCTATTTAAATTAATTGCTTGACTAATATATCACAATATATATAAAAGGTATGTAACAAAAAATAAACTCATTTGTTATGAAGAATATTAATTATAGAGTTAGATATATATACATAACAAATTACATAGTTACCACAAGGGCATACTCCTAACTCTCTAACTGGACCATTCTTAATATTAGATAAATGATAGTGTTGATTTTATTATGCTAGGTGGTATTTGTATGTACTAAAGTGTATCGTTCTTGACCCAAGCAACAAATACGGTTCAAATATTGACAACTACATTTTTTGAGTCATTTTCATGTTTATATCGAGGTTCAATTTAACCATATTCCCAAGGTCTAAATTGACCTTAGGCAGGGCGTGAATTTGGTTTTTTAGTTGCTATAATATTATGTTTGGTTTTCTTTTTTTTCATCATGCTTTCTCGTGATTCTATCCGTTATAAGTGTAGTGACTAATGGGGGTGACGTGAATTATTTGCACTTGTTTTAGGATCTATCAGAGGAATCGTTGATAAGTTACATTTTTGCAATATGACGTATGTTCACTCTTGATCACCTCTTAATCATGGCTCACATGCTTCTATTTAAATTGCCACCATTATTGCAAATTCTTGCTTCTTTGCTTTATCGTGTGGCAAGTCTCTTGCTACCTAAATCTATTTTTTTCACTCTTCAAGTATTAAAATCTCACCATCCAAACTATTGCTATATTGTCTCAAACTAGTTCCATTCTTGGAAACATTCCAACAAAACTCCATTCTTACTGTTTATACCAAAATTAGGCACAACACTCTTTGGATGTGTTTGAAGAGATAAAATGATGAAAGTAAACGTAAAATGAGGCAGATCTAACAAACACACCAATTAACAAATAAGAAAAAGTATTGAAACACACGAATTTAAAGTGGTTCGGCGTATGGCCTACGTTCACTATGAAATGATTGATGTTTATTGATTATAACTCGTTGGTTACAAAAGATTTACAATAGTACAATCGAAGTACAATAGCAATTTTGGCAAAGTATCGGCGTAAAGAGATAAAAGTCCATTTTCTGTAGGTCCAGGGTCACTATTTATAGGCGTAGGCAACAAATATCTCGCCCAGATCTCGGAAGACTTCTTCTCTCATGTGGGTGGACCCACGGGATCGAGTTTAGGTGATTTCGACTCGATTTAAGAAAGAGCGATACGAATTGAATTCGTATCGATCAAGAATTTATCCTTTTTGGTTGAAATTGATCAGGTACATTCTTGAGGTTGTAGGCAAGCTCCTGTGAAAATTTGGTGGTATTTGGACTTGTAGATCCTGAGTTATGATCGATGCAAGTTTGGATTTTCAATGTGCTGTCCAACTCGTATCGATACGATTCGTATGGTTCTGACTCGTATCCATGCATCATGTGTCGATCATATGACATGGCGCTATCTTCCAGGATCGATCCACTTTTTACGCCGAACGACCGAGTCTTCCTCTCGATCACGCCTCGTTCGTATCCATCCAAGGAACACTCCCGTATCGATAGGTAGAGAACCAATTCGTATCGCTTGTTATAAGCTACTTCATATCTACACGTATTTGTCCTCTTCGTAACGATGGGAACAACCACTTCGTATCGCTCGTAGTTTATGTGGATCGTATCGATCCTTTGGCTGATCGATACGAGTTCTTGGATGAGTTGAATGATATGAATGGACCAGTGAGAGAACGATACAAAGCGCTTTTAGGTGATGGATACAAGTTGATTAGTGCTGATGGCTACGAGTTGGATGGATACGAACGAGATTGTTCCTTCTCATAGATACGAATCACTTGTCTTCTCAAATGGGTACAAAGTTGATAATTGCCAACCTAATGGATACGAACTCAACATCCTTCACGTGAGACTTGAATGGTCCATAACTTGAGCATATGAACTTCGATTGACTTGAAATTTGAGATGTTGGCTTCCATAGCTTTGCTTGTCATACCATGTCGATTGTAGCTTGATCTGGGCTCGAACAAAATTTACCAGTATCCATAGTGAACCTGTGTATAACCGATCTACAGGGCGAATCGTCTTTGGTCTCCGATCAAGTCCTTGGTGTCACGGCCTTGCCAAAAGACGGGATAACATTTGCCTCCCAAAGTACGTCCTGTGTGAACATGGCGTGCTTTGAAAAACTACAATCTTCAGTTTGAAAAGTTCTATCTGATTCGATGTATAGTTGTTGTCCCTTCGTCAAAAGATGTAACCTTTGATTGTTTCTGAGTAATATAAATTCTGAATCGATGACTGCCAATGATTGTACTGTGCACCGTTGTAACAGAGTGTTGAGAGCTAGAGATCTGTTGTTTATCATTGTGATTGTTGCTAGGTGAGCGCTTAATTCCTGCGAATTTTTAAAATTGAATGTTAATTCATCACATACTTAAATGCAAGTTAACCTGACTCCCGTTAACGTTCATACAATCACGAGTTGTTGTCTGTTTTCTTGTATCGAATCCCGTATCGATCCTCTCTTGAATCGATGTGAAATTCAAGTTGTAGCAACGCTTGGAGGTTGTTTGAAAGTATCTCTTCGTATCGACCCTCTCCTGGATCGATGTGGAAAGTTGAAAAATTGTTTTTGTATCGATGGCGATCGATTCAAATTTGGTTGATGTTTCGATGTCGTTCGTATCGATGGATACGAGTCTTAGGGTCTTCGAATGGAGGGATTCAAAACTGGTGTTTCATATCGATGAAGTTGAGCAGTTTAAACATGACTTAGTAGTGGTGTTCGTATTGTTGGAACTACGGGATATGAACAACTGTCACATTAAATGGATACGAACAAAGTTTCTCGCACCGATGTGTCCCAAATAGGTTTGATCAGTCCAGAATATTTTTTTCTTCGCAATTTCTATCGATGGATTGCCAGATATGAAAGACTCGAACTTTTATCTGCTTTTCCTCGGTTGTTTGATGGATACGAAATTTCTAACCCGTATCGATCCCTTAGCTACCGTTTTTGATCGGTAGCAATGAGTGGGAGACGAACGATCATCCCCTACGTATATATAGGCCCGGTAATTAGAAATTTTTTTACTTTCTCATTTTCTTGCTTCCTGCTCACATCCCTATCTTCGTATCACTCAGAACAAAGAGGAAAAACCGGAACCTTATTTGCTTATAAACCCAAATCCTTAATCCCTTCAATTATCCACCGTAATTAGGTAAGCAATCAACCAAATCTGAACTAAGGATGATGAGACTTGACCTCCTCACGCTGACTTAATCGTGATCGTGGCCATGGGTGGTCGGAGTTTGATGATGAGTGCCAATAGCCTCCATGTTAGTTGGGGAAGAAGGATTGAGGAGGGATACGAAGGAGTTGGAGTGATGGTGGGTCAGCCTGGGCTTCGTATCGGTGAAGGAGGGAGGAGATTCGTACCAACTTGGACTGGCAATGCTTTGTATCAAATGAGTGAAGTGCTTCATATCGGTTGGTGACGAGACTTTCGTATTGGTTAGCCAATGACATCTCTCGTATCGATCGTTAATAAATGGCATATGCATCGATGTCCCTCGATCGATATGAATTCTGAAAATGGAAACAAATAATCTGATCGGTATGACTTAGTGGCTTGCTGATCGATACGAGAGAGTTTCCTCTGAATGGATATGAAGTAGAAAACTTAGCATCGATAAAAATTACATTTTTTGCTCGATATGAACAATAGCTCCTCGATCGATACGAAATGGCGCTTCCCTGATCGAGACGAAGTGGACTTTGGTGGTTGATTCAAGTTTAAACTTTTATCGATACGAATTGCATTCTTGAACACTTGACTCTGACGAGCTTCTGCCTTGCATAATCTGACTTAAATGTACTGCACATTTGACCACCCTTCGAAGCTCATTGATGGAACTGTAATAAGACAACACTTAACAAACCTCAATTTTAATCGATCTCCAAAGTCTGGATGGCACGATTGTGACAGTCAGCGATGACAGTCACTCCGGTTGAATTTTGGAGTCTCATCGTTCAAACACTTTGCTAATCTCCATAGAATTTTCTTAAGTATTATACAGCATTGCATTGCATAGCACACTCATGCATTCCACTCTGGGGAAAACACGGGATTATTGTCACCTAACGATAGTTTTTACTAAGTTGATTAGCTATGGAGCCCGGAAGCTCGCAACAACAAGAGGCTCAGAGCCCAGCCCTTCCAATAATAGAGATGCCAGCTATTGCTGTCGAAGTTATAAGTCCTGCTCTGGACGAGCTACCAGGAGCAGTTTTCATTGGGAATCTACAAGACTCGGTTCCGTCTAATATTTCTGAAGAAATGTTAGGAAGGATTTGCTTGAGGCATGGGCTATCGTTGGATGACATCCTACTACCAGGGCCGAGCGATATGCCGCATACTCCTCCAGAAGGGTATACCGCTTTCAATAGATTTTCCTACATAGCCGGGACACTCCCACCATTCAATCAGTATATCCGGGAGGTATTACCTTATTTAGGGATTGCCCCATCACAGCTGCATCCGAACGGGTACGTCTACTGAACAGCCTATTTATCGTTTTCATGGAGCACCTTTTCTGGCCCTCGACTCTAGAGGAAGTCAGATTCTTGTTTAATGTAAAGAGTCAGGGAGATAATCACTCATTCACATTCTTAGAGGGAGTTAGAAACTGCCAAATTGTGATTGGGACTTGGACCAAACTCAGCTACTTCAAAACCAAGTGGTTCTATGTTCTGTGCCCGTCGGGTTTCGCTAGACGATGGCTAGACATGCATAATTGTTTCAATTCCTCCGGTGACTAACTGGCTAATATCCATTGATACTGAGCTTAATGTCTCTTTCGTTTTACAGCCTCAATTCCATGACCCGAAGACGCTCAATTTAGGGAAATCGTCAGGGTCCTTCAGGAGATGTCGGGCGAGTTCAGAGAGATCGAAGTGGTGCTCACGGACGAAAACCTAACGGTCGTTGTGCTGATTGACGGAGATCAGAGCATAGGGCTTGAAGGATCTCTCAGGGCAGCTTCAGTAAGACAAGCTAGACGAAGAGCGCCTGGAATTGCAATCGTTGAACATGGTGGCGAAGAGGATGCGTCCACCGAAGATGAACCCATAGCCGGGCCTTCAGATGGCCCATAACGCCCAGAACGGATAAGGAAAGGCAAGGCATTGCTAGTAAACTTCGTGAATCTACAAGACGGAAATCCGTGGTTATGTCTTTGCCAACTACCGGTGTTGTAATTTCGGAGGCCCCTTCCTCACACATAGACAACCCTTTTGAAGGACTTACGGATATTCCAATCCCGGACTATGTGTTGCTCCAACAAGATACCGGATTGGAAGGGCTCCAAAGCGCTTTAGATTTAGGCGAGTCCACTCCTTTGAGTACGACCGACATAACCGGTGTATCGGGGGGTCAACACGTACATGCACACACTAAATGACATCGCACACTCATTACTCACGAGTTGTCTAATCTTTGAAGATAACTAACTTTGCCTTTCTTTTAATTTTTCAGATCCGATGTCGAAGAAACCGTCTATGCTCGGTAGCCTTCGCACAACATGCAAATCCTCCAGTTCTTACAGGGAATCTCATAGGCATGACTCTGACTATGAACGCCGCCACTCTAGCCAAGAGAGGGAATACTATGATAGAGATAGAGCCAGGGAAAGGAAGAGGGAACGAGAAAGAGAAAAAGAGAGGTGAGATAGAAGCCGTTCTCGATCACGCTCCCCTCCACCCAAGATTCCGTTGCCACCTCCCAGTTCGGAGATACAGGCCGTTGTGACTTTGCGCCAACCTACGCCTCCGGTAATTCCAAGACCCAACGAACATCGCCGTATGACTAGGGCGGACACCTCTGTTGCAGCTACTTCGGCGGTTATAGAGTCGACAGGTGAGGGAGCCGCTCGAATAGCTCAATTGAAGAGAGATTTTCCGAACATATGCTTCAACGGCTTCCATTTTCCTCCAAATTTGATGGTGCTTCCAGATGGAGAAGAAAAATCATCCCTGATCATGTCTATCACGCTTTTGGCCAATACTGGGAGTGGAAGAAGGCCTTCGAGAAAGTTTCAGCTGTGGCATTTGAGCTGGCTAAGAAAATTGAAGAGCTCAAAGAAACCATCACCCAAAAGGATCGGATCGTCATGGTGTTCAATGGAGAGAATGATACTTTAAGGAATTCCGAAACGGAGGCCCTGAAAAAGGTTGACGAGGCTAATAGGGAGTTGGAGCGGATGAGGCGGGAGCACCTAAAGTTAGTAGATGATATGGGCCGCAGGAATGTCATAGTCACTGCTGAAAAAGATAAAGCATTCCAAGAGCTGGCAGAGCTTAAAGCTAAATACGACGAAGTAGTTAAGGAAAAAGATGAAGCAACAAGATCGCTCAGGAGGCCTGTGACCAAACTGTGGAGGCTCGGAACGAGTGGGATGCAGTGAAGTTGAAAGCTCAAGAGGCCGAGGCTAGGGTTGAGGTTGAGGTCAGGGCAGCCGAAGCCAGACTTGAGAGTGACATTGAAGATCTCTTAGTTACCTACAATGCCAACATTCTGAGATACTGTGATTTGAGCTGGCTCAGTGACTACCCTACTCACTTACATAGTGCATGGCGCCGTTTCTTGGCCAATGAGAAGGAAGAGCATTGTACTGAATCCCTCAATGAATTTGATCTAGAAAACCGAGTGTTGAATGAGGAAGAGAGGAGAAGTCTCCATGACGCAACTGTCGCATTTGAGAAAGAGAAGCTTACTCAGCACTCGGAGGTTGGAGAGGGTTCTGGTGTTGGGCATCACGATACAAGCTCTGAGATCCGTGCATCAAACCAGCCTGAATCCGCTCCTGCAGTTGATCCTTTACCTGTGCCGGCCTATGATCCGGATCAGCCACAACTATCTCCAGCCCGCGAGCACGTGCCAGGAGGAACCCCGGCCCCTGCCGCGAGCCAACCTGAGGAAGGTATTTCGAACACTTCTCGAACTCATTCAAAGTCTGGAGTACCATCGAAGGAAATTTCTAATATTTTCTCTTATCTCCATTCAGTTATAGAAGTAGCACCGACCATGCCCCTACAACCCAGGAACAAAATCAGGAGCAGGAGGCTATCATAATAGAGGCTACAACGAAACGGCCGGGAGAGTTGATGTGAGCGCTTTCACCTTTAATGAGCAAATGATGGATGAGCTTCTAGGCACTCACAACGATCCACTTTCTAACTTGCCATTTGTTATGAGTGGAAGTGCGTTTGTGGCTAGGTCTTCGGCTCCGACTGCCAGCGTTCTGCCCGATACTCAAGCAGCTCATGACGATGCAATAATGGCAGAATTAGCACTGAGATGGTGGGAGCAACAATGGGTAGCACAACAGAAGGTGGAATGGCAGGACTCGGTCCGGTCCCTTTACTCATGATCTCTCCGGGTGGCACGATTATTGTTACTGGGGTTCCCCTCGTATCTTCTCACATGGAAAGTGCTCCCGTCCCTCCGACCACGCACTGAAAGCATCCCGATTCCGGTGAGTTCGGAGGAGGAGACCACGATACTTCCCCCGGCCGAGGACAAGCCTAGTAAAGGCAAGAGCTCGAAGCGACATCATAGTGGCAGCTCCGGTGGGTCGACTCCAAAGGAGAAGAAGCATAAGAAGAAGAAGCCCCAGGAGTAGGAATGAATCTTGCATCCCTTTTTTGGTAGATAGTTAGGAACTTTCTCTTCGTTCTTGTAGGTCATGTATAGATGCGTGTTCGGCCCTTGCTAGTAGGATTTTTTGGCATAAACTCCTTGTATCTATTTTGCTTTTAAAGGATAAATAAAATAGAATTTCCTTTTGTTCTTTGCACAACTCCACGTTTATTTGTTTAAGTGTTGCATCACTCGAGTTTTCTTTCGACACATTTGCGAGGCATCAGCCTTTGGATCGGACTTGTGTTCGGTTGTTAAGTCCCGGAGTCATGGCTTTGGGTCGTATCCAAACATCAAGTTGCTCTTCAACGTCGTATAGTCTTGATTAGTATTTGGTGCTGGGGTCAGGCCCCCAGTCCTGGGGACGAGTCGAAGTTATCGGGCGGTGGTTGCTTTTCACCTTCGACATTATTCACTTCACTCAGTCGGAACAGAGTGGTAGAGAGATGAATTCGAATGGTCGGGTTACACTTGCTCATTTATTGACAATCGCATCCACACTCTAGGGATTGAACTCGCATGCGGGCGGTCGATCACGCCTACTTAATGTTTAAAGTTACGTCCATGCTCCGGGGACTTAAGTTGTTTCTCGGGTGGTCAGTCACACCCATTTTAATGATCAGGTCCATGTCCACACTCTGTGGACTCAGAGTTAGTCGTGGGTGGTCAGTCACACCCAGTTGAAGTTTATCCTCCAGCCCGCGCTCTAGGGACTTAGATTTAGTTGTTGGTGGTCAGTCACACCCAGTTGAAGTTTATACTCCAGCCCGCGCTCCGGGGACTTAGAGTTAGTCAACAGACGGCTGGTCACATCTGTTTCGAGTTTTAGAATTTCGTTCGCACTTTGGGATTGATAGATTTATCAGGATCGTGGATGGTCGGGTCACATCCAACTTGAGTTAACAAGCGAGGTCGTTAGATGGACGGAGCCATCCTCCTCAGACTTGGATTAAATACAGGCGAAGTCATTAGGTGGATGGATCAACCCTCTTCGAGCCCACATTTGCAAGTTTATACTCCAGCTCGCACTCTGGGAGCTGGATTTAGTTAGAGGATTGTCGTGTATCAATCATTTTTGGCTTCAGTGTGATAGCTTGCCCCCGAGCTCGGGTTTCACTTAGTGAGTGACCGGTTATATCACTGTCACACCCTATTTGAATAAGTCCCACCGTAGGATAGAACTTAGCTCTTCGTGCATTGTGATGGTCGTATGATGCATTTTAAGAATCACTGTTCTGGCTCGAAGAGATTACAATTTATTACTGAAATAAGAAAGTACAACAAAGTCAGTTTCCTTATTACAAATTCAATTTTCGAAATGCGTAAACGAATTGCAAATGAAAAGCAGACTGAATTAATAAACAAAGCCTGTTATGTTTAGTAGTGATGAAGACTGTCGTTGTTCCAGGCTCTCAGCAAAGTGAGGCCATCGACGGTTGATAATTTGGATGTCCCATCTCCGAGTCTTCGTTCAATAACATATGGTCCTTCCCATGTTGGTTTCATATGTGTAAGCCTATCAACGGATGCTTTTGGATGCGGATAGTGCCATATCTGCATCCGTATCCGCATCCAAAATCATTTTCGGATATTGGATATCCGCATCGGCGGATACAGACGGATAACGGATAATTATCATATCCGCTAATGACCGATAAATCAAGAATTAAAAAAAGAAAATTTTAGTTTAACATAAATATTCTTCAATCTCATTGATTATAAAAGTGTTAAAAATTAACAAATATGATGCTAATAAATAGTTTCAAGCAGTTCATACGCATTAAGTGCATATAATATAAACTACTAACTTAATAAATTAATAAATGAATATCATTTACTACATTAAAATACACATAATTTGAACTATAATCTTGACATAAACCGAACGGATAATTTTTGGATGCGGATGTCTTCGTAATTGCATCCACATCCGTTTTTCCAGATATCGGATATTTATCCGCTTTTCGGATGCAGATGCGGACGGATTTCAGATTTTTCGAGTATCCATTGACATCCCTACATATGCGAAGGGACCGGGTAAATCCTCTTGAGCACGAAATCGCCAAGTTCAAAGGTTCGGGGTCGGACCTTACCATTGTACAATCGGGCGACTCAACTTCGGTGCACGGCAGCCCTTAAATCAGCCTCTTCACGCTTCTCATCTAATAAGTCCAGAGATTCGGCAAGTGATATAGCATTTGTCTTCGGATCATAGTAAGTCACACGATGAGAAGGTACTTCCAACTCGACTGGAATAACGGCTTCTGAGCCGTAGGAAAGTGAAAATGGAGTGTGGCCGATCGTAGACTTGTGGGTTGTTCGATATGCCCATAGGGCCATAGGAAGTTCATCGACCCATTTGCCCCCGGCTTTTTCCAATCGTTTCTTCAGAATGGACTTTATTACTTTGTTAACTGCTTCGACCTATCTATTTGCTTAAGGGTGGACAACTGTAGAGAACTTATTTTGAATATGGAATCGTTGACAGAAATTCTTAAACTCGACACTATCGAATTGGGCTCCATTGTCAGTGATGATGGTATGTGGGAGACCGAATCGACAGATAATGTTGCGTACTACAAAGTTGATTACTTTCTTCATCGTGATAGTAGCAAGGGGTTCGGCTTCCGCCCATTTGGTAAAGTAATCAACTGCAATGATGGCGTACTTCGCGCCACCTTTTAGCTAGAGGTAGAGACCCAATAATATCGATGCCCCATATTGCGAACAGCCATGGACTGACCATTTGAGTTATTTCGGTAGGCGGGGCTCTTGGAATCCGAGCATACGTCTGACATCTGTCACATTTCCTGGCATAATCTGATGTGTCGCGATTTACAGTCGACCAATAATAACAATATCGGAGCACTTTCCTAGCAAGAGCTTGCCCCCCGGTGTGATCTCCAAATTCTCCTTCGTGCACATCATGTAATACTCGCTTAATTTCATCGTGGGCGATACACCGGAGTAAAGGGATAGAGTATCCTTTTCTATACATGACTCCATTCTGAATAGTAAATCGCGAAGCCTTCAGGAGAACTTGTCTTTTCTCACTCCTACGCTCGGGCAGGGTCCCATGCCCAAGATTGTTTCTAAACGGAGTCATCCATGATTCTTTGTCGGGTATGACTTCATGTACCCAGTCAGTCTCCATTTGATCAATACTCGAGGAAGATAGTGTATCAACGGGAACGAGTCCCATTTACTGTGCCTCTCTGGTGCTGGCTAACTTTGCCAAGGAATTAGCCTTTTGATTGTGTTCTCGGGGTATGCAATAGATGGCATAAAAATCAAACTGATTCAATATTTCCTGGACCCAAGCAAGATAAGCAGCTAGTCTCTGGCATGGTATTCTCCCCGAACTTGGCACACAACCAATTGTGAATCACAGTAAATCTCCACACCAATAATTTTCAAGTCTCTGGCGAGTCTGAGTCCGGCAAGTAAGGCTTCGTACTCGGACTCATTGTTGGTTGCATGGAAATCAAACTTCAAAGCATAGCATATAGATCGGCCTTCAGGAGTTTCGAGCACAATTCCAATGCCTGAGCAGCGGTCATTTGATGCGCCATCAGTATACAGCTTCCAACATATTTAGGAGATTCATTAGCTTCAGACAAGTCCTCTGGGATAGTGAATTCGACGATGAAGTCCGCTAGGACTTGTCCTTGAATAACCCGCCTTAGTGCGTAAGTGATGTCAAACAGACTCAACTCAATGTTCCACTTGAGTAGTCTACCGAACATCTCAAGCCGCGTAAGGATCCTTCGTAACGGCTGGTTGGTGTAGATAGTGATAGGATGAGCCTGGAAATACGGGCGAAGCTTCCTCGAAGCAAAAATAAGACAGTAAGCTAACTTATCCAACTTTGGATAGTTTCTCTCTGCCCTAGTCAGTCGTTTGCTGATGTAATAGACTAGCCGTTGTATCCGATCCACCTCCCGAATCAAAGCAGCACTGATTGCATTTTCCGATACCGCCAAGTAGATGTGCAATCTTTCATGATCAATAGGCTTTGACAAAATAGGTGGTGTGGATAGGTGCTGAACCAGTGCTCGGAATGCACCTTCACATTTGGTAGTCCATTCAAAGTTCCTTTTGCCTTTCCTGATTAGGTCGAAGAAGGGGATGCATTTGTCGGTGGACTTGAGATGAACCTGTTCAGTGCTGCTACCTTCCCATTGAGGCTCTGAACTTGCTTTATAGTCCATGGGGTCTCGAGATTCCTAATTGCCCAGATCTTCTCGGGATTGGCTTCGATTCCCTGAGCATTAACAATGAACCCAAGGAATTTTCCGGACGCGACCCCAAAGTGACACTTTAATGGGTTGAGCTTCATTCTATACTCTCGAAGGATGTTGAACATCGTTTTCAGGTCTCTGATATGACTGGTGGAGAATCGTGACTTTACAAGCATGTCGTCCACGTATACCTCCATAGTTTTTCCAATATGATTAACAAACATTCGATTAACTAGCCGTTGGTAAGTTGCTCCAGCATTTTTTAGTCCAAATGGCATGACTTTATAGCAATAAAGTCCTAGATCGGTGACTAAGCTGGTATGCTCCTGATCGGGTAGGTGCATGGGAATTTGATTGTAGCCGGAATATGCATCCATGAAGGATAAGAGCTCGTGTCTGGTTGTTGAGTCTGCAAGTTGATCAATCCAGGGAAGTGGAAAATTGTCTTTGGGACAAGCTTTATTCAAGTCTGAGTAGTCAACGCATGTCCTCCATTTCCCATTAGATTTCCTGACAAGTACAGGATTGGACGCCCATTCTGGATATAGCGCATCTCGAATAAACTCGTTCGACTTGAGTTTATCTACCTCTTCCTTTAGGGCGGCAGATCTCTCAGGATCCATACCACGCCTTTTTTGCTTGACCGAGACATGCCGCGGGTCAATATTCAGGGTGTGGCTTGGGATGTCAGGCGAGATCCCACACATGTCAGAGTGCGTCCAGGCAAACACGTCGAGGTTTGCCTGGAGAAATTCAACCAATTCCTCCTTCATCTGTTGGCTTAGCTGAGATCCAATCTTTATCATTCTAGAATCGTCACCATTATCGATCGGAACATCGATCGTCAGCTTTGCTGGAGAAGCCTGACTGTCTTAGACTTCGTCCTCGCTTTCAGTATCTCTTGGGTCAAGATCTCTTGGGAATTGGTTGTGGTGCTCGGGCCTATGCCCAGGCATTAACTGTCAATTATTTGCAGAGCGGACGCAGAGAGATTCCTCTACGCCCTTTCACTTCTCTTTTCGCTGCGCCTTCCGCAGCTCAGCAACGTAACAGGCCCATCCAGCAGCTCGGTCTCCCTGAACGACTCGGACTCCATTATCGGTGGGGAATTTCAAAGTCAGACACCAAGGGGCGATAGTAGCTCTGAACTCAGCTAGGGCCGGTCGGCCCAAGAAAGCGTTATACAGTGAGTCAATATCCAATACGATAAACTGCAACATCCGAACTCTCCGGCTTTCCCCAAGTCCCAACGCCACTAGTAGCTCCACCATCCTAGTGGGTATAGTCGCTCTTCCATTGAAGCCATGAATACGAGACTGACAGGACTTCAAATCATTTGCTTCCATCTTCATTTGATCATAGGCTCGCTTAAAGAGTATGGTCACTGAACTTCCACTGTCCATTAAGATCCACTTCATCCAAGCAAGACATATCTGAGCTGAAATGACCAGTGGATCAATAGTAGGGGCTTCGACTCTATCGGCATCCCTATCCCGGAAAACGATGTTGTATGTCATCGTTTTCTGCTATTTGGCCGGAGCCCCGTCTTCCAAGTTACTGCAACATTCGAAGCTCACATGCCTGATAGAGCTGGCATATGACTCCATTTACCTCCAGCTCTGATCCGCTGGATGAGGACCACCACTAACAGTGTTAATCACTAAACTTCCGCCAGTACATGCGGGTTCCTCCGGTCTAACATGATTTGTATTTGATTTTAATTTGATGGGCCCGCACCTCCAGCCTATGGCGCTCGAACAAGCTGCTCCAACTTTCTTTCTCGGATCAATTTCTCGATAATATCCGATAGATGATGACACTCATTCGTGTTGTGGCCATAGCTATCGTGAAATCTACAAAACTTCCCAGTTTGGATCTGTTTCTCTGACGATTGCTTCGGAGCAGGTTTCTTATATTAGGTAGTATTACAAGTTTGCAAGTACACATTTCCCAAGATGTATTTAAAGGAGTATAGGTGTCAAACATGGAAGCTCTATGTCGCGGTCCGCGATTCTGATCCCGCTTCTTACCTTAATTCCCATCGCCTTTCGGCTGATTCTGCTTATTCTGTATATTTAATTGCACCTTTCCGGAACTCTCCCCGGTTTGTTTCACAACGACATTGCTTTGGATTCCTTCCACACTGGGCCCTGTGTCATCCTTTTTCCTAGACTGTTCCACATCCTCTCTTCTCAAAAACTGAGCTGCCTTGGAATAGAAACGGTCCAATGACGCAGGGGGTTTTCCGGACAACTAGTTGCCAAATTCAGAATCAGGATCGATTCCCTTAGTCGGTGCCATTAGAATGGAATTGTCATTAGGATTACTAATCTCAACGCATGTAGCGTGGAACCTCTCCAGGTAACGTCTGAGTGTCTCTCCAGGAGCTTGAGTGACACTGGGCAAGTTATTAACATCTTTGTGCCTTGTGACATGCATGCGAAACCACTCGACAAACTTTGTAGCCAACTGGTCGAAACATGAAATAGATCAGGGTGGTAGGCGAGTAAACCACATAGTCACGATGCCCCCTAGTGAGATTAGGAAGCTTCAGCATTTAACCGCATCATCCGCCTGTGCAGCATTCATCAACCATTCATACTTTAAAATGTGCTGGTTAGTGTCAGAGCTCCCTTCATAAACAGGTAGAGTTGGCATTCTAAATCACCGAGGCGGTTGGCTCTCACGGATTATCTAGCGGCTCATTGTTGGGATGTCTGGTGTCTGGACATTCTGGGCATGCTGGGCCAAGGTGTGGTCGGGTTCCACAATAAGAGGATGGCCCGGGCGTGGTTGACGGTCCATGCCTCACCTCCTTAGCTCCAAGTCTTCGAGAACATAAGGTTCAGGAGTATAATCGCATTGGCGATGGTTCGGGTCCGTTCGGTTCCGAGTGTCAGCTTCCAATTCGATGGTAGTGGCAGTAGCATGGTTGTCAGTAGTGTGATAGGGAACCGTTCCTCCTTGGGAGGAGGGTCCGGTCTGATGGTTGGTTGACGGACTAACTCTTGCTTATCCAATAGTCAAAGTGCACTGATGTCCGGTGGCCTGCGTATTGCTTCCATCCAACTGTGGGCGTGTGGATCTATGATTGTAATCTGAGGAAGCTGAGCTTTCAATAGATGAGCAAGAAGCCTAATCCCTTCTGGATCTCCTCCGTCTTTCCTAGTTCAACCGATTGGTTAACTCCCTATTGGTGTGGAGCTGTTGGGTAAACTAGTGGCGGCTTTGAGTCAGCTCTTGCATCAGTAGCTGGAACTTCTCCCTGGTGACAGGGCCTTGTGGATCCGAAGGTCCAGTAACATTCTGGTCTGTAGAGGGAAGTTGTGCGGGGTTCAACCTATCCCATCCTTCTGGATCTGCAGTGGTTGAGGTAGTCCTAGTAGCAACCATGGTATATAGCGAAGTTCTCTCCTAGACTTGGTGCAAATCTGAATAGGATGGAAGAACTCCTAGGCTTGAGATCTGGATCTTCTCCTTAGATTCTTGCAATTCGATATCAGCAGTAGATCCAATGAGCAGGAGAAAAGCTGGGTTTTCCCAATGAAAGCACCGAAGTGTTTGTACCAAAATTGGGCACAACACTCTTCGAATGTGTTTGAAGAGATAAAATGAAGAAAGTAAATGTAAAATGAGGTAGATCTAACAAACACACCAATTAACAGATAAGAAAAAGTGCTGAAACACACGAATTTAGAGTGGTTCGGCGTATGGCCTACGTTCACTATGAAATGATTGATGTTTATTGATTATAACTTGCTGGTTACAAAAGATTTACAATAGTACAATTGAAGTACAATAACAATTTTGGCAGAGTATCGGCGTAAAGAGCTAAAAGTCCATTTTCTGTAGGTCCAAGGTCACTATTTATAGGAGTAGGTAGCAAATATATCGCTAAGATCTCGAAAGACTTCTTCTTTCACGTGGGTGGGCCCACGGGATCGAGTTCAGGCGATTTCGACTTGATTTAAGAGCAATGCGAATTGAATTCGTATCGATCAAGAATTTATCCTTTTTGGCTGAAATTGATCAGGTACATTCTTGAGGTTGTAGGCAAGCTTCTGTGAAAATTTGGTGCTATTTGGACTTGCAGATCACGAGTTATGATCGATGCAAGTTTGGATGTTCAGTGTGCTGTCGAAATCGTATCGATACGATTCGTATGGTTCTGACTCATATCCATGCATCACGTGTCGATCAGATGACGTGGCGCTATCTTCCAGGATCGATCCACCTTTTACACCGAACGACCGAGACTTCCTCTCGATCACCCCTCGTTCATATCCATCCAAGGAACACTCCCCGTATCGATAGGTAGAGAACCAATTTGTATCGCTTGTTATAAGCTACTTCGTATCTACATGTATTTGTCCACTTCGTAATGATGGGAATAGCCACTTCGTATCGCTCGTAGTTTATGTGGATCTTATCGATCCTTGGGCCGATCGATACGAGTTCTTGGATGAGTTGAACGATACGAGTGGACCAGTGAGAGAACGATACGAAGCGCTTTTAGGTGATGGATACGAGTTGGTTAGTGCTGATGGCTACAAGTTGGATGGATACAAACGAGATTGTTCCTTCTCATGGATACGAATCACTTATCTGCTCAGATGGGTACGAAGTTGATAATTGCCAACCTAATGGATACGAACTCAACATCCTTCACGTGAGACTTGAATGGTCCATAACTCGAGCATACGAACTCTGATTGATTTGAAATTTGAGATGCTAGCTTCCATAGCTTTGCTTGTCATACCATGTCGATTGTAGCTAGATCTGGACTCGGACAAAATTTACCAGTATCCATAGTGAACCTGTGTATAACTGATCTTCGGGGCGAATTGTCTTTAGTTTTCAGTCAAGTCCTTGTGCTACGGCCTTGCCAAAAGGCAGGATAACACTTACTCCATGACAACATAATTTAATGCTAAAGGTATCGAATTTAACAGTATATTTTTACAAAATCTTATTCAGTTAAAATAGAATTATTGTTAGAATTGTGCTAAAGTTAAATGCACTGGTATGCACTTTATTTTACCCCTTGAAAAAATTGCAGCTGGCTACATTTTATCCAATCGGTCATCGATGTACTATCAACAAGTTGAATTTTTTGTGCGATTCAATATATATAAAAACTTTTCTAATTTGCAATTTAAAATATATGGAAACTTTTCTAATTTTCAATCTGGAATATATGAAAACTTTCTTAATTTGCAATTTAGAATATATGAAAAAATACTCTGCAAATTTAAAATTTATGGAAACTTTCCTTAATTATAATCTTACCTTATTTAAAACTTTCTATATGTCCATTCGCATCCAATAGCTCTCAGAAATTGGAGAAGACTATAACTAAAGGGGTAACCCATAGAGTTCATCATCCACGGAACTCAGAAAAAAATAATATAAGTCAACAAAGAAAAAAAACCCTAATTAATCAAATTAGGGATTTTTATTAGTCTTTTGTAATCTCACTACAACAAAAATACGTATTACAACGGCATTTTTACAATAGTCAAAAAAAGCCCGTTGTAGTAGAAACCTATTAAAACAGTTTTATTTTGCCTATTGTAATAGATGACACATTTCAACAACTCTTTTTCTTTGCTCGTTGTAATAGATACCAATTACAACGGTTTTCATTTGTCCGTTGTAATAGATATCTATTACAACTGTTTTTTGTCTGTTGTAATAACTACTAATTTTTATTAGTGCCTCTTCCCTGTTTTGCCCATTGTAATATACGCCTATTACAACCATTCTCTTTTGCCCGTTGCAATAAATATCAAATTTCACAACTTTTTTTTTCTAGTTGTAATAGACACATATTATAATCTTTTTAGTTTACCACTTGTAATAAATGTCAATTTTCAACAACTCTTAATCGGTCATCATTATCTTCGATTATTTTAGACATTGTAGGAGGATTTAATCAGTATTCCAACAAACTTAATTTTACTTTCCAATTATTAGTATGTAACCATATAAAATGTTTTTAAAATAAAATACAATGAGAATGTTTTAACAATTAATAATAACAAAAAATAATAACAAAAAATAATTAAGTAATAATAATTAAAAATTAATGTATAATAATTAATAATTAATTTGAAATATGAAATAATTCGTACTAATAACAAATAATAAATAAATAATAATTTTTTGTTTTTATGAAAGAGTGGTCCTCTTAAGAGGAGAGCACTCATATGTATTGCATAAAAACAGAATAAGTTCAATAGTTTGTTGGTTTAAAGCTATTACAAAAGCCGAAGATCATCACTGTGATGGTCAAATAAAAGTTAAAAGGATACACAAACAAATAATATAAATATAAAACTTGTTGGGGATTTTGCGGTTCGAGGCAAATTTGATGGCGATTGCGATGAAGATAATGCTGTACTTCCGACTTCAAGGATCTATGGAATAGATTCTTTCGGACAATAGTTCAACCCACCAGGTACAAACGGGTTATCGAACTATCGACTTTCAGGATTCAATGAAGCTCTATAACAGCGTAATCGGATTCAAAGTTTGTACGCCTTTGATCCGACCAAGAACACTTTATTAATGGTTTCTGATGATGCAATGTGTGTAGAATAGAAAGAAGAGGAAGAAGAAACAAATCTGCAACGATTCAGCGTTTGCAACACCTTGCAGATGTTACAAAATATAGAGTAATGGAAGTGCGGTGATTAGCAACACTTCCGTGGCGTCGCAGATCTGTGCAAGAAGAAGAAGAAGAGCACAAGAAAAAACTGTCTTCAATGATTTCTGGGCGTCACTATTTATAGTGGTAGAGAGGTGCCTATTCGCCAAGCGTCACAACCGTTTGCAACGGTCGTGTCTATTCATTTTGCAACGGTTCAATTTAAACGTCGCGTCCATTTATATTTTGCTACGTTCAGAAAAACGTTCCAATTTCCCGCCCTTTATTCAATTCGGTTCTGGGTTCTTAACAGGCTGAAATTTGGCCCGTTACTGTTCACGTACGATCCAAAAAATATTATCGGATCCGAAACCCGAAACCCAAAACCCGCACCCGACCTGGCCCAATTCGGTCGGACGAACGACGGCGGCGCGCGTGTGGTGTTGCATGACTTCTCTCCTCACAACAAAGCAAACATGTGGGAGCCCCAAGGCCCCAACATCCACATGAGAAAACCATATTTATACAAATATAATTCTTGATTTTCTAGCATGTGGGACTTATCTCTTCTTTCTTCTTTTCTTCTTCTCTTCCAAACAAAAAACCCAAACCCCAAATCTATTTGAAAATTTACAACAATCTCCCCCAATTTTCAAAATATAAGAAAAATTAATAAATAGGATGGCTGCATCACTAGAGTGACTTCCTACATACCCAAGTGGGATCAAGCCTATGTAGTTCTAAGATCAAGTTTTGCATCATCGTCAAAACCAACACATAAATAAAAGGTATCTTTTGGATTTGAACCTTTACTTAGTGTAAACCATTCAAAGCCTTATTGAGATTCTATGGTGAACGAATCTTGAACCAAGTATCCCTAATGATAAAACTGGAACAATCACACATGTTGATTTCCTTAGGTAAAGTGTTCTATATTGCTCAGCACGTTAATGGCCATGTGCTTAAATCCTGGTTCATGAGTCTACTTAGAAAGTGGTCTTACTTTCCTAGGAAACAGCCTGATTTCCATACTCATATAGGTAAGTCTCTTAAGGTGTTTCTGCGATTCACCTTTTAAGGTTTTTAGACTTATTAAGGATATGTATCCATCCTTTGTTCTTGCAGAATCCAACACTAAATAATATGGGATTATCGATTTAGTGTTCCATAATCATTCTCTTAACTTGTTGGTACCCATTGAACTTTGTCTATCCTTTTCAAGACATAAGTTGGGTTTCTGTTAAGGATGATCAACCTTCATTCACATACCTTAGTCCCATTTCTTGTGACTTTATAGAAACCATTGCCTTTGGATAACTCTTTGTAAGTGGGTCAGCCAAGTTTTTCTTCGTTTCTATGTAGTCAACAGTTATAACTCCTCGTTTGAGTAACTGTCTCACCATTTGATGTCTTAGACTCACATGTCTAGACTTTCCATTATATGTCTTATTAGACACATTGTATATCGTTGCTTGATTGTCACAGTTAATCAAGACTGTTGGAGATGGCTTCTTCCATAAAGGGATTTCCATTAATAAATTCCTAAGCCATTCCGCTTCTTTACATGCATCTGCTAATGCAATCAATTCCGACAACATTGCTGAGTCAGAAATACATGTCTGCTTCTTGGAAGCCCAAGACACAGCAGCGCCTCCTAATGTAAAGATCCATCCAGTCGTAGACTTGGATTGGGATTCTACATTATTCCAGGTTGCATCACTATATCCTTCTATTACAGCAGGATATCTTTTATAAGATAAACCATATTCAATGGTTCCTTTCAAATAATCTAAAACTCTAGAAATAGCTTTCCAATGTTCGAAATCTGGATTGCTCGTAAATCGACATAATACACTTATAGCATGTGCGGTGTCTGGTCTAGTGCAATGCATATCATACATAAGACTCCCAATAACACTGGAATACTCTAGTTGAGAGATAGTACGTCCAATGTTCTTTTCTAATTTAATAATAGGATCTAAAGGAGTTGGTGCTGGTTTGTCATCGTAATGACCATACTTTTGTAGGAATTTCTCTATGTAATGAGATTGAGTTAGTAATAACTCCCCATCTTTCCTAATAATTTTAATTCCCAAAATTACATCAGCCTCTCCTAGATCTTTCATATCGAATTTAGAAGATGGAAACTTTTTAGTTTCATTCACACATGATATATTAGAACCAAATATTAGCATGTCATCAACGTATAAACATATTATAACACTACCGTTGTTATCCGATTTGCTATAAATACATTTATCAGCATCATTAACAATGAATCCATATGACAGTGCAACTTTATCAAATTTCTCATGCCATTGCATGAGAGCTTGCTTCAGGCCATAAAGAGATTTCACTAATTTGCAAACTTTCTTTTCTTGGCCTGGGGTTTTGAAACCTTCAGGTTGTTCCATATATATCTCTTCTTCTAAATCTCCATTTAGAAAGGCAGTCTTTACATCCATTTGATGTATGACTAATTTATGAATTGATGCAAGTGCAATTAAACAGCGTATAGAAGATATGCGAGCAAGTGGAGCATATGTATCAAAGTAATCTACTCCATGTCTTTGCTTATATCCCTTAGCAACTAATCTAGCTTTAAACTTATCAATGGATCCATTTGTATTCAACTTTTTCTTGAATATCCATTTACATCCTATAGGTTTAGCACCAGGAGGTAAATTGGTTAAAACCCAAGTTTGGTTTAATAGTATGGAATTCATTTCATCATTGATAGCTTCTTTCCAGAAATTGGAATCTCTGGAACTCATAGCCTCAGAATAAGTTTTGGGATCGTCATCGACATTCATTACATATTTAGTCACATTAAGGACTTCGTCCTTACTGCCTTCTACAAGATATGTAATGAAGTCAGGACCATAGT
Organism: Allium fistulosum; assembly: GCA_030737815.1. Taxonomy (NCBI): domain Eukaryota; kingdom Viridiplantae; phylum Streptophyta; class Magnoliopsida; order Asparagales; family Amaryllidaceae; genus Allium; species Allium fistulosum. Next base: position 372,653,670 of record CM060902.1, on the reverse strand, counting down.
CCTTCTCTATTCTCGCTCTTTTACTTCTTCGTTGTTCAGTACTATTATTTGGTACCGATACTTCCTTGCTGTTTTGAGAAGGAGCATAATCATCGTCATTGATATCATTAGCCATACTAGGTTCTGGACTAGATGATCTCAATGGGATCTTAATAGTTTGATTTTCAAAAAATTCTACATCTACAGATTATATAACTTCTAGGGTGTCAAGAATAAGGAATCTATAAGTTATACTATTAAGTGAATATCCTATGAAAACACATTTAAATGCTCTATTTTCTAACTTTGGTCGTTTAGGGTCTGGTTTTCTAACATATGCTAAGCAAGCCCAAACTTTAAGTCTAGTTAGGTTAGGTTTCCTATTAAACCATAATTCATAAGGGGAAATATTATTCTTTTTAAGTGGTACTCTATTTAAAATATAACATGCAGATAACATAGCATCACCCCATAGGTTATAAGGTAAATTAGAACTTATGAGCATGGCATTAACCATTTCTACTAAGGTTCTATTCTTCCTTTCAGCAACACCATTTTGTTATGGTGTATATGGGGCAGTACATTGGTGAACTATACCTTGTTGTTTACAAAACAAGGTGAATTCATTTGAGAAATATTCACCACCACGATCTGAATGTAATATTTTAATTTTAACTCCTAATTGTGTTTCGACCACTGCTTTGTAAATTTTGAATTTATCAAAAGCCTCATCTTTAGTTTTCATTAGATATATATATGCATATCTAGTATAATCATCAATGAATGTTATATAGTATTGGTTACCACCATAGGTGATATGACTTTTTAAGTCACCCACATCACTATATACCAAATCAAGCAAACCAGTTTTCCTTTCTACGGATTTAAAGGATTTTCGGTGTATTTTTGCTTGAACACATATTTCACATTTAGAGATGGTATCGAAATCAAAATCAGAAATTAATCCTAATTTATGTATATTTCTAATGGAATTATAATTAACATGTCCTAATCTACCATGCCATAAATTAATAGAATCAACAATATAAACAGAAGATTTCTTTATTAGATTCAACTTAATCATGTCGTTACAAGAGTATCTTTGTCCAATGAATCTACCATTCTTAGACAACACTAGCTTATCAGACTCATACACCATCTTGAGTCCTCCTTTGTTAAGAAGGTATCCAGATACCAAATTCTTACACATATCAGGTACATAAAATACATTTACTAGTGTAAGAACTTTTCCAGAGGTGAAAGTAAGTTCTATAGTGCCTTTTCCCAAAACTTTGCTTGGAACTTTATTTGCTCCAGTAACTTCGTCGGCTTCTCGTTTATTTTCTTCGTAACTCTTGAACAGATTACGGTCTTTGCAAATATGAATGGTTGCTCCAGTATCGAACCACCAATCATTATCATTGCCGCTAACGGAGTTCGCCTCTTGCACTACAGCCACAAGCGAGTCTTCGACCACATTCACTTTTTGTTGTTTCTTCCGCAGACGGCAGTCTCGGGCATAGTGTCCAGGCTTGTTACAAAAATAACAAGCACCTTTCTTTTTGTTGTTGGTTTTGGAATGATTTTTCTTCTTAAACTGTGTCTCATTATTTGGCTTTAACGAATCAGTAATTTCAACATTATTTGCCTTAGAATGGGACTCAGTTTGCGGATTATCATCTAGATCGCGTTTGCGAGAGTCTTCTTCAATACGAAGATGACGTTGTAAACTGTCTAAATTATAATCCGTTTCCGCATGCTTCATCTTTTTCTTATAATCATTCCAACTATGCGGAAGTCTCGAAATTATAACTCCAACAACAAAAGATTCAGGGAGATCAATTCCAGCATCTTTAAGTTGATTCACCAACAACAAGATTTCGCTTACTTGTCCAATTATGGACTTATTGGTGACCATTTTGAAATCCATAAAATTAGAAATAAGAAACTTTTTATTACTTGCCTCGGATATGCGGTACTTATTCTCCAGTGCAGTCCAGAGTGCCTTCGCTGTTTCCAAGGTCCTATGAGCATTGTAGACTGGGGTAGATAGCGCATTCAGAATATGGCCTCTGCATAGAAAATCGTCCTCTTTGCGCTTTGCACGTCTAGCCTTTAGAGCAGCATCATCCTTATCAGTTTCCTCCGGGATTTCTTCCAAGTCATTTTCTAAAATGTAGAACAACTTGACGGTGACCAAGAAAATTTTCATCGTCTCTTGCCAATGAGTGAAATTGTCGCCATCAAAACGCTCTAATCGAGATAGATGCTGATTCATAACTTGTAGAGCGCTCGAACCTTCCATGGTTGAGAAATATTGTCTGAAATTTGTTGGGGATTTTGCGGTTCGAGACAAATTTGATGGCGATTGCAATGAAGATAATGCTGTACTTCCGACTTCAAGGATCTATGGAATAGATTCTTTCAGATAATAGTTCAACCCACCAGGTACAAACGGGTTATCGAACTATCGACTTTCAGGATTCAATGAAGCTCTATAACAGCGTAATCGGATTCAAAGTTTGCACGCCTTTGATTCGGCCAAGAACACTTTATTAATGGTTTCTGATGATGCAATTTGTGTAGAATAGAAAGAAGAGGAAGAAGAAACAAATCTGCAACGATTCAGCGCCTTGCAGATGTTACAAAATATAGAGTAATGGAAGTGCGGCGATTAGCAACACTTCCCTGGCGTCGCAGATCTGTGCAAGAAGAAGAAGAAGAGCACCAGAAAAAACTGTCTTCAACGATTTCTGGGCATCACTATTTATAGTGGTAGAGAGGTGCCTATTCGCCAAGCGTCACAACCGTTTGCAACGGTCGTGTCTATTCATTCTGCAACGGTTCAATTTAAACGTCGCGTCCATTCATATTTTGCAACGTTCAGAAAAACATTCCAGTTTCCCACCCTTTATTCAATTCGGTTCTGGGTCCTTAACGGGCTGAAATTTGGCCCGTTACTGTTCACGTACGATCCAAAAAATATTATCGGATCCGAAACCCGCACCCGACCCGACCCGGTTCGGTCGGACAAACGGCGGCGCCGCGCGTGTGGTGTTGCATGACTTCTCTCCTCACAACAAAGCAAACATGTGGGAGCCCCAAGGCCCCAACATCCACATGAGAAAACTATATTTATACAAATATAGTTCTTGATTTTCTAGCACGTGAGACTTATCTCTTCTTTCTTCTTTTCTTCTTCTCTTCCAAACAAAAAACCCAAACCCCAAATCTATTTGAAAATTTACAACAAAGCTCTGGCAAAAACTGAATATTGCTCATGTTTGTGCTTATTGCAGTCAGAGATATCATGGTGTGGGTAGAAGGCGTAGCTACTGTAAGGTGAGGAGCGTGAAACTGACAAGCAGCGGGTGCTGTTTGTAGAGTTACTGATAAGGCAGCCAGAGGCAAACTGAATATAGCTCATGTTGAATAAAGTAACTGTTGAATAAAGTTCATGAACTGTTGATAGTTAAATAAGGCCAAATTGACTGAATAGCTAATGAAGCAGGCCACGCCTTAAGATATATTGTTCAGAGGATTGGATGTGCATTAAGAACAGCTGATGGTCCTAGCAAGTGAAGCAGGCCTTAGACAAAGCTGAAACTGGAGGGGTACTGGCATATGTACAACATGTAGTACTAGTTGTAGTGGTTGGAGGAAGGTTGCAGAGTCAAAGCATGGTTGTGCAGGACGAAGTGCGAGTTGCATTGCGTGTGATGTCAGAAGCTAAGGCCTGGAGAAGAGAATGTAAATGAAGTGGATTTAGCAATTCTGAAGCTTTGTGCTTAGTTCATGTCAGAAGCTGGAGCTAACTTGGGGATTTGGCAAGCTGATGGATCTAGGCAGATTAGATACCTGAAAAAAAACACAAAACAAAAACAAAAAACACTATCTGTGTACACTAGTAGAAAACAGTTTGTTAGGCAAAGCGGTAGTTAAAATACGAAACAAGATAAGAGTCATAGGTCCCTGTTTTTGATGTTGTTATACAAAAAGTCCCTGTAGAAATGAATTTGTAAATTTGGTCCCTACTTTTCAAAAATAAAAAAACGCAAAGCGTTTGCACTTTTCTGACAGAAAATGCAAGATAACTTGCACTTTTCTAATTTTGAAATATTTTTCGAAATTTTCTAAAATTTGAAAATTTTGAAAAACACAAGTTCACTTGCACTTTCTATCAGGAAAGTGCAAGTTAGTTTGCGCTTTCTAATTTTGAAAATTTTGAAAAGCGTAAAGTAACTTGCGCTTTCTAATTATGAATTTTTTTTGAAAATTTTAAAATTTTTGAAAAGCGCAAGATAACTTGCGCTTTCTATCAGGAAAACGCAAGTTGGTTTGCGCTTTTTGATTTTGAAAATTTTGAAATTTTAAAAAGCACAAGCTAACTTGCGTTTTCTGATTAGAAAAAACAGGGACTAAATTTACATACTTATTTCTACAGGGACTTTTCTTGTAACACCATCAGAAATAGGGACCTTTGGTGCAAAGCCCCGAAACGAAAACTAGGTATAAATATATATCTGTATATAAAAAGCCCCACTGATCATGTTTTTAATTGTTCATAAACTATCATCAAAGCAGTAGTAAACATATTGAGCTAATTACATTGCTTTTTAGGAGTACTCGTGCATTGTATTAGCTAAAGTATTGAAATACCTTCAATTCTTCATCTCGTATCTATGATATAAAAAGTGCTATTTTGAACTACTTTTATTCGTTGGACATTTAACAAATTTGTATGTTATGTCATATTTGTTATTTTTCAGGCTATATAATCTAAATTCGAGACCATAGCTCAGTGAGCACATTCAAAAGCCTGAACAGAGAGTGATATTTATTTTTTATCACATTATGGTTATTTGTTGGAACTAATGTTATCAGTTGGGACAGAGAGTGCTATTTTGAGCTATTGTTATTGTACAAGCCCCACTGATCATGCAACAATTATTTTTCTTTAACACATTAAGATAGTCTAACAGAGAATGATATTTATGTTTACTCTGTTCAGGCTATTTTTCTTTATCATATTCAAAAGCCCCACAGGTCATGCAGTAATAAATTAAACAAGATATTAAATCTCGTTTATGTCATGCAACATACAGCAGAAAATAATATTTTGAACGTGGATTACCTGGAACATTTTAGCTTAATAACATTTTTTTTTGTTGTAATCGTGAAATCGGAAGGCTGTCATATATAGCAATAGCAACCTGTTGTATTTATACTTAGTGAGATCTATCATTAAGGTTAAATATTTTTGAATATGCAGGCATATAACTAAATAACTAAATATATATCTTAACCCTCCATCTATACCAATTAAAATTTTATATGGTTATTAATTGGGCCGTGTATATAAGTATATTTAGATAAATTATAAACATACACACACACACATATATATATATACACACACACACACATACATACATACATATATATATAATTATATATATAATTATATATAGATGAGTAAATGTACACGCACATACACACATACTCCTTTACTTAAGTATGTACGTGTTTTCATGTAAATACTAGTGTTAAGTGTAATACACACACACACACATATATATATATGTATGTATGTTTGTATGTATGTATGTATGTATGTATATATGTATGTATGTATTCATACATGCATACACACACATACATACATACATACATACATATATATATATAACTTTTTTTATATTTATAATTATATATACAGATGAGTAAATGTACAACAGATACACACACATATATTTATAGTTATAATTATATATAGATGAGTAAATGTACACGCAGATACACACATATTCCTTTACTTAAGTATATGTGTATTCATGTAAACAATAGTGTTAAGTGTAATTATGGTAATATTATTCGTATAAATGCATATTTATGTTAGATATAAAATGGAAGATGGTTTAATTCTTTATACATACATACATACATACATATATATACATACATACATATATATATATACACACACACACATTAATTCTTTATAATATTAATTCCATATTCGTGAAAAATGCTAAAAGGGGGCAACAATACATCAAGAATCTTTTAGGGCTTATTGAATGATAAGCTAAAATCGAGTATGGAGAAGGCTATGTCCGAGGCACGATTGTTGTAGGGGGATTAGCTTCACCAATCCTTTCCAGGTGAGGTCGCCAGTTAGTTTGGGATAGGTCAGTGTATATGTATTAGAAAATATACCTAGCAGTAAGATAAAGAATAGAAGAGAAATTGTTATAAGTATTTTTAAATATGTGTTGATTGCGTTTAGACCATAAGCTCCAGCAGGTTATTGAGTAGATTGAGCCTAGCTTTTTCCTAGTTGGTTGAAAAAAATTAGATCTGAAGATAGTCCAATAAATTTTAGGTGGGGGCACGTAGGAATTAATATTAATATTAAATATCTCTAGAATTTGGCAAATTATATTTTGGGAGAAGTGATAGTCAAAGAATAAATGGGAAGTTGTCTCAGGCATCAAACTACAAAGGTAACATGGATTCAGATTATTAGCGGTGGCTATTTTCGCGTTAAGCATGGTTATGGTGTTTAGTTTATCGTGTAAAACAATTCATGTGTGAAGTTTGATTTTAGAAGGGATATTGGTTTTCCATATGTGTTTAAAGTAACTGAGATTTTTAGTTCCTGAGAAAACTAAAAAAGTATACATCGATTTGGAGGTATAGCAATTCTTTTTATCCCAACACCAAACGAGTTGATCACGGCTATTTTTGGTATTATAGTTTTCGACCATTTTAATTAACCTTATGTATTGATTAAGAGTATCCCCTATTAAGTTTTGACTAAATGAGATATGTTATTTGGCCTTTTGACCGGGCCATATTCAGACTGATTGGACAAGTTAGACTCGATGACAGGAAAGAAAAGCAGTCCAAAGGGGTAATCACAGAGTCCCATAGATCAAGCCCAGACAACAATATGAAGCAACGATCAAGCGAAACCAAGAGATAGACTCTACAGAACATTCTAAGTAGGGAATAGTGCCTCCCCTAGGCAGAGGATCAGATCGCATCACAATGGCAATAAACAACATCAATCAGCAGTTTAACTCAACGTGAATCGATCGATATCTCTTAATACATGAAGGCAACTATGCAAACAACTTCGGAAACATGAAATTAACACGGAGAGGGACCAACCAAAGGGATCGCACACTGCCACTTGGCGTGGAAGACCGATCGGAGCCGATTTCTATACACAGGGAATAGGGCCTCGAAATTTTCTGGGTGACCTCATCCACATCTGGAGATTCTGCTATTGAAATTTCAAGAAGATATTCGGTCATCTACCCCTATAAATACAAGCTTCATAGTTCATTTGAGGAATCTTTACACTGTTGTTTTCTAGATACTCCGTTTTAATGACAGATTCTGATCTGATCCCTCTTGTACTCAGAAATTCGAGTAATTAATAAAGCAATTTCATCAAAGTGGACATTGGCATTCAACGCCGAACCACTATAAATCTGTTTGTTATCGCTTTTTACCTATTTTCTACTCGTTTCCTCGTTTTTAATTTTGTTTTCTTCATTTATTTCTCTACATATAATCTATTGGGTGTTTATGCCAACTTTTGGTGCAAACATTTTGGTGCTTTCACTGAAAACGAATTCTCAGCTCGATTGGATCTCATCATCTACTGGTGGATTCACATATCCATGAGACAGATCTAGATTTCTGCCAACAAGTTTCCATTTCTACTTATATTTTAAGATCTAGGAGGAAGCTATTAACCATGGCTAGAGGAAAGTCTAATACTTCCCATGCTGTTGAAGGAAATGAAGATGCTAGCGTTTAACAAGTTGATCAAAATGTACAATCGGCGGTAGCCGATGCCCAAAATCCGGTTGATTATATCACCAGAGATGATTTTATAGTCCTAATGAATGATGGATAGCCGTCGGCAGCTCAACCAGCAAATCCAGGCTAACATCGACCTGATGAACCGGTTGAAAGATCGGCGTGGAAAGAATAGGAGGGAGCCTACTCCATATTCAGGGTTGGAAAATTTCTTCTCATCTAACGACTATCACCGAAGCAAATGCCGCAAAATAGATTCATATGCACCTGGAACATCAAGATGAGATCAATCGATCGTCCATGGCCGATCGACACCAATCGGTGCCGAACCGCCCAGGGGGATCGGTAATGAATCCTCTAATCAAGGAGGATCGGTATACATGTGGAGGTGCTTACTCTGGATGTGTAGCGATCAATCAAAGTGATGGAGTCAGGCGAATGTGGTTGAACCGAAGCTGAGAGACGATGATGGAATTGCTACTCAGGAAATGGATCAAGAGCAAGAGGAGCCAAAGCAACATGACACTGCCCGAAGGCATGTCACGTGAGGTGGAGCACTACTACCGCCTGACACCAACTTTCCAAACACCAAACTTAACAGCTATGATGAGGCAGCTAGTGAAAGAAAGTCAAGGCTTTGACCAACAATGATTAGGGACTCTCCAGAAGTCATACTCCATTCACCGACAACATTCTACATGCAAAATATCCGTGAAGGTTCCATATGCCTACGATACCTGCCTATGCAGAAAAAACCAACCCCAAGCAGCATCTCTTAAAGTGTAAATGGCATATGGACTTCGCCTGAGCCACTGATGCAGTCAAGTGTAGGTGATTCCCCATTTTTCTAGAAGATGATGCGACCATGTGGTTCACCATGCTACCACCACGGTCAATCTCTTTATTTGACGAGGTAGAGAAGAAGTTCCTGGAGTAGTTCCGCATGCACATGACTTGCCCTAAGGATGTAATGTCACTCTCCAGTTTGGTCCATGCACCGAGGGAGTCACTGAAAGATATTCTAGAAAGGTTTAATACAATTGTTACAGAAGTCAGTAATTCGAATGATGGTGCAATACATGGCACTGACTAAGGGAGTCGAATCCGATTCCGAGTTTAGCGGTTGGTTAGCAGGAAAGCCTCCTTCCACATTGGATAGTTTCTTTGCAAAGGCGGCTTAGTTTCTAAGGAAGGAGGAGGAAAAGCGAACCAGTAAGAGAGATGTTGCAGGCCCAAGCACTAGGGAGTGCAGAGTAGTGTGGCAGTAAACAGTCCGGTGATATTTCCAAAAATGTTCAGATCAATGTTCAAAACAAACCGAATGAGTAGAAGAAAGGCGGTGATAGAAGCCGCGACCAAAGATGGGATTTCGAAAAAGTTAAGCCATGGATTCCATCGTTCGATACATATACACCATTGAATACGTCACTAGAGAATGCTTATCTATCGACCTGTAACACCATGCAGTATGGGAAACCACCTCCAAAGGAACCGACGGAGAAGCAGAGACAGTTCAGGAAGTACTATAGATTTCATTAAGAGTTACAAACATACCATGGATGAATTTTTCCACCTCCGTGATGTTATTCAGAAGTTAATTCGAGAAAGAAAGTTGCAGCAATTTGTTAAAGTCTCGTAGGATGGTGGGCAGGGGACATCCGACCCTACTCGAGGACATGCTCCGCCTAGTGCTGAGAAACCTCGACGGATGAAAGGGAGATTAGTCATTAATACAATTATCGGAGGACCACGTCCGGTCAATAAAAGTTGGAATGAGATGGAATGTTACGTGAACGGACATGTTGATATATAATGTTTCTCAAACACAGAGGACAGTACTCCAGCAAAGCAGCGGCGAACTACGACATATGATATCATATTTCGAAGTAGAGATGCAGACAAGGTGGAGGCCCCTACGATTGACCCGATGGTGACCTCGGCCATGATTGGCCCCGCCTTGGTGAGAAAGATTCTGATTGATTATGGAAATTCTATGAATATCATTTCCAAGAAGGCGTATGTCCAGATGTTATTAGAAGCCAAAGATCAAAAACCGTGCAAAGCCTGTATTCATAGCTTTAACGGTATCGCAATTGAAGCGGTAGGCTATGTCGAGCTGCCCATGAAATTAGGAGAGGGCAACCAAAGGAGAGTGCGGGTGCTGCCATTTATTGTGATGGATGTGAACTCTTCGTACAATGCTTTTCTCGGTCGACCGGCCCTTGCTAAATTCAGGGCAGTTATTGCCCCTTGGTGCTTAACGCTAAAATTTCTGACAGAGAATGATGTGGAATTATCTATGGAGATCAGATGACTGGACGTGCTCGTTATGTGGCTGAGTGGAGACACGCTCAGCGAAGGGAGAAAGGAAAGGATGCCGAGAAGCCTTTCTGCATCAAAACCAATGAAGCTTAATAATCAACGTCCGAGTTTTGGCTTGGGCACCACAGTCAGTTCTATAAAGATATAGATCCGAGAGACGAAGAAGTGGGGCCCAAAGAAACCAAGGCTGCACCCATTGATCTGACGATTGATATCACGATCAGGCACGACAACCCATCATAGGTCTTGAAGATCAGATTACAGCTCGGTGCAATGATGATAAAGAAATTAACTAGCTTTCTCTGTGCGAATCTTGATTGTTCACTTGGACTCATTATTACATGTGTGGGAACTCGCCGACTATCGCAAGCCATGCATTAAATATCGACCCGAGGCATGTCCCGATGAAACAAAAGCGATGAGGCATGGACCCAGAGAGATCTTCTGCACTTAAAGAGAAGGTGGATAAACTTAAAAGCAATGGGTTTATCCACGACGCCCTCTACCCGAAATGGGTATCTAATCTAGTTCTTGTGAGGAAAGCTAATGGAAAGTTGCGAACATGCCTCGACTATTCAGATCTGAACAAGGCTTGCCCGAAAGATAGCTTTCCACTTTCAGGATCGACCAGCTGGTAGAATCAACTGTTGGGCATGAACTGCTTTCATTCATGGATGCGTACTTTGAAAACAATCGGATTCCAATGCACGTCCCAGACCAGGAACACACCAGCTTCATTACCGACCTGAGACTATACTACTACGTTGTGATGCCTTTTAGACTAAAGAACGCTGGAGAAACTTACCAAAGACTAGTCAACCGGATGTTCAAAGAGCAGATTAGATGATCAATGGAAGTATACGTGGATGATATGCTTGTGAAGTCATGAAAATCAAACAATCACATCTTGACTTAGCAAAGATGTTCAGCGTTCTCCACAAATATGGGATGAAACTTAATCCCTTGAAATGCTCTTTTGGCATTGCGTCAGGAAAATTCTTAGATTTCATTGTTAACTCTCGCAGAAATGAAGCTAATCCCGAGAAGATTCAAGTGATAAGGAATATCAAGGTGCTAAAGACAATCAATCAGGTGCAAAGTCTAAATGGGAAGGTCGCCGCCCTGAGCTGGCTCATTTCCAGAGCCACCAAAAAGTGTATTCCTTTCTTTGACTTAATCAGGAGAGGGAAGAGAAACTTTGAATGGACGTAGGATTGTATTGATGCGTTTCAAGCTTTGGTATATTACTTAGAGAGAGCCTTCATCTTGTCCAAGCCATTGGATCTTGAAGACCTGTACATCTATTTAGTGGTGTCGGTATATGCTATAAGTGCGGTACTGCTGCATGAAGAGAATCGAATCTAGAGGCCAGTATACTATGTTAGCAAGTGGTTGATAGGTGCTGAGAGGAACTATCCAAAACTAGAGAAGCTCACGTATTGCCTGTTGATTGCGTCAAGAAAGCTCCGCCATTATTTCCAGGTTCATCCCATCAATGCCTTCACCGACCAGCCGTTACGATAGGTTCTACAGCGACCTAAGACGTCTGCAAGGTTGCTTAAATGGAACATCGAATTAAGTCAGTTCAATATCACTTATCTCCCTTGAAGAGTCATCCATGGACAAGAACTGGCGGACTTCATAGCCGAATTCACTACATAAGACGACTCTTCGGAGAGTTGTAAAGAACATACCATCCAATGGAAGATGTATATGAATGGAGCATCCAACGATCGAGTTTCTAGTGTCAGAGTCATACTGGTAACTCCTAAGGAACGCTTGATCTTCTATGCCCTGAAACTTGACTTCCCTACAACGAATAGCGAAGCTGAAAATGAAGCCTTGATAGTTGAGCTTAAACTGGCTTGAGAGCTAGGAGTAAAAGCATTACAAATTTTCTATGATTCCCAGTTAGTATTGTATTAAGTCAAGGGAGAATATCAGACCAAAGGAGCACGACTCACTCCTTACCTCAACCGGGTCCAAGAGCCGCTAACCGATTTTGAGCATTACACCATTACACACATCCCCAGAGAACAGAACAAGAAAGCTGACTCGCTGGCTAAGTTAGCCAGTTTCGAAGATACACAACAAATGGGCTTGTTCTAGTTGAAACACTTAGTGCTCTGAGCATTGACAAGAAGGAGATTGATTGGGTTATAGAAATGGAGTCCAAGAAGGATTCGTGGATGACTCCAATTAAAAATTATTTGCAAAAGGGAATCCTTTCTGAATGGAGAAATGAAAAACGAAAGATCCTTCATAAAGCTTTATGTACATCCTTTAAGGAGTCATGTACAGAAAAGGTTTCTACATCCCCCTGCTTCGGTGTATCGCCAACGATGAAATCAAACAAGTATTAAGAGAAGTCCATGAAAGAGAAAGTGGCGATCACACCTTGCGGCAAACGCTGGCGAATAAGATACTTCGCTTTGGTTATTTCTGGCCAACTGTCACTCGAGATGCAATTGATTATGCTAGATGATGTGATAAGTGCTAGATGTTTGCAAAAAATCTGAGAGCCCCACCGACAAAAGTAACTCAGATGGTCTGTCGATGGCCATTTGCTACTTAGGGTATAGACATCATCGGCTTCTTGTGTTTTGCAAAGGAGGTGCGAAGTACGCCATCGTAGCAGTTGACTACTTTACTAAATGGGCTAAAGCCGAACCTTTAGCCATGATTACTATAAAGAAAGTAATCAATTTTGTTATTCGAAACATCATCTGTCATTTTGCCTTTCCCTGAACAATCGTAACCAACAACGGGACCCAATTCGATAATGCTGAGTTCAAAGACTTCTGTCGTCGACATCATATCAAGAAAAGATTTGCGACAGTTTCTCACCCTCAAACTAATGGATAGGTTAAAGCTGTCAACAAAATTATAAAGTCCATTCTGAGGAAGCATTTGGAAAAGGCTAGAGGCAAGTGGGTTGACGAACTTCCATTAGCATTATGGGCATACAGAACTACCCACAAGTCCACAACCGACCATACTCCATTCGCCCTTTCTTACAGATCCGAAGCCGTGATTCCTGTAGAACTTAAAGTCCCTTCTCATCGAGTGACTTACTTTGACCTCAGAACTAATAGAGATATCCTTTTGGAATCTCTGGATATGGTCGACAAAATGCGTGAAGAAACTATATTGAGGGCAGCTGCATACCGACATCGAGTCGCCCGATACTATAATATTAAAGTCCAAACCAGGACCTTTGAAATTGGCGATCTTGTCCTGAAACGGATCTTTCCTAGCCCCGCAAACATGGGTTCGAAACGAAAAGGATCGTATGTCATCAATCGGAAGCTTGGAGATGGAACTTTAAAGCTAGCGACTGTCGATGGCATCACACTTCCTAGAGCATGGAATAGCGAGCATTTATGAGCTATTTCACTTAGTTTTGTTCCATTCAGTTGTATTTCATTTAGAATTTTCTTTTGTAGTTGAATGCAAAGCCATGTAAGAAGACAGACTCTATCGCTTCTTTTTCAGTTTGCAATAAAATTTGAAGTTTGTTCCATATTTGTGAGTTGTTTGCGCATAATATAATAGTTGTGATGTACGACCAACTTACATCCACATATGCATCGTATAAACCAACAAGTGCCTGGAGTTTGGGACCAACCAAGTACTTGGGTCCATAATTTAATTAAACAAAATGAACATGACTCATCTGTTCATCCATTAACTCTCACCTACAATCTAACAGGCCAAGTATAAAGCAGAGAGCGGGTGTGAATCGACCACCGATTAACTAACTCCGTCTCCCGACTCGATGGGATGAATGTAAAGTGTTAACCCGCTTTTGTCAAGGCCATAAACAGGCGGATTCAACCTAACCAACTTCACGATTATCGATGCAGGAATACGATGGATTCAGTTTAAAAGGATGAAGTCCACTTCGATATGTCGTTCGGTCTGGAAGTTGTGGGTCGTTCGGCATGGACGGTTCGGCCTGGAAGATGAGGGCCGTTCGGCAGCAATGTAGGAGTGCAGGATTGCAGGAGTGTAGGATTTCAGGAGTGCAGGGATGCCGCTCGGCAGGATTACATGAGTGTAGGAGTGTAGGGATGCCGCTCGGCAGGAATACGGCTCGGCAGGATACGGCTCGGCAGGAATGCCGCTCGGTAGGAATGCCGCTCGGTAGGATTGTGGCTCGGCAGGACTGCAGGAGTGCAGGAGTGCAGGGTGCAGGGATGCCGCTCGGCAGGAAGCGGCTCGGTAGGAATGCGGCTCGGCAGGATGCGGCTCGGCAGGATGTCGCTCGGTAGGATTGCCGCTCGGCAGGATGCGGCTCGGTAGGATGCCGCTCGGCAGGATTGCGGCTCGGCAGGATTACAGGAGTGCAGGGATACCGCTCGGTAGGATTGCAGTAGTGCAGGAGTGCAGGGATGCCGTTCGGCATGAAGCGGCTCGGCAGGAATGCCGCTCGGCAGGAATGCCGCTCGGTAGGATGCGGCTCGGCAGGATGCCGCTCGGCAGGATTGTGGCTCGGCAGGATTGCAGGAGTGCAGGGATGCCGCTCGGCAGAAGTGCAGGATTGCAGGAGTGCAGGAGTGCAGGATTGCAGGATTGCATGGCTCGGTATTATGGTGTGGCTATGGACCTGATGGGCCCAGGCTACTCAGAAAGCCCAACAACTCGGGATTTACCTATAAATACAGCATGTAAGGGTTCAGAAAAAGGATCTTCTCTCTACTCTCTGACTTTCTATTTTCTAAGGCTGAGGTTACTCTGCCATTTTGTAACTGTAATTGATTCTCATATAAATAAAAAGGAAAACTTTTGGAGTGGACATAGGTCGGAGTTAGCCGAACCACTATAAAATCTGTTGTTATTTACTGTTTTCATTTGAGTTTTAACTATTCTTCACATTATTACTCTCTACATACATTCTATCTCCGAGCTGTGACTTGTATTTGATGCTTTCATCTGGATTTGGGTGTTAGTGACCAATTTTGGCGCTAACACTTTGGTGCTTTCACTGAGAACGCAAGCACTCGGGAATTTGGAGTTAGGAACATGGATCCTAGAAAGCAATGGCTAGACCACCAACAAGGAAGAAAGCAGCAGAAAGGAGCAATCGGGAAGGAAGTCAAGCGGTCTCTTCTGGAGCTGGAGAGGATCATGCATCCATTTACATAACTCGGGACGAGATGCAGGTAATGATGAATTCTATGTAGGAGCAGATGATGAAACGACAAGAGGAGATGATGCAGGCTCTTCTTAGGCAATTTGGACAACCAGGAACTGCAGGTGCTCAAGTTCTTGGAACTGGACCAGAGGAACTCAACCAACGGACAGATGGAGTGATTCAGCAGGGGGCAGCTCCCAATCAACAAACAGCTAACAATTTAGATGGACCTAGACTCGGGGGCACACCACCAGGTGATGCTGGACCAGTTCATGGAGGGATACCGGATGACGCTACGTGGCCTGACGTCGATAGGAATACAGGAGTATGTGATGACGAATATGTGCCAGAATTTCCTCGGGGACTTGGGGGCAGTCTGGAAACATGGATAGGGGCAACCCTTGGTTGGAAACACTGGATTGGCTGACATTATCAGGCAGACTATTCACGGAGGTCTGACAAACAGGGATTCAGAGGGAGTTAACAAAAGTCCATTTACCCGGAACATTAGGACAGCTAGGAATCCGCCTGATTTCAAACTACCCACTCTGGAAGTATACAACGGGAAGGCAGATCCCACCGACCACTTGATGAGGTACACTAGGCATATGGAAGTGCTGGGGGCAACGGAGGAGGTTATGGCCCGATGTTTCCCCCTGTACTTGACTGATATTGCTACTATGTGGTTCAGACAGTTGGAGGATGGATCCATTGGAACATGGACGGAACTGGTGGACAAGTTCTTAAGTCAGTTTCGAGTTCACATAAAAAGGCCAAAGAACGTGATGATGCTAACATCAGTCAAACAGGGGGCGGATGAATCGCTCAGGACATTCTTAACTCGGTTTAATGCAGCAAATGCTTCGGTGGATCGGCCGGATCCATCAATGGTTCTGATGGCTGCGGTATCAGGAGTCAGAGATAATTCAGATTTCAAAGTATCGTTGATACGGGACCCACCGTTGGATCTTGGGGAATTCTATCATGAAGCTGAGAGATTTCTTCGACAAGAGGATGCACGTTTGGACATGAGGTCAAAGGAAGTAAACATGACTAAGAATGGAGGACTACCTAGCGAAAGCTCGGGTGGGGGCAAGGATAAAGGGAAAAGGAAGCGCTGGGGAGAACCAAAGTTCTCCACTTATATAGGATTGAATGCAACGTTGGAGCGGATATTCTTGGATACTCGAGATCGCCTTCCGTATCGAAGGCCGGCAAGGAGGGAGCCTTCAGAACGAGAAAGGGCGTCAGGAAAGCACTGTCTTTTTCATGACCTGGACGGACATGACACTAACAGCTGCCGGCATTTGAAGTACATAATTGAGGAGCATATAAGGAATGGTCAGTTGCAACAATATGTCGGAACTCGGAATGCGGCGGTGGAACAGGAGCAGCCACCGCCTACCTTGAACGACGAGGGCATGAGGCCCGGAAATGGTAGCCGATTGGTCATCAACTAATCTTGATGGTTTGGAATAAGTAACAAACTCCGGGCGAACGGTTAAATCACTTACTCATGTACGGGGTCGGAGATAACCCTCAGGCATGCTCTGAGATGATGGCTTACCGAGACGCCCTGGTTTGTGAAATTTTCTTTTTCTTTTTTTGGTTTGGACATTGCTTTTTCTTGGTTTGGTTTGAACTCCTAGTTTTGTTTGTTTTTTGTTTGGACTTTTATTTGGATGATTGTTTTCTGGTTTGATCTGGATTTCGGATTGGCTTTTGATTGGATTTTTATCTGGCTTTTGGTAAATGGTCGTCAGGTATGGATTATACCTGGCAAGGGGTAAGTCGCATTGTCGAAGCACAACAAATCGACTTATTCAGGTCGTCGAGTATGGACTATGCTTGACAAGGGTCCGAAGAGACCAGGATTCGGCCTAGGACTTAGGCCCCATACTATCGGTTACTGTTTCAGGTCGTCGAGTATGGACTATGCTCGGCAAGGGTCCGGAGAGACCAGGATTCGGCCTAGGACTTAGGCCCTATATTATCGGTTATTATCTAAGGTCGTTGAGTATGGACTATGCTCGGTAAGGGTCCGGAGCGACCAGTATTCAGCTTAGGACTTAAGCCATGGCATTATTCGGCGTTCAGAAACAATGAACCAGGAACACCGTGGAATTAATTAGCACAGATCGTTAAGTGTGGACTGCGCTTGGCAAGAACCCGAAGATGATACGGATATGGATATTGGCTACGAACAACTAAGGATTTGGGCATGGACCCGGAACGGTCCCGGATTTGGACATTGAACCCGGAGAGGTCATGGACGTGGTTATTGGTTGTTGGACATGGATGGATTAGAACTCGGTTGTCGAGTTCAGATGGATATGGATTTGGCTAAGGATTTGGTTACTGGATTCAGAATTGGATATCGACTTAGGGCAGTCGAAGATTCAGATAAGGATACGGCAATGGCACTTGGATAAAATGGATTGGATTAGAGATCGGATTTGAGGCTATTCAAAACACGCCTTTTACCAAAAGGCATGTTTTGGGGGGCAAAGTGTTAACCCGCCTTTTGTCAAGGCCATAAACAGGCGGATTCAACCTAACCAACTTCACGATTATCGATGCTGGAATACGATGGATTCAGTTTAAAAGGATGAAGTCCACTTCGATATGTCGTTCGGTCTGGAAGTTGTGGGTCGTTCGGCATGGACGGTTTGGCCTGGAAGATGAGGGTCGTTCAGCAGGAATGCAGGACTGCAGGATTGCAGGAATGCAGGGATGCTGCTTGGCAGGATTGCAGGAGTGCAGGGATGCCGCTAGGCAGGAAGCGGCTCGGCAGGAATGCCGCTCGGCAGGATGCGGCTCGGTAGGTATGCCGCTCGGTAGGATTGCGGCTCGGTAGGACTGCAGGAGTGCACTTCTGCAGGGGTGCAGGGATGCCGCTCGGCAGGAAGCAGCTCGGCAGGATGCGGCTCGGCAGGATGCCCGCTCGGCAGGATGCGGCTCGGCAGGATGCCGCTCGGCAGGATGCCGCTCGGTAGGATGCTGCTCGATAGGATGCGGCTCGGCAGGATGCCGCTCGGCAGGATTGCGGCTCGGCAGGATCACAGGAGTGCAGGGATACCGCTCGGCAGGATTGCAGTAGTGCAGGAGTGCAGGGATGCCGTTCGGTAGGAAGCGGCTCGGCAGGAATGCCGCTCGGCAGGATGCGGCTCAGCAGGATTGCGGCTCGGTAGGATTGCAGGAGTGCAGGGATGCCGCTCGGCAGGAGTGCAGGATGCAGGAGTGCAGGATTGCAGGATTGCATGGCTCGGTATTAAGGTGTGGTTACGGACCTGATGGGCCCGGGCTACTCAGAAAGCCCAGCAACTAGGGATTTACCTATAAATACAGCATGTAAGGGCTCAAAAAAAGGATCTTCTCTCTACTCTTTGACTTTCTATTTTCTAAGGCTGAGGTTACTCTGCAATTTTGTAACGGTAATTGATTCTCATATAAATAAAAATGAAAACTTCTGGAGTGGATGTAGGCCGGAGTTAGCCGAACTACTATAAAATCTGTTGTTCTTTACTGCTTTCATTTGAGTTTTAACTGTTCTTCACATTATTACTCTCTACATACATTCTATCTCTGAGCTGTGAATGGTATTTGGTGCTTTCATCTGGATTTGGGTGTTAGTGACCAATTTGGCGCTAACATAAAGTAAAAGTGATCGTAATACGACCGACTACTCTTCACTTTTTCCCGGACTTAGGGACAATGTAATTAATCAAAGGAAATATGATCCAACCATTTCCCTGAACAGTCTTAGTCCCTGGATTGTGGGCTAGATTATGAATATCAAAGAGGTGTGGTTGACCGCCTATCGACTAACTCTGATCCCAAAATTGCGGATAAGAGTATAAACAAAACGAATGAGTGTGACTCGACCGTTCATTCTCCAACTCTGGCCCGAACCTGACAGGAAGAGTATAAACTCATCATGGATGGGACCCGATCGTCCACGAACTCGCTTCGATAACCCAAGACTGGTGGCAGGAGTATAATCACTTAGCCACTGAACATGACAGCGTAACACTATGGCTCCCACCTAGTGTTTTATATGACTTAAGACCACGACTGAAAGGAGGCCTTGAGATGAATTTGTCGAATCGACGCCCGAAGCAATAGGTGACCGCAAGACATTGCTACTTGAACGGCAAGAGATGAATTACAACTACATTGAACGGAAACATAATCGCTCGAACACTTAGACAAATTTTATATAGAAGATGAACAGAAACGAAAGAATCTTTATTCATATACTTGGAAACAAAGTACAAGTTTATTTCAGAAACTAAAAATAAAAAACGGGGGCCGTACCTGCACAATTGCGACTAACAAAAAGAAGCTAGCTGCCTAGCTATGAACTACCCAAGCCGGATCGACGGTTATTTCCCCCTTTTTGGGTTTCTTCAGGGTGGATTCTTCGTAGCTACCACCTTCATCCTCTCCTTTTCGCACCTTTTTTGCCCTTGCTACCCTTAGGAGAGATGCTTTAGAAACAGAGGTCGTCTCATTTTGGGATATAGAAGGGTTAACCTCCTCAGCAGTGGTGCCGACCGATAGTATAACTTGAAGAGGAGTAATATCCACTTCAGCACTCTCCTTCTTGGCTTGTAACTCTAGCTCCTCCTTTTCGACGCGCTCCTTCATGCTTAGTTTATCTATGTGTTCGAAGGCATGGGTCACTACGACGTTCTCTGCATCATAATGGCCCTGCTAGTCATTAGTTTTTTCTTTATCCAAAGCCCTTATGACTTCAGCATTTGGGCTGGGAGTCTCAACAGGTTTATCGGTAGGAGCCACCTGTACAGTGACGGCCGCAGTGGACCCCATGGTTTGCTTCTACTGTCCCACGGTAACATCATTATTGGGAGCATGGACAAATGCAGATGAACCTGCAATTTCATAAAGACCAATGGGTAATCCCATGACAATTAGGCATGAGATGTAAACCTTCTCGAATGTCGAAGAAGTAAGATATATACCTTCACCAGATTGGCCTTCGGTCGTAGCTGGAGTGCCGCCTTCTAAAATTGAAGACAACCCATAAGATGTGTGTATCCCTAGATGATCTGGATCATAGCTCGCATCCTTCTCTAGGGCATAAGAAATTAAAGCACCGGCTACTTGAGCAGTAGGGGGTCTTGGGAACTAGATCGCGAGGCTGCGCCGTCAACTTTCCCGTTTCCGGTGATTGCTAGATCATTGAGTAAACTGAACCAAGCAGACCTGAGCTCATCGGGCTCTTCATCGCAAACGAGCTGCTCTTCATCCACTTCAGCACCATCGAGGGACTTCATTTTCAAATCTACAATATGGTCGCAGGCTTTGACGAGCGACTCTGGATACCCTTGTCCAAGGAAGTAGAAGTTGGAATTTATCAAGATGCATGCATTGTAATATATCAGCAGTGGGTCAAACTCATCCTTTATCTCTGTCCGGCCCGCCCCTCTAGCCTCTTCCTTAAGGGCCTCTATCTGCGCAAGTTGTCTATCAGCCTTTATTTTAGCTTCGCAAGCTTCGATAATCTCCTCGCAGTATCATTGAGACTCTAGTTGAGCCTCAAGCTTCTCCTGTTTTTCCTTCTCAAGGTCTTTCTCAAGCTGTTTAAGACGAAGGGCCATAACATCATTTTCCTTTTTCAGCACCTCCTTCTCCTTCTGTAAAACGTCTTTTTCGAGGGCTATAGTACTGCTGCAACAAATAGTAGTGTCCAATTCAGGTTGGTACACTTTCATTAAGCGCTCGACAGCTTCAGAAGATTTGCTGGTTTTTTTCTCAACATTGGCCAACTTTGTACCCAACTACTTAACATCCTCGTCTGAGCACTTAATGATGTCTTTGTCATGGATCACCTCAAAAGTTAAGCGATCGATCTTGTGTTTCCTCTCCATCGATATCTCAGAAATTCTCTTAGCAGCATAGAGAGTTGTACTACGCTGGACATAGACATCATTAACGTAGGAGAGCACTGTGACCTTGGCCTCTAGAGGAATTGAATGCAACGTGGGAAAAAATTTGAACTTGTCAAAGCACAACTTAGGAAATGTGGCCTTGAGCTCAGCCATTTTCTTAGCAACAGTGGCATCAAGAGTAATAGGGGCTGAGAGGGCCTGTCTGTCGTGCTTGCAGGATGAAATATCAAGCCCTTCTGTGCCAGACTGGCGGTTCGAAGATCGATGGGAGGTGGAAGAACCCAAATGTTGCTCGGGCACAGTGGTCGAAGTAGGAGCATAAGGCAGTGATTTGCTACTACTATGTGTAGGGGGCATTGACCAACACCCTTGTCATGAGAAGATTGAGAATTTGATTTATGCTTGGACGATGAGTCCTTAGATTAGTGTCTTTGATCTCGGTCTTCTCTTCCTTCATACCCTTCTTTGTCTCAATCGGGGTTCAAACCTCTTCTGGGCCCAAAATAAGATGGCTGAGAGTATGCTGATCTTTTTAAGCGATTGTAGTTACGGGGACATCCCATCGAGCATGCAAACAAAATGAAAGTGTATAAGAATCACTGGAGTTGAAGGTGGATAAGTGTCGTGCGATGCAATGCACGTCATCATGAGTGTATTATTGTTACGAGACGGGACTCGCACATCTTCGTACGGAATCCCGTGTTTAATGCATTGCCTGCGGAGAGAGGCCTCATCATCCTTTGACGCCATTGAATCCTTTGGATCATTCAAAAATATGGCATCTTCTAAAGTGTCAGGAGCTGGCTTGATTTCTACTTTAGGATTCAAAGGAATTTTAGGCACTTGATTAGATCTTTCGGCCTATTCAGATTGCTGGCTTGGAGAGTTCGAGCAGATATCGTTGTAGAGCTTGATTCAGCATCGGGGTTGTTATGTGAAGAAGTTTGTTTAGTGCCAATAGTAGCTAAATGCTCCGAGTGTCTGGAACCTATAACTATCATACTCAGTGGATAGTAATCATTAGGAAAATAAACTTATCCCCCATGCTAAGTGCAAACTAGTGTAGTTTGGTGTTGTGCAGTGTAGTGATAAATAGTTCGGAATTAAAATGACAGTTATGACAAGACTCCGGGTTTCGGCCGGAGTGACCGTCATCCCTGACCATCCCACCGGATTTCACGTCGATCAGTTGTGGATTTTATCTAAGCTCTGGGATCAATCATTGGCATACTGGAGTATGAAATTTGCATCTAAGTTCATTCGATACTATATGTTATTCTTATTCAAGTTAAAGTTTCGATGATTAAGTCATATGTGTTTAATCGTATATGTTCGAATGCAAAGGTCTAAACATTCAAGTTCAAAGTCATGTCTCTAAGTCATGGTCAAGCTCAAGGTAAATGCTTATGTTCATTGATCAATTGAGTTCAAGTATACAAGTTCAATGGGACAAAAACGACTAAGTCCCCATAGGGCAAGGGATCATGACCGATCCCTCCCCTAGGCACTATTGCCTTGTCTAAATTCAAGACCTGAGAGCTTATAACCGATCTCTCAAACCAATCGCCTTACACTGATCCCTATACCACAACCGATCGCTCCACAATTGAATCCAAAGCATGCCCACCCCCTTTACTTCGTATCCATCCATATCACTGATCACATATCATCGCTGATCCCTCCTCATCACCTTATCACTTCTTCACATCACCTTCTCCAAGTTATATGAAAAACTGATCCATCCATCACTGATCGCTTCACTCCACCCTTCCACTTCATCTTCTCCACTACACAACCGATCCTACCACAATTTAACCCATATCAACTCCAAACGACCATCATCGATGGTACGTTATCATCCAACCCTAATTCTACAACCACCGGCGTGGTTAACCCCATCGACTCATCACGATTCAAGTTTGTGTGTTACAGACTTATACTTACCTGTATGTGTAAAATCAAATTCGAACGAAGGATTGAAAATCGAATTGGCTTATGCAAAGAAAAAGCGATTCAGGTACGGGTTGAATTTCAAAATTGGATCGATGGAACGAAGGAGAGCCGGGTTTGGAGTGATGGCGGAAGCTTCTAGCAAGATAGAGGAAGGGTTCGCTTTGGGGATTGAATGGATTGAGGGAAGAGCGGATAAGAGTATCGAATTAAAAGGCTTTTAATGGTAGTTGTTAAGGAAGAAAAGGGATCGGGTTGGTTGAGCAAATAAAGTGAGATGGAAAAAACACAAGCTAAGTATTTACCTTATATATGGTATCGGCCCACTCCTCTTGGGCTCAAAAAATAGACTAAGTCCATGTAGGGGATCAGGTATGATCCCTTAACTAGAGGATCATAACCGATCCCTTCCCGAGTTTAAAAAAAATGATGAAATGAATAAAAGTGATAACAAATTGCAATGCGCTTGGACTTCAACTACATGGTATCGGAAATGGCCCATGAATGTGTTAATGTGATTGGGAGCCACTGACAAAAGTGTGTATGTGAATCGTTATGCACGTGTACATCCAAATATTTGATTTCTTGAATCGACAGAAATTGAATCATCACTTGGATTTCACGGAAAAGAAGTCGCTACCGATTGTTGAGGCCTACTAACTCAATCAACAAGCCCAATGGAACCAAGCATAAACAAAGACGGGGGATTACACTCTGGATTTATACTGACAAATATCAACCAAGCATTGCAACGAACAGAAAGAGAGATACGACTCTTTGGAAAAATTACTCAACGGAAGGATACCAACTATTCAGGAAACTGAATAGAATTCTTCCCAATGAGTCTAACATGCTTCGATTCAAAGCACGTCATGCTCGAAATAAGGCATACTTTTACGGGCAAGTGTTATCCGGCCTTTTGATCTGGCTATATTCAGACTGATTGGACAAGTTAGACTTGATGATAGGAAAGAAAAGCAGTCCAGAGGGGTGATCATAGAGTCTATAGATCAAGCACAGATAACAATATGAAGCAACGATCAAACGAAACAAAGAGATAGACTCTACAGAACATTCTAAGTAAGGAATAGTGCCTCCCCTAGGTAGGGGATTAGATCACATCACAATGGCTATGAACAACATCAATCAGCAGTTCAACTCAACAGGAATTGATCGATATCTCTTAAAACATGAAGACAACTATGCAAACAACTTGGAAACATGAAATTAGAATGGAGAGGGATCTATAAGAGGGATCGCATGCTACCACATGGCATGGAAGACCGATCAAGGACGATCGCTATACATAGGGAATTGGGCCTCGAAATTTTCTGAGTGACCTCATCCACATCTGGAGATTATGTTACTAAAATTTCAAGAAGATATTCGATCGTCTACCCCTATAAATACAAGCTTAATAGTTCATTTGAGGGATCTTTATGCTGTTGTTTTCTTGATACTCCATTGTAATAACGGATTTTGATCATTAATAAAGCAAAATCATCAAAGTGGACGTAAGCATTCAATGTTGGATTACTTAAATCTATTTTTTGTCGTTTTTTACCTGTTTTCTTCTTATTTCCTCGGTTTTGATTTTGTTTTCTTCATTTATTTCTCTACATATAATCTATTGGGTGTTTGTGCCAACTTTTGGTGCATACAAGATTTTCCAATTGAAGGATGATTGGGGTATGTATACTTCTTTAAGTAGATCATATTTATTATTAACTACCGAACATAGACAGGGGAATTCATATTTCAAGGCTCTAGGGGATAGCCAGGGTTCATTCCAAAAGGTGGTCTTATCTCCAGAGTTAACATTGAATTTAGTTACGATTTTAAAAATGTGATAAAGGCTGGAGATATTTTCAAAAAGAAGGATTTTTTTTGGTTATTTTGCAGATTTAGATTTTTTGAACCATTGTAGTAATAGTTAGAGATGATTTCTATCCAAGTATGAGTTTCATTCTCTAGGAATTTCTAAATACACTTACAGAGCAAGGAGGAGTTTAAAGCCTTTAAATTAATGATACCCAGGCCTTCGTGGGTTTTGGGTTTACAAACAAGGTTTCAATTAACGAGATGGCTCTATTTTGAATTGACTGTTCTCCTTTCCAAAGAAAATTCCTTCCGATACTCTCTATTTTGTTTATTACCCAATTAGAAAATTGGTAATAGGACATCCAATAATCAGAATAGTAGAAAGTACCGAATTAATCAGGGCCCCCCCTACCTGCTCTAGACAGACAATTAGCTTTCCAAGAGAGAAGTTTATTGTTGATTTTATCAATGATAATGTTCCAGTCATTTTTTTTCATTTTTGTGTATTTGCTTGTTATTCCTAAATAGTTAAAAGGGAAGTTTAAGGGTTTGCAGTTTAGAGTGTTGGCCAGTTTTGTCGTAGTGTTTGAGGTGTCATTGAGGACTAATGCTGAGCTTTTATGGAAATTAATTTTAAGGCCCGGGAGAAGTTCAAAATTATATAAGATTAGTTTGAGAGAAGTGATATGATGAGGGAGATGAGAACAATATAAGAGGGTGTCATCTGCATATTGGAGAGAGGATATACCAGCTAAGGTAATGTCATTTCCAATATTTGGGAGAATGTCGTTGGTTATTGCAAGAGAGATAACCCTATAGAAAGCATCCGCAAGATTGAAAAAGAGGGGTGAGAGAGGGTCTCCTTGTCGAAGTCCTCTCTTGGACTGAATTTTGTTACCCTTGATGCCATTTACAAGAATTGAACACGCATTAGATTTCAAGATAACGCTAATACAAAGATCCATTTGTCTGTGAATCCTATAGCTTCAAGGGCCTCAAGCAGAAAACTCCAGTCAATCGAGTCAAAGGCTTTGGCTAAGTCAAGTTTAAGAAGAGCAAAGAAAAAATTTTCTTTGTGGAAAAATGAATTCTTGGGCCATGACAACCCCATCCATAATGTATCTACCTTGGATGAGAGCTGTTTGTGATTTGTCAATTAGGGATTTCATTTTATGCTTAAGTCTATTAGCTAAAACTTTATTTATAATTTTAGTCGAACAGTTTAACAAAGAAATAGGTCTACAGTCGGAAGGGTCATCGGGATTCTCCTTTTTAGGAATTAACACAACGTTCGCTAAATTAAACCTGCCTAATTGAAGAGTACCATTATGAAGCTCACCAAAAAGTTGCAATATATCACTCTTAATAAGCATCCAGAATATTTAGTATAAGAGCATCGGGTAACCATCGGGACCTAGAGCCTTATCACTTGCAAGTCCCTTAATCGCTGACTAGACTTCGTCTTCTATGAATGGGGCGTCTAATTCAGAAAGAGAATTATTCATGCTTGAGTAAAGAGCTCGCCAATTTGCTTGAATTTTGATGTTGCATCTATTACCATAAATCTGCCTATAGTGGTTGGTAAAAATATTATTTAATTCACTATGTTCCTTATATTCGATACCATTAACTTTGATTGTTTTAATTGTATTCTGGCGTCTTCTGTCATTACCCATGTGGTGAAAGAATTTGGTGTTTTGCCCCCTCCTTAATCCACTAGGAGCGAGAACGTCGTTTCCATATAATTTCTTCTCGATCCATTAGTCTGTTAAGTTCATTTTTTAAGGAATATAAAATGGTGATTTCATCTGTAGATAGGTGTCTTTGTTCACTCACCATATCCAAATTCAAATTTTCATTAAGGATATTTTGCCTTTTAATAGTTATGTTTCCTATGGCATTTTTGTTCTAGATTTTTAGATGAGATCTTAGTTCTTTTAGCTTGTAAACGAGATTTTTTAGAGCATTGTTTGTAATTCTATTATTCAAAGAATTCCATTTTGCGACAACGAGATTTTCAAAGTTCTCTTCTTTAAGCCATATTTTTTGGAATTTAAACGGTCTGTTGATAGGGTGTAGATCTTTAATGTTGAGTAGGATAGGGCAGTGGTCAGAAAGAACACTAGCTAGCCCAGTAGCCTCAGAGAGGGGGAAGAGATCTTCTCATTCTTTACTAACGAAAAATCTATCTAATAGTGTCATTAAGGGGGATTCTCTAGCATTAGTCCAAGTGAATTTCCTACCTATTAAAGGTAATTCGATGAGGTTGTTTTGGTTAATGAAGTCATTAAATTCTTCCGTGCCAATTAAATTTCCTTCCCTAGGAGTCCGCTTTTCGAAATGTCTGGTCACATTGTAGTCACCCCTACGAGCTGGGGACCGTAGGAGAGATTACGAAAGTTAGAACGTTTGGTCCATAGAAATTGCGTTTGATCTCTGTTATTACATGCATAGACATTGGTGATGTTAATAATTTTGTTACTATGGAAATCTACTAGGATTATTTGTAAAGTGTGACTACTAGTTATCTCTTGTAAAATTTTAAATTTATTTTCCTGCCACATTGAAATGATTTCCCCCAAACTACCAGAGGCCGGGATGAACTCCCATTTGGAGAGGAGATTGCCCTCGATTGATCTAAAGAACTATAACTAGGTGATTTGGTCTTGGACCCTTGAATTAGAACAATATCTACCTTATTATCTACTAGAAATTTTTTAATTCTAGATCTTTTCATTAACGATCCTAGACCTCTCACATTCCAACTTAATACTTTCATGTTCAGGTGTTGTTAGCCTTTTCTAATTTTAAATTTTTAATATATCTGACATCAGCATCAATATTATTATAGATAAAGCCACTATTTCTAGCTATATGATATGCCTGGCTAGGGCTTAATGAGTTTAATACTACAGGTGTAAAAGTGCTGCCTAAAAGAGCATGTTTACTTTAGAAGATTTTATGCCAGCTTCTGGTTGGAGGTGTCTCGCACTCGCATGAAAGAATTCCAAAGATTTGTTGCTGCTTCCGTATTTATGCCTATGGGAGAGGATCTCTAGGAAAGCGGGGTAAATACATCTACGGAAGGAGTGGTGTTGTCATCGACAATCATCAAAGGGGCAACTATTATTGATGTTTCATGCGCTCTCAACCATTCATCAACTTGCAACTGTCCACAATCGGGAGAGATAGGGATCAAATTGTTGGCCTCTACACAATCAGGTATCTTTGTTCTCACTTCGATATCCAAGAAGGATTCAGTCATCAAGCAAGGATTTGATGAACCATCATTAACTTTCTGGGATCGTCGGTCATTGATGTTCGTTTGAGAGGTTGATGAAAATACACTATGAATATCTGGGTCTAACAGCATTGGATCTGTTTGCACCAAAAATGGTCACAAACCCCAAGTGTAGTGAAAGCACCAGCGTATGAATACGAATCAACAGTATCCACACACAAATCACAGATCTAAGTAAGTAACAAGCAGCAATTAAGAAATAATGAACAGTGACACACAATTTATAGTGGTTCGGCTATCTCCGGCCTACGTCCACTTCAAGGTTTTTATGATTTTATTGCTCGATGCTTGAAGATTACAATTTCGTATGTTGTATTACAACTGATTTGCTGAATCAAGTATGAATCTAAGGCAGCAATGGTGATCTGGAGTAAATCTGGCAGAATCCAGGCGATCTTTAGCTCTTGAAATTGTCCGACCCCTTTTCTGAATGACCAGGGGCTCTATTTATAGGTGTAGGAGGCTGATATTTCGCCTAAAATGAGGGAAGACCAGTTCTGGCACGTGAGGAGGCCCACATGGCCGAAATCCGGAGTCCCGGGCCCACTTTGGGATCGATTCGACCCTTGGTTCGAATCGATCAAGAAATTGTCCAATCAAGCTGAAATTTGGTGTGAACAATCTTCATCATGTGTTGAAGCTTCTGTGAAAATTTCATAGCATTTGGATGTGTAGATCTCAAGTTATGATCGATTCAAGGTTGCATTTCTGGTTGACTAGCCTGGTTCGAATCGATCTAGTTCGAATCGATTCGTTCGAATCGATCCAGCGCGTGCTTCTGGGATGACGTGGAGCGCTTCCTTCGAGTCGATCCTCCTTTTTCTCCTGGCTTTACTGAGTCAAATCCTTGGTTTTAGCTGTGATGGATTCGAGATGTATCGATTCGAAGATGGGAATGGATTCGAGGTAAGGTATGTTCGAATCGGTCATGGCCTATACTTGTTGTTCGATTCGAAGTCGTTCAAACCGCATGGATTCGATGCTAGGCATAGGATGGTTCCAGTGTGCTCGTTCGTATCGATTGTTGGAAAACGATCGACACGAAGTCACCTCTTAAGGATGGATTCGAACTAACGATACCGGATCGATTCGAAGTGATACGCCTCTGTGATTTTGAGGGAACTCGTTTCGATGGAGCCGAAGACCTGTAGCTCTGATGGATACGAAGTAGACGGAGTCGAACATGATGGATTCGACGCAATGCTCTTCTCCTCGATTCGAACCAACCTTCCCTTATGGATTCGAGACTAGCTTACCTCATCCATTTCCTTTTGGCGATATCTCGAGCATACGAACTCGGATTGACTCGAAACTTGGAACGTTGTTTCATCTGGCCCCTCTTGACATGTCTTATCAATTGCGGCCCGATCCGGACTCGGACAAAATTCATCGATATCTGTGGTGAACCTGCGATGCACAATCAATGTTCATGACTACTAATCATTGATTTTCAGTTAATCTTTGGGTATCTCAACTTTGCCAAAAGTTGGGATAACATTTTGCCCCCCAAAACATGCCTTTTTGGTAAAAGGCGTGTTTTGATCAATCTTAAGTTGGATGCAGCGAGTTCATGTTTTACTTATAGCTTATAGCATTTTCAATCAAGTCCATGGCTGTTCGAAGCCGAATTGTTATCAATTTTTTCCAGTTGAAATTAAGAATGAAATTCTACGGTCTCTCCGTACTATTGATGGTCACTCCGGACCCTTGCCAAGATAATTCTAGATTTAGCGATTGAATAGAAAGATCCTATTGCACTCCGGCGTCGCTTTCTATCCCTTGCACTCTGGCCCCAGCTAGGGCGTATAGCGATGTCTTGGTCGTTCTTGACCGATCATAGCCTCTCCGGGCTCATGTTGGATCCCATCCTGTCACTCTCCGGTGAAGGGGAAACAACGTTAAGTGAGTCAATCCTGTCGCTCTCCGGCGAAGCGACTCACCTCCTGCACTCTGGTTCAGCGTATCTGAACATTAAGCGATGTTATGGCCTAAATCGTAGGCCGATCATAGCCTCTCCGGGCTCTTATCGAATCCTGATCCAATCACTCTCCGGTGAATAGGAAACGATGCTTAAGTGAGTTGATCCTGTCGCTCTCCGGCGAAGCAACTCACTTCTTGCACTCCGGACCCCGCCTCTCCGGGTAGGATCATAAAGCGATCATGTTTATATCGATATTTAATGTTTATCCTTTAACTCTCCGGTCAAAGGTTTATTTTAATAAGTGTTTCTTTATTAAATTCAAATCCTAGATGTTCAATCTCAAACACCAGGAAAAACAAGATAATGCCTCTCCGGGCGGAGCGGTCTATTTCCATCTCAGAGCATGCCTAGGGATCTCTCCGGTTCCCGTACATGAGTAAGTGGGATAGCCGTTTTATTTTGAAAATCAAATATAAGAAAACTAAGTGACCAAAGCTCATATCCTGAACTTGGCCTTTGCCATCGTGATCAGTTGATGACGAGTCGTGATCCCGATCCAGGATCAGTCCTGTTAGGTTGAGGCGGTAGTTGTTCGGGCCTGACCGCCGTTGCACGTTCTCTGACATATTGTGGCAATCTACCACTCCTGGCATGTTCTTCCACCTCATCCTTCAGGTGGCGGCATTCATCGGTAGTATGCCCATCCAGCTCATGGAATAGGCAGTACTTTCCAGTCCTACGTTCCCGCTCCGTGGGATCTCTCCTGGGTGGTTTTCGATAGGGGAGTTGCCCCCGAGTTTCGGTGTAAATTCGTTCCAGTCCTGCCACCAAATCTGTGTACTGCCTGAATCTAGGCTCTCGGAATTTCTTCCGTTTGTCAGGACCATCAGGTGCATCATCCTGCTTTCTCTTTCCTTTGTTTGCCCTGGACTGTTCCCTGGCGGTTCCTTCGCCTTGTGCAACATTTATTTCCTGCCTCTCGGCTCGTGATTCCTCTAATCGAATGAATTTTTCAGCTTCATGGAAAAACTCTCCAAGATCTTGCGGTGGATCTTTAGTCAAAGAGACTTTGAATTCGGTGCCTTCTCCAACTCCTGCCACTGCCGCCATTAAAATCATCGATGGGTCCGGGCGACCTACAGAAGTCACCGTCGCATTAAATCGTAACAAAAAATCTTTTATGGACTCTCCGGTCCTTTGTTTTATTGATGCCAAAGTCATCACGCTCTTAGGTCGCGTCACGTGAACCCTAAACTGCTTCATGAAGCAATCCACAAGCTCGCCCCATGTCCTGATTGATCCGGTTTCTAGCTGCCTAAACCAAAGCGCAGCCAAATCTGATAAGAATAAGGGAAAACATCGTGCCATCACTTCTTCGGATGCCCCCAGCACTTCCATGTGTCTGATATATCTGGTGATATGCATGGTCGGGTCTGACTTTCCATCATAAGGATTCAGCGTTGGTAGTTTGAACTTCGGAGGGTTCCTTGCATTCCTGATATTCGGAGCGAACGGACTCCGACTAACTTCTTCCAATCCTCCTCCTGAAAACCCTCCTCTCATGAGTCGTCTCACTAGGCCGATCATTCTTTCATCTCCATCTAGGGGTTGCCCCCTTGTCATGTCTCTGTCTTGCCCTCCAAGTCTTGTAGGGAATTCTGGCACGTACTCTTCGGGCGGCTCGTTAGCATTAGTGTTGGCCCTAGCCGGTTGAGCTCCTTCCAAAGGTACTTCTGCGTTGGATCCTGCGGGCCTGCCCCCAAGCCCTTGTTGATTGCCTTCTGGTTCTGCATTCTGTCCTGCGTTGGGTTCCATAGCCCTAGCTCCTTGTTCCATATTCATAGCCACTGTAGCTGGTTCAGGGTTCTGCGTCCCTGCAGCTCTCATCTGCTTGAAGAAATTCTGCAGCATCTCTTGTTGGCTTTTCATCATTCTTTCCTGCATTAAGTTATTCATCGCTTCCATCTCATCTCTAGTAATGTAGATCGAAGCTTGTCCTTCCCCAGCGCCAGAGGATGCCTCTTGACTTCCTGCCTGTTGGCTCCTCTCAGTTCTTTGTCTAGTTTGTCGAGCCATTGTAGAGTCAAATCTGAATCCTTAAAATTCCAAATCTAAACTTTGAATCTGGTGTAGCGGGTGCGAGTTGTTCTCAGTGAAAGCACCAAAGTGTTTGCACCAAAAATGGTCACAAACCCCAAGTGTAGTGAAAGCACCAGCGTATGAATACGAATCAACAGTATCCACACACAAATCACAGATCTAAGTAAGTAACAAGCAGCAATTAAGAAATAATGAACAGTGACACACAATTTATAGTGGTTCGGCTATCTCCGGCCTACGTCCACTTCAAGGTTTTTATGATTTTATTGCTCGATGCTTGAAGATTACAATTTCGTATGTTGTATTACAACTGATTTGCTGAATCAAGTATGAATCTAAGGCAGCAATGGTGATCTGGAGTAAATCTGGCAGAATCCAGGCGATCTTTAGCTCTTGAAATTGTTCGACCCCTTTTCTGAATGACCAGGGGCTCTATTTATAGGTGTAGGAGGCTGATATTTCGCCTAAAATGAGGGAAGACCAGTTCTGGCACGTGAGGAGGCCCACATGGCCGAAATCCGGAGTCCCGGGCCCACTTTGGGATCGATTCGACCCTTGGTTCGAATCGATCAAGAAATTGTCCAATCAAGCTGAAATTTGGTGTGAACAATCTTCATCATGTGTTGAAGCTTCTGTGAAAATTTCATAGCATTTGGATGTGTAGATCTCAAGTTATGATCGATTCAAGGTTGCATTTCTGGTTGACTAGCCTGGTTCGAATCGATCTAGTTCGAATCGATTCGTTCGAATCGATCCAGCGCGTGCTTCTGGGATGACGTGGAGCGCTTCCTTCGAGTCGATCCTCCTTTTTCTCCTGGCTTTACTGAGTCAAATCCTTGGTTTTAGCTGTGATGGATTCGAGATGTATCGATTCGAAGATGGGAATGGATTCGAGGTAAGGTATGTTCGAATCGGTCATGGCCTATACTTGTTGTTCGATTCGAAGTCGTTCAAACCGCATGGATTCGATGCTAGGCATAGGATGGTTCCAGTGTGCTCGTTCGTATCGATTGTTGGAAAACGATCGACACGAAGTCACCTCTTAAGGATGGATTCGAACTAACGATACCGGATCGATTCGAAGTGATACGCCTCTGTGATTTTGAGGGAACTCGTTTCGATGGAGCCGAAGACCTGTAGCTCTGATGGATACGAAGTAGACGGAGTCGAACATGATGGATTCGACGCAATGCTCTTCTCCTCGATTCGAACCAACCTTCCCTTATGGATTCGAGACTAGCTTACCTCATCCATTTCCTTTTGGCGATATCTCGAGCATACGAACTCGGATTGACTCGAAACTTGGAACGTTGTTTCATCTGGCCCCTCTTGACATGTCTTATCAATTGCGGCCCGATCCGGACTCGGACAAAATTCATCGATATCTGTGGTGAACCTGCGATGCACAATCAATGTTCATGACTACTAATCATTGATTTTCAGTTAATCTTTGGGTATCTCAACTTTGCCAAAAGTTGGGATAACAGGATCAATCTTACTTTCCTCCACTTCAGCAATTGAAAAAGGGAAAGAGCTATCGGAGGGATAGATGCATGGGTCTTTGAATGGAGCATCAATAGGATGATGAGAGAGGGAGTTAATTGATCAATGTTCGAGACAAGAGCAGGAGATTTAGCTTTATGAGTCAGAGCTTCAACGGTCTCGATTAGTTTGATAGAATGCTCAAGGAGGTCTCGACAAACTGCTCCTGAAGTGGATTTGCAAATCTGATTTTGGAGTTCCAAAAAGTTAATGTTGAACTCAAATCTGGGATCGTATAACTTTGAAGCATTCTGAAGTGGAGAGGCTCCATTGCCGTCCTCTATAGAGATATGTCGGTGACAAGATTCACTTCTTCGGGTGGAACATCTATATTGCTTGTAACCAAATTTCCCACAGTGAAAGCACCTAAGAGCAACTCCAGTCGTAACATTTTGTACTGAATTTTGAAGAAAAAAAAATTTCCAGTCGTCGAATTAAGGC
The DNA here is from genome assembly GCA_030737815.1 of Allium fistulosum. Taxonomy (NCBI): domain Eukaryota; kingdom Viridiplantae; phylum Streptophyta; class Magnoliopsida; order Asparagales; family Amaryllidaceae; genus Allium; species Allium fistulosum. Next base: position 372,619,408 of record CM060902.1, on the reverse strand, counting down.
TGAAGATTAAGCTAAAAATTCAGGATCCAGTTCAGGATCCTGAATTGGGCTTAGGCGTCCATTTTATGGGCACCAGAGGTCTGGCGCCCATAAAATAGGCGCCAGGGCTTGGACGCCCATTAAATGGGCGCCTAAACCCTTCCCCCCACCAGCACTCAACGGCTACTTTCCACTCTTCTTCCCACCCCCCTTCGGCTACAAACGGTCATATTTTGAACTCAACGGCTATAAACAGTCATATTTTGAACTCCAACGGCTATAAACGGTCATATTTTGACTCCAATGGCTATAAATGGTCATATTTAAAACTACAACGGCTATAAACGGTCATATTTGTGATTTCATTACATATATCGGACTATTTTTCAGATTTTAATACACACATCTCTTCTTTTACTACAATTATATTCTCAATTGCATAATATTGAATGTATGTCTCATCTGTTTCAATCATATACCGAAGCGATGAATATGGATAACTGGGATTTTGATTCCCAACCCGTTCAAAATGTTCATCCCTAGACCGCTCCCCATCTATCCTTCCATTCTTCTGCTCCATGGTTTGGTGATGAAGATAAAGATTTGTGTTATATTTACTGTCATTTTTCTAACGACTCGGTCAAGGGAAATGACCAAAGTGGAGAGGCGTTTTGGGGGAAAGTCATGACTGCGTACAATAAAAGGCATGTTGAAAAGACGAGGTCAATGTCTGCAATCACCGGTCGTTTTGGGAAGATTAATCGACAAACACAATTCTACGAGTCTCAGATTCACAAAATAAGAACAGCAAATCCGAGTGGAATGGGTGGCGAAGCTGAATTGGTAGCGTTTTGAAAAATATCATTTTTAATTTATATTCGTATTTTATCACTTTGTTAATATATCATTTTGTGTTTCTGTTTTTTTTAAAAGAGAATGGCGAACGATCAATTCTTGAAATTATTTCCAAGAGAAAATGGTACAAAGAAACCACACTACTATCAGTTTGCAAACTGCTATGACTTGCTTGTTAGTCAACAAAAATGGAGCTCAAACAACGCAAAAAGCTTAAGAGATGTCCAAACGAAGTCGAAGGGCAAGAAAAAAACAAGTTGAACTAATTATAGTTCTAGCCCAGGCGATTATTCTCTTATGGACTCTAATGTATGCCCAGATAATGAAGACGAAGAAGCAGAACCCGCATTTGATGAAGATGCCAAACCGATGGGCAACGAGTATCTAAGAAGAAAATTATTGTTCAATCCCAAATCGATTCTCGTTTAGCCCTAATGCATGAAAAACATGCGAGAGAAAATGCAGAACGTCAAAGAGGGAGTGTAGAAAAGCTTTCCATGTTAAAAGAACTGACCGAGATTGAGAAAGGCCGGTTTGAGCTAGAGCGGCAATGCCAAGAGACCTTAGTAATGGAAAAGGATGTCACTGAAATGGACCCAATTACAATGCAATATTGGATGTAGTACAAACAATGCATTATTGAGAGTAGATCAGAAACAAAACATATATAGTTGAAATATTCATGTGATATTTTTAGTTATTGTAGTTTAAATATTCATATACCTTTAGTTTATGTTTTCAATCATGTGCTATTTTCAGTTTCAAAATATTCAATGGTATATCATTTTTTTCGATGCATTCTGTAGATATCATTATAGATTTACTTCACCAAACATAAATGCTATTACAAACATCATAATTATAGCATTCTACACTTCGTTACACAAATAAAAAAGCAAATAGGTGTAACTAAACAAAGATCCACCATCACGAACTACTGATTTCCATGTGAATTCCAAAAATGCTCCATTAAATACCTTTGGAGCCTATTATGAATAGCTGCATTATGATATACTTCATGATGATCGACATGAATTGCATACTGTCCTTCAGTTCATAACGTGGCTATGTGGAACAATTCATGGGGTTGTCTTGCTCTATCATACTTGAAATCGGGATAGTCCATACCGCATTCATCTTCAATGATCATGTTATGCAGAATTATACAACAGAACATAATTGTAGCCATTTTTGATCTCTTCCATAATCTACATGGATTGCTGACCATTGCAAACCTTTCCTGAAGGACCCCAAATGCCCTTTCTACGTCCTTCCTTTGTCCTTCCTGCATTGCAACAAATTGTTTCTGTTTTGTTGTCATTGGATTTGCAAATGTCTTTACAATCGTGCTCAATTTCGGGTAAATTCCATCTCCTAGATAGTATCCATGCTTATATGTGTTATGACCAAGAGTGAATGATACAGGAGTTAACTTACCTTGTGCTAAATCATTTAACAAATGAGATCGTTCGACAACGTTTAAGTCATTAAGAGGGCCAGGCATTCAAAAGAAAGCATGCCAAATCCACAAATCATGAGAGGCAACTACTTCTAAGATGATAGTTGGTTTTTTTTCTTTGCGTTATATGCTCCATGAAAAGCTTTTGGACAGTTCTTCCACTCCCAATGCATACAGTCTAGACTTCCAAGCATGCCAGGCCAGCCTTTGCTTTCATTCATTTCACGCAAGCGCGTTACATCTGCCTCATTTGGAAAACGAAGATATTCAGTCCCATAATTGTCCACAACTGATTGACAGAAGTGATCTAGGTTTTCCAATGCCATACTCTCTACGATACGATATGCATCGTCAAGGGCATCGGCGGGTGTATCGTATGCTAACATCCTCAAAGCCGCGGTCATCTTTTGATGCCCACTCAAACCTTGTTTTTTTGCAGCGTCCTGCTTGTAAACAAAATAATTATTATTCTGCTGAATACTTTCGAGAATTGTTAAAAACAATGGACGACTCATTCTGAATCGTTGTCTAAACATCTCTGGACTGTAAGTAGGATCACGGGCAAAGTAATCTTGCATAAGTGTTTTGGGAAATGCTTGCTGGTTACGGTTGATGTATTTCCGACCGATAACCGAGCCGTTGTGTTTTCCAGAAGTTGAACCATATTCTTCATGGTATATCTCCATCAGTTCCTCCTCCTCTTGTTTATGTGCTAACGCATACGCTTCTTCTTCAGAGTCACTATTGCTTAGCAATATAGCTTTTAGTAAATTTCCAAACATTGTTATTGAGGATAGTTGTTTGATTTTTGAATGTTTTGTTAGACTGAATTGTGGTGAACAAGTATGAGATCCATACGGATATATATAGGACTAATTCTTGAGTGGAGACAAGGTGGCTCAGTGTGCGGTCATATCATACACTATAGACATGTTCCACTATCGGCCTCAGCTAATATCTTTATTGAGTGGAGACAAGGTGGCATAGTGTGCGGTCAAATCTTACACTGTAGCCACGTTCATTTGCCGGCCAAGATTCTCTGCTTTCTTTAGTGGAGACAAGGTGGCTCAGTGTGCGATCATATCATACACTGTAGCCACGTTCCACTGTCGGCCTCAGCTAATATCTTTATTGAGTGGAGACAAGGTGGCTCAATGTGCAGTCAAATCACATACTGCAGCCACGTTCATTTGCCGGCCAAGATTCCTTGGTTTCTTTAGTGGAGACAAGGTGGCTCAGTGTGCATTCATATCATACGCTATAGCCACGTTCCACTGGCAGCCTCAGCTAATATCTTTAATGAGTGGAGACAAGGTGGCACAGTGTGCGGTCAAATCATGCACTGTAGCCACGTTCCACTGCCGGCTACAGCTAATTTCTTTAATGAGTAGAGACAAGGAACATCCATTATATAAATCCACAAATCGTTATTTGTTTAAATCATTTAAAAACTTAACATTATTCAAACTACAATGTCCAACATGACATTTACATCTCATGAATTGAAGCTGCTTATGCAGTACTACATACAGACCGATGAGATGTGCGACAATCAGGAGTTAATAGAATTCAAATTTGGAACACTTTGGCTGAACTTTACAACAACGACGTGGGCTGTCGAGTCAGACGTATGGCTCAAGAGGTCAGGACTGCATACAGAAACTTTACTAGGGCATGCATGCGTTACACAAAGGTTATTAATGAGGTAATATCATAAATGTGTTCGAGACTACACGTTCGACTTATGACGGTCGATACAATTTAAAATACCGCACTCCGTTCATTGGCCATGATGCATACTTCATGCGCCAAAATTGGCTAGAAAGATTTGGATGGCCTTAAGATAACAGTATTACTAGTTGGTTAAGTAACGGTCATTAATGTATTATTTACTTGGAGATGTTTTAACATGTAGTTGGTTAAGTAATATTGTGTTGTATGAAGAATCTTTTAATGTGTAGAGAGCTTTCTGAATTGTCTTTTCAAATAATAATGTCCATTGTTGTTGTCAGATCAAAAGGTAGTGGTATCACATCAATTAAATAGACCTGTTTGTTCATATATGCGCTTTCTGATTTACTTCTTCATCATTCATAATCATCTTCTTCCTCACTCACTACAATAACTTCTTCATCGCAATGCCTTCTTTGCCTTCTTCTATCGATTCAGATGCAGGTTACGTGACTACGAAAAGTCCACATACTGATGAGGATTGGCTTATCAATTATCAAGAACAGCACTATGAAGATGTTCGTAGTCAGTTTTCAGATCTTGACTAGCTGAGACTTCAGGAGGTGGTTGAACCACCATATGAACAACAGGTTATTCATTAGGCATATGAACAACCTGATAACTAGGTTCAAGTTGTTCAACCTCCCACTGAGCAAGAAGTTGAATCGTACCTAGTTTGTTGTCAGTGCGGGTATGGAGTTGAAGTTGTAGTACGTGCGGATGGAGAAAATATTGGTCGTCGAATCCAGCTATGTCAATTCTGGCCGAATGGTTGCAATTACGCGGAATGGTTGGATGATCCTTTATGTCCAAGGGGCATAACATATGCAAAGGAGCTAGAACAGGAGATAAGACGTCTTAGACTTTCTTTACAGGAGTTGTAGTTTAATCGTCACATCTAGTTTCTTCATGTTTATGTTCTATTATTACTGTGTTATTTTTTATCAGTATTCTATGTTCGTATATCTTCAATTCTAATGTCACTAGTAGTTTCTTTATGTTTGTATGTCACTAGTTGGTGCTTATCAGTAGGTTAATATAGCAGTGTACCATGTTTGTATGTTTGCAATTGTAATAGGTTTAGCAAATTAATTTACATCAGCGTACTCAAACATATAGAATTCACAGTATACTCAAACAAATAGAATTCACAGTATACTCGAACATTATCATCCTAAATCAAGGAAAGTGAAATTATATAAACATAAAGAATACACAGTATACTCAAACAATTATATAAGTACATAAGCTATAGGTACTGTAACATATAATAAAACATCCACTGTGCGTAAACTAAAAGGTATACAACTAAATAGATGCAACGTCGTCGTTGTCATCAACATCATCACCATCATCCCCATCATCATCATCATCTCCGTCATCATCATCATCATCATCATCCCCATCACCATCCTCCCCCCGTCCTCATCATCCCCATCGTCCTCATCCCCATCGTCATCTTTCCCATCATGCTCATCTAAACCATCAGTGTCATACCCACTGGGACCAGCATCACCTCCGCCTGGTGGTTCGAAAGGCTCATATACAGCAAGTCTAGCTGATAGATGATCAATCTACGCCTTTAGCATCTGTGTATGCTGCATGTACATATCATGCATGGTGTGTGTATATGCAAGAGAAATATCATGAAACACACCAAGTGAAACTCTAGCCTGGTCCAATCTAGCAGCATACTACATAAAGATGATATTTGACATAGTAAGAAACTAAGCATAAAATAAAGGGGAAATGACAATAAACAACAAACGACCTCATACGGAGGATATAACCCGACTGAAGGCACACCAGGATAGTCGGGGTGATCTGGAAAGACTAAAGGCTGCTCAATCAGAGTACCTGCCACGTCATATGCTCTAAAAGTAGTATCAGGCTCCAACTGCATGGGAGTTTGGGAGAACTATGACAAAATCGGGTCAAATGAAACCTGCAGTACCTGAACTCTACCGGCTGCAATGTGAGGTCCTATATGATCAGAGTTGACTTCACGAACATAATCTGGTACGATGAATCTACGGGGTGCTACTCTAGCCCAATAAGCATCATAATCTCCATCGATGAAGAAAGTACTACTATCCACCCACCTAGCCTGTCGTAGAGCATCTAAGTACTGATTGTCAATCACCCTATGTCTACCAAACATGTCCTCACAAGATAAAGGATCATATGGTATACGACGATCACCCATAATCTGATAAGCACACCTCTCTCCCAAATACCACATAGGCATAAATCCAGGTGTATGCAAAGCAACCCTACGTCTAGATAGTGAATACGTAACCATCAAGAGATGGTCATCGCCATAAGACCTGCATCTACTAGATGAGTCCAATGTGAGGCCCAAGGAGTCCGAATGATGTTACCCGACTACGCATATCAAGCTATGACCTAGCCTCCATCAGGTCATGCCATACACCTAAGGGAACATGATGTACGTACTGCATAGTCTCCTATCGTCTCATCGTAGGGAAGTACTGCTCAGCAGCCTAACTAGCCATGTCCTGGATGCGGGGATGCATGTTTGCCGTGTACTCGTAGTACCATAACGACAAAATATACCAAAAATCATGCATCTGCTTGACATCGCCAAGCGCAAATGAATCTAAAGCAGTATAAAGGGTGCCTAATATCACTGTGCCCCAATCAATAGTATGCAGCTGGTCTAATCAGGCAAGAGATTCTAAATAGCCTAGTCTAACCGTACCTTTTTGGTTATAAAAAAAGGTCGAACCAAACAAGTACAGCAGAAATGCTCTAGTAACTACATCCATCATATCGGCTCTAGCTATATAAGTGGTGACGTACTGCTGCAGGTAAGTCAACTTAATAGAACCACTAGTGATGCACGTAACATCTATCAGTGGTAGAAAAACAGTAAATAGATTGGGGGACTCGTATAAATCATCAAATGGAAAAGGTCGAAGGCCATGTCGTCCAATCTCAATGCCAGTGAACCTGTAGAAATCAACTGGGGTAATACCAAGATCAAAATCTGAAAAATGAAATGTATGTGCGGTGGGCCACCACCTCTCAACTAATGCCTGAATGAGAGGTCGATCAACGGACTGGACAGGCCTGATTGACAAAAAAAGACCAAAAGGGCTAACCTGTAGCCTCTCCATAATAGGACCGTGCAGAGAGTCATAAAATTGTGTAATGCACTTAACCCAACTACCCCGACAATGAATGTAATGGTCCTATAGATAATTTATGAATTAATAATTTTGGATAGAGTAACAGTTATTTAATATGATTATGTGATGTACATATACAAATAACCAGATATATTAATGTGCAATTTATACCTGTACGGTCGTCAAAGCGGTTTCGGCTCTATGCCGATAACCATTTGGAAGCTCGTGTAGTACACATAGTTCGTCTGGTGAAACACCAGGTGAAACACCAGGTGATGGCAGAACGTGTAATGGTCCAGCTTGCTCCGCTGGATGTCTGTGAACCGTTCTTCGGGCGATTTTGGTTAGACGCGGCGGCATTTTGTTTAGTTTTTCTAATTTAAAAAAAAATAAAAGTGAAAAAGTAGGTGGAAAGCGCGGAGGGGAAGGGCGAGAGGGGTATATGAAGGGGGTGCTGGCGCCGATTTTATGGGCGCCTGGCCCGTGGAACCCCCCACCCTTCAGGGCTGAATATTCAGCCCTGAATCCACTAGAGTTGCCCTAATCGGATCTCGATACTCCGCAGCACGATGGTTCTTGTCCCCATAATAAAGGCACATATGCTTCCAGTCGTGGCTTGCTCTATGGATCCAAGATCGAGAATGTCTGATGGGTGAGAAATTAGTGGTTTAACGGTAGTCGAGATTGGGTCTGGTTCAAATCTAGGCATCGGTCGGGAAGAAAGTGCTGATTTTAGGGCATCAGCGTAAGATTTAGATGGTAGGGGAAGATGAACGGAGGTGGATCGTTTGTGTCAAGGGGATGCGAACGGATCTATTGATGTGGTGATCGGTTCTGAAGATGTGGTTTACAGATCTGAGGGCGTGATGGTCTGTTATGAGGAGGAGGGTGGTCGGTTCTGACGATGTGGTGATCGGATCCGAGGATGTGATGGCCAGGGAAAGGAAGAGTAAGAAGTGATTTTAGGAGATATGAAGGGGGTGGATGTCGATGTAGGGGGAAGGGTGAGCGGTTATTAGTGAACGTTGAAGAAAGAAAATCAACATTAAAAGTAGCCATTTTTAATTGTCAAATAATAATTAATTAATATATTAAATTAACATATAATTATTAATAACTACTAAATAATAACAATCAATAATTAAAACTGAAATATGAAATAATTTATATTAATAATTATTAATTAATAATTAATTAGTTAATAAATAATAATTAATTAAATAATTAATCAGTTAATCATAACAAAAAATAATTAAAATAATAATAATTAAATAACAATAATAATAATTAAGTACCAATAATTAAAAATTAATGTATAATAATTAATAATTAATTTGAAATAATAATTCGTATTAGTGATAAATAATAAATAAGAGCGATGTTGGCTCTAGATGTTGAATTTTCAATGAGTTTATTGTCTGAATTGTTTAAATGTTTTTAAAATAATTAAAATAAAAGATATTTTATCCATTTTGATCCTTGTTGAAATTTAGTTTATAGAATATAGTTAAATTATATTATATTCTTAACTTATTTCTTAATTCAAAATTTCTATACAAATATTTTTAAGACGAGTAATAAGTATTCATAAAACCTTTTAAAATTTACTATTATAAGTATATTAAGGCAAAAGATAAAATATAATATTATTTTATAAAAGTTGTTATGAAAGTAATAATTTCAGTTACAAAAGAGATCTAAAAGGTTTTGAAAGTGTTCAAAAGCCTTTGTAAATAAACAACTTTTCCTTAAAACGAATTTATGGATTTAAAAGTGATTTTGGAAAAATTATATCTTTGTGTATATAAAATTAATTTAAAACTCTTCTATTTGTTATTATGGATTTGAGATTTTAATGAGATTATGTGCTTTTCTATGAAATAAAGAATTTTAATAAACGCTTGAACTGTCGGATTGCTATCGACTTTTCATAAAATTCTCACGCTTATTGTTATAATTTGTTAAATAGAGTTTGAGTGGAAATTTCTAGCTTTTAGTAAATACTTGGATTTAATATCTGGTATGGGACAGTTAGTTAAATTCTTGTGATTACTTGAGTGACAATAATTAACTCTTTAGAGTTATATTATCTTATGGTGCTCGAATTTCAGGCCGATAGATCCCTGAGAGACGATGACTCATTTTTTATTGACCCCAGAGTCGATACATTCTTAGATTTGAGTAGCGCTTGATGAAACTACTTGTGGATGTGTTAGCGACCTTGTCATTTGGGGCAAAACTACTTAGAGAGGTGTTAGCGACCTTGTCATTCAGGACGAAACTGCTTAGTGCAGTGTTAGCGATCTTTCCATGGCCGACGAAACTGCTTAGAGGGGTGTTAGCGACCCTGTCATTTAGGGCGAAACTGCTTAAGGATGTGTTTGTGACCTTATTAGGGCCGACGAAACTACTTGAGGAGGTGTTAGCGACCTTGCAAGGCTATCATAATTATTTTCGGATCCGAAATTATGATTATCTATTAGTGATGATTGTTTCTTCAGAGATTTTTGGATGGATATTTAGTATCTTTTGTCTTCGGTGAATTTTGAATCGTTATCACCAAATTTTTTATGATAGTCTATTGGAGACTTGATATGGATTTATGAAATGATGATTTGGTTTGATATGCCATACTATGATTAATTAGCTTTAGAAATTTTTTTAGATGACTTATTTTATGGTTAAGTCATAAATGGGATTATGAAATGGAAATTTTAATTGATATGCCTTATTATGATCATTTGTTCTGGCATATTTTTGTTATGGCTTATTTATTGTTAAGTCATATATTTATGATATCACTATCTCACTTTTCTATTAGATATATTCTGATCCGTTTATTTTTATAATACTCGGGTCATGCCGAGATTCTACAAATAAGGACTCGCTGACTTTTGGATTTGTGCTAGCACTAGAGTAGATTAATTTGACTGTTTCAGTTTACTCCATTATTGTATACATATTTACATTTAGGATGACGTGTCATGTATATTATGGAGCAGTTGGCTTGTACCTGATACAGTAATTTGGATGTGATGTATATATTTATGTGGGTCTAGTACCGATATTTTGTAGACTCATATTTTATTAAATTATATGACGTATATTACTCTGCAGTGGTCTATGACTTTGATTCTAATTTATTTATATTATATATACTGTTCTTTATATTTTAAAATCAGCGTGTTTATTACTTTGTATTAATATTGTACACGTAAAATTTTAAGTTCAGATCCTCACAAGGTAATAAAGACGTGTCAGTATTAGTACAAAGGTATACTCACATTCGATCGCCCTTAAACAGCTGTATTCTCCATGTTATTAGATGACATTACTTGTAATGTGCTTTAATAATATGAGTATAGCGGTGGTGTCGCTATAGCTTGGTATCAGAGCTATGTTCAGAACATTATAGAATATAATCGACACAAAGTCGAGATCTAAACAAAGATAGACTTAGAGTCCCGACCTGTAACAGCCCGAGATTTTCAATGCCCGAAAATCGACATCAATACGTTCACTGTATTACATGCCGAACAATCGAATGTCGGAAATACCAGATCGTTAGGGAAAAGAAGAAATGGGTAGAAGAAGAAAATAGAAAACAACATCAGAAACTCACAATCGCAGCGGTACAATATATAATAGATAACATAGATCTTTATACAAAAGAAACTATAACTGTTTTTATATATTACATCATCAGAGTACAACACAATCAATAACACAACACTGGACATTTATAATAACTTGTCCTCACAAAGCTGAATATACAGCATACCATACACAGGGGAATATAAGTCAGATACATGATATACGTCTCCGTCATCCAGCTCGTCTCCTGAGCTCCATAGCATCCTATCCTGTATCTGTAATACTCGGTCTGACCCAAGCATTATAATAAAATAACACCCGAGTCAGCCTGGAAAACTAGCGTGAGAAAACACACTCAATTGAATTATTAAAGTTTTCAAAATCCTTTGAAATCAAAGGTATCTCGTAAGACCACGCCACAAATAAACATGCCGGGTTTTTACCTTACGATAACCAAAACATTTCATATCAAAATCCTCTAATATTATAGTAGTGTCTAAGTACAAATACTTAAATCAAATAGCTGAAATTGTTACATTAATTAAATTCTAGCATACTAGGCTCTACAATCAAAATCGTAAAGGCACGTAGGGAGAATGGATTTCCAATTGAATGACTAGGCACTGGGGTACCACCTGTTATGGTACCTGGTCTAGATCAGTATACCGAGGACCACACCGATCCCCTGCAACACAAGACCGGACTACCCCTTACTGGATAGCCAGAATAAGATCACCCCGCGGTTGGGATCAGCAACCGCTATAAAGCCGAAATAAAGGGACTGTAGACAGGGGAAACCTTACCCTAATTGGAAGCTACCCACTTAGCCTTGCTGCATATCCCCTGATTTTCAGTCATTCTCGGTTGATGAGGCTCGAGGCTCAGCGTTATCTTTTTAGAAATATTCACTTAGAATGCTCATTGTCCTCCAATGACAATGTACTGATAGCATTCATCCATACAAGTCTGTTTCCGTTCCGAACGGAACCAAAGGCACTACTCCTACTACATCCATTTTGGAATCACCCTCAAGATTAGTAGCGATTAGCCCTTGCACTTCACTGCTCCATCTTTGACTCCACGCTCTTGTCTTCTTTTCGAAAACATATTCGTTGGATCGAAGTGGTTTTCGAATCGCAGATCCGATCCTGGTCTCTTTGAAACAACGTTTGCTATTCCTGGTAAACTCAACCCCGGTACTTTTGGAAATAAACAGACGAAAATAAGATCGAAGATCAACTCCTAACCATCAGTGGACGGATTTCCTTATAAACGTCCTAGAAGAAACGAACGTGTTTATACATATAGTATAGCACCTCGAACGGTAACTGTACCATATAATTCTTGTACTTCTCCTAGATATTTCCAAAGTTATATTCGGGTCCAGATTTGATAGTTGGTTATTTAACTATCAAATAAACAATCATTCATCCAAATATTTTATTTCCTCTGAAAAACAAAAGTCTTATTTCATTCAGAGTTTAAATAAATTAAATCACTTTATCCAAAAATATACACTTAAAATACTTAAAATAAAGTTACTTAAATTATTGTATTCAAAATAATAGTTATGAAATTCTATGATAATTTTCTAAGTAAAACTTTGACCAAAACTACTTTAAAGATAAGCTATTTTATAAAATATAAATATTTAAAAAAAATTCCTTTAAATCATAATACTACTTAACCTTCAAAAATAATTAACTATTATAATTAACTTAATTAACATTTACTTTAACACTTTTAAAACAATTAAATAATAAATTTTTCCAAAAACATTTCTTTAAAACTTCTAATTTATACTTAAAAATTCTTCTTTGAAAATATATTTAGCTTTTCAGAAAAATACACTTTCCACTCCAATAAATCCAGTCTTGTCATTTATAAATCCTCCTCGATTTATCTCCAGTTTAAATTTACGTTTCCACTCCGTAAATTTTCTTTCCCACATTTTAAAAATAAAATCACTATTTATTTTTAAAACAAATTACCATCTCTTTATAAATTCCCACCGTGAATTTATTATTTCAAATTATCCACTAATAAATAATTTACTTTATTTATAACCCAGTTTATAAATCCATATCCTCATTCTCCTTTTAATCACTATTTCAAAAACCCTTAATCGATTTTCAAAACGATTCTCTGAATTAAATTCCCTTTAAAATTTATTTCTCGACTTATCCAGATTTATTCCAAAATCCATTAATTCCAAATTTACTCCTTTATTATGATTTAAACCTTATTTAAATCTGAAATATCAATTTCATATGCTATTTCAAAATTCTCCTCTTATTTTTCCCAACTCATTTAAATCTTGAATTTAAAAATAAATCCTTTAATTCTTAAACAATATCGCTTAAGTCCTCAAAACTCTTTTATTCCCTTTTATTCAAAATCTTTTTTCCTTTCCATACTTGGAGTTTATTCAATAGGACTTTAAAATCAACCTTTTACCTTTTTCCCAAATTCATTCTTTTAATTTATTCAACTTCGCTATCAATATTTTACTTAAAATTTCCCCTTTTATTTTCCTTCAAAAATCCAACCTTTATATTTCTGATATCTTAAAATACCACAATATATTCAGCTAAACCATAGCATTCAATAATTTCAATTTACACTATAATCTATCATAGATTATCAAATAAATCATATCATTGAATATGAGGGTAAATTTCAATATTTTTGAGGAATCCAGTTGGATCCCTCCAACCTATTTCCCTGCATCCATAGATGTTAGCACAATATAAAAATACCAATCCCACTTCGAGGGTGATATCGCGGTATAAAGGGTCATCCGCTATTATGCGGGGCGCACAAGGTCTCTTCCGCTATATAATGCGGGAATATCAATCACCCCAATATATATATATACACACACTACTATATATAATATCATAACCAGACTGATAAAAATTATCAATTCAATCAATCAGCCATCAATTTAAATTCTATCTATTTAAATTCACCAGTAATCCAATTTGAGTGAGATTAACTCACCTTTGATTTTATTTGCAACCCAATCCAATCTCGCCTTGGTTTCACGATTCTTGACCTTGCATAAACATTTTATGGTTTATTAACATTTGAAGTAATCTAAAAATCAATTACCATTTAATAATTTAATTTAAACCAATAATTTAAATTTTAAATAAATTTTCCTATGATAAATAATTTTCTTAGTAACTAAAATAATTAAATAAGTTAATTAAACACATTAATCCCTAATACATTATTTTAAAATTAAATAGCATGTTTAATATGTGTATATGTATATTTATTTTCTTTTTGAACTACATATACATACTTATAAAAATTAAACAGTAGGTTTACAATCTATATTTAAAATTAAAGATCTAATTTTTTATATAAATTCTTTAACATTTTAAAATTCCTATATTTTCCCAAAATCTTATATATATATATATATTCCGTTTCCTATATATATGTGTGTATTTTTTTATTAAATTAAAACAGAATTGTTTTCACCTTACTGTAATTATTTTTTCCTCTATTTTCCTAACATATATATATATATATATTAATTTCAATTAAAAATAAATTATCTCATACCTTACTGCAAAAATGCAAACCCAGGCACTCACAGCTTCGCTCGTTCGGCAACAGCCAGCGTCGAAATCGCGACCTCCATCGACGTGTCACCGTACGCCATCGCAACTGCAAACTCCAACGACACGCGCACCATCCCAAAGCGAAACTTGAACCCCCTGACGAAGTCGATCTTGAGGGTTCGTACGAGGAGGCGCGAGATCTATTGAAGTCGCCGCACCCCTCGACGATGATAAGTCGTGCTCAACCTCCTCACAATCAACAGTTCGCCAGCGCCTCATGTTACCTCCCATCGCCTAGCGTTCTCGAATCATTTTTTTTCGATTCGAACTCTGGTTTGAACTCGATTTGATTAGAATGAAGACAAGCTCTAGGTTAGCTTATGAATGTGGGAGAACGAAGCCGTTTTTTAAAAAATTGAATTCGATTTTAATCTACAATTCTGCCATTTTTTTTATTTCTGAGTTCGGCCATTGTTCGTCTTTTTTGTTTTGAAATGTCTTTCGACTGTTAAAGAAAAGGGGAATTGATTTAAAAGGGAGGAAACGTATTTGAATTTCCTTGCATAAATTTTTTGTCTTGCTACAGTGACCATGAGATGAAAGCAAAAAGTTATGATGGGAATACAGATTTTGAAAGATTGAAATATATATATATATATATAAGTTTAAATTGTCTCAAAACTGTAGCTTGAAATTTTGACATCCTATCGAGGCGTGCCGCTAGGCATTCATAATATTATACCCCTATTTCGAACGCAATGGAAAAGGTTTCGAGTCCTAATTTGATTGTATGGATAAGATAGCTTTTTGGATCCAATAATTATATCGAATTTTAGATATAGATTTTCAGTGCGTTTACATATCGTATAACCACACGATAACTCCAAACGTTTCGAAACTTGAAATCTGATAATAATACACTGTTACGGATCCAATGGAACTGGTTTTGTCGAAATCTAAGACTGTGCCCCATAAAGTTATTTTAAATGTCAATTTAAACAATATATTTTTAAAACTGAACAAAACACTTTTAAATTTGATTTTAAAAGTTCTATTATCTTCAGTATCATTAATATGAATTTTATAGGCCTTTAAAATATTTTTAACAAGCTTGAAACTCCTGATTAAATATTTTATCCATTTTCCAATTATTAAATTCAATAATTAAATTATCCAATAAATAGTGATATTTGAAATTCAAGTCAAAATTAACCTTTTACATATTTATAATCAATTAAATATTCCAATTTCAAATATCCAAAATTCCGGGTCGTTACACGACCATTTTGTGTGTAGGGTAGAATCAGAATTTATATTCCTATTTAGAATATAAATACAAATGATTATTGGGAATAATCGTCGGGACGTATTAGTAAAAATTTTGAATTTCTATACCAATTATTATTATGGAAATGATTCTAAAGTTGGAACTCACTTCTGTAAAGAGTGAGATTTAATAGATATTATAAATGAGACCTTAGATGGCTTTGAATTGAATTGTTGTGTTCTGATCTGTTAGTGATTAGAGTTACGCAGCGGAAGTTGGAAGATAGCTTTTCGTTGAAGGCAATTGTTTGTTTGTTTGATTGAAATATATGTTGTTTGCATCAATGTTTGCTTTGTTTATGCTTAGTTTAAAATGTGAATTTCAATATGACGTTACCACTCAAAGAATTTATATTTCCAATTGAATCTGGGCGAACCAAATTATTAAAAAAACAGTGGTTTCTACAAAATAGAATCGCTGGGGAATAATAAGAATATTTAAGCAATTGTTAGTTATAATATGTAGAATGATAAATTATATGTATCTAATTAAATTTGGAATTGGAAGATATACTTAATAAAAAAAAATAAGATATAATAAGAATCACTTTAGAAAAAAATTTTGAATGGTTGCTTGCTGTTGTGAATAAATGAATGGGTTATGATGTATTATTTTGAATGAAAATGGTTGGAATGGATATGTATAAATTTGTAACATCATAAGTTAATATTTTTATATAAGCAAGAAAATGATTTGAGAAAGTAGGAATATTATTTTCTAAAGTGATTGGAAAAAAAATATTAATGGTTTATTCCGTGTTAATTGGTCCGTTCAGTGGTTTATGAATTCTGGTCGATACGAGTAGCTAACGTATCGATAGAGATTTCTAAATACTTAAACGAGGCAGAATCGACACAGTATTTTGAAATTTAATAAGAAATGTTTTACTTGGAATTTATATCGTTTTATAAAGCAATGTATTAATTTAGAAAAATAAAGATATTTTTTCTAAATTTAATTATTTTCAAATTTCAAACAACGTATGTAGCCATGGGATTAGTGTGAAGTTGAGATAACGGCGAGGCACCGTTGATATAAAATTCTAGATAGTGAACATTGCAGCCAATTGGCGAGTCAACTCACTAAAAGCTTATGGCACGGTAACGTTGTATATTTTAAACTAAGTTAAATTTTGGGTTTTGTATGTAAAAATATTTTTGATTGAATTTGAACCAAAAGAAATTCTTAGAAAAATGTTGAAATTATTTCATAGAAATAGAATACAGTGGAAAATATTATATTTATTATTTTTGGAATAAAAGATGAGTATATAAAAAGAAAATTTATTTGTTCCCACTTTATAAGTTTAGTTTGCTAATGAAATTCAATTTTTTTCAACTCTTAGATTTTCGAAAGAAATTGAAAAAAAATGGTGGCTGATGACTTATGTTTGACAAAGTATGAAATGTTTTATCATTTTGGAAAAATATAAAGCGTTTATATTTTTACAGATATATATATATATATATTCTTATCCATAGGTTTATTATTAATGTGAAGATAAATTAATATCCTCAGCTCCACTAATGAATAAAGTAAGTATAATGCAGTCATGTACATGAAGGGAAGAGCAAAGAAACATTTATGGTTTTGAAGGGTTTAGGTCAGTGTATATGTTTACATAATAGAGCCATAATTTTATGTGCATAATAAATAAGAAACTTACACTTGTAATCCATACGTGTATATTATATATTGTGATATGTATAAGTTACTAAAAGACTTGCATTTTTTGTTATTATGATGCTGCTTAAAAATTGCATTGGCAGTATCATAAATTGGCTTGCAATGTACTTTTTGAGCTATGGTTTAGAAATATATTATTTATATACATTAATCTTTGGTTCACAGTTACCGTAAGAAAAGAATACAATACACATTGTAAGTGCATACAAATCAGAACCAAAGCAATTAACAAACAAACAAAGTGTAGGCTAACTGAGTTAATTTTTCTTTATTGCAAGTAGCTTAAAGCCAGTAATGAACATAACTGTATCTGATAACACGTCAGCAACAAATCTATTATGAAATTTAAATTATTTCAACATCAAAATACAAATCAAATAGGCTAAAAACTGGTTTCATGTAGGAATATAAGTATGAAAATCTGCACTCTTCCATATAAAATACCTGCATTATTGTAACAACCCAACTTTATATATCATAAATTGAATAAATTTAACTAAAATAAAATGGTTTAATTCAATATTTGATAATTATTATTTTTAAAAGTAAATATTTATTTAATTAAATTTTATTTACTAAAAGATTTGTTTAAATAAACTGAATTGAATGAATTTTTTTTTTCAAATAATATACTAAAATCGAATAAATTATTTGAATTGAATATAAAATATTTTTATATGTGTACATTGTTTGTGATTAAAATAGTGGGGAACTAATAAGCGGACATCGAATTGAATGAAATTGGGCTGTTATCGAAATATATGCAGTATAATAAAAGGCAAATTAAATTAAACTAGATTGAAATTCATTTGCAAAAGAAATTAAAAAAATTACTTAGAACAAAAATAAAGTATAGAAAATTTGTTAAATTAGATGAGCCCAAAATCATAAAGCCCGTTTAGACTTAATATTCTCTATCCTATTCTAGTACATCCTCTACTTTTCAAAAACTCAAGCCCTTATCAAAATCCCACTCCTATGCTACCCAAACCATAATTCTCCAATTGAGCAAAAATCACGACATCAGAAATTTAAAAAAAGGTTGCGTGTGAACGTTGTGGAGGTCAGCCATCGGTGTGTCACTAGTAGAGGGGAATGCTCGAACTTGAGCCCGACAGTGTCACGATTGATGATGGTGCGACCTACAACTATTGAATGATGGAGGCTATGACCTGTTGGGAACAATGAAACCTCGGCTGAGTCATGTACGTTGTCACTCTCTTGAAGGCATTTCAGCATTCTGCTCGAAAGTGCAAAGCAGTTCGGAAAAAACAAACACCGCTGCCTTTAGGATAAAACAGACTCTCTAATCTGAAAAATATCAACCTGTTTGCACTAACAAAGTTGATTCTGATTTGCACCCTAAAATACTGCTCAAGGTGTTTAGTTTTGTTGAAGGAAGAAGAAAAAGAAAAATGTCTTTTATTCTTACCATTTCTCTTCTGTCTATCTATCATTTAAATAGGCAGCATGGAAATTGTATACGTTACTAAAGTGATGGAACGTTAATGGATTTTAATTTATTCTCATTTAAAACAATATTGTAATACCATTAGCTTTTGTAACGGTTCAACAATAATGTCACATAAATATATTATTGATGTGCAAGTGTAATGGCTCAATTATAATAATGATTCATAAATATATTACCGCTATAAACTTGTAATGGCTCAATTATAATAATGATTCATAAATATATTACCGTTATAAACTTGCAACGGCTCAATTATAATATTGGTTGATAAATAAATTTCCATTAACCTGTTTTTTTATTTAATTTTTTTAATAAATTCATTTCATAAACAAAAACATTTCCAACAATCCCTCACTTGAATTTATTTCAAAATATTTTTCGAGTGGTTTCTGAAAACATAAGATTGTGCATGAATAAAGGTGTCTTTCGACTTGAACCTTTGCATAGTGGATAAGATTCAGTTTTTTACTAGAGTGACACGTAGTCTTGAACTCTATCCCTGACATCAGACCACACACAATCTTTTTAGAGTGCAATCAAATAAGCCCATGCATTTATGGCCATGCACGTCTATCCTAGTTTAGTGAATGCTCTAGGGATTTCTGCCCAAAACTCCATAGGAGACGGCTACATTTCCACATTTGCACAAGTGAGTCTATCAAGAGTACTCCTGAAGGTAGGTACTCCACTCCAAATAGAGTATAGATGTCATTAAGAGTTTCTATTAACTCATCCTCTAATCACTTCAGGAATACATGCTTCTTAATATAAAAATAGCATGTTCAACTAATATCACTTCACAACTTGTTCTTACCCATTGAACCTAGTTCTTGGGATCTCCAGTCATTAGGTTGGGTTACCATTGTGCATGACTCAACAATCTAAGGGCAATAGTCCCATTCTTTTAGAAGTTCTAAGGACTTTCTCTCTGGCCAGTCCTTTCGTCAAAGGATCTGCCAAATTCTCATCATTGCATATGTGATCCACTTTAACAACACCTGAAGAGAGTAGCTCTCTAACAGTACTGTGCTTATGACGTATCTGTCATCTCTTACCATTGTAGTAACGGTTATGTACTTTTGCAATAGATGCGGTACTATCGCAATGGATCAACACAGCTGGTATCGGTTTTTCCCATAAAGGAATCTCAGTTAGCAGATTTCTTAAGTACTCTTCTTCTTCACTAGCTGTGGCTAGTGCTATCATCTCAGAATCAATAGTAGTCTGAGCCAAAATAGTCTGTTTCTTTGATTTCCAAGAAATAGCTCCTCCAACAATGCTAAAGATATAACCATTGGTTGATTTTGAATCATCAGATAAAGTATTCTAGTCTGCATCGGTTTAACCTTTAAGGACAGCTGGAAATTTTTCATAATGTAACCCAAGGTTCATGGTTTGATTTAGTTATCTCATAACACTCTCAATAGCGTGCCAATGCTCTATACTAGGTCTACTAGTAAACCTGCATAATAATCCCACGACATAGGCAATGTCGGGTCTAGTACAATCAGTGGCATACCGAAGGCTGCCAATGATGCTCGCATAATCAGACTGTCTTACACCTTCACCGGTGTTCTTAAATAGCTTTACACTAGGATCATTTAGTGTACTTGCAGGTTTACAGTCAATGTAATTGTATTTCTTTAGAATCTTCTTAATATAATGAGATTGATCCAAAGAAAGTCCCTTATCGGACCTAGTAATCTTAATACCAAGGATTACACTTGCTTCACCTAGATCTTTCATATCGAAATTGGCACTTAACAAAGATTTAACAGAGTTTATGGCATGAATGTTTGAACTAAAAATAAGTAGGTCATCAACATACAGACATATGATAGTACAAATGTCATTTTTAGATTTATAGTAAATGCATTTTGTCACCTTCATTAACTTTGAAACCATATGAGATTATTAAGTTATCAAATTTTTCATGCCATTGTTTAGGTGCTTGTTTTAAGCCATATAATGATTTATCTAACTTGCAAACTTTATGTTCTTGACCATGAACTACAAATCCTTCAGGTTGGTCCATATAAATTCCTCTTCTAATTCACCATTTAAAAAGATAGTTTTAACATCCATTTGGTGTATTATTAAATTATGAATGGATGCAAGTGAAATTAGTACTCGAATGGATGTAATCCTAGTTACAGGTGAAAAGGTATCAAAAAAGTCTACATTTTCAGTTTACTTAAATCCTTTAGCTACTAAACGGGCTTTATATTTATCAACTGTGCCATCAGGTTTTAATTTTTTTTAAGTACCCATTTACAGCCTATAGAATTACAACTTGGTGGTAGATCTACTAAGAGCCAAGTCTTATTGGATTCCAAAGAATCCATTTCATCATTTATAGTCTCTTGCCAAAATTCGGCATCTAAGGAAGATAAGGCCTCTTGGAGGTTTAAGGGATCCTCCTCTATAGTAAAAGCACAAAAATCTAAACCAAAATCTTTTGCGGTTCTTGCTCTTTTACTTCTTCTAGGTTCATTTTCAGAAGACTCATTAAGTTCTACTCTAATAGGCATGGTGTTACTTGATGTGCCCCCACTATTCCTCAATTTAAAAGGAAATCTAGATTCATAAAAATCAACATCATTAGATTCTATTATATTATGTGTATTCAGGTCATAAAATCTATATGCTTTGCTATTAATAGCATAGCCAATAAATACACATTCATATGCTCTACTTGCTAATTTTATTCTCTTAGGGTCTGGTATATGAACATATGCCAAACATCCCCAAGTTCTAAAATAAGACACATTTGGTTTATAATTTCTTAAAATTTCAAATGGTGAGATTTTACATTTTGATTTAGAGATTCTATTCAATACATAGCATACAGTCAATAAAATATCCCCCCACCAATGTTTGCTGCATCCGAATTCAATATAATAGCTACAACTAATTCGGTAAAGGTTCTATTTTTTCTTTCAGCTTTACCATTCATTTCAAGCGAGTAAGGTGTAGTTCTCTCATGAATTATACCATGCAATTTATAGAAATCAAGAAATAAACTAGACTCATATTCTGTTCCTTTATCACTGCGAAGTCTCTTAATTTTCTTATTAGATTGATTCTCAATTTCAGTTTTAAATGATTTAAACATATCAAATGCATCACTTTTATTTTTTATAAGGTATACATAAGTAAAATTAGAACAGTCATCAATAAAAGTGATAAAGTAACGGTGTCCATGTCTAGTCAAAGTTCCATCAAGCTCACATATATCAAAATGAATCAAATCTGAAGGTTTAGAAACTCTATCAACTGATTTATATGGTTTCTTAGTGATTTTGCTTAACTACAGAATTCACATTTATCAAAATCAGTTTGTGACATTTTAGGGATAAGATCTAAGGTGCTTATGTTATGAATTATACGTTTATTCACATGACATAATATAGAGTGCCAGATATTAAAATCACATAACATATAAGCAGAAGCAGACATTGCATGTAGCACCAGTATCTACCCACCAACCCTTTGGTCCCCCAACAAGGTGAATCTCATCAGTAATCATAGCCGATAGAGGCTCCTCGGTCAGGTTAGCATGTGGTGCAGGGCCTGGTCTTTTCCTACACTTGTGTGCCATATGACTTGATTTTCCATAGTTGTAGCAAAGAAACAACTGTGCAAAGTCAATTCTTTTAGGGTGGTTTCTGTTTGTTGTGGTTCTGACTAAGCTTGCAGTCTGATTCTTAAAAAATTTAGGATTTGGTTTCAGAACTGCAGTTTTCTTAGTGTTGCCTTCAATAGCAAGAACTTCTTCCTTCATATCTTGTTTACGTGATTCCTCCTCAATACGGAGGCGAGTTATCAAGCTTTCCAAAGAAAATTATTTAGTTTTATATCTCAGATTATTCTTAAAATCCTTCCAACTAGGGTGTAGTTTATTTATCAAAACAATAACTTAGAATTGTTCATCAATAACCATACCTTCGGAGATGATCTCATGAGCTATTTTTCGAAGTTCATAAGATGCGTCTCTACTGACCTATCGTCCATCATCTAAAATTTGAGGTAGCGGTTGACGACATATTTCTTTGCTCCACCTTCGTCTGTATCATACGTCTTTTGCAGCGCCTACCAGATTATTTTGGTTGTCTTATCCGAATTGTAGCAGTCGTAGAGATCGTCGCTCAGGCCATTGAGTATGAAGTTCTTGCAGAGGTAATCCTGCTCTATCCAATTCTGTAATTTTTGGTTTTGTTCCTGCTAGATCTGCAGTTGTTGTGCATCGGTTTCAGCGGGCTTCCCTGGTACTATCGGCTTTTCTATAGTGAGCACATCAACCACCTTCCTCATCGTCAGAAAAAATTCCATCTTTTACCTCTAGCGCTTGAAATGGAGGCCCTCGAATCTGAAGGGCGCAGAAGCGACCATGGGAACCTGAAACATTGAGGTCGGTGCAGCATCATCAATAGTTGCAGTAGAATTCATGGTTTTTTGGAACGGCTTCAAATTGTTGGGAACAATGAAACTTCGGCTAAGTCGTGTATGTTGTCACTCTCTTAAAGACGTTTCGGCGTTCTGCTCGAAGGTGCAAAGAAATTCTGAAAAAACAAACGCCACTGCCTCTAGGATAAAATGGCCTCTCTAATCTGAAAAATATCAACCTGTTTGCACTGACAAAGTTGATTCTGATTTGCACTCTGAAATACTGCTTAAGGTGTTTAGTTTTGTTGAAGGAAGAAGAAAAAGAAAAATGTCTGTTATTCTTACCATTCCTCTTCTGTTTATCTATCATTTAAATAAGCAGAATGGAAATTGTATACGTTACTAAAGTGATGGAATGTTAATGGATTTTAATTTATTCTCATTCAAAACAATATTGTAATACCATTAGCTTTTGTAACGGCCTAATAATAATGTCACATAAATATATTACCGTTGTGCAAGTGTAACGGCTCAATTATAATAATGATTCATAAATATATTACCATTATAAACTTGCAACGGCTCAATTATAATAATGATTTATAAATATATTACCATTATAAATTTGCAACGGCTCAATTATAATAATGGTTCATAAATAAATACCATTAACCTATTTTTTTATTTAATTTTTTTAATAAATTCACTTCATAAACAAAAACATTTCCAACAGATCCCGAGTGTCGTGATTCATGCATTGTTGTAGGAAGACAAGGCCGTCATCTTTTGGGCATTGATTGGATCCTGGATGACATTGTTGCAGGAAGAGAAGGCTGTCACCTTTTTGGCATTGACTGGATCCTAGCTGACATTGTTGTTGGAAATGTCGGTTTGTGGTGAATCGTCTGGGGCGACCTGGTGAGGATGGTGTGCATTCATGGGAGGTTGGAGCTAGGGTTTTGGCGCTGTTAAATCTTGATGGTGATGATGGACAGAGGTAGCTCATCTATTGCTGCGACATCAGATGTAAGCTATGATGTAAACTGCATTTTGTCAAAGGCAGTGGGATTTCATTCATCAAATAGCTTAGTTTTACTCATACATCTATATTTAAATCCCTATGCACCCTATACATATATTTTATCCCGATAGTTGATTGCATTGCTTGGTTAAAATGATTGAGATTATTGGTTGAATTATTTGGATAAAAATTGTTTGATCGGATATTCGATTGGTTGTGTGGTATTGGATGTGTTTTGATTAATAATAGCTGAACTGGATTGGTTATGCGAATATGGATATGATTTTGGGTTGACTGGGAGATTTTGTGTTAGATAGATGGTAAAATTTTATTAGTTGTGTGTACAATTGTAGATAATCGGAATTTGATGTAGTTCGATTTGGGTCATACGATAAATCGATGATTTTGGAGAATTCGCTCCATGATTTTTATTTTGGATATTTGATTTATTTTTTGACTTTAAAATGTTTTTCTAAGCTTTAGTAAATTAATTTTGAGGTTTTAAAAATTAAATTGAAGTATAACTATAAATAAATGATTGGTTGGAAAAAATAAAATGATTATTGGAAGTTGTTTAGATATAAAAGTTACATGGAAATAAAAATAGAGATATTTCAATATATTGAACTATATAGAATTTTTGTAAGTATAAATGTGAAATTTTTATTAATATTCCCGAAAGGGGAAATTATTTTGTAAATTGAATATCTAGTAAAGGCAATTTAAAGGTAGTTTTGTGAAAAGAATTTAAAGGTAATTTAAAGGGGAAATTATTTTGTATATTGAATATCTAGTAAAAAGAAATTATTTTGTAAGTTGAATATCTAGTATAAATGTGAGTGTTTTAAGAATTTTGATCGATGCGAGTGCATACATATTCGATAAGGATTCTTAAACACTATGACGAGGCATTTCGATATAATATTTTGAAAAGCAAATTTTCAGTTTATTGGTTTGATTATATGAAAATACTTAAATATCTTGAAATTTATCTTGTTATCTAGATCTTTAAAAAAAGTAAGCAATTTTGAGAAGCACAAACTTTTCAGCCAAATTGAATGAGCAATCTTTGATGACATCTTAAGAATGTTTTCACTAGAACTTCAAAAAAAAACTATTTTCCTTTTATTTTTATAATAGTGTTTTTGAGCTTACATATGGTTAGTAGAAGCCTTTTCTGAAAGATACAAATGAGGTCTGCATGTAGGCTACATCATAATGCCTGCCATCTAGAAGTTGCAAGTTGCACCATGTAGTAGGGAAAAATAGTACTTCTCATCTTGCATTCTTACTTATTTTCCACTTGTAAACCTGTGATATGATTTGTGTCCACTTACCACTTATACATATCATATATTATCTATAATCTATCATGAAAAAGGTTGCAAAACCTTAATATAATGTACTTGGAATGCAATGCACGTTTTGGAGCAATATATTACTAAGCTTGATTTTCTTACAATGGGGCATGCTAAATTGAAATAATGGTGGTTTAGTTTTGTAAAAAAGAATTTTAAACAATGTGTATAGTTTTGAGTTAAGCGCCATGCCTTGTGTTGACCTTAAAATTTAAACCATTGATCCCTTTTCCACGACTTTAATTTTATTCGAAAGCTATTTTATTAGAACCAATTTTTGTTTAAAATCCAATGCAAAATTTTGAATATGTCTATGGTAGATTTTAGATACTTTGAAGTTGCATATCACTCTTTAATAAATATATATACATAAAAATAACCATAACTTCTAATTCTCTAGTCCGTTTTGACGGTTCTTTTTTTCATTTGAAAGATACTTTGAAAAAGAAATTTTTTTGTATTCGTCACTTGCTAAAGTCTTGAAGTTAGCTATGATTTAGATATGAATTGCAATGTATGTAAATTGTTGCCTTGAAATAAAAGATCGCTGAAATTTAATTCGTCATAACCTCCAAACGGTTTATTCGATTTTGATGATCTTACCCATACCGGAAAGCTTAGAACCTAGGCAACAACCTTTATTTTAAGTGTTTCGCAAAATTTTGAAGTTTACTAGGCCAAAAACGCATATTTTATAACCAGGCTTGCGTTTTTGAACAACTTCAGTTTTCACTTCCAATAGAAGAACTGCCGTAACTCAAGTTTTACTTGACATTTTTATGATCCAAAAGCCGTTTTAGAATGTTAATTCACTATGCAACAACTCATTCTTTAAAATCATCATTTAATTTAGTCGTTTTGACTATTATAATTTGAATAGAAAGTGGTTAAATATGAACGTTGCACTTCTTTTATTTACATAGTTGCATACTTATCATACCTCTTTATATATGTAACTAATGCTTAAATTCAGTTGAGAATAGGTACACATGGAGAATATTTGGACTAAATGGAGATTTTGGCTCGCTTTTGCTTGCATTTAAATTAAATAACTTGCTTATAATGCTAATGAAGAGGTGCATTTTTATGATATGTTGGTATATTTTTCACATATATTGTTTCTCCATGTTTCAGATGTCCCATTGATTGGGACTTATATATATTGTGTTTATATTGTGTTTTGACTTTTCAAAACGCTCTCCATACAAAGAAGACTCTACAGAAATTTTCCAAAAAATCCGACCCTTGAATTTTTTTCCATAAATAATCGTATGCTAAAACTAGAAAATTGATGAATGAATCTATAGCCTGCGATTAGAGAAGTTTGTGAAAGAGTCACATAAAGGATAGTGTAAGCTCTTTGAAGTTTGTGGAATACGAAGAAAGTCAAGGTATGAGTTGTGCATGGAGTTTCCCTACAAGAAATTGTGAGGATGCAATTTTCTTAAGGGGGAAGTCTGTAACAACCCTACTTTCTACGTCGTAAATTAAATAAATTTAATTGAAATTGAATGGTTTAGTTCAATATTTGATAATTATTATTTTTGAAAGTAAATATTTATTTAACTAAATTTTATTTACTAAAAGATTTGTTTAAATAAACTGAATTAAACCAATAAATTCTTTTCACATAATATATTGAAATTTAATAAATTATTTTAATTGAATTCAAAATATTTTTATAAGTGTATAGTGCTTGTGATTAAAATAGTGGAGAATTAATAAGTAGGCATCGGGTTGAACGAAATTGGGTGGTTATTGAAATATAAGTAGTATAATAAAAGGTAAATTAAATTAAACTAGTTTGAAATTTGTTTGCAAAAGAAATAAAAAGAATTACGTAGAAATAAAATAAAGTAATGAAAATTTGTTAAATATTCTCTATCTCATTCTAGTATATCCTCCGCTCTTCAAAACCTCAAACCCTTCTCAAAATCCCACTCCTATGATAACCGAACCCTAATTCCCCAATTGAGCAAAAATCATGACACTAGAAATTAAAAAAAGGTCGCGTGTGAACGCTTTCGAGGTCGACCATCGATGCGTCGCCGGTAGGAGAGGGAGGCTGGAACTTGAGCTTGGCAGTGTCGCGATCGATGATGGTGTGACCAGCAACTATTGATTAATGGAGGCTATGACCCTGGCTATCGTGATTCGTGCATTGTCACAAGAAGAGGAGGCCGTCGTCTTTTGGGCATTGATTGAATCGTGGCTGACATTGTCGTAGGAAATGACGATTGGTGATGAATCGTCTGGAGCAGTCTGGTAAGGATGGCATGCGTTCATGGGAGGTTGGAACTAGGGTTTAGCACAGTTAATTTTTGATGGTGATGATGGACAGAGTTAGCTCGTCTATTGCTGTGACATCAGATGTTGCCTGTGATGTAAACTGCATTTTATTATAGGTAGTGGGATTTCGTTCATCAAATAAGTGAGTTTTACTCACACATCTATATTTAAATCCCTTTGCACCCTATACATATATTTTATCCTAGTTGAATGCATTGCTTGGTTAAAATGATTGAGATTTTTGGTTGAATTGTTTGGATAAAAATTGTTTGATCGAATAGATTGACTGTGTGGTATTGGATGTGTTTTGATTGATATTAGCTATTATTGGATTGGTTATGCGAATATGGATATGGTTTTGGCTTGAATGGGAGATTTTGTGTTAGATGGATGGTAAATTTTTATTAGTTGTCTGTATAATTATAGATGACCAGAATTTGACGTAGTTCGATTCAGGTCATACGATAAATTTTATATTGGTGATTTTGGAGAATTCGCTCCATGATTTTTATTTTGGATATTTGATCGATTTTCTAATTTTAAAATGTTTTGTAAGCTTCAATAAATTATTTTTGATTTTTTAAAATTATTTTGAAGTATAGCTATAAATAAATGATTGGTTGGAAAAAAATAAAATGATTTATTAAAAGTTATATGGATATAAAAGTTATTTGGAAATAAAAATAGAGACTTTTCAATATATTGGAGTATATGTAATTTTTGTAAGTATAAATGTGAAATTTTTAATAATATTTCCGAAAGGGAAAATTATTTTATAAATTGAATATCTAGTGAAAAAAATTTAAAGGCAATTTAAAAGGGGGATTTTTATTATAAAATTTATTTTTAAGAGATTTAAAGTATATTACCTTTATTTATATATATTTATTGAGTCAGAATTACTTTATTGAATGATTTTGTATAATTAAAAGGAAATAATAATATTTGAGAAGAGGGATTTTTAAGTATATGAGCCTCTTTTGAAGATTAACTAATTTTGAAATATTGTTGAATGGTTTTAAGGTATTATAACATAAATCCCTTTTCATTTCTATGATTTAGTGATTTCAAATTTATTTATTTAATATTATGAGTAATTCTATATGATAAGAAGTTTTAATTTGATTTGATATAAATGATTCAAGGAATATTTATATAAACTAGAGGTTCTGGTAATTCGAGTGTTATGCTGACGATGGATCAGTGGATGGAGGTCACGAGACACGTTTAAGGCATGTGCATAGCAAGAGCTCAAAATCCAAATCCTCGATTGGAGTTCACTAAGCTCTATAGTGAATACTCAAGTCTCAATGGTGAACCATTCTGAGGGAATGAAGGTGTGATGGGTGTCCATTCTTGGTTGCATTCCTGTGAAAGGATTTTTGATGATCTAGTTTAGAAGATTAAGAAAAGTGAAAATTTGCATCTCATAGGTTGTAGGGTGATGCAGTAAACTGGTAAGATGCGGTACTACAGAGACAACTAAAGAAGATATGACATAACGAAGGTTTAAAGATCTCTTCAAGGCACATTTTTTACTTGAAGCTAAGAAGGTAGCTTTCCTTTGGAAAGGTGAATTGTCCATAATTGATTATGTGATTGAATTTAATGCACCCTCTAAATACGAACCAACTCTTATTGGTACACCCCTAGAGAAGAAGTAAAAGTTTGTTCTTCGTCTAAGGGATGATTTGAAGGACAAGCTAGTTACCCAGCTTAGGTTCCCATTTGAGCATTTAGTTGATAAGATGTTGAGATTTGAGAAAGACTAGAAGCGAGAATTAACCTCAAATAGGCAGCCGAATCAATAGTTTCAGCAATAGAGGAAGAAATAGTTCTTTCGGGGAAGAATTAAAGTTCAATAAGAAAAAACGACCTTCCCAGCCAATGCAACTAGATCAGAAGAAACCACATAATAAGTCTCGGGTAGAGTGTTATTCTTGTGGTAATAAGGAACACTATTCAAACCAATGCAGAAATACCAATCAAGGACAACCGAAGAGGTGCGAAAACCGCAATGAGGTGGGTCATATGTTAAAGCTAGTGTACAAAGCCTAATGGAACACATTCAGGGTAAGGTAGGCCCTAGTTCTTCTATGCCAGATAAAGGAAAGAAAGCCTCAGTTCTAGAAGGTATTATTTTATGGCATGGATTATTTATTAGAATTTTCTTCGATGCTGGTGCATCATACTCGATTAAGTGAATCGGTATAAAAGTAAAAATTGAACGCTTCTTTTTTTAGGTCTCTTCAAGTAGCTAACCCAATAGGTAGGTGAGCTACTACGAGGTTGAATTGTTGTGATTTGTTTGTTCGAATGTTCCTTATGCAATTTGTTTGTTATGGATTATGTAGTGTATGGTATTATTCTAGGAATAGACTGGCTTAAGCATTATCAAGCTCGATTATTCTATGTTAATAGGGTAACTACTCCTCAGCATCCCGATCACGCAGAACTCTTATTTCTCTTGAACCATCAAGTGCCAGTTCAAGTTATTCTTTGTTTGCCTTGGAATCTCAAGAAGATGAGATTAAGAAAATTCAGGTAGTTAGAGATTTTTCTAATATATTTGGAGCAGTTATTGGTTTACCTCCTAGTCGAGCAATTGAGTCCAAATAGATCTTATTCATGGTACTCAACCCTTTAGTATAACACCTAACTATATGTGCCCTAGTGAAATGGAGGAGTTGAGACCTCAAATAGAAGATCTTCAACAGAAGTATTTTTTATTAAAACAAGTTGTTCTCCTTAGGGTGCATTAGCATTGTTTATCAAAGAGGCGGATATATCCCTACGATTCTGGTAGACTACAGAAAGATAAATGATCCCACGATCAAGAATAAATATCCACTGCAAAGGACAAATGATTTGTTTGACCATCTAAGTGGTGCCAAAGTCTTTTCATAACTCGTTCTCACCATAAGTTTTCATCAACATCGACTTGCAGAAGATAGCGTTCCACTCACAGCGTTCCAAACTAGGTGTGGTTCTTAAGAGTTGTTAGCTGGGCCATTTGGGTTGACGAATGCCCCAACATATTTCGCCGACCTAATGAATCGAGTGTATAAAAGCTATTTAGATAAACTTGTTCTTTTTTTGTCGATATATTCTTGCATATTCAAAGTTGGAAGAAGAGCATGCTGTTCATTTGAGAATGATGTTAGAGACTTTGAGATCACACTAACTCAAAGAATTTTTTTCAAAGTGTCACTTCTGACAGAAAGAAGTGAAATTTTTAGGACATATTATCTCAAAGAAAGGCATTTCCATCGAGCAAGCTAGGGTTAAAGCTATTTAGAAATGGAAACGGCCAGAGTCATTAATGTGTATTTATAGTTTCTAGGGTTAGTTGGATACTACAAGAGATTTATTAAAGATTTATCCAAGATTCTACTCCACTTACTCATTTGACAAAGAAAGGAGTGAAATTCATTGGATAGATAAGTGCGAAGAAGCATTAATAATGTTAAAGGAGCTACTTTCTAATGCTCTGATGTTGATAGTTTTTGAAGGCAATTAGGATCTGGGGGTATATACATAAGTTTGTGGGATTGGTCTCAGAGTTGTATTGATGTAGCATAACCGACTTGTAGCATATGCATTTAGATAGCTTAAACCGAATGAGGTGATATATGCTACTTATGATCTTGAGTTAGCAGCAGTTGTTTTTGCATGAAGCTTTGGTGGCATTGTTATTAGGAGAGCTGTTTGTTTTATATATAGACCATAAGTTGCCGAGGTCTTTATTTTCACAGAAGGATTTGAATATGCGACGATATCAATGGCATGAATTTTTAGTTGCATATGATCTGGAGATTCAGTATACTCATAGTAAAGGGAATAGAGTAGCAAATGCTCTCGGCAGGAAGCATGAAGTAGTCATATCCTTATTTTTAGTAGTTCAGAAAGATTTAGAGTTATTATCTTCACGTGATCATCTGATCAGGAAGATAGGTGATGCGACAACTATGTAGCCAATTTTAAAGTTTGATCGAGCTTGGTTGACCGAATCTGGACTAGTCAAAGAGATGATGCAGTTTTAGTAGACCATATTAATAGATTGCAAAGTGGAAATGTTTCAGATGATCTTTGCTGGTTCGAGCTTGACTCAGATGGAAATTTATGATATGGTGGGAGGTTGTATGTTCCCAACATAGCCAATCTAAAGAAGGAAGTTCTCGATGAGTGTCACTGATCTACATTCTCTATACATCATGTGGTACAAAGATGTATAATGATATGAAAATGGTGTATTTTTTGGAAGGCATGAAGAGAGACATGGACAAGTACGTAAAGCAATGTGTTACATGCCAGTTAGTAAATGGTGACCATTAGAAGCCCAACGAGTTACATCTACCTCTCAAAGCACCACAATGGAAATAAGAGTAGATCTCTATGGATTTTATTGATGTACTTCCTATATTGCGACAAGGAAGTAAGAGTATTTGGGTAATAGTCGATCGACCCACTAAAAGCACTCATTTTATTCTATTTAGGTTGAATCAAACTGTAAAGAGTTTAGCCAAATTATTCATCAAGTATATAATTCGATTGAATGGAGTTTCAAAGAGTATAATATGTGATCATGATCCCTTATTTGTTAGTCAATTTTTGCAAAGTTTGCAAATGACATTTAGTGTTTAATTCAATATAAGTACTGCATACTACACTCGGATGGATGGGAAGACAGAAGGAGTTAATGCAATCGTTGACGACCTTCTCATAGTGTGTATTGTGCAATTTGGTGGTTTGAGGGAAGAATATCTCCATCTTGTTGAGTTCTCCTAGAATAAGAACTTCAATTGAGTATCAACATGGCACTATTTTAAGCTTTATATGGAAGGCTATGTCTATCTCTAATATGTTAGCTACAGATAGGAGACAATTGATTTTAGGTCTAGACATGGTTAGAGAAATGACTGAGAAGATATATATCATTAGAGATAGGATGTAGAATGCACAGTCGAGACAGAAGAGCTATTTAGATAAGCGTAGAAGAGGTTTCAAATTCTCTGTAGGAGATAGAGTTTTGTTGAAGATATCTTCGATGAAACGTATAGTCAGATTTGGTAAGGGTAAAACTTGCTCCATGATTTTTGGTCCATATGCCATTATTGAGCGAGTAGGTCCAATGGCGTACCGAGTGGAGTAACTTGAATATTTATCTGATGTCCATGATGTATTTGATGTATCTCAACTATGGAAATGTATTTAGGGCTCAAATATTATTGTTATTCAAGGCAGATTCAGGATTTTAGAATTGGAGCCTAATATGTCATATTCTACTAAGCCTTTGCGAATTATAGACTCGAAAGTGAAACAGTTGAGGAACAAGGACGTTCTACTAATTAAAATTCAGTGGTTTAGCAACCACCGAGATTGTACGTGGGAGACTGAGGAGCTGATGCGATGAACACATCCGTGTTGTTCTCGACTAGTTTGATATGTATTTATTTGGTTGAATTGATTATGTAATGGTTGTTTATGTATACATTCTGTTGCATATGCTTTCGAAGATAGACATGTTTGCTTTATGATTGTCGTGCATGTTTGTGAGTTCATGGTTACATTTGATTGTTTGAATGATATGGTTTGATTGGTTATAATACTCTTTAGTAAATTATGAGGACATAATATCTTTAAAAAGGAGAG
This sequence comes from Allium fistulosum, assembly GCA_030737815.1. NCBI lineage: Eukaryota > Viridiplantae > Streptophyta > Magnoliopsida > Asparagales > Amaryllidaceae > Allium > Allium fistulosum. The sequence goes on along the minus strand of CM060902.1, from coordinate 372,585,870 downwards.
TCCGTAACATCCCAATGTGGAGCTAAATCAAATAAATGCAATGAAAAATGTATTTTTAGGATTTAAATTAGAATTTTGATGATTCAAATAGATATATAGAATTAAATAAAGAAAATAGGATATAAAATGGATTTGAACCATGGGAAATATTTAAAAAATGGACGAAGAGTTGAAATATTAAATAAATGAGTTGAGAAAATCGTTTTGGAGATTTATTGGATTTAATTCTATAAAGACTATTGTTGGGTTTATTTGAAATAAAATGAGAAATATCGATTTGAAGTTTAAATTTAACATTTAAATTGTCTTCTGTGAATAGGCCATTTAAAAAAATTATTAGTGAAGTAAAATATATTTGTGAATTTTGAAATGTATTTTGAGGAATAAATAATTAGAGTAAAATTAGCTTAAAGCGGTATATATGTTATCGAAAAATATTTGGAGAAGAAATAAAATAGTAGAAATTTTTTACTAATTTAAATAATTCTTACAAGTATTAAAATGTGGTAAAATAATAGAATTTGAGAGGGGAATGGAATAGATAAAAAATAAATGAATTTATTTTATTAAATTTGGGCCTAAAGTTCATTTTTAGCCCTCTAACTCCTTACTCGAACTATAACCAGCCTATATCCTTATCTTCATTTTATCTTCATCATTAAGAAAGCAAACTAATGTAAAACTGTAACACCCCAAAAATTTAGTAAATGAATTAAATTTAAATATAATCAGGGCAAAAATGCAATTTTTACAAATGTTCGAATCTGGCTATGAAATTTGCACCGTTGCATTTGTAGCATTTTTTGGGACAATTTTCATATATAATGTTTTGAAATCGAAGCTATTATGAAAAGTTATCAGCGTTTGAAAATTCAAAATCGAATATAATTAAACAATTATTTAAGGGATGAGATAAGATTAAACATAGAAAGCTCCACACACTATGAGCTTGACTGGTCGACCCTCAGGGGTCGACCGCTCCAAGCCTAGTGATCAACCGGTCGACGTTATTGGTTTAGGGTTTTCTGTGGTCGAATGGCCCAGATTTTATAATATTAAATTCAACAGCTGAGATTAGTTTCTACCCTAATAAATAGAACCCTAGGCTAATACATCTAAACTCCATCTCTTTAAAATATGAAATCTACTTCTCCTCAAATCAAAGTTTCTTCAAAAACAAATAATAATTAAATTAGAGAAATTGAAGAAGATGTGATTAAATCAAAGTATGAGGATACCCACACCAAGAGGAAGTGATTCCAAGCGTGTTAGGGAAGGGATAATTTTGATTAGTAAGATGACTTAAATGTAATTGATTTTATTTATACCCTATTTGATCTGGAATTGTTTAGATTAAATCAAAAATATTATTTATCAGATAATTGTCTTAAATTTGAGTTTGAATAAGAATTTAACTTATTTGAATATGATTCTTGCCCAGTCAAGATCTGGATAAAGTAAACATATTTTATAAAATTTGTTTAGGTCGAAAACACTATTTGTTGATTGAATATAAACTATATGTTAACTCTAAACCTGGTTTATTTCGTTACAATAAACGGAAGTGCTTTTGAAGTTGTAGGGATTGTAATTGAAAACTTTGGAGGTTGTAGATTGAAAAATAATGATTCACTTTAATTAACAGTATGCTCTAATATGCAATTTGTAATTAACGTATACTGCAATTAAGGATGATTATAATTAACAAATAATGATAATTAAAATATGCACTAAACACCCTGACTAGTCGACGGCTCACTAGAGCCAGTCGATCGCTCTAGTGACCAGCGGTCTAGCGTTTAACATTTTATGGTCGAGATTGACCTTGGCTTAAGGCCCAAGGTATTAAATTAATTGTATATTATATATATATATATATATGGATGTTAGTATACTAGGGAAGTTAGTTCTCTATGTGGGCGACCCTAGGACATTACAGGACAGAACGAATGTGCATGATGACAACAAGACCCAGACACTATTTATTATGCATGTTCGACTTTCGATTGGGGAGATTCTCGCAAATTTCACTCACATGAGGTTCTACGGTGTATGCGCACACTGACGATGATGCCTAGAGAAGTGTATAGTCAGACACTAATGGGAGTTCCTTGGTGTGCACAACTATGCTGATGTGATATTGTATTGTTGATGGATCCCAACATGGTGCGAAAAGAGCGGTTACATTACCATTGAGAGGTGGACATAGATGCAATAGACATCTTTGGTGCAAGTCGACATTGCAGGCTCCTCCATAATGCATAATTGAGGTACATGTAGTCATAATTTGGGGAATGTGGTCACAAGGATGATAGTGTAGGTAACCCTATGTTGGAGTAGTTCTGGTAGCTATTAGCCGATCTGTAGTGGTATTGAGGCTCGATTAGTTATTCAACCCTAAGTATAAACCTTCACAAGAGGTGGTGTAGGTATGTCTAAAACCATACTCTTAGGTTAGCGAGACTTTCCTTTGTAAGGATTCATGAACACAAGTATAACACCCTAGGTCATATAGAGTATTAATGAAGTTAATTACATGTGTTCACCATAAATTAATGATGTGACTCATTCACTAGACTTTTATCTAACCCACTCATTTCCTTTCTTTTTCCCCACTATAGAAGGACAAGGCAGCAGCTGATAGGTCCAGAGATTAGTACAAGGAGAGGCAGGCTTAGCATTGGAGTTGCTTTCTATTTTCCATTACTCTCCATGTAACTATTTATCATACTTAGTACTGATTGGATTATATGCTATATTTCTGTATACTTTGGATTTTGGCTATGTACTATTTTGAGACTTTGTTTTCCAAGACATTTTCTAGGACGGTTACTTTCTATATTTATATTTTATTTTCTTCCACTATGAGATCTGAGAATGTAGAAGGTCTTAGATTTATCCTTATATCTTTAGCCACTATAATGTTTAAAAACCGTATAGCTCGTGCTTCTTGACACCAACGCAAGTCCGAAAGTCACCCTAGGCTTTGGGTTGGTGTGGCGGAAGGTGTAGGTTGTCACACTTGGTTTAAGAGATTAGGTTTGAAATTACTTAGGGATTAGGTGCATTTTGAGAGAACATACTTGAATTTTTTTCGCTAATAAGGTTTTTCATAAAGGTATTCAAAATGGATTTCTAAAAGTATACATACATATATATAGGTAAAAAGTTTTTCAAAGAATTTATATAAAAATATAATATGGAAACTCTTTCCCTTATTCTTGCTAATACTATCTATGGAAAAGTTGCTAAAAAATTTCTAAATCACAAATAGAAAGGATGAGTGATCCTGCTGGTTGTAGCTCAGGTGATGCAGTTAAGATTCCGGGCGTGAACGTCCCTATTTTGTTCCATTGATATTTGCAAGTGAAATGACAAGTCAAGCTTAACCCTAATAGGGGACCCACAGAGCAGGCACCAGGTGTAGTTCCTGCCCACCCACCTGCCGCTGATTTTGCCAAGCTATGTAAGGACTTTGCGAGTGTAAAAGGGAAGCTTTATGGGGGATTGAGTCGTATGTGAACTCGATAGCATGGATTCGTACATGCGAGAATTTTTTTAGGCTAGTGAGTCTTGAAGATGACTTATGAGATAGTTTTCCGCTTGGCATTTATAGGGGGAGGCTTCGAATTGGTGGGATGTAGTAGTCGTGGAGACTGATGATGGAGAAATTACGTGGTGATAGTTTAGGAGGCATTTTGAGATGAAGTTTCTTTCTAGGGTTGAGGAGGGAGTACAATCGGAGAAGCTCATATATTAGCAACAAGGAGAGATGTCGGTGAAGGAATATGTGAATCAATTCAATGAGTTGGCTAGGTTTGGTACGAAGTTAATAAATACCCCTCACAAAAAAGCTCTGAAGTTTTCTAGAGGACCGGATCAACCACTTCAAGATTTGGCCCTTGGTCATATACTCATTTGTGCGACTTTTGAGGGTTTGGTGGAGATGGCCTTGCTGAATGTTGTTTCCAAGGAGGAATTGAAGAGTGAGCCCAAGTAGTCAGAAGGAAAGACATCCCAGTAGAATCAGTGGAAGGGAAGAATGGGACCTAAAGTGAAGATTAAGAAGCAAGAGTAGCAGTGTCGGAGATGTGGTAAGAAGGGGCATTTTGTGAAGGAGTGCAAGATGGATAGCTCAATAATTAAGTGTTACAACTACAATCAATTCGATCACATGATGCGGGAGAGTCCAGCACCATAGAGAGAGTCCAGCACCACAGAAAACTTCTACCTAGGTGGTTTCAGCTTACGCATTAGATGTAGTTCCTAGCTCAAGTGCACCTCTAGTAGTGGACAAGGGGAAGAAGGTCGTAATTTATGGTGTGTTAACTTTATTCAATTTACCTGTTTGTACCTTATTTGACAAGGATGGCATTACACTCTTTTGTCTCGAGTAGACTTGTAGATGAGTTGCACTTAGACACTAGCATAGTTACAGATCCTACAATTGTATCAAACCCTGTTGGAGGATCTATTTATTTATCTATGATATGTAAGGGTTTGAAATTGTTTATTTTAGGGGTCGAGTTTGATTGCAATGCTTTTGTCTTAGGATTTTTTGGTTTTGATTTGATTTTGGTATGGACTGGATAATCATGTATGGAGCAGTCTTAGATTGTTATAGGAAGGTTATTCGCTGTGTACTTGTAGTGGACAAAGTCTAGAGGTTTATTGCGGTCCCAGAGGTTCAGTTATGTTGAGTTACCTATATTCTTTAGACCTATCACACGATGGGTTAGATTTAATGCTAGTAGTTAGAGACTATGAAAATGTCTTTTTATAGGTCATTGGTCTTCTACCCCATAGAGAGATCGATTTTCAAATTTATTTTGTGAAGAACGCTAGACATGCTGCCTTACTTTTGAGGCATATGGAACCTAAAGAGAGACGCGGGCTGAATAAGTAAGTGAATGAGCTGTTGGAGAAGGGCTTCATTTGAAGGAGTATTTCCAAATGTGGAGCACAGATTGTCTTGACTACCAAGGCAGATGCTTTGAGTCGATCACTGTGAGATGAATAGGGTGCTAGTGAAGAATCGTTATCCATTGCCCCATGTAGGTGATCTCTTTGAACAGTTGTTTGGAGAAAAAGTGGTCTCTCAGCTTGACTTGACTACTGGATTCCAAAAGTTGCGTGTGGCTGAGGATAGTATTTAGAAGGCTGCTTTTCGTACACCCGACAAACTATATGAGTGGTTTGTCATGCCCTTTGGACTGACCAATGAACCCGCCTACTTTGTTGATCTACTGAGTCGAGTTTTTAAAGGGTTGCTTAATAATTTCATGGTGGTATTTTTAGATGACTTATTAGTCTATTAGAAAAGCGAGGAGGAGCGTAGGTTGCATTTAATAGAAGTGCTCAATACACTCCGTGGGCAGAAGTTGAACGTGAAGTTTTCCAAATGTCACTTTTGGCATGAGGACGTACGCTTTTTGGACACGTTGTCTCTGAAAGTGGACTAGCGATCAATCAAAGTAAAGTTGCTGCAGTACAAGATTGGCAGGTGCCAAAGGATGCCACGGAAGTGATGAGTTTCTTTGGTTTGGTGGGCTACTATAGGAAGTTCATTAAGGACTTCGATAAAATCTCTAGCCCATTGACCCGCCTTACCAATAAGAATTTGGTTTTCTCGTAGGACGCGAAGTGCAAGGATGCTTTCATCAAGCTGAAATGGTCGTTGACTAGTGCACCTACTTCAGTAGTACCCGATGGTAATAAGGAATTCATAGTAATACTAACGCTTGTGGTATGGGGTTGGACGCAGTGTTGATGCAGGATAGGAGAGTGGTGAGCTATGCTAGTGGATAGTTGAAAGTCGACGAAATAAATTATCCTACACATGATCTTGAGTTGACGGCCATTGCCTTTGCAGTCAACTTGTAACGACCTGTATTTTTAACTATCGGGTATTTAAATAGTTAATCGTTAATTAAATGAAGGCACGAAAATGTGATTTTTCGCATACGACCGAATCAGAACTCGAGACCACTTCCATTGAGTTCGGATTGACGTTGCGAATTAAAATGAGTATAAGGATTGCTATATCTCAAGATCAGAGGATCCAATCCCCGAAAAGGTCTTGATATACACGAAATTAGCCTTCCCGGGCACAGTCTCAGATGGAGAGGCGGTTAGCGCCGTTGGATCTAGAAAAATAAGGTGATGCATGCAGATGAGTTTCATGATGATCGGATACGTCATGTGATTGTACAAACTCGAAACACGTGATCATTTACCTTAAAGATTAAAATAAAGGGAATGGAATAGAGTAATATATAATTACCCAAATTAGATTATTCCCTCCAAAAATTCAACTGCCATCTTACTGTTCACACTGAGATTAGAAAATCATGGCCGAACTTGTTTAATCACCTTCAAAAATTCATTTCTCTAAATCCAAGCCACTAAAAATCATGAAATAAATTCCAGCGAGATTGTATCAAAGAGAGCTTCGATTCTATACCCTAGGTATAGGATTTTCTGATGCTTGGTCGAGATTAGTGTCTTGACCATGGATTTAGGGCTTGATCTAGTTTGGGAATGAGGCAATGATCTACAAATTGGAGATTATCATTGGATTGCTTGCGACAACGTGCATCACCCTACCGAACTTCATCGAGTGCAGTCATGTATCCCAAAACGCATGGACAAGTAGGTCGAGCTCATGGCCATGAGTCACGATTTCATTCTTGAGGTCGAGCTTCGAATCGATGGATGAAGATCGTAGAGATTTTGAAGGGAGACCGTTTGGTGAAGATGGCAGTTGATTTCGTTGATTATCGAACGAGAAATCGATGGGGGAAGGAGAGGGATATGCACGGTGACGTTATTCTCGTTCATGGCCTGTAGCATGCATATTGGAGAAGAAGGAGTATTAAGTTAAATAAGTAATTAGTTTATTATTTAATTTTTTTTAATGATTTCGCTAATGACGATTCTTATTTTGGCTATATCTTTTGCATACGAGGTTCGTTTTGGACGTAGTTTCCTGCAGTGGACTCATTTTGACGAGATCTATATTTAGATGCTAGTTTCGACAGATTTGGCTAAGGTGAGTGATATTGTCTCTCACTTTACTACGGTTGATTGTTTATTGTTATATTGACGCTCGGGAATGATTTTTGGTTTTTAAACGTGATATTATTATATATATGTAGCAGCTATATTTTTATAAAAGAATATATAATTATTTTTAAATGATTTATAAATAATATCACTTATTTTCCATTACCGTACCACAGTTAGGGAATTATTAGATTAGATCTATTCTTGATGTTATTTCCCACATAAGTTGATTTGGATGGATTATTTATATTGTATGTATGACGTTTTGGATGGATGTATGGATGCATGTCTGACTGTTTGGCTTTTTTGTTATTTGGTTGTTTTTTTTGAAAATGCCAATCAGCGGTGATTTGATTTTAGATAGCATCTTATACGTTGGAGTTCCGCACATGTGGGAATCTAATAAACGTGATGTGCTGTAGAAGAGGGTTTGGGATAAGTGCTGATGGACCTGAATTTCAGCGTGGATGCGGAACGTTTCCCTTTGGTCTGTACTTAACCGTTCGGTTAAGTACAAGACCAAGGTAGATGGTATTAACCATAGTAGAGTGGTCAATGTCCATCACTTTTGTCGATTGGCGATTTGGCCAATATGTGGCTTAGACGTAGATGAGGTACCGTGGTGCACGACGAGATGGTTTGTTCGTGCGACCAGTTTGGAAATAGATGTTATTACTCTAGGACGAGTGATATTGATGGTGAGGCATAGATGTGGTGCTTTAACCTAGTTATTTTGATGGTGAGGAAGGGATGTGGTGCTTTGACCTGGTAGCTTGATACTTCAGATAGTAAGCTCCAGGATGATAGTACCAAGACTATATGGATCGTGTTGGACCTTGGACTTCGGATGGCATGATAATAGGGTTGTTCGATCAAGAGCTCAGGCGATGAGAAGGATTAAGGATGGCATCTCGGATTGGAGTGATGCTGTAGATAGTGGATTGGGGTGAGTGTTAAGGTTCGTGTCCAGAAAACTGTAGTGGACCAATAGGGTTTAGATCCGTATCGAGTGAGTAGGGCTTGATGGATATGTTTATGCCTAGGATCGTTGATGACTCAAAGTGTTCTGGTTTTGTTCAAAGCAGGGGTATTATATGCGGGGGCAACCGAGGGCCGGTTGCTCCCATCTGTACCCTGGACCGTTAGGGTCTAGGTCAGGTGGTACAGAGGTATCACAAGAGACAACCATGCGGAGATTTCTAACTGGTTTGTATGGTCAGCACAATCGAGAACCGGGATTTCCTCTAGTCCTTGACAGTCTCCGAGGGTCATATGAGTCATCATATATCTAGCACATTGGGTGACAGTTAGGATTGTTTGATGATTGCTATGTTTGTTATGGTTGCTTACTAGTTACCTATCTCCCTAGGGATGTCACACTAGGTAGGTATTGTGGTAGGGATACCTGGATACCCTGACTTGACTTAGTGTGGAGTAGGTATGGATGGAGATACCTAGATACCCGAAGTTTACTTAGTATGGAGTAGGGATTGTAGGTGAGTATGCTGTAGACGTAGATGAGGTACACTGACAGATACTGAGTATGGTATACTTTTTTTACGATATTATAGAGTAGCATATTACTTATTTTTATGTGCTGACTCTGTGGTTTCAGGGAAAAGTCAGGTATGGTTTATATACCCTCTATTCCGTTTATTATCGAATTTTATAGTATTTTGAGATTTGATATCGCTCACACCAAACTGTTGTCTGACCCGAGGTTTTATGCTTTGCTTCCTATTATCTCAGGTACTCTTAAATGAGTAGATCGAGAGCAGGTGGATGATTATGGAGTTCTACAGGTGGATAGAAAGGAGGTGATGGTTATCCATACTTATATGTGCATTTGTTATTATATTTCCGCTATGTGACACTATGGAGCCTTGATAGTGTTGATTTACTATTATGAGACAGTGTACCAGTTGAGTTTACTTTCCCACTGTATAAAATCTATTATGGTGTTGTATAACTTTGTGGATCTTTATTCAGATGATTATTTCACACTGTTATTACTGTCTCCATTGTTTTATGCTTGTTCTGATTATTATATTTACTCTGATGCGATGCGCGATATGCGATAAGTAATTTGGTTATTTGATGCTTCCTTTTTCTTCTTTTCCATTCTTTTCTTCTATTTCTTCATCTTATTTCTTTTTCTTTCCTTTAACTACCGTTTTGCACCGTAGTTGTAGGGCAGTCGTTACAGTTGGTATCAAAGCAAAGGTTACTCGATTAACCTTAGTTGATACCGTGATCCAATAAAGATAGGGTAGGAGTTATTGCCTTAGACTGGATCTATAGAGTGTATATATACATGAAAGTTCGTATTTGTTATATTTTTTGTTTTCACAACTATATAGTATGATATATAATATATGAGTTGGGTTGCACACATGAGCACTATTGATGCAGTTTTCTTTGTGAGAGATGGATCATCCTTATTAAAGAATAGAAATGATCTAGGCATGGAAGAAAAATTGTTATTGACTCTACCTTTAGAGTTGAGTATTGGGCAGGATTAGGTCGACTTTCCTTGATTGATAGGATATGTTTGTAGAGTTGGTGCGGATAATTTCCTAGATGCCTAGTTTGTTCTGGATGGTTATGGTGCTTAAGTGCAATTGGCTAGAGTCGACTTTGCCGAGATGTACATAGACTATGAGAGTCTAGGAGGCAGGTCGTTCCTTGGAATAGAGTCGGCTATTGGGAGACAAGATTGGTTAGATGCTTGAGGAAGGATCTTCAATGACTTGGAGCTAGATGATGCATGAGGTAGAAATTAGCCTTTGGATGACTCTAAGGACGGATGATGAACTAGTGGAGGGTTTCTATATCTTTGATTTCCGAGGACTGATATCCTTGGGACTAGTTCATAGTTTCCTTCGAAGAAGATTTGTCTCGACTTTTCTAACGTCGGGGATGGTTAGAGAGTTCACTAATTTGTAGTACAGTGATATGTTTGTGTTGGACTATGTGGTCGGATTCGATATGATATCGTGGTATGGTATATTACTATTGATACTCCACACAGAATGGATTGAGGTTTGTCATTGGGTAGCGAGATCATCTTGGGGGTCGATTGATTTCTCACATTGACGAGGGCTTCGAGAGATGATCGAGAAGTACCCAGTATTGAAGAGTTATCCTGTGCCAATTGTATAGGGATAAATCGGAAGCATATGTATTGATTGTCATTCTGGTTTCGTTGGTTGCTCCATCAATGAAAGTGAAGGGAAAGGGCATCACTGTTTGAGATATTCTTTCCGCATATGGTGGTTCCTTACGTATTTTATTTAACGCCAAGGTTTCGTATTCCTTTATATCTAGATTTGATTGTTCGATATTGGGCTACAGACTTGAGATAATTACCGATCTTTGATCGTGACAGACCTAGTTAGGGGCTCAGCCAGCCTATACATGGTTTGTCAAGGTCTTTTCCTTTTTTGAGTTATGGCTGTTTGTTTGTTAAGCATTGATTGTTTGGGGTTTAGTTGGGTTAGTATTATAGTTTAAGAACGGAATGGCTAAAGAGGATACAGAATAATAGTGGACTATGAGAGGCCGTTTGTGACGATCAGGGTTGTGGAGGAGTGGACGGTAGTGATTGGTTACCAGTAGGGGAGCCATTTATATTCGCTCGATATTCCACATGACAGGATGTCGTTGTGCCTATAGTTAGAGAGTGTCCAGACATACTCGAGGAGGTGGCCAGATTACCACCATATAGGGATAGAGTTCCGTATCGATCTGGTCGGAGGGATTGGACAAGAAGTTATGCCTTTAAGGAATAGGGTGTCCAAAGAGCTTAGGAAATTAGAGGTGCGAGCGGATGACTTATTTAGGTGATGGTTTATCCATGGATGTATATTTTAGATTGGAGGCACCTGTTGTGTTCGTCGGTAGGACGGATGGCTCTTTGGAGTTGTTGTTGGTTGTTGTGGGCTAGTTGAGATAACGAACAAGTTCGTACTCCCGTCCGTTGATGACTTGTTTGATCAACTCTATAGCATGAGGATGTTCTCTTAGTTGGACTCTATGGTGTGGTTGCAACCAACTGAGAGTATTTGGGTGAGTGTGCCGATTATAGTGTTTTGCACACTACCTTGATTTTAGGTTGGTTATGTCGTTTGGGCTAACAATGTATGGGCATATGTTGTGGATCTCATAGACTGTGATTAGAGTGGTCACTTGAGTAGGTTGTGCTTGTGTTTATTGATGATACTTTCATCTACCTATGGACGGAAGAGGAGCACAAGACACGATTACTGATGAGATTTTTGGGGTATCACTTCTGAAGGAGGGGAGTGAGATGCTTAGGTCATGTTGTTTCAGAGTAGGACGTCGTTGTAGATCCTTTAATTACGGCAGTATGAAATCTGAATGGACCCAAGGTAGCAGTATCGTCAACCTATTGCTTAGGAGAGGATCAGGCTTTCTTTTGAGACGTGAGGTGTAGACACACATTGGTGAGTTTGACCGAGAGGTTGACGAGTGCACTGATAGTACTCATTCCGAGCGAGAATAAGGAGACGATAGTATGCACTTGTTTGTGCTACTTAAATGCATGCAGTAGTGATACCGAGAGGTAGTATTCGACTCTTGATTTGGAGTTGGAAGCGATAGAGTTCGCTTTGGGGATTTGGAGACACTGTTTGCTAGGAGAGGAGTTTGAGTTGTTTAGTGATCCCTTATCATTGTAGTATCTCTTCTCCGAAATGGATATTTACCTTCGCTAGTAGCGATGGTTGAAGTTCTTAGCCTCCTATGGATTTGACATTTCCTAGACGTTTGAAAGGGGAAATGTAGTGGTTGGTATTTGAGTGGGAGACGTACCATTTTAGGAGAGATAATCCTAGAGTAGGTATTGCTCGAGCTTATCACTGGTTACAACTCCAGACTCGATAAGCTTTGGCCGAGTGTGATGGCTAGTTTGACCATTAGACCTACTTTGATTTAGCTGATTGGAACTAGTCAAAGACATTAAACTAGACCAGTGGAGATCGTAGCTAAATTAGAAAAGTAAGTGGTGTCTGTAGAGGTAATGCAGTGCAGATCCGATCGAGATTGTTAGTTCCATAAAGATTGTTTGTTCTCGAGTAGTGGGAACAAACGTTTTGGGACTGCATCAAAGCATTGTTGATACCTAAGGATGGAGAGATAGCATTTGAGTCACAGTCGATTAGTTGATAGATGATACTTGATTTGTATTCCTTAAGTCCAGTAGTACGACATCTGTTTTGGTTGTGTTGCTTGAGGGATGGTTGGTGTCATTCCATTGTGTACTAAGAGCATTGTAAGTGGCCAAGACCCGTTGTTCGATAATGGGTTTTTGGAGAACATACAAGAGGCGTTTGGATATTTGGCACTACATGGATTAGATGATATCGAGACTGCACCATGGATTTGGAGATCTCATAGGCATGTTCATACCGATGGATGTAATACAAATTATGTTAGGAGGAGGTCGAATGAGTAGTAGGTGTTCAGTGGAATGAAAGCGAAGACGATAGGGTATAATAGAATGTGGGGAGCATGAGAACCGTTAGTCCAGAGCTCTTTAGACGATGAGACTTTGTTTGTATCGTCAGCTTTCATTATGGATATCATATTGGGAGTTTGTGCTAGATAGTTTAGTATTCCGCATGATAAGATAGGCATGTATGTTATTTTTGGATGTTAGATCTTATGTATGCATGCTTGATTTGATTGTTAGCATTTGAGATGATAGTCTATGTTTGTATGGTTGTTAGGAATGCGAGATTGTTATTTTTTGTTTAGCATTCTCATTTGATGATTTCTATAGATCATCTAGTACAATTAAAGATATGAGTTGTATACATATCTTTGTTGTAGTATTTTGCGGACTTAGTCGTCCAAAGGAAGTTCTGGCGAATTTTTTCGGAATTTGACAGAGTTTTGAGGGTTGATGGGTTAGGAGACGTTCTCTTGGCTTTGTGATTTCGGGGACGAAATTCTTTAAGCATGGGAGAATATAACGACCCGTATTTTTAACGATCGGATATTTAAATAGTTTATTTAAATATTTAATCGTTAATTAAATAAAGGCCCGAAAATGTGATTTTTTGCATACGACCGAATTAGGACTCGAGACCACTTTCGTTGAGTTTGGATTGACGTTGCGAATTAAAATGAGTATAAGGATCACTATATTTCGAGATCGGACGATCCAATGCCCGTAACGGTATCGAAATACGCAAAATTAGCCTTTCGGGGCACAATCTCAGATGGAGATGCGGTTAGTGCCATTGGATCTAGAAAAATAAGGTGATGCACGCAGACGAGTTTTGTAATGATCGGACGCGTCGTGTGATCGTACGGACTCGAAACATGTGACCATTTATCTTAAAGATTAAAATAAATGGAATAGGATAATATATAAATACCCAATTTAGATTCTTCCCTCCAAAAATTCAATTGCCATCTTACTATTCGCACCTGAGATTAGAAAATCATGGTCGACCTTCTTTAATCACCTTCAAAATTTCATTTCTCTAAATCCAGGCCACTAAAAATCATGAAATAAATTCCAGCGAGATGGTATCGAAGAGAACTTCGATTTTATACTCTAGATATAGGAACTTGTGATGCTTGGTCGAGATTAGTTTCTTGACCATGGATTTAGGGCTCGATCTCATTTGGGAACGAGGCAACGATCTGCAAATCGGAGATTATCATTGGATTGCTTGCGATGGCGTGCATCACCCTACCAAATTTCATCGAGTGCGGTCATGTATCCCAAAATGCATGAACGAGCAGGCCAAGCTCATGGCCATGAGTCGCGATTTCATTCTTTAGGCCGAGCTTCGAATCGATGGATGTAGATCGTAGAGATTTCGAAGAGAGATCGTTTGGCGAAGACGGCGGTCGATTTCGTTGATTATCGAATAAGAAATCAATGGGGGAAGAAGAGGGATATGCATGGTGATGTTATTCTAGTGCACGACCTGTAGCATGCATATTGAAGAAGAAAAAGTATTATGTTAGATAGGTAATTAGTTTACTGTTTAATTGTTTTTAATGATTTCGCTAACGACGATTCTTATTTTGGCTATATCTTTTGCTTATGAGGTCCTTTTGGACGCGGTTTCTTGCAGTGGACTTGTTTTGGCGAGATCCACATTTTGATGCTGGTTTGGACAGATTTGGCTGAGTTGAGTGATATTGTCTCTCACTTTACTACGGTTGATTGTTTATTGTTATATTGACGCTCGGGAATGATTTTTGGTTTTTAAACATGATATTATTATATATATGTAGCAACTATATTTTTATAAAAGAATATGTAATTATTTTTAAATGATTTATAAAGAATATCACTTATTTTCCATCGTCGTGCTATAGTTAGGGAATTATTAGTTTAGATCTATTATTGATGTTATTTCCCACATGAATTGATATGGATGGATTATTTATATCGTATGTATGACGTTTTAGATGGATGAATGGTTGTTTGGATGTATGGATGTATGGATGCATGTTTGACTATATGGCTTATTTGTTATTTGGCTATTTTGGTTTAAAACACCGATCAACGGTGATTTGATTTTAGATAGCATCTTATACGTTGGAGTTCTGCACACGCGGGAATCTAATGAACGAGATGAGCTGTACAAGAGGGTTTGGGATACGTGCCGATGGACCTGGATTTCAGTGTGGATGCCGGACATTTCCGTTTGGTCTGTACTTAACCGTTCGGTTAAGTACAAGACCAAGGTGGATGGCATTAACCATGGTAGAGTGGTCAATGTTCATCACTGTTGTCGATAAGCGATTTGGCCGATACGTGGCTTGGACATTGATGAGATACCATGGTGCACGACGTGATGGTTTGTTCGTGTGACCAGTTTAGAGATATGATGTTATTACTCTACGACGAGTGATATTGATAGTGTGGTAGGGATTTGGTGCTTCGACCTAGTGATTTTGATGGTGAGGCAGGGATGTGGTGCTTCGACCTAGTGATTTTGATGGTGAGGCAGGGATGTGGTGCTGCGACCTGGTAGTTTGATACTGTGGATAGTCATCTCCGAGATGATAGTATCAGGACAATATGGATCATGATGGACCTTGGACTTCAGATGGAATGATAGTAGGGTTCTTCGATCAAGAGCTCAGGCAGTGCGCATAATCGAGGATGGCAGCCCGGATTGGAGTGATGCTATAGATAGGGGAATGGGGTGAGTGTTAGGGCTTGTGCCTAGAAAACTGTAGTGAACCAGTAGGGTTCAAATACGTATCGAGTGAGTAGGGCTTGATGGATATGTTTGTTCCTAAGGATCGTTGATGACTCAGATTGTTCTAGTTGAGTTCAAAGCAAGGGTACTATATGCGGGGGCACCCGAGGGCTGGTAGCGCCAGTCTGTACCATGGACCGGTAGAGTCTAGGTCAGGTGGTATAGAGGTATCACAAGAGACATCTGTGCAGGGTTTTCTAACCGGTGAGTACGGTGAGCACAATCGAGAACTGGGATTTCCACTAGTCCTTGACGGTCTCCGAGGGTCATATAAGTCATCATATTTCTGGCATATTGGGTGATAGTTAGTATTATTTGATGTTGCTATGTTTGTTATGATTGCTCACTAGTCACCTACCACCCTAGGGATGTCACACTAGGTAGGTATTGTGGTAGGGATACCTGGATACCCTAACTTTACTTAGTGTAGAGTAGGTATGGATGGAGATACCTAGTTACCCGAAGTTTACTTAGTATGGAGTAGAGATTATAGGTGGCGATACCGCGGTACCCTGATAGATACTGAGTATGGTATACCCTTTTTACGATATTATAGAGTACCATATTACTTATGTTTATGTCCTGACTCTGTGGTTGTAGGGACAGGTCAGGTATGGTTTATATACCCTTTATTTCGTTTATTATCGACTTTTATCCAGACTGTTGTCTGACCCGAGGTTTTATGCTTTGCTTCCTATTATCTCGGGTACTCTTAAATGAGTAGATCGAGAGCCGGTGGATGATTATGGAGTTCTACAGGTGGACCGACAGGAGGTGATGGTTATCCATACTTATATATGCATTTGTTATTATATTTCCGCTTTGTGACACCGTGGAGCCTTGACAGTGTTGATTTACTATTATGAGACAGTGTACCAGTTGGGTTTACTTTCTTACAGTATAAACTCTATTATGGTGTTGTATAACTTTGTGGATCTTTATTCAAATGATTATTTCACATCATTATTACTGTCTCCATTGTTTTATACATGTTTTGATAATTATATTTACTTTGATGCGATGTGAGATATGCAACAGGTAATTTGGTTATTTGATGCTTCCTTTTTTCTTTTCCATTCATATCTCTTCTTTTTCTTCATCTTATTTCTTTTTCTTTCCTTTGACTACCGTTTTGCACTATAGGTGTAGGGCAGTCGTTACACAAGTCATGGAGGCACTATCTTTTAGGAGAGCGGTTTGTGCTGTATACAGATTATAAGTCTTTGAAGTACCTACTCTCCCAAAAGGATTTTAATTTAAGGCAGCAATGGTGGATGAAGTTTTTGACATCATATGACTTCAATATCTCCTATATTCCAGGTAAGAGCAATGTTGTAGACATTGCTTGAAGTAGGTAGGAAGCATGCAGTGTTGAGTCTTATATTCTTAGAGTGGAAGCACTTGGAGTTCATTTCTATGTTCGATTTCCGACCTTCATCAAACACCACTCCAGGATTGTTAGCAGCTCTGAATGTGCATCCTACACTTATGGACCGCATTGGGTCAAGTCAGAAGCACAATAAGGAGTAACTAGATATTTTCGAGAAGCTTGATAGAGGAGATCAGTCGAATCATTTAAGGCATTTTACCATTGACTCGAAGGGTGGTTACGGAGAAATGGTAGACTATTTGTTCCTCTCATTATGGATTTGATTAACATGGTACTAGCTGAGTGTCATCATTGTAAGACGACCATTCATCTCAGTGGAGATCGAATGTACCATGATATAAAGAGAGTCTTTTATTGGCTTAGTATAAAGAGGCATGTGGCGGAGTATGTGGTTGGATATATGACTTGCCAAAGGTAAAGGCGGAGAAGAAGAAGCTATGAGGATTGTTACATCCATTGGATATTCTATAGTGGAAGTGGGAGAGCATTTCTATTGATTTCATCGATGGACTACCTAGGAGTAGGAGAGGGAATGAGAATATTTGGGCCATAGTCAACCGCTGACCAAATGTGCTCATTTTGTTTTAGTTAGGTGTACGAGGAATGTTGCATCTTTAGAGACACTATACATGAGGGAGATAGTTAGGTTATATGGAGTTCCTTCTAGCATCGTTAGCAACCGAGATTTACTTTTCACCAGCAAGTTTTGGAGGAGTCTGCCATCTGCTTTAGGCACTAAGTTGAGTTTGAGTACCACTTATCATACATAAATGAACATATGGATGAAGAGGGTGAATAAGGTGTTGGAGGACTTACTTTGGATGTGTAGCTTGGATTTTGGAGGCTCCTGGAAGGATCACTTGCCATTAGTGGAGTTTACATATAATAACAGCTATCAAGCGAGTATTGAGATGTCACCGTTTGAGGCATTATACGGGAGTCCTTATAGATCACTGTCTTGTTGGTGGAACACTGCGGATAGGATTATTCTTGGAGCAGGTATGGTGGGGGAGACATCAAAGAAGGTAGACTTGATCTTTAGAAGGATGAAACCGCGTATTATAGGAAGAAGTCTTGCGCTGACAGGAGATGCATGGAGTTGAAGTTCGCAGTGGGCGACATGGTTTTTGTGAAGGTCTCACTGCTTAGGCATGTTATGAGATTTGGTAGTTCAAAAAAGCTAGCACTGAGGTTTGTATGGCCTTTTCCAATCACTGGTAGAGTTGGGAAGTTAGCTTACAAGGTAAACTTTCTGAGAAATTGGCGGGAGTACATAATGTTTTCCATGTCTCACACTTGTGAAAGTGTCCATAAGATAAAGCCGCTATAGTCGAGCCGAGTCAGCTAGTGGAGGTCTCTATAAGTTACTACCACCGTAGTCAAGCTGAGTCAGCTAAAGGAGATGGAAGTAGAGAGGGGGTCACTTATTCCCCATGCACCTACTCATATTCTAGAGCATGGTACAAAGCGGCTCTGCAATAAAATTATCAAGCTTTTTAAGATCCAGTAGGGAGATGATCCAGCGGAGAGTACATAGGAGCCTGAGGAGAGGATCCGAGCTACCTATCCATAACTCTTTTCTAGTATGTTTCAATTTTAGTTAAATAAGTATAAACTACTTATATGTTAGGTTCTAGCTTAGTATACCACATAGGTAGGGACAATTGGATGTTAGGAATGGTTACGAACATGTCATTAGGACATGTTTTGGATGATGGATGCTAATGGATGTATTTATTAAATTGATCTTTACAGACTTAGGTAAATATATTCTTAAGTTAGTAAACACTCACACCATCAGTTGTTTTGTTTTATTGAGTTATATGCATATGGTTATTGTATATGGATTGAATAGTTGTGCATATATGTAGAACTACCAATATATTTACATAGAACGTTGCATACATTTTGGACACATCACATAAGCACTTGCATATTAGGAGATCGACTGGATCAAGAGGCCACCTAATTTTTGCATTAGTATAGGTTCATATGCATTTCATGCTTATATGTACATACCACATTAGAATTTGAACTAAGGACAATTGTTGTCAATGGTTGATGGATGAGTAAATGGTGTTAATTATGTATTTTTGTAAGTATGAGTTACGTTTTTTCGTTCTTGTAGATTTTGAGGATGAATTCCTTTTAAAGGGGAGAATGTAACATGCCAAAAATTTAACCTAAAATTTAATAAAAGAATTAAATTTAAACATAATAAGGGAAAAATGAAAATTTTACAAATTTCCAAATCTTGGTACGAAACTTTCGCTATTGCATTCATAGCGATTTCCTGCATAATTTTCATATATAATGTTTTGAAATCAGTGCTAGTATGAAAAGTTACTAAGGTCTGAAAATTCGGAATCAAAAATAATTAAACAATTATTTAAGGAAAGAAAAAAATAATATAGAAAGCTCCACCGATCGACACTATGAGCTTGACCAATCGACTCCTAGTGGTCGACTGCTCCAAGGCTAGCGGTCGACCACTCCAAACCTAGCGGTCGACCGATCAACGTTATCGGATTAGGATTTTGAGTAGCCAAACGGCCCAGATTTTATAATATTAAATCCAACGGCTGAGATTAGTTTCTATCCCTATAAATAGAAACTTAGGCTAATTGTCAGAACCCTAATTCACTTACTGTATATCCAAACTCCTTCTCTCTAAAAATGTGAAATCTCTTTCTCCTCAAATCAAAGTTTCTTCAAAACCAAACAGTAATTAAATTAGAGAAATTGAAGAAGAGATTTAATCAAATCAAAGAGATATCTACACCAAGCAGAGGCAATTCCAAGCGTGTTAGGGAAGTGATAGCTTTTTAGAGGTGAGTGAATTCATGATTAGTAAGTTGATTTACATGTAATTGATTTTATTTATACCCTGTTTGATCTGGAATTATTTAGATTAAATCAAAAATATTATTTATCGCATAATTGTTATAAATCCGAATTTGATTAAGAATTTAACCTATTTGAAGATAATTCTTGCCCAATCTTGATATGGATAAAGTAAACCTATTTTATAAAATTTGTTTAGGTTGAAAAACCTATTTGTTGAATTGAATATAAACCATACGTTAATTCTAAACCTGGTTTAATTCGTTACGGTAAACAAATGTGCTTATGAAGTTGTTAGGGATTGTAATTGAAAACTTTGGATGTTCTAGATTAACAAAAAAAGGGTTCAGTGTAATTAACAATTTACTATAATATGCAATTTGCAACGAACGTTTCCTATAACTGATGATGATTATAATTAACAAACAAAGTTAATTAAAATACACAGTAAACATCACGATTGGTCGATAATCTCACTGGAGCCGGTTGGCAGCAAGCGATCGATTGGTTAACGTTTTATGGTCGAGATTGAACTCGGCCTAAGGCCTAAGTTATTAAATTAATTATATATTATATATATATGGATGTTAGTATAGTAGGGAAGTTAGTACCCCATGTGGATGACCATAGGATGTTACGGGACAGAACGGACGTGTATGCTGGTTACGAGACCTAAACACTATTTATTAAGCATGGTTGACTTTTGACTGGAGCGATGCTATTGCGAATTGCATTCACAGGAGGTTCTACGGTGTACATGTGCAATGATGATGATGCAAGGAGAAGTATAGGCCTGACATTAATTGGGAGTTCCTTGGTATGCATGGCTGAGCGGACGTGATACTATGTGGTCGATGGATCTCGACACATTGCGACAAGAGGCATCACATTACCATTGAGAGATAGACACAGACGTAGCAAACGACTTTGGCATGAGTTGGCATTCCAGGCTCCCCCTTAGTTTGCAATTAAGATACGTGTAGTCGTAATTTGGGGAATATGGTCCCAATGATGATATTGTAGGTAACCTTATATTGGAGTAGTTCTAGTATCTATTAGTCGATCTGTAGTGGTAGTGAGGCTCAGTTAGTTGTTCTACCCTGAGTATAAGCCTGCGCAAGAGGTAGTGTAGGTATGTCTAAAACTATACTCTTAAGTTAGTGAGTCTGTCTTTATTAAGGGGTTCAAAAACACAAGTATAACACCCTTGGTCACATAGAGTATTAATTAAGTTAATTGCATGTGACAACCATATAGTAATGATGTAATTCATTCCTCGGACTTTTGTCTGATCCACTCCATTCCTTTCTTTTTCCCCCACCACATGAGGACAAGGCAACAACTGATAAGCCCAGAGATTAGTACGTGGAGAGGCAAGCTTATCATTGGAGTTGCTTTCTATTTTCCATTAATCTCCATATAACTATTTATCATACTTAGTACTATAGGCTGTATTTCTGTATATTCTGGATTTTTACTATGTACTGTTTTGAGACTTTGTTTTCTGATACATTTTCTGAGAAGGTTATTTTTTATATTTATATTTTATTCCTTCTGCTGTGAGATCTGCAAAGGATAAATGTCTTAGATTTATACTTATATTATTAGCTTTTGTATTGTTTAAAAACTCAATAGCTCATACTTTTTGGCACCGATGCGAGTTCGAAAGTCACCCTTGGCTTTGGATCGGTGTGTCGGGAGGTGTGTGTTGTCACAAAAACAAAATAACATACTTCCTTCTCCACTTGGGGTTAGGGTTTTAGACCAAATTCCAAAGCTTTCCAATTTAAAATCAAAGTAAGTGATACTCCAAAACCCTAATTTATATCGTTAAATCATGTAGGTTCAGTTTTTAAATCCTTAAATCATATCATGTCTGAAAGTTATAGAGTTATTGTTTTGTATTTGTGAAGCTATAAACAAGGACTTGGAAGCAATAATTAGATTCAAGTTGAGTGTAGCCTTTTGGGATTAAATGCTATATGGTTGAATTGAAGTGTTGTTATAGATGTTTTTTTTAGCTTTGTGGTTGAATTTTCTTTAGAAATGATCAAATCATTTAATTGGATGGTCTTTTAGTTCTTGGTCGTAATGAAAATGCAAAATTCCATATTGCGAAACTCATGGTCTCTTCATTTATATGTCATCAATTATTTGCAAGCTTGTTCCAGATAATAGTACACCCTAAAGCATGTCAAGAGCACCCAAAGTTCGAAGATTGATGATATATCAGGCTCCACCCTAGAGTTTACAACTCTAGGCATAGCCTGATCGATCGACCAGTCTGGGACTGCCTAAAATTGTGAACTCTAGGCAAGAGCCTTAATTTTTTTATTTACTTCTCCTTATTTTTCAATTCTAAAAATCATGTTGTTTGATTTTAGCAATTTGGAAAACTTGTTATAAAACTATTTAAAACAAGGATTTTGGTTCTTAAATTTATTTGGAATTTATTTGAAGATTTTTCAAAGTAATTAAAACTTTGTAAAGGAAAATTGCTTAATTGACTTTTAGAAAGAGAAGATTCTTTTTGCTAATAACTTAAAGGATGTTTAGTATGGGTATGACCTACATTAAATTGTGAAAGATTTATAATAATTTTCAAAGGAATGTTAGATGCTTGAAAAGTGTATTTTAATTAAATTATATGGAAGTAACAATGAAATGAAGTTGAAATAGATTTATTTGTGTTTTTAGGCACATGAGGACTGATATGGCTTAAATCATTATGAGATAAATTGATTTGCATACTTAAGCTATGAACTTTTAATGTTATGTGATGCCCAATGTATACATCAAAAGCCTAATTAGGTCATGTATTGGATATACAACTTATTTACTTATGCATTTATTGAATGCATTGTGCTATGATATGTATTAAGCATGAGTTATTATCATCACTTGTTATAAATAATATGCAAGTGAATGAGTGCAATGTTGCATAGTTTTGTGATGAAATGAATTATGTGTGACATGAAGGAAAAATTCATATATTTATGTGAAGTTGTGATCATGCCTTGCTTTGATTCATATACAATATATGGGTGAATAAAATGCTTGTTTGGTTCTTATACAAGTATACTCATGTTTACTGCTTCACCCATGCCTTATAATGCAAGTTGGCCTTGGATGATTATGTTAATATATATATATATATATATATATATATATGACATGGTCGACTTAATATTGACTTATTTAAGTAATATTGCCCAGTCAAGTTCTTCCCATATGATACTATGATGTGTTTCTTGACACGTAATGTTAAATTTCTAATTTGGAGTGTATGGATGATAAGAGATAAGATAATGATCATACACGACTTTTATATTGTTATGAAAATGGGATATAGCGCCATTTCAGGTACAAATGACATTAGGTACAAATGACATTAGGGAGGCCAAATGTTTTAAATGACATTTATCGGGAATAGTATGAGTTGAGACTCTTGGATGCTAGTATCCATCCTAACAGTTACGATTCAGGGTCGTACCCCGAATCGTGGCGATATGGTCCACCTCCACTATTTAGTCCAAATGATCATTTGCATAGACACATCATAGGGCATAGTGTAAATGGGGAGTAGTAGCACTAATGATGGAGGCTAGATGAGTTAGTTACTACAACACAACAAAGTAGTGTTGAAGATCCAGAGAGGATTGTGCGACTAAGGGATCGTGTGGGAGCATCCACAATGCCCAATTAAGGAATATATAGATGAAATAGACCATGATATCTTAATATCAAGGCAAAGTCTATTGAAGTAAATGTATGATCGAAGGATATATGGACGAAACAGGTTGTGATACCTTGGTGTCAAGGTAGAGTTTATTAGACTAAACGTCTAATCGAGGGTTTCATGATTGAAACAACCCATGATATCTTGGTGTCATGGCAAAGTTTTTGAAATGAATATGAAATAGGATTCGCTCATGTTAATATACCTTATAAATGAATTGTTTGAGTAGTGCATTTGATTTAAATAACAACTGCAACTTATAAACATGGATATGATGTGATATCCCAATTGATTAGAGTTGCACCCATGAGTTACTTTGAGTAATGGTGTGACATGTGTGTTATACATTGTTTTTAACTTGATGAAATATAGGTAGGTTCAGATTATGGAATATGTGACATATTTATTATTTGATATATCACATATGTACCCTACACCAATTGATTTTTATTTTTTTTGCACTATTACACTCACAGCTAGTTGCTAGCCTATCTCCGGATTTTGTTATATTTGTGACAATGTCTTAGGTTAGACTGAGGGTTATATTGGCTTGATGATTACATTTTGTCGTTGTTCCATTATGTTGCTTGAGCATGAGGTGGATGGTCATATGAATAGTGTATATTACATCACTACTATTATCCTTTTGGAGTTTCTTGATTGCATCGTGGAGATTACAGTTTGTTACACCGCCCGGATCATATGGTGTGACAATATTTCAGAGATTTCCTTAGAGTTGGTTGACATTAATTAATATCAGGATAGTAGTACTTGACTAGACTAGTGACATCAGATTTTTAGGCAGTTCTGATTGTATATACTTTACCAAATATATATATATAAATATATATAATGTATTTTTGGTGAGGTCCATATGTATGACAACTTTTGATATGCATATTTTTCCATTTCAGCTGTGATATCGATGTTGATATCTATGTCATTTTTGTATATGATTTTGAAATGTGAATTTCTCAATTTTGGTACTTGTGTATGTTGCCTTCTATCAAGATAAGTTATGTATCATGAAATGTGTTCTGATATTATAACATATCATGTTGATCCAAAGTAGTGCACATGAGAGATCACTCCTTCCAGGCCCTTTGATCCAAGACATCGGGTGGTAAACTCCCTCGGATAGTATGGTCACTGGAGCTAGAGCATCTGACGCAGCGGATATTACAAAAATGATGTAGATCGTTGAATGTAGCAATCGGTGGATTGGAAGATGCTGAAATGCCCAAATTCGTTGATCCGAAGATACCGAATTCTAGCTATCCTGAACTCGTTGATCGCGCACGATACCGGGTTCGAAGATCTTCAATTCTTCAAGCGTTGATCAAGCGCACTTGATTCCGCGAATCGGCTTCTACAATCGTTGAATCGAGCGCACTCGATTATCCGAAAGAGGAGATAGGAGATTACACTCAACTACCAATTTGAATGAAAGCACAAAGCAATCAAAAGAGAATTTTATTCAAAAATCAACAACCTTTACAAATGACTTCACTTGCCTATTTATAGGCGACAACACACCAAAACAGAAAAAGTACAAGTCATAAGTCGGCAACCGACTTATCAACCTCTCCGACTTAACATAAGTCGTATTATTTACAACACAGTTCAGAAAGCTTAAAAATATTACAAGTACTAAGTCGGTTCCGAGTTACAGCTTACGACCTACGACTTAACAAAGACTCCGACTCAACAGTTACAATATTACAAGCCTTCAGCGACTTAACAAACAGACAAAAACATCAAAGAAAATACAAGTACTTAGGTCGGCAACGACCTACGACCTAACACGAGGACGACTTAAGACAGACAGCTACAACACTTGTCTTCAGCGACTTAAACCATGCGGCGACTTAAGAAACCAATGGTGGAGATTAACTCGCAGCAGAATCAACGCACCAGGCTTCGCGCGACTTAAGAATAAGCGGCATCAACGACTTAAGAAATCAACAGCTGAGATTAAGTCGGCAGAGAAGATCCACGCCTCCAGTTTCCTCCGATCTATCCATTGATTCGTTAGGTCGTTCACGACCTAACACTTCATCAAATTGTTCTGCCTCTTCACCGCGTAGCTCCATAGGTCGTTCAGACGACTTAGCCCCTTCGTTAGGTCGCGAACTCGAGTTAACTCGCTGCCGAGTTATACTAGGTCGCTGGGACGACTTAGCGCCTTCGTTAGGTCGCGAACTCGAGTTAACTCGCTGCCGAGTTATACTAAGTCGCTGGGACGACTTATCATCTTCATTAGGTCGCGAGCATCCTTCCATAAGTCGGCTGCGACCTAGAACTTCATTCTCCCAACATTGCTCACCCAATCTTAACTCGGTGGTACTCTTTTTAGGTCGGTCACGACTCATAGTCCCTTCCATAAGTCGCGTACGACTTATGCCTTCATTCCTGGCCTGAGCTACATCATCCTCCCCAGGTTGAGAGAAATTCGACCTCGAATTTGCACACTCTTCATCCCCAACAAACTCATTCCCATGATATGGTACGAGATGCTTAACGTTGAATACATCAGACGTATACACATCATCTGGCAGCTTCAGTTTATAAGCATTTTCATTGATTCGTTTCACAACTTCCACCGGACCAATTTTCCGTGCTTTCAATTTATTGTAAGCGCCTACTGGAAAACGATCTTTCGTTAAAACTGCATAAACCAAATCTCCTTCATGAAATTCAACACTTCGTCGTTTCAAATCTGCAGATTGTTTATATTTTGCATTTGCCTTTTCTAGTCGTTCCTGAACGATTTTATGACACTCCGTCAGCCCTTCAACAAAATCAACAGCTTTCTTAATTGTCCCCTTTGAATGTGGTATCACTGTTAAATCTAACGGTCCCTTCGGTAAACTTGAATAAACAATCTGGAATGGACTGAACCCAGTACTTCGATTCACAGCATGATTATGGGCAAATTCTGCCTGGCATAACTTCACATCCCAACTCTTCAGATTATCTTGAACAAGACACCTCAACAAGTTTCCCAATGATCTATTAACCACCTCTGTTTGTCCATCAGTTTGCGGATGATAAGCACTACTAAATTTCAGCTTCGTTCCCACCATTTTCCACAAACTTAACCAAAAGTGACTCAGAAATCGAGTATCTCTATCTGACACTATAGATTCTGGCAATCCATGTAGTCGATAGATCTCCTTGAAAAACAACTGAGCAACATGAACCGCATCTGCCGTCTTCTTACAAGCAATAAAATGTGCCATTTTTGAAAATCTATCAACCACCACATAAATGGAATCATTACCACGCTGCGTTCTTGGCAACCCCAACACAAAGTCCATACTCACATCAACCCATGGTTTAGTTGGTACCGGTAACGGCATATATAAACCCGCATTAGTCGCAGTTCCTTTCGAAACTTGACAGATATGACATCTCTCAACAAACCTCTCCACTTCTTTCCTCATCGATGGCCAAAAGTAGGATTGTGAAATTAACTGTAAGGTACGGTCTCTTCCAACATGCCCTTCTTCATGTAACTCCTTGATAATCTTCATTCTCAAACTACCCTCCGGTATGCACAATCTATTTCCCTTGAAAAGAAAACCATCAATCAACATAAACTCATCAGTCTTCCCTTCATTGTCCCTTTCAACAAATTTCTTAAAATAAGAGTCTTCAGCAGTCTGCTCCGGCAATAATTCAAAACCAGTCACCTCAACTTTCATCGTTGTCAACAAATGACTCCTTCTACTTAAAGCATCAGCCACACGATTTGTCACCCCTGACTTGTGTTTCACAACAAAAGTAAACTGTTGCAGATATGCAATCCACGATGCATGTCTCGCTGAAATCTTGTCTTGCCCTTGCAAATGCTTCAATGCTTCATGATCAGTGTAAAGAACAAACTCCTTCTGGAATAGATAGTGTCTCCAGTGTTTGATAGATTGTACAACAGCATAAAACTCCACATCATATGTACTGTATCGCATCTTTGCTCCTGACAACTTTTCACTGAAATATGCAATAGGACGTCCCTTCTGACTCAACACCCCTCCAATCCCAACCTTGGATGCATCAGTATGTAGTTCAAACACCAACTGAAAATCAGGTAGCACTAGAATTGGTGCAGAGGTCAAAAGATCTTTGATTCGTTCAAAAGAAACCCCGGCTTCCTCCGTCCATGCAAACTGTTTACCTTTCATGCAATCTGTAACAGGCGCCATCACACTACTAAAGTGTGGAATAAACCTTCGATAAAATGAAGCCAACCCATGAAAACTACGAACTTCCATTATCGTCTTGGGCTGCGGCCAATTTCTGATCGCCTCAACTTTACTTTGGTCAACCTGTATTCCTTTCTCTGAAACAACATACCCCAGAAATAAAACACTGTGCGTCATGAACACGCATTTCTTCGTTGCAGCATAGAATTGTTCTTGTCGTAACACCATCAACACTTCTCTAAGATGATTCAAATGTTCCTCTGGACTCCCACTGTAAATTAGAATATCATCGAAATACACCACTACGAATTTCCCAATGAACGGTCGAAAAATCTGATTCATCACCCTCATGAAAGTACTTGGTGCATTTGATAAGCCAAACGGCATGACCAACCATTCGTATAGACCCTCCCTGGTTTTAAAAGCAGTCTTCCACTCATCTCCTGGTCTGATACGAATTTGATGATATCCGCTCTTCAAATCAATCTTAGAAAAGATAGTAGCTCCGCTTATCTGATCCAACAAGTCATCCAACCTCGGCATTGGAAATCTATATCTCACGGTAATCTTATTCAATGCTCGACTGTCAGTGCACATCCTCCACGTCCCATCCTTCTTGGGTACCAATAAAGCTGGTACAGCACAAGGACTCAAACTTTCTTGCACACGTCCCTGCTCAAGCAATTCCTCTACCTGCCTCCGCAACTCTTCATGTTCCTTCGGACTCATTCGATAATGCGGTCTGTGTGGCAACACAGCACCTGGAACAAGATCTATCTGATGTTGTATATCCCTCAACGGTGGCAACTCCGTTGGTAACTCCTCTGGAAATACATCGTCAAATTCTTTCAAAACTGGTTTAACTTCTTCTGGAATTTCAACTTCTTCACTGCTCTCACGCCCAATCAACAAGAATACTTCCGGCTCTTCTTCAGTTTCTTTAACAAACTCCTTTAAAGTCAATAAAGTTTTCAGCTCTTCAATTTCTTCTGACTTACTTTCTTCTTGTGATCTCTTCTTCGGAACTAAGATAATCTTCGTGCCTTTAAACATAAAACTGTAGCTATTGGTCCGACCGTCATGTAGTACTGCTCGATCATATTGCCATGGTCTTCCCAATAATAAGTGGCAAACGTCCATCTCTACTACATCACACCATATTTCATCTTTGTATTTCTTCCCAATAGAGAATGGTACACGAACTCGTCTATCCACTTTCACTTCTCCTCCTTTTCTCAACCATGCTAACTTGTATGGACTCGGATGTTTCTCTGTCTTCAATTTCAACTTTGTCACAGCTTCGGTTGAAATAATATTATCACAGCTTCCTGCATCGATCACAAATTTACACACCTTTCCCAGAATGGTACACGTCGACTGAAAGATGTTACTCCTCAACCAACTAGTTTCCTCCTGCTTCGGTGTTAAACACGATCTCCTCAGCATTAGGTTACAACCTTCGTCTCCTGACACAATATCTTGCTCATCTTCCTCAACTGGACTGGAACACTCCCCATCAACATCCTCATCTTCAACTTCTACAATCATGGTTCTCTTCTTTGGCTTTGGACACTCACTGCTTTTATGACCCATTTCTTGACAATTGTAACATTTGAAACCATTGTTAACCTTTGCCTTCTCAACCTCCTTCAACACTGGTCTACTGATAGGTTTAGAAACATTAGAACTTCCTCCAACACCCTTTGCTTGATTGTTAGGATTAGTAAACACACCACTTCCTCGTCTCCCTTGTTTTTCCCAAGCTAACGCTTTCTGATGTGCTTCTGCAACAGATCTTGGATCGAACATATTAACCATATCCTGAATCTGCATTCTCAATCCCCCAATGAATCTAGATGTCAGCTGCTCTTCCGTTTCCATAATATCGTTCCTTGCAATAAGTTGATAGAATTCATCAGCATATTCATTAACTGTCTTTGTGCCCTGCCTCAAGTTTTGCAAACGTTGATACATCAAAGATTGATAATTGTAAGGTAAGAACGTTGCTTTCATTAACTTCTTCATCTTCTCCCAAGATTCAACTTTTGATTTCCCCATTCGTTCACGTGTAAGCTTGGTTTGCTGCCACCATGCCAAAGCTCCACCCCTCAGCCTCGTAGCAACCAACTTCACTCTACGATGTTCTGGAACTTCTTTGAAATCAAAAATCTCCTCGACATTAGCCATCCAATCTAGAAACTCCTCTGCTTGCATACTACCTTTGAATTCAGGAATCTCTGTCTTCATCCCCGACTCCCATTTGTGATCATACTCAGAATAGTTTCTTCCTTGACCTCTTCCTTGAATACTACCACCATCATACTCCTCTTCAAAATCAGATGCATAACGATGTCGATTCTGACCACCAACATCTCTACTACCATTACGCCTTCCACCTTCATCCCTTCTATCGACATTCCTCCGTTCACGATCATTCACGTTCCTCCCACGTCCTTGATCATTTTCAACACTTCGGTCTCGATTAGAATGCGGTGAGACTCTACTACCCCCATGGTTAGATTCAGGTGAAACCCTTCTCCGATTTTGATTCATCTCTGTCATAAGCCTCTCTAACCGGCCAATTCCTTCGTTAAGCTTTTCACTAAAATTCTCATTGATTCTTTGTTCCATCTCATCAGCCTCTTCTCTTCGATATAAAGCTTCTACGTTTTGGTGGCGATTAGCTCTTCTTGGCGGCATACTCGAAAACTTCACAAATTCTTCAACACTTCAAATTCAAACACTTTCCGGATTTTGATCCAAAATGAAACGGATCGAAAACTTCCACTTTGTAGCAAATCGCGATGAACACGATGGACAAAGTTTCGGCCTCCAATGCAAATCCGAACTTCAATCTTTGATAATGATGATTCTTCTTCCTCTCGGCCACGGTTTTAACACTTCAAGCACTCGTCTTCTCTTCAAACTTCAAATCTCCTCAAATGATTAGGCTCCAAGTCTCGATCTAGCTATGATTGGCTAGAACAAGCTCTGATACCAAAACTGACGCAGCGGATATTACAAAAATGATGTAGATCGTTGAATGTAGCAATCGGTGGATTGGAAGATGCTGAAATGCCCAAATTCGTTGATCCGAAGATACCGAATTCTAGCTATCCTGAACTCGTTGATCGCGCACGATACCGGGTTCGAAGATCTTCAATTCTTCAAGCGTTGATCAAGCGCACTTGATTCCGCGAATCGGCTTCTACAATCGTTGAATCGAGCGCACTCGATTATCCGAAAGAGGAGATAGGAGATTACACTCAACTACCAATTTGAATGAAAGCACAAAGCAATCAAAAGAGAATTTTATTCAAAAATCAACAACCTTTACAAATGACTTCACTTGCCTATTTATAGGCGACAACACACCAAAACATAAAAAGTACAAGTCATAAGTCGGCAACCGACTTATCAACCTCTCCGACTTAACATAAGTCGTATTATTTACAACACAGTTCAGAAAGCTTAAAAATATTACAAGTACTAAGTCGGTTCCGAGTTACAGCTTACGACCTACGACTTAACAAAGACTCCGACTCAACAGTTACAATATTACAAGCCTTCAGCGACTTAACAAACAGACAAAAACATCAAAGAAAATACAAGTACTTAGGTCGGCAACGACCTACGACCTAACACGAGGACGACTTAAGACAGACAGCTACAACACTTGTCTTCAGCGACTTAAACCATGCGGCGACTTAAGAAACCAATGGTGGAGATTAACTCGCAGCAGAATCAACGCACCAGGCTTCGCGCGACTTAAGAATAAGCGGCATCAACGACTTAAGAAATCAACAGCTGAGATTAAGTCGGCAGAGAAGATCCACGCCTCCAGTTTCCTCCGATCTATCCATTGATTCGTTAGGTCGTTCACGACCTAACACTTCATCAAATTGTTCTGCCTCTTCACCGCGTAGCTCCATAGGTCGTTCAGACGACTTAGCCCCTTCGTTAGGTCGCGAACTCGAGTTAACTCGCTGCCGAGTTATACTAGGTCGCTGGGACGACTTAGCGCCTTCGTTAGGTCGCGAACTCGAGTTAACTCGCTGCCGAGTTATACTAAGTCGCTGGGACGACTTATCATCTTCATTAGGTCGCGAGCATCCTTCCATAAGTCGGCTGCGACCTAGAACTTCATTCTCCCAACATTGCTCACCCAATCTTAACTCGGTGGTATTCTTTTTAGGTCGGTCACGACTCATAGTCCCTTCCATAAGTCGCGTACGACTTATGCCTTCATTCCTGGCCTGAGCTACATCAGCATCACGAAATAATATTTTATACATTGAAATTTTAAATAAATTAAATTAAAATATTATTCAAACACTTTTTTAATTAGATACCATATTAATGAATATTTAATACAAACATAATATACAATCTTGTGCAATTTAATAAATGGAAACATTTTTGAAATTCACCCTTTTTACCTCGCTGTCGGTGCACTTGATCCTATATTTAATTCATTATTTAAACCTCTACATAACAACATATGAAAAATATAATAAAACCAAAAGGATAATTTATTTCGAACAAGATAGTTTACAGATTTAATTTTATATAAATATTTACATAATTTCCCATAGGGCACACCCTTAACTATATCAGCTGTCTTGTCACATAATTCACACAAACATCAAGATAATTCTCTCCCATCTCGACTAATTGCTCAATCACTTCTCTAGACACTATATTAATCATCTGAACCTTTACCTCTAAGTACTTATCATCTTTCTCTTGATATTCAAACCGTAATTTCCTTATGGTGTCTAGCCCAAGTTGAGTTGTTGTGGATACCCCTAAACATCTAGAAACTATCTAAACCAAGTTCAATACTCCTTGTTGTGTCTGAAACAAGTTCGGGATAATTACTCTATGTCTTAGCCTTATGCCAACATAAGGATTCTTGTGTAGGCTCAAGGTCAATTACGTCAGCTTAAGAAATTATTGGGTTAATACGATTGATATAGGCAGAAGCCAGGTTTAAATGCGGGTCATTATGTCAGTGCAATGATTCCTTGTGTCAACACAAAAATGCCTTAGACTTACATAAGGTGATCTTGTGTCAGCACAACAGGGTCAGGTGAAGATCTATGTTTATATTTGTGTCATTGTGTTAGCATAAGGATCCCTTATGTCAACACAACTATGTCTTATATCAGCATAATGTGATATAATGTCGACATAATAGTCTACAGTTGAAAACTTTCTCTCGGCTAAGTTCTTTTATGTTGGATCAGGTGCATTGGACTTACCCGTTACCGATGAAAATCGATAACGGATCTGTCATCTGGAGCGATGTGGAAAGTCTTTTTTTCAGGATCCCTGGAAGTGCAAAAACAGAAAGGCGGAGTGGTGGAATCATCCTATATGCCAGAATTCAAGGTCAATCGTCATATAAAAAGTCTACTCGATGATTGAATTTAACTAATTTCATGAAAGAGACAACCAGAGCTAGAGGATTAAGAGTTCGATCTGGAGATTGTGGCGGGTCTTGATTTTGTGAGTAGACTAGAGAAGATGCATCAAGCGGTGCAAGCGCGTGGAGGATCAGTGGCGATGTGGACGTATCGATGAAAGTCAAGTTGGCACTTGGAGATCTCAGGTAGGAAGCTCAAATAATCAACAGTAGAAGAGTGAGAAATGAAGGCGTAAGAGGATAAGTGACCAAAGTGTTTACTTAAAGGAACCAAAGTGTTTACTTAAAGGAAATGGATGAAAAATTTACTAAAGTATATATGTCGGTATCGACACCATCATGTCGGTACCGACATGCCACTTTCACCCAAATTAATTCGAACTCAATGCTAAGAATCTAATTAATAACGTAAAGCAACACATGGACTCCGATATGCAAATAACATAACCAACAACGAAAAGGGAAATTTCGATTCAAATTAAAGCAAACAGTTTATGGAAATCGGTCAATCGGAGCCAAATAAACGCAAAGTCTCGAGACAGCACTCAAGCAATCAATTGAACTTCACAGGATAACAGTCCATGGCAAATTTCAATCCAAAACACACTTTATTTTCAATGAAAGCATACTCCGGTGGCAAATGTTAACTAGATTTTTAACCAAGCAGAAATCAATAGAAGTTAGAACGTCAAGATGAAGATGAAACGACTTGAAATATTGGAGGCATATTTAGATAAGGCAAATGAATAGCTCAAGAAAGTTCACCCAAAAATATGCCAATTACAAAGGTCGGTATTGACTTTATCATGTCGATGGGGACTTCTCATAACTTCTAATTTTCCATTCAAACTTTATAGGAGTCATTCTATGCTTGTTCTATGCCTGCTCAAGAGATTTCCAATGGTTTGAACAACTAGTTACCGGAGTTGAAGAGTTAGTAGTCAAAACAGCATAAAAAATAAGTGACGAAGGAACTATCATTAGTATCAACCAACTACCTACGGAAACAACATGGGACAACCCAAAATCAAGTAGCATGAAGAGTGCGAAAGATTTGACTTAATTGGTGTTAATCATAGACATCGACACCAACATGAGAGGTCGGTATCGACATGTGTGGTTAATCCAGGTGAACTTGCAACTTTGCGTACTCCTTCGGGCCTTCATCTGAACTCTTCACCAACACTCCTTTTGGCCCAATACGACTGCTACCCTTATAAATACAAACCATAGAGCAACTAAAACATGATCTATTTTCTGCCATCACTACGCGGATGCATTGTCTCTTCTTCATCTCCTTCCTCTACACAATAGTCAACATGGGAACTACTTTAGGCAAATTTAGAACTTAGAATCGGTCTAACCCCTGTACTTATGACTTATTCTCTCTCAAACCCTTTGTAATCTTAATCAAATCTATAAGCAATGAGTTATAAAGTGGACACAGGCAAAAGATTGTCGAACCACCATAAAATCTTGTGTCTCTCTTTCTTATTACTGTTCATTTTCCTTTATTATTACTCTTATCTTCTATATCTAGGTCTCACAGGTTTCCTACAACTTATTCTTGGGTGTTAATCCGTTTTTAACGTTAACATTTTGGCGCTTTCAACGAGAAAATCTGAATCCAGGCTTAGTTCTAGCTTGCTATTTTGGATTAGAAGACATCCAGCAGTTAGATTCAAGGAATTTGCTTTGAAAATTTGTAGACTTGTTGTTAGAGATCAATGGAACCTAGAAAATAGAGAACTACTTCTGGAAGATCCACAGAAGCAACTGTTGGTAGTGAAGAAGCAAAAACCCCAACAAACTGAAGTGTACAGTGCTAAAAATCATCGAATAATGGCTAATACTAGAAATCTAGCACCAGGTTCCTCTACTCAACATGATGTTGTGACTAAAAGGGATCCTAACCAGATGGTTAATGAACTTAACTAGAAAATGGGTGATAGTTAAAAGCTATCATGGATAAGATCGATGCTTTGCTAGCGCTACAGCCACCAAGTGCACCGAGAGCTAGACAAGAAACTGCAGCTGTTATGGAACAAGAGAATTCCCTTGTTTCGGGCTTGAACAAGAGGAACTATAAAAAAAAGCAAAAGGAGGTTGTTGGTGGAGCTGCATGAATTGTAATAGAAGGCAACAGAAGTAGTTCTTCCACTAGAAAATAGCTTGCTACAAACCAAAATCTTAGTGTGAACACTCCTCCAGTGAAAAACGCAATGCTTGTTTCTGACTCTGAAGATGACATGCAACTTGATGGAGATAGATGGGAACTGAACTCTGATGTAAACAGGAAAAATTTCGAAAATGAAGTTCAAACTGTCCCAATAATACCAACCGTGCATCAACGGGACCTTATAGGAGTGGTTCTCCCAAAGAATGGAGAACTTAGGCTTTAATTGGCAAATCGAGACCATTTGCGGAGTCAAACACTCGGCGTAGCCCCTAATAGCCAAACTGTAGACCATCGTGCTAGCAACGAGTACATCATTGACATAACAAAACAGTTAATGGAGGAGAGTAGGGGCAGAAAAAAATAAAGACTGGGGTTCCTCGCCAAGCCGAACTCCATTCCCTAAAAAACATTCTAAGAGAAGAATATCCTAAGAAGTTCACTATGCCGATTATGCTATTGTATAACGAAACGATGGACACTAAACAACACCTGTATAAATATTAGTGGCATATGGATGGAGCTGGGTGATGGATGCTATCCGCCATAGATGTTTCCTTATCTTATTGGATGGAGTTGCTTCCATGTGGTTTACTAGACTTGCACCGAGGTCTATTTCCACTTTTGACGAATTAGCAAAAATGTTTCTAGAGCAGTTTAGACTGCACGACCAAAAGGTGTGAAGTCCTTATTTGGCTTTTTGCAAGAACCCAATGAGTCACTAAAATCTTTCATGAACCGGTTTAAGATCGCAGTTACTGAGGTAAGCAATCCAATGGAGGATATGATTTTTATGGCTTTGGTCCGAGCCATTCACCCGGATATGGATTTCGGTAGAGGGATTGAAATGAAACAACCCGCTACCATGGAATAATTTCATTGAAAGGAAAATCAATTTCTAAGCCTGGAAGAGGCATGTATAGTCGAAGGTAAAACCGTTGGTGAGCAACCAAAGGAAATGGTACGGAGAAATGTCACGGTTAAGCAGGATGGAAATAGTTCTGGAGCTACAACAGGAAAGAATTCGAATCAAAAGAAGAGAAATTAGAACTCTAATAAGCACGACAGGAATGGGAAACGTCTAAGGAATCTAAGACCCAAGGATTATACGCCGTTGAATGATAGCTTGGAAAACATCTACCTTTCCACTTAGGGAACTGAGCGATACAAAAAACTGCCAAAGCGGGAAGAGTCTGAACAACAAGAGAAATCGAGGAAGTTTTATCACTTTCATGAGACTCACAAGCATAGCACAAATAAATGTCAGCATCTGAAGGACTTAATTAAGAAACTAATAAGGAGCAACAGTCTCCAACAGTACATGAAGAAATCACAAAATTCTAACGGACTAGCTAGATCCCAAGTTCTGAGTAATCAAGGAAATCAGTCCGGACCCAACGGAGGAGGTCCTCGACGGACTGATCAAAGGATAGTGATAAGTACCATAACTGGAGGACCTCATCCAGCGTAGAAGAGTTAGGAAAAGATAAAGTGATATGCTTGTTCTTTGAAGCACACTCCTAAGGAAAATTGTTATGCCATTAAAGATGGAACACCGACCAAACAACATAAAATGATAACTGATGACATTAAATTCTAGAATCAGGATACAGAAGGTATAGAGGTGCCAACTCCCGACCCAATGGTGGTAACAGTTGGAATCAGACCGACAGTTATGCGTAGTGTGTTGGTTGACAGTGGAAGTTCGGTTAACATCCTTTTTTGACAAACATTCGATTAGATGAAGATTGGTATGAAGGATGTGACCGCTTACAGGACAAAGATTCAGGGATATTTACCGATGAACCAAAACAACCAATCAAGATGATTGACTTACCTTTAGAACTTGAAGAATGAGAAGAAGGGTAGTTGTTATTTAGACCTTTGTGATAATTGATGATTTCACAACTTACAATGCTTTCTTGAGCCGACCAGCCCTTGCTGATTTTAGAATAGCTACGGCTACATGGTGCCTTACAATGAAGTTCCCAATGGAAAACACAATTGGAGTGGTAAGAGGAGAACAAAGTGTGGCAAGAGAATGTTACATCATCGAATTGCGCGAAGCCAAATGATGTGAGAAGGGGGAGAATGTGATGAAGACTCTCCACATTCGTGATCCGCAGGCATAGCAATTACAAAATGGCCTCTGGCTCGGGGACCATAGTCGCTTCAACAAGACTATGGATCCTAGGAAAAAGAGTGCAGAGGACGATTGGAAAACACTGACGGAGTTTACGGTTGTTGTACCCATCGACATGGATGATCCAACTCGTGTATTGAAGATAGGTTCACAGCTTGGAGTCAATATACAAAACGAACTGATAAAAAAATTTCATGCCAATCTGGATGTATTCGCTTGGATGCATTCCAATATATGTGGGATATCACCAGAGATAGTATGTCATGCACTTAATATCGATCATAAATTCACACCAATATGGAAAAAGAGACACTCTCTGTGTCTAGAGCGATCCGCTACATTGAAGGAGGAAGTGGATAAGATGTTGGCCAATGGCTTTATTTGTGGTGTCAAATCCTGTACTGGTGAAGAAATCAAATGGGAAATGGTGGACTTGTGTCGACTACCCAGACTTGAATAAAGCTTGCCCGAAAGATAGCTTTCCACTACCTAGAATCGATCAGCTTGTTGATGGAACCGCGGGCATGAGTTGCTCTCATTTATGGATGCCTACTCAGGATATAATCAGATTATGATGCACAAGCCTGATCAGAAGAACACCAACATCATTAATGACTTGGGACTGTATTGTTATGATGTAAAGTCGTTTGGCTTAAAGAATGCCAGTGCTACGTAACAAAGATTAGTGAACGTAATGTTCAAGAATCAGATTAGATGGATGATAGAGGTATAAGTGGACGACATGATTATGAAATCATGAGAATTTGGAAACCATCTGGATAATCTCTTGGAGATATCTAAAATCCTTTGGAAGTTTGGGATGAAATTGAACCCCTTGAAGTTCTCATCTGATGTTTCGTAAGGAAAATTTCTTGGATTCATAGTAAACACGAGGGGCATTGAGGCCAATCCAGAACATATCGCTACATTACAAAATGTTAGAGCCCCGTTGACAAAAAAGGAGTTGCAGAGTCTGAATGGGAAGATCGCAACATTGAGCTGCTTTATATCTAAAGCGATAAACAAGTGTATACTTTTCTTCGACACATTGAAAAAGGGTAAGATGGACTTCGAATGGAATTAAGACTGCTACAACATTTAAGGAATTACTTCGAAACATGGAAACACAATCGGTTCTATCTAAACCAGTAGATAGGGAAGACCTATTCATCTACTTGACAGTGTTTTCCCATGTGCTAAGTGCAACACTTATGCATGAGGAGGCTAGGATTCAATGACTCGTCTACTACATCAGCAACAGTTCACCAGAGCTAAACAAAACTACCCAAAATTAGAAAATTTTAGCGTACTGCTTGTTGATAGTATCAAGGAAGCTGTGGCCGAATATCCAAGCTCGCCCCCATCAAGGTGTTGATGGATTAACCCTTGAAATAGGTACTTTACTGAACCAAGACTTCGAGACGACTTATGAAATAAAATATTGAGTTAAGCCAGTACGATGTGACTTATCATCCTTGGAGAGCGATTAACGGACAGGCGCTGGCTAACATCATCACCAAGTTCATAATTCAGGATAATGAGGAAGGGGACACGGTGGTTGTAGCATCATAATGGAAATTGTTTATCGACGTCGCATTAAACGAATTCTGCTCAGGAGCGGGAGTTGTGCGTGAAACTCTTGTAGGACGGTCGATCCATTATGCTCTAAGGTTAGAATTCCCTGCTATTAACAACAAGGTGGAGTACGAGGCTTTAATAGCAGGGTTGAAGATTGTGAAGGAACTGGGAATCAAAACTCTCCATATATACAATGACTCTCAGTTAGTTGTCTATCAAGTGAAACGACAGTATCAGGCTAGGGGTGCAAACCTCGCCACTTACATATCAAAAGCATGGGAATTGCTCAACGATATTAAACACTACATGATAACTCATATTCCCAGGGAACAGAATGTGAAGGCCGTTCACTTGGCTAAACTAGCCAGTTCCGGAGACGCACAATCGCTAGGACTGGTTCTAATAGAAGTATTATTAGCCCCCAGCATAGATCAGATGGATGTCGACTGGATTCTGGAAACTGCAAAAGAGGAGGAATCATGGATGATGCTGATCAAGGACTACATCCTTAGAGGAATACTCCCAAGGGAACGAAACGAGCAAAAGAAGCTCCTTCGGAAGGCACCACGATTCGTTATGCAAGATGGATTACTGTATCGGAGAGGGTTCTTCGCTCCCTTACTCAGATGTGTGACCAGAAACGAAGCCAAGAAAATCCTTATGGGAGTTCACGAAGGCAGTTGTGGTGACCACAACCAGTGGGAAAATTTGGCAAAAAGGCTCTCCACTATGGATACTACTAGCCAACTATAAACCAAGACATGACAAACTATTCCAGACAGCGCGATCGATGCCCGAGATTTGCAAAGATTTCACGAACCCCATTTACGGAACTTACGCAAATGGTTAGTCCATGGTCGTTTGCAATCCTGGGGATTGATCTAATCGGCATGTTACCAATAGCAAAAGGATGAGATAAATACGCCACCGTTGCAGTTGATTGCTTTACAAAATGGGCTAAAATAGAACCGCTTACCATGACTTCTAAAAAAAGTGATTAACTTTGTAACTAAACATTATTTGCAGGTTTGGGGTGCCATAGAAAATTATCATGGACCATGGAACTCAGTTCGAGAGTGCTGAGTTCCAGAACTTCTGCAAGCGTTACTAGATCGAGAAAAGCTTTTCTGCGGTTGCACATCCCAAGGAAACATGCAAATGGAGGCAGTGAACAAAATCATCATATCCACCATAAAGAAGAGGTTGGCAAAAGCTAAAGGGAATTGGATTGATGAGCTTCTGCTTGCACTATGGGCTTACAGAATGACACACAAAACTGCGATTGGACACTCTCCCATCGCTTTATCTTATGGTTTAGAAGCTATTATACCACTAGAATTGGAAGTCCCCTCCCATCACAGAAGGCATTTCAATCAAAGAGAAAACAATCAACTACTGCTCGAATCACTTGACCAGATCGATGAGAAGAGGGAGGAAGCTGAGCTTAGGACTGCTGCTCACTATAAAAAAGTGGCACAACACTTCAACAGCAAGGTTCAAAACCATACCTTTGAAGTGGGAGATCCCGTCCTGAAGAGGATCTTCCTGAGTACGGGAGCACTTGGCCCAAATTAGGAAGGACCCTACATGATCGGCCAGAAACTTAGAGACGGAATATTAAAGCTGATGACGGTCGATTGAATTCTGATTTCCCGTGCTTGGAACAGTGACTGGCTGCGGCACTACTATATTTAGTACTTATTGATGTATTTTCTATTTTTGCAAATAATCCATCTAAAGACACTAAGGGCATTGTAAATATGCAGGACTTGTCATTCCTTTTATTAATAGTATATCTCGCTTCTTGAACCAATGGAACCGCGTCCCTATAAGCAAACCACCGAGTCGATGGGGAAAATTGACTCAAATTGCCGAATCGACAGGGAAAATCAATCCTCGCCTTCTGAAAACTGGGATTTCTCCAACAACATCGGGAAGGCCCATCTCCTTGTGTGCCACCAATAAGCTGCAGGACAGTGCTTGAACCGATGGAATCGCGTTCAAGTACGCAATACTCCTTGTGCACCACCAATAAGCTACACATCGCTGCTTGAACCAATGGAACCGTGTTCAAGTACGCAATACACCTTGTATACCACCAATAGCCAGCATGCCATTGATTAAACCAATGGAACCGGATCCAACCACATAATACTCCCCATGCGCCATCAATAAGCCACACGTCGCATCTGAAACCGAAGGAACCACGTTCTTGCAAGCAACACATGTCCCATACAATCGAGAATATACTTCCCAATCTTCAGATAGGGAGTATAGACCCTCAATCCTTCAGATCGATGGAAAAATTGATACAAAATTTCCTAAGTACCAGTGCTACCCTAGCAACACTAGGAAATCCTTTTATTCTCTAGTAATCGATGTTACCCCGGTAATACCGAGAGCTTATCCAAACTATCT
Organism: Allium fistulosum; assembly: GCA_030737815.1. NCBI lineage: Eukaryota > Viridiplantae > Streptophyta > Magnoliopsida > Asparagales > Amaryllidaceae > Allium > Allium fistulosum. The sequence goes on along the minus strand of CM060902.1, from coordinate 372,544,629 downwards.
AAGTATCGACATTACTCCGGTAGCATCAGGAAATTTTTCTATCACAGGATTGGTGGAAACCAGCATTGCTCCAGCAGTATCATGAAAGGCCAAATTGTCGGATCGGTGGCAACACTGGAGAAAAGTCCAAGTACTTGAGTTGTTCGAAAGTTTCTGGACACAGGAACTGATATGTGAACGGGATCTTAACACTGAACTTGGAAGAATCCAGTCACAGTCAAGGAACGAAATGCTTGGAATCGAGCATCTAAACCATGGGTTCCCAGAGATAGGAGACTATTGCGCGACCCAGACTGGGGGCAACGAAACGAGTTGCCGAGAACAACCGATCTCTAACTAATTGCTTGAACCCTGAGTTCAGTGTAACTAGCCCTGTGGAGTTAGAGGCTTAAATACACCAATGTATAGTTAGGGCAAGCTAAATCGGAATACATCACAATTCCGTTATGTTAAACAGAATATTTTGGCAAACCACAACAGATCTAAGTAATATAATATGCTAAATAAATGCAGGAATACCTTTTACAGGCACATAATTATGTTAAATAAAGATATAACACAGACACAAGAGTATATAATATAGGAAATTGCAATATAAGCAATCATATTATATGCACAAGTAGTTATTTATAAAAAAGCATAGTACATAAAATGCATGAAAAGCATACAGGAGAGAATACAATAGAAATGATAATCTTCCATTACTAATATCATTTATTTACAAACTCAACAAATAGTAGGGGCCGTTCCCGCACAACGCCGACCAGTTTCAGACATCACACAACAAAAAATCAAACAAAATAGAAAGTCTCGATCGACTCAAAAAACATTCAAAAACCATGAACGCTCCACTCCACTGGAACTCGGTCACATCATCATTTCTTTCCACCATGGCCACCTTTGCCGTCCTTGCTCGAACGAATGGATCTTCTTCCTCTTGCTTTTATTGCCAAGGGTAATGACACCCTCTAAGGACGTAGACTCTCCTCCTGTGTTAGGGCCAGACCCCTCAGAACCTCCTGTAGCAGCATCTCCATCCTTTGTCCTCTAGAGCTTGATTGTAGTTGGAGTCTTGCGCTTTGCTTCCTCCTTCTCCTTCTTCGCCTATAGCCCCTTATTTTCCTTCTCAAGCCTCCCTGCCATCGTCTCCTTATCAGTTAGGTTTAACTCACCGATCGTTATCACTTCTTCTTATAGGGACATGGAGACATCCTCCAAGTTCTGCAACACCGCTATCTGCTCAGAGTCAAGCCCAGGCCCGGAGATCAAGACCGGAATTATACCTAAAGACAATGCAGAGACAACGATGGAAGCAGTAAAGATGGCAGTGGCTTTTGAGTCTAATGTAGCTGGAGGAGAAGGTGGGAGAGACAGTTTACCTACAACTTGGGAAACGCAGTTGTATAGTTTAGTAAAGGACTTTGGAGTGAACAAGAGCTTTTGAGGTATTGGAGAAATGAGGGAAATACCTAAACAGGGAGTTTGTTTGTGAAATTAATCTTCGAAATCCCTTACTCTGATCCCCCTTTCGGTGGGTCGCTCAACAATTGGAAGAATGTATAGCTCACACAAAGCTTCAGAAGATAGATGCGTGTAGGCGGCTTTAGAATTGACAGTTGTGGACGTTGGAATGGTTGTTGCTTACCCTTGAGATTTAGAGGTAGATATTTCACCCTAACCTAAAGAGCTTGGGCCAGCAAGAGCTTTAACAGCGACATCAGCAACATCCTTCCTTCTCTCTTCTCATAGAAACTCCCTTCAGCTGCTAGGAAGTTTATATCTTCAAAATTAAGATAAGTCGTCATTAACTCTTCTTCAGATCACATATCCATGGCTAGCTTTGATATAGCTGACACTTCTTCCTAAACCATAGTGAGAATCCGAGGATAATTGTTCCCAAGTCACTTTAAATTGCCCTTGTTCATGACATTACAAGTATAGAGATATAGCACGTTGGCATCTATCTAGCTCATCGCTTCCTCATGCTCCACTTGAAGGTCCGAGAGCTCCGATTATGCGACCAAGTAGTCAATCTCGACCGCCAGTTTATCAGATGTGATCGGTTCTTTCTCCTTGGCCAGTCTGCATTCTCCTCGCAGAGTAGAGTGCCTTCGATGGCCTGCTTAATAATGGCGATAACTTGTTCAGTAATAGTTTGGTCTCGAGCATTGGCAACCTGCTCTCCTTCAGTGACCTCTTTCTGTTTGCCTGACTCCCTATGAGCTTTTTTGAGCTGATCTTTAATCACGAGAAGTGCTCTGTCGTAAGCTCGGTTTGCCTCAGTTAAAAGCTTGTCATTGGCAGCTTTTCCCTTTTAGGCCACGTCTCTTTTGACCTTAAGCTGAGCTATCTCATTATCACGATCCTTAATCATGTTGTCATGGTCTTCCCCTTCTGGATTGAACGAATCTCTTGATAGTTAGTACAGATAACGTCAGAATGGGTTCATACGAGACACTGCCACTCGAACCCATCTTCCAAGTCCTTGCAAACCGCCTCGAGATTTCAAAGGGAAGTAGCTTTATTAGTGGGCTTTTTATTCTTATCAAATTTAACCCCATGCAAGAATGGAAGTGGGAAAGTAGCTTGAAGTCGGGGTAGACCTGATGGAAGTGTGAACTTCTTGCCTCGACTAGAAGAAGCAGGAGCAGCTGCAATAGTTATGGCCTGAGAGGATAGAGTTTCCTGCATCGTGCACTCTGAGCCATGGTGTAGGGAGGAGCAATGGACAATAAGGTACCGTGGCGATAATGAGAATCCCTATGGCCCTTGTGCATATCGCCAGGGGCAACATCTTCATTGTACCTTTTTCTCTTCTCTCCCCTCTCACACTCTCTCTCCAAGTTGCAGGCCTCATCATCTTTTCTCTTCCTCCTCTCCTCAACAGTTTCATGATAAGAACAATGGGTTGGATCCGGAGTTTGATACCTGTAGGAGCCAAAATGTTGACGCAGTTGATGGTATAGTCCATGACCCATGGAACCTGAAAACGAAAAGAAAAATGAAGTTAACACTCGAATTATAAAACCTGACTAATAAAGAAATGTCCATGATCCTAAAGTAGAGTGTGTAGTGTCAATGACCCCCTATATACTCTACAAATCATATCGACATGGTTTCAGAGTTGGAGTCCTGCCACCTTCGCTTATAAAGGCACTAGAAGATATGTCGATAGGCGAGCCAATCTCGCATACCATTTCACTAATCAAGAAATCCCTGAATTCAATCAAGTGAATGGAGACGTCTCTTAGAAAATTGGAACCCGGCGTGTCTCCATAGGGGTTTCAACTGCTTGACCTTTAAGTAATTGAGGAATTTTAGTTGTTAGTTGTTCTTGAGAAGAAATGGGAAGCTCAGGACTCAACTCCTTGATAGGTAGCAGTTTCGGAGAAGGTAGGATAGGAAGATTAGGACTCATTGTTGGGGATTCACCAAATGATTCCTCCTCATCCTCGCTAGCATGGTAATTGTTATCATCATCATCCGACTCATACTCCTCTTTAACAACGGTCAGTTCTTTTCCCGATCTCATCACAAATCCCACGTCCTTCTCAGGGATTATGGGCATTCTAGCACCATCGCCCTCATCACTAGGGGCATCATCTCTCAGGGGCTCTTCAGCACCTATCTTGACAGCCTCTTCCTTATCACCCCTTATAGGCTCATTAGCCTCTATATTAATAGTCCCCTCTTCATGTTTATTGCCTAATCAACTATCTTCCTCTTTCCCTTGAGGACCCTTGTCGAAGCTACGTGTGGGGGTACTGGAATGGGTGTGTGATCTAGAACTGCTCCATGTTGAGGATTATGTGTCAGCTATTCTTCCCAGTTGGAGCAGTCCAAACTCTTGCAAGTTCTCGTTCGTTAGAAGGAACTTGATGGTATGTTGGTTGGTTTTAATGGCCTTTAAGTCTCCAAGGATTCTCTCATGGCTTCTTGACCCGCTTGGAAATACCTATGAGGGACATATGTTAAGTTAGGAACTTTAGGATTCCAATATGGGAGAGATCAATAGAAAGAAGCTTACTTCCTCTTAACTAGAAACGATTGAATCCTTCTGGACAACGTACGAAGAAATATTCATTTTTCGAAGTAGGAACGCTTATTGTGGATGTTCTCAATGACCTTTCATCTTGTCCAAGCCTTGAGAATCATAAAAGACGGGCACTCCTATTTCCTTTTGGACATGAGATGATATGTGAGCTAGTTGAATTGTGAAGGACGACCAAATCTTCATTTAAATAGGATATATAATAAACTCAACAAGGCACGTCCATTCGGGTGAACTTGAAATGGAAGGAGCCCAATTTCTCCTAGTAAAATCTCAAGAAAGGATTAAAAGGTGGGGTAGGGCCACTAAGACACATGTAGTGACTGCAGTTTGTGAAGCCGGATGGGGAATGATGAGAGAATTCATTTCCTGTTGGCAGACAGACGTCCTCTTCGAGAATGCCATGTTGCAAGAAAATGTTCTTAAGCATTTTTGCTATCAAAAGGAAGGCCCGTTTTTTACGGATCATTTATAATCAACCCTGGAGGCAATGGGCATAGAGTGGGATCGAACGATACTATCCGACCCTTAGACTTGGAGGTCATAGGTTGGTTGGTTTCAGACCGAATGGATAGTGAAACCGAAGCGGTAGTGGATGCAGCTTTAGAAGGTGTAGATGATCCTTTTATAGGTTTGAGGTAAGATGATTAGTGAGTCATTCTATACAGAAGAACTTGGCATTCAACACAGTCAGTAAATTTAACTTAGAATAAAAGAACCCGTATGACTAACACCCGAAATCCAAAAGAAATCAACGTGTGTTGACCGATCGGATTTTGAGTGTTAACCGGGGTAGACGCAATGTGTTATATACATGGAGTAAGTCCAGTACCTCGAGCACCGTAAGTGGACCATCCCGTGTAGATGGCTCGTTCGCACTAGAAAAACAAGTTGCATCGCATCTTGAAATTTTTTCTTTCTTGGAATTACCCATTATCGATGAAAATCGATAACGGATCCGTTGTCTAGAGCTTCATGGAAAGTCTTCCTTTAAAGGATCCCTGGAGGTGCAGAAATAGAAAGGCGGAGTTGTGGAATCATCCAATATGCCCAAACTCAAGTTCAATCATCGTATCAAAGTTTACTCGATGATTGAACTTAACTAATTTCACGAAAGAGACAATTAGAGCCAGAGGATTATGCTTTCCTCTAAAGTCACACATGTTTAACCAAGTCAAATCCAAATTCCATCACTAATTAAACATGCAAGAAACTAATTACCTCCTTCCATGTTGAAATCAATCAAGACCATCTCATATCCTCCACCATCAGCGCCTCATAATCCAACAACGCCCACCTTAAAGTCAAATCGAATCAGAATTTGTCCTAGGGTTTCAAAAACAATTCAGGTCCAAGAATCTATATTTTGATCTGGAGATGTTAGCGAGTCTTGACGTTGCGAGTAGACCAATGAGGCGGTGGCAAGCGGCGTAGGCACGTGGAGGATCGAAGGCGGTGTGGAAGTCTCGATGAAAGTCAAGTCGGCACTTAGAGATCTCAGGTAGGAAGCTCAAATAATCAGCAGTAGAAGACAAGTGAGAAATGAAGGCATAGGAGGATAAGTAACCAAAGTGTTTACTTATAGGAAATGGATGGAACATTTTATAAAGTATACATGTCGGTACCAACATGAGCATGTCGGTACCGACATGACACTTTTCACCCAAATTAGTTCAAACTCAATGCTAAGAATCTACTCAAGAACATGAAGTGGCACGTGGACTCTGATATGCAAATTACATAATCAACATTGAAAAGAGAAATGTTGGTTCGAATTAAAGCAAACAGTTAATGGAAATTGATAAATCGGAGCCAAATAAAGGAACGTCACGAGACGGTATTCAAGCAATCAACTGGAATTCACAGGATAGTAGTCCATGGCTAATTTCAATCCAGAGCACACTTTGTTTTAAATGAATGCATACCTCAAGTGGCAAATGTTAACTGGATTTTTAACCAAGCAAAAATTAATAGAAGTTAGAATGTCGAGACAAAGACGAAACGACTTGAAATCTTAGGAGCACATTTAGATAAGGCAAAGGAATAGCTCAAGAAAGTTTCACCCAAAAGTATTCCAAGTAAGAGGTCCGTACCCACTTCATCATGTCGGTGGTGACTTCTCATAGCTTCATGTTTTCCACTCAAACTTTACAGGAGTCATTCTATGCTTCTTATATGCCTGCTCAAGAGATTTCCAAAGGTTTTGAACAACTAATTACCATATTTGATGAGTTAGTAGGCAGAACAGCATTACAAAGAGTTTGGCTCAATTGGAGTTAACATAGATGTCGGCACTGACATGAGAGGTCGGTCACGACATGTGTGGTTAATCCATATAGTAAGATTATGACCATACAATATATTGCTATTACAAAATGTAAAATAATAAACTTCTAATCCGTTTTATAATGAGAAAATTAAGAGGTCAATATCTTAGTTCAACAATTGGTTAAGAAAAATATTGATTATGGAAGATAATCAATGTATATGTAAATACAATGATACTAAAAAAATAACTTACATACAATGATACTAAAGCACTCATCCCACATTCATGAATAACTGTAATGATAAAATGAAATGTTAACATCTTATTGTGCTTAAAGATTAAAGATTTCTCTAAATTATTACATCTAATTTGCAAAATTTCAAATTTCTAATGTCTTCTGGTAGATGGATTGGGAAGGTTCACCAAATAGTATGTAGATTTAATGACAGGTTGACATTCAGTTTAGTTTAATACCAATTATGAAGTATAATAAAAAATGAAAAAAATGAAAATACATAGTAAAAATTACATAATGAAGAGAAGACAAGATAAGATGCATGGGATACATACAATCAACGATGTTGCCCCAAAATCTACTAGAGCCATCCCCAAAATCAACCGCAGCCATCCTCAAATCAACCACAACCACCTAGAATCAACCATCCCCAGAACAATTAATGATCGTTGCTGCCCTAAATCTACTAGAAGCATCCCCTAAATTGATCACAGCCACCCTCAAATCAACCACAACAACCCAAAATAGACCATCTACAATCCCAAATCGTCGCTTTTGGTGAAAGCGATGGTGTTGTCCATTAACCTAAAATTCATTTTAGGGTTAGATAAAGGATGTAAAGAGAAATCTGGTATGATGAGAAAAGGAACGGTTTATTGTGAAGGCGGAGGATGAATATTTCTTTGAAGAGATGAAAAGAAAAGGAGGAGAAATTATTTTACTTTTGTTTCCTTTTGCTTTGAGGCGGGAGGGATGAAAAAATGGGAAAAAGTAGCGACCGCCAAAATAATATTAGAGCTTGCCCGTAAAAAAAAGTTTTGTCACAAAAGAGGCATTTTTCTAGTATATATTTTTGTTTAATTGAACGAAGGATGGCATTGTATGATAAACGCTGAAATAATTTGCTGTATTTTGTGACTTTTCTTGTAGTGTCCATACTCATTAAACAATCAAAGTGCCTAGGTATATCCATCCATAATACCTACTCCAAACTAAGTAAACTGTTGGGGTGTCTAGGTATCCCTATGCATAATACCTATCTCGTGTGACAACCTTAGGGTTATAGTTGGCTAGTTAAGCAACCATAACAAACATTGCAGCCATCAAACAATACTCACTGTCACCTAGTGTGCTCTAGATATATGATAACTCGTATGATCCCCATGCCAGAGACTAATGGAAATCCGTTGTACTCTCGTATCTCGTAGCCCAAAGCTGGATACGTGTCTCGCAGCTTAAAGCTAGACACTAGACCAAAAGCTATAGGTCCATGTTATATGGATCCTCGCTAGCAATCCATGGACGTCCCTATTATACAATAACCCAGCTTCGAGTACAATAGAAAACACTCTGAGTCATCAACGATCCCTTAGCACATGCATATCCATCAGAGCTCTACTAGCTCAATACAATTTCCACTATATGGAACGCACCATGTTCCTCCACTCCACGACTACCTCCACGAGACTCTTTGGTACATACTCTCTACTAGACTCTCAAATCGAAGATACTGAGTGTCTAATCTTTGGTGCCTACTACCCCCATGAGTCATAAACTGAAGATATAAGGCTTTTCATCATGATGTACATCGCTATCCCCCATGATGCGAACGAGCCAACACCTCTAGCATGATCTACAAAGTCCTGAAACTATCAACCTCTTAACCTACTCCATACACCATCGAGTCATAATCCGAAGTACCAACTCTTATGTCGAAGCGCTACATCATTGCCTCACCATCAAGATCCCTCACCTGAGAGCGTAACATTAAGACTCTAAGTCGGTAGCAAGAATAAACCATCAAATCGCGCACCATGAAATCTCCACAATGTTCAAGCCAAAGATTGGCCAAATTGCCAATCAACAATAGTGATGGACATTAACCACCCTGTAGTGGTAAGCACCAACCACTTTGGTCGTATACTTAACCAAAATGGCTAAGTACAAACCTAATGGAAATGTACGACATTCATCCTGAAGTCTAAAGCCTCGTCTTCCAACTTCAGATCATTTGGCATGTATCCTAACATTACTCTATAACTTATCTTGTTCTTTAGGTTTTCGTGTGCACGAAACCCTAACGTACAAGATATTCCTTTAATACCTAATTACCGCTAATCGGCGTTTTCAACCAAAAACAGCCAAATAACCAAATAGGCAACCATACAACCAACATCCATACATACATCCAAAACAGCATACATACAACATGTATAATACATCCATATCAACCAATGGAAAAATCAAAATAAAAAATAACACAAATCTATTAATTCCCTAAAAATGGCACGTCGATGGAAAATATGTGATGCTTAATATAAATAATTTTAAATTCTTTTATTTTCTTTTATAAAAATCTAGTAGGAGTATGTCACATTTTAAAACCAAAAATCATACCAGAACGTCAATCTAATACTATACAACCAATCATAGTATGGTGAAAGACAATATCACTCACCTCAGCAAATGATATCCAAACCATTGCCTAAACGTAGATCTTTCCATCACGAGAACAACACAAAAAAACCGCATACAAAACAGACCTCTTATACAAAAGATATGGATCAAATACGATTCAAAATTAATTAAATAAGAAATTCACTAATTAAATAACTAATTACCTTACTTTACTCTAATCCTCTCTCATAATTCTTCTTCTAGCTAGACGTGCACAGAGACATCAAACCCACTCAAGCATGCATAAATTTGCAAGGATACAGAGCTACGCTCCACGAAATCGAGTGATGTTCGCGCCATTGTGCCTCTTTTCTAATGCTCAACTAGCCCGGTGCCTCCGTGTGATTCATGTTCTCCATGATCTGACCACGATATAGCGAAAGTCGTGCCTCCTATTTCTCCATCATACATCCCAAAATCGATGCCATCTACTCCCTATCACACAAGAATCAAAACACAAATCTTGGATTTGCCTATCGTCACTTCAAGGTCTAACAAAATCAAACCTTAATCGGCCATGAATGGGTCGATCTCGGCCAATCACCATCAATCAAAATTCCTTTACGATCATCATGAAGCTCTCATCGATACGAGCTCATCGGATCTGGTTTCGTGATTTTTAGTGGAGAGGATCTCATGATTTTATTTTTTGAATGGATTTGAGAGGAAGAGGCCATTTTTAAATGGAATAGTAAAATGAAATCAAAATGAGAGAGAGGGATCTGATTTGGGATATTTATATAATGTTATATTCCATTTATTTATTTTTCTCAAATAAATGGTCGTACATTTCGAGCTCGCATGACAACATGGCGCATCCGATGGCCACAAAACTCGTTTGCATACAACACCTCATTTTTCCTGACCAAGGGTATAAATCTCCTGCTATTTGAGAGTACACCCCAGGATTCTAATTTCGTGTATTTTGAGATTGTTTCGGCCATCAAATCATCTGATCTCTAAATATAGCTATCCTTATACTCATTTTAATTCGCAATGCCAATCCGAACTAAACGGAAGTGGTCTCGCGTCCCGATCCGACCATATACGAAAAATAATATTTTTGGCCTTTTATTTAATTAGTAGCTAAATATTTGAATCAATTATTCAAATATCCCATTGTTAAAAATACAGGTTATTACATAAACAATCATTACTAAAAGGTACCACTTAAAATAATAAATTTGGATTTTACGAAAATGAAGTGCAAGCGACAAATTCGATGAAACTGTCGCACTACTCGCAAAGATGGCGTGCAAATTTTACTATTCGAATCATTTGATATTAATCACTTATCAAATTTACACCTTCGAGTCGCACAACCGTATTGATGAATACTTCGAAACACTGCACGATATAATTATTTATAATTGTTATAAATTAATTAAATTAATTATTACATGGAAAATATAAATTATTGATTTATTTTTATTTTTTAGTGCTATTAGTATCTAATAAAGTATGTATATAAAAGTTGTATATGTATATATTGATATATGATATCGATAAGCTTTTTAAATTTTATTTTAATCGATTAATTACTTAATAGGTTTTGGATTTTTGAAGGACTTTCTAAAGCACATCTTGGGTGACCTAGGGTGAAAGGAGAGGAAGGGTTTGATTGTTCAAAATAATTTTTAAATGGTACTAAAAGAATGAGTTAAGGAAGGTGAAAAGTCCTCCACCTTTCCCCCTTCTTAAATGCCTACTTAAACACGTTGTTTGTCATTGTTTTGCCTCTCCTCCTCTGGTTTATTCCAGTCAGAAATAACATGGCTAAATAGGGTTTAGTGCTCAAACTATTTTGAAATGGTATTAAATGAATGAATAAAGGAAGGAGAAAATTCCTCCACCTTCTCCTCTTCTTAAACACACTAATTGTCATTGTTTTTGCATGGCCCTCTTGCTCATTTTCATCCTAAAATTCCATGGCTCCAAAGCTATAAAACTCCAAAAAGTAAAACAAAACAAATTCAAATTAATACATGGTATTGTTCATCTTTAGATCATTGCAAAACTCAGAGGCTATTCTATGAAATCTAAGAGTTATTCAATCATTCAAAACGTGAATCTTAGGATACTTCATAAGGTAATTATCCAGTCTCATTTTGATTATATATTACATCACGTTAGTATAGTATAAATCACATATCTTACACATTGAATTTATATATGCATATGTTGTCCAATCTTTTGTTTTGTTTTAATTAATTAAAACAATTTTATAACATATCACCTATATAAGTATAAGTAAACTACATGCATTAACCATTTGAAGTTATTTTATAAAATTGAATGTAAGTTTTATACACACATGTTATTTTTGAATATAGAATATATTTTGTTATATTATATACGTGTGTGTGTATTGTTTTGATTCAAAATTGATAAATGGGTTTTTTCTTAAAATCAAAAATCTAATTTTGAATTCTTCTAAAGTCAAAGCTAGTTTTCAAATTGTTAATTTTTAATTTCGAAACATATAAAATTAGCTAAATTAATTTTAAGATGGATATACATATATAATTATTATTTTATATAATTTCATAACCAAACAATGGTTAACACATGTGTATATAAAGGGTGGATGTGTCTGTTGCGGTGTAAATCCTAACACTTACAATACACATTAACCATGTACAATGTTTATACATTGTACTTGCACTACACTCACATGAGTATACTTAGAGTATACTCATAAACATACCAAATACAAATTTGGTCAAATCAACAGCAGTTGGTGTAATTCCTAACTAGTTATACATTCATGATATTTATGACATATTTATCCCATAAATAATAATTTGACTCTTTACCTACCTAAATAATAATACAAAACAAGTAACGCTTACACGCTTATAGGCTTAAGTGTATATTTGATATACTCTATTTTATATGAATATCAAATTGATTAAAATAAGTCAATTAATTAAAATCCTTTTAATCAAATTAAATAAAATAAAATTTTATTTGAATAGTTTAATCTAAAATCAATTAGACTGTATAGGCCCAATAATGATCCCAACATAGATTTTTTTTGAAATTTGTAACACCCCAAATTTTTGGTAACATTATTTAGGATTTTTAATTAGCTAAATTAAATAAGATAATGTGTTGATTAGGGGATTGAGATTTGATTTAATTAAAGGGTGGCCATACCATTTAACCTATGAATTAAAATAAGAGTTAAATTGAAATGGAGGAAGGGTAAAATAGGAAAGAGGCCATTCCTATATCCCTTAAACTTGGTCGTGTATCCCCATACATGTTCATTTCATTTTATCAAAAAAAAATTAGACTAAGGCCGGCCACCATTAACAAGAGAAAGAGGAAGAAGATAGAGAAAAGCTAGGAAGAAGCTTACGCAAACCAAATCCATTTACATCTCAATCTCTTTAATCTCTAAAGTTAAGGTGAATAATGTTTACATCTCAAATTTTTTATTGTTTTGGTTTTAAGATGAATTCCGAATATTTTGTATTGATTTGCTATGTTTTGAATGATGGAATTATTATATATACTTGTTGATGAATTATGGTTGTTCATATTGAATTTATGATATGTTATAAGGTGAAAACCCTATAAAATGACATCCAAATGCCTTGTGAATTTTTATATAGACGAAAAATATTATTTTGGAGATGGGTTTCAATTTTCGGAATTTTATGAATTTTTGTGGAATTTATATGAATTTTCTAGTAAAGAAAATGTTATTTTGGATTATAAATTATTTACGGTTAAATAATAAAAGATTTGGGTCTGAAATTTTCATATGTTGGAAAACATATTAAAAGAGATTTTCTGGATTTTTTGTAGATTTTTCCTAGGTGTTTTAATGGATATATAAAATTATTTAAGGTATGGGACTTAAATGTTTTATATGTTTATAAAAGGAGAAGGGTCTTTTTGCAAATAATTCAAATAGTTAGTTTTGAAAATTGCTGTACTTTTTATTGGTAAAGAAAAGTGGCAACCAATCAAAATTTGACACGTAATGCAGGTTAGGTGAAAAAAACTATTTGCTGCATGTTTTTCACTATTTCGATGCTTTCGGCACCACGTTCCGCCACTTTAGCTTCGCCTCCGACATAGTCGAAACCAATGCACATGGTATTAGGGAACAGGTACGTACTGAATTGGATGTAGGTGGAAGGTACGGAGTTGAAACCATGGGTTTCGAAGGGGTTGAGGCATCACTTCGCTTTTAAATTAAAAATGCGCCTTCTTGTTTTCGACTAAATTGATTTCGACTTAGTTGGCTTTCGACTAGGTCAAATAGATTTAAAAGAAATTATTTTGATTGGGTTTCACTTCTGTTTTTAAACAACTGCTTTCAACTTTTTTACGTTTCGATCCAGATGGTTTCGAAGGGGTACTTTGTTTTCTAAAAAATTGGCCACTTCTCTGATGCTTTCAAAGGGATGGTTTCGACACCATCACTTCTTTACTTAGGAAATGGTTTCGAAATAGATGCTTTCGACTTAAATGATTTAAAGACCTTTTTTCTATGATTGAACTAAAACCCAAATGGTTTCAAAAGAGACAGTTTTAAATGGTTGCGAAATAGATGCTTTCGACTTTAATAGGTTTCTGATCCTTTTGTTCTACTTGAAGGCATAATCCAAATGGTTTTGACCGGGACAATTTTCAAAGGTTTCGAAGAGGTAAATTTTTGAATGGTTTCGAAAGGTTTCCACATGTTTTAAAATTGAACCCAAAGGCTTTTGAAAGGTTTAGTATTTTAATGCTTTCGAAAAGTTTTAATGAATGGTTTCGAAGGGGTGGTTCCCCAAGGTTTCGAAAGGGTTGAAAGGAAAGGTTTTTCCTATGTTTTCGAAATGCAATATTTAAAGGTTTTAAAGAGAGATGTCTAATGTTTTAAACTTTCAAAGGAAAGGCTTTTAATGGTTTCGAAAGGGTCACTTTTAATGGTTTCGAAGGGGTTACCTTCAAGGGTTTCGAAAGGGTTGTTTAAAGGTTTTAAACAAAGGTTTTGAATGTATTTAATAAGCAACAGAGCCTAAGTATTTTCAAGTTAGAAAGCATTTTAACTTGTTTTGGAAGGATAGCTAATCCTTATTAAAATTCATCAACATTATTTTGAGTAAAATATATATAACATGGCAAAATAGCTTAGAATAAAGCTAAGAATATATTTTCCTTGTATAAGCATGATTTAAAAGGTTAAATCATTTTGAAAAGGTTTTCAAGGAAAAATATGAAGGGTAGTTAACCCTAAGAAAATGATTCGGACAGATAGTCCATTTTGATTCAGACAGTTAGTCCAGTTTGCGGACAGTTAGTCCAGTTTGCGGGCTGTCAGCCCAGTTTTCGGACAAATAGTCCATTTACTACTTATGGACATATAGTCCATTAGTTACCTAATATAGCTTAACGGACCTAGCTATTACTATTATCATTATTATTATATCGGTTTAATTAACCGTTTGTACCAAAATTGGGCACAACACTCTTCGGAAGTCTTTGAAGAGATAAAGTGAAGAAATTAAATGAAAAAAGAGGAATTATCTAACAAAAACTCCAAATTTCATAAATGAGAATAATTAAAGTGCAAGGAGACACAAGAATTTAGAGTGGTTCGGCGTATAGCCTACGTCCAATGTGAAGTAGTTTGCTTTATTGATATTTCTTTTGTGTTTACAAGTGAATTCAATGATTTACAGCAGTCAATTGTGATTTGCAACAGTGAATTTCATTGGTAGCAGCAGCAATTGAGTTGAGATCTGGATCTGGCGGAGTCCGGGCATTGGAGATCTCAAAAAGGAAGAAGAACCCCTTTTCTGTTGGCTTTGGGGGTCTATTTATAGGTGTAGGAGGCTGATATTTCGCTCAGATCTCGGGAGACCTTCTCTGGCACGTGACCAGGCCTGTACGCCCAAGCTCGTGAAGTTTCGGTCCGATCCGTGATCGACACGAACAGATTTCGACTCGATCAAGATTTCTTCCAATGGAGTCGAAATTTGGCGTGGACATTCTGTAGCATGCACGTAGTCTTCTGTGAAAATTTCATAGCATTTGGACTTGTAGATTGGGAGATATGATCGATACAAAATGGAGTTTTCGGTAGGCTGTTTTCTTCGACACGCTCCTATTTCGACTTGCTTCCGTTCGACTCGGTGACGTGGCACTTGATTCTCACTCTGTCCTGGATGTTGCTTCGAGTGAGTCGAACTGTTCACTGATTGAGTGAGTCGAAGTGTGTCCAGATCGAGTGAGTCGAAGTAAGCACTGGTCGAGCGAGTCGAAATGGGGCGTCCTGGGAGGTTTGAGCAGTGGAGTCGAAGTTGATGGAGTCGAACAGTTGTTTGAGCGGAGCGAGTCGAAGCTGGTTCTTTTGATGGTTTCAAACTGGAGCGAGTCGAAGAGAGCAGCTCTGAGGGATGTGGAGCGAGTCGAACTTGGTTGACTCGAAGTTGGCCTCTGAGCGAAGCGAGTCGAAGTTGTTACTCCTGGGCGTTGTGAAGCGAGTCGAAGTTGGCTTCTTCTGAGTGTTGTGAAGCGAGTCGAAGGAGGTACTTTAGAAGGCTGTGAAGCGAGTCGAACATGAACGGGTCGAAGTTGGCATCTGAGGGATATGGAGCGAGTCGAAGGGAGCGAGTCGAAGGAGTGAGTCGAACGGTAATTGATTTTCGTCCAATTTTGTATCCTTCATAACTTGAGCATACGAACTCGGATTGACTTGAGATTTGGAACGTTGGCTCCCATGGCTTAGCTTGTCATATCCTACCAATTTTGGCTCGATCCGGACCTGGACAAAATTCGTCGATGTCCATAGTGAGCCTGCGTATAACTGATTTCTAGGATGGGCCGTCATTGGTTACTGGTCAATTCCTTGGTGTCACGGTCTTGCCAAAAGGCGGGATAACATGTGCCCCCTAAAGTACGTCTTATGGAAACATGATGTGCTTTGAAATACTGCCATCTCTACTCTGAATAGTTATTGTCTTGTCGATGAAAGCTGTAATCTTTGACCATTCTTCTTGATAATGTAAACTGTTGACTGTCGACTGCTGTACCATGTATTGTTGCAACTGATTGCTGTATGCTAGTGGTTACCCACTTGCTGTTGTAATTGTTATTAGATGAATTTCCGATTCCTGAAAATCTGGAATATTGAATATTAGTCTGACATTCATGCATATATGTTAATCGGACTTCCGTCGACGTTTGTACGTTCTCGAGTCGTTGTCAGTTTATTGTTTTTGAATTTTTATCGATCCTCTCCTGAACCAATGTGAAATTTGTTGCAACAACGCTTGACGGTTGTTTTTGAATGTTCCTTCGTAACGATCCTCTCCTGAATCAATGTGAAGGACTGAAACATCGAAGATAATTTTCATTGGATTTACGGATGCGAAGTAAATATGTCGAGTTGATGGAGTTGGAAACTATGGATACGAACAGGAATTTTGCATTGATATACCCAGGGTTTGATGGATACGAAGTGCTTGTTCGACTCGATGATGGACGTGAACTGAGCGAGTCGAAATGCACTTCCCTGATGGCTGTGAACTAAGCGAGTCGAAATGGAGCAAGTCGAAATGCGCTTCCTTGATGGATTCGAACTGCTTGTTTTACTGCACCGGAGAGGGAGTCGAGGACAAACGATACGAAAGGGAGCTCCATATCAACGCATTGAAGAGGGAGTCGAAGCACGTGTTCGACTCCACTGGGATTCGAATCGTTTATTCCCCTTGCTTTCGAGTCCATATAAATACTTCGTAGTTAGCCATTTTTTCACTTTTTACCTTTCATCTTTATCTGCCTTGCCTTCGTATCGTTCCAGAGCATTTCAAGAGAAAAACCTTTGCTTTCGAATCGATTCCTATCTTCAACCATTTGAACTAATCGTCAGATCTAGGTAATCAATAAACGAATCCACGCATAAACGATGAGGCTCGGGTTTCCTTATCAAATCAATCAAAGTCGTGGTCGATCGAAAGCTCTCTGGCCTCCGCTTCGTGTCGATGGAGTATGGGTTTCGAGATGATGAGGCAAAGGTCTTCGTATCGATCGATGGTGGAGCTTCGCTTTGAATCGAGCGCTCTGAATTCATGGATCGATACGAAGGGGTCGCGCCTGATGGACTCGAAATGATGGCCTCGAATTGAGTCGAAAAATACGTCTTGAAACGGTTCGAGGTGGAGTGCCTTGGGATCGAGTCGAACTGCATAGTTTTCTATCGAGTCGAAACAGGGGTTTTGGATCGAGTCGAAGCAGGGGCTTCGAAGCGAGTCGAAGCGCGTGGCTTTGGACCGAGTCGAAGCAGAGGCTTCGAAGCGAGTCGAAACGTGGGGCTTTGAACCGAGTCAAAGCAGAGGCTTCGAAGCGAGTCGAAAAGCGAGGCTTTGAACCGAGTCGAACTGCGCACCCTGAACAATCGATTCGAACTCGCGCCTTAGTGAACGTTTCGAACTTAAACTGGAGCGATTGTCTTGAACTTGAACTTTTGATGATTGACCACTGATTTAATTTCGACGATATCGAAAATTCTAGTGCCTTTGACCACTTAACTCCGACGAGCTTCAGATTTTCTTAACTGGACTTAATTGTTTCACCGCATACCTGTTTGCCTATTGAAGTTCGTCGATCAAACTGGAACTTACCAAAATAATATCACATTTTAACTTGGACTGATAGCTAATAACTAGATGGCACAGTTGTGACGGTCAGCGATGACGGTCCTTCCGACTGAATCCCGAAGTCTCGTCGTTTGCATGTTTTCCTTAATCTGGTTGATATTCTCAAATAATATACAGTACTGCACTACACAACACACTCACACACTTTAGACTGGGGGATGCACGAGTGTTATTATCAGTTTAACAATGATTTTTTATAAGCTAGATAGTCATGGACCCTTCAAGTTCTCAGCAGCCGGAACTCCCAAGTTCTATTCCTCCAACCATAGAGATACCAGTTACCGAAGCCGAAGCTATAGGGCCAGCTCCGGACGAGCGTCCGGGTGCTCGGTTTATTCTCAATCCAACAGATTCTGTGCCGTCGGATATCTCTGAAGATATGCTAGGACGGATTTGCTTAAGGCATGGTTTGTCGCTTGACGACGTGCTACTTCCTGGGCCAACTGACAGGCCACACGATTCCCCGGAGGGGTTTACTGCTTTCAACCGTCACGCTTGCACAGCGGGGACACTTCCTCCCTTCAATGAATATATAAGGGAGATGTTATTGTTTCTTGGCATAGCTCCATCTCAGCTACACCCCAATGGGTATGCCTTGTTGAACAGCACCTTCGTCCTGTTTATAGAGATCCTCTTTCGACTGCCGAAGCCGATTGAAATCAGATATTTATTCAATGTCAAAAGCCGTGGAGACAGCCCTTCTTTTACCTTCCTGAAGTTGGTCAGAAGCCGCCACATTGTACTGGGCTCCTGGGGGAGGCTAAGTTATTATAAAACTAAATGGTTCTATGTTCGGTGCCCCCCTAGGTTTGCTGGTCAGTGGTTGGATAGACGTAAGTGCTGTTATTTCTCTCTTGAATCTGGGAGACACTAGTAACTGACTTTAAAACTGACACACTTTTTCTTTCTTACAGCTGCAATCTCTCGTCCCGATGGCGCATATTTCAGAGAGCTTGTTCGGATTCTTCAAGCGTTTCCGGGCGAAGAGAGGCACATAGACTTAGTCCTGACCGACAGGAATTTGAGGACTGTCGGGCTGATAGAACGGAGACAGAGCATACATCTGGAAGGGATACATAGAGTGGTCCCGAAGAAATGGGTGAAGCGCAAAGAGCCCGCAGTCGTGATTGCCGAAGAAATTGATCCGGAAAGAATGCCCACTGATACCGAGTTCCCAGCTGGGCCTTCTGATGATGCCCTGGATTCGGGAGGAAGAAGAAAAGGCAAGGCCGCTGCTCGCAAACGCCCTAAATCCAAGAGATTTAAATCCATGGTGGTGTCTTTACCTTTCCAGGGGATTAGAATTTCGGAGGCTCCTCCTCCGCAAGTGGAGAGTCCTTTTGCAGGGCTTGCTGATATTCCGATCCCGGATTTTGTGTCGTCTCCACACGATGTCGGGACGGAGGGGCTTGATAGTGCTTTTGAACCGAGCGGGTCGCTTGCTACGAGTGCGGCCGACATTTCCGGTTGGTCGGAGGATTGCACATGCATACACTTCACTACACTACATGATTCACAACTGTACTTCGTCCAACTTAGGAAGTCACTAACTCTTTCTTCGTTGCTCATTTTCAAGTACTATGTCTGGAAGAGGATCGATGCTCGGCAGTCTCCGTTCGGCCCAAAAATCTTCTTCTTATTATGACTCCCGCAGGAGGGACTCGGATAGAGATCGCGACTGCGAATACTCCCAACAAGATAGGTATGGGCGTGATAGGGATAGGGAGTATAGACATCGGTCTAGATCGCGCTCTCCTCCTCCTAGACTTCTATCTCCACCCCCTATTTTCGTTCCACACCCGCCAGAGCCTCCTCGTCACAAGCCAACTTCCTATACCTCTAGATCTGAGACTCATCTTCAGAGAGTCGAGACTACGGCCTCCAT
Organism: Allium fistulosum; assembly: GCA_030737815.1. NCBI lineage: Eukaryota > Viridiplantae > Streptophyta > Magnoliopsida > Asparagales > Amaryllidaceae > Allium > Allium fistulosum. The sequence continues at coordinate 372,525,069 of CM060902.1, read as the reverse complement.
AATTACAAAGCAGGTCCCCACCGAGCCCACAGGAGAAGGGGCCCTCAAACTGGCTCAGATGCGGAAGGAATTCCAGAACATCTGCTTCGATGGCTATGTCTTCCCACCACACTTGAAAAGAATTCCATCTTGAGTGGAAAACATGATGCATGAGTACATTCATTACATCTATACCCAGTACAAAGAGTGGGTAAAGGCTGCGGAGAAGGCTTCTAAGGTGGCTGCTGAGCGAGCCAAAGCACTCGAGAAAATGGAATCCGACCTTGCTCAAAGGGACCGGATTATTCAGGTGCTGACTGCTGAGTCCGAGTCTTCTCGGAAGTCTGAGATTTAGGCCAGCAAAAAAGCTGACGAAGCAAATGTGCCCATGGAGAGATTATGGCAAACGCATGTCGCCTTGGTGGAGAAGATGGGTCACTGGAACACTACGGTTACCGCTGAGCGGAATGCGGCGGTCAAGGAGCTTAAAGAACTCAAGGCCAAATTTGCTGATATGGCCAAGGAGAAAGACGACGCGAACAACGTAGCCCAGGAGGCGTGCGAACAAGCTGTTCTGCTCAGGGATGAACGGGATGCGGCGGTGGCTAAAGTCCAGAAGGTGGAGACTGAGGTCGAGGAGAGGGTGAAGCTGGCCGAGTCCAGGCTAGAGGCCGACATTGAAGACCTCCTTGTTGTTTACAATGCTAATGTGTTGAGGCAGAGGGGCCTAGCCTGGCTCGATGACTTTTCGACGCATCTCCACAATGCTTGGAGCCGACTGGTTGAGGAAGAGAAAGAGGCGCATCAGGGGTCTGTAGATGATTTCGAACTCGAGAATCGCATTCTGACTGATGATGAAAAGAAGGTTCTCCATGAGTCGATGATTCTACGTGAGAAGGAAAAACTTGGCGCCCAGCATTTTGAAGTGGGAGAGGGTTCTAGAGTTGACCATCATGAAGCAAGTCTCGAAGTTCCCATGTCAACCCAGCCTGAATCCTCGTCTGCGGTCGATCCCCAGGCTGTTCCTGCTTACAATCCGGATCAGCTGCGGATGTCTCCGGCTGCTGCGCAAGTTACTGATGCCGCCCTGCCGCCTACAAGTCGAACTGAGGAAGGTATTCTGAACATTCCACTTCTCTTAAATTGGAATCTTCGATCGAGTTAAGTCCTAATAGTTCTTTTATTCTTTGTCCAGTGATTAATGCCGCACCGGCCATGCCTCCTGCTACTTAAGAGTTATATCAAACGCAGGAGGCTATTGCGACCGAAGAAACCACCATGAGTACAACTGTTCCGCTTGACGACCTGCACGGAGGTACAATTATGTTTGACGAGCAGCTAATGGATGAACTCTTTTGTCGTCACGGCGATCCTCTTGCTGACCTACCACCTGTCATGAGTGGAACTGATGCTGCTGCAAGTTCATCAATGCTGACCGATGATGCTCTCAGCGGGGCTCGAGCAGTAACTGAAGAGCAGATGTTCGCTAAAATCAACGCTGAAATGGCAGCAGCGGCTCGTGGCGGCAGCCTCGGAGGTGGGATGGCAGCATCGGGACCTGCCCCGCTCGGTATGATGTCTCCTGGTGGTACTGTCTTCCTCACCAGCCTGCCCATTCCACCTTCTGTAATTGATCCCGTTCCTCCGACTCCGCCCGTAGGGAGCATTATTATTCACACAAGTTCGGAGGAGGACGTCGACATAATGCCCTCGCCTAAAGACCAACCGCCGAAATGCAAGGGCTCGAAGAGGAAGATTGGCGATGGCTCCAGCGGGTCCACGCTGAGGAGGAAGCCAAGGAAGAAGAAAGATTAGGCATGCTCTCCGGTGTATTTTGATTTGCATTTTGTTAGCCGTGTATAGATGCGGGTTTGGCCCTTGCTAGTAGGAATTTTTTGGAAACTTGTACACGAACTTCTTCTATAATCAATAGAAATGAAACTTTTCTTTTTTGACTTCTTTTTTGTCATTTTGTATTTGTCTAAGTGTTTCAGTGTCTGAAATGCACTTGTGAAGTTTCAGTTTCCGAATGAAGTTTGTTTCTGTCCGCCAAGTTCGGTTATTGTGGACATGGTTTGCGACTGGGAAACAAGTCGAATTTTGACGTCGCATTGCTTCAGTCGATGGTTGATGCTTGGGTCTTGCCTCCCAGTCTTGGTGGTATGTTGTAAAACATCAGTCAGCGATTGCCCTTTTCTTATAGCATGCCGAGTCTAGTGCCGCTGGATGGGCGTTTGAGACGAACGGGGATTGAACGGTTTACTCATGCTTATCCGATCGTCGATGATCATATCCGCACTCCGGGGATCCTCATTTGTTTATTGGCGGTTGGTCACGCTGGCTTGAGTTTCAATCATATGTCCGCTACCTGGGGACTTGGAATTAGCACTTGTACTCCGACTCGCGCTCCGGGAGTTTGGAGTTGATGATTATACTTCGGTTCGTGCTTTGGGAACTCGGAGTTGATGTTTATACTCCAGTTCACGCTCTGGGAACTCGGAGTTGGATGTTTATACTCCGCTTCGCACTCTGGGAATACGGAGTTGATGTTTATACTCCGCTTCGCACTCTGGGAATACGGAGTTGGATGTTTATACTCCGCTTCGCACTCTGGGAATACAGAGTTGATGTTTATACTCCGCTTCGCACTCTGGGAATACGGAGTTGATGTTTATACTCCAGTTCGCGCTCTGGGAACTCGGAGTTGAATGTTTATACTCCGGTTCGCGCTCTGGGAACTCGGAGTTGAATGTTTATACTCCGCTTCGCACTCTGGGAATACGGAGTTGGATGTTTATATTCCGCATCGCACTCTGGGAATACGGAGTTGATGTTTTATACTCCGGTTCGCGCTCTGGGAACTCGGAGTTGAATATTTATACTCCGCTTCGCACTCTAGGAATACGGAGTTGATGTTTATACTCTGGTTCACGCTCTGGGAACTCGGAGTTGAATGTTTATACTCCGCTTCGCACTCTGGGAATACGGAGTTGATGTTTATACTCCGGTTCGCGCTCTGGGAACTCGGAGTTGAATGTTTATACTCCGCTTCGCACTCTGGGAATACGGAGTTGATGAAGGATTGTCGTGTGTCAATCCTTTTTTAACTTTGATGTGATGGCTTGCCCCCGAGCTCGGGTTTCACTTAGCGAGTGATTGGTTGCATCGCAGTCACTCTCTATTTGAATAAATCCCACCGTATGGTGAAACTTAGCTCTCCGTGCATAGTGATGGTCATATGAAGTATTTCAAGTAAATCACAGCTCTGGCTCGAAGAGGTTGCATTTTATTGCTGAAATAAGAAAGTACGGCAAAGTCAGTTGCCTTATTACAAGTTCTAATTTTGAAATGCATAAACAAATTGCAGAAAAGGAAAGTAAACTAAATGGATAAAAATAGCCTGTCATGTGTAATAGCGGCGAAGGTTTTCGCTATTCCAAGCTCTTGGCAGGGTAGGACCGTCGACGGTCGATAACTTGAATGTGCCATCTCCGAGTCTCCGTTCAATAACATACGGTTCTTCCCATGTCGGCTTCATATGCGAAGGAACCAGATAGATTCTTTTTAAGACAAGATCGCCTAGTTCGAAGGTTCGTGGACGGACCTTGGCGTTGTACAATCGGGCGACTCGACTTCGATGCGCAGCTACCCTCAAATCAGCTTCTTCACGCTTCTCATCTAGTAGATCGAGAGACTCAGAAAGTAATATAGCATTTGTCTTTGGATCATAGTATGTCACACGATGAGAAGGTACTTCTAGCTCAACTAGAATAACGGCCTCTGAGCCGTAAGAAAGAGAGAATGGAGTGTGGCCGGTCGCGGTCTTGTGGGTTGTTCGGTAAGCCCATAGGGCCATAGGAAGTTCATCGACCCACTTGCCCCCGACCTTCTCCAGTCGTTTTTTCAAGATAGATTTTATAACTTTATTAACTACTTCGACCTACCCGTTTGCCTGAGGGTGTGCTACTATGGAGAATTTCTTTTGGTTGTTAAATCGTTTGCAGAAATCTTTGAATTCAGCACTGTCGAATTGGGTTCCGTTGTCCGTAATAATGGTGTGTTGGAGACCGAATCGACAGATGATGTTACGAACCACAAAGTTGATTACTTTCTTTGTTGTAATGGTAGCGAGAGCTTCGGCTTCAGCCCACTTTGTAAAGTAATCAACTATGATGATGGCGTACTTCGCACCACCTTTTGCCAAAGGTAGAGCACCTATAATGTCGATGCCCCACATTGCGAACGGCCACGGGCTGACCATTTGCGTTATCTTGGAGGAGCTCTAGGAATTCGGGCATATTTCTGGCACCTATCACATTTCTTTGCATAGTCCAACGCATCGCGATTCACGGTAGGCCAGTAGTATCCGTAGCGAAGTATTTTCTTGGCAAGTGCTTATCCTCCGGTGTGATCGCCACACTCTCCTTCGTGCACATCGCGTAATACTTGTTTAATTTCATCATGAGCGATACACCGGAGTAGGGGAACTGAGTACCCTTTTCTGTACATGAGTCCATTTTGGATGGTAAATCGTGAGGCCTTCCGAAGGACTTGTCTTTTTTCACTCCTGCGCTCTGGCAGGGTTCCGTGCTCAATGTAATTTCTGAGTGGAGTCATCCATGAATCCTTTTCAGGAATGGTTTTGCATACCCAGTTTATTTATGTCCGGTCGATACTTGGGGAAGATAGCGTTTCTACGGGAACGAGTCCCATTTGCTGAGCTTCACCTGTGCTGGCTAGCTTTGCCAATGAATCAGCCTTTTGGTTGCGCTCCCGAGGTATACAGTAGATGGCGTAGTAATCGAATTGATTCAGCGTTTCCTGAACTCGAGCTAAGTAAGTAGCCAACCTTCGATCTCTTGCCTGATACTCTCCCCGTACTTGACACACAACCAATTGTGAATCACAATAAATTTCCACAGCGATAATTTTCAGATCTCTGGCGAGTTTCAAGCCAGCTAAGAGGGCTTCGTATTCAGCTTCATTATTGGTTGCATGAAAGTCAAACTTCAAAGCGTAGCATATAGATCGACCTTCGGGGGTTTCGAGCACAACACCAGCGCCCGAACACCGGTCGTTCGATGCACCATCAGTATACAGCTTCCAGACATATTCGGGGGATTCACTGACTTCGGGCAAATCCTCTAGAACGGTGAATTCAGGTATGAAATCAGCGAGGACTTGTCCTCGTATTGCTCGTCTTGGAGTGTAAGTAATATCAAACTGACTCAGTTCGATGTTCCACTTGAGTAACCTACCAGACGTCTCAGGCCGCGAAAGGACCTGTCATAACGGCTGGTCGGTGTAAACAATAATGGGGTATGCTTGGAAATACGGCCAGAGTTTTCTTGATGCGATTACAAGGCAATAAGCCAACTTTTCTAGCTTCGGATAGTTCCTTTCAGCCCCAGTCAATCGTTCGCTGACGTAGTACACTGGCTTCTGTATCCCGTCTTCTTCTTGAACCAAAGCAGCGCTGATAGCATTTTCTGATATCGCCAAGTATGCATACAACTTCTCATGATCAATAGGCTTTGACAGTATTGGTGGTGTGGATAGATGTTGAACTAGTGCTTGGAAAGCGCCTTCACACTCCGTGGTCCATTCAAAGTTTTGTTTCCCTTTTCGGATCAGATCGAAGAAGGGAATGCATTTGTCAGTGGACTTTGAAATGAACCTGCTCAATGCCGCTACTTTTCCATTGAGACTCTGGACTTGCTTTATGGTTTTGGGAGTTTCAAGATTTCTGATTGCCCAAATGTTTTCGGGATTGGCTTCGATTCCTCGGGCGTTAACGATGAACCCAAGGAACTTTCCGGATGCAACTCCAAAGTGACATTTCAGTGGGTTGAGCTTCATCTTGTATTCCCGAAGTATGTTGAACATAGTTTCCAGGTCTTTTACATGGTCGGTGGAGAGTCGTGACTTCACCAGCATGTCGTCTACATATACTTCCATTGTCTTCCCGATTTGATTAGCAAACATCCGATTGACCAACCGTTGGTAAGTAGCCCCAGCGTTCTTGAGTCCGAACGGCATAACCTTGTAACAGTAAAGTCCCAGATTGGTTACGAAGCTAGTATGTTCTTGATCGGGTAAATGCATCGGTATTTGATTGTAGCCTGAATATGCGTCCATGAAGGATAAGAGTTCATGTCCAGCCGTCGAATCCACTAGCTGATCAATTCTAGGAAGCGAGAAACTGTCTTTGGGGCACGCTTTATTCAAATCAGAATAATCGACACATGTTCTCCACTTCCCGTTCGGCTTTCGGACGAGCATGGGATTTGACACCCATTCAGGATATAGCGCATCTCGGATGAATCCGTTCGCTTCAAGCTTTTCTACTTCCTCTTTAAGGGCGACAGATCTCTCTGGATCCATACCGCGCTTTTTTTGTTTGACCAGGACATGCCATGGGTCAATGTTCAGAGTGTGGCTCACGATGTCCAACGAGATCCCACACATATCAGATTGTGTCAAGGCAAATACGTCAAGATTTGCCCGAAGAAATTCAACCAATTCTTCTTGAGTTTGCTGGGTTAGCTGAGATCCAATCTTTATTATTTTCGAATCATCGTTATTGTCAATTGGGACGTCAATCGTCAGTTCAGCCGGGGATGCTTGACTTTCTTTAGATTCTCCTTCGTCGTCAGTTTCTCTCGGGTCAAGATCCTTGAGGAATTGGCTGGGGTGCCCGGGCCTGTGCCCGGGCGTTAATTGTCAATTATCGGTGAAACAGACGCAGAGAGATTCCTCTACGCCCTTTCCCTTCTCCTTTCGCTGCGCCTCCTGTAGCTCAGCAACATAACAGGCTTTGGCAGTAGCCTGATCTCACTGAACGATTCCTATTCCATGATCAGTGGGAAATTTTAAGGTCAAACACCATGGGGCAATGGCTACCCTGAATTCAACGAGGGCCGGTCGGCCCAAGAAAGCATTGTAAGGGGAGTCTATGTCCAAAACAATGAACTGCAACATCCGTACTCTCCGACGTTCTCCGACTTCCAACTCAACTGGCAGTTCCACCATCCCAGTGGGTATTGTGGCACTTCCGTTGAAACCTTGGACTCGAGATTAACAAGGCTTCAAGTTTGTGGCTTCCATCTTCATTTGATCATAAGATCGCTTGAACAAAATATTCACAGAGCTTCCACTGTCAACTAAGATCCTTTTTATCCAAGCTGGACCTACTTGTGTTGAGATGACCAATGGATCGATAGTGGGAGCTTCGATTTTATCTGCGTCTCTGCTCCTGAACACGATGTCATCCGTCATCGTTTTATGTTGCTTGGCCGGAGCTCCCTCATCAAAACTACTGCAACACTCGAAGTCTGCATGCCTGATAGAACTGGCATACGACTCCATTTCCTTCCAGCTTCGATCTGCTGGGTGAGGACCACCACTTATTGTATTGATGACCAACCTCCCGTCCGCACGAGTGGGTTCTTCCTGTCTTTCCTGGTTCGGTGCACGATTCTGATTTGATGGACCCGCACCACCGGATTGCGACGCCCGTACATACTGATCCAACTTCCGCTCACGTATCGGTTTCTCAATGAGGTCTTGTAAGTGACGACACTCATTGGTGTTGTGGCCATAACTCTCATGGAATCTACAAAACTTTCCTGTTTGGATTTGTCTTTCAGTTGGTGGTTTCGGGGCAGGCTTCTTATATTGCATGGTATTGCAGGTTTGCAAATACACATTTTCCAATGACGTGTTCAATGGAGTGTAGTTTTCGTACATGGAAGCTCTACGCCGTGGTCCACGATCTTGATCGCATTTTTTTGTTTTGATTTCTATTGTCCCTCTTTTAACTCTGTTTATTCTGGACGTTCAACTGAATTTTTCCAGAACTATCTCCGGGCTGTTTAACTGCGACGTTACTCTGGATACCTTCGATGTTGGGCCCTGCATCATCCTGCTTCCTAGACTGTTTCGCATCCTCCCTTCTCAGGAATTGGGCTGCCTTAGAATAGAAACGGTCCAATGACGCAGGTGGTTTCCCAACTAACCAATTTCCGAACTTGGAATCAGCATCAATTCCCTTAGTCAGAGCCATCAGGATAGAGTTATCGTTGGGATTGCTTATTTCTGCACACGCAGCATGGAATCGCTCCAAGTAACGTCTAAGTGTTTCTCCGGGAGCTTGAGTAACACTAGACAGAGTGTTAACGTCCTTTGGTCTCGCCACGTGCATACAGAACTGTTTGACAAACTTGGTGGCCATCTGGTCAAAGTTAGAGATGGATCGCGGTGGCAAACGAGTGAACCACATGGTAGCGATGCCCCTTAAGGAAATGGGGGAAACTACGGCACTTTACTGCGTCATCAGCAATAGCAGCATTCATCGGCCATTCGTATTTCAGGACATGTTGATTGGGATCAGAACTTCCTTCATAAACTGGCAAAGTTGGCATCCTGAAGTGTCGAGGTGGTTCAGCATATAAAACATCATCGGTGAAAGGGGTATGACTTCGGGAGATTCCCCAGTCGTCATTAGAGAGACCCTGACTTTCACGGATCATTTGGCGGATCATCGCTGGTATATCTGGTGTTCGGATACTTGGAGCATGTTGTGCCAAGGTGTGGTCGGGTTCCACAGCGCGAGTCTGGACCGGACGTGGTCGACGGTCCGTGTCTCGCCTCCTTGGTTCAACATCCTCAGGGACATAAGGCTCAGGAGTCTGCTCTCGTTGGCTACGTTGAGGGTCAGCTTGGTTTCTAGCATCACCTCCCCGTCCGGTAGTGGTGGTAGTAGCAATGTTGCCGGTAACATGATAAGGAGCAGCTCCTCCTTGAGTTGAAGGTTCTGTGCGGAGACTAGCAGTTGGTCCAGCTCTAGGTTGCCCAAGGTTCGAAGCAGGTTGGAGTCACGTAGCTTGGGTGTAGCTTACACCTAGCCGTGGACGTGTGGATCTAGTTTGGCCATCGGAGGAGGCTGAACTTTCTGTGGAAGAGTGAGAACCTTGGTCTCTTCTGGACCTTTTTCGCCTTTGGCGATTTAACTGGTTAGTCAACTCCATGTTGGCGCGTAGTTGTTCCACTAGCTGCTGTCGACTTTGGGTCTACTCTTGAAGCAATGTCTGGAATTCTTGTCTAGTGATTGGACCTGATGGATCTGGAGGTCCTGCAGCATTTTGGTTGGATGGAGGCGATTGCACGGGATTTTGTCGGTCCCGTGCTCCTTGATTAGCAGTTGTAGAAGTGGTACGCGTGCTCACCATGGTGAGGAGATGAAAGTCCTTTCCTAGATCTGATGAAAATCTGAATAGAATGGAAGGGCTTCAAAGTTCTAGATCTGGATCTTCTTCTTAGATTTATGCAATCCAATATAGATAGGAGATCCAAAGAGCAGGAGAAAAATCGGTTTTTCTCAGTGAAAGCACCAAAGTGTTTGTACCAAAATTGGGCACAACACTCTTCAGAAGTATTTGAAGGGATAAAGTGAAGAAATTAAATGAAAAAAGAGGAATTATCTAACAAAAACTCCAAATTTTAGAAATGAGAATAATTAAAGTGCAAGGAGACACAAGAATTTAGAGTGGTTCGGCGTATAGCCTACGTCCACTGTGAAGTAGTTTGATTTATTGATCTTTCTTTTGTGTTTACAAGTGAATTCAATGATTTACAGTAGTCAATTGTGATTTGCAGCGGTGAATTTCGTTGGTAGCAGCAGCAATTGAGTTCAGATCTGGATCTGGCGGAGTCCGGGCGTTGGAGATCTCAAAAAGGAAGAAGAACCCCTTTTCTGTTGGCTATGGGGGTGTATTTATAGGTGTAGGAGGCTGATATTTCGCTCAGATCTTGGGAGACCCTCTTTGGCACGTGACCAGGCCCGTACGCCCAAGCCCATGAAGTTTCGGTCCGATCCGTGGTCGACACGAACAAATTTCGACTCGATCAAGATTTCATCTAATGGAGTCGAAATTTGGCGTGGACATTCTCTAGCATGCACGTAGTCTTCTGTGAAAATTTCATAGCATTTGGATTTGTAGATTGGGAGATATGATCGATACGAAATGGAGTTTTCGGTAGGCTGTTTTCTTCGACTCGCTCCTGTTTCGACTCGCTTCCGTTCGACTCGGTGATGTGGCACTTGATTCTCACTCTGTCCTGGATGTTGCTTCGAGCGAGTCGAACTGTTCACTGATTGAGCAAGTCGAAGTGTGCCAGATCGAGCGAGTCGAAGTAAGCACTGGTCGAGCAAGTCGAAATGGGGCCTCCTGGGAGGTTTGAGCAGTGGAGTCGAAGTTGATGGAGTCGAATAGTTGTTTGAGCGGAGCGAGTCAAAGCTGGTTCTTTCGATGGTTTCAAACTGGAGCGAGTCAAAGAGAGCATCTCTGAGGGATGTGGAGCGAGTCAAACCTGGTTGACTCGAAGTTGGCCTCTGAGCGAAGCGAGTCGAAGTTTTTACTCCTGGGCATTGCTAAGTGAGTCGAAGTTGGCTTCTTCTGAGTGTTGTGAAGCGAGTCGAAGGAGGTACTTCAGAAGGCTGTGAAGCGAGTCGAACATGAACGGGTCGAAGTTGGCATCCGAGGGATATGGAGCAAGTCGAAGGGAGCGAGTTGAAGGAGCGAGTCGAACGGTAATTGATTTTCGTCCAATTTTGTATCCTTCATAACATGAGCATACGAACTCGGATTGCCTTGAGATTTGGAACGTTGGCTCCCATGGCTTAGCTTGTCATGTCCTACTAATTTTGGCTCGATCCGGATCCGGACAAAATTCGTCGATGTCCATAGTGATCTGATGTATAACTGATTTCTAGGATGGGCCGTCATAGGTTACTGGTCAATTCCTTGGTGTCACGGTCTTGCCAAAAGGCGGGATAACATTAACCAGTTTGGTTGCAGGATAGGATTTGCAAAATATATGTTTTAAAGAAGATATTAGTGAGGGGAAACTCGTTTCGCTAAGCGGCGTGGTCTCACTTAATATCAGTAAACCAAGATGTAACATTATTATTCACACCAGGCTTTATGTCTGACTCGAAGTTTTTGTTTCCCTTTAAACTCTCGGGTGCTCAAAATTGATTTGAGTAGGCTAAGGGTTAAGGCTTTCGGGTTTAGAAATTTTGGCGAATAAAGCTTTTGGAGACAAGCGGGTGGCTGACGGATAGCTAAATTAGGAGTTAAAGATAATTTTAACTATTTTCACTGTGTATTAAGTCAGATATGACTATATTGCTTTGATCAACCAAGGGGGCATCATCATATGTCGCTCTTGGCGTATTTTTGTAATTATTATAATTCATCTTTACTTGGGAAATGATACGAGATTATGTAACTTGGATATGAATTTGTTTTGAAATGTAATCAGTAAAATGTTGTTTTTGAAAATATGTGATTTTATTTATATTCAAGTGCTTCTGATATTATGGATACCATTAGCATTGCCGTATTTTATCACCAGAAGTCAACACTATGGATGACTGCAGCATCTGTAGCAATTAGCTTTTGGCCTCTAGATATGGGATGTTACAACTTGGCATCAGAGTATAGGTTTATGAAAAAATTTAAACTAAAAATGGTTTTTAAAACATAATCCTAAGGAATTAGAGTAAGATTAGGGTATGAGATAACGCTATAGTAACGTACTTGTATTTGCTATATATAAGTATATGTTTTATCTCTAGTCTCATATCTTTGTTAGGTTATTTTCTGTATCTCATGAGGTTTGAATACAGATATGGTTGGTAGAAGAGGAAGAGTTAAATCAAGAGGGCAGAGCACCGATGGGAATTCTAGACCTAGTACAAGGAGAACCCAAGGTTAGACACAAGCAGAGAATGTAGGTGCTGGAGTCCCGCAAGTTGGAATGGAAGCTATGTATCGGTTTTTCATGAATATGATGCAAGCGAGAGTTGCACTTGGAGTGTTAGGAGGAGATGTTGTAGGGGTAGGAGTTCCGGAAGTTCTAATAGTTAACCATTATGCTAAGCTGAGCGGAGATTACGCTATGCTTGGAGGGAAGCCATTTCTGGGAACAGAGGATGCTATAGAAGTGGAAAATTGGTTGTTGCACTATGAGAGAATCTTTGCAGACTTGGGGCTTAATAATGAGCAGAAGAGGAGGTTGGCATCCAGACAGCTTCAGGGATCCGCTTTGTTCTGGTGGAACAGTGTGACGGTTGGTGTGGATGAGGAAACCTTGATATGGGCATATTTCAAGGGAAGGTTCCAAGAGATGTTCATGTCTGCAATGGCACAGTCAGCTCTGATTAGAAAGTTTGCTGAGTTAGAGCAGGGAGAGATGTCTATTCTAGAGTATGCTAGGAGGTTTGAGGAGTTGGCCAGATATGGGTATGCGTCAGTGGATACATTAATGATGAGGAATGAGAAGTTTATCAGGGAGTTGAAGCCTGAGTTAGCAAGGGCTACATTACCTCATATTAGAGATCCTTCTGATTTTGTAGTGGAGATGGCCTTAAGGCATGAGGAGATGTTTTATTCTCTAGAGAAGAATAAGGAAAATGAGGTCCAAGTTGGGCAGAATCAGAAGAGGAAGTTCTTTCCTAAGAAGTATGCTTAGAGGGGTGGAGCCGCTAAGAAAGGGAAGTCTAAGATTGTTTGCTTCAAGTGCGACAAGAAGGGGCACTTTGCTAATGAGTGTCGTGCTAGACAGACAAAGGAAATGGCTAGAATGAAGAATGTCAGGTGCTTCAACTATGACCAGATTAGCCATTATAGGAACCAGTGCAAGGAGCCGACTAAGGATGGAAAGGGCAAGGTGTATGCATTGGAGCCTGCTACTTCAAAGCCAACAGCTTAGGAGAAAGGAAAGGCAGTTTTAGGAGGTATGTTAAGCTGATGAAATACAATGGCTAGACCAAGCTGAGAAAATACTGAAGAGCCAACTAACTGGTCGAAAAGATCATCTATCTTAAGGAGTGGATAATGGTTCTTCTTTGTAGGCTTATTCAATTCTCCATAGTCAATGCAAAGTCGAAGAGAACCATCTACTTTGGTAGCGAAGACAACTGGCGCTCCCTATTCCGATATGTTTCTTCTTATGAAACCTTTTTCAAAAGCTCACGGATCTGCTTGCTCAATCCCTTCCTTTTCCTAGGTGCCATATGCCCTACGGTTAATGCTACTGGATAGCAAAATAAATCTTGAAGTCAATATCTCTTTTAGGGGGGTAGTCCCCTAAACTCCTCAAAGATGTCTAGAAAATCTCTGACAACGGGAACTGAATCTAACTCTGATGATTATGAATCGAGGGAATAAAGGAAGCTCAACATAACTGACCCTTGCGGGTCGTAAGAAATCTCAAGAGTCCTACTGTTGCATGTCTCTAATCTAACGACTCTCCTCTTACAGTCTAATATAGCTCCATATGTGGATAGCCAATCCATACCCAAGATCATCCCATACCCCGAAGATCCCAAAACATAGGCGTTGCAATAGAATTCTACACCTAGGATATATATTTTCAAACCACTACCAACCATAGACAAGGGTGCCGATCCTCCTATGGGGTTTGAAACAAAGATGGGGTCTACTACTAAAGAAATGTCTAAGTACAAACAATCCACATGAGAACTAGAGATAAAAGAGTGTGATGCTCCAGAATCGAAAAGAGTCCCAATGGGAAAATCAAAAATAGAAATCAAAATTTCCTACCTAGATTTGGTCTGCTGCTGGAAGGCGCTGTATCCAAAGTCCGGATCTATGCTACTGGTACACCTGCACCCTGCCACGTCTGCTGGGGGCAACTCCTACTCCAGTGATCAGGTTGCCCGCAACTATAACACCTTCCCCTCATCTTCTCTTTCTCGTAGTCTCTTGCGTAATAACCAATCATTCTGCAACTATGACACTTCACTTTTTTCTTGATTCGCTTCTGAGGGCCTTCCCTTTTCTTCTTATCCTTCTTGCCCTTCCACCATGGCTTCTTAGAGCTTGTAGGAACCCCCTTAAGCTCTTCTTCCAGCTGCCAAGATATAGGTTGAACACTCTGTCTATCCTCCAACCCTAACCGCCTAAACCTTTGCTTCAAATTCTCAAAACTAACCCGTGTCTCCTAGGAATCCTCCATCCAGAAAACGTTTTGCCTCCTATACTAGCGAAGTCCTTACATAGCTCAGAAAAGGGAGCTGATGTGGGAGGATTAAAGGGATTTCCACCTACTAGTGTTGTATTGGGCACTTGCCCTTGTACCTCTGGTTCTGTAGCTCTACGGAACCAGTCAGCAATTCCATGCAAAGAAAAGAGAATTTAGGCTCGAAAGAATCAAAAGAAAATTACACTGGACTTGGAAGGGATTTTTATAAAAACTCTTTTATACTTAAAAAATATTTCTAAGAGTACTTTTCTGAAAAATACTTTTACTTTTAAAATAAATTTTTAGGAATCCTATAAACTTAGGCTCTGATACCAAGTGAAACACCCCCACACCCCTTAATATACCCAAAAGGACACATTAAAAGGCGTGGTGCATTGTAGGTATAACTGAAACTAACAGAGACTAAGATTCACAAGACAAAAATAGGTAAAAACAGCGGAAACTAAAATAATAACTTATTCAAAAAAAAAACTTCATAATTGCTTCATAAACCAAATAAGTCAAATACCAAATACAACATACATGTCTCAAAACCCAATATGTCTCATGAAATAAAAACTCGTAGTCTCAAAAAAATCAGAGTATAAATATTCCTCTCAAGTGCCAGTACAAAGAAAGAAAAACAGAAATAAAAGTAGGGAAATACATAGCACAATCTTCTACAAGAAACTTCCGAGCAACTACAATCTACTGCCCTCTCCCTTGATTGCCTATGGGGGAAAAGGGGAAATAGAGGAGTGGGTCAGACTAAAAGTCTGGTGAATGATAGTAACTACTAGAATCTTTAAGCAGAGTAAAAGTAATAGACTCTTCAATAGTTCTAGTATATACAAAAGGAAACAAAGGAAATAGGAAAGAGATAAACTTAAAATTAATACGATTAAATTATTGCTCAATTAATAAGATATGTTTACTTTGATTGTTTGCACTTGTCCTTGATAGCTGCTTTGATTAGGCTAAATTCCTAATCCTATTTTAATTAGGCTGAAATCGTAATTCTACCCTTTGATCGGCCTTCTACTCCATGGTGCCTACTGTGGACTGGACGCTATAGCTCCCTACACAGTAGACATTGGTGTCTACGGAAGACACACATACTAAGCGCTTGGAACTCAATAGCGATTTATCTCCCATAATCGATGTTGCACGCTTGGTCACCGCTGGTTCGCACTATCTATTACTCCCTCGTTTGACCTTTTATTTAACCTAGACAGCATAAGCGTGCCCTCGTCTCACTTTAAGCTAATGTGAGACACCGTGTCCATAGAAAATAGGGAATGCTGTTGGTACTGGTCCCTGTTAAACAAAATCAAGTTGCGTCCCTTGTCCAAATCCCCATGATTTAGTCTTTTAATTATTGACCTCTTATCTACCCTAAACAGCATAAGCATGCCCCAAGGGAAATGCTGCCGGTATGGATCTTTTCTTTTAACCATTGACTACCTTTCTACCCTAAACAACATAAGGGAAATGCTGCCGGTACGGATCTTTTCTTTTAACTATTGACCACCTATCTACCCTAAACAGCATAAGGGAAATGCTGCCGGTACAGATCTTTTCTTTTAACTATTGACCACCTATCTACCCTAAACAGCTTAAGGGAAATGCTACCGGTACTGATCTTTTCTTTTAACTATTGACCACCTATCTACCTTAAACAGCATAAAAGAAGTGCTGTTGGTACAGATCTTTTCTTTCATCTTTGCTTATTAACTTAGATAAATTATTTTAAATAATCCTTTGTTATTATTCTTACTATCAGTGCTTATTAATTTATCCTAAGTCTTAAAATAAGCCTCGTTCTGTTCTGTTTTCTTATTATAACCAACGTTATAATCATGCTTATTACTTAACCCAATGTCTAAGTGTGAAAATAAGCTTCTTTCATCTTTTACTCTTTTTAATTATAATTCTAAGTTATAACTAGACCTTATCTTTAATTAGTCCAATTCTAACATCAGTATCATAATTAGGCTTAATTTCAGTCTTAATTCCATTTTTATTACAGTCCTTACAATTTACATCTTATCTTCCGTTATTTCAGTATTCTTATAATTTTAATCCATATTCGCGTTTAATCTATTCTAATCCATACGCGAAGAAGAAGGAGAAATAGAAGAAAATCCAAAGCGTAGGAAAAAGATGTAAATAACGCATAAATAACAGTAAATAAATTAAAATACTGCAAATAAACTGTAAATAAATGGAAAAGCTATAATTAACAGAAATTAACTAAAATTAACTAAAAATAATAGCTAAAAGAAATAGACTGAAAATAATTCTAAAAACTGTAAATAAACTACTAAAAAGGTTTTTCCAAAAATCATAGTAAAACTACAACTATTGGAAACTCTATTATTTTAAATTACTTAAAGAAATACAAAATAATTACAATCACTCACCTCTGGTCCTTAGCTCTTCCCTTTGTGCCTTCACGGATCCACTTGGGGTTGTTAAATATTTTTATTTAAAATGATTTCCTCCTTGGAAAATTATTCTGCTTAGGGTCCTTCCTGAATAGGTGAACCCAATTGGAGAAAATCTTAGAATGAGAAAAAGTGTTAGGCCTAGGGTTCTATTTGTAGGGGTAGAAGTGGATCTCAGACCGTTGGATTTGGGGATTGAATATGATGCAACCATGTCATAGGCTGAATAAGAGCCATCAGATGCAAGAATGGAAGGACCAGATTGAAATAAAGAATGCAAATGACATGTAAAGTCGGCTAAATACATGCTCATCATTCGAGCGAACGAACGTTCGTTCTTTCACCCCGAAAAGGGTAGGCGGGTCGACCGCCCTTGTGCCCAGGTCGACCGGTTGGTCGACCTGGCCTATTTTTTTTGATTATTTTGTATCTCGTTCATATTAGCTCGGTTTCTAATGTTCTATATATGGAAATTGACCAGAAAATTACCACGGACACAATGGTGCAACTCCCATGGCTCAATTCTGATAATTTCACGAAGTTATTTTATTATTTAGTTAATTAACGAATTAATTATTACAGATTAAATTTCGGGTTGTTACATTCTCCCCTCCTTAAGGGATTTCGTCCTCGAAATCTCTATGGATAAAAGAATGTACTAAATGTTTTCATCCCATTCTACAGCCATCTACTCAATCATCAACCATTCATCCATTGTTCTTAAGTTTTTCTAATGCAAATTATGATACTTATGCAATTAGTGTAGTGTGAATGTCCCTAACTAATGCAAAAGATTAGGCAGTCCACTGATTCAGTTGACCTCCTTTTATGCATTCATGTACGTGCCATGTATCCAAATGAATGCGAAAATTTCCTAATGATAACTGATAATTCTATATGCATACTACAAACATCATCCAAATGCAACAACCATGTGAAAATCATCCATTTATAACAACCATGGAAAATATAATAAAATGCGCACACATCTATATGCATATGCTTTAGTGTCCTAGTTAGGCCGATCCCTAAAGAATAATAGTGCCTAGTGTACCTGTAACGACCCAGAATTTTTGATAATTAAAATTCGAATATTTAATTGATTTTTAATATCAATAAATGAATTTAGAAGTCGAATGATTTATTTAAAGGATATTGGATTTAATTTGATAATTTAATCGATAAATTAAATAGTGAAATTCCAGAGATAATTGAAAATCGAGTTTAAAATGATTTGGAAAATTTTATTTTATCATACTGGAGTTATAGAAAGGTTATAGAACTTTTAAAAAATTTAATTTGGAGTTAAACTGTGAAAATTGAATATTTAATATTTAATTATCGACTGTAAAAATAGCCAATTTTTGAACAGTCTCAGAATTGGACGAGACCAGTTCCATTGGATCCGTAATAGTTAGTTATTATCGGATTTCAATTTTCGTAGCAATCGGAATTGTCGATTGACCCTGGCAACTCGAAACGCATCGATATCTTTTTAATTTTAAATCGTCGAGTTAAAATAGTCATTTTTCAAACGGTCTCGGATTTCGACGAAACTAGTTTCATCGGATCCGTAATGTGAAATTATTGCATGGTTTCAAATTTCATAATTTTTGGATGTACCGTTTGTCCGGGGCAAGCTAAAACGCCTCGAAATCAATTTAAATCGGTTTAATTTAAATTTATCGTTTTTCTCCGTATCTCGCACAGATGTCCGAATTAGCTCCCGAAACACGTTCCATTGCGTTCAGAACGTGGGGTAAACCTTAGAAACGTCAGCCGGCATGCTTCGTTTGGAGTTCGGAAAATTTCGGGTGAATAGTGTTTTCGTTGTTTTTCTATAAAAGGCCCTCCATTTTTCAATTTGCAAACTAAAATCAAACCCTAACCCTAATTTGTTCCAGCCGCCACCATATTATTCTATGGCCAGAAATCACTCTCCTTCTCCCCTTAATCTCTTCCAATCCGTGAAGAATTAGTTAAAACTTTCAACTACAAACTTGAAGAGCATCTCGAGAGCTTCGAATCTATACGGTGATGATCGAGAATGGTGCGACGTGGGGGGAGGTAGGGGCTGCCGTTCACCATCAGGTCGCACGCGTTTCTAGGCATGAAGGGGGGGCCGAGCTTGTCATGGTGAAGGCTGGAGGTAGCTCGTGTGATGGGCTTTCGTTTGGCGGTGGTATGATGTGTTCTAGTTCGTCGAGGGTGGAGTATAATTCAAGGAAAGGATGGAGGCTATGGGTTCTCATATTCACGTTCAAAACCTGATGGGAGGGAAGATGAAGTGCACGGCCAGATCTGGAGATGAAGAAATGAACGGCCACAATTGATTCCAGGGTTTGAAAATTAAAATAAAAGCTGAAATTGTATATTTAAATTCGTGCAATCTTTGAAATATCATAACTTCTTTATACGAGGTCCGTTTTGGACGAAACGAATTGCGTTGGAATCGTCTCGACGCGTACTTCGCTATGAAACTGAATTGGAGCCATTTGGAGCTAGTTTGAATTTCGGGTAAAATTAAACGCCGTTTAATTTTATTCGAAAATAAACGCTGAAATCAGAATTAAAATCACGGTGAGATCTCCTCACTCAGATTTAAATTTGTATTGCAGTTATTGATTTGATTGATTGATGTTTTGGATAAGATATTAGATATAGTAGGATATATATCTATATATAGCAATATATACATATTGGCATATGTATATATTGGATTGATGATTTCCCGCCTCGTATAGCGGATGAGACCCTATTGCGCCGTTAGTAAGCGGATATTTTTATAAAACCCATATACCGCGATAATTCCGTATTGGAGCGGAATTGGTATTGTGCTAACATCTTTGGATGCAGGGAAACAGGTTGGAGGGATCCAACTGGATTCCTCACCAGTAGTTATTTATTTACAGATATTGATGTATATTCTGTTATCATATGTTGATATATGATGTTGCTGTTGTGATGGACTAATCGATGCGTTGCATCATCGAATTCAGTTTTGAAATGTAAAAATAACGACTTTTACCTTAAAAAGGTTTTTAAAGTGATTTTTGAAAATATACGTTTTATGGAATTTTTGAATCGATTATAAACGTAAAAATTTTAAAGTTATAAAAGTTATAATTTTTAGTGAAATATAACTAAAGTGTCGTTTTTGAAATAAAAGTCGATCTATTTATAAAATGGTTTAAGTTGGGATTTTTGAATAACTGTAAACGATTTGTATAAAAAAAATTTATAAAATTGATATTTTATAAATCAAAATATTGGTCTTATAAACGAATTTTTATAAGTGTTAAAAAGAAGTATAAATGGATTTCATAAGTGAATGAAATTAATAGATTTATATTGTGAAGTTAATAATGAATAAAGTTGTAGAATAAAGGATTTATAAGTAATTTACTTATAAATTGGATTTTTGCCTTTAAAAGGAATATTGATCGAATTTGTTCATAAATGATTCTTTTTAAAAGTTGAAATCGTTATAAAGTACAAATGCGATTTATAAACGTTGTTTATAAATCCGATATCACTTATTTTTATAAGTGAATTTTTGAAGTTAATAAAATGAGATTTATAAACCGGAGTTGTTATAGAAAATAGAAAATGGAATTTATAAATGTTGTTTTATAAATTCGAAATCAATTGGATTTGATAAATCAAATATAGAAGATTATTAAAGGAGATATATTCGCGATTTTGGATAGCGAATTATTATTAAGATAAAATGTGTAGAGATGATTGAAATTTGGTTAAGTGAATTATATTCACGATTTTGGACAGTGAATATATTATTGAAAAAAAATGGTTATGTTTGGGAAAGCGATATTATAAATGAAGTTAATTGTTTTAAAAGATGTTTTAAAACGTGTGAACTATCGAAATCATAGATTTCAACATTTATTGTTGAAATAGACGTTTTCGAGAAATAAGGAAATGATGGACTATAACACTGTTGTTATAGTAAATGATTTCCGAAAGGAAATGTTTTATGTAGTATTGGGATTTATATATCTATCTAAATCTCGAATCCCTATACTAGTGATTTTGAGTCGTCGTAACGATGTTTTACGTAACATTCGTTTTGACTCAAATAAAATGTGTTTAAAGAATGATTTCCTTAAAGAATGAGATATATACTTAATTTTGATTTAAGTATATCGAATATTTTCTAAGTGTTGAAGATAAATAGTTTTGTGAAATACTTATTTTTAAATAAGTATGGAAAGGTTTTTCCCATATGAAGCGAACTGTTTAGAGATTTTATCTTTTAAAGATAAATTGAAAAGTGAATATTTGAAATCTGTTTTCAAATGGTTAAGTGTGGAAAATAATATATCTAGTAAAGATATTTTGGAAGATGAAATAATTTGGAAAATTATTTGGAATCTGATGATGTTGCGCATCTTTATTGATAGTTAAATAACCGACTATCAATAATTACCTTGAGTAGGTATTTGTTGTGAATTGGATGGATTTGAATGCCACACTTATTTTTGAAAAATCGCTCACTATTCGGGTTAGCCGGGAAAGGACCATGGGGTCGTATAACCCATTCCGAATATGTGATACGTCGTTATGAATTGCATTCGAAGACCGGTGTTGAAGACCGGATATTTTTGAAAACGGAAGGATTACCGTCGAGTTACTCTACATCGACTGATCTTCGATTTAGAGGTTTTATCACCTTTAGTGACGGGAAGTCCAGACGTGATTAGAAAATTATCCGGAAATGCAAGGGCTTCGTGAGAAGTGCCTTCGGTTCTGTTTGATCCCGGAACAGACTTGTATGGATGGTGTGTCTGACGTTACAATTTGAGATATAAAGCTGATTTCTTTCAAATACATTTCTGTTGGTGGCGGAGAATTTATTCTCTTAGCTTAACACCCTTCTCTGAGACGTACGAGCTCAGAGGTTATGTAGTTGAAATTTATCAGCGATATATCCCAATTTGGTAACGTGGCATACTGAGTGTTGCTGTGAAATGATCAGTGTTTGATCATTTGCGATATGATCATTTGTTTGATCTTATATCTTTGTGATCATAGGTTGATCATTTTGTTTGACCCGAAGCAGGGCTTTTTGAGAAAGCGTAGCTTTGTGGACGAGACTTCATCGAGCCTCACACCCCGGAAATGGTCGAAACAGGAAGGATGCGGCAAGGTTCTAGGGAGTAGCGCCCCTTAGTGTATGTCATTCCTTCTGGATAAAGGTGGTATCATGGTATGGAGCCCAGATACTTAACCTCTGTGGTTACTGCATTATTATTATCTATGTGGTTTGTTGCGAATCGGGGATCCTCGGGAAGATCGGTTACGATCGGGGGATGGCATACGCGTGTCAGTAGTTACCTATTTTTGCAGAGGTAACCCGGCCTTGTGTTGGCAGAGATCCGGTTAGGTTCTCGGGTCGTCTATTCCAGGGACGTACCCATCGTGGATAGGAAGTTCCTTAGCCTGACCATTTGTTGGAAATCCAAAGAAACAATACGCGACTTGTACGGTTTTAGTTGTATTACCTGCTATGGAATGTGGCGGTAACCTGCTATTGAACATAGTAGCTATAGTAGGCATAAGTGCGGAATGCCTATGCTGGCTAAGATTAATATTATACTTTCGAAATGTTTTCTACACTATGCACTACTAATAATATCAAAATGATTTGATTTTGCGTAGTAAGCATCTTTGACTATCATAAGAAGAAATCTCCTCCAATTCTGCGTTTGCATTGTGTGTGTGGTGGGAGGTCTTATGGTAGTTTCATTTTCCAAAAGCATTGCGAATTGACATTAAAGTTTTTCTGTTGTTTATTTTAAAGATAAATAACTGTTTTACGATCTCACACCAGTCACCATGACTGACTCGGAGTTTATTGTTCCCTTCTAAACTCTGGGTGCCCACTATTTTCCACACGGGCAGCCTAGAGTTATATTATCAGGATATTCTGGATATTCTGGAGCTTGGAGATAAGCTGGATGACGAGACGTAGTATTTGTATCTGATAGTATTTATTCCGCTGTGTATTCTGTATGAGGACAAGTTATATAACTGTCCGTTGTTGTATATTGACTCTGATGATATGATGTGATGTAATGTAATAACAGATATAATTCTTTTGTTTTTAAATGATATTCTTTTATCTATTATATATTGTTCCGCTGCGATATGTAAGATTCTGATATTGTTCTGTTTCTGATGCTGTTCTGTTGTTGTTCTTCTCTCTTCTTCTTTTTCTTCTATCTTCTTCTTCTTACTTTTTCTTCTTTCTAAAACCCTCACTATTGGAGTTTCCGGCACTCGATTGCTCGGCAGTCGATAAAGTGAGTATCGATGTCGAATTTTCGAAAGTCGAAAATTTCGGTATGTGACAGCGTGGTATCAGAGCATATGGTTAAGCGACAACCCTGCTCTGTTGGGTGTTACTCATTAGAGATAGAGTCAGTAGTACTCTAGAATGAGTTGAGTGTAATAATAGATACGAGTGCGTATTTGTTAGTGAATATAAAATTGTTTTATATTGTGATGATTGGTTTGTTGAGTGGTATATGGATTCTGGTCGGTATTGTCCGTACAACTCTATCGATAGGGATCTCTAAACACTTGAATAGAACAATTCGGCACAGTATTGTTTTTAAATTGGATAAATGAAATAATTTTATCCAAAACTATTTTTGGTATATAAAAGGAATAATTTTCTATGAATTATCATAGTATATGGTTGCATGGATGTTAGGAAGTAATGATAGTGAATTATCATCACTGAAATTGAATGAGAAATTGAAATCGTAACTCCAAAGTTAAGAAATAAATTCACATATAAATGAAATTTGAGAATGTAAACTGTAAATGTGAATTGTAATTTAAACGGAATTCCAGAGAAGTATTTGGAAATGTTTTGAAAAGAATTTGAAAATTTTGGAGATTTGGAAAGTTTAAATCTTTTTGATTTGAAAATGGATTTCAAGGGTTTTGAAAAAATGTTTTGACGGAATGAAAAGCTCTAAACTCTTTTCGGTCGCTGGAAAATAATTCCGATGATGATCGCGACATCATCAGTGTTCATTTTCGGGTTTCCAAAAGAGGAATTGCTGCTAAATTGTTTTAAATGGAAGTGTTTGGAAAATTTGGATTTTGTTTTGAAAATTCAAAAGATAAATTTGAATTGTTTTCAAAATGGTTTTGAAAGGTTGAAAAGACTCTGGAATACTTTATAAGAATATTTATAGAATATTATTGAATTGAAAGTATAAGGAAATGAATTCATATATGAATAAAAATTATGAATATGAATTGTAAATATGATTTACAAATGAAAAATAGAATTCAAAAAGGATAATTGAAGATAAAATTCATAATGGAATTAGTAATGTGAATGGATAAATGATTTTATAAATCAAAATGTAAGTAAGTCAAAGACTTATAAAAATATTGGAAATTTGATAGAAATGAAATTCGAATTGTAAATGAATGAATTTGTGAATAAATTTGCAATTGCAAGTGCAAGAAAATGAAATTCAATATTCATAAGTCGAACTGAATCCAAATTAGATTGGAATCGCAAAGTAAATTGAAATGAAATTTGAAATGCAAAATTGAAGGAAAATGAATATATAACTTCAATAGTGAATTAGAGATGATATAAGAAGTTGATATTGGAAAATTTTGTAATAGAATTTGCAAAATGGTTTGAATGTGTAACTAGATATTATGGCTAGTAGGACATACAGGTGTTATAAAAGGAATTGGATTAGATTTCAAAGATAAAATTTGAATTGCTCGACAAAAGGTATGTATTTAAATTTCTATATGAGATTTGCTGATTTCTTGTCTAGCCGCTTGGCTTTTTCTTTTTCTTTTTGAAATCTGAGAGTCCATAGGGACGTTTTGTAGTCGTGCCGTATTAGCCGCGCAAAGGAGACGCTGGCGAAATTTTTCGAAAATTTCGAGTGTTAGAAAATTTTTGAGAAATTTTGAAAGTTTAAAATTTGAATTTAAACTCGAATTTGAATTTTGAAGTAAACAATGCTGTTGAAACTTATAATTGAAGTTGGAAAACGAGATTGAATGATAACGAATCTTTAATAGAAAGATTTGTTTTGATAAAATCGATAAAACTATTGATTGTGAAAAATAGTAGACGAGTTAAGGACCTTTCTTCCTAACTTGTAATTTCGAGGACGAAATTCTTTTAAGGGGGGAAGTCTGTAACGACCCAGAATTTTTGATAATTAAAATTTGAATATTTAATTGATTTTTAATATCAATAAATGAATTTAGAAGTCGAATGATTTATTTAAAGGATATTGGATTTAATTTGATAATTTAATCGATAAATTAAATAGTGAAATTCCAGAGATAATTGAAAATCGAGTTTAAAATGATTTGGAAAATTTTATTTTATCATACTGGAGTTATAGAAAGGTTATAGAACTTTTAAAAAATTTAATTTGGAGTTAAACTGTGAAAATTGAATATTTAATATTTAATTATCGACTGTAAAAATAGCCAATTTTTGAACAGTCTCAGAATTGGACGAGACCAGTTCCATTGGATCCGTAATAGTTAGTTATTATCGGATTTCAATTTTCGTAGCAATCGGGATTGTCGATTGACCCTGGCAACTCGAAACGCATCGATATCTTTTTAATTTTAAATCGTCGAGTTAAAATAGTCATTTTTCAAACGGTCTCGGATTTCGACGAAACCAGTTTCATCGGATCCGTAATGTGAAATTATTGCATGGTTTCAAATTTCATAATTTTTGGATGTACCGTTTGTCCGGGGCAAGCTAAAACGCCTCGAAATCGATTTAAATCGGTTTAATTTAAATTTATCGTTTTTCTCCGTATCTCGCACAGATGTCCGAATTAGCTCCCGAAACACGTTCCATAACGTGGGGTAAACCTTAGAAACGTCAGCCGGCATGCTTTGTTTGGAGTTCGGAAAATTTCGGGTGAATAGTGTTTTCGTTGTTTTTCTATAAAAGGCCCTCCATTTTTCAATTTGCAAACTAAAATCAAACCCTAACCCTAATTTGTTCCAGCCGCCACCATATTATTCTATGGCCAGAAATCACTCTCCTTCTCCCCTTAATCTCTTCCAATCCGTGAAGAATTAGTTAAAACTTTCAACTACAAACTTGAAGAGCATCTCGAGAGCTTCGAATCTATACGGTGATGATCGAGAATGGTGCGACGTGGGGGGAGGTAGGGGCTGCCGTTCACCATCAGGTCGCACGCGTTTCTAGGCATGAAGGGGGGGCCGAGCTTGTCATGGTGTTGGCTGGAGGTAGCTCGTGTGATGGGCTTTCGTTTGGCGGTGGTATGATGGGTTCTAGTTCGTCGAGGGTGGAGTATAATTCAAGGAAAGGATGGAGGCTATGGGTTCTCATATTCACGTTCAAAACCTGATGGGAGGGAAGATGAAGTGCACGGCCAGATCTGGAGATGAAGAAATGAACGGCCACGATTGATTCCAGGGTTTGAAAATTAAAATAAAAGCTGAAATTGTATATTTAAATTCGTGCAATCTTTGAAATATCATAACTTCTTCATACGAGGTCCGTTTTGGACGAAACGAATTGCGTTGGAATCGTCTCGACGCGTACTTCGCTATGAAACTGAATTGGAGCCATTTGGAGCTAGTTTGAATTTCGGGTAAAATTAAACGCCGTTTAATTTTATTCGAAAATAAACGCTGAAATCAGAATTAAAATCACGGTGAGATCTCCTCACTCAGATTTAAATTTGTATTGCAGTTATTGATTTGATTGATTGATGTTTTGGATAAGATATTAGATATAGTAGGATATATATCTATATATAGCAATATATACATATTGGCATATGTATATATTGGATTGATGATTTCCCGCCTCGTATAGCGGATGAGACCCTATTGCGCCGTTAGTAAGCGGATATTTTTATAAAACCCATATACCACGATAATTCCGTACTGGAGCGGAATTGGTATTGTGCTAACATCTTTGGATGCAGGGAAACAGGTTGGAGGGATCCAACTGGATTCCTCACCAGTAGTTATTTATTTACAGATATTGATGTATATTCTATTATCATATGTTGATATATGATGTTGCTGTTGTGATGGACTAATCGATGCGTTGCATCATCGAATTCAGTTTTGAAATGTAAAAATAACGACTTTTACCTTAAAAAGGTTTTTAAAGTGATTTTTGAAAATATACGTTTTATGGAATTTTTGAATCGATTATAAACGTAAAAATTTTAAAGTTATAAAAGTTATAATTTTTAGTAATATATAACTAAAGTGTCGTTTTTGAAATAAAAGTCGATTTATTTATAAAATGGTTTAAGTTGGGATTTTTGAATAACTGTAAACGATTTGTATAAAAATTTTTATAAAATTGATATTTTATAAATCAAAATATTGGTCTTATAAAACGAATTTTTATAAGTGTTAAAAAGAAGTATAAATGGATTTCATAAGTGAATGAAATTAATAGATTTATATTATGAAGTTAATAATGAATAAAGTTGTAGAATAAAGGATTTATAAGTAATTTACTTATAAATTGGATTTTTGCCTTTAAAAGGAATATTGATCGAATTTGTTCATAAATGATTCTTTTTAAAAGTTGAAATCGTTATAAAGTACAAATGCGATTTATAAACGTTGTTTATAAATCCGATATCACTTATTTTTATAAGTGAATTTTTGAAGTTAATAAAATGAGATTTATAAACCGGAGTTGTTATAGAAAATAGAAAATGGAATTTATAAATGTTGTTTTATAAATTCGAAATCAATTGGATTTGATAAATCAAATATAGAAGATTATTAAAGGAGATATATTCGCGATTTTGGATAGCGAATTATTATTAAGATAAAATGTGTAGAGATGATTGAAATTTGGTTAAGTGAATTATATTCACGATTTTGGACAGTGAATATATTATTGAAAAAAAATGGTTATGTTTGGGAAAGCGATATTATAAATGAAGTTAATTGTTTTAAAAGATGTTTTAAAACGTGTGAACTATCGAAATCATAGATTTCAACATTTATTGTTGAAATAGACGTTTTCGAGAAATAAGGAAATGATGGACTATAACACTGTTGTTATAGTAAATGATTTCCGAAAGGAAATGTTTTATGTAGTATTGGGATTTATATATCTATCTAAATCTTGAATCCCTATACTAGTGATTTTGAGTCGTCGTAACGATGTTTTACGGAACATTCATTTTGACTCAAATAAAATGTGTTTAAAGAATGATTTCCTTAAAGAATGAGATATATACTTAATTTTGATTTAAGTATATCGAATATTTTCTAAGTTTTGAAGATAAATTGTTTTGTGAAATACTTATTTTTAAATAAGTATGGAAAGGTTTTTCCCATATGAAGCGAACTGTTTAGAGATTTTATCTTTTAAAGATAAATTGAAAAGTGAATATTTGAAATCTGTTTTCAAATGGTTAAGTGTGGAAAATAATATATCTAGTAAAGATATTTTGGAAGATGAAATAATTTGGAAAATTATTTGGAATCTGATGATGTTGCGCATCTTTATTGATAGTTAAATAACCGACTATCAATAATTACCTTGAGTAGGTATTTGTTGTGAATTGGATGGATTTGAATGCCACACTTATTTTTGAAAAATCGCTCACTATTCGGGTTAGCCGGGAAAGGACCATGGGGTCGTATAACCCATTCCGAATATGTGATACGTCGTTATGAATTGCATTCGAAGACCGGTGTTGAAGACCGGATATTTTTGAAAACGGAAGGATTACCGTCGAGTTACTCTACATCGACTGATCTTCGATTTAGAGGTTTTATCACCCTTAGTGACGGGAAGTCCGGACGTGATTAGAAAATTATCCGGAAATGCAAGGGCTTCGTGAGAAGTGCCTTCGGTTCTGTTCGATCCCGGAACAGACTTTTATGGATGGTGTGTCTGACGTTACAATTTGAGATATAAAGCTGATTTCTTTCAAATACATTTCTGTTGGTGGCGGAGAATTTATTCTCTTAGCTTAACACCCTTCTCTGAGACGTACGAGCTCAGAGGTTATGTAGTTGAAATTTATCAGCGATATATCCCAATTTGGTAACGTGGCATACTGAGTGTTGCTGTGAAATGATCAGTGTTTGATCATTTGCGATATGATCATTTGTTTGATCTTATATCTTTGTGATCATAGGTTGATCATTTTGTTTGACCCGAAGCAGGGCTTTTTGAGAAAGCGTAGCTTTGTGGACGAGACTTCATCGAGCCTCACACCCCGGAAATGGTCGAAACAGGAAGGATGCGGCAAGGTTCTAGGGAGTAGCGCCCCTTAGTGTATGTCATTCCTTCTGGATAAAGGTAGTATCATGGTATGGAGCCCAGATACTTAACCTCTGTGGTTACTGCATTATTATTATCTATGTGGTTTGTTGCGAATCGGGGATCCTCGGGAAGATCGGTTACGATCGGGGGATGGCATACGCGTGTCAGTAGTTACCTATTTTTGCAGAGGTAACCCGGCCTTGTGTTGGCAGAGATCCGGTTAGGTTCTCGGGTCGTCTATTCCAGGGACGTACCCATCGTGGATAGGAAGTTCCTTAGCCTGACCATTTGTTGGAAATCCAAAGAAACAATACGCGACTTGTACGGTTTTAGTTGTATTACCTGCTATGGAATGTGGCGGTAACCTGCTATTGAACATAGTAGCTATAGTAGGCATAAGTGCGGAATGCCTATGCTGGCTAAGATTAATATTATACTTTCGAAATGTTTTCTACACTATGCACTACTAATAATATCAAAATGATTTGATTTTGCGTAGTAAGCATCTTTGACTATCATAAGAAGAAATCTCCTCCAATTCTGCGTTTGCATTGTGTGTGTGGTGGGAGGTCTTATGGTAGTTTCATTTTCCAAAAGCATTGCGAATTGACATTAAAGTTTTTCTGTTGTTTATTTTAAAGATAAATAACTGTTTTACGATCTCACACCAGTCACCATGACTGACTCGGAGTTTATTGTTCCCTTCTAAACTCTGGGTGCCCACTATTTTCCACACGGGCAGCCTAGAGTTATATTATCAGGATATTCTGGATATTCTGGAGCTTGGAGATAAGCTGGATGACGAGACGTAGTATTTGTATCTGATAGTATTTATTCCGCTGTGTATTCTGTATGAGGACAAGTTATATAACTGTCCGTTGTTGTATATTGACTCTGATGATATGATGTGATGTAATGTAATAACAGATATAATTCTTTTGTTTTTAAATGATATTCTTTTATCTATTATATATTGTTCCGCTGCGATATGTAAGATTCTGATATTGTTCTGTTTCTGATGCTGTTCTGTTGTTGTTCTTCTCTCTTCTTCTTTTTCTTCTATCTTCTTCTTCTTACTTTTTCTTCTTTCTAAAACCCTCACTATTGGAGTTTCCGGCACTCGATTGCTCGGCAGTCGATAAAGTGAGTATCGATGTCGAATTTTCGAAAGTCGAAAATTTCGGTATGTGACAGTACCTATATGCATCCATTAGCATCCACTAGCAAACACTTACAATCACTAGCATACATCATTCATAACATGTTGTATTAACATTTTTACATCAAATTCTACCATCCATAGATTAAATAATGAGTTCTACCCTCCCAAAGGATAATAAAGGAAATAACCTATTCAAAACTAAAGATGGAAATAGAAAATTCGAAATTTACTATCAAAGAGAGATGTGGATAAGAAGTACGCATTTTCTCCTAATCAATTTAATCTTCTTCGAAGTCTTTTTAACCTCTGTAGACTCTATCCAACACGAAAGCGACTTGCGCGATCTTTCATAAAAAGCTTTGGAAGGTGCCATTCCAATGCTAGCTTGAGAACTACTATCTTATGCGAATTCCACTAAAGGAAGATGCTTTACCCAAGTTCTTCCAAAATCAGGAATATCCATTCTCAACCATGCGTATCTTACAATTTTACTAACTCCATTTTACTGCTCTTCTTTGGTCTGCTCACATGAATCAACATTCCTAGGTTCTCACTAGGGTCCTATACACTCTACGGAAACTCTATTATTACTTCCAAAAGTAATAACTGCTGTCTCCTCTGTAGCCTTACCCCTTTCCCTTTACACCTAGGAAATGATTCCTATCTACTTCACATTTAGGAGTTTGGTTCGATGTCTATAGTTCCATTTTAAAAATTAAGGTTTATAAATTTTTAAAACATCAAATCCCAAAATCTTTATCTTTAAAAAGTGTTATTTTTGAGTTTCTATTAAATTCAAAAATACTTGGTTACTTAACATTATTTCCCAACTTAGAGGGGAAAACATTCAAATTCTAAGTCCAAAACTTATTCCTCGTTTTCTTTTAAAGCCTTTTCAGTTTTCTATAAAAATTTGAAATTTGAAATTCTACTTTTATTAAGTTTTTCATTCCCAAAAACTTATTTACTGTTTCACCAAACCATTTTCTTTTAAAATATCTTTAAACTGTTTTTATATGTTTCCAAAACATCTTCTTATTATACCTTGCGGTCTCATACCTTAATATATTGGAACTCCTTTCTCAAACGAGAAATTATTAACACTAAAATCTTCTATGAACCTTTTAAAAGAGAATTTCATGTTTATGTGAAATTACAAGGAACTTATTTTATATTTTTCGAAATAGGCTATACAAAATATGGTGCTTTTTCATACCTTGTTTATCTCTTTCATGTATTCCTTGTAACTTGCACAAAACATTTTTATTGGTTTCATAGAAAATCATACCATTATTATTTTCATTCAATAGATTAAAGTATGTTTAATTTATATTCTTCCCTAAAAAATATTTTCTAATATCTAACTTACACATTTTCCTTTCAGAAAAACTCATCTTCAAAACTATTTTAATATTTCTATAACTGCAAAAACACTTCCTTATAGTTATTAAAAATAATAAGTGTACTTTACAAACCATTTTATTTCTATACTTTGAAATTACCTTTTAAAAAACATTTTTATTTGGGTTAAAACGGATGTTGCGTAAAACACCGTTACTACAACCCAAAAAAATACTAGTGTATGGATTCAATTAAATAAATACCAATAAATCTCATATACCTATATAAAAATAATTCTCTTGGGAGTCACTTACTATAACAATAGTGTTATAGCCTATGCTCAACTTATTTTTCATGAAAACATTTATTACAATAATAAAAGTTGTAATCTACGTTTTCGATACTTGATACACTCTAGGTTTTTATGTTTAAAATCTTTGCTTACTTACAATGAAACTAGCGAGTTATATATATATATTTATACTCCATAATTCTTCAAAAAGAATTCCAATTTTTCATTATATAAAAACCAACTTAAATTTCACACCATTCTTCAAAAACCCCATATTTATTTTCTAAAAGAAAATATTAACAACAAAACTTTTCAATCCTAACAATTACCTTTTTTTCCACTTTTTTAAATTTCAAAAATTTCATTTTATTAGGCTTGGCATAAAGTGGATTTTGTCGTTACTAACCTAGGAGTACTTTTCTTAAACCTTGGAAATCCCATTTCCTTACCAAAGTCTTTCGTTAGATTTATTCCAAGGTACTACCGTTAAATCCACTTATATGAAACAAATGTAATTTCTGTAATTATCTACACATGGGTTTTCATCTTTTCTTATCAACTGAACCTATGGGACATCCCCCAATCTTTGCCTACCTCTCTTTGGATTTTCACAGTCCGATCCTAAATGTACAAAACCGTTTCTTAAATCCATACCATGTGTAGATATTCTCTATGCCCTAATAAATGCACTTCAAAAGTGATACTTTAAGAACTCTATCTTCAGCTGATGAACACGAAGCGTACGAAGAACCTCCTTTAGATGAATAACATGCTCTTCCATACTTCTTGGAAAACACCAAAATGTCGACCACGAATACAACCACAAACTTTATTTTTGGACATCTCTAAAAACATGGTTTATCAAATCTATAGAATAGGCTGGGACATTGGTTAGCCCCAACCACTCAAAGAATCCGTCGGGTGTCCTAAATGCGGTCTTAGCAATGCTGTCATCAACTACCCTATGCTGATGAAATTCAATGGCTAGACCAAGCTGAGAAAATACTGAAGAGCCAACTAACTGGTCGAAAAGATCATCTATCTTAGGGAGTGGATAATGGTTCTTCTTTGTGAGCTTATTCAATTCTCCATAGTCAATGCAAAGTCGAAGAGAACCACATGCTTTGGTAGTAAAGACGACTGGCACTCCCTATTTCGATATGTTTCTTCTTATGAAACCTTTCTCAAAAGCACACGGATCTGCTTGCTCAATCCCTTCCTTTCCCTAGGCGCCATAAGCCCTACGAGTAATGCTACTGGCTAGCAAAATAAATCCTGAAGTTAATATCTCTCTTAGGTGGGTAGTCCCCTAAACTCCTCAAAGATGTCTGGAAAATCTCTGACGACAGGAACCGAATCTAACTCTGATGATGATGAATCTAGGGAATAAAGGAAGTTCAACATAACTGACCCTTGCGGGTCGAAAGAAATCTCGAGAGTCCTACTGATGCATGTCTCTAATCTAACCACTCTCCTCTCGTAGTCAAATATAGCTCCCTATGTGGATAGCCAATCCATACCCAAGATCATCCCATACCCTAAGGATCCCAAAACATAGTCGTCGTAGTAAAATTCTATGCCTAGGATATAAATTTTCAAAACCCTACCAACCATAGACAAGGGTGTCGATCCTTCCATGGGGTTTGAAACAAAGATAGGGTCTACTACTAAAGAAATATCTAATTGCAAACAATCCACATGAGAACTAGAGATAAAAGAGTGTGATGCTCCAGAATTGAAAAGAGTCTCAATGGGAAAATCAGAATAGAATTTAAATTTTTCTACCTAGATTTGGTCAGCTGCTAGAAGGCACTGTATCCAATGTCCGGATCTGTGCTATTGGTACACCCGCTCCCTGCCCCATCTGCTGGGGGCAACTCCTACTCTAGTGACCAGGTTGCCCGCAACTATAACACCTTCCCCTCATCTTCTCTTTCTCGTAGTCTCTTGCGTAATAACCAATCATTTTGCAACTATGGCACTTCACTTTTTTCTGATTCGCTTCTAAGGGCCTTCCATTTTCCTCTTATCCTTCTTGCCCTTCCATCATGGCTTCTTAGAGCTTGTAGGAACCCCCTTAAGCTCTTCTTCCAACTGCCAAGATATAGGTTGAAGACTCTGTCGGTCCTCCAACCCTAACCGCCTAAACCTTTGCTTCATATTCCCAAAACAAACTCGCGTCTCCTAGGAATCCTCCATGCCAGAAAACGTTATGCCTCCTATACTAGTGAAGTTCTTGCATAGCTCAGAAAAGGGGGCTGATATGGATGGATTAAAGGGATTTCCACCTATTGGTGTTCTATTGGGCAGTTACCCTTGCACCTCTGGTACCATAGCTCTACGGAACTAGTCAATCATTCTATGCAAAGAAAAGAGAATTTAGGCTCCAAAGAATCGAAAGAAGATTGCACTGGAATGGAGGGGATTTTTATAAAAAAACTTTTATACTTAAAAACTATTTCTAAGAGTTCTTTTCTAAAAAATACTTTTACTTTGAAAATAAATTTTTAGGAATCCTGCAACTTTAGGCTTTGATACCAAGTGAAACACCCCCACACCTCTTAATATACCCAAAAGGACACATTAAAAGGCGTGGTGCGTTGTAGGTATAACAGAAACAAACAGAGACTAAGATTCACAAGACAAAAATAGGTAAAAATAGCGGAAACTAAAATAATAACTTATTCAAAACAAAAACCTCATAATTGCTTCATAAACCAAATAAGTCAAATACCAAATATAACATACATGTCTCAAAACCCAATATGTCTCATGAAATAAAAACTCGTAGTCTCTAAAAAATCAGAGTATAAATATCCTTCTCAAGTGCCAGTACAAATAAAGAAAAACAGAAATAAAAGTAGAGAAATACATAGCAGAATCTTCTCCAAGAAACCCTTGAGCAACTTCAATCTACTGCCCTCTCCCTTGATTGCCTATGGGGGGAAAATGGGAAAATAGAGGTGTGGGTCAGACTAAAAGTCTGGTGAATGATAGTAACCACTAGAATCTTTAAGCAAAGTAAAAGTAATAGACTCTTCAATAGTTCTAGTATATACAAAAGGAAACAAAGGAAATAGGAAAGAGATAAACTGAAAATGAATACGAATACACTATTGCTCAATTAGTAAGATAGTTTACTTTGATTGTTTGCACTTGTCCTTGATAGCTGCTTTGATTAGGCTGAATTCCTAATCCAATTTTAATTAGGCTGAAACCTAATTCTACCCTTTGATCGACCTTCAACTCCATTGTGCCTAATGTGGACTAGACGTTATAGCTCCCTACACAGTAGACATTGGTGTCTATGGAAGACACACATACTAAGCGCTTGGAACTCAATAGCGACTTATATCCCCTAATCGATGTCGCATGCTCGGTCACCGTTGGTTCGCACTATCTATTGCTTCCTCTTTTGACCTTTTTATTTACCCTAGACAGCATAAGCATGCCCTCGTCTCACTTCAGGCTATTGTGAGACACAGTGTCCATAGAAAATAGGGAATGATGTTGGTACTGGTCCGTGTTAAACAAAATCTAGTTGCGCCCCTTGTCCAAATCCCTATGATTGTCTTTTAATTATTGACCTCTTATCTACCCTAAACTGCATAAGCGTGCCCCAAGGTAAATGTTGCCGGTACGGATCTTTTCTTTTAACTATTGACCACTTATCTACCCCAAACAGCATAAGGGAAATGGTGCCGGTATGGATCTTTTCTTTTAACTATTGACCACCTATCTACTCTAAACAACATAAGAGAAATGCTACCGATACAAATCTTTTCTTTTAACTATTGACCTCCTATCTACCCTAAACAGCATAAGGGAAATGCTGCTAGTACGGATCTTTTCTTTTAACTATTGACCACATATCTACCCTAAACAGCATAAGGGAAATGCTGTTGGTACGGATCTTTTCTTTCATCTTTTCTTATTAACTTAGATAAATTATTTTAAATAAGCCTTTGTTATTATTCTTACTATTAGTGCTTATTAATTTATCCTAAGTCTTAAAATAAGCCTCATTCTGTTCTGTTTTCTTATTATAACCTACGTTATAATCATGCTTATTACTTAACCCAAGGTCTAAGTGTGAAAATAAGCTTCTTTCATCTTTTACTCTTTTTAATTATAATTCTAAGTTATAACTAGGCCAATTATCTTTAATTAGTCCAATTCTAACATCAATATCATAATTAGGCTCAATTTCAATCTTAATTCCATTTTTATTACAGTCCTTACAATTTATATCTTATCTTCCATTATTTTAGTATTCTTATAATTTTAATCCATATTCGCGTTTAATCTATTCTAATCCATATGCGAAGAAGAAGGAGAAATAAAAGAAAACTGAAAATAGAAGAAAATCCAAAGCGTAGGAAAAAGATGTAAATAACGCATAAATAACAGTAAATAAATTAAAATGCTGCAAATAAACTGTAAATAAATGAAAAGACTATAATTAACAGAAATAAACTAAAATTAACTAAAAATAATAGCTAAAAGAAATAGACTGAAAATAATTCTAAAAACTGTAAATAAACTACTAAAAAGGTTATTCCAAAAATCGTAGTAAAACCACAACTATTAGAAACCCTATTATTTTAAATTACTTAAAGAAATCTAAAATAATTACAATCACTCACCTCTGGTCCTTAGCTCTTCCCTTTGGGCCTTCACGGATCCACATGTGGTTGTTAAATATTTTTATTTAAAACGATTTCATCCTTGGAAAATTATTCTGTTTAAGGTCTTTCCTGAATAGGTGAACCCAATTGGAGAAAATCTTAAAATGAGAAAAAGTGTTAGGTAGGGTTCTATTTATAGGAGTAGAAGTGGATCTCAAACCGTTGGATTTGGAGACTGAATAGGATGCAACCACGTCATTGGCTGAATAGGAGCCATCGGATGCAAGAATGGAAGGACCAGATTGAAATAAAGAATGCAAATGACGTGTAAAGTCGGCTAAATACATGCTCATCGTTCGAACGAACGAATGTTCGTTCGTTCGCCCCAAAAAGGGCAGGCGGGTCGACCGGGCGGTCGACCGGCTGGTCGACCTAGCCTATATATATATATTATTATTTTGTATCTCATTCATATTAGCTCGGTTTCTGATGTTATATATATGGAAATTGATCAGAAAATTACCATGGACACAATGGTGCAACTCCTCTGGCTCAATTCTGATAATTTTGCAAAGTTATTTTATTATTTAGTTAATTAACGAATTAATTATTACGAATTAAATTTCGGGTTGTTACAGAATGTAGGAAACATAAGGAAAGAAGTCTTGGAGAAATGCCATCATTCGAAGTTCCTTATTCATCAAGGATATACTAAGATGTTCATGATATGAGGAGGAGTTTCTTCTAGGAAGGTATGAAGTGAGATATTGGCTTATGGGTAAAGCAGTGCTTGTTCTACCAGTAGGCAAAGTCCGAACACCAGTAGTCGAGTGGGTTGCTTCAGCCATTAGTTATTCCGGTATGGAAATGGGATTAAAATGAAATAGGAAGGGGAAATTAGATAAGGGTAAAATAGGAATGAGTCATATTCATATACCCTAAGCCTTCATGCCATTTCATTTTACATGTTCACAAATTAAAATCTAAACCTAGAGAGGCCAGCCATCATTAAGGGAAGCAAGAAGAAGAGAAGCTAATAATCAAAAGAAGAAAGCTTAATCAACTTAATCCAAGATCAAATCTCAACTCCCTAATAACAAAGCTAAGCTAAATAATAGGTTGCATCTCGTATTTTTGATGTTTTGGTTTCTAGATCAGATCCGAATATCTTTGCAAAGTATATTGCTATGTTTTGATTGTTAAAAGGGATATATATGCTTGTTGATGATTTATGCTATTTCATATGGATTTTATGATAACTTTTAATGTGAAAACCCTATTAGATGACATCTAAATGCCTTGCGTTTTTTATATAAGGTGAGAAATGATATTTTAAAGATAGGTTTTAAATTTCATAATTTTTTGAATTAATGTGGATTTATTATTAATTTTCTAGTGAAGAAAATGGATTAATTGGGTCTAAAATTAATTACGGCTAAATTATATTGTTTTTGTTAGAAAATATATTAAAAATGATTTATGGGTATTTTTGTAGAATTTTCCTAAATGTTTTAGTAAGTATATAAAATTATTTAAAGTATGGGACTTAAATGTTTTATATATTTATAAAAGGAGAAGGGGCATTTTGTAAATGTTTTAAATAATTTACTTCTGAAATTTCGGCAGCACTTTTAGAAAAGAAATTAGCAACTAATCATATGTTGATAAACAAAGCATGTTAGTTGAAAAGAATTACTTTTTAAATTTAAAGATCAGTTTTACCATATTTGTCTTGTTTCGCCACTTTCGGCACTAACCTTTCGACTAGGTACTTCCGCGTCCATCTCCGTCGAAATCAATGCACATGGTATCAAAAACTAGGTACTTAGTGAATTAGACAAAGGCGAAAGGTATTGGGTCGAAACAAGGGGTTCCGAAGGGGTCGAAGCCTTGTTTTGCTTTCTAAAGGAAACGTGCCTGCTTTGCTTTCGAATAAGATGGCTTTCGACTTGGTCAGCTTTGGAATTGGTTAAATTGTTTTAAAGAAAGTAGCTTTCAAAGTAGGTTGCGCTTTTGTTTTAAGTAAATGCTTTCGAATGGGTCGAAACACCTATCTGCGGCCATTTTACCTTTCGAAGCAGTGCCTCCGAAAGGGTCCCTTTGTTTTAAAGATTAGAGCTACTTCTCCTATGCTTTCGAAGGGATGGGTTTCGACACCATCCACTTCTTTACTTAGGAAATTGCTTTCAAAAGAGTTGTTATCGACCTAGTTGTTTTAAGATCCTTTTTGATATTTTGAAAGTTAAACCCAAAGGTTTCGAAAGGAATGGTTTCCAATGGTTACGAAAGGTTGTTCCATATATTTTGACTTGAACCCAATGCTTTTGAAAGGTTTGTTTTAAGTAGTATACTTTAATGCTTTCGAAATGTAACAAGAAAAGGTTTCGAAGGGGAGGTCCCCCAGTATTTTCGAAAGGTGTAAATATATATTTAAGGTTTCGAAGGGGTGATTCCCCAGTGTTTTCGAAAGGTTTACCTTAGTGTTTAAATGGAAGGATTCCAATGGTTTCGAAAGACATATTAAAGTGTTTAGAAGAGGATGTCTAAATTTTATAAAACTTTCGAAGAAGGTGTTTTCATTGGTTTCGAAATGGGTACTGTTAACAAGATTTCTTGTCAACACCCCAAAATGATGCTAAGTAGTTGAAAAATCCTTTGTACAAGTACAACATGATAGAAGGTGTAGATCCTTTTTAGAATTTCCTTTCGATTAGGATTTATTTGTTGGTATATCTCAAGCAGATCTTTTGACTGAGGCGAAAGGGTGGGTTTCCTATTTGATAACCTTTCGATTCAAATGAGTAGGTATGGTTTATCCTTCGAAAGCCTCCCGTTCGATCTGATTGGAACACCCTAGGATAAGATCTCTTAAATAGGTTTCGACCTTGTCGGAGGCTTAAAGCTATTGATTGGCTTGGTTTTTGGTTTCTGAGAAGAAAGGGATGTTTCAACCTAGTCGAAGGCTATGGGTATTACCTCTTTGGGTTTGAATCTGTAATTTCAAGCATTGGTGTTTAGAAGATGGGCTTCAACCTTGTCGAAGGCTTCAACTTAGAGAGAAGATGACTTTGAACCGGTTATAGTGATTGTTGGAACTTAACGGGGTTACGACTACATCGGTAGTAGCCCTTCGATGGAGATAAAACTTGAAATGTAGAAGTGAGTTCAGCAAAAGCTAAAATGAATTAGTAAAATGGCATAAAGTAACCGAAACTTCCCTTTCTTCCACTCTAAAGACTTTATTTCTCTAAATTCCCAAATTGATTTACAAACTAGGGTTACAATGCTTTATTTAAGAGAACACAAGTTTATAATGACAGGAATCAGATCCCCAAAATGTGACCCCTTGGGTCTTATTTATAGATGCAGCCTGACACCTTTCGACTCTGATGCTTTCGACTAGGTCGGAAGGTGGCTATTGAGTGACTTAAGCAAGCTGCCGCCTTTATCGAATGGTATGGCAGTGATTCTCTTCTTTGAGTTTGTCTTGAAAGTGCTTCCGACTCTATCAGTAGCCCTTGTTCATTGGTTTCGATGATGTTGGTTACGCCTGTGCTCTTGTTTCCGAGCTGATGCGGAACCCTCCTTGTAACGACCTAGAATTTATGTCATTTGAAATTCATATATTTAATTGATTTTAAATATTAACAAGTGAAATTTCTAAGTCGAATAAATTTAATTTCGAATATAGAGATTTAATTGGATAATTAAATCGATAATTTAATATTTGAAATTGCGTAAATAATTGGAAATTGGGTTTAATGTGAATAAAAATGATTTATAAAGTTATATTAAATCATATTGGAGTTAGAATGATGTTATAGAACTTTTAAAATTGAATTAAAAGTTAATTTGTGAAAATTGAATATTTTAATATTTAATTGACTAGTCAAAATAGTCATTTTTCAAACAGTCTTGGATTTTGATGAAACCAGTTTCATCAGATCCATAATGTGAAATTATTGTAAGGTTTCAAATTTTGTGTCAATCGGATTTACGGTTTGTCCGGAGCGAGCCAAAACGCATAGAAATTTGTTTAACCGATTTAATTTAAATTTGATCGTTTATTTCCGTAACTCACACATATGATCGAATTGGCCTCCGAAACACATTCCATTGTGTTCATAATGCGGGTAAAACCTTAGAAACGCCTGGCGGCATGTCTCATTCGGAGTTCGTTTGAAAATTTTGTGAATTGGTGAATTTAATAATAATATAATTAGATTATACGTATATATATACGTTCATTAGCCAAAACCCTAGATCTATCTCTTCAGCCGCCAGCTTAAGCTTCAATGGCCGATAAAACACTTCGTTTCCCCTCAAATATCTCGAGATCTAACAATTTTTTGATGAAATCTTCAACTGCAAAGATCGAGAGCTCGTTGAGCACTACGTTACAAACGGTGGTGATCGGAAATCATTGTGTTGATGGACGGGAATCATGCCACGAAGGGCCCACGTTCGAGCTCGTTTTCTCGACAGAGGAGGCAACAAAGCTCTGCTATTTTCTGGGCGAAGGTAGGGGACGAGTTGGGCTTCATCGTGGTATTCTCTGATCGAGACGAAAAGCACCAAGGACGGTCGTGATTCTCAATATGGGTAGCGGCTGTTGGGTTCGTTCGCAACTTGGAACGTGATGAAGAAGATGAAGCAAGTGCGGCCTGGATCTTTGGTCTGGGAATCAACGGTTTTGATTGGCTCTGGTATAATAAAGGGAATTGTTTATAAATTATATATACAAATCTTTAAAACTGAATGTCTCTTGCGTACGTTATCAGAATTCGACGAAACAAGGGGTGCCGGAATCGCAGCGACGAGCGCTACGTAGTGAAGCAGATCTGGGAACGATTAAAGCTTGTGAAAATTTTAGATTAAATCGAAGGCGCTCGATTTAATTTGAAATTGGAACGCTCAGCGTTTTAAACTCAAGGTGAGAACTTCTCACTCAATCGAATTGTGTTTCGATTTAAATTTTAAATAGTTAAATTTAAAATTGGTTGATTGTGTGTTTGGATTGATGGTTGTCATTTGTTGCATTAAAATAGACCCTATACGCCGCATATTAAGCGGAGGTTATTATATTAAAAACATATACCGCGATATTCCACCTTGAAGTGGAATTGGTATTATATATGTATTTGGAGTTGATTTCCCGCATTATATAGCGGATGAGACCCTATTGCGCCGCATAATAGCGGATAGTATTTTATAAATCCCATATACCGTGATATTCCACCTCGAAGTGGAATTGGTATTGTGCTAACGTCTGTGGATGCAGGGAAACAGGTTGGCGGGATCCAACAGGATTCCTCAAACATTTGAATTTGTTTCATATGTTGTGTGTTGATTATTTATAATCACCGTGTGATTATTTTAGTGATTGAAATTGTTGAACGCTACGCTTTAGCCGGATATATTTTTGGTATCGTTGGATACCAGAAATAAATAAAAATTGGATTTTTGAAATTTTAAGAATTTATTTTTGAGAATTGGATAAATTAAAAAGGAGTTTTAAAAGATAAAGTTATTTTTTAAACCATATTGAATAAAATTTCAAATTTCGGGAAAAAACGCTTAATAAATGGATTTCGAAAATATTATTTATAAGTTGAAGAATTTATTTAAAATTTGGATTTTTACATAGATTTGAAGAGATAAAGAAATTTATTTTAAAAAGGAAATAACTTTGGAAATTTATAAGGAAATTTTATCGGTTTTGGTAATTAATTAAGGATAATTAATTAAGTATTAGTTATTAATTAAGGGTTAATTTATGATCAATTAAAGGATAATTTAATAAATGTTTTTGTAATTAATTGATTATTAATTTACCATAACTAGTAAAATTTACCTAATTTAAATTAGTCAGATAATTAAAGTAATCCTACTTATGGATGTTTGAATCGTATTGGATGTTGAATTATTTGATATCCCAAATATGTGATGCTTTGTGATATATCCTGTTCTGTGTTGTGATTTGTGATCTATTTATCTATGATGTGAATATCTGTGATCTGTGAATTAAAGATAAGCGT
Organism: Allium fistulosum; assembly: GCA_030737815.1. Classification (NCBI taxonomy): domain Eukaryota; kingdom Viridiplantae; phylum Streptophyta; class Magnoliopsida; order Asparagales; family Amaryllidaceae; genus Allium; species Allium fistulosum. The sequence goes on along the minus strand of CM060902.1, from coordinate 372,482,808 downwards.
TATAGTTTATACCACTTATCAACTATATTTCTGTGTTCTGATCTGTGATGGTTGGATGTTGTTGCACTATTGTGTTAAACCCCTGGACTACACCATACACACACCAATGTGGATTTCACGTGGAAATCGGTTAAGCCATAGATTTTTGACAATTCTAAAGATTGAATTTTTGAATCCAAAATAGTTTTGGAATTGGAATTGAAAGTTTTTGAAAATGAGATTCAAAAATAAGAGTTATTTTAAATAACTTAATAAAAATTGGAATTTAAATCATTTGATTTAAATTTTGAATTCAATACTTGAAATTGAATTCAATGATTTGGGAACTATGGTCTAGAAGATTGTACAAGTTATAAAAGGTGTTTATATGGGTTTTTAACCATTTAAAAATATGGTTTTGGAAATTTAAATTTAAATCCAAGATTTGTACTTAGATGGCTTTAACCTATGTAATTGTAGTCAGTTTTTTTCCAAAACGAAAACTAATTGTTTCAAGTAATAATAGCTTTCATAAAAAGAAAGTATTTCCAATTTGTATCGAAACATTTCAAGTTGAAATGAAATTGTAAATAGTTTGGAAAAACTGTGAATTAACCTTTGTGATGATTATTAAATCTTGTTTTGAAATAAAGGAGTATTTCAAATGGTGTATCTTTTATATTATAAAAGACTTGAATTGTGAATAGTTTTGAAAGCTATAAGTTAAATCTTGATTTAAAGATTTAATGAGTTAGTCCAATTGAAATGGAAATTTATTTGGGAATTTGTGAATGGATCTTTGTGAAACTGGGTAAACATTGTGAAGTAAATCTTTTTGTTTAAAGATTTGAAATGGTAATTTGTTTAAACCATTTGAAAGAAAGGGTTTGGGTAATAAGTTGTGACTTAATTGAAATCCCAATATCCATATGTTTTGAAATATTGTGCTCACTATTCGGATTAGCCGAGAGAGGACCTTTGTGTCATATAATCCATTCCGAATAAGTGATACGACGATATGGATCGCATTGAAGACCGGTGGTGAAGACCGGGTATTTGTGAAAATGATAGAATGACCTATCGATTGTCTCTGCACCGTTAGCTACGGTATAGAGATTTCCTTTGTGATGGGAAGTTCGATCGGGATTGTGAATACCCGGATTGCAAGGGCTTCTTCGGAAGTGCCTTCGGTTCTGTTCGAACCTGGAACAGACTTGTATGGTTACATGTCTGACATTACATTTTGAGATATAAAGCAGATTTCTTTCAAATACATTTCTGTTGGTGGCGGAGAATTTATTCTCTTAGCTTAACACCCTTCTATAAGACGTACGAGCTCAGAGGTTATGTAGTTGAAGGTTATCAGCGATATACTCCCAATTTGGTAATGTGACATGCTGAGTGCTGCTGTGTGTTGATCATTTATTGATCATTTGTGATCAAAGGATGGCTTTGTGGAAAAAGCGTAGCTTTGTGGACGAGACTTCGTCAGACCTCACACCCTGGAAATGGTCGAAACAGGAATGATGCGGCAAGGTTATAAGGGTCGCTCCCTTTAGGGTATGTCATTTCCTTTTGGAAAAGGGTGGTATCAGGTATGGAGCCCTGGTATTTAACCTATGTGGTTACTCCAATCTCATTTATTGTGTGATTGTTGTTTTGTTGAGGCGCCTTGGATAAAGGCCCCAAAGGACCGGGGGGTGGCATATTCGTGTAGTAGTTACCTAGTGTAAGGGGGAACCCGGCCTTGTGTTGGCAGAGAGCTAGTTAGTTCTCGGGACGTCCCGCCAGAGGCGTACCCATGTGGCAGTAGGAAGTTCCTTAGCCTGACCATTTGTTGGAAATCCAATTCCCAATATGAACCTTGTACGGTTTTAGTTGTTGAACCTGCCATTTACTTATGGTGGTCACCACTGTTTAGATGGTAGCTATAGTAGGCATAGTTTGGAATGTCTATGCTGGCTAAGATTAATATTATACTTTCGAAATGTTTTTCTGCACTATGCACTAATAATAATATCAAATCAAATGATTTTGCATAGTAAGCATGTTTGACTATCATAAGGAGAAATCTCCTCCAATTCTACGTTTGCATTGTGTGTGTGGCGGGAGGCCTTATGGTAGTTTCATTTTCCAAAAATCATTGCGGATGTCTTTTACTTCCTTTGTTGTTGTTTTAAAGATAATAACTATTTTAAGTCCTCACACCAGTCCCATGACTGACCTGGAGTTTATTGTTCCTTTCCTAAACTCTGGATGCCCATAATTTTCCACACGGGCAGCCTAGAGTCAGGTTATCAGGTCATTCTGGATTTCAGGAGGCTTTGGAGCTCAAGTGGCGAGCTGGATGGCGAGACGTAGCATTTGTATATGATATTATCTTTTTCACTGTAAAAATTCATTTGTAAGGACAAGTTCATATAATTGTCCAGTTGTGTTGTATATTGTTGTTGTAAACTCTAATGATGATGTAATGTATAAACTGATATAGTTCTTTGATTTAAAGATTATTCATTTATCTATTATATGTTGTTTCGCTGCGATATGTGAGATTCTGATATTGTTTATGTTGTTTCTTCTTTCTTTCTTTCTGTCTTCTTCTACCTCTTCTTTTTAACCATAACAATTCGGTTTTCCGGCATTCGATTGCTCGGCAGTTGATACAGTGGACGTATTAATGTCGATTTTCGGAAGTCGAAAATCTCGAAGCGTTACACTCCTAGACCATGTTGGTTTCGACCGATTCTAAAGGCTTACTATAGCTTCCGAAGGGGTTGTTCTGGTCAATGCTTTTCTTTCGCGTAGTTCAAACAAAGGCAAAACCTTTGATTTCGAAAGGTTTGGCACATATGCAAGTAGCCGTTACCCTTGTCTTCGAAAGGTGTTGCTTTGACTCAATCGAAAGGTCTTCATCTAGTCGAAAGGTTTTAAATGAAGGCGGTAGGGTGCTTTGGATTCTTTCATCTTCTTCGAAAGGTTAAAACCCTCTGAATATTGATAGAAGGGACCTTCTCACACCTTCGAAAGGTTTTGAGGCTTCTAAACTTTGATGGCAGCATCCCTTCGACTCCTTCGAAAGGTTTGGCTGCAGCTGTTCTCTCTAGTTCTCTATTCAAAGAGATCTCGATTTGGTCGAAAGGTGAACTTTTTGGAGTAACATTTTACCCCCTCCCTTGCGAAGTGATGCTCTTTACTTTCCAAGTCATCTTTGCCGAAACCTATAAATTTCCCACCTCTTGGCCTTCCTACGTAGATCTGGGCCGTCCATTCAAATCTGATCTAATGGCTGACAACTTTGGGAGACTTTTCTTATATAACACTGTAACGTCCCGGATTTTCGCGCTCGAAAATCGACATCCATACTTTACATCGTACTCGAATGTCATAGATTCGACCGTTCAAATCCGATTCGCCGGAGCTTATAACACAGTTAAGTAAATATCACAGCGGAATAAAAAGAATATAGATATACAACATCTGATACAATATCCAGATACAATGATGATACAATGAATATCTATATACATCAGAGATATGATACAACAAATAGCAGCGGAAAAGAAAAACGATAATATCAGCAGCGGAATAGAATGTCTCCAATAGAATGCTCCAAGATAAGCAACGTCAGTCCATGAACTCCAAGAACTGAACTAACTCCAGATAATCTACTAAACCTGAATATCTGAAAAACCAAACTCTAGACTGCTCGTGTAGGAAATTATGAGCATCCAGAGTTTAGGAAAGAAACAATAAACTCCGGATCAGTCATGGGACTGGTGTGAGCAACAAAAACAGTTTATCTTTAAACAAATAGCAGAGAATTTTAAAGTCAATTCGCAATGCTTTTGGAAAATGAAACTACCATAAGACCTCCCACCACACACACAATGCAAACGCAGAATTGGAGGAGATTTCTTCTTATGATAGTCAAAGATGCTTACTACGCAAAATCAAATTCTTTTTGATATTATTATTAGTGCATAGTGTAGAAAACATTTCGAAAGTATAATATTAATCTTAGCCAACATACGACCAGTATCGTATGCCTACTATAGCTACCATCCAAACAGTGGGGCGCCACCATAAGTGAATGGCAGGTTCTACAACTAATACTGTACAAGTCTCGTATTGTTTCTTTGGATTTCCAACAAATGGTCAGGCCAAGGAACTTCCTATCCACGATGGGTACGTCCCTGGAATAGACGACCCGAGAACCTAACCGGATCTCTACCAACACAAGGCCGGGTTACCTCTGCAAAAATAGGTAACTACTGACACGCGTATGCCATCCCCCGATCGTCACCGATCTTCCCGAGGATCCCCGATTCGCAACAACCACAAAGTAATAATGCAGTAACCACAGAGGTTAAGTATCTGGGCTCCATACCATGATACCACCTTTATCCAGAAGGAATGACATACACTAAGGGGCGCTACTCCCTAGAACCTTGCTGCATCCTTCCTGTTTTGACCATTTCCGGGGTGTGAGGCTCGACGAAGTCTCGTCCACAAAGCTACGCTTTGTCACAAAGCCATGCTTCGGGTCAAAAAAATGATCAACCTATGATCACAAAGATATAAGATCAAATAAATGATCATATCGCAAATGATCAAACACTGATCATCAAACAGCAACACTCAGCATGTCACATTACCAAATTGGGATATATCGCTGATAAATTTCAACTACATAACCTCTGAGCTCGTACGTCTCAGAGAAGGGTGTTAAGCTAAGAGAATAAATTCTCCGCCACCAACAGATATGTATTTGAAAGAAATCGGCTTTATATCTCAAAGTGTAATGTCAGACATGTATCCATACAAGTCTGTTCCGGGATCGAACAGAACCGAAGGCACTTCTCACGAAGCCCTTGCAAATCCGGATAATTTTCAAATCACGTCCAGACTTCCCATCACAAAAGAGTGATATAAATCTCTATACCGGGAGCTACCCAGTGCAGAGACATTCGACAGGTTGTCCTTTCATTTTCGAAAATATCCGGTCTTCAACACCGATCTTCAAATGCTATCCATATACGACGTATCACTATTCGGAATGGGTTATATGACACATATATCTTTTCCCGGCTAACTCGAATAGTGAGCGCAATATTCAAAAACAAATGGATAATGGGATTTCAATTAAGTCACAACTTAAACCCAAACTTTCTTTTCAAATGGTTTATCAAATTACCATTTTAATCTTTTTAAACAAAAAGATTCAATTCATAAAGTTCACTTAATTTCACAAAGATTCATTCACAGATTTTCCAAATCGATTTCCATTTCAATTTAATTAATTCGTTGAATCTTTAAATCAAAGATTTAACAAATAGCTTTCAAACAATTTCATTTCGAATGGTTTAACAAAACATCATTTTAAATCTGTTAAAAACAAACAGATTCGATTCATAGTTTTCAAAAAGAATTCATTTATAACTTGGAAAACCATTTTTTTTATTCACTTGAAATTCCTTTACCTAAATTGGAATTTCATTTCTTATCTAAAAGCTTTTATTCTTTGAAAACAAACAGTTTTCAATTTGGAAATCTGATTCATTCATACGAGTTGAAATCCTTGATTTAAATTCAAATTCCCAGCTTATACCTTTAAAATGGTTTAATTCATACAAACACATTTATATCATCTTTTATCCCTAGTTTCCAAATCATAGATTTAATTTCAAACTTGAATTCAAATTTAAATCAAATTATTTAAATTTTCAAAACTCGGTTAAGTTATTTAAAATAACTTTTATCTTTGAAAATCCATTTCAAAAGCTTTTTACTTTAACCCCGAATTTCAAATTTCAAAATCAATTGAAATTAAAAATTTCAATTTCAAAAACATCAAATTTAAATTATCTGTGACTTAACCGATTTCCACGTGAAATCCATATTTGTGTGTGTAAAGGTGTGGTCCAGGGGTTTTACACACAATAGTGCAACATCAATCATCACATAACAAAATACAGGATATAGTTGATAAGCGATATAAACTATAACGCTTATCGTTCACATACAGATCACAGATATATATCACAGATAATCAATTACAGATCACAACAAAAATCAGGATGTATCACAAAGCATCATATATCAGGGAATGTCAAACAATCAAATCATCAAATAGAATTCAAACATTCATAAGTAGGATCAATTAATCCTTTGATTAATTTTAAGTCAGATTAATTTCTTATGAATTACTAATCCTGGTTAATTAACATTAATTAATTACAAATCATTTTGATTAAATTATTCTTTAATCATTTATTAATTAACCATTAATTAATTAATTATCCTCAAATTATAATTCATCAACCTGAAATTATTAAATAATTAATCTTTAATTATTTAATTCACTAATTAATTATCTTCAATTAATAAATTAACCTTTTATTAATTAATTACCTTTAATTAATTACAACAAGCGATTATCCCTAATCACTTATATCAATAAATCACAATTCAATTATCTTGAGTAATTATTCTTAAGCACTTGACTAATCGATCATAAATCATAAATTAATTATCCTTAATTAAATTCATTAAGTAATTTATCTTGAATTACTTTCATTAACAAATTAACATTTTTTTTCATTAAATAATTATTCATTAATTAATCACCTTGATTAATTAAGTAATTAACTATTACTTAAGCTCTAATTAATCCCATTCAATAATTGATTATCCTTTATTCACCCATAAATAATTCGTAATTAATCGAGAACTTAATTAAGTAAAGATAAACCCCTTCCTTAATTAATTATTTAATTACATCTTTATTAAATTACACATGGGAGCATTTAACAATTAGTTATAAAATTACCTAATATATATATTTAATTTAAAACAAATAAATTTAACATTTAACTTAAAATTTAAACCTTTAAACTTGTTTATAAATTCGAAAACTTGGGTCATATTTCTTTTTAAAGCATATTTTAAAACTTGATCACTTTAGTCTATTAAAACTTGGCTTAACATATTGTTTGAAAACTTGTTCATACCTGAAAATTGATTCACACTACATATTTCAAAACCTGGAACAAAAATTTCTTTTTAAATTTAAAAACCTGGTAATTGAAAATAAAAACCCGAGCCCAAGACTAATTTCCCCGATCAAACACTCGGGCAAACCACTCATTTTCGCGTGCACGAACCCGAGCCACTCACTTCCCTTCCCCGAGATAACTTCATCTTCCCCAATTTCAAAACAACACCAGTAGATACACACACGCACGCGTGTACGTGCACAGATCGTCAACGACGATGCTATCTCCGGCGACACCACAAACATGTCGCCGACCATCCTCTCGTGCAACTCCAACGTTCGATCGAGCATCATGAAGTACGAAGCGAAATCTGGCCTACCATTCGAGACTAAAACATTTAACCCATCCAACAAATCGCTTCGCCGCGGCCATCCCCACCACCGGAACCATCGCTCCTCCGTCCACATCCTCGTCTACGACCCGAGTGCCCCTCCTCCAAGCCATACCACACTCGATGCATCAACGAAGGCGAACGAGCCCGAAACCCAAACGCATATTTTTACTGTCCTTAAACCCTATAAAACTATCGTGCCACCACCATAATGATTAATAAACCCAACAACTATTTTTCTGATGATCCATAGACCTCCGGCCATCTTCAGTTTCAATCACGACGAACCCTACGTTGTAAATCGCCGGAATTTGACGAAAATGTCAATTCCGTTCAACTCGTATTATCTCAGTACATACGAACTTAAAAATCTTGATATTATTATCAAAATTCATCATTTCCAAACACGAATCTAGTAATATAATCAAAACATGAAATTTAATCAATTGATTTTCTGCCTTGGTTTGATTTTTTTCTGTAATTTCTTGTTTCCCAAAAATTTACTTGATAAATTCTCTTGAAAACATTTCTAAAAATAAGATATCACGATTACCATCAAAATTTCTTTAATCAACAAAGCCTGGAAACGTTTGTGTGAGGAGGTATGAATTTTGTTTGGAGAAATTTGGGTTTGTTAGTCAAGAACAGAGGCCAGGTATACTTTGTACAGACATACATATATATATAAATACAACAAATCTAAACATATATATCAAGCAAACCCATTTACACATTCATGTAAAACATATACGAATCATCTCTATCATAAATTTTAACCTGCATAAGATGGTTTAGCTTAAAGTTTAGAGTTTACTCACCTGTGAAAATAAGTTTGAACAGGGAGTTGCTTTTGTTTTGCAAAACTGTCTTTGATCTTCTCTTTTTCTTTTTCTTCAGTAATTTGTTTTCAAGCTTGAATATGTGGTGATGTTTTTTTTTCTTTTTCTTTTTTATTTCTGATCTTTGCTAAGTTGTTTGAACGAAATAAAGTGAAAATGATATTCATGTATATGCAGGAGAGGGTTTGTACAGTGTGTTATAGTGTTGTTTGTACAAATAGGTGTTATAGGCTTACTTCTTTTATTGACTAAAGAAACTATTTTAAAAACTGAAATGACTTTTAACATTTTTTTTTTCCTTTTCTTTCGGCTGAGAAGATTGCATTTATGCTTGTATTAAATGCATGTGTTCCCCTTTTGTCTACAACTTACTATTTGTTTTATACTCACTTAATTAAATCATACTTAAATGTATTTTATTATAACATACATTTTAAAATTTTATTTTCTATTTAAAGTTTAATTATCAACATTCACCTAATATTTATTGTCTTATATCTATTTTATAAACTCAAACCATCTTTAACCATCAATTCAAATATATATACATATATTTATCATTTATCTCTAAACCATTTATTTTTAACTTTTAAATCCAAATAGAAATATATATTAAATTTGCTCGTATATACCTAAATACATACATACATTCAATATATACACATATACTCACATATACACTATTCACAATATTTTAGTCTCAAATGATTTATACAGAATATACTTGGATATCGGGGAAACTCGCTCTCAATTTATCAATTAAATTTACAAATTTTTATCTAAAATTTATTTTAATCATAAATTTAACTCAAGAATTCATTTAATTATAAATTTAAATAAATTTAAATTTCGGGGTCGTGACAAATTTCCCCCCTTAAAAGAATTTCGTCCTCGAAATTCGCAGGCACGAAAATAAAGACAGAGATAGACAGATTCGATCTCTTATAATTCCTCGAACACAAGATACGAATTCCAAACTCAAGTCAGAATATCTCAGAATACATACCAATTTGTCCCTTTTCGGACTTTGGTATTCAAAAGAAATTTGAATAGAATTTCAAAATTTGTTTCCAAACGATATCGTTTTATCGATTCAATTCAATTTAACTTCATATTCTATTAATCAATTTAATTCAATTTAAAATTTCCAATTTCAAATTCATTAAGGTTCAAATCAAAAAGCTGATAAGAACCCGATGAAAATACGAAGTAAGAATTTCCTACAACGGTTCGTAGAGCCATCATCACACCGAAACTTCTTCTTGTAGCTGATACGAAGAAATCAAAAGAATTTGGAAACGAATCAAAGAAGATTGATAAGAAAGTTGTTTCCACTGTTGCAGGGTATTGACCATTTATAGTCGTATTCCCTTGTCCCCTATCTCGTCCTCTTCTTGCACTCATACTTACTATCAGTTGATAGCAAGAGAATTTACTGAGACGTTCGAACGGATATCTAAGAAATACTCATTCTAGAGTTTACTTCACTCTATCTCCAATGAGCTACTTAACGTGTTACACTCCTGAGCTAAAGTTCAACCTTAGCTCTGATACCAAATGTAACGTCCCGGATTTTCGCGCTCGAAAATCGACATCCATACTTTACATCGTACTCGAATGTCATAGATTCGACCGTTCAAATCCGATTCGCCGGAGCTTATAACACAGTTAAGTAAATATCACAGCGGAATAAAAAGAATATAGATATACAACATCTGATACAATATCCAGATACAATGATGATACAATGAATATCTATATACATCAGAGATATGATACAACAAATAGCAGCGGAAAAGAAAAACGATAATATCAGCAGCGGAATAGAATGTCTCCAATAGAATGCTCCAAGATAAGCAACGTCAGTCCATGAACTCCAAGAACTGAACTAACTCCAGATAATCTACTAAACCTGAATATCTGAAAAACCAAACTCTAGACTGCTCGTGTAGGAAATTATGAGCATCCAGAGTTTAGGAAAGAAACAATAAACTCCGGATCAGTCATGGGACTGGTGTGAGCAACAAAAACAGTTTATCTTTAAACAAATAGCAGAGAATTTTAAAGTCAATTCGCAATGCTTTTGGAAAATGAAACTACCATAAGACCTCCCACCACACACACAATGCAAACGCAGAATTGGAGGAGATTTCTTCTTATGATAGTCAAAGATGCTTACTACGCAAAATCAAATTCTTTTTGATATTATTATTAGTGCATAGTGTAGAAAACATTTCGAAAGTATAATATTAATCTTAGCCAACATACGACCAGTATCGTATGCCTACTATAGCTACCATCCAAACAGTGGGGCGCCACCATAAGTGAATGGCAGGTTCTACAACTAATACCGTACAAGTCTCGTATTGTTTCTTTGGATTTCCAACAAATGGTCAGGCCAAGGAACTTCCTATCCACGATGGGTACGTCCCTGGAATAGACGACCCGAGAACCTAACCGGATCTCTACCAACACAAGGCCGGGTTACCTCTGCAAAAATAGGTAACTACTGACACGCGTATGCCATCCCCCGATCGTCACCGATCTTCCCGAGGATCCCCGATTCGCAACAACCACAAAGTAATAATGCAGTAACCACAGAGGTTAAGTATCTGGGCTCCATACCATGATACCACCTTTATCCAGAAGGAATGACATACACTAAGGGGCGCTACTCCCTAGAACCTTGCTGCATCCTTCCTGTTTTGACCATTTCCGGGGTGTGAGGCTCGACGAAGTCTCGTCCACAAAGCTACGCTTTGTCACAAAGCCATGCTTCGGGTCAAACAAATGATCAACCTATGATCACAAAGATATAAGATCAAATAAATGATCATATCGCAAATGATCAAACACTGATCATCAAACAGCAACACTCAGCATGTCACATTACCAAATTGGGATATATCGCTGATAAATTTCAACTACATAACCTCTGAGCTCGTACGTCTCAGAGAAGGGTGTTAAGCTAAGAGAATAAATTCTCCGCCACCAACAGATATGTATTTGAAAGAAATCGGCTTTATATCTCAAAGTGTAATGTCAGACATGTATCCATACAAGTCTGTTCCGGGATCGAACAGAACCGAAGGCACTTCTCACGAAGCCCTTGCAAATCCGGATAATTTTCAAATCACGTCCAGACTTCCCATCACAAAAGAGTGATATAAATCTCTATACCGGGAGCTACCCAGTGCAGAGACATTCGACAGGTTGTCCTTTCATTTTCGAAAATATCCGGTCTTCAACACCGATCTTCAAATGCTATCCATATACGACGTATCACTATTCGGAATGGGTTATATGACACATATGTCTTTTCCCGGCTAACTCGAATAGTGAGCGCAATATTCAAAAACAAATGGATAATGGGATTTCAATTAAGTCACAACTTAAACCCAAACTTTCTTTTCAAATGGTTTATCAAATTACCATTTTAATCTTTTTAAACAAAAAGATTCAATTCATAAAGTTCACTTAATTTCACAAAGATTCATTCACAGATTTTCCAAATCGATTTCCATTTCAATTTAATTAATTCGTTGAATCTTTAAATCAAAGATTTAACAAATAGCTTTCAAACAATTTCATTTCGAATGGTTTAACAAAACATCATTTTAAATCTGTTAAAAACAAACAGATTCGATTCATAGTTTTCAAAAAGAATTCATTTATAACTTGGAAAACCATTTTTTTTATTCACTTGAAATTCCTTTACCTAAATTGGAATTTCATTTCTTATCTAAAAGCTTTTATTCTTTGAAAACAAACAGTTTTCAATTTGGAAATCTGATTCATTCATACGAGTTGAAATCCTTGATTTAAATTCAAATTCCCAGCTTATACCTTTAAAATGGTTTAATTCATACAAACACATTTATATCATCTTTTATCCCTAGTTTCCAAATCATAGATTTAATTTCAAACTTGAATTCAAATTTAAATCAAATTATTTAAATTTTCAAAACTCGGTTAAGTTATTTAAAATAACTTTTATCTTTGAAAATCCATTTCAAAAGCTTTTTACTTTAACCCCGAATTTCAAATTTCAAAATCAATTGAAATTAAAAATTTCAATTTCAAAAACATCAAATTTAAATTATCTGTGACTTAACCGATTTCCACGTGAAATCCATATTTGTGTGTGTAAAGGTGTGGTCCAGGGGTTTTACACACAATAGTGCAACATCAATCATCACATAACAAAATACAGGATATAGTTGATAAGCGATATAAACTATAACGCTTATCGTTCACATACAGATCACAGATATATATCACAGATAATCAATTACAGATCACAACAAAAATCAGGATGTATCACAAAGCATCATATATCAGGGAATGTCAAACAATCAAATCATCAAATAGAATTCAAACATTCATAAGTAGGATCAATTAATCCTTTGATTAATTTTAAGTCAGATTAATTTCTTATGAATTACTAATCCTGGTTAATTAACATTAATTAATTACAAATCATTTTGATTAAATTATTCCTTAATCATTTATTAATTAACCATTAATTAATTAATTATCCTCAAATTATAATTCATCAACCTGAAATTATTAAATAATTAATCTTTAATTATTTAATTCACTAATTAATTATCTTCAATTAATAAATTAACCTTTTATTAATTAATTACCTTTAATTAATTACAACAAGCGATTATCCCTAATCACTTATATCAATAAATCACAATTCAATTATCTTGAGTAATTATTCTTAAGCACTTGACTAATCGATCATAAATCATAAATTAATTATCCTTAATTAAATTCATTAAGTAATTTATCTTGAATTACTTTCATTAACAAATTAACATTTTTTTCATTAAATAATTATTCATTAATTAATCACCTTGATTAATTAAGTAATTAACTATTACTTAAGCTCTAATTAATCCCATTCAATAATTGATTATCCTTTATTCACCCATAAATAATTCGTAATTAATTGAGAACTTAATTAAGTAAAGATAAACCCCTTCCTTAATTAATTATTTAATTACATCTTTATTAAATTACACATGGGAGCATTTAACAATTAGTTATAAAATTACCTAATATATATATTTAATTTAAAACAAATAAATTTAACATTTAACTTAAAATTTAAACCTTTAAACTTGTTTATAAATTCGAAAACTTGGGTCATATTTCTTTTTAAAGCATATTTTAAAACTTGATCACTTTAGTCTATTAAAACTTGGCTTAACATATTGTTTGAAAACTTGTTCATACCTGAAAATTGATTCACACTACATATTTCAAAACCTGGAACAAAAATTTCTTTTTAAATTTAAAAACCTGGTAATTGAAAATAAAAACCCGAGCCCAAGACTAATTTCCCCGATCAAACACTCGGGCAAACCACTCATTTTCGCGTGCACGAACCCGAGCCACTCACTTCCCTTCCCCGAGATAACTTCATCTTCCCCAATTTCAAAACAACACCAGTAGATACACACACGCACGCGTGTACGTGCACAGATCGTCAACGACGATGCTATCTCCGGCGACACCACAAACATGTCGCCGACCATCCTCTCGTGCAACTCCAACGTTCGATCGAGCATCATGAAGTACGAAGCGAAATCTGGCCTACCATTCGAGACTAAAACATTTAACCCATCCAACAAATCGCTTCGCCGCGGCCATCCCCACCACCGGAACCATCGCTCCTCCGTCCACATCCTCGTCTACGACCCGAGTGCCCCTCCTCCAAGCCATACCACACTCGATGCATCAACGAAGGCGAACGAGCCCGAAACCCAAACGCATATTTTTACTGTCCTTAAACCCTATAAAACTATCGTGCCACCACCATAATGATTAATAAACCCAACAACTATTTTTCTGATGATCCATAGACCTCCGGCCATCTTCAGTTTCAATCACGACGAACCCTACGTTGTAAATCGCCGGAATTTGACGAAAATGTCAATTCCGTTCAACTCGTATTATCTCAGTACATACGAACTTAAAAATCTTGATATTATTATCAAAATTCATCATTTCCAAACACGAATCTAGTAATATAATCAAAACATGAAATTTAATCAATTGATTTTCTGCCTTGGTTTGATTTTTTTTCTGTAATTTCTTGTTTCCCAAAAATTTACTTGATAAATTCTCTTGAAAACATTTCTAAAAATAAGATATCACGATTACCATCAAAATTTCTTTAATCAACAAAGCCTGGAAACGTTTGTGTGAGGAGGTATGAATTTTGTTTGGAGAAATTTGGGTTTGTTAGTCAAGAACAGAGGCCAGGTATACTTTGTACAGACATACATATATATATAAATACAACAAATCTAAACATATATATCAAGCAAACCCATTTACACATTCATGTAAAACATATACGAATCATCTCTATCATAAATTTTAACCTGCATAAGATGGTTTAGCTTAAAGTTTAGAGTTTACTCACCTGTGAAAATAAGTTTGAACAGGGAGTTGCTTTTGTTTTGCAAAACTGTCTTTGATCTTCTCTTTTTCTTTTTCTTCAGTAATTTGTTTTCAAGCTTGAATATGTGGTGATGTTTTTTTTTCTTTTTCTTTTTTATTTCTGATCTTTGCTAAGTTGTTTGAACGAAATAAAGTGAAAATGATATTCATGTATATGCAGGAGAGGGTTTGTACAGTGTGTTATAGTGTTGTTTGTACAAATAGGTGTTATAGGCTTACTTCTTTTATTGACTAAAGAAACTATTTTAAAAACTGAAATGACTTTTAACATTTTTTTTCCCTTTTCTTTCGGCTGAGAAGATTGCATTTATGCTTGTATTAAATGCATGTGTTCCCCTTTTGTCTACAACTTACTATTTGTTTTATACTCACTTAATTAAATCATACTTAAATGTATTTTATTATAACATACATTTTAAAATTTTATTTTCTATTTAAAGTTTAATTATCAACATTCACCTAATATTTATTGTCTTATATCTATTTTATAAACTCAAACCATCTTTAACCATCAATTCAAATATATATACATATATTTATCATTTATCTCTAAACCATTTATTTTTAACTTTTAAATCCAAATAGAAATATATATTAAATTTGCTCGTATATACCTAAATACATACATACATTCAATATATACACATATACTCACATATACACTATTCACAATATTTTAGTCTCAAATGATTTATACAGAATATACTTGGATATCGGGGAAACTCGCTCTCAATTTATCAATTAAATTTACAAATTTTTATCTAAAATTTATTTTAATCATAAATTTAACTCAAGAATTCATTTAATTATAAATTTAAATAAATTTAAATTTCGGGGTCGTGACAAACACGCTTTTCTTCTTCCTCTTTTTACCTTTCTACAACTAAAATTCAATACGCAAGTAAAACAGTTCCAGACATTCTCAAACTTTCATCTTGCTTTCAGAAATCAAAACAACCAACAAATCCAACTCGTAAGTTTTAAATTTAACCTTATTTTATCAACTTCAATCGGACTCTATTCTTCCAGATTTTAAAATTGAAATTTTTTTTTAAAAACATTCGAATTTCAATTTTTCTAAAGGTAGATTTCAATTGATTTACTAAAAAGCTTTCTTTAATCTAGCTTCAAATTTTTTTAAAGTTTTTATTTTTCGTTTATGATTTTGAAATTTACATTGGATGATTCTTAAACCCATTCCCTTATCGAGTTTGGATTTTATTTCAAAATTTTCTATATATATATATTTGTTCGTTGTTGGGAAATCTGGGTCTTTAACTCGATAATTACTTCAATACTTTTGGAATTGTGATAGTTTGATTTCTGTTTGAATTTCTTTTTTTAATAGATTTGGGTTTTCTTGTTCATCAAGAAATTTTTGAAAACCTGGATTTGCAATCGGGTTTAGGGGGTAATTAAACCCGATTAATTTATCCAGAAGTTTCTTGTGTACGGATGAAAATTTTGGCACTACAAAATGACTTTTCTACCCCTTCAAAAGAGATTGAAGCGGCAACATTAGGTTTTCATCCTTATCCCTTTTCGATGGGGTCGAAAGGTGTTGTAATGCCAATTAGATCATCTTTGGGGAAAGGTTATATTATTATGTAGGGAATAGGAACTCCTTCGATAGCAAAACGTTTAGACTTAGTCAAAACCCCTTGTTTTGATTGCAAACCATTTTCCTTAGTTAATTTCTAGAATCACCAGATCTTTTCAACCCCTTCGACACCACCTTTACCTTCTAAGTCGAAACCCTCCTAGAGTTGTTGCTGTCCATCTTTTTCGAAACGCCCTAAGTACATATGAGTTTAACTTAGAACCTTTCAACTTCAATAGGTAAGTTAGGTTTCGACAACATTGGTATTTTACTCAGGAATCCTAAGTTATTGGCTTCGACAGTGTCGAAGGGTCTTGTTGGTTGGCCTATGAAATGTTTGTAGTGCACCTTTTTGCTTTAGTATTTGAGTTAACCTTTTCCACCTTTATTTAGCAATTAGGTTCCTGTAGAGCCTTCGACATTGTTGAGAAGTAGTGTATGAATAAGTATTATGTTTTAAACATTCGACTTTGTCGATAGCTCAAGGAACACTTTTATCCAGGCTTCCGACAATGTCGAGACATGTTTGTTAAATGATGATGCTTTTTTCCTTTCGACTTTGTCGGAAGCCTAGTGTTTTCAGTTTTTGACTTAGTCTATTTGCACAATCTTGAAGTTTCATATTTGTTTTCATGTTTAAGTTATCTAAGTAGGTTTCTTTGTCTAATTCTTTAAAGTATTCAAAACACATAAATAACCAAGGATTTTAACTAAAATGTTTTCACCTGGTAGAATCATGAGTTCTTCGAAGAAAGCTGAAGCCATTTCCAAGCATTCTTCCATTGCATCCCAAAATGAAGTTAATGCCATCCTCAATGATTTTGGAATCACCGGAATTGAAGTTATTCCTCCTTAGGAAACTGACACCATAGACAACCCTCCTGAGGGGTATTTTGCTTATACTGCCATCCACATATGGCATGTCGGATTATTACCCTTCCCAGAGTTCTTATCTTCATATCTATCTCATGTTGGAATTAATCGCCCAATCCAGTTGTCTCCAAACGTCTTCACTCATCTCTTGTCTCTAGAGATGATGGCACTGGAATCCGGGCTCCCTTCTCTTAATGCCGAAGTGCTAAACTTCTTAACCAGGTTGGTAAAGCTGAGCAATCTTAATAACCAAATATTCAGAGCTAACCCCCAGAAGAAGTTAGTATCAGATGGGGTCAACAAATTCAGGGACAGGGAGAACCAGTTCTTCTTCGTCAAATGCTTTGCCAATATTCGTGGGACTTTTGCTTCTCCCCGTAAGTCTTGACTTGTGTTGTCTTTCCCTTATTCAATGTTTTCTATTAACTAATCTCTTGCTTTATCAAGTGTCGCTGCCAAAAAGCTTAATGATGTCGACAAGTGAACAGTTGATTCTCTAGTTTTGGCTTCAAGGCAAATTGGGAGCAGACTGACGCTTCTAACTCCCTTAAATTTAAGAAAGCACTCTCATCTATCAGTGGGACAAAAGATCTTAGGAACTCCTCTCTCTGTCCGTCACACTTCACATGGAAAATGCTTTCTCTCCCTGCGAAATGCTGAACACTTCTCTCCAATGTCTCCAATCTGTGCAAACCATCCTGGTATGTTATTGGTCTTGTATTTGCCTTTTGTCCCTGGTATTCTTTGAATTAATTTGGCTGACTTTTAATCTGCTTGAATTTGTTTCAGCTTCTTCTCAAGTCACAGTGTCTGCTAGCGGTGCTGCCCCTTCCCACCAACTTCTGGAGTGACTTCAATTATTGCCTCATTTGCAAAGTCCAAGCAAACTTTCAAAAGGAAGCTAATGGAATCTTCTGCAGATGTGCCTCCGAAGAAAATTGCTAAAGTTATAGAAGTGGAGGAAGAGGAGGAACGCTTATCATCTGAACAAGTTCTGAAGAGCCCTATTATTGAAGCCCCCAAAGATAAACCGACACTACACCATAAACGATATTTTGATATGGCTAAAAGCCATATCTAATCTTATTAGATACGGCTAAAAGCCGTATCAAAATATGCCGAGCTTAATATTTTGATACGGCTTTTAGCCGTATCTAATATATCAATTAGATACGGCCAGAAGCTGTATCTAATTGACAAATAGGCAGCGTCTAATGAACCAATTAGATACGGCTAAAAGCCGTATCTAATTAGTCAATTAGATATAGATATATAATCAATATCCAATATATAATATTATAGACCTATTCATATACAATATATAATATTATAGACCTATTCATATCCAATATATAATCAATAATCATTCCGAGACATCAAAACAAATAATATTATAGACAGTGCACATTCAAATGATTCAATAATCCGCATTGCAGTGCGTAATAACTTAACAATATCATTACATAATATCATTACATAATACTAGCATTTAGCACATTAATATATCGTAGTAGCGGATACTAGAAAACACTATCGCTCCAGTACCAAGATCCAAATACACAACAATAATACAAATGTATCACATTACTACATAATACAAATACACAACAAGCCTCTGTTATATTGTGTTGTTACGGCAGCCACTGCACAATGCAAAGCCAAAGAGCTAACTCCTCCAGCCCAAAACATCTACACAAGCATTACAAAATATTAGTACATCTTTAGTTTTAGGAGTTAACTCTATATTATAGTTCATTGCAACTACATTTTATGTGAAGTTTTAATCGATTGTTTATCATCGTAATTTGTGCCTCATTTTGACAAGAGATGGTTCAATAGTGTTAAAATTTGTTTTCAGCAAATCTGTAGAGAAATTTAGTGCAAGTGCTCATTGTAAAAGTCATTCTATTTGGTAAATAGACCTGATCAAATGATGTCTGGGAACTCGATCAAATGATGTCTGGGAACTCGATCAAGTAGAATAGTAACTTAGGTACTTGGTCGAATTACAGATTTACAGGTGATCCGACTGCACGAGGTATGGAAAATGATTGACTTAAGGCTTGGCTAACCAATTGCAAGATGATTAGGACGGACGATTACACAAAGAGTACATGGACTCACTGCACAATTAAACTTGACTTCCGAAATTGCTCAATATATGAGCTGAACTATAACTCAGTTGGAGATGACCTAAGGCAAATGATAATTTCATCTATAATATGTCCACTTTCCAAATTGACAGTAAAATAAAACATAGAGATGAAGATAATCAGGTCTAGTAGGAATTCAAAGTAAATAACTATGATAAATATGCTAATGGCTAAAAGGAAGAAACACATTCTAATCAATTAAAAACTAGTTAAGATCGACGAGAGCTAAATTCATCATATCAATTAACAAGAAACGAAATATCATATGCAGAACAATCAAATCAGTTCCAAAAGAAATATTACATCCTTTTTTCCTCAGAACCATAGAAAGGCTCAATTGCAATACAGTAACAAATATTACTACCTTTTTCCTTAGCAACCATCCTTTTGTCATCAGTATTAACAGACTCACCGACAGCAATGTCCTCAGATAAAAATGAACAGAATATTTCTCATAAGCACAACCTAAACTTAAAAGGCAAACCTACAAGGCTCAGCTGCTCAAATTAGCAACTTTATATATTTGTAGGATACAACTTTTACTCAAAACTTTAAACCCAAGAAACAACTATCTACACAAAACCAAATAAATTATCACCGAAACTATTCAATTGAATGTACGGTGCAAATGAGACACCAAATTTAAAGATTCAACTATATCTAATATTCATAGATACACACTCAGCGAGAAGGCTGGTTTACATACCATGCTTCAAGTTTCTTATAGAACTCAAATATTATATTTTATTGTATTTTTTTATTTATTCTTTGAAAAATGAATTCTTTTACCTTCCAAAAACGTTCACACGAAACTATATTGTACATTATAATACTTTCTACATATTTAATTATTTCAGATAATGCGCATGTTTTTATGGTATTCCAGATCTGAAGTACTTCCTACCAGAAGATGATGTTATTTTCTTGCCGGAAGAAACTGTTTTTGAGATTAATAAAGGACTAAGAGGAGTGATAGTTGACCGTAATTATTAATCCTAATGGATTTAAAATTGCATATTTCCAACTTAACAAATACATCGCCAACATTTGAAACCAATAAATAAATTCAGTTTTGGTAATGAAGAAAATGGTTACTACGCTGTCCAATTTAAGAATACAACTGATTTTGAAAAGGTGATGCATACAAGGAATTACTCATACCGTGGTAAAATTTGTGATTTAATGGTAAAAACGAAATTGTAATCCGATGCATCTGCTGAGAGATATTACGTTTTAAATATTGCTAATTAACTAAGAGATTTTTTATTGAAAGAAATTTTACTAAGAAAATTAAATTTGAATAGATGAAAAAGGCAGGGGCAAAACTGGAAACGATGGTGGAAACTCGGTAAATCACAAGGTGTGTTTTTTTAAGAGGGGAACTCAGCATTTTGTGAGTTTAATAGCCATTATGATAAAACATTAACATAATTAGCACTCTTGGCACTTGGTAAGTAAAAGAAGTAACTACCTAGAAGTAATAATGCCGAGTTCCACCTTCCAGATTTAGCTTTGATGGCGGGTCTTCCTTTTCTGTTAGTTGAACCATCTTGAGTGACAGGCGAGATCTTCTTATCTACTACTTCCATGTTTGTTGAAGTCTCATATTCTTCTGTTTTCATCTGTGTTCAATGCAATACATTTGTAAACAAAAGAGTGAATGATTAAAAGTGTCTACAGATAAACATATGATCTTCAAAACTTATATTTAAGTTCTTATTCAAATGATTTCAGCTTGACTCCTCACAATATAATACTGATTTATACTAACCTTATTTTTAAAATCCACTAATTCGGAAGCAGCCATGATTTGTAACAGGAACAAGCAATAGTTGCGTCAGAGAAACTACAGTTAGGAGTCTTTAATGGTTACATATTATTAAATGAAGCAAAAATTGATTGGACATTTAACTATATCTTTGTTCCGTTCCGTACATATGAGGTTTGGTACCTGAGTTATCAATTATTAAATAGGTGGTTATAAATTAGACGCTTAAGCCATGCTAACTGTTACAGTATAGCATAAATTTGACCATTGAAAATGATTAAACGAATAGACTTTTGATCCCTGCTAATTATAGCTGAGGTGTATGGTGTAAGATGCTAACTGTTATACATGGATAGAGATGAACAAATCGCAGCCTCCTTCCAAAAATCATATGATCTACTTCAAACCTCTCAATTGTTATGAGCGATCTTAGTAATTAAATGCTAATGTAGATGAACTAGTCTTCTTGCATAACTCACTATTAAAATGAATGAATAATATAAATAAATATGAAAGAACTTTTCTTCCCACTATTTAGAAGCTAGAACACCATAGCGATAGCTAACAACTAACAAACTACTGCAAACCTCTCAATTTAATTTGGAACATTATTAAATTTTGGACTTCAATGGATAATAATAAAACATCATACTACTTTCTAACCGTTCAGAACCCTTAACAAAATCTGCAACGTCTAAATGCTTGATGTTACGAGCCCGCTCTATTGCTATGGGCACAGATTTAACTCTAACCACCCTAATCCAAATCCGATACAACTATTATAAGGATCGAGTATAGTTTCTCCGTTATCCAACTCCATCTGGATCTGAATTCCATTATTAGCTGTCCATTCAGCAAAACATGTATATTGTTTGTGTCTCGCTTACTTTGTTTTTGTTGAGAATTTGTTTCCATTCTTTTGTTTGTAAATTCAATTTAATAATAATTAAAGTGACTATTTGATGCTGTGTCTTATTTTCAGAATTGATATAAAAACCTTTTTCAAAAACTTGTTTTAATTTACTTTCCTATTTTTACGGTGGATCCAGCAACCTTAATGTTAATGTGTTATCAAAAAATTTCCTATCATTAACTTGCAAGTTATTTTCTGGCATGGATGTATTTCAATAGTTTAAAAAAAAGATTAAAACAACAGATAAGTGCACAAAATATCATGAATCACCTCTAGATGCCACTGCCCTGCAGATACCCCATGGATCAGTAGCTTGCTCTACTTCAAAAAAGGTTGTAAATAGCTTTTAAGCTATACTGTTTAGGGAGCTACCGCTGTAACAAGTCAGTAATTTATGAGAAAAATTAACTTAAATATAGTTAAAACATACCACTTATCTCACTGACAGACTTGCTGGCCCATGGACCAGTACCGCCTTGGTCTGTTAAGTAAAAGCAAAAGAAAAAAGATTATTAGATAAGGCATGCCGTTTGGTATCAAACTGACAAACAATGGGAATATAGCCATTTTTCTTATATAAAAAGTAACAAAGAAAGAAAATTTTGCAAAATCGCAGAGGATTAGTGATATGGAGCTAAAGAGTGGTAGCCATTAGAAGAAGAAGAGACAAGAAAATAAGAAGAAAATTATAGAAGAGAGAATCTTTTCTGAAAATTGCTTGCCATTTCTAACAGTGCTGCATACACTTTATAATACAGCTACTAGCAAACTTCCAACAAACTTGCCTATGTGGCATTTCCTGGACCACTGCCTTTAGCAATTGGCAGTAAAAGTGCTAACAGAAATCTACTAAAGGAAACAAAAGAAAATAACAGAATGCAACACGTTTTGTAATATTATGCAGTGCTGGTCATTAGTCCAATAGTCTTCTGGGTGGGCGCAACATCCTTTTGGGTCTGGTGCCAGGTTCCACGGGTACTGCTGAGTGTGCAATGTCAGGTGCATCAATGCTCACCCCTTCAAGATCGACCGTGTCCTCAAGGTCGTGGGAGACACCAGTTTGTGGTAGTGGTTGTGGTGGAACTGTGGTGGGGCTGGGGCAAAGTTTGAGCAGCGAAACGTGGAAAACTGGATGTATACGAGAATCCGGAGGAAGTAGGAGCTTATAGGCGACGGGTCCGATACGCTCAATAACTTGGAAGGGTCCATAGTATTTTTTTGAGAGTTTGTGATGGTTGTTGCGTACGGTTGTTTGCCGATAAGGTCGGAGTTTAAGAAATACCCATGTGCCCACGTTAAATTCCTTGTCACTGCGGTGTGTATCAGCAAGAGTCTTCATTCGGCTTTGAGCTTTTCGTAGATTTGTTTTGATGGTCTGAAGGAGTTGATCTCTAGAAACAGCCCAGTCTTCTAGTTGAGGTATGCGGGTACTATGTGGGATATAGTTGGAGATTATTGGTGGGGTTCGACCGTAGACTACTTGGAATGGTGATAGGCCAAGGGAAGTGTGTCTAGTGGTGTTGTACCAGAATTCTGCCCAAGGGAGGCGCTTAGCCCACTTCGTAGGAATGTCGCCTACAATTGCACGCAAATATGTTTCGAGGCAACGATTTACTACTTCCGATTGGCCATCGGTTTGTGGATGGTATGCACTACTCATTCGAAGCTTAGTTCCATGGAGACGAAATAATTCTCTCCAAAATTGACTAGTAAATAGGCGGTCGCGGTCCGAGACGATGGAGCGTGGGAACCCATGCAATCTAACATATACTTGAAGGAAGTGGTATGCTAGTTGTGTGGCTGAAATGGAGGTTGGCAATGCACAGAAATGGGCATACTTAGAAAGTCGGTCGACTATCACCCAAATGACGGTTTTTCCGGCTGAAGGAGGGAGGTTTGTTATAAAATCCATAGCTATATCTTCCCAAATCTGACCGGGAATTGGTAGCGGCTGAAGTAGACCCTTATAAGGGGTATTATCGGGTTTGGTTTGAAGGCAAGTGGTGCATTGTTTAACGAAATTTCGGACGGTGGCTGCAAGTTTTGGCCAGTAGAAGTTGTTTGCAATTCTGGTTACTGTACCTTGAATCCCAGAATGACCTCCAGTTTTGGAGTCATGAAATTCAGCCAGTATTTTGTTTTTCAACGCAACATTGTCAGGTATATAAATGTGATTACCCCAAAATATCAAATCATTACGCCATTGTAAATTAGGATTAGGGCACGTACCTTCTTGTAGCTGGTTGATCAGAATTTGGGTTTTAGGGTCGTCGCGTAGGGCTTTGCTGATGTCAGCGAGCAGCGGAAATGTAGGACCCGAAATGGCGTTCATAGTGGCCTCCGTGGTGAAGCGAGATAGTCCATCGGCCACTGCATTTTGTTTTCCTGGCCGAAAATGGATGGTGAAGTCGAAGCCCAGCAATTTTGTGAGCCACTTTTGTTGCTCCGGTGTTTGGATGGACTGCGATGTAAGCTCGCGGAGGCTCTGGTGGTCGGTGACGATTTGGAAGGGTTGGCCGAGCAAGTAGTGACGCCATTTCTTCACAGCTGAGGTGATAGCAAACATCTCTCTTGAATAGGTGGATGCTTTTTGAAGGTGACGAGGAAGTTTGAGGCTAAAATAGGCTATCGGGTGGTTGGATTGGGAGAGCACTGCTCCTATGGCCGTGGCAGAAGCATCGGTTGTGACAATGAAGGGTTTGGAGAAGTCAGGTAGAGAAAGAATTGGGGTGTGGGTTACGGCCCATTTAAGGTCGTTGAAGGCTTGTTGTGCTTGCGAAGTCCAGATGAACTGTTCGGTTTTTAACAAGTCGGTTAATGGGCTGGCAATCGAAGCATAATGTCTAATAAATCGCCTATAGTAACCGGTGAGGCCTAAAACTCCCCGAACAGCCGTTGCCGATTTTGGTGGTGGCCAATGAAGCATCGCATCAATTTTTGACGGGTCCACTTGTACTCCTTTACCAGAAATGATATGACCCAAATACGTGAGTTCCGGTAGTCCAAAGCTACATTTGGTTTGGTTGACAAAAAAATGGTGTTGGTCGAGTATTGCCAAGGTTTTGTGGAGGTGTTCGAGGTGGGTATTCCAAGATGGGCTATAAATGAGGATATCGTCAAAAAAAACGAGGATAAATTTTCGTAAATGGGGTCGGAATATATTGTTCATCGTAGCTTGGAAAGTGGATGGAGCGTTGGTTAAGCCAAACGGCATCACCAAAAATTCGTAGTGTCCCTCATGAGTACGAAATGCTGTTTTTGGAACATCCGGTGGATGGACTCGAATTTGAAAGTAGCCACTTCGAAGATCTAGTTTTGAAAAGAAAAGTGCACCATAGAGTTCGTCCAAAAGTTCATCAACCGTCGGAATAGGAAAACGGTCTTTGATGGTGATGGCGTTAAGCGCTCTATAGTCGACACAAAATCGCCATGAGCCATCTTTCTTTTTAACTAAAAGGACGGGTGAGGAGAAAGGGCTAGTGGATGGTTGGATGATTTTAGAACGGAGCATTTCTTGAACCTGTTGTTCGATCTCGTTTTTTTGAAAATAAGGGTATCGGTAAGGTTTGGTGTTGATTGGTTGGTAGTTAGGGATGAGATAAATGTGGTGATTAAGGCTACGGTTAGGTGGGAGTTCCGTTGGCTTTGTAAAAATGTGGCTGTATGATGTCAAAAGTTGTTGGAGTTGGGGTTCATTGTGGGCTAACGTATGGGTTGCGGTAGTAGGAGAAGTGGGCTGGAATTCTAAGTAAAGGTAAGTGGAAATTGCAGAAGTATTATCCAAGCGGCGAAGTTGCTGCACTGAAATTGGAAGTGGGCTTGAACTTGGGCCCAGCCCAGTCAAACAAATATCATTGTGTTGAAATTTGAATACCATCGTAAGCTTTTTATAATCCATCGTTACTGGACCAAGTTGCTCCAGCCATTGTATACCACAAACGGCATCAGATCCCACGATTTCCAAAAGGTGAAAATCGATTTCAAATTGATGTCCCTGTATGTGCACTTCAACGCCCCAGCAGCTACCTCCACTTCTTAATTTCTCCCCGTTTCCCACGGTGACAGCGAAGGAATTGGAGTTGTTGACGTCGAGGCTTAGAAATCGCGCGGTCTTAGGGTGGATGTAGTTGTGGGTAGAGCCGGTGTCGACGAGGATGGATATTGGGTGGCCGTTGATTGTTGCGGGGAGTCGGATGGATCGTGGATGGGTGGAGCCGGTGAGTGCGTGGAATGAAATTTCTTGTGGTGTATCTGGGTTCGGGTCAGTGTCCAGGGAAAACTGAGGGGGTTCAGGGTCTGGTGCGGGTTGTGGTTCAGTTTCATGTGGAGTTTCTTCGTGTTGTTCGTCTGGTAAAATCATTAATATGTGCGTGGGTTTGCACCGATGGCCTCTGTGATATTTCTCATCACAATTAAAACATAGCCCTTGCTGTTTCCGGATATTCATTTCTGTTGTGGATAGTTGTTTGATGGATATGGTTGTTTTAGAGTTTTGTATATGAGGTGTTTGAGGAATTGTCTGGTTGGGTGATGAGCTATTGGTGGTATTTTGGTAGTATGGGCTGTTTTTGTTGGTTTGGAATCTATTTTGGTCGGTGTATTTCTTTTCTATTAGCTTGGCGCCCTCAATAGCCTCAAGAAGAGTGGTGGGTTTGAGGAGGCGTAGGTCGTTTTGGATGTGGTTTTAAGACCGGAAATAAAACATTGGAGAATGGACTCGGGTGGTAGGGTGGTAATACGGTTACAAAGTGTTTCAAATGTGGTTTGGTAATGGTCGATAGAGGTGATTTGTTTGAGTTTGAAAAGAGTGGCTTGTGGGTTTAGGAAGGTGGGCGGACCGAAGCGTTGTTCGATTGCTTTTGCCAAAGCCGGTCACGAGGAAAGTTGTTTATTCCGGTGCATCCATTGAAAAGCTTGGCCATCCATGTGAAAACTTGCAAGCTCCACACGTTGGTCTTCCGGTGTGGTATAAAAAGTGAAGAAACGATCGGCTTGGAATATCCAATCGTGGGGGTTGGATCCGTTGAATGTTGTTAGTGTGACTTTGGGGTTTCGGCCTGGTGTAGGGGAGGACAGCAGTGGTGGTTGTCTGTGAGTATTTGGTGGGTTGTATGTGGTGGATGCTTGATTGTGTGGAGAGGACGGTGGTTGGTTGTCTAACTTCCGGTTGATGTCGGCCATTTGTTTGGTGAGGTCTTGAAGGGCGGTCTTAATGTCGATGTTATCAGCGGTGAGGGTTTGTAGTAAGGCACTGTTAGAGGCTATGGCGTCTTGGTGGGTGGCTATTTGTTGGAAGGCTTCATCTAGGCGGGTCATTTTGCTAGAGCTGATTGAGGTGATTTGGATATTTTGGGAGAGGAGGGGAGATCAAGAAGTGAAAGCACCAAAATGATATGGAGCTAAAGAGTGGTAGCCATTAGAAGAAGAAGAGACAAGAAAATAAGAAGAAAATTATAGAAGAGAGAATCTTTTCTGAAAATTGCTTGCCATTTCTAACAGTGCTGCATACACTTTATAATACAGCTACTAGCAAACTTCCAACAAACTTGCCTATGTGGCATTTCCTGGACCACTGCCTTTAGCAATTGGCAGTAAAAGTGCTAACAGAAATCTACTAAAGGAAACAAAAGAAAATAACAGAATGCAACACGTTTTGTAATATTATGTAGTGCTGGTCATTAGTCCAATAGTCTTCTGGGTGGGCGCAACATCCTTTTGGGTCTGGTGCCAGGTTCCACGGGTACTGCTGAGTGTGCAATGTCAGGTGCATCAATTAGTTCTTGGGAAAGATGACTCGAGGTCACAAAGCTCTATTTGATGGCAAATTATGGGTTCCTCCCTAATCTCATTCTGTATACTTATCTTGTTTCAAGACTAGATTTTTAAATCTTTAACTCTGAGTTTTGACTATAACTCTTCTTTACCTCTATATTGTAGTACTATCAAACGCTGAAGGTCGCTGCGATGATCCATCATGCCTTATTGTTTATAAAATCCATCAAAGTAACACAGCAAAGAACCTCAGAAATGGATTAACAGTCAAAATTCAACAAAGAATCACACAGGAAAATTATCAGCTTCAGCTAACAAAAGCGGAATTCTTACAAATAAAGATGAAAGCAGTGCCAGAAACGATGCTGTTAAAATGAACATTGGAAGTGGAAACTATGCTGGACGTGCTAATATAATTATTAGAAATTATGCAAGTGGAAACATAAATTTATTTGACTTTAAAATAATTACCTAAGCTGACGCTTGAAGGAGGTAGTGAAACCCTAGAATTGAAGAAGTGTATTCGTGTTGGAGGTGCTGATGACGTTCAGGCTGGTGTTGGTGTACGCGATTTCATAACAAAATTACCTGAGAGCACTCTGGCGATTTTGTGAAAAAAAATGAAAGCTGGAAATAGAAAAAAAGGAGGGAGGGTGTGCGTTTTGGGAAAAAATTTCCCACGAAAAGAGGCATATATTTTGATACGGCTATAAGCCGTATCAAATGTTAATACGGCTTACAGCCGTATTAAATAATATAGATACGGCTTTAAGCCGTATTAAAATTTGATACGGCTTATAGCCGTATCAAATGTGCCGCCTAAGGTTGCGCCAAAATCCTATATGTGGTGTAGTGCAAAGTAAACTCCGCCTATTCCTAGCCCTCTTTCACGTATTTCTATCTCTGATTCCCCAGCTGCACATGAGCAGATGCAGCTGGCTTTATTGACGACCCATTCTGTGAAACAAGTTCCTCCGAAGTCATCGTCTTTTACTCCTTCGTCTATAAATTTTGAAGAGATAATTGAGCTCATTTGGCATTCCAAATCTTTTACTTCTTCTTGCCCGCCCTCTTCCACTCTAGATTTGGCGGGGCATTATCGCTCTCTAATGGAACAGCAACTTCTGGTAAGTTTCTCTTTAACTATCCTTATCATCATTGGTTTTTTCTTAAATCACTAACTTGCGTTATATTTTTCTTTCAGATCTTAAAGAGCTGGTTAGCTTTGAATGAACATGTTTCAAAGTCTTCCGCCGAATCCTCTAAGCTTCAAGAGGAATATACTAAGCTCAAAAACCAAATGTCTTCACTTTCTGCTGCTAAGGATGACGCCTCCACAGAATTAGAACGAGTAAAGGCTTCTTTTGCTCGAGTTGAGTCTGATCTAGAGGTAGAAAGGTGTGCTCGTCAACTTGTTGCCGACAAGAACATCTCTTTAAAAAATAAATTCAAGAACATCTCTTTGAAAAATAAATTCAAAAAGACCAGAGCTTCGCTTAAACTTGTTGTCCGTACCCTTACTGACGTCAAGCAGCAAGTGTCCTAGTTTGTCAATGTTACCTTAGGGTAGATGATGCTGAAGAACTATGATGATGCCCTTATGCTTGCATACACCGACAACTACAAGAATTGCCCTGACTTCGGCTTTCCTTTACCTGATCCTACCCTAGCTGAAAGAGTGATGGGCAAAATCAATCAGATGAAGCAAGGTATTGAACCTGAGGATGAGGAAGAAATTAATGCTGCTTAAGTTCTTTCTTTTGATGTCCCCTCCTTCGAAATTGAATCAGACTCTGAGGAGGAGGGTGACAAAGATGATGCCGTCGAGGATAAAGATGATGATGACAGTGATGGCAGTGATGATGATAACGATGATGATGATGATGCCCTTGCTGGGGGTCAAGGTCTTGATGGTGACAAAGAGGGTCCTTTTGGAGCTTCAGAAAAGGATGGTGGCGATCAAGCTGAATTTACGAAAAAGAGTCATCCCCTCAAAAGAATGTTCCACCTGCATCCCCCAGGCCTTCTGCTGCTCTAGAAGGTGAGCCTGCTCCTACCCAAACTGAGGATCCGAAAGAGAAAGAGAAAGAGAAGGCCTTCCAGGCTTCTGTTCTAGTTTCCCAAGTATGGAATTCCTTATTTAAATAAATTTCTCTTCGAAGATAATAATTAGTGTGAAATCATTCATTTTAGATAAGGAGGAAGTCTCAACTTCCCTATAGAACAAAAATTAAAAGAAAACAAGCAGAAATTAACAAGTTATATAGGGAGTTAGACAGATAGATAAAGGAGCATAACATCCTCTTTGAAAAGTATCACCGTCTTGATCGGAGCGCCTCTATTCTAGCATCTTTTAAAAATCAAAGGGCTGCCCCATTATTAAAGAGAACGCGCCTTCGATACGACACTCTTTTAAAGGAGAATTGGGAGTTGCTTACTTTATTTTAGATGATGATCGAAGAAAGGGATATTTTAGTTAACTTTTTGTATAAAGCTTATTGTAGACATTCTATTATAGACTTTTCGTACTTAGGCATATTCAGCGGGGGTTTACTTAGACATTTCCATAAAAGATATGTTTTAGCTCTGTTGTATGAACCAGATGAATGATTGAATATGTAACAATAAATTGGTTATGAATATATGTTTTAGCTCTATTTTCTATGCTTAGCTTTTCTTTACTATACTATTACATAATGACAGTTCTTTAGGTTGACTCGTCCCTAGAGACCACTTAAGACAATATGTTAAATTTAGAAGGTTTTACTCTAAAAATGCATCAATTTTAAAGACTCTAGAATTAGCGAGATATTTCTTTCTTCGAGATTTACAAAAATTGCACTTGGAATACCCTTGCCTCTATTTTGACTTCCTCGACGATGAAAATGAAACTTTCCTTAAAGAGATCTGAATGTTCCACTCTAAACTAATTTGTGGCCATGATAGTCCCCCAGCTAGGAAATGGGACTATAGCAAATGCCTGCCGGTCATAACACCAGAACGAATTACTATGTCTTTTGATTCGACAGTTATGCTTTTAGCTAACTTTTAGATAAAGTTAGAAAAGTAGTTTCCCAGCTTTAAATGTAATCAAGTTGTTTATTGTACCTTTTTTAATTTCGTTGTTGTTTGAGTTGTAATCTGTTACTATAATAATAAGGAGATTTCTTAGCTTGATTTTGACTTTATCTCTTTTGCTTAAATAGGAGCTACAGTTATCCTCAACTTCTCTTCCTCATAATTTATCGTCACGCGTCGATGCTATTAGGAGAAGTTATTGACAGCGAGTGGAGGGATTGTGGTTAGTGATGTGGTCTTTTTAGAATGCTTCGGCAGTAACGTCGAAGCTGTAAAATGGCACAAGAGGTATTTTCTTCAAAAAACCATCATCAGTAGTCACAAAGATCACATTGCCTACCTTGAGACTGAAATCAATAATAAAGATGAGATGATCACCACGCTTAAACGACAAGTGAAGACAAATCCCACAATCGACTTTGATCAAAAGATGTCTGAACTTATTCAGCAAATAAGTGACTTGGAGTTGAAATTAAAAGATAGTCAGTGCCTCTCTGGAATTCATCACGGGGGACAAGACTTCGACTATTGACTTGTCGGTCCCTCACTCTACTCCTACGGTTACTAAATCCACCAGGTCGTAGCTTCTTGCGGTCGAAAAATTCCCTACTATGCTCAACCCTCCCTGGGCTTAGACGAGAATGCCATGGGCAACCGGTGCAGAAGAGTCAAGTTTGAAATAACTAAGTATTTCAATGAGCAATAGAAAGTCAAATATTCTCAAACTATTAATCATTATGCTGCTAAGAATTAAAAGCTCGAGCGCGATATTTATCTCTTTCAAAAGCGCATTCCGGAATTATAAAGGGATAAAAAGACCCTTAGGGCAGCAAATAGAGCCTTCATTCGCGCTCTGAAAACTAACATTGATGCCATTGATGACGAAGACAAAATAAGGAAAAAAGAGAAGAAATTCAAGGGATTTCTCTACACGACCATTTGCCATGTCGTGGACCCTTCCATCGCAGAGACTCTTAAGAAGGCCGCTCAAGGTTTGTAATTTATTTGTATGTATGACTTAAATGAACTTGTTTTGTATATAAACAATTTCATAAACTTATAAATTATCCCATGACTTATCTCTACTACTAATAATAAGAATTCCCTGAACTATTTTCAACCGTGTCTTTTGGGAATCCCTAAAATACCCTTATATCCTTTCGCATTTCGCATTTCTCATTTCACGCCAGTAAATTGCCCTAATCACAATCCATTTAAACGTCACTATCATCATCATCACCGTGCATCCATTATCTCCACCAATCAATCGCCAACCACTTCGCTAACCGCTAATCAATTAGGCAGCCGTTGCTTCAGGATCGAATTTCAACCGTGATACTGACTAACCACTTCCTATCAGAAGCGTTATAAACTCCAGATCTTAAACAAGCAAGCATAACCACAATTTAAAAAATCATTGACAACGTCGAGCAAACCAGATCCAGATTCAGAGCATCGTGGCTCCAAATTTGAGGAAGTCGACATTTTTTGTGACAATTATTCATTTTCTCAGCAGAGGAATTTCGACTTGACGAGATTTCAGGTAGTATTACTATCTGTTATTCAATTTACCTATTGATTCTTGATTTGAATTTAAGTGTTGCATTCAATGGATTTCTGATGGCAATTTCAATAAAGGATGATTTGTTTACCTTTTGAATAGTATTTATCATATGTTCAAGCCTCTTATTATTCAATATGTTTGCATGAAAGATTTGGCGACGAATGAAAATTATTATTTAAATTGTAAACTAAACCTGACCGTAATCCTAACCACCAAGTGCTAATCAATTAGGCAGTTGTTGCTTCAATATTGAAGTTCAACCATGACCTGATTTCTAAACCTGTGACCCGATTTCTAAATACGATCTGCATTTTTTTCTTTCTCAATAGTGCATCCTCACACCGAACAAGATTTCATATAGTATTCTATTTTTTTTAAGTATCCATGCTTTCAATTTACATGTTTATTCTTGATTTTGATTTAAGTGTTAAATCAAGTCTAACTAACAATTTAGTTGTGTACTGGAGATTGAATAATGTACATATATATTGTGAGTTATTAAATCAACCTATTAGGATATGTCTTTAAATATCAAATTTGTGATATCGTTGCAAAAACATAACCAACCAAATTATGGATATGGACTTTGATAGACTTTTAATAAGCTTTTGATTGTTTTCTATGAAAGTACAAAACAAATTTTGTTTTACAGACTTTTCTCAGTTCCTCATCAGGCTTTCACATAACCGCTGCATCTGCTATTAATAAGCCATGTTGCTAAAAAGAATTTAATCCAAAATGCTATCCTAATATTCATATACTTAATGAAAATGCTTGAAAGAAAAACTTCCCACTCATGATGGACTTCCTTAGAACTCCACTCAAAGAGTACAAAAATAACTTTGAGGAAATACTCGCGGTTCTTCAGCTAGATCTACATCAACAATTTATTCATTCTTTAACACTTTTTTGCATGATTTATCACTAATTTTGATGGTATTTTCACCCACTTAGTTACTATTGTTTAGCTTTTCATTGTCCAATTGTTGATACTCCCAACAAACTCAACTTTTTAATGTTTTTCTTTTGTTCAAATTACATATATCTTCGAATTAATTTTAGACATATGTGTATATGCACAAACACACTGTTATTTGTATGCTAACGTAAGGTTTTTCACTTAAACTTTGCATTAGCTCAAGGTTAAAGTCCTCTAATTTTCTAAAGATTTTCACTTACACATCATATATACTACTAACATTTAAAGGTTCCTCGCATCAAATAGTAATTGTATTCTTTATTTTACATTAACATTTTTGAACGCAATTTATATTACACAACAAGTTTAGGTAATGCTGATGGTTCCCAATTTGGTTTGGGCTTTGATGAAGCCTGTTAGCGCCAAAATTGGTCACTAACACCCAAATCCAGATGAAAGCACCAAATACCAGTCGCAGCTCAGAGATAGTGTGTATGTAGAGAGTAATAATGTGAAGAACAATCAAAATTAAAATGAAAGCAGTAAAGAACAACAGATTTTATAGTGGTTCTGCTAACTCCGGCCTACGTCCACTTAGAAGTTTGCTTTTTATTGCTGTAACAATCGATTACAGTTATGAAATGGCAGAGTTGCCTTAGCCTTAAAAGAGAAAGTAAGAGAGCAGAAAAGAAGATCCCCCTTTCTGAACCCTCACATGCTGTATTTATAGGCAAATCCTGAGTTGTTGGGCTTTCTGAGTAGTCCGGGCCCACCAGGACCATAACCGAGCCAACATCCTTCGTCACGACCGACCCACACTGCCATGCCGATTGGCATATGCCGAGCCATTCCATAACCTGGTATGCCGATCGACTTCATAACCTAGTACGCCGATCGACCCATATTACCAACGACCGAGCCATGCACGAACTCCCAACCTTTACCGAGCGGCATTGCCGACCTACCTAGACCGAGCAATAAATGCCGAATGACTAGTGACCGAACCACCAATGACGAACCAACGTCTTGGCCGAACGATGCCTTGGCCTAACGATGTCTTGGCCGAACGATGTCTTGGCCGAACGATGTCTTGGCCGAACGATGTCTTGGCCGAATGATGTCTTGGCCGAATGTTATCCCATACCGACCGTTCCGTACCTCCTAGGCCGAACGAGCTTCCTGACTGAACCACATTTGCCGGACGATATCCTTGACTGAACCATACCTCCTCTCCATTCCTCGACCGATCCCTGCCTCCTAGGCCAAACGCTACTGATTGTCGAGTGCTCCTGGACGCCGAGCGCTCTTGAATGCCATTCGAACGTGAATGCCGAATGAACCATTTGTGCCGAACCTCCATTATGCCGAACCATGTTCAATGTCGAACCATGTTTCCTAGACCCAAATTATAGTTGATCAACCTTTATCCAATCATATTTCCATCTTCCAAGCACGTTGCGTCATCCATCCATCCAGTCGACTGAATCCATCGTACTCTAGCCTCGACGAACATGCAGTTGATTAAGTTAAACCCGTCTATCCGCGGCCTTGCCAAAAGGCGGGTTAACACTTGCCCCCCAAAACATGCCTTGCTTTGAAAGGTGTGTTTTGAATAGCCTCAAGTCCAATATACTAAGTATGTATGTTATCCACATCCATACTTTCCGATTCATAATCCAATCCATTACCAAGCCATCTTATCCGAGTGTCACGGCCATATCCTGATCCATTTCCGTGACTATTTCGAGTCGATGTCCGATTCCGAATCCAGTAACCAAATCCATGTCCATTTGAACTCGACAACCAGGTTATAGTCCATCCATATTCAATAACCTATAACCATATCTGTGACCTCTCCGGGTTCATATCCAAATCCGGGACCGCTCCGGGTCCTTGTCCGAATCCTTAGCTATTCATAGCTAGCATCCAAATCCGTAACCTCTCCGGGTTCTTGCCAAGCGCAATCCACACTTGATGACCTATGTTAAGTAATTCCATGGTGTTCATGGTTCAGTGTCCCTGAACGTCGAATAATGCCGTGGCTTAAGTCCTAAGCCGAATCCTGGTCACTCCGGACCCTTGCCGAGCATAGTCTATACTCGACGATCTAAAATAGTAACCGATAATATATGGCCTAAGTCCTAGGCTGAATCCTGGTCTCTTCGGACCCTTGCCGAGCATAGTCCATACTCGACAACCTTTTAGCCAAAATCCAGAGAAAATCCAATCAAAATCCAATCTGAAATCCAAATCCAAAATAGAAAACCAGAAACCCATATCAAAAATCCATACCAAAAAACAAACATCCAAACCAGAATCCAAACCAGAAAACGAGCAAAACAGGGAGTTCAAACCAAACTCCAAAACCAAACCAAAAAAGCAAATGTCCAAGTCAAAGGAAAAAACAAATTTCACAAACCAGGGCGTCTCGGTAAGCCATCATCTCAGAGCATGCCTGAGGGTTATCTCCGACCCCGTACATGAGTAAGTGATTTAACCGTTTGCCCGGAGTTTGTTACTTATTCCAAACCATCAAGATTAGTTGATGACCAATCGGCCACCATCCCTGGGCCTCATGCCCTCATCGTTCAAGGTGGGCGGTGGTTGCTCCGGTTCCACCGCCGCATTCCGAGTTTCGACATATTGTCGCAACTGACCATTCCTTATATGCTCCTCGATTATGTCCTTCAAATGCCGGCAGCTGTTAGTATCATGCCCGTCCAGGTCATGAAAAAGACAGTGCCTTCCTGACGCCCTTTCTCGTTCTGAGGGCTCTCTCCTCGCCGGCCTTCGATATGGAAGGCGATCTCGAGTATCCAAGAATATCCGCTCCAGCGTTGCGTTCAGTCCTGTGTAAGTGGTGAACTTTGGTTCTCCCCAGCGTTTCCTTTTCCCTTTATCCTTGCCCCACCCGAGCTTTCACCGGGTAGTCCTCCATCCTTAATCATGTTTACTTCCTTTGACCCCATGTCCAAACATGCGTCCTCTTGTCGAAGAAATCTCTCAGCTTCATAAAAGAATTTCCTAAGATCCAAAGGTGGGTCCCGTATCAAAGATACTTTGAAATCCGAATTATCTTTGACTCCTGATACTGCAGCCATCAGAACCATTGATGGATCCGGTCGATCCACCGAAGCAACTGCTGCATTAAATCGAGTTAAGAATGTCCTGAACGATTCATCTGCCCCCTGTTTGACTGACGTTAGCGTCATCACGTTCTTTGGCCTTTTTATGTGAACTCGAAACTGACTTAAGAACTTGTCCACCAGTTCCGTCCATGTTCCAATGGATCCATCCCCCAACTATCTGAACCACATAGCAGCAATATCGGTCAAGTACAGGGGGAAACATCGGGCCATAACCTCCTCCGTTGCCCCTAGCACTTCTATATGCCTAGTGTACCTCATCAAGTGGTCAGTGGGATCCGCCTTCCCGTTGTATACTTCCAAAGTGGGTAGTTTGAAATCTGGCGGATTCCTAGCTGTTCTAATGTTCCGAGTAAACAGACTTTTGTTAATTCCCTCTGAATCCCTGTTTGTCAGACCTCCGCGAATAGTCCGCCTGATAATGTCAGCCAATCCAGTGTTTCTAGACTGCCCCCCAAGTCCCCGAGGAAATTCTGGCACATATTCCTCATCACGTATTCCTGTATTCCTATCGACGTCAGGCCGCGTAGCGTCATCCGGTATCCCTCCATGAACTGGTCTAGCATTACCTGGTGGTGTGCCCCCGAGTCTAGGTCCATCTAGATTGTTAGCTGTTTGTTGATTGGGAGCTGCCTCCTGCTGAATCACTCCATCTGTCCGCTAGTTGAGTTCCTCTGATCCAGTTCCACGAACTTGAGCTCCTACAATTCCTGGTTGTCCAAATTGCCTAAGAAGAGCCTGCATCATCTCCTCTTGTCGTTTCATCATCTTCTCCTGCATAGAATTCATCATCGCCTGCATCTCATCCCGAGTTATGTAGATGGATGCATGATCCTCTCCAGCTCCAGAAGAGGCCGCTTGA
Organism: Allium fistulosum; assembly: GCA_030737815.1. Lineage (NCBI taxonomy): Eukaryota > Viridiplantae > Streptophyta > Magnoliopsida > Asparagales > Amaryllidaceae > Allium > Allium fistulosum. The sequence goes on along the minus strand of CM060902.1, from coordinate 372,445,476 downwards.
CTTCCTGCCTGATTGCTCCTTTCCGCTGCTTGCTTCCTTGTTGGTGGCCTAGCCATTGCTTTCTAGGATCCAAGTTCCTAACTCCCAAAATTCCCGAGTGCTTGTTTCTCAGTGAAAGCACCAAAGTGTTAGCGCCAAAATTGGTCACTAACACCCAAATCCAGATGAAAGCACCAAATACCAGTCGCATCTTAGAGATAGTGTGTATGTAGAGAGTAATAATGTGAAGAACAATCAAAATTAAAATGAAAGCAGTAAAGAACAACAGATTTTATAGTGGTTCGGCTAACTCCGGCCTACGTCCACTTAGAAGTTTGCTTTTTATTGCTGTAACAATCGATTATAGTTATGAAATGGCAGAGTTGCCTTAGCCTTAAAAGAGAAAGTAAAAGAGAAGAAAAGAAGATCCCCCTTTATGAACCCTCACATGCTGTATTTATAGGCAAATCCTGAGTTGTTGGGCTTTCTGAGTAGTCCGGGCCCACCAGGACCATAACCGAGCCAACATCCTTCGTCACGACCGACCCACACTGCCATGCCGATTGGCCTATGCTGAGCCGTTCCATAACATGGTATGCCGATCAACTTCATAACCTAGTACGCCGATCGACCCATATTACCAACGATCGAGCCATGCACGAACTCCCAACCTTTACCGAGCGGCATTGCCGACCTACCTAGACCGAGCAATAAATGTCGAACGACCAGTGACCGAACCACCAATGCCGAACCAGTGTCTTGGACGAACGATGCCTTGGCCGAACGATGTCTTAGTCGAACGATGTCTTGGCCGAACGATGTCCTGGCCGAACGATGTCTTGGCCGAACGATGTCTTGGCCGAACGTTATCCCATACCGACCGTTCCGTACCTCCTAGGCCGAACGAGCTTCCTGACCGAACCACATTTGCCGGACGATATCCTTGACTGAACCATACCTCCTCTCCATTCCTCGACCGATCCCTGCCTCCTAGGCCGAACGCTACTGATTGTCGAGTGCTCCTGGATGCCGAGAGCTCTTGAATGCCATTCGAACGTGAATGCCGGATGAACCATTTGTGCCGAACCTCCATCATGCCGAACCATGTTCAATGTCGAACCATGTTTCCTAGACCCAAATTATAGTTGATCAACCTTTATCCAATCATATTTCCATCTTCCAAGCACGTTGCGACATCCATCCATCCAGTCGACTGAATCCATCGTACTCTAGCCTCGACGAACATGCAGTTGATTAAGTTAAACCCGTCTGTCCACGGCCTTGCCAAAAGGTGGGTTAACAAAGCCTAACACTACTTTGTTGTTATGTTTCTATCTGTTTTGCAGTTTTACCTGTTGAATACTGTAAATTCATTTTACAAACTTATAATAACTTTAGTGTTAACTACTGTAAAATAATTTAACTCGAAAAGTTATTCCACACAATGCGTGCTTTTACTCTACCACAATGATCATCATTTTAATCAAAATTATTCCTTCAGCTGAAACTCAACTTAATTCCTTAATTGTTCCTCTACCATAATGATCATCATTGTAAATATTATCTTCTTATTTGATTACCTATAATGAAGTTGTCAGAAGATTTAAACATGAACATGCCACCTTCTCCTAACCATTTACTGAACCATAAACACCATTTAACCACACATTTGTCTTAATTTTAAAGCATTATTTTAAATATATTTAGCTACTGTCACGGTTCATTTTCTAGATTATCTTTTAAACAATATATGTTAACTTTGTAAAAAAATGTCTTCTTTTAAATTAAAATTACTGTGAATTATGTTGAGGTGGTTATTTCTTTACATTTGACCTCTAATCTCAACTATTAATAATGAGCCCGTAATACCCTTCTCGACTGCTATTTATCTTCCCATAACCATAACCCATTTCTCCTGCCTCAGCGGAAAAACCTAAATTGATTTCCAGGCCTTGCTTTTTCTCGAGCTTTGATTATCGATTATTGATTAATCGCAACTTTGATTATAACCGTGATTAGATCTAACAAGTTATCCAACTTCAACTATCGAGTAAGCATAGAATGATCAAGTGCAGGTAACGAATTAAGCTCAATCATCATTCATTTATCCGACTTCCATCAAAATTCAATCTCAGGTTATTCGCCGATTCTTATTATTTACATTTTGAGTACTATGTGGATTCCCTTAATGATTTTTGTTTCTTGATCTGCTGATATTGATTGATAATTTTGTTCGTTTTTTAGTTATTATGGACTTTTGTGGATGGATAACTTCTGTTGCTTTATTTTTCAATCAAATTCGATCCATTCATCGACTTATAACATATAAATTTGAAATGATTGTGTCCTCATTTTTTTTCTTTTTGAGAGTTGTTGCTTGAGATTATGTGCGATGGCAACTGCTCTAATAAGGCAATAAAATGGATTGTTTTACCCAGTAATGTAATCATGTATGTATTGTTTAACGATGCTGCCTCCCTTGCCCTGAGATTAATGTTTGAGTTCCTGTCGATTCACACACTTCAAAAATTAGATTCAAACAGAGAAATCATGTGTCACTTATATTCAAAGAAGTAATTTGCATGAGATAACTGAATAGAAGAGATCAGATCATTTTTGAACTACTATAGTTAGTGTGAAGTAAATATATGAACATTAGTAAAAGAATTTATTCCAGTGAATCAACGTTGAATGAACCAACAGTTGACACTAGTTAGAGTGAAGTAAATATATGAACATTAGTAAAAGAATTGATTCCAGTGAATCAACGTTGAATGAACCAACAGTTGACATTAGTTAGAGCGAAGTAAATATATGAACATTAGTAAAAGAATTGATTCCAGTGAATCAACGTTGAATAAACCAACAATTGACATAAGAAGCTTCGTTGGTCCAACAATATAAATTCCATTCCCTTATTTCTGTGTATGGCCTAAAACTTATATATAGAAATGACTCTAAATACCTTTTTGCTTAGAATATGAGTGGTCCTAAGAGCAAGGAGAGCACTCAGTGATAAGAATACATTTTGTACAACATAGGAAAAACCCTGCTAGAAAGAAGCTAAAGGAGTATTCCGTGAGATAACAGTTCTATTTTTTTCTTGTGTATACCTTGAAACCTATAAAAAAACATTCAACTACTATAAACAGTTGATCATATACATACTATGTAGTCTGTAGTAGCTTGCAACAGTTGATTATCTATTTGCTTTATGTGTCCATGGTTAATAAAAGGTTTCAGTGTTGTAGCTGTATACTTCTCATAAAGAATCTAATGTTCCTTCTGCATGTTCTATACTATGAAGTATGAACTAAACTATAAGTATACTCTATGTTTGATGATGTATGGCTACCAAAATAGAAAATAATAATATTGCTAAAGAATAAGCCAAATGATCTATTCTATTACCTCCCTGTCTCAAGTACCATATTAGTTGATACAGCAATAAACACAAGAGTACCGCTTGAATACATGAAAATTGCACGAGAATCAATACATATGAAAGCATAATTCATTAACTAATAATATCACGGTAGTCACAAATTTCTCTCTTGCGTTTCATATTATTGAGTACAACATGGTTGACCTTTGAGAATTGTATTATATTTATAGTAGAGGTCGTTAAACATTAAGCACATCTAGATAAATTTTGTTCAAGGGTATCAATCAATGTTTAGGAATAGCTGGTTGTTGCTGCGTAATGCAGTGCACATTTCCACCACCCGGGACAATCTCCCTTACTCCTTTTATCATTTACCCTACACTTCATATATCTCTTTCTAACAAAACTGCCTCCATTCATATCGTGAATCTCACTTAGAAATTTATATGCATTATGACAAGAATAAGTGTGTACTATATCTATAAACAAAAATATCCATGCTTTGAAACATACTACAGATTCACATTGTTGAATTAATGCATTCACTGATTACATGCAGGTCCACCTGGACGTGCATATTTACTCGTGTAAATTATATAAATTTGGAAAGTAGCACCTGATTTGCAATCCTTTTCTGTGATGTCACTTTTAAAATGTCTTAGAATTGCTCATGCATTGATTTTTGGATTCACTGAATCTTTTGTTATTCCTTGCTATTCTGACTTTCCTGAAAAGCATATAGCAAACAATATTTCTAATTGTTAGCTTGAAGTCAAGATATTTGTCTATGTATGTCATTTGCTTAGATTAACAAATCATCCTGTTAATTGCATGAAAAGTAGTTTATATTGAATGTTAAAATATCATCTTTAACCACGATGAGGAATGACCAAGAATTTAACTCCATCCACTTGGCTGGAATGTCCGAAATTTGCTGATATAAAATTCCGCTTTATCTTGGGGGTATAAATATTGGGATGTAACCTTTATTTAATAAAGAACCAAATCCAGAAATCCTTAACGTTAATGGAATTTAAAAAGTTAGAAATCTGAAGTTCACATTTGGGAACTCTTAATAGCGATCTTTATGATAATATTCTTCGACCCAGATTCGAGCATTTGTGATAGAAAAATAGGATTTCTATTATTGAAATTCCACACCCAGATTAGGGTTCGAATAAGTAATTGTCTCGATACCCTGATTCAGGTATATTAAGATAATCAGTGGTTAACAGAGACCCAAAACCCAAATTCGGGTATTAAATAGTGAGGTCCTCAAATAAATATCCCGAAACCCAGATTGGGGTATTAATTGTTGTAATTTAGATATGAAGGACACGAAACCCAGACTCGGGTATTAATGGATGAAATTTTTGTATAAGAGACCCGAAACCCAGATTCAGGTATTTTTAGATGATGTTTTAGAAATGAAAGTCCTGAAACCCAGATTTGGGTATTTATAAGTGGAGCTCCGTTTTACTCCTTTGATGTGGGAACCCTTCAAGTCTTGTATAGAAGTAATTTGCCTAGTTGCCTTTTGAGCTTGGACGTCTTAGTCCGTAATTCGATATGCCACTTTTTCGTGCTTGAACATCTTAGTTCATGATCTGATGTGCCTCTTCTTGGGCTTGGACGTCTCGGTCCTCTATTTAATGTGCCTCCCCTTAGGCTTGGACATCTTAGTCCATTATTTGATGGGCCTCTTCTCGGGCCGGGACGTCTTAGTCCATTGTTGTCCGGTGCTCTTGGTTAGCTCATCTTAGAGGCTAGAACCAAGGACTTACCCGACCTCCCTCCAGGAGGCGCACTGCCCTGGCCCTTTCGCGGCGCGAACAGGGTCTTGTTTAGTGATTTACCATGGCCATCTATGGCGCGGATAAAGGCTTACTCCATCCTCCCACAAGGAGGTGCCTTAACCCGGCCATAGCGTGGCGCGTATAAGGGCTTGTTTGGTGCTTTAACCTAGCCATCTTATGGCACGGCTAATGGCTTACTCTGTCCTCCCTCTAGGAGGTGCTTGACCTAACCAGAGGCGCGGCCAAGGGCTTGTCCGGTGCTTTAACCTGGCCATCTTACTGTGCGGCTAAAGTCTTACCCGCCCTCCCTCCAGGGGGTGCTCTGCCCTGGCCATCTCGGTGCGGACAGGGGCTTTTCTACCATCTTAGGTAGTATCCAAATATAAGGAGCATTTCACTCCCAACCATGTATATTTTCTCTTTATAGAAAGTTGCTCTTTATTAACTTTATCTCAAATTCTTTTTACAAACTCATGGATTTTTCCTTGACAAAAGAAGTTTATGATCATCCCCTCCAGGGCTCTGCAATTGTTGGTTTCATGAACATTCATCATATGATAGTGGTAGTAGGATCCTCCCAAATTCCTTCCATGTTTTGGCTTCTTTTCTGTGATGGCCAATAGTTGAGCTCATCCTTTGCAAGCAAGTATATGTTCTCAATTGATGTTGTTAAGTTGCACTCTTTTGGAAGTCTAGACTTGAAGCTTGATTCTTACGGATGGCTTCTTGACTTTTGTTCATGGGCCCTATGCTCTCATGCCTTTCAATTTCTTTTCATTTTAGCACTCTTTGTACATCTTCTGTAGGAAGTGTTCTCTTTACAATTGGTTGTTGCCATTTATTTGCAAAGGCGTTGTAATCAGCCATTATTTCTTTCTCAAAGATTGTGCCTTTTGAATAATGTTGAATGGTTCTTCTTACTTGGTTAAATACATTGTCACTTCCATTTGTCCTCTTTTCGAGTGCAAAGATAGGGGTACGACCAACATGAAAAGGATTTAGACTCCATTTCTCAGGATCATAAGATTCCGCTTTCTTCTTGTTTATAATTCTTAGGGCTTCGATCCTTAGTCTTTGTTCTTCATCTTGATTGGAGTTCTTGATAATTATTTGGGGGAACCTTGATAAATGTGGTTCGGAGGACCCTTGTTCAAATCTCTTAATTCTTGTAGTCATGATTCACCAATGCAGATAAACTTGAAGTAGGATTGATCCAAGTAGGGTTAGAGAATAGCAGTGTTGGGGGTTTATCCAAGTCAGAGGTTCAGGCCCTCCTTCTAGCGCCAAAAATATTAACAAGATTTCTTGTCAACACCCCAAAATGATGCTAAGTAGTTGAAAAATCCTTTGAATAAGTAGAGTAGGAAAGAAGGTGTAGATCCTTTTTAGAATTGCCTTTTGATTAGGCTTTATTTGTTATTATATCTCAAACAGACCTTTAGACTGTGTCGAAAGGGTGGGTTTCCATGTTTGATAACTTTTCAATTCAGATGAGCAGGTATGGTTTCTCCTTCGAAAGCCTTCCTTTTGATCTGATTGGAACACCTTGGGTTAAGATCTCTTAAATAGGTTTCGACCTTGTCGGAGGCCTAAAGCTGTTGATTGGCTTGGGTTTTGGTTTCTGAGAAAAAAGGGATATTTCGACCTTGTCGAAGGCTATGGGTATTACCTCTTTGGGTTTGAATCTGTAATTTCAAGCTTTGGTGTTTAGAAGAGGGGTTTCGACCCTGTCGAAAGCTTCAACTTAGAGAGAAGATGACTTTGAACCGGTTATGGTGATTGTTGGAACTTAATGGGGTTATGACTACGTCGGTAGTAGCCCTTCGATGGAGATAAAACCTGAAATGTAGAAGTGAATCCAACAAAAGCTAAAATAAATTAGTAAAATGGCATAAAGTAACTGAAACTTCCCTTTCTTCCACTCTAAGGACTTTATTTCTCTAAATTCCCAAATTGATTTACAGACTAGGGTTACAATGCTTTATTTAAGAGAATATAAGTTTAGAATGACAGGAATCGGATCCCCAAAATGTGACCCCTTGGGTCTTATTTATAGATGCGGCCTGACACCTTTCGACCCTGATGCTTTTGACTGGGTCGGAAGGTGGCTATTGAGTGACTTAAGCAAGTTGCCGCCTTTGTCGAATGGTATGGCAGCGCTTCTTTTCTTTGAGTTGTCTTGAAAGTGCTTCCAACTCTGTCGATAGCCCTTGTTCATTCTCGATGATGTTGGTTACGCTTGCGCTTTTGTTTCCGAGCTGATGCGGAACCCTCCTGGACCACGTTGGTTTCGACCGATTTGAAAGGCTTACTATAGCTTCCGAAGGGGTTGTTCTGGTCAATGATTTACTTTCACATAGTTCAAACAAAGGCGAAGCTTTTGGTTTCGAAAGGTTTGGCGCATATGCAATTAGCTGTTCCCGCTTATCTTCGAAAGGTGTTGCTTTGACTCAATCAAAAGGTCTTCATCTAGTCTAAAGGTTGTAAATGAAGGTGGAAGGGTGCTTTCGACTCTTTCATCTTCTTCGAAAGGTTGAAACCCTCTAAATATTGATAGAAAGGACCTTCTGACACCTTCGAAAGGTTTTGAGGCTTCTAAACTTTGATGGCAGCATCCCTTCGACTCCTTCAAAAGGTTTGGCTACAGCTCTTCTCTATAGCTCTCTATTCAAAGAGGTCTCGACTTGGGCGAAAGGTGAATTTTTTGGAGTAACAAGTACTTTCAATGGTTTCGAAAGGGGTACTTTTAATGGTTTCGAAAGAGATTGTTTAAAGGTTTTAAACAAAGGTTTCGAATGTTTTTATCAACAACATTTTAGGTAAAGCATATAACATGGAAAAGTGATTTGAGTAAAGCAAATAGTATATTTTCCTTGTATAAGTATGATTTAAAAGGTTTTCAAGGAAAATGTAAAGGGTAGTTAATGCTAAGTAAAATGACTCAGATATTTGTATACCAAATGGGAAATGGGATTGGTATAGGGTCGCATCCTATACATTAGCTATTAGCCCTCAGCTAATTTAGTCCAAAATTCTAGTATGTTGGGCTTAGTCATAGGTAAGACCTAAATGATGGTTACACACTGAAAGGAATATGTATGTATAGAAAAGAAGGATTGGTTATTGGTAAGCCCGAAAAACCATTAGGATCAGGTGACCCTTGGAGAAGTAAGTTAAGGACAAACCACACAGAAGTATGTCTAACGGTTGTTAGATAATTTGTTTACTTTGCCTGGTAGGCCTAAGTCAGCCAAAGGTTAGTAGTTAGCCCAACAAAAGTACATTGTTTCGGACAGATGTTCCATTTATTACCTATTTTTGAGCATATATGATATTTGCTATTATTGATATAATCGGTTTGATTAACCAGTTTGGTTGCAAGATTAAGATTTGCAAAAAGATATGTTTTAAAGGGATATTAGTGAGGGGAAACCCGTTCCGTTAAGCGGCATGGTCTCACTTAATTTCAACAAACCGAGATGTAATAGTATTATTCACACCAGGCTTTATGTTTGGCTCGAAGTTTATGTTTTCTCCTTAAACTCTCGGGTGCTAAAAATTAATTTGAGTATATTGAGAGTTTGGGTTTACAGGTTTAGTAGGAGGGCAAATAAAGCTTCCGGATACGAGTAGGAGGCTGATGTTAGTTATATTTAGGAGTTGCTATTTTTGTTTATTCCGTTGTGATGTATTAAGACAGTTTATGTCTATATAGTACTCCGATCATCTAAGCGGGCATCTTCATATGTGTCTCTTAGCATGTTTATGTAATAATTATATTTGATCTGACTTGGGAAACGATTGATATTATGTAATGGAATATGAAACATGTTTTGTGAAATGTAATCAGAAAAGTTGTTTTTTTTGAAATCTATGATTTTGATTCATATCCATGTGCTTCCGATATTATGGATACCATTAACATTACCATATTTGGTCGGCAGAAGTTAATACTCTAGATGACTGCAGCATCTGTAGCACTTAGCTTTGGGCCTCAAGGTAGGGGATGTTACAACTTGGTATCAGAGCATAGGTTTATGAAAAACTTTAATCTAAAATGATTTTTGAAAATATAATCCTAAGGAATTAGAGAATATATCGGGGTATGGGATAATGCTATAGTAATGTACTTGTATTTGCTATATATAAGTATACGCTATATCTCCATTCTTCGATCTCTCTTGGGCTATTCTTCTGTATCTTACGAAGGCTTGAATGCAGACATGGATGCTAGAAGTGGAAGTGTTAACCTTTGCGGGGGAATCACCATAACAAATGGAAATGCCAAACCAAATACGAGGAAGAACCAAGGTCCGACACAAGCTACAAATGTGGGTGCTAGAGTCCCGCAGGTAGACATGGGAGCAATGTATCAGTTCTTTGTCAACATGATACAGGTGGGAATTGATGCCGGAGTAGTTAGAGGAAATACTGGAGGAGGGAACCAAGAAGCTCCAGTGGTGAATAACTATGCCATTCTAAGTAGAGATTATGCTCGGCTGGGAGGAAAGCCGTTTATTGGTATTGAAGACGCAATCGATGTGTAGAACTGGTCACTTCATTATGAGAGGATATTCGCTGACTTAGGGCTCAACGATGAGCAGAAAAGGAGACTCGCCTCTAGATAGCTACAAGAGGCAGCACTGTATTGGTGGAATAGTGTGACAGTTGGAGTCAACGAGGAGAATATGACTTGGGCTGAGTTCAGGAGGAGATTCGAGGAAGGGTTTATGTCAGAGATTGCTAAGTCCACTCTGCTCAGGATGTTTGCCGAGTTGGAGCAGGGGGATATGACTGTGCTCGAGTATGCGACAAGGTTTGAGGAGCTAGCGAGATATGGCTATGCTACGATTGATACTGTGACTAAGAGGAATGAGAAGTTCATCAGGGGGTTGAAGCCTGAGCTTGCTTAGGCCATGTTACCGCATATTAGGGATCAAAGTGATGTTGTTGTTGAGAAGGCCTTGAGGAATGAAGAGATGCAGGCATTTCTTGAAAGAAATAAGGCCAAGGAAGCTCAAGGAGGGCATAGTCAAAAGAGAAAGTTTTTCCACAAGAAAGGAGCTCAGAATGGCGGAGCTGCTAAGAAGGGAAAGGCAGAGTAACAAGTGTGACAAGAAAGGACACTATGCCCATGAGTGCCGGACAGGCAAGGGAAAGAAAGCTGCTGAGAAGAAAGGGATAAAGTGTTTCAACTGTGATCAGATTGGAAACTATAAGAACCAATGTAAGGAGCCAGCCAAGGATGGGAAAGGCAAGATGTTTGCATTAGAACCAACTACTTGATACCAACAGTAGAAGAGTGGGTAAAAGCTGTGTTGGGAGGTACGCTTTTGATTTATGGTGTATCAGTTAGAGTTCTATTTGATACCCGTGCATCGCATTCTTTTATATCTCATTGCTTGGGAGATAAGCTTAACCTAGAACCCTCATACCTAGTTACTTCTTTAAGGGTTGCAAATCCGATAGAGGGTTATGCGACACTTGGGATGAAGTGTGACCACTTAGAGTTTGAATTGTTAGGTCATAAATTTGTTTGCAATTTGCATGTGTTCGATTTCATAGGGTTCAGAATTATTTTGGGCTTGGATTGGTTAAGTAAACACGATGCTAGGATATTTTTCCATGATAGATAAATATCACTAGACACCCTGACTATAGTGATCGAATAGTATACTCCGTAGAAAACCCTAGTTTTGAGGTTAATGCTTTTTGGGTGTCGTGGAGGTAGAAGACGAGTTGTATCGAGTTTTTGTTGTTAGAGAATTCGTAGATGTCTTTGAACCTGTAGTGGGATTGCCACTAGAATTGGTACCAGGAGCAGAACCGATGAGTAGACCGCCAAGCAGGATGACACCCACCGAGATGAAGGAGTTAAAGGTGCAGTTGGTGGATTTGGAAGACAAGAACTTTATCAAGCCAAGTATTTTGCCTTGCGAAGCAGCCGTAGTGTTTGCTAAGAAGCCGGATGGATCGTTAAGGTTGTGTATGGATTATCGTAAGTTGAATGAGAAGACGATAAAGAATTGGTATCCATTACCTAGAATTGACGATTTGTTCGATTAGTTGAGTAGAGCCAGAGTGTTTTCCCAGTTGGATTTAGCGACAAGGTTCCATCAACTTAGAGTGGCAGAGAATAGTATTCCTTTGACGATGTTTACAACCAGATATGGATTGTACAAATGGTTAGTAATGCTGTTCGGACTAACTAATGCACCAGCATTCTTCGTAGATTTAATGAACTGAATTTTCTGAGACCACTTGGATAGGTTTGTGTTGGTGTTCATAGATGATATATTGATATACTCTAAGGATGAAAGGGAGCATGAAGTTCATCTTAGGGTGGTGCTTGAGACATTGAGGCAGCATCAATTGAAGGCGAAATTTTCGAAGTGTCATTTCTGAAAGAAGGAAGTGAGGTTTCTAGGTCATGTAATCTTAGAGAAAGGGTTGTCCGTAGATCCGACTCAGATCGAAGCGGTGAATAATTGGAAGAAACCTGAGACAGTGACTGAGATAAAGAGTTTTCTTAGATTAGCTAGGTACTATCGGAGGTTCATTAAGGATTTCTCACGGATAGCGGCATCGATGACCAAGCTAACACGAAAGGATATGAAGTTTGTTTGGACGGATAAGTGTGAGGAGGCATTTCAGAAGTTGAAACACTTATTGATGAATGCACCTGTGTTGGTTTTTCCAAAGGGGAATCAGGACTTAGTGGTGTACATAGATGCATGTGGAACCGGGTTAGGAGCTGTGTTAATGCAGAGAGGTAAAGTGATTGCCTATGCATCTCGACAACTTAGGCCGCATGAGGCTAGGTACCAGGCTCATGATTTGGAATTAGCTGCGGTAATTTTTGCGTTGAAGGTGTGGAGGAATTACCTTATGGGAGATAGATTTGAGCTGTATACGTATCATAAGTCGTTAAAGTATTTATTCTCTCAAAAGGAGTTGAATATGAGACAGTAGAGGTGATTAGAATTTTTAGCCGCTTATGATTTTGGTATTGAGTACACATCAGGAAAGGGCAATAAGGTTGCAGATGCACTTAGCAGAAAACATCAGAATCCAGTATTGGCTATGGTAGCCGAGTGGAAAAATTTAGAAGCGTTGATGACATATAGAGTACAGTGGAGATCTAAAGCTAGATCTAGTAAGGAAACTGTTATGTTGTCATGTTTGGAAGTTCAACCGGAGATGATCAAAAGGATTGCTTCTAAGCAGAAGGAGGATCCATTACTAGTCGAACAGATTTGTAAGCTAAGGGATGAAATAGGGAGCGATGACTTGAAAGATTTTAGTCTTGACCAGAATGGGTGGTTGAGGAAGAAAGTAGGATTATGTGTTCCGAAAGTAGGAAGCATTAGGAAGGAAGTTCTTGAGGAATGCCATCGTTCGAAGTTCACTATTCATCCGGGGGGAACTAAGATTTATCAGGACATAAAGAGAAATTTCTTCTTAGAAGGTATGAAGAGGGATGCAAGCTTATGGGTAAAGCAGTGTTTGAACTGCCAACGGGTAAAAGCCGAACATCAAAAACCAAGTGGGTTGCTTCAGCCTTTAGACGTCCCAGTATGGAAATGGGATTCTATCTCAATGGATTTCATAGACAGGTTGCCAAGTTCTAATAGAGAAAATGAAAGCATATGGGTCATAGTGGACAAGTAAACCAAGAGTGCCCATTTCATTCCGGTTAAGTCAACCTGGACGGCACCTGTTTTAGCTAAGTTGTTTATGAAGAATGTAGTTAGACTACATGGAATTCCTATTAGTATAGTAAGTGATAGAGATTCCTTATTCAATAGTGAGTTCTGGAAGAGTCTACAAGAGATTTTGGGTACCAAGTTCATGATGAGTACCGCTTACCATCCACAGACAGATGGGCAAACGGAAAGAGTTAACAAAGTCTTAGAAGATTTGTTACGAGCTTGTGTGCTAGATTTTGGAGGATCGTAGGAAGACCATCTACACTTAGTCGAGTTTTCATATAGCAATAGTTATCAGGCTAGTATAGGGACGGCACTATTTGAAGCTTTGTATGGCAGGCTATGCAAATCTCCAGTTTGCTGGTTAGAGACCGGGGATATGTTAGTTCTTGGTCCGGATTTGGTTAGAAAAGTTGCAGAGAAGATTGAGTTAGTTTGAGTTAGAATGAAAGAAGCTTAGTCTAGGAAGAAGAGTTATGCTGATAAGAGGTGAATTAGAATTCTCTGTTGGAGACCATGTTTTCGTCAAAGTGTCACCGATGAAAGGTGTAATTTGATTCAGAAAATCGGGAAAGTTGGCACCGAGATTCGTTGGACCATTTTCTATTGTGGAGAGGATCAGGAAACTCACATATAGAGTAGGGTTACCGAATAGTGGGGAGGAGTCCACAATATTTTTCATGTTTCTCATCTAAGGAAGTGTATTCAAGATCCAGAGACTACTATCGCATCGACTATGTTAGATGACTTAGTAGTGGATCCGAATTTGACTATAGTTAGAAAGCCAGTTCGTATAGTCACGAGAGATGAGAAGAAGCTAAGGAACAAGACAGTCAGATTAGTTAAAAGTCCAGTGGAGCAACGATGAAAGGGACTGTACTTGGGAAACTGAGAACATGATTAGAGACGCTTATCCTGAATTGTTTCATTGTATGTTTTACCTTTTTAATTGATTTTGATGAGTACCTTGTCGTAATTTTGAGGACGAAATTCTTTAAGGAGGAGAGTCTGTAACAACCCTAATTTCGAGTAATATTATTTAGGACATTTAATTAGTTAAATTAAAAGAAATAATGTAAGTTGGTTAAGGGATTGAGATTCATATAATCTAAAGGGTAGTCGTGCCTAGTTAAACTAATGAAGTAAATGGAATTAAAATGAAATAGGAAGGGGAAATTAGATAAGGGAAAAACAGGAATGAGTCATATTCATATACCCTAAGCCTTCATGCCATTTCATTTTACACATTCATAAATTAAAATCTAAACCTAGAGAGGCCGACCATCATTAAGGGAAGCAAGAAGAAGAGAAGCTAAAAATCAAAAGAAGAAAGCTTAATCAACTTAATCCAAGATCAAATCTTAACTCCCTAACAACAAAGCTAAGGTGAATAATAGGTTACATCACATATTTTTGATGTTTTGGTTTCTAGATCAGGTCCGAATATTTTTGCAAAGTAATTTTGCCATGTTTTCATTGTTAAAATGGATATATATGCTTATTGACGATTTATGCTATTTCTAATGGATTTTATGATAGCTTTTAATGTGAAAACCCTATTAGATGACGTCTAAATGCCTTGCAATTTTTATATAAGGTCAGAAATGATATTTTAAAGATGGGTTTCAAATTTCATAATTATTTTAATTAATGTGGATTTATTATTAATTTTCTAGTGAAGAAAATGGGTTAATTCGGTTTAAAATTAATTACGGCTAAATTATATTGTTTTTGGGTCAAAAATTTATATATGTTAGAAAACATATTAAAAATGATTTATGGGAATTTTTGTAGAATTTTCCTAAGTGTTTTAGTTAGTATATAAAATTATTTAAGGTATGGGACTTAAATGTTTTATATATTTATAAAAGGAGAAGGGGCATTTTGTAAATATTTTAAATAATTTACTTCTGAAATTTTGGCAGCACTTTTAGAAAAGAATTTAGAAAATAAATTAGCAACCAATCATATGTTGACAAACAAAGCAGGTTAGTTGAAAAGAAATTACTTTTTAAAGTTAAAAAATCAGTTTTACCATGTTTTTCTAGTTTCGCCACTTTCGGCACCAACCTTTCGACTAGGTACTTCCGCCTCCATCTCCATCGGAATCAATGCACATGGTATCAAAGACTAGGTACGTAGTGAATTGGACAATGGCGAAAGGTATTGGGTCGAAACAAGGGGTTCCAAAGGGGTCGAAGCCTTGCTTTGCTTTCCAAAGGAAACGCGCCTGCTTTGCTTTCGAATAAGATGGCTTTCGACTTGGTCAGCTTTAGAATTTGTTAAATTGTTTTAAAGAAAGTAGCTTTCAAAGTAGGTTGCGCTTTTGTTTTAAGTAAATGCTTTCGAAGGGGTCGAAACCCCTACCTGCCGCTGTTTTACCTTTCGAAGCAGTGCCTCCGAAAGGGTCCCTTTGTTTTAAAGATTAGAGCCGCTTCTCCAATGCTTTCGAAGGGAAGGGTTTCGACACCATCCACTTCTTTACCTAGGAAATTGCTTTTGAAAGAGTTGATTTCGACTTAGTTGTATTAAGACCCTTTTTGATATTTTGAAAGTTAAACCGAAAGGTTTCAAAAGGAATGGTTTCCAATGGTTGTTCCGCATATTTTGACTTGAACCTAATGCTTTCGAAAGGTTTTTTTTAAGTAGTATACTTTATTGCTTTCGAAAGGTAACAAGAAAAGGTTTCGAAGGGGAGGTCCCCTAGTATTTTCGAAAGTTGTGTGTGTATAAGGTTTCGAAAAGGTGATTCCCCAGTGTTTTCGAAAGGTTTACCTTAGTGTTTAAATGGAACGATTCCAACGGTTTCGAAAGGCATATTTAAAGTGTTTAGAAGAGGATGTCTACGGTTTATAAAGCTTTCGAAAGGGGTACTTTTTATAGTTTCGAAAGGGGTACTTTCAATGGTTTCGAAAGGGATTGCTTAAAGGTTTTAAACAAAGGTTTCGAATGTTTTCATCAACAACGTTTTGAGTAAAGCATATAACATGGCAAAGTGATTTGAGTAAAGCAAATAGTATATTTTCCTTATATAAGTATGATTTAAAGGGTTAAATCATTTTGAAAAGGTTTTCAAGGAAAATTTAAAGAGTAGTTAACCCTAAGTAAAATGACTCGGATATTTGTATACCAGATGGGACAGGTATAGGGTCGTGCATATACATTAGCTATTAGCCTCTAGCTAATTTAGTCCAAAATTCCAATGTGCAGGGCTTAGTCACAGGTAAGACTTAAATGATGGTTACACACAGAAAGGAATATATATATACAGAAAAGAAGGATAGGTTATTGGTAAGCCTGAAAAAACATTAGGATCAGGTGACCCTTGGAGAAGTAAGTTAAGGATAGACCATCCAGAAGTATGTCTAACAGTTGTTAGATAATTTGTTTAGTTTGTCTGGTAGGCCCGAGTAAGCCAAAGGTTAGTAGTTAGCCAAACAAAACTACATTATTTCGGACAGATGGTCCATTTATTACCTGTTTTTGAGCATATATGATATTTTCTATTATTGATATAATCGGTTTGATTAACCAGTTTGGTTGTAAGATTATGATTTGCAAAATGGTATGTTTTATAGGGATATTAGTGAGGGGATACCCATTCTGCTAAGTGGCCCGGTCTCACTTAATATCAGTAAACCGAGATGTAACAGTATTATTCACACCAGGCTTTATGTTTGGCTCGAAGTTTATGGTTTCCCTTAAACTCTCGGGTGCTCAAAATTAATTTGAGTAGATTGAGAGTTTGGGTTTACAAGATTAGTAGGAGGGCGAATAAAACTTCCGGAGATGATCAGGAGGCAATATTAGTTATATTTAGGAGTTGCTGTTTTTGTTTATTCCGCCGTGATGTATTATGACAGTTTATGTCTATATAGTACTCCGATCATCCAAGGGGGCATCTTCATATGTCGCTCTTGGTGTATTTATGTAATAATTATATTTGATCTGAACCTGGGAAATGATTGGGATATTATAATGGAATACGAAACATGTTTTGTGACATGTACTCAGAAAAGTTGTGATTTTGTATCATATTCATGTGCTTCTGATATTATGGATACCATTAACATTATCATAATTTGTCGTCGGAAGTTAGTACTATAGATGACTGTATCATTTGTAGCGCTTAGCTTTGGGCCTCAAGATAGGGTATGTTACACAAGAACACCTATGCTTACTTCTATGGGTGACAAGACACACCTATACAATCTTAACTTTCTACGGGTGGCAGGATGCACCGTTACAATAAGTAGTAGAGTAATGTCTACAAGAAATTGAACCTTTCAATTATATGGTTGATGTGCACGTAAATGTGCATATTTTTACCACCATATTTAATCCATTTAAATTAAATAAATGATCATATTGGGTATTTTAACTTGTTTAAACCAAAATTCAAATTATTTGAAATTGTCACATATTCATCTTCATATAGGGGCAAAATGGTCATTTTTATGCATTTATTAAATTGTGAAAATTTACTTGGAATTTTCTATGTTGTTTTGTAGGAAATTTAGTGAATTTTACAAGTGGTTACATAATGATATATGCATGCACAAGAGTGAAGAGAACAAATGAAGATGGAAATAATTCAAAGTGAAGTTAATGGAGGACCCCACCTACCCACCTACCTTAATGTACAAATTAGATGCTAATGCACATGCTTATGGAATTAATGGCTTCATGTACACTTAAATGAGGATTATTTGAAGCTAATGATTACTTGGCCTCCACACTTCCTAAGAGGGTATTTTGGGCATTCCTCAAAAATATGAATTATGGTTTAACACATGTATAAAATCCCCTTATGTTTCATGTAACCCTCTCCTCTCTTAGTCTCTCTTTGTTTAGTTTAGGCTCAAAAATAAAACTCAAAGCTCTCTTTCTCTTTTCATGGCTACTTAGCCATATTTTTTATTTCATGTAACTTTCATTTTTTTTAATGTTAATTAGTGCTCTCTTTTCTTTTACATGCTTCTTTTCCTTTTATGTTGTAGTGTAGATCTCTCTTATTTCATGCAAGTAGATTAGCTTTTTCTTTCTTTTTTCTCTCTTTTTCCTCTTGTTTGTTTAATGTTGCTTTCTACATTTGTTGATTTGATAACAAAAATGAGAAGCTAATCCCTTCAATTTAGGGGTAATGAAGCTCTCTTGAATCATGTAGATGCAACATAATTTCTTTTATGTCTCTTTTGTGCATAATGGAAAGTAGATGTTTGTGTGGTTTTGTGTTTAATATTGAGTTTGATAGCTTATATTGTTCTAAACAAATAAGCTATGCTTAGTCATATGAATCATTAATTACCTTTTCATCTACATATGATCATGGTAATGGAGTGGATTTAGAATCAAAATTTGATGGTTTATGTTTCTAATTCAATAGTTAATAAACCATGCTTAAAATAGATTCTACTTTTGATTTCATATCATTTTCATTGAAGTTAGTAAGTGGGTTAGAGGGTGCATTAAAGTTTGATGGTTTAAGTGTGTTAATCAATAACACAATTAGGCCATGCTTATGATAAATGCATCAACTAAACTCACACATGACCAAAAAGAGATCATAATATCATTATGTTGATTTATATGATCATGAGTGGGGATTTGCCTCTAAATTGCTCTTTAATCTCATCTTTTTATTCTCCTTAGTTTTAGTTTGTTTTTACTTTCTTTTAGTTAGTTAACAATCACTCGACTTTGGTTTAATTTGATCAAATATAATTTTAAAATCATCAATTCTCTGCGGATCGACCCGTATTCGCCACGTGCTACATTCGTACACCGTGCGCTTGCGGTTAATTTTATTTCTAAATACGTTCGACGGTTTTCTAAACCGATAGACAATCCGTCGACGAACAAGTTTTTGGCGCCGTTGCCGGGGAATGATGTTGATGGATGTTGATGTTGTAGTGTAGTTCGACGTTGTATGGGATGGTGGTCAATGGTGTTATTGTTGAAGTGGAAAGGTGAAGTAGAGGTCTATATATGTTTGATTTCTTCGAGATGGAGTAAATGATAAAGAATTTGTATGTGTCCTCTTCAATTTTTTGTAGATTAAAAATCGTTGAAGAAATAGAGGGAAAGAGAGCGGATCCGTAAAGTATACGTGTATGTAAATAAATGGACTTATTTGCAAAATGTGAGAATGTAGAGAATAAGAGAAATGAGAGAGAATTACTTCAAAAATCATTGTTCAAAGCCATAAATAGAAGATGAAGAGAAGTGACTTTTCACGAAAGGGTGAAATAAGTGTCCGTTCAGTTATAATGAAAAGTTGCAACTAACGACTAGTAACATACACTTTTTGATATGTCGACATATCCAAGTGTAAAATGGCAATCCTTTTGTAAAAATTGTTTTATCTCTTCTAATTTGTAAAACCAATATTAAAATTTAATAAAAAGGTAATGGATATTAAAATAAAGTGGTTTTAAAGAAAAAATTCAAAGAATTGATATGGGATTTTTAAATATTAAATCTAAAACTCAATATACTTTAAAACTGATTAATTATTGTCTTGTAACCTTCCAGCCTTTGTTTCTTAAATCTCTTGCGTTCTCCTAGATTTTCCTTAATCTCCTTTATTCTTCTAGTCTTGTTTTTGTTTCCTAGATCTTGATTCCTCTTGATCTACCTGGTCTTGTACATGAGTTTTTGTATTGATTTGCCATGATATGTGTACTGCATCTCTACTTGATTGTCTTGCAATTTGTCTTGATAGTATTCCTATATTCCCTGTAATATTTCAAACATAACCTTGGAAAATCATCATTATTAATATTTATTTGGTTGTTATCGTCAAACCAATACCAGTGGTTCTAACGTTAAATAGTATCTCATAAGCAACAACTTGACTCTTCACCTACTAAAATAATAATATAAAACAAGTAACTATTACACACATATACACACAAGAGTATATTTGATATAATCTACTTTATTTAAATATCAAATTGATTAAAATAAATCAATTATTTAAACTCCTTTTCAACAAATTAAATAAAGTAAAACTTTATTTGAAACTACTTTTAGATCTGATCTAAAATCAATTAGACTTCATAGGCCCAACAATGAACAAAAATGAATTTTTTGACGCTTTCGAATGGCCAGGTTCCTTCAATTAAATTATTAATAAATATTATTTTAAACATTAACTAAAAAATTAATATTTTAAATAAATTAAACAAATTAAAATATTATTTAAACACTTTTATTTAATAAATACTAAATTTCATTTAGTATAAATAAAATTTTATATGCATAAATACGAAATAAGATCTTGTGTAATTTAGCAAAAGGAATTTTTTGAAATTCATCCTTTTTTACCCATTTGCCAATGCACCCTGATCCAACAATGGTAGCAGATCATGCATTGTGTTTATGTGAATAATAACTAACACATAGAGCACTATTTTTGAAAAGCTAAAGTAGATGGGTGCCTAAGGAAAATGTGCTTAAAGTAAGGAGAATGTTACTCTAAATAATGACCACTCTTGAGTGAAAAACCTCATAATCTCCTCGTCTTTGCTTGGCTCGTCGAATTGGTCAGCTTCTAAGGTATGCCTTTATGGAAGACCCATAAGTGTTTTATAGTCTTAGGCTAATTCAAATACGCGTATTTGAATATCATAAAATTAATTTAAAATTGGTTTAAATTAGCTAATTACATAATATTATAAAGAGTTAAAAAATGTAAACTTAAATTTGTTTTGAATTTAAATAAATATAAACATTATGTCTACATATTAACTAAAAATTAATAAAAGAATATATATAAATATATAAATATATATATAATTGAATAAATATAAATCTTATAATAATTAAATATGTATACATTTATATGTATAAAGTAAATGGGAGGTTAAAAATAAATAAAACCTATGAGACTTAAGGGAGTATAAATTTGGGTGTATATAAAAGATATATGATATCATAAGCTATACTCATTATACTCATCTCCCTTAGATAATCGATAATGCTCTACAAAATTGTTTTTAATTTCAATTTAAAATAATAATGCTCTCCATCATTTATAATATATATATATATATATATATGTATTGTAACAACCTGTACCTTAATGGGCCTGAATATCAACAAAAATCGAAACCCAAGTCCATCAAAGTATAGATCGTTGGATTTGGTACATGCAAATAAGCATGAGCATTATCGGATATTAATAGAAATCTAAACTCACAACGGAAACAATAATAGGATAAGAATACTGATTATGACTATTACCATGGAATTAATGGTATTCAGCAGATTTTCACATCAGCATCGAGCTTGAGAGAAAAGGAGACTTCTCCAACAACTAAACACATCCATCTCTAGTGACCTGTTCCTCTATGTCTATCCTCTGGGTTGTAATGAGGAGGGGGTCATAACAAAGTTCTGGTGACTGCAAAATCTATAAACTATCCATAACATAAATTTATACCGATTAGATTCTATTATTTGTTATGTTTGTTTAAGGTTAGCAATTCTAATCTAACCGTGCATTACGTACACGATTACTTACCTACCTGTTCCCAAGGTTCAAAATACCGATGAAGCCTTATCAACCACCCAATACTTCCATACCTATTTTCCACTTAATACTTCTAAATATGAAGCGGGCTTCTACTATCACCACATAATACTTTTAAAAGAGAAATATGTAGACTCTTCCATTTAAGACCTCAGGTGAGGTAAACTCCGTCATTTAGGACCTATTCCCTAGGTGGACTTCTAGCGTCATCATTATTGGTCTATTGGTCCAAGCTACTAAGACTTTTGACCACTATCTATGACCTTATAATTTATAATAACCATACCTCTAGTGCATCTATCTTCATTAAAGTCTTAACAATGTGAAAGGCTGTACCCAAGCCACTTAATACCTCATTAACAAGAAGTAGGTATGCCTTTCACCATTAACACCTATTTGTAGGTAGGCCTTTGCCATTTAATACATAATCCCAAGGCAGACTCCTCACTGGTACTATCTTCTTGACATTGCTTGGAAATCTCATTAGGCTACTTAATACTTCTTTTATAGGAAAGAGGCGGCCCTTACAACCGCTTAATACCTCAAGCCTAAAGCGAACCTCTCCTGAGATATCCAGTATCACTCTTATAAATATGGAATCTCATTAGATTACTTCTTTAGGAAGGGAGGCGGGCCCTAAGATAGCCACTTAATATCTCAACACTACAGGAAACCTTTTAGAGATATCATTATTTATTTGCAATCTCACTAGGTTACTTAATTCTTCCTTTTAGAAGAGAGGCGGCCCCTGCAAATACTTAGTACCTCAAACCAGAAGCGAACCCCTATGGAGATATCCCTCACTACTGCTAATTCCAAATTCGGACCATTTAATACTTTTTAATTAAGAAAGCAGGTCTAATCTCTTACGCCATCAGGGGTCCTAGGATTAGTGATATCTCACATCAGTAGTAAGTGCACCCGACTGCTGGTAGCCTCAAAGTGAAGGGCAGTCTTCCGTCGAGTGACTCTACTGACCTCACATCATTAACCTACTAAGTCCAATTAACCATCCTAAGTCTTTACTTATATTATCTTAGGTAGACATTGGACTTATCTTACTAGTTCCTTTTTTTAAGGCAATAAGATTTACCTTAAATATTTATCTAACCATAAATCCCCTTTTAGTGGTCTTAAATATCAATTTGTCCATAAAATCCTAATAGGCATTTCCTAAGACATTTATGTATGATTACTTATTTCAAATTAGTGACCTTTTTTATATTTATTCCATTTTTATCAGTCCTATTAATTCATTTGTCACTATTAATTGTAACTCCTAACTTATTTCCAATAATTGCCCATTAATTGGAGTTACAATCTTTAATTAACCAATTGTAACCCCTAATCTAATCGTATCCATTATTTCCCATTTATTGCCCATTAATTGGGGTTACAATCTTTTATTTCCTTTTAATTATCGGAGATTCCTAATTTATTGCCCATTAATCGAAATTACTACAATTCCTAATTCTACCTATTCGCTTCCCTAAATATAATAATAACAAACGAACGTTACGTATGAATAACGCGCGAGTAAATGTTGTTCTTCTTTATTAACGCAATAAATACGTATAAACAGCCTAATAAAACTACTTATTAGGGACTAAATATATTCTAGTCATACATATGTAACTAGAATATGCTTTCCATATTTAATTTGCTGGAATTTAATTCCCTAGGAGGACTTTTTGTTGTGATTTCCAAATTTGGTTTAACACAAAAAGGAAAGATTGACTCCGTTTGTAATTACAAGGAGTGGATAATTTCTTTTTAATTGGAATAGACAGTGTAAACTATGAATAAATCTGTACTTTACACATCTCTTCCCTTTTTGTTTGTGGATATTCCTTGTTAAATTAAACGTCGCCCCTTTTAAATGAAAAGTGGAAAAGGTAAAAAAATTTATAAAAATCAAACGGACGTTCTTCCCACAAATTAAACTATAGAAAATCTACAACCTAGCACAAATTGGGCAATAATCCAAAAATCCTATATTACACCCAAGTATAGATATGAAATAAAAATATACATCGTTCAAATTCTAAAATCTTTTGGACTGATTTTCAGATCTAGGTGTAAACATATTATAAATTAGATCTAAAACACGAATATGCAGGCATTAGTTTCCTACACTAATTTAAGCCTACAATTCACAAATAAAATTGATTTAGGCATAAAAATCAACCGTATGCCAACGAAATAGATTTAAAATCATAAACAATATATGAAATTTCTCACCGACCTACTAAAAGTGATCCAAATCTCCAGATCCGAAGTAAAACCTTAAATTCAACTCCGATCCATTTTAATCCAAGAAATATGTATAAAAAGGATATATGCATAAATTAGATTACAGATCTGAGAAGTGATTTGGGATTGGGAGAGAAAATAGATACAAATATACAAATACATATAAATTACCTCAAATACGCGTAGAGTTGATTCTTTTCTTTTCTCCTTTTTATTAGATTTCTATTCTTCTCCAATTTGTATGAATATAGATATAAATAGCATATTTTTATAATTTAGAAAGAAAATGGAGAAGAAAAGGTGGCAGAGCTTCGCTACTGTCTCTAGAATAATATGAGAAGAGAACGGAGGGTTAGGCCTGAATTTATAGGCGCAAGAATCAACCTCAAAGTTAGATTGAAATATATTAAATCTGGGCCGTATATGGCCTAGGTTCATTGCGGTCACCACACACGAAGCAGTCGATCTCCCCCTTCCTAGGGGTCAACCGTCCCTGGTCGACAGCTGAAATACGCTAGTTGACCTGTGGGCCCTATGTAATTAATATAAAACGTAAATTTTCCTATTCGAATTATTTCCGTTCCGAATTCGTTTTTTTTCCGTAACTTCTTCATTTGGACTCTGATCGCAAAACTTGAAATATGAAAGTTTCTTAGAATTTCGCCACGAATGCAATGGTGCAAGTTTCGTTATCAAATTCCATTATTTGCACAAATTCCATTTTTGGAGCCTAATAAATTAACTAACTAATTAATTAAACAACTAATGCCAAATTACGAAGTGTTACGTTCTCCCCCCC
Organism: Allium fistulosum; assembly: GCA_030737815.1. NCBI lineage: Eukaryota > Viridiplantae > Streptophyta > Magnoliopsida > Asparagales > Amaryllidaceae > Allium > Allium fistulosum. The sequence continues at coordinate 372,421,019 of CM060902.1, read as the reverse complement.
CCCTTAAAAAGAATTTCGTCTCCGAAATTTCACCAATGACTAAGTCATGGTTTTGGCTCTTGATTATACTAAACTACACAACCAATGAGTGTATAACCAATTTTTTGCAACCAACGTGCGTAAGTGCATAGTATATTACCATATCACCACATAGAAAATATGTATGCAGAATGATTTTAAATCGGATCCTCCTATATATATATGCATTTCTTTGAAAACATTTTTGAAAAATATGATGCAAACAACCTATATATAGTGATAGTTCTATATATATGGACCATTTTGAAAATTCTTTTCAACCAAAACCCCCATAATCCTATGAATAGAAGTATGAAGCAACCAATTTTTGCATCCAATTCCAACCATCCAAAAATCTAATGTGTTGAAAAATCGTTTCCTAAACTTTACTCCTATGCCGTAAAAAGGAATTTAGGTGGTGAATTTATCATTCTTATTTCCTATTCCCATAGTACAATGTAATTTTCCCCGCTGCCTTGGATTTACTCAAAATTTACCATGTATAAAACGCATAAGGAAGCTTATTTTCACGCTCTAAAACATAATTGTGTCTTAAAATAGACTCGCGCCGATCGTCCACAAGGTATGAAAATAGAAATTCCAAGGCTAAAACAACTTTTCCCTTATTATCGCATCGTTGATTCTAATACACCGGTAAATCCGCAAATTCTAACTATATTTGTCTTCTCTACAATTAACATGTGGCCTTCAAAATCAAATATTTCACAAAAATCTTTCTTACTTTTCAAATTTGTCCGTCATTTAAAAAATAAAATCCCAAAATACTTAGACGCATATTTTCCCTTGAAATCAATTTTTTGAACAAAAATTCTAAAACTAATTTAAGAGCCAAAAATACTTAAAACCTAAAAACGTTTTTGTAAAAGAGAAACTTTTCAAATCAAGGGGAAGCTTTTAAAAATATTTTCTTCTCAAATTTTTTGATAAATCAAGCTATAATTCAGCGTAGTCGGAAGTCGGTTATGCGTTAAATGCATAAACAAAATTCTAAAATTTTACAACTAACCTTTACCCATAAAACTTGACATTTTATTTAAAAATGTCATCATGCCCAATTATCCACAAAATTTAGCTTTTAAGGAACATGAGCAATGGCCCGTGATACCAAAACAACTTTATCATGTCCTTATTTTCCAACTATTGTAAACTTTCAGTCTTATATTGCATTTACTGTTAGTTAATTGTCTTTTATGTGATTTTTATATTTATACTGCTTTTTCACTATGCATATATAAGAGCGATTTGCATGTCCAAAAATATTAACATAGTGAATAAATAGGAACTCATAATATAGTGCGTGCCTTTTACAAGAGATAACTAATAGTTACAACCCAACAACCTAAAAGAAAAGGACAAATGATGGAAACGAAAAGACAACAACACCATAAATCCTAAAATTATGCCTACAGATTATGAGATGCCTTGCTTTGTGGCTGGAGCACGATCTATTGCTATGACCCTTGAATGGTCATAGCATAGTGGCTATAAACCCAATCTCATGCTACTGGCACCGCCGGTGTTGCTGATGGCTTCAGAATTGCCATCTTCCTGAGTAAGGATCTAATGATGGCAGAAGGAACCTTCTACTAAACTGCCTTTCCATAGTGGTTCACCCGTATTACCTAAAGACGAGTGTGTATAGGTGAAAATATGGAAAATGACTCCGTAGAGTGTTAATCCTTAATCAACAAATTGCATTATAAGGGTGCGGGTCCAATTGATGGCGATGCCACCATTACTAGCATAGGTAGTCTTCCACACAAGGAGATAAATCCAGTCGTAACTTCCCGTCTTAGGGATGACATTATACCGAATGATGCGCATAACTTGACGACAATTAGACGTAGATTACTCATCTATCAAACACCGACACCTATATAAAAGATCTGCTACAAAAATTTTGAGTCGGTCACTTCGAAATCATCCAAGTCCGCGTCCTTCGTGGAGGACTCCAAAATCTCGACGAGATCATCATTAGTCAGCTCAATCAAGACACCTTTCACCTCTGAACGAATCAAACTGTTGCCTCCATCGAAATTCTATGCCAATAGGGCTTTGAAAAGGTAGATGGAGCATGGGTAACATTCCCACTTAAAGGCCTCAAAGCAAAGGATTAGTGCAACTCCTACCGTGACGAATAGCTCATTCAGCCCAAAAGCGGCAAAACCTTCTGCTCATTCTAGTCCAACCAAGTGGCCACTTGAGGGTTGAGACCATAATCGTGTGAGGAAAAATCGACTATACAAAAAGGTGTCTTGGGCTAAGAAGTGGTTGGAGGGAGGAAATAGGGTTTTGATCTGGAGTGGTGGTGGAGCAAGATCTAACGTGCAAAACTAGCATGAATGGGAGGTAAAGCTGTTGTTCTTAGGGGAAAACGGCGTTGCCTAGGGGAGGAACAAAAGATAGAGGACGATACTTAAAGGAGGAGGAGGTTGGAGATTGGATTCGACTTGTTGAGGAAGGGGGAACAAAAGAAGGCAACTGGGGGAATTCGAAAGCGACTTTATAGTTCCATTCCAGGTTCAAGTTGTGCCAAAACTCGTTAATCGGTAGGCCAATCTAGGTTTACCGCTAGATGGTGAACCGCTAGTTGGGCTTTAGGCATTAATTAAACCTAGGCCCAATTAGGGTCGGATTAAATAATAATAATCATTCGTTTCATCTCCTTCGATTCGACATAATCCAAAAAATACCTGTCCTCTTCATGGCGGTGTCAAAGCCTACCACGCCTAGTCCTGAACCATGCCCCAACAATTCACAATAGTCCCAATAAAACTACTGTGACCAACAACAATTCCAACAACCTAAAAATATTCCAACTGCTATTTCCTGCCCACTTCGCAAGGAAATATTTCTTCCAATAGCTAGTGATACATCAACACTTCAAACTACATACCCAATAAAATTGAATGTCTTTCCTATTTTGTCTGTATCTTAAAGAGAAAAGATTTTAAAAACCTCGATTTTATAAATTGAAAAATCACTAAGCTAAATGTAAGCTCCTTTATACTTGTTTCTAAATAATAGAAACTATTTCATACCAAAACTTCTCTTAAAAATCAAACTTATACATACATACATACATACATACACACACACATATATATATATATATATATATATTTTAGGATTTCCAAAAAACCTTTTTTTTAAAACACAAATTTCCAAAATTGGAAAAACTATTTCCTTGCCAAAAATTAAAATCAAGCCTTTACTATATATACATAAAATATTTAAGGATTTCAAAAATTAATCATTATAGGCTAAAAACTTCTTAACATGGCCAATGTAGTAGTATATGTGTTTCTTTGAAAATTAAAATTCCAAAATTTTCCCAAAACAAAATTACCAAAATAAATCCTTGGGAAAATAAATCCTTTGAAAACCCTTTTTCCAAAATCTAAGGCATTTCCGAAACCTACTTTATAAAATTCTCTCATAGGTTTTAGGCTAAGGAGAAATTAATTATTCAAATAAAAATCCAGTTTGCTATCAAAGAGTGATTAATGAATGCACCCTAGCAAAAACTTGCCTTCGGACAACTGTGACATACAGACTCTAATTTTCCACCCATCTGAAATAAACATGTGTATCCGATTGGAACTCTTCATAAAAATCAAAAATCACAAGGTAGCTAGAATCTCAACCATCAAGTCGAACACCTCTAGTCTTCGGAATTCTGCCATATTTCGTACTCATGCTCTTCATCAGTAGCGCCTTATGCATCGCCAGCACTCTGTGGGGTACTTCGGAGTCGGCGTGAAAATCTTAACTCTAAGATATTTCCAATAATTAGTTGCTTTGCCCATTCCTTCGGAGTGGAACTACAACTACTTCTACAGTTAGAATCCTTAGAATCTAATGTAAAAATATAATAATACTAGACAAAAAGTATGAATACTCAATTTATCCTAATTCCACTGATCTACTAACCTAGGCTTTAATACCGAATGCAACAACCCGTACCTTAATCGGCCTAACTTTTGAAAAAAATCGAAACCTAAGTCCATCAAAGCACGGATCGTTGGATTTGGTACCTATAAATAAGCATGAGCATTATCAGAAATTGATAGAAATCTAAAATCATGGCGGAAATAATAATATGATAAGAATACTAAGTTAGACTACTACCTTGGAATTAATTGTATATCTTGAATAGCAGATTGTCACATCAGCATTGAGCATGAGAGAGAAGGAGACTCTCCAAAAACTAAACCCACCTAGTTCCAATGACCGTTCCTCTAAATCTATCATGTGGGTTGTAATGAGTAGGAGGACAGAACATCGTTCTGGTGATTGGAGAGTCTATAAATTGACCATAACGTAAATTTATACCAATTGGTTTTCATTTAATTGTTATGTCTATTAAGGTTAGAAATTCTACTCTAACAATGCATTGCACACACGATTACTTACCTACCCATTCCTAAGGTACAAAATACCGACGAAGCCTTATCAACCGCCTAATACTTCCATATCCATTTGCTACTTAATAATTCTAAATATGAAGCAGGCTTATACTATCACCACATAATACTTTTAAAAGAGAAATAGGTAGAGTCTGCCATTTAAGACCTAAATCGAGGTAGACTCCGTCATTTAAGACCTATTCACAAGGTGGACTTCTAGCGTTGTCATTATTGGTCTATTGGTCCTAGCTACAGAGACCTTTGACCACTATATGGCCTTATAATTTATAATAGTCATACCACTAGCGCATCCATCGTTATTAAAGCCTTAGTAATATGAGAGGCTATACCCAAGCCACTTAATACCTCAATAACAAGGACTAAGCAGGCCTCTGACCATTTTGACACCTATTTATAGGTAGGCATTTGCCATTTAATACCTAACCCAAGGCGGACTTCTCACCGATACTATTTAGCTGACATTGCTTGGAAATCTCATTAGGCTACTTGATACTTCTTTTATATGAAAAAGATGGACATTACAGCCGCTTAATACCTCAAAGTTGACATTGCTTGGCCCACTACAAGATGATAATTATAGAGGCTTTGATTGAATCGAGACCAGACTCGAGTCGGTGAGAGGTTGGAAATATATGGAATTGATTCAATCTGAGTGGTTCGACCTATATACACGGGTCGGCCTGTATACATGGTTTGGCCGAGGAAGGGAGGACGTGTGTCATTCGGTCTTGTGAGATGGCATGTGTCGCTCGGCTAAGGAAAGGTGGTGTTAGAAACTCAACTCATATCGCTCGGTCAGGATTGGGAAAACGAGATGGCTCGGCCATGAAGGGGAGACTAAGTGGACCGGTCACTTATCGCTCGGTCATGAAGGGAAGACTAAGTGGACCGGTCACTCATCACTCGGCCATGAAGGGAAGACTAAGTGGATTGGTCACTCATCGCTCGGCCATGAAGGGAAGACTAAAGTGGTTCGGCCGTTCATCGTTCGAACTATGAAATTAGCAGATTATCTACAGGGCAATGTGACCAGTCTTTCTTTTCTCCGGGCTATGTTACTAGTTGCTCTGAGTCATGGGTGACTTAGCTTCGAGTCCAGCACGAAGAACTCATGAAGCGGCCAGAATGGATCGGAGGTTACTGGCTCGGTCATAGGGTTTCGGCACACATGGGTCGGTGAACGTGAGTTCCATACTGTGGGTCGAGGTATCCGGGTCATGGGCCTGCATAGGGACTAGCATGTCTTCATCCGTAAATAGAGGGGCAGGGGTACAGTTAGGGGGATCTTCTTTTTTCGAGAACTCCAGGGATACTTTGCCATTTTTGATACTCTCCTTCTTTTAGTTCTAACTTGTATTCGAGTTATTTGTTTACGGATTGCATCTATATTCAATTCTTTGAGAAAAGCAATAAAGATTACATTAACAGTGGACGTAGGCAGTTACGCCGAACCACTATAATTCTGGTGTTCTTGTTTCCGCAGTTAACTTTGCATATATTCCTCTATTTTAATTTATTATCTTCATTAATTTCTCTACACAAATCTTTTCTTGGGTGTTAGTGACCAATTTTGGTGCTAACATTTTGATGCTTTCACTGAGAACCTTGCATTCTCAAGCTGTTAGATCTACTTTGTCGCTACTGGATTGAAGAAATCTCCCGAAAGAGATCCAGATTCACTCTCAAGAGTCCAAAAACACTACTCAGAGCTCACGCAGATAACTCTAAGATGGGAAGACCACGTACTAGATCAGCCTCCCACAACACGGATGTCAACGAGACCGCCAGCGTCCAACAAGTGGGACCTAGCAATCAACAAGCTAATCCAGGTGCAGGACTGCCACCGTCCTAAACCAAGCAGAAGTTGTCACTGGGACAGATTTCAACGAGCTGATGAGAGAACTCGTGGAAAGCAGGAGATAGCTTAACGACCAAATTCAAGCTAACGCCAATCTCATGACCCAGATTGCTCAACAACAGCATCAGAATGCTGGAGGAAGCCCCGTTTCCTACTCATCAAGTGACAACTCTGCTTTGTCGGATGAGCATCACAGGCGTAGACGCCGTAGGATTGAAGCGGCACTAACAGCTGCAGTAGAACAATCCAACAGAATTGGTCCAAGCACTCTACCTGGAATCGCGGCCCCTCACTTGCTCCGGGAAAATCACACTCAAATTGGAGTAGGAAACTAATATCTGGAGCACATGTGGAATCTGGTGCACCACCAAGCCAGGGTCGTAGCGTAGCGGGTCCCCAGGACATGCATTTGGGAGATCACTTACCAAGGAGGCACCGGCTAGAATGGTCACGCAAGACGGAGTCCAACCTGCCACCTCCCATTCAGACCCCGGATTTATCAGCTATGGTCAGACAGCTGATGATAGAAAATCAGGGCTTATCTAACGACGATTGGGGTACAGCTAGGATTCATACTCCGTTCATAGATGTTATCCTACAAGCTGAGTACCCCCGGAAGTTCAGCATGTCGACTATTCTAGCCTATGAGGGAAAGACTGATCCCCGACAGCATGTAATGAGATACAAATGGATGATGGACTCGGCTAGGGCAAATGATGCGACTAAATGTAGGTGTTTCCCAATAACCTTATTCGGAATCGCCACCATGTGGTTCACCAGACTTCCTCCGCGATCGATCTCTAGGTTTGATGAGTTAGCGGCAAAATTTGTGGAACGGTTCAGAATTCATACCACTCGCCTAAAGGACATGATGTCTTTATCCAGTGTGATCCAGGCTCCAGGGGAGTTGCTAAAGGAGCATTTGCAGAGATTTCACATTGCTACTACCGAAGTTAGCAACCCGAATGACCACGCTATTCTCATGGCCGTGATGCGAGGAGTAGATCCGGACTCGGAGTTTGGTGATTGGCTGGCAGGAAAACCTCCGGCTACCTTGGAGCGTTTTTATTTAAAGGCGCACCAATTCATGAGAAGGGAGGAAGCCAGGTGGATGAGGCGTGGTAGTGCGCCAGGGCTTGGCAAGGAGACGGTGCAAAGCAATATTGCGGTAAAGCAATCTGGTGACAATTCTGGAAAGGTCCAGGTTAATGTTCAAAACAAGCCCGAGCAGTCTAAAGGTTCCAGAGGAGGAAATTTCGGAAGGAAGAGGGAAGCTGGAAAGTGGAAACCAAGGATCCCGACCTACAACGAATACACTCCTCTGAACGCGTCTCTGGAGAATATTTATTTATCAACTTGTAACACTTTCCAATACCGAAAGCCGCGCCCAAAAGAATCCACTGAGGAACAAAAGCAGACTGGGAAGTATTGTCGCTTTCATGAGACTTACGGACACGATATTGAGGAATGTAGACACCTCCATGATGCTATAGAAAAGCTGATTCGATAGAAAAAAATACAGCAATTTGTTAAGAATCCACAGGAAGGCGGACAGGGGACATCCGACCCCAGTCGCGGGTCGGCTCCACATCGACCTGAGGAACCTGTTCGGATTGGGGGCAGATTAGTCATAAGCACGATAGTTGGTGGGACCTACCCGACAGACAAGAATTGGCAAGAAATTGAGCGTTATGCTAGTTCCCAAAAGCTTGCGGATTTTGAATGTTGTTCAAACACAGAAGATGGGACCCCAGCGAAACAGCAGCGAATAATGACGGATGATATTGTATTCAGAAGTAGAGATGCCGATAAGGTGGAGGCACCTACCATTGAACCGATGGTCATCTCGGCAACGATTGGGCCGGCGTTTGTGAGAAGGATACTGATTGATTGCGGGAGTTCTATGAATATTATTTTCAAAAAGGCGTACGACCAAATGAAGATGGAGGCAAAGGATTTGAAGCCATTTAAAGCCCGCATTCATGGTTTTAATGGTGCAGCAACTGATGCGATAGGTTTTGTTGAATTACTGGTTGAGTTAGGAGAAGGTGAATGTAGGAGGGTACATATCCTACGTTTCGTTGTTTTAGATGTTGATTCCCTATATAATGTTTTTTTGGGCTGACCGGCCCTAGCAAAGTTTAGGGCAGCTTTGGCCCCATGGTGTTTGACTTTGAAATTTCCGACCGATAGAGGAGTTGGTGTAGTACATGGCGATCAACCGACTGGTCATGCATGTTATGTGGCTGAGCTGAGAGAGGCCCAGCGAAGAGAGAAGGGAAAGGTTGTGGACAACTCTGTCCGCATCCAAGTAGCGCAAAATTGACAAGTAGTGCCCGAGCCTTGGCTCGGGCAGCAGGGTCGAATCTACAGAAACATAGATCTGAGAGACGTTGATGAATAACCTATGAAGTCTAAAGCTGCACCGGCTGAACTGACGATTGACATTTCGGTCAGCCATAATGACCCATCACGGGTGCTTAAGATTGGATCGCAACTCACTCCCTCGATGAGTGAGGATCTAACTGATTTCCTCCGAGCGAACCTGGATGTTTTCGGTTGGACCCACTCTGATATGTGTGGGATTTCTCCCGCCATCGCAAGTCATATGTTGAACATTGACCCAAAATATGTACCGGTAAAACAGAAAAGGAGAGGTATGGACCCAGAGAGGTCTGCTGCTCTCAGAGAGGAGGTGGACAAACTCAAAGCCAATGGGTTCGTCCGCGATGCCCTCTACCCTGAATTGGTTTCTAACCCCGTACTAGTGAGAGAAGCGAATGGGAAATGGAGGACTTGTGTTGATTACTCAGACCTGGACAAGGCATGCCCTAAGGATAGTTTCCCTTTACCCAGAATTGACCAGCTGGTCGACTCAACAGCAAGACACGAATTATTGTCATTCATGGATGCGTATTCGGGATACAATCAAATCCCGATGCACGTCCCAGATCAGGAACACACTAGTTTTGTCACGAACGTCGGACTGTATTGTTATGTGGTGATGTCTTTTGGGTTAAAGAACGCCGGAGCAACTTATCAGCGCTTGGTAAATCGAATGTTTAAAGACCAAATTGGTAGAACAATGGAAGTCTATGTGGATGACATGCTCGTGAAGTCACGACAGTCAAATGACCACATTCGAGACTTAGCGGAGATGTTTGATATACTTAGATACCGCGGAATGAAAATCATTCCACTGAAGTGTTCCTTTGGTGTAGCATCGGGAAAGTTTTTGGTTTTTATTGTCAATGCAAGGGGAATTGAAGCTAACCCAGAAAAGATTTAGGCTATTCGGGACATACAAGCGCCCAGAACAATAAAGCAAGTACAAAGCCTGAATGGAAAAGTCGCCGCGTTGAGTCGATTCATATCTAGAGTGACCGACAAGTGTATTACCTTCATTGATGTGATAAAGAAAGGGAGGAGAAATTTTGAATGGACGCCTGACTGTGAATATGCATTCCGAGCTCTGGTAGGACACTTGGAAAGTCCTCTGGTTCTGTCAAAGCCTGTAGACCATGAAGTGTTATATGTATACTTGGCTGTGTCTCAACATGCCATCAGTACGGCCTTGGTTCGTGAGGAGGACGAATTCAAAGGCCAGTATACTATGTCGGTAAATGTTTAACAGGGCCAGAAAGAAATTATCCTAAGATTGAGAAGCTATCTTACTGCTTGGTGATTGCATCACGCAAGCTCCGTCTGTATTTTCAGGCACACCCGATCAGTGTTTATTATGATCAACCTTTGCGACAGGTGCTCCAACGACCAGAAACCTTTGGGGGGTTACTCAAGTGGAACATTGAGTTAACTCAATTCGATATCACTTACCTGCCACGGAGGGCTATCCAAGGGAAAGCGCTAGCAGACTTCATCGCAGAATTCACCATATCAGATGAGCCAAGTGGTGTTGATGTCATTCCCCCCATTCGATGGAAACTATACACCGATGGGGCATCTAACGACCGTTGTTCTGGGGCTGGTGTTATTCTAGTAACTCTCGAAAATCGATCGATTTGTTATGCTTTGAAGCTTGATTTCCCAGCTACAAATAATGAAGCTGAATATGAAGCATTGATTGCTGTTTAAAACTTACCAGGGAACTCGGAGTGAAATCGATTGAAATATTTTGTGACTCACAATTGGTGGTATATCAAGTACAAGGAGACTACCAAGCAAAGGGGTAGAGACTTGCCCCATACCTTGCTCGGGTTCAAGAACTGTTGGCAGACCTTGAATATTACAATATTTCGCATATCCCGCTTGAACAAAATGGAGAAGCCGATTCATTGGCAAAATTTGCAAGTACTGGTGATGCACAGCAGATGGGTTTGGTTCCCGTTGAAATCTTACGTACCCCGAGTAAAAATGAGATGGAAGTAGACTCTGTGTCAGAAACAAAAATTGAGAGGGAGTCGTGGATAACCCCGTTCAAGCAATACCTGCTACACGGGACTTTGCGCGAAAGAATGAACGAAAGACGACAAGTCATTCGCAAAGCCTCATGATATACAATGTAGGATAGAGTAATGTATCGGAAAGGATTCTCGGTTCCTTTACTTCGGTGCATCGCCCACGATGAGATAAAGCGGGTCTTGAAAGAAGTTCATGAAGGGGAATGTAGCGACCATACCGGGGGGCAGACGCTAGCCAAAAAGATCCTCCGCTATGGATATTATTGGCCAACCGTGAATCGAGACGCCGCAGACTATGTGAGAAGATGCGACAAATGTCAATAGTATGCAAAGATTCCGAGAGCTCCGCCAATGGAACTCACGCAAATGGTTAGTCCCTGGCCATTCGCAATATGGGGGATCGATATAATCGGCTCCTTGCCAATCTCCAAAGGTGGTGCAAAATACGCAATTGTTGCGGTCGATTACTTCACCAATTGGGTGGAAGCAGAACCCTAAGCTACGATCACCACCAAAAAGGTCATTTATTTCATTATGCGTAGCATCATATGCCATTTTTGCCTCCCACGAACTCTCATTACGGACAACGGAACTCGGTTTGAGAGTAGGGAGTTCAAAGAGTTCTGTCAAAAATATTGCATTGAGAAAAGGTTTGCGGCAGTCGCTCACCCTAAAGCCAATGGACAAGTTGAAGCCGTAAATAAAATAATCAAATCCATATTGAAAAAGCGTTTGGAGAAGGCCAGAGGCAAGTGGGTGGATGAGCTTCCAACAGCACTCTGGGCTTACCAGACCACCCACAAGTCTGCGACTGGCCACACTTCATTCACCTTGGCATACGACACTGAAGCGGTTATACCCATGGAATTTGAAGTTCTCTCTCACCGGGTGACTCATTACGATCCTAAGACGAACCAGGATCTCTTACTGGAATCGCTGGATTTTGTCGATGAAAAACGTGAAGAGTTTGATTTGAGGGCGGCTGCATATAGGCACCGAGTCGCTCGATATTATAATGAAAAAGTTCGACCGAGAATCTTTGATGTGGGTGATCTCATTTTGAAGCGAGTTTTTTCGATCCCATCACATATGAATCCCTCATGGAAAGGTCCACACGTCATCGAACGGAAGCTTGGAGAAGGAACCTTCAAGCTAGCGACTGTCGATGGCATGACACTCCTCAGAGCATGGAATAGCGAGCATTTGCATAGTTATTACACTTAGCCAATTTCTTTTGCACTTTAGTAGCAATCGTTTCTAGTATATGTTTCTTCTGTTGTTCTTTGTTCCCGGCATGTAATAAGACAACTCGGTTTGTTCCTATTTGTTATGATCAATAAAGGCTTGAAGCCGTTTTTCTATGAACTGTTGATGTTCCGTGTGTCATAATTTCATGGTAAAAAATTAAATTACATTATTCTGTCCGGCGTATGAACGCACACGTAGTGCGGACTAGAGTATAAATGATTCAAAAAGCTCTAAGTCCCCAAAGCGTGGATTAGAGTACTCCGAGTCCCCGGAGTGCGGACTAGAGTATAAGCGACTTAAAAATCTCTAAGTCCCCGGAGCGGGAACTAGAGTACTCTGAGTCCTCGAAGTGCGGACTAGCGTACAATTGATACATAAAATCTCTAAGTCCCCAAATCGCGGACTAAAGTATAAGCAATTCAGAAATCTCCAAGTCATGTGGAAGCGAACATGTGCTTACATGGCCCATAAGACTTTGAATGTCAAGTACTAGTTGGATGATAAGCTGAATAACAAAAATCAACGAAAACAAAGAAATAAAATTTTATTTATTTACTAATCGAAGATTCAGTTCCATTACAACTTCTCCTAAACTCGAAGCAAAAGGTCTATTCACAATGACTATAAAAATAAATAGAAACAACTACATGACTTAGGCGGAGCGAGGTATGACGAGAAGATAATTACTTCTTTGACTTCTTCTCTTTCTTCGGTTTCTCTGAAGACTCCTCATCCAAGCGCTTCTTGGACCCTTTGCTTCCTAGTGAGGCGGTATCCGGGGCAGGAGGAGGGACATCCAAAGGTGTGTTCCTCCCAGGGAGGATTATCTTTAAGGGCCTATTTAAAGGGTTATCGAGTTCCATCACTTGAGGCTCAATCTTAATTTCGACTTTCCTTTTCTCCTCCTCCGAAATTCGTTCCCCCATGCTAAATTTTGAAGTAGGTTTGGAAGAGCCCGTGATTTCAACCTTGTCATGTTCGTCCGTAGGCGAGGGATCCTCGGTCTTGTCCTCATCAAGTGCTCCGATTACTTGGGCATCGGGTCCGGGAGTATCCCCAATGTGAAGCTCTTCCACTATTGTTTTCTTCCTTCTCCGTGGCGACATCGCTCATTGGAGTTGGTTCAGGATCATAATGACCTACATAGAGTAAAAAAGGATAAGTGTTAGAATACATCTATTGATCATCAAAAGCGATGGTCCTTTCAACCCCGGAAAGAAAAATTGCATACCGGTTTCCGATTGACTCTCAGCTGTTTTAGGAGTCTCGCTCTTTGGAATAGGGGAAAGAACGTGAACATCATGCCCGGGTTTCTCTGGGTCATAGACGACATGCTGCTCGAAAGGATCGAATGATGAGCAACTAGCCGGCTGGGCGATAGGAGGAATTGGAGACTCAGTCCCGGATGGGCCAACAGCGTCGTCCTTCCATTTCGATGAGGAGGAATCCTTTCCGTAGAGGGCTTTGGCCGCGCATAAGTCGGAAGGCTCGTTTCCTCGAAGCACTTCATTCACAAGGGAATCCTCATCAATTTCTTCAGTGCCCAGCTCCACTCGCTTAATTTTTATTAGAGTATCCCATGCTTCGGCTAACGATTCGAGGTAACCCTCACCCAAAAATGATAGATCTCGATGCATGAGAACTCGAGCGTTGTATTCAGCAATAAGCATTTAATTTCTTCTCTCTCGACTTCAGCAACTACCTCAAGGCGAGAATCAATTTATGTCAATTCCATTCTTTTGCCCTCTTCACGGGCTGCATCCTTTAACGCTTCGGCTTTAGAAAGTTCCTCGTCGAGCTTCATCTTTAAGAGTCGTGTTGCGATGATTTCCTCGCAATATCGTTGTGACTTCCTGTGCAGCGGTTTTCTCTTATTTTTCTTTAAGTAGTAGCTCCTCCAGTTCTTTAACTCGTCGAACGAGGACATCCTTTTCTTTCTGGATGGAGCCTTTTTCTATGGCTAGAGCGTCACTATGTTGAATTGCCTCATCGATTTCCTTTTTGTGAGTGGCTTCCAGACGGCCGACTACCTCAGCTGTATCTTTAGTGTTTTGCTGAGCGGCCTCAAGTTGAGACTTGTACGAAGAAAGCTCTTCGTCATGGACTTTAATAATATCTTTATCATGAATGGCTTCAAGTTTCAGGCGATCGATTTCATGCTGACGTTCCTAGAAACTTATGAAACTTTTTCTACCAAATGAACAAGCGCATCGTGTTGGACATAGACATCGTTGTTATAGGCAATGGCGCTTTGTTTGACATGCCCTGGAATATGATGAATCGCCGGAAGAAATTTCAATCCGTCGAAGCATATTTTTGGAAATTTGACTTTAAGCTCAGATAACTTTTCAGCTGTCGATGGATCAGGTGCAGGGATTGGAGGAGTATGCCTGGCCGGAGTCATGTACTTTTTATGAGGCTCATGAGATTATTTAGTGCTGGACGAACCAGAGTGTTGGTCGTGAGGAGCTTCGAATTGAGGTCCCTTCTGAGCAGATTTTTCTCTACTGTGCTCCGAATGAGGGGGAGGATCGTTGGGATGTGAAGAATGGCTGTAAGTTCTTCTTTGAGAAGACGACGAGTCTCGGGGGTGGTAGTCCCTATCGCCACTGTCATCCTTGTCTCGGCATCTACCTGATTCCGAGTCCCGACCGGAGTAGTGGAAAATTGAGGAACCGCGAAGGCGGTCGAAGCCGTATGAGCGTCCCATATCACCTGCACAGAAACAAAGTAAAGACAAGTTAGTGAGGATCACACGATGACTAAAACTTAAGTGTGGGGTGAAATGTGGTTGTTTATGTGTGTCCTAGTGTTTCCCCCCGACGGACCAGTTTCTTTTGCTTTACTTATTAGAGTTTTTTCTCCTTGATGATGAGCTTGTTCGCCGTCATCGCCTCTTGCGGGTGAATTAAATCCCATGGCCCCTGGATCATTGAAGTCGTAATTTAGCAAGTCGTCGGGGATGGTCAGGTTTGATAGACCTTTTAGCGAACCCTCTAGATGTTGGGGAGATGAATCTTTCTCGACTGGAGTAATTGTAACTTTTCAAGTTCCGCCCACTGATTTCTTTCTCAGTTTGTAGGCTAGGCCTTTTTTCCTCTTTGAAGGAGGGGGAGGTTCATCGATGCCGGGTGCGTCGATTACTGGTGCCGAGTCAGGACTTATATTCTCGTCAGTCGCTTCTGGCATCCCGGTCTCCTTAATTTCACCTTCCTCCATTGTATCGAGGGCCCCTTCTATAGGAGGCACCGAAGGTCCGGCCTGCTCTTTGCCTTTCTCTACAGCAGATCCGGTTGTAGCAGCGCCAGTTGGGAGACTAGTTTGACGACCTTCCGCCAAAAACCCAAACTTTAAAAGCGATTCATAGGAAATAACGGATTTGATCTCCCGGTCTTCCAAAGGAATAGCTCGAATGGCCTCGACGGCCTCATAATACCCAGTGCCTTCGGGACGTGGGCTGATACCTGTAAAATTCGAAAGAAGTTTAGAAAGAATGCACTTCGTGCCTTTGACAAATATTGGTCCGAAAATGGAACTTACTCCCTTCCAGCCATCTTCTCGCAAAGCTAGGGGGCAACGTACGTAAAACCATTCCTGCTTATATTGGGAGAATTTACTCCATGCCCCCGTCAGGATTTGACACTTGGAGTGTAGCTCAAGGAATATGAAGAATACACTGTCAGACCGTCTTTTGAAGCGATAAATGTAGCGGATATCACCGGGAGTGGGGAGCCTGAATATGATGCTCATGAAGAGAATACAAGTGCCATAGATGAACGCGTGACTATTGGGATGTAGTTGTGCCGGGGCGATCCCGATATACTGTAACACTTCACAAAGGAAGGAGTTGAAAGGTGGCATGCTACCGACCTAGCACATGAATTTATTGCACGCTGTATAACCAGCTTGGGGCAGGTGAGGCTGATCTTGCCCCGATGGAAATAAAATGTCGTCAAAAGGGATTCCGTGAATTGAACATAACCGACGAAGAGCGGCTTCACCGATTTTTGAAACTTGTGAATCAATAGGATTATCCAGAATAACTGCTCTATCTATAACATCAGGATCCGGGCCAATAACTGCAGCTGATGGACCTGGAATACCCTGTGTAGGAGTTGCCGATGGATTCGAAGTTCCCACTACCACCTACTGAGAACTTGGCTCAGGCTTGTCAGAAATTGTAGCAGAGCTCGATCTTTTAGACATCTTCAACGAGCGTTGAAAATGGGTAGATACATGTTCGAACTATACTTGAAAGACAATCGATATCAGATATAACGATGATAATACATCCCTCCATGTTGTGTGTGAATTAGTGCTACGACTTAAAACGTGAGTGCCGGAAAAGTTAAAGTTTTAAACACAAGTGTGGTATGATAGAACTTTAAGTTATTGTTCTCGGAGACCGTCATCGCTGACCGTCTCCTACAGTTTGTTATATGGGTGACAGTAGTGGTTTTGGAGTTGAACATTGGCATCATAGAGTGTGAAGGCTGTCGTTCGCGTTTGTTGAGTTAAGTTTGCGTTTAAGATCGTTCAAGTTATGAGGGAGTTCATTCAAGTTAGTCTCTTGGGCTTGTATGCTTTGTTGTTTGTCATGCAATGTCCGATTTGTTTAAGATTGGTTGTGGAGGTAGATTAATCAAATGTGTCTTATGTTCGGGTTCAAACACTTCTGATTACCAATGCCGACCCACTACCCTAGATTCCTGTTGATTCGTGGCAACACACTTAGTAACGAACGGCCACATTCCTAAACACATCTTGACCGACCCACTTTCTCATTCCAGGTCGAACGACACTCTCTCTCTAGCACTACTCCTACAAGAGATTTACCAACCAACAGACTTCCACTCAGAATACCGACCCAGAGTTGTCACTTAGCCTATGCCTTCTAGACTTACAAACTCCTACCGACCCGCATTGTCTCCTAAGACACCGACCCGCATTATCTCCTAAGACACCGACCCGCATGCTCTCTCTCAAAACTGAATGACTTCGTACCAGATTGCCAATTCAGCTCTACTTCAATAACCTAACAACCATTCTCCCTTGCTCAGTGGCCCAACAGGAACCTACATCCTAGAGGTCACCGGTATCCTTTTCTTTTTTCCCTCTCTACCTCACCGGCTTAGAAATCTGTTAAGACCATACCGAGCTCCTAGCCTAAGGCGTGTTCCTATCTCCGATTCGACCTCCCTCATCTGCACCAACTCCTACAGATCATAATATGAAGAAAGCTTATGTACTCGAGCTTCATATAAAACCCTTAATTTGGGAAGATGGATCAAGTGAGAGATTCATACCTATAGGAATGAATCGAAGCTTATAGGAGCCGTTAGATTTAGGATCGAAATTCGTTTAGGTTTGTTAACAGAGGGAATTGCAGAGCAGACGTCCTTGATTCGGGAGGAGAAAGGAAAGTTGGAGTAGTAGCCGAGGTTCGAGGGGAGGTAAGTTAGAAGGCCTTGTAGAGATAAAGTAAAAGTGAAGGGAAGGAAAAGGAATGGGATTTTATATGTGGAGAAGGGAAGATGAACAGGCCCTTTCCCTACGGAACCGGTCAACACATCTGAATAGGTCAAAGAAGGATAACGTGGTTCAAACCGATCGTGTGGGTCGGTATTGGTATGTCGAACCACATTTTGTCTTGAAATGATAATGAATCAATGAAGATACATGTATACTTATACGAATATGTGTATACACATGTATATATATACATATGATGTTCCGAAGGTCCTTCATGATCCAGCCTTCAAGAGATTGGATTCACTCGACTTTTGAAAAATTAAAAACGAGACTTATTTGTTAGATGATTACCATTCCGAACGAGCTAACACCTGAGAGCAAAGACTGACTGCTGATTCAAAGCGCGTCATGTTGGTTCACACAACGCACTTTGGGAGGCAAATGTTACCCGGATACTTGGCCCAGCTACAAGACGATAATTATAGAGGCTTTGATTGAATCGAGACCAGACTCGAGCTAGTAAGAGGTTGGAAATATATGGAATTGTTTCAATCTGAGTGGTTCGGCCTATATACACGGGTTGGCCAGTATACATGGTTCGGCCGAGGAAGGGAGGATGTGTGTCATTCGGTCTTGTGAGATGGCATGTGTCGCTTGGCTAAGGAAAGGTGGTGTTAGGAACTCAACGCATATCGCTCGGTCAAGAATGGGAAAACGAGATGGCTCAGCCATGAAGGGGAGATTAAGTGGATTGGTCACTCATTGCTCGGCCATGAAGGGAAGACTAAGTGGACCGGTCACTCATCGCTCGGCCATGAAGGGAAGACTAAGTGGACCAGTCACTCATCGCTCGGCCATGAAGGTCACTCATCGCTCGGCCATGAAGGGAAGACTAAGTGGACCGGTCACTCATCGCTCGACCATGAAGGGAAGAATAAAGTGGTTCGGCCGTTCATCGTTCGAACCAGGAAATTAGCAGATTATCTACAAGGCAATGTGACCAGTCTTTCTTTTCTCCGGGCTACGTTACTAGCTGCTCCGAGTCATGGGAGACTTCGCTTCGAGTCCAGCACGAAGAACTCATGGAGCGGCTAGAATGGATTAGAGGTTACTGGCTCGGTCATAGGGGTTCGACACACATGGGTCGGTGAACGCTAGTTACATACTATGGGTCGAGGTATCCGGGTCATGGGCTTGCATAAGGACTAGCCTGTCTTCATCTATAAATAGAGAGGCAGGGGTACAGTTAGGGGGATCTTCTTTTTTCGAGAACTCCAGGGATACTCTGCCATTTTTGATACTCTCCTTCTTTATGTTCTAACTTGTATTCAAGTTATTTGTTTACAGATTGCATCTGTATTCAAGTCTTTGAGAAAAGCAATAAAGATTACATTAACAGTGGACGTAGGCAGTTACGTCGAACCACTATAATTCTGGTGTTCTTGTTTCCGCAGTTAACTTTGCATATAATCCTCTATTTTAATTAATTATCTTCATTAATCTTTCTACACAAATCTTTTCTTGGGTGTTAGTGAACAATTTTGGTGCTAACAGTCCATAAAATCCTAACAGACATTTCCTAAGACATTTATGTATGATTACTAATTTCAAATTAGTAACCTTTTTATATTTATTCAATTTTTATCAGTCCTATTAATCCACTTGTCCCTATTAATTGTAACTCCTAACTCGTTCCTATTAATTGCCTATTAATTATGTTACAATTTTTAATTAATCAGCTGTAACCCCTAATTTAATCCTATCCATTATTTTCCATTAATTGCCCATTAATTGGGGTTACAATATTTTATTTTTTATTAATTGTTAAAAATTCCTAATTTATTGCCCATTAATAGGAATTACTACATTTCCTAATTTTACCTATTCGCTTCCCTAAATATAACAATAACTAATGAATATGACGCATAAATAACGCACGAATAAACATTGTTCTTCTTTATTAATGCAATAAATACATATAAACTGCCTAATAAAACAACCTATTCATAACTAAATATATTCTAGTTATAAATATGCAACTAGAATATGCTTTTCGTATTTAATTTGATGGAATTTTATTCCTTAGGAAGATTTTCCGCTATGATTTCCATAAATTGGTTTAACACAAAAAGAAAAGATTGACTCCATTTGAAATTACAAGAAATGGATAATTTTTTTAATTGGAATAGACAGTGCTAATTATGGAGAATAAATCTGTACTTTACACATCTCTTCCCTTTTTTATTGGGTATTCCTTATAAATCAAACGTCGCCCATTTTGAATGAAAAGTTGAAAAAGTAAATAAATTTACAATAATCAAATGAATGTTCTTCCCACAAATTAAACTATAGAAAATCTACAACCTTGCACAAATTAGGTAATAATTCAAAAATCCTATTTTACACCCAAGTACAAATCTGAAATAAAAAAATACATCATTCAAATTCTAAAATTTTTGGGACTGGTTTCTAGATCTTGGTGTAAACATATTTCAAATTAATCTAAAACAAGAATATGTAGGCAATAGTATTCTAAAGTAATTTAAACCTACAATTCAAAAGTAAAATTGATCTAACCATAAAAATCAAACGTATTGTGACGACCCACCTCCTCGACCCTCAGAAATTGACACTAATACATCCTCGGTATCCATGTTCCGTAAATCCAAGTGCCAGAGAGGCAGATTATCATGGGGTAAAGAAATAAAGATAGAAGGTGGACAATAATAGAATCTCACATCGTATTCAATACATAATTATACATATGAGTAGTACATGAAATTACTCCAAATTATTCCATCAAAGTTATGACAGGTACTAACCCAGCTAGGATAGTTATAACGACCTATCCTTACAGTGCTGGTAGATACTAATACATAATACAGACACAGCCGAAAGTGATAGATGACTTCAACAAAAGACCAAAAATGCTCCATGCTCCATTCCAAAATGCTCCAAGCTTACCTAACTAGTTGGCTGCCTAGAAAAATAGGGCACCCAGAGTTTAAGGGAAAAAGAAAATAAACTTCGGGTCAGTCGTGGGACTGGTGTGAGAAACTCAAAATACGATGTTTGAAAACAAAGGTATCTCATAAGACCACACCGCACATAAACACAGAACGGGTTTTTTCCTTATGATAACCAAAACATTTGCTATGCAGAATATGTGGATATTATTTTTAATGACATTCTTTTGAAAACACTTTTCAAGTAAGTATACATAATCTTAGCCGAAATTGTTACATTATTAAATTCCAGCATACTAGGCTCTACAATCAAATCTGAAGGCACTTATTGGAGAATGGATTTCCATATAATGACAAGGTAAGGGACTACCTTCTGACAGTACATCTCTAGAAAAATGCACCTGAGGCTCCAACCTCTACCAACACAGAACCGGCCTACCTTTACCATAGATAGTACCGAATATGTCATCACCCCGGTCGTTCCCGACCTACCCGAGAGCTCTCTTTGCATACACCACATTAATTTAAAACCCGACGTTATAGCGGGAATAAATATATCTAGAAAGGTGATGACTATACCCTAATGGGAGCGACCCACTTAGTTCTGCCGCATTTACCCTGTTTTGGTCATTTCCGGGTGATGAGGCTCGAGGTAACGATTACCTTACTCATAGCACATTCCACTTTGAATGCCACATTTCCAATCCATAATCACAGAACTGATTTCTACAAACGTATAACTCCTGAGCTCGTACGTCTCGGGAAAGGGTGTTAAGCTAAGAGAAGTTGCCTTCTCCGCCACCAATCAGAGGATACGTTCATAGAGATCAACCAATGTAATTACAATTGCAACGTCAGACATTCGTCCATGCAAGTTGTCTAGGAATAGGACAAACTGAAGGCACTCTCCTACCACATCCTGTCGGGAGTTACTCCTAGGATTAGTAGCGATTAGTCCTTGCATTGGATATTTCATAACGAAGAGACTACTGCTACTATATGTATATTGGGAGTTTATCCCCAAATGATCAACAAGCAGTCCTTCGATACGAAAATCCTAAATATCATATTCATGTCTTCACTCCGAATACGCAAATTGGTTCGAAGTGGTCTTCGGATAGGAATTACCCAAATCCGACCCCGGTTCCTCCGAACCAATCATCGATTAAAAAGATGTTAAGTTCATATGTGATTATCAATCATCATTCAATTTAATTCATATTTTTATTCATTCATAGATATACCTTAGAGATATATCCATTGAAATATTTCTTTATCTTTTTTAGAGTATATGGAATCATCAAGCCTCATTTATCAAATCCTTTTTGTTAATTTAAACCCTTTTAAATCGTGGAATAATTCCAAACCCTTTCATATTTTACTTAGAAAAATATTTCCCATTCATTTCATTTAAATCTTAACAAAGATTTCCTAATTCAAAACTCATAATTTTAATTCGGTTAAAAGCATGTTATCTAGGATGTTAATCCAAAACCAGTAAATGTTAAGTGAGCAGAATCTATAGAAATCATCTAATTCTACTCAATATCAATTCCTGTATTCTACAAATACTTTGGGCGGAATAACGGTGAAAGCACCCTTTAAATTCCACGAATAGTATGAGTTCCCTCTTCGGGCTTTAACACCGAGTACAAAAAGATTATCTCCAGAAAATTCAAGTTATTTATATTTGGAAAATTATATCCTTTAACTTTGGAAAATTTTGATCCGAGTAAATCAAATTTACTATCCCATCCGTCGAGCCAGTCCGGATAGCCAGGGAGAGCAGGAAACTGGTTTTCCAAACTCAAGCCTAGACACTATCTCTCTGACACCCATAAGGCGGTCAAGTAATTTGATCGACTCTAAACCATTTAACATTTAACCATTCCATAAATCCTTCAAATCAAATTTAAAATACTTTATTAATCATTTGAAAATATTTAAAAAAGATTTGGAAAAGAAAGATTGCGTTTAAAACTACATTTCAAAAGTTATATAAAAGTGCTGCGGAAAGTGCTTTTTAAGCTATATTGATCAAAACGATTTTTTTATCATTTAGAAACTCATTTTTATAACTCGAATTACTTTTAAAAAATTTGTAGAATTTATTTCGTATTTTTAAACAATTTTAAAGAGGTTTAACATTCCATATACACTAATTCATTAAATAAAGGAAAGTGATTTCCTTTGTGCTTATCGACGTGTATTTCCGTGACTTGCATATATATTCAACATTCATATTGAACAACCATCATCAATAATCATAATCAAACATATATAACATCCAATAGCATATAATACGATAGTCTAGGAGTTTACTCACCTCGAGTTTAAACGACTAACTAAAAATTGGCTATAGCTTTGCTAACTCGAATTTTTAGCTCACGATCACTTGGATTATTTCTTCTAGATGGCTCGGCCTATGGATGAGAGGATGGAGGTGATGGAAACCATTAAAGTAGAGGTGAAGAAGAAGATGGAATGAGATGTGTGAATTTGTGAAGCCTTAGGGTCTTATTTATAGCCTTAGGAAAATGTGGCAAATTACTAAATTACCCTTAGATGTTATCAAAATATCTCTTACACCACATCACTTCAACATCAAATCCTTGTCCCCATACTCAAGTGCATGCATTAATGAGATGGAATGTGATAAGACATATTGCAAAAATATCTTAAGATGGAATGACACGCATTAATGGTAGATTTGATGTTTGCTTTTCATGTTTTAATGGTGATTTGATGTTTCCTTTTTCACTTAATTTTAATAAAAATATCTTAGATATTTTATTTAGCTTTGAGTTGACTAATTGTGATACACATATATGTGTATGTGTGTGTGCGTGCATGTACAAACAATGTTGCAACAACTCAAAACAATTTCCATTTGTCAAACCGTTGAGATTGTAGGATCTAATTTCCGGGCATATTTTCAGTTTTTAATTCAAACTATTTATTTATGTAAACAAAACTTGAAAATAAATTTCTTATCATCTTTAACTAATTAAAACAAATTCATTTAACTTATAAAGCTATATTTAAAATTAATTAAATATTTCATTTTCAAAGTGGTAAAATTACGGGTCGTTACATACTTCCCCCCTTAAAAGAATTTCGTCCTCGAAATTAAGGATAAGAACAAGATAACTCGAATACAAATATATATAACGAAGTGATACACATGTATAAGATATAGCAAGTGACATCATCACGAGCTGGTGAGTACACCATACACATACAACTATGTATCCATTCTAAACTCAGGGTAGGCTTTACGCATTCTTTCCTCTGTCTCCCATGTGCAGTCTGCTGCGTCACCACTCCATTGGACTTTAACCAATCTTACAACCTTGCTCCTTAATCGCTTCTCATCGTGATCTACGATTCGCATTGGTCGCCTAATAACCGCCAAATTAGGTTCAACTTCTAAATCTTCTTGGGCAACTATTTCTATAATTTTCTCTGGATCATGCACATATTTTCGTAGGTGAGATACGTGAAAGACATTGTGCACACCAGATAACCTTTCGGGCAGTCCCAGCCGATAAGCTAATGGGCCAATCCTTTCGAGAATAGGAAAAGGTCCAATAAATCGAGGTGCTAACTTTCCTGCCTGACCAAATCTTACCACTCCTCTCATTGGAGAAACTTTTAGGAAGACATAATCTCCAACAGAGAACTCTAAATTTCTTCGCCTTTGATCAGCATAGCTCTTCTGCCTACTCTGGGCTTCTTTCATTTTTTTTCTAATTATTTCAACCTTTTCTGAAGCTTCTCTAATCATGTCAGGACCTAGTACTAATCGATCTCCGGTCTCGATCCAACATGCTGGGGATCTACACGGATGACCATACAAAGCTTCATATGGAGCCATGCCAATACTAGCCTAATAACTGTTATTGTAAGAGAATTCTATCAGATGAAGGTAGCTTTCCCATGAACCTCCGAAATCTAAGATGTAAGCTCTTAGAAGATCCTCCAACACTCAATTTACTCTCTCTGTTTGTCCATCGGTCTGGGGGTGATATGCAGTGCTTATGTTTAGCTTAGTTCCTAAAGTTGTTTGCAATGCCTCCCAAAACTTACTGGTAAAGATAGGGTCTCGATCACTGACTATACTACTGGGGACACCATGCAATCGAACTACTTCCCTCGTGTATATTTATGCCAGACTTGCAGCAGTTCTTGTTGGTTTTACTGGGATAAAATGTGCGCTCTTGGTTAATCGATCTATGATAACCCTAATGCCTTCATTTGCCTTTCTTGATCGGGGTAAGCCATCGATGAAATCCATCGATATTTGGTCCCATTTCCAAGTCGGAATTTCAAGAGGTTGGAGTAATCCAGCGGTCTTTTGCTGATCACTTTTGATCTGTTGACAATTTGCACATCTACTAATATGGATAGAGATATCCTTCTTCATGCCATCCCACCAAAATGTTCTCTTCATATCACGATACATTTTAGTAACTCCGGATGTACAAAAAGTCGAGAATTATGACATTCTGTTAAAACTTCTTGCCTTATCCCATCGACATTTGGAACACATATCCTTCCATTCATTCTTAAGATTCTCTGCTCATCTACTTTGAATCCTATCCATCTTCCTGGTATTATATTCTCCTCTACTTCCCTGTCTATTCTTGAAATGATTGGATTCTTGAGCTGACTCTCTTTTATACGATTAATCAAGGTTGGATGTACCACTAAATAAGCTATAATGGCATGCCTTCTACTTAGCGCATCCGCCACTACATTGGCTTTCCCAGGTGTGTATAAGATATCAAGATCATATGATGTGAGAAATTCTAACCAACGTTGTTGTCTCATATTTAAGTCCTTCTGAGTGAAAAGATACTTCAAAGATTTGTGATCCGTGAAGAGCTCAAACTTTTCACCCAGTAGATAATGCCTCCATATTTTTAATGCGAACACAACGAATAATAATTCTAAGTCATGTGTTGCATAATTCTTCTCATGAGTGTTTAGTTGTCTGCTTGCATAAGCGATGACCTTTCCATGCTGCATTAGAACAGCACCTACTCCTTCCCCACAAGCATCAGTATATACAGTTAAACTGCCGCCTTCATCAGCAATAGCTAGGACTGGAGCGATAGTTAACCTTCTCTTGAGTTCTTTGAATGCTTCTTCACATTTTGGTGTCCATTCAAATTTAACATCCTTCATAGTCAATTTTGTTAGATGGGAGGAAACTTTGGAAAAGTCTTGAATGAATCTCCGGTAATATCCTGCGAATCCTAAGAAGCTGCGGATGTCCTTCGGGGGTTTGTGGTTGCTTCCAATCTTGTATAGCTAAAATCTTTTCTGGATCTACTGAGATCCCTTCTCCCGACACAATATGCCCAAGGAATCTTACTTCTTTCTCCCAAAAGTGACATTTCGAGAATTTAGCTTTAAGTACATTTCTCTGCAATATTTCCAACACAATCTCCAAATGCCTTTCGTGTTCTTCCTCGGTTTTGGAATATATAAGAATATCATCAATAAAAACCAACACAAATTTGTTTAGCACATCTTTGAATACTCTATTCATAAGGTCTACAAAATAGGCGGGTGCATTAGTCAATCCAAAAGGCATAACTAACCATTCGTAAAAGCAATCCGGACCCCTAAATGCAGTTAATGGAATGCCATCCTCAGCTATTCTTAGTTGATGGAATCCTGTGGCTAAATCCATTTGTGAGAATACTCGGGCACCATGAAGTTGATCAAATAAGTCATCTATGCGGGGTAGAGGATACTTGTTTTTAATCGTTTGCTTATTTAGGTCTCGATAATCTACACAAAGCCTTAGGGAGCCGTCAGACTTAGCAACAAAAACTAGCACTGCACCCCAACTTGAGCGACTAGGTCTAATTAGTCCTTTTTTTAACAAATCATCAGTTTGGTTTGCCAACTCAATCTTTTCCTTCGGGGCCATCCTTCGAATAGGGTGAATAACGGGTCTTGCACCAGGAATTAAGTCAATTCGGAACTCAATTTCCCGATGCGGGGGCAAACTTTTAACTTCCTCAAAAACATCTTGAAATTCCTTGACAACTGGTATTGTCTCTAAATCTTTTTGAGATGAGTCTAGTGCATACATGAAACTATCCCTTATTGGACTGGGTTCTTCACAAGATATTTCTATAAACTTCCCGAAGCTGGTCCACAAAGTTACCGTCCTTTTAACACAATCAAGGACAGCTTTATTCTTGGATAACCAATCCATACCGAGCAAAACTTCAAACCCAATAAAGTCAAGAACAAATAGGTCGCATGAAATTTTTTGGGAGAGGTGAGTAACTCGGACGTTTTCACAAATCATACAAAGATTAATTGTACCGCCTATGGGATTTGACACGCAAATAGAGGTATCTACTATTTTTGTGATCAGTTTTAATCTATCAACAACTCCTTTAGCAATAAAACTATGGGAAGCCCCAGTATCAAATATTACTTTAACTAAATCATCATTGACATAAATATTACCTTCAAGAACTCCCTTGCCTTTTACATCAGTAGAGGTTGAAGGCTCGCCTTTGATAGCATAGACCTTAATCTGCTCTCCTTTCTTCATTAACGGGCACTTGTTCTTCCAATGGCCGGGTTCATAGCAGTTATGGAAGAGGCTATTCTACACCATAGGAGAGATGGTTCCTTGTTGCTGCCTTTGAACCTTGGGACTCCTACAGTACTTTGAATAATGTCCTTTCTTTCCACAATTAAAACATTCAACATCTTTAAAACGGTTTTCCTGAGATCCTCCTCCGGGCTTGCCTTGCCATGGCTTCTTTTCATTGTTATTGAACTTCCTCTTGTTGTTGTTGTTTTGGGTTGCGACTGGATTCCTCTTATCCAAAGCTTCATAACGGAAACCCATATCTATTAAATCCACAAAGGTTCCTTTAACATGGGCGGTCATCCTATCCTGATACCGCTCCTTCATTCCAGAAATGAACATCTCGTTTTTCTTCAGAGGCGTGTCTATCAATCCAGGCCCAAAGCGAGACAATTCATTGAATTTGTGCAAATACTCTTCCATAGACATCGCTTCTTGTTTTAGATCCATGGAACTTCTATAGAGGCGGGATTTGCCAGCGGCGGGCATGTATTGCTCTTCAAACACTTCTTTAAATCTTTCCCAAGAGAAATTATCTTCGGATTCATTAAGAGTAACGGACCTCCCACCAAGCTAGAGCCCCATCCTTCAATTGCCAGGAGGCCAAGAACCTCTTTCGATTATCATCAATGTCTAATCCTTTAAAGATTTTTTCAAAGGATCTTAGCCAGGCTTGAACTTCAATAATAGATTATGTGCCTCAGAATGGCTTTCCTCCCAAGTTGGTATAATCTTTGCAAAGAGTAGCAAAGTTAACTTGAGGTGGCACGGGAATTACCGCTTCCTCCATTACTATAGCATTTGATCGACCATTAGTGGTCGTAGTATTGCTACCTCCCCTTCGTCCTCTTCTATTACTCATCTACTACTATCTACATATAGTAAGGGGACATCTATTAAAAATATAGACGAATTTTTTTAGGGAATTGGTATAAACTTGAATAAACTTATTCGGATAAAAATTTCAAATGTGCACTCTCTCAAACTAAACTCATTCTAGGGTAATACTAACCCTATCTCTAATGAGTTGACCCCATCTAGGCTTAGGTATTCACTCAACCATAAGCTCTGATACCAAATGTGATGACCCACCTCCTCGACCCTCAAAAATTGACACTAATACATCCTCGGTATCCACGTGCCGTAAATCCAAGTGCCGGAGAGGCAGATTATCATGGGGTAAAGAAATAAAGATAGAAGGTGGACAATAATAGAATCTCACATCGTATTCAACACATAATTATACATATGAGTAGTACATGCAATTACTCCAAATTATTCCATCAAAGTTATGACAGGTACTAACCCAGCTAGGATAGTTATAACGACCTATCCTTACAGTGCTGGTAGATACTAATACATAATACAGACACAGCGGAAAGTGATAGATGACTTCAACAAAAGACCAAAAATGCTCCATGCTCCATTCCAAAATGCTCCAAGCTTACCTAACTAGTTGGTTGCCCAGAAAAATAGGGCACCCAGAGTTTAAGGGAAAAAGAAAATAAACTTTGGGTCAGTCGTGGGACAGGTGTGAGAAACACAAAATACGATGTTTGAAAACAAAGGTATCTCATAAGACCACGCTGCACATAAACACGGAACGGGTTTTTTCCTTATGATAACCAAAACATTTGCTACGCAGAATATGTGGATATTATTTTTAATGACATTCTTTTGAAAACACTTTTCAAGTAAGTATACATAATCTTAGCCGAAATTGTTACATTATTAAATTCCAGCATACTAGGCTCTACAATCAAATCCGAAGGCACTTATTGGAGAATGGATTTCCATACAATGACAAGGTAAGGGACTACCTTCCGACAGTACATCTCTAGAAAAATTCACCTGAGGCTCCAACCTCTACCAACACAGAATTGGCCTACCTTTACCATAGATAGTACCGAATATGTCATCACCCCGGTCGTTCCCGACCTACCCGAGAGCTCTCTTTGCATACACCACATTAATTTAAAACCCGACGTCATACCGGGAATAAATATATCTAGAAAGGTGATGACTATACCCTAATGGGAGCGACCCACTTAGTTCTGCCGCATTTACCTTGTTTTAGTCATTTCCGGGTGATGAGGCTCGAGGTAACGATTACCTTACTCATATCACATTCCACTTTGAATGCTACATTGCTAATCCATAATCACAGAACTGATTTCTACAAACGTATAACTCCTGAGCTCGTACATCTCAGGAAAAGGTGTTAAGCTAAGAGAAGTTGCCTTCTTAGCCACCAATCAGATGATACGTTCATAGAGATCAACCAATGTAATTACAATTGCAACGTCAGACATTCGTCCATGCAAGTTGTCTAGGAATAGGACAAACTGAAAGCACTCTCCTACCACATCCTGTCGGGTGTTAATCCTAGGATTAGTAGCGATTAGTCCTTGCATTGGATATTTCATAACAAAGAGACTACTGCTACTATATGTATATTGGGAGTTTATCCCCAAATGATCAACAAGCAGTCCTTCGATACGAAAATCCTAAATATCATATTCATGTCTTCACTCCGAATACGCAAATTGGTTCGAAGTGGTCTTCGGATAGGAATTACCCAAATCCGACCCCGGTTCCTTCGAACCAATCATCGATTAAAAAGATGTTAAGTTCATATGTGATTATCAATCATCATTCAATTTAATTCATATTTTTATTCATTCATAGATATACCTTAGAGATATATCCATTGAAATATTTCTTTATCTTTTTTAGAGTATATGGAATCATCAAGCCTCATTTATCAAATCCTTTTGGTTAATTTAAACCCTTTTAAATCGTGGAATAATTCCAAACCCTTTCATATTTTACTTAGAAAATTATTTCCCATTCATTTCATTTAAATCTTAACAAAGATTTCCTAATTCAAAACTCATAATTTTAATTCGGTTAAAAGCATGTTATCTAGGATGTTAATCCAAAACCAGTAAATGTTAAGTGAGCAGAATCTATAGAAATCATCTAATTCTACTCAATATCAATTCCCGTATTTAACAAATACTTTAGGCGGAATAACGGTGAAAGCACCCTTTAAATTCCACGAATAGTGTGAGTTCCCTCTTCGGGCTTTAACACCGAGTACAAGAAGATTATCTCCAGAAAATTCAAGTTATTTATATTTGGAAAATTATATCCTTTAACTTTGGAAAATTTTGATCCGAGTAAATCAAATTTACTATCCCATTCGTCGGGCCAGTCCGGATAGCCAGGGAGAGCAGGAAACTGGTTTTCCAAACTCAAGCCTAGACACTATCTCTCTGACACCCATAAGGCGGTCAAGTAATTTGATCGACTCTAAATCATTTAACATTTAACCATTCAATAAATCCTTCAAATCAAATTTAAAATACTTTATTAATCATTTGATAATATTTACAAAAGATTTGGAAAAGAAAGATTGCGTTTAAAACTACATTTCAAAAGTTATACAAAAGTGCTGCGGAAAAGTGCTACGGAAAGTGCTGCGGAAAGTGCTTTTTAAGCTATATTGATCAAAACGATTTTTTTATCATTTGGAAACTCATTTTTATAACTCTAATTACTTTTAAAACATTTGTAGAATTTATTTCGTATTTTTAAACAATTTTAAAGAGGTTTAACATTCCGTATACACTAATTCATTAAATAAAGGAAAGTGATTTCCTTTATGCTTATCGACGTGTATTTCCGTGACTTGCATATATATTCAACATTCATATTAAACAACCATCATCAATAATCATAATCAAACATATATAACATCCAATAGCATATAATACGATAGTCTAGGAGTTTACTCACCTCGAGTTTAAACGACTAACTAAAAATTGGCTATAGCTTTGCTAACTCGAACTTTTAGCTCACGACCACTTGGATTATTTCTTCTAGATGGCTCGGCCTATGGATGAGAGGATGGAGGTGATGGAAACCATTAAAGTAGAGGTGAAGAAGAAGAAGAAGATGGAATGAGATGTGTGAATTTGTGAAGCCTTAGGGTCTTATTTATAGCCTTAGGAAAATGTGACAAATTACTAAATTACCCTTAGATGTTATCAAAATATCTCTTACACCACATCACTTCAACATCAAATCATTGTCCCTATACTTAAGTGCATGTATTAATGAGATGGAATGTGATAAGACATATTTCAAAAATATCTTAAGATGGAATGACATGCTTTAGTGGTAGATTTGATGTTTGCTTTCCATGTTTTAATGGTGATTTGATGTTACCTTTTTCACTTACTTTTTGTAAAAATATCTTAGATATTTTCTTTAGCTTTGATTTGACTAATTGTGATACACATATATGTGTATGTGTGTGTGCGTGCATGTATGAACAATGTTGCAACAACTCAAAACAATTTCCATTTGTCAAACCGTTGAGATTTCGGGATCCAATTTCCGGGCATATTTTCAGTTTTTAATTCAAACTATTTATTTATGTAAACAAAACTTGAAAATAAATTTCTTATAATCTTTAACTAATTAAAACAAATTCATTTAACTTATAAAGCTATATTTAAAATTAATTAAATATTTCATTTTCAAAGTGGTAAAATTATGGGTCGTTACACGTATGCCAACGGAATAGATTTAAAAATCATAAACAATATATAAAATTTTCCACTCACCTTATAAAAGCGATCCATATCTCCAAATCTGAAGTAAAACCTTAAATTCATCTCCAATCCTTTTTAATACAAGAAATAGGTATAAAAAATGTATATACATACATTAAAATTACAAATCTGAGAAGAGATTTGGGAATGGGAGACAAAATAGATATAAATATACAAATATATATAATTACCTCAATTACATGTATAGTTGATTCTCTTCTTTTCTCTTTTTATTGGATTTCTATTCTTCTCCAATTTGTATGAATATAGATATAAATATCTTATTTTTATAATTTAGAAAGAAAGTGGAGAAGAAGAAATGACAGAGCTTCGCAACTGCCTCCAGAATAATATGAGAAGAGGGGAGAGGGTTAGGCCTGAATTTATAGGTGCAAGAATCAACCTGTAATATCCCCTATCTGCAGGCCCGAAGCTAAGCGCCACAGATGCTATAGGCACCCATAGTATTAACTTCCGGTGACCAGAACGGTAATGTTAATGGTATCCATAATATCAAAAGCACTTGAATATGAAATAAAACATAGATTCAAAAACAACTTTTCTAATTACATTTCACAAAAAACATGATTTATATCCAAGTTACGTAATCCCAATCGTTTCCAGATTCAGATCAAATATAATTATTACAAAATATGCCAAGAGCGACATATGAAGATGCCCGCTTGGATGACCAGAGTACTAAATAGTCATAACAGACTTAATACATCACAACGAAAATAAAAAAACATAACAACTCCTACATAGCTAACTTCAGCCTCCAGCTCGTCTTTGGAAGATTTATTCTTACACCTACTAAAACCTGTAAATCCCCAACGCCTACTTAAATCAATTTTGAGCACCTGAGAGTTGAAGAGGAAAACATAAACTTCGAGTCAGACATAAAGCCTAGTGTTAATAATACTATACATCTCGGTTATTTGACATTAAGTGAGACCACGCTGCTCAGTGGAACAGGTTTCCCTCACTAATATCCTTTTAAAACATATCTTTTGCAAATCATAATCCTACAACCAAAACTGGTTAAAACAATAAAGCAATATCATGTAAGCTTATACTTCAGGTAACAAATGGACTATCTATCCGAACAATATAGTTTTGTCTGGCTAACTACTAACCTTTTGCTGACTCAGGCCTACCAGACATAATAAACAAATAATCTAACTTCTGTTAGATAGTCCTCTTCAGGACGGTCTGTCCCTAACTTAATTCTCCTAGGGCCAACTGATCCTAATGCTTTTACGGGCTCACCAATAGCCTATTCTCTCTCTGTATTTTCCTTTCTGTGTGTAACATCATTTTAGTCTTACCTGTGACAAAGCCCTACACACTGAAATTTTGGACTAAATCAGCTAGGGGTAATAGCTCATGTATAGAGTGCGTCCCTATACCAGTCCCATCTGTTATTCTAATAACTGGGTCATTTTACTTAGGGTCAACTAACCATAAATTTTCCTTCAAAATCTTTTCTTTCAAAATGATTTAATTCTTTTAAATCATACATAAATAAGGAAAATAAATTTTATGCTTTACTCAAATCACCTTACCATGTTATATATATTTTACCCAAAACTTTGTCGATGAAAACATTTAACCTTTGAAAGTACCCTTCCGAATCCATTTAAAGTACCCCTTTCGAAACCAAGTAAAACCTTAGGCCGAAAGGCCAAAACTTACCATTCGAAACCATTCTTAATTTACCTTTCGAAAAACTTGAAAAACTTTTCTTTCGAAAGCTTTAAAACCTTAGACATCCTTTTATCAAAACACTTTAAACATACCTTTAGAAACCTTTGGAAACCTTCCACTTAAACCTTTTGAAAACATTGGGGAACCACCCCTTCGAATCCTTTTCTTAAAACCTTTCGAAAGCATTCAAATCCTTTTCTATAAACAAACCTTTCGAAAGCATTTGGTTCAAGTTAAACATGTGGAATAACATTTCGAAACCATTTAAAACCTTTCCCTTTCGAAACCTTTGGGTTTTACTTTCAACAGAACAAAGGGCTATAAAACAACTAAGTCGAAAGCACTCTTTTGAAAACAATTTCCAAAGTAAAGAGGTGATGGTGTCGAAACCAACCCTTCGAAAGCATTGGAGAAGCGGCTTGGGTTTTAAAACAAAGAAACCCTTTCGAAGGCATTGCTTCGAAAGGTAAAATACGCCAGCTAGGAGTTTCGGCCCCTTCAAAAGCATTTACTTAAAACAAAAGGCGCAACCTCTTTCAAAACCATTCCTTTAAAATAATTTGACCCTGTCAGAAGCTAACCAAGTCGAATGCATAAGCAAAGCAGGCGCATTTTCGTTTAAAAACAAGGTAAAGCTTCGACCCCTTCGGAACCCCATGTTTTGACTACGTACCTTTCTCCTATGCCCAATTCGTTGCGCATCAAGTCTTTGATGCCATGCGCATTGGTTTCGATGGTGATGGAGGCGGAAGTACACGGTCGAAAGCTAGGCGCCAAAAGTGGTGAAACATGTAAAAAGCATGTTTAAACTAATTTTTAACCTTTTAAAGCAATTCTTTTTTACAAACCTGCCTTGTTTATCAAAACATGATTGGTTGCTAATTTCATTTTCAAAAGTACTGCCGAAATTTCAGAAATAAACAAATTAAATTATTTACAGAATACCCCTTCTCCTTTTATAAATATATAAAACGTTTAAGTCCCATACCTTAAATAATTTTATACATCTATTAAAACACTTAGGAAAAATCTATAAAAATTCCCATTAATCATTTTTAATATGTTTTCTAACATATATTAATTTCTGACCCAAAATCATCATAAAATATCCGTAATTAATTTAAACCCAAAATAACTATTTTCTTCACTAGAAATTCATAATAAATCCTCATTAATTCATAAAATTATGAAAATTGAAACCTATCTCTAAAATATCAGTTTTGACCATATACTAAAATCACAAGGCATTTGGATGTCATTTAATAGGGTTTTCACATTAAAACATATCATAAAATCTATATGAATTACCATAAATCATCAACATGCATATATATCCATTTTAATCAAAACATTTGAAAATCAGCATAGATTTGATCTAAAACCAAAATCATTTTAAAAAATGAGATGTAGTAATTATTCACCTTAGCTTGAGATTAAGGAGTTGAGATTTGATCTTTAATTAAGTTGCTTAAGCTTCTTCCCCTTGATTTTAGCTTTATCTTCTTCTTGCTTTCCTAATGATGGCCGGCCTCTTATCCTTTTGTTTGGGAGAATAAACGTGTAAATGAACGTGATTTAAGGGTTTAGGGTATAAGAATATACTTATTCCTACATTGCCCTTGTCTACTTACCCACATTAATTCATTTTAGTTTCTTAGTCCATTAATTTAAATAGGCACGACTGCCCTTCTATTAATTAAAAATATCAATCCCCTAATCATTACATTATTTTATTTTATTTAACTAATTAAATATCTTAAATAATATTACTGAAAATTGGGGTCATTACAAACTCCCCTCCTTGAAGAATTTCGTCCTCGAAATTACGATAAGGTAAACATAGAAATCAATTATAAAGGTAAAACATACCATCAAACAAATCGGGATAAGCGTCTCTAATCCTGTTCTCAGTCTCCTAAGCACAGTCTCTCGCATTGTCGCTCCACTGGACTTTAACTAATCTCACTGTCTTGTTCCTTAGCCTCTTCTTATCTCTCGTGACTATACGAACTGATTTTTTAATTATTATCAAATTCGGCTCTACTACTAAGTCCTCTAACACAGTCGGTGCTATAGTAGTCTCCGGGTCTGTAATACACTTTCTTAGATGAGAAATATGAAAAACATCATGGACTCCTGCCAAACTGTTCGGAAACTCTACTCTATATGCGAGTTTCTCGATCCATTCCATTATAGGAAATGGTCCTACAAATCTCGGTGCCAATTTCCCTGATTTCCAGAATCGAATTACACCTTTCATCGGTGATACCTTAATGAAAACATAATCTCCAACAGAGAACTCTATGTCTTTTCATCTTCTATCAACATAACTCTTCTGCCTCGAATGAGCTTCATTCATTCTAGCTTGAATAAACTCAATCTTCTCTGCAGCTTCTCTAACTAAATACGGAACAAGAACCAACCTATCCCCGGTCTCTAACCAACAAACTGGTGATTTGCATGGCCATCCATACAAAGCTTCAAACGGTGCCATCTCTATACTAGCCTGATAATTGTTGTTATACAAAAACTCGGCTAAGTGTAGATGGTCTTCCCATGATCCTCCAAAATCTAACACGCAAGCTCGTAACAAATCTTCCAAGTCTTTGTTTACTCTTTCCGTTTGCCCATCAGTCTGCGGATGGTAAGCGGTACTCATCTTGAGCTTGGTACCTAAGGTATCTTGTAGACTCTTCTAGAACTTGCTAGTGAACAAGGAATCTCTATCACTTACTATACTACTAGGAATTCTGTAACAACCCGCAAATTCGTACCAATTAATCATCGCCATTAGGTGATTAAATCGTTCGTAAATTTTTATTGAAATTAAAAATCAATTTGAAATTCTTTTATAAACATGGTTAAAAGTATTTGGGCTTTAAATAAATATACCTTTTTATTTTATAGTGGCCCATTTGTTTTGATGAAGAGAGGATACCAGTACCATTCTTTATCTGGCAATCATTCTAACCCGATCCCCCTTTTCACTTTCTCATTCATTAAAACCGTAAAAGAAAAAAACATTCGAATGAAAAATAGCGGCCTCGCGACAAAATTAGGGCTTTGGCAGCTTCGTTCTTCTTTCTCGAATTAAGGCTTTGGCTCTGGTTTACGCTCGTTCTCTAACGGTCGATTCTCTGGGTTGCTTGCGATCGTTCGCTGTTGCTCGATTCTCTGATCGCCTCGACCTCGTCTCGGAGCAGCTCGTCTCCGCTACGTTAATAAGGTGAGTGAATCGTCCCTCACTCACATCTAATTCAGCTTAATAATATGCTTGCGTTTGATTTGGTTTCGGTTTTGATAATTTCTCTGATGTCGTTGTTCATGATTTCTCTGATTTTAACAAGTTTGAAATTTTTGGACATTCTATACTCTCGGCATTGATTTTGGCATTATCTTGAGTTGAGATTTCTGCTTCATGAATTTTAGAGGGCTTCGGCCTTCAC
Organism: Allium fistulosum; assembly: GCA_030737815.1. Classification (NCBI taxonomy): domain Eukaryota; kingdom Viridiplantae; phylum Streptophyta; class Magnoliopsida; order Asparagales; family Amaryllidaceae; genus Allium; species Allium fistulosum. Next base: position 372,384,188 of record CM060902.1, on the reverse strand, counting down.
TTGATTGTTTGTGACGTTGAATTGCTCCACTTGCGACCCTGTTCGATTTTCTACTGATTCATGACTCTGGCCAATTTGTTTTGTTCATCCCTGATAGCATTTTCGATCTTGTCCCTGTGCATTATTATGCCTTACACCTGGATTTGTTCGTCTAGTCTTTGAGGCTACTCCCTTGTTCAGTGATTACTCATGTACACTGATATTAATTATGTTGTATTTGCATATTTGTCCCACTGTGTTGCTTGGGGTCGGTCAGTGGTTCAAGTGTTTGAAGGTGCACTTGTTTATTTGGTATGTTCGAACTGTTGCATTTGGTTCACTCTGTAATTTCGACTTGTCTTGTTTTCCACTCGAACGCGGGTGAACTGATGTGTAGTCCCGTTGGCACTTTCTTGTTACTGTCTTTAGCTGTCCTCGCATTCACTTTAAATATGTTGATACTGGGTAGCTTATTCTTGCACACTGCACTTGCATATATTGCACATTAGAATGCCCAGACTACTTCATTGTCATTTTTTTACGGTCAATTTTATATGCCCAGACCGTGATTTAGAGGCTTGCATATGATAGAGTGCATATGTAGTTTCTTCTTGAGCATTATGTCATATTTTCATACCTAAGTTCACTGTCCACATGAGTTGTTACTACTGTGGTCTTGATGTATGTTTGTCTGCATGCCCTGCTAGTCGACTTGCATGTTACTTTGACTCGTTTCATTTAGAGTCGTGTTGTTACCTGCCTTGGTTGGTCTGCATCGATATATGTCTGAAGTTTGGTTTGGTATTTCTTCGAGTCATTATGTATTGTGCAGTGGTTGGAATTTTTGCAGTGTTCATGCTAGGTACCCTGGCTTAAACCACACTTTGACTCACTGTCTATTGTTGCCATAGCTTGATCCATTGTTTTTGACCTGATGCTAAACTTTGACACTTTTTGGCATTGGATTCACTTGTGTACTTTGACTCTGCCCTGTCTGCGTTTGTGATATTTGTTCATCTGATTACTGTTCTGGTCATTTATGACTGTTCATTTGTTCATGTTTGATCTTGACCTCCTCACCTGACTTTAGATCTTTACTGAAACAGTTTGTACATGTTTATTCTCGAGTTGTCCATCTCAGTTGAACTGCACTTGGTTCTGCTTCATGATGTACTCGAATTCGTCTTTATTGCTGTATATGCTTGAACTGTTGATGACTTTTCTGCAGTTTAGTTGCAGCCTGCCTTTCTCTTTATACCTGTTTGCCACTGCAGTTTCATTGTGGTGGTGAATTTATATTCGGTGGTGGCGATGCAGTGCACGCGTGCGTGCACTGCAGCCACCCAGAATTGACAGTTTTGAATTGATATTTTTCTTTGCGTCGTGACGCATTGATCTTTTATGTCGTTTTGGCAAGGCCGTACACGCATGCGTATACGGCAGCCAGTCAAAACTTTGATGGTTTTAAAGTGACAATTTCGATTGTTTTGAATTGATTTAGTCGATTTGATAAATTGTTTATTTACCTCTGTTGATGATTTGAATCTGCTGATTCATTGTTTAACACTATTTAGTGTTATATCTGTCGTTATCCGATTCTCTTATCGAGAGGTTGGATATACGAGATTTCTGTGACTGTCGTCCATTTGATATTTGATTATTATTGCTTCTGTGCATTAATAACTGAGTTTGAATTAGACTGACCCGGGTATTATTTTCTTTTGAATTTAATACCCGGGTCAGACCGAGTATTTACAGGTTGTAGATTTTTAGCTTTGGGTTGCTGCTAGAGCTATGAAGACTTTTTATATCATTTGAAGTGGTCTTCGTCTTGTTGTAGTATTCAGTGTGTCTGTTTTAAGATGATAATGTATTCATGTATATTGGTCGATAATGTACTTGTATATATAACTTCTTGAGTCGACAGTTGTAGTTGTACCATTTGTATTGTGTCAAATGTATTGTAACTGATATCAGTTATTATATATATGAGACTTTTCGTTCCATCTGTATTCCGCATTTATGTTATCTGTGTTATTTTTATATCTATTGTCCTAAACTATTATAGCCACTGTGTAGTAGCTTTGAGTTTGCATCGGTATGTCGGATTTTCTCCTGAAATAAAAATGCATGTTACTCTATCTGACATATCGGTGCTCGCACAAAGCAATTACACGGATGGTCGCTCCTCAACAGCCTTATTCTCCGTGCTAGTTGACAGCACTACTCCGTAGTGTTCTTGGCTAGCGAGGGTATAGAGGTGGGGCGTCACAGCTTGGTATCAAAGCCTGGGGTTTAGGACAATTATAAAACATAACTTAGATGGAGCATGTGTTACAACTATTTGTCGATGTTTATCTCTCATCTTTACATATGATTATTTTTGACTGTTAGGTATGAATTCCTAACGCTTATTCTTGTGTTTTCGGCTTTGAATTGATTTAGCCGATGTTGATTTTGTTTTAATTTGGCAAATTAAAGCCATTTTGACTTTTGGACTTTGTTCCACTTTTGTTCTATGCTATGAGTGTCATTGTGTACCTGTTACACTGTGATAAAAAAATAGCTGGACCAGTTGCAAATTGAGTAATTTTGATTTCTCATTCACATCTAGTTTGAATCTCAGCGATTTTGAACTTGATATTTTGTGTTTTCCTCATCTTGAATTCCATTCGACTTCGGTCACTTTGTTTTTGAGAAATTGCTAATTTCTTGATTTTTAAGACTCTGATTTTGTTTGCCGTTGGTTTCTTTGATAATGATGATTGAATCATTTTGTACTCGACTGCGGCTATTAATTGTTGACTTCGACATTGACTTGATTCTTACTTTTGTTGAAGTCATTTATGCATTTCTGCTCGTTTTGCTTTGTTTTTCCAGTTGATAATCGATTCTTCTTTTCTAATTAGTTGTTATCACCTTTGTCGATTTTGATAACTTCTATTTCTGGAATTTTTGGGTATTCCTACTTTGATGAATTTGGAATCGAATTCTTTGGATTTTATTCACGTCTTCGAATGTGAAATTTTAGTGAATTGACTTGGTTTCCAAATTTAATCGATTCTTGATTATTTCCCCGATTTGTTGCTATCATTGATTAGCAACTTTGATGACATTTTCTTCGGGATTTTTGTGAACATACTTTCTGATGGATTCAGTATCGATTTCTTTGGATTCTATTCACATCTTTGTATGTGAATTCTTGTGATTGATTGTTTCTACAATCATTTTTGTGATTTGTCACTTTAAAAATATAAAGGTTTTCTATACTAGTAGTAAATATTAAAATCCTTTTTCTCCAAACGATTTCAAAACTATTTTACTACAAAGCTCTTTTTCTTAAACCGTTTTCCAATCTATTAGTATATACAAGCCTTTATTTCACTCGTATGAGAAATTGAATTAAACGGCCTAGTAAAACAAGTGGTATGAAACGCTTGCGTTTACTTCGTCGGTTAACTCCTGGACTTGTTCGATTGAACCTTTTGTGACAATTTTCTAGTGTAGATTTACAGTTTGTTCGTAAATATTTAAGTTAAGCAAGTGGTTATGGGACATGAAGCTAAACTTTTATATTTACTAGCTTAGTGTAATTGACACTTCTCGTTGATCATGACGATCATTTTATGATTTAGACTAGCAATTGTGCGATGTCTTTTTGTTTGCAAGGTTAGACTAGACCGCAGTAGTGTGATTCTGACTCACACATATCTTTTTGTTTGCAAGGTTAGACTAGACCGCAGTAGCGTGATTCCGACTCACACATATCCCTTTGTTTGCAAGGTTAGACTAGACCGCAGTAGTGTGATTCCGACTCACACATATCTCTTTGTCCGCAAGGTTAGTCTAGACCGCAGTAGTGTGATTCCGACTCACACATCTTTTTATTTGCAAGGTTAGTCTAGACCGCAGTAGTGTGATTCCGACTCACACATATCTTTTTGTTTGCAAGGTTAGACTAGACCGCAGTGGTGTGATTCCGACTCACACATATCTCTTTGTCCGCAAGGTTAGTCTAGACCGCAGTAGTGTGATTCTGACTCACACATATCTTTTTGTTTGCAAGGTTAGACTAGACACCACTTGTGTGATTCCATTCACACATACCTTTTTGCTTTTTGGTTAGTCTAGACCTTAATTTGTGTGATTCCACTCACACATATCTTTTTGTTTGCGAGGTTAGACTAGACACCATTTGTGTGATTCCATTCACACATACCTTTTTGCTTTTTGGTTAGTCTAGACCTTAATTTGTGTGATTCCACTCACACATATCTTTTTCTCTGCGAGGTTAGCCTAGACCTCAATCTGTGTGATTCCGACTCACACATGTGGGATAGCGACCCACGGTCTTCGGACCATTCCTGTATGAAAATTTAATGGATGGCTTCCATGAGATAGCGTCTCGTCTTGTGATACCGGTGTTTTGGAGTTTTCATGCTCCCATTTTGTGATAGGCCTTCCCCTTTTCCTTTTTATGATTTAGACTAGCAAATGTGCGATGTCTCTTTCTCTGCGAGGTTAGCCTAGACCTCAATCTGTGTGATTCCGACTCACACGTGTGGGATAGCGACCCACGGTCTTCGGACCATTCCTGTGTGAAACTTTAATGGTTAGCCACCATGAGATAGCGTCTCGTCTTGTGATACCGGTGTTTTGGAGTTTTCATACTCCCGTTTTTATGCTAGGCCTTTCCCCCCTTCTGGTGTTTTCTGGATTTCTTGTGATGATTTCTGGAATTTTGTGCTTCACCAATTTTCATGATTTCTATTGATATGTTTATCAATTTTTGTGCATTGGTGAATTCATGTGATATTGACTTGTTATAATACAAGTTTAGGGTATGATATCCCTTTCTATCTTTGAGAAGATTCTTGTGACATTTTTGATGAATAAAAATTCATTTGGTATTATATTTCGATGCCAGTTATTTTGATGAGATTTTGACGTGTTAACTTCAGTAACCGTCAATTTTGAAATCGATTTACAAGCGGTTCTCCCGCAACACTAATATTGCTAATTTAATCACGTATTTTCAAAATTCGTTATTTTTTTAAAAGTTGTTTCAAAATATAAATTAAAATTGTTTTCAAAATTCTTACAGTTTGCATTTTCAATAGAATGAGGAAGCGATTTAAACGTTTCAGCAAAATCGCGGACTATGACCTCTTTCTTTTACTGGTTCGCTTAATTCCGGACTTGTCCATTTGAGAATGTGAAATGTTATTTTTAAAAACACACAATCCTGCACTTTCAAGGAAACGATAAAGAGATTTAAACGATTTAGCAAAAGTACGGAGTATGAAACCATACTTTTACTACTTCGGTTAATTCCGGACTCGTTAATTGAATATTTAGGACTTCTGATTATCGTTTTTGATAATCAGATGTTTGTGTTTCTGATTATTGTTTTTGATAATCAGATATTTGTGAAATTTGATTATCGTTTGAGATAATTAAATATTTTTCGATTTGATTAATCGAATATTTGTGATTTCTGATTATCGTTTTGATAATCAGATATTTGTGAAATTTGATTATCGTTTGTGATAATTAAATATTTGTGTTTCTGATTATCGTTTGAGATAATTAAATATTTGATTTGTTTTCTGATTATCGTTTGAGATAATTAGACATTTGATTTGTTTTCTGATTATCGTTTTTGATAATCAGATATTTGTGAAATTTGATTATCGTTTGAGATAATTAAATATTTTTCGATTTGATTAATCGAATGTTTGTGTTTCTGATTATCGTTTTTGATAATCAGATATTTGTGAAATTTGATTATCATTTTTGATAGTTAAACCTATTTGCGATTTGAAAATTCAATTATCATTTTTGATTGATTGAATATTTGCGATTTTGAGATTTGAGCTTCGTCTTTTTCTCTGGCGATTCAGGTGAGTAATTTGATTTACTCACATTCAATTGGTGCAGTACGTGAATTCTGCTCTATTTTCTTTTTCTTTTAAATGCTGGAACTCGATTGATTCTTGCTTTTGATAGTCGTCTGATTTTGATTACTTGATCCCCACGATTGTTGATTCTTTTGACTTGAAGCAATCGAACCTTTTGGTTTCCTATCTAATACTTTCACTGCTGACATTTGCTTTGCTTATGCATTCGACATTGCCATGCTCTTATGGTTGTTACCTTTTGTCCATTTATTCCTTATGATTGCGAGGACGCAATTTCTTTAAGGAGGGGAGTCTGTAACAACCCGCAAATTCGTACCAATTAATTATCGCCATTAGGTGATTAAATCGTTCGTAAATTTTTATTGAAATTAAAAATCAATTTGAAATTCTTTTATAAACATGGTTAAAAGTATTTGGGCTTTAAATAAATATACCTTTTTATTTTATAGTGGCCCATTTGTTTTGATGAAGAGAGGATACCAGTACCATTCTTTATCTAGCAATCATTCTAACCCGATCCCCCTTTTCACTTTCTCATTCATTAAAACCGTAAAAGAAAAAAAAACGTTCGAATGAAAAATGGCGGCCTCGCGACAAAATTAGGGCTTTGGCAGCTTCGTTCTTCTTTCTCGAATTAAGGCTTTGGCTCTGGTTTACGCTCGTTCTCTGACGGTCGATTCTCTGGGTTGCTTGCGCTCGTTCGCTGTTGCTCGATTCTCTGATCGCCTCGACCTCGTCTCGGAGCAGCTCGTCTCCGCTACGTTAATAAGGTGAGTGAATCGTCCCTCACTCACATCTAATTCAGCTTAATAATATGCTTGCGTTTGATTTGGTTTCGGTTTTGATAATTTCTCTGATGTCGTTGTTCATGATTTCTCTGATTTTAACAAGTTTGAAATTTTTGGACATTCTATACTCTCGGCATTGATTTTGGCATTATCTTGAGTTGAGATTTCTGCTTCATGAATTTTAGAGGGCTTCGGCCTTCACTTGATTGTTTGTGACGTTGAATTGCTCCACTTGCGACCCTGTTCGATTTTCTACTGATTCATGACTCTGGCCAATTTGTTTTGTTCATCCCTGATAGCATTTTCGATCTTGTCCCTGTGCATTATTATGCCTTACACCTGGATTTGTTCGTCTAGTCTTTGAGGCTACTCCCTTGTTCAGTGATTACTCATGTACACTGATATTAATTATGTTGTATTTGCATATTTGTCCCACTGTGTTGCTTGGGGTCGGTCAGTGGTTCAAGTGTTTGAAGGTGCACTTGTTTATTTGGTATGTTCGAACTGTTGCATTTGGTTCACTCTGTAATTTCGACTTGTCTTGTTTTCCACTCGAACGCGGGTGAACTGATGTGTAGTCCCGTTGGCACTTTCTTGTTACTGTCTTTAGCTGTCCTCGCATTCACTTTAAATATGTTGATACTGGGTAGCTTATTCTTGCACACTGCACTTGCATATATTGCACATTAGAATGCCCAGACTACTTCATTGTCATTTTTTTACGGTCAATTTTATATGCCCAGACCGTGATTTAGAGGCTTGCATATGATAGAGTGCATATGTAGTTTCTTCTTGAGCATTATGTCATATTTTCATACCTAAGTTCACTGTCCACATGAGTTGTTACTACTGTGGTCTTGATGTATGTTTGTCTGCATGCCCTGCTAGTCGACTTGCATGTTACTTTGACTCGTTTCATTTGGAGTCGTGTTGTTACCTGCCTTGGTTGGTCTGCATCCATATATGTCTGAAGTTTGGTTTGGTATTTCTTCGAGTCATTATGTATTGTGCAGTGGTTGGAATTTTTGCAGTGTTCATGCTAGGTACCCTGGCTTAAACCACACTTTGACTCACTGTCTATTGTTGCCATAGCTTGATCCATTGTTTTTGACCTGATGCTAAACTTTGACATTTTTTGGCATTGGATTCACTTGTGTACTTTGACTCTGCCCTGTCTGCGTTTGTGATATTTGTTCATCTGATTACTGTTCTGGTCATTTGTGACTGTTCATTTGTTCATGTTTGATCTTGACCTCCTCACCTGACTCTAGATCTTTACTGAAACAGTTTGTACATGTTTATTCTCGAGTTGTCCATCTCAGTTGAACTGCACTTGGTTCTGCTTCATGATGTACTCGAATTCGTCTTTATTGCTGTATATGCTTGAACTGTTGATGACTTTTCTGCAGTTTAGTTGCAGCCTGCCTTTCTCTTTATACCCGTTTGCCACTGCAGTTTCATTGTGGTGGTGACTTTATATTCGGTGGTGGCGAGGCAGTGCACGCGTGCGTGCACTGCAGCCACCCAGAATTGACAGTTTTGAATTGATATTTTTCTTTGCGTCGTGACGCATTGATCTTTTATGCCGTTTTGGCGAGGCCGTACACGCGTGCGTATACGGCAGCCAGTCAAAACTTTGATGGTTTTAAAGTGACAATTTCGATTGTTTTGAATTGATTTAGTCGATTTGATAAATTGTTTATTTACCTCTGTTGATGATTTAAATCTGCTGATTCATTGTTTAACACTATTTAGTGTTATATCTGTCGTTATCCGATTCTCTTATCGAGAGGTTGGATATACGAGATTTCTGTGACTGTCGTCCATTTGATATTTGATTATTATTGCTTCCGTGCATTAATAACTGAGTTTGAATTAGACTGACCCGGGTATTATTTTCTTTTGAATTTAATACTCGGGTCAGACCGAGTATTTACAGGTTGTAGATTTTTAGCTTTGGGTTGCTGCTAGAGCTATGAAGACTTTTTATATCATTTGAAGTGGTCTTCGTCTTGTTGTAGTATTCAGTGTGTCTGTTTTAAGATGATAATGTATTCATGTATATTAGTCGATAATGTACTTGTATATATAACTTCTTGAGTCGACAGTTGTAGTTGTACCATTTGTATTGTGTCAAATGTATTGTAACTGATATTAGTTATTATATATATGAGACTTTTCGTTCCATCTGTATTCCGCATTTATGTTATCTGTGTTATTTTTATATCTATTGTCCTAAACTATTATAGCCACTGTGTAGTAGCTTTGAGTTTGCATCGGTATGTCGGATTTCCTCCTGAAATAAAAATGCATGTTACTCTATCTGACATATCGGTGCTCGCACAAAGCAATTACACGGATGGTCGCTCCTCAACAGCCTTATTCTCCGTGCTAGTTGACAGCACTACTCCGTAGTGTTCTTGGCTAGCGAGGGTATAGAGGTGGGGCGTCACAAATTCCATGAAGTCTAACTATATTCTTCATGAATAACTTAGCTAAAACAGGTGTCGTCCTAGTTGACTTAACTGGAATGAAATGGGCACTCTTGGTTAACCTGTTCACTATGACCCATATACTTTCATTTCCTCTATTAGGTCTTGGCAACCCATCTATAAAATCCATAGAAATAGAATCCCACTTCCATACTGGAATATCTAATGGCTGAAGTAACCCACTTGGTTTTTGATGTTCGACTTTTACCTGTTGACGGTTCAAACACCTCTTAACCCATAAACCTACATCCCTCTTCATACCTTCCCATAAGAAACTCCTCTTTATATCCTGATACATCTCAGTTCCTTCTGGATGAATAGTGAACTTCGAATGATGGCATTCCTCCAAAACTTCTTTTCTAATGTCTACCGCATTCGGAACACACAATCTTCCGTTCTTTCTCAACCACCCCTTCTGGTCGAGACTGAAATCCTTCAAGTCATCGCTCTCTATTCCATCCTTTAACTTCCTGATCCGTTCAACTAATATTGGATCCTCCATCTGTTTACAAGCAATCTTTTTGATCATCACCGGTCGAACTTCTAAACATGACAATATAGTGGTCTCCTTACTAGATCTAACTTCAGATCTCCACTACACTCTACATGTCTCCAATGCTTCCAAATCTTTTTGCTCGGCTATCATCGCCAACACTGCATTCTGATGTTTTATGCTAAGTCGTCTGCAATCTTATTACCTTTTCCTAGTGTGTACTCAATTCCAAAGTCAAAAGCAGCTATAAACTCCAACCATCTCTGCTATCTTATATTCAGCACCTTCTGAGAGAATAAATACTTCAACGACTTATGATCCGTATATAACTCGAATCTTTCTCCCAAAAGATAATATCTCCACACCTTCAGCGCAAAAATCACCGCAGCTAATTCCAAATTGTGAGTTGGGTATCTCACCTCATGCAGTCTAAGCTCTCGAGAAGCATAGGCAATCACTTTACCTCTTTGCATTAACACAGCTCCTAACCCAGTTCCACATGCTTCTGTATATACCACTAAATCCTGCTTCCCTTTTGGAACAACTAACACAGGTGCACTAATCAATAAGTGTTTCAGCTTTTGGAATGCTTCCTCACACTTATCGATCCAAACAAACTTCACATCCTTTCACCTTAGCTTGGTCATCGGTCATCCACGAAATATTCTTAATTAATCTTTGATAATACCCAGCTAATCTAAGAAAACTCTTTATCTCAGTCACTGTCTTGGGTCTCTTCCAATTTTTCACTGCTTCAATCTTAGTCGGATCTACAGACAACCCATTCTCTAAGACTACATGACCAAGAAACTTCACTTCCTTCTTCCGAAAATGACATTTCGAAAACTTCGCCTTTACCCGACGCTCCCTCAGCGTCTCAAGCACCACTCTAAGATGAACTTCATGCTCTCTTTCATCCTTAGAGTATATCAAAATATCATCTATGAAAACTAATACGAACCTATCCAAGTGCTCTAGGAAAATTCGGTTCATCAAATCCACAAAGAATGCTGGCGCATTAGTTAGTCCGAACGGCATCTCTAACCATTTGTACTATCCATATCTACTTCTAAATGTCGGCAAAGGAATATTATCCTCTACTACTCTAAGTTGATGAAAACCTGTTGCTAAATCCAACTGAGAAAATACATTGGCTCCACTCAACTGATCAAACAAATCGTCAATTCTTGGCAACGAATATCAATTCTTTATCGTCTTCTCATTCAACTTACGATAATTGATACATAACCTTAATGATCCGTCCGACTTCTTAGCAAACACTATGGCTACTCCCCAAGGCGAACTGCTTGGCATAATAAAATTCTTGCCCTCTAAATCCACCAACTACATCTTCAACTCCCTCGTTTCGGTAGGCGTCTTCCTGCTTGGCTGTCTACTTACTGGTTCTGCTCCCGACACCAAATCTATCCGAAACTCAATGGCTCATTTCGATGGAAATCCTACTACAGGTTCAAAAACATCCACAAATTCTCTAACAACGAAAACTCGATTCAAATTCGTCTTCTACCTCCACAACACCCAACAAAGCATTCACCTCACAACTAGGGTTTTCTAGGGTTGTCTATGGTATATACAATCCGATCACTACAATCAAGGTGTCTAAGTGATATTTTCCTATCATGGCAAAATATCCTAGCATTGTACTTACTTCACCAATCCATACCCAAAATAATTCCGAACCCTACGAAGTCAAACGCATGCAAACTGCAAACAAAGGTATGACCTAACAATTCACTCTAGGTGGTCACACATCATCCCAAGTGTCGCATACCCTCCTATCGGATTTGCATCCCTTAAGGAAGTAACTAAATATGAGGGTTCTAGGTTAAGCCTATCTACCAAACAATGAGATATAAAAGAATGCAATGCACCGATATCAAACATAACGCTAACTGACATACCATGAATCAGAAGCGTTCCTCCCAACTCAGCTTTTCTTTTTTCCTTTGCTGTTGGCCTCGAGGTAGCTGGCTCCAATGCAAACACCTTTCCTTTGCCATCCTTAGCTGGATCTTTGCACTGGTTCTTATAATGGCCAACTTGATCGCAGTTGAAGCACCTGATATTCTTCTTCCCTATCACCTTCTTTCCCTCTCCAAAATGACATTCATTAGCTTATCACACTTAAAGCAGACAACCTCAGACTTTCCTTTCTTTGCAGCTCCACCCTTCTAAGCTCCTTTCTTATCGAAGAACTTTATTTTCTAACTTTTCCCCACTTGGACTGCCTTTGTCATATTTCTCTCTAGAAAATCAAGCATCTCTTCATTCCTCAAAGCCATTTCAACAACAACATCACAAGGATCCCTGATATATGGTAACATTGCCCTAGCAAGCTGAGGCTTCAACCCCTGATGAACTTCTCGTTCCTCTTAATATTAGAATCAACCATAGCACAACCATAACTTGCCAACTCCTCAAATCTTACAGCATACTCCAGCACAGTCATCTCCGCCTACTCCAATTCAGCAAACTTTCTGAGCAGTGCAGACTATGTAATCTCAGACATAAACCTCTCTCCAAACCTTCTCTTGAACTCAGGCCATGTCAATGTCTCCCCCATTAACTCCAATCATAACACTATTCCACCAATACAACGCTGCTCCCTAAAGTTGTCTAGAAGCAAGCCTTCTCTTCTGCTCATCATTGAGCCCCAAATCTGCAAATATTCTCTCACAGTGCAGTAACCAGTTCTCTACTTCGATTGCGTCCTCAGTTCCGATAAATGGATTTCCTCCCAATCGAGTATAATCCCTACTCAGAATAACATAGTTGTTGACTGTTGGAGCTTCTTGATTTCCTCCTCCAACTACTCCAACAGCAACACCTGCCTACATCATGTTGACAAAGAATTGATACATTGCTCCTATGTCAACTTGTGGGACTCTAGCACCCACATTTCTAGCTTGTGCCTGACTTGGGTTTCTCTTGGTATTTAGTATGGCATTTCCATTTGTTGTGGTGCTTCCCCCTCCAAGATTAACTCTTCCACTTCTAGCATCCATATCTGTATTCAAGCCTCGTAAGATATAGAAGAATAGCCTAAGAGAGATAAGAGAATAGAGATATAGCGTATACTTATATATAACAAATACAAGTACGATGCTATACCATTATCCCATACCCCGATCTTATCTCTAATTCCTAGGATTATGTTTTCAAAAATCATTTTAGTTTAAAGTTTTCCAAAAACCTATGCTCTGATACCAAGTTGTAACATCCCCTATTTGGAGGCCCGAAGCTAAACGCTATAGATGTTGCAATCATCCATAGTATTAACTTCCGGTGACTAAATACGGTAATGTTAATGGTATCCATAATATCAGAAACACTTGAATATGAAATAAAACACAGATTCAAAAACAACTTTTCTGGTTACATTTCGCAAAAACATGTTTCATATCCAAGTTACATAATCCCAATCAATTCCCAGGTTCAGATCAAATATAGTTATTACAAAATACACCAAGAGCGACATATGAAGATGCCCCCTTAGATGACAAGAGTACTAAATAGTCATAATAGACTTAATACATCACAACGGAAATAAAAAACACATAACAACTCATACATAGCTAACTTCAGCCTCCTGCTCGCCTTCGAATATTCGTACACCTGCTAAAACCTATAAATCCTCAACCCTCAGCCTACTCAGATCAATTTTGAGCATATGAGAGTTTAAAGCAAAAAACATAAACTTCGAGTCAGACATAAAGCCTGGTGTGAATAATACTATACATCTCGGTTATTTGATATTAAGTGAGACCATGCCGCTTAGCAGAACGGGTTTCCCCTCACTAATATCCTTTTAAAACATATCTTTTGCAAATCATAATCCTGCTACCAAAAATGGTTAAAACAATAAAGCAGTAACATGTAAGCATATACTTCAGTTAACAAATGGACTATCTGTCCGAACAATATAGTTTTGTTTGGCTAACCACTAACCTTTGGCTGACTCGGGCCTGTTAGACAAAATAAAAAAATAATCTAACTTCTGTTAGATACTCTTCTTTTGGACGGTCTGTCCCAAACTTAATTCAACTAGGGTCAACTGATCCTAATGGTTTTGTGGGCTCACCAATAACCTATCCTCTCTCTGTATATTCCTTTCTGTGTGTAATATCATTTTAGTCTTACCTGTGACAAAGCCCTACACACTAGAATTTTGGACTAAATTAGTTAGGGGCTAATAGCTAATGTATAGGGCACGACCCTATACCAATCCCGTTTGGTATTTTAATAACCGAGTCATTTTACTTAGGGCCAACTACCCATAAATTTTCGTTGAAAACCTTTTCTTTCAAAATGATTTAATCCTTTTAAATCATACTTAAACAAGGAAAATATACTCTATGCTTTACTCAAATCACCTTGCCATGTTATATATACTTTACCAAAAACTTTGTTGATGAGAACATTTAAATCTTTGAAAGTAGCCCTTCCAAATCCATTGAAAGTACGCCTTCCAAAACCAAGTAAAACCTTAGGTTGAAAGGCCAAAACTTACCTTTCAAAACCATTCTTAATTAACCTTTCGAAAACTTTGAAAAAACTTTCTTTCGAAGCTTTAAAACCCTAGACATCCTTTTATCAAAACACTTTAAACATACCTTTCGAAAGCTTTGGAAACCTTCCACTTAAACCTTTTGAAAACATTGGGAAACCACCCCTTCGAAACCTTCTTATAAAACCTTTCGAAAGAATTCAAATCCTTTTTTATAAACAAACCTTTCGAAAGCATTTGGGTTCAAGTTAAACATGTGGAATAACCTTTCGAAACCATTTAAAAAAAATTCCTTTCGAAACGTTTGGGTTTTACCTTCAACAGAACAAAGGCCGTAAAGCAACTAAGTCGAAAGCACTCTTTCAAAAATAATGTCCTAAGTAAAGAGGTGATGGTGTCGAAACCAACCCTTTGAAAGCATTAGAGAAGCAGCTTGGGTTTTGAAACAAAGAAACCCTTTCGAAGGCATTACTTCGAATGGTAAAATACGGCAGCTAGGGGTTTTGGACTCTTCGAAAGCATTTACTTAAAATAAAAGGCGCAACCTCTTTTGAAACCATTCCTTTAAAAAATTTTGACCCTATCGGAAGCTAACCAATTCGAAAGCAAAAACAAAGCAGGCGCATTTTCATTTAAAAACAAGGTAAAGTTTCGACCCCTTTGGAACCCCATGTTTCAACTATGCACCTCTCGCCTATGTCCAATTCACTATGCACCAAGTCTTTGATGCCATGCCCATTAGTTTCGATGGTGATGGAGGTGGAAGTACACAGCCGAAAGCTAGGTGCCGAAAGTTGTAAAACATGTAAAAAACATGTTTAAACTGATTTTTAACCTTTTAAAGTTGTTCTTTTTAACTAACCTGCCTTATTTGTCAAAACATGATAGGTTGCTAATTTCTTTTTCAAAAGTACTGCCAAAATTTTAGAAATAAACAAATTAAATTATTTACAGAATACCCCTTCTCCTTTTATAAATATATAAAACATTTAAGTCGCATACCTTAAATAATTTTATATATCTATTTAAACACTTAGGAAAAATCTGTAAAAATTCCCATAAATCATTTTTAATATGTTTTCTAACATATATTAATTTCTGACCCAAAGTCATCATAAAATAGCCGTAATTAATTTAAACCCAAAATAATTATTTTCTTCACTAGAAAATTCATAATAAATCCTCATTAATTTAGAAAATTATGAAATTTGAAACCCATCTCTAAAATATCATTTCTGATCATATACTAAAATAGCAAGGAATTGCTTTGCCAAAAAAAAATAGCAAGGAATTTGGATGTCATTTAATATGGTTTTCACATTAAAACATATCATAAAATCTATATGAATTATCATAAATCATCAACTTGCATATATATCCATTTTAACAATCAAAACATGGCAAAACATTTGCAAATTAGCTTGGATTTAATCTAAAACCAAAATCATTTTAAAACAAGTGATGCATTAATTATTCACCTTAGCTTAAGATTAAAGAGTTGAGATTTGATCTTTGATTAAGTTGCTTAAGATTCTTCCCCTTGATTTTAGCTTTATCTTCTTCTGGCTTTCCTAATGGTGGCTGGCCTTTTATGCTTTTGTTTGGGAGAATGAACATGTAAATGAATGTGGTTTAAGGGTTTAGGGTATAAGAATATAATTATTCCTACATTGCCCTTCTCTACTTACCCTAACTTAATTCATTTTAGTTTTCTTAGTTCATTAATTCAAATGGGCACGGCTACCCTTCTATTAATTACAGATCTCAATCCCCTAATTATTACATTATTTTATTTTATTTAACTAATTAAATATCCTAAATAATGGTACTAAAAATTGGGGTCGCTACACAACCTCAACTATCAGATTGAAATATATTAAATTCGGGCCATATATGGCCTAGGCTTATTGGGTTAGCCACATACGAATGGTCGACCGTCCCCTTTCTAGGGGTCGACCGCTCCTGGTCGACCGCTGCAATATGCATGTCGACTTGTGGGCCCTATGCAATTAATATAAAATGTAAATTTCCTATTCGAATTATTTTCGTTTCGAATTCGTTTTTCATCCTTAACTTCTTCGTTTGGACTCCGATCGCAAAACTCCAAATATGAAAGTTGCTCAGATTTCAGCATGAACGTAATTCATGATCAAATTCCATCGTTTACACAAATTCCATTTTTGGAGCCTAATTAATTAACTAACTAGCTAATTAAATAACTAACGCCAATTTTTAGAGTGTTGCATATACATACATACATACATACATATATATATATATATATAACTTTACATAGCTATGGTTGTTGAGCAAACTCAAGCAGTAGAATATTTATGTTGATGTTTAATCTCTAGGTAAGCAATAACATTTATGTAACTTTATTAGGCAAACTCAAGGGTTACATAACTCCCCTTAGGATATCGCAAAATGTTGGGTTTAGGGTATCTAATGTACTTCATGATTTGTTGAGGAAACTTAAGGTCATAAAGATGATTAGGAGCATGGTTAAAAGAACGTTAGGAGTTATGTAGAAGATATAAATAGTAGTGTTACTTACCGTTCATAGGGACTACAATTTTTTAAGAAAACTTAAGGATGTAGTAACATGTATATTTTAGAAATAATTCTTTAATTATATGATTATGATTTGTATGATATTTATGAATTGTATCTAAGTAATTGAAAAAAGCACCCAATCGATGGGAGTGAGAAAAGGAGTTAACAAACTCTTTGGATTGATGAATATAGATGTATACAATTCTAAGTCTAGTGATGTCAAAAGCAGATCCACTTAACTTGTTGAATTCGCCTATGAATTATCACAGATACAAACTTGTGTATTTGATACACAAGTTAGACATCCATGGTAAGTTCATAAAATATAAAACAGAAGTAGAAAACAAGATCATGAAAAAGAATAAAATAATCCAATTTGATTGAATAGGTGATTGTACTGGATAAGAGTTCTTGTAGTACCCATAAAAGGGTATGATTCAATCTCAAAGTCACTCCGCCCTATGCTACATAATGATATATCGATAAGGAGTAATTAGACCCTGTTTGACAAAGTAAGATTAATAATGGTTGAAGTTAGGCCACTTCTTTCGATAAGGATATGTACTGAAGGGAAAATTCATATTTCAAATTTAATTTCATCTATAAGTAGAGTTTGCGATTTCATATAAGATATGAATTTGAAAGGAACCCCAATCTTAAATAATTTAATATATGTGGTTGTCCGATTTACGTTATGAACGTAAGTTTTGTAGATATAAAACTATATCTAGTTTATATAAATCTATAGGCCAGTTATAAATGTTTTATAATACCCATTCCATCCCATTGAGAAATGATTTGTTTTTTCAATATATACCACCTTCTTGCTTAAGGAAATTCTTTCTAGAGAAATAATGGTAGTGCGATGGACTTGGATGCGATCCAGGAATCTAACACAACAACAAACTATATAGATGAAACAAATTTAACCAATCCTAAAATAAACACAGTTACAATAATAATTCTTGCACATTGAAGAGAAACTACAAGTTCCTTATTAATGTCAAGAAATAAATTGTTAGAAAGAATAATCTCCTCTATTGTCCTAGGGTATAGAGAGTATATACTCCACCACATGGTGTGATGCTTTAAATCCCAAATGGATTCCAAGTACATTAACAATGATATGATCCATTGACCGCAGTTGAATCTTCGAGAAGAAGACCAAGCGGCTAGAATTGTACAAAGCAATGGTTAAAGGAAATAACTCCATTCATTTTAAATTTGAAATTAGTGAAGTAATTTCGATAGTCGGCATGCCTAAGTCCGTTCGGATTCTACATGCAATTATTGCATAATTTGGTTTTTGAATTTTGGCACATTAATGTTGAACTAGAACTTCTAAATATTGGTTTAGAAGGGAATATTTTTTATATTATAGTCAAAATTTCTCGAAATTAGTGGGAGCAATAACATGGTTTGTAATTTTCTAGGTATGATCTAAGAGTTACTACAACGACATCTAACAAGCATCATAGTTGAGCGAGTATTTTGATAGAGATATCATATAGTTTTAATTTTTAGTCAAAATACCAATGAAACGTGTGTCTATAAGAAAGCAAATCGAATGTACTAAATCGTTTCTAATACTATAAGTAAACAACATATCACTGAGTGTTAACGATGTACATATGCTAAAATCAGTTAAAATATGGCTGTTTAATTCTCGATGAAGGATTTGATAGAAACATCTTTTATATTTTGTATGAGATAATGTTGGGATTGTCCAAATCTAATACATAAACACTATATCAAAATGTTTAATATGGAGCATATGATGTAGATCCCTAATGCTTCGACAATGGAATCATCATGTATGTTATATTATACAGTATATTAGATCTTGCTTATACACTTAGTGTATCAAGTGAATATCAAATCTAAGGTAAAATCACTAGATAGTAGTTAATTGTGTTCTTAAGTATTTACAAAACATAAGAGAATTGTTTATGGAAATGACAAACTCCTTATGAAGGTGTATTTGGACTAGAACTTCATAAGTGATAACGAAATAATAACTCAATCTTTAATTCATGTTCAACCTTAATTAAGGATCTTTAAATTAGAAATGTTTCAAATGAGAGGCCGTGTAAAATTTAATTAAAAAGGCTAAGTACATTGCCTTGAATAACGTCGCAATGAAAGAAATACATGTATGCAAATTTATAAGAGAGCTAGGAGTGGATTCCACTATTAGAATCCAATAACACATTATGATTATAGTAATGCAATATAGATTGCATTAGGAACCCAAAAACTTGGTAAGAAGTTGAGATATGTTTCCCATAATGAAAATGGAACAAAAGAATTTATTAGTAATGGGGAATCATAATCGAAAAGTAGATACAAAATAAAATATGGTAGATCCATTCACTAAGACCCCTTCTTAGTTTAGTTTAGGTACACCGATTAAAAGTATAGTCATGAGGCGCCATAATTGGCCTTGGGTGCAAGTAGGAGAGTAATAGAGTAGAGGATATGCCCTATGGGCAATTATGTAATTTATTACATAACTCAACTTTTATGAAATAATCTTATTAGAATGATGTATTTATCTTGTTTATATTTCCTTTATATATACATAGATATAAATAATGAATTAAACACATTAAATGTATATAAGTAGAAAATTCTTAAGAGAAGTATTTTATCGATTGCACTTACGAATGTGTTCATAACCATGAGTATTGAATCGATACATGCACACACACACATACATACATACATACATATATGTATGTATGTATATGTATGTGTATATGTGTGTGTATATACTTGCTTTATAGATGTTCCTTCTTAAGATATATCAAGAAAAGGATATACATATATCCATTAAGACTATTGTACATAACACTCTCCATGTGATGGATGGTTGATTTAATCATAAGAATTGGTGGTACCAAGAGGTTACACACTTGTGGTTTTTTTAGAACAATCACTGAACAATTCACCGAGAGTCTTCTATATGTAAATATAACTAAATCAAAATAGAAGATCTTAGGGTAACGATGTACAATACTCTTCAAACTCGAGGGTACTATTAATCTTAAGTAGCTTTGCTATACTCTAATTATGGTTAAATACTTCGCATGGCAACATTGTTATTACCATGGTTGGGTATACGTTAAACTACTGTAACACCCCTAATTTTTGTTTAACATTATTCAGGACATTTAATTAGATAAATTAAATAAAATAATCTGGTTGATTAAGCAGTTGAGATTTAATTGCTAATTAACTTCGCCACGGCTAAACTAATGAATGTATAAGTATGGTTTATAATTTATAAGTTTGGAAAATAAGATGAGGGCAATATGAGAATAGCCACACCCATATACCCTTAAACCCTCCCTTATTCTCACCTACCATTTCATAAATAAAAAATACACATAAAAGAGTAGATATAGCCAGCCATTAAAATACCTAAGGAGATCAACAAACTTGGAGGATCCAAGAGAAAAAACTAGAAGATTAAAGGGAAAGCAAATCACAAACTCCAACAACTTAATCAAGGTGAATAATAGTGTAAATCATCTCATTTTTTCTTGTTTTGGTTCGACTATGGATAGTAACCAAATGCATTTTGCTGTGTTGATCATGTTTGGATCTAATCATCATTGTTTAGAAAGAACAATGATTTATGGTGATTTATTGGAAATTTTGATGGAATTAAAATGATGGGTTTTAAAATAAAAACCTTAGAAAACGACCTCCAAACAACTTGACTTTTGGATATCTTATGTAAAAGATAATTTTAGAGATGGGTTTTTAATTTTATAATTTTCGGAGTTAATAGGAATATTTTATGAATTTCCTAAGGTGAAAAAGGCATTTATTTCGGGTTTTAATTATTAAAAATAATAAAATAATGAATTCTACCCCGAAATTTTTATATGATGAAGAAAATGTTATTTCAGATTTTTGGTAAATTTTTTACATTTTTCCCAAGTGATTTCAATTTATTATGAATTTTCTAAGCCAAAAAGGCTTAATAATTATATTAAAATATTAATATAATTAATTGTTTTGAAAATATTTTTTGAAATAATAAATATGATCTATAGCAGATTTTCTGCAAAGAATTTGTTGAAGTATGTCATTAACTAATATGAATTTGACAAAGAATAGGAGTTGGTGAAAAGAATATACTTTAATTAGCAAAATAACAGTTTTCAAGTTATTTACGACTCTGCCATTGAACCTTTCAACTTAGTAACCTTCCGACTAAGTAACCTTTCGACTTAGAACCTTCTATAGCACTTCTAGACCTTTCTACAGGAATTTTGATGAACCTTTCGACTTAGAACCTTTTGCAGCACTTTTGGATCTTTCAGCAGCATTTTTGATGAACATTTCGACTTAGTAACCTTCCTACTAAGTAACTTTTCGACTTAGAACCTTCTGTAGCACTTCTGCACCTTTCTGCAGCATTTTTGATGAACCTTTCGACTTAGATACTTTTCGCCTAAGAAACCTTTCGACAGCAGTTGTAAAGGTTGCGGAAGCCCTTTTGTAGCAGTTTTCTACAGCTTTGTTTGCAAACTTCAAATAGTCATAGTTTTCTAACCGTATGCCCGTTTTTCTATTGTGACCACTCTACGGAAAAGGAAACCATCTTTTGAACACCATGGAATAGGTTAGAGACCTTAATTATACACCTATAAAAAGTTATAGCTAAAACAAAGTTTTATATTTCCGAAGGAGTTGATTTCTTTGCTTTCGAATATGTTTGCTTGGTTTTCTTTGTCTTTGAAGGGGATATTTTCAAAGGGGTTGTAAAACTATTTTCTTTTGACCAAATTTTATACTTTCAAAAGGTAGAATTTAAAGTATTATAAGGCAGGAGCCTAATGTTTTTAAGAGCTTTCGAAGGAGGTTATCATATGAAGTCGAAAGCTATGTTTCGAAGGTATCGAAAGGTTTTATGACCGAAACTCTACTTTTAAAGGAAAAACCCATGGCTATTTTAAAATGAGTTTTTATAATGGTTTAATAAGAATCTATCTTTGATAAATTAAACCCACGGGAGTGGTATTGTTATGTTGTTATATTGCTTCTTCTAATATGAACATATTCACTTTATAATGGACCCGTAACTGCATTTTAGGGAAAAATGGTATGAGAACGGTTAGCTTAACCAAATAGTGAATATAAATTGAATAAACTCCTGAATGAGAAGAATTGCATCCAGGAGGTCAGGAAGACCAGAATATAGGATGCTAAAATTTAATGGAAAGATATTGGCAGGGGCCAATTGGTTTCCAGTAAGCCCATGAAAACTGTATGATATTGGCAGGGGCCAATAGGTTAATAGTTAGCCCATGAAAACTATGTATAAAAGAGAATGTCAGATAGACAGGTTCATAGTTATCCCATGAAAACTGTGTAAATGAAGATGTCAGATAGACAGGTTCATAGTAAACCCATGAAAACTATGTAATTGGACAGGGAGTCCTTAAATGTTTAACCGGTTATTAGTTAGCCCATGAAAACTAATAGGTTAATAGTAATCCTTGAAACTATAATTGAGACAGATAGTCAGAATGAATGGTGATAGGTAATCTAGATTTGATTTGCTTGTTTTGCTTATCATCATAATGTTTTGAAACACTATGATTTTAACCATTATGGATGCATGAGCACATTATATGGTTTTATAAAGGTTTTAGGATACTAGTGAGGGGAAAACCCATTCCGCTATGCGGCGTGATCTCACTAGATATCTATTTGGTTTGAGATGATAGACTATTATTCATAACAGGCTTTATGTCTGACTTGAAGTTTTTGTTTTCCCCTTAAACTCTCGGGTACTCAATTGATTTTGAGTAGTTTGAGGTTTAGGGGTTTCGGGTTTTTCTTAGACGGATAAAGCTTCTGAAGGCGTGCAAGAGGCAGATAGTTATTTAGAGTTTTCTTTTCCTCTATGTATTTGGATGTAAAGGAAGATTTATTAGCCTTACTATATACTCTGATCAACCAAGGGGGCATCTTCATATGTCACTCTTAGAGTATTTGTAATAATTATATTTTTGCTGAACATGGTTAACGTTTTGGGATTATGTAATTAACAAGAAATGTTTTGATTTCAATGTGGAAATATGTTTTTTAATTGTTAAAAATTTTCCCATATTCTTGTGATCTGTGTATCAATGTATCTAGCACCGCCGTATTTGGTCGTCGAAGATTAATAAGTATGGATGACTGCAACATCCGTAGCCGTTAGTTTTGGGCCTCCAAGTAGGGGATGTTACAAGTTGGTATTAGAGCATAGGTTTATGATAAACCATAAAATAAACCAAACATTTTCAAACACAATCCTATTAAATTAAAGAATACGATTGGGGTTTAGGTTAACGTTATAGTAACGTATTTGTATTTGCTATATATATATATAAGTACATATTCCCCTCTCCCTTAGACCGTTCTTCTGTATCTTACTAAGGCTCATATGCAGATTTATGAGAAAGAGGTATGGAAGCAGGAAACGGAAGAGTAAATCTAGGTGGAGGAAGCACCGCAACTAACGGAAACGCTCAACCCACTACAAGGAGACAAGCAGGTCGATCGGAAAATGCTACCCAAGATGCAACTGCCAATGTGAGTGCTGGAACCCCATCAGTAGATATGGGGATGATGTATCAGTTCTTCATCAACTTGATGCAAGATGGAGAAGCTGCAGGGGTAGCTAAAGGTAATGTTGTGGATGTTGGAGGAGCCAATCCTGTGGCCCTAGTTGGCAATAACTGTGCCAAGCTGAGCAGGGATTAAACCAGTCTGGGAGGGAAGCCTTTTCTTGGAATAGAGGATGCTATTGAAGTTGGGAACTGGATTTTGAGCTGTGAAAGGATCTTTACAGATTCAGGCTTGGATGATGGAGATAAGAGAAGGCTAGCCTCTAGATAGTTGCAAGTGTTAGCGTTTCACCGGTGGAACAGTGTGACGGTCGGAGTTCCGAAGGAAGAGCTAACATGGGCTGATTTTAGAAGAAGGTTTGAGTAAAGGTTCTTGTCCGAGGTTGCCAAGTCGGCATTGATGAGGAAGTTCATGGATCTTGTACAAGGAGAGATGTCAGTGATCGAGTATGCTACTAAGTTTGATGAGCTATCTCGATATGGTTATGCTTTGGTTGACACCGATGTCAGAAGGAATGATAGATTTATTAGAGGATTGAGGACAGAGCTTGGCAGAATGGCTATTACACATATTAGATAGCCTTGTCATGTAGTGGTGGAGATGGCCATTCGCCATGGGGAGATGCTTGTTGTGTCTGTTAGGGAGAAACCAGTTGAGTCCCAGGGCCCTCAGGGAAAGAAAAGGAAATTCTTCAAGAAGAAAGGACCCTAGAAAGGGGATGCTGCCAAGAAGGTGAAGGCCGATTTAGTGTGTTACAAGTGTGATAAGAAGAGCAATTATGCCAATGAGTGCAGATCTGGTAAAGGAAAGAAGTCTGCAGAGAAGAAGAATGTGAAAAGCTTCAACTGTTACCAAGTTGGGCATTATAAGAGCCAGTGTCCAGAGCCAGTCCAGGCGGACAAAGGGAAGGTGTTTGCTATTGGACCACCATCTTCTTCTAGACCCACTGCCGTAGAGAAAGGGAAAACTGTGATGGAAGGTACGCTTTTGATTCATAGTATAACAATTAGATTACTTTTTGATATCGGTGCATCACACTCATTTATATCACAGTATTTGGTTGATAGGTTATGTATAGAACCCACATACCTTGTTACTTCCTTAAGGGTTGCAAATCCAATAGGAGGGCATGCAACTCTTGGGATGAGACGTGACCAATTAGAACTTGATTTGTTAGGTCATAAGTTTGCATGCTATTTGTATGTTTTTTATTTCCTGGATTTGGGACCATTTTGGGTATGGATTGGTTGGGTAAGTATGAGGCTAGAATATTTTGCCAAGATCGGGAATTATCGTTGAGGCACACAGATAGTCATAACCGAATCATTTTCTCAGTGGAGAATTCCATTAAGAGTGTTTGTGCTTTGTTAAGTGCCTTAGAGGTGGGAGATGTCCTCAGTCAGGTTCGTGTAGTAAGAGAATTTGTAGATGTATTTGACCCGGTTAGTAGATTACCACCGAAACGAGCTATAGAGTTTCAGATAGACCTTGTACCGGGAGTTGAACCTGTCAGTAGACCACCTAACAGAATGTCATCGATAGAGATGAAAGAATTGAAGGTGCGGCTAGTGGATCTCGAGGGAAGGAATTTTATTAGACCAAGCAGTTCGTCTTGGGGACTGGGTGCGTTGTTTGTAAAGAAACCAGATGGGTCGTTAAGGATATGTATCGACTACTGTAAGGTAAACGAGAGGACGATCAAGAATAAGTATCCTTTGCCGAGAATCGATAATTTATTTGATCAGTTGAGTGGAACCAGAGTGTTTTCCCAATTGGACTTGGCGACAGGTTTCCATTAGCTAAGAGTGGCAGAGGAAAATATCCCATTGACAGCGTTTCAAACCAGATATGGATCATATGAATGGTTAGTAATGCCATTCGGATTGACAAATGCACCTGCTTTCTTCGTTGATTTGATGAATCGGATTTTCCGAGAGCACTTGGATAGTTTCGTATTGGTATTTATAGATGACATTTTATTATACTCAAAAGATGAAAGCGAACATGAGATCCATCTTAGAGAGGTGTTGGAGATGCTGAGGCAGAATCAGCTAAAGGCGAAATTTTCCAAGTGTCAATTTTGGAAGAAAGAGGTTAAGTTTCTTGGTTGTGTGGTTTCAGAGAAAGGATTGTCAGTCGATCCAGATAAGATCGAAGCTGTGAACAATTGGAAGAGACCAGAAATGGTGACCGAGATCAGAAGTTTTCTTGGACTTGATGGCTATTGACGGAGATTCATCAAGGATTTCTTGTGGATAGCAGCGCCTTTGACTAAGCTTAACAGGAAGGAGGTGAAGTTTGTTTGGTTCGATGAATGTGAAGAAGCATTCCTTAAGTTAAAGCATTTGTTGACCAATGCTCCAGTATTAGTAGTTCCAGATGGTAACCAAGGGTTGGTAGTATACATAGATGAGTGTGGGACTGGATTGGGAGCAGTATTGATGTAGAAGTGCAAAGTTATTGCTTACGTATCTAGGCAGCTTAGACCGCATGAAGTAAGATATCCTACTCATGACATGGAGTTGGCAACGGTAATTTTTGCCTTAAAGATTTGGAGGTATTATCTCTTAGGGGAGAGATTTGAGTTATATACCGATCATAAGTCATTAAAGTATCTATTCTCTCAGAAGGAGTTGAATATGTGGCAGCAGAGATGGCTGGAGTTTTTGGCTGCTTATGATTTTGGTATAGAATATACCTCGGGGAAAGGTAATAAAGTAGCGGATTCCCTCGGCAGAAGACATTAGAATGTGGTGTTGGCTATGTTGGCGGAGTGGAAAGATCTGGAAGCTTTGACTAGTTGTGTTGTGCAGTTAAGATCGACTGCTAGTTCTAGTCAGAGTACTGCCATGTTGTTCGATTTGGAAGTTCGACCAGTATTGATTGAGAGAATTGCTTCTAAACAGAAGGAGGATCCATTATTAGCTGAGAGGATCTGTGATAACCCTGATTTTTGTGAGCAATTTCATGATTTAATTTAGTTTATATTTGTTAAAAAAATGCATTAGAAAAGATGGGAATAGGAAACTGATTTGTAGATACATGGTTTAAAACATGTACAAGTGCACAAGTTAGTGCACATACATGCACACAATTTTCTGCATAATAAAAGCTAGGCAGAAATCAATATATAAATTAAAATAACTAGTCTAGAAATATATATGCATGAAGATAGGATTTTATCTTTAAATAAAATATGGCACAAAGAAAATAAAAGCTAGGCAGAAATAAACTTAAAATTATTTAAAGAAAGAAAGGAAAGACTTAGGCAAAAAAAAGGCATACATATACATTGCTGGAAGAAAACAGAAATTGCATGGAAATGGCATGGATACACTTTATCCATTTCCAGTAATTTCTTTAAATTAGGAAATAAGGAGTCATGCATATAACATGACCGGGGAAAAAGGATGAGGTTTATTTTCTGAAAAAAATAACAAGGACCACATACCCTCTTATTTTCTTGAATCAAATAAGAGGCAGACTCTGTTTTGTATGGGGTAGAACTGACATTGGGTAATTCCATAAAACACTATTAACAGCCAGGATTTATATAAAGAGGCTTAGTGTAGTGAGATCATACACATTTTTCTCTTCATAACCAAAAGGAAAATTAGAAAAAAAATATAAGCCAGAGAAAATAAGGTGCACCGGCCATTAGAGTTAGAGGAAGGCAGAGGATCAAAAGAAAAGCAAGGCTTAGGGGAAAGAAAGGAATTAAGTGTGAGTAACCTCACTGAAAACTTTGGCATTAAGTCCTAAATATTGAGGCAGCCTATTTGAATTAATAATTCACTGTTGCAAGTTATGTTCATTTTATGATTTGATTTGTTAATGATCTGTTCAAGTGTAAAACCCTTCATAGTGATTTACCCAAAAATAAGAGTCATGGATTTCATGTTTAAATGTTTATCTGTACTGCGAATTAATTTTGAGATGCAGTGATTTCTTTTATGGGTTTTCTTCATAAAGTTATTAATAAAATCCCAGGATTCATGTGGTAGATATATGGTCTGTAAATGGAAAGAAATATGGGGCTGCAACATTGTGTTGTTGTTGCTTATGTCTCATGTTAATTGAAATAAAAGAAAATGTAGAAGTGCAATGTTATACATGTGCTGAGCTTCTATGTTTTATGAACTACCCAAATCAAAAATATACTTATGGTTTAGCCAGATCTTCAAGATTAATAAGGATTTGACTGAACCAGAGGTAAGAGAAGATAACTAGTAAACTACTTATGACCATATGTTTATAACTTGATCCATTAAAACCCATATGCAAGATAATATGCTAAGAAATCACATCTGTTTTCATGATTAAATGTTTGCTTCTTAGAACATGACTTACCAATCTCCGGATGAATACATGTTGGTTGAATTGTTTATTTTTCTCTGATTGAAAAGTGAGATGCAGAAGGGATTAGCACAATTATGAAAAAGGAAATAACACTTAGTAACTTAACTAAGGACTTTGGATCTTAGGGCTACAAAATATAGCTTGGCAAGAGGAACATTGCAAGCTCACACATGGTATGTTTATACCCAGGGGCCTGAGTGTGCTGGGTTAACAGAGAGATGTCCCAGGCAGTGTGTGTTTAAAAAAGAGAAAGTAGCTAAAGACCATATTATATTTGATAGTGAACTATAGAGATAGGTTCAGGAGAGGCTTGGGCAAAATCCCTGATGGCCAGTAAATTTGTAAAGGGGGCTTGATGACTGAATTGATGATTGCATTGGTTGGTTTATGATGTTTTATTAGTGAATCTTATGATTGTTTTCTCTGAATTAAATTACTTGGATCATACATAATTTGTTTTGCACTGATATGAAGGCACATGCCTCACAAAAACATGCACAGGGATGATACTGAGTTTCTTAATTCATTCAAAGTAATTGAATATAAATAAAAGTCATATAAAATCATGTTTTCAGGTAGATTACTCATACCAGACATTAGTCTGACCCTTTTGTGTTTATGCACCATTGGGTGTCTCATATTTGTATGAGGCAGTTCATGGTGATTATGTAGGAAAATAGGAATTTCATTGATCAAGCTTTGGATGAGTTAACTGCTTAAGGAATTGGATGCTATTTTAAAGACTTTGCTGAAGTTAAATTAGATATTCATGTTGAACTATGTTAAGATATTTTGTTTAAGTTGCTTAGAAAACCAATGTATTGTTATTTGCTGTTTTGTAAGTGTTGAACCTATATGTATTAGCTGAAACCATGTGCTTTGTTTTGCAAATACTTTGCTAAGAAATGAAACTCTAAAACTTTAAGAACGGTTAGTTTAAGTGGTAGAAAAATCTGAGATTAAAAAGGATTTAAGGATTGAATAGACAATCAAGTGGTTGGCACAGGAAAACTCATGTTTAGGTGATATAAGATCTGACAGAGGAAAAGTTTTGAGTTGCCTTAGAAAAGAAGACAAAATGATATGTACTTTGCTTAAGAAAAATGCAAGTTGAATGTGGCTAACATGACCATTTCCTTGAGCCTGGGTTAAGCCAGCACTAAAGAGTTTTAAGTTAAGTTTTCAGCTCTGTTTTATAACCCAAGTATTGGGTAGACTCAGACATTTTATTAACAAGAGAAAAAAATAAGGCACTTGAATTTTCCACTGACACACACAGGCACAGAAACATGCACACACATGCACAGGCAAGAACACAGTTCATACAGTAATTAAATTATGGAAATTCATGCAAAATGATAAGCCTTGAGACATGAAACCAATAGTTATACAATAATCTAAGTATATTTGGAAAATCTGGTTTTCAGATACACTATTGCTATGTAGGGATTATTTCTTTTAAATGATTCCCAAACAGATTTCTACTTACAAATTTCTGTACTCTGATTTAAGTAGAAAATGACTTATATATCTTCATATATATAAGTTTAAGATGAAATGAGTAAACCAATATTTTTATATTGACAAAAGGTCCTGGATAGAAGAAAAATTGGAATGCAATGTTTTCTTGATTAAATGGCCACTGTTTAAAAATAATAATTTAAGTGGGTCATTTCATTTGGTATCAGAGCTATGTTGTTAAATAACATAGCAAAATTTTGTATGAACTTTTTTACATTGGATGTATGGAAGTGTTGACTGCTTTGGATGCTTTGTTTGTTAATGTTTACACTATTAATATCTATATGACAGAATAAGTGATAGATCGAAATGAATTAATCTATAAAATATTAGGCAAAACAGACTAACCTAAGTATTATATCCATAGAGCTATGGTAGGACCCAAACATCAAAATGTAGGAACAAGTGAACCACCCATGGTGAATGTGCAAGAATTCATGAGAGCCATAAGGGATGGAGTAGGCAACAGGCAGGAAAATCCACATAAGGAGCTTTCCAAACTACTCAAGACTTTTACCAATCTTGGAGGCAAAACTTTTGATGGCACAGAAGGAGTTATGGGAGTTCAAAATTGGCTCAGAATTTTGGAAAGAATCTTTGCAGACATGCAAGTTGAAGACCAAAAGAAGAGGAAAATTGCATCCAGGCAATTGAGAGGAGCAGCTTTGGATTGGTGGGAGGTTATCATAGCTGGAAGACCTGAAGGAGAAGTGACATGGGATCAATTTAAAGCAATGTTGGAAGGAAGATTTGTCCCTGCATCAGCTAAGGAGTCTTTGCTAGAGAAATTTATCAAATTAAGGCAAGAGACTATGAGTGTCACTGAGTACACTCAGAAGTTTGAATCATTGGAAAAGTATGGTGCAGTACTCATCACCACTGAGGAGGCTAAGAATGGCATATATATTCAAGGGCTGAACCCTAGCCTTAGTAGAACCATGCTACCATACAAGGACAGGACTTTTGATCAAGTTTTGGATTTAACTTTGAGCATTGAACAACATGATAAAGCTAGAGAGAATTTCAGGGCATTCAAGAATAACCAAAACAAGAAGGGAAAGGGTAAATTTCACCCTTATGATAAGAAGAAAACAGACATAGCTTCCACCAAGAAACCAGAAGAAGTCAGGGCTGCTGAAATTAAGAAGAAGATTACTTATTATAACTGTGGCCAAGATGGGCATATGAAGAATAGATGCACAAATGTTAGGCATGCATCCTTCAATTGTCACCATTGTGGGAAGGAAGGTCACATAAAGAGGAATTGTCCAGATTTTAAGCAAGGAAAATTTGGGGCTTTGGAAGGGAAAGGCAAGGCAGCTGAGGGATCAAGTGTTGAAAAGCATGGTCAAGTTGAAGGTACTTTGCTTATTCACTCAATACCTTTTGCAGTAGTGTATGATACTGGGGCTACACACTCATTGATCTCCCATGATATTGCACAACAATTAAAATTGAATTGTATGATTATTGATAAGCCACTGCTAATTAAAAGCCCTATAGGTAGTTCATGTGTTCTGGGTATGATATGTATGCAACTAGGATTAAATATAAGAGGACATGTGTTTGAGCAGACCTATATGTGTTGCAATATCCGGGCATAGGGATTATTTTAGGAGTTGATTGGTTGAGTAGATATAAGGCTATCATAAATATGGAGACATCCACCATATCATTGAAAGTTTCTGATGGACAAAGAATAGTAGTTCTTTGTGAGGCAAACAAGAATAGAAGTATAGCCAACCTTTTTACATTGTCTAATGAAAAACCCATGCCTGCATTAGAAGAAATCCTCAAAGTGAATCAATATGTTGATGTGTTTGGTGAAGTGAGAGGAGTTCCAAACCACAGACCAATTGAGTTTTCAATCAAAATAATTCCAGGAGCTAGCCCAGTGGTTAAAAGACCAACCAGAATGGGGCCTAAGGAGTTGATGGAGCTGAAAAAGCAATTGGTTGAACTAGAAGAAAAAGGTTTTATTAGACCCAGTAGCTCATCATGGGGAGCACCAGTAGTCTTTGTTAAGAAACAAGATGGATCCCTTAGGTTATGTATTGACTATAGGGAATTAAATAAAGTCACAGTTAAAAATAAATATCCCTTACCAAGAATTGATGATCTCTTTGATCAATTGAGTGGTGCAAAAATATTTTATAGGCTTGATTTAGCTTCAGGCTTTCATCAGATGAAAGTAGAAGAGGAAAGCATTAAGTATACAGCCTTTAACACAAGATATGGACTTTATGAATTTTTAGTAATGCCATTTGGTTTGACAAATGCTCCTTCTTATTTTGTTGATTTGATGAATAGGATTTTTAGAGAATACTTGGATAAGTTTGTATTAATATTTATTGATGATATACTAATTTATTCTAAGTCAATCAGAGAGCATGAAAATCATTTGCATATGGTATTTGAGAAATTGAGACAGGAAGACTTGAAAGCAAAGTGTTCAAAATGCACTTTTTGGCAAAATGAAGTGAATTTTCTAGGTCATATTATATCAGAAAAAGGAATATATGTAGATTCCAATAAAGTCATCGCAGTGCAAGCTTGGAAAAGGCCTACTAATGTCACTGATGTCAGATCATTCATGGGAATGGCTGGTTACTATAGGAGATTTATAAAAGATTTTGCAAAAATTTCAATTCCATTAACCAGATTGACTAGGAAAAATCAAGTGTTCACTTGGACAGAAGAGTGTGAGAAAGCTTTTGGGAAACTAAAGGAAGCACTAGTACAAGCTCCAATCCTTAAAGTGCCTAAAGGAAATGAAAACTTGGTGGTGTATACTGATGCAAGTGGACAAGGGCTTGGGGCAGTATTGATGAAACAACATCAAGTGATAGCTTATGCTTCTAGGCAGTTGAAACCAAGTGAGGTAAGGTATGCTACTCATGACCTTGAATTGACTGCTATAGTGTATGCTCTTAAGTTATGGAGACACTACTTGTTAGGAGCAAAATTTGAAGTGTATACAGACCATAAATCACTTAAATATTTGTTTTCACAAAAAGAATTAAATATGAGGCAGCAAAGATGGATTGAACTCTTAGCCTCATATGATTTTGAAATATTATACACCCCTGGTAAGGCTAATAAAGTAGCAGATGCCCTAAGTAGACAACATGCTAACATGGCTAGATTGATGGTAAAAGAGTTTAACACTTTATCATTATTAATTGATTCAGAAATAGAAAGTGATAATATAGAAAACATGAGCCTATGCAATGAGAATGTAGAAATGGGAAAATTAAGTTTTATTACTCTGGGGTCAGAATTGAAGAATAAAGTTGTAATGCTACAAGACCAAGATCCATTTTTATTTGAAAAGAAGACTCAAATATTAAATGGTGAGGCAGTGGAAGGTTTTCAGTTGAATGATCAAGGCCATTTGAAGAAAGGAAAAAGAATATGTGTTCCAGCAATTGATGAATTGAAGCAAGAAATCTTGGATGCTTACCACAAAAGCAAATACACTATACACCGAGGAAGCACAAGAATGTATCACAACCTCAAGAGGAATTATTGGTGGAGAGGTATGAAGAGTGCAGTGGCAACCTATGTATCTAAATGTATAGTTTGCCAACAGGTGAAGGCTGAGTATCAAAAACCCTCAGGGATGCTTCAACCTTTCCAAATACCACAGTGGAAATGGGAAGACATATCAATGGATTTCATTGATGGTTTGCCTAGAACTAGGAGGGGAAATGATAATATTTGGGTAGTGGTTGATAAGTTAACCAAGTCAGCCCACTTTATACCAGTGAAATCAGAAAGAAATGCAAGTACAATAGCCTAGTTGTTTATAAAGGAAGTAGTCAGACTGCATGGTATACCAAAGACTATAGTAAGTGATAGAGATACCATCTTCACTTCAAAGTTTTGGCAGAGCTTTCACAAGGCAATGGGGGCTGATTTATGCTTAAGCACAACATACCATCCTCAATCTGATGGCCAAACAGAAATTGTGAACAAATTGCTTGAAGACATGTTAAGAGCTTGTGTATTGGATTGGGGAGGAAGTTGGGAGGATCATATCTTTTTAGCTGAATTTTCATACAACAATAGCCATCATAGTAGCATAGGCATGACACCCTTTGAAGCTCTCTATGGGAGACCATGTTTATCACCCTCAAGTTGGCTTGAATCTGGGGAGAAAGTGATCTTAGGACTAGAAAATGTGAAGGAAACTTCTGAGAAGATAGCTTTGATCAGAAAAAGAATTGCTTCTGCCCAAGATAGGAAAAATAAATATGCAGATCAAAGAAGAAAGGCAGTACAATATGATGTTGGAGATTATGTATTTATCAAGATATCACCCATGAAAAAGGTTCTAAGGTTTGGGAAACAAGGAAAGTTGATTCCTAGATATATAGGGCCATATAAATTTTTAGAAAGAATAGGAACTGTAGCCTATAAGCTAGAGTTGCCAGAAGAAATGAGAGCAATGCATGATGTTTTTCATGTGTCTCAACTTAGAAGACGGGTTCATGATAAAGAGGCAATCCTAAAATCCTCTAAGGATGTGCAGATTGATCCCAGAATGATATATGAAAAGGAGCCAGTGGGCATAGTTTCTAGAGAAACCAAGAAATTGAGAAACAAAGAAATTAAATTAGTGAAAGTGCAATGGAGTCTTGACCCAAATGATTGCACATGGGAAGTGGAGGATAAAATCAGAAATGATTATCCACAACTGTTTGATTGAATGAAAGGTAAATTTATATATATACTGATGAATGTTTTGATTGAATTGCATTGTGATTTTTGTTTTGATATGCCTAGAATTTAATCAAATGATTGATTTGAGAATGATTTGAGATCAGAAATTGATTTTCTGGAGTAATGATACTTAAGTTAAGTATGAAAGAATTG
Source organism: Allium fistulosum (assembly GCA_030737815.1). NCBI lineage: Eukaryota > Viridiplantae > Streptophyta > Magnoliopsida > Asparagales > Amaryllidaceae > Allium > Allium fistulosum. The sequence continues at coordinate 372,350,040 of CM060902.1, read as the reverse complement.
TGGGACACAATTCCTAAAAGGAGGGGTATATGTGATAACCCTGATTTTTGTGAGCAATTTCATGATTTAATTTAGTTTATATTTGTTTAAAAATTGCATTAGAAAAGATGGGAATAGGAAACTGATTTGTAGATACATGGTTTAAAACATGTACAAGTGCACAAGTTAGTGCACATACATGCACACAATTTTCTGCATAATAAAAGCTAGGCAGAAATCAATATATAAATTAAAATAACTAGTCTAGAAATATATATGCATGAAGATAGGATTTTATCTTTAAATAAAATCTGGCACAAAGAAAATAAAAGCTAGGCAGAAATAAACTTAAAATTATTTAAAGAAAGAAAGGAAAGACTTAGGCAAAAAAAATAGGCATACATATACATTGCTGGAAGAAAACAGAAATTGCATGGAAATGGCATGGATACACTTTATCCATTTCCAGTAATTTCTTTAAATTAGGAAATAAGGAGTCATGCATATAACATGACCGGGGAAAAAGGGATGAGGTTTATTTTCTGAAAAAAATAACAAGGACCACATACCCTCTTATTTTCTTGAATCAAATAAGAGGCAGACTATGTTTTGTATGGGGTAGAACTGACATTGGGTAATTCCATAAAACCCTAGTAACAGCCAGGATTTATATAAAGAGGCTTAGTGTAGTGAGATCATACACATTTTGCTCTTCATAACCAAAAGGAAAAATAGAAAAAAAAAATAAGCCAGAGAAAATAAGGAGCACCGTCCATTAGAGTTAGAGGAAGGTAGAGGATCAAAAGAAAAGCAAGGCTTAGGGGAAAGAAAGGAATTAAGTGTGAGTAACCTCACCGAAAACTTTGGCATTAAGTCCTGAATATTGAGGCAGCCTATTTGAATTAATAATTCACTGTTGCAAGTTATGTTCATTTTATGATTTGATTTGTTAATGATCTGTTCAAGTGTAAAACCCTTCATAGTGATTTACCCAAAAATAAGAGTCATGGATTTCATGTTTAAATGTTTATCTGTACTGTGAATTAATTTTGAGATGGAGTGATTTCTTTTATGGGTTTTCTTCATAAAGTTATTTATAAAATCCCAGGATTCATGTGGTAGATATATGGTCTGTAAATGGAAAGAAATATGGGGCTGCAACATTGTGTTGTTGTTGCTTATGTCTCATGTTAATTGAAATAAAAGAAAATGTAGAAGTGCAATGTTATACATGTGCTGAGCTTCTATGTTTTATGAACTACCCAAATCAAAAATATACTTATGGTTTAGCCAGATCTTCAAGATTAATAAGGATCTGATTGAACCAGAGGTAAGAGAAGATAACTAGTAAACTACTTATGACCATATGTTTATAACTTGATCCATTAAAACCCATAGGCAAGATAATATGCTAAGAAATCACATCTGTTTTCATGATTAAATGTTTGCTTCTTAGAACATGACTTACCAATCTCTGGATGAATACATGTTGGTTGAATTGTTTATTTTTCTCTGATTGAAAAGTGAGATGCAGAAGGGATTAGCACAATTATGAAAAAGGAAATAACACTTAGTAACTTAACTAAGGACTTTGGATCTTAGGGCTACAAAATATAGCTTGGCAAGGGGAACATTGCAAGCTCACACATGGTATGTTTATACCCAGGGGCCTGAGTGTGCTGGGTTAACAGAGAGATGTCCCAGGCAGTGTGTGTTTAAAAAAGAGAAAGTAGCTAAAGACCATATTATATTTGATAGTGAACTATAGAGATAGGTTCAGGAGAGGCTTGGGCAAAATCCCTGATGGCAAGTAAATTTGTAAAGGGGGCTTGATGACTGAATTGATGATTGCATTGGTTGGTTTATGATGTTTTATTAGTGAATCTTATGATTGTTTTCTCTGAATTAAATTACTTGGATCATACATAATTTGTTTTTCACTGATATGAAGGCACATGCCTTACAAAAACATGCACAGGGATGATACTGAGTTTCTTAATTCATTCAAAGTAATTGAATATAAATAAAAGTCATATAAAATCATGTTTTCAGGTAGATTAGTCATACCAGACATTAGTCTGACCCTTTTGTGTTTATGCACCATTGGGTGTCTCATATTTGTATGAGGCAGTTCATGGTGATTATGCAGGAAAATAGGAATTTCATTGATCAAGCTTTGGATGAGTTAACTGCTTAAGGAATTGGATGCTATTTTAAAGATTTTGCTGAAGTTAAATTAGATATTCATGTTGAACTATGTTAAGATATTTTGTTTAAGTTGCTTAGAAAAACCAATGTATTGTTATTTGCTGTTTTGTAAGTGTTGAACTTATATGTATCAGCTGAAACCATGTGCTTTGTTTTGCAAATACTTTGCTAAGAAATGAAACTCTAAAACTTTAAGAACGTTTAGTTTAAGTGGTAGAAAAATCTGAGATTAAAAAGGATTTAAGGATTGAATAGACAATCAAGTGGTTGGCACAGGAAAACTCATGTTTAGGTGATATAAGATCTGACAGAGGAAAAGTTTTGAGTTGCCTTAGAAAAGAAGACAAAATGATATGTACTTTTCTTAAGAAAAATGCAAGTTGAATGTGGCTAACATGACCATTTCCTTGAGCCTGGGTTAAGCCAGCACTAAAGAGTATTAAGTTAAGTTTTCAGCTCTGTTTTATAACCCAAGTATAGGGTAGACTCGGACATTTTATTAACAAGAGAAAAAAATAAGGCACTTGAATTTTCCATTGACACACACAGGCACAGAAACATGCACACACATGCACAGGCAAGAACACAGTTCATACAGTAATTAAATTATGGAAATTCATGCAAAATGATAAGCCTTGAGACATGAAACCAATAGTTATACAATAATCTAAGTATATTTGGAAAATCTGGTTTTCAGATACACTGTTGCTATGTAGGGATTATTTCTTTTAAATGATTCCCAAACAGATTTCTACTTACAAATTTCTATACTCTGATTTAAGTAGAAAATGACTTATATATCTTCGTATATATAAGTTTAAGATGAAATGAGTAAACAAATATTTTTATATTGACAAAAGGTCCTGGATAGAAGAAAAATTGGAATGCAATGTTTTCTTGATTAAATGGCCACTATATATAAAAAAAAATTTAAGTGGGTCATTTCAGGATCACAAGGCTTGTGGTTGGAACCGAGGTTGATGATTTGAAAGATTTTTTTCTAGGCCAGAGAGGATGGTTGAGAAAAAAGGGATGGTTATGTGTTCCAATGTGGAGAACTTGAGAAGAGAAGTTCTTGAGGAATGTCATCGATCCAAGTTTATGATTCATCCTGGAGGGACCAAGATGTATCAAGATATGAAGAGGAGCTTCTATTGGGAAGGCATGAAGAGGGATGTTGGCTTATGGGTTAGGTAGTGTGTTAACTGTCAACAAGTGAAGGCCGAACATCAGAAGCCAAGTGGATTTCAGCCTTTAGATATTCCAGTTTGGAAATGGGATTCGATATCCATGGATTTTATAGATGGGTTGCCAAGGTCAAGGAGAGGAAATGAGAGTATATGGGTTATTGTGGATAGGTTGACCAAGAGTGCTCATTTCATTCTAGTAACGTCGACTAGAACGACACCTATTTTAGCAAAGTTGTTCTTGAAGAACATAGTTAGATTTCATGGGATTCCTAGTAGCGTAATTAGCGAAATGGATGCATTATTCACTAGTGAATTTTGGAGGAGTCTACTAGAGGTATTAGGTACCAAGCTCAAGATGAGTAAAGCTTATCACCCAGAGACAGATGGACAGATAGAGAGAGTCGACAATGTACTTGAGGACTTGCCAAGAGCTTGTATATTGGACTTTGGTGGATCTTGGGAGGATCACCTACATTTGATTGAGTTTTCCTATAATAATAGCTATCAGCGTAGTATATGAATGGAGGCTTTTGAAGCTTTGTATGGAAGACCATGCAAATCGCCAGCATGCTTGTTGGAGACTGGAGACAGATTGATCTTAGGTCCGGATTTGTTAGAGAGGCATCAGAAAAGATTGAGTTAATTCGAGGATGGATGAAGGAAGCTCAATCCAGGCAGAAGAGTTACGCAGATAAGAGGCGTAAAGACATAGAGTTCTCAGTGGGAGACAGGGTTTTCATTAAAGTATCACCAATGGAGGGTGTGGTACGGTTTGGAAAGTCAGGAAAGTTGGCCCCGAGATATGTTGGACCATTCTAGATTTTAGAAAGGATTGGAAAACTTACCTACAGAGTAGAGTTGACGAGTAGTATGGCAGGTGTCCATAATATATTCCATGTGTCTCATCTTCGCAAGTATGTGCATGATCCAGAGGCTACTATTCCTCAGACAGAGTTGGAAGACTTGGTAGTAGAGCCTGATTTGACTTTTGTTAGACAACCAGTTCGGGTTGTAGCAAGAGATGAGAAAAGACTAAGGACCAAGACAGTCAAGTTGGTGAAAGTTCAGTGAAGCGACAACGAGAAGGACTGTACTTGGGAGACAGAGGACAAGATTCGAGATGTGTATCCTGATCTGTTTTGAGGGTATGTTCTATATTTGTTTTATATAGACTTAATAGCTGGTAGGACATACTAGCTTTTGTTTGCATGGTTGTTATGCTTGTTTGTATTCCTTACTGAATTTCGATGATGAAATTCTTTAAGGGGGGAGCCTGTAACACCCCTAATTTTTGTTTAACATTATTCAAGACATTTAATTAGATAAATTAAATAGAATAATGTAGTTGATTAAGGAGTTGAGATTTAATTGCCAATTAACTTGGCCACGGCTAAACTAATGAATGTATAAGTATGGTTTATAATTTATAAGTTAGGAAAATAAGAGGAGGACGATATGGGAATAGCCACATCCATATACCCTTAAACCTTCCCTTATTCTCACCTACTATTTCACAAATCAAAAATACACATAAAAGAGAAGATATAGCCAGCCATTAAAACATCTAAGAAGATCACCAAACTTGGAAGATCTAAGAGAGAAAGCTATAAGATTAAAGCTAAGGCAAATCTCAAACTCCAACAACTTAATCAAGGTGAATAATAGTGTAAATCATCTCATTTTTCCTTGTTTTGGTTCGGTTATGGATAGTAACCGAATGCATTTTGCTGTGTTGATCATGTTTGGATCTAATAATCATTGTTTGGATAGAATAATGATTTATGGTGATTTATTGGAATTTTTTATGGAATTAAAATGATGGATTTTAAAGTAAAAATCTTAGTAAACTACCTCCAAACGGCTTGATTTTGGGATATGTTGTGTAAAACATAATTTTGGAGATGGATTTTTAATTTCATAATTTTCGGAGTTAATAAGAATATTTTATGAATTTCCTAAGATGAAAAAGGCATTTATTTTGGGTTTTAATTATTAAAAATAATAAAATAATGAATTCTGCCCCGAAATTTTTGTTTGATGAAGAAAATGTTATTTCAAATTTTTGGTGAATTTTTGAGATTTTTCCTAAGTGATTTCGATTTATTATGAATTTTCTACGCTAAAAAGGCTTAATAATTATATTAAAATATGAATATAATTAATTATTTTTAAAATAATTTCTGAAATAATAAATCTGATCTATATCAGATTTTCTGTAAAGAAATTGTTAAAGTATGTCATTAACCAATAGGAATTTGACAAAAAATAGGAATTGGTGAAAATAATATACTTTAATTATTTAGGTCTCCCACTTTTAACTTCCAGGCTTACCATTTCTGACTGCCTCCCTCTGTATTCCAGAATCACTTCTGTCATGGATAAGTGGTCGAATCGCTTTTTATCACAAGCTGGTAGACTTGCTCTTATCAAATAAGTTTCCTTTTCCATGCTAGTTTACTAGGCCAAAGCCTTCATTTTGCCAACAAAGCTTTTGAAAATGATTAGAAGTGCTATGGTGCGCTTTCTTTGGAGTGGATCTATTCATAGTAAAAAACCTATTCCCTGCTCTTTCAAACTCATTGAACTGCCCAGAGACAAGGGAGGTTTGGGAGTAATTAACATTCTGAAGTGGAATTTGGCAGCTTTTAGTTCCCATTTCAATGCTGTTCTCTCTAAGCATGGTAGTGTTTGGGTCAGATGGGTGTGGACACATAGAATTGGACGCAATAACTTTTGGAGTGTGATGGCTCCTCAAGTATGTAGTTGGACATGGAGGAAGATCCTAGCTTTAAGGCCTACTTTTCTTCCTTTCATTTGTATGAAGATGGTTGTTTCATCTGATGTTAGGTTCTGGCATGAACCATGGGTTTCCCCCGGTTTGATCATTATCAACTTATTAACACATCAACAAGTCCAACAATCTAGAATTCCTGTCATAGCTAAGGCTACTGACTATATAAATCAAGGCAGACTCCAACTTCCTTACACATCAAATCAGCAACTTAGATTTGTATAGAACCATATCCAAGGTGTCAGTATTGATTCTGTGGAAGCTGACCAAGTTTTTTGGAGAGGCAGTCTCCACTCTGTCTCTTATGCTTACAGTGTAATTTATGATTTGAGCAGTGTTCCCAATTGCAGGTGGCTGAGGATAATTTGGAATGATGACTCCAGCCCGAAGGAAAATTTTATGTTATGGAAAGTGATTCATAATGCTTTGCTTACAAGATCCGTCATGCTTAATATGGGCTTGAATCATGGGAACACGTGTCTTTTGTGTTCAAGCAATCCTGAAAGTGTTCAGCACATTTTCTTTGAGTGTGATGCAAACCTGAACATGTGGAGAAGAATGATGATGGTAGCGGGATGTGGTGCTTTGGCTACCCCTTCAACTATTGATTTGAACATAATCTACAAAGCAATAAGATGGAGAACCATGAAATCACGACTGATAACTCTATGCATGAAGAAATATTTCAATGTGCTCTGGAAAGAACGTAATAGAATTTGTTTTGAAAAGAAGAGGAGAGCTGGTGAGGTATTATGGAAGGACTTGAAAATTGAAATTTATGAAGCAATTCTGAGAAACCCGGTGTTTCCGCCTGCTACGAATCTGTCTTGGAGATAGTTTGCCTGTCTTCGGGTAGCTTGTGTGTTCCTCTTCTTTGTTTCTCCTTGTTTATCTTGTGTGTTTGTCTTCTACTTTTTGTTCAACCTTGTGTGGTTTTTTTTAGGCTTGAAGTATGTTTCGAGTCTCTTCTTTTTTATTGTTCCTTGCAATAAAATAGGTAGGGGTCCTGTCAACTCCGCTAGCCTTTGCTAAAAAAATACTTTAATTAGTAAAATAACAATTTTCAAGTTATTTACGACTCTGCCATTGAACCTTTCGACTTAGTAACATTCTGACTAAGTAACCTTTCGGCTTAGAACCTTTTGCAACACTTCTGGACCTTTCTGCAGCATTTTTGATGAACCTTTCGACTTATAACCTTCTGCAGCACTTTTGATGAACATATCAACTTAGTAATCTTCTGACTAAGTAACCTTTCGATTTAGAACCTTCCGCAACACTTCTGGACCTTTCTGCAGCATTTTTTATGAACCTTTCGACTTAGATACCTTTCGCCTAAGAAACCTTTCGACTTAGTCGAAAGCTACCTTTCAACAGCAGTTGTAAACGTTGCGGAAGCCCTTTGTAGCAGTTTTCTTCAACTTTGTTTGCAAACTTCAAATAGGCATAGTTTTCTAACCGTAGGTTCGTTTTTCTATTGTGACCACTCTACGGAAAGGGAAACCATCTTTTGAACACCATGGATTAGGTTAGAGACCTTAATTCTACACCTATAAAAAGTTATAGCTAAAACAAAGTTTTATATTTTCGAAGGAGTTGATTTCTTTGCTTTCGAACATGTTTGCTTGGTTTTCTTTGCCTTCGAAGGGGATACTTTCAAAGGGATTGTAAAACTATTTTCTTTTGACCAAGTTTTATAATTTCAAAAGGTAGAATTTAAAGTATTATAAGGCATGAGCCTAATTTTTTTAAGAGCTTTCGAACGAGGTTATCCTATGAAGTCGAAAGCTAGGTTTCGAAGGTATCGAAAGGTTTTATGACCGAAACTCTACTTTTAAAGGAAAACCCCATGGCTATTTTAAAAGGAGTTTTTATGATGGTTTAAGAAGAATCTATCTTTGATAAATTAAACCCACGGGAGTGGTATTGCTATGTTGTTATATTGCTTCTTCTAATATGAATATATTCACTTTATAATGGACCCATAACTGCATTTTAGGGAAAAATGGTATGAGAACAGGTTAGGTTAACCCAATAGTGAATATAAATTGAATAAACTCCTGAATGAGAAGAATTGCATCCTTGAGGTCAGGAAGACCAGAATATAGGATGCTAAAATTTCAAGGAAAGATATTGGCAGGGGCCAATAGGTTTCCAGTAAGCCCATGAGAATCCATTTGTCTAGAGCTTCGTGATGATATATTATTCGTAGGGTTTGAGCAGTTTGAAATTTTTTGATTTGATTTGGAATCAGTAATTAGGGTTTTGAGACATTTGCCATTGGAAAGGAGCAGATGAGATTAACAAGTACGTACAGAAAATAGAATAGAAGTCTGCTAGGGTTTCAAAATAGCCTAATTATAGTCTAAGATGAAACAGGGATGGATGGAACTGATCGAGTGGGTCAAGCGATAACAAAAGCTTGAAAAACCCGTTTCATTCCAGAAACGAAAATAGGTCATCCTATATGTCGAAACATAGGTTTTCAATATTTTTAAACTCAACGAAACTAATTTTAAACCCTAATTCTATTGTATATGGAAGTTAGCTTTTGAAATCAATTTATATTCATTTTTACGCGTTAATTAACCGAATTATTATTAAATTGATTTAATCACTTTTAAATTTTAACTTAAAAGTTTCTATCATCATTTTGGTTAAACAAAAATAAATAATCTTTTAAAAGTTAAATTTTCCATGTTAAATCCAAGATTTAAATATTTAATTAATTTCACCCTTTAATTACAACGGTGATAAAGTCCTAGTTCATTATATTTTAAATTTCAACAATTTCTTTTATTTTGATTTAAATTCTTATTATTAAATCAACAAATACCTTATGTATTTATTAATCATGAATTTCCATTTATTACACTCATTATTCTACAGTTAACATCTTTTCATATTTGAAATATTTTATTACATTAAATTTCCCATTGATTACCAAATTAATTTCAAACGAATTTAATAATAAGATGAGAAATAAAACAATATTTACATTTAAGTAATTTAAACGTATTTATAAATTTATTGTTTACAACCAAAGGTTAATAAATTTATGTACTAAATAATTGATTTCTTATTCTATATTAAAACCAATTTCAATTAATAACATATGATTACATACATTGATACATCATTCATTCTATTCCTTATTAACTTTACAATTATATCCAAATTAAGCTCTACAATTATATTCCAATTAGAAATAAACATTTATTTCATTCTTTATAATAATAACATTAATTATTTACAATCGACAAATTTACATTCAAACACTTATTAATTATATCTAAATAAATATCATTAAATTATATTCTGATATGCATTACCATCTTTACCTCATTGAAATTAGTTGTTTTAGAATTCATTTAAGATCAAGTTATTTATTCTAACAATTTTCTTACATTAATAAATTATAAACTTTAATTTCTGATAATATTAAATTCCAAAATTTAATTTAATATTTTTAATTGTCAAAAATACGGGTCGTTACAATCTCCCCCACTCAAAACTTTTCATCCCCGGAAAGGAACAAGAAAGAATCAAGAAATTTGATATATTTTATTTAAAATAATCAATTTATAACCAATTAAGCTTACATATTTAGGTTTAATATAAATTTGAAAATAACTCAAATTTCACAAAAAAATTCTAAGTCCTAAATTCACGAAAAATTTCGGCAGCATCTCCTTTGCACGGATAAGTCTGAAAAAATAACAATATCAATAATTACATTGTATATATATATATATATATATCATATTTCAATTGGGAAACACCATAAAATACCGCTACAAAAACTGTAATCCAAAAACGTACCTATTTGTCGGGTAAACAAAGCTTTATTTATGAAACCAAAAGCAATAGTTATTGCTTCCATAAACCTGTATTTTACTTACATAATCCACAAGAGAGTATACTATATAAAGGATCAATATATATATATTAGTTGTTTCAATCAATAGCACAAGCAACACAACATATATAATAATCATATGAAAACAAAGCAGTACGACCATTATATGCAACAAAAGAATCCATCACACATCCTTAGCAACCAAAACTAATGGTTTGTCCAGGTTCATAAAATTTTCACCGTACAAGGATGATAAATAAACTACCAAGTGTACCTTATGCTCAGCAGCCTTAGATAATTACTTAATAGATTATTCATACAACCTTATACGATTTGAAGTGTCATTTCCCAAACTTCCCATCAGCCAAACAACATATAATTTAAATATTATTTAATTTTGTACAATGTACCTATATCATTTGTACACAATATCAATCCTGATCGCTTGCTTGAATACACAAATTTCACTTTCAAACTAGTATTATTAACTCGACTACTCTAGTGCGGACTTTGATCCGATTTCTTGATTAGAAATCTCCATTCTCCTTGCATAGCCATAAACTATGATAGGAAACTTCAAATTTATATCAAAAATCCATATCAAGCATTTGCCGTCAAGAATCGAGCGAAAAATCCTAATTTGGACTGGTGTGAGTTTCCACAAACCATGTGTTCAAATCTGGATCAAAACTGTTATGCGAATAAAATGATCTACGCATAACTTACATATTTAATTCTTTTGGTTTCTTTAACACATTATTTACTTTTCATTTATTTTCAACTCTCATTCGTTCATACAAGATCATCTTTTATTAATTTACGTTCATTTACTTACATAAATTACTTCCCATTCAATATTTAAAATCATCAATGAATAAATTCTTAGAGCATTACATAAGTTTCTTGCAGTTTAATTCAAATTTATTTACTTATATACTTGGTTTCCATTTAATATTAATATTCATTAATGAATCATTTCATACTTAAGTTTTTCTACTTTTTAATTCACATTTATTCCTTCATATATATTATCATTTAATATTAGATCTATTTATGAATCATTTCATCATTTTCTAAAGTTTATATTCATTTACTTAAAAAGCATTCACTTTTCACTATTCAATATAATTATTAGGCATTTCAAAACATTAACTTAAGTTTATAACATTTCTTGCACATCTTAATTTTTATTTATAGACATAATTTTAGTTTTGAAATATTATTATTACTTACTTTTTTTTTTTGCATGTATGATATTCCATTATCTTTTTAGTTTACAAGTTACAAAACTTCAATTTTTTATGTTTCCATTTAACCATTATTTTTTTAATTTCAGATTTCAATTTGGAAGTTTCCAACTTATTAAATTAGTCGGAGATTCCATTTCATTTCAACAATTGAAAATTACTAATTAACAGAAAACTTAAGAACTAAATACCGGGTTTCATCTCAAATCATCTTGAAATAATATACACTTACATTTTTTTGTGTATCAAATCATACTTAGGAAATTAAAATTAAAATTTGTTTATCAAAACAATTGTGTAACAAAGCTACTATAGTGGTTTTCAAACTTTGAAACTCGAAAATGAACGTCGATGATGCCGCGGTCATCACCCAAATTATTTTCCAATGACAGAAGAGGGGAGTACAGAACTTATTTTCTTTAAGATTCTGTTAAAACATTTCTTCCAAATCCCATTGAAAATATTTCTATCCAAAATACGTCCAAATAATACTAATATTATTTTTCCACAAATCTTTGAAAACTAACTTTCAAAACACCAAAATTTATGTTCTTAAATTTTCAATTTCAATTTTTTTTATTTGTAAATCAAAATTTATAAACCTTACTTATAAAATTAAATTTTATTATAACATACAATGGTCAATAGTTTTAAGAACCTTGACTAACCAATAATAAATGACAATAATCGAATATTATCATTTCCTAACAACAACACACCAAAAATAACAATATCAATTTTCGAAAAAGATTATTCTTTTAAATACAAAATATAATACTAGGTAAAATTATTTCATTTACAGTTTCAAAAGCAATATTGTGTCAGTTTACCTTGTTGAAGTGTTTATAGATCCCAATCGATGCCATAGTGTCCTATGTTACGACCAGAATTCATAAATACTCAATAGAACAACTTAACACAATACAAAACATTTTTATAGGACTAACAAATACGCTCTCTCATATATATACACACACTCAAACTCATTCTAGGGTATTACTAACCCTATCTCTAAGGAGTTAACCCCAATATACTAAGGTATCTCTAAACCAAAGCTCTGATACCAACTGTGACAACCCGCCATTTTGGATAGTTCAAGTCGACAATAAACCACACATGTCTAACTCAAACCAATCAAAAGGGAAGATTGACAATAGGGTTAAATAAGAAAAATAAGAGAAAAGAAGGAAAGCAAACACAGAATCTCGCAGCGGGATGACAAAATATAATAATCAAATAAACAGTTCATGAAGCTGTTTTACAATATACATTTGATTTCAATTTTACAACATAATCAGAGTACAATCAACACACATACCAAACTAATGTAGCGGAATAATAATAGTAATATGGTCTAGCAAACTCCATCTTCATCTTCAAGGTATAATGTCTTCAACACTGAAATACTCAAGCGGAACCGAGCGTAATGAAAAGACAAAACACTTGAGTCAGAACTAAAAGTTGTCAAATCAACAACAAGTAAATATGAGTGTAATAGCTTCAGAGATGTTTATGGGATTTTACATCTCCTATCAAGTGTACAACGTGAGTGCAATAACTTAAGAGATGTTACGGGATTTTTCATCTCCTAAGGATCCATTAAACTATCTATATGTAGTAAGATACGCTATATATGTAGTGTCTATCAGTGAAGTATTAAAATAGCATTAAGGATTTACATTGGTCCCCCTTAACACATTTTTAAGTAGGTAGTCTATGTAGGTCCTATAACACAACCAGTAACGTCGGTAGCCAATGAGTCCTCTATAGGTACCATACTAAAACAAAATCGTAGTGGTCGTGATATGCACGTAAATGTGCATATTTTTACTTCCATATTTAATCTACTTTTATTTTAAATAAATGTCATAATTGGATGTTTTTACATGTTTAAAACCAAATTTCAAAAATGCTTTCAAGTCACCATTCATACATCAATTTGAGGGTAAAAATTTTGTGCATATATTAATTTTGAGAATATTCACTTGCACATTTTATTTTTATTTGTAGAAATTTGGCTGGAAATATGAAGAGGCTTTCATGTAGTCATGCATACACAAGAGAAGTAGACAAATGAAGATAGAAATAAATCAACTCATGCATCATGGAGGACCCCACCTACCCACTTACCTTAATCTACAACTAGGAGCTAATGCACAAGTTAGTGGAGGTTAAAGTTACATTATAACATCCAATATTTTTGGTAACATTATTTATGATATTTAATTAGTTAAATTAAATAAAATAATGTGTTGATTAGGGGATTGAGATTTTATTTTTATTAAGGGGCAGCCGTGCCATTTCACCAATGAATTAAAATAAGAGTTAAAATGAAATAGAGGAGGGGTAAAATAGGAAAGAGGCAATTCTTATACTCTTAAACCTTGGCCGTGTATCTCCATGCACGTCCATTTCATTTAACAAATTTTTTTAAACTTGAGGTTGGCCACCATTAACAAGAGAAAGAGGAAGAAGATTAAGAAAAGCTAAGGAAGAAGCTAAATCAAATCAAATCCATTCAAATCTCAAGCTCCTTAATCTCTAAAGCTAAGGTGAATAATGACTACTTCTCAAATTTCTTATTGTTTTTAGTTTTAAGATGAAATCCGAACTTATTGCAATGATTTGCCATGTTTTTGAATAATGGAATGATTATATATACTTGTTGATGAATTATGCTTGTTCATATAGATTTTACGATATATTTTAAGGTGAAAACCTTATCAAATGACATCCAAATGCCTTGTGAATTTTTATATAAACCAGAAATGATATTTTAGAGATGGGTTCAATTTTCACAATTTTCTGAATTTATGTGGATTTTAAATAAATTTTCTAGTGAAGAAAATATTATTTTGGGTTAAAAATTATTTACGGTTAAATAATTAATGGTTTGGATCTGAAATTTATATACGTTAGAAAACATATAAAATGTGATTTTCTAGAATTTTTGTAGAATTCTCCTAAGTGTCTTAATGGGTATATAAAATTATTTAAGGTATGAGACTTAAATATTTTATATATTTATAAAAGGAGTAGGGGCTTTTTATAAATAAATAAAATTATTATTTCTAGAAACTCGGTAGTACTTTTAGAAAAGAGAAACTTGCAACCAATCACAATTTGACAAACAAGGCAGGTTAGATACAAGAAATAGTTTAAAAGGAAAAATATACACGGTTTTTACTTTTTTGATGCTTTCGGCACCAGGCTTTCCCCTCCTTACCTTTGCCTCCGACTCTATCGAGACCAATACACATGGTATCAGGAAACTGGTACATAGTGAATTGGATATAGGCGAAAGGTATATGGTCGAAACCAGGGGGTTTCGACGGGGTTGAAGCGATACTTTGTTTTTAAATGAAAATGCGCCTTCTTGCTTTCGACTGAATAGCTTTCGACTGGGTTGGCTTTCGACTGGGTTAATTGGTTTTAAAGAAATGGTTTCGATTGGGTTGCACTTTTGTTTCTAAATAAATGCTTTCGACTGGGTTGAAACCCATGATTGCCTCTTTCTACCTTTCGACCCATATTGGTTTCGAAAGGGTTGCTTTGCTTTTTAAACTTCACCACTTCTCCAATGCTTTCGAAGCGATGGTTTTGACACCATCGCTTCTTTACTTAGGAATGATTTTGAAAGGAATGCTTTCGATTTTAATGGGTTTCTGATCCTTTTGATCTACTTGAAGACATAATCCAAATGGTTTCGACCGAAACGGTTTACAAAGGTTTCGAAGGGATAAATTTTTGAATGGTTTCGAAAGGTTTCCACATGTTTCAAATTGAACCCAAAGGCTTTCGAAAGGTTTAGTGTTTTAATGCTTTCAAAAGGGTTTTAAATGCAGGTTTCGAAGGAAGGGTTCCCCAATGATTTCGAAAGGTTTTGAAGGAAGGTTTTCCAATGGTTTCGAAAGATCTAAGAGGAAAGGTTTTCCAATGTTTTCGAAAGACATGGTTTAAAGGTTGTAAAGAAGGATGTCTAATGTTTTAAAGATTTCGAAGGAAAGGCTTTTAATGGTTTTGAAAGGGTTACTTTTAATGGTTTTGAAAGAGTTACTTTCAACGGTTTCAAAAGGGTTACTTTCAAGGGTTTCGGAAGGGTTGTTTAAAGGTTTCGAAAGGGTTGTTTAAAGGTTTTAAACAAAGGTTTTGCACATACTAACTAGGCAGCATAGCCTAAGTGTTTTTAAGTTAAAAGGTTTTAACTTATTTTGAGGAGATAGGTAATCCTCATTAAAATTCATTAACATTATTTTGAGTAAAGTATATATAACATGGCAAAATAGCTTAGAGTAAAGCTAAGAATATATTTTCCTTGTATAAGTATGATTTAAAAGGTTAAATCATTTTGAAGAGGTTTTCAAGGAAAATGATGAAGGGTAGTTAACCCTAAGAATATGATTCAGACAGATAGTCCATTTTGATTCGGACAGTTAGTCCAGTTTGTGGATAGTTAGTCTAGTTTGCGGACAGTTAGTCCAGTTTGTAGACAGTTAGTCCAGTTTGCGGGCAGTCAGCCCAGTTTTGGGACAGATAGTCCATTTGTTACTTGTGGACAGATAGTCTATTAGTTACATGATTATAGCTTAATGGACACAGCTATTATTATTATTATTATTATCAGTTTGATTAACTAGTTTGGTTGCAGGAATGGATTTGGAAAATATATGTTTTAAAGAGGATATTAGTGAGGGGAAACCCGTTCCGCTAAGCGGCGTGGTCTCGCTTAATACCAGTAAACCGAGATGTAATGGTATTATTCACACCAGGCTTTATGTCTGACTCGAAGTTTTTGTTTCCCCTTAAACTCGTGGGTGCTCAAAACTAATTTGAGTAGTCTGAGGGTTGGGGTTTACAGGTTTTAGTTTTGGCAAATAAAGCTTCCGGAGATGAGCAGGTGGCTGTCTGGTAGCTAATTAGGAGTTGCGGTTTATTCTGTTCATTTTCGCACTGTATATGAAGTCAGATATGACTATATTGCTTTGATCAACCAAGGGGCATCGTCATATGTTGTTCTTAGCGTATTTCTATAATGATTATAATTGATCATTACCAGGGAAATGTTATGGGATTATGTAACTTGGATATGAATTTGTTTTGAAATATAATCAGTAAAAGGTTGTTTTGAAATCTGTGATTTTGTTCATATTCAAGTGCTTCTGATATTATGGATACAATTTGCATTACCATATTTTGTCACCCGAAGTTAATACTATAGATGACTGTAGCATCTGTAGCGTTAAGTTTTTAGCCTCCAAATACGAGATGTTACAACTTGATATCAAAGCATAGGTTTATGAAAAACTTTAAACTAAATATGGTTTTTAAAACATAATCCTAAGGAATTAGAGTAAGATCGGGGTATGGGATAACGCTATAGTAACGTACTTGTATTTGCTATATATAAGTATACGCTTTATCTCTAGTCTCCTATCTTTGTTAGGTTATCTTTCTGTATCTCATGAGGTTTGAATACATATATGGATGGTAGCAGAGGAAGAGTTAACCCAGGAGGGGAGGGCACCGATGGGAATACCAGACCTAATGCGAGAAGAACCCTAAGTTCAGGCACAAGCAGAGAATGTAGGTGCTAGAGTCCTGCAAGTGGACATGAGAGCTATGTGTCAATTTTCTATGAATATTATGCAAGCTGGAATTGCAACTGGAGTGGTAGAAGGAGATGTTGTAGGAGACGGAGTTCTAGAAGTTCTGGATAAACCATTATGCTAAGCTGAGCGAAGATTACCCTAAGCATAGAGGGAAACCATTTCTAGGAACAGAGGATGCTATAGAGGTAGAGAATTGGTTGCTGCACTGTGAGAGAATCTTTGCAGACTTGGGGCTCAATGATGAGAAGAAGACGAGGCTTGCTTCGAGACAGCTTCAGGGAGCAACTTTGTTTTGGTGGAACTGTGTGACGGCTGGTGTGGATGAGGAAACCTTGACATGGGAAGATTTCAAGGGGAGGTTCTAGGAGAGGTTCATGTCTGCGATGGCACAGTCAGCTTTGATCAGAAAGTTTTCTGAGTTAGAGCAAGGAGAGATGTCTGTTATAGAGTATGCTAGAAGGTTCGAAGAGTTGACCAGATATGGATATGCTTCAGTGGATACAGTGATGAAGAGGAATGAGAAGTTTATTAGGGGATTGAAGCCTAAGTTAGCAAGGGTTACATTGCCTCATATTAGAGAACCTTCTGATTTTATAGTGGAGATGGCCTTAAGCATGAGGAGATGATTGATTCTCAAGTGAATAGTAAGGCTAAGGAGGTCCAAGTTGGGTAGAGTCAGAAGAGGAAATTCTTTCCTAAGAAGGGTGCTTAGAGGGTGGAGTAGCTAAGAAAGGGAGGTCTGAGGTTGTACGTTTTAAGTGCGACAAGAAGGGGCATTTTGCTAATGAGTGTCGTGCTGGAAAGGCAAAGGAGGCAGCCGAGAAGAAGAATTTCCGATGCTTCAATTGCGACCAGATTGGCCATTATAAAAATCAACGCAAGGAACCCGCTAAGGATGGAAAGGGCAAGGTGTATGCATTGGAGCCTGCTACTTCGAAGCCAGCAGCTCAGGAGAAGGGAAAGGCAATTTTGGGAGGTACGCTTCAGATTCATGGTATGTTTATTAGCATTCTAGTTGATACCGGTGCATTGCATTCTTTTATATCTAGATGTTTGATAGATAAGCTTAACCTAGAACCCACATATTTAGTTACTTCCTTACGTTGTGAATCCAATATGAGGGTATGCAACTCTAGGGTTGAGATGTGACCTGTTAGAGTTTGACTTGTTAGGTCATACTTTTGGTTGAAGTTTGCATGTGTTTGATTTTATGAGGTTCAGAATTATTCTTGGTATGGATTGGTTAAGTGAGGACGATGCAAGGATATTTTTCCATGATAGGCAAATATCGCTTATATACCCTAATTGTAGCACCATGATTGTTTATGGCGTAGAAGGTTCTAGCGGTGAGGTGAATGCCTTGTTGGGTGTTATGGAATTGGAAGATGAGATGAGTCGAGTTTTCGTGGTAAGAGAATTCACGGATGTTTTTGAGACTGTAGTTGGATTGCCACCGAAAAGAGCCATTGAGTTTCAGATAGATTTGGTTCCGGGAGCAGAACCCGTGAGTGGACAGCCAAGCAGGATGACCCCTACAGATATGAGGGAGTTGAAGGTGCAGTTAGTGGATCTAGAAGGCAAGAGTTTTATCAAACTGAATAGTTCACCTTGGGGAGCAACCACAGTGTTTGCTAAGAAGCCGAATGGATCGTTAAGGCTATTTATCGATTATCATAAGTTGAATGAGAGCAGGATAAAGAATCGATATTCATTGCCGAGGATTGACGATTTGTTCAATCAGTTAAGTGGAGCTATGGTATTTTCCCAGTTGGATTGGCGATAGGTTTCCATCAGGTCCAAGTAGTAGAGGATAGTATACCTTTGACGGCGTTTAGAACCAGATATGGATCGTACGAATGGTTAGTTATGCTGTTCGGATTGACTAATGCGATGGCATTCTTTGTGGATTTGATGAACTGGGTTTTCCAAGAGCAGTTGGATAGGTTCATATAGGTTTTCATAGACGATATCCTGATATACTCTAAGGATGAAAAGGAGCACGAAGTTCATCTTGGAGTGGTGCTTGAGACGCTATGGTAGCATCAGCTAAAGGAGAAGTTTTTGAAGCGTCATTTCTAGAAGAAGGAAGTGAAGTTTCTTGGTCATGTAGTCTCAGGGAAAGGATTGTCAGTAAATTCGACTAAGATTGAAGCAGTGAATAGTTGGAGGAGATCCGAGACAGTAACTGAGATAAAGGGTTTCCTTGGATTAGCTAGTTACTATCGGAGATTCATTAAGGATTTTTCGTGGATAGCAACACTGATGACTAAGATAAGGAGAAAGGATGTGAAGTTTGTGTGGATCGATAAGTGTGAGGAAGTGTTTTAGAGTTTGAAACACTTATTGACCCATGCACATGTATTGGTAGTTCTGGAAGAAAATCAGGATTTGATGGTTTATACTGATGCGTATGGAATAGGATTAGGAGCTATGCTCATGCAGAAAGGTAAAGTGATTGCCTATGCTTCTAGACTCATGATTTGGAATTGGTTGTAGTGATTTTTGCGTTGAAGCTGTGGAGACATTACCTTTTGGGAGAAAAGTTTGATTTATATACAGATCATAAGTCGTTGAAGTATTTGTTCTCTCAGAAAGAGCTGAAGATGAGACAGCAGAGGTAGTTAGAGTTTATCGCTGCTTATGATTTTGGGATTGAGTACACACCAGGGAAAGGCAACAAGGTTGCGGATGCGCTTAGTAGGAAGCATTAGAATGCAGTGCTAGCTATGATAGTAGAATGGAAGGACTTGGAAGCGTTGACGACTAGCAAAGTGCAGTGGAGATCCGAGGCTGGGTCTAGTGGAGAATCTGCTATGTTGTCTTGTTTAGAAGTCCGACCAGTATTGATTGAGAAGATTGCTTCTAAACAGGAAGAGGATCCCGTGTTAGCTGAACGAATCACGAAGTTAAGAGGTGGAACAGAGAGCGATGACTTAAAGGACTTCGGTCTTGACCAGAATGGGTGGTTGAGAAAGAAAGGGAAATTATGTGTTCCTAGTGTAGGTAACATAAGGAAAGAATTTTTGGAGGAATGCCATCATTCGAAGTTCTCGATTCATCCTGGAGGGACCAAGATGTATCAAGATACGAAGAGGAGCTTCTATTAGGAAGGCATGAAGATGGATATTGGCTTATGGATAAAGCAGTCCTTGAATTGCCAGCAGGTAAAAGCCAAGCATCAGAAGCCAAGTAGGTTGTTTCAGCCATTAGATATTCCGGTATGGAAATGAGATTCTATTTCTATGAATTTTATTGACGGGTTGCCAAGGTCGAACAGAGGAAATGAAAGTATATGGGTCATAGTGGACAGATTGACCAAGAGTACCTATTTCATTCCAGTTAAATCAACCAGAACGGCACCTATTTTAGCGAAGTTGTTTATGAAAGTTGTAGTTAGACTGCATGGAATTCCTAGTAGTATAGTAAGTGATAGAGATTCCTTATTCACTAGCAAGTTCTGGAAGAGTCTAGAGGAAGTTTTGGGAACCAAGCTCAAGGTGAGTACCGCTTACCATCTGTAGACAGATGGGAAAACGAAAAGAGTTGACAAAATCTTGGAAGATTTGTTAAGAGCTTGTGTATTAGATTTCGGGCGATCATGGGAAGACCATCTGCATTTAGTCAATTTTTCATATAAAACCAGTTACCAGACTAGTATAGGGATGGCACCGTTTGAAGCTTTGTATGGAAGGCCATGCAAATCTCCCGTATGTTGGTTAGAGACCGGGGATAGGTTGGTTCTTGGTCCAGAATGGTTAGAGAAGCTACAGAAAAGATTGAGGTCATTCGAGTTAGGATGAAGGAAGCCCAATCTATGTAGAAGAGTTATGTAGATAAAAGACGGGAAAGTTTAGAGTTCTATCCGTATTGTTGAGAGGATCGAGAAACTCACATATAGAGTCGAGTTACTAAGCAGTTTGGCAGAAGTCCAAGATGTTTTCCATGTTTCTCATCTTAGAAAGTGTGTTAGAGATCCGGAGACTACTATTGCACCAACTGTGTTAGATGACTTAGTTGTAGAACCAGACTTGACTATAGTGAGAAAGCCAATTCGTATTGTTGCAAGAGATGAGAAGAGGCTTAGAACCAAGACAGTCGGATTTGTTAAAGTCCAGTGGAGAGACAATGACATGGACTATACTTGGGAGATTGAGAGCAGGATTAGGGACACTTATCCCGACATGTTTGATGTTATGTGTTACCTCTTTGATTGATTTGTTTTGTACCTTATCGTAATTTCAAGGATTAAATTCTTTAAGGAGGGGAGTTTGTACCACCCCATATTTTTGGTAAAATTATTTATGAAATTTAATTAGTTAAATTAAATAAAACAATGTGTTGATTAGGGAATTGAGATTTGATTTTTATTAAGGGGTAGCCGTGCCATTTAACCAATGAATTAAAATAAGAGTTAAAATGAAATAGAGGAGGGGTAAAATAGGAAAGAGGCAACTCTTATACCCTTAAACCTTGGTCGTGTATCTCCATGCACATTCATTTCACTTATCAAAAAAAACTTGAGGCTGGCCACCATTAACAAGAGAAAGGGGAAGAAGATTAAGAAAAGCTAAGGAAGAAGCTAAATCAAATCAAATTCATTCAAATCTCAAGCTCCTTAATCTCTAAAGCTAAGGTGAATAATGACGACATCTCAAATTTCTTATTGTTTTCGGTTTTAAGATGAAACCCGAACTTATTGCAATGATTTGCCATGTTTTTGAAGGATGAAATGATTATATATACTTGTTGGTGAATTATGCTTGTTCAAATAGATTTTATGATATGTTTTAAGGTGAAAACCCTATCAAATGACATCCAAATGCCTTACAAATATTTATATAGACCATAAATGATATTTTAGAGATGGGTTTCAATTTTCAGAATTTTCTAAATTTATGTGGATTTTATATAAATTTTCTAGTGAAGAAAATGTTATTTTGGGTTAAAAATTATTTACGGTTAAATAATTAATGGGTTGGGTCTGAAATTTATATATATCAAAAAACATATAAAAAGTGATTTTCTAGAATTTTTGTAGAATTTTCCTAAGTGTTTTAATGGTTATATAAAATTATTTAAGGTATGGGACTTAAATGTTTTATATATTTATAAAAGGGGAAGGGGCTTTTTATAAATAAATAAAATTGTTATTTCTGGAAAATCGGCAGTACTTTTAGAAAAGAGAAACTTGCAACCAATCACAATTTGACAAACAAGGCAAGTTAGGTACAAAGAAATAGTTTAAAAGGATAAATATACATGGTTTTTACTATTTCGATGCTTTCGGCACCAGGCTTTCACCTCCTTACCTTAGCCTTCGACTCCATCGAGACCAATGCATATGGTATCAGGTAACTGGTACTTAGTGAATTGGATATAGGCGGAAGGTATAGGCTTGAAAGCAAGGGTTCCGAAGGGTTGAAGTGATACTTTGCTTTTAAATGAAAATGTGCCTGCTTGCTTTCGACTGGGTTGGCTTTCGACCAGGTCAATTGGTTTTAAAGAAATGGTTTCAATTGGGTTGAGCTTTTGTTTTTAAATAAGTATTTTGACTGGGTCGAAACCCATGACTGCCTTTTTCTACCTTTCG
Source organism: Allium fistulosum (assembly GCA_030737815.1). Lineage (NCBI taxonomy): Eukaryota > Viridiplantae > Streptophyta > Magnoliopsida > Asparagales > Amaryllidaceae > Allium > Allium fistulosum. The sequence continues at coordinate 372,327,567 of CM060902.1, read as the reverse complement.
ACCCAAATTGGTTTCGAAAGGGTTTCTTTGCTTTTTAAACTTGACTGCTTCTCCAATGCTTTCGAAGGGATGGTTTCTTTACATAGGAATGATTTTGAAAGGAATGCTTTCGACTTTAATGGGTTTCTGATTCTTTTGCTCCACTTGAAGGCATAATCCAAATGGTTTCGACCGAACCGGTTTTCAAAGGTTTCGAAGGGGTAAATTTTTGAATGGTTTCGAAAAGTTTCCACGTGTTTCAAATTGAACCCAATAGCTTTCGAAAGGTTTACTGTCTTAATACTTTTGAAAGGGTTTTAAATGCAGGTTTCGAAGGGGTGGTTCCCCAATGATTTCAAAAGGTTTTAAAGGAAGGTTTTCCAATGGTTTCGAAAGGTCTAAGAGGAAAGGTTTTCCAATGTTTTCGAAAGGCAGGTTTAAAGGTTGTAAAGAAGGATGTCTAATGTTTTAAAGCTTTCGAAGGAAAGGCTTTTAATGGTTTCGAAAGGGTTACTTCTAATGGTTTTGAAAGAGTTACTTTCAACGGTTTCGAAAGGGTTACTTTCAAAGGTTTCGAAAAGGTTGTTTAAAGGTTTTAAACAAAGGTTTTGCATATACTAACTAGGCAGCATACCCTAAGTGTTTTTAAGTAAAAACGGGTTTTAACTTATTTTGAGGGGATAGGTAATCCTTATTAAAATTCATCAACATTATTTTGAGTAAAGTATATATAACATGGCAAAATAGCTTAGAGTAAAGCTAAGAATATATTTTCCTTGTATAAGTATGATTTAAAAGGTTAAATCATTTGAAAATGTTTTCAAGGAAAATGATGAAGGGCAGTTAACCCTAAGAAAATGATTCAGATAGATAGTCCATTTTGATTTGGATAGTTAGTCCAGTTTGCGGACAGTTAGTCCAGTTTGCGGGCAGTCAGCCCAGTTTTCGGACAGATAGTCCATTTATTACTTGTGGACAGACAGTCCATTAGTTACATAATTATAGTTTAACGAACATAGCTATTATTATTATTATAATCAGTTTGATTAACTAGTTTGGTTGCAGGAATGGATTTACAAAATATATGTTTTAAAGAGGATATTAGTGAGTGGAAACCCGTTCCGCTAAGCGGCGTTGTCTCACTTAATACCAGTAAACCAAGATGTAATAGTATTATTCGCACTAGGCTTTATGTCTGACTTAAAGTTTTTGTTTCCCCTTAAACTCTCGGGTGCTCAAAAATGATTTGAGTAGGCTGAGGGTTGTGGTTTACAGGCTTTAGTTTTGGTGAATAAAGCTTCCGGAGATGAGCAGGTGGCCGTCGGGCAGCTAATTAGGAATTGCAGTTTATTCTGTTTATTTCCGCTGTGTATATGAAGTCAGATATGACTATATTGCTTTGATCAACCAAGGGGGCATCGTCATATGTCGCTCTTGGCGTATTTCTGTAATGATTATAATTGATCTTTACCTAGGAAACGCTATGGGATTATGTGACTTGGATATGAATTTGTTTTGAAATGTAATCAGTAAAAGGTTGTTTTTGAAATCTGTGATTTTGTTCATATTCATGTGCTTCTGATATTATGGATACCATTTGCATTACCGTATTTTTTCACCAGAAGTTAATACTATAGATGACTGCAGCATCTGTAGCACTTAGCTTTTGGCCTCTAGATATGGGATGTTACATACATGCACACTTAATGGAGGATTAATTCATGCTAATGATAACTTAGTGGCCCAACTTCCTAAAGGGTATTTTGGGAAGTCCCCTAAAATATGGATTAGGGTTTTAGGCATGTATAAATAGCCGTCTTATGTTTATATAATGGGTCTTTTAATCATTTATCATATTAGAATGCAAGTTGTAGCCTTAAATTAAAAGAGAAATAAAAATGGCTACCTAAGCCTCTTCTTTTTCTATTTGCCCTTATTTCATGCTTACATGTTCTATTATGTTTATTTTCATTCATATTCTCTCTTTTCTTTCATGTTAGTAGATTAGCTTTCTTTTCTATGCACTTAGTTTAATTTTATTTTATGAAAGTAGATTAATTCTCTTTTTATTTTTCATTAGCTTGCATTTCCTTCTTTTATTTTCTATGTTGAAATTGGCATGTGTTGAAATGATAACACAAATGAGTAGCTAAACTCCTTCAATTTAGGGGTGATGAAGCTCTCTAAAATTATGTATATTCAACATATTGTGTGATTTATGATCTATTTTGTGTTTCATGAAGAGTTTGATTTTGATGTAAGTCTATGAAATGAATTCGATAGCCTATGTTGTATTTACAAATAGGCTATTCTTATTCAAACATAAACATAATTTACATCATCATTTTACTAATTGAGTTTTGATTGTGAAATTAAGGTAGAAACAAAATTTGATGATCTATGTTACTAAATACAATAGTAAATAGATCATACTTAAAATAGCTTTTGCTTTGACTTCATTTTCATTACATTTGATAAGTGGTTTTGGTTGTTGTATAATAGTTTGATGGTTTAAGTTGTGTTAATTAATAACATAAATAACCCATACTTATTATAAATACATCACTAATTTCACTTAAGATCAAAATAGAGAGATCATAGATTATTTTTGTGTTGATTTATGTAAAAATATGAGAGTAGATTTGCCTCTAAATTGTTTTCTAATCTCATATTTCATTCACTTTTTCTAGCTAGTTTTACATTTTTTAGCTTAAAAACAATCTCAAGTTTGGTTTAATTTGATTGAATGGAATTTTAAATCGATACAATTCCCTGCGGAACGACCTATACTCGCCACGTACTAAAATTATACACCGTGCGCTTGCGATTATTTTTATCACATAATTTTTCGGCTATTTTTTAATTTGATAGAAAATTAGCCGTTAAATAGGTCGTGAATAAGGATAAAGAGTATGACAAGGTACGCGAGGCGGTGCCCAAGGTAGGATACTACCGTTTTGTGTTTCCTGACTGGTGGTAACCCCTAATGGTCCACCACGTCCAACACTCCCAAAATCCGAAGGTGCGCACCAATCAAGTTTCAAAGTCAAGATGGTAATATGAAGAATTGTGTCTGCTAGAGGTAGCTAGCCTCATTGGTCAGGTATGGCTCCTATTTTAGTCATTTCAAGTTGACATAAGTGTCGAGGTCTATCAGTCATCATTCTCTTTCTTCAAATCCAGCAAACGTTCGCCAATCCAACCACTTCATGCTGGATCACCCACCACGTACACGGTTATTAAAGTGGTTCCGGTATTGACAGAGAGTATGCCAATAATCAGCCACAGTCTCTTTAACAACCAAACATCACTTTTCACACTGGTTGGCTCTTTTAAATTCCAAGAACAAGTCAGATTTCATATCAAAATATCGAATTCGCTTCAAAAACATTTTGAATTCAAAAATAAGTTATCCTTTCATATCAAAACATTCGTATTTAAATCAATGATTTAAATCTAAATAGTTCTCCGTTGAAACTGTTTGAATATTGAAACTGGTGTTGAATAATTAAAATAATTTGAATATTGAAAATAGTTTGGATAAATAAAATAGTTTAAATATTGGAAATATTTTGGAATAATTTATAGATTATAAATAGTTTTGAATATAAAATAGTTTTAATATTGAAAATAGTTGGATATTTAAAATAGTTTATTTATAAAATAATTTGGTTATTAAAATAGTTATATATTAAAACTGTTTATATTAAAATTGTTTCGTTCTTTCACAACAAAGTTCAAATTCCAAATCTTAATGAATTCCATTTTCGACTTCTAATTTAAAGTCAACTTCATATTCGAATTTCGATTGAAATCAACCTCAATTCAAAACGATTTCAACTTTACTTCAAATTCAATTTAAACAGTTCTATTCAAATGGCTGAAAGTTTAAATTTAGTTTCTCATTTTTAAACAATTTAGTCTAAATCCATTTCACATCCAAAACCTAGAATTACCAATTTAAACACTTTAATTACAGTAAATTGAAAGCTCAAATTAAAATTTAACCTTTAAAATAATTCACTTTCAATAAATTTAAGTCATTTCTCAAATTCATCTTAAAGATTTCAAATTTAATCTTTAAACAATTTCATTTAACCGTTTCAATTCAAACATTTCAAAGCTTGAATTTAGAAAATAATTTAATTCGTATAAATTAAAATTTTATTTTCTTCAAAACACCATTTAAACAAATCCAATTGCAATAATTTAAAATTATTTAATTTAACCAATCCGGTGTCCGTATATAATTTTCTACCCTATGGCCAAGTGATCAGTTAAGTCAATTTTAATTACATGGATGGATATATATCATTTCAACCCAAAATCAAATGACATAGGTATATATCATTACAACCTATTTCTTAGTTTATCTGAAATAATTCAAATGACAATTTATAGGATGTTAAAAAAGAAATAGGGTAATAACAGGAATATGTCAAAATAAATAGCAACCATTCATCCAACATATCAATCAATAGACATCCAATTTCAATCAACATCCAAATCAACCAAGATATCACAACAATGACTAATTATCAATTGTCGGTGTTTAACTAGCAATTAATTTCCAGCATTAATTTAAATGTCAATTTAATTTAATATAAAATTTAAATTAATTTAAATGTATATTCAAACTACCTAACAACAATCAATAAAAATTTATCAATTCGTAGTTCTAATTCAACTAACGTATGAAATTTTAGTGTTGCGTGAGTGGTTTAAATCACTTACCTTTGATTTATAACCGATTAAAAATCCACAAAAGCCCAAAATTTCAACAGTCTCCAAATTTAACCAAACTAGTTTCATATTGTCTGAAATTTCGATACGAATCCAATGGAAGAAACCGGGCGTAAATCAGAGCTCGTATGAAAAAGTTATTAACGTTAGAAGATTTGAAATTTAAAATTAAAATTAAAATAATATAGGGCAGAATTGTAGTATTACCTTCCTCAAACCCTACGTCGAATACGATCAGCAACCCACGTTAACAGCCGCCTCTTCACGTCCAAATCGTCGCCGCTACTCATGCCCTTGCCTCGATCGGACCACGCCGTTGTCATCCACAGGCCACGTCGCACCTGGACCTGGTCGCACAACCTCTCTGGTCTCCCTCCGTGCTACGCCGCCTCCTCCTACTTAATCGCCAATTCTGGTGAATTCGAGCTGCTATGACATGATCCAAACCACTAGATTGACTCCACACATCCTCCTCTACACAGCAGCGCTTCCCGATCGTCGATTAGTCAACGATCCACCATTGAACGATACACCCTAGAATGGACGACCAAGACTTCTTTGTTGATTTCTGGACAAACGGAACCTCCAATCAAAAAATGAATTACAAACGCAGATTCCATTCATTGAGAGATTCTTGATGAAATATTATTCGAGGATTTGAGCAATTTGAATTTTATTGATTAGATTTGAAATCAGTAATTAGGGCTTTGAAATATTTTCCATTGGTAAGGAGCATATGAGATTAACAAGTACATACAAAAAATAGAATAGAAGGCTGCTAGGGTTTCATAATAGCCTAAATATAAACTAAGATGAAACATGAATTGTAAAGGCCTGCAAATACGTACCTCTTTAAGTCGACCATAATTCACGTCAGTTCAACTCAAATTGAACGGAAATATGAATCTTTAAGGGTGAAGAATAAAGAGGTAGAAGAAAATAGAAACTACAACACAGAATCTCACAATCGCAGTGGAACCAAATATAATATATAATAACAGGTTTTATATAAAAGAATCTGTAGCTGTTTAATACTTACAATCATCATAGTACAATAATCAATACATCAATCCGGACAGTTATAATCACCTGTCCTGATATACATAACTCACACATAGAGGAAAGAACCAAGTACGTGATATACGTCTGAACTCCTCCAGCTCGTCTCCTGAGCTCCATAACATTTAAACCTGAATCTGTAATACTCGGTATGACCCGAGCATTATAATAAAATAACACCCGAGTCGGTCTGGAAAACCAGCGTGCGAAAAAACACTCAATTTGAATTATTAACCTTTCTCAAAATCCTTTAAAAACAAAGGTATCTCGTAAGACCACGTCACACATAAGCACGATGGATTTTTACCTTACGATAACCAAAAAGATTTTTATCAAAATCATCTGATATTATAATAGTGTCTATGGAAAGTAAATAGAAAATAGCTGAAATGCTTGCATCTTAGTTTCAGCATAGTTGGACACAATCAAAACCGTACGATGCTTATTGGAGAATGGATTCCATACAATGACTGGGCCACTGGGGTACCGCCCATCACAGTACACCTCTAGAACAATGTATCGAGGACCTCGCCGGGATCCCCTGCTACACAAGACCAGCCTACCCCTAACCTGGATAGACCGAATATGTTATCACCTCGGGTGTTCCCACCCTTGCAATCGAGCGCTCCTTCTTTCATGCACAACCATATCCATAATATATAGGTTTCCAAGGACATCTAGAAAAGTGATAACATACCTTAATTGGGTGCGACCCACTTAGCCTTGCTGCATCTCCCCTGTTTTAGTCATTCCCGATTGATGAGGCTTGAGGCTAAGCGTTACCTTTCAAGAAAACAATTCCACTTAGAATGCTCATCGTCCTCCAATGACGATGTTCTGATAGCATTCGTCCTTACAAGTTGTCCTGGGTCTGGACAAACCGAATCACTGTCTTCATCATCTCCACGGTATTCATTCGTTACATTCAAACTGGATCAAAGTGGTTTTCGGATAATTAAATCCGATCCCGATCTCTTCGAAACAATTAACGAAGTTGGCCAATATTGATAGTCGGTTATTTAACTATCAATAAAACATCCATAAGCAGACACTAGGCCTTATTTTATAATTCTTCAACATTTATTTCAAAATATCTTTACTAAGATATATATATATCCAAATCCCTTTCCACATTCCAATGTATGAAAACAATTCCAAATACTTAAATCCATAACAGGATATTTTCGAACCATCTCAACACTTAGAAATATTTCAAAATTTCCATTTTTATACTTAGGAAAATATTATATATCTTATTTTCCAAAATCTTTTTCAAATACCAACACTTAAGAGAATATTTCGTAGCTTATCTCATAGTCTTCGGAATCACTAATAAATTCCCGTTTTCAATTTCCAAAACCCAGTGTACTTATGTATAACCCCATTTAGCAATTTATAACTTCTTTTATAAATTCCGATTTCATTTCAAAATTCCCATATTCATACATTTGAAACCCATTTCCTCCAAATCCCTTATAAAATTCCTCTCCTCTAAAATCATGTCCATTTATAAGCCTCGTTTACGAATCTCGAGAGAATTTATAAATAAAAATTTTCAATCACTTCAAACTCTATATATATATATAATAAGTATTTAAAAGAATAATAATTTATTTTGAAAACATGTTCAAGTAATTATTTGAAATATCGAAAACACTTTTACAAACATCAATAACCCATTTTTAGATAAACAAATAAATTTTCAAAGCTGATTTTAAAAGTTAGAATTTACTAAAATAAATACTTAATATTTGAAAATCTACTTACCGAAATATTTCAATCCTAACTGGTTTAAAATTTTATATATTTAAATAATAAAAATTTCCTTTTTAAAAATAAATTCAACTTCTTAGAATTAAAAATATATTTTTAAAATCTCAATAGCCAATTCAATTTATAAATTCCTCTCCAATCACATCACATCACTCTCATTCCAATCTCCTTAACCATTTTCACTTTTCAAAAATAGTTTCCACTATTTTTCTCACCTTATTTCCATATTCTAATATAAATCTCCCTGTAAATTTATACTTCCAATATATCATCTGATATCGATTTCCCTATTTATAAACATCGTTTATAATTTTATAACTCCTTTGAGTTTCACCTTTATAAAATCAATCTTGTTGATAAAATCCCATTTTTATAAATCCATCCCTTTTATAAATCCCATTTATAACTTCCAATCTATTTTTAAACTCCTTTTTATATTTCTAGAATATTATTTATATATTCTCTTATATAATTCATTTTTAAAAATCTCCATTTAATAATTCACAATAGTTAAGTATAACCAAAAATCAAATATATTTTTCTAATTATATTTCTTTTAAACAATTCCAATTCCAATATAAATATTTTTATATCAAAAATTCCCTTTAATTCCTTTCATTTAAAAAATATATTTATGGTATTTAAAATATCAAAATTCAGGCTAGTGCTACAATAGCATCCAATAATTTCAATCACTATAATAATCTATACTAGATTATTCTACACAATCCATATATCACAATATATGAAATTAAGTTCAACGTTTTGAGGAATCCAGTTGGATCCCTCCAACCTGTTTTCCTGCATCCACAGATGTTAATACAACATAAAAATACCAATCCCACTTCGAGGAGGATATCGCGGTATATAGGGTCATCCGCTATTATGCGAGGCGCATAGGGTCTCATCCGCTCCAATCGGCGGGAAACATATCCAACTACTAATATATACTAATATATATATATATATATATATATAACATCCACACTGATAATTATCTATAATTTCATCCACACAACCAGTAATAAATTTTTACCATGTCAAATTAAAATTCGTAATCCAAAAATGAGTGAGATAAACTCACCTTGATTTTTAATTTGCCGAATATCCAGTTTTTAAATTAAATCGATCAACGTTCGATTTAATCTAAAATTCCAACTGCAACTGAAAAATCCCAAAACACTTTTTGTTGAGAAGCTCTCGTCATCACGATCGTCAATGCACTTGTTTTGTTTCGATTTCAATCTTGTATAAATTAGATATGGCAATAATAATATTTCACAATTCAGATATTAAATTAGTGCCTTCAATTTCAATTTTAAACAGTTAATTACCTACATTAATATATATCTTGCAATTAAGAAACTTGACCGCGTCTTTCTCGTGATACTTAGGTCGAATGACACGCGACCTCGAACCCCCTTCCATCTCGTCACCGCACCCCCTACCGCCGCCTAGTTTGCCTCCAGGCACCCCTTTGGCATCCTGCCGCCAAGCCTTCGAGCCTACGGTCGAATGCGATCTCCCCAAAAGTCGAACCCTAAATTCGCCAGAGACATGACAACCCACCACCGCACCGGTCGAGCCCACATCATCACCTGCCATGTCTTCCCCTTCGCCCTAACCTCGCCTGCCAACAGCCATTCCAAGAATGCAATAATCGAGCTAAAACCCAACTCTCCCCTCGTCACTCTAGGCGAGCTGCTCTCCTCTGCCATCGCGCTCTAGTTGCACCACCATAGCGATTTTGATCGCATACAAAAAAAAATTTATACGCTGCCATGGGTTTTTTTTGTTTATCGTTCATTTGAAATGAGGAAGAGAACGAGGAAAAGAACTTCGCGATTTCGTTTCTGATTTTTGAATTGAAGAAAGGGGAATGATATACGCGATTTCAAATGAAAGAGGGAGAAAGGAAGGGTGTCTTCGTGGATTTAACAGAAAAGAAGGAGAGAGGACGTGATTTAAACGAACTGAAGGAAAGGATGATGGCATGTTTGAATGGAGAAGGAGCTGATTTTATATAATTTTATTTAATTATAAAATATCTTGTTTTAGCAACTTAAAATTTCGATCTCCTATCGAGGCATGCCGCTAGGCATTTATAATGTTATACCCCTATTCCGAATGCAATGGAAAAGGTTTCGAGTCCTAATTCGATCGTATGGAGAAGATAGCTTTTTGGACCTAATTATTGTATTGAATTTTTTATATTAATTTCAACGCGTTTCTATTTCGTACGGCCAAACGATAACTCCAAAGGCTATGAAATTTGAAATCCGATAATAATACACTATTACGGATCCGATGGAACTAGTTTCATCAAATTCCGAGACTGTGCCTCGGATCGCTATTTTTAATCGTCGATTAAATTGACGGTTTCAAAATTTACCGAAATCGCTTGAAATTTCAGTTTTAAAAACTTTCTAACTCAATTATAATTCCAAATCCAATATTTAAAACCATTTAAATATTTAAAATCAAACGACGAAAAATCCGGGTCGTTACATTCCTCCCCCTTAAAAGAATTTCGTCCCCAAAATTGCTAAGGCAGGAAAAATGCTCCAAACCCATTAACTTTCCCAAAAACCCAGTTAGCTAACTTGCTTATTTTACATTTCTAATCCTTTAGTTTCAACCATGCAATTAGTTTTCAATTCTAGTTCAAACCCCTTTATTTTTGTTACAATTCAAAGACTAGCTTTTTAGTTTCAACCATGCAATTAGTTATAATCAATAATCAATAATCAATACATCAATCCGGATAGTTATAATCACCTATTCTGATATACATAACTCACACAAAGAGGAAACAACCAAGTACGTGATATATGTCTGAACTCCTCCAGCTTGTCTCCTGAGTTCCATAGCATTTAAACCTGAATCTGTAATACTCAGTCTGACCCGTGCATTATAATAAAATAACACCCGAGTCAGTCTGGAAAACCAGCGTGAGAAAACACACTCAATTTGAATTATTAACTTTTCTCAAAATCCTTTAAAAACAAAGTTATCTCGTAAGACCACGTCACACATAAACACAACGGGTTTTTACATTACGATAAACAAAATGATTTTTATCAAAATCATCTGATATTATAATGGTGTCTATAGAAAGTAAATAGAAAATAGCTGAAATGCTTGCATCTCACATTTCAGCATAGTTGGGCACAATCAAAACTGTACGATGCTTATTGGAGAATGGATTCCATACAATGACTGGGTCACCGGGGTATCGCCCATCATAGTACACCTCTAGAACAATGTATCGAGGACCTCACTGGGATCCCCTGCTACATAAGACCGGCCTACCCCTTACCTGGATAGACCGAATATGTTATCGCCCCGGGTGTTCCCACCCTTACAATCGAGCGCTCCTTCTTTCATGCATAACCATATCCATAATATATAGGTTTTCGAGGACATCTAGAAAAGTGATAACATACCTTAATTGGGTGCGACCCACTTAGCATTGCTACATCTCCCCTGTTTTAGTCATTCCCGGTTGATGAGGCTTGAGGCTAAGCGTTACCTTTTAAGAAAACAATTCCACTTAGAATGCTCATCGTCCTCCAATGACGATGTTCTGATAGCATTCGTCCATACAAGTTGTCCTGGGTCTGGACAAACCGAATCACCGTCTTCATCATCTCCATGGTATTCATTTGTTACGTTCAAACTGGATTGAAGTGGTTTTTGGATAATTAAATCTGATCCCGGTCTCTTCGAAACGATTAACGAAGTTGGCCAATATTCATAGTCGGTTATTTAACTATCAATAAAACATCCATAAGTAGACACTAGGCCTTATTTTATAATTCTTCAACATTTATTTCAAAATATCTTTACTAAGATATGTATATCCAAATCCCTTTCCACATTCCAATGTTTGAAAACAATTCCAAATACTTAAATCCATATATTACAATATATGAAATTAAATTCAATATTTTTAGGAATCCAGTTGGATCCCTCCAACCTGTTTTCCTGCATCCACAGATGTTAATACAACATAGAAATACCAATCCCACTTCGAGGGGGATATCGCGGTATGTAGGGTCATCCGCTATTATGCGGGGCGCATAGGGTCTCATCCGCTCCAATCGGCGGGAACAACTACTAATATATATATATATATATATATATATATATAACATCCAAAATGATAATTATCTATAATTTCATCCATATAACCAATAATAAATTTTTATCATGTCAAATTAAAATCAGTAATCCAAAAACGAGTGAGATAAACTCACCTTGATTTTTAATTTGCCGAATATCCAGTTTTTAAATTAAATCGATCAACGTTCGATTTAATCTAAAATTCCAACTGCCACTGAAAAATCCCAAACACTTTTTGTTGAGAAGCTCTCATCATCACAATCGTCAATGCACTTGTTTTGTTTTGATTTCAATCTCGTATAAATTAGATATGGCATTAATAATATTTCACAATTCAAATATTAAAATAGTGCCTTCAATCTCAATTTTAAACAGTTAATTACCTTCATTAATATGTATCTTGCAATTAAGAAACTTGACCGCGTCTTCCTCGTTATACCCAGGTCGAATGACATGCGACTACGAACCCCCTTCCATCTCGTCACTGCACCCCCTACCACCGCCTAGTTCGCCTCCAGGCACCCCTCTCGCATCCTGCCGCCAAGCCTTCGAGCCCACGGTCGAACGCGATCTCCCCAAAAGTCGAACCCTAAATTCGCCAGAGGCATGACAACCCACCACGTCACTCGTCGAGCCCACGTCATCACCTGCCACGTCGAGCTAAAACCCACTCTCCCCTCGTCACTCCAGGCAAGCTGCTCCCCTCTGCCATAGCGCTCTGGTCGCACCACCATAGCGATTTCGATCGCATACAAAAAAAATTTATACGATGCCGTGGGTTTTTTGTTTTGTTTATCGTTCATTTGAACTGAGGAAGAGAACGAGGAAAATAACTTCGTGATTTCATTTTTGATTTTTGAATTGAAGAAAAGGGAACAGTATACGCGATTTCAAATGAAAAAGGGAGAGAGGAAGGGTGTCTTCGAGGATTTAATAGAAAAGAAGGGGAGAGGACGTGATTTAAACGAACTGAAGGAAAGGATGGTGGCTTGTTTGAATGGAGAAGGAGCTGATTTGATTTTGATCTGATTTTATATAATTTTATTTAATTATAAAATATCTTGTTTTAGCAACTTAAAATTTCGATCTTCTATCGAGGCGTACCGCTAGGCATTCATAATGTTATACCCTTATTCCGAACGCAATGGAAAAGGTTTTGGGTCTTGATTCGATCGTATGGAGAAGATAGCCTTTTGGACCCAATTATTATATTGAATTTTTGATATTAATTTCAACGCGTCTCTTACCGTATGGCCAAACGATAACTCCAAACGCTACGAAATTGAAAATTCGATAATAATACACTATTATGGATCCGATGGAATTGGTTTCGTCGAATTCTGAGACTATGCCCCGGATCGCTATTTTTAATCGTCGATTAAATTGACGGTTTTAAAAATTTACGAAATCGCTTGAAATTTCAGTTTTAAAAACTTTCTAACTCAATTATAATTTCAAATCCAATATTTAAAACCATTTAAATATTTAAAATCAAACGACGAAAAATTGGGTCGTTAAAGGAATGAATGGAACATATCGATTGGGTCAAGCGATAACAAAAACCCGAAAAACCCGTTTCGTTCCCGAAACGAAAATAGGTCATCCTATATGTCAAAATATAGGTTTTTAATATTTTTAAACTCAATGAAACTAATTTCAAACCCTAATTCTATTGTATATAGAAGTTAGCTTTTAAAATCAATTTATATTCATTTTTACGCGTTAATTAACCGAATATTATTAAATTGATCTATTCACTTTTAAATTCTAACTTAAAAATTTTCTATCATCGTTTTGGTTAAATAGAAGTTAATAATCTTTTAAAAATTAAAATTTTCATGTTAAATCCAAGATTTAAATATTTAATTAATTTCACCCTTTAATTTCAACGGTGATAAAATCCTAGTTCGTTATATTTTAAATTTCAACAATTTCTTTTATTTTGATTTAAATTCTTATTATTAAATCAACAAATACCTTATGTATTTATCAATCATGAATTTCCATTTATTACACTCATTATTCTATAGTTAACGTCTTTTCATATTAATTGAAATATTTAATTACATTAAATTTCCTATTGATTACCAAATTAATTTCAGACGGATTTAATAATAAGATGAGAAATAAAAAAATATTTACATTTAAGTAATTTAAAGATTTGCAGACCATAGTTAAGGACAAGGAACAAGGAGTTCGAAGAGGAAATTGCTAACCACTGAAGTGCCAATAACCGGTGGGATCATAAAGAGGGAAACTTCTCAATTTAAAAATATAATTCATGTCTATTTATGTTTTTCCATTCATTTACTTTTAGGCAGCAAATATAAACAAATAAAATTTGATATTTTAAAAAACTAAACTAATATATCTATATTTAAAATACACGTACAAATATATATAGTTATTTAATTTAGGTTTAAAAAATTCATGTCTTACTCTTAAATATACACATGAAAAAGTTTTTAAAATTTTCCCCCCTCTTTTGGGTTTTTTTACATCTTCAGATTATATATAGGACACATACACACACTTGCGATTTAAAATTTATAAATTTTTTATTACTCAAGGCTTGTGAAATAAAAAAACATTTTTTGATAAAATTTTGAATAAGTCAAGCTACTTTAATGTTAAATAAAAAAGCATATATTTTTGAATGTATTATATATATATATATATATTATATACATATATAGATATGTACATCCGATTTTAAATTATTTATTTTAAATCTAATCCCAAAAAATATTGTAATATCCCATAAATTAATAATTAATTAATTAAAGAATTAGTTATAGGAATAAAGATTTAAATGATTTAATTATGGAAATAAAATAAGAAAACTTGTGAATAAGACAAGGTAAATATTTGAAGGACATCTATTTACTCGTTTCCATTTTGATTAAATAAATAATGATTTATCATGATAAGTTTTTTTCCTTGGCAAGGCCTACCGATTTTATAGTGGACCGTCCACTTTTATTTCCAATAAATGACAAGTTAATACAGGAGCAAGGCAGCATGCCTCAACTACTAAAAAAAGAAAAATACAAAACACGAGATAGGCAGGAACTACCTAAGCTACTATATATGACCAAAAGCTAGTTCTCCTGAGAAGAGGAGGAACCACTTCCATCCTCCGAAGAGTCTGGGCCAGTCAAATGCCAAAAACCCTCAAAAAGAGATACAATATTTGGATCAAATTCAGAGTAATCCTTGCAATAGATAAATTTCTTATCCCAACTATCATCTACAAGAACAACCCTATTCCTAGCACCAATTTTAACTTCAACTTAAAGAACATGTCCTTCCCTATCTGTCGAGTAATAAAGACGCCTGGTTTCACCTACAACTTCGCTAACAAATATACGGAATTCCTTTCAAATTAGGTCATAACACTTCTCAAACGGCTCATGAATCCACGCTTTTTCAAATGAATTCCACTCAATAACATAAGCTTGGGTGGCACTATAAGAGACAAGATCAAAAATAGCAGCAAAAGGATAAGCAAAAGGAGAAATAGTACCTTTAACAGAAGGGGAGGCAGGACTTGTCACGGTCATGGAAGGAACAGCAGCAGCTTTTGAAATAGGACAACATCAAAAGGGCAAACAAATAGGTCTGCAGCCACGGAAGTGTAATTCCTAACCTTAGGAACCCAATTCCGCATAGGTGGATGAGGAAGCAAAATCTTCAACGGAGGGGGATCTTCCAAGGTCGAGTAGTTCAGGCGTATCGTGCGCATACATGGAGTTGAAATGACTAAGTAAAGTAAAAGTCATAACATGTGATAGAAGGCAATCAGCATAAACTAATGTCATGTACAAAGTGTGTAATTTACCAGAACGTTGTTCTTACCCCCTCCTCATTACAACCCACAAGATAGCTTAAAGGGATAGGTACTAGTGCAAGGCGGGAATCTTGTAGGGACAGATTTCCTTAGGCATGCTCAATGCTGACATGGACACTTGATTTCAAAAGTGTCAACCTTGGTCAGTAATTATATGTATTATTATACTTTACTATTCCACTATGAGATTGTATCGTTAGTGATTTAATATACATTTGTTACTTGTAAGATACCAAAATCAATGATCTATACTTTGGTGGACTTTGGTTTTCTATTTAGCAAAACCTCAGGCCCGTTGAGATATGGTTGTCACATTTAGTATCAGAGCTTAGGTTAGTCAATCTTTATAATTAGGATACTTTGAGTGAATGTATTTTAATTACCTATAATTATATATATGTAATAGGCCAAATCCTACAAATTTCGACTATAGAAGTAGTTACAACCATATTCTTAAAAGATGGACAATACGACTATGAGTTGGAACAATAGATGAAGTTGAAGATATACACCTATTCTGATTAACGCACGGAAAGAAGGTCGTATTGGAAAGCATTGACTTAAGAAGAGTATGAATGCGACACATAGAAGGGTCCCTGAAGCTAGATGGTATGTGACTCCTTTGTTGAGCCTTGATTTCCAAATGGTTGTAGATCCCCACAGGATTACCGATTGATGATGTACATTAGATCCTGTGCAGTTAAAGCACTCGGCAGATTCAAAGCGGTGGAGGTGCAAAAAGTCATAGCGGGGATACAGCAAGGATATAGCGGGATATAGCGGATGGCTTTAAAATAGCATATAAAACTCGTACTTAATGTTTTTACAATATATAAATGGTAATTAAATAAAAAATTATCATTCAATTGAATTATAACTAATACATAAATAATTTTTTAATAAAAACATGTGCGAATATACTTTAAATAAACGTAAAACTGTTATATAACATAATTGAATTTAGTAGAATATTAGAGTATTTTCATTTCTGAAAATATATTAAAAATTAAATCAAATAAATTAGTTTCATAATTTTTATAATGTATAAATTGAATTTTTCAATTCATTTTATTAAAGAAGATATAGCGGGAATAGCGGAATATAGCGGAAATAACGGGATATAGCGGAAATAGCGGGGATTAAAGCGGAAAGGCTATATTGTGGGGCTATATGGAAAAATCATAGCGGCAGAAACCCACTACGAGATATAGCGGGGTTATAGCGGGGTAATAGCGGGGCATTAACTGCATAGATTAGATCTACATAAAAGAAAAGTAAGAATCTATATGTTGTAGATATCTGAAAGCAAGAATTAAACAAGTTCCTGAAGGAAGATGTGTAGTAATCATTCCAAGATGTTAGCCAGATTTTAAATAAATTCTGAAGGAAGATAGTAAGACAATAAGTAGAAATGGAGAAAAGTCCAACAGAAGGGACAAATAAAAATCCACTTTGAGTCTGACCCCATGTGAAAGAATTTAACATAAAAGTTTGAGAAAAATATATAATAATATATTTGAAATGATTTTCAAGGGAATTATTTGGATGTAGAAAAACCCTATTTTTGAAAAGCAAGTAAATATTAAATTTTCTAGTAAAATAATGTGTGTGTGTGTATGTATATATGTATATAATATGTATGTTATATTTAAATAAAAACTTCTAGTAGAAAATTTCAAATTTGTTGGACCGAGAATTTTAGTAAAAGGGATTTTGTAAAATGTTATTTGTTTTGAAAAAATAGTAGAGCATATATAGCTTGTTGATTTTTCTAAAATGGAAAAATTTTAAGTTATTAAATTCTTTTTAGAGGTGGATAACAGGAAGTGGTACAAGTTTGAAATGGGGTAAATAGTACGGGAAAGATGGCTAGAACTTGAAAATAAAGTAGTAGGCGAACACACTGCAATGGTTCAATAAATAAAACTGTAAACTGAGAGATAGGTTATATAAAGAGGACCATTTAAATAAGAGTAGTTTAGGAAGAAGAAAGTTAAATAGTAGTAATGTTACAAAATAAAAATAGAAACAATGTTAGAACTTAAATAAAATAATGTTAGTAATTTGAAATAAAATAGAAAATTAAAAGATAGTTTCCACAAATATGTGCAGTAATTGCACATACCTTTTAGAAGTCTTCTTTATATGCTACTAGTAAAGTTGTAATTGAAAGTAGCATGGGTATTAGGAAAATAATAGGATGGAAATTTCCTTGTCTATTACAGCTTTTAGTAAAAGTTATTAAGAATGTTTTAAACACACTATAAAGTGCATTTTTGAAGAAAAGTGGTTTGGTATAAAAATTGAGCTTTTGAAATACAAAACTTAATAAATAGTTTGAGTTACAAATCTCACTTTTAGGAAGTAAAATCTTTGTTCTTAAAAGGTTTGAAGGAAAAGTTGATTTGAAAGAAATGG
The DNA here is from genome assembly GCA_030737815.1 of Allium fistulosum. NCBI lineage: Eukaryota > Viridiplantae > Streptophyta > Magnoliopsida > Asparagales > Amaryllidaceae > Allium > Allium fistulosum. Next base: position 372,309,620 of record CM060902.1, on the reverse strand, counting down.
AAAGGAACTTTTTAAAATTAAATTGATAACATTTTCTTTTGAACTTGACGAATAAGCTTAATTCAAAAATCCTAAATTGTAGTTTTAAAAGTTAAGACACCAAGTTATTTTTAAATTTAACAAAAAGTTTTTAAATTTGTACTTTTAAAGGTAATAGTTTTGAAATTAAGTACTTTATAATTGTGAAGTTTTAATTTTAGAAAAAGTGGTGAAAACCAAACTAATTTTCTTTAATATCGAGTAGGTATGGATGATTTCCTAGGTAAGATGGGGTAAAAGTTAAGGCTATGAGTAAAATAGCGACGAATGCTTGTGTATTAGCAATAAGGAATCCCAGTAGAGTGTGATGAATATTAGTAAGGACCTGGAATGTTTTATTATACATGTGTGGAAGCCATAAGAAGAACCCGTAGAGGAATGGTGAATGGTATCAAGGTACCCTTCTACGAGTTGTAGAGTATGCTGCTCTCATGAAAGATCAGGGATAAAGAAAGTAAATACCAAAATTTGAAAATACTATCAAGAGATTTGGATTAAAAGATGATGGTAACTATTTGCACCAAAAATTGGCACAAACACCCAATAAAAGTTTTGAAGAGAAATAATTAAGAATATCAAATGAAAATAGAGGATATTAACAAAGAAATAGCAGTAAATTGAAATAATAACACGCACACAATGATTTATAGTGGTTCGGCATTGTTTGCCTATGTCCACTTTAAACAAATTGCTTTTATTAATCACTTTATAAACTGAGTACAGTAGGGATCAGATGAAAATCCTTAGTTACAAAGAATATAAAGCAACCAGCAGTGTAAAAGTCCCTAAAATGCATAACCAAGCCTGTATTTATAGACGAAGATGACCAAATATCTTCGTAAAATTTTGCAGAAGGACCCTCAGAACCATGGGGACCCACAAGTGGGATCGCATGGCCTAATTCACAAAGAAGTGGGTCCGGTACCGATCCCTACTTTGGTTTAATTTTGGGGTGCAATCCCTATTGTTGCTTCCTCATGCTAAAATATGCTTAGCCTCCAAATTTCATGCCAATTAGATCAATAGAACTTGAGTTATTGCTTGATCTTTGCTTCAATATGGATTGCTTGCTGATTCCTGTCGATCTTTAGCAAGAGAAGAGTGCCGATCCCTCTAGCTTCATCTACTGAGGTGTGATCCTAGGGTAGGCTCCCTAAGGTCCCCATATCTTACTCACAAAATTTCATATGCATTGGATTTATGGATCTTGAGATATTGATTGTTTTCTATTAAAATGCTTTTACTCCCTGAAACATACCGATCCCTATGATGGAAGTCAATTTATGCTGATCCCTCCTATATGTTGAACCATATTTCATACTTCGAACATGACGTATGCAATCGAATCCATAAAACATATCTATCAATTCCATTCAACCTCGACTTCGTGTTATCATCTATACTTGACTTCTGGCCCCACAACCGTCCCTCTGGACTTATCGGCCCTGATAGCAGTCGACTCTGACTTATGCAGTCAGTTCAATATATCCGGGTCAAAATGCCGGTTAACACTTGCACACCAAAGTATGTCTTGCGCTGAATATGACATGCTTTGAACCGAAGCAAGTTAGAGTCATTGGAAAAAAACCCGTCCGATTTTCTAAATAGACGCTATCCCGTTATCAAATTAATTTCCCAACGTGTTGTGTCCGTCTTTATTCATCATGATGCTAGATCGATTTTTGATAGTATAAATCCATGGTTATATTCCATCGGTTGATATATAATTCCAGTTCCATGAGACTAATAAGCTTTGGTTATCTGGTCCAACCTCAAACTTGAAAGCTTCAGGTTTGATTTCAATTTCCGTCGATTTCAAAAATTGGACTTTTAGACCATACACATGCACGTTCAGATACACGTTCTTGTCGTTGACTCCCGAACACGTTCGTATGCTCACGGGTTGTCGCCAATTTTCATTGAGTAAGATGCAATTTCATTGCATTTTCCACATACGTGCTTCGAATATTCCCTTGCCTATGTTCGTCTGTCGATCCCTCCCTTTTTTAAGCATCTGTAGGAATCGACAAATGTTTAGCCGATCCCTCCTCTTTCTTTTTATGTTTATAGGGATTGGCATATTTCTAGCCGATCCCTCTTTTTTTTTTCTTTTTATGCATGCTTATAGGGTTCGGTATTTTCCTAGCCGATCCCTCCCTATTTTTGTTGACCTTGAAGGCACGAGCTGATCCCTTGTCCCCATATGTTAGCTGGCACTCCTTCCCCACAACCTTCACTATACATCTCCTTTCCATTTACTTTCCCACGATCGAACCCTCCCTTGCCTTGAAAAAACCCAATCCCTTCCTTTCCACTCAAACATCATCTTCACCTGTAATCTCGCCTTCCTATTTCGCTTTAGATCATCATTTCGCATTCCATTTGAGTTGCAATCCAATACTTCTTGTCATACAGCTCATCTTCCATATATTTAGGTAGGTTTGTCCATAACTTTTGATTCTATGATGAGACGATGGATTCTATCCCATTGGCGTCAATTTGGAGTGCGACGTGATGGACAATCGATGGCCGAAGCTACTTGGAGAAGATGAGAAGTAGGATGGAGTAGGATTCAGTAGAATAATGAAGAAGGAGGAAGAAAGGAGCATAGGACATAGGGTTCGGTCAAAAAGTTTGAAGGATAGCACAAGAACATGGAAGGAGAGGGATCGGTCGCCTTTGATTCGTATGGAGAGGTCGGTAGTATAGTGAAGGGAAGGGATCGGTAGTGTTGGTTAATATGTAAGGATCGGTGGTGGAAGTTAGGTGGAAGGTTGAAGATAGTGAAGTAGAGGGATCAGTAGAGTTGGTTGAAGGAAATGGATCGGCATTAATTACCTGGAGAGAGGTATCGGTTGTTTTGCTCTGGGATAGGGTTCGACAAATAGGGATCGGCAAATAGGGATTGGCTATTTATACTTGGCGAATTCTAGTCTTCGAACTGAAATTAAAACCAATCCATAATCACTTGTTCGAACAATCAAAACCAATCTCATCTCAATGTATTTGAACATATAACAATGATGAACAACAAGACTTGCATATCCACTGATGGACTCAAAATCGAACGACCAAATCCATAAGACTTAGAACATGAACTAAAACTCAATATATGAACTGTAATAATGGATTCCATACTTCGATATGCCGATGGTCAATTCCAAAGCTTACGCAGCTGATCAATCTTTTCGCCAATTTAGACGGTCTGCTATGACAGTCAGGTCTGCTATGACAGTCACTCTAGTCAGAATCCAAAGTCTCATCATTTACTTTGTTTTACTTTATTTTGAGTTGCTTATCTCTGCACTACACGACACTACACCACTAGCTTACACTTAGCATGGGGGAACATGTAAACTTTTCTAATCTCGATTACCTACTGAGTATAGTTGACATGAACTTCAAACGTTCAGAGCGTCTAGCTACAATGTCTTCCGGATCAACTTCACAATGTAGTAATCCTGAAGCTGAGTCAAGTTTCGCAACTTTATCCAACAGACTTTCTCCTGGTCGTCAAACCGAATAACCGAAAGTTTTTGGCCCATCGGTCGACCTTTTCTCCGAGGTTCCCGTTCTTCCAGCAGAAGATACAAGTCCTACCTCCGACGCTGTAGAAGGTGCTATATTTTTAGATAACCTGGCATATTCTCAAGCCTCCAAAATTGGTAAGGCTGCTCTTCGTAGGCTATGTTCTAGACACGGGATTCCCTTCAAAGATGTTCTGGTTTCTTTGATGAACAACAGGTCTCATTCGCCTTCGGAGGGATATACGCCATCTAATAAGTTCATGTGCTAGGCCGGATGCATGCTGCCCTTCAATTTTTTTATCTGGGACATGCTAAAATATCTTGGAATAGCTCCTACTCAACTACACCCGAATAGCTATGCTTTTCTCCATGGCACTTTCTTACCATTCATGAACATTTTGTTCTGCTCGCCAACTCCTGAGGACATCAGGTCTATTTACAACTTCGAACAACGGACATCCTTTCCTAGATTTTCCTTGAGCCTTCGCCCAATTGTCAAGTCTTAATGGGTTCTTGGAACAAGCTCTGCCTCTTCAAACACGAATGGTTTTATGACTGATGTCTGCCTGGCTTTGCAAGGCGATGGTTGGAAAGAGTAAGTGTCGTCTTCGCTCTATTATCAAATTCTTTAACCTAGGTCATATCCTGAATCAACTAACATTCTAAAAATCTACTAGTGTCCATCCACGTCCATAGGGCGATAGTTTTTCAAGAGCAATTTCTGCGATTCGTACCACTCCGGTCGAAGACAAGGACATTAGACTTCTTGTAACCAACGAATGGTTATCTCTGTTTGGGTTGCTGGAGGAAGGTCATAGCATTGGGCTTCCAGGAAGCGTTGCACTACCAAGATATGTTGTAGAATGAGAAGGTGATATCAATAAACCTGCCATGCTCCTAGTCAAGTGGACTCAGGATGACGCCAAAGTGGGCGAAATTAGGGGTGCCAAGACCAACGAGCTTGGCGATGTCGATGAATATTCGAGCAATGGGCTTGTGGTCAAATTGTTACAGGGCACGCAACCTCACACGCCAGCTATGAGAAGAAAGAAGCTTGCATATAAGCTCTGTAGGAGAAAAACTGCTAAGGATCCTAAGTTTGTTATCACTTTCGTCGACGAAGAGTCATCCTCCCAATGTTTAGAAAGCTCAATGAAAGGGTTTTGAAATCTCCAAATCCCTGATGAAATCATGACTTACGACTTCCCCAACATCATTATTAAAGGGCTCAATTCTCCCACCAGAAGTGCTGATTGCATTCTCCCCATTGGAAAAGGAGAGAAAACTCCTATGAGCAAGGCTGCAGCTACTGGTCCGTCGGGGAACACTTGGACACTCACAATCACGTGCACTTCACCAACGATCTCCATCTACCTCTTGTATAATGGTCACTTATACATTTTTGTTTGGTTTTTGCAAGTGTGATGTCTCAATACCAAACTTTTGATTGCTTGAGCGGCTCCTCGATGCAATATGGATACAACTGTGATTTAGAATTAGGTAGGTGTAGAGAGAGGGATGACCGTCAAGAAAGAAGTTGTCATTCGAGGGAATCTTCATCTTCCAAACATAAGTCCCAGTCTCGGTCAACCCATCAAAAAGTTCAACCTAATCTTCCTGTGCACAGTGGCGATCAGACCTCTTTCCATGGTCCCCAAGTTTACATACCGCTTGAGCAGTACTCTGGTTCATCCAGCTTTAAGCAGTTCCAAGACCGCAGGTCGAGTAAAGGTCCAATCATTTCCTCTGATCCATCTTTGTCGACTATGGCTCCTGAAGCTTCCACAGCAAAAAAATTGGCTAAACTTAAGGTAAATTTTCCAAAGATTTGTTTTGACGGGCTTAAGTTTCTCCTCTCCATTCATACAATCCCAAGGGATGCTAAGCAGGTTCTCTCACATGCATCAATGAAGTTTTTGTGCAACATGAATCATTTCAACACTTAGCAGAGAAGATCTCGGAGGTGTCTATCAAGATACAGCATGAAATTAATCATCTCAAGCTAGAGGCGATCTATGATAAAGATATAATTAAACATCAAGACACTTAGATTTCAGATTTGACCGTGAAGTTGACTGAGGTATGCTAAGGAAACATCTGAGGTGGTGAGTTGTCTAGAAGCCGCCCATAAAATGGAACTTAATGCTGCCCTCAACCGTAGCGGTGTGCTTGCCTTGGAAAAAGATGCCTTGGAAAAAGATACCTTGCAAAAGGAGAAAAATATTTTGGCCCGCCACGTTGAGGAGCTTGAAGAAATTCTTAAGAAGGAGAGCGAACAGAAGATTGTAGCTCAAGTAGAATCTCAAAGATATTGCGAAGAGGCTGTTGAAGCCTGAAATTTGAAGCTTAAGCTTGACGAGTAACTTGCTCAAATTAAAGTCCTTAAAGAAGAGGTGAGGGAAGCTGGCCGCAATAAGATGAGTGAACAGATCGAGGCCTAGGTAGAGGATGCCAAAGAAGCCAGTCGAAATGAAATTAAGGACATGTTCGATCCCCTGATTATTGAATACAATGCTAACGTCCTTATCCACAGTGATCTGAGCTTTCTTGGTGAGGGTTATCTTGAGTCGCTTACCAAGGCCTGGGAGTACATTGTTGAAATGAAAAAGAGAACCCTTGGTGAAGTTTATTTAAACCAAGAAAACCTAGTACGGGAGATTCTTCATGGAGATGAACCTCTAGACCTTGCTGCTGCAAGACTTTGATATTTTGACATTCTAGCACCCTCTAGAAAAGGGAAAAACACTACCGAGTCTTTTGAGTCTGATCCCAAAGGCCCCTCTTCTCTTCAAGCGGCTGAAGCGTCAGTCTCTCTTGGCCCGGGACAGGATCTAAACTACGATCCGGACAAACCTAGTTATCAATTTAAGGTGCTAACTCCTATTCTGGAAGGAGGCACTCAAGTGACAACTAAGGGTCAGCCGAACGTAGGTATTCCGCTCTATTCTCCACTTTTCGAGAGATTTCGTTCTTCATTTCCAATATTCATGGGCTTATCTTCTTGTTTCCACGAATCTACAGGTCTTCTGGGTCTCAACAAAGCTCGAAAAAGTGGTGCCACCATGGAACAACAATCGACATCTACTGAGATTCCGACAGCCACCGACGCTCCAGGACCTGACGCTCAAGTTGTCGGAGCATTTGATGACGATAAAGCGAAAGACTCATCGTTGCCTGATGAGTTGGATGACATTGTAATTACCGGCGCCAGTGAACATACCGATGAGCTTAGCTTAAAAGAGCGCATCGGGAGGGAGGAATTGCTGAAGAAAAATGCTAAGGCTGAACCCATTGATACAAACATTAATGACCAAAATCTCATTCCATTACAAGTCATCCCACCTAGCGAGTCAGTTCCCCAAGAACTCCCTCCAACCTCCGAAAGCTCTCCTGCCGAGGGCGGTAAAGGATCAAGGAAGAGGACATGAGGAAGTTCGGGTGGTGGCACTCCTAAGAGATCCAGAAAGGATAAAGTGTGGAAGAAATAGTCGTTACTCTGGCTTGGTTTGTATATAGTTTGCATAGACGTTTTTTCTCTTTTGTTGGCCATAATTATGTGGGTACGGCCCACGTTTTTGAATAAACTTATATCACAATTTTTGAAGTTTATTATGTGAATAAAAGTTTTTTGCTTTCTGTCGAACTTTTATGTGAATTTTTATTTGAGTAGTCAAGCTATCACTTTCCATTCAATGTACTTGTAATTCGTTGCTCGTTGCTTTGGATGATAATCCATTAATTCTATCCCAAGGCCTCTATGCGGTCATGGCGTTGAGTCGTACCAAACATGGGGCTTGAGCCCTAATGTTGCACCATCGGATTCAGCGGTTTGAATGATTATACTCCTACCTCCAGTCTTGGGTTAACGTAGTTAGATGGTGGATGGTTGAATTCCATCCTTTGCGAGTTTATACTCCTCCTATCGATTTCAAGCAGGAGTTCATGGAATAATGAGTGGTCGAACCACACTAGTTTATTTATATATACTAATATCTGCACTCTGGGGATAAGAGTTAGTTAGCGGGTGGTCGAATCGCACCCGGTTTGTGTTTATATTCCAGTCCACACTTTGGGGACATAGAGTTATTTCAAAAAATAATCGGATCGTAGTTTCCTTAATTGATTGATTTGCCTCCAAGTCTAGGGGTTAACTTAGCGAGTGATCGGTCATGCCATGATCGTTTTTTATTCATATTTGTCCCATCATTTGATAGGATTAAGTTCGTCATTGGATGGTCGAATCACATCCATTCCTCGTTAGGCATTCCATCCATCGGGTTGTGAGCATGAATCGTCAAATGAACGATCAAACCATTCTCATTTTGTTTAGTTCAGTCATGAACTTATGTAATCAGCTAGCTCCAAATTCTAGGAACCTGCTTGGACATGTCAATACTAGTTAGTCTACTATTGTAACTAATATGTAATGCTACAACAAACACAGACATAAAGGAAATTCAAAACTTTATTTGCTAAACGAAAAAAAATGACATAATTTATCTTATCACATATCTTTGAAAAATGCTAAATCAAATCCTGAAATCAAATATAACTGAATGAAAAGGAAAAAACTAAGTGAAATAACTTCGTAAATGCTTGTTATTCCATACCTATGGGAGTGCGATGCCATCAATAGTCGTTAGCTTAAAAGTTCGCTCTCTAAGCCTCTGTTCACTGACATATGGTCCTTGCCAAGTAGGATATATATGCCAAGGGGCAAGAAAAACCCATTTCAAGACAAGATCGCTGATTTCAAAGGTTCTAGGTCGGACTTTAGTGTATTAGTATCGGGTGACTCAGTGTCGGTGCGCAGCTGCCCTCAAATCAGCTTCTTCGTGCTTCTCATCTATAAAGTCTAGAGATTCTAAGAGAAGATCTTTATTTGTTCTAGGATCATAGTAGGTCACTCGATGAGAAGGAACTTCAAGCTCAACAGGAATAATGGCTTCAGAACCGTAAGCAAGGGCGAATGGAGTATGGCCAATCGTGGACTTGTGAGTGGTCCTATAAGCCCATAGTGTTGTCAGGAGTTCATCCACCCACTTGCCTCTAGCCTTCTCCAAACGCTTTTTCAGAATGGATTTTATGATTTTGTTCACAACTTCAACTTATCCATTGGCTTGAGGGTAAGCGATTGCCGCAAATCTCTTTCCAATATGATGTCGATGGTAGAAATCTTTGAATTCAACACTGTCGAATTTAGTCCCATTATCTGTTACAATAGTTCGTGGAAGACCAAAATGACCGATAATGCTCCAGATGATGAATTTGATTACTTTCTTTGTTGTGATCGTGGCTAAAGGTTCCGCTTCGGCATATTTGGCGAAGTAATCAACTACAACGATAACATATTTCGCACCACCTTTAGAGATCGGTAAGAAACCGATAATATCTGCGCCCCATATGGAAAACGGCCACGGACTAACCATTTGTGTAATTTCTATCGACGGAGCTCTTGAAATGTTTGCATATATTTGGCACTTGTCGCATCGCCTTACATAATCAGCAACATCTCAATTGGCGATTGGCCAATAATACCCGTAATGGAGTATTTTCTTTGCTAGAGTTTGGCCCCAAATATGATCGCCGCATTCCCCTTCATGAACTTCCTTCAGGAATCGTTTTATTTCATCATGGGTGATACACCGGACAAGGGGAACGGAAAAACCCTTTTTGTACATAACTCCTTCCTGTATGATATATCATGAAGCTATGCAAAGGACTTGTCGTTTTTCATTCCTTCGTTCGGGAAGAACCCGCTGTAGCAAATAGTCTTTAATCAGAGTCATCCACGACTCCTTCTCAGGCTCCGTCTCTAGTACCCGGTCGATTCCATCGGACTTATGCTTGAAGTGTTTAATACTTCGAATGGAACAAAGCCCATCTCTTGTTCATCTCCGGTGCTAGCAACTTTACCAATAAATCGGCCTCTTTGTTTTGATCCCGAGAAATGTGCATAATATTATAGTTCTCAAAGTCAGTCAACAACTCTTGGACTTGGGTAAGGTACGGAGAAAGTCGTTGCCCTTTAGCTTGGTAATCCCCCTGACTTGATATGCTACCAATTGTGAGTCGCAAAAGATTTCAAGGGACTTTATCCCTAGTTCTCTAGCAAGTTTAAGTCCAGCAATCAAAACCTCATACTCAGCTTCGTTGTTTATCGCAGGGAAATTGAGCATTAAATCATAGAAAATTGACCGATCTTCGGAAGTTACAAGCACAATTCTAGCTTCAGAACAATGAAAATTGGATGCTCCATTTGTATATAACATCCACTGTATGGTAGGGGTTTCAGTGCTCTCTGGGAAATCATCCTACACAGTAAATTCTGCTATATGTCCGCCAGTACCTAACCCTAGATATTCCTTCGAGGAAGATAAGTGATGTCAAATTGGCTAAGTTCGATATTCCACTTGAGCAACTTTCTAGACGTCTCAAGTCGCTGCAGGACATGTCGTAACGGCTGGTCCGTGTAAATAGTGATAGGATCTGCCTAAAAGTAAGGGTGGAGCTTTTGCAAAGCAATCAATAAATAGTATGTCAGTTTCTCTACCTTCGGATAGTTCCTTTCAGCTCCTGTCAATCGCTTGCTAACATAATAGACCGGTCTCTGAATTCGATTCTCTTCGCGAAGCAACGCGGCACTTATAGCATGTACCTACACGGTTAAGTAGATATATAAATCTTCATAATCCACCAGCTTTGACAAGATGGGAGGTCTCTCTAAGTGGTTCACCAAAGCTTGGAATATGTCTTTACAATCCCATGTCCATTCAAAATTCCTTTTTCCTCTCATAATAAAGTCAAAGAAAGGAATGCATTTATCAGTAGCTTTGGAAATAAATCGGCGTAGGGCGACAACCTTCCCATTCAGGCTCTGTACTTATTTGATATTCTTTGGCGCTTGGATGTTGCAAATAGCTTGATTCTTCTTAGGATTAGCTTCGGTTCCGTGGGCATTAACGATGAAACCCAAGAACTTTCCTGATGCTACACCAGAAGAACACTTCAAAGGATTAATCTTCATTTTGTAGTATCGGAGGATACCGAACATTTCTGCTAAGCCACTAATGTGGTCGCAAAACCGTCGTGCCTTCACAAGCATATCATCCACATATACCTCCATCATTTTTCTGATCCGATATTTAAACATTTTGTTGATTAGGCGTTGGTAGGTCACTTCTACATTCTTTAGTCCAAACGGCATCACCACATAGTAATATAATCCAACATTGGTAATGAAACTGGTGTGCTCTTGATCGAGAATATGCATCGGGATTTGGTTATATCCAGTGTATGCATCCTTAAAAGATAGCAATTCATGTCCTGCGATTGAGTCTACTAGCCAGTCGATCCTTGGAAGGATATAGATGTCTTTTGGGCATGCCTTGTTTAAGTCTGAGTAATCAACGCATGTCCACCATTTCCATTCACCTTTCTCACAAGTACAAGATTAGATACCCATTTGGGGTAGAGGGTGTCGCGAATAAATCCATTATCTTTGAGCCTATCAACCTCTTCTTTAAGAGTGGCGGATCTCTCTGGATCCATGCCACGCCTTTTTTGTTTCACTGGGACATGCCTCGGGTCGATATTTAATGGATGGCTCACAATGGCAGGTAAGATCCCACACATGTTAGAGTGAGTCCAAGCGAACACGTCGAGATTTTCTTGGAGAAATCTAGCATGTTCTTTCATCATCAAGGGGCTGAGCTGTGATCCAATCTTTAGGACCCATGACGGGTGGCTGACTGTGATGTCAATCGTCAGCTCAGCTAGTGCAGTCTTGGTCTCTTTGGGTGCCTCCTCATAATTTGTCAAATCTATGCCTCTATAGAACCAACTATGGCACCCGAGCCAAGGCTCAGGCACTGGTTGTCAATCTTCGATGGCTTGGACGCGGACAAACTTGTCCACACCCTTACCCTTTTTCCTTTCGTTGAGCATCCCTCAATTCAGCTACATAACTAGCAGCTCCGGTCACTTAATCATAATGAATAACTCCAACACCATTATCTGGAACTTCAAAGTCAAACACCATGACGAAAGAACTGCCCAAAACTCAGCTAGGGCCAGTCGGCCCAAAAAAGCGTTGTATGGAGAGCCAACATCCAAAACAACAAGTGGAAAAATCCACTCTTTTGCGGTCACCTTCTTCCAACTCCTTGGGCAATTCAATATAACCAATAGCTTCATTTGTAGCACCATTAACGCCATGAACGCGGGCTTTAGATGGTTTCAAGTCCTTGGCTTCCATCCTCATCCGATCATAAGTGTAACGGCCCATAATTTTACCACTTTTAAATGGAATATTTAATTAACTCTAAATATTCAAATATATAATTTTTAGACTTAGATAATCATGTTTTATGTGATAAGTAAGAATGGTGAACTAATTTTTAGAATTGGTTTAAAAAAATAAGAGATTTTAGATTTTCATCATAAAATTGACAAAAGCCGGTTTTCGATAAAACTGGATATACATTCAATTTTTTAAATGAAAAATAACTTCATTTAAATTGTTATAAAATGATAATAAGTGATTGATAAAAGTTTTATAAGTATAAAAATACTTGTTTTTATAAAGATTGACAAATTTCGTCGCACTTTGACAAATCGACGTCGTATTTTTACAATTGGATTTTAATATTATTAAATATGGTTTTATAAGTCAAATACACTTGTTTTAATTATTTAAATATGATAAGAAACTTATTTTCAAGTTTTGTTTACATAAATAAATAGTTTAACAAAACTTCAAAATGTGATCGTAAAACGTTTTGTCGAAAATCAATGTATTGTTCATTATAAGTTGTCGCAATGTTGTTGCACCTTTATTAACATGTCTTAACATATATATATATATATATATACATTTTACAAATAATCAAGTTTACTTTTACTAAGTATCTTTAAAAAATTCTAGAATGTCACTAGTAAAAGTAAGTAAGGTAATTAAAAAAGTCAAAAAGCAAACATCAAATCAACTCTCACCAAAACCAAGGCAAATCTTTACTTTAACCCACTTTTCCATCCAAATACATCCTTGTATTAAGTAAAAATGAAATAAAGTAATAAAGTGATGGATGATGGTAAGTGTTGAAAAAATTAAGTTTACTTTAAAGTTAAGGAATGGTACTTTGGTAATTTGGTAAGGGGTTAACTTGGTAACTTACCACTTCTTTCTTTTCCTATAAATACATAAGTTTTCTTCTCATTTTATAACACACATTCTCTTCTTCTTTCTTTAAGCTATTTTAATAGCTTCTTCTTCTCTTCTTCTTCCTTACTAACTTCCTTAAAACCGTTTCAAACCAACTCCAAACTCCACCAAACTTTTCCAAAGACCTTAGAACATCATTAAAGCATGGTTTAACATATAGAAGTGAAGAAATGATGGAGGAAGGGGGAACATATGAAGGCCGAACCTAGAGGAAAGTGGACGGTGGAAATGTATGAGATCAAGCAAGAAGGAAGGTGGCCATGGTTGTGGAAGAAGGAGATGGAGCAAGGCATGTGGTTTAAGAGGAAGAAAGAATGGGTTTAGTGATGTTTGGTTGAAGTTGAAACGATAGAGAAGTGTTGGATTAAAAGAATGTTGGTAGGAAGTGAAACGATTTGGTTAAAGGTGAGTGCTCACATTTAAAATTTACTAATTAATCTCTAAATAATTCCAAGTTTAATTATATGAAAATTATATATATATATATATATATATATTGGATGACTATGTGTGATTACTTGGTTGATTACTTGTTTGAATATATGGACGTGCATTATTACTTGGTTTAATAAATGATAAGAGCAATGGTTAGTAATTAACAATAGTTAATCAAATGAGAAATAAAACCATATAAAGATGTTTATGGAGTTTTTTAGCCTCTTATTGGTATTAAACATCTAAAAAGGTTGAAATGAATATTATAGTAATATAATATGAAATGAAATGGAAAATGAGTTTGAAATATGAAAAATATTTGTTTAAATGAGTTCAAAATGGTTTAGAAGTGTTTTATAAACATTTAAAAGTGTTTCTATGAAGTTTGAAAAGAAATTGAAAAACTAGTCAAAACTAGGCGCGTCGCGTAATAGTAGTTCGCGATTTCATGCCGAAGAATTCAAATGAGTATACGAAATGGAATATAGCTTGAAATTCTTCGAGATAAAAGGTTTTCGGACTATTGTATCCATAGTTTTTAAATGAAGAAAGAAAATCAAGATTTCATTAAGTAGACTTTAAAATATGAGCAAATCAAGTTTTCGATAAAATCACGCTTTGGTAGTCCGGTGGCCAAAGTAGCAAATGTTCTATATATATATATATATAATGTTTAAAGATATGAAATAAATCTTGTAAATCATTTAAAGTATTTTAAAAGTGGTTTGAGTTGGAAAAATGAACACATGTGAAGTAAAAATGTTGTTTTGACCAAAGAAGCTTTAATGCGCTATTTGCAACCCTTTTTCGCAGCACTTTTCGCAGCAGTTTTATAACTTGTGAAATATGATTTTAAACTTAACCATTCTTTTTCATATATTTTATAAATGGTTTTTAAAAGAATAATTAAGTGTTTTAAATAATGATTTGGAAGTTTTATAAATCATTTCTACAAATGAAGGAGTATGCGGAAACGACTAGTACACATGTTTCGTTCGTGAGATCCATGGAGGCTTGGGCGAGGGATGGAACATGTCGAAGGGAAAGCCCAGATGCTCTAAAATAAATTTTTTCCAATATGAGATTTAGATAAATGATTTGGAATTATTTTAATTCCTATACTTGAAATTAATTGTTTTGGGTTTGTAGTAAACTATGCCTTAAATAACACCGTTTTGACCCATTTAAAAGTTATGTTTTGGAAATATGAACTCTTTGATTAAGATTTAATAAATGATTTGAAAATGTTTTCCTAAGTAAAAGGGTGAAATAATTTAGAATTATTCCAAAGTTTAAAGGTTTTAACTAACCAAAGGATTTGTTAATGAGGCTTAATAATTCCGTATACTTTGAAAAAGATAAAGAAATGATTTAATGAATATATCTCTAAGAGATATTTATGGATGAGTAAAAAGATAAATTAAACTGAATGAGGATTTATAGTCACATATGAACTTAACACCTTTTTAATCGATAATTGGTTCGAAGGAACCGGGGTCGGATTTGGGTAACTCGTATCCGAAAACCACTTCAAACCAATGTATACGTTCGGAAATGAAGGCATCTTGATGATGAAGACATGTTGAAGATGATTATTGAGGACCTAAGATCTTCTTAGCGGAAGGACTGCTTATTGACATTCTCTGGGTTGCTCCTAATATAGAGATATTTATTATAGCAGCGGTCCTATCGTGTTTTGAAATCTTCGTATTGCAAGGACTACTCGCTACTGATCCTAGGGGTGATTCCCAAAAGGATGTGGTAGGAGGAGTGCCTTCAGATTCGCTCAGTCCTAGTACGAACTTGAATGGACGAATGTCTGACATTGCATTTCTGAGATCACAACGTTGACTTTTACAAACGTGCATCTGCTTGGTGGTGGAGAAGGCAACTTCTCTTAGCTTAACACCCTTCTCTGAGACGTACAAGCTTAGAGGTTGTATGTTCGTGGAAGTTAATAGTGATCGAGGGAATAGCAATGTGGCATTCTAAGTAGAATGTTCTTTGTGGAAGAATAAAGCGTGGCTTTGTGAAAAAAAGTATGCCTTTATGAAAAGAAGAGCGTAGCCTCTCTAGCCTCATAACCTGGTAATGATACGTGATACTATGTGGTCTGCAAGACACAATTGCGGGCTATCAGATGAAATGCAGAAAAGGCAACAGCCTTCCTTGGGTAGAATAAGTGGCATCTGAGACCTTGGTTGAGTAGCCATTGATATTGATTCCCATCGGTTGTTGACAGCATTATAGTGGCATCTGAGTCCTTGGATGTGTAGCAATTGGATATATGTTTGTTGCAACCAAAACATCGCATCAGGCCACTAGTTCCTTGTCATGTTGGAAATCCAATCCCAATACGTGCTTTATGGTTTTGATTGTAGTCCCAAAATAGTTATAATGCTTTGCAAACATTTCAGCTACCCCTTTGGTATCATATATTCTGTCCAAGTATATTCCGTTTGACCTAGTCCGGATATATTACCATAGACTTAGTCCGGGTATTGATACTTGTTTTATATATATTTACTTGAAAAAGTTTTCAAAACCAATGTCATTAAAGATAATATCAAAGTGTTTTTAGTATAAAGTATTTTGGTTATCATAAGAAAAAAACCCGTTCGTATTTATGTATAGGCGTAGTCTTATGAGATACCCAAGGTTTTGATTGATATCAACATGATCTATACATTTACAATTTCGAGTATCTCATGCTGGTTTATCAAGCCTGATCCAGGTATTTTTAATACTTGAGTCAGATTCGAGTGGTCAGGTTTAGTTGAAGACGCTTGGAGTTTCCAAAGGAGAGCTGGACATCTTCATCTACGTATGGACGTATTCTATCATCCGCTGCATCTATTGCATTTGTTTTTACATTTCTAAGGATAGAGGGTTTATAACTGTCTAGGCTAAATCCAAGTTAGAATCTGATATTGTATTCAAAATTTTCCACTGTAAAGATTATATATTGAAATAATATATGTTATTCCATTCGTGTGAGATTCAATTTTATATTTTGTTCTATCTTATTTTCTTTTACACCCTTAACTATCCGCCCTTCCATTCGGTTTAAGTTGGACATGTGTGGATTATTGTCGACTTGAACAATACAGAAAAGCGGGTCGTTACAATAAGCTTTTTTGAAAATTATATTTATGGAACTACACAATAAACCAATACCCTTCTCATTAAAGCGGGGTCGATCATGGCCGAAATGACCATTGGGTCGATTGTTGGAGCCTCCACCTTGTCTACATCTCTGTTTCTGAACACAATATCATCTTCCATTGTACGTTGCTATTGTGCCGGAGCTCCATCTTCCATACTCGAACAACATTCAAAATTCACATGCTTAATTACGCTAGCGTAGCGCTCCATCTCATGCCAACTCTTATCAGCCAAATGCAGTCCTCCGACTATTGTATTGACTGCCAATATTCTGCCGGTCCATGCAGGCTCCTTATCCCTGTATGGTGCTTGTCCTCGGTTAGGGTCGGATGTTCCTTACTCGCTATCCTGTGGGATTTTTACAAACTGCTGTAACTTTCTTTCTTGAATCTGCTTTTCGATAATATCCTGGAGATGCCAGCATTCATTTGTGTTATGACCATAACATTCGTGAAAACAACAATATTTTTCGGTATGTTTCTACTTCTTTGTTGATTCTTTCGGAGGTGGCTTTCTGTACTGCATGGTATTGCAGGTACACAAATGAATATTCTCTAGTGATGTATTTAATGGCTCGTAAATATCGTACATCGAAATCCTAGGCTTTCCTCTTCCAGATTCCCTCTTTCGTTCTCGGCTCCTATCTCCGCCTTTCTTTTGTTGATTCGGTTTGTTTTGGACATTCACTTGAACTTTTCCAGAGCTATCATCAGATTGCTTCACCACATATTACTCTATACTCCCTCTCTACTTGGTCCGGTAACATTCTTCTTTCTAGAGCATCTGGCTTCCTTCTTCCTCAAATACTGAGCCGCCTTTACTTAAAAGCGCTCCAATGTTGTGGGTGGTTTGCAGCTAACCAATCGCCAAAATCAGACTCTAGATCAATCTCTCTTGTTACGGCCATCAATATTGCATAGTCATTCGGATTACTGATTTCTGTAACAACTGTATGGAATCTATCCAAGTAACCTTTCAACGATTCTCCCGGAGCCTGGATCATGCTAGATAGGGGCATTACATCTTTGGGGCGAGTTGCATGCATATGGAACTGCCCCACAAACCTTGTTTTCAAATCATCAAATCTAGAGATCGACCATGGTGGTAACCTTGTAAACTACATTGTTGCTATTCCAAAGAGAGTTGTGGGAAAACATCTACACTTGGTTGCATCATCTGCTCGTGCGGAATCTTTTAGCCATTCATATCTGATGATGTGTTGCATGGGGTCAGTTTTTCCCTCGTAGGCAAGCATCAACAGAATGTTGAACCTCCTTGGATACTCTGCATGTAGGACATTGTCATTGAATGGGGTACGGCTTCTTGAGATACCCCAGTCTCCATTGGTCAAGCCTTGGCTCTCTCTCACTAACTGTCTAAACATAGCCAATAAGTCCGACATTTGGATAGTTGGTGACAAGCGACGGTCGTGTTCCACCTCACGTGAATGGTTCGATCGATGTCTATGAGTCATTCCATGCCTTCTTAGTTCACCATCCTCCCGATGTATTCCACGTACATTCACTTCATCATCATTCCAGAGAAGCAATTGGTCAAAATTCATCTAAACTCCATCATCTAGATCAGTGGCAGCAGCTCCGGCTTAGATCGTAGCATGTACTGGTAAGTTACCTCCTATAGAGAAGGGATTGGTATCGATCCCTATCGAGGGATCGGCACCGATTGATCCTGAAAGACCAGGTAGGTCTGGCTGTTGACGCCCATAAGTTTCTATGCGATATCTATTTATTCTACAATGCATGTGTCTGCGATACTCGTCCGATGAACTAGAACTCTCTGATGCTGAGTTAGGGGTAGGGTCCCTCCTAGCTTACCCTCACTGTTGCTGACTGAGTTGGTTCATTAGATTGATATTGGCTTGAATATGCTGATTTAATTGTCAACAGCTATCCACTAGCTCTCTCATCGGATTCTAGAATTCAGCTCTTGTAATGGAATCAGCTGGATTTCAAACTTCAACTGGATCGGCATTCACATCCATCGGTTGACTGATCGGGCCTCCTTGCTAGATGCTACCATTCTCATTTCCTTTTGCGTTATGAGAAGTAGATCTAGTGTTCCTCACCATTGTTGATAGCTTTGCTTATATTTTTGCAAATCTGAATAGAACAAGCAAACTTCCTGAAGATAACTGTGGACCTCCTTCGAGGGATTTATGCAATCCAGTAGCAACAAAGGGATCCTAATAAGCTGAGAATCAGGGTTCTCAGTGAAAGAACCAAAATGTTTTTACCAAAAATTGGCACAAACACCCAACATAAGTTTTAAAGAGAAATAATAAATAATATCAAATGAAAAAAAAACCAAGAATAATAACAAAGAAATAGCAGTAAATTGAAAGAATAACACGCACACAACGGTTTATAGTGGTTCGGCGTTGTTTGCCTACGTCCACTTTGAATAGATTGCTTTTATTAATCACTTTACGTTAGCACCAAACTTGGTCACTAACCTCGTAGAGAAAGATTGTGTAGAGATATAAGTGATGAAGATAAATTAAACAAGGAAGACAATGCTAATTTAAACGCAGAAAGTAAGAACACCAGATTTATAGTGGCTCAGCGTAATTGCCTACGTCCACTTTGAGTTTTCACTTTATTGATCTTCTTAATGATTGATTACAAATACAATTCATAGATCAGATACTTGAATGAAGTTGCTAAGTAAAGAAGATGAGTCTAAAAAATGGCAGAGTCTCCCCAGTGTTCCCGAAAAAAGGTCCCTTTTCACTGTGACCCTGCCCCTCTATTTATAGACAAAGATGGGCTGACTTCCCAGGTGGGCTCGGCGGCCGAACGTCCTGGCCCAAATAGAGTGGTCGTCGTATGCCGAACCACATAGGCCAAACACTTGGATGCCGAGCCACATGCTCCTGGCCGAACGATCCTTTTGGCCGGTCGATGCTCTCATGGCCGAACGTGCTTTCTGGTCGAACGATGCTCTCTGGCCGAACATGCCTTCTGGCCGAACAATGCTTTCTGGCCATATGTTCCTTCTGGCCGAACAACGCTTTCTGGCCGAACGATCCCTTTGGCCGAACGATCCTCTCTGGCCGAATGATGGTCCTGGCCGAACGATAGCTTTTGACGAACAATACAGCCATGCCGAGCAGTCGTATACGCCGAACGCCTTCTGATGCCGAATGCTCCTGGAAGCCGAGTACCCCTGGATGCCGAGTACTCCTGGATGCCGAGTGCTCCTGGATGCCGAGTGCTATTAGATGCCGAGTAGTCCTGGAAGCCGAGTCCCTCTGATGCCAAGGGCTCCTGGATGCCGAGTACTCCTAGAACGTCGAGTACTTCTAGATGTCGAATACTACTAGATGCCGAGTAGTCCTGGAAGCCGAGTACTACCCAATGCCGAGCACTAAGTTGCCTGGTCAAATCTCCAGGAAACAGAAGTAAAGCATACAGAGTGTTTAATTTAAGAACTAACACCATCGAAGAAACAATGCATGTTTCATTCGATGAGAATCTCAAAAATTTTGAAGATACAAATGATGAAGAGGATTTAATTACTGAAAATCAGGAGTCAACTGAAACTAATAATGAAATTAATCATCCTAATAAAAAGATTAAACTTTTAAAAGATCATCCTATAGAAAATATACTAGGAGATATGCAATCTGTTGTTTCAACTAGAAATCAACTAAGTAAAATAAGTATTGTAGCCTTTATATCAACTGTTGAACCCAAAAATCCAAAAGAAGCACCAACCAATGATTCATGGATTTTGGCTATGCAAGAAGAACTAAATCAATTCACTAGAAATAATGTTTGGGAACTTGTTCCTAGACCTGAAAATAAAACTATAATTGGAACTAAATGAGTTTATAAAAATAAAATGAATGAACAAGGTGAGGTCGTTAGAAATAAAGCCCGGTTAGTCGCTCAAGGTTATTGTCAAGAAGAAGGAATAGATTGTGATGAAATCTTTGCTCCTGTAGCAAGATTAGAAGCCATTAGGATTCTACTTGCTTTCGCAAATCATAATAATTTCAAATTATTTCAAATCTATGTTAAAAGTGCCTTTTTAAATGGATTTGTAAAAGAGGAAGTATATGTTGAACAACCACCACTTTTTGAAGATGAAAAATTACCAAATCATGTTTACAAACTTAAGAAAGCTCTATATGGTCTAAAACAAGCTCCTAGAGCCTGGTATGATAGACTAAGATATTACTTATTACAATCAAACTTTGAAATTGGTAAAGTAGATAATACTCTTTTTACGAAAAGAAATAAAAATGATATTCAACTAGTACAAGTTTATGTAGATGATATCATTTTCGGATCAACTAATTTTGAAATGAATAAAGAATTTTCTGAAATAATGACAAAAGATTTTGAGATGAGTCATATGGGTGAATTAAACTTCTTTCTAGGATTGCAAATAAAACAATTAGATAATGGTATCTTTATCAGTCAAGAAAAATATGCTAAAGACCTAGTTAGTAAATTTGGTTTGACTACTACAAGTGGAAAACCCACTACCATGGCAACCAATGAGTACCTAAGTAAAGAAGATCTCTCGAAAGATGTAGATAAAAAATTATATAGAGGAATGATTGGATCACTACTTTATATCACTGCTAGTAGATCAGATATCATGCATAGTGTTTGTCTCTGTGCAAGATATCAATCCCAACCTAAAAAGACCCACTTAAAAGCTGTAAAACGTATCATAAGATATGTTAAACACACATTTGATTATGGCTTATTTTATCCTAAAAATGATTCTTTTGAATTAATATCTTAATGTGATGCTGACTATGCTGGTTGTAAATAAGACCGAAAAAGTACAAGTGGAACTTGTCACTTTTTGGGGCATTCTCTGGTTTCCTGGTTTAGTAAAAAGCAAAACATAGTTTCTTTATCAACAACCGAAGCAGAGTATATTTCTGCTGCTTTGGCTTGTTCTCAAGTAATATATATGCAACAAACTTTAAAAATTTTTGGTTTAAATATCTCAAAATCACCAATTTATTGTGATAATACTAGTGCAATAAATTTATCCAAAAATCCTACTCATCATGTTCGAACTAAACATATTGATATCAGACATCATTTTCTCTGAGATAATATAAGCAAGGAAGTAACTACTCTCGATTATATCAATTCCGAGAATCAAATTGCTGATATCTTAACAAAACCCTTAAATGAATCTATATTTACTAAATTAAGAAGAGAATTAGGTATTTGTTCAATAACTGAAATATAGAATATAAATATATAACAAGTATAATTAAAATTAAATTAAAATAAATCAAATAGCAAAACTATAAGTACCTTGTCGACAACCCTCCTTTACCCCTGTCGACATATAACAAATTTTTATCTTTTGAAATTTTCCCACCAAAATTCAAATGGGTGGTTATATATTCTTCTTATTTAGAAATTTTGTTCATTCTTTCTATTCTTTCTCTGTTCTAACTTCTGAAACATTAAAACAATGGCCTCCTCCTCAAAATCAAACAAAAATTCAACCTTTTCGTTTCCTTCTCCTTCTACCAAACCATTTCAACGAACTACGCTTGCACGAGTGATGAAAATGGAGGTTTCCTTGAAGAATGCACTGCAGCTTATGAATGAAATTCAAGTGGTGCAAATTAGAATGTCCAAAGAACAAGAACGGCAAGGAAAAATCCTTAGAAACTTGCAAAAGTTTCTAATGGACAATCACGCCAATCCCATCTTGATCGATGAAGAATCCTCAAGTGTTCAAGTGCAAGAGGACAGAGAGGAAGAAGAAGAAGCCCCCATGGAAGAAGAGCATGCTGAAGATGACGACAAAGTGGTTTGCGTTGGTGAAGTGTGCTTCGACAAGGATGGAAATCTAGTCGAACAACGTGGAAATTTCTGTTTCCACTTCCCAAATTGCTCGGTCTCCCATTGTCAAGGATACACATTAGTTTCTTTTCTCTCTTTCTTATCGTTATTTGTATATGATCTTACTTACGTTTTCTACGCAAATGTAAATATAACATTATATAATTAATAAATGATTTGTGTTCTTATATTTGAATTCTCACATTATCATTATTATAAATATTATCATATATGGATTCTTAGTTAGGAGAGTTAGTTATTAAGGGCTAAGTTTTAGATTCAGAATTAAGTGTTGATTATTTATGGTAACACTATCATTATAATCACATGTAATATAGTATTAGATTAAGGGGGAGTTGTATAGATTTAAACTTTGTTTTTGTTGATGACAAAGGGTGAGAAGTATAAAATAGGATAGTTAAGCATAGATTAAAGGGGAGTTATTAGTTTTAGGGGGAGTTATTAGGATAGAAGTAATATTTTACAAACAAAGGTTGTCATCATCAAAAAGGGGGAGATTGTTAGTCCCTGAGAAATTGGTTTTGATGACAACAACCTTAGAATAAGATTATAAAATATAAATACTAACATTATTGTTTAGATATATATGTATATGCAGGATATATATACAGGTACCAAAGAATGAAGACTGTAAAGTATAGAGATTCAAGAACTGATGAACTCAAGATCGAAGATATCAAGACTCATGAGTATCAAGATTATCAAGAGTTCAAGATTTCAATATAAGTAATTTAGTTAGGAATTTTGTTAAAACTCCTAGAAAAGCACTGACATCTTAAAATCCATTTTATTCGTGGAATGGAATCCACTTCGATCCTGTTAAAGGGATGGAACCCTAAGTAGGATGGAACCTACGAAAAATATAGTGGAACATTGTTTTGTATCCGCTAACTTTTATTCAAATGTTTTACAAAATTATATCTTGTTTTCAAAATGATTTCAAAATCTTCCTTTTTAAATCAAAAACATCTATCCTGGTTTTAAAATACTTTTAGCCTCAAAATAATCTTTATTTTCAATATCAAATTATCCTTGGTTTTAAACTATCTTTTAATTATAATATATTTAACTTTTATACTTAGATTTAAATATAAAATTATAGTAAAATTTTATATATACCAAAATATTATTCTCTATACTTATTTATGTATTTCAACTATAATTAAGTATATTTATAAAGTTTAAAATATTTTTAATATTTATGTATTTCAACTATAATTAAGTATATTTATAAAGTTTAAAATATTTTTAATACAAGATAGAAGTTATTTTCAAAGAAAAACAAATTACCAAAAATAACTTAGGCCTATCGACAACCCCAAGGAACCCTTGTCGACAAGATGACAGTTTATTGCAAAAGTTTGAATTTCAAAGGAAGTGTCTATTCATCATATCCTTTCACGAATGGACATGGCTGTTGTTGTAACGACCCGATATTTTCAACCATTCGCATCCATTATAAGTGTATAGGCAGACACTCATGCCGGAGTTGAATTGCTCAAAATACCGCGTTGTAAATAAAATTTGGCAAATCTCAGAATATGCAGTAAATAAATATAATCACGGATCATAGACACAGAGTAAAATAATGCAGCGAAAGTAAAAGAAATAGTAGTTCATGAAGCTACTATCTAAATATGTTAGAGTTACATAAGATACAACAGAAGAAATAGAGTACAACAAAAGTCTTAATAAAATAACCAAGTACAAGCTGAGTAGAACAACGGAATTTAAATAGATAGGACATGACAAGCAGATAATCTCCAGCGATTCAAATCTCCAAGAGAGTGGAAATCCAAATCTGTGAATAACTCAGGCTGACCCGAGCGTAAAACAAAATACAAAACACTCGAGTCAGGACAATATATACTTATATAATGTAAACCAACTCAAGTGAACTGTAATACAGGTACAAGTAACTTAGAAGATGCTTGGGACCGCCCATCCTCTAAGGATCCGTTAAACTATCTACTATGTAGTAATATTCGATATTATAATAGTGTCCAAATAAGTAAAGTATAATCATATAGAAAATAGCGTTAAGGGGATGGAGAACCTTAACGCGGTCGGATCTTAAAATCATAATCGTAGTAAAGCTCGATATGGTAGGTGACACGGCACAACTAGGCAATGCTAGGGTAGATATACCAATTACGCACACGGACTGATGGATACGCATAGCAGCCACTACCGTTCCACCTCGAACAACACTCCCAAATCGAAGGATGGCCATCTAATCAATCACAAGTAAGAGTATAATATCGAAGAAATGTGTCCGAGAAGAGGTGCTACCTCACTGGTCCGAGATCGCTCCTGTTTTAGCCACCTTATGCCAACTCACGGGAGTTGGGTCCACGTAACATACCTTAAGAACGTCGCCACCATCCTACTTCATTCTGGAATCTCCACCGCGTACACGGTTGTCAAAGTGGTTTTCGGTATCGACAGAGAGTATGTCCATATCCGATCCCGGTCTCTTTGCCAACCAATCGTTATTATAACCCGTGGTTATAACTTTTAAAAATAATACTTTACTTCAAAATAAAATATCATTTCAAACCATATCTTTATCAAAATAAAGATTAAATCAATTCCAAACCATTTCCATATATTTAAATTTTCATATCATTTCAAAACTTCATTTCAAATCATTTTAATATAATAAAATATCATATCCTTACAAAACTTCATTTCAAATCATTTTAATATAATAAATATCATATCCTTACAAAACTTCATTTCAAATCATTTTAATAAAATAAAATATCCTATCAGTTCAAATCCAAATATTCAACTTTAAATACCTTTTAAATTCAAAGATATCGTTCATTTACTATCATTTCAAATCACCTTTAAATAGTTTATATTCCAATCAAAATAATTCATTTATACCTTTTAAAAGTGTAATTATTATATTTTCAAATCAAGTATTCAATTTCCAAAGTTTCAAACCATTCTGAGTTCGTTTACTAAGTCAAAAAACCTAATTATTAAAATTTCAGCATTTCACAGCATTTAAAAACAACTGCTATAAGTTATATTTGAAAACATTTTTAATTCAGCAAAGACAGCACTTAAAACTGCTGTTAAAACTCAGTTTTAGTTGAATTATAATTCAAAACAGAAAAGACAGCATTTCAGAAGTGCTGCGGTAGTTCAGATTTCAAAACAAGGGTTAAATTTGGTTTCAACAAAGACTGCAGACCATTATAGCATTTCCAGAGAATGCTATAATAGGCCTGAGTTCAATATTAACCTATAAGTTCAACTACAGCAACTACAGCATTTCAGAAATGCTGTAATAGCTCTTTTTACACAATTTTAGTTCAAAACAGAATATATAGCATTTCTGAATGCTATTAAAAGTAGATTTCAGGTGTTAGCGTATTTCCAGCAATTAAATAACTTTGATTTAAAACACATTAACATTTTAAAAATCATATTTTAACGTTTAAAATGTTCGTTTACATATCATTTAACATATATCTTTTTCACAATAAATTTCTTATAATTAAATCCAATTTTCAACAATTTACTTAATAAGTTTAAGTGTAAAAGTTCCAATTCTTCACATTTCAACAAATAGACTTAACACTTCAAATTTAAATTACCATTTCACAATTTAACAAAATTTCCAATTTTATTTAATTAACTTAAACCTTTAATTAAAACCAAATTTCACATTTCCTAGTCAAGTTATATTTTAAAAGATCACTTTTAAACATTCATTTATTTAACCACTTAAATTCATAGAAAAATCAATAATACTTTAATAAATCACTTAAATTCAAATTTAATCAAATTATCATATTTACCATTTCTAAATAAAATTTAATATCCATTTTATTTATATAACTTAAATATCATTTTTAACCAAAATTCCAAATTTCCAACTTAAGTTATATTTCAAAAATCCAGTTAACCCATTCATTAATTACATTTTTAACACATAGAAAAAAAAATCATAATTTCTTTATTTTAAAACATTTCAAAATCTATTTAAATCAAATTTCATAAATTTATAATTTTTAAAATACTTAAAAATATCCAAAACACTTTATAAAATAACCACGGGCCTGTATATAATTTTCTAACCTAGGTCAAGTGATACGGATATGTATCATTTCAATCCGCAGTTAAAAAAGAAAAATCCGGGTTCTATCATTTCAAACCCGCAATCCCAAGTTAAAATAAATTAAATAAAAATCGTTCAGGCCTATCATTTCAGCCCATAACGATTTTTCCCTATTCTAAAGTCCATTCGGGTATGTATCATTTCAACCCATAGTGATTCTAGTCTACAGGGAACTTGCAATGGTGATAACAGATATAAATAACAGAATAACATTAAATAACAGTAACATATGATATAACAGGTGTAATAACAGGTGTGAACATCATATGATAATAATATAAGCATATATAACATGATAATATATTTCTACAGATTCGCAGAGTGTCAATTTACTAGTTATATAGGTACATATTGTCTGGTGAGAATAACTCACTTGTTTAAGCTGGAGATGACGACCAAACACACAACATAGAATCTTTGAAGGCACGACAACATGAATATGATTTGAGAGTGGAGAGCCAAATATAATTGCCTTGTATATATATAAACAAAACAAGACAATGTATACATAAATATGTAACACAAAACAATATCGAAATGACTTGAAATAAAAAGCAACGGAGGGCAAAGTGATTCGACCTTTCTTTAACCATTCAAGAGCTTGACCAAGGGGATCTTTTGCTCAGCCATAGCTGGACATAATCTCAGGTTATGGCATCAAAATAGCATGGCAACAAGGAGATGATGATGGTAGGAGTTACATATGAATAAGACAAAGGGTCAAGGCAAAATAAGTGGAGTTTTGGTGCATTTTTGGCTCATCCAAAGGCAAGTGGGGCTCGGCCCTTGCATGGTTCAGGTCTGGACAGTAGATGGAGGGGTGTGGGGAGGTCCGGAAAAGGTGGTGGTGGCAGCCTATAGTGGTGGATGAAGGTGGTGAAGTAATAGTGGTGACTAGTGCATTGTTTTGGAGTTTTTTTGACATTGTTTTGGAGTGTAGGCTCATCTAGATGGCCATGGCCTGATATGGTCAGAGGGGATTGGAGGAGGAGCTGGTGCAGATGATGGTGGAAAAGGTGTTGGAGGTGGTGACCGTGGCTATGGAGAAGAGGCCATGCAAATAGAAGAGAGAAACAAGGCAAAATAGCATAGAAAAAGTAAGAAAAAGTAGAAAGAAGAGAGGGATTTACCAAATTTTTTTGCAAGATGGAGGCCATAATTTTTTTTAGGGTTTAGGAGCTTTGAAAATTCGTGAATAACATGAGGAAGTCGGCTGAAAAAGATTGGGGGAATAGAACAGCAAAAATAAAATAAAAGATGTATTGATTGAAAAAGAAACGGTAGAATTCAAAAGGACTAAGCACACAAAAGGTATCAAACTCTTCATATATCTTTAATTCCTTTTTATAAGTTTATATTTCTGGAAATGATAATAATCCCAGATAAAATTTCGAAATTTTATCAAAATATAATAATTTATATAAATATTTATCAATTATATAAAGTTAAATTAAGAAAATAGCTAAAATAGTAAACTAGTCTAGAAAATTTGGAATTGAATAGAATAATTTTTTAGAAAATTCATATGAGCTTGTAATATATTTTTAAACATAAATAATAACATGAAATAAAAATATATTCACAAAATAAACATTTAAAATTTAATTTACATATAATTTCTAATGAAGAAAATAGCAGAAAATAGGAAAACAGCCTTTTAAAAATAGGAAATCATCATAGTAAATTTTGGAAAAATTCTATTATCATTTTTAAAATATTTAGAGATGGAAATATACATAAATAAACATATTGACACATATTAAAATAAAATATAAGAAAGAAAATATGATTTATAAAATTTAAAATAGGCAAAATTGCACAATAAAACAAATTATACTAAAAATTGAAATGTACATAACTTTTACATTTTAACTCCGTTTTCAACGAAACGAAAAGTAGTGTTCAAGTTATTACATATATTTTTATAATAAAAGATAAAATTTATAATTTCAAACTTTTAAATTTTTAAGTTTAAAAGTCAAAGTTTGACTATTTTAACCAAAATTCACATTTTCTGGAAATATTAAATTTAGTCATATTTGGAATTCTAATCCACATACAAAATCAAAGGTTTTATATTTACAATAACAAAATTTATTCTTTTCATAAATAAAGCTTTTAAATCTAGAAATCAATTTAAAAATAATTGTAAAATACAGGGTTGTTACACTCTCCCCCACTCAAAACTTTTCATCCCCGAAAAGGAACGAGGTACGGGAAAGCACAGAAAAAGATAGAATGAATAGAATTAAGACAAGATGATAAGAAAATTTGAATTACACCTGATAACTATTGTTATAGGTAAGTTTAACAAGATGGAGGTGATCAAATCAAGAATATAGCATGAAAAAGATACTCTAGAGTCTGAATCTCCCTTTTCACTTGACCGACGGTCTATGAATGGAAAAATAGTGTTCAGATCCAGATGAGTAACAAAGATTATCAAAGATTACAGAAAGATTTCTAAATAGACTGGTATAAGCAATAGCCTTCCCATTCTGTAACAAGATAAGAGAAATAAGGACAACCAAAAGATAGTTTGGAAAAAAAAAGATAATAAATTTGAAACAATAACGCTTTGAAATCATAACAATTTAGGGATGTTTATCATTTGGAAATCATACTACTAAAAATCATAACACTTTGGAAATGTTATTCTTAAAAAAGAACATAATACTTAGAAAATCATAACACCCTTTAAAAATAATCTTCATTTAAACCATTTTAATTCAAGGTCAAAAAATATTCATTTTAAAGTTGTAGCATTTCTAAGTTCATTCAATTATAAAATTTCCAAAACATTGTATTTTCAAACGGCAGCACTTATAAAATGCTACAGTAGATATATTAGTATTTCAAATCAGTTTTATTCCAGAAATATTCATTTGGATATCTTTTAACTTAAGACTTATTAAAACATACTTTTATGAATAGAATATCCCATTTCATAAATAGATAATCCTTTAATAAGTTACACTTAAAATTCCATTTGAAAACCAAATTCTCAATTATCAAGGTTTAGTGATGTTAAAATACATTTTAACTGTTTAAATCATAATTATTCATTTTTCAAGACATATCTATTTCATAAATAAAATATTTATATAGCAAATATAACAATCAAATTTCTTTACACATTTATTCATTTAGACATTAATTAAACTATGAATTCAAGTTAAATAAACTTTATTACAAAATGTCCAATTCAAATGTATTTTATTTTATCTATTCAAAGATACATTATTTATTATACAACATATTCATTTCAGGAAATAACCTTTATTAAATTCCTAGGTTAGACTTAAGGTTCCATATTAAATCAAATTTGATTATTAAGTTATTTAAATAAAATCTCTTTAAATCCTTTTTCACTATTTACCTCTGTTAATCTTTTATAACTAAAATTTAAGTGTATAACATTTATTATAACCACTCAAATTTTATTTATAAAATCCTTTCTATATTGTATATTATCCAATTTCATATTCAACTTCTGTGTAATTTAGGTAAGTTATATTGGAATGAAATTGTGTGTTATACAAATAAAAATTTCCAATTTAATTATCTCAAGTTTGAATCATTTATCCAAATTTTTGAATTTTTTTCTTTTAACTGAAATTATACTTTAAAATAAAATTTAAGAATTAAACTTCCGATTCCTTTCAAACCATTTAGCGATAAGTAATTATACATACATAATATGTCAAATCAAATTTTAAATCATATATCTATATATTATAAATTCAGTCATATTTTAGAGATTCAAATTAATTAAATTTCCCAAAACAAAGCCGTAGCAAGGCAACAGAACGGTCTCTTCACTTCGAAACTCGAAAATGAATGTCGATGATGCTGCAGTCATCACCGAAATTATTTTCCAGCGACAAAGAGAAGAGCACTAAATTTTTAAACCTTAAAATCCTTTAGAGACAAATTTTTATTCAAAAATACTTTAAATAATATCCTTTTAAAAATTTTAAACACAAGGTTTGAAATCCATCGGAAATTAAATTCTTTAAATTTCTTGTTTTAAATTCATTTCAGTTCCCAAATAAATTTATAAACAACTATTTATAAATTCATTTATAGAACAATAAATGATAAATCAAGTATTATCATTTCAAATTATCAATTTAAATCAATTTATTAAGTTCCATAAAATTATATATCCAAAATTTATTTCATTAACCAAATTTTAAAATGATATTGTGTTAGTTTGTTCTGTCAAAGTGTTTTAGAAATCCTATCGATAGCGTTGATCAGATGAATCGATTGGAAACCCAAATCAACATCAACAACTCAAACAACACAATATAAAACAAAATATTAATTACAAATTTACAAATACAATTCAAAATGTTTTGAAGGTTGGTTGGAAACAAAAGACAAGATGATTAAATAACAAAGTAGGGAGATCTGTAAGCTTAGATAACCGCGGACAACCTTAACTGGGTTAACCGTGAGTTAATGAATAAGATCAAATGTGGATGTTTCTGGGGTAAATCTACATCCGATCTCAAGAGATAGAGTTTAGAATAACAAAAGATATTAGCATCTAAACCAAGGATAGATATAAATCTCTGGTGAATCGATGCAAATTTGTAAAGGAGTTTCCCCCTTTACCCGAAAATTAGAATATTGGCGAGACAGCCAATTCACTATAAAGATCATTCGAAGTGGAGTTATGTGATACTCCAAAATCAAAAGAAGATGAATAGTGAGGGACAAGAATGAATTTTGGAACCGTAGGGAACGTTCCAAAAATTCAAAGGAAATTCGAATCAAGAAGAAAAGATTCAAACTCGAACGAAAGTGATTCTGTAAATAAATCTACTCCATATGCTGAGTCTTGCCTCAAAGCCAAAGCTCTGATACCAACTGTAACGACCCGATATTTTCAACCATTCGCATCCATTATAAGTGTATAGGCAGACACTCATGCCGGAGTTGAATTGCTCAAAATACCGCGTTGTAAATAAAATTTGGCAAATCTCAGAATATGCAGTAAATAAATATAATCACGGATCACAGACACAGAGTAAAATAATGCAGCGGAAGTAAAATAAATAGTAGTTCATGAAGCTACTATCTAAATATGTCAGAGTTACATAAGATACAACAGAAGAAATAGAGTACAACAAAAGTCTTAATAAAATAACCAAGTACAAGCTGAGTAGAACAACGGAATTTAAATAGATAGGACATGACAAGCAGATAATCTCCAGCGATTCAAATCTCCAAGAGAGTGGAAATCCAAATCTGTGAATAACTCAGGCTGACCCGAGCGTAAAGCAAAATACAAAACACTCGAGTCAGGACAATATATACTTATATAATGTAAACCAACTCAAGTGAACTGTAATACAGGTACAAGTAACTTAGAAGATGCTTGGGACCGCCCATCCTCTAAGGATCCGTTAAACTATCTACTATGTAGTAATATTCGATATTATAATAGTGTCCAAATAAGTAAAGTATAATCATATAGAAAATAGCGTTAAGGGGATGGAGAACCTTAACGCGGTCGGATCTTAAAATCATAATCGTAGTAAAGCTCGATATGGTAGGTGACACGGCACAACTAGGCAATGCTAGGGTAGATATACCAATTACGCACACGGACTGATGGATACGCATAGCAGCCACTACCGTTCCACCTCGATCAACACTCCCAAATCGGAGGATGGCCATCTAATCAATCACAAGTAAGAGTATAATATCGAAGAAATGTGTCCGAGAAGAGGTGCTACCTCACTGGTCCGAGATCGCTCCTGTTTTAGCCACCTTATGCCAACTCACGGGAGTTGGGTCCACGTAACATACCTTAAGAACGTCGCCACCATCCTACTTCATTCTGGAATCTCCACCGCGTACACGGTTGTCAAAGTGGTTTTCGGTATCGACAGAGAGTATGTCCATATCCGATCCCGGTCTCTTTGCCAACCAATCGTTATTATAACCCGTGGTTATAACTTTTAAAAACAATACTTTACTTCAAAATAAAATATCATTTCAAACCATATCTTTATCAAAATAAAGATTAAATCAATTCCAAACCATTTCCATATATTTAAATTTTCATATCATTTCAAAACTTCATTTCAAATCATTTTAATATAATAAAATATCATATCCTTACAAAACTTCATTTCAAATCATTTTAATATAATAAAATATCATATCCTTACAAAACTTCATTTCAAATCATTTTAATAAAATAAAATATCCTATCAGTTCAAATCCAAATATTCAACTTTAAATACCTTTTAAATTCAAAGATAACGTTCATTTACTATCATTTCAAATCACCTTTAAATAGTTTATATTCCAATCAAAATAATTCATTTAACCTTTTAAAAGTGTAATTATTATATTTTCAAATCAAGTATTCAATTTCCAAAGTTTCAAACCATTCTGAGTTCGTTTACTAAGTCAAAAACCCTAATTATTAAAATTTCAGCATTTCACAGCATTTAAAAACAACTGCTATAAGTTATATTTGAAAACATTTTTAATTCAGCAAAGACAGCACTTAAAATGCTGTTAAAACTCAGTTTTAGTTGAATTATAGTTCAAAATAGAAAAAACAGCATTTCAGAAGTGCTGCGGTAGTTCAGATTTCAAAACAAGGGTTAAATTTGGTTTCAGCAAAGACTGCAGACCATTATAGCATTTCCAGAGAATGCTATAATAGGAATGAGTTCAATATTAACCTCTAAGTTCAACTACAGCAACTACAGCATTTCCGAAATGCTGTAATAGCTCTTTTTACACAATTTTAGTTCTAAACAGAATCTATAGCATTTCTGAATGCTATTAAAAGTAGATTTCAGGTGTTAGCGTATTTCCAGCAATTAAATAACTTTGATTTAAAACACATAAACATTTTAAAAATCATATTTTAACGTTTAAAATGTTCATTTACATATCATTTAACATATATCTTTTTCACAATAAATTTCTTATAATTAAATCCAATTTTCAACAATTTACTTAATAAGTTTAAGTGTAAAAGTTCCAATTCTTCACATTTCAACAAATAGACTTAACACTTCAAATTTAAATTACCATTTCACAATTTAACAAAATTTCCAATTTTATTTAATTAACTTAAACCTTTAATTAAAACCAAATTTCACATTTCCTAGTCAAGTTATATTTTAAAAGACTACTTTTAAACATTCATTTATTTAACCACTTAAATTCATAGAAAAATCAATAATACTTTAATAAATCACTTAAATTCAAATTTAATCAAATTATCATATTTACCATTTCTAAATAAAATTTAATATCCATTTTATTTATATAACTTAAATATCATTTTTAACCAAAATTCCAAATTTCCAACTTAAGTTATATTTCAAAAATCCAGTTAACCCATTCATTAATTACATTTTTAACACATAGAAAAAAATCATAATTTCTTTATTTTAAAACATTTCAAAATCTATTTAAATCAAATTTCATAAATTTATAATTTTTAAAATACTTAAAAATATTCAAAACACTTTATAAAATAACCATGGGCCTGTATATAATTTTCTAACCTAGGTCAAGTGATACGGATATGTATCATTTCAATCCGCAGTTAAAAAAGAAAAATCCAGGTTCTATCATTTCAAACCCGCAATCCCAAGTTAAAATAAATTAAATAAAAATCGTTCAGGCCTATCATTTCAGCCCATAACGATTTTTCCCTATTCTAAAGTCCGTTCGGGTATGTATCATTTCAACCCATAGTGATTCTAGTCTACAGGGAACTTGCAATGGTGATAACAGATATAAATAACAGAATAACATTAAATAACAGTAACATATGATATAACAGGTGTAATAACAGGTGTGAACATCATATGATAATAATATAAGCATATATAACATGATAATATATTTCTACAGATTCGCAGGGTGTCAATTTACTAGTTATATAGGTACATATTGTCTAGTGAGAATAACTCACTTGTTTAAGCTGGAGATGACGACCAAACACACAACACAGAATCTTTGAAGGCACGACAACATGAATATGATTTGAGAGTGGAGAGCCAAATATAATTGCCTTGTATACATATAAACAAAACAAGACAATGTATACATAAATATGTAACACAAAACAATATTGAAATGACTTGAAATAAAAAGCAACAGAGGGCAAAGTGATTCGACCTTTCTTTAACCATTCAAGAGCTTGACCAAGGGGATCTTTTGCTCAGCCATAGCTGGACATAATCTCAGGTTATTGCATCAAAATAGCATGGCAACAAGGAGATGATGATGGTAGGAGTTACATATGAATAAGACAAAGGGTCAAGGCAAAATAAGTGGAGTTTTGGTGCATTTTTGGCTCATCCAAAGGCAAGTGGGGCTCGGCCCTTGCATGGTTCAGGTCTGGACAGTAGATGGAGGGGTGTGGGGAGGTCCGGAAAAGGTGGTGGTGGCAGCCTATAGTGGTGGATGAAGGTGGTGAAGTAATAGTGGTGACTAGTGCATTGTTTTGGAGTTTTTTTGACATTGTTTTGGAGTGTAGGCTCATCTAGATGGCCATGGCCTGATCTGGTCAGAGGGGATTAGAGGAGGAGCTGGTGCAGATGATGGTGGAAAATGTGTTGGATGTGGTGGCCGTGGCTATGGAGAAGAGGCCATGCAAATAGAAGAGAGAAACAAGGCAAAATAGCATAGAAAAAGTAAGAAAAAGTAGAAAGAAGAGAGGGATTTACCAAATTTTTTTGCAAGATGGAGGCCATGATTTTTTTTAGGGTTTAGGAGCTTTGAAAATTCGTGAATAACATGAGGAAGTCGGCTGAAAAAGATTGGGGGAATAGAATAGCAAAAATAAAATAAAAGATGTATTGATTGAAAAAGAAACGGTAGAATTCAAAAGGACTAAGCACACAAAAGGTATCAAACTCTTCATATATCTTTAATTCCTTTTTATAACTTTATATTTCTGGAAATGATAATAATCCCAGATAAAATTTCGAAATTTTATCAAAATATAATAATTTATATAAATATTTATCAATTATATAAAGTTAAATTAAGAAAATAGCTAAAATAGTAAACTAGTCTAGAAAATTTGGAATTGAATAGAATAATTTTTTAGAAAATTCATATGAGCTTGTAATATATTTTTAAACATAAATAATAACATGAAATAAAAATATATTCATAAAATAAACATTAAAAATTTAATTTACATATAATTTCTAATGAAGAAAATAGCAGAAAATAGGAAAACAGCCTTTTAAAAATAGGAAATCATCATCGTAAATTTTGGAAAAATTCTATTATCATTTTTAAAATATTTAGAGATGGAAATATACATAAATAAACATATTGACACATATTAAAATAAAATATAAGAAAGAAAATATGATTTATAAAATTTAAAATAGGCAAAATTGCACAATAAAACAAATTATACTAAAAATTGAAATGTACATAACTTTTACATTTTAACTCCGTTTTCAACGAAACGAAAAGTAGTGTTCAAGTTATTACATCTATTTTTATAATAAAAGATAAAATTTATAATTTCAAACTTTTAAATTTTTAAGTTTAAAAGTCAAAGTTTGACTATTTTAACCAAAATTCACATTTTCTGGAAATATTAAATTTAGTCATATTTGGAATTCTAATCCACATACAAAATCAAAGTTTTTATATTTACAATAACAAAATTTATTCTTTTCATAAATAAAGCTTTTAAATTTGGAAATCAATTTAAAAATAATTGTAAAAAACAGGGTTGTTACAGTTGTTCTACTATAAATAGGGGTTGTTTTAAACGAATTTACATATATATTTTCTCTGATTTCACTCCTCTTCTTCTTCCACATTTCTTTATATACATTTTTACCATTACTCTACCAATATCACCATTGAATCTAACTAGATCATCTCTGGTTTGATTCTCTATCACTATCTCAACAAGATCCCAGTGCTAGTCAGAGTTATAGACTTCTTTGTATTCAATCGAGCGAGAAAAGTGTGATTGTAGCCTGGAAAATCAATCGGGTGAACTTGTTGCCCGTAAAATCA
Source organism: Allium fistulosum (assembly GCA_030737815.1). NCBI lineage: Eukaryota > Viridiplantae > Streptophyta > Magnoliopsida > Asparagales > Amaryllidaceae > Allium > Allium fistulosum. The sequence continues at coordinate 372,273,182 of CM060902.1, read as the reverse complement.
AGTATCTCTACCCAGAGGATTGTGAATATGGAGCGGTGTACCTCGTGGCCTTGAAATCGAGGGTGTAATTGTAAGAATTGATTTTGAAAGGAAATCCGTACTTGTGTTGCGGGACTGGATGTAGGGTAACTCCGAACCAGTATAAAATCCGGTGTGTTCTTTCCTTTATTGCTTTTACTTTATATCTGCATCTGTGTTTGATTCTGTGATCATATCTGTGTCTGAATATTGCATTTATTTGTGTTCAAATTAATATAAATTCAAAAAGAATTAGTAATTCTTTAAAACACTATTCACCCTTCTTCTAGTGTTAATTCTAGCCTTAAGATCCGTAATCCGCATTTCTCACATTTAGTATCAGAGAAAGGTTTTCAAAGTTTCATAATATGAATTTTGAAAAAGCTTTTAAAATGGCTATGTTTGAAAAACTTGTTAATACTAGTTTAGAAATATTCATATCATCACTGTTGTAACGACCCGTAAATTTCAACTGTTTTAATAACGTAATTAGTTGAAATTTTGTAAAATTTTAAACGATAAAATTTTGAAATATAAATTTGATATTTGGAATGCGTTTAGTTAAACATAGCAACTGGTAAATTTTCGTCCGAAAATATGAAAGTTTATTTCGCGCGTAAATTTACTTCAATTTCATCAGTTAAAAAAGCGATGAAAATAAAACGTTTTCAAACTCAAATATTTTTCCACAGAAAAATTCTAAACCATCTTCTGAGCAAGATGTCAGTTTGTCGTTTTTCCAAATTCGAACATCTTTGGCTCCGTCGATCTTATTTTTCAGCGTTTTTCTTGCATTTTCCGTTATTAGAAAAATCGAATTTTTATAATTCAATCGTACCACCAATTTCTGCATGCCGTTTTGACCGTCTCGTCGTACTGATCTCTACGGTATATTCGATTGTCAAATTCGGAGTCCGGTGTACGTTGAACTTTGCGTAACGCCTACCATATCAGTACCGGTTTGTACATTTTGGTTTTGTGACCTTTTATGTCACACCGCGTAAACAAATGGACACTATCATTTATTATTTTCGGGAATCTTCACGTGACTCTTGCTATTTCCAATCTCAAACATAATTGTTACTTTGTCTGTTCACTTTGTTTCGGCTCATTATTCTCTGCTCCCCTCTTTCCACTTGATTCCTTTTCTTCCCAGAGACATTTATTTTATTTTGCTTTTACAAAGCCTTCCTTTGCACATAAAAAGTAAGAAACGTAAGCATACAAACTGGCCTCCTCCCTCATTGCTTCTTCCCCACATCATCACGGACCCACGTCACCCCCTCACAGATGCCACCAAACCCGACCGCCCCTCTTCCACCCGCCCACGCCTTCCCTGCAACTCACCAAACCATCGCGCGTCGGCCCATCGAACCACCTCCTCACATCCGCTCACTTCGTCAGCTCTGAGCCACCTTTCTCTTCTCAGCGTCTGGTGCAGCCGCCTGAACCGAGCTTACCACCTTTCCTTTTCCTTTGTTCAAGGTATGTATGCTATAGATATAGATCGGCAGATGTGAAATGTTCCTATATTTCTATGGCCGTACTTAGTCTGTGCATATAGCTTTATGTATATATAGCCACACCTGAGATTTTGCGGAGAGTGTATTGACAGTTCAATTCAAGTTTTAGTTATTCTCAGTTTTAAAGAAATTTTTGTATAGCAATGAATCTATGTGGTCTGTTGATTAAATTACATATACTGTATGGTTTTAAATATGTGTAAGCTATATTAGTTATGTTTATATGGTAAAATTATTTGCTCAAGCTAGGTTATATTATGAAACAATTTTATTAATGATATATGATGTGGTGTATTTGCTGTGAACCAGCAGCCTCCTTGTCTTCCTTACTTTTGAATAGTGTACAGTTTATATGGGTTTAAAGTAATATATATTAGTCCTACTATTACCTTGTTTCATAAACTATAGTTCTGTTCGTGTAATACGTATATACATATTCTGTTGATAGGTTATTTTATTGTATGTAATGTGTATAATAATATATCTATATATACATACTATAGAACAGTTTTGTGTAAAGGTATATATGGAGTTTAAAGTTGTACAGTTTATTTATATATAGTCTTATTCTGGTTTGTATATTGTCTATGTAGTACAATTTGTTTACAATTTAATGTATATATTAAAAAAATTTGATCAGCTAGGTTAGTTCATGATCTGTTAAGTTGAAATATAAGCCTTGTTTGTTGGTACATATCATATGAGTTACCATAGTATATATTAAAGTTTATATAAATCTTGTTTTAGACTTCCTTATAGGTGAGTATGTATGGCAGTATATGATTTGAAATAACTTATGTATGAAAATTTATATATTTGTTATATAGTATGTCTACTACAATAATGGTTTTAAGTATGTTATAATGATATAAAAATACATATTTGCTGGCAACTATATAATAATATATGAGTATTTATTTCAAATCTTATGTATATGTGTTTAATTTGATATATATTTAGAAAAAAAAACAATGATTTTTAATTATATATATATGTTATTCTAATATTTGTTTCAAATTTAATATTGATTTCCTGGAATAACATATATCTATATATTTGTCGTTTCTATCGAACTAATTTTTAATTGTTTCATCGATCATGTTCTGACTTGATTTCGTCAACTCCTATCTATCAGCTTTGATCATTGAATCGTGTCCATCTTGCTTTGCTTTGGAATTCGTAGCTTGTTCTGTTGTCAAACTCTTCTAGCCTCGAAAGGTGAGCACTCACTCACGATTAACGTTCTTTTATCTATTAAATTTGATTTCAATTGAAACGACAATTGAAATATGCCGCTGTCAGTTATTTACACTGTTATATGTATGCTATTACCTGTATCAGTTCACCTGTGACATATGACACCATTATTTGTTAATTATACGATGATGATCCTGTTTGATTGATAATTGATTGATTGTATGTTGTTTATATTGAATGTTAAATTGAAATGTATAAAGTGATAAATATTATGCAAGTAAATTTGACGTAGGATAATTAAAATTTGAATCGACATATATGTTGAATTTGATTAGTTGAATATGACTCCTTTTATTTGTTAAATTAATTGACATGTAGAATAGTGATAATTACACTTTGAACCATCGACGTATATTGGATTAATTGTTGTAGTATAAAATTGTAATTGAATGACAAGTGAAAAATCATATAAATAATTAGTGTAATAATCTTTAATCTACATGAAATGATAGTGTAGATTCTAGAAATAATTATATTAATTTGCACAAACAACAATGTGAATTAATACGATTATTTCGGGATTATTTGAATTGATTATTGGATTGATATTGATTGCTGTTATTGCTTGTTTATTTACTTTGACACCATCCCAGTTATCACACTGCAAGTTCTCTTTGCTATGTTTTGATTTTGAATTGAATTGGAATCGAGTTGAAATGATAAATACCCAAATTAAACTTTGACCCTAGATAGAGAATTAAATAAAAACCCGATTGGTCAATAATTTGATTTAAAAATAAAATGAAGATTTTATTTGAATAAATAAAATGGTTTTGAAATGAAGTTGAAATTTGAATTTTAATGGAAGGAAAATGTTAATATTTAATAATCTGAAACAAAATATTAACAATGTAATTGATGAAAGAATGTTGTTTAATTTTGAGAAATGATTGAATTAAGTTTGAAATTATAATTAAGTTTGAAATTATTAAACTTTGAAATGATTTAATAATTAAGTTTGAAATTATAATTAAGTTTGAAATTATTAACTTTGAAATTATTTAATAATTAAGTTTTGAATTATTTAATAATTAAATAAGATTGAACTATTTAATGATTAAATTGAATTGAATTCTTTAATAAGTAAAATTGAACTTTTGAATAAGTGAATTTACTTCGTAAATAATTGAAATTGAGTTTTCTTTATTAATTAAGTTTTGGAAAATTATTTAAGTAAGTAAATAAGTGAAATTGAATTTCTTTAACAAGAAATAAAATGTGATATTTTTGAAATTAATGTAAGACTTGTAATTTAAAGAATTTGATTTGACAAATTTAACTTAATTAAATTTGTAAGTTTTGATATAATGGCATTGAACTTAAGTAATTGTTTTAATGAATTGGAAATTAAATAGATATTGTTTTTAAATGAAAATTTACTTAATGAATATTGAATGAAATCGATAAATGAACTTAAATTGATTTGAATGTAGATTTAATCATTTAAATGATTTCGGAATGAAATTTATATACGAATTTGAATCAATATTTGAATTGTTTTAAATAGAAATTGAAATTGAATTATAAGCTTTTGAAATGGTAATTTGGAAGTTTTGAAACGTAAATTATGGAAATTGATTTAGAAAGACAAATGAAATGTTGGTTTGCAAATCCTAATTGGAATTGTAATTGATTTGATTTTGAAATATATAAACGACCAATCGGTGTAATAATTACGAAAGTTATTAAAGAGACCAGAATCGGTTAGGGACATACTCACTGTCTAAACCGAAACCACTTTAATAACTATACACGGAGTGTGATCCAGAATGAAGTGGTTGGAATGATGTACGTGTTGACTGAAGAAAGAGAACGATGATGGATAGCCTTGACACTTGTGTCAAATTGGAAATGACTAAAACAGGAGCCGTGCCGGGCCAAATGGAGGTCAGCTACCTCAAGCGAACACACTTCTTCGAACTACTCATTACTTGTTGTCGATTGGTGCACCCTTGATTTTGGGAGTGTTGTTTCGCGGTGTTGCGGTCGCTGCGGCGATGCGTTCTCACCAGTCCGGATCAGGCGAACGGTAGTTTCACTACCTTGGGTATTGCCTCATGTGCCTTGTCATACTTGTATCCCTATACGCGACCACTACGATTTGTTTTGTACCTTTAGTATATGGATTGCCCTCTGGTGACTTCCGGTTTTGGGGAAACTACGGTCTTGTATATGCTCTTGGGAATAAAAATGTGTTAAGGGTGGAATGGGCCATGACTTAACACTATTTTGATATCTTATATTACTGATAGACATTATCTACTTATCGTACACTACTACATAGTAGATAGTTTAACGGATCCTTAAAGGATGGTTATTCCAACATCCTTTGAGTTACTTGTATTTCAATTGCTATTTCACTTGAGTTGGATTTATTAATATAAGAATGTTAATCCTGACTCGAGTGTCTTGTGTTTTTGCTTTACGCTCGGGTCAGCCCGAGTGTACCAGTATTAGTGACTCACCTTTGGAGTTGGAGCTTCGCTTGAAGATCCAGCCATCTATTCTGCTTTCAGCATTCGATGATTCCAGTGATGTATTCTGATTTGTATCTGATGTATCGTATTACTCTTCCGTTGTATCTGTTCTAACTCTGATGTAACTTATACATTTATATAGTAGCTTCATGAACTACTATCTCTTTTGTTTCCGCTGCATTTATTACTCTGTGTCTGTGATCTGTGATTATTTATTTACTGTATATGTTCAGTTTTGCCAAATTTAAATTAACAACGCGGTATTTTGAGCAATTCAACTCCGGCAAGAGTGTCTACCTATACACTTATAATGGATGCGAATGGTCCAAAATATCGGGTCGTTACAACTGTCTCATGAGTCCGCATATAATCGATATTCAAATTCAAGTTGTCTACCAAAATTGTATGATGTGCAGGAAACATGTTTTATGGGTGTTGAGGAATCAATCCACAATGGGCAAATTGTGCAGATCAAAAAGAATAAATGGATACTCGATAGTGGATGCTCTAGACACATGACTGGTAATCCGAATATGCTGAATGATATAATATACAAAGACGGAGGACTGGTTAACTTTGGAGACAACTCAAAAGGATATGTGATTGGCATCGGCAATGTCGATAACTCTGAAACTCCTATTATTACTAATTTATTGCTAGTTAAGAATCTGAAACATAATCTGCTAAGTATTAGTCAACTTTGCGATAAAGGATATAAAATTAAATTTGAAAAAGATAAGTGTCACATTGAAGATAATAATTCAACCATAATATTTGAGGGAATTAGGAAAAATAATATTTATATTCTTAGTATGAAAGTTTCAAATGATTACCTGTGACTTTTGGCAAACACAAGTGACCCTTGGATTTGGCATAAGAGATTTGGGCATTTGAACTTCAAATTCTTATCTAGACTGTCAAAACATGATCTAGTAAGAGGTCTCCCTAAAATGAATTTAAAGTAGACAGTTTATGTGATGCATGTTAATTTGGAAAACTTAGAAAAAGTTCCTTTAAATTAAAAGATATGATTTCAACTTCAAAACCTCTTGAATTACTTCATCTTGATTTATTTGGTCCATCTCAAATCAGTCAATAAATCACAGTAAATATGTTTTTGTAATTGTAGATGATTATTCTAGATTTACATGGACAATATTTTTGAAACATAAAAGTGATACTTTTGAAAATTTTAGAACTTTACAAAAAGGATTCAAAATCAACTTTCTGTAAAAATTATAACCATCCGTAGTGATCACGGTGGTGAATTTGAAAATGAAAAGTTTGAGGAATTTTGCAATAAAAAGGGAATAACTCACAATTTTTCATTTCCAAGAACTCCACAACAAAACAAAGTCGTAGAACGTAAAAATAGGATGATTCAAGAGTGTTCGAGAACTATACTTTCAGATAGTAATTTACCAAAACATTTTTGGGCAGAAGCAGTTGCTACCGCCTGTTATATTTTAAATAGAATTTTAATTAGACCTCTAACTGATAAGACATCTTATGAACTTCTTCATGGAAAGAAACCTAAGGTATCTTACTTTAGAATTTTTGGAAGTAAATGTTTTATTTTAAAAACAAAAGATAACTTAGACAAATTTGATCCTAAATCCGGCAAAGGTATCTTTATCGGATATTCTAATAGAAGTAAAGCATACAGAGTGTTTAATTTAAGAACTAACACCATCGAAGAAACAATGCATGTTTCATTCGATGAGAATCTCAAAAATTTTGAAGATACAAATGATGAAGAGGATTTAATTACTCAAAATCAGGAGTCAACTAAAACTAATAATGAAATTAATCATCCTAATAAAAAGATTAAACTTTTAAAAGATCATCCTATAGGAAATATACTATGAGATATGCAATCTGTTGTTTCAACTAGAAATCAACAAATTAAAATGAGTAATGTAGCCTTTATATCAACTGTTGAACCCAAAAATCAAAAAGAAGCATCAACCGATGATTCATGGATTTTGGCTATGCAAGAAGAACTAAATCAATTCACTAGAAATAATGTTTGGGAACTTGTTCCTAGACCTAAAAATAAAACTATAATTGGAACTAAATGGGTTTATAAAAATAAAATGAATGAACAAGGTGAGGTCGTTAGAAATAAAGCCCGGTTAGTCGCTCAAGGTTATTGTCAAGAAGAAGGAATAGATTGTGATGAAACCTTTGCTCCCGTAGCAAGATTAGAAGCCATTAGGATTCTACTTGCTTTCGCAAATCATAATAATTTCAAATTATTTAAAATGGATGTTAAAAGTGCCATTTTAAATGGATTTGTAAAAGAGGAAGTATATGTTGAACAACCACCACTTGTTGAAGATGAAAAATTACCAAATCATGTTTACAAACTTAAGAAAGCTCTATATGGTCTAAAACAAGCTCCTAGAGCCTGGTATGATAGACTAAGATCTTACTTATTACAATCAAACTTTGAAATTGGTAAAGTAGATAATACTCTTTTTACGAAAAGAAATAAAAATGATATTCAACTAGTACAAGTTTACGTAGATGATATCATTTTCGGATCAACTAATTTTGAAATGAATAAAGAATTTTCTGAAATAATGACAAAAGAGATTGAGATGAGTCATATGGGTGAATTAAACTTCTTTCTAGGATTGCAAATAAAACAATTAGATAATGGTATCTTTATCAGTCAAGAAAAATATGCTAAAGACCTAGTTAGTAAATTTGGTTTGACTACTGCAAGTGGAAAACCCACTCCCATGGCAACCAATGAGTACCTAAGTAAAGAAGATCTCTCGAAAGATGTAGATCAAAAATTATATGGAGGAATGATTGGATCACTACTTTATATCACTGCTAGTAGACCAGATATCATGCATAGTGTTTGTCTCTGTGCAAGATATCAATCCCAACCTAAAGAGACCCACTTAAAAGCTGTAAAACATATCATAAGATATGTTAAACACACCTTTGATTATGGCTTATTTTATCCTAAAAATGATTCTTTTGAATTAATATCTTACTGTGATGCTGACTATGTTGGTTGTAAATAAGACCGAAAAAGTACAAGTGGAACTTGTCACTTTTTGGGGCATTCTCTGGTTTCTTGGTTTAGTAAAAAGCAAAACACAGTTTCATTATCAACAACCGAAGCAGAGTATATTTCTGCTGCTTTGGCTTGTTCTCAAGTAATATATATGCAACAAACTTTAAAAGATTTTGGTTTAAATATCTCAAATCACCAACTTATTGTGATAATACTAGTGCAATAAATTTATCCAAAATTCCTACTCATCACGCTCGAACTAAACATATTGATATCAGACATCATTTTCTCAGAGATAATATAAGTAAGGAAGTAATTACTCTCGATTATATCAATTCCGAGAATCAAATTGCTGATATCTTAACAAAACCCTTAAATGAATCTATATTTACTAAATTAAGAAGAGAATTAGGTATTTGTTCAATAACTGAAATATATAATATAAATATATAACAAGTATAATTAAAATTAAATTAAAATAAATCAAATAGCAAAAATATAAGTACCTTGTCAACAACCCTCCTTTACCCCTATCGACATAAAACAAATTTTTATCTTTTGAAATTTTCCCACCAAAATTCAAATGGGTGGTTATAATTCTTCTTATTTCGAAATTTTGTTCATTCCTTCTGTTCTTTCTCTGTTCTAACTTCTGAAACATTAAAACAATGGCCTCCTCAAAATCAAACAAAAATTCAACCTTTTCGTTTCCTTCTCCTTCTACCAGACCATTTCAACGAACTACGCTTGCACGAGTGATGAAAATGGAGGTTTCCTTGAAGGATGCACAACAACTTATGACTGAAATTCAAGTGGTGCAAATCAGAATGGCCAAAGAACAAGTATGACAAGGCAAAATCCTTAGAAACTTGCAAAAGTTTCTAATGGACAATCATGCCAATCCCATCTTGATCGATGAAGAATCCTCAAGTGTTCAAGTGCGAGAGGACAGCGAGGAAGAAGAAGAAGCCCCCATGGAAGAAGAGCACGCTGAAGATGATGACAAAGTGGTTTGCGTTGGCGAAGTGTGCTTCGACAAGGATGGAAATCTAGTCGAACAACGTGGAAATTTCTGTTTCCACTTCCCAAATTGCTCGGTCTCCCATTGTCAAGGATACACATTAGTTTCTTTTCTCTCTTTCTTATCGTTATTTGTATATGATCTTACTTACGTTTTCTACGCAAATGTAAATATCACATTATATAATTAATAAATGATTTGTGTTCTTATATTTGAATTCTCACATTATCATTATTATAAATATTATCATATATGGATTCTTAGTTAGGAGAGTTAGTTATTAAGGGCTAAGTTTTAGATTTAGAATTAAGTGTTGATTATTTATGGTAACACTATCATTATAATCACATGTAATATAGTATTAGATTAAGGGGGAGTTGTATAGATTTAAACTTTGTTTTTGTTGATGACAAAGGGTGAGAAGTATAAAATAGGATAGTTAAGCATAGATTAAGGGGGAGTTATTAGTTTTAGGGGGAGTTATTAGGATAGAAGTAATATTTTACAAACAAAGGTTGTCATCATCAAAAAGGGGGAGATTGTTAGTCCCTGAGAAATTGGTTTTGATGACAACAACCTTAGAATAAGGTTATAAAATATAAATACTAACATTATTGTCTAGATATATATGTATATGCAGGATATATATACAGGTACCAAAGAATGAAGAATGTACAGTATAGAGATTCAAGAACTGATGAACTCAAGATCGAAGATATCAAGACTCATGAGTATCAAGATTATCAAGAGTTCAAGATTTCAATATAAGTAATTTAGTTAGGAATTTTGTTAAAACTCCTAGAAAAGCACTGACATCTTAAAATCCATTTTATTCGTGGAATGGAATCCACTTCGAGCCCGTTAAAGGGATGGAACCCTAAGTAGGATGGAACCTACGAAAAATATAGTGGAACATTGTTTTGTATCCGCTAACTTTTATTCAAATGTTTTACAAATTATATCTTGTTTTCAAAATGATTTCAAAATCTTCCTTTTTAAATCAAAAACATCTATCCTGGTTTTAAAATACTTTTAGCCTCAAAATAATCTTTATTTTCAATATCAAATTATCCTTGGTTTTAAACTATCTTTTAATTATAATATATTTAACTTTTATACTTAGATTTAAATATAAAATTATAGTAAAATTTTATATATACCAAAATATTATTCTCTATACTTATTTATGTATTTCAACTATAGTTAAGTATATTTATAAAGTTTAAAATATTTTTAATACAAGATAGAAGTTATTTTCAAAGAAAACCAAATTACCAAAAATAACTTAGGCCTGTCGACAACACCAAGGAACCCTTGTCGACAAGGTGACAGTTTATTTCAAAAGTTTGAATTTCAAAGTAAGTGTCTATTCTTCATATCCTTTCACGAATGGACATGGCTGTTGTTCTACTATAAATAGGGGCTGTTTTAAACGAATTACATATATATTTTCTCTGATTTCACTCCTCTTCTTCTTCCACATTTCTTTATATACATTTTTACCATTACTCTGCCGAAATCACCATTGAATCTAACAAGATCATCTCTGGTTTGATTCTCTATCACTATCTCAACAAGATCCCAGTACTATTCAAAGTTATAGACTTCTTTGTATTCAATCGAGCGAGAAAAGGTGTGATTGTAGCCTGGAAAATCAATCGGGTGAACTTGTTAACCGTAAAATCAAGTATCTCTACTCAGAGGATTGTGAATCTGGAGCGGTGTACCTCGTGGCCTTGAAATCGAGGGTGTAATTGTAATAATTGATTTTGAAAGGAAATCCATACTTGTGTTGCGGGACTGGATGTAGGGTAACTCCGAACCAATATAAAATCCGGTGTGTTCTTTCCTTTATTGCTTTTACTTTATATGTGCATCTGTGTTTGATTCTGTGATCATATCCGTGTCTGAATATTGCATACATTTGTGTTCAAATTAATATAAATTCAAAAAGAATTAGTAATTCCTTAAAACACTATTCACCCCCTCTAGTGTTAATTCTAGCCTTAAGATCCGTAATCCGCATTTCTCACAACAATTCACTAGTTAATATAAGTCAGTCAGGGATGTTGCCGGCTACTTTTGGAGCTCTCTCTACATTCTAGACGTGTATCTGACACTTGAACATAGGGTCATGACCAAATAATTCGCGTCCGCATCCAAGCTTGGGTGGATTCTTTGTTGAAGCATTTAACGTACTACCGCAAGCTTTTTAAAGGACCCTTCTTGATGTTTCCTAGTTCAGTAGTCATCGTGACATAGGTTCTGGAAGTGAATAAACGAGTCTTGAAATCTACGCACAATTGGGCCCAATAACCGATGCTACCCGGATGCGAATGCCGGAACCAGTGAGAAGCCGGTCTTGTAAGAGTGGATGGAAAGAGCAAGCATTTTTCCAAGCCAGAAAGCTGGCCGGCACAGGAAATGGAATTAATGGTAGTAATGTGGTAGGATAGGTCGGCACTCCCATCATAATTGTTAATAGGCAGCAAAGCATACCGTCGATGGATGTAAGTATTCAGAATTTAATCGGAGAATGGTTCCCCATTCTCATCATCAAAGAATGCTTCGGCCCTTGCATTTTATAGAGTTGCTGGCAGAATATATGCATTTCTTCCATGACACTAGCATCGGCCTATTGAGGAATCTTCTGGTCAACTATGGGCTCAGGACTCAAGCTTCGCTTGGGCGGAGTGAGAGATTGGAAACGAGATGGAGAATGGTGACGATGCGGAGCAGGAGTCCTCTCCCTATGCATAAAGGGTGACTTGTAATATACAGCCTGCCCTCCTTCTCTTGATCTGTTTCTGGCCACACCTCTATAAGATCTGGAGTGTGCCGAGAGAGTCACATGTGCCCTACCAATGGTAGGGGCAGTGCCATTGAGGCGGTCAAAATCAGAAGTTCGCAGATAGTCAAAACTGGTGGTTGTTCTGCTAAAAGTGAATGATGATGCCTTGGCACTATAGGCACAACTATATTTGGGGCAATATCAATTTGGCTAGGCAAGCACGCAACATACCTCTTGGGATGAGCATAAATGTCAATGAGCGGGGTTTCGGGCGCTATCCTTTCCCGAGCCTTAGCAGTGTTCATGAGGTCATAGGCGTCGGGAAGCATGGGTCTATAAGCAGGTAGGTCGACTAGGTCATCCGAAGGAGGAGCTAGTGGGATAAAGTTTACAGTTACTTGGGCATCCAACTACGTCCTTAAGCCATTCAGATCATAGGCTAGCTGACCCATATTTGATAGCCGAAGCAACATAGTATGCCACATGTCTTCGTTGATACCAAGATTGAGTTGGAAGGCACTAGCGGAAATGTTGCCAATTGTTTCATGCCCATTGGAATTGTTACCTTTGGCTAGTGGAAGGTTGTGGATGGTAACAAGTCAGATCATTTTTTTTGAGAAGTGTAGAAAGATGAGAGCTTTAGGGGGGAGGTCCTCCTTCTAACATCAAAATATTGACTAGATTTTTAACTAACATCGGAATTAGACCAATGCATTAAGAAGAGAAAAAGTTAGTGACTAATTACTAGGCTTAAAATGAAAAATGAGGAAGAACATAAGCAATTAAAGCAAATGACACCAAATATACAGTGGTTCGGCAAGATTGCCTACGTCCACTATGAAGTTTTGTCACTATATTTCTCTCTTACAACTACAGGGAAATAGGGAATTAAGAGAGAACAATAATAAAAATAAAGCACTTAAGACCAGTGAGGTGGTTAATCTTAAAAACTTGTTGTGTGAAGAGCGTCGGATTGTGTACAGTACCCAGATCTCTTATATTTTCCAAACCCTTTGAAGTGGTAGTGTATAGAGTATTTATAGTAGCTGAGATAGATGATGGATAGCTGAAATCATGCTGCAAAATAGGTGGGAAGAGCGCATGGCCGTTGATCTGGTTGCTTGGTTGGATAGGAGACAACTACGAAGGTGCAATGGGATGTGCGGTTGAGAATTATATTAATTGTTCCTCTATACAATGCGCATGCTTTGCATTTAATGCACATTAAATGCCGATGGCTTGCTATAGCAATAGTCATCACTTTAACCACCCAGCTACATGGCTTGGTATATATGAACAGTCAGTTTGTCGTTTACATAGTATTATTATGTGGAAAAGCTTGTTGAGATGACTGGTCGGTTGCTAATGTTTTGAAGGAGACTGAAAGTAGCTGGGGACCCTTATTACATATCCACCATTTATAATATAAATGTAGCACTTTACATAAAAATGGTTGTTGAGCACCCTCAAGCCATAGAATATAGTGTTAATATTATCCCTTGATGAGTAAGATTATTATGTGATATATTGAGCACCTCAAGCATTACATTATTCCATTTGGATATTGTGGGTCTAGGGTATCTAATGTACTTTATTATATGTTAAGCACCCTCAAGGTCATAATGATGATTAAAAGCATAGTTAATAGTATGTCGGAAGTTATATACAAGGTATAATTAGTAAAAATGTCACTTACCATTTATAGGGACTATAATTTTTTGAACACCCTCAAGGTTGTAATAACATGATATACATATTCTAATACACATCGCAGGAATTTAAGGAATTCCTATATCCCTTTTAGGGTTTTTAAGAGATGTAGAATTTTATGGGAGCCTTATCAGATAAATATAATAAGTTAATCTAATAAGTATAAGAACATATGTGATGTTATAATCTATTTTAATAACTTTGAGCAACTAATATATTTGATAAAATTGTTTACTGATTAAAATATTCTAAATGTATCGAATTAAAGATTTACAGAAAATGTAAAATTTACTTACCAATAAATCTTTTTGCATGTTGTTACTTCAGGGCCTATGCAAGAGCCAAATAATACAAGGATTAAAACATTCATGCATTAGTCACTTAAGTATTAATTTTTCTGAGATTATGTATTGTCTTTTATTAGTTTTGAACTCTGAAGTAATAAAAGATCCAAATTACACCACATACAAAAGTTGTATGGTAAGCAGTCACATTTGTAATGTAAGAAGTATCGATAAAAATGTTTCATTCCAAATGAGCAAGCATATATGGTGCAAAATCATGTGTTCAATATGATTGAATACAGTAAGGATCTTGTTGGGTTAGAAATAACATTAGACCAAAGACTACAAACAAACTAAGGAATTCAATCACCTAAATGTCAATGATGATCTGTTTACTTAAATGCATCTTATTCGATATCCTTAAAATGTTAAGGATGACCGAATGCATTTGTATAAAGAATTCGATGTAGTCTCGTACTAAAGCATTCATCCTCTGAAAAGCTTGACCCTTTAAAGAAGACAATGAAATTTTTTTGAATGGTAATAATATTGGCATAGTTGGGATGAAGAGAGTGAATGATCACTTCTGCCTCATGAAGGTGCATCAGAAACAGTATTGTTTAAAATATTAGTATAGCTTGATAGGGAACAAGAAATATGTTTTTTATTCCAAATGTATTTTCCTCTTTTTTTAAATTCCCTAAAAGATTTATTTCTTTGAGTTCGGGATACTTGATCTAAAACTCTCAACCATAAATTATTTAAATAGCCTGTAGTAAGTGGTTGAATATACCTTCATATTTGAATGTTGTTATTGTAACAAGTGAAATAGTGAGAGCATACCATATACTGCTTGATAATGGATGTATCAAGTTTTGAAATATTACTTTCATGTATGCCAAATATGTTTATGAAATAATAACTATTTTTGGTACTAACTGAAAGTAGAAGTAGTTTTGTTTTAATATGAATATTATAAATATTCATTATAAGAATAAATCTACGCTTTGGCATTTCAATGATTGTATTTGTTTTCATTAAAAAGGCAATGTGTTAGCTATAGAAAATACAGAAGCATCTAAGATAATTAACAACTAATTTTGAAATTATAGACTAAGCTATATCTTTAAGAAATAATTCTTTAGTCATATGGTTATGAATCATATGGTACTTATGAGTTGTATCTCAAATAATTAACAACAAAGCACCCATTCGGTGGGAGCGACAAGAATTAATGAACTCTTCATATGGATACATATAAATGTATGTGGTCCAAGATCTACACATATCAAAAGCGAATATACTTACTTCGTCATGTTCACCAACAAATTGTCTTAGATATAAACATGTATTTTTGATATACATGTTAGATATCTATGATTAATTCATAGAATATAAAATGGAAGTATAAAGAATAACGTGCAAAGGATATAAATCAATTCAACTTGATTGAACAAGTAAGTGTTTTGTTGAAGAGTTCCAATAGTACTTAAAAGCGAATAATCCTCTCTATGTTATATAATGATGTATCAATAAAGAGCAATCAGACTTTTTTGGACAAAGTACGATTGATAATGTTTGAAGTGAAGTGGACTTTGTTGGAAAAAGTAACTAGGAGTAAGTACATATGTTAAATTTTATTTAATCTAAAAGCATAGTTTGTGATCTCATATAAGATAAGCATTAGGAAGGAAATCCCAATCTTAAACAGTTAAGATATGTGGTTTTCCAATTTACATTACGAGCGCAAGTTTTGTAAACTCAAAACCAGATTTATTTTATGTATGTCTATAGGCAGTTCATAAAATGTATTGAATGTCTATTCCATCCTATTAAGAAATAAATTGTTTTTTCAAGACATACCACCTTTTTGCCAAAGGAATTTCTTTCTAGAGAAATTAGTGGTAGTGCGATGGACATGGATAAAATTCAAGATTATAACATACTAACTGATTACATAGATGAATTCTATATAATCACACCCAATATAGACATAGCTCATTAAATGTCTAATAAGAATTCTTATGCATTGAAGAGAAACTATGAGTTTCTTACCAATGTCGAGAAACGAATTGTTAGTAGTAATAATTTCCTTAATCGTTGATAAGCCATGGAGAGCATAGACTCTACCACATGACATAATGCTTTAAATCAAAGATGGACTACAAGTTCATTTAAAAAATATGATTTTGTTAATTGTATCCAAAAGGATATGATCCGACAGTTGCAATTGAGTCTTCGAAAAGAAGATCAATGAAGTTGGAATTGTATAAAGGTTCATTGATAGGAAATGATTTAATCAATTTTGAATGTTGAAACTTGTGAATTAATTTTGCAAGTCAACGTGCCCCTACATCATAAACGATATTTTGATACGGCTAAAAGCCGTATCTAATCTTATTAGATACGGCTAAAAGCCGTATCAAACTATGCCGAGCTTAATATTTTGATACGGCTTTTAGCCGTATCTAATGAGCCAATTAGATACGGCCTAAGGCCGTATCTAATTGGCTCATTAGATACGGCCAGAAGCCGTATCTAATTGACAAATAGGCAGCGTCTAATGAACCAATTGGATACGGCTAAAAGCCGTATCTAATTAGTCAATTAGATATAGATATATAATCAATATCCAATATATAATATTATAGACCTATTCATATCCAATATATAATATTATAGACCTATTCATATCCAATATATAATCAATAATCATTACGAGACATCAAAACAAATAATATTATAGACAGTGCACATTCAAATTATTCAATAATCCGCATTGCAGTGCGTAATAACTTAACAATATCATTACATAATATCATTACATAATACTAGCATTTAGCACATTAATATATCGCAGTAGCGTATACTAGAAAACACTATCGCTCCAGTACCAAGATCCAAATACACAACAATAATACAAATGTATCACATTACTACATAATACAAATACACAACAAGCCTCTATTATACTGTGTTGTTATGGCAGCCACTGCACAATGCAAAGCCAAAGAGCTAACTCCTCCAGCCCAAAACATCTACACAAGCATTACAAAATATTAGTACATCTTTAGTTTTAGGAGTTAACTCTATATTACGGTTCATTGCAACTACATACGATAAAAAAGTAAGTGGAGCAATTAAACGTCAAGATAAATAAAAAGACTCAAGACATACGATTAAAAAACCTTGATCAAGATGAAGACATAAGCATGAATAATGAACCGCATGGAAAAATACAGGCTAGCAAGTGCAAGTCTATTATATTCAGTAAGGTCCATACCCAAATCTGTTATAACATAAAACATCAGATGGTATATGAAAGCAAATAATTAAACCTTTGTGTTGCATCTCAGGCTCTCTGTAATGGAACAATGGTGGTATTTGAACATAAAATATACCAAATTATTTGAACACAACTTTTCTTGAAGTCGTAGAAATACTCTTAACAATATAAAGTCAGGTCTAGCATTGTCCCATCAGAAGAACTCCGAGTTGTTAAGCATACAGTGAAGTTCAGTTATTATTATTTTTCCTTAAAAATTCATATGGATATGTCACCTCAAGTCAAAGCTAAATGAAGACTAGAAAATTCTGGAATAACTCGAAAGATGTTATGTATGAAATACTGCAAGGGAACATGAGAAATTCACTCAGAATTGTGATCTAGAAAGTGTGAAGTTCAGGGTACTAAAGAGATTAATAGTTAGCAGTAACCTTCTCACTAAAATTCCATTCGTGGAGTTTATGATAGGAACCAAAAACATCAAAGAATATAGTAAATACAAAAATCAAGTGGATATATTGAGAACAAAATAACATGCTACATTTACCGTATCATGGTTATGAACAAAAATAAAAACACATTTAACATAGTATACATCAGGCTAGCTAACCTATCAAATTTTGCTACCAAAAAATTGGGACATCAACTGCTTCAATAGAAGGATGTTAGATCATCAGTATGCATTGAATAATTAGAAGAGCTTTCATTAGCTTGCATTGAAGCCATTCTAGAATCAAGAATTGCCAGCTGAGATTTCACCCAAGGTGGATTGAACCTTCCCTCAATCCATAACCCATTAATTGATATTGTTGGAATTTATCTGATTTGAGACCATGACTGAAGAAAAAGAAAATCCAAGTGTTTTCTGTTCTTGTGCTTAGAATGCTTTTATATAGATTGATGATAAAAGCTTACATGATAGCTTTATCTATATGTTCTCAATGCGTGTCAAAGCTGAAGGGAAGTTTGAGTTAGCGGAATAACGTGAGGTCATTACATTGTTATATATGTATGAAAAGTATTTGATGTTTTAGACATCTCCTCGAAATAAGAAAATAGTTTGCTTTTGTATCCCATGTGAAAATATATTGCGCTGCTTATTTTCTTTCTACTTTAACTGTACTTCAGATTTCTACATGTCTATCATCACATTGCAATTAGAAGCATGTTTGAATTGTCATGTGTGTATTTTCTTTTTAATCACTGGCATTCTACTGTCAAAATATTCCAATTTTGTACACAAAACTATCGTGTTATTCAATACACCGAACATGATATAAATTCGGTTGCTTTTAGTAATATAAATTGTGAACGCTGAATGAAAACAAACAAGAAATGGTTATTCAGAATTCAGCATTCAGCGATCAGCTTTCAGACTTCAGAGTTCAGCAATCAGAATTCAGAATTCAGCACTTTAAACAAACGGAGCCTTAGTCCACATACACTTCTAGTTTAATTGCTTATATTGGTCATATATTATGACCCTACCCAGTAGAGAATTAGCGTATACACTTCTAGAGAAGAACAAAATGGTGCTTGATAAGTGGATTAAAAGTTCATGTATTTTTATTTCAAATTAATCAAAATGACAAAACTTTTGGTAGATAGAAATTTTTGTTGCACAGGATGACTAATATGAAGTATAAAATTAATTTGCATTCATATTTGTATCGACTGGATTTCAAGACAGTTTCTGGACGCAAAAGCACCGTTCTCATAATTTTAATATTATGTAACATAGAGCATAATATTATGGTCATTTAACCGTTCCAAATAATTTGCAACGGCCCATTACAAGCAGGAAATGATTTACTCCTAAGCTTTACAAAGAACGGCTTACTATAACCATCATAATGTCACATCACTTATCAAGCACCAAGCTAGATGGTTGTTTGTAAACTTTACTTGTTTTGATGCGATTACGCATACGACGATTTAAAAAATATGGTAGTTTCCTATGAACTAACGTTATTCAACTCGCTAGATGTTTTTAATTTTATAATTCATTTATCTAAAAAGACGTTTTATGGTATATTAACAACTTAAAATATATTAATCTGAATTGGAATTAAATTCAAATCAATTTAATGGGACTTGAAATATCGACCACATAAACAGAAAATATACCTGCTCCATCATCTAGAGATATCGAATAAGACACTTCGGATGGCACACATATCCACCCACTCCAACATCAGCAAAGGTCTCTGCAAATTGATGATTCATTTTGCTGGTTCTCTCATCTGGTAGCAGTATACTGTCCAACACCACTTTTTCATGTGTGGATGGTACAGATTTCCCATGGATGTTGGACAATGTAGAATCTCGGCATATAGTACCTGTTGCAATAAAAGGGAATATTTATTATTATTTAAGTTTTCTACTTATTATGTCATAAATGTTTAAATGTTAAAAATACCTGTTCCTATTACTTCTAAATCAGAGTTGAGGATTTCACATTTTTGATTGTTCATAACATTGGTCGAATCCTGGAACTGCGAAGCAATTAATTCAGGAGCATTGAATTGTGTGGCGCGTCCTCCATCAGAAGAATTGACCGGTGCACGAATTCCCTATTCAATATTTCCCACCATGTTGATCAAAACCTCCATTTGCCCAGACAAATTTCCCACTGTACCCTCCAAACTTCCCACCCTCATTTTCAACTCATCCTGCTCGCCATGAACATGTCGGAGTCGTTTCTGTGCAATGGCACAAGCCTTAACTTTAGTCTTTGGTATAACGGTCCCAACACCGCGGCTCCTACCCCTTGCATCCTTACCAAGCACTTGTGATAAGATGTCTTCATCCACTGACAATTTTTCTTCATCACTATCAGTGATCTTTTCCTTCGCTTTCGCAATTTGATCCTGTAATATGATAATACTTACATGAATAAGGAATTTTAAAGAATATGCAAGTTAATATTTGTTTAACTTACAAAGTATGAAGAAGTGGCATCTGATATGCTACCATCTTTTTTCCTGTGTGTCTTCTCCCATACTTGACGATGACTGATATTTGTTGATGGACTAGCAACGATCTGCAATACAAGTTGATGCAACGACATGAATATCCAATCACAATGTGTAAATCATTTGAATGAAAATGAATATAAATTACCATTTCTTGTTCTATTTTAGCATGACTTTTACATCCTGCATGATGAGCATAACTGAGCAATGCTCTGTTCTTTTTGCCTACCTCCCTTCTTCCGCTCGCTTCAGGCGTTGCTTCATTTTTTACGAACTCTGCCCAATCTTCTTGAGCAACTGTAGGTGGGCAATTTTTCAACCGTTCTTCATCATTGTTGAAAGGGTTATAATAAACTACTCTCAGGTTTTTCTTGTATCTCCTAAAAGCCTCGGCCATTCTCTTTAAAAACATTTCCTTTGAAAGCGGATCGAGCTCATAAATTTTCTGCAAAAAATATATTAAATTATGTGTTGTGCAAAGAGTTGAAACCATAAGGCTATTGAATGAAATAGTTGTTGTCAAACAGATAAGGATACTTACCACCAATTCGTTCCAAACGTTGTCCTTGTATATTCTAGGTACTTTATTCCAACTTATATATGATATCGGCACATGAGCTCTTACTAGTTTACCGAGCATAGTAGCGATTTTTCCAGCGTTATCTGAGACCGGAATACCAAGTAAGTTTTGATCAACTTTCTTCGCCTCTGAACATGACGAATGTGAATATGGTGGATTTTCTGACATAGTTTCCTGCAAAATATAATATTACTAATTATTTTAATAAGTCACGATAATAATTATACATGTATCAATGTATCAATGTCAACACTCCATAATATAACACACTTGCACATACAAAATTATTAAGTGACAACACCTGGAATTGCATTGGAATGTATAAAATATTCAAAACCATACATACACACAATCGTGCAATTAAAAATATACAGACACACAATCATGTGATGTACGAATACTAATAAGTTAACATATGGATTTGGTAAGGTCTTCTAATTTTTCATTGTCTTCAAAAGATGATTGATAGACGGTAGGGAACTCAATGTCATCCACATTTGTAGTCAACCGTTTTGGTGTATGCAAGACCACAGACCATCCGTTATTTTTTAAATCTTTTGAGTAGAAAACTTGACTCGCTTCTGATGCAAGAATAAATGGCTCGTCATTCACATTATTTTTGTTCTTCAATTTCCCTATATTTACCATGATGAGGTTTGAAATGGGATCTATTTTGCAACCATTGACCTTATCCTCGATTTTACCCAATCACAATAAAAAACTGTTTGTTTGCAGTCAGTGTAATTCAACTCAAGTATCTGTTGAATGACTCCGTAATACGTTGTTTCTGCTTCCTTATAATTTTTATCCTTGCCACTCGCTCTAAATTTTGTAATTGCTCTCATGCATACACCGCTATTTTGTGTTACCATACGGTCTTCGTACTTTTTCGTGGAAAATGAAAATCCATTCACTTGGTACTTCATATAACTACGCGTTATGAACTTCGGCCCGTGCACTAACCGCCACAGAGTTGGATCAACATCGATGGTCTTTAACAGCTACATAAATTTTAATAAGTAAAAAAGCATGGTCACAAAGGTGTATTGCACACTTATAAACATATGAAATACTTAAGACGAAGTTAAACCTCATTATGTAACCATAGATTAAAACTTTGAACTACTTCCACGGTGGTAGCCCTGCCTCTAGGTTGAAATCTAGTACTTTTCACATAGGAGTTATACCTCCTACGAAAAACACATATCAAAATGTATATATAAATTGAATTAAAAAAATTAAAATTCCAAACAAGTTCGTGAACTTACTTCTTCCATTCATCCAATCCATCGTACTTATTAAGGACCCATCTACGCACCTGTTCAAACTGTACTTGGGTTAACGTTATGTCTTTACCATTATCCAGAGGTATCTCACCAGCAAACTCATCGTCCTCGTCTAAAAACGCTTCGCGGGTATGTTTATGATTGCCATCACCTCCGTTTGGCATATATTCCATGCAGTAAAGACTAGCTTCTTATACGATATATCCTTCTGCAATACACCCTTCAATGTATCTTTTGTTGCACACATATCATTTATATGTTTTCATCAACCTATAAATGTGATCAATTATATACTATAGACGGTAGCTATTTATATGAAATAATGATGTGCATAACTGAAATTAGAAATTTACCGTTCAAATGGATACATCCATCTATATCTGACAGGGCCACAAATCTACGCTTCATCGGCTAAATGAACCATAAGGTGGACACTGATATCAAAAAATGCAGGTGGAAAATGTTTTTCAAAAACACACATTACTTCTACTAAGCTAGCCTTTGCTTTTAAAAGATGTTCCCTATTGATCACCTTTGAACACAAAATGTTAAAGAATAAACTAATACGATGAACAGCATTTCGTAGATCCTTATGTTGTGGATAAGAATGTTGAAGCAATACCGGAAGCAAAAGCTGCATTATGACATGGTAATCATGTGACTTCATATTTCTTAGTTCAGGAGGATTGATGCTCACATTGTTGTGAAAGTTAGAAGAAAATTTGTTAGGCACTTTCAGATTTTTCAAAACGGTGCAAAACCGTATCTTTTCTTCTTTGCTCAAAGCGAAAGTTGTCTTTGGTATGATTGTTTTATTTGTTTCAGGATCTTCCATCACCCACAACTTTTGTTTTATACCCATGATTTTCAAATCCTTGCGTGCATTGATGCCATCTTTTGACTTATCTTTATGGTCCATAATGGTGTTGATGAGATGCTCCATGACATTCTTCTCCGTATGCATAACATCAATATTATGTCGGACCAAATTTGCTTTCCAATATGGTAAATCAAAAAAGATAGACCTCCTATACCATCCAGAAATATTGTCAACATCTTCATTGGTTGACTTTTTCCATTTTCGACCAATTTCTTCTTTTTTTTACCAACTTTCATTTTGATATTCGCTACTTTCTTTTCAACTTGAAAACCAGTCAATGGCCATTTAGGACGACGAAGTTCTTGTTCGTTGTTGAAATTTGTCTTATCGTATCGAAACTTGTGTTCGTTAGGAAGAAACATTTGATGTCTCATGTAACACATCTTCTTACTTTCAGGAAGATAATAAGAACAAGTGTTTTCCCCACAAACAGGACATGCTAAGTAACCGTGAGTTGTACATCCCGATAAAGTCCCAAAAGCAGGGTGATCATGGATTGCCCACAGCACCCTAGCTCTCATTGTGAACTTAGATTTATTTAACGGGTCAAATGTAACTACTCCTTCCCATAACTGCTTTAACTCGTCTATCAACGGCTGTAAATAAACATCAATATCCTTTCCTGGTTGTTTTGGCCCAGAAATCAACAATGTTAACATTGAGAACTCCCTTTTCATGCACATAGACGGAGGAAGATTATATGGTACTACAATTACTGGCCAACAACTGTAAGGGTTAGAGAGAGAAGCATGTGGATAGAAACCATCTGTTGCTATTCCAAGTGTGACATTTCATGGCTCGGCATCAAAAGTTTGATCAAATGAATCTGCGACTTTCCATTGAGAAGTGTCACATGGATGACGCATTACGGTTGGATCAGACTTGGCACGACCATGCCAGGTCATCGCATCTGCCATCCATGGTACAGTATACAGTCTCTTCAATCTAGAAATTAAAGGAAAATGTCTTAATGTCTTTCGAGGTACTTTGGTGCATTTTCTCTCTTCGTTTAATGATGTCATATATCTTGGTTCATTGCAATTTGTACAAGAAACTTTGTTCGCATCATCTTTCCAGTACAATATGCAATCATTGATGCATGCATCATAAGTTTTGAAATTCATCCCAACTTGCTTAATGATCTTCTTCACGTCGGAGTACTTTGTCGGCAGCGTGTTACCTTCGGGGAGTAACTCCTTTATTAGTTCGAGAAGTGCAGTCATACTATTATCTGAAAAGCTGTATTGGGTCTTCAAGCTATTCAGTTTCACAATGGCATACAGCTTCGTAATCCCTTTTGAACATGAAGGATACAGTGGCTCTTTTACGCTACCAAAAAGCGATTTATACTTCTTACTTTCATTGTCCTGCCAATCTAGATAATCAGTAGACTGCTCTCCAACATTAGCATGATCAGGCAACGAATTTGTAGGTTGAAAATGATGAAATCTATCTGCATCATTGACCAGATCTTCCATCCTAATATGTTCAGACTCAGCAGTAGTTCTGCCATGACAAACTGGTTGCTGTTTTTCCATCTCCGCCCTTTTTTCCCCATGAAAATACCACGCTGTATACGATTGGATAATACCCCATCTAAGCAAATGAAAATGAATGTCATCTAATTTGATCATCTTCATATTTTTGCACCGGGTGCAAGGGCATAAATACAATCCTTTCTTACCACCGTTTTCTTCAACAAAACTAATGAACTTCTGCACCCCGTCTATATAGTATGTAGATCATAGATCTGATTCATTTATCCATTATTTGTCTATGCTGAAAGACATACTGCCCTCCTATATCATATTTAACAGAACATGAGACTTGCCCTTCAATGGATCCTCGTTCCAACTACTCGAAAAGAATATTTTTGAAATTATATTGAGAAATTAAACTCATATAAGACTATACATGGTCTTGAACAAATGAACACTTAGCGACTGAGACGCGGATGCTTTAGTGGTTGCATAAGTTGGCTTTTGCATGGGTCTTGAAATGACAATATGCTAAAAGATTTATTGGTAAATATATTTTATATTTCTATGTCAATCTTAATTTAGTTAATTTGTATATTTTAAACGATAAACATTTTATCAATGATAGTGTTTACACAAATTTATGTATGTAGATTATTTTAACTTTATACAACATTTATTCTTACAACATTATTCATTTCATTTTTCTAATAAGCCACCGAATTTTATATATTTTAAAACCTAGAAAATTATATGAAATTTTCGGAATAGAAAGATTGAAACTAACATAAATCCAGAAGTCGGTGTGATACATGCGGATTCAGACAAGTTGCGGATGTGTTCACATACATTAGGTACAAAAATAATAATTATTATTTTTAACAAGAACAATTGCAAGACACAGTTAATGCCGCATATATCTTATAATTACCCCACTACGAATATGTTTGTCTCTTGCGTTCAGAGTAGAAGTCTATTCGTTTACAATGTTCAACCGGCACAAATTAATTTCTTTGCATGCAGTGTCTGTTCATTAACTGCAATGTTGCTAAATTTAGACAATATTTTTACTCAGGTCATTTTGATATTTATGCACTTAAAACAAAAATTGTTTCTTCTATAAATATTCTGTTTTTTGTATCAGGAATCGTAGGTTAGATGTGAAAAGATCCACGTATGTGATTTGCTTGATATCATCCATCTATTTCGTGGCTCCATTACATTTATGTTGACACACACAATTAATTAATGCTTATTTATTATGAGTATGAATAAGATGAAAAGGACACCGTTGTCGGTTATTTATCCATTATTAAAATATATATGGCAAAAGAAAGAATTGGTCGGTATAGATCTTCATTGACACTGAACACAATATGAAAATTGTTGAATGGAAAAAGCATTCTGGTTGAAATACGAAGCGTGTGGAAACTAGTAGAAGGCTGGCATCAAAGGTATAACGAGCAATAACAAATAACAAGTGGCCAATAGGAGTAAATGGAGGTAGAAGGCGTAGGGTCGTTGGTTGAACACCCTTTGTTCTGGTCGCCACCAACTTGGTGTGTTATGTTTTAACACCCTTTGTTTATTTGTTTTTGCAACACAGTTTAGGAGGAGGTCTTTGCTTGTGACAAAAAATATACACCCATATAAATGATCATCAGCAACAGCAAAGCGGTATGGCTTCTAAAAAGAAATAAACTCACAGCTTATGGATTTGAAATCTTTGGATTACCAACTATCAATTTTAACCAAAAAATATGAATGCGAGAAGAAATTAACCGAGTGTGCAAGTCAATATCCCTTGTCTTTTCATTTCTATAGTTCATACATCAAATCAAGTTACAGAATTTTTCATTTTAAAAATGCTCTTTGGTCCATTTACTAAAAAACTTGTAGGCGAATCGTAGTTACAGGATAGATACGTGGAGTTCACATATGATGCGGACACCGCATGTGTATATTTATTTGTCTAATGTAAGTAATTATTATCCGTAAATTTATAGGTAAGATTAGTATTTTTCTATAGTGATAAATAAATGATAATTGGGATAATATTGAAACTATAGATAAAATACATTGTCAAATAATATACTAGTACAGCATATTTTTTTTCTTGTATTATTAAACGTACTCCAATTTTGGTTAATAGGGAAAAGTAGCACTATATTAAATTAAATTTGTGACATACATAATCATCCATTAACGTTAAGCGGAATAAATTATCTTTCCATGATCATTCTTCAATAATACATAGGAAAAATTAAATCTTGGTTGTTTATTCAAAATCAATATCACGGGAACTTTGCATGAAAAAATGCTTAAAATAAGAAACACAATGGTCAAACAAATCTACTCTTTGAAATACAGTTAACGAAAATATTTTGATATCTAGTCCAATCCGACCATTTTGTACTCCGATGGACGTTTCCACATTTTGAAGGGTTATCAGGGCAGCCCCGGACAAAGGCCGTCAAAATAACAACACATAAAAAGAGAGGGTGAAAAAAAATAAACCTGAAAAGGAGTTGTAGGCGGAATGGACAATAATGAACAGATACAGTGATTAATGAGTGATGGTGTAGGCTGTAGACTAGGTAGAGCCTACAGCTTGCTTTGCCCTTCAAAGTCAAATGCGTGTCCAATGCATGACCCTTATCTTGCCTATCTTATTTTTGCCTATCTTATCTTAAACAGCTATTATTTTTATATCATTTATACGCATAAAATATATCATTTTTATTAATATAATTCGAGTCATTTTGGAAAAACATATCAATTTAAAATCTTTACATAACCATTATAATAATGAAATGAATTAAAATACTAATAGGAAGGTTGCACGTAAAAGGCCATAACATTTGTCTGCTACATCATGTTAATTAATTTATATAATGAAGTCATTTCTTCAAAAATAAATAAATTCAAAGGTTTCAAGTATCTTACATTGTAAAACCACAACCTACAATACAACCTTCAAATCTAAAAATGACATATTGATTTTGAGAATTTAATAATTATATCATTTATCATCGTACATCAGTTAATTAATAACATAATATAAGAAATTTTAATAAATAATGTAAATCTAAAATCTCCGATTGCGTTGTATTATAAAAATACAAAATATGAATTTTTTTAGAATATATTAAAAATAAAAAGAATAGCGGATAAGTTTATACTTTAAAAAAAATAGGGATTGATTTTAATTTTGATAAGCAACAAGGGGGTTTGAGAATTCAGCATAAAAAATAACTTTGTAAATTACAACTTCATTTCATGGCAGAAATGTCATTTTGATTCATTCTCATTTCTCCAAGCTCAACAATTTGGAACCATAACATTCACTAGTCATCACCAAAAAATACATCCAAAACATACTGATTTTTGAAGTTCCTATTTATAAACTTTTTGAAATTGCTTATATAATTTTTTGTCAGCTAAATATTTCACCTTATAACACTACTTTTTGGACACTTTAATATGATACTTACCTCATTAAAATCGTGTCAATAAAATCCAAGTGAATGTTAAGAGGAACGTGTGGAAATCAGTATAATAGCATACTAAACATGTTTTGACTATGTTGATTTAGTAGAAAATATCAAACATCATCAACTGATGTATTCAAGTCTGAAAATAATTTTGATTGTATGAATCTGGACTAAAAGTCAAAAAAGAAATATTCGTCTCGTGATACAAATTTGGATTAAATCAGACGGTGACATGGATAACTTCTTACATATATCACTTGTTGGAGTTCATCTAATAGCGGTTAAGGGATGACAATGATCTAGTGCTTAGTCTTTGGGTATGTGCAATTAATTTAAAACAGGGTCAAAAATTACAGCAGATTATTACTCATTAATATGATTATTGTAATGCATTTATCAGTGAATAAAAAGTACAATGTGTGCAAATTGACCTTTCTAACAAATATTTTTCATATGCTTTTCAGATGGTAGTACATAAAGATGGGCATTATACTTCTACATATGAATCTTGATGTTTGATTGATATACTTTTCAGATCTAGAAAATGGGTTAGCATTGATAAATGTTACCTAACAATAAAACATTAAAGTAATTAGATTCAAAATCAGATAAAACCATTGCATTCATTTCATTTTTATTATAAATACAGGACAGTGAATGCTGGATGTATACATGAGATTAATAGTTTCATGAATCATGCTATTATTTAAATTTAAATTGCTGGTTTAAATCTTCAATTGGACCATTTCATTGTAACAAATAAGTTATGCTTTACAAGTTGCCATTGTGGTGTTCATGATAGGCTGTTATATGTTATGAATGATCAAGCGGCTAGAAATGCAAGATTGACAAATTAATTTGAAGACACTTAAGCATTGCGCTACGGTTACTGAACACTTGCAAGCATTAGCTCTTATATTCTGATGTCGGTTAGTTTTGACAAAATTAGAGAAACAGACAGACATAATTATTTTGTACATGAAAATTAGAGAAGCAAACAGACATAATTATTTTGTACTTGAAAATTTAGTCACTGACTACCAAAAGTCGGATGTTTAAAATTTAGTCGCTAAGTGTTCATTTGTACTTGATAATTCACCATCATCAAATTGTGAGGACATATCTAAACTTGATATCATCATTGTTTTTAAAAAATCTTTATGGGGAAACAGATGTAACTTCATTTTCTAAGTTAGTAATTTTACATGATTCAAGCTACTTGATCGTTCATAATATAAATTGTTTAGTAAAGAACAATATAATTTAGTAAACAATTAACTTCCTTGCAAGATTTATACGCATGCCCATTCATGATCGTTTTTTGTTTTCCTGTACGACCTAGAATTTTGTAGTATGATTTTAAACATTTAATTGATTTTAAATAGTTAAAATATATGGACTATTTAAATTTCAATAAATGGAACTCAAAATATAGGGTTTATTTTAAACATTAGCACCAAACTGTTTCCAAAAAAATTGCCATTACAACGGCGCCATTTCGTAGCACCGAAGTAATGTCTATGCATTACCCCTCTCCTGATACTTGGCTTGCGCACTTAACAACAATTTTATCCACTTATACAACAATGTCAGAACAATATACAACATTAGCACCAAACTGTTTCCAAAAAAATTGCCATTACAACGGCGCTATTTTGTAGCACCGGAGTAATGTCTATGCATTACCCCTCTCCTGATACTTGGCTTGCGCCATTAACAATAATTTTATCCACTTATACAACAATGTCAAAACCATATACAATGTCAGAACCATATACAACATTAGCACCATGCTGTAAATTATGCAAGGAGATCAAAATAATACAAAATAACATAAGATTGACTATTGTATTAGACATGGTATTATTGGTTTTTTTTAATTAGACATGGGGCTACTCAGCAAAAAAACTGGGTTTCTTCATTTTTTTCAAATTACATGGGGTTACTCAACAAATTCACGAGTTCAAATAGAATTTGCCTAGAGAAAATAAAGACCAAGTAGACTCTATGTACATGGTGCTCTTGCCATGCCATGAACAGGGCCAGTTATGTGGTTTTTCTTTACCAAAGACAAAAGTTTCATTTTTTGACCTCGATTAGGCATTGACAGAAATACAATGATTATATTTCTAATAAATATATGCAGACTATGAACTTATGCAGATTATATTTCTAAACGAATGTATATATAAATCAGACTATAAATAGTTATATACATATTATATCTATAAACAAATATGTATAGATCAGACTGTAAAAAAAAATGCAAAACACATATATATCGAAGTCAAACCATAACAAAATATGCATGCTGCTTATATATATTTAGAGAGCTTGCTATACGATTTCCAAAAATCAAAACATACATATAACTTTATATATTCCTCAATATTTAAATAAGCAAATATATTACCTTGACATACGAATTGTAATACTTTATATATATAACATATATACCTTTCTTTATAAAAAAGAAGAAGCTAGGCACGATCAAATTATGTAAGCGAGATGTGCTGGTCAAGGTTAGTATGAGGTGGAGATGGGCGAGTTTGACGCTGAGGGAGGAGAGAAGGCAGAGCTCTGGCGGCTGTGACAGTCAGGGAAGGAGGTCTGGAGTGGGTTTGCTGTGGTCGAAGAAAATTAATGGGTGGAGGCTATGGGAAAAGTGGGTTCGATTGCGGCCATAGGAATAGCAACAGGGCTCGGAGCAGGCGGGTCTGGTGGCTCGGTTGCGCGTCGGAGGTTGATATGGTGGAAATAGGTGCGGTTGAGTGGTGTTGGACGGTTTTTGCATGGTGGCTGAAGGTGAGGCTGTGATCGATCGCTCTGGCGAATTGGAGAAAAAAATGAAAGCTGGAAATAAAAAAAAGGAGGGAGGGTGTGCGTTTTGGGGAAAATTTTCCCACGAAAAGAGGCAAAGATTTTGATATGGCTATAAGCCGTATCAAATGTTAATACGGCTTACAGCCATAATAAATAATATAGATACGGCTATAAGCCGTATTAAAATTTGATACGGCTTATAGCCGTATCAAATGTGCCGCCTAAGGTTGCGCCAAAATCCTATCTGTGGTGTAGTGTGCTTAAGTTCATTTGGATTTTAATCGCATATTATCAAATGATATGACTTTGAGTTTTGGCACATTGATGTTGGAATAGAACTTCTATATAATTATTTAGAAGATGCGGTTTGCATACAATTGCCAAAATGTCTCAAAGTTAGTGGGAGCGATAACAATGTTTGTGGTTTTTGGATATGATCCAGAGCCAGGCACCACATTAAGGTGGAACAAACATGTAGAGATTAAGCATGTTTGACATAGAAATCAAGTAGTTTGATTTCAGTCAAAATGTAGTGGAAGCGTCTGTCCGTAAGAAAAATATATCAGAGGTACTAAATCCGGTCTAATATTATAAGTAAACAACATACTAGTGATTGTTAACGATGTGCTCATGTTAAAATCAGTTTTAGTTTGGTTTTTTAATTCTTAATGAAGTATTTGGAAGAGAAATCTCTTATACTCCACATAAGAGGATGTTAGGATTGTTCCAATTTATATACACAGACACCATATTAAAATGTTTAATACAGACATATGATATATATCCCTTATGAATCGACAATAGCGATTGTTGTACATTATATAGCACATAAGATTTTGCTTATACACTTGGTCTATTATAAGGTAAAATCACTAAATGGAAGTTATTAATATTCTTGTGTATTTATGAAATACTAGAGAATTGTCTATGGAAACAATGAACTTCTTATAATTAGTGATCAGACTCAAACTTCATAAGTGATATCACATATAGTAAGTTAATCTTAGATTCATGTTCAACCTTAATTAAGGAGCTTTAAGTTGGAATTATTCCAAATGAGAGGATGTGGCAGATTGAATAGTTGGGGCTAAGTATATCACCTTGAATAATGTAACGACTCGTGTTTTACGTATCAAAGGATCGTAAAATATTCTTATTTTATTCATATGAGGTTGTATGACTCTAAAATTTTAGAAAGTGACTCTTAAGGACATTTTCCATATTTATGATTTTTACAGAATTTCTATGCGACCATTTTGACCCATAAAATCTTATTTGGACTATAACTTCTGATAGGAGCCGAATTAGGGTTTCAAACCACTTTCATTGCTTCAGGATTGGTTTCCTATTCTGTAGGGCGGTCATACTAGAAAAACACTTATCATTTGAAAGTTATAGTTTTTTGAGCGTTGACTGCCGCTGGCCAGTTTTAGTGGGTAATTAACTAAGCTCATGCTTAGGTCCACTAACCCACTTTGAAATTTGTGCTAAGGGGAGGCTATAGGAACTGATCTAGATCATTTCCATCTTCCCCAAAATAGTTCTAAACCTCCATTAACCCTAATTTCATCAAAAATCACATCTTTTCCTTACTAATCTTAGCCAAATTATTGATTAAAAGGGTGATTAGTATATAAAAACTAGAGATTACCATTTTTTCTTATTTGAATCCTTCTCCTTTGTTGTCTATTTCAAATCTAAGGGGAAAGATTGGTATTTTGGATATTTGGTGAGTGGTTCTTGATCTCACTATACTATGCATGTTTATATAGTTAAAAATGATGTTTTTGATATGATTTAGACCTTAAAACATTTTCTACACTTAACCACACTTCTATAATGTCTAAGGATGAATATTAAAGGTTTAAAATGAGTTTTAAATGGGTTTGCAATCCCCTCTATTCATATGCATATGCTAGTGTAAAAGTTAGGTCTAGATTGAGATTTACTTATTTACTACATTATTATGTATTGCATGTGTGAATGGATGTTTACTTATATTATTTCATGTTTGTATGTTATTCTTTGATGTTGTTTGTTAGTGTTTTTATACGTAGGAAATTAGTTGGCAAATTGGATCAATCGAAGGCAAAGATGGTCGGAATTGGATGAAATTTGGAGGGCATGCTCTGGAGCATGTGAGGAGTTTGGTGTTCAAGTCGCATCGAAAAAGACTTTAAGTAAACAAGTAGATACCGACTTATTCATGTCTGTTGGATCATAGGTTTTGATTGCTGACAAGACATAACAATTCATGAATCTACGACTACGACAACATCCGGACTCAACGACTCAAAGTATGGTTCATATATGTATATAGAGTCTAGTTTAGTGCTTTGTTAAAATCTTTCGTCAAGAAACATCATTCACATTCAAATAAACTTGCATGCATATTTTCTACTCCCATTTCAAGGCACGGAGGTGGGTCCCCAGAAAACCTATAAACGGGTGGGGGGCATCAAATCTCTGTGCTGGGCTGGCTAAAAACCCTCCTGTTTGTGGTCGGACCAGGCTAGGGGGGAGCTCCTCTCATCCCTTCAATTTCATCAGGGCTCTGGGTTGAGTTTTTAGAAAAAAAACTTGCATGCATATTTTAATCAAAATCAAGTTTTAAAAAAATGCATGGAGCGGGGCTCGAACCTGGGTCACTAGTTTAGAAGGCAAGTGCTCTAACCAAATGAGCTATGGTGATTTTTGATTAACAACATAATTCAGTCGACTGACCAAGATCGACCAGTCGACTGAATATCTATAAACAGCCTATTAAACTTGTGCATTGCTTTTCTTTTTTGAATTTTTGAATAATCAGTCGACCGATCCAAATCGACCAGTCGACTGACCTGAACCCAACTGCCATATTTTGAAAAGACATTTCCATTCTACGAAAGGTTGCGATCCTTCTCTGAACGGGAATGGTTGCTTCTTTTGGTCAAAACTCTTCACCAATGGCAGCAACCCTCTGTCTACTATAAATAGATGTTTCCAAACACTTCATACTCATCTAAAATCTTTCTAACTATCTTGTATTCTTCTTGTGCTCTCATACTCGCATTCAAACAGCATACAAGCATTTTATTGCTTTGAATCTCCAAATTAACTTTCATAATCTTCGATTCTTAGCAACACCTTCTTTTCATATCTTCACATACACTTCATACACTTGAGGATTTGATTATAGGAAGTTTGTACTATCAGAGACAAATCAGTGTTATTAAGAACACAAAGTGTCAAAGCAATTTTATTGAAACTGTTGAAGTCCTGTTCGGTTGTTCAGGCGGGTAAAGTCCTCTTTCGGTTGTTAGAGGCGAAAAAATCTTGATCGGTTGCTCAGTTGTTGTATACCTATTCCTCCGGGTTAAGTGAGGGGTTATTGTGAGAAATTCCAGAGGGAAGTCTGGGACTTGACGTAGAACAGGAAGTTCGAACCAGTATAAAAACTCCTGGTGTGCTTATTCTTATTTACTTTACTATTATTATCTGTTTCTGCATTTAGATTATAATACATTCCATATTACACGATCCTAAGTGATAACTAGCCACATAGTGTGCTATGGATTGTATAATATGGATATATGCTAATACAGAGTGTAGTGGTGATAGCTATACAGTAAATAATGCAGAATATAAAAGCAGTAAAGTAAAATGACACCAGAGATTTTTATTCTGGTTCAGAGCATCGTCCTACGTCCAGTCCCAGACTCCTTCTGGAATTTCACTAAAACAATAACCCTCACTTAACCCGGAGGAACAGGTCTATACAACCCTTGAGCAGCCGAACAAGGACCTGAGCAGCAGAACAGGATTTCGCCTAAGCAGCCGAAGAGGACTTCACACGCCTAAGCACCAGAACATGACTTCAACAAATACAAAAGTTTGTTTTGACTTTGTATGTTCTAATAACACGGATTTGTCACTTGTAGTACACCCTTCCTATAATCTTATCCTCAAGTATGATGTGTGTAGTTGTGTGTATATGAAGATTATGAAGTTTCAAATTGCTTGAAGAATATGGAAATGAATACGTAAGCAATGAATGTATGAATTCAAGAGAGTAGTTAATTCAGAAAATAAGTATAAGCAAGTAAGTGAAGTTGATTTGATCTTGAAATTCATGCATATGTATAGTAGTTAAGAAGTTGCAACTGCTAGCTACGAATAGCAATGGTTGCAACCCTTGGGGAGGAAGACAACTATTCAGAAAAGAGGTGTCTTTTCATAAATATGAATGTTGCATACAGTTCAGTCGACTGGTATAGAACTTCAGTCGACTGAATTCAAAAAACGTGCATATGCATTCAAAAGTGCACAGATTCAGTAGACTGAATTCTGTTGTTAAATAAAAACTGCTGTAGCTCATTTTTATTTACTTTACTATTATTATCTATTTCCGCATTTAGATTATAATACATTCCATATTACACGATCCTAAGTGATAACTAGCCACACAGTAGTCGCTTTCATTTGGTATCAGAGCAAGGCATCTTATAACCGTTACACAGTTATTTGATAATTTTTTTTGCTAATATGGAAAACAACACCAGTACAAGCACTGTCACTAACACTAGTTTTATTGAAGGTCAATCTACTGCACGACCTCCACTATTCAATGACATGAATTACACTTATTGGGCTACACGTATGAGAATTTATATGCAAGCAAATGGTTTTGATTCATGGAATATCACACAATCTGAATAT
Organism: Allium fistulosum; assembly: GCA_030737815.1. Taxonomy (NCBI): domain Eukaryota; kingdom Viridiplantae; phylum Streptophyta; class Magnoliopsida; order Asparagales; family Amaryllidaceae; genus Allium; species Allium fistulosum. The sequence continues at coordinate 372,237,567 of CM060902.1, read as the reverse complement.
AATATACCCACAACTGAATATTCTACATGGTCAAACACACAAAAATTAGATGCTACTGCAAATGCTAAAGCTATGAATATGTGGTTTTGTGCCTTGGACAAGAATGAGTTTAATCGTGTTAGCGTGTGCAATACTGCATATGAAATATGGCGAACACTGCAAATAATTCATGAAGGTACTAACAAGGTTAAACAAAGCAGGATATCTATGCTTAAAAATCAATTTCAAAATTTTAAAATGAAAGAAAATGAGTCCATTAATGATACGTATTCCAGATTCCAAGATATTTATCATTCATTATTAAGACTAGGAGAAAAAAATTCTGATTTTGATATAGTATCAAAAATCCTAAACTCTTTAACGGATGAATGGGAAAGAAAGGTTTTAGCTATTGAAGAAGCAAACGATCTTTCTACTATAAAACCAGAAGAGTTAATAGGAAATCTAATGTCATATGAAGTAAATTTGCAGGGAAAGAAAGTTCAAGCACAGGATAAGAAGAATCTAGCATTTCAAGCAGAACAAGACGACTCTGACTCAGATGAAGAGGATATGGCATTTATTGCTAAGAATTTCAAAAAGTTTTTGAAATTCAAAAAGAATAACAAGATCAAGAGTTACAAAAATAACTCTAGTAACAATAATAGCAATAAATCATTATCTTTTGTCATGGAATGTTATGAATGTCATAAGAAGGGTCATATGAAGGGTCATATGAAGAAAGATTGTCCAGATAAACAGAAAAATAAATTCAACAAGAACAAATTCAAGAAGAAAGCATTTTCTATAACATGGGATGATTCAGATTCTTCATCATCTGAAAGCGACAGTGATAGTGACACAGAGCAAGCAAATGTATGCTTCATGGCTACAAATGATGATTTAAGTGAACTAAGTTTTGATGATTTGGTTGAACTTAATTCAGAACTAGTGGACTTTGCAAAACAAACAAAAAGGCAAAATAAGGAGTTACAAGGAAAACTTAATAGATCTGAATTAGAAATTAGTATGCTAAGAGATGAAAAGAAAATTCTGGAAGAAGAACTTGAAAAATCTCAAGAATCTAATTCTAATTTAGCATCTCAACTTTCTATGATAACTCAGGAATTAGAATTTCAGAAAAATAAAAATGATGATTTATCAGTTGAAATTAATGATTTGAAATCTAACACTAAAGTATTTGAGTTAGAAAAATCTAGTCTCAAAGCTAAGTTAGAAGATATAAATAAAAATATTTATAACTTCAATAAAGGACGAGAGAATCTTTTTAAAATAATAGAAAATTCTCAGGCTACCTCAAATAAAATGGGATTAGGATACAAGAAAATTGAAAATCCAAAGAAATCTGGAAAGTTTAAAAATAAGTTTAAAAACAGTGATATTTCTTTTGAAAATAATAATTGTGACTTTAAAGCTAAATTTGATAAATTTAACACTAAAGTCACAAAATTTAATGAAGGTCAAAACAATTTAAACATGACTTTATCTAGCTCTAGACCTTTACATGATAAAAGTGGTTTAGGATATGATAAAACTAATCGTAGAAATAGCACTAGATACGCTTTCATGTATAGTAAAATGTTAGTGCTAGTACTAAATTTCGAGTAAAGTCTAAATCCAATTTTAATAGAAATTTAAATACTGCTATGACCAATAATATTTATAACTTCTCTAGAAGTACAAAATCATTGACGGGAAATATGAATAAAAATTATCTAAGTATTTGGGTTCCTGTTAATTGGAAAAATAGAGAAAAATACATTGATGATTATTTTGATATGGTAGTTAATAATGAAATTATATTTTTAAAGGTTCAACCACACCCAAATGGATATGGTTTCCTAAAAATTAGGAAATTATAAGAACCTTGGGTATCGCATGCTTTAAATGTTAAATTTTTTTTGATACCATATATTATAAGTATTAGTTATTTTGTTTTATATTGTTTTATGTTAACACTTATGTGGAATATAATTTATGTCATCATATAAACTCTCCTTTTTGACAATGACAAAGGGAGAGAAAGATATTGCTCTAACACTATTTGCAGGAATAAACGATGCAAGCATAGATAAAGGGGGAGAAAAGATTAACTATTTATAGGAATATATAGCATAGATTCAGAGGGAGAAATCTATAGCACAATTACAGGAATATATTCAGGGAGTGAGATAAGTCAACAAAGCTTGTCGAAGATTCGTCCGTAGCAAATGGAGTTGTCATCATCAAAAAGGGGGAGAATGTTGGATCATAGGTTTTGATTGCTGACAAGACACAACAATTCACGAATCCACGACTACGACAACATCCGGACTTAACGACTCAAAGTATGGTTCATATATGTATATAGAGTCTAGTTTAGTGCTTTGTTAAAATCTTTCCTCAAGAAACATCATTCACAATCAAATAAACTTGCATGCATATTTTAATCAAAATCAAGTTTTCAAAAAATGCATGGAGCGGGGCTCGAACCTGGGTCACTAGTTTAGAAGAAAAGTGCTCTAACCAAATGAGCTATGGTGATTTTTGATTATCAACAGAATTCAGTCGACTGACCAAGATCGACCAGTCGACTGAATATCTATAAACAGCCTATTAAACTTGTGCATTGCTTTTCTTTTTTGAATTTTTGAATAATCAGTCGATCGATCCAAATCGACCAGTCGACTGACCTGAACCCAACTGCCATATTTTGAAAAGGCATTTCCATTCTGCGAAAGGTTGCGATCCTTCTTTGAACGGGAATGGTTTCTTCTTTTGGTCAGAACTCTTCACCAATGGCAGCAACCCTCTGTCTACTATAAATAGATTTTTCCAAACACTTCATACTCACCGAAAATCTTTCTAACTATCTTGTATTCTTCTTGTGCTCTCATACTCGCATTCAAACAGCATACAAGCATTTTATTGCTTTGAATCTCCAATTAACTTTCATAATCTTTGATTCTTAGCAACACCTTCTTTTCATATCTTCACATACACTTCATACACTTGAGGATTTGATTATAGGAAGTTTTTACTGTCAGAGACAAATCAGTGTTATCAAGAACACAAAGTGTCAAAGCAATTTTATTGAAACTGTTGAAGTCCTGTTCGGTTGTTCAGGCGGGTAAAGTCCTGTGATAACCCTGATTTTTGTGAGTAATTTCATGATTTAATTTAGTTTGTGTTTGTTTGAAATTGCATTGAAAAAAAAATAGGAATAGGAAATTGATTTACAGATACATGGTTTAAAACATGTACATGTGCACAAGACGATGTACACACATGCACACAGATTTCTGTGTAATAAGAATTTAGCAGAAATCAATAGATAAATTAAAATAACTGATTTAGAAATACATATGCATGAAGATAGAATTTTATCTTTAAATAAAATAGGGTACAAAGAAAATAAAAGACTTAGGTATGCATGTGTTATACATGTATACAGTCAACCAATTTCTGGAAGAAAACAGAAGTTACATAGAAATGGCATGAGTCCTTAAACAAACACTTTATCCATTTCTGGTAATTTCTTTAATTTAGAAAAAATGAGAGTCATGGATATAACATGACCCGGGAAAAGATTAAAAGAATGAGGCTTATTTCTGAAAATGAAGACAAGGACCACATACCCTCTTATTTCTTGAAAGCAGGCTATGGTATGTATGGGGTAGAACTGACATTGTGTAAATTCCATAAACCCTAGAAACAACCAAGATTTATATAAAAGGCCTAGTATAGTGAGACCATACACATTTTTCTTCATTAACCTAGAAAAAAAAATATACAAGACATAAACCAGAGAAAAAATACGAGAAGGCAGAAGACTAAAAAAGGGGTTCATAAGGCATAGGAAGAAGAAGGATTAAAGTGAGTAACCTCACTGAAAACTTTGGCATTAAGTCCTGAATATTGAGGCAGCCTATTTGAACTAATCATTCATTTTCTTTTACAAGTTATGTCTTATGGTTTGATGACTTTGTTTTGTTAATGATCTGTTTAAGTATAGAACATCTCTCTGATTTACCCAGGAAAAATGAGAGTCATGGATTCATGGTTCAAAATGTTTATCTATGATATGGGTTAGCTTTGAGATGGAGTGATTTCTTTTATAAGTTTTCTTTATAGAAAAATTGTTTATGAAAATCCCCGGATTCAAGTGGTGGGTATATGGTCTGAAGATAGAAAGAAATATGGGGCTGTAATATTGTGTTGTTGCTTATGTCTCATGTTGATTAAAACAAAAGAAAATGTAGAAGTGCAATGTTGTACATGTGCTGAGCTTCTATGTTTTATGAAATACCCAAATCAAATATACTTGTGGTTTAGCCAGACCATGAATCTGATTGAACCAGAGGTAAGAAAAGATAACCAGTAAAATACTTAGGACCATATACTTACATCTTGATCCACTGAAACTCATAGTCAAAAAATAATGTGCTAAGAAACCATATCTATTTTCATGATTAAATGTTTGCTTCTGAGAATATAACTTACCAAACTCTGGATGAATACATGTTGCTTGCATTGTTTCTATTTCTCTGATTAAAAAGTGAGATGTAGAAGGGATTAGCAAAGTTATGAAAAAAAAAGAAATAGTACTTAGTAATTTAACTAAGGACTTGGGATCTTAGGGCTACAAAATATAGCTTGGCAAGGGGAACATTGCAAGCTCACACATGGTATGTTTATACCCAGGGGCCTGAGTGTGCTGGGTTAACAGAGAGATGTCCCAGGCAGTGTGTGTTTAAAAAGAGAAAGTAGCTAAAGAACCTATTATATTTGATAATGAACTTTAGAAATAGGTTCAGGAGAGGCCTGGGCAAAATCCCTGATGGCCAGTAAAGTTGAAAAGGGCATGATGACTGAATTGATGACTGCATTTGGTTGGCTTATGATGTTTTTATTGATGAATCTTATGATTGTTTTCTATGAATTAAGTCATTGTGATCACATATATATAATCTGTTTAACACTGATATGAATGCACATGCCTCACAAAAACATGTACAAAGAAGATACTGAGTTTCTTATTCATCCAAAGCACTGGAATATAAATGGAATTGAATATGATCATGTTTTCAGTTAGATTATTCATACCAGACAATTAGTCTGACCCTTTTGTGTTTGTGCACCATTGGGTGTCTCATATTTGTATGAGGCAGTTCATGGTGACTATGCTGGTAAATAAGAACATGGTTGATCAGGAATTGGATGAGTTAACTACTTAAAGATTTGGATGCTATGTTTAAAAAGACTTTGCTGAAGTAAATCAAACATTCATGAGGAACTAGATTAAGACCTTTTGTTTAAGTTACTTTGAGAAACCAATGTATTGTTAATTGCTGTTTTGTAGTTGTTGAACTTATATATATCAGCTGAGACTATGTGCTTTATTTCTACAAGATGTTTTGCTAAGAAAAATGAATGTTAAACTTCAAGATCAGTCAGGCTAATGGTAGAAAATTTGAGAATAAAGGATTTATGGATTGAATGTATATACAAAGAACTGACATAAGAAAATCCATGTATAAGTTAAGAAATAATTTTTAGACACTCTAAGACGTCTGTCATAAAGATTTAGACGTCTGAGATCAAATTTAGACGTCTGTCATAAAAAATTTAGATGTCTGAATTTAGTTCAAAATGTTTTTCACTCTCTGTTTCAATTTTAGACACTCTGAGACGTCTGTCATAAAGATTTAGACGTCTGAGATCAAATTTAGACGTCTGTCATAAAAAATTTAGATGTCTGAATTTAGTTCAAAATGTTTTTCACTCTCTGTTTCAATTTTAGACACTCTGAGACGCCTGTCATAAGGATTTAGACGTCTGAGATCAAATTTAGACGTCTGTCATAAAAATTTTAGACGTCTAAACTGCTGATTTGCCTAATTTGCCTATTGAGGAAAGGAAGTGTTAAAAATTACTAGGTAGTAACTGCATATGATTATGGGATTAATTCCCCTGACTTAAAAATCAAAAGGTATGGAAAATGAGCTATGTGCTGGTTGATTTGAAATTCAAAATTCAATCAGGATACACTCTTGCTAAACAACACTCTGATCCAAGCAAGAGGGTCACATACATCTTCATATGTATGTGAATATATTTATTGATGAACTGATATAAATATATTAGTAGAAAAGGAGGATCCTGGATTATTTAGTAAGAAGGCTAAATGACTCTAAGAGATTTATTGATGTAAAAAAAATCCTAGTAAAAATAATTAGGTGGAATTAGTTAGGGTCATTTCATTTGGTATCAGAGCTATGTTGTTAAATAACATAGCAAAATTTTGTATGAACTTGTTTGCATTGGTTGTATAGAAGTGTTGATTGCTTTGGATGTTTTGATTGTTAATGTTTACACTATTGATATCTACTATGAAAGAATAAGTGATAGATTAAAATGAGTAATCTATAGAATATTAGACAAAACAGACTAACCTAAGTATTATATCCATAGAGATATGGTAGGACCCAGACATCAAAATGTAGGGACAAGTGAACCACCCATGGTGAATGTGCAAGAATTCATGAGAGCCCTAAGGGATGGAGTAGGCAACCGGCAGGAAAATCCACATGAGGAATTTTCCAAACTACTCAAGACTTTTACCAATCTTGGAGGCAAAACTTTTGATGGCACAGAAGGAGTTATGGGAGTTCAAAATTGGCTCAGAATTTTGGAAAGAATCTTTGCAGACATGCAAGTTGAAGACCAAAGGAAGAGGCAAATTGCATCCAGGCAATTGAGAGGAGCAGCTTTGGATTGGTGGGAGGTAATCATAGATGGAAGACCTGAAGGGGAAGTGACATGGGATCAATTTAAAGCAATGTTGGAGGGTAGATTTATCCCTGCATCAGCTAAAGAGTCTTTACTGGAGGAATTCATCAAATTGAGGCAAGGGACTATGAGTGTCACTGAGTACACTCAGAAGTTTGAATCATTGGCAAAGTATGGTGCAGTGCTCATCACTACTAAGGAAGCTAAGAATGGCAGATATATTCAAGGGTTGAACCCTAGCCTTAGTAGAGCCATGCTACCATACAAGGATAAAAATTTTGATCAAGTTTTGGATTTGACTCTGAGCATTGAACAACATGATAAAGCTAGAGAGAATTTCAGGGCATTCAAAAATAATCAAAACAAGAAGGGAAAGGGTAAATTTCACCCTTATGATAAGAAGAAAACAGACATAGCTTCCACCAAGAAACCAGAAGAAGCTAGAACTACTGAAGTAAAGAAGAAGATCACTTGTTATAACTGTGGCCAAGAGGGGCATATGAAGAATAGATGCACAAATGTTAGGCCTGCATCCTTCAATTGTCACCATTGTGGGAAGGAAGGTCACATAAAGAGGAATTGTCCAGACTTTAAGCAAGGAAGATTAGGGGCTTTGGAAGGGAAAGGCAAGGCAGCTGAGGGATCAAGTGTTGAAAAGCATGATCAAGTTGAAGGTACTTTGCTTATTCACTCAATACCTTTAGCAGTAGTGTATGATACTGGGGCTACACACTCATTGATCTCTCATGATATTGCACAACAATTGAAATTGAATTGTATGATTGTTGATAAGCCACTGTTAATTAGGAGCCCTATAGGTAGTTCATGTGTTATGGGTATGATGTGCATGCAACTGGGACTAAATATAGGAGGACATGTGTTTGAGTCAAACCTATATGTGTTGCAATATCCGGACATAGGGATTATTTTAGGAGTTGATTGGTTGAGTAGATATAAGGCTATCATAAATATGGAGACATCCACCATATCATTGAAAGTTTCAGATGGACAAAGAATAGTTGTTCTTTGTGAGGCAAACAAGAATAGAGGTATAGCCAACCTTTCTACATTGTCAAATGAAAAACCCATGCCTGCATTAGAAGAGATCCCCATAGTTAATCAATATGTTGATGTGTTTGGTGAAGTGAGGGGAGTTCCAAACCACAGACCAGTTGAGTTTTCAATCAAGATAATTCCAGGAGCTAACCCAGTGGTAAGAGAAGATAACTAGTAAACTACTTATGACCATATGTTTATAACTTGATCCATTAAAACCCATATGCAAGATAATATGCTAAGAAATCACATCTGTTTTCATGATTAAATGTTTGCTTCTTAGAACATGACTTACCAATCTCCGGATGAATACATGTTGGTTGAATTGTTTATTTTTCTCTGATTGAAAAGTGAGATGCAGAAGGGATTAGCACAATTATGAAAAAGGAAATAACACTTAGTAACTTAACTAAGGACTTTGGATCTTAGGGCTACAAAATATAGCTTGGCAAGAGGAACATTGCAAGCTCACACATGGTATGTTTATACCCAGGGGCCTGAGTGTGCTGGGTTAACAGAGAGATGTCCCAGGCAGTGTGTGTTTAAAAAAGAGAAAGTAGCTAAAGACCATATTATATTTGATAGTGAACTATAGAGATAGGTTCAGGAGAGGCTTGGGCAAAATCCCTGATGGCCAGTAAATTTGTAAAGGGGGCTTGATGACTGAATTGATGATTGCATTGGTTGGTTTATGATGTTTTATTAGTGAATCTTATGATTGTTTTCTCTGAATTAAATTACTTGGATCATACATAATTTGTTTTGCACTGATATGAAGGCACATGCCTCACAAAAACATGCACAGGGATGATACTGAGTTTCTTAATTCATTCAAAGTAATTGAATATAAATAAAAGTCATATAAAATCATGTTTTCAGGTAGATTACTCATACCAGACATTAGTCTGACCCTTTTGTGTTTATGCACCATTGGGTGTCTCATATTTGTATGAGGCAGTTCATGGTGATTATGTAGGAAAATAGGAATTTCATTGATCAAGCTTTGGATGAGTTAACTGCTTAAGGAATTGGATGCTATTTTAAAGACTTTGCTGAAGTTAAATTAGATATTCATGTTGAACTATGTTAAGATATTTTGTTTAAGTTGCTTAGAAAACCAATGTATTGTTATTTGCTGTTTTGTAAGTGTTGAACTTATATGTATTAGCTGAAACCATGTGCTTTGTTTTGCAAATACTTTGCTAAGAAATGAAACTCTAAAACTTTAAGAACGGTTAGTTTAAGTGGTAGAAAAATCTGAGATTAAAAAGGATTTAAGGATTGAATAGACAATCAAGTGGTTGGCACAGGAAAACTCATGTTTAGGTGATATAAGATCTGACAGAGGAAAAGTTTTGAGTTGCCTTAGAAAAGAAGACAAAATGATATGTACTTTGCTTAAGAAAAATGCAAGTTGAATGTGGCTAACATGACCATTTCCTTGAGCCTGGGTTAAGCCAGCACTAAAGAGTTTTAAGTTAAGTTTTCAGCTCTGTTTTATAACCCAAGTATTGGGTAGACTCAGACATTTTATTAACAAGAGAAAAAAATAAGGCACTTGAATTTTCCACTGACACACACAGGCACAGAAACATGCACACACATGCACAGGCAAGAACACAGTTCATACAGTAATTAAATTATGGAAATTCATGCAAAATGATAAGCCTTGAGACATGAAACCAATAGTTATACAATAATCTAAGTATATTTGGAAAATCTGGTTTTCAGATACACTATTGCTATGTAGGGATTATTTCTTTTAAATGATTCCCAAACAGATTTCTACTTACAAATTTCTGTACTCTGATTTAAGTAGAAAATGACTTATATATCTTCATATATATAAGTTTAAGATGAAATGAGTAAACCAATATTTTTATATTGACAAAAGGTCCTGGATAGAAGAAAAATTGGAATGCAATGTTTTCTTGATTAAATGGCTACTGTTTAAAAATAATAATTTAAGTGGGTCATTTCATTTGGTATCAGAGCTATGTTGTTAAATAACATAGCAAAATTTTGTATGAACTTTTTTACATTGGATGTATGGAAGTGTTGACTGCTTTGGATGCTTTGTTTGTTAATGTTTACACTATTAATATCTATATGACAGAATAAGTGATAGATCGAAATGAATTAATCTATAAAATATTAGGCAAAACAGACTAACCTAAGTATTATATCCATAGAGCTATGGTAGGACCCAGACATCAAAATGTAGGAACAAGTGAACCACCCATGGTGAATGTGCAAGAATTCATGAGAGCCATAAGGGATGGAGTAGGCAACAGGCAGGAAAATCCACATAAGGAGCTTTCCAAACTACTCAAGACTTTTACCAATCTTGGAGGCAAAACTTTTGATGGCACAGAAGGAGTTATGGGAGTTCAAAATTGGCTCAGAATTTTGGAAAGAATCTTTGCAGACATGCAAGTTGAAGACCAAAAGAAGAGGAAAATTGCATCCAGGCAATTGAGAGGAGCAGCTTTGGATTGGTGGGAGGTTATCATAGCTGGAAGACCTGAAGGAGAAGTGACATGGGATCAATTTAAAGCAATGTTGGAAGGAAGATTTGTCCCTGCATCAGCTAAGGAGTCTTTGCTAGAGAAATTTATCAAATTAAGGCAAGAGACTATGAGTGTCACTGAGTACACTCAGAAGTTTGAATCATTGGAAAAGTATGGTGCAGTACTCATCACCACTGAGGAGGCTAAGAATGGCATATATATTCAAGGGCTGAACCCTAGCCTTAGTAGAACCATGCTACCATACAAGGACAGGACTTTTGATCAAGTTTTGGATTTAACTTTGAGCATTGAACAACATGATAAAGCTAGAGAGAATTTCAGGGCATTCAAGAATAACCAAAACAAGAAGGGAAAGGGTAAATTTCACCCTTATGATAAGAAGAAAACAGACATAGCTTCCACCAAGAAACCAGAAGAAGTCAGGGCTGCTGAAATTAAGAAGAAGATTACTTATTATAACTGTGGCCAAGATGGGCATATGAAGAATAGATGCACAAATGTTAGGCATGCATCCTTCAATTGTCACCATTGTGGGAAGGAAGGTCACATAAAGAGGAATTGTCCAGATTTTAAGCAAGGAAAATTTGGGGCTTTGGAAGGGAAAGGCAAGGCAGCTGAGGGATCAAGTGTTGAAAAGCATGGTCAAGTTGAAGGTACTTTGCTTATTCACTCAATACCTTTTGCAGTAGTGTATGATACTGGGGCTACACACTCATTGATCTCCCATGATATTGCACAACAATTAAAATTGAATTGTATGATTATTGATAAGCCACTGCTAATTAAAAGCCCTATAGGTAGTTCATGTGTTCTGGGTATGATGTGTATGCAAATAGGATTAAATATAAGAGGACATGTGTTTGAGCAGACCTATATGTGTTGCAATATCCGGGCATAGGGATTATTTTAGGAGTTGATTGGTTGAGTAGATATAAGGCTATCATAAATATGGAGACATCCACCATATCATTGAAAGTTTCTGATGGACAAAGAATAGTAGTTCTTTGTGAGGCAAACAAGAATAGAAGTATAGCCAACCTTTTTACATTGTCTAATGAAAAACCCATGCCTGCATTAGAAGAAATCCTCAAAGTGAATCAATATGTTGATGTGTTTGGTGAAGTGAGAGGAGTTCCAAACCACAGACCAATTGAGTTTTCAATCAAAATAATTCCAGGAGCTAGCCCAGTGGTTAAAAGACCAACCAGAATGGGGCCTAAGGAGTTGATGGAGCTGAAAAAGCAATTGGTTGAACTAGAAGAAAAAGGTTTTATTAGACCCAGTAGCTCATCATGGGGAGCACCAGTAGTCTTTGTTAAGAAACAAGATGGATCCCTTAGGTTATGTATTGACTATATGGAATTAAACAAAGTCACAGTTAAAAATAAATACCCCTTACCAAGAATTGACGATCTCTTTGATCAATTGAGTGGTGCAAAAATATTTTCTAGACTTGATTTAGCTTCAGGCTTTCATCAGATGAAAGTAGAAGAGGAAAGCATTAAGTATACAGCCTTTAACACAAGATATGGACTTTATGAATTTTTAGTAATGCCATTTGGTTTGACAAATGCTCCTTCTTATTTTGTTGATTTGATGAATAGGATTTTTAGAGAATACTTGGATAAGTTTGTATTAATATTTATTGATGATATACTAATTTATTCTAAGTCAATCAGAGAGCATGAAAATCATTTGCATATGGTATTTGAGAAATTGAGACAGGAAGACTTGAAAGCAAAGTGTTCAAAATGCACTTTTTGGCAAAATGAAGTGAATTTTCTAGGTCATATTATATCAGAAAAAGGAATATATGTAGATTCCAATAAATTCATCGCAGTGCAAGCTTGGAAAAGGCCTACAAATGTCACTGAAGTCAGATCATTCATGGGAATGGCTGGTTACTATAGAAGATTTATAAAAGATTTTGCAAAAATCTCAATTCCATTAACCAGATTGACTAGGAAAAATCAAGTGTTCACCTGGACTGAGGAGTGTGAAAAAGCCTTTGGGAAATTAAAAGAAGCACTGGTACAAGCTCCAATTCTTAAGGTACCTGAGGGAAATGAAAACTTGGTGGTGTATACTGATGCAAGTGGACAAGGGCTTGGGGCAGTGTTGATGCAACAAGATCAGGTAATAGCTTATGCTTCTAGGCAGTTGAAATCAAGTGAGGTAAGGTATGCTACTCATGACCTTGAATTGGCTGCTATAGTGTATGCTCTTAAATTATGGAGACACTACTTGTTAGGAGCAAAATTTGAAGTGTATACAGACCATAAATCACTTAAATATTTGTTTTCACAAAAAGAATTAAATATGAGGCAGCAAAGATGGATTGAACTCTTAGCCTCATATGATTTTGAAATATTGTACACACCTGGTAAGGCTAATAAAGTAGCAGATGCCTTAAGTAGACAACATGCTAAAGTGGCTAGATTAATGATAGAAGAGTTTAACACTTTATCATTATTAATTGATTCAGAGATAGGAAGTAATAACATAGAAAATATGAGCTTATGCAGTGAGAATGTAGAAATGGGAAAATTAAGTTTTATTACTCTGGGATCAGAATTGAAAAATAAAGTTGTAAAGCTACAAGACCAAGATCCATTTTTATTTGAAAGGAAGACTCAAATATTAAATGGTAAGGCAGTGGAAGGTTTTCAGTTGAATGATCAAGGCCATTTGAGGAAAGGAGAAAGAATATGTGTTCCAGCAGTTGATGAGTTGAAGCAAGAAATCTTGGATGCTTACCACAAAAGTAAATATACTATACACCCAGGAAGCACAAGAATGTATCACAACCTCAAGAGAGATTATTGGTGGAGTGGTATGAAGAGTGCAGTGGCAACCTATGTATCTAAATGTATGATTTGCCAACAGGTGAAGGCTGAGTATCAAAAACCCTCAGGGATGCTTCAACCTTTGCAAATACCACAGTGGAAATGGGAAGACATATCAATGGATTTCATTGATGGTTTGCTAGAACTAGGAGAGGAAATGATAGTATTTGGGTAGTGGTTGATAGGCTAACCAAGTCAGCCCACTTTATACCAGTGAAATCAGAAAGAATGCAAATACCCTAGCCCAGTTATTTATTAAAGAAGTAGTCAGGCTGCATGGTATACCAAAGACTATAGTAAGTGATAGAGATACCATCTTCACTTCAAAGTTTTGGCAGAGTTTTCACAAGGCAATGGGGACTGATTTATGCTTAAGCACAGCATACCATCCTCAAACTGATGGCCAAACAGAAATTGTGAACAAATTGCTTGAAGACATGTTAAGAGCTTGTGTATTGGATTGGGGAGGAATTTGGGAGGATCATATCTTTTTAGCTGAATTTGCATACAACAATAGCCATCATAGTAGTATAGGCATGGCCCCCTTTGAAGCTCTTTATGGGAGACCATGTTTATCACCCTCAAGTTGGCTTGAATCTGGAGAAAAAGTGGTCTTAGGACCAAAAAATGTGAAAGAGACTTCTGAAAAGATAGCTTTGATCAGAAAAAGAATTGCCTCTGCCCAAGATAGGCAAAAGAAATATGCAGATAAAAGAAGGAAGGCAGTACAATATGATGTTGGGGATTATGTATTCATCAAGATATCACCCATGAAAAAGGTTCTAAGGTTTGGGAAACAAGGGAAGTTGATTCCTAGGTATATAGGACCATATAAAATTCTAGAAAGAATAGGGACAGTAGCCTATAAATTAGAATTACCAGAAGAAATGAGAGCAATGCATGATGTCTTTCATGTGTCTCAACTAAGAAGATGGGTTCATGATAAGGAAGCAATACTAGAATCCTCTAAGGATGTGCAGATTGGTCCTAGAATGATCTATGAAAAGGAGCCAGTGGGCATAGTTTCTAGAGAAACCAAGAAATTGAGAAACAAAGAAATTAAATTAGTAAAAGTACAATGGAGTCTAGACCCAAATGATTGCACATGGGAAGTGGAGGATAAAATCAGAAATGATTATCCACAACTGTTTGATTGAAGGAAAGGTAAATTTATATATATATACTAATGAATGTGTTGGTTGAACATGCATTGTGATTTTTTTATCTTGTATTGATATGCATAGTGCTTAAATAAGTGGTTGGTTTGAGAATGGTTTTGAAATCAGAAAATTCATTTTTTCTGAAGAAATGATACTTAAGTTAAGTATGAAAGAATTGTGGGACACAATTCCTAAAAGGAGGGGTAAATGTGATAACCCTGATTTTTGTGAGTAATTTCATGATTTAATTTAGTTTGTGTTTGTTTGAAATTGCATTGAAAAAAAAATAGGAATAGGAAATTGATTTACAGATACATGGTTTAAAACATGTACATGTGCACAAGACGATGTACACACATGCACACAGATTTCTGTGTAATAAGAATTTAGCAAAATCAATAGATAAATTAAAATAACTGATTTAGAAATACATATGCATGAAGATAGAATTTTATCTTTAAATAAAATAGGGTACAAAGAAAATAAAAGACTTAGGTATGCATGTGTTATACATGTATACAGTCAACCAATTTCTGGAAGAAAACAGAAGTTACACAGAAATGGCATGAGTCCTTAAACAAACACTTTATCCATTTCTGGTAATTTCTTTAATTTAGAAAAAATGAGAGTCATGGATATAACATGACCCGAGAAAAGATTAAAAGAATGAGGCTTATTTCTGAAAATGAAGACAAGGACCACATACCCTCTTATTTCTTGAAAGCAGACTATGGTATGTATGGGGTAGAACTGACATTGGGTAAATTCCATAAACCCTAGAAACAGCCAAGATTTATATAAAAGGCCTAGTATAGTGAGACCATACACATTTTTCTTCATTAACCTAGAAAAAAAAAATATACAAGACATAAACCAGAGAAAAAATAGGAGAAGGCAGAAGACTAAAAAAGGGGTTCATAAGGCATAGGAAGAAGAAGGATTAAAGTGAGTAACCTCACTGAAAACTTTGGCATTAAGTCCTGAATATTGAGGCAGCCTATTTGAACTAATCATTCATTTTCTTTTACAAGTTATGTCTTATGGTTTGATGACTTTGTTTTGTTAATGATCTGTTTAAGTATAGAACATCTCTCTGATTTACCCAGGAAAAATGAGAGTCATGGATTCATGGTTCAAAATGTTTATCTGTGATATGGGTTAGCTTTGAGATGGAGTGATTTCTTTTATAAGTTTTCTTTATAGAAAAATTGTTTATGAAAATCCCCGGATTCAAGTGGTGGGTATATGGTCTGAAGATAGAAAGAAATATGGGGCTGTAACATTGTGTTGTTGCTTATGTCTCATGTTGATTAAAACAAAAGAAAATGTAGAAGTGCAATGTTGTACATGTGCTGAGCTTCTATGTTTTATGAAATACCCAAATCAAATATACTTGTGGTTTAGCCAGACCATGAATCTGATTGAACCAGAGGTAAGAAAAGATAACCAATAAAATACTTAGGACCATATACTTACATCTTGATCCACTGAAACTCATAGTCAAAAAATAATGTGCTAAGAAACCATATCTATTTTCATGATTAAATGTTTGCTTCTGAGAATATAACTTACCAAACTCTGGATGAATACATGTTGCTTGCATTGTTTCTATTTCTCTGATTAAAAAGTGAGATGTAGAAGGGATTAGCAAAGTTATGAAAAAAAAAGAAATAGTACTTAGTAATTTAACTAAGGACTTGGGATCTTAGGGCTACAAAATATAGCTTGGCAAGGGGAACATTGCAAGCTCACACATGGTATGTTTATACCCAGGGGCCTGAGTGTGCTGGGTTAACAGAGAGATGTCCCAGGCAGTGTGTGTTTAAAAAGAGAAAGTAGCTAAAGAACCTATTATATTTGATAATGAACTTTAGAAATAGGTTCAGGAGAGGCCTGGGCAAAATCCCTGATGGCCAGTAAAGTTGAAAAGGGCATGATGACTGAATTGATGACTGCATTTGGTTGGCTTATGATGTTTTTATTGATGAATCTTATGATTGTTTTCTATGAATTAAGTCATTGTGATCACATATATATAATCTGTTTAACACTGATATGAATGCACATGCCTCAAAAAAACATGTACAAAGAAGATACTGAGTTTCTTATTCATACAAAGCACTGGAATATAAATGGAATTGAATATGATCATGTTTTCAGTTAGATTATTCATACCAGACAATTAGTCTGACCCTTTTGTGTTTGTGCACCATTGGGTGTCTCATATTTGTATGAGGCAGTTCATGGTGACTATGCAGGTAAATAAGAACATGGTTGATCAGGAATTGGATGAGTTAACTACTTAAAGATTTGGATGCTATGTTTAAAAAGACTTTGCTGAAGTAAATCAAACATTCATGAGGAACTAGATTAAGACCTTTTGTTTAAGTTACTTTGAGAAACCAATGTATTGTTAATTGCTGTTTTGTAGTTGTTGAACTTATATATATCAGCTGAGACTATGTGCTTTGTTTCTACAAGATGTTTTGCTAAGAAAAATGAATGTTAAACTTCAAGATCAGTCAGGCTAATGGTAGAAAATTTGAGAATAAAGGATTTATGGATTGAATGTATATACAAAGAACTGACATAAGAAAATCCATGTATAAGTTAAGAAATAATTTTTAGACACTCTGAGACGTCTGTCATAAAGATTTAGACGTCTGAGATCAAATTTAGACGTCTGTCATAAAAAATTTAGATGTCTGAATTTAGTTCAAAATGTTTTTCACTCTCTGTTTCAATTTTAGACACTCTTAGACGTCTGTCATAAAGATTTAGACGTCTGAGATCAAATTTAGACGTCTGTCATAAAAAATTTAGATGTCTGAATTTAGTTCAAAATGTTTTTCACTCTCTGTTTCAATTTTAGACACTCTGAGACGCCTGTCATAAAGATTTAGACGTCTGAGATCAAATTTAGACGTCTGTCATAAAAATTTTAGACGTCTAAACTGCTGATTTTGCCTAATTTGCCTATTGAGGAAAGGAAGTGTTAAAATTTACTAAGTAGCAACTGCATATGATTATGGGATTAATTCCCATGACTTAAAAATCAAAAGGTATGGAAAATGAGCTATGTGCTGGTTGATTTGAAATTCAAAATTCAATCAGGATACACTCTTGCTAAACAACACTCTGATCCAAGCAAGAGGGTCACATACATCTTCATATGTATGTGAATATATTTATTGATGAACTGATATAAATATATTAGTAGAAAAGGAGGATCCTGGATTATTTAGTAAGAAGGCTAAATGACTCTAAGAGATTTATTGATGTAAAAAAAAAATCCTAGTAAAAATAATTAGGTGGAATTAGTTAGGGTCATTTCAAGTCCTCTTTCGGTTGTTAGAGGCGGAAAAATCCTGATCGGTTGCTCAAGTGTTGTATACCTATTCCTCCGGGTTAAGTGAGGGGTTATTGTGAGAAATTCCAGAGGGAAGTCTGGGACTGGACGTAGAACGGGAAGTTCGAACCAGTATAAAAACTCATGGTGTGCTTATTCTTATTTACTTTACTATTATTATTTGTTTCCGCATTTAGATTATAATACATTCCATATTACACGAACCTAAGTGATAACTAGCCACACAGTAGTCACTTTCAATGTCGGTACCGAGTATTTCGTATTGGTCAGATAAATCAGCAATTGTGGGGGATCTCTAAAGCATGGTTAGTAGAGGTGGACCATGGAAAGATATAGAAATTTGGCAATTGTTGGAGGTTCTACCGACTTGTTTCTAGAATTCGAAGATAAAGGCTTTGGCATAGGACCGAGATGTTTTGATGGATAGGTCGAGGGCTATAGCACATGAGGATGGAAGTGCTAGATGCAGGGAAGAAGACTAAACCAAAATTGGTTAAGTGAATAAGTCGGTACCGACTTATTTATGTCAATGTTGAGTTATTTTTGTTTATGGGATGGGAGTGAAACTTCTTGGAGGGGAAGCGGAGGCTATGTGGATCATGCTAAAGGTATTTGTTTGTTTACTTGGGGTTTGATGGAAACATAATGACATGATGATAGTTACGGGACTTTGATGACAACTCGATGATGAAAGGAGTTAAGTTTCGATGATGGCAACTCAATGTTGAATGGAGTCATGAGAATAGTTATCCAATAAAGGGCAGGTTCTATGAAAGTGACATGTTAATAGGATGGTTGAATGGTTCTATCATGGAATGAAGGAATATAGAATGGTTGCTCGAGGATAATGGAAATTGTATGAAGCTAGTAAAGGGCTCAGGTACGAGTGCTAATGGATCTTTAATGCTTATAGGTATGTTGAAAGGCTACCTCGGATCAATTGAATGGATCTATGTAACCTAGACTGGTTGAATGGGTCTAGTATCAGCTTCTGGCTAAAGAGGGTACACTAAAAACTGGGATTCCATTAATCCCTGGTAGTAGAAAGGTCATATGAGTTATCATATATCCAGAGCACATTGTGTGAAGGTGAGGATTGTTTGATGGATATTATGGTTGTTGATTGTTCTTCCGTAGTCTATCACTCTAGGGATGTCATTGGACATAGGTATTGGAGATAAGGATACTTGGACACCCGTCGTCACACTTGGTTTGTAGTACACCCTTCTTGTATTTGTAGAGTAGCATATTATGTTGTTATGTGCTAACTCTTTGGTTGCAAGGACAGGTCGGATATGATTTGTATATCCTTTGTTTCTTACTATATCGATTTGTATAGTATTTTGAGATTCATTTACCGCTCACACCATCCTGTTGTCCAACTTGAGGTTTTATGCTTTGCTTCTTATTATCTTGGGTACTCTTAAATGAGTAGACTAAAGAGCAGGTCCAAGTGAGATGCAGTAGCACTATAGAGGACGACTTGGATGGAGCTATCTCGTATTATATGGATTTTTGTACTTATTCCCTTGTGCAACACGTTGGAGTCTTGGCAGTGCTTGCTTATTATTATGGGACAGTTATTTGAGTTTTATTTCTATTATATAAACTCTATTACTCATTGTATGACTCTATGAATATGTGCTATGGTATTTAGATCATTTAGTTACCACCGCCTCTCCTATATTATGTCTGTGATGTACATAATATTTTATTCCATATGCTGTAAGATATACGATAGGTTCTGTGATGTTTTGTTTCATTTTAAAACCTTGATGATTATTCTACATCGGCCATGCATGTCAATAGCGCGTTATCTTATGTACATTAAGTGCCAGTGGTGTAGGGCGGTCTTCACATTTGGTTATAGAGCTTAGGTTACAAGATTAACCTGAGCTGATACCATGGTCCAGTAGAGATAGAGAAGGAGTTATCACCCTAGATCAGATCGAGGGTGTATATATATATATACGAGAGAGTGCTTACTTGTTATATATTTTAATTTTCAAAACTATATAGCATTATATATAGAGTATAAGTTGCATGTACACACGAGTACCATTGACACAGTTTTCTTTTTGAGAGATTGATCATTCTTGTTATAGATCAAGAATGGGCCAACAAACAAGAAACATATATAAGGAACTCCATCTCTGGAGTTGAGGAAGGAGCGGGATCGGTTCTACTAACCCTGACTTGCAAGCTATGTTCAAAGTGATGATTGCAAACATGCTTCAAAATACCCAAGCGACCGCTCCAAATGTTGTCGTAGTGGTGGTGCTCAGGCGCAGGCGCCGAGAGCCAACTTTTTCAAGCTATGCAAAGATTACTCCACCCTGGGAGGCAAACCATTCCTTTAAATGGTGTCGGCTATTAAAGTACATGATTGGTTAGACACCTGCAAGTGTATCTTTTGTGATATGGAAGTAAATGATGCCATGAAGAGGAAGGTGGCCTCTAGAAAGCTTCAAGGGAGGGCCATGAACTAGTGGAATACTGCTACTATTACCGCACTTGAGGATCAGTTTACTTAGGATCTGTTCAAGGCCAATTTTGAGGAGAAGTTCATTCTGACTGCCCAAAAGTCGGTACTATTTAGGAAATTTGCTGTTTTGAAGCAAGGAGATATGTGTATCTTCAAATATGTTGTCGAGTTTGACACTTTATCAAAATACCGGATTCCTTCCATTGACACTCTATTAAGGAAGAACGAGAAGTTCATTATGGGTTCGGACTGCTATTTGGAGGATAAGTTGGTTAGTCATATCGATGAGTCATTCGAGAGAGTTTATACCCCAAGTCCAAATCAGCTGTTGTTGCTAAGAAAGAGCCGAAACCGTATCAGAGTAGTGAAGGTAAGAAGAAATGGAATGGAAAGAGGAAGCCGTTTTAGGGAAAGAACACATGGAAGAAGGCTAAATGGGATCTTATTTGTTATGGTTATGGAGACAAAGGTCACCTGATCAGAGACTGCAAATCTGATGGGAAGAAGAAGTGTTATAACTTGTGGCAAACCGAATGTATACTGAAGAATTGTCCGAAACTACCGCAGTAGAAACAGGTTGTGAAGACATATGCTTTGGACGCTGTTTTGACTTCGTCGAGTGCTCCCTCAACGAAAGAGAAGGGAAAAGTCATTGTTATTTAAGGTATGCTTTCTATTCATGATCCTTCCATATGTGTTTTATTCGATTGCGGGGCTTCACATCCCTTTATATCCAGTGATTTGGTAGATAGACTGGGATAATTCGAAAAGGTCGACCGAACCTTAATCGCGACGAACCCTATTGGAGGCTCCACTAGCCTATGCATGGTTTGTCGTGGTTTGACCTTATCGAGTCATGGATGCCTTTTTGTTTATGATTTCTTTGTTTTAAATTTCGTTGGGTTCGGGATTGTAACATCCCTTATTTTGAGGCTTGAAACTAAGTGCTATAGATGTTGCAATCATCTATAGTATTAACTTCCGATAACAAAATGTGGTTATGTTAATGGTATTCATAATTTCAGAAGCACAAGAATATGAAATAATTTTTAACATAATTTCCAAAGAAAACCTTCACATTTCATTTCAAAGATATATTTCATATTCATTACATAATCCCAAATGTTGCCCAGGTTCAAATAAAATATAATTGTTACAAAATACTCCAAGAGTGACATATGAAGATGTCCCCTTGGTTGATCAGAGTTACCAAATAGACATATACAATTATTGTCAATACATTTGGGATTACATAAACTTCGAGTCAGATAAAAATCCTGGTGTGAGTAATAATTTGCCATCTCGGTTTATAAATATTAAGTGAGACCACGCCGCTGAGCAGAATGGGTTTCCCCTCACTAATATCCCTTTTTAAAATATGTCTTTTGCGAACCAATTCCTACAACCAAACTGGTTAAAATAAACAATATAAACAATAATATGCATGCATGCTACATAGGTAATCATGACTATCCATCACATCAGTGGGCTATTTGTCCCAATTTTTAGTTTTCACAAGGTAACCACCAACCTATATAGTTGATATCGGGCCTACCAGATATACCAAATGTTCTAACTGACCATTAGCAAAAAACTAGACGATCTGTCCAAATACACTTATCCTAATGTTTACCTGACTACCCGTCAATCTCATAGTTTCACTAGGCTCACTATGAACCTAAAGGTTTTGTAGGCCAACCTATAACCTATCTTATCTTTATGTATTCCTTTTTGTGCATAAACCCACTTTTTGTCTTACTCTTGACAAAGCCCTACACACTGGAATTTTGGACTAATATCAACTAGGGGCTAACACCTGAGTTATAGGGCGCTGCCCTACTCTAGTCCCATCTGGTTTTCTAATCTTTGAGTCAATTCATCCTATCACAATCTATCTAAAAGTGATAAGAACAATAATTTCTTTAATAAAATTCTGGGCTAACTACCCCTTTTAATTCCTTGAAAACACCTTCTTTTTTTATAAATGATTTAGCCCTTGAAATCATACTTTCAAAACAAGGAAAATATAGCTTTTTACTGTATCCAAAATAATTATTCCATGATATATACTTTTATAAAGTAATACTAATGAAGGTCAAAGTCATTTAAGGTCATCACCTTACAAAACCATAGGCTATAGAGCCAAAACAATAAAAAAAATTATATTGAAAAAACACGGCAACGATATAGTATATGAGGGTCTTCGCCCATCAAAACATAAGCTATCAGCCAAAGTTAATAAAACCATTTAATTGATAGCATCAGCGACCTCTTAGCCACTAAGGGTCTTCGCCCTTCTTAATATAGAAATATGTTAAAGCCTTTAACTTTTAAAACATAAGGCTATAAGGCCGATAACATGGACGTCGCACTTCATACAACATTGGCGTCCCAAGGTATGCAACTTGGTTTGCATAAGTCTTAAAAGAATAGAGTCAACATAGTTGAATCTTAACGTCATTGCTTTAAGGAAAATTAGAAGCTTCATTAGTGCTAAAGTCAATAAGAGCGGCACCATAGCCGTCATCGAAAACATATGTTTTTGAATAAAGGCGGCATCGTCATCAATGATGTCGACATAGCTAAAAGCGGCATAGTTGCCTATATTGTCGAAGACCATAAATATAAAACATGCAGCATCATTAGCGCTGCTATAAGTCACTTTAGAACCAATGGTGTCGGTGACATTGTAGAAAACATGCGACATAGTATAAAGTGCGACATTAATAGGTTAAAGAAAGTTGCCTCATCTACTTCAAAATTCAAGATGTCGATGTTGTTACCGACTTCCTATTTCAACCAAGCCGATGCATTCCTTATCAACCTTAGTTGATACTTTATGCATTGCTCTTGATAAACATCAAAGACCATAGAGGCGATGAGATAGGGGCAACATCTTGAACTTCATCATGGGAAGGTCGTAATTAATGGGAAAAGTGTTTTATTACCATTAAAAGTAGTTTCTTTTCACCAACTCCAATTATTTGTCAAAATCGTATTGGATAACACGTTCTTTACTGAAATATTTTTCAAAAAACTGCTAAGGAGCAGATTTATCACTTCCAAAGTACTTAGCAAACCTTAAATTTGATATTAATATTTAAATATATTAATTAAGCCTTTCTAGCATAAATAATTCATATTAAATCATAAACACTTGGGAAAAATCCCCAAAAATCATAATAAATCCAATTTATTATTTTCTTTAACATATAAAAATTTCGAGGTCAAAAACCTAATTTAATTGTTTTTAATATTTAAAACCCGAAATAAGCCATCTTCCAACCTTGGGAAATTCAGCAAATATTCTCATTAAATCAGAAAATTATGAAGTTGAAAACCACTTCCAAAATAATGTTTCTAACATCTTATCAAAATCTCAAGTCATTTAGGTGTCATATGATAGGTTTTCTAACTCAAACATATCACTTAATTTCATAAATAAATTCCATAAATTTACCGATAAGCACATAATCATTCAAACTATCATAACATGACATAATATAAGTAAAAGAATTGGATTTATGCTTAAGACCAAAAATAATACTTACAACATGAGATGCATAACTATTATTTACCTTGAATGGTTTAAGAAGGTTAAGATTTGTATTTTATTTGATTTCCCTAAGCTTTGCTCTTGTTTTCCCTAGCTTTACTTCCCTTAAAACCCTTGTTAATGGTCGGCCTAACTCTTATCTTTCATTTGTGTAAATGAAATGAAGGAGGAAATGAGAATGAGTATATTTGTTAAGAAAATATGCTCCTTTCCCATTTTTCCCTCCTCATATAACCTTCTTCTTATTAATATTCTAATTAATTCTATTAGTTCATTAATTAAGGCTCAACCCATATTGATTACCAAATCCCAATCTCATTATCATTTACATTATTTTATTTTATTTATCCAGTTAAATATCCTAAATAATGTTAACTAAAATTAGGGTTGTTATAGGGATTATCTTGGAAATGGACTGGCTAAGGAAGTACGCGGTGGTAATGGATTGCAAGAGGCTATTGGTGATGATTGTAGCTATGGAAGGACGAACGGTAGTGATTGGCTACTTGCCGAAGGATGGAGTTATGGTTAGCTTACTATATTTGCTCGAGACTCCATAGAATGGACTGTCACTATGCCTATCATTAAAGAGTATCCAGACATGTTTGAGGAGGTGAAGGAATTACCATCGCATAGAGGGATTGAGTTTCGTATAGACTTAATGAAATATGCTAGACCGACAGTTATACCTTTGAGGCGTATGACAACATAGAGCAGGAAGAGTTGGAGGTGCAAGTGGATAACCTGTTAAAGAAGCGATTCATTCATAGAAGCATATCTAAGTGGGGTGCACCTGTAATATTCGCCACTAAAGCAGATGGTTCTCTGAGGTTATGTATAGATTACGAGCAGAATAAGGTGACGAAAAAGAACAAATATCTTCTTCCATGTTTTGATGACTTGTTCGACCAGCTCCATGGTGCAAAGTTGTTCTCTCAATTGGATCTTGACATGATTTCACCAATTGAGAGTAGTAAAGAAGAGTGTGCCAATCACGGTGTTTCGTATGCCGTTTAGTTTCTATGAGTGGTTGGTTATGTCATTGGGGTTAACCATTGCTCCGGCATACTTTTTTGATCTCATGAACTATGTCTTCAGTGATCACCTAAACAAGTTCGTGCTTGCGTTCGTGGATGATATTTTGGTCTACTCTAGGACAGAGGAGGAACATAAGACACACTTTAGGATTATGTTAGAGGTGTTGAGAAAGCATAAGTTGAAAGTAAAGTTTTTAAAGTGTCACATTTGGAGGAAAGAAGTGAGGTTCTTGGGCCATGTCGTCTCTAAGCAAGCCATCATAGTAGATCCTGCCAAGGTGGCAGCGGTTCAAAATTGGAGCCAACCCAAGAATGCTACGGATATAAGGAGTTTCTTAGGATTGGCGGGATATTATAGATGCTTTATCAAGAACTTCTCGAAGACAGCAGCACAATCAGCAATTTGATGAAGAAGAATCAGACTTTTGCTTAGGATGTAAAGTGTGAGCATACATTTGTAAGTCTAAGGGAGAGGTTGGCGAGTGCACCAGTATTGACCATCCCAAGCGGGAATAACGAGCTGACAATATACACCGATGCTCGTGGTACTGGATTAGGTATTGTGTTGATATAGAAGGGAAAAGTTGTCACCTATGCTAGTCGACAGCTGAAACCGCACGAGAAGAAGTATCCAACTCATGATCTGGAATTGGTGACTATAGTATTTTCTTTAAAGATTTGGAGGCATTATTTATTAGGAGAAAGGTTTGAGTTATTTACGGATCATAAATCCTTAAAGTACCTTTATTCCTAGAAGGATCTCAACCTTCGCTAGCAGCGATGGTTGGAATTCTTGGCTTCCTATGATTTCAACATTTCTTATACACCTAGTAAAGGGAATACGGCCGCCAATGCATTAAGTAGAAGACATGCTAGGTTGAGAGCGATGTTTATGGAGTGAAAACAGTTGGAGTATATTGCTGGCTATGACTTCAGACCCATTGCAAGTTAGAGCCAGAGATGCTGGTGAGTTTGACTATCAGACCCACTCTGATTAAGCGAATTGGTACTATTCAGAGGCACGATGCTAGATTAGCAGAGATCGTGGTGAAAATAGGAGGAGTAGAGTCTGAAGACATGAAGCAATACAGACTCGATCGAGAAGGTTGTCTTCGTAAGGATGGGAGACTGTTTGTTCCCGATGTTGATGGATTACAAGATGTGGTGCTATGAGAGTGCCACCATTCCAGGTTGACCATACATCCTGGTGGTAATAGGATGTACCATGATATGAAATAGACCTGTTATTAGGAAGGGATAAAGAAGGATGTCGGGATATTCGTCTCGAAATGTATGAACCGCTAGAATTACACCCATCAAGTCAAGTAGAACGGCAGCCAAACTGGCAGAGTTGTAAATGAAATGGGTTGTACGATTTCATAGTGCGTCAAAGAGCATTGTGAGCAACTGAGACCTTTTGTTCACTAGTGGGTTCTGGAAGAGTTTACAAGAGGCATTAGGTACCAAGCTACATCTCAGTATAGCTTATCACCTACAAACAGATGGGTAGGCTGAGAGGCCGAATTGTATATTGGAGGATCTCTTACGGGCTTGTATACTTGATTTTAGAGGCTCGTGGGATGTGTATTTGCATTTTTTAGAGTTTGCGTACAACAATAGTTATCAGTCTAGTATCGATATGGCACTATATGAAGCATTGTATGGCAAACCGTGTAATGCTCCTTTATGTTGGTGGGAAGTGAGGGAGAAACTGATACTTGGGCCAGATATGATTAGAGAAACCTCGGAGAAGATAGAAATCATTCGACAGCGAATGAAAGCTGCTCAGGATAGGCAGAAAAGCTATGCCGATAGGAGATATAGAGATTTGGAGTTTTCTGTTAGCGATATGTTAATCCTAAAGTCTTCTCCTTTAAAGAATGTTATTCAATTCGGTAGTAAGGGGAAGTTGGCACCAAGATTTGTAGGACCTTCTTCGATATAGAGAGGATTGGAAACCTAGCATATAGGGTTGACTTACCTCACCAGATGGCTGGTGTGCACAATGTCTTTTATGTTTCTCACTTGTGGAAGTTTGTGCACGACTAAAGCGTGATGATTACACTGGATCAACTGGACAATATCAAGATTTAACCAGAAGCTTCGAGACCTCGTAGGCCGGTTCGTATTGTCAGATACGAAACGTCTTAGGAGGAAGACGGTGGAGTTAGTGAAGGTTCAATGGGGCGAAAGTGGAGACGATTGCACATGGGAAAGTGAGGAGAGCATGAGGGCCACATATTCGAAGCTCCTTGCATGGTAAAGTCTACAGTTTATCGTATTTACTTTCACCTTTGATATCATATAGGGTAAGGTAGTATTTCTCATGCTAGGATATATTTGCTTATGTTATTGATTGCATGGCTACTTTTTTGATGTGTTTGATGGTTGCACATGATTGGTAGGCATGTAGGGTAATTATGATTGACTATTCCTTGATTCATTTTGAGCTTTCGGGGGCGAAATTTGTAAAGGGGGGAGGGTGCAACGAACCGTGTTTTATATGTCGGAGGATTTTAAGATATTCTTATATTACACGTGAGATCATATGACTCTAAAATTTTGGAAAGTGACCCTTAGGGACATTTTCCACATCTATGATTTTTGCAGAATTTCTATATGACCATTTTGACCGTAAAATTTTTGTTTGGACTATAACTTTTGATAGAAGCTGATTTAGGGTCTCAAACCATTTCCATTACTTTAGTATGATGATTTCCCATTCCATAGAGTGGTCATAATAGAAAAACAGACTTATTGATTGAAAGTTATAGTTGTTTTAAGTTTTGGGATATGTTAGCCAATTTTAGTGGGCAATTAACTAAGCATGTGCTGAGGCCCACTAACCCACTTCGAAATTTGTGCTAAGGGGAGGCTGTAGGAACTAATCTAGGTCATTTCCATCTTTTCCAAAATAGTTCTAAATCTCCATTAACCCTAATTTCATCAAAAATCATTTCTTTTCCTTACTAAACTTAGCTAAATCATTGATTAGAGGTGTGATTAGTATATAGAAGCTAGAGATGATCATTTTGCTGATTTGAATCCTTCTTCTTTGCCGTCTACTTCGGATCTATGGGGAAAGATTGGTATTTTGGGTATTTGGTGAGTGATTCTTGACCTCTCACTCTACTATGCATGTTTATGTAGTTAAAAATAATGTTTTTGATATTATTTTTACATTAAAACATTTCTAACCTTAACCACACCTCCATATTTTTTTTGAGAAAAATGTGCGATCTTCTAAAATAGAGGAGAGCACACATTAACCACACCTCTATATATTTCTAAGGATGAATTTTAAAGGTTTAAAATTATTTTTAAATAGTTTTGCAATCCTTTATATTCATATGAATATGCTAGTGTAAAAGTTAGATCTAGATTGAGATTTACTTGTTACTACATTCTTACTCTTGCGAATGTAAATGAATGTTTACTTATTTTATTTCATGTTTGTATGTTGTACTTTGATATTGTTTGCTAGTGTTTTAGATACATAGGAAATTGGTTGCAAATTGGATGAATCAAAGGCAAAGATGGTTGGAATTGGATGAAAATTGGAGGGCAGGTCCTGCAGCATGTGAGGAGTTCAAGTCGCATCAAAAAAGAATCTAAGTAAACAAGTTGGTACCGACTTGTCCATGTCGATACTGACTTGTTCATATTGTTTAGATAAGTCAGCGATCGTAGGGGATCTCTAGAGAATGGTTAGTAGAGATGGACCATGGTAAGATATAAAAGTTTGGCTAAGTGTTGGAGGTTCTACCGACTTATTTCTAGAATTCAAAGACGAAGGCTTTGGCATGGGACAAAGTTGTTTTGATTGATAGGTCGGGACCTAAAGCACATGGGTATGGAAGCACTAGAATCAAGAAAGAAGACTTAACCAAAATTGGTTAAGTAAATAAGTCAGTGCCGAGTTATTTCTATTGATGGGATGGGAGTGAAACTTTTTGGAGGGGAAGAAGAGGATTCATAGATCGTGCTCAAGGTATTTGTTTGTTCGCTTGGGGTTTGATAGAGACATAGCAGCATGATGATAATTTCGAGGCTTTGATGACAACTCGATGATGATAGGAGTTAAGTTCCGATGATGGCGACTCAATGTTGAACAGAGCCATGAAAAATGGGTATCCACAAAAGAGCGGGTTCTAATAAAGGAGACCGGCGGATAGGATGGTTAAATGGTTCTATCGTGGAATGGAGGAATGTAGAATGGTTCCCTAAGGATAATGGAAATTGGATGGAGCAAGGAAAGGACTTGGATACGCGTGCTAAGGGACCGTTAATACTCAGAGTGTTTTCTGATGTACTCAAAGCAGGGGTATTGTGAGGACGCTCATGGGTATCTTGAAAGGCTACCCCGGATCAGTTGAATGGATCTGTGTACCCTGGACCAGTTGAATGAGTCTAGTTTCAGCTTTGGGATACAAAGAGTACACTAAATTATACTATTTCCATTACTCCCTAGCAGTAGAAAGGTCATACGAGTTATCATATATCCAAAGCACATTGAGTATTAGTGAGGATAGTTTGATGGATGATGTGGTTGTTCTTCTATGGTCTATCACTCTATGGATGTCATTGGAGATAGGTATTGGAGACAGGGATACCTAGACACCCGTCATCACACTTGGTTTGTAGTGCACCCTTATTGTATTCGGAGAGTAGCATATTGTGTTATTATATGCTAACTCTTTTCTTGTAGGGACAGGTCAGGTATGATTCGTATATTCTTTATTCTTTACTATATCGACTTATATAGTATTTTGAGATTCATTTACCGTTTACACCAGACCATTGTCTAACTCGAGGTTTTATGCTTTGCTTCTTATTATCTCGGGTACTCTTAAATGAGTAAACTTGAGAGCAGGTCTAGATGCGACACAATAGTTATGCAGAGGATGAGTTGGATGGAGCTATCTAGTATTATATATGGATTTCTATGCTTATTCCGCTGTGCAACACTATGGAGCCTTGGCAGTGCTGGCTTATTATTACGAGACAGTTATTTGAGTTTTATTTCTATTATATAAAATATATTTCTCATTGTATAACTCTATGAATATGTATTCTGATATTTATATTATTTAGTTATGACTGCCTCTCCTATATTATATTTGTGATGTATATAATATTTTATTCCATGCGCTGTAAGATATACGGCAGGTTATGTGGTGTTTTGTTTCATTATTAAACCTTGATGATCATCCTACATTGGCTAGGCACGTCAGCAGCACATTATCTTATGTATATTGAGTGTCGGTGGTGTAGGGTGGTCATTACAAATAGTGCAGTAATGAAAGCGGAATATATGCACAAATTAATAAGAGATCTAGGGTTAGTTTCTACTATTGAGATGTAATGATGTACCATGATTAGAATAATGCAATATAGACTGCAATAGGAACCAACTATTTGATAAGAAGTTGAGATATATACCCCGTATTAAACACATTATAGAAGAGTTTATCAGTTATGAGAAGTATAGTCGAAAATTGGATAGGAAATAATAATATCGCAGATACATTCATCAAGTCCCCTTCTCACTCTACTTTAGGTAGACTGATTGAAGGTAGTGGTATGAGCCATCATAATTAGCCCCAAGTGCTAATGGGAGAGTGATAGAATTAAGGGTGTTTCCTATAGGAAGTCATGTAATTTAGTACATAACTTAACACTTAAAAAAGAATCCTATTTCAAATGATGTATTTTTGGTTTATTTTCTTTTATATGTGTTGTCATATATAGATATAAGTAATGTTATTTGACACATTGAACATATATAAGTAGAAATTTTTTAAAAGAAGTATTTTATCGACCGCACTTACATACGTGTTCATAAACATGGGTATTGAATCAATATACACATACTAAAACTTACTTCTTAAATGTTCATAGTAAAGATATATTGAGAAAAGGATATTGATATGTCTATTGAGACTAGGTACATAGCGCTCTCCACACGATGGATGGTGAATTACTCATGACCATTGGAGGCACCAAGAGGTTACATACTCTTGGTTATTTGGAAAAATCATAGAATTACTCAACGAGGGTCTTTCATAGGTTAGTGCAACTAAGTCAAAATAGAAGATCTAATGATAACGCCGTACAGTAGTCTTCATACTTGAGGGCACTATTGATTTAAGTGCTAGGTTATTAAGTAATTGGCATGGTGACCTAGTTATGACTATAGTTGGGTAGAAACACTACCCAAGAGAGCATCTGTCTCCTTTATTATAGAAAGTTGGTATCACCATCATTGGTAATCAACTTAAAGTCAAATCTCTAGCCAGAGTAAATCGGTTAATTGATAAAGTTATCAGATTGAACCAAGAACTTTAAAGTGATATATGCAATTATATAAGGGTATTAATAAATTTTTGATCTTTGACCAAACTCTAAATATCCAAATGACACGGTGATGACGAAAAGAATACGTGTACAAAATGTCGTTACTAGTTGAGCTTATTATACACCAAAAATTGGATTTCGCCTAAATGTTCTGTAAGCGTTGAACTTGTGCCCAATACTGTACTTTAGCAAAGTCTGTAAAGGCTTGAGTATATAAATTATTTAAATATTGACCAAGGTCAGAGTTCACACCAGAGAGACAGCAAAACCGCGTTATTAGTCATTTCCGAGTTCAACCAATGTAAAATTAATTTACAAATATTATAAATTAATAATAAAGTTAAATACAAATAGTGCATTAAATTTAAGTGACCTTTTATTTATTTATTTAAAGCTTGAAAAATTATTTAAAGCAACGTATAAAAGTTATAAGTTGACTTAAATTAACGAACATGTCGGATAAATGAATTAAATAAATGATTTAATATGTTAAATAATTTTTAATTTGTAGTTTCGGAGCCCACACCCATATAAGGGCCAGCCATGACATGAAGGTGAGGGCGGTGGACTTGGTCTCCTAAGGTTTGAAGAAAGGGCTATATATTTTTGTTCTAGTCAACTATAAAAAGCTTGCCCCCTTCTTATCATCAACATACCCATCCGGCCTATCCCTAGCCTCCAATAGACATTGGTGAAGCTAAAGAGATGGAGTTGCATCCCATAGCGAAGGAGAAGAACAAGGTGTTCGAAAGAGGAAATAGCAAAGAACCAAGGTGTTCGACAATAGGCAGGATCATAAGGAAGAGGTAATTTTATTTCCAATTTATGTGTGTGTCTATATATGTATGTATGTATGTATGTATGTATGTATGTATGTATGTATGTATGTAATTATACTCATGTGTATGCTTGTATTCATCCCATTTTATTTGTCAATGACTTTAATAAATTAGAAATTAAAATAATAATTTAATAACTAAAAAAGACGTAAAATATTTATATATAATATATTTATATGCGTATAAAACTTTTTAACTTTTTAAATTGAAAATAAATTATTCGAATCTGAAATTATATATACATATACATATGCATATACATATATATGTGTGTGTATGTGCATGTATATATGTATTAAACTAGAAGTTTTATTTATTTAATCTATTAAATGGTTTTCGAATTTCAAGAAGAAAAGAAAAAATAATTATTTTTAATTTAGTTTCTAAAGAAACAAATTATTTTTATTTCAAAGCTATTATACACACACACACCATGTGGAAATTAATTTTAAATATAACAATATCCATTTGCTTTCAGATTCTAGAAAATTAAAAAAAACATGTTTTTATTATTTGAAAAAGTCAAAGAAATTTTAAAATCCAAATTATTTTATAAAATTCAACACATGTTAAAATAAAATATCTACATAGATATTTATGTTTCAAAAAAACATATATATGATTTCGAAATAAAAAATTAGTTTTATTTTATTTTAGCTTAGTAAAATTATTTAAAATTTTAAATCATTTAATATATGAATACATACATACACACATACATACATATACATACATACACACATACATACATACATACATATGTATTGTAAGTATATTTATATGTGCGTGTGTGTATATTAAATAATGATATAACTATGTATGCACTTTGTTAAATATTAATATTTATTTTAAATATATTTTCATATTTATAAGCCGAAAAATATATTGTATATATACTTATATTTATTTATCTATTTATTTTTAAAATAATATTATAATAATTTAAAGACCAAAATAAATTAATGTTGATATATGCCGAACACTTATACACATATGTATACCCCTTAACATTATCAGTGACATATGACCTCAAGTTATATACTTATTGACCGTAGGTCCCAACAATTAATTATACATATATCACACATGTTTCGATACCCCCCTTAGATTAGGTTTTCACTTTTAATGCAGCAATAACATTTTTACTATGAATACAAACATATTAAAAATATTAAAACATAAAATTAATTTAAATTATCTGATTAAATTAAATTTAAATTAATATTAAAATATTTTATACAAATTGGATAAAATTTAAAACAAAACCCTAAACTCTTTTATTAATAAATACTACATATGATTTAGTATAAATTTATTATTCATATAAACAAAAAACAATCTTTAAAAAAATGATTTATTTTGGAATTCACTCTTTTATCCTGCTACCAATGCACCTGACCTAACAATATCGAAGTGCATTATGAATATGAGAGATGCATATTATTTGATAGTTGATATGGTTATATGGTTTCTAATGATGTAGATATTATCATCTGATACCCGGACACATTAGTATATACTTAGATGGAGTAGTACACCCGTGCTGATGATAGTAGATTATCATATATTGTATTTATGTGCTAACTTGTTGGATGTAGGAGCAAGTGAGGTATGACTTTCCATACCAGATTGCTCTGATTTACAATGTATTGACTTATATCTATTGTATAGGCTTATCGACCGATCATATCAGACTGTTGTTTGACATGAGTTTATTTGCATTACCTCTTATATGGTCTAGTAGTCTTAAATGAGTATACCAAGAGATATGTATAAGGATAGAGCTATGCGAAGGACAAGCAGAAGGCTTATGCTTCCTCTGATATATGTTTTTTATGGAGCTACTACCACTTATATCCATTGTGCAGTACCATGGAGCTACTAACACTTTATTCATATATAGAGATAGTTTTATATTATGTAGTTTATTATGTATCAAAGATGTATAAACTCATATATGTGTTGTGATGTATAATCTGACGAACATGTGTTGCACTCTAATGATGTTTTGGTTCATTTGATTATGCTATTATCTTGCCTATGTTATATTTATGTTGATATTATATTTTTTCTATGTGCTCTGAGATATATAAAGGGTAATTGTTTGATTGCATTATTTAACCCCAAATATCTTCCCTCCATCAGTTGGGTACCATTGCAGCGCATTATTATAGGTGTGTATGGACATTGGGTATCAAAGGTGGAGGGAGGTCGTTACACATATAAACTATTCTTTGACATATAATGAAGTATATAACCATATGAATGTGTTGGATCAGGTACACTGGTAACGAAGTAAAAGTAAACTTTAAAAAATCACTTTATTATTTGCAATAGATCTTATTTTCTATTTACATGAACAATGTATTTGCACTAAATAATATTTAGTGATTATTAATAAAGGAGTGGTGTTTTAATTTAATTTATTTCTATTAAATCCTAACATTTGAATATTATGATTTGTCTTTATCTTTATTAAATATAATATATATATGTATATGTACATACATACATACATATATTCGTTTTTTAATTCAATTTAAATTTATATTTCAATTTATGGTATATTCATATTCACAATGCAAGCTTTATAATTTAATATATATGGTAAAATTACCGAGGGTATACATAAACAAATAGATGTCAAATATGTGTAAATAACAATAGGGATTTATGGTTATTATATAAGGTGTAATGTTAAGAGATAATAATAATGTCACAAGCGAGCGAGCACGTGCGTGTGCACACACACACATATATATTATTGTATTTTTCCACTAATATATTTAATAATTTATTTGTATGTATGTACAATATCCTACGATTATTTTTAGCATAAAGCAATATTATATTTTTCAGATTAGATTTGAAATAAATAGTTTAAACCAAATGGATATATATATATAAAATATTTAATATATTTAGGTATATGTGCTTTAATGAAAATTTAAATTTTAAATTAGTTTGACTTATTCATAATCTATCAGAAAAATGTTTTTTAAAATTTAATAGCCTTAGAGCAATACTTTTTTTGTAAATTTTAAACCGCAAATGTGTGTTTATATATATTTATAAAATCCAAAGATTTTTTATAAAAACCATGAGAGAGAAAAAATATTACTTAAAAACCCATACATGAATTTAATATATATTTAATTTAATTTAATTTAAATTCAAAAAATTTCTTGTATATATATAAGCGTAAGCCATGAAAATTTTATTTTTCTAAACCTAAATTATATATCTTTTAAATATATATTATTTTAATTTCTCAAAACATCAAATTTAATTTTGATTTATTTACTAGTTGAAAATAAGATAAAGGGAGAAACACACACACACACACAAATACACACAGATGTGTGTGTGTGTATGAATTATATTGTTAGAAATTTACCTTTACATGGTCCCATCGATTATCGAAACTTCATTGGTTAGCAATTTCCTCTCCAAACTATTTGTTCCTTGTCCTAGACACCAGTGTGCAAATCTAATCTTCTAGGCTTCACCAATTAATTTCAGTGGATGTGTATCATCCCGTATCTGGAAGCCAAAAGCTAAGCGCTACAGATGTTGTAGTCATCCATAGTATTAACTTTTGGTGACAAAATACGGTAATGATAATGGTATCCATAATATTAGAAGCACTTGAATATGAACAAAATCACAGATTTCCAAAAACAACATTTTACTGATTACATTTTAAAATAAATTCATATCCAAGTTACGTAATCCCATATCATTTCCCAGGTAAAGATTAATTATAATCATTACAAAAATACGCCAAGAGAGACATACGATGATGCCCCCTGGTTGATCAAAGCAATATAGTCATATCTGACTTAATACATAGCGGAAATAAACAAAACAATCTGTAACTCCTAATTAGCTATCCGTCAGCCACCTGCTCATCTACGGAAGCTTTATTCGACAAAAGTGACTAAAACCCAAAAACCTTAACCCTTAGCCTAATCAAATCAATTTGAGTACCCGAGAGTTTAAGGGGAAACAAATAACTTGAGTTAGACATAAAGCTTGGTGTAAATAATTCTGTTACATCTCGGTTTACTAATATTAAGTGAGGCCACGCCGCTTAGTGGAACGGGTTTCCCCTAACTAATATCTTCTTTAAAACATATATATTTTGCAAGTTCTTTCCTGCAACCAAACTGGTTAATCAAACTGATTATATCAAAATAGCAATATCCTTTATGCTAATAAATGGACTATCTGTCCATAAAAACAGGTAATAAGTAGACTATCTATCCACAACATAATAACAAGGTTCGTTATGCTAACAAATGGACTATCTGTCCATAAATTGGGCTGACTGCCCGCAAACTGGACTAACTGTCCGAATTAAAATGGACTAACTGTCCGAATCATTTTCTTAGGGTTAACTACCCTTTATCTTTTTCCTTGAAAACCTTTTCAAAATGATTTAACCTTTTAAATCATACTTATACAGGGAAAATATATTCTTAGCTTAACTCTAAACTATTTTGCCATGATATATATACTATACTCAAAATAATATTGATGAATTTTAATAAGGATTAGCTATCCTTCCAAAACAATTTAAAATCCTTTTTAACTTGAAAATACCTAGGTTATATTGCCAATTTAGTACATTCGAAACCTTTGTTTAAAACCTTTAAAGAACCCTTTCGAAACCCTTAAAGGTAACCCCTTCGAAACCATTGAAGTGATCCTTTCGAAACCATTAAAAGCCTATCGAAAACATTTAGAAATTCCTTTCCTTTCTTTTCTCCGAAAGTTTCAAAACATTAGACATCCTCCTCTAAAGCCTTTAAATATCGCCTTTCGAAAACATAGGGAAAATCCTTCCTTTCAACCCTTTTGAAACCTTGGGGAACCACCCCTTTCGAAACCATTCATTAAAACCTTTCGAAACAGTCAAAACTCAATCCTTTCGAAATCACTTTGGGTTCAATTTTAAAACATGTGGAAACCTTTCGAAACCATTCGAAAATTTACTCCTTTAAAACCTTTGAAAAATGTCTCGGTCAAAAGCATTTGGATTTTGCCTTCAAGTAGAGCAAAAGGATCAGAAACCCATTAAAGTCGAAAGCATCTGTTTCAAAACCATTTAAAACTATCTCTTTCGAAACCATTTGGGTTTTACTTTAATTATAGAAAGAGGGTCTTGAAAACATTTTAGTCGAAAGCATCTGCTTCGAAACCATTTTTTAAGTAAAGAAGTGATGGTGTCGAAACCATCCTTCGAAAGTATTGGAGAGGTGGCTTGGTTTTTAGAAAACAAAACAACCCTTTTGAAACCATCTGGATCAAAAGGTAGGAAGCGATAGCTAAAGGCTTCAACTCAGTCGAAAGCAATCATTTAAACCAATGCGCAACCCAATCGAAACCATTTCATTAAATCCATTAAACCCAGCCGAAAGCTAACTGAGTTGAAAGCTACTCAGTCGAAAGCCATTTAGTCAAAAGCAAGCAGGCACATTTTTTAATTTAAAAACAAAGGACTGCCTCAACCCCTTCGGAACCCCTAGTTTCGACTCCATACCTTCCTCCTACATCCAATTCACTACGTACCAGTTCCCTGATACCATGTGCATTGGTTTCGACTGTGTCGGAAGCGAAGATGAGGAGGAGGAACCTAGTGCCGACGGTGTCGAAACATTGAAAAACATGTAGCAAATAGTTCTTTTCAGCTAACCTACTTTACGTGTCAAATTTTGAATGGTTGCCTCTTTCTTTACCAATAAAAAGTATTGCAATTTTCAAAAGTGCTGCCGACTTCCAGAATTAACAAATTTAAATTATTTTGCAAAAAGCCCATTCTCCTTCCTTAATTATATAAAACATTTAAGTCCCATACCTTAAATAATTTTATATAACCATTAAAACACTTAGGAAAAATCCACAAAAATTTCAGAAAATCTATTTAAATATGTTTTCCAACATATAAAAATTTCAGAGCCAAATCTTTTATTATTTAACCGTAAATAATTATTAACCCAAATTAACATTTTCTTTACTAGAAAATTCATATAAATTCCACATAATTTCAGAAAATTCTAAAAATTGAAACCCGTCTCCAAAATAATATTTATGACCTTCATAAAAATTCGCAAGGCATTTGGATGTAATTTTATAGGTTTTTCACCTTAAAAAATATCATAAATTCAATATGAACAACCATAATTCATTAACTAGTATATATATTCATTCCATTATCCAAAAACATGACAAATCATTAAAAAATATTCAGAATTCATCTTAAAACCGAAAACACAATAAAAAATGAGATGTAAACATTATTCACCTTAGCTTTAGAGATTAAAGAGATTGAGAAGTGAATGGATTTGATTTGCTTAAGCTTCTTCCTTAGCTTTTCTCTATCTTCTTCCTCTTTTTCTTGTTAATGGTGGCCCGCTTTAGTTTTAAAATAAATTTGATAATATAAAATGTACGTGTAGGGGGTTACACGGCCTAGAGTTTAGGGTATGAGAGTGGCCTCTTTCCTATTTTACCCCTCCTTTATTTCAATTTAAACTCTTATTTTAATTTATTGTTTATATGGCACGACTACTACTTAATTAAATCAAATCTCAATCCCCTAATCAAACATTATTTTATTTAATTTAGCTAATTAAATATCCTAAATAATGATACCAAAAATTTGGGGTGTTACAGACTCCCCTCTTTAAAGAATTTCGTCTTAGAAATTACGATAAGGCACACAATAAATCAAACAAGAAGGTATAACACACCATCAAACAAGTCAGGATAAGTATCTCTAATCCTGCTCTCAATCTCCCAAGTACAGTCCCTATCATCGTCGCTCCACTGGACTTTGACTAATCTGACCGTCTTGGTTCTATGCCTCTTCTCATCTCTCGCAACAATACGAATAGTCTTCCTCACTAAGGTCAAATCCGGTTCTACCACTAAATCATCTAGCACGGTCGGTGCAATAGTAGCCTCTGGGTCTCTAACACACTTTCTAAGATGAAAAACATGAAGTGGACTCATGCTAAACTGCTTGGTAACTCAACTCTATATGCGAGTTTCCCGATCCTCTCAACAATAGGAAAAGGTCCAACGAATCTTGGTGCTAACTTTCATGATTTCCCAAATCTAATCACACCTTTCATCGGTGATACTTTGACGAAAAAGTGGTCTCCAACCCGAGAACTCTAAATCTTTCCGCCTCTTATCTGCATAACTCTTTTGCTTAGACTGAATGACCTCAATCTTTTCTACAGCTTCTTTGACCAAATCTGAACCAAGAACCAAACTATCCCCGGTCTCTAACCAACATACGGGAGATTTGCATGGCCTTCCATACAAAGTTACAAATGGTGCCATCCCAATACTAGTCTGATAACTGTTGTTATACGAAAACTCGACTAAATGCATATGGTCTTCCCATGATCCCCCAAAATCTAATACACAAACAAATCTTCCAAGATTTTGTTAACTCTTTCCGTCTGCCCATCAGTCTACGGATGGTAAGCGGTACTCATTTTGAGCTTGGTTCCCAAAACTTCCTGCAGACTCTTCCAGAAATCATTAGTGAATAAAGGATCTCTATCACTAACTATGCTACTAGGATTTCCATGCAGTCTAACCACATTCTTCATAAACAACCTTACTAAAACACTCTTGGTCAATCTGTCCACTATAACCCATATACTATCATTTTCCCTGTTCAACCTCGGCAACCCGTCAATAAAATCCATGGAAATAGAATCCCACTTCCATACCAAGAAAATCTAATGGCTGAAGCAACCCACTTGGCTTCTGTTGTTCGACCTTTTCCTACTGGTAGATCATGCACTGCTTTACCCATAAACCAATATCCCGCTTCATTCCTTCACGAAAGAAACTCTTCTTCATATCCTGATACATCTTAGTACCTCCCGGATGAATAAAGAACTTCGAACAATGGCATTCCTCTAACACTTCTTTCCTTATGTTTCCTACACTCGGAACACATAATCTTCCTTTCTTTCTCAACCTCCCATTATGGTCAAGACTAAAATCTTTCAAGTCATCGCCCTCGGTTCCATCTCTTCACTTCTTGATCCGTTCAACAAATACCGGATCCTCTTCCTATTTAGAAACAATCATTTCGATCATCACTGGTCGAACTTCCAAACAAGATAACACTACGGTTTCTCCGCTAGACCCAGCCTCAGATCTCCACAGCACTCTGCAATCTGCTAATGCTTCAAATATTTCCACTCGGCAATCATCGCCAATACTGCATTCTAATGTTTCCTGCTAAGTACATCTACAACCTTGTTGCCTTTCCCCAGTGTGTACTCAATTTCAAAATCATAAGCAGTGATAAACTCTAACCACCTCTGCTGTCTCATGTTCAACTCCTTCTTAGAGAACAAATACTTCAGCGACTTATGATCTGTATATAACTCAAACCTCTCTCCCAAAAGGTAATGTCTCCACACCTTCAATGCAAAAATCACCACAGCAAATTCCAAATCATGCGTCAGATATCTGACCTCATGCGGTCTAAGCTTTCTAGAAGCGTAGGCAATCACTTTATCCCTCTGCATCAGCACAACTCCTAATCATGTTCCACAAGCATCGGTATAAACCACCAAATCCTGATTCCCTTCTAGAACAACCAACAAAGGTGCATGGGTCAATAAGTGTTTCAAACTCTAGAATGCTTCCTCACGCTTATCGGTCCACACAAACTTTACATCCTTTCTCATTAGCTTTGTCAACGGTGCCACTATCCATGAAAAATCCTTAATGAACCTCCGATAATAACCAGCCAACCTAAGGAAACTTTTTATTTCCGTCACTGTCTCAGGTCTCTTCCAGCTAATCACCGCTTCAATCTTAGTCGAATCTACTGACAACCCTTCCTTTGAGACTACATGACCAAGAAACTTCACTTCCTTCTTCCAGAAATGACACTTTGAAAACTTTTCCTTTAGCTGATGCTGCCTCAGCGTCTCAAGCGCCACTCTAAGATGAACTTCATTCTCTCTTTCATCTTTAGAGTATATCAAGATATCATCTATGAAAACCAATATACGAAACTATCCAATTGCTTTCGGAAAACCCGGTTCATCAAATCCAAAAAGAAAGCTGCCGCATTAGTCAGTCCGAACTACATAATTAACCATTCATACGACCCATATCTGGTCCTAAACACCGTTAAAGGTATACTATCCTCTGCTACCCTGAGCTGATGGAAACCCGTCTCTAAATCCAACTGCGAAAATACCTTGGCTCCACTCATCTGGTTGAATAAATCATCATTCCTCGGCAATGGATATTGATTCTTTATCGTCCTCTCATTCAAGTTATGATAATCGATACATAGCCTTAATGATCCGTCCGGCTTCTTAGCAAACACTGCAGTTGCTCCCCAAGGTGAACTACTCGGTCTAATAAAACTCTTGCCTTCCAATTTCACCAACTACACCTTCAGCTCCCTCATCTCTGTAGGGGTCATCCTGCTTGGCGGTCTACTCACTGGTTCTGCTCCCGAAACCAAATCTATCTGAAACTCAAGGGGTCGTTTTGGCAACAATCCAACTACAGGCTCAAAAACATCCGCGAATTCTCTAACCACGAAAACTCGACTCAACTCATCATCCAATTTCATAACAACCATCAAAGCATACATCTCACTGCAAGAACCTTCTACAGTATAAACTATCCAATCACTACAATCTGAGTGTCTAAGAGATATTATCCTATCTTGGCAAAATATCCTAGCATCGTACTCACTTAACCAATCCATCCCAGGATTAATCCCAAACCCCACAAAATCAAACACATGCAAACTATAAAGAAAAGTATGACCTAACAGGTCAAACTCTAACCGGTTACATCTCAACCCTAGAGTTTCATACCCTCCTATTGGATTCGCAACCTGTAAGGAAGTAACTAAATAGGTGGGTTCTAGGTTAAGCTTATCTATCAAACATCTAGATATAAAAGAATTCGATGCACCAATATCAAATAGAATGCTAACAGACATACCATAAATCTGAAGCGTACCTCCCAAAAACACTTTTCCCTTCTCCTGAGCTGTTGGCTTAGAAGCAGTAGGCTCCAATGCATACACTTTACCCTTTCCATCCATAGCAGGCTCCTTGCACTGGCTCTTATAATGGCTAATCTGGTCATAGTTGAAGCATCTCACATTCTTCTTTCCAGCTACCTCCTTTGTCTTTCTAGCATGAGACTCATTAGCAAAGTGCCCCTTCTTGTCGCACTTGAAGCAAACAATCTCAGACTTCCCTTTCTTAGCTACTTCACCCTTCTGAGCACCTTTCTTAGGAAAGAACTTCCTTTTCTGATTCTGCCTAACCTGGACTTCTTTAGCCTTACTCTTCTCTAGAGAATCAAGAATCTCCTCATGCGTTAAGGCCATCTCCATAACAAAGTCAAAAGGATCTCTAATATGAGGTAATGTAGCCCTGGCTAACTCAGGCTTCAACCCTCTGATAAACTTCTCATTCCTCTTCATCATTGTATCCACTGAAGCATACCCATATCTGGCCAACTCCTCAAACTTTCTAGCATACTCCAGGATAGACATCTCTCCCTGCTCTAATTCAGCAAACTTTCCGATCAGAGTAGACTGTGCCATTGCAGACATAAACCTATCCTGGAACCTTCCCTTGAAATCTGCCCATGACAAAGTTTCCTCATCCACACCGGTTGTCACACTGTTCCACCAAAACAAAGCCCCTCCCTGAAGCTGTCTGGAAGACAACCTCCTCTTCTGCTCATCATTGAGCTCCAAGTCTGCAAAGACCCTCTCATAGTGTAGAAACCAATTTTCCACTTCTGTAGCATCCTCTGTCCCCTAAAAAGGCTTCCCTCCAAGCTTAGCGTTATCTCTGTTCAGCTTAGCATAATGGTTAACTACTGGAACTTCCGAAACTCCTGCCCCTGCAGCATCTCCTCCTAACACTCCAGTTGCAACTCTCGCTTGCATCATATTTCTGAAAAACTAAAACATAGCTTCCATTCCAACTTGTGGGACTCTAGCACCTACATTCTCTACTTGTGCCTGACCATG
This sequence comes from Allium fistulosum, assembly GCA_030737815.1. NCBI lineage: Eukaryota > Viridiplantae > Streptophyta > Magnoliopsida > Asparagales > Amaryllidaceae > Allium > Allium fistulosum. The sequence goes on along the minus strand of CM060902.1, from coordinate 372,194,500 downwards.
GGTTCTCCTTGTACTAGGTCTGGCATTCCCACCGAGGCCCTCCACTCTCGGGTTAACTCTTCCTTTTCTACCTTCCATATCTGTATTCAAACCTCATGAGATACAGAAAACTTTGAGTCAGACGTAAAGCCTGGTGTGAATAATTCTGTTAAATGTCAGTTTACTAATATTAAGTGAGACCACGCCGCTTAGCGGAACGGGTTTCCCCTCACTAATATCCTCTTTAAAACATATATATTTTGCAAGTCCTTTCATGCTACCAAACTGGTTAATAAAACTGATTATATCAAAATAGCAATATCCTTTATGCTAATAAATGGACTATCTGTCCATAAAAACAGGTAATAAGTAGACTATCTGTCCACAACATAATAGCAAAGTCCGTTATGCTAACAAATGGACTATATGTTCATAGAAATGGGTTGACTGCCCGCAAACTGGACTAACTATCCGAATCAAAATGGACTAACTGTCCGAATCATTTTCTTAGGGTTAACTACCCTTTATCTTTTTCCTTGAAAACCTTTTCAAAATGATTTAACCTTTTTAATCATACTTATAAAAGGAAAATATATTCTTAGCTTTACTTTAAGCTATTTTGCCATGATATATATACTTTACTCAAAATAATGTTGATGAATTTTAGTAAGGATTAGCCGTCCTTCCAAAACAAGTTAAACCCTTTTTAACTTGAAAATACTTAGGCTATATTGCCAATTTAGTACATTCGAAACCTTTGTTTAAAACCTTTAAACAACCCTTTTGAAACCCTTGAAGGTAACCCCTTCAAAACCATTGAAAGTGACCCTTTCGAAACCATTAAAAGTCTTTCAAAAACATTTGGAAAAACCTTTCCTTTCTTTTCTCCGAAAGCTTCAAAACATTAGACATCCTCCTCTAAAGCCTTTAGATATTGCCTTTCAAAAACATAGGAAAAACCCTTCCTTTCAACCCTTTCGAAACCCTAGGGAACCACCCCTTTCGAAACCATTAATTAAAATCTTTCGAAACTATCAAAACTCAATCCTATCGAAAGCACTTTGGGTTCAATTTTAAAACATGTGGAAACCTTTCGAAACCATTCGAAAATTTACTCCTTCGAAACCTTTGAAAAACATCTCGGTCAAAACCATTTGGATTATGCCTTCAAGTAGAGCAAAAGATCAGAAACCCATTGAAACCGAATGCATCTGTTTCAAAAACCGTTTAAAACTATCTCTTTCGAAACCATTTGGGTTTTACATCAATTATAGAAAGAGGGTCTTAAAAACATTCAAGTTGAAAGCATATGCTTCGAAACCATTTCCTAAGTAAAGAAGTGATGGTGTCGAAACCATCCCTTCGAAAGTATTGGAGAGGTGGCCAGGTTTTTATAAAACAAAACAACCCTTTCGAAACCATCTGGATCGAAAGGTAGGAAGAGGCAGCTAAAGGCTTCGACTCATTCAAAAGCAATCATTTAAAACCAAAGCGCAACCCAATCAAAACCATTTCTTTAAATCCATTAAACCCAGTCGAAAGCTAACTGAGTCAAAAGCTACTCAGTCGAAAGCCATTTAGTCGAAAGCAAGCAGGCACATTTTTTAATTTAAAAACAAAGGACTTCCTTAACCCTTGGTTTCGACTCCATACCTTTCGCCTACATCCAATTTACTACGTACCAGTTCCCTGATACCATATGTATTGGTTTCAACTGCGTCGAAAGCGAAGATGAGGAGGCAGAACCTGGTGCCGACGGTGTCGAAATAGTGAAAAACACGTAGCAAATTGTTCTTTCCACCCAACCTGCTTTACGTGTCAAATTTCGATTGGTTGCCTCTTTCTTTACCAATAAAAAGTACTGCAATTTTCGAAAGTGCTGCCGACTTCCAGAATTAACAAATTTAAATTATTTTGCAAAAAGCCTCTTCTCCTTCCTTAATTATATAAAACATTTAAGTCCCATACCTTAAATTATTTTATATAACCATTAAAACACTTAGGAAAAATCTACAAAAATTCCATAAAATCTCTTTTAATATGTTTTCCAACATATAAAAATTTCAGACCCAAATCTTTTATTATTTAACCGTAAATAATTATTAACCCAAATTAATATTTTCTTTACTAAAAAATACATATAAATTCCACATAATTTCAGAAAATTATGAAAATTGAAACCCATCTCCAAAATAATATTTATGACCTTCATAAAAATTTGCAAGGCATTTGGATGTCACTTTATAGGGTTTTAACCTTAAAACATATCATAAATTTAATATGAACAACCATAATTCATCAACAAGTATATATATTCATTCCATTATTCAAAAACATGACAAATCATTGCCAAATATTCGAAATTCATCTTAAAACCGAAAACACAATAAAAATGAGATGTAAACATTGTTCACCTTAGCTTCAGAGATTAAAGAGATTGAGATGTGAATGGATTTGATTTGCTTAAGCTTCTTCCTTAGCTTTTCTCTATCTTCTTCCTCTTTCTCTTGTTAATGGTGGCCGGCCTTAGTGTTTTTTTAAAATTTGATAAAATAAAATGGACGTGTAGTGGGGTACACGGCCAAGGGTTTAGGGTATAAGAGTGGCCTCTTTCATATTTTACCCCTCCTCTATTTCAATTTAAACTCTTATTTTAATTTAATGTTTATATGACACGACTACCCCTTAATTAAATCAAATCTCAATCCCCTAATCAACACATTATTTTATTTAATTTAGCTAATTAAAAATTCTAAATAATTTAACAAAAATCTGGGGTGTTACAGGAGGCTAGGGTTTTGTTCTGTGTATCTAGAACAAGAGAGAGTGGAGATATCTATAACCATCTAGATATCAAAATATCCAACACCTTTCTCTCTAGATCTAAATACAATATCTTTTGCCCTCTTACATGCCTTTAACATGGTCGACCATACTCTTAGTGGATTGATGGACTTCAGGCCCAATTATTTTATCATATAAATCAATCTTTTAATTAACTATTTAATACCATATTCCAATTAAATCAATATATAAAAATTATATATAATTTTTATTAATTTTAAGGCTTCAAATAAATAATTAATATGCCATAAAAATTCAATAAACTTTTTCATTATTTTTATTAACATTTATGAATTAATTTCAAATTGGTTGAACTCGAAAATTAGCTAACAACAAGGTTCTGTTGACTCCCTAGTGTGAACTAGGTCCTCGGTCAATGTTAAAATAATTTAAATACTAAAGCTTGTACGGACTTTGGGAAAGTATAGTATTAGGAATAAGTTTAGTTGCTTGTAGATCATTTGCGCGACATCCAATTTCTAATCTTTATTGAGTTACACCTTGTAATTATAGTTTGTGCACATTTTCTTTTCGTCATCACTATATCACTAAGATATCTAAAGTTTGGTCAATAACCAAAAACTCTAACAATATCTGTATTTAATTACATAGACCACTTGAATATCCTTTGTTCAACCTGATGAATTAACCTGTAGAAGGTCCATATTGAGTCGTTCTTTGATTGTTCCAAACAACCATAAGTATGTAATCCCTTGGAATTCCCAACCATCATGAGTAATTCACCATCCATCATATGAAGAGCATTACATACACCAGACTCTATGGATGTATCGAAATCCTTTTCTTAATACATCTTGACAAGGAACATTTAAGGAATAAGTATTTAAATATCCATTCGAAACTCATGGTTACGAACATATTCGCAACTACAAACAATAAAATAACCTTCCTAAGGTTTTTCTACTTATATATATTTAACGTATATAAAACATTACTTATATCCAATAAAACAATACATATAATAGAAAATTAAAACCAGAAGCATACCTTATTTTCAAACAAGATTCTCTATAAGAGTCAAGTTATATAAATAATCAAATTACATAATTGCCCCAAAGCACACCCTTAACTATCTCATTCTCCCACTTATAGCCAATTATGGTGCCTTATGCACATACCTTCAATCAACCAGCTTAAACTACACTAAGAAAGGGCCTTATTGAACGGATCTGTGATTTTATTATTTTGTATCTACATTTTGATAATAATTTTTTGTTACGGATTTTTTTATCACGTGTTAATTATGGAGAACATATTTCAATCTCTTATCAAGTTGTTGGTTCTTATTGCAATTTATATTGCATTATTACTATCATAATACATTATTGGATTCTTAATGGAAGGAGCTATCCTAGCTTTCTTATAAATTTGTGCACATATACTACTTTCAATACAGAACTATTTAAGGAAATGTATTTAGCCTATATAGTTGAATCTGCCACAACCTGTTATTTTGGAATGTTTCTAAATTAAAGCCCCTTAATCAGGGATAAACATGAATTTAAGATTGACTTACTATATATGATGTCACCTATGAAGTTCGAGTCTGAACACTTCTATATAAGGAGTTTGTTGTTTCAATAAACAATTCTCCAGTTGTTTCTTGTTGTTCTTGCAGTAGATTATGAGGCCAGCCAGATAAGCGCTCGATATCTTAGGCATGCATCACCTTGCCTCGTCAACATCCTGCCTGGCCCGCTATATGTATTTCAAGAAATTTGGCCCATGAATGATATTGGCACCCATCGGTTGGTTGGGTCTGGACAGTGGCCCACTAGATCATCACTATCAACGAGAAGCCTGGAACCTCACTTGTAACACTGGGACGCCGTGTCATCTTACGACCAATTCTCAACATGAGAGCCCTGCTTCCTACTTGCCTTTCTGAGCCTCACAACTCTCCCTACCCATATTTCCCTAAGGTTGCTGCACCCGTCCTACTTTTTCTTGACTCGACAGGCGTCTAACAAAAGTTCATGGTGACCCTTGCATGAAGAAACAATGGCTTCATATTGTTCTCTTAACAAGATCAACATAAAATGACATTGTTCATCCGACAAAAGAATCACTGTGTTGCAACCACCCTTTGTCCTTCACAATCCACATAGCAATGGGGTTACTGTTCACCAATAGCATTATGTCTAAATGTCACCTTTCTAACAAAAGCACGCCTTGGTATAGTCAGCTAGCTGGCCCTTATCCAAGCCGTTTTCTCCATGTGGCATCCTACTTGGCTTTCATCTAAACTATACAACTACATCAATGACAACGAGGATTCCCAAGGTTCGACGCTTTAATGTGAACCCTTCAAACTAGATTTCACTTGTAATAAATAAAATTCTACATGCATATGTACAAGGATCGAATTTTCAATTATTACATGCAATATTGCTCTTGTAATCAATCTCTTGTAACCAGAAATGAGCAATAAAATCAATAGCTATAGTGGACGCTGATCTTCATCAAGATCGGACCACTCTAAATATATTATATTTTACTTTACTTGCTTTATAGCTCATAGCTCTTCAGTTTACATTTCTTAAAAACAATATTAGTAAATTACCTTTGCTAATATCTTCTTCACCTCATATTTCCTAGGTAGACTATAAATTTAGTCAACATTTTAGCGTTAGAAAAGGGTCTTCCTAAAAATCTGTTTACTTTCATCACTTTTCTTCTCTTCATACTCCTAATCCTCTCAAGAAATTCACTATGAAAACGACAAAAATGAGGCTAACAACTATAATGACCATAACGCCAATCGAGGTACTGGAGCCAGCATCGTCTATCCCATTTTAGGCTTAAGAAACAACATGTGGCTCAGCTTGGTTAAAGAGATCACTAACATCAAGCAGAATTGCTCGAGACCTGAATGAACTTAAGACTAGGATGGACACCAGGAAGCTATCAACTACGACCCAAGAGTCCTAGTTACAATGGATTAGAACCCCATCCATCCTATTATTCCCATCACCTTAACATCTTGAATGACGCTTTTGAGTGGGTCATGCTATAGACCCTTATTAAGGCATCGCCTACGATATCCTTATACCTAAGCCTGCACTGCATCAAGGATCTCATGTTGCTCATTGCTCGCCCTCCTTGGAAAGACATTCTGCCTTTGACTACCTTTAGCCCATGGACAATGGCATAATTTATGTATTTATCGCCTAAGTAGAGATGGACGAGCTAGAAACCACAAGCATCATGAGTACTCGGTCCATTCCTGATCCTAGAGAGAAATTCCCAAGCCTCGCTTCTGCATGAGGCATGGTGAACATTCCAACTCCCCTTCTGTAAACAGGAACAAGAGGTCACCCACCCTGTTTGCCATCGCCATACCAGGGCCATAGATCCACTTCTCCCACAAGACACTAGAGAAGCCTTTCCCTAGCTAAGACCTTACACCATCCGCAAGAAGCAAAGGGGGTCCTCAGAGAGGAAATGGCATCGCTTTGACAATATATGTTGAGGATCCATACTAAAATCATGATGATGAGGGCTTGTTTATTGATGAGAAAGGGAATCATTTTTCTTAAGAAATTTAGGAACTTACATACATGGGTGGTGTGCCTTGCCTCCATTGAGAAGTATGGTGGAAGTGCCAATTTGTTTGATTATGTCATGGCTTTCAACTATAGAACCCGAGCTAACTGAATCTCCAACAACACCGAGTGCCTTTGTTCTCTCCACCTTGATTGGGCCGACCTCCCGTTGTTGCCGGTTCTTTCATTTACAAGCGAGTAGTATCAACTCTTGGGCCTGGTTGTGTACTGGTTTCAAGACCTGATTTTGTTTCATGTACCAGAATCATGATAGTCAGCGAACTATGCAAAATACGACAAGGACTGAATGAATCGCTCTACTCCTATGTCAATCGCTTCAATAAAAAAATCAACCTATGTAAGATGGGTAGACAAGAACAACCTGTTGGTATCCTTTTTCACTGGAGTGATGCATCGGTCCAAGATGTGGAAGGAAGTATAAAAGCAGGTCACCTCATTCTTAACTAACTTCTTTCAAAGACCCAACGACGTCAAACGGATGGAAGAAGCCGACTTGTACAACTATGATGAGGTGGGTAGGCGAGGAAACAAGAGCACCTTATAAGAGGATAGCCTCCACAGAGCGACCATCAAGAGCATAACCAAAAAAGGCCTTAGGGACGACTCTTAATTCAAATCCAGATATGAACTATGTATCATCAACTCACGATATGGAAACCATCTATCTCACCACAAGGGATCACGCTCCCATACTAAAGACCTCTCCCCACCCGATTAGGGCAAAAAGAGGATCCCCATGGCAAAGGGAAATATTGCAAGTTCTACAAATTTAATGGTCATTCCATCGATGAGTACTGCAACATAAAAGATGATATAGAGAAGTTGATCTGTCAAGGTGTACTTATCCAATATGCAAGGCAACATGTTGAGAGATTACCAGAATCCTTTTGTGCTGCCTCAACGGGCAGACAAAAACAACGTGTCAATGATAAATACTAAAATCATGTTTATCTGTAACGACCTTCATGCAGTTGAAAGCACCAGGGGGCCCAAGCTTCACGTTAGAAGAAGATGAAGCAAACATCATCTTCTTAGCTGAGCATAAGAGAGGGGTCGACTACCCCCACCTTGACCCATTGACATATTGATAAGCATCACGAGCATAAAAGTGCACCAGGTCTTCATTGATGTAGGCAGACCAGTCAACGTCATGTTCAAAAATGTTTTTAATTAGATGAAGCTTCCATCATCCATCGTCACTCCTTGTGCTCTACCTATCTATGGTTTTAGTAGCATTAGGATCGTCCCCTTTGGTGCAACTTTGTATATCACCTTTGGTGAGGAAATCCTCTCTGGCAAGATACAGGTAAACTTTGTCATAGTGGATTGCCCGTATGCTTATAAAATTCTAATAGGTAAGTCGACGCTGGCGGACCTAAACGTAGTCATGGCATATCAATCACTCACTATTAAATTCCCTGTTAAGGGAGACATGGTTGCGTCCATAGCCACCACTAAGGCATTTAAGGATTTCTACTAGCATCTTTCTATAATAGGCTAAAAAAGGAGTTCTCATACTTTAGCAAGAGTGGGCCATGCTTGTCGACGGTCAACATAAGAGAGTGCAATAGCGACACAACGTCGTCACTTATGCCGGGGCATCCATAATGGGGTAAAACTTATGAATGCAGTAAAGGACGCATCTCCCCCTCGTCCTTGAGAGAATACAAGAGCCATGCAACGCTTCTGTTTGTGCCAGGGGCATTTGGAATGCCAAGATCTATTCTCCCTAGCTAGCCCAGACATGAACCAAGAACTTGTAAGTACATGGAATGAACAAGCTCGCCCCTGTTGGTAAGAGGGATCACTTGGCACGATAACTCCTTTGACCTCAATGTTGGAGGACTATTCTATGAGAGTTGAGGCGGCCAAAGCATCTAGGTTCTAACATAGACATCCTTCGAGCTCGAGGACCTTATGGACCACATGATCAATGCCTCGGACACGTGTGACTTAGATTTGATTACAGAAGATGTTAACGATGACCCACTTGACCCCGGCATGGGGACACCAACCCAGATGGTGGTTTAAACACCTTACTTGAAGCTATCATGATAGTCAACGGCGACCCTAGCAAGGTCACCCAAATTGGCACAAAGCTAGAGCTAAAGGTCAAGACATATTTGGTACATTTTCTCAAGCAAACCATGGACATGTTCGCTTAGGGGAATGCCAACATGACCAATATAGATACCTTCATCATTTGTCAAGCCCTTAACATTGTCCCAAAACTCACCCTATCTACTAGAAGTGGAACCACTTAATCCATAAAGATATAAGGCATTAAAGGAAGTGGTAGAGAAGCTTCTCGGCAATGGATTCATCCAAGAATTTGAATACCTGGTATGGGTAGCCAACCTTGTATCAGTCAAAAAGCCAAATGGGGCTTGGAGAACATGCATTGACTTTTCCGACCTCACTTAATCTTGGCTCTACTATTATAGGTTGATGTCATTTAGGCTCTAAAATGTAGGAGTCATTTACCAGTGGCTCGTCAATAAGATTTTTGTAGAATAGATTGGAAGGTCAATGGAAGTTTATGTAGATGACATGTTAGTCAAGTCCGAGAAGACTGAGGGGAACGTGCATAATCTGGCCAAAATTTTTGAAATCCTTTGTAGGTATAATGTGAGGCTAAACCCAAAGAAGAATTCCTTTGTGATTCTCTCTGCAAAATTCCTTAGGTATGTGGTGAGCGCTAAAGGAATGGAAGGCAACCCCGACAAGATTCAAGTAATAAAGGACATGCACATCCCCCACATCGTCAAATAAGTGCAAAGCCTAAATAGACTTCGTATTCTAGAAAAAAGATTGGTGTGCCCTATAATGTCTCCTTCGAAAAGTTAATAAATATTTTTTTAGCACAGTGGTTAGTGTGTATTATTGCTTTCCAAGGTGGTAGGGGTTCGAATCCCACGGTTGTCACATTTGGCATTAGAGCCTATACCGAGTCGGAATTGTGTGTAGTAATGATGTAGGTGTAAGTTAGTCTGCTACTAATGCAAGTTACAAGCATAATGCGTGGTTGTTGTGTGATGACGAGCTAAGGAGGATGTTGGGCTCTTTAAGAGGGGTGGTTAGTAACATCCCTTTAAGAAAGTTAACAAAGATCTATTAGCATAGGGTTAGTGCATGTTATTGCTTTTCGAGGAAGAAGGATTTTGAATCCTATAGTCATTACATTAAAGTAACGACCCGCACCTCTGGAGACATCGATTAATGCGTAAAAGCTACGTTCGAACTCACGTCATGTCAAGAAGTATGAATCACTATGGTTTTATGGTTTATATGGTACAAGATACATATAAACTTGAAATATTCTACACTTTCAAATCTCACAACAAAGGGAACAAAATATAAGTAACTGAAATAACCAAATTATCTATTTTAAACCATAGTAATCAATATAAGAAACAACCAAACAAAGTTCCTGATAATATCCAAATAGAAATATAATAAGTATCCGACTGACAAACAGGATATGTATGGAATGACTATAAATAAAGTAACTCCAAAGCGCATGGTCACATCCTTCTCATACCTTACTCCTCTTGGCACACCACCTATTATCCTATTAACCTGTAAGTAAGTATAAAGAGGAAAAAATAGAAGGGGTTAGAAAAAGTCTGAGGAGTAAGATATATCACTAGTGGCATGATGTGGATAGGCAATTAAATTATCATATATAACTACATAACCTAAGGGTATTTATTAGTATTCGTGTGCTAAATCTAATGAATTGGTCAGTTGACACAATATAGGATAACAATTGATATACGCCTAAATTTGATAATATCCCAGATAGATGTCTAGTCGAAGGTTGGACATCAATAAAATTGGGTAAACTTAGCAACACGTCAAGTATACAATCTCGATGGTAAACCACCTATACAGTATAATACATCGAGTATAGAGCCTTGATGGTAAACTGTTTAACTACACATGAGTAACAATCTCAATGCTAAACTACTTAAGGCACCCACCAAGCATACAATCCCGATGGTAAACTGCCTAACTATATGTTGAGTAAACAATCTCAATGAAAAAACTTTTAACTATATATTAACCAAACAACCTCAATATAAACTTCTTCAGGCACACACGGAGTATACAATCTCGATGGTAAACTACCTAAGGCACACGCTAAATGTACAAATTCGATGGTAAATTGCATATCGAAACATCGAGTATACAATCTCGATGGTAAACGTGTCCTACACTCTATATCATCCAACCGATAGCATATAAGAGTCGATAAACAATTTGACTTCTTTCATAGGTAAATCCACCCAAATGATGTAAACCCTACTAACATGGGTATCTTCGTTTTACTCACAACCCACAAGTTAAAAATATATGATCGTGATCCTACAGTAAAAATCAGAGGAACCAATTATGATACAATCGAATGCTCACATTGAGTGTCATGTTATACAACATCATAAAGTTACGTGAACTCCAAAATATCAACTAAGTGGAAAACAAGTCCTTGAAACATCCCTACTTAGTCTAGGTCCAGGCTCAACTTAGCCTGGTACCCATGCAGTTAATGCCTCGCTATTACCCCACTATAACCCTGCTATATCTCATAGTGGATTTCTACCGCTACGATTTTTCCATATACCCTCAAATATAGCCTTTCCGCTTTAAGCCCCGCTATTTCCACTATATCCCGTTATTCCCGCTATATTCCGCTATTTCCGCTATATCTTCCTTAAAAGAAATGAATTGAAAAATGATATTTATACATTATAAAAATTATAAAATTTATTTATTTAATTGAATTTTTAATATATTTTAAGAAATGTAAATACTCTAATATTCTTACTAAATTCAATCATGTTATATAACAGTTTTACGTTAATTTACAGTATATTCGCACATGTTTTTATTTAAAATTATTTATGTATTAATTATAATTCAGTTGAATGTTAATTTTTCATTTAATTACCATTTATATATTTGTAAAAACATTAAGTACGAGTTTTATATGCTATTTTAGAGTCATCCGCTATATCCCGCTATATCCTCGCTGTATCCCCGCTATGACTTTTTGCACCTCCGCCGCATTGAATCTACCGAGCGCTTTAACTGCACAGCCCGGTATAGGCTTCTGTCGATCGGGAATTGTCATTGGTCGATTAGTGCTAGTCGATTGAAACTTCCAATCGACCGGATGCCAAAAGTAGGTACTAGCCTGTTTTTTCAATTGACTAAAACAGTTTTTCCACATAACTTGAACTCTACTCCTTTTCTCCGCCTCCTTTTGATCTTTATACCAATCGACTATAATTTTATCCAATCGACCCCTTGCTTGGAGCGTGAGTCCAACACTTCGTCTTCATTGTTATTAACATTTTTATTTACTGTCTCATCCTATTTTTATTTTCAAACTTCAAATACAATATAGGGTTCATTTTAGATTTATTCTCTTATTTGTTCATACTTACTAACATCATATAATGTATTCCATGGATTATAAATCAATTTAATTTGATTATAATTCATTTTCACTGTAAGTATTACAATTCAACCATATAAACTACATTATGATTGATATATTCACAAAGTTAAACTATATTCATCTCTATTAGTTATAGAATTATTTTATAAATTGTTTCTATAAAACCTAGGAAAAATTATACATATGTCAAATTAATCCAATTAACCCTTCCCCTAATTTGTATCAATTTCATTACCAGGTCAGTGATACAGGGTTTTCCAATCTATCAAGTTAATATGAATTATCAATTAAAAGCATCAATTCAATTCTTAAATTAGATAAACCTAAATGGATAAACAAGTGAAATACAGTAATGATCCAAACAATATATTCATTTCGTAGATAATCCTCTCACCTCTATCCACTACTTTAATTGATTGTTGGTAGAAATCTTCAAATTCCCTTCTTTGATATGATTTGATTTAGCATCTCTCTTCTTCTATTTGATTTGCAAAGGGTTGGATTTGATTCTTTTATCTTTTCTATTTGTTTTATTATTTTATTTGGAGGATTCTATTTTAGAATTGAAGGAGAAGGAGAAAAGAATGGAGTTTTGCGCTTGGGTTGAGCGATGGATGCAAAATGAAGAAGAACAAAGAATGGAGTGAATCAGGTTAACAAACTTCTCTTATATATGCAAGTCTCGAAATTCCCCCTCAGACTAATTAGGCCTTGACACATTTCGCCTTAAAATGTGCGCTACGATAAACGATCCGTATCTTCTTCATCTGGTGTCTATTTTTGATGTTTTATATATGAATTTGGGCTAGAAAAATATAATTTGACATAACGGAAAAGTTAGACTTCCTAAATTCCTTCATTTATAAAAATTTAGCTTTTCAATTTTATGTAAACTTACCAAAATACTCTTTTAGTTAATTAATTATTTTTATTGAAAATCCGGGGTATCACATTCTCCTCCTTAAAGGAATTTCATCCCCAATATTCCAAGAGACGGAAAAATATATAACTTGTAGACACAACCATACAACATCAACCATGCATATGTGCAATATATACACTCAAACCATACCACACATAAAGCAACCCAAACAATTCATGTCAAACATAACTACTTTCTAATATTACTTTGATATAAGATATGATACCAATAGGGATACTGTTTGCACAAAAATAGGCAAACACCTCGAATCGATTTATTGTAGAACTATGTCTACAAGGTGTATAACATAGTTATTATACTTGTAATTTGATTGATTTTCAATTAGCAGATCACAGATAAGTTATGGAGAAAGTAAATCACAGTAAATTAAAGAACATAAAGATTTATGATAGCTCGGCCAGAGTGTGCCTACATCCACTGTCCATTTTCATTATCCTTTATATAGATCTTTGGTATAATTACAACGCCCCACCTTTAGACTCATGTTAACAAAGAATATTACTAAGTAATATTGTCTGCTAATACGGAGAATAAGGTCGGTTAGGACTGACCATCCTTATTTATTGCTTGGGCTAACACCGTCACATTTTACCTTTTTGTTTAAACAATATATACACATGTGAACAGTCTCGGCATAAAGTAATAGATACGCCGGCTCTAAATAAAATTCAGAACAACATAACATATAACACAAAACACAGAATCAGGTAACACAGCGGAAAATATAATACATATCAAATACATTATGTGAGTCTACAAAAAGAGATACGAGACCCCAATAATATACATATAGACCACAACATTCCTCCAAAATATACGTAATAACTAGAGTCACCATCTCATACAAAATACACATCCGATAAGGTCGACTACATAATGTGCATATGACATATCTAAAGATAACATAATAGTCTACTCCCAAAAGCTAGAATAAGTCAAAAGTCCTCAAGTCCGGGTACTTGATAAATCTCAGTGTGACCTAAGCATAAAATAACACCCGGAATAGATTATCATTAAATATCAAATGTGAGATCTAACTAACAAATTTATTGAACAGAAATCAATAATAATAGTTTATGGTCACAATGTATATCATACATAAGATCTGCATATCACAAAATATTCAACGTGTCACAAAAGTCATCTTATGCCTAACAACTGCAATCATCTCAAATGCCGTGAATACATATCTCATAAATTCACAAGACTAATACGAAAACTAACAAAATAAAGCAATATCATGAAAACCATGAAAAGCATACGATTTCATGAAAGCAAGTCAACAAAGCGACTGCATGAAGGCAAGTCAAACACAAATACATATTTTTTTAGTTATCTTTTACCAAATGAATATTCTTAGTGCGAATTGCTTTCTTCCAAGGGGAGACTGATATGAAAAGCTCCAGGAGTTTAGCTCGCTAAACTCCTACAGTCCAAATGTACTGAATGGCCATAACATGTGTTCAAGTTATTATCACACTGTTGAGGTGCCGCACCTACTAACGGATGGCACAGTTGTCATGACATCGAATATAGCCTGTAGTACAGACTGTTGGCTCGACGGTATTAGGCTAAAACTAAACGAATACCACGACGCGGGGTGCAACCACCGCAGTCAAGCCGCTAGATGAACAATTAGCATACAAGGCCAAGCCACTGAATGCACAAACGAATATAGCAAATTATAAATAATATGCTTTCACTAAGATACTACTTAATCCCATGCTGTTATATGCTCTTTTAGTAGTAATTATTAAAGTAAAACCCGTGCTCCATAACCATTGAGTGTTGCTAAAGTATTTACTATTAATTAGTAAATTTCACTGCACATAAACACTGCGCCAACAAGTCATATAATTAAACAATGAAGTGATAATTAATGTCCCATAACCACTTATTATTACTAAATTGTTTAAATATAATTCTCATATCATAGTAAAAGAATTGCTTAGTTTAAAAGCCAAATTCCACAAAATCCATCAATTTGATCAACATAAGAAATAGTTTGTTTCTCACTTTTTAACAAAATACTCTATCTCAATTTAAACTGAGATTTCAGAAATGAAAAATACCAATTTGATTTTATATAAGCTAAGAATGATTATTAGAGCTAAGATAAGCCATATATAATTATAGTTATAAATTCTTCATTGAAATCGATTTATAAAATACTTTCATATAACCATATATATAGTAATAATTTCATTGTCATCAAATCAGAGTTTTAAACACATTTACATCAGTTTATATACTATAATTAAAACAAAGATAACAAACAAAACACTAAAAACAAAATACAACAAAATCTAGGATGAAACCTAGATGCAAGCTCAAGTTTTCTTCCCGACCGGTCCACCGGTGGACCTCCATTGGTCCACCAGTGGCGCGAAGATTCCTGGAGCTTGTCTCCAGGTTTCGTTCTCGGTTTTCGGCGTTTGTTTCAACGATTTAGGCAGTGTTTTGTCTCTTTCAGGTGTGCTGTTTCAATACAATTCATATACACAATGTCCAATAACAAGCATGCAATCATAGGCAAAGAAATTAGACAATAAAACTTGCATTTTCTATATAGTTTCTGGGTTTCGGTTTACTGTAGGATCAAACAAACATCAAACAATAGAGACTAACTAATGCAACCCTATCTACTTCAATTCACTTAACAAACACATGCAATTCAGATTTATAGATAATTGTGAGCAAATTCTTGCCTTGTTTCTTGGCTAATACCAATTAAACTACCCTAGCAGTCCTCTTCTTCAATCTTTGTCAAACCCTAAACAACAAATTTATAAATAATACAATAAAGATCACTATCTTAACCAAAAACTGAAATTGGAAGTTCTAAAAGCTATAGATTGATAGGATAGAGTTACCTTGAATTTTTATGAATTTCTAGAATTTTATTGTAATTGGTTTGAGAGATTTTTGTTTGGTTTTCTAAATGAAAACGTAAGTTTTCTTTCTTTTTTTTAGTACAGAGAGTTGTACATACAGACTTAGTGAAATGAGAAGAAACTCCTCTTTCTTTTCTTTAATAAATGGGCTTAAATCGAGTTGTTACAAAACTCCCTCCTTAAGAAATTGCGTCCTCGCAATTTTATATCGAAGAAAATCCTATAACAAGGCTAGATAGAATCAACCGAAGATGAAAAATTTAGTAAAGATAACATACCCCATTCATGAGCATTAGAAAATAATTCGGGACATGTCCGCTCCATAGACTCTATATTCTCCCAAGAGCTGTCTTTAGGATTTGCTGGCCACTGAACCTTAACGAGCGGGACATCTTTGCTTCTAAGTCACCTTATTTCCAAAGAAATAATGCGAATAGGCTCATGAACATAAGTCAAACAAGGAGAAATATCAAATTCTTCGATTTGTTGAGGTTTAAGGATGGAATCAGTATCTCGAAGACACTTGCGAAGCTGGGAAACATGAAAAAGGTCGTGTATCTTAGAAAAATGAGCAGGTAAAGCAACATGATAAGCTAATTTGCTAATACTTTCGGTGATTGGGTATGGTCCAATAAAGCGAGGGGCTAATTTCCCAAATCGACTGAAACATATTACTCCCTTTATTGGAGAAACACGAATAAACACAAGCTCACCAATACAGAACTCCAAATCCTTCCTTTTACGTTCTGCATAAGACTTTTGTCTATCCCATGCTTCTTTTATTCTCTTCCTAATAAGATCTATCTTCTCAGAAGCTTCTCTAACATAATTCAGTTCTAAAACAAACTTCTCTTCCATCTTTAACCAACAAGACGGTGAATGGCTTGGCCTTCCGTATAAGGATTCGGAAGGAGCCATGCCTATACTTGATTGGAAACTGTTATTATAGGCAAATTCAACAAGATAAATATGCTCTTCCCAACTACCACCAAAATTAAGAACACAAGAATGAAGCAAATCTTCCAAAGTCTTATTTATCCTCTCTGTCTGCCAATCGGATTAAGGATGATAGGCAGTGCTAAGATTAAGCTAAGTACCCAAGACTAAATGAAGACTCTTTCGGAACCCACTAGTGAAAAGTGAATCCCGGTCACAAACGATGGCACTGGGAACTCTGTGCAATCTAATAATATCCTTGACATAGAGTTTAGCTAAAAGGTGCACGGTTCGGCTAGACTTTATCAAAATAACATGAGCTGCTTTAGTCAATCGATCCATGATCATCCACAAATTATCATGCCCAAGCTTAGAACGAGGTAAAGCATCAATAAAATCCATGGAAACCTGCACAAAGTAATTAATTTGATCAACATTTGGATCAATTAAAAAGAAATGTAAATTTGAATTCAATTCTATCTAAGTCCACGGTTACCCGATCCCATTTCCACAAATGGGATTTCCAAAGGTTGAAGAAGACCACTAGGTCTCTGGTGTTCTTCCTTAACCAACTGGCATGTTACACATCGACCTTCAAACCGAGTAGTGTCTCGTTTCATACCTTTCCATTAATATAATCTCTTCATATCCATATACATCTTACTGCTACAAGGATGGATGGTATAATGAGAACAATGACACTCATCCATAACTTCTCTTGGGAGATTATCTATATCAGGCACAATAAGTCTACCATGTCTCCGAACACAACCTCGAGTGTCAACAACAAACTCCTTCAACTTCTCAACATCTCCATCAACGGAAAGACTCTAAACAAGCTCAATTAATTCAGGATCTTGCTTCTAGGCCTCTACAATACGGTCAAGAATAGAAGGACGAGCCTCTAAATTCAATAGTATTATATCTGATCTCAACATTAAATCCCGATCTATGATATCACACATAAAAAGTGTCTCCAAAACTTTCCATTCAACCAACATCATAAGAGCCACTACTTGAAGTCTACGACTAAGGGCATCTGCTGTAGAATTACCCTTTCTAGGAGTATATTGAATTACGATATCATACGTTGCCAAAAACTCCAACCACTACTATTGATGCATATTTAATTCTTTCTGGGAGAACAGATATTTCAAAGATATATGGTCAGTATAAAGAATAAATCTCTCACCGGAAAGATAATGCCGCAAAAGCTTAAGTGCATAAACAATAGGTGCAAGTTTGAGATCGTGAGTGGCATAACGGATCCCGTTCGGGCGTAATTGTCTCGAAGCATAAGCAACTACTCTATCTCTCTACATAAGCATTGCACCAAGGCCTGAACCACACACATCAGTATAGGCAACTAGATCTTGATTCCCTTATGGAACTATAAGAATAGGCGCATGAGTCAAAAGATCTTTCAAATTCCGAAATGCAAACTCACACTTCTCTGACCAGACATACTTCACTCCTTTTTTGGTTAAGTTGGTAAGAGGAAGAACGACTTTAGAAAACTATTTAATAAAGCGTATATAATAACTAGCCAATCCGAGAAATCTGCGGACCTCCATCACGCTCTCCGGTCTCTTCCAATTCCAAATAGATTCGATTTTTGTGGGATCGATCAAAATTCCTGCTTTGGAAAAAACATGACCCATAAACTTCATTTACTTCTGCTAAAAATGAAACTTAGAAAATTTAGCCTTAGCCGATGGCTACAGAGAGTTTCCAATTGTGAAGATGCCTCTCGCGCTCCTCTTTAGAACGAGAATAAACTAAGACATCATCAATAAAAACAAGCTTATCAAGAAAAACCCAAAATATACGATTCATTAAGTCAATAAAATACACGAGCGCATTTGTTAACCCGAATGGCATAACGAGCCATTCGTAGGAACTATATCGAGTTCTGAAAGCTATTAACGGAATAATATCTTCTGCCACTCGAAGCTGATGAAAACCAATTGCTAAGTCTAACTGGGAAAAGACTTTCACGCCATTAAGCTGATCGAACATATCGTCGATTTGAGGTAAAGGATAATGATTCTTAATAGTGAGATCATTCAATTTCTTATAATCGATACACAACCTAAGTGTACCATCAACCTTTCTGTTAGCAAGATATCTTGTCAACATCCTCAATGCTTGATATTAGATCATTTTATATGGACTCAATAATGTGGTTGAGGTAAATCATGTCATTGTGACCATATCTTTCGAATTGAATGATTAAGTCAATAGGATCTGAAGTGATAGCTTTGACTTTCGATTAGGACGATCTAATCAAAAAGAGAGACAAATTGCCAAATCTTTCGACATTGACGAAAGGTCAAGAAGACTATACCTGACTTTATTGGCTTAGATAGTATGATGGGAGAAGGACTAACCCATTAACCGTGTCGAAGGGTTAAAGTTCTGTTCCAACCTTTTCGACTTGATTGAAATGGTAATAGGTTATCAAACCATTCGTCCATGTCGAAAGGTTTATGAGGCCAGGAACAGGTTAACAAACCTTTTGACCTTGTCGAAATAAGAGGTCAGCAAAAGGTTATCAGACCTTTCGACCTTGTCGAAAGGTTTAAGAAGTCAGCAAAAGGTTATCAGACCTTTCGACCTTATCGAAAGGTTTATGAGGTTAATAAAAGGTTATCAAACCTTTTGACATCATCGAAAGGTTTATGAGGCCATTCCAACCTTTCGTCTAAATTGTCGTAATAGTAATTGCCTCTCGAAGTTACTCACATTCGTATAACTTTCAACTCTATCATTTTGTCAAGTCTCATCTTCCTTGGAGGTTGAAAGTAATCGTTCATCAATATTTTTACCTCTTTTCGATCACGTCAAAAGGTTGTATTAAAAACCTTTCGACCTTATCAGAAAGGGATGCTTACTTATTTCTACATTTCTTTATTACTTTCAACCTCTTGGAATGATAATTCTTTCATGGAATTCCTTCGAAAGGATTACTGATGCCATAAAGAGTTGATATAATATGTCACAGAACCGTATCAGGGATCAGATATTGTATATCACAAGTTATATTTCCCCTTTTGTAGCAGAAATCATAAAATTAAGGAAATAAAACTTATGAAAATATCCCATGATGGTTTTATGACATATACTCGGAATAAACAAAGAAGGTAAGAAATAAATTATATGTAATCAGCCGTTAATATTGAATTAACGCCCGATCATGATCATTCCCAAATTCGAAGTTGAACACAAGCCATCATCCTCTATTTTTTATCATAATGAAGATTGATACAAAGTTTAAGAGGCAAATCCTCAATTTAATTTCTAAATTAGGGTTACAAACGTAGTAAGCAGGAGCAAGAGTTATAGAATAAGAATAAAGTGAGAAAATTTGATCCTCTAAGCTAGACCCCTTGGGTATTATTTATAGATGCAGGCGGCCCTCCTTCCGACTTCATGCTCTCGACTAGGTCGGGAGGTCTCCCTTTTATATGTTTCCTTAAACCCTTCATCTTCACCGAAAGGTTTGCTTTTTCATCTACTATTAAGAACCTTCTACCTTTGTCCGAAGGTTTGTTATTCTTATGCCTCCATGATCCTTTCGCCTTTATTGAAGGGTTTGTCTTCTTTATACTGCTATGAATCTTTCGACCTTGTCGGAAGGTTTCTCTTCTTTTGGTTGTTGTGAGCCTTTCGACTTTGTCAGAAGGTTGTTCTTCTCTTGTTTATTGTGAACCTTTCGACCTTGTCGGAAGGTTGCTCTTCTTCAATGATGTCGAAAGGTTGTCTTTCATTATCTGTTGACTTGTTAGTGCTGCTTTCTTCATAAACCTTTCGACGTTGTCGAAAGGTATTTATATATGTTCCAACCGGTTCGAAATGCTTGCTATGCTTTCGATACGATCATTATAGAGTTGCCTGCTCTTGCTTTGACTTCTCCACCTCCTTCGGAAGGTATGAACTCTTTGAATGTTGAGAGATGAATCCTTTTGACTTCTTCAAAAGGTCTGGGGCTGCTATACACTGTTGACTGCATCTCTTCGACTCCTTCGAAAGGTCTGATCTGAACTTCTTTACTTTAGTCTTTGTTTGTATGATGATGGTTGTGGGACTATTCTTCTATCCCAGCCGTAAGGTGCTCGACAATTCTATACCTAGCTACTTCGTTGTGCTTAGTAATTCTTTCTTTTATGCTTATGGAAGGTTTGCTCCAAGGTTCTTATGTGCTTCTCTTTACTAGCATTGAACGATCCTTTCGACACCGTCGAAAGATAACTTTACTTGTTGCTCTTTATTCATGCGGAATCTTTCTGGAAGTCCTTCTTTATCTTTATTCATATTTTATGGTTAACATATAGTCCCCCTTGTATAAAGAAGGCTTTTGTTCTTTAGGACAAAAATTCCAGGATTGCCAAATTGTCCCTGTATTCCTACAATATATCTAATAATATTCACATGGTTAGTTCATACTACACATACCTTTTCAGTTTGGTCGACTTTAAACTCTGATTTTATTTTAGCGAAAGATTCATCTTTTGATCATTCAGAACTTATAATAATCATAAGTATTTGAAGTCTCATATTTGGGTCATGATGGTCGGGATTTATCAGCTTTTCTTATCAATAGAATGTCAGAAGACCATATATAGACAATTTAGAAGTTCATATCTTGCGACAATAAAGGTCAAACATACCGCACCAATTAATAATAGAAGACCAGGATCATTATAATAGAAATTAAGGCCCCATATCAATCTGGTAATAATGAGAGAGGATTTAAAATACCAATCAGACCATCCAACCTGATATGAAGGTCTAAGAGATTATCTTTGGTTGTAAACGTTAAAGGTTCAAATGACTTGTTTTGTCATTCAATAAGAAAAGGTCATAAGACCATTTCTGGTGATGAGCAGTAGAAAACTAAAAATCCATATCAGATCATAAGTAATGGAGGACCAGAAATTCATAGCTGGTAATAAGTAAAAGGAGGTCAAAGTACCCAACTTAGCATTGATAATGGAAGTTCAGAATACCATTCCCAATAATAATTAATAGATAACCAGAGTACCCATTTTGAAATTTAATAATAGAAGACTAGAATACCTTTTCCAGTAATAAGTAATAGAAGACAAGAATACCACTTCTAGTAATAAGTAATAGAAGACCAGAATAACACTTCTGGTAATTAAGTAATAGAAGAATAGAATACCACTTCTGGTAATTAGGTAATAGAAGACCAGAATACCATTTTTGGCAATTAAGTAATAGAAGACCAGAATACCATTTTTGACAATAAGTAATAGAATACCAGAATACCAATATGGCGGATGTTCATAAGAAGAAGTCAGCGAATTCTTTCTGATTTTCTTGTCGAGTGTCCCATCTTTAGGCTTTGATGATATTTGCATGCTTTTTCTTTCTCGGGTCCGAGTTTTCTTTACTCATTTGTTTTGGCCTATTTCAAGCAGAGACTCTTTCGTCCAATTCTTGTGCTTATTTAAGCATTTGCCATTTTAGGCAGTGCCGATTTCTGGCAGTTACCTATTTCTGGCAGGGACTTTTCTTAGTCCTTCGGACATTTCATCCGGGTTTCTGGTGCGCTCGGCTAGCTTATTCTCAAGCAAGGCCCGAGGACTTATCCGACCTCCCTCTAGGAGGCACCTTAACCTGGCCATAGCGTGACGTGGCTAAGAGATTATTTGGTACCTTGGCCAGGCCATAGCGTGGCGGGACCAAGGGATTACCCGTCCTCCCTCCAAGAGGCACCTTATCCTGGCCGTAGCAAGACGCGGATAAGGGCTTATGCTGCTTTAACCTGGCCATTTCCGACTTTGACGCGGCTAAAGGCTTACGCCCTCCCTCCAGGAGGTGCCTTGACCATCTTGGTGCGACAAAGGGCTTTCTACCATTATTGGTAGCCTACCATTTTAGGTATTCCAAGTTTAAGGAGAATTTTTCTCCCGACCATGTAGACTTTCCTTAGTGAATCATAGTAGAGACATTCTTGAAAATGCTTTATTCAACCAGAGTCAGAAAATACGTTTAAGATGTTCTGCGTTCCAAGTTCTTGGTACTATATTACCATTAGGGTGGCATAACTTGTAAGCCTCCGGGGAGATTTCCTTGAAAATTATTAGTGGACCTTCCCAATTTGGTCCCAATGTCCCATTTGATGGGTTTCTTGTATTGGCCATTACTCTTCTAAATACCAAATCTCCTTGTTAGAATGGCCTTGTTTTGACCTTTGAGTTATAATATTTTGATATTCTCCTTTGGTATTCAGCCGTTCTTAAGGCTGCTTGATCTCTCAATTCGTGAATCAAGTCAAGCAATTCTTTTTTTAGTTCTTGATTTGGCTTAAAGGCGTAGGCAATTCTTCGATGAGAAGGTACCTCAATTTCTACCGATAGCATTGCTTCATAACCATATGTTAGTGAATACGGGGTATGACCTGTTGCGGTTCTAGTGGATATTCTATAAGCCCACAAAACTAGGGGTAATTCTCCTACCCAATTCCCCTTTGCTTATTTAGTCTCCTTTTCAAGATCGTCTTTATCATCTTGTTGGCAGCCTCAACGGCTCCATTGGCTTTTGGGTCAGCGACAGAAGAGAAGCTTTTTATGATTCCATTCTTATGGCAAAATCATGAAAATTCTTCACTTTCAAATTGGGTTCCATTGTCGGAGATTATCTTGTAGGGTATCCCAAACCTTGTGACAATGTTCTTAATGAAAAATCTTAACACTTTCCCAGAAGTGATCTTTGGAAGTGGTTCTGCTTCGACCCATTTTGTGAAGTAGTCAATTGCCACTTCAGCATACTTCACTCCACCTTTGGAGATTGGAAGTGGTCCGATTAAATTGATTCCCCAAACATCGAATGGTCATGGGCTGGTGATGGGGGTTAGTTGACTCGGAGGAAGACGTGATATCTTCGATTAGCATTGGCACTTTTCACATCTTTTAACACACTTGATTTCTTGGTTGGTTAACTATGGCCAATAAAATCCTTGTCTCATTATCTTTTTGGCCAATTTGATCCCATTGGAGTGATCTCCACAAAGTCCTTGGTGGGCTTCCTTCAATATCTTTAATCTGCTCTCGGGTTTTACACATTGCAAATAGGGAAGGGCATATCCTTTGTTGTATAGAACTCCATCCACAATGGTAAATCTTTGGGCTTGCCTCTTTAGTTTTCGTGCCTTAGTTCTATTTGCTGGCCGTGTCCCATTAACAATATAACTCATAATCGGAGCCATCCAAGTGTTTTCATGGTATTCTTCCATTATTGGAGCTGTGGATTTCTCACTTAGCCTTTCCCAATTCGTTTCCCCCATTTCTTATTCTATAGCCCGTGATCGGGTCAATACTAGTAGCTCATTAGTTTTTTCTTATTTGTTTCCCTCAATACTGGGATTAGCCTGAAATCCCACAGGCACAATTCGAGTCTCAGAGTCCCCTCTTGAACTTGCCAACTTAGCTAATGAGTCTGCTTGGGAATTGTTTCCCCTTGGTATTTGGTGTATAGAGAAATCTTCGAAAAGTGTGAGCATTTTTAATACCTTCTTCACATACTGACTGAGCTTGGGATCTTTTGTCTGGTATACTTGCTTGATTTGGTTGACCATTAGTTGTGAATCACTTAACACTTGAATCCTCAGGATTTTGAGTTGTAAAGCAAGGGTCAATCCTACGACCATAAATTCATACTCTGCCATGTTGTTAGTTGCTGAAAACCCCAATTTCATAGCATAATGTAGTCCGTGTCCATCAGGGGTAATTATTACGTATCCTGCTCTAGCCCCTTGTTCATTTGAGGCACCATCCACAAAGAACTGCCACTTGGGTCTTAAGTCCTTTTCCTTTTCGGATTGCTCTGAAACGAATCTCGTATATTCATTGATGAAGTCAGCCAATGCTTGTCCTTTTATGGCCGCTCTAGGTTGATATTCTATATCATATTGACTTAGCTCAATTCCCCACTTAATCAGTCTGCCAGAAGTTTCAGGTTTACTATAGACTTGTTTTAATGGAAAGTTGGTCAATACCTTCACTGAGTGTGCTTGAAAGTAAGGTCCTAACTTTCGAGCCGTAAGAATTAAACAGTATGCTAGTTTCTCAATAACCGGGTATCGAATTTCGGCATCCTTCAGCCTTTTACTTACATAATAAACCAGTAGTTGCAATTCCTTGGTTTTCCTGATCAATACTGAGCTTACCGCGTGTTCCGAAATTTCCATATACAAGAATAGATCCTCCCTATCTTCGGGGCTAGATAAGATCGGAGGTTTTCCAAATGCGACTTCAACTCTTGAAATGCCTTTTTGCAATTCTCATCCCATACGAAATTTTCTTCTTGTTTATTACTTCGAAGAATGGGATGCACTTATCGGTGGCCTTTGAAATAAACTAACTTAGCGCTACTACCTTTCCATTCAAACTAATAACATCTTTACTTGTTTTGGGCTCTACCATATCCCTTATGGCCTCAATCTATTCTAGACTAGCCTTAATTCCTTGTGCACTGACAATATAGCCTAAGAATTTTCCAGAATGAACTCCAAAGTTGCATTTTTGGGATTGAGTTTCATTTGATACTTTTGAAGTACTTTGAACATTTTATCCAAATCTTCAAGATGATCCTTTGCCACTTGGGATTTCACCAACATGTCATCTTCGTAAACTTCCATACTTTTTTCGATTTGATCTTTGGACATCTGATAACCAATATTTGGTAAGTTGCTCCGGCATTTTTCAACCCGAATGGCATAACTTTGTAACAATAGGTTCCTTCATCTGTAATGAAGTTGGTATGCTCCTCTTCAAGTTTAAACATAGGGATTTGATTGTATCTAGAGTATGCAGCCATCAAGGAGAGCAGCTTATGTCTACTAGTTGCGTCAACCAATTGGTCTATCCTTGGTAGCGGGTAACAGTCCTTTGGGCAAGCTTTGTTTAAATCCATATAATCCACGAAAGTTCGCCACTTCCCATTATATTTCTTTACCAAAACTGGATTCGCCAACCATTTGGGGTAGAAGACTTCTCGGATAAACCCATTTTGTTGCAATTTCTTAACTTCTTCCTTTAAGGCGTTAATCCTAACCTTATCAAATTGCCTCTTTTTTTGCATGGCCGGAGGAACGTCTAGATTGACATTCAGGGTATGACTCATGATTGCAGGGTCAATTCCAATCATGCCAGAGTGAGTCCAGGAAAAATATCCTTGTTGGTTTTTAAGAATTCCACCAACTCCGATTTTAAGTGCTCCTCAAGATCTTTCCCTATTCTGACTATTTTGGTAGAATCGGTGGAATCTATTGGAACTTCTTTAGTTTTCTCAACCGGCTTAACTCTTTCATCCTCTCCTCAGTAATAATTTCACTTTCCTCTATTGAATTGGTATCCATTCTCTTTCTCTTTCCATAAACTACAAAACATCTTTTAGCAATGCACTTGTTAGTTCTATTAGATTTTTTCTTCGCTTCAGATGATGGATGTTGAAACCCATCATCCGAAGGCTGTAAAGTAATGGAAGAATCAAAGTAACAAGTAAACTCCCTATTATATTGTTCCAAAGTTGCAAAGTACATTTCTTTTGAGGAAAATTGCTCGCCACGGATAGTTCCCCAGCCATTCTTAGTAAGGAATTTGAGCATCAGATATTTGGGTGATACAAAAGCATCCACTTCATCCAGCGCGGAACGTCTGAAGAACGCGTTGTAAAATGATGGCTGGTCTATGATTACAAAAGTTGTCTCAAAAACACGAGAACGGGGAGGGAGTCCCAGCTGTACCAAGAGCTTTACTTTTCCTAATGGAGTTGTTCCTTTGTTGTTGAACCCGAAGATAGGTTCAGGACTAAGCTCAAGTTTGATTTTAGAGATCCCCATTTGATCGAATGCATGTCGAAAGATCACATTTACAGCGCTTCCAGTGTCGACCAAGATCTTTGTCATTACTGAGGATCCTATCTGAGCCGTGTCATCAATAGGTCATTGTGGGGGTGATGGATTCCTCTTCTCAACTCCTGGGGATTGATCACCAACGTGTGCATGTTGATATTCTACTTTGGGTTTTTGAGTCGTAGTTCTTCTTGCACAAAATACACACCCTTCCTAGCTTCACGAATGTATTTACTCCTGGCATTCTGACTCCTTCCTGTAAGATGTGGTTCACCATATATAATGTCGATTCTATTTTGGGGTGGACTCAGATTTAATGGATCTTCATCTTCGATCACATTAATAGTGGTACCGAAAGGTTTTCTTGTCTTTGTCTCTGGCAAGGAAGTCTGTTATGGGTTTTTCACAAACTCCTTTAACTGTCCTTCTTGAATTAGTTTTTGAATTATCCCTGCCAGCACTTTACACTCATTGGTTCTGTGGCCATTTGCCTTATGATAAATACAATATTTTTCTCCTTTCTTTTGCTCTGGATAATTTCGAGCTTTGAACGAGGTGGGAAATTGACCTTGTCTTGAGTCATCGCATAAATGTAGGAGATCGGTCTGTTTAACGCCACCGTGTTAGCATTAGTATCTTCCTATTTAGACTTTTTGTAAACCCTTTCCGAGTTGAATCTTCCACTGTCTTTCCTCTGATTAGACTTCTTCTTAGAATAGTACAATTCATCCATTCGGATAAACTTGTCGGCTTGAAATGAAAGTCTTGCAAGTCTTGGCAACCATGGATGAATAATTCCTTCCAAAAAGGAGAATTGACTATAAGGCCTGAATGAACCACAATAAGCTTATCCCTGTCATTCATTCCCTTGGCTTTCAAAGCTTCAACGTTAAACCTCTTCAAGTAGTCTCCCGATGACTCACCATGATTCTGTCTTATATTGGTGAGCACTTTATAATCGATCGATGGGTCTTTGCAAATGCAAAACTAAGCCGAGAACTCATAAGAAAATTATTTCCAAGAATAAATTGTGTTCTTATGGTATTGTTGGTACCACTTAGCAGCTATTCCTTAAAGGGTGACTGTGAAAAGACGGCACCTGATGGAACCAGAAGCATTGTATAAATCCATTTGACTGTCGAATGCCATCAAATGGTCATCAGGATCAGATGTGCCATGATATTTCGTTGTAGGGACCTTCATATGAGAAGGAATAGGTGCTGACATTATCTCATCAATGAAAGGGGAAACCCTCTCATTATCATTTACCCTCTCGTTTGCTGTTCTTACACTTAATATTCAACAAATCCTTCACGGCCTTCTCTACCACGTCTTTGAGGTAAGCCTCATTACTTAAGTAGTCTTTCTTATTTGGCTTGTAACCATATGAGGTAGAGCTTGCAGAACAGTCCTTGTCTTCCTCTTGGATCCTTCCTTGATAGTTTGCCTTTATTGGGAGATGATCCTTCTTCTTAGATTGGGAAATGTTAGTTTTGCATTTTACGGCATTAATGTTGATTTTCAAGTTTCTCCTTGGAGAAACAACTTCCTCTCCTACTGTGGCAGCCTTCATGGATGACTTGTGAGATAGAACTTCATTTAGGATATTCTTTATTTCTGCCATTTGGCGCTCTAAATTTAAGATTTTAGCAATATGATCCTCTGGCTGAAGATTTTGAGTTGGAGCCAATTGCAGAGATAGTTGAGATGGTGCAGAAGACTGCCCTTTTTGCCTGTTCCTAGGATTGAAAGATAGTGACACATTTTCTTCTAGCGAAGTTGCATGTTCGGCCCTTTCATTCAAGGTGGAAAGCCTTTTTGATTTCATTTTCCTACAACAAACCAAGTTTCCACAATTTTGTTGTGTTAAGATAACAAGGTCGGAGGTTCGGGCCCTCCTTCTAGCGCCAAAGATGTTAGCAAGAAATCTTGTCAACATCCCCAATGCTTGATATTAAATCATTTTATATGGACTCAATCATGTGGTTGAGGTAAATCATGTCATCGAGAGCATATCTTTCGAATTGAATGATTAAGTCAATAGGATCTGAAGTGATAGCTCTGACTTTCGATTAGGATGATCGAATCAAAAAGAGAGACAAATTGCCAAATCCTTTGACATTGACGAAAGGTTAAGAAGACTATACCTGGCTTTATTGGCATAGATAGTTGATGGGAGAATGACTAACCCATTAACCGTGTCGAAGGGTTAAAGTTTCGTTCCAACCTTTCGACTTGACTGAAATGGTAATAGGTTATCAAATCTTTCGTCCACGTCGAAAGTTTTATGAGGCCAGTAAAAGGTTACCAAACCTTTCGACCTTGTCAAAAGGTTTAAGAGGTCAACAAAAGGTTATCGGATCTTTTGACCTTGTCGAAAGGTTTAAGAAGTCAGCAAAAGGTTATCAGACCTTTCGACCTTGTCGAAAGGTTTAAGAAGTCAACAAAAGGTTACCAAACCTTTTGACATTGTCGAAAGGTTAATAAGGTTAGTAAAAGGTTATCAAACCTTTTCACCTTGTCGAAAGGTTTATGAGGCCATTCCAACCTTTCGTCTAAATTGTCGTAATAGTAATTGCCTCTCGAAGCTACTCACTTTCGTATAATTTTCAACTCTATCATTTTATCAAGTCTTATCTTCCTTGGAGGTTGAAAGTAATCATTCATCAATATTTTTACCTCTTTTTGATCACGCCGAAAGGTTGTATTTAAAACCTTTCGACCTTATCGGAAAGGGTTGCTTACTCATTTCTACATTTCTTTATTACTTTCAACCTCTTGGAATGATAATCCTTTTGTGGAATTCCTTCGAAAGGATTACTGATGCCATAAAGAGTTGATATAATATGTCATGGAATCGTATCAGGGATCAGATATTGTATATCACAAGTTGTATTTCCCCTTTTGTAGCAGAAATCATAAAATTAAGGAAATAAAACTCATGAAAATATCCCATGATAGTTCTATGACATATACTCGGAATAAGCAAAGAAGGTAAGAAATAAATCATATGTGATCGACCGTTAATATTGAATTGACGCCTGATCATGACATTCTCAAATTTGAAGTTGATCACAAGCCATCATGCTCTATATTTTCTCATAATGAGATTGATACAAAGTTTAAGAGGCAAATCCCCAATTTAATTTCTAAATTAGGGTTACAAACATAGTAAGCGACAGCAAGAGTTGTAGAATGAGAGATAAGTAAGAAAATCTGATCCCCTAAGCTGGACCCCTTGGGTCTTATTTATAGATGCAGGCGGCCCTCCTTCCGACTTCATGCTATCGACTAGGTCGGGAGGTCTCCCTTTTATATGTCGCCTTAAATGCTTCGTCTTCACCGAAAGGTTTGCTTTTTCATCTGCTATTATGAACCTTCCGCCTTTGTCGGAAGGTTTGTTATTCTTTTGCCTCCATGATCCTTCTACCTTTATTGAAGGGTTTGTCTTCTTTATGCTGCTATGAACCTTTCGACCTTGTCGAAAGGTTGCTCTTCTTTTGGTTGTTGTGAGCCTTTCGACGTTGTCGGAAGGCTGTTCTTCTCTTGTTTATTGTGAACCTTTCGATCTTGTCGGAAGGTTGCTCTTCTTCAATGATGTCGAAAGGTTGTCTTTCATTCTCTATTGACTTGTGATTGCTGCTTTCTTCATAAACCTTTCGACGTTGTCGAAAGGTATTTGTATATGTTCCAACCGGTTCGAAAGGCTTGTTATGCTTTCGATACGGTCATTATAGAGTTGCCTGCTCTTGCTTTGACTTCTCCACCTCTTTTGGAAGGTAAGAACTCTTTGAATGTTGGGAGATGAATCCTTTTGGATTGTTCAAAAGGTCTGGGGCTGCTATACACTGTTGACTGCATCTCTTAAACTCCTTCGAAAGGTCTGATCTGAACTTCTTTACTTTAGTCTTTGTTTTATGATGATGGTTGTGGGACTATTCTTCTATCCCAACCGTAAGGTGCTCGACAGTTCTGTACCTAGCTACTTCATTGTGCCTTAGTAATTCTTTCTTTCATGCTTATGGAAGGTTTGCTCCAAGGTTCTTATGTGCTTCTGTTTACTAGCATTGAACGATCCTTTTGACACTGTCGAAAGATGACTTTACTTGTTTCTCTTTATTCATGCGAAAGCTTTCTGGAAGGCCTTCTTTATCTTTATTCATATTTTATGGTTAACGCTTTCTCACAACCACCACAGCTGCACCCTACAACGAACTACTAGACGGAATAAGATGCTTTGCCTCGAGCTTAACTAATTGATTCTTCAGCTCTTCATTTTCCTTTATTGACATCATTGTGGGAGGACGACTAAAAGGCTGAGCACTAGGCATCAAATCAATATGAGATTCAGTTACCCTCTAAGGAGGCAATCCAGAAATGGATTCAAATATATCCAAAAAATCACACACAATGGGAATACTAGCTATTTCATCCGCTTCTCGAGATTTGATAGCATAAAGAGAAACATCCAGATTCGGATCCACTTCTTCAAGAGCAAGAGGAAGTAAATCACTAGAAGATGGATGCTTAAGATAAATAGTACGTTATGGACAAAGAATAGTAGCTCCATATTTATTGAGCCAATCTAAACCCAAAATCATGCCGAAATTCAAGTTAGGAATAACATGCAAATCAACCAAGAAAGAGAATCTGCAAAGAATGATTTTGACATCCTTATAAAACAAATTAAGAGTTGCAAATCCATCAATAGGATTCGCAATCCTCAAAGATGATAACAGACATGTCATATCCAAAGAACAACTATCCACTAACTCCTTCACCATGAACGAGTGTGATGCTCCCATATCAAAGAGAACTCTAATGAAACGGTCATGAAATAAGATAGACCCTTCTAGAATATGTGATGATATAGCTTTCTAATGGCCTGAACGTCCGGAAGCCTCTGCTGCATTCAACTTTCCTTTCTGTTTAAAAGCTAAAATTGGACAATTAGCAATCTGATTACCTTCTTTCTTACAATAGAAACATGCATTAGGAGAAACTGGTGCTGATGAACGAGGTTTTGTACACTCCTGGCATAATGCTCTTTGACTCCACACCTGTAGCATTCTACTTGCTCTCTCTTCTGGCCCTTAGAATCTGAATCTTGCTTCTTAGATTTCTTATTTGGATATTGAGGCTTAGACTTCCAAAATTGCTTCTTCTTCTTAGGAAATAAATTCTTCTTCTTTGAAGTAGCTTCATCACCTTTATCCTTCTCTTCCTCTTCAAGTCTAAGAGCTGTGTCCACTAACTTCTTGAAAGTAACATCCAACTGAGGTAAGAGCGCCTTTTTCAAAGACTTCCTTATTCCATACACAAGCTTTTGATTCTTCTTATGAGGTGTATTAATGAGGTCCACCTCATACTTAGATGCCTCAAACATCGCCACATACTCTGAGAATCTCCTGCTTGAGATTAATGAATCTTCGAGCTAAGATTCCCTTTTTTGCTTCTAACTTAAACTTCATCTCATACCTAGCCTTGAACTCCTCCCAAGATAAGTTAGCCTCATCAACCTCTATAATAAGCAAGTCATATCTATCCAATGCTCTCTCTTGAAGCTGGCTAGATGCCACTTGCACCTTATGCATATCTGAAAGCTCCATGCGATTGAAAATCCTTTCGTATGTCTTCAACCATGCCTAAATCTATATAACACTTTCGGTTCCCTTGAACTGCTCCCCTCCTAAGTGAGCATAATCCCTGCACATCCTAGCAAAGGCTGAACGATGAACTGGAGTATCCACGAGGTCTATGTCAGAGGATCGAACATTTTCGACCAACTCCATAATCTACTGAGTAGTCACAAATACTCCCTTTAGGTTTGGTCCACTGGATGGTCCAGAGTCAAAAAGAGTAGCTCTACCGCCAGCCATACTCACTCTGTCACAAATGAAATTTCAATTAAGAAACTCAAAAGGATTAATCAAAAGATGAGAAAAGTAAACATACAAATTCATCCCATTCTTATATCCTAACAAGAAAAAGAACTAAATCTACCCTTAAAACCAAGAATCGGGACTCTAAGTCTTCCTAGGCCAAGGTTCGTGTCTCTTATATCTTATATTGTTATGAAACACAGCTCTGATACCAAGCTGTAACACCCCACCTTTAGGCTCACAATAACAAAGAATATTACTAAGTAATATTGTTTGCTAATGTGGAGAATAAGTCTGGTTAGGAGCAACCATCCGTATTTATTGCTTTTGGCTAACATCGTTACATTTTACCATTTCGTCTGAACAATATATATACATGTGAATAGTCTCGGTACAAAGTAATAGATACGATGGCTCTAAATAAAATTTAGAACAACATAACATATAATACACTTAAGGATTGTACTCAAGGTGTTGGAAAAACACAGACTAAAGGCGAAGTTTTCAAAGTTTCACTTCTAGAGGAGGAAAGTGCAGTTTTGGGCCATGTTGTTTCTGAGCAGTGCATTACCATAGATCCTGCAAAAGTTGCAGCAGTCTAAGTTTGGAATAGACCAAAAATGATTCAGATGTAAGGAGTTTCTTAGGTTAGCTGGATATTATAGACGATTCATCTAGGACTTCTCCAAAGTAACCGCACTGTTGACCTACTTGACAGAAAAGAATCAGACTTTTACTTTAGATGAGAGATGCGAGCATGCATTTGTAAGTTTCAAAGAAAAGTTGACAACTGCACCAGTGTTGATCATTCCAAGTGGGAATGAAGAGATGATGGTATACATTGATGTTTATGGTACCGAATTGGTCGCGTTATTGATGCAAAAGGGTAAGGTTGTCGCCTATGCTAGTCGACAACTTAAGCCATATGACAGGAAATGCCCGAACCATGATTTGGAGTTAGCAGTGATCGTGTTCGCATTAAAGATTTGGAGGCACTATCTTTTAGGAGAGAGGTTCGATCTATTCATATACCATAAATCATTGAAGTACCTCTTTTCGCAAAAGGATCTAAACTTTCGCCAACAATGATGGTTAGGGTTCCTAGCCACCTATGACTTCATTATTGCATATGCCCTGGGGAAAGGAAATGCAGTTGTAGATGCATTAAGTAGGAGACATGCCAGCTTGGGAGCTATGTTCCAAGTGTGGATGCAGTTAGAGTATATTGTTGGTTATGATTTCTGGCCGAGATGTGAGCTAGGGCCAGAATGTAGACAAGCTTAGCTATCAGACCTACTCTTATTGAGCAGATCGGTACTAGTCAGAGACGTGATGCTAGACTAGCTGAGATTATTCTATGATTAAGGAAGGGTAAAGTATGAAGAGATAGTATGGACTCAACTGAGATGGTTGGCTTCGTAAAGATGTGAGATTTTTTGTACTTGACATTGATAGGTTAAGGGATGAAGTGTTATGAGAGTGCCATCATTCAAGACTAATTAATGATATGAAGCAAACCTATTATTAGGAATGGATGAATAAGGACTTTGGGACATTCATCTCAAAATATATGAACTGCCAACTAGTGAAGGCAGAGCAGAAGAAGCATAGTGGTTTGATGCAACCGCTAGTAGTCCCGAGTGGAAGTAGGAGGAAATATCGATAGACTTCATTGATGGACTGCCAAACCAACGAGTACTATCGAACCCAGGGTGCCAAACCATGGCACTAGCAGACAAGAATACTACATAACCAAGGAGCATTGAACCAATGGTGTCGAACCAAGAATATTGAGTAGGTTAAATAAGGGAAACCTAAACCGAATATTTTATATATGGAATATCTAGATCATATCTTTTGTATATGGAAATAATCGAATCAAGCAAGGTAATTGGGTGCTTTTTTTATTGGCTTAGCCTCACTGTAACTTCACTCCTATAAATATCGATGCTTCCAACAATAATGGGGAGGATTCTGGAGAGCCAAACACATAACAATAATGGGGACAAGTGAGAGAAAAACATGATAGTCTAATAGGAACAACTGTATAGAAATAAGCTTATAGGAATAGCCTAACAGTAATAGCCGAACAAAAACAGCTAAACATAAATAGCTTAATAGGAACAGCCGAACAGTAATAGGCCCACAGGAATAGCCAAATAGGATTATCCTAACAAGAATAGCTAAACAAGAATAGGCTCACAAGAATAGCCTAATAAGAACAGCCGTACAGAAATAGCCAAACAGAAATGGCCGAATAGGAATAGCCGAATAGGAACAGCTGAACATGAATAAGAAAGCATGGATAAATGAATAGGAATAGCCGAACGGAAATAGATGAACATGAATAGATGAATATGAGTTGCCAAACAGACTTCCTTGGGTCTATATCTTACTTTCTATTGAGCAACAAATCATCAAAATTCGTACCTTAAGCATTGTTGTAACAACCCGATTTAACAATTACCTTGATTTGAATTTCATAATAATTGTTTTAGAGATAATTAAGTGAATTTAGAATTTTAATTGATGAAAACAAAACAAATAATGGGATTTGTGTAATTAAAGGAGATAAAACCTGTTTGGAATGTATTATTCAAAAAAATGAAAAAATGGAAAAATGTTATTTTTCCTTTTAAAGAGCATTTTAATTTTATTAAAATATAAGTTGTAGAATGAAATCGTTGGAAAATTTTAATAAGTATTTTAAAGTGTAAATTGCTCTTTGACCTATTAGAATTTTATCTCATGTTGGATAAATGAGAATTTAATTAGAGTTAAATTAGTTTTTAAAACTAAAAAGAATTCATTTTTGAAAATAAGAATAGATGGTTTTATTTCTTAAGTTTGTTACTAGTTAGAGCTTAAAGCTTTTTGAAAATTAATGAAGAGTTTAGTTGATAAATAAAGAGAGAATTAGCTTTTTTGTTAAAATGGGATTTAAGTTTATTAGATTAAGAAAATTATTAATTAGTATCTTTTTTGGGTTAAGCCTATTTAAGAAAAGAAAGAGGAGTTTAGCTATTTCTATTATTAGTATTTTTTTAAACATATTAGTATTTTTCGTTTCTGAAATCTTAGTTTTAAAATGAGATAGAATATTTTGTCAAAAAGCGGGAAATAAACTATTTCTTATGTTGACCAAATTGATGGATTTTGTGGAATTTGGCTTTTAAACTAAGCAATTCTTTTGCTATGAGATGAGAATTATATTTAAATAATTTAGTAATAATAAGTGGTTATGGGACATTAATTATCACCTCATTGTTTAATTATATGACTTTTTTGCATAGTGTTTATGTGTAGTGAAATTTACTAATTAATAGTAAATACTTTAGCAACAACCAGTGGTTATGGGACACGGGTTTGAATAATTAATAATTACTATTAAAAGAGTATATGACAGTATAGGATTAAGTAGTATCTTAGTGAAAGCGTATTATTTGTAATTCACTACATACGTTTGTGCATTCGGTAGCTTGATCTTGTAGGCTAGTTGTTCACCTAGTGGCTTGACTGCAGTGGTTGCACTTTGAGTCATGGTATTTGTTTAGTTATAGCACTATACCGCCAAGCCAGCAGTCTGTACCGTGGGCTATAATCGATGTCATGACAATTGTGGCATCCGTTAATAGGTGTGGCACCTTAGTAGTGTGATATAAGTTGAACACATGTTATGGACATTTGGTACATTTGGATTGTAGGAGTGTAGCAGGCTAAACTCCTGGAGCTTTTCATATCAGTCTCCCTTTGGGAGAAAGCAATTTGCACTAAGAATATCGTTTGGTAAAGATAACTAAAAAAATCAGTATTTGTTGGACTTACCTCCGTGCAGTCACTTTGTTGATTTACTTTCATGCAGTTGTATGCTTTTCATGGTTTTCATGATATTTCTTTATTTTGTTAGTTTTTGTATTAGTTTTTAAAATTTTTGAGATATGTATTCACTGCATTTGAGATGATTGCCATTGTTAGGCATGAGAAGACTTTTGTGACACGGTGAATATTTTGTGATATGGAGATCTTATGTATGATATACCTTGTGACCATAAACTGTTATTATTGATTTCTATTCGATAAATTTGTTAGTTAGATCTCACATTTGATGTTTAGAGATAATCTGATTCGGGTGTTATTTTATGCTCTGGTCAGACCGAGATTTATCAGGTACCAAGACTTGAGGACTTTGGACTTATTCTAGCTTTAGGGAGTAGACTATTATTTTTCTTTAGCTATGTCAATGTACATTATGTATTCGACCTTATCAGATATGTATTTTTTATGAGACAATGACTCTAGTTATTATGTATATTTTGGAGACATATTGTGGTCTATATGTATATTAT
The DNA here is from genome assembly GCA_030737815.1 of Allium fistulosum. Lineage (NCBI taxonomy): Eukaryota > Viridiplantae > Streptophyta > Magnoliopsida > Asparagales > Amaryllidaceae > Allium > Allium fistulosum. The sequence goes on along the minus strand of CM060902.1, from coordinate 372,157,745 downwards.
GTGGGTCTTGTATCTCTTTTTGTAGACTCACATTATGTATTTGATGTGTATTATATTTTTTGCTGTGTTATCTGATTCTGTGTTCTGTGTTATTTGTTCCTCTTCTATCCGTGAGAATAAAAAAATATCATTAATGAACATAAGTATGTAGTTAATCCCTGAAGACTCGGTTCATGAGATCGACAAAGTACGCTGATATGTCGGTCAGCCCAAATGGCATAACCAACCACTCATAAAAACCAAATGGTGAACGAAATGATGTAATCAGCATACTCATTTTTGCTACTCTCAACTGGTGAAACCATGTCGCAAGATCCAACTGAGAAAATACTCTAGCACCATGGAGCTGATCAAATAAGTCATCTATATGTGGGAGTGGATAGTTGTTCTTCTTCGTCACTTTATTCAGCTCTTGGTAAATGACACAAAGACTAAGGGAACCATCTGCCTTCGTGGAAAATACTATTGGTCCTCCCCACTTAGAAATACTTCTGCAAATGAACCCTTTCCATAATAGGTCATTGCTTGTGCCTTGATCTCTCTTTGCTCTCTAGGCACCATCCTCCTCAAAAGCATAACCACTGGTCTGTCATCTTTCACTAAATCAATACGAAACTCTATCTCTCTGTGTGGTGGAAGTTTGGTCACCTCCTCAAATATGTATGGATACTCCCTAGTAGTAGGCATTGATAACAACTCATCATATGGGATATCGAGCGAATATAGAAAGAAACCATCACCTCGTCATATGGTATGCATCCTAACAATACCTTCCCCCCATCATCTACCCCTATCATCACGAATGACTTCTCATAATCCACCACTATTTCGTATCTTTAAAGCCAGTCCATACCCAAACCCCACAAAACCCAAAACAAAACAATCACCACTAAAAGAAAATCCATAACTAAATAAGACCAAACCACCAAAAACCATACACAGTCTAGTGGAGCCTCCAACAGGGTTCGTCACAATCAAAAGTTAGTCAAAAATCTTAGGTTACAATCCTAATTTATCTACCGAGTCACTAGATATAAAGGAATATGAAACTTCGGTATCAAACAAAACGCATAAGCTAACATAACAAATAGAAAGCAGACCTTAAATAACGACGCCCTTCGCTTTCTCCTTCACCAATGACATCGAAATGGTATTGAGAGAACATGCTTTCACCATCTGCTTCTACTTTAGCGGTTCTGGATGGTCCTTTATCATATGCCTAAACCTATTACAGTTAAAACACTTCTTCCCTTCAGCTTTTCAGTCTTTTCTATAGTGACCCTTTTCTAAGCAGTTGTAGCGGGTTGGGGTTATTTTGCTCTTCTTTTGACCATCTTTATTCTGAAACTGCTTCCTCTTGTTGTTACTATTCCACTTCTTCTTACCTCCTCCTGCCCGATTGTGGCTTTGGCTCTCATTTAGCAATAACGGTCTTTGGTTATGGATAAAGGTTCACATGCCTCAAAGCCTTCTCGACTATCATTTTGAAGGTCTCATCAATAAGACCCACACGTCTCTCTTCCAAATAGTCGTCCAAGCTAGTAAATAAATTTCTCGTTCTTCTTTAATGGAGTGTCAATGAAGGACATCCCTTGTTTTGATAAAGCATCAAATTCAACAACATACTCGAAGATGGACATGTCTCTTTGATTTAGGTCCATGAACTTAGGGAACATGACCAACTTCTGGACTGTCGGTATAAACTTCTCTTCAAACCTGGTTTTGAATTGGTCCCATGTAAACTGATCCTCAGAGGTCATAGCTCGAAGAGCATTCCCCCTATTCATAGCCCTTTCCTAGAGTTGTCAAGAAGCCAGTCTCCTTCTCATAGCGTGCTCAAGTTCTAAATCATTAAAAATTCTTTTGCATGTGTCTAGCCATTCCTGCACCTCTATAGCTGATTACATTCCTTGGAGGTCTGCCATCCAGACTAGTGAAGTCTTTATTCAGCTCAACAAAGTCGACTCTAAGGGCCTGCATATGAGCACCACCACCCACAACAACATTTGGAGCGACTACTTAAGCATTTTGCAGCATGTTCCTCATTATAGTATTGAACATTGCCTGCAAATTAGGATTAACAGCTCCCGAGCCAGCTCCTTCCTCCTCAACTCTCAAGATGGAGTTTCTAGCAGCATTCCTCCTATGATGAATCATTCTTCAGTTAGTAACGAGGATGTCAGTCTCGCTATAAGGAATCTCGCATAAGTAGTACTCATATGTGTCGTGCGATTTATATATAATACATACTACTATGTCTGTACAACCAAAATATATAATAAGTATGCTTTCTCATATATGACCTTGATCCAGACTAAGGGATAACTTCTCCTTATCTCTATTGGACCACATTATAACCTTAGGTTAACTATGCAACCTAAGATCTAATACCAAATGTGATAATCGCCGTACAATTGTTGCACCCAATATACTTGTATAGTGTGCCGTAACAGTGCCTTGTGAATGTAGGATGAATTTCAAGGTTGTAAAGTAACTAAAAAATCACAAAACATGTCGTATATCTCGCAGCACATCAAATGAAATATAATAGTCATCATAGAAATAAAATAGACGAGACCATAATAACTGAATGAACCTAGAAATCAAAGTGCATAGATCTCTATAGTTATATAGCATAAGTGATAGAGTTATAGATCAAATAACTAAGTAAATAAAAACACTGATAACCTCTACGTGCTCACAGTCTGTCCAGCTCCACATTCTTACAAAACGTGATATCCCCAATCTACCAATTTAAGATTACCCGGCATAATAGGAAGAAAAGCATAAAATTATAAGTCAAACAACAGTCTGCTATGAGCAGTAGGAAATCTTAAATACAATAAAGTCAATATACAAGAACATAAGGTATGGAAAATCATATCTGACCTATCCCCGCATCTAAACAATTAGCACATAACATAAGATATATGCTACTATATATCATAGTCATCGTGGGTATACTATACATCATGGTACTAATGGGTGTCCTGATATCTACATCAATAATATCTGCATCATGTGACATACCTAAAGTGATAAACAACCAAAGCAAACACAACAGCCATTATCCATCCTTACATTATGCACTTTATGCATTGAATATATGATTACATGTATGGCCACATCATAAGTCATGGACTACTCAATGTCCTGGCTTCTCGGTACTCAAATTCATGCGACTTAGTAGGCCAGGAACTAGACTGTTCATCGTATGAAGTCCAGGGTAAAAGAGATCTTCCATTGTAAAGATCTGGGGCCTATCATATGCCCAGGTGAGTGTCCTCGCATACCCCTGCTTTAAGAGCACACATCAAAACCTTCGAGTATCAACAATCCCTTTGCACATGTCATCCATAGTAGAATGCATTCTGGAATTGGTCTTTAAGTCATCATGCAGCTCTCGTCTGAACTCAGCAAACTGTGGACGATTCTCGACAATCATCATTTGTCGCAGAATATCATCATCTGTCCCATAATCATCCTCTAATAGTTCCTTAAGCCCGACACGTAGCCTCATGCTCTTTGTCTTAAAATATAGCTATCCCATCATCATGTCCATCACTTCTCATCACCAAGATATAAATCATCAAAGTCTACAGTCCAATATCAAACTATAGAACTCGACGACGATCCAAGACTTTACCTATTTCCACCTTCAGACTATCCTATGCCTTGAACCCGCAGTGAATACAATAGGGGACCTGAAGTTCTCTTGCCTAGAACCCGAAGAAAGCAAGCAAGAGACCTAGAATGGACTTTGAAATTCCTCACTACTGAACTAAGTACACCTCTAACCATGCACCATCGATCCATGCTCCATTGAACCATGCTCTATCGAACCATGTTCCACCGAACTATGCATCGTAGAACTATGCACCCCTGATCTATGCTCCATCGATCCAAGACTTTGAACCATGATCGATACAATTTCCCTCCTAGATGGCTCAAAGAAAACCCTTGCATGACCCGAAGATTTTGCATGTGAAACCCAAAGTAGGGGCACCCCGACCCAATACTTGATTTCCACAACCGATCCATACTTCTCTTGCTCATATCTCAAGCAAACAAACTCCAAATGACTTGAAATTTGAAATGTAGATTCGTGGGGCCTTCCTTGTTAACCCACGAAACTCGAACCAAATTTGGAGGTGAGCATACAAATCGATGCCAACTTGTAACTTGGCTGATGCTATTTCTAAGTCGCCATTCGCTCGTTGTATTCAACCAAATAAACAATATACAAACAAGCATCCAACATATACAACATACTCAAACAAACAAGCACTCACATACATCAAATTATAGCCTAAATCTAAGAGTAAGAAAATAGGGAAGATCCATAAGAACAAGGGAGATCCATAAGAACACATTTTCACAAAACTTTATAAAATCATTTGCAAATGACGTAGGTAATTAGATATGACTTAAAAAACATTTAAGTTCAAACATCATTTTAAAAACATCATTTTAAGTATATAATGACTAATTAATAAGTGAGGGGTTCCAACACACACCTAAATCTAAAACAAACAAAAATGACCCAAATCCCTAGATGCATAATAGAAATTCGGAATTCAAGGAGCCTACACAGCTTATCTTCAAAAGCCAAGTATTATCTCACCAATCTCTCTTTTAACGATAAGATTTAGCTAATTAAAGTAAGGTTTTAGAGTGGTTTATGACTTGGAGAAGATTAATGGTGTCTTCTCTAACTATTTTGAAAAGTGTGAAATTACTAGAGAAAGTCCATCAGCCCATACTTGGATCTGATCCCGAAATGGGCCTTTGGGATTAGCCACTAATCCACTAATTACCTATTAAGCTGTCTAAAATCAATCATAACTTAAAATAGCGATATCTCCTAAACAGTAAGACCGTTTTTCCATTATAACCACTCTATGAAAATAGAAACCATCATCCCGATCTAATGAAAGTAGTTTTAGACCCCAATTCAGCTCCTTTCAAAAGTTATAGGCGCTATAAGATTTTCACAGTCAAAACTATTTGATAAAAATTATAAGGTTAAGAAATATCACTAATTAACATTTCCCAGAGTTATAGAATTATACGGCCCAATACAAAATAATTTTAACAATTTACGATTCTCCGATATATAAAATGCGGGTCGTTACAAACACCTTCCTTTATTCCTTTCCAGTAGAAACTTCTTTTCTTATCTCAATACATCTTAGTACCTCTTGGGTAACTAGAAAACTATGAATGATGGCATTCATTCAAGACTTTTTTCTGATGGTCTCCTATATCTAGATTTGCTTCTTCCGAGCCAACCTCTTTTGCCAACTTCAAAGCCTCTCAATTCTTTGGCTTCGGCACCACTCCTTAGGCTCCTAATCCTTTCAGCACAAAGTGGATATTCTCTTGGCTTCTTCGTAATCCTTTCAATTAGAGCTAGCTAAACTTCCAAGCATGATCGTGCCCTAGGAGCTCTATATGAACTAACAATCAACCAAAAGTGTATGTTGCAAGAAGCTAATGTCCCTAGAACATTCCACTCTTCAATCATTGCCAAAACACAACTCTGCTACCTTTGACTCAAAGCATTAACAACCTTATTTCCCTTCGCTAGGTATACTCTGTCCCAAATCATAAGAAGTCAAAAATTCTAGCTAACTCTATTGTCTCATATTCAATTCCTTCCAAGAGAACAAGTATCTCAAGGACACGTGGTCAGTAAATAGTTCAAACTTTTCTCTTAAACGGTAGTGTCTCCAAATCTTCAATGCGAAGATAACAACTCCTAACTCCAAGTCATATGCCAGGTACCAAACATCATGGGATCGCAACTACCTAAATGCATAAGCTTTCACTTTTGCTCTTTGCATCAACACTGTTCCTAACACCAAACTTGAAGCATTGGTATACATAACCATATCTCCATTATCTTCGGGTATAACCAAAACTAGAGCATTCACCAACCGAATCTTCAACTCTCGGAATGATGTTTCACACTCCTTTGCCTAAACATATTTCTTGTTCTATAGAGTAAGTCTCGTTATTGGCACTGCTATACGAGAGAAATCCTTAATGGTTCTCTGATAGTGACCTGCCAATCCTAAGAAGCTTCGAACTTCCATAACAGTCTCAGATCTCTTCCAACCAGTCATTTCCTCAACCTTCAAAGTGTCTATAACAAAGTCTCTCTCCTATAACACATGGAATAGGAACATAATTCCCTTCTCCGAAAATGACACTCGGAAAATTTCGCATTTAACTTATGTTGTCTCAACATCTCCAACATAAGCTTTAGGTGAATGTTATGGTCTTTCTGATTTTTTAGTAAATCAAGATGTCATATATACACACCAACACATATCGGTCCAACTAATCTCGAAGGTTCCGATTCATTAAGTTAATAACGAACACATGTGCATTGGTTAGTCCAAATGAAATTACTAACCACTTATATGAACCATGCCTCATTCTAAAAGCAGCCAAAGGAATGCTCCCCTATGCAACCCTTAGTTGATGAAATCCCAAAGCCAAATCTAGCTACGATCATACCTTACCTCAATTAAACCGATCAAACAAATAGTAAACCCTAGGTAAGGGATATCTGTTACATTGTCTTGATGAACCATTAGACTTCTTCACAGCACAGTCGAAGCTCTCCATAGTGAGTTACTTAGCCTTACAAATCTCTTGCTTTCTGACTTTATTATTGCTTCTTCAACTCCTCTATCTCCTTTTGTGGCATTCTACTAGGGGTCGATTAAATGGTTCAGTCACTGATATCAACTCAATGTGAAACTCAACCGTTCTAAGGGTGATAATCCTTAAAATAATTCAAACACGTCTAGATAGTCTTTAATTACTTACACCTCTCTAATACCTTCTTCCTCTAAAGTTGAAGTATGCACTACTCCACAACTAGGCTACACCTCCTCCAAAGCGACACACTCTCTTGTGTTTCAATCAGGATGTTTGAACACCATAGTCCTTTCGGCACCATATATCTTTGTGCTTTCCAACCAATCCATTCCTTAAATAACTCTAAAGTCTATGAACTCAACAAGTAGGGTTCACGCAAAAACTTACACCCACTTAACTGTAACACCCTTAATTTTAAATAGCAATATTCAGGAGATTTAATTAGATAAATTAAATGGAATAATGTTGAGACTAGAGTGATAAGGGAATTGGGATCTAATTAGGGTCATGCCTTAATTAAATGGATTTATAAGATTGATTTATAAGTTAAATACTTAAGGGAATAAAGCAAGGGTAATATGGGAATAGTCGAACCCCATAACCCCTAAAACCCTTACAACCTTTTTATTTCTCATTACATTCTTACATAAACATAAACATAAACAAAAGAAAACAAGGCCGACCATAACCCTAAGGAGAAGAAGAGAAAAATCCAATTAGAAGCTAAGATTCAAGTTAGGAAGATTAAAACAAGAATAAGTCTCATGTTCCTTATCCGAACAAGGTGAATAATGATCTAATCCATCTCATATAAGTCATCTTGAATGTTTTAATTCGGGTTTAAGGTTTAAAATCATATGATTGGATGAATAATGATATGCTTTGATTTATATGCTATGTTATAATTTAAACAAGGATTTTTGTGGGATAATATAATTCTATTTTAAGGTTAAAATCATGCAAATTGGTTTCCAAAGGCTATGATGTTTGAATATGTTATGCAAAATATTATTTTGGAGATGGGTTTAAATTTTCATAATATTCCAGGCTATGAATAATTTATTATGAATTTTGAATGAAAGAAATAATTAATTTTGGGTTTAAATTATTTAAGACAATTAAGTAATGTTTCGGATCTGAAATTTATATATGTTAGAAAGCATATTAAAAATGAATAATTTTGATTTTTATGGATTTTTCCTAAGTGTTTTACTATGCATATTAAATTATTTAAGTTAGAGGACTTAAATGTTTTAAATGTTTTATTAAGGGGAAGGGCTTATTTGTTAAAATGATTTCATTTGTTAACTGTTGAATTCGATATCCTTTTAGAAAAGAATTTTTATAAAGAATTTGCAACCAATCATATTTTGATAAATTAGGCAAGTTAGGTAAAAAGGAATTACTTTGAAAGGCAAAAAAATCAGTTTTGTTTCGAATTACAACTTCATCACTTCCATTTACTTAATTTTATCACCATGCCTAGTAGGCCTTTCGCACCCATTCAAACCCAATGCACATGGTATCAAGTAATTAATACATAGTGTATTGGAGAATGGCGGAAGGGACTGTGTCAAAGTCATGCTTTCGAAGGGGTTGAAGCCATTCTTATAAGCTTTCGAATCCATTACTTGCCTTTGTTTTTAAAAGATGCTTTCGAAGGGGTTGAAGCCACTTTTTTAGCCTTCGAATCAATCGACTTGCCTTTGTTTTAAAAAAAGTTTTCGAAATAGTTGCCACTTTCGAAGCTATTCGATACCTAGCTGCCAAATTCATACCTTTTGAATCAGTTAGAGGCCGCTTTTCTTTGTAGTATTCGAAAGGGAAGCTTTCGTCCTTTTAAATTTTAAAGCCGCTTCCTCAATGCTTTCAAAAGGGTTGTTTTAGCCACTTTTAATAAAAGTTTCGTTGGTTTCAAAGCTATCCCTTCCCCAATTCTTTTACTTGAGATCAATGCTTTCAAAAGGGATACTTTCGCTTTTGTTCTCTTTGACCCAGTAGTTATATTTGATGTTAAACCCAATGATTTCGAAACAGATACTTTCAAATGGTTTCGAAGCTATGCTTCCATAAATTATTACTTGAACTAAATGCCTTTGAAAGGTTTATTTTTCAGTGTTTCGAAAGGAAGGTTTCCAATGCTTTCGAAAGGTAAGTTTTTAAAGGTTTCGAAAGAGAAGGTCTAAGATTTTAATTAATGCTTTCGAAAGGGAGAGTGACGGAGGGTAACTCATGATGTCACAATGATCCTAAGGATCTAGTCGAAAGCCTTAGCTTTCGAATAAGAAAATACAATCTCATTTTTAAAGGGAAAACCTATGGCAATGTAAAGGAGTTTTGAAATGGCATTTAAAATTTTGAAATCTTAGAGGAAGCTTTCCTTGCCAAGGATAGTGGGTTAAGGGTAATAACCATGTTTTAGTAGAAAATGATTACAAGAAATTAAACCAAGGATGTTTATATGGTTATGTTTTAATCAGTTAACATGTATGCTTCTGTAATCAAATTCACTTCATAATTAATCCGTAACTGCATTTTGCGGCGTTAAGGGCAGAATAACCGGCTAGGCTGATTTAGTAGTGAATATACATTAATTAACTCCTATGTGAGTAGAATTGCATCCAGGAGGTCAGTGGACTAGAATATAGGATGCCCAAAGCTGATCAAAGATCATTGGTTTAGATAGGTTCTTAGTAAGCCCATAAAAACAATGTTATGGAAATTATTATTGGTAGGGGCCAATAGGTTCTTAGCGATTCCATGAAAACTATGTCCGGAACAAGTTATTGATAGAGATCAATAGGGTCATAGTCAGCCCATGAAAACTATGACATGCGAGATGTTATTGGAGAATCCAATAGGTTCATAGTAAGCCCCCTATGGTTAGATAATGTTGTTGCTAGATACCTCTTAGTGAACCCATGAAAACAATGTAACCGGACAGATAGTCCATAAGCTTGGAACAGGTTATTAGTCAGCCCATGAAAACTTATAGGTTAATAGTGACCCTAGAAACTATAAATTGAGACAGATGGTCAAGTAAATGGGGATGGGAAATCCAAAGCATATTACATGTTTTCATATCATCATGATATATTTTATCACGTTATGTCTTAACCATTGTGGATGTAGGTGCACAATATATAGTTATTATAAATTGGGTTAAGATACCAGTGAGGGGAAAACCCATTTCACTAAGCAGCGTGGTCTCACTAGATATCGATATGGTTCGAGATGGTAGGTTATTATTCACACTAGACTTTTTATCTGACTCGAAGTTTATGTTTTTCCCTTAAACTCTTGGGTGCTCAATTGATTTTGAGTAGTTTGAGAGTTAAGATTTTAAGGTTCTCCTTTAGACGAATAAGCTTCCAAAGACGTGCAGGAGGCAAGCTAGCTATTAGGAGTTCTTTCTATTTGATTCCGCTATGTAATTGGATGTAATGGAAAAGTTGTTTAATTGCCTATATTTTGACTTTGATCTACCAAGGGGAAATCTTCATATGTCGCTTTTGGCGTATTATGTAATAATTATATTTCTCTGAACGTGGTTTATGAATTAGGATTATGTAATGAATTTGAAATGTGATTTGAAGTGGAATGCGAAATTTGTTTTAAAAATTAAGTTTAAAAATTTTCATATCCATGTATTTTTGGTACATCAATGTATCTAACATTACCTTATTTGATCACCGAGAATTAATAACTATGGATGACTGCAGCATCCGTAGCAATTAATTTTAGGCCCCCAAATGGGGGATGTTACAAGTTGGTATCGGAGCATAGGTTTATGAAAAGAAATTTGAACCTAAAATATTTTCAAAATATAACCCAATTAATCAGAATATGAGACTGGGGTTTGGGTTAATGCTATAATAATGTACTTGCATTTGGTATACATATATCTATAAGTACGTATTCCCCTCCCTCTTAGACCGTTCTTCTGTATATTACTAAGGCTCGTATGCTTAAGAGAAAGGAAGATATGGAGGCATAAGAAGGAAGAGGAAATCTAGGTGGAGGAAGCACCACAGCTAATGGAAATACTTGACCCAATACTAGAAAGAATCCGGGTCGATAGGCAAATGCTAATCCAAATGCAAATGCCAATGTAGGTGCTGGAACCCCGCTAGTAGATATGGTGGTGGTGTATCAGTTCTTCGTCAATATGATGCAAGCTGGAGCAGCTATAGGAGTAGCTAGGGGTAATGCTGTGAATGTTGGAGGAGCTAATTCTATGACCCCAGTTGGAAATAATTATGCCAAGCTGAGCAGGGATTATACCAGTCTTGGTGGGAAACCGTTTTTGGGAACATAGGATGCTATTGAAGTAGAAAACTATTTATTGCACCGTGAAAGAATTTTCGTCAACTTTTGATTAGATGATGAGCAAAAGAGGACACTTGCTTCACGACAGTTGCAGGGAGCAGCACTTTATTGGTGGAATGGTATTATTATGGGAGTTCTCAAGGAAGAGTTGTCTTGGGTAGAGTTTCGAAGGAGATTCGAAGAGAGTTTCTTGTCTGAAGTTGCCAAGTCAGTATTGCTTAGAAAGTTCATGGACTTAGTGCACGGTGAAATTTCGTTGATTGAGTATGCTACAAAGTTCGATGAGTTGTCCAGATACGGATAAGCTACCATTGACACCATCATTAAAAGAAATGAGAAGTTTATTCGAGGGTTAATACCCGAGATTGCCATGGAGACTATGCCACACCTCCGTGATCCAAGTACAGTTGTAGTAGAGATGACAATCAGGAATGAAGAGATGCTTTCCACTTTTTAGAAAGATAAGTAGATTGAAACCCAGGATTCTCGGGGCAAGAAGAGGAAATCTTTAAGAAGAAAGGAGCTCAGAAAAGAGGAGCTGCCAAGAAAGGGAAGACCGATGTAGTTTTCTACAAGTGAGACAAGAAAGGACATTATGCTCATGAATGTCGAACTAGAAAAGGGGAAAAGGTTGCAGATAAGAAAGGAGTGAAGTGCTTCAACTATGACCAGATTGGACACTACAAGAATTAGTTCTAGAACCAATCAGAGTGGACAAGGGAAAGGTTTTTGCCTTGGAACCATCATCTTCTAGACCAACTGCTGCTGAAAAGGGAAAGGCTGTGATGGAAGGTACGCTTTTGATTCATAGTATACCACTCAGGGTACTATTTGATACCGGTGCATCACATTTATTTATATCTTGGTGTTTATTAGATAAGTTATGTTTAGAACCATCATGCCTTGTTACTTCCTTAAGGGTTGCGAATCTGATAGGTGGGTATGCAACTCTAGGGATGAGATGTGACCAGTTAGAACTTGAATTGTTAGGCCATAAGTTTGCATGCAGTTTGTAAGTTTTTGATTTTATAGGCTTGCGGATCATTTTGGGTATGGATTGGTTAGATAAATATGATGCTAGGATATTTTTCCAAGAGAGGAAAATATTTCTAAGGCACCGCAATAGTCATGATCGAATTATATACTCGGTGGAGAAGTTAGACTCAAGTGGCGGGCTTTGCTAAATGCAATGGAAGTAGAAGAAGTGTTGAATTAGGTTTTGGTAGCAAGAGAGTTTGCAGATGTTTTTGAGCCCGTCACAGGATTACCACCGAAGCGAGCCATTGAGTTTTAGATAGATCTTGTGCTAGGAGCAGAACCTGTAAGTAGACCACCTAGCAGGATGTCACCTCCTGAGATGAAGGAATTGAAGATGCTGCTAATGGATTTAGAAGGAAAGAATTTTATTAGATCAAGCATTTTGCCTTGGGGAGCGGCCGCAGTATTCGTGAAGAAACCGGAGGGTCGTTAAGGATGTGTATCGACTATCGTAAGTTGAACGAGAAGATGATCAAGAATATGTATCCTTTGCCGAGAATCGATGATTTATTTGATTAGTTGAGTGGAACCAGAGTATTTTCCCAATTGGATTTGGCGACAGGTTTCCATCAGGTAAGAGTGGCAGAGGACAGTATTCCATTGATGGTGTTTCAGACTAGATATATGGTTCGTACGAGTGTTAGTGATGCCATTCGGGCTAACGAATGTGCCAACTTTCTTCATGGATTTGATGAATTGAGTTTTCCAAGAGCACTTGGATAGGTTCATATTGGTATTCATAGATGATATTTTAATATAATCTAAAGATGGAAAAGAGCATGAAGTTCATCTTAGAATAGTGCTTGAGACACGGAGGCAGCATCAACTGAAAGCGTAGTTTTCATAGTGTCATTTCTAGAAGAAAGAAGTTAAGTTTCTTGGTCACGTGGTTTCAGAGAAGGATTTCTCAGTTGATCCAGATAAGATCGAGGCTATTAACAACTAGAAGAGATCAGAGACGGTGACTGAGATCAGAAGTTTTCTTGGGCTTGCTGGTTACTACCGAGGGTTGATTAAGGATTTCTCGCGGATAGCAGCACCTTTGACTAAGCTAACTAGGAAAGATATAGAGTTTATTTGGTCTAACAAGTGAGAGGAACCTTTCCTTAAGTTAAAGCACTTGTTGACCAATGCACCTGTGTTAGTAGTTCCAGACGGGATTCAAGGATTAGTAGTGTATATCGATGCATGTGGAACCGGATTAGGGGCTATGTTGATGTAGAAAGGATTTATACTCATGATCTAGAGTTGGCAGCGGTGATCTTCGCATTGAAAGTATGGAGACATTATCTCTTAGGAGAGAGATTTGAGTTATACACAGATCATAAGTCCTTAAAGTATTTATTCTCTCAGAAAAAGTTGAATATGAGGCTGGAGAGGTAGATGGAGTTTTTAGTAGCTTATAATTTTGGTATACAGTATACACCTGGAAAAAGGAATAAAGTAGCAAATTCTCTTAGTAGAAAACATCAAAATGTGGTGTTAGCTATGTTAACAGAATGGAAGGACCTAGAGGCTTTGACTACTTGTAGTGTGCAATTAAGATCAACTGCTAGTTTTAGTCAGTTTACTGCCATGTTATCCTGCTTGGAAATTCGACCAGTTTTGATCGAAAGGATCGCTTCTAAGCAGAGAGAGGATACACTATTACACGAGAATATTAAAAGGCTTGATGTTGGATTAGAGATTGATGATTTAAAATATTTTAGTCTAGAGCAGAGGGGATGGTTTAGAAAGAAGGGATGGTTGCGTGCTCCGAATGTTGGGGACTTAAGGAGAGAAGTCCTTAGGGAATGTCATCAATCCAAATTTATGATTCGTTCTAGGGGAACCAAGATGTATCAAGATATGAAAATGAGTTTCTACTGGGAAGGTATGAAGAAGGATGTTGGCTTGTGGGTAAAGCAGTGTGTGAATTGTCAACAAGTGAAGGCCGAACATCAGAAGCCATGTGGGTTGCTTCAACCTTTGAAGATACCAGTTTGGAAATGGGATTCGATATCCATAGATTTTATAGACGTGTTGCCAAGGTCGAGTCGAGGAAATAAAAGTATATGGGTCATTGTGGATAGGTTGACTAAGAGTACCCATTTCATTCCAATTAAGTCAAACAGAATGGCACTTGTTTTAGCTAAGTTGTTTATGAAGAACATAGTTAGACTACATGGGATTACTAGTAGTATAGTAAGTGATAAATATACTTTGTTTACTAGTGAGTTCTGGAAGAGTCTACATGATGTGTTAGGTACCAAGCTCAAGATGAGTACTGCTTATCACCCTCAGACAGATGGGCAGATAGAGGGAGTCAATAAAGTACTCGAGGATTTGTTAAGAGCTTATGTGCTAGATTTTGGTGGATCATGGGAAGACCACCGACACTTAGTTGAGTTTTCCTATAATAACAGTTATTAGACTAGTATAGGAATGTCACCTTTCGAAGCTTTGTATGGAAGGCCATGTAAGTCACTAGCATGTTGGTTGGAAATTGGAGACAGATTAGTCTTAGGCCCAGATTTGGTAAGAGAGGCAACAGAGAAGATTGTGTTGATCCAAGGTAGGATGAAGGAAGCTCAGTCTAGATAAAAAATTTATGTAGATAAGAGGTGTAAGGATCTAGAGTTCTCAGTTGGAGATAGGGTTTTCATTAAAGTATCATCGATGAAGGGTATGGTACGATTTAGAAAGTCAGGGAAACTAGCACCGAGATATGTTGGACCGTTCTCTGTTATAGAGAGAACCGAAAAGCTGATATATAGAATAGAGTTGCGAGCAGTTTGGCAGGTGGCCATAATGTGTTTCATGTGTCTCATCTTCGTAAGTATGGCATGATCCAGAGACTAGTACTCCTCCGACTGCATTGGAAGACTTAATAGTAGAACTAGATCTGACCTTTATTAGGCAACCAGTTCGGGCTGTAGCGAGAGATGAGAAGAGGTTATCAAACAAGACAGTCAAGTTGGTGAAAGTTCCGAAAAGGACTGTACTTGGGAGACAGAAAAAAGGATTAGAGATACTTATCCTGATCTGCTTTAAGGGTATGTTTTATATTTACTTTATATAGATTGTTTCCTAGTCAAGTAGGCTAGTATGGTAGTTAGGAGATGTGATTGATATGCTTAGTATTTAGTCCTTGCTGAACTTCAAGGACGAAATGCTTTAGGAAGGGAGCATGTAACACCCCTAATTTTACATAATATTATTCAGGAGATTTAGTTAGATAAATTAGATAGAATAATGTAGAGACTAGAGTGATAAGGGAATTGAGATTTGAGATCTAATTAGGGTCGTGCCTTAACTAAATGGATTTATAAGTTTAATACTTAAGGGAATAGGGCAAGGATAATATGGGAATAGCCGAATCCCATAACCCCTAAAACCCTTACAACCTTTTTCATTCTCATTACATTCTTACAAAAACAAAAACATAAACAAAAACATAAACATAAACAAAAGAAAACAAGGCTGACCATAACCCTAAGGAGAAGAAGAGCAAATTCCAATTAGAAGCTAAGATTCAAGCTAGGAAGATTTAAGCAAGAACAAATCTCAAGTTCCTTATCCAAATAAGGTGAATAATGATCTAATCCATCTCATATAAGTCATCTTGAATGTTTTAATTTGGGTTTAAGGTTTAAAACAGTATGATTGGATGTATGATGATATGCTTTGATTTATATGCCATGTTTTACTTTAAATAAGGATTTTTATGGGATAATATAATTTGATTTTAAGGTTAAAATCGTGCAAATTGATTTCCAAATGCCACGATGTTTGAATATGTTATGCAAAACATTATTTGGAGATGAGTTTAAATTTTCATAATATTCCAAGCTATGGATAATTTATTAGGAATTTTGAATGAAAGAAATAGTTAATTTTGGGTTTAAATTATTTAAGGCAATTAAGTAATGTTTTCATGTCTAAAATTTATATATGTTAGAAAACATATTAAAAGTGAACAATTTTGGATTTTGGGGGATTTTTGCTAAGTGTTTTACTATGGATATTAAATTATTTAAGTTAGAGGACTTAAATGTTTTAAATGTTTTGTTAAGGGGAAGGGCTTATTTGTTAAAATGATTTCATTTGATAATTGTTGAATTCGGCAGCCTTTTAGAAAAGAATTTTTATAAACAATTGGCAACCAAACTTGCCTTTATTTTAAAAGAAGTTTTTGAAATATTTGCGCTTTCGAACCTATTCGATACCTAGCTGCCGCATTCATAGCTTTCGAATAGGTTAGAGGCCGATTTTCTTTGTAGTATTCGAAAGGGAAGCTTTTGTCCTTTTAAATTTTATAGCCGCTTCCGCAATGCTTTCGAAAGGGTTGTTTTAGCCACTTTTAATAAGACTTTTGGAGGCAATGGTTTCGAAAGGTTGGTTTTGAAGCTATCCTCTTCTCCAATTCTTTTACTTGAGATCAACGCTTTCAAAAAAGATACTTTTGTTTTTGTTCTCTTTGACCCAGTAGTTATATTTAATGTTAAACCCAATGATTTCGAAAGAGATACTTTCAAACGGTTTCGAAGCTACGCTTCCATAAATTATTACTTGAACTAAATTCCTTTGAAAGGTTTGTTTTTTAGTGTTTTGAAAGGAAGGTTTCCAATGCTTTTGAAAGGTATATTTTTAATGGTTTTGAAAGAGAAGGTCTAAGATTCTAATTAATGCTTTCAAAAGGAAGAGTGATGGAGAGTAATCATGATGTCATAATGATCCGAAGGATCTAGTCGAAAGCCTTATGTTTTGAATAAGAAAACCCAATCCAATTTTTAAAGGGTAAACCCATGGCAGTGTAAAAGAGTTTTGAAATGGCATTTAAAAATTTGAAATCTTAGAGGAAGTTTTCCTTGCCAAGGATAGTGGGTTAAGGGTAATAACCATGTTTTAGTAGAAAATGATTACAAGAAATTAAACCAAGGATGTTTATATGGTTATGTTTTGATCAGTTAACATGTATGCTTCTGTAATCAAATTCACTTCATAATTAACCCATAACTGCATTTTGGGGCGTTAAGGGTAGAATAACCGGCTAGGTTGATCTAGTAGTGAGTATACATTGAATTAACTCCTATAAGAGTAGAATTGATTCCAGGAGGTCAATGGACTAGAATATAGGATGCCCAAAGCTGATCAAAGATCATTGGTTTAGAAAGGTTCTTAGCAAGCCCATAAAAACTATGTTATGGAAATTGTTATTGGCAGGGGCCAGTAGTTTCTTAGTGATCCTATGAAAACTATGTCCGGAACAAATTATTGATAGAAATCAATAGGTTCATAGTCAGTCCATGAAAACTTTGACATGAGAGATGTTATTGGAGAATCCAATAGGTTCATAGTAAGCCTATGAAAATTATGGTTGGATAATGTTGTTGGTAAATACCAATAGGTTCTTAGTGATCCTATGAAAACTATGTAACTGGACATATAGTCTGTAAGCTTGGAATAAGTTATTAGTCAGCCCATGAAAACTAATAGGTTAATAGTGACCCTAGAAACTATAACTTGAGACAGATAGTCAGGTAAATAGGGATTACAAATCCAATGCATATTGCATGTTTTCATATCATCATGATACATTTTATTACGTTATGTCTTAACCATTGTGGATGCAGGTGCACGGTATATGGTTATTGTTTGTACCAAAATTGGGCACAACACTCTTCTGAAGTCTTTGAAAAGATAAAGTGAAGAAATTAAATGTAAAAAGAGGATTTATCTAACAAAAACTCCAAATTTCAGAAATGAGAATAACTAAAATGCAGGGAGACACAAGAATTTAGAGTGGTTTGGCATATTGCCTACGTCCACTACGAAGTAGTTTTCTTTATTGATATTTCTTTGATGTTTACAATTGATTTCAATGAATTACAGCGAATAACAACGATTTGCAGCAGTGAAATTCGCTGGTAGCAGCAGCAATGGAGTTCAGATCTGGATCTGGCGGAGTCCGGGCGTTGGAGACCTCAAAGTAGAAGAAGAACCCCTTTTTTGTTGGCTTTGGGGGTCTATTTATAGGTGTAGGAGGCTGGTATTTCGCTCAGATCTCGGGAGACTCTCTCTGGCACGTGACCAGGTCCGCGCGCCCAAGCCCGTGAAGTTTCGGTCCGATCCATGATCGATACGAACAGATTTCGACTCGGTCAAGACTTGCTCCGATCGAGTCGAAATTTGGCAGGAACATTCTTCATGTTTTACTTAAGCTACTGTGAAAATTTCATAGCATTTGGACTTTTAGATCTCGAGATATGATCGATGCAAGTTGGAGTTTTTCCATCCGCGATCGATACGAACGAACTTCGACTCGGTCAAGACTTGCTCCAATCGAGTCGAAATTTGGCAAGAACATTCTTCATGTTGTACTTATGCTGCTGTGAAAATTTCATAGCATTTGGACTTGTGATCTCGAGATATGATCGATGCAAGTTGGAGTTTTTCCATCCGCGATCGATACGAACGAATTTCGACTCAGTCAAGACTTGCTCTGATCGAGTCGAAATTTGGTAGGAACATCCTTCAGGTCATATTGAAGCTCCTGTTAAAATTTGGTGGCATTTGGGTTTGTAGATCTCGAGTTATGATCGATGCAAGTTTGGATTTCTCAACCGTGATCGATCAATATCTTGAGCATATGAACTCCGATTGACTTGAAATTCAGAATGTTGGCTCTCATAGCTTTGCTTGTCGTGTCATATCAATTTTAGCTCGATCCGGACTCGGAAAAAATTCGTCGATATCCATAGTGAGCCTGCGTATAACCGATCTCCAAGACGAACTGTCATTGGTTTCTAGTCAAGTTCTTATATATTGGGTTAAGATACGAGTGAGGGAAAAACCCATTTCGCTAAGTGGTGTGGTCCCACTAGATATCTATATGGTTCGAGATGGTAGTTTATTATTCACACTAGACTTTTTTCCGACTCGAAGTTTATGTTTTCCCCTCAAACTCTTGGATGATCAATTGATTTTGAGTAGTTTGAGAGTTAAGGTTTTCATGTTCTCCTTTAGACGAATAAGCTTCCGGAGACGTGCAGGAGGCAAGCTAGCTATTAAGAGTTCTTTCTGTTTGATTCTGCTGTATAATTGGATGTAATGGCAAAGGTGTTTAATTATCTATATTTAAACTCTGATCTACCAACAGGGCATCTTCATATGTCACTCTTGGTGTATTTTGTAATAATTATATTTCTTTGATAGTGGTTTACGAATTGGGATTATGTAATGAATTAAAATGTGATTTGAAGTGGAATGATAATTTTTTTTTAAATTGAGTTTATAATTTTTCATATCCGTGTGTTTCTAGTATATCAATATATCTAACATTACCGCATTTGGTCACTGAGAATTAATAACTATGAATGACTGTAGCATCCATAGTAGTTAGTTTTGGGCCTCCAAATGGGGGATGTTACACTGACTCAATCTCTAAGTTAGTGCAATTAAATCTGAGAGTGGCATGTCCCCTTATCTGATTGATTACATAATTGGAAGCAATAAAATTGGTAACTTCTAAGTCAAGTATCCCAATCGTTTTCTATAAAGGAATGTGTAGTTCTGGTATCAATAGTACTCTAGCCGAAGTACCAGAAATCAAAGTCATACCTTCAAAGGTTATGCCTTTGCCTTTCTCCTTAGCAAATATGTCCTCCCTTCAGCCATTCCAAAGCAAACACTCTTTCTTTAATCTCTAGACAGTCTTCCTTCTTATGGATATACTTTAATGCATAGTGCCCAACATGCCAATGATTATAGCATGTAACTTTGGAAACTTCCTCACCCCTCCTTGAGCCTTTCCCTTTTGTTGTTGGCCCTTCTTCCACTTATGATATGGGGCAAATCTCTTCCTCTTTTTAGCCTGAACTTACAGACCCACACCCTCCTCTTGGTGCACATAAGCACATACTGCCTCGCCTTATCCACCACTTCATTTAATGGAAGTGTGAGATGGGCCATTATCTTGTCACTTACCCCGTCCTCAATCCCAAAATAAACTTCTTCACCTTCTTTCTTTTGATTCTTATAGATAGTACCATACTTAGATAGAGCATTGTACTTCTTCACATACTCTGATATAGACAAGATTCCTTATTGTAACTCAATAAACCCCCGAAACATAGTTGATAACTCTGATCTTAGAATAAACTTCTCTTCAAACATCTCTTTAAATCTTTCCCAAGTAATCTCTAACTTAGGAACTTCTGCATTCACCGTTTCCCACCAAATACCATCCATCGCTTTAAATTTCTTGTATACTAACTTCACCTTCTAGGCATCAATAAACTCCAATCCTTGTGGATTTTGTAACACCTCGTAAAAATTACCTTTAATTAATAAATAATTATTAAGGCTCAAAAATGGAATTTGAGAAAACATTGGAATTTGGCAACTAAATTTGCACCATTGTGTTCGTGGCAATTTTCTGAGCAACTTTCATATTTGGAGTTTTACGATTGGAGTTTAAACGAAGATATAATCAGCGTTTGTTTTTAGATCGAAAATAATTAAAAAGGAAAAAAATAGTAAATAAATAATATTAAATGCTAGATCTCATAGGTCGAACCCCTCCTTAGGTCGGCCGGACCGCCAACGGTCAACCAATCCTAAAGTAGCGGCTAGGATTAAGCCTTGGCCAAACGGTTCAGATTTAATTATTTTAATCTAATGGATACGATTGATTTGAGCGACTATAAATACAGACCTCACCCTTCACTTCTCTTCTCATATTTTCTAATTAAAGCAGCAAAGCTCTACCATTTTCCTTTCTCTACTAATTCTAGAAATTATAAAATATTTTATATTTTTACAAATCAGAGAAGGGTGGAAAATAAAAGAGAAGAAGAAAAGAAGAAAATCAACATTGTGAAAGAAAAATGCAACTTCCATAATTGTAAATCTATATTCTCCCCATCCTCAAATCTCTTCTTATAGTATTTTTAATTGTATGTATCTACCTTATTATACAAATTATTTTGGATTGGAAAGGAAAAGGAGTCAAGTAAAGAGATAAATTCATATTTGGAGATTTGGAAAGCTTGAAAGGTGGGTCAGAAATTATATGATTTATTTATAACATTGAAATTTATATCATTGAATTTTGTTTAATTATTATGCCTATATAAGATCTAATGAGTTATAGGCTTAGGAAGATGAAATTTCGCCTACATATTGTGTAGGTTAGGTAATTAGAGTAGGAATGGTATTTACACCCTAATTTGCAAATTTGGAACTCAGTTCCATAATTGGTTAAAGTTGAATGTTGATAGGTGTTAAAGTTTATTCCAGATTTATAGTTGGGTTGTAAAATGTTGATATTGGTTTAGATTGCCCTAATTTGACTTGGAATGTAAATTTTTGTATTTTAATTTATTGGTAGCGGGGTACAATTTACTTGTATCTATTACCATGTAATTTCCATAAATTATCTAATTCCACAAATGTATAGAAAGTGAGTTGTTTGAATTAACAAGGAATATACCAAAAATTAAAGAGATGTGTAAAGTACGGATATTCTTCTTTGTAGTTTGCATTGTCTATTTCAATAAAAGAAAAGAGAGAATTTCTTGTAATTTCCAACAAAGCGAAAGTCTCGTTTTTGGGTCGTAGAAAATTATAACGGTAATCCTTTTTGGGAAGGGTAAATCTAATAAATTAAAATTTGGAGATTAACATTCTGTAATTTATAAGCATAGGAATTAATATGTTAGGAATAGGAATACACATACATACGTATAACTGCACCTACCAATTAAAAATATAAATATACATATATAGCATAATATATGTCGATATTTGTATTAGTTATAATTAGGACGTCTGGTTATAAATAGCGTAATAAATTATAGAATTAGAAGGTGTAAATGGAAAAGGAATAGTAACTCCAAATTAATATGGTAATAAATGTGCAATTAATATGGAGTTACAGGAATTAAATGAAGACATAAATGTGGTTAATAGGACTGATTAAAGGATTTAGTATGACATTTTATGGGGAAATGAACTAGGTATAATAGGTTGAATTAAAAGAATAAATAAATGTCCATAGAAATTGTCCAATTAGAATAATAATGACCATTTATTACGGACAATTGACATTTATGGAATATAGTAAATAAGCGTATAAAATAATAATTAAATACTAGAAGGAAGTATAATTTTCATACTGGGAAATTATATAACCTTAATTATATGTTTAGGATAAGTGTGAATTAGTGGGCCTAACCCAATATTTAGGCTTAGTATAATTGGTTTAGTTTAGTATGTGTTGGGATGTAAGGTCAGTAGAGTTACACAATAGAAGTCTGCCTTTCACTTAGAGACTTCTAGTAGTTGTGTATATTTATTACTGATGTGAGAAATCTTCAATCATAGGACCCATGGGGAAGAGATATGCAGTTGCGTATAGGTAAGGGAAAATATACCGAGGGTTCGTCTCGAATTTGACGTAATAAATGGCCCAGTACTTTTAAGGAAATGGGTCAGCTTCATTTCTAATAAGAGGTATTAAGTAGCTAAAAGGGGCATTTTCCTTTACTTACATTAGGTTAATTTAAATGAGATTTCGGTTGTGGAAGGTCAGCGGGCTATATTAGTATTGTTGTAGGACCGGTATTGAGTAGTAGGGTTGAATATAGGCTATGACCACCAACGGTCCCGATCAGTCGTTGACAAAGACTCAAGCTATGCCCTGACAGATTTCGCTTCCTGCTAAGGTAGAATCTGTATGGGATACGCATAGACCTTAAAGTTTAAGTGGTTAGTTGTTTGTCTGTCGAAAGTGGGCTAGTTAACCCTTAGACGAGTCTTTGAGATGGATTAGTAGTACGGCCAATTATTTCATAAAGCCGTATTTAGAGGTCAATGATCTCTATAGCTAGAACCGATTGGCCAGTGATTATGTTGCGGAGGGCCCGCTTTGGTGTTGAGGTACTAAATGGCCATTGAGTTCGCCTCCTTCCTATTTAAAAAGTATTAAGTAGTTGGGATTTTTGGGTAGTACATCGTTATATATATTAATGTATATAGGTGTATATATATAGTTATACCTCGAAGAACGTTGGACATATCGTATGCGCACATAGGATTGAATGAATTTGCAGTAAATAACAGATATAACACTTAAATAAAAATCAATCGGCATAAATTAATTTTATTGGTAAAGTGTGTAATTTTTAAATCAACAGAACGTTGTTCTAACCCCCTCCTCATTACAACTCACAGGATAAATTTAGAGGGATAAGCCACTAGTGTAAGATGGAAACTGTAGACGATGAAGGCTTCTCATTCATGCTCAGTACTTCAAGGAGATTAGATATCCAAGGAATAATATTAATTCTAAGGTAGTGGTCTTAGTTAGTATATATGTTAAATTATATTTATTCCACTATGAGTTTTTATAGTTAGCTCTCTAATATACTTATGTTTATTACAGGTTACCTAAACCAATGATCCATACCCTAGTGGGCTTGGGTTTCGATTTAGCCAAAATTCAGGCCTATTAAGGTGCTGGTTGTTACATTTGGTACCAGAGCTTAGGTTAGTTGATCATACAAATTAGGATACGCTGAGAGAACGTATTTATATTTTTACCTATAATTATATACATATATGTGTTATATGCCAAACTTAATAAATTCTGACTATAGAAGTAGTTGCGACCATATCCTGAAAAGGTGGACGAGGCAACTGTGAGGTAGAATAATAAATAGAGTTCAATTTTTACACCTACCCACTTACCCCACGGAGCATTGGTTGTACCTTAAGGCATTGACGAAGAAGAGCATGAGCATGACATATAGAAGAATCCTGAAGGCTGGATGGTACTTGACTCCTTTGTTGGGTCTAGGTTGCCTTATGATTATGGATTTTGATTAATTGCCGATTAAAGATGTACATTTCATCTAAATAAATGGAAAGTAAGAACCTATATGTTGCAAGCAACCGAAAGTAAGATGTGAAGAAGGAGTGGAGCAAGTTCCCGCAAGAAGATGTACATTAATCACCATAAGAAGATAGCCAAATTTTTAGCATACACTCTTAATAGGAAGAGGTTAAGAGTAAAGGGAAGAGAAGAAAAATCCAAAAGAAATGACGATTAAAGTCCATTTCTGAATCCAACCTCATGTGAAAGAATTTGACAAAAAGTTTCCTGAAAATTCCTTAAAACATTTTTAGTAGGTTTTTCAAAGGATTTATTGAGAAGTTATTGTTTTGAAATGTAAGGAAATTTTGGATTTCTCAGTTTAAAATTTAGTGAAAAGTTTTCGAATTAAAGGTTTTTGGTAAAGGTTTTTTCATATTTGAAATGAATAAAAAGAGCACGTTTGTTTGACTCGATGAATTTTCCTATTTTTATGAATTCGAATTTTTTTAAAATTCTTTCTCTAAGGGGTGGATAAATGGAAATATTACTTGATTGAAATGGGGTAAAGATAATATAAGAGTAAGAATGCCAGATAATGAAGATATGAGGAATATTCCCATATAAGGAAAATATGGAGAATAATAGCTGAAATAGATTTATACGTATTTATTTTCATGCTAATGATGAAAAGCCCAATGGCTAAAGCAGTAGGCAAATGCACTGCAATGAGTCAATGGAGAAAACAATAAAAGAGGAAAAGAGCCATGTAAGAAGAATCCATTTAGGTAAGAGAAATTTTGATAGTAGCAATATAACAAAATTTAGATAGAAACATCTTTAGGAATTTATAATAGGGTTAGCAATCTAATTGGAAATAATATAGGAGAAAAACAATTGGAGTAGGATAGGAAGAATGGATAATTTCATAGATATGTGTAGTGATTGTGCATATGTTTTAGATAGATACTTAGATTGATGGAGCAATTACATGTATCTTTTAAAAGTCCTTCTCATGTGCTATTAGAATCCCCACTAAAGTTGAAAGCAGAAACAACATGAGTAGAAAATAATAGGATGAAAGTTATCCTTATCTGCTCCAGTTTTCATTGTTTAAAGTTACGGTCTTATAGAAGAGGTTTTTGAAATATGTTTTGGTATGACAATTGAGTTTTTGATGTAAATATGATAAATGTTTTGAGTTTGGAATTCTATGTTTGAAAAAGTAAGTGTCAGTTGTAGGGAGTCCTTAGAATGGGAAATTTTTTACGGCTCCTTTTGGAAATCAATTAATTTTAAAAAAGGTTTCTAAGTTTATATTTTTAAAGATATTTTTTTAGGATTAAGTACTTCATGATTGTGAAGCTTTAAATTTTTCTTAAAGAGCGGTGAAAACTAAACTAATTTTTGATATGGAGTAAATAAGGATGATTACCTGGATAAGACGGGGTAAAGGTCAAGGCCATGAATAAAACAATTATGAATGCTCATAGGGTAGAAACAAGGACTCCCCGTTAAATATAAAGAATATTGGTATGAACTAGGAATATTTTATTAGGGATGTGTGAAAGTCATAAGAAGAACCCTTAGAAGAATGGGGAATTGTATCAAAGTACAATTTTGTGAGTCCTAGGGTATACTTGCATCGAAGGTTAAAGATAAAGGAAATAAATACCAAAGTTTAAGAATACGATCAAGAGATTTTGATTAAAAGAAGATAGTATTATGACTGGAGAAGAAGGAAATGAGATGGAAAACCCACATAAAGGATGTTGGTCGACTCAAGGTAATAGAAGGCAAGATAGGTGGTAGAAAAGCTATTCGCCAAGTCAAGTTTCCAAAGAGTTATTCTAAATGTGCGTAGTTTATACTTCTTTCAGCATATAGTGTAGGAATGCACAATTTATCCCATAATCACGTGTAATGATTAATGTAATGGATGAACTTTATTTATTAGAAGCCAAGAAGGGAAGTTAAGACATGTAGGTTATAGTAGAAAGGCATACTAGCATGTCCATCTTAATTGAGTAAGAGGTGATAGGGCCACAACATCATTAACACCGGTGATGTTGAAGGGCAGCTTTCGATAATCGTTTTCTTTTAAGTTTTTTGGGTTGTAATCGCTAGTTGTCTCCCTTTGGTTATTGGAAAATGGGTACAATATGATATGAGATATGTTCCTATTTTATTACTATAGTGATGGTTTGGAGGAGCTCTGACCGCTATATATATATATATATATATATATATATATGGAAACAGTGTAAATAAGAAATCTTATAAGGACACTTAACTAAAAATAAATGTTATTAAAGCTAGAAGTTAATAAGCAGATTAGGTTAGCAACTAGAAATAAAGAATGCTTTAATCTCAAAAACTTTAGAATATTAGGAAAATTAAATTTTAGCAAGTGGAGGATAGGGAAGGTTTATTGCAAAATCACGGGTCACTATCTCTATGCCTGGAAAGCTAAATTTATAAATATGTTTGTAGGTAGTTTGTTGTTTTAGAATAAAAGGAAAGGCTCCATAAATCTAAGATTAACTGCATAATGTTAAGGTCAATCATGTACATTAACTCATAGATTGAGTCCCTATTACGTTAAGACGTGCCTGATTTGTTTTGAGGATGCAAAGGCAAACGTCTTGAAAAATTACATTGAAATGCTTTTGAAAATTGTCTTCAAATGCTTTTGAAAAGTTGTGTTTATATGCATTTGAAAAGTTGTTTGAATGCTTTAAAGATTCAATTTTCAAACTATTTTACAAGTTTGATTTTCTGATTTTCTAGTGCCACATGCTTAACATAAAGGGTCGACGTATTAGTGAATATGAATTTTACTGTTCGACAAGTGTGACAGTATTTAAAACATTTAAAACATAGGGAATAACAAGGAAAAAAAATATTTTAGCTTTGGAATTTCTATTTCCATACCTTGTTGATAATAAAAAAAACTTGTGTTTAGAATAATTCGATTTTAACATCCAAAAATAATCCTCTTTATGCAAATTGCACTTGGAAAAGTTGGAAAAGATTTTGGAAGCAAAAGAGAAGGTTCTAGAGTACAACGGAATAGGTATCCAAAAGAAGGGTAGAAATGTTAAATTTCCATCTAAATTCCTTTTTCGGCATAGAGTATAGATTTAGTAAAATTAGATGTAAAAAATTTTAGATGTTAGAAATTGTGTGTTAGGTATTGGATGATAAAGATTGGATGCAAAATTGGTTGAACCATACTCCTACCCATAGAGTGTGGAAATTAGTGTGTGAAAAAGGATTTTTGATTTTTCAAAACTTGCATACATATACAATTGCCAGTATATATAAGTTTTTGTGTCATATTTTCAAAATGTTTTTAAAAGAATGCATTCATATAAGAGGTGCATCTAGAATTATTCAGCATGCATCTCATATATGATGTAATACACTGTGCACTTGTACATGTTTGGCTGCAAAATTGATTGTATACTATTTGGTTGGATAGTTTAGAATGGTTCTGCGCTATGTTACATGATTCAACCTCTGGGGAATTTCAGGAATGAAATTCTTTTAAGGGAGAATGTAACTCCCTTAAAATTTAAGGTAGTCCATAAATAATTATTAAGGCTCAAAAATAAAATTTGTGCAAACATCGAAATTTGTCAATGAATCTTGCACCACTGCGTTCGTGACAATTTTGTAAGCAACTTTCATATTTGTAGTTTTATGATTGAAGCTCAAACGAAGAAGTAATTAGCATTTGAAGTTTTCAAAACGAAAACAATTAAAAAAGAAAAAATAGGAAAACAAATAATATTAAATGCAGGACCCCACCAGTAGACCTCCTCCTTAGATCGGTCGATCGCTAGCCGTCAACCGGTCCTGAAATGGCAACTAGGTTTGACCCTTGGCCAAACGGCTCGGATTTAATTATTTTAATCCAACGGATACGATTGATTCGAGTGCCTATAAATGTCCTAACCCCTCATTTCTCTTCTCATATTTTCTAATCAAAGCAGTGAAGCTCTACCATTTTCCTTTCGCCACTATTTTTAGAAATTATAAAATATTTTATTTTTATACAGATCAGAGAAGGATGAAAAATAAAAGAGAAGAAGCGAATCAACGTTGTGAAAGAAAAATATAATTTCTATAGTAATAAATCTACATTCCCCTTAACCCCAAATCTCTTCTTTGATCTACAATTCTATAGTATGTATATACATTGTTATACATATTATTTTGAATTGGAAAGGAAAAGGGGTCAAGTAAAGAGATGAATTCAGATTTGAAGATTTGGAAAACTTGAAAGGTGAGTGGGAAATTATGATTAATTTATAACATTGAAATTTATATCATCGAATTTTATTTAATTATTATGCATATATAAGATCTGATGATTTGTAGGCTTAGGAAGCTGAAATCTCGCCTGCATATATTCTGTAAGTTAGGTAATTGGATTAAGAATGGTATTTATATCCTAATTTGGAAATTCGGAAATGGGTCCCTAAATTTATTAAAGTTGAACGTTGGTAGAGCTGTAAAGTTTATTCCAGATTTATAGTTAGGTTGTAAAATGTTAGTATTAGTTTATATTGCCCTAATTTGACTTGGACTGTGGATTTCCAAGTTTTAATTTATTGGGAGCGGGGTACAATTTAATTGTATCCATTTCCATGTAATTTCCATAAATTATCTAACTCCACAAATGTATAAAAAATGTGTAGTTTGAATTAACAAGGAATATATCGAAAAGGAAACGTGTAAAGTACAGATATTCTTCTTCGTCGTTTGCCCTGTCTATTTCAATAAAAGATAAGAGATAATTTATTGTAGTTTCAAACGAAGCAAAAGTCTCATTTTTGGGTAAATTATAAAAATTATTATGGTAATCTTTTTTGGGAATGATAACTCTAATAAATTAAAATATGAAAATTAATATTCTAAAATTTGTAAGCATAGGAATTAGTGCATTAGGAATATATATACACACATACACACACACACATACACGTATAACCGCGTCTACTGATTAAAAATATATATATATATATATATCATAATAAACATCGATATTCGTATTAGTTATAATTTGAACGTTTAGTTGTAAATAGCGTAATAAACTATAGGATTAGAAGGTGTATCTGGAAAAGAGATAGTAACTCCAAAATTAATATAGCAATAAATGTACAGATAATAGGGTGCTATAGAAATTAAATGGGGACATAAATGTGGTTAGTGGGGCTAATTAAAGGATTTAATATGGCATTTATGGGAAAATGAAATAGGCGTAATAGGTTGAATTAGAAAGAATATATAAATGTCATTAGAAATTGTCTAATAATAATAATAATGATAATGACCATTTATTACGAGCAATTGATATTTATGTAATATAGTAAATAAGCATATAAGATAGGAATTAAATACTAGAAGATGGTATAAATTTTATAATAGAAAATTATATAGCCTAAATTATACATTTAAGATAAGTGTGAATTAGTGGACCTAGCCCAATATTTAGGCCTAGGATAATTGGTTTGGTTTAGTATGGGTTGGTGAATTTTTTTGGCTCCACCACATTCAACATGATCGTGGAGCTATCTAGTGACTAGTTGCCTGCACAAATTGGAATCGACGAATATCTATGTTAAATTCACCTTTGAGAAGCTACTATGTTGCTTAATGCTTATCTAGCCGAGTAGTCGCACTTCAACTGTTTGTTGAAATGTCAAAATGGTTTGCAAACAAATAGAAATCTATCTCAAATAGTATAACTGTAAAGTGAAGGGACACATAAATTTTTTACGTGGTTTAGATTATTGTTAATCATATGCCCACTGGAATATTCACTATATATTTGCTATTCTTTGTCCAAATTACAATGGCCCTCAAAAGCATACAGTATTAGATTTTCTTTTTATGGAAGGAGAAGAAGCTAAAAGGAGAAGATCCTCTCTTCATCCTCTAGTATTTCCTTTTATAGTATGAAACCCGCATTGCTCGTTGTTGTAATCGTCTTTGATCTTTTCTTTTTAATCTCTGCATTCCGATTTTACCACTTGTCATCTATCTACAATGCCTATTCGTTGTGCCTGGATTGATGATGGGTTTTCGACGAGAAACCATGATATTGGCAGGACCTTGGAAATTCGAAGCGGGATGCCTAAAAAATTGGGCGGGAAGGCCAATTTCGTATGGGTCGGTCCCCTCTCTCTCGAAATGGCAGCTGGCTTAAGTGGAACGGTAGAGGGCCACCCTGAAGCTTTGCTATGTCATTGATGCATATGAAGAGGTGCGGTGGTGAATATTGCCTGGTATACATATTGCATTGCCCTACTAATACCTTTGCTATCTTTGCTTGATTTAATAAGGTGTCGGGTTAGAACAGAATATCATTTCCTCATTCTGCTTTGAGGGTTGACTTGGCATATGTCTGGAATGTATCTGAGGCTATTCGTGATTTGGTTTGCCCTTTGTGCAAGTATGCTTGGACTGTTGATGGGAGAAGGGTATAGAACTTCACGCTTGTCGTTTGCCTGTAAATTTGGTTCTGCATTGGAGCGTGTTTCGAGTGGTCTTATGTATAGCCCTTTTGGAGTGCTTTTGGATTAGTGTGGCACTATCTAAGTTGCCCTCGGTATGTGCTGGAGCAGATCTGTTTCTGTAGGCATTGACAAAGTGTGAGCTTTATAAATTTGGTTACGTTAGTACATATGGTACTGCTTTTTATGCCTCTGTTCACGTTATATGTTTGATTTTGGATATGGCTACCGTGGCTTGCCCCTGTTTCCTAATGCATGCAGTATTTATCTTGTTCCGTGATCCCTTTGTTGCAGGGCTCGAGTCGGATTAGTGTTATGATTTCAAGCCGGTTCCCTTACGTTCTGTCTCATTTTCCTTTATTGCAGTTCGTGGTAAGAACGGGTGTAACATTTGTCCCCCATGTTTGCGACGACTATGGGTCGGGGTGGATTTGTTGTCTTAAGCACCCAGTCTGTATGTATGTTTAATCTATTGTTTCGAAGTTGGGAAAGAGTCTTTTCAGCTATACTTACATTTAATGCTCTTACATATGCGTTAGTTTCTTACTCGACTATCTTTAAATAGTTGTTTAATCTGGCCTTTTCATTTTTCTAGATAGATTTTCACAAATCTTTATACTCATTATTTCTACAGTGAATCCACATTTCACAAAATCTTTGATCACTTTAATTGTGCAACCGTTATTCAAGTTAAGGTATGTGTCTTCTTTGTTCATCTTCCCTAAATTTTCTTTATCCTTTCGCTCAAAAAGAACTGCTATTGGTTAAATTTCTAGATTTGGGTGTAATTTGGCGGATTGAAAGTAGGAAAATCGTTCCAATTCTTATCCAGTCCGTTTTTGAAGTAACCTTTAGAATTTTTACATGGACTCTTCTTCGTCTTCCCCTACGCTTCCCCCTTCTAAAATCATTTATTTAGGAGATGCTATTGGGTTCTTAAACA
Organism: Allium fistulosum; assembly: GCA_030737815.1. Lineage (NCBI taxonomy): Eukaryota > Viridiplantae > Streptophyta > Magnoliopsida > Asparagales > Amaryllidaceae > Allium > Allium fistulosum. Next base: position 372,126,382 of record CM060902.1, on the reverse strand, counting down.
ATTTGGATTTTCTGGATATATGGTTAAGGTTCCCGAATTTCATTATCGGTTAACATGCCGTCGGAGGGATATATTTCCATTATCCTCGAGCATATTCAGCGTGGTTTGTCCCTTCCTATGCATCCGACTATCCCTCAATGGCTTGCTACTCTAGATGTCACTCTGGTTCAACTTTCTCCTTATTCGTATACTCTAGCTTTGGCCACTTTCGTCCTTTACGTCGAAAATGGTATCAATCTCACTAGTGAGGAACTTCAATTGCGTTGGCCTCGACTTCAACAGCAAAGTTGAAGAGCACGTCATGATAAAGCTAGTGTATGGTGGGATCGTCGTAATTCATGCCGTGGTGGCGGAAATCTCGGGCATTCATGGGGCAGTATTAGGTTCGGTTTGGCTTGTTCGTTGAGGCTAGGATGTTCATATGGGTGGCGTAGGCGATTGGCGAGGCGGCATGGCAACAACGAAGGCGGTGATCGATTTATCGTGGTCGACGTTAAATAATAATAAAAAGAAAGGATAGTCGTGATGGCTATAACGAGAACGAGAGGGAGGGAAGGTGATTGAGTTTTTAATTTAATTTAGTTAAGTTAATTATAATTTAATTATTTCAGAAGTTCATTAATTCATAACTTATTCATACGAGTCCCAAATTGAAAGCGACAAGTTATGTTGTGATCGTATGGGAGAAATCTACGTTATGGAGTTGGATTGGATGGATTTGGAGCTAGTTAGAATTTGGGTTAAAATTGAATGCCAGTTCAATTTTAATTCAAACCAGAGCATTTTGGCAAAAAAAACTGGAATCAAAGTGAGTTAACTCACCTCTCTAGCCCACTTATATTTTTATGTTGGTGTGGATAATTTTATTGTTGATTGTTTGTTGACTGTTTGGATGATTTACTATTTATTTGTTGGTTTGGATATATTTCCGCCCCTAGATCAGATGAGACCCTATTAAGTTTCCGTTTAAGAGCAAATGACCCTTTGTATACGATCCTACCTCGAAGCGGTTGATTTATATGATTTGGTTATATACTGTATGTGATATAGGGGGACAAGTTGAAGGGATCCAACTGGATTCCTCACACTGTTGATTTTAATTTTCATATATTTTGATATATGATGTGTTGGATACCATAATTGATGACATGTATGATTTTTCCCTATTTAGTGCTATAGTAACACCGGGTCATATTCTTAGTATTTTGAAAGACTTAAAAAATGAAGATTTAGTTTTTAAAGGATTTTAAGTGATTTCGACTATATATATATATATATTAATAGCAATTCTTGAATTACTAAGAGAAGGAATTTAAATAAATAAAAGGTATGATTTTTAAAAATGATAGATTTATAGTTTTATAAAATATTTTAAATAAAATATTTTGAACCGCGAATAAAGATTTTTGAAATCTTAAAAATAAGTCCTTCTTTTATAATAAAGGGATATGGTTTTAAAAAGAAGGTAGAAATATTTTGGTATAAATATTTACTAATCGTTTTATATAAAGTGATGTATACATGTGTATACATATATTAAGATTTATTTATAAAGGAGGAAGTTTATAAATGGAATAATGTATAAATGTGACATTTTACAAATAAAGTGAGGATTTGTAAAATCGTATTTTATTAATAAAAAGATAGATTAATAAATGGTGTTTATAAATAAAAGGAAACTTTTATCATTGGATAAATTGGAGAGATAAATCACAAGTGTGGCTTTATAACAGTATGTGAGATGTTGTTTTAGAAAAATAGTTGATTCTATTTTTGAAATTGGAAGTGGAAAAGAATTTATAGAGGTTAATTGATATTTTATAGATAGAAAGGAATTTAAAAAAGAAATTTATACATATGGAAGCAACGTTAAAAATGAATTGAAATTGATGTTTTAAATTGGATTTTATGAATAAGTGGGATTTATAAAGGGACAGAGCTATAAATGGGATTTTATAAATAAAGGGATTTTATAAAAAGGAAGTTTTGTAGAAATAAAAAGAGATTATTAAATATAGTTTTAAAATATGGAAATGATTATGTGGAAATTAAGTATTGATTTTATCATGGAAGTATATTTATGTTTAAAAGTAGTTTATTTACATTAATATTGTTTAAAGTTGTTCAAAATTTTAATATTTTGAAAAGTTAATTAATTAAAATATTAATATGGGTTGAAATTAATTATAATTATTTATCAATTATGTTTTGGAAATAAATTATTACTATTTATATTAACGGTAAAGATTAATTATTATTGTTTATTTAATAATGTTTTGAAATTATTAAATATTATTTTTAAGAAATTTTGAGGTTAATAATTATTATTTATTTTTAATGTTTATGGTTAATTATTTTTATATATTAGTGTTTTGAAGTAAATGTTTTCTATTTATTTATAATATTGTGCAAGGCTTATAAATAGAGTTTGTATAAACGGACTTTGGTTTTTATAAGGGGAGTTTATGAAATGGTTTAAAGGCTTAAAGGAAGATTATTTACAAGGTAAAGGAGTTTTATAAAATGCTTTTATGGATTTAAAAAGGGGTCATAATTGACTTTAGGAATGTATAAAAGAGTTTATAATGGTTCCAGAGATTTATAAAATAGTTTATAAATGTTGTTTGCACAAAAAATGGACAAACACCTCAAAGTCGTATGATTTAGTAGATCTTATGTTGTTCTTAGTGATTTGGATGATTTATGAAAATATATGAAAAGCAGGGGCTAAAATGTAAAAAGACACGCAGATTTATAGTGGTTCAGCCAGAATGTGCCTACGTCCACTTTATATGTTATTTCTCTTCTCTTCTTTAGATTACAAGTACAAAGCTTTGATACAAGTAAAAGAAAGTTGTTTGAAAGTTCTCTCCGTGCTTGAGCTCTCAAACTTGTCCCTCATTGTTATACCCCTGCCCCTCTATTTATAGAGTGAGGCTGGGGGTAGGGGTCTTGGAGGTATATAGCAGCCGGCGGGCCTTGGCTGACGTAATCTGGCCTGGTGGAGCTGGTCCGGTTTACTTTGGTTCGGTGGTAGGAGATGAGTGGTCCGGTGAAGCTTGGTTCGGTGGTAGTAGTATGGTGGACCGGCGTACTTGGTTCGGTGGAAGGAGGTGAGTGGACCGGTGTACTTGGTTCGGCATTGAGGTGGGATGCATGTTGGTCCGGTGGTACTTGGGAGGTGGCTGGTTCGGTAGGCTGGTTCGGCAGTGGGATGGAGAGGCATTGGTTCGATGATGGGGGAGATGGTACTTGGTTCGGCAGAGATGTTGGACCGGTCGAAATACACCCAACACTTGCCCCCCAAAGTGGGGTACGTGCTCGCATGTGCCGCGCTTTGTTTTCCTGTAGTTGAGATAGCTTCGTTCGGTCTTGGGTGTGCCGAACCAGTTGGTCCGGTCGACATGTTTCGCTTATAAATAGGGGCTTCAGGTTACTGTTATCCTTTATCGTTTTGAGATAGCCGAAGTAATCTGAGCACCGAATCAATCTGAGGACCGAACCAACCTGATTACCGAATCAATCTGAGTACCGAACCAGGTATGTTTGAGTGCCGAATGGGCCTATTATGAATTACCGGATGATCTCTTGAGATCCCAAATACCGAATGAACCTTTGTATCTGCTTTACCGAATGATACTAGGAGTTCTGAGCGTTTTAAATTATGAGTGAAATTTTCAGACTACACCATTCATATGTTTTAACGATGTACTCCTTTGTGTTGCAGATAAATGTCTCAAAGAGTGGAAACCCGATCGGATAGAAAGAAGTCCCAGGGTGAAGGAGAATCTTCCACAGTGCCCCCTGCTCAGCCAGGACCGAAACGTCACGGACCTGCCCCGAGATCACTGGTGGACGGGTATGGCCCTCAGGAGCTTCTGAACTCCCCGCCCGATTGCTTTCCCAGCTCCCTCAAGGGCGAGCAACTCGATGTTATATCTCGCTCTTTCGGGATTGACCGAGCACGCATGTTATTGCCGAATGCGGGAGTGATGCCGTATGATCCTCCCGAAGGATATTTTGCATACAGCAGATACCATTGCATGTGTGGTGCCATCCCGCCTCTCAACGCCTGGGTGGTCAGTTTTCTTACATATCTAAAGGTAGCTCCATTCCAGCTTCAGCCTAACTCTTATGCCATTCTGGTGAGTCTCTTCGTCATCTTCCAGAGGAGATATGGGCATCCTCCTTCCAACCGGGAGATCCGGTATTTGTATAACTTGAGAGGCTACAAGAAGGGGTCTCCCTACATCAGCTTGGAATCGGTCGTAACCTTTAAGCCGGTCCTGGATTTATACTCCAAGTATAGTATGTTCAAGAAGGAATGGTTCTTCGTCAGGGATGATTCCGTTTCCATTCGGCGTTTCACCTCCGGATGTAAGTCAAAGCTCTATTTTTAAATCCCGTTCTGGTTGCAATACTCTTTCTTATGTGTTTTTATTTTTTGCTAGCGACAGGTGGTTTTGCGGTCGTGGAGAATGACCGCCTGGTTCAGACGGCAGTAGAAATAGAAGCTATTACTGGGAGAGATAGGTCGGCTGCCTACCTGATTAGGAAAGCTACACTCTTGGAGTACAACTTGATCCTTCCACAGCAATCCGTGGTCAAGCAGAGGGACACAGCTGAAGTGAAGGCTGCCCAAGCTAAAGAAGGGGCCGAGTTAAAGAGCAGTAAAAGGAGGCCCTTTTCCGAAACACCCGGTTGCCGTGGGGAAGAAGCTCAAAAAGTCTGACGGTCCCTCTCCCAGCTCATGTCCAGATATCCCGAAGGAGGGAGACGTTGAGGAGGAGCAAGGCGAAGATGGAGGAGAAAGCGCTGGAGGAGGCGACGGTGTCGGGGATTTATCTTATGGGCAAGTAGGCGAGATGCAGGAGTGGACGGATGACGCTTTCCGCCAAGCTTTCGAAGGTTTGGAGGGGACGGAGAAGTCCAAGAAGGCCGATAACGTTGGGACCGACGTCGATCTATCTTCCGGGAGCGCCTCTACTGAAACAACTTCGGCGGTTCAAGGTGAATTTCACTTTACTCTTTTAATTCTTGAGTGATGGCCCAATACATGTTGGTAACACTTGGTTTTCATATCAGGAGCAGGTAAAATGGCCAAGACCTTAGATCTTCGGCACAGGCTTGAACAATACAAGCTCTCCAAAGCTTCCGCCAAGCCAAAGCCTCCGGCCCACCATTCCGGGGATGTAGTCGGCTACCGTCCTCTTCTCGGGGTTATTGAAGAGGGTATTCAAAAGAGAAAGAGGAGTAGCTCCCTATCCGAACCTTCACTTGGTCCTCAGCCCCCAATTCAGCCTCTTCATGATATCACGGAGGAGGACACTGAGTTCACACCCTCTCCGCACCTGTCTGAAAATCCTACAGTTACTCAGATTGATCGTCCTGGCTTGGCTCGTAATCCATTTGTGGGTCATCCTGATCTGGATCCAAGTTCTCATGATATTTCCTTCGACGAGGTTACCGGTGAGCACCTTCTTCCTTGCAACCCTATGGTAAAGGTGCTAGATGAGGCCAAGTCCCTGGAATTCGATTTGCTTACTACTCGGATTGTCATTATGGGGGACGAAGCTAAGGCAAACATCAACCGGGTTGCTGAGGAAACTAGGAAGTTGATGGGGCATCATGCCCGACTGGTCAAGGCCGGGGATGAAATTGGGAGTGCCAACATAAGATTGTGGTTAGTGGTTTCCGACCAGGCCAAGCAACTCGCTGATCAGGCCATCCAGATCTCTCAACACGAGGCCGCCTCTGGACGTCTAAAGAAAACTATGGAAGAGGCCAGCCGGGCCGAACTGCGGAAAATGGAGGCTATTTGCAAGGAACGGATCGATATGGCCATCGCCACGGTGGACGAGGTTCGGAAAGCGGATCTTGAGCAGATAGAGGAGTTATCTGGGAAGCTTGAGGCTGCAGAGCTTGCTCAAGCCAAGTTGAGGGAGGAGATGGAGGCGATGCGGAAATCCCTTCAGGCTGACTGCTCGAGATACCAATTGGAGAGAGATGCTGCCGTCGTAAGGTTGTCGGATTCCGAGGCCCGGGCGAGGGAGTTTGAAGAGAACGAGGGGCTGATGGAGGGGATGCTCCAGGATATGTACTTCCGTACTTGGAGGCAGGGTAACTTGTCCTGGATGGATGATTACCCTCGGGTTATGGCTAGGATCTATCTTAGGGCTCTAGAGGAGGCCCAGGCTGAGGCAGATAAGGAGGGTGGCATGGCTTTTAGGATGGATACTGTTACCGCCTAGTTTACCAAGGAGGAGAAGGTGGCGGTGAAGGAGGGCATGCGGTTGCTTGCAGCTGAGGAGACAGGTGTGCAAGCGGAGGATGATGATCAAGTTGATCAAGGAGCAGATGCTGGTAAGTCTTCCTTTCTAGTATTTTCGTTAACTTGGTTGCTTATCACTGACGAATTCTTTTTCTGACCGGACAGGTGGGCAACAGGACAAGGACAAAATTCCGACGCAGCCGGCTCCTTGATTAGGCCTGGAAAATTCTTTTTGTGGACTTGACATGGTTGTATATGTTAGTCTTAAACTAGTAAAGTAACTCTTAGGTGGTAATTTTTGCTACTTGTAATAAATAGCTCTATTCTTGACGTGTAATTCTTTAACTTAAGCTGATTTTGTCGTCTTTTGAATGTTTTTTGCTATTTTGACATGTCGTATGAGAAATATAGCTATGCATATTCTTGTAATCAAATCGTGTTTGATGTCAGGTTTTTGTTTAAAACATAATTTCATGACTTGTAATGTTAGCGTGAGGTGTGAATAAATTATAGTCACGTGTTTACATATGAAAGAAGGAAATACCGCCCTTTATATCTTGCTTGTAGATGGCAGCTTTGAATATTCTGTGTGACCGAGTAAGGGATGCGGTCCAGTATCTCGTCATGAGCGTCTACTTCCATTAGTGAATGTCTCCTGCTCTATGTCCTGTACTTCAGGGATTGTTACAGAGGATAGGAGAAAAGTTGCTTAAGTAAAATTGAAATATGTGAAAAGGTAAAACTTCCAATCACGGAAGGCCTTCGATGTGCTTAAGTTCGTGGCAAACGGGCTTTGTAGTCACTTTCCCTAACTGTGGGTCTTGGAGACATTTGTCACCCATCTTACGCCTCCGCGGGGAGTTAATTCTTTTTTACCACAGCCGCACTTAAGACACATCGGAGCCGAGATCGCGCACAGTAACTACCCGGGCCATTATGGCCCGTAATCGTGGGTATTATTCGATTTACTGTGGCCGGCTAGCGTGGGTGCCGATCGTCAACCGTGAACTGCCCCTGGCTGGCCACACCTTATGTTGGGGCTTATAGTCGGTTCACAGTTGTCGGCGAGCCGAACGCCGTAATGAGCTGCCTCGGCTATAGTCGGCCTTCTCGGTGGCTTATAATCGGCTCATTACAGTTGGCTTTAAGGGCCGTCGCGAGCAATGAGTTAACCCGCAGCAGAGGGATGCTGGAGCGAAAGCGTCTCATTGGCGAGGGCACAGATTCGCATAGTACCTATTAGGTCTTGTCCAGGTGAAGTTGCGCTGTGGAGTGCTTTGGGTGGAAACGCTATACGCATAGGATTTTTTCCAACAGAAAAGGATAAAGTTAACAAGCAGCCAAGATATAAAGGAACAAGTTAAAAAAGAGACAAGGTTTTTTAAAGTGGTTCGGCACGAAAAGGTCTACGTCCACTGATTCTCTTTGTTAATTCACTTCATATGGGCAGTACAAGTTAAGAAAAGTATCGACGGAGGTGTTGGATGTTCCATGCCCTCTGGAACACCTCTCCGTCCACTGTTGACAAAATATAAGCTCCATTGTGGAGATCTTTATGAATTACATATGGTCCATCCCAAATTGGGTCTAGTGCTCCGGGGCGAGGGAAGATTCGCTTGAAGACAAGATCTCCTTCTTGTAAGGTACGATGCTTGACTTTGGAGTTGTATTGTGCTGCCACTTTTTGCTTGTGGGCTGCTGCTTTAAGGATTGCATCATTTCTTCTCTCCTCAACTAGATCCAAAGACATGTGAAGGAGTTCTTCGTTCTCTTCTGGGTTATAGTGGATCCTACGGTGGGAAGGCACAATAGTTTCAACTGGGAGCATAGCCTCCGATCTGTATGCCAAAGAGAATGGAGTGTGCCCCGTTGATGTTCTGAAGGATGTGCGATAGGCCCACAGTGCCGTGGGGAGTTCATCCACCCAAGCGCCCTTTGACTTTTTGAGTTTCTTTTTTATTAGGGTTTTCAGAATTTTGTTGACGGCTTCGACTTGTCCATTTGCTTGGGGATACGCCACGGATGAGAAGCTTTTGTGAATTCCGTGCTCTCGGCACCAATTGGCGAATTCCTCGTTGTCAAACTGAAGCCCATTGTCTGATATGATTTTGAGTGGGACTCCGTACCTGCACAGAACATTTTTGATCAAGAAGTTAATAACTTTTGTTGAAGATACTTTATTCAGAGGTTCCGCTTCCGCCCATTTGGTGAAATAGTCGACTGCCACTATAGCATATTTGGCCCCGCCTCGGCCCATTGGTAGCTCGTCGATTAAGTCAATTCCCCATATTGCGAAGGGCCAAGGGCTGATCATTTGAGTAATCTCAGTTGTTGGTAGCCGCGGAATCTTAGCAAACTTCTGGCATCTATCGCACTTTTTGACGAAATCTAAGGCGTCCTTGCTTAAGGTGGGCCAGAAATATCCATATCGGAGTATCTTTTTTGCTAATGTTTGCCCTCCGGTGTGATCTTCACAGCTTCCCTGATGAATGTTGAATAAGATTTCCTTGGCATCCCTCCCAGCGACACACCTTAATAACGGGTTAGAGAATCCGCGCCGATAGAGGATGTCTTCTTGTATTGTGTAGCGGGATGCTTTCCTCAAGATTTTCTTGACTTCGTTACGCCCGTTGGGTAGCGTGCCGCTTTGTAGGTAGTCTCGGATGGGAGTCATCCAAGTTGCTTCTTCGGTTGCAGCTATCAGATTCACTTGCTCAAAACTTGGGGCCAGTTGCTTTGAGATGGTTACTGCTCCGAAGATGGCGATGTCTCTCACACTTGCTTGCTTTGCCAATTCGTTGGCCTCTTGGTTCTCTTCCCGAGGGATGTGTTTGACTAAGTAGTGGTCCAATCGGCTGAGAAGTAACTTGGTCTTCTTTAAATATGCTATGAGTCGTTCTTCTCGAGCTTGGAATTCTCCTAGTATTTGATTAACAATAAGTTGAGAATCGCTATGAAGACACAAAGAATTGGCTCTGATTTCTATGGCAAGTTCTAATCCAGCTATCACTGCTTCATATTCTACATCGTTGTTGGTGGCAGCGAACTCCAACCTTATAGCATAGTGCAGCTTATTTCCCCTGGGAGAGATTATTACCACACCTGCCCCCGAGCCTTGTTCGTTTGATGCACCATCCACAAAGAGGTTCCACTTAATATCTTTTGCTATTTCCAATTGCTCCTTATCTTCGTTGGTAGTGAATTATGCAATGAAATCAGCCATGGCTTGTCCCTTGATGGCGGTGCGAGGGTGATAGGTCATATCATACTGACTTAGTTCAATGCACCATTTAAGTAGTCGCCCAGAAGTGTTGGGACGATGGAGTACCTGCCTCAGTGGTTGATCGGTCAGAACTTTGATGGAATGGGACTGGAAGTAGTGACGCAGTTTCCGTGATGTGATTAGTAAACAGTATGCTAGCTTCTCAAGTTTAGGATATCTGACTTCTGCCCCCGTTAACCTCTTACTGACGAAGTAAACTGGCCGCTGCGTGCGGTTGTCTTCCCTTACCAAGGCAGCGCTTAGGGCGTGAGATGACACAGCAAGGTATAGGTATAATTCCTCGCCTTCGCTTGGAGTCGAGAGTACCGGTGGTTTATGGAGGTGTTCGATTAAGTTAAGGAAAGCGGTCAAGCATTCGTCGGTCCATTCGAACTTTCCTTTGTGTTTCTTTAGAGCTTCGAAAAGGGGGACACACTTGTCCGTTGCTTTGGAGATGAATCGGCTTAGGGCGGCCACTTTTCCATTCAGGCTTTGCATTTCCTTTCGATTGGAAGGTATCTTGATATCCCTTAGCGCTCGGACTTGTTCAGGGTTTGCTTCAATCCCTCTGGCATGGACGATGAATCCTAAGAACTTTCCTGATGACACTCCGAAGGAGCATTTTAGAGGATTCAACTTCATTCCATACTGGCGAAGTACTTGAAACATCTTGCCTAGGTGGCTTACGTGATCGTCGGCTTTCCTTGACTTTACCAGCATGTCATCCACGTATACTTCCATAGTTTGCCCTATTAGCCCTGCAAACATCTTGTTGACGAGGCGCTGGTAGGTAGCTCCTGCATTTTTAAGTCTGAAAGGCATTACCTTATAGGAGTATAAACCCTGGTCGGTGATTAAACTAGTGTGGTCTTGGTCGGGAGCATGCATAGGAATTTGGTTATACCCTGAGTATGCGTTCATAAAAGATAAGAGCTCGTGCCCGGCTGTGCTGTCTACAAGTTGGTCGATTCGGGGAAGTGGGAAGCAATCCTTTGGGCAGGCGTCGTTTAGGTTGGAGAAATCAATGCATGTTCGCCACTTCCCATTAGCCTTCTTCACCAGTGCCGGGTTAGCGATCCATTCCAGGTAGATGGCTTCTCGTATGAAGTCATTGGCGAGTAGATTCTTTACTTCTTCATCGAGGGCTGCCGATCGCTCTGCCCCCATACTTCTCTTTCTTTGTTTTACGGGCGCCTTGGTAGGATCAATGTTTAGTACGTGGCATGCTACGTCGGGGGAGATTCCGGTCATATCAGCGTGTGACCATGCGAATACATCCAAGTTGTGGCGGAGAAAGTCAATGAGTTGCTCCTTCAACTCTGCTTTTAGTTGGGACCCAATTTTCAATAGTCTACTTGAGTCGTGCTTGTCTACAAATACAAACTCCATAGCCTCTACAGGCTCGGCGGTGGCCTCCTCCTCTTTGTCCCTAGAGTCTAATTCATTGAAAGGGTCGCTGGTATATCGAAGAGGAGGGGCTTTCTTTAGTTGCTACGCTTCTAGACTTTTCGTGCAGAGGGCAACCTCTACACCCTTCCCTTTATCCTTCCTGTGGTTGTTGCGAAGTTCAGTCACATAGCAGTCTCGAGCAACGTCCTGGTCTCCTTCTACTTCCCCTATTCCATTGTCTATTGGAAATTTCATCTTTAGGCACCATGGGGCTAGGACAATTTGGAAGTCAGACAAGGCTGGCCTTCCTAAGAAGGCGTTGTAGGCCGAATGGTTTTCTATTAGCACAAACATCTGTTTTCGTACAACGGAGCGGGGATGGCTTCCAATCTCAACAAAGAGGTCCAGTTGCCCGAGGGGCATCTTTGCATCCCCAGTGAAACCGTGTAGTGGTTTATCGCAGGGAGATACATCCTTCATTGATAGCTTCATTTTGTCGAATGCATGTTTGAACAGGATGTTTACTGAGCTTCCAGTGTCTACTAGGATTCGGTAAACTTCGGCGGGGCCGAGCCGGGCAGAGATAACCATGGGATCCATGTGAGGGTATTGCCTTCCTTCTAGGTCACGCTTACCGAATGTGATGTCATCACTTTCTTTCCGCTTCGGGTGGCGCTCTTCTATAACCGAATTGACACAGTCTTTATTGCCTCTAAGCGACTTTCCATCTCTTTCCAGCTTCTGTCTGCGATGTGCGGTCCTCCCGAGATGGTATGGACCACTATCTTCTCTTGACTAGAGCCGCTAGTGTTGCGGTTTCCTCTGCCGATCTCCGGTGAGGGTAGCCTTGGGTTCTCATTGGCAGGAGCTGGAGTCCTGTCCTGACCTTTTACATAGCGTTACAGTTTCTTCCTTCTGATGTGTTCCTCAATCAAGTCCCGGAGATGATGGCATTCATTGGTATCATGCCCATGAGATTCGTGGAAGCGGCAGAACTTTCCAGACTTCTGCGCGTTATCTGATTCCTTCTTGTATGGTGGGCGTTTGTATCTAACTTCGCCTTGGGTGGCAAGGAAGATATTTTCGACGGTCTCGTTCAAAGGAGTGTAAGTGTCGAATCTCGGTCCTGGCCGATATAGGCGCTTTTCTCCCTTCTTGCCCCCAGCATTGTCTCTGGAATCATTTCTTCGAACGTCCCTTGCCACAGCAGGGGCGTTGCTGTGAGTTGCCTTATTTTGTTGTCCTGACTGCCCCTCAACGGCAGCATTCTCAAGCCTCATATATTTCCCGGCTTCATGGAAGAAATCGGGTAAAGTAGCTGGTTTTTCTTTTGTCAACCTTCTAGCAAATTTAGTGTCCGGATGCACACCACTACAGAGGGCCATTAGGATAAGCTTCTCATCGGCATCTTGGACTGCGGCTACTGTGGCATTGAATCGGGTTAGGTATTGCTACAGTTTCTCTCCAGGTTTCTGTTTGACGCTGGATAAGGAATATGCGTCCTTAGGTTGTTCCACATGAATGCGAAACTGACTGATAAACTTTTCTTTCAACATTTCCCACGAGTTGATGGATCCCTGGGGTAGATGACAGAACCAGGAGGTAGCGAGATCTGCTAAGAAGAGCGGAAAGCATTTGCACAGTACTCCCTCTGTCGTTCCACTCATGAGCATATGTTGTGTGTACCTCTATAAGTGTACAACGGGGTCGAAGGTTCCTTTGTAAGGTTCCATTGTTGGCATCTTCCATTCTCGGGGGGTGATAGCAATTTCGATATTGCGAGCGAAAGGGCTGGTTACCCTAGCGCCTATCCCTCGATCTCTTTGCTCCCGTTGGACGCACTCTCTGAATAAGCGTGCCATCCTTTCATCAGAATTTGGAGCAGATAGAAATGAGTTTGGTTCTGTTCTGTGGGATTGATTCCGTCCAGATGACCTATAGGGATGGTATCATCTATCATTCCTCATATTTTCCAGTGGCTGCCTTTGATCTTCTGGGAGCATGCTAGGGTCAGCTACAGTTGGCCCTTGCCTTGATCTTCCCCTGCTGGGTTCTGATCTAAGCACTTCCTCGGGTCCAACTTCGGGCTGTACTCTAGCTCGGCCCCGTTCACTGGCGTTTCTGTGGTTGGGCAGTATGACAGGCTCAGCTACAGTTGACCTTCGTCCGGTACCTCCCCCATTGGGTTCGGTACCAAACGTTTCCTCAGGCCTAACTTTGGGCTGTGCTCGATCTCGTCTCCTACCATGGCTACTTCTGTCGTTAGCTCCTTCGAAGAATGAAGACCTTTGTTGTCTCTGAGATCCTCCAGACTGGGACTCACCCCATGATTCAGTGTTGCGGTTGGACTCTTCAGCATCCCTTAAGCGTGACATGAGATGGTCCACCAAGGCTTCCTACTGGGACGTGAAGCGGTTAGTTACTTCAACCACAACCCTGTCTAAATCTGCCCTTGTAATTGCTGCGGGCTGTTCTGTGGCAGGAGTGGTCGGATTAGCCTGTCCTTCATTTGGTACTGCTACTGGAGGAGGACGATTTACTTGATTCGTGACAGCTGGATCTGGAAGACTGCTGGATGCGATGTTTTTTCCTTTGTTAACATCTTTTCTCTGTTTGGGAGGCATGTTTTCCAAGTGGCGAACGATGCTGTTTAGGAAAAATGTTAAGTGGATGAAGCTGAAGCTTCGAGCTTCTAGCTTCTCAGTGAAAGCACCAAAAATGTTTGCACAAAAAATGGACAAACACCTCAAAGTCGTATGATTTAGTAGATCTTATGTTGTTCTTAGTGATTTGGGTGATTTATGCAAATATATGAAAAGCATGGGCTAAACTGTAAAAAGACACGCAGATTTATAGTGGTTCAGCCAGAATGTGCCTACGTCCACTTTATATGTTATTTCTCTTCTCTACTTTAGATTACAAGTACAAAGCTTTGATACAAGTAAAAGAAAGTTGTTTGAAAGTTCTCTCCGTGCTTGAGCTCTCAAATTTGTCCCCCATTGTTGTACCCCTGCCCCTCTATTTATAGAGTGAGGCTGGGGGTAGGGGTCTTGGAGGTATATAGCAGCCGGCGGGCCTGGGCTGACGTAATCTGGCCTGGTGGAGCTGGTCCGGTTTACTTTGGTTCGGTGGTAGGAGATGAGTGGTCCGGTGAAGCTTGGTTCGGTGGTAGGAGTATGGTGGACCGGCGTACTTGGTTCGGTGGAAGGAGGTGAGTGGACCGGTGTACTTGGTTCGGCATTGAGGTGGGATGCATGTTGGTCCGGTGGTACTTGGGAGGTGGCTGGTTCGGTAGGCTGGTTCGGCAGTGGGATGGAGAGGCATTGGTTCGATGATGGGGGAGATGGTACTTGGTTCGACAGAGATGTTGGACCGGTCGAAATACACCCAACAAATGGTTTTAAAATTTATAATGGAATTTATAAATATTATAGGATTGTATAAAAAGGAAATATTCCTTAGTGTTTTGTGAATATACTTACACTGTTGAGATAAGTATATGGACATTTTTCCAAGTATGAAGTATGGGGATTGTGGGTATATCTTTGTAAAGATATTTTTATACAAGTATTTTACAAGTGAGTTTAATTAATGAAAAGATTAATAAAAGAGGTTAGTGGTTACTTGTGTTGGTTTTCCCTTTTGAAATAAATCCCTAATTGAATGTTTCTTATTCGATATTTAAATAACCGATTGTCGAATTTGTACCCAAAACGCAACTTTGGAAATATCTAGGAGAAACACGTGAGTTATATAGCACAGTCATCTCCGATGATGTTGTACTGTGCGTATAAATCTCGCTTCGTTCTCCTAGGGAAAACAATAAGGAAATCTGTCCACTAATGGTTAGGAGGTAATCTCCGCTCTTATCTTTGACTATTTATTTCCTAAAGAACCGGGGTTGAGTATATCGAAATTATCGAATGTTGTTTCGAAGAGACCAGGATCAGATATGTTATCTGAAAACCACTTTGAACCGGCATAAGCATTTCGAATTGGAATATCTTGAAGTTAATCGAAATGGAGCTTTTGTAGTGCAAGGGCTACTAATCCTGAAGATGATTCCAAAACGGATGTAGTAGAAGTGGTGCTTTCGATTTTGTTCAGTTCCAAAGCGAACTTGTACGGATGAATGTTGGCATTGCATTGTTTCCTAGAGGGCAGTGTTAGCATTCCAAGTGGGAAGTGCTATATGAAAGGTAAAACGTAGCCTCAAGCCTCATCAACCGGGAATAACTAAAACATGGGAGATGCAGTAGGGCTAAGTGGGTCGCTCCTAAGTAGGGTATGATTATCCCTATCTAGAGTTGATATTATATATCATTTGTATGCTTCAGGGCCCATTTTAGGAGGGTTAATAATATTTGGTACTATCTAGTGAAGTGTAGGCCGGTCCTGTGTTGGCAAAGGTCAATAGGTTCGACCTCGGTATTATTTTATCTAGAGATGCACTGTGACGGATGGTGCCCCAGTAGCCTAATCATTGTATGGAATCCATTTTCTAATACGTGCCTTTACGGTTTTAGTTGTATACCTATTATGCTAGAATTTAATTAATGTAACAATTTCGGCTATGATTAATAAGTATTTGTATTTTCGACACTATTATAATATAATAGAATTTCATATGAAATGATTTGGCTATCGTAAGGAAAAACCCGTCTGTATTTATGTGTGGCATGGTCTTACGAGCTACCTTTATTTTCAAAAGATTTTTGAAACATTAAAATTCAACTAGGTATGTTTTTCTCACGTTAGTTTACCAGACTGACTCTGGTGTTATTTTATTATAATGCTCGGGTCAGACCGAGCATATTTACAGATTGCTTTAGATGCATTGGAGCTCAAGAGACGAGCTGGAGGTTTTCATGATGTATTTTCGTATTTGCTTATTTTTTCACTGCTTTATTGTTGAAATTACTAGTTGTGAGGACATGTTGTTATAACTGTCCAAGCTGATGATTAGTTATTTGTGTACTCTGATTGATGTATGTATATTACAGTTTCTCTTTTGTAAAGATCAATTGTTATTATATTATATATTGTTTCGCTGCGATTGTGAGATTCTGTGTTCTTTCAATTCATTTTCTTTTCTTCTTATTTTCTCTTCTTCTTTATTCTTTCTTTCCTAAAACTATCCATCTTTCCGTACATTTTGGTTTGGACATGTCTGGTTTATTGTCAACTTGAATCGTGCAGATTTGTGGGTTATTACAGTTAGTATCAAACCACAAGGTTAAGCGAGAATCTTGGCTCTGGTTGGGTAACTCATTAAGAGATAAGGTAATGGAATTGTAACATCCTGAAATTTTCAACCATTCGCATCCACACATGTCGGACTTGAATTGCTCAAAATTTCAGATTGTTAATTTAAATTTGGCAAAACTCATCATATACAGTAAATGAATAATCACAGAATCACAGACACAGAGTAATATAACAATAATGCAGCGGAAACAAAAGAATAGTAGTTCATGAAGCTACTATATATATATAACAGAGCTTAACAAGGTACAACAGAAGTCACGAATACATAGGTGTCTCAATACAATAGTCAAATACAAGACCAGAATACATCACTGGAATCAACTGAATAACTGAAGCTGGATAGATAGCTGGATCTCCAAGCGAAGCTCCAACTCCAAAGGTGAGTCTTGAACACTGTATCACTTAGTCTGACCCGAGCGTAAAGCAAAACACAAAACACTCGAGTCAGGATTAACATTCTTATATTAATAAATCCAACTCAAGTGAAATATCAACTGAAATACAAGTAACTTAAAGGATGTTTGGGATAACCATCCTCTAAGGATCCGTTAAACTATCTACTATGTAGTAATATTCGCTATTATAATAATGTCTATAATAAAATAAACTTACTTTTAAATAGCGTTAAGGAGTGACCCAATATTCCCCTTAACACGTAATAGTCCCAGTAGTCTATCCAGTACCAGCATAGTCCCAGATCGGGGGCTATGCTCAATACTCCACAGGATATGTCACAAATCCAAACTCGTAGTAAAGCTCGATATGGTAGGTGGCACGACACAACTAGGCAATCCCAGGGTAGATATACCAATTACGCATCCGGGCTGGTGGAAACGCATAGCGGCCACTACCACCCACCTCGGAACACAATCCCAATCAAAATCGAAGGGTGGCCACCAAATCAATCACAAAGTAATAGAATGGTATCGAAGAAATGCGTCCGATCAGAGGTGCTACCTCATTGGCCCGTCAATCGCTCCTGTTTTAGCCACTTTATGCCAACTCACGGGAGTCGGGTCCACGTTCATACCTCAGTAGGATCGTCACCACCATCCTACTTTATTTTGGAATCTCCACCGCGTACACAGTTGTTAAAGTGGTTTTCGGTATCGGCAGAGAGTATGCTCATATCAGATCCCGGTCTCTTTAACAACCAAACGTTATTATAACACCACGGCCATTTCAAAATTGCTTATACTTCAAAACCAAAATATCATTTCCATTTTTAACCCATATCAAAACGATATCATTTCAATTCAATATATCATTTCTAAAATCATATCACTTTCCAAAGTTATAATGCTTTCGAAATCATAAGTCTTTTAAAATCAAAACACTTTGGAAATCAAAACCTTGAAATTCATAACACTTAAAATCATAGCTTGAAATCATAACATTTTGGAATCCATAACAATTTCCTCTTAAATAGTTTAGATATTAAAATTAGTGTATATAATAAAATAGTTTATAAAATAAAGATAGTTTATATAAAATACTTATAAGTTAAAATAGTTTATAATAAAATAATTTATATTGAAAATGATTTATATAAAATAGTTTATATTAAAATAATTTATAAAGTAAAATATAAATAGTTTTGGATATAGTTTAAAAATACTTTATATAAAAGTAGCTTCCTCAAATTTCACAAATCAACTCGAATTCCAAAGTTTAAATTTAATTAAATCTCAAATCATCAATTTCAACTCGATTCAGTTTCTCAATAAACCATTTCAAATTATCGATTTTCAAATACATATTTGAACCATAAAATAAGCCATTTCATTTCAATATATTTTCAAAGTCAATATATACAACATTTCAAAACTAAATTCAATAATTTCATATATATATATATATATCAAATTCACTTTACTACTATTTAGTTTTGAAATATTTACTTAATCATTTCAATATCATTTAAATAAAACTTCAATTTACAAATTATCCCATTTAAATTTATATAAGTTTGATATATCCATTTAAGTCACCTTTAATCAAATTTCAAGTTGTAAAACACTTCTTTAAAATTTCAAATTCAATACATTTGAAATCAAACTTATTTAAGTATAATTCTTAAATAAATATAATTTCAAATCAATTTCAAATTTATCTTTACAACCCGAATCATTACAAACTCTATATTCGAAAATATAAATTTTAAATAAATGCTTAATCATATTATATATCAACTTTATTAAATCAACTTTAATAAATCTTTAAAATCGATATTTATCAAAACCATATATTTCTTTTCAAAACCATAGAAATCATTTTCAAAATATTTATATATAGACCAACGGTGTCTGTATATAATTTTCTATCCTATGCTCAAATGATACGGATATTTATCATTTCAACCCGCAATTTAAATATATACGGGTATATATCCTTTCAACCCGCAATCCCAAATTCAATTCAATGAAAATCGCTTGGGTTTATCATTTCAACCCATAACGATTTTCTCCTATTCTACAAGATCGTTCGGGTATGTATCATTTCAACCCATAGTGAATTCTATACTAACAGAGAACTTGCATTATGATAACAGATATGATAATAATATAACATGCATATATCATCAATATAAATAACAGATAATGGTGTCAGATGTCACAGGTGAACTGATAAAGATAACAGCATATATATAACAATGTAAATAACTAACAACATCAGATTTCAATTGTCGTTTCAATTGAAATAAAATTTAATAAATATAAGAACATTAATCGTGGGTGATTACTCACCTTTCGAAGCTAGATAGAAGATAGACACCACAACAGTCTACGATTTGAATTGCGAAATTGATCAATCTGAATGACGATTTCCAGGGCAAAGCAAGATAGGCACGAATTCGACGACTATAGCTGATAATTAGGAATTGATGAAAACAAATCAGAATCATCTAGATAGAAACAGAATAAATATTATTATTATATTGTATGTAGATAATTTCAATATTTTAGCTCAAGACAAGTATCAACAATAAATAAAATTCAAAAATCATTATACTTAAAACTTTAAATAAATAAATAAATAAATAAAAAATAGAATATAAATAAATTATATCTTAAATCAATACCTGGAATCAAAATTTTAAACTTATAAAATAAAACTCATAGGTTTCTTCCAGATTCTACAATTAAACTAAACACCATAACCTGACGTGCATAATATAGTACGGTGAAGTGTAATATAATATAAGATACTATATAATATGGCATGCATATAATACTACAAAAGCTCGGCTGTGCCTTAAATACAAATAAGTGTGAAAAATTACTCTTAACATAACATATCCAAAGCCATGTATATATTCAAAGCTTGTGAAACCCGAGTACATACACATCCAAGCCAATATATGCTAGCTAATCAATTAATATATATATATATAAACTTTATATGAAAACATATATATATATACCATTCTGTAGATAAATATATACCATTTTACATACATATAATGCTATAAACAAACCTTATAACCGATATAAACATACAGTGGCTTATAAGTTACCATATATAAAAATATATGAACTCGAATTTTCCCTTCAAATATTATAACTAAATACATCAATATACGAAACAGTTATATATATATATACTTAACGACTGGTATATATATATTTTTCTTTCTTTTAAACTTTATATATACATCTAAACTTCTTATACAGCTTACATCTATAACATATTATACCAACAGATAACTTTATCTACTAACATATATATATATAAATATATCACTAACATATGTAAATATAAAATTAATATAACCTGAAAAGACCCAACCTAAATACATATTACCGTTAACTTAAATCAAACATATACTTTACTTAGTTTAGCTATATATATATAACTGTTATGTAAATTTTTTTAGAAAAGCATAGTTTAACCTATCATACAATAAAATATACAGACTCCTATATAGTCCCATACATGAATTTACCTATATAAATAACCTTTATATAAACTGTATAAAGTAATCCATATACTAATATAAGTTTCATACTATAACATATATATAACCATAGCCGAAATAATATATTTCATTTTCACAGCACCCTATAAACTTTTATAACTACAATTATTAAAACGAACCACGATAAAAATCTTATAATATATATAAAAATAAAAAACAATCTTAAACACATACAGATACGAAATGATAATATATATAAAGTTTGACATACACAATAACAAAAGAAAATGATACAGATATAAACAGTGAATAGACTAACTTATAACTAACCTATATAGTAAACAAAATATATATATATATATACATACCCTTTATATAAACGAGAGGAACAAGGCTAGGCCGAGCCAGGTAAAGTGATCGGCCAGATGAGTGAGTTCGGCCACGTGGTGGCACTAGTGGGCGTGGGTGGAGCAAGAGATAGGCAGAGGGGAACTTGGAGAGGGTGTAGGTGGAGAACGTGGGCTGAGGAGTGGTGGTGGTTGCGCGTGGTGGAAGGGCGGAGGGGAAGAGGCTGCATGATTAGGCTGTGGAGTTCAGATGGAAACGAAGCGAGGAGAGTTGCCATGCTTTACGGTGGCAGGACGAAAGTAGGAAGGGAAAGGAAATGAAAAAAAGAGAAGGAGACGAACTAGAGAGAAAGAAGAAATGAAAAGCCCCAGAAATAAACAGACCAGAAATTTATATGGAATATCATAAGTATGCAAAGTCAAAATAGTTATTTCCGAGAATACAAATAGTTTTTGCCAGTTCGATTCCAAACGGAAGGTAACCGAATAGTCAATTGAACCCAAGAGGTTCAAATTGGGTACCGGTACAATCAATTGTTTTTACTGATTTCGCCGAGTACCGGACTTCAAAATAAATAAACGAGTATACCGTAGAAATCAGCATGATGAGACGATCAAAACGGTATACTGAAATCAGTGGTACGATCATCCGATCAAAAATCGATATCGGTACCAAAATGTTGCTAAAATGTCAGAAATAAGATGAACGGAGCAATAGACGTCCAAATTTGAAGAAACGAAATATGACGACTTACTCAGAAGATGATTTACAAATTTTCTATAGAAAAATATTCAGGTTTGGAAAATATTTTATTACCATCGAATATTAACTGATTTGAATTGAAATAAAATTACGCAAGAAAATAAACTTCCATATTATCTGATGAAATTCTACCAATTTCCATGTTTAATTAGACGCATTCCAAATATTAAATTTTTATTTCAAAATTTTATTTAAAATTTCACAAAAATTCAATTAATAAATCACTAAAATTTACGGGTCGTTACAGGAATGCCTTAGAATAAGTTTGAGTGTGCGTGTGTGTGTATATATATATGAGAGCGTATTTGTTAGTGATTGAAAAAAGTTTTATATTGTGCTAATTTATCCGTTGAGTGGCTTATGAATTCTGGTCGGTACGTGGGACGCCACGATATCGATAGGAGTTTCTAAATGCTTAAACAAGGCAAACTGACATAGTATTGTTTTGAGAATTGGTAAATGAAATAATTTTACCTAAAATTATACTTCATATCTAAAATAATAATTTTTCAGAAATTATTATAGCTATATATGGTATGTTTGGTTTTTAGTGAATGATAATATTTGATTATTATCATTTGTTGTTTGTTGTTCTAATAAAAATTGTTATTATTTTAATCTAAACAAAGATAGACATTTGTAAAATGAGTTATATAAGAAAGTAAATTTATAAGTATGAATTATAAAGTATTGATTATGATTAGAATAATCAACATTTGTAAAATGATATTACATAAGAAGTGGGATTATATGAATATGATTTATAAATGAAAAGGAAATGAAATTGTATAAGTATATTTATAAATATGATTTGTAAATATAAATGGATTTAAAAAAAGAAATTTTGGAAATTTAAAACCCATTGATTTTGAAAGTTATTATTCAAAAGTTTTGGAAGAATAAAAATAGAATTATTTTGAAAATATTTTGGTTAGAAATATTCAAAAATGGGATTTAAAAGAAATGGAAAGCACTGAACTCACTCCTATCACTGGGAAATAATTCGAGCGATGAATGCACATCAGTATTCATTTTTGAGTTTCTAAGTGATGGATTGCTACCATTGAAGTTGTATTTGGTAAAACAAGTTTAGTGTTTAAAATCTAAAGTATGATTTGATAAATATATGAAAATAAGTTTTTGAACTTATAATTTGAAAATGGTATAGATAAGAAAAGAAAACTTGAAATTGAGATGTGGAATTAAAATTTAACTTAAGTTAAATAAAATGAATTTAAAAAAAAGGAATTTGACTCAAGAAAAGGTAAATGAAGTGGATTAATGAAATGAGTTAAGTGAAATTGAATTTGATTTGTAATGAATTAATGAGATGAACTAATGGAATAAATTAGTGAATTGAATATGGTTTGGAATATTGTTTGATAGAATTGAATATGAACTTTAGTATTGAAGTGATAATAAACATTAATGGTGTAATATAAAAATGTTATAATAGACTTAAGTAATTGTTGTAGGGAATGGTTCATAAATAATATTAGTATTGAAGAAATATACTAAGTAATAATCAAATGTGAATAATTGAATGTAAATTAGTTGAATTTAAATAAATTGAAAATGAATTAATTGAATGTTAATAAGAAATGAAAGTGTATAAATATAATGTTGACATTTAAAAATGCAAATTTATATGATGATAAATAAATTGGATGGATTATTTGTTTGATTGTTTCTCTTATTACATTTGCCATATTTGCATATGGTTATTGCATTAGTACATGCTATATATTGATATTACTTTCTACATACTTGCTTTCATTGGTTGTTGATTGATCAGTAGGTGCGGATAGCGTATGCTTCGCATTTGGAGCTTGCTTTTACATTATTTTGGTTGCATATGCTTGCTAATACTAAAATAAGGTACACATCTCGGATTACATATCATATTTTTATATTTTTCCTTAAGGGATGCCTCATTCTCGAAGATGAGATGTTATATATATTGTAAAATTTTCCAACCGAGCCACGCAAAGGAGAAGCTGGTGAAATTTTCCGTAAATTTAAGGTGTTAGAAATTTTTTGAGAAATTCGGAAAATTCTTGATAACTAAAATTTGATATTTAGTTATAACTTGGAATGAATGAATGAATGGTATTAGTTGGAATCTATGAATGAATTTTAAATGAATGGATGGTATTAGTTGGAATCTATGAATGAATTTTAAAGACTTTGAAATTTTATAATCTATTTCAACTAATTGGTTTTGAAAAGTTGATGGGTTGGGAGGTATCTTTCTTACCTGGCAATTTTGAGGACAAAATTCTTTTAAGGGGGAAGAATGTAACGACCCAGAATTTCAGTCATTTGAACTTGGAGTATTTAATTTATTTAAATATTTAGAAGTTAATTTTATAAATTAAACGGTTTGAATTTCAAAAATAAAGGTTATTTGAATGTTTGGGATTGTTTAAATAATTGAAAATTGAATTTACTGAGAATATAAATGATTTCGAAAGCGGATTTAAATTCTATTTGAATAAGAATGAAGATAGTAAACTTTTAATTTAGATTTAAAAGTGATTTAATTTGGTTTTTATAATAATTCATTTTAATTAACGTGTAAAATAGCCTTTCAAGGCACAGTCTTAGATTTTGATGAAACCAGTTTCATTGGATCCGTCATAGTGAATTATAGTATGTCGTCGAATTTTGTGGCGGTCGGACGTATCGTTTGGTCGTGCGAGTTCGAAACGCATAGAACTTAATTAAAGCAATTTAAATTAATATAAATTTGGTTTCGAAAAAGATAGCTTCTGTATATGATGAAATTGGGTCCCGATACTAGTTCCATTGTGTTCGGAATAAGCGTATAACATACAGAACGCCAGGCGGCTTGCCTTGATTGGAGCTGGAAAATTTAACGTGTGAATAGTGCTTTAAAATTTTTCTATATAAGCCCATCAAAATTCTCATTTGCAAACCAAACCCTAATATCTAAAACAACAGCCGCCATAAACAGCCTATTATCCAATGATCAACAATCAAAGGCCATTACGGCCACTTTCAGGCCTCGACTTCAACAGCAAAGTCGGAAAGCCCATCACGACGAAGTTAGTGTACAGTGGGATCGTCGTAATTCATGTCGTGGTGGCCAAAAATCTCGTGTGTTCGTAGGGCAGTTTTGGGTTCAGTTTGGCTCGTTTATCGACCCTAGGATGTTCGTGTGGGTGGCGCAGGCGATTGGCGAGGCAGCATGGCATTGACGGCAGCGGCGATCGATTTATAATGGTCGATCTTAAATAAAAAAGCAAAAAAGAAAGGATAGTTGCGATGCCTGGAATGAGAATGAGAGGGAGGGAAGGTGATTGAGTTTTAAATTTAATTTAGTTAAGTTAATTATAATTTAGTTATTTCAAAAGTTCATTAATTCATACCTTATTCATACGAGGCCCAAATTGAACGTGACAAGTTGTGTTGCGATCGTATTGGAAAAATCTACGTTATTGAGTTGGACTAGATGGATTTGGAGCTAGTAGGAATTTGGTTTAAAATTGAACGCTGGTTCAATTTTAGTTCAAACCGGTGCATTTTGGCAAAAAAACTGGAATCGAATTGAGTTAACTCACCTCTCTGGCCCACTTATATTTTTATATAGGCATGGATAATTTTATTGTTGATTGTTTGTCGACTGTTTGGATGATTTACCATTTATTTTTTGGTTTGGATATATTCCCGCCTCTGGAGTGGATGAGAACCTATTACGTTCCCTTGTAAGAGAGGATGACCCTTTATATACGATCACGCCTCGAAGCAGTTGATTTATATGATTTGGTTATATACTATATGTGATGCGGGGGGACAGGTTGGAGGGATCCAACTAGATTCCTCATACTATTGATTTTATTTTTCATATATTTTGATATATGATATGTTGGATGCCATAATTGATGACATGGATGATTTTTCCCAATTTAGTGCTATAGTAACACTAGGTCATATTTTTAGCATTTTGAAATACTTAAACAATGAGGATTTAGTTTTTAAAGGATTTTAAGTGATTTCAAATATATATATATATATATATTAATAGTAATTCTTGATTACTAAGAGAAGGAATTTATTTTAAATAAATAAAAGGTATGATTTTTAAATATTATAAATTTAAAGTTCCATAAAATATTTTAAATAGAGATTTTTGAATTGTGGATAAAGATTTTGAAAATCTTAAAAATAAGTCCGTCTTTTATAATAAAGGGATATGGTTTTAAAAAGAAGATATAAATATTTTGGTATAGATTTTTACTAACCGTTTTATATAAAGTAATGTATATATGTATATATATATATATATTAGGATTTATTTATAAAGGTGGAAGTTTATAAATGGAATAATGTATAAATGTGACATTTTACAGATAAAGTGAGGATTTGTAAAATCGTATTTTACTAATAAAAGGATATATTAATAAACGTTGTTTATAAATAAAGGGAAACTTTTATTATTGGATAAATTGGAGTGATAAATCACAAGTGTGGATTTATAATAATTGTGGGACATTGTTTTAGAAAAATAGTGTTTATCAAAATTTTAATATTTTGAAAAGTTAATTATTTAAAATATTAATATTGGTTGAAATTAATTATAATTATTTATTAATAATGTTTTGGAAATAGATTATTACTATTTATAATAACGGTAAAGATTAATTATTGTTGTTTATTTAACAATGTTTTGAAATTATTAAATATTATTTTAAGAAGTTTGGAGGTTAATAATAATTATTTATTTTATAGTTAATTATTTTTATATATTAGTGTTTTGAAGTAAATGTTTTCTATTTATTTATAATATTATGCGAGGCTTATAAATAGAGTTTGTATAAATGGACTTCGGGTTTTATAAGGGGAGTTTATCAAATGGTTTAAAGGCTTAAAGGAAGATTATTTACAAGGTAAAGAAGTTTTATAAAATGGTTTTATGGATTTAAAAAGGGGTCATAAATGACTTTCAGAATGTATAAAAGAGTTTATAATGGTTGCAGAGATTTATAAAATAGTTTATAAATGGTTTTATAAATTTATAACGGAATTTATAAATGGTATAGGATTATATATAAAGGAAATCTTTCTCGGTGTTTGGTGAATATACTTACACCATTGAGATAAGTATATGGATATTTTTCCAAGTATTGTAGTATAGGGATTGTGGGTATATCTTTGTAATATTTTTATACAAGTATTTTACAAGTGATTTTAATTAATGAAAAGATTAATTAAAGAGGTTGGTGGTTACTTGTGTTGGTTTTCCCTTTAAAATAAATCCCTGACTGAATGTTTGTTATTCGATAGTTAAATAGCCGACTATCGAATTTGGACCCAAAACACAACTTTGGAAATATCTAGGAGAAACACGTAAGTTATATGGCACAGTCATCTCCGATGATGCTGTACTGTGCGTATAAATCTCGCTTCTTTCTCCTAGGGAAAACGATAAGGAAATCCATCCACTAACGATTAGGAGGTGATCTTCGCTCTTATCTTTGACTATTTATTTCCTAAAAAACCGGAGTTGAGTATACCAAAAATTATCGAATGTTGTTTCGAAGAGACCGGGATTGGATATGTTATCCGAAAACCACTTTGAACTAGCATATGCATTTCAAATTGGAATATCTTGAAGATAATCGAAATGGAGCTTTTGAAGTGCAAGGGCTACTTGCTACTAATCTAGAGGATGATTCCAAAATGGATGTAGTAGAAGTGGTGCCTTCGGTTTCGTTCAGTCCCAGAACGAACTTGTATGGATGAATGCTGGCATTGGATTGTTGCTTGGAGGGCAGTGTTAGCATTCTAAGTGGAAAGTGCTATATGAAAGGTAAAACTTAGTCTCAAGCCTCATCAACCGGGAATGACTAAAACATGGGAGATGCAGAAGGGCCAAGTGGTTTGCTCCCAAGTAGGATATGATCATCCCTATCTAGAGTCGATATTATCTCTCATTTGTATGCTTTGGGGCCCATTTATGGAGGTGTGATCATATTCGGTACTATCTAGTAAAGGGTATGCCAGTCCTGTGTTGGTAGGGGTCGATGGGTTCGACTTCAGTGTTATTTTATCTAGAGATGCACCATGACGGGCGGTACCCAGTAGCCCAGTCATTGTATGGAATCCATTTTCCAATACGTGTCTTTACAGTTTTAGTTGTATACCTATTATACTGGAATTTAACTAATGTAACAATTTCGGCTATGATTAATAAGTATTTGCATTTTAGATACTATTATAATATAAGAGAATTTCATATGAAATGATTTGGCTATCATAAGGTAAAAACCCGTCCATGTTTATATGTGGCGTGATCTTACGAGATACCTTTATTTTCAAAAGATTTTTGAAACATTAAAATTCAATTGGGTGTGTTTTTCTTATGCTAGTTTACCAGACCAACTTGGGTGTTATTTATTATAATGCTCGGGTCAGACTGAGCATATTTACAAATTGCTTTGGATGCATTGGAGCTCAGGAGACGAGCTGGAGGTCTTCAAGATGTATTCCCATATTTGCTTATTTTTTCGCTACATTGTTGTTGAAATTATTAATATTATGAGGACAGGTTGTTTTAACTATCCAGGCTGATGATTGGTTATTTGTGTACTCTGATTGATGTATGTATATTACAGTTTCTCTTTTGTAAAGATCAATTGATATTATATTATATATTGTTCCGCTGCAATTGTGAGATTATGTGTTATTTAAGTTCCTTTTCTTTTCTTCTTCTTTTCTCTTCTTTTTTCTTTTTTTCCCATAACTATCCGTCTTTCCGCACATTTTTGGTTAGACATGTGTGGTTTATTGTCAGCTTGAATTGTGCGGATTTGCGGGTTGTTGCACTTGGGCTCAGTTTAGAGAGCGATTCGAGTAGAAGTTGTAGAAAAGGAAGCAATGACTAGGAAATCATTGAGCTTAAGTAGAATCAGATTTCTATTATAGAGTACATAGCATAATTTGAAACACTATCCAAGTATGGTTTGGATTTCATCAATATCCCAAGAAAGAAAATCAGCAGTTCATTTATGGATTGCGTAATTCTTTGAAGAAAGCTCTATTACTTCAGATGGATATACCTTTCGAGTCCTTAGTCGATTTAGCACTTCGTCTCTAGTAGGCGGAGAAGGATAGTGAGGAGGAAGAAACTCCTAGGAAGCAAAAGCAAGAGTTCAACTAGAAAAGGAAACAATCGATTGAACAAGGGAATTTCGAAGCTAAGGGTAAGAAGAAGAAGCCTGACGAGTATGGTTCTTCCACCACACATAGGTGTCAAGTTGCACGTTTCAATTATGGAACTAAGAGCCATTATTTGAGTGAGTGTAGGGAGGCCTATAGTTTCCATAATAGGTGCTTGTTTCTATTGCAAGAAAGAGGGGCACTTGATAGTGGTTTGCCCATATAAGGAAAGGAAGGTAGGAAAGGGGAAGGTTGTTGGAACTTTCGGTGGATCGGCTTAGCTAGGTATAGTTTTATTTATTTTAGAAAGTGTTCCTTCTTTTGCTAGGATGCCTTAGAGTTAGTTTTAGAAATAGTTAAGTACCTTTTTATGAGCTTTTGCATTTTATGGATAGAACTTAGGATAAAAGTTGTTTGCTTTTAGTTGATGGGATTTAGGAATCTATTGTTTAGTTATATTTATTAACCTTGGATGCATGGATGCTACTAATAATAGAATAGATATAACCAAATTTTTAATTAAGTATTATGTTAACTTGTCCGGTAATTGTTTAAAGATTTTGGTCGATATATGGGATGCTATACCATCGATAGGAATTTCTACACATCGATCGAGACATTTTGACGTGAGAATCTAAGAATAATTATTTTGAGAAAAATATTTTGAGTTAAGAAATAAATTGAAATAATATTTTTGCCATAAATAATTGTGTGAAGCGGAGGGACTTGGTAAGACAATGTTGATAGCTTATGCGATCAACTTTGTATGTAATGAAGTGGATCACAATAATTCCATGGCTTAATATTATTTTATCCAGTGAGAAAATTTTTAATTCATAATTTACGAATTGGTTGGAAAATTTAATAAGTTCTTAAAAAGTAAA
This sequence comes from Allium fistulosum, assembly GCA_030737815.1. Lineage (NCBI taxonomy): Eukaryota > Viridiplantae > Streptophyta > Magnoliopsida > Asparagales > Amaryllidaceae > Allium > Allium fistulosum. The sequence continues at coordinate 372,097,097 of CM060902.1, read as the reverse complement.
ATAAAATAAAAGGTAGGAAATCTTAATTAAGTGAAATTTAAAATTTAAAATTATAGATTTCTTTCGTTAAGGAAACTGCGAGGACGTAATTTTCTTAAGGAAGTCCGTAACAACCTTGTTGTTAATTACCTTATTCATTATTAAAAAATTTATATGTGGTTTGTGAAATTAAATCTAGTTTTTGAGAAATAATTGATTTAATTTAATTAAGAAATGAGTTTCATTTCTTAATGAGAATTTCAATTTAAACTTGAAATGTGATTAAACCAATTATTTAAATTTAGCATTTTTGAAAATTGTTGGTATTGAAATTATTGTTAAAAAATAGATTTTTGGAAATATTAATCCATCTTTATAGAAGGGTAATAATAATTTATATTTGTTAAAGTTAGATTGGATTTATATAAAACTCTTCAATATTGATTTAAAATGATAATTTCTAACATGTTAGTAATTGTCAAGTTTTTTGAAATCAGATTTATAGTTTATAAAATATTTTTTAGTGTAGATGAGTATGTAATAAGCGATAAAGCAAAAATTAAAAATTAGCAACACTACTATTAAAAAGTAACACTTACTTATTGAGTTTATAATCATACCCTCTTGGCCCAAGAAGATAAGAATATGAGATTGAGATGTAAAGTATGTACATAATTCTTATTCTCATTTTCTTCCTTTGACAGAAAACGTGAAACTCAAAACTCCTCTACCGTAAATCCTAGTTCTTAAAACTTCAATTTCTAGTCATAGATCATAAAGCTTTTGGCAATTTCTAGTAGCAGTTGAAAGAAGGTAACCTCCTACACCTTTTAGTTCATCAGTTAAGGATTATTAATCTCAGTTGCATCTCTTATTTGTAATTTTGTTTTGTAATTTCTAAAATCAAACCTAGGTATTTGCTGAGAGGTCTTAGCCTAGGAGAATTCAAGTTTATCGCACCTAATTCAATCTATAAAGGTGAGTTATTTTAACTCACGCAATCTATCTCTAAAGATTAGATGTATGTTGCTGCTGTGTTGAGTAATTGGATGTTGTATAGTTTTAAATTGATTGGGATACTGATAAGTTGTTTATTTGATCTTGAGTAGCTAAAACCCTAACTAGTAATCTCTTGATTTCACTAATTCTATGATGCTTGAGTGTTTGCATGACTTGAATTCATCGTCCTTGAGACCATAGCATGTTGCAGTTCGAAAACCGTCAAAAATGGGTCGCCTGAGGGCAACCTTGAGTTGGAAACGCTCCAGGTTTTTTCCCAGTCGATGGACCGGTGGGAAACCACCGGTGCACTGATGGGGTGTTTTCCTAGAGCTGTTTCAGCTCCGGGTTGATGCTCCGATCGTCCGTTTAGGTTCCAGTTTTCTTGTTTTGCTCTTGTTAACTGATTACCTTGTTCTACTACCAATATGTGATGAATTTAATGCATGGTTTTGAGTTGTAAACTATTGAAATTGGGTATTTTTTGGAATGGTTATGCCATAGAGACCACATCCTAACACTACATTTCCGTCGCATTGTCTCAACAAGGATTTTCAAAGAGATTGATTTTCAAATCGAACCGTTTGGTTAAATCTTTTTAAGTGATAAATTAATTTGTTTATAAGGAACGTTTGGAAATATATATATATATATATATATATATATATATATATATAAGAATTTACTATTTATTTATATAATAAGAATGATTTTAAATTGTAAAAGAAGTTATTCCTAATTAAAGGGTTAAATACCTATATAGGTTTGGATAAGAGCAATTTATGGGTTTATAAACTACAAGGATTTTATAAACAAGTTTTAGAATATGGTTTCTTAATTAAATATCGTATATGGAAATTTGAGATAAATATGGATATATAAGTGCATTTTTTGAGATAATTGGGATTTTTGTAATGTTTTATTAAATAAGTAATATTTATATAAAGTTGAATAATGATTAAATTAGGGATTTTAAATAAAGGAGTTTGAAAGAAATATTTTAGGACAAGAAATTTTAGAAAAAATATTTTATATATTAATATAATATTTAGTTGCTTTCAAAACTTAAACTCTTATAATATTTTCTATCATTTCGCAATTCCAGGTGACTTTTGTTTTTTTAAATGTAATTGTTTTATGAACCTTAATTCTATAATTTGGGAAACGCTAATATTCGACGTAGTGTTACTGATTGGTTTAAATGCTCTTGAGTGACGCTTCATCGAATATTGTACAACACATTGAATCTAATGTTTGAGTGGTACTTACTAGCCCATTAGCAAATATCCAAATTTCACCGGGTACTCTGGGTTGCCTTAGTTAAATTCGTGTGATTGCTATTAGGAAGTATTTAACACTTCAGAGTGGTATATTCTTTTAGTGTGCGGCATGGGGCTGCTAGATCCTTAAAAGAATACAGTTCAAGTTTTCCAGTAGTATCCAGAATGAGCGAGATTTATTAGCTTCTAGTAAATACTTGAATTTCACCATGCGGTATGGGACATTTTGGTTAAGTTCAATGATTACTAAAAGGGATAGTATTTGGCACTTTAGAGTATATTTCCTTTTAGGGTTCGGTCGAGGGCCGATAAAACCTTAAAAGGTATACTTATGGTTTTCTGTAAATTCTTTTATGTCGTACTTTGTGTTCTACAATCGCTTGGATCAGTATGGACAACTCATGGTTCCTGGCTAGGGTTGTTTTATGGTATGGACGATCGTAGTATCAGATCGGCACGGGTGATACTACTTTGTTTTCATGGTATGGACGATCGTTATGATCGGTATGAACGATTTAGGTGATTGATATGTTTTGTTTCGGTTATCATGGATTTCTAGTGTTTCTGGATTTAGAATGTTCTTGAGTTTTCTAATAAGTTCCATGTTAAATCATTTATGTAACTAGTTTACATTTATAGTGCCATATACCATATGTTACATCTTGTTCTCACCCTTATGAATATTTAGAGATTGTCTAATCCGTTTATTTTATAATACTCGGGTTAGGCCAAGTCATTTCAGGTTTTTAGGACGCTCAGGCTTTTGGGTAGGTATGCTTACAGATGATAGACATTTTGACAACCTAGTTTATCTTATGTAGTATATTTATATGTTGTATTACGGGATATACTATTTGAGACAGTGACTTATTTTGGATGTATATTATATGAGTCCAGTATTTCATTTTGTAGACTCACGGTATGTATTGCATATGATGTAAATTATCTGCCGTGATATGTGACCGTTGTTATATGATATATATCGTTCTGATTTTTGGAAACCGATATGTTTATTTCTTTAAACTGAGTCTATACGCGTCAAAATTTCATTCCAGATATTTAGCAAAATGAGTAAGTGTGACGCGTCAATGTTAGATTAAAGATATATTCACATTTGGTCGCCCTTAGCAAGTCGTATTCTCCGTATTATTAGACGACATTGTTTATAATATCCTTTAATAACATGAGTATCGTGGTGGGGTCATTACAAAGTGCCCCTAAAAGGGACTTTCTTTTTTTCCTTTCTTCTTTTTTGAATTTCTAGACTCTACCACGGAACCTTGTTGGATCTCCACCGCTCCATAGAATACCGATCCATAGAGTACCGATCTATAAAATCATAATTTGTAAAAGTTATAAAAATCGAATAACAAATTTTTAGTGGCCATAGCCGGAGTATTTGCTGAACCACTATAAAAATTGAGTTTTCTTCTCTTTCGTTTCTTGCTTTTTGTTGATAATTTCATATTTATTACTTTATTGGGAGTTTGTGCCTTTTTTGACGCAAACAGTCTTGATTCCTACTTGCCCTTGGTAATGGACTGTTGGTCCTTATATGTGTCTGGGCAAATGGCTATAATGAGGATAATAACCCTCAGCCTCAATACAAACATGATTGACACAATGGATCCGGTGCACGACCTCACAATAAGAATCACGAGCATAATGTTACTAAATATGCATACACTTACTTATTCTACAGTCCTTAGAGTAGTGACATCACTCGACTGTCCAACTCCATAAATCACCTCTAGACGATTCCTTACGCCCTTGACCCTCAGTAAGTGATATTTACTTACAAATAATAACCAATCAGATATCACTTGAGCGTCCCATACCACTCAATGTTATCTAATCGTTTACTATGGGCTCGTAAACTGCACTCACATCACAAATGATATTCTATATAATAATTCCTAAGAATAACCAGAGGAATAATACCGAAAGCCCCAAATCAGATGGTTTTATAACCCTGTTTATTCAAATTCCTCATTACACAGAAATAATAAACAAACATCCAATTTTATAAAAGGGTTTTAAATGTATAAAAATATTCATTTATTTCTAAAGTGCTCAACACACTTTATTTTAATAAAACAATTCTTTTTTCATTCATTTATAATTAAAATTCACATTTTAACTCTGTTTTGGGATAATGGAGTGGATTTTGGGTTCTAGATGATTTGGATAATGGAGTGGATTTTGGGTTAGCGGATCTTTTTCCAGCTTAGCCTTTTGGTCGTTATCATTCTTTTGTGTCTTTTGTTTAACTCTGTTTTAGGATGTAGTTGTTCTGTTTTGTTATGTTGTTGCCGAACCTAGGTTTGGGTTTGTTGGGGTGGTGTGTGAGTTTGTAGCTGAAGAGGCACCTTGCCTCTCACTTGTTCCATAATTTCATAATAAAAGTGGACGGTCCACTATAAAAACTGGCTAGCTTTGCTAACAAAAATTCACATTTTAAACTTCTGTACTAATTCCAAAAATAGCCATATATAAAATCATATTTATCTATTTTCTAGCATACCAAATAATTTTCAAACACATACTGAATTTTGAATAATTTTTAAAACCTTAAAACAATTTTTATTTTCCTTTTAGCTTTGAATAATTAGTATTTACTATACTTAATAGTATATATAAATTAATCCACTTTTACAATGAAACTTCTTAAATTATTATTACTAAAATACTATAAAGGTTATTAGGTTATTTTATTTTAATATATATACAAATGTGTGTGTGTGTGTATTAAACACTGACATGTGTACCACTTGGGCCTGAAATGCATCCAGGTTGTGCACCGGTGCACCGACCATCATGACCGATGGATCGGTCGTGCCTAGGAACATAAAATTTCTAGGTCATTCGGCCACTTTTTGGCGGCTCCGGCCACTGTTCACTCCTCCTACCAAACCTCGTTTCATCTCTAACCCTTACTTTACAACCAAGAAACTCAAATCATGTCCATCTCATACACATCAATCAAGAAAAATTCAATACGATGGGTTTCAAGAGGAATATACAACTTACATTTCAAATACATCAATATTCAACATGAAATGCATATAATTAGACATAGATTGTGAGCAAACATTACTCACCTTGAAGTAGTCAAGCTTCTACTATAGAATTGCTCCTTCCTTGTCCTTTTTTCCCTTCTTTACAAAATCCAATGCAAGCGAAACATAATCAAAATCTCAACTTCTCCTTGACTAGAGGTGTAGTAAGGTGTTAAGAGGGATATATATTAAGTTTAGATTTTTGGGAATTTATTTCTACTTTTTCTTTAATTTTTAATGAAGGGGGTTAGGGTATTCATAATTGGGTTTTATGAAGATGGAGATAAATATGTGTATACAAGAAGTAAATTTGAAGGTAAAGTAAAGGATTCTAGACTTATCATAAAAGGAAAAGGAGAGTAGATTTTCTAAGTGTTACGATGGGCTAATGGGCTCCCTTATCTACTTGTATTTATTTCTTTTCGTTTCTTCTTCCTTGCCAAGGTTTTAAATATCGGATTTCGGTCACGTTTCGTCTCGAGATTTTTACACAAGTTATCTCGTATCGGGAGAGATCTCAGACGAGATGAGTACGTATCGGGTGTACATCTCGGATTGACATCTCGGATCTTATAATGCATCTCGGGAATATCTCGGATGTACTTATGTGTTTAAAATTGATGTGTCAAAAATTTATTTAACGATTATAACTTTCTTATTAAAAATAAAAATGGTAACATACTTGATTTACATGAACAAAGAAATATTTTTAGAAGAGTAGTAGCTTGATTGGCTTAATTGATTTGGTAATGAATCTAATGATTGAATAATATCCTTTTATTTGAACGTAATAAAGAAGTGAAACCTTTCGCTATGACTCATTAAGATAAAAAGTAAAGAATATGTTCAAGAAGTTGGTAAATTATAATTGGATTGAGTAGTTTCTTTTGAATCAATATGAAAATAAAAATTATTATGGAAAATAAGAAAAATGTATAACTTCGGGTGAGATCTCGGATTGAGATTTTGATCCATATATCGGGTGAGATTTGAATATCTCGGACGAGATGAGTGTCGAGGGAGATATGGAGGAGATTTGATGTCTCGTCTCGTTTAAGTGTGAAAATGAGATCTCGGGCGAGATCTCGGGCGAGATATAGGAGATTTAAAACCTTGTTCTTTGCTAATCTATTTTTTCTACCATGACAAGATAACCCAAAGTTCCAAATAAAATTCTTATTTATTCTCCACAAATGTTTTACTATGATTTCATAATTTTCTAATAATTATTTTCAATATTTATACCAATTAAGTAATTATCCATATTTACCTTTTAAAGCCCAATTTCAATACTAAATTTATACTCTTTTTTGTAAGTGAAATAAAATTATCCTCCTTTTACAATAATTACTCTCTCTTATTTACTTTTAATATTTGACTTATAAAATTTGCTTAACCATTTTTAATATATTTTAAAAATCATTTTAACCCTTAAAAATGTCCAAACTCATTTTAAAAATTAAAGTTTAGTCAAATAAATTATTCTAATACTTTATAAATACTTTCCCAATATCATTTCCAAATTATTTATATTTATCCACAATTTTACTACTAAAACCCCTTTTAAATTAACTATATCTTTATTTTAATTCTCTTTTAACTACAGGTTGTTATAGACTCCCTCCTTAAGAAAACTAGGCCCTCGCAATTTCTCCTTAGTGGAAAATCTATAACTAAGCCAATAACTTCTAGCTGGACTATACCATTAACTAATAAAACAAACGAGCAAATAAAGCAACAAAATATACCCGACTTGTATGCATCAGGAAATAGTTCGAGATAGGTCAATGGATACCGGAAAAATCCAAATTTGTCTACATTTATATCTAAAAAATGGATATATATCTGATATCTGGAAAAACGGATGTGGATGCGGATGTGAAGGTATCCACATATAAAAATTATACATCCAGTTATAGTTTAAATTATGTGTATTTTAGTACAATGAATATAATTATTTATTGTTTTATTAAGTTATAATTTGATGTCATACGCACTAAATGCATATGAACTACTCAAAATAAGTTATTATCATCATATTTGTTTCTTTAACACTTTAATAATCAATGAGATTGAAAAAAGTTTATATTAAACAAAAAAATTCATATATGTTTCTAGATTTATCGGTCGTTAGCGGATAGGATAATTATTTGATCTCCGTCTGTATCAACGGATGTGGATATCCGATATCCGAAAATGATTTCGAATACGGATACTGATATAGAACTATCCGCATTCGAAAACATCTAATGACAGGCTTATGTACCTTCACTAACAGGACCTGCTTACTCCTAAGCTGTTGGACCTTTGAGTTGACTATACGGATATGATGCTGCACATAAGTCAAGTCTGGTGAAATATCGACCTCCTAAATGGGACGTGGCTCCAAAACTATCTTGATACTCCTTAAACACTTCCCTAAATGGAAAATATGAAAGACACCATAAATACCAGGTTACTAATCAGAAAGACAAACTCGATACGCTACATGCCCAATGTGCTTAGTAACTGGGACTGGACCAACAAAGTGAGGTGCTAGCTTCCCCGACTTACTGAACCTCATAACACCCTTATGGTGTGATATCTTTACAAAGACAAGATCACCAATCTTAAACTCAATATCCTTCCTTATACGATCTGCATAAGATTTCTACCAATCCCGGGCTTCCTTCATCCTCAATCTAATCAATTTTATCTTCTTAGTAGCTTCCTTGATAGAATCAGTCCAAGAACAAACTCATCTCCTATCTCAAGCCAACAAGATGGTGAATGACATGTCTACCATATAAAGCCTCAAATGGTGCCATGCTGATGCTGAGCTGTTGTTATAAGAAAACTCCACCAAATAGATATGATCCTCCTAGGTACCTCTCAAATCAAGAATGCAAGAATGAAGAAAATCCTCCAACACCTAATTGACTCTCTCTGTCTGACCATTAGTCTACGGATGATATGCAGCAATGAAGTTCAGCTTTATACCCAAAGCTAACCGAAGACTCTTCCAGAACCACGGGTGAATAATGGATTATGATCACAAACAATGGCAATGGGAACACCATGAAGTCTCACAACCTCCTTCACATAAAGCTTGGCCAATTATGGAGTAGTTATGCTTGACTTTACTAGTATGAAGTGCGGTGATTTAGTCAAGCAATCAACTACTACCAAATGCTATCATGGCCACTCTTGGATTGAGGAAGACCAACAAAAAAGTCCATCGACCCCTAAAAAGAATACAACATTAGAGAAATCCTTACTAGATTTCACATTGGAATTTATATATAAGTGAACTACTATGAAAAATCAAATTCACTTATACTTGGTCCCATTTCCTTAGCCGGATCTCCAATGGCTGAAGAAGATCACCAGGCTTCTAAGGTTCAACTTTAACAAGCTGATAAGTCATACATCCCTTCACAAGCTTCCCAATTTCGCACTTTGTTTGTAACAACTCGCACCTTAATATGCCCAAATTTCAACTAAATCGAAACCCAAGTCATTTAGGTACGGATCATTGGTTTTGGTAACCTACAATAAACATAAGCATATCAAAGAGTAATCAATATAAACTCAAAGTTGAATAGAAAAATATAATAGAACATATGTACTGACTAAGGCTACTACATTGGAATCAATATTATTCCTTTGATGTCTAATTGCCTTATTAGCACTAAGCATAAATAAGAAGATTTCTCCATCTACCATTCATGTTTGCTCCAGTATCTTGTCCTTCTATATCTATCATGTATGTTGTAATGAGGAGGGGGTCGGAACAACATTCTGATGATTGGAAAATTACATACTTTACCCATACTATTAATTTATGCCTATTGATTTCCATTTAAGTATTATGTCTATTATTTACGACTAATCCACTAAATTCTATGTGCGTGTACGATATGCCTAACCTCCTCCGAGGTATAACTATATATATGTGTGTTGTTATCCCACCTTTTGGCAAAGCTGAAATACCGAAAAATTAACTGAAATCAATAATAACTAGCCATGAATATTAAATATGCATTGCAGGATAATCATGGATATCGATGAATTTTGTCCGAGTCCGGATCGGGCTGCAATTGACAAGACATAACGAGCAAAGCCATGGAAGTCAACGTACCAAATCTCAGGTTAATTCGAGTTCGTATGGACAAGATATGATTGATTCAAATTAGAGAAAGTATGCCATTCATATCCATCAAAGAGTCGAGAAGATGTTCTATTCGAACCCATCGGATTCGTATCCATCAATCTTTGTTTTGTTCGAATCCATCAGGTTCTACATATTCCGAATCGATCGAGTATAAACCGATCAAACAGACATCGCCTCACTCTGTTCGAATCCATCGGATTCGTATCCATCAGGAAATCATGGCATTGGCTTGTTCGAGTCGAGTGGTTTCGTATCCACCAGAATGGCGCCGCCTTCATGCAATTCGTATCCATCTCGTTCGTATCATGCCGACGCATCGATATTGTTTGCATCCTTCTGAACCACGCATTTCGTATCGATCCCCAAACAGCCATTTCGTATCGATCGATCGATGGTCGAATCGATGCGAAACATAACCACAGTTGCTCGATGCGAATAAGATAACGAACGATGCAAATGCTATCGATGCAGAGTCAACGCGAACAAGATGCAGTATGACTTAAACTTCAATCTTGGAGCGAACGAAGCGCAAGCAACCCAGTCAACACGCCACAGAGATCGGATCGCTCAAGGAAATTAGCGCCACATCACTGCGCGCGCGTGCTTCTGACCAATGCGACAGGAATGGATACGAAACCATGGTTTCGAGCTCGGCAACATACGAAAATGGCAATCTCGTATCGATCATATCTCACGAACCACATATCCAAATGCAACGAAATTTTCACAGTAGCTTGCGTACAAGGTAAAGAATGTCCCTGCCAAGTTTCAGCTCGATTGGAGCATTTTTTGATCGATACGAAGTTGTTTCGAATCGATCCCAGAAGGAGTCGAAACTTGGTGGGACCGGGCACGTGGGCCCACTCATATGCCTGAAAAAGTCTCCCGAAGTTTGGGCGCGATCTCAGCCTCCTACGCCTATAAATAGCTCCCTGAAGCCTGTAGAAAAGGGGATCTTTTTTGGCTGCCCAACGTTCAGACTCTGCCGGATTCAATTCTACTTCTTCCCATTGCTGTTATACTCGAATTCATTCATTGTATCTGCTGTAATCATCTATAATCAGCGAAGAGCATCAATAAAAGATAAAAATCATTGAAGTGGACGTAGGCCGGAGATAGCCGAACCACTATAAATCTCGTGTTCTTGTGATTTATTTCTGGATTGCTATTTATTGCTAGCTTAGATCTGAGATTTGTGTCTGAATATTGTTGATTTGAATTCATACACTGGTGCTTTCACAATACTTGGGGTTTGTGACCATTTTTGGCGCAAACAATTTGGTGCTTTCACTGAGAATTGAACTCAGGACCCGCTACACCAGATTCAAAGTTCGGATTTAAAAGCTTGAAGGGATCAGATTTGGGAGACAATGACTCGACAAACGAGACAAAGAGCTGAGAGAAGCCAACTAGGAGGAAGTCAAGAGGCATCCTCTGGTGCTGGAGAAGGACCAGCTTCGATCTACATCACCAGAGACGAAATGGAGACCATGACCAATCTGATGCACGAAAGAATAATGAAGGGCCAACAAGAGATGCTGCAGAATTTCTTTGAAAAGATGAGAGCTGCAGGGATGCAGAGCCTAGGACCAGCTATAGCGGCTATGAATGTGGAACAAGGAGCTAGGATTGCAGAACCCAATGAAGGTCAGAATGCAGATCCAGAAGACAATCAACAAGGACTTGGGGGCAGACCCTCAGGATCCGATGCTGGAAGTCCTACAGATGAAGCTCAACAAGCAGGAGCCAACACTGATGCTAACGGGCCACACGAAGAGTATGTACCAGAATACCCTTCAAGACCAAGAGGGCAACCCCAGGATGGAGATGAAAAGATGGCTGGATTAGTGCGACGACTCATGAGAGGAGGATTGTCTAGCGGAGGGTTGGAAGAAGTCAGTCGGAGTCCGTTCACTCCGAACATCAGGAATGCAAGGAACCCTTCAAAGTTCAAACTACCAACGCTGGATCTGTATGACGGGAAGTCGGATCCGACCATGCATATTACCAGATACATTAGACACATGGAAGTACTGGGAGCATCCAAGGAAGTGATGGCACGATGTTTCCCTTTATTTTTGTCGGATTTGGCTGCACTTTGGTTCAGGCAATTAAAGACTGGATCGATCAGGACATGGGGCGAGCTTGTAGACTGCTTCATGGAACAATTCAGGGTCCATGTGACAAGACCCAAGAGTGTGATGACTTTAGCTTCGATAAAGCAAAGGACCGGAGAATCCATAAAAGGTTTCCTGCTGCGATTCAATGCAACGGTGGCTTCGGTAGATCGCCCGGATCCATCAATGATTTTGATGGCGGCGGTGGCAGGGGTTGGAGAAGGCACTGAATTCAAAGACTCATTGACAAGAGATCCACCACAAGATCTCGGAGAGTTTTACCATGAAGCTGAGAAATTCATTCGACTAGAAGAATCACGAGCCGAGTGGCAGGAAGTAAATGCTGCACAAAGTGAAGGAACCGCCAGGGAATAGTCCAGGGCAGATAAAGGAAAGAGAAAACAGGATGACGCACATGATGGTCCTGATAAGCGGAAGAAATTCCGAGAGCCTAGATTCAGGCAATACACAGATTTGACGGCAAGCCTAGAAAGGATCTACACTGAAACTCGGGGGCAACTCCCCTATCGAAAACCACCCAGGAGAGATCCCATGGAGCGGGAACGTAGGACTGGAAAATACTGCCTATTCCATGAGCTGGATGGGCACACAACCGATGAATGCCGCCACCTAAGCGATGAGGTGGAAGAACATGCCAGGAGTGGTAGATTGCCACAATATACCAGAGAACGGGCAGCGACAGTAAGACCTGAACAACCACCGCCTCCACCTAACAGGAATGATCCTGGATCGGGATCACGACTCGTCATCAACTGATTGTGATGGCAAGGGCCAAGTTCAAGATTTGGACTCTGGTCGATTAGTTTTCTTAGATTTGATTTCCAAAATAAAACGGCTATCCCACTTACTCATGTACGGGAACCGGAGAGATCCCTAGGCATGCTCTAAGATGGAAATAGACCGCTCCGCCCGGATAGGCATTGTCTTGTTTTTCCTGGTGTTTGAGATTGAACATCTAGGATTTGAATTTAATAAAGAAACATCTATTGAAGCAAACCTTTGACCGGAGAGTTAAAGGATAAACATTAAATATTAATATAAAGATGATCGCTTTATGATCCTACCCGGAGAGGCAGGGTCCGGAGTGCAAGAAGTGAGTTGCTTCACCGGAGAGCGACAGGATTGACTCACTTAAGCATCGTTTCCTATTCACCGGAGAGTGATTGGATCGGGATTCGATAAGAGCCCGGGGAGGCTGTGATCGGCCGACGATTCAGGTCATGACATCGCTTAATGTTCAGATACACTGAACCAGAGTGCAAGAAGTGGGTCGCTTCGCCGGAGAGCGACAGGATCGACCCACTTAACGTTGTTTCCTCTTCACCGGAGAGTGACAGGATGGGATCCAGCAGGAGCCCGGAGAGGCTATGATTGGTCCAGAACGACCAAGGCATCGCTTTACGCCCTAACTGGGGTCAGAATGCAAGGAGTAGAAAGCAACGCCGGAATGCAATAGGATCTTTCTATTCGATCGCTAAGTCTGGAATGGGCTTGGCAAGGGTTCGGAGCGACCATCGACAGTCCGGAGAGACTGTAGAATTTCATCCTTAACTTTCGCTGGAAGAAATTGATAATGATTTGGCTTCAAACAGCCATGAACTTAATGGAAATTGCTATAAGCTTTGAACAAAACATGAGCTCACTACATTCAACTTGAAACTGATCAAAACACACCTTTTACCAAAAGGCATGTTTTGGGGGGAAAAGTGTTATCCCACCTTTTGGCAAAGCTGAAATACCCAAAAATTAACTGAAATCAATAATAACTAGCCATGAATATTAAATATGCATTGCAGGATAATCATGGATATCGATGAATTTTGTCCGAGTCCGGATCGGGCTGCAATTGACAAGACATGATGAGCAAAGCCATGGAATCCAACGTTCCAAATCTCAGGTTAATTGGAGTTCGTATGGACAAGATATGATCGATTCAAATTAGAGAAAGTATGCCGTTCGTATCCATCAAAGAGTCGAGAAGATGTTCTATTCGAACCCATCAGATTCGTATCCATCAATCTTTATTTTGTTTGAATCCATCAGGTTCTACATATTCTGAATCGATCGGATTCAAACCAACCAAACAGACATCGCCTCACTCTGTTCGAATCCATCGGATTCGTATCCATCAGGAAATCATGGCATTGGCTTGTTCGAGTCGAGTGGTTTCGTATCCACCAGAATGGCGCCGCCTTCATGCAATTCGTATCCATCTCGTTCGTATCATGCCGACGCATCGATATTGTTTGCATCCTTCTGAACCACGCATTTCATATCGATCCCCAAACAGCCATTTCGTATCGATCGATCGATGGTCGAATCGATGCGAAACATAACCACAGTTGCTCGATGCGAATAAGATAACGAACGATGCAAATGCTATCGATGCAGAGTCAACGCGAACAAGATGCAATATGACTTAAACTTCAATCTTGGAGCGAACGAAGTGCAAGCAACCCAGTCAACATGCCACAGAGATCGGATCGCTCCAGGAAATTAGCGCCACATCACTGCGCGCGCGTGCTTCTGACCAATGCGACAGGAATGGATACGAAACCATGGTTTCGAGCTCGGCAACATACGAAAATGGCAATCTCGTATCGATCATATCTCACGAACCACAAATCCAAATGCAACAAAATTTTCACAGTAGCTTGCGTACAAGGTAAAGAATGTCCCTGTCAAGTTTCAGCTTGATTGGAGCATTTTTTGATCGATACGAAGTTGTTTCGAATCGATCCTAGATGGAGTCGAAACTTGGTGGGACCGGGCGCGTGGGCCCACTCATGTGCCTGAAAAAGTCTCCCGAAGTTTGGGCGCGATCTCAGCCTCCTACGCCTATAAATAGCTCCCTGAAGCCTGTAGAAAAGGGGATCTTTTTTGGCTGCCCAACGTCCAGACTCTGCCGTATTCAATTCTACTTCTTCCCATTGCTGTTATACTCGAATTCATTCATTGTATCTGCTGTAATCATTTGTAATCAGCAAAGAGCATCAATAAAAGATAAAAATCATTGAAGTGGATGTAGGCCGGAGATAGCCGAACCACTATAAATCTCGTGTTCTTGTGATTTATTTCTGGATTGCTGTTTATTGCTAGCTTAGATCTGAGATTTGTGTCTGAATATTGTTGATTTGAATTCATACACTGGTGCTTTCACAATACTTGGGGTTTGTGACCATTTTTGGCGCAAACATGTGTGTCTATATACATATATACCCACATAAACTACCCAATAACCCCGACCACTTAATACTTCTTAAATAGGGAGGAGGTAGACCCAACGGCCATTAAATACCTCAATCCCCGAAGCAGACCCTCCACAACGTAAATGCTAGTCAATCGGTCCTAAATATAGAGACCGATGACCCCTATATACAGCTTTATAACTTATAATTTGATTAGTGTTCTACCAATGCATCTCAAAGACTCCTCTAAAGGTTAACAAGCCCACCTCCGACAAACAAATTACGTCTAACCAACTACTTTGATGTCTATGCATATCCCATATAGATTCTACACTAGTAGGAAGAAAAATTCGTTAGGGTATAACCCAAGTCTTTGCTACCGACCGCTGGGGATCGCTAATGATCATAGCCTATATGCCAACCCTACCACTAAGTATCGATCCGATGAAATGCTGACATAGCTCATCGACCTTCCTAAACTGACATCCCATTTAGACTAGCCTAATGTAAGTCAAGGAAAATGCCCCTTTAATTACTTAATACCTCTTATTAGAAACGAAGCATAACCAATTTCTTTAAAAATACTAGACCATTTAATACTTTAAATTTGAGGTGAACCCTTGGTATATTTTCCACTACCAATCCGCAAATGCATATCCCTTCCCCACGGTTCCTATAGTTGGAGATATTTCACATCAGTAGTATGTATATACAATTGTTGATGGCCTTTAGGTGAAGGGCAGACTTCTATTGTGTAACTCTGCTAACATCGTATCCCAACCCACTAAACCAAATAACCATTTTAATCTTAAATGTCGGTTTAGGCCTACTAATTCACGCTTGTTCTAATTGTAGAATTAAGGTTGTATAATGTCCCACTATAAAAATTATATTGCCTTATAGCATTTAATTCTTACCTTATACGCTTATTTATTATATTCCATAAATATTACCTGTCTGCAATAAATGAACATCTTTATTCTAATTGGATAATTTCTAATAACATTTATGTATTTGTTTTAATTCAACCTATTATGCCTATTCATTTCTCCATAAATGTCACATTAAATTCTTTAATCAGTCCATTAACACATTTATTTCCCTATTTAATTCTATTATGCCTATTCATTTCTCCATAAATGCCATATTAAACTCTTAATCAGTCCTCATTTATTTTCTTTAACTCTCTATTAACTACAAATTTATTGCCCATTAAATTTATAGTTATTGTCCATAAATTTTGGAATTACCATTCCTTCCTTTTTCCACCTCCTAGTCCTGTAATTACTATGCTATTAATAACTAATACGAATATCGTAGTAAATTATGCTATGTATATATTTTTATTTTTAATAGATAAGCGTTGTTATACGGATATATAAATATTTTCCTATTTCTAACTATTAATTCCTAAACTAGACCATTCCTTTCTACATTTGACTTATCAGAGCTATCCTTCCGAAAAGGATTATCGTTATAACTTCCATAAATTTCCAAAAAATGAGACTTTTGCTCCATTTGAATTTACAAGGAATTATCACTTTTCTTTCTTTGAAATAGGCAATGTAAACTACGGAGAAGAATATTCATATTTTACTCATCTTTTTCCTTTTTGGTATATTCCTTGTTAATTCAAACGACGCAGTTTTTATACACATTTTTGTAATTGAATAATTTATGGAACTTACACAAAAGTAGATATAATTAAATTATACCTCGCTCATAATATATTAAAACATAGAAATTAACATTCCAAGTCAACTAGGGCGACCTAATTTATAACCCAATTATAAATTTGGAATAAATTTTACAACTGTACAAACTTTCTACAAAAATAAATATCTAGGACCGATTTCAAATTTTCAGATTAGGTTGTACATACTATTCCTATTCCAATTACCTATTTTATAGAATATGTTGGCAATAAGCCTACACATTTGTTTTAAGCCTACAACTTATTAGATCTTATACATGCATAATAAGTAAATAAATTTCAATGTTATAAATAAATTATATAATTTCCCACTCACTTACTAGCTTTCCAAATCTCCCAACTATGATCCTACTCCTTTACTGAATCCTTTTCCAATCCAACCCAAAACAATATGTGTAACAAGGTACATACATACTACTAAAATTACAGATCTGAGAAGAGATTTGAGGTTAAGTGGAATATACATTTATAACTATAGAAATTTACCATTTTCCGTTGTATCGGTTCACTACTTCTATTCCTCTTTTTTTATTTTCTACCCTTATCCTATAATATATATATATATATAATAATTTAAAATATTTAGAAATAAAGCAGAAGAGAAAATGGCAGAGCTTCACTACTTTGATCAAAAAATATAAGAAGAGAAGTGAAGAGTTAGGCTTGTATTTATAAACGCTCGAATCAAACATACTGTTAGATTAAAATAATTAAATCTAGGCTGTTTGGCCAAGGTTCAAACCTTAGTCTCCACAATACGACAGGTCGATTGCTCTCTTATAGGCAATCGACCGCTAGCGGTCGATCGACCCAAGGTGCTGGTCGATTGATGGGGTCCGCATTTAATGTAGTTTATTTTCTATTTTCATTTTTAATTATTTTTGCTCCAAAAACTTCAAACTCTAATAAATTTTTCATTGTGAGCTCTAATCCTGAAACTCCAAATAATAAAGTTGCTTAGAAAATCGCCATGAATGCAATGGTGCCAGTTTCATGGCTAAACTCCATCATTTGCCCAAATTCCATATTTGGAGCCTTATTAATTATTTATTAATTATCATTGATTTTACGGGGGTTACATTATCCCTTCCCAATAATAAAGACAGTTCATTTCCATATACGTTTTATTTTCTCTGGGGTAAACAGTACAACGTGAATGATGACAATCATCCATCACTTCCTTACGGAGACCATCCAAATTTGGAATATCAAGTCTACCACCTCTCTATATGCAACTACGAGCATTAAAAAAATAACTAACAAGATCATCATCGACATCACCAGACTCCAACCTCTGAATAAGACAAAAAATAGTCAGATTTCTCCTCTGAGCATCTTCGATCTGATCAAACAAAGATTGTCAGGTAAAAAGACTAGCCAACAATGCACTGAAACCAACCACAAAATCTCTGTCTCAAACATCACACAAAGAAAGCATCTCCAAATTCTTCCACTTGGCTATTATCATAGAAAGAACTAACAGATGCTTCCTACTTAATGCATCGGCTACTTTATTTCCTTTCCCAAGGGTGTATTGAATCTCAAAGTCATATGCTACAAGAAACTCAAGCTAACATTTTTGCCTCATGTTGAGATCTTTCTGAGTGAACAAATACTTCAACAAAATATGATATGCATAAAGAATAAATCTCTCTCCAACCAAATAATATCACCATATCTTCAATGCAAAGATAATAGCGGCAAGCTATACATCATGAGTGGCATAATAGGCTTCATTAGGCCTCGGCTGCCTAGATGCATAAGCAACCACTCTACCTCCTTACATAGAACTGCTCCCAAACCTGGAATATAAGCATCAATATAAACCACAAGATTTTAGTTACCCTCTAGTACAATAAGAATAGGTGCTTGAGTAAGTAACTACTCCAGCTTCTGTAAAGCTATCTCACATCTGTTTGTCCACTAAAACTTCACTCCCTCCCTGGTAAGATTAGTAAGATGTAGCACAATCTTCGAGAAATCCTTTATGAAGTGTCAATAATAGGTAGCTAAGCACAAAAAACTATGGATCTCAGTAACTGTCTCAGACCTCTCCCAATTCTTAATAGTTTTAATCTTAGCTGGGTCTATAGAAATACCAACCTCAAATACTACATGACTTAAGAATTTTACCTCCTTCTTCCAAAAGTGGCATTGGAGAACTTAGCCTTCAACTGATTCCACCTAAGTATCTCCGAAACAACTCTGAGGTGCTACTAATGCTCTATCACAGACTTGGAATAAACTAAGATATTGTCAATGAATACTAGGACAAACTTATCAAGACAGTCTTTGAAAATTCTGTTTATCAGATCGACTGTAACGACCGAAAATTTAACCACTCTAAAATATAATATTTAAATTGATTTTAAATATAAAATGTATAATATTTATGATTTAAATAATATTAGATAGGATTTGGAGATAAAAATATACACAAAAATAAGAACCGTTGCTTATATCGGTAAAAGTGACAAAAGTCTAATTTCAAAAAAGTAAGTTTGGATGGTTAAATAAATTATTTTAATTATTTTAATAAGGGTTTTTATTTTTAATAATAATATACAAATTTATTTTTAAGTTTTTTTACATAAATAAATAGTTTAACAAAAACGTCAAAATGTGACATTAAAACATTTTGTCGAAAATCAACATTTTGCCAAAAAAAAGTTGTCGCAACATTGTTGCACCTTTATTTTCATATATATATATATATATACACATATTTAAATAAGGTAAGTATTAAATAAGTCACTAAACAAGTTTACTTTTTCTAAACAAGTTTAGAATTTTTTAGAAATCATTAACAAAAAAGTAAGCACTAAAAGACAAAAATATCAAAATCAAATCTAAACAAATATCTTATTTTATTTTACTTACTATTTAAGTGATTAAGAAATAAAGTGATGAAATGAAAGGTGATGTTAAGTGTTGAGAAATGTAGTTTACTTAAAGATGAAGTAAGGGCATTTTGGTCAGTTTACATAATAATATTTTATTTCAAACTTTTTCCTACAAATACCAAACCATTTCTTCACTTTTTTCACACTTCAACTTCTTTATTTCCAAGCTTTCTCTCTTTATTTTCATGGATTCCAACCTTAATTAAATAATGCCAAAATTTGTTCCAAAAATTTACTAAAGGAAATATCCATTCGAACACTGCGAAACCACACTCAAAACTCTCCTTCCTCTTACCCCTACCCATGGCCGCACCCACCTTACCCACGGCTGAGCCTACCTCTTCCTCTAGCCAAGTCTTGAGCAACCATCCCCCTCTCGAAGTCCACGGCAAGCCATTTAGAGACAAGCGTGCAAGGATTCGTAAGCTAAAAATTTCGAGTAGTAGAGCTATAGCTGATTCTCCGATTGAAAAGTGGGAACCCCTAATTATTATTATTATATATATATATGGATGTGATGATGTGATATGATTATATGGATGTTTTTTTATGATTTTGATCATCATATATTGTTTATCTCATGTGAATATTGGAACAATTCATGATATACACGTCGTTATTTCACATGGAAAACACTTTCCGAATGAATTTGAAAAGTATTATGGAATCATTTAATACCTTATAAAATGATTGAAATTGTTTCACAAACATATAAACTTGTTTCGACAAGTTTTAAATGAAAACCAGTAAATGAGTCAAAACTATGCGCGTCGCGTAACGGTAGTTCGCAATTTCGCACTGAAGAATTCATATGAATATGCAGAATGAAATTTAGCTCAGAATTATCCGAGATAAGAATTTTCCAGACTATTATATTCATAGTTTTAGAATGAAGAAAGAAAATCAAGATTTCATCTTGTATATTTTAAAATATGTCCAAATCAAATTTTCAGAAAAATCGTGCTTTTGTAGTAAGTGACCAAAGTATAAAATTCTTTAAAATGAATATTTTTAAATGTTTAAAAATATGAAATAAATTTTATAAATTCAATAAAATAGTTTAAAAGAGATTTGAATTGAAAAATATGGATTTTAAAATATTAGAAAAGTTGTTTTAAATCGAATCAGCTTTTTGTAGCACTTTCCCCAACACTTTTCTGTTGCCGTTTCAATAACTTTAGAAAGGAAGTTTTAAACTTAAAAATTCTTTTATAAATATTTTCAAATAAATAAATAAGCATTTTAAATATGATTTGAGGATTTTATAATTTATTTAAAAAGGTTTAAATAAATGATTTAAATAAAAGTTGTCAAAATCTAGTGATTTAATCTTGGCTCTAAAAGCCAACGAGTAGACTTGAACTTTCTATTCGTTAGATCTGGATGTGAGGTGCTTAAACTAAGGAGATGTTCAGAACCAACCAGTGCCCTGGCTCACCCGGCCTCTTCCCTGGGCGAGAGATAGATAAGGTCAAAATGTCGGAAACGAGTTAAGTATAAAAGTTTAAATTTTCCAAATTTAAATACTCATAAGTTACTTTCAAAAAATGACTTGATAAATTTCAAAAAGGAAGGTTGAAATAATTCCATATTTACTAAAATAATATTTTTAAGATATATATCTCTCGAAGATATTTTGATAAAGAAATCAAACAACAATCATCTACTTATAAAACACCATTTTTATCGATGATTGGATTTCGAAGAAACCGAGGTCAGATCTGGGAAATCCCTATCGAAAAACCACTTCGAACTAATTTGCATTTCGAAGTAATAACATGATGAAGATAAGAGTATTGAAGATGAAGATATTCATGATGTAGGGCTGCTTGCCACTAGTCCCACGAGGTGAAATTTACCATATCATATATTTATGTTGGCAAGTTGTGCTCCATTATGAAAATCTTCGAATTACATGGACTAATCGCTACTGATCCTAGGGATGATTTCCAAAATAGGATGTGGTAGGAGGAGTGCCTTTGATTTCGTTTGGTCCTACAACGAACTTATATGGACGAATGTCTGACATTGCATTTTAAAATCACATTAATTGATCTCTATAAACGTATTTTCCCTTGGTGGCGGAGAAGGCATCTTCCCTTAGCTTAACACCATTTCCTGAGACGTACGAGCTCAGGAGTTATACGTTTATAGAAATTAGTTGTATGATTATGGAATGGCAATGTGGCATTCAAAGTGAAGATTTGATGTGTTATATGAAAGGTAATCGTTACCTCAAGCCTCACACTCGAAAATGACCGAAACATGGTTGATGCGGCAAGGCTATGTGGTTCGCAACCATTAGGGTATGATTATCCCCTTCTAGATATATTTCTACCTGGTATAATGTTCGGGTTTAAATTATTGTGGTGTATGCTAAGAGACGTCTCGGATAGGTCGGCAACGACTAGGGTGATGAAATATTCGGTACTATCTAGGAAGAGGTAGGCCGGTCTTATATTGGTAGAGGACCATCAGTTGGGCCTCGGTACATTCCTCTAGAGATGTACTGCCAGAAGGTAGTCCCTTCACCTGGTCATTTGTATGGAAATCCATTCTCCAATAAGTGCTTGCTATTTTGTTTGTAGAACCCACTTTGTAGCTAGTATGTTGGAATTTAATCAATGTAACAATTTCGGCTAAGATTAATAATTTTACTTGCAAATGTTTTCAAAGAAATGTCATTAAAAATAATATTCCTTATTTTTACGTAAAAATGTTTTGGTTATCATAAGGTAAAAACCCGTCCGTGTTTATGTGCAGAGTGGTCTTATGAGATACCTTTTTGTTTCCAAAACATCGTATTTTGAGTTCTCACACCAGTCCCATGACTGACCCAAAGTTTATATTGGTTTCCATTTAAACTCTAGGTGCCCTATTTTTCCGGGCAGCCAAGTAGTCAAGATCGTGTTAGAAGCATTTTGGTGGAGCATTCTGGAGAATTTTTTGGAGCATGGAGTTGGAGCATCTGATGTGGATATCTATCTATCTTTTATTTTCCACCGTGTCTAGTTTTGTTTGTACCAATAAGTGTGGGAGCAGGTAGTTATAACTATTCCTGGCTGGGTTAGTTCATACCATAACTCTGATGTATCCTAGTGAGAGTGGTTGTATGTACTTTCTATTTATATATAATTGAAATGTGAGAATTTGTGTTTCTATCTTTACTTTACTTTACCCCTGATAATCTGCCTCCCCGACACTTGGGTTTACGTGACATGAAAACCGTGGATGTAGTAGTGTCTATTCTTGAGGGTTGACGAGTTGTCACATTTGGTATCAGAGCTGAAGGTTAAGAAAAAACCTTGGCTTTGGTGGGGTATGACTCATTAGAGATAGGGTTAGTAATACCCTAGAATGAGTTTAATCTTTGAGTGTGCACGTTTAAAACCCTTATCCGAATATAAAAAAATCAAGTTGTGCTATTCTTAATATCCCTTCCCTAAGATAATTTCGTCTTTGTATTCTAAAGTTATCTTACTAAATTCAGGTAGTAAGACATAAGCACTCATAGAGGACGAAGACGGGGAAATAGCACCACCACAACAACTAACGGTTGAGCTCCAACCACTGCTTTGGTAGAAGAAGTAACTCCCATACAACCCCAGGTTAATTTTGCCACCATGTGCAAAAAATTTACCAGCTTGGGGGGAAAACCATTCAAAGGCATGGAAACTATCATTGAAGTACAAGCTTGGATTAAATCATGCAAAAGAATCTTTAAGGCATTAGATATTAGTAATGAGCAAAAGAGGTTTTTAGCCTCGTTTGCAGCTGTAGGAAGGGCTCTAGCTTGGTGGGAGTCCATTACCCTAAATGATTAGAAAGACAATTTCTCTTGGGAAAGGTTTAAGGAAGTCTTGGAGGAGCAGTACATGCTAGCATCCGGAAAATCTTGTCTTTACAGAAGCTTTATGGATCTAAAGCAGGACGAAATGACTGCTGAGGAGTATGAAAATAAGTTCAATGAATTATCTTGTTTTGGGCCAGGTCTGATTGACACGCCTTTAAAGAAAAACGAGAAGTTAATTTTCGGGATGAACGAGAAGTACCAGAGTAGGATGACTGCTCATGTAAAAGGATCGTTTATAGACTTGGTAGATATGGGTTTTTGTTATGAAATATTGGATAAGAAGAATCCAGTGGTAGCTCAGGCCAACAACAACACCAACAATTGGAAGAAGAGAAAGTTCAATCAAAGTGGGAAGAAGCCAAGGCAAGGCAAATCTAGAGGAGGACCGCAAGGTAACTATTTGAAGGATGCTACATGTTACAATTGCCAACAAAAGGGCACCCTAGAAACTAATTGCAAGAACCCCAAGGTTCATAGGCCACCACCGAACTGTTATAATTATCATTAACCGGGGCACCTGATAAAGGATTGTCCAATTATGAGAGGGGAGAGCAAGCTAGAGTATACGCTATAAAGGATGAACCTTCAACCTCTCAGGATGTAAATGGCAAAGGAGTTTTGGAAGGTAATATTTTTATCAAAGATGTTTTAGTTAGAGTATTATTTGATACAGGAGCTTCTCATAGTTTTATTGCTAAAGAAACCATAGATGAATTAAAACTTAACCCTAAGTTAGTTGATACCCCTATCTGCGTGACGAACCCTATAGGTGGTACCACTAACCTTTGTATGAATTGTGAAAAAGTCCAAATTTCCCACTCTTCCCATAAATTTCCTTTTAACCTGTTTGTTTTAGATTTTATTGGATTTGAAATTTTACTCGGTATGGATTGGTTGACTAAGTATAAAGCTATTCTCAATTGCGATAGAAGGACGATATCTTTATGGACCAGCTTTGGGAATTTTATAGAAATATCCGCTGAAGATCCTAGTCCATTGAGGGATAATTTTCTTTATGCCTTAGATTCATCCTAGGAAGGATTAGAAATGATACCTATTGTTAAAGAATCCCCAGACATTTTTGAAGAAGTAAAGAGTTTATCCCCACATTAGGAAATCGAGTTTCGTATTGACTTGATTTCTGGTGCAAGGCCGATTAAACAACATGACCGAAGGAAGGCTCCGAAGGAGATGAATGAGTTTAATAACCAACCCAGGAACTATTAAAGAAAAGGTTGATAAGACCTAGTCGTTCAAGTTTTGGATCGACAGTAGTTTTTGTTGCCAAGTCAGATGGATCTTTAAGGTTGTGTGTAGACTACCGAGATCTGAATAAACAAACGATTATGAACAAGTATCCTCTACCCTGAATAAATGACTTGTTTGATCAGTTACATGGTGCTCGAGTATTCTCAAAAATGGATCTAGCCATGGGATTCCATTAACTAAGGATTGTAGAAAAATGCATCTATCTAACTGCATTTAAAAGTCCAAATACTTTCTTCGAGTGGTTGGTAATGCTTTTGGTCTGGCCAATGCGCCTGCTTATTTTGTAGACCTTATGAATATAGTATTTAGAGATGTACTCAATAAATTCGTGTTATTTTTTATCGATGATATCCTTATCTATTCCGAGATAGAAGAAGAACATGAAAGGCATCTAGAAATTGTGTTGGAGATATTGAGAAATAATGTGCTTAAAGCCAAATTCTCAAAATGCCATTTTTGGGAGAAGGAGGTAAGATTCCTTAGAAATATAGTGTCAAGGGACAGAATTTAAGTAGATCATGTAAAGGTTGCAACTGCTCTAAATTGGAAGCAACCACAAACTCCTAAAGAAATTCGTAGCTTCTTAGGATTGGCAGGGTATTACAGAAGATTCATTCAAGACTTCTCAAAGATTTCCTACCACCTAACGAAGTTAACCATGAAGGATGCTAAATTTATCTGGACTCCTAAATGTGAAGAAATATTCCAGGAACTTAAGAGAGGTTAACAACCGCTCCAGTTCTAGCAATTATAAATAGAAATCGTGCATTAACCGTTTATACAGATGCTTGTGGAGAAGGAGTTGGTGTAGTTCTGATGCAGGAAGGGAAGGTGATCGCATATGCAAGTAGACAACTAAAGACTCATGAGAAGAATTTTGAAGCATATGACTTATAATTATTAGCCGTGGTGTTCGCATTAAAAATATTGAGGCATTATTTGTTGGGTAAGATTTTTTCATAGTTTATTTCAATAAAACTTTGAATTGACCTTAGTAAATAAAATTCCCTCTTTTAAACAAGTGAAAATTTTGAGCTCTTCACAGATTATAAATCCTTAAAGTATCTTTTCACTCAGAAAGATTTAAACATGAGGCAGCAACGTTGGCTAGAATTTATCGCATCTTATGATCTAGATATTTTATATATACCCGGGAAAGCCAACGTAGTCAGATGTGTTGAGTAGGAAGAATGTTGTTATTTCTTATTTGGTAGTAACTCCAACTCTTTTGGAAAGAAATACCACCAAGCAAAAAGAAGATCGATTCCTAAAGAAGATTATTAAAATATATACAAAGGGCAGAATTCAAGCTTCAAAGTAGATAATCGTGGAGTATTGCAGTTGAATGGGCAAATCTGTGTTCCAGATGTGGAAAATCTTAGGCAGGAGGTGTTAGCTAAATGCCACAAATCCAAAATTAACATTCATCTAGGAGTTAACAAAATGTGCAAAGACGTGAAGCGCACGTTTTATTGGAGAAGTATGAAAAGGGACATATCCATTTATGTTAGCCAATGCATAAATTGTCGATAAGTCAAAAGCAACCAACAGAAAAATTTTGGGTTACTTCAACCTCTAGATATTCCAGCTTGGAAGTGGGATCAAATATATATGGATTTCATTAATAGCTTACCTCAAACGAGGAAGGGAAAGGAAGGCATTTGGGTTATTGTAGATCGATTAAGTAGAAGTGCACACTTCATTCCAGTAAAGCCAATAAGGACCGCTGCAAGCATTGCAGAGAAATATATGAAAGAGATTGTCTGATTGCAAGGAGTTCCAAGCAGTATAGTAAGTGATTGGGATCCAATCTTTACTAGTCACTTTTGGGAAGCATTACATACAGCTTTGGGAATGAAGTTGAGTATAAGCACTGCATTTCATCCCCAAAACTGATGGACAAACGGAAAGAGTCAATCGCATTTTGGAAGATCTCCTAAGAGCATGTATTCTAGACTTTGGAGGCTCATGGGAAAATCATTTGCATTTAGTAGAGTTCTCCTATAACAACAGTTATCAAGCTAGTATCGGCATGGCACTGTATGAAGCTCTATATAGTCACCTATGCAAGTCACTAGCATGTTGGATTGAGACCGGAGATCGGTTAACACTTGGTCCTGATATGATACGAGAAGCTTCAGAAAAGGTTAATATGATTAGAAATAAGCTAAAGGAAGCATAGAGCAGACATAAAAGTTATGCAGACCAAAGGTGTAGAAATATGGAATTCTTAGTTGGAGATTCAGTCTTTTTGAAAGTCTCTCCAATAAGAGGAGTGGTGAGGTTTGGAAGGGCTGGGAAGTTAGCACCTCGATATATTGGACATTTTCCCATTCTTGAACGAATCAGCCCACTAGCTTATCTAGTGAAATTGACAGAAAGGTTGTTAGGAGTGCACAATGTTTTTCATATATCTCATTTGCGGAAACATGTGCATGACCCAGAGCAAATCATAGAAACGACTGCTAAGGAAGACTTGGAGGTGGAACCAATTTGGAAATTATTAGACGGCCTATTCGAATCGTTGATCATGATGAGAAACGATTAAGGAGGAAAGTGGTAAGGTTACTCAAAGTTCATTGGAGTGGAGATGCTGAGGAATGTACTTGGGAAACGGAGAATAGAATGAGGAAGGCATATCCTGTTTTAGGATTGATGTATAGACTGTATAAATTGTATCGTCATAGTGTACTCACTGCCTTTGGTGTAGCCACTTACCCATACTCTTGTATATATTCCATCTTATCGAATATGTTTTCTTTTGAGCTGATTTCTTCTTATCTAAATTTCGAGGATGAAAATCATTTAAGGAGGGGAGAATGTAACGATCCCGAATTTTATCACTCTAAAATATAATATTTAAATTGATTTTAAATATAAAATGTATAAGATTTTATGATTCAAATAATAATAGAGAGGATTTGGAGATAGAAATATACACAAAAATAAGAACCGTTGCTTATATCGGTAAACGTGACAAAAGTCTGATTTCAGAAAAGTAAGTTTGGATGGTTAAATAAATTTTTTTAATTATTTTAATAAAGGTTTTTATTTTTAATAACAATATACAAATTTATTTTCAAGTTTTGTTTACATAAATATATAGTTTAACAAAAACGTCAAAATGTGACCGTAAAACATTTTGTTGAAAATCAACGTTTTGCCAAAAAAAAGTTGTCGCAACATAGTTACACCTTTATTTTCATGTATATGTACAAATATTTAAATAAAGTAAGTATTAAATAAGTCACTAACCAAGTTTACTTTTCCTAAACAAGTTTAGAAATTTCTAGAAATCATTAACAAAAAAGTAAGCACTAAAAGACAAAAATGTCAAAATCAAATCTAAAAAAATATCTTATTTTATTTTACTTAATATTTAAGTGATTAAGACATAAAGTAATGAAATGAAAGGTGATGTTAAGTGTTGAAAAATGTAGTTTACTTAACGATGAAGTCAGGGCATTTTGGTCGGTTTACATAGTAATATTTTATTCCAAACTTTTTCATATAAATACCAAACCATTTCTTCACTTTTTTCACACTTCTTCTTCATCATTTCCAAGCATTCTCTCTTCATTTTCATGGCTGTGACACCCCTAATTTTAATAACATTATTCAAGAGATTTAATTAGATAAACTAAATATAATAATGTAAATATTAGAGTGATAAGGCGATTGAGATTTGAAAATTTATTTAGAGGCCGAACTTAATTAAATAAATGGGCTTATGAATGGTTCTATATGTTACTTAATAAGAAAACAATTAAATCAAGGGCATATTAGGAATTGCCGCACCATAATTCCTTAACACCTAAAACCCATGTTCTCATTCTTTCTCACGTTCATTTTTTCAAAAACTCAAAACGTAAAAACCTAAAGCTCAAGCCGGCCATTACTTAGGAGGAAAAAGAAGAGAAATTCATCTAAAGCCAGGGAATCAAGCCAAGGGAATTAATCAAGGTGAATAATAATCAAAACCATCTCTATTTTTGTTTTTAATGATCATTTAACTTTGGGTTTAAGTTTAAATTCATTATGATGATTTTTGATGATGCTATGCTTGAATTTCATGATATTATATATTCAAGCAAGTTTGTTTGATAATTGTTTTATACGGTTTTAAGGCTAAAATAATTTATTTTGGATTTTGAATGCCATGAGGACTTTATATGTTATGTAAAACATTAATTTGGAGATGGGTTTAATTTTCTGTAATTTTTCAAGTTATGGAAAATTTATTATGAATTCTTGAAGGAAGAAATGAATAAATTGGGTTTAAAATTATTTCGGCTATTATTTGAAGGAATTTGGGTCTGAAATTTATATATGTTAGATAATATATTAAAAGTTAATTTCTATGAGTTTTGGGGTTCTTTCCTAAGTAATTTACTTTAGAAATTAAATTATTTTAGATGGAGGACTTAAATGTTTTATTTGTTTTGTTTAAGTAAGGGCTTATTTGCTAAATTGTCTTAATTAGGTCTGAAATAATTATGGCGGTTATTTTAGAAAGAATTTGAAAAGCTTATGGCAACCAATCAAATGTTTACAAATAGGCAAGTTGGTTTAAAAATAATCACTTAAAAAGGCATTAAAACAGCTTTTACCCAGAAATGTTGTTTCTCTGCTTTCATAGGCTACCTTTCGACTCTTTACTTCTGCCTCAACTAAGTCGAAACCAACCAAGCCAAAACTAGTACACAAGGTATCAATATGTTGGTACGTAGTGGATTGGAGAAAGGCGGAAGGCATGATGTTGAAACCAATGCTTTCGAAGGGGTCGAAGCCTTTGTTTTACTCTCTAAAGGTATGCGCTTGCCTTGTTTTCAAAAGGATGCTTTCGAAGGGGTCGAAACCCATTTAAATAGCTTTTGGAAATGTTGCCGCCTTTTTATTTCGAAAATATAGCTTTTGAATGAGTTGCCTTGTTTTTAAATAAAAGCTTTCGAAAGGGTAGTTTCAACCCAATCGAAACCCTACTGCCGACCTTATACCATTCGAAGTATTGAAGTCATCAATGCTTTCGAAAGGTAGCTTTTGTTATTTAAATATATTAAGCCACTTCTTATAGCTTTCGAAAGGGTTAATGGTTTCGAAGGTAATGGCTTCAGAAGGGGTTTCGAAGCTAACCTTCAAATTTTTTACTTAAATCATTTAAGCTTTCGAAAGGATGGTTCCAAAGCCATCCGTTTTCCCTCCAAACTCTGTTATATGAAGGCTAATGGTTTCGAAAGGGGTACTTTCATTTATAATCACTTTGACCCAAAATATATTTTTAAAGATAAACTCAATGGTTTCAAAAGGGATACTTTCAAATGGTTTCGAAGGGGGTACTTTCAAATGGTTTCGCGGCTATGCTTTTATGAGTTAATAAGTAATGGTTTAATACTTTCGAAAGGTAGGTTCTGATGGTTTCGAAAGATATGATTTAAAGTGTTTCGAAAGGCATATGCTTAGTGTTTTGAAAAGAAGATTTGAATGCTTTCAAAGAAGGTTATCTGGTGGTTTCGAAAGTAAAAGTTAAAGGTTTCAAAAGCCTTAGTTTTCAAAACAATGAACCCAATCTCATTTTAAAGGAAAACCATGGCACAATAAAGGAGTTTTGAAATGACTTTTAAGTATAAAGTTTTGAAGAAGCTTTCCTTGATAAAATAATAGGTTAAAGGGATTAACCATGTTTCATATGAAAATGGTTTCAAGGATATTAAACCACAGATGTTGGTTTATCATGTTATTATGTTTGCTTCTTCTAATATATATTCACAGTATAATGGACCCATAACTATATTTTGGGGAAAAGGGGCAAAATAACCAGCTAGGTTGACCCAGTAGTGAATATAAATTGAGTCCTCCTAAATGAGTAGTATTGCATCCAGGAGGTCAGATAGACCAGAAAGTAGGATGCCTAAACACAGATTAAAGAAGTTGTCAGATAGACAGGTTCATAGTAAACCCATGAAAACTATGATTAGAAAGAGTTATTGGCAAGGACCAATAGGTTTGTAGTGAACCCATGAAAACTATATTCGGATAAAGTTATTGACAGAAATCAATAGGTTCCTAGTCAACCCATGAAAACAAGGATAAGAGGGAAGTTATTAGAGATACCAATTGGTTCAGGGAGAATTCATGAATAAGGAGGTTATTGGCAGGGGCCACTAGGTTCTTAGCGATCCCATGAAAACTATGAAATTGGATAGGGAGTCCATAAGCTTTAAACAGGTTAATAGTGACCCTAGAAACTATAATTCAGATAGATTGTCAAAATAAAAGGGGATGGGTAATCCAAAATTTATTTACATGTTTGCATATCATCATAATATTTTGAATTGTTATGTTTTAACCATTATGGATGCAGAAGCACAATATATGATTTTTATAAAGTTTTGGATAAGATATAGTGAGGGGAAAACCCGTTCCACTAAGCGGCGTGGTCATACTAGATATCTAAATGGTTTGAGATGGTAGATTATTATTCATACCAGGCTTTATGTCTGACTCGAAGTTTATGTTTTCCCTTTAAACTCTCGGGTACTCAATTGATTTTGAGTAGTTTGAGAGTTGAGGTTTTCAGGTACCTTTGTAGATGAATAAGCTTCCGGAGACGTGTAGGAGGCAAGCTAACTAGTAGGAGTTCTTTTTTATTTTGAGTCCACTGTGTTTTGTTATAAAGGGCAAAGTTGTTTAATTGCCTAGTTATATATACTCTGAACATCCAAGGGTGCATCTTCATATGTCGCCCTTGGCGTATGTTGTAATAATTATATTTTCTCTGAACGTGGTTCTTAAATATGGGAATATGTAATGAATGGTGAAATGATTTGAAATGGAATACGAAAGTTGTTTTATGATTTTTGAAAATTTCCATATCCTTGTGTTTCTGTTATATCAATGTATCTAACATTACCGTATTTGATCACCGAGGATTAATAACTATGGATAACCGCAACATCCGTAGCCATTAGCTTTGGGCCTCTAAGTGGGGGATGTTACAATGGCTTCCCATCTTAATTAAATAATGCCAAAATTTACTCCAAAAATTTACTAAAGGAAATATCCATTCGAACACCGCAAAACCACACCCAAAACTCTCCTTCCCATTCCCCCTACCCACGGCTGCACCCACCCTACCCACGACTGAGCCTACCTCTTCACCTAGCCAAGGCATGAGCAACCATCCCCCTCTCCAAGTCTATGCCAAGCCATTTAGAGACGAGCGTGCAAGGATTCGTAAGCTAAAAATCTCGTGTTGCGGAGCTATAGCCGATTCTCCGATTGAAAACCAAAACAAAAGTGAGAACTCTTAATTGTTATATATATATATATATGGATGTGATGATGTGATATGATT
Source organism: Allium fistulosum (assembly GCA_030737815.1). Lineage (NCBI taxonomy): Eukaryota > Viridiplantae > Streptophyta > Magnoliopsida > Asparagales > Amaryllidaceae > Allium > Allium fistulosum. Next base: position 372,065,208 of record CM060902.1, on the reverse strand, counting down.
GTATGGATGTTTTTTTATGATTTTGATCATCATATATTGTTTATCTCATATGAATGTCGGAACAAATCACGATATACACGTCGTTATTTCACATGGAAAACACTTTCCGATTGAATTTGAAAAGTAGCATGGAATTAATTAATACCTTCTAAAATGATTGAAAATGTTTTAGTAATGCTTTACAAAAAATAAAAAAATTCGATAATTTTTAAAATAAACCAATAAATGAGTCAAAACTAGACGCGTCGCGTAACGGTAGTTCGCAATTTCGCGCTGAAGAATTCAAATAAATATACGGAATGAAATTTAGCTCGAAATTCTTCGAGATAAGAATTTTTCGGACTATTATATCCATAGTTTTAAAATGAGGAAAGAAAATCAAGATTTCATATTGTAGATTTTAAAATATGTCCAAATGATATTTACAAAAAAATCGCGCTATTGCACTAAGTGACCAATGTATAAATTCTTTGAAATGAATATTTTTAAATGTCTAAAATATGAATAAATTTAATAAATTCAATAAAATAGTTTAAAAGTGATTTGAATTGAAAAATATGGATTTTAAAATATTAGAAAAGTTGTTTTAAAACGAATCAGCTTTTTGTAGCATTTTCCGCAGCACTTTTCTGCTGCCGTTTCAATAACTTTAGAAAGGAAGTTTTAAACTTAACAATTCTTTACCAATTCTTCTATAAATATTTTAAAATAAATAATTAAGTGTTTTAAATATGATTTGAGGATTTATTAATTTATTTAAAAAGGTGTAAATAAATGATTTAAAGAAAAGGTGTCAAAATCAAGTGATTTAATCTTGGCTCTAAAAGCCGACGAGTAAACTGGATTTTTCTATTCGTGGGATCTGGATGTGAGGTGCTTAAACTAAGGAGATGGTTAGGAGTAACCAGTGCCCCAGCTCACCTAGCCTCTTCCCAGGACAAGGGATAAATAAGGTCGAAATGTTGGAAATGAGTTAAGTATAAAAGTTTAAATTTTCCAAATTTAAATACTCATAAGTTACTTCCTAAAAATGACTTGATAAATTTCAAAAAGGAAGGTTAAAATGATTCCATATTTACTAAAAGAATACTTTTAAGATATATATCTCTCGAAGATATTTCGATAAAGAAATGAATGAATCAAACAACAATCATCTACTTATAAAACACCATTTTTATCGCTGATTGGATTTTGAAGAAATCGGGGTAGGATCTGGGAAATCCTATCCGAAAACCACTTCAACCAATTTGCATTTCGAAGTAAAAACATGATGAGGATAAGAGAATGGAAGATAAAGATATTCATGATGTAGGGCTGCTTGCTACTAGTCCCTCGAGGTGAAATTTATTGTATCATATATTTATGGTGGCAAGTAGTGCTCCATTATGAAAATCTTCGAATTGCAAGGACTAATCACTACTAGTCCTAAGGATGATTCCCAAAATAGGATGTGGTAAGAGGAATGTCTTCAGTTACATTCAATCCCAGAACGAACTTATATGGACGAATGTTTGACGCTACATTTTAAAATCACATTAATTGATCTCTATAAACGTATTTCTGCTTGGTGGCGGAGAAGGCAACTTCTCTTAGCTTAACACCCTTTCCTGAGACGTACGAGCTCAGGAGTTATACATTTATAGAAATCAATTGTGTGATTATGGAATGGCAATGTGGCATTCAAAGTGAAGAGTTGATGTGCTATGTGAAAGGTAATCGTTACCTCAAGCCTCATACCCGGAAATAACGAAACATGGTAGATGCGGCAAGGCTATGTTGTTCGCAACCATTAGGGTATGATCATCCCCTTCTAGATATATTTCTACTCGCTATAACGTTCGGGTTTAAATTATTGTGATGTATGCTAAGAGGCGTCTCGGATAGGTCGGTAACGACCAGAGTTATGACATATTCGGTACTATCTAGGAAGAGGTAGGCCGGTCTTATATTGGTAGAGCACCATCAGTTGGCCCTCGGTACATTCCTCTAGAGATGTACTGTCGGAAGGTAGCCCTTCACCTGGTCATTAGTATGGAAATTCATTCTCCAATAAGTGCCTACCATTTTGTTTATAGAACCAACTTTATGGCTAGTATGCTGGAATTTAATCAATGTAGCACTTTTGGCTAAGATTGATAAGTTTACTTGCAAATGTTTTCAAAGAAATGACATTAAAAATAATATCCCTTTTTTTACGTAAAAATGTTTTGGTTATCATAAGGTATAAACCCATCCGTATTTATGTGCGGAGTGGTCTTATGAGATACCTTTTTGTTTTCAAAACATCGTATTTTGAGTTCTCACACCAGTCCCATGATTGACCTGGATTTTGTTTTCCATTTAAACTCTAGGTGCCTAATTTTCCGGGCAGCCAAGAAGTTGCAATTTGGTGGAGCATTCTAGAGAAGTTTTTGGAGCATGGAGTTGGAGCATCCGATGTGGATATCTATCCATCTTTTATTTTTCGCCATGTCTAGTTTTGTTTGTACCAGCAAGTGTGGGAGCAGGTAGTTATAACTGTTCCTGGCTGGGTTAGTTCATACCATAACTCTGATGTACCCTAGTGAGAGTAGTTGTACGTACTTTCTATTTATATATAATCGAAATGTGAGAATTTGTGTTTCTATCTTTACTTTACCCCTGATAATCTGCCTCCCCGTCACTTGGGTTTGCGACACATGAATACCGTGGATGTATTAGTGTCGATTCCTGAGGGTTGAGCAGATGGGTCGTCACATCAATGAAATATGCGGGTGCATTCGTCAATCCAAATGGCATCACAAGCCACTCATAAGAGCCATAACGGGTCTAGAAAGATATCAATGGAATGTTATCCTTTGTAATATAGAACTGATGGAAACCGGTTGCAAGGTTAAGTTGAGAAAAGACCTTAGCACCGCTTGGCTAATCAAACATATCATCAGTTCTGGATAAAGGATATTTATTCTTTATGGTGAGCTCGTTCAGCTTCGGTAATCATTGCACAACCAAAGGGAACTATCATCTTTCTTCACAAACACTACTACAGTGCCCCAAGGTGAGCTACTAGACTAGATAAAATTCTTAGTCTCTAGCTTTGACAACTGTTATTTAATTCCTCATTCTCTTTGGTAGGTATCCTTGTGGGAGGACGACTAACTCACTAAGCTCTAGGAATTAGACCAATACAGAACTCTATAGCTCACCTTGGAGGAAAATCAATAATAGGATCGAAAACAACAAGATAATCTCTAACAATAGGGATTCTGGCAATGTCATCTTCTTCCCGAGATTCAAGAGCAAATAGGGAATCGCTTGAGCTTTTGCTAAGGTTTCCAAGTGCCAGGCTGAGACAATCTATGGAATCTAGATGGCTAAGAGTTATTACTCTTTTAGGCAATAAAAGATGAGCATCATATCGATCCAACCAATCCAAACCAAGAATAATGCCAAAACTCCAGAAACTCAAACACATGCAAATCACACAAGAAAGAGAATCCACATAAGTCCAAAACAACATCTTTACATAACATCACAAGGGTTGCATAACTTCCCTATAGGATTAGCAATCCTTAAAGATGTAACCAGGGAAACCACATTAAGGTCAAATCTGTCAACCAATTCCTTTAACATGAATGAATGAGATGCACCCATGTCGAAAAGAACTCTAATGGAAGAATATCTAAATAAGGTTGTACCTTCGAGGAAGGGTGGAGCTTTCCTCTTGGTTTGAGATAGTCCACAAGAAATCTCTAAAGCATATAAACTCCCACTCTTGTCGCCCTTCCCAACAATTTGGCAAGAGCAACTGAAGTGACCTGTCTCCTTACAAACTCAACATTGCTTTGGTCCTACTATCTGTCTATGCTTGTTGCATTCCTTAGAATAATGACTTGCTTTGCTACAATTGTAGTAGATAACCTGAGTAGTATCTTTCTTTGGAGTGAACCATGCCTTGCTTCTAGCTTACTTATTATTCTAGAATCCGAGCCTTTGCTTCTTGAAAAGGAACTTCCTCTTCTGACCAAAACTAGGTTTACTCCTTTGCCCCTCATCTCCACTCTCCCTCTCTCAACCTCCTCTAGTCTCAAAGTAGTATCCACTCTCCCTCATCTCCACTCAAATGTTGTCTCAAGCTGGGGAAGTAAGGTTTTCCTTAAAGCCTTAGTCATGCCATACACAAACTTTTGATTCTTCTTGAGAGGAGTGTTGATGAGATCTGTATCATATTTTGAAGGAGCCTCAAAGATAACCATATACTCTATCACTGTCATCTGACCCTGCTTCAAATCAATGAACTTCCTAGCCATAATTGCTTTCTCTACCTCAAGGAGGAACTTTTGCTTAAAGTGAAGCCTGAACCAATTCCATATCAGCTCGCCCTCATCAATCGGCTACTAAAACCTCAAACCAATCAAGTGCCCTCTCCTGCAATTAACTAGAAGAAATCTGAACCCTTTGTTGATCGGTGACTCCCATGCGGGTAAAGATGCGCTTTCAAGTCTTGAGACATGCTTGAACTCCAATAACTCCCTCTGTGCCCTTGAAGTTCTTCCTTCCAAGGCTAGCATGATCACCACACATTCGAGCAAAATCAAAGCAGGGAGTAAGGGGTTAGGAGTTGTGGAAGAACTGGATCCCTGAATGCTCTATACAACCTCCATACACTGATCGATGGTCGTAAACACAGCCTCATAACTGGAACGATTGGACCATCTAGCATCTCCAATCGGGTAGATCGACTACCAGTCATTCTCACTTCTACATTAAAGTGAGATTCACATTTAGAATAAACAAGATAAATATATTCACATATTAAATCATACAAATAACAAGTACGCTGAAGGTGACTGTCTTAATAATTACCATGTACTCCTAGCTTATATATAAGGAATTTACCCAACACTCAAGGACAGGAACTCCTAAGTCCAACTAGGCCACTGATTCGTGTCTTTTTGTTATATATATTATTCTGAACCTTGCTCTAATTCCAACTGTAACATCCAGCCTCTATATCTATATTACCGAAGAGTATTACTGGGTAATACTATCTTATAATACGGAGAATAAAGCTATATGGGGCTCACACACGTGAATATTCCCTTTGCCTAACACCGGTACATATCTCAAATTGCAAAGCACATAGTCCTATGTACACATTATCGACACAAAGCAATAAACATGTGTGGTTTCCATAATAGAACAATATATAATATAGAAGTAATAAATAGAGATCACATAATCATAATCCATCGACAAAATATAATACATCAATAAACATGACTAAGGTGAGCAATAAAATACTAGTCCAATGCTCACTCCATCAAATATACATATCGTTGTCACAATACTTACTTCATCATGAATAAATGAGGCTTTAAAAAAAGATAGGGAAATTATCATCCGAAAATGTATACTAGGCTCCAAAAGGTGTCCCATAAGTCATGCAATCTACTAGGTACCTAGATCTGAAATATCTCGGACTCTACCGAGTATTAAGGTCAGACTATGTCTAAAGAGTATGTCAGAGCATGTACGGTGAGATATAAAAGAAATATCATATACACATTCCATAAATAAGCATCACTTAATAACATCCATATCATACACTACCACCTCCACCATCAGTCCTAATGTGGGACAATGCCTTCGATAGATTGGCCCTAAGAGGGGTATGTGTATAAGAAAGATATGTAGACCCTAAATAAGGTAACATACAAGCACTAAAGCGATACTAAACAACACAAATAGTACTAGGGCAAGGGTAATTCCGATAACATTTTAACATGCAACTAACCTCTAGTGCCTCGTACAATGACTATATCTCTAATGAGGTTATAGATAAGAACTGTCATCAAATGCGAATTTACCTAAGTCGTCTAGATGGGAGACAACCATACCGCAGCACTACTTTAGGAAAAGCTAATGACCGTAGCCCATTTCTTATCTCCTAGTTAATCCCAGAATTGCAACAAAAATATCCATCTGCATGTCAAAAACACGCTGCCAGACTACGCTGAGCATTGGTCACGATTCCTACTTGCTCTTAGTAATGGACTATTGGTCCTTATGTGTCGTCAGGGCAATGTCTCTATTTAGAGTAATAACCCTCAGCCTTAATACACACACGATTGATATCAAAAATTTCGGGCACGACCCTATAATCAGAACTGCTATGACGGGTACTAGCTTATCGTGTGGGTACTAATCACTTGCTCTCCCTAGAAGCATGAACCCTACGACATATATTCAAACACTCTCAGCCCTACATGTCCTAATGAAAGCATAATGTAACTAAGTATACATACACTTGCTTTTCTACAGTCCTCAGTGTGATGGCATCGCCCAACCGTCCAACTCCATAAATCACCTCTATATGAATCCCTACGCTCTTAACCCTTAGTAACTGACATTTAATTTCAAATAGAAACCATCAAATATCACTTGAGCATCCCATATCACTTAGTGTTGTCCAATCGTTTACTATGAACTCATAAACTACATTCACTTCACAAATGATATTCTATATAAGAAGTCCAGAGAATAACCAAAGGAATATACCAAAAATCCCACACTAGATGGTTTTATAGCCTGTTTATTCAAATTCCTCGTTACATAGAAATGATAAAAAAAACATCCAATTGTGTAAAAGAGTTTTAAAAGTAAAAAATATTCATTTATTTCTAAAGTGTTCGCATACTTTATTTTGATAAAATAACTCTTCATTTCATCCATTTATAACTAAAATTCACATTTTAACCTTCTTTACCAATTCCAAAAATAGCCAATATAAAATCATACTTATCTATTTTCTAGCACACCAAATAATTTTCGAACACACATTGAATTTTGAAAAATTGCAAAAGCTTCAAAACAATTTGTGTTTTTTTAAATAATTAATATTTACTATAGTTAGCATTATACATAAATTAATCCACTTTAGAAATAAAAAAAATTTAAATTATTATTACTGAAATATAATAGGGGTTATCAGGTCCATTACTTATATTTTTTGTTAATTTATTTTTAATTTTTTTAAATATTGACATGTGCACCGCACAGGCCTAGAATGTATCCAGGCTTTGCACCCGTGCATCGGTCACCATAACCGTGGGACCAGTCATGGCATGGAACTTAAAATTTCCCGGTCCTGCAGCCACTTTCAATCTGGACTCCCTTTCATCCCCAACCGTCCTTCACTCCTCCTCCCAAACCCTATTTTATCTCTAAACCCTACTCTACAATCCAACAACTCAAGCACATCTGTATCACACACATTTAATCAAGAAAAACTCGATGCAATGGGTTCAAGTGGAGTATACAACATACATTTCAAAAAAAATAACATTCAACATGAAATGCATATTTTTAGACAAAGATTGTGAGCAAAGACTACTCACCATGAAGTAGTTAACCTTCTACTATATAATTGCTCCTTCCTTGTCCTCCTTTTCTCTCCTCTACAAAATCCAATGCAGGCCAAATAGAATCAAAATCTCAACTTCTCCTTGCCTAGAGGTGTACTATGGTGTTGATAAGAATATATATTGATTTTAGAATTTTCGGGAATTTATCTCTATTTTTCTTTAATTTTTAATAAATGGGATTAGGGTTTTCATAATCGGCTTTAATGAAGACAGAGATAAAAAAAAGTGTATACGGGAACTGAATTTGAAGGCAAAGTGGAGGATTCTAAACTTCTTATGAAAGGTAAAAGAGAGTAGATATTTCTTAAGTGTTAAGATGGGCTAATGGGCTCTCTTATCTATTGGTATTTATTTCTTTTCCTTTCTTCTTCTTTGCTAATCTATTTTTCCTCCCATGACAAGTTAGCCCAAAATTCCAAATAAAATTCATATTTATTATCCGTAAATATTTTACTACCATTTCATAATTTTCCCAAAATTATTTTCTATAATTTATACCAATTAAGTAATTATTTCATATTTACCTTTTATAGCCCAATTTCAATAATAGATTTATAAACTATTTTTTTAAGTGAAATAAAATTATCCTCCATTTGTATTAATCACTTTATTATATTTGTTTTTAATATTCGACTTTATAAAAATTATTCAACCATTTTTAATATATTTTAAAAATCACTAACTCTTAAAAATGTCCAATCTCATTTTAAAAATCAAAATTTACTCAAGTAAACTATTCCAATACTTTATAAAAAAATTCCTTATATAATTTCCAAATTATTTCTATTTATCCATAATTTTACTATTAATTTAATTAGTTATATCTTTATTTTAATTCTATCTCAGCTATGGGTTGTTACATAGCCCATCAATAAAATCCATGAACATTGAATCCCACTTCACTAACAACCCACTTCATTCCTTCCCAAAAGAATACTCTCTTCATCTCATGACACATCTTCATGCCCCAAGGATGAATAGTAAACTTAGAACGATGACTTTCTTCCAAGACCTCCTTCCAAAGACTTCCCACATTCAAAACATGCGGTCTCCCTTTCTTTCTAAGCCATCCATTCGAGCCTATCTTTAATCCTATCAGATCTTCAATATATGCACCTATTCCCAATTGCCTAGTTCTTTCGGCTAACAATGGATCTTCTCTTTGCCTTGTAGCAATTTTGTCTACAATGGTTAGATGTACTTCCAAACTTGCTACCATCCCCGAACCTCGACTTGATCTTCATTTTCTTTATAATGCACTCCACAAGACCCCAATGTCTCTAACATCTCCATTCCTCAATTATGGCTAACACACCATTCTGATGCTTTCTACTCAAAGCATTCACAACCTTGTTCCTCTTTGTTGGCGTATACTCTATACCGAAGTCGTATGCCGCCAAGTATTCTAGCTGTCTTTGTTGCTTCACATTTAACTCTTTTTGAGAGAATAAATACTTAAGGGACCTACAATCCATTTACAACTCAAACCGCTCTCCTAAAAGATAGCGTCTCCAAATTTCCAGGGTAGAGAATACCACTGCCAACTCCTAGTCCCAAGTTAGAATTTAACTTCATGCGATCTTAACTATTTAATGCATTAGCTATCACTCGCCCTTTTTGCATCAACACCGCTGCAAAATCTGTTCCATAAGCATCGGTATACACTACAGAATCTTGTTTCCCTTTAGGTACAATCAAGAAAGGAGCATTTGTCAATTACTTCTTCAACCCCTCAAATGACCCTTTATACCTAACGGTCCACATGAACTTCTTGTTTTTTTCAATTAAACTTGTTAAGGGTGCGGCTACATGCGAGAAATTGTTAATAAATCTACGATAATAACTAGCTAAACCCAAGAAACTTCTCATCTCTATGACAGTCTCGAGTTCTTTCCAAGCACCAATGCTTTTTACTTTTGATGGATCCACTTCCAATCCATTCTCCGATACCAAATGACTAAGGAACTTTACTTTCCATTTTCAAAAGTGACATTTGAAAAGCTTTGCCTTCAATTTTTGCTATCTCGGTGTCTCCAATTCCAATCCAGGATGGACTTCATGGTCTCTCTCATTCTTTGAATAAACTAAAATGTCAGCAATGAAGATAAACACAAACCTATTCAACTAACCTTGAAAGTTCGGTTCATAAGATCTATGAAGAACGCATGGGCATTAATCAGTCCAAATAGTATCACTAACCACTCACATAAAACCATATCTTGTTCTAAGCGTGGCCTATGGAATACTATTCTCTGCTACCCTTAGTTAGTGGGATACCGTTGTCAAATCTAGCAGCGAGAATATTCTTGCTTCACTCAACTAATCAAACAAGTTGTCTATCCTAGGCAATGGATAACGTTCTTTACGGTGAGCTCATTCAACTTTTGGTAATCAATACACATCCGTAAAATTCTATCCGACTTCTTTATTAATATCGTGGATGCTCCCCACGATGAACTATTTGACCTAAGAAAACTTTTATGCTCAAGTTCCACTGGATGCTTCTTCAATTCTTCCATCTCTTAGGGAGACATTCTATTAGGTGGTATACTAATAGGTTATGCCTCAGCATTAAGTCTATACGGAACTCAATTGCTCTTCTTGGCGGTAATCCCATTAGTGGTTCAAAAATATCTATAATTCTCGAACTACCAAGACTCTACAATATCATCTTCCTGTTCCTTCATCGTACACAACGTCAACCCAGATTTCTCATCCAATACATCTAATTCCACCATGATTTTTTTCCCGTCACTGGGATTTCTCAAAGCAATGACTCTATTAACACAAAAGGTCCTAACATCATTGCACATTAACTAGTCCATACTCAAAATTACCCCATAATCCACGAAGTCAAACATAAATGGGTTGCTAACAAACAGATAACCATACAAATCAAACATAAGGTCAGCTACCTTAAACCGAGAGTAAAATACCCACCGATCGGATTAACTATGGGTAAAGATATGACTAAATAATTGTTATCTAACTCCAACCTATCCGCTACATCTTTTGAAATGAAAGAATGGGTAGCACCCGTATCAAAATGTGTTGGATCTGGGTTAGCCCACAACGAAAGATATGGGTGAATTTTACAAAAAAGGTCCCTTATATATTGGGCTGAAGTATAATTTATTTAGAACCTTTCTAAATTTAATTCAAATTAAATCTCTTATTTCATTTACATTTATAAGGAATAGATGGAATTTTATTTAATTTATATTCAATTAAATATTATGGTACATATATGTATTATGTACATATATGTATGTGTGTGCATGTGTAACATAATAATCCATGCAAGGTATAACATGTCTGTATATAAATGTTGGGATTTATCACAATGGACATGTTAGCTCATCTTATATTTATTGTATGATGTCTAAATATATGTATGTATATAAACTTGTTATTCAAATAAGTATGAAAACAATATAGATATATACTTATATATATGTATGAAAAATTTAAGAATTGCATATATGTAAAAATAAACAATACATATTGTAGGTTGCGGAATTATGGATCTTAAGGCTAAATAAACACTAGAGGGAAGGGGTGAATAGTGTTTTCTACCTTTTGTAAATCATTTCAAATTTCCAAGTTTAATATTAAATCATAGAATTTTAACACAGAAGTGTATCAACAGTCAATCATATATGCAAACACAAATAAGTAAATGCAATAAAGTAAAGTAGAGAGTTAGAGAGATGACACCAGAGATTTTATACTAGTTCGGATTTCTCCTATATCCTGTCCCGTACAATTGCTTGTATGGATTTCTTTTCAAATGTCATCTTTAAACGAGCAGAAGGCAAACCCAATTACAATCTTGATTCCGAGGCTACAAGACACACCCTTTGGGTTTTACGGGCTCAAGGTATACCCACTTGATTTGGACGGGCTACAAAAACACCCACTCGGATTTTTGGGCTACCAAGCACACCCAATTGATTTGAATGGGCTACAATCACACCCAAGCAAATACAACTAGAGTTTGATGGTTTTTCCAAAGACAATTTATTGAACTTTGGATACAATGGATCCTATAGCCTCTTGGACAGCACTTTAATCTTTGATTGAGAGAGAGATGATTGAAAACTGATAATAAATAGTAGTGAATCAAATCAAAGAAGTTCGAATAGATTCTATGTAATTTTGAGTATAAATAAGAGTAATTTTTAAGAAATATTTTGAGAGAGTAAGAGGAGAGAAGATAATAAGAAAGTAGTTGTTAAAATATTCGTTTGAAACCCCTCTTTATAGAGAATAAACAAACATGTCTATTCATGAAGAGTTACGAGGAATAAACACTTCATTTCAAAATTTGAATTTCAAATTTGCAGCATGTTTGTCGACATACTCGTAGGGTATATGTCGACATATACCTTTGAAAATTGAAAATTCTTTTGTTTTTAAATATTTTGATACTTTGTAAAATAATTTAATCATAATTAATAAACATTTTAAACTTTGAAAGTATTTTATAAAATATTTTTAAATATATTTTAAAAATATATTTTGTTTTAAAAATAGAGGATGAGAAAATGGGAAATAGAGTTCAAAGATTGCTACCAGGGACTTTAACAATATTCTATGACTCTATATATTATACTATAGTCTTGAGATCTTCATAACTTAGTCTTTATACTCATGAGTCTTCGTGTCCATTCTTTGAGTCTTTATACTGTACAGTCTTTGTTTCAACACCTGTATAATATCGTGCACTATATACTATATAACTTGGCAAAACATTAGTATTCATATTTTATATGAATGTATTTTGTTATCAAAGTTGTAATCATCAAAATCAATAACTGAGGCATAAACAATCTCCCCCTTTTAATGATGACAACCATTAATATCCTGTATATATAAAATATGATATGACTCCCATTGAGATAGATAACCCCCTGAATATATGCATATGTATATTTTATATTTTTCTCACCTTTGTCATCAATAAAAACGGGTGAAAAAGTAATATTTCTTCATGAATCAAATGCTTAGAGACTATAGATTCAAAGTCAATAACTAAGTTAAAATGATATGATTATGATAATGATATATGATGATTATATGATATGCAATTCACTATTAATCATCATGTAATAATGTGGACTTATAAAGTAAATTTTATTTATCCAAGTCAAACAATACATAATTCATATGTACAAACCAATCCAAATCAAACTAAAGCACAGAAATCAAAATAGCAAACCAAAATGCATACAAGACCAGATCTAATCCTAACAAACCAAACTATTACATACTATACTTAAGTATATGGTTTTCTTTTGATTATAGGGGACTTATGGATGGGGCAAAAAGAGTAGTGAAGACAAAGTTCCCCTTTCGTACGACGAGATTTTCATCTCGATCAAAGCATACTTCGCCCACACATTTGACCTCATCATCATCTTATTCCTCTTCCTCTTCTTCTTCCTCTTCTTCCTCTTCATAATTCATAGGATTGTGACTGACTAGATTAGGATTATCCTTCTCGATTACAGTTGGATTTCTTGGATCATCCAATAGATATTTTTGGAGATTACGAACAATCTGTCCTTTCTTCTTTTGTCCATTTAAGAGGCGTAGTTGAACAACCTCTATTTTTGAAAGCATATTGAATACATACTTCAGATCACCTTCAACCTTAGTGACTTTGACCATGGTGGTGGTTTGGAAGGGGCCTAGATTGGGAGTCTGAAAGGAAAGCATGGGGTTTCTTCTCTTGGGTGTTTGGAACTCAGGAAGCCATTAAATTATTTTTATTCATAATTACAGAAGAAAGAAGACAGAGAAATGAGAATTATTTCAAAATTTGATGGTTATATAGTTGCATTTTGAATTTTGAACCTAGGAGGGAAATATTTTGTCAAAAATTTCCAGTCTATGTCGACATATGGGGAGGGGGTATGTTGACATATGTAGTTTAATTTTTGACATATTATTTTTATTTTAAATAATTTTTATTATATTATATTTATATTTCAGAGAAAGAACATATTTCTAACTCTCTTCTAAGTTTAATAAAAGATGTTTGAGTTAATGGTTTTATTAAAATATCAGCTATTTGATTTTCAGTACTTATATATTCAAGTGAAATTACTTCTTTATTTATGTTATTTCTCAGAAAATGATGTCTTATATCTATATGTTTGGTTCTAGAATGATGTGTTGGAATTTCAGATAGATTTATTGCACTTGTTTTATCATAGTATATTGGTGATTTAGTTAAATTTAAACCAAAATCTTTTAAGGTTTGTTGCATATAGATTACTTGTGAACAGGCTAATGCAGCTGAAATATATTCTGCTTCTTTTGTAGACTGAGACATAGAATTTTGCTTTTTGCTAAACTAGAAAACAAGAGAATGTCCTAAAAAGTGACAAGTTCCACTTGTACTTTTTCAGTCTGATTTGCATCCAGCATAGTCAACATCACTGTATGAAATTAAATCAAAAGAATCTTCTTTTAGGTAGAAAAGTCCATAGTCTAGTGTGTTATTTACATATCTTAATATTCGTTTTATGTATTTTAGATGAGTTTCCTTAGGTTGAGATTGATATCTTGCACATAGATAGACACTATGCATTATATCTGGTCTACTAGCAGTTATATAGAGTAAAGATCCTATAATACCTCTATATAATTTTTGATCACATTTTTTGAGTTTCTTCTTTATTTAATTTCTCATTGGTTCTCGTAGGAGTTGGTTTTCCACTAGTATTTGACATACCAAATTTCTTAACTAAGTCTTTGGCATATTTTTCTTGACTTATAAAAATTCCATTATTTAATTGCCTTATTTGTAGTCCTAAAAAGAATGTTAGTTCTCCCATATGATTCATTTCAAATTCCTTGGTCATTATATCTGAAAATTCTTTATTTAACTATTCATTTGTTGATCCAAAAATAATATCATCTACATATATTTGTATAATTTGAATATCCTTACTATTTATTTTAATAAATCGAGTACTATCTAGCTTTCCTATTTCAAAATTAGATTGTAACAAATAGGATTTTAGTCTATTATACCAAGCTCTAGGAGCTTGTTTTAGGCCATATAAAGCTTTCTTTAATTTATTAACGTGATTAGGTAGTTTTTCATCTTTAAAAAGTGGGGATTATTCTACAGACATCTTCTTTAACAAATCCATTTAAAAAGACACTTTTGACATCCATTTGAAATAATTTAAAGTTATTATGATTTGCAAAAGCAAGTAAAATTCTGATAGCTTCCAATCTGGCTACAGGAGCAAAAGTTTCATCAAAATATATACCTTCTTCTTGACTATAAACTTGAGCAACTAAACATGCTTTATTTCTAATAATTTCTCCTTGTTCATTCATTTTATTTCTATATACCCATTTAGTTCCTATTACAGACTTATCTTCAGGACTTGGGACTAATTCCTAAACATTATTTCCGGTAAACTGACTTAGTTCTTCTTGCATAGCAAGAATCCAAGAATCATCTAATGATGCATCTTTTGGATTTTTAGGTTCAATAGTTGAGATAAAAGCAATATTACTCATTTTATTTAATTGATTTCGTGTTTTTACAACAGATTCCATATTTCCTAGAATAGTTTCTATTTGGTGATCTTTTAAATACTTTGTTCCTTTATTTGATGTAAATTTTTGAAGTTGTTAGTATTTTTATCATTAGTGATTTCATTATTAGTAATTTCATTAGTTTTATCAACATTTGCTTCTTCATCAAAACTAGTATTATTGGTTTTCAAATTCTCATCAAATGAAACATATATTATTTCTTCAATGGTGTTAGTTCTGGTATTAATAACTTTATAAGCTTTACTTCTATTATAATAACCAATAAAAATACCTTTATCAGATATAGCATCAAATTTATCTAAATTATCCTTTGTATTTAATATAAAACATTTCCTACCAAAAAATCAAAAATAAGATACTTTAGGCTTTTTATTATAAAATAATTCATAAGAAATTTTCTTTGTCAAAGGTTTTATTAAAATTCTATTTAAAATATAACGTTATGTAGCAACTGCTTCAGCCCAAAAATTTTTAGGTAAATCACTATCATTTAACATTATTCTAGCACATTCTTATATAGTTCTATTTTTACATTCTACTACTCCATTTTGTTGAGGTGTTCTTGGAAAGGAAAAATTATGAGTTATTCCTTTCTTATTACAAAAGTTTTCAAAATGATCATTTTTGAATTCTCCTTCATAATCTCTCCTAACCGTTTTAATTTTAGTTGACATTCGATTTTGAATTCTTTTAGTAAAAATTTTAAACATTTCAAATGCTTCGCTTTTAAGTTTCAAGAAGATTGTCTATGTAAATCTAGAAAAATGATCTACAATTACAAAGATATATCTATTATGATTATTAATGTATTTCTGAAGGTCCAAAAAGAACTAGGAGAAGAAGTTTAAGAGGATGAGATGTAAAAAATTATATCTTTTAATTTTAGTGAACTTTTATGAAGTTTTCCTAATTGATAGGTGTCACATAATTTATTGACATTAAAACTCATTTGAGGGGAGACCCCCAACAAGTTCCTATCTAGCAACTTTAGAAAGGTGTTTAAAATTCAAATGACCAAATCTTTTTGCCAAATCCAAGGGTCATTAGATTCAGCCAAAAGATATAAATTATCATTGATCACTTTCATAATTAAAATATAGATGTTACATTTCCTAATAGCTTCAAAGATAATTGTTGACTCATTATATTTGATATGGCAATTATCCTTTTTAAACTTAATTTTAAAACCCTTATCACATAATTAACAAATACTAAGCAAGTTATGTTTCATATTCCTAACTAGCAAACATTAGAAATAGTTGGAATTTTAGAGTTACCGGCATCACCGATGCCAATCACATATCCTTTTGAGTTGTCTTCGAAGTTAACTGATCCACCGTCTTTATAGACAACATCTTTCAAGAGCTCTGGATTTCCAGTCATGCGTCTTGAGCATTCACTATCCAATATCCATTTGTCCTTCTTGATTTGTGATGTTTGATTTTCAAGTGTCTATTCACCATTAGCCATATAACAATCTTGTTCCTGTAATTCAAAATTACACCTTTCTAAGAAATCAAGTGACTTTTCAATACAATTAGTTTCTTCTAACATTTTGGTTTCACAAAACTGTTTTTCAATAAAAGTATTAAAAATATTACTAGCCATTTAAAAATCAAATTACGAGTTTCTGAAAACCTAGTGTTGTGATACTAAGTGTAGGTTGCAAAATTATGGATCTTAAGGCTAAATAAACTGTAGAAGGGGTGAATAGTATTTTCTAACTTTTGTAAATCCTTTTAAATTTCTTTTAAGTTTAAAATTAAATCAAAGGTTTTCAACATAGAATTGTATCAACAATCAATTACAGATGCATATATAGACAAGTAAAAGCAACAAAGTAAAGTAGAGAGCTAGAGAGATGACACCAAGGTTTTATACTGGTTTGGATTTCTACTACATCCAGTCTTGTACAATTGGTTGTACAGATTTCTTTTCAATTGCCAATCTTTAAATGGATGGTAAACCCAATTACAATCTCAATTCCGTGGTTACGAGACACACCCTTCTGATTTTATGGGCTTAAGGTACACCCACTTGATATGGACGGGCTACAAGCACACCCACTTGGATTTCCAGGCTACTAAGCAAACCCACTCGAATTTTCACGCTACTATGCACACTCAATTGATTTGAACGAGCTACAATCACACTCATGCAAATACAACTAGAGTTTGATAGTTTTTCCAAAGACAATTTCTTGAACTTTGGGTACAATGGATCCTATAGCCACTTGGATAACACTTTGATCTTTGATTGAGAGAGATGATTGGAAACTGATAATAAATAGTAGTGAATCAATTCACAAAAGTTTGAATTGATTTTGTATAATTTTGAGTAAAAATAAGAGTAATTTTCAAGAAATCTTTTGAGAGAATAAGAGGAGAGAAGATAATAAGAAAGTGGTTGTCAAAAAATTCGTTTCAAACCCCTATTTATAGAGAATGAACAGACATGTCCATTCGAAAAGAGTTACAGCGAATAGACACTTCATTTCAAAATTTGATTTTCAAATTTGTGGCATATGTGTCGACATACTCATAGGGTATATGTCGAAATATCCCTTTGAAAATTGAAAATTCTTTGTTTTTAAATATTCTGTAAATCTTATGCTTTGTAAAATATTTTGATACTTTGTAAAATAATTTAACATAGTTTATGAATATTTTAAATTTTAAAAAACTTTTATAAATATTTTTAAATATATTTTAAAACATATTTTTAAATATCTTTTGTTTTAAAAACAAAATATAAGAAAATGGGAAATATAGATCAAAGATTGCTACTAGGGACTTTAACAATATTCTATGACTTTGTATACTATACTATAGTCTTGAGATCTTCATATCTTGGTTTTTATACTCATGAGTCTTCATGTCTTTTCTTTGAGTCTTTATACTATACAATCTTTGATTCAATACCTGTATAATATCCTGCACTATATAATATATAACTTGGCTAAACATTAGTATCCATATTATATATATATTTTATTATCAAGGTTGTTATCATCAAAATCAATAATTTAGGTATAGCGCGCGCACGCACGCACACACACACACACACATATATATATATATATATTGAATTAGACATTAATCAAATAAACAACTATATAAATATAAACATATATACATATATATACATAATAAAGTTTTTTTAAATATAATGCACATGTATATTTTACATTAACAAAATTAGATATATATATATATATATTTGTGTGTGTGTGTATGCACGCATGTGTGTATCTATATATAATTATATTTATAACATCCGAAGTATTTCTAAATATATGTATTTAAATGTATATATTTATATAATTATATCAATTATGAAAAACAAATAAAAATAAATATTTTTTATTGCATTCTAGATCGATCACAACACATGAAATATTTGACTATAATTTTATATTAGTAAATTATTTTTGTCTATATGAGTTAGCCGAAAAGCGTTAAAATAATGTCATAAATATTTTTGTATTATATTTTACAAATTTTAAATTTTTAGAAATTAAAACATTATATTTAAGGTTTAGAAAACAATTCTGAAATTTTCTAAGTAATTTTTTTATTAATTATTTATTATTGGCCGCACTTATAAATGATTTTTTTAGAATAAAAATTTTAGGGCCCGTTTGGTTTTATTTTGTATTTTGAGTTTTGTGTTTTCAACTTCCTCTAAGAAACATGAAGAAACAAGAGATGATGATTTATAATTCTTAGCCGTTGCGACGACCAACGCACAACGAAGGAGTTACATTGTTCTCGTGCTTTTCTTACATCTCGAAACACGAAAAACAAAATAAACTTGTTTTCTATTTTACATGTTAATTTCATATTTCAAAATTGTTTGTTTTTCAACAATGCATACAACGGACACGCTTTTGTATAGACGAAAACACAAAACTAAAAACGACAAGCCAAACGGGGCCTTAATTTTTAAATTTTGGGATTTTGGCCGAGAGATAATATGAAGATGAAATAATCTTATAAAATTTAAAATATAATTTTTCTAACATATATTATTTTGTATGAATTATTCAACTTGTATTTTGATTAAAATAATATGAAATAATTGTATATAATTATTAAATAATACTTTGTTGTTTCCCAAAATTATAATTAGTGTAAACATGCATATATAAAATATAAGATCAATTATTAACATGATATGATGACACAATTAAATATAAGTAATTTAACTTATGTTATATGACATATTAATATTTATATATATATTAATAAAAGAATAATAATTAAAATAAATTTATTTGGCTGTGTATACATCAGACCTAAAAATTGTTTTGTTTATTTTAGTATTAGATATACATATAACCAATCTGATATGTGACAATATTGATACTTATAAGAATCTCACCTAATTAACAATATAATAATGATATATAACCAAACAATAGAATATTATAATGTAATCATAAGTCATACGGTATAGTAAACACATACCAAAACCAATGCCATGAAGTACACCTAGTAATGATGAATCTCCCTCCTAGGAACTCTTCTCGATTCGGCAGACTACTAATCCTTGAATCGTAAACCATTGACTATCCAATAGTTGTTGCTTTGAAATTGATTTTAGATGAATTTGTTGGAGCTCCTATGCAGATAAATTCGGCCAGCAATGATGGGAAATGGTAGCCAAAAAAAATCCTTTTTTCCATTAGGGTTAGGAGTCCTTTTATAGTGGAAGGAATAGAGAGAAAGGTGGATCATATCTCTTACCCATTCTCCTTAAAATTGAGTCATCCATCTAAAATAACCCTAGCCTATTTTTAGCCACCTCCTACGTCCCTATTGCTGCCAAAATATTACCATAATATCATGGGTTAATAGCCCATTTAGGTCTAGATAAATATTACTATTTAAAACCTGATTTAATTGCTTGTCGATATCGCATATCGATTGATATATTTACAGCTATTATAATTATATACAATAATATTTATTCCTTAGATTATATTCAAAATTTTATAATCAATATTTCATAAATATTAATTAATTTATAATAATTATTAACTATTTAAATCGTTTGTTCTAAAGAGGAATCAACATTTCGGTTGTGTGACTCGTTAGGTGTAAATTTGGTCAGCGATTGACATCGAACTATTTTAATGTTAACATTCACACGTCACTTAATAGGTATGACATTTTGGCTAAATTTAACGCTTACTTAGTTTCGATAAAATCCAATTTTAATTTAATTAAGTGTTACCCACTTGTGACATTTATTTACACCAATTCTCTTCGTCAAAACTATATCACTTTGGACTTATTGAATTTGGTAATGGTCAAAATTCCAACATGCCCATATTTAACTCTATAGTCCAAACACAAGTCCTTGATTTAATAATAATAAGTATTATTAACCGTACTACTTTGGCCAAATATTTTAACTTTGGGTTAACTTGAGTTGATCGTGATACTAACCTCATATAACTGAGGAGACGGATCCTATCTCAAATGGTGCCCCACTCCCAATACTTTCACTCGACCCAACTATAGTCACTCGATGAACATTGTACCGTGATTTTACTATGATTAAAGCGAAGCTTTCATATTGAAGATTGACAATATTCTTAAGTTGAGAGAACTGTGTAGATTAGTCACATCGATATTTTTTGTTTCACAATAATTATATTAATCAACAGAAAACTATCGAGTGAGTTGTTCCATAATTATCTAATAAATATCAGTACATAACCGCTAGGTGCCCCCAACAGTCATGAGTAATACATTGCCCAACATCTAGAGAGCACTATGCATTCTACTCTCAATGGACACATCGATATCAAATCTCGATGTATCTTGACTAGGAACATTTAAAATGACGTGTTTTATAATATTGGTATATAATGCTCATGATTACAACGAAGGTGATAATAATACCAATTATTTTCATAATATAGAAAATGGTAGAAAACGTAGTAATACAATTAATTTTATTTTTGTGAATAACGAAGAATTGGTCGATCAAAGAGATCTTAATAAGGCTTTTACCGACTATTATAGAGATATTTTCTATAATAAAAATAAGCATAGAATTAATGCTAGATGGAATGATCTTTATCCTTTTGATTCTAGCGTTTACCTTTCTGAGTTAGATAATCCTTTTATCAAAGAGGAAAATTTGAAAGCTAGTAATGACATGTCTGGTGATAAATCCCCGGGTCCGGATGGGTTCCCTGTTTTCTTTTACAAAATATGTTGGGATGTTTTAAAATACGATTTAATTAGCATGTTTAACGAATTCTATAACGGAAAATTGCAATTAGGAAGATTTAATTTTGCAAATGTTATTTTATTGCACAAAAAAATAGGCGCTAATAATTTAAAAGATTTTAGACCTATTTTCTTAATTAATTGTTCCGTTAAAATTATTTCAAAAGTTTTAGCTAATAGACTTAGTATAAGAATAAATGATCTAATTGACTGTTCTCAAACTGCTTTCATTAACGGGAGAAATATCAGTGATGGTGTAGTTGTTGTTCAAGAATACATTAATCAGTGTTGTAAGAATAATATTACTTATGCGATTTTAAAATTGGACTTTGCAAAAGCTTTTGATTCGGTAGATTGGGATTTTATTTTTGATATGTTTCATGCTAGAGGTTTCAGTCATACATAGATTGGCTGGATCATGAATTTACTTAGAACTGGTAACTCTAGTATTATGCTTAATGGTATTTTAGGTAATAAAATTCAATCTAAGCGAGGTTTAAGGCAATGTGATCCTTTATCACCTATTTTGTTTAACTTAGCCGCAGATGTTTTCGCTAAGATAATTAAAAAAGCGGTGGAAAATGGATCTTTGGGGAATGTTGGTAACGAAATCCCGCGTAATGGTATATCTGTCCTTCAATTTGCGGATGATACCTTACTATTTTCCTCTCATTTGCCTAGGCATGTTATTACTCTTAAATTTATTTTATATAGTTTTGAACTTCTATCAGGTTTAAAAATAAATTTTGAAAAAAGTTCGGTTTTAGTTTTAAATGATTTTGAAAAGATCGAAAATTTAGTTGCTATACGCTTAATTGTAAAACTATGAATTTTCCATTTGATTATCTTGGTTTTTTGATTAGACCAACTAAACTTAAACATGATGATTGGTTTATTATCATAGATA
This sequence comes from Allium fistulosum, assembly GCA_030737815.1. Classification (NCBI taxonomy): domain Eukaryota; kingdom Viridiplantae; phylum Streptophyta; class Magnoliopsida; order Asparagales; family Amaryllidaceae; genus Allium; species Allium fistulosum. Next base: position 372,043,066 of record CM060902.1, on the reverse strand, counting down.
AAATTAAAAATAGTATTTCTAATTGGAACGGAAGATTTTTATCGAGAGCTGGTAGATTAGTTCTTATAAACTCTGTTTTATCAGCTCTCCCGATCTATTGGATGTCTATGCATCTTTTTCTAGAATGGGTGATTAACAAAATTGATAAAATAAGAAGGGACTTCTTATGGAGCGGGGAAAACTCTAATAGCAGTATTAAATGTTTAGTTAATTGGGAAACTGTTTGTAAATCCAAAAGGAAGATGGTTTAGCAGTCATTTTTTGCGTAACATGAATTTATCTTTGTTAGAGAAATGGTTATGGAAATTTAAGGATATTAACGATAATTATATTTGGAAAGAAATAATTTCTAAATATTACTATAATGGTAGTAATAATTTACATCAAATTACTCCTACAGTTATAAGTAAATTGTCTAACTTTTGGAAATCAATTTTAAAATGTCATGAGATTTTTAACCAAGATACTAATACAATAGTTCATGCTGGAAATAATACTTCTTTTTAGTATGACCGTTGGATTTATGTTATCCCTCTTAGGATGGAATTTAAAGACCTCTATGAAATTTGTAACTTTAAGAATGCTTTAATTTTGGATGTTTTTTCTCCCGAAAATGACTCTCCTTGGAATTTTAGTTTTAATAGAATTTTAGTAGGTACTACTCTTAGGCAGCTTTCTTTACTGCATTCTAGATTGAGTCTTTATAATATCGATAATGGAATAATAATATTAGTTGGGAATGGGATAAGAGTAAGAAATATACTTCTAATTCTTTTTATAAATTTCTTAACTTCTCGGGTGTAGTTAATAACTCATTTAAATTTATTTGGAAAACAAATACACCTCCTAATACTAAAATTCATATGTGGTTAATCATGCATGGAAAACTAAATACTATAGAATTTTTAAAAAAGAAAAAATATGCAAATTGATAACAAATGTTATTTTTGTAGTATGCATTTTGAAGATATTAAACATGTATACTATGATTGCATAGATATTTACTTCATTCTGAATAATACTCTCAAAATCTTTAACTTTAGTCTTACAACTAAAATTTCTGATTGCGGTCACTATTGGAATAATTTTAGAATTAAGTTTAAAATGGAAAATAGATTTTTACTAGACACTTTATTCATCATAATTTGTTAGTATATTTGGTTTGAGAGAAATCAGAGAATTTTTAATAATAATTATGGTCATTTTAACAAATTGATTTTTATAATTTCTTCATTTTGTTTTAATTAGATCTCACATCCGAAATATAAATTAACTAAAAATAATCACAAAGAATATCTTAATAAGGTTAGTAATAATATTAAGTTATTTAAGCATAAAAACAATATTTTCGACATTATTAATTGTAGTATTAACATTTTTTCAAACTTAAATGACGATTTCACTGTGTATCATAATATCTTTTTTATCAAAGGACCATAAGGATAAGTTTTGATTTTCTTTAGTTTTTTTTAGTTTTAGTTTAAAGATCTTTAACTCCTTTTGAACATGGATTCTTTTTAGTCTACTTTTCTAATTTTTATTGTATTCTGTCCTATTATCTTAGCTTTTGTTTCTTTACTTTTATTTTATTAATACATATATATGTATATAAATTTCATTTATATACATATATGTGTGTTATTCTTATATTTTTCTAGTTATTTTTACAGATATAGGTTTACAGGATTGCTGTTTGCAGTGAGGAGTTCTTCTCAGTTCCTCTACAGCTACATTATGGCGTTCTACTTTCTGGTAGATTCTTTTTTCAGCGAGGCGCTCTCTCCAGTTCTATCGTATCTTCAGAGAGGCGCTTTCCAGTTTAGATCATTTGCCTTTCCATTTCTTCTGAGTCTGTAGTGTGGAGTTTCCTTCTCAGATGGAGCTGGCTTCTAGTATCTTTGGCACTGAGATGCTCCATAGTTCTTTAGATACTTCTAACACTTCAATATCGGGCGGTGGCCTTTCCAGAGCTCGATATTGTGGTGTAATGGGCGATGGCCTTGCCGGAGCTCATTCTAGGGGTACATGAGTTATTTTCTTTGTATTTGTACAATGATTAGCTACCTGCCAGGCATGTTGGTAGCACCTTGTATTCTGTGATATATACATATTTATATGTGTGCTCTCCTCTATTTTAGAGGATCACACGTTTTTCTCAAAAATACTCATGACTACAACTATTCTTAATTACTATCACATACACACCATTTATTTATTTTTTATTAAAATATTTGAATTAATCATTTAACTCTTTATAACACATTATGATAAAATATATAACAAAAAGAAAAACACTTATTACGAACGAGAATTGACTACAGAGTTAATTAATTTACAATAAATTATAGAATTTCCTCTATTGCATCCCCTAACTCTATGAATCTCCAACTTGCACTTAGGGCCAATTATGGAATCTCAATCCCATCCCTTCAGTCAGCTTTTTGAGAGCCGAATGAGCCAGGCCTTTAGTAAATGGATCTGCTATGTTGTCCTTAGTATCTACCCTTTGTATCACAACATCTTTCTTCTCAACAAACTCTCTAATTAGGTGGAACTTTCGAAGAATATGCCGCGACTTCTTGTATGCTCTGGGCTCCTTTGCGATCTGTATCGCCGCATTGTTATCGCAGAACAATGTTGTAGGATTCTTGGTATCCGAAATCACTTCGAGCTCACTGAAAAACTTATGCATCCAAACTGCCCCTTTAGCTGCTTCATTAAGAGCGATGTACTCAGCCTTCATCGTGGAATCAACAAGTGTTTCTTGTTCGGAATTTTTCCTGCTAATGGCTTCGCCATTAATCATAAAGACATAACCAAGCACCGATTTACTATCATTTATATCACTTTGAAAACTTGAATCCTTATACCCTTTTATAAGGATGACTTCATTCCGATATATGAGGAATAAGTTCTTAGTATTTTCTTAAGTACTTAAGCATACATTTCACAACTGTCCAATGTTTTTCTCCGAGATCAGATTGATATCAGCTTACACATCCTAATGCGTATGCCACATCTGGTTCCCATAGCATAAATTATGGATCCTATGGCTGAGGCATAGGGAATCCTCTTTATATGCTCCTTCTAGGATGATTCCAGATTATGTTGGAACGTTTCCATGCTTAGAATTCTTATATTGAACCTTTTTCAGTATGGTGTCTATATACAGGGATTGGGACAATCCCAGTAGCCTCTTAGATTTATCTTTATAGATCTTTATACCAAATATATAGGCTGCTTCTCCCAAATCCTTTATGGAGAAGTTCTTAGAAAGCCAAGCTTTCACTAACTTCAATAACGAAGTGTCATTGCCTATCATTAATAGATCATCGACATAAAGTACTAAGAATACAACAGTGTTGCCCTATTCCTTTCTGTATACGCACGCTTCCACTATGTTTTGTCAAAAACCATACTATTTTATTACTTTATTAAAACACTTGTTCCAACTCCTTGAAGCTTGTTTAAGTCCATAAATGGACTTTGACAACTTACAAGCTTTGCTCTCACTCCCAATGACTACAAAATCCTCGGGCTGTCACATATAAATAGTTTTTCTAAATCACCATTTAGAAATGTAGTCTTTGCATCCATTTTCCATATTTCGTAATCATAGAATGCAGCGATAGCTCGCATGATTTGAATAGATTTAAGCATGGCTACGGGTGAGAAAGTTTCATCATAATCAACGCCTTGAATTTGACGAATTTCTTTCGCAACTAGCCTTGTCTTATAAGTCTCCACTTCCCCATCTGCATTTAGCTTTTTCTTAAAAATCCATTTGCAACCGATGGGTTTTATCCCTTCGGGTACGTTCAAAAAAGTCCAAACTTTATTTTCGTACATAGAATCCATCTCGGATTTCACTCCAAGCCACAATGCAAAGTCTTTACTTTGTAGTGCTTGTTGGAAGGATTGAGGAGTGTCGTTATCTAACACAGAGTCCTTCTCGCGATCCATGAGAAAACTGTAGTATCTCTTTGGTGTGTGAAATTCCCTACTAGACCTTCTAATAGATTGCGTATTTTTGTATACGGGTGAACTTAATTCTCCCACTGTTCCAGTTTCAGTGTTAATATCTTGGATCTCATCCAAGTCTATAACCTCGCTGTTAATTTCCTCAGATAGAAATTCCTTTTCTAAAAGTACATCATGTCAAAAAACAAGAACATTTTGTTCCTTGGTATTGTAGAATATATATCCCATCGAGTTTTTGGGATATCCTATACAATACCGATCTTGCCTCTAGTTTATTCAAACCAACGTTCCTAAAGTACACCGGAAAACACCATACCTTCAAGTGCTTGAGTTGGAGTTTCTTACCATACCACATCTCGTATGGTGTTTTAGGCACAGATTTAGTGGGTAACAAGTCCAACATATGTACTGCGGTTTCTAGCGCATATCCCCAATAGCATAGAGGAAACTTAGCCTTACTCATCATCGAACGAACCATATCTAATAGGGTTCGGTTCCTTTACTTTGACACACCATTGTGTTGTAGAGTATATGGTGAAATAACCTGAGAGATGATCCCATTATCTTTTAAGTATTGTTGGAAATTCTATCCAACATACTCGCTTCCTCGATCTGATCGAAGGATCTTAATCTTATGGCTTGTTTGATTTTCTACTACATTTTTATATTCAACAAATTTCTCATAGATGTCGGATTGTTCTTCATAAGATACAAATATACTACTCTCGAGTATTAGTAAAGGTAACAAAGTAAGAACTATTATCTTTGGTAACTGTAGGCATTGTGCCATATACATCGCTATGTACTAACCCTAAGAGTTCATCAACCCTTTCATTGCTCCCAATGAAGGGGTTCTTAGTCATTTTACCTTTGAGATATGACTTATATGTGTCGAATGATTCAGAATCAATTAACAGTAGAAAACCTTCAGATTTCAATTTATAAAGTCGTTTCTCACTAATATAACCTAGCCTATAATGCCAAAGATAATGATCATTTATATTTTTAGATGCATTATTCACAAAATACACATAACTAGTATTAATCACATAAATGCCATTTTCAAGAACACCTTCACAGACTTTATTTCCATCCAAACTAATGTTCATAACATTATTTGCATAATAAAATGTATATCTAGTCTCAAACAATCTAGAAACATAAATAATCCCATAAATAAGGTCTTTTACATAATAGCAATTATTTAATACCAATACTAATCCACTAGGCAAAAGTAAATGATAATCTCCTATTGCTATTTCACCTACCATAGATCCATCAGCAACTTGGAGCCTCATCTCTCATTTTGCCATGCGATGCTAGTTCCTAGACCCTTATAACAAATTACATATATGAGTACCAGATTCAGTATCTAAAACCAATAACATGTTATTGATTATAAAAAAAAATTGAATCATAAATGTACCTAATGGAGCCATAGAACCATTCTGCTTCCTTTTCCTAACATTCTTTAAGTAGTTAAGACAATTCCTTTTCCAGTGACCTTTCTTGTGGCAGTGGTGACATTCACCCTTTTCATTCTTACTTTTTTTGTTCTTTTTACCTTCTCTTTTCCGCTTCTTCAAACTCTTCGAAGATGATGCACTACCCTTCACAATAAGTACGACACCTTAATCCTTAGATGTAGACTCGGTCGATCTCAATATATTGAGGAGCCCCACGAGATTCTCATTAATTGGTTCATGTTATAATTCTGTATGAACGGTTCATGCTAAAGAATAAGGGAACTAAGGATCCTACCTGTAATTCATTACTTATTTGTAGGTCCAAATTTTAAAGCCTTTCAATGTATCCCTTCATCATTAGCACATAATCATCCACTTTCTTTCCTTTGTTCATTTTGGTATTGAACAGTTTCTTCATCAGCTCGTACCTTGTGGAACGTGACTGTTCATCAAATAGGGCCTTGAGACTATCAAATATCTAATGGACAAACATATTTTTCATGCTGCCTTTGTAATGGCTTGTCTAACATAGAAAGCATGAAAACTTGGGCGATCTCTGGGTCGGACACCCATTTTTCATAAGCAGGTCTTAGTTCGAGGTCCGCATCATTAGTGGGTTATTCTTTAGGTTCGCATGTAATAGCAGTCCAAAGGTGCTCGTAAGTCAATGCTATTTTAATTGCTCTTAGCCCGTTAGTATATTTAGGTCCGTTAAGTTTGTCGTTTTCAAAAAATAGTTTTGGAGTTATCATTTTCTACAAGTTTAAGTAGTAGATTATTAGGATAGATCATAGTACATGTTCATATAATATTAGTAAGGTTAAACTTTATGTTTCATTTTACTAATAAGCCCCCACTAATCTTTTATATTTCTCCAAACCCTAAGTCGAAACATAGAAGTCTTTCAAATTCACTAGTAGGTGTTAGGACTTGTCCGTCTTAGAATATAGATCTTGAGTTTGCTCAACGAGTCATAGCTCCACGAATGATGAATAACTCTTTATCGGTTGTGTCACATACAACTCCTAACCTTTTGGTGCCTTGTCCTAATTTCAGTTTGACCTTGAGTCTGCTCCTGTGCAGTTAAAGCACTTAGCGGTGCCATAGCAGTGGAGATGCAAAAAGTTATAGCAGGGATATAACGAAAAATTAGCGAAGGTGCAAAAAGCTTCATTTGATATAAAACCAAATATTTAAAGCTAGTTTATTATCATTTGTACATCAATTGTATAGGAGAAGAAATACTGTTTAACCTTATATGACAAACCTGAAGAATAGCTTTATTCATGAAGTCCATATTTGGTGACTACAATAGATCATAATTTATGTTAAGCACTTGTGCCCTAAATTTAGGACTTTACCCTAATTTTGTTGATCTTGTTTAAAAGATAACTTCAAAATCAGCCATTTCATGTTAATGTTACTAAAGCAAATGCTAAAAATCATCGATCTAGCGGGTGTAGCGGAAAGTAGCGGGGCTTTAAGCGGATCTACTATTTAATAGTGCTATATTAAAAAAGTGTAGCGATCGAAGAGCGTTGTGCGCTATAGCGAGGATTTTGCAGGATTTTAGCCGGCCTTTAACTACATAAGTCTGCTTAAAAAATCGAACGAAATTATTCACTCGTACCTACCATATTGCGATCGACAAAGTATAGGATATGTACCTTGAGTCTACTTAATAAATACATATAGTTATCTTAGTATATGTACCTTGAGTCTGCTAAATAAATACGTATAGTTATCTTATCCCATCAATTCAATATATTAATAATACTGCACATAACATCCATAGCTTCAGTCTGCTCAACAACTAAGAAGTATGCAAGTAATTTATTAGTGTATATATATGGTAGAAGATAACATTATATTGTAGATTCATAATCTTCAACATGTATAAAATTGAGTGATGTCGACTTTATACAACAATGTAATTCTTATGAATTACTCTGATTCAAGTGTCAAACACATCGAAAATCACGGTATACGTACAATTACGTATGTATTCATTCCTTAAGTCTATTTAGGGTTTTTATTAGTCCACCTTTAAATTTATACATTCATATTATATAAGTTTGTTTATTGTATAACTTTTATATTTCATATTATATAATAGTCTTATGTATGACATTATATTAATTAAATCTTATTTAACTAACTAATTTTAATTAATTAACATTTTAATTAATTTTGTATTAACATAAATTGTGTGCATATATACACGATAACCTTTATAGTATAAAACATATATCGTATATATATGTATGCATGTATTATTTAATTATTATTAAACACTTTGAAAAACTTTAATATTATAACTTTTATAATATTTTATATCATGTTTTAAATTTAACTACTAAACTTAAAATATTTTACTTTAAACTTTCAAACAATTTTAAAGATTAGCCCAAGGCCCAATCAAATTGGCCTCTTCTATTAGGGGCAACCTTTTAGGATCTCATATCTGTTCAGGCCAGGTTGGTACCGGTAGGGCAGGATACTTGATTACCCAAAGCCAATCCTAGGCACTACCTTTCTAGACACCCTACTATCTGGGTCTGAGCATGATTAGTTATCCCTAACATGAGTAATTAGAAAACATTAGCTATTAGGCTCTGATATCATTGTTGGAATTGGGCCAGCTTGTAGTGGAAGATATAGGTGAATTTCAAAAAAATTCCCTTATTGGATCTATATTAAGCCTATGAAGTCTAATTTATTTAGAAAATTTCTAAATTTAATTTAAATAAAATCTCTTATTTCATTTAAATTTATAAGTAATAGATGGAATTTTATTTAATTTATATTCAATTAAGTATAATGGTACATATATGTTATATATGCATGTGTGTGCATGTGTTACATAATAATCCATGCAAGATATAACATGCCCATATAAAAATGTTGGGATTTGCATCGCAACGGATATGTTAGCTCATCTTATATGTATTGTATGTTGTCTAAATATATATATATATATATATGTATGTATATAGACTTGTTATTTAAATAGATATTAAAACAATGTAGATATATACTTACATATATACATTAAAAATATATGTATTTCATTTATGTAAAAATTAATAATATATATATATATTGAATTAGATATTAACTAAATAAATGACTATATAAAAATATAAACATATACGCACATAGACACACACACACACATAATATATAAAGTTTTATTTAAATATCATATATGTTATCCCGCCTTTTGGCAAGGCCGTAACACCAAGGAATTGACTAGTAACCAATGATGGTCCATCCTAGAGATCAGCTTTACACGGGCTCACTACGGATATCGATGAATTTTGTCCGAGTCCGGATCGAGCCAAAATTGGTAGGACATGACAAGCTAAGCCATGAGAGCAAACGTTCCAAGTTTCAAGTCAATCCGAGTTCATATGCTCAAGTTATGATGGATGCGAGTTGAAGGGAAAGGCCATGAACCTCTCTTCGAATCCATCTGGGCAGAGCTAATCGAATCCATCTGGGCAGAGCAAATCGAATCCATCAAGTTTCTCCTACTTTGAATCCATAACTGTTGCTAGACTTCGTATCCATTACATTCGCATCAGAAGGAATTAGCCTCACGCCTGCATGGTTCGTATCCATCAAGTTGAAGTCCTTCGAATCCATCAAGTACAGTCATTTCGTATCGATCGACTAAAGCACATCATGATCGATACGAACGAAACCTCACTCGAATCCAGATGTTATTGATACCTCCGAATCCATCGACTCAAGGCGGCGAAGTCTCCGGGACGACTCAATCAAACTGGCGAAAAAAGCGGATCGATGCGAAGTTCGCGCTCCACGTCATCCCAAAGTCACATGCTAGCATGGATTCGAAGAGATGGATACGAACCGATCGATTCGAACGAGGCGAGCAGTTCAAAAAACACTATTTCGAATCGATGATATCTCACGATCCGTAAGTCCAAATGCTATGAAATTTTCACAGAAGCTTACGTACATGTTGAAGAATGTCCACACCAAATTTCAGCTCGATTGGATGATTTCTTTGACCGATTCGAATTGAGTTCGAATCGATCCCGAAGCGGGCCCAGATTTCCTGAACGCGGGCGTGTGGGCCCCCTCACGTGCCAGAAGTGGTCTACCGAAATTTCAGCAAAATATCAGCCTCCTACACCTATAAATAGAGCCCCAGAGCCTACAGAAGAAGGATCTTTTGATTCTGAAGCACCCAAACTCTACCGGATTGAGATTTGCATCTTATTCTTACTGTTGAATTCGAATTCCAAACTGTAATCTACTGTTGTTCGCTGTAATCACTTGTAATCATTGAAAGAGAATCAATAAAATCATCAAAACTTCATAGTGGACGTAGGCAACACGCCGAACCACTCTAATTTGCTTGTCTGCGTATTTACAATTCTGTTTATTGGAGTTTTTGTTAGATAATCTTCATTTTCAATTTATTTTCCTCACTTTTATCTCTTCAAAAACTTCCGAAGAGTGTTGTGCCCATTTTTGGTACAAACACTTTGGTGCTTTCATTGAGAAAAAACTCAACTTTTCTCCTACTCTGTGGATCTACTACCATCGTTGGATTGCAAAAATCTGAGGAGGAGATCCAGATCTGTCGTCAAGTGGTCCCTTCTATTCTATTCAGATTGCCCCAGATCTAAGAGGAACTGCATTCATCCATATTTTCGTATCCATGATTCTCGAATCCAGAGAATATGGTGATTTTCGTACCCATGTTCTCGAATCCACAGAATATGGTGATCTTCGAATCCGGAAAATATGTTAAATTTCATATCGATCGTTTCGACTCGATCTGCTTCGCATCGCTCTGTTCGTATCGATCGTTTCGACTCGATCTGCTTCGCATCGCTCTATTCGTATCGATCGTTTCGACTCGATCTACTTCACATCGCTCTGTTCGTATCGATCATTTCGACTCGATCTGCTTCGCATCGCTCTGTTCGTATCGATCGCCTATGCTCTGGTCGTATCGATCGCAACTGCTCCAATTCATATCGATACTCACACACTGTTCGTATCGTTCCATCTGCATCCAATTCGTATCGATACGAAACTTCAAAAAACAAAAAAAAAATCGGGTACGACCCAGATTTCCTAAAAAGAGCCTAAAAAGGTTTCCCCCGAACCCTAGCCGCAGTGCAGGACACCCGCATTGTCAATTCAATCACCAATTTGATGAAGGAACATTCCATCCGTGCTCCTGATTGTTCCATGACTGAACAAGACATAGGAGATCGCAACAACAAATGTTGAGTTGCAATCAAGAAATGGGTAAAGAAATACTACTCAACCGTACTCCTAGAGGCTGGAGAACCTAGTGAATATGCCAAGAACTGGAGTTGATTAATATATCATGCTTTTAAGGTGGAATGCAACTTCCTCCAATTGACCAGCTTTCAAACTCCTGAATTGACAACTATGGTACGATGGCTAATATGACGACTCCCCTACACTGTCTACTCTACCAACTCAAAGCATAGCTGGTCACCGCTGAACCATCTTCAAATGCCTGCATCTTAATCATTCCACGTCCACATGACTAAAAGCATGGCATACGACCTCAAGAGGACTTCCTTAATACCCTATATAGGTCTCCTATCTGGGTGAAAATTAGAAATAATCACTAATCTATGAGCCCATCTTTACCAACTCACCATCTAATCGGTATCACCAAACCACTCGAACATTGGGCAATCGTGCATACATCATTCACCAGTGTTGCAAGACCCCTTGGCAATAAAATGGGCCTGATCATAATGCCGATTGGAGAATCTTTCCCAGTCGAGACCTATTCGTTGAAACCATCCTACATGCAGAACTTCCAGTGAAAATTCAACATGTTAACTATGTCGGTGTACTATGGAAATACAACCCCCGACACTACCCTATGAAGTGGGAATGGCGCGTGGATTTCTCCAAGGGTGATGAATGCCGTCAACATGTCTAGGCTAATATTGAGTTGACGAGTTAGATGAAAGATCAACATAGCAAGATAAGGAGGGAACCTACTCCGTACTCTAGATCGGAAAACTCCTCTCCTCTAGATGGCTACTGTGAACGCCAACGCCATAAGGCTGCTCTGGGTAGGATAGCTTCGGCAATATGTGCAAGCCCCATAAAACGAAGGACCGGGAACATCCGACCCATATCGATCAAGGACTTTGATCAAATTGAACCATTTGCGTTAGTCTTCCAACTGAGAAGGGCTGGACTGAAGTGCAATAGTGAGCATACGACGCTGCCTCACTTATCAATGAGATTTGATTTGATCTCTTTTGAATTATTTCCAATTCAATTTCATTTACATTGCGAAATATGACCTACTTGAATTAAACTACTTGCAAATGATGCAGGTAACCGAGTACTCAAGATTAGGTGCAAAACAACCTCCGCGGACTATGATCAAATCATTGAGGTATCATCATGACGATCATGATTCAACCACTCATCGGCTACTATACGCCCCTGGCTGGTGGCAAGGCATCAAAGCAGAAGAGACCGACAAGGTCAGGACTCTAGTACAAAGTGGATGCAACCGACCATCCACTCATCCGCCTATGCAATTTAATTGGAGATTTGGGAAAGACTTGGAGTAATATATCCCAACAATGTACTCTCCATCTCATACTTGAAGCTCGCCAAAGTACTTACGCTTCTTCTGATGCCCGATAAAATCGGAATCACACAAAGGGTGGACGCAACGTCACCATCCATGCATCCAATCCTACATTAGACACTTGGGGTTATTTGAGAACACATGTTTAAAGTGGATATGATTTGGCCGTTCACTCCCCAGTTTGCGTCTGTGATTAGGCAAAACAATCATGCCTTAAACCGACTTCGTCAGGGGCCAACCCTCAATTTAAAAGTCATCAACGACTGACTGCCTACTCGCTAACCATCACGAGCTGTCATTTCAACTCTCTTCCTTAGCTCGATCGAAATAATGCAAAGTATGAATTGGACGTGACTCGACTGCCTGCTCTCTAATTGAGTCACCAGACTTAAGGGAAAATACACAACTCAGAGTGGACGTAGTTCGACCATCTCTTCCTATGCTCGAGCACAAAGCTTGCCAGAACACTAATCTTACTCCTTAGGCCTGGCAAAAGCGGAATCCAAATGAACATGGACGCGATCCAACCGTCCATAAACTAAATCTCATCCTTCGTTGAAGGGCATATAAGTGGAAGTTAATCGGGATCCCACTAATCACTCGCTAAGTGAAACCCCAAGCTCAGGGACAAGCCATCACACTACGGCAATAAGGGATTGATATGCGACAATCCACTAACTAACTTCGGCTCCTAGAGTGTAAGCTGGAGTATAAACTTACGGACATGGGCTCGAGGAGGATGAATCCGTCCATTTAACGACTTTGCCTGTGTTCAACCTAAACCCAAAGAGGAGGAATCCGTCCATTTAACGACTTCGCTTGCCTACTATGGGTGGATATGCTACAACCATCCGCGTACCTGATCAACCAACTCCGAACTCCCATAGCGCGAGTCGGAGTATAAACATTCAACTCCGTATACCCAGAGTGCGAAGCGGAGTATAAACATTCAACTCCGAACTCCCAGAGCGCGAGTCGGAGTATAAACATCCAACTCCGTATACCCAGAGTGCGAAGCAGAGTATAAACATTCAACTCCGAACTCCCAGAGCGCGAGTCGGAGTAAAAACATCCAACTCCGTATACCCAGAGTGCGAAGCGGAGTATAAACATCAACTCCGTATTCCCGGAGTGCGAAGCGGAGTATAAACATTCAACTCCGTATACCCAGAGTGTGAAGCGGAGTATAAACATTCAACTCCGAACTCCCAGAGTGCGAGTCGGAGTATAAACATTCAACTCCGAACTCCCAGAGCGCGATTCGGAGTATAAACATCAACTCCGAACTCCCAGAGTGCGAGTCGGAGTATAAACATCAACTCCAGATTCCCAGAGTGCGAACTGGAGTATAAACATCCATCAACTCCAAACTCCCAGAGTGCGAGTCGGAGTATAAACATCAACTCCAGATTCCCAGTGTGCGAACTGGAGTATAAACATTAATCAACTTCCAAACTCCCAGAGTGCGCGTCGGAGTACAAACATCAACTCCAGATTCCCAAAGTGCGAACTGGAGTATAAACATCAATCAACTCCGAACTCCCAGAGTGCGAATCGGAGTATAAGTATCAACTCCAGATTCCCAGAGTGCGAACTGGAGTATAAACATCAATCAACTCCAGATTCCCAGAGTGCGAAACGGAGTATAAACATCAACTCCAGATTCCCAGAGTGCGAACTGGAGTATAAACATCAACAACTCCAGATTCCCAGAGTGCGAACTGGAGAATAAACTTCAGCTAACTCTAAGTCCCCAGAGTGTGGACTGGAGTATAAACACTAATTGGGTGCAAATGACCACCCATCAACTTGCTTCGGTCCCAAGAGCGCAGGCAAGAGTATAAACACCAAATGAGTGTGACTAACAACCCATCAACCAACTCCAGCCCTCCAAGCATGGTTTGGAATATGAATAAAAAAAGGGATGTGATTCGACTGTCCATCTATCGGCTATGGTTCCTCATCAAGTTCTATAGTACAAAAAGCGGATGTGGTTCGACCGTCTGCTATCCAATCTTCCCCTGACATGGGGGCACACTTAACACACAAAATTGGATGCGACCCGACCATCCAGTGCTAAGCGGGCGTGACACAACCGTCCATGCATCAACTCTTGTCCCTGGCACGGGACCCATAACGTAAATTTATAGGGATGCACTCCAACCCTACAAGACAAAATTTCATCCTCGATTCGACAGGGAGGCGTAGATTCGAAAAAGGGACTTAGCTGGATGTCCTATTCTGAATTGATATTACTACCATCCAACCGCAAGTGAACGTGGCATGACCATTCATCTGCTAACTCTCGCCTGTGATCCGACGGGTTGTGCATGCAGCATGGACGGATGTGACCTAACCATCCGCCAATCAATTCCTTCCATAAGTTCAGTGGGAGAAGCATCAAACTAAAGTTGTTGTAATTTGACCGGCCACACTTCGACTTTTTCCCTTGACTGGGGGCAGAGGAATTGACCAAGGAAAACACGGTCTGACCATTTTCTACAAAAAAAACTTAGTCCCCCGAGTGTGGACATGGGTATAAACATCAAATAGGTGTGGTTAATGGCCTTTCAACTTACTTTGATCCTCACAGTAGGCTACAAGATTAGACAAACGGATGAATGTGATTCGACCATTCATTCACCAATTCTGACCTAAACTCGACATAAGGAGTATAAACTCACCACAGGTGCACTTAGACCATCCACGAACTAACTCTGCTAACCCAAGACTGGGGGCAGAAGTACAAATCACCGAAGGAAGAGAAATGTGACTCGCTACATCTCTAGCTTAGCATCCTTTACAACTTAAGGAAATGACTACAAGGAGACCTTAATGCTGGCCAATCAGAACGATGCCCGAAGTTCTGGGCAACCAATTGTATCGTACCGCCGGATCGAAGGGCAATATCGATCTACACCTTTCACATCGTACCATTGAATCGGCGGTCAATATCGGTCCTTTTCGACTACAAATCGATGTGACCAGAACGTCCATCGAATACCTTTGACCAATAGAGCACGGATAGAAGAATAAACCACGAATGAGTGTGACTTGACCATTCGTCCTCCATCGCCTTCCTTCGATCCGTCAGGAAGATCATGAGACCAAATGAGCATGACATGACTGCATTTGAGCTGACTTTATCCCTAGATCTGATGGGAGAACCTAAATCAAAATGGACATGGTTGATCACCCAACTCCAAACCAATGCAATGCGACCATTCATTCATTGACTCTTACCATGATCCGACTAAAAGAGCAATTCAAAACAAGTGCAACCTAAACATCTGCACACTGATTCTTACCCTGGATTCGACAAGGGAAGCATCAATCCTGTATTGGATCTGATTGGACGATTCACTCTTCAGTTTTTGCCCAAAGTACGGCGACCTAAGCAGCGAAGTGAATGTCATTGACCGTCCAGAATCAAGCTTATGTCCGAATGTTGGCAAAATAACAATGTATTCCGCTAAGAGGAAAGAACTAGAACATAATACAGGATAGGCACGACTCAGCCTTCCATCGGTTAACTCGATTCCGTGGTTCAATAGGGTAGAATACAAAATTGAAGCGGACATTATCTACCATACCACTTATCGAGATATTCCCCAGACTTGGGGGCACGAACAAGAAGATAAGATAATATGATTCAACCATTCATCAATCAACTCTGGTTCTTAAAGCTTGAACTACAGTATAGACACAGCTATGACGAGACTAAACCGTCCGCGTAATGCATCCGCCAACCCGAGACTGGGGGCAAAAGAGTAATTATCCGAGAGTTGACTATGACAACTTGAACCTATGACCCATGCCTGATATTCATAACAACTCTAGGTTGCGACCGAAAGGATGCCTAGAGATAGAGTCATCAGATCAATACCCGGACTTATGGGCAACTGATCATCATTCTGACCCTTCCAATGAGCAATGGATCGCAGGTACATTGAATGAAAAGCGCATCGTTCAGAAACACAAGAGAATTCAATCTCAAAGCTGGAGCCAGCTATGTAGCAGCGTGCAGTACAAGGCTAAGGTCTACTAATCCTTTGATTCAACGTCCTTATAAGCCTGATCATTTACCATTGCAAATAAACACATGAGGCGCCTACAACCCACCACGAGTGTTGTAGATCAGATCACAACTCTACGCAATTATGAAGAAAGAGTCAATTGTTTTACTTCAGGTGAATCTTGATGTGTTCGCTTGGACTCAACCTCATATATATATATATATGGACTCTCGCTAGCCATGAAGAAACCTGCATTAAAAGTCGACCCGAGGCATGTCTCGGTGAACAAAAACGATGCAACATGGACCCGGAGAGATCTGTTGCACTTGAAGAGAAGGCAAATCTGCTCAAAACCAGTGGATTTATCCATGATGCCCTTCAACCAAAATGAGTATCCAATCCTTTACTTATAAGAAAAATGAACATAGAGTGGAGGACATACGTCAACTACTCATATTTGCATGGGGTATGACAAAGCACGGCTTTCCACTTCCAATGATCGACCAACTGATGGACCCGACCATCATACATGAATTACTCACATCCATGGATGCAAACTCCAGATACAATCGGATACTGAAGCATGTCCTAGACTAGGAATACAACTGACTCGTTATTGACCTGGGCCTATAGTTCTATGCTGAAATCCCTAAATTCGAACTTGAGAACGCTTATGCTACTTACCAAAGGACGATTAGCAGATCATTCAAAAATCACATCGGTCGATCGATGAAAGTATATGTGGTTAATATGCTCGTGAGATCACGGCTATCAAACCACCATATCGATGACTTGACAGAGGTATTCAGCGCTCTCCAAAAAATGCAGGATGAAACCCGATCCTTTAAAATGCTCTTTCACTATTACCTCAGAAAGATTCTTCGTTTTCATCATTAATTCTCATCGAATCAAGACTAATTTCTAGAAAATTCCGACAATTAGAGACACCCATATACCGAGGACAACCAAGCAGCTCTAATAGATTGCTTAAAGAGACCTTTCATTTTACCCAAACCTTTGGATCGCGAAGATTTATACATCAATTGGGCCGTGTCAACACACGCCATAAGCTTCACAATGCTATGTGAAGGTAAACGAATCAAAAGACTAGTATATGATGAAGGCTGGCTATTGACAAGCTCACCCCGTTAACGTCTATATCGACCAGCCGTTATGATAGGTCCAACAGCGGCCTTAGATGGCTGAAAATTACTCAAATGGGGTATCGAGCTAAGCCAATTTGATTTCACATATTCCCCTCGGAGAGCTCTCCATGATCAAACATTAGCATACTTCATACCTGAATCCACCACATCAGACGACTATCCGAAGGACAGTGGTGAACTGTCCAACCGATGTAGAACGTATACAGATGGAACTTCCAATAATCGGCTTTTTAACGTCGAAGTTGCGTTAATGACTACTGAGGAACGATCGATCTGCCACGCCCTCAAACTCAACTTCCCTGCAACAAATAACGAAGCTAAGTATGAAGCCTTTGGCGCTCAAACTTGCAAGAAAACTAGGAGTGGAAACTTTGCATATATTATGTGATTATTTGTTAGTAGTATACCGAGTCAGGGAAGATTATTCAACTAGGGGGCAACATCTTGCTCCTTGTCCTAGCTGGGTCCAAAAGCTACTAGTCGACTTCAACTATTACACCATTACACACATCCTCGGAGAACAAAATGAAAAGGCTAAGTCACTGGCCAAGCTAGCCAGTTCTGGGGATGCACGGCAAAAAAAAAACTTTGTCCCAGTTGAAATGCTTATTATTCCAAGCATTGACATATGATGATCAACTAGATCTTAGATCTAGGAGAGGAGTCATGGATGAATCCTATCGAAGATTATCCACAATCGAGGATTCTTATTGAATGAACGAATAAGAAATGGCATATCCTCCATGAAGCATACATTCCAACCCTTCACATCGATTCAGGAGAGGATCGTTATGAAGGAGCAATCAAAAAACAACCATCAAACGTTGTTACAATGAATTTTACGTCGGTTCAGGAGAGGATCGATACAGAATTCAATATAAGATAAACTGACAACGACTCGTGAACGTCAGCGAGAGTCAGATTAACATATATGCATGAATGTCGGACTAATATTTAATATTCCAAATTTTCAGGAATCAGAAACACATCCAATAACGATTACAACAACGAACGGGTAACCACTGGCATACATCAATCAGTTGCAACAAATACATGGTACATCAGTCGACAGTCGACAGTTTACATTATCAAGAAGAACGGTCGAAGGTCACAGCTTCCACCGAAAAGACAATAACTATTCAAAGTAAGGATAGCAGTATTTCAAAGCACGTCATGTTCCCACAAGACGTACTTTGGAGGGAAAATGTTATCCCTCCTTTTGGCAAGGCCGTAACACCAAGGAATTGACTAGTAACCAATGATGGTCCATCCTAGAGATCAGCTATACACGGGCTCACTACGGATATCGATGAATTTTGTCCGAGTCCGGATCGAGCCAAAATTGGTAGGACATGACAAGCTAAGCCATGAGAGCAAACGTTCCAAGTTTCAAGTCAATCCGAGTTCATATGCTCAAGTTATGATGGATGCGAGTTGAAGGGAAAGGCTATGTTTTCATATCCATCAGTGAGCCCCATTTCGTATCCATCATGGAAACCTCTCTTCGAATCCATCTGGGCAGAGCAAATCGAATCCATCTGGGCAGAGCAAATCGAATCCATCAAGTTTCTCCTACTTCGAATCCATAACTGTTGCTAGACTTCGTATCCATTACATTCGCATCAGAAAGGAATTAGCCTCACGCCTGCATGGTTCGTATCCATCAAGTTGAAGTCCTTCGAATCCATCAAGTACAGTCATTTCGTATCGATCGACTAAAGCACATCATGATCGATACGAACGAAACCTCACTCGAATCCAGATGTTATTGATACCTTTGAATCCATCGATTCAAGGCGGCGAAGTCTCCGGGACGACTCGATCAAACTGGCGAAAAAAGCGGATCGATGCGATGTTCGCGCTCCACGTCATCCCAAAGTCACATGCTAGCATGGATTCGAAGAGATGGATACGAACCGATCGATTCGAACGGGGTGAGCAGTTCAAAAAACACTATTTCGAATCGATGATATCTCACGATCCGTAAGTCCAAATGCTATGAAATTTTCACAGAAACTTACGTACATGTTGAAGAATGTCCACACCAAATTTCAGCTCGATTGGATGATTTCTTTGATCGATTCGAATTTAGTTCGAATCGATCCCGAAGCAGGCCCAGATTTCCTGAACGCGGGCGTGTGGGCCCCCTCACGTGCCAGAAGTGGTCTACCGAAATTTCAGCAAAATATCAGCCTCCTACACCTATAAATAGAGCCCCAGAGCCTACAGAAGAAGGATCTTTTGATTCTGAAGCACCCAAACTCTAACGGATTGAGATTTGCATCTTATTCTTACTGTTGAATTCGAATTCCAAACTGTAATCTACTGTTGTTCGCTGTAATCACTTGTAATCATTGAAAGAGAATCAATAAAATCATCAAAACTTCATAGTGGACGTAGGCAACACGCCGAACCACTCTAAATTGCTTGTCTGCGTATTTACAATTCTGTTTATTGGAGTTTTTGTTAGATAATCTTCATTTTCAATTTATTTTCCTCACTTTTATCTCTTCAAAAACTTCCGAAGAGTGTTGTGCCCATTTTTGGTACAAACAATATACACGTAATTTTACAGTAATAAAATTATATATATATATATATATATATATATATGTATGTATCCACATATAGTTATATTTATAGTATTTAATGTATTTGAAAATATATGTATTTAAATATATATATATATATATAGTTATATAATTATATCAATTATGAAAATTAAATAAAAATAAATATTTTTTTACTGCATTCTAGATCGAATAAAAGCACATGAAATATTTAACTGTAATTTTATATTATTAAATTATTTATACATACTAATTAGCTGAAAAGAATTAAAATAATGTTATAAATATTTTCATAAAATATTTTACAAATTTTAAAGTTTCTGAAATTAAAACATGATATTTTATGGTTAAGAGAAAGTTCCATAATATTCTGAATCAGTTTTCTATTATTATTAATTATTTATTATCGGCCGCACATATAAATATTTTTTTTAAATAAAAATTTTAATTTTTAAATTTTGGGATTTTCACCGAGTGATAATATGATGATGAGATAATTTTATAAAATTTAAAATATAATTTTCAATACATATATTGTTTTGTATGAATTATTCAACTTGTATTTTGATTTATATAATATTAAATAATAGTAAATAATTATTAAAAAATACATTGCTATTGCCTAAAATTATAATTGGTTCAAATATGCATACATAAAATATAATTTCAATTATTAACATGATATGCTGACACAATTAAATATAAGTCATTTAATTGACACACACATATATATATATATATATATATATATATAAATTAATTCATAAAAGAATAATAATTAAAATAAATTTATTCGGTTGTGTATACATCGGATCTAAAAAATGATTTTTATTTTAATTTTAATAATATACAAACATACAACCAATTTAATATGTGACAACATTGATATACAAGAATCTCACCTAGCTAACAATATAATAATGATATACAACCAAACAATAGAATATTATAATGTAATCATAAGTAATACGGTACAGTAAACACATACCAAAACCAAAGCCTTGAAGTACATCTCATAATGGTGAATCTCCCTCCTAGGAACTCTTCTTGATTCGGCAGACTGCTAATCCTTGAATCGTAGACCGTTGACTATCCAATAGTTGTTGCTCTGAAATTTATTTGAGATGAATTTTTTGGAGCTCCTATATAGATAAATTAGGCCATCAATGATGGAAAATGGAAGCCAAAAAATCCTTTTCTACATTAGGGTTAGGAGTTCTTTTATAGTGGAACGAATAGAGAGAAGGTGGATCATATTTCTTACCCATTCTCCCTAAATCTGAGCCATCAATCTAAAATACCCCTAGCCCATTTTTAGCCGCCTCCTACATCCCTATTGCTGCTAAAATATCACCATAATTGGGTTAATAGCCCATTTAGTTCCAAATAAATATTATTATTTAAATCCGATTTAATTGCTTGTCGATGTCACATATCGATCGAGATGTTTATAGCTATTATAAATATATACAATAATATTTATTCCTCAAATCATATTCAAAATTTTATACTTAATATTCCATAAATATTAATTAATTTAATTAATTTATAATAATTATAAACTAATTAAATCTTTGGTCTGAAGAGACATCATCATTTGGTTTGTATGTCTTGTTAAGTGCAAATTTGGTCAACGATTTATATCGAACTATTCGAATGTTAACGTTCACATATCACTTAGCTGGTGGTGTGACATTTTAGCCTAATTTATTGCTTACTTAATTTTAGTAAAATCCAATTTTACTTTAATTAAGCGTTACCCGGTTGTGACATTTATTTACACCAATTCTCTTCATCAAAACTATATCACTTTGGACTTATTGAATTTGGTAATGGTCAAAATTCCAACATCGTCCATATTCAACTCTATATTCCAAACACAAAGTCGTTGATTCAATAATAACAATTATTATTAGCCGTACTACTCTAGTTAAAGATTTTGACTTTAGGTTGACTTGATTTGTTTGTGATATTGACCTTAAATGAGGAGACAAATCCTCTCTTGAATAGTGTCTCAATCCAAATACTTCCACTCGACCCAACTATAGTCATTTGATGGACGTTGTGCCATAATTTGGCTATAATCAAAGTGGAGCTTTCATATTGAAGATTCACAGTATTCTCAAGTTGAGAGAACCGTGTAAATTAATCACATAGATATTTTCTGTTTGAGCTTAGTTATATTAACCAACAAAAAACTATCGAGTGACTCGTTTCATAGTTATCCAATAAATTTCAGTACGTAACTTTTAGGTTCCCCTCAACAGTCATGAGTAATACACTTTCCAACATTTGGAGAGCGCTACACACTCTAGTCTCAACAGATGCATCAATATCCAGTCTTGATGTATCTTGACTAGGAACATTTAAAATGATGTGTTTTATAATATTGTGATACAATACTCATGATTACAACTATTTGTAATTACTATCACATACACACCATTCATAGATTTTCTGTTAAAATATATTAATTAATCTTTTAGTTCTTTATAACAAAATATATAACAGAAAGAAAAACACCTTTATTACAAACGAGAATTGATTTTAGAGTTAATTAATTTACAGTATATTGCAAAATTACCTCTAGGGATACCCCTAAATCTTTAAAAGAACTCTAACCGAAGTGCTAGAGATCGAGATCATAGCTCTAGCAAAACTTTCTTCCCTTCTCTTCAACCGTTAGTCCGATTGACAGTCCTTCCAAAGTGAAAACCTTTAGTCACTTTAACTCGGGATAGTCTTTCTTCTTGTTCCTGGGTTTGTCACAGATAAAGCACTTGACCTTCACTAACCCAACAGGCTCCGGACACTTATTTTTATAGTGCCCCCCCTTGCCTACAATTGTAGCATGTCACGTCTGAAACACCCTTCTACTTCCTCTACCCTTAGCCTTTTCTTCTTGTTGTTGGCCCTTCTTGATTTTTTGATAAGGAGTCAACTTCTTCTTATTAGTCTGAGCCTTCTTCCCTACACCTCACTTTTCAGCATACATCAACTCATACCTCCTTGCCATATCTACCACTTTGTTGAATGGAAGTGCTAGATGAGCCATTATTTTTTCACTCAATCCTAGGATGAATTTCTCCACCTTCTTTCTTGGAGTCCTAATAAATCAGCTTTGTATTTGGACAATGCATTAAACTTCTTCACATATTCTAGCACAGTCAAACTCCCTAGTTGAAACTCCATAAACTCTTGGAACATTATTGAAAGCTCCAATCCAAGAATATATTATTCTTCAAACATATCCCCAAACCTCTCCTAAGTGATATCCAACTCGAGAATCTCAGTTCTCACCATTTTCCACCAGACAATCGCCAGTACCTTGAACAGTCTAGATACAAGCTTCACCTTCTAAGCATCTATCAGCTCGAGGTCCTAACAAATCCTATCACTTGACTCCAATGCCTGTTTGGTCCAACCAAACATTTCTCTTCCCATGCTCCGAAGATCCTTATCATTTTGGAAAAATCCTCCTTGACTGGCAGCACCGGACCCTCTATACATTTTGGGCATGCGGTGGTGCTTGTTGCTTCCCTAAGTTTGCTAAGAGCTATTGAAAAAGTGCATTCAGATCCAAATTCCCTATAGATGTGGTTGGCATTTCAGCACCGACTTTAGCACAAACTTCAAGGGTCGCCTCCCCTCCTTGGCAGTTAGTTTAAGTACCAGTGGCTCCTGTGCTAGCTTTCACACTTCCTCCCCCTAAAGTCGAACATCCACTGCGCATATCCATTTTGGTTATCTACACAAGTAAGCATTCATAAGAAATGGAAGTAATTGAGAGTGAAAACAATAGTATTTGGATAGATTATGACAACCCACACCTAGTGGGCCCGAGTTTCCGCTAAATCGAAAACCTAAGTCCACCAAAGTATCGAACGTTGGTTTCGGTATCCTATAAGTAACAAATGTATATCAAAGCACTATCCATACAATCTCACAACAGAATAATAAAGTATAATAAATATATAATTACTGATCATGGTTGATGCTTCTGAGATCAAGTGTCCTTGTCAACGTCGAGCATGTATAAGGAAATCTGTCCTCCCAACGTGCACCGGTACCTGTCCGTCTAAAGTTATTATGTGGGTTGTAATGATGAGTGGATCTAAACAATATTCTGGTGATTGGTAAATTACACACGTTATACATAACACTAGTTTTTGCTGATTGCTTTCCATCACATGTTATGTCTTCTAAGTTACTTATTCATTTCAACTCCACGTATGCTTACGATATGCCCAATCTATCCGAAGTAGACTATAACCACGTGCACGCACACATAAACACACGAACACACACACGCACATACACATACATATACATACCACACATACACACACACACACATATATATATGTATATATATATATAAGTACCTCAGTCCCTTTTTGGACTAGGATAGTTTCCCCGCTAGTATCCGTAACTCAGCACCTCGTCGGGATCCATCATCAATGCAATATCACGTCCTTGTCATCGTGAATACTAAGGAACTCCCATAGTACCTAATAACAGTGGCATTATTGTTAGCCCTATTTTACCCATTTTGAAAGACCTCCATATAGGGTCCTCTAGCCTTGCCCTTAACAAAAAAAAACTAGCAAAAAACTATGGCGGTGCATAACCTAAACGTGATATACACTAGTAGAAGGTGTAGTCATTTGTGCGCAATCCTTGTCTTTTCATCGAACATACAGGACCGATGACGTTCTCGACCTATGTATAGTCCTACTCCCGAATATGGTACCAAACACACACTGACATAGCACCGAGCCTTGCTCATTGTCCTATTTAGATTGCCTAATGCAATCAAGGTAATACTCACTTGTTACTTAATACCCTCTAAAAGGTTGAAGCAGAGTCTACTTTTCCTTTGACACTTTGACTGAGGCGAACCTTCCTACTTGGGTATCCCTCACCTATATGTGAACGAATATAATTCTGTGGGTCCTATAGGTTGATATGTCCCACATTAGTATAATGTATACAAAACTGCCGTAGCCCCTTGCAGTAGGCGCGCTTCTATTATGTAACACTACTGACCTCGCATTCCAATTCTTTTTAATAACTATCATTTTTATACAATCCAAGTTTTAACTAACTTTAGTAATTCACACCTGTCATAAATGCGTACTTGAGGCTATATATATATTGTGTGTATTCATTCTTATTTCATTATTACGCCTCTACTGTTCAACTACTCATTTTCAATTATTTTTGTTTGACTGACTCTTTACTTCATTAATGTCGATTTAATGTCATTTACCGCTTTCTTTAAAGGATCTAAATTTCATTTTCTAATTTCTTCCCTTTCTCATTGCTAAATCTTTATTTCCATTTTTTCTAACTTTTAATACCCTTCTTTATCAAGTGGACTTGTCATTGCTCTTTTATTTAAATTATTACATGGATTTGTTCATCTTATTACTGACCTACCTTTTTATCGTTTATTATTGATTTCTATTTTTCTTTATTGCATGTATATTAATTTTATAATTTAACCATTATTATTATCACAACTACAATTCTTTAATTCATATTTAGGGATTTCTACATTTTAATACATTGGAATTGCATTTCCCTCAAAAGGAAAGGTTAACACTGCAAATTTTTATATTTTATCCAAAAAGGGAATTTGTGTTATATTTGGAATTACAATGAATTATCTGTTCGTAGTTGTTGAAATATATAATACAAAATATAGTAAATATCCTTATTTTATACATCTCTTTCTTTTAGGCGCATTCCTCGTTATTTCAAATGATACACTTTCATTTATGAATCTAAACGTGATAATCTATAGAAATTTACATTGCAATATCCTTCATTATAATGAATTAAAATACAACTTAAACCCCTATGACTTAATATGATAACTTCTAATTTTCATTTACTTGCATAATTCATTTAATCGAAAAATCTGGAACTACTGTATAATTCATCAAATTCAGGGACTACTACTACCCAATACTTTCCAGATTCAAGTACATACAATACCAAATCTTAGTTATTAATCATAGAGTATGTAGGCAGGGTTTATAAATCATTACACATATATAATTAGGCCTACAACTCTAAATTTACATTTAGGCATGCAAGAATAGATTTACAACGATATATGTCCAATATTATATAAAATATATAATTTCTCACTCATTTTTAAGCTTTTCAAATCTTTAGATCTAAATCCTATTATTCCGATTTGACTCCCTTCCTTCCTACCCAACATATGTATGAAAGGGTATACATACATATTTAGAAATTTAGATCTAAGAAGAGATTTGAATTTAATTTTGATTTGAGATAAGATTTACAATTTACCTTGTTTTGGCATTCTAGTTCGATCATATTCTTCTCTCCTCTTATTCTCTGCTTTTCTACACTTATGTATATATATATAACATAATATTTTATTAGTTTTAAAATTTCTAGAATTTTTAGATAAGAGAAAATGGCAGAGCTCCTCTCTATGACCCAGAAAATATGAGAAGAGAAATAGTCATATAGGCATGTATTTATAGACGTTAGAACTAGTCGCACCAATTAGATTACTATCTATTAAATCCAGGCAGTTCTGGTCTAGGTTCAATCTGCGCCAACCCTAACTCAACTGCCGATCTTCTCTCTTCCATCGGTCGACTGGTCATAGTGAGGGTGTCAATCGGTGGGTCTTTAGTTTTGTTTTCCATTTTAAGTTTCCATTACTGTTAATAAATAAAATTAATTAATTATATTAACTTCCATAATTATATCTTTAATTATTTTTAATTCAATATTTTCAAACATTATATCTTCTTCATTTGAATCGGATTGTAAAACTGTATAAACGAAAATTGATCAAAAAGTTGCCATGAATACAACGGTGCAAGTTTCGTAGCCCAATACCGACGTTTACAAAAATTCTATTTTTGGCACTAATAATTATATTAATTAATTCTCTCAATTAGTTACAACTTATTTCACGAGGTATTACATTCTCCTCCTTTAAAAGAATTTCATCCTCGGAATTCCTTAAGGACAGAGTCACATAACATAATGTGCAATCATTCTAAACTATTCAACAAATTAGTGTACAATCAATTTTGCAAACAATGTTGTTAAAGTGCACAGTGTATCACAACATATATGATATGCATACTGAGTAATTCTAAATCCGTGCCTCCTATATGAATGCATTCTTTTAAAACAATTTTGAAAATATGGTGCAAACAACCTATATATACTGGCTGTTCTATATGTATGCAAGTTTTGAAAGTCAAAATCTTTGTTTTTTACATCTAAGTTTTTCCATACTTCTGCTAATAGAAGCATAGTTCAACCAATTTTACATCCAATCCCTACCATTCAAAATCCTAGCGCACCATTTCTAACATCCAAAATTTTAAAAAATCCAGTTTTCTAAACCTATATTCTTATGTCGGAAAAGTGCGTAGATGGAGAATTCCATATTCCAATCTTTATTTTGTGTACCCCATTTCCACTGTACCATGGAACCTTCTCTCTTGCCTTCGATCCTTTTTCAACTTTTTCCAAGTATTGTCCACATAAGGAAGTTTACTTTTAAACTTTATTAAAATTGTAAAATCGAGTTATCTAAAAACAAGTTTGGTTTACCAATCGACAATGTATGGAAAAAGAAATCCCAAGGTTTAAACAGCTTTTACCCTTATCACTAACTACCTTTTACTTTATAGTCACTTATGCTGCATAGTAACATTCATACTTGCTAACTCATCATCTTTTTTACCTATGCTAAGCATTGGCATTTCAAAAATCGGAAATTTGCTCTTTTCCGTTCAAAATGTTTTCTAATTAAATTTTAGAAATGGTTAGTAAATTTAAAATAAAACTTACTATTTTATCAAAACTTTTACAAAACCTTTACAAACCATCTTCTATTAAAAATCAAAGATTTTTGAACAATTTTGTATTCAAAAAGTATTTGTTATTGTCTTTTCAAAACATACTAAGCCACATCCTACGTAGTCAGAATTTAGTCAGTGAGTTAACGTCCATGATTGTCTCGTTTCTACTACACGGTAAATTTCAAATTTCTAAAACCTTTTCTTTTATTAGAAAAACAATCGGCAAACATGTTCATTTATAAATTTCAGCTTTTAAAGCGTAGGTATTGTGACCTGTGGTTTCACAATAACTTTTCCCTGTCTTTCGCTTGCCAAAATTTATCTCCCAAAAATTTAACACTTTTTTTAGGACTTAACTTTTATTTTATTTTTAGTAGCCAATTTAATAAATTTCCTAATTTATTTATAAACTTCAAGTATTTTATTTATTTATTTTGTATTAGTTACATGCCATTTATGAGATTTTCTTATTTTGTACCGTTTCCCAATAAATATAGCGGTCAATCTAGAAACAAATAAAAGGAACATTTTTCATAGAATCATACACGTTTTATAAAAAAAACAACTAATGGTTAAAACCCAAACCCAAAAGAAACAATTATTGGAAGATGCCCTTTATCATTACTTGACATTAATAATGTTAAGGCCATATCACTTCTTACTTAAATTAAATGGACCTTTCTAACATGTCATTCTACTGTAACACAAATATCTTAAAATATATTTTTGGCTGCTAATAAATAAGATCCATCCATTACTTCTGTTATCACAACCCATGGAGTAAACTATGCATTTCGACACTATAGTGGTCAAGAAGTATAAACCATGCACCTTTAGATAATTCATTGGCTAATTGGCTTGGCGGAATAACTTTTCCACCATTTATCTTCACTTCCTTACCATTGAGTATGCCGACGTCATTTAAGTGGATTTCCATCTCATTACCCTCTGTTGTTGTTATCCGGCATTTTGACCCGGCTACATTAAACTAACTGCACAAGTCAGATTCGACTGCTATCAAGGCCGATAAGTCCAGAGTGACGGTTGTGGGGCCTAAAAGTCAAGTAAAGATGATAATACGATGTCGAGGTTGAATAGAATTGATAGATATGCAAAGCAGAATGTTTGAAGTATGAAATATGATTCAACATATAGGAGGGATCGGCATAAATTGACTTCCATCATAGGGATCAGTATGTTTCAGGGAGTAAGAGAATTTCAATAGAAAACAATCAATATCTCAAGATCCACAAGTCCAATGCATATGGAATTTTGTGAGCAAGATATGGGGACCATAGGGAGCCTACCCTAGGGATCGCACCTCAAGAAGAAGAAGTTAGAGGAACGACACTCTTCCCTTGGTAGGGATCGGTAGGAATCAGCAAGCCATCCACGTTGAAGCAAAGTTCAAGCAATAACTCTAGTTCTACGGATCTAATTGGCATGAAATTTGGAGGCTAAGCATATTTTAGCTTAAGGAAGCAACCATAGGGATTGCATCCCAAAATTCAGTCAAAGTAGGGTTCGATACTGAACCCTCTTTTTTAGGAATTAGGTCATGCGATCCCTCTTGTGTGTCACTATGGTTCTAAAGGTCATTCTGCCAAATTTTCAGGGAGATATTTGGCCATCTTTGTCTATAAATATATGCTTGGTTGTTCATTTTAGGGATTTTTACGCTACTACTTGCTTTATATTATTTTGTAACTAAGGATTTTCATCTGATTCCTATTGTACTCAGTTTATAAAGTGTTAGCACCAAAATTGGTCACTAACCTCGTAGAGAAAGATTATGTAGAGATATAAGTGATGAAGATAAATTAAACAAGGAAGACAATGCTAATTTAAACGCAGAAAGTAAGAACACCAGATTTATAGTGGTTCAGCGTAATTGCCTACGTCCACTTTGAGTTTTCACTTTATTGATCTTCTTAATGATTGATTACAAATACAATTCATAGATCAGATACTTGAATGAAGTTGCTAAGTAAAGAAGATGAGTCTGAAAAATGGCAGAGTCTCCCCAGTGTTCCCGAAAAAATGTCCCTTTTCACTGTGACCCTGCCCCTCTATTTATAGACAAAGATGGGCTGACTTTCCAGGTGGGCTCGGCGGCCGAACGTCCTGGCCCAAATAGAGTGGTCGCCGTATGCCGAACCACATAGGTCGAACACTTGGATGCCGAGCCACATGCTCCTGGCCGAACGATCCTTTTGGCCGGTCGATGCTCTCTTGGCCAAACGTACTTTCTAGTCGAACGATGCTCTCTGGCCGAACGTGACTTCTGGCCGAACAATGCTTTCTGGCCGAACGTGCCTTCTGGCCGAACAACGCTTTCTGGCCGAACAATCCCTTTGGCCGAACGATCCTCTCTGGCCGAACGATGGTCCTGGCCGAACGATAGCTTTTGACGAACAATACAGCCATGCCGAGCAGTCGTATACGCCGAACGCCTTCTGATGCCGAATGCTCCTGGATGCCGAGTACTCCTGGATGCCGAGTGCTCTTGGATGCCGAGTTCTATTAGATGCCGAGTAGTCCTAGAAGCCAAGTCCCTCTGATGCCGAGTGCTCCTGGATGCCGAGTACTCCTAGAACGCCGAGTACTTCTGGATGTCGAATACTACTAGATGCCGAGTAGTCCTGGAAGCCGAGTACTACCCAATGCCGAGCACTAAGTTGCCTGGTCAAATCTCCAGGAAACACTTGCCCCCCCCAAAGTGTATCACATGACCGAACGTGGTACGCTTTGAGTCATGTAACCTTCTCGTCTCATTTTAAATCCTTGACTAACCACGAACGGAGATGCATTTTCGAGAATTCCAGTGGTTTAGGTGTGTGCCGAGCGTGTTCTAAATGTAGAACTCCTTCAGTGCCGGACATCATTATACGCCGATGCCGAACGATGTGTCTTTGACCGGTTCCACCGGATGTAGCCTTTTCGGCTTCTTATGTTTTCCCTATAAAAGCCAGCACCTCCTTCCTTCTTTCCCTTTTCACACTTATAACACCTCTGCCTTGCACCTGCCGAAGCTACCAGCCAACATACAATTCGCCGATTCTTCCCAAGTCTTCACCTTACCAACTAGGTACCGATCCCTTCACCTAAATACAGTCTTTACGCTCGAGCTCCCTTAATTGATGGGATAAATCGAGCCTTGAATAAAGTGTCTAAAGAGTCACGCGACGAGGGTGGAAGGAAGAGTGAATGGAGATGGGTTTTCTAGGAAGTCATTGGTAGACGTACTGTGGTTCGGCATAAGTGTTTTATGCCGGACCAGATTAGAGGAAGTAGAAACATGGAGGAAGTAGGAGATGATTAGGGGCATCGAGCGGTATGGTCTGGTATGACTTGCCGAACGACTTGCCCTCGTGGTTCGGTGTGGATGGAGGAAGAGATGAGGCCACTGTTAAGGACAGCGTGCTGATGGTCGTCTCAACCGAACAGTCACAAATGCCGTACCATACTTAGGCTAAAACATGCCGAACAAAACGAGGCCGAACACGACTTACATGTGGAACAACAACTTAGCCAAACCAAAATTTAGCCGAACAAAGACTTAGCCGAACAATGACTTAGCCGAACAACGACTTAGCCGAACAATGACTTAGCCGAACAATGACTTAGCCAACTAGTCGCAAATGCTGAACACTTATTAACTATATCTACTCGTATAGCAAAACAAGAAACAGGGCCCAAGCATTCTAGCATATGTGAAGCCGACCTGGATCACTAACTTCCTAGCTTCAGTAAACATAAATCTGAACTTAGATTATCATAAGTTTTCTGGATCCGGAATTGCAATCACCAAAAGGCAAGCTTCTGGGGAAGGTCAGCGATGACGGTCTTCGAAGGCGATGACTTGACGCTCAGTTTTATATCAACAACTTTGCGACCTTCAAACTTTCAACGCTTTTACACGATTGCTTGCACTAGTTCACACACCACATGGGGGGAATATTCGTGTTGTTAATTCTAACGTTGAACATTTTTCAAGTATAGTTTTCACAGGTACTTAGATAGATTCATTATTTATTGGGGATGTCTAAGAAGTCTAGCTCCGCCACTATATCTGATAGGCCTGGGCCGTCATCAAGGCAAGAAGCCGCTGATACTTCAAATCCTTCGACTTCCCCTGCCCATAACTTAGCACCCGATGCCCTGGAGGCAACAATTCTTTTAGACAATCTGATCGACTCACAAGCTTCGAAGATCAATGAAGCCGCACTTCGACGAATATGTTCCATCCATGGGATTCCTTTCGCCGATGTGCTAGTCCCTTCGCGACACGATCGTCCTCACCTGCCCCCAATCGGATATACCACCTGCAACAAGTTCATGTGCTGGATGGGCAGCGTGCCTCCATTCAATTCATTTCTTCGGGACGTGTTGCAGTACATAGACATTGCCCCGTCGCAGCTGCATCCGAACGGTCAAGCGTTTCTATATGGGACCTACCTACTCTTCATGGCCGTCTTCTCTAGACCTTCAACTTCTGACGACATCAGATACATTTATATGATCAAGAAACGGAAAGATAGCCCTTCCTTCATGTTCCTTGAGCCGTACCACAAATGCCAAATCTTGACAGGAGCATGCAGTAAATTTGCCCTGTACAAACATGAATGGTTCTACGTGCGTTGCCCTCCTGGTTTTGCGAGGAGATGGGTTGAAGACAGTAAGTCTCTTCGCTGAGTCATCATTCATGTTTAAGGGAGTTATGCTTTTCCTAACTCCTCGTTTCATCTTTTCAGGTATCAACCCGCGTCCGGAGGGCCGAGGATATTCTGAGGCCGTTGAGACCATTAGAGCTCTTCCTGCCGAGGAACGAGACATCCGAACCATCATTTCAAATGAATCATTGTCGAGGTTCGGCTTGCTAGCCCCTGGTCGTCGGATTAGCCTCCCGGAGGGCGTCTCTATTCCCGAGCCAGCATCCGGTAAAGGGAAAAAACAAGCTGGATCGTCATCACGCCACACTCCCGATGTGCACGATGAGGGTGAGCACAAAGAGGATGAAGCTCCTGAGACTCAAGGCGAGAATGTGGATCCCGCTTGGAATCCGGCGGTCGAAGTTCACGATATTGAAACGTCATCCTCCCCTTCGAAGGGAAAGAAAAAGTTAAAATACAAGATACAGAAGGAGAAAGTTGGCGGAACTTCAAAAGTTACGCTTATCCCGCCAGAGAAAGAGGCATCCTCGCAGCACATGGAAAGTTCTCTAAGGGGTTTGTCGAATCTTTCCATCCCCAACGATATACTTAATTATGGGTTTGACGATCCTGAAGCCCTCAAGTTTTCTTCGCCCGCTAGAGGCAATGCGGGAGTTCAACTACCAGCCCAGGGAGATAATACTCTGATTAGTAAAGACAAAAGAACTGGTCTGTCGGGGGGAACACTAGGACACACACGCACATTCGCATTCCATCATACACTTCAAGTTTTTTCTTATTTCCCGGATTTTTCTTAACCCGTTGTTATCTCTATTCCTTGTAGGTGACATGGGGCGCTCTCACGGACTTGATCGCCTTCACGGCTCTTCCATATTTCATCATCCCGGACGAGATTCAGGTTCGGGCAGACGCAGGGGCAGAGATGATTATGAAGATAGAGACAACCGTCCCCGCGATTCGTCTTATCGTAAGAAGGCATATTCCCAATCTTCACAGTCCCGTGATCCTCTTCCTCCAACTGAGTCGGATAGAGAGAAGTCTTCACAGAAGGGGTCCCAACCCGATGCTCCTCAAGAACAACACTCTGGTTCATCGAGTACAAGGCAAATTCGGGAGCAACGAAAAAGAGCAGAACTTCCAAGGCCTCCTCCCCCTACTCCCGCGGTTGACCCAACTGTAGCAGAAAAGATGGTCGATCTTAAGGCCAAATTTCCAAAAATTTGCTTTGATGGTTTGAAATTCCTCCCAGCTATTCATCATATCCCTGGTCACGTGAAGCAGAGTGCCATTGCCTGTAACAACGACGTCTATGTTCAACATGACACGTTTGTACACTTGGTTGAAAAGATCTCAGAGGTGTTTGTTGAGCGACAATATGAAATTGATCGTCTGAAATTGGAGGCTGGTTGTGACAAGAACATCATCAAGCATCAAGACGAAGAGCTCGCTTCGTATAAGTCGAAGCTGGAAGCCGCTGAGCAAAGTGCAAAAGATACTGTTGAGGCAGTCACTCGTTTAGAGATGGCTCACAAGAAGGAACTTGATGAAGCAGTTCAGCGTAGCGGTGCCCTTGCCTTAGAAAAAGATTCTATCCAAAAAGAAAGGGACGCGCTCGCCATACAAGTTAAAGAGTTGAAGGAATTACTCTCCAAGGAGAAAGAGGATAAAGTAGCTGCTCAAGAAGAGTCACAACGATATTGTGATGAAATCGTTGCTACTCGGCTCCTGAAAACGAAGCTCGATGACGAACTTGCTGGGGTTGAAAAAAGGAAGGACGAAGCCCGTGAGGAGGGCAAAAGAGAAGCTGCGGAGGAGATTGACTCTCGCCTCGAGGCGGCCACAGAAGCCGGCAGGGAAGAGGTCAAGTGCATGTTTGACCCGTTGATTGCTGAGTAGGGAGCCCGTGTCCTTATGCACCGCGACTTGACATTCTTGGGCGAGGGCTATCTCGAATCCCTAGCTGAGGCCTGGGAAACTTTAGTGAAGATTAGGAAAATCGAGTCGGGTTCTGAGGAAGTCGATGAGGATGCCCTGGTGAAGGAGTTTCTTAGGGGGAACGAGCCAGCGGATTTATCAGCAGCTTTGGCGCTTTACAGCAAAGGCTCTCCCCTTCCAAAAGAGAAAAGTGACAAAGCTGGCCCATCTGGGGCTAAGACTACGGCTCCTCATACTGCTGCTCCTCCTACTGCTCAACCGGCCGGTTGGCCGACACTTGACCCATTCGAGCAGCATGCCGGCTACGATCCTGAAGATCCCAGGCTCGGCGTTCATGTGCTATCTCCTATTCTGGAGGGTGAAACTCCACGCGCAACTGATAGCCAGCCAGAACCCGGTAGGAAACTCTTCTTTTTTGGAAGTTAAAAGATCCGTTACTTTCCAGCAGCGGTTATTTGTTCTAATATTCATTCTTTATGTTTTCATGCAGGCTGCTCTGATGCCGAGCCAACTCCGAGGAGCGATGACGCCAAGGAGGAGGCAGAGAAAACAAGCGATGTTGCTCATGCGGGAGCAACTCCTGGCCCTGACGCTCAAGTGATCGGGGCGCTAGATGATGATAAGCTCGACACCTCATCTCCTGCAGAAGGGAGTGATGAAATCGAAATCACTGGCGCCTCTGAACATACCTCAAAGATGAGCATGAAAGAGCGTCTCACTGAAGAGGCGAAAAAGAAAGTCGAGATCAAAGTCGAGCCTGAAATTTTGGAACTCACCGACCCGCGGAATAGACATTTGAAGATCATCCTCCCTAGTAAATTCAAACCGCTGAATGTTCCTTCTCCCTCTCCTGATTCCGCTTCTTTAGCAAGCAAGAAATCCAAGAAGAAGCGTGAGGGAGAGGAATCGTCGGAAGCAACATAGGAAGACAAGAAGAAGAAACCAAAGAAATAGTCGTTAAACTCGTTCAACGAGATTATGCTTAAGTCTTGTATTCATCTTTTGTTTCCGAAGTTTATGTAGATAGGTTTTTGACTCCAAGTTTTGGATGAATAATTGTGTAACCTCATTTTGGACTATGAAATAAAGTTTAGTTCCTTAGTCGTTTGAACGATTCTTCGGAGTGGCATACTTCTTGTTCTACATTTCTTGAGTACTTAGAATTTTTTTTCTAAATTCACGTTCCAGGGACTCATAGTAAGTTGATCCGCATTCGGGGGATTCAGAGATTGAGATTGTTAATACTCTAATCCGCGCTCCGGGGACTTTGAGTATTCCGGTTCACACTCTGAGGACTTGGAGATTGAAATCGTTTATACTCTAGTCCGCGTTCCAGGGACTTAGAATATTCCGGTCCGCGCTCTGGGGATTCGGAGATTTGAAATCGTTTATACTCTAGTCCGCGCTCCGGGGACTTAGAGTACTCTGGTCCGCGCTCTGGGGATTCAGAGATTTGAAATCGTTTATACTCTAGTCCGTGCTCCGGGGACTTAGAGTACTCCGGTACGCGCTCTGGGGATTCGGAGATTTGAAATTGTTTATACTCTAGTCCGCGCTCCGGGGACTTAGTACTCCGGTCCGCGCTCTGGGGATTCGGAGATTTGAAATCGTTTATACTCTAGTTCGCGCTCCAGGTACTTAGAGTACTCCGGTCCGCGCTCAGGGGATTCGGTGATTTGAAATCGTTTATACTCTAGTCCGCGCTCCGGGGACTTAGAG
Source organism: Allium fistulosum (assembly GCA_030737815.1). Classification (NCBI taxonomy): domain Eukaryota; kingdom Viridiplantae; phylum Streptophyta; class Magnoliopsida; order Asparagales; family Amaryllidaceae; genus Allium; species Allium fistulosum. Next base: position 372,007,032 of record CM060902.1, on the reverse strand, counting down.
TACTCCGGTCCGCGCTCTGGGGATTCGGAGATTTGAAATCGTTTATACTCTAGTCCGCGCTCCGGGGACTTAGAGTACTCCGGTCCGCGCTCAGGGGACTCGAAGATTGAAGTTGTTTATACTCTAGTCCGCGCTCCGGGGACTTAGAGTACTCCGGTCCGCGCTGAGGGGACTCGGATATTGAAGTCGTTTATACGAGTTCGTACATCGTACAGGATAATGTAGTTCTAGTAATTCGTCACCTGACTATGAGATATAGAGACATTAGCAATTCGTGGAAAATATGGCTTCAAGCCTTTATTAATGAAAAACAACTAAACTGCTTGATTACATAGTTAAAAGGAAACTAAGTTGCGACTGAATGAAAACATACAGGAAATAACTGTTCCTAAAACAGGAAAGAAACATACTAAATGTAGTAATGTCGCAAATGCTCGCTGTTCCACGCCCGGGGGAGTGTCACGCCATCAACGGTCGCTAGCTTGAATGTTCCCTCTCCAAGCTTCCGTTCAATGACGTACGGACCTTCCCAGCTGGGATTCATACGTGAAGGTACCGGGAAAACTCATTTCAAAACGAGATCACCCACATCAAATATCCTTGGGCGGACTCTGCCGTCGTAGTAACGCTTGACTCGGTGCCTATGTGCTGCCGCCCTTAATTCGGCCTCTTCACGTTTTTCACCGATACAATCCAGTGATTCCAACAAGAGGTCCTGATTCGTCTTGGGATCATAATATGTCACTCGGTGCGATGGAACTTCAAGTTCCACGGGTATAACGGCTTCAGAGCCGTATGCCAAGGCAAATGGAGTGTGGCCAGTCGCGGACTTGTGGGTGGTTCTATAAGCCCATAATGTTGTCGGGAGTTCATCTACCCACTTGCCTCCGACCTTCTCCAAACGCTTTTTCAGTATGGACTTAATTATTTTGTTAACGGCCTCGACTTGTCCGTTAGCTTTTGGGTGTGCAACTGCGGCGAACTTCTTCTCGATGCCATACTTTAAGCAAAACTCCTTGAACTCTCTGCTTTCAAATTGCGTCCCGTTGTCCGTAATGATGGTGCAAGGGAGGCCAAAGCGGCATATAATTTTTCGTACAACGAAGTTAATGACCTTCTTAGAGGTGATCGTAGCCAAAGGTTCTGCCTCAGCCCATTTTGTGAAGTAGTCGACCGCAACTATCGCGTATTTCGCACCACCTTTGGATATAGGCAAAGAGCCAATTATGTCGATTCCCCAGATTGCGAATGGCCAGGGACTGACCATTTGTGTGAGTTCTGTTGATGGAGTCCTCGGGATTTTTGCATATCTTTGACACTTGTCACATTTCCTTGCATAGTCTGCAGCGTCCCGATTTACGGTCGGCCAGTAATATCCATAGCGGAGGATCTTTTTTGCTAGCGTTTGCCCCCTGGTGTGGTCGCCACATTCCTCTTCGTGAACCTCTTTCAGGACCCGCTTTGTCTCACCATGAGCGATGCACCGTAATAAGGGGACTGAGAACCCTTTTCGATACATTAATCCATCCTGCATCACGTATCGCGCGGCCTTTCGAAGGACCTGTCGTCTTTCGCTCCTTTTTTCTGGTAAAGCCCCGGTTGTCAGGTACAGTTTGAATGGGGTCATCCACGACTCCTTTTCGATTTCTGTTTCCAACACACGGTCAACCTTCATCTCGTCTATGCTCGGGGCATGCAAGGCCTCAACGGGATACAATCCCATTTGCTGCGCATCGCCGGTGCTCGCAAACTTAGCCAACGAGTCGGCTTCTTTATTCTGTTCGCGCGGGACATGCGAAATATCATAACGCTCAAGATTCGACAGAAGTTCTTGAACCAGAACAAGGTACGGAGAAAGCTTCTATCCCTTTGCTTGGTAATCTCCCCGCACTTGGTAAACCACCAACTGTTAGTCACAAAAGATTTCAACTGATTTGATTCCGAGTTCTCCGATGAGCTTCAAGCCAGCAATCAGTGCTTCATATTCTACTTCGTTATTTGTAGCTGGGAAATCGAGCTTCAGAGCGTAACAAATCGATCATTTTTCCGGAGTTACAAGAACTACACCTGCGCCGGAGCAACGGTCGTTTGATGCCCCATCAGCGAACGTTCGATGGAAATTATACGCTGATGGGGCATCAAACGACCGTTGCTTCGGCGTAGGTGTAGTTCTTGTAACTCCGGAAAAACGATCGATTTGTTACGCTCTGAAGCTCGATTTCCCAGCTACAAATAACGAAGTAGAATATGAAGCACTGATTGCTGGCTTGAAGCTCATCGGAGAACTCGGAATCAAATCAGTTGAAATCTTTTGTGACTCACAGCTGGTGGTTTACCAAGTGCGGGGAGATTACCAAGCAAAGGGACAGAAGCTTGCTCCGTACCTTGTTCTGGTTCAAGAACTTCTGTCGAATCTTGAGCGTTATGATATTTCGCATGTCCCGCGCGAACAGAATAAAGAAGCTGACTCGTTGGCTAAGTATGCGAGCACAGGCGATGCACAGCAAATGGGATTGTATCCCGTTGAGGCCTTGCATGCCCCGAGCATAGACGAGATGAAAGTTGATCGTGTGTTGGAAACGGAAATCGAAAAGGAGTCGTGGATGACCTCATTCAAACTATACCTGACGACTGGGGCTTTACCAGAAAAAAGGAGCTAAAGACGACAGGTCCTTCGAAAGGCCGCGTGATACGTGATGCGGGATGGATTGATGTATCGAAAAGGGTTCTCAGTCCCCTTATTACGGTGCATCGCTCATGACGAGACAAAGCGGGTCTTGCAAGAGGTTCACAAAGGGGAATGTGGCGACCATACTAGAGGGTAACGCTAGCAAAAAAGATCCTCCGCTATGGATATTACTGGCCGACCGTAAATCGGGACGCTGCGGACTACGCAAGGAAATGTGACAAGTGTCAAAGATATGCAAAAATCTCGAGGACTCCATCAACGGAACTCACACAAATAGTTAGTCCCTGGCCATTTGCAATCTGGGGAATCGACATAATCGGCTCTTTGCCTATATCCAAAGATGGTGCGAAATACGCGATAGTTGCAGTCGACTATTTCACAAAATGGGCTGAGGCAGAACCCTTGGCCACAATCACTTCTAAGAAGGTCATTAACTTCGTTGTACGAAATATTATATGCCGCTTTGGCCTCCCTCGCACAATCATTACGGACAACGGGACGCAATTTGAAAGCAGAGAGTTCAAAGAGTTCTGTTTAAAGTACGGCATCGAGAAGAAGTTCGCCGCCGAGCCCACCTGAGAAGTCATCCCATCTTTGTCTATAAATAGAGGGGCAGGGTCACAGTAAAAAGGGGCTTTTTTCTGAGAGAAGACTGGGGAGACTCTGCTATTTTGGAGACTCAGCTTCTTTACTTAGCAACTTCATTCAAGCATTTGATCTACGAATTGTATTTGTAATCAATCATTAAGAAGGTCAATAAAGTGAAAACTCAAAGTGGACGTAGGCAATTATGATGAACCACTATAAATCTGGTGTTCTTACTTTCTGCATTTAAATTAGCATTGTCTTCCTTCTTTAATTTATCTTCATCACTTATATCTCTACTCAATCTTTCTCTACGAGGTTAGTGCGGCTTCATTGATCTTCGAAGCTTGTGAGTCGATCGGATTTTCTAAAAGAATTGTTGCCTCCAAGGCATCAGGTGCTAAGTTATGGGCAGGGGAAGTCGACGGATTTGAAGTATCAGCGGCTTCTTGCCTTGATGACGGCCCAGGCCTATCAGATATAGTGGCGGAGCTAGACTTCTTAGACATCCCCAATAAATAATGAATCTATCTAAGTACCTGTGAAAACTATACTTGAAAAATGTTCAACGTTAGAATTAACAACATGAATATTCCCCCCATGTGGTGTGTGAACTAGTGCAAGCAATCGTGTAAAAGCGTTGAAAGTTTGAAGGTCGCAAAGTTGTTGATATAAAACTGAGCGTCAAGTCATCGCCTTCGAAGACCGTCATCGCTGACCTTCCCCAGAAGCTTGCCTTTTGGTGATTGCAATTCCGGATCCAGAAAACGTATGATAATCTAAGTTCAGATTTATGTTTACTGAAGCTAGGAAGTTAGTGATCCGGGTCGGCTTCACATATGCTAGAATGCTTGGGCCCTGTTTCTTGTTTTGCTATACGAGTAGATATAGTTAATAAGTGTTCAGCATTTGCGACTAGTTGGCTAAGTCATTATTCGGCTAAGTCATTGTTCGGCTAAGTCATTGTTCGGCTAAGTCATTGTTCGGCTAAGTCTTTGTTCAGCTAAATTTTGGTTCGGCTAAGTTGTTGTTCGGCTAAGTTGTTGTTCGGCATGTAAGTCGTGTTCGGCCTCGTTTTGTTCGGCATGTTTTAGCCTAAGTATGGTACGGCGTTTGTGACTGTTCGGTTGAGACGACCATCAGCACGCTGTCCTTAACAGTGGCCTCATCTCTTCCTCCATCCACACCGAACCACGAGGGCAAGTCGTTCGGCAAGTCGTACCAGACCATACCGCTCGATGCCCCTAATCATCTCCTACTTCCTCCATGTTTCTACTTCCTCTAATCTGGTCCGGCATAAAACACTTATGCCGAACCCCAGTACGTCTACCAATGACTTCCTAGAAAACCCATCTCCATTCACTCTTCCTTCCACCCTCGTCGCGTGACTCTTTAGATACTTTAGTCAAGGCTCGATTTATCCCATCAATTAAGGGAGCTCGAGCGTAAAGACTGTATTTAGGTGAAGGGATCGGTACCCAGTTGGTAAGGTGAAGACTTGGGAAGAATCGACGAATTGTATGTTGGCTGGTAGCTTCGGCAGGTGCAAGGCAGAGGTGTTATAAGTGTGAAAAGGGAAAGAAGGAAGGAGGTGCTGGCTTTTATAGGGAAAACAGAAGAAGTCGAAAAGGCTACATCCGGTGGAACCGGTCAAAGACACATCGTTCGGCATCGGCGTATAATGATGTCCGGCACTGAAGGAGTTCGGCATTTAGAACACGCTCGGCACACACCTAAACCACTGGAATTCTCGAAAAGGCATCTCCGTTCGTGGTTAGTCAAGGATTTAAAACGAGACGAGAAGGTTACATGACTCAAAGCGTACCACGTTCGGTCACGTGATACACTTTCGGGGGGCAATTGTTTCCTGGAGATTTGACCAGGCAACTTAGTGCTCGGCATTGGGTAGTACTCGGCTTCCAGGACTACTCGGCATCTAGTAGTATTCGGCATCCAGAAGTACTCGGCGTTCTAGGAGTACTCGGCATCTAGGAGCACTCGGCATCCAAAAGCACTCGACATCCAGGAGTACTCGGCATCCACGGGTACTCGGCATCCAGGAGCATTCGGCATCAGAAGGCGTTCGGCGTATACGACTTCTCGGCATGGCTGTATTGTTCGTCAAAAGCTATCGTTCGGCCAGGACCATCGTTCGGCCAGAGAGGATCATTCGGCCAAAGGGATCGTTCGGCCAGAAAGCGTTGTTCGGCCAGAAGGCACGTTCGGCCAGAAAGCATTGTTCGGCCAGAAGGCACGTTCGTCCAGAGAGCATCGTTTGACCAGAAAGCACGTTCGGCCAAGAGAGCATCGACCGGCCCAAAGGATCGTTCGGCCCGGAGCATGTGGCTCGGCATCCAAGTGTTCGGCCTATGTGGTTCGGCATACGACGACCACTCTATTTGGGCCAGGACGTTCGGCCGCCGAGCCCACCTGGGAAGTCAGCCCATCTTTGTCTATAAATAGAGGGGCAGGGTCACAGTGAAAAGGGACCTTTTTTCGGGAACACTGGGGAGACTCTGCCATTTTTCAGACTCATCTTCTTTACTTAGCAACTTCATTCAAGTATCTGATCTACGAATTGTATTTGTAATCAATCATTAAGAAGATCAATAAAGTGAAAACTCAAAGTGGACATAGGCAATTACGCTGAACCACTATAAATCTGGTATTCTTACTTTCTACGTTTAAATTAGCATTGTCTTCCTTGTTTAATTTATCTTCATCACTTATATCTCTACACAATCTTTCTCTACGAGGTTAGTGACCAATTTTGGTGCTAACAACTTCTATTAGAATATCCGATAAAGATACCTTTGTCGGATTTAGGATCAAATTTATCTAAGTTATCTTTTGTATTTAAAATAAAACATTTACTTCCAAAAATTCTAAAATAAGACACCTTAGGTTTCTTTCCATGAAGAAGTTCATAAGATGTCTTATCAGTTAGAGGTCTAATTAAAATTCTATTTAAAATATAACAGGTGGTAGCAACTGCTTCTGCCCAAAAATGTTTTGGTAAATTACTATCTGAAAGCATAGTTCTCGCACACTCTTGAATCATCCTATTTTTACGTTCTACTACTCCGTTTTGTTGTGGAGTTCTTGGAAATGAAAAATTGTGAGTTATTCCCTTTTTATTACAGAATTCCTCAAACTTTTCATTTTCAAATTCACCACCGTGATCACTACGGAGGGTTATAATTTTTACATAAAGTTGATTTTGAATCCATTTTGTAAAGTTCTTAAAACTTTCAAAAGTATCACTTTTATGTTTCAAAAATATTTTCCATGTAAATCTAGAATAATCATCTACAATTACAAAAACATATTTACTGTGATTTATTGACTGAATTTGAGATGGACCAAATAAATCAAGATGAAGTAATTCAAGAGGTTTTGAAGTTGAAATCATATCTTTTAATTTAAAGAAACTTTTTCTAAGTTTTCCTAATTGACATGCATCACATAAACTATCTACTTTAAAATTCATTTTAGGGAGACCTCTTACTAGATCATGTTTTGACAGTCTAGATAAGAATTTGAACTTCAAATGCCCAAATCTCTTATGCCAAATCCAAGGGTCACTTGTGCTTGCCAAAAGGCACAGGTTATCATTTGAAACTTTCATACCAAGAATATAAATATTATTTTTCCTAATTCCCTCAAATATTATGGTTGAATTATTATCTTCAATGTGACACTTATCTTTTTCAAATTTAATTTTATATCCTTATCGCAAAGTTGACTAATACTTAGCAGATTATGTTTCAGATTCTTAACTAGCAAAAAATTAGTAATAATAGGAGTTTCAGAGTTACCGACATTGCCGATGCCAATCACATATCCTTTTGAGTTGTCTCCAAAGTTAACCAGTCCTCCGTCTTTGTATATTATATCATTCAGCATATCCGGATTACCAGTCATGTGTCTAGAGCATCCACTATCGAGTATCCATTTATTCTTTTTGATCTGCACAATTTGTCCATTGTGGATTGATTCCTCAACACCCATAAAACATTTTTCCTGCACATCATACAATTTTCGTAGACAACTTGAATTTGAATATCGATTATATGCATACTCATGAGACAGTGATGATATGAATATTTCTAAACTAGTATTAACAAGTTTTTCAAACATAGCCCTTTTAAAAGCTTTTTCAAAATTCATATTATGAAACTTTGAAAACCTTGCTCTAATACCAAATGTGAGAAATGCGGATTACGGATCTTAAGGCTAGAATTAACACTAGAGGGGGGTGAATAGTGTTTTAAGGAATTACTAATTCTTTTTGAATTTATATTAATTTGAACACAAATGTATGTAATATTCAGACATAGATATGATCACAGAATCAAACACAGATGCAGATATAAAGTAAAAGCAATAAAGGAAAGAACACACCGAATTTTATACTGGTTCGGAGTAACCCTACATCCAGTCCCGCAACACAAGTACGGATTTCTTTTCAAAATCAATTCTTACATTTACACCCTCGATTTCAAGGCCACGAGGTACACCGCTCCAGATTCACAATCCTCTGGGTAGAGATACTTGATTTTACGGGCAACAAGTTCACCCGGTTGATTTTCCAGGCTACAATCACACTTTTCTCGCTCGATTGAATACAAAGAAGTCTATAACTCTGAATAGCACTGGGATCTTGTTGAGATAGTGATAGAGAATCAAACCAGAGATGATCTAGTTAGATTCAATAGTGATTTTGGCAGAGTAATGGTAAAAATTTATATAAAGAAATGTGGAAGAAGAAGAGGAGTGAAATCAGAGAAAATATATATGTAAATTCGTTTAAAACAGCCCCTATTTATAGTAGAACAACAGCCATGTCCATTCGTGAAAGGATATGACGAATAGACACTTCCTTTGAAATTCAAACTTTTGAAATAAACTGTCACCTTGTCGACAAGGGTTCCTTGGGGTTGTCGATGGGCCTAAGTTATTTTTGGTAAAAAAAATTCTTTGAAAATAACTTCTATCTTCTATTAAAAATATTTTAAACTTTATAAATATACTTAACTATAGTTGAAATACATAAATAAGTATAGAGAATAATATTTTGGTATATATAAAATTTTACTATAATTTAATATTTAAATCTAAGTATAAAAGTTAAATATATTATAATTAAAAGATAGTTTAAAACCAAGGATAATTTGATATTGAAAATAAGGTTATTTTGAGGCTAAAAGTATTTTAAAACCAGGATAGATGTTTTTAATTTAAAAAGGAAGATTTTGAAATCATTTTGAAAACAAGATATAATTTTGTAAAACATTTGAATAAAAGTTAGTGGATACAAAACAATGTTCCACTAGATTTTTCGTAGGTTCCATCCTACTTAGGGTTCCATCCCTTTAACGGGCTCGAAGTGGATTCCATTCCACGAATAAAATGAATTTTAAGATGTCAATGCTTTTCTAGGAGTTTTAACAAAATTCCTAACTAAATTACTTATATTGAAATCTTGAACTCTTGATAATCTTAATACTCATGAGTCTTGAATCTTGATATCTTCGATCTTGAGTTCATCAGTTCTTGAATCTCTATATTGTACAGTCTTCATTCTTTGGTACCTGTATATATATCCTGCATATACATATATATCTAAACAATAATGTTAGTATTTGTATTTTATAATTTTATTCTAAGGTTGTTGTCATCAAAACCAATTTCTCAGGGACTAACAATTGTATGATGAGAATAAAAGATGTAGATCTTTCAAACAGTGACGATGAGACAAAGCGCCCTTTCCAAGCCGGTCCTCGCAGGCCGCAGCAACAATGATCGATGAGGCAATGGTCGCTAAGCCGAGACCAAAAGGCAACTAGAGGCCAGCCCTCAATACAAGCCCAGGTATAATAGCTACACTAATTTGAACAGTGGTATCATCACAATATATCTAACCACCCAGGATTGGGTGCCATTTCACAGAACTAGCACCATGAGGAATGGAAAGCGGGAGGAACCTCATGGAAACAACAAATATTGTGAGTTCCATTAAAGTAACAATAACTCTACAATAGAGTTCGAGTGCTTAAAGATGAGATTGACAGACTCATCCAAGAAGGAACACATTTGGAGTTTGTTCGGCATCTAGCAGAGTAAAGCATAGCATGACAGCTGGCAACCTTAGCCCCAGCTACCCAAGAACACAAATGTTTAAGCCATCACCGAAGTCTTGACTATATGCAAAAACCCACATGTGGTAGGCAGTAGCCAAGGGCCTCAGCCTCGGTATTAAAGGGTAGTGAGAACGGCTGGTTAGATCTATTCACTAGAATCTCGAACGTCTAAAGCACCCTGATTAGAATCAGAAAAGCCGATCAGCTTCACTACCGAGGACAGGGAAGCAGTCTTCTACCTCCATTACAATCCCATGATGAGAACTTTAGCAATGGAAAACTCCAATATGCATCGGGCCTTCGTGGATGGGGTAGTTTAATTAATGTCATGTTCAAAGACGTCTTTGAGGCTCTCAAGCTTCTTACCTCTTGCTTCACCCCATGCGCTTTTCTCGTTTACAGCTTTGGAGGTGTAGGCATTGTTCCTATGGGCACTACTTCACTTATGACAATGTTTATCAAAGTGGCCCTTGTTGTAAAATATTTAGGTACACTTTGTAATAGTCGATTTCCTATCTTCGTGTAATCTGTTAAGAAGGCGTCCCACACTTGTCGAGCTAGATATCATCATCTCCTACAACTGCCTCATCATGAAGTTCCCTGTCTAGGGCGAGGTTGAAAAGATTAGATGCAATTAGCACAAGACTCGGAAGTGCTATGGAACCTCCCTTAGGCAAGTAAAGAAGGGTGATCTCATGCATCGACGAGAGTTTCAGTAATCAACAGTGAGTTTTTCGAGAGATCCATCGATCCGGCCAGTGCTCTAGTTCATACATATACCATCCCCAACTATGAAGCAGCAACATCATCAACTCCCACCCTTTCATTCATCTAGGAGAGCCGAGGGCGTCATTATCTCAACTTAGGTCCTTCATTGCAAATAAGTTCTCATTTCTAAAAATCTCCTATCTATAAATTCTTATGAACAGGAGATGAACTAGCTCATCTCTCCATTATACAACCCACTTATACACCAAAGTGCCCGAGCCAGAAAATGCACTCCGGTTCATATTGGTGTCAACTGTTGCGTTATGACTGGTGGCGTGTCACCTTAGAGAACCTCACAACCCTTATGAGCCCTAGTTCGTGCCGAGTCTGACCGCCACTCTGCATCTGACCATAGGAGAACCCAAGAGATAGCATGTGCTTTAGCTCATGCTGGTGACATCTGCCACTCTATGCCCGGCTGACACATTGTTCACGTGAACAACCATGATCAACTTATCCAATTATCACATATTGCTACTTAATCTAACTTGGAAAGGCATTCTTGGAGATAATAGAGGGACTACACTAGCTATTTAGGATATGCTTTTTCACAGGTCATACATAAACAAAGAAGAAAATATAGAGCAATATAGTTCTTAGCCAAAGTTCATGGCAAGAAATATATTTTTTCTGTTACGAGAGTGCAAGGGTACAATGCCCGCCCCGCTAGGCGTACAAAGATGTTTTATCGCTAACAAGTTGGAAAGAAGAAAAAGAAGACGCGCGCCATGGAATTCTCTAGAAAATCCAACTTCAAATGTGGTGGTGAAGCATGCTGACCCGAGCTCTTAGCATCGCCCGATCGGTATTTCGCTATGAAAGTATGGGTGCGCCGCCACCCTTGAAACTTTCCACATCAAATATTACAAAAGATCTCAAAAAGATACCAATCAACGACATGAAGAAGCCACCAGAGACTTTAGTTATGATATTAGAGGCAAAGGTGACAACCTTTATTCTTTCCAATAAGGCATTAAAGCATCCAAGCCGACCTAGATTTGGTACTGCCAAAGCAAGATAGTGAGGAAGTCCCTAAGCATCAGCTGGACCATTGAAATAACAAAGATGGTCGATTGGTGTCAAAAAGATGACCAAAGGACGTGGGCCCAAGTCAAGTGACGCAGCAAGTTCCATCTCAAAACCTATTTTACAACAAGAAGCAAGCTCGATAAAAACGTTCAGAACCAATTTGGTAGAAAGAAGAAGACGAAGTTAGCTATCCTTACTTGTAAAAAATGGAAAATTTGGAAGTTATCAAGGAATTTACATGGCACAAATTTTATAAGTTCGAGATGAATGGGGAGAGGGGTATTTATATACCTACCCCTTCTATCATAGCCGTCGGATTCAAAAAGGCAAGAGGATCTCAACCGATTTGATGCAATCAAGTGCTTGTCACACCATGCACGTAAGAGACATGACACATATCTACCATATTTTGGAAAACAAACCATTGTAGCCATGGCGTAGTGCCACATGGTGGACGCATTAAGTGCATAGCAGAGTAGCCGATCGACAAGGTCTTCATGATTTAACAAGCCCGCACCCGTATACGGGTACAAGCTTAAGGGAAAAACGTTGCTTTTTTTGTAAGAAATTAGCAAGCCGATTAAGGCATAGCCTGGCCCAATTGAAGTCGGCTCGGCTATTCTTCGATCTGCTCATTCATACTGGCTATGACTAAAGTTAGCTCCAAAAAAGCACATCCACTCAGCATGGCTTCAAGTTGTAAACTGGCCATCTTAGTCCAAGGCGGCCCTCACAATCAATTCATCAGGTTAAGACAAAGCTAAGTATAGCCCTGGCTGACCCATTCTTGCTCGACTCGAAGATGATCTGTTCCCTCATGACAACCCACTCTTAACCCGATCCAAAGTCGGCCCGTGTACCTCAGCATCGCTTCAATCAACGGCCGACACTACTATAGACTGTCTTAAGCAACCAACATATGCGATACAGCCAACTCAAGCATGACTCGACCTTGGCCTGGCTTCGGTACCGCCACCTCTGCCCGATCCCATACAACCCTCTCTATTGTTGGAACTGGGCCAACACTCAATGGGTAAATGGGAAAATTTAAATTTTTTATTCCATTTTGGATCTTATTGGGTCTGTGAAGTCTAAATTTATTTAGATCCGATCTAAATTAATTTTAAATAAAATCAATATTTTATTTTATTTATAAATTAGATTTTATTTTGATGTTATATTTGTATTACATAATATAACATGTGTATCATATACACATGTGTGTGAATGTGCAACATAAACAATGTACATGGTTTAACATGTTCATGTATAAGTATTGGGATTTACACTGTAATGGACATATTAGACCCTCCATATAAATATGTGCAGTCTAGTGTGTGTGTATCTGCATATATAGTTTTGTATGATATAAAATTATACTTGTGAACTATAAATGTTTACCAAGATACACACACATACATATATATAATTGACGTAATAACATATAGTAATTCTAAATATTAATATAAATAATTTTGAATTTAAATTCATATTTAGTATACAAAATTTGAATTTAGATTTAAATTTTAAATTTTCGAATTAGATCTACATAAAATGTCTATTGATTTCAAACTCAAAATAATTTCAAATTTAAATCTTAAGTTTCAGATCTGGATCTACATAAAATATCTACTGATTCCAAACTCAAAACAATTTATTAATTTTCTCTATATATATATATATATATATTTAAATTAAAAATAATAATAAATATATATATATATACGTATTAATTTTTTTGACAAAGCCAGTGGGGTTGAATGGTTCCTTACCATTTTATCTATAACAAGCAGGCAAAGACATATAAGCATAAATAAGAAATTATGGAGAAAACAAAAAAGAACAATAGGAAAAAGAAAAGAAAAAAGGGAAAAAACAACAAACAGCTACATACATCTCTAGGAACCAATATCATTTGGATCAAAATCAAAAGGAGAATGAACCATAGCCTGAAGAATAGCACGATACATTTCATTGCAGATTTCCATCCTAGGATTTTGCCTATTGTTGAAGACTCTCTCAGTCCTCTCCTTCTGAAGTATGGAAACAAACACTTTCAGAAGAATGAGGAGCTGGTAGGAGGAGGAAGTTTTCCATTTGGTTGCTTTATAAATATTGGTCCACTCAATCTTACTATCCCAAACTGGGTTAGCAAAGCCACCTCTAAGCTTGATCCTCCTCTAAAGGAAGAAAGAAAAGAACAGTTGAAAAATAGGTGGTGGTTATGTTCATCTTTGCATTTGCAGAATACATAGACTGAGTTGACGGGGATACCCTTGTAAGCAAGGTTGCCAAGAATGTGAATAACATTCTTTAAAATTTTCCAGAGCATGAAGTTTAGCTTTTCTGAAGTAATGTTGTTCCAAATTCTATGAAATAAGAGGAATTTACGTAGATCAGAAGAGGCAATAAGTGCTTTATATGTAGCAGTAGTTGAATGCCCCTTCAAGTCGTTAGTCCATAGGTAAGATTCAGAAGTTGAAAAGACATAACTAGAGTTATTAAAAGTGCTCCAAAGCAAGTTAACTCTAGTATTACTTGGTTGAGGAAGTGAAATAGTTCCACTACGTATATAGATGGTTGCTTTAGCATTAACGGGTATTCCACTTTCTTGCCCTTCCTCATGAGAAAGACGGTTCCTTAATATTGGTCCTTGCTTAATCCAAGGAACACGCCAGAATTTTGCATTACTTTGAGGTTCTAGAACTAATTTGACATGAGTAAGAAGAGTATCCCTAAGTTTGAGTAAATGTTTCCAAACTAAGCTTTGAGCTTGTTTAGAGTTCAAGTGCTAAAGATCATCATTCTTCAAGTTGTGATTAAGAGACCACTTAACCCACAAGTTATCTCTCTTATTGATTAAATTGTCAAATTGTTTAGAGAAAGCGGCATTATTCCAAGCCCTTAAATTGTTGATTCCAAGACCACCATAGCATTTTGGCAATTCAATTTTACTAAAGATAATTGAAGACAGTTTTCTATTATGAATTGCTGCAGACCAGAGAAAGCATGTCATAGCAGTTCTTATCATGGATATAATCTTTAATGGTAGAATAAAAGACCTGCATCGGTTCACTGTCATTGATAGAATCAATGAGTTTATGATGACAAGTCTACCAGGCTGAGAGAGAAATCTGTTTTTCCATCTATTGAGAACATTAGTGATTTTTTCATATAAGGGAATGCATTGGTTGATAGAAATTTTTTTAGTAGCCTAAAGTACACCAAGGTAAGACATATTATTTTGGAGTGGAAGCATTTGAGTTATAGACAAGTACTACCGCTCTAAAATTTCTAGAATGCCAGTAAGAAGTATATTTGAATTTTGAGGGTTTATTCTTAAGCCAAAGAAGATAGAAAAGGTTTTAAGGTTTCCATAATGGATTTCAGAGAACCAACAGTAGGTTTAATTAAAATGATTAGGTCATCAGCGAAGGCAAGGGAGGTTATTATAGGAGTTTTGCACTTAGGGCGAAGAATAAAATTCTTCTCAAGAGCTTGCTGTTGAAAAGCATGAGTTAGAGTTTCCATGACTATGATAAATAGGTAGGCAGAGATCGGATCACCCTATTTTAAGCCTTGATGACCATTGAAATATCCAACAGAATGAGCATTGAAGACCAAGGAGTACCTAACAGTAGATATACATTGATATATCCAATTGGTAAATTGTAAAGGGAAGTTCATCTTCCTCATTATGCAAATTAGAGCACTCCACTTAACAAAGTCAAATGCTTTTTTATGTCAATTTTCAGCATAGCTCTAAGAGAGATGTATTTAGAGGAATATCCATTCAATAGTAATGAGATAAAAGAACATTGTCAAGTATGTTTCTGCCTAAGATGTAAGCTGCTTGGTTTGGAGAGATCAGAGAATTAAGAACAAGTTTGAGCCTCGAAGCAAGGATTTTAAAAATGCATTTGTATATGATGTTACAACAGGCAATCGGCCTGCATTGAGTAACATTAGTAGGATTTTCAATTTTGAGAATTAAAGCAAGATTAGTAGAATTATGAAGCTCAGCATTTTACACTTGTTGAAGAAGTTGTGTATTTCTTTAAGAACATCAAATGAGATAATGTGCCTGTAGTGAAAAAAAAAAAGTTGCATTGAACACATCAGGCCCTCCACAAGTTGATTTTTTCATTATAAAAACAGAGTTTTTATTTCATCATCAGCGATTGAATAGGTAAGGATCTTATGTTGGTCAGAAGTAAGCATAGAGAGAGGAAATGAAGAAATAAAATAGGAATCAAGATTGCAATCTGAACTAGAGCCAAGCAAAGAAGAGAAATAATCAAGAAAAGCCCTATCAACATCATAAGGAGAGGAATGAGTAATACCATTCATATTAGAGATATGATGAATGAAGGATTTAGTTTGCTTTCAGAAAAGCATGGTAGAATTTAGAGTTTCTATCACCAAACAGAGACCAGAATTCTTTATTTTTCTATTTGATCTTATTAGTTTCAGAAGTTAAAGCTTCAGCTAGTCTCTATGATAAGTAAAATTCAAGAAAACTGAGAGTAGGATCATTACAAGAGTTCATGATTTGTTGTTGAACCAGTTCCAGGTTATCTTTAATTGCATTAGCAGCTTCATTCCATCACCAAATTTTTTTTGAGCCCATTGTCTTAGAGAAAGTTTTGTGTTTTTGAGTTTTTGTTGAAGAATTAGCATAGGATTTCCAAAAGTATGAATATTCCAAGCATCCACTACCACCTATAAGAAGTTATTATCATTAATTCATTCATCTAAAAATTTGAAATTTACCCTTTTTTAATAGCATCATCACCGAAGGAGAGGATAAGGGGGCAGTGGTCAGAGAGTTTGGGCATAGGGATGTGAATTTATAATGAAGGCCATAAAGAGAGGGATTTGAAATTAGTGAAGCCATGATAATTTTTGGTTAGTGTTCTAATTTCGTGCCTGCTCTTATTGTTCCAAGTAATTGGGGAGCTATTGGTAGAAATATCATTTAAGGAGGCATTGTGCAATGTGTCATTGAGAGGAGCAAGTTCTTTGTGGGGTAATAAGAAGCCACCTAATTTGTGAGTAGAGAGAAAAGAGCAATTGAAGTCACTAATGACTATCCAAGGGTGAGTGTTTTGCCTAAAGTATGGAAGGTTGTTATGAAAAAGTTGTCTTTGTGCTATTGAGTTTTCAACATAGATGAAAGTAATGAACATTGAGGTGGAAGAAGGAAGGTGATAAGCATGAGTATGAATGAATTGTTTATTAGATTAAATTAAACAAAGCTGAAAAATTACTGGGTCATACATGACAAGTAATCTTCCATATGGAGCATGAGAGAGGTTAGTTAGAGAAGTCCAGGCTGGATTGATAAAGCAAGCAGCTCTTTAGAAAGGGAGAATTAAGTTTAGTTTCAGAAATTGATATGGGAGAGAGTTTATGTTCATGTATTAGATTTTTAACTTGAATGAGCTTGATGCCCTTATGAGCACCCCGTATATTCCAAGCAACGATGTTGTGCATCATTGGAAAACTAATGGTGGTTTTTTGTTAGAGTTTCTTATACTTCTTTAAGAAGTTGAGGGAGCGCTGTCAGGAAAAACATTGTATTCACTCAGAGAATCATCATCAAAGTTGAAAGAAGAAGAAGTTGGAGAGATGACTATCTTTTTTTGATTGAAGACAATTGATTGAAGAAGCTAGATTGAGAACGCCTTGTTTTTTTAATTAAGCTTCTTTTTATGATTCTTTGGTTTGAATGTTATTATGGGAGGTGAAACAATTTGAAAATCAATTGGGTTACTTGACCTTTTAGTTTCTAAAGCTGGGGAATCGGCTGATGATTCGGGAATATCAAAAAGTGTGTTGGTGCCAATAGAAAGAAAGAAAGGAGGTTCAATATACATGTTTTTAGAGGAGTCGGTTGAGTTGGAAGTGTCAGTATGCATGTTATCTTGTGCATGTAAATGCTGAGGTAGAAGATTGTGGTCAGGGTTAAGTTCATCAGGACTTGATGCATGAATAAGGTTAGATTCAAAAGAAAAGAGAGTGTGATCAGAAGGAGGTATAGCAGAAATTTTGGAAGTATCAATGTGCATGTTCACTTGTGCATGTGTTTGCTGAGACCAAATATTGTTTGTGTTTTTGAAAACATAGCTTGAAAAAGAAAACCAACTCTAATTTTATTTCTCAGAGCCTCTGTTTTTATATCAAATACAAAAGAACGAAAACTAATAACCAAATACAGAAACTAATAACAAAATACAGTCAACCGAAAATACAGTCAACTCTACATCCTCCCCTCAAGATTGACTTGTGGTGAAGAAGGACAATCTTGACAGGATAAAAGAGACACCATACCAAGCTTATACAGCAAACTCTTGTGTTGATCAGCACCAAGTGGCTTGGTCATGATATCTGCCAACTGCAGTGCAGATTTAACATATTTGGTGATCAAAAAACCCGATTGAATATTCTCTCTAACATAATGAACATCCAATTTGTGATGCTTAGTTCGTATGTGCTTAGTCTTTTCATGAAAACAAGGGTCTTGAGCTATATGCATGGCTGAAACATTATCACAATGAAGAACAATTGGAGTAGAAACAGAAACCTCTAAATCTGCCAATAAACCTTCAATCCAAACCACTTCACTTGTTGCATAGCTTATGCTCCTATACTCTGCCTCGGTACTACTTTTAGACACCACTTTTTGCTTCTTAGTTTTCCATGAAATCAATGCATTTCCAAGAAAAACACAATATCCAGACAATGATTTACCTGTATCAGTGCACATCCCCCAATCAGCATCACAATAAGCAGTGAGAACGAATTCAGATTTTGCTGGAAGAGTTAATCCTAAATTTACAGTACCCTTCAAGTATCTCAAAATATGCATTGCAGCATTGAAATGTGGAATTCGAGGAAGTTGAAGAAATTGGCTTAATTGTTGAACAGCATAAGATATATCTGGCCGTGTTAAATTCAAATATAAGAGCTTACCAATCACTCTTCGATAAATTTCAGGATCTAACATAACATCACCTTCAAATTTACTGAGTTTCAATCCTTTTTGCATAGGAAAATTTGCTGGTTTACACTGCTCTAGATTAAATTCTCGAAGAAGATCAAGAATGTACTTTCTCTGATTTAGAAAAATTCCAGAATTTGATCTCGAAACTTCAATGCCAAGAAAATATTTTATGTCACCTAAATCCTTAATTGTAAAAGCTTGATGTAGATCAGATTTCAATGTACCAATGAGAGAAGAATTGTTACCAGTTATAAGTAAATCATCAACATAAGCCACAACCACAATAAAATCATTGTCTTTCTTAAAACTGAACATAGAGTAGTCCTGTTTGGATTGAACAAAACCCCATCTAGTTAAGAACTTACTTAACTCTTGATTCCAACATCTAGAAGCTTGCTTTAAACTATAAATAGACTTCTTTAGTTTACAAACCTGGTCTGATTTTGCTGTATTATAACCTGCAGGAGGAAGCATATACACCTCTTCTTCAAGATATCCATGCAAAAAAGCATTGTTAATGTCCAATTGTTGAACTGTCCAATCCCTTATTGCAGCTACAGCTAATACAATACGAACTGTTGTAAGTTTGGCAACGGGACTAAAAGTATACTTATAATCCTTACCAGAAATTTGTCTATCTCCTCTTGCAACTAATCGAGCTTTATACCTGTCAACTTCACCATTTGGCTTGAACTTTGTTTTGAATACCCACTTGCAAGCAATAGGCTTTTTATCATTGGGAAGCTTAACTAGTTCCCAAGTATCATTTTCTTCTAAAGCAATTAATTCTTGTTTCATAGCATGAACCCATTCTGGATGCTCCTTAGCTTGAGCATAAGAAGATGGTTCAAAAGAGGAAAATACATTTGCAAGACTGTGTAGTTCAGTGTCATTCAAATTAGCAAAAGAAGACTCAGTGAAAACATTAAATGAAGTAGAAGTATTTTTCTCTCTTGTAGGAAATTTTGCAGTGACATAATCATCATATTTTTTTGGCACTTGAGAAATTCTCGAAGAAGTTCTAGTAGGCAAGGGTGGAACAAGAGGAACATCATTTGAAAGAGAAGATAATGACTGATCTGAATTAGCAGGATTATGTGAATGAACTGAATTATCATGAGATAATGGTATTGATTTATCTTGATTGGTAATAATTTGTGAAGACTGAAGAGTACAATCATGTTGATCTAAAGCTGGGTTAACAAAATCTGAAGTTGCAGGTGTAGAAATAGTAGGAAGACTAGCATTTGAATTCTTCATGAATGGAAAAACATTTTCAACAAAATGAACATCTCTACTAAAAACAATTTTATGTGTTTCTAAGTCATACAACTTATATCCTTTTTGTCCATGTGGATATCCAATCAACACACATCTCTTTGCTCTTTCAGCAAATTTATCATGTAGCTTTTGAAAAGGAAAACATAAACAACCTATGACCCGAAGATGTGCATAATCAGGAGTTTTATTCATCAATAGTTCATATGGTGTCTTCCAGTTTAATACAGAACTTGGCATCAAATTAATAAGGTAAGTAGCTACTAAAAGACAATCACCCCAAAACTTGTAAGGCATACCAGCATGGAGTCTAATTGTTCTTGCTGTCTCAATCAAGTGTCTATGTTTTCTTTCAACTCTGCCATTTTGTTGTGGATTTCCTGGAATAGATCTCTGATGCACTATTCCTTTTGATGCAAACAATCTTCTACAAGAGTCTTGAACAATCTCAGTCCCATTATCAGATCTGATCACTTTTAGCTTTTTCTCAAAATGAGTTGAGACATATTCAATAAAAGCATTAATAATAGATACTACTTGAACTTTAGAATGAATTAAATATGTCCAAGTATATCTAGTATGATCATCAAGAATGGTGAGAAAATAAGTTTCACCACAAAGAGCTGGTCTATGATATTTTCCCCATAGATCAATATGAATTAAATCAAATGGGGACATAGCATATGAATCAGAATTAGAAAAAGGAAATTTATGATGTTTTCCTAACACACATGCTTCACAAGAAAAATCCTTAAGTATTCTGCCTGATACAAGATTTTGGATACATTTCATTTTATTAAAAGAAGGATGACCTAACCTAGCATGAAGAATATCAACACTAGGATTAGTACATGATGTTATAGTATTGTTTATGGAAACAAGGAAACAATTATTCTCAACTACAGAGTGAAAATCTGAAACAACTGTATATGAAAAAGATGAAAAAGATAATCTGTATAGACCAGAGATCCTTGATCCAACAGCTTGAATTTCATTTGACTCAATGTCCTGAAAATAGCAAGAAGAAGTTGTGAATTTTGCAGTAATTTTGTTTTGATCGAGAAGTTTTCCTACAGACAGAAGATTATTTTTGAAAGTAGGAATGTACAAAACATTTTGTAAATGTAAAGTTGGACTCAGATTTACAGATCCAATATAATGAACAAGAATTATAGATCCATCAGGCAGATTAACTTTTATAGGAATTTGAACTTTTCTTAATGAAGCAAAAAGTGTTATGTTAGATGTCATATGATCAGTTGCTCCAGTATCAACTATCCAAGATTTCTGTTCTGAATAGTTATTAAAACTTTCTTCAGTGATTGAAGAAATTTTACCTGCTTGATTGATTGAAGATCCAAGAGGATTATCTTCAAACCGAGAACTAGAACTGGATTGATGAACCATTTTCATAACTTGATTGTATAATGCAGAAACCATCACTGGATCATACTGTTCATCTTCAGCAGTAACCAGATTCATAGCAACATTAGCTGATTCAGGTTTGCTTCCAAGTATCCCTTTGTCAGCTTGTACTTGAGCAACATTGGCATTTTTTGAAAATTGTTTTGTCTTTGAAACTCCTTCCTTATTCCACCAGTCAGGGTAACCAACCAACTTGAAACATTGCTCAATCGAATGTCCCTTTTTCTTGCAATGATCACAATAGAGCTCGCTCTTCAGTCTTTTAGCTTCTCTTTTTGCATTCTGCAAATTCAATTTGGGATTATACTTCATAGCATTAAAAGCATTTGTCTCAAGCTGATTAGCATTTTTCTCTCCAAGCTTATTCTGGTGTTCAACTTGTTGTAAAATGTAATAAGCTTTGTAAACAGTAGGAAGTGGATCAGTGCTCAAAATATTTGTTGTAACTTGATCATATTCTTTTGTAAGACCAGATAATAATTGCATCAGCTTATTTCGTTGATCATTCTCAACTATCCTCTTAAGAATTCCACAAGAACACTTTGACAAAACACCACATGTGCATTCTGGAAAACCTTCAAGAATTTGCAGTTGATCCCATATTGTTTTCAGTTTCCCATAGTACTCGGCAATACTGAGTTCATTCTGATATGTAGAAGTCAAATTCTGATGTAATTCAAACAATCTTGGAGCTGTTGTCTGACCGAATCTCTCTGCCAATTCTTTCCATAACTGATATGAAGAATCAACAAACATGAAACTCTCTGATAAGACTTTATCCATGGAATTCAAAATCCATGACATAACCATATAATCGTTCCTGATCCACTTCTGATAATCAGCCGTCTCAATCGAAGGCATAGGAAGAGTACCATCAACAAATTGTAACTTGTTCCTAGCAATTAAAGCCATCCGAACTGTTCTACACCAATTTAAGTAATTTGAACCAGTTAAAATGTGATTTCCAAGCTGCATACCTGGATGATCTGAGTTTGAGAGATAGTACGGATCATTGAAATTAATAGGTTGATTATTCTGTGATTGAGTCGATTCCGAACTATTGTTCACCATTTTTGAGGAAGAAAGGAAGAAAAGAAATTAGAGAATAAGAAATCAAAAGAAGAAATCGAGGAAGAAAAAGAAATCGAAGAAGAAGGAGAAATCAGATCTAGATCTGAAAGAACCGTGGCTCTGATACCATGAAAACATAGCTTGAAAACATAGCTTGAAAAAGAAAACCAACTCTAATTTTATTTCTCAGAGCCTCTGTTTTTATATCAAATACAAAAGAACGAAAACTAATAACCAAATACAGAAACTAATAACAAAATACAGTCAACCGAAAATACAGTCAACTCTACAGTTTTTAAATGAGGAAATTGCAATTTTGGAAGTTTTAGAGGAACACAAGGTAGCAATGAAGGAGTACATGCAGAGTGACTTAAATTGGCTTGGTGCATCAAGTAAGCTACCAAAGGGGTTACAGTAATTGTAGTTAAGTCAGATAAGAGGTTAAACTTGTAGCATCGATAGTAGCAGCATTTTCTTTGCAAGCATTTATGGAAGATTCATCAACATGAGTTTTGTTTATACCAGTGGTTTGATCAAACTCAGAATCAACATCAACATCTATTTCATCGTCAACCAATTCACCTTCTTCAATTGTATCAAGCGCCGCAAACTTATTACTAGTTGTGACATTTTCATTAAGAATATTTACCATTAGAGTAGGGTTTTTAATATTTTCTGAAATAACAATTCTAGAAATCACATTTCTAGTGATCTCATTTTCCTTTGTAGCTTCATTTCTTTGATCAGAGGTAACCTCGCTATTATTTTCCAATCTTTTCTTAGTATTAACCACTTTTTTCCAGACTTTTGTTTGCAAAACTAGCTTTTCCAAAAATTGAATTATGTTGAACAGTAGTGTGCATATTAGAGTTGTTTTGCTCTCTAATATTATATTCATCATTAGAAGTATTTCCTTTGGGATTAGCATTTTCTTTTTCTCCAACATTTTGTTCATCCATGTAATAACAGTGACATTGTTGAATTAAGTGATCAAAACTTTGCAATGAACACATATCTCCGGTTTCCACGGCTAGATAACATGTATGTGCTGAATTGAACCATCAGGAAGCTGAACTGGAAAGGAATCCAAAAGTTCTTCAAAAAGAGTTATCTTTATCAAACACTCAGCATACTGTATTCGACCAAGCTTTTCAGTTGATTCATTTAAGCATATCAGTTTTCCTAATTGATTTGCTAACCAATTAATGCCAAGTTGCGACCATGCAAAGAGTGGTATATTGGATAGATGAGCCCGAAAAGGGACTGCTCTTATCGAGCCACAGACATTGTTAACAAGAGGATCCCATTGCTTAAGTATGAATAATTTATTCGTTATTATAATAGGATCATTTTGAATGATTTTTTTCTATCTAATTCATCGGATAGCAAGAAAAGAAAAATGGTACCATCGGATTTGACCTTGATATTTCCTCTCAGTTTCCAGATTTTTTTTCAAGTGCTCAACCATAACTGTGAACGAGAGTGCTTTTTTAAGGAAGAAACCCACCACATACTCACTCCAGATATCAAAACTGATAGATATGACACCAGGAGGGGCACTAAAGCATCTCCATTAAAAGTAATTCTAGCTAAATAGGCATGTACTTCCCCGCGTTGCGAGGCAAGCGCTTGAAGAGGGAAGTCCAAGTTTGTTCGGGTTGGGGTGCGGGAATGTTGAAATTAATAAATAAAATTTCATATAAAATAAATATATATATAAATATATATATATATTTAAAGTTAAGAAATATATATATATATAAACATATATATAAATACACACATACACACGCATATATATAAACATATATATATTGTTTGCACCAAAATGTGGCATAAACACCTAATAGAGATTTTGCAGAGAATTAAATGAAGAATAATCAATGAAAACAGAGGACATAAGAAATTAAATAATAGAATATAAACAATAATGAGAAGACAACGATTTATAGTGGTTCGGCGTTGAAAGCCTACGTCCACTTTGGAGAAATAACTTTATTAAACACTTGAATTGCTGAGTACAGGAGGATGGATCGGAGTAAAACCCTTGGTTACAAAGAATTGCAAAGTAACAAGCAGTGTAAAGATCCTCCAAATGAACAATCAAGCCTGTATTTATAAGGGAAGACGGTGAAATATCTTCTTGAAATTTCAGCAACGGAGTCTCTAGATCCAGAAGAGGTCCTGATATCGATCGCAGGTCCTATATCCTTGAGAATACTGATGAGTGCCGATCGTTATAATGGCTTACCTTGGCATGCGATCGATATGGTGGGCTCCACTCTTCAATATATTGATGCTCCTAAAGTTTCCTCTGTATTTGACTTGTAGATTTCGAGATATCGATCGTTTTCCTTGGTGTTGAACTATAATATCGATTTGGTATGATATATAATAGGCGAATATGGATCGTACCTGATCCATTTTCAGCACATGGTGTATTTTCATACTTTTATCGTTCTATTGAATCTGTCTTCTGCTTTCACTCTACCACTGCTTCATATTATCATATATGATTGATCTTTGGGCTTTATTATTGTTAATCTGACCTGTCGACCTGTTGACAGTCGATTTTAACTTGCCTAATCAGTTTAAATATAGCCGGACCAAAAGGCTGGATAACACTTGCCACCCAAACTACGTCTTGTTTCAACATGACGTGCTTTGAATCGATGAAAGTTAGAGCATCAAAAAGGAATTCATTTAGCTTTCTAAATAGTTATCAACCCTTCGATGAATCGCTTTCCTTGAAGAGTTGTATCTCTTTCTACTTGACATGACAACTGAATGATTTCTGATAGTATAAATTCTGAATTGTTATTTACCAGTTAATAGTTGTGCCTAGTTCCATTGATCTAGTGGACCTCGATCGCCTAATCTGGTTCTTTCTCTGATAACTCTAGTTGAGAATTCAATTTCTGTTGATTTCAAGAAATCGAATTTTTAGGATGCACACGTGCATGTTCATGTACACGTTCTTATCATTGGCTTCCGGACGCGTTCATACATTCGCGGGTCGTTGCCAATTTGGTGGAATGTAATTCAATCATTTGTGTTTTTCTCTCTTTTTTTAATGAAATGGATCAGCATGAATCCATTAAGTAAATGGATCGTACTTGATCCATTTCTAGTATGGATCGGGCCAAATCCTTTTGAGATTGATTCGGCCCCGTCGTTCTTCCCCCTCTCTCTCTTTCTCTTTTTTTTATTTGGGGATGGATCGTTATGAATCCATAATAGAACGATCCTACTTGATCGTTACCTGGTTTGGCCATCCGAATGAACTGTAGGTTTTGAAGAACAGATCGGTGTAAGGCTATCATTAAACGGTTATACCCGATCGTTCATCGGTTGCGCTTCCATTGAACTGCAAACTTCGATGGTTCGTACCGCATCCTTCATACATATACTCATGTACTTAGACCATTCTCTTCACTTCATTTCATATTCTAATCGTCCCTACCCGAACCAAAAAGAAAAGAATAATCCATTTTCATCCTCTTCTTCAACATCGGACCACCGAGCCTTCCAATCCAACCCCATACTCATTTTGCAACCATCTCCATAGGTCGACCTGACCCCTTGCTACGCCAACCATCACCACCGGCATCTTCTACTGACTTTACTTCACACTCGAATCCAAATCGGCACCGCTTTCCCACTTTGATACATAGGTAGGTTCGATTTTCCTTTTACTTGTCAGGATTTAGTGAAAAGATAATGGAATCTCGATCTAGTTTGCATAATCCAAGTCATGGCGATTCGATTGGTTGGAGCGGAGGGGGGAGATTGTTTCAGCCGATTGTTTCTAATGAGGTGGATGTTGCGAAGTTACTAGCATAAGGGAATGAAATGGAGTTTGACCAATCATTATGATGGATTGCTATTTGGAAATATGAAGAGAATTTGGACCGGTTGTTATTTGTTAGGGTTGTTGGCCGATCGAGTCTAGATAGGTGCTTCAAGTTTTGAATTAGAGTGAAGTGTGGACCAGAGTCGAAGCTTAGAGAATGATCGGTTGTAGAATGATCGGCATGAAACGGTTGCGCAAAAATGATCGGTCGTGGGCATTGGGATCGATCTGTCAAACATTATTTTGGATTGATTGTTGGTTTAACTTGGATAAACATACTTAAAATCCTCAAATTTCAATCTAAAATTCGTGATGAGCTTCAGCCTTGAATACTTGAATGGTCATACATGACTTGCATATGAAATGAACTGCATATTAAATGTATATGATAATTGAACCGTGGAACGAACTTGACTAATTCCCTGAATATTTATGTTTGTTACCAATGCCTTGGATAAATTTCTAAATTTCATCCACTTTTATACATACAACTCGAATTTCATCATGCCAACAATTGATCCCGATGACAAGACCAAACCCCTGGCCATCGACATAGAAAATCGGTTGAGATGATCAGCAATGACGGTCACTCCGATTCGAACCACGCAGTCTTGTCATAATCATAGCCTTTAATTCTGAATTGTTTTTATTGCATCGCACCACTCTGCACTAGCACACACTTTGTATGGGGTTATTTTTTCTAATGATTATATACCGAGTTTATCAGTCATGGGTTCCAAACTCTTGGGGGGTTTAGCTGCCATGTCTTCCGAACAGATTTTATAGCACAATAGTACGAGTGACAAATCGAGCTCCGCAACTTCTTCCGATGAATTTTCCCCCAATCGTCAAGCAGAACAATCGAAAAGTTCATGTCCATCATTCGACCTCTTCTTTGTCATTCCCATTCTTCCAGCAGAAGTGATAGACCCCGCTCCTAACACTCTAGAAGACGCTATACTTTTGGAAGATCCGGAGGATTCTGTGGCTTCAAAGATTAACGAAGCCTCTCTTCGTAGAATATGTGCCAGACAGAGGATTCCATGTGATGACGTTTAAGTCCTGACTCAGGATGATAGAGCTCATATGCCCCCTGAAGGGTCCACTACATGCAACAAGTTCATGTGTTGGGCAAGATGCGTCCCATCCTTTAACTCATTCATCCTAGAAATGTTACATCATATGAAGTTAGCACCAGCACAACTGCATCCAAACGGCTATGCCTTGCTTAACTGTACCTACATGGCATTTATGGAGTTTTTGTTTCACCCTCCAACTTCTGAAGACATTTGATTTCTTTTCACCTTCAAGCATCGAAAGGGAAGCCTTTCATTCACATTCCTCGAGTCAGCCAAGAAGTGCCAGATTCGACTGGTACTTGGAACAAGCTAAGTGCCTTCAAAAGTGAGTGGTTCTATATCCACTGCCCATCTGGCTTTGCCAGACGGTGGTTAGGAGGATGTAAGTGTTGCTCCTTGCTTAATTTCTTGAGTGCTTGTATCCAGGTCATATCCTAAACTAAGAAATTTCTTTGGTTTTTGTAGGTTTCCACGACCTGATGGGAAACAATATTCAGACGTGGTCTCGGCGCTAAAAAGGGTTCCATCAGAAGATAGAGACATTGAGAATCTCCTTACTGACGAACTTCTCATTACCTACGGCCTGTTAGAAGAGTGTCGTAGCACAGGGCTACCGGTCACCGCTGGAGTTACAGTGGCTGCGCATCGGGATGTGGATGGTAATGAAGGCCATCAAGCCAATCCTGTCATGCCCCTAATTGAGGTAGCTCCGGAAGCTACTGATAAAGATGGAATGAGAGATAAGGGTGACGACCTTGGCGGCGATGACGTGGGTTCTAGTTTAGGGGCCATGGTTGGATCTACGCAAACCTCATAGCCCCTTGCTCTCGAAAGAAGAAAAAGAAAGAAACCTGTTTGCAGGTTACCCAAGAGCCAGCTCTTTAAACAATCCAAGCTATCCATCGACCTTCAAGCTATTCCGGATCAGTCCGCTTCTCAAACTTTAGAACACTTGGACGAAACATTTGAGGCATTATCTGATCTTTCGATATTGGATGACGTTGATGCCTTTCATTTTACTGACATGAGTATCGACGGATCAGAATCTCCCTCCAGAGCTGGGGCTGGAATCCCTCCTACGACTAGTGGAGAGGTTACTCCTGCTAGTAAAGCTTTAATAACTGGTCTGTGGGGGGACACAAGGACACGTACATTCGCATGCACTTCACAATATTGCATTGCACTTATTCTGAGTCCTTCAATACTCAAATCCGATTCATTCTTTGTCTTTATTTACAGAAACAATGATGAGGAAGAAGCACATGTTTCAGTCTCTACAAAAAATATCACACTAGAATCTTGGTTCTCGCTTGGGCTCGTATCGCCAAGGTAGTGGTCGTGAATATGACCCAAGCTATCGCTCCAGCCGAGATCGTGATTATGAGAATAAAGGCGATAGAGACAGGTCCTCCCACGACAAATATCGGTCTAGATCTAGATCTCCTCCCCTAAAGATTCTGAAAGGAAATAAGATCGTCGTGATGACGTTTCTCCTATTGACACCTCTCGTGGTCTCCTTCTACTTCACTTTCTTCACAGTCTGTCATCCCATCTCATCCTCAGTGACCTAGTGATCATCAGCATTATGATGTTCACCAACAAAGGTCGGGCAAAGAAAGTGCTGACACCTAATTTGTCATCGAAGCTCAACAAGTCGATGACGCCGCTCGCATAGCCCAACTTAAGTCAGACTTTCCAATTGTATGTCTTGATGGATTTCTCTTTGTTCCTAATCTTAAGAAAATTCCTGAAAAAGTCCAGCAAATGACTATGGACTGTGTGAATGATATCCATAAGCAGTATAACAAGTGGATGAGATCGGTGGAGAGGATTTCTAAGATATCCTGGGAGAGGGCGGCAGAGATTCAGAAGTTGAAACACTAAGATGCCCGGAACAAGTGGATCAATGAAACTCTAACTAATGAGTTAAAATCTTTAATGAGTTCATAGGCTGAGGCCGAGAGAAAAGCAGAAACAGCTAACAAGGCACTCAAAGATGAGAAAGCTAGGCACTTGGTTGAAGTCGAAACGCTTCATCATCAAAATCATAAACTGGTGCTAGAAAGGGATGCGGCCCAAAGAAGCATAGCTGAGTACAAAACTAAGTTTGAGCATGAATCAAAAGAAAAAGAGGAGGCATAGAAAATCGGTCAGGATGCCTATGAGGAGTTAGTTACCGTCAAGATTGAAAGAGACCCGACTATCGAAAAAGCCAAAGACATTGATGCTCTCGTTAAGCATGAAGTGGAAGCTGCAAAAGAAAAAATCAAGGAGGAGATCATGAAGGAATTAGACCCACTACTCATTCTTTACAACGCCAACATCCTGGAGTACAAAAACTTGGAGTGGTTTCGGGGTGACTACCTTTATCATCTCATATGTGCTTCGGAGCATCTTGTTCAGGAGGAGAAAGAGGCTCTTGGCACTGAACAAATCAATTTAATGAGGCTGGAAGGTGAAATTCTATTGGGTGATGAACCCAAAGTTCTACATGAAACTCAGCTTATACTCCAAAAAGAGCATGCCATAACTTCTCAACATGAAGCTGGTGAAGGTTCTGGGTCCATATCACATAGTGTCGGAGATGGTTAAATTCCAATGACCCAAGCTATTCCTAGCACCGTTGTGGATCCTTCTATCAAGCTCGGTTACAATCTGGAGAAGCCGCATATGGCTACATCTAGTGGGCACTCCTCGATTATGGAAGGAGTTTCCGATGGCACTCCGTCTCATAAGGGAGATCAATCTGGAGAAGGTATAATCTTTAACTCGCTTGTCCTCCAAAAAGTTGGAGTGTCCCCGGTCGATGTATCTAATCTTTTTAGTTGTATTTCCTCAGATTTAGATCCATTGAATTCAGTTCCACCTCTTCCTGAAGAATCTCAAGAAGGACCTTAGGTGCTAACAACGGAGTCCGTTACTATCACGGCTTCAGCAGCAACCCAAAATGTCCCAGAAGAGGAAACTTTTATGGTCGACGAGCACCAGGTGGATGCTTTATTGATGGAAGAAAGCGATCTGCGTCAAGAAATTCTTGTTGATGATGACATTGTGATTATCGGAGCTTCCCAATCCTTATCAGGCCCCTCTATGCAAAAAATGGGATAAAAACTTGAAGCAAAAATTGCCCTTGAGGAGAAATTCAAGCAGGAAAAATGGAGATCGTTCCCCCTCCCATCTCCATTGTTTTGCCTGGAGAAACCGTGGATGCCTCTGCTCCTTAGCCCGAGGCTGCTCAAGATGCACCTACTGGATCGACCCAGTCTACTTTGGTAAAAGGCCAAGGAAGCGAGAAGAGAGGGGAGAAAAGGAGTGGAGAATGCTCGAGTGAAATCTCTCCCGATTCCAAGAAGAAGAAAAGGAAGCCGAGGAGGAAGTGGTTCTTCGCATGCACTCATGTTTCCAAGTCTTTTGGGTTTTCATTGGCCGAATTATTATGGGATCGACCCCCATTCTTTGATTCTTTTAATGTGAATAGTTGTACTTAACTTCCCAAGCCTATATAAATAAAGTTATTATACTTTTGTCGAACTCTTGTGTGAATTTACTTAAGTAGTTGATCTATTACATTTTTCATTCAATGTACTTGTAATCCGTTGCTCGTTAATTTGGATAATCATCCGTTTAATTTTTAATTAAGGCCTCCATGTGGTCATGGCCTCAAATTGTACCAAACACTGGGCTTGAGACTTAGTGTTACGCTATCGGTTTCGATGGTGTAAGTGATTATACTCTTGCCCCCCAGTCTCGGGTTAGCAGAGTTAGATAGCGGATGGTCGAACTCCATCCTTAGCAGTTTATACTTCTCCTATCGATTTCAGGTCGGAGTTTAGGGTGTAGTGAGTGGTTGAACCGCACTTATCTATTTGTTTATACTCATATCTGCACTTTGGGGATAAGAGTTAGTTGGCGGATGATCGGATCAAACCCAATTTGTGTTTATACTCCAGTCCACATTTTGGGGACTTGTAGTTATTTCGAAAAATAGTCAGACCATACTTTCCTTAATTGATTGGTTTGCCCCCAAGTCTAGGGTTTAACTTAGTGGGTGATAGGTCATATCATGATCGCTTTTGATTCATGTCAGTCCCATCGCTCAGTAGGATTAATGTGATTATTAGATGTTCGAGTTACATCCATACCTTATTAGATACTCCACCCATTGGGTTGTGAGAGAGAATCATCAAATGAACTTTTGGACCATGGTCATTTTGTTTAGTTCAATCTTGAACTTGTGTAATAGGCTAGCTTCAAACTCTAGGAACATGCTTAGACGTGTCAATATTAGTTAATCGGGTATCGTAACTAATATGTAATGCTACAAAAATCACAGATACGAAGGAAATTTCAAAGCTTATTTGCCAAATGGAAAGGAATGACATAATTTATCTTCTTACATATCTGTAAAATCAAATGCTAAAGCAATTTCGAAAATTGAATACAACTGGATGAAACAGAATAAACTAAGTGAAATAGTATTGTAAATGCTTGTTATTCCATGCCTTTGGGAGTGTGATGTCATCAACAGTCTCTAGCTTGAAAGTTCCCTCTCCAAGCCTCTGTTCAATGAGATATGGTCCTTCCCAAGTAGGATTCATGTGTGAAGGGGAAGGAAAAACCCGTTTTAAGATGAGATCGTCGATTTCAAAGGTTCTAGGTCGGACTTTAGAGTTGTAGTGTCGGGTGACTCGGTGTCGATATGCAGCTGCCCTCAAATCATCTTCGTCACGCTTCACATCTACAAAGTCTAGAGATACTAAAAAGAGATCTCTATTAGTTCTGGGATCATAGTAGGTTAATCGATGAGAAGGGACTTCGAGGTCAATAGGAATGACGGCTTCGGAGCCGTAAGCAAGGGCGAATGGAGTATGGCCAGTCGCGGACTTGTGGGTGGTTTTGTAAGCCCATAATGTTGTTGGAAGTTCATCCACCCACTTTCCTCTAGCCTTTTCCAAATGCTTCTTTAGAATGGACATTATTATTTTGTTCACGGCTTCAACTTGTCCATTTGCTTGAGGGTGAGCAACGGCAGAAGTCTTTGAATTCACGCTGTCGAATTAGGTTCCATTGTTAGTCACAATGGTTCGTGGAAGGCCAAAACGACAGATGATGTTCTGGACAATGAAGTTGATTACTTTCTTTGTTGTGATCATGGCTAAAGGTTCTGCTTCGGCCCATTTGGTGAAGTAATCAACTACGACGATGGCGTACTTCGCACCACCTTTAGAAATCGGTAAGGAACCAATAATATCTACGCTCCACATGGCAAGCGGCCATGGACTGACCATTTGTGTGATTTTCGTCGGTGGAGCTCATGGAACTTTTGCATACATCTGGCACTTGTCACATCATCTAGCGTAATCCACAGCATCTCTGTTGACAGTCGGTCAATAATACCCATAACGGAGTATTTTCTCTGCTAGGGTTTTCCCCCCAGTGTGATCGCCACATTCCCCTTCATGAACTTGCTTTAAGACTTGTTTTACTTCTTCATAAGCGATACACCGGAGCAGGGGAATAGAGAAACCATTTCTATACCTAACTCCTTCTTGAATAATATACCATGAAGCTTTGTGAAGGACTTGTCACTCTATCGGGAAGGACTCCATGTAGCAAATAGTCTTTAATCGGAGTCATCCACAACTCCTTCTCAGGCTCCGTCTCTAGTACCTAGTCGAACCATCTGGTTTATGCTCGGAGTGTATAGTACTTAGACTAGAACCAAGCTCATCTGTTGTGCATCCCCAGTGCTAGCAAACTTTGTCAATGAGTCAGCCTCTTTGTTTTGATCTCGGGGAATGTGCATGATGTCATAATAATCAAAGCTAGTCAATAGCTCTTGGACCTGGATAAGGTACGAGGAAAGTCGTCGTCCCTTAGCCTGGAAATCTTCCTTGACTTGTTATACCACCAATTGGGAATCACAAAAGATTTCAAAAGATTTTATTCTCAGCTCTCTGGTAAGTTTAAGTCCAGAAATCAGAGCTTCATACTCTGCTTTGTCATTCATTGCAGGGAAGTCAAGCTTCAAAGTGTAGCAAATTGACCGATCTTCCGGAGTTACTAGCACGATTCCAACTCCAAAACAACGATCATTGGATTTTCCATCTGTATACATTTTCCATTGAATGGTAGGGGCTCCACCACTCTTTGGGAGATCATCCTGTGCAGTGAATTCTGCCATAAAGTCCGCCAGTGTTTGTCTCTGGATGGCTCTTCGAGGGAGATAAGTGATGTCGAATTGGCTCAATTCAAATTTCATTTGAGTAACCTTCCAGACGTTTCAGGTCGCTATAGAACCTATCGTAATGGCTGATCGGTGTAAACGTTGATGGGATGAGGCTGAAAATAGGGGCAGAGCTTTCACGAAGCAATCAACAAGCAGTACGCCAATTTCTCTATCTTCGGTTAGTTCCTTTCAGCTCCTATTAATCACTTGCTAACATAATAGACCGGTTTTCAGATCCATTTCTCCTCACGAAGCAGCGCATCACTTATAGCATGTACCGATACGGCCAAATAGATATACAAGTCTTCATGATCCACCAGCTTTGACAAGATGGGAGGCCTCTCTAAGTGACCCACCAAAGCTTGGAATGCATCTTCACAATCCTGCGTCCATTCAAAGTTCCTTTTTCCTCTTCTAATCAAATCGAAGAAAGGAATACATTTATCGGTGGCTTTGGAAATAAATCGACTTAGGTCGGCAACATTCCCGTTTAAGCTCTATACTTGTTTGATGGTTTTTGGCGTCTGAATGTTGTAGATTGCTTGAATCTTCTTGGGATTAGCTTCGATTCTACGAGCATTGATGATGAAATCCAAGAACTTTCCTGATGCAACACCGAAAGATCACTTCAGAGGATTGATCTTTATTTTGTAATATCGAAGGATATCGAACATTTTTGCTAAGTCTCTAATGTGATCGCTTGATCGTCGTGACTTCACAAGCATATCATCCACGTATACCTCCATCGTTTTTCTAGTCTGACCTTTAAACATTTAGTTAACCAGGCGTTGATATGTTGCTCTAGCATTTTTCAGTCCAAAAGGCATTACCATATAGTAATACAATCCAACATCGGTAATGAAGGTGGTGTGCTCCTGATCGGGAACATGCATTGGGATCTGATTATATCCTGAAAACGTATCCATGAAAGATAGCAACTCGTGTCCTGCGGTTGAGTCCACCAGCCGGTCAATCCTTGAAAGGGGAAAACTATCTTTTGGACACGCCTTGTTTAAGTCTGAATAGTCAACGCACGTCCGCCATTTTCCATTTACCTTTCTCCCAAGTACAGGACTAGATACCCATTTAGGGTAGAGGGCGTCGTGGATAAACCCATTGCTTTTGAGCCTATCCAACTCTTCTTTAAAGGCAGCATATCTCTTTGGATCCACGCCACGCCTTTTTTGTTTCACTGCGACATGCCTCAAGTTGATATTTAATGCGTGGCTCGCAATAGTAGGTGAGATCCCACACATGTCAGAATGAGTCCAAGCGAGCACATCAAGGTTCACTCGGAGGAAACCAACAAGTTCTTTCATCGTTGGTGTGCTGAATTATGATCCGATCTTTAGGACCTATGACGGATCGTTGTGATTGACCGTGATGTCAATCGTCAGCTTAGCCGGTGCAGCCTTGGTCTCGTTGGGTCCCACCTTGTCATCCCTTGGATCTATGTCTTTAAAGAACTGACTGTGGCGCCCGAGCCAAGGCCCAAGCGTTGGTTGTCAATCTTTGGTGGTTTGGATGCAGAGAGACATGTCCACACCCTTACCTCTCTCCTTCCGTTGAGCGTCTCTCAATTCAACCATATAGCAGGCACGTCCGGTCGCTTGATCACCATGCATAAATCCAACACCGTTATCAATTGGGAACTTCAAAGTCAAACACCATGGGGCAAGAGCTGCCTGGAATTCTGCTAGGGCCGGTGTAACGACCCAATTTTTCGACGCCCGAAAATCGACATCAATACGTCCACTGTATTAAATGTCGAACAATCAAATGCCGGAAAACCGAACCATTATGGTTAAAGAAGAAAGAGGTAGAAGAAGAAATAGAAACAATATCAGAATCTCACAATCGCAGCGGAACAATATATAATAGATAAATGACTAATATTTAAAACAAAAGAACTATATCTGTTTATACATTACATCATCAGAGTATAATAGTTTCATAGCACACAACTGGACAGTTATATAAACTTGTCCTCATAACTGAATACACAGCGGAATAATAATCAAGTACGGAAGTACGTCTCGCCATCCAGCAGGTCTCCTGAGCTCCACAGCAATCCACCCAGAATCTACTGATAACCTGACTCTAGGCTTCCCGTGTAGAAAATTATGGGCACCCAGAGTTTAGAAAAGGGAACAATAAACTCTGAGTCGGTCATGGGACTGGTGTGAGAACTAAAAACGGTTATTTGTGACAAAAGAAAAGAAAACAAAATCCGTTCATGCTTTTGGAAAATGAAACTACCATAAGGTCTCACGCCGCACACACAAAGCAATCGCAAACATGGGGGAGGTTTCTCCTTATAGCAGTCAAACATGCTTGATACGCGAAAATCCTTTTTGATATTATTATTAGTGCATAGTGTGGAAAACATTTCGAAAGTATAATATTAATCTTAGCCAGCATACATACCATTATAGTATGCCTACTATAGCTACCATGTTAAATGGCAGGTTCTACAACTAAAACCGTACAGGGCTCGTATTGAGTGATTGGATTTCCAACAAATGGCAAGGCTAAGGAACTTCCTTTCTGAATGGGTACGCCTCTGGAGGGATGCCCCAAGAACCTAACCGGATCTCTGCCAACACAAGGCCGGGTTACCTCTGTAACTAGGTAACTAACTGTCACGAGTATGCCATCCCCCGGTCGTAACCAACCTTTACCGAGGCGCCTCGAATTCCAACAACCACATAAGTAAATATCTGGGCTCCATACCAGAATACCACTTTTTATTTTATCCACATAAGTAAAAATTTGGGCTCCATACCAGAATACCACTTTTTATCCAGAAGGGAATGTACATACCCTGAGGGGTGCGACCCCCATAACCTTGTTGCATCCTTCATGTTTCAACCATTTCCGGGGTGTGAGTTTCGATGAAGTCCCGTCCCACAAAGCTACGCTTTTCACAAAAGCCATGCTTCGATCTACCAATGATCAACACTTAGCATGCCACATTACCAAATTGGGAATATATCACTAGTAACAATCAACTACATAACCTCTGAGCTCGTACGTCTCAGAGAAGGGTGTTAAGCTAAGAGAATAAATTCTCCGCCACCAACAGAAATATATTTGATAGAAACCAGCTTTATATCTCAAAGTGTAATGTCAGACATACATCCATACACGTCCATCCTGGGTCTGAATGGAACCGAAGGCACTTCGTCCAATTAAGGAAAAAGTCCTTGCAAATCCGGATATACCCTAATCACGTCCGGACTCCCCATCACATAGGGTAATCTAAATCTTTATACCGGAGCAACTCGGTGCAGAGACATTCAACAGGCAATCCTTTCGTTTTCGAAAATACTCGGTCTTCAACCACCGTCTTCAAATGCAATCCCATTTCGTTGTATCATTATTCGAAATGGGTTTTATGACTTAATGTCCTCTCCAGGCTTAACCGAATAATGAGCGCTTATTTTTAAAAACAAGTGTAAACATTCAATTCTAAATTAAGTCACAACAAATTTCCACTTTTGATCTTTTAAACAAAAGATCCACTTTTAAGATTCGATGTGGTTTTCGGATAACCATTTGGAATCCGACCCCCGGTCGCATCGAAATTCAAATGCCGTTTTAAAGGCCAATATTGATAGTCGGTTATTTAACTATCATACAACATCCACAAACAACCATCAGATTTAAATAATTTCCCAAATTATTTATTTCAAAATATCTTCGCAAGATATAAATTTTTCTACTCTCCAACCCTTTTGAAAATAGTTTTCAAATCACTTTCCTCTCAAGGAATAAACTCCAATATTTGTTTATTTCCACTGAAAATCACCAAGACTAAATGCTTTAGATTTTTAAAATAATTTAAATCACTTTATCGAAAAATATATATGCTTTAAAATACTTAGAATAAAAACTATTTAAAACTTTATTTAAAATACCAGTTATGAAATTTAATAATAATTTTTCATGTAAAACTTAAGCCAAAACAAATTTAAAAATAAAGGTTATTGAATTCTATACCAGTTTTCTAGATAAAAACTTTAGCCAAACTATATTTCAAATAAAACTACTTTATAAAATATAAAGATTAATAATTATCTTTTTAAAATCAGAAAACCAATTAGCCTTTAAAATAATTATTACTATAACTAATTTAATAAATATTTAACTTTAAAATTCTAAACAACTTAAATAAATAATTTTCTTAAAAACATTCCTTTAAAACAACTTTGAAACTTCAAACTCATACCTACAAATCTGCTTTGAAACATACTTGGTTTTTCAGGGAAATACGTTTTTTTCTCACACCTTTAAAAATAAACCAATATTTATTTTTAAAACAGATTACCCATTCCATTATAAATTCCCACCGTGAATTTATATTTCCAAATATCCACTGATATATATATATATATATATATATATATATATATTATTTCTCTTTATAAACCCAGTTTATAAATTCCATAGTCTCATCTTCCTTTTAAACAAAGTTTCAAACATTTAATTTGTTTTCAAATCAATTTCCCAAAACTAATTCCATTTTTAAAATAAATTCCTTTATTTCTCCCAAACCATTTAAAATCCGAATTTTAAATAAATTCTTCAACTTTTAAACAATACTACTTAAGTTCTCAAAATCCCTTTATTTTCATTTATAAAAATCTTTTCCCCATACTTGAATTTATTCAATAGGATTTCAAAAATCAACTTTTACCCTTTCCCAAATTCCTTCTTTTAATTTATACAATTTTCTAAAAATTATTTTACTTCCAACAATCCAATTCTTATATTTCTGGTATTTTAAAATACCAGAATATATTCGGCTAAACCATAACCTCCACTAATTTCAATTACCAATATAATCAATCACCGATTATCAATAAATCATATCACAGCATATGAAATAAATTCAAACATTTGAGGAATCCAATTGGATCCCTCCAACCTGTTTCCCTGCATCCACAAATGTTAGCACAATATAAAATACCAATTCCACTTCGAGGTGGAATATCGCGATATATGGGATCATATCATATCATCCGCTATTATGCGGCGCATAGGGTCTCATCCGCTATATAATGTGGGAAATCAATCACTCCAATATATATATATACTAATATATATAACATACCAATCCGACTGATAACAATTATCAATCCAAGCAAACAACCAATAATTTAAATTTAACTATTTAAATTAAACTGGGTAATCCGTTTGAGTGAGAAGTTCTCACCTTTGCTTTTTTTATTTGTAATCCATTTCCTTTCCAGCTTTGTTTTCATGATTTTTTGACCTTGTATAACAATTATATGATTTTATTAATATTGAACTAATCGAACAATTAAATTTCCTTTTGATAAATTTAATTTAAACTAATTCCTTCTTTTAACAAAATATTTTCTTTTCTTTTTCTTTGAAATCCTTACTTATAAAAATTAATTTATATAGATTCAAAAATCAAATTTTATATAATCTTTCAAACATTTCAAACTCCCATTTTTTCTGTTTTAAACTAAAGCATGCATGCGGATATATACATTTACTAAACAAAAACAAGATTATTTTATATCTTACTGCTTTAAATTTTAAACAACCTGTTATAACAAGTATATATATATTTTTCACTGTATAGATATTTCTTTCATCAACAAATAAAATTTTATTAAATCGGAACAAGGGAAGAACGAACCTCACCCAGACCATCCAACCTTGTCGAACTCAAGTTCATCCACGGCCATCGTGTGCATGAACGCTGAGCCTCCCCATCTCCACAGCCCTAATGTCGAGCTCGAGATAAATGTCGCAGCACCCTCCATCGTGCTTCCTCCCGATTGACACTCGATGCCAAACGAACGACCTCTCATCGGCATTGCACTCTGCCTCAGCCCCGACATCGCACGCTAGGGCGAGAACAACACGCGATACCTGCTCCCTCGATTTGAACGATAACAGAGACGAAAACGTCTTCAATTGAATATACTTAGGCTCTCGATTCGATTTGGAAAGAGGATTTGATTTAGGCTAATTTCATATACGAAAAAAGAGAATGGCGATTGATTTGAGAAGAAGGGCTTCGGCCATTTTTGATTTCGATTTTTTTTTCTCTATTTGTTTTGAACGGAAAGGAATTTGAAGAAGAATGAAACGAAATATATTATTTATTTAAAACGAAGACGCGTGTTAATGCAGTAGGACAAGTGTTGAGAATTTCTCTACGTGTTGAAAAGCAGAATGAGGGCTTGCAACAATTATTATTTATATTTAAAATTTCAAATTCAAATTTAAATCATCTTGATTATCGCACTCACAATTTCGATCTCCTATCGAGGCGTGCCGCTAGGCGTTCATAAGGTTATACCCTATTTCGAACACAACAGAAAAGGTTTCGAGGCCTAACTCGATCGTATGGAGAAGATAGCTTTTTTTGGACCCAATTATTATATTGAATTGTCGATAAAAATTTTAGCGCGTTTACTTATCGTACGATCACACGACAACTTCAAATGCTACGAAAATTGAAATCCAATAAAAATACACTATTACGGATCCAATGGAACTGGTTTCGTCGAATTCCGAGACTGTGCCTCGGAAGGCTATTTTTAAATATCGATTTAAACGATATAAATTCAAAACTGAACAATACACTTTCAAATTCAATTTTAAAAGTTATATTACCTTCAGTATTATCAATATGAATTTTCTAAGCCTTTAAAATATTTTTAACGAGCATAAAACTGAAGATTAAATATTTTACCCAACTTCCAATTTATTAAATTTAATAATTTAATTGCCAAATAAATCGTGATATTTGAAATTCAAGTTAAACTATCTTCCAAATATTTAAAATCAATTAAATATTCTAATTTCAAATGTCCAAAATTCAGGGTCGTCACATTCTTCCCCCTTAAAATAATTTCGTCCCGAAATTACTAGTTAAGAAGAATGATCCATAACCCGTTTATCATTTTCCCAAAACCAAACGGTTTCAACTTTCCAAAACAATTTTTTTATTAAAGACACTATCATTCTTACTAATTTCCTAAACTCAACCATAAGTTCCAAAAAATATTGTTTTCTTAACAATTCAAATTTAAATTTAAATTCAAAATTTTAAATTATCCCAAATTTCTCAAAAAATTTCTAACTCTCTAAATTTTCGAAAAATTTCGTTAGCGTCTCCTTTGCGTGGCTAGCTCGGTACGACTACAAAATGCCTCTACGACCCCCAGATTTTAAAAGAAAACAAAAGGCCAAGTGACTAGACCAGAAAATCATCAAATTTCATACAGAAATTTAAATACATACCTTTTGTCGAATAATTTAATTTATCTTTCGAAATCAAAAATCCCAATTTCCTTTGCCTTAACACACCTGTATATCCTATTTAGCAATAATGTCCAATTACAACATTCAAAATCATTTTATACATTTCTTCACAAAAGTTTCAATATCTATTTCAGTTAAATCCGTATGATATACTTATATCATCCGTACCCAATACCAAATTCGATCGCTCACTCGATCACACAATTTCACTTCCGAACTAGTATCATCCACCCGACTTCTTAGTGCGGACTCAGATCTGGTTTCTTGATCAGAAACCGTCATTCTCCTTGCATAGCCGTAAACTATGATAGAGAATTTCCAGAATCAACCAAAAATCCATATCCAAGGTTCGCCGTTGAAAATCGAGTGAAAAATTCCAACTTGGATCGATATAACTATCTCGAAATTCTGTGCTCGAATCTGGATCAAATTGCTATGCGAATAAAGTAATATACGTACATCCTACATATTATCTCAATTGATTACTTTTCTTTTATTCACATTTTATTTTGGTTTCCATTCAAATATTAACTTAGAATATTTTCTCAATTCCAACTTAACTTAGGAATTTACCATTAACCTTCCTTAAGCTCAAAATAAATATTTTACCCACTTAAAATTTATTTTCACTTCACTACTTAAGCTTTCACATCTATTCATCTTATCTCAATCCATTTTTAACTAACCGTTTTAATTAGTTCCACTTACTAATTTATTCATATCTCAACCACTTTTATTTCCAACCCATTATTATCTTTAGTCCACTCCACTAATTTTCCACTTACTTATAAATTCAAGATGAAATTCAACATTTAGTTTTCAATTTCATTTACTTGCAATTATAAATTCATTTATTCATTCAGAAATTTATTTCCACCTTAATAAATTTTATTTAAGTAATCATTTAACTTAGTCTCCTTAGACCTTTCTTTAAATTCACATTTTACTTAACTATATTTAATTACACTCCAATTCAGTTTAAATTTTAAACTTCTATAAGTTTCCCAAATTTAATTACATTTGCTAATTTCTTTTGATTCATCTCAATTAATTAGCTTACCTTCCCACTTATTTGGGTTTTACACTTTCTTTTGTTTATCCCTTTTCAAGTTGAATCTTATTCCAACAAATTTCAAATTTTTATGAGTTATCAAACTTATTTATATTCTGTAACATTTTAAATAAGATTCTAGAGTCTTTTAAACAATTACTCAACATTTCAAAATCATCTTTGAAATCAATTATATCCAAAATCCTTCGGTAAATTCACTTATCTCTTTGAATTTCAAAACCAAACCCAGTTTTGCAAACAACTCAAATTTTAAAACAATTTGGCAGCAATTCCTCTCCTGGAAACTCGAAAATAAACATCGATGATGTCGCGATCATCAATGGAATTATTTTCCAGCGACCGAAAAGAGTTCAATGCTTTATCTCCTTTAAAAACATTTTCCAAATATTTTGAAATTTCAAATCTCACTAGATTTCATATCCAATTCAAAAATATTTCCCAAATAATTTCATCATTATTTTTCCAAAACTTTTGAAAACTATTTTCAAATCAAAGGAATTTAATCTTTTGAATTTTCAATCCCAAATCTTTAAATCCGTATTCCAAAAATTACTCTGGCATCTTATTTCAATTTATAAAACTCATTTATAAACTTCATTTATTTCCTTAATCTTTGGTTATTACCTTAATTTCTTATTCAATTACCATAACAACAATGATAATAATTTAATATTATCACTTCCTAACAACCAAGCAACCATATACTAAAATAATTTATGGAAAATTATTTCTTTTATATACAAAAATAATTTTGGGTAAAATTATTTCATTTACCCTATTTTAAAACAATACTGTGTCGGTTTATCTTGTTTAAGAGTTTAGAAACTCTTGTAGATACAGTTGGCCAGACTGCACCGACCAGAATCTATAAACACTCAATCGATAAGTCAACACAATATAAAAAAAAATTATTCTCACTAACAAATACACGCTCATATCTATTAGAACACTCAAACTCATTCTAGAGTACTACTGACTCTATCTCTAATGAGTAATCTCCACCAGAGCCAAGGTTATCGCCAACCTAAGCTCTGATACCACTCTGTAACGACCCAATTTTTCGATGCCCGAAAATCGACATCAATACGTCCACTGTATTAAATGTCGAACAATCGAATGCTGGAAAACCGAACCGTTAGAGTTAAAGAAGAAAGAGGTAGAAGAAGAAATAGAAACAATATCAGAATCTCACAATCGCAGTGAAACAATATATAATAGATAAATGACTAATCTTTAAAACAAAAGAACTATATCTGTTTATACATTACATCATCAGAGTACAACAGTTTCATAGCACACAACTGGACAGTTATATAAACTTGTCCTCATAACTGAATACACAGCGGAATAATAATTAAGTACGGAAGTACGTCTTGCCATCCAGCTCGTCTCCTGAGCTCCACAGCAATCCATCCAGCTCGTCTCCTGAGCTCCACAGCAATCCATCCAGAATCTACTGATAACCTGACTCTAAGCTGCCCATATGGAAAATTACGGGCACCCAGAGTTTAGAAAAGGGAACAATAAACTCCGAGTCAGTCATGGGACTGGTGTGAGAACTAAAAACTGTTATTTTTGACAAAAGAAAAGAAAAAGAAATCCATTCATGCTCTTGGAAAATGAAACTACCATAAGGTCTCTCGCCGCACACACAATTCAATCGCAAACATGGGGGAGGTTTCTCCTTATAGCAGTCAAACATGCTTGATACGCGAAAATCCTTTTTGATATTATTATTAGTGCATAGTGTGGAAAACATTTTGAAAGTATAATATTAATCTTAGCCAGCATACGTACCATTATAGTATGCCTACTATAGCTACCATGTTAAATGGCAGGTTCTACAACTAAAACCGTACAGGGCTCGTATTGAGTGATTGGATTTCCAACAAATGGTCAAGGCTAAGGAAGTTCCTTTCCGAATGGGTACGCCTCTGGAGGGACGCCCCGAGAACCTAACCGGATCTCTGCCAACACAAGGCCGGGTTACCTCTGTAACTAGGTAACTAACTGTCATGAGTATGCCATCCCTCGGTCGTAACCAACCTTTACCGAGGCACCTCGAATTCCAACAACCACATAAGTAAATATCTGGGCTCCATACCAGAATACCACTTTTTATTTTATCCACATAAGTAAATATCTGGGCTCCATACCAGAATACCACTTTTTATCCAGAAGGAAATGTACATACCCTGAGGGGCGCGACTCCCATAACCTTGCTGCATCCTTCCTGTTTTAACCATTTCCGGGGTGTGAGTTTCGATGAAGTCTCATCCCACAAAGCTACTCTTTTCACAAAAGCCATGCTTCGATCAACTAATGATCAACACTTAGCATGCCACATTACCAAATTGGGAATATATCACTAGTAACAATCAACTACATAACCTCTGAGCTCGTACGTCTCAGAGAAGGGTGTTAAGCTAAGAGAATAAATTCTCCACCACCAACAGAAATATATTTGATAGAAACCAGCTTTATATCTCAAAGTGTAATGTCAGACATACATCCATACAAGTCCATCCTGGGTCTGAATGGAACTGAAGGCACTTAGTCTAATTAAGGAAAAAGTCCTTGCAAATCCAGATATCCCCTAATCACGTCCGGACTCCCCATCACATAGGGTAATCTAAATCTCTATACCGGAGCAACTCGGTGCAGAGACATTTAACAGGCAATCCTTTCGTTTTCGAAAATACCC
Source organism: Allium fistulosum (assembly GCA_030737815.1). Classification (NCBI taxonomy): domain Eukaryota; kingdom Viridiplantae; phylum Streptophyta; class Magnoliopsida; order Asparagales; family Amaryllidaceae; genus Allium; species Allium fistulosum. The sequence continues at coordinate 371,962,790 of CM060902.1, read as the reverse complement.
GGTCTTCAACCACCGTCTTCAAATGCAATCCCATTTCGTTGTATCATTATTCGGAATGGGTTTTATGACTTAATGTCCTCTCCCGGCTTAACCGAATAATGAGCGCTTATTTTTAAAAACAAGTGTAAACATTCAATTCTAAATTAAGTCACAACAAATTTACACTTTTGATCTTTTAAACAAAAGATCCACCTTTTAAGATTCGATGTGGTTTTCGAATAATCATTTGGAATCCGACCCCCGGTCGCATCGAAATTCAAATGCCGTTTTAAAGGCCAATATTGATAGTCGGTTATTTAACTATCATACAACATCTACAAACAACCATCAGATTTAAATAATTTCCCAAATTATTTATTTCAAAATATCTTCGCAAGATATAAATTTTTCTATACTCCAACCCTTTTGAAAACAGTTTTCAAATCACTTACCTCTCACGGAATAAATTCCAATATTTGTTTATTTCCACTGAAAATCACCAAGACTAAATGCTTTAGATTTTTAAAATAATTTAAATCACTTTCTCTAAAAATATATATGCTTTAAAATACTTAGAATAAAAACTATTTAAAACACTTTATTTAAAATACCAGTTATGAAATTTAATAATAATTTTCATGTAAAACTTAAGCCAAAACAAATTTAAAAATAAAGGTTATTGAATTCTATACCAGTTTTCCAAATAAAATCTTTAGCCAAACTATATTTCAAATAAAACTACTTTATAAAATATAAAGATTAATAATTATATTTTTAAAATCATAAAACCAATTAGCCTTTAAAATAATTATTACTATAACTAGTTTAATAAATATTTAACTTTAAAATTCTAAACAACTTAAATAAATAATTTTCTCAAAAACATTCCTTTAAAACAACTTTGAAACTTCAAACTCATACTTACAAATCTGCTTTGAAAACGTACTTGGTTTTTCAGGGAAATACGTTTTTCTCTCACACTTTTAAAAATAAACCACTATTTATTTTTAAACAAATTATCCATTCCATTATAAATTCCCACCGTAAATTTATATTTCCAAATATCCACTGATATATATATTATTTCTCTTTATAAGCCTAGTTTATAAATTCCATAGTTTCATCTTCCTTTTAAACATAGTTTCAAACATTTAATTAGTTTTCAAATCGATTTCCCAAAACTAATTCCATTTTTAAAATAAATTCCTTTATTTCTCCCAAACTATTTAAAATCTGAATTTTAAATAAATTCTTCAACTTTTAAACAATACTACTTAAGTTCTCAAAATCCCTTTATTTTCATTTATAAAAATCTTTTCCCCATATTTGAATTTATTCAATAGGATTTCAAAAATTAACTTTTATCCTTTCCCAAATTCCTTCTTTTAATTTATACAATTTTCTAAAAATTATTTTACTTCCAACAATCCAATTCTTATATTTCTGGTATTTTAAAATACCAGAATATATTCGGCTAAACCATAACCTCCACTAATTTTAATTACCAATATAATCAATCATAGATTATCAATAAATCATATCACAGCATATGAAATAATTCAAACATTTGAGGAATCCAGTTGGATCCCTCCAACCTGTTTCCCTGTATCCACAGATGTTAGCACAATATAAAATACCAATTCCACTTCGAGGTGGAATATCGCGGTATATGGGATCATATCATATCATCCGCTATTATGCGGCGCATAGGGTCTCATCCGCTATATAATGTGGGAAATCAATCACTCCAATATATATATATACTACTATATATAACATACCAATCCAACTGATAACAATTATCAATCCAAGCAAACAACCAATAATTTAAATTTAACTATTTAAATTAAACTGGGTAATCCGTTTGAGTGAGAAGTTCTCACCTTTGCCCTTTTTATTTGCAATCTGTTTCCTTTCCAACTTTGTTTTCATGATTTCTTGACCTTGTATAACAATTATATGATTTTATTAATATTGAACTAATCGAACAATTAAATTTCCATTTGATAAATTTAATTTAAACTAATTCCTTCTTTTAACAAAATATTTTCTTTTCTTTTTCTTTGAAATCCTTACTTATAAAAATTAATTTATATAAATTCAAAAATCAAATTTTATATAATCTTTCAAACATTTCAAACTCCCATTTTTTCTGTTTTAAACTAAAGCATGCATGCGGATATATACATTTACTAAACAAAAACAAGATTATTTTATATCTTACTGCTTTAAATTTTAAACAACCTGTTATAAAAAGTATATATATATATATATATATATATTTCACTGTATAGATATTTCTTTCATCAACAAATAAAATTTTATTAAATCGGAACAAGGGAAGAACGAACCTCACCCAGACCATCCCACCTTGTCGAACTCAAGTTCATCCATGACCATCGTGCGCATGAACGCTAAGCCTCCCCATCTCCACAGCCCTAATGTCAAGCTCGAGATAAATGTCGCAGCTCCCTCCATCGTGCTTCCTCCCGATCGACACTCGATGCCAAACGAATGACCTCTCATCGGCATTGCACTCCGCCTCGGCCCCGACATCGTGCGCTAGCGCAAGAACAACACGCGATACCTGCTCCCTCGATTCGAACGATAATAGAGACGAAAACGTCTTCGATTAAATATACTTAGGCTCGCGATTCAATTTGGAAAGAGGATTTGATTTAGGCTAATTTCATATACGAAAAAAGAGAACGGCGATTGATTTGAGAAGAAGGGCTTCGGCCATTTTTGATTTCGATTTATATATTTTTTTCTCTATTTGTTTTGAACGGAAAGGAATTTGAAGAAGAACGAAATGAAATATATTATTTATTTAAGACGAAGACGCGTGTTAATGCACTAGGACAAGTGTTGAGAATTTCTCTACGTGTTGAAAAGCAGAATGAGGGCTTGCAACAGTTATTATTTATATTTAAAATTTCAAATTCAAATTTAAATCATCTCAATTATCGCACTCACAATCTCGATCTCCTATCGAGGCATGCCGCTAGGCATTCATAAGGTTATACCCCTATTTCGAACACAACGGAAAATGTTTCGAGGCCTAGCTCGATCGTATGGAGAAGATAGCTTTTTTTGACCCAATTATTATATTGAATTTTCGATAAAAATTTCAGCGCGTTTACTTATCGTACGATCACACGACAACTCCAAATGCTACAAAAATTGAAATCCGATAATAATACACTATTCCGGATCCAATGGAACTGGTTTTGTCGAATTCTGAGACTGTGCCTCGGAAGGCTATTTTTAAATATCGATTTAAACGATATAAATTCAAAACTGAACAATCCACTTTCAAATTCAATTTTAAAAGTTCTATTACCTTCAGTATTATCAATATGAATTTTCTAAGCCTTTAAAATATTTTTAACAAGCATAAAACTGAAGATTAAATATTTTACCCAACTTCCAATTTATTAAATTTAATAATTTAATTGCCAAATAAATCGTGGTATTTGAAATTCAAGTTAAACTATCTTCCAAATATTTAAAATCAATTAAATATTCTAATTTCAAATGTCCAAAATTCAGGGTCGTCACAGTTGGTCGACCAAAAAAGCATTGTATGGAGAGTCAACATCCAAGACAACAAATGGCAACATCTACACCCTCTTGCGGTCACCTTCTCCCAACTTTACGGGTAATTCGATATATCCAACAGCTTCGGTCGCAATATCGTTAAAGCCATGAATGCGGGCTTTAGACTATTTCAAGTCCTTGGCTTTCATCCTCATCTGTTCGTAAGCCTTTTTGAAAATTATATTTACGGAACTTCCACAATCAGGCAAAATGCTCCTCACTAAGGCGGGGCCGATCATGGCCAAAATGACCATTGGGTCAATAGTAGGTGCCTCCACCTTGTCTTTATCTTTGTTTCTGAACACTATGTCATCTATCATTGTACGTTATTATTTTGTCGGAGTTCCATCTTCTGGACTCGAACAACATTCAAAATTCATATGCTTGATTACGCTAGCATAGCTCTCCATCTCATGTCAACTCTTATCAGCTGGATGTGGTCCTCCGACTATTGTATTGATCACTAAACTTCCACCAGTCAGCGCAGGCTCCTCAGCCCTGTACGGCGCTTGTCCTCGGTTGGGGTCGGATGTCCCCTGCCTGCCATCCTGTGGGTTTTTAATAAATTTCTGTAATTTTCTTTCCCGGATCATTTTCTCGATAATATCCTGGAGATGCCTACACTAATTTGTGTTATGACCATAGCATTCGTGGAACTGGCAATATTTTCCAGTCTACTTTTGCTTCTCCGTCGATTCTTTTGCAGATGGCTTCTTATATTGCATGTAGACAAATAGGCATTTTCAAGTGACGTATTCAGCGGTGTGTAGGTATCATACATTAGAATCCTTGGCTTTCCTCTTCCAAAATCCCTCTTTTGCTCATGGTTCCTATCACCGCCTTTCTTTTGCTGATTTGGTTTATTTTGGACATTTATTTGAAATTTTCCGGAACTCTCCCCGGACTATTTCACTACGATGTTACTCTGCACTCCTTCACCACTCGGTCTCACAATATTCTTCTTTCTAGAGCATCTAGCTTTATCTTTCTTCAAATATCGAGCTACTTTTGCATAGAAATGCTCCAAAGTTGTGGGTGGTTTGCCAGCTAACCAATCGCCAAAGTTAGATTTTGGATCAATCCCCCTTGTTACTGCCATCAATATTGAATGGTCATTTGGATTATCGATTTCTGTGACAGCTATATGAAATCTCTCTAAATAGTCTTTCAGCGATTCTCTCGGAGCTTGGATCGCGCTTGATAGGGACGTACGAAACTGTTCCACGAACTTCGTTACTAAATCGTCAAATCTAGAGATCGACCATGGGGGCAATCTTGTAAACCACATCGTTGTTATTCCAGAGAGAGTAATGGGAAAACATCTGCACTTTATTACATCATCAGCTTATGCGAAATCCATTAGCCATTCATATCTCATGATGTGCTGCCTAGGGTCGGTTTTTCCCTCATATGTAGGCATTGATGGCATGTTGAACCTCCTTAGATACTCCGCATATAGGATATTGTCAATAAACGGGGTATGGCTTCTCGAGATCCCTCAATCATCATTGGTCAAGCCTTGGCTTTCCCTTACCAGCTGTCTAACCAAAGCCGACAAATACGGAGTTTGGATAGTTGGAGCCAGGCGGTAGTCATGCTCCACCTCACGGGAATGGTCCGGTCGATGCCTACGGGCCGTTCCATGCCTTCTTGGTTCAACATCCTCTTGATGTATATTACATGTGTTCACTTCATCATCATTCTGGAGAGGTAACTAATTTGCATTAACTTGAACTTCAGCATTCAAATCGATCGTAGCATCACCAGTGCATGCTCTTCCCGCTACCTGATGCGACTGGCCTCCAAGAGTTGGATCGGCGCCGACCGTTCCAGATGGATCGGTACCATCGTTATCGGTCTGTTTGGATCGGTCGGGTGATGGTGGGTTGACGTTTCTATGTTGTATCCGTCGGTTTTGCGACATCTACGCTTGTGATAGTCATCTGATGAAGTTGAGCTTTCCAATGCAGAATAGGGAGTTGGCTCCCTCCTAGTTTTCCTACGTTGTTGATCCCTGAGTTGATTCATTAGATCGATATTGGCTTGAATCTATTGGTTCAACTATCGGTGGCTATCCCCTAGCTCTCTCATCAGATTTTGAAAATAAGCTCTTATGATGGAATCAGTCGGATTCTGGACATCAACTGGATTGGTAGCATTCATATCTATGGGTAGATTTCTCAGGCCTCCTTATTGGATGCTAGCGTTCTCATTTCTTTCTATGTTTTGGAAAGTAGATCTGGTGCTCCAAACCATTGTTGATAGTTTTTCTTAGACTTTCGCAAATCTGAATAGAATGGATAAACTATTTGAAGATAGTTCTGGATCCCTTCGGGGGATTTATGCAATCCAGTAGCAATAAAGGGATCCAAATAGAGCTGAGAATCTTCGCTTTCAGTGAAAGCACAAAAATGTTTGCACCAAAATGTGGCATAAACACCCAACAGAGATTTTGTACAGAATTAAATGAAGAATAATAAATGAAAACAGAGGAAACAAACAATTAAATAACAGAATATAAAAATAATAAGAAGAAAACGATTTATAATGGTCCGGCGTTGAAAGCCTACGTCCACTTTGGAGAAATAACTTTACTAAACACTTGAATTACTGAGTATAGGAGGATGGATCAGAATAAAACCCATGGTTACAAAGAATTGCAAAGTAACAAGCAGCGTAAAGATCCCCTAAATGAACAATCAAGTCTATATTTATAGGGCAAGACGGTGAAATATCTTCTTGAAATTTCAGCAATGGAGTCTCCAAGTCCAGAAGAGGTCATGATATCGATCGTAGGTCCCGAATCCTTGAGAATAACCCGGTGACGATCGTTATAATGGCTTGGTTTGGCATGCGATCGATATGGTGGGCTCCACTCTTCAATATATTGATGCTTCCAAAGTTTCATCTGTATTTGACTTGTAGATTTTGAGTTATCTATCATTTTCCATGGCGTTGGACTATAATATTGATCGGTACGATCCATAATAGGTGAATATGGATCGTACCCAATCCATTTTCAGCACATGGTATATTTTCATACTTTTATCGTTCTATTGAATCTTTCTTCTGCTTTCACTCTGCTACTGCTTCATATTATCATCTATGGTTGATCTTTGGGCTTTGTTATTGTTAATCTAACTTGTCGATTCTGATGACAATCGACTTTAACTTGCCTAATCAGTTCAAATATAGCAGGACCAAAAGGCTGGATAACATATATACATATATATACATATATATACATATAAACATATGTATTCAGTCGAATTATGTTTTGAAAAAATAAAAAAAATATCAAAATCTTACGGCTTCAAAATTGTCTTTTTTCATTACATAAAGATTTCCACATGAAAATCATAAAAAAAATCTATATTTTTACGAAAAAAAATTAAAACGTATACATAATTTTTAAATATTTATATGTATATATTTTATAATTTATATATATGTGTATATACTATATAAAAGTTAGGTTTTATATTTTAAAATAAATTATATATACACGGTTTTAATTTTAGTATATATATTTTCGAAAATATATATATTATGTACACAAATTAACAAAATTATACACACACACATATATTTTATACACTAATGTGTGTATGCGCATTAAACTTGATTTTGTTTTAATTATTTTTAATGTACTGATTAATTTTGAAATTAAAATAAAGTTTTTTTTTGCTGAATAATATATGTAAACATACACATACAAAAATTATTACACATACATATATATGTATATATGTATATTAATCCAATGTTGACAACACATATGTGGTTTGTGATAATATACATATAAACTAAAGCAGTAAAGTGACATAATAAATAAATATATACATATATGTACTTAAATAGAATAATTACCTTACTATGACTTGGTTGAAACACTTTGAAATGTTGAATCGACAAACTCCTTAAATTTATATCCAAACTTCCAGAAAAAGTAACCCGATTGAAAATAGCAACCACCGATCTACTGTTTTAATTTAATTTTTCTTTTAAAAAGCTTGAAATATGTGATGGAGGGAAAGGGTATGGTTAGCCTATTGTGAGATAGAAAGAGGCAAAATTCAAGAGCTCCAAAAGTGGAGTTTAAGGCGTTTAAATAATGGAGGTTCAGAGGAGCAAAAAGAGGATATAGATCCACATTGTCCGCTTACTATTTCACACTTTTTGAAACAACATTCCATCCCAATTAACCCCCCCCCCCAATGGTCGGCCATCGTAGCTCATCTTTGGGCCTCCAAATTACTTCAAGCCCAATCAAATAAATATGCATTTAAATCTAATTCAAATGGACATCGATATTGTAAATCGATACGTGTGTTTACAACTTTTATATATGCACTATTTTAACAATGATCAACATAAATCAAATAAAAATTTACAATCAATATTTCATAAATATTAATTAACTTAATTAATTTATAACAATTATAATTAATTAAATCAAGTGGTAGTTAGAATATTGAACATTTCAGTTGTGTGACTATAATGTGTAAATTCGGTCAGCGATTATTATCAAACAATTCAAATATTAACGTTCATATGCCACCTTAGCTAGTGGTGTGATATTATGATCAAGTTTATCGCTTACATAGCTTCGGTAAAATCCAATTTTACTTATTTTATGCATTACACGTTAGTGACGATTATTTACATCAGTTCTCTTCGTTTGGCAAGGGTCCAAATTTCAATATTGTCCATATTCAACTTTATAAGCCAACAACAAAGTTCTTGATTCAATAATAACAATTATTAATTATTATTAACCGAACTGCCCTAGCCAAAGACTTTAACTTTGAGTTTACTTCAGTTGACCGTGATACTAACCCTATATAGTCGAGAAGATGAAGTCTCTCTTGAATACTATTTCATTTCCAATGCTTCCACTCGAACCAACTATAGTCATTCAATGGATGTTGTACCATAATTTAACTATAAAGGCTCGACCACATTCTCAAATCGAGAGAACTGTGTAATATTGTCACATCGATATTTTTTTTTTGACCTTACTTATAGTAACCAATAGAAAACTATCAAGTGAGTCATTGCATAGTTATTTAATAACTATCAGTACGTAACTTCTTGATGCTCCTAGTTGCCATGAGTAATACACTGTGCCCAACATTTGAAGAGCGTTGCATACCCAAGTCCCAACGGATGCATTGATATCTAGTCTCGATACATTTTAACTAGAAATATTTAAACGGTGCGTTTATTATATTGTGATAAATTGCTCTTGATTACAACACCTTGCAATTAATATCATAATACACACAATTTATGGATTTTTTGTAAAATATACTTAAATTGAATTCAAACGATGAGTAGTTTGTTCATTTGTACAAATCCCTGTAGCTGGGCGGCTGAAGTGATGATTACTTATGTAGCAAGCCATCAGCATTTAATGCGCATTAAAATGCAAAGCCTACGCATGGTACAGAGGAACAATTTGTATATTTCTCAGCCACACATCATGTTGCACCTTTACAACTATCTCCCATCTACCGAAGCAGCCAGATCAACGACCAATGCTCTTCTCGTCTATTTTGTAGCACAATCTCAGCCATCTATCATCTATCTCGGCTGCTATAAATACTCATGCACTGTCGCTTCAATGGGGTTGGAAAATATAAAATTTTGAGTACTATACACAATCTAGATCTTTCGACATAGCGAGTACTTAAGATTAGCTGCTTCATTGGTCTTAAGTGCTTCATTTTTCTTATTATTTTCTTGTAATTCTCTAAATTGTAAGAGAGAAATATAATAAGAGAACTTCATAGTGGACGTAGACAATCTTACCGAAACACTCTATATTTGGTGTCGTTTATCTTAATTGCTTATTTTCTTCCTCATTTTCGGTTTTAAGCACAGTGATTAGCATGTAACATTTTCTTTTCACAACGCACGAGTCTAATTTCGAGGTTGGCTAAAAATATAGTCAATAGAAGTCATTTTGGCATTGGTGGACACCGGAAATTTGAGAAAAAGTGGTATTTTAGTTGCATGCACTTCTCACATCACGCCCTGACCAACCAGTTTCTTTCCTACACCGGATATGGGCAAGATAACACTTGAATCTACACGGTTAGTACCAGATCCGCCAACTTCCAATTGTTTTTTTCCCTCTTCTCTTCACTAATTCTTCCCAACCATCCTCCGCCTTCTCGTTGGGATCTCTATCCGCTTTGGACATGGAAATAACGTTTTAAAAGAAGAGAGGAGATATAACAAAAGATACTTTGCAAGAGAAGGAGCCGACTAGGGTTTCCCCCTAGGCAGCCGCCATGACATTATGCCATAATTGAATATCTATATTTGCGGTTTACATTTTTAATCATCTTTCTCAAACATAATGTCTCGTTTCTCACTTGGATTTTTCAGGTTCTTATATGTTATGTTCATCCGTTTGAAAATGTTCTAAGCATTAAAATTAATATTGGATATTAGTTCCTAATATTAATATTTTATTCTGTTTTGTTACTAAATGTTACATTTAATGATTAACTATTCTCCTTAATATATTTTAGCTGAGGGTCGTTATTAAAGCCTTGCTTAATTTGTCGAACTTTGTTTTTGAATGTATAAAAGAGTTTTGCCTGCTCGATTAGTTGTTTATAAACTTTGGTCTTGAGCTTAAAAGCGAATGTGTCCCGAGGACTAAACTTTGTACTTCAAATAATGTTTCTGGTATGAAACATATAGATTAAACTCAATTATGAAATCCATACTCTAATTTAGTCCTCTTTAATTTTTCAATGAAATTTAATTTGGGATCATGTATTCGTAAGTTGAATGGTCGGTCTTTTTCCCTAAGAATTAATTCATTCTCACCCTTATTCCACTATCTATCCCTAATTAGAAATTACTCTAATGGTCGTCATTTTCTCCTTACCTTCGACTGCCTAATTGCCCTAATTTGAGTTTAATCTGCTGCTCGGCATTTTGACTCCAAAGAATTGGCTGACATTTACCTCCACTGCACCATTGCCATGTTGTTCTTCATCACCCCATCGTCGATGACAATCGTGTTTTTCAATCTGCAACCGCATATATTGGGGGATTGCTTCGAGCCATCCAATTCAGCTTATCGATGCCTTCCAGCATGAATTTGATACTTAGCATATGTTATCGGTACTACTTCCCCAATTTTATATGACTTCACCAGTTTTGAGAATGTTAAGGCCCCGTTTGCCTTGCTGTTTTTAGTTTTGCGTTTTCGTCTAAACAAAAATGCGCATTTCTTATGTATTGTTGGAAAATACACAATTTTGAAAAACGAAATTAACACAGAAAATAGAAAACAAGTTTATTTGATTTTTCGTGTTTTGAGACATAACAAGAGGACGAAAACAATCCATGTCCTCAATTTTCCGTCCATCGTCGCAATGACTAAGAATTGTAAAAAATTTCCCTCATTTTCTTATATTTTGTAATGTGGGTTGAAAACACAAAACTCAAAACGAACGGGTCCTAAATTTCTCATCCACGGACATGTGATGTGCTCTGCAGTAACTCCAACCTTTTATGTGTTCAATATGATCGTAGCGAATATCTATGAACGTCAACGTCCTCTCCTCTATCCAATCGACGATATAGCGGGTGGAGCTGAAAGATTCATGGATCCATGATATGTAAAAAAATCGAGAAAATTAGAGGAGGCGGATAATAATGCGTAAAATATAAATACAAAGGAATTTACTTCAAAAATCAACGGATAATCGGCAAAAATTGATGGAATTTTCGAATTTAAAGTTGTTTGTATGATGGAGGGAAGATGGAAAAAAAGGAATTTATAGGAGAATGGGACGACTCTTTGAAAAAGTCGGTAGCATCAAAAGCGTCAAACGCCTTTGATGTCAATCGTTGAATTCCAACGGTTGGTTCAAATGGTGTATTTAGTGGGTCTCACCCATGACGCGTCGAAAAAGACTCTAACGTAAATTGATCAAAAGATGACGGGGATCGCATTCATAGTGAATAACTCAGTTTTTTCAGTCAATGTATATAGGCAGTAGTATTTAATCCTATACAAAATGTAATAATGACAGTCTTAATTATAAAACATGAATCTTGCTTTCAGTTTAATCAAGTCATGATGTGATGTGCTTCTGCTGCAGAAACCACAAACTAATAAAAAATTTCCCAGTTCCAACGTTCAAGTCCATCGTCAAGAGCAAGATTATTATTTTTAGACGAATCAGCCTTTGTTTTCAATAAAATGCCATGTATAAATTCCAAACATCTAATTATTATGTAGCCAAATTTGATACTATGTTGTCATGGATGTATCAAGACTGCATACTTCTAACTGTTTCAAACTTTAGCATTTGTCCTCCAAGTACTGTAATGCCCACATTTTTTCCTTTGTAAGAAATGAATTTTTCAGTCGTATAAAATTGGAATATACTGTTTACCACACTGTTATACATATGTTATGTATTACAACGTTGTCTGTAGTCAGATGGAAATACACACAGCAGATTGATTTCTCTTTAACAACTATACATATCTAAATGTTATTTATGTTTGCTGTTGGTGCAGTTATATAGGAAGATCGATGAAAGGGTCTTTCAGGCGAATAAAGATACGGCTGTGACTACAACATCAACTAACAGATTTTGCATCTCTGACTAGGACGAAGTATGGGCTACACAACTTTTAAGGAGCCATATTATAAAAAGAGCCCATCGTGAATCTTGATATCATTAAACTGAAAAAATAATGCAATATTACTTAGTTATTTGGCAAAAATCCGTATATATAGCAATTAACCTGTCTTCAAAAACAAAGTATATGGATGGTTGGTTCTGAAAACAAACGGTGAGAATAAATGTGCTTTAGTATTCTATAGCATTGAATGGTTTCAAAACCAAAAAGAGAAATAAAGTGGGCTCAACTTGTCTATATTAGTCATTGGTTCCGGAATAAGGTGTGAAATCAAACGGGTTTATTTTTCTGGACTATGTTTTAAGTGTTCCGATAAATATAACAAGGGATATAACCCAGAAAGCTTATGATGGTTTTTCAAATAAAACAGAAAGCTTATGATGGTTGAAATATTGAACATGGTTTGTATTACCGGTAGAAAGTGTGTTCACTGAGGGGTTTTTTTCCGTCTCCAAAAATTCAACAATAATATAAACGGATATACACCAAACAAACAAGCTGGGTGGCACTAAATGAGCATCTTATTCTTGCCTCCACCTAACCTACTTTATATAACCTATCAACGCGATTTCACTGAGGCAGTGGACGAGTAAGAATAGCATGGCATCATCCATCGTTCCAAATAAGGCACTCTCGTCTTGCTCCAAGAATGATGACACGTCCTTATTCCTCCTGGAAGAAGACAACGTCACTAGACACATCGTTCTCAAGCCCAAAGCAAGCCATAGCTGTGACGCTGCTGCTGTCCGTAAACCTTTTGAAAAGGAAGTGGTGCTTCGCAGGATCAGACACAGAAAGCGGGTGAACAGAATCAGACGCTTCTTTCGTTCATTTTTCACGCCTAAGAAGGAGCAAGATGATGATGAAAATGAAAAGGCGGATGAGTGGCTAGATGATGCATTTTCCTCTCCCTAAAGTTAACTAGTAGTCAAACAGTTTCACCCAAATAAATAACATTCTGTTCCTTCATGTGTGATTTATTATCCAACTCTATATTTCCCTCTACTCTTCTTTTATCCATTGTGTATTTCCCCTTTTTTCTTTTACATCAATAGCAATATACTGGATGATATTTGGGCCAAATTGTATTCACATTTTAGACCTTATGATTTTTGGGCAGGAGCCCAATACCAATATACTGGATCGTATTTTTAACATTCGGCCGTCCAGCTAGAATGTATTGCAATTTGCAACCCTATAATTTATATTGTAGATACTAAAAATATAAGGATTAGACTACTGATTTAGATATTTACGATATGAAGAAGTGAACAACGGAACAAGTGCATAATGTTAACGTTTGTAAAACGTTTGTAAAATCAAATAAGAAGAAGAAGATAATTCATATTATTCAGCAAGACGGCTGAGCAACAAGATTGATTACATTAGGGTTACAGAGATAGGTTTATATAGATAGAAAACATAAGAAAAAGCTAAAAGGCCCAAACAGCTAAAAGGCCAAACAGTAATTGGATCAATATGCTAACATCTCCCCTCAAACACGCGATGGTACAGCAAGAAGCATCGAGAGTTTGCCAATGAAAAATCTATGACGTTCGATAGTGTGAGCCTTCGTGAAGAAATCTGCAAGTTGCGTCGATGACGAAGTAAAAGGCAGAGAAATAGTTCCATGCAGCAAGTGATACCGAGTGAAATGACAGTCAATCTCAATATGTTTGGTGCGCTCATGAAACACAGTATTGTGAGCAATTTGAATAGCACTCTTATTGTCACAATACATAGGAGTGGAAGAAATCGAAACACCCATATCCTCCAACAGCCAGCGTAACAAAATGATCTCAGATGTAGTGGAGGCCATAGCACGATACTCTCAGGGCCGGTGCAGCGACTTGGGTTGCCCTAGGCAACAGGAGGGCAAGAAATTTTAAAAAAGACTGTTGAAGGGAGGAATCGAACTAAGAACCTCACCATAGCAGAGGTTACCTACAACCACTACACTAGTATACACTTCATAAAACAAAGACAATATCATAGTTAAAATTGTTGCCCCCATTATGTTGCCTCCACCACCTACCTCCACCAGTATATTGCCCCCACCTAGGGAGTTGCCCTAGGCGGCCGCCTGGCTGGACTTGCCCTGAAACCGGGTCTGGATACTCTGCCTCAGTGGAAGACCGAGAAACAACATCTTGTTTCTTGCTCTTCCATGAAATAAGGGAATCACCTAAAAATATGCAAAAGCCAGTTGTGGATTTTCTATCCGTTGAATCACCAGCCCAATCTGCATCAGAGAAAGCACGAAGCTCCAAAGATGAGGTCGATGGGAACAAAAGACTTTGATAAAGTGTTCCTTGCAAGTAACGAAGAATGCGCATAACAGCAGCCCAATGAACAGAGGTGGGGGAATATACGAACTGGCTAACAATGTGAACAACATAGGCAATGTCTGGACGAGTGATGGTCAGATATACAAGGCAACCAACAATAGAACGATATAAAGTGGGATCAGAAAGAGGACTCCCATCGGTCGGAGTATATCGGGCATTTACCTCAAGTGGTGAATCAACATGACGTGTATCAGTAAGACCAGCACGATGAATAATGTCAGTGGCGTATTTGGATTGGGAAAGAAGATGGCCTTTTTCTGAGGAAGCTACTTCAATGCCTAAAAAGTAACGTAGATGACCCAAATCCTTCATATCAAAACAACGAGATAATGTGGCTTTAATGCTCATAATACCATTACTGTCATCACCTGTAATGATCATATCATCTACATATAGTAGAAGAAGAATACGGTCTGCAGAAGTCAATCTGACAAAAAGTGCTGAATCATGAGGACTAGAGGTAAAACCAAGTGATGTAACAACATTCGAAAATCTCTCATACCAAGCACGTGGTGCTTGCTTAAGACCATATAGAGCTTTCTTAAGCCTGCAAACCTGACTTGGAGCATGAGAAACGCCAGGTGGAACAACCATGTAAACTTCTTCCTTAAGATCTCCATTAAGAAAAGCATTTTCAACATCCATTTGAGAGATGTCCCACTTACGACTGGACGCAACAGCAATAAGAACCCGAACAGATGTCATCTTAGCCACAGGAGCAAATGTCTCCTCATAATCCATGCCATACTCTTGGGCAAATCCTTTAGCAACTAAACGAGCTTTGTATCGCTCAATAGAACCATCTGACTTGGTTTTAATCTTATATACCCATCGACAACCAATAGTTTTCTTCCCAGTAGGAAGATATACAAGATCCCAGGTACCAGTTTTGTCTAAAGCAAACATTTCCTCAAACATAGCACGTTGCCACACAGGAGAACGAACAGCCTCCGAGTAAGAAGAAGGCTCATAGAAAGTGTCAATGGAAACAAGAAATGAAGCAAAAGCCCGAGAGTAACAAGAGTAAGCAAAATCTGATAATTGAGTAGATTTACGTGTGCGAGTGGGATAGCGAGGTTGAATAGGATCTGTCATCACAGGAGGTGTTTGAACAGTCGTAGTAGCAGGAGATAAATTGTCACCTGCAGAAGGAGGAGGAACAGAGTGTATGGATGACGGTGTTTCAATGGTAATGGGTGGTGAATCAAAGGGGTTATCAGCAGGAAATGGATCAATGTAAATAAGATCAGACTTAGTCATACTATGAGGACTAGCTGGAATAGAGTAGAAGGGAATATGCTCAATAAAGGAAACATGACGAGAAACATATAGTTTATTTGAGGAAGGATCATAACAGCGATAGCCTTTTTGTCCAATACCATACCCAAGAAAAACACATATAGCAACACGCGAAGATAATTTTGTACGCTCTACGTGTGGACGAAGAACAAAACAAGTGGAACCAAACACTTTTAGGTGTGAGTAATCGGGAGTTTGACCAAACAACTTGGCATAAGAAGAAATACCAGAATTATGAGAAATCAGGATTTTATTAATAAGATAAACGGAAGTAAGAACAGCTTCTCCCCAAAATTCTTTTGGAACACTAGCTGAAAGAATCATAAAACGAGCAGTTTCAACAATGTGTCTATGTTTTCTTTCAGCAACACCATTTTGTTGCGGGGTATCAGTGCAGGAAGACTGATGCAAAGTACCATCAGCCGTGAATATGTTAGAAAGGTCTCCCTTAGTATATTCCCCCCTAAATCAGAACGAAAGCATTTAACAATAGCAGAGTGTTGTGTTTTAACATATGCTTGAAAGGCAGTATATATATCAATAAACTCATAGCGACGTTTCATCAGAAAAACCCAACAATAACGGGTATAGTCATCGATAAAAGAGACATAATATCTACATCCACCTTTTGTGGGGATGGGTGCTGGACCCCAAACATCAGAGTGAACTAAATCAAAAGGTGCAGTGGAAGTAGAAACACTTTGATTAAAGGGTAAAGCAGAAAATTTTCCAAGTTTACAACCACTACAATCTGAAATATCATGAGAACGTAAATCTCCCAAAACACCAGAATTACATAAAAATTTAAGACGAGAGCTTGAAATATGACCAAGTCTAGAATGCCATAAATAAAACTTAGAAGACAATGGAGTTAAATGAAAAGAAGAAAGGTCAATACTGGCAGCAGCGGCATGACTTGGAATGTGTAAGTCATCCAAAACATAGAGACCGCCCTGCCTACGGCCTGTCCCAATCACCTTCTTGGAGTTGGGATCCTGCACAGAGCAAGTGGTAGAAGAAAAATGTACAAGATATCCAAGATCACAAAGTTGTCCGACCGACACAAGGTTCATAGTTAATTTAGGAATGCAATAAACATTTGGAAGGGAAACGTGTGTGGTTTGAATTGTACCGATT
The DNA here is from genome assembly GCA_030737815.1 of Allium fistulosum. NCBI lineage: Eukaryota > Viridiplantae > Streptophyta > Magnoliopsida > Asparagales > Amaryllidaceae > Allium > Allium fistulosum. Next base: position 371,945,745 of record CM060902.1, on the reverse strand, counting down.
CCTGTTAATGGCAAAGGTGTGCCATCAGCAGTCAAAATAGAAGGTGAGCGAGAATCAAAAGACAAAGATGTAAATGATGAACAATCATGGGACATATGATATGAAGCACCAGAATCCAAAATCCACAAAGGAGAATTCAAACCTGATATGGAGGAGTTGACATGGCAAAATGCTGAGACTGAGGAGCAGTCATGTTTTGAGACAAACTGGCTAGCAAGGAACTTCTGAAATTGTTCTGCAAGAGAGTCCATAGAGGAATCCACACCTGATTCACCAGAAGGATGTACCAATGCAGTAGTCTTAGGCTGGGAACTACCACGTGACTGTCCATATCCTTGTGCAGTAGAGAAGGACTGTTGTTGGCTACCACGTTGTTGCTGTTGTGATCTTTCACCTTGCTTAAAACTTTGATTTTTTTGACGAGCTAATAATTCAGGACATTGATTTTTCCAATGGCCTGGTTGTTTACAGTAATTACAATCACGACAATTCTTGATATTTATCTTGTTGCGTTGAGACGGGATTGGTAAAATTCCCGTAGCAAAAACAGATGCAGAAGAGGTCTGTGCGACTTTCTCGGTTTGAGACTTCAAGCGAGTTTCTTCAGCTAATAATTCATGTAGAACAGAATCAACAGAAGGTAAAGGAGTGCGATGTAGGATGGACGCACGACAATGCTCATACTCTGGTCGAAGAGCCATCAACAATTGAATAAGACATTGTACCTCCCTACGAGCGATATATGGAGCAAATGACCTAAGCTCAGCATCCTCAGTCATAGCCAATTGATCCCAAAGAGCAGTAATTTCAGAATAAAAATCTTGAATATTTCGATCATTCTAAGACAATGACCGAATATCAGCCTCTAATTGATATTGAACGGCAAAGTTAGAGCGCACAGAAAGTCGCTCCAAATAGTCCCAAACTTGCTTAGCAGTATCATACTTAGCCAATTGCATACCAATTTTATTCTCAACGGAATTATTAATCCAAGTGAAGATCTTTGAATTATTGGTATCCCATTTCTCCATTGATTCAACATTAGCAGTTTCAGGAGCCACAATAACACCAGAAATATATCCCCACATCTGTTTTCCTTTCAGAAATTTTTTCATGACATAACTCCAATAAGAATAGTTTTTTCCATCTAAACGAACACTAATAGCCTGTAATGAATCATCACCTCCTGCCATATTTTGAAGTCAGCAACTGCTTCAGGTCGAGATAAGCAAAACGCTTTAGGTCGAGTCTGGTATCAATTGGGCTAGGGTTTTGGGGAGGACAAGGGTGGCAAGCTCTGGGGGAGATCAGCTGGCTGGGGACAAGGGCAGCAGGGTCTGGACGAGGGCGGCAGGCTGGGGACGAGGGCGGCGGGCTCTGGGGGACGAGGGCGGCAGGTTGGGGACAAGGCAGCGGTCAGCGGCGAGGCTAGGGTTTCGGGAGCAGGGTCTGGACGAGGGCAGCAGGCTGGGGACGAGGGCAATGGGCTCTGGGGGACGAGGGCGGCAGGTTGGGGACAAGGCAGCGGTCAGCGGCGAGGCTAGGGTTTCGGGCTGAGTGCTCGACGACGAGGCTAGGGTTTCGGGCTGAGGCAGGCAGGGTTTCAGGTTGAGGTAGCGACGAGGCAAAAACAGGAACCTGGCTCTGATACCATGTTAACGTTTGTAAAACGTTTGTAAAATCAAATAAGAAGAAGAAGAAGAAGAAGATAATTCATATTATTCAGCAAGACGACTGAGCAAGAAGATTGATTACATTAGGGTTACAGAGATAGGTTTATATAGATAGAAAACATAAGAAAAGGCTAAAAGGCCCAAACAGCTAAAAGGCCAAACAGTAATTGGATCAATATGCTAACACATAAATCTACTGCCAAAACGTTGGATTAATTTAGTCAGCAACATTCTGATCAGAATCCAAACAAGCATAACATCTGATATCCGAATCAGTGGAAGCGTACATACGTTTATAAGAAAAAAACAATAATTTATCTTTCAGTACTCTGGTTTCCAAAATAATAGCAAGTGTACATAGTAAAATTACATGAATAATACCACACATTCATTCGCTTAGTAACTTAAACCGGATATTTGGTCGCTCTAAAGAACTCAAATTTTAGAATGAGTTTTATGTTTTTAGTTCTATATATATATATGTGTGTGTGTGTGTGTGTGTGTGCGCGCGTGCGCGCGCGCACGCGCGTGCGTCAAATGATATGGCAGGGATAGAAGATTTGAAAATCCCTATTCATCCCAACAAAAGAAGAGAATGATAAGAGGAATATAAATTTTAACATTTTCCAAAATGCAAAAACCAAAAAAATAATCATTTTCATTTTTATATATTAAAAGCATTCTTTAAGGCAACCATTTTCCACTCTTCCCCTTCTTCCGTGCATTTTAATAAAGTATACCTTGAAGAAAAAAACTCGTTATCAAACCAAACATTATCTAAATTTTTAATAATCTATTAAATGTTAGGAGGAAATTATTATAAGTTGAAGTTCTGAAAAAAAGTATCGGGATAGTAGTTGGTTGATAGTTCAAACTACACAAGATCAAAGATCGTGAATTCAATCTCCAATATCGATACTTATTAGCACTAATGAACCATGTTAAAAAAATATTCAAGACAAAAAAGGATGAAATTATGTATGTGGAGATACAAGAAGAGATATACACGATAGAGAGAAGACGAAGATGATAAACAAAGTATTATTAGTCATAGAGTGTCGTATCTAGAGTTTACAAATGTTAAAATCTTCTTGTTGGACGAAGTCCCACCGGACCAAGACCACCGAATCAAACCCAACTCCACTCCCCTCTCATCACCGAACCAGCTACCTCCATCCACTGCCGAACCAAGAAGCGGGGAAGATCACCACCGAACCAACTCATGACCGAACCAAAGCCGCTCCACCTACCACCGAACCAAAGTCCCACCGAGCCAAAGTACTACCGGACCGAGGCCTCAACTCCAACCAACCATCGCCGAATCACTCACCACCGGACCAAGTCCCATCGGATCAGGTCCCACCGAACCAGGGTCCCACCGGACCAAGTTCCACCGGACCAACTTTGCCAGGCCAGATTGCACCAGCCCAGGCCCACCAGCAACTATATACATCCAAGACCCCTACCCCCAGCCTCACTCTATAAATAGAGGGGCAGGGGTACAACAATGGGGGACAGGTTTGAGAGCTCAAGCATGGATAGAACTTTCAAACAACTTTCATATACTTGTATCAAAGCTTTGTATTTGTAATCTGAACAAGAAAGGAGAAATAATATATAAAGTGGACGTAGGCACATTCTGGCTGAACCACTATAAATCTGCGTGTCTTTTACAGTTTAGTCCCTGCTTTTTACATATTTGCATAAATCATCCAGATCACTAAAAACAACATAAAATCAACTAAATCATACGACTTGGAGGTGTTTGCCCATTTTTTGTGCAAACATTTTTGGTGCTTTCATTGAGAGCGCTGAACCCCGGACTTCAGCTTCTCCCACTTAACTTTCTTCCTATCAGCGTCGCACATTACTTGGAAGACATGCCTCCCAAGTAGAAGAAAGATGTTAACAAAGGAAAAAACATCGCAACCAGCAGTCTTCCAGATCCAGTGGTCACAAATCAAGTAAATCGTCCCCTTCCAGCAGCAGTACCAAATGAAGGTCAGGCAAATCCGACAACCCCTGCCACAGAACAGCCGACAGCAATTACTAGGGCAGATCTAGACAGGGTTGTGGCTGAAGTGACTAACCGCTTCACATCCCAGCAGGAAGCCTTGGTGGACAAACTCATGTCACGCTTAAGGGATGCTGAAGAGTCCGACCGCAACACTGAATCATGGGGTGAGTCCCAGTCTGGAGGATCTCAGAGACAACAAAGATCTTCCTTCTTCGAAGGAGCTAACGACAGAAGCGGTCATGGTAGGAGTCGAGACCGAGCTTAGCCCGAAGTTAGACCTGAGGAAATGCTTGGAACCGAACCCAACGGGGGAGGTACCGGGCGAAGGTCAACTGTAGCCGAGCCTGTCGTACTTCCTAACCACGGAAACACTAGTGAACGGGGCCGAGCTAGAGTCCAGCCCGAAGTTGGACCCGAGGAAGTGCTTAGATCAGAACCCAGCAGGGGAAGATCAAGGCAAGGGCCAACTGTAGCTGACCCTAGCATGCTCCTAGAAGATCAAAGACATCCACTGGAAAATGTCAGGAATGATAGACGATACCATCCCTACAGGTCATCAGGACGGAATCAGTCCCATAGGGCAGAACCGAACTCATTTCTATCTGCTTCAAATTCTGATGAAAGGATGGCACGCTTGTTCAGAGAGTGCATCCAACGGGATCAAAGGGATCGAGGGATAGGCGCTAGGGTAACCAGCCCCTTTGCCCGCAATATCGAAATTGCCATCACCCCTTGAGAATGGAAAATGCCAACAATGGAACCTTACAAAGGAACCTCCGACCCCGTTGTACACTTACAGAGATACACACAGCATATGCTCATGAGTGGAGCAACAGAGGGAGTACTGTGCAAATGTTTTCCACTATTCTTAGCAGACCTAGCTACCTCCTGGTTCTGTCATCTACCCCAAGGATCCATCAGCTCGTGGGAGATGCTGAAAGAAAAATTTATCAGCCAGTTCCGCATTCATGTGGAACAACCCAAGGACGCTTATTCCTTATCCAGTATCAAACAGAAACCTGAAGAGAAGCTGCAGCAATACCTAACCCGATTCAATGCCGCAGCGGCCGCAGTCTAAGATGCCGATGAGAAGCTTATCTTAATGGCCCTCTGTAGTGGTGTGCATCCGGATACTAAATTTGCTAGAAGATTGACAAAAGAAAAACCAGCTACTTTACCCGATTTCTTCCATGAAGCCGGGAAATATATGAGGCTTGAAGACGCTGCCACTGAGGGGCAGTCAGGGCAACAAAATAAGGCAGCTCACGGCAACACGCCCGCTGTAGCGAAGGACGTTCGAAGAAATGATTCTAGAGACAATGCTGGGGGCAAGAAGGGAGAAAAGCGCCTATATCAGCCAGGACCGAGATTCGACACTTACACTCCTTTGAATGAAACCATCGAAAACATCTTCCTTTCCACACAAGACGAAGTTAGATACAAACGCCCACCATACAAGAAGGAATCAGATAACGCACTTAAATCTGGAAAGTTCTACCGCTTCCACAAATCTCATGGGCATGATACCAATGAATGCCATCATCTCCGGGACTTGATTGAAGAACACATCAGAAGGAAGACACTGGAACGCTATGTAAAAGGTCAGAACGGGACTCCAGCTCTTGCCAATGAGAACCCAAGGCTACCTTCCCCAGAGATAGGCAGAGGAAACCGCAACACTAGCGGCTCCAGTCAAGAGAAGATAGTGGTTCATACCATCTCGGGAGGACCACACATCGCCGACAGAAGCTGGGCAGAGATGGAAAGATATGGAAAGTCACTTAGAAACAATGAAGACTGCATTAACTCTGTTATAGAAGAACGCCACCCGAAGCGGAAAGAGAGTGATGACATCACATTCAGTAGGCGTGACCTAGAGGGAAGGCAGTACCCTCACATGGATCCCATGGTTATCTCTGCCCGGCTCGGTCCAGCCGAAGTTTTCCGAATTCTAGTAGACACTGGAAGCTCAGTAAATATCCTATTCAAGCATGCATTCGACAAAATGAAACTGTCAATAAAGGATGTTTCTCCCTGCAATAAACCACTACACGGTTTCACTGGAGATGCGAAGATTCCCCTCGGGCAACTGGACCTCTTTGTCGAAATTGGAAGTCATCCCCGCTCCGTTGTGCGGAAATAGACATTTGTGCTAGAAAGCCACTCGGCCTACAACGCCTTCTTAGGAAGGCCAGTCTTGTCTGACTTCCAAATTGTCCTGGCCCCATGGTGCCTAAAGATGAAATTTCCAACGGACAATGGAGTAGGGGAAGTAGAGGGAGACCAGGACATTGCTCGAGACTGCTATGTAACTGAACTTCGCAACAACCACAGGAAGGATAAAGGGAAGAGTGTAGAGATTGCCCTCTGCATAAAAAGTTTGGAAGCATAGCAACTAAAGAAAGCCCCTCCTCTTCGATATACCAGCGACCCTTTCAATGAATTAGACCCCAGGGACAAAGAGGAGGAGGGCACCGCCGAGCCTGCAGAGGCTATGGAATTTGTATTTGTAGACCGACATGACTCGAGTAGACTATTGAAAGTCGGGTCCCAACTAAAAGCAGAATTGAAGGAACAACTCATTGATTTTCTCTGCCACAACTTGGATGTATTTGCATGGTCACACGCTGACATGACCGGAATCTCCCCTGACATAGCATGCCACGTACTAAACATTGATCCTACCAAGACGCCAGTAAAACAGAAAAAGAGAAGTATGGGGGCAGAACGATCAGCAGCCCTCGATGAAGAAGTAAAGAACCTACTTGCCAATGACTTCATACGAGAAGCCTTCTACCAAGAGTGGATCGCCAACCCGGTGCTGGTAAAGAAGGCTAGTGGGAAGTGGCGAACATGCATTGACTTCTCCAACTTAAATGACGACTGCCCGAAGGATTGTTTCCCACTTCCTCGAATCGATCAACTTATGGACAGCACAGCCGGGCACGAACTCTTATCTTTTATGGACGCTTACTCAGGATACAACCAAATTCCTATGCATGCTCCCGATCAAGACCACACTAGTTTCATCACTGATCGAGGATTGTACTACTACAAGGTAATGCCTTTCGGACTTAAAAATGCAGGGGCCACCTATCAGCGCCTCGTCAACAAGATGTTTGCAGGGCTAATAGGACAAACTATGGAAGTTTATGTGGATGACATGCTGGTAAAGTCAAGGGGAGCCGACGATCACATAAGCCACCTGGATGAAATGTTTCAAGTACTTCGCCAATATGGAATGAAGCTGAATCCCCTAAAGTGCTCCTTCGGAGTATCATCAGGAAAGTTTCTAGGGTTCATCGTCCATGCCAGAGGGATTGAAGCAAACCCTGAACAAGTCCGAGCTCTGAAAGATATCAGGATACCTTCTACCCGAAAGGAAATGCAGAGCCTAAATGGGAAGGTGGCCGCCCTGAGCAGATTCATCTCCAAAGCGACCGACAAATGCATCCCCTTCTTCGAAGCTCTAAAGAAAGAGAAAGGAAAATTCGAATGGACTGACGAATGCTTAACAGCTTTTCTTAACTTAATCGAACACCTCCAGAGACCACCGGTACTCTCAACTCCGAACAAAGGCGAAGAGCTATACCTATACCTTGCTGTGTTATCTCATGCTCTAAGCGCCGCATTGGTTAGAGAAGACGAACGCACGCAGCGGCCGGTATACTTCGTAAGCAAGAGGTTTACAGGGGCAAAAGCCAGATATCCTAAACTTGAGAAACTAGCGTACTGTTTGCTAATCACATCACGGAAACTGCGTCACTACTTCCAGTCCCATTCCATCAGAGTTCTGACCGATCAACCACTGAGGCAGGTACTCCATCGTCTCGACACTTCTGGGCGACTACTTAAGTGGTGCATTGAACTAAGTCAATATGAGATCACCTACCACCCTCGCACCGCCATCAAGGGACAAGCCATGGCCGATTTCATTGCCGAATTCACTACCAACGAAGGTAAGGAGCAATCGGAAATAGCAGAAGACATCAAGTGGAATCTCTTTGTGGATGGTGCGTCAAACGAACAAGGCTCGGGGGCAGGTGTAGTAATAATCACTCCCCGGGGAAATAAGCTACACTATGCTATAAGGTTGGAATTCGCTGCCACCAACAACGATGCAGAGTATGAAGCAGTGATAGCTGGATTAGAACTTGCCTTAGAAATCGGAGCCAATTCTTTGTGTCTTCATAGCGATTCTCAACTTATTGTAAATCAAATACTAGGAGAATTCCAGGCTCGAGAAGAACGACTCATGGCATATTTAAAGAAGACCAAGTTGCTTCTCAATCGATTGGATCGCTATTTAATCAAACACATCCCTCGGGAAGAGAACCAAGAGGCCGACGAATTAGCGAAGCAAGCTAGCATGAGAAACGGCGCTATCTCCGGAGCAGTAGCCATCTCAAAGCAACTGACCCCAAGTTTTGAGCAAGTGAATCTGATAGCTGCAACCAAAGAAGCAACTTGGATGACTCCCATCCGAGACTACTTACAAAGTGGCACACTACCCAACGGGCGTAACGAAGTCAAGAAAATCTTGAGGAAAGCTTCCCGCTACACAATACAAGAGGACATCCTCTATCGACGCGGCTTCTCTAACCCCTTATTAAGGTGTGTTGCTGGAAGAGAAGCCAAGGAAATCTTATCCAACATCCATCAAGGAAGCTGCGGAGATCACACTGGAGGGCAGACTTTGGCAAAAAAGATACTCCGATATGGATATTTCTGGCCCACCTTAAGCAAGGACACCTTAGATTTCGTCAGAAAATGTGAAAGATGTCAGAAGTTTGCTAAGATTCCGCGGCTACCAACAACTGAGATTACTCAAATGACCAGCCCTTGGCCCTTTGCAGTATGGGGAATTGACTTGATTGGCGAACTGCCAATGGGCCGAGGCGGGGCCAAATATGCTATAGTGGCAGTCGACTATTTCACCAAATGGGTGGAAGCAGAACCCCTAAATAAAGTATCTTCAGCAAAATTTATTAACTTCTTGATCAAAAATGTTTTGTGCAGGTACGGAGTCTCATTCAAAATCATATCGGACAATGGACTTTAGTTTGACAGCGAGGAGTTCGCCAACTGGTGCCAAGAGCACGGAATTCACAAAAGCTTCTCATCCGTAGCTTATCCCCAGGAAAACGGACAAGTCGAAGCCGTCAACAAAATTCTCAAAACTCTAATAAAAAAGAAACTCGAAAAGTCAAAAGGCGCTTGGGTAGATGAACTTCCTACGACACTATGGGCCTATCGCACATCCTTCAGAACATCAACGGGGCATACTCCTTTCTCTTTGGCTTACGGATCGGAGGCTATGCTCCCAGTTGAAACTATAGTGCCTTCCCACCGTAGGATCCACTATAACCCAGAAGAGAACAAAGAAATCCTCCACATGTCTTTGAATCTAATTGAAGAGAGAAGAAACGATGCAGCACTCAAAACATCAGCTCACAAGCAAAAAGTGGCAGCACAATACAACTCCAAAGTCAAGCATCGTAGCTTACAAAAAGGTGATCTTGTCCTCAAGCGAATCTTCCCGCGTCCCGGAGCGCTAGATCCAATCTGGGACGGACCATATGTAATTCATAAAGATCTCCACAATGGAGCTTATATTTTGTCAACAGTGGACGGGGAGGTGTTCCAGAGGGCATGGAACATCCAACACCTTCGTCGATACTTTTCTTAACTAGTACTGCCCATATAAAGTGAATTAACAAAGAGAATCAGTGGACGTAGGCATTTTCGTGCCGAACCGCTTTAAAAAACCTTGTCTCTTTTTCTTTACTTGTTCCTTTATATCTTGGCTGCTTGTTAACTTCATCCTTTTCTGTTGAACAAAATCATGTGCAAATAGCATTTTCATTCAGGGCGCTCCACAACGCGACTTCTCTGGACAAGACCTAACAGGTACTATACGAATCTATGCCCTCGCCAATGAGACACTTTAGCTCCGGCATCCCTCTGCTGCGGGTTAACTCATTGCTCGCGACCGCCCTCAAAGCCAACTGTAATGAGCCGATTATAAGCCACCAAGAAGGCCGACTATAGCCAAGGCAGCTCATTACGGCGTTCGGCTCGCCGGCAACTGTGAACCTACTTTAAGCCCCAACATAAGGTGTGGCCAGCCAGGGGTAGTTCACGGTTGACGATCGGCACCCACGCTAGCCGGCCACAGTAAATCGAATAATACCCACGATTACGGGCCATAATGGCCCGGGTAGTTACTGTGCGCGATCTCGGCTCCGATGCGTCTTAAGTACGGATGTGGTAAAAAAGATTAACTCCCCGCGGAGGCGTAAGATGGGTGACAAATGTCTCCAAGACCCACAGCTAGGGAAAGTGACTACAAAGCCCGTTTGCCACGAACTTAAGCACATCGAAGGCCTTCCGTGATTGGAAGTTTTACTATCTCTCATATTTCAATTTTATTTAAAAAACTTTCCTCCTCTCCTCTATAACGATCCCTAAAATACAGGACACAGAATAGGAGACATTCGCTAATGGGAGTGGGAACTCACAACTGGACACTCGGCAGCATTCCATACTTGGTCACGCAAGACATTCAAAGCCGCCGTCTTCAACTAAAAAAAATGAAGGGCGGTACTTTCTTCTTTTACGTAGCTATTCACACATCACATTAACATTGCAAGATATGAAATTGTACTTTAAGCAAGAACTTGGCGTCAAACACAATTGAATTGCAGGCATATGCATAGCTATATTTCTTATACAAAATGTCAAAATAAAAAAAGCATTCAAATACGACAGAATCAGCTTAAGTTAAAACTTACACGTCAAGAATAATGTTGTTTATTACAAGTAGCATAATTACAACCTAGAGGTTACATTACTGTTTTGGGATTAACATATACAACGATGTCAAGTCCACAGAAAGATATCCAGGTCAAGTCAAGGAGCCGGCTGCATCGGAGCTTTGCCCATGTTCTGTTGCCCACCTGTCCGGTCAAAGAAAGAATTCATTAGTGATAAGCAACCAAGTTAACGGAAAGACTAGGAGGGAAGACTTACCAGCGCCTGCTTCCTGACCATCCTGATCATCATCCTCTACTTGCACACATGCCTCCTCAGCGGCAAGCAGCCGCATACCCTCCTTTACCGCCACCTTCTCCTCCTTGGTAAACTGGGCAGTGACCACATCCATTCTGAAGACTGCGCCACCCTCTTTATCCGCATCAGCCCTAGCCTCCTCCAGAGCCCTGAGATAAATCCTGGCCATAACTCGGGGATAATCATCCATCCAAGATAAGTTACCCTGTTTCCAAGTGCGGAAATACATGTCCTGGAGCATCTCATCCATCATCTCCTCGTTTCCTCAAGCTCCCTCATTCGGGCCTCAGAAGCACGCAGCTTTGCAACGGCAGCATCCCTCTTCGATCGATATCATGAGCGGTCAGCCTGAAGGGATATCCTCATCGCCTCCATCTCCTCCTTCAACCTGGACTGAGCAAGCTCCACGGCCTCGAGTCTCCCCGATAATTCCTGTATACGCTCGAGGTCCGCTTGTCGAACCTCATCCACCGTCGCAATGGCCATGTCAATCCACTCCTTGCATGCGGCCTCCATTTTTCGCAACTCTACCCTGTTGGCCTCTTCCATAGTCTTCTTCAGTTGCCTGTATGCGGCCTCGTGCTGAGAAATTTGAATGGCTTGATCGGCAAGTTGCTTAGCCTGGTCGAAAACCATTAACCGTAACCGAATGTTCGCACTCCCAATTTCCTCCCCGGCCTTAACTAGTCGGGCATGATGCCCCATCAATTTCCTGGTCTCCTCGGCAACCCGGTCGATGTTCGCCTTAGCTTCATCCCCTAAAGTTACAACCCGGGTGGTAAGCAAATCAAGGTCCAGGGACTTAGCTTCGTCAAGCACCCGTACCATAGGATTGCGAGGGAGAAGGTGCTCACCAGTAACCTCATCGAAGGAGATGTCATGAGAGGCCGGGTCCAGGTCTGGATGACCCGCAAACGGATTACGAACCAAGCCAGGGTGATCTATCGGGGTGAAGGTTGGATTCTCAGACGGATGTGGGGAAGGCATAAACTCAGTATCGTCCTCCGTAATATCGTGAATAGGCTGGAGTAGGGCCGGAGGGCCAGGAAGAGATTTAAACGAAGATCGACTCTCTTCCTCTTTTGTATATCTTCTTCAATAACTCCAAGAAGAGGACGATAGCCGACTACGTCTCCAGGGCGGCTAGTAGGAGGCTTCGGTTTGGCAGAAGCTTTGAGGAGTCTGTATTGTTCAAGCCTGTGCCGAAGATCTGAGGTCTTGGCTGTTTTGCCCGCTCCTGGAATGAAAAACCAAGTGTCATCAGCATGCATTGAGCCATCATTCAAGAATTAAAAAGAACAAAGAAAAATTCACCTTGAACCGCAGAAGTTGTCCCAGTAGAAGCACTCCCGGAAGATAAATCGGCGCCAGTCCCGGCCTTATTAGCTTTCTTGGGTTTCTCCGCCAAGGCCAGTCCTTCCTCCAACTCTTCAAAGGCTTGGCGGAGAGCATCATCCGTCCACTCTTGGATCATGCCTACCTGCCCAGGAGGCAAAGCCCCGGTGCCATCACCGCCCTGTCCTTCGCCACCATCATTGCCATGACGATCACGGTCACCTTCTCTACCACTTCCACTCTCTGCCTCACCTCCTTCATCCTCGCCTTTTTTCCCCTCCACATTTTCCTCCTCCTGAACATCTGGATGTGTGCTGGGAGAGGGTCCATCGGACTTCTTGAGTTTCTTCCCCCCGGCGACTGGAAGTATCGAGAAGGGCCTCCTTTTGCTGCTCTTCGCCGTGGCCCCTCCTGTAGCTTTGGCAGCCCTCTCCTCCGCCGTATCTCTCTGGTTGACCACGGACTGATGTGGTAGAATAAGGCTGTGCCCCAGAAGTGTAGCGTTCCTGATCAGGTAAGAAGCCGACCTATCCCTTCCCGTAATGGCTTCTATTTCCACAGCCATCTGAACCAGACGATCGTTCTCCACGACCGCAAAACCACCTGTCGCTAGCAAGAAATAAAAGCACATGAGAAGAAGCATTGCAGTTAGAACGGAAATCATAAATGAGCTTCAACTTACAGCCAGAGTTGAAGCGACGAATAGAGACAGAGTCATCCTTGACGAAAAACCATTCTTTCTTGAACATACTTAACTTCGAATATAAGTCCAGGACCGGCTTGAAAGATACGGCTGATTCCAAGCTGATGTATGGAGACCCCTTCTTATAGCCTCTCAAATTGTACAAATACCGGATCTCCCGGTTGGAGGGAGGACGCCCGTATCTCCTCTGGAAAATGACAAACAGGCTCACCAGGATGGCGTAGGAGTTAGGCTGAAGCTGAAATGGAGCCACCTTCAAGTAGGTGAGGAAGCTGAGTATCCAAGCATTGATCGGGGGAATGGCCACACACATACAATGGTACCTACTATAGGCGAAATATCCTTCGGGGGGATTATATGGCATCACTCCTTCCCCCGGCAATAGCATATGCGCTCTGTCAATCCCAAAGGAGCGAGAAATAACGTCAAGCTGCTCGCCTTTGAGAGATCTAGGGAAACAGTCAGGAGGTGAGTTCAGAAGCTCCTGAGGGCCATACCCATCTACTAGTGACCTCGGGGTGGGCCCATGACGTCCCAGTCCTGACTGAGCTGGGGGCACTGCGGAAGGATCTTCTCTGTCCTGGGATTTCTTCTTTTCTGATCGGGTTTCAACTTTATGAGACATTATCTGCAACACAAAAGAGTACATCGTTAAAACAAAGGATGTAGAGATATAAACAAGCAAGTACGTACAATCTAGAATTTCATTTGTAATTCGAAACATGAAAGGTTCAAAGTCATTCGGCAGTTCAAGGCCACAAAGTCATTCGGCAGTTCAAGGCTACAAAGTCATTCGGCACTCGAAATCCCCGAGTCCATTCGGTTAGGCAAATCGAAAGTTCATCCGGCAGAAGAGGGCCTCACCTGGTCCGGCAGTTGAAGTATGGTTCGGTGCTCGTTTGATTCGGCAAAGGCAAAAACTTTGGTTCGGCTAGTACGGAATAACAGGGGCATAAGGCTCCTACTTATAGGCGAACATGGACGACCGAACCAACCGGTTCGGCAGTTGAAACCGAACAAACTAAAACAAAGCGAGACACATGCTGGCATATGCCCCATTTTGGGGGGCAAATGTTGGACGAAGTCCCACCGGACCAAGACCACCGAATCAAACCCAACTCCACTCCCCTCTCATCACCGAACCAGCTACCTCCATCCACTACCGAACCAAGAAGCAGGGGAGATCACCACCGAACCAACTCATGACCGAACCAAAGCCGCTCCACCTACCACCGAACCAAAGTCCCACCGAGCCAAAGTACTACCGGACCGAGGCCTCAACTCCAACCAACCATCGCCGAATCACTCACCACCGGACCAAGTCCCACCGGATCAGGTCCCACCGAACCAAGGCATTCCGGACCAACTTTGCCAGGCCAGATTGCACCAGCCCAGGCCCACCAGCAGCTATATACATCCAAGACCCCTACCCCCAGCCTCACTCTATAAATAGAGGGGCAGGGGTACAACAATGGGGGACAGGTTTGAGAGCTCAAGCACGGATAGAACTTCCAAACAACTTTCATATACTTGTATCAAAGTTTTGTATTTGTAATCTGAACAAGAAAGGAGAAATAATATATAAAGTGGACGTAGGCACATTCTGGCTGAACCACTATAAATCTACGTGTCTTTTACAGTTTAGTCCCTGCTTTTTACATATTTGCATAAATCATCCAGATCACTAAAAACAACATAAAATCAACTAAATCATACGACTTGGAGGTGTTTGCCCATTTTTTGTGCAAACACTTCTCAGTGCAATAAGCAAATGAGCTTAGAAGTCATAGAGTGTCGTATCTAGAGTCATAGAGTGAGCGGGATTCGAACCCAGGTCACTAGTTTAGAAGGCAAGTGCTTTAACCAAATGAGCTACGGTAACTTTTGTTCATCAACAGAATTCAGCCGGCTGAATAATACCATTCAGACAGCTAAATGCTGAAACATTTCAAAAATTGATGTGAAGTTTCAGCCGGTTGAATTAGGCCTGAAAATGTGTATTTCTTTGTTGTTTTTGAAATTAACAAATTCAGAAGGCTGAATTATATTTTCAGCCGGCTGAATATTTATAACGGCTATTTTTTATGAAAAGTCACTTCTCTTCATCGAAGAGAAACATCTTCAAATCAACAGTTGCACTTGTTTCTTTTCAATGTTATCTTTCATGAATGATTGCAACTTTTAAATCTCTATAAATAGATTTCAAAATTCAACAAACAAATAACCTAACTGATTTTATTATTCTTGAATTCTTATCTCTCAATCTATTTTCAACTTGCACTCTAATTGCATACAAACTCTAATCGTTGATCACTTTATCTTCCACATTCTTCAAGCACATTACACAATATATCATAAAGGAGAAGATTATAGGAAGATTGTACATTATTGACTTATCAGTGCTATTCAAGAGCATACTCGGTCAGAAACAACTTTACTATTTGTATTGAAAGTCATGTTCGGTTGCTCAGGTGGTAGAAGTCCTATTCGGTTGTCTAGGCGGTAGAAGTCCTATTCGGTTGCTCAGGCGGTAGAAGTCCTATTCGGTTGTCTAGGTGGTAGAAGTCATATTCGGTTGCTCAGGCGGTGTAATACTTGTTCCTCCGGGTTAAGTGAGAGTTGCTAGTTTAATTCCAGAAGGAGTCTGGGACTGGACGTAAAACGAGAGTTCGAACCAGTATAAAAATCTCTGGTATCATTTACTTTACTACTTTAATTATTTACTTACTTAATTATTATTCCACACTAGTAGTTTATCCATATTACATGATTCTATAGCACAGTCACTAATCATTTGGTATCAGAGCACTTTCAAGAAGTTTTATGCGAGTGCCCTTAGTTTTATGTTGCGTTCAAAGAATCGTGTTGCTGCCCTAAGTAATTTGACTTGTCAACTAAAAAAATTTTGAAAAAATAATAATCAAATTCCAGTAGGGGCGGTGGCCCCCATTGGGCCTAAAGTATGTCTGCCACTGTGTGCAGTTGTAATACATTTGGTGTCATAATTTTTTGATGTTAACTTAAACTATCAAAAACGCCCTTAATACCAAATCTTAATATCACTTGAAAATAGAATCTAACAATTGATTTTTTTTCATATTCAAAACAAGTCGACAAATATTATCAAATCTTAATATCCCTATTACTGTTGTTATGGTTGCACCATCTAAGATTCCATCTTCTGACTGTCCTTGCCTTAATATGTTTTTTTATCTACAGTTGAATTCATTTTTTCTGGAATGTTATGAGCATTGAAATTAGCAAGTTTAGTTTGTTGGATTTAAAATCATGCACCATAGTATCAGTTGCAATTTTACATTAAACATCCTCACATGTTATTATTCTGTTCTCACAGAACTTAACATCTTTAAAACCAGAAAGATAAAAACAGTCAATAAGATGGAAGAATTTCAATATCTTCTAGTAAAAAATAAAATAACAAGATGTCTACTCCAATGCAGATAACCACAAAAATAACATAGTTGTATATATAGGAACTAATTAGGGTGAAGAAAATGAATGGTGTTCATGTGTTGCCCAAGAAATTCCTTCTCTTTGACGTGGTAGAGGCACAGCTTTGGCAATGTTCTAGGCATCAAAACATGTGCATTAATCCCAAGAATTTAACACTTAACACAAACTACCATAAATAAACAACTAAATTAGCAAAAAGAGTAAACATACAGATCTTAAATTCCAAATTTTCTGAGCTTGATTAGCTTCTAGTTTATCCGCTAATCGCACATTATGAGACAAAGGTATCGGAGTTTTGGGTCCAAAAAGGTGTTCGAAAATAGCCATTATGAGTGAACATTGCTACCAAAATTGCAATTGCTACAAAGCTAAAAGAAATCACACTCATTGATGTCTCAACTTCTTTCAAATCTCCTACCTTTTCTGTTGTTTCTGGTGGTGCTGAATTTGAACCCCACATTTTCGATCTTTCACCAAAATATTAAGTTTTTGTGAGTCTAAGGAAAAGTAAACCCAAATCGAATAAATCTACCATAACAACAGTAATAGAGAGAACCTAAACTATGAAGGAAAAAAAAAGTTTTACGTATGTTTTGAGAAAGGAGATTCATCTTCATTGAGCGGTGGTGGATTCGTCTCGTTCATTAGATCTTCAGGTTTTGTAGACATACTCGATCTAGATTTGCAAACGGTGATCCGATTAGGGTTTCGCTGTGTAAAATGAAAGGAGGAATTTGTGTAATAAATAATGGGATTGTTAAAATAGGGTAAGAGCGCAACTATCAATTGTAAAGAAGAAGCGAACATGATGAAAATGTAAAAAGCGAACAATGAGAAGGGTATTTTTGGCGTTTTCAAAAGACGCGGTTGAATTTCTATTCAAAGAATTCTCATTATTAATAGTAGAGATGTACCTGATTTGGACCATTTTTTGTCACCAGTGCGGTAGTTCTGATTGATCATAATTGGATTTTATACATTCCTCATCATAGCATGTTATAATGTAACTTCATTAATGAACCCATGGTTCATCTTCCCCGCGTCATTATTCTCCGTCCATTCTGCATCCTTCTGAAAATTATAGATTTCGCTATAATATTCTGCACTCATTTTCATGCGGTTAGTCTTCAAGACTTCCAATACTTCATTATTACATATGTCACTTAACATGTATTTTTAGTATTACGTGTTATATATGCATATTTATTTAAACATAAACCTTTAGCAACTCTTTAACACATTCGATAACTATGTATGTGATATTTCTGAAAAAGATCACCTGATCCCATATCTGGGGCCACAGTTAACTTTCTCGATCCACATGTTGGTCAAGCCTTCACCCATTGATACACGGTCATATCAATTTTTCACCCTCCAAGAATATCCACGTAACTTAGCTTTTGAATGAGAATCTCATCTATGTTAGGATTGTTTCTAGCTGACTGAATGTTCACTGCTAGCACAGTTAACATAGTTTTTTTTTGAAATGGTACTTAGATATAACATGTCATTAGGATAACATAACACAAATCATATGTCAATATATGTTTGAATCACGCTACGCAATTTTCGAACTTGTGACCTCTCGCACCAAAGCCGAATCACTTAACCACTGGGAGAATGATGCTTGTCACTGTTAACATAGTTGCTTCTGAATATTGTGAAATGTCTCACTACTCAACAAAGTAATTCCACTAATGTGCACATTTCTTGATTCTGTTGTCCTCAAAGACTGCATTTTACAATTTCATAATTCATAAACAATACCTAATTCATATGAGTATTAGAAATATTATAAATTTACAGTTGCAGCAATGGGGCAATTGGAGCTGAGAGCCTTGCAGCGCCAAAGGGATTGTCCCTGGGCATCAATGGTTACCCCAGAAATGGATAATTCAATACATGAATGTAATCCAGCTTTCAACATGTGATACATATAACTGATTCATTTATGCTCCCTAAATAAAACTTTATGGAATTCGTTTATTGTGAATATAAAAGTAAAAAAATTGTGGGAATGACTAAAGATATGCTAAATATAGTATATTGATTCTATCAACGGGCAATATATCACTTGAAAGGACTTGCAAAATAATTGAATAATGAACCCATTTCGTTGGAAAATGAAAAAATACGGTGAAGGCAACCAAAAACTTATTATATAGTTACTTCTAGTCTAGTCATAACGAAACTTCAGCTTGCTCTTTCAGTAATAGCATGTTTCAGAATTATAAGAAGTCATATAAATGAGCATAGAAAATATTAAGTAATGTTATCAATGCTATCTAAATTAAACCTGAAAATTTCAAAAAATGAGAACAATTTAATTTAAACAGGATAAATTATGTAAAGTGAATATCTATATTAACTTTAATACAAAAAGTGCGGAAACATACATTTCCAAAATCACTTTCACTTTAGTTATATTTACTTATTTGTATAAACTAAGAAAAAGCATCATGTCATCCAACTGATAAAGTTCATATGTACAAAAATAAAATCTTACTCTGAGAGACACATCTGTGTCTATGCTTATCATACAACATCCTAGGCATATGATAAAATAGTTCATTAGATAGTGTTAAAAAATAAAACAGTGGATTTTCACTCAAAACACAAAGAAACCTTGAAATTTCATGAAGTCCAATGAAATATTCTTAACCATTCATTTAAGGATAAAAACATAATGTTTCATCTCTTATTAATTTCAATTATTATTTAGGTTTCATCTTAAAACAAACACCGATGTGTAGAAAACTAAAATAAACAAATCCCATGGTATCTATAACCACTAAACCAATAAGTAGACTTGAACCAATGCTATAAGACTAAATTTTAGGTGTAGTAAATGCTACTTAAGAATGCAGATCTAATTTAGCATAAGAAATTGTATCAGTCAATTGTTCGAGACTATAATGATATGACCACCCTTACAAAGATAGTATTATATTATTTGACAAAATTACAAATAAAAAAATACGTCCATGTGAAAAAATGAAACCTAACTAATATTTGAAGTTATAGAATGAATGCAACATAGTTTTAGAGAATAAATATACATATTTTTATAAGATGAAATTTTCAACATCCATCCTAAACTTCATAGGATAACAAAGTCTTTTCAAATTTACTAATATGGTAACAGTTAATTGTTTCAAACAAAATAAGGAGCTCCCAAATGAATTTACAGGGTAAATTTTTTTGAAAAAATAAATAGAATAAATGTAGAAGCAATAGCAGTGGATGCAAGCACAAAAACTACCATATTACGTAATAGATCGCAAATAAAATAATATCAGTATAAAAAGAGAATCTTAGGATATGTAAATACCAATGATAATACACACAACATAGCAACTTCCATGGTGCTATCTGCATGTCCTCAATGTTTGATGTATGTAATGCAAGCTACAAATGACCCCAAATGCCCAAAATGCAGAAAGAGCAAGTGTGCAAATACTTAAGTTGTGATTGGTTCATCTGGTTCTTATAGTTTGATATTTAAATAAAAGGTGGGACCTATTGCAATAATTTGCCTAATGCCTGAGCAAGTACTTGCACATTCGCTCTTTCCGCGAGTGAGCTTAGCAAAATTCATATTTGTAATAGCATTCATCCTGACAAAATTGATTGCAAACCAAGGCTAACATATAAACAGATAAATAATGTTTTGAGGGAACAATTGGCATTATCTACAACCGCAGACTTCAAAATGCATTTGTCACATGATATATACCTCATTTTTTTGTTATGTACGATAGTACAAACATTTACTGCCATCTGTTCTCCTCCTTTTCAGTTCAATATAAAGTACTATGCTTCAAATTTCTCTGGCCATGTAAAAAACAGTATGTGTAGCATTTCCATATTTTTGCCTTTAGGCATCTAATTTCCAATAAAAGCTTTTTAGGCCGAATCCAAGGCCATTGGTCAATATTAAATTAGCCTGAGGTATGTCATATCATCCATACCGAGTTCGAGAATCTCCATGCTTGGTCTGGGATAAAATTGATCCAATCCAAATTTGTGCATCCATATTTCAGTTGTGTATCCTAGTTGATGTAAAAGCATTTAACACATACATTACATATACTATGCACAAAATTAGTGTCAGTGAAACTAAATTCAAGTATGAATACCTTAACACAAATCGGTTTGTAGTACAATTGTACAACTTGTGACTATGTTAGCTCATTGATAACCATCGGCGCAGTGATGATTGATTGAGCGTAACCGTTGGCAAGTACCTGTTGTGGAATAAATCGAAATCGGCTTAATGATAATTAAGCATAATCGTTGGCAAGGGCTAATGGAGTAAAAAGAAATCAACGGAAAAGTACCTATGGTCGAAGTTTAATGGAAATCGGCTCAATGATGATTGAGCCCAATCGTCAGCAAGTGATAATCTTCGTTGATTGCCAACCATAGTTAATCTCTAATCGTGGTTGTTGCTGCCTAGGTTTGGAAATGGATTGTTGTTTTTAGTTTTCGAGTCAGTGGGAATGGAAAAGGGAAATTAGGGGTTTTTTTAGCTTCAGGAGTAGCGTGGTTTTTTAGGTTCTGGAATAGCATAGGGAACACGGGTATGAGAGATGTAGGAGTACAGTTTGAGCAAGGGTATATTTGGTATTTCCAAAAGACACTTTGAAAAGCTATTCAATGTATTTTCTTTCTTTATTTTTGAAATGGTACTTAGATACAACATGTCACAGGGACAACATAACACAAATCACATGTCAATATATGTTCGAATCACGCTACGCAAGTTTCGAACTTGTGACCTCTCGCACCAAAGTCGAATCACTTAATCACTTAACCACTTGGACAATATATGTATTTTCTTTATTAGTAGTAAAGATAATCTAAGTTAATTTTTTTCTTCAATAATTTCTAACAAATGTTTTTAAATCTTAGGTTGTGATTTGTGATAAATCACATTTAAAGGAAATAAATATAAAAATGAATGCATATATTTGGACTTGTCCAAAATAATATAACATATATGGATATGCATATTATAATAAAAGAGAACATTTCACATAGTTAAATTGGATGCAACATTCTATTTCTTACCATACACATTGTTATTTGAGCACCAATTAATTAATTATTGTAAATAGAAGCATCGATTTTCTTTTTGATCAGTTTATTGATTTAGGTTTCTAGTATCGATTTTGGTACTCAAACTAGGATTCTATATTTTGTCACTTGTCATGCTTCTCAAGTTTATATGTTTAGGGAATCTTGGATAATCCTAGCAATTGGTATTATTGTTTATTACACAATTTTTTCTGAAGCGAATTTGGTTATAAAAAAGATACGTATAGAAAAATTTAACGGAAAGACTTAGGGATCATGGAAGGTGAAGGTTGAGGATTTTCTATATCTCAATGATCCTCACCAACAGCTGAAGAACAAAGAAGAGAGACCTAGTGCTATAACGGAAGCATAATGGGTAACTTTGGATAAGAAGGCCATGATAGTTATTAGGTGCTTCTTGAAGAATATAGTGTTTCATATTGTTGTTAATAACAAATGAGCTTATGCAATTTGGAGAATACAGTGTTTCATATTTTTGTTACCAAGTCTAACCCAAAGACTCCCTCTCCCACTCCTACTATGGCTGGCCAATAAAGTTCCCAAAATGACCTAAAACACTTCAAAGCCCAAGTGCAATTAATTTCATTTAAAATCTAAACTAATTGTATATCAATATCGTATATCGATACACACATATATAACTTTTACATACGCATCCAATTAACTACTATTAGCACCCAAAACATTTTTATAGGCCACCCAACTTACTAAATACACCCCAAATATCAAATATAAAAATAATTGACATTTCCTAGATATTAATTAATTTAATTAATTTATAACACTTTATAAACTAATTAAATCAAGTGGTGTTTTGGAGACTGAATGAATTCAGTAGTGTGACTCACATGTGTGAATTCGACCAGTGATTAATATTAAAAAATTCAAATATTAACGTTTATACATCGTCTTAGCTAGTGGTGTGATGGTTTAGCCGAGTTCATCACCTACATATCTCATTGGTAAAATCCAATTTTACATTTTAAGCGACACCATTTAGTAACAATTATGTACACACGTTCTTTTTGTTAGAACTATATCACTTTAGGACATACAGAATTTGATATTGGTTAAAATTCCAATATTAATCATATTCAACTCGGTTAGTCCATAAACAAATTCCTTAGTTTAATAATAACATATATTATTAACCATATACGCTGGCCAGAGATTTTGATTTTGAGTTGACTACATTTGACTGTGTTATTAACCTCGTACATCTAAAGAGATGAATTCTCTATTGAATAGTACTTCACTTCTTATGCTTCTACTCAGACCCAACTACATTTTCTCGATGGTCGCCATACAACGATTTAACTTTAATCAAAGTAGAGTATCCACATATAAGTTCACTACAAAAAATACTCATTTCGCAACTGGCAATGTGTAATGACCCACCCTTTGTAATACCCTGAATCAACATTGAGTGACAACGTTTGATTCCTGAATACCACAAAAGAAAATTGGTTGGGGTAAAATAAAAAAACTAAGTCTCATACCAAGGCACAATGATAGAATCTCACACCGAAATGATAATATATAATTTACTAAATATACATGAACATAATAGGATAAGCAATATTGAGTGTACTAATGAAAGTAACTGATAAATAAATATCAATACAAAATATAATATTTGATATGACAAGTCTTATATATAAATAGCATATCTGTCATGTAATACCACAATATAGTTTCGACTTCGCCTCTAAAGTGCTCCAGTTGTCCTGAAAGTGTTTCCTCAAAAGCACCTAACTCCCAAACTACTCAATCAAGTATCCAAGAGTTCCCATGATACAAACAAACAATGATAAAACATGGGTCAGACATAAAACCTGGTGTGAGGAGGAACTATCTCAAAATACCATATATCAAAACCATATACAAATAAGCAAGAAACTACTGAAGTACAGCCGGTCCCCTGCACAAATGTGGCTTAGGGATAACCCAAACGACCCATAATTAATTATATATCATCAAAGGTAAGGAATCATATGATAACATGCTCTTCTCCTGTAATCAATGATTCAGCACAACTAATATAATGTGTCTAAACGTAACAACCTACTATGGTAGAGGTAACCCAATATACCAATGCAGGAGTAATATAAACATCCCAATATATGTCTAACACACAATGTTCCATAATAATAATAAACCAACCAATATACATGCATAATTATAATGATAAGAGAAACACAAAGAATAAGTAGTACCTATTAAACTAAAATGTGGTTCAACGTTCAACATGTATGTACAAGGAGGCATGTCCGAAGAAATTTCAAGAATACCCCTTGGTTTTATGATAATTCACAAGTTTATTTAAATCATAATTTATAAGTTCAAAAGGTAAAATAGGCAAGTCCAAAAATCAATAGGAAAATATGAAATATGCTCAAATCATGTCCTTTTATTCAAATATGAACATATTACAAGATGTGCAAATATGCAATTGCCTAATTGCAAAGGCCCTTATTTACAAATATGTCATGTTCTCCTTCATTATCCTTTATATCATTAGTTAGTCCTCGAGCTCTCTTCATCGAGATGAAGAGAACTTGGAGAAGATTCTAATTGGAAAAAGCGATAAGAGTGAGAAAGACGTTAAGGGTCCCTTTTCATGAAGGGGTGCATCTCTATTTATAGTGGTTGGAAGATGGTAGGCTTGCTTTCGTTGGTGAAGTAGGACTTTATGGTGTCATGGAGCATGTAATGGAATGTGAAGGCTTTTGAAACTATATGAAGGAAAATGCACTGAATCCTCTTGAATTTGCCCATGTAAATAATCTTATTCATCTTTCTTTGCACGACCTTTGACATCCTAAAGAACGAATGTTGTGCGACATCGACAATCATGCCATATTCATGAAATATGGCATCGATTAATAGCTTACGGCATGCGGCATTAATATTACTCTTGTTATCACATTGATGAAGCGTAATATGGCTTGAAGAACGATATCGACTAAATACGATGTGGATGAAGTGCGGCATGAACGGAGGGCGACATCAATGAAGGGAGGTATTGATGGGGTATAACATTGATTAGGTGTGGCATTAAATCTATGCGGCATTGATTGAGTGCACTAAATCCCTCGTTTTTGGTCGGTCTTAAACAGAAACACACAAGTGTGTATGTGTATACATACACAATTATGTTGATATGTACGTACATGCGTATTTTAATGCATATATGATCAGCATTCAACTAATTATTCATATCCCAATTCACATAGAACCAATCTATTGTATATAATCTAAAAAAAAGTATCATGCACACAATGGAACCACAATATTATAAAACCCCTTTAACCAGGCAATGGAAGTACAAATATTATAACATGCCTTTAAGCAGGCAATGGAAGTACAAATATTATTACATCCCTTTAACCGGAATACACAAAAGAAACAAGAACACTATCAATCACCAACTAATTTATTAGAGAAAAAATATCAACCACTAACTAAAAAGTTGTTTTTCTAACGTACAAATAAAGTAAATTAAGTTGTACACTAGAGTTTTTACACATCGAGCATTTTCTATGCTTCATTTTCTTTCACATGATCACTAAGAAAATGATATGTGCGGGTATGAAAATTTGATTTGATCTTTAACTAACGGATTGAATCCATCAACCCTACTTAAGAGAAATCCCAAACCGGTAGTAATCCGTATCATAAACCCATCTGTGACATCACTCAGTTCATGAGAAAAAGCTTCAATTTTTCTACAACTTGAGAGCAGCCTCAGGTTTCATCATTTGATGTTGTGAATTTAAAAAAAACAATCTTGTGGAAAGAGGATATGATGAGTATCAAAATTGAGAAATCTGTGAAAAAAGCAGAGAACTTGAAATGGAGGAAATAATGCATAGTTTCCAGCGGATCAGAATATGTTAAAAGAAAGCAAAGAAATTGAAATGGAGGAAATGGTGAGGACTTGCGCAGTTTGGATTTCAGCCATGGCTGCCATGACCATAAAAAATAATCCAATTTTTGATGCTAACCCTGATCAGATTTCTAAGGGATCTTCACTCCCCTCCTTGATTCTCCTGCTCCTCCTCTCTCTTCTTTCTCAAATCATAAGACAAGCCCCCTGATCAACAAAACGATGGTTTTCAAATGGTCAGAAATCGCCATAAGGGTCCACCAGCGAAATTCCAGAGGCAATTGCAAAGGCTGCGGTTAATATTCCGGCAAGGTCACTGTCTAGAGGACAAAGAACCAAAGAAACATAATCATCAACAGTTAGGGAGCAAACAGACCCTCAATGCCTCAAAAACTCACTCAATTGGAACAAGAACTGTCCCAATTGAAACAACTAATCTAGCAAAACCATCATCTTCTTGGGCAGATCCGGTTAAGAAAGGTGGGCTCAATACAATTGCAGATCTGAATTACTTTGCACCTATTAAATTAGGTGACAGAAAAATCGTTGTTGTTAAAGAGGAGGTTAGCCGAAGAACCGAGGATAAATTGAGTAACTCTATAGTAGCCTATGTGTTTGGTACTCATCCCTACTATCATCATTTCAGGGATTTTTTTATTAAAACATGGAACCCAGTTAGCAATTTCGAGATCTATACAAGAAATAATGGATTCTTTATTATCAGATTCTCAAACGAATCTGATAGCAACAAAGTCATTCAAAATGGGTCATTCTTTATTAGTGGAAAGCTTATAATACTGAAAAAATGGGACAAGTAAATGATTCTTGACCGAGATTTACTATCTACTTATCCAATTTGGATAAGGTTACCAAAACTAAATCTCATATTATGGGACAGGGAAGCATTTGCTACCATTGCTAGTGTTGTAGGAAATCCGATAAAGCTAGATGAGCCTATGGCCAATGAGACTAGACTTAGCTATGCAAGAATCTTAGTTGAAATCAAAGTCAATGAAATTTACCAGATCTTGCCTACATTACTTTGCATGATGGAGAAAACATTACTCCGAAAATCGAATACGAGTGGATTCCACCAAGGTGTATGGAATGTGCTTGCTTCGGACATCTCACTAAGGCTTGCTCATCGAAACAAGTTTGGAAAGAAAAAGAAAGCCTTAATTCCAATACTGCGATGAGAAAATTGCCAGTTTCAGGAAATCCAAGAACTTAACAACAATCTTTAATTCAAGAAAAGAATGTTCAGGTTATGAATTCTGTTATCTCTAAAACTAACAATATTTCTGAAACCATTTCTATTCTTGATAATAATATAGATTCAGAGGATATTCAAATCTTGGGAAATAAGAAAACCATTTCCAATCCTGAAATCTGAAAAGATGACATGGATATTACATGTATCAATGAGCAATCAGAGAGTCTGTTTTTGCAAACAATTTCAAAACGATCAAAAGAAAATGAAACAAGTCTCACTGTAGCCATGGATACTGAACAACAGAAGGGTTTGACCGGATCTGCTATTCATTCAGATCCGAATGGCACCATATCTGAAATCATATAGAGTTATTTATAGAGTAATGTGGATTATAATGTACAGTTCTTGAATCCCCCCAGTTGGAGGAATCAATTTTAATTACAGATAATAATATCACAGATGATAAACAAAATAGAAATCTCTACAATATCGGCTAAAAGCTGTCTACATAAGGGTTCTGATATTGCTGAGTCCTTATTAGAGAATGCAAGACTCCTTCTTTCATCCTCTTCCCCTGTCAGCAACAAAAGGAAAAAAGCCAGAAAAAAGAATATACAGGATATTATGGACAATAATATTGCTGACAGTTCTAATTCTAAAGGCTTTGAAAAGAAATACATCATCAAAAATCCAGAATGGGAAGAATTCTTAAAAGTAAAAAGTAAAAAGTAAAAAAGATAGTAAGAAAAGAGGTGGGAAAGCTTTTGACCGTGTAGA
Source organism: Allium fistulosum (assembly GCA_030737815.1). Taxonomy (NCBI): domain Eukaryota; kingdom Viridiplantae; phylum Streptophyta; class Magnoliopsida; order Asparagales; family Amaryllidaceae; genus Allium; species Allium fistulosum. The sequence goes on along the minus strand of CM060902.1, from coordinate 371,918,493 downwards.
AGTTAGCAGATTCTTTGGAATAATTAAATAATAATATTAATTCTTGTTGGATTATTATAGGGGATTTTGACACTAGTATGACAGCTTCTGAAAAAGGGGGAGGAATTCCAATTCCTTTTAAAAAAATCGAATTCCTCTCTAATTTCTTTTTTAAAACTGGTTTAATCGAACCCTCTATTAAAGGAAATAAATTCACTTGGAAATCAGGTGAATTTAGAAATATTCAATGTAAACTGGACAGAATTTTAGTAAATCATAATTTTATTAAAAAATTCCTAACTTTAAATGTTATACTTTACCCCAAGCTACTAGTGATCATACTCCTTTACAACTTATTTTCTCTCAAGCCACTATTATCAAGCATAATTTCCCTTTTAGATTTAAAAATGGTTGGGTCTATGATAAAGAATATAAATTAGTTACTCAAAATTGCTTCCAGTTTACAACTAAGGGTTCTGCTCAGTTTAAGTTTAGGAAACTTCTACAACATACTAAGGCTAAACTAAAATCTGGAACAATAATAAAAACGGCAATGAAATCAACCATATCAGAGAGGAATGTGTGAGATTGCAAGATAGTTTAGACTTAGATTGCTCAGACTCTATTATTATAATAAAAAAAATTTCATATGCAAAGAAAGCTTTCCAAATCTCTCCATATTGAGGCTATCAATCTTAGGCAAAAAGCGAAAGTAAATTGGTTTACTAGTGGAGATTTGCCTAGTAAATTTTTCTATGCCAAAATGTATGGTAGAAAATACTGTAATGACATAGGAAAATTACTCAATAGCAATGGATCAATTATTAATGAAGCCTCACATTTGGAAAAGGAAGTTATTATGTACTTCTCTGATTTGTTTAATTATGAAGGGAGTCCAGGTACATTTCCCAATATCACTCCTATATACTTGCCGCATGCAAATAGTGAGGAAATTTTACTTGCTCCAATTTGTTTAGATGACATTAAATAAATAAAAAATCTGCTAAGGAAGACAAAAGTCCAAGCCCTGATGGTTTTGGGGCCAAATTCTATAAGACTCATTAGGAAGAATTGAAAAGCGTGATTTTTGGGGCTGTTAATGAATTTTTCTCTACTGGCAAGCTATTGAAAAATATAAATCATACTTTCATTAATTTAGTGCCAAAAACTAAAATTCCTAATTGTCTAGGGGATTCCATGCCAATAGCCTGTTGCAATTTCTTATATAAAATTATTGCCTCAATTTTAAGTAATAGAATTAAAATATTTTTAAAATTTCTTATTTCTGAGAACCAAAGTGCTTTCATACCAGGTAGATTTATTGTTAAGAATAACTTACTAGCTCATGAGCTATTAAGAAATTTTAATCAATCTAGGAAAAACAATATGTGCACAAAAAATGATTTACATAAAGCATTTGATAAAATAAATAGGAACTTTATAATTTTTATGATGAGACAACTAGGCTTCAATGAAATTTTTTGCAACTAGTTAAAGAATGTATATGTAATGTAACATATTCCATTCTCATTAATGGTTCCCCTTGTGGATTTATTCATAGTATTAGAAAAATAAGGCAAGGGGATCATTTATCTCCTTACATATTTACCTTAGCTATGGAATATCTTACATTACAAATGGAAAAGGAGAAATTGAATAAAAATCTAAAATCAGTAAATTCAATTACTCCTTGCATTACTCATCTATTATATGCTGATGATTTATTAATTTTTTTGAATGCAGATATTCAAAATGCTGAAATCATTAAAAATAATTTTGACAGCCTCAAATATCATGTTGGTCTTCAAATTAATGAAAATAAGAGAAAGATCTATTTCGGTAAAGCATGCAAAAGTAAGAAAGACATCCTCAATATCTTAAAGTTTCAACAAAGTGACATTCCTATCAAATACCTTGGACTCCCTTTTAGTTGTAATCAAATCAAAGATAGAGATTGTGCCAAACTGCATGATATTATTCAAACTAAACTGGATAATTGGTCCAGAAAATTGTTATCAATTGCAGGAAGAGTTGAACTCATCGACACGGTCATCACAGCAGTTGTCATGTACTGGTTGCAATCTCACAATATCCCAACTAAAGCTATGGAAAAAATTGAAAAACTATGTGCTAACTTCATTTGGAATGGGAAATTTCACAAAATCTCTTGGAATACAATCACAAAAACAAAGAAAGCTGGTGGTTTAGGAATTAGAAACTTTGCTGACATAAATGAAGCCTGCAATTACAAATTATTCTGGAAATTTATTGAAGGCAAATCTCTTTGGGCCAAATGGATGAAAACCAAATATGTCAAAAACAAAAACTTTTGGTCCATGCCTATGGAAAATCATTATTCTTATGCTTGGAAAAACATTCTTAAATGCAGGGAAACTTGTGCAAAATTAATAGAAAGAAAATTTAAAGATGGCAGTCAAACAAGTCTTTGGTTTGATCTTTGGACCAATGGAAAATCTCTAATCAATTTATTAGGATGGAGCAATCTCTATTATTTTGGGGAAGCCAATGCAAAAGTAGAAATCATCATTCAAAATTCATCTTGGAACACACAATCTCACCCAGCAGCATCCATTTTCAACTACACAATTAGTAAAATTGAAACTGATTCAAGTCAAGATGAAGACATTTGGATTTGGAAATTATGATCAAAAGGAAAATTCTCATTTAAAAACACTTGGGATTTCTTTAAAGAGGAGGAAATGAAAGTAGACTAGTTCAAAACTATTTGGAATACAACTAATTGCCCAAAAATGGCTTTTTGTACTTACTTTGCAATTCTAGATCGATTACCAACTAGAGAAAAGTGTGCAAAATAGGACAAAAACAATGGAAACATCAATTGCCTTTTTTGCAAAACAGAATTTGAAAATACTGACCATCTCTTCTTTGACTGTCAGTATTCAAGGCACATTTGGTTCGTAGCCAAAAGGAAAATCAACCTTAATCAACATTTGGCTCTCCAAAGTATTAGAGATAGCATCCATCATATTCATAAAATTTTCAAAGATAGGAAAACAGAATTCAAAAGCAAGTGTAGTTCTTACTACACTTGTTTACTTTTTATGAAAAGAAAGAAATAATAGACTTCACAATAAAATTGAAACAGATAGTCTACAACTGTGGAAGGCCATTGAAATTGAATATAATATCATTCTTCAAAAGGCTAGCAAGTCAAACAACCTCAGCAACCAAAGTTACAATATCTATGATTCTGATAAATTCGAAGAATCGGTTGAGGAATACTTACAAAGGGGAAAATTTTCCATTGAGACTTCCCTTCAACTTAATAGCAATTGCTTTCATGAAAGCCAATAAATCATCATAGCACCAATGCTCCAGTTGAAGGCGGTCATTCCATTATCCAACCCAGAAAACATTCCTATAAGGGAAGTAACCAAAACTCCGTTAGTCTCAAATCAAATAACGTAAATAATCTTATTACTAACAATATTGCTTACTTGCCTGATTTGAATAGGAGTTACCGCTCTTCCAACTCTGAGCCTTTGCAGAATGATAGTTTCAAACAGAGACATCAAGCCAAGAACTGTTGACTTAAGAGCCAAGTTTAAGAGCAACAATAATCACTTATCTGATTTGATTCAAAAGAATAGCTCAGGCAACATTACTGATGATGCTCCTTTTGAATCTCGACTTAAGGCCTGCAAGGGAAGCAACAAGGCTATTGTTAATAATAATTTCGTTTATTTAACTGATTCATACACTAATTTTAATATTTTCTTCCCTGATTCAAATAGGAGGTGTTGCGGTCGTAATAGCAAACTGGACCAAGACAGCAAGTTCCTTCTGGCCATCAATGACCAAAGATTAGGAGTTTTTTTACTTAAGCAAGCTAAATAACCAGATTTATCACTTATCTGTCTAGGTTAGAGGCGAATCTAGCAATCCACTACATCCAGATCTAGATCCATCTGCTAAAGATTCTACTGCTCCAAAGCTTGAGGTTGCTCAGACTAGCAAAGCTTTGTGTCTTTCTGAAGCTGTAACAAAAGCAACCCGTTCTGATTTACTCATGAAATTCTCAAACTTGGTTGCTTCCGCTAAGATCTTCTCAGATCCAAAGCTCGATGTTATTTCTGATAGCAAAGCGACTAGCTTTTTGGAAATGAAGACAAAAACAGCTCATCATAGTTATTTTTGCCCTGCTCCAATGATTCAAGGGCTGCGCTGCAAAGCTACGAAGGAGTGGAAGCCTCCTTGAATCTAATCTTTCATTGATTTTGTGGATCGCATGGCTTATCGCATTTATGGCGTCATTAATCTAATCTAATCTTTCATTGATTAATGGCAGACATTAATAATTTCAACTTCGTCTATAAATGGCGTCATTAATAATTCACCGCATGGTTTATTGGCAGCATTAACAACTTCGATATTCCAGCATCAACGTCAAATTCTTCGTTATTCATCAATAGTTCTAATATCAACCTCGAACTTTGACCTCATCACCCAATTCCGTCTATAAATATCAGACCTACGAACTCGAAGTCACTTTGGATCCATAAACTCAACTATCCTCCAGATCCGAATTATGGCTCAAATTCAACATTATAATGACATCAAACTTTCAGTTCTAGATCTAAAACCAGTTAATTGATTCTCAAACTCAAATTGGCGAGACTGACGCCGTATGGTTTATAAGCTGGGGATGAATTCGACATTCGATACTCTGATGTTGAACAAAGATCGATACTTGGATTAGTTGGAAATATTGATGTCGAATTGGTCTTTAATAATGGAAGCAGAGCAGATAAAAGAAAGAAAATGATGGAGATGGTATGTCGTAAATCAGATAATAGAATAATAGATACGAGCGTTACGACACGCGCTTCGCAAGTGAATTGCATTTCTTATAAATTGTATATGTTTAAATCAATCAAAAAATGATTTTTTATTTTCCAGTGATATTAAGATTTATATATTTGTAAAGAAGTATTTTGAATTTGTAAAGAAAGTTTAATTTTGGATCCTAGTTTTAGAAGCGTTTTGAATTTGTAAAGCATGTTTAATTGTTAGATCCTACTTTTAGGGGCGTTTGAATTTGTAAAAGAAGTTTAGTATTAGATCCTATTTTTAAGTGATTAAGATTTGATAATATATATAGGGGCGTTTTTGGTAATTCACGTTGATACCAAAAAAGTGTGACACCAAAGCTATTACAACTGTTATTAAAGATATTAACAAAGTAACGGGGTCGGATATAAAAACGTGCGATTTGATTTTGGATAAGTAAGCAGCTAAATAATAAATCCATAGGACCTGATATCAAAGCGAGCACGTGATTTTGGTTGAGTAAGGTGATAGGAAATAATATTGATCTAGCGAAGCAGGTGGTTGACTTCACCATTGGCATGAACGGAGTGCAGCATCAATGAAGGAGGCATTGATTGAGTGTGACATTGATTAGGTGCGGTATTGATTGAGTGCGGCATGAGATCAACGAGGCATCATTGTAGGCTTCCAAAATGATGAAGCATGGCAATCTTCTCTTGTTTTTATATTAATAGAGTACGGCATGGATGATATGCGATGTTGATAGAATGTAGCTCTGATGATATGCGGCATGAAATCTATGCGGCATTGATTGAATGCGGCATGGAAATAGTGCAGCGCTGCTATCAGTTGCAGGCCTTCAATATTGATTATTCCCTTGCCTTAGCATCCAAAGCCTTAATCTTCGACATGAATCCTTAGCTTCGGCATTGATTCCTTTCCTTGTATCCTTTGGAAATTATGTAGATAACAGTACCCATCATTGCCGATGGGTGGAGCCCTTTAGGGACGCCTATCGATTCAATGATCCCTATTAAAGCATCTGAAATGCAAAACAAATATGATGATATAACAATGCTATTAACGTAGCATCTCAATACCAAAACTGAAATACAGATATATATAACTGATACCTGTCCCGAATTGCCATTAGCAACCAAGGAGACTTATCGAGAGCAACAACTAACTTGTGGGCTTCCCTAAAAAATCAAAACCTCAAAAGTAGTTGGCTTGTAGGTCCTATCGTAGCATCCAATCTTACCACAGAACAGTATATAACCTACTCTGGACCGGCGTTCCAATCCCTCTTCGCCCCTGCTCGGGGCCACGTAATCCTCACAACCACGCCACGAGGTCATACTTCTAATTTTCGATTAGTAACAAAATATATAATAATATTTCTATCACTAATATAACTACAATTTGAGTTCCGACTAATTTATAACCATGTTATAATTAATATCAACTCCATCTAATTCTATTCAATACAAATAGACACGATATTTATATATACGGGATCTGAATCAAATATCCTATATATATATATATATAAGAAATAAAATATATAATAATATTTCTATCACCAATCTAACTATTAATTTATAACTATGTTATAAATTAATATCAGCTCCATCTAATTCTATTGAATATGAATAGAACACAATATTTATGTATATGGGATTTTAATCAGTTATCCTGAATACCCACCCAAACCAATCCAATTAAATAGGTGAATAATTTCCTATATATATATATAAAATTTTACATCTTCTAGGTAATATTTTTCAATATATATAATTATGAAGATTTAAACTGCAATATAAATTCCAAGTTGTAATTCCGCTCACCTGAACCGTAAATTCTCAAGTGTCAGAATACAGGCCACGCTCATACCATGTCATAGCTAATCTCACTACGGGTACAACGGCGAAGACCGCGTCTCGATTGGACCTCGTATGCATGAGACACGAATTAAATATTAAACGAGATTAATTGATATAATTAATTACCACCCTCACCCCTAATCCATTTTCTTCAACAAATTCCTACACACAAGAAAAGTGGACACACCAATAGTCGTGCATGCTTCTTCTCCAAATTCTCCACGTCCACTCCATGAAACGACGATCTGTCGACTCTGTCGCGCTCCACGATGCACGCCCATCGCATTGGTCACCACTTCTCCATGTCTGGCCATCCCTAGCAAATCGCGACCGATAGCCTTGATCGTCCAGGTCGCATTCCACCACGTGTGACCCCACCCCCTCCAACAAACTCCAATAAACTTGGCTTCGCAAGAGGAACACAACCCTGCCTTCCATTTTGCCAACCGATGTCTCTAGCTCCATCATCCCCTTCAAAACCCACAGTAAGAGGAAGATGAGGCTCGACCAAGCATCGTTGGAGCCGTAAACGCCTATACAGATTCGTCCCCATCCCGCCATTAGTTCAATGGACCTGGCGCCAACCTTTATCTTTTCCCATGGCTCTTGATTAAATTCAAGGAAGGGGAGCAGCTATTTACTAAAGATGGAGAAAGAAAATGAAAAAGGAAAGGAAGAATAGATCAGGAATCAATATTTTGTTGCGTGAAGGTATATATATAATAACATACACACACAAATATATAAATATACAAATATACAAATATATATATATATATATATTTCTCCTATATATCGCCATAAGTTTTGAGCTCGTACGATCACACATCATATCGGATCACCACGAAACTCATGGGCATAAACCACCTCATTTTTCCAGTCCTAATGGTATAAATTTCATCGTTATCTATGATGGTGCCCCGAGACGATAATTTCACGCATTTCGATGTCATTCTAGCATTAGATGGCCTGATTCCAAAAAAAATTTAACTGTATGTCTTATAATGAAGTTCTCACCCATAAACACAAGTCCCAGTCGAGATCTCACTTGACTCGACTACGCACGTAGTTTATAAATACGTATAATAATATATAAATCGTAAAAATACCATGATCCACATATAGCGATATCTATACTCATTTCATTTAACAATGTTGTCCTGACTCAATGAAAGTAGTCTCGAATCCTAATTCGACCGTATGTGGAAAAAAAATCATATTTTGGACCTTCAATTAATTTAGCGATCCAATATTTAAAATAATTACTTAAATATCTGACCGTTAAAATGCATGCTGTTACACAATGTCAGTTATAATAGGTCTATTACAACTTTCAGACGCCAGCATGATATGCGAAGTTTTAATAAGATTGAAGCATTTTACAATTGTTTAGGACAATTGCAGAGTACCTTTGTAATAAAGCATTTTACAACTGTTTTTGCCAGCTGTAATGGATCTTTTATAACTGATTTTGCCTGTCGTAATATGTTGTTTACAACTATTTTTGTCTGCTGTTAAAAAATATATAAAAAAATCTATGCAATGTTGTAATGCGCACCTATGGATTTAGCTTCATTTTGCAATTGAAACTAACATTTTATTAGAAGCAAAACCATTAACCACGAATACTTCTCATCCAATTTCACAAAGTTAAATACATGACAACTTCAAAATACATACAACTTTAAAGTATACTACTATCAAATGTATATAAACTTGCAATTTACACCCAAGTACATAAAAATTCCTTTCCACTCTATTTAGTCACAGCCACATGTTTCATTATGCTCCAATTTTTTTCACCAGCTGCTTCAGCCTTCTATCTTCTGTTGCAAACCTGCTTCTATATGGTCTTCGTCCCAACTTTATGGTATCTTCGTTATCAACTTTATGTTTTAAAAATTTGACAACCGTTTCATAATAAGTATTTGAGAACAAGTTTCTGTAGATGAAATCATGGTTTTTTTAATTATGTAAATGAAATTCATTGACGTGTATGGTTTCACTTTCTATATGGTCTTCTTACTCTCCCCTTCTTCCTTATCTTCTTCTTACTAGCAACTTCACAGATATTCTCCCACTCATCCATTAAAATAGCTTCACCAATGTTTGGAGAACTGTTACAATCACTCTTATTCCTCCCTATTACTGTAAATGACAAACTGCTGATAACAAATCACTGAAAAAAGACACCAGAGAAAGTGAAGAGAAAGATAATAATCACAAACTACTAAATGCATATGAATGAGTAAGTATAAAAACACCAAGACATCCAGCTATTTTTTACAAGAGGTTTTGGTGATACATCAGCCATGCTACATGCCTCAGAAATATGTCCCTCCTGTCTATCCCAGTATCCAATGGCATCAAGTTCACATGCTTTAAGTTTGTGAATAACATAGTTAGCAGTTTATGCATTTATGCTCCTTAGTAGTATTGATGACACCATCTGCCTCAGAAGTATTAGTAGCAAAGCTCTCCAAGCCTTAAGGAGGGTACCAAGTTGACTCTGTTGACTGCATATTATAAAAGTAATTTCTCTTATAGATTTGTTTATACATGTTTAAATCAGAAAAAAGACTTCTCTTACAGTTCAATAATAAATGTAAACATGCATATTTCTTTATATTTTGCCTCTTCTTTTGATTTGAGTGTACAATCAAACTCCTTTGATTAAGTTACTACATGTAGCATCAATTACAGTAGACGACCAAGATTGTCCAATGATTCTTTTTGTAAGGCTTTGTATTTCACAAAATAAACACTCTTTTTTTTTCAAAAATCTTTTACAATCTTTTATATATATATATATATATATATATATATATAATTACAGCACCCCAAATGCCCCTTGATTTCCACCACAAGTTCTGATTTAAATAATAGTTCATTCTCTCTTCCCACTACCACTATTATTTAAATTTATTTTTTTTCAAAATATTTCCATAAATAAATATTCTTATTCATTGCAATTAAAAGCTTGCTTTTATTGAAATTAAAGTCTCGTTCTAATCTTTGTAAAATCGCATACAACATTATTGTTAACCGGATGTTTAACGAAGCAAAAATTAATAGGAGGTAGAACATCGAGACGAAGATGAAGCGACTTGATATCTTACAAGCAGACTTAGATTGGGAATAGAAACAACTCTAAAAAAGTTCAACATGATTGGAGCAAGTATGAGAAGTCGGTGCCGACATGAGAAGTTCTGTGGAGACATTTCATGTCCCCATTTTTCTCACTCAAACATTGCAAAAGCTATTCTTTACCTATTTCATGTGTGTCCAAGCAATATTAAAGGATTTTGATCAACTGAGTACCAAGATTGAAGGGTTAGCAGTCAGAAGCAGAATAAACCAAGCAATGAAGAAACCATCACCAATATCAACCAAATATCCAAACAAAACACATAGAATAACTCAAAATCAAATGGGAGGACAAGTGCAAAAGAGTTCGACCTCCCTGGAGTTAACCACAGAGGTCGGTACCGACATCTCTGGTTAATCCAGACGAGGTCGCGATTTTTCACACTTTTTTGGACCGACTTCTATACTCTGCTCTAACTCTCAGTTTGACCTAATGCGACTTCTACCACTATAAATACAATTCATAGAGCAACTTAGATCGGATCTGAATTCTGCTATCACCATGCGGGATCTCTATCTATTCTTCAACTCTCTTCTCTACATCACTATCACCAAGACAGCAACTTTAGGCAATTCTAGGACTTAAAATCTGTCTAACACTTGTACTTGTGACTAATTCTTTGTCAATCACCCTATAATATCATTCAAACAACATCAAACCAATAATCAAAGCTATAAAGTGGATGTAGGCTTAGTTAACAGTCGAACCACTATAAAATTCTTTGTGGCTATTTACTTTTCTATTATATTTGCCCTATTCTAACAGGGTTGGTTCTTTCATATCACACTTTAGGGTGTTAATCCATTTTTTGCATTAAAATTTTGGTGCTTTCACCGAAAATTAAACTCAAGCTTAGATCTAGCTCTCTACTTTGGATCTGATAGATCTAGAAGTTAGATCCACAAATCCTACTTCCAAAAGAATTTGAAGACTTAGCATTGAAGATCAATGGCGAGAAGAAAGATAACAACTTCTGGGAGATCTAACGGCGCAACAATTGGTAGCGATGGACTAAACCACCAGCAGGTTGAAGTTAACAACACCACCAACTTACCAACATGAGTTAATATTGGAACTCAAGCACCGGAATCTTTTGCTCATCATGAAATTGAAACGAAAGGAGAATTTAACCATATGGTTGATTAGCTTAACCAAAAGATGGCTGATGGCCAAAAAGCTCTCATGGACAAGATAGACGCTTTGATAGCACTACAACCACCAACTGCCCCGAGGACTAGGCAGAAAACTATGGAGGCTACGGAATAGGAAAATTCCTCTGTCTCAAGCTTGAATAGGATGGATGGCAAGCAAAAGCAATATAAGATAGCTGGTGGAGCGAATGGAATTGTTATTGAAGGTAATGGAAGTACCCCTCCTGCCGGAGGACAACCTGTCGCAAACCCCAACCTTGGAGTGAAGGCTCCACAAGTAATATTGTGATGCTTCTCTCCGATTTTGAAAATGACATGCAACTCGATGCTAAATGACTGGAATTAAATGTTGATATGGAAACAAGCAAAATGCTGGAAAAGAAGTCCAAACTGCCGCTACCAGGCCAACCGCGCCCTAACGAAATTCTGCAAGAGTGGTACTTCCAGAGAATGAAGAGCCTAGGCTTCAACTGGAAAACCAAAACTGTTTGCAGAGCCAAACGCTTGGTGTAGCCCCTAATAGTTGACCTGCGGAGTACCGGATTAGTGAGAAATACATAGCAGTCATCATCAAATGCTTGATGGAAGAAAGTAAAGGCATAAAAGACGACGACTGGGGTTCTGCACCAAACCGGACTCCATTCACTGAAAATATCCTAAGGGAGGAATATCGCGAGAAGTTCACCATGCCCACTATACCAGCCTATAATAGGACGACAGACCCTAAACCACAATTGTACAAGTACGGTTGGCACATGAACGGAGCTAACACAACGGATGTAGTCCGCTGCATATGTTTCCTATCATTCTGGAAGGTGTTGCTTTAATGTGGTTTACTAAAATCCCACCAAGATCCATTTCTACATTTGACGAGTTAGCAAGGAAATTCTTGGAATAGTTCAGGCTTCACACGGCACATCCAAAAGATGTGATGTCTCTATTTGGCCTTTTCCAGGGACCAAATGAGTCGTTGAAAACCTTTATGAACCGGTTTAATACCGCGGTTACTGAAGTGAGCAATCCTAATGAAGATATGGTATTCATGGCTTTAGTCTGAACTACCCATCCGAACACGGACTTTGGAAGATGGATTAAGATGAAACAACCAACCACCATGAAGGAGTTCAACCGAAAGGCGAGTCAGTATCCGAGATTGGAAGAGGCAGACGCATTGGAGGGAAAGACTGCTAGTGTGCAACCAAAGGCGGTAGTTCGAAGCAATGTAGCGGTCAACCGGGATGGAAACAATTCTGGAGCCGCACCAAGAAATACAGGGAAAGATGAAAATTAGAAAAGAAAAAACCAAAACACTAGTAGGCATGATGGGAATGGAAAGCAGATCGGGAACCTAAGACCTGAGGAGTATACAGCGTTGAACGACAGCCTGGAGGACATCTACCTTGCAAATCAGGGAACTAAGCGATACAACAAACCTTCTAGGAAAGAAGAATCTGAACGACGGAAGCAATCATGAAAGTTCTGCCGCTTCCATGAGACTCATGGGAATAACGCGAACGAGTGCCGACATCTGAAAGATCTAATTGAGGAGTTGATTAGGACCAACAGGCTTGAGAAGTACGTGAAGAAATAGCAAAGCTCTGACCAGCCCGTTGGACCTCAAGTTCTAAGTACTCAAGGGAACCAACTTAGACCCAATGGAGAAGGATCCAAACGAATATAATAAAGACTAGTTATCGGCACTATTTTCGAAAGACCTCACCAAGCACAGAAAAGTTGAGGGGGAGATGGAGGGATACGCGAGTTCAACAAAGCACACTCTGAAAGAAACTTGTTTTGCAATTGAGGGTGGTGCCCCAGCCAAGCAACAAAGGACACTCAATGATTATATAGTGTTTCGAAACCGAGACACTGAAGGAGTAAAAGCACAAACTCTCGACCCGATGGTGGTAACCGTTGGAATCAAGCCAGTAGTTGTACGCCGAGTCCTGGTGGATAGTGGAAGTTATGTCAACATCTTGTTTCGACATACGTTCGATCAGATGAAGATCAGCATGAAGGATGTATTTGCTTGTCGAATGAAAATCCAAGGCTTTACGGGAGAACCAAGACAGCCGGTTGGGATGATCGACTTGCCTATCGAACTCGAGGAAAGAGAACGAAGAGTACTCTTTATCCAAACATACATGATCGTGGATGAAATGTCAGCTTACAACGCTTTCTTGGATCAACCAACCTTTGTTGATTTTAGGATCGCTTTGGCTCTGTAGTGCCTTACAATGAAATTCCCGACGAAGAATGGAGTTAGTTATAAAGGGAGATCAAAGTGTTGCTAAAGAATGTTACGTTGCTGTGTTACACGAATCGAAATGAAAGGAAAAGTGATAGAATGTGGGGAAGTCTCCACGTTCGTGAAGTGTTAGCATAGCAATTACAGAACTGCCCCTAGCTCGGGGACCATAGACATTTCAACAAGGCTTTGGACCCTAGGAAAAAGAGTTCAAGGGAGGAACGGGCTGCACCAGTAGAGATTACGGTGTCAGTCACTGTCGATATGGATGATAGAACTCGAGTCTTAAAAATAGGGTCACAACTTTGAATCAAGATGCAACAAGAACTGATTAAATTTCTTCACGCCGACCTGGACGTGTTCGCCTAGATGCATTCCGATATATATGGAATATCGTTGAAGATGGCATGTCACGCACTCAATATCGATCCCAAGTACACTTAAGTAAGGCAGAAGAGACGCAGTTTAGGTCCGGAGCGATCCGTTGCGTTGAAGGAAGAGGTGGATAAGCTGCTGGCTAATGAATTTATCCACGATGCAACCTATCCTGAATGGGTGTCGAATCTAGTTCTGGTTAAGAAGTCCAATGGGAAGTGGCGAACTTATGTTGATTACTCAGACCAAAACAAAGCCTTCCCAAAGCACAGTTTCCCGTTACCCAGGATTGACAAGCTTGTAGATGGACCAGGTCACAACTACTCTCATTCATGGATGCTTACTCAGGATACAACAAGATTATGATGCACAAACCCGATCAGGAGAACACTAGCTTCAACACCGACCTTGAATTATATTGCTACCGAGTAATGTCATTTGGCCTGAAGAATGTCGAGACAACTTATCAATGGTTGGTGCATAATGTTCAAGAATCAGATCGAAGGAACAATGGAAGTCTACGTGGACGACGTGCTAGTCAAATCATGTGTCAGGAAATTACATGGACAACGTCTAGAAATTTCTTGAGATTCTTCGAAAGTATGGAATGAAGCATAACCCGCTGAAGTGTTCTTTCGACGTAGCTTCTAGGAAATTTCTAGGTTTCACCGTGAATGCTATGGGCATTGAAACTAATCCTGAGCAATACACCGCCCTACGGAACGTCACAGCCCTACGACCAAAAAGGGATTGCAAACTCTGAATGGAAAGATCACGGCGCTGATCCAGTTTATTTCCAAAGCAACAGACATGTGCATACCATTCTTCGACGCATTGAAGAAGGGTAAGAAGAATTTTGAATGGACTCGGGCTTGCTGAGCCGCCTTTAAAAAATTATTGCGACATATGGAACCCCACCGACTTTGTCCAAACCGGTGGACGAGGAAGACCTATTCATTTATCTAGTCGTGTCAACTCATGCCCTGAGTGCAGCACTGGTACGTGAAGAAGCTAGGATCCAGCGATCCGTTTACTACATCAGTAAGTGATTCACTAGAGCTGAGAAGAACGATCCGAAGTTGTAAAAACTAGCCTATTGCCTGTTGATCGCATCAAGGAAGTTACGCTCATACTTCCAAGCTCACCCAATCAAAGTGCCGACGGATTAACCTTTGAAGCAGGTATCGTACCACTCGGAGGCATCCGGATGACTTCTTAAATGAAACATTGAGTTGAGTCAGTACGACGTCACTTATCACCCCAGAAGGGCAATGAAGAAAAAACACTCTAGAAGTAGTTTCATGGTGGAAACTGATTGTCGATGGTGCATCAAATGATTTCTGCTCAGGAGCAGGAGTTGTTCTCAAAACTCCCAAATGATGATCCGTTTGCTACGCTCTAAGGTTGGAGTTCCTTGCTACTAACAACAAGGCGGAATACGAGGCATTAATAGCAGGACTGAAAATTGTGAAGGAATTAGGAATAATGGTTGTGCACATTTACAGCGACTCTCAGCTAGTTGTCTGTCAGGTGGAAGGGAAATATTATACTAAGGGAGAAAACCTTGCCCCTTATCTATCGAAGGAATGGGAATTGCTGAACGACATTGAACACTACCATAAGTCATATTCCGAGAGAACAGAATACGAAAGCATATTACATAGCTAAATTAGCCAGTTCTGGAGAAGCACAGTCAATGGGGTTGGTTCCAGTTGAAACGTTGATGGCTCCTACCATAAATCAGATGGACCTGGATTCTAGAAACTATAAAGGTAGAGGAATCGTGGATGACACTGATCAAAGACTACATGCTCAGAGGGACACTCCTAAGGGATCAGAATGAGCGGAAGAAGCTTCTTCGAAAGGCGCCACGACTCGTGTTACAAGACGGAATACTCTAAAGGAGGGGATTCTCCACCCCCTTACTCAGATGTGTAACCAGCAGCGAAGCCAAGAGGAACCTCCTAGAAGTTCATGAAGGTAGCTACGGAAATCACATCGGGGGGAAGATGCTAACAAAGAAGGTTCTCCATTTTGGATATTTCTGGTCATCGGTCAACCAAGGTGCACCAGACTATGCTAGAGATTTGCTAAAATTACAAGAATCCCGCCATAGAGCTGATGCAAATGATCAACCCATGGCCGTTTGCAATCTGAAGAATCGATATAACCAGTATATTACCAATAGCTAAAAGGAGAGCCAAATATGATATCATTCTAGTTGATTACTTCACCAAATGGACCGAAGCGGAACCGCTAGCCACCATCACCATTAAGAAAGTAATTAACTTCGTTACTAAAAATATTATTTGCAGGTTCAGAGTACAACAGGAAATCATCATGGACAATGTAACTCGGTTCGAGAGTGCCGAATTCAAGAACTTCTACGAGCATTTTCGGATCGAGAAGAGCATCTCCGCAATGGCACACCCATAAGCAAATGGGAAAGTAGAGGCAGTGAACAAAATCATCAAATCCACCATCAAGAAACGGTTGACAAAAGCTAAAGGAAATTGGGTTGATGAACTTCCACTTGCACTATAGGCTTACAGAACGACTCATAAATCGGCGTCGGACACTCAACTTTCGCATTGGCATACGATTCGGAAGCAATGACTCCAATGAAACTGGAAGTCCCCTCTCATCGGAGATGACACTTCAACCAAAGTGTAAATGAGAAGCTCCTGCTCGAATCTCTTGATCAAATCGATGAGAAGCAAGAAGAAGCCAAGCTAAGGAATGTTACTCATCAAAAGAGAGTTGCATGACACTTCAACGCCAAAGTTCGCAACCGCACCTTCGAAGTGGGAGATCTCGTTCTGAAACAAATCTACCCGAGTACGGAGGCACTTGGCCTAAACTAGGAAAGACCCTATGTTATCGGCCAGAAACTTGAAGATGGAACTTTCAAGCTCACAACGGTCGACGAAATCCAGATTCCCCATGCTTGGAACAACGATTCGCTGCGACACTATTGTGTTTGAATTTCTATCTATGTATTTCTTATTTTCACAAATAAGCTACCTAAGGATACTGTGAGCATTGTAAATAGGCAGGATTTGCCTTTTTCTTTATTTTTATCAATAAAGTTATTTTGCTTCTTGAACCAATGGAACCGCGTTCATGTAAGCAACCTGCTGAGTCGACAGGGTCAGATCGACTCGAAAATCATTCACTCGCTTCTTGGACCGGTGGAACTGCATCCAAGTGCGCTTTACCCACATGCCTCTTGAACCGATGGAACTGCGTTCAAGTAAGCAATCTGCCGAGTCGATGGAAGCAAATCGACTTAAACCGTCGAATCGACGAGAAAAATCGATCCCTGCCCTTTGAGAACCGGTGCTGCTCCAGCAACGTCGAGAAGGCCCAAACTCTTACGTGCATATATAAGTCGCGCCTTGCTTCTTGGACCGATGGAACCGCGTCCAAGTAAGAGCCCATTTCCTTAGCCACTCGAACCGACGGAACTGCGTTTGAGTGCGCCCTATTTCTTTCGCTTCTTGGACCGATGGAACCACATCCAGGTAAGCTTTCATTCCTTACTCCTTAGCCACTTGAACCATTGGAACTGCATTTAAGTGAGGCCAACTCCTACATTTCTTGGACCAATGGAACCACATCCAAGTAAGCATCCACTCCCTTGTCGCTTAAACCAACGGAACTGCGTTCAAGCGTACTCTGAATCATCACTATTACACTAGTAACATCGTCAGTTTGTCAAAACCACTCAAGTACCGACATTGCCCCGGCAGTATCAGCAAATTTATCAGTTGCTGGATTGATAAAAACCAATCCCCACAGCATAAAATTCAACATCGTCCAGATATCGATAACGTTGAAGGAAAGAATTGAGCTGTCTATAGGTCTCAAGGAACAGAGGCTGACGTATGGATGAAACCTTAATACCTAACTCGAAGAAAATCAGCTATGACCTAAGTACACATTGCTCGGAATCGAGCATTTAGATTGCAAGTTCTTGGAAATAGGAGTTGTAATGCATCCTTGACTGGATGCAACCAAAGAGTAGCCCAGAGCGCCCGGTCTCGCATCAAGTGTTCGAGTAACCGGCCCCATGGACTGGGGGCACACAACATACTAACATTTGGTCAGAGTAAAAGTTACTCCACAATTTTGTTACGCCGAACATAAAATCTAGCAGCTACAATAGGGCCAAGTAAACTAGTAAAACTAAATAACTGCAAGTTACACTATTTACACCATTTACATGCATAGAATTGCGGTAAACAAACACATGGTATATCACACAGTACAGGAGTGTATAATATGAAAGTTGCGAGATGAACAATTGTATTACACACACATACAGTAATATATAAACATGCACTGTACATAGATGGTAGAGAAGTACTCATAAGCGATTATAGTAGAAATACTAATCTTTTCATTGCTTATACCACTTTATATACAATATCAAATAGCGAGGGCCGTTCCCGCACAATGTCGGCCTATTTGGACACCAAAAAGAAAAAGTACAGATTCTACTAATGCAACAGCAAAATAAAAGACACTACGTACAGACTCTGCACTTGTACAAAAAGACTCAAAAATCAAAAGACAAACTAAAAGAACCACCAAAACCCGGCTCCACTGATGCTCGAGCCTATCACTTCTTCTCGTTGCCACCTTTGCCACCCTTACCCGGTCAGGTTATGGTCTTCTTCTTCACCACACCTTGCTTGAGTCAGTTTCCTAGGACCAACCCAACCGACTCACCTGTAGATTTCGGTTTGCCAGTCTTGTTGGTGAATGAGAGGATCCTGGTCTTTGCAGCATCTGGCTCCGCTTTAAGCTTTGCCTTTTCTCTCCTCTTGAATCTGATATGCCATCGTCTTGTCCCTGGTCTGGTCAGTAGCATTAAGCATTTGAACATCCTCTCTTGCAATACGGCAATGCCTCTAACCCTTCTAATGCTTCGATCGGTTGGGCACCGGATCCGGGCCCAGAGATGGAAGGTTGGAGTGTAGCGGATGAACTTGTGGAAACAACAGTGGAGGTGGCAAAAATCGCTTCAGTTCGTGCGCTCTGGGAAGCAGGAGGCAAAGGTGGGACGTCGAGTGAGCCTATGAGTTCACATAGAGATGTTACATCTCAGTAACAGATTTAGGAGTGAGATCGACCTGCCGGAGCACAGGGGAAACAAGAAAAATACTTAAAGTGATACTCCTTTGTATGATGCCAATCTCATACTCTCCGGTTGTTGGGAACTGCCCAATCACTGCAACAGGGAAATAAGGCTTATGCACTGTGGCCGAAGAAGGGATGATCGTCACTGGCGCCCCAGGCTATGAGACAAGCACTTTACCCTGACACGAAGAGCTCGGGCCAGCATGGGCAATAGCAGCCTTGGCATCCTCTTCAGCAAGAATTGCCTTCCCTGCGGTAAGCACATCTATCTCTTCGGTGGTCAAGTACCATAGCATTAGCTCGGTCTCGAAGTGGTCGCCTCCAGCTCGGCGCAACACTTCTTCCCATGCATCGGCAAGGGTGGCAGGATATTCATTTCCTAACCACTTTAGATCCTTTTTCATAATCATACTCGCATAGAAATGTTGGAGAGCTTGGTTAGGTCTTCCCTCTCTTGGGACCTCTTCTTGTTCTTGGCATCCCGAGCTTTTTCAAGATCAGTCAACTCACTCTGGCAGACAGCAAGCTCGATGTCATTTGAAAGCTAATCGGATGATAGTGTATAACTTTCTGGCCAGCCCTTGGTTTTCCTCACAGAGTTTCTGCACTTCTTCGTGGAGGCGTTCAAGTTTTGTACGCCTATCCAGAAAAGGCTTGGTCTTTCGCCTTTTGCCTTTATAATTTCAGCTTTCTCTTCGGCGTGTTTTTTATAGCTCTTAGTTTCAAGATGAGCGGCCCTAAGAATATTCCTCATCACTATCTCTACGTTGGTATGGACACACTTCATCTCTTTCATCAAACTATCTGCACTTGCTTTCCGTTCGAGTGTGAGGTCTCTTTCTTTGGTAACTTTGATCAAGTCAGCATCTCATTCTTTGATTGCCTCTTCACTCTCCACACTCTTTCTAGAGTGAATCAAGTTGTGTGAATTTGATCTTGTTGATCTCAAAAAGAGCTTTGAACAAACGCTACCATGCAAAAACCGAGTCAACATCGCTTTGCAGTGCCTTCAAATTTTTTGCCGCACTTTCTCTAGTAATGATTTTGATGTCATGATCGAATTTTAATCCACACAAGTATGGATAAGAAGCTTGGAGGCAGGATAAACTAGGCGAAAGCGTAAACGTTGAGGTGCTTTGAGAAGGAGCGGAGACAGCAGCAGTTGTAATGGTTCGTAATGAAGGAGTGTCAAGGATAATAGCAGTTTGAGCTTCAGAACGTGGAGGAATAATAAAAGTAGTGGCTCCATGGCGCTTGGAGGAATCTCTCTGGGGGTGTTCGTTAGTCTCACGGGAGGAATTTCCTCCGAAATCCCTCTTTCTCTTCACTCTTTCTTCTTCAGCATCGAGGCGTTCTCTCTTAGATCTGCGAGCTTCATCACGATCGCACTCTTTCCTCCTTCGCCTCACTTTGCCTATTTTGTAGCGATGAGGATGAGGGTCAGGAGAGATCTTCTATAGTCCTCGAGCTACGGTGAAGTGCTCTGTATCTGTCACGTTCCGTTGAACCTGAAACAAAGAAAAATGTATAAGTACCAAAATTACACAAATCGAAGTGTATGCGAAGATGAATGTTCATGATCCTAGAGTGAAGTGTATAACGCCAATAACCCCCTTTATAGTCTACAAACCGATTGGCATGGTTTTAGAGTTGGAGTGCTACTACCTTCACTTATAAATACCGTAGAAGATATGTCGATCCATGAGTCGAGTTCTTCTATCATTTCAATAATTGAGATGTCTCCATGCTCGTTCACATGGATGGCAACATCTTTCATGAAGTCAGAAGTTGATGTAGTCTCAACAGAAGTCCTTTGCAACCTGATCTCTTACAGAAAGTAGGGTCTCGATAGCTGGTCGTTTGGGAGAAGTACTGAGATCTGGACTTATTGTTTCATCGGCGAAAAGGTCTGGAGAAGGAAGGTTTGGAAGTCTGTGCTTATTCCCGGTGATTCATCCCAGGATCCTCTTGCCCCTTCCTCGGTGGCCTGAAGGTCGTTATTATTCTCATCATTGGAGATCTCTCCTTCCTCCACAACCATGGCCCGTTTTCCTTTTCTTCTTTTAGCCAACTCATCCTCCTCTGGAATGTTAGGCATTCTTTTGTTATTGCCCTCACGATTGGGGCCACCCTCTTTCACGGACTCATCCACCCCAGTTTTAACATCCTCACCTTCTTCGCTATCTCCCAGAGACTCGTCAGTCTCCATATCAATAGCCTCCTCATGATCATCACCAGACTCACGTCCATCACCTGGTCCATTTTCCTCCTCTTCCTCTTGAGGAACCTCATCAGAGCCACGATTGAGTGTAGTGGAATGGATATGCGACCTAGAACTGCTCCGTGTTAAGGCTTCGATATCGGCTATCCTCCCCGAAGCAAGTAGGTCATACTCTGACAAGTTTTCATTCGTCAAAATGAACTTGACGGAACGTTCGCTTGCTCTAATAGCCTTTAATGCCTCAAGCATTTTCTTGTGCTCCGATCTCTTGTCCCACTGTGGAATACCTATGGGAAACATACATTAAGTTTGGAATGTGGAAATTCCAATATGGGAAGAGTTGATGGAGAGGAACTCACTTCCTTTTAACCAAAAGCGATTGAATCCTTCTGGGCAACGCACGAAGAAGTATTCACTCTTGAACATGGAACACTTATTATGAAGATTCCCGATGAGCTTGCATCTAGTCCAGGCCTCAATGATCACAAAAGATTGGCACTCCTTTCTCCTTTTGAACTTAAGTAGATATGTGGGTTCTCTGAATCGTGGGTGGCGTTCAAATCTTTGCATGAACAAGACATATAGTGAGTTCAATAAGGCAAACCTATTCGGGTGAATCTGAAATGGTGCAAGTCCAATCTCTGCTAAGAAATCTCTCAAAAAAGAGTTGAAGGGTAGAACGGCACCACTGAGACACATGTATCGGTTGCAGGTTGTGAAACCAAACGGGGACGATGTGCAAGTTCGTTTCTTGTCGACAAGCGAACATCTTTGGCAAGAATTCCGTGCTGCAAGCAAACATTGCAAAGCATCTTTTCAGTCATAATGGTGGGTGCCTGCTCTGATGGGTTGGTTATAATCAGCTCTGGTGGCAACTGAGGCAGAACACTGGGATTTACTAGCGCCATCTGACTCTTAGATCCAAAAGTTGAAGGTTGGTTGGTCTCGACTAGTATAGATGGAGAAACCAGAGCAGTGGTAAAAGCACCCTCAAAAGGAGTTGATGGTCCTTTACCAAATTTGCGACGAGCCGATTGGCGAGTCATTCTAGATAGGGGAACTTGGCATTCAACGCGGTCGGGTGAATTTAACTTAGAATAAGAAGTACTCGTGTGACCAATGCTTGGAATTTGAAGGAAGTCGACATGTGTCGACCAATCGAATTCTAAGTGTTAACCGGGGTAAATGCAATGTGTTATCTACATGAAACGAGTCTAGTGTTCTGAACACTGCGAACAAACCATCTCATGTAGTTTGCTTGCTCGCATTTGAAAAACAATCTGCATTGTCTTTTGAAGTTACTTTTCTATACGTATTCGTTATCGATTGACGATCGATAACGAATCCACTGTCCGGAGCGACACGGGAAGTTTTTCATTTCAGGATCACTGAAGTGCAGTGATAGGAAGATGGCGTGGAGAAATAATCTAGCACATCGAAACTCAGAACAAATTGTTACAATGAGATTTTTCTATGGGTGGGACTTAACCAATCTCATAGGCAAGACAATCAAAGCCGGGGAATTGGGTTTTCTTCGTAATCACATGTGCTCCATCCAAGTAAACCTCTAGTTCATCCTTGAACATACACCCCTAGGCCTTGACTTGATTGTTCTTCGTCAAATTGATATCAGCCATGATATCGGCATCTCCTCCATAATCATCGCCTCAAGATTCAACATCACTCACCTTGTAATCAAGTCAAATGAAAATTTTGTTCTAGGGTTTTGGAGAATTCGTAGTCAAGAATCCTTGAAGTTGAAACTGGAGAGCGGGGTGGCGCTAGTTGAAGGCGAGCGGTGGCGATCGATGATGATGGTTAAGGCAGTTGACGGCGATGTAGAGAGGTTGGAATATATCAACTCGGCAATGGGAGATCTCAGTTGTAGGGTTTGATAATACGAAGACAAAGATAGGGGAATGAAAGGACATGAGCTAACAGATTTAACTTATAAGAAAAAGTTACAAATTTCCTAAGTGTTGATGTCGGTTCTGACATCAGAAGTCGGTACCGACATCACCCTTCTTGACCTACACTGTTCAAACTTTCAACATCAAAACTGTTCGACAATATGAAGTCGTACACAAATTCCAATATCCAAATTACATATATAACATCGAGAATGAAAGTTCTAATCTAAGTTGAAGAAAATAATGAACAAAGATCAATCAACTGAAGCCGAATAAAAGCTGCATTTCAAGACGGCACATAAACAGTAAACTACGATTTGCAAAATAACCATCTGGGACTTGTCTCACTCCAGAGCACACTTTGATTTCAATGAAAGCATACTCAAGGGGCAAATGTTAACTAGGTTTCTAACCAAGCAAAAATCAATAGGAGTTAGAACACCGAGACGAAGACGAAGCGACTTGAAACCTTACAAACATACTTAGATTGAGAATTGAAACAACTCGGATAAATTTCAACATGATTGGAGCAAGTATGGAAAGTCGATGCCGACATGAAAAGTTTGGCGGAGACATCTCATGTTCCCATATTTTCTCAGTCAAACTTAGCAGAAGCTCTTCTTTACCTATTTCATATGTGTCCAAGCAATATCATAGGATTTTGATCAACTGAGTGCCAAGATTGAAGGGTTGGCAGTCAGAATGGCAGAATAAACCAAGTGATGAAGGAACCAAATATCCAAATAAACCACATAAAACAACTCAAAATCAAGTGGAAAGACAAGTGCAATAGAGTTCGACCTCCCTGGAATTAATCACAGAGGTCAATATCGACATGAGAACTCGGTACCGACATCTCCGGTTAATCCAAACGAGGTCGCGATTTCTCACACTATTCTAAGCCAACTTCTAGACTTTGCTCCAACTCTCCATTTGGTCCATGCGACCTCTACCAATATAAATACAATCCATAGAGCAACTTAGATCGGATTCGGATTCTGCTATCACTATGTGGGATCTCTATCTATTCATCAACTCTCTCCTCTACATCACGGTCACCAAGGCAGCAACTTTAGGCAATTCTAGGACTTAGAATCTATCGAACACTTGTACTTGTGACTAATTCTTTGTCAGTCATAATCTCATTCAAACAAGATCAAACTAATAATCAAAGCTATAAAGTGGACATAGGCTTAGTTAACAGCCGAACCACTATAAAATTCTCCGTGTCTATTTACTTTTCTGCAACTTTTCTATTATAATTGCTCTGTTCTAACAAGGTTGGTGCTTTCACATCACACTCCAGGATGTTGATCCATTTTTAAGGTTAACAATTATAATTCAGTCACACATATTAGATCAAGTAATTATCCACATCATCCAAATAAAATTTATTATTTTTATGATATATCAAAATCACACGCAAATATTCACATCATACGTGTAAATAAAATTCAAGTTTTGTATTTAAAATATTTTTTATACTTAAAATCTTTATTCAAATCAAAGCCATATTTATTGCAAAACCCATACAATATTCATACTAAAATTTCAATCTCAAAATCTATAAAATTCCTTTTCAAAGAGCTTTAATATTTAAAACTCCTCCTTTTCTTTAAATTTGAATATAAATTTACTACACAAACTTGGATAAAGTTCAAGCTTCGTGCTTTTAAAATATCATTTAAACATTCTTAAATTATTTTATACAGTCTAGCCATAGATTTTAATGCAAGCGTACAAAGTATCATTTTCATAATTAAATACTCAAAACCATTTTAAACAATTTCAAAATGACAATTAATCGAGTCAGTGATTAAATATAGAACATATCTACTCAACTTTACTAGCAAGCAACTCAATCCATATCACCTGTTAGATTAAAGAACCAACATCTAACATCACTTGTAACCTGATAGGGGAGGGAAGGCGAAATTTTCAGATTTATTGGGGTGAGGAAGAGAAGGGAGCGGTAGAGATTTGGGCTTGGAGATGTAGGATGATTTGAGATTTAGGGTTAGCGATAAATAAAATAGTAGAGGGAAACTAGGCAGGCCTTAGAGATTTATTGAAAGTGGAAATTAGGGAGGCATCCCTATCATACTTTCATATTGTAAAGCGGGTCCCTGTCAAAGTTTCATTGTAAAGCGGGTTCCTGTTTTCTGGAAACGAAGAAAAATTATTGCTGAAATGTCAGCAACTTTTATAAATAAGTGCTGATATTTCAGCAACTATCTGTGTCAAAGTTTTATTGTAAAAACAAAGAAAAATTATTGCTGAAATGTCAGCAACTTTTATAAATAAGTGCTGATATTTCAGCAACTATCTGTGTCAAAGTTTTATTGTAAAAACAAAGAAAAATTATTGCTGAAATGTCAGCAGTTTTTATAAATAAATGCGGATATTTCAGCAACTTTTATAAACTGTGTTCACAGTGTACAAAAATGTTGCTGAAATATCAGCAACTTTTATAAATAAGTGTTGATATTTCAGCAACTTTCATACACTATGTTCACAGTGTACAGAAATGTTGCGGAAATGTCAGCAACTTTTATGAAATGTTGCATCATGCTCTGCAATAATCGTGAATAAAAAACAGGGACCTAATTTACACTGAAATTTAGTGAAGGACTTTTCGTGAATATAATTCACCTCATGTCATGTCCGTTACGTCATATCTAACTGTCACATACATGTTGTCATATCACATCTCATTTCCCTAGAATCACCTCGTGTGCTACATGGTCGCTTGTTGTCCACCGTTAAGTCAATCACATATAGGACTCACGCCCTGGACTAGCCTCATGCCCTACAGGGTCACCTGTTGTCCTCGCATTAACTAATTGGATTCACGCCCTAGACTAGCCTTATGCCATACATGGTCGCTCAATATCCACTTTCTTGCACTAGTCTGCCGAAGCACTATGGAGGAGCAATGCAATACCTGGACTATCTACTTGTATCACATGTCCGTATTTATATTTATATCCATATCTGGATCTGTATCTATATCCATATCCCTATCCATATCTGTATTCACATCTGTATCTGTATCCACATTTGTATCTGTCTTTTAGACCACCTACTTACACCTAAGGCCTGTTCACATTCACGTCACCATCATATTTCATTTTCATATCACAATAACATACATATCCACTTTAAAGAGAAACCAATCATTACACATTCACTCAATTTGTAACACCGTCGTTTGCCTCGTCAATAGCCTCCAACCACCTTTAGGAAATAATAGGAACTTGATCCAAGTCGATAATTATTATTTCATATATGTCCTTACGGGTCCTTGTTCAACCTATCCCATAATTAGGCCAGTGGTGCCCCGGTTGCACCAACTGGTGGACCAGTGTATATATTTTGTCTAGTAGTTGCCAGAATGTGGACTTCGGTCGTTTCTTATCGTTTTCGCCTCTGGCTACATCCGCTTTTCCTTTGGTTGCCTAAGAACATCCCTAGTACCTAGCCCGACGTTTTTAACATGTTATTATATTAGTTTATGCATATATTCATCGGATTTCTTTAGTTTAGTGTAAACCTAACTCTAATCTACTATTTATAATC
Source organism: Allium fistulosum (assembly GCA_030737815.1). NCBI lineage: Eukaryota > Viridiplantae > Streptophyta > Magnoliopsida > Asparagales > Amaryllidaceae > Allium > Allium fistulosum. The sequence goes on along the minus strand of CM060902.1, from coordinate 371,892,042 downwards.
AAATCCCTATTTTGTCCAAATCTAAGTATATATAAGTGTTTCTATACACTATTATAGCTAACATATCATAATTATAGCATCATGCTTGCATTCTACGAAGGAAAAAGAATGAATCACTCATCTATTAACCATTTTCTTCTTAAACCTCCGCTTTCTAGCTTGCTACACCTCCTCGCTTCAGAATTCCATCTCCAAATCATTACTGTTACGTGGCCTTCTCCAATAGCTTTGCAACGTCGCTAGTCTCACGTGATTTGGTTGAGCTTTGAGGGAGTTATGATGATTTGATTCTTTGGTCTTTAAGAGGAAGAATGAAACAAAGAGGAGCAGTCATTTTTTGGAAACTGTATGTACACAAGTTAATTTTTAAGTGGAAGGAAGAAAACGAATGTCCGTACTCTATTTTAAATTTTAAGCTCCAAGTTTTGACTGTCAATCGACTCAACAATGTTTCAACCACAATTCATCCATACATACTCCAATCGAGGCAAACTAAAATGATATATGAATCAAAAAACAAGATGGTCGCAATGGCGTCAGTTTCGTCATCAAATTCCAAAGTTGAGAATATGATCATGTTGCCCCTCCATATTCCATATTTATTTAATTAAACCATCGAATTTTATTGTTTTCTCATTATATTATTAATATTAAGTTAAAATATTTACAAATTTTTCGAGCTATCATACTTAACGTAGTGTTCGCGAGCACAAACTGGTTAGGTAAAGTTGGAGTTGTGTTCTACGCGCCACATGAGACCCACCATTTTGCACAGCTTAAACGAATGGACCAAAATGCTGTGCTGGCATCGGACGTGTCAGTGCCAACATTAATTAATTCCCATTACCATTTTTTTTGGGTATATATTTAATATTACGCCTTAAACTTCAAACATCAAATAATTAATACTCTAAAACATAATTATTAATAACATAACAACTAAAATTCCCTTTTTAGAATGCCTCTTTCGTAACAAAAGAACGCATTCTCCTTTTGCGCACCATTCCCCTTTCGTTCCCCTTTCCCATGCTCCTTTCATTACGTAACAAACGCACCCAAAATAATCTTTTGTATTGATTGGTCCTGTAACAACCCTGCTTTCTACGTTTTATAAATAAATAAATTTAATTAAAATTAAAATGTTTGAATTAGATTGTGATAATTAATATTTTAAGAACAAATTTTTAGTTAATTAAATTCTATTTAGTAAAAGATTTTCTTTAATAAACTGAATTAAATTAATAAATTCCTTTTAGTTAACATATTGAAACAGAATAAAATGTTTTAATCAAAATAAAATATTTTTAAAGTGTAAATAATTTTTATAGGATTGAAATGGTTTAAAAATAAATTTATTTTTGAAATAGTATAATGAATGATTAAATAAAAATATTATAAGCAGTGAATTATAAAATTATGCAGCTATTGAATTATATTTTGTAAAATGAAGTGTTAATCAAATTAAATTAGATTGGAATTTATTTACAAATAAATAAAATGAATTATTTAGTAGAAAAGGAAGAGAAAATTGATCGATTTAAAGTAGAGCCCAAATTTAAGGCCCAAGCCCATTCTTTTCTCTCAATGTTCTAGAAAACTCTCTCTGTTTCAAATTAAAAACTCAACTCCCTTAATACCAATATTTGCTGTAAAATCCCAAATCTATTCACACAAAGGAAAATAAAGAAAAAAATATAATCCTATGGCCAGTGCTTGTGGCCAATATCAATGTTGAGGCCTAGCACACATTTAGGAGTGGCCGTAATGCGGCATGATGACGTGATAAGGGGAGGGGGTTTCATGATTGCTAGCGGCACCGAGCTGGTGTGCGAACTTTGAGGCATCGAAGATGGAGAGAGTGAAGGCCACAATGCAACGTCGCTGGCAGCAATGAAGGGGGGTCCACGTATAGTGGAGTTGTTGGCGGTGATAAACATCTCAGGCATGGTTATGTTTGGCAGAGGTCAGAGGTAGTAGCGACGAAGGTTGGCCTGGAAGGTGACCCGACTTGAAATCGGGGCAATCGAGCTTTGGTGATGGACATGCACGAGTAGGGAAGCATGCATGAATTCTTATGCACGATAGTGGGAAAATGGAGACGACGAAATAGGGCAGAGGTAATATGACTTCGCTCGGCAATTCGGCGAGTTTCTAAACCCATATTTATGTTTATATTTCATTGTTGCTATATATATTTGTCCCGATTATTGAATGAATTGCTTGGTTGAACTGATTGTTTAGGATATTGGATATAGTTTTGCGTTGATGATTGGTATTTGTGTATGTTGGAACATCGAAATGCAAAGGAGACTCTATCCAAATGCATTTTGATTTGTGTGGTTTAGTTGTATGATGTGTATGCATTGTATGGATGATCGAAATTCGATGTAATTAGACTTAGGTCACACGATATATTTTTACAGACAATTGGTAGATATTGTGGAGAATTTTTCTCCATGGTTTATATTTTTGGATTCATTTATTTTCTTGTTTCGAATGATTCTAAATAGCTTTGGAAAAATTATTTTAAGGAATTATTGGATATTGTTTTGGATATAGAAGTTTTTTTTAAATGAAAATAAAGATTTTCAAGAGTAGTTAAGAAAGGGGATTTAGGTATACAATTTACTTTGAAGGAAAGCCAAATTTGTGAAAATTGTTTTGGAGAATTTTTTATTTAAATTGAATATTAATTATCTAATTAAAGATACTGATCTATTAAAGAAAATTTGATTTTTATTAATTAGTTAAAAATCCTATAAATTTCTGGAAAAATATGGAATGAGTTCTAATCAACTTTGGATGATTTTCAAAGTTTATTTCTTGATTTATAAGTATAGACAAGATTTGGAAAGAACATGTTTCACGGATTTTAAATAAAAGGAATTGATTGAGAGTTATAAATTCATTTAAAATTGTATTTGATCTTTGAAATTTTTTATAAAGAATGTTTTATTGTATAAGAGATTTCCAAGAGTTTCAAATGTAAAAAAGAGGTGGAGAAATGTATTATATGGATTAAAATTCTTTATTTTTTGGGATAAAAGAAAAGGAAAATTTATTACCATTTTATAAGAAAAGCTTTGGAATAAATAAATACAATTTTTCTATAAATAAAATCTCTTTTCTATATGAATTGCGTGCTTTATGTGTATAAGTTTATATGTAACAAGGATATGGAATAAACGAAGTTATAATATCGATTGGTATGGGACTTTAGGTAATATTTCTTCGGTTATTGTTTGGACATGTTATGTAGAATATTATCGTATGAAATTCTATATCATGAGAATTACAGGTAAATGGTTTAGTAATTTCGAGCGGTATGGGACGTTTGGCAATATTTTTGTTAGAACTAGGCCAGTTGGAAGAGGATAAAATAGGTGATTTCTAAAACAATTCTTATTTTGGATCTATTAGGCCTATGAAATCTAAAGAGATTTTAGACCCAATCTAAAATGTTTTTTAAATAAAATCCTTATTTTATTTAATTAATTTAAAAGAATTTGAATTTGGTATAAATTTAAATGTATGAGTGTATCAAACACACCCCTATTTATAGCAGTTACTTATTAAAGTTGATTTGGAGAAAGAAACCTTTTGTTTCTTTTTCTAAAACTTATGCAATCAATTGTGGGAAGATATAGTTTTACATGGAGAGAGAAACCTTCCATTTTTCTCTCTCTTTAATTAGACTGGTGTATTATTAAATGTCATTGATGATCAATTTAAACATGGCATGAAATGTGAGTAAATCCAAATATACTAACAATGTATATTGTGTAAGTGCAACATATAAGAAGTGTGCATCGTTAATGTTTCCTTTATACGTTCCTTTATTGTCCATAGTTTTATTTAAAATACTACATACATATATACACACACAGTAGAACTTATATGCATATACATATACATATACATACATGCGAATATGTTAAAATTAAGTTTCACTATTTTATAAGCTTGAAATTAAAAGCAACATTTTGAATCTAGTATCAAAACTAAGAAGGATTTAAGACTAATATTATGATTTTACACGTAAGTCCATTTTATAAATCCTAAATTAAATCAATACACACACACATACCAAAAACTGTAAATTATGTTTCAAACCTAAAATAACATGTATATGCATAAAATTTATAAACTCTAATACATGCTTTGAAAATTAAAGTAACAAATTAAAGCCTAACTTTAATTTAAAAGGAAATCAAAGGGTTGGTGATATTTTACAAAAAAACTTAGTAATAGCTATTTAACTAGTGCGAACCCGTGCTACGCACACGGATTACTATTATAATTGTTGTTCTAAATATCATGTAAACAGTTTTAACTTTCAAATTAATGATGGTTAGTAAGAAGCCTTTGATGAGCTATATTAATCAAATCATCATTTGCATCATGTATGGCATGACCCATCATGAATCAATAAGCTAGCAATTGTTCCGGTTATATTGGTTTTTAACAACTGCACTACAAAGCCAGTACAATCCATTTTAACAACTGCACTACAAAGCCAGAACAATGGATTGTACGCAATAAAGAATAAATGATACATAGGGAGGTTTACCACATGAGCAATGAAATTAAGATATAATTCTTGGGAATACAATGCAAATTATAATAAAAAATTTATTTTTCAATACAACATATTAACTTGGTTGAAATACAATAAATCATTACAAAAAATATTAAAAGTACAGTTATACTGTCATTACAATAGACTCTGTAGTCTACCATCTGGACATTTCTTTTATAATGCTTCAGTTATAATCTGCACATGGACTGAATGATCATAAATTGGTTAAAATAGTTGGATATTTGTGTTGAATTAACAAACATAAGATCAAGCCTATATATCAAACAATCAGTAAACAATGAAATTTTAAATATTTTCAATACAAAGTTGTGTATTGTTGAAATCATTAGATAAACCAACAAACAGTGTGATTATATACGTTGCTTCACAGAAGTTAATTACGTCTGGCTCCAATATCATTTCTGTGAATAAACAAATGTAGGGCTCCAATTGTATGCATGCTCCAACACCCATACTAATTAATGATGGCAGTATTGACAACAAAAACAAAGCAAATTATGCAACTCATAACCACTATGCACCATCAGTTATCCTATGAGTGAAATAACATTAAAGGATAATAGAATAGGAAAATGATGTGTTCAAGATCAAAACGAATAGGATTATCCCGTACGTAATCAATATAGGCAATGCTAACAAAAAATAATAATAAAGAAAGGATTCTTGGAATCTGAGTGAAATAATACGATGATTAGCTTTCAGTTGTGTCATTATGTTGAAGAAACAATGTACTTGATAATCAGAATTAAAGTATATGCTTTCTAAAATGAAAATAGGGTGAAATTGGGTTAACTAAACAAAACTCCAATTCTAAAAAGAAATGAATAGTAGAGTTGGTTAAATAATCAACTTTAAAATGTGAGTATAATATTTTTGGTAGTAGGTCAAACCCAAAAAAAAGTGGATTCTCATATTTTAATCTAATAGTGTTATGCCTTGTACTGTTCTCTACATTATTACCATTAGGTAAAAATTCATTTTCGAAATAAAAATCAAAATGAAGAAGCCAATTAACCAATAGGATCAAATGTTGAGTACATTGTAACTTTTACTTTTTCCACTAACCATGTACAAAAGCATGGTCTTGAAATCACCTTTCCTTGTTGTTTATTGCAGATTCCAACATCATAATTAGATAATCACATCAACTATTTATTAGCAGTACTGCTCTTGACATGAGCAATGTATAAATCTTGGTGAAACCACTTTATTGAATCTAGTTTAACTAACACCCTAAATGAACAAATGTAAAACACGCCTAACAATGGAAGATCATAGATAGAAGGATATAAGCTGTGTAATATACTTGAAAACCTCCATTTAAGAATTAAATGAAGGATGTTTCCATTTCAATCTCACAGAAATGTAAGACATGCATAACAATTGAAGATTAAAGTTAGTAAATAAGGATATAAGATGTGTAATATACTTAAATAAACCTTCCTTCACAAATTAAATGAAGGAACGTTCAATTTTAGTCTCAAAAATACCCCTGAACTTCTAATTTGCATTTGAATGTTAAAGTTTCTTTTTAAAATTAGCTGAAGCTTTGGCTCCAATCCTTCTATATTAATAGAATGTTCATTTTCCTCCATTTCTACACTTTACTTACTTTATCTATTTAAGAGCTTACACACAATTTAATATTTTTATTTATTATGCATTGAAAAATATTAGCATGTCACTTATATTAAATAATAAGGATGTCACCACTACTATACCATCCAGAAGATGGTTCATGATTTGAAATCCAAATTAACCATAGTGGAAAAAAATTTATTATGAAAGCATGTTTGAACCATAAAAAAAATTAAATATAATTCCTATGAATCATCAGCTGAAACTACATAATAAAGGGCTAAAAAATAACATCACAAACTAATGTTTCTTAAGTAAAAACGATTGAGAAAAACAATCAAAAAATGAAAAAAATATCTACAATATGTGTAGCATACAATACATTTTAGAGTTGGTTACAATTACCCTTTTTTCGTAGCACGTCAATACTTTAGAGAAATCTATCAGATTAAAATCCAATTTTGATCAGAAATTCACAAAACTAATGTAAAAGGTAAGATAAGAAAAAACAAAGCAAACTCTATGATCTTTACTTGAGAGGAGATGAATTGATGGATCCTTGAGCGATCTCAAATATATCTACATAAGGCATATTTTGTTCCATGATTAATCCAAAATGTTCAAGGATGTAGGCATGAAATCAATATGGTGACAATTTTACTTATAAACAGACCTTCTAAAATAAATTATAAATGGAGTTTCTCATACTAATAAAATAGAAAAAGCAAAAACTATTTCACTTTATAATTAGCTGCCAAACCAGTATTCTTAGCAGAGCAAGTCTTTTCTACTGCAGCTTTTGCATAACTATTTTGCTTTCTAAATTCATAATTTTCAAGAAGACTATATATGTAATCTAGTTCAAGTTTTTTTACATAAAAATTTATTTAAAATAGTTACCAATAGGTGTTTTATCTTGGAAATAAGTAGCGAATAAGCACTAAACGTTGATATTTATATAAAAAGAAACTCTCTATATAAGGTAAATAATAAGTAAGAAGAGGATGATAAATTTATAACATAATTTTTTAGAAAGTCTAGTGATAAATTTATGGATTTCATTTTCATTTTTATCTTGTTAATCATATATGATTTTATGTCGACAGGCATGTATGTTTTTACAAAATCTTTATATACCAACATTCCAATATTGTTGCAATAGAAGAAAATTTAAATATTAGCATGTGTGAATGAATCTTTGCCTTCACAAAGTAGACAGATAAGTATAAGGATCAAAAAGTAATTATGGAGGTTAGATATGGGGAATACAATAAGAAAACTTCTTTGTCAGAATAACAATCATCCAGCCTAATTTAACAACGCCTAGCCATTTTTCTGTCCGAATTAATTTTCTCAGTAACAAATAAAAAACTGAAGCAGTTTGTACTAAAAAAAATCATTACTAATTGGGTGATCATTAAACGAATTTGAAGCTGATATACCGGGACCAACAGTTTTTAGCAATGAAAGCCCTTTATGATAGTTGTTGAATCCAATGTCAGATATACATGGTAACATACTAACACAAAAATAAATTTTGTTTTGTGATTTTTAAATTAGTGACTCTTTGGTTTGCAATTCAAAATGCCTATATGAAAAAACAATTTGGATTTCTCTGTAAAATTATATCATGCAGATTTTATACTAACAGTCATGATTTTTTTCCCCTACATAGAATAAAATATACATATTTTTTAATTGTAATTTTGAACTTGTCACCAAATCGATCAGTTGCATCATTTACAGCAACATTGACAGTTGGACATTGTACTATCATAATGACAACGTGTATTTTTATGCACTGTACCATACTACCAAATTGGGTAAGGATATGAAATGGAAGCTAAGTGCGTAACAGAGAAATTATGATAATTTCACAGATGCTGGACTGAGAATTACAGGGAGAAATATACAACACGGAAATGATGACAGAAATCAATCAGCCGAAAAGAACATTCATTTGTAGGAAGCAGGTTAAGAATGAATTAATGATAGATAACAACAAAGCGAACCGACAGGCAAGAAGCAGGGCTAACACCGCAGTTACAGGGAGAAGTGAGATTCTGATAGGACAAACCAAAAATTTTTCCCAATTCATTAAATCTTTCTACACATAAGGAGTTAGAATCTGAACACGATAACTCATATAATATTTCTTTAACCGGAAAAATAGTGGTACTGAACTAAAATGCGTAGTTGTACACATTGTGTGTGTAACATTTAGAGAGGGAAATACAGGAGGAAAAAAATGTAAATACCTCCCTTGCTTTGATGTTTCAGTCACCATTTATTCCTCCAAGCATTTTGAAATTGCCTTATCCTGTCAAAATGAGTAGCAGGTTTCATTTCACAGGTAATAACATGTAATAAATTTAACTATTGTAGGTTAGCAAATGTATAGTAAGCAGAAATATGTTAGAAGACCATACAAATCGAAAATAAAGACGATTTTTTGGAAAGTGCTTTGTACAATTTTTGTTTCAAAGCTTATAAATTTAGGTTCAAATAATAGCCGTTTAACATTGACATGCAATATACGCTCGAACCATGCCATAGATTAAAGCAGTTGGATATCAGCAATGTTAATTACTGCATTGGTGAATTTCAGTGCTGATGCAAACATAATTTGGGAACAGACTGAAAATCCTAACACAGTGCCCAATTAGATTGATTCAGGAAGACATATTCAAAGTACTCAAGGGTAAGACAATACAGTAGGTTAAGGTTTAGTAATAATCATTTTGAAGACTAAATTTCATAACATATATGCTTGGGAAAAATGTTTTATGATTAGTGTTTACAATTTTCCAACTGTTATATGTGAGTCCTTATCAGATTAGCATGCCACCATTAGGGAAACACTCAAAGGGCACATGAAACAGTAGTTGCTTTTGTTCATAAGCATGTACAGATATGAAAGTCGTTGTTAGAAATCAAATGATTTTCATCACAAAGCCAGCCGGAGACATAACTGTTAATAGCATTTTAACTCAAATACACGTCAGGTGGCCTGCAAATGCATATTTTGATGCTGAAGTATAAATTGAAAGCCATTTTGTTTTAGCATGGAAAAATAAGTTTTAATAAAATAGTTGGAAAGCTAAAATATTCGGGTTCACTGTTAATTAGCAATCCATAGCCAAAAAGCTTAGTTCAGGTTTACATATGGAGTACTCATGATATATTCAAACGACACACGAAATAAAAGTTCCTTTTGTTCATAATCATGTATCGTTTGAATGTCAATATTATAAATCCAATGTTTATTTCATCACAAAACCATCTCGAGGCATAACTATTAGTGGCATTTTAATTCGGATCTACAACATGTGGCATGCAGATCATTACATTTTATACCAAAGTGTAACGTAATACCCTTTATGCTTTAGAATGGAAAAATAAAACTCCAGTACAATACTTGGAAATCAAAAAAATTCAAATTCATCGTTATTTAGCAATCGAAAGCCATAAAGCCTTTTTCAGATTCACATATGGAGCAAACACAATAGAAGTTTACATAAAAAAAATAACATACGGTTTAGTAAAACAAAGTGATTATAATTTTTGTGCGCTTCGTTCCACTGAACAGAACCCATAGTTTTCAAAAACTTTGTCAGGACTGTTTCAAAGTTGACATAAAAAAAGCTCCACCTAGTAAAGATGCATAACGTCGACAAATAATTCATGTTATAGTTGAACATACAACAGTTTAAGGTAGTATGTATAACCTATCCAATTATCATAAGCAGTCCACTATCAAACATCTGAGCAAACCGATGAAAACATGCCTCTTTTGTTAAATCCCTCTGTCTCTAATATTTTAAAATTGTAAAAACTTATGGATCAAACTGTTCAGAAAAATGTATTTTATGACAACAATAAGTTCCTATAAATGAACCCTAAGTAGTCGAACAATACAAAGGCAATATAAACTTCATGAAATTACCTATACGTACTTCTACAGATCGATATTATTGGTTGACCTATGCAAGCACATTACTTTTCATTTAAGAATACACGAAATCGTAGGTATGGATAAAACTTTGCCGATATAGCAAAAATTAAAAGTCCCAAACACCTAATACAATATTTTTTAGCTTACAGCAAAGTGAAGAGAGCGAAAAAAATTGTTTACCATAACTGAAATCGACAACGGTGAAGATGGTACGCCCGCAACAGGGTGCGAAGCTACAGCTATAGCCTTCAAATGTGGAAGTTGATCGACATCTGGAAGGAGGACGTGGTCTGGTGGGAGAGTACAAATTTCTAGGGTTTTTGAGAAAGGAAAACGGGCTGCGGAGTATTTTTTGGGGCGACAGAGGTTGGGATACGGGAGGATGAAAAGGCGAGAAAGGAAGAGTAATGAGAGAGGGGATAGAATTTCGTGATGCTGCTTTGGGATAGTCGAGACTCTTCAGTTGCCAAATTTCAAGGGGGCTTCTATGAGCTTGAAAGTGAACTCACTAATAATAATATAGTATAGATAATTACCTTTTTTTAAACACTTTCAAAATATGAAATAAGCAAAAGACTGTAGTCAAAGCGACAAACACTAACCATATGTATAAAATTTCCAAAGTGATACCAAATAGAAAACATATGCAGTTTATTCATATTTGTATATGTAACCATTAATAGAATTATGTCATTACTTAAAAATTAGTTTCAGTCATTTTTTGAACAACATATTTAAAAAATGATAAAAAAACAAGTAGGACAAATCAAACATATATGTATTTGTTGCAAAGGTTTCAGATCTAAAATATATAAACAATATGAACAATTAATTAAATGTGAAATCATATGAAATATATCTAAAGATGACTAGATAAACATGTAATCAATCAAAGTATATCTTAAAATGGATTCAAATTAAAATAACATGGTGAACGTATGTCATTAATTAAGATGTAAGGAAAGGGGGATCTAATCTATGTAACTGAAGAAATAAATAAATATACATATTAGATGAGATATGTAACAGATCCAATTCATATGGACAAGATGGATAAATGAAATTAGAATTATCACCTTGAGATGTAGCAAAGAGAATGCACCTTGAATGATGAGATTGCTCCTAGGTCCAGAAATCAACCTCTAGGTGTTGTAGATATCAAGAGGTATAAAAGACCATTTGTTTTAATTTTATTTTGATTTTATTTTGGGATTTTTCGTAAGCGTTGGAGGCCATTATTTTGGTTGGAATAGCAGAGGGAGAGAGGAAAAATGAATTGTCTGCAGAAGGAATGATCAACGAATTGAAAGAGATTTTGTTTTTAAGGAAAACATTGAAACTTTTCTAATTCCTCCTGTGACGACCGCCCACGACCCCTGCACTGAACCTAGATAAAGTGCGCTGTAAAGTGTGCCAGGTGACCATGGACGATTGTCAGGGTAAATTTAAACAACAGAATCTATCGTATCACTCACAGCGCATGGACAAAATACAATAGAATATATATATATATAGTGAAGCTTCACAGAATAGAATTTCATCAATTAAACTTCATAATAGTTGGATAAAAAACATCTGAATAGTCAATACATCAAGCCTCACTACATATCACTCAGAGAATATACAAGCAGCGGAACATCCAGTACATATAGTAAGAAGATAATATGCAATCCTCCAGCTCGTCTTCGTCATCAGCATCGTAGAAAGCAAGAACAGCACCTGTCACCTATTACCTAGTCTGCCCGTCCCAAAATGGATGAACAGCCCAAGGCAATAAGAGTTAAAACATAAAGCCTTGAGTCAGACAATAGTCTTAGTGAGCGGTAAATTAACTAACAACATACCAAAAGAGCATAAAGGAAAAAGGAATAGGAATCCAACCCTCCCACTCCACCTCTTTCTACAGTGATAGCCCCCAGACACACACTAAGCAAAAGCAAACATAGCAAAGCATACAATTTAAAATAAAGCAATTATCACTCGAGTCAAGGGCGATGTTTTCCAAGTACAAACCCCCAAGGCCTAAACCAAGATCAGATAAGCACCCAGAAAATACCGCTCTTGAGACCGAATGATGATACAACCAAACATCCATGACTCTGGCTATCACTGTTATCATTGCTTCGATATCATCGTTAATTGAATGACCGGCTCATTATTTCATCCGTCCGTCAAGGGCTAATGGAAACCCCGGTTCTAGACATGACTCTGCACGTCATCGTGACCCGTGCCTAGGACTATCGAATCTGCCCAGAGTACTCGACTAACAATCAGTAGCCTTCAGGGACTATCAAATCTGCCCAACGTACTCTTGCTTTGAGCATGCTAGAACCTTCAACAATGATGAGATCTCAGCCTTCTAGTCATCCTCCTCGACGACTATTTCCATACTAGCTCAAGCGCCTCTCGAGCAAACCATTATCCTCAAACTCGAACCATTTCACCGAGTTATCAATCTGCTTGGAATGATCCCGTCTGGATTAGACCAAGGCTATCTCATATCATACTTCGCCTCATCATCATCATAGCAAAGCTTCATCTCAACATCATCATCAAATCTATCCATATGAGCTTCATCATCCGCTACATATGCCACAAGCAGCTTTTCCAATTCAAGAGCCTTTCCCTTAGCTTTCGAATCATCTTCGACCATCTTGTCTAAATCAAATCATCAATCATCTAATTCATAGCAATCAATCAAATCAAACATTAATCTAAGTAAACAAGCATTCAAATATGATCTAAATAGACAATTATAACAATAATGGCAATTTCGTAATTAAAGAGTCAAAAGTCTAACAAGCATGAAAACATGAGCAATATCTCTATAATCTTGATGAATGAACTTGCATAGGTTAACATGTAGTAAAATGGATGCCAAATCATTATGAACAATGGATTTATATGGATCTATACTTAGGATTAGGAAAAATGCATGGAAATCACTACTTTAACATAAAATCAATCCAACGATCCGATATACTCCTTTGGATCCGTGTGAGAGATAATCACCACTCACCAAATCACCTAAACACCTCAAAAGAAACACACTTCAGATCTGGACAGCGAAGGATCTAACTCGATCTATCACAAATCCGCTTCAAACGATGAAATCTCACTTTGATGGATGTAGATCTTCAACCTAAGCTCTTCAATCTTCAATTCGATCTTCGATTTGGATGGAAGGAAGTACTAAATCAAAGTGGAGAAAAGAAGTGAAGAAGTGTAGAACTCGAGCTCTCAAAATGTCAGCACTTCGTCGCTTCAAAATCCGGATCCCAAAAATGAAGAAGAACCCACCTATTTATAGGCAGATTTTCCTTAGGTCGTTCGCTCGGAGTTAGGTCGTCCACGACCTAAAAACCCTTACGACCTAAAACCCCACGACCTAAAATCTTCGACCTAACAGCCCCAAGCCTCTACGACCTTCGACCTAACATATGCGCACTCCTACGACCTAACCAGATGTGCTTCTACGACCTAACGACTTAGCGCATCAGCGCACCCAAGCGACCTACGACCTAACCCAGATGCGCTTCCTCGTGACCTAACGAATGCGCATCCATGCGACCTAACAGATCCAACGACCTACGCGCATCCGCGACCTATGACCTAACAAACCTGCGACCTAACACACACACGCGACCTAACCAACTAAGCCAGGATACGACCTAACTCCTTAGGTCGTCTAATCGACCTAACTACGCTAACTCACTCTCTTATACCGTTAGCACTTAGGTCGCTAACCACTAGGTTACTACTCACTAGGTCGCTAACCACTAGGTCGTTAACTCGCTAACTCTCTTAGGTCGCTGCCTGTCCTTAAGTCGCTCAAACCTTAGGTCGCCAACATCCTATAGGTTGCCAAATTCTATAGGTCGCTAACTTTCTTAGGTCGCTCCAATCTCCTAGGTCACTCATTCGACCTAACCTGTTCCACGACCTAAGCCACCACACGACCTATCTTCTATACGACCTAACTATTATACGACCTAACTATCACACGACCTATCTATCATACGACCTAACTTCTTAGGTCGTTCCAATCCTTAGGTCGCTCCACTCCACTAGGTCATCTACTCCTTAACTCGCCATCTTCCTTAGGTCGCTCCAAACTCTCATACGACCTAAGACATAGACTCTGGACGACTTATCAACAATGCGACCAAATGTCAACTGTTTTACGATGTTTCGATCCGTAAAAATACGGGTCGTTACATTCTTCCCCCCTTAGGAATTTTGCCCCCGAAATTCCAAACAAACAGAGCAATCAAAGACTATTCTGCATGCTTACCATCCATAGCAATCAACAAACCATGCATCCAATTCTAGCTTAGCATGCAGAATTCTAAAACTTAGAACAAGTTACAATGTCGTTAGATGATACGACACCTTAGGGCCATACCTTGAAGAGTTCAGGATGAGCTTCTTTCATCCTCTCTTCCACCTCCCATGTACAGTCGTTATCATCATCACTCCATTGTATCTTGAGCAACTTAACTACCTTCCTCCTAAGCTGTTTCGTGTCGGTTTCCACAACACGAAGTGGCTTACGAGGTCTCTTATCGACTGGATCAACTTCGAAATCTTCACAGCTATCAGCAGAAACCACTGTATTCGAGTCGTGCACATACTTCCGTAGATATGATACATGAAAAACATTGTGCACACCCGACATCCTTTCTGGTAACTCCAATCGGTAGGCGAGCTTTCCAATTCGCTCGATGATCGGGAATGGTCCAACAAATCTCGGAGTCAATTTTCCTTTCTTCCCGAATCGAATAACATTCTTCAATGGAGAAATCTTCACAAAAACCATATCACCTACGTCGAACTCCAAATCCTTTCGACGCTTATCAGCATAACTTTTCTGACGGTCTTGGGCTGCCTTCATTCGTTGCCGAATGATCTCTATGCAATCTGAAGTCTGTCGAATCATCTCTGGCCCAAGTATCAGTTTTTCTCCGGTCTCTAACCAACATGTCGGAGAGTTACACGGTCTCCCATACAATGCCTCATACGGTGCCATACCAATGCTTGATTGGTAACTGTTGTTATACGAAAATTCCACCAAATGAAGGTGATCTTCCCATGATCCTCCGAAATCTAAAACACAAGCTCTGAGGAGATCTTCCAAAACTCGGTTGACTCTCTTGGTCTGACCATCTGTTTGAGGGTGATAAGCTGTACTCAAACACAACTCGGTTCCCAAAACTTCCTGGAAGCTCTTCCAAAATCCACTAGTGAACAATGGGTCTCGATCGCTCACTATACTCTTCGGAATACCATGGAATCGAACTATCCACTTAACATATAACTCAGCCAACTTTGATGTAGTCCTAGTCGATCGAACATGAATGAATCTTGCACTCTTAGTCAGACGACCTACGATGACCCAAATCCCTTCATTTCCCGTTCTTGTTCTTGGTAACCCATCGATAAAATCCATCGATATTTGCTCCCACTTCCATGTAGGAACGTCTAATGGCTGAAGCAATCCACTTGGCTTCTTCTGTTCGGCTTTTACCAACTGGCAGTTCATGCACTTGGAAATAAAATTTCCAACATCTTTCTTCATACCTTCCCAGTAATAGGTTCTCTTCATATCCCGATACATCTTGTTTCCACCTGGATGAATTGTCAACTTCGAGTGATGACTTTCCTTCAGAACTTCACTTCTCAATTCATCTATATCGGGAACAACTAGTCGTCCTTGCTTTCGAAGCCAACCCTCTTGATCGATCTCGAATCCTTTATCCTTTTCTGGGTTTAATCCAGATTCCAAATCACGGATAATCTTGACAAGCTTATCGTCTCGCTTTTGGCCCTCGCCAATTCTTTCCACAAGAGTCGGTCTTATTGATAAGTTTGCCAACATCTCAGATTCCAATTCACATCTGGGCCTGAAGTCAAATCCAGCTAAATACTCGAGATTCTTCCATTCTGAAAACATGACTCCCAATCCTGCATGTCTTCGACTTAACGCATCTGCCACTGCATTACCCTTTCCCGGAGTATAGGCTATACCAAAATCATATGATGCTAAAAACTCTAACCATCGTTGCTGCCGAAGATTCAAATCCTTTTGGGAGAAAAGATACTTCAACGACTTATGATCTGTAAACAACTCGAATCGAACTCCCAATAGATAATGTCTCCACATCTTCATAGCAAAAACAATCGCCGCCAACTCCAAATCATGAGTCGGATAATTCCTTTCATGCGGCTTCAGTTGTCGACTTGCATACGCACAACTTTATCCCTCTGCATCAGCACCGCTCCAAGTCCTATACCACATCCGTCGGTGTAAACCACCATCTCATCATTCCCACTTGGAATAGTCAAAACAGGAGCACTTGTCAATCGCTCCTTCAGGATTCCGAAAGCTTGCTCACACTTATCATCCCATCTGAACACTTGGTTCTTTTTCGTCAATCCTGTCAATGGTGCAGCTACCTTGGAAAAGTCTTTGATAAATCGACGATAATATCCTGCTAATCCAAGAAAACTTCTCACATCCGATGCATTCTTAGGTCTAACCCAATCCTGGATTGCTGCCACCTTAGCGGGATCAACCGCTATTCCACTTCCAGAAATAATATGGCCTAAGAACCTCACTTCACTCTTCCAGAAGTGACACTTCGAAAACTTAGCCTTCAGCTGATGTTTCCGTAAGATTTCCAAAACAATACGCAAGTGCGTCTTGTGCTCTTCTTCAGTTCTGGAATAAATCAAAATATCATCCACAAACACAAGTACGAACTTGTTCAACTGAGCTCTGAACACTCTATTCATAAGATCCACAAAATATGCTGGCGCATTAGTCAATCCAAACGGCATTACCAGCCACTCAAAGAAACCGGATGGTGTCCTAAAAGCAGTCTTCGGCACACTATCCTTAGCCACTCTTAACTGGTGAAATCCCGTTGCCAAATCCATCTGAGAAAACACCTTAGCTTCGTGAAGCTGATCAAACAAGTCATCTATTCTCGGCAATGGATACTTGTTCTTCTTAGTCACCTTATTCAGCTCACGATAATCCACACACAACCTCAACGATCCATCCGCTTTGGTTGCGAACACAACTGGTGCACCCCATTCGGACACACTACGCCGAATGAATCTTTTCTGCAAAAGATCATCAACCTGCACCTTCAACTCCTGCTGTTCCCTAGGCGCCATCCGCCTAAGAGGCATCACAACAGGTCTGGCTCCTTCAACTAGATCTATACGAAACTCAATCTCTCTATGCGGCGGTAACCCTTTGACCTCGTCAAAGACATCCTCAAATCCATTAGCGATTGGCAATGATGACAGTCCATCCCGTGGAACAACCAGCGAATACATGAAGCTCATGAAGACGCCTTCTTCATGCTTACATCGTATCACAATCTTTCGCCCCTCCACATTCTCGACTGTCACCTCCAACCTATCACAATCAACCTTTGCCGCATACTTCCTAAGCCAGTCCATACCCAAAATAATTCCGAACCCCGCAAAGTTCAGAACAAAACAATCACAAACAAAAGAGCAATCATGACTCGATACAATCAGACCACGACATAGCATACACAAACAAGACGAACCCTCAACTGGATTAGTCACAACCAATGGCCTATCAACAATATCCAGTTCTAAACCCAACCGGCATACAAGCTCATTACAAACAAACGAATGCGACGCCCCAGTATCAAATGGCACTCTAACTGGAATACCACATAGGAAAAGAGTACCCTGAACCACCACACTCTTTCCTTTCTCTTCAGCGGTAGGAGCTTTCGAAGATGATGGAACAGCCCCTAAAGCATAAGCTTGCACAATCTGCTTGTCCTTCCGCGGCTCTGGACAATTCTTCCTAACATGCCCCAGCTTGTCACAGTTGTGGCACTTCACCGGCACCTTCGGATTCTTGCAATCCCTGGAGAAATGGCCCTTCTGTTGACAATTGAAGCAGGTCACTTCGCCCTTCGGCTTCTTCTGGCCATCCTTACCCTTTTGTTGCTGCTGCTTTCTCTTCTTGTTCCCACCCTGCTGTGGTTTAGACTCTTTCCTGGTCACAGCAACAACAGATCCTTTCTTAGGAAACAGATTCTCGTGCCTGAGAGCCTTCTCTACAAGCTTCTCAAATGGATCGTCCAAATGATCCACCAACTGCCTCCCAAGGTAACTGTCCAAGCCTGTCACAAACTTCTCATTCTTCTGGTACGAAGATTCAATATACGAACGGGCATACTTGGACAAAGCTTCAAACTCAGAAACATACTCAAGAACTGGTCTTCCACCTTGCTTGAGCTCCACAAACTTCTTAAACAGAACAGACTTCTGAGCCGTAGAAATGAACTTAGCTTCAAATCTGACTTGGAATTGCTCCCAAGTAATCTCTTCCTTTGGAGTATCAATGGTGATAGAGTTCCACCAATCAGAAGCTCTCCCTTGAAGCTGTCTTGATGCTAACTTCCTCCTAGTCGCATCCTCAATTCCCAAATCACTAAAGATCCTTCTACAAGCATCTATTCATCTCTGAACTTCAATGGTTGGTTCTGTTCCCAAGAAAATCTTTCCTCCAAGAGCAGAATATTCCTTACACAACTTAGCAAAATCCACCGGCTTTGGAGTTTGAACTTGAACTCCAACATCCACCGATGGCCCCGGAGCTGGCATCCTTCTCATGATCGAAGTCATCATAGCTTCGAACATAGTAACATAATCAGAAGCCCCCTCAGTAGCACGGCCTTCCCTAGCAGCTGGTCTCCCTCTTCGACTCATTCTTAATATCTATAAAAAGGAATGATTAGCACACCTTGAGAAACAACTGCATAAAGGACTCAAACTCTACTAGGCTACTATATTATATATAGTAATCATCCATCAAAATACAATTACGTCTCTCATACGTAGTTATGTCAGCGAGCGTTGGGTAAAATCGATTAACCAATGCTCTGATACAAAATGTGACGACCGCCCATGACCCCTGCACTGAACCTAGATAAAGTGCGCTGTAAAGTATGCCAGGTGACCATGGACGATTGTCAGGGTAAATTTAAACAACAGAATCTATCGTATCACTCACAGCGCATGGACAAAATACAATAGAATATATATATATATATATATATATATATAGTGAAGCTTCACAGAATAGAATTTCATCAATCAAACTTCATAATAGTTGGATACAAAACATCTGAATAGTCAATACATCAAGCCTCACTACATATCACTCAGAGAATATACAAGCAGTGGAACATCCAGTACATATAGTAAGAAGATAATATGCAATCCTCTAGCTCATCTTCATCATCAGCATCGTAGAAAGCAAGAACAGCACCTGTCACCTGCTACCTAGTCTGCCCATCCCAAAATGGACGAACAGCCCAAGGCAATAAGAGTTAAAACATAAAGCCTTGAGTCAGACAACAGTCTTAGTGAGCGGTAAATTAACTAACAACATACCAAAAGAGCATAAAGGAAAAAGGAATAGGAATCCAACCCTCCCACTCCACCTCTTTCTACAGTGATAGCCCCCAGACACACACTAAGCAGAAGCAAACATAGCAAAGCATACAATTTAAAATAAAACAATTATCACTCGAGTCAAGGGCGATGTTTTCCAAGTACAAACCCCCAAGGCCTAAACCAAGATCAGATAAGCACCCAGAAAATACCGCTCTTGAGACCGAATGATGATACAACCAAACATCCATGACTCTGGCTATCACTGTTATCATTGCTTCGATATCATCGTTAATTGAATGACCGGCTCATTATTTCATCCGTCCGTCAAGGGCTAATGGAAACCCCAGTTCTAGACATGACTCTGCACGTCATCGTGACCCGTGCCTAGGACTATCGAATCTGCCCAGAGTACTCGACTACCAATCAGTAGCCTTCAGGGACTATCAAATCTGCCCAACGTACTCTTGCTTTGAGCATGCTAGAACCTTCAACAACGATGAGATCTCAGCCTTCTAGTCATCCTCCTCGACGACTATTTCCATACTAGCTCAAGCGCCTCTCGAGCAAACCATTATCCTCAAACTCGAACCATTTCACCGAGTTATCAATCTGCTTGGAATGATCCCGTCTGGATTAGACCAAGGCTATCTCATATCATACTTCGCCTCATCATCATCATAGCAAAGCTTCATCTCAACATCATCATCAAATCTATCCATATGAGCTTCATCATCCGCTACATATGCCACAAGCAGCTTTTCCAATTCAAGAGCCTTTCCCTTAGCTTTCGAATCATCTTCGACCATCTTGTCTAAATCAAATCATCAATCATCTAATTCATAGCAATCAATCAAATCAAACATTAATCCAAGTAAACAAGCATTCAAATATGATCAAAATAGACAATTATAACAATAATGGCAATTTCGTAATTAAAGAGTCAAAAGTCTAACAAGCATGAAAACATGAGCAATATCTCTATAATCTTGATGAATGAACTTGCATAGGTTAACATGTAGTAAAATGGATGCCAAATCATTATGAACAATGGATCTATATGGATCTATACTTAGGATTAGGAAAAATGCATGGAAATCACTACTTTAACACAAAATCAAGCCAACGATCCGATATACTCCTTTGGATCCGTGTGAGAGATAATCACCACTCACCAAATCACCTAAACACCTCAAAAGAAACACACTTCAGATCTAGACAGCGAAGGATCTAACTCGATCTATCACAAATCCGCTTCAAACGATGAAATCTCACTTTGATGGATGTAGATCTTCAACCTAAGCTCTCGATCTTCGATTTGGATGGAAGGAAGTACTAAATCAAAGTGGAGAAAAGAAGTGAAGAAGTGTAGAACTCGAGCTCTCAAAATGTCAGCACTTCGTCGCTTCAAAATCCGGATCCCAAAAATGAAGAAGAACCCACCTATTTATAGGCAGATTTTCCTTAGGTCGTTCGCTCGGAGTTAGATCGTCCACGACCTAAAAACCCTTACGACCTAAAACCCCACGACCTAAAATCTTCGACCTAACAGCCCTAAGCCTCTACGACCTTCGACCTAACATATGCGCACTCCTACGACCTAACCAGATGCGCTTCTACGACCTAACGACTTAACGCATCAGCGCACCCAAGCGACCTACGACCTAACCCAGATGCGCTTCCTCGCGACCTAACGAATGCGCATCCATGCGACCTAACAGATCCAACGACCTACGCGCATCCACGACCTACGACCTAACAAACCTGCGACCTAACACACACGCGACCTAACCAACTAAGCCAGGATACGACCTAACTCCTTAGGTCGTCTAATCGACCTAACTACGCTAACTCACTCTCTTATACCGTTAGCACTTAGGTCGCTAACCACTAGGTTACTACTCACTAGGTTGCTAACCACTAGGTCGTTAACTCGCTAACTCTCTTAGGTCATTGCCTGTCCTTAAGTCGCTCAAACCTTAGGTCGCCCACATCCTATAGGTTTCCAAATTCTATAGGTCGCTAACTTTCTTAGGTCGCTCCAATCTCCTAGGTCGCTCATTCGACCTAAACTGTTCCACGACCTAAGCCACCACACGACCTATCTTCTATACGACCTAACTATTATACGACCTAACTATATATCACACGACCTATCTATCATACGACCTAACTTCTTAGGTCGTTCCAATCCTTAGGTCGCTCCACTCCACTAGGTCGTCTACTCCTTAACTCGCCATCTTCCTTAGGTCGCTCCAAACTCTCATACGACCTAAGACTTAGACTCTGGACGACTTATATTAGACTTTTGACTCTTTAATTACGAAATTGCCATTATTGTTATAATTGTCTATTTAGATCATATTTGAATGCTTGTTTACTTGGATTAATGTTTGATTTGATTGATTGCTATGAATTAGATGATTGATGATTTGATTTAGACAAGATGGTCGAAGATGATTCGAAAGCTAAGGGAAAGGCTCTTGAATTGGAAAAGCTGCTTGTGGCATATGTAGCGGATGATGAAGCTCATATGGATAGATTTGATGATGATGTTGAGATGAAGCTTTGCTATGATGATGATGAGGCGAAGTATGATATGAGATAGCCTTGGTCTAATCCAGACGGGATCATTCCAAGCAGATTGATAACTCGGTGAAATGGTTCGAGTTTGAGGATAATGGTTTGCTCGAGAGGCGCTTGAGCTAGTGTGGAAATAGTCGTCGAGGAGGATGACTAGAAGGCTGAGATCTCATCGTTGTTGAAGGTTCTAGCATGCTCAAAGCAAGAGTACGTTGGGCAGATTTGATAGTCCATGAAGGCTACTGATTGGTAGTCGAGTACTCTGGGAAGATTCGATAGTCCTAGGCACGGGTCACGATGACGTGCAGAGTCATGTCTAGAACCGGGGTTTCCATTAGCCCTTGACGGACGGATGAAATAATGAGTCGGTCATTCAATTAACGATGATATCGAAGCAATGATAACAGTGATAGCCAGAGTCATGGATGTTTGGTTGTATCATCATTCGGTCTCAAGAGCGGTATTTTCTGGGTGCTTATCTGATCTTGGTTTAGGCCTTGGGGGTTTGTACTTGGAAAACATCGCGCTTGACTCGAGTGATAATTGCTTTATTTTAAATTGTATGCTTTGCTATGTTTGCTTCTGCTTAGTGTGTGTTTGGGGGCTATCACTGTAGAAAGAGGTGGAGTGGGAGGGTTGGATTCCTATTCCTTTTTCCTTTATGCTCTTTTGGTATGTTGTTAGTTAATTTACCGCTCACTAAGACTGTTGTCTGACTCAAGGCTTTATGTTTTAACTCTTATTGCCTTGGGCTGTTCGTCCATTTTGGGACGGGCAGACTAGGTAGCAGGTGACAGGTGTTGTTCTTGCTTTCTACGATGCTGATGACGAAGACGAGCTGGAGGATTGCATATTATCTTCTTACTATATGTACTGGATGTTCCGCTGCTTGTATATTCTCTGAGTGATATGTAGTGAGGCTTGATGTATTGACTATTCAGATGTTTTGTATCCAACTATTATGAAGTTTGATTGATGAAATTTTATTCTGTGAAGCTTCACTATATATATATATATATTCTATTGTATTTTTTCCATGCGCTGTGAGTGATACGATAGATTCTGTTGTTTAAATTTACCCTGACAATCGTCCATGGTCACCTGGCACACTTTACAGCGCACTTTATCTAGGTTCAGTGCAGGGGTCGTGGGCGGTCGTCACACCTCCCTTAAAATCTTCCCACTTTTATTGCTAATTAAGTCTCCATCAAATCCCCATTATATATATGAATGGGCTGCTAAAGAAAGTGCCTAGATAAGCCTTGAAAATTTCCAAATCCACCTAGTAATTTATTCATTAAAATCAAATTTAAATGTTCGTCGATATCATATATCGATATGTACGTATATGAATAAATTTTATAAATGCATTTATTAAATACTAATGGCATTCAAACAAATCAAATAAAATTTAATAGCTAATATTTCTTAAATACCATTAATTTACAACAATTATAAATTAATCAAATCACGTAGTTTTTTGGAGTATTCATCATTACGGTTGTGCGACCCAAATGTGTAAATTCAGTCAACGATTAATATCAAACAATTCGAATATTAACAATCACATGTCACCTTAGCTAGTGGTGTGACATTTTAGCTAAATTTATCGATTATGCGCCTTTCTGATAAAATCCAATTTTAATTATTATACGCGGTACCTGGTAGTAATAATTATTTACATCAAGTCCCTTTGTCAAAACTATATCACAATAGGACTTATGGAATTTGGTTTTGGTCAAAACTCCAACATCATCCACATTCAACTTTGTAATTCCAAACACAAAAATCTTGGTTCAATAATAACAATTATTATTAACCATACTGCTCTAGCCAAAGACTTTGATTTTGAGTTGACTACAATTGACCATCATACTAACCACATATAACCGAGGAGACGAATTATCTATTGAGTGGTATTTCGTTTCCAATGCTTCAACTCGGACCCAACTATAGTCATTTGATGGACGCAATGTCATGATTTAACTATAATTAAAGGGGAGTATCCACATTAAAGTTCACTGGTATTCTCGAGTCTAATAAACTGTGTAACATCGTCACTTCGAGATTGTTTATTTGACTTTAGTTATATTGACCAACAGAGAACTCTTGAGCGAGTCATTCCATAGTTATCTAAGAATTATCAGTAAGTAACCCATTGGTGCCCACAACAGCCATGGGAAATCCACTGCCTAATGTTGGAGAGCGTTACGTACTATAGTCTCAACGGATGAATCAATATCCTTTCTTGAAAACATCTTGACTAGGAATATTTAAAACAGTATGTTATTTTCAATGCGATAAAATTCTCATGATTACAACACTTTGTAATTACTATCAATATATAATTTAAGGATTTCCATCTATATCTTTAAATTAATTACTTAATTATTTATACCAATATATAACAAGTATATAATAGAAAAAAACACCTTTTATTTTGAACAAGATTGGATAGATATATGTAACAAATTACATAATTGCTTCTAGGGCACATCCCTAACTCTATCAATTTCTCTGATTACCCTTTTGACTCGTAGTATAGAATATTATCGAGTGTAGTTTATGAGCATTTAGTAAACAAGCTAATAGCACTAGGTGGTATGGGATGCCTGAGCTGATATTTTTTCAATTATTCGTGAGTAGACATCACTCAATCAGGGTCGAATGTACGGGGTATTATATTATAGTGATGCGAACTAAGAGTGTGCAGGCTGAGAGCCATAAGTGTGACTATCTATTGTGTGTATACTCCTATTATACGGCATGAAATAAACCATATTGGCTAGTATCCATCCTAGCAGCCTAATTGTTGGGCCGCTCCCTATATCCGTGACACACCTTTTTGATGTGTATGGTTGAGAGCAAATGTAACAACCCGAGTTTTTCTAACACGAAAAACCGGACCATTTTAGTTAAGAAGAAGAGGTAGAAGAAGAAAAATAGAAAACAACAGCAGAATCTCACATACGCAGCGGAATAAAATATAATATATATCAACAGATCTTTACACAAATCAAACTGTATCTGTATATATATATACATCCAAATACATCATCAGAGTACATCACATCAATATCATACAACTGAATACACAGCAGAAAAATAATAGCAAGTACGAGAGTACGTATCGTCATCCAGCTCGTCTCCTGAGCTTCACATCATCATATCCTGTAACCTATAATACTCGGTCTGACCCGAGCATCATATAAAACAATACCCGAGTCAGTCTGGAAAACCAGCGTGAGAAAATCACACTCAATTGATTATTAAAGTTTCAAATATCCTTTAAAAATAAAAAGCATCTCGTAAGACCACGCCACAAATAAACATGTCAGGTTTTTACCTTACGATAGCTAAAAACACTTTTTATAAAATCCTCTGATATTATAATAGTGTCTATTCACAAATACTTATTAAAATAGCTGAAATTGTTACATTATTAAATTCCAGCATACTAGCCACAAAAGTGGGTAATACAAACAAATACCGTACAAGGCACGTAGGAAAAATGGATTTCCAACGAATGACTAGGCACTGGGGTACCACCTATCACAGTACGTGGCCTAGATCACCGTACCGAGGAGTACGCCCGCTCCTCTGCAACACGAGGCCGGAACCATCCCTTACTGGATGATCCCGAATAAAATCACCCCACGGTTGGGATCAGCAACCGCACCACTAAGCCGAAATAAAAAGGGACATCTAGACAGGGATGACCTTACCCTCCAGTGGGAGCTACCCACGAAGCCTTGCTGCATAACCCCTGATTTTCAGTCATTCCCGGTTGATGAGGTTCGAGGCTAAATGATACCTTTTTAGAGAACATATCCCTTAGAATGCCCATCGTCCGCTGACGATGTTTCGCAAGCATTCGTCCATACCAGTCCGTCCTGGGTTTGAACGGAACCGAAGGCACTATTCCTACTACATCCATTTTGGAAATATCCTCAGGATTAGTAGCGACTAGCCCTTGCACTTCACTGCTCCATCTTCGACTCCGAAATCGTTACACGAAACGTACAAACCGGATCGAAGTGGTATTCGAGTCTCCAGACCTAGAATCCCGGTATACGGAAACCCGATCCCGGTCTCTTCGAAACGATCAGCGCATTGGCCAATATTGATAGTCGGTTATTTAACTATCAATTAACATCCACAAGCAACCATCACACAATAAATAGTTTCCCACATTTATTTGCCCAAATATCTTTCCAAGATATATTTCCAAATTTTCAAACTCCTTTTGAAAACAATTTCAAACAATTTCCGCTTACGGAATACATTTCCAAATATTTATTTCTCTGAAACACCAAGTACAAAACACTTTTAGATTTTAAAATAATTTAAAAACACTTTATTTTAAAATATATTTTATAACATTGAAATCAAACTACTTTAATACTTTATTAAAAATATATACTTTAAATTAAACTACTAAATTTCTCTTTTTAAAACAGAATAGCAAATCACTTTTATATAATTACTACAATAATAGATTTTTAAAATATACCTACTTTGAAAATTAACATTTAGAAATAATCAATTTTCTAAAACATGCTTTTTAAAACATACTTAAAACTTTTAACTTATATTTAAAATTGCTTTGAAAACGTACTTGGCTATCCAGAGAAATATACTTCTCATTTCCATCTTTTTAAAAATAAATCAACATTTATTTTTAAACCAAACCATATCTTTTTATAAATTCCCACCTTGAATTTATATTCAAATATCCACTATATTTTATTTCACTTTATAAACCCAGTTTATATCTCCAAAATCTCACTTCTCTTTTAAAATTCCAATTTTAAATAACTAAATCAATTTCCAATTGATTTTCCAATTTACTTTACTTTACTTTGAAATAAATTTCCTTTACTACTTCATTTATTTCAAAATACATTAACTTTTAGATTTATTCCTTTATTTGAGTTAAAACCCTTTTTTTTTTTACTGAAAATACCAATTTTAAACTTCCAAAATTCCTTCTTTAGCCTTTAATTAAATTTAATCCTTACATTCAAAATAAATCCTTTATTCTTTAAATTTAATATCACTTTAGTTTAAAGTTAATATTTCCCTTGTTATTTCGAAATTCCCTTATTCCAATTCACTTGAATTATTTACTTAAATTTTACTCTTTTATTTCTTTCAAGATCCAATTCAATATATTTTGATAACTCCTTTTATTGAAATATTCAATCCAACCATATCATCCAATATTTCAATCATCAATAAAATCATCACAGGATATCAATATTCATAGAACAGAATATCAAATAATCTAAATAATTTTGAGGAATCCAGTTGGATCCCTCCAACCTGTTTCCCTGCATCCACAAACGTTAGCACAATACCAATTCCACTTCAAAATGGAATATCGCGGTATATGGGATTTATATAAATCATCCGCTATTATGCGGCGCATAGGGTCTCATCCGCTATATAAATGCGGGAATATCAACAACTCAAATATATACATATGCCAATATGTATATATTGCTATATACTACTATATATAGTATAGCACATCAATCAATGCAATCATCCAATCAATTATTTAAATTTAGCCATTTAAATTTAAATCTAACTGAGTGAGATTAACTCACCTTTTATTTTGTCCTGCCAATCCGCCATAAACCCGTTTGTTTCCTTTACGAATCCAGACCTTAAATAAGCATTAGATGATTTTATTAATAATGGAATTACCCACATAATTGATTTTCATTTATTAATAAAATTTGTAAACAAATTTTCCTTTACTAAACAATCCCTACCAACTAAAATAATCTAATAAGTAAATAAAACGAGTAAATTACTATAGTACATCTTCTAAAATAAATTAGGATATATGTATAAGAAATTTTTATCTTTGGAACTACATATGAACTAAATGACCAATATACATTATAAAATCAATCTTAATGAGTCCTATGATTATTATTATTTTTCTTTTTATTTACCCTATACTGTAAAAATATTTTGTAACCCTATATGTAAATTTTCTAACACAAATAACCTTACATATTAATTTGGAAAATAAAATAAATAAATAAACTGCTTACCACCTCGAATCGACGACCGGCCACCAGAACTCGTCATCGCAGCGAGTCTAGCCTGCCCACAAGTTGCCTCGTGCTCGTCTGAACAGATCCAGGTCACGAACCCTCGTCGACAGGCCCATCGCTCGAACCTTCACTCTATCACCTCACCAGACGCGCGCGAGTATCCCATCACCTCAGACTTCCTACTTGGCCCGCTCGCGTCGCTCGCGACTCTTTCCCATCGCGATCCCACGATTGATCTACAGCCTCGACGGTAGAAAATATCGCGTAGGAGCAAGGACGAGCCAACTATGGCTGATGGAATAGCCAAGTTTCGCAGCGATGATTAACTCGAAGGCGTTAATTTATGGAACCCTAGTTTTCACGGGTTCAAGCATCACGACATGGAGATTGCTATTGAACTGTGACTTTGAAGAGAACAGATTCAATTTGAATTAATTTGAGAATAGAGGGAGGTAAAGGGAAAACGAACGAAGGCAGCCTATTTTCTTTTCGAACGAGATAGCTTCAATTGAAAGGAACAACAGAGGGGGAGACGCGTGTTTATTAGGTAGGACACGTGTTTAAATTAGGCAATCTACAGTGACTTTCGAAATGAAAGGAGAAGATCTGATGTGAATTTCTTTTTAACTGGTCAATATAACTTATAATTTATATTTGAATTTCAATTAAATTTTCAGCGCGTTTATCTATCGTTCGCTCAAACCATAACTCCAAATGTTACAAAAATTGAAATCCGATAATAATACAATATTACGGACCCAATAGAACTGGTTTCGCTGAATTCCGAGACTGTGCCTCGGACGGCTATTTTTTTAAACTCAATTTCAACGATATATTTTTAAAACTGAACAAAACTCTTTAAAATTCCATTTTAAAAGTTCTATCATCTTCAGTATTAACAATATAAATTTTCTGAACCTTTGAACTATCTTTAACAGGCTTAAAATCAAGATTCAATACTTTACCCAATCCCGATAATTAAATTTAATAATTAATTATCCAAATAAATACTGTATATTTGAAATTAGAGTTAAAATTTAACCTTCGGATATTTAAAATAAATTAAATATCCATATTTCAAATATACAAAAATTCTGGGTCGTCACATTCCTCCCCCCTTAAAAGAATTTCGTCCCCGAAATTACCAGTTAAGAAGAATGTCCCATTTCCCGTTAGCTATTCCCCAAATTCAAACAGTTTTAATAATACCCAAACAATCTTTTATTAATGATACTCTAATCATCTTTTAACTTCCCAAACTTATTCATAAGTTCAACCCATATCACCTACTTATCAATTCAAATTTTAAATTTGAATTCAAATTTCGAACTATCAAAAATTTTCTTAAAATTTTTCTAACTCTCTAAATTTCCGAAAAATTTCGCCAGCGTCTCCTTTGCGCGGCTAGCTCAGTACTACTACAAAATGGCTCTACGGCCTCCCAATCTCAAAAAGAAAACAAAAAGCCAAGTGGCTGGATCCAAAACCCAATCAAATTTCATATAGAAATTCAAATACATACCTTTTTGTCGGGCCATTAAATTTTAGCTTCTAAATCAAAAATCCCAATCTATCTATTGCTTTTATACACCTGTATATCCTAATAAGCAATAATATTCAATCACAATTCCAAAGTCATTTTATCGACTTCTTTACAAATTTCCAATATTTGTTTTACTTAAGCCCGTACGATGCACATATATCATCCGTACGCAATATCACATTCGATCGCTCAATCGATCACACAATTTCATTTCCGAACTAGTATCGTCCACCCGACTTCCTAGTGCGGACTCAGATCTGGTTCCTTGATCAGAAACCGTCATTCTCCTTGCATAGTCACAAACTATGATAGAGAATATCCAGAATCAATCAACAATCCATATCCAGGTTCGCCGTTGAAAATCGAGTGAAAAATCCTGATTCGGATTGATAAAATTATCTCGAAATTCTGTGTTCGACATCTGGACCAATATAGCTATGCGAATAAAATAATATATGTACACCTTACGTAATTAGCCCAATTGATTATCAATTACATCAATTCTCTTTTATTCACATTCATTTTGATTTTTATTCGCTTATCCTCACTTATCTCACTTCACAATTTAAATTAAATTTTCTATTCAATTATTCACTAGGAATAATTTCTCAATACCAAATTACTTAAGAATCTCACCATACTTCTTAAGTTCAATATAAATATTTTACATACTGCTTATACTTATTTTCACTTCATTATTGAAGTTCATATCCATTTCTAATTACTTTTGCCCTTACAGTTCCACTTGAATTCAATTTATCTTCCACTTGGAATATTCAATCAGTTACACTTACTAATTAATTTAAATCTCAATTATAAATTCATTTGTGAACTTTTCTTTCTTTAATTCCTTCGATTTCACTTCACTTTACATTCATATTTGAATCAGATTTCTATATCCAGTTTTCAATTTCATTTGCTTAGCAAATTTAAATCATATTTGTCGTTAACAAAAATTTTAAAAAAAATTTCTAACTCCCAAAATTTACGGAAAATTTTGGCAGAGTCTCCCTTGTACGGAGGGACTTCTGCGATATCGCAGGATGCACAAATATGTATATATACATCGGCCTCAGGCCGGAAATCACAATATATCAATATAAACAGTTCATATTTCCTATTTTGAATTCTTTTGCGTAAGCGTACCTCATTTTTAGCATTTTAAAGCAAGCGGCTTATTATTTAGCAATTAGTGCAACCCAAAATCAGCTATACGGCTTCCCCAAACCTGTACTTACTTAATTTAAAGATGTAAGTGCCAAAATCATGCAACTTAACACATTTTTCATATTTAACTAGCAACATAAGCGTTTTTAATAAGCAATGCAAGTTAAACAACACTTATAAACAATTTATAGGGTTCCACCCTTAATTTAAATTGTTTACAACTCAATTCTCACATTCGATTTATTTTAGCAAAACAAACTCATATTTAATTCAGTTGATCTCAAAATCAATCTATTTAACTTCTATCAACTTATAGAATTTTAACTTCCTTGTTTACGTCAAGCGACGATTTATTTAATGCAGCCTCGTCCATATCCATATGAATAAATGTTTATTTGGGTTTTACAACCAATTTGAATTGATTCCAATTCAATTTATTTTAATTCCATTACACTTATAATTTAATTGGTAAATTCACTGAATCCAATATAAATTCTAATCCGCATTTGATAATTTATTTCTGAATTGTATTTTATTACTAACAAGTCTACTTCAATCCATTTCTACTTACTTGCAATTATTTACAATTCAAATTATCACTATTATACTTCAACTCCATTATTCATTCCCAAAATACCAAACAAATTTATTTACTTAGCTATAACTTCCCATTCAAGCCACCATTAATTTAATTTTCCAATAAATTTAATTCCTTTACCATTATCCAAGCTAAATTTAATTTAACCCAAATCTCTATTCCAAACTGCACATCTCTTATTCATCTTACTCTTACTTGTTAATGTAAGGATTTTAATTTCACTCAATATTATTTATAATTCAACTGAATTTCATTACAATTTAATTTTATTTAACTTAACTTCAGTCAAATCATATTATTCTCTTAATATCATTTCCATCACAATTTATTTCAATTCGATTCCAACAATCCAAATACAACTGGATTTATTTTCTCAGTTTGCTTCAAATCCAACTCAAAATTAAACTTAGTTTAAGCTCATTTGTCTCAACTTAATTTTATTCCTCCATCTGATTCAAATAAAGATTTAGAATTCTTATGTATCCGGCTTTTAGTTTCAAATCATTTTGAAATCTCCACTTATTCCATTGGTTAAGTAAATCATTCCGATTTTACAATCTTACCATATTTTTTCAATTTTAATTTGTCAGAATATTTTCATCCAAACATCCAAATATATAATAATTTAAAGAAATATTTCTTTTATATCAAAATACATTTTTCGGGTAAAATTATTTCATCTACCCGTTTCAAAACAATATTGTGTCGAATTGTTCTATTCGAGTGTTTAGAAACCCCTTCGATACAGTTGCGCAGACTGTGCCGACGAAGGTTCATATGCCACTCAATAAACCAACCAACACAATATAAAACCATTTTATATTCACTAACAAATACGCGCTCATATCTATTAATACTCTCAAAATTCCCACCAGAGCCAAGGTTATCGCCAGCCTAAGCTCTGATACCACTGTAACAACCCGAGGGCAGTGGCGACCGGTAGGCTTTGCAACCATCCCAGACCCACCGTGGCATACAGTGATACCTCGAATTTGCTTTTACGGCCAGCCTCTCGACTCGCAACCAACCCCTCAATGGGACATGTAGGGGTAAGAGTCTCCTGTTCGCCACCAAACCGCGAAGCGAGAACCCCCTATCACGCTGTAATGTAGCAAACCCGATCCCGGTCTCTTCGAAACGATCAGCGCATTGGCCAATATTGATAGTCGGTTATTTAACTATCAATTAACATCCACAAGCAACCATCACACAATAAATAGTTTCCCACATTTATTTGCCCAAATATCTTTCCAAGATATATTTCCAAATTTTCAAACTCCTTTTGAAAACAATTTCAAACAATTTCCGCTTACGGAATACATTTCCAAATATTTATTTCTCTGAAACACCAAGTACAAAACACTTTTAGATTTTAAAATAATTTAAAAACACTTTATTTTAAAATATATTTTATAACATTGAAATCAAACTACTTTAATACTTTATTAAAAATATATACTTTAAATTAAACTACTAAATTTCTCTTTTTAAAACAGAATAGCAAATCACTTTTATATAATTACTACAATAATAGATTTTTAAAATATACCTACTTTGAAAATTAACATTTAGAAATAATCAATTTTCTAAAACATGCTTTTTAAAACATACTTAAAACTTTTAACTTATATTTAAAATTGCTTTGAAAACGTACTTGGCTATCCAGAGAAATATACTTCTCATTTCCATCTTTTTAAAAATAAATCAACATTTATTTTTAAACCAAACCATATCTTTTTATAAATTCCCACCTTGAATTTATATTCAAATATCCACTATATTTTATTTCACTTTATAAACCCAGTTTATATCTCCAAAATCTCACTTCTCTTTTAAAATTCCAATTTTAAATAACTAAATCAATTTCCAATTGATTTTCCAATTTACTTTACTTTACTTTGAAATAAATTTCCTTTACTACTTCATTTATTTCAAAATACATTAACTTTTAGATTTATTCCTTTATTTGAGTTAAAACCCTTTTTTTTTTTACTGAAAATACCAATTTTAAACTTCCAAAATTCCTTCTTTAGCCTTTAATTAAATTTAATCCTTACATTCAAAATAAATCCTTTATTCTTTAAATTTAATATCACTTTAGTTTAAAGTTAATATTTCCCTTGTTATTTCGAAATTCCCTTATTCCAATTCACTTGAATTATTTACTTAAATTTTACTCTTTTATTTCTTTCAAGATCCAATTCAATATATTTTGATAACTCCTTTTATTGAAATATTCAATCCAACCATATCATCCAATATTTCAATCATCAATAAAATCATCACAGGATATCAATATTCATAGAACAGAATATCAAATAATCTAAATAATTTTGAGGAATCCAGTTGGATCCCTCCAACCTGTTTCCCTGCATCCACAAACGTTAGCACAATACCAATTCCACTTCAAAATGGAATATCGCGGTATATGGGATTTATATAAATCATCCGCTATTATGCGGCGCATAGGGTCTCATCCGCTATATAAATGCGGGAATATCAACAACTCAAATATATACATATGCCAATATGTATATATTGCTATATACTACTATATATAGTATAGCACATCAATCAATGCAATCATCCAATCAATTATTTAAATTTAGCCATTTAAATTTAAATCTAACTGAGTGAGATTAACTCACCTTTTATTTTGTCCTGCCAATCCGCCATAAACCCGTTTGTTTCCTTTACGAATCCAGACCTTAAATAAGCATTAGATGATTTTATTAATAATGGAATTACCCACATAATTGATTTTCATTTATTAATAAAATTTGTAAACAAATTTTCCTTTACTAAACAATCCCTACCAACTAAAATAATCTAATAAGTAAATAAAACGAGTAAATTACTATAGTACATCTTCTAAAATAAATTAGGATATATGTATAAGAAATTTTTATCTTTGGAACTACATATGAACTAAATGACCAATATACATTATAAAATCAATCTTAATGAGTCCTATGATTATTATTATTTTTCTTTTTATTTACCCTATACTGTAAAAATATTTTGTAACCCTATATGTAAATTTTCTAACACAAATAACCTTACATATTAATTTGGAAAATAAAATAAATAAATAAACTGCTTACCACCTCGAATCGACGACCGGCCACCAGAACTCGTCATCGCAGCGAGTCTAGCCTGCCCACAAGTTGCCTCGTGCTCGTCTGAACAGATCCAGGTCACGAACCCTCGTCGACAGGCCCATCGCTCGAACCTTCACTCTATCACCTCACCAGACGCGCGCGAGTATCCCATCACCTCAGACTTCCTACTTGGCCCGCTCGCGTCGCTCGCGACTCTTTCCCATCGCGATCCCACGATTGATCTACAGCCTCGACGGTAGAAAATATCGCGTAGGAGCAAGGACGAGCCAACTATGGCTGATGGAATAGCCAAGTTTCGCAGCGATGATTAACTCGAAGGCGTTAATTTATGGAACCCTAGTTTTCACGGGTTCAAGCATCACGACATGGAGATTGCTATTGAACTGTGACTTTGAAGAGAACAGATTCAATTTGAATTAATTTGAGAATAGAGGGAGGTAAAGGGAAAACGAACGAAGGCAGCCTATTTTCTTTTCGAACGAGATAGCTTCAATTGAAAGGAACAACAGAGGGGGAGACGCGTGTTTATTAGGTAGGACACGTGTTTAAATTAGGCAATCTACAGTGACTTTCGAAATGAAAGGAGAAGATCTGATGTGAATTTCTTTTTAACTGGTCAATATAACTTATAATTTATATTTGAATTTCAATTAAATTTTCAGCGCGTTTATCTATCGTTCGCTCAAACCATAACTCCAAATGTTACAAAAATTGAAATCCGATAATAATACAATATTACGGACCCAATAGAACTGGTTTCGCTGAATTCCGAGACTGTGCCTCGGACGGCTATTTTTTTAAACTCAATTTCAACGATATATTTTTAAAACTGAACAAAACTCTTTAAAATTCCATTTTAAAAGTTCTATCATCTTCAGTATTAACAATATAAATTTTCTGAACCTTTGAACTATTTTTAACAGGCTTAAAATCAAGATTCAATACTTTACCCAATCCCGATAATTAAATTTAATAATTAATTATCCAAATAAATACTGTATATTTGAAATTAGAGTTAAAATTTAACCTTCGGATATTTAAAATAAATTAAATATCCATATTTCAAATATACAAAAATTCCGGGTCGTCACAGCAAAGGTGGGAGCCACTGTCCCTGTGTCACATAGGCTAGCAATCTATTACCATTTGGGGCACTTGTAGAGTCATTACCATTGCATAGTGTAGACTTGCACCCAATGGATATTAGGTCACGATGGCCATCGAGGCAGCTAAGATTGTAGGAGTAGCACTAAGAGCGTGGCTCCTAAACCAAGTTGAGAGCTACCAGTCTCTCATTTGGTTATTACTAATGAGATGCTATATATACATACTTGTTCACTTAAATGAGATCATTGTGTATACGGCTGAGAGCTGATCAGATCATTTGTTGAGACCGATGCTGAAATAGTCATTTAAGATGCGGAGAGCACATAGGACTGAAAGTCCAGATGACTATCCATGATACTGAGAGTTGAGTGGATTAGTAGAGGTCCGAGAGACCGCATGAATATTTCATTGGGTGAGAGCCAAGTCGATTACTATGAGGTTGAAAGTCTAGATGATTATTATGTGATTATCGATCTTTTGGATTATTCATAAGACGGTGAGTCTATAAAGTTGTGTAACCCCGTACGCATTAATTATACCGCTATCGAGGATAGTTAGAGGAACTGAGAGCATGGAGTTGGACCCTGTACCTATCTTTTATATGGTTATCTGAGAAATGACGTTGGCGGCCGAGGGTATTCCATATTTATATTTCATGTATATTTGATTTGAGGGACTGCTATGTGTTTTTATATATTTTGAGTAAGATGGACCCCGAGTATGTCTACTTTACAGTAAGAGGTAATTTTGGCACTGTTGAGAGCATGCCATATAATGTGTGATGACCTTTTATGCATGTTACTAGTTAGATATATTGTTGTTTCATCCATATTACTATGCACCCTTTTAATGTGTTGATCGACTTTACTTAAAGATGGGTTATCTTTTATGTACATGGCTTGGAGATATGTTAACACTTGAGGTATGCACGTGCCACTTGTGTTACACTTGTTTATACCATGACAGATGTTATTTTATATTGATATCTACATTTTAGACATAGTCTGACCCGTGTGTTATTAACATGGGTCAGTCGAGACATTATAGGTTCGAGGATAAAGTGACCACCTTTTGATTGTTGAGCATAGAGAAGGATAGTTATATACGTTATCGAGTTGAGAATCGTTTTGTGTATTTGTAGCTACATGTGTTCATGTGTTGTTGAGATGTATATATTGGACATGCTATGTATATTTTTGGTGATAGTGCGCATCGACTCTTTTGTATTGACCTATCGAAACTTACGTATTTTCTTATTTTCTACTATATATTATCACTACATTATTGGCTCTGTGTTCTCTGATACTTGTTCTATATTGTGAATTGTTATATCCTGGAAATGCACGTGTTTATTTCTTTGTGCCAATATTGGATACATACAGTGAGATATTTATATGGTTTTGAAATATGTACCAGTGTTAGCCGAATGAAATATTCACGTGTGACAGCCCAATATCACCTTATTCTCCGTATTATCAGACAATATTACCTAATAATACTCTTTGGTAGTATGAGTATAGAGGTGGGGTGTTACAGTTGGTACCGAAGAAGGTTTAGAACAATATAAAGTATTAGAGACACGAGTCTTGACCTTAGATGAGACTTAGAGTCCCTATCCCCATGGATGTATGGTAGATTATTGTATATACTTAAGTGATAGTAGGAGAGTACGATTATTATTGAGGTAATCACCTAGAGACATATTTGTCTTTTTCTTACTATATAGTATATTTATTCTACCTCTTTCTAAATGTAAGTCGCTGTATGAGATGCAGAGAAATTGATGGAGGTTATGAAGGTAAAAGTAGTTAGTCCGGCTAGTAGTGTGAATATTGATGGTGAATATTAGACCTCTGCATGACTTTAATGTAAGAATGGAATTGCCTAGTTAAGGAAGCTTTAGAATGCCATAATCTGAATCCCGCACATTGGATGTGTCACATAAATAAGCAGTGATGATGTAAGTATAAGTTGAAAAATCTAGTGGTGATCAGAGTGGCGCAACAGAAGTATACAGATTGCTTTCCACTGATCATGTTGGTTGTTTTGATTGGATGATTGATGTTTATTGTGTGAATGCTTTGATTGATTAATCTTTGTTGGATCGGCCTTGAGTGTAGTGTTCAGTTGGGTTAGTATTTTGATGATTTGAACCTTGCAGTGTCTTCGATAGAGAAGTAACCGCAAGGGAAAAAGGAGATTAGTGGTTATTTAGATTGGATATCATATGTTGTTTGTATGCACGAATGGTTGATGAGTGGTTATTTACATTGGGTATATGAGTTATTATTTGATTTTGGTTATAAAGATTATTTGCAAATATTTTCTATTTACAAACAAGAATATGTGGGATTAAAAATATTTTTAGTAAAATATATGGGTATATGCATAAGTGTGGTATTATTTGTGCTTTAATATAATTGAGTTATTCTTTTATGAAGCAAGTTTATTGGAATATATATAGTTTTGGAATGAAGTTTTATTAGAAGCAAGCAATTGTTTTATAAAGATCAAACTTTTTAAAGTATATCTTTAAGTAAATATTTAAAGGAATTTTTTGAAATTAATATCGTGTTCATCTGTCCGTTGAGTGCTTTAAGAATTCTGATCGATGCGCCCGATCAATGTTATCGATGAGATTCCTAAACAGTAGGACGCGACTTATAGACACAAAGTTTTGAAAAGTAATGTAATTCTTTAAAAGGAATCAAAACATTTTAAGCTATATTGAAATCAATGTTTTGAAAATTATATTTTTGAGTGATGTTTGAGATTTTGAAAAGAAGAATGTTTTTAAAGAATACTTTGAAATGAAAATAATGTTTTTGAAAAAGATGAGCTATTATTTTGGAAAGTAAGTAATATATTTTGTAAATTTGGAAATTTTGTTTTGGTTAAATATATATATATATATATATATATATGAGTGTGAGTACTGCTGAGTTAAAGTAAAGAATTATTTGAAAATAACAAAGATATTTTCATATGTTTAGATATTTTATATAATGATTGTAGTCATCGAACATTAATGGATAGCAGAAGTCGATGCCGAGGTAATTTTGATATTTTATCCTAGGCAGTTGTTGTCTACATATTTTTCGACCATCAAGTGTGCCTGAGAAGTCAGCAAGAGAAAAAGAAGCAACTAAGTCCATGGGAAGATATGGAAACATTCCAAAAAGTAGGTATAGAGCCTATAAGTGCATGGTGATATGACGAACCAATAAATCTATGATGATATATTGGGATTCGAGCCAATAATGTAGCAAGCCATTTATAGTACTCCATCAACAATGAGGTATCGAGCATCTTATATGAAGATAGTAGTCAAACCCCTACTCAAGAGGTAAGTAACTTAAAATAATCAAAGAATAATTGGAGATGTCGAATTACAAGGGATATCGAACTTGAACACAGTAAGGTTGTCAAACCTTTGTAACTATAAAAGTGGTGTCGAGCTTCTACAGTAATAAGGATGTCGAGCATCTATAAACAACGGATGATATCGAGCTTCAAGTGGACAACAAGCAGTGAAGAGGTGCCGAATCTCTAAGGGATAAGAGCCTCTACAACATGAAGAGTTGTCGGGTATTTAACAAGTAGAAGTTGATGTCGAGCATTAACGATGAATTAAGGTATCGAGTCTCTAAGGTGATGAAGGTACCAACTTAATATATACTTTTAGGTATCGAGCTACAGCAGACCTAGAAGAACATGGGATATCGAGCTTCTACAACACAAAGGTTATCGAGCACAAAGATGGCAGGGTTGCCAAAGACGTCAGATGGAGTGCCGAACCTCAACAATACAGAGTGTTGTAGAGTATATAACAAAGGAAGGATGTCATACCACTGCTAGATGTCGAGCAACTAATCACAAAGTGAGGATATCGAGTATCTATGGGAAACATGCCTTTGACACAAAAACAGTTATCGAGCCTTTATAATAGTAACCGTTGTAGAGCATTTACAAACAACTAACGATATCGAGTTTCTACGAAGAGATATTACTAAGTTTCTATGAGAATAATGAGCTTTAACACTAGAAAAGTTTTTCAAGCTTTTACAAAAAGCAAGGGATGCCGAATCTCAGAAGATGTGAAGGTTATCGAGTATTACCATCGTGAAGGTTATCGAGTAACTGCCTTATACAAGGTGCCGAGCATCAACAGTTATGAAGGATGTCAAATATCTCCTATGTAAAGAGATGGTGAGTACATAGCTGGATGGACACATGTCAGCCATCCAACATACTGCTGCCTTTATAAATAGGCCCCTTCCACCACTTAGAAAGGGGTGAATCATTTCTTTCCCATTTCTCAATTTAAAGTTGAAAACCTTAATCAATTTGGGGATTATTAGAGCTAATTATAACTCTTGTAACTTTTTGCATATAAGGACTTAGATAATAAACTTTGCATAGCATAATTCCCTCGAATGTGTATGTTGACTATTATTGAATGATGGACATACATATGACTTTATCTTTGGACTTGGACTTGAACTCGGACTTGCATATTATTTATTTGCACAAGGCCACTTAAGCCCTTATTTAAATTGAAGCTTACCTTGCATATCGCTTGTTATGCCCATTGAAATATGAATAAGGGATTATAACATATGTGTATTTCCTATTTTACCTATAGACATATAAATGAAGAACTATTGCATATTTATGTGATTCACCTATCTTACCCTTGAACATGCGACTTGAACTCTTGAACAAAACCAAGGGATATAATTAGAACATTTTTGAATAATGCCACTTTTTACAATATCTTGGGTGTTGAGCCAATTTTTGGTTTAACATTCTGTCATTAGAAGGAGGGCTCAAACCTCTGTCTCGCCATTTCTTTACTTTGAAACTAATTAAGTAAAACTTTTGTTTCAGGAAAATGGTGAGGACTAAGAAAGGCAATGTTCTGAATGAAGAAGTTGTACAACAGACAACCTTGGAGGATAATGTCAGTCCGAACTTCAATTTGGAGAATACAGAGATTAGAGAATCTTCTATCTCGGCAAATCCCACAGGCAGTGAAACTAAAATTCAAGATTTAACATAGCGACTTACAGTTATGCAAGAGCTTCTTGAGAAAGTTCTCTCTTAGAAATATTCCAAGACAAGGTTTACCGAAGGGGGAGAAGAAGTAGAATCTCCAAGGAGGAACTTAGGCACCTTAATACTCAAAAGTAAAGATAAGGGAAAAAGTATCATGGGCCCATGAAGAAAGAAAGGAACCCATGATGAAGGCCCGACAATATATTCTCCAAAATCGCAAGAGAAAGAAGATAATAAAGCTAAGATGAATCATCGAAAGGAAAACCAAGAAAGGCTAGAAAGAACGTATTCCGAGAAATCAAATAGTTCGATCTCATACAAAGAGTATAAGTATTATAGAGGGAAATATCAAAATGACGAAGACTACCTAAAGGAAATAACCAATAAGATGGTGAAGGACAAGTTTGACCGTAATGGGAAAAGGACCCTTGACCCAAGGGTTAATAATAATTTATGGGAAGCTCTTTTTACAAAGGATATAATGTTCGTCAAAATCCTGTTCAATATTAAACTCCCTTCACTGAAGTATAATGAAACCAAAAATCCTGATAACCATCTGTTGGCATTCGAAAGCCAAAATGGATACGCTTAACGCCTCTGGGCAAGTTCGTTGTAGGCTTCTCGCTACAACTTTTCACGAAACAGATATCAAATGGTATAGGCACTATCGAGAAAAGACTATCTATTCTTCAGAGCAGTTTTCTTATGAATTCTTGGCATAGTTTTGCATATGCAAAGATCCCACCATAGATTTCAGCATGCTAGCCAATGTCAAACAAAGACCATGGGAGTTACTTAGTGAATTTCTATGGAGATTCAATATAGAAGCGCTGAAAGTAGAAAATATGACCGATAAGGAGAAGCTGGTGGTAATACGCTCAGGGATACTTGAGAAGACTCCTTTATGGAAAGAGCTCTATATTCATGGGTGCCGAGATCTACAAGACATCCATTCCCAAGCTGATAAATTCATCCGCATGGACGAAACGTATCATGTTAGAGAGAAGTCTTAACCAAAGAAAGAGGGAGGAAAGTTCAATTTTCATCGTCCCAACAAAAAGCCAAAATGGGACGAAAGTAGAAGAGGAAGGTGAGAGGAGATTCCCAAATCCAATTATGTAGACTTGAATTGACCCATATCCTACATTTTCACTATCGCCAAAGATAGTGGGAATTTCTCCACTTCTTATAAAGCAAGGAACCATTTTGAGCCCAAGAGAGGGGGAGATTATTGTGCCTATCACAAAGAAAATGGGCATAAGACTGATGAATGCCGTGTTCTGGGAAGTATAATTTAGAATATGATCAGATCAGGATTGCTCAATTAAGGAAACTCAAAAGTCTTCCTGCCCCGAAGAGAATAATCAGAGGCCTTTGAATAATACTGCCAATTTTGTAGAAAATGACTCCCAACAAGACTTTATTCCACCAGTTAATCGCACAGATGTCATTAATGGAGGCCCTCACATTGCAAGGAGCAGCAAAGAGGCTAAGAGCAGGTATGTAAGGGAAGCAAATAACGGAATCTTCTCCATCCAGGAGGAACCATCATTCAAGAATCGCAAATTCCCACTTCAAATGCCTAACTTGACAATAACTCAACAAGAACTAAGGGAACTCCATCATCTGCGTAACGACCCGCTGATGGTAACTACTCAAATTGGACTCTCTATGGTGACAAAGATTTTGGTAGACATTGTAAGTGCGGTAAATGTCTCAAACACGCATTTGACTAGATGAATATTCCAAAAGGGAAATTGGAACCAAGCCATGAGCCCATCTTTGAGTACAACAATAAAGGATCGACTCCAGTTGGGTAGATAAAGCTCTTTGTACAAGTGGATATTTCGCCATATTCCAGAACCTTTGAAACTCTTTTCGTAATCATAGACCACCTCTCCTATTATAACATTTTCTTTGGGATGCCTATT
Organism: Allium fistulosum; assembly: GCA_030737815.1. Classification (NCBI taxonomy): domain Eukaryota; kingdom Viridiplantae; phylum Streptophyta; class Magnoliopsida; order Asparagales; family Amaryllidaceae; genus Allium; species Allium fistulosum. The sequence continues at coordinate 371,849,276 of CM060902.1, read as the reverse complement.
CTAGATGAAGTGCATGCACTCGTCTCACCCAAACAGCTAATGGTGAAATTCTTAACTAAAAATGGATGGGGAACTATAAGAGGGGTGTAGTTTAGCTCCCGAGAACTATATTTTGCTACGTTTGAGAAATTTAATAAAGATGCCACTTTTTGTTACGACTCTAAGAAAAGTAAATTGAACAAACTAAAATTAAGAAGCCTTTGAATGGTAGTTTGTCAAGCCTATTATTCAAGGAAAATAACAGGCAAAGGTAGGCAAAAAGCCTGTGAATGTGCTGAAAAGATTTAACTTCTTCGAGAGAAAAAGAAAGTGAAAAGAAGCAAACCAAATGACTAATAAAGTAGAGAGTAAGGAGATTAGTATTGAATTAGATTGTAGAAGTGAGCAAGAGAGAATGAAATCACCAAAGAACTAGAGAAGGTAAGCCTAGATTTGCTTGACCCAACCAAAACATTAAAAATTAGAAAAGAGCTAGGCAACAATCTCAGAAGAGAACTCGTTCGCTTCCTCCAATCTATTAAAGATGTGTTTGACTGGACTCACTCGGACATGGTTAGGGTAGACCCATCAATTATGAGCCATGCTCTAAACATAGATCCAAAAATCATTCCCATTCGACAAAAGAAAAGGCAGTTTGCTAAAATTCAAACTAATGTATTAATAGAAGAAGTTAAAGATTACTCGAGAATGGGTTCATTAGAGAAGTTCTCTACCCCCAAATGATTGGTTAATCCTGTATTAGTTAAAAATCCCAATGAAAAATGGAGAACGCGCATTGATTATACCAATCTGAATAAGGCATACTGCAAAGATTGCTATCCTTTGCCTAGAATAGATCAATTGGTTGATGCCACAATTGGACATAAGTTGTAATCTTTTATGGATGCATACTCAAGATATAATCAAATCTCCATGTTCAAACCATATAAAGAAAACACAAGTTTTATAACGAACTGGGAAACTTATTGCTATAAAGTTATGCCTTTCGGGCTGAAGAATGCAGGGACTACGTATCAAAGATTAGTAAATAGAATGTTTAAGGAACAAATAGGATGAAACATAGAAGTGTATATGGATGATATGCTAGTTAAGTCCCAAGAGGAAACTAATCACTTGAAGGATCTTGAGAAAATGTTTGGAGTACTAAGGAAGTATAGAATGAAGCCGGGTCCACAAAAATGCTCTTTCGAAATACGATTTAGGAAATTTCTAGGATATATCGTCGGTGCTCTAGGAATTGAGGCCAATCCCAACCAAATCAAAGAGATTAAGGACATGGTAGAGCTAAAAACAAGTAAAGATGTAATGAGTCTAAATTGAAGGGTGGCAGCTTTAAACAGATTTATCTCTAAAGCCGGTGATAAGTGCATACCCTTTCTCTGATGTGATTAAAAGAAGAAGAACTTTGAGTGGGAAGAAGATTGCCAAAAAGCCTTTAAGGAACTAAAAACCATCTTGAAAAACCTCCGATCTTATTTAGTCCCATGGAAGGAGAAAATTTGTACATTTATATGGCAGTCTCCGAACATGCGGTAAGTTCGGTTCTAGTAAGAGAAGAAAATAAGGTTAAACTTTCGATGTACTATACTAGTAAAAGGCTTAAAGAGGTAGAAGTTATACTTTTAGGCACACCCAATAAAGGTCTTAACTAATTTTCCACTTAAGCACATTTTCAGTAAGCCTGAAACGTTAGGAAGGCTAGTAAAATGGAGAATAGAGCTAAGTCAGTATGAGATTGAGTTCCAACCCGAGTGGCAATCAAAGGACAAGCTCTGGTTGATTTCGTTAATGAGTGTACAAGATTTATTAAAGAACAATTGAGAAAGGAGAAAGATATGAAACTTAAATGGCAATTGTTCGTTGATGGAGCTCAAACGAGCAAGGGGCTGGTGCAGGATATGTAATCATTACCCTTGATGGACATTGATTACATTATGCAATAAAGTTAGGTTTTTCCCTTACCAATAACGTGGCTAAATATGAATCAATGATAGCAGGACTAACCTTTGCTCTTCAGTTAGAAATCCCATGGATTGAAATTTTCGGTGATTCTTAATTGATGGTTATTCAGTTAAATCAAACTTATCAAAGGAAAGATGCAAGATTGATCCTTTCTATCAAGAAGATATTGAAAATGTTAGCCCAGTTTAATGATTTTTTTATACACTAAGTACCTAGAGGAAGGAATTCTCAAGTCGATTCTTTACCCAAATTAGCTAGCTCGCGAGGTGCCTCAAAAGCCCGAATTGTGCGAATAGGTTTCCAATAAAATCCTAGTGTTGAGGAAAATCCCTCGAACCAAAAAATGAGACCATGGTATTGACTGGATCCCAAGCTCTTATACACTTGGATAAAGAAGATGAACTAGGAAGTTGTAACGATGAAAACCAGGAAGAAACCATTCATGGGAAGTAAATGATCAATATAAGAACTATTGGATGACACCCATTATTGAATACTTGGTAGAAGGGAAACTACAAAGAGATAAAAGAGAAGCTAGAAGGATAAGGCACCAAGCTCCAACATTTACTATGATGGATGTAACACTTTATAAAAAAGGATGTTCGCTCCCTTACTTAAGGTGCGTTAGTCCAGAAAATGACTCAAAGTTGTTAAAAGAAGTTCATGTAGGGTTCTATGGGGATCATTCTAATGGCATGAACTTGGCTAAAAAGGTCACGAGACAAGCATTTTATTGGCCCTATATGAATAGTGACGCTGTGAGTTATGTAAAGAGATGCCAAATGAGTTAACCACTTATGCACGATCTCGAGTCCATATGTAACAACCCTCATATTCTACGATTGTATATTTAAATATTTTATTTAAATATAGCATCGTTAGTCGGATTAAAGTCCGAAATGTCACTTTTTGCAAACGGACGAATTGGGACTCGAGACCCCTTCCATTGAGTCCAAAATGGCATTTGCGACTTTTTTGAGTATAAACATCGATATGTTTGGAGTAAGTTGAATTTTGCTATTTTCTAAGTGGGCTTTTGGGTTTGGGTTTCACCCAACTCATCCTATATCCTAACTCAGCCCTCTCTTCATCCATTCATTCTCATTTCATTTGTTTTTTCTCAAGCTCAACTGAAAATGGGAAGAGGAATGGGAAATTGGAATTCAAAACCCTAGTTTCCTTTGCAAATACAAATTCTTGCTCCAAAATCAAAGAGAAGCTAAGGTAAGCATCTCCATCTCCTTCTCCATCTATCTCTCTCTCCAATTTCAGAAAATTCCTAAACCCTAATTTAGGAAATACTTGTTTTGATCTTAGATTGAATCTTGTAGAGTTGAAGTGAAGAGTAGTTGATCTTTTCCTTGTGTGTGAGCTTCTTATCATTTGTTTTTGGAGTTAAAAGGTGAGTTTTTGAACTCACATCTACTTCTATAGATATCATTGTTGTTAGGAATGAATTCCTAACACTTATCTATGTCCGTTTGCTTTTGATTTGAATTGAATTGGTGAATATTCCAATTTTTGTGTTTTGGTCCAATTTTATGAAAATCCTCTTGTGGATGTTTGGACTTTGATGTTTAGAGTGTATCGAAGAGCCTATAAGGTCGGGTTGTTGTTTGGCGTAAATCCTTGGTCGTCATTGCTCGATCGATCGCTCCCGAATCGTTTTGGCCATCATGGCCTAGGCAAATTGTTGCCAGACCAGGTCTTCAGACGTCTAAAATGCAAGTTCAGACGTCTGGTTTTAAACCTGGAGCAAAAGTTTATATGGCAAAAATTTATAAAAATGGCAGAAAACAGAGTCAAGCGTCTGAAACACCGTGTCAGACGTCCGAAACACCCTTTCAGACGTCCGAACCACCCTTTCAGACGTCTGAACCACCCTGTCAGACGTCTGAAGCCAACCTCCAGACGTCTGAAGCCACCCTCCAGACGTCTGGATGGTTTCTGAATTTCCAGAACCTAAATCCAGACGTCTGGATTGACCCCCAGACGTCTGGGATTGCCTATTTTTGCCTATTTGCCTATTTTTGATTGAATTTCCATTGTTTAATCGATTCGTGTTGATCCAATTAGTTGTTATTGCATTCTTTGACTTTGATGATTCCTTTTTGACTTCGTACATGAGTTTTTATAAAATGATCTTTTTAAATTGTTTTAAAAGCTCGTTTCCCCGATTTATAATTTCTATTTAAAACACACACTTTTGCACTCCGAGCGAAGAGGGAGGAGAATTAAATGATTAGATAAAACGCGTGCTATGAACATGTGCGTTCATCTTTTCAGTTAATTCCTAATCTATTCGTTTGACCGTTTTGACCTTCGGGTCGGGTTTACCGATGAGATGAGGTGAACTTTGTACTGCTTTGAGTGTGAAATTGACTAACGGTTAGTAAACCGTTTAGTGCGAACGTGGGGTATGAGACTCACGTTAACATTTTCCGGGTTCCTTTCTGAGAGTTGTGACACATTCCGCCGGACAGTGGTGTCCAGTACGGCCACTACGGTTTGTTGCCTTCGGGCGTTGCCTTTTGGCGTTGCCTTCGGGCGTTGCCTTCGGGTGTTGCCTTCGGGTGTTGCCTTCGGGTGTTGCCCTATAGTATCGCTTTTGGAGTTGGTCATTCGCCACCGCTCGAGTGATATTTGGGTTTGTTGCCCTATAGTATCGCTTTTGGAGTTGGTCATTCGTCACCGCTTAAGTGATATTGGGTTTGTGCCTTCGGGCGTGTGGATCCTTGTTATACAGTACTGAGCTCAAGTATCTTTTTTTTCTTTGACAATTATATTTCCCTAGAGTATCGCCCTTCGGTGTAGGTTCTTTGAACCACACAATATATAGCGATTACCTTGTGGAAACTTGTGTTACCTTTGTTGGTATTTGTTATTTGCCTTTTGGCTTGTTTTGGGATATGATATCCTTTGTTATTGTGATTGCCGATATGGCGGGTTTTGGAATATCTCCTAAGTGGGAGTAATATTCTACCAACCATCTTTATTACTATTGCATATTGCCGATGAGATGAGGCTTATTATTCGACATTATGTGATGTCGATTCCTCTTTGGAGGATTTATTTATTTGATAAGTGACCACGTTTTCACTATTAGTAATGTGGTTATTGTTGCACTTCTCTTTGGAGTAGTATTGTATCATCATCATATACCGCATTATTATTATCTAACTTTATCTAACTAATTTGTTTAGCTAGACTGACCCGTGTATTTTATACTCGGGTTAGACCGAGATGTTTCAGGTTAGGTACATTGGACTTAGCCTATTTTGCTTCCGCATGGACTATTCCGCTAGCTCCTTTTTGTTATAGCTTTTTGAGTAGTCCTTTTTGTCTGTAACTCTGATATGTACTCTATTGGCTCGCCTGTATATTGTGGTTTGCTTTACCACTTGACATGTATTATTTTGTAAACTCTGTGATGTATCCGTATATGTGAAAATGTATGTGATGATCTACTGTTCTATGATGTGTATTACATTTGAGTTGTTATATTTTATTCTGATAGATCCTCAGCCACCTATGGCTTTGTATTAAGTATTTATTGGATATGTCGATCCATTTAAGTAAGAAGTAGCATTGTCGGCGTATTCAATAGATAATTAAGACAAGGTTATAGACGGTCGCTCCTAACCAGCTCTATTCTCCGCATTAGCAGACGGTGTTACCTTGTAATACTCTTTGCTAATGTGGGTCTCGGAGTGGGGCGTCACACCATAGCCCTTTAATATGTGGGGAATCGACTTAATATGACCAATGCCTATATCAAAAGGCGGAGTCAAGTTTGTAGTAGTAGCCATTAACTACTTTACCAAACGAGTGGAGGTAGAAACATTAAATATAACTTCAGGAAAAGTACTAAAGTTTGTGATTAAGAACATAGTCGCCCGGTTGGGAATACTGAACAAGATAATCCCCGGCAATGGGACCCAACTTGAAAGTGAAAAATTCACAAGATTCTGCAATAAGTATAGGATAATCAAATGGTTTTCATCGGTAGCTCATCCCAAGGTTAATGGAGACGTTGAAGTCGCCAACAAACCATTAAGACTATCCTCAAGAAACGAGTAGATAAAGCAAAAGGAAATTGGGTAGATGAACTACGATTGGTGCTTTGGGCATATCGAATTTCTACAAAGACTGCAACAGGACATACTCCGTTTTCTTTAACATATGGATATGAAGCAATGCTTTCAGTCGAAGTTGAGATACCATCCCATCAAAGGATTGCATATGCTTTTGACCCCAATCAAGAGCTAAAAAAATAATCCATAGAATTGATCAATGAACTAAGAGATGAGGCGACCATACGAACGACCGAATATCAACAAAGGATACAAAGATATTACAACTCTAAAATCAAAGGGAGATCATTTCAAAAAGGAGATTTAGTGCTCCGAAAATTCATGGTAAACACCAAAAATCCAGCAGATGGACTACTTGGACCAAACTAAGAAGGACCCCTTGTTATCCACGAAGTAATCCCACCAGGAACTTATCGACTAAGCTGACTCGATGGTAATGCAATAGCAAGAACTTGGAATGCCGAACATTTGAGGCCTTATTTTCCTATAATGGATAAATAAAGAAGTCGAGATAAGTATATCTACGGAATCGATAACCGATAGAGAGAAAGGAACTCACAAAATAAAGAAAAAGCCTTCGATCCCGCCACAAGGGCCTGGTCAAAACATTATAAGCCTTCGATCTCGCCTATAAAGCCTGACCGCAACACCTCATAGAGGGAGATCGGAGTAAGCCTCTGGTCCTACCAATAAGGCCCGACCGGAGCACCGTAAGCCTCCGGTCTTGCCTACGTGGCTTGGTCAGAGCACCTCCTATAGGGAGGAAATAGTAAGCCTTTGGTCCCGCCTAAGATGGCATGACCAATGCATCGAGCATTCTTCGGTTCCGCTTGTAAGGCATGACCGGAGCGCCTCCTAGATGGAAGACGGATAAGATTTTGATTCTGTCAAAGATGGCTAACCAAATGCACCGACCAGCCTAAATCTTTACCTAAAAGGTAAGAAGGGGTAAAAAAAATCAATCAAAGCATATATCCTTACCTAAAAGGTAAGAAAGGGCAAAAGAAATCAATTAAAGCCTAAATTCTTACCTAAAAGGTAAAGAAGGGGCGAAAGAAATCAGTTAGGCACGACTAATTCCATCTTAGAAATGGATCGAAGCAATCATCCAAAGGAAGAGCAATTAAACACGATCAATTTCGCCCAAGGCAAAGTTAAAAGCAACCTTCAAAGAAAAGGTTAGGCCGCTACTATGATGGAATATTTTTAAAGGCAATGGTCATGAAGAAAATTCTAATTCTTTCTTGTCAAAAGCATAATTAAATTATTATCAGAGCCTGAGATTTCTAGCCATCCATTAAGCTAGAATGATAATTTTACCAAAAACACTACACCATAACAGTCATTTTGTAACACTTATTTTTTCCAATCGCCAACACTTATTTGTGTTGTAAATTAATCACAACAATATGCGTTGCTATGCTTGTGACCCAACATAATATTTATAATTATTTTTATTGCGAACACTTATTTGCTTTGTAAAATTAATCTGAAATTATTGGTGGGACAAAAAAGTAAATGAGTGATTATTTACATCCGTAGCCCTAATCCCCTTCTCAACGTCTATTCTTTGAGAGTGATTTTGTTCACACTTGTGTGAACAAAACACCCGGATCATATTGGAGGAATTCAGAGGGTCTCATATATGACAGGAAAATTATTTCTTCTTCCTTTCCAAGTGTAAGCTTGGCTGTACATATAGGTAATTTGTACTGGATTAGCTGCATTGTATTTGTATCGCATGATGAGGTAAATTAGTTCGTGTTATAAAAGAAGATAAAATGTTAGGTTTATTTCAGTTTACTATTGATTAGTGGATGAGCATCTAATTCTGAATAGATAGTTTATAGTAGTTAATTACCTTAATAAAAATATACAGCATACATTAATTCATTTAGAATATTCTTCATCTCCTCAGAGACTTATGTTTTAGTTTTCAGAAATGTCAACAATAATTTAATGTCTTACAGTGTTTATATATTGAAAGATACACATTGATTGATTCTGGAGGTATCACTATTGATAATATATCTGTCAAATAGCTTGGTTTTGTTCTGAATAAATAGTACTTGTTAAAAGCTGATTAGTTTTAAATTTTTAATATACTAGTTAGCTATTAGAATTTTCTGCTTATTCAGTTCTATCACAATTTATAAACATTAAATAAACACAATAAATTGCATGACTGCTTGATGGCATTGAGCACTTTTGACTAATATACTTAAGTAGGTGTTTAACAGACAGACTTAGTTATACGAATTCATGCTAACAAGCAAGAATGGTGACAAGTAGAGATTGTATTCAAGGAGAAAAAATGGAATGGTGAATACAAATTGCAGAATAAGAAGAACTTGCATAACTATATTCCATTTAATATTTAGTTCACCTTCATGAATGCGGAGAAAATACTTAAACACCACACTTCCAAATAGTGGTCCTTTGTAACAAATTTGACACTTACTCTGTTTTAGTGTATTATCAATTTTGGTGTTTTGGATAACTTTGTAGTCCTCGGCATTATGCAAATTTGCGCTTTCTCTACGTGTAACATTTCACTCCACGTATATTGATCAAATTTTTCTTTATGAAGATCGTCAGAGATTGTACTTTTGATTTTGACCGTTTTCACTGACAGCACTAAATGATATTATCCTATCAATACGGTCAGTAATTTGCAGTCTGCAGTCTTTGATCAATGTTCAAATTTGTAAATCATGAAAGACTTGTTTGTGCAGTCATATAACTTGATAATCATTTGCAACACTGCATTCCTAACAACATATAAATTTACTAAATTAACCACCTTACCCACGTTACAAAGATACGTATGTATGTTTAGATATGTGTCATTGTGTGTTATCTGTTTTCAGGAATCATGTATGTTTCTCTACACTTATTTTAATTTTCGCAGTTTAATTAACCTTTTTTTTTATATACAGTTTTTATTCCAATGCAATAAGCTAATTTTTCAACCTGGAAACTGATTATTGTAATATATACAGATCTTCAGGCCAACTTTGCACTTGAAAGGTTAGAAGTCCCTATCGGGTGTGCATTGCATTCTTTACTTTTTTTACATTGTTACTCTTTATAATATATTACATCGTGCAGTATATTCACAAAACTGGATGGATTATAAACACCTCAAACTAGAAACCACGCACACAGTTGACACAAATAATAGCAATTCTTGTAAATGCGACAAAAAATATGTTAAAAAATATATAAAGAACATGCTCCATAATAAATATTCTAGAATACTTCATTATAATAGATGAGAATGACTATGTTAAAAGCATAATGAAGAATGCCTTTAAAAGTTAAAACTAAAGCCAGGTAAGCATCTTGTACCAATTTTTTTAGATAAGTGAACTAGAGAAATGGGCTGGCATAAAAGCAACCCAATTATCTACATGTGCGTGCATGCGTTAAGAGTTATAGCAAATTGTTTAACAAATTATTTAAACTTATAAGCAATGATAAGCTATGGCAAATAAATACCAAAATAAAATAATTTACCTAAAATAAAAATTTTAAACTTAGATGAACATCGACAAACGGCTTTGGAGTTATCGAGTATGGATAACCTCAGTGTGTAGAAAGATAGTACATTTGTATTTCCAGTAGTACATTAGCATGACTCACTGCAAAGTTGAGCACAAAGATTTTGGTGGACAAAGAGGAACTTTATTTGATTTCAAACCTTTGAAGTTTGAACATCTGTCCTATATATCAAATAACAGATAAATTCTTGGTTAACAAAATTTATATGACACACTGCAGATAGCTGTCCTATATATCAAAAAGGGTCAGGCCATATATCGCAGTCAATATGTAATTGAATTTTTGTGGAAAATATTGCTCCAACGATGGTGTGCGACATTTTGCAATGTTATCCAGATATTCGAGCAGTTGTGTGTTTGAAAGCTCAGAATTGTAACAATTACAATAAAATGTACTGACAGCATATGCAGAAAAAAAAAACAAATTATAAGAACAAGAATACACAATTCAATAAAAAGTTATATTTATTTATACTGACCTGAATTTCTATAAGTTTTGAAATTTCTTTATTCTTAATTAATATCCTAAAATCAGTATACATCTAAAAGGATAATGATATTTGTTGGTGTTATTTTTTCAAAATTTGTTAATATCCATTATTAGAATTTAGAATTTATGGTGTTGGTGTTTTCTACTCTAATACTAAAATTAAATAATGTTGAACTCAATTGAAATATACTTCTCTTAGATAATAGTGCTGGGTTTTAAATAGAAATAAATATGTATATTTCTTTATATATGCATGTGGGTATGTATTTATGTATGTAGTTATGTATATGTGTGTATATTAATATATTTTATGAACTTGAATTTGCAATAAATGTACTATGGCAAACAACATTGGTTTATTTGATAGGCAAAAGAAAAGAATAGTATTATTACTTTCCTAGTTCAATAGAAAAAATGTGTATATTGATTATCAATCTTTCGATTTGAAAATGCTCTCATCTAAAATTTTGGTAATGTCTATGCAAATGTTCTCAACTAATTTGAAATGTGTTTCCAACTTTCCATATATTTGGAACATATTCCTATATATTATTTCGTTTGGAACATGTTATTGCAAGATTTCAAGTAGAAAAACTTCAAATTTGCTTTTTTGTTGTGAAACGTCACCCTCCTGCTTGTGCTTTTCCGCCTTTACCATGCTGTTGCATCTAGCTTCTAGGCCGTTTTCCAAGGACCATGTTGAATGATCTACCTTGAATTTCTCAAGCGTTGAAATATATGATGCAACTGCAGAGAAGGCAAGAGCAAAATATCTAAGCATTATATAAACGTTGATTTGAGAATGGAAATTTTTTAAACAGATGGTCAAGTAATGGATAAGGTGGCAATTGTGTCAAAACTGCGGGGTATATTGATGTTGTGCTAGAGAGTTGAGGAAACGAGGTTCATTCCTTCTGATGAAGCTCCTATGTTGGAACTCGAATGTATTTCAGGACTGAAGCTTTGGTGCTTCCGGAAGAAATGGTTTCCGCTTTAGCGGTATATGCGAGCATTTAGCCACACGATGTGCCATTTGCTTTTTAGACTTTGAGCTAAATATGTTGTAATCAGGTTTGAGTTGGTTCTAACTCATATATGGGTAAACTACTGATGCTTAAGTGATCTAATTTAGTGTTTGAAGATTGTTAGAGTAGTTATTGTATGTGTATATTGTGGCCTTGTAATTTTCTTTGTTGAAAAGTTAATATTGAGTGCAAAAGAATGACTTCAGAATTTGGAGATTTTAGGTTTGATATCTATGACCACTGACAACAATAGTGACATAAAAAAGACTGGATATTTTGTACGAAATTTCTGAGGTCAGGGTAGATGTTCAAAATTGGCCTTGCCATAGGGTATCCAGGTGGGCAACAAGTTATATCTTACTGTGTTTGTCTATGTAAAACTTTGTGCTTACAGTGTTCTTCTTTTTCATATATGCTAGGTGTGTAATTGTAGAGGATGGCCAAGTTATTGCTTCTGGCAGCAACAGAACAACTGAAACCCAAAACGTAAATATCTACCTTTGCTGAAAACATGTACTCATGATTGGAGTGAATTGGCTTTTTTATTCACCTGCAAATATCCTCGTTCCGGATTGTTATAGAGTAATAGTCGTTCAAGGCATCATATTAAAATTAGCCACTTGTTCCACAATGCGGCAGTAAGTAAGTAATAAATTGTTTGCCATTGTTGATTCTCCTGTTTAATTTTTTGAAAATGCATATTTTATCCATCTGCATACCAGTAAAAGCTTCTGCAGCTCAACCGAACTTCAACCTTGCTCACCTATATTACAAAAGTAATCTTTTATTATAATAATACCCGGTCCCATAATTATAATTATTTGTATTCTTTCAGGCTTTAAGACATGTAGAAATGGAAGCAATAGATTTCCTACTAAAAAATGGCAGAATGATGGACTTGATCAAGTGCAAATTGCAGGGAAGTTCTCTAAATGCGATCTTTATGTGACATGTGAACCATGCATAATGTGTGCATCAGCCTTGTCTATTCTTGGTATACTCCTTAATTTTAGCAGGCAATTTTTTTCTTAACTCCTTGTTACATTTATAAGTATCTACTATATTCAATAGGAATAAGAGAGGTCTTTTATGGTTGTGCTAATGACAAATTTGGAGGTTGTGGTTCTATTTTACTATTGCATCAGGCTGATGTTGACACGTCCAGGTACATTTATATCTTCTTGTTACATCTTTAAGGCATCTTTATACACTTATTTAATTGCGCTAGATGATATAATTGTCAGTTATGAAAATGATTCTCAAAATGATGACATCCATCTTTTTTAATTGAGTAAAAGAACACTGACTGTTCTTGTTTTGTAAACACAACTTATTTGAGCTGGTAATATCTAATATAGTTTTATTATGGATGTGTTTGGGGATCATATATTCACTTTGGGATTAGCTGTAAGCGAAAAATACCTCCGACGTTAAAAAGTTACATTGGATGCATCATTTACGTCAACGGTCTGATCTAGAGCGACTGAAAGCTGAAATTTGCACAGCGATAAGGTGACGTAAATAACACATTGGACGTAACATCAATAAGTCATACATATTTTTTATGTTGCATGTTTTCTACTGTAAAATTACTAAATATTAATCATTAAATACTAACTATTAATTAGTTAATAGTAAATACTGATTATTAAATGAGAACTTTTGTAAAACACCCGCTTTTAAGTTTCAAAATACACAGCAGTCCCTTTAAAAAACATTCATATTTTTTATTTCAGCCAAACTGCAAATTGTTAATATTTGCAGTGAAAAATGCAAATATTTGCACATTTGCAAGAATTTTTTTTTAAAAAAAGTAATTTTGGTTATATTAACCTACGATCAAGTGCAAATTTGATTTTTAGAAAAAAAAAACGAAAAGAAAACAATTATTGAAAACAATTTTAGAGGGGTAATATAAAATTTGTTTTTGAGGAGTTTTTCGTGTATTATGTTTTAAGTGGATCCTAATTTCCAATTATTAAATACTAATAATTAAATGTCATGTATAAAACCAATATCCAACCTTTGATCAAACTATTGTTCAAAAACACCATCAACCTCTACCTCCAACCAACATGTACGCACTAATCCAAAGTTGTCTGTAAATGCATCCTACAATTTTTTTTTCCATTTTGTTTCATTATGGAAGTGATTTTACAACTTTGAATTTCAACTATGGATGTACAATCTCATACTAGCCAAATCCAAATCATTGCACAGAAAAGCTATCACAAGGAAAACTGAGGCAATGTTGGCTTAATCAAAATTATTGCATATATGACCAGTTTTGTTAATAAAAAAAATAAAAAAATCATCTGACCAGTTTTGGATTTTACCACCTCAAAAATCCAAACATGTCATTGCATATATGAAGTACTTAATTTCAAATTATCGTCCTTGCATATTTACTTGTTTTATTTAATGTCCTTTTATTGTTAAATCATGTGTCATCACCTTGATTACTATTGTCATTCTTTTTAGTATAAATTTCAATTTAGTATGATATTGAATGCATGTAGGTACTTATAGAAGAAACATAAGTAAAAAGGAAATTGGATGGTAGTTCTAGTGGTAATGGTGAAGTAGAAGATCTTGAAAATAATCCAATTACGGAAGTTTTTGGTTTTGATAGAAAGAAAAATTATTGTCGAGCAATTAGTTCTACTTCTTCTATTAAACAAGTAAAGATGAATCAAGCGGTAAAGTCATAGCTGAAAAAAGGCAAGTCGTGGATTTGTCTGTTTGGAAATTGAAGATAGAAAGGCAAGTAGCTAATCAAGTTAATGGTGTCATCAAATCAATTACTTCAACTTTTATGAAATTTATACCTAATTTGCAAGAAAAGCATGTTGCGAGTTATGCGGTGACTCCACATACGGAATGTGCTTCTAATTTAGGAGATTCTCATATGAACAATAATCTAGTTTCCACTCCAACCGTCTCACATAATGATATTCATTCATCTACAATGGAAAAAAAAGTAATGTTATTGTCACAAGATTTAGAGATGGATGTAGCCAAACGTTATGGAATATAAACAACTTGTCATTTTAGGAAGGTGATACCGAATGTAGAGAAAGTTATTTGGGTGGTTGAAGTTCTTGAACCAGATGCACTAGTTTACGATGGTCCTCAAAATGGAATGTACAAGCTATGTGAATTTTCTGATGGAGGTTTTGTTATATGGCCAGAGTTTCGTATTCGGTATTTGTAGACTTTAACTATGAACTATGTCTTACCTTTTGTTATTGCAATTGGTATTAGTATGAAATTGGTAAACTATGTATTGATAACTTAATTATGTATTGAACTTCTCTTTTGTTAATTGATACTCTGTTTTATTATTGATTATGAATATTGTTTATTGATATTGATTGGGTTATAATTTGCTAAATTAAGACAATATTTCATATTAGATATAGTCTACATTATATCTTTTAACATTCAAACCATTATATCTTTCAACATTCACGTTACTGATAAGTATTTATTTGTTTGTATTTATTTGTAACGCTTATAAGCGTTGAAAGATATTTATCCCCAACGCTTATAAGCATTGGAAGATTTTTTCTCCAACGCTTATAAGCGTTGGAAGATATTTTTTCCCAACGCTTATGAGCATTGGAAGATTTATTTTTCCAACGCTTATAAGCGTTGGCGAAAAAAAATCTTCCACTGCTTATAAGCGTTGCAAATAATTCCCTACGCCTCTATAGCGACACATATAAGCGTTACTGAAATTCTTGGCAAAGCTTATACTCGTTGGGAATCCTCTGTTTTGATGTAATGAAATGAAAGTTTCGGGATGGATTTCTGGTCTTTTTATAAATGGATTTCTAGCCTTCTTGTAGATGGATTCTATTTTTCTTACCAGATGGATTTCTGGTCTTCTTATAGATGTATTTTTGATTTTTTGACCAGATGGATTTCTGATCTCCTTATAAGATGGATTTCTGGTCTTCTTACCAAATGAATCGTTGGTGTTCTTATCATAGGGGTTTCTAGATTATGAATATTGCCCTTGAAATGAAGTTTTTGAAATCCTTGCTCTTATTGCCAAATCCTCAATCTCAAGGCATGAATTCAGATTCGCATCTATGTGGAAACAAATTTTCTTTGGATTTTTTATTTCTTTATCATTAGAAGATTGGCTCCTGTAATCCAAGCTTACCATTCTGAGCGTGGAAATTTCTATGACTCCTTAGGCCAAATATATATATATATATATATATCCAATCCCTCTTATTGGATCGATTTACATTGGGTGTTGAACTTGGTTTTATAGTAAAGTGCATAAAGCTTCTTTTATACAAGGAGGGTAAATATTATCCACATATTTTTCGACTATCAAGTGTGCCTGAGAAGTCAACAAGAGAAAAGGAAGCAACTAAGTCCATGGGAAGATATGGAAACATTCCAAAAAGAAGGTATCGAGCCTATAGGTGCATGGTGATATGACGAACCAATAATCTATGATGATATATTGGGTTTCAAGTCAATAAAATATTGAGCCTTTAAAAGAAGTCCATCAACAAGGAGGCATCGAGCATCTAATATGAAGGTAGTTGTCAAACTCATACTCAAGAGTTAAGTAACTTAAAGGAATTAGTGAATAATTGGAGATACGAATTATAAGGGATGTCGAACTTGAACACGGTAAAGTTGTCAAACCTTTATAACTTTAAAAGTGGCGTCGAGCTTCTACAACAATAGGGATATCGAGCATCTATAAACAACATATGATATCGAGCTTCAAGTGGATAACAAGCAGTGAAGAGGTGTCGAATCTCTAAGGGATAACGAGCCTCTACAACAGGAAGAATTGTCGAGTATTTAATAAGCTGAAGTTGATGTCGAGCATTAATAATGAATTAAGGTAACAAGTTTGTAAGGTGATGGAGATGTCGAATCAATAAATGCTTATAGGTATTGTGCTACAGCAGACCTGGAAGAACATGGGATATCGAGCTTCTACGACACAAAGTTTATCTAGCACAAAGATAGCAGGGTTGTCAAAGGCAGGGGATGGAGTGCTGAACCTCAACAATACAGAGTGTTGTAGAGTATATAACAAAGGAAGGATGCCGCACCACTAGTAGATGTCAAGCACATAATCACAAAGTGAGGATATCGAGTTTCTATGGAAAACATGCATTTGACACAATAACAGTTACTGAGCCTTTACAACAGTAACTATTGTAGAGCATTTATAAACAGCCAACGATATCGAGTTTCTATGAAGAGGTATTACTAAGTTTCTACGGGAATGATGAGCTTTAACACTAGCAAAGAGTTTCAAGCTTTTACAAAAAGTAAGGGATGTCGAACCTCGGAAGATGTGAAGGTTATGGAGTATCTACCATCTTGAAGGTTATCGAGTAATTGCCTTAGTACAAGGTGTCGAGCATCAACAGTTATAAAATATGTCAAATATCTACTATGTAAAGAAATGGCAAGTACTTGGCTAGATGGACACGTGTTAGCCATCTCGCCTACTGCTGCCTCTACGAATAGACCCCCTCCGCCACTTAGAAAGGGGCGAATCATTTCTCTCCTATTTCTCAATTTAAGGTTGAAAACCCTAATCAATTTGGGGATTTTAGCCGATTGTCACTCTTGCAATTTTTTGCATATAAGGACTTGGACAATAATCTTTGCATAACATAATTCCCTCGAATGTGTATTGTTGACTATTATCGAATTGTGGAAATGCATATGACTTTACCTTTGGACTTGGACTTGAACTCGGGCACTACAACAAAAAAGTCTTTTACAGCGGCACATAGCCGTTATTAAACAATACTATAGCGGTTTGACAAACACTATATATCGACATGTTGTAAAAAACAATTGCGTATTTGTAACACAAAAAACAACCGCTACAAAAGAGCATGCTTTAATAGCATAATATTGCTGCTATGTTACATATAGACAGTAGCTAATTTCTACCACTATAAAACATCTCAACCTAAACGAAAATAATAAAATCTTTATAACAAATACTACCGCTATAAAATATTTATTCTATAGCGCCTACTTCACGCTATATATATACATTTTATAGTATATTCTAAATCGATTTACAGTGTATACATGCTGCTATAAAATGCGTAGATACAATAACGCTTATTTGCCGCTGTCCGTTTACCGTAACCTCCTACATTACATTACCTTTTTATAGCGCTTATGTTATATAATTATAACGCTTTTTAGGAGCTATGGTTTATTTTACTATGTATCTGATGCACCCCGCTATATATTACATTTTAATAATAGTAATCAAAATGAATCTTCTTTAAACACATAACAATATGAACAATGTATGAACGAAAGAATATAATAATCAACAAATGCAACACATTATATTAAACATACCAAATATCCACATACATCATATTAAATAGGACAAATTTTCAAAATGGGCTACTTTTCAAATCAATTTCGCGATCGACGTTGATTTTGAAACTTATTACCAAACATGGCTAGTTTCTGCCCAGTCAGCAGCCCAGTCAGCTGTTTTCTAACTGCCAGGAAAAATGCGCAACTCTTAGTTGCGCCTATGGCAATTGGATTTTTTTTACGGTGCGCAACTCTTAGATGCGCACAATTTTTTTACAACTGTGCGCATCTAGAAGTTGCACATTGGCTTTCCAATAAGCAGGCGCAACTCATAGTTGCGCCTGCTATAATATCGTGCAGGCGCAACTATGAGTTGCGCCTGCACAGGTTGCTGCTGTCAAAACAGAGGCAGCAGCAACATTTTGCTCCAACCCCTTCAAAACATTTCCCAACCTCCTTCATCTTCTTCATGGCCGAACCCAACATCCCCAAATCCATTTTTTAGCCAATTTATATAGATAATTGGGAGATTCCAGATGAAGTATTGGTGAAATATGTTGAATGGATGGAAGCTGAAAATTAATTTGTTTCTGAAACTCAGTTTGAAACAGTTCTTGAAGCTCAATTTGAGATAGTTCCGCCAGCTAATGGTGTTGCTGTTCAATCTGCTTTCGATAATCAAATCTGCTTAGGCAAACCGAATCAAAGACCGGGGAAACAAATTAGTGGCAAAGGACGAGTGAGACAAGATACACATCCACTATGCCACTGTGGAGATGTGTGTGAGGTAGTTGTATGCAAGACTCGAACAAATGCTGGACGTTGGTTTTACGGATGTGTCGGTTACCTTGATCATATAACTAACCCGAAAGGTGTTGAGTGCTGTAATTTCTTCAAATGACTAGATCGTCCTTTGACCTCCAGGGGAGTGGAGTATGCACTAGAGATGCAAGCTGAAGTGAGACGTTTGGAAAAAGAAAAAAGTTTGCTTCGACATCAAGTAGACTATTTGCAGTCCGTAAATCCAATTTGGAAAGGATTCTAGTAAACTGGGTAGTGCAACTGTAATGTAATGGATCTGTATCAGACTTGTTTAATCGAGTTATGTATGCTTAAGTTTTAATGAAGAATCTATTATTTGGTTGTTTTTGTACTTGGTTGTTGTAATGGATATGCAATACATGATGTAGTATTGTTTGTCTGTTATGTTTATTTGATGGTAGATGTAAAACTGTGGAAAATTCATAATGTTGCTGCGTATAAATTAAATCAAAGTAACATAACTGTAACAACCCGCATATTTATCGATTTTATATTTAAATATTTCATCATTCGTCGGATTATAGTCCGAAAAGCTACTTTTTGCAAACAGTCGAATTAGGACTCGAGACCACTTCCATTGAGTTCGAAATGTCATTTGCGACCTTTTTGAGTATAAACTTTAATATGTTTGGAGCTAGCTAAAAATTTGACCATTTCACTTTGGACTTTGGGTTTGGTTCAGCCCATTTGCCTAAACCATTAACTCAAGCTCCACTCCCTCTCCTCTTCATTACTTCACTTTCATTTTCTAACACTTAAGCTTCATCAAAAATGGAGAGTGGAATGGGAAATTAAAAATCCAAGCCCTAATCATCTTTGCAAATCCAAGTTCTAGCTCCAAATTCAAAGAAGAAGCTTTGGTAAGCCTTCTCTTCTTCTTCTTCAACTCATTCTCTTATCAATTTCAGAAATTCCTAAACCTAACTTAGGAAATGTTTCTCTTTTAAGCTTAGATTCAAGCTTGTTGGGTTGGAATTGAAGAGTGATTGTTCTTGCCATTGCTCTATAGCTTCTTCTTCATTTGTTTTGGGTTTAAAGGTGAGATTTTTATCTCACATCTATGACTATAATTATCTTTGGTTGTTGGGTATGAATCCTAACACTTCTTCATGTGCATTTGCCCTTGATTTGGATTGGTTTTGTGAATATTCCAATTTTGGGTTTTTGAAGTCAAATTTGTGTGAAAATCCTTTTATGGATATTTGATCATGTTTTTGGTGATGCATCAAAAAGCTTACAGGGCCGGGTCGTCTATTGGCATAAACCCTTAGCGTCCATTGCTCGTCCGGTTGCGTTTGCAAAGAGATTGCATCTTCATTTTTAGGTTGAAAATACTGGAAATCACATTTCAGTCGACTGAAATCTCTATTCAGTCAACTGAACCAGGAACCCGAAAGTTTCCAGGCATGATTCAGTCGATTGAAATCTCTGTTCAGTCGACTGAACCTGGTAACAGAAAGTTTCCAGGCATGATTCAGTCGACTGAACCTGGAAACAGAAAGTTTCCATGCATGATTCAGTCGACTGAAATCTCTGTTCAGTCAACTGAATTTGCTGTTTTAGCCCACTTTGCCTTTTGGGATTGAATTTCCAATTTGAATCGATTCGTGATGATCCTATTTGTTGTTATCATTTATTATGACTTCGATGACTCCTTTTTCGGGATTTTTGAATATCCATTTCCATGGATTCTTTATCGATTTCTTTGGATTTTATTCACGTCTTCGAATATGAATTTTTATGATTGATTGTTTCTACAATCACTTCTATGATTCGTCACTTTAAAATATAAAGGTTTTCTATACTAGTAGTAAATATCAAAACCCTTTCATTAAAACGATTTCAACACTATTTTATTACAAAGCTCGTTTCTTAAAACCGATTTCCAATCTATTAGTATATACAAACCTTTACCTTACTCGGATGAGAAATCTAATTAAACGACTTAGTAAAACAAGTGGTATGAAACGCTTGCGTTTACTTCGTCGGTTAATTCTTGGACTTGTTCGATTGAATCTCTTGTGACAAATTTTCTAGTGGAGATCTACAATTTGTTCGTAAATATTTAAGTTAAGCTAGTGATTATGGGACATGAAGCTAAACTCGTATATTTACCAGCTTACTGTAATTGACACTTCTTGATGATCGATGATGATCATTTTATGGTTTAGACTAGCAATGTACGATATCTCTTTGTCCACATGGAGGACTGTACTTCATTTTATTGAGCTTCGTCTCATTTCTTGCATGGGGCGTATCTTTCTAGGTGCGTCGATGCTAGACTTTGCATGAGGTGTATCTTTCTAGGTGCATCGATGCTAGACTAATCATGGGGCGTATCTTTCTAGGTGCGTCGATGCTAGACTTTGCATGGGGTGTATCTTTCTAGGTGCATCGATGCTAGACTAATCATGGGGCGTATCTTTCTAGGTGCGTCGATGTTTAGTTATGCATGGGGCGTATCTTTCTAGGTGCGTCGATGCTAGACTTTGCATAGGGTGTATCTTTCTAGGTGCATTGATGCTAGACTAATCATGGGGCATATCTTTCTAGGTGCATCGATGTTTAGTTATGCATGGGGCGTATCTTTCTAGGTGCGTCGATGTTAGACTTTGCATGGGGTGTATCTTGCTAGGTGCATCGATGCTAGACTAATCATGGGGCGTATCTTTCTAGGTGCGTCGATGTTTAGTTATGTATGGGGCGTATCTTTCTAGGTGCGTCGATGCTAGACTTTGCATGGGGTGTATCTTTCTAGGTGCATCGATGCTAGACTAATCATGGAGCGTATCTTTCTAGGTGCGTCGATGTTTAGTTATACATGGGGCGTATCTTTCTAGGTGCGTTGATGTTCGACTGTGCATGGGGCGTATCTTTCTAGGTGCGTCGATGTTCGGTCTATGGAATCGTGTTTCGCTTGGGATTGGCCATCCTCTTATTTTTGTGATTTCTGGATTTCTAATTATTGATTTCTGGAATTCATGTTTCACCACCTTCTTCAGTTGGCATTGATATGTATGTCATTTATTGTGGCTTGGTGAATTAAATAAAGAATATGACATTCTTTTTATGCTATGAGATTCGTGAGATATTTGTATGATTTTCCTTTGTTGATTTTCTAATGTATACTTGTCGAGGTATGCCATTTTTGGTTATCATACGTTTTTATTTTATCTCTTCTTATATCTCATTTTATCTGATAATTATAGCTAGACTGATCCGTTTATTATTTTCTTATTAAATAATACTCGGGTCAGACTGAGATATTATAGGTGCTTCCTCTTGTCTTCCTATCTGGAACCATCATCTGACTTTTGGTTAACTACTTAGCTTGTAGTTTTTGTTGTATACATTTGAGATTTAGACTCCTTGATGTATACATATTCTTTTGTCTAGCACTTGTATCTATTCTTTTGTGATATTGTGGATCTTGTTAGACCACTACTCTGATGTACACTTTCATGTGTAGTATTCATAACTGTTTCCGCCTTTGTGATATGAATTATCTGTGACTGATTTGTGTTATGTTTATTTCTATATTTGTTTCCGAAGATTATATAGCCACTGTGTAGTAGCTTTGAGTTTGTATCGGTATGTCAGATTTCCTCTTGAGATTAAATGCATGTTATACTATCTGACATACCGGTGCTCTCACAAAGAAATTACACGGATGGTCGCTCCTCAACAGCCTTATTCTTCGCGCTAGTCGACGGCATTACCACGTAGTGTCCTTGGTTAGCGTGGATATAGAGGTGGGGCGTCACAGCATGGTATCAGAGCCAAACTTCGGAACAATGTAGAATAATTTAGCAAGGATCATGTCCTAAGTCTTTCCTAGGAGTCGTGCTTTAGGAATTTATTCGAGTCAATTGGACCCGTTCTATCCTATTTTCTTTTATGATTCCTTGTTTTATCAATCATGATTGTTTGATATTCATTCTAAGAATAACATTTTTTCTTCTTTTCTTTCTTTCTTAAAGAAAAGAAATGGTTGGTTCTGGCAGTCCTAGCGCTGGTCAATCCAGTAGTCCTTCTTTGTATGGCGTATTCATGTCGGCCCAACAACTTTTGGATCTTGTAAAGAATCAAAGGTTTATCTGTGCTTTGGGTAAGAACCCCAAAAAGATTTTACCTTTGAAACTTGAAGTTCCTTTCAATCAGCTTGTGGATATCACTCTTCGACATGAAGAGGTTGGTAAAGGAAGTGTTTATGATATTGGGACTTCCAAGAAGAGGCATATTAAGTTCAAGAGCCTTAATCCCAATAAGAGAGTGAAGCAAACTACTTTTGTAGTAAAGACTCCAATCCCTAATCGTGGAGGATGCTACAATTGTAATTCTAAGGAACATTATGCGAATATGTGTCTGAAACCCCATTCTTGTCGCTATTGCAAAAAACCGGGTCATCTTTTATCTGCATGTCCCAAACTTTTGAACAAGGACATGAGAAAGCTAAATATTGTGCAAGCCCCTAGCAACTCTTCTCTTAGTCAAAGTACCCATTCTATCCTTGATGACATTTATTTTGTGATTATCTTATTCGAGTTCTTTTTGATATGGGTTTCATCTCATTATTTTTATATCAAAAGAACTTGTTATTCTTTTTCTTTAAACATTTCTGGGCTTGATGACTTCTTTGATGATTGCGAATCCAGATTGGTGGACCCGCAACACTCAATTTGCTTTTTATTGATGTCGAAATTATTTTATGTGATTTTTCTTTCCGAGCCGATTTTTACTTATGCTTTGGAATTAACTTTTGTAAGGATTGGCTTAATTATTATGAAGCCATATCCTTTGTCCCGTGTGGACTATTCATCTTCGACATTTTCAATCTGTTAAGCAGATTTCTGTTTTTCCTTTGTGATTTTGATTCCAATTTGATGGCATCATTTTATTCTTTAAGCTCACATGATGAGGAAAGTGTTATTTCTCTCATTCATGTAGTTTGAGAATTTTCCGGTATTTTTGAGTTTGTCTTAGGATTATCACCTAAGCAATCTTTTGAGCGGTGTTGAGGTCTTTTTAGCTCGACCTTGCCACCGATTTTCATTTGCTACGAGTTGCGGAAGTTAGCATTCCATTTACCGCATTCCGCACTCGTTATGAAACTTATGAATGACTTATTATGTCATTCAGTTTGTCCAGCTTATTTCATCCATTTTATGAATCGAGTATTCTATGATCTCGATGACTCCATTCTTGTATATATTGATTTTGGATGAAAACAGCAATTTAAAATTTTGCAAATCTTTTTCATAAGATTTATTTATAAGTACAATTTGATTTTGCTCTTAAACGAGCAAAGAATATTCTTAAAGGTTTTTAAGAAACATGTTTATCATATAGAAGATGATTTTGTGATTGTATTGCCCATTGAGTGCTTTAAGAATTCTGGTCGATGCGCTTGATCAACGTTATCGATAAGAATCTCCTAAACGCTTTGATGAGACAGTCAGACACAATATATTGACTTGTAAAATGTAATTTTTTCTGAAAAGATTATTACATAAAGATAATTGTAATTTTGAAAGTTTTAGCTTTTCGGGAAAGGAGATTATTTAAAAGAACTCTTTTCCAATACTCTTATTCTTGTGATTCCCGAAGGGAACCAAGACTTTATCTTTTGTACAAATGCTAATCGTATTGGTTTGGATGCCGTTCTCTTGTAAAAGAGAACGTGCTATCACTTGTGCTTCTAAATCATTAAAGCCGATCAAGACTAGGTATGCCACTCATGATCTAGTGCTCGCGGCTATTGTTTTTGCTTTTAGAGTTTGGCATCATTATTTTGGGGAAGAAATTTATTCTCCACTCCGATCATAAATCTTTGAAATGTTTATTTTCTTATAAGGAACTTAATGTTGGCTCGAGTTCCTTGCATCTTATGATCTTGATCTTCTTTGTACCCCGGAAAAGGGTAATCAAGATTGCCGATGCCCTTAGTTGTAAGCAACAAGCAGTTCTTTCTTTGAATGGAATGATCTCGAGACTTTAACCACTTGTGAGATTCGAGGTCGTGAATCCAATTCATGTTCATCTCTTGTTTCGTGTAGCCTTGAGGCTCGTTCTTCTCTTTTGGACCATACCTCTTTTGGCTAAACTCTATGTCAAACTAAATTGGATAGAGTTCCTACTTCTGTTGTTAGCAATCGTGATCCATTATTTTACTAGTGGAGTTTGGTAGGGTCTTCAAAAGCTTTGGGAACAAAGCTTAATTTTAGCACCGCTTATCATCTTTAGTCCGATGGACAAACCGAGCGTGTAAATCAAACTCTTGAAGATCTCTTTCGTGCATGTGTTCTTGATTTTTGTGGAAGTTGGGAAGATCATACTCTTGTTGAGTTTTCTTCCAATAATAGCTTCCAATCTTGTATTGGTATGGCACCTTACGAGGCACTCTACGAAAGGCCGTGCCGATTTCCTTCGTGTTGGCTTAAAGCCGGTGAGAAGCTGGTTTTAGGTTCAAACTTTATTGGTATTCATTTGTGTTTCACCTTTGATGGGTGATGTGCGTTTCAGTCGATCGGGAAAGTTAGCACCTCGATATGTTGGTCCGTTTCCCATCACCGAACGTATTTGTTCTGTGGCTTATCGCCTTTTATTACCGGCTCAATCTTTTGCTATTTATGACGTTTTCCACGTCTCTCTACTACGGAAATACCTTAGGGATTCCAATTTTTATACTTGAGCCCGGTGTAATTGTAGAAATTGAGGTTTCACCAGATTTGACTTATGAGCAACATCCCATTCGCATCATTGCTTCGGAGGTTGAACGCCTTCGAAATAAAGATGTTCTTCTTGTGAAAGTTCAATGGTCCTCAAATCCTAAGGATTTCTCTTGGGAATCTTGAGAATTCATCGAGCGAACACGTTCGGGCTAACTCTTTCGTGCTCTTTATGGTGAACTTCTTATTTCAAATTTTCTTTTGTGTTGATATACTTCTATGGTTGTTACTCTTTATTTTCTTCTTAAGTATTGCGAGGACGCAATTTCTTTAAGGAGGGGAGTTTGTAACAACCCGCATATTTATCGATTTTATATTTAAATATTTTATTCAATTATTTCATCGTTCGTCGGATTATAGTTCGAAAAGCTACTTTTTGCAAACAGTCGAATTAGGACTCGAGACCACTTACATTGAGTTCGAAATGCAGTTTGCAACCTTTTTGAGTATAAACATTGATATGTTTGGAGCTAGCTAAAAATTTGACCATTTCACTTTGGACTTTGGGTTTGGTTCAGCCCATTTGCCTAAACCATTAACTCAAGCTCCACTCCCTCTCCTCTTCATTACTTCACTTTCATTTCCTAACACTTAAGCTTCATCAAAAATGGAGAGTGGAATGGGAAATTAAAACTCCAAGCCCTAATCATCTTTGCAAATCCAAGTTCTAGCTCCAAATTCAAAGAAGAAGCTTTGGTAAGCCTTCTCTTCTTCTTCTCCAACTCATTCTCTTATCAATTTCAGAAATTCCTAAACCTAACTTAGGAAATGTTTCTCTTTTAAGCTTAGATTCCAACTTGTTGGATTGGAATTAAAGAGTGATTGTTCTTGCCATTGCTCTATAACTTCTTCTTTATTTGTTTTGGGTTTAAAGGTGAGATTTTTATCTCACATCTATGACTATAATTATCTTTGGTTGTTGGGTATGAATTCCTAACACTTCTTCATGTGCATTTGCCCTTGATTTGGATTGGTTTTATGAATATTCCAATTTTTGGTTTTTGAAGTCAAATTGTGTGAAAATCCTTTTATGGATATTTGATCATGTTTTTGGTGATGCATCAAAAAGCTTATAGGGCCGGGTCGTCTATTGGCATAAACCCTTAGCGCCCATTGCTCGTCTGGTTGCGTTTGCAAAGAGATTGCATCTTCATTTTTAGGTTGAAAATACTGGAAATCCCAGTTTAGTCGACTGAAATCTCTGTTCAGTCGACTGAACCTGGAACCCGAAAGTTTCCAGGCATGATTCAGTCGACTGAAATCTCTGTTCAGTCGACTAAACCTGGTAACAGAAAGGTTCCAGGCATGATTCAGTCGACTGAAATCTCTGTTCAGTCGACTGAACCTGGAAACAGAAAGTTTCCAAGCATGATTCAGTCGACTGAAATCTCTATTCAGTCAACTGAATTTGCTGTTTCAGCCCACTTTGCCTTTTGGGATTGAATTTCCAATTTGAATCGATTCGTGATGATCCTATTTGTTGTTATCATTTATTATGACTTTGATGACTCCTTTTTCGGGATTTTTGAATATCCATTTCCATGGATTCTTTATCGATTTCTTTGGATTTTATTCACGTCTTTGAATGTGAATTTTTATGATTGATTGTTTCTACAATCACTTCTATGATTCGTCACTTTAAAATATAAAGGTTTTCTATACTAGTAGTAAATATCAAAACCCTTTCATTAAAACGATTTCAACACTATTTTATTACAAAGCTCGTTTCTTAAAACTGATTTCCAATCTATTAGTATATACAAACCTTTACCTCACTCGGATGAGAAATCTAATTAAACGACTTAGTAAAACAAGTGGTATGAAACGCTTGCGTTTACTTCGTCGGTTAATTCTTGGACTTGTTCGATTGAATCTCTTGTGACAAATTTTCTAGTGGAGATCTACAATTTGTTCATAAATATTTAAGTTAAGCTAGTGGTTATGGGACATGAAGCTAAACTCATATATTTACTAGCTTACTGTAATTGACACTTCTTGATGATCGATGATGATCATTTTATGGTTTAGACTAGCAATGTGCGATGTCTCTTTGTCCACATGGAGGACTGTACTTCATTTTATTGAGCTTCGTCTGATTTCTTGCATAGGGCGTATCTTTCTAGGTGCATCGATGCTGGACTTTGCATGGGGTGTATCTTTCTAGGTGCATCGATGCTAGACTAATCATGGGGCGTATCTTTCTAGGTGCGTCGATGTTTAGTTATGCATGGGGCATATCTTTCTAGGTGCGTCGATGCTAGACTTTGCATGGGGTGTATCTTTCTAGGTGCATCGATGCTAGACTAATCATGGGGCGTATCTTTCTAGGTGCGTCGATGTTTAGTTATGCATGGGGCATATCTTTCTAGGTGCATCGATGCTAGACTTTGCATGAGGTGCATCTTTCTAGGTGCATCGATGCTAGACTAATCGTGGGGCGTATCTTTCTAGGTGCGTCGATGTTTAGTTATGCATGAAGCGTATCTTTCTAGGTGCGTCGATGCTAGACTTTGCATGGGGTGTATCTTTCTAGGTGCATCGATGCTAGACTAATCATGGGGCGTATCTTTCTAGGTGCGTCGATGTTTAGTTATGCATGGGGCGTATCTTTCTAGATGCGTCGATGCTAGACTTTGCATGGGGTGTATCTTTCTAGGTGCATCGATGCTAGACTAATCATGGGTCGTATCTTTCTAGGTGCGTCGATGTTTAGTTATACATGGGGCGTATCTTTCTAGGTGCGTCGATGTTCGGTCTATGGAATCGCGTTCCGCTTAGGATTGGCCATCCTCTTATTTTTGTGATTTATGGATTTATAATTATTGATTTCTGGAATTTATGTTTCACCACCTTCTTCAGTTGGCATTGATATGTATGTCATTTATTGTGGCTTGGTGAATTAAATAAAGAATATGACATTCTTTTTATGCTATGAGATTCGTGAGATATTTGTATGATTTTCCTTTGTTGATTTTCTAATGTATACTTGTCGAGGTATGACATTTTTGGTTATCATACGTTTTTATTATATCTCTTCTTATATCTCATTTTATTTGATAATTATAGCTAGACTGATCCGTTTATTATTTTCTTATTAAATAATACTCGGGTCAGACTGAGATATTACAGGTGCTTCCTCTTGTCTTCCTATCTGGAACCATCATCTGACTTTTGGTTAACTACTTAGCTTGTAGTTTTTGTTGTATACATTTAAGATTTAGACTCCTTGATGTATACATATTTTTTGTCTAGCACTTGTATCTATTCTTTTGTGATATTGTGGATCTTGTTAGACCACTACTCTGATGTACACTTTCATGTGTAGTATTCATAACTGTTTCTGCCTTTGTGATATGAATTTTCTGTGAGTAATTTGTGTTATGTTTATTTCTATATTTGTTTTCGAAGATTATATAGCCACTGTGTAGTAGCTTTGAGTATGTATCAGTATGTCGGATTTCCTCTTGAGATGAAATGCATGTTATACTATCTGACATACCGGTGCTCACACAAAGAAATTACACGGATGGTCGCTCCTCAACATCCTTATTCTCCGCGCTAGTCGACGGCATTACCACGTATTGTCCTTGGCTGGCGTGGGTATAGAGGTGGGGCGTCACAATAACATAGCAAGTAATTTAAATGTTTGACATAAGATAACCTTTGATAACAAAGCTGCGTACATAATAAAAATATAAGTTATATAGTTCACGAATGACAGAAGTAGTAGAAACAAATAAAATATTTATTGCTTTCCACACATTCTTCTCTTATGACCCAAGTTATCGCATTGTCCACATCTGTCCTGTCTCCTGTCCTCCATTTCGTCCATGACTCCCTTTATTCTTGTGGACCTCGGTCTTCCTATATTTCTTCGCGTTGGCGGTGGGAGTATAGTAGGGCCTTCATGTACATCCCAATATCTACTCTCGGACACTGGATGAAAAACCGGAGAATAACTATGTCTATAAATATCTGCCATAAACCAGGATGAAATAAGATCATGGTAAGCTCTGTTCGCTCATCCTCTACATCGTGCGCATGCAGCTAAAACATGGGAATATGGAAAATGAGCTAGAATAGGAATATTGCATGAACAACTGAAGTTGTCATTGGCAATGTTTACTGTGTAGTTGCACGTGTTTGTGTCTGTTACTTGCCACTCCGTTAAGCTGAACCTGTTAATGCTCATATTACGTGCTTCTGCTGAATATTTTTCCATCATTTTGTCATAATTTGGCGTGAACGAAGATGCGTAATCCGTTCCATCGTTACGTCTTCTGCAGAAGTAGCTATTAAGACGATGAAAGGTACGTGCCACTAACGCCTTTACCGGTAACGATCTTGCACCTTTAAGAACTCCATTGAAACTCTCTGAAGCATTGGTAGTCATCATACAGAAACGTTCACCGTTGTCCTTGTAAAGAGCCCACTGTTCATCCTTATGTCGAAGACTTCTATCAATCCATCTGTCAGCAGCCGGACTCACATTTTTTAGTTGCTCTCTGAGTTCTTTGTATGTTAACTCATCTCTTACTTCAGCACAAGCATGAAATAAGTTTTGCAAAATCTTACTACCAAAACCAGCTTTTTTAAAGTTTGCTTTCAAATGGCGAAGGCAGAAGCGATGATGATGTGGTCTTCTTCACTTCTCTTGCAAGGCGGTTGGAATTTCTTTCATTCTATCGGAAATGAATGTAATGCATATTGCATTTAAAGATGGAATTAAGTGTCCCATGCATGAAAAAAACCAACCCCAAGTTTCCGCCGACTCCGTCCGTACAATAGCAAATGCCAAAGGAAAAAGAGAGTTGTTTGCATCAACTCCTGTAGCCACAAACAACGTACCTTGATATTTACCATACAGATGTGTTCCGTCAATAGAAAGAACCGGACGACAATGCTTGAAACATGCAATGCTCGGTCCAAATGCCATGAAAGCCCCCCAAAATTGTACTCCTTCTGTATGTACATGATAAACAGTACCTGGATTGCATTTCTGTATAGCACGAAGAAACCGAGGCAAGTCATTGTACGAAGATTCCCAATCGCCAAATATTGTAGACACCTCTTTGCTAAGTCCTTTCCAAGCTCTCATGTATCTTATTTGAATTTTGTAAGTGTGTGCCATAAGCTCTTGGACAGATTTTGCAGTGTAACTTGGGTTCGAATGAACATGTGGAATGACTTTGGTGCAAATGAATTTGGCTGTTGCTTGTTTGTGGTTCGAGTTAATGATTGGATTTGAGCAAGCGTGATCACCACCGTATTTTTTTATCATCCACCACCCAGCATGATCTCTTTTAGACATAATTGCATGAAGCCGCCATGGACAATTAGCATCAATATCACATATAGCAGTGAACTCTCTAGTACGGGACTTTATGTTTTTAAATGAAACTGAACACTTTATCGACCATTCACTTATATGTTCAATTAAAGATTCCTTCGATTTAAAAATCATACCAACTCGAGGGCCTTTCTCCACACATTCCAGTCCGAACATTTCGTCGGTAAATTGAAATTCTTGCACAACAGATCTTTCCATAATTGTATCGTTGCATTGGTCATCTTCTAACTGTTCTTCCATCTCGATATGCTCATCAGTGTCATCAACTTCCTCTGGAATATCATGTAAAGGAGCGTCATTGTTAACATTCATAGCATCGATCCATGTTTCATCGTCGTCAAGTGAAGCAGCGATTTCCATGCTATCCAAATGGGAAATTTCAATATCAGCATTTCCACCCTCTATATCCTCGGTGTCAACATCTTCATTTTCAATTTCATGCAAGTAGTCGTTTGAATTCGGGGTTGGAATTGACTGTGGAGGATACGATGGATATGGAAGGAAACCATACCCGGGTGACTGCGATGGATATGCCATGACACCATACATGTACACAAACATTTGACTATTAAGTACAAAAAACATGAATAAAACATTCATACAGCACATAAAAGCATTCCCAGCTGCTTGTGCGCAATTGTTCGGTGGCTGGTAGGAGTAGTGTGGGTAATACAGTTGACTTCGCTCAGCAGTATTACTAGGTCCGGGTTGACTTGCATAATCAAAGATTTGAGCTTGCTGTTCAGTTGTATGTACCACCTCCGTCTTCTTAACATACAGCTCAATTACTTTCATCCCCACACAAAACATAGAATCGACGTCGTCGTCGTCGTTTACCTCAATAGCAATTGGTCCGTCATCCGTTACCCATTTACTAACCAACGAGATGTCGAACTCCGTAGAAGCAATCTTTGTAGCTTTGTAAATTGTCATTTTCAGCTCAAGAAAATTGCAACCCCTCTTCATTTTCGATCCCTTATGTTTTCCGCCAACATAGGTTGGCTTGCTATTTTCATCGATGACTAAATCACCGTCATAGTGACAAATAATCGGCACTGTAGTCATTGATATATCAAAATTACAGAAAGTTAAATGTCAACACTAGATCTATCAAAATTAGTGGAGTAGAGTTTCGATTCTTTACCTCAAGTGTAGATGAACGTGCAATCTTTTGTTTATCTTTGTAGAATCAAATGATTTTGAGTGGAATGTTGTGTTGCTGGTAGTGAAATTAATGGAAATGGAGGTTAGGGTTTCTGAAAGAAAATGGGTTTGAGGAGTTGTGTTTGTTTGGAGAGGAGTTGTGATGTTTATATGATGATGTTTGGCCAGGGGATAGCCCAGGTATGCAGACGCAACTCAAAGTTGCGCCTAAACGAAAATATTTGGCGCAACTCAAAGTTGCGCGCAGTATATTCATGAGTGCGCAACTAAAAGTCGCGCCTGCAACTTTCCAGAGAGCATAATATTCTTGCGCGATTCTAAGTTGCGCTTGCAACTTTCCAGATTTCCAGAGAACAAATAACATATACAACTTTCATACAACATCAGCTTTCATATAATAACAACCTATAAGTACAACATTTCATTCAAATAGGTGAAATATTTCATACAGAACATCATATTTCATATAACAACATGTTTCAAGTCAATAATACAACATCGCAACACCTACAAACCAACAAGTTTCAAGCCATTACAACTTCAAAACAAAACAACCAAACGACAGACCAACACAACCCTATCTTCTTATGTTTCTGCGGTCGCGTAGTGTTCTTTGAGTTTGGGTCGGAGGCGGTTGAGATGGTCCAGCTTCAACTATTTCCTGCCCCGGCTGGCTACCTTGTGAAGGACCCTCTGTGCCCCTAAAATGTCTTCTTTGGTACGTACGACCAAAAGCCTTGGGCGGACGAGGCACATACGGTGGTGGTCTTTCTAGCTTATGCCTACCAAGAAGCGACTTGATAATTTCCTTGATGTTGAAGCACTTTCCTTTTACTCTGTCCTCATCTGCAGGATCTGCCAGGACATCGTCAACTTCATTGGAAATCATATACAACCCTTGAACCTAAAACACAAGAATCAATGAAGCAAGCAAGTAAAGCTTGTTGAGGAAGTTCAAAGATTAAAACTTATAAACACGTACCAAATCACGTTCCACCGGTCCCCGTGGAGCATATCTGGGCAGTCTAGTTGACGATTCTTTAAGAACAAATCGCCATGTGATATGCCAGTACCAACTATAGTATTGTTCGATTGACATTCTTGGTACGCGTTCAACCTGAACGTGATCCAACCTGTGATCCCACCTTGCGACGTACGTGTTGTACAAGTCTCTATTCCAACCGTGTGGGAAAATCTGCTCGGCTGGATCCGGTATATGCTGATGAAGGCCAAATTTCCTTATCACTCTGTCGGCGTAGTGCATGGCTACACTTTGCAAGCAAATAATCGAGGTCCTTGCATACCAACTATGCTCCCCGTCTAAGCAAATAGGTGGCAGATCCTGTACGATCTCAGCCGTGTATGACGTCCAGTCAACAACATGCTCGTCCATAACATCAAGCTCATTGCGATAGAATGTAGTATGACGGGCTGGATTATCTCTCCAACGTCCATCTCTGGTCCATCTACAGTCATAATCAAAATAGTGTGTGAATATTGGCGGAAATCAAAAAGTTTTCAGTGTACGTTTCAAGTTGCTTTTACCTTACCCCGTACGGTAATCCCGGAGCAACGTTGGCACGAACATTTGGCCATCCAACACAAATACGCGTCCAAGACTATACCTGCATATTATCAGTGTTAAGAAACGTCTTTCAAAACATTTCATAAATTTGGTACACCAATAAGTCAAAACTGACATACCTGTAGAAGGGTTAGGCAACCTGCTAACCCGTTCGTCTTTCTTAGTGCCACATTATCCAACTCCTTGTACAATGCGCACAAAACCGCGCTACCCCATGAATAATCGGAAATGGTGGCAAAATCCTCTAGCAAGTACAACCATTTAACGCTAACTCTACCCTTCGAATGGTTCGAAAATAGACGAGATGCTATAAGAAGCAATATGACAGTCCGTGTGAACTGTTCTAGCTCCTTAATAGACGAATTGACTGAAATCTCCCTGCCGATTATAAGGTCATTTAGCCATTTGACCTTCAACTCT
The DNA here is from genome assembly GCA_030737815.1 of Allium fistulosum. Lineage (NCBI taxonomy): Eukaryota > Viridiplantae > Streptophyta > Magnoliopsida > Asparagales > Amaryllidaceae > Allium > Allium fistulosum. The sequence goes on along the minus strand of CM060902.1, from coordinate 371,815,734 downwards.
CTTCTATTGACCACCGCTTCTGGGGGTGGATTTTCACCAAGCAAACGTTGACAAACCTCATCGGCGTCCACGTTACCACCGTAGTTCAACACGGCGCCTTCGATGGGAAGGCCAAGCAAAATAGATACGTCTTGCAGTGTAATTGTCATTTCTCCAACGGAAAAATGAAAAGTGCAAGTCTCGGGTCTTCATCTATCGCATAAAGCTGTGAGTAATGACCTGTCAAATCTGATATATTTAATCTGCATGAAATACCAGAATCTCGCTTGATGTAGTAATTGTTGAACCCGTTGATCTTCAATCATCTCCATCAAATCTTCAAAACTTTGCGAATGATCCAGACAATCCACCGGTTTTACACTCTGCAAAATAAAGAATTATAACTTATAGTTAATTCAAAATGCGAAATAGCTTGCAAAAATTTACTACAATTACAAAACAAATAATATTGCCCTCATTAACTCTTCAAAATTAGAGCGGTGATTATCCTACATATAAAGCACGCTACTGTCTACCGGTCCGCTTTCCGGTTCTTCAAAGTTCATGCCAAAAAACCGAATTTTACAAATCGTTTACAACCAATTATTGATTCAACGCTTCAAATTGGATTACTAAGATGTACAACAAGCTATTTGACAATATTTCTAGCAAATACAACCAAATAATAAGCAAATTAGAAATTAATCAAAAAAACTAGGGTTTAGGAATTACCAAAATCTATTTGTGTTGAAGAGGATCTCGCTTCCATTGTTGTAGCTTTGGTTTAATCGAAGAATGAAGAAGAAATTTGAAAATTTTGTGATAATTTGGTGGTAATTGACTAAAATTTGGGTTTGTAGCTGGTGGGTTCGGGCATGGAAGAAGGGGTTGAGGTTGGAAAATGTTTTTGGATAATGAAGGGAAGGGTTGCTACTGCCTCTGTTTTAACAGCAGCAACATGTGCAGGCGCAACTCATAGTTGCGCCTGCACGATATTATAGCAGGCGCAACTATGAGTTGCGCATGCTTATTGGAAAGCCAATGCGCAACTTCTAGATGCGCACGGTTGTAAAAAATTTGTGCGCATCTAAGAGTTGCGCACCGTAAAAAAAATTCAATTGCCATAGGCGTAACTAAGAGTTGCGCTTCTTTCCTGGCAGTTAGAAAACAGCTGACTGGGCTGCTGACTGAGCAGAAACTAGCCTTGTTTGATAATAAGTTTCAAAACCAACACCGATCGCGAAATTGATTTGAAAAGTACCCTACTTTGAAAATTTGTCCTATTAAATATGATCAAACACTAATAGCCATTACGTATGTTTTTAGCACATACCCAAAAGTAGTAGCAAATGTTTTAAGTACACCCCAAAAAGTTGTCTTTGTTTAGCTGAGAACAAGCACATATCGTACATCAAAACGTAAGTCCATTGTACCCCAAAAATTAGCCAATATTCAGATCATGCTTCTTTCGCAACTGCACCAATGTATATATATGAGAATTTGAGGCAGTATATATGAAAATAGTTGGTATGACATGCAATATGTTTTGCATAAACCATATCAGCATTTTGACTACAATAGGAACAAAATAAGCTCTTTTTTACAATTTCATGAAAATACACTTGCATGAAAATAATTTCCAATTAAAAATGTTATGATAACGTGTAATTATGATCATCAATGCGAACTTTAAACAACTATTTTAAAAGATCATCCGTAATTCATCACGTTCAGACCTAGATTCCTTATCATTATGTAACCAACTACGCTCAAACATCTAGTTTTTAGCATGTTCAGAATTTAGCTAATGTAGAAGAAATTAAAATAAAAAACACGAATCGAACTAGAAAGACCATAAATAGATGCATGATAATATTAGTTTCTTGTTGTCTCTATTGTTCAATCAAATGATCCACTAAGAAGTGATTTTGGTTTATGTTAATTCCATGCAACAGCTTGAACCTGCTCATGGCAGTGAACGAGAACTTACTTTTTATATTCAATTTCGATCCAAAATTGTTGTTATGATATATAATAAGTGAAAAGAGAAATCGTAAAAGGAATTTGAAAGCAGAACTGCAGATAATATAGTAGGAACAAAATAAAATTGCAAAGAAAGAAATTTTGAATAAATTTACCACTACTGAGAAAAGAAGTAGTTTGCAGACATTGGAAACATGCAAGTTTTGATGAATATTGCTAAAGCATGACACAATAAGCTCTCCATACTTGCTGTGTACTTGAAGAGGATGAAGACGATACAGTTGATAAAATGATATGGATAAGTCCTCCATTTAAAAGGGATTTAGAGGTAATTGATAGATGCACTCATAACACATGCATACTTCTCAAACACACACACACATATTCTCATTCCACACTACACAACAGCAGGCAACACTCACGCACTTCAGCAATATGTATATATGTATGTATATATGTATGTATATATGTATGTATATATATGTATGTATGTATGTATTAACTCTCGCACCTACGTGCTAATACCCAAACACATGCGTTCACATAAATACCGAGATACACACATACTCACGCTGGAAACTCACACATATAAAACACAATATATACCCAGGTTTGTGCATACATACATACGCACACACATATCATGTGTGCGCACACAATTATATATTTAAATATACCCACTTGCACTTGTACAGACTACACACAACTCTCATGCAAGATCACTTACCAGCAGTCAAAACTACAAGCATAAGAACAACTCCAGCTAACACACGCACCTTGATACGCACCTAGAGACGCAGCTCAACGAACAAGTCAACCATTGCGATCAGTAAATGGCGATTTCGATCGCCTGAAAGTGGCGATTCCCTATCCAACGTCAATCGATTCATTAATAGCTTATTGCACAAAATAAATTCGCTAAGAGGTAGCACAACACATAGGGTATCATGGCTTAAATGATTAAGACAAGTTGCTTAATTCCCATATAAAGTTTACGTATGTAATTCTCTGCTTAAAATCATGTTGCTCTCTGGAACCTACTTCCATTCTTTTTGAATTTTATTATTGTCAGTGTGTTTCATGTTTGTAAGTGCTGGAAAAAACACATGCTAAAAGTTTATTCAGTTACCATTAACATTTCCATCAACTTTTCATTCATGAAGCTAAGTTACTGCTTGTATTGTTTGAATCAGATATATTTCTTCATGTCACTCAAGCATAACTGTATTTGCATCAAACCTGATTAGACCGTTATACTCCACAGTTTCAAGGTATATTACAAATTAGTGCAGTTGTTATATAACCTTTTACTTATGTCAAGAGAAGTACCTATAACTTGAAAAACTAACTGAATATGTATTTTATTCACACCTGTAAACTTTATATGATATTAAATTCACAGCTCTTGGTATTGTTAATTTAACAACTTCCAAACTAAACGGAAAGGTGCTTTAAAGTTAAAAAAAGATGTTTGATTGCATGATTTTTTAAGTTTTTCCTTTCCTGCTATTTATTCAACAAATATGTAGATGAAACTAATGGTTGTATTGTTAGAACAAAATTGAGCTACACAAAATTTTAAAATAATTGAAGAGGCCAATTTATAGAATTATAATAGACGCTTAACCCATCATTCTTTTTACAGTGCAGATAAGGGAAAATTGCTTATAAGTAAATTCATTTTCTCATTTTCTCGTTTATTTATTTATTCATTATTTGTATTGTTTTAGCATAAATAAGATCTTATGTGTGCTTGATGTCTCCTGTAACAGGATGTCTGCTTTATTAGTTACTGGTGAGAGCTGAATCCAAAAATTCCCGCTTTATCAATTATGTTAATTTATCAAACATTCTGATGAAGCAGCATACCTAGGTTCGAAGACCAGAGGCTCCGACCTAACTCCCACCTCAACCGCGACCTACGACCTATCCCCAACTTCCATGTCGATCTACGACCTAAGCTACAACCTCCGACCTAATTTCAGCGACCTACCCCATCCAATTGCCGACCTATCTCCAATCGACATCACCGACCTACGACCTAATTCCATGCTCCGACCTATCGACATTACCGACCTAACGCCTCTTCCCAAAATCGCGACCGACCTAACCCCACCTCGTCAAATCGTGAACGACCTAACTCCAATTCCATTGCGACCTAATCTCCTCCCTGCCTTCTCCATATGCGCGCGCGAGATAACTTTGAGGCGCGAATGACTCATGAAGCTCCAGTAAGTCGCAAAGAAGAAATAGGTCGTTGCCGAGTTATCTTTAGATCGCGAAGCTCGTTGCCGAGTTATCCATAAGTCGTTACCGAGACATCGTTTAAGTCGAAGACGAGATAGTTGAGTCGTCACCGAGTTAGCATTAAGTCGTTGCATTTTTTTCTCTAAGTCGTGTGACCTTAGTACTTGTAATATTTTTAAACTTTCTGAACTGTGTTGTAAATGATACGACTTATGTTAAGTCGGAGAGGTTGATAAGTCGGTTGCCGACTTATGACTTGTACTTTTCTGTTTTGGTGTGTTGTAGCCTATAAATAGGCAAGTGAAGTCATTTGTAAGGTTGTTGATTTTTGAATAAAAATTCTCTTTTGTTAGCTTTGTGCTTTCAATCTCAATTGGTAGTCGAGTGTATCTCCTATCTCCACTAACGTCATTCGAGTGCGCTCGAATCATCGTTTGCTGAAGCCGATTCACGGAATCTTGTGCGCAAGATCAACGTTGAAGAATCGTAGATCTCTTTCCCGGTATCTTCGGATCAACGAGACAGAGATAGCTAGAGTTCGGCATCTTCGGATCAACGAATTCGGGCATTTCAGTATCCATCAATCCACAGATTGCTATTTACGTCGATTGAAGATCGTTTTGAATTATCCGCTGCGTCAGTTTTGGTAACAGAGCCCGTTTTAGCCAATCATAGCTAAATCGAGTCTTGGAGCCGAGAATTTGAAGTGTTGAAGTTGTGTTCATCGTGTTCATCATATTTTGCAACAAGTTGGAGTTTTCGATCCATTTCATTTTGGATCAAAGTTCGAAAGGTGTTTGAATCGTGAAGTGTGAATTTGTTGAAGTGTTTGAGAAGTATTCAATCATGCCGCCAAGACGAGTTCAACGTCATCGCAATATTAATGCTTTATACGGAAGAGAAGAGGCCGATGAAATGGAGCAACGAATCAACGAGAATTTCAATGAGAAGCTTACTGAAGGGATTGGTCGATTAGAGAGAATGATGCTTGAAATGAGTCAAAATCAAAGAAGGGTTTCACCTGAATCGAGCCATGGAAGAAGTAGAGTTTCACCACATTCTAATCGGGAGAGAAGTGTTGATAGTGATCATAGAAGCGTGGATCGAGATTGTGATAGAAATGTTGATGATCGAGGTCGTGATAGAAATGTGACTGATCGAGATCGGAGGAATGTGGATCGTAGGAATGTTGGTGGAAGGAATGGTGGTGGTAGAGATGTTGGTGGTCAGGATCGACATCGATATACATCGGATGGTGAAGAAGAGTATGATGGTGGTAGTGTTCATGGACGAGGACGTGGACGAGGAAGGAATCAATCGGAGTACGATCACAAGTGGGAATCGGGAATGAAAACTGAAATTCCTGAATTCAAAGGTGGTATGCAAGCCGAAGAGTTTTTGGATTGGATGGCTAATGTTGAAGAAATTTTTGATTTCAAAGAAGTTCCAGAACGTCGTAGAGTGAAGTTGGTTGCTACGAGGTTGAGGGGTAGAGCTCTGGCATGGTGGCAGCAAACCAAACTTACACGTGAACGAATGGGGAAGTCAAAAGTTGAATCTTGGGAGAAGATGAAGAAATTGATGAAAGCAACGTTCTTACCTTACAATTATCAATCTCTGATGTATCAACGTTTGCAGAACTTGAGGCAGGGCACAAAGACTGTTAATGATTACGCAGATGAGTTTTATCAGCTTATTGCAAGGAATGATATTATGGAAACGGAAGAGCAGCTGACATCTAGATTCATTGGGGGATTGAGAATGCAGATTCAGGATATGGTTAATATGTTCGATCCAAGATCTGTGGCGGAAGCACATCAGAAAGCGTTGGCTTGGGAGAAGCAGGGACGACGAGGAGGTGGTGTGTTTACGAATTCCAATAATCAAGTGAAGGGTGTTGGTGGAAGTTCTAATGTTTCTAAACCTGTCAGTAAACCAGTGGTGAAGGAAGTTGAGAAGGCGAAGGTTAACAACAGTTTCAAATGTTACAATTGTCAGGAGATGGGTCATAAAAGCAACGAATGTCCGAAGCCGAAGAAGAGAACCATGGTGACAGAAGTTGAGGAGGAAGATGAGGAAGAAGCTGAATGCTCTAATTCTTTACCAGTTGAGGAGGAAGACTTACTGTCGGGAGATGACGGGTACGCATTGATGATAAGGAGAAGTTGTTTAACACCGAAGCAAGAGGAGGAAAGTAGTTGGTTGAGGAACAATATCTTTCAATCTACATGCACTATTCTGGGAAGAGTTTGTAAATTTGTTATTGATGCTGGGAGTTGTGATAATATTATCTCTACAGAAGCAGTGAAGAAGTTGGAGTTGAAAACTGAGAAACATCCTAAACCGTACAAATTAGCTTGGTTGAGGAAGGGTGGTGAAGTGAAAGTTGGACGTAGAGCTTGTGTGAAGTTTTCAATTGGGCAGAAATACAAAGATGAAATCTGGTGTGACGTCGTAGATATGGACGTTTGTCATTTGTTGCTGGGGAGACCGTGGCAGTATGATCGAGCTGTGCAGCATGACGGACGGACCAACAGTTACAGTTTCATGTTCGAAGGTACAAAGATTACTCTGGTTCCGAAGAAACGCCAACAGGAAGAAAACAAACTGGAGGAGATTGAAGAACTGAAAACGTTGTTATCTTTGAAGGAGTTTGTTAAGGAGGTCGAGGAGGAACCGGAAGTGTTCTTGTTGATTGGGCATTAGAACAGGGAAGAGGTTGAAATTCCAGAAGAAGCAAAGTCAGTATTGAAAGAATTTGAGGATGTATTTCCAGACGAGTTGCCTAAAGAGTTACCGCCGCTGAGAGACATTCAACATCAAATTGATCTTGTTCCGGGAGCAGTATTGCCACATAGACCGCATTACCGAATGAGTCCGAAGGAGCATGAAGAATTAAGGAGACAGGTGGAAGAATTGCTTGAGCAGGGACGTGTACAGGAAAGTTTGAGTCCATGTGCTGTGCCAGCTTTGTTGGTACCGAAGAAAGATGGGACGTGGAGGATGTGCACGGACAGTCGAGCATTGAATAAAATCACTGTCCGATACAGATTTCCAATGCCAAGGTTGGATGACTTGCTGGATCAGTTGAGTGGGGCTACTATCTTTTCGAAAATTGATTTGAAAAGCGGATATCATCAAATTCGGATTAGACCTGGAGACGAATGGAAGACAGCCTTCAAAACGAGAGAGGGGTTGTATGAATGGTTGGTCATGCCATTTGGTTTATCCAATGCACCAAGTACTTTCATGAGGGTGATGAATCAGATTTTTCGACCGTTCATTGGGAAATTTGTGGTGGTATATTTCGATGATATTCTTATCTACAGTGGGAGCCCAGAGGAACATTTGAATCATCTTAGAGAAGTGCTGATGGTATTGCGACAAGAACAATTCTATGCTGCAACGAAGAAATGCGTGTTCATGACGCATAGTGTTTTATTTCTGGGGTATGTTGTTTCAGAGAAAGGAATACAGGTTGACCAAAGTAAAGTTGAGGCGATCAGAAATTGGCCGCAGCCCAAGACGATAACGGAAGTTCGTAGTTTTCATGGGTTGGCTTCATTTTATCGAAGGTTTATTCCACACTTTAGTAGTGTGATGGCGCCTGTTACAGATTGCATGAAAGGTAAACAGTTTGCATGGACGGAGGAAGCCGAGGTTGCTTTTGAACGAATCAAAGATCTTTTGACCTCTACACCAATTCTAGTGCTACCTGATTTTCAGTTGGTGTTTGAACTACATACTGATGCATCCAAGGTTGGGATTGGAGGGGTGTTGAGTCAGAAGGGGCGTCCTATTGCATATTTCAGTGAGAAGTTGTCAGGAGCGAAGATGCGATACAGTACATATGATGTGGAGTTTTATGCTGTTGTACAATCTATTAAACACTGGAGACACTATCTATTTCAGAAGGAGTTCGTTCTTTACACTGATCATGAAGCATTGAAGCATTTGCAAGGGCAAGACAAGATTTCAGCGAGACATGCATCGTGGATTGCATATCTGCAACAGTTTACTTTTGTCGTTAAACACAAGTCAGGGGTAACCAATCGTGTGGCTGATGCTTTGAGCAGGAGGAGTCATTTGTTGACGACAATGAAAGTTGAAGTGACAGGTTTTGAATTATTGCCAGAATTGATTGAAGAAGATCCTTACTTTGTGAAATTTGTTGAAAAGGTAAAGGAAGGAAGCACTGATGAATTTGTGTTGGTGGATGGTTTTCTGTTTAAAGGAAATCGATTGTGCATCCCAGACTGTAGTTTGAGAATGAAGATTATCAAGGAGTTACATGAAGAAGGACATATTGGAAGAGACCGTACCTTATAGTTGATTTCACAGTCCTACTTTTGGCCATCAATGAGAAAAGAGGTGGAAAGATTTGTTGAGAGATGCCATATCTGTCAAGTTTCGAAAGGAACTGCGACTAATGCGGGTTTATATATGCCGTTACCGGTACCCACTAAACCATGGGTTGATGTGAGTATGGACTTTGTGTTGGGGTTGCCGAAAACGCAGCGTGGTAATGATTCCATTTATGTGGTGGTTGACAGATTTTCGAAGATGGCACACTTTATTGCTTGAAAGAAAACGGCAGATGCTGTTCATGTTGCTCAGTTGTTTTTCAAGGAGATCTATCGACTTCATGGATTGCCAGAATCTATTGTGTCAGATAGAGATACTCGATTTTTGAGTCACTTTTGGTTGAGTTTGTGGAAAATGGTGGGAACAAAGCTGAAGTTTAGTAGTGCTTATCATCCGCAAACTGATGGACAAACGGAGGTGGTTAATCGATCGTTGGGAAACTTGTTGAGGTGTCTTGTTCAAGATAATCTAAAGAGTTGGGATGTGAAGTTATGTCAGGCAGAATTTGCCCATAATCATGCTGTGAATCGAAGTACTGGGTTCAGTCCATTCCAGATTGTTTATTCGAGCTTACCGAAGGGACCGTTGGATTTAACGGTAATACCACAATCAAAGAAGACAGTTAAGAAAGCTGCTGATTTTGTTGAAGGGTTGACGGAGTGCCATAGAATCGTTCAGGAACGATTGGAAAAGGCAAATGAGAAGTACAAACAAATGGCGCATAAGAAACGAAGGAGTGTAGTCTTCCAAGAGGGTGATTTTGTTTACGCGGTATTGACGAAAGATCGTTTTCCAGTTGGGACTTACAACAAGTTGAAAGCTCGAAAGATTGGACCAGTAGAAATCTTGAAGAAAATCAATGGCAATGCTTATCAGTTAAAGTTGCCAGATCACATTCACACTGCTGACGTTTTCAACGTTAAACATTTGATTCCGTACCATGGAGATGAGCTTGTTGAAAAAGAGAGAAGTACAAATTTGAGGTCGAATTTTTGTCAACAAGGGGAGGATGATGAAGCAGCATACCTAGGTTCGAAGACCAGAGGCTCCGACCTAACTCCCACCTCAACCGCGACCTACGACCTATCCCCAACTTCCATGCCGATCTACGACCTAAGCTACAACCTCCGACCTAATTTCAGCGACCTACCCCATCCAATTGCCGACCTATCTCCAATCGACATCACCGACCTACGACCTAATTCCATGCTCCGACCTATCGACATTACCGACCTAACGCCTCTTCCCAAAATCGCGACCGACCTAACCCCGCCTCGTCAAATCGTGAACGACCTAACTCCAATTCCATTGCGACCTAATCTCCTCCCTGCCTTCTCCATATGCGCGCGCGAGATAACTTTGAGGCGCGAATGACTCATGAAGCTCCAGTAAGTCGCGAAGAAGAAATAGGTCGTTGCCGAGTTATCTTTAGATCGCGAAGCTCGTTGCCGAGTTATCCATAAGTCGTTACCGAGACATCGCTTAAGTCGAAGACGAGATAGTTGAGTCGTCACCGAGTTAGCATTAAGTCGTTGCATTTTTTTCTCTAAGTCGTGTGACCTTAGTACTTGTAATATTTTTAAACTTTCTGAACTGTGTTGTAAATGATACGACTTATGTTAAGTCGGAGAGGTTGATAAGTCGGTTGCCGACTTATGACTTGTACTTTTCTGTTTTGGTGTGTTGTAGCCTATAAATAGGCAAGTGATGTCATTTGTAAGGTTGTTGATTTTTGAATAAAAATTCTCTTTTGTTAGCTTTGTGCTTTCAATCTCAATTGGTAGTCGAGTGTATCTCCTATCTCCACTAACGTCATTCGAGTGCGCTCGAATCATCGTTTGCTGAAGCCGATTCACGGAATCTTGTGCGCAAGATCAACGTTGAAGAATCGTAGATCTCTTTCCCGGTATCTTCGGATCAACGAGACAGAGATAGCTAGAGTTCGGCATCTTCGGATCAACGAATTCGGGCATTTCAGTATCCATCAATCCACAGATTGCTATTTACGTCGATTGAAGATCGTTTTGAATTATCCGCTGCGTCACATTCATAGAGAAGATGAATATACGGTTGCTATCTTTCAGATTTCAGATTTTCCAGTCTTCTTAAATTCCAAAGGTTCATTTTTTTTACTCATTGTTAGTTTATCAATTTTATTAATCAATTTTATTAGTAACCAGTAGTGTAGATTCTGTTGTTTACTAACCAAACATTGTTAATCAATTTTATCAGAAACCAGTAGTGTAGATTCTGTTGTTTACTAACCAAACATTGTTAATTTTAGTAATCAATTTCAGATTTCAGACATCAATACATCCATGACACAAACTAACCAAAAAAATGTAACAGTAAAGATTTACTGAAAATTCATACCATTACAACATGCAGCAGGTCAAGCTATAACAAAAGAGAGGGCATCTTCCATGTACCGTAATTCGGAGGTTTGTCTCCAAAGCTCTTCGACTTGCTCTTTTACGGTCTCTATCAAAACTTTAACTGCATTGTTTCCTAGTGGTTTGAAATGGACCTTTGCATTTGGATCGGTTGACTCCATGCGTCCTAAAGCAACTACTTTCCCCTTTCCCGATAAATCCATTAACTTGCATTTATTTTTTGTTCTTGAATTTGCAGTCCGTAAGTTGAAAAAAGAGAAAAATAATGAAGTTGTTAATCCTTACCATAATCCATAAAAATCAAGTATCATAAATGTTTGCATTACAGTCATAGGCGTAATAGGAGCTATAGCGTCAACCTTTTCAACGACTACTTGCGATTCAGGCCACACAACTTTCTTACCAACAGCATCCACAATTCGAATCAAATCAGGGGCTGGCCTCCACAAAAAAACTTCTAGATTTAGTGGATTATCTATCAAAACAATCATGACTGACGATCCAAGAGGAACATCGTTAACAATTTCCTCTTAGATGCTCGAATGCAATCGCCCTAAAGCCACTAATTGTTTGCTCCCTCCTCAATCAAAAATCTTGCATTTGCATTCTAGGTTGCCAGTTCTATTTTATTAGAGGCAATAATATTTATTTAATAAAAGTTGTATATATTAAAATAGCATGTTCGTTGTGAAGAAAAATGCTTACCATGTCCTCTTCTTTTTCAATGTGATCACTTGAACGTAAAACAACTCTATTCGTTGGCCACGCCACTGTATTATGCTTTGCTTCACCAATAAGTGTGAAAGTAGTTGTAGGCCTCTATGGAAAAGCATCTGGCTTTTTCGGACAGTCAATCAAAATTATCATCGCATCCGGCCCTAAAGAAACGTCGTTGACAAGCTTGGTTGGATCGTCTGACACGACTCTTCCTCAACAACGATCTCTTCAATCCCTCGCCAATCCAATAAATCACACTTCTTCATATTTTTATCATAATTGCACTACAATTAAACATAGGAATATTATATTAATTACTGAATAAAAAGTTAAAATATAAATGATGTCAAACCAATAAAAAATTAATTACTTCAGGTTTGTTTACTTCTGTCCAACTGTGTCTACCCTGTAAAACCAAAAAAATATAACGTTAGTTTTACATTTAGCACTCAACCATAATAACATGGAATAGAATCATATAACAATTAGCAAATATTACATTCAAACTCAGTCGATAAGAGACGGGTCTTACCTGATTTTTCTCCAACTGTAGAAATTTCATCTCTAAGTTTAACACTTTGTTTTTAAGTTGCAATGTTTGCTTATCCCTAACCTACAATAAAGCTGCTCTACTAAGGCTCATTCCTCTTCCCATCGCTCTTAGTCGACCCGGTCTTTCTTATCCCAACACTTGTGAAAGTGCATCTTCTCTGTAATTTATTGCCGAGCTCGATCGTGGAACACCTTCAATTTGTTTAATCTTTTCCTACAAAACATGATTAATAATAGATTGGTGATATGCTCAAATTAATTTAGTAACAATTGTAAAAAATAGATTAAAAAAGAAGAATGAGAGAGAAAGAGAGAGTCTGCAGCCTACATTTTATTTTTGATATAATGAAAACAACCACAATTAAACGAAAATATGACTTTGAACATTTAATAAACTATAATCATTTACCTCTGTACATAAGTTGGTTTTACAAGCTATTTAACCACAATTATTATCATTTTATTTAATAAATTTATTCAAAATTTTCAAATAGCTTGCACTGTTATACAGGCTATTTGGAATAGGGAAAAAATGTTTTTATTTAAATGTTTGTTCATGTACATGAGTTGGTTTTGCATGGAATCGAAACGAAATGATAGTGTGCACTTGTGAGTGTTTGTGCGTATACATCCCCGAACTTGTGCATATTTTGCTGGAGCAATATAGCATTTTGTTATGATATACATCCCCGAGTTCAGTCAAGTTATCTTCCCTTCCCACCTTGGCTGTGCCAGCTGCATTTTGTTGAAGCAGCAGCAGCCTTTAATATTTATGCCACTTTTAGCTTGTTTTGTTCATTTAGCATGCTCATTACCACATCAAGAATCAAACAGCATTAGCACATTCTTTGTCAAATCTTTTTTTTGCATACAACTGATGTTATATAGATACAAATTTGGATATTTTGTTTTCAATTTTCACTCAGTTTGTTTACAAAGAAAATGGTTGGTTTTGGATGTTCCAAAATTTGATGGAATTGTTTTGGATTTCAATTATTCAACTAGGGGATTTAAGATGAAATAAAACGAAAGTACATTGAAGTTTGGATAACTGATAATCATGTCAGTTTCAAAGGAAAATAAGTGTTGCATGTTCACTCCCTTAAGGAGAGCCAAGCAGACGCTTAATCTTTTAGAACCAGTTTAGATGATTTAGAACAAACAAACAAAGATTGTCTATAGTTTTCTGTTTATTGATATTGTTTGGGATCTAAATTTATGAAGTTGGTTGAAATATACATCATAATCTAAGCAATTAAGGGTGCTGCATTTCATTGTACAACCATTTTTTTCCACTTGCCTATATACACTAAGTTTATGCGTTAGTCCATGTATGGTTGTACAGCCATTCATTTATATTAGCATGAACTACACTTTTCTATCTCTATTGGCATATGTGCTTTCACATATATATATATATATATATATATATATATTGGCGACACTATACCGAGAATTGTAGAGGTTGGAAGTAGCTTCGTAACGGAGAAAACAGTTCGCAAATCGGAGTTCAGAGGTGGAAGTTATAGAGGAAAAGGTGAAGTGAGTTGAATTGTCAGCGCCAGACGTCTGACCAAATGGTCAGACGTCTGAGTCTGTGCAGAAATTCTTCCAGAGAGTTAGGTCAGACGTCTGAGTCTGTGCAGAACTTTTTCCAGAGAGTTAGGTCAGACATCTGAGCCTGTATAGAACTTTTTCCAGAGGATATGGACAGACGTCTGAGGCGACTTTCACACGTTTTCAGGCGTGGGCTTGGCATGAAGATTTGTGATATTTACATGGGCAATTTTGAAATATTGCCTAGGGTTTCTATTCTCCTATATAAGCTAGCTTCAGGTTCCAGATCTAGGTGTGCGTGCAAACGACAAAAAGCAACTGCAAGAGATTAGCCTCTACTAATTAGGGTTTATCAAAACCTAATTTTCTTCAATTCTCTTCTCCATAAATCAATTTCTAATTAGAATTTTGATCATTGTATTCAATCTATTGTACTCTTCTCATCAATATTAATAAAAGCTCTCTCTTAAAGTGGATGTACACTAACACAACGTTAGTGGAACCACCATAAATCTTTGTATGGTTTATTTTTTGTTATTGCTTTGATTTCTATATTGCTTGTTTGGGATTGTGATTGCTTTTGGATTGGTTGAGATTGGAATTGAGTTATTGATTGATTGTTTTTACACTTCTTACCACGATCCCGTCTTCCGTTGTGCTTGTAGGTTTCGATTTGAGCGGTCTCCAGTTGAAATCCTGTCCCAACATTTGGTATCAGAGCATTGGTAATGGTAGGTGCTTGTAGAAATGCCGGAATCGGATAATACCTCAAGTAGTTCCTCGGTGGGTTATCCAAGTGGTGTAGCTCCTTTTGTACGTGGTTCGTACGCCGCTTCAGGATCACAATTGGTAATAGACAAGTGGAATGACGATAATGATTTTGAAAAATGGCAATGGAAGATGAAAGCGGTTCTAAGGAGGAATCGGGTGCATAGGGTAGTATTTGACACACATTTGTTGCCAGCGGACATCTCAGATGTTGAGAGAGAGGAGATGGAAGAGTGGGCATTCACTACACTTCAACTTGCTATGGGAGAGAATGTTATCTCTGAAATTAGTGGTGAAACTACCGCTAAGGGTATTTGTGACAAGTTGGAAGAGTTGTATATGAAGAAGTCATTGACAAACCATTTGATCTTATTGCGAACGTTCTTCACCAATAAGATGAAGGAAGGTACTTCGCTAAAGGCGCACTTGAATACTTTTGATGAAGATGAAGGCGGTAGATTTAAAGATTGAGGAAGAGCAAAAGGCGATAATATTGTTGTGTTTGTTGCCGAATCGCTATACAGGTTTCTCAAATAGTTTGATCTATAGCCGGGATACATTGACTCTTGATGATGTCAAGACGGTTCTTCTTAGCGAGAAGTTGCGGGATCAAATGAAGGAGTTAGGTGATGGAAGTAGTGGAGTAGCGGTCATGGTTTATTTGTGGAAAAGGAGAGGTATGTGAAGAAGGAGAACTGGGGGCGTTCTAAATCAAGGAACCCCGGTGGAGAGGAAAGTCGAAGGAAGGAAAATGCAAGTGCTATATTTGCAAGAAGCCCGGTCAATGGAAGAATGAGTGTCCAGAAAAGGAGAAGGCAAAGAATAAAGTAGCATCTTCATCAATAGCGGTGGAGAGTAGAGTTGGTGAGGGAGATGTAGATGTTTTGTCGACGGTAGCATCAGATGTTTCGGGTAGCGAATGAGTGCTTGATTCGGGGGCGTCTTATCATATGACGCCAAATAAGAATTGTTTTTCTTCTTACATCGACAAAGAAGGAAATTCAATTGTTATGGGAAATGGTGCTATTTGTAAGTTGAAAGGCATTGGTTCCGTGCAAATTCAGATGTTTGACGGAGTGGTTCGTACTTTCACTAATGTACGCTATGTTCCGGGACTTAGGAAGTCTCTTATCTCTTTGGGGGCAGCTGGATTCTTTAGGTTGTAAGATCACTATTGAGAGTGATAGCTTGCGGGTTTCGAAGGGGGCGCTTATGGTGATGAAGGGTACTAGGACTCATGGTATTTATTTGAGTGACTGTAGAAGGTGAAACTTGTATAGAAGTTGATAGTTCTTGTGGCTTGGATGCGACTAGGTTGTGGCATTTGAGGTTAGGTCATGTCTCGGAGTGGAGTTTGGATGTTCTTTCGAAGAGGGAGATGATCGATGGAGAAAGTTTCAACAAGTTAGAGTTTTGCGAATAATGCATCATTGGGAAGCAAACTAAAGTTTCATTCGGTGAGGGAAAGCATGATTCGAGAAGGGTTCTTGAGTATGTTCACACGGATGTTTGGGGACCGGCACTTGTAGCTTCTTTAGGTGGAGCTTGCTATTATATTTCTTTTATAGATGACTTTTCTCGGAAAGTTTGGGTGTATGTAATGAAGGCCAAGTCGGAGTCATTTGCAAAGTTTAAAGCATGGAAGGCTCTTGTTGAGAATGAGAGTGGCAAGTCTTTGAAGGTTCTAAGTCCGACAATGGCGGAGAGTGTTTACGGAGATTTTTTAGAGTTTTGAAAGCATCATGGTATTCAGAGGCATTTTACTACACCTGGAGACCCGCAGTCGAATGGTGTCGCGGAAAGGATGAATCGTACTCTATTTGAGAAAACTCGATGCTTGAGATTGGCATCGGGTTTAGCGAAGGGATTTTGGGCTAAAGCTTTGTCAACCGCAGTGCATATTATTAATCGAATTCCGTGCTCATCTATTGATAACAAAATTTCGGAGGAAGTGTGGAAGGGAAATAACATTGACTTGAGTTATCTTCATGTGTTTGGTAGTCCTGTTTATGTGCATGATCTGGGAAATGATAAGCTTGAACCTAGAGCTTTCAAAGGGATTTTGCTTGGCTATATGGATGGAGTAAAAGGCTATCGGATTTGGAATCCGGAAACGAAGAAGGTATTAAATTCTCATCATGTTACTTTTGATGAGTCGACAATGTTCAAGGAGAAAAAAAGCTCATCGGATGTTCCGGACTTGGTTCATGATGAATCAAAAGAGAAGGAAATTATTCCCACATTTTGTCCAAGGAGTAGAGAGAGTAGAGTAGTTGGAGATGCTTGAGAGAAAGTAGCGGTTGATGTTACATCACATAGTCCACTGGGTTCCTCTATTAGTGTTGGTGATGTGCATGATTCTAGAGAAGATTCGGTTCAAGGTGGAGCCGAAGGGAGTTTGGGTGATGGTATTGCTACTCGGGTTGGTCGTCGTACTATAAGACCATCTGAAAGATATGGTGATTGAAACTATCTTAGCTTTTGTGATAATTTGGACTATGCTCTTCATGTATTCCAAGATGAGCCGATGGATCTTGATGACGTCATGGAGTCGAGTGATAGCTCGAAATGGATTTGTGCCATGTAGGAAGAGATGCAATCATTGTTGAAGAATCAAACTTGGGATTTGGTTCCACTTCCTAAAGGAAATCGTGCTATTGGGTGCAAATGAATATACAAGGTGAAGGGCGATGAGAGATACAAAGCTAGGCTAGTGGCTAAAGAGTTTGCACAAAGGAAGGGAAAGGAGTATGATGAGATATTCGCACCGGTTGTGCGCCATACTTCTATCCGGATTACTTGCTATAGTTGCTATTCACGACTTGGAGTTGGAGCAACTTGATGTGAAAACCGCCTTCTTGCATGGTGACTTGGATGAAGACATCTACATGGAGCAACCAGAAGGTTTTGTTGTGGATGGTAAGTCAAATTTGGTTTGCAAGTTTAAGAAATCACTATATGGATTAAAGCAATCACCTAGACAATGGTACAAGATATTTGATCATTTTATGCTTGAAAATGGTTTTGATAGAAGCATCAAAGATGCTTGTGCTTATTTCAAGAAGTTGAGAAATGATTGTTGGGTGTATTTACTCTTGTATGTGGACGACATGCTCATTGCTTCTAAGGATAAGAATGAAATCAACAAGCTAAAACTGAGTTTGAAATCGGAGTTCGAAATGAAGGATCTTGGAGAAGCAAGAAGGACATTGGGCATGGAACTTGTAAGGGATCGAAAGCATTTTGAGTTGAAACTAACTCAAAAGGAGTACATTGAGAAAGTGCTTTGCCGGTTTAGCATGGAGAACGCAAATACATCAAATACACCTTTACCTTTGCATATGAAGCTTTGGAGTAAAGGATCACCTATCTTGGAGGAAGATAAGGCTTATATGGCAAATGTGTCATTTGCTAGTGCGATTGGAAGTCTAATGTAAGTTATGGTGTGTACAAGGCCCGATATTGCAAATGCCGCCGGGATGGTTAGTCGATATATGGCTATTGGGAAGCTGTGAAGCTTATATTGAGATACCTTTGAGGCACATCATCTCATGGTCTTTTTTTTGCGGTAGTAAGGCGATGGATTGCAGTTGGTTGATTATTGTGATTCGGACTACGCCGCTGATAGGAATCGAAGAAAATCAACTTTCAGATATGTCTTCACACTTGGTGGTATAGTCATAAGTTGGAGATCGAGATTGCAGACCGTAGTTGCTTTATCCATTACGGAGGCGGAGTTGATAGCCGCAGTGGAGGCGGCAAAGGAGGCACTCTATTTGAATCGATTGTTGTGTGACCCTGGATTCAGGCATGATAGTATTGATGTTTGATGTGATAGCTAGAGTGCTATTCACTTGGCAGAGAATTTGGCATTTAGCTTACGGACTAAGCATATTGAGGTGAGAGTCATTTCTAGTAGCCATGGATGGGGATAAGCAAGTATATCTTCGGAAAGTGCACACAAAGGATAACGCGGCGGATATATTCACTAAGGCATTGCCACTTGGGAAGTTCGAGCATTGCTCGAACTTGATTCGCTTGGAGAAGTGATAGGTGCCACTGGGTGGCACAGTTAAGAGAGGAGCTTGGTGGTAGATGAGGAAGAGTATCGGTGAGAGATTGAGGTTCTATCTTCTTGGTAAGTGCTAGTTTTTGGTGAGATGACTTAGAATTTGGATGTTTTCAACATTTCATTAGCGAGTGGGTCTTTGCCTGAGCTCGTTGGCGGAGTGCAATGGGCGGTGGCTTTGCCGAAGCTCATTGGGAAAACATTCATGTTTGGTTGAAGGTAGAAGTGGTGATAGTTGGTGCTATCGGTTGTTGTTGATGGTATGGTACCATTGGAGTTGGAGATGGATATAGCGTCGAGGTGGAGTGTTAAATTTTGGCGACACTATATGGAAAATTGTAGAGGTCGGAAGTAGCTTCGTAATGGAGAAAATGGTTCGCAAATCGGAGTTCGGATGTGGAAATTATAGGAGAAACGGTGAAGTGGGCTGAATTGCCAGCGCCAGACGTCTGACCAAATGGCCAGACGTTTGAGTCTGTACAGAAATTATTCCAGAGAGTTAGGTCAGACGTTTGAGTCTATGCAGAACTTTTTCCAGAGAGTTAGGTCAGACCAAATGGTCAGAAATCTGAGCCTGTATAGAACTTTTTCCAGAGGATATGGACAGACGTCTGTCCTTTATGACAGACGTCTGAGGCGACTTCCGCATGTTTTCAGGCGTGGGCTTGGCATGAAGATTTGTGATATTTACAGGGGCAATTTTGGAACATTGCCTAGGGTTTCTATTCTCCTATATAAGCTAGTTTCAGGTTCAAGATCTAGGTGTGCGTGCAAACGACAAAAAACGACTGCAAGAGATTAGCCTCCACTAATTAGGGTTTATTAAAACTTAATTTTCTTCAATTCTCTTCTCCACAAATCAATTTCTAATTAGAATTTTGATCATTGTATTCAATCTCTTGTATACTTCTCATCAATATTAATAAAAGGTCTCTCTTAAAGTAGATGTACACTAACACAACGTTAGTGGAACCACTATAAATTTCTGTGTGCTTTATTTTTCGTTATTGCTTTAATTTCTATATTGCTTGTTTAGGATTGTGATTGCTTTTGGATTGGTTGAGATTGGAATTGAGTTATTGATTGGTTGTTTTTTTACACTACTTATCACGATCCGTCTTCCGCCGTGCTTGTGGGTTTCGATTTGAATGGTCTCCAGTTGGAATCCCGTCCCAACACACACACACATTAGAGCAGCCTTGTGAGAGTGATGCGTGAAGAGTGGATATGTGAGGACATTAGTTGTTGAGTGTTTGTGAAGGTGAGAGGGGTGCAAGTTTTGTTAGTATAAAATTATATGTGCAGGCATCACATGGTTTCTTTCTTTTCCCAGTTTTCAATTATTAGGCACAACTTGCTGTTCACCTGTTATATATTTTTTAGTCATCAACTGAAACATAATTTCTTTAATAATGTTATTAAATCATTAATTCAAGAGTTAGAAAATGTTTTCTAACCACTAGCCACTGTGTTCAGATTATCTATAAAAGTATGAACTTACTATAACATCTGCAGCAATCATATTCACGGGTTCATCATTTTCCTAGTGCGAGATTCGATCCAAACTGCACTTCTAGAGATGGAAGAGCGATCACTACTTTGGTTTTTCTACATTCAAAAGAACATCAAATAACAAATTTCGTTAACTAAAAAGTTCATAAATATTACAATAAATAAAACTGCTCCTTTTCTTACCAATCTTCAGTCAGTCGAGCCACTCCTTTACGACTGCATGTGTGTGGCAACTGCTTGTGTCTAATAGCTTTGTTCTTCACGCTCAAAGCCTAAAATAAGATATTTTAAAATATTATTCATATTTTTAGTGTAATATTATCTCTTCAACATGATACATAAATGAGTGCTATTTTTAAAAAATACCTTAAATTCTTAACTTGTTTTCAGCTTGATAAATTTCTTCCACTCATTCATACATTTGATCTTAGCTGGTTTCAACTAAAGCCTTTCCTCTATGGACTTTGCTTGTACCAGTTTCCAAACTAATCTACATTTTGACGCCCACCAAATACCACTCATTTGTTGAAAAAATAATATTTTGTGCCAGTCCAAATCCAATTTAAATCTCACCTACAACAATCAAAATTTAGCGTAAAGAGTGGTTGAGGCAAGCAATGATGGTGCTCCGAATCAGCCTTTGCTGATATAAAATATATATCAAGACTCTGCATTATGTACATGAATCTATATGTGTGGAATTTTAGTGTGTATGGATGCAAACACATGGTTGATGGATTTGTTTTTCATTCACATTTTATTTATTCGACTCATATTCTTATGTTGAATGATAGTTGTAAATGAGAGACAAGAACCGCCGTGTATATGTCCATTTGAAATAGTTTGGTTTGTGTAGATTTTCGGTTGCATATAGTTCCATATACTTGGTACAAGCCAATTCATATAGTTATCTAATAGAATTTTTGTGCCTAATTCATAGTACAATGCAATTTGTATATATGTATCGTTTTTAATAGGACCGACTTAAGTTAAACCTAGTGCACCCTAGTTTGTATAATTCCACTGGATTAGGTTGCATTTTGTATTGTGCAATTCAATTTTGTATCAAAATGGAGTTGCAATTTGTATGTCGCGGTCAAATTTTGTATTAGGATTTAGTTGCATTTTGTGTAGTGTAATCCAATCAACCATTATATTAAAATCCAATCTGACCATAACAAATTTTCTGATTTTAATTTTTATTGACAAAAATAATATAATTCTAAAAGCAAGCTTTTGCAAAAAACAACTTAGGGGTATTTGTCCTATATTTATTTAGTAAATGTAAATGAACAAGTCACTTCATTTTTATTATTGGCTTGTCAAACAGCAATTTGCAAGTGAACAAAGAACCTGTTGGCTATGCTCTTGTAACAAAAATTATATTTTTCTTGAATCATTAAAAAAATCATTTTTCATAGTGTACGCATTTTACCAATCTGCATTAGTGGAATCTAAGAGGAAAACGAGACCCACCTTTATAATCCACAATTAAATTTATGATAATGATTCAAACATGTTATAAAAACGTGTTACTAGATATAACATGCAAGTACATATACTAGATATAACATGGATTGATAGTGGAGAAGTTGATAACAAGGCATGCATAGTTGGAGACGATCAAACATTTGAAAATCAATTTACTGATCAATTTATGATCTGAAACCATAAAATTTACAACTTGTTACAAGTTGTAGGGGAAGTCGGTGTGCATTATGCTGAAATTACATATAAATCTTAAAGCAAAAGAGAGAGTGTCACTTGAATGCTTTCCTATAAAACATCTTTCAATTCAGTACTAAGTTGTCTCCAATCATTTAGTGTAACCGGAACAATTTTTTGTACAGGCGGTCCTAAATAAGAAGATAATTTGATCGACCTTGGTCCTATTGGTTCGCCTGCACTATTAAATTCAACTTCTATTTGCTCCAAAGAATTGAATGTAAATCTACTAACTTTAGTAGGCCCTCTAGGTTTTCTTCGTGCATTTATCTTTGCATTGGCATCTTGCATATGTCTCTCACTATCCACTGGACCTCCAGAATTTCCTTTCGATTGAACTACATTGTCTTCGACTGTTTGTGGGTTGTCTCGTATTTCAGCATTGTTTTCTAGTTCGGTTTGTACTTGAGTTTTTTTCTAATGCTTGTGGGTTGTCTTCATTATGAATCTCGTCGTCTACTTGATTATCTTCAAACATCTCCTCTCTTGCACATTTCTTTTTGTGTTCGTTGATTTCTTTTTGCACGCGACCTCTCTTTTTCACAACCTTACTCTTGTTACCCATTTTCAATAAAAAAAATTAATATTCGCTGAATGATACAGAAAACTTTACAGTGATACAGAAGTATAAATGAAAATTGAAGAATGATGAAAAATTTGTACTTGATTTTTTTCTAATGCTTGTGGGTTGTCTTCATTACAAATCTCATCGTCTACTTGGTTGTCTTCAAGCTGCTCCTTTCTTGCACATTTCTTTTTGTGTTCGTCGATTTCTTTTTACATGTGAGCTCTCGTTTTCACAATCCCAATCTTGCCCTGTAACGACCCAAAATTTCTATCATTTGAAATTCAGATATTTAATTGATTTTAAATATTAACAAGTAAGATATGTAAGCTGAATAAATTATATTTCGAATATAGAGATTTAATTGTTTAATTAAATCGATAATTTAATATTTGAAATTCCAGAAATAATTGAAATCTGAATCAAATGTGATTAAAAATGATTTATAAAGTTATATTGAATCGTATTGGAATTAGAATGATGTTATAGAACTTTTAAAATTGAATTAAAAGTTAAATTGTGAAAATTGAATATTTTAATATTTAATTGACTAGTAAAAAAAGTCATTTTTCAAACAGTCTCAGATTTCGACGAAACTAGTTTCATCGGATCCGTAATGTGAAATTATTGTAAGGTTTCAAATTTCGTGTCAATCAGATTTATGGTTTGTCCGGGGCGAGCCAAAAAGCATAGAAATCGTTTTAATCGATTTAATTTTAAATTGATCATTTAATTCCGTAACTCGCACATATGACCGAATTAGCCTCCGAAACACGTTCCATTGTGTTTGGAACACGGGTTAAACCTTAGAAACGCCAGCCAGCACGCTTCGTTTGGAGTTCGGAAAATTTCGAGATGAATAGTGTTTTGCCATTTTCTATAAAAGGACCCCATTATCTTCATTTTTCTCAAACCCTAGCAAACAAGCTTCAGCCGCCACTAAGCTTTTCAATGGCCAGAAAACTCCGTCCTTCCTCTTCATTTTTCTTCCAATCCACAAATCAATTCGAGAAATCTCCAACACAAAAACTGTAGAGCGTAGTGAGTACTAGCTATCCAACAATGGAGATGTGGAATAGAGGCGTGGATCGATGGCAAATTGCTCGCGTTCTAAGGGGTTTCATGTGCGTTTTTTGAGATAGATGGTGGACCGAGCTCAGCGTGCTCATGGTCGATGGTATGTCTCGTGATGGGTTGTGATTTGGTGGTGCCTGATCGACCCCTGGTGGATCGTGGTGCGAGCGGCCGTTAGGGTTTGTAGGGCGGTGATGGGTTTACTTGCATACGAACGTGAATGAAGGGGAGAAGAATAAACACGCGGCCATGATCTAGCTTCAAAAAAATCAACGGCAGGATGTGTTCTGGTATGATAAAAAATGAAAATGCAAAAGGAAATTGTTTTAAATGTATATACAAACTTTATAAATCGATAACTCTTGCATACGTTATCAGAATTTGACGATTTTGGTGGTGCTGGAATCGCAGCGACGCGATCTACGCGCTGCAGCAGATCCATAGACGATTAAAGCTTGTGAAAATTTTGGATTAAATCGAAGGCGCTCGATTTAATTTGAAATTGGAACGCTCAGCGTTTTAAACTCAAGGTGAGAACTTCTCACTCAATCGAATATTTGTTTCGATTTAAATTTTAAATAGTTAAATTTAAAATTGCTTGATTGTGTGAATTGAATGATGATTGTTATCTATTGTGTTGAAATAGACCCTATACGCCGTATATTAAGCGAAGGTTATTTATTAAAAACATATACCGCGATATTCCACCGTGAAGTGGAATTGGTATTATATATGTATTTGGAGTTGATTTCCCGCATTATATAGCGGATGAGACCCTATTGCGCCGCATAATAGCGGATAGTATTTTATAAATCTCATATACCGCGATATTACACCTCAGGGTGGAATTGGTATTGTGCTAACATCCGTGGATGCAGGGAAACAGGTTGGAGGGATCCAACTGGATTCCTCAAATAATTGAATTTGTTTCAATATTGTGTGTTGATTTTTTATAATCTCCGTGTGATTATATTTGTGAATTGGAATTGTTTGAAGGCTATAATTTAGCCGAATATATTTTTGGTATCGTTGGATACCAGAAATAAATAAAATGGATTTTTGAAATTCAAGTTGAAAATTTATCGAAAAATTTATTTTTTGGGAATTGGATAAATTTAAAAGGAGTTTTAAAAAGATAAAAGTCTTATTTTTGAACTATATTGAATTAAATTTCAAATTTGGGGAAAAAGGGCTTAATAAAGGGATTTTTAAATAATATTATTTATAAGTTGAAAATTTTATTTAAAATTTGGATTTTTAAATAGATTTGAAGAGATAAAGGAATTTATTTTAAAAAGGAAATAATTTGGAAATTTGATTTGGTGTTTTGAAATAAATTTGAAAAATCAATTTGTAATTAATTGATTATTAATTTACCATAACTAGTAAAATTGATTTATAGAAATTTATCTGATTTAAATTAATCAGATTATTAAATTAATCCTATCTATGGATGTTTGGATTATATTGGATGTTGGACTATTTGATATCCCAAATATGTGATGCTTTGTGATATATCCTGTTCTGTGTGTGATGTGTGATCTATTTATCTGTGATATATATATCTGTGATCTGTGAATGAAAGATAAGCGTTACAGTTTATACCGCTTATCAATTATCTTGTTATATTTGATCTGTGATGGTTGAATGTTGTTGCACTATTGTGTTAAACCCTTGAACTACACAATACACACACAAATATGGATTTCACGTGGAAATCGGTTAAGTCACAGATTTTTGACAATTCTAAAGATTGAATTTTTGAATCCAAAATGGTTTTGGAATTCGAATTGAAAGCTTTTGAAAAATGAAATTCAAAAATAAAAGTTATTTTAAATAACTTAATAAAATTGGAATTTAAATCATTTGATTTAAATTTTGAATTCAATATTTTGAGATTGAATTCAATGAATTGGGAATTATGGTCTAAAAGGTTTTATAAGTGTAAAAGGTGTTTATATGGGTTTTAACCATTTAAAATATGGTTTTGGAAAATTTATATTCAAGTTTTATACTTGGATGGCTTTAACCTGTGTAATTGTAACCAGTTTTTCCCAAAACGAAAACTATCCGTTTTCAAATAATAATAGCTTTCATAAAGTGAAAAGATTTCCAATTTGTATCGAAACATTTCAAGTTGAAATGAAATTGTAAATAGTTTGGAAAACTATGAATTAACCTTTGTGAAGATGATTAAGCTTATTTTGAAATCAAAGAAGATTTTAAAAGGTGTATCCTTTATATTATAAAAGACTTGAATTGTGAATAGTTTTGAAAGCTATAAGTTAAATCTTGATTTAAAGATTTAATGGGTTAATCAAATTAAAATGGGAAATGATTTGGGAATCTGTGAATGAATCTTTGTGAAACTGGGTAAACTTTGTGAAGTAAATCTTTTTGTTTAAAGATTTAAAATGGTAATTTGTTTAAACCATTTAAAGGAAAGGATTTGGGTAATAAGTTGTGACTTAATTGAAATTCCTATATCCATATGTTTTAAATATTGTGCTCACTATTCGGTTTAGCCGGGAAAGGGCCTTTGTGTCATATAATCCATTCTGAATTAGTGATACGACGATATGGATAACATTTGGAGACCGGTGGTGAAGACCGGGTATTTGTGAAAACGATAAGATCACCTATCGATTGTCTCTGCACCGTTAGCTACGGTATAGAGATTTCCTTTGTGATGGGAAGTTCGATCGGGATTGTGAATATCCGGATTGCAAGGGCTTCTTCGGAAGTGCCTTCGGTTCTGTTCGAACCCGGAACAGACTTGTATGGTTACATGTCTGACATTACATTTTGAGATATAAAGCTGATTTCTTTCAAATACATTTCTATTGGTGGCGGAGAATTTATTCTCTTAGCTTAACACCCTTCTCTGAGACGTACGAGCTCAGAGGTTATGTAGTTGAAGATTATCAGTGATATACTCCCAATTTGGTAGTGTGGCATGCTGAGTGTTGCTGTGTGATGATTATTTATTGATCATTTGTTGATCAAAGCGTGGCTTTGTGAAAAAGCGTACCTTTGTGGACGAGACCTCTTCGAACCTCACAACCCGGAAATGGTCAAAACATGAATATGCAGCAAGGTTATGAGGGTCGCTCCCTTTAGGGTATGTCATTTCCTTCTGGAAAAGGGTGGTATCAGGTATGGAGCCCTGGTATTTAACCTATGTGGATACTCCAATCTCATTTACCGTGTGATTGTTGTTTTGTTGAGGCGCCTCGGATAAAGGTCCCAAAGGACCGGGGGGTGGCATATTCGTGTAGTAGTTACCCAGTGTAAGGGGTAACCCGGCCTTGTGTTGGCAGAGAGCTAGTTAGTTCTCGGGATGTCCCGCCAGAGGCGATCCCATTGATAGTAGGAAGTTCCTTAGCCTGACCATTTGTTGGCAATCCATTTTCCAATACGAACCTTGTACGGTATTAGTTGTAGAACCTGCCATTTACTTATGGTGGTCACCACTATTTAGATGGTAGCTATAGTAGGCATACAATAATGGTTGTATGTTGGATAAGATTAATATTGTACTTTCGAAAAGATTTCCTACACTATGCACTAATAATAATAATCCAATGATTTTGCGTAGTAAGCATGTTTGACTATCATAAGATGAAATCTCCTCCAATTCTGCGTTTGCGTTGTGTGTGTGGCGGGAGGTCTTATGGTAGTTTCATTTTCCAAAAGCATTGCGAATGTCTTTTACTTCATTTGTTGTTGTTTTAAAGTAGATAAAAACTGTTTTAAGTTCTCACACCAGTCACCATGACTGACCTGGAGTTTATTGTTCCCTTTCTAAACTCTGGGTGCCCATCATTATCCACACGGGCAGTCTAAAGTTAGTTTTCAGGTCATTCTGGATTCAGGAGATGCTGTGGAGCTCAGTAGTGAGCTGGATGGCGAGACGTATCACTTGTATATGATATTATTTATTCCGCTGTGTATTCTGTATGAGGAAAAGTTTGTATAACTGTTCATTGATGTATTGTGTGTATATTGACTCTGATGATGTAATGTATAAAATGATATAGTTCTTTGATTTAAAGATTATTCATTTATCTATTATATGTTGTTCCGCTGCGATATGTGAGATTCTAATATTGTTTCTGTTGTTTCTTCTTTCTTTCTTTCTGTCTTCTTCTACCTCTTCTTTTTAACCATAACAATTCGGTTTTCCGGCATTCGATTGCTCGGCAGTTGATACAGTGGATGTATTAATGTCGATTTTTGGAAGTCGAAAATCTTGAAACGTTACATGCCCATTTTCTGTAAAAATAACTAAATTAATATTTGCTGAATGATAAGCATTACTAACAACCCCACCCACGAGAAATTACATAAACTTGCTATAACAAAACGTTAAAATAAAATTGTTAAAAGGGTAACCAAGTAAATCTGTGACATAGAAAACCTATCACATACATATTATCCTATGCAAACATATGTTTTCATTCCATCAATCACTTATAATTTATTAATTTGGATCCTAAGTGTTAGAATGATACCTGAATTCCAATTCGCGATTTGAAGAAGGAGCAAGGCCATTGGAGAAGCGTCGATGAGGAAGGAGGAAGCCCTAACCCTAGAAGCGGAAGCAAGCTCCAGGAAGAATTGCCGAATCACTATTTTGGTTCGATGGAGATGGAGCGGTGTAGGGTGGAGACCGAACGAGCTACTTCATTTGGTGGTGTTTCGTTCGGCATTGAGGAGAACCGGACGAAATATCTCGTCCGGTGGTGGTGACTTCGAAGATGCAGTGTGTTTTGCCGAACCAAAAGTCTGGAGCGGTGAAGCTAATATGCCGGTCCAGATTCAAGAAGTTGACCGAACCAAATAGAATGATGTGCTGCTCCAAATATTTGGTTCGATGTTTTATGTTGCCGCTCTAGAAGTTAAGGCCGAACCAAATATTTGGTTCGGTATTGGACCATGCCGGTCAAGATCTTGAGCGTTGTTTGCCGAACCAAATTGTATTGGACCAGATAGTGAAGTGTGCTACCGAACCAGATGGGATGTGCCGAACCAAACCTCAGGATTGCTATATAGCAGCTACCCCTCCTCATATTTTCACTCTATAAATAATGGAACTTTTGGACAACAATGGCAGCCATCCTAGAGAGCTGAAACTCTGCAGAATTTTGTTTGTATTGTTAATTCTTCTTATGTATAGCCTCCAAAAGTGAATCAATCTTGTTACTCTAATCTTTCAGTGATTAATAAAATCTCCTCTCCCCAAGTGGACGTACACTGCCTCGCAGTAGTGGAACCACTATAAATACTGGTGTTATTTATTTTTCTGCATTGCATAGATCTGTGACTGTTTGTACTGGTATTTATCTCTGTTTGTTTCGTCTCACTACAATCACGATCCAGTTGTTTTCCGCTGTGTTGGGTTTTTTATTCCCTTAGACTGATCATCTGAAGGGATTTTCCCCAACAGTCTGGTATTAGAGCTGCAAGGTTGATTAAGGAGTGTTAGACGCTATGGCAGGAGATGAAGCGACTGTAGTTGTTACAAGACCCTATACTAGAGGGATGTATATCGCGTCAGGATCACAGTTGGCAATTGAGAAATGGAATGGGGATAATGACTTTGAGAAGTGGAAATAAAGATGAAGGCTGTTCTTATGAGGAATGAAGTCCATCCAGTAGTGTTTGCCCCTGAGAAGTTGACGGCTGATATCTTAGTCGTGCAAAGGAAGGAGATGGAGAAATGGACGTTTACTACTTTACAACTAGCTATGTGAGAGAATGTTATCTCAGAGATTAGCAGTGAGACCACTGCTAGGGGCATTTGGACCAAGATAGAAAACCTCTACTTGAGAAATCTCCAACTAATAGTCTGATATTGCTGAAGATATTTTTCACCATGCGGATGAGAAAGGGTGCTTCAGTGAAGGAACATCTTAATTTCTTTGATGATCTCGTGATGAAGATGAAGACAGTTGACTTGAAGATGAATGAGGAGCAAATGACAATGATTTTTTTGTGTTCTCTTCCGGAGCGTTACACGGGTTTCGCTAATAGCCTTATCTTCGCTAGAGACACATTGACAGTGGAAGACGTGAAGTCATACCTTCTATCTGAGGGCTTGAGAGATCAGATGAAAGAGATAAGTGAAGGAAGTAGAGGTGGAAGTAGTAGTCACGACCTGCTTGTTGAAAGAGGTAGAGATTGTAAGAAGAATTGGCACTCTAGAGGGCGTTCCAAGTCCAAGAAGCTCGATAATGGCAGGAGAGGAAAGTCTAAGGACAGGAAGTGCTTTATCTGCAAGAAACCTGGTCATTGGAAAAAGGATTGTCCATATTTGAAGAAGAAGGAGGAAGACGGATCTTCATCATTTGCGGTGGAGAAGTCTGTATCTGACGATGTGTTGTCTACAGCAGTGTCGAATGTCTCAGACCATTGGGTGCTGGACTAGGGGGCGTCTTTCCATATGACGCCTAATAAGGATTACTTCAGTTCTTTCGTTGGACGAGAGGGAAGCTCTATTCTTATGGGTAATGATGCTAGCTGTAGAGCAATAGGTGAAGGTACAGTGAGGATATGATGTTTGACGGAGTGATACGCACTATGACAAGTGTCCGGTATGTTCCAGGTCTTCGAAAGTCCTTAATTTCTTTAGGACAATTGACATATTTGGGATGTAAGGTAACTATCGAGAAGAATTGTCCGAAGGTTTCAAGAGGTGTACTAGTTCTTATGAAAGGAGATGTGTTCCAAAATCTGTATTTACTGAAAGGAACTACAATTCTTGAAGAGTCGTGTGTTGGAATAGATAGTTCTCGTGCATTGGATACCACAAAGCTTTGACATCTCAGGTTGGGTCATATTTCAGAGAAGGGCTTAGAGTTGCTTCGGGTATGGAAGATGATCAAAGGAGGAAGCTTCGACAAGATGGACTTTTGCCAGGAGTGTGTGTTAGGCAAGCAAACTAAAGTATCTTTTGGAGTTGGACTCCATAGATCGAGAAGAGTACTTGAGTACGTGCATATAGATTTTTGGGGATCAGTTGCTACTCCTTCTCTTGGAAGAGAAAAGTATTTTATCTCTTTCATTGATGACTTTCTCAGAAAGTATGAGTGTATGTGATGAAGGCCAAATCAGAGAGTTTTGAGAAGTTCAAAGACTGGAAAGCGCTTGTTGAGAACCAATCTGGTTCTAGGTTGAAGGTGCTGAGATATGATAATGGTGGTGAATTTGTCTCTAGGGACTTCCTCGACTTTTGTAGACAACATGGCATTCAGAGACATTTCACTACACCTGAAGATCTGCAATCCAATGGGGTTGTAGAAAGGATGAATATGACTCTACTGGAGAAGGCTCGTTGCTTGAGATTGACGGCGGGCTTGTCTAGAGGCTTTTAGGTTGAGGCATTATTAACTGCGGCGCATATCATAAATCGAATTCCATGCTCAGCCATAGATGGGAAGATTCCAGAGGAAAAGTGGAGAGGTAAAGCAGTGTATCTTGATTACTTCCGAATTTTTGGTTGTCCTGTGTACGTTCATCATACAGGTGATGACAAGTTGGAGGTTAGAGCATACACGGGCATACTAATGGGATACACCGATGGTATCAAAAGGTATCGAATTTGGAACCTTGTTGATCGGAAGATTGTTCATTCCAAACATGTTACTTTTGATGAGTTTGCTATGTTCAATCCGAAGGAGAAGCTACCTACCACATCAGAAAATTCTGATAGGCCTAAGAAGATGGAAGAAGTTCCCATGTTCCAGCCAAATAGTAGAGTTGTTGTTGATGATGTCGAGGAAAACACAGTTAATGAAACATCATAAGATAGTCCATAGGTACCTTCTAGTAGTGCTAGCGATGTGTATGAATCTAGAGGAAGTTCAGTTCAAGGTGGAGCTGAAAGGAGTTTAGGTGAAGCAGTACATAATCGGGTCAGTCGTAAGACTATTAGGACGCCCGAAAGGTATGGTGATTGGCAGTTTGCAAACCTTAGCATTGGTGATCAGTTTGACTATGCCCTACATCTGGTTCATGAGGAGCCGCTTGACCTTGATGAAGATTTGAAGTCATGTGACAGTTCGAAGTGGATGTGCACTATGGAAGAGGAGTTAGAGTCGTTGAAGAAGAACAAGACTTGAGATTTGGTACCACCTCCTCAAGGAAATCGAGCCATAGGTTGCAAGTGGGTGTTCAAGGTGAAAGATGATGGGAGATACAAGGCTAGACTAGTTGCTAAAGGGTTTTCACAAAGAAAGAGATTGGAGTATGATGAGATATTCTCTCCAGTAGTGAGGCATACGTTCATCTGCATTTTGCCCGCTATCGTCGCAGCTCATGACTTAGAGCTGGAGCAACTGGACGTGAAAATCGCTTTCTTGCATGGAGACTTGGATGAGACCATCTACATGAAGCAGCCAGAAGGATTTGTTGTAGATGGAAAAGAAAATTGAATTTGCAAATTGAAGAAGTCATTGTATGGACTTAAGCAGTCGCCTAGACAATGGTACAAGAGGTTTGACTCTTTTATGCTTTCACTTGGTTTTGATCGTAGCATCAAAGTCTCTTATGTGTATTTCAAGCATTTAAAGAATGGTAGATGGGTGTACTTACTCTTGTACGTGGATGATATGTTGATTGCTTTCAAGGATAAGGCTGAAATCGATAGTTTAAATCGAAAGCTAAAAGCGGAATTCGAATGAAATACCTTGGAGAAGCAAAGAAAATTTTGGGTATGGAAATTTAAAAGGATAGAAAGTTAGGACTTTTGAGCCTCACTCAAAAGGAGTACATTCGAAAGGTGCTTGCTCAGTTTAGCATGGAAGGGGCAAAGGCAATCAGCACACCCATACCTTTGCGCATACATCTTCTAGTAAAGGCTCTCCGATCTCGAAAAAGGACGAGGCTTATATGATGAAGGTCCCATATGCAAGTGCAGTTGGCAGCTTGATGTATGCCATGGTCTGCACTAGGCCTGACATTGCACAAACGGTTGGATTTGTGAGTAGGTTCATGGCAAATCCAGGAAAGATGCATTGGGAAGCAGTGAAGTGTATCTTTAGATACCTTAGAGGAACTCCAAACCATGGACTTGTCTTTGGCGGCAGAGGAAGAGATTTCAGTTTGGTTGGATTTTGTGACTCCGACTATGCCGGTGATAGAGATCGAAGGAAGTCAACCTGCAGATATGTGTTCATCATTGGTGGGACAGTGATCAGTTGGAGAGCGAGGTTGTAGACGATTGTGGCTTTGTCTACTACAGAGGCAGAGCTCATAGTTGTGGTTGAAGAAACTAAGGAGGCGCTTTATTTAAGGCGATTGTTGTGTGATTTGGGCTTTGCATATGAAGGAGTGAATGTGTACTGTGACAGTCAGAGTGCAATTCACTTAGCTGAAAATCTGGCATTCAGCTCGAGGATGAAGCATATTGAGGTAAGAGAGTCGTTCCTTGTCTCGATGAGTGAAGAGAAGCTAGTTCGTCTTCAGAAAGTTCACATAAAGGAGAATGCATCAGACATGTTTACCAAGTCGTTATCTGTTGCCAAGTTCGAGCATTGCTCGGACTAGATTCGCTTAATGAAGTGCTAGGTGTCATGGGGTGGCACGAGGGAGAGTTGAGATGGTTCATGGAGACGTTTGTTTTCATGGTGGAGATTGATAGGTTCTACACGGACTGGGTACATCGAACATTTTGTTAATGGGCGGTGGCCTTGCCGAAGTTCGTTGACAGAGTGTAATGGGTGATGGCATTGCCGAAGCTCATTGGATAAGTATTCATTGCCCGAAGCATGAAGGTGTAGATGAAGTTGGAAGGCTTGTATGAAATTCGGTATCAAGGTGGAGATTGTTAGAATGATACCTGAATTCCAATTCGCGATTTGAAGAAGGAGCAAGGCCATTGGAGAAGCGTCGATGAGGAAGGAGGAAGCCATAACCCTATAAGTGGAAGCAAGCTCCAAGAAGAATTGCCGAATCACTATTTTGGTTCGGTGGAGCTTGAGCGGTGTAGGGTGGAGACCGAATGAGCTACTTCGTTCGGTGGTGTTTCATTCGGCATTGAGGAGAACCGGACGAAATATCTCATCCGGTGGTGGTGACTTCGAAGATACAGTGTGTTTGGCCGAACCTAAAGTCTGGAGCGGTGAAACTAATATGCCAGTCCAGATTCAAGAAGTTGACCGAACCAAATAGAGTGATGTGCGGCTCCAAATATTTGGTTCGGTGTTTTAGGTTGCCACTTCAGAAGTTAAGGGCGAACCAAATATTTGATTCGGTATTGGACCATGCCGCTCCAGATCTTAAGCGTTGTTTGCCGAATCAAATTGTAACGGAACCAGATAGTGAAGTGTGCTACCGAACCAGATGGGATGTGCCGAATCAAACCTCAGGACTGCTATATAGCAGCTACCCCTCCTCATATCTTCACTCTATAAATAATGGAGCTTCTGGACAACAATGACAGCTATCCTAGAGAGCTGAAACTCTGCAGAATTTTGTGTGTATTGTTAATTCTTCTTATGTATAGCCTCTAAAAGTGAATCAATCTTGTAACTCTAATCTTTCAGTGATTAAAAAAATTTAATCTCCCCAAGTGGACGTACACTGCCTTGCGGTAGTGGAACTACTATAAATACTGATGTTATTTATTTTTCTGCATTGCATAGATTTGTGACTGCCTGTACTGGTATTTATCTCTGTTTGTTTCGTCTCACTACAATTACGACCCAGTTGTTTTCCACCGCGTTGGGTTTTTTATTCATATTAGACTGATCATCTGAAGGGATTTTCCCCAACGCTAAGTTGCTTAGCTCATGTATAAATCACCGTGGAGTTATATAATTATAGGTTATCCTATGGGAATATGGTTGAACATTTCAAAGGCAGCAGTTATATAAGATGTAAATGCTTGCTACATTATAACCGTTGATGATTTTTTTTTACCTCAAATTGTTGTACAAGGGCTACAAACTTTAATCTCTGAATGGTGTTAGAAATATATTTTTCTGAGGAATGCACGCATCTAATCGAAGTTATAAAGATTTACAGTAAATAAGGCTGTAAACAATAAAAAAAATAAAAAGTGTATTAGTTCTACTTCGTTTGTACACGTATGTTATATAAATTTGATTGTGTTGTCATGCATTAAGCCTAGCCAAGTTAAGAAAAAAACATGTTGAGCTCCTACGCTTCTTTGATAATGTGAGAAAATACATTCACTTCTACCTGATATGTTTGAAATAATTTTTTTTCTAGTTCATACATTTTTTTAGGATATCTCAATATTTTGTTAGATAAGTTACTTTGTACCAGTGATGACATTTTTTTCATCCATACCAATTTATTTTATTTTAAAATATGTTTTACAGGTGAAGAAATTGGTGAGAGAAAACCGACTCGAGGAAATCACCAAAACCTTAACAAAGACTACGAAGTTGATGAAGTGGAGAAGATGGTACAAGTTGCACTGTTATGCACACAAGAAACTCCAGAGCAGAGGCCTATAATGTCTGAAGTAGTGAGAAAGTTGGAAGGAAAAGGATTAGAAGGAAGATGGGAAGAATGGCAAAAAGTTGAAGTTACTCGTATCGATGTATATGAATGCATGCATCAAAGGTTCGATTGGGGAGATGACTCCATTAACAATCAAGATGTTACAGAACTTTCAAGTGGAAGTTAACATGTATCTCGCAATTTATTCTTGTAGTTTTGATATTTAGAGATATGAAGTGAAAACTTATACACTGCTGTAAGATGCAGCTTTAGTTTGTTGGAACTTTTTCTGTCAATTTTTCCATTTGTAATAGATAATATATCGAGTACAAATCAGCTTATGACAGATATTTAACTTTATGAACCAGAATCTGGAAATAAAAGATTTAACTTTCAAGTGGAAGATAACATGCCTTGTAATTTACTGTTGTTTTAATATTTATAGGTATGATGTATAATGTATGCAAATTTACACACTACTGAAAGATGTAACTTTAAGTAGCAATGTTTTCTGCCATTCGTACATTTTTGACAGATAATACCTGAAGTATAAATCAGCTTTTAATAAATATTTGAGCAAATTAAAACGAACAAAAACAATCGAAGTCTTAAAATTTAGAGTGTAGAGAAATATATCTTTACTACTAATAATGATACTTCGTCCAATAAGCATCAACCGTGTCTTTATGAGATGACCAAACTACCCTTCTGTTCCACGCTCTTTTGAACACGTTCTTCTGAACGCGATGCTCCCTCTCCCTTCCACACGGAAAAAAAAATACATCCACGCTCTAATGTCTACTGGCGAATTATCGAACACAGTTACTGAAAACCATTTCCCTTTTGCTTATTCAACATCCTACATCGGCGATCATTGACCATCCTAGATCGGCGATTATCGACCATCCTACATCGGCGATTATCGACCATCCTAGACCGGCGATTATCGACCATCCTAGATCGGCGATTATCAAAAACCCTAGACCAGCGATTATCGACCACCACGTAAACAGTTAAGCCCACGCATCCCCAACCGATATCATCAAACTTCAGCCTCAGGTAATAATTTGTCGATTTTCATTAACTCCTTTAATTTTGATTACTGCGATTATCGATTACAATCTGCAATGCCGATTGTCGATTAAGCACGATTATCGATCAGAATCTGCAATGGCGATTTACGATTTGCAATGATGATTATCGATTAAACGTATTATTGATATCATTTCTCTTTTGCTTATTCAGCATCCTAGATCGGCGATTATCGAAAACCCTAGATCGACGATTATCAACCACCACGTAAACAGTTAAGCACAAGCATCCCCAACCGACATCCACCAAACTTCAGACTCAGGTAATAATTTGTCGATTTTCATTAACTGCTTAAATTTTGATTACTGCGATTATCAATTACAGTCTGCAATGGCGATTTACGATTAAGCACGATTTGCTTATGATTTTCAGTAGTATCTGATATTCATCATAATCAAATATCCATCAAAGTTGAATCTCATTCAGTAGTATCTGATTTTGAGTAATAATCAGATTCCTCAACGATTCACAAGAACAATTCGTCATTTATTGTTCAGTTTGTTTATTTCAAAAAAAAAGCTAAGATTGGTAATGATTACTGAAATAGCACTAATAATTAAAAAATGAGCACCAATATTCATTACTATGGCTGATTGTGTTCAGTTTGTTTATTTCAAAAATAGAATAGCTAAGGTTGGTAATGATTATTGAAATAACACTAATAATTAAAAAATGAGCACTGATTGTGTTTAGTTTGATTGGAATTTAGTGAGACAATAGTGGTGTTTGAGGAGTAGGGATTTTGATGTTGCAGCGATTGAAATTTGGTTTCAATCACAGTGTGTTGTCTTCAGGATTGGGGAGGCGGTTTACTGATGAGTGGGTAGTTGTTGGTTGAAATGTTTAGGCAGTGATGTTGTAAATGTTTAGGCAATTGTTGGTATTGGTAGTGGAAGTGTGTGTGGATTCTGGTGTTAGTGGCTGATGTGGTGAGGATTTGGGGGATATTTGGAGATGTGCAATTTGGTGAGGGGATTTGGGTGTTGTAAGAGGTCTGAGGAGAAAATTGGTGAGGCGGTGGGTGAACTTTAAGAAGGATTTTGAGTGATGAAGTATTGCATGGTGACGAAGGTCCTGCTGTTGTTCGTAGTGGCAGTGGTGGGCAGGGAGATGTGAATTTGGCAGTGGAGGGTGACAGTTTTGAGAAGGAGTGGTTGTAGTTAGTGTTGAAGTAATTTGTGGAGTATTATAGGTTGAGGATTTTGGATTGTCGCAGTGAGGATGTAGCAGTGAGTGTTTGTGTGCTGCTGTAGGTGGCCGCTGATTTGTTGGACAGAGGCAGCAGTAGATGTGTATATCGAGCAGTTTATTTCATTGTGATAACCATAAAAAATTAAACATGACTTGATTCTTTGACTTGCAGATATATGCTCCTAAAAGTATTTTCTTAACAACGAGCAATTAGAGGCATACTTTGCAGTTATGATCTGTTTGGAGAAGAAGTTTCATTGATTGAAGAGCAAGGTATGGTGGCAACTTTGCAAAAAAATTACATTTTTAAGCATTATGACTAAGTTTAATATTTTTATGCGTATTGAAATTTCTCAGTAGGTTATTCTATAAATGTGGAAATTGGTCTATAACATATAAAACAACAGATTTGTTACACATGACTTCTGTGCATGAAGGTTTTGATTTTACTTACTGTAAATGGATATGCAACTTTGTTCAATTCTCTTCCTAAAAGCATGCATTTAGGCCATCAGGTCAAAGGTTGTTTGTGTTTTCCAGATACAAGTGATATTTATTTTCCCATCAATAACATAAATAGTATGCAAGACTGTTATTCTTGGAAATTTCTATAAAGTTATAAAAGGAATCCATTACAAAGCATTAATTCCATTGAATGATTACCTTTTATCAAAAACTTACTACTGCAACAATAATTTCAATTTTTTTTCTTACTTCCTTTTAAATTTGCTATTTGATTTTTTTTTGTAGCTTCTAATAAATGTCACTTATCAGATCATACTCATGAAATACGTAACATTAAACCACTAATCTTTTTAATGCTATTAAAGGCTCATTCATGGGGCCACTTCACAATAAACTCTACATCACTCGCTGCGAAACACTCTTTATGTAGTGCACTTATTTAGCTACACATTGTATTTAAGAACCGGTTGTCAACTTCAACTCCGTCACAACATAATCGAATCGACTTTGATTTCGATTTCAATATGAGTCCCAGTGATACTAAACGAATTCATAGGTTGGAGTGGATCTGATCTACACAAATGTCGTCGATTTTTGGATCGTTAAAGCCGGAGCTATCAAAAGATCTATTCAACGTTTCTTTTTAGGTATTCCCCGATTTTACCTAATGCAATTGGAATCAATTTTATTTTGTTAACTATTAATACAGTTTACTTTGTTAATTGACCGTATTGAAAAATATCACATATATCAATTTTAGGTGGAACATTTGTGATAGTCGTATATGCATTGCTTATTACTTTGCATTATTTTCATGTGTGACAATTTAGGATGTGCTATCGGTAATATTTGTTACATGCATTTATAAAAACTTAATGGTCAGATCATCTATGACTAACATTGAAGAATGAGATACTTAAATAGGTTATCAATATATTTTCATGTATACAAATTGCAGTCATTTTTCTCTGATATTTCCAACTACTTATTTTAGTTTCCCATAATCAGATTGTTTAGGAGGATCAGTCATAATACCTTTGCGGTTGCATGTTAATTATTATTTCAGTTCAAATTCATTCTGATAATGAATAATGCATCTATACAGGCATTGTGTTGTAGCAAATGTGATAGTTAATTCTATTAACTGATATTATTGCTATTTTTAGCCAATATCAGAAACAGCAGCAAGAGAAGACCTTACTTTGTTAAATCTCTTTGGCCTTGATTGTTGAGTGCCTATTCTCATTCAAAGTGGTCATAACAATTTGAAGTAATGAAAGGAGTGCAGTGCCTAATTAAGGTTAGAAATATTCTGAGGTATATAATGTATAGCCATTTATGGTGACACCTATTCTTGCTTTTAAAAATTAGTAATTAATCTTTAGCATCGACGAAATAACATATAAAAATGGTTGTATTTTCTATTTTGCAGCATTTTCATATCCACTTTCAAGTTAACCAAATTCTAATATTAAACCCTGTTTACTTTTTAACAACTTCTACATTTATTTACTTATGAAATGAACAATTGTTGGTTTCTTCTTGAGACATAGTGAAGTGTTTAATTATTTGCTCCTTACAGGTAGATAAATAGGCATATAACTTGATTTCAATGACAACAGTATAGTAAAATTTAGGTGTACAGCTAGATAAACACACAGAAATATCCATGATGTACTTCCACTCTGGACTTGAATAATATAGTTCAAGCAAGTTATGATTATGTTGTTTCTATCATATTGTTTTTATGATTCTAGGAAATACATCAATCACCTAAACCGAGAGTTTTTATGTTTCTTTTCTAAATTGAGACTAATATCTATTTTAGATTCATGAATTAATATTGTGTGCTTTGTTCCTTTAAAGAAAGTTAAAAGGACACGTTTGCAGGGTATCCCAAAAAAAGAATAACAATATGTTTGCATGATATAAGTTATGTTTTCACATAATTTGTAATTGTTTACTTATATACGGAAATGAAAATGATGTAAAGACCTAACGCTATGTTGATTTCCTTTTGCTCTTTGTCTTATGTGCTGTAGAATTTATTTTCAAATCAAATTTGAAGGATTCCACTTCCTTAGGCTCTGTTTATGGCATTGAAAATGAAATCCAATTATGCCAAGGATGTAGATGCTCCACTTATACTAGATGGTTAAATAATTAAAAGCAAGATATGCCCAAATTTAAGCTGCTCTTTTAAAAGTTTAATTTAATTTACTTCCCAAATTTGTTAAAATTGAGCTATATGAAAATAAAAAAAAATTATAAAAAAAAATTATTTAATTTATCAGGTAAACATCAAGATAACTTTTATTAGTATAATTTTGAATTTCCATTTCAAAATGGAATTATTTGTATTTTTTTTAATCTGCATAGTGCCCTTTGTCATCTTTGTTTTTTTTGCAAATTATATGTTTTAATTAGTGTATGCTTTCATTTTCTTTAAAAGAACTGACAATTTGCTTTATGTACTTTAATTTCTGTTTGAACATCACTGCGTATGTTTATTAATATCAACCTCTGTTAGTACAACCAGCAGTTTGTGAACAAATTACCATGTTACATTTTCTAAATTTATCCTTTTATATCAATCTCCAGTGTTATACACTTCAATCTGTAGGTTATCACACTGAAGCTATTTGCACCTCAATGTAAACTTGAAATTTACGTACACTGGCTTGAAATTTAGCTATAAACATGTACTTTTTCATTTCTTAACATGTATATGTAATATGGTTATTACTAATATATTTTATTCTGTCATATAAATTAATAAAAACTGTGTGAATAATACATTTTTTATTCTGTCAAAACTGGCATTGAATAACTCGAACTTTGGATTTTAAACAAACATGTTGTCTGCATTTCAAGGATGGCTACTGTCTACTACTTTTTATCATATGATTTGGTTTTAAATTCGGTTCTCTGTTCATTTAAGCCTCAAAAACATGTATGTGGATTAGGGTATACTTCACTATACACACTTTCTATTTTTCCTTCACATGGTTATTTGCCCAGAAAAGTTGTTTTTCCTTATATTTTGTTTCTATATTCATTGCATAATAGTTCATTTGGTAGGCTGATGAATTTATACCATGAAAATTGTAGCTTTTTGATTATTTGTTAGTTATTGTTAGAATTATTTATAGTAAATACTGAATATTATTAAATTTTACTTATTTGCCAAAATTGATCCACTATGTGTAGATAAAAATGTTTCATTTTCAAGATCTATTTGGTCGTAGCGGTTCGATGATGATCAAGAACCCCAGTTCTCCAAGCAGGTTTGCTTTCTTGAATTGCTACTTATAATTTTCATTCCTATGCGATTAATGTTGGTTTTTTTACATTACATGCAATTGGTTGTGA
This sequence comes from Allium fistulosum, assembly GCA_030737815.1. Taxonomy (NCBI): domain Eukaryota; kingdom Viridiplantae; phylum Streptophyta; class Magnoliopsida; order Asparagales; family Amaryllidaceae; genus Allium; species Allium fistulosum. The sequence continues at coordinate 371,774,636 of CM060902.1, read as the reverse complement.
TTAACAAACTGTAGAGGAGCCCAATAAGCTCACGTCTCATATTGAATTCGGGTTATTTTTGGACAAGGTCCACTGTAAATGAAAGTGGATACCATAGAAGTTAGTTTTACTATGATGGTTCTGGATACCAAAGAAGTTAGTTTTACTATGGTAGTGCTAAATGATATTGTAGTTGTGATCAAGTAACTAACAAATAATGTGCTTACTTTATAAATCCAATGCAAGTCAAATGCCAGATTTTTGTTTTTTTGTTAATGATTTTATTTCTCCTTTGTTGGCCGTAAAATACATTATGTTCACTGCCATATTTTAATTGTGCATTCTACCACTAACTACAGAGATGTTCCCTTTGGAGTGTTATAGCAAAATTTAATGTAAAAGATTTTTCACTTTCAGCCATTAATGAAATAAAGGAAACAATGGTATTACATTTGTATCCGCATATGATTAAATAAAGCTTGAGATGATAAACGTTATAGCTATTGATCATCTCATGGTGGCTCTGGGCTACTCTGTGTTGCAAACAAAATAATTTGCCATTAATAGAACTTTAACTGCCTTTTAATCAATTCAAAATTTACATATTTTCTAATATTTTTATTTTCTAAAAATATAGCTATGTACTTTTGGTCAAATAATTCCTCATACAAGCATGTGGTCATTATAAGGTAGATGTCATATATTATAGTATATAATCAACTGTTATTTACCTTTTTGATCATAATTTTACAATCATGTATACCAATATTTATTTATCTTTTGAGTTCCAACATAGTCATTTTTGAAGGAGGTGATTACAACCAACAAATCAAATAAAATAGAATATATAACCAATTTAAGATCTGTAGTGGTTAACATTATTTTACCTGACATGTTTGAATATTTTTTTTTAACTTTCTCTTATCGAATATTATGTAACTATACACACTTAAAACAAAACTACAGTAAAGCCTTGGAAATATTTAAGATAAACTTATTGTGAAGCATGGCATGTATGATTGATATGAATAAATCAAACTAGAAAATTAATGGAGAATAATGCCCTATGATTAATGGGTTTTATTCTTCCCATTAATTTTGCTTAATTTATCACCTTAAAGTTGATATACTTATGAAGAGGATAGGTGAAAAAACTGCAGTCTAAGTTAACCATTTTGTTTGTATCCTTTGAATCCAAAAGCGCTTCATTGCTATTTCTCTTCAGTTTTTTTAAGGCTAACCAAATGTGATGCTGTTGTGATTTTGATTTGGGAAAAGAATAACTCACAGTAGGAATTAAGTCAACTAAACTGATACCTCTCTATATTTTTGCCTTCATGATTGAATCTGATTGGCATAGCCAAAATATCATGTAACACCCAAACATCAAAACTTTGTATTACATTACAAAACCTAATTTTCTTAATCACCAATAACAACAACCTTCATATTCTTTTTAATTAAATAATTTTAGTGGGTATTTTAAGTAATTTTTTCTTTAAAATAGATTGTTTACAGTATTAGCATTTCGTGTATTTGACTTAAGAATAATAAAATAGTAAAATTAACAATTACAACAACATCGATATATGCACTATAAACATGTCTCTCTTTATTGGCAATGAGTACTTATTTTATTTTGATCAGTCACCTTGATAATAGTATGAATGGTGTAAGGTTGTCAGATTAGGATATATATTAAATTTACTTGCATATTTAAACATTTTTTCAGATCTCCTATTGGTACTACAGTAAGTTTTGGATGATTAAGGAGTGTGTATAATGTCAGTCCTTTAACAGGTATCTTCGAGCAGTATAAGGTATAAATGTGAGGTTTCTTGACAAAAGATTTAGTAATTAAAAGAAAACATTAACTGCTTTATCAGTTTTCTATTGTAATTTGTACAAGTTTTATTGATAGATTTTATTAAGATTTGCACTGCCATCAGTTTCCTTAACAACGCATGTTATATCGTAATTTATTGATCTCATTGTTAAGTTTTAGGCAAAAACATTCACGCTATGATGACTTTTGAATTTCATGTCAATATTTTTCTATTCCAAGACTTTCACAGCATTTTGGATAGAGGAAGAATGAAATAAACTTCAACTGAAAGGAAGAAACAAGAACTGTCATCAATTTTATGTTATTCATATCATAGACTTTCTTACTGTAGTTTCAACTTGGAATCTTCATGCTTCATTGTCTCTTTATTTTCTTCTATAAGAATTCTTCTAAAACTGTTTCCCTCCATATTTAATTCATCTTGATTGAATTTTTATCTCAAAATAAATATGAATGAAATGAAATGAAGACAAAGAGTTGTAATTCAGAAAATTTTAAACATTTCAAGATGAATGGTTCCAAAAATAGGATTATGTATTTTGATGATACTATTCAATATATATCAATTTTCTATATAATCATAAATTTAATTAAATTAATCAATTATTATTCATCATGTTTGGCAAGAGGGATCTGCACTTTTATGGCACTAACTTATTGTTTAAAATTTATTCTTCATAATTTGTAGCACTGACATCTTCCCTTTCAATCTTTCATAGGTAATAATAAATAGCGGCGGCGGCTTCACGTTCTCAGCAAGTTTCAGGTTTTCAACCAAGATCCGCAATGAATTTTATTAGTGGGTCTAGGATATCAGACCCAATATCAGCGCTTAAGCTGGCAAAATTGTATAAGGGAGTTGATTTGAATAGGAGATAACAATGGGAGATGACTGGGTGATGATGGGTTAGGTGTACGATGTAGTTTAGTATTGTTACCTGGAACTAAGATAGGGCTCTATCTATATTGTTGTAGGGATTTATGTTTGATGTTCTTTTGGTTAAATTTTGGTTCTTTTTAATCTGCTGCTTGCATAAATTGGCATCTCCTGTTTCATAAATCTTTGTGTATTGGTGGTGACATTGGTTCTTTCACTTCCTTCTTTGTAGAGTAGATGCTAATTTGTCGAACTTATGCAAGATGCTGCAACTTTTTTTAACCTGCTTTTGATAATGGATGAAATGATTTAAGGTAATTATTTGGTTGTCAGTTCTCATTTTGTTTTTGGGCAACGTTGTGGCATATATTTTCAATGCTACTGTATCATTTTATTTATATTTCATACCACTAAAAACTGAAGTGTCTGACAGATTTTTTTATATTATGAATAAAGAACTGTAATATGGATGAATATGCGGAAGAAATGGAATGCATATTGTCGATACCAATGAAAGTAGTTTTTGTTCTGTGAGGAGCTACTTTAGCAGCTATTCAAACGAAATAAATCCATTAGAGGATATTCAGAAAGAAATTTTATAGAGAGGCCAGCAACGTTCTAAGGGAAAGATGTGAGAGGCATCCTCTGAGATTTTTTGATGCTTATCCTCTACGACCTGTTTGTTTGTCCTTTTTTTTCTTTTTTGTTTTTTCTTCCTTTTTGCATCTCAATATTAAACTCATTTCTGAAAGAACTTCAGTATTAAAATTTTATTATCATTGTATTTTAATAGCTACATATTGTTTTCATCGCCATACACCATCCAGTTGTACTTTGTTTTTTGCTAAATGTTAGCTGCTTGCGTTTTCAGTAAGTTTTTCAATTCTTTTTTGGCATTGAAATATTTCTCGACACTACTTTGGTTCTAATCTGAATCATGTTTACTTTGTAAAAACTGACATCTTATTATTCATTCATCCGATTTCGAACTCCTTATAATGTTCTTTAGATTCTTTTGCACATTTAAAATACTAAACAAACTGAACTGATTTTGTGGCAAACTGGGATGAGGCACAATAATGTCTTTGTATTCTATGTTAAAATCCAATGGTTTCTTTATTTAAATGGTTTGTGATATGTTTTATTGATTGAATTAGCCATAAATAGATTGACGAGTTGTGATCATTAGTTTTTGAGAGGGGATATATAGCTTAAGCTGCAAAAAAAATTTGTAACCATAACATATTTTGTAAAAACTATCAATCTTAGTGGCTATGTTTTTTGTTAGGCCTAACCTTTCATGAATGATTATAACCGGTGATTGAATTCAATGGGACCGGTGTTAAAATTGTTTTGAAATATGCAGAGTATTACCCTCAGTTTTTTCATTCCTCTTTTAACACTATTTAAATCCCCTACTAATCACTAAGGGATATTAAAGGAGTTAACGTTGTAAATGCAGGTCCACTTGGGCGTGCATATATACTCGTATTCATTAAAAGTTTGCTTTTTAACCAGGAATTGATTTAGTAAGAAAAAATGTAATATATATTTATATTCACTGTTTTTACGTAAAAATAAGAAAAAAGACCATGATCCAACTGCAATATATTCTTTTTATAAAATATTAAGATTTGAAAGATGAAGATTCGATCACAATTTAAAAGAAAAGGTAAAATGAGTGTCAGTCTCCTGTAGACCAAAACAAAATTGTTTAAACAAAGTCCACACAAATAAAATCACGGCCAATGCCAATGTTAAACTGAAATTTGATCGGTATACTAACAGCAAACCATGTATAATTTCATATTCAAATACGCATGTATAATAGCAAACTAATGTTAAACTCAAAAATACCATGTAACTCCTTAAGGTAAAGCTCAGGGGTAATACGCATGAATACTTTCATATTCAAATCATTATGATGAGTTACAAATGGTCTGGCAGCTGCTACACCGGCAATCATATTCATCATGAATAGATACAGAGTCTCAATGTCCATATATTTCTAAGGGTACTAGGTAAATAAAGTTAAAATGCTAACACTGATTCATCATGAATAAATCAGAAGCGACAGAAATTTTGTTCTTCAGACATTCTTATGTAAATATTTCTAAGGGTACTAGGCAAACAAAGTTAAAAAGCCAACACTCATAATGTTACTGAATTCTAAATTAAATAAACAATCCTCAATGGAAATATACTCAAATATGTCTTCACAATCTTCTCTAACATGATAACATTTCTAAATTTTTTTTTCTTTCTCAAGTGGATCGACATATTCAATAAATGCTTAGTGCAAAACTACAGGTGGCTAACGGATCTATTGGAATAAAATACAACAACTAAACGTACATCACATCACAGAACATCAAACAATAGATATATACATATACACTGATACATCCCCAGTACAATACAAAATGATACATCACAAGTGGTTCGAAGACCACACTACATACAACGAGTCAAAAATATACATATTAGAGTCAAACAAAAAGGCTACAAGACTACATAAAAGGGTGATAAAAAGATATCCAAGCGGAAGCATCAAAGCGAAGCTAAGTCCTAAAAGCAGGTATCTAACCTGAAACAACTCGGTCTGACCCGAGTATAAAATACACGGGTCAGTCTAGCTAAAACAATCAGTTTAGTAAGATAAATGATAATATGAAGTATAAAGTAAAGGGTGAGGTATCTTCTCGAATGAGAAGAAACAATAACATAAGTACATGTCATTACTTCAAGTGAAGTAGTATCACTAAGCATATATAGTCTCGAAAGAGATAACTCAAAAATAAAAGCAACTCAGCATAGCATGCCTCATATCATCGGCATAAACCCAAAAATAACAATAATGGTTTAGAGAAACCATAACTCCTAAATAGGAAAAATCCCAAAACTCCAAAACTTGCCATAAATGACAATCTCAAATATGTTCTCAATATAGATAAACCCCAAAACTCAAAATACGCCAAATAATAACAACACATATATATCTCCAAAAGGAGATTAGAATTCTCAAATAAACGCCAAGTGTTGGCAAACCCAAATTTCAAATATAGAACTCGATAAGGAGTCAAAATTTCCAAAGATGTAATCGCCATATATAATGTCTCAAACGGCTCAAATGGCTAAATATGTGAAAAGGCAATACACTTGGAAATCACAAATAATCAATGAAATCATCTCAAAGATATAGCATGTGCTTATGGCCGAAGCCGCCAAGTACCGTTCTCTCAAAATAAGGCGCCATGTCTCTTAGACAAACGTCCCGAAGGACAACATCCTGAAGAACAAATACGTCTCTTAGACAAACATCTCGAAAGACAACATGCTGAAGGACAAATGACTCGAAGGTCTAGTACTAGCAAATACGTCTCTTAGACAAATGTGTCACAAACTCTTAGATAGGAACCCGAAAAGTGTTAATGTGCGTCCCATACCACACATTCTCACTAATCGGTTTACTAACCGCTAGCCAATGCCACACAAGAAATCGGTAAAAATATCTGCCTTATCTCATCGGATAATATGACCCGAAGGTCAAAACGTTCAAACGGACAAGTCAGGAATTAATCGAAAAGATAAACGCACGTGTCACATACCATGTGTTTTACCCAATCGTTTAATTCTCCTTCTCATTCGCTCGAATAGTGCACAAACATGTATTTTATATAGAAAATAATTGGTTTGAGAAAAACAGGCTTTAAAAACAATTTTTCGAAATCGCTTTTGAAAAAAATCTTTGAAAATTCCCTTATTATAGAGAATATATAGTTTTTATAGCTTGAAAATAATTTAAAAATATTATATAATAATTATTTCAAAAGACAAGTTATTTTAAAAATTATTTGGAAAAACCCGTGCTCGAAATCAAGGAAAAACATTGAAAATTCACAAAAACCGACATTCGAATTCATCTCAAAAATGATTCAACTTGTGAATCAATATCCACGTCGGTTTCTTCACAATCTTTCCTAACAAAGCTAACTTGTGACGACCCTAGATTCTTGCCCTATTTATTTTAATATTTAATCTAATTAAATATAGGTAAGTAAACCATATTGAACATGACTTAAATATTGATAGTTAATAAAGATAAAAGAAAAACAAGAATTAAGTAATTTGGTAAACATACAACATAAATTGAAAATTGAAAGTACAAATGTATAAAGCTAAAATAAGCATGAAAACAAGGTAGAAAATGAAATTTAAAACAAAGTATAAAATAAACCTGACAAAAACAATAACATATGTTGCTGTGTGATATATTGTGCGATGCAAGAAGAAAACAAAACTATGTACATATTCAAATTATCTTTGTACCAAATACAAGAATCAGCAAACATTTATTAGATGTAAACATAATTGAAGACATACATTTAATTAGCACCACAAATTGTCATTTCAGTTTTACAAATGAAATCCTTCAGCCGAATGAAAGAAGCAAAAGAAAATAAAAATAAGTAAATTTGTACAAAGGCAATAAATGCTAGCACACCTTAAAATCTTTTCAGCCTCCAACTTGAAAAAAATATCTGGTCAAGGATTTATAAAATAAAAATAAATAATAGTATAAAAATAAAGAAACCTGCGGTGGAAGCTACAGCCTATACTTCTTTATGTATATCTTCCTCTACCATTTTCTTTCATTCGAACTAAACAATATTAGAAAAAAGAAAAAAAAATCTTGCATGCAACGGCAATTTCAATCCATGCCTGCGTGTTTTTCTTTCACCTGGAAGCATGCATACAAATGAAATCAGGGAGCAAGCAAAGCATTTCAGAAAAACAAGATTAAAGGTTTACAAAATGTAGGAGCAAATCAAGATTTAGAGTTTTTAAAAGCAGATATGCAACTGCAGTTTAAATTCAAATGCAAACTTCAGCAAACAAGTTCAAAGCACCTTTCAGTTTCAAGCTGGTCAAAAACAAGGTTGCTCTGCTCATAAAATTCTGGTGAGTAAACGAAACCTTTTGGCTTTAATTGGTCGGGAGTTTTAGATGCATGAATGTAGGGGTGAGGTTGCATAGGTACTTGGATATGAAAGCATGAATACACTTAAGATTTGTCTGTGTTTTGCTTGTACATGTTTATGCATATCTGCTCTGTTAAAAATCAGACATGAGATCCTTAGGAAATTTATATCTTCCCAAACATTCAAAGTTAAGCTATGATTGTCGAATAAAGAATGATTATATCAGAGTAGTGTAAATCCTAAAAATAGTTTTAGATGATTTAACTTAGTATTTAGTTCCAGAATATGAAATAACAGTAGAATTAGAAACCTATCAGAATCTCGATCTTAAAAAGTGAATAAATTTTGTATTTATAAACAGTTACAATCTGGTTGATGCTTGTGATGAATATTGTTGTAATATAGTGTAGTTTTTACAGAAATGTTGTGATTTGAATGCATGTTTGAAATAAGGTAAAGGTCTATACAGAGTCTCTGATGATATATGACCTCTGTTACTTCCAGGCTCCAGCTTGAAAAGAAAAAGAAAAAAACAATCATATCTTCACAAATTTTAAAATTTGGTTATGATGTATCAATGGAATCTGATTAGTTTAGTGTAATATGAATTCTTTAAATAGTTTCAGAGATTACATTTTTAAATTATTTCAAATATATATATATATATATATATATATCGGGAATGATTTAAATATGGTTTTAAATCAATTATTTTAAATTAATGATTCGTAGCCATGAACAAGTTTGTAATGGCATAAGATGAATTTAGAAACAGGATTCACAATTTTCAGTAGTATATTCTCTGAGTAAATCAAAGTTGAAGAATTTTGGGGTTTTCACCAATATCTGGTGATCGGCATGGAGAACATCATCGGGGTTGTGGTCCGAGTTGTCTAGAGGCCTGATGACCTCGGGAAAAATGAATTCGTATTTTATTTTGGCACGAGGTGGCCGGAATAGAGGAAGTTAGGGTTTTGATGGTGGTGCTGTCGACCCTAATGGCAAGGCGATTTCGTCAAAATCGAAGCGTCGAGTTCGACCACGAGTGTTGGGATAGCTGCGTGGGTCGTTGACGAGGCCGAGATCAGAGGGACGTGGGTTCCAGTTACCGTGGACGTCGAGGCGATCTAGTTTTTGCCAGAGTGGTTTGGGGCCTGGGTTGCCGAGTGGGTCAATTTCAAGTGACGATGAAATCATGGTATCTGGGTAGCCGTGGGGGATGACGTGGTCATCGGTGATGTGCTGAGGCAAGTTCCGAGAGTCAGAGCACCGTGGATCATCGGGGTACGTGCACCGTGCACGTTGTGTATCAGACGATTTTGTGTTTGGGAAGGAGCTTATCTCGCGTGTTCCTGTGATGGTTTGAACAGAGAGAACGATAGAAACTCATGGTTGTTTGGTTCAGGGTTTAAAAAAAAATTATTTATAATAAAACAAGATTGTAAATTTAAATAAATTAAAGTGAATAGTTTCCAAAAGGAAATGTCTAACAAGTTTCCAAAATTTAAAGCCAAATGTTTCAAAAGATTTTTGAGTTATTTAAGTTATTGAGGCTCCAAAGGGAATGTTTAACTAAGTTTAAATATATTTAAAGTGAATTTGTGGAAGGTAAGTTCTTAAAAAAGCAAATGGGATTAAATTTATTAGTAAAGAGGAATTAATTAATTCATGATTGAAATTTACTTAATTAAGGGGATATAAATTAATTAATTAAGGTTAATTACTTGGAAATTTGAGATTAGATAATTACTCAAAGAATAAATTCTTAATGGAAGTAATTGAGCATTAATTACCTTGTGAAATTAATTAGAGTATGGATTAACTAAGATAATGTATTAGGGTTTAATAAATTATAAGTGTGATTCATCGAAGGATGATAAATGGACGTGATTTAAAGGATAGTTAATTTGGGTGATTAATAAGAATGGGCGAAGGTTAATTAATTTATAAATTAAATTAAGAGTTAATTATTTATTGTAATTAAATGATAATTAACCAAGGACGATCAAATAAGATGGATAATTAAAAAGATAACTAGTTAATTTGTTGTTTGTAGTTAGTTAATGTTAAGTAAGGATAATCTAAATGATTAAAGATTAGAAATTAATTTATTTAGAGGTTAATTAAATTATGGATGATTGAATGTTGTAATTGCCTTGAACGTTGTGATATGATATGATTATAAGGACAGTAATAATGTAGTTATTTATTAATGATAAATTGTTGAGAATATTGAAAATTTAGTTTTATTCACTTGAATAACTTATGACATTGGATTCGAAGAGACCGGGGTCGGGTAACAGTAAATATCCGGAACCACTTTGAATCTATATAAATTGATATGTGATGTCAATTGGCTGGAATGTAACGAACCTTTGAACTAAGTTAGAATACTTAATATTTGAGTCGTAAGTGTTGAGCATAACAAGTAATGAACTCGTAGTTAAGTACGAGTTACCCGGGTTTCCTTTTATGGTTTGAACTTAGTATTTCAAATTTCATGGGTTTACTCACGCTGGTTTCCAGCCTGACCCGGGTGTTACTTTGATGTAATGCTCGGGTCAGACCTAGTATTACAGATTTTCAGGTAAGGACGTTCTGGAGCACAGAAGGCGAGCTGGATGGCAGGACGTATGGAGTGTTCCGCTGTGACTATTATTTCTGTTTGTTTGAGACATATTTGATTTGTATATGTCCATTGCTAGTGTATATGATTATAACTCTGATGTATTATAACTATAAATTGATATATGCAGTATTCTTTGTAAACTGTTATTATTTGATATTATATTTTGATCCGTTGCGAATGTGAGATTCTGTGTATTTTCTGTTTCTTCTTCTTCTATCTCTTTCTTCTTTCTTAACTATCTGCAATTATCGGGATCGAAAATTGCGGGTCGTTACATAACTTCCATAACATGATCATCTGTCTCTAATTCATGATAACTTCTTGGTGGTGATTTCATTATAACATACCAATTAGAGTAATCATTCTATTTTGAATAAAAAAATTGTTTCGCTTGAGATGCTAGGATATATGGATCTTTTATAAATGAAGATTCATTTTGTTGTGAATTGACAAGAGTGAATCAGTTTTCGACCTTCACTCCATTTCCTATATTTGCCCGATGACACTTATACGGGAATATAAAAAACATGATAGTCTAACAAGATTATGTCCGTCACTACCCTATAATAATTGACCACATCAACTCTTTGAAAAATATCTTTTGCACCTGCCCTACACATGGTAGTCACATCATAAGTCACTCCGTAATTTTGGGTTTCCCTTTCAACATCTTTTGTATGAAAACGCTGTCCGTTAATTGTTGGGACGAGATTCCAACTAGAAACCACTCAAATCATAACCCCAAAAGAACAGCGGAAGACGAGATCATGGTAAGAAGTGTAAAAACAACCAATCAATATCTTAATTCTTTCATCAATCCAATCCAAAAGCAATTACAATCCCAAAAATAGAAATCAAAGCAATAACGATAAATAAATCACATAGCGATTTATAGTGGTTCCACTAACGTTGTGTTAGTGTACATCCACTGTAAGAGAGAGCATTTATTAATATTGATGAGAAGAGTACAAAAGATTGATTACAATGATCAAAATTTTAATAGAAATTGATTTGTGGAGAAGAGAATTGAAGAAAAATTAGGTTTTGATAAACCCTAATTAGTGGAGGCTAATCTCTTGCAGTCGCTTTCTGTTGCTTGCTTGCTTGTAGATCTGGAATCTGAAGCTAGCTTATATAGAAGAAAAGAAAACCTAGACAAAGTTTCAAAATTGCCCCTACAGATCTCACAAATCTTCACGTCAAGCCCAATCCTGAAAAACAGGCGAAAGTCGCGATAGACGTCTGTCCTTTTTCACAGACGTCTGTCCAATAACTCGGGATGCAAGTTTTATGAAGCGAAAAACGACTGTGGTTTTTCACAGACGTCTGTCATAAGGCTCGGGTTCAAGTTTGCTAAAGCGACAGACGTCTGTGGATTTCCACAGCCGTCTGTCATTGTCATTTCAGCACTACTCCACCTTTTTCCTCCATAACTTCCACCTCCGAGCTCCGATTTGCGAACTGTTTTCTCCATTATAAAGCTACTTCCGACCTCTACAATTCTCCATATAGTGTCGCAAAAATTTAACACTCCACCTTGACACTATATCCATCTCCAACTCCAATGGTATCATACTATCAACGACAACCGATAGCACCAACTATCACTTCTTCTACTTTCAACCAAACATGAATGCTTTCCCAATGAGCTTCGGCAAAGCCACCGCCCCTTGCACTCCACCAACGAGCTTAGGCAAAGCCCCCGCCGGCTAATGAAATGTTGAAAACATCCAAATCCTAAACCGTCTTGCCAAAGACTAAAGTGCTGAGGAGTATAAACTAGCACTTACCCAGAAGATAAAACCTCAATCTCTCACTGATACTCTTCTAATCCATAACCAAGCTCCTCTCTCAACCGTGCCACCCTGTGGCACCTAGCACTTCTCCAAGCGAATCAAGTTCGAGCAATGCTCAAACTTCCCAACCGACAATGCCTTAGTGAACATATCCACCGCGTTATCCTTTGTGTGCACTTTCCGAAGATATACTTGCTTATCCTCATCCACGGCTACTAGAAATGACTCTCTCACCTCAATATGCTTAGTCCGTGAGCTAAACGCCAAATTCTCCGCCAAGTGAATAACACTCTGGCTATCACATCGAACATCAATGCTATCATGCCTGAATCCCAAGTCACACAACAATCACTTCAAATAGAGTGCCTCCTTTGCCTCCTCCACCGCGGCTATCAACTCCGCCTTCGTAGTGGATAAAGCAACTACAGTCTGCAATCTCGATCTCCAACTTATGGCTGTACCACTAAGCATGAAGACATATCCAGAAGTTGATTTTCTCCGATCACTATCACCGTCGTAGTCCGAATCACAATAACCAATCAAATTGCAATCCATTCTATCACTACCGCCAAAAACAAGACCATGAGATGATGTGCCTTTAAGGTATCTCAATATGAGCTTAACGGCTTCCCAATGCGATTTCCCCGAATTAGCCATATATCGACTAACCATCCCGACGGCATTTGCAATATCGATCCTTGTACACACCATAGCATACATTAGACTTCCAACCGCATTAGCATATGGCAGCTTTGCCATATAAGCATTGTCTATCTCCAAAAAAGGTGATCCCTTACTCGAAAGCTTCATATGCAAAGGTAAAGGTGTATTTGATGCCTTTGCATTCTTCATGCTAAACTAGCAAAGCACTTTCTGTATGTACTCCTTTTGAGTCAATTTCAACTCAAAACGCTTTCGATCCCTTTCAATTTCCATGCCCAATATCCTTCTTGCTTCTCCAAGATTCTTCATTTCGAACTCCGATTTCAAACTCAGTTTTAACTTGTTGATTTCATTCTTATCCTTAGAAGCATTGAGCATGCCGTCCATATACAAGAGTAAATACACCCAACAATCATTTTTCAACTTCTTGTAATAAACACAAGCATCCTTGATGCTTCTGTCAAAACCATTTTCAAGCATAAAATGATCAAATATCTTGTACCATTGTCTAGATGATTACTTTAAACCATATAATGATTTCTTCAACTTGCAAACCGAATTTGACTTACCATCCACAACAAAACCTTCCGGTTGCTCCATGTAGATGTCTCCATCCAAGTCGCCATGCAAGAAGGCGGTTTTCACATCAATTTGCTCCAACTCGAAGTCATGAATAGCAACTATAGCAAGTAATATTCGGATAGAAGTATGGTGCACTACCAGTGCGAATATCTCATCATACTCCTTCCCCTTTTTTTGTGCAAACTCTTAGCCACTAGCCTAGCTTTGTACCTCCCATCGTTCTTCACCTTGTATATCCATTTGCACCCAATAGTATAGTTTCCCTTAGGAAGTGGAACCAAATCCCAAGTTTGATTCTTCAACAATGATTGCATCTCTTCCTCAATGGCGCAAATCCATTTCGAGTTATCACCCGATTCCATGACATCATCAAGGTCCATCGGCTCATCTTGGACTACATGAAGAGCATAGGCCAAATTATCACAAAAGCTAAGATAGTTCCAATCACCATATCTTTCGGATGGTCTTATAGTACGACGACTAACCCGAGTAGCAATACCATCACCTAAACTCCCTTCGGCTCCACCTTAAACCGAATCTTCTCTAGAATCATGCACATCACCAACACTACTAGAGGAACCTTGTAGACTATGTGATATTACATCAACCGCTACCTCCTCGCAAGCATCTTCAACTACTCTACTCTCTCTACTCCTTAGACAAAATATGGAAATAACTTCCTTCTCCTTTGATTCACCATGAACCGAATCTGGAACATCCGATGAGCTCTTATTCTCCTTGAACAACGCTGACTCATCAAAAGTAACATGACGAGAATTCATTACCTTCTTCGTTTCTGGATTCCAAATCTGATAGCCTTTTACTCCATCCATATAACCAAACAAAATCCCCTAGAAAGCTCTAGGTTCAAGCTTATCATTTCCCGGATCATGCATATAAACCAGACTACTAAACACACGAAGATCACTCAAGTCAATGCTCTTTCCCTTCCACGCTTCCTCCGATATTTTGTTACCAATAGCTGAGCACGGAATTCGATTAATAATATGCACTGCGGTTGACAAAGCTTCAGTCCAAAATCCCTTAGCCAAACCCGATGTCAATCTCAAGCATCGAGCTTTCTCAAGTAGAGTACGATTCATCCTCTCCACAACACCATTCGATTGTGGATCTCCAGGTGTAGTAAAATGCCTCCGAATACCATGATGCTTGCAAAACTCCAAAAATTCTTCAGAAACATACTCTCCGCCATTACCGGATCTTAAAACCTTCAAAGACTTGCCACTCTCATTCTCAACAAGAGCTTTCCATGCTTTGAACTTTGCAAATGCCTCCAACTTGGCCTTCATTACATACACCCAAACTTTTCAAGAAAAGTCATCTATGAAAGAAATATAATAGCGAGCACTACCCAAAGAAGCTACCGGTGCCGGTCCCCAAACATCCGTGTGAACATACTCAAGAACCCTTCTCAAATCATGTTTTCCCTTACCGAATGAAACTTTAGTTTGCTTCCCCATGACGCATTCTTCGTAAAACTCTAGCTTGTTGAAACTCTCTCCATCGATCATCTCCCTCTTCCTAAGAACATCCAAACTCCTCTCCGAGACATAACCTAACCTCAAATGCCACAACCAAGTCGCATCCAAGCCACGAGAACTATCAACTCCTATTCAAGTTTCACCTTCTACTGTCACTCCTTGAAGCAAATAAATACATGAGTCCTAACACCCTTCATCACCACAAGCGCACCCTTTGAAATACGCAAGCTATCACTCTCAATAGTGATCTTACAACCTAAAGAATCCAACTGGCCCAAAGAGATAAGAGACTTTCTAAGTCCTGGAACATAGTGTACATTAGTGAGAATATAAACCACTCCGTCAAACATCCGAATTTGCACGGAACCAATGCCTTTCGACTTACATATAACACCATTTCCCATAACAATTGAATTTTCTTCTTTGTTGATGTAAGAAGAAAAACAATTTCTATTTGGCGTCATATGATAAGACGCCCCCGAATCGAGCACCCATTCGCTACTCGAAACATCTGATGCTACCGCCGCCAACACATTTACGTCTCTCTCACCAACTCCACTCTCCACTGTTACTGATGAAGATGTTACTTCCTTCTTTGCCTTCTCCTTGTCCGGACACTCATTCTTCCAATGTCTGAGCTTCCTACAAATATAGCACTTACCTTTTCTTTCCTTCGACTTTCCTCTCCAACCGGGGTTCGTTGATTTAGAACGCCCCCGATTCTCCTTCTTCACATACCTCTCCTTCTACATAAATAAACCATGACCACTACTTGCACCACTACTTCCATCACCTAACTCATTCATTTGATCCCACAACTTCTCGCTAAGAAGACCCATCTTGACATCATCAAGAGTCAATGTATCCCGGCTATAGATCAAACTATTTGAGAAACCTGTTAGCGGTCTGGCAACGAACACAACAATATCATTGCATTTTGCTCTTCCTCAATCTTCAAATCTACCACCTTCATCTTCATTAGCAAATCATCAAAAGTATTCAAGTGCGCCTTTAGCGAAGTACCTTCCTTCATCATATAGGTGAAGAACGTTTGCAATAGGATCAAACGATTAGTCGGTGACTTCTTCATATATAACTCCTCCAACTTGTCCCAAATACCCTTAGCGGTGGTCTCACCACTAATTTCAGAGATAACATTCTCTCCCATAGCAAGTTGAAGTGTAGTGAATGACCACTCTTCCATTTCCTCTCTCTCAACATCCGAGATGTTCGTTGGCAACAAATGTGTGTCAAACACTACCCGATGCAACCAATTCCTCATTAGAACCACTTTCATCTTCCATTTCCATTTTTTAAAATCATTATCGCCATTCCACTTGTTTATAACCAATTGTGATCCGAAAGCAACGTATGAATCACGTAAATAAGGCGATACACCACTTGGATTACCCATTGAGGAACTACTTGAGGTATTATCTAATTTCGGCATTTCTACAACCACCTACCAACACCAATGCTATGATACCAAATGTAATTCCAACTAGAGACCACTCAAATCAAAACCCCAAAAGCACAGCGGAAGACGAGATCGTGGTAAGAAGTGTAAAAACAACCAATAAATATCTTAATTCCTCCATCAATCCAATCCAAAAGCAATCACAATCCCCAAACAAGCAATATAGATATCAAAGCAATAACGAACAATAAATCACTTATAGTGGTTCCACTAACGTTGTATTAGTGTACATCCATTTTAAGAGAGAGCTTTTATTAATATTGATGAGAAGAGTACAAGAGATTGATTACAATGGTCAAAATTCTAATAGAAATTGATTTGTGGAGAAGAGAATTGAAGAAAAATTAGGTTTTGATAAACCCTAATTAGTGGAGGCTAATCTCTTGCAGTTGCTTTCTGTTGCTTGCTTGTTGTAGATCTAGAACCTGAAGCTAGCTTATATAGGAGAAAAGAAAACCTAGACAAAGTTCCAAAATTGTCCTTGTAGATCTCACAAATCTTCACGTCAAGCCCAAGCCTGAAAAACAGGCGGAAGTTGTGACAGACGTCTATCCAATAACTCGGGATGTAAGTTTTCTGAAGCGATAGACGTTTGTGGTTTTTCACAAACGTCTGTCATAAGGCTCGGGTTCAGTTTTGCTGAAGCGACAGACGTCTGTGGATTTCCATAGACGTTTGTCGTTGTCATTTCAGCATCACTCCACCTTTTTCCTCCATAACTTCCCCTCCTAACTTCGATTTGTGAACCGTTTTCTCCATTATGAAGCTACTTTCGACCTCTACAATTCTCCATATAGTGTCGCCAAAATTTAACAGTTAATTGTATATCCTTTATAGGACAATGCATCACTATTTGGGCCAAAGGCAATCCAATTTAGTATTTCATCATTTGTTGAGTGAATAGGTATCTGCAAATAAATCATTGTATGTAAATTTTGAAGAAAAGAAATCTGTTTTCGTCACGAAAGGATAAATTAAAATAAAACTAACCTTCTTTTTAATCCAATCTGAGAAATTATCTGTATGTTTTTCCACACCAATGTCGCATTTTTTCTAAATGCTTATCAAAATTTTGTAACCCTTCCACATGCATACTGGTGTTTAAATAATTTTACTCGAGTTATATTCAACATTAAAAATTTATTAAAAAAATATAAACAAAATATAATATGTACTTACTCTAAATATGGTTCCACTACAGCCATATTCAGTAGCACGGCCAAATGAACAATATCTTTTTCATTAGATGATAATGTAATTGTCTTCAGTTTTAAAATTGGACGTCCTTCGAGATCACATTGTTTTCATAATCTTCATTTTGGACTTCTTTCTCCTCTATTTGTACTTTCCTTTGTAGAAATTCACTAAAAATCTCATTGATTCTTCTACAAGATAAGATTCTGCAACACACCCTTCAGGTCGTGCATAATTCCTTATATAGTCTTTAAGTGTTTTCATATACCTTTTAAATGGGTACATCCAACGAAAATGAACCGAACCACACAATTGTGCTTCTCTTCCAAGAGAATTATCAAATGTAGCATTATATCAAAAAAGAAAGGTGGAAAATATCTTTCGAATTCACACAAAATTTCAATAATCTCATCATCAAGTTGTCGCAACATCTCTCTTTCAAGAACACATTGACATATATTATTGAAAAATGAACATAAACGAATTATTATTGTTTTGACTTTCTTTGGTAATAATCCTCTAATCGCAACAGATAACAATTGTTGCATTAGGACATGATAATCATGAGACTTCAAACACTAACTTTGCAATCTTCTAATGATACAAATCTTTTGAAATTTGAGCAATAACCATCAGGACCTTTAAATCATGCAACCTCTTACAAAATATTTTATTTCTGGATAATGATAATGTATATAGAGTCGGTGGTAGATATGTTCTATTCCCACGAGGTTGTATATAAAGACTTTGTCGAATCCCCCAAATCCTTCCTAGAATTAATTCCATCTTTCGATTTACTGTCATGCATGCGACATCGTGCTTAGTAGGCTTTCGCGACATTTTTCTCAACATGCAATACATCTAAATTATGTCTCAAGAGAAGTTCCTACAAATATCAATAATACAACACTTTATTAACTTTTTTATTGTTAGGTCAATGAAAGAAAATATAATTGTAGCACAAACCTCTCAATATGGCAAATCAAAGAAGATTGATCTTTTTTTCCAACTTAATAGCTCTTCTTTTCCATCATCTTCGTATTTTCTACTGTGGTTACTCTTTCTCTTTTTACTTTTTATCTTCTTACTCAACTCCATCTTTAACTTCTTCTTACTCTTCCTCCTTTTTGTTTCTTCATTCTTATCTTTTCCAAAAACATTTGGAAAACCCTTCAAAATAACAGAAATGTTTCTTCCCTTAGAATTCTAGGTTTATTACCTTCCTCTACAGTGTTATCAAACTAAGTTTTTTTCCTCCATGGATGTGAAGGATCTAGAAACCTTTTATGTCTTATATAAACATTTTTCTAACGATGATTCAATCATCAATGATGAGTGTTGACGCCGCATAATGGACAAGCTTTTTCGCCATTTACACAACATCCTACAAGATCTTCATAGGCCGGAAAGTCATTTATTGTCCACAGTAGAATTGCTCTTAAATTAAAAACCGATCTACTAAATGCATCATATATATCAATTCCATTATTCCAAAAATAATTTAAGTCTTCTACCAATGGCGCCAAATATACATCAATATCATTTGCGGATTGCTTTGGACCAGGAATTATTAATGTTAGCATAATATTTTCTTTTTTCATACATAACATAGGCGAGAGATTATATGTCATAAGCATTACTGGCCAACAACTATATTTGGAGCTCATCGAGGCAAATGGATCGACACCATCTGTAGCAAGACCAAGCCTGAGATTGCGTAGATCAAATGAAAATAATTTCCACCTCTCGTCCACTGCATTTCATGTTAGAGATTCTACAGGATGACGCATTTTTCCATCACTGCTTTTATTATTGAAATGCCACCTTAGGTCTTCTTCCATCTTTTGAGATCTATATATTTTCCTAAACTTGGAATAATTGGAAAGTGTCTCAACCCTTTAACGGGAACACCTCGTACAATCTCCTTAGTGTCCTCATTTATCTTCCATCTCGAAGAGTTACATTTCAAACAACTTTCTAAATCCTGAAACTCTTTTCTGAAAGGACAACAATCATTCTTACAAGCATGAATCTTTTCAAACCCTATGTCAAATACTTTGAGAATTTTTTTACATCATATAAAGTCTTAAGAAGTACATTATTCTTCGGCAACAACAACTGTAGCATTTTCAAAATCTTATTAGAACTATTATAGGATAATCCAACCTCACATTTAAGATTATACAAAACAGTGATGGCGAATAGCTTAGTTTGATCTACACAACCAGGATACAAGGGGGTTTCTGCATCTTCTAAATTCTTAAGTAAATCATCCTCCCATTTTCGAACATCCTCATTTTCTTTATCATCGGTAAAAAAAGGTATGATTCAAAAAATCTTCATCTTCAAAATGAATGGCTTTAAGTAGGTCGTTTAACTTCATTTCTACGCCCACATTTAATTGTTCGCCATGATGATACCACTTATTGTTGCTCTTGTACTTAGGATCCATCCCCCTTATAATCAAATGTTCAACGGTAATGTCATCATGATGTTGGTTAAGATTTTGGCTATCTAAACAAGAGCATAAAAGCTTTTCTACATTTCCTGTATTTTTCTTTGCAGCATCTACGAAACGTCTTGCCCCTTGCTCGTACTCCTTAGAAGTTCTATAATGAAAAAAAATAATACAATTATTGAGTTTTGACATCAAATATTTTTATTTCCTAAAATTAAACATGGTTGAGAATACTGAATTATCTATTTACTTATGTAAATGAACCCAATCTTTTTCCATCAACATATAATTAAGGAGAAACACGGGAAGAAAGAGTACTCAAGCTCCAAAACTACGGAGAAAAAAGAATACTAAAGCATAAACCTTATACTAAATTTGTCCCCATTCTGTTAACAAAAGACAAATTTGTCGGCAAATATTATCGAACAAAAAAGTGTTAAATAAAAAAATGAAATACATAACGAGTGATTCATAGAAAGAGTATTACTAGAGTATCACCATAGGATGTTTGCAAACAAAATAGAAAAAAAATCAAAATATACTATAAAATTTGCTAGAAATGTAACAAAATTCGTAAGTATGTCTATTAATGTTGATGAGAATTAGTACTGAGTTTTTACTATGTATACAAAGCAAGACAATGCGATTGACTATATATCCACTATGTTATATCATTGTTATTGGTTTTTTCTTTTTTATAAATCTTGACTAAGAATGCATTACCTATGTAGTTGTATTATATTATAAGTGTAAATATCATTAGTTTCTTGCTACCTACGTTTTAAATATAAAGTACAAATTGTCCAAGTGGTTAAGTGATTCGGCTTTGGTGCAAGAGGTCACGAGTTCGTATCTTGCGTAGAGTGATTCGAATGTTTTTTTATCTTTTAAATCTCGACTAAGAATGAGCTACCCTTGTGTTTTAATGTTACATACTAATAACCAAGGTCGCACTAAGAAAAAGAAATCTATGAAACTACGTTCTAGTGAAAATATAAAGTACGTATATGCATTCATTTGTTTCAGTTGCTATTCATCCATAACTCAACACAACTCTCTAAGTCATATTGCTTAAACATAATAGTGATTGCACTTGCAACCAGACATAACAACCTAAATACTTATGTTACTGTAATCAATCTACACTAATACAGAAAAAATTCAACAGAAAGCTTTTACAGCTTTATAAACAACCATGCAACTTAAACATGAATCTACTTGAATGCAAATGTAGATAGAAAATAAAGGAAAAATCTGAGCCTATGTCATAACATGGAGAGTTGCCTTGTTATGACATAATCAATTACATTTATGCCCATGAACTGCAATTCGAATAAAATATAGTGCAGAGGTACATATGGGATTAACTATGCCATAACATAGAGGGTTAACAACCATTTTTCAGACAAATTATGCAGGCAAACAACAATAATATCCTAGTCGTCTACATTTTCTCATTGAATGCCTCTAATCAACTAAAATTAAGGAGGTAAGATGGGAGCACGAAGAATGTCCATAGACTCCACGTAGAGCTTGGATGAAAATAAGTAGTCGCCACATGATTTGATATAAATAAAATTTGTACATAATAATTATAAAAATAATAACTACATACAGTAGAAAACTCAATTGGTTTTGATCAGAACATCACTAATTTTGATTTTAATGAGTGATGCATTTATTTAGTTTAGCGTTACTAAATTCAAAGTAAACAAATCAATATTGTAGAGAAACTGGGTACCAAAGTTAGCAAAATTTATAACCAATAAAACTTATGTCGTGATCATGATTTCATAATAAAAAGTACAATAAACAATATTTTTTTATTTGCAATAAATTGCTTTAGGTTGTATTCGAAAAATATTTGCTTTAGGTTGTACTCGAAAAATATATCGATTAAACTAATAATCAAATGTCTGAAGCAGCTAACAATAAAAAAAAGTGCCATCTTCATTCTTTAAAATAACAATCAAATGTCTATCTCAAAATCTTGGTCCCTACTACAATCAATCGGAGAATCACTCACTATTTCTGAAACAAATATCCATTTAAATATATTTAAATACAATTATTATTTTTATCACTTTTCCCACTAAACCATCTAAGCAAGTCAAACAAAATATCAATTCTAGTTATCTATTCGCCATCTAAAATAAATTACTAAATATTCTCTGAAAAACAAACATGTAATTTATAAACAAAAATAGGAAACGAATTTTTCTATACTATGGTCGGAGATAAAGAGCGAAATCATTTATAAGTTATCGTGTTTAATAATATACCTTCGAATATATGTTCCTACATTTCGAATCTGGCAAATATTGATGAAGAGCGAAATCTAAGATCGGAGATTAGGGTTCCAGACGCTGTCGAGTTGACTGCTGAAGAGCGAACTGTTGAAGTGGAGGAGAACGGCTGTGGAGGTTGGAGATGGAGCGAACAGTTTCGATTAGGATTATTTTGTTGGAGACGAAAATTGTTAGTGTTATTTTGGGAGGGATACAAAATGGTTAAGTGTTTTTAGGAGGGAGACGAAACTGGTTAAGTGTTTCTTGGAGGGCAGATGAAAATTTTGAAGCAAAGAGCATTGCACAGCATAGTACAAAACAAAATGAGTTAAAAAAAACAAATAATTGAGTGTAAACAATAACACTTTAGAATAACGCATTATTAAATGGCGTTATTAATAACATATTTTCTTGTAGTGGGGCTTGCATATTATTTATTTGCACAAGGCCACTTAAGGCCTTGTTTAAGTTGAAGCTTACCTTGCATATCGACTATTATGCCCACTAACATATGATAATTGACTATAACATATGTAAATTGATTATTTTATCTACTGACATATGAATAAAGAACTGTTGCATATTTATGCGATACATCTATCTCCCTTGAGCATGTGACTTGAACTTTTGAACAAAACAAATGGGTATAATTGGAACATTTTTGAATTATACCACCTTATACAACATCTTGAGTGTTGAGCCAATTTTTGATTTAACGACAGTCAACATTCCAGCCAATTGGCGCGATGAATCACTAAAAATTGGTGGCATGGCAATGTTGTATAATTTAATTAATTTGTGGCCTATTGATATAAAGAAATATTTGTTTAAGATTGAACCAAAAGAAAATTTTCTAGTGAAATAAATAAATATATATATATATATATATATTTTTGGATAGATGATAGATTTGTTTTGAGTTGATGATTAATTTTCCAATAAGAAAATAAAATAGAATAAATGTGCTACCCATTCTATAAGTAGAGATTTGTCAAGGAAGTATGGAAGAAAATTATATATTTTTAAAAGCGTGCTTTGGATAAAAAAAATTATGTAAAATTGTTTGAAATCCTTTCAAAAGGAATAAAATTCATTGGAAAATATATTTATTGTTTATGGAACAAATGATAAGTTTAGATATATGAAAGAAAGGTGTTGGAAAAATGTTTACAAGTCAAATACCATTGTTTTGTTCTTTTTGAAAATATATGTATAATGTTAGTGAAAGAAAAGAATTCTTAACAAAAAAATATGTGTTGTTTTTTTAATAAGAAGTGTTTGTAATAAACACTAAATGAATTCTGAATTCTTGAGGTTTAAATAAAGTGTTGCTTTGAATAAATGAAAGGTTTTGACAAACATATAAAATTTTGTGTTAAAGCTATAATCTGCTTTGATTATAAATCTTTAACCGTTAATCCATTTTCGATGATTTTAAGTTCGTTAGAAAGCCAATCCATTCAAGAATCATTTTTGTTTCAAGTACAATGAATTTTTTGAGATTAACTATAGTTAAAACATGAATTAAAAGTGAAGTATCTTGCTGTCTTGAAAGTGAAACCATTCAAAACAATGCCGATTTCATTCGACCGTAACTTTCAAACGGTTTATCCGATTTCAACGATCTTGCCCATTCTTGAAATTAAAGAACAGAAGCAACAATTTTTTTTAATGGTTTCACAAAATTTTGAAGTTTTCTAGGCTAAAAACGTAGATTTCTAAAGTGGACCTGCGCTTTTATAACGAATTCAGAATCTGCTACCATTGGAAAAAACACTATAACTTAAGTAGTACTTGACATTTTTGTGATCTAAACTTTACTATGGAAAGCTAGTGAATAATACTACAACTTCATCTTTGAAAGCATAACATTTTTGTGTATTGTATCACCTTAAAGTTATGCAGTTGTCACCTAAAGTGAAAATGGAACATTATTCATTTGAAATATTAATGTAATGTTGCCATATGATTTTATCTTTGATCTCATGTGTGATATTTGAGTTAAGAATATGTACAAGGAATCGGCATGGATTGTTTTGTGGCGCATGGCTCAGTTTTCTTGCTTTAAACTTAAATAGTTTGCTAAAAAGGCTAAGATAAGATATGTTTTGCGTGTTTATCGATATATATGTGTTAGTATATTAATTTCCCCTATTTTGGGATGCTCCGTGTTGGGATGTGTGTGTGCGTGTATTGTGATATTTTGACATGCTCTCCGTATAAATGAGACCCTATCAAAAAATTTAATTTTCCGAAAAATCTAACACTTAGAAAATTTTTTACAAAAAATTTATCGTATGCAAAGAATAGAAAGTAGGTGGACGAGTCTATTTAAATTATGGCATACAATAAGTTAAGGAGAAGAGAAAGACACATAGAGGATTAAGTAGTTTAAGCTTGATAGAAGGTTGTAGAATACAAAGAAACTAAGGATATGAGTTGTAAATGACATCCTCCCTATAAGAAATTACAAGGATGTAATTTTCATAAGGGGGGATCTGTATCAACCATGCTTTCTACGCCACTCAAATAAATAAATTTAATTAAATTAAAAATGTTTGAATTTGATTTGTGATAACTAATATTTTAAAAATAAATTTTAGTTAATTTAATTCTATTTAATAAAATATTTTGTTTCAATAAATTGAATTAGATTAATAAATTCTTTTCAGATAATATATTAAAACCGAGTAAAATGTTTTAATTAAAATAAATGAAATGTAAATAATTTTTGTATGATTGAAATAGTTGAAAAATAAATTTATTTTTCAAATAGTATAATGAATGATTAAATAAGAATATACAAGTACTGAATTGAATAAAATTATGCAGCTATCAGATTATATTTTTTAAAATGAAGTGTTAATCAAATTAAATTAGATTGGAATTTATTTATAAATAAAAAAAGAATTATTTAAAAGAAAAGGAAGAGAAAATTTAATTGATTTGAACTAGAGCCCAAAATTAAGGCCCAAACCCATTCTTTTCTCTCCTTATTCTAGAAAACTCTCCCTATTTCAAATTCAAACCCAAACCGTCGTTGCACCAATTTTTGTTATAGAATCTCAAATCTATTCACGCAAAGGAAAAAGAAAGAAAGAAAATATTATCGGGTGGCCGGCTCCTGTCACGTACCGAAATTTTCGACTTTCGAAAATTCGACATCGATACTCACTTTATCGACTGCCGAGCAATCGAGTGCCGAAAACTCCAATAGTGATGGTTTAGAAAGAAGAAAAAGGTAGAAGAAGAAGAAGAAAAGAGCAGAAGAAGAAAATAGAGAAGAACAACAGAACAACATCAGAAGCAGAAGCAATATCAGAATCTTACACATCGCAGCGGAACAAAATATAATAGATAAATGGATAATCTTTAAACAAAGAACTATATCATTTTATACATACATCAATCATCAGAGTCAATATACAACAATGGACAGTTATATAACTTGTCCTCATACAGAATACACAGCGGAATAAATACTATCAGATACAAATACTACGTCTCGTCATCCAGCTCATCTCCAAACCTCCAGAATATCCAGAATATCCTGATAATCTAACTCTAGACTGCCCGTGTGGAAATTGGTGGGCACCCAGAGTTTAGAAGGGAAACAATAAACTCCGAGTCAGTCATGGTGACTGGTGTGAGATCGTAAAACAGTTATTTTTCACAAAGAAAATAAAACAAATTCGCAATGCTTTTGGAAAATGAAACTACCATAAGACCTCCCACCACACACACAATGCAAACGCAGAATTGGAGGAGATTTCTTCTTATGATAGTCAAAGATGCTTACTACGCAAAATCAAATCATTTTTGATATTATTATTAGTGCATAGTGTAGAAAACATTTCGAAAGTACAATATAAATCTTAGCCAGCATAGGTACCATTATAGTATGCTTGCTATAGCTGCCATATTAGATGGTAGGTTCTACAACTAAAACCGTACAAGTCACGTATTGTTTCTTTGGATTTCCAACAAATGGTCAGGCTAAGGAACTTCCTTTTCCACGATGGGTACGTCCCTGGAATAGACGACCCGGGAACCTAACGTTACGGTTAGATCTCTGCCAACACAAGGCCGGGTTACCTCTGCAAAAATAGGTAACTACTGACGCGCGTATGCCATCCCCCGATCGTCACCGATCTTCCCGAGGATCCCCGATTCGCAACAACCACAAAGTAATAAATTTGCAGCAACCACAGAGGTTAAGTATCTGGGCTCCATACCATGATACCACCTTTATCCAGAAGGAATGACATACACTAAGGGGCGCTACTCCCTAGAACCTTGCTGCATCCTTCCTGTTTCGACCATTTCCGGGGTGTGAGGCTCAACGAAGTCTCGTCCACAAAGCTACGCTTTCTACAAAGCCATGCTTCGGGTCAAACAAAATGATCAACCTATGATCACAAAGATATAAGATCAAACAAATGATCATATCACAAATGATCAAACACTGATCATTTCACAGCAACACTCAGTATGCCACATTACCAAATTGGGATATATCGCTGATAAATTTCAACTACATAACCTCTGAGCTCGTACGTCTCAGAGAAGGGTGTTAAGCTAAGAGAATAAATTCTCCGCCACCAACAGAAATGTATTTGAAAGAAATCAGCTTTATATCTCAAATTGTAACGTCAGACACACAATCCATACAAGTCTGTTCCGGGATCGAACAGAACCGAAGGCACTTCTCACGAAGCCCTTGCATATCCGGATAAATTTCTAATCACGTCCGGACTTCCCGTCACTAAGGGTGATAAAACCTCTAAACCGGAGATCAGCCGATGTAGAGTAACTCGACGGTAATCCTTCCGTTTTCAAAAATATCCGGTCTTCAACACCGGTCTTCCAATGCAATTCATAACGACGTATCACATATTCGGAATGGGTTATACGACCCCATGGTCCTTTCCCGGCTAACCCGAATAGTGAGCGATTATTCAAAAATAAGTGTGGCATTCAATTCATCCAATTCACAACAAATACCTATCTAAAGGTAATTATTGATAGTCGGTTATTTAACTATCAATAAAGATGCGCAACATCATCAGATTCCAAATAATTTTCCAAATTATTTCTTTTCCAAAATATCTTTACTAGATATAAATTTCCACACTTAACTATTTGAAAACAATTTCAAATATTCACATTTCAATTTATCTTTGAAGATAAAATCTCAAAACAGTTCATTTCATATTGGAAAAGCATTTCCATACTTATTTAAAAATAAGTATTTCACAAATCTATTTATTTTCAACATTTGAAAATATTCGATATACTTAAATCAAATTAAGTATATATTCATTCTTTAAGGAAATCATTAATTTTAACATCTATTTGAGTCAAAACGAATGTTGCGTAAAACATCGTTACGACGACTCAAAATCACTAGTATAGGGATTCGGAATTTAAATAGATATATAAATCCCAATACTATATAAAACATTTCCTTTCGGAAATCATTTACTATAACAACAGTGTTATAGTCCACCATTTCCTTATATTTCTCGAAAACGTCTATTTCAACAATAAATGTTGAAATCTATGATTTCGATAGTTCACACGTTTTAAAACATCTTTTAAAACAATTAACTTCATTTCAAATATCACTTTTCCAAAACCATATTCATTTTACTTAAAGATATATTCACTGTCCAAAATCGTGAATATACTTCACTAACCACATTTCAATCTTTTCTACACATTTATTTCAAAAATTATCCACTGTCCAAAATCGTGGATAAAATTCCCTTAATAATCTCTATATTTAAATTCATCAAATTTGATTGATTTCGAATTTATAAAACAACGTTTATAAATTCACCTTTATATTTTCTAACAACTTTGATTTATAAAATTCTCCTTTTATTAACTTCTAAAATTACTTATCAAAATAAGTGATTTCGGATTTATAAAACAATGTTTATAAATCACTTTTATACTTCATAACAATTTCAACTTACGAAATCATTTCATTTAGCAATTTCTATTTATATCCCATCTAAGTGCAAAAATCTAATTTATAAGTAAATTACTTATAAATCATTTATTCTACAACATCTATTCACTTTATAACTTCACGTTATAAATCTATTAATTTCATTCACTTATGAAATCTTTTTTTTTACTTCTTTTTAACACTTATAAAAATTCGTTTTATAAGTCCAATATTTTTGATTTATAAAATATCAATTTTATAAATCTTTTTATACAAATCGTTTATAGTTATTTAAAAATCCCGACTTAAACCCTTTTATAAATAAATCAACTATTTATTTCAAAAACGACCCTTTGGTTTTATTTCACTAAACATTATAACTTTTATAACTTTAAAAATTTTAACGTTTATAAATCAATTCAAAAATTCCATAAAACGTATATTTTCAAAAATCACTTTAAAAACCCTTTTTAAAGTAAAAGTCGTTATTTTTAAATTTCAAAACTGAATCCGATGATGCAACAGCACCAATTAGTCAATCACAACAACAAACATCATATATCAACATGATCACAGAATATACATCAATATCTGTAAATGAATAAATACTAGTGAGGAATCCAGTTGGATCCCTCCAACCTGTTTCCCTGCATCCACAGACGTTAGCACAATACCATTCCACTTCGAGGTGGAATATCGCGGTATATAGGTTTTTATAAAAATCCGCTTACTAACGGCGCAATAGGGTCTCATCCGCTATACGAGGCGGGAAATCAATCAATCCAATATATACATATGCCAATATGTATATATTGCTATATATATAGATATATCCTACTATATCTAATATCATATCCAAACAGTCAATCATCAATAACTACAAAAATTCCACATTCAATTTGAGTGAGAAAAATCTCACCTTTGCTTTTAGTTTGCAATCCCATTTCCATTTTTGATCATTTCTTCACGGTTTAACCTTGTATAACAATTTATACAAATTCATTAATATTCGAACAGATCGAATAATAAATTTTCATTTGATAATTTTTGATTAGCTGGTTATTCCTTATAAATCAATTTTTTTCTCCTTTAATAAATTTATCAACTAAAATAATTTAATAAGTTAATTTAAACCTAGCTAAAAATTTAAAAGTGTATACTTGCATATTTATCTTCCCTCTAAAAATCTTTTGGGTACTTAGAAAAATTAAACAAGTCAACTAAATAATTTTATTTACCAATTCCATTATTTAAAATAACCAATTTCTTTTAACAACTTTATTGTAATAACCTTTTTTTTTTCTTTTTTTTTCTTATTTTAAATCTTAAACAGCAACTGATTTATAAATATATCTCCTAATCCATACATATACATTTATATATAGGTACAGAATTTAAAATAAAATTTGTAAATCTACCTCACTGACATCACCCAGCCTCCATCGCCTTACGCAAATCAACGATCGCGACTCAACGAACGATCATCGGTTTTGACGAATCCAACTACGCCTCCCTCTGTCGTGAACTACCTCGATCTGGCCCACGCGAGCACCCACCACGCAGTCGCGTGCACGAAGCCCTAGCTGTGCTCGCGCCTCCACGACATCGCCAGACTCCGCTTCGAGCTTTCGTGAGCGCGAGCGCGCGCCTCCTTCCACGCCTCCCAGGTCGCCGAGATCCATCCCCTCCAGAAATTGCACTACCACGCAGATTCGAGCGCCCCGCGTCGCGACGTCGCCTTCCCTTCGAATGCCACCTTCTCCTACGTTGCCATGGCCTCGAGCGCATGCTCGAGAAGAACGACGAACCCCACTTTTTTTCGTGCGAATTAACTGGTG
The DNA here is from genome assembly GCA_030737815.1 of Allium fistulosum. Lineage (NCBI taxonomy): Eukaryota > Viridiplantae > Streptophyta > Magnoliopsida > Asparagales > Amaryllidaceae > Allium > Allium fistulosum. The sequence continues at coordinate 371,744,569 of CM060902.1, read as the reverse complement.
GATGGGGAGAGGGATTTGGAATTGAAATGATACAGGAAGCGGCATTGATTTTTAACTAAGGGGAGGGAAGTTGCGATTTTTCTTTTGAACGAACTGAGATTTCGTTTGGTTTAAAACTGAAGAGAAGGGAACGAGATTCATTTGTTTGTCTGCCATTTTTCAATTGTTTCGTTTTCTGTTCGATTTTGAATACGAGGAGGGATATTTAAAAATCAGAAGAAGGCATGGGTCACATGATTTCCTCCGTGATTATAGGCGATGTTAAAGGAGTGAACGTGTATGTCGGCAGGCTTATAAATTTAAAATGTTAAAATTAAATTCAATTTTATTTCAACACGTTTTGGTGTCGTACGCTCACAGAATAACTCCAATCAATACGAAAATTGAAATTCGACAATAATTCAATATTACTGACCCACTGGAACTGGTTTCGTCAAATTCCGAGACTACGCCTCGGACGGCTATTTTTAAATTCAATTTAAACACTTTAATTTCAAAACTGAACGAAACACTTTGAAATTAGATTCTGAAGCTTCTGTTATCTTCAGTATTATCAATACGAATTTTAAGAGCTTTCGAAATATTTTTCTTCAACTTAATATTGGAGATTCAAAAATTTATTCAACATACAATAGATTAAATTTTATAATTTAATCGTCAAATTCAAAGTTATATCCGGAATTCAAATTAAATCATCGTTCAAATATTTAAAATTAATTAAATATTTTCAATTTAATTTGTTCAAAATTCTGGGTCGTTACAGACTTCCCTCCTTAAAAGAATTTCGTCCTCGAAATTACAAGTTAGAAAGAAAGGTCCTTAACCCGTCTACTATTTTTCACAATCCAATAGTTTTATCAAATTTTCAAAACAAATCTTCCTACTAAAGATTCGTTATTATTCAACTAAATTTCCAACTACAATTATACGTTTCAAAACAACATTGTTTTACTCAACAATTCAAATTTAAATTTCAAATTCAAATTTAAACTTCCAAATTTTCTCAAAAATTTTCTAACGCCCTAAATTTCCGAAAAATTTCGCCAGCGTCTCCTTTGCACGGCTAATACGGCACTACTACAAAACGTCCCTACGGACTCTCAGATTTCAAAAAGAAAAAGAAAAAGCCAAGCGGCTAGACCAGAAAGTCATCAAATCTCATATTATAATTCAAATACTTACCTTTTGTCGAGCAATTCAAATTCTCTTCAAAATCAAAATCCCAATTCCTTTACACCTGTATATCCTACTAGCCATAATATCTAGTTACATATTCAAACCATTTTGCAAATTCAATTACAAAATTTTTCAATATTGCTTCTTATACATTTTTACCTCACTGTTGAAGTTACACTTTATTCATTTTCATTCAATTTTATATTTCACATTCATTTGAATTTAATTTACTTTTCTTTTATAATCATTGAATTTAATTCGTTCAATACCTTATCCATTTGGTCAATATTCAATTAGCTTCACTTACTCATTTTAGTTTAATACTTCACAAATTAAATTCAATTCTAGTTTTATTCACTTACAAATTCAAAATGAATTTTAACATTCAATTTCATTTTCTTGCACTTGCAATTGCAAATTTATTTGTTCATTCCCTAATTCATTCGTTTTCAATTTGAATCTCATTCCAATCAGATTTCAAATATTCTATAAGTTATCAACTTATTTACATTTTGATTTATACAATCATTTATACATTCCCATTCACAATTCCAGAGTCTTTTCAACCTTTTCAAAACCATTTTTGAAAACAATTCAAATCATCCTTTGAATTTTTAAAACAAAACCCAAATTTTTAAACAACTTTCATTTAAAACAATTTGGCAGCAATTCCTCTTCTGGAAACCCGAAAATGAACACCGGTGATGCTGCAGTCATTACCGAAGTTATTTTCCAGCGACCGAAAAGAGTTTAGAGCTTTCATCTCTCCAAAATACTTTTTCAAAACCTTCGAAATTCATTTTCAATCAAAAAGAATTTAAACTTTCCAAATCTCCAAAATTTTCAGATTCTTTTAAAAACATTTCCAAAAACTTCTCTGGAATTCCGTTTTAAATTATAAGTCACAATTATAATTTATATTCTCAAATTTCATTTATATGTGAATTTATTTCTTAACTTTGGAGTTACGATTTGAATTTCTTATTCAATTTCAATGATAATAGATTAATATTATCACTTCTAACATCCATGCAACCATATACTATAATAATTCATAGAAAATGATTTCTTTTCTATACAAAAATAGTTTTGGGTAAAATTATTTCATTCACCCTATTTTAAAACCATACTGTGCCGAATTGTTCTATTCAAGTGTTTAGAGATCCCTATCAATGATCGTTAATTACTCGTATTGACCAGAATCCATATACCACTCAACAAATCAATCATCACAATATAAAACAATTTTTTATATTCACTAACAAATACGCGCTCATATCTATCATTACACTCAACTCATTCTAGAGTACTACTGACTCTATCTCTAATGAGTAACACCCAACAGAGCAGGGTTGTCGCTTAACCATATGCTCTGATACCACGCTGTCACGTACCGAAATTTTCGACTTTCGAAAATTCGACATCGATACTCACTTTATCGACTGCCGAGCAATCGAGTGCCGAAAACTCCAATAGTGATGGTTTAGAAAGAAGAAAAAGGTAGAAGAAGAAGAAAAGAGCAGAAGAAGAAAATAGAGAAGAACAACAGAACAACATCAGAAGCAGAAGCAATATCAGAATCTTACACATCGCAGCGGAACAAAATATAATAGATAAATGGATAATCTTTAAACAAAGAACTATATCATTTTATACATACATCAATCATCAGAGTCAATATACAACAATGGACAGTTATATAACTTGTCCTCATACAGAATACACAGCGGAATAAATACTATCAGATACAAATACTACGTCTCGTCATCCAGCTCATCTCCAAAGCTCCAGAATATCCAGAATATCCTGATAATCTAACTCTAGACTGCCCGTGTGGAAATTGGTGGGCACCCAGAGTTTAAAAGGGAAACAATAAACTCCGAGTCAGTCATGGTGACTGGTGTGAGATCGTAAAACAGTTATTTTTCACAAAGAAAATTAAACAAATTCGCAATGCTTTTGGAAAATGAAACTACCATAAGACCTCCCACCACACACACAATGCAAACGCAGAATTGGAGGAGATTTCTTCTTATGATAGTCAAAGATGCTTACTACGCAAAATCAAATCATTTTTGATATTATTATTAGTGCATAGTGTAGAAAACATTTCGAAAGTACAATATAAATCTTAGCCAGCATAGGTACCATTATAGTATGCTTGCTATAGCTGCCATATTAGATGGCAGGTTCTACAACTAAAACCGTACAAGTCACGTATTGTTTCTTTGGATTTCCAACAAATGGTCAGGCTAAGGAACTTCCTTTTCCACGATGGGTACGTCCCTGGAATAGACGACCCGAGAACCTAACGTTACGGTTAGATCTCTGCCAACACAAGGCCGGGTTACCTCTGCAAAAATAGGTAACTACTGACGCGCGTATGCCATCCCCCGGTCGTCACCGATCTTCCCAAGGATCCCCGATTCGCAACAACCACAAAGTAATAAATTTGCAGCAACCACAGAGGTTAAGTATCTGGGCTCCATACCATGATACCACCTTTATCCAGAAGGAATGACATACACTAAGGGGCGCTACTCCCTAGAACCTTGCTGCATCCTTCCTGTTTCGACCATTTCCGGGGTGTGAGGCTCAACGAAGTCTCGTCCACAAAGCTACGCTTTCTACAAAGCCATGCTTCGGGTCAAACAAAATGATCAACCTATGATCACAAAGATATAAGATCAAACAAATGATCATATCACAAATGATCAAACACTGATCATTTCACAGCAACACTCAGTATGCCACATTACCAAATTGGGATATATCGCTGATAAATTTCAACTACATAACCTCTGAGCTCGTACGTCTCAGAGAAGGGTGTTAAGCTAAGAGAATAAATTCTCCGCCACCAACAGAAATGTATTTGAAAGAAATCAGCTTTATATCTCAAATTGTAACGTCAGACACACAATCCATACAAGTCTGTTCCGGGATCGAACAGAACCGAAGGCACTTCTCACGAAGCCCTTGCATATCCGGATAAATTTCTAATCACGTCCGGACTTCCCGTCACTAAGGGTGATAAAACCTCTAAACCGGAGATCAGCCGATGTAGAGTAACTCGACGGTAATCCTTCCGTTTTCAAAAATATCCGGTCTTCAACACCGGTCTTCCAATGCAATTCATAATGACGTATCACATATTCGGAATGGGTTATACGACCCCATGGTCCTTTCCCGGCTAACCCGAATAGTGAGCGATTATTCAAAAATAAGTGTGGCATTCAATTCATCCAATTCACAACAAATACCTATCTAAAGGTAATTATTGTTAGTCGGTTATTTAACTATCAATAAAGATGCGCAACATCATCAGATTCCAAATAATTTTCCAAATTATTTCTTTTCCAAAATATCTTTACTAGATATAAATTTCCACACTTAACTATTTGAAAACAATTTCAAATATTCACATTTCAATTTATCTTTGAAGATAAAATCTCAAAACAGTTCATTTCATATTGGAAAAGCATTTCCATACTTATTTAAAAATAAGTATTTCACAAATCTATTTATTTTCAACATTTGAAAATATTCGATATACTTAAATCAAATTAAGTATATATTCATTCTTTAAGGAAATCATTAATTTTAACATCTATTTGAGTCAAAACGAATGTTGCGTAAAACATCGTTACGACGACTCAAAATCACTAGTATAGGGATTCGGAATTTAAATAGATATATAAATCCCAATACTATATAAAACATTTCCTTTCGGAAATCATTTACTATAACAACAGTGTTATAGTCCACCATTTCCTTATATTTCTCGAAAACGTCTATTTCAACAATAAATGTTGAAATCTATGATTTCGATAGTTTACACGTTTTAAAACATCTTTTAAAACAATTAACTTCATTTCAAATATCACTTTTCCAAAACCATATTCATTTTACTTAAAGATATATTCACTGTCCAAAATCGTGAATATACTTCACTAACCACATTTCAATCTTTTCTACACATTTATTTCAAAAATTATCCACTGTCCAAAATCGTGGATAAAATTCCCTTAATAATCTCTATATTTAAATTCATCAAATTTGATTGATTTTGAATTTATAAAACAACGTTTATAAATTCACCTTTATATTTTCTAACAACTTTGATTTATAAAATTCTCCTTTTAATAACTTCTAAAATTACTTATCAAAATAAGTGATTTCGGATTTATAAAACAATGTTTATAAATCACTTTTATACTTCATAACAATTTCAACTTACGAAATCATTTCATTTAGCAATTTCTATTTATATCCCATCTAAGTGCAAAAATCTAATTTATAAGTAAATTACTTATAAATCGTTTATTCTACAACATCTATTCACTTTATAACTTCACGTTATAAATCTATTAATTTCATTCACTTATGAAATCTTTTTTTTTACTTCTTTTTAACACTTATAAAAATTCGTTTTATAAGTCCAATATTTTTGATTTATAAAATATCAATTTTATAAATCTTTTTATACAAATCGTTTATAGTTATTTAAAAATCCCGACTTAAACCCTTTTATAAATAAATCAACTATTTATTTCAAAAACGACCCTTTGGTTTTATTTCACTAAACATTATAACTTTTATAACTTTAAAATTTTAACGTTTATAAATCAATTCAAAAATTCCATAAAACGTATATTTTCAAAAATCACTTTAAAAACCCTTTTTAAAGTAAAAGTCGTTATTTTTAAATTTCAAAACTGAATCCGATGATGCAACAGCACCAATTAGTCAATCACAACAACAAACATCATATATCAACATGATCACAGAATATACATCAATATCTGTAAATGAATAAATACTGGTGAGGAATCCAGTTGGATCCCTCCAACCTGTTTCCCTGCATCCACAGACGTTAGCACAATACCATTCCACTTCGAGGTGGAATATCGCGGTATATAGGTTTTTATAAAAATCCGCTTACTAACGGCGCAATAGGGTCTCATCCGCTATACGAGGCGGGAAATCAATCAATCCAATATATACATATGCCAATATGTATATATTGCTATATATATAGATATATCCTACTATATCTAATATCATATCCAAACAGTCAATCATCAATAACTACAAAAATTCCACATTCAATTTGAGTGAGAAAAATCTCACCATTGCTTTTAATTTGCAATCCCATTTCCATTTTTGATCATTTCTTCACGGTTTAACCTTGTATAACAATTTATACAAATTCATTAATATTCGAACAGATCGAATAATAAATTTTCATTTGATAATTTTTAATTAGCTGGTTATTCCTTATAAATCAATTTTTTTCTCCTTTAATAAATTTATCAACTAAAATAATTTAATAAGTTAATTTAAACCTAGCTAAAAATTTAAAAGTGTATACTTGCATATTTATCTTCCCTCTAAAAATCTTTTGGGTACTTAGAAAAATTAAACAAGTCAACTAAATAATTTTATTTACCAATTCCATTATTTAAAATAACCAATTTCTTTTAACAACTTTATTGTAATAACCTTTTTTTTTCTTTTTTTTTTCTTATTTTAAATCTTAAACAGCAACTGATTTATAAATATATTTCCTAATCCATACATATACGTTTATATATAGGTACAGAATTTAAAATAAAATTTGTAAATCTACCTCACTGACATCACCCAGCCTCCATCGCCTTACGCAAATCAACGATCGCGACTCAACGAACGATCATCGGTTTTGACGAATCCAACTACGCCTCCCTCTGCCGTGAACTACCTCGATCTGGCCCACGCGAGCACCCACCACGCAGTCGCGTGCACGAAGCCCTAGCTGTGCTCGTGCCTCCACGACATCGCCAGACTCCGCTTCGAGCTTTCGTGAGCGCGAGCGCGCGCCTCCTTCCACGCCTCCCAGGTCGCCGAGATCCATCCCCTCCAGAAATTGCACTACCACCCAGATTCGAGCGCCCCGCGTCGCGACGTCGCCTTCCCTTCGAATGCCACCTTCTCCTACGTTGCCATGGCCTCGAGCGCATGCTCGAGAAGAACGACGAACCCCACTTTTTTTCGTGCGAATTAACTGGTGGATGGGGAGAGGGATTTGGAATTGAAATGATACAGGAAGCGGCATTGATTTTTAACTAAGGGGAGGGAAGTTGCGATTTTTCTTTTGAACGAACTGAGATTTCGTTTGGTTTAAAACTGAAGAGAAGGGAACGAGATTCATTTCGTTTGTCTGCCATTTTTCAATTGTTTCGTTTTCTGTTCGATTTTGAATACGAGGAGGGATATTTAAAAATCAGAAGAAGGCATGGGTCACATGATTTCCTCCGTGATTATAGGCGATGTTAAAGGAGTGAACGTGTATGTCGGCAGGCTTATAAATTTAAAATGTTAAAATTAAATTCAATTTTATTTAAACACGTTTTGGTGTCGTACGCTCACAGAATAAATCCAATCAATACGAAAATTGAAATTCGACAATAATTCAATATTACGGACCCACTGGAACTGGTTTCGTCAAATTCCGAGACTGCGCCTCGGACGGCTATTTTTAAATTCAATTTAAACGCTTTAATTTCAAAACTGAACGAAACACTTTGAAATTAGATTCTGAAGCTTCTGTTACCTTCAGTATTATCAATACGAATTTTAAGAGCTTTCGAAATATTTTTCTTCAACTTAATATTGGAGATTCAAAAATTTATTCAACATACAATAGATTAAATTTTATAATTTAATCGTCAAATTCAAAGTTATATCCGGAATTCAAATTAAATCATCGTTCAAATATTTAAAATTAATTAAATATTTTCAATTTAATTTGTTCAAAATTCTGGGTCGTTACAGCTCCTAGGGCCGACGTCAACGTTGAGGCTTGACATGTATCTGGCAGCGGTCGCGGTGTGTCATGGTGAGGAGACCAGGGAAAGGGGAGTTTCATGATTGTTGGTGGCACCAAGCTGGTGTGTGAACTTCAAGGCATCAAAGATCGGGGAGGAGTGGAAGCCACGATGCAACGTCATTGGCAATGATGAGGGGGGATCAACGTATGATAGAGTTGCTTGTGGTGGTGAATGTCTCAAGCATGGTGATCTTTGGCAGAGGTCAGAGGCAGTAGCGACGAAGGCTGACCTAGAAGGTGACACGACTTAAAATCGGTGCCATTAAGCTTTGGTGATGGACATGCATGACCAGGAAAGCGTGTGTGAATTCTTGTGCATGACGGTAAGAAAATAGAGTCGACAAAATAGAGTGGAGGCAGTATGACTTCGCTCGACAATTTGGTGTATTTCTAAACTCACATCTATGTCTATATTTCATTGTCGCTATATATTATCCCGATTATTAAATAAATTACCGATTGAACTGATTGTTTGAGATATTGGATATAGTTTTGTGTTGATGACTGGAATTTATGTAAGTTGGAACATCAAAATGCAAAGAAGACGTTGTCCAAATGCATTTTGGTTTATGTAGTTTAGTTGTATGATGTTTATGCATTGTTTGAATGGCCGGAAAATTCGACTCAGGCCACACGATAAATTTTTATAGATGATTGGTTGATATTTTGGAGAATTTTGCTCCGTGGTTTATATTTTGGAGTTATTTCTTTTCTTGTTTTGAAAGATTCTAATTAGCTTTGAAAATTTTATTTAAGGATTTATTAGATATTGTTTTGGATATAGAAGTTCTTTTAAAAACAATAAAGATTTTCAAGAATTTTTAAGAAAGGGGATTTAAGTATACAATCTATTTTGAAGGAAAACCAAATTTGTGAAATTATTTTGGAGAAATTTTTTTATTTAAATTGAATATTAATTATCTAATTAATGATATTGATCTATTAAAGAAAATTTGATTTTTGATTTTTAACATTTATTTAAAATTCCTATAAATTTCTAGAAAAATATAAAATGGGTTCTAATCAACTTTGGATGATTTTCAAAGTATATATCTTGATTTATAAGTATAGAGAAGATTTGGAAAGAACGTGTTTTACGAATTTGAAATAAATGGAAATTGATTTTGAGCTATAAGTTCATTTAAAATTGTATTTGATCTTTGGAATTTTTATAAGAAATATTTTGCTATGTAAGAGATTTCCAGGAGTTTTAGATATAGAAAAGAGGCGGAGAAATCTATTATAAGTCCTTATTTTTGGGGACAAAGAAAAATAAAATTTTATTGTCATTTTATAAAGAAAAGCTTTGGAATAAATAAATATAATTTTCCTATAAATAAATTTTCTTTTCTATATGAATTGTGTGCTTTGTGTATATACATTTCTATGTAACAAGGATATGGACGAAGTTATAATCGATTGGTATGGTACTTTCGATAATATTTTTTCAGTTATTCTTTGGACTAGTTATATAGAATATTACCATATGAAATTCTATATCATGAGAATACTGGGTAAATGGATTAGTAATACCGAGCGGTATGGGACACTCGATAATGTTTCTTTGATTACTCTTTTGACTCATAGTATAGAATATTATTGAGTGTAGTTTATAACCATTGAGTAAAAGAGCTAATAACACCTGGTGCTATGGGACGTCTGAGCTAATATTTGTTCGATTACTTCCTATGAGTAGACATCGTTTAATCAGGGTCGAATACAGGGTATTGTGTTATGGTGATGCAAATTTAGAGTGAGTAGGCTGAGAGCCATAACTGTGTCCATCTATTATGTGTATACTCCTATTATGGTGTAGAGTAAACCAGATTAGCTAGTATCCATCCTAGCGCCCTGATTGCAAGGTCGCTCCCTAAATCTGTGACAAACCTTTTTGATGTGTATGGTTGAGAGCCAACGATAAGAGCCACTGCCCATGTGTCACATAGGCTAGCAGTCGGTTACCATTTGGGGGCACTTACAGGGTCGTGATTATTGCATACCGTAGACTTGCACTCGATGGATATTGGGTCACGATGGCCGTCGAGCTAACTAAGACCGTAAGGAGTAGCGTTGAGAGAATGTGAGGAAGCCTCATGGAGAAGGTTGAGAGCTATCAGTCTCCTATCTAGTTATTACTAACGAAGTGTTATAGGCACATACTTATTCACCTAGATTAGATCATTGTGTATATGGTTGAGAGCTGATCAGATCATTTGTTGAGACCAATGCAAAATAGTTATTTAAGATGCTGAGAGCGTGTAGAATTGATAGTCCAGATGACTGTCCATGATACTAAGGGTTGAGTGGATTAGTAGAGGTTTGAGAGCTTGTATGAATATTTCATTGGCTGAGAGCCAAGTCGATTTCTATGAGGTTGAAAGTCTAGTTGATTATTATGTGATTATCGATCTCTTGGATTATTCATGAGACGATGAGTCTGTAAAGTGTGTAACCCCATATGCATCAATTATACTGCTGTTGAGGATAGTTAGTGGTGCTAAAAGCATGGAGTTAGACCCTATACCTATCTTTTATATAGTTATTAGAGAAAATACACTAGCTACCGGGTATGCCGTATTTATATTTCATGTATATTTGATTTAGGTGATTATTATGTGTTTTTATATATTTTGAGTAAGTCGGACCCTGGGTATGTCTACTTGCAATTATCTAAGAGATACCTTAGCACTGCTATGAGGATGCCACATAATATGTGATGACCTCTTATGCATGTTGCTAGTTAAATGTATTCTTGTTTGACCCACATGATTTTGTGCCCTTTTGATGTGTTGATAGACTTTACTTAGAGATGGGTTATCTTTCATGTGCATGGCTTGGAGATATGTTAACATTTGAGATATGCATATGCCACTCGTGTTACACTTTTTTATACCATGCTAGATGTGATTTTATATTGACATCTACATTCTGGACATAGTTTGACTCGTGTGTTATTCATATAATACCTGGGTCAGTCCTAGACATTACAGCTTCAGAGACGAAGTGACCAGCTTTTGATTGTTGAGCATAGAAGAGGATAGTTATAAACATTATTGAGTTGAGTATCATTTTGTATATTTGTAGCTACACGTGTTCATGCATTGATGAGATGTATATATTGGACATGCTATGTATATTTTTGATGATAGTGGGCATTGACTCTTTTATATTGACCCACTAAGACTTGTATATATATTCTATTATGTATTATCACTGTGTCGTTGACTCTATGTTCTCTGATATTTATTCTATATTGGGTATTCTTCTATCTTGGAAATGCACGTGCTTATTACTTTGTGTTGATACTGGATACGCACATGTGAGATATTTATATGATTTTGAAATACGTACTAGAGTTAACCAAAGAGAATATTCACATGTGACAGCCCTATATTGCCTCATTCTCCATACTATTAGATAGTATTACCTAGTAATACTCTTTGGTAGTATGGGTATAGAGGCAGGGTGCTACATGTCCATTTCAGCAAATATCCAATCATGCTAAACCTTGCAAAATATCCTCGAAATCAGATATCAGAGTGACAAAAGTCAGTCGATAGATCTTAGCCTACCCAATTGACTATTTAGGGTGAATTCTTGAATGACACGAGAAGGGCACAAAAGAAGAATGGATTGCAAAAGGGGAATGCTCTTGTGTACGAATGGTATAACAATCTGTTTTTTCGATCCTCAAAAGTCGACACTAATACATCTATGGTATTCACCTGCCGAACATACAAGTGCCGGAAAGACAGATCGTTGGGATGAAAGAAAGAAAGATAGAACAAAATCTTACAACGTGACGAGTAATATATAATTTACAATGGCTCTTTACAAAAAGAAAAAAAAGAACTTTAACATACATATTATCATCAGAGCAAAACTAACCTATCATCGGCCTGGACAGTCATAACAACCTGTTCTTACAATTGCTAATACATATAGACAAGAACAAACAACAGAAGATAAAATATGAAAAATACGTCTTGGAGGATCTATCTCGTCTCCAAAGTGTCCAACTAAATCTGAAAAATATGCTCGGGCTGACCCGAGCATTATAAGAAAAATTAGCCTCGATCGATCTGGTAAAACCAGCGTGAGAAACACAATCAAACGAATTACTTAATGTTATAAAAACCTTTCAGAAATAAAGGTATCTAACATCGCACATAAACACATATGGGTTTTTACCTTACGATAACCAAACCATTTTATAGGAAATCTTGTGATATTATAATAATATCTAGGGGTTGAAAATAAATATATAAAATAGCTGAAATGCTTGCATCTCACATTCCAATATAGTTGGGCACAACTAAGTCCATAAAGGCACATATTAGGGATTGGATTTCCATCATTGATAAGGCTACCGGGGTACTGCTTGCCACAGTACACCTCTAGAAAAATATACCAAAGGCCTCATATAGACCCCCTGCAAATCAGATCTAGCTGCCCTGTTAACACGGCATACCAAATTAAATCATTCCCAGGGCACCAAGGCTCAAACCAATGTGCACCAGCCCTGGACCCACTCTTCCTGTGCATGCATACCAAATCCATAAATATCGATTCTTCATCGAGGAATGACTGCTTCTAATGGTTGTGAACCATATAGCTCTGAAGCATATCCCTATTTTAGTCATTACCGGGTTGTGAGGCTAGTGAGGACATGATTACCTTTTTCCTCTCTTAGCAATTCCTACTTGGAATGCGAACATTGCCATCCAGGCTCAATGTAATGTCAGCATCCATCCATACAAGTTGTTTAGGATAAGAACAAACCGAAGGCGCTACTTCAACTACATCAATTTAGGATTCGCCCTCAAGATTAGAAGCAAGTAGCCCCTGTGCTTCAGAGAGCTCCATCTCTAATTGATCATCTTCGAGATGTCTTCAATTCGAACGTGTATGCTGGTTCGAAGTGGTTTTCGGATAATATATCTGATCCCGGTCTCTTCGAACCGACAATCGATATATTCCGATAAACTTAACTCTAGTTCTTTTGGAAATAAACAAACAATACATAAGAGTAGAGATCACCTCCTAACCGTTTAAGTGGAAAGATTTCCTTATCATTTATCCTAGGATAACAAAATGAGACTTATACGCACAGTACAGCATCATCGAAGATGACTATGCCATACAACTCACATGTTTCTCCTAGATATTTCCAGAGTTATATCTTGGTCAAGGTTTGAAAGTCGATTATATAACTATCAAATAAACAATTAAAAAATATATTTAATTCTATATGCGATCCACTAAGCCTCTATTACTTACTCTTCATTAATTAAAATCTCTTTCAATTATTTGATTCAAAATCTCTTCACCCAAGCATAACCATTAAACTTTCAATACTTAGGAAATCTATCCATATACTTATCTCAATGGTATAAGTATATTAACAAAAGCTTAAAAAAGATTTCCCCTTTTCCAAATTCATATTTAATTGACCAAGAGAAATATCATCTGAAATATTTCTTACTACAAACCAAACCACTTATCCTTCGACATTAAGTATGGAAAGAATGTTTCCATACCACCAAAATTAAGAAGGATTAATTATCAAAATCAAATCTCATTCCTTTCATAAAATTCTCTTTTTATAAGCACATTTCATATTTTCGAATCCTTTTATAAATTTCCAAATTAATTTATAAAACTTCTTTTATAAATCTCTTAAACGATTTATAAAATCCCTTTCTATTTAAAAAAACTGTTTCCTATTTATAAAACTCTTTTACAAATCTTCCTTTACAACTCCTTTATAAAAATCCTTTATAAAATCCTTTACAAAATATCATTTGTAAATCTCCTTTAAATAAATCCTTTTATTAAGTAAAATCCCTTTAATAAAACAAATTGTTATTTATAAATACCTTTATTAAATTAATTAATTACTTTTAAACATCATAAATAAATAATTATGTCTCTTTTAATTCAACATTAATAAAATAACTAAAATAACTTTAAATCATCGCTAATAAAATAATTTATTGACTTAAATCATCATTAATTAAATCAATTAATTAACTTAAACCATAATTAAATTAATTTATTAACTTAAAACGACATTAATAATATAATTAAGTAATTAAAAAAAATATTAATAATATAATTAAATATCTCTAAACATCTTTAGCAATATGATTAAATAACTTTAAACATCTTTGATAACATAATTTAATAACTTACTTTAAAACATCATTTATAAACCCTTAACCTCAAATTGTTATAAAATTGAAGTTAACTCAAATCCATAACTTTACAAATTTAGAGGAGACTTAGCGACCACAATGATACTAATCAAGTTACCATTTGATTCAATTTGATTTTTCAAGTCATATAACAGGTATTTACATAAACAACATATATGTAAATCAAATCCATAATTAACCATCAATGGTTAACACATCAATTTTTCCCAATATAATTGACCCACATATAAATTAACTGGCATATGAATAAGGTTCCAAACAAATACAATAGCAGAACGGAGATTTATTCTGATAACAGATGTCATCAATAATTTATTCAATTTAATTACAACAAAACAATGTTTTATTCTGCTAAATAGTGGTCCCAAACAAAGTGTAAATAATTTACTCACGTTATTATATAAAACAATGTAATTAAATTCGATCACTATTATTTAATCAATATTTTAAACTTTGTCAAAACTATCAATAATTCATATTATAGTGTTATAACGTCAATATGAGTTTAACGCAAAAATCCGCTGGTAAAATGGATTTATAACAAACAAGATATTGCATTTTTAAATTCAACACATTAATTTAATACTTAAATAAGTAAATAATGTTATCTCCCTAAACAAACAGGCCAAGGTCCACACACCCAACTCCTACAACCTGACCCGCAAGCAAACCAGCATCTACGAGGAACGGTACTCCATCATCCCTTCACTCCAATTCCCAATTCAAAAGCTTCCTGAACCCGAGAAAAACGTGCACCACCGTGCACGTGCACACCGTGCCTCATTCACCATTCGCCAAACCCAAGCCACCACCTAACTCCCCTTTGCATGCTCATCTCAACCATCTCAAAGACACCATGCTCAGTCGCCTCCCATTGATTCCGACCTAACGCTTATTCCTTACGGCCACCATTGTCGCACCCACTAAAAATCGATCGCAACCTACCAAAATGTCACCCTAACTGCCCCTTTCAACCCTGAGTCCAATGGAAGCCACTCTAAGACCCAATTCTGCTCGTAGCTCTGCCTAGGCGTAACCCTAGTTTGAAACAATCATCGTCGACTACCACCGATCAACACCAAAACTTAACCAAAAATACTACAACCCATCTCGAAGCTAATGCCACTAACGGCGCTGTCTAATTCAATGTGTTTTGAGAGAATTAAATTTTTAGATGTTAAAGGCAAATTTTATCATTTTATTGTAATCGAGCCACCTCGGCCACTATACTCGACAAAAACTCAGGCGAACATTTTTATAAAATACTAGGGGCTAGACTTGAAATCTTTCATGCACTACAACAAAATGGTGTATTTATTGCAAGGAGGGATTGCATTGGAACAAGGATTGCTGTAATTTGCTTAACTATTCGTTGGTTAGAGTTAAACATAGCTCACTATCCACGCTGTTACATGTTTCCGCATTACAATAAAAAAATTGGCGATCTCCCTCCCTTTTTCACAAAATTCCTTTTTCACCAGTCCAAGACCTAAACCATAAAAAATCCCCTTTTTCAGCGCCCATCAAATCCTAACTTGTTCGAATCAATCTGCCTCTATTATCGCATACCTAGAATCCTACAATCCGTAATTTTATCTCTATATCATTTCGAGATTTAAAATTGTTCCAGGTATGATAGTGTTGTTTTAGTATCAATTGATGTTAATTTTACATTAGACATATGCATTATATTAATCGATTTTATCAATTCTTTTCACTAACTGTGTGATTTCTCCCTTCTTTTTTGGTGGTTGAGCTATGTAGCTTGATGTTGGTGTGCTTGGGTATCGAAATAGAAAGCTGAAACAGCAAATGGAGACTTTAAAAGTTGAGTATTCCATTCTTGAGAGCAAAATTAGTTATCTGGAAGATAAACGGATAGCATATGACGATACTATAAGTGTGATTAATAAGTCTTGGGAGCAAGTAAGTGCCTATTAATCTGTTAATTTTTCATCATTATGCTGTCCAATTCTCTTTATTTGGTTGAACAGATATTCTTGATTGTTTCAACAGCTAGTCGATAATCTGGAAAAACATTGTAAGATTACTCATGGGTATGAAAATGATAGATATGATATGGAAAGCTCTCAAATGATTAATGGTCGGATTTCATTCTTTTACAAAGTCAACATATGAGTTTTATGATGTTGTTTTTATATCGTCCTTGTTTTGGTTATTATTCATGACTAAGATATGTGTGCTATGACAATTGTGACATGGATTCCAAAAACAAAGCCGAGCATAAAGGATTGGACAGTACAATTTTTACACAAGTTAATAAATAGATTAAGCCATTTTTATCAACAAACGCCTTATGTTCTTTATGTTGCATAGTTTATTTTATGAATGCCCCTATTCTTGATTTCTAATATATTATCTGTTTCTTTGTTTAGGTGAATTAGCATCTGCTATTTCAGAGTTGGATGAAATCAACTGTAAAATAGCACACCTTAAGATGCAAAAAGATGCTGCAGCATTTCAGTCTCCAATCCTTTTCCTATGTTGGGAAGTAAGCCATCAGGCGGAGATAAGTTTAGAGATAAGGAAACTGAATCGAAAGATTTGGAATCCTCACTAAAAAATATGAAGGTACACATTTTCAGCTTATAGTAGTTTTCTCCTATATCATTATTTTTGTGTTCTGATATCCGTTCTTCTGAACATGATCTTGCATCAAGAAGGCTTGTTGAAATAAGAAACCTGCATGAAGGAAGAATCGATATTTAAAGAAACTAGCTGATATAAAGGTGTGGTTAAATGGATTTCCTCTTTTGTTTGCTTTATTTACTCAATTGCTAAGCATTTGAATTTGTCTAAATAGATGTATTTGTATAAACATATTTGCAAAATGCTGTGACTGATGTACATAGCATCATTTCATCTCCAGCTTTCTCGTCACTATAGGAACGGCTAGATAAATCAAAAGCGGAAATGGATCTACACTGACCTCCATAGAGAAACTACAGGTGATAACTGTTCAAGAAATGATTGTAGCCTCTGTAATCTTTATTATTCTTTCAACATGTGTATCTTAGTTGGTTGATGCTAGTTCAATTTTATCATGATAAGTCGAAAAGGATACTATAATCTGGCAGGAAAATGAAGTTACTTTAAAAGCTGATTTGGTTGATGTTTATCAGAGACTCTCTGCTTTCTCAGAATCTCATAGAGCTCATTTGGAGCTGGATTTACAAAAATTATAGGAAGGATGGACTGTGATAGAAAGCAAGCTTGAACAAGCTTCAAAAGAGCCAGGTAATTTCCTTCTCTGTTGCTAATTTAAGTTAATAGTTTTGTTGGATTTTATATGCTTCAACTTATACTTTTTTCATCATGTTCTGGGAATAATAATCAGTGCAACAATACCTTAATTTGCTTTTCAGAGTACTTAAATATTTTTGGTCCTATAATCAGCAGTACAAATATTTTATATTATTTCAGACAGAATTTCGAGCAAACATCATACAGTTCAATATTCTATATGCTTATTGCAATCTTTTGTCGTGGAAATTAAGGGAAGAATAAACTGGTTTGGTTTTACAAATATTTTTTGATAACTTAAGCAATCTTTTGCCGTGTCAAAACTGATTTCATGTATATTCTTCCATTTGGTGTTTAATAATCATGGTTATTTATTTGCTGTTTTGTTTTTGAATTTTGCTTTAAACATCCTGTTACCTTTGTCAATGATGCATGTGGATTAGTTTATACTTATTAGTTGGTAAGGGCAGTAACCCTGATTTGATCAAAGGACTTCCGACAAACATGGCTCTTATTCAAGCATGCTTTAGTTTTACTTGTAGGATCCAGTTCTTAAATGCAGTTATCAGTTGCACTTTTAGGTAGTTATTGATTTTAAGTTCTTTAACATGTTTCATAATGGAGTAGTTTATATATATAAAATCTAGTTTTTAGGCTTCTAAATTCTAGAAGTTGTTCTGATGAAATCCTTATATACAGTAAAGTTTTGATACTTACATTTTATTCATGATTTTATAACGGTCATTTTTGACACACTCAAACTCAATTCGGCTAAAGAAAAGTTCTTTTGAAAATATATGTATGTTATTTTCCAGGTCTAAAGATTGAGAAAAAGTGACCATGAGTTGAGGCTGTTTATAGAAATGTACAAACGTGAATCGACCGATTCCAGGTATTGCTATCACTTTATTTCTGAAATATAGTTATTCACCTTATACGTTTTGATGAAAAATAATAGTTCGATCACAACTCTCATGGATGGGTTACATTTTGTGGTGTTATTGTTTTGTATGAGACGACAAATGTTTTTATCAGGAAATTGTGGATTGCCTTAGCTCCTTAGTGTGTGTGTGTGTGTAGTTATCACCAAATTTTTCAGTACAGTTACACACACACACAATATAACTGTAAATAGCTAATATGTTGTGGAAATCCTAGCCTTGGTACCCCCAGTAAGAGCACTAAAATAGTCGTGGAAACAAAATGAAGCAGAATCAACAGTATTAGGGTAGAATAGCATGGATTATCTTGTGAAATATGGGAGCTAGGCTGACAGCAAAACCAGAGATAAAAATCACCTTAATGCACTTCTTTCGGTTCAGAATCAGTAATTATATTTATCCTAAAAATAGTTTTGTGTTCAATATTATTGGTAAAACAGTAAAGGCAAAAAAACTGATGAATTAAGTGCAAAATAGGAAAATCGTAAAAAATATATCATTTAATATGAAAATAACAAAATCATACAATTTTCATATTGATTAAAACATAATTGAATTGTAACAATGAATATATTTTTTTCCTCCCAAAGAATGAAACTATATCAATGCAATATTTGAAGTATAAACAACAGTGAATAATATTAAATCTTAGATCACGTATGATCTGCACCTTTCAATATTATTTCCTTGGATTTGATAATCCGGTATGCCAAATTTCATAAATATTAACTATATTTTATAAATTTAATGAAGTTAAATAAATTTTATAAAAATTAAGTAAATTTATAAAAAATGGCCTAATTTATAAAAATTAACTACTTTTTATACAAGTTAACTATATTTTATAAAAATTAAATAAGTTTATCAAAATAATTAAGTTTATAAAAATTAATTAAGTTAAAGTAAGTTTATTGTACCCTTGCTGGTTTAAATGGCGGTCAAAGATAATACCTGTACGAGATTGTATTGTTTGAATTATTTTGTTGGAAATCAAAGTTTTCACCTAAATGATGTGACTTGTACTAGAATTGATTGAACCTTTACTATGATCAAGGTTCTAGCCTTTCAAATTTGTATTTACTGCATTTATGATTTATATGAACTTACTTTACAGGTAGATGGATGTCTTTAATGCAAAAAAGTAGAAACATGCTGCAACATGTTATCGATTCAAAGTTATTTTG
Organism: Allium fistulosum; assembly: GCA_030737815.1. Lineage (NCBI taxonomy): Eukaryota > Viridiplantae > Streptophyta > Magnoliopsida > Asparagales > Amaryllidaceae > Allium > Allium fistulosum. Next base: position 371,724,918 of record CM060902.1, on the reverse strand, counting down.
GATGTCAGAACTACATTTTGGTTTGTATGTATTACTACTTTGGTTAGTAGCTACTACTTCTACATTGTTTATGAAATATTATGGATGTATTATATATGTTTTGTTGTAAGAATATTGTGTATGTTGATTATGTCTTGTTACATGTAGATTATGAGATGCGTGATTAATTTAACGAAATGTTTGAATAATGTATAATGTGTTGATTTTAGTTGAGTTATATATTTGGTATATAAATTGTCATCGATGCATATAGAAATGGAATCTATCGGTGGGGAAATGTAGATACTCTAAACGACAGCATTTTAACTTTCAACAGTATTTACGGAGTGCTATAGAAAAGAGTTCATACTAGAGAAAAACACCAGAGAAGAATTCACAGCATCAGTTAAACGCTGTGAAAAGTTATCTTAGCAAAGTAAAACCGCTGTTAAATCCATTTCATAACAGAGGCCGAACGCTACGAAAAGTGTTTCAACTCATTAGCAAAAACGCCATAAATAGTATTAACGACATCAGTAAAACGCTATTAGAAACATATTTTTTATAGCGTTTTCACTATTGCTATGGTATGTTCAGTACCTATAATTGCATGTCGTTATACAGCGTAGTTAAAAACGCTGTTAAAACCTTTTATAGCGTTTTTTGAACGCTGTTAAAGGTCCAGTTTGTTGTAGTGATGTTGGAAATTGGGGCGAAAAATGGATGGTTTGTGAGTTATTGATTTTTGAAAGTAAGATGGTGGAGGTGCTACTTCTTGTTTTCAAAGAACAAGGAAAAATGAAAGAGGGAACAGTGTTTACATGTGAATGTGTATTTTATAGTAAGCTAATCTTTCATTCCAAAGCATATATTAAATAAAAATATGATTTTTAAAAAACAACTACTCAAACAAGAGAATTAAATAAAAATCACAACCATGCTACACATATATTTACACACATTCATTTCTCCTAATATTTAATAAGATTTTGAATATCTCACCTTCTACAATTTGTTGAAACCCAAATCTAAGCCTTAAATCCAAATTTTTAAATGAAGTAAAATGGTTCAAACTAGAAAAAAATATGATTTTTACAAAAATTAAAAAGTTAAGAGTATGAGGATGGAAAAAATGAAGTTAAAAGGGTAAAATGAAAATGAAAGATAGAATGTAAAAAAAGAGGTAAGTGTTTATTTTTATAAACTCAAAAACTAATGACCATAATACCCCTACATCAAATTTTCAACTTAGCCATCTTACCACAAGCCACCCCAAGTACAAACCTTTTGATAATATGGTGGATATTAGGCTAACCCATGTACCTTTGTTCGTTTCCATACTTAATGAATCTTACAAGTATCAAATCCATCTTTTCATATTTTCAAATTATAAATATATTTACATTAATAAATATCTTATTATTATCATTATATTTTTATACTTTTCAAAAAAAAATATTTCCTTTAAACACTTTAAAATGTTGTTTTTAAAGTATAACCAAAGGTATCACAACCTTTTATAACTTGTTGTTCGATAAAAAGTTGAAATACGAAAACATATTTTGGTCACTTTTTCTGCTTTTCATCGAACTACCTATTTTAGTAAGTAGAATTCAGAAATGAATTTGTTGCCATTGGTTATTAAAAGAGGGTTATTTAAATTGAATTAAATATTCACAAATCAAAGTGATAAAATTTCGGGGAATTACATTCTCCCCCTTAAAAGAATTTCGACCCCAGTATTTCCCTACTATCAAACCAAGAAAGAAATAAACCCACATAAATACTTAAAATTTGCAAAGGCCCATACGATGTATATTGATCATTCGTATGCAATATCAGATTCGATCACTTGGCCGAGTACACAAACTTCTCTTCCGAACTAGTATCGCTCACCTGACTTTCCCAGTGCGGATTCCGATCAGGCTCCTTGAGTAGGAACTTCGGTTCTCCATACATAGCCATATACTATGATAGAAAACATCGATAAAATATCAAGAACTCTCATCAAGTGTTTGTCGTCAAGAATTGAGTGATAAATCCTTATTCAGATTGGTGTAATCACTTTAAAGTCATGTACTTGAATCGTGGATAAAGAATCGTGCAAAGGAGTGATCTACGTATAACTTATGTACTTATTCTTATTAGTTCTCATTTCTACCAATTTCTGTTTACCTTTAACATCATTTATGAAAAATATTTCATAAAAACTTAATTTTAACTTGTATAACACCCTACTATATCCTAAGAGTATCTTTTCTTAAAGGAAACTTAAGAACCAAGTACCCGAGTTTTATTTCAAAACCTTTTTGAAATGATACAAATATTTTAATCCAAAAACAATATACATATACATATAAATATAGCACGAGCAACGACCCAAAATGATACTAAGGAACTGGTAGTACCAAATAGTATCACACAACCCCGTTACTAAGAAATGTAAAACTTAAGAGAAGTGCTTACCAACCAAACACATCTCCAGCCCATATTTAGTCATGTTTAAGCCACTCAAACTAGTTAACATAAGAATACTTCTTCTATTTCAAAATCCCCTTTTCTGAAACAGTACTTTGCATATTTCCAAACAAATAGTTTTAACAAAATATCAATTACCAACTTGCTTGGGTTCATTCGAATTTGAGTTTGTATCGGCCGTACAATGATAAAAATAATAATTTACCAAGTGCACTACAACGTTCGCCTAGTCGAACATCCGACCGTCATTTAGAAGATTATTTAGATCATCACAAAACAAATCAAGACACATTTCTCGAACCAATCCAAAGAAAATACCCCTTACTTAAAAATTTCCTTTCTAAAATATTTATACTTAAAAATTATTTCCAAGTAAAAATATTACTACCTTTTCCCATAAAACATTTGAAATCTTCTTCAAAACTCCGGGATTTGAATCCTCAAACCCTTTTATTTATAAAACACATTTTTATAAACCAAATTTATATAAAATCACACCTTTATAAAATCATTCCCGAATATTTATTTCAAAATATACTATCTTTCTCTTAATAAACATCTTGATTAAAATCCAATTTTAACACAACACTAACATCGAACGCCTTATATCAAATCGTGAAACTGAATTCATAAGGTATTTATATCTAATCCAACCAAAACAGTAAATGCTCATAAACTATCTGAGCGCACAATCAAACAATAAATAGTAATAAATGAATATCACTACTTCCTAACAAACACATCGTAAATAACTATACCCAAATATTTTTCTAAAAATTATTCTTTTATAAACAAATATAAACTAGGTAAAATTATTTCATTTACCCATTTTCCAAAGAATACCGTGTCAGTTTTCCTTGTACAAGTTGTTTAGAAACTCCTATCGATACAGTTGTACCTTCTGTATCGACCAGAATTCATAAACCACTCAATCGATAAACCAACACAATATAAAGCATTTTTATAGCACTAACAAATACACGCTCACATATACACACATACACACACTCAAATCCATTATAGGGTGTCACTTGTCCTATTTCTAATGAGTTTACCCAACCAGGGCTAAGGTTCTCGCTTAACCTTTAACTCTGATACCAACTATAACAATCCATCTTTTCGATCCTCAGAAACCGACACAAATACATCCACGGTATTCGTGTGTCGAATATTTAAGTGTCGAAAAGACAGATCGTTGGGGTGAAAGAAAGAAAGACGGAACAGAATCTCACAACGTGACGAGTAATATATAATATAAAATAGGTCTTTACAAAAAGAAAAAAACTTTAATATACATACTATCATCAGAGCAAAACTAACCTATCATCAGCCTAGACAGTTATAACAATCTTTCCATACAACTGCTGATAAATACAGACGAACAAACAACGTAAGATAAAATACGAAAATACGTATTGGAGGATCCAGCTCATCTCCAGAAGCTCCAAAGTGTCCAGCTAAATCTAGAAAATATGCTCGGCCTGACCTGAGCATTATAAGAAAAATAATACCCGGATCAGTCTGGTAAAACCAGCGTGAGAAACACAATCAAATGGATTACTTAATGTCTAAAAACCTTTTAGAAATAAGGTATCCGGTAAGACCATGCAGCACATAAACACACGTTGGTTCACTACAACATTCAGGACCATTAACAGCATTCATAAAACCTTATAAAAGGATTTAGCAGGGTATTTCATGACGCTGTATACCAACATACCATTAAAAGTCAGGGACCTACCATAGCATTAGATGAAATGCAATAAAAAGATAGGTTTTTACTACATTTTGGTTATGCCATAAAAGTTTTTATAGCATTTTTCGAACTGAAGTAAAAAACAGTTCATAACGTTTTTTGAATGCTATGAGTACATTTTTATAGCAGTTTTGTTAATGTCGTGAATACTTTTTATACGTTTCCATCCCATTTTTAATGGCATTTGAAGAATTTGTTAAAGGATCTAACAACATTTTTACATATGTTGTATAACAACATGTCATAATGGATCCATAGCCTATTCTAGCATAAAGAAAAAACGTTGTGAAAAGCTAGAAATTTTATAGCATTTAATAAACGCTATTGAATATTTTCGACATCATATCAAAAACGCTCTTGTAGGTTTTCTATAGCATACCAAAAACACTATAATAGATTTTCTGTAAATTTCAAAAACGCTATTTTTTTTACCCATGCTTTGAGTTTACAATGTTCTTTCTATATATTAGAACATACAACAGCAAGATACATTAGTCTCAATTCATGAACAATTCAATCAACTCAAAGAACAATAATATGAAACTTTTGATGATCATAACATATTACATATTATACATGATTAGAATTGCACCAAATTCAAAATACCTTGATCGTAGAATGTCCATATTTGTCATCTTCAGACATGCAATACCCTATAAGAAAAGGAGAGAGCATTTAAAGCATGTGTATGAAGACATACATGAAAAGATATATGAATAAGGCATAAACAAAAACATACATATTAAACATATTGACATGCTTAATGTCGATACACACTCTACATGATCTTATGTCAAATATATAATGTTATCACAGTTAAGGATTGTTTATATTACTTGTTATTCATAATTCAAACTCAAATTAGAATAAGTATATGCTGACCTGATATATCTAACGGTCATGTTATACCGGTTAACTTGATTAATTTTATGAACTTATTTAATTACTACAGAACTTAGTTAACTTAGTTGATTTTTATAAACTTAGTTAACTTTTATAAACTTATTAATTATTATAAAACTAAATTAACTAGATAATTTTTAACTTATTTAATTATTATAAAATTTAGTTAGCTTAGTTCATTTTTATAAATAGGTTAACTTTATAAGATTTAGTTAAGTTTTACAAAAAATAATTAATTTTTGTAAACTAGATTAATTTTTATAAAATTTAGTTAAATTGGTTAAATTTTTATAAAACTTAATGAAATTATATAAAAAATAATTAATTTTTATATACTAGGTTAATTTCTATAAAATTTAGTTAACAGTTAAATTTTTATAAAATTTAGTTAAATTTTATAAAACTTATTTAATTTAGTTAAAATTTTATGAACTTGGTTAATTTTTATAAAACTAAGTTAACTTAGTTAATTTTTATAAAACTAAGTTAAATTAATTAATTTTTTAATGCTTATTTAATGTTCATAATTTTTATTTGATTTTTATAAGACTTATTTAATTTTTTTTGGCAAGCCAGCCGGCTTTATAGTGGGCCGTGCCACTGTATATAAATAAAGAAATAGGTGCCATGCACATGCGCAAAGCAGCTATACATGGTTTCGTAGTGGCCATACCACTTTAATACAGTACATGTGAGAAGCAAGTCGCTTTTGCAGCTAAAAAAAGAAAGCCTAAATGTCCTCCCAAGCGAAGGAACCACTGTCATCATCAGCTGACATAGGATAGGCCCCATGACATGGATAAAACCAGAAAACTGAGCCACAATATCTAGATCAAAGACGTCTGAATCATCGGAATATAGATATTTTCGATCCCAAGAATCATCTGCTAGTACAGCGTGATTGTCATCTCCATCTTCACCATCATACGAAAGAACTAGACCATCACCTACTATGTGATAATATAATCGTCGACACTCCCCATCTCCACCTACATACATATAATAACACTCAGACTCAGGACAATATCTCATTTCGTATTTCACATGAACCCAAGACTTCTCCCAGGCGTTCCACCTAACCACCGGAGGCTCAATAGTTTTCCACTTGATGATAGAAGAAATATGCTGAGTTACTTCAGAAATTCGGACATTAGAAGATGGTGGGTCAATAGGTGGAGGCAAGGGCGAGATCAAGGCCGCACCATCTTCTGAGGATGAAAGAACTGTCGAAGACTTGGGAACCCATTTCCTTACAGGAGGTCGCGGTAGCGGGATCTTAATAGGAATATGGTCATCAGACAGAAGCTTACAGTTGTTATTAGTGTGACCGAAAGAGTGGCAGGCCATGCAAATATCTGGTTTCCAACTATATGAACATTAACAAGAGCATCATGAACATCCGCTAAACGTACCTTAAGCTGAGAAGGGAGAAGCTTATTCGGATTTATCTCAATCAACGCCCTAGCGAATACTAAACTTTTTTGTAGCCACAATGTTTGCATCAAAGCATTTGAGTTTACCAATGAGGCTAGCAAGCCAATCGAGACCAATCAAGGGCTGAAGAACGAAAGGTATATGTGTAAAATGAGTCCAAATAAGGATAGACAAAACATGTTCCCTTGCTCTATCAACCATTGGACTCCACACTGTAATAATGAAAGGTTTACCATTAATTATGGATAGTTCCACCTCTAGAACCCGAAGACGCTCTTCCGCAATTGAGAATTTGAAGTAGAACATTCCATTTATATAGTTAACACGAAGACCACCTCTAAGTTTCCAAACTTTACGACAGTGACTACGAACATCTACATAAGAATATTTTATGTCAAGAAAGAAGCCAACTAAATGATCATTCCAAAAGTTAACTCCAGCCTGTATAACTTCAGATGGAGGAATCATTGCGCCGTCTAATTCTATTGTTTCAAAGGACTTAGTTAATTTTTTTATAAGACTTATTTAATTTTTATTAACTTTATAAAATCTAGTTAATTTTTACAAAACTTAGTTATTTCTTATAAACTTAATTAATTTTTATTAACTTTATAAAATCTAGTTAATTTTTATAAAACTTAGTTAATTATTATAAACTTAATTAATTTTATAAAAGTTTGTTAACATGGTCAATTTTTATATAATTTGAATAATTTTTATGAACTTAATTAATTTTTATAAAACTACGTTAATTTTTATAAACTTAGTTAAATTATATAAACTTAGTTAACATAGTTATCTTTTATAAAACTTAGTTAACTTGGTTAATTTTTTTATAAAAGAATTAACTTTTTATATAATTTCAATCCTATCAGGGTTACTAAAATCATCTAGGCCAATGTACAAATTTAAGCTGCAGGGGAGATTTAAAGAGAAAAATCGCATTGCATTTAGACAAAGCAATATTATCATGCTCCTAGCTAATAATTATTTTCATATATTTGATGTTATCTTCTAGGCAATGGTCTATGTTGTAACAAGATTAGGAAGAGAACTTTTATTCACCGTTGTCTATAGCGATGAAAATTAAAAGGCCAAGGTAACCTGTTGCTTCACTATTTTCTGTTGTAAGTGATAAAATTAAAATTTTGCTTTAAACTCTAAAGACCATTATCTAGGAAAAATGATCTACTTTACAAAAGAGAGCATTAGAAAGAGTAAATGATTTTGTTTGACTAGCAACCATACAGGGAGATAGAAAAAGAAAAATTATTAATTTATAGTTTTTTTGTTTATTTTAGTTGGGTGCCTTCGGGTATTTCAAGAAACATGAGTAAAGCCTTAGATATTTTATATAAATTCACAATTGAATATCTAAAATTGGATGCTCTTAGCCTCTTAGCGAAGCCCCTTTTCTTGAGCTGAATGAATATTCAACTTCCACACTAATCTCTATATACCTCTACAATGTGATACCTCGTTGACTAGAAGTCAAACTCATTTTTTGGGTTACTAAATACAAATCTGTACTTTTAACTTATTAAAAAGTAGTCTAAATCCATTTTTTTAACTTACTAAAGAAAAATCAGTACTTTTAACCTACCAAAGAGTACCTACATAATTCAGTCATCTTTTCTAAAATGAACATAAACTTACTATCCCATTTCCTTAATGAGTAGCCTATATACCTCTAATATTTTATAATAAATGTTTTCAAAATTATTTTCAACATTTGAAGGTTGAGTTGGTAGTGAATTATTAGAATAGTCCAACTAAATGTTAACTCATCCCTGTTCTTTCTCCCATTTATTTTCAACTCAAAGTAGTGTCAGTAAAATACTATAAACCAATAACAAAATCATGTTTCATTTTCTTCTTAAAAGGTTTCATTTATAGATTAGTTAATTTTTTTGATAATATGAGTGAAACTTAATTCAAGCAGAGCACTCTTTTTTATGTCTCAGGGTCTCGAACTCATGACCTTTAGAACTATCTAAAGCACCACACCCTAGCCACTTGCGCTAGAGGTCCTCGACATTTATAACTTAGTTAAATGTTTATAATATTTAGTTAATTTTACAAAACGTAGTTAAATTTTATGAACTTTTTATCTCTGTAAACTTGGTTGATTTTTAAAAAACTAGTTGACTTTGTTAAACTTCAATAAAACTAATTAATTTTTATAAATTTACTTAATTTTTATATAGTTTAGTTAAATTAGTTAATTTTTATGAACTTAGTTAATATTTATAAAATTAGGTTAAGTTTTATAAACTTGTTTGATTTTTATAAAACTCAGTTAACTTTAAATTTTATAGAACTTAGTTAACTTAGTTATATTTTATAAAAATTACAATCTTATAAAAATTAATTAATTTTTATAAATCTAATTAATTTTATAAAATTAAGCTAAAAATTTATAAAATTTAGTTAATTTTATGAAACTTAGTTAACATAGATTTTTTTGTAAAAATTAGTTAATTTTTGTAAACTTAGTTATTTTTTTATTAAAATTCATCAATTTAGTCAAATTTTTATTAAATTTCTTTTAATTATTATAAACTTAGTTAATTTTTATAAAACTTGGTTGACTTAGTGACTTAGTTAACTTTGATAAAACTTTATTATTACATGGTAACCATGTATGCATATACTACAACTATATTTTAATTTACTGATATATGGTAGCTATATATGCATATGCTACAACTATATTCTAATATTATTATACTTTAGAAGAAGAAGAAATATATCCAACTAGTGAATTATGAATAAAGTAACAAATGCTTACCAGCAAGTGAATTATGAATAAATAATAAAAAAGTAACAAATTTTATAAAATTATAGATGTACCTTTATGATTGTCTAATGCTACAACTTAATCGATACCTTCGATTTCTCAAGCATATTGAATTGCACTTAGACCAAAAGCAACTACAGCCTAAAAAATAATAACCAGCATTGAAGTCCCCCCCAAACATTAGTCAACATTATTAGAGTTTTATAGCATACTAATCCATTCTATTAATAATAATATCAAATTAGCCAAAATCTTGTTAAGCTGCATTGGGCTTTCAAACTATGAAAGAAGAAAAATTCAAATTATAACTAGGTAGCCTCAAATTTAATTTTGCCTCATATAAACTCACCCTTTATACCTAACACTGAAAATTTTAGCTAAGTTGTAAACTAATTGAATAAGGAACTAATGTTAACGTCATCTTCTTTAATTCACAAACTTGATCGGATGAACCATTGTTGGCTTTTCTGAATCACATGGCCGACTTTCCTTCAGGGTCAATCCGGCTAAAGGTTACGGCAGAAATTCATATGGTTATGTTCTGATATGCACCAGTATATAAGCAACAAAGCATGTAGTTGCGTTCAGTTTAGACATTGCATACAAATTAAAATTTTGAAAGAGAAAATGATTAAAGAAAATCAATGTACATCAAAGGGCAATTCAATATCTTCTCATTATTTTTGCACATAACATTACTTAAGAAAATGTCCAAAAAATTTATAGAAACTATCTTCACATGCTTTACCTAAAGCTAGAGTGAATTGAACCTCATACTCTTTTGCAAGTGTATTCATATGAAATATTGGGTGAGGGGTGTTTACTCATCCTTTTTCTCAACGACTAAAAAGGGTATTTCTAAAACTACTTAATGACACTAGGGCAATTACAACTAAAACTTATCAAAGTATGCTTCAATATCATGTGAGAAAAAGGATATGTCAAACATAAATATTGAAAATTTTCTTTTGAATGAAATTTTATTTCTGTTTTATTCAGTAATACAGATTGTAACTGAGAGTATAATGTTGCATTTATACTAGCAGCGTACTTGGTTACATGGCCCATTCATAAGCAACTCGTATCCTCTTTTGATAAATACTACTTTTCTACACAGTTCGTATTCTAACTCCCCCTTTCAATTTAATATAGGGTTTCTCTTCCTCTCTCGTTTCTCCACCACCATCTTCAACTCTAAGCTCTTGCTTTAATCTTGTGAATTTTTTTTTGAGAGAGGCTTTGTTAATACATCCGCTCTCTGATATAAGGCCGGAACGTGGTTTACTTTCAGCTTTCCACTCATAACTTTCTCGCGAACAAAGTAAAGATCGATTTCGATATGCTTTATTCGTGAGTGCAAAATCGGGTTGGCCGAGAGTGAGACTGAGCTGAGATTATCACACCAGATGATTGGGGTGTTAGTTTGATCGATTTTGAGTTCGTGAAGAAGAGATTCGACCCAAATTATCTCCGCTGCGGTACTGGCTATTGAGCGGTATACCGCCTCGGTACTGGAGCGAGATACAGTGGCTTGCTTTTTAGAACTCTAGGAAATTGGATTTCCATCCAAGTAAACACAGTATCCAGATGTCGACCTCCTATCATCAAGGTCAGTAGCCCAATCTGCATCAGAGTAAGCTTGTATATTTAATCCTTTTGTATTATTGAAGTGAAGTCTATGATTTAATGTTCCTCTCGGGTATCTTAAAATATGTTTTACTGCTTTCCAATTACACTAAGAGGATTGTGCATGAATTGGCAAACTTTATTTACACTGAAACTTAGATCCGGTCTTGTTATTGTAATATACTGCAAGGCACCTACAATACTTCTGTATTGTTTTTCATTTGTGATTGCTTCACCTTTGTTTCTCGAGAGCCGTAGATTGCTGGTCATAGGAGTATGTAATGGTTTTGCCTTATCCATATTTGCTCTCTTTAGAACATCAAGTATGTATTTCTTTTGACATAAGAACATTTCTGAATTTGATTTCTGTATGAATTCTATGCCAATGAAGTAGTGTAGATTTCCCAAATCTTTAATAGAAAATGCTTGATCTAAAAACTTGATTGTCTAATCAATAGTCTTATTGTCACTTCTAGTAATGATTATATCATCAACATATACTAGAATGTATGTTATCTTGTCTTGATTGCATTGGATATATAGAGAACTATCTGACTTAGTAGGAGCATAACCTAGTTCTACTAGTGTTGACTTGAGTTTCTCATTCCAGACTCGAGGAGCTTGCTTCAACTCATGAATAGCCTTACGTAATTTGCATACTAATCTGCTGTTAGCTTCATTTTCATATCCTTATGGTTGTTCCATGAATACATCTTCCTTTAAGTCTCCATTGAGAAAATCATTATTTACATCCAACTGTCTAATTTTCCATTTTCTGTATAAAGCAATAGTTAAAATAATCCTTATTGTAGTTGGTTTTACCACTGGAGAAAATGTTACATTGAAGTCAAAACCATATTATTGATTGTATCCTTTTGCCACAAACCTTGCCTTGTACTTTGATATGCTTCCATTTGGGTTTCTTTTAATCTTATAGATCCATTTGCACCCAATAACATTTTTATTGTCTGGTATGGATGTAAGACTCCATGTTTTATTCCTGATTAGAGCACTGTATTCTTCATTCATGGCTTGTCTCTAATTATCATTTTTTAATTGCTTCTTCATAGCTGCTTGGTTCTGTTTGATCCAATTGTGTACTATAGACTTTAGGCTTAAAGATTCCACTCTTGGATCTAGTAATCATATGATGTCCTGTTCTTGCAGGTGGTGATTCTTGAGCACTGCTGCTATCTTCTGTATACAGAGACTTAGATGAAGAGGATTCTCTTTGATCTGATTTGACAGCATTGTTTTGATCAGTGTTGTTGAAAATATTGGAGAGTTCATGTGAATCATGACCCGATCCACCTCTGGATATAGTGTGTTGTGATCCTTGACTTCTCTAAATGCCTTCATCAGTTTGACTTGTATTCCAGTTGGATATAAAAGGTATAGAAGGTATTGATGCATTGCTACTATTGTACACTTTATTTGTGGTTTTGATTCTTTTATCTGCAAATGGAAAAATATTTTCATTAAACACTACATGTCTTGATACAAAAATTCCACCATCACTACTCAAACACATGTAACCTTTTTTATCAGTACCATATCCTAAGAAAGTACAAGGGGCAGATCTAAGACTTAGTTTATGATTATTATAGGGTCTAAGACATGGGAAGAATAAACATCCAAATGTCTTAAGACTCTGATAATCTGGTTTTTCCCCAAATAGTACTTCAATTGGGTTCATGTGTTTGAGTACTTTGGTAGGAAGTCTATTAATTAAATACACAGCAGTATTAAAGGCTTCTAGCCAAAATTTCATAGGTAAAGAGACTTGTGCTAGTAGAGTTAGCCCTGTCTCTACTATATGTCTATGTTTTCTTTCTACCAATCTATTTTGCTCAGAAGTATATGGACATGTGGTTCTGTGAATAATTCCTCTTTTTAGAAAATATTCTTTTACTGGTTTGTACTCTCCACCTCCATCAGTTTGCATTATTTTTAGTTCACGGTTCACCTGTTTTTCTGCTTGTGTTATAAACTGTAACACAGCTTTACATGAATTTGACTTTGTTTTCAAAAAATAAATTCATGTATATCTAGAATAAGCATCAACAAAAGATATATAGTACATGAATCCATAATCAGAAGTTACTAGTGCTGGCCCCATAAGTCTGTGGCCACCAGTTCTAATGGTTTGTTAATAACAGTAGTTAAATCTGTAAATGGTCACTTGTGACTTTTGCCTAATTGACAGTAAGTACACACTTATGGTAAAGATACATCAAAAGAAATGTTATTATTCTTAAGTACTTATTTTACAACATTTACACTAGGATGCCCCAATTTACAATGCCAAAAATCAAATATTTCTTTACCATTCTTAATATATGTTTCTGAATTGTTGCACCATACATTTCTAACTTTGCTCTTTCTTGTATTCCCAATGTTGAATTTGTATAATCCCTTGTCATGTTTACCCTGTAGTAATATTTCTTGACTTAGTAAGTCTTTTACTACACAGAATTTTGGGTGAAACTCAAAATACACGTTGTTGTCATTAGCAAATTGAGACACACTCATTAAGTTTTTCTTGATTTGAGGAACTCTTAATAGATTATTAAGATACAAGTGTCTCTTACCTTGAATACTGCTAGTTCCAACATGTGTAATATTTATAGCCTCACCATTTCCCATATGTATAGAATGCATACCTGTATATTCTTTATTTCCAAGATTAAGATTCTAGAGATTATTTGTGAGATGATTGGTAGCATCTGAATCTGGATGCCAGTCATCACTAGTAATGTCTTCTGCCCTGGTCAGTATTTCTGGATTTACTTGCTCTATTTTTGAACTTTCTGCCTGATTATTCTGTCTTTGATCCATGTGAGCAACATTTGCACTAGAATTGTAATTCCTTTGATTTCCTGGATTTTACTGACTTGGATAATATTCAGTATTTAGTCTGAAATAGCACTGCTTTGCTGTGTGTCCAGATTTTTCACATTTTTGACACCTAGTTATGTTTGTATTCCATCTATTATTTCTGCCTCTTCCTCTTTGTGCAGAACCACCTCTTTGATTGTAAGATTCTTGTCTGGTAGTTTAATTTTCTTGTCTTCTTCCTTGGTTCTTGTTTTTGAAATTTGATGCATAATTAATTGATAATTCTGAGTTGCTTTCCTTTCTTTGTTCAACTCTTCCTTCATATGACAATAAGGTTGAGTGAACATATTGCATACTAGGTAGATTTTGTTGTGAAGAAATGATAACCACAACAGATTCATATTCTATGTCTAACCCTTTCAATATTGTAAGAATCTGTTCTGTTTCTGACACTGTATGACCAACATTGTCAATAAGATCACAATATGTCCTTGGTCAGATACGCCCTCATTGACATATTTTCTTTTCTTAAATTCTGTAATTGTCGCTTGTAATACATAATTCTTGCTGCTGATTGAGTATTGAATATCTGTTGTATTGCAGACCATATTTCATATGATGTCTTGCATCCAACAATCTGTGACAACAATCCAGAACTGATCGATGACAACAACCAGGCTGCAAGTAAATTTTCCTGTCTTTAATGATTGATAAATTCTTTGTTGATAATTCTCTCTCCTTTAATGTCAGTGATCATTCTTGCAGAAGCGATTGTTGTTCCATACAGGAATTCTTCTAACCCACAGCCTTTTATGCTAGTTTCAACTTGATACTTCCATAATACAAAGTTATTTTCATCTAGTGGGGTGGTAACTATGTGATTTTTTGGTTTGATAATAATGTAGGAAGGGGCATTTCACCAAAAGGACAAACTTTACAGTCCAATTAGTTTCTAGGACACACATTCAAAGAAATTACTTTCAAGGCCAAAGTCAGCAGAATAATTACTTTCAAGGACAAAGTCAGCAGTCCAATTACTTTCAAGGACATAATTTCATAGGTTTTTAGACCCTAGAAACTAATTATTTTACGTTTTGTCCTTGAAAGTAATTATTTCAGTTGTGTGTCCTAGAAACTAATTCCACTTGCTAAAGAGGCCCTTGTGGCTAATTTTCACATGCAGGAATTGGTTTCAGGAACTGATGGTTCTTGATTCTTAAGACCACTTGATGCTGTAGACGATACATCATCTTCTCCAGCCATGATGAATTATCAGAATATTTTGATGCAGATCTTGGAACAGATCTTTCAATGTTAAGGAATTATCAGAAAATATTGATACAGATCTTGAAACAGATCTTTCAATGTGTAGCCAGAAATGCTAATATTGATGCAATTTCTGTGCGAGGCACTTGAGAGTGATTCTTGATGATAATCAAGAAGAATCAGTTGGGCTAAAGTTGTACCTCTCAAATGATGAGATTCAAATTTACTGAGAGCAACCGAAGGGGTAGAATGATGATGATTTTCTAACTCCCCTTCCTGGATGGTTCAATGATGATCTTGATCCAATTCTCTGATGAGTGAGATGATTAAAAGATGATGATCACTATCGTTTGACAGTCTTCTATGCTCTGATACCAAAATAGAAATATTGAAAATTTTCTTTTGAATGAAATTTTATTTCTGTTTTATTCAGTAATACAGATTGTAATTGAGAGTATAATGCTGCATTTATACTAGCAGTGTACAAAACAAAATAATAAAAATGCTATTGGGCTGGTTACATGGCCCATTCATAAGCAACCCGTATCCTCTTTTGATAAATAGTACTTTTCTACACACTCATGTTCTAACTATGTCAGGTGACTCAAAATAACATAAGAAGGGACACAGCTAGGCAAAAGCTCAAGAGGATACAAGAATTCTCCTTTACATACCTGTATCACCAGCCTGTGATTGCATGGACTGAATATAGGAGTATTAAAACATACATCCTGCTATTATTATTTAGCCAGAAACAGAACTGGAATACCCACTCATTACCACTAGCATCTTGAACTTTAAGAGGAACTCCTTTCGAACTAAATATTGGAGGGAAGTATGCCTGTTTTGGATAGTGATGGAATTTCATTTCAAACACCACATCTTACTAACTATTGAGGGCTTCATGTGTGTTAGATACCTGAGATGAGAAAATGTGCACAATGCAGGTCTAAAAAAATAAAAAATAAAGAAAATAAAAGTTCAAGAAAAATTGACTCCATTCAAGTCCACGACAATGGCTACATTTCAGGTTGTGTGATGCAGGCCAAGTACTAAGTCGTGACCGACCTAGCAAACTCGTAGGTCATAACATGTTGATAAGTCGAATCCGACCTAAAGCTAAGGAGTTAACATCTTGTGAAGAACGATGGAAAGCTAAAGTCATAGGTCGTCTACGACCTAAGGAATTGATAGGTCGCGAACGACCTAACTTTGCAGTGCAACATGGTGAACGACCTAACATAGCATCAAGGAAAGAGCTACGACCTAACGGGTTAGTGGATGGCGAGCTAAAACTAAGAGATAGGTCGCTGGTACGACCTAACATGCTTTTAGGTCGCGTACGACCTAGCGAGATAGGAAAGAGGGCACTGGAACGAGCTAAGGGGGTGCTACGACCTAACAAGTCATGACCTATGATAGGTCGCAGGAAGACGTTACGACCTAAGTTAGGTCGCAAGGAGTTAGGTCGTGGAGTTTTGATTCGACCTAAGTTAGGTCGCATAAATGAGTTACGACTTAAGGGTAAGTCGCTGGGTGAACTGGGAGTTAAGTCGCAAGGACTTAGGTCGCAAGGCTTAGGTCGCAAAGTTATTCCTGGAACCGCTTATCTTTTAGGTCGCGAAGCTCTGGAAGCCGTTGATTCGTCTTCCGAGTTAATCTCTGCCTTTGATTCCTTTAATACGTTGATTTGGGATGCCGCAAGATTTAAGTCGCTGAAGACTTGTTGCCATGGATTCTATTGCCGACTTAATCTGGACCGTTGCTTCCTTGGGTCGTTGATAGATACAGATGTTATGTCGTATGATTGTAAGTCGTGAGTAGTTAGGTCGCGTACGACCTAAGTGTTGTAAAGACGTTGTGTTTGTAATGGGTGTGTTGTAATAAAGATTGCTAGGTCGCTGGGTTTTATAGGTCGCATCATTGTAGGTCGTAGGTCGTAAACGACCTAAGTACTTGTATTTCTTTGAAGTTTTTGTGTGTGTTGAGTTGTAACTGTTTGGGCTTAAGTCGTGTACGACTTATGTTAGGTCATGACTATTAGCTCGGAACCGACCTAGGAGATGTAAATTTTTGTTGTTTTTTTGTGTGAGTTGTAAAACGCCTATAAATAGGCCGGGTCTCTCATTTGTAAAAGGTTGTTGATTTTTGAATAAAATTCTCTTTTGATTGCTTTGTGCTTTCATTCCAAATTGGTAGTTGAGTGTAATCTCCTATCTCCTCTTTCGGATAATCGAGTGCGCTCGATTCAACGATTGTAGAAGCCGATTCGCGGAATCAAGTGCGCTTGATCAACGCTTGAAGAATTGAAGATCTTTGAACCCAGTATCGTGCGCGATCAACGAGTTCGGGATAGCTAGAATTCGGTATCTTCGGATCAACGAATTTGGGCATTTCAGTATCTTCCAATCCACCGATTACTACATTCATCGATCTACATTGTTTTTGTAATATCCGCTGTGTCAGTTTTGGTATCACCTGAATCTAACCATGGGGGTAGTAGAGTCTCGCCACATTCCAATCGAGACAGAAGTGTTGAAAATGATCAAGGGCATGGGAGGAACGTGAATGATCGTGAACGGAGGAATGTAGATGGAAGGGATGATGGTGGAAGGCGTAATGGTAGTAGAGATATGGGTGGACGAGATAGACAACGATATACATCTGATTTTGAAGAGGAGTATGATGGTGGTAGTGTTCGAGGACAAGGACGAGGACAAGGAAGAAATTACTCTGAGTATGATCACAAATGGGAGTTGGGGATAAAGACTGAAATTCCTGAATTCAAAGGTGGTATGCAAGCAGAGGAGTTTCTAGATTGGGTAGCTAATGTCGAGGAGATTTTTGACTTCAAAGAAGTTCCAGAACATCGTAGAGTGAAGTTGGTTGCTACAAGGCTGAGGGTTAGAGCTTTGGCATGGTGGCAACAAACCAAGCTTACACGTGATCGGATGGGAAAGTCAAAAGTTGAATCTTGGGAGAAGATGAAGAAATTGATGAAAGCAACGTTCTTACCTTACAATTATCAATCTTTGATGTATCAACGTTTGCAAAACTTGAGACAAGGGACAAAATCTGTGAATGATTATGCTGATGAATTCTATCAACTTATTGCAAGGAATGATATTATGGAAACAGAAGAGCAGCTGACATCCAGGTTCATTGGGGGATTGAGAATGCAGATTCAGGATATGGTTAATATGTTCGATCCAAGATCTGTAGCGGAAGCACATCAGAAAGCGTTGGCTTGGGAGAAACAGGGACAACGAGGAAGTGGTGTGTTTACTAATTCTAACAATCAAGCGAAGGGTGTTGGAGGAAGTTCTAATGTTTCTAAACCTATCAGTAGACCAGTGGTGAAGGAGGTTGAGAAGACAAGGGTTAACAATGGTTTCAAATGTTACAATTATCAGGAATTGGGTCATAAAAGCAGTGAGTGTCCAAAGCCAAAGAAGAGAACCATGATTGCAGAAGTTGAGGATGAGAACGAAGAAGCTGAATGTTCCAATTCACCACCTGATGAGGAGGAAGAAAAAGTGTCTAGAGACGAAGGTTATAATCTAATGATGAAGAGGTCCTGTTTAACACCAAAGCAAGAGGAGGATTGTAGTTGGTTGAGGAGCAATATTTTTCAGTCAACATGTACCATTCTGGGGAAAGTTTGCAAATTTGTTATTGATGCTGGAAGCTGTGATAATATAATTTCGTCAGAAGCTGTGAGGAAGTTGGCTTTGAAGACTGAGAAACATCTGAAACCGTACAAGCTGGCTTGGTTGAGGAAAGGCGGGGAAGTGAAAGTTGGACGTAGAGCCTGTGTGAAGTTTTCAATTGGGAAGAAATACAAAGATGAAATCTGGTGTGATGTCGTAGATATGGACGTTTGTCATTTGTTGCTGGGGAGACCGTGGCAGTATGATCGAGCTGTGCAGCATGACGGACGGACCAACAGTTACAGTTTCATGTTCGAAGGCACAAAGATTACTCTAGTTCCAAAGAAGCGACAACAGGAGGAGAACAAGTTGGAGGAGATTGAAGAGCTCAAAACTTTGTTATCATTGAAGGAGTTTGTGAAGGAAGTAGAGGAGGAGCCTGAAGTGTTCTTATTGATCGGACGGGAGAGTCAGGAAGAGGTTGAGATTCCAGAAGAAGTAAAACCAGTTTTGAAAGAATTTGACGATGTATTTCCAGAGGAGTTACCAACGGAGTTGCCACCGTTGAGGGATATACAACATCAGATAGATCTTATTCCAGGTGCTGTGTTGCCACACAGACCACATTATCGAATGAGTCCGAAGGAACATGAAGAGTTGCGAAGGCAAGTGGAAGAATTGCTTGAACAGGGGCGTGTGCAGGAGAGTTTAAGTCCTTGTGCTGTACCAGCTTTATTGGTACCCAAAAAGGATGGAACGTGGAGGATGTGCACTGACAGTCGAGCATTGAATAAGATTACTGTGAGATATAGATTTCCGATGCCGAGGCTTGATGACTTATTGGATCAAATAAGCGGAGCTACTATCTTTTCGAAGATTGATTTGAAGAGCGGATATCATCAAATTCGTATCAGACCAGGCGATGAGTGGAAAACTGCTTTTAAAACCAGGGAGGGTCTATACGAATGGTTGGTCATGCCATTTGGTTTATCCAATGCACCGAGTACTTTTATGAGGGTGATGAATCAGATTTTTCGACCGTTCATTGGGAAATTTGTGGTGGTGTATTTTGATGATATTCTGATTTACAGTGGGAGTCCAGAAGAACATTTGAATCATCTTAGAGAAGTGCTGATGATATTACGACAAGAACAATTTTATGCTGCAACGAAGAAATGCGTGTTCATGACGCATAGTGTGTTGTTTCTGGGGTATGTTGTGTCGGAAGAAGGTATACAGGTGGACCAGAGTAAAGTTGAGGCGATCAGAGATTGGCCGCAGCCCAAGACGATAACGGAATACAGGTGGACCAGAGTAAAGTTGATTGCATATCTGCAACAATTTACATTCGTTGTGAAACACAAGTCGGGAGTGACGAATCGTGTTGCGGATGCGTTGAGTAGAAGAAATCACTTGTTAACTACATTGAAGGTTGAAGTGACGGGGTTTGAAATATTGCCAGAATTATTTACCGATGATCCTTACTTTGCAAAGTTTATTGATAAAGTCAAGGATGGAGACGGCTGAGTTCGTGATGGTAGATGGTTTTCTTTTTAAAGGAAACCGATTGTGCATACCGGAGGGTAGTCTGAGAATGAAGATTATCAAGGAGTTACACGAAGAGGGACATGTTGGAAGAGATCGTACCTTACAGTTGATTTCACAGTCCTACTTTTGGCCATCAATGAGGAAAGAAGTGGAGAGGTTTGTGGAGCGATGTCATATTTGTCAGGTTTCGAAAGGAACTGCGACTAATGCTGGTTTATATATGCCGTTACCGGTACCAACTAAACCATGGGTTGATGTGAGTATGGATTTTGTGTTGGGGTTGCCGAGAACGCAGCGTGGTAATGATTCCATTTATGTGGTAGTTGACAGATTTTCGAAAATGGCGCATTTTATTGCTTGTAAGAAGACGGCAGATGCTGTTCATGTTGCTCAGTTGTTTTTCAAGGAGATCTATCGACTTCATGGATTGCCAGAATCTATTGTGTCGGATAGAGATACTCGATTTCTGAGTCATTTTTGGTTGAGTTTGTGGGAAATGGTGGGAACGAAGCTGAAGTTTAGTAGTGCTTATCACCCGCAAACGGATGGACAGACCGAGGCTGTGAACAGATCGTTGGGAAACTTGTTGAGGTGTCTAGTTCAAGACAATCTGAAGAGTTGGGATATGAAGTTATGCCAAGCAGAGTTTGCCCATAATCATGCTGTGAATCGAAGTACTGGGTTCAGTCCATTCCAGATTGTTTATTCGTGCTTACCAAAGGGACCGTTGGATTTGACGGTAGTGCCACAATCAAAGAAGACAGTTAAGAAAGCTGCTGATTTTGTTGAGGGGTTAGCGGAATGTCATAAAATCGTTCAAGAACGATTGGAGAAAGCAAATGAGAAATATAAACGATCTGCAGACTTGAAGCGAAGGAATGTTGAGTTTAACGAAGGAGATATGGTTTATGCAGTGTTAACAAAAGATCGTTTTCCAGTAGGTGCGTACAATAAATTGAAAGCACGAAAGATTGGTCCAGTGGAAATTTTGAAGAGAATCAATGAAAATATTTATAAATTGAAGCTGCCAAATGATGTGTATACGTCAGACGTGTTCAATGTTAAACATCGCGTACCATATCATGAAGATGAACGAGCTGAGGTGGTAGAATTTACAAATTCGAGGACGAATTTCTCTCAACCAGGGGAGGATGATGCAGGCCAAGTACTAAGTCGTGACCGACCTAGCAAACTCGTAGGTCATAACATGTTGATAAGTCGAATCCGACCTAAAGCTAAGGAGTTAACATCTTGTGAAGAATGATGGAAAGCTAAAGTCATAGGTCGTCTACGACCTAAGGAATTGATAGGTCGCGAACGACCTAAATTTGCAGTGCAACATGGTGAACGACCTAACATAGCATCAAGGAAAGAGCTACGACCTAACGGGTTAGTGGATGGCGAGCTAAAACTAAGAGATAGGTCGCTGGTACGACCTAACATGCTTTTAGGTCGCGTACGACCTAGCGAGATAGGAAAGAGGGCGCTGGAACGAGCTAAGGAAGTGCTACGACCTAACAAGTCACGACCTATGATAGGTCGCAGGAAGACGTTACGACCTAAGTTAGGTCGCAAGGAGTTAGGTCGCGGAGTTTTGATTCGACCTAAGTTAGGTCGCATAAATGAGTTACGACTTAAGGGTAAGTCGCTGGGTGAACTGGGAGTTAAGTCGCAAGGACTAAGGTCGCAAGGCTTAGGTCGCAAAGTTATTCCTGGAACCGCTTATCTTTTAGGTCGCGAAGCTCTGGAAGCCGTTGATTCGTCTGCCGAGTTAATCTCTGCCTTTGATTCCTTTAATACGTTGATTTGGGATGCCGCAAGATTTAAGTCGCTGAAGACTTGTTGCCATGGATTCTATTGCCGACTTAATTTAGACCGTTGCTTCCTTGGGTCGTTGATAGATACAGATGTTATGTCGTATGATTGTAAGTCGTGAGTAGTTAGGTCGTAGCACCCCCTTAGCTCGTTCCAGCGCCCTCTTTCCTATCTCGCTAGGTCGTACGCGACCTAAAAGCATGTTAGGTCGTACCAGCGACCTATCTCTTAGTTTTAGCTCGCCATCCACTAACCCGTTAGGTCGTAGCTCTTTCCTTGATGCTATGTTAGGTCGTTCACCATGTTGCACTGCAAAGTTAGGTCGTTCGCGACCTATCAATTCCTTAGGTCGTAGACGACCTATGACTTTAGCTTTCCATCGTTCTTCACAAGATGTTAACTCCTTAGCTTTAGGTCGGATTCGACTTATCAACATGTTATGACCTACGAGTTTGCTAGGTCGGTCACGACTTAGTACTTGACCTACGAGTAGTTAGGTCGCGTACGACCTAAGTGTTGTAAAGACGTTGTGTTTGTAATGGGTGTGTTGTAATAAAGACTGCTAGGTCGCTGGGTTTTATAGGTCGCATCATTGTAGGTCGTAGGTCGTAAACGACCTAAGTACTTGTATTTCTTTGAAGTTTTTGTGTGTGTTGAGTTGTAACTGTTTGAGCTTAAGTCGTGTACGACTTATGTTAGGTCGTGACTGTTAGCTCGGAACCGACCTAGGAGATGTAAATTTTTGTTGTTTTTTTGTGTGAGTTGTAAAACGCCTATAAATAGGCCGGGTCTCTCATTTGTAAAAGGTTGTTGATTTTTGAATAAAATTCTCTTTTGATTGCTTTGTGCTTTCATTCCAAATTGGTAGTTGAGTGTAATCTCCTATCTCCTCTTTCGGATAATCGAGTGCGCTCGATTCAACGATTGTAGAAGCCGATTCGCGGAATCAAGTGCGCTTGATCAACGCTTGAAGAATTGAAGATCTTTGAACCCGGTATCGTGCGCGATCAACGAGTTCGGGATAGCTAGAATTCGGTATCTTCGGATCAACGAATTTGGACATTTCAGTATCTTCCAATCCACCGATTACTACATTCATCGATCTACATTGTTTTTGTAATATCCGCTGCGTCATTGTGGCACAATGATAAGGGATACTTGGCACTATAACACCATCGCCATAGCCATTAATCCCAAGGAATGGATGGGGTCGGCAATTACCAGGCGTTAAATAAATTAACAAATATAAGAAAAGATGAAATATTTATTACAAAATATTTATTATAAGATATGCTTTGACCAAAAATGAGAGGTACAGATACTAAAAACATATGAAACAAAATCCTAAGTTTACTTGTATGATGCTTGGTCAGCTGTTATGATTCATGAACAAAAGAACTCAAGAATCTATTCTATTTTAACATGAAGTGTAATTATTGGAGGCAGTAAAAAAAATTCTTGGTTTTGAAAGTCACGACCTTTTCCAACTTCAATTGGATTTAGTTTTTTTCATTTCCACTATTATGTCAACTGTTAAGCAAGATGAGGCAGAAAGATAATGGAAAAACCATCCCTATGCAAAATGTTATACAAATCATAAGGAAATAATGATCGCTAATATATTTGTTGCATCCTCATCACCACACAATTTAATATTCTTTTGAACCTTGGACAAGAAGTAAATAGTAAAAAGCAAGACATAGAAGTTGTCCCACATCTAGCCTTTATCACGTTAAATACGTATATTTATTAGCAGTAGAAGTGTAACACTAAAGGCCAGCAAACTCTGATGGATGTCAGCTTATCCTATGTTGATAAAACTATTTTAAGAGTCCTAAAAAACTGTTCTTCTAACATATCCTTCATGTTTTTTCGTAGTTAATATTCAACATAGTAACACACATTGTGCTTTGATTTTCTATCATGGCTCAAAGTCATGTTTATCCTATGGGTTCAAAAATATAATTGTATGTATTGAATGTTGATTCAAGTCCAGTTGTGTATGTTCCACCAACGTTTGCATTATCAGCTATATAAACAGTGAACTAGAATTTAACGCACTGGCTAGAATGTTGTGTATGTTTGATTAGCATTCTAGTTGTTAACTTTTGTTTGTTGCACTGGATGGCCACTTAAGAGCATCTCTACATACAGCAGGTGTATGTAAAAATGATCCATCCTAAGTATTACTACCATTCTCTCACTAACTACATGGTGGCTACAAGAACTATGAACAAGCCAACAAGGATAAAGTAGATACCTATCACAATAATTGCGCTTAAAAACAAAATTTAAAGATTCTAAATGGAAATGTTATGATTTATTTATACCGAGTTAAGGTTGTGTAAGCAATGAATCAGCCAAAACAAACTAGAGCAACAAATAAAAAAATCCAAACATGATGACTGTTGAATGTTGTTAAATAAATCACAGCATGAAGGATTTACCTTGACAATTGAAGTAACTTTGAAAACTCCCACGATTTCTTCCTTTGAGACTGAAGTGGGAAGCATAATTTAGTTTTTTGCCCTTTTGGATTTAGTTTTAAGCTCGAATCATAATAATTCTTGTTTGTGCAATAAATATTTATAGATCATGTTGTATATGATGCACTTATATAAATTGAAATATACTCAAAATCATTTGCAAAGAACAGAGAGATTTGCCAGTAGATTTCTGTGGTACTGAAAGGTTGAAGAGCATCAAACCAAGAGAATCGGTGGATGATCAAAGTTGCAAAGAAAAACATAATTAGGTGGTGCGATCGTGCAAGATTAGGAAGTAGGAATAGCAAGGTGGAGTGGGATGTTAAATCACAATGTAATGTTTTATTGAAGTGCAAGAGCATCATAGACAGAATATTTTAGGGTTTTTTTTGTTTTGTGTAATCAAGAAAGAGAAAGCACGGGAGGAACAAAGTGTCAAGCGGGAGATAGAAAATAAAGAAGTTCTTCTCCGTTTGGTTTCATTTTGTATTTTGAGTTTTGTGTTTTCAACTTGTACTAAGATATACAAAGAAATAAAAGAAGAAGATTTACAATATTTAGCCATTGTAATAATCAACGGACAACGAATGAGTTGAATTGTTCTCCGTGCTTTTATCATCTTGCGGAACACGAAAAACAAAATAAACTTGTTTTCTATTTTACATGTTAATTTCATTTTTCAAAATTGCTTGTTTATCAACAATACATACGACAGATGCATTTTTGTATAGACGAAAACACAAAACTAAAAACGACAAGCCAAATGGACGTTAAATTCTAGCCAGTTAAAAAAATTAACAACTAGAATGCATTGGCTAGAATGTTGTGTATGGAATATACATTTCGTCCATATAAAAATGCACATGACGCATGTATATTGTCGAAAATGACTAATTTAGAAAACGAAGTTAACATACAAAATAGAAATTTTTTATTTTTATTTTCCGTGTTTCGAGAAATAACACAAGCACATGAAACAATCCATTCATCCGTCGTTTCTTCATCCCCTTCATTCTCCCATCCGTCTTTCTTTCATCCCCTCCGTCGTCCCTCCATTCTTCTCATATTTGGCATACATATTGAAAACCGAAAACACAAAATTCGTTTTTAACCAAACACTACTTTAGCCGTAGAAACAAAAAAGACACGTGTACAATTTATTTTTTATTCATAATATTGGAAAACATTGTATTTGTGTTAACCTGGTGAAAACAATTACACCAACTCTTCAAATGCTGTTTTTTTATGCTGTTAAAACCTATTTTTATTGTAATGGTTTTTACCTTACGTTAACCAAACCATTTTGTAGGAATTCTTGTGATATTATAATAATGTCTAGGGGTTGGAAATAAATATATAAATAGCTGCAATATTACATCTCACATTCCAACATAGTTGGACGCAACTAAGTCCATAAAGGCATGTATTGGGATTGAATTTCCATCAATGACAAGGCTACTGAAGTACCACATGTCATAGTATACCTCTAGAAAAATACACCGAGGGCCTCACATGGACCCCTACAAATCAGAGCCGGCCGCCCCTTTAACATGGCATACCAGATTACATCATTCCTCGGGCACTAAGGCTCAAACCAATGTGCACTAGCCCTTGACCCACTCTTCCCATGTGTGTGCATACCAAATCCATAAATATTAATTTTAGATCGAGGAATGACTGCTCCTAATGGTAGCGAACCACATAGCTCTGAAACATATCCCCTGTTTTAGTCATTACCGGATTATGAGGCTTGTAAGGTCACGATTACCTTTTTCTTCCCTTAGCAATTCCGACTTGGAATGCTAACACTGCCTTCCAGGCCCAATGCAATGCCAACATTTATTCATACAAGTTGTTCAGGATAGGAACAAACCGAAGGCACTACTTGTACTACATCCATTTTGGAGTCACCCTCGGGATTAGTAGCAAGTAGCCCTTGCACTTCAAAGAGCTCCATCTTCGATTTATCATCTTTGAGATGTCTTTAATTCGAACGTGTATGTCGGTTCGAAATGGTTTTCCGATAATATATCCAATCCCGGTCTCTTCGAATCGACAATCGATAGATTCTGTTAAACTCATCTCCGGTTCTTTTGAAAATAAACAAATAATACGTAAGAGTGGAGATCACCTCCTAACCTTTAAGTGGACGGATTTCCTTATCATTTGTCCTAGGAGAACGAAACGAGATTTATTCGCATAGTACAGCATCATCGAAGATGACTATGCCATATAACTCACGTTTTCTCCTAGATATTTCCGGAATTATATTTTGACCAAGATTTGATAGTCGGTTATTCAACTGTCAAATAAACAGTCAAAACATAGATTTAATTCCATATGGTATCAACTAAGCCTATATTAATTAACCTTTCATAAATTAAAATCTCTTTCAATTATTTGATTCAAAATATCTTCACCCAAGATTATATTCACAACCCATTATGCTTTCAATATTTATGAAATATATCCATATACTTATCTCAACGGTATAAGTATATTAACAAAGCTTAAGGAAGATTTTCTCTTTTCCAAATTCATATTTAAATAGGCTAAGACAAATATCATTTGAAATATTTCTTACTATAAACCAAATCACTTATCCTTCGGTGTTAAGTATGGAAAGAATGTTTCCGTACCACCAAAATTAAGAAGGATTAATTATCAAAATTAAATCTCATTCCTTTTTTAAATTACATTTTTAATAAGCACATTTCATATTTACAAATCTTTTTATAAATTTTCAAATTAATTTATAAAACTTCTTTTATACGTCTCTAAAATGATTTATAAAATCCCTTTATATTTAAAATAACTCTTTTCGCCAAACCCAGGCCACCGCACAACTCCCCTTCGCATGCTCGTCTCGACCATCTTAAGGACACCAAGCTCGGTCGCCTTCAATTGATTCCAACCCGACACTTGCTCCTTACGGCCACCATTGCCGCGCATACTAAAAATCGATCACAACCCACCAAAACATCACCTCAAGTGCCCCTTTTAACCCCGAGTCCAATGGCGGCCACCCCAAGACCCAATTCCGCCCGTAGCTTTGCCTAGGCATAACCCTAGTTTGGAACGATCGTCGTCGACCACCACCGATCAACACCAAATCTTAATCAAAAATACTACAACCCATCTCGAAGCTAATGCCACTAACGGCGCTATCTAATTCGAAGTGTTTCGAGAGAATTAAAGTTTTGAATGTTAAAGGCAAACTTTATCATTTTATTGTAATCGAGCCACCTCAGCCACTACACTCGACGAAAACTCAAGTGAACGTTTTTATAAAATTCTAGGGACTAGACTCAACAACTTTCATGTTGGAAATCGAGGCTAAAAATGGATGTTTGTGAGTTATTGATTTTTGAAAGTAAGATGGGGGAGGTTTTACTTCTTATTTTCAAAGAATAGGGAAAAAAGAAAGATGGAACAGCGTCTATATGTGAATGTTTATTTTACAGTAAGCCTAATCTTTCATTCTAAAGCACATATTAAATAAAAATATGATTTTTGAAAACAATTACTCAAACATGGGAATCAAATAAAAATCACAACCATGCCACACATAAATTTACACACATTCATTTCACCTAATATTCGACAAGGTTTTGAATATCTCACCTTCCACAATTTGTTGAAATCCAAATCCAAGCCTTAAGTTCAAATTTTTAAATGAAGTAAAATGGTTCAAGCTAAAAAATATGTGATTTTTACAAAAATTAAAAAGTTAAGAGTACGAGGACGTAAAAGATGAAGTTAAGAAGGTAAAATGTAAATGAAAGATGGAATGGAAAAAAAGGTAACTGTATATTTTTATAAACTAAAAAACTAAGGACCATAATGCCCCCTACATCAAACTTTCAACTTAACCATCTTATCACAAGACACCCCAAGTACAAACCTTTTGATAATATGGTGGATATTAGGCTAACCCATATACCTTTGTTCATTTCCATAATGAATCTTTCAAATATCAAATCCATCTTTTCATATTATCAAATTATAAATATATTTACATTAGCAAATATCTTATTATTGTTGTTGTATTTTTTATACTTTTCAAAATAAATTTTTTCCTTTATACACTTTAAAATGTTGTTTTTAAAGTATAACCAAAAGTATTACAACCTTTTACAACTTGTCATTTGATAGAAAGTCGAAAATATGAAAATGGATTTTGGTCACTTTTTCTGTTTTCATCAATCTACCTATTTTATTAAACAAAATTCAAAAATGAATTTTCTATCATTAGTTATAAATTAAAAGAGGATTATTTAATTATTAAAACCCTTAATTGAATATTTAAAATGAATTAAATATTCACGAATCAAAGAGATAAAATTCCGGGTCGTTACAAATGGCGCATTCTTAATATTATTATTACTAATTATATTGTTAATCATTTTGTATTGTTTTAAAGAAGATGTGTTGTAATACGAATAACGATACAACAAACGAAATTACAGTTATAGTATTACAATAATGTCGAATTACAACTACACTACAACAACACTTTCGAATTACTGTTATAGTAGTACAACAATTTCAAATTATAGATACAATAATGATGCAATTGCAGCTACAAAATACAAATTATTAATGTAGTCCATTAACAACTAGCTCATCTCGTATGCTATCTCGAACGTTTTCCATGGAATTTCCAACAATTCTTTGAACTAGCTCATGATCTTTATTGCCAAACGTTCGAAAACTATAATACTCATCTAGATATCCTTCTGGAATTAGATCGGGATCATCGTCATATCCATAAACTCAGGATCTCCTTCGTTGTACCTTCGTATAAAATTATGAATATCTATTGTCGCAGTTACAACCTTTACCTGAACCTTACAAAATGTAAGTCAGCATGTTATGTATTGCAAACTTTTTTTCAAATTCCAAAGTACTTTCGATTGTCATGCGTAAACTTGAATGGTAATAGTTAAAAATTTCATTTCGGTCTTTGGTTGGTTTTGTGTTTTATTAAAATCTGGAATATGATATCTAACATTGCGGTAGGAGGTAAGTAGCCATCAATTAGTGGATACCACTAAGTCAACTAATTAATATTGTCATGTTGGTGGATGAGAGAAATTCAAATTTATAGCGTTCAAAACTGAACGAAATACTTTAGCATCATGTGCAGAACCCTCTCTCCCTGTCCTTATAAACGTAAAGTTAAATCAAAGCCGCATACAACCATAAATTCTACGTAGCAAATCCTTTACATTCAATAATGTTGTTGCATGTCTGCATTTAGGCACATGTGCAACTATATGTGTACCACCAATAGCCCCAATATAATTTTTAAAATATGAATAATACCAGCTGGATGTCCTAGTTTGTTCTGGAACTCTATTAAATTCGGTGTCTACCGATTGGATAATACCTTCAGGCAGCAAATTTAAAAACTTCATGAAAGTAAACACAAACCGTGCTATTCGATTATTGAAATACTTCAGCATCCGCTCGTGTAGGAAGAGACAAAACAATTGATATGGAAAGATGACTACTATTTCCCTAATGCAAATGTCGGACATTTCCTTCAAACCGTAACCATCTAATCGGTCGCGCAATATGAGAAAACAAAGCATTTTCATTTGGAAGTTTCGTTGACAATGTTGTACATGATCGCATAGTATACCATTAACCGGTGAATTTCCTTGTATTCGAAAGTGTGAATTCAGGAGATTGGAGCTTTCTGTAGCGATCTGATTCTCGTAATAACTTGTATATTAGCCAGATCTTTGGCATCAGTACCCGTCAGATAACCTTCATCGAACGGTTCAGCTATTGAAATTGAATAGTAGAAGATGTTGATGAGGAGATGAAAAAATGAAGATGTGGTGAAGTGTAGAAGAGAGATAGAGGTAAATATAGGATGAAATGATTGATCGTTGGGATTAGCCGTTGACGTCGGACACGTTTGACTTTAGCTGTTGCTTTTCTAATGGGTGACCCAAACATTCTATTTGATAGACCTTGCATCAGAACCATATGACGCGTGGCGTCCATTTCCGACACCAACATAAACCGGCAAAAAACGACGACCAAACGGTGAACGCATCCTTAGCCCAATATACTACAGACTAGGGGTGGGTACGGAAAATTTTCGTACCATCCAAAGCATTTCCTATTCCTTCTTATTGTTGATGGAATGATGCTGCCTATTCCATATTCCGTTCCATCAACATTGGAATTCCTATTGGTGAAAATCGGAAAACTCGAAACGGAACATGGAATTCCTTTTTCCGATCAAAGAATTTTATAGCTAAATTTTTTATCAAATTTTAACTATGAACAAAGATGTGATGAAATAATAGAACTATTCTAACATTGACACAACATCATAGCAGCAGAACAAAAGTTGGAACAGCAGAACATAATTCAGAACATTATGAATTGGTTTTTTCACAGAAGCAATCCAGCTAAAGTTTGTTGATCATAGATACATTACATGAATTCATAATTCAATTCATTTTCACGGTACATACATCATAACATGATTCCGAAACAAAATTCATGAATCTTAAATAGGGAGTGGATGATAGCTTCAGTTAAGATTTGTAGCTGTAGAAGACAATATAACTTTTGAAACCAAGTATTATGCAATGCAAAATCCCTGTAGACACAGAAATGATATATTATTTTAAAAGGTTACTTCATACATAATAGACCAATGTATACATAATGACTGATTACTAAATAAACACCATTTGTTATGTACTGATACTAAATATATTTCAGGTACTAACTGGCTTGTAACTTATTTTATGTAAAAATTGTATATGGATGATGATGGTAAATATAGTGAATCAGAAGGTAAAATACATACTTGCTTTGAAAACTTATGCCCTCTATGCATCTATTTCTCCATATTATGTGATGATGATGTTGCTAATGACATGGAAGAAGTCCCTGTTGTAGTAGAAATGGTTAACAAAACGATGATGCAATAGGAAAAACAGAAGTGACACAATTTTGAAGCTTAAATACTACTTATTTTCACTATATCTTATATATATTATAATATAGTAAAAACAAAATTCTTGATTACTTTTGATGCAAATTAAGAATACAGTTGAATGCATTATTCAGGCACTATTATATCAAATAATTTATAAATTCACCACTGATACGATGAAACATCACATAAAACACAACATGGGAGACTAAAAGCACACATAAATTCATAACAAATAACCAAGCACCTACCAACACTGTGCAAATATATCATGCAAATTGATGCAATGCATTAAGCATTTGGTTATCTGTGGCAGTTTATATTATGCAAATGACTTTACTTTTGAAAACTAAACATTGCATTCAATTTGCAGATTGCTTCAGTAACGGGTACTGAAGCATGATTGAGATTTGTGCTGGTAGCAATGTAATATCCACTTTAATCATGTTGGATTTAGTTTCATTCATATATCAATATCACAATTATCAGTAATAGTTGAATTTTTTACCTTCACAAATCACCTCCGTATCCATAAATAATTCGACGTCCTCTTCAAATTGCATTTGATGACAACCAAGGTTTTCCGTTCTCAACCAATCACTAAGACATACCAATGCTTCAACCATATTAGGAGCCAACGAAGCCCTAAATGGATTAACAACTCTTCGACCAAGACTAAACGCACTTTCGCTAGCAACGGTTGAACTAGGAATGGCTAAGATATCTTTAGCGATTTTTGAAAGTATATATTGGATACTTTGCTTGATTACCTTTCCAGCAATCTAACAAATGAAAATCTTTACTGGTAAGGTTTTCAAATGGATCATTTAGATACCGATCAACCTCATTAGTTATCTCAAGTGATTGTTCTTCCCTTCTTGTTTGTTGAAGTCTTTTTAACTTTTTACTTTTAAGACTATCATCAAATTGCTCATCAACCTCTTTATTTCTTACAATAACATTAGAACCAATTACATTTGGTATATTCATGCTCTTTCTATATTCATCATATAGCTCATTTAAAGCATGTTTTATAACACCAAGAAACTCATTCATTTTACCACTATTCCAACCTATATCGAGAAAGCTAATCTTTAAAGATTGAAATTTATATCTTGGATCCAAGATATGAGCTATAAAGATCACTTTGTTAATTACTTCGATACTACCCCAATATTTGTTGAATTTAACTTTCATCATTGTTGCTACATTTTGCAAATTAGAATCATGAATATTGTTACTAGCTTGCTCAATTGCATCTTGAACCAATATAACCTCATCGAAAATTAACGAAGAAGTGACACTTTTAGTTGCACTAAGTTTAATGTAGTTTCATAAAATCCCTTCAAAAACTCAATCAAAACTCGACCCCTTTCCCAATCTTCTTCTTTTGGAGGTCCCGTTCTTTTTACTAAATTTTTCTTTTTATCTTTGATCATCTCATTGAAGTAAACTTTAATTGGTTCATCTTCCGTACACATTCTATCAAATACTTTTCGAAATTTGTAAGCAATATCAAGCATTTTAAACGTTGCGTTCCATCTTGTAGGGCAATCAAGTGGAACAATAGCCATTTTATCATTTTTAATCAAGTTAGAGTAATATCTAAACCTATCCAATCTCGAAGGAGAGGAGTGGATATACTTGACTAAATTCCTAATGCCTTCAACAGCTTCGCAATAATACTTTAGTCCATCTTTAACAATAAGATTTAAAACATGACACACACATCTCAAATGTATATACTTTCCACCAAGCAATAAAGAATCAGAATATTCTAATCTTCTCTTTATATAACCAATTGCTGTATCATTAGCGCTAGCATTATCAACTATGATGGTAAAATTTTTATCTATGCCCCATTCATTCAAACAATTCTCTAATACCCTTCATATTTCATCTCCTTTATGACTATTAATCTTTGTAAATGCTATAATTCTCTTATGCAATTTCCAGTCACTATCTCGGTGGTTATACTAACCCTTTGATCTCCAATTATACTTTTTAATTTAGCCTTTTCCACTATAAACAAATCCCAAATAGTTGATGCATATTTTTTTCTATCGGGTACTATAAATCTTGGTTGAAGTTCGACAAATAGTTCTTTAAATCCTTCACTTTCTACCATCCTAAATGATATATCATTTTTAACAATGAATTTTGCCAAAGCTAACGTACATCTATTTTGATTAAAAGAATGTGGAACCAAAGATCCAGCCAACCCATCTTGATGTTGACTGTTGTCCACATCTTTTTTTATATAAATGGGAGATTCTGGACATAAATAAAAAAGGTGATACCGTAAGCCAGTTGTTCCTTGCTTCGAATCGGCCGTGCACTCCATTTTGTTGTACTTACATATTGCAATCGCCTCTATTTCCCCATTGTCCTTCTTCCTAAAAATCTTTGTCATGTGGTCCCATACTATCGATTTTGTTGGTCTTGATGGTTTTTTATATTGAATTTCTGTTCGACTTTGCATGTCAGGCTGAGTTTGTCCCGCTTCATTCGATGCACTTGATTCACTAGATTCCATAGAAAACCTGCAAAATTTCAGGTCTAAGAATAAGAAAACTTTATTGTACGCTGAAAATTACTAATTGGAATTAATTATTTCAACCAAGATGGAATTGTGCACTTGATGGTTTTTATATTGAAACTTTTGTTCAATCAACCTTTTATCTTTCATAATGCACACAATCAATTCTAAATTCAAATCATTTGATTTGGCCATCAAATTTACTGTGTTTGTGCTCCTTACTTAGCTATACTCATGACCCACTTTATCTGATAATTGCACTACATACACATTTAGTTAAAATTATGAACTGTTGTTAATACATGTTTGCAAATGGTATTCAAACTGACAATAATAACAAGTTAAAACGTTATTAGGCATGTATACAATCTGACAATAAATATTTTTGATATATAACTAAAATTTTCATATCAACTAGGGACACATACCACAACATAACTGATACTTACTGTTCTTAATGTGAAAAGGAGCTATTAAGACTGAATATTACTTATACTGAAATAATTCTCTGCTTCATCAAACCTGCACTAAAACGTAAACAACCGTTAGCACTTGAAAACCACGGGCTTTTAGCTCAGTCGCTGGTTATTGCGTATATTATTTGTGTTTTTATGGGTGGCGATAAAACAAATTAATATTGAAAAATGAACTGCATGGAAAAAACATCTCGAAAAAGTTGAACATTGTAGTAGTAGATAAAGAAAGATACAACTGAAAAAACTAGAAGCTGTGTTTGGATAAAAATGATTCTGTGGAAGATTCAACCATCAATCAAACACTTCAATAATTCAGTAAACTAGAAACCGAATATTCAGCAAAAACATGATTTCCAACGTGGTTCTACGGACGGATAACAATGTTAGTGAATAACAATGTAGTAATCTTGAAACCAGTAAGCTCGAAATCAGTAGGCTTAAAATCAGCAAGCTTGAAATCGAATAACCTAAACTCTTAAATCAACCAAATCTTAATTAACATCGTGAAACAAAAAATTTGAAACACAGAAGATAAAAACAACAAATCTAGTACCTGAGGGAGAATTTCTTAGCCGAAATTGAAAAGAAAGTCAGATGAGTACTAGAGAGAATTCATTGAAGAGAGAGAAAAGGAGAATTAGGGTTAGGTTTGTTTGTGCGAATTGGTGGATTGGTTTCTTTCGTGCGAACTGCTGAGTGAATGGATGATTATTATGGTTAGGTTTTTTCTTAACGTTAATTTTGTATGGGCTAGCCCATACAACGGTCCATTTTTTTCCCCTTAAACAAAGAGACATGCGGAAGGAATGAAAATTTCCACGGAAATAGTGGAAATTTCCACTGAGTTCCGTCATCTACCGGAAGGAATTCCTTTCGAATTATTTTTGACGGGAAAACACGGAAACCGAAATCACGGAAATATTCGGAAGGAAAATGCTGGAAAAGCGGTAAAATGGAAAAATAACCAGCCCTACTACAGACTTAGAGCATCTCCAACCCATGAGCTATTTTGATGTAATGTCAATTACACATCATCAACATTTAATTTAGTTCAAATTTTCATCTCCAATGCCAATGTTAATGACAATGTTATGATGACTTGGTAAAAAAATTATTAGACATTGTCTAGTGCAATGTCTAGTTTTAGAGCATCTCCAACCCATGAGCTATTTTGATGTAATGTCAATTACACATCATCAACATTTAATTTAGTTCAAATTTTCATCTCCAATGTCAATGTTATGATGACTTGATAAAAAAATTATTAGACATTGTCTAGTGCAATGTCTAGTTTTAGACATTGCACTTCACAATGTGAAGTAAT
Organism: Allium fistulosum; assembly: GCA_030737815.1. Taxonomy (NCBI): domain Eukaryota; kingdom Viridiplantae; phylum Streptophyta; class Magnoliopsida; order Asparagales; family Amaryllidaceae; genus Allium; species Allium fistulosum. The sequence goes on along the minus strand of CM060902.1, from coordinate 371,689,033 downwards.
AAATATTCACAATAAACTAATTTTTTTATCTATTATTTTTATTTATTTAAATTTTGATTGGAACATATAGTCAATTTTTTCTCAATAAATACATTTGCGTTGGAGTAGTTTTCTTGTTTTTATTGTGATGTTTAATTTTTAGAAATTACATTGAGTTAACATTGTTATTTTTCCCTTGACACATATGATTTAATTGAAATCACATCCTATTTGCATTGAAGATGCTCTTAGACATTGCACTTCACAATGTGAGGTAATAAATATTCACAATGAACTAATTTTTTATCTATTATTTTTATTTATTTAAATTTTGATTGGAACACATTTGAGTTAACATTGTTATTTATCCCTTCACCAATACATTTAATTGAAATGCCCACCTATTTGCCTTGAAGATGCTCTTACTTCCGTCGTCATTAATCATCATCATCTGAACCTCAGATACCACCTGAACCCTCAAATTCTATACCGTCCTCTCTCTTTAGTAATATTTCTTTTATTACAATAGTAATGTCGTTCCGCTCTGCATCAGTCTCCCGACTCATCTCAACCGCACGATCATCATTCCGGACCCCGTCGTTCCGCTCCATTCCTCGCCGGCGCCTTTCTTCCCGGTATTAAAACAAATCCCAAATGGTAACTCTAATTTTTCTTCTTTAATCAAATATCCATTTAAACGTTTCTTAATTCATTTCAGATCTGGGTTTGGTGCGCTTGGCTGCGGCCATTCTCTGCTTCCGGTTAATAAATCTGTAGCGACTGTACCACGACTGACGTCACATCTGTCTGTCACAGTCAGAGCTTGCTGCGAATTGTCTCAGGGTACTCGCACTTGCCAAGATCGCTAGTATTTTCCTCTCTCTTAGTGTTTTTGTTGCTTATTTGTGTAGACTGATTTGTGCTGAAAATTATTTCTGGTTGAAAATAAACAGATTGAGAATATTATACGAGGATAAAGATGTGGTTTAGTTAGATATCGTAATTTTCTTTGAAGAAAATGTTAACTCCTCAATTATCATCAAATATGATGAGTTCATTACTCTATTATTACCATCCGGTTTTAAGAAATGAAAGATTTAAATATGTACACTTTCAGAACTCAGTTCAATTGGTGATATAATGTTGAAGGAACTAAAGATTGTTCGGTTTTTGCGGAATAAAATATTCCATCTTCTTTGGTGATGTATTTATCTATCGCGAATAGAGTTGCTTTTGCTGTAACATCGCCGACTTAGTTTTCACCATAGAACTTAGAAGTTGTCAAGTTTATATATTTTAAAATTTTAGTTAACGAAATAACTAAAAGAGTATAATCACTTTTAACAATACTTTAAGATATTACTAATAGGGTACATTGGATGTTTGAATTTGTTTCACTTTCAAACTATCAATATAATCTATGGCATCAACAATCATGTATCAATCAAATCGATTGTAAAAAGTTTATATTATTGGACAATCGACACAAAATCAGACTTGTAGATTAGAACATTTTTCGTTCGCCCATTCATTTTTGAAAATATTATAAACTAACTTGTAACAATGGCCCAAAACATAAAAAGATAAACAGAAAAATACGATAGTCGGCACACATAGAAAATAATTGCCTGGTTGCCAAAACAGATTCATTTTTCAAAGGAAATTACAAATTCATTGAAAAGAATCCTCCAAAATCGACAATCTATGAGAAGAGCCCAAGTCCAAACATGGCTACACTAATTTGCAGATGCAGGTCCCAGTGAACCGTTGTTCAATGAACTTGTGTTTTTGGATTTGTGATTAAAGTTGAAATGTAAAATTAGATGTGGCATTCAATAACCTACATAATGCAATTTGTGTTACTGCACGATGTTATTTTATTTTGATTATTATTAATTAATTTATATTTTTAAGTAGTTAACTATTTATCTAATTGTTTAATGTACTTAATCAAATAATCACTCAAAATATTTGCTACTTTATTGTAATTATGATCAATAAAAAAAATTATTGTATATAATCAAATAATTTTCAATTGTTAATTTATTATACATAATTAAATAGTTATTCAGTTATTTAATTACTATAAAAGCACAAATTGCCGTAAAAACACATTTTCATAAGTGGTAAAATGAAGTAAAATAATAACTAATACCTGAGTATAATAACTACATATATTAATGCCTTTCTATAGCAATCAAAAAAAATATAATTTGTTCACTTGTTCTAATAATTTGTTGGGCATTTATTGAATTGTGAGTGGCATGAGATGTTAATTCAGTGTAGTGCACTTACCACAAAGTTGATTGGTTAGCAAATTTACAAAAACCAGCATCTTTGTTATTTCACTTATGAAATTTCAAACAGTAAGTCACAATAAAAAAAATTAGCTTGTTTTTAAAGTTGTATGCAAATATATCTCTTAAAATGTTGTATATTTTTGTTTTCTAATTTCAAACTTCATGTTCAAATTTTAAAATATTTAGGGTTTGATGTAAATGCGTAATGTGGTTTTGTTTAGTTCGATAAAGCGCACGGCGATTTTTGTTTTTTTGTATACTCTGATAATATTTACCAGGTGGAAGCTACGTTGGAACCTTTTTAACTGGCTATTATGTAGATAGAAGTCAAGTTAAAATAAGAAGCAGTCATAACATTTTGCGTGAAATAAATGTTTTGGTCTAACAAGTGTCGCTCTTTTCAAAACCCAAGCCAAACCAAGAATCCCTCTATATCTTCATTGGTGTTTTCAAAGAAATAATATAACGAATAAAGAAGTGATAGGTTGAATGTTGTATTTGATTTTATTTTATCAATAGTTGTATGGACAACAATATCCTTAGACATTTGTAGTACACTGTGTAGTACATTATTCACACATCAAATGATATACTACTATACCGATTATAACGTTTACCTATGTTCATATTTGACATGCCATGACAAAGTGGGTAGAAATATTCATATTGCTTCTCAAATAAACATATACGAAGTTGAACTTAAATTATACCTAGTTACAATACATGATTTGAAATAATGAGACTGTACAAAATATGTATTAAGACCTAGACACATTATCATTCAATACATCTGTTATTCAAATTTTGACCATATAAAAAAAGCATATAAACCGACAAAACCATTTTAGCAACGACTTTGAGATTATCCTTTATTCATTAAGGAAATGATACGAGTTATATTGGTGCCAATAACTCATTTTTAGAATGGATGACTTATTTTTATATTTTTGAAATTCGAAATTGTAAAAAGATGAATCTATTGTAGAATAAAAGTTGTAAAAATAAATTAAAATGCGACTTTGTAGAAAAATAATCTTAACTAAGAAAGCTTAGGTTTGACTCATCATCTTTTACTTCGACGTCCAATGTAAGAGGCATCAGATGCGCCCATCATTCAGTCAGTGGGGCCTAAACTTGAAAGTTGTAGGTTCAAATGGATCACAACAGCATGTTCAATTATTCAAATATTTTCTGACGTTTGACTAGGTCAATACGTCCAATGTAAGAGGCATTGGATCCGTCCATTGGTTCTCTCGGGCCTAATTTTTAAAGTTCTAGATTCAAATGGATTGCAAAAGCAAGTACAGTTTTTCTACTATGTTTCCAATATTTGAAAATTTATTTTTAAACATAATTTTAAAAATATATTCCAAAAATAGAAAAAGCATATTTTTGTAATTTTTTTAAGAAAAAACCTTGTCAGAAAATAATAAATGCAAATTAAATGCAGAAGAATTTGATTTATTCGAAAACAGGACGTCGATATCAGCAAACATTACTGTTCAAAAGCTCAAATGGATTAAAATTTCTTATTTTTTTCTTAGAAAAACGAAAACAAGTTTATACTTTATTTTATTTTACTAAAAATAGTCGTCATATATGCATTATAATAAGCTATTATATATATATTTTTAAAAGCAATAATTTTCAATTGAAGCTCGAAGGTTATTTTTAAAAAAAATAAAAAACTCATAATTTGATATCTTAAATTTAACTATGGATGATAAAAATAACATTGGTTATTTCTATGGCACAAAAGATATCTTTTTTAGAAATACTTCAAAATTTTCAATTTTTTCCTGACTGTTCTAGCAATTTCATAATGTAAAATGTTTTATTAAAGTAAACATTTAAAAACCTGCTTTCAGAACGTAATAATACAAATTCTAGGTTTTAGAAAAATAATACAAATTCTACTCAGGAGAATATGTTTTATTCAAACATAGCAGCAAAATCATCGAAAATTATTGTTCAAAAAACCTCAAATGGGTCAAATTTTCATATGAGTGTTCGTATAAAGCAAAAACAAGTTCGTTATTTTTTTTTCATTTAAAAAATCAGTCATTATATATGCATTGTAATCAGTCATTATATAATTTCAATAAAATAGGTACATATGTATATGTGTGTGTATTATTTTTAAATGGAAACTTGATGTTTTAAAAACTCATGATTTGATATTTTAAATTTAAATATAGGTGATATGCATGACATTGTTGACTTTTATAGTACAAAAGACATCTTTTCTAGAAATACTTCAAAATTTTCAATTTTTTTTAACAGTTCTAGGAATATCATAAAGTAAAATATTTAATTAAATTAAATATTTGAAGCAATATAAAAAACGTCTGGAAAGAAACCTCTTTCAAGAAAATATAATAATAATATTTTCTTTTCTTTTCTTCCAGAAAACTGCAAAACTCGAGTATTATTCATAATTTCATATCAAACTAAAAAAAATCATACTTTTTCTACGTGTTTATGATGAAAAGTATTCCGAAAAGTTTAGTACACATGTATAAAGTTTGATTATTTATTTATTTTGGGACCATTTTTTTATGGTCGTGTAATATCAACTAAAATCAATTTTCGTAATATATTTCTTACATTAGAATTTCTTGTGCTTGAATACTTTTTTTTTAATGATTCTTAGGTACATTAGTCAGTCAATTGTTATCATTGTGTGGTATTGTTGGCATTAATGGTACTTTTACTGTTATTGGGTTTCGAGCTATTGGTCCAGTGGCAATAAATCTATCCCTACATTTAAATGATCATAAGAAAAAACAAAAATTATCGAAATCTCGTGATAAATCACCTTAAAAAAATTTCATTGGGAGAAATCAGTCTAAAAGATTTCAAAAAAATTAGATCTCCAAAAAAAAAAATGCTTGAAATCGTTTGCAATTACCAGAACTAGCAATCAAGATAATATTAACAAACTATTATCCAGGTTTTAAAATTGAGTTGTTGCTATTAAATTTCAAAATAGAGATGTAGAAGAGAAAGAATGACATTAAATTTTGGATATTACGAAGAATATGAATTAAATGCGTATAATTAGTTGAATTTGTGCTTATAATTTACCTTTTAGAGGTTACATGGAATTCACATGCCAACTTTGTTATTTCAAATGATTAGCAATCATATTCAGAATATTAAGTAGATGTTCAAATATGGTGTTGATCTTGTAAAGCACAAAGTAGTGCAAGTTTTGCGTACATTTTCATTTTCAAACTTTTTGTGTCCTGGGATTAATTTAGGCCTTTAATTTGGTGACTTGACTGCGGTTTTGTGAATATACAATGAGTTGAATTTGGGATTATATGTGGAGTACATTAGCTAGACTTTAATATTGACTACATTTATATTTATATTTTTGGTAGTTTAGTATTTTAATTTTGTGACTAAGGATAAGTAAAAAGAGCAATTCTGTGCCACTCACATTGTTATTCAGTCGACTTCACTTGCCCTTTAATTGGATAATAATATTTAGGTGGGGCCCACATTTTTATAGTATAAAAAATTAAGAAAAAAACAGCTAATAATAAGGGCCACTGTAGTTCAGGCGCGAGCAGGGCCGGCCCAATCATATTCAATGCCCTAGTCCAGTAATTTTTTTTCATGTTTTTTTGCCCCATTATTTAATAAACAACAATACATTTATATGTACGACACAAAATGCAAATTCTATTATAAAATTTAATATCGATTACAAAATATTGATAAAATAAATCATTTAGAATAAGTACCAAAAAATCTAAATGTCAACTTGATATACCAACATATCAATAGGTATCAACGGAAGCAACTTCTTCTTGCATTTTGGACAGCAAACTCGTCTATCATCCTATCATAGTTAAGCATATCCAAGTACTTATTTTCAATTAAAATCATAGCTAGTTCACTTAATCTCTTTTGGGCCATGGTAGTCCGAAAATATGGTTTTATCGATTTAAATTTTAAAAGCTTCTTTCCGTCAATTATTCTTTAATTTCACATTTTATTATCAATATAGCATAATACAGTAATTCAAATGATTTTAATAAATTATTCTTCAATTATTTTTCGACAACAATTATTGTAGCAATCAATTAATTAACACGATTTAATAGCATATAATAAATTATTAAGTAACTAATTAACAATCAATTATCAAGTAGCTAATTGACACGATTTAATAGCATATAATAAATTATTAACTAACTAATTAACAATCAATTATCAAGTAGCTAATTAACATGATTTAATTAACATTTAAATCACTAATAAAATTGGTGAAAATCAAATTAAGGACAGCAGCATAGTTTAAGGGGTGAAATAAATCAGTAAATTATACATGATGATTTAATTATACTGTAATTATACATAAATCAAATAATCAAATTATAGGAACGGAAAATCAAAAAGGGAATCACACCTTTCGTCATTCACAAAGTTAAAACAATTGTTGCCACATCCACATAGAGAAACAAACAAACAAATCCAACGTACTCTCTACATGATCGAAACAGTCAAATAAAATAAGAAGTAACAAAAAAAGTTCTAAACTGATCGTTTTTGGTTTCATAAAACGTAACAAACAAATAAACGAGACATCGAATTATATCACAGCATTTGATAAGAAAAGGATTTGAGAAATTTCAAAGAAATTTGACGATGTCATCGTTTTACTTGTTACTTAATTGATCACAAAAACAAAAGGAATCATCATATAGAAATGTTTTACATGGACCGAATTTAGTAACTTAATAAACTGAGAACCAATGTGCAAACTAAAATCAAATCAGTGCAATGACAAATTGGTGAAAAATCAATAAACATGATTTAATTATATTGTACAAATAATCACATAATAATCAGAAATTAGGTTGAAATAAAATTAAAAACTTACATAGTATGGGGGTCTAGGGCAAGAAAAATCAAATTAGGGCAAAGGCAGAAGGCGACGAGGGATAGGAGTGTTGCAGTGATTGGTGATGAGCTTGGCAGTCTCCGCTACAGCAATTACATGAAAAAAAAAAGAATTTTTTTTGTTGCCCTTTGTTTGTTTGTTGCCCTAGGCAACGGCCTCACTTGTCTATGCCTTGGGCCGGGCCTGAGCGCGAGGCCCGAGTGTAGTTAGAATATCACAAGTAAAAAAAAGATTATAAGTGAAATAATTATTGATTACGGTACAAAATGCTGTTTTTGAAAACCGCGAACAAATGAGTGTTTTATGTGTATTTTCAATTAGTTTTGTTAATTTAGGCTCATAATTTAATTTTTAAGCTTGCATGAAGTCTGTATAGTGTATTGGAAGTAATTAGTAACCATGTTACATAAAAAAATACAATCTTATCTATATTTTCTGTAAGAGTCAAATTAGATTACAGGAAGTTCAGTTGAAATGAGTATTGGAGTAAACGTTTACAATATCATCAACAACAATTAAGACATTATTTTCAAACAAGTTGGGGTCGGGTAGAGATGGAATCCAAAACTAAATGACAAAATCAATTTAAAAGTAGTAACAACAACAACAATAATAATAAACCATGATAATTAGAATAAAATAAAGTAAAATAATTAAAGAAATAATAATAATAATAATAAAAATAAAGAAAAAATAAAAATAAAGACACAAGTAAATATATAAAGAAATTAAAAACACCATGATAATAACAATAATAATAATAATAGTACCAATAGAAATTAAAAAGACCAAACACTACGTCTTAGGCTCCTGGCTCCTATTTACTAGTCCTATAAACTAAAACTTATAACACTACCCTTAAACTAATCCTAAGAAGAAGAAAAAACTCCTAGTTCATGGTTCTGGTACGTGGATCGCTAACTTCCACGTGCTTCTGTCCGTCACCAGCTCTTCGACTATATTTTAGTCCTTCAAATCTCTTTTTACTACTTCCTCTCATGTCAACCTTAGTTGACCTCTGCCTCTCTTTGAGCATTCGATGCGGTCTATAATTTCAATGCGCACAGGTGTCTCGGAAGGCCTCTGTTGGAGATGTCTGAACCATCTTAAGCGGTGTTGGACTAGCTTCTCTTCAATACATTCTACTTCAAGTTTGTCACGTATATCATCATTTGTAATTCGGTCTCGTCTTGTATGACCATGGCTCCATTGCAGCATACGCATATCTGCTACACTTATCTTCTAGACGTGTTGTCTTTTAGTAGGCCAACAGTCTGCACCATACAACATCGCAGACCCGATTACCGTTCTATAAAACTTTCCTTTAAGCTTTTGTGGGACTTTGCTGTTACAGAGAATGTCAGACGCTAGTCGTCATTTCACCCATCCTGTTCGAATTCTAAAACCAACATCTTCATCAATCTCACCATCATACTGCAACATGAATCCTAAATATCAAAAGGATTCCTTCTTGGGCACTACTTGTTCGGCTAGAGTGACATCTCCATCCTGTAATCTGACGCCGCTGAACTCGCACTTCATATACTCCGTTTTAGTTCTGCTAAGCCTAAAGCCTTTTAATTCTAAAGTCTGTCTCCACAGCTGCAGTTATCTATCAACCTATATCCTACCCTCGTCAATTAGCACAACATCATCAGGAAAAAGCATATATTAAGGAATCCCGTCTTGTATATCCTGTGTAACATCATCCATCAATAGGGCAACAATGTAGGAGCTCAAAGCTGACCCTTGATGTAAATCTATGTTAATTGGAAAGTCCACTGGTTTTACTATCATATGCTCTGACACTAGTCACAACATCATCGTACATATCATTGATAAAGGTAATGTAATTTGTTAGGACTCTCATTTTTTCCAAAGCCCGCCACATAACCTTTTTGGAAACTTTGTCATAAGCTTTACCATGTGTAGATCTTTTTTTGCTCCTTAAATCTCTCCATAAGTTGTCTTATTAAGAAAATCGTCTCTGTGATCGACCTTCCAGGCATGAAACCAAATTGGTTTTTTAAAACGTTTGTCATCCTTCTTAATCGATGTTCAATGACTCTCTCCCAAAACATCATTGTATGACTCATAAGCTTAATTGCTCTGTAGTTTATGCAACTTTGAATATCTCTTTTATTCTTGAAGATATGAGATTAGTATCACCCATCTGACATCTTGTTTGATTTGAAAATATTATTGAACAACTTAGTTAGACAGGCTATCCCTGCATCTTCAAGACATCTCCACACCTCAATGAGGATGTCATCAGGTCCCAACGCCTTGCCTGCTTTCATCCGTTTATAATACCAATGTGTATAAATGGATAGAAACTAATTAGGATTCAGCCAAAAAAGTTGTTTCCGATGATATTAAAACGGTCAACAAATGTGGGCTTATTTAGTAAGTGTCTGATGCTAGAGCCTAAAGTCGAACGCTTATTTAATAAGTGGTTGACGGCTAGATGTTTATCGGAGATGCCCTAAAGAGATAATATATTTTAAATTTTTAACAGTTGGCATGTGTACAATGCTAATCGTTACGTTTTTTGATGAATGAATGTTGTGTATATGTCAACTTTTTTACATTAAAATCAACTTTATTGAAAGACGTATTGCCATCTATCAACTTTATTATGCTGGAATCAAATATATGTTGCTTCCCATGTTCAATACTCCCTTGTAGTTATATTGTGTTATTATATTGCAGGTACTTGAAGGTAGTCCGTATTAGAGGATTGAAAAAAAAAGGTATATGGGGTATGGTTTGCTGGTGTGCATCCTCTTTTCAAGGATGTTTTGAGGAACTGTTTCCTACAGCGTTTTTTAAGTTATTGTATAAAAAATAAGATGAAAATTTTGTTACCCTTGGGTATAATTTCGTTACTGCATTCAGTTTCATTTATGCAAATCATTGTGTTCAGGACTGCAATTTGGATGATTTCCTTGTGCATCTTATATCCAATAATTTATACCCATGCCTATGTCATACACTGCTGACCGTAATATGAAGCATGATGCATATGTATCAATTATGTATTTTGTTATATACTTTTTTTTATGGGACTTTGATTTATAGTTTCTAAGTTATATTTGTTCCTATTTCTTTTTCCTCTTGGTTTTGTTATATTTTTCTCTCTCGATGATGGTGGCAGTATTTGGTTTTTCATATAAACTCAATTTTAGCTTTTCATTACCCTTTTGTTGAAACAATTGAAATAGCTTCAGTTATTGAATTTTGTATTTGGTATTCCTAAAAAGATAAATGTATGCTATAGGTATAAATGATGTAATTCTAGGATTATGTTTAATAAAAAAATGGCAACATATCCGCTTTTAAAGTGCGAATGTGGACATGGGACTAGGCTAATGGTTGGATTTGTATCAAATTAAACTCACTATTCGTTCTCTAAATTCTCCCTCATTCCGCACTGTTTTCCAAAAGCTATTGAGCTTGATAACCTAAATGTAAATCAATGTGCGAAACGAATGTTCAGAACTTCGTACGTCAGAGAAATAAATCGACCATCTCCTTGTACTCTACTTAATCCTGTACCCATTGTTTTCAGGTCTTGTAGCATCGTCCTTCAACAAGGCTGCAAGACTTGAAACGTTAGTGCGAAAAGTGTTGTGAAACTTATCTCGCGGCATAAGTTTAAGCGAAGCTTTAACATAAATGCTCGTAGGTGAATCCAGAGGAAACCCGTTCTTCCTTGGCATTTAGTTTTCGTGTCCTGTAGCATAGGAAAATTCCAAAGACCCTAAAAGCAGTGCCAACATGGGTCAGTCATAGCGAGCTCAAATTTGGACACGCATCCAACTCATGAAGTAGCATTGACGACCTTATGCGTGAGTTAGCCAACATTAATAATGCCAGTTTAGTTATATGGCATCATTAATGTCATATAACTTAAAGTGCAAGGATAAATAATATTATTATTGTTTATTTGTCTACCATTTTTAATGTTGAGGTCAAGTCATAGACATTAATAATGTCTGATAAACTTACGGTTGTAATTTTATAATGTATAACATGCGGATCGTGAACTTTACGGTCGTGATTCAACTCAAGTTTATCAAACCTAATAATACCGAATAACTGGGCTATTGAAGCTGTCGAAATCGTGTTTCTCAGGGGCACTAAGGATGAGTCGGCCAAAATTGCTAAGGTGTCCAACATTGGCTCACTTCATTGTTCGGAATGCCCTAACTAGAATTTGTAGATTGTGACAAGAGAGAGAGTGGTTTGGAAACCACTAATTCCTAGTTGATATTTTCGGGTTTAGAAACCAAAACCCATGCATCCCTAGTCTTAATTTTCCAGCCCCCAACTAGGGTATGTTTGCAGCTTTATTTTGCCCATTTTGTGTTCACGACGAAGCTAACTATTCTGATATTGAAGATTTGGCTGATACGCATGCTATTAAGAGAATTAGGGCACTACAAAAAGCATCAATAGATCGAATTCAAGCTTGAACATATAAGGGAATCCATCCACCGGATTAACGATATATTGTGCGGACGTGCAAAACGTTTCCAACGAAATTTCCAAATAAAAAGACTTTGTTTTATAACATTATGCGAGCGCGGTTTGAAGCCAACATTAGAAATGTGCGTAAGTGAAATAATAACCATCTTTCGATATACAATTGCTTTGGGTCTTCCTACACGACAGGTTGTTGAAACATTTCAACATTCGAATAACACGATTTGTATTTATTTTCATGTAGTTTTAAAAATTGTTGAGTTAATGTTCTAAGGATATTATTAAGTCGGTCGACTCTCAATTTAACAGTCCCGAAATAAATTAGGACATCACACCTATATTAGTAACATGTACTTTAAAAACTATATCGGGGTTATTGATGTTGAATATATGCCTGCTGTAGAGGTCCATCGCTACACTGGAGTAAAGGGTATGCTAGGTAGAATATTATAGCTCATGTGCATTTGATTTAAAATTTACGTTTGTAAGGACATGATGGAAAGGAACTGCGCATGATGCTAAGTTTTTCATTTGGTTTTAAACAACAGAAGTTTCAATTTTCCTCACACACCACCAGATAATATTATTTAATTGATTTTGAATATCCACTAATGAATGGGTACTTACCTCCGTACCATAATGCTAGATATCATATTCCCGATTTTGATGAAACAGAAAACCAATCAAAGACAAAAAATAAAAATTTCAATTTCTATCCTTTGAGTTTGCTTATGACAATCGAAAGAACTTTTTGAATTTGAAAGAAATTTTTTACTATTTTACATAACATGCTGGTATACAAATATAAAATTCAAGTAAAGGCGGTTACTTCTACAATGGCTATTCACAATTCCATATGGACATACAATGAAGGTGTTGACAAAAAAATAGCCAACCTCGAAATTAGACTAATGCATTTGTGTTAACAAAGATTACTGGCTAACCCTAGGCTTAAAATGTATAATGAGGAGAAAGCAAGCAAATAAGTAAATGACACAAAGATGTAGAGTGATTCGGCTAAGCTTGTCTATATCGGCTATGAAGATCTCTTACTATGTTGATCTCTTATAATTATAAGGGAGAATAACAAGAAAATAAGCACTTAAAACTACAACTTTGCTAATCACAAGAGCTTTGAGTGTTTAATTTGCTGAAGAGAGTAAATCTGAGCATAAAAATCACCCCCTTTGAAATTGTATGACATGAGGTATTTATATTAGCTGGTATGTGCAATGTATAGTTGAAATTGCATAGTATAACATATTGGAAACAATCCTAGCTATCGATCTAGTCGCACGGGTTGATGGATTAAAGCTGTAAAGGCATTATAGATATGTGGCTGAAAAGCATGCCAGTTGTCACTCCATACTAGACGCATGTTTTGAGCTGAGTAAGGGAACTTGCTACAGGAATAGGCATGCTTTTGGCGGACATACTACGGTATCTATGTGGCTTACTGTACTATTTGTCGTCTACTTTGCTTCTCCACGTGGCAAAGAAAATAAGAAATTTTTTGTGTATAGTGACCGTCGGTTAGTTGTCGTTGAAAATTGTTGAGTCAAGTTGAAATTGCTAAGGACTAAGTCGCAAGGTATATGCCGAACCGGTCATGGTATTGATAGAGTTAGGGATATGCCATTGAGGCAATTCTATAATTTATTGTAAATTATTAAATGTGTAATAAAATCTCGTTCGAAATAAAACGTGTTTTCTTTCTGTTATATACTTGTTATAATGTGTTATAATTAATTATTTAATTTAAGTATATTTAACAGAAAATCCATAAATGATGTGTTTGTGATAGTAATTAAAATTGTTGTAATCATGAGTAGTTTATCACAATGTATATAATAAACACATAGTTTTAAATATTCCTAGTCAAGATGTATCAAGATTAGATATCAATGCATCTGTTGAGACTAGAGTACGTTTGAGTAGTGCATTACTTATGACTGTTGGAGGTACTAAGGGGTTACTACTAGTAGTTATTGGATAATCATGGAATGACTCACTCGATAGTTTTCTATCGGTTAATATAACTAAGGTTAAATAGAAAAAATCGATGTGATAAATTTACACAATTCTCTTGACTTGAGAATACCATTGAGCTTTAATGTGGAAACTCTGCTTTGATTATAGTTAAATCATGATACTACATCCATCGAACGACTATAGTTGAGTATAGTGAAAGCATTAGAAGTGAAACATTATTCAATGGAGGATTCTTCTCCTCGGTTATATAAGATTAGTATCACGGTCAACTAAAGTCAATTCAAAGTCAAAATCTTTGGTCAAAGCAGTTCGGTTAATAATAATTGTTATTATTAAACCAAAGATTTTATGTTTGAACTATAAAGTTGAATATAGACGATATTGGAATTTTGACCATTACCAGATTCCATAAGTCCTAATATGATATAGTTTTGACGAAGATAATTGGTGTAAATAAATATCACTCCCATGTAACGCTTAAATAAGTAAAATTAGATATTACCGAAGCTATGTAAACAATAAATTTGGTCATAATGTCACACCACTAGCTAAGGTGACGTATGAACGTTAATATTCGAATTGTTCAATATTAATCGCTGGCCAAATTTACACCTAGGAGCACACAACCTAAACATCTTCTACCAACTGATTTAATTAATTATAATTATTATAAATTAATTAATATTTTGAAATATTAATTATAAAATTTTATTTATTTTATGATGATCTAAATAGTGCGTATATAATAGTTATATACACAAGTATCAATATATGATATCGATGTGCATTTGAATTTGATTTAATTGCACATTTTTTGATTGGGCTTGATGCAGTTTGGAGGCCCAAATATGGGCATATTATGGTCGACTATAGGAGGGCATAAGTGGCATGAATATTGGTTAAAAATGAGGTGAAATAGTAAGAGAAAAAGGAGGATCTGAATCCCCTTTTTGCTCCTTCATATCTACGCTGTTTATACACCTCAAAACCCCCCTTTAGATCTCTTGATTTTTGCTCCTTCTGGACCAGGCCTTGGCCAGCCTCCCCTTGCCCTCCTCCTCTAATATTTCAAGCATTTAAACACAATTTAAATACAAAGATAAGATCGATGGTTATTGCTTTCAAATTGATATCTCTTTCTAAATTCTGGTTACCGGTTCAAGGAGTTTTGGATTCATCGTTTCAACATGTCAAAACTAAGCCTTAGTTAAGGTAAATATTTTCTTACAATTATATATAAAATTATAAATATATATTGCTCATTATGTCATTTATGTGCTAAAGTTAGTATATGAATTATCACGAATATATATATAGGTGTTGTATTCATTGGATAAAAATGTATATATGTATGTATTAAAAAAGTTATGTATGTATATAGTTCACAGCCATAAAAAAATTCAAAATATTATAATATTTAAAAATGAATTTTAAATAAAATTGATTTTAAAAAGCAAACATAAATATATATAGTATGTGTTTATATTTCATTAATATATTTATAAATATTTTTATAGTTTTTGGAAATAATTTATACATATTTTTTTTAAATCAGAATATTATATATATATTTCGGTTTAAATATTGTATCTAATTATATATACATATAAAAATGTCATAAAATATATGTGTATATATTTAATATAATATGTATATGTTTAAATTGTTTTCACTTTTTATTTATTTTGGTACGAAAATCAATAATAAAAATATTTTTTAATTAAAACAATTTTAAAACCGCAAGTAAAATAAAATATTTTATGATTGAATATATATAAATGTGTGTATATATATACATTTAATTATTAATATACATTAAAACATATATGTGTATTATACATAGTATTTCTAAATATTAATTTAATTTATATATATAAGGTTATATGTATATGTTTTACAAAATTAAATTTTCAAATATATATATATTATGTAAATATTTATTTAAAAATTAATATATTAATTTGAATTTAAAATTACTAGATATTTTATTATGCAGATTTGGATCGAAAACTTAAAATTTGAATTTGAACTCATATTTATTTATATTAATATTCACTTTATATTATAATGTAATACACACACACACATATACATATACATATATATATATATAAACATTTACATTTACAAATATTATTTTTATAATATATAAACTATATATATATATGTGTACATATATATTAGACATCATATATGTATATGTAGATGCTAATATGTCCCTTGCGGTGTAAATCCTAGCACTTATACACGGGCATGTAAAATCATGTGCACTATTTTTCTTGCACATGCACACACACACACACACGTGTATATGATATGCATGTTATATTATATAATTTAAACATAACAATAAATAAAACTTTATTTATAAATAAAATAAAATATTGTTTTTATTTAAAATAAATTTAGATCAGATCTAAATAAATTTAGACTTCATAGACCCAATAAGATCCAAAATGAAATAATTTTTTAGAAACTTACCATTTACCCCATTGCATGCTAGTCCAGATCCAACAGGGATGACAAGACGGGTTGCTTGGGAATGGTCGAAGGTGGGCTGATATGAAGCCGTGCCAAAGACGGGCCACGCTTGGGCTGGGCCTGGTCAGATGAGTTGGTGTTAAAGTCGTCTTGAGTTCAGTTGGTCGGCTATAGTCCTACAATGCTGCTATGTGGATTGGCTGGCTTGGGACTAGATTGAGTGCGGGCCAACATGAGTCGGGCTGAACTTAGGAGCATTAGGCTAGTTTGAGTTGGGTCGGGCTTTGTCGTGCTGGTTTATTATACTTGCGAGAAATTTAAGCAACATTTTGCCCCCTAACCCGTCTCTGAGAGCAGGGGCAGGCTTGTCAAATCACAAAGATCCTGCCGACTGGTTCTTTTGCTATGCATTTAATGCATGCCATACATGGCGTTTCGTCATTGGCTGAGACAATTCACTTTTCTAGACGTGGCAAAGGCTATTTATGTTTTCAACGTGTGTAAAGTCATGGTGGAATTGATTATACCTATACGGTTGAGATCAATTTGCTTTTTGAATCTAATGGCTATGATCAACATGTTATGTATATAAATGCCCTTTATTTTCTTTGTAACACCACGTAAAAATTAATAAGAAAGTAATTGATTAATAATAAATTAAAAATGGAAAATATGTGAATTGTGACACGAAAGTTACACCATTGCATTCGTGGCGATTTTCTTATAAACTTTCATATATAAAGTTTTGTAATCGGAGCTCAAACGAAAAGTAATTGACGTTTGAAGTTTTCAAATTTATACTAATTCAAAATGAATTTAAAAGTTAACTTTGACTAGAAATCTTGGTTTAAGGAAACATTAAATTAAACATTATTGTTATAATTAAACAAGGAATTAAATAAAATTAAAATGAAACAAATAAAATGTTCCAAATATAATACGCCAGTCGATCACCTTCACTAGGACCAGTCGACTGCCTAGGAAGGAGCAGTCGATCGGTAAATGTATGGCTAGGGTTTTGTTAGGCACGAACCGTTCGGATTTTATTATTTTAAACCGACTTAATTAGACGGTCCGGATGCCTTCTAACCCCTACAAATAGGAGGTTAGCCCCCTCACTTTTATTCATAAATTATTTGGAACGCCAATGGAGCTCTATCAGTCTCTTTCTCCTCTACGATTCAGAATTACTTAGGATTTCCAAGTAAGGGATTTTAGATATTTAATATTCGATTTCTAATTCTATTCTTCTCCAATCACTGAAATTCTAAATCTAATTCATATACAATCCAATTGTAATATATTTCAAAAGGAAGAAGTCTGAAAAGAGATTAGGAGCAGGCATAATCAAATCCAAAAGGAAGCAAGAAACCATATGTGAGTGGATATCGTAGTTTTCCATATTTTAGTATTTGTATAGTAGAAGTTTTGATTTGTTTTATGCCTTGGGGAATTTTGTATACGAAAACCCAAAACTAAAACTCCAAAATTTCCCTAAGCTAAATGTTCTTAAGTTATTAGAATCTTAGTTGTTTTATATTAAAATAGTAGAGTTTATTTTGTTATTGCAATTTGAATATTTTATATTCTATTCCACTTCCAACTTTTCTCTATTGATATGTTAAAGGGTTCTAAAAGAAAAATAAGTTAGGAAATAATGTGTAAGGTATGAATTCGTCTATTCGTAGTTTGCATCGCCTATTTTCAAAGAATTTAAATATGGATTCCATTTCACTTCAAGTTAGTATATGAAAAAGTTGAATAGAATATAAAGGGTTTAAATTGTAAATTTTATTCCTTGGAATAGAAGTGTTGATTTACGATACTAATATAAAATAAGTTTGATAATTGATTCTATTAATGCAAGTCTATTTGTTTGGCTAAGGATATTAGTTATTTGATAAGTTATTATATGAAGTTTGACTTGTCTAAATTGGAAGTTTTGATATTAAGCGATTAGTATAGGACATGAATATATGCATGCTTAGGAATATTTATTTAGCCTAAATTACCTATATATATTAGCGTATGTGTAACGTATAATTGATAACTTATTAATTTCATATTATAAATAGGTTAATAATTAGCATTAAACCCCTTAGAAAGGTAGTTGAGATAATTATGTAAATTAATCCATTATTAAAGGCAGAATAAAGAGTTTTCCTTATATGGCCTTAAATGTGATATGCGTTGAGGTATGTATGCTAGATGTTAGGAGAGGAAATATAACTAAGTTATAGAGGTGCTAGATTAGTCAAAACTACATAGAAGTCTGCCCAACTAATCTGGCTACCAGCAATATGACTTTGGAACTAATATGACACATTTTCTATAATAAGTACCCATGGAGGACGTCGGGTTAGTCCTAATTTGGTAGGGTAAGTCGGCCCAAATAATCTACTTACCAACACCTATAATAGTTGGACTAATGTGAGATGTCACAGTTTGGGTTACGGGTAATATAATGTAGGACTTGCTTCTAGGTCAAGGGTACTAAGTGGTTGTTGTAGGGTCCACCTCCTTCCTACTTAAGAAGTACTAAATGGTCGGTGTTATCGTTTAGACATGGTAGTGGAAATCTCGGGAGAGGTTTGCTTCAGGCTCGAGGTATTAAGTGACTATTAGGGTACGCCTCCTTTCATAAAGAAGTGTTGATTGGTCTGATGAGATTCCATATGGTGTCAGCTAGAAAGTACCAGATTGATTGATGGTAGTTACGTAGGACTAGGAAGGAGGGCCTTTAGCACACAGTTGAAGGTACGTTGTATAGTTGGACTGGAAAAGCCTTTGGGCTTACAGTTGGAGGTATACTTGGTAGGGTATAGTATATAATACGTAAGACATATTTCTTATCTAAATGATACCATCCAAATACTATTATGGCAAGGCTTGTGATTTTCATTCGCCAAGCATTATTGTTTTGACTATCTCCTTATTACAATACATAGGTTAGGAGTGACGATGTTGATTAAGGAGATGAAGGCAGAGGCGAGAACTTGTGACAGTTATCTATCTATTTATGTTTTGGTATATTTTGATGTACCCATTTCAGACATGATGTTTTTATTTTGAGATATTGTATTTCAGATATTGGGATGTTATGTTATGTTACGTTTTTGAGATTTAATATTTTTATAAAATGGGTACTTATTTCTGATATTATATTTTAACAGTTACATTGTGAGATTCCGATAGCATAAATAGATAGCTCTATGTATGCATCAATTTACTAACCAACAGCCAGCTTCGGAATGGGCCCAAGGTTCGATAGGATTTATTGGATCGAAAATTAGGTCTGTTTCGAGGTGGGTTGTTACATTTGATATCAGAGCATAGGTTACCCGATCAACAGGATAGGTATACATAAGAGTGCATACTTGTTATTTTTGAAAGTATTCTTCAAAATCCCTACTATACACGCACACACTCTTTTATCTCAACATACGCAAACACACTAGGAAAATCTTTTATTTCAGTAAATAAGACCATCTTAGGAAGCTGTAACTAAAATTTAAACCTACAGATAGTTGATTATGGACGAAAATCGTTCCTCTGAGGTTGGGAACCCCTTTGCCCAAGAGATACCCACTACCCAAAAGATGCCTGAATGGTTCAAGCAATATCCATGGCATATAGGGAAAGTTCTCATTCCTTAACAAGCTGCACCAGCGGCATCGCTGCCCTACCTGCTGAAGCTGCACCTTGCCCACTGGACTTCCTTAAAATGTGCAAAGACTTCTAGAATATAGGAGGACGAGTGTATATGAGAGATGGGAACTTCATGGAGATAAAGGCTTGGATTAATGACTGTGCACATATATTTCGAGAGAGTGGATGGGAAGACCAGATCAAGAGGAGATGGCTGGATGGCATCTAAAAGGAGAGGTGCTAGATTGGTGGACTACAGTGTTGAGGAGAATGCCGAGGAAAGGATCACTAGGGCAGCATTCAGAACTCACTTTAAGTCGCGATTCATGTCCAGAGCTGAAGTAAGTTTGCAGTTGGAAAAGTTTATATAGCTTAAGCAGGGAGACTCCACATTGAAGGAGTATATCAGTAAGTTCACAAAGTTAGCTAAGTTCAGACTGAGTTTGATTGATAACCCTATGAAGAAGGCTTTGAATTTTTTATATGGATGAATTCCCCACTTAAAGAGTTACTTTTGACCCAAGTACCCACGAGCGCCACTTATGAGATGATAATTGAAATAGCCCCGCTACAGACTACTAGTAGTGAAGAGAAGGAGAAGGTGGGACCGGCACAAAACCAAGGTGGATCTAAGTAGGGAAGATTTTGGGAGAACAAGAAGGCTAAGGGGATGATCAAGAAGGAGGGTATAACATGTTGAAGATGCCAAAAGAAAGGACACTTGCTAGGGACTGTAAGGTGAATTGGATAAGGAAGGAGTTCAAAAGGAAGTGCTATCATTGCCATGAGGAGGGACACTACAAGAATCGGTGTCCAAAGCTTGCGAAGGAGGGGCAGAGCTGCCAAGCTTATGCCATTGAAGCTGCTCCTATCTCGAGTAAACCTCCTCCAAGAGATCAAGAAAAAGCTGCAATGGATGGTACAGCTGTTATTTCTAAGAATACTATTCATACCTTATTTGACTCGGGAGCATCACATTCATAGCTATAAATATAATTAACTCTTTGAATCTGAAAATTCTAGTTGTCACCAACCCAATAGCCGTATCAAATCCTATTGGGGGATCGACACATCTTTCTTTAATTTGCAAATACCTGGTTATGGTTATATGTAGCTTCAATTTCACATGTAATGCATATGTTCTTAGTTTTGAGGGCTATGGACTTATCCTAAGGATGGATTGCTTATCCTACTATGGGGCTATCTTATATTGCAATAGGAGGATTGTATGGTTAAGAAGTTGTAAGGGGCGAGATATAGATGTTCGATGTATACCCCAACACTCAGTCGGGTTAAGCTATTTATATTCTCTTTGCCTATCACAAGATGACTTCTCATCTGTTCCTATAGCCTGAGTCTTTCCTGACATTTTTGAAGGAGTCTCGGGTGTCCTTCCCCAAAGGAAGATTGAGTTTATGATTGATTTATAGAAGGACACTAGACTTATCGCTATGCCATTAAGGCATATGGCCCCAAAAGAAAGGCGAGAGTTGGACAAGTAGATTTTGGAGCTATTGCAGAAGGGATTTTTTCACCAAAGCACATCTGAATGAGGAGCACCTATTATCTTTGCCACTAAAGCAGATGGTTCTCTAAGTCTATGCGTCGACTATAGAGAAGTCAATGACCAAGAAAAATAGATATCCCTTACCTAGAACAGATTATTTGATCAGCTTGTTGGAGCCAAAATATTTTCCCAGTTGGACTTAGCCACTGGATTTCATCAATTGAGGATAGCTGAGGATAACAAGTCGAAACCACATTTTGCACTATAGACAGACTGTATGAATGGGAAGTAATACCTACCAGATTGAAGAATGCCCCTGCATACTTTGTAGATTTTATGAGTAGAGTCTTTAGGTGTTGGCGGCAAATGGCTACCAACACCCAGTTGTATGAAAGCACCAATATCCAATCCAATCACAGAAATATGAAGAGAAATAAATGAAGGAAAAAAAAACAATTAGAAAGCAAGTAAATAGAGACAAATTTATAGTGGTTCGGCTAACTCCGACCTACATCCACTCCAAAGAATTTCGTTTTATTAGTTTATACTGCTGATTACAGTTACAAATCCGTGAAATTCAAGAGTAAAATTGGCAGAGTGTAGCCTACGTAGAAGATGAAGTAAAGCAGGAAGGAGATTCCTTTTCTGACATCATGCCTGCTGTATTTATAGGAGAATACGTGCACAGATCGGGCTGAAATTTCGGCAAAAAAACCTCCACGCCATGAAGAGGCCACCCAAGAATTTTCAGGCCCATTGGAGCCCACAATAAGGATCGGTACCGATCCCTATTTTGGTGTCCAAATGAGGTGCGATCCCTCTGGGGGGTTCCCTATAATGTTAGCTACTTGCGCTCCATATTTCGTGCCATTCCAACTTACGGTTTGTGAGATATCGCGTTTTACGTGAAGTGATGTTGCATATAGTCTGATGTCAACCGATCCCTTTGGAGGGGTAGGGGCCGATACCTCTAAACTCCTCCAAATGACATGCGATTCCTAGAGGAGCTTCTCCATGTTGTATTATGTATAGATTCTAAATTTCATGCCAATTGGATTAATAGAACTTGAGTTAAAGATCCATCTTTTTTTGTAATATGCTGCGAAGGCTGATTATAGCCGATCCCTATGGAGAGATAGGGGCCGATCCCTCCAACTTGCTCCAAATGATGTGCGATCCCTATGGGGTGTTCCACATGTTGTAGTTAGCTTGTGCTCCAAGTTTCATGTCAATTGGATGTGCAGATGTTGAAATATTGATCGATCTTTACAATAAAGTTGGGTTCAGCCGATCCCTAAGAGGGAAGAGGGCCGATCCCTCTTTCTTCATCCTTTTGAGGTGCGATCCCTAGGGCAGGCTCCTAAGGTCCCCATATCTTGCTCACAAAATTTCATATGCATTGGACTTATGGATTTTGAGATATTGATTGTTTTCCACTGAGTTGTACTTGCTTGGTGAAATATGTCTATCCCTTCGGTACGATCCTTTTATACCAATCCCTTTCTTAGGTGAAGTAATTTGCCCATAATTTGAGCATACAAACTCCAAACAACTTAAGATTTACAATGTAGCCTCATGGGGTCTTCCTTGTCACTTTATACTGGTCTCACCCAGTTTGGGACAAAAATTGAGGATATGTACCGATCTTATAGGGGAAGGGATAGACACTGATCCCCTTCCTTTAGGAGGCACTAATCCGTACTTAGAATATTCTGGAGATTATATCTCTTGGTCTCGGTTGATCGTTGCTTCATGTCATTACCCACACTTGATTTCTAGACATCACAATCATCGCTCTAGGGTACTGGCCTTGATAATCGTGAAGTTTGCTGGGTTAAATCCACTTGTATACTACCTTGGCAAAAGGTGGGTTAATACTTTGCCCCCCAAAAGATGCCTTGCGATAGGAAGGTGTGTTTTGAATTGCCATAAATCAAAAATCCGAAATCCATAACCCATCAATAACCGTATTTTCCAATCCAATCCAAATCCACGGTCTCTCCGGATTGTTTTATCCGAATCCGCATTCATCCAAAGCCAAATCCATTGTTGTTCGAAGCTGATATCCAAATCCATGACCTCTCCAGGTTGTTATCCTAATCCAAATCCTCGATCTCACTGGACCTCGCAGAGCACAATCCGTACTCGACGACCTGAGTAGGTCGATCCATCACATTCGAGTGAAGTGACCTTCCCCTTGCCAGGCATAGTCCATACCTGATGACCTTGATCTCTCCAGATCTTTGCCGAGCATAATCCATACTCGACGACCTGAGTGGGCCGATCCATCGCGTTCGAGTGAAGCGACCCACCCCTTGCTAAGCATAGTCCATACTTGACGACCTTGATCTCTCCGGATCCTTGCCGAGCACAATCCATACTCGATGACCTAAGTAGGTCGATCCATCGCGTTCGAATGAAGCGACCTACCCCTTGCCAGGCATATTCTAAACCTGACGACCTGTTGTGTTTTATTCTTCGGCCTCGATACCCGTCGAGGACTTAATCCATGATGGACGTTTCATCGTGTTCGCCCGACGAAAAGACCCATACCTTG
This sequence comes from Allium fistulosum, assembly GCA_030737815.1. Taxonomy (NCBI): domain Eukaryota; kingdom Viridiplantae; phylum Streptophyta; class Magnoliopsida; order Asparagales; family Amaryllidaceae; genus Allium; species Allium fistulosum. Next base: position 371,665,166 of record CM060902.1, on the reverse strand, counting down.
CGGTTGTTATCTCATCTCTCCGGACAGGACCATAACTCGACCCGTGTTATCTATTACATTGATCCAAATTTAAGCATTCCTAAGTCCATTTGCCAAAATATGAAATAAGATTTTGTACAACCAATAAACCAGAGTTCAAATAAAACTAGAAAAATAAAAGTTCGAAGCAAACAAGAAGAAAATAACAAATTTCACAAACCTGAGCACTACGGTTTATCATCATCTCAGAGCATGCCTAGGGATCGTCCTCGATCCTGTCATGTGTAAGTGACTTTTCCATCCTACTGTGGAGTTTTTTACTTATTCCATGCCATCCCGATCAATTGATGACAAGTTGATGATGATGCCTTGATCTAGTGTCATTTTCATTCTAGGTGGACGGTGGCTGCTTCTATTCCACTGCCGCAGCCCGAGTCCTTACGTATTGTTGTAACTGACCATTCCTCACATGATCCTCAATGATATCCTTCAAATGCCTACAGTCATTTGTATTGTGCCCATCCAGCTCATGGAATAGACAGCGCTTTCCTGATGTTTGTTCGCGTTCGATGGCTTCCCTCCTTGCCGGCCTTCGATACGAAAGGCGTCCTTGAGTATCCAGATATATCTATTCTAGGGTTTCATTCAAGTCTGAGTAAGAAGAGAATTTGGGTTCTCCCCTCTGCCGCTTCGATCCATCGAAGCTATTTTCCATGTTCCATTTACCCGTGTCCTTTCATAAGCTTTCATCGGGCATTTTTCTACCCCCTACCGTATTAACTTTTGCCTCTCTATCAGCTTTCGCATCTTCTTGTTTTAGAAAACTTTCTGCTTCATAAAAAAATTCCCCGAGATTCATCGATGGATCCTGTATCAGTGATATATTAAAATATGAATTATCTACAACTCCTGACACTGCCGCCATCAAAACCATTGATGAATCTGGTTAATCCACCGAAACAACTACTGTATTAAACCTGGTTAAGAAATTCTTGAGTGATTCTCCTGCCCACTGCTTCACTGATGTCAATGTCATCACATTCTTGGGTCTTGTAATATGAACCTAAAACTACTTCATAAATCTTTCGACTAATTTCGTCCATGTGCTAATAGAACCGCTTTCCAAATGTCTAAACCATAACGCTGCTACATCCATTAAGTATAGGGGGAAGCATCGTGCCAGGACTTCTTCCGATGCCCCCGGTACTTCCATGTGCCGTATATACCTCATCATATGCATAGTTGGATCTGACTTTCCATCATAAACTTCCAGTGTTGGTAGTTTGAATTCTGGTGGATTCCTAGCATTTCTGATATTAGGAGCGAATAGACTTCTATTTACATCCTCCAGATCCCTGTTCACCAATCCTCCATGCCTAGATCGCCTGATCATCTCTGCAAACCTATCATTGTCTTTCAGTGGTAGTTTCTTATCATCATATCCAAGCTGCCCCCCGAGCTCATGAGGGAATTCTAGAACGTATTCCTCCAGACAAGCATCCAAATTCCGATTCACACCAAGGTCCATGGGATTGACCGCAGGTTCTCCAGCATCATGATCGACCAAACCCGGGGGCATGGGCCCAGGCCTTTTGAGATGGGGGCTGATCCCTTTAAGATGGCCGGGGACTACCCCCGGTTGCTCTGTTCCATTCCTTTGTCCATTGGCTCCATTTCCATGTTCTCGGTTCTAAATTTCAGCCAATCCTACCGCTTCAACTCCTTGATCTATAGCTCCAGTGGTTCCTATCATTCCAACTCCTTAGTTTTTCATCCAGCAGCTCCTATAGCTCTAGCCTGTCCAATCTATCAGAGTAGATTCTAGGTCATCTCCTCCTGTCTTTTCAGCATCCGCTCCTGCATAGCGTTCACCATTGTTTCCATCTCCTCCTTAGTGATGTAGGCGGAGGTTTGATTAGCTCCACACTTCAAAATTTTATAATGATAAACAATAATTCATTATTTATGTTATTGTTCAATTTAATGGAAAAAGAATCGACAAATTCGGTTTACTCCGACATAAGTTATAAATTTATTTGTAAGAATTAAAATCTCTTATTTCTTATATTATCAAGATTGTAAAGTTAACATGACTGAAATCGCATGTTTATAAAATGAATATGAAGTAGTGTCTTCAAGTAAAATCATTGTTGAATTTTTCCATTTTAAAATGTTGAAGTAAAAGTGCCATATCTTTTGATTGGTAAATCCAATTGTGTTGAATCCTTTTGAGATAGAAAGTTAATTCCTTAAAAAATAACTTTTTTTTGATCATATTTCCAGATTTTGTAAAATTCTTGGTCTAATTCATATTTTTGACAGAACCCTCACTTCTGCCCTATCGAAAAATTTCTAGGCTAATTTCAGTTGGTAATTTGAGTATATCTCTCTCAATTTTTATCAAAATTCGAAATTTTTTGATGTTCTGGGCTAAGAATATACCTTATAAGTTTCATGTTTTGAGTTTTATAAAATTCTAAGGTTTAACAAGTCGAAATTGCACATCTTTGTCGCCGTCCTGAGATTGATCGACATCGATATTGAATTTTGAACTTGCACTTGTTTTAATCATAACTTTTAAACCACAAATCCGATTTTGATGATCTTTATATTTTCGGAAAGCTTAGACTGAATAGAGTAACTTTAATTTTAAGAAATTTGGTAAATTTTTAAGTATTCCTGAGTGAAAACTTGGGTTTTATGCAGCAACCTAGAAATTTGAAAAGTAATTTTTTTTATAAACTTAGAGTTTGAACAATTCTAGTTTTAAATTTCGGGTATAAATTATGTGTTAACTTATATGAGATATAAGAATAGGTAATGTTGGGTGCGTTTCCACCACTACCGAACCAAAGGGAAGAAGGCACCACCGAACCACTCACCACCGAACCAATTCACTCCCAAGGCCTAGCCGAACCAAAACAAGGAAAGAACCACCGAATCACATGCTACCAGACCAACATACTCCCGGACCAGAGCCACCGCCGAACCAACCCACTTCCTAAGAACTGCCGAACCAACTCACAACCAACCACCACCGGACCAACTCCACTCACAACCGAACCAGAGCCACCGCCGAACCAACCCACTTCCTAAGAATTGCCGAACCAACCTGGCCAGGCCAGATTACATCAGCCCAAGCCCACCAGCAGCTATATACATCCAAGACCCCTACCCCCTGCCTCACTCTATAAATAGAGGGGTAGGGGTACAACAATGGGGGACAAGTTTGAGAGCTCAAGCACGGATAGAACTTTCAAACAACTTTCATATTCCGGTATCAAAGCTTTGTACTTGTAATTTGAAGAGTAAAGGAGAATAACATATAAAGTGGACGTAGGCACATTCTGGCCGAACCACTATAAATCTGTGTGTCTTTTACAGTTTAGTCCCTGTTTTTTTATATATTTGCATAAATCACCCAGATCACTAAAAGCAATATAAAATCAACTAAATCATACGACTTGGAGGTGTTTGTCCATTTTTTGTGCAAACATTTTTGGTGCTTTCACTGAGAAACGGGAGCTCGAAGCTTCAGCTTCTCCCACTTAACCTTCTTCCTAACAGCGTCGTTCATTGCTTGGAAAACATGTCTCCCAGGCAGAAAAAAGACGTTAACAAAGGAAAAATCATCGCAACCAGCAGTATTCCAGATCCAGTGGTTACAGATCAAGTAAATCGTCTCATTCCAACAGCAGTACCAAATGAAGGTCAGGCAAATCCGACAACCCCTGCCACAGAACAGCCGGCAGCAATTACTAGGGCAGATCTAGACAGGGTTGTGGCTGAAGTGACTAACCGCTTCACATCCCAACAGGAAGCCTTGGTGAACCAACTCATGTCACGCTTAAGGGATGCTGAAGAGTCCAACCGCAACACTGAATCATGGGGTGAGTCCCAGTCTGGAGGATCTCAGAGGCGACAAAGATCTTCCTTCTTCGAAGAAGCCAACGACAGAAGCGGCCATGGTAGGAGCTGAGACCGAGCTCAGCCCGAAGTTGGACCTGAGGAAACGCTTGGAACCAAACCCAACGGGGGAGGTACCGGGCGGAGGTCAACTATAGCCGAGCCTGTCATGCTGCCCAACCACGGAAACACCAATGAAAGGGGCCGAGCTAGAGTCCAGCCCGAAGGTGGACCCGAGGAAGTGCTTAGAACAGAACCCAGTAGGGGAAGATCAAGGCAAGGGCCAACTGTAGCTGACCCTAGCATGCTTCCAGAAGACCAAAGACAGCCACTGGAAAATATTAGGAATGATAGACGATACCATCTCTACAGGTCATCTGGACGGAATCAATCCCACAAAGCAGAACCGAACTCATTTCTATCTGCTCCAAATTCTGATGAAAGGATGGCACGCTTGTTCAGAGAGTGCGTCCAACGAGATCAAAGAGATCGAGGGATAGGCGCTAGGGTAACCAGCCCTTTCGCCCGCAATATCGAAATTGCCATCATCCCCCGAGAATGGAAAATGCCTACAATGGAGCCTTACAAGGGAACCTTTGACCCCGTTGTACACTTACAGAGATACACACAACATATGCTCATGAGCGGAGCAACAGAAGGAGTGCTGTGCAAATGCTTTCCACTATTCTTATCAGATCTAGCTACCTCCTGGTTCTGCCATCTACCCCAAGGATCCATCAGCTCATGGGAGATGTTGAAAGAAAAGTTCATCAGCCAGTTCCGCATTCATGTGGAGCAACCCAAGGACGCTTATTCCTTATCCAGTATCAAACAGAAACCTGGAGAGAAGGTGCAGCAATATCTAACCCGATTCCATGCCGCAGCAGCCGCAGTCCAAGATGCCGATGAGAAGCTTATCTTAATGGCCCTCTGTAGTGGTGTGCATCCGGATACTAAATTTGCTAGAAGATTGACAAAAGAAAAACTGGCTACTTTACCCGATTTCTTCCATGAAGCTGGGAAATATATGAGACTTGAAGACGCTGCCACTGAGGGGCAGTCAGGGCAACAAAATAAGGCAGCTCACGGCAACACGCCCGCTGTAGCAAAAGACGTTCGAAGAAATGACTCTAGAGACAATGCTGGGGGCAAGAAGGGAGAAGGGCGTCTATATCGGCCAGGACCGAGATTTGACGCTTACACCCCTTTGAATGAAACAATCGAAAACATCTTCCTGGCCACTCAAGACGAAGTTAAATACAAACGCCCCCCGCACAAGAAGGAATCAGATAACGCAATTAAGTCTGGAAAATTCTACCGCTTCCACGAATCCCATGGGCATGATACCAACGAATGCCATCATCTCCAGGACTTGATTGAAGAACACATCAAAAGAAGGAGACTAGAACGCTATGTAAAAGGTCAGAACACGACTCCAGTTCCTACCAGTGAGAACCCAAGGCTACCCTCCCCAGAAATAGGCAGAGGAAATTGCAACACCAGCGGCTCCAGTCAAGAGAAGATAGTGGTCCATACCATCTCGGGAGGGCCACACATCGCCGACGGAAGCTGGGCAGAGATGGAAAGGTACGGAAAGTCACTTAGAAACAATGAAGAATGCGTCAATTCTATTATAGAAGAACGCCACCCGAAGCGGATAGAGAATGGTGACATCACATTCAGCAGGCGTGACCTGGAGGGAAGGCAGTACCCTCACACGGATCCCATGGTTATCTCTGCCCGGCTCGGTCCAGCCGAAGTTTTCCGAATTCTAGTAGACACTGGAAGCTCGGTAAATATCCTATTCAAGCATGCCTTCGACAAAATGAAGCTGTCATTAAAGGATGTTCTTCCCTGCAATAAACCACTGCACGGTTTCACAGGAAATGCGAAGATTCCCCTCAGGCGACTGGACCTCTTTGTTGAAATTGGAAGTCATCCCCGCTCCGTTGTGCGGAAACAAACATTTGTGCTGATAGAAAACCACTCGGCCTACAACGCCTTCTTAGGAAGGCCAGCCTTGTTTGACTTCCAAATTGTCCTGGCCCCATGGTGCCTGAAGATGAAATTTCCAACGGACAATGGAATAGGGGAAGTAGAGGGAGACCAGGACATCGCTCGAGATTGCTATGTAATTGAACTCCGCAATAACCACAGGAAGGATATAGGGAAGAGTGCAGAAACTTCCCTCTGCACGAAAAGTTTGGAAGCATAGCAACTAAAGAAAGCCCCTCCTCTTCGATATACCAGTGACCCTTTCAATGAATTAGACCCAGGGACAAAGAGGAGGAGGCCACCGCCGAGCCTGCAGAGGCTATGGAATTTGTATCTGTGGACAAACATGACTCGAGTAGACTATTGAAAGTCAGGTCCCAACTAAAAGCAGAATTGAAGGGACAACTCATTGATTTTCTCCGCCACAACTTGGATGTATTTGCATGGTCACACACTGACATGACTGGAATCTCCCCTGACATAGCATGCCACGTACTAAACATCGATCCTACCAAGGCGCCAGTAAAATAGAAAAAGAGAAGTATGGGAGCAGAACGATCAGCAGCCCTCGATGAAGAAGTAAAAAACCTACTTGCCAATGACTTCATATGAGAAGCCATCTACCCGGAGTGGATCGCCAATCCGGTACTAGTAAAGAAGGCTAATGGGAAGTGGCGAACATGCATTGACTTCTCCAACTTAAATGACGCCTGCCCGAAGGATTGCTTCCCACTTCCCCGAATCGACCAGCTCGTGGACAGCACGGTCGGGCATGAACTCTTATCTTTTATGGACGCATACTCAGGATATAACCAAATTCCTATGCATGCTCCCGATCAAGACCACACTAGTTTCATCATTGACCGGGGATTGTACTGCTACAAAGTAATTCCTTTTGGACTTAAAAACGCAGGAGCCACCTATCAGCACCTCGTCAACAAGATGTTTGCAGGGCTAATAGGACAAACTATGGAAGTTTATATGGATGACATGCTGGTAAAGTCAAGGAAAGCCGACGATCATGTAAGCCACCTGGGCGAGATGTTTCAAGTACTTCGCTAATATGGAATGAAGCTGAATCCTCTAAAGTGCTCCTTCGGAGTATCATCAGGAAAGTTCCTGGGATTCATCGTCCATGCCAGAGGAATTGAAGCAAACCCTGAACAAGTCCGAGCTCTGAAAGATATCAGGATACCTTCTACCCGAAAAGAAATGCAAAGCCTAAATGGGAAGGTGGCCGCCCTGAGCAGATTCATCTCTAAAGCAACTAACAAATGCATCCCCTTCTTCGAAGCTCTAAAGAAAGACAAAGGAAAGTTCGAATGGACTGACGAATGCTTGACAGCTTTCCTTAAATTAATCGAACACCTCCAGAGAACACCAGTACTCTCAACTCCGAACAAAGGCGAAGAGTTATACCTATACCTTGTGTGTCATCTCATGCTCTAAGCGCCGCCTTGGTGAGAGAAGACAAATGCACGCAGCGGCCAGTATACTTTGTAAGCAAGAGGTTTACAGGGGCGGAAGCCAGATATCCTAAACTTGAGAAACTAGCATACTATTTACTAATCACATCACGGAAACTGCGTCACTACTTCCAATCTCATTCCATCAGAGTTCTAACCGATCAACCGCTAAGGCAGGTACTCCATCGTCCCGACACTTCTGGGCGACTACTTAAATGGTGCATTGAACTAAGTCAATATGATATCACCTACCATCCTTGCACCGCCATCAAGGGACAAGCCATGGCCGATTTCATTGCCGAATTCACTACCAACGAAGGTAAGGAGCAATCGGAAATAGCAGAAGACATCAAGTGGAATCTCTTTGTGGATGGTGCGTCAAACGAACAAGGCTCGGGGGCAGGTGTAGTAATAATCACTCCCAGGGGAAATAAGCTACACTATGCTCTAAGGTTGGAATTCGCTGCCACCAACAACGATGCAGAGTATGAAGCAGTGATAACTGGATTAGAACTTGCCTTAGAAATCGGAGCCAATTCTTTGTGTCTTCATAGTGATTCTCAACTTATTGTAAATCAAATACTAGGAGAATTCCAGGCTCAAGAAGAACGACTCATAGCATATCTAAAGAAGACCAAGTTGCTTCTCGATCAATTGGAACGCTATTTAATCAAACACATCCCTCGGGAAGAGAACCAAGAGGCCGACGAATTGGCGAAGCAAGCTAGCATGAGAGACGGCACTATTCCCGGAGCAGTGGCCATCTCAAAGCAACTGATCCCAAGTTTCGAGCAGGTGAATCTGATAGCTACAATCAAAGAGGAAACTTGGATGACTCCCATCCAAAAATACTTACAAGACGTCACACTACCCGACAAGCGTAACGAAGTCAAGAAAATCTTAAGGAGAGCTTCCCGCTACACAATACAAGAAGGCACCCTTTATCGACGCGGCTTCTCTAACCCCTTATTAAGGTGTGTCGTTGAAAGGGAAGCAAAGGAAATCTTACCCAGCATCCATCAAGGAAGCTGCGGAGATCACACTGAAGGGCAGGCTCTGGCAAAGAACATACTCCGATATGGATACTTCTGGCCCACCTTAAACAAAGACGCCTTAGAATTCGTCAAAAAATGTGACAGATGTCAGAAATTTGCGAAGATTCCACGGCTACCCACAACTGAGATTACCCAAATGACCAGCCCTTTGCAGTATGGGGAATTGACCTGATTGGCGAACTGCCAATGGGCCGAGGCGGAGCCAAATATGCTATAGTGGCAGTCGACTATTTCACCAAATGGGTGGAGGCAGAACCCCTAAATAAAGTATCTTCGGCAAAAATTATTAACTTCTTGATCAAAAATGTTCTATGCAGGTACGGGGTCCCACTTAAAATCATATCGGACAACGGACTTCAGTTTGACAGCGAGGAGTTCGCCAACTGGTGTCAAGAGCACGGAATTCACAAAAGCTTCTCATCTGTAGCTTATCCCCAGGCAAACGGACAAGTCGAAGCTGTCAACAAAATTCTCAAAACTCTGATAAAAAAGAAACTTGAAAAGTCAAAAGGCGCTTGGGTGGATGAACTTCCGACGGCACTTTGGGCCTATCGCACATCTTTCAGAACATCAACGGGGCATACTCCTTTCTCTTTGGCATACGGATCGGAGGCTATGCTCCCAGTTGAAACTATAGTGCCTTCCCACCGTAGGATCCACTATAACCCAGAAGAGAATGAGGAACTCCTTCACATGTCTTTGGATCTAATTGAGGAAAGAAGAAATGATGCAGCCCTCAAAGCAGCAGCTCACAAGCAAAAAGTGGCAGCACAATACAACTCCAAAGTCAAGCATCGTAGCTTACAAGAGGGGGATCTTATCCTCAAGCGAATCTTCCCGCGCCCCGGAGCACTAGATCCAATATGGGACGGACCATATGTAATTCATAAAGATCTCCACAACGGAGCTTATATTTTGTCAACAGTGGACGGAGAGGTGTTCCAGAGGGCATGGAACATCCAACACCTTCGTCGATACTTTTCTTAACTTGTACTGTCCATATGAAGTGAATTAACAAAGAGAATCAGTGGACGTAGGCATTTTCGTGCCGGATCACTTTAAAAAACTTGTCTCTTTTTTAACTTGTTCCTTTGTGTCTTGGCTACTTGTTAACTTTATCCTTTTCTGTTGAACAAAATCCTATGCATATATCATTTCCATTCAAGGCACTCCACAACGCGACTTCACCTGGACAAGACCTAACAGGTACTATGCGAATCTATGCCCTCGCCAATGAGACACTTTTGCTCCGGCATCCCTCTGCTGCGGGTTAACTCATTGCTCGCGATGGCCCTTAAAGCCAACTGTAATGAGCCGATTATAAGCCACCGAGAAGGCCGACTATAGCCGAGGCAGCTCATTACGGCGTTTGGCTCGCCGGCAGCCGTGAACCTACTTTAAGCCCCAACATAAGGTGTGGCCAGCCAGGGGTAGTTCACGGTTGACGATCGGCACCCACGCTAGCTGGCCACGGTAAATCGAATAATACCCACGATTATGGGCCATAATGGCCCGGGTAGTTACTGTGCGCGATCTCGGCTCCGATGTGTCTTAAGTACGGCTGTGGTAAAAAAAAAATAAACTCCCCGCGGAGGCGTAAGATGGGTGACAAATGTCTCCAAGACCCACAGCTAGGGAAAGTGACTGCAAAACCCATTTGCCACGAACTTAAGCACATCGAAGGCCTTCCGTGATTGGAAGTTTTACTATTTCTTATATTTCTATTTTATTTAAAAACTTTCCTCCTATCCTCTATGACAATCCCTAAAGTACAGGACACAAGATAGGAGATGCTCACTAAGAACTCACAATTGGATGACGAGTCAATCAACTGCATTCCATACTCAGTCATATAAGACATTCAAAACAACCGTCTACAACTAAAACATGAAGGGCGGTACTTTCTTCTTTTGTGTATAAATTCGTAGCTATAATTTATTCGCACATCACATTAAACATTGCAAGGTATGAAATTACATGTTAAGCCAGAACTTGACATCAAACACGATCGAATCACAGGCATATGCACAGCTATACTTCTTATGCAACACATCAAAATAACGAAAGCATTCAAATACGAAAGAATTAGCCTAAGTTAAAAATTACACGCCACGAATAAAGTCGTTTGTTACAAGTAACATAATTACAGCCTCAAAGTTACGTTGCTGATTTGAGACTAACATAGACAGCAATGTCAAGTAAACAAAAAATATCCAGGTCAAGTCATGGAGTCGGCTGCATCGGAGCTGTACCCTTGTCCTGCTGGCCCTCCGGGATCTCTTTAACTGTGGAGTGGGAACTCTCAGCATGTTGACCAAAGGAAGTTGGTGCTCCGGAGTTCCCGCCTGTCCGATTAAGGAAAGAATTCATTAATAATAAGCAACCAAGTTACGGAAAGCTAAAAGGAAAAACTTACCAGCATCTGCTCCTTGATCATCATCCTCTAACTGCACACCGACCTCCTCAGCAGCAAACAGCCGCATACCCTCTTTCACCGCCACCTTCTCCCCCTTGGTGAATTGAGCCGTAACCACATCCATTCTAAAGGCCACACCACCCTCCTTATCTGCATCAGACTTAGCCTCTTCCAAGGCCCTGAGATAAATCCATCCAAGATAAGTTGCCCTGTTTCCAAGTGCGAAAGTATATATCATGAAGCATCTCATCCATTATCCCCTCATTCTCCTCGAACTCCCTTATTCGGTCCTCAAAAGCAAACAGCTTTGCAGCGGTAGCGTCCCTCTCCGATGGGTATCGCGAGCAGTCAACCTGAAAGGTTTTTCTCATCACTTCCATCTCCTCCTTCAGCTTGGTTTGGGCAAGCTCCGCAGCCTCAAGTTTCCTGGACAACTCTTGTACCCGCTCGAGATCCGCTTTCCGAACCTCATCCACCGTTGCAATAGCCATATCAATCCGTTCCTTACAAACGGCCTCCATTCTCCGCATCTCTGCCCTGGTGACCTCTTCCATGGTCTTCTTTAATTGCCTAGATGCAAACTCATGTTGGGAAATCTGGATGGCTTGATCAGCGAGTTGTTTGGCCTGGTCGGAAACCATTAAACGCAGTCGAATGTTAGCACTGCCGATTTCTTCTCCAGCCTTAACTAGTCGAGCATGATGCCTTATCAGCTTCTTGGTTTCCTCAGCAACCCGATCAATGTTTGCCTTAGCTTCGTCCCCAAAGGTTACAACCCGAGTGGTAAGAAAATCAAGGTCTAGGGACTTGGCCTCGTCAAGCACCCTTACCATGGGATTACGAGGGAGAAGGTGCTCACCAGTAGCCTCATCAAAGGAAATATCGTGAGAATCCGGATCCAGATCCGAATGACCCGCAAACGGATTACGAGCCAAGCCAGGATGGTCTATCGGGATAACGGTAGGATTTTCAGACGGGAGCGGGGAAGGAATAAACTCAGTGTTCTCCTCCGTGGTATCCTGAAGAGGCTGAGTCGGGGGCTGAGGACCAGGTGGAGATTCAAACAAGGAGCGACTCCTCTTCTTCTTTCGGATATCCTCTTCGATGACTCCAAGAAGAGGACGGTAGCCGACTACGTCTCCAGAGTGGTTAGTCGGAGGCTTTGGTTTAGTAGAAGCCCTGAGAAGTTTATATTGTTCAAGACGGTGTCGAACATCTGATGTCTTGACCGCTTTACCCATTCCTGGGATAAAAAAAAACCAAGTGTTACAAGCTGACATTGAACTATAATTCAAGAAATATACCAAGTTAGGAAGAGCAAAGAGACACTCATGTTATACAAACCCTGGGGAGAAGTGGGATACTGCAAAAAGTCCTGGATCTCATTCCAGGACGGGAGTTGACCATAAAATATTCCTAAGTCCTTATCACAAATGGAGTCTGCAGAAGTCAAAAATTCACCTTGAGTCGCGGGGGCTGCCTCAACTAGAACACTTTTGGAAGGTGAATCGGCGCCGGCTCCGGCCTTGTCAGCTTTCTTAGACTTCTCTACCAGAGCCGGTTCTTCCTCCAGCTCTTCGAAAGCTAGGTGGAAAGCATCGTCCGTCCACTCCTGGATCACACCCGCTGCTTAGAAGACAAAGCCCCAGCATCATCACCACTTTGTCCATCACCTTCTCCATCGCTTCCACTCTCCCCCTCACCTCCTTCATCCTCACCTTTTTTCTCCTCCACATCTCTCTCCTCCGGGATGTCTGGACATGTGCTAGGGGAAGGACCGTCGAACTTCTTAAGTTTCTTCCCCCCAGCAATTGGATGTTTCGGGAAAGGTGTCCTTTTACTGCTCTTCGCCGTAGCCCCTCCTTTAGCCTTGGCAGCCCTCTCCTCAGCCGTGTCTCTCTGCTTGACCACAGACTGATGTGGCAGAATCAGGTTGTGCCCCAGAAGAGTAGCGTTCTTGATCAAATAAGAAGCCAACCTCTCCCTTCCCAGAATGGCTTCTATTTCCTCAGCCATCCGAACCAAACGATCGTTCTCTACAACCACAAAGCCACCTGTCGCTAGCAAGAAATAAGGCACGTAAGGGAGAGTAATGCGGTCAGAACAAAAAATTATAAATAAGATTCAACTTACAGCCAGAGGTAAAGCGGCGGAAAGAAACGAAGTCATCTCTGACAAAAAACCATTCCTTCTTGAACATGCTGAACTTCGAGTATAAATCCAGGACTGGCTTGAAGGACACGACCGACTCCAAGCTAATATACGAAGACCCCTTCTTGTTGCCTCTTAAGTTGTATAGATACCGGATTTCCCGATTGGAAGGAGAACGCCCGTATCTCCTCTGGAAGATGACGAACAGGCTCGCCAAGATGGCATAGGAGTTGGGTTGAAGCCGGAAAGGAGCCACCTTCAAGTATGTGATGAAGCTGACTATCCAAGCATTGATAGGTGGGATGGCACCACACATGCAATGATACCTGCTATAAGCAAAATATCCTTCAGGAGGGTTATACGGCATCACTCCTTCCCCCGGCAACAACATATGCGCTCTGTCGATCCTAAAAGAGCGAGAAATAACATCAAGCTGCTCATCTTTGAGGGAGCTAGGAAAGCAATCAAGCGGTGAGTTCATGAGCTCTTGAGGACCGTACCCGTCTACTAGCGATCTCGGGGTTGGTCCATGTCGTTCTAGTGCTGCCTGAACTGGGGGCACTATGGAGGACTCTCCTTGGTCCTTAGACTTCTTTTTGTCAGAACGAGTTTCTACTTTGTGAGACATTATCTGCAACACGAGAAAACACATTGTTAGAACAAGGAGTGTGGAGACATAAACAAGCAAGTACATACGGCATGGAATATCGTTCATAATTCAAAACTTAATCGGTAGTTCGAGACTAAAGTTCATTTGGCACTCAAGTTCATCCGGTAGCTCAAGGCTCGAAGGTTCATTCGGCATTCAAACTCCCCGATCTCATTCGGTATTTCCAACATAAAAAAGTTCCTTCGGAAGTTCAGGTCTTATAATTCGTTCGGCAATCAAACTCCCCATGGTCATTCGGGGGTTCAAGGCCTGGAATTCATTCGGTACTCGTGCTCTCCGATCCCATTCGGTAGTTTAATCATAAAAGTTCGTTCAGCAGGAGGAAAACCTCACTTGGTCCGGTGGTCGAGACTGGTTCGGTACTTAGTTGATTCGGCTATTTCAAACAGTCGAGTCTGGTTCGGTACTTGATTGATTCGGCTATTTCAAACGATAGAAGATGAACAGAGACATGAAGCCCGTATTTATAGGCAAACAAGGATGACCGAACGAACTGGTTTGGCACATAGGACCGAATGAGTTTGTCCAAGCTGAAACAAAGCACGACATATGCTGGCATATGCCCCACTTTGGGGGGCAAATGTTGGGTGCGTTTCCACCACCACCGAACCAAAGGGAAGAAGGCACCACCGAACCACTCACCACCGAACCAATTCACTCCCAAGGCCTAGCCGAACCAAAACAAGGAAAGAGCCACCGAATCACATGCTACCGGACCAACATACTCCCGGACCAGAGCCACCGCCGAACCAACCCACTTCCTAAGAACTGCCGAACCAACTCACAACCAACCACCACCGGACCAACTCCACTCACAACCGAACCAGAGCCACCGCCGAACCAACCCACTTTCTAAGAATTGCCGAACCAACCTGGCCAGGCCAGATTACATCAGCCCAAGCCCACCAGCAGCTATATACATCCAAGACCCCTACCTCCTGCCTCACTCTATAAATAGAGGGGTAGGGGTACAACAATGAGGGACAAGTTTGAGAGCTCAAGCACGGATAGAACTTTCAAACAACTTTCATATTCCAGTATCAAAGCTTTGTACTTGTAATCTGAAGAGTAAAGGAGAATAACATATAAAGTGGACGTAGGCACATTCTGGCCGAACCACTATAAATCTGTGTGTCTTTTACAGTTTAGTCCCTGTTTTTTTATATATTTGCATAAATCACCCAAATCACTAAAAGCAATATAAAATCAACTAAATCATACGACTTGGAGGTGTTTGCCCATTTTTTGTGCAAACAGGTACCACTAGAGTATGTTGGGGATTATTAGCGAATTTGGTTCGCCTTTGCTCGCAATAAGCTAAATAGCTTGCTTAAAATGTGAAAACAAGGTACGCCTATGGTGTAAAATATCGAAATGCTAAACTTTTGATATGCAAATTATTTCCGACCATGTTTTGGTCGATGTATATCTAAATTATTATATTGAAATTGTTCGGAAGGCTCTCCGTACAAAGGAGATTCTGCCGAAATTTCTCAAAATTTCGACACTTAGAATCTTCCATAAAATTTCATACGCTAAAACCATTTTGAATTACCGATCTAATTAAGAGAATTTGATTTCTCATGCATTGAAATTATAGAAGCTAGAACCTTGAACTAAAAATAAAAGGTATAATTAGTTTAAATCTTTTATTGGTAAATAAAAGTGAAAGTGGAATTTGTAGACTATTTTTTAGAAATGAATAGTTCATGTTTTGAATTCATTTAGAAATTTAAAATAAGTTGATTATCTTTAACACCTTTAATGTTTAAGTATTTTAAACTATAACAAGGTGTTAACAATCTCTAAGAATGTGTAAAATTTATGCGAACTTATTTTTGATCTAGAGAATAAGTATAAATGATTTGTTGATTTGTGTAAACTAATATTTTGAAACTAATTAATATTCTATATTAATGAAGTTAAAAATGTATAATTTGGGATGTTACATTAAATAGAAGTTTGGAAAAGGGGAATTAAATTTGGTGATTGTAAATTACAAAGTTTAAAGACAATTTGAAATAATTATAAATTATGGAAATTTTGAGTAGGAAAATTAGCTTCCATTTATGGTTTTTTTGGGAGTGTTATGTGCTTCAATTACCGAACGCGTTATCCCAATTGCTTATCGAATCTCTTTTCCAACCAATTATCCAGTAATTCCCGTTATCTTCTACTTTATCTAAATTTCGAAAATGATTTAGAATTTACGATTTGTGTTCTTGAGCCTAGAGTTCTTCGAGATTTTCAGATCTCATTCGATTTGACTTAGGAGTATGATCCTATTTGTGTTGTTGATTTGAAGGTTAAACGCCTTCAAATTAAAAGACGTTCCGCTTGTTAAAGTTCAATGATCCGCTAAACCAAAGAATTTACTGAGCGATCGCGTTTTGAAATATCCTCCAGTGCTTATTAATGATTATTCTTTCATTTAAGGATCCTTGACATTTGCTTATTCATCTTTTAAAATATGTATCATTTATGAATTGTTATTGGCTTTTCTCTATAAGGAATTGCGAGGACGCAATTTTCATAAGGGAGGAGTCTGTAACAACCCTGGTTGAGGTTACCTAGATTTATAATCTAAAATATAGATGAATTAAGTTTTAATTAGTTAATTGAATAAATTGGGAAATTTATAATTTATTGTATTTCCAAATTTAAATGGATTTGGAATATAATAAAATTGGAAGTTTAACAAATTGGCTTTTATGTTATTTAACTCTTATATTTAGTTATATAAGAGCTATTTTAAAGGAAATGAATAAATAGATTTTAATGGAGATAATGGCACTCAAACTCCGTACTCATCGGAGGAAGTCACATGTCTTTCCAATGTTCTATTATGTTTCTTTAATCAACATATACATGTTTATGAAGAATGTTCATAGGTTCGCTAGACTAATCTAATTTATACACCATTTACCATATTCAATTGCATTTTAATTTCACCATGTCAAACTTCGTTACAAGTATAACTTGATCTTTTTAATGAAGTGTCAATATAAAGTTATTGTATATTTTCTTTCTCAAGTTAACTATTATAACTTACAAATTCTCATATATTTATAAATTTATTATTGTAATAACATTTTTCACATTTTTATCTTCTTTGTAAACTAAGTTTTATAAAAGTAAAGTTTCTCTTATCAAAATTTACTTTAACTCAACTTGTTCATTCTATATGAAATTTGTTCACATTATTTTTCGCAGTAAATTCGCAACTAAAACACAAATGGTTTTAAATTACCCAAACTCAAACGGGATACTAATTTGAATGATAGTTTCTGATGAAAACCACACTCAAGATGAATCCCTCAAATCAAGCATCGTATGAGATTTGTGTACTTATAGCAATTATTTTTCAATTGAGTTTTCTTTCAAAACATTACAATTGTATATATATTTTTTCCCAAAAGATCATTCAATTTCAAATAATATTTTAACTTCTAATTTATTTTTCCTATATCCAAATATATAAAAAAAACCTTTTTACAACATTAAAGATTTTTAAAACATTTAAACACAAATTTCTGTGTCTCAATGTCTCAATCAAATTTTTAGGAACCCCTATCGAATACCGTGGCGTCCCACATCTCGACGAGAATTCATAACACACTCCACAGGCAATTTAACACAAAACAAATTTCAAAATTCATAAATATCAAAATCCTCGAAAATAAAAAAATCCATCAATAACAATTCCAAGTTGTAGACATTTATTCATGCATTCAATATTTAATTATAATTAAATAAACAACAAAATAAGGTGCTTAGCGAAAATAGTTTATTTGCTTCCGCTTTGCAACTCTGATCACTAACGGATCAACACACAAATGGATAACCTTTAATTTTCAAAATCATATAATATAATTTAAAATATTTTCAAATACATCCCATAGATTATTCCCAATAATTATATATACTTCTATATTGTTCTGAACACAAGATAAAGATTATTCACAGGGGTATAAATCGATAATAGAATTCAATATATGGAATACTACGGAATTAAAAATGCATTTCTAGACGTATTCCCAAATCTATTATCTACCCCCAACAACTCAATTGATTGAAGGACAACAGTTAAGGACAACGACGATGGAAGATTGGGATGGCACTGTAGGATCGTTTTCACCCTAGAGGGAGGTGAATGGGGTGATACTAAAAATTAATGCGGAAATAAAAATAATAACAGAAAGCAATGCAGTAAAGATCACATATAGTGTTACCCAGCTTCGACAATAACCTATCTACGTGCCGTCTCTAAGGTTTCTACTAGAAATTAAGTAATCAGACGCTTACAAACACACGTAAACTTGCGACATCCGCTACTTGATTAACCTAACTCTAAGTTCAAAACCGTGCCACAACTCAGCCACTGAGTTGCGAATTCTCGAACTACAAAACCGTAGTTCGTAAACCTAGTTAAACTAGAGTCTGATTTAAATAAGAATTAAAAACAAACACAACAACTAAAAATAAATACACAACCCTAATCAAACTTATTCTGCCCAAATAAATAATAAAAGAAAACAAACGATACGGCCCACTTAAAAAAATTGTTTCCCTTTTATTTTGCTTCTAGTTCCATGCCGTCTCGTTTCTTTTTCCAATCTGGAATTAGGGTTTAGTGATGAATTAAAGACGTCGATTCAATTGATCAATTGCAGTGATTATTTCGCTTTGATTGGCTTCGTCAATTGATTCTCTGGTTTTTATAGCTTGTGGTCGCTTCAATTTTGTCAAGCTCGAATGGTATGAAATTGGTATGTGATTTTTGCCCCTTTTAAAATTTTTGATTACACTCGACTTATCGATTCTGCCAATGATGATGATGGGATTAAATAGGGATAAAATCCCTAAATTTTCGTTCGTATAATTTGGTTTGAATCTATCGTGATTTTATCATTTGCGTCGATTTTTGATCGTACGATCTTGAGACCTCTGACTGGTTCATTTCTCAATTGTAGCTTGGCATTTGAATTTTTTTCTATTCTTTTCTTCTACGACTTGTTCATATGTTGCTTATCGGTTGAATATGTTCCGATAATTGAGGCTACGACTTGTTCATCCTTTGAATGTATTTCTGATAAATTCAAATACGTTTAAATCTATTCGAATTTGTAAATACTTTACTGTCAACAACTTGTTCTTCATTTACTAACACTGCTACTTTTTCTACTCCTTGACTTTGTTTCTCGAACTGCCAAAGATACTATGCTTTGATCATGTCATGTACTCTTGTGCACTTCATGTTGATTGAACTAAACTTGTGTATATGCATGTAGTCCTTGTGCCATTTGAAATCTGGTTGTAGTTTTTTGCATTTTCTTGTACCTGTTGTCATGTTGTATGTGTTCATTGCATTTCACCTGTCCTTGTGCACTTGTATTCTCTGGAGTCTTGATTTTGTGATAGTTGCTTGTCGATTTTTTCATTTCCTTATAGTGTTTTACAGAACTGCCTTGTTAAGTATTTTGTGTGTCCGGTTCCATCTTCATGTATTCATGTGTGTGTTGTTGTGAGCATTACACATCCACGCTGGTTGGAATCTGGTTGCATGTGAACTTGTCATTGAACTTGTATTCATAAGGTCTGGTTTGGTTGATACTTCATGTGTATTGCATTTGATTTAGAGAACCGACTTTGTACATTTCTTTGTTATCTCTGAAACCCTGTGTAGCCTTTATACCTAAACTGACATGTGTATGTATATATGCATATATATGCATACATGTGTATCTTCGTGTATGTTGGCTGGTTGCCTCTGGTCTGCATTGTGTGGTGGAAATGGAACTTGATTGTACTGCTTGCTTGATTTATGTTGAAATTGAGCTTTGATATCCATTTTGCATATGTACATTTTTGCTTTGTGCCTATGGTTATTTAATCTGATCTGGTCTGGTTCATGTGTGTTCATTGTATACATGTCTGGTGCACTTGTTGTTGTGAGTCTGTTATGTTGATGCTCTCTGTTCTTGGCCCTTGTGCATCACATACATGTTGAAACTGTCATGTGGTCATCTGGTTCAAGTCTGTTTGCATGTTTTACTTTTGAATTCTGCACTTTGAAGTTGTTCATGCTTCTGAACTGTAGTATTTCTGATTTTGTATTTTCACTTGAGTTGAATCCAGCCTAGGCTTGGGTTTGACCTTGTGCTCACTTGTCCCTGCTATTTTAACAAGCAAGTGTATATCGGTGTGCACGACTTTATTGCATGTACAGTGATATACTGTGCATGTCTCAAGTTGTTCGTGTAAGATGAATTAAAAGAAAATGATGACGAACAACCCAAATAACTGAGGCAAATAATATTTTCAAAACACACACTTTATTGTGAACTGCAAAATATTTCCTTTTCAATTTTACTACGTCAGCGTTTATTTTGCAGATAGTTCAGATGCTGGATACAGGTTGGAACAAAGTTGAAGATCAAAATACGAGTGAAGAGTGAATATGTAGTGAGGTGAAATATGTATGAAAAATTTTATATTGAAAATTGTGTTGTAATTGAAAATGTGTAAATGTAGTGAGAGCTCAAATTTGTACTATTTGAATTTGTGATAAAAAATTTGTTTGAATAAAATATTGTTTAAATATGAATTCCGAGTCATTTATTTTATTCAACAAATAATTATTTAATTATGTGGAAAAATGAAATAGTACAATGAAAAATACATTTAAACGAATATATATATATATATATGTTTATTATCATCAAACAAAAATCATAGGTTATATTGTATTGTACAATCTCCCTCTTTTGATGATAACAAACATATATTAAGATTTTGACTCTATTAACTGTATTTGGTTTTGATGAATTCTATTAGCTCCCCTTATTTGAATACTCCCCCTATAACAAAGCTCCCCCTTCACATATGCATGAAAAATATGCAAATAAAATAAACATCAAATGCAATGAGCCTAGATAAGAATATGCTATGCAAATAAAAAATATGACTTCTTTGCCAAAATCTTAACTTCTCTCTCCCCCTTTTGTTATCAGCAAAAGAGTAATAGTGTTAGAAAAGAGTGATAAAGTGATAGACATTAATACGACATTAATACCTAATCGAGTATAAATATTAAATTTCAATAAAAAATCAAACAAAAATCATAAATACTATGTTAGGCGCATATTCCAGTTTAGAGTGATAGGGGTGATGTCAGCATAGAAAATCATATAGCCGTGTTTATTTGTGGTATATTTATGACAGGAATTTAAATACTTACTAACCATGCATAACCGTTAGGACTTTTAAATGAGATTAGTAGTATTTCCAATTTTTATTAAAAATGAACTCCAAGCATCTTCTAACCACGCATAACCGTGAGAACTTTTAAATGGGGTTAGAATCTACTTGCCTATTTCAACAAATTTTGATGTGTGTTCCATACATGCATAACCGTGAGGACTTTTAAATGAGCATGAAAGCACATAATCAAAGATTCCAAGTAGTTCACCCATGCATAACCGTAAGGACTTTTAAATGAAAGTGAGTACTTTGGATGTTTTTATTGCTAATTAAATTAAAAAAATGAATAATATCCCGTTTAAATACCACATTTTGACATACTATATTGGATTTTGATGAGTAATTGTTGTAGAAATATGATAGAAATAGAGATGGTCATGGAATTTTTACCAACCAAAGTTATTACAAATTTTGTTTAAATTTTTAAAGGAATTTACTAAATATATTGTCTCAAGTCATAAAGTATGATTAATATCAACACTCATCACTTTTTTCAGTCACTATTTATCTTTTCGATAATCAATAGGGAATCAGATCAGTTAACATAGGCATTTAAGATCAAATCCAAAGACATAAAATCAAATTTCTAAAATGCCTAAACTGAGATGAAGTCGACAAAAAAACATTTTCTGGAAGGGGTTTTGTAAAAATGTATGCCAATTGGAAATCAGTTGAAATGAAACTTATGCGGATATTTTCTTTGGAAATGTGATGCAACTAACGAATGTCTCAACATAAAACACGTTCCACTAGTACTTTTTATATCAACTAGACTACCAGCATAATCTGCATCTGAATACCCTTTTAACTCAAAGTTATCATTAGTTGGATACCATATACCAAAGCATGAGGTGTGCAACAGATACCTTATAATTCTTTTTACAGCTTTTAAATGAGATTCCTTTGGATTTGACTGAAACCGTGCACATAAACAAGCAGAGAACATAATGTCTTGTTTAGAAGCAGTAAGATAAAGAAGTATACCCATGTGTATCGTTCTTGGCATAAAAAGAAGATTTTTTAAATTTTCCCAGTTGATCACTAGCTGATTGAAATCAGATTATGGTGCAGATTTTCAACATATAATACATCGTTGTTGCCCATTGTGACTCTGCCACCTTTGTATTTCTCAAGGCTAAGGAACTTTGATTTGTCGCCCGTCATGTGCTTGGAACAGTTGGAATCCAGGTACCACTCTAGCTGTTCCTTAGCCTGCCAACACACCTACACGAGGAAAGAGTTTTGTGACCTATTTCTTTTTATAGGTCCATGATTGTTAGTGACAAAAGATTTTGAAAAACAAGTTTGTGTAGAACCAAGACAACCTATGTTTGTTCCTTTTGTCACCTAGATTTGTTTGACTTTAAGGGATTTTACATTTGTGCCTTTAGGAACCCAAATTGGTATGGTTTTCGTGTGTTTGGGTCTAAACCAGCAATTGTTTTGATTATGTCCAATTTTTCTACAAATCGTGCACTTGGAGTTTACGTGATTAGTTTCACTTCTAACTCTTTCAGATTGAGTATACCCAAGTCTTTGTCTAACAGTATTAACAGTTTGTTTCCCTAATAGCATATTTAGTGATCTTTCTCCTTTGGAGAATTTTCCTAAAGTTGTAGACAATTGTTGGACTTGTAACTTGAGAGATTCATTTTCATTCAATAACAACGTGCACTTTTTAGTAGAATTTTCTCTCCTTGTATTTTCACTTTCTTTCAAAATCAGAATTTCATTTTCAAGCGATTTAATTTTAATTTTTGATATTTTTATTTCCTCTTCAAATGATGGACACTTATCACACTTAGGGCTTTTATTTCTATAGTTTTGAACCATTTGATCAAGCTGCTTATTTAGTTCTATCAAACTATCTCTTTGTGATTCAATTTTAGCGTACTTCTCCCTATGTCTTTCAAAACAGCCATTTACTTCATGAAAATATATAAGTAATTGCGGGTGAGTAAGTTTTGATACCTCACTTGGCTCATCATCATCGCTGTCACTTGTTTCTCCTTGAAGACACAGATTTTCTTTTTCACTCTCACTGCCGGTGCTTTCATCATTATCTACATCACTTTCTTTCCAAGTTGCTGCAAAACTTCTCCTTTTCGGTTTCTTTCCTTTGCCGAGTTGATTTTGAGGACAATTGGGCTTGATATGACCAGGTTTATTGCACATGTGAAAAATGATCTCCTGCACTTTTGAGTTGTATAAAACTTTGACGATTCTATTCTTCAGTTGTTGATTTAGGGCAGGATTTCCATATTTGTTGTTCCACCTTTTGAATCTCTTTATTATCAGTGCCAGTTCAGCTGCTCCTTCATCATCACCATCATCTTCACTTTCCACCGTTGTTCCTTTGAGAGCTATTGATTTCTTTTGCGTATCACCTCCTTCACGTTCTTCCTTGAATTTGATTTCTAGCTTATAAGTGGTGAGATTTCTGATGAGTTCTTCAACTTTAATTTGTTTTAGATCCTTTGATTCTTGAATGGAAGTCACTTTTGCTTCTAAATTTCGTGGAAGAATTCTGAGTATTTTTCATACTATTTCCAGCTCTGTGTATGGTCTTCCTAGGGATTTTGATTTGTATACAAGATTAGAAAGTCGTCCATACGTTTCTTGGACACTTTCATCCTTTGCCATTGTGAAGTTCTAGTACTCGCTACTAAGCATGGCAAGGCGAGATTCTTTACCCTGAGAGGTTCCTTCATGAGTCACTTCAAGCGTGTGCCAAATTTTCTATGCGGTTAGACAATGTAAGACACGGTTAAATTCAGTTTGATCTAATGAACAAATAATCGAATTCATAGCTTTAGTATTAGCATTTTGCAGTTTATTTTCAAGATCTATCCATTGATCCTTAGGTTTTTCAACTTCTTGATTATCTACCATTACTGTTGGTGTCCTATATCCCGTTTCAATAATATTCCATGCATCTATGGTTTTCAAAAAAAATTTCATTCTAGTTTTCCAATATACATATTCACCATTGAACATGGGTGGTCTAACTATGGACCGACCTTCAACAAAAGCATTATTAAAAGAAGTCATTTTAAAGAAAATCAAAATTTTAAAACAGAAAAATGGTTTTTGTTCCTAGCTCTGATACCACTTGTAGGATTGTTTTCACCCTAGAGGGGGTGAATAGGGTGATACTAAAAATTAATGCGGAAATAAAAATAATAACAGAAAGCAATGCAGTAAAGATCACACAAAGTTTTACCCGGCTTTGGAAATAACCTGCCTACGTGCTGCCCCCAAGGTTTCTATTAGAAATTAAGTAATCAGACGCTTACAAACACACGTAAACTTGCGACACCTGCTACTTGATTAACCTAACTCTAAGCTCAAAACCTTGCCATAACTCAGCCATTGAGTTGCGAATTCTCGAACTACAAAACCGTATTTTGTAAACCTAGTTAAACTAAAGTCTGATTTAAATAAGAATTAAAAACAAACAAAACAACTAAAAATAAATATGCAACCCTAATCAAACTTATTCGGTCCAAATAAATAATAAAAGAAAACAAATGTATATGGCCCACTTAAAAATTTGTTTCCCTTTTATTTTGCTTCTGGTTTCATGCCGTCTCGTTTCTTTTTTCAATCTGGAATTAGGGTTTAGTGATGAATTGAAGACGCCGATTCAATTGATCAATCGCAGTGATTATTTCGCTTTGATTGGCTTTGTCAATTGATTCTCTGGCTTTGATAGCTTGCGGTCGCTTCAATTTTGTCAAGCTCGAATAGTATGAAATTAGTATGTGATTTTTACCCCTTTTTCAATTTTTGATTATACTCGACTTATCGATTCTGCTGACGATGATAATGGGATTAAATAGGATAAAATCCCTAAATTTTCATTCGTATAACTTGGTTTGAATTTGTCGTGATTTTATCATCTGCGTTGATTTTTGATCGTATGATCTTGAGACCTCTGACTGGTTCATTCCTCGATTCTAGCTTGGCATTTGAATTTTTTTCTGTTCTTTTCTTTTACGACTTGTTCATCTGTTGCTTATCGGTTGAATACGTTCCGATAATTGCTGCTACGACTTGTTCATCCTCTGAATGTATTTTTGATAAATTCAAATTCGTTTAAATCTATTCGAATTTGTAAATACTTTACTGTCAACAACTTGTTCTTCATTCACTGACACTGCAACTTTTTCTACTCCTTGACTTTGTTTCTCGAACTACCACAGATACTATGCTTTGATCATGTCATGTTCTCTTGTGCACTTCATGCTGACTGAACTAAACTTGTGTATATGCATGTAGTCCTTGTGCCATTTGAAATCTGGTTGTAGTTGTCTGCATTTTCTTGTACATGTTGTCATGTTGTATGTGTTCATTGCATTTCACCTGTCCTTATGCACTAGTATTCTCTGGAGTCTTGATTTTGTGATAGTTGCTTATTGATTTCCATGTTCATTTCCTTGTAGTGTTTAACAGAACTGCCTTGTTAAGAATTTTGTGTGTCTGGTTCCATCTTCATGTATTCATGTGTGTGTTGTTGTGAGAATTACACATCCACACTGGTTGGAGTCTGGTTGCATGTGAACTTGTATTCATGAGGTCTGGTTTAGTTGATACTTCATGTGTACTGCATTTGATTTAGAGAACTGGCTTTGTACATTTCTTTGTTATCTTTGAAACCAGTGTAGCCTTCATACCTGAACTGACAAGTGTATGTATATATGCATATATATGCATACATGTGTATCTTCGTGTATGTTGGCTGGTTGCCTCTGGTCTGCATGATGTGGTGGAAATGGAACTTGATTGTACTGCTTGCTTGATTTATGTTGAAGTTGAGCTTTGATATCCATTTTGCATATGTACATTTTTGCTGTGTGCCTATGGTTATTTAATCTGATCTGGTTTGATTCATGTGTGTTCATTGTATACATGTCTAGTGCACTTGTTGTTGTGAGTCTGTTATGTTGATGCTCTCTCTGTTCTTGGCCCTTGTGCATCACATAAATGTTGAAACTGTCATGTGGTCACCTGATTCAAGTCTGTTTGCATTTGAATTCTGCACTTTGAAGTTGTTCATGCCTCTGAACTGTAGTATTTCTGATTTTGTATTTTCACATGAGGTAAATTACTGTTGTCAACATATAGGGTCACATGTACAACATAAATAACAACATGAGAAGGTTTACTTCCAACAACGAGTGCTAAGCCTCGTGCTAAGCAGATATATATATATAATCATCAAAGCTCCAAAGAACAACAAAAGCAATTTCATCTGATGTCAACATGTATAACTCATAAAAGAGTTTATTTAACTTGTAAGTGATCACTAAGTATAAATAGGCATCAAAATAGCTCTTAGGCTATAAGAGAAAATTCATCATTAACAAATCACCATAAATTGGATCCAAAGCATCAAACAACAACAAAGTCAACAAAAGCATCAAAAATGAAATCCAAAGCAGCAAATTACACATGCATCAACAAAAGAGCTCCCCCCGATCTTTGCCTAGTACTATATACGTATTCAGGCGCCCATCACTACGACCCCCCTCCCCCCCGTGAAATGAATACGTATATAAGACCCCCCGGGTCTGGCTTCCCCCCGAAGCAAGTACTGGCAATAACAATAAACAACAAAGAATGTGTCACAGACTTCCCAATAGTAACTTGAAAAGTGAAAACGATACGTCCCATACCGCACGTTTCACTAATCGTTTTACTACTAGCCAGCCTACTTCACACCAGAAAATAACTTCAATCAACAAGTTCGGAATTAATCGGTATAATTAAACTACGTGTCTCATACCACGTGGTTTATTATATTGTTTAATCTACTTCCTCGTCTTCTCGAAGGGGCAAAAACGTATGGTTTTTATATACTGAAAATACTGGGTTTGAGAAAACGAGTTTATAAAACAATTTTGAAATCATTTGGATATTACTTTAAAAAACTCTATGTATTGAAAATATTGTATATTATATAGCTTTGAGATAATTATAATTTTAAAACAAACTTAGAAAACATTTATCTCAAAGCAATAATTTATATATAGAAAATCTTTTAAAAATCGGTTTATAAAAACGTGTAGTGTCAACAAATTCATGAAATCGACATACGAAAATCATCTAAAACCTCACCAATCCGAAGTATGGATTAGTGGTAATATTGGCTCTTCCATCTTAGGTTCAAGCCAACCAAAACAAGATCGAAATTTGCTTCAGAAATCCATGTAAAACAACTCAAGAAATTTTCAGCTGGAGCAAAACATGCTCCGATTCAAAGTTCCAGGCGAGTTTTCGACTAGTTACAAAGGTCTAAAAGCTTTGAAATTTTACATGCATAGAGTTCAACAACTCTACTTTCAATAATAAAAAATTGACGCAATCTGATAAGAAACAGGAGAGGTATAAGGTCACAAAGTTGGACTCACAGCCAGATTTCACTGTAAAAAGCTAGAGCAAAACATGCTCCGATTCAAAGTTCGGCAGCAAGTTTCTATAAGATAGAGGTCGGAATGACCTAAAATTTGACATGCATATAGTTCAACAACTCTACTTTCAATAAAAAAGAATGGACACAATTCAATAAGAAACAGGAGAGATATTTGGTCGCAAAGTTGGACTCACAGCTAGATTTCACCGTATAAAGCTGGAGCAAAACATACTCTGATTTAAAGTTCGACAGCAAGTTTCTATAAGCTACAGAGGTCGGAATGACCTAAAATTTGACATGCATATAGACCAGCACAATACTATCATTCAAAAAAATTTGGCATGATTTCGACAAGAATTGAGCAAGTTACAGTAGCTCAAAGATGGACTGAGAGCTGTTTTGGACTGTAAACAGAAATTTGAAGTTTGTTTACAGATTTCAGCAAATTCATCAAAACCGGTTCAGATTTCAACACTATCACTGGAAACTAGAATGTGTGAGTTATACTCACCTTATTAGCGATTTTCAGAAATTTTCCACTAAGGATTTGGCTCAAGATTGGTGCTTGAAGGTTTGAAAAGATGCTCAGCTTCCTGTAAAAACATTTACAGTGACATGTAAAAGAGTATTCAACACACAACTTAATTTTACAAACTTGAGATGAGAATGGAACAAATTCATGATTTTGAGGGGGAGTACCTACTTATGGCTTGCTTTTACAACTTAGTTTCAGTTTTTAGTTGGAATTAGAAGCTTCGATTTGAGTTTTTGTAAGAGGTTCCTTATTTACTTTGCTGTAGTTTTCTGAGAAGGAGGAAAGTGTGTGTTGAGGAAGAAAGTACGTACTGGAATTATTCCAGACATTTTCTTCCTTAACCCACTTAATTAGTGGGCCTAATTAAGCCTAGTTGGACCATGTTTGAATAGATTAGGCTTATGTTAGCTTAAGTAACCTAATTAGCATTGTTTTAGGTCATTTTCTTCTCTATTTTTGTTGTTTAACTTAGGATTTGACATTTTTAACACTATTCAACTTTTCAAAAATTCATACCAACCTATTTAAAATACTTTTACACCTTTTTAACTTTATTTTAGTATGTTTTAATCTTAAATTTTCATTTTTCCAACAAACGTTAAATTTTAACTTCCTTCATTAAAAACTTACATTTCTTAACACAAAAATTATTCAAATTGCATTGTTTTAACACGATAAATTTAGGAACATACTAAAATTATTTTTAACACACAAAGATATATTTTACAACCAATATTTACCAATTTACAAACAAATTGTATATTTTACACTTTTACGTACAAAACCTATAACTTAATGCTAAAATTATACAAAACATGATATTTTGACCCAAACAAATTTGTATAATCCCACTAAAATTATTTTAACATACAAATATTGATTTTTCATCGATATTTACGTTTTTACATTTTCTTTCAACTCAATTATATTCAGAAAAACACGGTTTGTTCAAAAATTCATTGTTCGCTCATATATTGCAATTTGTTTCAATAAATTGCATACAAATCTTATAAACACTTATTTCATCCAATTTTCGCTTTATAAAGTTTACTAAGACTTGGTTTTCCATTTATTAAATTTATTTACACTCAAAGAGTAAATTTGAAATCCAATTCATCCCAATACTTTATTTAGTACAAATTTAGCTTCAAACACATATATTACTTACTTAATAACCTAAACACATTATTTGAATTTATTTTCTTTAAATTAACCACAATTTGAATATATTCCATCAAAACTTCTTATTTAATCATTTAAAATGATTAAATACCCACTTCCTCCAAATTTCACAAATTAAACACCAAAAACTCAAATTTAAAATGCAACTTAGATAATTATTTAAATTATCTTTCACAATTAGTATATACTTCTTCATTAATAAATTATAATCCTCATTATAATTTATTAATCGTTATTACAGGTACTCGCCAAAAGCAGGGTTGTTACAGACTACCCCCCTTATAAAAATTGCATCCCTGCAATTTCCTTGGAGAAAAGTTGTATTCAACCGATTTATTCCCTCAACAAAAGAATTAGACAAAGGAATTGATGAGCTTGACTTTAAATTTTCTCACCTCCACCATGAGAAGATAGAAAATTTGGATACGATCGCTCGATGAATTCTCTGGTTTCCCACATGCAATCATTGGGATTATTAGACCATTGAATCTTCACGAGCGGTACGTTCTTGTTCCGAAGGCGTTTAACCTCCAAAGCAAAGATATACACGAGATGTTGCATTAAAGAAAGATCAGGTGAGACCTCAAGCTCCTCTAATGCACAAGAATCAAGCACAGAATCTGAATCGCGTGGACACTTCCGCAACTGAGAGACGTGAAACACGTCGTGAACTTCAGAAAACCGGGCTTGAAGTGCTACTCTATAAGCAACAGGACCAATACGCTTAGTAATAGGAAATGGCCCAATGTATTGGGGAGCCAATTTCCCAGCCTGACTGAAGCGTACCACCCCCTTTAAAGGAGATGCACGTATATAGATATCATCGCCAACTGAGAATTCAAGAGGCTTCCTACGATTGTCCGCATAGGATTTTTGACGACTCTGGGCCTCTTTCATTCTCGCTCGAATAAGAGTAATCTTCTCAGAAGCTTCTCGAATGGAGTCGGGGTCCAATATCATCTTTTCCCTAGACTCTAGCCAACATGAAGGAGAACGACACGGCCTTCCATATAAGGTTTCAAATGGAGCCATGCCGACGCTAGATTGATAGCTGTTATTATATGTGAATTCAACCAAAGGAAGGTGGTCTTCCCAACTACCACCATAATCAAGAATGCAAGCTCGAAGTAGGTCTTCTAATATACGATTCACCTGCTCAGTCTATCCATCAGACTGTAGGTGGTAAGCAGTACTGAAATTAAGCTTTGTGCCCAAAGCTTGCTGAAGACTCTGCCAAAAATGACTCGTAAAGAGTGGATCACGATCACATACGATAGGAATACCGTGCAATCGCACGATTTCCTTAATATAAAGCTTTGATAAGAAAGATTCTGTCCTATTAGATTTAATAGGAATAAAGTGTGCTGACTTAGTGAGACGATCCAGTATCGCCCAAATGCTGCTATGGCCCGACCTCAAACGAGGTAAGCCATCAATAAAATCCATAGAGATCTGGTCCCGCTTCCACAACGGGACCTACAAGGGCTGAAGGAGGCCACTGGGTCGTTGATGTTCGGCTTTTACAAGCTGACAAGTCATGCAGTTACTTACATAACTCGCCACATCTCGCTTCATGCCATCCTAGTAATATAAGTGACGCATGTCAGCATACATCTTGCTGATGCCAGGATGAATGGTATACTTAGAACGATGACACTCAGCTAGAATGTCCCGCCTTAGCTCTGGAATAGATGGCACGACTAACCGATTCTTCCTACGAAGGCATCCATGGCTGTCGATGCTGAAATCCCTCAACTCAATATCATTACGGGATTTAGACTTACATCGCTGAATAAGAGAAGAAATATCGGAATCTTGCCGTTAAGCCTCGGCAATTCGATCTAATAGAGTGGGTCGAGCATCCATACTATATAATAAGACTGGAGCATTTGAAGTAGAAGCACGATCTCGAATGTCACAAATAGATAAAGTCTCTAAAGCTTTCCTTTCTACAAGCATCATGGAAACTATAGCTGACTGCTTACGACTTAATGCATCAGCAACTCGATTCCCCTTTCCAGGAGTATATTGGATATCAAAATCATAGGAAGCGAGGAATTCGAGCCAACGTTGTTGTCGCATGTAGCTCTTTCTGGGTGAATAAGTACTTGAGTAATTTGTGGTAGGTGTAGAGGATAAAGTGCTCGCCCAATGAATAATGTCACCATATTTTCAAAGCAAAGACCATGGCGGCTAGCTCCAAATCATGGGTAGCATACTGAACCTCTTTCGGACATAATTGCCTTGAAGCATAGGCAACTACCCGATCCTTCTGCATAAGCACAGCACCGAGACCGCAATGACTGCCATCGGTGTAGACAATAAGATCTTGGTTCCCTTCAGGAACCACCAAAACAGGCGCTTGAGCAAGAAGCTCCTTTAGTTGCTGAAAAGAGGCTTCGCATTGATCAGACCAAATAAAGCGAACGCCTTTACGTGTAAGGCTAGTAAGAGGAAGCACAATATGGGAAAAGTCTTTGATGAATCGACGGTAATAACCCGCCAATCCAAAGAAACTGCGGATCTCAATAACATTCTCAGGCCTCTTCCAGTTCTGAATGGCTTCGATCTTTGACGGATCGACCGAAATACCATTAGACGATACTACATGACCTAAGAACTTGACTTGCTTCTCCCAAAAATGGCACTTAGAAAATTTTTCTTTGAGTTGATATTGGCGAAGAGTACTTAAAATAATCCTTAGATGATAGGCATGATCAGCTTTAGACTTAGAATAAACCAGAATGTCGTTGATGAATACAAGAACAAACTTATCGAGATATTCCCGGAATACTCGATTCATAAGGTCGACGAAATATGCGGGAGTATTCGTTAAACCGAATGGCATGACGAGCCACTCATAAGAACCATATTGGGTGTGGAATGCTATGAGAGGAATGCTATCCACGCAACTCGAAGCTGATGAAATTCCGTGGCAATGTCAAGTTAAGAAAAGACCTTAGCACCACTCAACTGATCGAACATTTCATCGATCTTGGGCAACGGATAACGATTCTTGATGGTTAACTCGTTAAGCTTGCAGTAATCGACACATAGCCTAAGAGTTCCATCAGATTTCTTCACGAATACCACTGCGGCACCCCACGGTGAAGAGCTGGACTGAATAAACCGCTTGGCTTCAAGTTCTAAAATTTGCCTTTTGAGTTCCCCATTTTCTTTAGTCGACATCCTAGTAGGAGGACGACTAACTGGCTCTGCTCCTGGAATGAGGTCAATGCAGAACTCGATCGCCCGCTTGGGTGGCAGACCCAAAATAAGCTCAAATATATCAGCAAAGTCACATACAATTGGAATATGAGACACATCATCATCATTGTTTCGAGATTCGAGAGAGAAAAAGAGGTTTCGAAATCGTAATCGACGTTCGGAAGAATAAGAGATAGCTGAGCAGGCGAGTCGGGATGTCGAAGATATAAGACCCTCTTAGAACATAGAATCGTGGATCATGTCAAAACCAAGGAAGTGGATCACATGCGGATTCGCATGGAAAGGAAAGTCACATATAAATATCTCAACTTCTTCACACAAGCCAAGAGTTGAAGATCCCCCGATGGGATTTGCAATCCATAGTGAAGTCATCATACAAGTCAAATCCAAAGAAAGAGTATCAACGAGCTCTTTCGATACGAATGAATGCGACACACCCGTATCGAATAAAACTCGAATAGATCGATCGTGGAATAATATGGAACCCTCAAGGATAGAAGGAGTACTTTGAGGCTGAGATGAACCACCAGAAGCATTTGCTACATTCAGCTTTCCAGATTTGTTAGACTTAGGAGCTATAGGACAAGAAGACGACCAATGCCCTTCCTACTTACAATAACGACATATGTGAGGCTTAGGACAATCCCGAATCAAATGATCATTGGCACCGTAGTTGTAACATCCCCTCTTAGTAGGAGGTGCTACACTGGGCTGAGAGTTGGAACAGACCGATTTCTTCTTCTGATTCTACTGAAAGGACTTTGACTTGTGAAAGGGAAAATGCTTCTTGTTCAGATTTTTTCGAACCTTTGACTCATCATTGCTATCTTTCTCATTTTCGACCACTTCAAGATGAAGGGCCGCATCCACAAGCTCCTCAAAAGATAGCTTAAGCTGAAGCATAAGAGATTTCTTCAAATATTTCTTGAGGCCACTATTTTTCACCTATGGGACTTAGCTTGGTATCAGATCCTATGTGAGTGAGAACTCAGACTTAGGTAGCTACGTAGATTTACCTATGGGAAACCAGGGATTTGACTTGGTAACTATTTTTCAATGCCATACTTTATGACTTGGTAATTAGCGGCACCCTAGTTCTTCTCATCCGGGACACATGCGTGGATCTTTGTACATGCTTACTACTAGAAGTTGGCTGCCTATGTCACTAATACCAGGGACGAGCTAGATCCAAGTCATTTTGTCTCACACGGGCGAACTTTCTTGCTTATTCTAGAAAGAACTTGAATACACTAGCGCTCAATTGTACTCTTTCCTTAGGTGGAAAACATACTATATATATAATATGAACGAGAATGCTACTTTTTAATATTAATATCGGGTGATCAATCTATCATCGAGAACCTTTATCGGGAGTTTCTGAGATAGGAACTTGTTTGCCACCTCCAAGTCAATTAGAGAACCGAAGCTCCTGAGGAAGCCTCCTGATTCTCTTTATGATGGCTCCTATCTAGTACCTGCCTTCTTGTAGATTGCTTCACCATTGCTTTAAATCCAAGCTCTAGATCTTTTCCAAACTCTAAATCTGAATTCCAAATCCGCGGGGGCTAGCTTTCTCAATGAAAGCACCAAAATGTTGGCAGCAAAAATTGCCACCAACACCCAGTTGTATGAAAGAACCAATATACAATACAATCACAGAAATATGAAGAGGAATAAATGAAGAACAAAGTTAAAATAATCAAAAAGCAAGTAAATAGAGACATATATTTATAGTGGTTCAGCTAACTTCGACCTACGTCCACTCCAAAGATTTTCCTTTTATTAGTTTATACTGCTGATTACAATTACAAACCCATGAAATTCAAGAATAAAATTGGAAAAGTATAGCCTAGTTAAATGATGAAGTGAAGCAGGAAGAAGATCCTGTTTCTTATGTTATGCCTGCTATATTTATAGGGAAAGGCGTGCATGGATCATGCTGAAATTTTGGCAGAAGAACCTTCAGGCCATGGCGAGGCCACCCAAGAATTTTCAAGCCCATTGGGACCCACAACAGGGATCGGTACTGATCCCTGTTTTTGTGTCAAAATGGGGTGCGATCTCTTTGGAAGGTTCCCCATGGTGTTATCTACTTGCCCTCCAAATTTTGTACTATTCCGACTTACGATTTGTGAGATATCGCGTTTCCCGTGAAATGGTGATGCATACATTCTAATTTCAACCGGTCCCTTTGGATGGATAAGGGTTGATCCCTCCAAACATCTCCAAATGACATGCGATCTCTAGAGGAGCTTCTCCATGTTGTGTTATGTATAGTCTCCAAGTTTCATTCCAATTGGATTAGTAGAACTCGAGTTAAAGATCGATCTTTGTTGCAATATGCTGTGAAGGTTGATTATAGCCGATCCTTATGGAAGGTTACGGGTGAATCCCTCCAACTTGCTCCAAATGATGTGCAATCCCTATGGGGTATTCCACATGTTGTATTTAGTTTGTGCTCCAAGTTTCATGTCAATTGGATCTGTAGATGTTGAGATATTGATCGATCTTTGCTATAAAGTTGGGTTTAGCCGATCCCTAAGAGGGAAGTGGGCCGATCCCTCTTTCTTCATCCTTTTGAGGTGCGATCCCTAAGGTAGGCTCCCTAAGGTCCCCACATCTTGCTTACAAAATTTTGTATGCATTGGACTTATGGATTTTGAGATGTTGATTGTTTTCCATTGAGTGATGCTTGCTTGGTTGAAATATGCAGATCTCTTCTGTACGATCCTTTTATACCAATCCCTTTTATACCGATCCCTTTCTTAGGTGAAGTAATTTGCCCATAACTTGAGCATACAAACTCCAAACGACTTGAGATTTGAAATGTAGCTTCGTGGGGCATTTCTTATCACTTTATACTGGTCATACCTAGTTTGGGAAAAAATTAAGGATAATTACTTATCCCCTAGGGAAAGCGATATGCACCGATCCCCTGCCTTTGGGAGGCACTAATCCGTACTTAGAATATTCTGGAAAGTCTATCTCATGGTCTCGGTTGATCATCGCTTCATATCATTACCTGCACTTGATCTCTGGACCTCACAATCATCGCTCTGGTCTACTGACCTTGATAATCATTACGTCTATTGGGTTAAATCCACCTGTATACTACCTTGGCAAAAGGGTGTTAACATAAGGGGGCAGCTAAATAAATTCATCGTAGTGTTTGTGGATGATATTCTAGTACTCTCTAGACATGAGGGTGAGTACGAAAATCACTTAAGGTAGGCTCTAGGGACCTTAAGGAGGCACTAACTAAAAGCCAAATTCTCAAAGTGCCACTTTTGGAAGAAGGAGATGAAGTTTCTCGGTCATATTTTTTTCGATAAGGGATTGTTTATTGATCTTACAAAAGCTGTAAGCTATTTAAGGATGGAGGATTTTGAAAAACACCTTGGAAGTTAGGATTTTTTATGGCTAGCGGGTTACTATAGGAAATTCATCAAGGACTTTGCAAAGATAGCAGTCCCACTAACTTTCTTAACTAAGAAAATCTAGTTTTCGCATGGAATGAGAAATGCACAAAGGCATTTGAGAAGCTGAAGGAGCTGTTGACCAATGCGCCAGTACTTACTATTCCTGATGGGACGAAGCCTTTCACTGTTTAAACTAAAGCATGTGGTATGAGATTAGGAGCCATTCTTATGCAAGAAGGAAGAGTGATAGCCTATGAAAGTAGACAGTTGAAGGAAAAAGAGAAGAGATACCCAACTCATGACTTAGAGTTAGCGGCTATCCTTTTTGCTTTGAAGATGTGGAGGCACTATCTTCTGGGAAAAAGGGTTGAGTTATTCACTGACCACAAATCCCTTAAATACATGTTTTCCCAAAAGGATTTCAACCTTAGGCAGTAGAGGTGGATGAAGTTCATAACATCATATGACTTTGGTATATCTTATACCCCCGGAAAAGGGAATGTTATCACCGACATCCTTAGCAAGAGGCATGCTACTATTGGTGCTATTTATGAGTGGAGGCAGTTGGAGTTCCTCTTGAATTTCAATTTCCAACCGCCAACAGAACACACTGTAAGCTATTTGGTAGAAATGGCGGTTAGATCAGCATTGATGGACCACATCGGACAAGAGTAGAAGAAAGATGCAGCGATAATAGACATTTTGGACAAGCTTAGTTGAGGAGAGCATTTTCCCCACGTCGGTAGGTATGCAGTTGACGAAAGGGGATGCTTGAGGAGAAATAGATGCCTATGAGTCCCTATGAAGGAAGATGTCTTAGAGGAAGTTCTGGCTGAGAGTCACCATTCTAGAATGACAATTCACCCCGATGGATATAAGATATATAGGGTTATGAAGTGGATTTTCTATTGGTCGGGGATGGAGAAGAGGTTAGCGGAGTTTGTTTAAGTGTTTAAGATGCCAAAGGATAAAGGTGGAACACGAGAAGCCCGTAGGACTGTTACTGCTATTGGAGGGCTAACTTGGAAATGAGAGCATATATCGATGGACTTTATAGATAGGTTGCCTAAGAGTCAAAGAGGCAATGAGGCCATTTAGGTTGTTGCAAATAGGCACACTAAAAGCACCCACTTTATTCCTGTTAGGAGCAATAGGACTTTAACATCTCTAGTGAAAATTTATATTAGGGAAGTGTTACAACTACACGGAGTTCCAATTTGCATTGTTAGCGATAAGGACCCCTTATTCAATAGCGAATTTTAAAGGAGTTGGCAGTCAGCTTTAGGAACAAATTGAATCTTAACACCGATGGCTAGATGAAAAGGGTGAATAGGATTTTGGAGGACTTGTTGAGAGATTACATCATGGATTTCGGATTACATTGGGAGCTGCATTTACCCTTAGTAAAGTTCGCGTACAATAATAGTTACTAAGCAACGATTGGCATGGCACCGTTCAAAGTGTTGTATGAGAGGCCTTGCAAATCGCTTAATTGTTGGTAGGAAATTACTGGAAAAATTCTACTTGGATTAGATTTATTTGTGAGACCTTGGATAAGATAGATATGATTAGACTGCAGACGAAAGCCGCACAGGACCGTTAGAAGTCCTATGCTGACAGACGAAGGAAGGAATTGGAGTTTGCGGTAGGAAACATGGTGTTTGTTAATATTTCCCTTCTTAGGAAGGTTATGAAGTTTGGTACATCGGGGAAGTTGGTGCTAAGGTTTGTTGGGCCTTTCTTGATCTTGGAAAGAATAGGAAAACTTGCATTTCGAGTGAAGCTGCCTGATAAGTTAGTAGGAGTCCATGACTTTCTTTCATGTTTCGCTCTTGAGGAGATGCCTTCATGACACCGCTACTACAGTAGAACCTGATCAATTAGCAAAGGTAGAGACGAAGTTGATAACATCTCGTGCTACTGCACGCATTGTGGAGAATGGGACTAGGAAGTTCCGCAACAAAGAAATTAGGCCAGTCCAAGTACAATGGGGAGATAACCCAATAAAAAGCACATAGGAAACTGAAGAAAGGATGAATGATTCTCATCCCGAGCTTTTCTCTGGTATACTTTTTCTCACCAAAATTTAGGTTTTTGGTTGCATTGTGTTTTCTAGATTGAATGGTAGTAAATGGTTGCCACACTTTTTACTATTATTTTTGCACTCATGTAAAATTTTATGCATATTTTGGATGCTTGCATACATGCCTATATGTCACAACCTTGCATTCATGCTAGGACTGAGTTCACCTATAGTATATTGCATATATAATCACATTGTACTTTTAGCTGAGTGATTAGTTGTGTAGATAATTTGGTTGTATAACATGGATGTTGAGTGCGCGTTACACTATCTGCCCCTTAAGGATTTTAGGGGTGACATCCTTTTTAAGGTAGGGGGAGAGAATGTAATACCTCGTAAAAATTAATAAGGAATTAATTAATTAATAATAAAGTTAAAAATGGAAATTTTGTGAATGTCATAATTTGACCATGAAATTACACCATTGTGTTCATAGCGATTTTCTTATCACCCTTTGTTAACGAATTTCTTCATCAACCCCAAAAAGTGTAAGGTGCGTGAAACATGGTTGAGGTAAGAATAAGGCAATCCTAGGCTAGTTTGCTAGGAAGCCACATGCTCCATACCGAATCCATGATAATCTTGAAAGCATGAGTGTTTAGTAATTCAAAGCAAGTTATGATTGGAATCACAAGTGATTGAGAATTCGAAACAAGTCACAATTCAAGTTAGGATTAAAGCCTTATGTCAACTTGTTGAGAGTATGTGTGTTCATTAGCAAAGCCAAAGTCATGTCGAAGTCTAAAGTGCATAAGAATCACAAGTCAAAGCTATGTCACTTTATTTAGTATGCTATGTGATTGCAATTGTACAAGCCCTTATTTGCATAAAGGTCATAAGAATTACAATTGGCATAAAAAATCACTAAATTTATTTAGGGTCACAAACAATTAAATTGTAAGAATGGGAAAATAATTGATCATCTTTTCCTCTATGCCCCTAGGTTCATATTTATAGGGGTGGAAAGATATGACATGGATGCTACATGCCAATGCGGCATGCTTGATCTTCGACATCAACGTCAAATCTCGATGGCGCTTGGGATATTGCTTTGATTTGATGATTCACAACATTCTTTGGTGTTTTAAAGGATTATGACAGCATTATTCTGATTGCATATGGCTTGATAGCTTTCGACATCATCCCTAAAAATGAAGGCATTCGACATCCTTTATCGTACTGGCGACATGCGATATGCTTTTGTATATTGCCTTGGTTGGTAAACAACGACATCATTATGACACGACATTGGTGATAGGCAGTATTGAATAGATGTCTCATTGCTTGAAAGGCGACATTGAATGGAGGCGACAACCTCATATTTGTTGTTCCTTGACACTTGAAATCTCTTAGCTCATTTACCTCCGGCATTCGACATTGAAGAGATGCGACATCAATGTGATATGACATCAATGATAGATCATACCGCTATAATATTGATGGCTTACAATTTAGTGTTATTTGATATCATTGCCTTGATGATATGCGATATCAATGGTGTACGACATCGATTATTAGCTTCAAACGATATCATCCACTGGCGTTATACGAGATGCAGTATTGATGGCATTCGGTATTCTTAGTCACTCCGATGACTTGCGACATTATCCACTTACCTTTATTGATGATAGGCGGCGCCAATGGTATGGGACATCATTGTAGGCCTTTGCCATTGGCTTTAATGACCTATTTTTTCTTTAATTTGACACTTCCTTTTTCTACGAGATCCTTTGACTTTGACCTTCT
Organism: Allium fistulosum; assembly: GCA_030737815.1. Classification (NCBI taxonomy): domain Eukaryota; kingdom Viridiplantae; phylum Streptophyta; class Magnoliopsida; order Asparagales; family Amaryllidaceae; genus Allium; species Allium fistulosum. Next base: position 371,625,657 of record CM060902.1, on the reverse strand, counting down.
TATCGTCGTCATGCCTTCATGTGTTCAGAATCATTAATGGTTGTAACATTTGCCCCCTAGCATGAAGGAAGCATTGACTTTTCAAGTCAATGTCTCGATAATGGAGCTTGCAACCCATTGGTCTTCTCCTTCAGGTCCGACCGCTCATTTAAATATAATCGAACGGTGACTATTTGTCTTCTTCCGCCCTATAAATAACAGAGCTTCTTCTTTAATTTCCTTTTTTACCTATGTTTCATAACTCAAGAAAAAGAGATTTTAAAATTCTCAAAATCATTTAAAACTTTCAATCTCAGGCATCTGAGCTAATATCAAGGTATGATCTTCATTTTTAATTACATCGATAACTTGGATTAAGAAATTTTATATCGGAATCATTATTAGGGTTTCATTTGGGAATTCTTGGATTTGAATCGATGTTTGGTTTTAGATATTATGTTTTAATCGTTAATTTTTTATTACTAATTGAAATAATGATCTATAATGCTTACGAATGGAATTACTTTTAAATTACTACATCAGTAGAGGATTTACTGGATTAATTAGAGTTAGGCGACATCAATCCTGGGAGCTTCTAGTTTATTTACGAAGTGAATAGCTTTATTAAACTCGAAACTTGATATTAGCTTGTTTGATTTCGAAATTGATGCCTTGTGACATCAAGATGAGGTTCATATCAATTAGCTTTACTCTTTGTTTACTATTTCGATAACTAACCCGAAGCCTAGAAAATTTTATAATGCGAGATCCTTATATCGTCAGTAATCAAACAAAGGTGCGACAACCAGTTTGAATCCTAAGAGTTATTATAATGCAAATTTTTTATCATGTCGGAGATAACCATGGGTGCGTCATTCATGAATTCGACATCAGTTAATGTTGTTGTCGCATGAATTTGATATTAACTCAAGGGGTTATTGCATGAAGTCGATGTCCTTATATTGCGTTATTACTCAAATTTTATGCGACATTACTAATTTATGTTGCAATCATTGTAAAGTAAACTCATGAGCTACCTCTACACTTAACATTTTCATAAAAACTTTTATTTTATTTTATTTTATTTATTTGTTTTTTCTATTTCAACATCATATATTGATTTCAGCTATTTACTATTTCAGCATTGGTTATTATTACAACATCATGTTATAATTTTGATAGTGCCACTAATGTGACACTCGACATCCCTCTTCCAATTCCACATGCTATTTTAAGGTACATTCAAGATGGTTTTTCACTCAGTTTTATTTTGAATAATCATAAACTTTATTTTCCACCATGGATCTAATTCTTTTACATACTTATAATTGATTAAAAGTTTATGCATTTCATGAATGTCATCATGAATTATTCAATAGTTATAACCTTTATTGTAATGAATTTCGTAAAATATTTAGTACTTCCCTCAAATTGTGCAATGTCACCTGGCAGGCAAATGGAATGCAAGAAAGCAAGCAAGAAGGAAAGTAAGCACACTAAGCCATCACCTTCTGCCAAGAAAGGAGATTACCATCTTAACCAATCATATATTACCACTCAAGAAGAAGTAGACTCTATCCTCCGACAATTTGGGATTGTGAACATAGATGTCAGGCCCGCTGGTCCTTCGGGTAGGAAAGACAACCCCCTAGATGGGTTTTTTTTTCTTTCACTCCAATTCATATCTGGCACTTAGGGTACCTGCCTTTCTCCAATTTTCTTTTACAATTCCTGAAGCACTTAAACATCGCTCTCATCCAATTGACTCCCAACTCGTACACCTATTTGAGTTGCCTAGAAATTCTTACTTGGGAAGCTAAACTCCCTTCTTTGAGTGCTGAAATCTTCATATCCTAGCCAGCGCTTTAAGAATAAGTGAGCGGCTGAATAATCCTCTGTATCGCCTTCGTCCATTCTCGAAGAGTTAATCATTAACACTATTAACAAGATGAAGGAACATGAGAACCAATTCTTCTATTTTAGATGTTATTCCCCTAAGATTAGGGGAAATTTCTCCTTTTTCAGTAAGTTTCCATTTCCTATCATTTATGTTATGTCCGTTGTTCTCTTATAATAAGTGTTTTTGTTCAGGTCCTGCTTCTAAATAGCCAAGCTCTCCTTTGGACGACACTATCCAGTCTCCGACTCAAGCTTCCAAGAGCATAGGCAACATGCTTATCCTTTTGATGGAAGTGAATCTCCAAAAACATTCCTTGATTTTAGATAATAACATAATACTTGGAGAACCTCCAATGATGAAGGGGAATGCTCAAAGGAAACGATCGTTAGTTATCAGTAACCGGAATACTTTCTCTATTTCCTCTCCAGTTCAACTTGAACCCTCTGGTAAATTTTTTTTTTATAACTTGTATGGAATTTCTTATAAGCTTCTTTCTTTGATATAGGCTCATCTTCTCTCATTATTTCTCCCCAAGTGAAGGAGGCTAAGGATGATGCTCCCTCCTTAACCAAATCGATAAAAACTGCTCCTATTTTGGATTCCATTGCTAAAACGGTTGAGGTCGCTGGTGCTCTTGCTGATATTCCACCTCCTCCCATGCGTAAAAATCCTAAACTCCTGGGCGAATATACTCCTGTTGTTGTGGCTACGGAGGCACATGTGACTATTGACTCAAGCCTTGATGTTGCAAATCTAGATTTCTCTGGGCATAGAGTTCAAAAATCAACTGATGTGGCTTATTCTTTGGATCCCCTTCTCAACATTTCTTTTTCTGATTCTCCAATTGCCCTTCGCCGTATATGTGATAGCTTGAACTGTTTCCTTCCCCAAGTGATTGTCTTCCTTTAGAGGCTCGGGCTCAGACTCCTGTGGCGAGCTTTGATGATCTTCTTTGATTGGCTCCCCAATCTCCTTCTTGGGTTTCTCTCAGGCCACCCCAGCCTATGATTTATTCTAAGGATCTTATTATTATTATTATTATTAAATAGCTCTTATCGGTATGCATTTGCTTTTGTGTTATTTTGGACTTTTAGCTCTGTATATCCTATTCTGACTTAGGCTTGTTATACATTCTAGGTAGCCAAACATATGTTCTTTCTCCAAAGAGGCTTCTTAAAGGCCTTCAACCAAAGTGGCCAACCTAAAGAACAAATCTCCTCGCTTAACAATAGTATAATTGATATCACTACAGCAAGGGATGAGGTTGTTTCTAAAAAAGACAATCTCGCTTCTTCTTTTGACGAGGAAATGAAACCTAAATAATCATTAGAGGAAGAAGTGAAAGCACTAAAGGCGGATCTTGACAAGGTCAATAAAGAAAAGGCCGAGCTAGCTAACAAGAATAAATCTTTGAAGGATAGGTTGAAAAGAAAGAGCGATATCCTGACTTATTCGAACAACATTATCAGGGATGCGAAGGAGAAAGTCTAGATTTTCTCAATAACGCTCTTACCAAGATTATTGAGAAGTGCTACAAAAATGCTTTGTTCGTGGCATATGCTGATAATGTACAAAAGTATCCATATTTAGAATTTCCTTCCTTCCCAGATTGAATGAAAAATTCAAAAGAAATTTTAGCCTCATATTGAGGAGAGCTTAGGGGTCACTTTAAGTAGAGTTTCCTGCCGAAGAGAAGGTCGATGCTAAAAAGTTATTAACTTTTGATGACCCCCGGGCTAAAGAGGAGACAGATTCTGAGGAGGAGGAAGATAATGATGACGACAATGATAATGATGATGGTGATGGTGACAAAAAGGGTCCTTCAAGACCAAAAGATGGGGGAAATGGATCAGGTGATCCTAACTTAGACTTTTCTACACATGATGCGGGCTTTTGCTAAATTCCCTGATCCCTAGGATGTTACGAAGAAGGATTCCTCCCCTAAAAGATAGTGCATCTTCCAACCGTCAACCAAGCGAGAAAATTCAGACCCCCACTTCTCAAGTTCTGACCTTCTAGGCATGGAGTTCTTTATTTAAATGTCTAAAGTTGCCAAGCAGTTTTAGTTAATAAGCTTACTATCTTACCTAAGGAAAAAGAAGAAATATTATTATGAGACTTTATACGAAAAGATTCAAAGGGAGGTGTGTCAATCATACAGAGAAGTTGATAGACTAGTTGATGAATATAACCAACTATCAGATAAATACAAACACCTCTCTGCTAGTGCTGCACGGTTAAATTTTTTCAAGGAAAAGCATGCTGCCCTTCGCTTAAAAAGAGCTCGCCTTCACTGGGTCAGAATTACGAGAGAGAATGCAGAATTAATGACTCTTTTTTGGATGTTAATTGATGATAGAAATGCTCCGGTGGAGTTTCTCTATAAAGTTTACTCTAGGGGAAAATTTGTTGACTTCTCTTACTTAGGTGAGAATAGTGAGGGTTTAATTAGATGTTTCCATCGTAGATATTTGGATGATCATGGGTCTGATCCTTATCCTGGGATGTGTTGGAACCATTTCAGGGTAGCGACCATTCCATTTTCTCCTCACTCCCTTTCCCTTGAGAAAATTCAGTATAATAAGGAGAGATTTGTTTCTGAATTTTATAAGGAATCAATATTGTATGAACCCAAATGACTGTATGATTGTAACGTGCAATTTAAATATCTTGTAAAATTTATCACTTTTGTTTCTTTGTTCTTAGTCTATTTTTCATATATTATATAGATTAAGTAGTCCTCAAGTAGTCTTGTTCCCATGGAAATCTTGAGTAAATTTATTAAGTTAAAGAGGGATTTTAAAGGGAAGTCTTTAACTCTCAGAATATCTCAATTAGCAAAACATTGTTTTCTTAGAGATCTACTGGAAGTTTATACATGATGTCCTCACTTTTGTTTTGATTTCTTGGGCGATGAGAAGAATAAACTGCTTAACAAAATTCAAACTAATCACGCTAAATTACTATGCAGTTAAACCGGCCCCCAGCTGGAAAATAAGACTATCACAAATTCACTCCAGTTAATACCCTAGAAAGGATTAGAGTTTCTTTTGATTCTTTCTTTACCTTATCTATTGGGTCACTTGAAAAGGCTAAAACTGTTGTTTCAAAACTTTAGGAGTTAGTTGTATATGGCACTGATGTAATTTTGAATTTGCCTAAGTTGTAAATTTTTGTCTTTTAATAAAGAAAACACTTTCTGTGTATTGATTTTCTTTCCTATCTATGTGTTAGGAAAAACAATTGACACTTGCATCTAGTGATACGGTTATTCTCGCCTAACTTGTTTTTATTAAAGATAGGCTTAGGGCAGAACTCGAGAAGAAACGCTTATCTCAAGCACACTGGCCTTACAATTTCCAAATAATCCTGATGTGCAAAACTGGCATGACAAATACTACAAATTAAGATTTATGTTTAGTAGTTTTAAAGAGATGACTTCTGATTTAGATAAACAAATTAAAGAAAGGGATGGGAGAATTCAAGAATTGAAAAGAAAAATAGAATCTATTGTCCAATATAGGCTTTCTTCTCAAAACACTGAAGCTGATGCTGAGATTGCTCGATTACATAAAAAAGTGATGGATCTCGAGGTAGAACTGTTGAACAGCAAGTGAACCGCCTGTCTTTGGAACTTATTGCGAATGGGGGTGATTCTAGCCTTCTTACTCCTACCCCTTTGATTGGTGAAGAAAAACACGCTTTCACACAGGAGATTGAAAAATTAAAGAGCAATATTCAGCTTTTAAAGGGAGCCAATAAAACGCTCGATCATGCATTGAATATTCAGATTGTGTCGATTAATGATACAAAGACTATTCGACCGAAGGAGAGGAAGCTTAAATAGCTTTTAAATTTGGCGATTCGTCACACTACCGATTCTTCTCCGGTTGTTGAAGACTTAAGGAGAGTGGCTAAAATCCTTGACTCATAGCTTGTAGTCTTTTTAATTAAAATATTTGTTGCTCAATCTTTTTTTGTTCCTGCAATTCTTGTATACAATGTATTAAATAACAAGTGAATTTGCATTTGAATGAATGTTACCTTGAATGTACCATATGTACCTTTTCTTTTGAATTTTCAGAATTATTTGAGATACGTAGCTTGCTTTCTAGCATTTTAATATGATATGTAGCTTTAGGTTGAGCATTGATTTGTCTTTGAAATTGCTTGATGATTGATACCCTGCTTTAAGATACAAACACCCTTCAATTTTGATATGGTCATCTGGCAGAATAATGTCTCTAGAAAACCATTATGACAATAATAATCTGCATAGAGGACCAGAAAATCCACCTGGCAATAATATGAATAGAGGATCAGAAAATCCATCCGGCAATAATATATTTTTTAGAGAAATCTCTCTTTCCTTACTTTGAAGCACACAACTTATATTTGATAGACCTTCCACTAGAAGATTGCTTTTGCTTTGGAACACAAATGGCTCATTCTAGATTGATCTTCCTCTAGAAGATTGAGTTGATCCATTCTTTTGGATAGAATTCGACCGACTCAATTGGCTTTTGTCACCATATTAGGTGATGATTTCAACTTGGATAGAACCGCTTATCACCGTCTTAGGTGATGATTTAGGTCTTTTGTCCGGTGTGTTTGGTTGGCTATCTTTAAGAAAAACCAAAGATTTACCCGACCTCCCTCTAGGAGGCGTTTCAGCCAGGCCTTTTAGACGGTACTGAAGGCTAGTTTGGTGTTTTGGTTAGGCTATCTTATATGGGACCAAAGGCTTATTCCGTTCTCTCTGTAAGAGGCACTTTGACCAGGCCACGTAGGTGGGATTAAAGGCTTACAAATGCTTTGGACAGGCCGTTTTCAGGTGGGACCAAAGGCTTACTCCGACCTCCCTCTAGGAGGTGCCTTAAATAGGCTATGAATGAAGGAATAAGGGCTTATGCTTCGGCTAGGCCATGTAGGTGGGACCGAAGGCTTTATTGGCTTTGGCCAAGCCATCTTAGGTGGGACCAAAGGCTTAAGTCGCCTTTGGCCAAGCCATCTTAGGTGGGACCAAAGGCTTACTCCATCCTCCCTCTAGGAGTTACTTTGACCAGGCCATCTTGGTAGGATCACAGGCTTTTTCCTTTATTTTAGGAGTTTCTTTTCTCTTTAACCATGTAGATATACTTATTTTATATAGAGAATCCTCCTTTATTATTGACTTGTTCAATAGCTTTTTACAAAGTCTTAAAGCTTCCTTATCCTAGAAAATTGTTGATCATCCCTTCTAAGCTTCGACATTGATTAGTGTCACGACCATTGGAGCGGGGGTAATGATAATATAGTCCTCCAAGATTTCGTTCATTTTTTGGTCGTTTCTTTTGAGAAGGAAATAGTTTAGCCTTTCTGTAGTTAAAAGTAAATATCCAGGTAAGAAGCAGTAAGAAAATAGTTCTTTGAAAGTCATGAAATTTTGAAAGATGATTCCTACGAATTCCACCTAGCTCTTTTGCTGTATGTGACGGGCTCTTTAGATTCTATAGCAAGTTTCCTCTTTAAAGAGTTTTGAGCTTTGTTCAGTCCATTAGAACGATTAAGCACATTTTACCACCTTTTAGTGAATTGATCGAAGTCCTTTGATATTTCTTTTTCCAAAAATGGTTCCCCTTGCTTGGAGTTGAATTCTCTTTCTCATTTCTATGAAGATGTTACATTTGTTATCTTTCTTTCCCAAAGCAAAGATTGGTGTAGGTCCCATGTGAAATGGATTTAAGCTCCATTTTCTCGGATCATAAAAAGCAACATGTCTTCTCTTATCTTCCATGATTTGTAGTGCTACGAATCTTAGTACTTGCTCCTCATGAAGTCGAGGATCGCTAGTGATTTGGTATGCTGGCCTAATCATTTGAGGCTCAGAAGATCCTTGTTCCGAGATAGCCATTATCAAGCAAGGTTATATGGGATTTGGAATGGTTCCTTAATAGGATACGCTTGGTAGGGATAAATCCTTTATGCCCTATATATGCAAGTCAAGGGTAGTTCCACTTGCAGGTTAAGCAGAAATGGAGGTTCAAGCCCTCCTTCTAGCGCCACAATGTTAACGAATTTCTTCATCAATACCAAAAAGTGTAAGTTGCATGAAACTTGGTTGGGGTAAGACTAAGGCAATCCTAGGCTAGTTTGCTAGGAAGGCACATGTTCCATACTGAATCCATGATAACCTTGAAAACATGAGTGTTTGGTAATTCAAAGCAAGTTATGGTTGAAATCACAAGTGCTTGAGAATTCAAAACAAGTCACAATTCAAGTTGGGATTAAAGCCTTATGTCAACTTGTTGAGAGTATGTGTGTTTAATAGCAAAGCCAAAGTCATGTCGAAGTCTCAAGTGCATAAGAATCACAAGTCAAAGCTATGTCATTTTATTCAATATGCTATGCGATTACAATTATACAAGCCCTTATTTGCATAAAGGTTGTAAGAATTACAATCGGCGTAAAAATCCTCAAATTGATTTAGGGTTACAAACTCTTAAAATGTAAGAATGGGAAAAGAATTGACCACCCTTTCCTCCATGCCCCTAGGTCTATATTTATAGGGATGGAAAGGTACGACATGGACGCCATGTGTAAATGCGACGTGGTTGATTTTCGGCATCAAGGTCCATCTCGATGGTGCTTGGGATATTGCTTTGATTTGATAATTCACGGTATTCTTTGGCGTATTGAAGGATTACGACATCATCATCCTGATTGCATGTAGCTTGATAGATTTCGACATCATCCCCAAAAATAAAGGCATTCGGCATCCTTTATCATATTGGTGACATGCGATATGCTCTTGTATATTGACTTGGTTGGTAAAAGATGACATTGTTATGACATGGCATTGGTGATAGGCGGTATTGAATAGACATGCTATTGCCTGAACGACAACGTTGAAGGGAGGCAACAACTTCATATTTGTTGTTCCTTGACACTTGAAATCTCCTAGTTCGTTTACCTTCGGCATTCGATATTGAAGAGATGCGACATCAATGTGACTGGCATTGAAGATAAATCATGTTGCTATAATATTGATGGCTTATAATATAGTATTATTTGATATCACTGCCCTGATGATATGCGATATCAATGGTGTACGACATCGATTATTGACTTCAAATGATATCATGCACTAGCGATATACGAGTTGCAACATTGATGACATTTGGTATTCTTCGTCACTCTAATGACTTGTGACATTATCCACTTACCTTCATTAATGATAAGCGACATCAATAGTATGCGGCGTCATTATAGGCCTTCTCCATTGGCTTTGATGACCTGTTTTTTCTTTAATTTGACACTTCCTTTTTCTACGAGATCCTTCGACTTCGCGTTCTTGTCATCGTCATGCCTTCATGTCTTTGGAATCAATAATGGTAATAACACCCTTCATATATAAAGTTTTGTAATCGGAGCTCAAATGTAAAATTTATTGACATTGAAGTTTTCGAATTTAAAATAATTCAAAATGAATTTAAATTTAAAATTTGAATTTAAAATTTGAATTTAAAAGTTAACGTTGATTAGAAATCTCAGTTTAAGGAAACGTTAAAATTAAATAAGGAATTAAAGAAAATTAAAATGAAATGAATAAAATGTTCCAACTATATAGCCAGTCGACCATCTTCACTAGGGCTAGTCGACCATCAGCGATCGACTGCCTAGGAAGGAGCAGTCGATCGGTAAACGTATGGCGACTAGTGTTTTGTTAGGCGCGAACGGCCTAGATTTTATTATTTTAAACTGGTTTAAATATGACGACCTGGACGCCTTCTAACCTCTATAAATATGAGGCTAGCCCCCTCACTTTTATTCATAAATCATTTGGAATGCCAACAGAGTTCTATAAGTCTCTTTCTCCTTTATGATTCAGAATTGCTTAAAATTTCCAAATAAGATATGTTAGATATTTAATATTCGATTTCTAATTCTATTCTTCTTCAATCTGTGAAATTCTGAATCTAATTCATATACAATCCAATTGTTGTGTATTTCAAAAGGAAGAAGTCTAAAAAGAGATTGGGAGCAGGCATAATCAAATTCAAAAGGAAGCTGGAATCCATCTATGAGTGGAAATCTTAGTTTTTCACATTTTAGTATTTGTATAGAAGAAGTTAGATTTGTTTTATGCTTTGGGGAATTTTGTACATGAGAATCCTAAACTAAAGCCCCAAAATTCCCCCCAAGTGAAATGTCAAATCTTAAGTTATTGGAATCTCAATTGTTTTGTATTAAAGTAGCAGAGTTTATTTTATTATTGCAATTTGAATATTTTATATTCTATTCCACTTCCAAGATTTCTCTATTAATGTGTTAAAGGGTTCTAAAAAGAAAATAAGTTAGGAAATGGTGTGTAAGGTATGCATTCTTCTATTTGTAGCTTGCACTGCCTATTTCAAAAATTTGAATATGAATTACTTTTTCGCTTCAAGTTCGTATATGAAAAAGTGTAATGGAGTATAAATGGTTTAAATTATAAATTTTATTCCTTCGAATAGAAGCGTTGATTCTACTATAATAATATAAAATAAGTTTGGTAATTCATTCTATTAATGCAAGTCTATTTGGTTGGCTGAGGATATTTGCTATTTGATAAGTTATTATATAAAGTTAAACCTGTATAAATTGGAATTTTGACATTTAAACGATTAGTATAGGATGTGAATATACACACGCTAGGAATAATTAGTTAGCCTAAATTACACGTGTCTGTGTCTATATATATATATATTAGCATATGTATAACATATAACTAATAACATATTAATTGCGTATTATAGATAGGTTAATAATTAGCATTAAATCACTTAGGAAGGTAGTTGAGATTATTATGGAAATTAATCTATAATTAAAGGCGGAATAAGTAGTTTTCTATACATGGCCTTAAATGCGATATGGGGTGAGGTATGTATGGTAGATGTTAGAAGAGAGGAAATATGACTAAGTTATAGGGATACGTGGTCAGTCAAAAGCATATAGATGTCTGTCCAACTAATCTGGCAGTAGTGTGACTTTGGGACTGATGTAAGACAATTCCTAGAATAAGTATCCATGGGGGACGCGAGGTTAGTCCCAATTTTGTAGGGTAAGTCTGCCTAGCTAATCTGGCTATCAGCACCTACAATAGTCAGAACAATATGAGACATCATAGTTTGTATTACGGGTAATATAACATAGGACTTGCTTCTAGGTCGAGGGGTATTAAGTGGCTATTGTAGGGTCCGCCTCCTTCCTACTTAAGAAGTATCAAATGGCCATGGTTACCATTTAGGCACGGTAGTGGGAAATATCCGAAGTGGTCCACTTTTGGCTCAAGGTATTAAGTGGCTATTGTAGGGTATGCCTCCTCCCATAAAGAAGTATCAATTGGTCTGATGAGATTCTGTGTGATGTCAACTAGAGAACACTAGAGTGGGGTCCACCTTGGGTTAGATATTAAATATCAGGACCCGCTTAGGATATAGGTATTAAATTGTCAGAGTCTGCCTAATTCCCATTAAAAATGTATTAAGTGGCTTGAGTACTTTATCTCATATTGTTAGGGTATGATTGACGGTAATTGCGTGGGACTAGGAAGGACCTTTGGAATACAGTTGAAGGTACATTGTGTAGTTGGACTGAAAAAGCCTTTGGGCTTATAGTTGGAGGTATATTTGGTAGGATATAGTATAGAATACGTAAGACATATTTCTTATCGAAATGATACTACCCAAATACTATTATGGTAAGGCTTGAGATTTTCATTCATTTTACATTGTTGTTCTGACTCCCTGCTTATTATAATACAGGTTAGGAGAGATGATGCTGATTAAGTAGATGAAGGCGGAGGCGAGGACTTGTGGTAGTTATCTATCTACTTATGTTTTGATATATTTTGATGTACCCATTTCTGACATGATGTTGTTATTTTGAGATATTGTATTTCTGATATTGGAATGTTATGTTATGTTTTTTAGATTCAAATTTTATAAAATTTGTACTTATTTCTGATATTATATTTTATCCTTTCTGCTGTGAGATTCTGATAGCATAAATAGACAACTCCGTGTATTGTTCTACCAATTTACCAACAAATAGCCTGCTTTGGAATGAGCTTAAGGTTCAATGGGATTTATTGGGTTGAAAATTAGTTCCATTCCGAGGTGGGTTGTTACATTCTTCTTCTTTGGTTTTTAACAAAACCAAATGAGAATAAAAAATACATCTATAAAAGCTTTCACCTTCTACAAATGGTAAGCCCTTTCCCCTTCGTTTCCTCTATACCTCTTCTCTGAGTTTTTTAAAATGAACATGGAGCTTTCGCCTTGGAAAAGTTTTTCTGTTGCTTTTTTGCTACATTTGAAATGCTTGATCGATTTGATTCCACATCGTTGCTTGGCCAGAATCCATGTTTTCTAGTCATCTTTTGACGTCGATCGACCATCGCCGCCATGTTAGCGGTCGTCGATCGACATTGGTGATCTTTTCCAGCCACTTGGGAATTTAAGTAATATGTTAGTGTTGGGATGTAGATTTAGGCCCAAATTGATAACCTTGAGCTTTAAGTAAAAAAGTAGAATAGTAGGCATTGGTCATAAGGCTATAACTTAGCTTTAGGAGTCGTCTAAGTCATGAGCCTGTCATCATGGGATGCTTGACCAATGCACGCCATGAGAACGGTTGTCATGTCTCCTACCGGGGGGTTTGCCCTAGGGCCTTGCTAAACTTGATTGTGGGGCTGTTGTAGTTTAATTAGCCATTTGTGTTCCAAATGGCAACCTCTGGATCTTCCTTAGTCGGCGTCTCGAGCCTTAAAGGTTCTGAGCTATTGGAGAGAACATTAAGCTTTGTCAAGAGCTTAGCCAAGCATAGGTGCAATATCAGGATGGTCAAAAACCCTACAGATGTGGATCAACCTGACAACCCTCCCCCAGGCTACTTCGCATGGTCCCTGGGTTACTCCAAGGTTGGGGTCATGGTTCCTCTTTACCGCTTCTTTGTTTCAGCTCTTAACAACTACCAGTTTCTATACAGGCTCCATGTCGCCTGTGCGGACTTACATCTTCCAAAGCCGACCGCTCATTTGGTCAATATGGTCTTCTAACTGCAGAAGGAAGCCAGATACCCAATTGGCACCTACTTCCACTTCCAAGTTAGCACCACACCAATCATCTTTACAGATGCCTTGAGTAAGGCTGTTGTGGGATGGATATGGAAGTATCTCTTCATCTCCTATGGGTCAACCTCAAACTAAGGAATCTTGAGTTCTAAACCTCCGATAAGTTCTTCATACCATTCTCCTTTCTTTTGTCTTTGTCCCTTCTTTCCTTTGCTTAACTCATCCTTGTCAGCAGCTTCCATCGATTCTGCCGGCTTTAGCTTTGGGATGCTGAGTGAATATGCCAATAAAATAAAGGTCGTCGATGGCAATGTAGGATGTCTTAGTGACTGATGCGAACCTTCATTATGTTGGGCTAATGACGGGAAACCAAACCATAGTGGCGAAGCAGGCCGCCCCATCCCAAAAACGGGCCATGGCAAAACGCAACTGCTTCAAGGTCACATTTTTAAACCCCATGGTCAGGCCGATCACAAATAAGAACATGGGATATAACTATGTTGTTAATGGTGAGGAGCCTGGGGAGTGGAAATAAGTTGACTTTGACAAGCTAAGTAAGGTAGTGCCGACGCCTCAGTGGGAGGAATATGACCCACAATAGTTGGTTGGAAATTAGTATAGGGGGGTCAGAAGAACTAGGCGTCTATAGGGGGAGGGTCAGAAGAACTGAGTGTCGACAGGGACATAGGTCCCTCCTTCAATCCAATTTCCACATATGACCCCTTGTATCTCAGATATGATGTTCTGTTTCAGGGTGATGATATGGGCATAAAAAAGGATGATAAGGGCAAATAATCGATGGTCCTCTAGTAACAGGAACTGGCCAACCATTTCGGAAACGTGGAATATATGAGACATTGAAATGAGTTTGCTGGGCGGCAACTTCACTTAAGAGGTAGCGAGCCCCAATTGCAGGAATCGGTTCGACTCCCTTTCATTTTTTGGAGTAGGATTAACAAAGATCAAAAGCTCTGATTCAAAATTATATTGCTTCATCTCCTCAAGAAGGAGTGCCAAACCATTTGACTATTGACTCATTCCAATATAAAGGCTTAGTAAATCAAATAATAGATAATAAATGGATCGGTTTAAAAATAAATGAGTTGTTAGTCGTAGAATATTATTCTCGTTAGACTTGAACCTAACGAACATACAAGGGTTTAAAAAAGAGAATAAAAAAGGATAGGTGCAGAGACTCAATGGAAGCTGTGATCATACTGGTGTATGCAGTTCGGCCTCGTCATGCCCACCCCTTGTTAATAGGTAAGGCTGAGCCGGTACAAATGGCAGTTTACTTGCACTTGAACTTTCTTGTATTTTGACTAACTCTTTTCTGTTATTATGAAGTGGCCGAAAATCTCAGTTCTGATGTTTTTGATGCAATGGACTCCACCGCCCAGACCACCATGATTCATATGCCCAAGGCACCCCAAGACAGACAGGAAGATCAAAGTGCTACCCCTAGCCTCGGGCATGAGCCTAATACTCCACTAATTGTAAGAGTAGGAAGAGGGCCAAGGAGTTGCACGTTGAGATCCATGCTCCTTTTGCTAGGTAGTCGCTTATTTTAAATAAAGAGAGGTTGGCCAAGGAAATAAAGGGGTGTCAATGGGGCATGTGTCTCAAGTGATTGACCAGGCTTCAGACCATGATGACCTAGAAAAGTTGTCGAGGTCGCTCCATATTATGTTCATGGAGACCTTGACTTCCAACCATCGAACCCGATTTAGATAGGGTCGACACTCCAAGGAGTCCATAATCAATGTGCATACATGGGACACCCTTCTCGCAAGTTTCCAAACTTGAATTTTCTTGCTTGCTTTATGGAATTTCTTCAATCATTGATTATTATTTTTGTAGGCCGCCCATTGCTGCATTCACATCCAATATGACATTCTACAGCTCGAAGAGGAGAAATGAAAATAAAGCTGGGCTCAGATGACAATTAAGGATGAACTGGCGGTGACTAAGAGGCGGTAGAGGCGACCGAGATGGCAGTGAAGGAGACAGCCGAGGCAAGGGTCCAGGTGGAGAAAGTGACAGTGGATTTTAGGGGGAAGCCAAAGAAGGCCGAGAAGGTGGTTGTAGCAATCCATAGCAACCTAGCCCATCATACAATAGGGTGTCGGTCTTCTGTTGATGTGGAGGTCGCTAGGGTGTTAGAGGAGGAAATATGGCAGATCCTGCTAAGGAACATGATCAAGTCCCTATTCAGGGAAAACTATTATATGATGATCTCCATGCAACATTTTGACATAAATGATATGGTTAAGGGTATGCCTTAGGGGCAATTATGTAACTTGTTACATATATCTAACTCGATAACCAATCTTGTTCAAAATAAAAGGTGTTCTCTTTCTATTGTATACTTGATATAATGTGTTATATTAGATAATTAATTTAATTAAAAGTATATTTAATAGAATATCCATAAATGTTGTGATTTGTGATAGTAGTTACAATGTGTTATAACAATGAGTAAACATACCATTTTAAATATTCCTAGTCAAGATGTATCGAGACTGGATATCGATATATCCATTTAGACTAAACTACATAATGCTCTCCAAATGTTGGGCAGTGTATTACTCATGGCTGTTGGGGGAACCAAGGGGTTACGTACTGATAGTTATTGGATAACTATGGAATGACTCATTCGATAGTTTTCTGTTAGTTAATATAACTAAGCTCAAATAGAAAATATCGATGTGACAATATTACATAATTCCCTCGACTTGAAAATACTATCGAGCTTTGATGTGTAAACTCCGCTTCAATTATAGTTAGATCGTGGCATGGCGTCCATCAGACGACCATAGTTTGGTCGAGTGAAAGCATTAGAAGTGAGACACTATTCAAGAGAGAATTCGTCTCTCAAGTTATATGAGGTTAGTATCATTGTCAACTGAAGTCAACTCAAAGTCAAAGTCTTTAGCCAGAGCAGTTTGGTTATAATTATTATTATTATGAACCAAGGACTTTATGTTTGGACTATAAAGTTGAATATGACGATATTGGAGTTAAACTATCACCAAATTCCACAAGTCCAAAGTGATATAGTTTTGACGAAAGGAATTGGTGTAAATAATCGTCACTACCGGATAATGCTTAACAAAGTAAAATTGGATTTTATTGAAACTAAGTAAACAAAAAATTTGACTAAAATATCATACCACATGCTATGTGACATGCAAACATTAATATTCGTATTGTTCGATATTAATCGTAGACCAGATTTACACCTAAGAGTCACATAACTGAAACGTTGAATACTCCTTTTACCGCCCGATTTAATTAGTTTATAATTGTTATAAATTAATTAATATTTATGAAATATTAATTATAAAATTTTATAACGTGTATTGAAAATACTAAATAGAGTGCATATAATAGTTATATAAACATTAATCGATGGGCGATATTGATATGCGTTTAAATTAAATTTAACCGCAATGAATATTATTCGAGCTATGATATATTTTTTTTGCATAGAAGGAGGCTTTGATAGCCGCTATACATGGCCATAGTGAGGCCGACCATATATTGATATGGCAAGTGGTTTCTGAATGAAAATAAAGGATAGAATGGGTAAGAGAAAAAAGAGGGTCTAGTTCCACTTTTTTGCTCTCTTATCTTTCCCTTATATAAGCCGTCTCTCCCTCACTTAAGCTAATGACTTTTTGCACTTCTACAATCGAAATAAGGGAGGCTGACCATGGCTTCTAACAACCTCAAAATCCAAGTACAAAATCATATCATTACTTCGATTTTATCGTTAGTGGTAAAACAATTCGGGAGGCAACAGCTTCAAGATTGGAATTCGATTCAAGGGGTTCACTTCTTCGTTCCAACATGCGAGCTTTTGGCTTTAGTGAAAGGTATTCTTCTAGTTTATTAATATATTATAATTTTATATGATTATTGTTCTATATATTGCTTTGTTGAAAATACCATGAATCGATTGATTGTCACATGCTGATTTTTGTATAGATATGAATGTATATAATAAATATATTTATATGTGTTTATACACGCTCTTAGCCTGAAAAAAATTATTTCTTTTTTTTTTCTTTTGAAATTTTAAATAACAGTATATTATATTATATGGATTTAAATATCAAATCTAATTTTAAAAGTTTAACACTATATAATATATATATTTTAAAAATAACATAATTAAATTTTATTAGTGCGGTTCTTGGAAATGATTAAAAAAATTATTTTTTGTCAGATATTTAATGTATATATGTAAATATTATTATTTAATTCAAAGTTGATTATATAAATAAATTGTATATGTATGTGTGTCTATGTATATATATATATATATATGTATATATATATTTTAAATAATATAAAATTATGAAAAGATTTTTTAAATAATTTATTATTATTTAAAAATCAAAAATTAAATTAAAAAAATTATTTTTATTATCATCCCAAAAGTAGCAGCAAATATATTTTTAATTATAAATTTTATTTATATATATATATATAATTATAACTGGTTATATTATTTATATATATATATTTAATTTAATTTAATACTAGTATAAATTGCACGTATGTGCATCTAATAGTGGCTAGAGATATTTATCATTATTTAATAATAAATAAGCGGACAGATGTGTATTGTAAGTGGAAAAGTTTTGGTGGAAAATTGGTACTAAAATTCTGTTGATGGGTGGTCGAGAAGGGGATGGTGGTAGAGGTTGCAAACCGACGGTGAGGTTCTGTTGATGGATGGGTGTATTTTCAGAATTTCAAAACGACACCATGGAAATCTATTCATTGAATTCTCTTTATTAATAGTAGAGACATATATATATATATATATATTAATTATTTATAAATTTCATATTGAATTTTATAATATAGATATTCTAAATAAATTTGCATAGTAATGTTTTAGATAATTTAATTATATTTATTCATACATTTGTATATATGTATTTTAGTTAATGTTTTATGTAAATAATTTATAGCTAATATTTTATAATAATTATATAATTATATTTTCGCTCACACACACGAATATATATTTATATATATATAAACAATTTATGCACATATATACATACATTTAGACCATCCATTTATGTATAGAGGGGCTAACATGTCCGTTGTTCTATATACAGGTATGTTAAACCATGTACACATTACACTATTGCACTTGTACGCATATAGGAATGTGTATATAATTATATTTACTATAATACAAATTCTATAAAATAAAACTTTATTTGTAAATTTAAACAAAATATTGATTTCATTTGACAGAAAATTTAGAAAAGCTCTAAATGAATTAGACTACATAGGCCTATTAAAGATTCAATAATGGGATTTATTTTTAAATTTACCCAATTCCTCAACTGCGGGCTGGCCTTGTTCCAATAGCGGTATCGGAGCCAAATAGCCTATGCGGCCTAATTAGCAGTATTAGGGTAACTTATTAAAGCCTACCCATATAGTAGGGTGTCTAGAAAAGTAGTGCCTAAGGTTGAGTTTGGATAATCAAGTACTCTGCCCAACTTGTCAACTAACTTGACCTGAAAGGATGAGGTAAGTCTGAAGGTCATTCCTAATAAAAATGGCTCAATGTCAATTGGGCCTTGGGCTAATTTCCAAATTGTTTTGAAATTAAAATAAAATTTTGAATTTAGATTTTAAATTAAAAAAATAAAAATATTAGTAAATGTTATAATATATATTTTCAAATTGTTTTGAAAATTAAAACAAAATTTTTAAATTTAAAAGTCAAATGTAAAATAAATCACATATTATAACTTTTGTAATATAATTTCTCAAAATGTTTGAAAATGTTATAAAATTAATTTCGAAAATATTATTTGTTACTAAGATTAATGAAATAAATGAATTAATTAAATATGTTAATCAATTAAACATGTATATATATACATGTGTATAATCTCTACTATTAATAATTAGAATTCCATGAATAGAATTCAACCGTGTCTTTTTGAATTTCCGAAAATACCCTTTGCATCTCCATAAAGATATATTGATGATATTTGGTCGGTGGACAAGTTGCAAATTGTATTAGCTAAAATTATTTGAACTATCTCTCAATTTGCATGTCATCCATTCATAGATCATATTATTAAACTTCACAGCAACATTTCATCTCAATTGGATAATATTAGAACTACTTTCTTCTTCATCCCTTAGCTTATATACAACAAAAATTAATATATTTTGGACGATGTGGGACTAATTTTCACTTGCTTACCGACTTCTACACATCCACATTGCCCCACTTAGCCCTCATCCCTTTCAACATCCTTCTTCAACCACCACGATTAATAATATTGGTTTTCTTTTCATTCACTGCCTTATTTATCTTCCTCTGAATTAATATTCCTGTATCATCGACACAATCAATTGAAGAAATTGATTGCTACTATGTCGATCCTGGGTCTATAGCTACTGGAATACAAAATAGCATGCTTAAACTGGCGTGACTTCTTGAATTTCCGAAAATACCCTTGGCATCTCCATAAAGATATATTGATGATATTTGGTTGGTGGACAAGTTGCAAATTGTATTAGCTAAAATTATTTGAACTATCTCTCAATTTGCATGTCATCCGTTCATAGATCATATTATTAAACTTCACAGCAACATTTCATCTCAATTGGATAATATTAGAACTACTTTCTTCTTCATCCCTTAGCTTATATACAACAACAATTAATATATTTTGGACGGTGTAGGACTAATTTTCACTTGCTTACCGACTTCTTCACATCCACGTTGCCCCACTTAGCCCTCATCCCTTTCAACATCCTTCTTCAACCACCACGATTAATAATATTGGTTTTCTTTTCATTCACTTTCCTCTGAATTAATATTCCTGTATCATCGACACAATCAATTGAGAAAATTGATTGCTACTATGTCGATCCTGGGTCTATAGCTACTGGAATACAAAATAGCATGCTTAAACTGGTGCACGAGCTATTGTTGCTGTACGTTTCAAAACCATTCATTAATTTATTCTTTGTTCCTTTAATTTTAAGTTTTATATAGTAATTCATGATTTATTACCCTTCTGTAGTTCTGTTACAAGTTCCCTGGATTTGTTGATCATAGCAACAAGGATAAATGTCTGGAAAATTGTTTCGTTTTAATAAGATCTGACATGGGCTAACTTATGTTAAATTTTCAAAATTTTATTCCTGTTTCGTTAGTGCACTATTGGTGTAGTTAACCAACTTATATCAATGGATATTTTTCTTTTCCTTTTTTCATTCAGTAAGTGTTTAGTCATGCAGTTGAAGCTTAAGGATTTTGTATAGAGAACCCATCCATTTAGCATACCGTTTGCTACCAAAAATATGAGCCTTGTGATGCCTGTTATAAATTTTGTCTATTTAGTTTTTTCTTTTCACTTTTAGGAATACATCGAAAGCTGATACACATGCATTTTCCATAGAAGTATTGTCTGACTTTTGGTGACATGATTATGAGTGCTCATTTTAAGATGTACCTTTTATTGTTTACTTTTCATATCCATAACAGCAAAATATGCTATGTTAATATTTTGATGCTTTTCTCTGCTGCATAAAGACGATGAAAATTTTAATTTTTTTTCACAATATTGAGATGTTTGATATATGAGATTCAAACATGTCAGCAAGTGATTTATAATTCAAAAAATTGTACATGCTAATTCATAAAAGTGGGTATGTCAGTTTAACAAATACTTAATTAAATCAAATAAATGATATGCAATAACATGTATGTAGTTGTATACAGTAATTATTGTTTATTAATCATGCAAACTTGGTCATTTTACCATTATTAACCTAAATATTTGTTATATATTTCATCCTTCTCAAATAGCGCTTCTAGCTAAAAGTGTAGAATATGTAGACCTAGGTATATGGATAGTTAACAGGTACTCTTATGCATCAAGACATTCACTCTGAAGTAATCGTTGTCATTGGTTTAAGTACAGAAATTTTGTGACCATATCAAAACAAATTTACCTAAATTGTGGTATTCCAAAATAATAGGAAACCACCAACATAATTAATATACTACATGGTGTATTTAACGTGATTAGTACGAGACTTATATCAAGTTGAGAGACAGTGTCATATTTATGTTTGTATGTATATACAGACACACAAACACATACGCACATGCACAACTGTTTGCGGTTTTCAAAGACAGTTCTTTCAATTTTTAATTGGTTTATGCTTAAATTGATAACGTGAGAATCGAAAAAAAAGTAGGTAGAAGTACACTCTCAAGAAGGTTATAATGCATCTCAATGTGACGTGCTTTTCAACAATGTTTGCAAGCACGGGTAGTAGTTTTTTTCTTGATTTATTTCTGAAATTTCTTATCCACTAGCATACCTCGAAATTTTTGTTTACTCTTTTCATCTTTGCCAAGGCTTTTAACAAATATTTTATTCTTGCGATATAAGTTGATCTGTGATTATGAAAGCTAAATTTTTTCCTGCTCCTATCACCTAATATTATTTGCAATATAAATACAAAAATGCAAAGTCATTTAGCCTAATGTAATACATTTCATCCTTAATTATTTTTTTATTCATGGTATCTTCATTCGCTATTGGTATATATATTTGTTTCAATGGAAATTCTTTTTTTGATAGTTACTGATAAATGAAGGTGTATAGGACATTGTCCTTGAAACCATTCTCGCATTCTTTAAATCAAGCTTCAAGCATGTGCATATGCATTTCTAGATATTACATTTAAAATTTTATATCATGGTTCATATATGCAATTACCGATTCTTATAAAAAAATATATCATATATGCAACTTTGTAGGAGGTTGATGGTGCAGATGCAACATCGAATAACTGTAGCTATTAATGTCGATAACACACCTTTAGTTGTTGCATACAAGGATAGTTATAATTCATTCGATTTTATTTTCTTATCCCACCTTTTGGTTATCATAGTTTGGTTTGTTACTAATACACTAATAATCTGTATATAAATTTCTGGGAGGGATTATTTTTTTAATTTACATGTTGTCTAATAAATGATTCAAAAAATTCAAACTTGATTCCTTTTACATTGCTTACCATATTTTCATAAAATTAAATCTTTTGTTACTCATTTTATATTTTGTAGTTCCTATCTGTTTGTTCAACACTTTAGGCTTGCAACATATTTTTGTTACACAGTGTTTGAATTATTATGTATATTTATAGTATTTCAAATGTAGATTGATAAACATAAAAAAATCTCTTTTTGTGCCCACCGCTTATCTCATATTTCTATACTTCATCGTTCTACAAATAAATTCATAAATAAAATGATTGATTGATAATTATTGCTCAGTTACACATGTATGAACTAAAGAAATTAGTTACTTACTTGGATAGTTTATAATTTTTGAATCTTTGACAGTTGGAAAAATACTTAGGAAAGTGTCACATTTTGATGTCAAAAGCATGAAGAAATTCTTTAAGGAGGCCTCCGTGTTGTAAAAACTCACAAAAATATGACCTATTGGACAAGTTAAAGATGTGAAAGATAAAAGATATAAGAGGTTCAATGATACACTATAATTTACCTGTCACGATGGTACAACTCTGCCAATTGAATAAATGGAATAAAATACCATCAATGGAGGAAATGTAAATTTTGAGCTTGCAAAGCAGTTTTGGTGCATATCCTATGAGTACGGGTTTGTCTACACTTAACACATAGGCTAAATTTTGCAGTAAAATTATACATGTTCCATGAATTTAAAGTGGAGCAGACCATGTGTGTATTTTTTCTAATGCAATTGAGCTATTATTTATAGTAAGCTTATGTGTTTGGAATTGAGAAAAATAATGAAGATACAAGCTCTATATATGTAAATTTTCATGTACTTATTGTGTGAAATGTTTATAGTTTGAATTTTGTAAAGTGAATAATTTAGAGGTTAAAAGCTTATATTGATATATGATGGCTGTGTTAATTGTTTACTCCAATCGATACATTTTTTAAAATAAATGAAAAGTGCATGGTTCAAATGATCATACATCTGAATCCCTAGAGAACTAGCACATCCATGTAATAATAAAATTTACTTGGATGTTGATAGTATTTTTGTTGTTTGGAATTACATACTACTATAACTTTGATGATATTTAAACTTTACTGCTCTTATTCATTATTTGATTTTCATATAAAGTCATATTCATTATTTTATTTTTGGATAACATCACTATACAAATACATGTTAAAATTTGTCTATTACAATGAAAGATACATGCTCAGATACATGATCAAGTAAACATTAATAAATAATCGTACATTTACTAAACATACAAGATGCATCATTTGTTCTCCATTTTTCATAATCTTTAATACCTAACTTACTAACTTATGATTTATAAAAGATACGATTTTACCTTCCAAATGATCACTATAAAAAACTGAACTAATATTGTGCAAATAATTAAATTTAATAAAGTATCTGAATGAAACTATCATTCAGAAATTATATTCAAATAAATTAAATTTCTTTGTGCCTTTTGTATCGACAAATTTAAACACTTATCAAACTTCGAACCCATGCAACGTACGGGCTTACCTACTAGTATATAAAATAATATGTGTTATATTGCCTTGAATTGTTTAAGACAATATGAGTGTACATATGTGTATAAAAGAATTTTTGAAATTAATAAAAATTAAATAAAATTTTTTAATTAAATAAATTAAATAAAAGTTAACCAATAAATTAAAATACATATATATAAGATATATGTGTATTACTATAAATGGTTATAAATATATATTCAATATAATATGTTATAATTGAATAATATAATAAGTAATTAAAATGCTAATTAATTAAATTAATTAAATAAGGTTTAATTAAAATAATGTTATATATAAAATATTATATAAGTTAAATAAAATATAAAATTTATATAATACTAAATCTTATATAATATGAATGTATAAACTAAAGGTGGAGCAGTAAGAAACCCAATTATACTTAAAGAATAAATACATATGTATAGTAGTATACCGTGATTTCTGATTGTCTGACACTAGAGTGACGAGGGTATTTCATAAGGAATACATTATTACATATAAGTCGATATCCCACAATATAATATATTGAAGATTATGAATTGTTATTATAAAGTTTTCCTCTACTGTTCATACATTAATAATTACTTGCATACTCTCTAGTTGTTGAGCATTCCTCAAACTAAAGACGTTATTTGTAGTATTATTAATGTATATACTATTTAGATAATTATACACATTTGTTGAGCTTTCCTGAAGGTATGTATAGTATACTTAGATCGTCGCAAAAATGATGGGTATGGGTGAATAATCTCTTTTTACTTGTTGAGCTTTCCTCAATGTAAAAATGAGATTAAGACAAAGAACCACGGGTTAGGAGTTGTATATCATACAATCAATAAGGAGTTATCCATCGTATATTGGAGTATGATTTGTTGAACTTTCCTCGAGGTTAAAATCCCAAGATGTACAAGTCCTAACACCGATTAGTGAAGTCAAAAGACTTCTATGTTTCATCTTAGGGTTTGGAAAAACATAAAAGACTAGTGGGTGCCTTGTTAGAAAAATGTGGTAGCATTTAACCTTTTTAATAATGTAAGAACATCCGCTATATAGCCAACTTGTCATATAACAATTGTATTAAAAGATAAATCGAAATTATCTTTCGATGAATTTAAGATTTAGATTCATATTTAGAAAAAAATAGATGGAAAGAATGAACCACCAGGAGCTCGTATGAGAGTAGGTTTGACTGCACTAACCATGGCAGAATATTTCCGGGATAATGTTATAATAATCTACATGATAAATTTGTACAATTAATATAATTGATGAAATGTTTATCAATTAAAATATACAAATGAACTGAATTAATATTGACAAATAGAAATATAAAATACACTTACCAAGAAATTTTTGCATGTTGACCCATGCAAGTGCCTTTTTATACAACCACTATATACCTTCGTAACATAGCTACTTATGAGTTTACTTGCCCGAGACTGTGTATTGCCTTCAATGAGTTTCGATCTCTAAAAGCAATACAAGAATATGGATATTTGATCCAGATACAATCACATATAAATGTTATATGTTGAATAGTCACAATTTATAATGTACTAAACCTTAATGAAATAAGTTCATTGAAATAAGAAAGTAAACTGTACTATGAGATCGTGTATTCAATATTTTTTATTACAATAATGATCTTGTTGTGTTAAATGTAACACTGGACCAAAGGCTACAGGATAGATCTAAAAATTCGATTATTGAAATGTTAGTTTGATTAGTTTACATAAAGTTCAATTTATTTGATACCCATAAAAGTTAAGGATGACCAAATGCACTTTTGTAAAAAATTATTTATGATATTGTAGTAAGGATTTCTTTTGAATGGTTCTACCATTTAGAAAGGAAATCAAATGTATAAAAGTGGATGTAACATTTGCCACAGATGGGATGAAGAGAGCGAATGGTCATTTCTTCTTTATAAAGAAATTCAGAAAAGTGAATAGTAAACTAATGATAGATACTTAACATTGGAGTGAGAAATATTATTTACATTCTAAAAAGTATTTTCATATAACCACACAATCGATACGAACGACTTCAACTTAGATCGACACGAACGGAACCGCGGCACTCGATACGAACGAGGCAACACATCTGATCGATACGAACAAAGTAGTGCGACCGATCGATACGAACAAAGCAATAATGATTGAGTCGAACAGACCCACTCCGATCGATACGAACCAAGTAATTGTGAATCGAGTCGAACAAGAATAGATACGAGGAAAACAACATACGAGAAGCCCAAACTTGCATCGATTCGAACTAGTCGATACGAAGTGCATCGATTCGAACTGAACAGCCTACCGAAGACTCGAATTCGTATCGATCATAACTCACGATCCACAAGTCCAAATGCCACCAAATTTTCATAGAAGCTTGCGTACATCATCAACAATGTTCATGCTCAATTTCGACTCGATTGGGCCAAATCTTGATCGATGCGAAATTAGTTCGTATCGATCACGGACCGAGTGAAAATCATGTGGGATCAATCGCGTGGGCCTGCCTACATGTCAGAAGAGGTTTCCCGAGATCTGAACGAGATATTTGCATCCTACGCCTATAAATATCACCCCAGAGCTTACAGAAAAGTGATCTTTTGGCTCTTTGACGTCCAGACTCTACCGAAAACATTTTCGCAATAAAGGCTGCTGTTGTACTCGAATTTCATCACTGTAATCCACTGTAATCAGTTGTAATCGGCAAGAAAACATCAATAAAATCATTAATTTCATAGTGGATGTAGGCAACACGCCGAACCACTCTAAATTTCTGTCTTTCTGCGTACTTTCTTATTTGTTTTTGAAGTGTTTGTTAGATAATCCTCGTTTTCCATTTAATTTCTTCATTTTTATCTCTTCAAACCCTTCTGAAGAGTGTTGTGCCCAATTTTGGTACAAACACTTTGGTGCTTTCACTGAGAGAAAACCCAGTTTTTTCCTGCTGCTCATTGGATCTACTGCCGATACCGGATTGCAAACATCCAAGGGGAAGATCCAGATCTCAATTTCAGAAATTCTTCCATCCTATTCAGATTTGCTACAAGTCTAGGAGAGAGCTTCATCATCCACCATGGTTAACACAATGACTACTTCCACAGCTGCAGATCCTGAAGGACGGGACAGACAGAATCCCGTGCAGTTGCCTCCAACTGACCAAAATGCTACCGGACCATCAGATCCGCAAGGCCCTGTCACCAGGGAAGAATTTCAGATGTTGATGCAAGAATTGACTCAGAGCCGCCAACAACTCACTCAACAGCTCCATGCTAATGCAGAACTAACCAACCAACTGAACCGTCAGCGACGAAGGAAATCCAGGAGGGATCAAACTTCCTATTCTTCCACCGAGAGTTCAGCCTCTTCTGATTATCATCACAAATCTACACGCCCACGGCTAGACGGAAGTTACACACAGGCCACTGGGCATCAACATACATTGAATGTTGGGCAACTGAGAGTTGGCCCGTCAACCAGCCATCAGACTGGACCCTCCTCCCGAAGAGGCGCTACCCCACACATATTACTGATAACCGTACCACGACAGCTACTGATTTGGGTGCTGTGACCCAAAATCGGACAGATCCGAACCATCATCAGCGTGAATACCATCCTGAGCCTTACATCCCTGAAGACATAAAATCAAGGAGGCGAGACATGGACCGTCGACAGCGACCGGCCCCTCCTCGCATTGTGGAACCCAACCACACCTTGGCCCAACCTGCTCAAAATGCCCAAGTGCCCAAACTGTCAGCAATGATCTGTCAAATGATCTGTGAAAGTCAAGGGCTTAGCAATGACGATTGGGGAATATCCTGGAGTCAAACTCCTTTTACTGATGAGATACTTTATGCTGAACCACCTCGGCGATTCAGGATGCCAACTTTACCTGTTTATGAAGGGAACTTTGACCCTAATCTACATATTCTGAAGTACGAATGGTTGATGAACGCTACATGAGCTGACAATGCAGTCAAGTGCCGAAGCTTCCCAATTTCACTGCGGGGTATAGCGACTATGTGGTTTACCCGACTGCCACCTTGATCTATCTCATACTTTGATCAGTTGGCAACAAAGTTTATTGAGCAATTTTGTATGCATGTCACGAGACCGTAGGATGTTAATACTTTATCTAGTGTCACTCAAGCTCCTGGAGAGACACTTAGGAGTTATTTAGAGAGATTTCATGCTGCATGTGCTGAGATCAGCAACCCAAATGACAACTCTATTCTTATGGCACTGACTAAGGGGATTGAGCCCGATTCTGATTTCAGCAACTGGTTGGCCAGAAAACCCCCCACATCATTGGACCGTTTCTATTCCAAGGCAGCCCAATTCTTGAGAAGGGAGGATGCGAAATAGTCTAGGAAGAAGGATGATGCAGGGCCTAGTGTGGAAGGAGTTCAGAGTAATATTGCTGTTAAACAATCCGAGGAGAGTTCCAGAAAAGTGCAATTGAACATTCAGAATAAACAAGATCAGCAAAAAGGCAATGGTAACTAAAATAGAAAACGGGATCAGAACCGTGGTCACGACGTAGAGCTCCATTATTTGATAATTACACTCCTCTGAATACGTCGCTGGAGAACGTATGTCTACAAACCTATAATACTATTCAGTGCAAGAAGCCTTCTCCGAAACAGTCATCGGAGAAGCAAATTTAGATGGGGAAATTTTGTAGATTCCACGAAAGCTACGTCCATAACACAAATGAATGTCGTCACTTGCAAGATCTCATCGAAAAGTTGATAAGAGAGAGGAAGTTAGAACTGTTTGTGCGGGCGCCGTAGTCTGGAGGTGCGGGCCCATCAAATCAAAATCATGTACCAAATCCAGCTAGGCAGGAGGAACTCGCTCGTACTGGCCGGAGGTTGGTGATAAACACTGTTTGTGGTGGTCCTCATCCAGCAGACCGAAGCTGGAAGGAAATGGAGTCGTATGCTAGCTCTATCAGGCATGCAGACTTTTGAATGTTGTAGTAATTTTGAAGATGGGGCTTCGGCCAAACAACAAAGAACGATGGCAGATGACATCATATTTCGAGGTCGGGATCCCGACAGGGTCAAAGTGCCCACTATTGATCCACTTGTCATATCAGCTCAAGTAGGTCCTGCTTGGATGAAGAGGATCTTGGTAGATAGCGGAAGCTCTATGAATATTTTGTTTAAATGAGCTTATGACCAGATGAGAATAGAGACTAAAGACTTGAAGCCATGTCAGTCTCGCATTCATGGTTTCAACGGGAGTGCAACTATACCCACTGGAGTGGTGGAATTGCCAGTGGAGTTAGGAATTGGTGAACGCCGGAGAGTCCAGATACTACAGTTTGTTGTTTTGGATATAAACTTCCCATATAATGCTTTCTTGGGCCGACCAGCCCTAGCTGGATTTAGGGCTGCCATCGCCCCATGGTGATTGACTTTGAAATTCCCTACCGACAATGGTGTCGGAGTTGTTAAGGGGATCAGGCCGTAGGGCGAGCCTGTTACATTGCTAAGCTGCGCGAGGCACAGCGGAAAGAAAAAGGAAAGGGCGTAGAGGAATCTCTCTACGTCCGCTTTGCTGATAATTGACAATTAGCGCCTGGGCCCGGGTCCTGGCACCCCAACCAATTCCAAAGAGATCTTGACCCGAGAGATACCGAAAGTGAAGATGAAGGTGAAGACAGTCAAGCTTCTCCGGTCAAACTAACGATCGATATTCCGATCAAAGATAATGATGACTCGAAAATGATAAAGATTGGATCTCAGCTAAGCCAACAAATGCAAGAGGAGTTGGTTGAATTTCTCCTAGTAAACCTTGATGTGTTTTCCTGGACGCACTCTGATATGTGTGGGATCTCGCCAGACATCGCGAGCCACACACTGAATATTGACCCGTGGTACGTCCCGGTCAAGCAAAAATGGCGTGGTATGGATCCAGAGAGATCAGCCGCCCTTAAAGAAGAGGTAGATAAGCCTAAGACGAACGGGTTCATTCGAGATGCATTATACTCGGAATGGGTGTCCAATCCTGTACTTGTCCGAAAGCCAAATGGGAAATGGAGAACATCTATTGACTACTCAGACTTGAATAAAGCTTGCCCCAAAGATAGTTTTCCACTTCCACGAATTGATCAACTTGTAGATTCAACGGCTGGACATGACTTCATGGATGCGTACTCTGGTTATAATCAAATACCCATGCACTTGCCCGACTAGGAGCATACCAGCTTCGTAACCAATATGGGACTCTATTGCTATAAAGTTATGCCTTTTGGACTCAAGAATGCTGGGGCAACTTATCAACGGTTAGTTAATCGAATGTTCGCTAACCAGATTGGAAAAACCATGGAGGTGTATGTGGACGACATGCTAGTCAAGTCACGATTTTCCACCGATCACATCAGAGACCTGGAGTCAATGTTTAATATCCTCCGAGAATACAAAATGAAGCTCAACCCATTGAAATGCCACTTTGGGGGAGCATTCGGAAAATTGCTTGGGTTTATTGTCAACGCTCGAGGAATTGAAGCCAATCCCGAAAAGATCTGGGCGATCAGAAATCTTGAAACCCCGAAAACTATTAAGCAAGTCCAAAGTCTCAACGGGAAAGTAGCAGCATTGAGCAGGTTTATTTCAAAGTCCACTGACAAATGCATTCCCTTCTTCGATCTGATCCGAAAAGGGAATTGAAACTTTGAATGGACTACGGAATGTGAGGTCGCATTTCGAGCACTAATTCAACATCTCTCCACATCGCCAATTTTGTCAAAGCCTATCGATCACGAGAAATTGTACATTTACTTAGCGGTATCAGAAAACGCAATCATTGCTGCCCTAGTTCGGGAGGAGGACCGAATACAAAAGCCGGTCTACTACATAAGCAAGCGGCTTACCAGAGCTGAGAGAAATTATCCGAAGCTAAAGAAATTGGCTTATTGTCTTGTTATTGACTCGAGGAAGCTCCATCCAAATTTCCAGGCTCACCCAATCACCGTTTACACCGACCAGCCATTACGACAGGCCCTTACGCGTCCTGAGACGTCTGGTAGGTTACTCAAATGGAATATCGAGTTAAGTCGGTTTGACCTTACTTACACTCCAAGAAGAGCCATTCAAGGACAAGTCCTAGCAGATTTCATTGCTGAATTTACCATCCCAGAGGACTTGCTCGAAACCAGTGAATCTCCCAAGTATATCTGCAAGCTGCATACAGATGGTGCATCAAATGACCATTGCTCAGGTGCAGGGGTTGTAATGGAAACTCCTGAAGGTCGATCTATATGTTATGCTCTAAAGTTCAGCTTCCATGCAACTAATAACCAAGCTGAGTATGAAGCCCCACTGGCTGGATTGAAACTTGCCAGAGATTTAAGAATCATTACGGTGGAAATTTATTGTGATTCGCAATTGGTCGTGTGTCAAGTTCGTGGGGAGTACCAAGCTAGGGATCGAAGAGTAGCTGCTTACCTTGCTCAGGTTCAAGAGACATTGAATCAGTTTAACTATTATGCTATTTATTACATACCATGAGAATGCAACCAGAAAGCTGATTCGTTGGCAAAGTTAGCCAGTATAGGTGAAGCACAGCAAATGGGACTTGTTCCTGTAGAGATATTATCTTCGCCAAGCATTGATCAGATGGAAACCGATTGGATATTTGATGTCGTTTCCGAAAGGGAGTCATGGATGACTCCATTCAGAAATTATCTCGAGCACGGAACCCTACCAGAGCGTAGGACTGAAAAGAGACATATTCTTAGAAAAGCTTCGCGGTTCACTATTCAGAATGGAGTCATGTATGGAAGAGGTTATTCTGTTCCTTTACTCCGGTGTATCGCTTACGACGAAATCAAATGGGTTTTGCATGATGTGCACGAAGGAGAATGTGGCGATCACACCGGGGGACAAGCTCTTGCCAAGAAAGTACTTCGATACAGATATTATTGGCCGACTGTAAATCGTGATGCATCGGATTATGCCAAGAAATGTGATAAGTGTCGGAAGCATGCTCGAATTCCTAGAGCCCCACCTACCGAGATAACACAAATGGTTAGCCCATGGCCATTCGCGGTATGGGGCATCGATATTAATGGCTCTTTACCTCTAGCCAAAGGTAGTGCGAAGTACGCCATCGTAGCAGTTGATTACTTTATCAAGTGGGCGGAAGCTGAGCCCCTTGCTACGATCACAACGAAGAAGGTGATCAACTTTGTAGTGCGCAACATCATCTGTTGATTTGGTCTCTCACGTATTATCATCACTGACAACGGAACCCAATTCGACAGCGCTGAATTTAAGGATTTCTGTCAACGATTCCACATTCAGAAGAAATTCTCCGCAGTCGCACACCCTCAAGCTAATGGATAAGTCGAAGCTGTAAATAAAGTTATAAAGTCTATTCTGAAGAAATGACTGGAAAAAGCCGGGGGCAAATGGGTCGATGAACTTCCTATAGCCTTATGGGCCTACTGTACAACCCACAAGTCCGCAACCGGTCACACTCCATTCTCTCTTTTATGGTTCAGAAGCTGCTATTCCAGTTGAATTAGAAGTACCTTCTCATTGTGTGACATACTACGATCCAAAGACAAATGCTATATTACTTGCTGAATCTCTCAATTTATTGGATGAGAAGAGTGAAGAGGCTGATTTGAGAGCAGCCGCATATCGAAGTCGAGTAGCTCGACTATACAATGCTAAGGTTCGACCCCGAACCTTTGAACTTGGCGATCCTGTACTTAAAAGAATTTATCCGGTCCCTTCGCATATGAAGCCAACTTGGGAAGGACCATATGTTATTGAACGAAAGCTCGAAGAAGGCACATTCAAATTATCGACCGTTGACGGTCTCGCTCTTCCAAGAGCTTGGAACAACGAAAGTCTTCGTCGCTACTACACATAACAGGCTCTATTTATTTATTCAGTCTATTCCTCATTTGCAATTTGTTTCTGCATTTCGAAATTAGAATTTGTTTCAGCAATAAAGTGCAATCTCTTCGGGCCAGAGCTGTGATTTACTTGAAATACTTCATATGACCATCACTACGCACGGAGAGATAAGTTCCATCATACGGTGGAATTTATTCAAATAGGGAGTGACTGTGATACGACCGGTCATTCACTAAGTGAAACCCGAGCTCGGGGACAAGCCATCACACTAAAGTCAAAAAAGGATTGATACACGACAATCCTTTACCTAACTCCAGATTCCCAGAGTGCGAACTGGAGTATAAACTTACAAATACGGTTTCGAAGAGGGTGGATCCGTCCACCTAACGACTTTGCACGTATTCGAACCAAGTTTGAGGAGGATGGACCCGTCCATCTAACGACCTCACTTGTTAACTCAGGGTGGATGTGATCCGACCATCCACGCACTGATACATCTTTCGTTCCCAAAGTGTGAACAAAATTCAAAAACTCACAACAGATGTGATTGACCGTATGTTTACCAACTCCGAATTCCCAGAATGTGACCCGGAGTATAAACATCAACTAACTCTAAGTTCCTAGAGTGCGAACTGTAGTATAAACGTCACCAAACTTCGGATTCCCAGAGTGCAAACTGAAGTATGGACATCGAAACAGTCTGAATTCCCAGAGTGCGAACCAGAGAGTAAACGTCAACCAACTCCAAGTCCCCAGAGCGTGGACTGGATTATAAAATGCCAATTGACTCTAAGTCCCTAGAACGCGGACCAGAATATAAACTCAGGTCGGGTATGACTGAGCGCCTGCGAATTTATTCAAGTCCCAGAGTATGGACGAAATGCTAAGTGTCAAATGAGCGTGGCCGATCACCCGCGAAAATGACTTAAATCCCCGGAGTATGGATACAACCACCGATAAAAGGGCGAGTGTGATTCGACCACTCGAATTCTCCTGGTTTCAGCATCAATTCAACGATGCTAAGCATGATGCGTTGAAGGCGAGATACGACCGATAGCCGATCTTTTCACTTCATCCCTTAAACTGGGGGCAAAACTTAAGTGTTAATCACTGACTGAAGCAGTACAACATCGGAGTTCAACTTAGTATCTAGTTATGACTTATGACCGTGATTTCAGAGCTTGACGGATATACTCAAACGAGATTCAAAAGTTGAAACTTCACAAGCGTACTGAACAAGGAATTCAAATGCTGGAACACTTAAGCAAATAAACACACATCAAGTTCAAAACAAAATAAAGTTTCATTTCAACTATTTGTGAAAAGAAATTATGTACAAGTTGATTCCAAAATTTCTACTAGCGAGGGCCAAACCCGCATCTATACACGGCCTACAAAAGAAAAACGAAGATAGATTCCTATCTTCCTACCAAAAATAAACCGAAGAAGCATGTCTACTCTCTCTTCTTTTTCGACTTTCCCTTCGGTGTGGACCCACTGGAACTGCCCCTTATTTTTCTTTTCGAGCCCTTGCCTTTTGGCGGTCGATCCCCAGTAAGGGGCATGATATCAACTTCCTCATCCGAGCTCAAGTTAACGGGAATGCTCCTTGAAGGTGGAGTCAGGGGAACTGGATCAACTATAGGAGGCGGGATAGGCACACTGGTATCAATAACTGTACCACCAGGTGATATCATCCTTAATGGAGCTGGACCAGGTGCCGCCATCCCACCTCTAAAACTACTACCACGAGCCGCTACCTCTATTTCAGCGTCGATTTCGGCCAATATTACTTCTTCACGAATTTCTTGAGCCTCGCTGGGAGCATCAGTGGTTGGCATTGAAGAGCCAGTAGCAGGTGCTCTTCCACCCATAACAAACGGTAGGCCCGCAAAAGGATCGCTGTGATGACCGAGGAGTTCCTCCATCATCTCCTCATCGAAAACAAGCGTGCACCCCTGCGTTCCGTCAATCGATGTTGTGGTCGTTGTGGTGGTTGCTTCAGTTATTATGGCCTCCTGCATATGATGTGATTCTTGAGTGGCAGGAGGCATGACCGGTGTAGCATCAATCACTGGACAAAAACAAAAGAAGAACTGTTAATAACTAATTCGCATGACAACTCCGACTTCCGATAAGCATAGAGAATGTTCAGAGTACCTTCCTCGATTTGGCTTGTGGACGACTGAACAACCTCAGAAACTTGCTCTCTGGCTGGAGATAACTGCGGCTGATACGGATTGTAAGTAGGAATGGGCTGGGGATCAACCGCAGGTGCATATTCAGGCTGGGTTGGCGCAGGAACTTCAGCACTCACATCGTGATGCTCAACACCTGAACCTTCTCCGGCCTCCAAGTGTTGGGTGCCGAGCCTTTCTTTTTCATGCAAAATCATCGAGTCGTGGAGAATCTTTCGTTCATCTTCATTTAACATACGATTCTCAAGCTCGAACTCGTCAATTGATTCACCAAGATGCACCGCCTTCTCGTCCTTAACCAATCGGCCCCAAGCATTATATAAATGAGTCGAGTAGTTGTCGAGCCAGACTAGATTTATGTGCCTCAAAACATTAGCGTTATAAACAATGAGGAGATCTTCAACATCAGCTTCTAGCCTAGACTCAGCCATTTGTACTTTCTCCTCGACCTCAGTTTCCACCACTCGAACCTTAGCCGTGGCCGCATCCCATTCATCCCGAAGCACAACAGCCCGTTCACACGCTTTTTGGGCGGCTTTGTTTGCATCATCCTTTTCCTTGATGATTTCGGAGAATTTAGCTTTAAGTTCAGCAAGTTCTTTCAAAGCGGCGTCCCGTTCAGCTGTGATAGTGGTGTTGCGATGGCCCATCTGCTCCACCAAGGCATAGTGTGTCTGCCTCATCCTCTCCATGGCCAAGTTCGCCTCATCGGCCTTTTTGGTGGCCTCTATCTCTGATTTCTGAGAGGACTCGACTTCATTAGTAAGCACTTGGATAATGCGGTCCTTCTAGGCGAGATCAGATTCTAGCTTTTCAATTATTTTAGCCCACTTGAAGGCCACCTTCGATGCTTTCTCTACAGCCTTCGCCCACTCCTTGTACTGGGAATAGAAGTCGTGAATGTAATCATGCATTGTGTTCTACGCCTCCGAGGGAATTCTCTTAAAATGAAGGGGGGAAATGTAGTCGTCGAAGCATATATTTGGGAACTCTTTCCTTAGTTGAGCAATTTTAATAGCCCCTTCCCCAGTGGGCTCAGTGATAGCTTGCTCAACAAGGACGAGAGGCTCAACCTCAGTTCTATGGCATTGCGACTCGGACCGAGGAACATGCGAAGATGGTTTGTGATGAGGGGCGGCTATCTTCCTTGGTCGAAGGTTGCGTAGGGATTCTAGGAGGAGGAGAGCGAGATCAGGATCGATGTCTATAGTCCCTATCTCTATCTCTCTCATGACGTTCCTGGTTAGAGTACCCGCGATTGCGGTCTCTATCTTCCTCTCTCCTACGTGACTCATAATATGAAGAAGATCGGCGAACTGAGCGAAGACTCCCTAACATCGACCCTCATCCGGACATCATACCTGCAAAAAAGGAAGAGAAGAAGACTTAGTGGTTTCTTGAATTGAATAACTTGTGATTGGAAATCGTGTAGTGTCGTGAAGTGTGTATGTATGTGCAACCCCCCGACCAACCGGAAATGTCAGCCGCACTTATAAGAAGAGACTCGCTCAAATCTAGAGCACTATCAAGCTCCTCCAACCCGGTGTCATGTTGAAGTGACAAAAAATCCAGGATCGGAATATCGGCAAGCCCCTCAAAAGGACTCTCTGTTGGCGAGGAAGGAGCTTCTGAGATTCTAATGCCGGGAACCGGCAAAGAAACCACAACTGATTTCCACCTCGAAGACTTAGGACGTTTGTAAGCAGCGGCCTTCCTTTTCTTCTTCCTTCTGTCGCTTGAAATCTGGCCGAAGACCCAGCAACAAGTTCATCATCCGTGGGCATTCTCTCTTCATCACCCCTCTCAGTTATTCCAACCCCGGTTGTTTTGTGTTTCAACTGCTTCTTCGGGGCTGCCCTCAGTGTTCCTTCAAGCCTTATGCTTTGATTCCGCTCAATCAGTCCGACGATTCTCAAATTTCTATCGGTTAGAACCGAATCCATGTCCCTCATTTCACTTGGAACTTCTTGAAGGACCCTTACTATTTCTTTAAAGTACCCGCCTTCAGGTCGTGAAATTGTGGCTGTAAAGAAAAGAAGATATTAGTTTTACATCAACTACTATTATCTTGATAACTCTTGGAGAAGACTACAACACTTACGTTTGACTAACCATCGGCTGGCAAATCCTAGGGGGCATCGGACGTAGAACCATTCTGTTTTAAAGTAACTCAGCCTTGTCCAGGATCCAGTTACTACTTGAAAACTCCCGACCGCCTCCAAGAATGTGAAAGATGGACTATCTCCCCTACTCTTGAAGTTAAAAAGATATCTGATCTCTGTTGGAGCCGGTGGCCGAAAGAGATGCTCCATGAATACAATAAATAAACTGTTCAGCGTAGCATATCCGTTGGGGTGTAGTTGTGATGGAGCAATTCCGAGGAAAGACAACACTTCCCTAATGTATTGGTTGAACGGAGTAAGTGTACCTGCTGTGCATGCATGGCGATTGAAGGCAGTAAACCCATCTGGGGGAGCATGTGGTCTATCGTTTGGTCCCGGTAATAGTACATCGTCCAATGACAAACCATGCCTTAAGCATATCCATCCCAACATGTCCTCGGAGACGTTGGACGGTACAGAATCCTGAGGATTTCCTATAAACCTGGCCCTAGGAAGCTCGTCCGGAGCTGGATCTACAACTTCGGCCGTGATGGCCGGTATCTCTAAGACAAAAGGAGATGAACTCTAAAGCTCCTGCTATTGAGAACTTGTGGACTCCATAACTAATCAACTTATTAAAACCCATTATTAGACGATAATAAGCCTGTGATCCCCAGTGTGAAGTGTGTGTTGTGTAGTGTGGTGCAGTGCTACAAATTACTTGAGAAATTCAACAGAGTATGAGAAAATATGCAAATAACAAGAATTCGAGATTTAACTGGAGTGACCGTCATCGCTGACCGTCACAGCCGTGCCATTCAGACTTTGAAGACCGATACGAGTTAAAGTTCGTTAAAATTCTGTTAAGTTACGGTTCCATCGACGAGCTTCAAAAGGCAGTCAAGTATGCAGTTTAACAATTAGGTCCAGATATGCAAGACAAAAGCTCGCCGGAGTCAAGTGTTAGAGCGAACATAAAATTTCGTATCCGTTGAGGTTGATCACTTCGTATCGATAAATCCGGTCCCTTCGTATCGATCGAAGCTTATCATTTCGTATCGATCAAACCAGTCGCTTCGTATCGATCAAAGCTTATCATTTCATATCGATCAAACCAGTCGCTTCGTATCGATCGAAGCTTATCATTTCGTATCGATCAAACAAGTCGCTTCGTATCAATCAAACCGGTCCTTTCGCATCGATCACGTAATTAGACTTTCGTATCGATTATCCAGGATCGATACGACCTCCAACCACTTTCAATCGATGCGAAGGCACTCCCTCTCTCGATACGAAACCATGTCCATGACCATTGTCACGAACTTTAAATACTTTCAGATCGATGCGAACCACGACTCTTCGATCGATACGGATGACCTCTTCGTATCCCCCTACACTTCGTCATCTCCAAATCTATGCAAAAACTCCTCCTTCCTCGACCTCATTTCGATCATCTCCGGCCACCACTTCATCAGAACCGGTCATGGAAACAAGGGGAACGGCAAAGAATTTCGAGTCTTGTCGTTTTCGATGCAAAATCATGTTTCGATTACCTGGCCTAAGCGATTGGTTGGAGGAATTGGCGAGTCAATTGATTCGGAGACAAGGCAGTTTCTTTTTCTCAGTTTCTCGATGGATACGAAGCAATGCGGAAGGAATAAATTGCACGCGAAAATTTTTCTAAGTACGAAAGCAGTATTTATATGGGTCCAAGGGAAAAACGATTCGTCTCCCATTCATCAGGACCGATTCCAACCGGTTCCACCCCTGATCGATACGAATTGGCTATTCGTATCCAACAGCTCGAGCTTCATCGATACGAAATGTGCAACGAAGATTTTTCTGAAACATTGGATTCTGTTGATACGAAGCACTTATTTGTATCCACTGTTTTTGACTCCATTCGAGACACATCGATATGAATTGCATTGTTCGTATCCATCAACATACAACCCATAAAGGCTCGTATCCATCGATACGAATAGTGCACAGGGGACCAGTCGATCTGTTCACATCCTTCATTATTCTATCGATACGAACTGCAACTTCGTATACATCATCTAGAAAATTGCAGGAATGTTCACAGCCATCGATGCGAAGATCATCACAGAATAATGTTTGGATAATTCGACTCTATCGATACGAGAACAATCTTTCGACCTTTTATGTCGATCTAGGAAAGGATCGATACGGAGGGACAATCCAAAACAACCATCAAGCGTGGTTACAACTCGAATTTCACATCGATTCAGGAGAGGATCAATACGGAATTCGATATAAGAAAACTGACAACAACTTGTGAACGTGCGAAACGTCAACAAGAGTCAGGCTAACGTATATGCTTGTATGTCGGACTAATTTTCAATTTTAAAATTTCACTGGTCGAATGCCCACCTGATAAACAATTACAACTACAAACAGCTAATCTATATCATACAACAATCAGCTACAACAGCACACAGTACAACAGTTGGGAATCTACAGTTCATAATTTATGTCTCTATGGATCAATCAAAGATTACAACTTCCAACGAGGAGACGATAACTATTTAACAAGTTAGATGGAACTATTCAGAGTGAAGATTGCAGCTTTTCAAAGCACGTCGTGTTCTCACAAGACGTACTTTGGGGGGCAAATGTTATCTCGCCTTTTGGCAAGGCCATGATGCTAGGAACTCAACTGGAAACCAAGGACAGTCCGTCCCGAAGATCGGTTTTACGCAGGTTTGCTATGGATATCGATAAATTTTGTCCGATTCCGGATCAAGCTATAATTGACAAGGCATGACAAGCAAAGCTATGAAAGCCAACATTCCAAATTTCAAGTCAATCGGAGTTCGTATGCTCAAGATATGATCGATGCAAACTAAGGAAATCAACACAATCGCGTCATTTCGTATCCATCGGCATGCGTCCATCTGTTCGTATCCATCCATAGAAGAGCCTTATTCGAACCCATCAAGCTTCGGTAGTTCGTATCCAGGAAGCCACTGTTCGTATCCAAGGCCAAGCAAGGTCGCTATCTGTTCGTATCCACCACATCCTCAGTCGTTCGTATCCATCAAATTGGAACGACTTCGATCGATACGAACAAAACCACACAATCGATGCGAATGGTTCAACTTAGATCGATACGAATGGAACCGCTGCACTCGATACGAATGAGGCAACACATCTGATCGATACGAACAAAGCAGTGCGATCGATCGATACGAACAAAGCAACAATGATCGAGTCGAACAGATCCACTCTGATTGATATGAACCAAGTAATTGTGAATCGAGTCGAACAAGAATAGATACGAGAAAAACAGCATATGAGAAGCCCAAACTTGCATCGATTCGAACTAGTCGATATGAAGTGCATCGATTCAAACTAAACAGCCTACCGAAGACTCGAATTCGTACCGATCATAACTCACGATCCACAAGTCCAAATGCCACCAAATTTTCACAAGAGCTTGCGTACATCATCAACAATGTTCATGCTTAATTTTGGCTCGATTGGGCCAAATCTTGATCGATACAAAATTGGTTCGTATCGATCATGGACCGAGTGCAAATCATGTGGGATCGATCGCGTGGGCCCGCCTACGTGTCAGAAGAGGTCTCTCGTGATCTGAGCGAGATATTTGCATCCTACGCCTATAAATAGCACCCCAGAGCTTACAGAAAAGGGATCTTTTGGCTCTTTGACGTCCAGACTCTGCCGAAAACATTTTCGCCCTACAAGGCTACTATTGTACTCGAATTTCATCACTGTAATCCGGTGTAATCCGCTGTAATCAGTAGTGATCAGCAAGGAAACATCAATTAAATCATCAAATTCATAGTGGACGTAGGCAACACGACGAACCACTCTAAATTTCTGTGTTTCTGCGTACTTTCTTATTTGTTTTTGAAGTGTTTGTTAGATAATCCTCTTTGTCCATTTAATTTCTTCATTTTTATCTCTTCAAACCCTTCCGAAGAGTGTTGTGCCCAATTTTGGTACAAACAGATACATATAGATGTTTGCAATCGAAAGTCTATTAATTCCAAAATGGTTCCAGGTATTTCATTGTATTCGCTGATGAGTTATCACAAACATGAACATGCATATTTGATACGCATGTAGTATGTCTATGATAAGCTCATAGAATATAAGACGAAAGTAAATAAAATAACATGCAATAGAAGATAAATTGATTCGATTTGATCAAATAGTTGAATATATTAGAAAGAGTTCGGAACATACCTAAAAGTGAATAAAGATTCAATCTTAGAAATCACTTCTCCTTATGATACATAATGATGTATCGATAAGGAGTAACCAAAATTTATTGGACAAAGTACGTTTAATGATGAGTGAAGTTGAGTTAATGTAACAACGCATCTCGGAACATGCTTAAATTTCGAACCCAAAAAGGCCCATCAAAACATAGGTCCATTTCAAGGCTGGCTGTTGGTTGGAAAAAGAAATAACAGTACAGAGCAATAACTATTCTTTCAGAACTCAAAGC
This sequence comes from Allium fistulosum, assembly GCA_030737815.1. Taxonomy (NCBI): domain Eukaryota; kingdom Viridiplantae; phylum Streptophyta; class Magnoliopsida; order Asparagales; family Amaryllidaceae; genus Allium; species Allium fistulosum. The sequence goes on along the minus strand of CM060902.1, from coordinate 371,584,392 downwards.
GGATGGAATAAAATATAATATCAAATTGTACCCATTTATTTCAAAACGATTTAAAAATCAATAATACAAACATCATAAAACTATCAAATTGTACTGAGTAATCACTCCGTCCTTAAACTATGTTGTAATGAGGAGGGAATCAGAACAACAAATGTCTGGTAAATAAAAATTTCGAGTCTTACCATTTCAATACTTGGGCAGTATATTTCACAATAAGAATATGTCTACATACATAAAACCATTTAATACTTCTTTTATGGAAAGGAAGCGAGTCCTTAATCAACCATTTAATACCTTCCATTCCCGAAGCGGGTTTCTGAATCCCATGACCCATACCCCATGTCATAAATGTCTAATCAATGCAAGAGATAGTACCAAAGCCACTTAATACCTTTTATTGGAAAATAGGCAGACTCTGGCCACTTAAGATCTTAACTGAGGCAGACCCCATCATTTAATATCTATTCCCCAGGAAGATTTCTCAATGATATCTATCTAGCTAACATCATATGGAACCTCTTAAGTAATTTAATATTCTTTATAGAAAGGCAGACCCTCAAGCAGTCACTTAATACCTTATCCTAAAGAGGGCTTTTGTCGAGATATCACATATCATGCCTAATAACTAGCCCCTTGGCCATTTAAAACTTCATTTAAGGAAAAGAGGTGGGCCATCAAACAACCACTTAATACCTCAAGACCCTGAAGCAGGCCCTTTGTATTATGGCCCACATGCATAATGACGTCTCACATTTGTTCGACTATTCGTAGGAACTACTAGCCAGACTAGCTGGACAGATTTACCCTACAGAATTTGGAACTAACCTCATGTCATCACAAATATTTATCATATGATATGTCTCATATCAATAGAAAGTGTACACAACTACTGCTAACCTTAAAGTGAAGGGCAGACTTCTGTCATGCAACTCTACTGACCTCGCATCCCTATGACTTAGCCATAATTTAAATATTCTCCATGTATATAATACTCATCTCACCATTTCATAATTAAGGCCTTATAAGGAATCTTCCTTATTACGCCTTAAAATATTAATTACCTTCCTAAAGGGGGAAATTAATGATAATTACTACCAAATTATTATACGCCACAATTATATGTTTATTATGCTAATAGAAATAAATATATATTCACGCTTAATCTACAACGACCCAGAATTTTAATCATTTGAATTTAGAATATTTAATTGATTTTAAATACTGAAAAGTTAATGTTACAAGTTAAATAACTTTAGTTTCAAACATAGCGATTTATTTGTTAATTAAATTATTGAATTTAATATTCGGAATTGTTTAAATAATTAAATCCTGAATTTAATGTAAATAAAAATGATTTCGAAAGTTGATTTAAATTCTACTTAAATAAGAATGAAGATAGTAAACTTTTAATTTAGATTTAAAAGTGATTAAATTGGTTTTATAATAACTCATTTTAATTAACGTGTAAAAATAGCCTTCCGGGGGACTGTCTTGAATTTCGACGAAACCAATTTCATTTGATATGTAACAACGTATTTTTGTAAGTTAATGAATTTTGTGGCTATTGGACGTATCATGTGGTCGTATGAGTTTGAAACGCTTATAAATTAATTTCAGAAATTAATATAATATAACTAAGTTTGAAAAGCTATCTTCTTTATATGATCGAATTAGGTCTCAAGACTAGTTCCATTGTGCTCAAAATAGGGGTATTTCATATAAAATGCCAGGCAACACATGCTCATGGATTTGCAAACTGATGGTTGGATTCGAGTTTGGGATAGTGAGTGGCACCTATGGCCGAAGTTAGAGGTGGCGCGGTGGCTTGGGGGGTGGTGCGATAGGGTGTACGGACGAGAGCAGGGTGGGTTTGGTCGCGATGGTAGGGAGGAGCTCGAGTGTATGGTAAAGGTGACGGAGAGAAAGAGGTGAGAGGGAGTCGATGGTGGATTCCGTTTGTTGGATTGGAGTCCGAAGAAACATGTCAATGCACGACAATGGTGCATGCTGTGTACAGGGGAGGGAGGTATTAGCATTTGAGGAAGAAGGTAGTTATTAGGGTAAATAATTTGAAATGTAATTAGTAAATTAATTTTATATGATTTAAATCCAATTTCTTTTAAAATCTATATCCCGCTCGCACGAGGTTCAATCGAGGTGCGAATTATTGTGTTGCACTCGTAACAACGAAAGCTTCGCATTGGAATTGGTTTGGTCGAATTTGAAGAGAGTTCAAATTTGGGCTGAAATCGGACGTCACTCGATTTTAGTTCCAAAACGAAACGCCTCAGCGACAACAGAAATTCCAATGAGTTTATCTCACCTTTTTAGTAAACTAGCAATGTTATATAGTCGATAAAAATCATTGATTGAATGTTTGGATGTTTTACCGTTTTATCAGTTTGTTTGGATTTATTCCCGCCCGTGTAGCGGATGACCCTTTATATATACCTGCCCAGTAGAGGATGACCCATATTATATAATTTTATACTGTATGTGATGCAGGAGGACAGGATGGGGGATCCATCAGGAATCCTTGCTATTATTGATTTATTTCCAATAAAATTTTTGTTATATGAATCATTGGATATGAAACCCGACTTATGGACACTATTGGTTATGGCATTGTTTACGTTTAAAAATTTAAACCCTGTAGTGATAGAAAATTAATATCGATATTGGTTAAACGTTTGGTAGCTATTGGCCTTGAATTAGTATTTTAAAAATATCATGAATTGTCTCTGGAGTTGGAGTTGAATTTTGAGACAGGAAATGGTTTTAAATCCGAAATTGGATTTCAAAAATATTTTATTTTGAAGGATTTAATTTCTATTTTATTCCAACCTATTTATCTATCTTTTTCTAAGTTATTTATTTATGTTTACCATTGTTTATAAAAAGTTATTTATTTTATTTAACATTGTTTAAAAAGTTATTTATTTATAATCAATATTGTTTAAAGTTATTTATTTATATTTGATGTTGTTTAAAGATATTTATCAATATTTTACTATTTTGAAAAGTTAATTATTCAAATATTTAATATGGTATGAATTTAATATTAATGATTATTAATAATATTTTGGTAGTTAATTATTATTATTTATAGTAATGGTAAAGATGAATTATTATTGTTTTATCAATAATGTTTTGAATTATTAATTATTACTTTTAAGATAATCCAAAGTTAATAATTATTATTTATTTATAATGTTAACTATTAATTATTATTTTTAAGATAATCCAAAGTTAATAATAATTATTTATTTATAACGTTAACTATTAATTATTATTATTAAAATAGTGTTTTAAAGTAAATGACTAGAATTTATTTATAAATGTTTCGAGATTTATAAATAGAGTTGTATAAACAGATTTGGGTTTTATAAGAGGAATCTTATAACATGGTTTGGGAAACTTAAAGGAAGATTAGTAAAAGTGTAAAAAGAGTTTTAAAATGGTTTTAGATATTTATAAAAGAATTTAAGAAAGGGGTTTTTAGATCTATTAAAGAAGTTTATAATTAGTTTTATGGAATTAAAAAGAGTTATAAATGATTTGAAAAATGATTTAGGTACGTTTTAAATGGTTTTAGGGATTTATAAAATAGTTTATAAATAGGTTTTAAATATATTTATAATAGAATTTATTAGTGGTTCTAGTATTTTGTAAAAAGGAAATCTTCCTCTGTTCTGTGAATATACTTATACCATTGAGATAAGTATATGGATATTTATCCAAGAATTGGAAATATAGGGATTTGTGCATATACCTTTATAAAGGTATTTTGGTACAAGTATGTACACAATGATTTTTTTTATTTATGAAAAGATTAATTAAGAGGCTAGTAATTGCTTATTTGCTTAACCAATGTTGGTTTGTTCTCGTTTGAAATAAATTCCTGATTTGAATGTTTGTTATTCGATAGTTAAATAACTGACTATCGAATTTGGACCTAAAATGTAACTTTGGAAATATCTAGGGGAAACACGTGAGTTATATGGCCCGATCATTTCCGATGATGTTGTACTATGCATATAAATCTCATTTCGTTCTCCTAGGACAAACGATAAGGAAATTCGTCCACTAATGGTTAGGTGGTAATCTCCGCTCTTATCTTTGACGTTTATTTCCTAAAGAACCGGGATTGAGGTTACCAGAAACCATCAAATGTTGTTTTGAAGAGCCGGGATCGGATATGCTATCCGAAAAGCACTTCGATCCAACTCAAGCATTTCAAAGTGAAGACATCTTGGAAATGATGAATTGAAGACAGAGCTCTTAGGCGATTTGTTCTATCCCAGAACAAACTTGTATGGATGAATGCTGGCATTGCATTGTTGCCTGGAGGGCAGTGTTAGCATTTCAAGTGGGAAGTGCTATATAAAAGGTAAAATGTAGCCTCAAGCCTCATCAACCAGGAATGACTAAAACAGGGGAGATGCAGCAGGGCTAAGTGGGTCGGTTCCAAGTATGGTATGATAATTCCTATCTAGAGTCAATATTATATCTCGTTTATATGCTTCGGGGCCCATTAATGGAGGGGTGATCATATTCAGTACTACTAGTCAAGTGGTAGGCCAATCTTGTGTTGGCAGAGGATTCTGGTGAGGTCCACGGTGTTATTTTATCTAAAGATGCACCGTGATGGGCGGTACCCCAGTAGCCAAGTCATTATACAGAATCCATTATCTAATAAGCACCATACATACTTAGTTGTGCCCAACTATGCTGAAATGTGAGATGCAAGCATTTCAGTTATATTCATATTTTACTTTGACCCCAAGACATTATTATAATAGCTATGGATTTTCTATAGAAAATGTTTTGGTTATCGTAAGGTAAAAACCTATCTACGTTTATGTGCGCCGTGGTCTTACGAGATACCTTTATTTGAAAGGTTTTTATAAATATTAAAATTCAATTGAGGTATGTTTCTCACGCTGGTTTACCAGACTGACTAGAGTGTTATTTTATTAATGCTCGGGTTAGACCGAGCATATTTACAGATTGCTTTGGATGTATTAGAGCTCAGAAGAAGAGCTGGAGATCCAAGATGTATCTACGTATTTCTTTGTGTTCTGCTGTGTTGTCTGTTGGTTGTAATTATCAGCAATTATAAGGACATGCTATTATAACTGTCCTGGCTGAAATATATTAATATACTCTGATTGATGTCTGTATATGTATATATATATATATTACAGTTTGGTTTTTGCGCAAGGAATTGCTGTATATTATAGGTTATTCGTTTCGCTATGAGATTCTGTGTTGTTTGTTTTCTTTCTCTCTTCTTCTTCCTTTTTCCTTCTTTCTTTTCCCTAATGATCAGGTTTTCTAGCATTTGATTACTCGGCATGCAATACAGTGTATTTATTAGTGTCATTTTCGAGGGTCGAAAATCTCGGCCGTTACAGTTGGTATCAGAGCTTAAGGTTAAGCAAGAACCTTGGCTTTGGTGGGGTAACTCATTAAGTGATAAGGTAACGGAATGCCTTATTATGAGTTTTGAGTGTATATATATTTGAGCGCATATTTATTAGTGATAAACAAATGTTTTATATTGTGTTGATTGATCGGTTGAGTGGCTTATGGATTCTGGTCGATACGAGTAATTAACGTTATTGATAGGGAACTCTAAACATTTGAACAGAGCAATTCTACATTGTATTATTTTGAAATAGAGTAAATGAAATAATTTTACCTTGATTATATTTTACATATAAAGGAATAATTTTTCAAGAATTATTATAGTATATATGGTGTGTCTGGTTATTAGTGAACGATAATATTTGATTATTATCATTTGTTGTTTGTTGTTTGTGTTCTAATAAAAGTTGTTGTTATTATAATATGAACAAAGATAAACAATTAAGGAATGGTTTTATATAACCATAATGAGATTATATATAAGGTAAATTTATAATTATGATTTGTAAATAAACTGAATTTAAAAGCTGAGAATTTAAAATCCCATTGATTTTGGAAATCGTTTTTCAGAGTTTTGAAGAAGTAATAATGATATTATTTAGAAAATATTTTGTCTAGAAATATTTTAAAAAAGATTTAAAAGAAATAGAAGCACTAAACTCACTTCGATCACTGGAGAATAATTTCGATGATGACTGTAGTATCATCAACGTTCATTTTTGAGATTTCAAGAAAGGAATTGCTACCATTGGAGTTTTGTTTTAGTAAAACTAGTTTTGACTTTAAAATTCAACAGTATGATTTGAAATACCAATAAATTATTAATAGTATTATTTTAAAGTAATTTGAAATAAAAACATGGTGTTTAAGACTCTGGAAATTTTCATCTAAGTGTTTTGTAAAAATATGAGAAAATAAATTTTATCTTATAAATTTTGAAAAGTAGTAAGTAAAAAGGTTTTTTAAATTGTTGAACATGATTGTTAATTTGAAATGAAATTTAACTTAAGTTAAGTTAAATAAAGTGAACTTTGAAAAGAAATTTAACCTAAAGTTAGGTTAAACGAAATAATTTTTGAAAAGAAATTGATTGTGGTTTTGAAAACCCCACACCCCTAATATACCCAAAAGGATACATTAAAAGGCGTGGTGCGTTGTAGGTATAACTAAAGCTAACATAGATTAAGGTTCATAAGACAAAAATAGATAAAAACAGCGGAAACTTAAAATAATAACTTAATTAAAACAAAACTTCATAATTACTTCATAAATAAGTTAAATACCAAATACAACATCCATATCTCAAAACCCATCATGTCTTATGAAATAAAAATTCATAGTCTCAAAATCAGAGTACATAATATCCCTATAATAAGCCAGTACACAAAAAGAACTAAAACTGAACTAAAAGAAATACATAGCAGAGAACTCCTCCAAGAAAACTCCAAGCAACAACAATCTACTAACTTCTCCCTTGATTGTCTATGGGGGGGAGGGGACAATAGAGGAGTGGATCAGACTAAAAGTCTGGTGAATGATAGTAATTACTAGAGTCTTTAAGCAAGATAAACGTAATAGATTCTACAACAATTCTAGCATAAATAAGAGGATACAAAGGAAATAGGAAAGAGATAAACTGGAAATAAATACGATAACTATAAGATAGGTTAACATTGATTGTTTGCACTTGTCTTTGATTTCTGCTTTGATTAGGCTGAATCCCTAATCCTGTAATTAGGATGTAACCCTAATTCTACCCTTATTGATCGGCCTGCTACTCCATAGAACTTACTGTGGACCAGCCGCTATATAACTCCCTACACAACAGCTAATGGTATCTACGAAAGATGCACAAAGCAAACACTATGGATCTGGACGACATATATAGCTCCCTACACAAAAGGTAATGGTGTCTACGAAAGACACCCATACTAAGCGCTTGGAACTCATAGCTATTACTGAGCACCCAAATCGAAGTCGCACGCGTAACTGCCACCATGCCCATGCTAACTTTTGCTCCACCTATTAGGTCTTCTTATAACCTCAACATCTAGCATAAGCGTGCCCCTCATCCCACTTCAGGCTAACGTAAGATCACCGAGTGTCCATAGAAAATAGGGGTAATGCTGTTGGTACTGGCCCTTCATCCAAACAATATCTAGTCGTGCCCCTTATCCAAATCCCCTATGATTTAGATTTTTTTTGGACCAATTATTACCATTTTTAGCATAAGCATGCCATCATCTCACGCTAATGTCAGACCACCATTTCGTCTAATAGGGAATGCTATTTGGTACAGGTCCTACTTTCATCTTTGCTTATTAACTTAGATAAATTATTTAAACAAGTATTTATTATCATCTTTACTTTATATGCGTATTAATTTATCCCAAGTCTTAAAATAAGCCTCATTTTATTCTTTTTCTTATTATAACCTACGTTATAATCATGCTCATTACTTAACCCAAGGTTTAAGTGTGAAAATAAGCTTCTTTCATCTTTAGTTACAATTATACGTTATAACTAAGCCAATTAATTAGTCCAATTCTAATCATAATTAGGCATAATTTCAGTCCAATTCTATTTATATTACAGTCTTTATAATTTACATCTCATAATTATAAATAGGCCAATCTCTTTAATTCAGTCCAATTAATATCATAATTAGGCATAATTTCAGTCTTAATTCCATTTTATTACAGTCTTTATAATTTACATCTTATCTTTCGTTATTTCAGAATTCTTATAATTTAATCCAATTCCGCGTTAATTCTATTCTAATCCATACGCGAAGAAGAAGGAGAAATAAAAGAAAATTGAAAATAGAAGAAAATCCAAGGCGTAGGAAGAAGATGTAAATAACGTATAAATAATAGTAAATAGATTAAAATACTGTAAATAAACTGTAAATTAATGGAAAAGCTATAATTAACAGAAATGAACTAAAATTACTGAAAATAATAGCTGAAAAGAATTAGACTGAAAATAATTCTAAAAACTATAAATAAACTACTGAAAAGGTTATTCCAAAAATCATAATAAAACTACAACTATTGGAAAGCCTATTATTTTAAATTACTTAAAGAAATCTTAAAATAATTACAATCACTCACCTCTGGTCCTAAGCTCTTCTTTTGGTCTTCCCGGATCTACTTGGAGTTGTGAAATTAATTTATAATGATTTTCTCCTTTGGAAAAATTATTCCGTTTAGGGTCCTTCCTAAAAAGGTGAACCCAATTGGAGAAAACCTAGAATGAGAAAAAGTGTTAGGTATAGGGGTCTATTTATAGGGGTAGAAGTGGATCTCGGACCATTGGATTTGGAGATTGAATAGGATGCATCCACGTCATAGGCCGAATAGGAGCCATCGGATGCGAAAATAGATGGACCGGATTGGTCAGAAGAATGCAAAACACGTCACCAATCGGGTCTGGAACGTTCGAATGAACGAATGTTCGTTCGCTTGCAAAAAGCGAAGGCGGGTCGACTGCCTCGTTACCCAGGTCGACCGGTCGGTCGACCTGTATTTAGTTATTTATTTTTTCTTTTTCTTTTTATTTCGTTTCTTTGATTTTTTTTATTCCTTTTCTCCTCCATACTAGCTCGGATTCTGACATTCTATATATGGAAATTGACTAGAAAATTACCACGGACACAATGGTATAACTCCCATGGCTCAATTCTGATAATTTCACAAAGTAATTTTTATTATTTAGTTAATTAACAAATTAATTATTATGGGTTAAATTTTGGGTTGTTACATTCTCCCCTCCTTAAGGGATTTCGTCCCCGAAATCTCTAAGGATAAAAGAATGTACTAAATGTTTTCATCCAATTCTACAACCAACTACTTAATCATCAACCATTCATCCATTGTCCTTAAGTTTTTCTAATGCAATTTATGATACTTATGCAATTAGTGTAGTGTAAATGTCCTTAGCTAATGCAAACGATTAGGCAATCCACTAATTCAGTTGACCTCCTTTTATGCAATCATGTCTGTGCCATGTATCCAAATGAATGCAAAAATTTCATAATGATACTGATTATTCTATATGCGTGCTATAAACATCATCCAAATGCAACAATCATGTGATAAACATCCATTTATAACAATGATGGAAATAAAATAAAAATGCACACACATCCATATGCATATACTCTAGTGTCCTAATTAGGTCGATCCCTAAAGAATGATAGTGCTTAGTGTACCTATATGCGTCCATTAGCATCCACTTGCAATCACTAGCATACATCATTCATAACATGTTCTATTAACATATTTACATCAAATCCTACCATCCATAGGTTAAATCCTAGGTTCTACCCTCCCAAAGGATAATAAAGGAAAGAACCTATTCAAATCTAAAGATGGAAAAAGGAAATTCTAAAACCCATTATCAAAGAGACATGGATATGAGATACAAATTTTCTCCTAATCAAATTAGTCTTCTCTGAAATCTCTCTAACCATGTCGGAACCAAGAAGCAACCTTTCCGTAGACTCCAACCAACATGAAGACGTCTTACACGGCCTCCTAAAAAGAGCTTCAAAAGGTGTCATTCCAATGCTAGCTTAAAAACTACTACCATATGAATTCCACTAAAGAAAGATGCTTTTCCCAAGTTCTACCAAAATCAAGAATACTCATTCTCAACCGTGCTTGTCTTACTATCCTACTAATTCCATTTTACTGTTCTTCATGAATCAACATTCCTAGGTTCTTACTAGTGTCCTATACACTTTACGAAAACTTCCATTATTACTTCTAAAAGTAATTACTGCTGTCTCCTTCTGTGTAGTTAAAGCGCTCGGCGGATTCAATGCGGCGGAGGTGCAAAAAGTCATAGCGGGGATACAGCGAGGATATAGCGGGATATAGCGGATGACTCTAAAATAGCATATAAAACTCGTACTTAATGTTTTTGCAAATATATAAATGGTAATTAAATGAAAAATTGACATTCAATTGAATTACAATTAATACATAAATTATTTTAAATAAAAACATGTGCGAATATACTATAAATAAACGTAAAACTGTTATATAACATAATTGAATTTAGTAGAATATTAGAGCATTTTCATTTCTGAAAATATATTAAAAATTCAATTAAACAAAACTAATTTCATAATTTTTATAATATATAAATGTCATTTTTCAATTCATTTCTTTTAAAGAAGATATAGCGGAATATAGCTGGAATAATAATATATAGCGGAAATAGCGGGGCTTAAAGCGGAAAGGCTATATTTGGGGCTATATGGAAAAATCGTAGCGGCAGAAATCCGCTATGAGATATAGCGGGGTTATAGCGGGGTAATAGCGGGGCATTAACTGCACAGGTCTCCTTACACCTTTTCCGTTACTCCTAGGAAATGATTCTTATCTATTTCACATTTAAGAGTTTGGTTTGGTATTTATCACCTTGTTTTAAAAACTAAGGGTTCTAAAAATTTTAAAACATCAAATCCTAAAATCTTTGTCTTTAAAAGTGTTATCTTTTCAGTTTCTATTAATTTCAAAAATACTTGGTCACTTAATATTATTTCCCAAACCTAGAGGGAAAAACTTTCAAATTTTTAAGTCTAAAACTTATATCTCTTTTTCCTTTAAAGACTTTTACACTTTTCTATAAAAATTTGAATTTTCAAATTTTACTTTCATTAATTTTTCATTTCAAAAACTTATTTACTTTTTCACCAAACCATTTTCTTTTAAAATATCCTTTATATGTTTTCAAAACAGCTTCTTATTACATCTAACAGTCTCATACCTTAATGTATTGGAACTACTTTCTCTTCTGAGAAGTTATTAACGCTAAAATCTTCTATGAACCTTTTTAAAAGAGAATTTTATGTTTATGTGAAATTACAAGGAACTTATTTTATATTTTTCGAAATAGGCTATACCGAATATGGTACTTTTCATACCTTGTATATCTCTTTCATGTATTCCTTGTAACTTGCACAAAACATTTTTATTGGTTTCATAGAAATCATACCACTATTCTTTTCATTCCAATAGATTAACATATGTTTAAATTATATTCTTCCGTGATAAATATTTTCTAATATCTAACTCACACATTTTCCTTTCATAAAAACTCATCTTCAAAACTGTTTTAATATGTCCATAACTGCAAAAACACTTCCTTATACTTATTAATAATAAGTGTACTTAACAAACCATTTTGTTTCTATACTTAGTAATTACCTTTTAAAATACATTTTTATTTGGGTTAAAACGGATGTTGCGTAAAACACCGTTACTACAACCCAAAAACTATATATACTAGTGTATGGATTCAATTAAATAAATACCAATAAATCTCATATACCTATGTAAAAATATTTCTCTTAAGAGTCACTTACTATAGCAATAGTGTTATAACCTATGCTCCTCTTATTTTCCATGAAAACATTTATTACAACAATAAAAGTTGTAATATACACTTTCGATACTTATACACTTTAGGTTTTTATGTTTAAAATCTTTGTTTACTTACAATGAAACTAGTGAGTTATACACACATGCGCGCGTGCGCTCCATAATTCTTCAAAAAGAATTCCAATTTTTCATTATATAAAAATCAACTTAAATTTAATACCGTTCTTCAAAAAACTCCATGTTTATTTTCTGAAAGAAAATGTTAACAACGAAAATTTTCAATTCCAACAATTTCAATTTTTTTCCATCTTTTTAAATCTTGAAAATTTCATTTTATTGGGCTTAGCATAAAGTGGGTCTTCCTACTTACTACCCTCGGAGTACTTTTCCTAAACTAAAGGCTTTTACTCCTATTCCTCTAGTACACTCATATTTATTCTAAGGCGTCACCGTCAAATCCACTTGTCTGAGACAATTATAATTTCTGCAATTACCTACACATGGACTTTCTTCTCTGCTTATCTACCGAATTTTATTGTACATCTCTACACTACAAGAAAACACTTCATTTACCTACGCAAAATTTCCTACGCCGTTGCTATGCCAAAAGGCGAGGCGTAGAGAAGGCGTAGGAAACAGGTGGAAAGAGGTAGAGGCGTAGGAAAGACGTAAGTAAATTTCCTACGTCTTTCGTACGCCTACGTCAATATGTGAAAAAATAATCAAGATGTAAGAAAGACGTAGGAAATACCTACGTCAATTTTACCGGCGTAAAAAAGGCGTAGAAAAGTTTCTACGCCATCCTTACGCCGAAGGCTTGGGGTAAGAATTATCTGGGCACTCAAAATTAACTATTCTTGTTTTTATTATTATAGCCGCCACAAGAGCACTCAGTCGCAAGAAATACCCAAAATAAAAACCTAACTCTCCCGTTCCCATCTCAAATCCTCAGATCGAAGTCGCCTTTGACTATTATTTTTGTCAAATTTATTTTAGTGCATCCCAATTTGTTGCCAACAGCAATTCGGCCCTTCACATCGCAATGAACCACGCCTGCCGTACAATGAAGGTATGCAAGAGCATTCGTTATGCAACGTGTGTAGTCTCGGATCCGGCGCTCGTCGATCTTGCCTACCGCTTTGTCTATCGTGTCATTGGGCATGTACTCCATGTGCAAGTTGCAGTGTTGGTTCGTCCTGGAGTTGCCAAGGTATGGAACTATATGTATTTCGATTTGATGGCTCAAAGGATTTCTATCTTGTTATCTAAAGAGGATGTGGTTAATGGGTTTTGGGTTGCGGATGCAGATTTGATAGCGAATCGTTGACCATTTGATTTATGGAAGGCGAGGCTGATGGTACCAAAGGAGCCTCTTCCAATGTTGTTGCCTCTGATGAATTGGTCAGTGTCTTCTTTCATTATTGGTTGAGCTGTATTTTTATTTTTAGTTGAAAATATAGCTGAAAAGGAAGTTGAATGTGAGGTCTGCTCTAGCCTATGGTAAAAAAAGGAAGTTGAAAATATAGCTGTATTCCAAGTTGTATTTTTATTGGTTGAGCAGCATCATAGCCTATGGTAAAAAAAAACCCAAAATAAGCAGGTCTGCTCTATATATACACACTGTTAATTTCATAAGAAGCATTTGCATAGGATCCTTCAACACTGTTATAATAGTAGATTGCCCCACTACAAACAAAAAAATCTTATTCAAAGATACATTTGATCCAGAGTATCATACACATTTATAATCCTACTACAACTTTATTCGCACCATGTAGCAGCAGTACAGTCTACCTCGTGAACATGTTCCTTTGTTCAACTTTATTAATAATGCACAAACGAAGACTGCGTGTGCCTCAGTATTTAAATACCACTGACTATTCAAATAGTTTAATGAATGGTTCAAATAGTTTTCAAAACCCATTTGCCGTGTAGTTACAGTGTGCTGTTTCATGTATAATATATACAATCGTATGACGATGTTAAATTAAAAAGACAGGCAATCGGATTAGTTTATTAAGCTGAGACACAAAATAAGACAAGTATCAGGTTTTAACTATGTTCAAGAGATTTGTATAAATTAGAGTTAATTAGTAATATCTTTATTATTGCAACTTACCACATGCACATGCTTAGCACATAATTCTTCTTACTGATTCGCAAAATATTCCTGTTTATAGTATTCTTGCACTGTCGCCTGCTTCCTGTTAGTTTGGAGTTTACTTGTAGTAAAGTATTATATTTCTACAGCCTGCAGAAATAATTTACTCAAATACCTGAAAACAAGCAGTTTCAGTTACTCACGGTCGATGTAAAATAAATTTAGATTGTTTATGCCAAGCAGCTTTAGAACTTTTTTATTTTATTTTTATATTTAAGAAGTCCTTTATATTGTTTTTTTTTCAAACGATTCCTTTGAATTAAACATGGTAGACAGCTTGTAAAAAAAATCAAAGCAACTTGCCATTTGTATAATCAATCATGTTCATACAAAGTTTTGAAGCAACTCTTTCCATACTATTTCTCTAGATTTTGCTCCATTATTATTCAGATAAGATGCAGCCATTCAGAGTAGTTGGGATCACATACAGCATGCTCGGCTAATTCCGACTACCAAATGAATGGATTGTATGCGTTGTCTCTCACCAAATTAATATATCTTCTGCTGTAACTTCTTGTAATGTCACCAAATTATGAAACGGGGCAGTGCAGTGGACAAAGAAGTATTGGACAGAGAAGTATTGGACAGAGGAGTATTGGTGGACAGAGGAGCAGGAAGGTTAAGTGTCCACCTATCAACAGAAGTCTCCTATAGTGAATAAACTGAGCACTTGGTTAAAAATGTCCATAAGAGGAAAATAGTTTCCCAGAATCTGTAAAGAAGCAATACACTCTACTTATCATTGAATGATATATGGTATAAACATTTATATACTAATAAATAACATCTGTATTCATTTTTGTCACAGAGAAGATTTGCTGATGCACTGCTGCAAGAAATTGCTGGAGTTACCATTCCAGTTGAAAGGATCTACGGTTTAGGATCTGGGTTAGTATGCTAACTTTCCTTTTATATTTAGGTGAAGTTATACAGACTATTTAAAACATTCTATAAGCCATGGATATTTTCAGGCCAAAAGTAGAAGTGCTGAAGAAGCTTCAGTCAATGCCAGAGCACAGGGGATTGACACTTCAGTAAGATGTTATTGCAATATGAAACAAGTAGCAGCTTTTATTTGCATTACGTTTGCATTCTTTTGTTTAATCTTTACAGAATTTAGAAGAATTTTTTTCTCAAAAATGATCAACATGAAGGCATTGTCAATAAACCTACTTAGAAGTTAATTGAATTTGTAGTGTTTGGGAACTCCTTATAAGGAGCTTGCAAAAATAACTTATAAGTAGAAAATTGATAAACCAACTATTTATTGCCTATTGCTTATGAAGGAATTTCATATGTTATTTTGATCAAGCAAATGACTAAATAACCTTATGCTTTTATAACAAATGCATGTTTCATATATATATATATATAATATATCCAATTATGTCATTTATTATACATTAGTACTTATAGGTTTAAAAGTCAAATTTTATCCAAACACTTTTACTTGTAGGTTACTTTTCAATACCCCTTAACTTAGAAGTTTCTATTTAAAATTCCTTCAAAAGAGATTCAAAATAAGTTGTTGTTGAACCATAGTTCCAAGAGAAAATAAAGAACTAAGATATTGGAACATAATTCATTTTTGGATAAACCCATAGCGGATTCATCAGGAAATTTTTTTGAAACATCTTTGAAATTTCCTTTTAACGAACAATATAGAAAGTTCTGCTAAAACCAATGTGAACATAAGTGGAAACCAGATGCTTTGTGTTTGTCATTTATGAAGACCTGTTTTGGCTTTTTTCATAATATATATTTGTACACAGATTAGACAAAAACTTGTATAATATCTGCACTATCATTGTTTTATCTTGGGTCTCAGTTCTTTAAAATATTAACACGTTCTGGGAATCAGTAATATCTGTCATCTTTTGTTTTCTTTTCCTTTCTTGCGACTGTAAATGTTCTTCCGACAAATCATAAGAAATAATATCGTAAGAATTGTCATAATATATTCTGCATTCTACCGTCTTTGAGTTGCAAGTCTGTTAAAAACATTTTTTCTAATATAATTTTCACATTCTCAGGTACATCTGTGTAATTTTCACATTCTCAGGTGAAGTGTTGGCAGATTGTGATGCAGTTGGTGAAGTAATGGCAGGTCACAGGTCTGTGATGCAATTGTAAGTTGTTGTTGATGTGGGTTGTATATGCAGTGGTGGACTGTTGGACGAAGAGGGTGTGTTCAGGTTGACTGTAGACTATTGGTGAAGTTTGAACTGACTGTATTTGGATGGATGGTGGAGATGTTGTCAATGGAACCAGTGTGGTGGGTTTGCTGAAGTGTAGGAGTTTTATGTGCAAGGAGGAGGATGGAAAATTGCTGGAGGATGAAGGAGATGCAAGAGGGGATGGCAGTTTTGGTTATAGGCAGTTGGATGGTTTGTGGAATGTAGGAGGTTACAAGTGTGGTGATGTATTGGTAGTTGAATTTGGGTAATGAGGTGATAAAGTTGGAGATTGTGTTTGTAAGTAGAAGTGAATGAGCAGAGAGTTTAGTAGGCATTGAAAACTTTTTAATGGTATCTGTATGATGTCATGTATCATGAACATATTATCATATTATTTTAACATATAGGAACTTGATTAATATTGTTTGACTTTGTAATATGAATGAGATATTTGTTTTTTGAATTAAAGATGAATGGTTAGACGTTAATCTTTTTGTTAGAATGTGTATATATATAAAATAAGTTGATTTTAGTTTCTATTTAATGTGGTGAAATGAAATAGAATAGTAATATATCAAAATTGCTTCAGAAAAGACGTAGGGAAGGTGTAGGGAAGACGTAGGTAAATGAAATATTAATGCAGCAAAAAGTCGTATGCATGGCGTAGGAAAAACATAGTGTAGGAAAACTGGGCGTAGGGAAGACGTAGGTAAACAAATGACGTAGGAAAGACGTGAGCACTTAAAAAAGTAAAAATCTCGTAACAAAACCGTAGGTACAACATGGCGTGGGGAAGGCGTAAGAAAATTATGGCGTAGGAAAGGCGTAGGAAACAACCCAACGGATGGCGTAGGTAAAGCGTAGGTATTTTATTAGCTACGCAAGTTTTACCCACGCCAAAATTGGCGTAGGTGTTACGTAGTTAATGCATTTACCTACGCCCCGCCTACGCCAATTTGGCGTTGGTAAACCGCAGTTTTCTTGTAGTGCTAACCTTTGCCTACCTCTCTTTGGATTCCCATAATCCCAATCCTAAATGTACAAAACCGTTCCTACCATGTGTAGACCTTCTCTATACCCCAAAAACACAGTTCCTTATGCCTAAAATGTCACTTCAAGAGTTCTATCTTCAACTGTACGAAGAACTTACTTAAGATGATAACATGCTCCTCCATACTTCTTGGAAAACATCAAAATGTTGTCCACGAATACCACTGCGAACTTACTTAGGACATCTCTAAAACCATGGCTCATCAAATCTACAAAATAGGCTAGGGCATTGGTTAGTCCAAAAGGCATAACCAACCACTCAAAGTGTCTGTCGGGTGTCCTAAATGCGGTCTTATTAATGCTATCATCAGTGACCCTAAGCTGATGAAATCCAGTGGCTAAATCAAACTGGGAGAATACCAAAGAGCCAACTAACTCGTCAAAAAGATCATCTATCCTAAAGAGTGGATAATGGTTCTTCTTTGTGAGCTTATTTAATTCTCTATAGTCAATGCAAAGTCGAAGGGAACCACCTTCTTTGGTAGCGAAGACGACTGGTGCTCCCTATTCCTATATGCTCCTTCTTTTGAATCCCTTCTCCAAAAGCTCACAAATATGCTTGCTCAATTCTTTCCTCTCCCTAGGTGCCACGTGCCTCACAGGTAACGCTACTGGCTTAGCATTCTCGGTCAAATAAATCCTGAAGTCAATCTCTCTCTTAGGGGTAATCCCCTAACCTTCTCAAAAATGTCTGAAAAAAATCTCTGACGACAGGAACCGAATCTAACTCTAATGATGATGAGTCGAGGGAATAAAGGAAGCTCAACATAACTGACCCTTATGGGTCGTAAGAAATCTCTAGAGTCCTACTGATGCATGTCTCTAGTCTAACGACTCTCCTCTCGCAATCTAATATAGCTCCATATGTGGATAGCCAATCCATTCCAAAAATTATCCCATACCCTGAAAATCCTAAAATATAGGCATCATAGTCAAATTCTACGCCTAGGATATAAATTTTCAAACCCCTACAAACCATAGTCAAGTGTGCCGATCCTCCTATGAGGTTTGAAACAACAATGTGGTCTACTAAAGAATTGTCTAAGTGCAAACAATCTACTAAAGAACAAAAGATGAAAAGGGTGTGATGCTCTAGAATCAAAAAGAGTCTGAATGGGAAAATCAGAAATAGAAACCAAATTTCCCTACCTCGATCTGGTCCGCTGCTGGAAGGTGTTGCATCCAAAGCCTGAATCTACGCTGTAGGTGCACTAGCTCCCTGCCCCATCTTCTGAGGACAAAACTTACTAAGATGATCGGGATGTCCACAGTTGTAACACTCCTTCACCTTCGCTCTCTTACAGTCTCTTGCGTAATGACCAGTCATTCTACAATGGTTACATCTCCCACTTTTCTTGATTCGCTTCCAAGGGCCTTCCCTTTTCCTCTTATCCTTCTTGCCCTTCCACCATGGCTTCTAAGAGCTTGCAGGAACCGCCCTAAGCTCTTCTTCCAACTACCAAGATATAGGTTGACCACTCTGTGGGTCCTCCAAACCTAACTGCCTAAATTTTCTCTCCATATCTTCCAACTTATCTTGTGTATCCTTGAAATCCTTCGTGCCAGAGAACGTTCCACCCCCTATGCCAGTGAAGTCCTTACATAGCTTAGAAAAATCGGCTGGTGTAGGTGGATTAAAGGGATTTCCACCTACCGGTGTTGTATTGGGCGCTTTGCCTTGCACCTCTGGTACTGTAGCTCTACGGAGCCAATCAGCCATGCTATGTAAAGAAAAGGAAACTTACGCTCGAAAGAATCGAAAGAATGTTGAACTGGACTTTGAGGGGATTTTTATAAATACTCTTTTATACTTAAAAACTATTTATAAGAGTTCTTTTTTGAAAAATACTTTTAAAACAAGTTATTTCGGAACATACTTTACTTTAAAATAAATTTTTAGGAATTCTGTAACCTTAGGCTCCGATACCAAGTGAAACACCCCACACCCCTTAATATATCCAAAAGAACACATTAAAAGGCATGGTGCATTGTAGGTATAACTAAAGCTAACAGAGACTAAGATTCACAAGACAAAAATAGATAAAAATAGCAGAAACTTAAAATAATAAATTAATTAAAACAAAACTTCATAATTGCTTCATAAATAAGTCAAATACCAAATACAACATCCATATCTTAAAACCCATCATGTCTTATGAAATAAAAATTCATAGTCTCAAAATCAGAGTACATAATATCCCTCATAATAAGCCAGTACACAAAAAGAACTAAAGCAGAAATATAAGAAATACATAGTAGAGAACTCCTCCAAGAAAACTCCAAGCAACAGCAATCTACCGACTTCTCCCTTGATTGCCTATGGGGGGAAGGGGAAAATAGAGGAGTGGGTCAGACTAAAAGTTTGGTGAATGATAGTAATTACTAGAGTCTTTAAGTAAGATAAAGGTAATAGATTCTACAACAGTTCTAGCATATATAAAAGGAAACAAAGAAAATAGGAAAGATATAAACTGGAAATAAATACCATAACTATAAGATAGGTTAACTTTGATTGTTTGCACTTGTCCTTGATTTCTGCTTTGATTAGGTTGAATCCCTAATCCTGCAATTAGGATGTAACCCTAATTCTACCCTTTTTGATCGGCCTGCTACTCCATAAACCTTACTGTGGACCAGCCGCCATATAACTCCCTACACAGCAGCCAATGGTATCTACAAAAGATGCATATTGCAACCACTGTGGACCCGGACGACATATATAGCTCCCTACACAAAAGGCAATGGTGTCTACGAAAGACACCCATACTAAGCGCTTGGAACTCATAGCTATTACTGAGCACCCGAATGGAAGTCACACGCGTAACTGCCACCATGCCCATGCTACCTTTTGCTCCACCTATTGGGTCTTCTTATTACTTCAACATCCAGCATAAGCGTGCCCCTCATCCCACTTCAGGCTAACGTGAGATCACCGTATGTCCATAGAAAATAGGGGTAATGATGTTGGTACTGGCCCTTCATCCAAACAATATCTATTCGCGCCCCTTATCCAAATCCCCCATGGTTTGGACTTTTATTTGACCAATTATTACCATTCTTAGCATAAGCGTGCCCTCATCTCACTTTAGGCTAATGTGAGACCACCATTTCGTCTAATAGGGAATGCTATTTGATAAGGTCATACTTTCATCTTTGCTTATTAACTTAGATAAATTATTTAAATAAGCCTTTATTATCATCTTTACTTTCTATGCTTATTAATTTATCCCAAGTCTTAAAATAAGCCTCATTCTATTCTTTTTCTTATTATAACCTACGTTATAATCATGCTTATTACTTAACCCAAGGTTAAGTGTGAAAAAAAGCTTCTTTCATCTTTTAGTTACAATTATACGTTATAACTAAGCCAATTAATTAGTCCAATTCTAATCATAATTAGGCATAATTTCAGTCCAATTCCATTTATATTACAGTCTTCATAATTTACATCTCATAATTATAAATAGGCCAATCTCTTTAATTCAATCCAATTAATATCATAATTAGGCATAATTTCAGTCTTTATTCCATTTTATTACAGTCTTTATAATTTACATCTTATCTTTCGTTATTTCAGAATTCTTATAATTTAATCCAATTTAGCGTTAATTCTATTCTAATCCATACGCGAAGAAGAAGGAGAAATAAAAGAAAACTGAAAATAGAAGAAAATCCAAGGCGTAGGAAGAAGATGTAAATAACGTATAAATAACAGTAAATAGATTAAAATACTGCAAATAAACTGTAAATAAATGGAAAAGCTATAATTAACAGAAATAAACTAATATTATTGAAAAGAATAGCTGAAAGGAATTAGACTGAAAATAATTCAAAAAACTGTAAATAAACTACTAAAAAGGTTATTCCAAAAATCGTAGTAAAACTACAACTATTGGAAACCCTATTATTTTAAATTACTTAAAGAAATCTTAAAATAATTACAATCACTCACCTCCGGATTTAATTTATAACGATTTTCTTCTTTGGAAAAATTATTCCGTTTAGGGTCCTTCCGAGAAAGGTGAACCAAATTGAAGAAAACCTCGAATGAGAAAAAGTGTTAGGTCTAGAGGTCTATTTATAGGGGTAGAAGTGGATCTCGGACCGTTGGATTTGGAGATTGAATAGGATGCATCCACGTCATAGGCCGAATAGGAGCCATCGGATGCGAAAATATATGGACCGGATTGGTCAGAAGAATGCAAAACACGTCACCAATAGGGTCTGGAACGTTCGAACGAACGAACGTTCGTTCGTTTGCAAAAAGAAAACGCGGGTCGACCAGGCGGTCGATTGCCTTCTTACCCAGGTCGACTGGCCGGTCGACCTATATTTATTTATTTATTTCTTTTTTCCTTTTATTTCGTTTCTTTGATTTATGTTTATTCCTTTTCTCCTCCATACTAGCTCGGATTCTGACGTTCTATATATGGAAATTGACCAGAAAATTACCACGGACACAATGGTACAACCCCGTGGCTCAATTCGGATAATTTCACAAAGTTATTTTTATTATTTAGTTAATTAATGAATTAATTATTGCGGGTTAAATTTCGGGTTGTTACAGGTTTGAAATGAATTAATGGAATGAACTAACTAAATAAATTAGTAAATTTTATATGATTTAGAATGTTGTTTGATAAGAGCGAATAATGAAGTGAATTAAGGGAATGAGTCAAATGAAATTAAATTTGATTTAAAATGGATATAGACTTAAGTTGTGAAGTGAAAATAAACATGAGAAGTGTTGGATAGAATGTTATGATGAACTTGAGTAAAATTTGATGGAATGGTTCTTAAGTGATATTAGTAATAAAAGAATATACTAAGTGAATGTGAATAAAGCAATATGAATAATGATCATGAATAAATGTAAATAAAAGAATCTGAATAATGTGAAATCAATTGAAATAAATATGTATGTTGTATGTATATTATTTTATTTGCATAACTGTTTGCTCCAGATTTAAGTATATGATTTCGAGATGATTTACATAGGTCCAAGTTAGAATTTTTCACTCGATTCTCGACGGCGAGCACTAGGTATGGATTTTTGATTGATTCTGATATTCTCTATCATAGTATATGGCTATGCAAGGAGAATGACGATTTCTAATCAGAGAACCGGATCGGTGTCCGCACTAGAGTGGTGGTGTGGACGATACTAGTTTCGAAGTGAAATTGTGTGATCGAGCGAGCGATCAGATTTGATATTGCGTACAGATGGTATATGTACATCGTACGGGCTTTAATAAATTAAATGTTGACATTGGAAAATGTAAATTGATATGGTTATAAATTAATTGGATGGAAATTATTTGTTTGATAGTTTCTCTTGTTACATTTGTTACATTTGTGTATAGTTATTGTATTAGTACATGTTATATATTGATATTACTTTCTCTATACTTGTTCTCATTGTTTGTTGAGTGTTTAGTAGGTTCGGATGTCATATGCTTCGCATCTAGAGTTTGCTTTCGCATTTTATTGATTGTATATGTTTGCTAATGCTAATAAAAGATACACATCTCGGATTACATATCGTATTTTTTAAATTTTTCTACGGGATGCCTTTTCCTTGAAGATGAGATGTATATTTATGATTATATATATATATTGCAAATTTTTCTGATCGAACCGCGCAAAGGAGACTCGGGTGAAATTTTCCGTAAATTTAAGGCGTTAGAAATTTTTTTTGAGAATTTTTGGAAATTTTTGATATCTAAAAGTTTGATTTTTGTGTTATAACTTGGAATGGTATTAGTTAGTAAGTATGAATGAACTAAAGACTTAGAAAAAGGTGTGATAACAAAGTTCCAACAAATTGATTTGGGAAAGTTAAAAGGCTTACAAGAATGTTGTAATCTATTTCAACTAATTGGCTTTTGAAAAGTTAATGGGTTTGAGACATTTTTCTTACCTTGGAAATTTCAGGGATGAAATTCTTTTAAGGCGGGAGAATGTAACAACCCAGAATTTTAGTCATTTGAATTTGGAATATTTAATTGATTTTAAATATTGAAAAGTTAAGGGCCTGTTTGGTTTCATTTTGAATTTTGTGTTTTGTGTTTTCAACCTACACTACAAAATACAAGAAAATGTGGAATTTTTTTTACAATTCTTAGCCATTGCGTCGACGGATGGAAAATGGAGGAGATGAATTGTTTTTCGTCCTTTTGTTAGGTCTCAAAACACAAACAATCAAATATACTTGTTTTCTATTTTCTATGTTAATTTCATTTTTTGAAATTGTGTGTTTTCCAACAATACATAAGAAATACGCATTTTTGTTTAGACGAAAATAAAAAACTAAAAACAGCAAACCAAATGGGGCCTAATGTTATAAGTTAAATAACTTGAGTTTCAAATATAGCGTTTTTTTTTATAATTAAATTGTTGAATTTAATATTTGGAATTGTTTAAATAATTAAATCTTGAATTTAATGTGAATAAAAATGATTTCGAAAGTTGATTTAAATTCTATTTATATAAGAATGAAGATAGTAAACTTTTAATTTTGATTTAAAAGTGATTAAATTGGTTTTTATAATAATTTGTTTTAATTAACGTGTTAAAATAGCGTTCCAGGGACTATCTTGGATTTCGACGAAACCTGTTTCATTAGATTCGCAATAGCGTATTTTTGTAAGTTAATGAATTTCATGGCTATCGAAGGTATCATGTGGTCGTACGAGTTTGAAATCCTTATAAATTAATTTCAGAAATTAATATAATATAACTAGGTTTGAAAAGCTATCTTCTATATATGGTCGAATTAATTCTCGAGACTAGTTCTATTGTGTTCAGAATAGGGGTATTTCATATAGAATGCCAGGTAGCACGTCTGTAACGACCCTAAATTTTCGACCAAAATTTAAAATTTAGAATTCATCGTTTCAATAAAAATTTTGAAATTATAACGATCTCAATTTACGCCCAAACTTTATTTGTGACATACGTTTAGTTAGAAATGGACATAGAAAAAGTTTCGTTGAAAAATATTACAGTAAAGTCCGTTTGCGTTTTACTGTATATCAGTCCATATAAAGCTGCGTAAAATTTATCTTCCAAATCCAAATATTTTTACGCAGTTATGTTGTAAAAATTATTCTGATCAAGATTTTATAATTCGTTTCGTCTAAAACCGTCATCGCCTGCTCCGTTTAAATTATTTTGCAAATCGTACAATTTAAGCGGCGTAAATGCAAATTTTATAAAATCATCGTATCGCAATAACCTGTGTACCGTTGGAACCGCATCGTCGCACTGATCAAAACGGTATACTCATTTGTGTAAATCGGAGTCCGACGTAAAATTATTCGTGTTAATTCATCGGTTCCAGACGGACCAATTAAATAATACTCAGCCCAAATTTCCTTCAGCCGTTTACAAGCAATACAAAAATTTACCCCAGCTGAAATTAAATGAGTTAGTGGGGAGATGAAGTGTGAAAGGTTGCGTTGGGAATAGGTGAAACGTTTGGGAGTTCAAAAAATTTATTACTGTTACTAAAGTTAAAAGAAAGCATTTCGTTTATCTCATTTCGTTCACTGTTCCTAT
This sequence comes from Allium fistulosum, assembly GCA_030737815.1. Taxonomy (NCBI): domain Eukaryota; kingdom Viridiplantae; phylum Streptophyta; class Magnoliopsida; order Asparagales; family Amaryllidaceae; genus Allium; species Allium fistulosum. The sequence continues at coordinate 371,559,622 of CM060902.1, read as the reverse complement.
TCTCATTTGTAAACTCTTCAGGTATTACTTCTCTCTCCACCTTTATACTTCCTACTTCTTTCTTTCCACTGTTTCACTTCCAAATGAACATTGTTCTTCACGTCAACTTCCCAACAAATTCTCCTCCGTCCCAGCACACCCATCTCCTCGAACCGCGCGTGCCACTTCCACCACACCAGCAAACCCTGACCCACTGGCCTCGTCCACACGCCTTCAGCCCATCGTCCCGGCCAACTTCCACTGCCCCGCCGTGCGTGCGAGAGCACCAACCACTGCCACGTCATTCCGCCACCACCCTCCGCGCTGCCACGTCATTCCGCCACCACCCTCCGCGCGCCAACCGCCAGCCACCCTGCTTCGCCACACCCACGACTGCTACGCTCCAGTCCACCATCCCAACCGACTGACCACCTACCGCCCACGCCAGCAACACCGTCTTCCCCGAATCCCCTCCCTCCTCTTCTCCCAACCGAGCTGGCCAAGTGTGCGTGCGTGTGCTGAGTTCAGTTGCGTGCGTGTGTCGTGAAGTGTGCGATGTGCCGTGTGCAGTTGTACACGAAGAGAAATGCGTGCGTTAGGGGGAAATAATGTTGCTGCAAAGTTTAAGTCTGGGCTTGTATATGAAAAAAAATGCAAAGGAAAAGAGGGGAAAAAAAAGAAAAAAAAAAGAAAATCAAATTGAACAGTATCGATTATTGAGTAATTAGTAACTGTTTTCACTTCCTCTATTGTTGCAGCGATCGACTGAACTTCTTCCGCAGCAGCATCAAATTTTCAGCATCGTCTTTTTCTCCGTCATTGGTAAACAAATCTATAATTTATAAATTATATATGACGTTCATTGAATTAATATCGTCTCTCTTTTGTCGATATTTACAGTGTCCGTTGTTCGTGCTGTACCGACTCTTTTCGTGCTTCTTTTGCTTCGTCGTCAAATTTCTTTATCCACGAAAGGTGAATTAATTTTCACGACTATATTCTTATGCAAGTTTGAATTGATAAATGATTGCTATGTGATGTTGAATTGGATGTAAATTGTTATTGTTAAGTGATAAATTAATTGCAAGTTAAAATTGGATATAGGATGATTAACGATTTAAATGAATTATATATATGTCGAATTTGATTGTTAACTTGACCCCTTTTATGATGAATATTGATTAATTAAATTGACCCTTAAATTGTTAAGTTAATTGACACGTAGAATTGACAAATTTCACTTTGGACTGTTGTATATTGAATTAACTGTTGTAATTGAAATTGAACGACAAGTGAAACCGAAATGTTATAATCTTTAATCTACTTGAAATGATAGAGTAGATTCTAGAAATAGTTATATTAATTGGCGTAAATAACAAACGCGAATTAATACGATTATTTCGGGATTATTTGAAATTGTTGAATTGTTGTGAATGGATGCTATTGCTTGTTTATTTACTTTGACACCATCCCAGCTATCACACTGCAAGTTCCCTTTGTATGTTTTGATTTTGAATTTAAATGGAATCGGGTTGAAATGATAAATACCCAAACAATTTGACTTAGGATAGAAAATTTAAAATAAAACCCGATTGGTCAAATGTTTTGATTTAAATGAAAATAAAGTTTTATTTGACGAATAACAATGTTTTGAATAATTTGGAATTTAAATTGGAATAAATGTAAATGTGAATATTTGAATTTGGAACGAATATTAAAGTAGTAATTGACAAAAGAATATTGTTTAAAATTTAATTATTTAATAATTAAATTTAGAATTAATTGATAATAAATTTTTGAAATAATTAAAAATTAAGTGTTGAAATTATTAATAATTAACTTTTGAAATTATTAATAGTTAAGTTGTGAAATTATTAATAACGTAGTTTGGAATAATTAATAATTAAAATTTTGAATTTATTAACAATTAAGTTTGAAACTATTAATGAATGAGTTTGAAATGATTAATAATTAAGATTTGAAATTATTGAAATTTGATGAGATCGAATTCCAAATTAAATTAAATTGAATATCTTTATCAAGAGAAATTGAATTATTGAACAAGTGAAACTAAGTTTCTTTAACTGAGTTTTGAAATTGTAACTAAATAAATAAAAGATGAAATGAATTTCTTTTTAAAGGAAATTGAATGCGCTTTATCGAAACAAATGAATGACTTGTAATTTAAAGAATTGGATTTGATAAGTGTAATTGTAAATAAGTGGTAAACTTTGATAATGAAATCGAATTTAAGACGTAACGTAATGAATTGGAAATTTAATTGAAATTGTTTAATGATAAATTAATTTAATGAATATCGAATGGAAGCGATAATTGATTTAAATCGTTTTGAACGTAAATTTAGTTAAACGATTTTGGAATGAACTTATATACCAAATGCAATGAATATTTGAATTGTTTTAATTGAAACTTTGAAATTGAATTTTAGAAATGTTGAGATTGAAATTGGAAAGTTTGAAACGTAATTTTGGAAATTGATTTCGAAAGACTAACGAATTGTCGATTTACGAATTCAAATTGAAATTGAAATGGTTTTGAAATATATTAACGATCAATCGGTGTTATAATCACGAAAGGTTATTAAAGGAACCAGAGTCGGTTTGGGGCATACTCACTGTCTAAACCGGAAACCACTTTAATAACTATACGCGAAGTGATGATCCAGAATGAAGTGGTTGGATTGGCGAACGTTGATGATTGAAGAAAGTGAACGATAATGGATAGCCTTGACACTTGTGTCAAATTGGAAATGACTAAAACAGGAGCTGTGCCGGGCCAATGGAGGATTAGCTACCTCAAGTGGACACACTTCTTCGTAAACTATTCTTTTACATTGTGATTGATTGGTGCGCACCCTTGAATTGGGAGTGTTGTCTCACGGTGTTGCGGGCGCTGCGGCGTTGCGTTCTCACCAGTTCGGATCAGGCGAACGGTAGTATCACTACCTTGGGTATAGCCTCATGTGCCTTGTCATACTTGTATTCCATTTATGCGCGACCACTACGATTTTGATTTGTACCTTTAGTATATGTATTGCCCTCTGGTGACTTCCGGTTTTGGGGAAACTACGGTCTTGTATATGCTTTTGGGAATAAAAATGTGTTAAGGGTGGAATGGGCCATGACTTAACGCTATTTTGATACCTTTATTATTACTGATAGACATTATCTACTTATCGTACTCTACTATATATAGATAGTTTATCGGATCCTGAAAGATGCTTATTCCAACCATCTTTGAGTTATTGTTATTTCAAAATTTTTAACCATATTATCCGTATAAGAATATATGTCCTGATTCGAGTGTTTGTTTGTGCATATGCTCGGATCAGACTGAGGATTGTTGTTGCTGCTTACTTGGAGCTGAAGACTTGAAGACTATCTTATCTTTATCAGTATTGTTCTTTCCAGTTGGACATCTATGTTGTTGTATTTCTTTTATTTGAGACATTGTTGTATTTTCTTAGTAGCTTCATGAACTACTATTATGACATTGTTGTAATTCCGCTGCACTATTCTGTTATGTTATATTTTCTGTGATTCTGTGATGATTCTCATTTATATACATATACTCCATTAATGATTCGTGTTTTGTATTATTTAAGTTGACATGTATGGATTATTGTCAATTTAAATGGTCCAAATATACGGGTTGTTACAGTTGGTATCAGAGCTTTGGTTCCCGATAACCTTAGCCTATGGAGTTTAAAGCTCATTAGAGATAGGGTAAACATACCCTAGAATGAGGAGAATCATTTCAGAATCCACATCCTTTGATTCGTCTTTCTTATTGAATTCGTTGAATAGAATTTCCTTAAATTTCTATCTTTGATTCTAAATCACTTTTGGTATTCCAGGATGGCTACCAGAAGAAATGTTAGAGGCAGGGGTGGAAATGCTCCTGGTCCACATGCTCCAGCTCCCGCAGTCCGATTCTCCACTCTTAGCAAGGAGTATACTCAGCTTGGAGGAGTCAAATTTACTGGCTCCGAAAGTATTATCGAAGCACAACAATGGCTAAAGAGTTTGAAGAGGATCTTTTCTGGCTTAGAGATCGCAGATGCTCAGAAGCGCAAGTTGGCCGCTTGGCAGCTTCAGGATGCTGCTCAAGATTGGTGGGAATCAGTCACTTCTCGAACTGATGAGGAAACCATCACTTGGGCCCAGTTTAGGTAGTGATCTATCTAAATTCCTACTAAATAAATTTCTCTCTTATCTCGTCAAAATTTTGATTCGTTTCATACCTTTTGTAATAGGGATTCTTTCATGGCTCAGTGGATGCCAGCTGCTGGGAAGGCCCAACTCTATCGGTCTTTCATGGATCTCAAGCTGGGCAGCATGACCTTTACTGAGTACGAAAGGAGGTTTAACGAACTCTCCAAGTTCGGACCGGGCTTGATTGACACACCTCTACTGAAGAACGAGAAGTTCATACATGGCGCACGCCCAGAGTATTACGAGCTCCTCACCGCTCATGTCCATGGAACTTTCACTGAGTTGATGGATTTCGCTCTTCGATACGAGGGAAAGCCTAAAGGAACATCTGTCCCCAAAGCCCCAGTTACTCAGACACCAGCTAATCAGTCGGGAAAGAGGAAGCAAAATTTTGAGCAACAGAAGAAGAATTGGCAACAGAAATCTGGGATTGGCTATTCTCAGAAGAAGCCTATTGACATATCCTCCATCACTTGTTTCAAGTGTGACCAGAGGGGTCACTACGCCAACAGCTGTCCAACATCTACCGGTGCCGCTGTTCCGCCTCCTCAGAATACTAGGAACGACCTCTGTCACGTATGTCTGCAGCCAGGCCATTTCAAGAAGGATTGTCCTATGTATAAAAAGGGAAAGACGGCCGGGGTTTTTGCTATGACTTCTTCAGCTCATGATCCACCTACCCCACCTGCTCCTACTGATAACCAAGGTACATTACAGGGTATTTTTATGTTGCATACTTTACCAGTTAAAGTTCTATTTGATACCGGAGCAACACATAGTTTCATATCTATCGATTTGTGCAATAAACTTGGTTTGGAACCCATTCTTTCATCTACCTTCTTATGTGTATCAAACCCTATTGGAGGGCCCGCTAACCTTAAAAGGGTTTGTAAATATGTCACTCTTATGCATGGCATTCACCACTTCACTTGGGATTTCTATGTCCTCGGATTCGAAGCATTCGATATACTACTAGGCATTGATTGGCTACGGAAGTTCGAAGCCAATATCTCATGCAAAGCTCGAACAGTCTCTCTCATCGATAACCAGGGTATGTCTTTGGTTATAGAAGGCAAATCACCTCAAGAATATGCTGGGAGTTTTATATTTTCACTTGACTCCCATCCAAATGAACTAAGCTCTACTCCAGTGGTCCAATCTTTTTCTGATGTATTTGGAGAAGTCAATTCTCTACCACCACCGCGGGAAATCGAATTCCGCATTGACCTTATTCCTGGTGCCCGACCAGTAGTTCTCCCTCCTCGGAGAATGGCTCCTAAAGAAAAAGCTGAATTGAATGCTCAAATTGAAGACTTATTTTCTAAAGGCTTGATTCGACAAAGTCATTCAGAATGGGGTGCTGCAGTAGTATTCGTCACAAAATCTGATGGTTCTCTCAGAATGTGTGTGGACTATAGAGAGCTAAACAAACTCACACACAAGAACAGATGTCCGATGCCCCGCATCAACGATCTATTCGACCAGCTCCATGGAGCTAAAGTATTCTCTCAACTCGATCTGGCTACTGGCTTTCACCAACTCAGAATTGCCGAGGAGAGTATTCCTAAGACAGCATTCCGCACTGAGACTGGTTTCTTTGAATGGCTGGTTATGCCGTTCGGTCTTACTAATGCTCCAGCTTATTTCGTCGATTTGATGAATAGAGTTTTCTGGGATGTTCTTAACAAGTTTGTTCTTGTTTTCATCGATGACATTCTCGTCTTCTCTAAGGATGAGGAAGAGCATAGGTCACATTTGGCTTTTGTTCTTGAAACTCTACGCAGCCATCAGCTTAAAGCCAAGTTTTCAAAATGTCACTTTTGGAAGGATGAAGTTCGATTTCTTGGCCATATTGTTTCAGAGAATGGGATTTCGGTTGATCCAGCTAAGATCGCCGTAATCAATGTAAGTTCTATTCTTACTCGTCAAATTCTATCAAAACATCTTATCTTTTCTTAATTCGAATCTTTGGAATTTGCAGGATTGGGAGACTCCCAAAACTCCTACAGACATCCGCAGTTTCTTGGGTTTGGCCGGCTATTACCGCAGATTTATAGAAAACTTTGCTCGTATTGCCGCACCACTTACCGCACTGACCAAAAAGAATGTGAAATTTATTTGGAGCGAAAAGTGCGAAGCAGCTTTCAATGAGATGAAGAGAAAGTTGACCTCTGCCCCGGTTCTTACAGTTATTGATGGTAGCGAAGGATTGACCGTCTATACAGATGCCTGTCGAGATGGACTTGGAGCTGTTTTAATGCAAAAAGGAAAGGTTATTGCCTATGCTGGTCGTCAGTTAAAGACCCATGAAACAAACTATGCAACCCACGATTTAGAGCTTCTTGCGGTTGTATTTGCTCTTAAGCTATGGAGGCACTATCTATTGGGAACAAAATTCGAGTTATTCACTGACCATAAGTCATTGAGGTATATTTTCTCGCAAAAGGATTTGAATCAGAGACAAGTCCGATGGCTCGAATTTCTAGCTGCATATGATCTTGATATTAACTACACTCCGGGGAAAGCAAATGCCGTAGCTGATGCTTTGAGCAGAAACCAAGCTATGATATGTTGTAATCTTGTTGAAGGAATGTTATTCCAGCTTTCCGTCTCCCCAGCTCTTATGGATCGCATTATAGCCAAGCAGTATGAGGACACTTTGCTTTATCGCATCAAAGAAATAGTTCTTGGCAGAGTTGAAAATGTGTGGGTGCACATGTTGATAGTAATGGAATTTTGAGGATTGATAATCGAATTTGTGTTCCTAATGTTGATGGTCTTAGACAGGAAGTGCTGCGAGAGAATCATAAGTCTTCGCTTTCATTTCATCCCGGTGTCACTAAAATGTACCAGAATATGAAGAAGTTATATTGGTGGAGTGGGATGAAGCGCGATATTTCTATCTATGTTAGCAGGTGCACCACTTGCCAACAAGTTAAAGCTGATCACAGAAAGACAGCAGGATTGCTTCAACCTCTTGAGATCCCAGGTTGGAAATGGGATCAGATTTCTATGGACTTTATTGATGGGCTACCAAGGACTAGAAAAGGTAACGAAAGCATATGGGTGATTGTCGATAGACTGACGAAGTCCGCACACTTTATTCCAGTCAAGACCACTCGTACAGCTTCGAGTTTGGCCGAGATATACATGAGAGAAGTTGTTAAACTTCATGGTGTACCATCTAGTATTGTATGCGATCGAGATCCTATTTTCACCAGTAAATTCTGGAAGGCATTTCAGGATACTTTGGGCACCAGACTGAATCTGAGCACAGCATATCATCCTCAGACAGATGGCCAAACTGAGAGGGTGAATCAGATTTTGGAAGATCTTCTCCGGGCTTGTATTATTGACTTTGGTGGATCTTGGGAAGACCATCTTCACTTGGTAGAATTCACTTATAATAATAGTTACCAGGTAAAGAATTTAAATTTCAAATTTGAATAAGTATATTTGAATTTGAACTAATTATCCTTTATAAACCAGGCAAGCATTGGTATGGCACCGTTCAAAGCCTTATATGGACGGCCGTGCAAATCGCCAGCTTGTTGGATCGAGTCTGGAGATCGATTAGTACTTGGACCAGAAATGATTATGGAAGCTTCTGAAAAAGTCGAAGAAATCAGAGAGAAGATAAAGACAGCACAGGATAGACAGAAAAGCTATGCTGACAAAAGGAGAAGAGATCTCGAATTCAGTGTAGGAGACAAAGTATTTCTGAAAGTGTCGCCTCTGAAGAATATTGTTCGATTTGGAAAGAAAGGGAAGCTAGCTCCCAGATTTGTTGGTCCGTTTGAGATTACAGAAAGAGTCGGAACATTAGCATATAGAGTTGCATTACCAAAGAAGTTTGCCGGTGTGCACAACGTGTTCCACGTCTCACACCTTCGCAAGGTTGTACACGATCCATCTACGACCATTCCCACTGCTCAGTTGGATGAGATAGTTATTGAGCCTGATTTGACTATTGAGCGGAGGCCACTTCGGATAGTCGATCGTGAGACAAAACAACTCAGAAGGAAGTCGGTAAATCTCGTCAAAGTACAGTGGAGTGCAGATGAGCGAGATTGCACATGGGAAACTGAGGATAGTATTCGGGATTCAAACCCCGAACTATTAATTTCAGGTATTATTCAAAATTCTCAAAATCTATCTTGACTTTCCTACTTATTTCATTTCTACTTCACTCTTCTCATTCCTTTTCGAGGACGAAAAGTTTTGAGTGGGGGAGATTGTAACGACCCTAAATTTTCGACCAAAATTTAAAATTTAGAATTCATCGTTTCAATAAAAATTTTGAAATTATAACGATCTCAATTTACGCCCAAACTTTATTTGTGACATACGTTTAGTTAGAAATGGACATAGAAAAAGTTTCGTTGAAAAATATTACAGTAAAGTCCGTTCGCGTTTTACTGTATATCAGTCCATATAAAGCTGCGTAAAATTTATCTTCCAAATCCAAATATTTTTACGCAGTTATGTTGTAAAAATTATTCTGATCAAGATTTTATAATTCGTTTCGTCTAAAACCGTCATCGCCTGCTCCGTTTAAATTATTTTGCAAATCGTACAATTTAAGCGGCGTAAATGCAAATTTTATAAAATCATCGTATCGCAATAACCTGTGTACCGTTGGAACCGCATCGTCGCACTGATCAAAACGGTATACTCATTTGTGTAAATCGGAGTCCGACGTAAAATTATTCGTGTTAATTCATCGGTTCCAGACGGACCAATTAAATAATACTCAGCCCAAATTTCCTTCAGCCGTTTACAAGCAATACAAAAATTTACCCCAGCTGAAATTAAATGAGTTAGTGGGGAGATGAAGTGTGAAAGGTTGCATTGGGAATAGGTGAAACGTTTGGGAGTTCAAAAAATTTATTACTGTTACTAAAGTTAAAAGAAAGCATTTCGTTCATCTCATTTCGTTCACTGTTCCTATTCTCATTTGTAAACTCTTCAGGTATTACTTCTCTCTCCACCTTTATACTTCCTACTTCTTTCTTTAAACTGTTTCACTTCCAAATGAACATTGTTCTTCACGTCAACTTCCCAACAAATTCTCCTCCGTCCCAGCACACCCATCTCCTCGAACCGCGCGTGCCACTTCCACCACACCAGCAAACCCTGACCCACTGGCCTCGTCCACACGCCTTCAGCCCATCGTCCCGGCCAACTTCCACTGCCCCGCCGTGCGTGCGAGAGCACCAACCACTGCCACGTCATTCCGCCACCACCCTCCACGCTGCCACGTCATTCCGCCACCACCCTCCGCGCTGCCACGTCATTCCACCTCACCCACGTCCACACGCCAACCGCCAGCCACCCTGCTTCGCCACACCCACGGCTGCTACGCTCCAGTCCATCATCCCAACTGACTGACCACCTACCGCCCACGCCAGCAACACCGTCTTCCCCGAATCCCCTCCCTCCTCTTCTCCCAACCGAGCTGGCCAAGTGTGCGTGCGTGTGCTGAGTTCAGTTGCGTGCGTGTGTCGTGAAGTGTGCGATGTGCCGTGTGCAGTTGTACACGAAGAGAAATGCGTGCGTTAGGGGGAAATAATGTTGCTGCAAAGTTTAAGTCTGGGCTTGTATATGAAAAAAAATGCAATGGAAAAGAGGGAAAAAAAAAGAAAAAAAAAGAAAATCAAATTGAACAGTATCGATTATTGAGTAATTAGTAACTGTTTTCACTTCCTCTATTGTTGCAGCGATCGACTGAACTTCTTCCGCAGCAGCATCAAATTTTCAGCATCGTCTTTTTCTCCGTCATTGGTAAACAAATCTATAATTTATAAATTATATATGACGTTCATTGAATTAATATCGTCTCTCTTTTGTCGATATTTACAGTGTCCGTTGTTCGTGCTGTACCGACTCTTTTCGTGCTTCTTTTGCTTCGTCGTCAAATTTCTTTATCCACGAAAGGTGAATTAATTTTCACGACTATATTCTTATGCAAGTTTGAATTGATAAATGATTGCTATGTGATGTTGAATTGGATGTAAATTGTTATTGTTAAGTGATAAATTAATTGCAAGTTAAAATTGGATATAGGATGATTAACGATTTAAATGAATTATATATATGTCGAATTTGATTGTTAACTTGACCCCTTTTATGATGAATATTGATTAATTAAATTGACCCTTAAATTGTTAAGTTAATTGACACGTAGAATTGACAAATTTCACTTTGGACTGTTGTATATTGAATTAACTGTTGTAATTGAAATTGAATGACAAGTGAAACCGAAATGTTATAATCTTTAATCTATTTGAAATGATAGAGTAGATTCTAGAAATAGTTATATTAATTGGCGTAAATAACAAACGCGAATTAATACGATTATTTCGGGATTATTTGAAATTGTTGAATTGTTGTGAATGGATGCTATTGCTTGTTTATTTACTTTGACACCATCCCAGCTATCACACTGCAAGTTCCCTTTGTATGTTTTGATTTTGAATTTAAATGGAATCGGGTTGAAATGATAAATACCCAAACAATTTGACTTAGGATAGAAAATTTAAAATAAAACCCGATTGGTCAAATGTTTTGATTTAAATGAAAATAAAGTTTTATTTGACGAATAACAATGTTTTGAATAATTTGGAATTTAAATTGGAATAAATGTAAATGTGAATATTTGAATTTGGAACGAATATTAAAGTAGTAATTGACAAAAGAATATTGTTTAAAATTTAATTATTTAATAATTAAATTTAGAATTAATTGATAATAAATTTTTGAAATAATTAAAAATTAAGTGTTGAAATTATTAATAATTAACTTTTGAAATTATTAATAGTTAAGTTGTGAAATTATTAATAACGTAGTTTGGAATAATTAATAATTAAAATTTTGAATTTATTAACAATTAAGTTTGAAACTATTAATGAATGAGTTTGAAATGATTAATAATTAAGATTTGAAATTATTGAAATTTGATGAGATCGAATTCCAAATTAAATTAAATTGAATATCTTTATCAAGAGAAATTGAATTATTGAACAAGTGAAACTAAGTTTCTTTAACTGAGTTTTGAAATTGTAACTAAATAAATAAAAGATGAAATGAATTTCTTTTTAAAGGAAATTGAATGCGCTTTATCGAAACAAATGAATGACTTGTAATTTAAAGAATTGGATTTGATAAGTGTAATTGTAAATAAGTGGTAAACTTTGATAATGAAATCGAATTTAAGACGTAACGTAATGAATTGGAAATTTAATTGAAATTGTTTAATGATAAATTAATTTAATGAATATCGAATGGAAGCGATAATTGATTTAAATCGTTTTGAACGTAAATTTAGTTAAACGATTTTGGAATGAACTTATATACCAAATGCAATGAATATTTGAATTGTTTTAATTGAAACTTTGAAATTGAATTTTAGAAATGTTGAGATTGAAATTGGAAAGTTTGAAACGTAATTTTGGAAATTGATTTCGAAAGACTAACGAATTGTCGATTTACGAATTCAAATTGAAATTGAAATGGTTTTGAAATATATTAACGATCAATCGGTGTTATAATCACGAAAGGTTATTAAAGGAACCAGAGTCGGTTTGGGGCATACTCACTGTCTAAACCGGAAACCACTTTAATAACTATACGCGAAGTGATGATCCAGAATGAAGTGGTTGGATTGGTGAACGTTGATGATTGAAGAAAGTGAACGATAATGGATAGCCTTGACACTTGTGTCAAATTGGAAATGACTAAAACAGGAGCTGTGCCGGGCCAATGGAGGATTAGCTACCTCAAGTGGACACACTTCTTCGTAAACTATTCTTTTACTTTGTGATTGATTGGTGCGCACCCTTGAATTGGGAGTGTTGTCTCACGGTGTTGCGGGCGCTGCGGCGTTGCGTTCTCACCAGTCCGGATCAGGCGAACGGTAGTATCACTACCTTGGGTATAGCCTCATGTGCCTTGTCATACTTGTATTCCATTTATGCGCGACCACTACGATTTTGATTTGTACCTTTAGTATATGTATTGCCCTCTGGTGACTTCCGGTTTTGGGGAAACTACGGTCTTGTATATGCTTTTGGGAATAAAAATGTGTTAAGGGTGGAATGGGCCATGACTTAACGCTATTTTGATACCTTTATTATTATTGATAGACATTATCTACTTATCGTACTCTACTATATATAGATAGTTTATCGGATCCTGAAAGATGCTTATTCCAACCATCTTTGAGTTATTGTTATTTCAAAATTTTTAACCATATTATCTGTATAAGAATATATGTCCTGATTCGAGTGTTTGTTTGTGCATATGCTCGGATCAGACTGAGGATTGTTGTTGCTGCTTACTTGGAGCTGAAGACTTGAAGACTATCTTATCTTTATCAGTATTGTTCTTTCCAGTTGGACATCTATGTTGTTGTATTTCTTTTATTTGAGACATTGTTGTATTTTCTTAGTAGCTTCATGAACTACTATTATGACATTGTTGTAATTCCGCTGCACTATTCTGTTATGTTATATTTTCTGTGATTCTATGATGATTCTCATTTATATACATATACTCCATTAATGATTCGTGTTTTGTATTATTTAAGTTGACATGTGTGGATTATTGTCAATTTAAATGGTCCAAATATACGGGTTGTTACAACGTCTCGATAGGAGTTCGAGATTTTTCGAACGTGAATGTAGGATTTTATTAAAATAAATAATATGTACTTTACTATTCACCCATACCAATACAACAGCCCATACTTCACCATACCTCCCTCACCTTTTTGCACTCCATCCCACTATTTCTTTATTTATTCATCCTAGTAAATTTTAAATTCTAGAAAACAATTTAACTTAAATTTTCAATCAAAATTCACAAAGCTTAGATTCGATAGCTTCATTTTGATGAGTGCTTTAGGTTGGGGATGGTATTTTGGTGTTCGATTTTGTAGTGGGGAGCTCGGCTAGCCATGGCCGATGCATAGTAGACTAGGGCTTAAGTTTTTGGAAATTATGCTCCTCAATTTGCAAATTGATGGTCGGATTCGAGTTCGGGAGAGCGAATGGTATACGGCCGAAGTTAGAGGTGGCATGGTGGCTCGGGTGGCGGCGCAATAAGGTGTACGGACGAGAGGAGGGTGGGTTTGGTCATGATGGTAGGGAGGAGCTCGAGTGTATGGTAAAGGTGATGGAGAGGTAGAGGTGGAGGAGAGGGAGTCGATGGTGGATTCCGTACGTTGGATTGGAGGCCGAGAAAGCATGTCAGGGCATGGCCATGGTGCACGTTGTGTACAGGGGAGGAAGGTATTAGCGTTTGAGGAAGAAGGTAGCTAGGAGGTTAATTAATTTGAATAGTAATTAGTAAATTAATTTTATATTATTTAAATCCAATTTCTTTTAAAATCTATATCATGCTCGTACGAGGTCCAATCGAGGCATGGATTCTTGCGTTGTAGTCGTAACGATGAAAGCTTCGCAATGGAACTGGTTTGGTCGAATTTGGAGACAGTTGATATTTGGGCTAAAATTGGACGTCGTTCGATTTTAGTTCCAAAACGAGACACCTCGGTGACAACAGAAATTCCAGTGAGTTAATATCACCTTTTTAGTTAACTAGTAATGTTATATAGTCGATAAAAATATTGATTGAATGTTTGGATGTTTTACTGTTTTATTAGTTGGTTTGGATTTATTCCCGCCCTTGGAGCGGATTACCCTTTATATATATCCCCTTAATAGTGGATGACCCATATCATGTAATTTTATACTATATATGATGTAGGGGGACAGTTGGAGGGATCCAACAGGATTCCTTGCTATTGTTGATTTATTTCCAATAAAATTTATGTTATATGAATCATTGGATATGAAACCTGACTTATGGACACTATTGGTTATGACATTTTACATTTAAAAACTTAAACCCTATAATGATTGAAATATCGCTATTGGTTAAGCATTTGGTAGCTATTTGCCTTGAATTAGTAATTTAAAAATATCATGAACTGTCTCTGGAGTTGGAGTTGAATTTTGAGACAGGAAATGGTTTAAAATCCGAAATTGAATTTCAAAAATATTTTATTTTGAAGGATTTAATTTCTATTTTATTCCAACCTATTTATCTATCTTTTTCTAAGTTATTTATTTATGTTTACCATTGTTTATAAAAATTTATTTATTTTATTTAACATTGTTTAAAAAGTTATTTATTTATAATCAATATTGTTTAAAGTTATTTATTTATATTTGATGTTGTTTAAAGATATTTATCAATATTTTACTATTTTGAAAAGTTAATTATTCAAATAATTAATATGGTATGAATTTAATATTAATGATTATTAATAATATTTTGGTAGTTAATTATTATTATTTATAGTAATGATAAAGATTAATTATTATTGTTTTATCAATAATGTTTTAAATTATTAATTATTATTTTTAAGATAATCCAAAGTTAATAATAATTATTAATTTATAATGTTTACTATTAATTATTATTATTAAAATAGTGATTTAAAGTAATTGATTAGAATTTATTTATAAATGTTTCAAGATTTATAAATAAAGTTGTATAAATAGATTTGGGTTTTATAAGAGGAATCTTCTAACATGTTTTGGGAAACTTAAAGATGGATTAGTAAAAGGGTAAAAAGAGTTTTAAAAATGGTTTTAGATATTTATAAAAGAATTTAAGAAAGGGGTTTATAGATCTATTAAACGAGTTTATAATTAGTTTTATGGAATTAAAAAGAGTTATAAATGATTTGAGAAATGATTTTGGGACGTTTTAAATTGTTTTAGGGATTTATAAAATAGATTATCAATGGGTTTTAGATATATTTATTAAAGAATTTATAAATGGTTCTAGTATTTGGTAAAAAGGAAATCTTCCTCTGTTCTGTGAATATACTTATACCATTGAGATAATTATATGGATATTTCTACAAGAATTAGAAATATAGCGATTTGTGAATATACCTTTGTAAAGGTATTTGGTACAATTCAAAACGATTTTATTTATTTATTAAAAGATTAATTAAGAGGCTAGTAATTGCTTATGTGCTTAACCAATGTTGTTTTTTTCCCCGTTTGAAATAAATTCCTAATTTGAATATTTGTTATTCGATAAATAAATAACCGATTATCAAATTTGGACCCAAAATGTAACTTTGGAAATACCTAGGAGAAACATGCGAGTTATATGGCACAGTCATTTCCGATGATGTTGTACTGTGCATATAAATCTCATTTCGTTCTTCTAGGACAAACGATCTCCTTTTTTTGATATATATACACAGCAAAGGATATGTATATATATAATTTTGTTAGATTTAGAGAGGTTGGAGGTGAAGAGAGAAAACGGCAGAGGTTCACGGAGTTCTCAGATATTTGTGAATAAAAAGTGGAAGGGTAGAGTCCTATTTATAGAAGTTGAAACGTACCAGAATCTTAGGATAAAACTAGATCAAAAACGAATAAATCTGCACCATTCCTCAACACAAATCCCTAGCCACCATTGTGAGGCAGCGGTCAACTGCTTATGTTTGACTGGTCGACTACTAGGGTCGACCGGTTGGTCGTATAGGTCGACCGCTCCTCTTATTTCTGGAGCGCTGATTTGTTTCCGTTGCTCGTTTAATTTATTCCCTAATTAACTTTTAACGTTAATTGTTTAGCTTAATGGTTACTTAACCCCTAAGTAAACATACAGTTAATTTTTGAAATTCAAACCCTAAATTTAAATACTTATTTGAATTTGAATTCAAACTAAATTAATTTAATCGGAAAACTTCAAACGCTCATAACTTCTTTGTTTGAGCTCTGTTTTCAGCATATTATATATGGAAATAGATCAGGATTTTGCCACGAACGCAATGGAATAACTTTTGTGATCAAATTCCAAATTTTACAAAATTTCCATTTTTAACCCTATCTTATTTTATTTAATTCACTCAATTTATTTATGGTTGATTTTACGGGGTGTTATAGCTAACCTCTTTCTTTAAGATCATGTACTTTGGAGTAGTATACAAGGTTGAAATTAATTTCATCTAAAGAATATTCTACAAAATCATACAAGATAATGGTTTATAAGAAACCTACAAATTCTAGGCTATGGAGTTGGCAGGTTGTGTGAGTCGAAAGACTACATGTAATAATTGTACATAAGGGATCTCATATGGATCACCCCAAAAGAAGTTTGGGAACGATTATCATTGCATGATCCAATTTGTGTATTAAATGTAAGTATTGTAAACTAAAACCAAATTAGATTTCTAAGGGAATTCACAAAACGTTTGTGATTACTCAATTCGTTGCACCAAGAAATAATTTTTGTTTCAAGAAATACCAAGTTCATAGTGAAGGAATTTCTTTTAGAAATCATTGGAAGTAAAATGGATTTGGACACGATAAAAGAATAAACATGATTACGACGGATGAAATGAAATTAACCAAACCTAAGATGGACACAATGCATTAGAATGGCTAATAAGTATTCTTACATATTGAAGATAAATTATGAATTTCCAATGTCAAGAATAAATAATCCACAGTTGTCAATTAAATCATTAGAAGTATTGACTCTATGATATGGTATAATGCACAATTCCAAAATGGATTCTAAGTACATTATCAAAATATGATCTTGATAGATGTACTCGAAGGGATATGATCCATTGACGCAAATGAGTCTTCAAGGTAAAGACTAATGCAGTTAGAATAAAATGAGCAACATTGATAAGAATGACATCGTAAATTTCAATTGTTGAAATTAATGTAACAGATTCACAATTCGATGTACTCAAGTTAATTCGGATTTTACTCACAAAATTATCGCTTGATATGAATTTGTTTTTTGGTACATATGTGTTGAAACAGAAAATTCTAAATAATGATTTTGAATAGACTATTTTCACATAACAACCAAAGTGTCTCGAAGTCAGTGGGAGCGATATTGAGTTTGTGGATTTTTGGATATAATCTAAGAATGGAAATGAAGATATAGTTCGACAAGCATCAAGTTGAAAAAATGTTTTGATAGAAATATCAAATAGTCAGATTTTAAATCAAAATGCAAAGGAAGTGTTTGTCTATGAGAAAGCGCTTTAAATGTAGATTGATATTTCTGAAGTATAAGTAAAGAACATATTGCTGATTGTTAACAATGTACTTATGTTAAAATCAGTAATAGTTTGGTTGTTTAATACTTGATATTGGATTTGTAAATTATATCTTTTATAACAAGTATAAAGGATGTTGGGAATGTCCCAATTAATATACAAAGACACCTTATTAAATTATTAAATATGTAATATGTATTACGTACTAGTAATAGGAATTATCATAGATGTTGTATTGTCTATAATATCATAATTTGTTAATTTATTTGATATATGAAGCATATATCAAATCCAAATTGAGATCACTAAATCGTAGTACAGAGTATTCTCGAGCATTTATGAAATACTAGAGGATTGTTTACAGAAACAACGAACTCCTTATGAAGGAGTGTTCAGACTCGAACTTTATAAGTGCTATCGAGTAGAATATGTCAATATTAAAAATCATGTTCAAATCTCAATTAAGAAGCTTTAAGTTGGAAATGTTCCACTACTATAAAATAGGTCATTTGCATCGGTTGTTTAACCCATATTGCTTCGGCTCAGTGACCAATGCAAATGAAGACGATGCAACATGTCAAAGTATGTTGCTTCGGTTATTGGACCAAAGCAAAAGACATTTTTTCTTTTGTTGTTTCTTGATGACCAAAGCAATTAACCCTCTTTTGCTTCGATTGTTTCATGACGGCTGAAGTAAATGTCACTCTTTTGCTTCGGTCATTTCACGACAACAGAAGCAAGTGTTAACTGAAGTAAAAAAATGATGTTATTTTAGGTTTTAAAACCTGAAACCGTATCAAATTGCATTTAAGAAATTCATAAATGCATTATTACTACGAATCTTGTTGAACAAACAGTACAATTATGTTATCAACATAGTTCGTATTTACTACATAAACCAAAAAGGAAGTACAAATAGTATACGAATACATTACGAAACTACAACATGTTCACTACATTTTTGTACAAACAAAGTAAGCTTACAAAGAAGCTTAACCTAACAGCAAATTCATTAGTAGGAGCAACAACATTTTCAAGAAAATATTACCTTGCAAGTCTACCGGCTATGAATCCTTCTTCATTTCCTTTGTTATCCATAAATAATAAATGTGGAATGCCTTCCATTCCAAACGCGTCTAATTTTTTCGCTCAGTTCATGTTGTTCACGTTTAGCATCATGAAGTCCACTCGATCCCTAAAACATTCATGATTTTATCGTAATATGTTCAAATAAAACATTGAGATATCAATGAAAAATAAAAGGTAAGATTCATCAAAGTTTACGAACATAAGCTTTGTTCTCTAAGTTTTTTATTTTCATTTTATTTTAGAAAAATAAAACTAAAAGGCTTTTAACTAACTACAAAGTGAAAGTTCCCGCGAAGTAATATTGAAAACCATGCTAAACAAGTTTACAATTGCAAGTACTTTGTATTCATAATGAAGAATGAAATGAAAAATGTAACGAAATTACTTGGATTGTTGCTCAACTTTGTATGCGGCAGAAGCCGGCTCCTTGCATACTTCACACCAATCTGCATAAAACTCTACTACCGTAAGCAAACCATTTGAAACTGCCTGGAAAATGACAAGTATGAGATTCAAAATTCTAAATGAAATAAGTTTATTATATTATGTCAAGATTATACTAGGTATATAGATATATGTGCATGAGTAAGAAATAAAAGGAAACAAAAGAAATGTATAAAATAGACTAACCACTTCATATGGAAGAGTAACAACATATAGATCTTTTAAAGAGACTAAAATCAAGCCGAGATAAAAAGAAGAGTTACGCTGCTCAAGAAAATGATGCTAAAGCTACCCTTCGGTTGGCACTATATTTACGTAGTTTTATTGTAATCTTTTATGCTATGCTCTTCTTGACAATATCTACTATATGTTGATTTCAAGAATTATAAATATTGACTTGCAATATATATAGTGCAAACTAATACAATAGAAATATAATAAATGTTGACTTGCACCATATATAATGTAGATTTTGGCTCTTATCTCTTTTGGTTATTTATGCAACAATGGCCTAAAAATGTGTATATACACAATAATTAAATTTTAATACTAAAAAGTTTGGACGGTCTCACAAAGGGATTAAGATATAGCATCATTGAGATATAAAATTGACTATCAATATCAACAGAGTCGGCCCAATGGGCAGCCCAGCAAGCCCATGGGCTGTGGCAACCCACTGGGCATGGGCAACCAAAAAAAACTAAAAATAATGATTCAGCCCTCCCATAAGCAACAGCAGCCTAAATAAAACACGCAGCATTTCAGCAATTCCAGATAAAACACTGACTAGGGCTTCTTCCACTTTAGTTTCAAATTCTTCTTTTTGCGTCTCCAGACTTCCATCGACAGACGACAGTTTAGCAGAATCAACACTCAACAGTCTCCTCCACCGCTCCACTGATTCTCCGACTCCGTCAGCAACCCATCCTCGCCTCTCTACACTCTTGTCATTCACCTTCTCCAAACTGAAAATTTGAGATTCAAGGTAAATTTTGTGCTTTTTTATTATTCTAAATTTGCATATGATTTAAATTGCTGAAATTTGAAATCTAAATAGTTAACGTTAATGTTTTAATTAATTAGTGAAATGATATTTGGGAATAGTAGCACAATTTGGAGTGGTTTATGCTTTATTTTGTGAAATGGTTTATGCTTTAATTTGGGAATAATAGCGCAAAAAAAATTGAAACTGCTGAGTTGCATTTTTTTGAAGCAAAATACTAGTTCATAAGAGGACCTTTTTTGTACACTGCAATTTGAACTGCTGAGTTGTATTTTGTATACTGCAATTTGTACACTATAATTGAAAATTTGAACACTGCAATTTGTACACTCAAAATCTAATTCATATCAGATTGAGCTGTATTTTGTACACTGCAATTGAAAATTTTAACTCATTGAACTGATGAGTTGCATTTAGTAAAAAAAAAGGTCCTCTTATGAAAATATGTTGATGTCCTGATTTAGTTGTAAAACTATGTCGAGTCTTTTAAAATAACGATTATACTAGTAAAACATTTCATTGCAAGTTAATTTGTTTAATATATATTATTAGATACCATGCCAAAAAACGACGATAAAGATCGAGTGAGGTTTAGAAAACAAAACTCCGGAGCTTATAATAGAAGAGTGAAGCAACGTCAAGATGCGATATCCACATCGTTGGTGGGTTCAATTTCTAAGTTATTTAATGCGAGAGCACAACAATCACTTGGTGCAAGTCAAGCAAATGAAAGCATTAATATGGACGAGGAAGATGAAGTCCATGTCATTGAAGAGCATGCAAATGAATACATTAGTATAGGGCTTATGGGCGAGGAAGATGAAATACATGTCAATGAAGAAATTGATAATGAAGAAGAGGAAGAGCTTGTTAATGAAGAGATATATGAAAGTGAACTTGATTTTAACAAAAATGTGGATGTGGATTATGATCCGAGGTTGTGGGGAACTATAAATGACACTAAAAGAATAATTATAGTTCAAAAAGGCCCTATCAAAATCGTAAAAAAGGATGATAAGTTTCCAAGTGTCATGAAATGTGGAAAGAATAGAAATTTTTCATCTAGGCATTACATCCGTCGTTTTCCAAATGGAGAAGAACATGAAAGGAAGTGGCTTATATATTCAAATGCATTGAATAAAGTATTTTGTTTTTGTTGTAAATTATTCAAAAATAGAATGATGTCAAGTAAGTTATCTGATAATGGAATTGATGATTGGCATAATCTTCCCCAAAAACTTAGAGAGCATGAAACTATTCCGGAACACTGTGAAAATGTAGTGAAATGGGTTGATTTGCAAAAAGGGCTACAACTAAAAGCAACGGTTGACAAAAAAATGGAAGTTCAAATTGACAAAGAAAAGGCCCGTTGGAAGATGATTTTAATTCGAATAATTGGGGTTGTGAAAACACTTGCTCGAAATGGTTTGGCCTTTCGTGGAAAGAATGAGAAGAT
This sequence comes from Allium fistulosum, assembly GCA_030737815.1. Classification (NCBI taxonomy): domain Eukaryota; kingdom Viridiplantae; phylum Streptophyta; class Magnoliopsida; order Asparagales; family Amaryllidaceae; genus Allium; species Allium fistulosum. The sequence continues at coordinate 371,538,305 of CM060902.1, read as the reverse complement.
TTATGAAAAGAATAATGGACTCTTTTGCCAACTTATTGAGTTTCTAGCAGAGTTTGATCCAATTATGCAAGACCATCTTCGACGTGTAGTAAATAAAGAAATTCAACATCATTATCTTAGTCATAAGATCCAAAATGAGATAATAAATTTGTTATCAAATGAGATCAAAGGGAATATAATTAAAAAAATCGTAAAAGCAAAATATTTTTCCGTTATGCTTGATTGTACACCGGATTTAAGCCATGAAGAGCAAATGTCTATAATCATAAGATGTGTGGATATTGAAGATATTGATGAAGTTAAGATAGAAGAATTTTTTCTTGGATTTATAATGGTTGATGATACATCTGGACTTGGTCTATTTAATCAACTTGAAAGCATTTTGAATGAACTCAAACTTAACATTGATGATATAAGGGGGCAAGGTTATGACAATGGATCTAATATAAAAGGTAAGCATCAAGGTGTGCAAAAAAGACTCCTTGACATAAATCCAAGAGCGTTTTATGTACCATGTGGATGTCATAGTTTGAATCTTGCACTATGTGATATGGCTAAATCTTGTATTAAAGTAAGAAGTTTTTTTTGCATCCGTTCAAAAAATTTATACATTGTTCTCGGGATCTACTCATCGGTGGGATGTTCTTAAAAAGTATGTAAAAGGTTTAACACCTAAGTCATTATCGACTACTCGGTGGGAAAGTCATGTTGAAAGTGTGAGAGCTATTCGATTTCAAGCGCCAATGTTGAGAGATGCTTTGATTGAAATTGCAAATAGCTCTAAAGAGGATATGGTGATGGCAGAAGCTAAAGGCTTATGTGAGAATGTTCTAGAGAATTTTGACTTTTTGATTAGTCTTTGCATTTGGCATAAATTATTAAACAATGTAAACCAAGTAAGCAAAACACTTCAAAATGAGGATATGAATTTAGAGGATGCCATTACAAAATTAAAAGAACTTATTGTATTTTTTCAAAACTTTAGAGAATATGGTTTTGAAGAAATGATAAAAGAAGCTAATGAACTTGCTACAGATGTTGGTATCGAACCAATATTTGAGAAGAAAAGAGTTGTTCGTAGAAAGAATTTTTTTGATGAAAATATTGAAGCCAATGTTGAGGAAAGTCAATCACCGAAAGAAAATTTTAGAGTCACATACTTTATCCATATCATAGATCAAGCTCTAACATCATTCAAAGATCGATTTGAACAATTTGAAGTGTATGATAAAATTTTCGGATTTTTGTTAAATGCAAAGTTTATGGAAATTGATAAAGAAGAGTTGATGGAACGGTGCACTTGTTTAGAAATTTATTTGAAATACAACCAACAATGTGATCTATATGGACAAGACTTATTCCAAGATTTAAAAGCTTTGCAAACTATGCTACCTAAAGAAATAACCAAATCGATTGACATTCTTGACTTCATAAGATCTTATGTGGATGATAGAGGTTTTCAATGTGCATGGGTTGCTTATCGAATTTTGCTAACTATACCGGTCACAGTTGCTTCCGCGGAGAGAAGTTTTTCTAAATTAAAGTTAATTAAAAGTTATCTTCGAACAACCATGTCACAAGAGAGATTGAATGGATTAGCAATGATTTCAATTGAAAGTTCTTTTTTAGAGAAACTTGATTATGACACTTTAATTGAAGATTTTGCTTTAAAAAATGCAAGGAGAAGCATTTTTCTTTGAACTTCTTGAAAAGTTATAGCATTTTGTATAAGAAACTAGTATTTGATATTTTTTTGAATCAACTATTGTCATCTATTTGATTGCGTGTGATATTTTTTGTTTAACATTATATTAGCTTGCAAAAGAAATAATAGTTAATGATGTTTGTGTTGGAGGGCAACCAAAACCAATTATGGCTCGGGCAGCCAATTGGTTGGGCCGCCACTGAATATCAATGAGGAAAACTGTGAGCTTATTTGCTTAAATTAGGGGCGAAGCTACAGGGGGGCAAGTAAGGACCATGGCCCTCCCTTGATTTTCAAAATTTTGTACTAAGGTTAACTACTTGATGGTACTAAGGTTGAAATAAGAGAAAAAAATATGCCTGAACCTGCATAAAATTTGACTACTTGATGGTACAATTTATTATTGGCAGGAAGTGGTTTGAGCTGCCACCATTTTAAACTGGCATAAAATTCTGGGAAAGGCGGCAGACAAGTCCGTAAAAAAAATTAGCCTCCATGTTGTCAAATTCCTGCTTTCGTCCATGGCTTAAAGCATGTATCAAGTTTAAAAGGGAGTATTATTCGGTTTATTCAAGCTCTCATTTTATCTAGTGTAAGAGTATTGTCTATCCTCTACGAAGTGATTGATATTACAAAAACATATAACAAGATTTTGGTTTATTTTTCCATCCAAGGTCAAAAGTTATCAAATGCATAACTTTTTATTTCAGTTTTGAACTGTAAATGATAAAATTATAGTACATGAGAAATAGATGTCAAGCTCTCAATTATTGGCTGGTTACAAAACTTTATATAATTCAACTAGCAAAAAAATAATAGAATAAATTGGCTGATCATAAATGATAGCTACAGTAAATCGAAGAACAACCTGTCAATAACCCTTCCGAGTGATGTCAATGAACCTTTAGAAAATAGTAGAGTAGTAAACTTAAAAAAATGTTGAATATAATGTCCATATTTAATTCTCATATGCATGTACGTTAACATACAAGGGACCGTATTTTTATCTCTATGTACATATTGTTTTTTATTTCATGTAACAGGACAGCTGCTGATAAGGGACTGAATTTAATGTCCTTATTTAATTCTCACATTTCACGTTAACATACAAGCGACTGATTTTGGAACTAACGTCGCGTCATCACAAATATTTATCATATGAGATATCTCACATCAATAGGAAGTGTACACAACTGCCGGTAGCCTCAAAATGAAACTTCTGTCGTGCAACTCTACTGACCTTGCATCCTATGACTTCGCCATAATTTAAATATTTTTCATATATATAATACTCATCTCACCATTTCATGATTAAGGCCTCATAAGGAATCTTCCTTATTACGTCTTAAAATATTAATTACCTTCCTAAAGGGGGAAATTAATGAAAATTACTACCAAATTATCTGTGAAATTATACGCCATAATTATACGTTTATTATGCTAATAGAAATAATTATATATTTGTGCCAAATCATTTCTAAGCATGCGGTTCATACACCCTAAACTAGTGTTAAATGTTAATTCTTTTAACCATAATACTAATACAAGTCATTTTCCTTCAAATTCCCAAGATTTAATATCCATAACAAGGGATTCTAATATTCATAACAATGATGAAATATCCATATCCAAAAATGCAATAAATAGACTTGTACATAGAAATAGAAACCTAATTTATTAGATCAATTAAATGGAATATCCTAAATAATAGGAATTGCAATCCTATCTTCATATTCTATTCAACTCTTCTTTTACAAAAAATAAATGAAGGAATTTTATGGAATAAGTGGAGTAAACTACGAATAGAATTCATGCTCTACACACTTATTTTATTTTTGAAGACAAAGAAGGGGGAAGTGGAATTGACTATGAAATTATCAAAATTTGCAGAAACAATACAAATTCCATCAAATTAACATAACCATTAAGAATCTCCATCTAGAATTGACATTTCGAAATAAAAAGGAATTTTGGGGGATTTTATCTATTTTGTTTTTCGCAATCCCAAAATCCCCAAGGCATATTCAACTCCATATACATATACTAATCAATTACTGAAAAAGAACTACTAAAGTTTCCACTCACAGATTATGCTTAGCACTTCCTGTATGGATTTGCAACACCAAAACAACTCTTTTCTAGATTTACTTCTTTTGATGCATACACATGCGAAAGATAAGTATATATATAATTTTGTTAGATTCAAAGAGGTCGTAGGAGAAGAGAATAGACAAAAAGAATAATTAGAAAAGGGTTAGAATCCTTACCCGAATCCCTAATATAATTTCTGAATCTAACTAAAGAGAGAAAATGGCAGAGGTTCGTGGAGTTCCCGAATATTTGTGAATAAAAAGTGGACGGGGTAAGGCCCTATTTATAATAGTGAAAACGCACCAGAACCATATAACAAAACTAGATCAGAAACAACTAAATATGGACCATTTATTAACACAAAACCCTAGCTGCCACTATGAGGCAGCGGTCGACCGCCTATGCTCGACCGGTTGACCGCTAGGGGTCGACCACTCCTCTTATTTCGGGAGCTCTGATTTGTTTCCATTGCTCATTTATTTTATTCCATTTTTAACTTTTAATGTTAATTGTTTAACTTAACGGTTACTTAATCCCCAAGTAAACCTACAGTTAATTTTTGAAATTCAAACCCTAAATCTAAATACTCATTTGAATTTGAATTCAAACTAAATTAATTTAAATCTGAAAACTTCAAATGCTCATAACTTCTTCGTTTGAGCTCCATTTTCAGGATATTATACATGGAAATAGATTATAATTTCACCACAAATGCAAGGGAATAACTTTCATGGTCAAATTCCAACTTTTATAAATTTTTCATTTTCAACCCTACCTTATTTAATTCAATTCACTCAATTTATTTATGATTGATTTTACGGGGTGTTACATTCTTCCCCCCTAAAAAGGATTTCATCTCAAAATCCTTCAAGGAGCGAACAGCGTAATGCGCAATAACATCTATGTTACACAACCAAGTTATCTACACAACCAAGTTATCTACACAACCAACTAATTAACCGAAGTGCAATGTAATCATGTACTGCAGACATACTAAAATGAGCACAATCCTAGCGTAGATGTGTAATCATGTCATGCAAGTATGTATGCAAATAACCTAAACATGCATAAAAATTTCTACATAAGTGTAAAGTGGTTGTGAAAAAGTGTGGTAACCATCTCCTACCTTCAAATCTAGCAACCATGATGCAACCAAAATCCTATTTTTTGAGAGAAAATTTACCACTGAAAAGCTCTAGATGAGTGATCTTCTCCTCGGTTTCCTATGTGCTTTCCGCCGAGTTACGTCCCCTTTATACTTAGACTAGCCTAATTATTTTGTTGTAGAGTTTTCTAATTCCATGCTCCATAATACATGTGGTGGCATGGGGCACTATCGGCTCTGTCTATAATTCCCCTAACTGATTGGGCTCAACTCTAATAGTGGTGTCATGAAGGCATTTCCTAAGGTGAGAAACGTGGAAAACATTGTGGATTCCTGCCAATCTGTCAGGAAGCTCCACGCGATAAGCAAGTTTTCCTATCCTTTCCAAAACTCTAAATGGACTGACAAATCTAGGCGTCAATTTTCCAGACTTGCCAAACCTAACCACTTTTCTAAGAGAGGAGACTTTGAAAAATACCATATCTCCAACCTCAAACTCAAGCTCTATCCTTCTTCTATCGACATAAGATTTCTGATGGTTTTACGCTACCTTCATTCGTTATCTGATCAACTCTACTTTTTCCGTGGTATCGCAGATCAAATCGGGTCCTAGTAATACCTTGTTGGTGGTTTCCCACTAACAACTTGGCAATTTGCATGACCTCCCATAAAGCGCTTCAAAAGGTGACATACCAATCGTCGCTTGATAGCTATTATTATATGTGAACTCGACCAATGGTAGGTGCTGCTTCCAATGTCCTTCGAAATACAAAACAAAAGCCCTCAACAAGTCTTCCAAAATCCCATTCACCTCTTCGTTTGACAATCAGTCTACAGGTGATATGTAGTGCTGAGATTCAAAGAAGTTCCCAAAGCTGCTTGTAGGCTTCTCCAAAATTCACTAGTGAACATGGGGTCCTTATCACTAACTAGTCTTACAAGAATTCCATGCAACCAAACTACCTCCTTGATGTAGATCTGCGCGAGAGAAGCGGCAATTCTTTTGTTTCTAACTAGGATAAAATGGGCACTCTTAGTGAGTCTATCCACCACAACCCAAATGGCTTTATTACCCGTTTGAATTATAAGCAATCCTTCCACAAATCCACTGAAATATGCTCCTACTTCCAAGTCGTAATTGTAGAATAGGCTAGTATATGATTTTTGTTTGATGATAATAAACATATATATATATATATATATTCATTTAAATGTATTTGTTATTGTACTATTTTATTTTTCACATAATTCAATAAATATTTGATGAATAAAATAAATAACACAGAAGTCATATTCAAACAAATATTTTATTCAAACAAATATTTTATTACAATTTTGAATAGTACAAATTTGAGCTCTCACTATATATATACATTTTTCAATTACATTACAATATCGATTGCATCACAAATTTCACTTTACAATGTTCACCTCACTACATATCACTCATTCACTCGTATATTATCTTCAACTTTATTCCAGATTGAATCCAGCATCTGAATTATCTTCAAAGAAAACACTAACGCAGTAAAATTGAAAAAGAAATATTTTGCAGTGTACAATAAAAGTGTGTGTTTGAAAATTTATTTTCCTCAGTTATTTGGGTTGTTCGTCATCATTTTCATTTGAATCCATCATACACGAACAACTTATGACATGCATAGTGTATTACTGTACATGCCACAAGGCTGTGCACACCAATATACACTTGATAATACTGCAGGGACAGGTGAGCACAAGGTCAAGCCCGAGCCATGGCTGGATTCAACTCAGGTGCAATACACAAAGACTTCAAACCATCATAGCCAAGGCACATGAAAACAAGTCTGCCACAACAAGTAACATATATATACATATGCAACAAAACCAGGCACAAGCTTAAACTCAAAGGCAACAACAAAAGTTTTCAAATCAATGTACACATAAACACTTAAACCAGACTTCAAGAAGATCACAGAAAGATCAGTGGTAGCATATAAGTAAATGTAAAACATGAAGCATCAAAATCAGTTCAGATGCCACAAGTCATGTACATATTCAAGTGGTACAAACTGTTCAGACATGAAGCAGTGAATAGTACTGGTGCACATGCATACAAACTCAACAATGAATTGATCAGGAAGCAAATGCAACACAAAACCAGATCAGACCAAAATACAAGGCAACCCAGGTTTAACAAATGCAAAGTACTTGAATAAAAAGTGCATATGCAAAAATGTATCAGACCAGAACAGCTCATATGTACACAGTCAAGTGTGAGAACATTCAAATGCTCACAACAACAACAAGCTTCAGGAATACAAAACAACAATATGCACAAGGATAGCAAGGCACTAAAGCAATCACACATATATACATAGATATATGTATGGAGACCATAATGCATCAATGAAATTTGTAGATCACCAGACCAATCCAACTCAATGCAACTAGGTTCAAGAACAAAGACAACCAAACTGCACAGGTAACTTGAAGCAAACATGCAACATAATACTAAACTAGACCAGGGCAGTGAACAGGACCATGACAACAGCAGTTCCACATGAAACCAGACCACATGAACACACACATATATACATACATATGTATGTATGTATGTATGTATGTATGTATGTATCCAAATGGAGATGACCAGCATTCGAAGTGCAAAAGAATCAAATCAACATGCAACAGACACTGCATCAAGTTATACTCAGGGAATACTAGTGCACCATACCTGACTGCAAAATGACAAACAGTAATAAGTGTATATGGTGACAGACATACAAAATATACATAGGTGACAACATTTTCAAAACATGTTCAGGTCAATGCAGTTCAAAACCAGATATGGCATAAATACAAATGAACTGGCTCAAAGCAAAAGAGGCTACAACCCAGTACACACACAAATGATCACATCAGTTCAGACCACCAGCACAATGCAAACCAGACTCAAGTAAACCAGAGGTGAATACAACAAGACAACAATCTCATCAATGCAGACCTATGCAAACTCTACAAGTGGAACTCGAAGCTAATTACAATACAACAAATATGACGAAGCAAGCCAAGTGCATAGGCACACAAATCAAACACATATATACATACATGTATGTATGTACATACATGGAGAAAACTGAAGTGCACCATACCAGCAAGCACTCGGGTTGACAGAAAAGTGTTTAAAGTTAACGCGTCTAAGTAGTTTGAACAAAGCAGTGTTCACGTTTCAAAAAGAATTTGTCAATCGAAACTGTGTTGAAGTGTTTTCTTTTTTTGTCAAGTCAATATTATCAAAAATTCAAATGCCAAAGTCGTAGGAGCAAAGAACAGAGAGAATTCGAATTCATCAGAGGTATATGCGGTAACACAAAAAAGTCAAAATCATCACAGACGTTCAAGCAAAAATCAAATGGCCAAGCAATACAAGTGACGAGTTCCAAGTCAAATATACGAACGAAAACTTAGGGACTTTAATCCCTATTTAAACCCAAAAATCATCATCGGCAAAATCGAACAGATTCGAGTTCGAGACTAAAATTAGTGAGCATACTTAGAATAAATCACGAACAAATTCATAACTCGAATCAAAGTCGAGAACTAAAAAGGGAAAAATCACGTACCAATCAATCAACATCCAACTCGACTTATTGAAGCAGCCGAAAGCCAATCAAAGCTAGGAGACGATTGACGGAGCAAAGCAATTTAATCACTTCAATCGCTCGAAAATCAAGCAGCAGCTTCAATCATGAAGCCCTAAATTCTAAAAGAGGAATGAACGGCCGAAGGACTGAACAAAAGAAATGGGATCGGCAGATAAAATAAAATAAAAAAAGGACATCTTCTTTGTTTTCAATTGGGCCGGTCTCTTTATATTTTATTTTGGGCTTGAATCATTAATAGGGTTTTGTGTTTAGTTTTTATTCTATTTTGTAATTTTCTTTTAAACTTTTGTAAAATTCTAGTCGTGTGACTAGGTTACGAACTACGGTGGTGTAGTTCGAGAATTCGCAACTCAGTGGTTGAGTTGTGGCAAGGTTTTAAGCGTAGAGTTAGGTTAGTCAATAGCGGGTGTCGCAAGTTTACATGTGTAAGCGTTTGACTACTTAATTTCTAGTAGAAACCTTGGGGCCAGCACGTAGGTAGGGTTTTGTCGAAGCTAGGTAATCTGTGTTGTTCTATTTCTGCTATTATTATTCTACTATTATCTACGCTGTAATTATTATATATATATATATATATTTCCACATTAATTTTTATTATTATTAGTATCACCCTATTCACCCCCTCTAGGGTGAAATCGATCCTACAATTGGTATCGAAGCTAGGAACAAAAACCATATTTTAAAAAAATTGATTTTTCAAAAACCAATTTTTTGTTTTAAAATTTTGATTTTTTAAATGGCTTCTTTTAATAATGCTTTTGCTGAGGGTCAGTCCATAGTTAAACCACCCATGTTCAATGGTGAATATGCATATTGGAAAAATAGAATGAAAGTTTTTTTGAAAACCATTGATGCTTGGAATATTGTTGAAACAGGATATAGGACACCAACTATAGTGGTAGATAATCAAGAAATTGAAAAACTGATGGGATCAATGGACAAACCTTAGAAATAAACTACATAATGCTAATGCTAAAGCTATGAATTCTATTATATGTTCATTGGATCAAATTGAATTTAATCGTGTCTCACATTGTCTAACTACGCATGAAATTTGACACACACTTAAAGTGACTCACGAAGGAACCTCTCAATTCAAAGAATCTCGCCTTGCCATGCTTAGTAGCGAATACGAGAACTTCACAATGGCCAAGGATGAAAATGTCAAAGAGATGTATGGACGACTTTCTAATCTCGTATACAAATAAAAGCTCTCGGAAAACCAAACACAGAATATGAAATAGTCCGAAAAATCCTCAGAGTCCTTCCATGAAATTTTGAAGCGAAAGTTACTACCATTCAAGAATCAAAGGATTTGAAACAAGTTAAAGTTGAAGAACTCATTGGAAATCTCACCACTTATGAGCTAGAAATGAAATTCAAGGAAGAACGTGAAGGAGGAGATACTCGAAAGAAATCAATATCTCTCAAAGGAACAACAGAAAGTGATGATGATGATGATGATGGAGCAGCTGAATTTGCACTGGTAATAAAGAGATTCAAAAAATGGAACTGCAAATATGGAAATCCAGCTCTAAATCAATAATTGAAAAGCAGAATAGTCAAAGTACTAGACAACTCAAAAGAGCAGGAGATCATATGTCAAAAGTGCAATAAACCTGGTCATATCAAGCCAAATTGTCCTTAGAATTGACTCAGCCAAGGAAAGAAACCAAAAAGGAGAAGTTTTGCAGCTACTTGGGATGAAAGTGATGAAAACACTGGCAGTGAAAATGAAAAAGCAAAATTATGACTTCAAGGAGAAACAACTGACAGTGATGATGACGAGCCAAGTGAGGTATCAAAACTTACTCATTCGGAAAACTTACTCATTCGGATTTACTTATATATATTCTAGGTCATGACCTCCACAACTTCTTATTCGTACAACTCTCCTATCACAATCAAGAACTGCTCCATAATATGCTAACCAATCCATAATCAATTTAGAAAGTACATATTACATATGAAATCAACATCACATATGTCCAACACTAAGTCTTTGCAAATAAAAGAGAGATGTGCCAAACCCATATTAGGATTAGAGACCACTATTAGGCTAGTGATAATCTGGGTTTGAAGGTTTAAAAAATTTGCTACATTCCTAACTATAAAGGAATGCGATGCCACTGAATCAAATAGGGTACAAATTGTAACCTCTAAAATAAGAGTCATACCTTTTAAGGATACCTTCCCTTGGTCTCTCAGTGGTCCGCTTGCAATAGGGGCAGCTTCAATAGCATAAGCTTGTCCGCTTGATCTTTCCTTGGCCAACTTAGGGCATTGATTCTTGAGATGCCCTTCATTGTGGTAATTTAAGCACTTTCCTCTAAAAGCTTCTTTCATCACTCACCCTACAACCTTTAGCTTCATGACTTTCTTCTAGCATCGCTTGCATGCCTTACCATCCTTTTTAAACTTCATCTTTGACTTCTTGTTAGTCCAAAAGCTTCCTTTCTTGGACCCTCCTTGCTTTTGGGTAGGTGCAGCCTTCTCCTTTTCTGCCTCCTTATTGTCCACATTGGCCATGTGTAGCATTGCCATCTCCACCAACATCTCATATGTGTCACCAATGGATACTTAGGTCAGCAACATTTCTCTCGGCGGGGAATTTAAGCCCTTCACAAACTTTGTGGCCTTTTTCATAGGTGTATCTATCAAGCTCATCCTAAATTTAGCTAACTCTGTGAACTTAGCTATGTACTCCTTGAGAGTGGAGTCTCCCCGCCTAAGCTGAATGAATTTCTCCAGTTGTAGACTCACGTCTGCCTTAGACATAAACCTTATCTCAAACATGTTTTTGAATTCATCCCATGTGAAAATCCTTCAAGCGTTCTCCTTAGTCACCAAGTTCCACCAATCTAGAGCTTCTCCTTTAAGGTGCCAAGCGGCCATCCTCCTCTTTAGTTGATCTTTCCAACCATGATCTCTAAATATCTTCTCGTAGTCATTAACCCATGATTTAGCTTTTAGATATCCCTCGGTTCCAGAGTAGTTCTTTCCTCCTAGATTAAGAAAGTCCTTACACAAGTTAGGAAAGCCAATATGATGGGGTGCCGCATCAGCAGGCGGAGCAGCAGGTGCCACCGGTGCAGCTAGAGGAATAGGAAATTGATCAACAGTCCTAAAATATTGTCTAAGCCATTCGAGCATTCCACGAATGGAAGGTGTTCTGCGGGCAGGGATCCCATTTTCGAAAGAAGATTGGTTATTAGCCATATCAACTATCTGTAGGTTAAAGCTTTAGTGACGATTTCCTAAGATAGTATTATATGTTGAAAGAAAAAGGATTGCCTAGTGTCGGTGCATATGTTCAAGGAAATAGGGGTGTGCTTTTATATATATAAATAGACACACACACACAGTCAGAATTTTGAAAAACCTTTTCAAAAATAGCAAGTACACCACTCATATGTATTGTTTTCCCGTTGATTGGGAACGCTAAGCTTTGATACCAAATGTAACAACCCACCTCGAAACTGGCCTAAATGTCGACCTAGAAAAGGCCTATAGAAACTTAGATCCATTCTAAGGCTGGCTGTTGGTTGGAAAAAGAAGTTAAAATACAGAGAAATAACTATTCTTTCAGAACTCACAGCAGATGGAATAAAATTTAATATCAAATTGTACCCATTTATTTCAAAACCATTTGAAATGTCATAATAAAAAACATCATAAAACTGTCAAATAAGATCCATTACATCATTTGTCCAAATACATGGGTATAAAAATACCATAAAAGATAATAATAACTGTCACAACCTCAAGCCACTCCACCTTCAAGCATTATCACTGAGACGATCGCCCTACACCACTGGCACCCAATATATATAAGATGGTATGCTGCTGTTATGCCAGTCGATGCAGAACGACCATCAAGGTTTAAAAATGAAACAAAACATCATAGAACCTGTAGCATATCTCACAGCGCATAGAATAAAATATAATATCACAGATGTAAAATAGGAGAGACAACAATAACTAAGTGATCCAAATATCATAGTACAGATACATAAAGTTATACACCATAAAATAGAGTTTATACAATGGAAATAAACTCAAATAACTGTCTAGTGCAAATAATAATAAGTGAACACTGTCAAGGCTCCATAATGTTGCACTTCGGAATAAGAAATCCATATACAATATGAGATAGCTCCCTCCAGCTCGTCCTCTACAAGCTACTGTGTCGCACCTAGACCGACTATCTAGTCTACTCATTTAAGAGCACTTGAGATAATAAGAAGCAAACCATAAAATCTCGAGTCAGACAATAGCCTAGTGTGAGCGGTAAATGAATCTCAAAATACTATATAAGTTGATATAGTAAGGAATAAGGTATATGAATCATACCTAACCCGTCCCTGCAACCAAAGAGTTAGCATATAACAACAAATATGCTACTCTAAGTGTCATAATGGTGTAATACAACAAGTGCGATAACGGGTGTCTAGGTATCCCTCTCCAATAACTATCTCTAATGACTACCCTAGAGTGATAGACTGTGGGGAAAGAAACCAAAGCAACCATAACATCCATCAAACAATCCTTACCATCACTCAATGTACTCTGGATATATTATAACTCGTATGACCATTCTTCTGCCAGGGACTATTGTAAATCTTGGTTTTCAATTGTACTCTCTTTAGCTTAAAGCTAGTACTAGACCCATTCTTCCGATCCAAGGTACACAGATCCATTCTTTTGATCCGGGATAGCCATTCTTCACTACCTGTGAGCGTCCTCACGATACCCCTACTCTGAGCACAAAAGAAAACACTACGAGTATCAACGATCCCTTAGTACGCATATCTGAGCCCTTCTTCTACTCCAACTAGCTTCCATTATCTTGGAGGAACCATTGTACATTCCCCCCCTCAACGACTCCTTTCTTATCGAGCCATTGTCCTTGAGGAACCATTCTACGACTACTACATCAAGCCATCATCTCCAAAACCTAACTCCATTAAACGTCGAGTTACCATTCAAAGACTCTAACTTTCATCATGCTGTTACATCGCCATCAGTCATCATGCAAATGAGCCAACACCTCTTGCATGATCTACAGAACATCTACAGCAGTTCCCAGAAGTTTCACATTCCCTGGACCAACCCTCTAAATTCGAAGCCGAATTAATCCCTTAATTCATCGCCAACCTAAGCCTTAATTCTTCACCAGCTTAAGCCCTTAACTCGTCATCAATTCAAGTCCTTGACTCATCACCAACTTAAGTCACGATTCGTTGCCAACTCAAGCCTTAATTTGTCACCAACTTAAGCCCTTGACTCATCACCAACTTATGTCTTATTCGGTCCCAACTCAAGCCTTAATTTGACACCAACTCCTATACTTAGCCAATTTCCTTCACCGTGCTATGGAACAAATCATTTAGCCAAGCTCTATCAATTAATTCCAATAACCAAGCCTAAGAGCTACCACCTAAATTTGGTGTCAAATCATGCCTCTTAATTTGGGGTCAAATTTAATCCTTGGAGAATTTGGGGATGCGACTTAACATGTAGTCTCCCCCTATGGTCCAGAGCTCCTCCACCAAATTTCGTCCAGTTTCGACTAACTTAGCCTTCGATTTGCTCCAATCTCTCGACCTATATATCTAACATCCAAAACACTAGCAAACAACATCAAAATATAACATAAAATAATAGATAATTATGCATATGCATCCATTCATCCCTACAATACATGAGAATATAAGGATTAAACTGGTTTTATTCTAAATCTAAGTTTTACATTAGCATATGCATATAAATGATGGAAATTAGAGCAATTAGATTTCAAAACCCATTTCTAAAATCATTTGAAAATCTCATATTTATGGTCATAAACATATATAAACAAGTGGTTAAAGTTAGAAAACCCTTTTTAGATCAAAAACATGTAAAAACAACCATTTTAACTATATAAACAAGTATAGATGAGTGAGAGGTCAAGAACCACTCAACAAATACCTAAATTACCAATTTTCTTCCTTAGATCTAAAGTAGCCATCAAGGAAGAAAGACCCAAATCAATAGAAATGAAAATCTCTAGCTTCTATATGATAACCTCCTATCTAATTAATGATTTAACTAAGATTAGTAAGGAAACGATGTGATTTTTGATGAGATTCGGGCTAATGGAGGTTTAGATCAGTTTGGGAAAGAAATAAATGACCTAGGTCAGTTTCTCCAGCCTCCTATTAGCATAAATCCCGAAGTGGGTTAATGGTCCTAAGCATGGACTTATTTAATTACCCACTAAAACTGACCAGCTTCAACTAAAACTTAAAACTGCCATAACTTTTAAATGACAAGTCCGTTTTTCTATTATGACCACTTTACAGAATGGGAAACCATCATCTTGAAGAGATGGAAGTGGGTTGAGACCCTAATTTTGCATCTATCAAAAGTATAGTCCAAACAAGATTTTCACGGTTAAAATGGTTACATAGAAATTCGACAAAAATCATAGATGTGGTAAATGTCCCTAAGAGTCACTTTCCAAAATCTTAGAGTCATATGACCTCATATGAATAAAATAAAAAAAAATTATGATCTTTTGTTACGTAAAACATAGGTCGTTACATTATCCCTCCTTTAGGAATTTCGCCCCCGAAATTCCCAAAAAAACACAGGCACTCAATCATTATTATCCCGCATGCCTAACAATCATGTCAATCATCAAACATATCAAATATGCGACCATGCAATCAATAATATAGGTAACCTTATCCTAGCACGCAGACTACTAAATTACCATACATGATATCAAAACTGAAAGTAAATACAATAAACAATAGGCCTTACCGTATGAATAGCTACGGATGTGTGACTCTCATACTCTCCTTAGTTTCCCATGTGCAATTTCCATCACTTTCGCTTCATTGAACCTTCACTAACTCTATCTTTCTCCTAAGTTGTTTCGTATCGCGTCCGACAATACGAACCGGCCTACAAGGTCTCGAAGCTTTTGGTACAATCTCGATATCATCCAGTTGATCCGGTGTAATCGTCATGGCTGAGTCGTGCACAAGCTTCCATGGATGAGAAACGTGGAAGACATTCTGCACACCCGCCATCTTCGAAGGTTAGTTGACCCTATATGCTAGGTTTCCAATCCTCTCTGCTATCGAAAAAGGACCTACAAATCTTAGTGCCAACTTCTCCTTGCTACCAAATCGAATAACATTCTTCAAAGGAGAAATTTTTACAAATACCATACCACCGTCGGAAAATTCTAGTCTCTACGTCTTTTATCAGCGTAACTGTTCTACCAATCCTGTGCAACTTTCATTCATTGCCGAAAGATCTCTAGCTTCTCCAAGGATTTTCTAATCATCTCTAGCCCAAGTATCAGTTTCTCGCCCGCTTCCCACCAACATAAAGGGGCGTTACACGGTCAGCTATACAATGATTTATATGATGCTACACCGATAGCTTTTATTGTATGCGAACTCTACCAAATGCTAGTGATAATCCTATGAGCCTCTAAAGTTGAGAATGCAAGCTCACAAGAGATCTTCCGGTGTACGATTTACTCTCTCGGTTTATCCATCTGTTTGTAGTGATAAGCTGTAGTAAGATGTAGCTCAGTACCAAACACCTTCTGTAAGCTATTCCAAAACCCACTAGTGAATAATGGATCTCGGTTACTTACAATGCTTTTCGGCACACCATGGAATCGTACAATCCATTTCACATACAACTCGGCCAGCATGGTTGCCATTCTACTTGACTTGATGGGTATAAATCTAGTGCTCTAGGTCAACCGATCGACTATGACCGAGATTTTGTCGTACTCTGCTCGAGTCCGTGGTAGTCTATCAACGAAACCCATTGATATTTTTTCCCACTTCCACCCGGGAACTTCAAGCGATTGCAATAGGCCACTCGATTTCTTTTGCTCTACCTTAACCAACTGACAGTTCACACACTTTGAGATGAATGTCCCAATGTCCTTCTTCATCCCTTCCCAATAGTAGGTCTGCCTTATATCATGGAACATCTTATTACCATCGAGATGTATGGTCAACCTAGAATGGTAGCACTCTTGTAACACCTCGTCTCGCAGTTCGTCTACATCGAGAATAAACAATCTCCCTTCCTTACGAAGCCAACCTTCTCGGTCGAGTCTGTATAGCTTTATATCCTTTGACTGTATTCTTCCTTCTATTTTTGCCATGATCTTAGCCAATCTAGCTTCTCACTTCTGACTGGTACCGATCCACTCAATCAAAGTAGGCCTGATTGTTAAACTTGCCAACATCTCTGGCTTTAACTCGTATTGAGCTCTGAAGTCATAACCAGCAATATACTCCAACTATTTCCACTCTAGGAACATCGCCCCCAAACTAGCATGCCTTCCACTCAATGCGTCGATGACCACATTCCCCTTACCGGGCATATAGGAAATGCTAAAGTCGTAGGAGGCTAAGAATTCCAACCATTGCTGATGTCGAAGGTTGATATCCTACTGGGATAAAAGGTACTTCAAAGATTTGTGGTCCGTGAACAACTCGAACCTTTCCCCAAATAAAAAATGCCTCCAAATTTTCAAAGCAAACACTATCGTCGCCAACTCCAAATCATGAGTTGGATATTTCCTCTCGTACGGCCTCAGTTGCGGACTAGCGTAGGCTAAACTTTTCCTTTCCACATCAATACCGCACCTAATCCGGTACCACATGCATCTGTGTATACTGTCAGTTCCTCATTCTCGCTCATAATGGTCAATACATGTGCGCTCATCAACCTCTCCTTTAAACTCACAAATGCCTGCTCACATCTCGCATCTCAAGTAATAGTCCGATTTTTCTTTGACAAATTGGTTAACGGCGTGGCTACCTTCGAGAAGTACTTAATAAAGTGTCTATAATATCCCACCAATCCTAAGAAACTCCTCACATCAGTAACATTCTTGGGTTGGCTCCAATCCTGAATTGTTGCCACTTGGAAGGATCTATTGCAATCGCCTGCTCAGAGATGACGTGACCCAAGAATCTCACTTCCCTTCTCCAAAAGTGACATTTCAAATACTTTGCTTTCAACTTGTGCTTTCATAATACTTTGAGCACATCCTCAAGTGCACCTTATGCTCCTCCTCTGTCCTAGAATAGATGGAGATGTCATCTACGAACACAAGTACAAACTTATTGAGCTAATCTTTGAAGACGCGGTTCATGAGATCAACGAAGTATGCTGCAACATTGATTAGCTCGAACGGTATAACCAAGCATTCATAGAAACTAGATGGTGTACGAAACGGGGAGATCGACTCGCTCTCCTTTGCTGCTCTCAACTAGTGAAATCTCGTCGCCAAATCCAATTGGGAGAACACCTTCGCACCATGGAGCTGATCGAACAAGTCATTAGTATGCAAAGGTGGATACTTGTTCTTCTTTGTCACATTATTCAGCTCACAATAATCTACACACAACCTCAGAGAGCCATCCATCTTAGTGGCAAATACTACGGGTGCACCCCACTCAGATATGCTCCTACGAAAGAACCCTCTTCTCAACAAGTCATTCACTTGCACCTCTAACTCCTTCTACCCTCTAGGTGACATACACCTCAATGGCATAACTATAGGTCTGGCATCCTTCGTTAAGTCTATACGAAACTTGATCTCTCTATGCGGTGGTAATCCGGTGACTTCCTCGATTACGTCCAGATACTCTCTAATGATAAGCATAGATGATAACTCATCTTGTGGAGTACAAGCGAATATAGAAAGCCGACATAACCCATCCTCTAGTAGGAAGCCAATCATCACCATCCGCCCTTCCATAACCCCAATTGTCACCAACATCTTTTCGCAATCCACTACTACCGCATACTTTCCTAGCCAGTCCATTCCTAAAGTAATCCCAAACCCAATGAAATTCAGAATAAAACAATCACAAGCAAAAGAGCATCTATAACTCGATAAGACTAAACCATGACATACCATACATAGGTTAGTGGAGCCTCCAACCGAGTTCGTCACAATCAATGGTCGATCAACTATTTTGGGTTTCAATCCTAGTCTATTTACTAGGTCACTAGATATAAAGGAATGTGAAGCCCCGATATCGAATAAAACATGTATAACATCATAAAGGGAAAGCATACCTTGAATGACAATGCTCTTCCCCTTCTCTTTCGCCGAGCGAGCACTCGACGAAGTCGAAACAGTGTCTAAAGCATATGCCTTCACAACCTGTTTCTGCTGCAAATCGGATAATTCTTCAGTGTATGCCCGGACTTTCAACAGTTGTAACATCTCTTCTTCCCATTGACTTTGCAGTCTTTGATCATGTGACCCTTTTCCCCACAACCACTGCAAATATGATCCCATTTACCATTCTTCTGAGCATCCTTTCCCTCATTCTTCCCATGAGATTGCTTACTTTTTCCAAACCACTTCTTCTTGCCTCCTTCGCTCTATTACGGTTTCAGCTCTTCCTTAACAACAATAGTTGATTTGGACTTGGGGTAGAAACTCTCATGGCGAAGAGATTTTCCAACAAATCTCTTAAATGGCTCATCGATGTAGTTTACTAGCTTCTCCTCTAAGTACTCGTTCAAACCAATGAGAAATTTTTCATTCTTCTTTA
The DNA here is from genome assembly GCA_030737815.1 of Allium fistulosum. Classification (NCBI taxonomy): domain Eukaryota; kingdom Viridiplantae; phylum Streptophyta; class Magnoliopsida; order Asparagales; family Amaryllidaceae; genus Allium; species Allium fistulosum. Next base: position 371,519,159 of record CM060902.1, on the reverse strand, counting down.
ATTGAGTGTCGATGAAAGACATCTCATACTTTGATAGAGCGTTGAACTCAGTAATGTATTTAGTATTAGACATATCTCCCTGCTTTAAATCAGCGAATCTCCTGAATAGTACCAACTTCTGAGCAGTCGGAACGAATGTCTCCTCAAACTTGGCCTTGAACGATCCTAAGTGAACCAATTATCGGGTGTAGCGATGATAGCATTCCACTAGTTCATGGCCCGCCCTTGAAGCTGTCTAGAAGCCAACCTCATTTTCAGGGCATCATCAATATCCATATCACGAAAAATACGCTCCCAGGTGTCCAACCAATCCAACACTTCGATGGCAGACTCCATCCCAAGAAATGACTTGCCTTCCAAAGTAGAGTAATCTTTGCATAGCTTGGTGAAGTCAGCCCTCGGTGCTTGCACTTAAGCTCCACCACCACAGCAACACTCGAAGCAACCGCTTGGGCATTTTGAAGCTTATTCGCCATCATCGTATCGAACATAGCTTGCAAGTTAGGATTTGTAGCCCCTGAAACTGCTCCTTACTCAACTCCAGAGATAGAGTTCCTAACAATATTTCTTGTTTTCCGGCTCATTCTCCATTTTTAACAAGAATGATCTATCTCTCGAAAAGAAAACTGTGTCAATGGTACTCGTGTGTGCATGCGATTTATATACTACATATACTACTATATAGTTTTGAAAGTCAAAATGTATAACAAGTATGCACTCTCGTATATATATACTCTCTCGATTCAGTCTAGGGTGAGAACTCTTTCCCTATCTCTACTAAATCACGACATCCTTTAGGTTAAACAGTGCAACCTAAGCTCTAATACCAAATCAGATTCGACACCACCGGCACCCAGTGTACATAAAATGGTGCACTGGTCATGCCGATCGATGTAGGACAACCATCAAGGTTTAAAAATGAAATAAAACATCACAGAACCTATAGTATATTCACAACGCATAGAATAAAATATAATATCATAGATATAAAACAGGAGAGACAGTAATAACTAAGTTATCCAAATATCAGAGTACAGATGCACAGAGTTTTACATCATAAAATAGAGTTCATACAACAGAAATAAACTCCAATAACTACCTCATACTACTAATAGTAAGTGAATACTGCCAAGACTCCACAGTGTTGCACAGCAGAATAAGCATAGAAATTCATAGGTAATACGAGATAGCTCCCTCCAGCTCGTCCTCTGCACAGCTACTGTGTCGCACGTAGGCCTGCTATCTAGTCTACTCATTTAAGAGTATCCGAGATAATAAGAAGCAAAGCATAAAACCTCAAGTCAGACAACAGTCTGGTGTGAGCGGTGAATGAATCTCAAAATACTATAAAAGTCGATATATAAGTAACAAGGTATACAAATCATACCTGACCTATCCATACAACCAAAGAGTTAGCAATAAGAACATAATATGCTACTCTAAGTGTCATAAAGGTGTAATACAACAAAGTGTGATAATGGGTGTCCATGTATCCCTATCTCCAATACCTATCTTCAATGAGTACCCTAGAATGATAGACTGTGTGGAAAGAAACCAAAGCAATAATAACATCCATCAAACAATCCTTACGATCACTCAATGTACTCAAAATATATGATAACTGGTATGACCATTCTTCTGCCAGGGACTAATGGAAATCCTAGTGTTCAATTGTACTCTCTTTAGCCTAAAGCTGGTACTACACCCATTCTTCCGGTCCAGGATACACGGATCCATTCTTTTGATCAAGGGTATCCATTCTTCACTACCCATAAGCATCCTCACGATACTCCTACTTTGAGCACAAAAGAAAACACTCCGAGTATCAATGATCCCTTAGTACGCGTATCTAAGCCCTTTCTTCTGCCCCAACTAGTTTCCATTATCTTGGAGGAACCATTCTACATTCCCCCACTCAACGACTCCTTTGTTATTCGAGACATTGTCCTTGAGGAACCATTCTACATTCCCCATTCTATGACTCCATTCTACATCGAGCCATCATCTAGGAACCTAACTCCATTCAACGTTGTGTTACCATCCAAAGACTATAACTTTCATCATGTTGTTACATCACCATCAGCCATAATGCGAACAAGCCAACACCTCTAGCACGATCTACAAAACATCTAAAACAGTTCCCAGAAGTTTCACATTCCCTGGACCAACCCCCTTAATTTGGGGTCGAATTAAGCCCATAATTCATCGCCAAATCAAGCCTTAATTCATCGCGAGCTTAAGCCCTGAACTCGTTATCAACTCAAGTCCTTGACTCATCACCAACTTAAGTCTTAATTCATCGCCAACTCAAGGAACACTAACTTAAGCCCTTAACTCACTACCAAATTAAGTCTTAATTTTTCACCAACTCATGCCTTAATTCATCACCAACTCCTATACTTCACCAATTTCCTTCACCGAGCTAAGGAACAACTCACTAGCCAAGCTCTATCCATCCATGCCAACAACCAAACCATAGGAGCCACTACCTAAATTCAGTGCCAAATCAAGCCTCTTAATTCGGGGCCGAATGTAATCCATGGAGAATTTAGGGATGCGACTTAACATGTAGGCCCCCCATGCTCCAGAGCTCCTCCACCAAGTTTCGTCCAATCATAGATAATCATGCATATGCATCCATTCATCCATACAATACATGAGAATATAAGGATTAAACTTGTTTTATTCTAAATCTAAGTTTTACATTAGCAAATGCATATAAATGATGGAAATTACACTAGCATGTAGGTATGAGCGATTGGATTTCAAAACCCATTTCTAAAATCATTTGAAAATCTCATATTTCTAGTCATAAACATATATGAACAAATTGTTAAAGTTAGAAAACCCTTTATAGATCCAAAACATGTAAAAACAACCATTTTACCTATATAAACAAGTATAGATGAGTGAGAGTTTAAGAACCACTCACCAAACACCTAAAATACCAATTTTCTTCCTTAGATCTGAATTAGACTGAAAGGAAGAAAGACCCAAATCAATAGAAATAAAAATCTCTAGCTTATATATGCTCATATCCTATCTAATCAATGATTTGACTAAGATAAGTAAGAAAAAGATGTGATTTTTGATGAGATTAGGGCTAATGGAGGGTTAGATCTATTTTGGTGAAGAAAGGAATAACCTAGGTCAGTTTCTCCATCCTCTTATTAGCACAAATCCCAAAGTGGGTTAATGGACCTAAGCACGAGCTTAGTTAATTACCTGCTAAAACTGGCCAATAGCAGCCAAAACTTAAAACTATCATAACTTTCAAAAGACAAGTCGTTTTTCTATTATAACCACTTTACGGAATGGGAAACCATCATCCTGAAGCAACGGAAGTGGTTTGAGATCCTAATTCGGCTCCTATCAAAAGTTATTGTCCAAATAAGATTTTTTGGATCAAAATTCTCACATAGAAATTCGGCCAAAATTATAGATGTGGAAAATGTCCCTAAGAACCGCTTTCCAAAATCTTAGAGTCATATGACCTCATATGAATAAAATAAAAATATTTTACGATCCTCCAATACGTAAAATACGGGTCGTTACAGTCACCTTCATCACTCCGTCCTTAACCTGTATTGTAATAAGGACGAAGTTAGAATAACAAATGTCTATTGAATAAAAACTTCGAGTCTTACTATTTTAGTACTTGGGCAGTATATTTCAAAATAAGAATATGCCTACATACATAAAACCATTTAATACGTCTTATAAGGGAATGAGGTGGTCCTCAATCAACCACTTAATACCTTCCATTCTCGAAGTTGGTTTCTAATTCCCATGACCCATACCCCACGTCATATATGTGTAGTCGATGCAAGAGATAGTAGGCCACTTGATACCTTTTATTGGAAAATAGGCAAACTCTGGCCATTTAAGACCTTAATTGAGGCAGACCCCATCATTTAATACCATTCCCAAGGCGAACTCCTCAATATTAACTATCTAGCTAACATCATATAGAAGCTCTTGAATCGCTTAATACTTTTTACGAAAGGTAGCCCCTCAATCAATAACTTAATACCTTAACCCGAAGCGAACCCCTGTTAAGATACCCCCTATCGTGCCAAATAACTAGCCCCTCGGCCATTTAATACTTCATTTAGGGAAAAGAGGTAGGCCCTAAAACAAACACTTAATACCTTAAAATCCCAAAGCATGCCCTTTGTATTATGGCCTATACTCATAATGACATCTCACACTAGTCTGACTATTCATAGGAACTAGTAGCCGGACTAGCTGGGCAGATTTACCCTATAGAATTTGGAACTAACCTCACGTCATCGCAAATATTTATCATATGAGATGTCTCATATCAATAGGAAGTGTACACAACTGTTGCTAACCTCAAAGTGAAGGGCATACTTTTATCATGCGACCCTACTGACCTTGCATCCCAATGACTTAGCCATAATTTAAATATTCTCCATATATATAATACTCATCTCACCGTTTCATAATTAAGGCCTTGTAAGGAATCTTCTTTATTACATCTTAAAATATTAATTACCTTTCTAAAGGGGGAAATTAAAGACAATTACTACCTAATTATCTACGCAATTATACGCCATAATTATACGTTTATTATGCTAATAGAAATAATTATATATTCACGCTTAATCATTTCTAAGCGTGCGGTTCATACGCCCTAAACTAGCGTTAAATGTCAAGAGAATATAAGAAAAGAATAATTAGAAATGGATTGGAATCTTACCTGTATCCCTAATAAAATTTTTGAATCTAACTTAAGAGAAAAAATAGCAGAGGTTCATGGAGTTCTCGGATATTTGTGAATAAAAAGTAGAGGGGTAGAGTCCTATTTAAAAGAGTTGAAACGTACCGGAATCGTAGGATAAAACTAGATAAAAAACCGATAAATCTGAACCATTCCTCAACACAAAACCTTAGCCGCCACTGTGAGGTAGCGGGCGACTGCCTATGCTCGATCGGTCGACCGCTAGGGGTCGATTGGTTGGCCTTATAGGTCGACTGCTCCTCTTTTTTCCGGAGCGCTGATTTATTTCTGTTGCTCGTTTATTTTATTCCCTAATTAACTTTTAACGTTAATTGTTTAGCTTAAAGGTTACTTAACCCCCAAGTAAACATACAGTTAATTTTTAAAATTCAAACCCTAAATTTAAATACTCATTTGAATTTGAATTTAAACTAAATTAATTTAAATCTAAAAAATTCAAACATTCATAATTTTTTCTTTTGAGCTTCGTTTTTAGCATATTATATATGGAAACAGATTAGAATTTTGCTATGAATGCAACGGAATAACTTTCATGGTCTAATTCCAAATTTTATAAAATTTCCATTTTCAACCCTACCTTATATTATTTAATTCACTTAATTTATTTATGGTTGATTTTACGGTATGTTACAGTTAACCTCTTTCTTTAAGGTCGTGTAATTTGGAGTAGTATACGAGGTTAAAATTAATTTCATCTAAAGAATATTCTACAAAATCATACAAGATAATGGTTTATAAGAAGCCCTAACATATTCTAGGCCATGGAGTTGGCAGGTTGTGTCAGTCGAAAGACTACATGTAATAATTGTACATGAGGGATCTTATATGGATCACCCTAAAAGAAGTTTGGAAACAATTATCATTGGATGGCCAATTTGTGTTTTAAACTTAATTATTGTAAACTAAAACCAAATCAGTTTTATAAGGCAATTCATAAAATGTTTATGAATAATCATTCTATTGTACCAAGTAACAATTGTTGTTTCAAGAAATACCAACTTCATAGTGAAGGAATTCCTTTTAAAAATTATTGATAGTAAAATGGATTTGGATACAACACAAGAATAAAACTGATTATGAGGGATGAAATGAAATTAACCAACCCTAAGATGAACACAATACATTAGAATGTCTAATAAGTATTCTACATATTGAAGAGAAATTATGAATTTCTTATCAATGTCAGGAATAGATAATCCACAGTTGTCAATTAAATCATTAGAAGTATTGACTTATGATATGGTACGATGTGCAGATTTGAAATGGATACCAAGTACATAATCAAAATATGATTTTGACAGATGTACCCGAAGGGATATGATCCTGGCCCAAAATGTGTTTTCATGGGAAAGACAAATGCAGTTAGAATATAATGAGCAATATAGGTAAGAAAGACATTGCAAACTTCACTTGTTGAAATTAACGTAACAGATTTGCAATTCAATGTACTCAAGTTAATTCGAATTTTACTCAAAAAATTATGGCTTGATATGACTTTGTTTTTTGGTACATATGTGTTGAAACAAAAAATTCTAAATATTGATTTAGAATTGACTGTTTGCACATAAAAACCAAAGTGTCTCGAAGTTAGTGGGAGCGATATTGAGTTTGTGGGTTTTTGGATATAATCTAAGAATGGAAATGAAGATATAGTTCGACAAGCATTTAGTTGAACAAGTGTTTTGATAGAAATATCAAATAGTCGGATTTTTAATCAAAATGCAGAGGAAGCATTTGTCCATGAGAAAGCGCATTAAATGTAGACTGATATTTCTGAAGTATAAGTAAAGAACATATTGCTGATTGTTAACGATGTACTTATGTTAAAATTAGCAAAAGTTTGGTTGTTTAATAGTCGATATTGGATTTGTAAATTATATCTTCAATAATAAGTATAAAGGATGTTAGGAATGTCCCAAATAATATACAAAGACCCCGTATTAAATCATTTAATATGGAATATGTTAGATTGATTTCTTATGTACTGATAATAGGAATTATCATACATGTTGTATTATCTATAATATCGTAATTTGTTAATGTATTTGAAATATGAAGCATATATCAAATCCAAATTGAGATCATTAAATCGTAGCATAGAGTATTCTCGAGTATTTATGAAATACTAGAGGATTGTTTATAGAAACAACGAACTCCTTATGAAGGAGTGTTCAGACTCGAACTACATAATTGCTATCGAGTATAATATGTCAATATTAAATTCATGTTCGAATCTTTTAAGTTGGAAATGTTCCATTACTACATAGTAGGTCATTTGCTTCAGTCGTTTAACTCATATTGCTTCGGCTCAACGACCGATGAAATGAAGACGATGCAACATGCCAAAGTATGCTACTTCGGTTGTTGGACCAATGCAAAAGATGTTTTTTCTTCCGTCGTTTCTTGATGACCAAAGCAATTGACCCTCTTTTGCTTCGGTTGTTTCATGACGGTTGAAGAAAATGTCACACTTTTGTTTCGGTCATTTCAGGACGACCGAAGCAAATGTTAACTAAAATAAAAAATGATGTTGTTTCAGGTTTTAAAACCTGAAACGGTATCAAATTGCATTTAAGAAATTCATAAATGTATTATTACTACGAATCTTGTTGAACAAACGATACAATTATGTTGTCAACATAGTTCATATTTACTACATAAACCAAAAACAAATACATTATGAAACTACAATATGTTTGCTACATATTTGTACAAACAAAGTAAGTTTACAAAGAAGCTTAACCTAACATCAAATTCATTAGCAGGAGCAATGACATTTTCAAGCAATTATTACCTTGCAATTCTACCGACTATGAATCCTTCTGCGTTTCCTTTGTCATCCATAAATCATAAACGTGGAGATCCATCCATTCCAAACTCGTCTAGTTTTTTCGCCTAATTCATGTTGTCCACGTTTAGCATCACGAAGTCCACTCGATCCCTAAAATATTCATGATTTTATCATAAAATGTTCGATTAAAACATTGAGGTATCAATGGAAAATAAAAGGTATGATACATCAGAGTTTACGAACATAAGCTTGGTTCTTTAAGTTTTTTATTTTCATTTTATTTAAGAAAAATAAAATGAAAAGGGTTTTAACTAACTACAAAGTGAAAGTTCCTGTGAAGTAATATTGAAAATCATGCTAAACAAGTTTACAATTGCAAGTACTTTGTTCATTATGAAGAATGAAATGAAAAATGCAATGAAATTACTTGTATTACCGCTCAACTTTGTATGCAACAGAAGCTAACTCTTTGAATACTTTACACCAGTCTGAATAAAACTCTACTACTATAAGCAAACCATTTGAAACTGCATGGAAAATGACAAGTATGAGATTCGAAATTCTATATAAAATATGTTCATTATATTATGTCAAGTTTATTCTAGATATATAAATATATATGCATGAGTAAAAAATAAAAGGAACAAAAGAAATGTATAAAATAGACTAACCACTTCATATGGAACAGTAGCAACATATAGATCTTTTAAAGAGATTGAAATCAAGGCGAGATAAAAAGAAGAGCTCTGCTGCTGAAGAAAATGATGCTAAAGCTACCCTTTTGTTAAAGCTTCTATTTGGGAATTCTTTTAGCACTATATTTTTTAATAAATACATAGTTTTATTGTAATCTTCTATGCTAAGCTCTTCTTGACAATATCTACCATATGTTGAATTTAAGAATTAAAATATTGACTTGCAATATATGTAGTGCAAACAAATACAATAAAAATATAATAAAAGTTGACTTGCACCGTATATAATGCAAGATTTGACTCCTATCTCTTTTGGTTAATCTATGCAACAATGGCCTAAAAAATGTGTATACACACAACAATTAGATTTCAACACTAAAAAGTTAATTAGGACAATCTCACAAAGGGATTAACATATAGCATCATTGACGCAGCGGATAATTCAAAACAATGTAGATCGGTGAAAGTAGCAGTCGATAGATTGATGAATGCTGAATTGCCCGAATTCGTTGATCCGAAGATACCGAACTCTAGCTATCTCGAACTCGTTGATCGCGCACGATACCGGGTTCAAAGATCTTCAATTCTTCAAGCGTTGATCAAGCGCACTTGATTCCGCGAATCGGCTTCTACAATCGTTGAATCGAGCGCACTCGATTATCCGAAAGAGGAGATAGGAGATTACACTCAACTACCAATTTGGATGAAAGCACAAAGCAATCAAAAGAGAATTTTATTCAAAAATCAACAACCTTTACAAATGACTTCACTTGCCTATTTATAGGCTACAACACACCAAAACAGAAAAAGTACAAGTCATAAGTCGGCAACCGACTTATCAACACCTCTGACTTAACATAAGTCGTACTATTTACAACACAGTTCAGAAAGCTTAAAAAATATTACAAGTACTAAGTCGGTTCCGACTTATCAAGTCTCCGACTCAACATAAGTCGTACACGACTTACAACCCAACAGAAAACAGACGACTTATTACAAACAGACAACCACTTGAGTCATTGCCGACTTATCAACTTACAACACAGTTTAACGACATACGACTCATACATATGTACAGACGACTCATGACTTACAATCAGACGACTCATCATTATCAGCGACTTAAGACATCAACGGGTCAGATTAAAACGGCAGGAGATTCCACGGTTTTAGGTTCCAGCGCCTCAAGATAGTTCGACTTAACTAAGTCGTAACTTGGTGCCGACTCATCACCTTCCTTAAGTCGAGGACGACTTATAGCTGCACCATTAACTCGTATACGACTCATCAACCCCGAACGACTTATACTCCCCTTAAGTCGTAACTCCCTTTCATCAGAACCGTTAGATCGTATGTTCGAGTTAGCTCCTTCCCCTGGTTTCCAGTTGAGTCGTGGACGACTCATCACCGCCTCCATAAGTCGTAGACGACTCATGCCTGCCTCTATGAGTCTTGGACGACTCATCACCGCTTCCTTGAGTCGTAGACGACTTATATCTCCACCTTTGGTTGTCCAGTTGAGTCGTGGACGACTCATCAACGCCTCCTTGAGTCGTAGACGACTCATGCCTTGGCCAAATAAGAGTTGCGCTGCATCATCCTCCCCAGGTTGAGAAAAATTCGACCTCGAATTTGTACACTCTTCATCCCCAACAAACTCATCCCCATGATATGGTACGAGATGTTTAACATTGAACACATCAGACGTATACACATCATCTGGCAGCTTCAGTTTATACGCATTTTCATTGATTCGTTTCACAACTTTCACCGGACCAATTTTCCTGGCTTTCAACTTGCTATATGCGCCTACTGGAAAACGATCTTTTGTTAATACTGCATAAACCATATCACCTTCATGAAATTCTACATTTCTTCGTTTCAAATCTGCAGCTCGTTTATATTTCTCATTTGCTTTCTCCAATCGTTCTTGAACGATTTTATGACACTCCGTCAGCCCTTCAACAAAATCAGCAGCTTTCTTAATTGTCCCCTTTGATTGTGGCACTACCGTTAAGTCCAACGGTCCCTTCGGTAAGCTCGAATATACTATCTGAAATGGACTGAACCCAGTACTTCGATTCATAGCATGATTATGAGCAAATTCTGCCTGGCATAACTTCACATCCCAACTCTTCAGATTATCTTGAACAAGACACCTCAACAAGTTTCCCAATGATCTGTTGACCACCTCAGTCTGTCCATCCGTTTGTGGGTGATAGCACTACTAAACTTCAGCTTCGTTCCCACCATTTTCCACAAACTCAACCAAAAATGACTCAGAAAACGAGTATCCCTATCCGACACAATCGATTCTGGCAATCCATGAAGTCGATAGATCTCTCTGAAAAATAACTGAGCAACATGAACAGCATCCGCCGTCTTCTTACAAGCAATAAAATGTGCCATTTTCGAAAATCTGTCCACCACCACATATATGGAATCGTTACCACGCTGTGTCCTTGGTAATCCCACCACGAAGTCCATACTCACATCAACCCATGGTTTAGTTGGTACCGGTAACGGCATATATAAACCCGCATTAGTCGCAGTTCCTTTCGAAACTTGACAGATATGACATCTTTCAACAAACCTCTCCACTTCTTTCCTCATCGATGGCCAAAAGTAGGATTGTGAAATCAGCTGTAAGGTACGGTCTCTCCCGACATGTCCCTCTTCGTGTAACTCTTTGATAATCTTCATTCTCAAACTACCCTCCGGTATGCATAATCGACTTCCTTTAAAAAGAAAACCGTCAACCAACATAAACTCATCAGTTTTCCTTTCATTGTTCCCTTCAACAAATTTCTTAAAATAAGAATCTTCTGCAATCTGCTCCGGCAATAATTCAAAACCAGTCACCTCAATTTTCATTGTTGTCAACAAATGACTCCTTCTACTTAAAGCATCAGCCACTCGATTCGTCACCCCTGACTTGTGTTTTACAACAAATGTAAATTGTTGCAGATATGCAATCCACGATGCATGTCTCGCTGAAATCTTGTCTTGTCCTTGCAAATGCTTCAAAGCTTCATGATCAGTGTAAAGAACAAACTCTTTCTGAAATAGATAATGTCTCCAGTGTTTAATAGATTGTACAACAGCATAGAACTCCACATCATATGTACTGTAACGCATCTTCGCTCCTAACAACTTCTCACTGAAATATGAAATTGGACGTCCCTTCTGACTCAACACCCCTCCAATTCCAACCTTGGATGCATCAGTGTGTAGTTCAAACACCAACTGAAAATCTGGTAATACTAGAATTGGTGCAGACGTCAGCAATTCCTTGATCTTCCCAAAAGCACTCCCTGCTTCCTCTGTCCATGCAAACTGTTTACCTTTCATGCAATCTGTAACAGGCGCCATCACACTACTAAAGTGTGGTATAAACCTTCGATAGAATGAAGCCAACCCGTGAAAACTACGAACTTCTGTTATCGTCTTGGGCTGCGGCCAATTTCTGATCGCCTCAACTTTACTTTGGTCAACCTGTATTCCTTTCTCAGAAACAACATACCCCAGAAATAAAACACTATGCGTCATGAACACGCATTTCTTCGTTGCGGCATAAAACTGCTCTTGTCGTAGTACTATCAGCACTTCTCTAAGATGATTCAAATGTTCCTCAGGACTCCCACTGTAAATAAGAATATCATCGAAATACACCACCACAAATTTCCCAATGAACGGTCGAAAAATCTGATTCATCACCCTCATGAAAGTACTTGGTGCATTGGATAAACCAAATGGCATGACCAACCATTCGTATAGACCCTCCCTGGTTTTAAAAACAGTCTTCCACTCATCGCCTGGTTTGATACGAATTTGATGATATCCTCTCTTCAAATCAATCTTCGAAAAGATAGTAGCTCCGCTTATTTGATCTAGCAAGTCATCCAACCTTGGCATTGGAAATCTATATCTCACAGTAATCTTATTCAAGGCTCGACTGTCGGTGCACATCCTCCACGTTCCATCCTTTTTAGGTACCAATAAAGCTGGTACAGCACAAGGACTCAGACTCTCCTGCACACGTCCCTGCTCAAGCAATTCCTCTACCTGCCTCCGCAACTCTTCATGTTCCTTCGGACTCATTCGATAATGTGGTCTATGAGGCAACACAACACCTGGAACAAGATCTATCTGATGTTGTATATCCCTCAACGGTGGCAACTCCGTTGGTAACTCCTCTGGAAATACATCGTCAAATTCTTTCAAAACTGGTTTAACTTCTTCTGGAATTTCAACCTCTTCACTGCTTTCTCGTCCAATCAACAAGAATACTTCTGGTTCTTCTTCAACCTCCTTAACAAACTCCTTCAAAGATAATAAAGTTTTCAGCTTTTCGATTTCTTCTGACTTACTTTCTCCTTGTGATCTCTTCTTTGGAACTAGGATAATTTTCGTGCCTTCAAACATGAAACTGTAACTATTGGTCCGACCGTCATGTAGTACTGCTCGATCATATTGCCATGGTCTTCCCAATAATAAATGACAAACATCCATCTCTACTACATCACACCATATTTCATCTTTGTATTTCTTCCCAATAGAGAATGGTACACGAACTCGTCTATCCACTTTCACTTCTCCTCCTTTTCTCAACCATGCTAACTTGTATGGACTCGGATGTTTCTCTGTCTTCAATTTCAACTTTGTCACAGCCTCGGTTGAAATAATATTATCACAGCTTCCTGCGTCAATCACGAATTTACACACCTTCCCCAGAATGGTACATGTCGACTGAAAGATGTTACTCCTCAACCAACTAGCTTCCTCTTGCTTCGGTGTTAAACATGATCTCCTCAGCATTAGGTTACAACCTTCATCTCCTGACGCAATATCCTGCTCATCTTCCTCAACTGGACTGGAACACTCCCCGTCAACATCCTCATCTTCAACTTCTACAATCATGGTTCTCTTCTTTGGTTTTGGACACTCACTGCTTTTATGACCCAATTCCTGACAATTGTAACATTTGAAACCATTGTTAACCCTTGTCTTCTCAACCTCCTTCACCACTGGTCTACTGATAGGTTTAGAAACATTAGAACTTCCTCCAACACCCTTCGCTTGATTGTTAGGATTAGTAAACACACCACTTCCTCGTCTCCCTTGTTTTTCCCAAGCCAACGCTTTCTGATGTGCTTCTGCCACAGATCTTGGATCGAACATATTAACCATATCCTGAATCTGCATTCTCAATCCCCCAATGAATCTAGATGTCAGCTGCTCTTCTGTTTCCATAATATCGTTCCTTGCAATAAGTTGATAGAATTCATCAGCATAGTCATTCACAGTTTTCGTCCCTTGTCTCAAGTTTTGCAAACGTTGATACATCAAAGATTGATAATTGTAAGGTAAGAACGTTGCTTTCATCAATTTCTTCATCTTCTCCCAAGATTCAACTTTTGACTTTCCCATACGTTCACGTGTAAGCTTGGTTTGCTGCCACCATGCCAAAGCTCTACCCCTCAGTCTCGTAGCAACCAACTTCACTCTACGGTGTTCTGGAACTTCTTTGAAGTCAAAAATCTCCTCAACATTAGCTACCCAATCTAGAAACTCCTCCGCTTGCATACCGCCTTTGAATTCAGGAATTTCTGTCTTCATCCCCGATTTCCACTTGTGATCATACTCAGAATAGTTTCTTCCTTGACCTCTTCCTTGAATACTACCACCATCATACTCCTCTTCAAAATCAGATGCATAACGATGTCGATTCTGACCACCAACATCTCTACTCCCTTCACGTCTACCACCATCCCTTCTTTCTACATTCCTCCGTGCATGATCATTCACGTTCCTCCCACGCCCTTGATCATTTTCAACACTTCTGTCTCGATTTGAATGTGGTGAGACTCTACTTCCCCCATGGTTAGATTCTGGTGAAACCCTTCTCCGATTTTGATTCATTTCTGTCATAAGCTTCTCTAACCGGCCAATTCCTTCGTTAAGCTTTTTACTAAAATTCTCATTGATTCTTTGCTCCATTTCATCAGCTTCTTCTCTTCGATACAAAGCTTCTACGTTTTGGTGGCGATTAGCTCTTCTTGGCGGCATACTTGAAAATTTCACAAATTCTTCAACACTTCAAATTCAAACACTTTCCGGATTTTGATCCAAAATGAAACGGATCGAAAACTTCCACTTTGTAGCAAATCGCGATGAACACGATGGACAAAGTTTCGGCCTCCAATGCAAATCCGATCAAACAATCTTCGAACAATGATGACTCTTCTTCCTCTTACTCTCGGCCTCACTTGCTTACCACGGCCCAACTTCAAAATGATTAGGCTCCAAGTCTCGATCTAGCTATGATTGGCTAGAACAAGCTCTGATACCAAACTGACGCAGCGGATAATTCAAAACAATGTAGATCGGTGAAAGTAGCAGTCGATGGATTGATGAATGCTGAATTGCCCGAATTCGTTGATCCGAAGATACCGAACTCTAGCTATCTCGAACTCGTTGATCGCGCACGATACCGGGTTCAAAGATCTTCAATTCTTCAAGCGTTGATCAAGCGCACTTGATTCCGCGAATCGGCTTCTACAATCGTTGAATCGAGCGCACTCGATTATCCGAAAGAGGAGATAGGAGATTACACTCAACTACCAATTTGGATGAAAGCACAAAGCAATCAAAAGAGAATTTTATTCAAAAATCAACAACCTTTACAAATGACTTCACTTGCCTATTTATAGGCTACAACACACCAAAACAGAAAAAGTACAAGTCATAAGTCGACAACCGACTTATCAACACCTCCGACTTAACATAAGTCGTACTATTTACAACACAGTTCAGAAAGCTTAAAAAATATTACAAGTACTAAGTCGGTTCCGACTTATCAAGTCTCCGACTCAACATAAGTCGTACACGACTTACAACCCAACAGAAAACAGACGACTTATTACAAACAGACAACCACTTGAGTCGTTGCCGACTTATCAACTTACAACACAGTTTAACGACATACGACTCATACATATGTACAGACGACTCATGACTTACAATCAGACGACTCATCATTATCAGCGACTTAAGACATCAACGGGTCAGATTAAAACGGCAGGAGATTCCACGGTTTTAGGTTCCAGCGCCTCAAGATAGTTCGACTTAACTAAGTCGTAACTTGGTGCCGACTCATCACCTTCCTTAAGTCGAGGACGACTTATAGCTGCACCATTAACTCGTATACGACTCATCAACCCCGAACGACTTATACTCCCCTTAAGTCGTAACTCCCTTTCATCAGAACTGTTAGATCGTATGTTCGAGTTAGCTCCTTCCCCTGGTTTCCAGTTGAGTCGTGGACGACTCATCACCGCCTCCATAAGTCGTAGACGACTCATGACCGCTTCCTTGAGTCGTAGACGACTCATCACCGCTTCCTTGAGTCGTAGACGACTTATATCTCCACCTTTGGTTGTCCAGTTGAGTCGTGGACGACTCATCAACGCCTCCTTGAGTCGTAGACGACTCATGCCTTGGCCAAATAAGAGTTGCGCTGCATCAATCATCGAGGTATAAAATTGACTATCAAGATTAATGAGGAAAATGGTGAGCTTATCTGCTTAAATCAGGGACGAAGCTGTAGGGGGGCAAGTAAGGGCCATGTCCTTCCCTTGATTTTCAAAATTTTATACTAAGGTTAACTACTTGATGGTACTAAGGTTGAAATAGCAGATAAAATATGCCTGAACATGCATAAAATTTGACTAATTGATGGTACTACTTATTGATGGCAAGAAGTGGTTTGAGCTACCACCATTTTGTACCACCATTTTGAACCTGCATAAAATTCTGGCAATGGTGCAGACAAGGCAGTAAAAGAAATTGGCCCTCCTGTTGTCAAATTCCTGGCTTCATCCATGGCTTAAAGCATGTAAATTTAAAAGGGAGTGTTATTTGGTTTATGCAAGCTCTTGTTTTATCTAGTGTAAGAGTATTGTTTATCCTCTATGAAGTGATTGATATTACAAAACATATAACAAGATTTGGGTTTATTTTTCCATCCAAAGTTAGAAGTTATCAAAAGCATAACTTTTTATTTCAGTTTCGAACTGTAAATGATAAAATTATAGTACACGAGAAATAGATGTCAAGGTCTCAATTATTGGCAGGTTACAAAACTTGATATAATCCAACTAGCTAAAAAATAACAGAATAAATTTGTTGATAATAAATGATAGCTACAGTAAGTCAAGGGACAACCTGTCAATAACCCTTCTAAGTGATGTCAATGAACCTTTAGAAAATAGTAGACTAATAGACTTAAAAAAAGGTTGAATATAATGCCCTTATTTAATTCTCATATGTGTGTACGTTAACACACAAGGGACTGTATTTTTATCTCTATGTACATATTATTTTTTATTTCATGTAACAGGACAGCTGTTACTTTTGAAATGGTTTTTAGTTTATCTTTAGATGTGTCCTCGTAAAGTAAATGGTGAGAATTTCATCCCAAAAATGAGGTACCACTAAGTACTATTCTACAATTTTTTTCAACTCAACCTAATATGTTGTTTAATTTAATTTTACTTAATGCAAATTTTAATCTAGGAGATAAAACTAATAACTTCTATGAATTTTCCAGATATTCTTGATCTAGATTTGACAAGATCTGTTATCTTATAAGCACGTACATTTTTTCTTGAAACTAAATATTACTTAGAATAAAAATAATAATGTTGTTGTTTTAACTACAAAGTACAAACTGCAATGTAGAATACATTGTTTAGTTGGTTTCTAATTTTGCTCTAATAGCAAACACAAGTTCTGATAATCAGTAATACATATCTATTTCATAGCGTTTGTTGGTGCTTGATGAGTGCAACCCACTAGAAGTTGAGCTTTAATTAACTATGTTTAAATTTACTGCAGATTGATAACAAATACATTGAACGTTATTCACTTTGTCAAGAACCCAACTTCTTCTAAAAAAGCAAGATGGTGGAACAATTTACATCTCTATACTACAACGAATCCAAACAAAGCTCTCTACTTTTGTCAATACCAAGAATAGTTTGAAGAGACATACAACTAAAGAAGGTGAAAACTTCTGGCATCCGATAAAGAAAAATAATAGGAATAATTCATGGACTCATACAAACTTTAAAGATCAATATGATAGTCATGTATTTCGATCAACAGTTATCTCTATAAAAGAAATAAGACCATTTTCTATTTTTTAACATAATTTTGTATTCCGATTGTGTCATTTTGATAACTAATCGGGTGATAAAAATGACACTACATGAGTCATTGAAAATTTAGTATTTGTTAAGTTCATGTTACAAATGCGATTAAGATGAAAAAAACATATTCACTTTTGTATTGACGACCGTACTAATTATCTTTGATGGAGTATTAAGGTATCATGTCATAAGCAGTAACATAAGATAGTAGTCAAATGATTAATGAGTCGCCTTTCATTCACCTTTGTTCTATTATTTTCATTGATGTAGTATTATTAAATGAATGATAGTTAAAGCAGTAAAATAACTCAACAAAAATAGCGTGCATCTAACTGTAAAATCGATGCACCGACATATTTGGAATCAATACCATAAAAACAAGAATGATGATATGATATTTTTTCATTTTAATCAAGTCGATAAATTATATGATAATAATCCATGCTCTTAGGTAGAAAATAATATGATTTATATAACTTAAAAGTGTATTGGTACAAGTAGCTTTTTTATAGAGATTTATCTTTAGTCTTAATTTTATTCAAAGGTAAAAACAAACACATATAAAGTCAAAATTGTATAAAAAATCATTATGACGATTAAATGTGTCTCCATGTCTTTCTAAATCCCAAAGTCTAAACGTTAAAGTAAAAGTTAGAGATAACATTAGGAATATGCAAAATATCTCTTTAAGTATAAAGCTAGTTTACAAAATTTATGTTGGATAAGTTTACTTTTCATGGTAACAAAAATAAAAAGCAACAGAAAGCACCATGGTGACTAGATGTACATCTCCACATGCATTTGTACTAGTATCGTACTAAATACGCAATTTGATTAGAAATTCAAATTTAAAAATAAATATACTTTTCTAAAAGATAAGGCCCCGTTTGGTTTGCTATTTTTAGTTTTGTGTTTTCGTCTAAAGAAAAATTCGCATTTATTATGTATTGTTGAAAAACACACAATTTTGAAAAATGAAACTAATATAGAAAATAGAAAACAAGTTTATTTGATTTTTCGTGTTTTGAGACATAACAAAAGGATGGAAAACAATTCTTCTCCTCCGCTTTCCGTCCATCGTCGCGATGACTAAGAATTGTAAAAAATTTCCCACATTTTCTTGTATTTTGTAGTGTATATTGAAAACACAAA
This sequence comes from Allium fistulosum, assembly GCA_030737815.1. NCBI lineage: Eukaryota > Viridiplantae > Streptophyta > Magnoliopsida > Asparagales > Amaryllidaceae > Allium > Allium fistulosum. The sequence goes on along the minus strand of CM060902.1, from coordinate 371,500,544 downwards.
ACATAAAACTTAAAACGAAACCAAACGGGGCCTAATATTCCCAATGACCATACAATAAAATGTCACTTTGGTTAGACCCTAAGATTCAAGTTTCAAACCCTGAAGTAAAACTTATTAGCAAGTAACCAAACACTCCAATTGAACCACTGATAAATCTAACAAGAACAAAACACAAAATGCTACACTATCACAAATTACAATATGATTCTGCACAAACAAATCAACATAAACGAAAAACAAGATAAAAATAACCTCTTATGGAGTTTGTACCTCTTTCCCTTTATCCTCTGAAGAAGGCCTTGTATCCGAATTGGAAACTCTAACCTCCTCGATCATCCTAACCACCTCCTTGATCCTTGGCCTTTGACCAGGGGCCTTGGCGATACAAACCATTGTGATCTGATGCATTTGAACCATGTCTTCTTCAACATTCTAATCCCTTACCAGATTGACGTCGAATAGTTCTAGGAATTGTTGTCCATGCTACCATAGTTGCGTCTCTAATTTTTCTAAGCCGCAAGACCCTTCTTGTTTTTTCCATTTTGCATCGTTTGATTTGGGGATAAAGGGCTGGGGAAGAAAGAAATAGGATACGGGATAAGATTATAAAAGAGGTGGGGAGTGTATAAGCATGAATGCTTAGGTCTAAAAAATGAAAATCAATTGCTTCGGTCCTTGATAAGGAACCGAAACAAATAACCCTATTTTCTTCGGTCATAAAGAAAACCGAAGTAAATAATCTTGTTTGCTTTTATGCATTTTCTTTGGTTGTAAATGACGACCGAAGCCAATTGCATTTTTGTATTTTCTAATGTTTTGCATGTACCAATTGCTTCGGTTGTTAAGGAAGGACCGAAGCAAATGATACTATTTACTTCGGTTGCTAACATAGCCAAAGCAAATGAGACAAGAAAACAGACATATTAACACTACAACAAAAATACCCTTTAATAGCGTTGAAAAAACGCTATTATAGGCTACTATAGCGTGTTTTGGTACGCTGTATATTAACATGTTGTTATAGGTCAGCGACCTATAATAGCAACATAAAAAACGCTATAAGAGGCGCTATGGACAAGGACTTTTCATAGCGGTTTAAAAGTGCTATAAACATGATTTGTAATAGCCTTGAAAAATCGCTATGAAGTAAAACTATAGCGTTTGTATGAATGCTATATAACAATAAGTTGCCATGAAAACTGTTTATAGCACTATCATAATGCTGTAGTATATTAAAACTGGGAAAAACCATCTTTCCATAGCACAGTTAAAACGCTATAAGTTTTTATTATTGCTGCTACATACATTCCAGCTTACAATTTACAATTCTACGAATATATTATAAAATTTCAAAAAAACACAATTATCACAATGTGATGTCCGTAATCAAATGGAGACATAAGCGAAACCACAATATATATATATATATATATATATATATCCATAATATTTCGTAAACAAAGTTTCAAACATTAAATATTTGTGATCTCAAAAAAAAACAATAACAACCGTAGCTAACCAAAACGATACATACTAAAAGCAAAGATATACGCCAATACAAAAAGTAGGCATTAAAGAAGATGCCTTGAACCGCCATGACAAGAGCGTGCTCGTACCAGTGAGGCTGAGAAACTTCCATGAACCTCATCAGATGCATTCTCTCATTTTTCGCTTCTTCTAGAAGTGCCCGGATCCATCCCTCGCTGTGCTCGAAACAGCGTAGTGATTTGCAGTGAAGGGGCATTCCTCCTACCATCCCTGGTACTGCTGCTACTGTCTCCAGCATCATTGCTCTACAACCATACCTTCTCTGTATTTTTTAAAAACAAAATGAAATATGTATCAAAAATGGTTACTAGCATAATCATAGCATGATTGTTAGGTTTCTAACCTGAAAGAACAAATCAGTTGGCCATCTCAGTGACTTTACAGTCCATTGCGCTAACTTATCGTTCCATGTAATCGGGACATGATGCTTCTTCAAATCGATACTTGTATCTGACTTGTAGGTATCCCATGGCTGTATAATTCAATCCAAGACGGGTAATTATACACATAATTTTAGAAGTTTATAATTACCATGCTTGATATATATCATGCTTCCACATGCTTGATCATCTACTTACAGTACTGTTATACAACTCCATCTTCTTATTAAATGGTGCGAACTTATTATTTATTTGTTTTCTAGTCTATGTTTTCATATTTTATATTTAACAATCGGATCTGTTTCAAAGCAAAACCAACCCTTTATAGCCAGAGAAGTCATTCTCTAAAACATATTTAGTTGTAGACATAACTGATTCATTTCAAATACTAGTGTGGGTTATTGGGAAACAAAATTTGTGGAAGGTGGGCTGGTTGGTGGTAATTTGGTACTTAGAAAATGCTGTCCACTCTGCAATGTATGAACTAAACCATGCATTTTCAATGAATTTTTGATAGATGTAGGTGGTTTAAACACTTGCCCTTTGTGTGTGTGAGTGTTTGTGTGGCTTGCCAAATACAACTTCCTATAGCCAAAAAATTGTGTTACCTTTGCCAATCAACACTTTAGTTGATGCATTGGAAAATAAACATTCAACAAAAGAAGCAGAATGTGGTACCTTAACCAAACGTTACGATTTCAGTTTGTCTCGGTGACATTATTGAAATTTTACTAGTAAAACAGAAACTAATATTCATAAACTGTATAAAAAGTTAAAAACAGTAAAGGATGCACAAATGCAAACCTCAAAATATTCGATCATCTTGTAAGAATTTTTACCCAACGAACCCGAGTAAATTACTTGGCCGCCTCTCTTCAGTAGCAGCAGCTGTTTAATAAAACAAACATCAACAGTGGACGATATCCAACTCAAAATAATCCTTACTGTCAAGAAACATATTAGTAAAAAAGCACAAAAAAATAGTATTTAGTTGAGCACTATAAATGATAAAACCACAGTGATGAGGTTTGAACGAAACCTCTTCAAATTAAGATTAGGTTTGCACATTAAGCATCATGTATTTATTTGATACCATGCCGACATCATTTTTACATATGTGCTTAGACAGATGGGTCATGGTGAACATTGTGTAAGTTAATGCAGAAACTGTACCTCATCAAATGACTCAAAAATATCTATGCTAGGTTGATGTATAGTGCAGACAATAGTTCTGCCTGTGTCCACAGTGTTCCTGACTGCTCTCATAACAACTGCTGCAGCCCGAGCATCAAGACCAGATGTTGGTTCATCCATAAATATTATTGAAGGGTTAGCCACAAGCTCTACAGCTATTGTTAGCCTCTTTCTTTGTTCTGTAGATAAACCAGTAACTCCAGGAAGACCAACTATAGCATCTTGGATTGTATCCAGCTCAACCAAATTCATCACTTCATCCATAAATCTCTGATTGAAATTAGAATTTTATTTACGCATTGTTAGCCCACTTTCTTTGTTATGTAGATAAACCAGTAACTCACCATTTTTTCCTCGTTAGTGACAAGTTGAGGAAGTCTTAAGAAAGCAGAGTAGATCAAAGACTCCTTGATTGTCACTTGAGGCGAGTGAATATCATTCTGCTCACAATACCCTGAAATTCTTGCAAATGTTGCTTGATTTTTGCGAAATCCAGAGATTCTTATGTCCCCTTCAATGTAACCACCAGTTTTCCTACCAGCCAAAACATCCATGAGATTCGTCTTTCCTGCTCCACTAACTCCCATGAGAGCTGTCAGAACACCAGGTCTGAAAGCACTTGTTACACCTTTTAGAAGTTGAAGCCTTTCTTCAGTCACCCCTTGTGCTTTCATTTCCTGTAAATAGTTTAAGTCAATTAAACTGCTTGTACAGTGCCAAAATAATAAATAATTCATCAAATAATCGCTCACAACGTTAAGCTTATTTCTACATTTCTAGCAAGTCCTCGGACGAGCTTATCAATTTATAGCATAGTTTTAGGTAAAACAGTGTGGCGCCAAGCTATTTGATATGCAATTGAAAAACAAGAACATACTGTGGGATTACTAAGACAGATGCTCTTTCATCATAAAGACCCATCCCCACCAATTACAAAATAAAAGCAAGTCCCAGTTATGATGAATTTTCGAATATTTACAGAAAGGCCACTGCACTTTTTTCTTGAGCAAAATATTTACAGTTTTTAATGGCATTATTTTTTCACATTCTAGGGTTAAATATTAAGATTTTTTATTTTCAGTATATGGATTATGCATCTTTTAGTTGCATACTTGCATTTGAACCTCAAGTGGAATCAGTGGATTATTTGCACTTTTAACTACAGTTTATTGATATTTCAGAAACGTACATAAAGTTTGCACTATTCGAAATTGTACAAATTGTGTTTATTTTGTACATTAACGCAAAACACAAACTCGTTCTCAAACCAAACACATTTTGAAGTTTTAGATTTAGCTTTTTAAAATTCATAAAACTTCCACTTTTATTTTGTAACTAACTACATTGAAAAAACCTCTCGTTGAAAAAACCCACAATTTATCCAGATTATTTCAAAAGTTATATTGCAATGCATTGAGGTTCTTAACTCTCACAGACTTGTGCACATAGGTTCAAGATTAAAAGGCTTGCAAAATCAAGTTAAGTAGACAGTCTTTAAAAAATTGGGAGCGTACAACTCTAATGTTCAGACATAATATTCTGTAGCACCTAATCAGTTAGAGGGGAAAAAAATTAACTTCGAAAAATGGTTTTCTATGAATATGAATACTCTTGGAGAGATGGAATATTATCCAAAGGGTGGAAAACATTGTACAACATCAATATAACAGCATTTTGAGAATAAAAATGAATGTAAATTTTCTTTTATGCATTGCAATTACGTCCAAAGAAAGGAAAACTTACAACAGGCATGTCAACATAGTAATTGACATCTCGGAAAGACATGGCAAGAGGAGTAAATGGCAAAACCATTCCCTTTTTAGAAGGATATATCCCTGAAGTTTCATAATTTGCAGATGATTCATAACTACGGAAATCCCTTGGGGAAGCAGTGCCAGAGTAACCACCTAAGCGCCTCTTCCTTGTTTCCGCTGTACGAATAAATACCAATCTTGAACCAACATTATTTGCAGGAAATAGTATATTATAATTTTTGCTTGCTAAATATATATCGTATGGATAAGCAAGAAAAATTTGTGCATGGTGCCTTTGGTGTCTGTTTCGTAGCCGTGATCTGAAATTCAATCTTTGCATTAAATATCATTCAACATTACATTCAAAGCATTGGTGCATTCATTTAAATTCTTCATGGATTCTTACAGAAGTTTTATCCTTTCATCTTTCTTTTAATTTTTTTGCATTTAAATTATTTTAATTTGTAGACTTTTGATATTCCAAATTCTATAAGCCCCATTAATGATAAGCACAATATTGGATAATTTGAAGACCAACATTTATCATGATGGCAGTGGTATATTTCTTTTCGGATACTGAATAATTTTAAATGATGCATTATTTAAAGATGGTTAGTTCTTTATACTGTTAACAATAACATAATTAATAATAAACTGGAGTTACTCAAATGAATTATATTCCGAATCGATCCTAATCCTAATATTCTGTTTACTATGATCTCCAGAAAATCATGAGTTGCTTCAAACCTAACTCAACAGGTAATTTAAAAGATGTCTATGTTCAATACGATAAACAAAGCAATATTCGACAAGTACTTTCCATGAAGTTAAGATAGTTGAAGATCAACTCTTCTTATCAGATTTGATATTGCATATAATATAAGCTCAAAGTAATTACTGATTTGTCATAAACCTGATATTTTTCTATGACAATTGAATTAACTATCAACTGCTTGATGTTATAACTATCACATTATTATGGTAGGAATGACAAGCACGACAAAGAAAGTAAACTAAAGTGTGGCATCCCTAGCAATAAAATTAAAAAGGATGAGGAAAATAGAAAACTAATTAAGTACAAAGCGTGCCAAGGATTCGGCATAAAGCTATTATAACAAAGCAAAATAATTTGGAGCAATGGTCATCATCGGTTATAAGACGTGACATGTTTGAAAAATAGCAAATACCTTCATTCTTTTGATAGTGTCGATTGTAGGTTGATCCAAGTAATTATCATCTCTTTGGAGTGCCAATGCATGGCCAATGAACTCAACCGTGCTCTCTTATAACTCATATTTACTGCATCGTAATACCATAAACTTCTACCACATAGAAACAAATTTGCCTATAATTAAAAAAAGCAATAAAGAAAATGGAAGGTACCCATGAAATAAGTTCTCTGGTGGTAACTGTGTTCAGATCTAACCCCTCGTGCATTTTAGGATCATTCTCTTCATAGTCTTGTATGTATATAAATAATTTTCTTGCTTGCCTCTTTTCAAATAGTCCCATCAATGTAGATTTTAACGATTCCCATGTGCAGAGCATGGGTTTCAACCTATTGGTTATAAAAGCATCGTCAAAATACATTATGAAATTTAGATTTTCAATGTAAATAAACAGCCATTGAATATTATAAAATATACCAATGCATTTTAAATTATCCGTACTCCATCATTTATTTAAGCTATATTATCACCTTATTTTTTTAAAACCTAAGATGTTATTGTTTAAACTAAAGTACCAATTTCAAGCATTTGTTTCTATTAAAGACAAATGAATATGTGTGCAGCTGAGCAAATGAATTTATCTCAAATTCAAACTGTTTCAACCAAAAGCAGAAATCATCTTTTGTATTGATCCGTCCCAATTAGCAAATGGACCATTACATGTTGTTCTATAAATAGCTATGTACATATATATGTTGAATCAATGAAACAAGATCAATTATACTCTCCAAATTCAGTTCTGTTCAATCAAATATTGCAAATCAAATTACTTTACATCTTGTTTACTTTAGCTTAAAAAAAACTAATTTGTAGGCCCCAGTGAAAAACTAATTTGCTTCAATAGAAAACTAGTTTGTAATCAACTGAATAGCATTATTTAATTTGCAAACAAGGAAAATAATCACAAGCCAATTCAAAATCGAAACCTATAAATAATAAACAACAAACTTTCTAACTCATTTTCGTGTACATCGCCTATATATAATACTTTCTTCACCAAAGATTTCCAAAACCATTCAGAAAATTTTAATTCAAGCATTAAATGCACAATTAAAATAACAGAAATTGAAAAGTGTACCTAATGTCAAGTTTGCGAGTTGAAATCATGCTTCAGTCGAGCTGTAGAATCATGCCTAAGATGCCTTAAGGAATCGCACTTTAGCTTCACTGAGATTCGCGTTTTAGCTTCATGGAGGAATCGACTTCGTAGATGAATGTCGCGGCGAGCTTTGAATGTTTGTAGTTGAATGTCACGGAATCGACTTCATGCAGGAATCGACTTCATTGAGATTTGCGATTGAAGATGATTTGTGTGGCCAGAGAGGAGATTCGTAGAGGCTATTTTGGAATCTGGAAAGCGATGGGAAAAGGAATGTTCGGCGGCTTAGGAATAAGAAGGAGCGAAAAATAAAATTTCACCGCCAAATTTTCGTTTAGGTTAAAGATGGCATGAACACAAGCTATGTTTTATCTTGAATGATGGCTAACATACATAACTATAGCAAGTCAAACTCTCGTGCAATCCTCACTTGCTATTAATAGAACATTTTCTTGTAGTGATTGTGTACTAGTATTCCAAACAAAACTTTATGGCTGCAATGAAAAGGCTAAGTACCTCACCTTCAATAGCGGCACGATAAAACCAATATATAAATATAAATGCACAAATTTATAACTAAGCTAGGGGCGATTCAAAGTATTGAGAATGCTACATTATTGTTATATGATAACAATGTATTGATAAGAGCTCACTAGAAGTCAAGAAACATGCTCAGACTAGTTCCATATGATAAAGGAAGTTTATTGGCATCTGAAGGAGTTAATTGATAGAGTAGATAATTAAAACAACATAGAAGATCCATTCACGAAGGATCTAACTCGATAAGTTCTTGTTGTATCTCAAATATGTTAGTCGTCGCTGGAAGATCCATAAGGCCATAACTTGCTATTCTCAAGCATTAAAGTATAGCCATCGTTGGAAGTTCTGCTAAGCCATGACTTGCGATTCTCAAGAATTAGAGCATAGCTGTAGTTGTAAGTTCCATCAAGCCATCGCTTGCTATTCTCAAGTATTAGAGCATAACTGTCACTGGAAGTTCCACAAGGCCACCGTGAAGAGTTCTCAAGCATAAAGACAAAGCCATCGACAAGAGTTTTTAAGGACCATCACAAACTATTCTGAAGCATAAAGGAAAATACATTGCCCAGAATCTCTAAGGGTCGTCGCGTGCCATTCTCAAGAATTAAAACAAAGTCATCGCTAAGAGTTCAATAAAACCATCGTGAAGAGTTCTCTACGGGCCATCGCAAAGAGTTTATAGAAAAAATCGCAAGAAGCTTTTATATGATGACTTTAAAGATGGAGCCGTCACGATATGTTTGTAAAGCCATCTCTTAACAAAGTAGAAGAGCTATCGTGAGAAGTCCAATAAAGCCTTCACGTATCATCCTCCAAGTGGCAAACCAAAGCCATCAAATTGGGTTTTCTTATGCATTAACAAAGAGAAGCCATCACGAGGAGTTCAATGAAGCTATCGCTTGCAGTTCTAGAGTTCCAACATGCCATCAAAAGCAATCCTAAGATAAGTGTAAAAAGAGGTGATTTAAGCCATCATGAAAGGTTTCCAAGACGTTGACATGCCCAATTCACAAACTAAAATCCATCACAAATCCATACCGTCACGATGAGTTATAGCCATCGCTTCTGTTTTGGAACAAAAAACTGGAGCCATCATGGAAGATTTTGAAGGAACCATCGTGTATGATCAGGGCTACCATTAAGTAAATATGCCACATGTCATGTTCAATTGTGTGCCACGTGGACTAATCTAGTTCGTCGACTTCGAATGGGATGCCACGTGTCAAGAATCTAATAGCTCCAATTCTCTATAAATACAGGGATAACCCCCAAAGACGGTCGAATTTTGCTACTCCTCCTTTCTTTCATTTTCATAATTTTTTCCCCTTTGTAAAGAAAGCTTGGAATTAGGGATTCATGGCCGTTAGGGCAAATTTTAGTTGACAATTTTCTAATAAAAGACAAGTATTGGCATTATTTGCATAGTTGTTCCCATTAAATATATGATAGCATGCCTTTGCAGATTCTATTATGACGACGACTTTGACTTCACCTTTACTTCCCCTTTATATAGCTAGCCTAGCCTAATTTCTACCCTAACATTTTTGGTGCTTTCACTGAGAGCCGAACCCAAGGCTTGCTCTCATTCATTCACTCCTTAAAGATAAACCAAACTTGCTTGGACTTTTAGCTATGCCAATTAAGTTTCAATAAGGTTCTTCTAAACCACATCTAAACCGTTCTCCTTATCCAATAAGCATGTGACAATTTAGTAAAGAAAAAGAATTAAATTTGAGAGGACTAGCTCTTCAAATAATGGAAGAAAAAGGAAGGGTTGCTTAATATAACCCAAGTAAATGGTGTTTAAAACCTTTTCATATTGGAGAAAGACCAACCATTGCCATAGTCAACGAACTAAGATTAGAGAAGTTAAGCCGAGGGAAAAAGGGATATTATAAAGTTTGAAAAGAATTCGTTTTCATAGATTAAGCGAAGCATTCAACTTCAAGCACGAGCCACAATCATAAACTGAAATGATCCATGATTTTGAAAAAATTTCTTAGAAATAGAAAAAAATGATTAAGTTGGAAACTTTATTCGAGGAAACAAAAGTCAAAAGAAGATTATGGAATGCAAAACTCCCATAAAAAGTATAAAAATGAAAAAGCGAATCCTAAAGTAAAAGGACCAAAAACAAAAATCATCGCTCCTTTTCTCGCCCCTCAAGAGGAAGTGTATTTTCGAAACAAGGGAAGTTTAATCTATTGGATTTTCAACAACATTGCGAGAAAGGTACAAAGGCATAAAGGAGGATTATAATATCACTATCACAAAGCTATTATACACCACACTAATAATTGTCGAGCTCTGTCTAGAATCATCGAGTACCATGTAAGGAAGGAGAATTACACGAGTTCATAGAATCCCAATGTTTAAAGAACTTGAACCAAAGCAAGCAAAACTAAGTGTAAAGGACAATAGTAATCAAAATTTCTATTTTGAGAGCTAAAAGAGGTGTTGATGGATCTTCCAAAAGCGTTTGGTCCTGCCGCCAGGCCTGGCCAAAGCACCCACCCAACAGAGATGGTCAAAAAGCCTTCAGTCCCGCCTTTAGGCCTGGCCAAAGCAACCATCCAAAGAGTGATGGTCAATTAACCTTTGATCCCACCACCAGGCCTAGTCAAAGCACCCATCTAAGCGAGATGGATGAAAAGCCTTCGGTCCTGCCTTTGAGCCTGGATGAAGCAACCATCCAACGAGTGATGGTCAATTAAGCCTTTGATTCCACCGTTAGGCTTGGTCAAAGCACCCATCCAACGAAGATGGATGAAAAGCCTTTAGTCTCACCTCCGGGCCTGGCCAAAGTAATTATCCAAAGAATGATGGTCACTTAAGACTTTAGTTTCACCGCCGGACCTGGCCAAAACACCCATCCAGGGGAGATGGTCAAAAATCCTTTAGTCCCGCCTTTGGGCCGGGCCGGGGCAACCATCCCAAGAGTGATGGTCACTTATGCCTTTGGTTCTACCATCGGGCCTGATCAAAGCACCCATCCAAGGGAGATGGTCGAAAACTCTTCGGTCTCTCCTTCGGGCCTGGCCAGAGCAACCATCCAAAGAGTGGTGGTTAACTAAGCCTTTGATTCCACCAACGGGCTTAGCCAAAGCACATACCCAAAATAAATAAACTGGAAAGCATGACTACGTAGCAAATCTTTGCACACTACTTAATGAATCTAACACTCAACCACTTAGAGCCAGTCTGAGGCAATTACAAGTCAAAGCGAACATGACAAAAAATAAAAAGAGATATTTTAGAATGACAAATCACTAAAGTCAGGTATGCAACAAAGGGAAATTTATTCAATTTATCAACATGCTTATATTATACAACTTCATACAAAAAAATTAATATACAACATAAATCACAAAAAGCACAACGCAAATGTTTTAACACGATGAATCCTTTATACAATATTTCACTTTATCATCCATGGTCACGGAAGATGAGGAATCAGATGATGTTGATAGACGAGTTCCTTCCATTTCCCCTCTACATCTAAAGTACAGGAGTGTTATTCACTAGTTGAGCCCACTTCTTTATGCAAAATTGTAGACCCTCTGATATCTTTCAAGGCTTTGGAACATCCATATTTGAAAAAATGATGAAATAATTGATAGCTAGAAATAACAGCCTTCCTTAATCTGCTATCTCTATCTTTACCTAGAAATGTGAAATCGATCTTTAAGTAAAAGCGACTATAACCTCAATAAAGTAATCGACAAGAGAATTAAGCTGGGAAGCCCTAGTAGAATAAAATTGCATTAATACTAATTGGTCTTTTAGTTTGTTTACTCATTCATAAGGGTTTTAAGCGCAGAAGGAGGATCGACAATGTGTTGTAAGGTGACTAGAAGATACTTCTTAAGTTTTCTCTCCTTACGATGAACAATGTTAAGTGGATCAGCATAATCAATTTGAACTAGAAAGGCCTATTCATGGGTCTTGTTTGCACCCTTTAATTGAGAAATTCTGTGTTCCATCCCACTGGTGTTGTCTTCAAGAACCTTGATCTTCACCGTTAATTCGATTTATTCGCATTCTAACTTTTTGATTTCTCATCTTTGCGATGAGAATGTATTGATAAATTTCTCATTCCACTTTTCCTTGACTTTTCAAATACATTCTAATTTTAAGGCTCTACTCGATCATGCAAGCTTCCTTAATTTATCTACTTGGGAAGAATCAACCGCACAATAATCTCGAACTAATTACCCTTTGGACAAAGTAGCAAGATGTGGTGATTTCCTTTAATTGAAAAATTCAGTAAATATCAACTTGTAAGATTGACATTCATTTTTATACTTTACCACTTCAATTTCCAAGTCAAAGAAGTGCTAATTTAATTGAGCAACCTTTGTATCAAGTTCTAATTTCCATTTGGAAGCAGTACGTAAACCGAACTTCTTAGTCAGTTCGATAATTTCAGCATCCTTTTATAACACTTTCTTCTTAAGATCTATTACTATTTCCTGAGTTGATTTCAGAATAGATCTCTCTTTAAGGTACTTCTCATACCACTTATTTGCTTCGCCATTACCTGTGCTTGAAGGACCAAATAAGGAACAAGAAGGCTGTTTTTAATGTTGATGAAAATTTTGCCTGAATAATCTCGAGGCGTTGATTAAGATAAGGAGTGTCAGTTATAAAGACAACTCTTCATTCAGATTTAGGAAACAAGAAACAACAATATTTCAATAAAAATGAAAGAAAGAAAGGATGATAAAGTTTCCATTAAAAATAGCCATTTTCTCATAAGAGATATTACATCCATAAAAGACAACAATAATTAATACTACAACTCAAACAATTTTTAGAATTAGATAGAACATCACAAATCTTATGAAAAGAGGAAGACAGAATATAAAATGTCATGCTAAAAGGAGCATCAACACCAGGGGGGTATTGACTAGAGGAAACCCTTGATAGCCTCATTCTTTAGCAGGGGCTAAGTTCATTACACAGTAATTTGGCATGGTTAGTCAGGATTTCATGGAGAAATTGGTCCTTATGGATACCCAAGAAATTGAAATCTAGGTTTGGAAATTAGGTGTACAACGGTCATAGAGAAAGAGGTATTTTGATAAGCATGCCTTGTTTATTAAGTAGAAATTTTATTTAAAAGTCCTTTTCAATCTGACTGATTTACTTAAGTTGTCTCTTGACATAGGGGATGGTGAATAAATAGAAATATATTTAGAAGCTTGCATATGGATATATTATAATGCCAAGTCAATGAAATCATTACAAGATTCAGCTTAATAACAAAAGATAAAAATTCACAATATTACACAGAATTGTAGAGAATGGACTCCTTATAATATTTGATTACAAATTTGTCCCTGTTGAATTTGATCTCATTAGGGGGTAGGTAGTCAACAGTCAAAGGTGCGGCGAGAACCTTGGTCAAGCTCACCTATAAAGGCATCTAAGTAATTCCTTGCGACTGTCACCTAGGAAGGAAAGGTCAGTCATAAGGAATCGAGCATACACAAGATATAAGCACTCCATAAGTTTAGCCCTATCTTCAATTAGCATCCAAAAAAGCATGGTCAATCCTTTATTTTCCTTGCAAAATTTAGCTTAGTGAAATTGAAATTTTCGAAGAAGAGGCCCAACTCTTGTATTCTTAAAATCCTTGAGATATTTGAGATTGTTTTAAAATATTCATAATTATTTCATGCGACCCATTCAAATCTTTGCATAGTCTTTCTCCTTCCCAGTTAAGCCATAAAATTTCTTTTTTTTCTTTTTATTTAAAATAATATCTAAATAATTCCTAGTCATTATCCTACACCGATAGTTGAATAATGTTAATAATATTAGACCAAACATATGGAAAGTAAATAATAAATAAAATAAGAAAGTTACTTGTGGAGGAGTAATAGTGGCATTGGATCTAAAAGAATGGATAAAATGAGCGTTAGAAGGAGTCTAAGCCTCTAGAGAAGGTTGTGTTCAATAGGAGTTTAACCTATCTCACCAGACTTGGAAGGTGATAGTTGAAGGAGAAGCTCTAAAGGAGGGATTTTACTTGTGTCCTTTATAGCATCCAAAGGAGAAGGATCAGGTATATGAACAAAGCCATCATGGGCTCCATCTCCACTCTAATCAAGGTCAGCATTTATGTCTCCTCTTGGAAGGCCCTTCCTAGAGGGATCACCACCACCATCATTTCCATCATGATCTTCGCTGCCATCATCATCACCCTCTTCGTCGGCTTTATCAATTTCTTTGTTCTCATCTTCTTTTATCATAATCCATTAATACGTCATTAAAAACCAAAGACTTAGCGGGATCAATAGTGTCTTCATCCCATAACCTTGGAATAGTCACCGGGAATGCATCCTAATAAGATATCAAACCTCCTATTATAGTCTACCCCTGACTTGTCAAATGAGGTGAAGGCCGAGTCAGGACATCGATCAATATTGTCCTTGTAGACAGTGAATAAGACCGCTTCGGCACATTGCCCTTCCCATCGAGGAAGAAGGTTATTCATGAAAAGGAGACCTTGGATTTCATGGCTTGAATGGATGATTTTAGCATACCAATAATAAGATTCTTTTTTTTCAATTACTTCACTAGGTCAGGAACTTTTGCCGAAAATATTCTGAGAATAAAATTCTCTAATCGCACTCGAGAAAGTTCACCCTCTAAAGACCTTGAGCTCTCCTCTAACTCTTGATTTTCTTTAGTTTTTCTTCTAATGATTTCACTTCCTTTTCCATCTTTCGAGATCTTTCCTTTTCTAAATCCAGCAAGACTGTTATCATCTTGTTCTCGGAATATAGCGACTCATTGTTAGAATGAAGGTTACTAAGTTCAGTCTTGAAGGAAGACACTTTTTCAAGTAATAAAGAATTTGATTCTTACAACCGGGACGCACCTTGGGAAGAAGATGCGGATGATCGTTGAAAGTCAAAAAAATCACGACTAATCTAAAAAGAAAGAATAATGCAAAGTTAGGAACTAAAAAGGTAACTAAGCTCAACATTTATACCACAATTAAATAAGAAAACTTTACCTGAATATGGTTTTGTAAATGGTTTTATACAGATTCTAAGGAAAGTGAAAGAGTTAAGTCAGAAGAGCTTAGGGAAACAAACGCAGAAGAATGAAGAACCTTCATAAAGAAATCCATAAATTCAGCAGGACGAGGAGATCCCGATCCAGGGAGAAAGGGACTAAGGGAGGTGCATCCTCGAGCAGAGTATCAAGCCCTAAATAAAAATGCAAAGAGGCCACGAAATCCTTAAGAGTAGGGTCTGAAACCTTGGTGGTAAAAATCCTTTGTTGGGAGAGTGAGTACGATGGCGATGGCACTAAAAGAAGGGAAAGGAAGTGGAAGCACAATGGATCCAGCAACTTTGGGCTTCTCTGAAGGCACCTCAGATAGATCTAGAGCAACCTTGGAACATTTTCCTTTTAAATTTAGCCTTCACTATCACATTATGAGCAGTGGAAACGATAAATCAAGGCATCTTCTGAAGCCATCACCTACCATATTTCCCTAGATGAAGTGGACAATTCAAAAGCATCCTTGTTAGGTGGTAAGGCATCTGTGCTCACTAGATGCACGTTAAAGGGACCTATTCACAAAAGGAAAGGCATTTAAGAAAGGAATTTCAATGCATAAAAAGAAAAGAGGTTAGGAAACGAAACCTGGAGAGTATCCAAGGCTTTCGGTCGTTGGGCATTGTATTGGAGAATTTGCGAAAAATGTGTCCAACTTGTCGACAATAAGAGCCACCAGGTTATTTCTTTTCTTTTTCATTATTAGGGGGTCCGCCCAAAGCCCGCTGAGTTGGTAGAATCATAGAATATTTCTTTAGTTTTTCTTCAATAAGAAGCCTCGGCCAGCTCCTCGAGAATGTTGTGCCATCGCTAAAGCTAGGCATCTTAGACAAAACTCAAGGATCGATATTTTAGAATCAACAACTAATAGACAAACAAAAGAAAAAAACAATATTAACAAAACGTAAGTTAGTAAGAATTAATGTAGATGCTAAGTGAGTAAAAACAAAACTAGTAAGAATATATACCAAGGATCGAGAATCTTCTGGTGATGTTTGGAGAAACCCATCTTATGGAAAAAAACTTATGACTCCAGTCCCGAGGCTTGTCGAAAGAGTCAATCACTACTTCACCACCAACAGAATTGAGATAGTAAGTAGAGACCTCAGGCTATTTCTTTGTTCTTTGGAGAGTAAATAAGGAGAAAAGGATAGAAGGGTCAATTCTTTTAGCTTGAGTTCTTTGAACAAAACGAACAAAGAATTGATGTAACTATAGAACTTAGGGATCAGTGGAATATGAACAATATTCGAAAAGGCCAGGACCTTGTGGGTAATAGGGTTGAAGGGTAGACACCATGAGTGATAGATGTGAAGAGGAGTAAAGGGAAAGAACCTTTCAGGAGGAGTGTTAATTCAATCAACTAGGCCCAGAGCCCTCGTCTCTATCACGAAAATACCAAAGAGGAGGAGAACATAGTCGATGTCTTCCTGCTTTGTAAAACAAGACTGATGAGAAGTGTTAATCTTTTCTTCAGAAGAGCCCATAAGCTTGGGATGCTTAGGGGATTTTGATGCTTCCTTGGAAACTGGTTTTTTGCCTCCAGTCATGAAGTCTGCAATGGCCATCAAGGTAACTAATGACTGTAGGGGTAGCGTTGAGAGCATGTGAGGAAGGCGCCTAGAACAAGCTGAGAGTTATCGATCTCTCGCCTGGTTATTGTAGTAGCATAGTGGACATACACTTTTATGACATTTATGGATTATGATCAAGTGGGTATAATTTTTTCCGAGGCTGAGAGTCCATGAGATAATCAACCCATGTATATTTTGGTTGTGTTATCATCAGGAGGATGATCCCTAACACTACTAAGAGTAGTGTGTTGTGTATTTGTACCTTGTGCCCATCTCGTCGATACATGCTTAGTTAAGAGCTAGGTTAGGCATAGTAGAGTGCTTTCCATAATCATTTCGTATATGCTTGATTTGGATTGTTGTGTACTTTTGTTTAGGTTGAGTATGACGGATCATGGGTATGTCTAGTTCATGATTATCTGAAAGATAATATTGGGCATTGCTAAAAGCATGTCCTATATAGTTAATTATCTATTTTACTTCATGTTAGTTGGATATATTGGTTGTTTCACCCACTTGAAATTATATGCATAGTTTGTAGTTTGACCCGACTTTATATGAGTGATATTACTTGTTCATGGTTTTGTGATATGATGTTATTGATTTGATATATTGACACCTTCATTCTAGTCATAGTCTGACCCATGTGTTATTTATATAATACTCGGGTCAATCGGAGACATTACAGGTTCAGGAAAAAGGTGACTAGTTTGTTAATGTTGGGCATAGATGGAGGATAGAGTATTGTGTATATATATATATATCATTATGTGTTGAGTCATCTCATGTATGTATAACATTGAGTTGTGTACTGGGCATACATTGTATTTATTTTTGAGATGGTAGAAATTTGACCTATTTATATCCCACTCACACTTGCGTATATTCCTATTATATATTATCGTCATGTTTTATGACTCTGTGTTCTCTAATATTTATTTTATATCGTGTATTGTTCTATCCTAGAAACACACGTGTTTATTGCTTTATGTCGATATTGAGTATGTATGTGTGAGTTGTTTATTCGATTTTTGAATATGTACCAGTATTAGCCCAAGGTAATATTTAGGTGTGATAGCCTAATATCGCCTCATTCTCCATATTATCAGATGGCATTACCTAGTAATACTCTTTGGTAGTATGGGTATAGAGATGGGGTGTTACAGTAAGAGATGACTTCTCTATCTTCGGCAGCAAAAGTGATGGGCTGATCTGTTTCTAAACTGGGGGCTTTGGACTCGCCATGTTTTAAAGAATAGATATGGCTGCGACTTTTTTATTTGGTTGCTAGAGTGATGTCGGCTGGTTGTTGTGAGTTGTCCATTGTTCCACTTGATGCCGAACAAACTCTATAAGCGCCCCTTCTCGGATTGGTTTTTTAATTTTGTCCTTCAATATAGGACAATCGTTGGTGGAGTGACCATGATTTGATGGAACGTGTTGTATTTACCATTACCGTGAGGTTCCTCCCTTTCTAGGCACTAGTGGCGGCCAGTCTTTGGAATTGCACTTAGTCCCTAATTGTGATATATATTATTTATGTATCCCTGTTTAGAGTAGCATAGTTATTGTACCTGGACCTGTATTGAGTGCCAACTCCTGCTCGTCCTTTAGCATTGTTCTGCTGACCATTACTTCGTTAATCGGCAGTTTCATGAAGAATAGCTTGGCTAGTATGTCAGGTTTCATTATCGCTATCAGAAAGATCAGCGTCGTCCATCCCCATAATACCATTCGCTTATTGATAGAAGTCAGTTAGGGATGTAGCCAGCTGCTTTTGGAGTTCCTTCCATATTCTCAACTTGTACAAAACCCTCGAGTAGAAGGCTAATATAAGGCTATTCTTGTCAGCATCCCTAATCTGGGTAGACTCTTTATTAGAACGGTTCACATATGATCGAAGATTCTTGATCGGCCTTTGAGTGATGTTACCTAGCTCACTAGCCATCATAACATGGATCTTTGAGGTGAAGAACTTGTTCTTGAAGTCTGCAAATAGCCGGGCCCAAGAATAGACGTTGTTTGGTTATAGATGCAGGAACCAATGGGAGGCTGGACCTGTGAGAGTAAAGGGGGAGAGTAGGCACTTTGCTGGGCTGGAGAGTTGGCCTATGCAAGTGACGTAGTTGAATGTAGTAATGTGAACCAATGGGTCAGCATTCCCATCGTACCAGTCAATAGATGGCAAGGCACCCCACCTATGGATGTAAGTATTCAGGATTTTCTTAGAAAATGGCTCTTCATTCTCGTCATCAAAAAAATCCCCTCCTTTAGTATTTAAAGCTTGCATTCTATTAAGATGATGGAAAAGAATGCTCATTTCATCCTGGAGGCCAACATCGGCCTACTGTGAGAGTGTTTGGCCACCAACAAGCCATGGGCATAATCGACATTTTAGTGGAGTGGGAGACTGACAATGAGGTGATGTAGAGTAATGGTGATGATGGTGAGCTGGAATGGGAGACCTCTTCTACATATGCATCGAGGGCAACCGTGGTTGCCTAGTTCTCTCTTCTCTTGATTTGGACTCGGCCATACCCTTATGGAACTGGGATTATGCCGAGGAGGCCCAATGTTCTCTATCGACAACATGCTTGCCGCTATTAAGTCACTTGAACCTCACGTCTCGAGCTCCATCTGCTGCTTAAAGGCGCTCAAAAGAAGGTGGTCGTTCCATTAAGAGGGAACAACTGTTTCTTAGACTTGCCCTGCGCACAACATATCTTCTTGCATGGGCAAGGACATCCATGACTAAAGTTTCAAGCACCACTGTGACACCTCACCCCGAGACCCGCACTAACAAAGAGTATTACTATGTAATACTATCTGCTAGTGCAGAGAATAGGGCTGGTTAGGAGCGACCATCCATGAATTTTTCCTTAAGCAAGTATCCAATACGTCGATTAGGTGTCTGGATTTTTCTTCTTCGAGGATTCACGTACTAAATTCAAGCTTAACACAAAATTATGGTGGCTACGGATCAATTCAGAACAATATATAATAACATAAAAATTCACAGATCACAGGACATGTACATATATGTATACATACAGCGGAAACATGTCAAGCGTTGCATAAGTTGTGGCTCTTATGAACCACATATTCAAAACATAGCCATAACAAAAGAATATACATGAAGGAGTCAAGCTCAGAAACGAAAGACTACTAATATACATGTACACTAAGTAGACTTGATAGTGAACTTTCAAAAGTATAAGCTAAACCAGATGAGATCCATAGCATCCAAAAGCCTAACCTGAAATGACTCGGTCTAACCCGAGTATTATTTAAAATAATAAACGGGTCAGTCTGGCTTGAATAGAGGGGTTAGTGCATATATGAGGAGGTAAAACTCAAGTGTAATTAATAAGCCCATGGTGGCAGGTAAAAGCATGGTATTCAATATCATGCATGCAAGTGGTAAATACATTGAGCCATAAAAACCCATAGCAAGGAATTCCTTAAAAGAACTTGAATCATTGCATAAGAGTGTTCACCAAACTCCAATAATCAAAGCATAAAGCTAATGATTAAAGCTTTCTAAAACATTTTGGTGAAAACAATTCAATCCAAACTTAAAAGACCAAAATGGCAAAACTCTTAAAAGAGTCTTAAAATTCCATAAATATGTAATCATCAATATTCGATTTACAAGTAGCTTCAAAGCTAATTGCCTTAAAACATATTAAATAAGATTGGTGAGAACATCAATTCATAAATTCCAGAAACTACTAAAGAGACTTAAGAAAATAATAATAAAAAGGGGACCAAATTAGAATGGCTAGCTTATGCTACGCCGCACGTGCAAATAGACCACAGGCTATAATCCAGCCAAATGGAATTCTGGCGATGGCATGGTGACCATCCTTTCTAAATAAAGTCGTATGTGGACCAAGCTAGCATTCTAGCAATGGCGTGGTGATCATCCTTATTATGACCAAGAAGTAGTACAAAGGCCAAGCTGGTATTCTGGCGATGACGTAGTGATCATCCTTTATTACGAATAAATAGTACTATGGCATATTATGACTTGAAAGTCCTCGAAGGGTAAGTGTTATAAGCTTTTAGGTAATAACCAAATAAGTGACAACAATGCGACCATACCACACGTCCTCACTCAAATGTTTATTACGAGTTAGCCAACTTCACTTGTGTATGGCCTCAATCGAATAAGTCCATAATTAACCGAAAAAGTAAACACACGTGTCCTATACCACATGTTTTACTAAATCGTTTAAATCTCTTTCTCGTTCGCTCGAAGAGTGCAAAAACGTGTGATTATAAAAAAATATTTTACTTTAAGAAAACTATTTCTAAAATGATTTTTCGTAACATTATAGGAATTCTTTTCTTTCAAAATCTCTTCATTATTGAGAAATATATATATATATATATATATTTATAAATACATAAAACATGCTTTGGAAAAATATTATTACTAATAGAAATTGATTTAGAAAAATATTAATTCGAAACTAGCTTTAATCAAAAATTCTTTAAGAAATCGTTACCAAATCACGTGCACGAAACATCGAATTCAAGAGGTATTCAATTCAAATCTTTTACAACAAATGCTCTTGAAAAACCATAAATTCATAGCTTAAAATGTTAACAATACTTAGCTTCTGAATTTATAAAGAAATGGTCACAAAACAGCAATTAAAACTGCACAAAACTTAGCAATAAAACTTAGGACTGCGGATTATTTAGCCATTTCGACCCTTTTAAACCCAAAATATGATAAAACATAAAGTAAAAAAGTTGAAGATGATTGCCTTTGCTCGAAGCCAGAAAAAGGGTCACCTATTTCGGACTTACGGATCAAAAGTTATGGCAATTTCAATATCAGGACATAAAATTACAAAACTGTAAAAATCGACAGGGTTGCGGCTTAAAGAGCCAATTCGACCCTTTAAAGCACTAAATCTGATAAAACTCAAACCACAAAAGTTGAAGATGATTGCCTTAGCTCAAAGTTAGAAAAAGTATCACTTCATTCGGACTTATAGATCAAAAGTTATGGCATTTACATTATCAGGACATAAAATTACAAAACTTTTAAAATCGACAGGGCTGCGGCTTAAAAAGCCAATTAGACCCTTTAAAACATAAAACCAGATAATACTCCAAACATAAAACTTGAAGAGGATTGCCTTAGCTCGAAGCCAAAAAAATAATCATTTGATTCGAACTTAGGGATCAAAAGTTATGGCAATTACATTATCATGACATAAAATTACAGAACTCTGAAAATCGACAGGGCTGCGGCTTAAAAAGCCAATTAGACCCTTTAAAACATAAAATCTGATAAAACTCAAATCATAAATGTTGAAGTAATTGCCTTAGCTCGAAGTCAGAATATAAGTCGCCTAATTCGGGCTTAGAGATCAAAAGTTATGACAATTACATTATCATGACATAAAATTATAGAACTCTGAAAATCGACAGGACTGCGGCATGAAATGCCAATTAAACCATTTAAAACATAAAATCTGATAAAACTCAAAACATAAAAATTGAAGAGAATTGCCTTAGGTCGAATTCAGAAGAAGATTCACCTAATTCGGATATACGGATCAAACGTTATGGTCGTTTCATTTTCAAGCCATGAAATTAGAGAATTCAAAACGGTCAAGAAAAACATGAACTTAAGACAGGAAATCTACTGTAACTATTTCTCAAGAAAATTTGCAGTACAGGAACATATAGAACTTCACAAAAATGCATTGTCTATTCAAGCAAGAATGTGAGTAAACGCACCTTACACTGAAGATACACGAAAATTACATCAAATTAGAAGCTTTTTCCCCACTAAAAGCTTCAGGAACCTGAAAATAGGAAGAAGGATGGACATGCAAACCCAAAATAAAATTCCAGTAAGTATAGTTTTTGATTTCAGATCCAAGATGAAACATTTCTGGGTTTTGGAGTGATTACCGTTAGAATCTCACAGGTATCATTAACTTTTCTTTTAATTTTGATTTAGGCTTAAGGTTTGGCTTGGAGATTTGAGAGGAAGGAAGCAGAAGAGTTTCAGGCTGAGGAGAAAAGAGATGGAAGAAGAAATGTACGTACTGAATGAATCAGTACGTTTATTTCTTCTCTTATCTCATGGGTAAATGGGTTTGGATCTAACCCAACCCTACCCAATAGCCTAAACATCTATTTAATTTATAATTACACCAATTAACACATATTTTAGCCTAAATAACCTATTTGTTTACAACTTTTACATGTTTTAAGCATCATAAAATTATCAAACAACAAATGTTTCAATATGAAACATACTTTCAAGACAAAAATATAAATTTTTTTATTAAAACATATCACCTTTAATTAAATGTCTTTAATTATGTTTTATCTAATAAAATGTATAATTAATTTTAAAATTTACTTATAATTCATCTTTTTATCCATATTGATATAACAAAGGATTATAAAAATAATTACACACCTTATAAATCATTTTTGACAATATTCCACATATTTACTTAACAAAACTAAAACAATTTATTTTAAACAAGTCTTTAAAATAACAAATGTCACCATTTAGCAATAATTAACGAAATTATTGCTCTTTTCCAAATTAAAATCCTTTGCTGTTCTTTTACCACAAAAACTAATATAATATAGGCTTAAGACTTCATTTCTTTTTAATGCAAAAATATTCCAAAATTATATTTTGGAAATGAATTCTTTTATTTCCCTTATTTTAAAGAAATTACAATAATTGGCTATTAATTCAACAAAAATAACATAAATTATTATTTATCAATTTCTTCACCTTGTTTATTCAAAATAAACAAGTTTAACAAATATTTATCTCTCCAAATTCAATTTATTATCAATTACCAAATTAAAATTATTATTTGGTTTTATTTCCAAGTAATTACAAAACCAGGGTTGTTACAAACTCCCCCTATAAAAATTGCGTCCTCGCAATTTCTAGAAAAGAGTCATTAACAATTTCAATTATTTCATCTTTAAGATGGAATCAAATATAGGAGATAGACTAGCTCGAGTCAAGATATCTCACCCTCAATTAGCTGAGGAAAGAAAACAAGGATATGTATGCTTGATGAATTCTCTGGTTTCCCAAGTGCAATCAATGGTTTTAGCAAACCATTGATACTTTACAAGCGGAACCTCTTTGTTTCGAAGGCATTTAACCTCCGAAGTAAGCACACGGATGGGATTTTGCACGATAGTTAAATCGGGTGAGATCTCGAGCTCTTCTAAAATAGGAAGGTATAAAACTGAATCTGAATCGCGAAGATACTTCCGAAGCTGGGATAAATGAAATACATCGTGAATGCCCGAATTCTGAGCTGGAAGTGATACATGATAAGCAACTGGGCCAACGCGCTCAGTAATTAGGAATGGTCCTATATATTTAGGAACCAACTTCCCGGTCCAACTTAAACGTATTAACCCCTTCAAAGGGAAAGCACAAATGAATATGCGATCACCGACAGAGAACTCTGGCTTCCTACGGTTGTCCGTATAGGATATTAGTCTGCTCTGAGCCTCTTTCATTCTCTGTTTGATGAGCTCTAAAATCCCAGAAGTTCATGAATAGATTTGGGGCCTAAAAATCAACTTCTCCCCGGACTCTAACCAACAAGATGATAAAAAAAACATGATCTCCTATGAAAGGCCTCAAAGGGAGTCGTGTCATAACAAGATCGAGTCTACCGTTGAAAGTGACTTCAACAAAAAGATTTGATTTCCCATGCGCCTACAATAATTAAGAATAAAGGCATGAAGAAGGCCTTCCATGGTTCCATGTCTAACTGAACAAGAATTAGGCTTCGAGCTCATGAATTGTGAAGGCTTAGCAAATGCCAACAAAATAATATATTCCATTGAGACTTGGAAAGAAAAAGGTCGAACTCGATCTTGGTTGTTACTAGAACGACACCAAAAGAAGGGTACAAATTTGAAACTCAAGCTCGAATTACATGATCCTATTACTATAATAGGTCGTAAAAATCACAAATAACTACCACATGAAAAAGGCAACGGGATAGGACCATGCCGCATAGCTCAGGCAAACAGAACAAAAGATTTGATGGGTTTTGATTCTATTACAATAGACAAACAACAACTCTTAATAGAGACTTCAAGGCCTAGACACCAGCCTTAAGCTAAATTCCAGATAAGAATTTAAGGCAGTTCTCAAGTACCAGCATGCACGAATTCAAGTTTAAAGACACAAGAATATCTTGGAGAGAAGATAAGAATAAGCTTATCGAGACACTCTCGAAGGGCTAACTTGAAAGTTTTACGAGATAAGTCAGATTGCTTGTCACAAATCAATGCCTCTAACTACTGGAAAGAATCATAACAAACATAGAAATAAGTAGAGATATTAACCTCTATCACCTAAGGCTAATGCAACTAGTTGTAAAATTGAGTTGAAATGAAACTTTAAGCACTATGAAATTGATCGATTAGATTGTCAATTGAAGGCTAAAGGAATTGGCAAGGGACCTATTAATCCCGCAATGCCCAATGCATAGCTAAAGAGAGTTGTTAGTTCTCTAATTACTATAATAGTTATACCAGAAATGAAATTGATACAAAAATTAGTTACGTTTGGGTAGCAAACTCAAAACCGGATTGAGCATATTAGAGAACAATATACAATTTGGAACTCAAGACATTCCTCATTTAATTAAGGCTCAAGAGGGGATTAAGATACTTTGAAAATTTTAAATCGATATTCCAAAGGATTAAAGATCAATATTAATTTAAATCGGGTTGCAAGTGATGGAGAATTCTTTTAAATCATAGGATAAGGGCCACAAAATGGTTAAATAACCCATTCCCAACATCCTACCATCCAAGGCATTGAACACAGAGAGAGATAACACGAATAGTTTGCCACACAGGACAAGTTCTATGACCTATCCAAAATATTAAGGCTTGAAGACCCCTAGCAAGGGTTTACGAACCTCGAGGAAACTATTAAACAACCACTATTCAAAGATAAAGCGAATTCAGGCTCCTTCAATATGAACGAACAAGACGCGTCGGACTAGGAAAGGATCCGAACAAAATATTTAAGAAGGGAATAGAACTTCCTCAAAATTTGGAATCCATCAGTAAAATTTCAATATTTAAGACATGCACTCAAATAATTTTTTGTTTAATTGAAACTCTAAGTTTCCAAAAATTCATCATACGTGTACTAGGGAATAATAAAATCTCTTATAAGTTTATCCTCTAAAATCGCTTTCAACTCGAAATTTATTCACATTTATTATTGTCAAATTAAAAATCATTTTTTCTGAATCTTGTTTTCAAAATGTTTCAATAAAACTTTCTTTATATCAAATTAAAGACATCATAATATCATTATTCTACTAAATGCGTTTTTTTCAAAATATCTGAGAATACCAATTTCAAAATGTTTTAATATATATATTCTTCTAAACTATATCTCAAACATTGTGTTCTATTATCTTGTTCAAGGGTTTTAAGAGATCCCTATCGATAACGGTGATCAAGCACATCGACCAGAATCCTTAAAATGCCTAACGGACAATCTAACACAAATCCATTTTAAAATATGCCATTATAAATCTATTTTACTTACAAAACCATACTTAGATAAAAGCCATAATGTCAATATTCATAATTCCAAAAGAACCCAATGTATCAAAGAGACTCAAATAGAACAACCTCGGAATAAGATAGGACTCTTTAGGGTAGAAGAGGATGTACCTCAGGGCTGTGAATGGGTATAGATACTAGAATTCAATATATGGAATACTACGGAATTAAAACATTCCTAGACGTATTCCCAAAGGTATAGGAACTCCCGAAGGAAATAAGGATTCCGGAAGGAATAGAAACGAGAAGATATTCCTATCATCCATCCCTATAAGGTACGAAAACCACTAGATAAAGATTAAGGATACCCATCGAGCTATCCTAAAGGATACGTTGTATTATATGCACATTATTCTGGTTTTGGACCGTATTATCATATTTTGTTCTGAAAACTTGCTCTGATACCAAGCTGTGATGCCCTACCCCGAGACCCACACTAACAAAGAGTATTATTACGTAATATTGTCTGCTAGTACAGAGAATAGGGCTGGTTAGGAGCAACCATCCGTGAATTTTGTCTTAAGCAAGTATCGAATACGTCGATTAGGTGTTTGGATTTTTTTTCTTCAAGGATCGACGTACTCAGTTCATGCTTAACACAAAATTACGGTGGCAAAGGATCAATTTAGAACAATATATAATAACGTAACAGTTCACAGATCACAGAACATGTACATATATGTATACATACAACGAAAACATATCAAGCGTTACATAAGTTGTGGCTCTTATGAACCACATATACAAAACATAGCCACAATAAAAGAATATACATGAAGGAGTCTAGCTCGAAAAAGAAAAACTACTAATATACATGTACACTAAGTAGACTTGATAGTGAACTTCCAAAAGTATAAGCAAAACCAGATGGGACCATAACATCCAAAAGCCTAACCTGAAATAACTCGGTCTGACCCGAGTATTATTTAAAATAATAAATGGGTTAGTCTGGCTTGAATAGAGGGGTTAGTGCATATATGAGGAGGTAAAACTCAAGTGTAATCAATAAGCCCATAGTGGCAAGTAAAAGCATGGTATTCAATATCATGCATGCAAGTGATAAATACATTGAGCCATAAAACCCATAGTAAGGAAGTCCACAAAAGAACTTGAATCACTGCATAAGAATGTTCACCAAACTCCAGTTATCAAAGCATAAAGCTAATGATTAAAGCTTTCTAAAACATTTTGGTGAAAATAATTCAATGCAAACTCAAACACTCAAAATGGCGAAACTCTTAAAAGAGTCTTAAAATTCCATAAATATGTAATCACCAATATTCAGTTTACAAGTAGCTTCAAAGCTAATTGCCTTAAAACATATTAAATAAGATTGGCGACAACATCAATTCATAAATTCCAGAAACTATCAAAGAGACTTAAGAAAATAATCATAAAAAGGGCCCAAATTTAAATGGCTAGCTTATGCTACGCCGCACGTGCAAATAGACCACAGGCTATAATCCAGCCAAATGGTATTTTGGCTATGGCATGGTGACCATCCTTTATAAATAAAGTCGTATGTGGACCAAGCTAGCATTCTGGCGATGGCGTGGTAACCATCCTTATTATGACAAAGAAGTTGTACAAAGGCCAAGCTGGTATTCTGGCGATGGCACGGTGACCATACTTTATTACGAATAAATAGCACTATGGCATATCTTGACTCAAAAGTCCTCGAAGGGTAAGTGTCATAAGCTTTCTAGTAATAACCAAATAAGTGACAATAATGCGACCATACCACACGTTCTCACTCAAATGTTTATTACGAGTTAGCCAACTTCACTTGAGTATGGCCTCAATCGAATAAGTCCGTAATTAACCAAAAAAGTAAACACATGTGTCTTATACCACATGTTTTACTAAATCGTTTAAATCTCTTTCTCGTTCGCTCGAAGAGTGCAAAAACGTGTGATTATAAGAAAATATTTTACTTTAAGAAAACTAGTTCTAAAACGATTTTTCGTAACATTATAGAAATCCTTTTCTTTCAAAATCTCTTTATTATTAAGAAATATATATATATTTATAAATACATAAAATATGCTTTGGAAAAATATTATTACCAATAGAAATTGATTTTGAAAATTATTAATTCAAAACTAGCTTTTAATCGAAAATTTCCTTACGAAATCGTTACCAAATCACATGCACGAAACATCGAATTCAAGAGGTATTCAATTCAAATCTTTTACAATAAATGCTCTTGAGAAACCATAAATTCATAGCTTAAAATGTTAGTAATACTTAGCTTTTGAATTTATAAAGAAATGGTCATGAAACAGCAATTAAAACTGCACAAAACTTAGTAATAGAACTTAGGAATGCAGTTTATTTAGCCATTTCGACCCTTTAAAACCCAAAATATGATAAAACATAAAAGTTAAAGATGATTGCATTAGCTCGAAGCCAGAAAAAGGATCACCTTATTTGGACTTACGGATCAAAAGTTATGGCAGTTTCAATATGAGGACATAAAATTACAAAACTCTAAAAATCGACAGGGCTGTGGCTTAAAGAGTCAATTAGACCCTTTAAAACACAAAATCTGATATAACTCAAAACATAAAAGTTGAAGAGGATTTCATTAGCTCGAACTCATAAAAAGAATCACCTCATTCAGACTTACGGATCAAAAGTTACGACATTTACATTACCAGGACATAAAATTACAGAACTCTGAAAATCGACAAGGCCGCGGCTTAAAAAGCCCATTAGTCCCTTCAAATCATAAAATCTGATAATAAAACTAAAACATAAAAGTTGAGGAGGATTGCTTTAGCTCGAAGCCAAAAAAAGAATCTCCTAATTCGGACTTAGGGATCAAAAGTTATGGCAATTACATTATTAGGACATAAAATTACATAACTCTGAAAATCGATAGGGCCGCGGCTTAAAAAGCCAATTAGACCTTTAAAACATAAAATCTAATAAAACTCAAAACATAAAACTTGAAGAGGATCACCTTAGCTCGATGTCAGAAAAAGAATCAACTAATTCAGATATACGGGTCAAAAGTTATGGCCGTTTCATTTTCAGGCCATGAAATTACAAAATTCAAAAGGGTCAAGAAAAACATCAACATAAGACAGGAAATCTACTGTAACTATTTCTCAAGAGAATTTGCAGTACAGTAACATACAGAACTTCACAAAAATGCATTGTCTATTCAAGCAAGAATGTGAGGAAACTCACCTTACAGGGAAGATACACGAAAATTGTAGCAAATTAGAAGCTTTTGCACCGCTAAAAGCTTCAAGAACCTGAAAATCGGAAGAAGGATGGACATGCAAACCCAAAAAAATAAAATTACAGTAAGTTTAGATTTTGATTTCAAATCCAAGATGAAACATTTCTGGTTTTTGGAGTGATTACCTATTAGAATCTCACAAGTATCATTAAATTTTCTTTTAATTTTGATTTAGGTTTAAGGTTTGGCTTGGAGATTGGAGAGGAAGGAAACAGAAGGGTTTCAGGCTAAGGAGAAAAGAGATGGAAGAAGAAATGTACATACTGAATGGATCAGTACGTTTATTTCTTCTCTTATCTCATGGGTGAATGGGTTTGGATCTAACCCAACCCTACCCAATAGCCTAAACACTTATTTAATTTATAATTACACTAATTAATACATATTTTAGCCTAAATAACCTATTTGTTTACAACTTTTACATGTTTTAAGCATCATAAAATTATCAAACATCAAATGTTTCAACATGAAACATTCTTTCAAGACAAAAATATAAATTTTGATATTAAAAATTATCATCTTTAATTAAATGTATTTAATTATGTTTTATCTAATAAAATGTATAATTAATTTCAAAAATTACTTAAAATTCATCTTTTTGTCCATATTAATGTAACAAAGGATTATAAAAATAATTACACACCTTATAAATTATTTTAGACAATATTTCACACGTTTACTTCACAAAACTAAAACAATTTATTTTAGAGAAGTCATTAAAATAACAAATGTCACCATTTAACAAATTGGCCCTTATTTTAGACAAGTCATTAAAACTAATATAATATAGGCTTAAGACTTCATTTCTTTTTAATGTAAAAATATTCCAAAATTATATTTTGAAAATTTATTCTTTTATTTCCCTTATTTAAAAGAAATTTCAATAATTGGCCCTTAATTCAACCAGAATAACATAAATTATTATTTATCAATTTCTTCACCTTGTTTATTCAAAATAAACAAGTTTAACAAATATTTATCTCCCTAGTTTCAATTTATTATCAATTACCAAATTAAAATTATAATTTGGTTTTATTTCCATGTAATCACAAAACTGGGGTTGTTACAACCACCCTATCCCATGCCTTGGTGGGGTTCATGAGGTCGTAAGCATTGGGGAGAACATGTTAAAGAGGAGTCAGTTCAGCCACTGTGAGGGTTGGTGGAACAAAGTTCACAATTGTCTGAGCCCATGGATGGGGCAAACGACGCTAGCGACAATGTTACAAGTAGTCTCATGGTCATTGGAGTTATTACCTTCATCGTCACATTCTGGATTCATGGCAATAACCTAGAACATGCTTTTTTGTAGAGAAGAAAAAGTGAAGAAAGGTGAGAGTTTTAAGGAGATGGCCTTAAAATCTTGACTAAAAAATTAATCAACTTCAGAATTAGACTAATGCATTTCTATTTACAATGGTTAATTATTAACACTAGGTTTAAAATGTAGTACAAGGAGCAAAACAGGCAAATTAAGTAAATGACACAAAAATGTAAAGTGGTTCGGTTAAGCTTGCCTACGTCCACTATGAAGATCTCTTACTCTAGTCTCACGGTTATTGGAGTTATTACCTTCGTCGTCACCTTTTGGATTCATGGCTAATCTTGCTTATGTGAATAAGTTCCGGCAAGGTCACCCCCTGCCAACAAAGTGTTAAAAGTACTCAAACAAAGATTGAGTCAAAACAATCTCCTACCCAGAAGTATAGGACAACTTCTATCTCTCAAACAAGAATTATTCTACATCTTCCTCTAGCTTCAACCAAGCTACTCCACTCTCCCCTATGGTGCCACCATGTGGCAGTAGCACTTCAAGAAGTGAATCAAATTTGAGCAGTGCTCGAACTTAACAACCAGCAGCGCCTTAGTAAACATATTCGCCGCATTGTCCTTTATGTTGATCTTCTCAAGACAAATCTTTCTTTCTTCATTCATGGCAACAAGGAATGACTCTCTGACTTCTATGTGCTTTGGTATCGAACTGAATACCATGTTTTCAACCAAATGAATTGCACTCCGACTATCATAATTCACCACCACACTATCGTGCACAAAGCCTAAATCACACAATAGATGCTTCAAGTAAAGTGCCTCCTTAGCTGCGTCAATAGCAGCTATCAACTCTGCTTCTGTAGTAGATAATGCAACCATAGACTACAACCTCGCTCTTCAACTAATAGCTATACCTCCAAGAGTGAACACATACCCAAGGTTGACTTCCATCTACCTCTATTACATCATAGTCTGAAGCACAGTAACCAACCAAGCTGCAACTCTTTCTACATCCAAAACGAGCTCATGATCTGGTGTTCCCTTCAGGTATCTCAAAATAGCTTTAACTATTTCTCAATTAGTCTTCCTCAAATTAGTCATGTAGCGATTAACCATACTAACAGCATGAGCAATATCCAACCTCGTGCAAACCATGGCATACATCAAGCTCCCAACCGCACTTCCATAGGGCATCCTCTCCATATAAGTCTTGTCTTGAACTGAAATGGGAGATCCTTTTTTCCAAAAGCATTACATACAAAGGCATGGTTGTCAAAATAGCTTTTGCAGTATCCATGCTAAAGCGAACAAGCACCTTTCATATATACTCTTTTTCACTCGGTCTCAAAAGTCCAAGCTTTCTATCTTCGAAGATTTCCATGCCTAAAATCTTCTTTGCTTCTCCAAGGTCCTTCATTTCGAATTCCGCTTTCAAACGCATCTTCGATCGGTTGATTTCTTCAGCATTCTTGGAATCAATAAGCATATCATCCAGTATAAGAGTAAGTACACCCAATCATCAATTTCCAAGTGTTTATAATAAACACAAGCATCTTTTATGCTCTTATCAAAGCCAATGCTCAACATAAAAGAATCGAACCTCTTGTACTATTGTCTCGATGACTTTTTCAGACCATACAATGGCTTCTTTAGTTTGCAAACCTAATCTGACTTACCATCCACTACAAACCCATCTTGTTGTTTCATGCAGATTGTCTCTCCCAAGTCTCCATGTAGAAAAGATGTCTTCACATCTAGCTACTCCAACTCCATATCACGAGTAGCAACTATAGCTAACAAAATCCTAATAAATGTATGTCGTACAACCGGAGCAAAGATTTCATCGTACTCTTTCCCCTTTCTATGTAAAAACCCTTTTGCTCTGAATCTAGTCTTATGCCTTCCATCGTCTTTTACCTTGAATATCCATTTGCAACCTATGGCTCTATTTCCCTAAAGTAATGGGACCAAATCCCATGCCTTGTTCTTCTACAACGACTCCATTTCCTCCTCTATGGTGCAAATCCACTTCGAACTGTCCGTTGACTTCAAAGCATCTTTAAGGTCAAATGGATCCTTGTGAACCACATGCAATGCATAATCGAACTAATCACTGAGGCTGAGGTTTGCAAACTACTAATCTCCATATCTTTCAGCTCCTTCCTAATTCGCTGACTAGCACGAATGGTTCTAGCATCGTCTGCCACTCTTTCAGCTTTACCTTGAACTAAACCTTCTTTAACTTCATGACCATCACCATCACTATTAGAAGAAATATGTGGACTACTATATGATTGTTCTTCGGCTGCATTTTCTTTATCATCAACAATACCAACTCTACTCTTTGGTTGAAATATGGGAACAATCTCTATCTCCTTAGGCTTGTCTCCTTCCAAACATGAGCTATCTAATGTCCCCTCTAACAATCTAAAGCTTACTCATCAAAGGTAACATGTCTAGAGTGTATCACCTTATTCGTTGTTGGATTCCAAATACGATATCCCTTTATTCCGTATGTATAACCTAGCAAAACACACTTGGTTGCTCTCAGCTCCAAATTATCGAATCATGTGTTATGCACATAAACAGGATAACCAAAAATATGAAAGTAAATGAGTATGGTAGACTTCCCTCTCCATGGCGCTTCTAGAATCTTCCCACCAATGGCTGAACATGGAATCTGATTAATGATGTGAGTAGCAGTTGATTTAGCTTCAGCCCAAAAGCCTTTAGATAAGTTTGTAGTCAATCTCAAGCCACTAGCCTTCTCTAGTAGAGTTCTATTAATCCTTTCAGCAACCCCATTGGATTGTGAATCACCGAATGTAGTAAAATGTCTCCTAATACCATGCCGTCTTCAGTATCCAAGGAACTCCATCGAGACATATTCACTGCCATTGTTGGATCGAAGAATCTTCAATTTCCTTCCAGTTTTGTTTTCGACGAGAGCTAACCATTCCTTAAACTTTTCAAACACTTCCAACTTAACCTTCATTACATACACCCAAACCTTGCACAAGTAGTCGTTAATGAAAGATACAAAGTAGTGAGCTCCCCCATTGGAAGCTACAGAAACGGGTGCCCAAACATCTAAATGCACATAGTCAAGTACCCTTCTAGAATTGTATGCTCATCAGCACCAAATGATACTTCGGTTTGCTTACTCAGAACACACTCCTAGCAGAAATCCAATTTGTTGAAGCTTTCTCCTCTGATCTACTTCTTCCTATAAATAAATTCTATGTTCTTCTCCAAAGTATGACCTAAACTTAAGTGCCAAAGTTTAGTAGAATCCAAAATTTTAACGCTATCGACTCCAACATATGATTCCCCTTGAACAATGGTACCCTTCAGCAAATAAAGATATCGGACCTCTATACCCTTCGTTACTATAAGTGCCCCTCTAGACCTTCAAACCGTCTCTGTCGATGGTAAGTTTACATCATAATGATGCTACCTGCCCTAACGATATCAAAGACTACCGAAAACTGGTACATAACAAACATCTGAAAGAGCACGGACAATCCCATCGAACATGCGAATTGAACGAACTCCCATGGACCTACATGTAGCATTATTACCCATAAGAATGGAACTTCCTTCATTAGCAATGAAGGAATCCTTCATTAGCAATGAAGGAAGAATAATAATCCTTGTTGGGTGTCATATGGAATGAAGCTCTTGAATCAAAGACCCAATGGTCTGCAACATCCGATACTACAACTATCAACACATCGTATCTTCATTCTCCACCGCAATAGATAAAGAACCCCCAGTTTCCTTCTTTAAATCTAGACAGTCTCTTCTCCAATGATCCGGTTTCTTACAATGATGACACCTTCCATCTTTAAACTTACTACGACAGTGGGGCTTCTTCGAATTAGAATGACCCTTTAAATTCCTTTTCTTCTTCTTTGTTCTTCCTCTCCCAACAAACAAGCCAGAACTACTATCACTTCCTCCACTACTATCTCCTAAACCTAAAACCTTCAACTGATCTCTCAACTCCTCACTAAGCAAACTTGTCTTCACATCATCTAACGTCATTGTTTCTCTACCGTAGATGAGATTGTTAACGAAAATGGTGAACCGCTTTAGAAGTGAATGCAATAGAACCATAACTTTATGTCCTTCATCAATCTTCAAATCTAATAACTTTGTTTTCACCAACAGGTCATCAAATATTCTTAGATGTGCTTTAATGGGAGAACCTTCCTTCATCTTATAGGTGAAGAAGGTCTTCAACAAGATTAATCGGTTAGTTAAAGATTTCTACATGTAGAGGTCTTCCAACTTCCTCCAAATTCCTCTAATGGTAGTTTCTTGACTAATTTAAAAAGTAATATTCTTACCCATAGCAAGTTGGAGTGTAGTATAAGCTCATTCTTTCATCTCCTTCTTCTCTACAGTGGACATAGATGGATCTAAATCGTCTAACTAATAAACCATGTCGTGGACGCGATTTCTTCATAGTACTGCCTTCATCATCCACTGCCACTTCTCAAAATCTCCTTTTCTGTTCTATTTCTCTATCGATAACTGTGAACCTGAAGTCATGTAGGAACCCCTAATATATGGAGCAACTACTGGTACTGAACTAATCTATGATGTATTATTGTCACTAGTTATTCTACCCAATACCTTCTATGCAACAGTAAACTTGAAAGCTCTGATACCGGTTGTAAAGGGGTGATTAATCCCTTATAGAGGAAAAACCTAATTATAGGATCATGTTATAGTGCGGTAAAATAAATAGATCGATCAATTCTCCAACCAGATCATTATTATTCCAAAAGCAATAGTAAATAACTATAAATGAGAAAAGAGAACACAAGAGATTTATAGTGGTTTCACTATCATTAAGATAGTGTACGTCCACGTTGGGAAAGATGAGCTTTATTACTTTCAATAAACAAGAGAGATTATAATAGACACTGCAACAAAATACCCTTTTTACAACGGGCAATAGCCGTTGTAATAAGGGTTTTGTAATGGGCTTGGGCTCGCCGTATTACGCGATGTTGTAATAGACCTAAAAGATTTTATAACATTTTAAAACCATTGTAAAAGCCCGTTGTAGTAAATATTTTTTACAATGGTCCACAGCCGTCGTAATAGGATCTTTTACAATGGTAATTTCCTGTTGTAAATCTGTAACATTTCTCTGGAAAACATGATATTACAACGTGTATTGACTATTGTAGTAGCTTATAATACAACTGGCTCGACCTGTTGTAATACGCCTCAACTACAACAGGCATGAACCGTTGCAGTATGCCCCAACCTCAATAGGATTGACCGTTGTCGTTTTATCTTTTGCAACTGTTTTAGACCATTGCAAAATAAATGCAAAATCGAAAAAACAATTAGCTGCAGCTTCTATACTACAATACACCAGTACCAATATTTATTAATTTAAAGACTAATAAATATTATCATAAAACAACCAAAATCACACATACAAAAAAGTTACTAAAAAGCCAAAACGAATTTTACATTCGCATCATTTGTAAAGTCTTAATAAAATCACAAATCATTGTCATTCAAGCCCAAAACTAGTATAAAAGAAGCTGAATACAAACAATCATTAACATACATACATTGTTCAACTTTTTTCGTCTAAAGAAAAACATGAACCTTAACATACATTGTTCATCTTCGTATTTGCTGGCTTTAGTGAAGTTTTCACATACCAGAAGTCATAGTTCTCATCATTCCAGGCCCGAGTACATTTGTTGTATGGCTTGTCAGCTCCAACTATATAACCATGGAAAATGGAAGAAAAGCACTAACAGTAGACAATTTATATAAAACAAAAGCGTGATGTGTAAAAGCTGAAGTAATGTATATTATACAGTAAGGTAAATAAAATGTATACCTCAAGCTATATAGTTAGTCAAAAATGGGAATAGTAATAGTTCACATTGAGATTATTTGACCGATTCAAAAGTAAATAACTGTATCCTATAATAGTTTAAACATGCTTACGAAAATAGGTCACTATAAGTCAGAAGTATTATTGACCTGTAAATATGACAGACCTGGGGATATGGTAGTACCGGTAGCTTTATCATCTCATATACTATCTAAATGTCATGTTAAAAAACAAAATTGTAACTTTGATCAATGATACTCTGGTCAATGATCCAAACAAGAAGGGATTAAATATCATGGCAAAAAGAGTGAATAATTGATCATAATTTAGCCAGATAAAATCATATCTGTCTGTACAGTCAAAAAGTAATAATAAACAAACACTAAAAAAATGAGGAATATTTTTATTCATTTCGTCGTGTACACCCTCGAGTTATATTTATTGAACAAAGTGAAAAGTTAAAATATGATAAGGTAATTATCAAAATAAGCATATTCACCCACATACAAATGTGTTATATAGGTGGCGATAAATAAAAACACAATACAGACTAGTTCATTTATGTGCTTAGTTTCAGTGTTGATTAGTATGGGTAGCCCGGGTCATGGAAATATCTTAACCCATTGAGTAAAATCTACATAAAAAAGAAGAAGAAATTAACATCAGTTAGCAATTTTCAAAAATGAAATTTAGACTTACTACATTTGCTGCAATCTTGTTATTCCAGTCAAAAATGAAATTAGTTCTTTCTCCGCCTTCCTTTATAAGTTTTGCTTCAGTTCATAAGTTATTCCGGTCGTAAATTTTTGGTAGAGTATGAACCAATAACAAAAGAATCGACCATTTCTGTTTTTTTTTTGCAATAATCAACATGGAAGATAAAGTTTATTATGAATGGATAATTAGATTGTGTTCTTGTTGTACGCAACTCATCAGCTCATTACATTTGTAGTAAATTTATTCTAGCAAATTGATTTCAAACTGCTGATTTTTTCTATATTCTAGGGAAGCTATTAATGAGCATGTCGATGTGGGAAATATTTATTCTATAATTGATGAGTGCCACTTTAAATCTACTGCTAATGGCTAATATTTACTTTGTCTAAGGATGAAGTGGCATCAGTTTTTCCCTATTAATTTGAAATGCAAGCATGAATAATATTTCTTTGCTCTCACTTTTCAAGTAATGTATTCCTATTCGCTCATGCTTTGTGCACTTTCTAGCCTAGAAAAAAATAATCTTTCGTATGTTTGATCCAAGTGTCTTATTTAGCACAATGAGAATTTTTTGTAAGTATAGACAATGCTCTGAACTTTGTTCTATCTTCTATTCTAAACTTTGCTTGGGTCACACAACATGTTTGCATATATGTTGGTGAAAATTTTCGGCTTTACCACACTCAATTAGACCGTGAGGCAGCTTTTTGGCTAGTTTTTCTCACGATTAGGAATCAGTCAACTTAATCTTAGTTAAATTCACCTTTAGGAAGCGACTGTATTGATAAATGCTTACACAGTCGAGTAGTTGCACTTCAACTGTTTGTTGAAATATCAAGACGGACTAATGAACAAAAGAACAATTAAAAGTAAGTAGGAGAAATGTAAAAGACACAAAGATTTTTATGCGGTTTAGATTGTTGTTAATCCTACGTCTACGGGGCAATCCAGTATATTTTATTATTTTTTGTACAAGAGATTTCAATTGCCTTGGGGCGTACAATATTTCGCTTTGTTTTTAGGAAGGAGAAGAAGTTGAAAACGAAGATCCTCTTTCTTTGTCATTACGCCTTTCCTTTTATAGTATGGAAAGCGCACCGTGGGAGGTTGATATCATCTCACTCGTTTTTTTCTGTTATCTCCGCCCTTGGATTCTTCCACCTATCACTTATCTATGATGTTTATCCTTTATGCCTGGAATGGTGATGGCTTTTTGGCAGGAAATCTTGATATTGGTGGGATCTTGGAAATTTGAAGTGGGATGCTTGAAATTGGGTAGGAAGCCCAGGTTTGCATAGGCCAGCCTCCTCTCTCTTGGCATGGTAAGCTGCTTTGAGAGAATTAGTAGGAAACTGCCCCGAAGCCTTAGTACATTGCTAACGTATGAGAATGGGTGCAGTTGTGGATGCTTCTGGTGTTCAGATCATATTGCCCCATTGTTGCCTTTATTTTCTTGGCGTCATTGGTCGTCATGTTGGGTTAGAATGGAGTAGCTCTTCCCATTCTGTTCTGAGGGTTGATTGGGTATGTGTCATTGTCGTTTGTCTATAAGGTTGAGCCTGCGTTGAAGCATATCTTGGGTGGACATGTTTATAGCTCTTTTAGAGTGCTTTTAGCTCTGTATGGCCCTGTCTAAGTTGCCTCCAGTGTGTGCTTGTGCAGACCTGTTCCTATAGATGTTTGATAGAAGGTGAGTGTGGTTAACTCAAAACCCCAGTGTGTGCCTTTATTTCTGGATGTAGCCAGTGTATTCTGCTTTGTTTTCCCGATGCATGCGGCACCTTGTTCTTTATAGCCTTCCCCTTGCTAATAAGGGTCCAGGTCTAATTTAAGTGTCATGATCTTGAGCCTGTTTTATGCCCCATCTCCTTGCTATAAGAATAGTATCTCTGAATTCAAGCCTTATATGTTTCCTTTTATTGTAGCTTGCGGTAAGAGCAGGTGTAACACTTGCCCCTCAAGTCCGCGGCAACAACAGGTCAGGGTAGACTTTTCGCCTTATGGACCCGGTCTGTATCCCCACTCAGTCTTGTCTAATTTGTCTCCTCGACACTGGGAATAAATCTTTTTAGCTAGACGTGCATTTAATGCTCTAATACACGTGTCGGTGTCTTACTAGACCACTTTTAACAGCTGTTCAATCTGCCCTTTCATTTTTCTAGGCATATTTTCACAAGTTTTTTATACTCATTATTTTCTACAACAATTCTACGCTTCTCAGATTCCTTGATCATTTCAATCGTGTGGCCATAATTCAAACTCAAGTGCGTATTTTCTTTCTTCATCTTCCCTAAAATTTTCATTCATCTTCTTGCTTGCATACAATTTCTACTGGATTAATTTTCAAATTTAGGGGTAATTTCGTAGATTAAGAATAGAATAGGTGATTTTAATTCTCGCTCGACCCTTCTTTGATATAACATCTTGGGTTTTGAAATGGATTCTTCTACTTCCTCTTCTTTGTTTCCCCCTTTTGAAATTACTCGTCTAAAGGATGCCACTGGTGTCCTTAGACAATTCGAATTGCAT
This sequence comes from Allium fistulosum, assembly GCA_030737815.1. Lineage (NCBI taxonomy): Eukaryota > Viridiplantae > Streptophyta > Magnoliopsida > Asparagales > Amaryllidaceae > Allium > Allium fistulosum. The sequence goes on along the minus strand of CM060902.1, from coordinate 371,460,888 downwards.
GGGTATGCACCTAGGGTTTTAGAATCTTATGAACGGATGGATACCCCACCGAAGGGTTACATTGCCATTAATCAAGAGCGTATTCGGTGTGGGGTGCTTCTTCCTATGCATTTGGTAATCCATGAATGGCTCACTACCCTAGGTGTTTCTCCGGTCCAACTTGCTCCCAATTCATACACCTTTGCTTTAGCCACCTTTATCCTTTACGTTGAAAATGACATTAATCTTAGTGGCGAGGATTTTCGAGGTAAAAAGGAGTCCTGGAAAGGGGAATCAGGGTTTCTTTTATATTCGGGCGAAAGACTCGTTTCTGACAGGCATCCCTAGTAGGACCGAAAAATGGATCTCATTTTATTTCTTTATTCCAAATTATGATGGATTCCCTTCCTTTCCTCAACATTATTTCATTCATACCATTTCTTTAGAGGTAAATGGATGGTTGTACGAGTCTCATAGGCAGCAGATTCAGAGTTTGCTAGTAGAGGTTAGGAAAATAACATAGTTGTATGCTGAGTCGAATCTGAAAGCTCGTGGTTTGCTACTTCCTCACCATATACTTTCTAGAAGCAGATTTAAGCGCACTCCTTCCCCGACTAAGATTGTAGGTATATGTAGTTTGTAATAAAAAATTTGTTGCCATACCTATGATTTAAACTTCATCATCTTTCTATTTGCAGATAACATGGATAAGGATGCTATTGCTACAATTCGTAAAGCTTTGGAGGTGGAGAGGGAGGAGAAGAAAAAGAAGGCTTCGAAGAGGCCATTTGAAGTGTTTGATGATCCTTATACTCCTTTCAAGAAATTGGTTGTTTCTCCTTCATCTGAGGTTGCATTCTCGTCTGATGTGAGAGTTCTTTCTTCTCTAACTCCTGACCTTCTGGGTGGATTGGTTCTTCTTCTCAGGATGGAATCTACCCCTAACACAGGAGGCTTCACCGCATCTGAAGTTTCCAATTATGCTTTGATAGAGAAGGTTTGGAAGTATGCACAAGGTCCTATTTTTCTTTCTGCCTTTGCTTCTGAGATGTCTTCCTCTACCATTTTGTCAAAATTTGTGAAGCTATGGTCTTATGGGAGTGATCATTTTTCTTTTCCTTTTCTCTTTCGCATTGCGTTGGTTTGTGACACATGTTGTTTCGTGTTTTCCACTCTTGTAGTCTGTGGTCTTAATGATGAAGGTATGTGAATCAAGGAGTGTCTAGGCTCTGCTTTCGAGTCGGGTAGCTAAGCTTGAAGCCGTTCTTGCCTCGGCCAATACTGCACTGGCTTCTGTTAAGGTAAAGGTGGAGGAAGAGGCTAGAATGCTTCGTGAGCAGGTTGAGAAGGTTGAGAAGGAGGTTAAGGCCGCTGAGGATGTTCATGCTGCAAAGGAGCGTAAGCTGAAAGAAAAGGGCAAAGCTCTAGCCAGGGTTAAAGAGGAGTTGGAAAAATCTAATAAAGAACTTGACACTATCACTTCAGATGTAACTTATGGCTTTTATGCTTCGGCTAGACATCAATACAAGGTGTAAGTTAAGCCTTACTTTGTGAAAGATGAATCTGTAGCGAACTTGATTTTTGCATATTGTCAGAATAAGTGGAATGCAGAGGAGGATGAGGGAGCTGATGTTGACTTGAGCCGTTCTAAGCACCTTTCTTAGGAAGAGAAGAAATAGGCTGATGCAGATCTAGAGAACCGGCAACTTAAGGAACAAAACCAACTTGCAAACAAGGTTAACTCACCTTCTCCAATATATTTAGATGAGTAAATCCATCATCTTTTGTATTTTGTTTGACCTAAGATTTTGAAATTTCACTTTGTTATGTGTAATGTGACATATTGTTTGTTTTAATCTTCTTGCAAATGATTATAATTTCTTCATTGTTTTTTTTGTATTCGAGAGTGAACGTGTTCGCAAAACTGTTGAGAGAGACTGGGGCTAGGCTTGAAAAACAAACTCTAAGCCGCCTTGGGTTAAGCACTACGGCCATGGTTTGACACAAAAATGAATTAGACAAGAATTATGTTGATCTTAAGAATAGAACTGAGGTTTTACTAACCCAAATAGGCCAAATAGTTCAGGAAAAGGAAGCACATAGCGATTTTGTGTTACATCGATGGTGATACACACTAGAAAATAACTCAATTCCATTATATAGTCCCCCTAGAATGGTTTAGCATTAAGCTCAGGGCTTTGATTAATAAATGAACTCTCAGTGTCTTGGTTAATTTTAGTTATGTAGTCAAGTAGGAGCGACGTAATTAATAATGGTTGTTTTAGTAATGAAACTTAATTTTGTATGTTTTAATTAGAGGAATGAAATTTACTTCAATATCGGTTCTCTTTGGGATCTGTTCAATATTAATCGTGTCTGTTATTAGGATGCTTCTGAGAGTGACGTTGCTCAACTGAGGTATGATGTTGAGAGACTCGAAATAGAGCTAAAGTTTAAATGTGCAAAGTTTACAAAGGATCAAAGCGCGTTAGAGCTTCAATATGATTGCAATAGGAAACTTTGCGCGTGGTTAGGGAATGCTGCTTCAAAGCTTGACGGGATAAAGGAAACAATGAAGGTGTGAGATGAACATTATGGTATTGCATATAAGGAAGATATTGCAAAATATAAGAAGCAAATGGAGGATATGTCTATTGAGATTGCCAGACTGTTTGGTGAACCGGAGGCTGATAAATATAGTAGGTTGATTGAGGTGTCTCAAGTAGATATTGCTTTTGTTCCTCTTATGAGTTATGCATCTTCTTTTCTTCATGCTGATGGTCGGAATATTGTTACCAAGAGATTATTTAGTGACCTTTCAAATGAGAGCAGGAAGACGAAGGTTCAACTAATAGAGACTTTAAATGACCCAAGAAATAAAGCAACATTCAAGGTGTGTGAACTCAAGAGTGCATTACTGTACTCTCAGAGTGGAGTTGCTTCTTGTCCAAATAAGCTCGAGCAAGAGAAAGTTAGAAGTAAGAGAGCTGAGGCGCTGTTTCAATGGTCCTGAGATGTTCTAGGCTTTTTCTATCACATATTGGGTCAAAACTTTCAGAATGAAGTAACAGTTGATCTGTCTGAGGATCCTTGGTCAGGAGCTCGTTATGACCCTTCATGGACCTTTATTACTAGTACAGTTATATCTCTTCCTAATGCTACACTGATTTAGTGTTCTTTTGTTAAGGCCTTAGCATAAGGGAAACACTTATGTCTTTCTTAACTTGCTTGGGAAATTAGATTTCTGCCTAATATTTCTTTGTGGAAAATATACGAATCTTTTTAGTAGTCTCAATTTTCTTATTTTACATTGTTTATTCGATTTTTGGTATTGGTTGACTTACTCATCCTTCTCTGACTTATTTATTTTGTTTTGGATTTGGAGGTGGCTGCTCTGCAAAATAAGTTAGATTCTGCTCAGCTCGGAATAGGGGAGCTGGAAGATTTATTAAAGAATGCTGACAACATGTATATAGATGTGTATACGAATGAGATTAAAAAGTTTAGAGGAAAGATTATGGAGATGGATAGAGAAATGGCAAAGCATATGAATGCAAAAGGGAGCTCTGCATTGATTCCAACTTCACATGTCCACCTCTGATCAGATGCATTTCCTGTTCGTCTGTTTGGGGAGGACACGACTGAGATTCTTAAGTGGAAGAATGATGTGAAAACTCATTATGAGGCCAAGATTAAAGAATTAGAAAATTACTTTAAGGGAGAGTTAGGGATACCCGATACTCGAGTTTCCTCATTCTTGTCTGCTGAGCATGAATTCTTTGGTCCCCTCTCCAAGGACTTCGAAAAGACAAGGGGGCATCTCCAGGGCGAACTTAAGAAGATAAAGAATGTAGCCATGATGCGAATAAATGCCTTGGAAAATAAGGTATACAGCTCGGAGTGTAAGGCATGATTAGATACTATCGTGGTTTCCCAAGGTAGGATTGACAGGGCATCTCTTTTGAATGAACTTCACGAAGAGAAGGTAAAAATGAAAATGGCAGAAATTGATCGGCAATTTTAGAAGAAAATAGCAGAAAACACCAGAAAAGTCATTTCGCGTTGAAAAAATGCTACCAAAACCTTTAGTAGCGTTTCGGCAAACGCTGCAACATGACATGCAACTAAAAGTCTGAAAGTTTTAGTTGCATTGTAGTGAACGCTACCCAAAAAAACATATTGTAGCGTTTTTGAAACCCTAAAAAAATTGCAGTGTTTTATTTGTCCTACTATATATTTTTTGTTGCATTTTTCTCTGCTACAATATGTTTTTTGTGTAACTTACATTTATTCTCGAGCACTTTTAAAGCGCTATGAAACTTATTGATTGTTGTGTAACATATTTTATACTCTGCTATTTACTGTTAATGGCTCGTATCATTTCCGATAATCAATTATAAATAATAGTCATATTAAAACCAACAATCCATCACATAATTATCATTTTCAAACCTACATCAATAAATCATATAATCATCATACTCAAATAATTGAAAAAACATGTTAATAGCATAATCAAGTATAATATTCATAACCATTTCGATAATAGTATTTCGACAAAACGAGCGAAGTCGCATACCACAACCGTTCACAAACAAGTTTACACAACTAGTACGAACAAAATATTATAATATATATAAAAATTCATTGCTTAATTACCGAAAATTCTTTGTTACAGCTGTTCTTCGCTTTGGAAACTTCTCTTCGAAAGTTCAATGCCTGCACAAGTGAAAACACAACATATAGTCAAACAATTATTTTAATTTGTAGGACTTCAAATCTGATAGTCAAACAATTATATTAATTTTGACAAAACTTAGTTAATTTTTATTAACTTGGTTAACTTATTATTATCATTATTATTAAAACTCAAATAACATAATTATATTATTAGTATTAACTTAGTTAATTTTTATAAACTGGGTTAACTCATCATCATCGTCATTATTTATAAAACTTTGTTAAATTAGTTATATTATTATTATCATTTATAAAATTAGTTAACTTAAACTTAGTTAATTTTATAAAACTTGTTTAATTTTAACAAAACTTAATTAATTTTTTATAACTTGGTTAACTTAGTTAATTTATTATTATTATTATTATTATTAAAACTTGGTTAACTTATTATTATTTTTATTATTATTATTATAAATTTAGTTAATATTTATAAACTGGGTTAATTCATCATCATCATCATCATCATTTATCAAACTTTGTTAAATTAGTTATATTATTATTATTTATAAAATTTAGTTCACTTAAACTTAGTTAATTTTATAAAACTTGTTTAATTTTAACAAAACTTAAAAATTAACTTGGTTAACTTAGTTAATTTATTATTAGTATTATTATTAAAGCTCAGTTAACTTAATTATATTATTATTATTATTATTATTATAAACTTAGTTAATTCATCATCAACATCATCATCATCATCATTATTTATAAAAAATTTGTTAAATTAGTTATATTATTATCATTTATAAAATTTAGTTAACTTAAACTTAGTTAATTTTATAAAACTTGTTTAATTTTAACAAAACTTACTTAATTTTTTCTAACTTGGTTAACTTAGTTAATTTATTATTATTATTATCATTATTATTAAAACTTGGTTAACTCACAATTATTATTATTATTATAGTTAATTTTTATAAACTTAGTTAATTCATCATCATCATTATTTATTAAACTTTGTTAAATTAGTTATATTATTATTATTTATAAAATTTAGTTAACTTAAACTTCGTTAATTTTATAAAACTTGTTTAATTTTAACAAAACTTAGTTAATTTTATTAACTTGGTTAACTTAGTTAATTTATTATTAGTATTATTATTAAAGCTCAGTTAACTTAATTATATTATTATTATTATAAACTTAGTTAATTCATCATCATCATCATCATTATTATTTATAAAAATTTCTTAAATTAGTTATATTATTATCATTTATAAAATTTAGTTAACTTTAACTTAGTTAATTTTACAAAAATTGTTTAATTTTAACAAAACTTACTTAATTTTTATTGACTTATTTAACTTAGTTAATTAGTATTATTACTATTATTATTAAAACTCGGTTAACTTAATTATTATTATTATTATTATAAACTTGGTTAATTTTTATAAACTTATAATTCATCATCATCATCATTATTAATATCTATAAAACTTTGTTGAAAAGTGTGTAAGCTAAACATTAGTCATTCTATGGAACTTTAGTTTTACATTCAGCTATATTAAACAAAATTCAGCTATGTTAAACGAAATATATTAACTTGTTAAAAAGTGTGTATGAGTAGAAGCTACTAACCAGGGTATCATATCTTAAGGGCAACTAAGATATGAAATTTTATGGATTTGAAGCCTTGGTAGCAGCCTCTCTTCCATTGTGGCATTTCTTTACCAAACAGTATTCTCCTTTATCGATGCTACAAATAAGGCTGGCTCTTGACTGATTGACCCCATTTGTGACCTCAGCCAGTTCAACTGCAGCTTCGTAATGTCAACATCATCAATTAATATCTCGCCTGAACTAGGATCATAATATCTTTCAAGCAAAGCAATCACAACTGATTGCTCTTGATAATACATATAGGTAGCCTGTGGAATCATGAATCAACCAACTGTGAATTACAGAGATGATTAAAAAGGACTTGACCTAACCAGATATAGTATATATATTTAATCAGTCAAGTACCATACAGCATTGCCTTATCATAATGTCACGGTTACCACTTGGGCATTCATCGCTGCATGTGAGTTTTGCCAGAGAGAAACTTAATGGAAAGCTAGACAATAATATGTGTAATTGTGCCTAGATAACTAGAAGTTAAATTAAATTAAACATCATGAAATCAAAACTATAGATTATGTATTGGGAAAGATACTAGCAGATCAACTCACTTCAAAAAAAAATTATTTTTTTAAACAAAAAAAAGAAAGGGTAAGAAGAAGACCTATATCAATGTTAATCGGTTTGTTTATCAAGGATATATAGGAAATAACAGATTACCAGAATACTGTTTTTTGTAATCATATCATGTTCTAAAATAAAGTAAACTAGCATTTAAATCTAGGTGATATAAATGAAGAAAACTAAACATTGAACCTATCTATCAAATTGTGCATTCAAATCACATAATAACCAAAATCCACAACTGCATACACCACAATTACACTGTCATCTCCACAATTACACTTCATTGCAATCCACAACTGGCGATCAAACTACAACCCTCTACAACCTAAAACTAGTTATAATACCAACAAATTCCATTTGATAATAGTTTGGGGGGAAAAATATGCAGTGGTTGTAATGAAAAGAATATCACATTGTCGTAGATTTGTACAGTTTGCTATTCGGACCTGCATGTTGTTAGAAAAGGGAAAAACAACTTACTTCATTATCCAAAAGCTGCAGGTTAAGTGAGTAAGGCTCGTTTATACTCTGATTTACCAAAATTCGAAGTCGAGCAACCATAACTTGGACGGTTGACAAATTTGTTCCATACACCAAGTTGGACAACGATTAAACAGTTGGGTTCATTGTGCCTACAATAATCAGAGAGCAATGAGTTTCATAATGCATAATAAATTGCAACATATTACTTAATTGAATAATAGAGAAACCAGAGGATACAACAATGTTATTTGCTGTTTGTTCTTTACTTGTGGGTGAAAAAAGGGTCTTGTTTACAATTTAGATTATCTGTCAACCTTGTTTTGCAGCAAACAAAAGGTATAATAATATGTCGGGTAGAAGGAAATGGGATGAAATAGTGGAGGCAGTTTTTAAAACTACTATGTCACTACTGCCACCGAGTACTGTTATACAACATATTCAACCCATTACTTTTATGAATGTTGTTCAAACTAATGGTCAAAATGTTTCAACATCCACTGTCACTTATGTAACCACAACTTTCAAAAATAGCTCTGTTTTAACTTTTCTCTACCTGCAGCTTCTTGCTCTTGCCTACGTAATTTTGCTGTTGTTATCTTTTGCCTTTCCTGCACTCCTTATGGTTGCACGCATATGTGCTCTAAAACCAATTAAAGTATCTTGTCACCTAATTTAATATTTTATAATTTAACGATGAGTGACAAAAATAATTTGCATAAAGAAGTTCAGATTGCAGAAATAAGCTTTTCGAAATTGTCTTTTCTAAGTTAATAAAGGCACCTCTACATATAAAGAGGATATTTTTAGTATCAATCTGTAACATAATGCAAGATTTATATATGTAATAGTAAAATTTCCGTCTCTATACAGTTTTAACTTAAACTGAGATTATTTTGATATATACATTACACACAGCCCAGAAACCATTACTCTGCTAAACAAAAAAATTCAAATCAAAGTTCTATGAAACATGCAAAAATATCTATATGATTGCGACATCAGTAACCATTGGGAGTAGTTACTGATTATAGTAAATTTCATACACTAAACACTTAAAGAAAGTCTTGATTAATAGATAAAAATAGTCGTTAAAGCCAATTCACCTTGCAAACTATACTTGCACAATGATACCCTCAAGTTGAAAGTATCCAATAACGTTCAAAATGGAAGAATATAAGGTAAAGCAAGTTAGTTTAACATGCTAAAGTAAGTAAAAAAAGAAACAATGGCCAATAACAGAGATATTACTTGGAGAAACATTACAGTAATATTGGAGATATCTTATTACTATATTCAGAGACTTGGAAGGATGAGGAACAAAATGTTGTTTTTGTCTATTTGATATTGGTATTCATACATAGCAGTACTTGGCTTAGAGTCAAAAGTTAAAATAAAACGAAAAATTATATTAAAAGATCTAAAAAATGATTGAAGTAGGAATAAGTGACCTTCAAAGAAGTGTACTATTACAGTAGCTATTTCAAGAATTTTGATGATGGTTTCCAACATTAAGTGCAAGCTATTCTGATCACCATGTATTGCTTTACGCACATCATGCATTTGAATTTATTTATCTGAAAATTTTGCAGCTTTTGATGATGTAATTCATGTGATGTACTAGATTTGATCAAGCCAGCGTTTACAGAAGTTGATTCACAAAATTCATTTTCTTGACAAGCTTTATCACATAATTTAGTGAACTACTGCAACTATCGAGTTTTTAAGACATGAATGAAATCATCATTATGAAGTAGTTTCGAGAAAAAATACCAAGGTTCATGTAACCTTGAGCGGAGTTGACATATACACTATCCCAATGTGGAGGGTACAACCCCAGCAATCAATAATAATACAGAGAACCTTTATACAAGATAGAACCTATATATATATATCCAATAACCATTTATTATGGATCACCAACTTTATATGTGGTATAATTGATCCCACTTATTGAGCAAATCATTTAAGTCAAGGGATGAATAGGAACACAGAAGGATGGGTACATGAGATCTGATCTACCTTTATATATCTTTCGGGAATCTTGGAAATAAAATCTTAAGAAATGGTCGGTTTTTGTCAGCCAACTAAGCTGAGAATTTTCTCTAGAGCTGAACAAAGGCAGCAAGCTACATCTTGATTACCTTGTTCATTATATGATAGAAATATAGAGTCAGATGCTTCATATTGGTGTGGTACTTATTGAACAAGCATCTGACTTTGGACACTGAATCCATCTAGCAATTTACGTGTTTATAATTGAATTAAACCTTTATTGTTGAAGATGTCTAACATGTCTTTGTTTAGAAATCGCTTTGCCAAACACAGATTATACCAGTTCTACTATATGTAAATACAACTCAATTAATATGCACCAGCATTGAGGTAAATGCTCAATGTTTATCCGATACATGAGATATCACGTCCGACTAACGGGGTTGATTCTCCCACTATGCTAATCCTACTCCTATGAATAATCACAATTACAGTGCACAACTGTACATGTAAAGCGATATGTGTATCATTGCTCTGTAAAGCATGTATCTAATGAGCCCTAAATCAAGTAAATATACTTGGTAAAATCTTGAATCTGAGATATCTACAGTCGTGATCATCACACGCACACAACCGCATGCACGTAGTAGCTAGTGCTCTACCAGAAAGTGAACAGAGCTAATGGGAAAAAAATCAGGTTTAGAACATCATCAGTGTGAAATAGACTTATTACAGTTATTTTATTTATTAATTGTATAAATACTTATAAAATCGGGTGGAATGAGTGAAAAATGATAGGTATAGAATAGATGTCATCAACTCATTAGTCATAAGTAATTCCTCTGCAAATCACAACCCATTTCTAACTATAAATGTACAAATTTCGAACAAATATATGGTCTCCTAAAAAATAAAAAATAAAAAAAATAAAGAAAAGCAACAACCTTTACAACCAAGTCTAACTATTTGTCCTGTCTTTTTTGAAAATGTTGGATCTTTTTTAATCGACTAACATAAAAACAAATGTAAGATATAAAGACCGTAAAAACTAAGGACTAAGCACTGTAATATTGTGAGAGGTCAAAGCACAACCATGTCTATTTTTTCTAGGATGCAATAGCTTAATCAATAGTGTGCAATCTGAAATTGTAAAGAGAAGTTTTGGCTCTCCAATGATACGCAAGTGTGAATTATCCTCCAAAGGGAATAATTAAATTTAGTTATATCCATGAACTGTGCCTGAATAATCATTCTTGATCAAAATAATACATTACTTCTAAAATAAACTAGTATTATATTTGCCTACTAAAATAAACCAAAAGTATATAAAATTGATATGCACTAAACAAACATATCCTTGAATTAATGAGTGGTACAGCGAAACAAGAAGCACATACACCGGAAGATCTTAGTTGATTATCTGCACTATCATCATCCTCCCAAAATCCTTCTACGACCATTCGCATCAAATTATATGCCACTTTTAGCCGATTATCTACACTATTAACTACATGCTCAAAGATCTTATTCATGGTCAGAAAAAAATCACTTAAAGTTAACAATTTAAGAGATTTCAGCTTCTACGGTTGAAGGAAAGGCAACATTAGATGATCACCTGAATACACAACTGATTAGTTGGTGCAAACTATTCAGAAAGTTCAATGCAATGCAATGCTATTTCAGCTTTATAGTGGTTGTCACTAATGCTTATCATGTAATCAATCATTCAATCAATAATAACTTCAACAATAGCCAACTTAGTCATCTTATACAGAAGCTCAAACGTCTTCAGCGTCAAAGTGCCATCTGGATCCTATTCTAAGAGTGGAATAAAATCAATAACATGTTCTTCTGCTGCCGATGCATTCTAAATGAACAAGGAAATGCAATTAAAATGCTAAAAATTTTTCCCTTTGTGACCATATCATTTTTTATGAAAACTAATATATGACACCTTTTGTATGTCACTTGCTCATTGATGCTGGTTTTACACATCCGTGAGTAATTATCTACTACGGATTGTAGAATTATTATTAGACAATATTATATATTTTCATGGTAAATATGATTGCCTTTCTTAATGACATTGCATTCCACTCTCAATGACTCGGTGCATGTCCTTTTTGCCTTGTAGTTACCAAGATATATTTGCAACATTTAAAGTTACAGTCACAAACACATAATAGTCAAGCTATATCAATCCAAGAAGTGTTTCGATTATCGTGCTATGTATTATCAAACCCAAAAATTACAAAAGACTTCTTCAACATTATCAACAGTCTACTTCGCGCATTGTCGGTTCTTTGTTGCCAACAGGTGACCATATACATGATAGTTGGCCCAATACTTGTGCTAAGCTCAAGAACGTAAACTTTCGTCCCATTAAGCATAATATATTTGTCAATAAGGTATAACACAACATCCACATAAGAGGTGTGTTACATAATAATTCAACATCTTTAATTATAGCTAAGTTGTTATCACCGATCTAATAGACATAAGGCTATAGCATATCTATTCATGTTTATTAGCACTCCTAATCTCCAAAAGTATTCAAATACAGTAACATGAAATATAAACATCAATTTACCTAAAGAAGCAATCCCCACTTCATTATTAACCGCACCATCTATTGAATCCACTATTGTGCAAAACAAACTAGAGAAGAAACAATTAATGTACAAAACAACACAAGGACTAAAAATAGAAAAACACATAATATTATTACTAAGTCATAGAGAATAAAGAAAGTAGCAATTATTTTAATTGAGATGAACAAAGAATAAACACCAAAATCAGAATTATACAAGTAATATGACAAATAGTAAAACAACAAAATTATTAAATAAATTACAAAATATTTACCTTTCCAAAATTCAAAGCTCGAGAAATTTAGTGTTATGGTTTCAAATGAAATATAGTCAAAATCAATATAACAACAATTTCAATTGAGATGAACAATGAATCATGGAAGTAATAATTAGGTTACTAGAATCGTAAAACAATTAAACAAATAAATAAACTACAAATTCATTTACCTTTTTAGGATACAATGCATCTGTAGTTAGGATTTGTATTCCAGCTCAACAAATTGATTCAGAACCATTGTAAAAAATAATGGATATGAAGATTGAGATAAAGATAGATACAAAGAGGTAGATGAGGTTTGATGTGGAGGTTGATATAGAGACGTGCACAAATTTGCAGATGAGGATGAAGGTGGTGGTAGTGGGGGAAGCTAAGACAAGGCGAAAACCGAGATGAGGGAAATTAGAGATAGGGTGTAGTGGAGACTAGGTAGACGAGGGAGGCGGAAAAGGAGGAAAATGTGGATGTGGCTGCATATGAAAACTAGGGTTATGGAAGAAAAAGTGAGGAGGGAAATGAAAAATAGATAGTGTGCAAATGAAAATAAGCACGAGAAGCTAAAAAATGAAGGGTCGGATCTTGCTATAGACTTAAGTTCGATTTTTGTTGCGTTTCTTTTGGAAAAAGAAAGGAGGATAACTGTCAGTAGTTGCATTTTGATGACAAACGCTGCCATAAAGTGCAACGAATACCTACTTTTCTTGTAGTGTTTTGGCTTGGGCTTAATCTCTCATTCCTGTACAACCGGGCTGACTACGAGTACAAGTCTTCGTATTATGAAAACATCCGGGCCAGTGATAACTATGATCCCTGCATTTCCTACCGAAAATCGACTCATTGTAAGGGTTTTCTTCTTGATCACCAGTGGTGATCACTGAGATGGAGGACTGACTTCCTTCTTAGCCCGGTGTATTATACTTCTACGGATCGAGATAGCATATGGCGGTCGCGCTTAGTTTTGCACCAGACTCGTAGCTTAATCTTTTGAGAATGTTATTATTTGTAATATGACTTAGATTATAATGTTTTGTAGATTATGTGAGAGTGTGTAAAATATGAATAGCATTGGTATGTTGAAGTAGCTCTTCCCATTTTGTTCTAAGGGTTGATTGGGTATGTGTCATTGTCGTTTGTCTATAAGGTTGAGCCTGCGTTGAAGCATATCTTGGGCGGCCCTGTATATAGCTCCTTTGTATTGCTTTTAGCTCTGTATAGCCCTGTCTAGGTTGCCTCCAGTGTGTGCTTGTGCAGACCTATTCCTGCAGATGTTTGACAGAAGGTGAGTGTGGTTAACTTAAAACCCCAGTATGTGCTTTTTTTTGGATATAGCCAGTGTATTCTGCTATGTTTTCCCAATGCATGCAGCACCTTATTCTTTATAGTCTTCCCCCAGCTAACAAGGATTTAGGTCTGGTTTAAGTGTCATGATCTTGAGCCTGATCTCTGCCCCATCTCCTTGCTATAAGAATAGTCTCTCTAACTTCAAGCACTATCTGTTTCCTTTTATTGTGGCTTGCAGTAAGAGCGGGTGTAACACTTGCCCCTCAAGTCTGCGGTGATAGCAGGTCGAGGTAGACTTGTCATCTTATGCACCGGGTCTTTATCCCCACTCAGTCTTGTCTAATCTATCTCTTCTGCGCTGGAAATAGGTCTTTTCATCTTGACGTGCATTTAATGCTCTATACATGTGTCAGTGTCTTACTGGACCACTTTTAACAGCTGTTCAATCTACGCTTTAATTTTTCTAGGTGGATTTTCACAAGTCTTTTATACTCATTATTTTCTACAACAAATCTATGCTTCTTATATTCCTTGATCATTTCAATCATGTGGCCATTGTTCAAACTCAGGTGCGTATTTCTTTCTTCGTCTTCCCCAAAATTTTCTTTTATCTTCTTCCTAGCAAAGAATTGCTGCTGGATTAATTTCTAAATTTAGGAGCAATTTCGCAGTTTAAGAGTAGGATAGGTGATTTTGATTCTTCCTCGACCCTTCTTTGATATAACATCTACGTTTTTGAAATGGATTCTTCTATTTCCTCTTTTTTGTTTCCTCCTTCTGAAATTACTCGTCTAGAGGATGCCATTGGTGTCCTTAGATAATTCAGATTCCATGGGTATGCACCTAGGGTTTCAGAATCTTATGAATAGATGGATACCCAGCCAGAGGGTTACATCACCATTACTCTTGAGCATATTCGATGTAGGTTGTTTCTTTCTATGCATTCGATAATCCATGAATGACTCGCTATCCTAGGTGTTTCTCCAGTCAAACTTGCTCCTAATTTGTACACCTATGCTTTGGCCACCTTTATCCTTTACACTGAAAATGACATTAATCTTACCGGCGAGGAACTTTAATTTCTTTTCGAGGTTAAAAGGAGTCCTGGAAAGGAGAATAAAGGTTTCTTTTATATTTAGGATGAAGACACTTTTCTGACAGGCATCCCTGGTCGGATCGAAAAATGGATCTCATTTTATTTTGTTATTTCAAATTATGATAGATTCCCTTCATTTTCTCAACATTATTCCATTTATACCATTTCTTCGGAGGCAAATGAATGGTTGTACGAGTCTCATAGGCGGAAGATTCAGAGTTTCCTACTAGAGGTTAGGAAAATAATAAAGTCTGTATGCTGAGTCGAAGCTGAAAGCTCGTAGTTTGCAACTTCCTTACCATATACTTTATAGAAGCAGATTTAGGCCCACTCCTTCCCCATCTAAGATTAGAGGTATAAGTAGCTTGTAATAAATTTTAGGGTTGCCATACTGTGATTATAACTTTGTTATCTTTCTTTTTGTAGATAACATGGATAAGGATCCTATTGCTACAATTCGTAAGGCTTTGGAGGTGAGAGGGAGGAGAAGAAAAAGATGGCTTTGAAGAGGCCATTTGGAGGGTCTGATGATCCTTCTACTCCTTTCAAGAAATTGGATGTTTCTCCTTCATCCAAGGTTCCGTCCTCGTCTAATGTGACAGTTCTTTCTTCTCTAGCTCCCGCACCTTCTGGGTGGATTGGTTCTTCTTCTAGGGATGAATCTGTCCCCAACGCAGGTGGCTTTGCCACATCTGAAGTTTCCAACTCTGCTTTGATGGAGAAGGTTGGAAGTATGCATAAGGTCATGTTGTTCTTTCTGCCTTTGCTCATGAGATTTCTTCCACTACCATTTTGTCAGAGTTTGTGAAGCTCTGATCTTATGTGAGTGATCATTTTTCTTTCCCTTTTATCTTTTGCATTGCATTTGGTTTGTGACACATGTTGTTTCATGTTTTCCACTCTTGCATTCTGCAGCCTTGATGATGAAGGCATGTGAATCAAGGAGTGTCCAAGCTCTACTTTCGAGTCGGGTAGCTAAGCTTGAAACTGATCTTGCCTCGGCCAATAGTGCACTGTCTTATGTTAAGGCTAAGGTAGAGAAAGAGGCTAGAATGCTTCATGAGCAGGTTAAGAAGGCTGCATGGGAGGTTATGGCCGCTGAGGATGCTCAAGCTGCAAAGGAGCGTGAGCTGAAGGAAATGGGCGATGTTTTGGTCAGGGTTATAGAGGAGTTGGAAAAATCCATTAAAGAACTCGACACTATCACTTCATCTATAACTTATGGCTTTTATGCTTCGACTAGATGTCAATACAAGGTGGAAGTTAATGTTGAATCATGACTTTTGATTCATGACAAAAAGCTTAAACAATCAGTGATGAGACTATACGATCAAGCGACAAAAAGAGAATGTGATATGCTATTAAACTACAAAGGAGACAAGACTTCAAATCTAAGTATTGTATGTTTATTTATTGAAGTTTTAGTCATTAGATATAGGTTGAAATTGTTAAAATCTATCCTCAAGTAGTTTACACAAAATCAAAGTCGTTTTAAGATTCAAATTCTTTAAAGAAAGTATAAACTGTGCACTGACAACCAGGTCAGTCGACTGACCAAAAATGACCAGTCGACTGAACCTGTTCAGTTACATATATATAAACACTGTTTTACACAGTCTTTGAATATTCAGTTGACCGGTCGATTTTGCTCAATCGACTGAACGATTCTAACAGCTATTTTTTCTGAAGAGACACTTCCATTTGCGAAGTGTTACGATCCAAATTGAAGAGATATGGCTGCATCTTTTGATCAAAACTCTTCGTGAATAGTTGTAGATGTTTGTCTACTATATAAACACATTAGATTCACTTCTCAAACTACCAAATTTCATTTTTTTTCTGACCATACTCTCTACTATCTATCCCTGCATTCTAAAAGCAATCACAATCTTTATATTGCTTGAATCTTTGAACTAATCGATATATTCTTTGATTCTAAGCAATATCTTCCGTTTATATCTTCACACACACAATATATACTTGAGGATTTAATTATAGGAAGGTTGTATACTTAAAGACATATCAGTGTTATTCAAAACACAATTGTCAACTATTTTCTTATACCAGTAAAAGTCTTGTTCGGTTGTTCAGGCGGTAAAAGTCCTCTTTCGGTTGTTAGAGGCGGAAAAATCATGTTCGGCTGCTCAGGTGTTGTATACCTATTCCTCCGGGTTAAGTGAGGGGTTATTGAATTTAAATTCCAGAAGGAAGTCTGGGACTGGATGTAGAACGGGAAGTTCGAACCAGTATAAAAACTCCTGGTGTGCTTATTCTTATTTGCTTTATTATTATTATTTGTTTCCGCATTTAGATTATAATACGTTCCATATTACATGATCCTAAGTGATAACTAGGCACATAGTAGTCACTTTCATTTGGTATCGGAGGAAGGACATCCTATAACCGTAACACGGTTATTTGATAATTTTTTTGTAATATGGATAGTAACATTAATTCTAGCATTAACTCTAGTTTCACTGAAGGTCAGTCAACTGCTCGACCACCACTATTTAATGGTCTTAACTATAATTACTGGTCAGCTAGAATGAGAATATATATGAAAGCAAATGGTTTTGAAACCTGGAATATTACCCAAAAGGAATATACCATGCCAACAGAAGATTTTTCAACTTGGACTACTGCACAAAAAACTGATGCTACTTCAAATGCTAAAGCTATGAACATGTTATTCTGTGCATTAGATAAAAATGAGTTTAATAGGGTCAGTATGTGTACAACTGCTTATGAGATATGGAGAACTCTAAAAATAACTCATGAAGGAACTAACAAAGTCAAACAAAGCAAAATCTCTATGTTGAAAAATCAGTTCCAAAATTTCAAAATGAAACCAAACGAAACTATAAATGACATGTACTCTAGATTTCAAGATATATATCACTCACTTTTGGCACTAGGAGAAAAAATTTCTGACTTTGATATAGTATCAAAAATCCTAAACTCTTTAACGGATGAATGGGAAAGAAAGGTCTTAGCTATTGAAGAAGCAAACGATCTTTCCACTATGAAACCAGAAGAGTTAATAGGAAATCTAATGTCATATGAAGTGAATTTGTAGGCAAAGAAAGTTCAAGCACAGGATAAGAAGAATCTAGCATTTCAAGCAGAAACAGATGATTCTAATTCAGATGAAGAGGATATGGCACTTATTGCTAAAAATTTCAAAAAGGTTTTGAAATTCAAAAAGAATAACAAGTTCAGGAGTTACAAAAATAACTACACAACAACAATAATAGCAATAAACCATCATCCTCTATCATATAATGTTATGAATGTCATAAAAAGGGTCATATGAAGAAAGATTGTCCAGAGAAAATGAAAAATAAATTCAAGAAGACAAATTCAAGAAGAAAGCATTTTCAGTAACATGGGATGATTCAGATTCTTCTTCATCATCAGAGAGTGACAATGACAGTGACACAGAGCAAGCAAATATATGCTTCATGGCTACAAGTGATGATGTAAGTGAACTAAGTTTTGAAGATTTGGTTGAAATTAATTCAGAACTAATGGACTTTGTAAAACAAACTAAAAGGCAAAATAAAGAGTTACAAGGAAAATTAAATAGATCTGAATTAGAAATTAGTATGCTAAGAGATGAAAAGAAAATTCTAGAAGAAGAACTTGAAATATCTCAAGAATCTAATTCTAATTTAACATCTCAACTTTCTATGATAACTCAGGAATTAGAAATTCAGAAAAATAAAAATGATGATTTATCAGTAGAAATTAATGATTTAAAATCTAACACTAAAGTATTAGAGTTAGAAAAATCTAGTCTCAAAACTAAGTTAGAAGATATTAATAAAAATATTTCTAACTTCAATAAAAGACGAGAAAATCATTCTACAATAATAGAAAATTCTCAGTCTACTTCAAATAAAATGGGACTATGATATAAGAAAATTGAAAATCCAAACAAATCTGGAAAGTTTAAAAATAAGCTTAAAAAAAATTAAGAAAGATATTAAGAAAACAGTTTCTAACGGTCTTAAAACTATTAAGATATGGATTCCTAAAACAAATAACAATTTAATTAGGAATAGACATATCAAAACATTTATGGAAACTGTTCATAAAAATAAGAATTATATTTATAAAGGGAATTCTGAACCCGCTTGGGTTTGGTTTCCAAAGACCTAACTTTTAGGACCCTAAAAAGAAAAGCGGGTACCAACTTAATCTTTATTTTTTGCAGGTACCACTTAAAAAGAGAGGAAAATGGATTTTAGACAGCGGTTGCTCGAAACACATGACTCGTAATAAGGACATGTTAACTAACATTGTCTACTCAAATGGAGGATCGGTCACTTTTGGAGACAATTCAAAAGGTTATATCATCGGCAAAGGTGATGTGAGCAATAACGGTATCTCTAACTTACCTCTCATTTCTGATGTTTTATTAGTTAAAAACTTAAAACATAATTTTTTAAGCATAAGTCAATTATGTGATAAAGGTTTTAATATATCCTTTTCAGAAAATAAATGGAAACAGAGAGTTTCGGGATATTTATCAGTCGACTGACCATATACGACCAGTCGACTGAATGAATAATCTGAACCTATTAACTTCTGTTTCACCTACTTTTTATCCTTATAACCCATCTTCTTCACTTTTACTCCACACTTTTACCTTCTACCATCAGAAATTTCAAAACCCTAGCCCTCCAAATTTTCAAATTCCTTTACTCAATCATTCTTTCCAATGGCTCCAAGACAACCAAAACGCTCTAGACAAGCTTCATCCTCAGCCTCTGAACCTATTGACACCCAAATAGCTCAATGGCTTTATGATGCCACCGTTGTTCAAAGATGGAACAAGATGAAGGAAGCACGTTTTCTCGAAGGATCTTTTGTTGTGTTTCCTAACTTTGCTGCATATAGAATTCAAGATCTTACAAGAAGAAGTCGTCTAGAATCTCTTCTTGACCACAATCAGAACAATCTCAAAATTAATCATACAATGGTAAAACTCTTTTACGCAAACTTATATTTGGGTCATCAAAATCCATGAAACCGTGACAACTGCGTATGGAATTTAGTTTGTGGTTAACAAGTATTCTTGTCATTAGATAGAATTGGACACATTCTTCATACACCAACAAATGGTATTCCTTTAGAAGAGTTAAATGTTCCTTTAGGCGAACGAGATGATGTAAGTCGTAGATTTTTGGAAGACGACATGGCAAAATTAAAATCTATCGCCTTACGCCCTACAGCTCGAATTATGCATCGAGCCTTAATGCGTACAATTCTTCCTCGTACCGGTTCTTATGAGCTTGTATATCCGGAGAATTATAGGGCTTTATATGCAATTTGGGGAGATGTTCAAATCAATTGGCCTAAGCTTATTTTGACGAATTATTATCCTTCAACCAAGGCCGAATAAACATTATTTATTACGGCGAGTATATTATGCGGCTACTTATGAACCTACAAGTTCCTATTCCAGAATTTGATACCTCCACTCCTAAAACTCTAAATAGCCGCACAATTAGTCTGATGAAATTGCCTCCGAGACCGCTCACTATCATGTCATTCCAAGATTGGCAATCAAGGCCTCACCAGCAAACTGCTACTCCACAACAATGAAGAGATGAAATTCGTACCTCAACCCCATGCCAAAGCACCCGAGAGTCCATTGATCTAATTACTCGTAATCAAGCCATTTTGGATTCTCGCATCAAAAATCTCAACAAGAAGATCGACAAAAAGTTTGACAAGATCAAAAGCTTTTTTGGGATTTTATGGGATGCAATCTCTTATTCCTCCTCCACAACTACAGACACTTCACATCGTGATCTAGGAAAACGTCCAGCACCTTGTTTTACTTGGTCTACATCTGAAGAACATACAAGTTCTGACACTAGTGGAAATGGTGGTGGCAGACAATTTGTGGAAAGTTCTTCACGAGGCAAAGGACCAGTGCAAGTGGAAGAAGAAACAGATTCAGGTTCTGATGAGTGATGTTGGTAATTCTTTCTTCGTGGTAGTAAGTTATTTTCTTTTAAATTCAAAACATTCTACTATTTTTTATGAGCTTGTATAAATAGCTCGGTAAAATTTAAAATAAAATTTGTGATTGTTATGATGTTAGTTCACAATGATATAATTATTGGTTATTTCCTTTTTGTCGATAACAAAGGGGGAGAAATTTGTATGACTAACCAATTCTTTGCAGGATTAGATATGTCGCCAAATATTTAGGGGGAGATATATATAACTTCCGTTATATAATTCTTAAAATATAGTATCATCTAAAACAGGTTGTCATCAATCAAAAAGTGGAAGAATGTTGAATCATGAGTTTTGATTCATGACAAAAAGCTTAAACAATCAGTGATGAGACTATACGATCAAGCGACAAAACGAGAATGAGATATGCTATTAAACTACAAAGGAGACAAGGTTTCAAATCTAAGTATAGTATGTTTATTTATTGAAGTTTTAGTCATTAGATATAGGTTGAAATTGTTAAAATCTATCCTCAAGTAGTTTACACAAAATCAAAGTTGTTTTAAGATTCAAATTCTTTAAAGAAAGTATAAACTGTGCACTTACAACCAGGTCAGTCGACTGACCAAAAATGATCGGTCGACTGAACTTGTTCAGTTGCACAGATATACTATGTTTTACACAGTCTTTGAATATTCAGTTGACTGGTTGATTTTGCTCAGTCGACTGAACGATTCTAACAGCTATTTTTTCTGAAGGGACACTTCCATTTGCGAAGAGTTACAATCCAAATTAAAGAGATATGGCTGCATCTTTTGGTCAAAACTCTTCGTGTATAGTTGTAGCTGTTTGTCTACTATATAAACACATTAGATTCACTTCTCAAACTACCGAATTTCATTTTGTTTTCTGACCATACTCTCTACTATCTATCCCTGCATTCTAAAAGCAATCACAATCTTTATATTGCTTGAATCTCTGAACTAATCAATATATTCTTCGATTCTAAGCAATATCTTCCGTTTATATCTTCACACACATAATATATACTTGAGGATTTGACTATAGGAAGGTTGTATACTTAAAGACATATCAGTGTTATTCAGAACACAATTGTCAACTATTTTCTTATACCAGTAAAAGTCCTGTTCGGTTGTTTAGGCGGTAAAAGTCCTCTTTCGGTTGTTAGAGGCGGAAAAATCCTGTTCGGCTACTCAGGTATTGTATACCTATTCCTCCGGGTTAAGTGAGGGGTTATTGAGTTTATATTCCAGAAGGAAGTCTGGGACTGGACGTAGAATGGGAAGTTCGAACCAGTATAAAAACTCCTGGTGTGTTTATTCTTATTTGCTTTATTATTATATCTGTTTCCGCATTTAGATTATAATACATTCCATATTACATGATCCTATGTGATAACTAGGCAAAGAGTAGTCACTTTCAGTTAAACCTGACTTTGTGAAAGATGAATCTATGGCGAACTCGATTTTTTCATATTGCTAGAATAAATGGAATGCAGAGGAGACTGAGGGAGCTGATATAGACTCGAGCCGTTCTGAGCACCTTTCTCCAAAAGAGAAGAAAAAGGCTGATGCACATCAAGAGAACCTGCAACTTAAGGAACAAGACCAAATTGCAAACAAAGTTAACTCACCTTCTCTGATAGATTTAGATGAGTAAATCTAATCATATTTTGTATTTTATTCTACCCAAGAATTTAAAGTTTCACTTTGTTATGTGTAGTGCGACATATTGTTTGTTATATTCTTCTTCCCAATGATTATGCTTTCTTCATTGTTTTGTTTAGTATTCAGGAGCGAATGTGTTTGCAAAACTATTTAGAGAGACTGGGGCTAGGCTCAAAAAACAAACTCTAGACGGCCTTGGGTTAAGCATGGCGGCTATGGTTCGATGCGAAAATGAATTAGACAAGAATTATGCTAATCTTAAGAATAGAACTGAGGATTTACTAGTCAAAATAGGCCAAATACTTTGGGAAAAAGAAGCATTTAGCAATTTCGTGTTACACCAATGGTGAAACACACTAGAAAACAACCCGATTCAATCTGATAGTCCCCACCTAGAATGGTTTAGGATTAAGCTCAGGGCTTTGATAAATAAATGAACTCTCCGTGTCTTTGTTAATCTCAATATTGTAGTCAAGCACGAACGATGTAATTAACAATGGATGTTTTAGTATTGAAACTTAATTTGTTATGTTTGGATTAGAGGATTGAAATTTATTTCAATATCGATTCTCTTTAGGATCTATTCAATATTAACAATGTCTGTTGTTAGGATGTTTCTAAGAGTGGCATTGCTCAATTGAGGTACGATGTTGAGAGACTCGAAACAGAGCTAAAGTTTAAACATGTAGAGCTTGCAATGGCTCATAGTGCACTAGAGCATTAATATGATTGCAATAGGAAACTTTGCATGTGGTCAGGGACGCTGCTTCAAAGCTTGACGGGATAAAGGAGACCATGAAGGTGCAAAAGGAACTTTACGGTGTTGATATAGGGAAGAGTTTGCGAAATATAAGAAGCAAGTGGAGGATATGTCTGTTGAGATTACTAGGCTATTTGGTGAACTAGAGGTTGTTGAATGTAGGTGGTTGATTGAGGTGTCTCAATCAGATATTTCTTATGTTCCTCTTATGAGTTCTGCATCTTCTTTTCTCCATTCTAATGGTTGGAAGATTATTACTCGAAGAGTATTTAGTTATCTTTCAAATGAGAGCAGGAAAATGAAGGTTCAACTAATGGAGACTTTAAATGACACAAGAAAGAAAGCAGCGTTGAAGGTGTATGAGCTCGAGAGCGCATTAGTGTCCTCTAAGAGCAGAGTTGCTTCTTACTTAGATAAACTTGAGCAGGAGAAAGTCAGAAGTAAGAAAATTGTGGCACTGTGGCACGGTTGATATGTCTGAGAATGGGTAGGATCCCATTATGACCCCCAATAGACTTTTGTTACTAGCATGGTTTCATCTCTTACTAATGCTCCTATGATTTAGTGTTCTATTGTTAAGGCCTTAGCATAAGGGAAATACTTATGTAGTACTTGACTTGCTTGGGAAATTATATTTCTGTCTAATATTTCTTTGTGGAAAATATACGAATCTTTTTAGTAGTCCCATTTAGCTAATTTTACATTGTCTATTTGATTTTTGGTATTGGTGGATTTACTTATCCTTCTCTAGCTTATTTATTTCGTTTAAGATTCAAAGATGGCTGCTCTGCAGAATAAGTTAGCTTCTTCTCAGCTCATAATAGGGGAGCTGGAAGATTTTTAAAGAATGCTGAAAACATATATACAACCATGTGTACAGATGAGATCAAAAAGTTAAGAGGAAAGATTATGGAGATGGATAGAGAAATGGCGATGCATATGAGTGCGGAGGGGAGCTCACCATTGATTCCAACTTCGCATGTCCACTTCGGATCAGATGCAGCTCCTGTGCTTCCGTCCGGGGAGGACCCGATTGAGATTCTTATGTGGAAGAATGATGTGAAGACTCATTATGAGGCCAAGATTAAATAATTAGAAAACCACTTTAAGGGGGAGTTAGGGATGCACGATACTCGAGTTTCCCCATTCTTGTCTACTAAGGATAAATTCTTCAGACCCCTCTCTAAGGACCTCGAAAAGACAAGAGGGCATCTCCAGGCGAACTTAAGAAGATTAAGAAAGTATCCATGATGCGAATAAATGCCTTGGAAAAAAAGATATACAACTTGGAGTGTGAGGCCCGATTGGATTCTATCACCGTTTCCCAAGGTGGGATAGACATGGCATCTCTTTTGGAAGAACTTAACAACGAGAAGATGAAAATGAAAATAGCAAAAATCGGCCGAGAATGCGCGATTGACGTCTTTAGATCTTTTTGGCCTGAGCTCAGTCTCTCCATCCTGTACAACCGAGCTAACTACGAGTATAAATCTCCGGATTATGAAAACCTCTAGGCTGGTGCTACCTATGATCCCTGCATTGCCTATCGAACATTGGCTCATGGTAGGGGCATTTTTTCTCGATCATCAGTGGTGATCACTGAGATGGAGGACCGACTTCCTTCTTAGCCCAAAGTATTATCGTTCTATGGATCAAGACAATATAAGGCGGTCGCGCTTAGTTTTGCACCGGTCTTGTAAATTAATATTTAGAGAATGTTATTTTTTGTAATATGACTTAGATCATAATGTTTTGTAGATTATGTGAGAGTGTGTAAAAAAATGAATAGCATATAAGATTCGTAAATAAGTATTGGTAGCTCAGTTTTCTGAAGTATACCTGACGAACTTTAAATAACAATCTGAGTTTTACCCGATTGACAACTTCGTTTGGTACAGATCATGAATTATGCTTTCTTACCAAGTTTAGGGCGAGGTTCCCCTGATCATGACCCCTTGGGTCGTAGTCTTTCCTTGCATATCAGTGCGACCTGATCTTTTGCTAAGGTATGGAACTTGGGCTATCTTGATTGCACATGGTCTGCCCCCCTCTTTGTAGGGCGTATTGCTTTGACCTGATTGCGGGTTGAACTCAACCCGCCCCCTATTCTAGGAGTGTAACGTCATTGGCTACAAGCTTAGGCATGTATTTTTAATTTGACCTACCCTCATTTTGGGGCGAATTGTCCATAACCATATGCTTGGTCGTATGCTTAATATGACCTACCTCTGGTTCTAGGGTAAACTGTCCTTAGCTGCAAGCTTGATACGATATGCCTCGGTTCTAGAAACGTAATGTCGTATATATGCTGAGCGGCATTCTTCTCTAGCATCACCGTTCTCGTTTATGAGATTGTCGTTGTAGTTTATAGATGAAATCATATCTCTGAACTATGGTGGTGAGCTAGGAAGAGTATATGGTAATGCTCTGGGCACGGTCTATCCCGCTTATCAGAGCAGTGACTAAGAAGTCAGGTCATGTATGTACCACCATTATCGCATGTGCATGGTTTTTTCGTACTGGTTCTAGGCGTCTACTATCCATAAGTCTAGTGAGGTATGTCAAATTAACTAACATAAATGTTTTTATACTGGTTCAGGCAGTCTAATATCCCTATGACCAGTCTTTATGATTGTCATCATAGAAGAATTCATACCGGACCAGGGAAATTTTTTATTCTATCCAGCGAAATTTTTTATGCTGAGAAGCCAGACTAGTGTTGATGCAAGTCCAAGTATGTAGGGCCAGTATCACTATTCTTAGTATTGAGAGTATCATTCTACCGATTGTGTGTTAAGCTTAATCAACGAATATTGGCGGTGAACTATGAACGTGTATATATCTTTTTTTACAGAAAGTTAATACAAAGATTTTTATACGTCCAGGATGTCTAGTATCACTACG
Organism: Allium fistulosum; assembly: GCA_030737815.1. Lineage (NCBI taxonomy): Eukaryota > Viridiplantae > Streptophyta > Magnoliopsida > Asparagales > Amaryllidaceae > Allium > Allium fistulosum. The sequence goes on along the minus strand of CM060902.1, from coordinate 371,434,937 downwards.
ACCAGTTTACTACATTTATGCATACATATTATATATATATAGCTAAGTCTGCCACATAGGTGGCACATGTCACTTTGTTGTTGGCCTAGGCCCTTCAGTGTAGTCTTGGTTCCTCATCTTTGCAGTTGCTGCTCCGAATCCAGCTCCTTCCCCAGAATTTGAATTCATCCCACGTCAACTCTCGGTTATCTGTCTGACCTAGCTTATTCCTTAGTATAGGTAGGGAAGCATAAGAAATCCATGTGCGAGCATCTGGATTCGGCTCTAATGGAGAGGAGTAGTAGTTAATCTTTCAAATCTGTGTGCATCTTAATCACCTCGAATTGCTGCTTACCGAAGTGAAAAAGATATGTGTTGTAGGTTATGGCAATGGAACCCCCATGTTATCGTGACTAGGGTTCTTGGATTTCGGTTTTTGATTCCATGCCATAATGCAAATTACTGTTTAGATCAATAAATATCCACGTGTATACTTTCCCCTAGTAGTCGTTGATCGACACTGGAGAGCGATGGACAACTGGTAGATGTCGTGAAACGGGATTTCACACACCACAAATTATTGAGTCATCCTATCAAGTAGTGGTAGTCGGCTTCACCGTCCTCCTTCTGGAGGGTTTCTGTGACAACCAGCACTCCTTGACATACCCAAATGTCGTCACATCAAGAAATGCGGACCGTCAGTTAAATTAAAAATATTATCACAGAGACTAAGATATTAATAAGAGATAAACTATCTAATTCAAACATCATCATAGTGGAAACATAATATCAGATAGATATAAATGATCTTAGAAATACAATAATAATAGTCTCAAAGCATCATAATATCGTAGTCTCAAAAAATATCAGTACAAAATTCCCACATCATAGTATATTATAAAAGTAATCCCTTAGAAGCAAAATACTGAAATAAATGTATTGATAGGAAATACATGATAAAGAATAAAGCTGAAAAGCTAGACTCCAAACATGATAGTCTAACAACAACAATGGGCCAGTCAATCGCTGCCATGTCTTCGTATGGTGGGAAAATGGGAAAAATTGGAATGGGTCAGACATATGTTTGGTGAATGAGAACAAGACTGTTAAAATGATTAAATGCAATAAGTCCCAAATCTATTCTAAGTGTCATAGAGTGTACATAGGTTGTCTGTGCATTCCTAAGGTCATACGCTTAAGGACGTTTATCTAACTCACAGGGTCAAATCTACTGCCTAAAACCCCATACTATCGATCGGCCAATTAGGGATCTACTATCACACAACTACTCCATTATGCTTGGAGAGAGAGAACATGAAATGCAAACTCGCAGAATGACTCATCATATGCACCTGCATTCACATCTCGATCGTAGTGACAAATTTCCTCTTAGTGCATACTCTAGTGTTCACCACGCGCAAATCACCACCAGAAATGGGCTCCCCACCTAGTATTGCCCGAGATCTAGAGCCTCTTATTACCTACTTCGATGTGTGCCGCATGCAAACCATCGCCAGGATGCGGACTCTACTCCATCTCGTCTCAACCTATGGCCTCTTATTGCCTACTCTAATGTTTGTCACATGCAAATCATCGCCAGGACTAGACCACTCTCAAAAACAAATCGTACCCAAACCAGTTTCCCCATCTCCAGGACTGCTCCAATTGCCTACATTATGGATCTATTAGATTTTTATCAACATAGTGAAATCAATTCACCCCACTGTTCAAATAGGAAATCTACTTCCCTATGTTTCCATTTATGCATTAGTTAGTGCCATACAAAGTCCAAAGTTCATCAACGGAATTGGGCGCGATGCCCAGAACCCCAATCCTTGAATTAACACGTTGGATAGTCGACTTGGATGGTCCACGGTTGACCCCCTACAGTCGACCAGGAAACCTTATGGTCGACCGTTCCAGCCTGCTTTCGAGCGTTGGATCTTCATTCTGATTTCGTGCGTGCTTTAATTTATTTATCGTTCGTTCCTTCTAATTAAATCAGTTAACAATAGTAATTAGCCAAATTTCTAGTTTTAACCTAATCCATTTTAATATATCAATTACAACTCAAATTTGGGGTTTAGATTAGGTTTCACCACTTGATAATAGAGTATGTTAACAACTTGTTGTATTTCAATTTAGACCAAATTAAATTACCCAAGTCATGCCTACCATTCTAATCCATACGCATGTTCAAATTTAAATAAAAGGATTTACAGTTTGACACATCAAAATAATTAAACTTTACATCAAGTTATATTTAATTTATAGATCTACAATTTATCAAATTTAAACTTTTAGATTAACTGTTTAAATTAAAGTGTTGAACAGTCTAATCAACTTAAGAGTAAATTCAAAACTGATTAATTTAATCACTTTAATCAAATCTGTGCCCACTCACCTTATAGCCTTAGCTTGAATTAGAAAAGTAGCCTTCAAATGGTATAGATCCCCCAAAAGCTTGCCTTTCTCCTCGATCTCTCTCTTTAATTTGATATGGGTTTGATTTTAATTGGAGATTTAGTTATTTGATTAAGAATTGGAGAAAAGAATTAGGGTTAGAGTGGAGGTTTCAGTGGTATTTCATTACTGTACGTTTTATTGTAGATTAGGGTTTAGATTTAGTGTTAGTTTACAGAGGCAAACAAGCAACCCTTGCCATCATATCAACCCTAGAGTAGATCCTTACTCTTCATCAGTTACTTGGCCTGCATGCTCCAATCTTCGCCGTTCAAACCAAGTCCTACTAACGAAAAGTTATTCCCTCATTCATGCTATCGAGTCGACCACCATAGGCCACGGTCGACCGTCCACGGTCGACTTAGTTCCTAACGGTCGACCTAATTTCTCCCTTTTTTAAATTATTGTTTAATCTTCTTATATTCATAATTCTCTCATACTAATCTAGATTATGACAAGTTATATATGAAAATCGTCCGGAAAATTGCTACGAACATAATGTTTGCAAGTCCTATAGCCAAATATGGACATATGTAAAAAAATTGCTTTTAAACTCTTTCTTAACTTTAATTGTATATTCTTTTTTTGGAAATTTTTTGGGGAATTACGGTTTCGTAATCATTTATCTATTGCATGAAGCATGTAACAAATAAGAAAGGATGGTGAGTCATGGATGATAAGGAAGTAGAAATTAGAATTGGAGTTTTGCTAGAAATTGAGGGAATATGAGTTAAGGTATGAAGGGATGGAGGGACAGAGGTTCAAGCCCTCCTTCTAGCACCAAAAATGCTGGTGAAATATTTCGGCTTCACCACACTCAATTAGACTGTGAGGCAACTTTATGGCTAGTTGTCCTCACGGTTAGGAAAAGGTGAACTTAATCTTAGTTAAATTCACCTTTAAAAAGCGACTGTATTACTGAATGTTTACATAGTCGAGTAGTCGCACTTCAACTATTTGTTGAAATGTTGAGATGGACTAATGAATAAAAGAGTAATTAAAAGTAAATAGCAGATGTAAATGACACGGAGATTTTTATATGGTTGGATTTGTAACGACCCGTATTTTTAACGGTCGGATATTTAAATAGTTTATTTAAATATTTAACCATTAATTAAATGAAGGCCCAAAAATGTGATTTTTCGCATACAGCCTGACTCGAGACCACTTCGATTAAGTTTGGATTGACGTTGCGAATTAAAATAAGTATAAGGATCGCTATATTCCGAGATCGGACGATCTGATGGCCAAAACGGTCTCGAAATACGTGAAATTAGCCATTCGGGGAGAAGTCTCAAATGGAGACACGGTTAGTGCCATTAGATCCGGAAAAACGAGGTGATGTATGCAGACGAGTTTTATGGCGATCAGACACGTCGTGTGATCGTATGGACTCGAAACGCGTAGCCATTTATTTGAGAGATTAAATAAATGGATTATTATATTATTATAAATTCCCTTTGAAATCTTCTTCCCTCCAAAAATCATTTTTCCCATTCACTGTTCACATCTGAGAAAAGAAATTCATGGCCAAACCCTTATCTTGGCATTCAAAAATCAAATTCTCCTCATCCGCTCAACTAAAAATCACGAAACCAATTCCAGCGAGTTCGTATCGATGAGGGCTTCAATCTCATACCTTCAATTTGATGTGCGATCATGATTTGGCGAATGTCGACATCGAGGCCATGGCTAGGCTTTGAGATTGCCGGAGATTTTAGGCGACGATAGATGGATCGGGGATCACCATCATGTTTCTCTCGACGACGCGTACCATCATGCCAAATTTTTTAGATCACGATCGAACAAATCGAAACGTGTCTTGACCATGGATGTAAGTATCTCATATAGGATACGACCCTAAACATTTGATCGAGTTGCCCAACTTTGAGTGCAGATTGAAGGGATCGCGAAGAGAAATGGTTTGGCGAAAGCGGTTCGAGATTTCATCGACAAATGAAGAAGATATGGATGATTAAAGATGCGACCATGGTGTGCATTCTTATGCATGTGTACAGGAAAACGAGAGAGGTAGAAAGAAAGGTTAGTGTATTGATTATGTAATTAGTTAATTTATTTTATTGATTAATGATTCCGCTAATGACGATTCTTATTTTGGCTATATCTTTTGCATATGAGGTCAGTTTTGGATGCAATTTCTAGCATTTGGATCATATTAGCGAGATCTACGTTTTGGCATTGGTCTGGACAGATTTGGCTGAGGTGAGCGATATTGCCTCTCACTTTACTATGATTGGTTGTTTATTGTTATATTGACGCTCAGGAATGATTTTTGGCTTTTAAATGTGATATTATTATATATATATACAACGGCTATATTTTTATAAAAGAATATATAATTATTTTTAATGATTTATAAAGAATATCACATATTTTCCATCGTCGTGCCATAGTTAGGGAATTATTAGATTAGATCTATTATTGATGTTATTTCCTACATTGATTGTTATCGATGGATTATTTATGTCATATGTATGACGTTTTGGATGGATGTATTATTGTTTGGATGCATGGATGTATGGATGCATGTTTGATGTTTGGCTTGTTTGTTATTTGGCTGTTTTGGTTAAAAACTCCGATAAGCGGTGATTTGGTTGTAGGTAGCATCTTGTATATTTGAGGTCCACACATGTGGAAATCTAATGAACGAGATGAGCCGTAGAAGAGGGTTTAGGATATGTGCCGACGGATCTAGACTTCAAGGAGGATGTCGGACGTTTCCATTTGGTATATACTTAACCGTTCAGTTAAGTACAAGACCAAGGTGGATGGTATTAACCATGGTAGAGTGGTCAATGTCCATCACTGCTGTTGATTGGCCATTTGGCCAATCAGTGACTTTGGAGTTGATGAGATATCATGGTGCACGACATGATGGTTTGTCCGTCGACTAGTTTAGATACATGATGTTATTACCCTATAGTGAGTGGTATGAATGGTGAGGCAGGGATGTAGTGTTTCGACCTGGTGATTTTGATGGTGAGGCAGGGATGTGGTGCTTCAACCTGGTAGTCTAATACTTTGGATAGTGATGATGTATGGAGTAGGATCCAGGATGATAGTATCAGGACTATATGGATCATGCCAGACTTGGGTTTTGGATTGCATGATGGTAGGGCTCTTCAATTGGGAGCTCAGGCAGAGGGCAGGATCGAGGATCGCAACTCGGATTGGAGCGAGGTTATAGATAGTGGACTGGATTGAGTGTTAGGGCTCGTGACCAAAAGATTTAATGAGCCAGTAGGGCTCAGATCCGTATCGAGTGAGTAGAGCTGGATGTATGTGTTTCTGCCTAGGGATTGTTGATGACTCAGATTGTTCTAGTTATGTTCAAAGCAAGAGTACTATATGCGGGGGCACCCGAGGGCTGGTAGCGCCAGCCTGTACCATGAACCGACAAGTCTAGGTAAGGTAGTATAGAGGTATCACAACAGACAACCGTGTGGGGTTTCTAACCGGTGAGTATGGTGAACCTAATTGAGAACCGGGATTTTCACTAATCCTTGACGGTCTCCGAAGGTTATATGAGTCATCGTATATCTGGCATATTTGGTGATAGTTATTATTGTTTGATGGATGGTATGTTTGTTATGGTTGCTCACTAATCACCTATCACCCTAGGGATGTCACACTAGGTAGGTATTGTGGTAGGGATACCCAAATACCCTGACTTGACTTAGTGTGGAGTAGGTATGGATGGAGATACCTAGATACCTGAAGATTACTTAGTCTGGAGTAGGGACTGTAGGTGGAGATACCTAGGGACCCTGACAGATACTGAGTATGGTATACCCTTTTTGCGATGTTATAGTGTAGCGTATTACTTTTGTTTATATGCTGACTCTGTGGTTGTAGGGACAGGTTAAGCATGGTTTATATACCCTCTGTTCCATGTATTATTATGGATTTTTATAGTATTTTGAGATTTGATATCGCCCACACCAGACTGTTGTCTGACCTGAGGTTTTATGCTTTGCTTCTTATTATCTCGGGTACTCTTAAATGAGTAGATTGAGAGCAGGTGGATGATCATGGAGTTCTACAGGTGGACTGACAGGAGGTGACCATTAACTATACTTATATGTGAATTTGTTATTATATTTCCACTGTGTGACACTTTAAAGCCTTGACAGTGTTAATTTACTATTATGAGACAGTGTACCAGTTGAGTTTACATTTCCATTGTATAAACTCTACCATGGTGTCGTATAACTTTGTGGACCTTATATTCAGATGATTATTTCACATTGTTGTTACCATCTCTATTATTTTATACCTGTATTGATTATTATATTTACTCTGATGCGATGTGAGATATGCGACAGGTAATTTGGTTATTTGATGCTTCCTTTTTCTTCTTTTTCATTCTTTTCTCTTATATTTCTTCATCTTATTTCTTTTTCTTTCCTTTGAATATCATTCTACACCGTAGGTGTAGGGAAATCGTTAAATTTGGTATCAGAGATAGGTTCGATTAACCTTAGTTGATGCCGTAATCCAGTAGAGATAAGGTAGGAGTTATTGCCTTAGATTGGATCTAGAGAGTGTATATATACGAGAAAGTACATATTTGTTGCATATTTTGGTTTTCAAAACTATATAGTATGATATATAGTATATGAGTTGGGTGTACATATGAGCACTATTGATGCAGTTTTCTTTATGAGAGACTGATCATCCTTATTGTAGAATAGGAATGATCTGGCATGTGAAAAAAACTGTTGTTGACTTTGTCTTTTGAGTTGTGGATTGGGCAGGATTACGGCCACTATCCCTGATTGATAGGATATGTTCATGGAGTTGGTGCGAATCATTTCCTGGATGCCCAATTGTTTGGGATGGTAATGGTGCTCAATGCAATTGGCTAGAGTCAACTTTGTCGAGCTGTACATAAACCATGAAATTCTAGGAGGCAGGTCGTTCCTTGGAATGGAGTCGGATATTGGGAAGCAAGTTTGGTTGGTTGCTTACAGTAGGATATTCAATGACTTGGAGTAGTTGATGCATGAGATAGAAGTTAGCCTCTGGATGACTCCAAGGAGGGACGATGAACTAGTGGAGTATTTCTGTAGCTCTGATTCCCAAGGATCGATTTCCTTGAGAATAGTTCATAGTTCGCTTTGAAAAAGATTTGTCTCGACTTTTCTGAAGTTGGGGATGGTTAGGAAATTCGCCGATCTGAAGTACGATGGTATGTTAGTACTGGAGTATGTGGCAAGATATGATATGATATTGAGGTACTGTCTATTCCTACTAATATTCCACAAAGAAAGGATTGAAGTTTATCATTGGGTAGAGAGATCATCTTGGAGGTCGATTGATTCGTCACATTGACGAGGGCTTTGAGAGGATGATCGAGAAGTACCCAGTATTGAAGAGTTATCCAGTACTGGTTGTGTAAGGATAGATCTGGAATCATATGTATTGATTGCCTTTTCGGTTTCTTCGATTGCTCCATCGACGAAAGAGAAGGGAAATGGCATCACTGTTTGAGATATGCTTTCTACATATGGTGGTTCCATATGTGTTTTATTTGACGTCGAGGTTTCGTGTCCCTTCATATATAGATCCGATAGTTAGATATTGGGATAGAGACTCAAGATAATTACCGATCTTTGATCGTGACAAACCTAGTTGGGGGCTCAGTTAGCCTATACATGGTTTGTTGAGACCTTTCCCTTTTAAGCCATGGTTGTTTGTTTGTTAGACATTGATTGTTTGGGGTTTAGTTGGGTTGGAATTATAGTTTAAGAATGGAATGGCCGAAGGGGATATGAAATAGTGGTGAACTGTGAGAGGTCATTGGTGACGATCAGGGTTGTGGAGGAAAAGACGGTAGTGATTGGCTGCCAGCATGGGAGCCTTATATATTAGCTCGATATTCCACATGATAGGATGTCATTTGTGTCTGTAGTTAGAGAGTGTCCGGACATACTCAAGGAGGTGATCGGATTACCACCATTTAGGGATAGAGTTCCGTATCGATCTGGTCGGAGGGGTTGGACTAGAAGTTATGCCTTTAAGGCATAGAGTGTCCAAAGAGCTTAGGAGAATAGAGGTGCAAGCAGATGACCTGTTTAGGTGATAGTTGATCCTTGAGTGTATATTTGTGGGTAGGATGCACCTATTGTGTTCGTCGGTAGGACAGATGGCTCTTTGGAGTTGTTTGTTGGTTGTTGTGAGCTAGATGAGATGACGAACAAGTTCGTACTCCCATTTGTTGATGACTAGTTCGATCGGCTCTATAGCATGAGGATGTTCTCTTAGTTTGACCTTGAGGTGAGGTTTCATCAACTGAGAGTATTTTGGGTGAGTGTACTGATTATAGTATTTTATACACTACCTTGATTTTAGGTTGGTTATGCCGTTCGAGCTAACCAATGTATCGGCATATGTTGTGGATCTTAAGGACCGTGATTAAAGAGGTCGCTTAGGTGGGTTGTGCTTTTGTTCGTTGATGATACTTTCGTCTACCCATGGACGGAAGAGGAGAACAAGACACGATTAGTGATAAGATTTTGATGGTATCACTCCTAAAGGAGGGGAGTGAGATGCTTCGGTCATGTTGTTTTAGAGTAGGACGTTGTTGTAGATCCTTTAGTTACGGCAGTCCGAAATTTGGATGGACCCAAGGTGGTATTATCGTTGACCTATTTTTTAGGAGAGGATCAGACTTTTGTTTGAGACGTGAGGTATAGATACATGTTGGTGAGTCTGACCGAGAGGTTGAGGAGTACATTGGTAGTACTCATTCTGTGCGTGAATGAGGATAAGATAGTGTGCACTAGCTTGTGGTACTTAAATGCATGCGGTACTGATGTCGAGAGGCAATATCCAACTCTTGGTTCGGAGTTGGAGGCGATAGAGTTCGCTTTGGGGATTTGGAGGCACTGTCTGCTAGGAGAGGAGTTTGAGTTGTTCATTCATCCCTTGTCATTGTAGTATCTCTTCTCTAGGAAGGATCTTTACCTTCGCTAGTAGCATTGGTTGGAGTTCTTATCCTTCTATGATTTTGACATTTCCTAGACTTTTGAAGGGAAATGTGGTGATTGGTATTCGAGTGGGAGACGTGCCAGTTTGGGAGCGATATTCCTAGAGTGGGTATTGCCCGAGCTTATCACTGGTTACAACTCCAAGACTTGATGAATTATGGTCGAGTGTGATGGCTAGTTTGACCGTCAGACCTACTTTGATTTAGCTGATTGGAATTAATCAGAGGCAATAAGCTAGACTAGTGGAGATCGTGACTAAATTAGAAGGGTGAGTAGTGTCTGATGAGGTGATTCGGTGCAGACCCGACGAAGACTGTTGTTTCCATAGAGATTTTTTGTTCTTAAGTAGTTGGAACAAATGTTTTAGGACTGCATCGATGGATTGTCGATGACTAAGGATAGGGAGATAGCATTTGAGTCACAATCGATTGGTTGACAAATGATGCTAGATTTTTATTCCTTAAGTCCAATAGTATGGCATCCATTTTTGTTGTGTTGTTTGAGGGATGGTTGGTGTGATTCCATTGTATGCCAAGAGCATTGTAAGTGGCCGAGACCCATTGTTCGATAATGGGTGTTGGGAGAACATACAGGAGGCGTCTGGATTTGGCACTAAATGGATTAGATGATATCGAGGCTGAATCATAAACTTCGAGACCTTGTAGGCCTATTCATATCAGTAGATATGATACGAATCAGGTTAGAAGGATGACAGTGGAGTAGTCAGGGTTCAGTAGAATGAAAGAAAATGCGATAGGGTATGGTAGACCGTAAGGAACATGAGAACAGCTTGTCCAGATCTCTTTAGACAGTGGGATTTTGTTGTATCGTCAGCTTTCATTATGGATATCATAGTGGATGTTTTATACTAGATGGTTTAGTATTCTGCATGCAAGGATAGGCATGGATGTTATTTTTTGATGTTAGATCTTATGTATGCATGTTTGATTTGATTGTTAGCATTTGAGATGATAGTTTATGTTTTATGGTTGTGAGGCATGCGGGATAGTTATTATTTGGTATAGCATTCCTGTTTGATGATTGCTATAGATGATCTAGTATAGTTAAAGATATGAGCTATAGGCATATTTTTGTTGGGTCGGGGTTCTTTGGACTTAGTCATCCAAAGGAGGTTCTGCGGAATTTTTCCGGAATCTGACAGATTTTTGAGGACCGATGGGTTAGGGGACGTTATCTTTGCTTTGTGATTTCGGGGATGAAATTCTTTAGGAGGGAAGAATGTAACGACCCGTATTTTCAACGGTCGGATATTTAAATAGTTTATTTAAATATTTAATCGTTAATTAAATGAAGGCCCGAAAATGCGATTTTTCGCATACATTCGAATTAGGACTCGAGACCACTTCCGTTGAGTTCGGATTGACATTGCAAATTGAATGAGTATAAGGATCGCTATATTTTGAGATAGGATGATCCGATAGCCAAAACAGTCTCGAAATACGCGAAATCGGCCTTCCTGGAAGCAGGCTCAAATGGAAATGCAGTTAGTGCCATCGGATCTGGAAAAATGAGGTGATGTACACAGATGAGTTTCGTGGCGATTGGACGCGTAGTGTGATCGTATGGACTTAAAATACATAGCCATTTATTTGAGAGATTGAATAAATGGATTATTACATTATTATAAATTCCTTTTGAAATCTTCTTCTCGCCAAAAATCATTTTTCCCATTTACTATTCACATCTGAGAAAAGAAATTTATGGCCGAACCCTTACCTTGGCATTCAAAAATCAAATTCTCCTCATCTGCTCTACTAAAAATCACAAAACCAATTCCAGCAAGTTCGTATCAATGAGGGCTTCGATCTCATACCTTCAATTTGATGTGCGATCATGATTTGGAGAATGTCGACATTGAGGCCATGGCTAGGGTTTAAGATTGCCGAAGATTTAGGCGACGAGAGGTGGATCATGGATCACCATCATGTTTCTCTCGACGACGCGTACTATCCTACCAAATTTTGTATATCGCGATCGAACAAATCAAAAAAAATCTCGGCCATGGACGTAAGCATCTCGTACAATTCATGCCCCTAAACACTTTATCGAGTTTGCCAATTTTGAGAGAAGATTGACGAGATCGCAAAGAGAAATGGTTTGGCGAAAGCAGTTCGAGGTTTCATCGAAAACGAAGAAGTTATGGATGATTAAAGATGTGGCCATGGTGTGCATTCTTGTGAATGTGTACAAGAAAACAAGAGAGGGAGGAAGAAAGGTTAGTGTATTGATTAGGTAATTAGTTATTTTATTTTATTAATTAATGATTCCACTAACGACGATTCTTATTTTGGCTATATCTTTTGCATACGAGGTCTGTTTTGGACGCGGTTTCTTGTGTTCGGATCGTATTAGTAAGATCTACATTTTGGCATTGGTTTGGATAGATTTAGATGAGGTGAGTGATATTGTTTCTCACTTTACTATGATTGGTTGTTTATTGTTATATTGACGCTCGAGAATGATTTTTGGCTTTTAAACATGATATTATTATATATATGTACGACAACTATATTTTTATAAAAGAATATATAATTATGTTTAAAAGATTTATAAATATTATCACGTATTTTCCATCGTCGTGCCATAGTTAGGGATAGTTAGGGAATTATTAGATTAGATCTATTATTGATGTTATTTCCTACATTGATTATTATGGATTGATTATCTATGTCGTATGTATGACGTTTTGGATGGATGTCTAATTGTTTGGATGCATGGATGTATGGATGCATGTTTGATTATTTGGCTTATTTGTTATTTGGCTATTTTGGTTGAAAATGCCGATTAGCTGTGATTTGGTTGTAGGTACCATCTTGTACGTTGGAGTTCCACGCATGCGAGAATCCAATGAATGAGATGAGCTGTATAAGAAGGATTGGGATACATGCCAATGGATCTGGACTTTAGAGTGGATGTCGGGCATTTCTGTTTGGTCTGTAGTTAACCATTCAGTTAAGTACAAGACCAAGGTGGATAGTATTGACCATAGTAGAGTGGTCAATGTTCATCACTGTTGTTGATTGGCAATTTGGCCAATCAATGGCTTTGGAGTTGATGAGGTATCAAGGTGCGCGACGTGATGATTTGTTTGTAGGACCGGTTTAGAGATACGATGTTATTACCTTATGGCGAGTGGTATTGATGGTGAGGCAGGCATATGGTTCTTCAACCTAGTGATTTTGATTATGAGGCAAGGATATGGTGCTTCGACCTGGTAGTCCGATACCGCGGATAGTGACTCGATGTTGTATGGAGTAGGCTCCGAGATGATAGTATCAGGATTGTATGGATCATGCTAGATCTTGGGTTTTAGATGGCATGATAGTAGGATTCTTCGATCGGGAGCTCATACGGAGGGCAAGATCGAGAATGGCAGCTCGGATTGGAGCGAGGCTATAGATAGTGCACTGGATTGAGTGTTAGGGCTTGTGACCAGAAATTTTAGTGAGCCAGTAGGGCTCGGATCCGAATCGAGTGAGTAGGGATCGATGGATGTGTTTGTGCCTAGGGACCGTTGATGACTCAGAGTGTTCTGGTTGTGTTCAAAGTAAGAGTACTATATGCGGGGGTATTCGTGGGCTGGTAGCGCCAGTCTGTACTTTGGACCAGCAGGGTCTAGGTCAGGTGGTACAGAGGTATCATAAGAGACCACCGTATGGGGTTTCTAACCGGTGAGTATGGTGAACACAATCGAGAACTGGGATTTCCACTAGTCTTTGACAGTCTCTGAGGGTCATATGAGTCATCATATATCTGGCACATTGGGTGACAGTTAGTATTGTTTGATGGATGCTATGTTTGTTATGGTTGCTCACTAGTCACATGTCACCCTAGGGATGTCATACTAGGTAGGTATTGTGGTAGGGATACCTAGTTACCCTGGCTTGACTTAGTATGGAGTAGGTATAGATGGAGATACCTATATACCTAAAGTTTACTTAGTATGAAGTAGGGACTATAGGTGGAGATAACTAGGCACCCTATATTACTTATCTTTACGTGCTCACTCTGTGGTTGCACGGACATGTCAGGTATGGTTTATATACCCTCTGTTTCGTATATTATGATCAAGTTTTATAGTATTTTGAGATTTGATATTGCTCACACCAGACTGTTGTCTGACCCGAGGTTTTGTGCTTTGCTTCTTATTATCTCGGGTACTCTTAAATGAGTAGATTGAGAGAAGGTGGATGATTATGGAGTTCTACATGTGTACCGATAGGAGGCGACGGTTAACTATACTTATATGTGCATTTATTATTATATTTCCACTGTGTGACACTATAGAGCCATGACAGTGTTGATTTACTATTATGAGACAGTGTACCAATTGAGTTTACTTTTCCCTTGTATAAACTCTATTATGGTGTTGATAGCTTTGTGGATCTAATATTCAGATGATTATTTCACATTGTTATTACTGTCTCTATTGTTTTATACCTATATTGATTATTATATTTACTCTGATGCGATGTGAGTTATGCGACAGGTAATTTGGTTATTTGATGCTTCCTTTTTCTTCTTTTCCATTCTTTTCTCTTCTATTTCTTCATCTTATTTCTTTTTTTCCTTTGACTACCGCCTTGCACCGTAGGTGTAGGTCAGTCGTTACAAGGTTGTTGTTAATCCTACGTCCATGGGGTAATCCACTATATTTTATTATTTTTTGTACAAGAGATTTCAATCGCCCTGGGGCGTATAATATTTTGCTTTATTTTTAGGAAGGAGATGAAGTTGAAAAAGAAGAGCCCCTTTCTTTGTCATTGTGCCTTTCCTTTTTTAGTATGGAAAGCGCATAGTGGGAGGTTGCAATCGTCTCTTCCATTTTTCCTTTTATCTCTGCCCTTGGATTTCGCCACCTATCGCTTATGTACGATGTTTATCCTTTGTGCCTGGATTGGTGATGGGTTTTTTGCTGGAAATCTTGATATTGGTAGGATCTTGGAAGTTTGAAGTGGGATGCTTGAAAATTGGGCGGGAAGCCCAAGTCTAAATAAGCCAGCCTCTTCTCTCTTGGCATGGTAAGCTGTTCTAAGAGGAATCATATGAAACTTCCCCGAAGCCTTAGTACATTGTCGACGTATGAGAACGGGTGCAGTGGTAGATGTCTTCTGGTGTTCAAATCGTATTGCCCCATTGATGCCTTTATTTTCTTGGCATCATTGGTCATCATGTCAAGTCAGAATGGAGTAGCTCTTCTGTAACGCCCCACTCCGAGACCTATTCTAACAAAGAGTATTACGGAGTAATACCGTCTGCTGGAACGGAGAATAGAGTATAATGGAAGCGACCATATGTAATCATGCTATAACTATCTACTGAATACGTCGAATTGTGGTATCGTTTTTTTTTCAAGTGGTTCGACATATCCAATAGATATTTATAACGAAATTACAATGGCTAAGGAAAATAGGTTCAGATTAAACATAATACTAAATGATAACATCATCATCATAGAACAGTCACATAACAGTCACATAACATAGGTACAATATATCGTCAATACAGATCCAAATATCAAAAAGGTGGGTACAAAGCCACCGCTCACACATGTGAGTCAAAGATATGTACATAAGAGACTGAATAATCAGAGTATCAAAATAGTGGACAAATATAAAGAGCTATCTATCAGCATAGCAGATAATGTCCAAGCGAAAGCACAGATAGCTAAGTCCAGAGACCTAACCTGAAACAACTCGGTCTGACCCGAGCGAAAAACACTCGGGTCAGGCTAGCCAAACAATCAGTTAATAAACTGAGATAAACATGATAGATAATGAGGCGATATATAACATAGTACTATAGACCACAAACTCTCACATAGAGAAGAAATAAACATCTAAGTAGAGATGTATAGCAAGCCTTGTATCATTGGCATAACATAGTCACAAATGTCAAAACAAAACATCTAAGTAGAGATGTATAATAAGCCTCATATCATCGGCATAACATAGTCACAAATGTAAAAACAAAACATCTAAGTAGAGATGTATAATAAGCCTCATATCATCGGCATAACGTAAGCACAAATGCCAAAACATAAACATCTAAGTAGAGATGTCAAAAACGATACATCTAAGTAGAGATGTATAACAGGCCATCTAGGTAGAGATGCCAAACACGATACATCTATGTAGAGATGTATAACGGCCATCTATGTAGAGATGCCAAAAATGATACATCTAAGTAGAGATGTATAACGGCCATCTAAGTAGAGATGCCAAAACGATACCTCTAAGGGAGACAGTCCGAAGACACTATCCCAAAGGTAATAAAAGGAATGTGTCACGAACTTTTAGCAAGGAACCCGTAAAGTGTTAACATGAGTCCCATACCCCACGTTCGCACTAAACGGTTTACTAACCAATAGTAAGCTTCCACACTCAAAGCAGTAAAAAGTTCACCTCATGTCATCGGTAAACTAGGCCGAAAGGCCAAAACGATCAATCGAATAGGTCTGGGATTAACCGAAAAGGAAATACACACGGTTTCATAGGCCGGAGTTTTTCCCAACCGTTTAAGCACCTTTCCACTTCGCTCAAAGTGCTAAAGTGTGAGTGTGGGATTTAATTATAGAAAATAATTATGGAAAACAGATTTATAATTGGTTTGAAATCACTTTAAAACGGCCTTTGAAAACTCTCCTATTATGGAGTAATTAATTTAATAATTAAAATAATATTATATAATAATTTCGAAAGCCATTTCGGAGTGAAAAATCCTTTTAAAACCTTTTTATAAGGCCCGTGTACGAAATCCAGAGACAAATCTCAAAGAAATCGATAAAACCAGAAAATCACTGAAAATATTCTAAGTGTTGGAAAATAGTCCAAAACTGACGCAACCCAAGTTCGGAAAATTATTCGGACCAGCAAACTGAATCTGAATGGCATGAAAATAGGTAGACATATAGTCCAACATTCCTGCTCCAAACTGCAAAAAGAATCGGGCAATTCCGACTTGCAACGAAGAAACGGCGTCGTCTCAAAGTCGTACAAAAAATCACAAAACTCTACTGTGTCAAAACAGTGCAAAGGTCCCACTTCGACGACATGGTCGAAGGGTCACATGAACTCAGATCTTAATGAAAATTTGCAGGAGCGTAGTAAAGTACTCCTATATTGATATGCAACAAGAATAGTTTGGTTCCGACTTAAAACGAAGAAATGACAATGTTTCAAAGTTGGTCCGACGATAACTGAAAATGATCACTATTGTAAAATAGTTTCTGGGTGCTACTTCGGCAATAGAAACGAAGTAACTAATGCACCCAGATCTAAGCCAAACTTTGCAAGGTTGAAGATCTCGACCTCATCTTTTTAACGAGACCAAAAACGATGAAATCCGACAAAGGACGAGCCCGGGATGCCGTCGCAAAGTCGAGGTTCTGCGCTGAAAACAACGGGAGCAAAGAGACTAAGGCCTGTAGCTATGCACTAACAGACCAGAGATGAAAAACCATAATTTTGGCATAGTAAACTTCCAATTCTGACAAGATGAATAAAATAAAAGTTGTAGCTTAGTTTCTAAGCTTTCCGGAATGACCAAGAACGTCAAATTCCGATCGGGGATGAAAATTCCATGACTAAAACAATTCTCAGATCTAAATTCTATATCACTGTCGTTGTGCTCTCGAGACAGTAGTAAGAATGCACAGTTTTGACCAAATTAACTTCGAAATTTCATGAAACTCAAAACACGAAAGTTTTAGCCCTAAATCTATGCTTTCCATAACATCCAAAATTATTAGATTTGGATAAGAAACGAGTAACTTATGGCCAAATCAATTTCAAGTTTTTATTTTATCAACCATGTAGTTTGTTGTCAGGTCAGCGACAAACAAACGTGATTTCGACCATTCAAACTACAAAATTAGGCAAAGCTCAAAACATAAAAGTTATAGGATACAGAATAAGCTTTCCAGAACATCAAGAAAATCTTAATTCCGATTTAAGATGAATGAGATATGCCTAATTTACTAACAGCAATAAACTAATTATAATTTCAGCTAGCATATATTACCTCTTTCCCAAGCAATGAAAAGAAGATCAAAGAGTTTTACAATCTAAATGCACAAAAAAAAGAGGATTACAAAATAATTTCAGAAATTAAACAATGGATTAGAGGTGGGTTTTGTGATTGCTATTACCTTCAAATGATTAGATTAAAACCCCTTTGACTTTGATGAAGATTAATGTAGCTTTGCTCTAGGTTTGGAGGCCATTATTTAGTGTTTTGCTCTAGAGTTTAAGGGGTTATGGAATGAGATGTTGGCTGAAACAAATGGGTAAAAGATGGTTTATAGGCTAATGGAAGTGGGTTAGTGGGCCTAATACCCATTAGGACTTGGAATATGTTCCATATCTCAAGTTAGCAAATTTCTCTAAGTACAAACTACACATTATTTACCCATAAAATTTTAAAATATGTTATCAAAATAATTTAGCTATAGTTATAAAATTTTACATCATAATATTTTCCAACTTACAATTTAACCCCTATTTATTCCAAAACACATTTTAGTCAAAATTGCCCAAAATCACCGTTTTGCAATTTAATTGTAAATTAAATTCCCAATTCAAATATTGCACTATTTTACACATATAAAATTTTGCAATATTATAAATTTCCATTTACCATTATTAATTTCCATTAAATTCTCCATTTTACACTTAGGCCCAAAATATTAATTTATTCAAAATAACTAACTTTTGAACAAATTAGTCACATAAAAAAAATCATTAATAGCTCCAATTAAATTAAAATCCCAATTTTAATTTATTATTTGGTAACCGCAATCACGGGTTGTTACAGACTCCCCCTCTTAAGAAAATTGCGTCCCCGCAATTCCCTATCATGGAAGTTATCTATAACATCTAATCCTCAAAATAAATCAAACGAAGGTGAAGTAAAAATACTCACCAACAACAGATGAAGATAGAAAACTGGGATAAGTACGCTCGATAAACTCTCTAGTCTCCCAAGTGCAGTCCTTAGGATTAGACGACCATTGAATCTTCACGAGCGGGACCTCTTTGTTTCGAAGGCGTCTAACCTCCGAATCAAGCACACGAAGAGGTTGCTGCTCAATAGATAAATCAGGAGAAATCTCTAAATCCGGTATAATAAGTGGATCAATAACAGAATCAGGATCGCGAACACACTTGCGAAGCTGAGAAACATGGAACACGTCATGCATTTCGGAAAAATGAGCAGGTAGAGCCACACGATAAGCAACGGAGCCGATGCGTTCCGTGATAGGAAATGGTCCAACATAGCGAGGAGCCAATTTCCCTGTAGAGCTGAAACGCACAACCCCCTTCATGGGAGAAATCCGACTGAAGACAAAATCACCAATGGAGAACTCAAGAGGCTTCCTACGGTTGTCCGCGTAGGATTACTGGCGGTCCTGTGCCTCTCTCATTCTCTGACGGATAAGAACAATCTTTTCAGAAGATTCCCGAACTGAATCTGGACCAAGAATGAGCTTCTCGCCAGATTCTAACCAACAAGCAGGAGAGCGACATGGCCTTCCGTATAGAGCCTCGAAAGGTGCCATGCCAATACTAGACTGATAGCTGTTGTTGTAGGAGAACTCTACGAGAGGTAAATGATCCTCCCAACTACCCCCGAAATCCAGAATACAACAGCGCAAAAGATCCTCCAAAGCACGATTCACCCTCTCAGTCTGACCGTCAGTCTGAGGGTGATAAGCAGTAGAGAGATTCAGCGTTGTGGCCAAAGCTGACTGTAGGCACTTCCAGAAGTGACTAGTGAAAATGGTGTCTCGATCACACATGATAGAGCTAGGAATGCCATGAAGTCGTACGACTTCCTTCACATAGAGCTTGGCCAACAGAGGTGCAGTCCGAGTGGACTTAATCGGAATGAAATGAGCCGATTTGGTCAAGCGATCAACAATAACCCAGATAGAAGTATGGCCTGACCTCGATCGAGGCAGACCATCAATGAAATCCATGGATATCTGATCCCATTTCCATAATGGAATCTCTAGAGGCTGAAGAAGACCAGATGGACGCTGATGCTTGGCCTTGATCTGTTGACAAGTCATGCAACCGCTCACATAACTTGCAACATCTCTCTTCAAACCCTCCCAATAATATAGCCGGCACATATCGGCATACATCTTACTCGAACCGAGATGTATAGTGTACTTAGAGCGATGGCACTCGTCCAGAATGTCACGCCTAAGTGATAAATCAGATGGTACAACAATACGGTTCCTCCTACGAAGACACCGATGAAAATCAAGAGAATAATCCAGCAATGTCTCATCACTGGATCCCGACTCGAGAAGATGAATAAGATGCAATAAGTCTGGATCCTACCGCTGAGCATGGGCAATGCGATCCAATAAGATAGGACGAGCTTCCAAGCTGAATAATAAGACCGGAGAATCAGAAGATGGAGCTCGATCTCTAATATCACACAAAGATAGGGTCTCAAGAATATCACACTCGGCAATCATCATAGAAACTACCGCCGAGTTCTTGCGACTGAGCGCATCTGCAACACGATTACCCTTGCCAGGGGTATACTGAATATCTAAATCATATGAGGCGAGAAACTCAAGCCATCGCTGCTGCCTCATAATGAGATCCCTCTGACTGAATAGATATTTCAGCGACTTGTGATCGGTGTAAAGAATGAAGCGTTCGCCTAATAGAAAGTGACGCCACGTTTTCAAGGCAAAGACGATAGCTGCTAACTCAAGATCATGAGTAGGATAGCGAACCTCATTCGGACGCAGTTGCCTGGAAGCATAAGCAACTACCCGATCCTTCTGCATAAGCACAGCACCGAGCCCGCTACCACAAGCATCGGTGTAAACAACAAGATCATGGTTACTCTCTGGAACCACTAGAATAGGAGCATGAGTGAGAAGTTCCTTTAGTCGCTGAAAGGAAGCTTCACACTTATCAGACCAAATAAAGTGAACACCCTTACGAGTCAGCGTCGTAAGGGGAAGTGCAACTCGAGAGAAATCCTTGATAAACCGACGGTAATAACCCGCCAGACCAAGGAAGCTGCGAATATCATGAACGTTCTCGAGTTGCTTCCAATTCTGAATAGCTTCGATTTTGGCAGGATCGACAGAAATACCCTCAGATGATACAATATGGCCCAAGAACTTGACCTTGCTCATCCAAAAATGGAACTTAGAGAGCTTGGCCTTAAGCTGATGCTGACGAAGAGTATCCAAGACGATCCGCAATTGATGAGCATGCTCTGCCTCGGATCTAGAATAAATAAGAATATCGTCGATGAAAACCAAAACGAATCTATCGATGTATTCCCGGAAAACTCGATTCATAAGATCGACGAAGAAAGCCGGTGTGTTCGTCAAGCCGAATGGCATGACCAACCACTCAAAAGAACCATAACGAGTGCGGAAAGCGGTAAGAGGAATGCTATCTTCCGCAACTCGGAGCTAATGAAATCCGGTGGCAAGGTCGAGCTGGGAAAAGACCTTCGCACCGCTCAACTGATCAAACATATCGTCTATCCGTGGCAATGGATAACGATTTCTAATGGTCACTCATTAAGCTTGGGATAGTCAATGCAAAGCCTAAGAGAGCCATCGGGCTTCTTAACGAAGACCACAGCAGCACCCCATGGCGAAGAACTGGACCGAATGAACTGCTTCGCCTCAAGCTCTACTAACTGCTTCCTGAGTTCCTCATTCTCTTTAGTAGACATCCTCGTGGGAGGACGCCCAACTAGGTGGGAGCCTGGAATGAGATCGATGCGGAACTCAATGGCCCGCTTTGGCGGCAGGCCTGATACTGGCTCGAATATATCGGGGAAATCCTGAACAACAGGAATACGAGATATGTCCACATCCTCATCTCGTGAATCAAGAGCAAATAAAGTAATATCAGAAATCCCAACATCCTGAAGAGCAATAGCTAATGGAGCGGACGAGTCAGGATGACGAAGAAATAATATCCGCTCCGAACAAATGATTTTTGCGCCGTACTGAGCGAGCCAATCCATGCCAAGAATCATGTCAAAGCCTAAATACTCCATAACGTGCAAATTCGCACGAAAAGAAAATCCACAAAGATCAATATCTATATCCTCACAAAGCAAGCTAAGGGTCGTGGATCCGCCGATGGGATTCACAATCCTTAGTGAAGAAACCAAACAAGTAACATCCAAAGATAAAGTATCAACTAGTTCCTTTCATACGAATGAGTGAGAGGCACCCGTATCAAAGAGAACTCTACAAGATCTACCATGAAATAAAATAGAACCTTCGAGAACGGAAGGATGCGTACCTCGAGGCTGAGCTGAAGATTTAGGAGCCTTGGTAGCGTTAAGCTTGCCAGATCTAGGAGGTGCAGTAGGACAAGTGGAATAATGATGACCCTCCTTCTTACAATAGCGACAGAAAAGAGGCTTGGGACACTCTTTAAACATATGATCGGTAGATTTAGTTAAGCACGATTCAAAGATAGATAATTCATTCAGGAATATTACGAAATATAATAGATTCCTACACATATTCCTAACTTATTTATCTAAAGGTGGATATGTTCAATTTGGATCGTATTGTACTACGTGTCTGTTGTGTGTTTGTTATGCTTAATTCTGAACCTTGGCTCTGATACCAAGATGTAACGCCCCACTCCGAGACCCATTCTAACAAAGAGTATTACGGAGTAATACCGTCTGCTGGAATGGAGAATAGAGTATAATGGAAGCGACCATATGTAATCAAGCTATAACTATCTACTGAATACGTCGAAATGTGGTATCGCTTTTTTTTTCAAGTAGTTCGACATATCCAATAGATATTTATAACGAAATTACAATGGCTAAGGAAAATAGGTTCAGAACAAACATAATACTAAATGATAACATCATCATCACATAACAGTCACATAACAGTCACAGAACATAGGTACAATATATCGTCAATACAGATCCAAATATCAAAAAGGTGGGTACAAATCCACCGCTCACACATGTGAGTCAAAGATATGTACATAAGAGACTGAATAATCAGAGTATAGTGGACAAATATAAAGAGCTATCTATCAGCATAGCAGATAATGTCCAAGTGGAAGCACAGAAAGCTAAGTCCAAAGACCTAACCTGAAACAACTCGGTCTGACCCGAGCGAAAAACACTCGGGTCAGGCTAGCTAAACAATCAGTTAATAAACTGAGATAAACATGATAGATAATGAGGCGATATATAACATAGTACTATAGACCACAAACTCTCACATAGAGAAGAAATAAACATCTAAGTAGAGATGTATAGCAAGCCTTGTATCATTGGCATAACATAGTCACAAATGTCAAAACAAAACATCTAAGTAGAGATGTATAATAAGCCTCATATCATCGGCATAACATAGTCACAAATGTCAAAACAAAACATCTAAGTAGAGATGTATAATAAGCCTCATATCATCGGCATAACGTAAGCACAAATGCCAAAACATAAACATCTAAGTAGAGATGTCAAAAACGATACATCTAAGTAGAGATGTATAACAGGCCATCTAAGTATAGATGCCAAACACGATACATCTATGTAGATATGTATAACGGCCATCTATGTAGAGATGCCAAAAACGATACATCTAAGTAGAGATGTATAACGTCCATCTAAGTAGAGATGCCAAAACGATACCTCTAAGGGAGACAGTCCGAAGACACTATCCCAAAGGTAATAAAAGGAATGTGTCACGAACTTTTAGCAAGGAACCCGTAAAGTGTTAACATGAGTCTCATACCCCACGTTCACACTAAACGGTTTACTAACCAATAGTAAGCTTCCACACTCAAAGCAGTAAAAAGTTCACCTCATGTCATCGGTAAACTAGGCCGAAAGGCCAAAACGATCAATCGAATAGGTCTGGGATTAACCGGAAAGGAAATACACACGGTTTCATAGGCCGGAGTTTTTCCCAACCGTTTAAGCACCTTTCCACTTCGCTCGAAGTCCTAAAGTGTGAGTGTGGGATTTAATTATAGAAAATAATTACGGAAAATGGATTTATAATTGGTTTGAAATCACTTTAAAACGGCCTTTGAAAACTCTCCTATTATGGAGTAATTAATTTAATAATTAAAATAATATTATATAATAATTTCGAAACCCATTTCGGAGTGAAAAATCCTTTTAAAACCTTTTTATAAGGCCCGTGTACGAAATCAAGAGACAAATCTCAAAGAAATCGATAAAACCAGAAAATCACTGAAAATATTCTAAGTGTTGGAAAATAGTCCAAAACTGACGTAACCCAAGTTCGGAAAATTATTCGGACCATCAAACTGAATCCGAATGGCATGAAAATTGGTAGGCATATAGTCCAACATCCCTGCTCCAAACTGAAAAAAGAATCGGGCAATTCCGACTTGAAACGAAGAAACGGCGTCGTCTCAAAGTCGTACAAAAAATCACAAAACTCTACTGTGTCAAAACAGTGCAAAGGTCCCACTTCGACGACATGGTCGAAGGGTCACATGAACTCAGATCTTAATGAAAATTTGCAGGAGCGTAGTAAAGTACTCCTAATTTGATATGCAACAAGAATTGTTTGGTTCCGACTTAAAACGAAGAAATGACAATGTTTCAAAGTTGGTCCGACGATAACTGAAAATGATCACTATTGTAAAATAGTTTCTGGGTGCTACTTCGGCAATAGAAACGAAGTAACTAATGCACCCAGATCTAAGCCAAACTTTGCAAGATTGAAGATCTCGACCTCATCTTTTTAACGAGACCAAAAACGATGAAATCCGACAAAGGACGAGCCCGGGATGGCGTCGCAAAGTCGAGGTTCTGCGCTGAAAACAACGGGAGCAAAGAGACTAAGGCCTGTAGCTATGCACTAACAGACCAGAGATGAAAAACCATAATTTTGGCATAGTAAACTTCCAATTCTGACAAGATGAATAAAATAAAAGTTGTAGCTTAGTTTCTAAGATTTTCGGAATGATCAAGAACGTTAAATTCTGATCGGGGATGAAAATTCCATGACTAAAACAATTCTCAGATCTAAATTCTATATCACTGTCGTTGTGCTCTCGAGACAATAGTAAGAATGCACAGTTTTGACCAAATTAACTTCGAAATTTCATGAAACTCAAAACACGAAAGTTTTAGCCCTAAATCTAAGCTTTCCAGAACATCCAAAATTATTATATTTGGATAAGAAACGAGTAACTTATGGCCAAATCAATTTCAAGTTTTTATTTTATCAACCATGTAGTTTGTTGTCAGGTCAGCGACAAACAAACGTGATTTCGACCATTCAAACTACAAAATTAGGCAAAGCTCAAAACATAAAAGTTATAGGATACAGAATAAGCTTTCCAGAACATCAAGAAAATCTTAATTCCGATTTAAGATGAATGAGATATGCCTAATTTACTAACAGCAATAAACTAATTATAATTTCAGCTAGCTTATATTACCTCTTTCCCAAGCAATGAAAAGAAGATCAAAGAGTTTTACAATCTAAATGCACAAAAAAAAGAGGATTACAAAATAATTTCAAAAATTAAACAATGGATTAGAGGTGGGTTTTGTGATTGCTATTACCTTCAAATGATTAGATTAAAACCCCTTTGACTTTAATGAAGATTAATGAAGCTTTGCTCTAGGTTTGGAGGCCATTATTTAGTGTTTTGCTCTAGGGTTTAAGGGGTTATGGAATGAGATGTTGGCTGAAACAAATGGGTAAAATATGGTTTATAGGCTAATGGAAGTGGGTTAGTGGGCCTAATACCCATTAGGACTTGGAATATGTTCCATATCTCAATTTAGCTAATTTCTCTAAGTACAAACTACACATTATTTACCCATAAAATTTTAAAATATGTTACCAAAATAATTTAGCTATAGTTATAAAATTTTACATCACAATATTTTCCAACTTACAATTTAACCCCTATTTATTCCAAAACACATTTTAGTCAAAATTGCCCAAAATCACCGTTTTGCAATTTAATTGTAAATTAAATTCCCAATTCAAATATTGCACTATTTTACACATATAAAATTTTGCAATATTATTAATTTCCATTTACCCTAATTAATTTCCATTAAATTCTCCATTTTACACTTAGGCCCAAAATATTAATTTATTCAAAATAACTAACTTTCGAACAAATTAGTCACATAAAAAAATCATTAATAGCTCCAATTAAATTAAAATCCCAATTTTAATTTATTATTTGGTAACCGCAATCACTGGTTGTTACATCTTCCCATTTTGTTCCAAGGATTGCTTGGGTATGTGTCATTGTTATTTGTCTGTAAGGTTGAGCCTGTGTTAAAGCGTATCTTGGGCGGCTCTGTATACAGCTCCTTTGGAGTGCTTTTGGCTCTATGTGGTGCTGTCTAGGTTGCCCCTACTTTGTGCTTGTTCAGACCTTTTCCTATAGACGTTTGATAGAAGGTGAGTGTGGTTAACTCAAAACCCCAATGTATGCCTCTATTTCTAGATGTAGCCAGTGTATTCTGCTATATTTTCCTTATGCATGCAGCACCTTGTTCTTTATAGCCTACCACCGCTAAGTGCCATGATCTTGAACCTACTCTCTGCCCCGTATCCTTGCTATAAGAATAGTCTCACTGACTTCAAGCACTATCTGTTTCCTTTTATTATGGTTTGCGGTAAGAGCAGGTGTAACAATATACAACATGTAATATTATATATATGTAAACATGTTGTATAGAACTATATACTTCCCTTCTCTAATGTTATAAAATCAATCTAGTGAACTTAGCTTCTCTTATCATTACATATATGTCATACTACACATGTAATGAGTTGTTAAACGCCATTTTTTCACATCAAAATATATATTTATTATTAAAGAAAAAAACTTCTAGAAGCCATGTGAATGGGCATTATATCAAATCATTTTGAAAGATCATTAGAATGCACATTATAGTAAGCATATAAACTAAATAGTTGAACGTATACTATGTTTAGCTTGAATTGAATTTATGTCTAAGAAGCTAAAAAAGCTATTTCATGTATAAAATAACTTCAAAAAAAATCAAAAGGTAGAATAAAGGATTACCGCAATTGATACATGGCTACGCCCATCCACAGGTCCCTCTCTTGCTAGCCCAAAATCAGATAATTTATGCATAATATCTTTGTTCAACAAAATGTTAGAGGCTTTAAAATCCATGTATATGACCTACATGTTTCAAGTATTAAAGTTTGCTTAAAATGCAAGATTTATATATATTAATAAAGGGTCTTTAGCTTACACCCCTAATTTTAAATAACATTATCCAGGAGATTTAATTAGATAAATTAAATAGAATAATGTAGAGGTTAGAGTGATAAGGGAATTGAGATTTGGAAACCAATTAGGGTCGTGCCTTAATTAATGAAATTATAAGTGTGATTTATAAATTAGAAACTTAAGAGAATAATGCAAGGGCAAAATGGGAATAGCCATATACCATAACCCCTAAACCCCTTACCTCGTTCTCATTCATATTTTCATAAACAAAAAACATATGCAAAGAGAGTTGAAGGCCGGCCATAACCCTAAGAAGAAGAGGGGCACAAAATCCATTTAAAGGCTAAGATTCAAGCTAGGAAGATTAAAGCAAGAACAAATCTCAAGTTCCTTATCCAAACAAGGTGAATAATGATCTAAACCATCTCATATAAGTCATCTTGAATGTTTTAGTTTGGATTTGAGGTTTAAACCGTGTGATTGGGTGAATGATAATATGTTTTGATATATTAAATGGATATATATATATATATATGCTTGTTGATAATTTATATAAGTTAATATGAATTTTATGATAGGTTTTAGATTGGAAAACTTATCATATGACATCCAAAAGTGTTGCGTTTTTGATATATGGTCAAAAATGTTATTTTAGAAGCGGGTTTCATGTTTCATGAATTTCTAAGAGAGAAAGTAGTTAATTTTGGATTTAAATTGTTTAAGGCAATTAAATAATGTTTTCGGGTTTGAAATTTATATATGTTAGAAAACATATTTAATATGAATTATGGTGATTTAGGGGATTTTTCCTAAGTGTATTACTATGGATAATAAATTATTTAAATTAGAGGACTTAAATTTTTAAATTTTTTATTAAGGTGAAGGGCTTAAGTGTTAAGTTATTTCAAATCCAAATTTGATTTCAGCAGCAAATTCTGAAAAAGGAAATTGATAAAGTTTTCTAAACCAATAAGATTGAGACAAATATTGATGGTAGGTGAAAAGTATTTTCATTAATAAGAAAAAATGCACTTTTTATCCAAATTACATCTTCGCCACTTAACCCTGTTGGCTTTCGACTTCATACACACCTGCCTCTAACCCTTCTGTATCCATTCAATGCCAATATACATGGTATCAAGCTAGTGGTACGAAGTGTATTAGACCTATGTGAAAGGTAGCAAAGGTGGCGAAAGTATGCAAGTGCAAGGGGTGAAGTTATATTTTGAGATTTCAAATCTATAAACCTACCTTTAATTTAATATCTTCGAAAGGGTTGCTGCTTTTGAACCCCTTCGATACCCTATCTGTCACATTAAAACCTTTCGCCTTAGTAAGAGGCTGCTTTTATAACTCTTTGAATCAATGAGTTCGGAGGGTAGGGTTTCGAATTGATACCCTTCCACAACCATTGAAGCCACTTTTCATTTAACTTATACATGCGAAAGGGTGGGTGTTGCTCCCATTCCTTTTGACATGGTTGAAGCCGCTTATTTAAACCCAAGTACACATGCGGAAGCATGTTGCCGTCAACATATGTCTTTCGAAAGGATAGCTTTCGAATGTGTCCCTTTTTTATACTTTGCAGTTTGTTTTGTTTTCAAACTATGGTTTCAAAAGAAACACTCTTAATTAGTTTAGAAGCTATGCTTCCATATCTTTTTACTTGAACCTAATGCTTTCGAAAGGTATGTTTTTAAGTGTTTCGAAAGGTATGTTTTTAAATGTTTCAAAAGGAATTTTTTTAGTGTTTCGAAAGGCATGTTTTTAAGTGTTTTGAAAGGAATGTTTCCAAGTGTTCGAAAGATATATTTTATGGTTTCGAAAGAGGATGTCTAAAAATTATAAGCAATAAGTTTTGGATATATTTTATGGTTTCGAAAGGAAGCTCTCCTTAATAAATAGGTAGGTTAAGAGTATTGACCACCTTTCCATAGAAAAATGAATGCATGGAAATAAACTGTGGATGTTTATATGGTGTGTATCATTTGATCAGTTATCATGAGTGTTGTGTTATCATGATCACTTTATAACCCATATGAGCATGTTGGGGTGTTAAAGGTAAGGATGACCAGCTTGGTTGATCCAATAGTGAATGTAAACTAAATCAAAAGGCCATGGAGTTATAAAAGTTATTAGTTAGCCCATAAAAACTATCTTATGAAAATTATCATTGGCAGGGGCCAATAGGTTCTTAGTGATCCCATGAAAACTATGTCCGGAATAAGTTATTGAAAGAGATCAATAGGTTCATAGACAGCCCATGAAAACTATGACATGAGAGATGTTATTGGTAGAAACCAATAGATTCATAGTGATCCCATGATAACTATGATTGGATAATAGTATTGGTAGAAACCAATAGGTTCATGGTGATCCTATGAAAACTATGATTCGATAATAGTATTGGTAGAAACAAAAAGGTTCATAGTGATCCAATGAAAACTATGAAAGTGTATATGAAATCCATAAAGAATTGAACAGGTTATTAGTCAGCCCATGAAAACTAATAGGTTAATTGTAACCCTAGAAATTATGACTTAAGACGGATGGTCAAGTGAATGGGGATTGGAAGCCCAGAGCATATTGCATGTTTGCATATCATCATGATACATTTTATTATGTTATGTCTTAATCATTGTGGATGCAGGTGCACAGTATATGGTTATTATAAATTGGGTTAAGATACTAGTGAGGGGAAAACCCGTTCCGTTTAGTGGCGTAATTTACTAGATATCTATATGGTAGGTTATTATTCATACCAGACTTTTTGTCTGACTCGAAGTTTATGTTTTCCCCTTAAACTCTCGGGTACTCAATTGATTTTGAGTAGTTTGAGAGTTAAGGTTTTTAGGTTCTCCTTTTGACAAATAAGCTTTCGGAGACATGCAGGAGGCAAGCTAGCTATTAGGAGTTCTTTCTGTTTGATTCCACTGTGTAATTGGATGTAATGGCAAAGTTGTTTAGTGCCTATATTTAGACTCTGATCAACCAAGGGGCATCTTCATATATTTCTCTTGGTGTATTTTGTAATAAATTGTAATTTCTCTAAATGTTGCGTACGTATGGGATTATGTAATGAATCTGAAATGCTATTTCTAATGAAATGAAAATTTTGTTTTAAATTGAGTTTAAAAATTTTCATATTCATGTGTTTCTGGTATATCAATGTATCTAACATTACCGCATTTGATCACCGAGAATAAATAACTATGGATGACTGTAGCATCCGTAGTAGTTAGTTTTGGTCCTCCAAATGAGGGATGTTACAAGTTGGTATCAGAGCATAGGTAAAAGATTTTCAAAACATAACCCAATGAATCAGAAAATGGGACAGGGGTGTGGGTTAACGCTATAGTAACGTACTTGCATTTGCTATATATATATATATATATATATATAAGTACGTATTCCCCTTTTCTTTTAGACCGTTCTTCTGTATATTACTAAGGCTCGTATGTAGATATACGAGAAAGGAAGATATGGAGGTAGGAAATGGAAGTGGAAATCTTGGTGGAGGAAGCACTACAACTAATGGAAATGCTCGACCCAATACTAGGAGAAATCTAGGTCGATAGGTAAATGCTAATCCAAATGCAAATGCCAATGTAGGTGCTGGAACCCTGCCAATAGATATGGGGATGATGTATCGGTTCTTCGTTGACCTGATGCAAGTAGGAGCAGTTACATGAGTAGCTGGGGGAATGCTACGAATGCTGGGGGAGCAAATCCTATGGCCCAGTTAGCAATAACTATGCCAAGCCGAGCAGGGATTATACCAGTCTTGGTGGAAAGCCGTTTTTGGGAACAGAGGATGCTGTTGAAGTGGAAAACTGTTTATTGCACTGCGAAAGAATTTCCGCTGAATTGGGATTAAATGATGAGCATAAGAGAAGACTTGCTTCCAGATAATTGCAGGGTGCAGCATTGTACTGGTGGAATGGAATTACCGTGGGAGTTCTCGAGGAAGAGTTGACTTGGGCAAGTTTCGTAGGAGATTCGAAGAGAGGTTCTTGTTTGAAGTTGCCAAGTCAGTATTGCTAAGAAAGTTAATGGACTTAGTGCAAAATGAGTTGTCGGTGATTGATTATGCTATGAAGTTTGATGAGTTGTCCAGAAATGGATATGCTACAGTTGACACTAACTTAAAAGGAAAGAGAAGTTTATTCGAGGATTAAGACCCGAGATTGCCAGGGCGACTATACCACTTCTCCGTGATCCAAGTACAGTTGTAGTGGAGATGACAATCAGGAATGAAAAGGTAGTTTCTACTTTTGGGAAAGAGAAGCAGGTTAAAAGCCAGGATTCTCAGGGCAAGAAGTGGGAATTCTTCAAGAAGAAAAGAGCTTAGAAAGGAGGATCTACCAAGAAAGGAAAGGTCGATGTAGTTTGCTACAGTGTGACAAGAAAGGATATTTTGCTCATGAATGTCGAATTGGAAAGAGGAAGAAGGTTGCAGATAAGAAAGGAGTGAAGTGCTTCAACTGTGACTAGATTGGACACCACAAGAATTAGTGTCCAGAACTAGTCAGAGCGGACAAGGAAAATGTTTTTGCCTTAGAACCATCATCTTCTAAACCAACTGCTGCTGAGAAGGAAAAGACTGTTGTAATATCGCCTATCTAGTGGCCCAAAACTAAGCGCTAAAGATGATGCAGTCATCTATAGTATTAGCTTCCGGCGACTAAATACGGCTATGTTAATGGTATCAATAATATCAGAAGCACTTGAATATGAAACAAAACACAGATTTAAAAAACACATTTACTTCATTACATTTCAAAATCAAAAGTTTCACATTCACAACATATAATCCCCAAATCGTTCCCAGGCATAGATCAAATATAATTATTACAAATTACGCCAAGGATGGTATATGAAGATACCCCCTTGGTTGATCAGAGTCTTACGGTCATAATGGACCTAATACAAACAACATAGCGGAAAATCTACCAAAACATAACAAGAACTGCAAATCCTAAGTAGCTATCTGTTTGCCTCCTGCATGCCTCCGGTAGCCTTATTCGTCAACATTCTAAAACCTGAAAAGGCCTTAACCCCTCAGCCTACTCAAATTAATTTTGAGCACCCGAGAGTTTAAGGGAAAAACATAAACCTCGAGTCAGACATAAAGCCTGGTATGAATAATACTATACATCCCGGAATAATTATGTTAAGTGAGACCACGCCGCTTAGTGGAATGGGTTTCCCCTCACTAGCACCAGTTCACAATCACATATTACAGATAACAAGTATGTAGAGAATTAAAAATGAAGAACACTCAGAAAATTAAAAGGAAAGCAGTAAAGAACACAGAGTTTATAATGGTTCGGCAATCCGGCCTACATCCACTTTGAAGTTGATGATTTTATTGATGTTTGCTTGCTGACTACAACGAGTTACAACTAATTACAACAGAAAATTTTGAGTACCATGATGGTTCCTCCAGAGTCTGGACGTAGAAGAATCAAAAGACCCCTTTTCTGTAGACTTTGGGATGCTATTTATAGGCGTAGGCTACAAATATCTCGCTCAGATCTCGGAAGACCTCTTCTGGAACGTGCACGGGCCCACGCGATCGATCTCATGCGATTTTGACTCGATCCGTGATCGATACGAATGAATTTCGTATCGATCAAGATCTTGCCCAATCGAGTCGAGATCGATCATGAACATTCTTTAAGTTGTACGCAAGCTCCTGTGAAAATTTGGCAGCGTTTGGACTTGTGGATTGCGAGTTATGATCGATGCAAGTTTGTGTTGTGTAGCGTTCGAATCGATCGTTAGCCCCAAATTCTTTCTCTTTGTATCCATGCTTTTCGTATCGATGACGTGTCATGACTGTTTAGGTGAGATCCACATTTTATGCCGTACGATTGAGTCATCTATTTTTGTGAACTCCTTCGTATCGATTCCTTGTTATACTTCGTATCGCTCTCTTTTCATCCACTGCTTCGTATCCATAGGTAGGGTTCCATTCGTATTGATCCATTAGGTGCTAATTTGTATTGATGGCTTGAAGGTGCTTCGTATTGATCGCCTTGAACATTGTTATTCGTATCGATTGTTTTAGCCAACCGATACGAAAGGTGGCCAGATGGAGATCGATATGAAGCATAGTTTATTTATGGATACGAAATAGCTTGATGGATACGAACAGTAGCGCATATTGATGAATATGAAGCAACACGTTTAATGGATACAAACAGTAGTTCCATTCGATGGATACGAAGCAACATATCCAATGGTTATGAAGGAGGCCTGTTTTCGGATGGATACGAAGTAGAGCGGTGGATACGAAATGACGATACTTTGATGGATACGAACGATATTTTTGCATGATTTGCATCGATCATATCTTGAGCACACGGACTCTGATTGACTTGAGATTCAAAATGTAGCCTCTCCTAACCTTGTTCATCATTCCCAAGCGATCTCGTCTTGATTGGAGCTTGGTCGAACTTTGACGATATCGATCATAGCCTTATTTCCAAACGATCCCCAATCCTGGTTTACATCATGTTCTAACCTATTTGTTGATATCCCGGCCTTGACCAAAAGGCGGGATAAAATTTTCCCCCCAAAGCATGCCTTGTGGTAAGAAGGCGTGTTTTGAATAGCTCCGAATATCAAAAATCCATATTCCATCCATTGCCAAGCCATTTTATCCAAGTGCCATAGCCATAGCCAAGTCTGCGACTACTCCGAGTCACTGTCCAATTCGAAGTCCTGTAACCACAAACTTAGCCAATTCCATAGCTATCCGAATCCGTCGACCGAGCTTTAATCTATCCATATCCAACAACCAATAACCAAACCCATAACCTTTCTGGGTTGACTTCAAATCCATAGACCTCGCCGGGTCGCATTATCCTGTTGACTCCGACTCTCCGATCAAGGGTTTTTATGTTCTCCGGCCTCGGCTCTCCGGCCAAGGACTTTTATGTTCTCCGGCCTCGGCTCTCCAGCCAAGGACTTTGTATATTCTCCGGCCTCGGCTCTCCGACCAAGGACTTTTATGTTCTCCGGCCTCGGCTCTCCAGCCAAGGACTTTGTATATTCTCCGGCCTCGGCTCTTCGGCCAAGGACTTTTTTATTCTCCGGCCTCGGCTCTCCGGTCAAGGACTTTTATATTCTCCGGCCTCAGCTCTCCGGCCAAGGACTTTTTTATTCACCGGCCTCGGCTCTCCGGCTAAGGACTTTTATACTCTCCGGCCTCGGCTCTCCGGCCAAGGACTTTTTTTATTCTCCGGCCTTGGCTCTCTAGCCAAGGACTTTTATATTCTCCGGCCTCGGCTCTCCGGCCAAGGACTTTTATATTCTCCGGTCTCGGCTCTCCAGCCAAGGACTTTTATATATTCTCCGGCCTCGACTCTCCGGCCAAGAACTTTTATATTCTCCGACCAAGGGCTTTTTTATTCTCCGGCCTCGGCTCTCCGGACAAGGACTTTTATATTGTGTTTGAGTCCATTCCATCGCTCTCCGGCGAAGGGACTCATAATTCGCGATTACTGCCCCGTCTCTCCGATCGGGACCGTAGTCGCGAGACCTGCATTGTTCATTACATTGATCCAAATCCAACCATTCAACATAAGAGATTTTACAGCTAGGGAAAACCAAATAAATGTCTGTACATCCAAGGAAAAACAAAAGTTTTCAGGAAAACGAAAAAGAAAAACAGGATTTCACAGACTCGGGCAACACGGTTTATCATCGTCTTAGAGCATGCCTAGAGACCGTCCTCGATCCCGTACATGTGTAAGTGATTTAGCCGTGTTACTTAGATTTCTATTACTTATTCCAATCCATAAATCTATTTAGTTGATAACAAGTTGACGTTGCCTAGGTCCAGTGCCATCCTCGTTCGAGGTGGGCGGTGGCCGTTCCTGTTCCACTGCCACAGCTCGATTCCTTACATACTGTTGTAGATGACCATTCCTTACATGCTCCTCAATGATATCCCTCAAATGCCTGCAATCGTTCGTGTTGTGCCCATCCAGCTCATGGAATAGGCAATGCCTTCCCGATGCCCGTTCGTAATCAGAAGGTTCCCTTCTTGTTGCCATTCGATACTGGAGGCGCCCTCGAGTGTCCAAATAAATTCTTTCCAGAGTTTCAGTTAGATCCGTGTAAGAAGAAAACATTGACTCCCTCCATGGCCCTTTTGAAGTGCTACCGTAGTCATTCATTTTCCTTTTTCCTTTATCATCTTCGACCGAGTCCTTCTGGGGTGGACCTCCGCCCCTTACTGCATAAGCTTCAGCCTCTCTCCCTTCTCTCTTAGCCTATGCATCTTCTTGCCTCAGAAACATTTCCGACTCGTGGTAGAACTCCCAAAGATCCCTTAGTGGGTTTCGTTCCAATGATATCTTGAAATCCGAATTGTCTGCAATTCCCGAAACTGCTGTCATCAAAACCATCGACGGATCAGGTTGATCTACCGAAGCCACTGCCGCATTGAATCTGGTCAAGAAATCTCTAAGCGATTCTCCTTTCCATTGTTTCATTGATGTTAAAGTCATCACGTTCTTGGGTCTGGCTATGTGGACCCGAAACTGTCTCATAAACCTTTCAATCAACTCCGTCCATGTGCCAATAGAACCACTCTCCAGCTGTCTGAACCATAACACCGCTATATCCGTCAAATACAAAGGGAAGCATCGTGCCATGACCTCCTCTGATGCTCCCAGTACTTCCATATGCCTCATGTACCTTGTCAAGTGAACAGCGGGATCTGTTCTCCCATCATACATCTCCAGTGTTGGTAACTTGAATTCTGGTGGATTCCTGGCTTGCCTGATCGTAGGAGCAAAGGGACTCCTATTCACATCTTCCAGATCTCTATTCACTAGTCCGCCTCTCATGGCTCGTATGACCATCTCCGCTAATCTGTCACTGTCGTCAAGCTGTAGCCCTTGTCTGTTGCATCCGACCTTCCCCCGAGTTCACGAGGGAATCCTGGAATCTGGTCTCCTGGATGGGCATCCATTCCTCTACCGACGCCGTGTTGCACAGCTCTACCTGGTACTCTACCCGTGATTGGATCAGCATGCTCTGGGTGAGTGCCCCCTAGATCTGGTCCTGCTTTATTCTGAATTTTGGTTGCTCCGTGCTCCTGAATTCCATCTCCAGCATCTCCTGCAGTTGCATTCCCTTGACTCTGCATTCTAGTTTGTCCAGCTTGTCGAAGCAGATTCTGCATCATCTCTTCTTGTCTTTTTAGAAGTTCTTCATGCATGGCTCCCATCATCATCTCCATCTCGTCTCGGGTGATAAAGACCGAGGCCTGATTCGCTCCTGAGGAAGCCTCCTGGCTCTCTTCACGCTGACTCCTTTCAGTCCTCTGTCTTCTTGGCGATTGCCTTGCCATTGTTTTCCAGATCCAA
Source organism: Allium fistulosum (assembly GCA_030737815.1). NCBI lineage: Eukaryota > Viridiplantae > Streptophyta > Magnoliopsida > Asparagales > Amaryllidaceae > Allium > Allium fistulosum. Next base: position 371,398,826 of record CM060902.1, on the reverse strand, counting down.
GTCTTTAAGTCTTCAAATCCAAAGTCCAAGCTGCAGAATCTCTGAATGCTAGCTTTCTCAGTGAAAGCACCAAAATGTTTGTGCCAAAATTGGTCACAAACACCCAATTGTCGATGAAAAGCACCAGTTCACAATCACAGATTACATATAACAAGTATGTAGAGAATTAAAAATGAAGAACACTCAGAAAATTAAAAGGAAAGCAGTAAAGAACATAGAGTTGATAGTGGTTCGGCAATCTGGCCTACATCCACTTTGAAGTTGATGATTTTATTGATGTTTGCTTGCTGACTACAACGAGTTACAACTAATTACAACAGCAAATTTTGAGTACCATGATGGTTCCTCCAGAGTCTGGACGTAGAAGAATCAAAAGTCCCCTTTTCTGTAGACTTTGGGATGCTATTTATAGGCGTAGGCTACAAATATCTCACTCAGATCTCGGAAGACCTCTTCTGGCACGTGCATGGGCCCACGCGATCGATCTCATGCGATTTTGACTCGATCTGTGATCGATACGAATGAATTTCGTATCGATCAAGATCTTTTCCGATCAAGTCGAGATCGATCATGAACATTCTTTAGGTTGTACGCAAGCTCCTGTGAAAATTTGGCAGCATTTGGACTTGTGGATTACGAGTTATGATCGATGCAAGTTTGTGTTGTGTAGCGTTCAAATCGATCGTTAGCCCCAAATTCTTTCTCTTCGTATCCATGCTTTTCGTATCGATGACGTGGCACGATTGTTTAGGTGAGATCCACATTTTATGCCGTACGACCGAGTCATCTATTTTTGTGAACACCTTCGTATCGCTTCCTTGTTATACTTCGCATCGCTATCTTTTCATCCACTGCTTCGTATCCATAGGTAGGGTTCCATTCGTATCGATCCATTAGGTGCTAGTTCGTATCGATGGCTTGAAGGTGCTTCGTATTGATCACCTTGACCATTGTTATTCGTATCGATTGCTTTAGCCAACCGATAGGAAAGGTGGCCAGATGGAGATCGATATGAAGCATAGTTTATTTATGGATACAAAAATAGCTTGATGGATAAGAATAGTAGCGCATATTGATGGATACGAAGCAACACGTTTAATGGATACGAACAGTAGTTCCATTCGATGGATACGAAGCAACATATCCAATGGTTATGAAGGAGGCCTGTTTTCGGATGGATACGAAGTAGAGCGGTGGATACGAAATGATGATGGTTTGATGGATACAAATGAGATTTTTGCATGATTTGCATCGATCATATCTTGAGCACATAGACTCCGATTGACTTGAAATACGAAACGTTGCCTCTCCTAGCCTTGTTCATCATTCCCAAGCGATCTCGTCTTGATTGGAGCTCGGTCAAACTTTGACGATATCGATCATAGCCTTATTTCCAAACGATCCCCAATCCTGGTTTCCATCCTGTTCTAACCTATTTGTTGATATCCCGGCCTTGACCAAAAGGCGGGATAACAAAACCATATACTATGCTCCTGCATACACAATGGTTAAATGCTATAAAGCAATCATTATGTAAACATACATAAATATCAGATAATAATGAACTATTTGTTCAAACACACAAGTTTTGTATGGATAACTTTTAACCTTTGGCTAACTCGGGCCTACCAGACAATATAATCAAAATTAACCTAACACCTGTTAGATATTCTTTTTCTGGATTATCTATCCTTATCTATCTTGTTAAACATTTCACTTCTGGATGGTCTGTCCTTAACTGTCTGTTAAATACCTCACTTGTGGACGGTCTATCCCTAATTTAATCATCTCCCAGGTCTTCCCGATCCTAATGGTTTTTCGGGCTCACCAATAACCTTTCTGTATACAAACATATATTCCTTTCAGTGTGTAACCATAATTTTAGTCTACCTTTGACAAAGCTCTACACATTGGAATTTTGGATAACAATTAGCTGGGGCATTAGCTAAAGTATAGGGCACGACCCCATACTAGTCCCATCTGGTATTTGGATATCTGAGTCATTTTCACTTAAGGATCCCCTTCCATAATTTTCCTTGAAAACATTTCCAAAACGATTTAGACCTTTAAATCAAAATTTAAACAAGGAAAAGTATATAATCTTTACACTTTACTCAAAATCATATCACCATGTTTTATATATATATATATATATATATATATATATTCTTTACTCAAACTTTAGTCGATGAAAACATTTAACCATTTGAAAGGACCTCTTTTTATACTTTTGAAATCATCTATTTCAAATTCAAACATCAAACCTTTCGAAATCAAACCTTTCAAAAACAATAAAACTTTAGACATCCTCCTTTAAAATCACTTTAAAACATTGCCTTAGATAAACCTTGGAAAACCTTACATCTTAAACCTTTCAAAAACAATCACATAAACCTTTCGAAGTCAATCATCAAACTTTTCGAAATCAATTTCTTAAACCTTTCGAAATCATTCACTTAAAAATTTCGAAATAACTCACTTAAACCTTTCGAAATCATTCATCAAACCTTTCGAAATCAGTCAACTAAAACCTTTCGAAACTATTGAATTAAACCTTTCGAATTCAATCTTAAAACCTTTCGAAACCATTCAACTAAAACCTTTCGAAACCATTGAATTAAACCTTTCGAATTCAATCTTCAAACCTTTCGAAACCATTCAACTAAAACCTTTCGAAGTTATTAGAAGCAACCTTTCAACTGTCGAAAGCTCTGCCTCGAAAGCTTGGTTGTACTTCAATTAAATACAAGCATAAATCACCTAAGTCGAAAGCTTCCTTTTGAAAGCATTAGGAGAAGCGGCTGGTTTTAAAACAAGTAAACCTTTCGTCTTTGTTAAAAGGTTCGAAACAATATAAAGTGATAGTAACCCTTCGACTGTGTCGAAAGGTTTCAAAACAGAATAGTGTTGAAACAGCAGTAACTTTTCGACTATGTCGAAAGGTTTAAAACCTTTACTTTAAACATTTGACCTGGTCGAAAGCAACCAAATCAAAAGCTTTTATTCGAAAGCATAGCAGGTGAAAGCTTTTGGTTTATAAAACAAACATACCCCAACCTCTTTGGCCATTAACCTTTCGACTTAGAACCCTTCGACCTTGTCCAATTCATTACGTATCAAGTAACTTGATACCATATGCATTAGTTTGACCTTGTCAAAAGTTATGAACCTCTCGACCTTGTCGGAAGGTCTGGGTCGGAAGGTTTACTGCCATAATAGGCTAAAACATGCTAAAAGTATGATTTCTTGGTTTTTAACTTAAAAATGATAACTTTTCAACTAACCTGCCTTTGTTTATTAAATTTTCATTAGTTAACAATTTCTTTTCAGAAACATGCTGCCACTATTTTCAGAATTAAATAATAATTTCATTTTATAAAATGCCCCTTCTCCTTAATTAAATATATAAAACATTTAAGTCTCATACCTTAAATAATTTTATATATTCATCAAATAACTTAGGAAAAATCTGGAAAAATTCTAAAAAATCTATTTTAATATGTTTCTTAACATATAAAAATTTCAACCCTAAATAATAATTATTTTAGCCGAAAATAATTTATAACCCAATAAACAATTACCTTCACTAGAAAATTAATATAAAATAAATATTAATTCAGAAAATTATGGAAACTGAAATCCAACTCTAAAATATCATTTCTGACTAATATTTAAATTTTCAAGGCATTTGGATGTCATTAAATAGGGTTTTCAAGTCAAACATATCATAAAACTAACATGAACGTATATAATGCATCAACAACATATATATAATTTTAATCATCAAAACATGGCATATACTTGCAAAATCATTTTAGGTCTAATCTTAAAACCGAAAACCAAAAGAAAATGGGATGTAGTAATTATTCACCTTAGCTTTGAGATATAAGATGTGAGATTAGACGTTGATTAAATTGATTATCTTCCTTCTCTTGAATCCTAGCTTTAATCTTCTTCTTGAGAATGATAATGGTGGTCGGCCTTAGGAAATTTTAGTTGAATAAAATGAAAGTGAACGTGAATCTCATTCCTAAGGGTTTGGGGTATAAGCTCCACCTATTTCCCATATTGCCCTTGTTATTTCCTAACACCTTAACTTAGGTTATTTCATTTTAGTTAACACACTAATATGGCACGACTACCCTTAGCTATCACAAATCTCAACCTATTAATCTCCATATTATTTTATTTAATTTACCCAATTAATTATTTTAAATAATCTTATTAAAATATGGGGTGTTACAACTGTGATGGAAGGTACGCTTTTGATTCATAGTATACCAGTTAGGTTATTATTTGATACCGATGCATTGCATTCATTCATATCTCAGTGTTCGGTAGATAAGTTATGTTTAGAACCCCCATACCTTGTTACTTCCTTAAGGGCTGCGAATCTGATAGGAGGGTATGCAACTCTAGGGATGAGATATGACCAGTTAGAACTTGAATTGTTAGGTAATGAGTTTGCATGCAGTTTGTATGTTTCTAATTTCATTGGCTTCGGGATCATTTTGGGTATGGATTGGTTAGATAGATATGATGTTAAGATATTTTGCGAAGATAAGGAAATATCAATAAGACACTCTAATAGTCATAACCGAAGTATATACTCGGTAGAGAAATCACACTCAAGTGCTTGTGCTTTGCTGAATGAAATGGGAGTAGAAGAAGAGTTGAATCAAGTTTTCGTAGCAAAAGAGTTTGTAGATGTTTTTGAGCCAGTCACAGGACTACCACCGAAGTGAGCCATTGAGTTTCGGATAGATCTTGTGCCAGGAGCAGAACTTATAAGTAAACCACCTAGCAGGACGACACCTGCCGAGATTAAGGCATTGAAGGTGCATCTAGTGGATTTAGAAGGAAAGAATTTCATTATACCAAGTAGTTCGCCTTGGGGAACGGCCGCGGTGTTTGTGAAGAAACCGGATGAGTCGGTAAGGATGTGTATCGACTATCGTAAGTTGAACGAGAAGACGATCAAGAATAGGTATCCTTTGTTGGGAATTGATGATTTATTTAATCAGTTGAGTGGAGCTAGAGTATTTTCCCAATTGGGTTTAGCAATAGATTTCCATCAGCTAAGTGTAGCGGAGGACAGTATTTTGTTGACGGCATTTTGGACTAGGTATGGTTCGTACGAATGGTTAGTGATGCCATATGGGTTAACGAATGGCAGCTTTCCTTACGGATTTGATGAATCAAGTTTTCCGAGAGTACTTGGATAGGTTCGTATTGGTATTCATAGATGACATTTTAATATACTCTAATGATGAAAGAGAGCATGTAGTTCATCTTAGAGTAGTGATTGAGATACTGAGGCAACATCAACTAAAAGCGAAGTTTTCAAAGTGTCATTTCTGGAAGAAAGAAGTTAAGTTTATTGGTCACATGGTTTCAGAGAATGGTTTGTCAGTTGATCAGGATAAGATCGAGGTTGTTAACAACTGGAAGAGACCAGAGATAGTGATTGAGATCAGAAGTTTTCTTGGGCTTGCTGGTTACAACCGGAGGTTTATTAAGGATTTCTGGTGGATAGCAGCGTCTTTGACTAAGCAAGCCAGGGAGGACGTAATGTTTATTTGGGCTGATAAATGTGAGGAGCATTCCTTAAGTTAAAGCACTTATTGACCAACGCGCCTATGTTAGTAGTTCCAGATGGGAATCAAGGATTAGTAGTGTATACCTGATGCATGTGGAACCAGATTAGGGGCTGTGTTGATGTAAAAGGGTAAGGTCATTTCCTACACTTCACGACGGCTTAGACCGCTGAAGTGAGAAATCCTACACATGATCTAGAGTTGACTGTGGTGATCTTCGCATTGAAAATATGGAGACATTATCTCTTAGGGGAGAGATTTGAGTTATACACAGATCATAAGTCCTTAAGGTACTTATTCTACCAGAAGGAGTTGAATATGAGATATTAGAGGTGGCTGGAGTTTTTAGCAGCTTATGATTTTGGTATACAGTATACTCTTTGAAAAAGAAATAAGGTAGTAGATGCTCTTAGCTGAAAACATCAGAATGTGGTGTTATCTCTGTTAATAGAATGGAAGTACTTATAGGCTTTGACTATCTGTAGTGTGCAGCTAAGATCGACTGCTAGTTCTAGTTAGAGCACTGCCATGTTATCCTGGTTGGAAGTTCGACCGAGATAGATCGAAAAGACTGCATCTAAGTGAAAGGATGACCCAGTGTTAGCTGAGGAGAGTAGAAGGCTAAAAGCCGGAACCGAGATTGATGACCTAAAGGATTTTAGTCTTGACCAGAGGGGATGGTTGAGAAAGAAGGGACGGTTGTGTGTTTCGAATGTTGGGGACTTAAGGAGAGAAGTCCTTAGAGAATTCCATCGACTAAAGTTTACGATTCACCCTGAGGGGACCAAGATGTATCAGGATATTAAGAGGAGTTTCTACTGGGAAGGTATGAAGAGAGATGTGGGCTCGTGGGTAAAGTAGTGTGTGAACAGTCAACAAGTGAAGGCCAAACATCAGAAGCCGAGTGGGTTGCTTCAACCATTGGAGATACTAGTTTGGAAATGGGATTCGATATCCATGGATTTTATAGACGGGTTGCCAAGGTCGAATCGAGGAAATGAAAGTATATGGGTTATAGTGGATGGTTGACTAAGAGTGCCCATTTCATTCCAGTTAAGTCAACCAGGACGACACATGTTTTAGCTAAGTTGTTTATGAAGAACATAGTTAGACTGCATGGGATTCCTAGTAGTATAGTAAGTGATAGAGATACTTTGTTTATTAGCGAGTTCTAGAAGAGTCTAAAGGATGTGTTAGGTACCAAGCTCAAGATGAGTACTGCTTATCACCGTCAGATAAATGGGCAGACAGAAAGAGTCAACAAGGTACTCGACGATTTGTTAAGAGCTTGTGTACTAGATTTTGGTGGATCATGGGAATATCACCTACACTTAGTTGCATTTTCCTATAATAACAATTATCAGACTAATATAGGAATGGAGCCTTTCAAGCTTTGTATGGAAGGACATGCAAGTCACCAGCATATTGGTTCGAAACTGGAGACAGATTAGTCTTAGGTCCATATCTGGTAAGAGAGGCAACATAGAAGATTGAGTTAACCCGAGATAGGATGAAGGAAGCTCGGTCTAGACAAAAGAGTTACGCAGATAAGAGACGTAAGGATCTATAGTTCTCAGTTAAAGGCAGTGTTTTCATTAAAGTATCACTGATGAAGGGTGTGGTGCGATTCGAAAAGTCAGAGAAACCGGCACCGAGATATATTGGATCGTTCCCAGTTATAGAGAGAATCGGAAAGCTCGCATACAGAGTAGAGTTGCCGAGCAGTTTGGCAGGTGTCCATAATGTGTTTTATGTGTCTCATCTTCGTAAGTATGTGCATGATCCAAAGACTACTATCCCTTCGACTGCATTGGAAGACTCAGTAGTAGAACTAGATCCGACCTTTGTTAGACAACCAGTTGAGGTTATGGCAAGAGATGAGAAGAGGTTAAGAAACAAGACGGTCAAGTTGGTAAAACTTCAGTGCAGCGACAACGAGAAGGACTGTACTTGGGAGACCGAAAACATGATTAGAGATACTTATTAGTGGAGCAACACCTAAATTCATGAAAAATGCAGATATTTAAAATGGTGGATGTGAGCATGGCATGTGGGTTTAACAGTACAACGCGACAAACCCAGTTCAGTATTCTCATAGCTGGAAATTTTGCCAGTTTGAATGCACTTAGAACTACTACACTGCTCATTATTAGTCGCCAAGACAAATGATTTACCTATGGGATAAGTTATGTAAAGGCCATGCTCATTGTTGCAATTTTAGACGATAATAGTGTAAAGATTCTTTTTGGGGTACCCTTAAAATTCTTTTTACTTCCACATTCAAATTATCATACCGGGATTGTATCAAGTTCACATGAATGCATAAAAAGAAAGCATTTGCTTATGATTCTTGATATGCCGATGAAGGCACAATGCATTGGTATCAATTGTATATGTTTGAGCTTGGTTTCAAATTGATCGTATTCATACAGGTCCTAGTTATGTGAATGAGTTGAAAATGATGAAGCTGAGGAATATTTACTGATTTAGGAAACAAGAAGATTTCATACTTTATTGCTATTTACCACTAGATTGAAAAGGGAATACAATAACAATAACATTTACATTCTATATTGTAATGTTCACCAAGTAGATTGTAATATTGCAGTTGCAACCACTTACACTCTGATATGCAGGATTACAACTAAAATATTGCATGTTTACCAAAATAAATAAAATTTCCAACAGTACAAAATTAGGCACATTACAACACACAGTCAGTATGCATAAAAACAAGAAAAGGAAAAGGATACATGTAAGTGACTTTAATACAATATACATCTGGAACTGAAAATGTCATTAGATGTTTCATTTTCACTGAAATACATGCAAGTGACACTCAAGCTCAAAACAATTAATTTACAAAGCATGCCAAATGTTCAGTAGAAACTACAGAACAATAATCATTTTTCCTGGTAACGGTAAGTTTATAAGTAAAAAAAACAAAAACAACAATTATAGTTAAAGTAACAAATGTAGTTGAACCAAATAAATTTAATGCACCAATAATATGGAAAGTACCAAATTTTAGTATTTAACTACAAGTCTTTACTTGCAATAAGTTAAACTAAGAGAAAATTCCCATTGTACAACTTCATTGATAAGTTATAGGTCATTTAGTTAGCTTTTATATGCACTCGTTTCTAAATAAACTTCAAAAACAACCGAGTGTACAATTAAATCATCTCTTTCCTATTTATAACATGCAAAACTCAATCATTTAAATTTAAAGAAAATAAAAAAAAAACATATTCAACCCATGAAACATACCTACGTAATTGCCCATAAACTAGTAAATAGTATCAGGCAAATCGCCACCAATCATAATCAACTCAATCAAATCATGAAATTGTCCAAGAATATATCCACACAAAATAACAGGACATTTCATAGGCAACACGTTCCATTCCATGACCAAAATCGCCCTTTCTTGATCGCATAGGCTTTCACTTCAGATTCGGATATGAGTTTACGTCCTCCCAAGAAATTGATCCGATGATCGAAATCCACATGTGATGGCATGTTGTTCCAGAGCTGATGGTCACCGCCGATGGTGGTGAATACGGTGATCATGCGATCGTCGTCGAGGATGTCGAGGCGTTCGACGCTGGTTCTGGTGGGAGGCCAAAGATGACGCTGTCGTGGATTCGGAAAAGTGAAGAGAGGCCGATATTTTGAGGTAGAAATTTGCAATTTAAACGAGAGGCGGTTGATTTGGTATTTAGGGCATAGGAAAACTAGAGCGACAAATGAAATATAGAAAGGATACTGGTGCGTGGCCTTAAAATTTTTGTTCCGTGTTGATGTAATAAATTATTAATTATCACTTATTATTTATATATTAGCATTAATAATTTACTAATGGTAAATCATACATTATGAGATATATATTAATACTTATAAATTATTAATTATAAACCATTACTGTAATAAATAATTAATTATTAATTATTAATCACTATTATATATTTTTGAATCATTAATTATAATAAACAATAATTATTAATTAATTATCATTTATTGATTATTAATTTATTAATTAATTATTGATTATTAATTTATTAATTAATTATTGATTATTAAATATAATTCCATAATATGAAATTATTTATCAATCCTAGTTGCTTTTCGACAACTTCAGTCACACAAACAATGTATATACTTCTATATAAGTTAAAAGAATTTAATTTGCAAATGAACGGAACTCGTTTGCCAATTAGCCTCTTTCAATCCACATACAATCCATATAACACCAAACAAATAAATCAAATCTATATCATTCGACAAATTAAATAATCACAACATGCAACCAATTGAATCCATAGCATGCAAATTTCAATAATTTCATTCAACCACTACTAATAATCTATGCAATTCATATCCCAAACATGGCAAGCAAAAAGGATATAATTATATAGATATAGATGTGTGAGTTAATAGAATAACTCACCGAATTAGAGAGCATAAAATTAATACTAAACCTTAGTTTCATCTTAAGCTCAACGACCATCTCTGGAAATTGCAACAGCCATCATGCTTTAATCATTAGCCTCTATCAGGTCCTCCTCTGACTTGCTCGCGACCATTGACTGCTGCCCATCGCTATGCTCCTTTGCCATCGTTGCCCTAAACATCGTCGTGTCTCCAGCTGCATTCGTTCGCCCACTCTATGTGACTACTAGCCTAGCGTCGGCCACATTCTCCTACGTGCATGCAGCCATCAACTTTAGCGTCAGCCATAGCAGCGAGACTAAGCATTTTTTGTTTTATTTTTTCGAATGTCGATTTCGCAAGTAGTTTAGGGCTAGGGCAATAATGTATTTTGGGTATATAGGCGATTCCGATTGGGATGAAGAGGATGTCACGTAAACTAAGAAAAGAGAAGCGAGAGTGGTATTTTGTGGGTTTAGGCTTAATTAATAAGCTTCTTTTCATAATTGAACCTTACCCTTTATTAATTCATACATCAACTATCCCTTTAAACTTTAATCGATTCTATTATTTGTTTATTTAAAAATCTATTCCAATGTAATTTAAATTGATTTACACTTCTTTTTACCAAATTAAATTTGGTCACTGCACAACTACATTCAATTTGATATTGTATCTTTCTATTTAATTCCATTGTGTAGAAATAAAAAAAATACATTCTACTCATCTTCTTCGATTAATAGGTTTTATTGAATATCAAATAAAACTTCTTTCCATCTATTTCAAGTATACAAAATTATTTACACTTAAAATATTTTATACTTACTAAAACATTTTATTTGAATTTATATTTTATCTAGAAAAAAAGAATTCATTAACTAATTCAATTTTATTATAACAAAATCCTTTATTAAATAGACTTTAATTGCGTGATAATTTGATTCCAAAAATAATAACTATCAAAAATCGAATTCAAACATTTCGGTTTTTATTTAATTTAGTTTAACATTACAGTTTCGAAAATAGGGTTGTTACAGCTATGGGACATATAGTGGTATTCTACGATTGATGGTGATTGAAGATAGTTGTCCCTACCACGGTGACTTTGTGATAGGAGTCGTAAGATCAGTTCTAGGATGAGCTCCGCTATATATAAAGTGTGCAAAGGGATCGTAAACACTTGAGGGTTCGTAGAATACTCGTGAGGTGGGGGTATGCTGGGAACATTATGGTTTTTGAAGCATGACGGCTCCTTATTCTAGATCTGACATTAGTTTACCTTGGACTGACATGATGGTTAGTCTATTTCCTGGTCGATTGAGAAGCATGAATTTGAGTACCGAGGAACCAAGATGCAGGCTATCGTGATGGATAGCCTAGTGTTTGACCGTGATGGGTCGACGAGTGATTTTATATCTAACGCACTAAGTGAGTGAATGTGAGTGTGGATGATGGATGCTATGTTTGTTTGATCACTTATCACCCTAGGGATGTCACTTGATGCTGATATTGCTGATGTATATATTTGGACATCCCTTAGTACTTTGATGTGTAGTACACCCATGATGACTATGATGTAGAGTAGCGTATATTTTGTATATGTGCTAACTCTGTGGATGCAGGGACAGGTCAGGTGTGATCCTTTATACCATTTGTCCTATTTTAGTGGTATATTAGTTTTAGAGATTTATTACCGCTCACACTAGATTGTTGTTTGACCCGCGGTTTTATGATTTGCTTCCTATTACTCTTGGTACTCTTAAATGAGTATATTAGGGATATTGGGTCTGGTGAGCATGTGGAGCTAGACAAGTGGTGACCAGGAGGCTATACTCTCATAATACTACATTTACTTATTTGCTATTCCATTGCACGGCACTATAGAGCTTACTAGTGCCTTTATTACTTAGAGATATTTATTTATGAGTTACTATTTGATGTATAACATCATTTCTTATGTTGTATACTATATGGATCTGTACATTCTGATTCTATGATCCATTTAGTTATTTACCGTCTCGCCTGTTTTATATCTGAGATGTTTATTATTATATTTTATTCGATGCACCATGAGATATACGATAGGTTCTATATTGTTTTATTTACTTTACAAGCCTTGACGGTCGTCCTGCATCGACCTGGCACCGCTACAGCGCACTATAGAGGTATATTAGGTGCTGAAAGTGTAGGGCGGTCATCATAGGTATGCTTCCATTATTTCCGCTATTACAACGACAACATACGAAATATGAAGCTCCATTTAACCATTTACCATGGGTTATTCATTTCTTTTACTGTGACTAATTTACAGTTGAGAGTTTTTAGATCAAATATCCTGAACTTTAAAAATGGATTTTATAGAGAACAAACTTTATATAAGCAAATACATTTGGAAAATAATCTTATTTCTTATTCTATATTAAACATCTACAAATATTTTGACTTATTGCATTTCTAATGTTCTTTCATGAAGCATAAGTGACTATTCACTCTCTTCATCCCATATGTGCCAATATTACTACTGTTCTTAAACTATCGCTCTCTCTTTTGAAAGGTCGAACCATTCAAAAGAGAAACTTTTTACTACAAGACTGCACTAAATTCTTTACTGAAATTCATTTGGTCATCCTTAACATTTTAGGATATCAAATAAATTGCACTAAAGTAAACTAATCAAACTGACATTTCTCGATCGAATTCCTAGATCTGTCTGTATTTCTTTATCTAGAGTTGTTTTTAACATAACAAGATTCTTGTTATATTTAATCGTATTGATCATATGATCTTGCACTATGGTTTAAATGCTCATTTCGCATGAAATATTTTCATCGAGATCTCGTATATAACAAATGTGAATGTTCACCATACAGCTTTTGTATATATTTAATATGGATCAAATATTCATACCTTATATCGCTTTGGAGTTCAAAACTCATAAAAGACAATAAACGATCTCGGGAAAATTAAAACTTATGTGACCAAGGCAAGCATGTTTTAATAGTTATATAATTTTGACTCTTGCATGGGTCTTGAAGCGACAACATACCAAAAGATTTATTGGTAAGTATAATTTACATCTCTTCATGAATCTTCAATTCATATCATTTAGTATATTTTAACTAATAAAATATTTTATCAATTATATTAGTTTCTCAAATTCATTAAAGTAGATTATCATAATATCGCATATGTTCTTATACTTATTAGATGTGTTTGATGTATTTATCTAATAAGGCTCCCATTATATTCTGCAACTCTCAAAAATCCTAAACCTCTCGTTTTCTTTATACATTAGAGTATTATAACATTTATAATTTATTAATATATATATATATATATTCATATGGGTTCCTTTTATTGATTAAATAGTTTAATTAATTTATAAATATTATATTTTTTGAATTTAAATAGTTTTAAATTTTGCATTTTATACTCTTTATAAAATTATGTAATAATTCATCTATTTTAAAAGAATTTTAAATTAATTTATTACACTCAAATAAGCCTATTTGAATCAACCTAAGACTCAAAACACTTGTAAGTCTTCCACAAGAGCATTCCTTAAAATTTGTTCATTTTGCAAGCAAGGTAAAGACTAAAAGATTGGGAGGTTTTTCGTATAAGAGTGGTCCTTAATTAGATAAACTTCTCTTTAGTTTAAGCACTTTTTCCTTAGACGCCTATCTACTTTGGTAATTCCTAAAATAATGCCCTACATATGGGTAAATTATCCACATAAACACAATATGAGCTCTAATACTATTATTGGATTAGGTACATTAGCAATAGGGTCAAAAGGGTGAATTTAAAAAAAACTCCTTTTATTAAATTGCAGAAGATCCTATTTTGTGTTTATGTGAATAAAATTATATTTATACTAGATCAAAATTTGTATTTAACTAATAAAAGTGTTTGAATAATATTTTAATTTGTTTAATTTATCAAAAGTTTATTTGTTTGTTAATGTTAAAATAATATCTATTAATAATTTAATTTAAAATTAATTTATTTTAATTTTATATTTTAATTTTTTATAATATTCATTTTCATAGTAAAGACATCACAACATTATAATGCATAAACTATTCTGGGGATATAATGGGAAAATTGACCATTTTGTCATACGTTCAATAAATATTACAATGATGAAATGATGTCAACATTACCATAAAGGGAATAATAAAATATTTATACTTAGACTAATATAAACTATTTTTTTCCAAACATTATAAAATATTAAATTAAATAATATTTATGCATAATATATACATCTATATATTATATATAGTTTAATATATATATTATAAAATATAACTTATTAAGATATAAAATATTTGTATTTAATTATATATATATATGTTAAATTAATTTTTGTAGTTGTTAAAATTTAACAATTTAAAATTCAAAATTTAAAAGATTGACGCTTTAAAGAAATATCTACAATACACACACACACAGCCAGTAAGAAAAATAGATATATTATTCTTTTTATAAATTATAAAACCAATATATAGATTTAAAGAATTCAAAATTATTTAAATTTGAAATATTTGACCTTTTAATCTAACTAAATTTTTTAGGCCGAAAGCAAGATTGGCGTAAAAAAGATTTCTTTATACAATTTCGGCACGAAAACCAATATGCATATATATGTGTACACGCATAGATATATATATGTAATCATTTGTTTAATATTAAAAATGAAACATATATATAATACTATAAATGTAAAACTTATTTAATAAATATACATACATATATATTTATAAACAGAGCCAAAAATAATTTTTTTCAATAAAAACTAAAAACATTATTTAATATAACATATATGCACATACTAAAATTATGTTTATATTTAAAATAGTTTTTTTATTTTATTAATCATAATATAATTTCAAAAATAATTTTTTATATAGCAAAAAATAGAAAATGATATAGGTAATGATGAAATATATATATACATATAAACATGAATATATATATACACATACACACAGGATATAAAATGAAACCTTCCACCATTGTTGATTTGTCCAAAGTCAAACAGGTCATTTGAAAGAATTTCCTCTTAGATCCTCACGTTCTTTTGCTTAGTTACAATTTGCAAGTCTCAGACCTTCGCTTCACCAATAGGGTAATGGATAGAGAGTTATCATGAAAGTTTAAATAAAAATGAGTGGAGGTTATACTATTTATAACCATGGATTTGCATCCTTTTCTCATCACTTTTCCCCATCCATATAAGACTTAGCATAGTCTGCCCCTTTGATTTGATATGGTCGACCATATCATTGACCTAGTATCATCATTGGCCCCTTTGACTCCTCTTTGAACCAATTTCTCAATTATTTGATTTTTGCTTCTTAATCAATTGAAACTATAACTTTTACACATCATTTAGACCAATTTTAAACTTCATATGAATAATTTAAAATACCACAAAAAATTAATACAAAATTTTTATTAATTTATAAATTAATCTTCCTACCATCTCCATGCACCTTTCGCAAATCAACTCACCTGCTGCACTACCCACCCATAATAGATATAAAGGGGGGATAAAAGGAGGGGGTTAGACAAAGTCTGATGAATGAATTGTATCACTAGTGTTTGGTGTTCACAAATAATTAAATTCCCTTTATAATTGACATGACCTAGGATGTCCATTTGTGTTCGTGGACTACGTATAAGAAACTAGTAATCTGCATACAAAGGTACAATAGTTCTAAGGGTACCTACCCATACATCGAATAAACATCATTAATAATGAACCACCAAATGAATACACAGAGCAAATAATCTCCACTATGAATCCCAAGTATACGATCCCTATGGTCATTGTATCATGTCGAGTATACCTCACAATGCTTGAGCCCATACTACCCTGAATGCAATAAGTAACCTCCTCATTAACCTTTATTATCCTACGCACAAACCAGGTATACAACATAATGTTTGAGCTTAATTTCCCCTAAACCATTAAGTAACCTCCTCATTAGTGCTCGACATCCTATTTCTATGCATAGCACCGGGTATGCATCATAATTCTGAGCCCACACTATGCCATAAATGGCCTTCTGCAACACAAAAAAAATGTTGGCTCAGGCCCGAAAAATGTTGCCATAGGTTTATGGCAACACTTTTAGGGTGATGCAATTTTTGCCGTTGCCTTAGACCTCAAAGGCAACATTTTGACTATCTAAGGCAACATAAGTAATATTGTTGCAATAGAACCCTATTTGGGTCTATGGCAACACCCATAGGTGCCTGTAGCAAAATTCAAAAATGTTGCTATAGATATTGATTTTCTGAATTTGTGGGGCGCACAATATAGAGCATATTTGATTTTTTAATAGAAATAAATATTTATTTAATAAAATGCTATTTGCATAGAATTTGATATTCAAACAGTAATTTATTTAAATAAATATGTTATTTCAACATTTGAAATAGTACAAATTCCTGACTCCACTATTTTACAATTCAATGATATATAACACTGATATTCACATATACAGATATTCCTCACTACATCACTCAGTTCACTCATTACATATGCAGTTTCAATTTATACAGACACCGACACTGATAAATATATGACGAGCCGAGTGCCGACCCGAAGGCGAGCCGAGTAGCGGGTCCGGGCGCAGCGCCGGCGGGGGTCCGGGGTAATCTGGAAAATAATATTTAACTCGAACAGAAAATGAAAATACTTTTTTAATATTATTTGCCTTAGGTATTTGGGTTGTTTCTTTTCATAAGTGCATAAGCCAAACACGAATGCAACACATGGATACAAGGCAGTATAGAAGACAGCAAGCAATAGTTTAGGAAAAAATACACAAAGGAGAAGCCAAGTGCACAAAGTAGTACTCAACACAGCAAGCAACATAACATGACCAAGAAATGCATGTACATGGATGAACATACATGCATCATAAGGCTTGGTACAAGAAACTACTCAAGTGAAACTACTCAAGTGCAAGTTCATACTAAAGTGCAGCCAGATATGTAGACAAGCCAAAAAAATGGACACGGCACAAGGTCAAACCCGAGTCATCGATTGGATTCAACTCAGGGCCAAGCAACCAACAAAACAAACAAGAACCAGGTTCAGCAAAATATAGACAAGCCAGTGCAAGAAACATAGCAGTACACATAGGCAGCCCATCAAGCAAAAACAGTGAATGCATCAGGCATGTACAAGAGAAAGATAGGCAGTAATATGATATATAGAGGACTTGGAGCATCAGTTCATGTTAAAGAACAAGGTTAGCATGGTACCAGTTCAGTCCAGACCAAGCAAAACCAACAAAGCTCAACACACATATGTTTGTATATATCGTGGAAATCAAAACTCAATGTTCAGATTAGTCAACGGTTTTAGAAAACCAAAGATCACTTTCAAAGTTCTGATTTTCAAAAATGCAGAAGTTTACAAGTGAAGCAGTTTTCAAGAGGACAGCAGAATACAAATACTTCAAGTTCTGGTTTAACAAATGCAACAAGGTACAAAGGTATGTGAACAAGTTTAACAAAGGTTCAAGTTCTGGTTTAACAAATGCAGCAGAAAGGAGCTAACAAGCTCAGATCAGAAATCAAAAACAAGCCAGTGAACCAAAATCCAACATACCAAATAATATCACATCGCAATTCATCATCGGCAAAGCAAAATCAAGCCAGTGAACCAAAATTCAACATACCAATTCATCATCGCAATCCAACATACCAGATTTCTCAAAGTCCAACAGAAAGATTAAACTCGAGATTATAGGAAATAAAGCCTATAAATAAATCCTAATTCATCATCGGCAAAAGCGTGCGAGTATAACCAAAATCGAGAATATTCAAGTAAACCAGAAGGCAGAAAACATACCAAATAATATCACATCGCACCCGACGATGAAGTCAAAGCAATTCGAGCAATCAATCAAGGAGAACGAAGGAGCAAGCTACCAAAAACGTTTCTCACACTAGATTCGATCAATCAGAGCATCAAAGCAACTAGAATTGCGTGCCCTAGTTTTCACCGAAACCAATTCGACTACCCCCTACCACTCTGACATCAGGCCCCAACCATGAAATTGCGACCAAATCAGCAACTCCCTGAACCATTGCAATCCCACAACCTTACCTCGAATCACCAGAATCGCCAAAAACCTGAACAAAATCGCAAATCCGGAAGTAGTGAGGAAAACTGACGCGAGGCGAAAGAAAATAACGGAAATTGATATGGCCGACAGGGGATAAAAGCAAAGCCAGTTATTCTCCAAATCGAAGAAATAAGGAGGAGAGGCATCATTTTTTTTAAAGTCGGCGGAATAAAAATTAGGGATTGGAAAATTGGGGGTGAGAAACGAAAGCGAGTGAGTGAAAAGTAAAGCGGGAAATGGAAATTGGTAAGGTGTGGAACGATGGTGTGAATCAACGGTTGAGATTTTGTTTTAAATGGTGGTGTGGATCGCTGAGGTGTAATTTTTTTTTAATTTTTTTAATTAGAATATATCTATGGCAACACTATATAAAAATGTTGCATCGTGTTACACTTGTTTAGCTAGAGCAACACATTTTTATGGCTAAGGTAACACCAAAAATACAACGTTGCAGTAGGACCAAAATTTTATAGCTGTCGCAACATTTTAGCTGGCAACACCTTGCAAAAATGTTGCAGAAGGTCATTTATGGCGTAGTGCTACTAGCCCCTAAAACATTAAGTAGCTTCCCCGTTAGTGCCCGTAACTATGAACATCGTCGAGTATACATCATAATACCTAAGCCTAATTGCCACATAAGCATTGCATAACCTCCTCATTGGTGCCTATATGCATTTAATTGTGATAGGAACGTAAGCCACATTGAGTGCTGCACTTTACAACTTCATGAAGTGAGAACCTAGGACACCACCAAGTTTGATAATTATTCCATATCATTGCATTGTTAGGAACTGAGATGTTGGTTTTGATGACAACAACCTTTTTTAACCTATCTTATTATAAAATAAATACTAACACTATTGTCTAGAAAGATATGTATATGCAGGATATATATATATATACACACACACATATATGCAGGTATTGATTACTGAAGACTGATCAGTATAAAGACTCAAGACTCAAGATTCAAGATTGAAGACTCTAGAGTATCAATATCAAGATTCCAAGATATATGTCTAGTTTATTGTTAAAACTTCATAATAGCATGGAAATCTTCATTCCAAATTTCATTTGGGATGGAACCCATTTCTACCTTCTTAGTGGCTTACAAACTCATGACAAGTAGCTTACAAACCTACGACAAGTGGCTTACAAACCCACGAACATCCTGGTTTTGTACAAATTCTCGATTCCTGATGTGATGAGATATTCTGCAGGAAGAAGCTTGCAAAACTACTTCAAAATGGTTTTTCAAAATGATTTTCAAAACTGCTTTTCAAAATGTTTTAGCCTTAAAAATTATCTTTTCAAATGATTTTCAAAAAGATGTTTTAGCCTTAAAATATTCTTTGTTTTTGTTTTTAAATAAACTTTTGTTTTAAACTTCGTTTGTTTTTAAAACTATCTTCTGATTTTTTAAATATTCTTTTATAATATATATGCTTGAGATTTAAAATCAAATTTATATATACATTCTAAAAATATATTTTTATACTCTTCTTTATTTCAAAACATAGGAAAATTAGTTTATTTTATTCCAGAATCATTTCATTTTGTTTTCCTTTCAATACCATTTTCAAAACAAATTTTACATTATTTTTAACTAGGGTATGTCGACATCATGGGATATCCCATGTCGACATGGTGGCCGTTGAATTCAAAAGTTTCAATTTTCAAAAGAAGTGTCTATTCGTTTAAATCTCTTCACGAATGGTTATGACTGTTGGTGCTCTATAAATAGCCTTCACAAACGAATTTTTTAACTAACTATTTTTCATATTTTCTTCACTCCTTCTTCTCCACAAATCCATATTCTAAAATATTCATATTTTTAAGTTCGTGCCGAAATTCTGCCGAATTCTCAAGTGAATCAAATTAGAATCTCATTCTTGTTTGGTTCTCTATCTTCTCTCGAAGATCAAAGTGCTATTCAGAGTTATAAGATCAATTTGTAATCAAAAGTTTATCGAGTCTGTCTATAAGGTGTGGTTGTGCCTGAAAATCAATTGGGTAATCTTGTGGCCCGTAAATCAAGAGAGTTTGCCCCGGACTCGTGAGACAGGAGGGTACCTCAAGGCCTTAAGAAACTGAGGATTGTAATCTCGACTTTGGTATAATAAAAATCTGTATGAGGTGTTCTACCTTGGTGCAGGACTGGATGTAGTGTAACTCCGAACCAGTATAAAATCCGGTGTGTTCTTTCCTTTTACTGCTTTTTATTTACTTTCTGCATTTGTGTTTGATTCTGTGATTGTTCTGTGATTAAGTTCTGCATTTGTTTGTGTCATAATTTTAATTTAGTCCATATAAGTCTTAGAATCCATTAAACACTATTCACCCCCCTCTAGTGTTAAATTAGCCTTAAGATCCTTAATCCGCACTCCCTTTCAATTGGTATCAAAGCATAGGTTTTCATAGTTTTCATAATCTGAAACTTGAAAATTGTTTTAATGGCTACCAACACTAGTAATGTCAACTCTGGCACTAGTTCTATTAACACTAACACTAGTTCATTAGTAGAAGGTCAGTCTACTGTCAGACCACCATCTTTCAATGGCAGTAATTATGCATATTGAGCTTGTAGAATGAAAATTTATTTACAATCAGTAGGATTAGACACTTGGAATATCACACAAACTGAGTATGTTGAACCAACTACCAACTTTGCCCAGTGGACTACTGAGCAAAATAATGTTGCACAAAATAACTCAAAGGCCATGAATATATTATTTTTTTCACTAGATAGGAATGGGTTTAATAGAGTGTCTGTTTGTAAGTCTGCATTTGAAATCTGGAAAACTTTGCAAGTTACTCATGAAGGAACAAGCAAAGTTAAACAGACTAAAATTTCCATATTAACTAATCAGTTTCAATTGTTTAAAATGCATGCAAATGAGTCCATTTCCGACATGTATTGTCGATTTCAAGATATTGTCCGTTCACTAATTGCACTGGGAAAAAGCTTTTCGGAGGAAGACCAAGTTAGAAAAATTCTAAATTCACTCACTCCAGAATAGGATCAAAAGACACTTACAATCAAAGAAGCAAATGATATCAGTCTAATGAAAATAGAAGAATTGATTGGGAATCTGATGTCTTATGAAGTTCAACTACAAGGAAGAAGAGAAAACAAGGTTACAGAAAAGAAGTCATTAGCATTCAATGCAACAACTGAAGATTCGGAACCAGACAGTGATGAGGAGATTGCTTTCATGACAAGAAACTTCCGAAAATTCCTTAAATATAGAAAAATGAATAATTACAAAAGAAATGATCAAAGGAATTCCAGAAATAATACGGAGAACGTCAACAATGATAGATGCTATAATTGCAATAAAGTTGGGCATCATAGGAAAGATTGTCCATATCCAGATAAACAGTTGTTCCCTCCAAACAATGATTCGTCAAGAAAAAGAAAGAAAGCATACATAGCAACTCTTGATGACTTAGACTCATCATCCAGTGACGATGAAAAGAAGATGGATAATTCAAATCTGTGTTTCACTGCTATTCATGAATCAGACGACAATGGGAGTATGGATCTAAAAATAGGTACGCATTTACATTATTTTTAATTTTCTTTTTTGAATGGATGCTTGTTTGTTTGCTTGATTTTTTAATTTCCTTGAATTTTAAATTCAAATTTATCCCTTGAAATTTGAATTTTAAATTCAAAAATAATATTATTTTAATAATATTTTAATTATTAAATTTTTATATTTAAGTATTATTATATTTAATGTTATCACAGGAATTATATAAGTAGAATATAGGAAATAATATATACATTTATAAGAAATTAGGAATAGTCACTTGTCCTTTGATTCAATAGGCACATGTCGACATACCGGGATACCCCATGTCGACATGCCTCTCAGAAATTTGATTTCAATATTTGAATTCAAACTTTTGAATTTCCCTCCACCTTTTCACCAACTTCAATGCTCTGGAAAGATGCCTCTTGACTAGAAAACATGTCTATAGAATCTCTATTTAATTTACTCTCTTTATCGTCACTTTTCACTTTTATTTCAAATTTCAAATTTATCTTCAACTCCTCTCAAACTTCTTCAATGGCCTCTTCAAGCACTCCTAACACCATTAGACTTCCAAAATCTATCAAAAACTTTCTCTTTAATGACCCGGAAGCTATCAAAGCTAACATCAACTATGTAAACTTTGGTAAAATACATACGGGGAAATTTGCTATTTTTGAAGATTTTCCTTCTTATGAAATTGAAAATCTTTTTCAACAATGTTCTATTCTTAGTGTAGTAGATAACAAACAAAATGATTTTGTATGTTATCCAAACCTTTTTAAGATGATTTATGCGAATTTAAATCGTGATTTTTATGATGGGCAAGATGGACAAATTTGGAGTAGTGTTAAAGGAACACAAATAGTTTTGGATTGTGAAATTTTAGGAAATATTTTGGGATGCAAGTATACTGGAATGAATCTCTCGGAATTTCAAATAAATGAAAATGATCGAGAGACATTTCATCACATATTTGAAGGGGATGACAATTTTGAATTCAAAAATCGTTATTTTTATCCAAAAGCAAGAATTATTAACCTTCTTATCCAACACACCCTTATACCAAGATCGGGAAACTACAACAACCCAACTTTGAAAGTTTGCAAAGCTCTTTTTGCAATTTTTGGAAATTATGATATCAATTGTGCTCAAGTTATTTTGGATGAGCTAAGGCCCAAGAATTTTACTATGGGTGAAAACACATTATATCATGGAATTTATCTCACTCGGATTTTTAATTACTTTGGAGTTGATTTCAAAAGGGAAGAATTTATAACTAGAAAAGTGTTCAACCATGGAAACATTTCCCTTATGCAAATTCCATTAGTGTTTCAACCATACGAAACACTTACGGAAAAGGAAGAAAGGCTTGCTCACGAAGAAATGGAAGAAATGGAGGAAGAAGAAGAAGAGGAAGAGGAAGGAATGGAAATTGAAGAGGAAGAAGAGGAAGATCAAGAAACTTCCTTAGAAAGTATTGAATATCCTACTAATCCCGCTAATCCATCCAATAAGACCATTCTCAATAATCAAAGAATTATAGTGGAAAATCAAAAGACACTTAAAAGATCAATGAGTAAGAAAATGGATAAGATTTCCACTAAAATCGACAAGTTCTTCGGGAAAGTTAGTAGAAAGCTTGGACTATCATCTTTTTCATCTTTATCTAACTAGTTTTAGTTCATGTTATCTTAAGTTCTATCTTTATATTTTCTTTATTTTAGTTAATATTATATTATGTAATGTTAACTAGAATTATTAATGAAATCGTTCATTTCCTGTTATTCATGTTCACTTGTCTATGTAATTGCTTGTTTTTATATTATACAAATTTTAGTTTAATAGATTTGTTAATAATATTCAAAACAAAGCAAAATGTCACTTTAGGCAGAGGCATGTCGACATACACCATCCCCCCATGTCGACATCCAACGAGCAGAAACTACTTACACTTTCAAATTTTAATTTCATGTAACTAACTTATGTCTATTCATTTCAAACGACTTTCTATCCCTATTTATATCTGTTTCTTCCAGAATAAATTGTCAAACTTCATCTCTAATCACTCTCTTTCATAGTTCTTTCTACTTCTTCAATTATGTCCTCTCCGATTAAGAATCTAAGTGATAATCTTGAGGAAACTCTCACTTCATTCAAGAATATCCTTACATTCATACTTCGTAATCAGCATCACCTAGAATTGAGTCAAATACAGATGATCAAGGAGCAAGAGAGACATTTCGATGCCCTTCGTTGGATGATCTCAGCCCTTAACAAGGATGATCTCGAAGGAATTCCACCGGTCACTCTCGACAAAGATAAAGAAGAATGGGATGTCATCAAAGCAGACCCTATCTTTGGAGAAGATGGATGGGTGGAAGTACCAAGAAATGTCTAGTTATTCTGTATGATATTTGTTTGATTTGATTAGTGTGTTTGAAACTTGATTGACTTATCTTATTTGGTATGGTTTGTATATATGTTTGAATAATTACTGTAAATATATGATTATATATGATTGAATGATTATTGGTTTACTTCTAGATTATGATCACATTTCACATTTATGTTCACATTTCATACTTATGATCACACTTAGCACTTATTACACTTATATATATGGATTACTCTATTTTATTATCTTATAACAAGTTCAGGGAATTTATTAGTTAAAAGTTTTTGTTGATGACAAAGGGGGAGAAGTTATAAAATAGTAGTTGGCTTGGAGTAAGGGAGAGTTATGATTGGAGTAAGGGAGAGTCATGGAGTAAGGGGGAGTTATGATAGGAGTTATGGTACAGTAAGTATATTTTATAAATACAGGTTGTCATCATCAAAAAGGGGGAGATTGTTAGGAACTGAGATGTTGGTTTTGATGACAACAACCTTTTTTAACTTATCTTATTATAAAATGTATACTAACACTATTGTCTAGATAGATATGTATATGAAGGATATATATATATATATATATATATATGCAGGTATTGATTACTGAAGACTGATCAGTATAAAGACTCAAGACTCAAGATTCAAGATTGAAGACTCTAGAGTATCAAGATCAAGATTTCAAGATATGTGTCTAGTTTATTGTTAAAACTTCATAATAGCACGGAAGTCTTCATTCCAAATTTCATTTGGGATGGAACCCATTTCTACCTTCTTAGTGGCTTACAAACCCATGACAAGTAGCTTACAAACCTACGACAAGTGGCTTACAAACCCACGAACATCCTGGTTTTGTACAAGTTCTCGAGTCCTGATGTGATGAGATATTCTGCAGGAAGAAGCTTCCAAAACTACTTCAAAATGGTTTTTCAAAATGATTTTCAAAACTGCTTTTCAAAATGTTATAGCCTTAAAAATTATCTTTTCAAATGATTTCCAAAAGGATGTTTTAGCCTTAAAATATTCTTTGTTTTTGTTTTTAAATAAACTTTTGTTTTAAACTTCGTTTGTTTTTAAAACTATCTTCTGATGTTTTAAATATTCTTTTATAATATATATACTTGAGATTTAAAATCAAATTTATATATACATTCTAAAAATATATTTTTACTCTTCTTTATTTCAAAACATAGGAAAATTAGTTTATTTTATTCCAGAATCATTTCATTTAGTTTTCCTTTCAATACCATTTTCAAAACAAATTTTACATTATTTTTAACTAGGGTATGTCGACATCATGGGATACCCCATGTCGACATGGTGGCCGTTGAATTCAAAAGTTTCAATTTTCAAAAGAAGTGTCTATTCGTTTAAATCTCTTCATGAATGGTTATGACTGTTGGTGCTCTATAAATAGCCTTCACAAACGAATTTTTAACTAACTATTTTTCATATTTTCTTCACTCCTTCTTCTCCACAAATCCATATTCTAAAATATTCATATTTTTAAGTTCGTGGCGAAATTCTGCCGAATTCTTAAGTGAATCAAATTAGAATCTCATTCTTGTTTGATTCTCTATCTTCTCTCGAAGATCAAAGTGCTATTCAGGGTTATAAGATCAATTTGTAATCAAAAGTTTATCGAGTCTCTCTATAAGGTGTGGTTGTGCCTGGAAATCAATTGGGTAATCTTGTGGCCCGTAAATCAAGAGAGTTTGCCCCGGACTCGTGAGACGGGAGGGTACCTCAAGGCCTTTAGAAACTGAGGATTGTAATCTCGACTTTGGTATAATAAAAGTCTGTATGAGGTGTTCTTCCTTGGTACAGGACTAGATGTAGGGTAACTCCGAACCAGTATAAAATCCGGTGTGTTCTTTCCTTTTACTGCTTTTTATTTACTTTCTGCATCTGTGTTTTATTCTATGATTAAGTTCTGCATTTGTTTTTGTCATAATTTTAATTTAGTCCATATAAGTCTTAGAATCCATTAAACACTATTCAACCCCCCCTCTAATGTTAAATTAGCCTTAAGATCCTTAATCTGCACTCCCTTTCATGCATGACTCCATTCAGTTCCATGGAGTCCTAAGAGTCGAAGAAGTAGGAACAAGTTTTCTCGATCCGCCCTACTTGGCCTGCACTAGGTTTAGGTTTAGCCTGGGATTATTTCCAGCCATTCAGACATCTGATTTTCAATTCAGACGTCTGACCCCTGTAGAAAAATTTGGCTACATGCATTCAGACATCTAATCCTATATTTAGATGTATGATTTGGTTCCAAACATCTGATTATAGATCTAGACATCTGAATCATGCCAGATTTGAGCTGATTCCTTTTTGTTTCGTATTTCCCAAAATTTAGACGTCTGGTCATTAGTACATATGTTTGAATTAATGTTTCTGTTTCTGCTATCTTACTTGTTTTATTCATCTTCTTTATAAATTCAAGTATAGATGTAAGGGTTTATTTTTAAAAGTATTTTTCGGTACAATTTCTGATTTTATTTATACACAACTTCAAGTAGTTTACCTTAATGATTGTATATAACATTTCAATCAATTACCCACGTATATTTTTATCAGCAATCTCTATATATATCAAGGTTAATAGAATCAATTCTAGGTAAATTATAAAGGGTGTATTCAACTACTTTTTATTCATCAAAATCAGTCCAACTTATCACATAAAGATCTATAGAATTATAGTAGTTTCAATTTAATTTACCTTTCCCTCCCAAGTTCCAACAATTATAATGCTTAAATCTTTTCCTCGAGTTTTCCAATTTATACAATTCATAAGAATTATCAATTGAAAATCATTGAATTGGATCAAAAATCATATTTTCAATTTTAAATAAATGTATAAATAAATCAAATTGCTTGCTTATATCACAACACATCATAATAATTTCACTCACTTGGAATTGCTTTTTGAAGAGATTTCTCTTTAACCTGATTTGAATTAGCGCTTATTTTCCTCTTCCTAGCTTACTGTTGTGTCTGACTATTGTTTATCTTTATTTTCCAATCTGAATTTTCTATCTCTATTCTCTTTTTTCGTCTTTTATTTGAATTTAGGTTTGACTTGTTAGAGGAAGGAGAATAAGAAGAACAGGGTATGAAGAATGAGAGAGGCGGCGGCTAGGGTTTCAAATGAAGAAAGGTGAGGTTTAAGTCTTTATTTATAGTTGAAAATTAGATATATTAGGCTTAGTCCTAAAATTGTTATTTATGGAAATGCCATTGGTCTAGTTTTTGTAAATTCTGACCTGTTTTATCAATTTCAACAAGTTATGAATGTTTTTTGACTATTAACAGCATTCTAGACGTAGTGAAATAGGTCCCGAGGCCTAATTCCCACATTTGTAAAAATTTACTATTTTCCTTATCTTTATAAAATTACATTTTTACCTTTATTAGCATTTTAATTTATTATTTAAAATTCTCAGGGTGTTTCATCAGATATTTTGACTTTAATTTGACTATCAATTACAGTGATACTAACCTTCTATAACGAAGGAGACTAATCCTCCCTTGGGTAATGTTTCACTTCAAGCAGTTAAATGTGTGATGAACTAGGGATGTAACATACCTGTCATGCCATGTGCTTGACCATAATCAAAGTACAGTCTAGTTACAAAAGATCGATAATACCCTTAAGTCTAAAGACTAATGTACATTGTTACCCTAAGGCATTCTATTTTGACTTGTTTATATTAACCTATAGAAGACTCCTATTGAGTCGTTCTGTGATTGTTCCAAACAACCACAAGTATGTAACCCTATTGGTATCCCCAATGACCATGAGTAAATAACCATCCATCATACGTAAAGTGCTATGTACACTACTCTCAATAGACATATTGATATCCTTTTCTCGATACATCTTGACAAGGAACAATTAAGGAGTATGTGTTATACGTACGTACATACATACATACATATATATATATATTGTTGGTTATATACTCATAGTTATGAACACATTCGTAACTACAATCAACAAAATACTGCCCCTATGGATTTTCGACTTATATATGTTTAATGTATTTAATTCATTATTAATCTCTATATAAACAACATATATAAAAGAAAAGGTAAACAGATGCATACATCATTTCGAATAAGCATTCTTTTATAAGAGTTAAGTTAAGTTACAAAATAAATTTCATAACTGCCCTTTGGACATACCCTAAACTCTATCATTAAATAGATTAAACTTATAACAGTAGAAAATCCTTAGGATAAGTATTTTACCAATTGCAGCTTCGAATATGATTGTAATCATGAGCATTGAATTTGTACACATACACTTCTTAAATTTTGTTAGTCAAGATGTACTGAGAAAACAAAATCAACACATCTGTTGGGACTAGTGTATGTAATAATCTCCATAAGATAAACGGTGATTTATTCATGGCTATTGGAGGAACCAAGGGGTTACGTACTTGCGGTTGATTGGAACAACTACAGAACGACTGAACAAGAGTCTTCTATAGGTTAATACAACTAAGTTAAAATAGAAGATCTCATGGTAACGACATACAATAGTCTTCAAACTTGAGGGTAATGTAAATATTATGTAGTTAAGATATACTTTGATTATGGTTAAAAACTAAGCATGACGACTGTAACAACCCTGTATTTTGTGATTATTTTAATTGTATATTTTGGTTATTTTAATTGATTTCCTGATTTAAAAACTTTATTTTATTTATTAAAATGAATAAATTTTGTTATTTTAAATATAAATTTTGATTTTTGATATGAATTAGAATTCCAAACATGACTAAATAGAATATTTTCCAGAAATGTGAATTTTGGTCAATATGGTCAAACTTTGACTTTTAATTTAAAATTTTGAAAGTTTAAAATTTTGAATTTTATCTTTTATTATGAAATTAAATAAAATTTTAAGAATAATGCTTTTCGTTTCATTAAAATCTGATTAATATTGTGGAAGTTATGCCTTTTTAACTATTGAGTGTAATTTGCTGTATTTAATAAAATTGTTTATTTTAAATTATATAAATAATATTTTATTTGGTTATGTAATGTTCTAATTTATATTTATATGGGTAAAATAACCTGTTATGTATATATTTTGGTTTTAAAACATTTTTCAAAGTGTAATTGACATTTTCCAATGTCAGTTGTATTCTGTTTATAATTTCCAGTTTCATTTAATTAAAGAAATTCTTTGGTTATTTTCTATTTTCTTAAGACTTTATTTTCATTTACACTTCATTTTGTTCAGCATTTATTTTATTTTACTTGACTTTTTATTTGTTTAGAAGTGTTGTTATAATTTTCCAAAGTTAAGTGGATTGTGTTTGCAATTTTCTTAAGCTAGTTTCAATAAATTAAGCTATTTTCTTTATTTATCTTTCTATTTTCCTAAAAATAAATTATTTATTTTCATTTTCACTTTATTTTAGTTTGTTTTATTTTATTTACTAATTTTATTTGTTTTAAAATATTTTTAAAAGTGGATTAGAAATCTTTCTAAGGTTAGTGATATATTATTTGTAATTTTTAAGCCCTATTTTGAATTTTTAAACAATTTCTTTAATTCTTTTTCTATTTCTCTTAAACTTATTTATTTATTTCAGTTCATTTTATTTTGTTTTCTTTTTCTAATGCATTTACTAAAATTTTATTTGTTTTACTTGATTTAATAGAAATGGAAATTTGAAGGGACTAAAAAGCTTTATAACGTGTGACTTTTCGGCTACTAGTCTTTTCATTTTCTTTGCCTTTTCATTTTCTTTGTCTTTTCATTTTTCCTTGTGTTTTGGCCGTACATTTCAGTTCTTGGCCGTGAATTTTATTCATTTTCACGTGAGAAACATCCCATCTCATTATTTTTCTCGGCTAGAACAAAAATGGTAATGGCTTCCTCCATTCTTTTCTACTTTTCTTCCTCTTTTTCCATTGAATTTTGCTTGAATTGCCTTGTCTCTTTACACATGTTGCTCGGCCTAAATCCCACCATCTCCTCCACCACTTCCTTCCCCTCATCATCCATGGCTACATCTCCATCCCCTTTGACCAGATCAGGCCATGACCATCTAGTTGAGCCTACACCACAAAAACATCACAAAAACTCCTTAAAAAGCATGTCTAGCCACCTAGTCTTCATCACCATCACCATAGATGACCTTGGCCACCTCCTATTGCTCCACCACCACCTTGACACACCCCTAACCATCACCTCCTACCTCTGTCCAGACCTGTACATGAAATGGCCGAACCTAGATGGGACATAGACCGAGCCAAAAGTTGAACCAAAACTCCACTATTTGCATAAGCCTCTTCATATTCATGTGTAGTAACCCCTCCACCACTTCAATGCCTTGTAGCCATGCCTCTTTGAACCCAAACCTGAGCCAAAGTCATGCCAAACCTGAGCCAAAACATCCCCTAGGCCGAGCAAGCAATGGTAGAAAGCAAGGCAAAAACATTCATTCCATTTTTGCTTTTTATTTCAAAAGTTGTTTCAAATTGATGTTGTATTGATTTATAATTTTACTTTGTTTGTTTATGGGTTGTGACAAGATCATTAGCTTGGTTCTCATCCTCTTGAATCTATTGTTGTGTCATCGTGCTTTCTGGAATCTGTTTGTGTCATTTGAATTGATATCTCTAGCACAAAGAGGTGAGTAAATCTCACCTGACATTTATACTTATGCAAATGTGAATTGACAACAATTGAATGTGTAGAATATTATGTTATGATATACCTGCTTATGTTATATATTATATGATGTTAAACCTGTTTATTTATTTGTCATATCATCTGTTACTGATATATGTTGTTAACTGTTCATTTATATCTGTTTATCACATTGCAAGTTCCCTGTTAGTATAGAAATCACTATGGGTTGAAATGATACATACTCGAACGGACTTTAGAATAGGGAAAAATCGTTATGGGCTGAAATGATAGGCCTGAACGGGCTTTATTTATTTTATTTTTACTTGGGATTGCGGGTTTGAAATGATAGAACCCGGATTTTTGCTTTTTTAACTGCGGATTGAAATGATACATATCTGTATCACTTGACCTAGGTTAGAAAACTATATACAGGCCCGTGGTTATTTTTATAAAGTATTTTGAATAGTTTAAATACTTTTAAAAGTGTAAAATTATGAAAATTTTGATTTAAATTGGATTTTTAATGTTTAAATAAAGAAATTTGGATTTTTTTTTCTAGAAGTTAAAAACGTAATTTAAATGAATGCTTAAAAGTGTAATTTTAAAATATAACTTGACTTGAAAATGTGAATTTGGTTTTTATTAAAGGTTTAAGTTAATTAAATAAAATTGGAAATTTAGTCTAATTTGTGAAATGGAAATAAAATATAAGTGTTAAGTTTAATTGTTAAAAATGTGAAGAAAAGAAAATTGTACATTTGGATTTGTTAAGTAAAATTATTGGAAATTTGGATTTTACTGTAAATGTTTCTTATAGAAATCATAAATTAAAAGAGTAAATTTAAGCAACATTTTTGAATGTCAAATTTTGATTTTTATAATGTTTAAAAGATTTAATATTGAAGGTTATTATTTGCTGGAAATACACTAAAATCTGAAAATTACTTTTTATAGCATTCAGAAATGTTATGATTTCTGTAAATGAACTAAAACTTAAATAAGATGCTATTACAGCAGTTCTGTAATGCTGTAGTTGCTGAAGTAAATTAAAAGGCTAAAAACTTGATAAAGGCCTATTACAGCAGTTCTGTAATTGCTGTAGTGGTCTGCTGTCTTTGCTGAATTTAATGAAATCCTTTAATTTGAAACCTGAGCTATTACAGCATTTCTGGAAATGCTGTCTTTGCTGTTTTAAACTAATTTTCAACTAAAATTGAGATTTTATAGCAGTTATAAATGCTGTCTTTTCTGAATAAAAATGTTTTCAAGTAGAACTTATAACAGCTTTTTCTAAATGTTGTGAATGGCTGAAATTTTCAATGTTTATGGTTTTAACTAAGTAAATGAGCTCAGAATGGTTCGAAACTTTGGAAATTTAATATTTGACTTGAAAGAATAATAACTTCACTTTTAAATGGTTAAATGAATTATTTTGATTGAAATATAAACTATTTAAAAGGTGACTTGAAATGATAATAAATGAATGATATCTTTGAATTTAAAAGGTATTTAAAGTTGAATATTTGGATTTGAACTCAAATGATGATTTGAAATGAAGTTTTGAAATGATATGATGTTTTGATATATTAAATGATTTGAAATGAAGTTTTTGAAAAGATATTATATTTTGATGATCTTTTGATAAATTGAAATGGTTTGTAAATGATTTAGTCTTTATTTTGATAAAGATTTGGATTTGAAATGATATTTAATTTTGAAGTATAAATATTGTTCTGAAATATTATAACCACGGGTATACTTCTCTGTATGTCATTTGATTTCCTGATGATGGTTGTGGTGCATATTAACACTGTTAGTTGCATTGTTTACTTCGATATGGACATTTCTGTGATTTTAATATTACTGTTTAATTGATGGTTTATGGATCCTTAAAGGATGGGAGATCCCAAGCATCCTTTAAGTTATTATGCATTGCTATTACAGTTCACTTGAGTTGGTTTACATGGTATAAGTATGTATGTCCTGACTCGAGTGTTTTGTGTTTTACTTTACGCTCGGGTCAGCCTGAGAATCACAGCTTTGGATTCACCTCCTGAAGCTAGAGATCTGTTGGAGCTTATTTATCTATCGGTTCATCGACTTCTAGTCCAATTATTTCCTATTCAGTATTGTCTCGGTATTATTGATTTATGTATCCTGACTTCTATTATATTTATTTTGACTATGAGATTTTGTATATGTTTTGAGAGTTTGTATATAGTAGCTTCATGAACTACTATGGTATTTTATTTCCGCTGCGAGTTATTCTGTGTCTGTGATTCTGTATTAGATTTTATTTGCTCCAAATTTTATTACAATCTGTTATTTTGAATTATTCAAGTCAGAGATGTGTGGACTATTGTCGATTTGAATGGTCCAAAATAGTGGGTCGTTACACTTGGTATCAGAGCTTTGGTTTTAGGCAAACCTTAGCCTGTGGAGCAAAAACTCATTAGAGATAGGGTAGAAATACCCTAGAATGAGTGAAATCAATCTCAGAATCATTCCTTTGTGAGAGAACGTATTTTCGAAGTATAAAATGATTTTAAAGGATTTTTAAAGATTATTTTGATATAAAATTTTCTTGTTTTGAAAGAAAATTTTCTGGACTTTATCCCTTTCGTATCCACCTTATTAGTAATTTCTTTGATTAGGATTTCCTTAAAATTCTGAACTTCTATCTTAGTTGGGATTTCTTCGATTTGGATTCCTTTGAATTTTGGAACGCTCCCACTTGTTCTGAAATCCATTCCTGTCTCCCCTAATTGTATTCTTTTGATTTTTGGAGCATTCCATAACTCCACTTTGAATGACCTCTATAAAGACCGGCGATTCCGCCAAACTTTGAATGATTTGTAAAGGGGTGAAACTCCTTTACAATTGGCATCGATTCACCGGAGATTTCTGTATCCTCGGTTTACAATGCTATCTATCTTCTGCTATACCTGGATTCTATCTCTGGTGATCGAAGGTCGATTTGCCTTAGATTTTCGCATCGATTATATTCCTGAAGTCACGGTTGACCCTGTTAAGGTCGCCCGCGATTTATATGAGTTTATCCATCTTCTATTTGGTAATTTAATTATCTCATCTTCATTCGAGCTTATCTTTGAATCAGAATTCTATTGATTAGAGTTCCTTTAAAAATTTAAATCTCTGTTTTGCTTTGAAATCCATCCTTGAATCGTCCCTTGAAAGTTTGTGGTTGATTGTCTTTTGAAAATTGTGTATTCATCGAAGTTGTTGTTTTGATAAGGATGACCATATTATATATAGAAGTGAAATGTTTTCGATATGGATTATATACCTTTTAAAAATGAAAATTTGAAGTTTCGAAAGGATTTGAAATTTTGAAATTTATATAAGAAATGGTTTCATATAAGATGATTTGTAACTAAAGGTTTTGAATGTGAATTTGAGTGATTGAACTTCGGCATTTTGAAATTGGTTTAAGATTTTGGAATATATATTAATACGATTTGAAAGTATTTTTCGAATAAGAAATGTTTCAAATGATTTTAATGAGTTTCAAATGATTTCTAAGAAATTTCAAAAGAAGTTTGAGAAATAGAAGTCCAGAACCCATTTATGTCGCTGGAAAATAATTTCGGTGATGAATGCATGCATCATCGACATTGATTTTCGAGTTTCAGAGTGGGGGAGAGGCCACTTCGGTAGCTTTGCTATGCGATTGATTTGTGAAACTAGTTTTTGATTTCAAATTCCGAAGTGTGATGTGATGTTCGAAAGATATATGTATATATATTTGAACAATTTGAAATGAGCCGGTGTTCAGTCCTCGAGTTTGGATTTGATTTGATATAACCCTATTTTTGGAATTGATTTACTGATTTAATTGTGATTTCCAACTCTTGGATTGAAATATGATTTCTTCGACTATTTTGAAGGTTCGAGCACTTCCAAATCAAGGTTAACTTTTCAAAGCTAAGAAATTTTGAAAAGTATAAAGTATATAAGTTTGGTATGTATGTTAAAGTATGTAGTAATATGATTTAAATAAGTTGAAACTGTTTTGTTAAGTAAAAGAATAAGGCTATTTTGAATTTTCTAATATGAAATTTAGATTTGAAATGTTTTGAAAAGAATTTGGTCTTCAAAATATTTTGAATAAAATTTAGTTTAAATGTTTTAACTTAGTAACATCTTTATAAAACTATATATTGAACAAGTTGGAATAGATATATAAGTTGTACGTATGTCGTTTTATTCGCATAATTAATTTGATTCAAGTTTGAGTACACAAGTTTGAGGTGAATTAAACCATTTCATGTTAGGATTTTTCATTCGATTCTTGATGGCGAATATTTGATATGGATTTTGGGCTTGACTCTAGAATTCTCTATCATAATATATGGCTATGCAAGGAGACTGATGGTTTCTAGTCAAGAAACCATATCGAAATCCACATTAGGGAAGTCGAATGGACAATACTAGTTCGAAAGCGAACTTGTGTGATCGAGCGAGCGATCGAATGTAATGTTGCGAAATGATGACATATGTACATCTTATATCCTAATATCATTGATATACTTGGCGCTGAAATTGGAAGTTGTTGGGTTGGATATCTTTGTAATTTAATTGGAATCTTTCTTTTATTAAAAAGTACTATCAATTTAAAACAATTTTTCAAAACTATTTTTCTTTTATTCTTCTCAAACAAACTGTTTTATTCTATTTTATATACAAAACTATTTTACAAACTATTTTATATACAAAACTATTCTAAATTAAAAATCTTTTATAAAGCAAGGATGTTCAATCCCATATGACTCTTCATGCAACGAAATTGATTTTTGAAAAAATTTTGATCCTTATATAAGATGGACTTTATGTAAATATAAGATGATGTTGAAAACCAATGATGTTGGAAATAAATTGTTTAACTTAAATTATATTGATTTGGAAATTTGGATTTATCTTCTAAATTTATTATTTTGGAAACTTTGGAACTGAAGATATTTAATTTGAGAAGAAATAATTTGGTGGAATTGTATATGATTTTGAAACTGAACTGATATTGAAACAAATTGAAATTTGAGAACCTTGTGTTACTAAATACTTGATTTGGGAGTTATCGAACTTATATAAAATTTGGTTTGTATAAGTATGATGTTGATTCGAAAACTATGGATTTGAAAAGGTACTCAATTTGAAAAGTGAAATCTTATATAATTGAAGTCTATATAAGTGTGATTTGATGTACTATTCATTTTGGAAAGTATTTGATTTGAAAATGAAATCTTATATATAATGGACTTTATATAAGTATGATATTTGAAAGTGATTTGAAAAGGTACTATATGATACATATTTTCGAAGTAAAGATATGGAAAGTGCCTTCTGCTTGATATCCGCTTTGTGGCCACATTGTGGATTCATTCTATCGATATTTCTCTGATTTTTGGTTTTCCGGATATGATACTCGAGTGTCCATCGAATTCCATGGCGTTACCCATGGTCTTACGAGCGCGACTACATGGCGCAACTGCCTGGCTGAGATGGCCTAAGGGTACGGATTGTTTCCTGGGGGATCCAGGCGTAACCATTGTGTATCCTGCATCTATGTAGGTCGCATTAGTAGCGAAACCGCCTGGCTGAGATGGCCTAGGGGTACAGATAGTTTCCTGGGGGATCCATGCGTAACCATTGTGTATCCTACATTCTACTAGTCATCATAGCGTAACTCGCAGGGCTGAGAAAGCTTACGGATATGGATTGTTTCCTGGGGGATCCAAGCGTAACCATTGTATATCTGCGAACCATGGTTAGACAAAGGTTTTGGTTTTTTGTTTGGATTGTACTTTCCATATCTATTTTAAAAGTTTTTCCAGTATTTTCACTAGGTGTTGAAACAAGTCTACTAAGTACCTAGAGAATTCTAGCTTTGCGCCTGATCAACGCACTGCCATAGTCTACAGGAACGAGGATAAACTTCTTAAGACATCGAGTTATAAAAGTATTTTGATAAAATATTATATAAAGGATATTTTGATCAGTTATTTTTCTTCCTAAAGGATTTTAAAGTGTTTTAAATATTGTTTACCTCTTTAACTAACAATTTGAATTAAATGACTTTTATGGATATAATAAAATGGATTTAACCAAATTATTAAGTATTAAAGAATTCCAATTGAAATTTATATGGTTTTAAATTAATGGCTCATCCTTCTCTTTCGTCCTATTTTCCCTTCTAGTTATTCCTATTCTCCACCTTGTTAAACTTAACTATAACAACAGTTATCAGGTATAATTTTAATCTTCTTGTCATCTTGTCTTAATCCTATTCCATTCTATCTTTTCTGTGTTTTCCGTACCTCATTCCTTTTCGAGGACGAAAAGATTTGGGTGGGGGAGAGTGTTACAACCCTGTATTTTGTGATTATTTTAATTGTATATTTTGGTTATTTTAATTGATTTCCTGATTTAAAAACTTTATTTTATTTATTAAAATGAATAAATTTTGTTATTTTAAATATAAATTTTGATTTTTGATATGAATTAGAATTCCAAACATGACTAAATAGAATATTTTCCAGAAATGTGAATTTTGGTCAATATGGTCAAACTTTGACTTTTAATTTAAAATTTTGAAAGTTTAAAAATTTGAATTTTATCTTTTATTATGAAAGTAAATAAAATTTTAAGAATAATGCTTTTCATTTCGTTAAAATCTGATTAATATTGTGGAAGTTATGCCTTTTTAACTATTGAGTGTAATTTGCTGTATTTAATAAAATTGTTTATTTTAAATTATATAAATAATATTTTATTTGGTTATGTAATGTTCTAATTTATATTTATATGGGTAAAATAACCTGTTATGTATATATTTTGGTTTTTAAACATTTTTTAAAGTGTAATTGACATTTTCCAATGTCAGTTGTATTCTGTTTATAATTTCTAATTTCCAGTTCATTTAATTAAAGAAATTCTTTGGTTATTTTCTATTTTCTTAAGACTTTATTTTATTTTCATTTCATTTTGTTCAGCATTTATTTTAGTTTACTTGACTT
Organism: Allium fistulosum; assembly: GCA_030737815.1. NCBI lineage: Eukaryota > Viridiplantae > Streptophyta > Magnoliopsida > Asparagales > Amaryllidaceae > Allium > Allium fistulosum. The sequence continues at coordinate 371,361,023 of CM060902.1, read as the reverse complement.
TTTATTTGTTTAGAAGTGTTGTTATAATTTTCCAAAGTTAAGTGGATTGTGTTTGCAATTTTCTTAAGCTAGTTTCAATATATTAAGCTATTTTCTTTATTTATCTTTCTATTTTCCTAAAAATAAATTATTTATTTTCTTTTTCACTTTATTTTAGTTTTTTTATTTTATTTACTAATTTTATTTGTTTTAAAATATTTTTAAAAGTGGATTAGAAATCTTTCTAAGGTTAATGATATATTATTTGTAATTTTTAAGCCCTATTTTGAATTTTTAAACAATTTCTTTAATTCTTTTTCTATTTCTCTTAAACTTATTTATTTATTTTAGTTCATTTTATTTTGTTTTATTTTCTAATGCATTTACTAAAATTTTATTTGTTTTATTTGATTTAAAAGAAATGGAAATTTGAAGGGACTAAAAAGCATTATAACGTGTGACTTTTCGGTTGCTAGTCTTTTCATTTTTCCTTGTGTTTTGGCCGTACATTTCAGTTCTTGGACGTGAATTTTATTCATTTTCACGTGAGAAACATCCCATCTCATTATTTTTCACGGCTAGAACAAAAATGGTAATGGCTTCCTCCATTCTTTTCTACTTTTCTTCCTCTTTTTCCATTGAATTTTGCTTGAATTGCCTTGTCTCTTTACACATGTTGCTCGGCCTAAACTCCACCATCTCCTCCACCACTTCCTTCCCCTCATCATCCATGGCTACATCTCCATCCCCTCTGACCAGATCAGGCCATGACCATCTAGTTGAGCCTACACCACAAAAACATCACAAAAACTCCTTAAAAAGCATGCCTAGCCACCTAGTCTTCATCACCATCACCATAGATGACCTTGGCCACCTCCTATTGCTCCACCACCACCTTGACACACCCCTAACCATCACCTCCTACCTCTGTCCAGACCTGTACATGAAATGGCCAAACCTAGATGGGACATAGACCGAGCCAAAAGTTGAACCAAAACTCCACTATTTGCATAAGCCTCTTCATATTCATGTGTAGTAACCCCTCCACCACTTCAATGCCTTGTAGCCATGCCTCTTTGAACCCAAACCTGAGCCAAAGTCATGCCAAACCTGAGCCAAAACATCCCCTAGGCCGAGCAAGCAATGGTAGAAAGCAAGGCAAAAACATTCATTCCATTTTTGCTTTTTATTTCAAAAGTTGTTTCAAATTGATGTTGTATTGATTTATAATTTTACTTTGTTTGTTTATGGGTTGTGACAAGATCATTAGCTTGGTTCTCATCCTCTTGAATCTATTGTTGTGTCATCGTGCTTTCTAGAATCTGTTTGTGTCATTTGAATTGATATCTCCAGCACAAAGAGGTGAGTAAATCTCACTTGACATTTATACTTATGCAAATGTGAATTGACAACAATTGAATGTGTAGAATATTATGTTATGCTATACCTGCTTATGTTATATATTATATGATGTTAAACCTGTTTATTTATTTTTCATATCATCTGTTACTGATATATGTTGTTAACTGTTCATTTATATCTGTTTATCACACTGCAAGTTCCCTGTTAGTATAGAAATCACTATGGGTTGAAATGATACATACTCGAACGGACTTTAGAATAGGGAAAAATCGTTATGGGCTGAAATGATAGGCCTGAACGGGCTTTATTTATTTTATTTTTACTTGGGATTGCGGGTTTGAAATGATAGAACCCGGATTTTTGCTTTTTAAACTACGGATTGAAATGATACATATCCGTATCACTTGACCTAGGTTAGAAAACTATATACAGGCCCGTGGTTATTTTTATAAAGTATTTTGAATATTTTAAATACTTTTAAAAGTGTAAAATTATGAAAAAATTGATTTAAATTGGATATTTAATGTTTAAATAAAGAAATTTGGATTTTTTTTCTAGAAGTTAAAAACGTAATTTAAATGAATGCTTAAAAGTGTAATTTTAAAATATAACTTGACTTGAAAATGTGAATTTGGTTTTTATTAAAGGTTTAAGTTAATTAAATAAAATTGGAAATTTAGTTTAATTTGTGAAATGGAAATAAAATATAAGTGTTAAGTTTAATTGTTAAAAATGTGAAGAAAAGAAAATTGTACATTTGGATTTGTTAAGTAAAATTATTGGAAATTTGGATTTTACTGTAAATGTTTCTTATAGAAATCATAAATGTGACGCCCCACCTCTATGCTCACAATAACAAAGAGTATTAAAAGAAATACTGTCTGTTATTACGAAGAATAAGGCTGGATAGGAGCGGCCATCCGTAGTTAGGCCTTACACTAGTATTGGTTATCTCGATAGGAGTGGTATATATATTTTTCATCTCTTTGTTTATTTACTCCCATCGACATATCCAATTCCAGTATAAAACGAACTACGATGGTTCATAATAGTTTAGGACACATATATAATAATAACATAGATAAACTAAATGCGGAACACAGATAATATAAAATCTCATATATATATATATAACTGAAGTCAGTTACAATACATGTGATACAGTACATATGATACAACTACAACTGTCGACACTGGAAGTTACATATACAAGTACATTATTGTAAATAATATACATGAATACATATCATCCTATACTATGACAACGACTACTCCAAAAGATATGAAGAGACTTCATAGCTCAAGCAGCAACCCAAAGCAAGATATCAACAACCTGAAATAACTCGGTCTGACCCGAGTATTAATTCAAAAGAAAATAATACACGGTCAGTCTAATTCAAACTTAGTTATTAATGCACGGAAGCAATAATAATTAAATAACTAATAGACGACGGTCACAATAAATCTCGTATATCCAACCCTTCAATAAGAGAATCGGATAACGGTAGATATAACACGAAACAGTGTTAAACAACAAATCAGCAAATTCAAATCATCAACAAAGATAAATAAAAAGGATTATCAATGAAGATAATTTAGAAAACAACGGAATTGCCTAAACAGCAATTAACAGCAAGTGGCCAAAGCAAAACTCAATCCAGTAAAGCAACGAAACAACAATATCTAATTATCGATACGATAATTAGTAAAATCATAATCTAATTATCCAGTAGATAATTAGATAGCTTCAAGATAATCAAATTAAACCCAATCAAATTACAATTTCAAAATATTGAATTGAACACATGAAAAAATTCAAGCAATTGAAATTATCAATTAAAATGTCAATTCTGATAGGGCTGCAGTACACGTTCACGTGCACTGCCTCGCCACTATAGTGATGAAATACACAAAAGCTCAATGAATCCAAAAGCAAATGGCACCAACTCGAGATCAAGTTCGAGTTATACTACTCAAACTCAACTGGATAGTGCCATCACAAAAAAACAATAATGCACAAGTCCATATGCAGACATGATAAAGTCAGATAAAATGCAATGTATACAGAGAAATTTTTCAAGACCAACAATGCAATTGAAATGCAGACTGCCTCGAAGAGTGATACCAGAGACTACAAAGAAATCAAGGCCAGACAGATTCAAGATACAATCATGTACAACAAAGACTGGAAACAAAGGCAGACCAACTCAATGCAACTACATGATGACTGGAAACACAATACATATATGCAGCCTCGACATGAAGTTCAAGAGACCCAGTAAATGATACAGATGGAACAGTGATGAAGCCTGTCCAACTAGATTAATATGGCAACACAGCAACTCATATAAACCAGTGCCAACAGATCAGAGTCGAGCACAAAGGAATGCAACAGTGAATCACAAACCAAGTGCGCCAAAGATACAACATGTATGCAACTAAAAATGATCAGACTTCAATTCAGGCAACGGCAAAGGCAAAGCAACCAATACACAAGTGCATATATGAAGTACACAAAGACTCGAGTCAGTGCATAACAAAAAGGCAAGCAAATATCACAAATGCATCACATATATGGTAGACAAAACTGAGTCAATGATGAAGCACCAGACTTCGAATTATGAACAACAAGTCAAAATGACATCAAGTAATACTAATGAAGTCACCACAATGAAACTGCTGTTGCAAACAGTGGCAACATACATGAATGATGCAATGCAAACAGCAGATCGAAAATGCTCAAGGATGAACACAAAGATGGCCAGAGCCAAAGTACATAGGGGCCATAAAATCAAAGCCATAATAATCAGTGAAGCCAGAAATTCAGTGAACAAAATCAAGTCAAAATCGAACAAGTCCAGGTTGACACAAATGGTAACAACATGTACAAGACAGTGAAGAATCAAAGTCGAAGCCGACCAGAAATTCACGCAACAAGTCCAAGTCAAAGCCAGAAATTCACGAAATCAAAAATGGGCGAAGTCAAAGGAAATCAACACCATGGAATTCAAGCACAAAAATATATTCGAGTTGAACAAATCAACGTCATCAACATCCATACGAAAACAGTGTCATGATAACCAAGAAAACAAGAAATCGAACCAAGTCAAAATCAAGTCAGAAATCATTAACGACGAAACCAAATCGAACGCGAAGCATAACACTAAGTTTGAATTTAAGACGTGAGTGTAAATCACTCACCTTATTCGAAGAATCCAAACCCAATTTCGCAGCCGAAATCAAAGATCGAACAATTCAAAGTCGAAGCCATGGCACTCAAGAAATCAGAGAATACATCGCCGCTTCAAGTCAAGCCGTGGCGATTTAGGGATCGAGCGAAGACAAACCCTAGCAGCCATTTTTATTTTCTTTCGTTTGTTTTGTTTTAGGGTTGCGAAAAATAATGAAAAGGGGAAAAGGAACGGGTCTCTGCCTTATGATACAACACAGCACCCATAAAAACTTGGACCAAGATAATTATAAAGTCCACATAACATTTAACCAATCTATAAATGAATTTCAACCCGGTTAAAACTCCCAATAGTAATCAGCTATCACCATTAATCGTTTAATGACGATTATAAATTGGTGTAAAACCCCGGGTTGTTACAATAAATTAAAAGAGTAAATTTAAGGAACATTTTTGAATTTCAAATTATGATTTTTATAATGTTTAAAAGGTTTAATATTGAAGGTTATTATTTGCTGGAAATACACTAAAATCTGAAAATTACTTTTTATAGCATTCAGAAATGTTATGATTTCTGTAAATAAACTAAAACTTAAATAAGAGGCTATTACAGCAGTTCTGTAATGCTGTAGTTGCTGAAGTAAATTAAAAGGCTAAAAACTTGATAAAGGCCTATTACAGCAGTTCTGTAATTGTTGTAGTGGTCTGCTGTCTTTGCTAAATTTAATGAAACCCTTTAATTTGAAACCTGAGCTATTACAACATTTCTGGAAATGCTGTCTTTGCTGTTTTAAACTAATTTTCAACTAAAATTGAGATTTTATAGCAGTTATAAATGTTGTCTTTGTTGAATAAAAATGTTTTCAAGTAGAACTTATAACAGCTTTTTCTAAATGTTGTGAAAGGCTGAAATTTTCAATATTTATGGTTTTAACTAAGTAAATGAGCTCGGAATGGTTCGAAACTTTAGAAATTTAATACTTGACTTGAAAGAATAATAACTTCACTTTTAAATGGTTAAATGAATTATTTTGATTGAAATATAAACTATTTAAAAGGTGACTTGAAATGATAATAAATGAATGATATCTTTGAATTTAAAAGGTATTTAAAGTTGAATATTTGGATTTGAACTCAAATGATGATTTGAATGATGTTTTGAAATGATATGATGTTTTGATATATTAAATGATTTGAAATGAAGTTTTTGAAAAGATATGATATTTTGATGATCTTTTGATAAATTGAAATGGTTTGGAAATGATTTAATCTTTATTTTGATAAAGATTTGGATTTGAAATGATATTTAATTTTGAAGTATAAATATTGTTCTGAAATATTATAACCACGGGTATACTTCTCTGTATGTCATTTGATTTCCTGATGATGGCTATGATGCATATTAACACTGTTAGTTGCATTGCTTACTTCGATATGGACATTTCTGTGATTTTGATATTACTGTTTAATTGATGGTTTATGGATCCTTAAAGGATGGGCGATCCCAAGCATCCTTTAAGTTATTATGCATTGCTATTACAGTTCACTTGAGTTGGTTTACATGGTATAAGTATGTATGTCCTGACTCGAGTGTTTTGTGTTTTACTTTACGCTCGGGTCAGCATGAGAATCATAGCTTTGGATTCACCTCCTGAAGCTAGAGATCTGTTGGAGCTTATTTATCTATCGGTTCATCGACTTCTAGTCCAGTTATTTCCTATTCAGTATTGTCTCGGTATTATTGATTTATGTATCCTGACTTCTATTATATTTATTTTGACTATAAGATTTTGTATATGTTTTGAGAGTTTGTATATAGTAGCTTCATGAACTACTATGGTATTTTATTTCCGCTGCGAGTTATTCTGATATTCTGTGTCTGTGATTCTATATTTGATTTTATTTGCTCCAAATTTTATTACAATATGTTATTTTGAATTATTCAAGTCATACATGTGTGGATTATTATTGATTTGAATGGTCCAAAATAGTGGGTCGTTACAACGACCTTGTTACGACCATAGTTGGGTATATAATGAACTACTTGAAGTGAAACACTATGCAAGAGGAAATTTTTCTACTTCATTGTAGAAGGTTAGTATCACCATAATTGGTAGTCAATTTACAGTCAAATCTCTGGCCAGAGTAACCAGTTAATCGATAAATGTTATCAGATTAAACCAAGGAATTAAAAGTGGTTTACCAATTAAATACTACTATCATTATAGTTTTTGACCTTAGACCAAACTCCAGATATCCAAGTAATACAGTGATGGCGAAATAATATGTGTACAAAATTTCATAATTAGGTGAGCTTAATATAAATTAGAAATTGGATTTCGCTTAAATGATCTATAAGTGATTGAACTTATACTCGATACTGTACTTTAGCAAAGTTCGTACAAGCTTTGGTATTTAAATTGTTTAAATATTGCTGAGGATCTATATCAAACTACAGAGTCAACACAATCGAGTTGTTAGTTATATCCAAATCCAATATATATAAATTAATTTATAAATGTTATAAATTAATTATAAAATTAAAAAAATGTTGTATTAAATTTTAAAGGTATTTTAGTTATTTATTTGAATCCTGAAAATTAATTAAAATGACATATAAAAGATGTCCAATGATTTAATAAACGAATTGCTTTGGATTTATTAATTAAATAAGTGTTTTAAAATGTTAAATCATTTTGGCTCGTTGTTTGAAAGCCCAAACATGTCCATGATGAGGCCTGTCATAACATGAAAGCAAGGGATAGGACTTGATCTCCTAGGCTTTGAAGGAAATGGGCTAGATATTTGTGATCTAGTTAGCTATAAATAATCACCTCTCTTCTTATTATCTTTACACTAAACTAACCTAATCATAGACCCCAACTAACATGTGTAAAGCCAAGGAGACGGCATTGTAACCCATAAACAAGGAGACTAAGGAAACAACCAATAACCGAGGTATTCGACAATCGGCGAGATCTTAAGAAAGAGAAAATCTTTTATTTTAAATATATTCTAGTATAATTATGTTCACATCTATTCTTGTAATCATATATATATACATATACATATACATATACATATACATATACATATATATCTGTATGTGTGCCATATTTTAAAAAAAATCGAAATTAATTTTTAATAATTAATCAATATAGAAAAACATTTTAAAATATCATATGTGTGTGTGTATATATATATATATGAAATTATTTTCGGTGGAAGATATACTTTTGTTTTCAATTTATAGATCTATATATATACATATATACATACATATATACATACAAATGTAATTACATATTTAATCAAAATATTTTATAAATTAAAATAATTAGATTTATAAAAAATATTTTTTTTTTGCTTTTAGATTCAAATAAAAAATAATTTTTAATTGTATTTGTATATACATATACGTATATAAATTTCACTCAAAAAATTTATTGGTGTAAAAGGTTCAAAGCTTACAATCACATAATAAACCATTTTTCTATTTTGTTTAAAGGATAAACATATTTTATAATTTAAATTATGAAAAATCCAAAGTAAAACCTATGCAGTTTTTAATAAAAAAAATTATTTATCTTTTGCTGGCGACTTTGTAAAATAAAAAATGAATTTTAGTTTGAAAACGTCATACAAATTTAAATTTTAAAATTAATTTTTTTTAAGCAAGGCTAGCCGATTTTTATAGTGGACCGTCCACTTTTATTATGAAAATTTAGGTACAGGTGAGAGGCAAAGGTGCCTCTATAGCTGAAACATCGCAAAACAACCTACAACCCACATACGGGCTAGGCACCAAAATAACAATACAAAACAACTAACATCCCAATACAATCACCGATAAGATATAGAAGATAAATAACCACCAAAAAGGTTAAGCAGGAAAAAGCTCCGCTATCTCATAATCCATCCCATTATCCAAGCCATCAGGAACCAACAGCAAGGATGAAGAATCTAGCAATAAAGGCGAGGCAATAATAGAATCCGCAGATATAGGAATAGGATCAGCGGACTGAAATTAGGGTTTTGGGAAAAGAAAATCGACAGTTGCCATTGTTTAGGAAAAGAAAACCATTTTGATTGGTGAACTTGATTTTCTAATTTTTGTGACAATTTAAAATTATTAAATCAAAATGTATATATAAATTCTAATTATTACTTGTTAAATAAATTTGTATATAATAAACATATAAATTAAAATTCATATTAAACAAATGGCCAAAAAATTATATTAATGTGAATATATTTTTAATTATGTGATGTGTATATATCCCTTTGGCATTATCATTCATGTATGACCTTGACTTATATATTTATTAGCTGTAAGTCACTATGGTATTAAATCCATACTCTTTGGTCAGATTATTACTTTATAATGTTTTTATTATGAATACGACCATATCAAAGTATTAAAACATAAAATTAGATTAAAAATAAATTAAATTAAAATTAATAATAAAGTATTATTATTTAACAATAATAGAGAGGTATATATTTTAAATATAAATTAAAATTTGAAAATATTTCCCAATCACCTTTATTAAAAAGTACTAAATATGATTTAGTATAAATTTATTTTTCACATAAACACAAAATACGATCTTTTGCAAATTAATAAAATGACAAATTGTTGAAATTTAGCCTTTTCACTCTACTGCCAATGCACTTGATCCAATAATGGTATCAAATCTTGCATTAAGTTCATGAGAATAATTAACCACCACGTCAGGTAATTCTTTTGGAAAAACAAATTGGATAGGTGTTTATGGAAAAAGTGCTTAAACTAAGGAGAATGTTTCTCTAATTAAGGAATGTTTTTATGAACAGAAAACCTTCCAATCCTTTGACCTTAAGCTGGCTTGTTGAAGTGGTCAAACCAAAAGGGTATGCCCTTATGGAAGGCTTAAAAGTATTTAAGGCCTTAAGTCGATTCATATAAGCATACTTGAATACTATATAATAAATTTAAAACTGTTTTAAATTTAAATAAAATATTACATCATTTTATAAAGAGTTATAAAATGAAAATTTTAAAATTAATAAATATTAATGTTATATTTATAATTAGTTAAATTGTTTAATTAAATAAAGAATACATATAGGTATGTGTGTGTATATAACTTAATAAATCATAAATGTTATAAAATATATATATCTGTAATATGTATAATATGTAAAAAGAAAACGGGAGGTTAAATAAATTAGAACCCATAGAGACTTAAGGGGGTATACATTAGACGTATATGGAGACATATGATGTTAATAGTCATACTCATCTCCCTTATATATTCGATAAAACACTATAAAAAATTTGAATAAAGAATTTAAAATAACAATGCTAACCATCATTATAAAAGAAATATAGGGCCTTACATAACTATGGTTGTTAAGCACCCTCACAACATAGAATATCTAAGACGATATTTATATTATTCCTGTATAAGTAAGAATATTATGTAAATTTGTTGAGCACCCTCAAAGGTACCATAATTCCCCATATGATATTGCAAAATGCTGGGTCTGGGGTATTGTGACTATCGCCCTCACCTTTGGTACTCAATATACTGTATAACACACTATGGAGGTACCCGGGCGATGCAGAACGTTAGCCAAGAGATTAAAGTAGATAAAATCCAAGCACAGAACCTGTAAAACATCTCACATTGCACAGACAAAATATAATATAATAACATAAATGTAAAATAGGCGAGACAGTAACATAATCAAATGAACCATAAATAAGAATGTCAGAGTGCATCAGGTTCACTGACTATACAAAAAATGAAATAAAGAGTTTATACATCCCAAGTATCCAAAATAAAATCTATAACCGTCTCTCAAAATACAAGTACTGGCATAGCTCTATAGTACTGCTCAGCGGAATATAAGCGATAGTTAGCTCCAAAGTATAGATATATGAAAGTATAGCCTCCTACTCGTATGTTGTACAGCTCCATGCGTTAACCTGTTATCTCTAATCTATTTGTGACGACCCACCTCTTTGGATGATTTAAGTCGACAATAAACCACACATGTCTAACTCAAAACCATTCAAAGAGGCAGATTATCAATGGAGTTTAATTAGAAAAGAAAAGAAAAGAAGGAAAGCAATACACGGAATCTCGCAGAGGAATGACAAAATATAATAATCAAATAAACAGTTCATGAAGCTGTTTTACAATATACATTGAATTCAATTTTTACAACATAATCAGAGTACAATCAACAAACATACCAAAATAAGGCAGCGGAATAATAATAGTAAATACGGCCTAGCAAACTCCATCTTCATCTTCAAGGAATAATGTCTTCAACACTAAAATACTCAGGCTGACCCAAGCGTAATGAGAAGATAAAACACTCGAGTCATAACTAAAAGTTCTTATGTAAATTAAATCAACAACAAGTAAACATGAGTGTGCTAGCTTCATAGATGTTTACGGGGTTTTCCATCTTCTATCCAATGTACAATGTGAGTGCAATAACTTAAGAGATGTTACGAGATTTTCCATCTCCTAAGGATTCGTTAAACTATCTATATGTAGTGAGATACGCTATATATGTAGTGTCTAATCAATAAAATAAATATTTTTCCTAGTGTTAAGGCTTTACATTAACCCCCCTTAACGCATTTTTAAGCATTGTCCTACAGTTTGCTTGGTGATACAACCAGTAAAGTCGGTAGTCAGGGAGGCGCCATGATAAGACAACGCTAAAACAAAATCGTAGTGGTCGCGTATAAAGATAAAAGTATGACAAGGCATGTGAGGCAATGCTCAAGGTAGGATTCTACTAGTTTACCCTTTCTAGTTGATCGTAACACATCGCCGCAATGATTGCCGATCGGGTCCACCACCCCAAATCAAATCAAGGGGCACCGATCGAGTCAACATCAATATAATAATACAAAGAGGTGATGTCCCTAAAGGTAGCTAACCCCTTGGCCAGACATAGGCTCTTGTTTTAGTCATTTCAAATTAACACAAGTTTTGGGGTCATCCATCGCCGTTCTCTTTCTTCATTCCAGTAAACGTCGTCAATTCAACCTCTACATTCTAGATAACATCAACTATGTACACAATTGTTAAAGTGGTTCCAGTATTGATAGAGAGTATGCCAATATTCGGCCCCGGTCTCTTTAACAATCAAACGTCATTTTTTACACCGGTTGGTTCTTTTAAATTTCATGAACAAGTCATACTTCATATCAAAATATCAGATTCATTTCAAAATCATTCGAATTCACAATAGGTTATACCTTCATATCAAAGCATTCGTATTTAATACATTATTTAAATTTGAATAGTTTCCCTTTTAAAACAGTTTGAATATTAAAAATGGTTTTGAATAATTAAAATAGTTCGAATATTAAAAATGGTTTGGATAATTAAAATAGTTTTAGTATTGAAGAATAGTTTGGAACAATTAAAATAGTTTTGAATAAAAATAGTTTTAATATTGAAAATAGTTTGGATAATTAAAATAGTTATATATTAAAATAAATTGATTATTAAAATAGTTTATACTAAAACTGTTTCATTCTTTCACAACAATTTGAACTCATGTCCAATTCCAAATCACAACGAATTCAATTCTTCGACTTCCAATTCAAGTAAACTTCATATTCAAAATTCAATTTAAATCAACCTCAATCCAAACAATTTCCAACTTTACTTCAAATTCAATTTAAATGATATATTCAAAGGCTGAAAGTTTCAACTCAAATTCTCATTTTTAAACAATTTCGTATAAATCCATTTCACATCCAAAACTTTGAAATACCACCTTAATCACAGTAAATCCAAAGTTTAAATTAAAGTAAATCTTTAAAATAATTCACTTTCAATAAATTCAAATCATAACTCAATTTCAACTTTAAGATTTCAAATTAAATCCTTAAAGAACTTCATTTAAATAGTTTCAATTCCAACATTTCAAATCTCAAATGATAAAATAATTTAATTCATATAAATCCAAACTTTATTTCTTTAAAAACATATCATTTAAACATTCCAAATTCAAGATTTTAAAACTATTTAATTTAACCAAATCCGGTGTCCATATATAATTTTTTACCATATGGCCAAGTGATCATTTATTTCAATTTAAATGCATGGATGGATATATATCATTTCAACCCATAATTAAATGACATAGGTATATATCATTTCAACATATTTCTTAGTTCATTTCAATTTATTACATGTGACAATTTATAAGATGTCAAATAATAAATAGAGTAATAACAGGGATATATCAAAATAAATAAACAACCATACATCCAACATAGCAATCAATAGGCATCCAATGGCAATTAACGTCCAAATCAATCAATATATCATAGCAGTTACTAATTATCAATGTCGGTGTTTAACCAGCAATTAAATTTCAATATTAATTTAAATGTCAATTCAATTCAATATAAAATTCAAATTCATTTAAATGCCAATTTAAATTACCAAACAGCAATCACTAAAATTTTATCACTTCATAATTTTAATTCAACTAGTCATAAGAAATTTTAGTATTGTGTGAGTGGGTTTAATCACTCACCTTTGATTTAAAGCCCATCAAAAATCCAACAAAAGCCTAAAATCTCAACAGTCTCCAAATTCAACCAAATCAGTTCCATGTTGTCCGGAATTTAAATGTGAATCCAACGGAAGAAATCGCGCGAGAATATGAGTTTGTATGCAAAAGATATTCATGTTATAAGAAATATTATTAAAATAATAATTGGTACACATTTAAAAAACCCAACAAAGTTTTATACTCACGTTTTTCTCAAGATGAGCCTTTAGGCAAAGATGGAAGAACAAACTAAGATGAGGGCAAGGTGTGTAGAAAAAATGAAAAATGAAACTCGTGTTTCGTAAAAGAAAGCTTTTGAATTTGCAAAAATGACAGCTTTTGAATTTGCAAGCTCATGTTAAAATGATTTGGGGAAAGGAAGATTTGAAATGGAAATCTGAACATAGGAAATTAGGTGGTGACAAGAAAAAATAAATGGACAAGTTTAAAAACATGAACAATTTGCTGATGAGAATATAGCTTCAGCAAAGAATAATTTGAACTAAATGAATATGAGGTGTCAGGAGAAACAAAACACAAAAGAATAAATACAGTGGCAGGTTATTTAATAACAAGGAAATGAAGATGAAGGGACAAAAATGGATGCCACGTTTTGTTTTGAAAGCTTCGGGCATTAATAATGTATAAAAAATGTACGTAGGAATGTGAAAGTTTGCAAACCAAAGGAAAGTGAAATTTTGTACAACCGAAAATGAGGTGCAAGAATTAAATATAACCTAAAAGTTTAGGCTCAGGTATTAAACAGAAGGAGAAATAAACGGATTAAGTATTAATAATGAGGTAGCTATTTCAAAACGTACATGCAACAATTAATAACAAAAGAAATGAATGGACCATGTACGTAGACATTTGTTTAAATTTCAAAATAGACAAACTAAAATGGATGAAAAACAGAACAATTTTTTCCTTTGGTCATTTAAACACGTTTATAAATTTGTTGTTTATAGACCAGAGTAATAAATAACCTACTTAAATAAATGATTTTCCTATTCTTGTAATTAATCTGTATGCTAAAACACAGTTCAAATAAACATATATATTTTTCCTTTAAATCAATCATTCTATTCTTTATTTTAATGAAATTAAACTTATATTCACAAATGAAACATTCATTTTATTTAATAAAAATGTTCTTTTCATTAAATCGAACTTTCCTTATATTTTCACAAAACATAAGCTACGTTTAATTGCACTTATAAATTTACAATTTAGTGTCCTCTCTCCTATTAATTGAAATTATTCAATTACATTAATTTCAATTGATTGAAAAGGTGAATTTCAAAATGGACTAAATAAATGTAATGAGAAATAGAACAATTATTTCCCATCTAATAGCAATTTAAATATATTTATACACTATTAGATACAAACAGGAATTAATACATTTCTTACTAAATAATAGTTTCTCATCATTGTAATCAATCTTTCAGCTAACAACTATTTCAAATAAATAAACATATGATTTATTTGTTAATAAAGAAAAATTTATTATTCTTTATTAACATTTATTATTCCAATTAATTGAAATTTACATACAGACGGTTATTAATTTTATCCAAACCAATGTCATTAAAATAAACACTAACATATGTTATCATCATTAGCTTATTGCAAACATATGTCATTAATAGAAATTTTAATTAAGCTCATACTTGTATTATAATTTAATTTGTATCAATAAAATCTTAATTTTTTTATTCATAACAATTTTATTCAAAAATCTTATTTAATTTAATATTTTCAAATGGTTAAAAATACGGATCGTTATAATCTCCCCCACTCAAAACTTTTCGTCCTAAAAAGGAACAAGAAAGAATCAAGAAATTTGATATATTTTATTCAAAAATAGTCAATTATAAACAATTAAGCTTACATATTTAAGTTTAATATAAATTTGAAAATAACTCAACTTCCATGAAAATTATTCTAAGTCCTAAATTCACGAAAAATTTCGACAGCATCTCCTTTGCGCGGTTAGGTCCGTAAAAATAACAATATTAATAATTACATGGTATATATCTTATTTTAATAATAAAGCATCCCAAACCATGGGAAAACAATAAAATACCTCTACAAAACCGTAATTCGAAAACGTACCTATTTGTCGGGCTAATAAAACTTTATTTATGAAACCAAAAGCAACAGCTATTGCTTCCATAAACCTATATCTTACTTAAATAATCCAAAAGAGTTAAAATTATGTAAAAAGAACAATATTTTAGCTGTTTCAATTAATAGCACAAGCAACACACAATATATAATAATCATATGCAACCAAAAGCAGTACAACCATTATATGCAACCAAAGAATTCATCAACAATAAAACTAATGGTTTGTCCAGGTTCAGAAACTTTTCATCGTACAAGGGTGATAAATAAATTACCAAGTGTACCTTACGCTCAACAGCCTCGGTTAATTACTCAATAGATTATTATGGCCATTCTACGGAATGTATTGCTAAGTGTACCTAATGCTATTATGGCCATTCTACGGAAATGGAAATAATAATATCTTTCCAATGAAAGTGGTCTTGGATGCTAATTCGACTTCTATCAAAAATTATAGCCGTTACAATTTTCTAGGGGTAAAATAGTCCAAAAAAATTCTAAACATAGAAAATGCCACCAATAGGCATTTTCCAAAGTTATAGAAC
Organism: Allium fistulosum; assembly: GCA_030737815.1. Lineage (NCBI taxonomy): Eukaryota > Viridiplantae > Streptophyta > Magnoliopsida > Asparagales > Amaryllidaceae > Allium > Allium fistulosum. The sequence continues at coordinate 371,345,237 of CM060902.1, read as the reverse complement.
CATACAACCCCATAGGAATTTTAAAAAATACTTTACGATCCTCCGATACATAACATAGGGGTCTTTATACCTCCCTCTTTAGGAATTTCCCTCCCAAAATCCCCAACACAAACTAGGTAAAATCAATCATAGCTACCCCGCATGCCTAACATTCATGAGCATATATATCAGACATCAAGCATGCATACAGAAGCAAGTGATAACATCTACTCCCACCCTAGCATGCAGGATACTAAACTACCCTATATGATATTGAAAGTGAAACTAAATACGATAAACAGAAGTCTCACCAAGTAAAGAGCTCCGGATAAGTGGTCACCATGCTCTCCTTGGTCACCTAAGTACAATTGTCTTCGCTCTCACTCCATTAAACCTTCACCGGCTCCACTATATTCCTTCTAAGCTGCTTCTTATCACGTCTAACGATACGAATAGGCCCACGAGGTCTCGAATCTACTGGTTCAATCTCGATATCATTAAGCCGATTTGGTTCAACTATCAAACCTGAGCCATGCACAAACTTCCATAAGTGAGAAACATTGAACACATTATGCAAGCCCGCCATCTTCTAAGGTAAATCGATGCTACAAGCCAGTTTCTCGATCCTATCAAGTATCGGAAAATGACCAACGAATCTTGGTGCAAACTTCCCCTTAGTACTGATTCGAACAACATTCTTCAGTGGAGAGACCTTGGTAAACATAATATCACCAATGGAGAACTCTAAGTCATGTCTTCTTCTATCAGCATAACTTTTCTGTCTATCCTAAGCAGCTTTCATTTGTTGTCAACTGATCTCGATCTTCTTCGAAGTCTCTCTAATCGTATCTGGCAAAAGTATCAGTTTCTCGCCCACTTCCCATCAACATAAAGGAGCGTTGCACGGTCGGCCATATAATGCCTTAAATAATGCCATACCAATGTTGGACTAATAATTGTTGTTGTATGCAAACTCTACTAAGTGTAAATCATCGTCCCATGAGCCATTGAAATCGAGAATTCAAGCTCGCAAGTGATCCTCCAGGATACGATTCACCCTCTCGGTCTTCCCATTAGTTTGTGGGTGATAAGCTATACTGAGATACAGCTCCATCCCTAACGACTCCTATAAGCTCTTACAAAACCTACTATGAGCAAAGTGTATCAATCGCTCACGATGTTCTTCGGCATACCATGGAATCACACAACCCAATTCATATAAAAGTCGGCCAATTTGGATGTTGTTCTACTAGACTTAACGAGTATAAACTAGGCACTCTTCATCAATCTATCGACTATGACCCAAATGCTATTGTACTCTCCTCTGGTCCTTCGCAATCCATCAACAAAGTCCATCAAAACCTCTTCCCATTTCCACTCAAGAACCTCGAGCAATTGCAACAAACCACTCGGCATCTTCTGCTTTGTCGTTCATGCACTTCGATATGAATGTCCCAATGTCCTTCTTCATCCCTTCCCAATAAAATGTTTATCTCATATCATGGTACATTTTATTGCCGTCGGGACGTATAGTCAACCTCAGATAATGGCACTCGCGTGGCTCCCCATCCCTCAACCCATCGACATCTAGAAAAAACAATATTCCATCGTTACAGAGCCAACTATCAAGGTCGAGCCTGTACTACTTCGCCCTCTCAGACTCTACTCCTTCCTCTATCTTTGTCATTATCTCCACTAGTCTAGCGTCTCAATTCTGACTAGAACCAATCCACTCAATCAAGGTAGATCTAATCATCAGGCAAGCCAACACTTCCAGCTCTAACTCACAACGAGGTCTAAAATCATGGCCAGCGATAAACTCCAACTGCTTCCACTCTAGGATCATCACCCCTAAGTTGGCATGTCTCCTAATCAATGCATTAGAGACTACATTTCCCTTGCCTGGCATATATGAAATGTCAAAGTCAGAGGAGGCTTGGAACTCAAGCCATCGCCGTTGACGAAGGTTAAGGTCCGTCTGAGAGAATAGATATTTCAATGACTTATGGTCCGTCTGAGAGAATAGATATTTCAATGACTTATGGTCCGTATACAACTCGAACCTCTCCCTAAGAAAATAGTGCCTCTATATCTTCAAAACAAACAATATCGATGCCAACTCCAAATTGTGAGTTGGATACTTCTTCTCGTGCGACTTTAGCTATTGACTAGCGTAAGTGACAACTTTTCCCCTCTCCATCAACATCGCACTTAGTCTAGTACAATAGGCATCTGTGTATACTATATGCTCCTCATTCCCACGTGGAATGACTAACACTAGTGCACTCGTCAACCTCTCCTTTAGACTCACGAATGCATGACCGCACCTCGCATCCCAAATAAAAGTCTGATTCTTCTTCTTCAAGTTGGTTAATGGCACTGCTACCTTAAAGAAGTCATGAATAAAATGTCGATAGTAACCCACCATTCTAAGGAAACTTCTCGCGTCTGTAGTGGTCTTGGGTCAATCCTAGTCCTGCATTACTGCCACCTTCATAGGATCTACAGTAATACATTGCTCAGAAAACAACATGACCCAAAAATCGTACTTCCCTCTTCTAGAATTGACACTTCCAAAACTTCACCTTCAATCGATGCTTCCTCAACATATCAAGCATAATCCCCAAATGCTCCTTGTGTTGTTCCTCCATCCTCCATTAAAGAAGGATATCGTCTACGAATAGAAGTACAAACATATATTTACCTAATCCCTGAAAACACAGTTCATAAGATCAACAAAGTATGTCGGTGCGTTGGTTAGTCCAAATGGCATAACCAACTACTCATGGAATCCAAATGGCATATGAAACGCTCAGATCAACACACTCTCCTTCGCCACTCTCAGTTGATGAAACCATGCCGCAAGGTCCAACTATGAGAACACCTTCGCGTCGTAGAGCTGATCGAACAAGTCATTAAACGTGGGAGCAGATATTTGTTCTTTTTCATCACCTTATTCGGCTCACGGTAATCTACACATAACCTCAGAGAGACATTCGCCTTCATAGCAAATACTACAGATGCGCCCTACTCAGATAAGCTTCATCAAATGAACTCTCGCCTTAATAGGTCATTCACTTGCACCTCCAACTCCTTTTGCTCCTTGGGGATCATATGCCTTAAAGGCATAACTATCGGTCTGGCATCCTTCACCAAATCAATATGAAACTCTATCTCCCTAGTTATGTTGTAGTAATCTAGTCACCTCCTCAAAAATGTCTGGATACTCCCTCCCTATAGTCATAGATGACAACTCGTCATGCAGGACCTCGAGCAAGTTCAGAAAGCTAACCATCACCTCATCGTCTGGTAAGCAGCTATCTCCAACCTAAGCCCATCATCCATCCCTATCATCACCAACGGCCTCGCACAATTCACCACTACTCCATACTTCTGTAGCCAGTCCATCCCCAATATAATACTGAATCCCAAGAAACCTAAAACAAGGCAAGCACAAGCAAACAAACATCCATGAATCGATAAGGCTAAGTCTCGACAAACCGCAAAGGCTAGTCGATCCTCCAATGGGGTTTGTGACAATCAAAGGTCGATCAAGTTCCTTGGGTTTCAATCCCAATCTATCTAACAAATCACTAGATATGAAGGAATCTGAAGCCTGGTATCGAATAAAACACGTACAGGTATATTAGAAATAGAAAGCATATCATGTATGACGACGCTCTTCCCCTTCTCCTTCGTTGATGGAGCACTTGACGAAGCTAGAACATCGTTCAAAGTGTAAGTAGACACAACCTGCTTATTCTTCAATGCTATGGGCAATCCTTCTTCATATAGTTTGGCTTGTTGCAGTTAAAACATCCTTTCTTCCTGTTTCTATAGCCTTTGTTAAGATGGCCCTTCTCTCCATAATTATAGCAAATAGGCTCTCACTTGCCCTTTTTCTAGTCACCATTCTGAAACTGCTTTTTCTTGTTGTTGTTGTTCCACTTCCTCTTTCCTTCCCAGCCAGCTTGCAGCTTTGGCTCGTCCCTAGGAGCAATAACCATCTTGGGCATACGATACAAACTCTCATGTCTAAGTGCCTTCTCCACCAGCCTCTTAAATGGCTCATCAATCTGCCCTACTAGCTTCTCTCCAAGATAAATATTTTAGCCCATGATAAACTTCTCATTCTTCTTGAGAAGAGTATTGATGAAAGTTAGACCATACTTTAATAGCATATTGAACTCGGCCACGTTCTTCGACACAGAAATATCCCTTTGTCTCATGTCAGCAAACTTTCAGAAGAGCACCAAATTCTAAGCAGTCGGTATAAACTACTCTTCAAACCTCGCCTTAAATTGCTCCCAAGTAATCTGGTCCTTAGGATTTGTAATCTTAATGGCATTCCACTACCCCATAGCCCGTCCTTGAAGCTATCTAGAGGCTAGCTTCCTCTTCATTACATCCTCTAACTCGATATCCTCAAATATGTGTTCATAGGTGTCTAACCAATCATGCACTTCGAATGTCGATTCTGTTTGGAGCAATAGTTTTCCTTCTAGAGTAGAATAATCCTTGTTCAGTTTGGCAAAGTCAGCCCTCGGCGCTTGCACTAGGGCACCATCATTAACAGCGCAGCAGGAGCAACTTAGGCATTCTGAACCATGTTTCTCACCATCTCAGCGAACATGTTCTGCAAGTCGTGCTTAGCAGCCCCCGATCCCGTCCCTTCTCAACTCCAAAAACAGAGTTACTTGCAAAATTTCTCATTGGTCGGCTCATTATTACAAGCTGTAATAAGAATGATCAGTCTCTCTAAAAGGAATAAGTGGTGCCTGTGAATGCAACCCGACTTATATACTATATATATAGTTTTGAAAACCAAAATATTCTAAGTACACTCTCACATATATCGCTCGATCCATTCTAAGGCAATAGCTCCTTCCTTATCTCTAATGGATCCAAGTATCAACTTAGGTCGTCTACGCAACCTAGTCTTTGACACTAAATGTGACAACCACCCTACACTTTCCGTACCTAATATACCTATATAACGCGTTGTGGAGGTACCCGACCGATGTAGAATAGTAGCCAAGAGCGTAAAGTAGATAAAATCCAAACACAAAACCTGTAATACATCTCATAGAATACAAACAAGATATAATATAATATAATAACATAGATGTAAAACAGGTGAAACAGTGATATAATCAAATGGACCATAATTAAGAACATCAGAGTGCACCTGGTTCACATACTATACAAGAATTGAAATAAAGAGTTTGTACGTCCTAAGTCTTCAAAATAAGCTCTATAACTATCTCTCAAAATACAAGTACTAACATAACCCCGTGGTACTACTCAGCAAAATATAAGCGATAATAAGCTCCAAAGTATAGATATATGAAATCATAGCCTCCTGCTTGTACTCCATACAGCTCCATGCGCTATCCAGACTTGTTATCCCAAATCTACTCATTTGAGAGTACCGAGATAATAAGAACCAAAGCAAAAAACCTCGAGTCAGACAATAGTTTGGTGTGGGCGATACATCATCTCAAAATAGTACAAAACCATATATAGTGAAAAAGGCACAGGATATGAAGAACCATATTTGAGCTGTCCCTGCGTCTAAAGAGTTAGCACATAAACACAGTATATGCTAAACTATTACCACAAAAGGAAAATATGAGGTATGAGGGTATTACACAACATATCAAGCACACATAAACATAGCATCCATCACACAGCCTTGCATCACTCACTCAAGTGCTTTAGATGTATGATAACTCTTTTAGATGCTCAACTCATTGCCCATGCCGATGATAAAGGACTGAACACATGCAAACGTTCGAAATATGGGTACACGCAGACTACCTTGGGTACACGCATGCTACCCAGTCCCAACAATGAGCATCACAACCACATAGTCATCCATCGATCCCTTAGCACACGTACCGATAGTAAAACTTCCTCACAGATGCTTAACTCGAGTCCATGCAGATGGCTAAGGAATGGACATGGGAAAACATCCAAACACATGGGCACACATAGACTACCCTAGGTACACGTAGACTATCATGACCTACTCACAAGCATCACAACCTCATATTCTACTCTAGGAGCTATCATGCATAACTCGTCCCATCGGTCCATCATCAGATGTTATAGTCACTCGCCACATCGAGTCGTCGAAGTCATCGTACTTCATTCATTACCATTCCAAGTCATCTTGAGCTATCCTGAAGTCATCCATCCTTGCTCCAAATCAGCTCCCAAAACCACCAAGCGAACCCTAAGTATTTCTCGAAGCCAATCCATGTCGAGCCTGAAGAAAACACCCTAAAAACACTATTCCATATTCTGTCTGATCCCCCTCCTATAGTCTAACCAAAACCACCGAATAGCATTTCATGTTCGGCTCCTCATCTCCAAATCAAATAACTACCAGACATGATTTCTTGTCTGGTCCCACACCAGCCGAACCAACTAACTACTGGATAAGATTTCCTATTTAGTCTTCCCTTTGTCGAGCCAAGCTCCTACTGACGGGAATTCATATCCGTTCTTCCACTATCAGACCGCCATGGGCCTGAGCTAATGCCTTCTTTTCCTAAAGTCAACAACCGAGCCATCCAATACTAGAGCAAGCCCCACCGAACTATCTCATACAGGACCAAGCTTTATTGAACTAGAAACTATAGCTCTTTGGGCACATCAACATCGCACTAATTCCATTACCACGTTTAACATTTCGATCTTTATGCATCGTCTATGCAACGATACGACTCCAAATGCTCTAGAGCCTATTCGTCGAAGTAAAATTTCACGGTTCCTACCTCTAGTTCGCTCCGATGAGTGTTTTCCACCATACAAGCATATACAAAAACACCATACATGCACCAAACAATATTCAAACATGTAAATCACACAATCAATCATAGAAACCATCACATAAGGTGCCTATAACATAACCTGACATATATCTAGGCAAACACATATCCAAATAACAAGTCTAGAACACCATAAATCCATTTATGTTTTTACTATAAATGGTATTTTAAAACAGTAATAAAACATAATAGTAACTTCATAATTGGATCCAAAACATGTTAAAACCTATATATACATATATAATAAAGTGAGAGATGATAAATACCCATCAAAACCATCAAAATCCAATTTTTGCAGGTAAATTGATGCAAAACCATAAATGAATGGCAAAGATGTAATTTTCCCTCTCCAAAAATGTCGATTTGAAGATCTCTAATGAATCCCCTTTCTAATCTACCCTTAATCTATGATTTATACTTAATTTGGAGGAGAAAGGAGATTGTTTTGGATGGAGAATGGTTAATGGGAGGTTAGATTTTTTTAAGAAGTGGTAAAAGTGATTTGAGGATGATGATTCAGCCTATTATAGCCCCCAAACCTGAAATGAGTTAGTTTGCTTTCCCCAAAACTTTTAAATTACCCACTAAGCTGCTTCAAAAACTGCCAAACTTCAAATAACCATATCTTCTAGCCAAAAATTCCAAATCGCTATTATGACCATTCTACAGAAAGAGAAACCATCATATCCTTCCAATGGATGTAGTCTCGATTGCTAATTTGGCTTATACCAAAAGTTATAGCTGTTACAATTTTCCAGGATTAAAATCATCTGAAAAAATTCTAAATATAGGAAATGTCACTAATAGATATTTCACAAAGCTATAGAGTCATACGACCTCATATGAATTTAAAAATAATATTTTACGATCCTTCGATACGTAAAATATGGATCGTTATACTCTCCTCCATTTATGAATTTTTCCTTCCAAATCCCAAACTCAAACAAGGTAAAATCAAACATACCTACCCCACATGTCTAACATCCACGAGTAAACATATCAAACATCAAATATGCAAACGGAAGAAGGTAATGATATCCACGTCTACCCTAGCATGCAGGATACTAAAATACTCTGTATGATATCAAAAGTGAATATAAATGCGATAAGCAGAAGTCTCACCAAGTAAAGAGGTCGGAATAAGCGGTCTTCATGCTCTCCTCAGTCTCCCAAGTACAATCTCTTTCATTCTCAATCCACTGAACCTTCACCAGCTCTACAGTCTTCTTTCTAAGCTGCTTCATATCACGTCAACGATACGAATAGGCCTACGAGGTCTTCAAGCTTCAAGTTCAATCTCAATATCATCAAGCTAGCTCGGTTCAACTATCATGCCTGAGCCATGCACAAACTTTCGCAAGTAAGGGACGTGGAACATGTTGTGCATGCCCACCATCTTTTCAAGTAAGTCGACTCTATAAGCCAAGTTTCTAATCCTCTCAAGTATCAAAAAAGGACCAACGAATCTCGGTGCCAACTTCCCCTTTGTACCGAGTCGAACAACATTCTTTAGTGAAGAGACTTGACAAACACCAAATAGCCAATGGAGAACTCTAAGCCATGTCTTCTACAATCAACATAGCTCTTTTGTCTATCCTGAGTAGCTTTCATTCTTTGCTGAATGATCTCAATCTTCTCCGAAGTCTCTCTAATCATATCTGGCCCAATTATCAGTTTTTTGCCCGCTTCCCACCAACATGAAGGAGCATTGCACGGTCAGCTATAAAATGCCTCAAATGGTGCCATATCAATGCTGGACTGATAACTGTTGTTGTATGTGAACTCTACTAAGTGCAAATGATCATCCCATGAGCCATCGAAATTGAGAATGCAAGATCACAAGAGATCCTCAAGGATGTGTTTCGCCTTTTCGGTATACCATCAGTTTGTGACTAATAAGCTGTACTGAGATGCAGCTCCATCCCTAACGCTTTCCGTAAGATCTTCCAGAGCCCACTAGTGAACAAAGGGTCTCGGTCTCTCACAATGCTCTTCGGCACACCATTGAATCACACAACCCAATTCACATATAGCTCGACCAATTTGGATGTCGTTCTACTAGACTTAAAGGGTATAAATCGGGCACTCTTTGTCAATCTATCGATTATGACCCAATAGCTATTGTACCCTCCTATAGTCCTAGACAATTCATTAATGAATTCCATTGAAACTTGTTCTCATATCCACTCGGGAACCTAGAGCAAAAGCAGCAAACCACTCCGGCGCTTCTGTTATGCCTTTACCAACTGGCAATTTATGCACTTCGATATAAATGTCCCAATGTCCTTCTTCTTCCCTTCCTAATAAAATGTCGGTCCGATATCACGATACATTTTATTTTCGTTGGGATGTATAGTCTATCTCGAATGATGGCACTCGCGTAGCACCCCGTCTCTCAACCCATTAACATCATAAACAAAAAATCTCCCATCTTTAAGCAGCCAACCATCACAATCGAGCCTGCACTGCTTCATCTCCTAAGACTCTACTCCTTACTCTATCTTCGTCGGGATCTCCACTAGTCGAGCATCTCGCTTTTGACTAGCATTGATCGCTCAATCAAGGTAGGTCTGATCATCTGGTTTGCCAACACTTCCGGCTCTAGCTCACAATGAGGTCTAAAATCATAGCCAGTGATAAACTCCAACCGCTTCCACTCTAGGAACATCGCTCCAAAGCTAGCATATCTCCTACTCAGTGCATCATCGACTGCATTTACCTTGCTTGGTGTATATGAAATGTCAAAATCATAGGAGGCTGGGAACTCTAACCATCGATACTAATGAAGATTAAGGTCCTTCTAGGAGAATAGATACTTCAACGACTTGTAGTCCGTATACAACTCGAAACTTCCCCAAGAAAATATTGCCTTCATATCTTTAAAGAAAATACTATCACTGCCAACTCCAAATCGTGAGTTGAATTCTTCTTCTCATGCGGCTTCAATTGTCGACTAGCATAGGCAACAACCTTTCCCCTCTACATCAACACCGCACTCAGTCTTGTACCATAGGCATTTGTATATAATGTAAGCTCCTTATTCTTTCTTGGAATGACTAACACTGGTGCGCTCGTCAACCTCTCCTTCAGACTCACGAACGCGTGCTCGCACCTCATGTTCCAAATAAAAATATGATTCTTCTTCGTCAAATTGGTTAACGGCGATACTACCTTAGAGCAGTCTTAGATAAAACGTTTATAGTATCCTGCCAGTTCAAGGAAACTTTTCATGTTTGTAGCGGTCTTGGGTCGATCCCAGTCCTATACCGTTGCCACCTTCACAAGATCTACAACAATACCCCGCTCAAAAACAATGTGACCTAAAAATTGCACTTCCCTCCTCCAGAAGTGACACTTCGAAAACTTCGCCTTCAATTGGTGCTTTCTCAACACCTAAAGCACAATCCCCAAATGCTCCTTGTGTTTTTCCTCCATCCTTGAGTAAACAAGGATATCATCCACGAACATAAGTACAAACTTATTTACCTGATCAATGAAACATGGTTCAGAAGGTCAACAATGTATGCCAGTGCGTTGGTTAGCCCAAACGACATAACCAACCACTCATAGAATTCAGACGACGTATGAAATGCTGTAATCGGTGCACTCTCCTTCACCAATCTCAGTTGATGAAACCCCATCGTAAGTTCCAACTGAGAGAACATCTTCGCACTGTAGAGTTGATCGAACAAGTCATTGATACGCAGGAGCAGATACTTGTTCCCCTTTGTTACCTTATTCAGTTTCCGGTAATCTACACACAAAATCAGAGAGCCATCCACCTTGGTGATAAATACTACAAGTGCGTTCCGCACAGATATGCTCCATCAAATGAACCCTCGCCTCAATAGGTCATTCACTTGTGCCTTCAACTCCTGCTCCCTGAGTGTTATAAGCCTCAAAGGCATAACTATTGGTCTGGCATCCTTCACCAAATCTATATGGAACCCTATCTCCCTGTGTGGTGGTAATCTGGTCACCTCCTCGAATATATCCAAATACTTCCTCGCTATAGGCATAGATGATAACTCATCATGTAGGACCTTATTTGGGTATATAAAGCTAACTATTACCTCATTGTTAGGAAGGCAGTCTATCTCCGACCTATGCCCATCATCCATCCCTATTGTCACCAACGGCCTCTCACAATCTACCACTACTTCGCACTTCTACAACCAGTCCATCTCCAGTATAATATTGAACTCCACAAAACCCAAAACAAATCAATCACAAGCAAACAAACATCCATGACTTAATAAGGCTAAGTCTCGACAAACCATGCACAGGATAATCGATCCTCCAACAGAGTCTGTGACAATCAAAGGTCTGTCAACTACCTCATGTTTCAATCCCAATCTATCTACCAAATCACTAGATATGAAGGAATATAAAGCCCGTGTACCAAAAACACGTACAGGTGTATCATAATTAGAAAAGCATACCATGTATAACAATGCTCTTCCCTTTCTCCTTCATCGATAGAGCACTCGAGGACGTAGGAACAACGTTCAAAGCATAAGCAGACACAGCCTGATTAATCTTCAGTGGCTCTAGGTAATCCTTCTTCATATGCCATGGCCTGCTGCAATTAAAACAACTTTCTTCTCATTTCTGCAATCTTTGCTAAGATGGCCCTTCTCTCCATAGTTATAGCAAGTAGGCTCCCACTTGCCCTTTTTTGGTTACCATTCTAAAGCTACTTCATCTTCTTGTTGTTCCACTTCCTCTTGCCTTCCCCGCCAGCTTGTGGCTTTGGCTCATCCCTAGGAGCAACAACCAACTTGGGCTTAGGATACAGACTCTCATGTCGAAGAGCCTTCTCTACCGGCCTCTCAAATGGCTCATCAATATGTTATACTAGCCTCTCTCCAAGATAAACATCCAAGCCCATGATAAACTTCTTGTTCTTCTTGAGCGGAGTATGAATGAAAGATAGACCGTACTTCGATAGCATGTTGAATTCAGCCACATTCTCTGACACAGACATATTCCCCTATCTCAAGTCAGCAAACTTTCGAAAGATCATTGCTTCTGAGGGGCCGATATATACTTATCTTCAAATATCACCTTAAACCGCTCTCAAGTAATCCGGTCCTCGGGAGTATTAATCTTAATGGCGTTCCATCACCCCATAGCTCGAACTTGAAGCTGTTTTGAGGCTAGCTTCCTCTTCATTGCATCCTCTAACTCCATATCCTCAAAGATGCTTTCACAGGTGTCTAACCAATCCTACACTTCGATGGATGATTCCATTCTGAGAAATGGTTTGCCTCCCATAGTAGAATAAGCCTTGTTCATTTTGGCAAAGCCAGCCCGCGGCGCTTGCACTGGAGCGCCACCACCAACAGCTGCAGCAGGAGCAACTTGGGCATTCTAAACCATGTTTCGCACCATCCCAGCGAACATGTTCTACAAGTCAGGGTTAGCAGCCCCCGATCCTGCCCCCTCCTCATTCCAGAAACGGAGTTCCTAGCAGCATTCCTCGTTAGCAAGCCAATTCTTACAAGCTGTAATAAGAATGATTAGTCTCTCTAACAGGAATAAGTGGTCTTCGTGAATGCAATGTGACTTATATACTATATATAGTTTCAAAAACTAAAATATAACAAGTAAGCTCTCTCATATATTGCTTGATCCATTCTAAGGCGATAGCTTCTTCCTTATCTCTAATGGATCCAAGTATCAATTTAGGTCGTCTATGCAATCTAGCTCTGATATCAAATGTGATGACCGCTTTACAGCTACAGTACCCAATATACCATTATAACGCACTGTGAAGGTACCCAACCGATGTAGAATGTTAGCTAAGAGTGTAAAGTACAAAAAATCCAAACATGGAACCTGTAAAACATCTCACACTGCACAGACAAAATAAAATATAATAACATAGATGTAAAATAGGCAAGATGGTGATATAATCAAATGAACCATATCTGTACAAAAACTAAAATAAAAAGTTTATACACCCTAAGTCTCCAAAATAAACTCTATAACCATCTCTCAAAATATAAGTACTAACATAGCTCCATAGTAATGCTTAGTAGAATATAAGTGATGGTAAGCTCCAAAGTATATATATATATAATATATATATATATATATATGAAAGCATATCTCCTGCTCGTACTTCGTACAGTTCCATGCGCTATCCAAGCCTATTATCTTTAACCTACTAATTTAAGAGTACCCAATAAGCAAAGCATAAAACCTCGGGTCAGACAACAGTCTAGTGTGAGCAATATATCATCTCAAAATACTATAAGAACCGTGTATAGTAAATAGGGGCATTATGTATGAAGAACCATACTTTACCTATCCATGCATCCAAAGAGTTAGCACATAAAAATAGTATATGCTAAAATACTATCATAAGAGGAAAATATGGGGTATGGGGATATCACACAACGTATCAAGCACACATCAAACATAACATCCATTACACAGCCTTTCATCACTCATTCAAGTGCTTTAGATGTATGATAACTCTTTTAGATTCTCAACTCATTGCCCATGCATATCGCAAAGGACTAGACACATGCAGACGTCTAAAATATGGGTACATGAAGACTACCTTGGGTACATGTAGGCTACCCTATCCCAACAATGAGCATCACAACCAAAGAGTCATCCATCGTTACCTTAGCACATGTACCAATAATAGAACTTCCTCGCAGATGCTCAACTCATGCCCATGCAGATGGCTAAGGACTGGACATACACAGATGTCCAAACACATGGGTATATACACACTACCCTGGGTGCACGCTGACTACCATGTCCTACTCACAAACATCACAACCTTATGTTTTACTCTACGAGCTATCATGCATAACTTGTACCCTTGATCCATCATCAGGTGCTATAATCACTTGCCACATTGAGTCGTCGAAGTCATCATACTTCATTAGTTACCATTCTAAGGTCATCTTGAGCTATCCTGGAGTCATCCATCCTTTCTCCAAACCAACTCCCAAAACCACCAAGTGAACCCTAAGTATTTGCCCGAAGCCACTCCATGCCGAGCCTATAGCAAACAAATTTAAAAACACCATTCCATGTTCCATCAAGTCCCCCTTCTATAGCCGAACCAAAGCCACCGAACTGCATTTCCCATTCGGCTCCTTATCACTGAACCAAACAACTACCGGACATGATTTTCTATTCCGTGCTTCACTAGCTGAACTAACTAGCTACCATACAGGATTTCCTATCTAGTCTTCCACTTGTCGATCCAAGCTCCCACCAAACAGGAATCCTTGTCCGGTCTTCTAACACCGGACCACCATGCGCCCTAGCTAATGTGTTCTCTCTTGACAAATCTTTGGCAGAAAGTTTCACTTAGATGAGATCTAAGAAACTTCTATAGAAACCCAGTACTTGGATAATAATTAAATACTCATAGAAAACACACAATCTATTAGAAGGTCTAGTAGAGAAGCTTGCATGCCAAAGAGATATATGAGTTTCTCATTGACGACGAGGACATGGATTTTCTCATTCACAACGGTGATCACCTCACGTACCGATAAGCCTTGGAGAATATAGACTCTATCTTATGGCTTGATGCTATAAAATATCAAATGGATTCAATGTACAAAAACAAAGTGTGGACTTTGGAGAAGGTACCCAAAGGAGTGAAACCCATTAGCTGCAAATGGATCTTTAAGAAAAAGATTAATGCTGATGGAAAGGTCGAGACCTATAAAGCAAGGTTGATTGCAAAAGGTTCCATTAAATTCAAAGTGTTGATTATGGTGAAATTCTTTCACCAATCATCATGCTTAAATTCATTCGGATATTACTTGCCGTCGTCACTTATTATGACTATGAAATATGGTGGATGGGTGTTAAAATGGAATTTCTAAATGGTGATTTAGAAGAGACCGTTTATATTTCATGGCTAGAGGGTTTCAAGGTCAATGGGATTGGCGATAAGGTATGTAGACTCTTAAGGTCAATTTATGGTCTTATGAAAGCATCATGGAGTTAGGACAAATATTTTGATAAGGTAATCAAATAGTTTGGTTTTTGTCAAAATATAGAGGAAGCGTGCGTATATAAGAAAATAATAATGGTGATTTAACATTTTTAGTATTATACGTTGACGACTTGTAGTTGATTGATAACGATGTATCGATGTTACAACAAGTGAAAGCTTGGCTATCTAATAATTTCTCGATGAAGAATTTAGGAGAGGTATCCTACATACTTGGTATAAAGATATATAGAGATAAATTTAAGAGGATATAGGTATAGTCCCTATGTACATAGATACCGTACTAAAAGGATTTAGTATGGAAAATTCCAAATGTGGAAATGTTCTAGTGTTGCATGGAATTGTCCTCTCTAAGAAGAACTCCCCATCCACGGATGAGGAAATGCGGCACATCAGTCAGATTCCTTATGCTTCGGCAATAGGATCCATTATGTATGCTATGCTATGTACAAGGATGGATGTCTCTTTTGCAATAGGTGCAGTTAGTTGATATTAATCGAACCTAAGATAAAATCATTGGACAATAGTTAAGGTCGTCCTTAAATAGTTAGGAAATTATTTGTATCCCATATATAAAAATAACGAACTCCTTATGAAGGGGTGTTCAGACTCAAGCTTTCAAAGCGATGTTAACGATTGGTAAATAAGTCTCGAGTTTTCTGTTTAACCTCGATGGAGGGGCTGTTAGTGGGAAAATTTTCAAACATTAAGTTGTTGTCGATTCAAACATAGAGGTTGAGTACTACCTTGAATAATGCCATAGAAGAAGCAGCATGGATGTGCAAATTCACTATGAAGGTAGGAGTGATCCAAGCATTGAAGGTTTGATGATATTGTATTGCGACAATAATGCAGTAATGTTGATTGCCAAGGAACCACGAGCTCACAAGAATTCGAGGTATATCCTCCGTAAGATCCACATGATAAAGTAGTTTATCAATGATAAAGAGATTATAATCGAAAGAGTAGATACCAAAGATAACATAGTAGATCCATTTAAAAAGGCGCTTTTCTAGTCCAATTTAGGAAGGATGATCATAGACATGGGGAATGTGCTTCATAATTGGTCCCAAGTGTAAGTGGGAGATTGATAGAGTTAATAGTGTGCCTTAGCGACAAATATGTGGATAGTTATAAACTTAACTTTGTAAACAATCTTATTTGAAATAAAGTATGCTTTTGGTTTTATTTACTTTTGTATGTGTTGTTAATACAAAGATTTAAATAATGAATTAAATATATTAAACATTTATAAGTAAAAAATCCTTAGGTAAAGTGTTTTACCAATTGTAATTACGAATGTGTTCGTAACTGTAAGTATCAAATTCATACAAACGTACACTTATTTCTTAAATGTTCATAGTCAAGATTTATCGAGAAAATGATATTGACAGGTCGGTTGAGAGTAGTGTATGTAACGCTCTCCATGTGATGGATGATAATTTACTCATAGCCATTGGAGACACTAAGGGTGTACATACTTGTGGGTTGTTTGGAACAATTACAGAATTACTATATGAGAGTCGTCTATAGTTTAATACAACTAAGTCAAAATAAAAGGTGTCTTATTAACGTTGTATAATAGTCTTCATACTTAAGGATACTGTTGATCTTAATTAGCTAGGATATACTTTTATTATGGTTAAAAATTGGCATGGCGACCTTGTTACAACCATAGTTGGGTGTACCTTGAACTACTTGAAGTGAAACGTTACCGAAGGAGGATCTGTTTCCTTTACTATAGAAGGTTAGTATCACCAAAATTGGTAGTTAATTTAAAGTCAGAATCTTTGGTTATGGTAAATCGATTAACCAATAAATTTTATCGTATTGCATCATGGACTTTAAACCAATCTACACAATTAAATACGAATATTAATAGAGTTTTTGACCTTAGACCAAACTCTAGATATCTAAATGATTTAGTGAAGATGAAAAGAATATGTGTACAAAATATTGTTACTAAGTAAGCTTAATATAGATTAGAATTGGATTTTTCCAACATGATTTGTAAGTAATTTCACTTGTACCCTATGGCGACCGCCCGATACCATCGGCACCAATAACATACAAATAGTGCGCTGCTGTCGTGCTCGGTCTATACAGGATGATCATCAGGTTTAGAATGAACCAATACAGCATATAACCTGTCGTATATCTCATAATGCATGGACAAAATATAATATCACATATACAACAGAAGAGACATTAATAAGAATGTGAACAGACCATCAGCATCAGAGTATAATGTCCACGGAGTTATACATGTAGAGTTTATACAACATGAAACAAACTTAACAATTGTCTCAAATACAAATAGTAAGCAGTCACTGCTAAGGCTCCCCAGTGTTGCACAACGGAATAAGCATAGACTCCATATATGTATACAATACTAGATAGCTCCATCCAGCTTGTCATTCGAACAACTACCACACCACCTAGACCTATTATCTAATCTAATCATTTAAGAGTACCGAAGATAATAAGAGGCAAAGCATAAAACCTTGAGTCAGAAAATAGTCTGGTATGAGCAATAAATGAGTCTTAAAATACTAGATAGGTAAATATGGTAAGGAACAAGAGTACACAAACCAAACCTGGCATATCCCTACAACCAAAATGTTAGCTAACATACAACATTATAATATGATGCTCTACAATATCATAAAGATATAACATAAAGGATATCGGTCTTCCAGGTATTCCTATCTCCAATACCTACTTCCCTTGATACATATGAGTGATAGCCGACTAAAGAGAGCTACCAAAGCAACCATAGCATCCATCAAACAATCCTAACTATCACTTCATGTGCTCTGAATATATGATAACTTGTATGACCCCTAAGCCAGGGACTAATGGAAATCCTGGTTCTCTATTGTACTCTTGTATCTCACAGCCCAAAGCTGGATACGTGTCCCACAGGCTAAAGCTGGACACTAGATCCAAAGCTACAGGTCCAGGGTATACATGTCCCTTCCTTCACCCATGGGCATCCTCACTTAAAATACCCCATCTTCAAGTACAACTGAAAACTCTCTGAGTCATCAACGATTCCTTAGTACATACACTCGAGCCCAACTTTGCTCCACTTGGATACCGAGCGCTTCATGCTCAATCAGTTTCAATTATTCACAAGGAGCTCTTCCACATTACCCGACCACGTGGCCCATCCGTTTTGCGGGCCGCCATCTTCAGAACCTACTCCCAACACGAACCAACATCCGAAGATGATAGCTTTTCATCATGTTGCTAGATCATCATCGAACCTGGTATGAACGAGCCAACACCTCCAGCACAATCTACAGGATCTCTACTTCACCTTCTAGAAGTTACATCCCATTTGGACCTAAGCTTAGAACTCAGCTTTGACCTCTGAACTCGGCCCCAACGTCTCCACTTAGCCAATATATGGCTAAGTTTTCTTCCACTTCTTCCTTTCTTCTAGTACTCCATGCCCAGATGCTTTGACCCCGACTTCTTTACACAAATCAAGTCATCATCATAGAACAAGTCCTCTCTTCAAAGCACCCTACTTTATATTCTAGAAGCAAGTCATCATAGCCTCTAACACTTAGCCAATCGCCTATCGATTACCTAAGGCAATCTCTACTAGCAACAATCTTAATTCCCCAACAACCGTTGACTTGTTAAGCCAACCCACAAAACTCAGTACCGACCTCTCATGTCGGTGCTGACTTCTGTGCTTAGACAATATAGACCTACGACTTGAACCCCAAGCTCCTTTCATACTCCAGAGCTTCCCCTCCAAGTTTAGTCCTATTCCAACCAACTTTGCCTTCGATTTACTTAATTATCCAACCTAACTTCCTATGTAATCACAACACTAACAAACAACATCAAATCATATCATCCAACATAGAATAATAAGCAATTTCATCAAATCAAACATGCAATCCATCAAAATAAGAAAAACAAGTCAATTTTTAATATAGATCTATAACTAGCATGAATATATGAGCATAATCAATGGTGATTTCGTGTTAACCTAGATCATATACATAGTTTAACATGTAATTAAAGTTAGAAAAGGTTTTATGGCTAAAAATCGATTTAAAACATGTTAACTCCTATGATTCTACCATATAAATGTGAATGGTATAGTGAGAAGGCATAAACCACTCACCAATTACCAAATTCAGCCAATATGGATGTAGATCCAATTCGGACAGCAATGGAATGCACTTCAAATCAAGCAAATCGATGATCTTTATCTTTTGGTTGATGATCTAATCTCTAATCCGCAATCGAGTTTGATTTAGAGAGCAATTTGGGGGTGATTTTGAATGAAATTAGGATGGATCTAGGGGTAATTAGGGTTTAGACCTGATTTAGAATGAAAGGGAAAAAAATTAATTTGACTCTTCTGCCCCCTATTTATAGTATTCTCTAATTAGAGTAATGAGCTCACTAATGGGCTTAATTAATTACACACTAATCCTAGCCAGCAGCTTTAAAAACTTAAAACGAGCATAACTTTCTAACCATAAGTCTGTTTTTTTTAAATTATGACCACTCTACGGAATAGGAAGCCATCATCCTAAAGCAATGGAACTGGTTTGAGGCCTTAATTCAACTCATATCAAAAGTTATAGCCCAAACAAGATTTCTAGGGTCAAAATGGTCACATAAATCATAGGTGTGTAAAATGTGCCTAAGAGTCATATTCCCAAATTATAGAATAATATGACCTCATACGAATAAAATAAAAAAATATTTTACGATCCTCCGATACATAAAATACAGCTCATTACATTCTCCCCCATTAGGAATTTCACCACCAAAATCCCCAAACAAGACAAAGTATAAGCAACCATGGTCATCTTGCATGCCTATCAATCATAAGCAACCATCAAACATCTCAAACAAGCAGCTCTGTAATTAATAACATAAGTGTCTTATCTTAGCATGAGGAATACTATCTATCAAATATAATACACGATGATGAAAGTAAACACGATAATCAATGGGTCTTACCATTCAAAGTGCTCCAGATAAGAAGTCCTCATGCTCTCTTCCTTCTCCTACGCATAATCATCCTCACTTCTGCTCCATTGTACCTTAACTAGCTTCACCGTTTTTCTCCCAAGCTGTTTCATATCATATCCAACAATACGAAGCGGCCTATGAGATATAGAAACTTCTGGTTCTACCTCGATACCTTGTAGTTGATCCGGTGTAAACTTCACACGTGAGTCTTGCACAAACTTTCATAGATAAGAGACATGAAAAACATTATGCACATCTGCTATTTTCTGAGATAAGTCGACCCTATATGCTAGCTTTCCAATCCTTTCGATTATCGGAAAAGGTCCTACAAATCTTGGTGCCAACTTCCCCTTCCCACCGAATCGAACTACGTTCTTTAGAGGAGAAACCTTCACAAATACCATATCTTCGACAGAAAACTCTAAATCTCACCGTCTCTTATCCACGTAGCTTTTCTATCAATCCTGAAAAACTTTCATTAGTTTCCAAATGATCTCAATCTTCTCTGATGTTTCTTATCATATCTAGCCCAAGTATCAATTTCTCGCCTGCTTCCCACCAACATGAAGTAGTGTTACATGGTTGGCCATACAATGCTTCATACGGAGCCATACCAATACTCTACCGATAACTGTTTTTGTATGCAAACTCCACCAAATGCAAATGATCATCCCATGATCCACCAAATTCTATAATGCATGCTCGCAAGAGATCTTTCAATATACAATTTACTCTTTCAGTCTTCCCATCCGTTTGCGGGTGATAAGTTGTACTAAGATGCAGCTTTGTCCTTAACGTCTCTTGTAACCTCTTCCAAAACCCACTACTGAACAACGGGTCTCGGTCGCTCATAATGCTCTTTGGCACACCGTGAAATCATACTATCCACTTTACATACAACTCCACCAACTTGGATGCCACTCTACTTGACTTGACAGGTATAAACCTTGCACTCTTAGTCAAACGATCTATAATGATCCAAATGCCATTGTACCCTGCTTGACTCCTCGGCAATCCATCTATAAAATCCATCGATACTTGATCCCATTTCCATTCAGTAATCTCTAATGGTTGCAACAATCCACAAGGTTTCTTTTGTCTACCTTTATCAGCTGGCAGTTCATACACTTCAAGATGAATAGCCCAACATCCCTCTTCATACCTTCCCAGTAGTAAGTTTGCTTTATATCATGGTACATCTTGTTACCACCAGGATATATAGTCCATTTGGAATGATGACACTCTCTTAGCACTTCATCTCTCAATCCATCAACATCTGGAACAAATAATATTCCATCCTTACGAAGCCAACCTTCTCGGTCAAGTTCGTATTGCTTCATGTCTTCAGACTCTACTCCTTCTATCTTTGCTATGATCTGCGCTAACCTAGCATCCTGCTTCTAACTAGTACTTATCCTTTCAATTAGAGTATGTCTAATTGACAAACTTGCTAACATTTCAGGTTCTAGCTTGCAGTGAGGCCTGAAATCAAATCGAGCAATATACTCTATCTGCTTCCATTCCAAGAACATTGCCCCCAACCCCGAATGTCTCCTACTCAATGCCTCGGCAATGGCATCCCCTTTTCCTGGAGTGTAGGAAATACTGAAATCATAAGATGCCAAGAAGTCCAACCACCATTGCTGTTGAAGGTTGAGATTCTTCTAAGAGAAAAGGCATTTCAAGGATTTATGGTCCCTGAATAGCTCAAACCTTTCTCCCAACAAATAGTGCATCCACATCTTCAAAGCAAAAACAATTGCCGCTAATTCCAAATCATGAGTTAGGTAATTCCTTTCGTGCGGCTTTAGCTATCGACTCGCATAAGCAACAACCCTTCCCTTCTACATTAACACCGCACCCAATCCAGTACCACAAGCATCTATGTATATAGTCAACTCTTCATTCCACTTGGAATGGTCAATACTAAGGCACTCGTCAACCTCTCTTTCAGACTCACAAATGTATGCTCACACTTTGCATCCCACACAAAGGTCCGATTCTTCTTTGTCAAATTGGTCAAAGGTGACACTACCTTCGAGAAGTCATTTATGAAACATCTATAGTATCCTGCCAATCTTAGAAAACTACTCACGTCCGTAGCATTCTTGGGCCGATTTCAATCTTGGATCGCTGCCATCTTCGTAGGATCCACTGTTATACCCTGTCCCAAAACGACGTGACCTAAGGATCCCACTTCTTCTCTCCAGAAGTGAAACTAAGATAACTTCGCTCTCAACTTGTGCTTCCTCAATACCTCTAGCACAATCCTCAAATGCGTCTTGTGCTCCTCTTTAGTTTTGGAGCAGAACGGAATACCATCCACGAACACAAGCATGAACTTATTCAACTGGTCTTTGAAAACCCAATTTATGAGATCTACAAAATATGCCGGAATGTTGGTCAATCCAAATGGCATCACCAACCACTCAAAGAAACCCGATGTGTACGAAACGCAGTAATATGCACACTCTCCTTTACTACTCTCAACTGGTGAAATCCTATTGCCAAACCCATTTAAGAGCCTTTGCATCCTGCTGATGGAACAAGTCATCAATGCATGGGAATGGATACTTGTTCTTCTTCACCACTTTATTCATAGCTCACGATAATCCATACACAACCTCAAAAAGCCATCCGCCTTCGTTGTGAATACTACAGATGCGCCCCACTCAGATATGCTCCTCCGAATGAACCCTTTCCTCAATATGTCATTCACTTGCACCTGCAATTCCTTCTGCTCTCTGGGTGCCTTATGCCTCAAAGGCATAACTATCTGTCTGGCTTCCTTCACCAAGCTTATCCAAAACTCGATCTCTCTATGCGATGGCAATCCAGTTACTTCCTCGAAGATATCTGGATAATCTCTAGCGATAGGCACTAATGACAATCCCTCGTATGGAACCACAAGAGAATATAGAAAGCTAACCATCACCCCACCCTTTGATAGGCAACTAATCACTACCGTTCACCTATCCACATCTCCGACTGTCACCAACAGCTTCTTGCAATCCACTATGGCCGCATACTTCCTAACCCAATCTATACCTAAGATAATCCTGAACCCAACAAAGTTCAAAACAAAACAATCATAAACCAAAGAACATCCATGACTCGATAAACTAGGTCATGACAAACCATGCAAATACTAGTAGAGCCTCCAATGGGGTTCGTTATGGTTAGGGGATGGTCTGCTATCTCAGGTTCCAATCCCAATCTATCTACTGGGTCACTACAAATGAATGAATGAGAAGCAACGGTATCAAACAAAACTCGAACAGAAACATCACTAATAGAAAGTATACCTTGAATGACAACTCCCTTCCTCTTCTCCTTCACTAAGGGAGCACTCGACGAAGACAGGACTGCGTCTAAAACATATGCTTTCACCACCTGCTTATTCTTTATCGGTTTTGGATAATTCTTCTTCAAATGGTTAGCTAGTCATGGTTGTAACATTTCCTCTTCTCACTCATTTTATAGTCTTTAACTAGATGACCTTTCTCGTTGCATCCGAAGCAAATAGGTTCCCATTTACCCTTCTTCTTGTCACCTTGCCCTAAGGTTGCTTCCTCTTCCCATTCTACTTCTTCTTGCCTTCACCACCTTGCTGCGGCTTTGACTCCTCTTTCTCAATAGAAGCAACAATAGCAGTCTTAGCCTTAGTGTACAAGCTCTCATGGCAAAGCGCCTTCTCTACAAGCTTCTCAAACAGCTTATCTATATGGTCCACTATCTTTTCCCTCAAGTAGTCATCCAAACCAATGATGAATTTCTCATTCTTCCTCAATGGAGTGTCAATGAACGACATCCTATACTTAGAAAAAGCATCAAATTCTGCCACATATTCAGAAGCTGTCATCTCTCCCTGCTTGAGATTTGCAAATTTTCTGAATAGAACTGACTTATGAGCAGTCGTAATAAACTTCTCCTCAAACCTTGCCTTGAACTAATCCCAACTGAACCGATCCTCTGGACTAGTAACAATACCAACATTCCACCAATTTATGGCTTGGCTACATGATTTGTAAGTGATTGAAATTCTACCCGCTGGCGACCGCCCGATGCCACCGGCACCAATAGTATATAAATGGTGCGCTAATGTCGTGCCTGGCCGATATTGGACGATCATTAGGGTTTAGAATGAACCAATACAACATATAACCTGTCGTATATCTCATAGCACATGCATTAAATATAATATCACATATACAACAGAAGAGACGATAATAACAACATTAACATGCCATTATCATCAGAGTATAATATACACAAAGTCGTACATCAATAGTAGAGTTTATATAATAGGAAATAAAATCAACAACCATCTTAAATACAAATAGTAAGCAATCACTGCTAAGGTTCCTTAGTGCTGCACAGCAGAATGAGCGTAGACTCCATATATGTATATAATACGGGATATCTCCATCCAGCTTGTCCTTCGAAAAACTACTGCATCACCTAGACCTCTTATCCAGTCTACTCATTTAAGAGTACCAAAGATAATAGAAAGTAAAGCATAAAACCTAAGGTTAGACAATATTCTGGTGTGAGCGGTAAGTGAGTCTCAAAATACTAAATAGGTAAATATGGTAAGGAACAAGAGTACATGAACCATAACTGACATGTCCCTACAACCAAAGAGTTAGCATACAACACTATAATGTGCTACTCTACAATATCATAAAGATATACCATACACCAAATAAGGGATATCAGTCTTCCAAGTATTCCTATCTCTAATACTTACTTCCCCTAATACCTACGAGTGATAGCCTACTAAAGAGAGCAACCAAATCAACCATAGCATCCATCAAACAATCCTAACCATCACTTTATGTGCTCTGAATATATGATAACTTGTACGACCCCCAAGCTAGGAACTAACGGAAATCCCGGTTCTTTATTGTACTCTCGTATCTCGCAGTTCAAAGCTGGATATGTAACACCCCATATTTTTATAACCTTATTTAAGACATTTAATTAGTCATATTAAATTAAATAATATAAAGATTAATAAGTTGAGATTTGATTAGTTAAAGGTAGCCATGCCGTGTTAAGTAGTTTAACTAAAATGAAATAACACTAAATAATGTATTAGGAAATGAGAAGGGCATTATGGGAAATAGTAAAACCTTATACCCTAAACACTTATGAGATGGTAATTCACGTTCATTCACTTTCATTTCACTAAAAACTAAATTACTAAGGTCGAACACAATTTCCCATTCTCAAGAGAAGTAGTAAAGCTAGGGTTCAAGAGAAGAGAAGTAATCAACTAATTCAACAATCAAAAATCTCATCTATAACCTCGAAAGCTAAGGTGAATAATTACTGCATCCCTAATTCTGTTAGTTTTTAGCTTTGTTACTAGATTCGAAATGCTTTTGCTATATTATTGCCATGTTTGATGTTTAAAGATATATATATATATATATTTATAGTTGGTGAAATTATATATGTGTATTCGTGTTTTATGATATGTTTAACATGAAAACCCTATTTAATACATCCGAATACCTTGGAAATTTAAATATAGGTCTGAAATAATATTTTAGAGATGTGTTTTAATTTTAATTTTCCGATTTATTATGGATTTTATATGAATTTTCGAATGAAGAAAATTGGTTATTGGGTTATAAATTATTTTTAGCTAAAATAATACTTGTTTAGGTTTGAGATTTTAATATGTAAGGCAATATATTAAAATAGATTTTCAGGGATTTTTCTAGAATTTTCCTAAGTCATTTGAGGGATATATAAAATTATTTAAAGTATGGGACTTAGATGTTTTATATATTTTAAGGAGAAGGGGCATTTTGCAAAATAAAATGATTTATAAATTTTAGTGATAGCAGCAGCACATTTCTGAAAAGTATTTTATTGACCAATGAAATTTTGACAAACAAGGCAGGTTAGTTGAAAAGTTTCCTTTTTAAGTTTAAAAACAAAAATCATACTTTTTCCATGTTTCAGCCTAAACAGCAGGTTACCTTCCACCTTAGACCTTTCGACTCAGTCGAAAGTTTAGCTTTCGATAAGGTCAAATTTCAATGCATAAGGTATCAAGTAATTGGTATATAATGAATTGAATATAGCCGAAAGGTTCTAAGCTGAAAGGTTGATGGCCTAAGAGGTTGGAATATAATCATTTTATAAGTGAAAAGCTTTTGCCTGCTTTGCTTTTGAATTTGAGCTTCCGACTTGGTCACTTCCGACCAGGTCAAATTATTTAAAAGAAAGATTTTAAACCTTCCGACGTAGTCGATAAGTTGTTGCTACTTCCGACATTACTTTGTTTTGAAACCTTCCAACATAGCCGAAGGGTTTCTACCGTTTTTATAAAGGTTTTTGCTTTGAACCTTCCGACCCAGTAGAAAGGTTTACCTGTTTTTAAACTAGCCGCTTTTCCAATGCTTTCGGAAGGAAGCTTCCGACTTAGGTGGTTTATCCTTGTTTATAAAATATAACCCAAGGCTTTCGAAAAGTTGTTTTAATAAAGACGAAAGGTTTTAAAAGAAGGCTTCCAGATTATTTTAAGTTGAACCCAGTATGCCTTCGAAGGGTTTATGTTTTAAAAGATTTTATGTATTCGAAGGGTTTGTTCCTTGATCTATTTTGAAAGGTTTATTAAATGTTTTCGAAAGGTTTATAGAGGAAGGTTTTCCAAAGGTTTTTCTAGGGCAATGACTTAAAAAGATTTTAAAGAAGGATGTCTAAAGTTTATAGCTTCCGTAAGGGTTGCTTTAAATGAGTTCGAAAGGTTTGAAAAACGATTTTGAAAGGTGTAAACGTTGATTTTGAAGGAGATAATTTCAAAGTATGGAAAGAGTTTCTTTCAAATGTTAAGTGTTTTCCTCAACTAAATTTTGAGTAAAAGATATATATATATATATATATATATATATATATCTGACATGGTAGTATAATTTGAGAAAAGTATAAAGATTATATTCTTTTCCTTGTTTGAAGTTTGATTTAAAGGTTTAAATCATTTTGAAATTGTTTTCAAGGAAAATTATGGGAGGAGATCCTTAAGTATAAATGCCTCAGATATTAGAAAACCAGATGGGATTAGTATGGGGTCGTGCCCTATACATTAGCCAGTAGCCCCAGCTAATTATTGTCCAAAATTCCAGTGTGTAGGGCTTGGTCGTGGGTAGACTAAAATTTTGATTACTCGTCGAAAGGAATACATGTTGTATACAGATAGGTTATTGGTGAGCCCGAAAAACCATTAGGATTAGGAAGACCTGGGAGATGATTAAGTTAGGGACAAACTGTCCAGACGTGAGATATTTAACAGATAGTTTAGGACAGACCATCTTGATGGGAAACGTTAAATAGATAGATAAGGATAGATAATCCTGAATATGAATATCTAACAGGTGTTAGGTTAATTTTGATTATATTATCTTGTAGGCCCTAGTCAGCCAAAGGTTAAAAGTTATCCAAACAAAACTTTTGTGTTTGAACAGATAGTTCATTATTACCTGATATTTATGTATGTTTACATAATGTTATTTTGTAGTGTTTAACCATTGTGGATGCAGGAGCATAGTATATGGTTATATGAAAGGATTTGCAAATATATGTTTTAAAAAGGATGTTAGTGAGAGGAAACCTGTTCCGCTAAGCGGCGTGGTCTCACTTAACAAAATTAAACCAGGATGTATAGTATTATTCATACTAGGCTTTATGTCTAACTCGAAGTTTATGTTTTCCCCTTAAACTCTCGGGTGCTCAAAATTAATTTAAGTAGATTGAGAGGTTAAGGATCTTTTCAGGTTTTAGAATGTTGATGAATAAGCTACCAGAGGATGCAGGAGGCAACGGATAGCTACTTAGGATCTACTGCTTTTATTTATGTTATGATGGATTTTCCGCTATGTTGTTATGTACTAGGTCTAATATGACCATATAACTCTGATCAACCGAGGGGGTATCTTCATATACCGCTCTCGGTGTAATTTGTAATAATTATATTTAATCAGTGCTTGGGAAACGATTTGGGTTATGTGATGTGAATGTGAAATAATTTATTTTGGAAATGTAATGAAGTAATTTGTGGTTATGAAATCTGTGTTTTGTTTCATATTCAAGTGCTTCTGATATTATTGATACCATTAATATAGCCTTATTTAGTCGCCGGAAGCTAATATTATAGATGACTGCAGCATTTGTAGCACTTAGTTTTGGGCCTCTAGATAGGGGATGTTACAGCTTGGTATCGGAGCATGGTTTATGAAATACTTTAACTAAAAATGATTTTTGAAAACATAATCCACAGGAATTAGAGTTAAGATCGGGGTATGGGATAATGTTATAATAACGTACTTGTATTTTATATATATAAGTATACGATATATCTTTAGACTCCTATCTTAGTTAGGTTATTCATCTGTATCTCACGAGGGTTGAATATAGATATGGAGGGAAGGAGCAAAGTAAATATCAAAGGAGATAGCAGCACCACCAACGGAAATGCTCGACCAAACACAAGGAGAGGTCCTGGTCAGGCACAAGCTGAAAATGCTGGTGCATGAGTTCCCCAAGTGGATATGGGAGATGTATCAGTTCTTTGTGAATATGGTACTAGCTGGAGTAACATCAGGTGTGGTTGGAGGTAATGTTATGGGAGGAGGAGCTCAAGAAGTTCCTGCGGTCAATCAGTATACCAACTTGAGTAGGGATTACATCAGGCTTGGAGGGAAGCCGTTCATTGGAACCGAGGATGTGATTGAAGTGGAAAACTGGCTACTGCATTATGAAAGAATCTTTGCTGATTTAGGGCTAAATGATGCGCAGAAAAGGTGGTTGTCCTCAAGGCAGCTGCAGGGAGTTGCACTATTTTGGTGGAACACCATCACTGCCGGAGTTGATGAAGAGACTATTACTAGGGAGGAATTCAGAAGAAGGTTTTCGGAGAGATTTATGTCCGTAATGGTGCAGGCTGCATTGGTGAGGAGGTTTATAGAACTGGGGCAGGGAGATATAACCGTGTTGGAGTACACAAGGAAGTTTGAGGAATTGGCCCGATACAGGTATGCCTTGGTTGATACCGTTATCAGTAGAAATGAAAAGTACATCAGTGGATTAAGGCCAGAACTGATAAGTGCTACTTTACCGCACTTGAGAGACCCCAGTGATGTAGTTGTTGAGACAGCATTGAGGCAAGAAGAGGCATTAGCTTGCTTAAGGAAGAAAGTGAAAGAGGCTCAGACGGGACATGCCCAGAAGAGGAAATTTTTCCAGAGAAAGATTGCTCATAAAGAAGGAGCACAAAAGAAAAGTAAAGCTGAAGTGGTTTGCTACAACTTCAACAAGAAAGGACACTATGCCAACGAGTGTCGAGCCAGCAAGGGAAAAGGAAAAGAGGCTGGTGGAAAGAAGAAGGTCAGATACTTTAATTGCGATCAAGTGGGTCATTACAAGAACAAGTGCCCAGAGCCAACAAAGGAAGGAAAGGGGCGAGTTTATGCTTTGGAGCCCACAACTGCAAAACTAATTGCTCAGGAAAAGGGAAAAGTTGTTTTAGGAGGCTCACTGCAGATCCACGGTATTTCTGTTAGCGTCCTATTTGATACTGGGGCATCCCATTCTTTTATTTCTCGATGTCTGGTAATAGACTTAACCTAGAACCCTCTTACTTAGTTACTTCCTTAAGGGTTGCTAATCTAATAGGAGGTTATGCAACACTTGGGTTGAGGTGTGACTATCTAGAATTTGATTTGCTAGGTCGTACCTTTGATTGTTGTTTGCATGTGTTTGACTTTGTGGGATTTGGGATTATCCTTGGGATGGATTGGTTGAGTAGATATGACGCTAGGATATTTTTCCAAGATAGGAAAATATCACTTAGTCATCCGGATTGTAGTGATCAGATAATCTATGCCGTAGAGAACCCTAGTTGTGAGGTGAATGCTTTATTGAGTATTATGGAGTTGGAGGATGAGTTGCATCGAGTTTTCGTTGTCAGAGAATTTGCCGATGTGTTTGAGCCAGTCGTTGGACTACCACCAAAACGAGCAATTGAGTTTCGGATTGATTTGGTGCCTAGAGCTGAACCGGTGAGTAGACCGTCGAGTAGGATGACACCTACAGAGATGAAAGAGTTAAAGGTGCAGTTGGTAGATCTGGAAGGTGTTATCCCGCCTTTTGGCAAGGCCGTGACACCAAAAAACTGACTGGAAATCAATGACAATTCGTCCTGAAGGTCAATTATATGCAGGCTCACTATGGATATCGATGAATTTTGTCTGAGTCCGGATCGAGCTACAACTAACAAGACATGACAAGCAAAGCCATGAAAGCCAACGTTCCAAATTTAAGGTCAATCGGAGTTCGTATGCTCAAGATATGATCGATGCAATTCAAGCAATCAACTGAAAGGTCTTGTTCGTATCCATCAATACCCTACTATTCGTATCCATCAGGCCTCAGCTGTTCGTATCCATCAATCGTCAACTGTTCATATCCATCAGGCCTCAACTGTTCGTATCCATCAATCCTCAACTATTCGTATCCATCAATCCTATACTGTTCGTATCCATCAATCCTCTACTGTTCGTATCCATTATTCCTCTGTTGTTCGTATCCATCAAGTGCAACAGCGATCGAGTACGAACAGTGCAACATCGATCGAGTACGAACAGTGCAACAGCGATCGAGTACGAACAGTGCAACCATGATCTAGTACGAACAGTGCAATAGCGATCGATACGAACAGTGCAACAGCGATCGAGTGCGAACAGTGTAACAACGATCGATACGAACAGTGCAATAGCGATCGAGTGCGAACAGTGCAATAGCGATCGATACGAACAGTGCAACAACGATCGAGTGCGAACAGTGCAACAGCGATCGATACGAACAGTGCAACAGCGATCGAGTGTGAACAGTGCAACAGCGATCGAGTGCGAGCAGTGCAACAGCGATCGAGTGCGAACAGTGCAACAGCGATCGAGTGCGAATAGTGCAACAACAATCGAGTACGAAGGAGACAGCCTTCAAAAAACACGAACTTGCATCGATCATATCTAACAATCTACAAGTCCAAATGCCACCAAATTTTCACAGGAGCTTGCGTACAACCTAAAGAATGTCCATGATCGATCTCGACTCGATTGGGCAAGATCTTGATCGATACGAAATTCATCCGTATCGATCACGGATCGAGTTAAAATCGCATGGGATCGATCGCATGGGCCCGTGCACGTGCCAGAAGAGGTCTTCCATGATCTGAGCAAGATATTTGTATCTTACGCCTATAAATAGCATCCTAAAGCCTACAGAAAAGGAACTTTGGATTCTTCTACGTCCAGACTCTGCTGGAACCATCATTGTACTCGAAATCTGCTGTTGTAATCAGTTGTAACTCGTTGTAGTCGGCAAGCAAACATCAATAAAATCATCAACTTCAAAATGGATGTAGGCCGGATTGCCGAACCACTATAAACTCTGTGTTCTTTACTGCTTTCCTTTTAATTTTCTAAGTGTTCTTCATTTTTAATTCTCTACACACTTGTTATCTGTAATATGTGATTGTGAACTGGTGCTTTCATCGACAATTGGGTGTTTGTGACCAATTTTGGCACAAACATTTTGGTGCTTTCATTGAGAAGGCTAGCATTCAGGAATTCTACCGCTTGGACTTCAAATTTGAAGGCTTGAGGACTTAGATCTGGACAACTATGATGAGGCAATCAGCAAGAAGACAAAGAACGGAGAGGAGTCATCATGAAGGGAGTCAAGAAGCCTCCTCAGGAGCTAATCAGACTTCAGCTTTCATCACCAAGGATGAGATGGAGATGATGATGGGAGCCATGCATGAGGAGCTATTCAAAAGGCAAGAAGAGATGATGCAGAACATTCTCAGACGAATTGAGCAAGCATGATCAGCTGGAGCTATTGGAGTTCATACCAACGAAGCAAGACCGGAAGGACCAAACCGGGAACCAGATAGAGCGGGACCATCAGGGGCGGCCCCTGAACTAGGGGGCACCCCCAGGAGCGTGTTGATCCAACCTTAGGCAGGATACCGGCCGAGATTAGACCGCAAGGAGCTAACAGAGGAGCGGATGCTCGTCCAGAGGAGCAGATTCCAACAAACCCTCGCGAACTCAGGGGGAAGATCGGAGGCAATGTACAAGGATTACAGCTTGTAGATAGTGATAGCTTGGCAAAAATGGTCAGACGAGCCATGAGAGGCGGATTAGTAAACAGAGATCTAGAAGATGTGAACAGGAGTCCTTTTTCTCATGTGATTAGAATGGCTAGAAATCCACCAGAATTCAAACTACCAACATTGGAAATGTATGATGGGAGTACGGATCATGCGGTTCATTTGACAAGGTATATGAGGCACATGGAAGTACTGGGGGGCATCAGAGGAGGTCATGGCCCGGTGCTTCCTATTGTATATGACGGACATAGCATCACTATAGTTTAGACAATTGGAGAGCGGTTCCATTGGAACGTGGACCGAGTTGACCGAGAAGTTCATGAGGCAGTTCAGAGTTCACATTTCGAGGCCCAAGAATGTGATGAGTCTGGCGACACTAAAACAGAAAACTAGGGAATCTATGAGGAATTTCCTAACACGATTTAATGCAGCAGCAGAATTGGTGGATCGCCCAGATCCATCCATGGTCTTAATGGCAGCCGTAGCTGGCATCGCTGATGGAATGGAGTTCAAAAATTCACTGACAAGGGATCCACCTATGGATCTAGGAGAATTTTATCATGAGGCCGATGGATTCCTGCGATTAGAAGACGCAAATGTTGAAAGAGAGGAAGGAGAGGGAATAGAAGTTTATGCAGTCAAAGGCGGAAATCCTCCCAAAAAAGATTCAAGCAAGGATAAAGGAAAACGGAAAGCCGAGGATAACGGTGATGGACCAACACGACCACGAAAGGAACCAAGATTCACCTCTTATACGAAGTTGAATGAGACTTTGGAGCGAATCTACCAGGATACCAGGGGGTAGATTCCTTATCGAAAGCCAATGAGAAGGGATCCGACCAGCAATGAAAGAAGATCCGACAAGTATTGCTTATTCCACAAGCTGAATGGTCATAGCATGAATGATTGCAGGCACTTGAAGGATGAGGTTGAGGGGCATATCCGGAATGGTCTGCTATCGCGGTATGTGAGAAGGGGAGCCACGATGGTGGAACAAGAACGACCACCGCCTGCACCAACTGGGGACGACTCAGGATCAAGGCGTCAGCTTATCATCAACTGATTGAAATAATGATGAATAAATGGAAACTCTACACCGACACGATAAAGTCATTTTACGCATGTACAGGATCACGAACTATCCTCAGGCATGCTCTGATACGACTATAAATCGCATCGGTGTAGGTGTTTGCACTTTGACGTCCCTGTTTTTCTTTTGTTTTCTATTTCTCATGTCTGGACTTGATTTTTTTAGACATTTCTGTTGAAAGACTTATTTTGAATGTAAATATGCTATTTGTGATTCAATAACGGCTAAGCCACTTACACATGTAAGGGATCGTGAACGGTCCTCAGGCATGCTCTAAGATGGCGATAAACCACCATAACCAACAACTCAGAAACTCACTCGAACGTGAAATCTGACAATAATGATACTAAGTCCCTCCCGGGCACACACAATTCGCCTCGAACGGCACCCGACCGCGAATGGTCACAACTCGCCTCGAACGGCACCCGACCGCGAAAGGTCAAAATTCGCCTCGAACGGCACTTGATCGTGAACGATCACAATTCGCCTCGTACGGCACTCGACCGCGAACGGTCACAATTCGCCTCGAACGACACTCGATCGCGAACGGTCACAATTCGCCTCGTACGGCACTCGACCGCGAATGGTCACAATTTGTCTAGAACGACACTCGACCACGAACGGTCATAATTCGTCTAGAATGACACTCGATCGCGAACGGTCACAATTCGTCTGGAACGATGCCCGATCACGAACGATCTCAATTCGCCGCAAACGGCATGCGACCACAAACGGTCACGTACCGCCCCGATTGACAAACGATCGCGAACGGTCACTATTCACAGTCAGATAAGATCATCAATTTCTTTGCAGGTCATTAACAGGATACGAACATCCAGCCTATCGAATTACAAAACACACCTTCCTATCGCAAGGCATGATTTGGGGGGCAAGTGTTATCCCGCATTTTGGCAAGGCCGTGACACCAAAAATCTAACTGGAAATCAATGACAATTCGTCCCGAAGGTCGGTTATACACAGGCTCACTATGGATATCGATGAATTTTGTTTGAGTCTGGATCAAGCTACAACTGACAAGACATGACAAGCAAAGCCGTGAAAGCCAACGTTCTAAATTTCAGGTCAATCGGAGTTCGTATGCTCAAGATATGATCGATGCAATTCAAGTAATCAACCGAAAGGTCTTGTTCGTATCCATCAATCCCCTACTGTTCGTATCCATCAGGCCTCAGCTGTTCGTATCCATTAGGCCTCAACTGTTTGTATCCATCAATCATCAACTGTTCGTATCCATCAATCCTCTATTGGTCGTATCCATCAATCCTCTACTGTTCGTATCCATCAATCCTCTACTGTTCGTATCCATCATTCCTTTGTTGTTCGTATCCATCAAGTGCAACAGCGATTGAGTACGAACAGTGCAACAGTGATCGAGTACGAACAGTGCAACAATGATCGAGTACGAACAATGCAACAACGATCGATACGAACAGTGCAACAACGATCGAGTGTGAACAGTGCAACAACGATCGATACGAACAGTGCAACAACGATCGATACGAACAGTGCAACAGCGATTGAGTGCGAATAGTGCAATAACGATCGAGTGCGAACAGTGCAACAGCGATCGAGTGCGAACAGTGCAACAACGATCGAGTATGAAGGAGACAGCTTTCAAAAAACACGAACTTGCATCGATCATATCTCACAATCTACAAGTCCAAATGCCACCAAATTTTCACAGGAGCTTGCGTATAACCTAAAGAATGTCCATGATCGATCTCAACTCGATCGGGCAAGATCTTGATCGATACGAAATTCATCCGTATCAATCACGGATCGAGTCAAAATTGCATGGGATCGATTACATGGGCCCGTGCACGTGCCAGAAGAGGTCTTCCAAGATCTGAGCGAGATATTTGCATCCTACGCCTATAAATAGCATCCTAAAGCCTACATAAAAGAGACTTTGGATTCTTCTACGTCCAGAATCTGCTGGAACCATCATTGTACTCGAAATCTGCTATTGTAATCAGTTGTAACTCGTTGTAGTCGGCAAGCAAACATCAATAAAATCATCAACTTCAAAGTGGATGTAGGCCGGATTGTCGAACCACTATAAACTCTATGTTCTTTACTGCTTTCCTTTTAATTTTCTGAGTGTTCTTCATTTTTAATTCTCTACACACTTATTATCTGTAATCTGTGATTGTGAACTGGTGCTTTCATCGACAATTGGGTGTTTGTGACCAATTTTGGCGCAAACAGAAGGCAAGAGTTTTATTAGGCTGAGTAGTTTGCCATGGGGAGCTGCTGTTGTATTTGCTAAGAAGTCGGACGGATCGTTAAGGCTATGTATCGATTATCGTAAGTTGAATGAGAAGACGATAAAGAACCAATATCCATTGCCGAGAATTGACGATTTGTTCGATCAGTTGAGTGGAGCAAAGGTATTCTCTCAGCTAGATTTGGCGATGGGATTTCATCAGCTTAGAGTGGTAGAGGATAGCATTCCTTAAACGGCGTTTAGAACGAGATACGGATCGTACGAATGGTTAGTTATGCTGTTCAGACTAACTAATGCACCGGCATTCTTTGTGGATCTGATGAATAGAATTTTTCGAGAGCATTTGGATAGGTTTGTATTGGTTTTCATTGATGACATTTTGATATACTCTAAGGATAAGAAGGAGCATGAAGTTTATCTTAGAGTCGTGCTCGAGACGTTGAGGAAGCATCAGTTGAAGGCTAAGCTTACAAAGTGTCATTTTTGGAAGAAGGAAGTGAAGTTCCTTGGTCATATCGTCTCTGAGAAAGGGTTGTCGTGGATCCGACTAAGATTGAAGTGGTGAACAATTGAAAGAGACCCAAGATGGTGACCGAGATAAAGAGTTTCCTTGGATTGGCTGGGTATTATCGGAGATTTATAAAAGATTTTTCGCGGATAGCAGCACCGATGACTAAGCTTATGCGAAAGGATGTGAAGTTCGTGTGGACTGATAGGTGTGAAGAAGCATTCCAAAGCTTGAAACACTTATTGATCCATGCACCGGTGTTAGTGGTTCCAAAGTGGAATTAGGATTTAGTGGTTTATACAGATGCGTGTGGAACTGGATTGGGAGCTGTGTTGATGCAAAGGGGTAAAGTAATTACTTATGCTTCTAGATAGCTCAGACCACATGAGGTTAGGTATCCAAAACATGACTTGGAGTTAGCTGCCGTTATATTTGCTTTAAAGGTATGGAGGTATTATCTTTTGGGAGAGCGATTTGAGCTATATACTGATCATAAGTCGTTGAAGTATTTGTTCTCTCAGAAGGAGATAAATATGAAACAGCAGAGATGGTTGGAGTTTATTGCTGCCTATGATTTTAGAATTGAGTACACACCCGAAAAAGGAAACAAGGTAGCGGATGCACTCAGTTGGAAACATCAGAATGCAGTATTGGCTATGATCACTGAGTGGAAAGACTTGGAGGCATTATCGGCTTGTAGTGTGCGGTTTAGGTCCAAGGTAGGATCGAGTGCAGGAAGTACTGTATTGTCTTGTTTAGAAGTCCGACAGATAATGATTGAGAAGATAGCTTCTATGCAAGAGGAGGATCTAGTATTGGCTGAGCGGATCAGAAGGTTGAAGGAAGGAGCGATGACCTAAAGGATTTCAATCTTGACCAAAATGGATGGTTGAGAAAGAAAGGAAGGTTATGTGTTCCGAATGTAGGAAACATGAGGAAGGAGGTTTTGGATGAGTGTCATCGTTCGAAGTTCACTATCCATCCAGGAGGAACGAAAATGTATCAGGACATGAAGAGAAGTTTCTTCTGGGAAGGTATGTAACGGGACATTGGATTGTGTGTTAAGCAGTGCTTGAATTGCCAATAGGCAAAGGCTGAACACTAGAAGCCGAGTGGATTGCTTCAATCATTGGAGGTTCCGTTATGGAAATGGGATTCAATCTCTATGGATTTTATTGATGGGTTGCCGAGATCTAGTAGAGGAAATGAAAGCATATGGGTCATAGTGGGTAAACTGACTAAGAGTGCCCATTTTATTCTGGTAAAGTCAACTAGGGCGGCACCTGATTTGGCGAAGTTATTTATAAAGAATGTAGTTAGGCTGCATGAGATTCCTTGTAGTATTTTCAGTGATAGAGATTCTTTATTTATTATTGGGTCCTGGAAAAGTCTACAGGAAGCATTAGAAACCAAGCTCAACATGAGTACCGCTTACCATCCATAGACTAATGGTCAAACGGAAAGAGTTAACAAAATCTTGTAAGATTTGTTAAGAGCTTGTATATTGGATTTCGAGGGATCATAGGAAGACCATCTTCATTTAGTCGGGTCTCTATAACAATAGTCATCAGACTAGTATTGGGATGGCACCGTCTGAAGCATTGTATGGAAGACCTTGCAAGTCTCCCGTATGTTGGTTGGAGACTGGGGATAGATTGCTTCTTGGTTTAGATTTTGTGAAGGAAGCTGCGGAGAAGGTTGAGTTGATTCGAGCTAGGATGAAGGAGGCTCAATCTAGGCAGAAAAGTTATGCAGATAGAAGAAGGAAGGATTTGAATTTTCTATCGGAGATTATGTGTTTGTTAATTGTTAAAGTTTCACCGATGAAAGGGGTAATTAGATTTGGGAAGTCAGGGAAGTTAACACCTCGGTTCATTGGTCCATTTTGTATTATTGAGAGGATCGAGAAACTCGCTTATAAAGTGGAGTTACCGAATAGTTTGGCTGGAGTCCATAATGTTTTCCATGTTTCTCATCTTAGGAAATGTGTTAGAGAACCGGAGACTACTATAGCACCTACAGTATTAGAAGACTTAGTAGTAGAACCGGATTTGACTATAGTTAGGAAGCCGATTCAGATTGTGGCTAGAGATGAGAAGAAATTGAGGAACAAAACGGTCAAGTTAGTAAAGGTTCAATGGAGTAATGATGCTAGAGAATGTACTTGGAAAGTGGAGAGCAGGATTAGAGACTCTTACCCTGATTTATTTGATGGTATGTTTTACCTTTGATTGTTTTGTTGTGTACCTTATCGTAATTTCGAGGACAAAATTCTTTAAGGTGTGGAGTCTGTAACACCCCATATTTTTATAAGCTTATTTAAGACATTTAATTAGTCAAATTAAATTAAATAATGTAAAGATTAATAGGTTGAGATTTGATTAGTTAAAGGTAGCTGTGCCATGTTAAGTGGGTTAACTAAAATGAAATAACACTAGATAATGTGTTAGGAAATGAGAACGACATTATGGGAAATAGTAAAACCTTATACCCTAAACCCTTATGAGATGGTAATTCACGTCCATTCACTCTCATTTCACTAAAAAACTAAATTGCTAAGGCTGGTCACCATTTCCCATTCTTAAGAGAAGAAGTAAAGATAAGGTTCAAGAGAAGAGAAGTAATCAACTAATTCAACAATCAAAAATCTCATCTATAACCTCAAAAGCTATGGTGAATAATTACTACATCCCTAATTCTTTTAGTTTTTGGCTTTGTGATTAGATCCAAAATGTTTTTGCTATATTTCCATGTTTGATGTTTAAAGATATATATATATATATATATATATATGTATGTATATATTTGTTTATTTATTATAGTTGGTGAAATTATATATGTTTATTCATGTTTTATGATATGTTTAACATGAAAACCTTATTTAATGACATCTGAATACCCTGGAAATTTAAATATAGGTCTAGAATAATACTTTAGAGATGGGTTTTGATTTTCATAATTTTCCGATTTATTATGGATTTTATATGAATTTTCGAATGAAGAAAATTGTATATTGGGTTATAATTATTTTCGGCTAAAATAATAATTGTTTGGATTTGAGATTTTAATATGTTACGCAATATATTAAAATAGATTTTCTGAAATTATTCCAGAATTTTCCTAAGTCATTTGTGGGATATATAAATTATTTAAGGTATCAGACTTAGATGTTTTATATATTTTAAGGAGAAGGTGCATTTTGCAAAATAAAACGATTTATAAATTTTAGTAATAGCGGCAGCACATTTCTGAAAATTATTTTATTAACCAATGAAAATTTGACAAACAAAGGCAAGTTAGTTGAAAAGTTTTCTTTTTAAGTTTAGAAACAAAAATCATACTTTTTCCATGTTTCAGCCTATACGGCAAGTTACCTTCCGCCCCAGACCTTTCGTCTCAATCGAAAGGTTAACTTTCGATAAGGTCAAAGTTCAATGCATAAGGTATCGAGTAATTGGTATGTAGTGAATTGAATATAGCCGAAAGGTTCTAAGTCGAAAGGTTGATGGCCTAAGAGGTTGGAATATAATCGTTTTATAAGTGAAAAGCTTTCGCCTGCTTTGCTTTCGAATTTGAGCTTCCGACTTGGTCACTTCCGACCAGGTCAAATTATTTAAAAGAAATACTTTAAACCTTCCGACATAGTCGATAGGTTGTTGCTGCTTCCGCCATTACTTTGTTTTGAAATCTTCCGACATAGCCGAAGGGTTTCTACCGCTTTTATAAAGGTTTTTGCTTTGAACCTTACGATCCAGTCGAAAGGTTTACCTGTTTTTAAACTAGCCGTTTCTCCAATGCTTTCGGAAGGAAGCTTCCGACTTAGGTGGTTTATCCTTATTTATAAAATATAACCCAAGGCTTTCGAAAGGTTATTTTAATAAAGACGAAAGGTTTTAAAAGAAGGTTTCCATATTATTTTAAGTTGAACCCAATATGCCTTCGAAGGGTTTATGTTTTAAAAGGTTTTATGTATCCGAAGGGTTTGTTCCTTGATCTATTTCGAAAGGTTTATTAGATGTTTTAGAAAGGTTTATAGAGGAAGGTTTTCCAAAGGTTTTTCTAAGGCAATGACTTAAAGAGATTTTAAAGAAGGATGTCTAAAGTTTATAGCTTTCGTAAGGACTGCTTTGAATGAGTTCGAAAGGTTTGAAAAACGATTTCAAAAGGTTTAAACGTTGATTTTGAAGGAGATAATTTCAAAGTATGGAAAGAGGTTCTTTCAAATGGTTAAGTGTTTTCCTCAACTAAATTTTGAGTAAAAGATATATATATCTGACATGGTAGTATGATTTGAGTAAAGTATAAAGATTTGTTTGAAGTTTGATTTAAAGGTTTAAATCATTTTGAAATTGTTTTCAAGGAAAATTATGGGTCCTTAATAGGGATGGCAATGGGGCGGGTCTAGGGTCCGAACCCGGTCGACCCGCCCCTGTTTTGGCCCGTCAAGACCCGCCCCATTGGGTCATTGGGGCGGGTAGACCCGTGACCCGTTCTTGAGTACTCCGGGTCTAGGGTCGGGTTGGGGCTTGGCCGACCCGCCCCAACCCGACCCGCACTACTAACATCTCATGAAACCACTTTATTATTATAATGATTTATTAATCTTTTTAGTTATAAGTGATTCTAGCATGGATATTAAAATGTTCCAATCAATATCTATAGAAAAAATTAGAGTATTAAGTTGCGTCATTGATAATTATACAATAACATATGTATATATTTTCTGAATTGTTATTGTAGACATCGTTTTTATTAACTTCCCATAGACACATTGTTATTTGTATTTCATATATTATTTGGTGATAACGAGTATAAACAAATAAATATATGTACGTTGCTACATAATTTTCAATCAATACATAGAGACTCATCGGGTCTTGGGGCGGGTCGGGTCTACCCTGACCTGCACGGGTCCCGGGTATAGGGCAAAATTCCAGACCCGCACCGGGTCTACGGGGCGGGTCTGGGGCGAGGTCTAAAAAATCCGGGGCGGGTATGGGGCACTAAAAACCCGCCCCAACCCGCCCCATTGCCATTCCTAGTCCTTAAGTATAAATGACTCAGATATTAGAAAACCAGATGAGACTAGTATAGGGTCGCGCCCTATACATTAGCTAGTAGCCCTAGCTAATTGTTGTCCAAAATTCCAGTGTGTAGGTCTAAGTCGCGGGTAGACTAAAATTTTGGTTACACACCGAAAGGAATACATGTTGTATATAGATAGTTTATTGGTGAGCCCAAAAAAACATTAGGATCGGGAAGACATGTGAGATGATTAAGTTAGGGACAGACCGTCCAGAAGTGAGATATTTAATAGATAGTTCAGGACAGATCTTCCTGATGGGAAATGTTAAACAAATAGATAAGGATAGATAATCTTGAATATGAATATCTAATAGGTGTTAGGTTAATTTTGATTATATTGTCTTGTAGGCCCGAGTCAGCCAAAGGTTAAAAGTTATCCAAACAAAACTTTTGTGTTTGAACAGATAGTTCATTATTACCTGATGTTTATGTATGTTTACATAATGTTATTTTGTAGTGTTTAACCATTGTGGATGCAAGAGCATAGTATATGGTTATATGAAAGGATTTGCAAAGATATGTTTTAAAAAGGATGTTAGTGAGAGGAAAACCGGTTCCGCTAAGTGGCGTGGTCTCACTTAACAAAATTAAACCGGGATGTATAGTATTATTCATACCAGGCTTTATGTCTGACTCGAAGTTTACGTTTTCCCCTTAAAACTCTCGGGTGCTCAAAATTAATTTGAGTAGGTTAAGAGGTTAAGGATCTTTTCAAGTTTAAGAATGTTGATGAATAAGCTACCGGAGGATGCAGGAGGCAATGGATAGGTACTTAGGATTTGCTGCTTTTATTTATGTTATGATGGATTTTCCGCTGTGTTGTTATGTACCAGGTCTAATATGACCATATAACTCTGGTCAACCGAAGGGGTATCTTCATATACCGCTCTCGGTGTAATTTTTAATAATTGTATTTAATC
The DNA here is from genome assembly GCA_030737815.1 of Allium fistulosum. Lineage (NCBI taxonomy): Eukaryota > Viridiplantae > Streptophyta > Magnoliopsida > Asparagales > Amaryllidaceae > Allium > Allium fistulosum. Next base: position 371,303,381 of record CM060902.1, on the reverse strand, counting down.
AGTGCCTGGGAAACGATTTGGGTTATGTGACGTGAATGTGAAACAATTTATTTTGGAAATGTAATGAAGTAATTTGTGGTTTTGAAATCTGTGTTTTGTTTCATATTCAAGTTCTTCTGATATTATTGATACCATTAACATAGCCGTATTTAGTCGCCGGAAGCTAATACTATAGATGACTGCAGCATTTGTAGCGCTTAGTTTTTGGCCTCTAGATAGGGGATGTTACAGGATACGTGTCTCATAGCCCAAAGCTGGACACTAGACCCAAAGGTACTTGTCACATCCTGAAATTTTCGACTTTCGAAAATTCGACATCGATACTCACTTTATCGACTGTCGAGCAATCGAGTGCCGGAAACTCCAATAGTGAGGGTTTTAAGAAAAAGAAAAAGTAGAAGAAGAAGAAGATAGAAGAAAAAGAGAAGAAAAAAAAAAAAAAGAAGAAGAACAACAGAAAACAATATCAGAATCTTACACATCGCAGCGGAACAATATACAATAGATAATTACTAGTCTTTTAAAACAAAGAACTATATCATTTTATACATACATCAATCATCAGAGTCAATATACAACAATGGACAGTTATATAAACTTGTCCTCATACAGAATACACAGCGGAATAAATACTATCAGATACAAATACTACGTCTCGTCATCCAGCTTATCTCCAAGCTCCAGAATATCCAGAATATCCTGATAATATAACTCTAGGCTGCCCGTGTGGAAATTGGTGGGCACCCAGAGTTTAGAAGGGAAACAATAAACTCCGATTCAGTCATGGTGACTGGTGTGAGATCGTAAAACAGTTATTCTTTAAAATAAATAGCATAGAATTTTAAAGTCAATTCGCAATGCTTTTGGAAAATGAAACTACCATAAGACCTCCCACCACACACACAATGCAAACGCAGAATTGGAGGAGATTTCTTCTTATGATAGTCAAAGATGCTTACTACGCAAAAATCAAATTCTTTTTGATATTATTATTAGTGCATAGTGGAAAACATTTCGAAAGTATAATATAAATCTTAGCCAGCATAGGTACCATTATATTATGCCTGCTATAGCTGCCTCCTGAGGAGACAGGTTATACAATTGAAATCGTAAAGGCTCGTATTGTTTCTTTGGATTTCCAACAAATGGTCAGGCTAAGGAACTTCCTATCCACGATGGGTACGTCCCTGGAATAGACGACCCGAGAACCTAACCGGATCTCTGCCAACACAAGGCCGGGTTACCTCTGCAAAAATAGGTAACTACTGACACGCGTATGCCATCCCCCGATCATCACCGATCTTCCCGAGGATCCCCGATTCGCAACAAACCACATAGATAATAATAATGCAGTAACCACAGAGGTTAAGTATCTGGGCTCCATACCATGATACCACCTTTATCCAGAAGGAATGACATACACTAAGGGGCGCTACTCCCTAAAACCTTGCCGCATTCGTCCTGTTTCGACCATTTCCGGGGTGTGAGGCTCGATGAAGTCTCGTCCACAAAGCTACGCTTTCTACAAAAAGCCCTGCTTCGGGTCAAACAAAATGATCAACCTATGATCACAAAGATATAAGATCAAACAAATGATCATATCACAAATGATCAAACACCGATCATTTCACAGCAACACTCAGTATGCCACGCTACCAAATTGGGATATATCGCTGATAAATTTCAACTACATAACCTCTGAGCTCGTACGTCTCAGAGAAGGGTGTTAAGCTAAGAGAATAAATTCTCCGCCACCAACAGAAATGTATTTGAAAGAAATCAGCTTTATCTCTCAAATTGTAACGTCAGACACACAATCCATACAAGTCTGTTCCGAGATCGAACAGAACCGAAGGCACTTCTCACGAAGCCCTTGCACTTCCGGATAATGTTCAATCACGTCAGGACTTCCCGTCACTAAGGGTGATAAAACCTATAAACCGCAGATCAGTCGGTGTAGAGTAACTCGACGGTAATCCTTCCGTTTTCAAAAATATCCGGTCTTCAACACCGGTCTTCAAATGCGATTCATAACGACGTATCACATATTCGGAATGGGTTATACGACCCCATGGTCCTTTCCCGGCTAACCCGAATAGTGAGCGTTTATTTAAAAATAAGTGTGGCATTCAAATTCATCCAATTCACAACAAATACCTATCTAAAGGTAATTATCGATAGTCGGTTATTTAACTATCAATAAAGATGCGCGACATCATCAGATTCCAAATAATTTTCCCAAATTATTTATTCTTCAAAAATATCTTATTAGATATAGAATTTCCACACTTCAAAAATAAATCAACGTCTATTTTTAAAACGAATTCCCATTTCTTTATAAATTCCATATTGAATTTATATTTCAAAATATCTTCTGATATACGATTTTCAAATCGATTTTCAATATTCAATTTCAATTTATCTTTTACAAAGATAAATTCTCAAAAGGTTCATTTCATTTGGAAAAGCATTTCCATACTTATTTAAAAATAAGTGTTTCACAAATCTATTCATTTTCAACACTTGAAAATATTCGATATACTTAAATCAAATTAAGTATATATTCATCCTTTAAGGAAAATATTCTTTTAACACATTTATTTGAGTCAAAACGAATGTTGCGTAAAACATCGTTACGACGACTCGAAATCATTAGTATAGGGATTCGAATTTAAGATAGATATATAAATCCCAATACTACATAAAAACATTTCCTTTCGGAAATCATTTACTATAACAACAGTGTTATAGTCCATCATTTCCTTATTTCTCGAAACGTCTATTTCAACAATGAATGTTGAAATCTATGATTTCGATTTTTAATCTTTTTAAAACATCGTTAAAACAATTAACTTCATCTTAAATATCACTTTCCCAAAACCATATCCATTTTACTTAAAAATATATTCACTGTCCAAAATCGTGAATATACTTCACTAACCACATTTCAATCTTTTCTACACATTTATTTTCAAGAATTTATCCATTATCCAAAATCGTGGATAAAATTTCCTTAATAACCTTCTATATTCGATTCATCAAATTTGATTGATTTTTGAATTTATAAAACACCGTTTATAAATTCTATTTCTATTTTCTAACAACTTTGATTTATAAATCTCCTTTATAAATCAATTCGATAAATATTCCATTTAAAGGTAAAAACCCAATTTATAAGTAAATTTCTTATAATCTTTTATTCTACAATTCCATTCATTTTATAACTTCATACTTTATAAATCTAAAAACTTCAAATCTTCACAATTTATAATTCTATCAATTTTCTATCTTTACAACTTATAATTCTATAAGTTTCATATCTTTACAAATTTAACACTTATAAAAAAAACTCGTTTAAAATTCCAATAATTTTAATTGATAATAATTCAAAAATTCAAATTTAAACTATCTTATAAATTACTTAACTATTTACTTCAAAAATCATCTTTTGGTTATATTTCACACACATTATAATCTCCATAACTTTAAATTTATAACATTTATTTATTTAAAGTAAACCAATTCAAAAATTTCAATGAAACGTATATTTCTACAAATCACTTTACAAATCCTTTTAAAAATCCAAAATCGTTATTTTTAGACTTTAAAAATGGATCCGATGATGCAACGCATCAAATAGTCAATCATGGCATTCAAAACATCATATATCAATATGATAATCAACAAATATCACAATATCTGTAAACAATAAATACAGTTGAGGAATCCAGTTGGATCCCTCCAACCTGTTTCCCTGCATCCACAGACGTTAGCACAATACCAATTCCGCTCCAGTACGGAATTATCGCGGTATATAGGTTTTTTATAAATCCGCTTACTAACGGCGCAATAGGGTCTCATCCGCTATACGAGGCGGGAAATCATCAATCCAATATATACATATGCCAATATGTATATATTGCTACATATATAGATATATCCTACTATATCTAATACCACATCCAAATAGCAATCAAACAGTCAATAATAACTGTAAAATCAAATTTCCTTCGAGTGAGAAAGATCTCACCTTAGCTTTTTATTTTGCAATCCATTCTCCATTTTGACTTGTTTTCTCGATTTATAACCCTTGTATAAATATTATACAAATTCATTAATTTATAAATATTTGAATCAACTAGACAATTAAATCTTCATCTACTTATTTAATTAACTAAGCGTTTGGGTTTAAGCTAATAATTTGATTTTAAACAACTTTTTTTTTCTTTTTAATAAAATACCCTTTTAACAACTAAACAAAACTACTTCCAGAACATATTTTTATTTTTTTATTTAAAATCAAACAAGTAAATCAAAATGTATATACGTTCATAAAATTCATTTTTCTCATTTTGAAACTCCTGTTTAATTTCAAATCTTTATATATATATTCTGTTTACCCCTATATACGTGTATATATTCTAAATTAGAAACTGCATATAACATTTATTTTGCTAGATTAAAAATGGAATACCTCTCAGCAAAGTTGAATTCGAGCTTTAGCCCACTCGCGAAACCCCGAATCGCCTGCCGACGAACTTGCCGAACTCCACAACTTCACTGTGCCACCATCCCAGCCTCGTGAACACCTATAGCTACATCGACATCGTGTTCGAACTCACGGCAACCATACAGCTGAATCGCGACTGCTGCCGTACACCTGGCTTCGAGCCTTAATCGCCTTCGCGAATGACCTCATCACAGCGCGCGCGCGAGCCATTGCTTTGCCCAGATTTGCTCAAACTCGAGCTCAACTATCGCGACGCCAGACCCATCGAGACCACCGCGAGTCCCTTCGCCTCGTGCCCTAGTTTTAGTTCGCGGCCCGAAATTTCGAACGAACGAAATCGATTCACGAAACTCCTCGTGCCCTCTTCCTTTCGAACAGAGATGAGCTCAACTTGAAACGACGAAGACAAGCCCGATCTCCCCCTTTTTTCACAATTTGATTTTTTTCGTTTGGATGTTTGGAAGAGGGGAAACGAACTCGGTCCTTAAAAGATGCAGAGGGAGATGAGCACGCGCCCATTCATTTGATTTTCGATTTCAAATACGAAAAGGAAGAGCAGTTTTTTTTTTCTTTCTTTTGTATAAGTTTGAATTCGCACTGAGGAAGGGGAAAACTAGTTTTTTCGATTGTCTGGAAAACGAAACTGAAGGGGGGAAAACGCGACCATTAATTTCTTTTGAACGAGAATAGTTTTCTTTTGAACGAAGAAATTGTTTCGTTCGTTTTGAACGAATGGAGAGGAGACAAGAAGTACGCGACTTTGCAGAGAGGAAAAAGTGTCGATGTTGAAAGAAAGCCGGCTGAAGAAAGAATCTCGGCTGGGTTGACTAATTTTAAATTTTAAAATTTAAATTGAATTTGATTTTATTCCAACGCGTTTATTCACCGTGCTCTCACACGGCAAGTCCGAAAAATACGAAATTTGAAATCCGGTAATAACAAACTATTACGGATCCAATGGAACTGGTTTCGTTCAATTCTGAGACTGTTCGAAAATTGGCTATTTTTCAGTCGATAATTAAATATTAAAATATTCAATTTTCACAAATTAATTCTAAATTCGATTCTGAAAGTTCTATAACCTTTCTATAACTCCAGTATGATTAAATAAAATTTCCCAAATCAATTTCAATCATATTAAACTCGATTTTTAATTATCTCTGGAATTTCACTATTTAATTTATCGATTTAATTATCAAATTAAATCCAATATTCGAAAAAATAAATCATTCGACTTCCAAATTCCATTTATTAATATTTAAAATCAATTAAATATTCGAATTTTAATTATCAAAATTTCTGGGTCGTTACAGTACTGGTCCAGGGTATACAGGTCCCTTCATTGACCCATGGGCGTCCCCACTTACAATACTCATGCTTCGAGTATAACTGAAAACTCTTCGAGTCATCAACGATCCCTTAATACATACACCCGAGCCCATCTTTGCTCCAAATGGATACTGAACCCTTCATGCTCAATCCAGTTTCCATTATTTATGAGGAACTCTTCCATATTCTCCGACCACACGACCCATTCCCTTGCAAGTCGCCATCTTCGGAACCTACTCCCAACAATAGCCAACATCCGAAGACCATAGCTTTTCATCATGCTGTTATATCATCATCCAACCTGATATGAACGAGCCAACACCTCCAGCGTGATCTACAGGACCTCTACTTCACCTCCCAGAAGTTTCATCCCATTTGGACCTAAGCCTAGAACTGGGCACCTACATCTAAACTTGGCCACGATCTCTCCATTTAGCCAATCTATGGCTAAGATTTCTTCTCACTCCTTCCCTGCTTCTAGTACTCCTTGCCTAGATGCTTTGACCTCGACTTCTCTACACAAATAAAGTCTTCATAGAACAAGTCCTCTCCTTAAAGCACCCTACTTCATGTTCTAGAAACAAGTCGTCCTAGCCCCCAACACTTAGCCAACCACCTATCCATCACCTTAGGCAACCTCTACTAGCAATAGTCTTGCTTCCCCAAAAACCGCCGACTTATAGGACTAACCCACAGAACTCGGTACCGACCTCTCATGTCGGTACTGACTTCTATGATTAGACAATTTGGACATGTGACTTGAACCCCAAGCTCCTTTTATACTCTAGAGCTTCCCCTTTAAATTTCATCCAATTTCGACCAAATTCGCCTATGATTTGCTCAATTTTCCGACCTAACTTTCTATGCAATCACAACACTAGTAAACAACATCAAATTATATCATCCAACATAGAATAACAAGCAGTTTCATCCAATCAAACATGCAATCCATCAAAATAAGACAAATAAGTCAATTTCCAATATAGATCTACAACTAGCATGAATATATGAACATGAGCAATGGTGATTTATAGTCAATCTAGATCATATACATAGTTTAACATGTAATTAAAGTTAAAAAAGATTTCATAGCCAAAAATCGATTTAAAACATGTTAAATCCTATGATTCTATCATATAAACATGCATGGTATAGTAAGAAGGCATAAACCACTCACCAATTACAAAATTATGCCAATATGAATGTAGATCCAATCCGAACAGCAATGGAATGCACTTCAAATCAGGAAAATCGATGATCTCTATCTTTTAGTCGATGATCTAATTTCTAGTCCATAATCTAGTTTGATTTAGAGAGCAATCTGAGTGATTTTGGATGAAATTAGGATGGATCTAGGGTAATTAGGGTTTAGACTTGATTTAGAATGAAAGGGAAAAGTCTAAATTTGACTCTTTAGCCCCGTATTTATATTATTCTCTAATTAGACTAACGGGCTTAATTAATTACACACTAATCCTGGCCAATAGCTTTAAAAACTTAAAGCATGCATAACTTTCTAACCGTAAGTCTGTTTTTCTATTATGACCACTCTACGGAATGGAAACTCATTATTTTGAAGTAATGGAATTGGTTTTAGACCTTACTTAAACTACTATCAAAAATTATAGTCCAAACAAGGTTTCCAGGGTCAAAATGGTTACATAGAAATTCAGGAAAAATTATAGGTGTGTAAAATTTCCCTAAGATTCATATCCCAAAATTATAGAATCATATGACCTCATACGAATAAAATAAAAAATATTTTACGATCCTCCGATACATAAGATACGAATTGTTACATACTTGATACTATACTTATGCAAAGTTCGTATAGACTTCGACATTTAAATTTTTTAAATATCGATTGAGGACCGAGTTAACACCAAAGAGTCAACACAACCGAGTTGTTGGTTATTTCTGAATTTGATCAATGTAAAATTAATTTATATATATATTAGGAATTAATAATAATATTAAATACAAATATTGCATTAAATTTTAATGGCATTTTAATTATTTATTTAAAGTTTAAAAATTATTTAAAACGACATATAAAAGTTATACGTCGATTTAGTTAACAAATGACTTTAGATAAATTAATTAAATAAATGATTTGAAAAGTTAAATATTTTGGCCTATTATTTGGAAGCCCAAACATTCCCATAATAAGGGCGAGCATAGCATAAAGGCAAGAGAAGGGATTTGGTGTCCTAGGGTTTGAGAGAAAGGGGCTAGATATTTATGATATAGTTGGAAATACACCCCTTCCTATTATCATTACACTGAATGGCCTAACCCTAGCCCTCAAATGACATTGGTGAAGGAAAGGAGATGGCATTGCAAACTGTAGCCAAGGGACGGAGCAAATAACAAATAATCAAGGTGTTTGACAATCGACACAATCTTAAGGAGGTGGTAATATTTTTTTCTTTAACTACATTCAAACATAAATACATTCACATCCATGCTTGTAATCCTTATGTATATATTTTAGGCACATATAAAAAATATTTTCCAAATTTTTTTATTTTAATAATTAATTAATATTGAAAAAAAATTTAGAACAATATATATATATATATATGAAATTGTTTCGGCTAAAATAAAATTTTGTTTTTAATTTTCAGATCCATATAAATAAATAATTTAAATTAATTATTTAAACATATACAATTAAATATTTAATTCTAAATATCTTACAAAATAAAACATTTGGATTTAAAAAAATTATTTACTTTCAGATTCAGATAAAATATAATAATTTTTAATCATGTGTGTGTGTGGACATACACACTTATATGAATTCTGCTTGGAAATTATCTTAATAATTTTTTTATAGCTTGAAGTTTTCCAGTAAACATACAAATACAATTTTTTTTGTTTAAAAGGTCAAACATATTTATTTTATTTTTTTGAAAAATATCAAAATAAAACCTGTGTGGCTTTATAGTAACAATAATAAAAAATTATTTATCTTTTGCTAACGGATTGGGAAAATATAAAAATTAAATTTATTTTTGGAAAATTCAAAAAAATTTAAAATTTGAATTTTAAAATAATAAAATCAACACATACACATATTTATTTATATATTCATATTATTAATTACTAAAAAAAAGGATATATATACTTATAACTTAAAATTCATATACATACACACACACACATATATCCATATTTATATTTATTTCAAATAATATTATACAATACATATAATATAATTATATAAATATTAATAAAATTGGCAGTTAACAAAATATTTATTTAATTATTTTATGTATATATCCCCTTGACATCGTCATTGTCATATAACCTTAACTTATATACCTTTTAACCATAAGTCACAACAGTTAATTATACATATATTGCACATGTTTCTATGTAACCCCTAGGTTAGATTATACTTTATAATGTTTGCATTGTGAATACCAACATATTTTAATATTTAAGATTAAATTAATAAATTAAACTTACTAAAACAATATTATTATGAAACAATAATATATAAGTAAATATTTTAAATACAAATTAAATAATTAGAAATAGTTTCCCAAACACTTTTATTAATAAATGCTAAAAATGATTTAGTATGAATTTATTATTCATATAAACACAAAATACGATCTTGTACAAATTAATAAAATGGAATTTTTTGTTCACTTTTTTACTTCATCGCCAATGCACTTGACAATCAACGACTACTGTGTAGAGTCTTATTATATATCAGTGTGACAGTGGTTTGATACGTTAACACTCGACTTTAGGTATGCTAGTTTTCAGGCTATCAAATGCACACATTATGCGATTTGAACCCGTGGCCCAATGTTTCACGATGGATGTTAGTAAGCACCGGAGTATTCATTAGTATAATACAGGTGCCATGACTTTCTGCATAATCCCGTAGCAAGATCGAAGAGAGACAAGGATGCTCATATAAGCAAATGGTTTGATGGTTGGATGGAATCTACGAGAGCTTTTGGAACCTTTTCTCGATTTGTATTTATTCCCAATACATTTAAATCTAATAAAACCATATACTACATTTGTGGTTATGGATGGCAGAGTTTAGGTTGTACCATAAGTGTAGTTGTGTAATTTGATTATGTAAATTAATACTTATATCAAATCTTGTTTGAAATAAAGTAAGTTTTTAGTTTCATTTTCTATTGTTATATTGGGATATAATTAATGTTTTAAATACATAATACATACAATTAGAGAAGCTTTGGGAAAAAAATATTTAATTGATTGCAATTACGAATGTTTTCGTAACCATGAGTATTAAAACATACCAACAAATATTTATGTTCCCACTCAAGATGTGTTGGGAACCCAATATTGGTACCAAGGTTTTAAATCTCAGCAATCTCGGCTAAGATCTTGTCCGAGATCCCGTTTTTAAGGTTAGGCGATTCAAAACAAGAAAAATTGGATATATTTCGCTGCAACTGAATCTCGAGCGAGATATTTAAATCTCGGCCAAGATCGATTTACGAGATCTTGGCCGAAATAATGTGTTTTTGAATTTTAGTTTTTTAATGGGTTAGGCCTAGAATATATGCCTTCCTAGCTAGGCCCAAAATTCATGCTTCACTTTAATAAACAAGTCGGACTGACTATTTCATTTCCAATCATTATTCATTTTTCTACTCTCAAGATGCATATACATGTTTAGAGTTTTTCTTTCTCATTGAAAAGTTTGATTTTCTTCTTGAAATGTGGTTCTTTATCCTCAAATTCAGTAAGCTTTTATGTTCAGTTCCTTTCTTTTTGCAAAACTTTATGAATCCTAATTTTTTTTGTTCTATTTCCTTCTCTAATTTCTCTTCCATTCAAATTGCTATATTTTTTTATATCTTTTCATTTCTTTTCTGTTATCATTTTTTGAAATAAATTCACTACTATTGACTTCCAATTTTATAGCAAAATCCAAAATTTTGTACTTAATCCAATTTTTTATGTTGGTCCTTTGTTTTTTCTACTTAATTCTATGTTTTTTACCATGATTTTTTTTATAATTAACTTGAAATGCCAATGCCTCTTTTCAATTCAAATCATTCTTGTTTAATTGACGTTGAAAAATCTTGCTGTTAGGTTATTTTTCATTCTTGTTCAACATAGTTTGTCAACCAGTATATTGTGTATTTGCTGAAGTATATATTCTTATTTGAAAGAATGTTATTGTTGAATATGCAAGTATATGATTTTTGTTTGATGATAATAAACATATATATATATATTGATTTAAATGTATTTTTTAATGTATTATTTTATTTTTCACATATCTAAATAAATATTTGCTGAATAAAATAAATAACTCAGAATTTAAATTCAAACATATATTTTATTCAAACAAATATTTTATTACAATTTTTGAATAGTACAAATTTGAGTTGTCACTATATATATACAATCCTTGATAACAATACAATTTTGATTACAATCACAATTTTCCATTTACATTTGCACCTCACTACATTTCACTCATTCACTCGTATTTATCTTCAACTTTATTCCAGCTTGAATCCAACATCTGAGTTATCTGCAAAATACACACTGATGTAGTTAAATTGAAAAAGAAATATTTGTGCAGTGTAAAATAAAATGTGTATTTTGAAAATGTTATTTACCTCAGTCATTTGGGTTGTTCGTCATCATTTATTTTGAATTCATCATACACGAACAACTTGTGACATGCACAGTGTATCACTGTACATGCCACAAGGCCGTGCACACCAATATACACTTGATAAAATTGCAGGGACAGGTGAGCACAAGGTCAAACCCAAATCAAAGGCCGGGTTCAACTCAGGTGCGATACAAATAACATCACAAGGTCAAACCCGAGCTATAAGCTAGATTCAACTTAGGTGTAATACGAAAAACAAATCCAGATGAAAGTGTACACAAAACTTCAAACTGTAAACAACACGGGTATAAAGTGATGTACACATGAATGCTATGTTCAAAGACCAGACCCAAGTCAAGTAGGATTCAACTCGAGTACACGTGAAGACACAATGAACCAATACAAACAGAGGTGACATCAATATACAATGTCACCAGTGAAACAAACATCATATATACATATGTACTCGAGGCAACCAGTTCAATATGCAAGTGAAGCAACTAGACCTGGCAACCAAACAGAAGACTGCAAATACCAACCTGAACATATTTATATACATGTGTAACAACCCTAGATTTCTACATATATTTAAATTTGACTTTATTTTTATTTTAAATTATTTTAAACTTGTTTTATTTCAAAATTTCATTTTTAAATATAAATGTTGATTATTATGTGAATTGTAAGTTCAAACTGGTATAATTTGTAAATTTTCCTAAAAAGTGAATTTGTGGTCAACTGGTCAAACTTTGACTTTTAAACTTTAAATTTAAATATTTAAATTCTTAAATTTTATCTTTTATTATGAAAATATATTTAATAACATGAATACTGCTTTTCGTTTCGTTGGAAACGGATTTGAACTGCGAAAGTGATGTACATTTCAATTTTGAGTGCAATTTGATTTATTTAACAATTTTGTCTATTTTAAAGTATATAAATTACATTTTCTTTGTCTTATTCTCTTTTAATATGTGTTAATATGTTATTTTATGTATACTTTGTCTTTTAACATTTTTAAAGTGATGTTATAATTTTCCAAAGCTTATTGAATTTATTTTCTATTTTTAAAGGCTAGTTTCTATTTTTCTGTTATTTTCTTCAATTAAATTATATTTAATTTAAAATTTATTTATTCATTTTTGTGAATTCATTTTTATTTTATGTTGTTATCTTTGTTTAAAAATATTTTACAAGTCCATATGAATTTTCCAAAATTTATTCCATTTAATTTCAAATTTTCTAGACTAGTTTGCAATTTTATGCTATTTTCTTATTTTAACTTTATATAATTAATAAATATTTATTTATATTTTATATTTTTGTTGCAATTTCGAAATTTTAACTGAAATTATAATTATTTTCAGCTATTTAAACTTATATAAATAAATTAAAGAAATTTGAAAAGGCTTTTGACTCTTGGTTTCCAATGGCTTTTTGTGTTCACACCTTTTCACATTTTAACGTTTCTTTTCACTCAAATGGCCATATCTCTTCATTCTTTCAGCTGCCACCTTCATTTCACTTTCACGTACATTCATTTTCTCATTCCTGAACAAAAAAAATTCAGCCATTGCCTTTGAGAAAAGTTTGGGTAAAATTTCTTTTTCTTTTCTTTTGTTTTACTTTTATTCTTCTTTGATTTGAGTTTTGCACTTGCTCTTCACCTCTATAGGTTCGGCCATGCTCCTCTCCATGACCTGCCACCTCCACCACCACCTGAGAACACCACCATCATCACCACTTCTCTGACCAAACCTCAAGCCATGCCTCCTTGTGGATTGATCCATCACCAAAATCCAACAAACTCTATAAAACTTGCCTAGACCGAACACATCATCCACATCCACCACTTCCACCACCCATGGCCGCCACCAACACCACCTCCACCACCTCCAGCACCACCTAAACTCTTGGCCACACCATCCCCTTGGTTTCTATAGTGAGGGCCGTGACCTATATGCCCTTGGCCGAGCCAAATTATGGCCTTAAACCCTTGTATATTGCTTTGTTAGTGTAGTTCCACCACCACCCACCTTTGCACCACCTTCTAGCATGATAGGCCGACCCTTAGCAAGCCAGACCTGAACCAAAAACATTGCTTTAGACCTGTAATACACTCATGGCTGAACTCAATGTGAGTTGGAGACAAGTGCAAAACAATTCCGCTTTGATTTGTGCAGTCTATTCTATCATTGTTTATCGTATTTGCATTTGAAACTTATGTATATTATTATTGTTTGTGTGACTTGTATTCAAGGGATTCGATACTTTGGCTCCTCCACTCTTATTTGAATCGTGTTATCGTGCTTGTTTGGATCTCATTCGTGCATTCGTCGTTGGGTCTCCAGCACAAAACAGTGAGTTATTCTCACCAGACAATATGTACATATATAACTAGTGAATTGACCCCTTTTGAATCTGTAAAATGCATTATCATGTTACACTTGCTATGTTATGATTTTATGATGTTCACCCATGCTTAAACACCTATTATATTATATGTTACTGTTATATTATGTTGTTCTATTATTTTTATCAGTTTATCACACTGCAAGTTCCCTTTATATTAGAATCACTATGGGTTGAAATGATACATACCCGAACGGACTTTAGAATAGGAGAAAATCGTTATGGGCTGAAATGATAGGCCTGAATGATTTTCAATTATTTTCATTTACTTGGGATTGCGGGTTTGAAATGATCAAACCCGGGTATCTTTGTAAATTACGAGTTGAAATGATAAATTACCCGTATCACTTTACTTAGGCTAGAAAATGAAATACAGACCCGTTGTTAAAATATGTTTTTATAAATTTTTTTTAAAATATTTTAGAAATGTAAATATTATAATATTTTTGGTTTAAACTAAATAAAAATGATTTTTGTAAAGCATTATTGATTTTCTGAAAATTTATAAGTGAAGTAAATTAATGGTAAAATTAGAAAATTTGAAATGTAAGTTATTTTGGGAAATTTTAATTTAATGATCATTGGAATTTAAATTAAATATGAAATGTGATATATTCATGATAATTTGGATTAAAGTGAATTTAAATGATTTTTATATTATATTTATGATTTTGAATAAAGTTAAAATGTGAAATGAATGAATATTTAAGTTGAAATTTTGAAATATAACTAAAATTGGAAATTTGGCTTAAAGGTGAATTTTAAGTTTTTTTTTGAGAAAAATGTGTGATCCTCTACGCATAGAGGAGAGCACACATGCGAATATATATATAACATGAATATAAGGAGCTGCCAACATGCCTGGCAGGTAACATGAGCAAAAAAATAATTAAAGCTAGCTAATCTCAGGTAATCCTAAGATGAGTTCCGGCAAGGCCACCACCCATCTCACCTCAATATCAAGTTCCGGCATGGCCACCACCCGATATTAAGATGTTAGAAGTACCAAGAAGGCTAAAACAAAAAGAAAGCTCCAAAAGGTCAGAACCAGAAGAAGAGGAAGCTCGGAAGAGGATCTGCTAAAAATAGGAGACCACTCTGAATGCTTTGAAAAAGAAGAAGGAGTGCCAAACAGGAGAAATAGAACATCCTGAAAAAGTACTCCATAACAAAGATAGCCGAATCCTATATCTGAGGGAATATCCGCAAGAAGTCCTGGATGAATAAAATCTGCTTTGGTAACCTCTCTACTATCTGATATCCAGCAAACTGAAGATGAGAGAAACCTGTAAAAAGAACCTAATACACAATCCCCCAAAATCTATATCTGAAACAAGACTAGGAAAAAAGTTAGAATGATACATATATATGTATATTTATATAGTAAATATACATATATATGTATTTAAAAGGAATGAAATAAAAACCTAAATAAGACAAAAAGGACAAAAAATAAAGGAACAAAAAGCTGTAAACATAAACGACAGATCAGACTGAAATATCTTAATTCATAAGAAAACTATGATTTAAGGTGAGATTATCATAAGAATTAGGAAAAACATTAATAATGTTATTATTAGTGTTATAAAAGCTATTGTTAAGATTAAAAAAATTAATATTAAAACTAACCTTGCTAAGATACCGTTTGAAATGGATATTTTTAGCTAATTTATATTTGGGATTAGAAATCCAATTAATACAAAAAGTGGATATAGAAAAAATCAATTTGTTGAGATGACTATTAGAATTATTAAAAATTCTTTGATTTCTCTCAAACCAAATAAACCAACTAATAATAATAAATAAAGTATCTAGTAAAAATCTAATAATTTTATTGAATTTGAATCTATAATTTATCCAGTAGAATTCACAATCCGAAATTTTATTAATTATATTAAAGTTAAAAAATTTAAAAGTATTACTAAGGATGTAATTAGAATCCAAACATTCATAATATAAATGATTTATGTCCTCAAGATGCAGATTGCAAAAATAACATTTATTATCATTATGAATGTTTTTTCTCTTTAAAAATTCTATTGTATTAAGTTTACCATGAAGAATTAACCACATGTGAATTTTGGATTTAGGAGGAGCATTACATTTCCACAAGTATTTAAAAGAGTTATTTAAAGTACCCGAAAAATTAATAAATCTATAAAAAGATTTTGGAGTATATTTCTTACTCTTATCCCATTCCCAACTAATAAAATCATTATCAATATCAATGTTATAAAGCTCTAATCTAGCATAAAGCAAAGAAAGATGTCTAAGGGTAGAACCTATTAAAATACTGTTAAAACTGAAATTCCAAGGAGGATCATTTCCCAGAGAATACACATCTTTAATTAAAGCATACTTAAAGTTGCAAATATCATACAATTCCTTAAAATCAAACTTGAGAGGCAAAACCGAAATCCAACTATCATGCCAAAAGGAAGTACAATTTCCTGAATGCACAATAGTCTTAGTTCCTAAGTTAAAGATTTCAAAACACTTTAAAATATTTTTCCAAAAATTAGAAAAATAATGGGAAGAAGAAAAATCAAATTGATGTAAATTGAAATTACCGTTATAATAATGTTTGGAAATGATCTGTTTCCAAATAGCATTATCATTTATATCTTTAAACTTCCAAAGCCATTTACCTAAGAGAGACAAATTCATGTTGCGTAAATTAATAACTCCTAAACCATCCTCCTTTTTAGTTTTACAAACAGATTCCCAGTTTACTAGACATTTTATATTATTATTAATACTATCCCCCACTCCATAAGAAATCTCTTCTAATTTTATCGATTTTATCAATAACCCAATCTGGAAACAGATGCATAGACATCTAGTAGATCGGTAAAGATGATAAAACCGAGTTTATTAAAACAAGCCTACCTGCTCTAGATAGAAATCTTCCATTCCAATTAGAAATCTTATTTTTAATTTTGTCAAAAATAATAAGCCAATCATCATGCTTGAGTTTTGAAGGTCTAATCACAAACCCTAGATATTCGAAAGGAAAATTCATACTTTTACAATTTAGAGTATTAGAAACTAAGTTTTCTACTCTTTCAAAATCATTTAAAACAAGAACTGAACTTTTATCAAAATTAATTTTTAAACCAGATAAAAGCTCAAAACTGTAAAGAATAAACTTGAGAGTAATAATGTGTCTAGGAAGATGAGAGGAAAAAAGTAAGGTGTCATCCGCAAATTGCAGAACCGATATACCATTACGCGAAATGTCATTTCCAATACTTCCTAGAGATCCATTATCCACTGCTCTCTTAATTATTTTAGAAAAAACATCAGTGGCTAAGTTAAACAATAAAGGTGATAAGGGATCCCCTTGCCTTAAACCTCTCTTTGATTGTATTTTATTACCTAGAATACCATTAACCATAATACTAGAATTTTCAGTTTTAAGCAAGGTCAAAATCCAACTAATCCATCTTTGACCAAAACCTCTAGCATGAAAAATATCTACAAGAAAATCCCAATCTATAGAATCAAAAGCTTTGGCAAAATCAAGTTTTAAAATCGCACAAGTTATATTATTTTTACAACAGAAATTAATATATTCTTGAACAGCAGCCACTCCATTAGTAATATTTCTCCCTTTAATAAAAGCCGATTGTGAACAATCAATTAAATCATTCATTTTTAAACTAAGTCTATTAGCAAGAACTTTAGAAATGATTTTTACTGAACAGTTGATCAAAGAAATAGGTCTAAAATCTTTTAAGTTGTTAGCTCCTACTTTTTTATGCAGCAAAATAACATTTGCGAAATTAAATCTCCCTAATTGCAAATTTCCATTATAAAAATCATTAAACAAGTTAATTAAGTCAAATTTTAAAACATCCCAAAAAGTTTTGTAAAATAATATAGGAAAACCATCAGGTCCAGGTGATTTATCACTTGGCATATCATTAATTGCTTTCCTAATTTCCTCTTCAGTGAAAGAATTATCTAACTCTGATAAATCAACAATAGAATCCGATGGATACAGATCTATCCATCTAACATTGATTCTATGTTTGCTTTTAGAACCAAAAATATCCTTATAATAGTTTGTAAAAGCCTTATTAAGATCTCTTTGGTCAACTAACTCTATATTATTAACAAATATGGAGTTAATTGTATTACTACATTTTCTACCATTAGCTATATTGTGAAAAAATTTGGTATTATTATCACCTTCGTTGATCCATTGAATTCTGGATCGTTATTTCCACATAACCTCCTCCTTTTCTAAAATAGAATTTAATTCATCTTTTAAATTAGTAAGAACATTACGTTCACCTATATTTAGAGATCTAGATTCTTCTATCTTATTAATTTTGAGCATTTCATTAAGAATATTGTCTTTTTTAATTTTAAGATTTCCAAAAACATTTTTGTTCCAGTTTTTAAGAAAAGACCTAAGCTCCCTAAGTTTAAAAACAAAAACTTTTGCAGAATTTTCCTTATTTCTAAAATTATGAAAACTCAAAGAAACCCATTTATCTTTAACAATATTCTCAAAGTTAGAATCCAAAAGCCACATCTTTTCAAATTTAAAATTGTTAAAAATAACTCTAAGATGCTCACAAATAAGGATAATAGGACAATGATCGGAGTAAGTATACGGTAAACCAGTGACTCTACAGATTGGAAATTTATCTTCAATCTCATCACTGACAAAAAATCTATCAAGAAGAGCCATGGAAGGAGACTCTCTAGCGTTACTCCAAGTAAACTCCCTATAAGAAAGGGGAATTTTGATCAAATTAGAATTGATAATAAAATGATCGAACTCCTCCATTGCAGAATAATCCCCTTCCTTCGGAGAACGCTCGCCTAAGAAACGCGTGACATTAAAATCACCCCCCAAAATCCAAGAACCCGGAGCTAAAGATCTAAAATCAAGGCACTCATCCCATAAAATTCTCCGATCAATTTTTGAGTTAGGCCCATAAACATTAGAAATATTTAAAAGCGAATTATCAGAAAGATTAATTAAAATAATATGAAGAGAGTGCTGTTTAGTAATACATTGAAGCAACTTAAAACAATTATCCTGCCACCCTATCATTACACCCCCTGAAGAACCCACAGAAGGTAGAAAGACCCATTTTCTAAAGTGATACCCTCCTAATCTTCTAAAGAAACGAAAATCAGGACAGTCAATTTTAGTTTCTTGAAGTAAAGCAATGTCAATAGAATAATCTTTAAAGAACGTTCTAACCTTATCACACTTATTCAAATCATTCAAACCTTATTCAAATCATACAAACCTTAGGTGAATTTTAAGTTAAGTAAATAAAAATGGAATTAAGTTATATTTGAAAATTTAAACTTAAGTGTTAAGTTAATTTAATTTAATGAATCTATAATTTAATATTGGAATTTAATAAGTGAATTATTATTAAATTTTGATTTTAGAATGGAGGTTTAAATTTATAAAATCATGAATATAAGGGTATTTGAATGATTATTTTAAAAGTGAAATTATATGATTTTATAAGTTAAAAATGATTATATAAAAATATAATTGTTTGTGAAATTATACTGAATATTTGAAGTTAATTAACTGCATTTCTGAAATGCTATTAATTCTAATGTTAATGATAATACAACATTTGTAAATGCTGTAGTTGATAATAATGAACCAAATGGCTAAATTTAATTAAAGGCTATTATAGAATTTTTGTAAATGTTATAATGGTTGAATTTAACTAAGTTTATTTGAAACTAATGTAGCCCTATTACAGCATTTTAAATGCTGTCTTCTGTTAAATTGAACTGTTTTAAATGTGACTTTCCGTAGCATTTTCTAAATGCTGCGAAAGTTGAATTTTCATTGTTTTAATTAATTTAAGTGAACAAATGAACTTTGAAAGATTAAAATTTTGGAAATTTAATAATTTAATTATTAAATATAATAACAACATTTTTATGATTTAAAATGAAGTAATTTGTTTCGAAATATAAACTATTTTAAAATATGATATTTTGAAATGATTTTTTTTGAATGATATTTGATTTCGAAGTATAAAATACCATTTTGAAATTTTAACCACGAGATGTATTTAATTTATGGTTTAACTGATCCTTAGAGGATGGGCGGTCCTAAGCATCCTTTGAGTTATTGTGCATTTCTACTACAGTTCACTTGAGTTGGTTTACATTATATAAGTATATATTGTCCTGACTCAAGTGTTTTGTGTTTTACTTTACGCTCGGGTCAGCCTGAGTATTTACAGCTTAGCTTTGGATTTCTTTCTGGAGCTAGGAATCACTGGAGATTCTACTTGTTTAGTTATCTGTTCCTTTCAGTTCAGTTGTTCTATTTCAGTTCTGGTATTCATAAACTTCTATTTATTTGAGATTTCTATTGTATATGTTTTCAAACAGATATTATGTATTATGTTTTGAGAGTTTGTTATAGTAGCTTCATGAACTACTATGGTTTTTATATTCCGCTGTGAGTTATTCTGATATGTTCTGTGTCTGTGATATTATGTATTTGATTTTATTTGCTCCAACTTTTATTACAATCTGTTATTTTGAATTATTCAAGTCAAACATGTGTGGATTATTGTCGATTTGAATGGTCCAAAATAGTGGGTCGTTACAGTTGGTATCAGAGCTTTGGTTTTTAGGCAAACCATAGCCTGCGGAGCAAAAACTCATTAGAGATAGGGTAGAAATACCCTAGAATGAGTGAAATCAATCTCAGAATCATTCCTTTGTGAGAGAACGTATTTTCGAAGTATAAAATGATTTTCAAATGATTTTAAAGGATTTTTAAAGATTATTTTGATATAAAATTTTCTTGTTTTGAAAGTAAATTTTCTGGACTTTATCCCTTTCGTATCCACCTTGTTAGTAATTTCTTTGATTAGGATTTCCTTAAAATTCTGAACTTCTATCTTAGTCGGGATTTCTTCGATTAGGATTCCTTTGAATTTGGAACGCTCCCACTTGTTCTGAAATCCATTCCTATCTCCCCTAATAGTATTCTTTTGATTTTTGGAGCATTCCATAACTCCACTTTGAATGACATTTATAGGGTGGCGATTCCGCCAATCTTTGAATGATTTGTAAAGGGGTGAAACTCCCTTATAATTGGCATTGATTCACCGGAGATTTATGTATCCTCGGTTTACGATGTTTTCTATCTTCTGCTATATTTAGATTCTATCTCTGGCGATCGAAGGTCGATTTGCCTTAGATTTTCGCATCGATTATATTCCTGAAGTCACGGTTGACCGATTAAGGTTGCCCGCGATTCATATAGGCTTGTTCATCTTCTATTGGTAATTTAATTATCTCATCTTCGTTCGAGCTTATCTTCGAATCAGAATTCTATTTAATTAGAGTTCCTCTAATTTTAATCTCTGTTTGTTTTGAAATCCATCCTTGAATCATTCCTTGGAAAATTTGTGATTGATTGTCTTTTGAAAACTGTGTATTCATCGAAGTTATTATTTTGATAAGGATGACCATATTTTATATATAAGGATCTATATACCTTTTAATTGATAATTTAAACTTTTGAATGGATTTGAAATTTTGAAATTTATATAAGAAATGGTTTTATATAAAATAATTTATAACTGAAGATTTTGAATCTAAATTTGAGTGATTGGACTCCGGCATTTTTGAAACTATTTTTAATATTTGAAATAAAAATAATACGATTTGAAAGTATTTTCCGAATAAGAAATGTTTCAAATGATTTTAATGAGTTTAAAATGATTTCGAAGAAATTTCAAAAGAAGTTTTCGAGAAAATGGAAGTCCAGAACCCACTTATGTCGCTGGAAAATAATTTCGGTGATGAATGCATGCATCATCGACATTGATTTTCGAGTTTCTAAGTGGGGGAGAGGCCACTTCGATAGCTTTGCTGTGACGACCGCCCATGACCCCTGCACCGAATCTAGAGACAGTGCGCTGTAAAGTGTGCCAGGCGACCATGGACGATTGTCAAGGTAAATTAAAGCAACAGAATCTATCGTATTACTCACAGCGCATGGACAAAATACAATAGAACATATGTATAGTGAAGCTTTACAGAACAAAATGACATCATATAAAACTTCATAATAGTTGAATACAAGCATCCAAATAGTCAATACATCAAGCCTCACTACATATCTCTCAGAGAATACAAAACAGCGGAATATCCAGTACATATAAGAAGATAATATGCAACCCTCTAGCTCGTCTTCGATATCAGCATCGTGAGAAGAGAACAGCACCTGTCACCTGCTACCTAGTCTGCCCGTCCCAAAATGGACGAACAGCCCAAGGCAATAAGAATTAAAACATAAAGCCTTGAGTCAGACAACAGTCTTAGTGAGCAGTAAATTAACTAACAACATACCAAAAGAGCATAAAGGAAAAGGAATAGGAATACAACCCTCCCACTCCAACCTCATTCTACAGTGATAGCCCCCAGACACACACTAAGCAGAAACAAACATAGCAGAGCATACAATTTAAAGTAAAGCTACTATCACTCGAGTCAAGGGCGATGTTTTCCAAGTACCAAGGCCTAAATCAGATAAGCACCCAGAAAATACCGCTCTTGAGTCCGAATGACGATACAACCAAACATCCATGACTCTGGCTATCACTGTTATCATTGCTTCGATATCACCGTTAATTGAATGACCGGCACATTCTTTCAGCCGTCCGTCAAGGGCTAATGGAAACCCCGGTTCTAGACATAACTCCCGCACGTCGTCGCAGCCCGTGCCTAGGACTATCGAATCTGCCCAGAGTACTCGACCATCAACAGTTGGCCGTTGGGACTATCGAATCTGCCCAAACGTACTCTTGCTTAGAGCATGCTAGAACCTTCAACAACGATGCTATCCAAGCCTCCTAGTCATCCTCCTCGACGACTATTCTCTTATCCATTCATTATCCCCAACTCGAATCATATCACCGAGTTATCAACATGCTTGGAATGATCCCGTCTGGATTAGACCAAGTCTTCATCATATGATTGCCTCGCTTCATCACATCCTCGCGAAGCCTCATCTCAACATCACATCATCAAATCCATGCATAAGAGCTTCATCATCCCGCTACATATGCCACGAGCAGCTTTTCCAATTCAAGAGCCTTTCCCTTAGCTTTTGAATCATCTTCGATCTAGATCTAATCATCAATCATCTAGTTCATAACAATCAATCAAATCAAACATCAATCCAAACAATCAAGCATTCAAATATGATCTAAGTAGACAATTATAACAATAATGGCATTTTCGTAATTAAAGAGTTGAAAGTCCAATAAGCATGAAAACATGGATTATATCTCTACAAACTTGATGAATGAACTTGCATAGGTTAACATATGATAAAATGGATGTAACATCATCATGAACAATGGATCTATATGGATCTACACTTAGGATGAAGAAAATGCATGGAAATCACTATTTTAACACCAAATCGGGCCAACAATCCGATATACTCCTTTGGATCCGTGTGAGAGATAATCACCACTCACCAAATCACCTAAATAACCTCAAATCAATACGCTTTAGATCTGGACAGCGAAGGATCAAGCTTGATCTATCACGAATCCGCTTCAAACGATGAAATCTCTCTTGAAAAGATGAAGATCTTCAACTTTAGCTCTTGAATATTCAATCTTGATCTTCAATTTGGATGGAAGGAAGCACTAGATTAGAGTGGAGAAAAGAAGTGAAGAAGTGTAGAAGTCGAGCTCTCAAAATGGCAGCACTTCGTCGCTTCAAAATCCGGATCCCAAAAATGAAGAGAAACTCTCCTATTTATAGCTGAAATCCCTATCTCGTCTGCCTCCATGAGTCGTCTACGACTCACGACTCAAAGCCCTACGACTCAACGACTTAACACACTTCTGCCTATGACTCACGACAAAACAGTTATCTCCTAAGTCGTCTCCGACTTATAGCATGCGCCTACGACTCACCAGACCCCCTGTCTACGACTTAACAGTTAACTCGGCTACGACTTATCAACCTCACGACTTAGCTAGGCTACTGGGATACTCGTCTACGACTCAACTGGATATACGACTCAACTACTAAGTCATCTACGACTTATCAAATTCCACTATCCTACGACTTATAACCTAGCAGCCAACTACTGAGTCGGTCACGACTTAACAAATAGCTGGGGTTACGACTCAACTGGTCAGACGACTCATCAGATAACCAGGGTACGACTCATCAGATAACTGGGTACGACTCATCAGATAACTCGGTCACGACTCATCAGATAACTGGGTACGACTCATCAGATAACTCGGGTACGACTCATCAGATAACTTAACTCGCCCAGTCCTTAAGTCGCGCCTACCCCTTAAGTCGTTCAAACGACTTATCCTTACACCCTTAACTAGCCAAACCCCTGAGTCGCTCCTATCCCCTAAGTCGTATACGACTCATGACCTACACTAAGTCGTTCACGACTCAGGACTTAGCCATTTTCGCCTAAAATCTGAAATGGCTCAAAAACTCTAAAAATCCCAAATTCTGTCGAACTTGTCGATCCGTTAAAAATACGGGTCGTTACATTTGCTATGCGATTGATTTGTGAAACCAATTTTGATTTCAAATTTCGAAGTGTGATGTGATATTCGAAAGATATATGTATATATATTTGAACAATTTGAATTGAGCCGGTGTTCAGTCCTTGAGTTTTGGATTTGATTTGATATAACCCTATCTTTTGGAATTGATTTACTGATTTGTTGGTGATTTCCAACTCTTGGATTGAAATATGATTTCTTCAACTATTTTGAAGGTTCGAGCACTTCCAAATCAAGGTTAACTTTTCAAAGCTAAGTAATTTTGAAAAGTATAAAGTATATAAGTTTGGTATGTATGTTTAAAGTGTGTAGTAATATGATTTAAATAAGTTGAAATTGTTTTGTTAAGTAAATGAATAAGGCTATTTTTAATTTTTTCTAATATGAAATTTAGATTTGAAATGTTTTGAGAAGAATTTGGTCTTCAAAATATTTTGAATAAAATTTAGTTTAAATGTTGTAACTGAGTAACATCTTTATAAAACTATATTTAACAAGTTGGAATAGATACATAAGTTGTACGTATGCTGTTTTATTCGCATAATTAATTTGATCCAAGTTTGAGTACACAAGTTCGAGGTGAATTTCACCATTTCGTGTTAGGATTTTTCATTTGATTCTTAATGGCGAATATTTAATATGGATTTTGGGCTGGATTCTAGATTTCTTTATCATAGTATATGGCTATGCAAGGAGACTGATGGCTTTTAGTCGAGAAACCATATCGAAATCCGCACTAGGGAAGTCGAATGGACAATACTAGTTCGAAAGCGAACTTGTGTGATCGAGCCAGCGATCAAATGTGATTTTGCGAAATGATGACATACGTACATATTATATTCTAATTAATATCACTGATATACTTGACGCTGAAATTGGAAGTTGTTGGGTTGGATATCTTTGTAATTTAATTGGAATTTTTTTTATATGAAAACTACTATCAAATTTAAAACAATTTTTCAAAACTATTTTTCTTTTATTCTTCTTAAACTAACTATTTTATTCTATTTTTCATACAAACTATTTTATATACAAAACTATTCTTAATTAAAAATCTTTTAGTAAGCAAAAATGTTCAATCCCATATGGCTTTTCATGCAACAAAATTTATTTTTGAAAATTTTGATCCTTATATAAGATAAACTTTATGTAAGTATAAGATGATTTTGAAAACCATTGATTTTGATAAATGAATAATTGAAGCTTATATTAGTATGAAAGGATATTTGGTTTACCTGTAATTTGAGTTTATTTAAAAATAATGGATTTATGAAATAAATATTTCAACACTAAGTAATAATGAAGTAATATTTGAGATATATGAAATTAAAAAAAATTAGTTTTGAAATATGGTATATTTAAGCCTTGAAACATATTTGAGACCTAATAGTTTATTTTGTAAATCAAATCTATATTTGAAATTCGATAATATTTGAAATGGTTTTGTTGGAAAACTAAATTGAATTGAAACTGATGGTTTGAATTGAATTAAAATTGGAAATTTTAGATTTTGGTTTAATTGAATAAATTTGTGAAATGTAAAGAATTA
The DNA here is from genome assembly GCA_030737815.1 of Allium fistulosum. Taxonomy (NCBI): domain Eukaryota; kingdom Viridiplantae; phylum Streptophyta; class Magnoliopsida; order Asparagales; family Amaryllidaceae; genus Allium; species Allium fistulosum. The sequence goes on along the minus strand of CM060902.1, from coordinate 371,277,378 downwards.
AGGGAATGTTTTATGATTTCAAATGTATGATTTCAAATTGTTATGATTTTCAAAGGGAAATGATTTCAAGTATTTGGTTTCGAAAGATTTACAACTTTGAAAGTAGTATGATTTTTGAAGTGAATATATGTTTGAAATGGAAATGAATTTGTTTGACCTAAATTTTGTTGATTTGAAAATTTGGATTAATTTCTAAATCTATTGTTTAAGAAACTTTGAAACTAAATTTATTTAATTTGAGAAGAAATAATTTGGTGGAATTGCATATGATTTTGAAACTGAATTGATATTGAAACAAATTGAAATTTGAGAACCTTGTGTTACTAAATACTTGATTTGGGAGTTATCGAACTTATATAAAATTTGGTTTGTATAAGTATGATGTTGATTCGAAAACTATGGATTTGAAAAGGTATTCAATTTGAAAAGTGAAATCTTATATAATTGAAGTCTATATAAGTGTGATTTGATATACTATTGATTCTGGAAAGTATTTGATTTGAAAATAAAATCTTATATATAATGGACTTTATATAAGTACGATATTTGAAAGTGATTTGAAAAGGTACTATATGATACATATTTTCGAAGTAAAGATATGGAAAGTGCCTTCTGCTTGATATCCGCTTTGTGGCCACATTGTGGATTCATTCTATCGATATTTCTCTGATTTTTGGTTTTCCGGATATGATACTCGAGTTTCCATCGAATTCCATGGCGTTACCCATGGTCTTACGAGCGCGACTGCATAGCGCAACTGCTTGGCTGAGATGGCCTAGGGGTACGGATTGTTTCCTGGGGGATCTAGGCGTAACCACTGTGTATCCTGCATTCTACTAGTCATCATGGCGTAACTCGCAGGGCTGAGAAAGCTTACGGATATGGATTGTTTCCTGGGGGATCCAAGCGTAACCATTGTGTATCTGCGAACTATGGTTAGACAAAGGTTTTGTTTGTTTTTGTTTGGATTGTACTTTCCATATCTGTTTTTAAAAAGTTTTCCAGTATTTTCACTGGGTGTTGAAACAAGTCTACTAAGTACCTGGAGAATTCTAGCTTTGCGCCTGATCAACGCACTGCCAGAGTCTGCAGGAACGAGGATAAACTTGTTAAGACATCGAGTTATAAAAGTATTTTGATAAAATATTATATAAATGATACTTTGATCAGTTATTACGTTTTTAAAGGATTTTAAAGTGTTTTAAATATTTTACCTCTTTAACCAACAATTTAAAATAATGGTTCATCCTTCTCTTTCAACCTGCTTTCCCTCCTAGCTATTTTTTTTCCTACCTTCTTTCCTAATGTCTTCCAACCTATTGTTCTTTCTAGTTGTTTCTCTGCTTCCTTCCTTTTCGGGGACGAAAAGATTTGAGTGGGGGAGAGTGTAACAACCCTAGATTTCTACATATATTTAAATTTGACTTTATTTTTATTTTAAATTATTTTAAACTTGTTTTATTTCAAAATTTCATTTTTAAATATAAATGTTGATTATTATGTGAATTGTAAGTTCAAACTGGTATAATTTGTAAATTTTCCTAAAAAGTGAATTTGTGGTCAACTGGTCAAACTGACTTTTAAACTTTAAATTTGAATATTTAAATTCTTAAATTTTATCTTTTATTATGAAAATATATTTAATAACATGAATACTGCTTTTCGTTTCATTGGAAACGGATTTGAATTGCGAAAGTTATGTACATTTCAATTTTGAGTGCAATTTGATTTATTTAACAATTTTGTCTATTTTAAAGTATATAAATTACATTTTCTTTGTCTTATTCTCTTTTAATATGTGTTAATATGTTATTTTATGTATACTTTGTCTTTTAACATTTTTAAAGTGATGTTATAATTTTCCAAAGCTTATTGAATTTATTTTCTATTTTTAAAGGCTAGTTTCTATTTTTCTGTTATTTTCTTCAATTAAATTATATTTAATTTAAAATTTATTTATTCATTTTTGTGAATGAATTTTTATTTTATGTTGTTATCTTTGTTTAAATATATTTTACAAGTCCATATGAATTTTCCAAAATTTATTCCATTTAATTTCAAATTTTCTAGAGTAGTTTGCAATTTTGTGCTATTTTCTTATTTTATATTTATTTAATTAATAAATATTTATTTATATTTTATATTTTTGTTGCAATTTTGAAATTTTAACTGAAATTATAATTATTTTCAGCTATTTAAACTTATATAAATAAATTAAAGAAATTTGAAAAGGCTTTTGACTCTTGGTTTCCAATGGCTTTTTGTGTTCACACCTTTTCACATTTTAACGTTTCTTTTCACTCAAATGGCCATATCTCTTCATTCTTTCAGCTGCCACCTTCGTTTCACTTTCACGTACATTCATTTTCTCATTTCTGAACAAAAAAAATTCGGCCATTGCCTTTGAGAAAAGTTTGGGTAAAATTTCTTTTTCTTTTCTTTTGTTTTACTTTTATTCTTCTTTGATTTGAGTTTTGCACTTGCTCTTCACCTCTATAGGTTCGGCCATGCTCCTCTCCATGACCTGCCACCTCCACCACCACCTGAGAACACCACCATCATCACCACTTCTCTGACCAAACCTCAAGCCATGCCTCCTTGTGGATTGATCCATCACCAAAATCCAACAAACTCCATAAAACTTGCCTAGACCGAACACATCATCCACATCCACCACTTCCACCACCCATGGCCGCCACCAACACCACCTCCACCACCTCCAGCACCACCTAAACTCTCGGCCACACCATCCCCTTGGCTGCTATAGTGAGGGCCGTGACCTATATGCCCTTGGCCGAGCCAAACTATGGCCTTAAACCCTTGTATATTGCTTTGTTAGTGTAGTTCCACCACCACCCACCTTTGCACCACCTTCTAGCATGATAGGCCGACCCTTAGCAACCCAGACCTGAACCAAAAACATTGCTTTAGACCTGTAATACACTCATGGCCGAACTCAATGTGAGTTGGAGACAAGTGCAAAACAATTCTGCTTCGATTTGTGCAGTCTATTCTATCATTGTTTATCGTATTTGCATTTGAACTTATGTATATTATTATTGTTTGTGTGACTTGTATTCAAGGGATTCGATACTTTGGCTCCTCCACTCTTATTTGAATCGTGTTATCGTGCTTGTTTGGATCTCATTCGTGCATTCGTCGTTGTGTCTCCAGCATAAAACAGTGAGTTATTCTCACCAGACAATATGTACATATATAACTAGTGAATTGACCCCTTTTGAATCTGTAAACTGCATTATCATGTTACACTTGCTATGTTATGATTTTATGATGTTCACCCATGCTTAAACACCTATTATATTATATGTTACTGTTATATTATGTTGTTCTATTATTTTTATCAGTTTATCACAGTGCAAGTTCCCTTTAGATTAGAATCACTATGGGTTGAAATGATACATACCCGAACGGACTTTAGAATAGGAGAAAATCGTTATGGGCTGAAATGATAGGCCTGAATGATTTTCAATTATTTTCATTTACTTGGGATTGCGGGTTTGAAATGATCAAACCCGGGTATCTTTGTAAATTACGGGTTGAAATGATAAATTACCCGTATCACTTTACCTAGGCTAGAAAATGAAATACAGACCCGTTGTTAAAATATGTTTTTATAATTTTTTTTAAATATTTTAGAAATGTAAATATTATAATATTTTTGGTTTAAACTAAATAAAAATGATTTTTGTAAAGCATTATTGATTTTCTGAAAATTTATAAGTGAAGTAAATTAATGGTAAAATTAGAAAATTTGAAATGTAAGTTATTTTGGGAAATTTTAATTTAATGATCATTGGAATTTAAATTAAATATGAAATGTGATAAATTCATGATAATTTGGATTAAAGTGAATTTAAATGATTTTTATATTATATTTATGATTTTGAATAAAGTTAAAATGTGAAATGAATGAATATTTAAGTTGAAATTTTGAAATATAACTAAAATTGGAAATTTGTGAATTTGGCTTAAAGGTGAATTTTAAGTTAAGTAAATAAAAATGGAATTAAGTTATATTTGAAAATTTAAACTTAAGTGTTAAGTTAATTTAATTTAATGAATTTATAATTTAATATTGGAATTTAATAAGTGAATTATTATTAAATTTTGATTTTAGAATGGAGGTTTAAATTTATAAAATCATGAATATAAGGGTATTTGAATGATTATTTTAAAAGTGAGATTATATGATTTTATAAGTTAAAAATGATTATATAAAAATATAATTGTTTGTGAAATTATACTGAATATTTGAAGTTAATTAACTGCATTTCTGAAATGCTATTAATTCTAATGTAAATGATAATACAACATTTGTAAATGCTGTAGTTGATAATAATGAACCAAATGGCTAAATTTAATTAAAGGCTATTATAGAATTTTTGTAAATGTTATAATGGTTGAATTTAACTAAGTTTATTTGAAACTAATGTAGCCCTATTACAGCATTTTAAATGCTGTCTTCTGTTAAATTGAACTGTTTTAAATGTGACTTTCCGTAGCATTTTCTAAATGCTGCGAAAGTTGAATTTTCATTGTTTTAATTAATTTAAGTGAACAAATGAACTTTGAAAGATTAAAATTTTGGAAATTTAATAATTTAATTATTAAATATAATAACTTCATTTTTATGATTTAAAATGAAGTAATTTGTTTCGAAATATAAACTATTTTAAAATACGATATTTTGATATTTTGAAATGAATTTTTTTGAATGATATTGAATTTTGAAATGATATTTGATTTCGAAGTATAAAATACCATTTTGAAATTTTAACCACGAGATGTATTTAATTTATGGTTTAACTGATCCTTAGAGGATGGGCGGTCCCAAGCATCCTTTGAGTTATTGTGCATTTCTACTACAGTTCACTTGAGTTGGTTTACATTATATAAGTATATATTGTCCTGACTCGAGTGTTTTGTGTTTTACTTTATGCTCGGGTCAGCCTGAGTATTTATAGCTTAGCTTTGGATTTCTTTCTAGAGCTAGGAATCGCTGGAGATTCTACTTGTTTAGTTATCTGTTCCTTTCAGTTCAGTTGTTCTATTTCAGTTATGGTATTCATAAACTTCTATTTATTTGAGATTTCTATTGTATATGTTTTCAAACAGATATTATGTATTATGTTTTGAGAGTTTGTTATAGTAGCTTCATGAACTACTATGGTTTTTATATTCCGCTGCGAGTTATTCTGATATGTTCTGTGTCTGTGATACTGTGTATTTGATTTTATTTGCTCCAACTTTTATTACAATCTGTTATTTTGAATTATTCAAGTCAGACATGTGTGGATTATTGTCGATTTGAATGGTCCAAAATAGTGGGTCGTTACAACATGTGTAGTGAAGGCCAGTGATCAAGCAACATAGCAACTAGTTCATATATATGACAACAATGCAGACCACATTCAAGTGCATCGAACCACACAGCAGTGACAACCAGACTACAATTACAAAGCCATAGTTCAAATAGTAAAGAGCTGCAACTAGTGCAACTGCAGACTAATGAACGCGCTACAACCGAAGACAAAATCAAGCAGGGAATTTAAAAAACGATCGAAGTCAGATAATATAAGGAATGCGAACTCGAGCAAGTCCAGCTACCACATGAAAGCAACCATACATATATACATGTGTGAAACAACATGTATACATATAGGCAGTGTCCAAATTCAAGTGACAATCGACCCACAAAACTGTACAGAAATAATTTTTATTCACAAACACACATGCATACATAAATACTTATATATGTATACACAGAACCAGCTGCAGTAAAAATCAAATGATCAAATGTTCCAGGTCGGAAACACTACAGAACATTCAATTGTTTTTAACAAAGTGGACAGTGCAACCAAGGAACATATATATGAAATGCAGCAGTGTATATTAGTCAACATGTATGCAACAGTGACAACAGTGGCTGCAACAAGACTCACAAAGTATACACGTGAAATCAAGTATGCAGTGAAGTAGGTAAAACACAGATGATCAAATGTCGCAGGAGTTTCAAATTGAATAAGTCAGTGCTGAAGTTAAAAAATTATCACAGTCACCAAGCACAAAGAAAGGAACCAAAGTCAAGATTAAATGCCATAAAATCAAGCCGTGGTAGCCAAAACAAGAAAGAATCGAACCATGATAATCAAGTAATCATGAAGATATACGATTTGAACAAGTTAGAAACATCTCAAGCATTCAAGCAAAATTGAACGGCAAAACAAATTATCAGACGAACGAAAATCAAGGGAATTAAACCCTATTTAACTGTTAACATCATCGGCAGGTAAGAGTATTCGAGTTTAAGCAATAACACAGAACAAAGTTTCAAATCAATAACTCGAATCAAATCGAGTTCAAGCATATCTACGAGAATAGCAAAGCAATTCACATACCGGATTCAATTCAAACTCTATTCGTCGAAGCAACTACTAGTAAACCAGAGTGACAAATCGATCGACAAAGCAAGGAAAGCAAAATCACCTATTCGATCAATCAACTAAAGTCGGCAGCTTCAACAAAGTAAAACCCTAAAAGGAACTAACGAAGAGAAGCAGGCATTTGTCAAAGAAAAGGATTCAGGCCGAAATAACAAAAGGAAAAAGGGACACTTGTTTTATCTCTATTTTTATTTTGGGCTGGTTTTCTCTTTGGGCTTTTAATTGTTTAAATTAGGATTTTATTATTTTTATTGTTTTAATTTGTATTTTATTTTTAAACGTTTGTAATTTTTTAGTCGTGTGACTAGTGGACAAATTACGGTGGTGTAGTTCGAGAATTCGCAACTCAGTGGCTGAGTTGTGGCAGGGTTTTGAGCGTAGAGTTAGGTTAGTCGATAGCGGGTGTCGCGAGTTTACATGTGTAAGCGTCTGACTACTTAATTTCTAGTGGAAACCTTGGGGGCAACATGTAGGCAGGGTTTTGCCGAAGCTGGGTAAATCTGTGTGTTCTATTTTCTGCTTTTAATATTCTGCTATTATCTGTGCTACTATAATTCTGCTATATCTGTATTGCGATTATTTTATATACTTCCGCAATAAATTTTTATAATTGATAGTATCACCCTATTTACCCCCCTCTAGGGTGAAATTGATCCTACAGTTATTAGTGATGTTAGTCTACTTAAAACAGTTTATTACTTTATATATTCTTTATTAAAAAAAATTGAGTTATGAACTCAACATTTCATCTTTATATATTTTTGTTTAAAATCTCCGAGATGAAACGTGACCGAAATCCAAGATTTAAAACCTTGCTTAGTACATCCATTATGACTAGTGTACGTAACGCTCTCCATACGATGGACAATGAGTTACTCATAACCATTAGAGACACTAAAATGTTACGTACATGTGATTGTTTGAACAATTACTGAATAACTCACCAAGAGTCTTTACAAGTTAAATACAAAGCCAGGTAGAAGATCTCATGTGATGATGTGCCATAGTCTTTTGACCTGTGAATACTGTGAATGTGTGTTTAAACTAGGAATGGCAATGGGGCAGGTTGGGGCGGGTTTTTAGTGCCCCATACCCGCCTCGGATTTTTTAGACCTCGCCTCAGACCCGCCCCGTAGACCCGGTGCGGGTCTGGAATTTTGCCCCGTACCCGGGACCCGTGCGGGTCAGGGTAGACCCGACCCGCCCCAAGACCCGATGAGTCTCTATGTATTGATTGAAAATTATGTAGCAACGTACATATATTTATTTGTTTATACTTGTTATCACCAAATAATATATGAAATACAAATAACAATGAGTCTATGGGAAGTTAATAAAAATGATGTCTACAATAACAATTCAGAAAATATATACATATGTAACGACCCGCTATTTTGAACCATTCAAATCGACAATAAATCCACACATGTCTGACTTGAATAATTCAAAATAACAGATTGTAATAAAAATTTGGCAAAACTCAGCATATGCAGTAAATAAATCAATCACATAATCACAGACACAGAGTAATACAATAATACGCAGCGGAATAGATAAAATAGTAGTTCATGAAGCTACTATATAAACATCAGAGTTAGAAATAAAATACAACAGAATATCTCAAATGCAGTGAAGTCTCCAGTACAACAGATGACTTCTCTGAACAAATCAACTAGAAGAGCTGAAAGCTGAGGCGATAGTTGGATCTCCAAAGGAAGCTCCAAACTCCAAGGGTGAGTCTCAAATGCTGTATCACTCGGTCTGACCCGAGCGTAAAGCAAAACACAAAACGCTCGAGTCAGGATTAACATTCTTATATAAATAAATCCAACTCAAGTGAAATATCAATTGAAATACGAGTAACTTAAAGGATGTCGGGATAACCATCCTCTAAGGATCTTCAGAACTATCTACAAGGTGGAAATATACATTTTAACACCGTGGTCATTTCAATTAAATTTATACTTCAAAACCCAAATATCATTTCATTTCAAATATATCCATTTTCCAAAATAGTATATATATATATATATTAAATGATTTAAAAAGTAAAGTATTTAATTTCCTCAAGTCTAGCAAATCGATTCAAATCAACTTCAAATTCCAAATTCAAATTTATTCAAATCTCAATTCATCAATTTAATTCATTTCTAAACAGATCATTTAAATTTTCAATATATTTCAAAACTTTAATATTCAACATTTTCAAAGTTAAATTTAACAGTTTCATATAGCTCTTGATTTAACTTCATTATTATTTAATCAGGGAATATTCACTTAATAAATTCAATATCATTTAACTAGCCTTAAATTACATTTTTACTAAATATTTCCTTAAACTTTAGTTAAACAAAAAAAAATATTCATTAGATTACTTATAAATCAAACTCAAGTTATAAATCATATCTTACATCTCAGTTTCAATAAGTTTCAAATCGGTTTAATTAAATAAAATTCTTTATTGAATACAATTTCAACTAAATTCAAATTATCTTTCTAACCTTAACTTATTCAAATTATTACCAAAATCTATTTTGAAATATATTTTAAACACTCAACATATTATATGTATTTAAATCAATCATTCCCATTTATATATAATAATTTAAGGCTCAACATTTATTAAAACCATATATTTCTTTCCAAAACCATAGAATTCATTTTTAAAATATTTATATATATGGACCAACAGTGTCTGTATATATATTTATCATATGGTTAAGTGATACAGATATTTATCATTTCAATCCGAAATTTAAATATATACGGGTAGATATCATTTCGACCCGTAATCCCAATTTCAATTCAAATGAAAATCGCTTGGGTTTATCATTTCAACCCATAACGAAATTCTCCTATTCTAAAGTCCGTTCGGGTATGTATCATTTCAACCCATAGTGAATTCTATACTAACAGGGAACTTGCAGAGTGATAACAGATAATAAAAAATATAACAACAGGCATATATCATCAATATAAATAATAGATATTGGTGTTAGATGTCATAGGTGAACATATACAGATAATGGTAATAACAGGCATATAAATACTAGATACTGGTGTCAGATGTCATAGGTGGACAGATACAGAAAATAGCATATATATACAGCAATGAAATTAACTAACAGTAGTAATATTTTAATTGTCGTTTCAATTGAAATTGAATTTAATAAATAAAAGAACGTTAATCGTGAGTGATTGCTCACCTTTCGAGGTTAGAGAGATAGACAATGAAGTTGAGTTATGAAATGCAAGCACGACTTCCAAAGCAAAGTTAGATGGTACAATTTCGACGGAAAAGCTGATAGATAGAAATTGATGAGAACGGATCAAATTAGCTTGATAAAATTGAAACGAAGATTATATGATTAATTTATTACTTTCTTTCAAAATGAACGTTAAATCAAAACACGCATTTTAAAAAATGAAATATATATATATATATATGCACACCCATGAAAACCATATAACTTTAAAACACTTCCATTTCATATTAATTTTAAATAACAAATATATAATCATTCAAAATGTCACATATATAGTATATTCATTTTATGGTTGTCGTTTCCATGTAATAAATATTCATTTTAAACCAATATTAAAATAATATATATGTATAGTTAAAAAAATCAATGTTCTAACATAAAACACATATATTAAAGATCAACACACATATATATAATATCTTTTGAAATGAATACTTATGTATATATATAATTATTATAGTTTATTACTTTCCTTTTCAAAATATCCAACAGGAAATCAAACAACTTATGCACATATATGTGCAGATAAACAATATTCTTTATAATACATTGTTAACTTACTCCTTTTTTTTATTAAACCTTTATATATAACAAAATATATGTATAAAATAAAATATTTGTATATATAAAAATCAAAACGTTTCAAACATATATTCAAAAACTGGATCATATAAATAACAATGTATTTAGTTAACGCATAGTATAAAATTCATTTATACAACACTCTTATATATATATAAATCTTGTATAAGTAAACCTTTATAGCTTCATAACTTATTTACTTTCACATATAACAAGATCAGTACAAAAGAATGCAAATTTTTCTCAAATCCTTTTGAACGTTTATAAGAAAAATTTTAAACAATAAATATACCTTCTTATTTAGGAAAGGAAGTAAGCATGCACTTGTAGGAGAAACGTGAGTGGAGGTTGAGGGTTGTAGGCGGTGGAAAGGGAAGAGGGGCGGAGATAGCTTCAGGCGATGGGTATATACGTCGCGCAATTTTTTTTTTCTTTTTTTTTAATCTGGCGTAGGCCATGGAAAAATTTGGGAGGAGGAAAAGTAAGCAATGGTGGGGAGTGGATCTCGAAAATGAAGAAGGAGCAGGCAACAATGAAATATATGAAGAGAGAGGTAGTGGAAAGCTATAGAGAAAAATATAATATAAAAGGTAATAATAAATGAAAATCAACGTTCATGCGTTGATTCAGCAGAGAAGTTAAAGCAAATAAGAAGAGAATGGATTGATTTAAAGGAAAGGCAATGAATGGTTTAGAAATAAATAAAATGTAAAACGTATACGTTTTAATTTCAAAAAGGAAAGAAATAAATACGGGGATGGCAACAGTCAAAATGCACATTTAGGCTAATAATAGAATATAAAAGTAAGAAACTCAAAAGGATAGGCACAGAGATGTGAAATCAGGGAGACAAGGGAATCAAGTGATCTTTCAAATTTATAACGTTGGCAATAAATATAGAATAAATGAAAATGAAGAGGGGAAGAAATAAACTATTTATGGGCGATGAATTTATAAAAGGAACCATGATGTGTACAATAATTGAAATGAAAACGTACACAAATAAATGATTACCAGTGAAGTTAAAAAGGCAATAATAGTGTAATTGTGAATCGTTGCCACATAAACAAATAAAACGTATACAAATCTTTTACCGGTTATGTGATGGCAACGGTCACCCTTAATTGAGCTGAATAATAAAAGCCAATGCTTTGAACGTATGCCATAAATTAAGTAACAGACACTGATTTCTAAATTTATTAGTAGCTAGGAATAGCAACGTTTGAACGTGAATTGGAAAGCAATTAATACTGTGGTCCAGCCTGTACGTTTCAAATTTTGAAAACGAAGAAAATAGAAATGGAACAGGTTGCAAAAGGAAAGCCACACATATAAATGGAATAAAACGTTAACAATGAAACGTGCCACATTCAATGGAAAGAAACTGAAATGATAACGTCAAGCACGGGAATTAAGGACAATAAAGTAGAAAGTATGAGAAACGTAAAAGTGAACAAACGAATGAATGCAAGCTACAAATATATATATATATATATATATATATATATATATATGATGTAAAATATTATGTTTCTACCAGAGAGAAGAGAAAATGTTTGAAATGGAATAAATAGGGAAGGAACAAACCCGAAATGAAATAGCAACGGATAGAAAATTAAAGAGCTACAGCATGAATACGGGGAGTAATAATGGTATGGTATTGATTGGATTGTAACTGATGTAAAACTTGAATGGACAGGGAAGAAATAAAATTTATGGTAACAGTCGATTCCCTTGATTTCATGCAAATTTATTTTCAACAATTCTTAACTGATTGGAATTTAATAGAATTACATAATAAATAAACTTTCATATAATTAATTGAAAATTTACCATTTGCTATATTTAATTATATGTAATCCAAATAAATTTTTTTTCAAAATTTTATTATTAATAATTTCTCAAAAATCCAATTCAATACGTTATAAACCAATTAAAAATTGCTAAACTTTTATGGGTCGTTACACTCTCCCCCACTCACAACTTTTCGTCCCCGAAAAGGAACAAAGTAGGAGAATTAAAGCAACCAGAAAGAAAATAGATTGAAAGACAAGATAAACAATAAATTTAAAACTATACAAATTTACTTGAAATATTCATTTAAAAACATCATTTGAAATTTAATTTTCTTTAATACTTTAATACTTTTCAAAACTCCTTTGAAAACGATTATTTACATTATTACTTATATTTACAAAGAAGCTATTGAAAATTTTAAACCCAAAATTTATAAAAAAAAACTTTTTTATTTATCTCAAGATACTTCCAACATTATAATAAATTATAAATCATTCACTTTAAATATGTTATAATTAATTAATAACTTCTGAAACACTAAAAATTTTCTATTATACCATGTAGTATATAAATAAACAATATTTTAAAGGATATATTCAAAAGAAGGAAAGAAGATAGATTCGGAAAAGAGAATATAGGTGAATAAATAAAGCAGGGCAGATAAGGTAGATTCAAGAGAATAGTATCGGGCACGAATAATTAATTTAGAACCATAAGAATTTCAATTTCAAATATTAATACAGAATTCCTTTGTTGAAAATACTTTTATAATAATATACTTTTATAACTCGATGTTTCAACAAGTTTATCCTTGTTCCTGTAGACTCTGGTAGTGCATTGATCAGGCGCAAAACTAGAATTCTCCAGGTACTTAGTAGACTTGTTTTAACACCTAGTGAAAATACTGGAAAAACTTTTTTTTTTAAAACAGATATGGAAAGTACAATCCAAACAAAAACAAACAAAACCTTTGTCTAACCATGGTTCGCAGATACACAATGGTTACGCCTGGTTCCCCCAGGAAACAATCCGTATCCGTAAGCTTTCTCAGCCCTGCGAGTTACGCCATGATGACTAGTAGAATGCAGGATACACAATGGTTACGCCTGGATCCCCCAGGAAACAATCCGTACCCCTAGGCAAGACTCAGCCAAGCATTTGCGCTACTATTCGCGACCTACACAGATTGCAGGATACACAATGGTTACGCCTGGATCCCCCAGGAAACAATCCGTACCCCTAGGCAAGACTCAGCCAGGCAGTTGCGCTATGCAGTCGCGCTCGTAAGACCATGGGTAATGCCATGGAATTCGAAGGACACTCGAGTATCATATCCGGAAAACCAAAAATCAGGGAGAATAATATCGATAGAATGAATCCAAGATGTGGCCACAAATCGGATATCAAGCAGAAGGCACTTTCCATATCTTTACTTCGAAAATATGTATCATATAGTACCTTTTCAAATCACTTTCAAATATCGTACTTATATAAAATCCATTATATATAAGATTTAATTTTCAAATCAAATACTTTCCAAAATCAATAGTATATCAAATCATACTTATATAGACTTCAATTATATAAGATTTCACTTTCAAATTGAGTACCTTTTCAAATCTATAGTTTTCGAATCAATTTTATACTCATACAAATCAATTTTATATAAGTTCGACAACTCCCAAATCAAGTGTTTAGTAACATAAGGTTCTCAAATTTAAATTTGTTTCAATATCAGTTCAATTTCAAAATCATATACAATTTCACCAAATTATTTCTTCTCAAATTAAATATCTTTAGTTTCAAAGTTTCCAAAATAATAGATTTTAGAAAATAAATCCAAATTTCCAAATCAATATAATTTAAGTCAACCAGTTCATTTCCAAAATCAAATGTTTTCAAAATCATCTTATACTTACGTAAGGTCTATCTTATATAAGGATCAAATTTTTCAAAATAAATTTCGCTGTATGAAGAGCCATATGGGATTGAATATCTTTGCTTTTATGGGTTATATATCTTTGTAATTTAAATTGGAATTTTCTTTTAGTAAGCAAAGATATTCTAACTCGACAGCTTTCAATTTCAGCGTCAAAATATATCAATGATATTAGGATATAAGATGTACATACGTCATCATTTCGCAAAATTACATTTGATCGCTCGCTCGATCACACAAGTTCGCTTTCGAACTAGTATTGTCCATTCGACTTCCCTAATGCGGATTTCGATATGGTTTCTCGACTAGAAGCCATCAGTCTCCTTGCATAGCGATATACTACGATAGAGAATTCTAGAATCAAGCCCAAAATCCATATCAAATATTCGCCATCAAGAATCGAATGAAAAATCATAACACGAAATGGTGTAATCCACCTCGAACTTGTGTACTCAAACCTGGATCAAATTAATTATGCGAATAAAACAGCAGACGTACAACTTATATATTTATTCCAACTTGTTAAATATATAGTTTCATAAAGATGTTACCAAGTTAAAACATTTAACTAAACTTTATTCAAAATATTTTGAAGACCAGATTCTTTTCAAAACATTTCAAATCTAAATTTCATATTAGAAAATTTTAAAATTGCCTTATTCATTTACTTAACAAAATAATTTCAACTTATTTAAATCATATTACTACATACTTTAGCATTCATACCAAACTTATATACTTTATACTTTTCAAATTTTCTTAGCTTTGAAAAGTTAACCTTGATTTGAAAGTGCTCGAACCTTCAAAATAGTTGAAGAAATCATTTTCAAATTCAAGAGTTGGAAATCAGCAACAAATCAGTAAATCAATTTTAATAGATAGGGTTATATCAAATCCAAAACTCGAAGACTTAACACCGGCTCATTTCAAATCGTTTCAAATACATATACATATATCTTTCGAATATCAATCATACTTCAAAATTTTGAAATAAAAATGGTTTAAAAAAAATCACTCGCATAGCAAAGCTACTGAAGTGGCCTATCCCTCACTCTGAAACTCGAAAATCAATGTCGATGATGCGTGCACTCATCACCGAAATTATTTTCCAGCGACACAAGTGAGTTCTGGACTTCTATTTTCTCAAACTTCTTTTGAAATTTCTTCGAAACTCATTGGAACTCATTTGAAGTCATTTGAAACATTTCTTATTCGGAAAATACTTTCAAACCGTATTATTATATATTTACAAAACCTTAAAACCAATTTCAAAATACCGGAGTTCAATTCTCGAATTTCAAATTTAAAGTCCTTTAGTTATAAATCATTTTTATATAAATCAATTTCTTATATAACTTTTCAAAATTACAAATCCTTTCGAAACCTCAAATTCTCATTTTAAAAAGGGTATATAATCTTTATCGAAAATATTTCACTTTTATATATAGAATATAATCATACTTATAAAAATAATAATTTCGATTTAGAAAACAATTTCTTAAAATACAAACAAACCCGATTTCAAAGGATGATTTAAGAATGGATTTAAAAACAAAGATAGAGATTCAATTTAAAAGATCTCTAATCAAATAAAATTCTGATTCGAATATAGGCTTGAACGAAGATGAGATAATTAACTTACAAAATACAAGATAGATATATTTTTATAAATCGCGGATGAACCTAGGGTCAACCGTGACTTCATAATAAGGCCGGTGCAGAATTTTGAGGCAAATCGACATTCGATTGCCAGAGATAGAATTCGGCATAACAAGAGATAGCAGCAGCTAAACCGAGGGATATATAAATCTCCGGTGAATCAATGCCAATTGTAAAGGAGTTCCACCCCTTTACAAATTTATTCAAAGATTGGCGGGATCGCCTATTCTTATAGAGATCATTCGAAGTGGAGTTATGCGATACTCCAGAATCAAAAGAATACAAATAGGGAGAGACAAGAATGAATTTTAGAACCGCAAGGAACGTTCCAAAGTTCAAAGGAAATCGGGTCAAAAGGAAGAAATTCAAACTCGAACGAAAGTGATTCTGTAAATAAATTTACTATATATGCTAGGTTTTGCCTAGAGCCAAAGCTCTGATACCAACTGTAACGACCCGCTATTTTGAACCATTCAAATCGACAATAAATCCACACATGTCTGACTTGAATAATTCAAAATAACAGATTGTAATAAAAATTTGGCAAAACTCAGCATATGCAGTAAATAAATCAATCATATAATCACAGACACAGAGTAATACAATAATACGCAGCGGAATAGATAAAATAGTAGTTCATGAAGCTACTATATAAACATCAGAGTTAGAAATAAAATACAACAGAATATCTCAAATGCAGTGAAGTCTCCAGTACAACAGATGACTTCTCTGAACAAATCAACTAGAAGAGCTGAAAGCTGAGGCGATAGTTGGATCTCCAAAGGAAGCTCCAAACTCCAAGGGTGAGTCTCAAATGCTGTATCACTCGGTCTGACCCGAGCGTAAAGCAAAACACAAAACACTCGAGTCAGGATTAACATTCTTATATAAATAAATCCAACTCAAGTGAAATATCAATTGAAATACGAGTAACTTAAAGGATGTCGGGATAACCATCCTCTAAGGATCTTCAGAACTATCTACAAGGTGGAAATATACATTTTAACACCGTGGTCATTTCAATTAAATTTATACTTCAAAACCCAAATATCATTTCATTTCAAATATATCCATTTTCCAAAATAGTATATATATATATATTAAATGATTTAAAAAGTAAAGTATTTAATTTCCTCAAGTCTAGCAAATCGATTCAAATCAACTTCAAATTCCAAATTCAAATTTATTCAAAGCTCAATTCATCAATTTAATTCATTTCTAAACAGATCATTTAAATTTTCAATATATTTCAAAGCTTTAATATTCAACATTTTCAAAGTTAAATTTAACAGTTTCATATAGCTCTTGATTTAACTTCATTATTATTTAATCAGGGAATATTCACTTAATAAATTCAATATCATTTAACTAGCCTTAATTTACATTTTTACTAAATATTTCCTTAAACTTTAGTTAAACAAAAAAAATATATTCATTAGATTACTTATAAATCAAACTCAAGTTATAAATCATATCTTACATCTCAGTTTCAATAAGTTTCAAATCGGTTTAATTAAATAAAATTCTTTATTGAATACAATTTCAACTAAATTCAAATTATCTTTCTAACCTTAACTTATTCAAATTATTACCAAAATCTATTTTGAAATATATTTTAAACACTCAACATATTATATGTATTTAAATCAATCATTCCCATTTATATATAATAATTTAAGGCTCAACATTTATTAAAACCATATATTTCTTTCCAAAACCATAGAATTCATTTTAAAAATATTTATATATATGGACCAACAGTGTCTGTATATATATTTATCATATGGTTAAGTGATACAGATATTTATCATTTCAATCCGAAATTTAAATATATACGGGTAGATATCATTTCGACCCGTAATCCCAATTTCAATTCAAATGAAAATCGCTTGGGTTTATCATTTCAACCCATAACGAAATTCTCCTATTCTAAAGTCCGTTCGGGTATGTATCATTTCAACCCATAGTGAATTCTATACTAACAGGGAACTTGCAGAGTGATAACAGATAATAAAAAATATAACAACAGGCATATATCATCAATATAAATAATAGATATTGGTGTCAGATGTCATAGGTGAACATATACAGATAATGGTAATAACAGGCATATAAATACTAGATACTGGTGTCAGATGTCATAGGTGGACAGATACAGAAAATAGCATATATATACAGCAATGAAATTAACTAACAATAGTAATATTTCAATTGTCGTTTCAATTGAAATTGAATTTAATAAATAAAAGAACGTTAATCGTGAGTGATTGCTCACCTTTCGAGGTTAGAGAGATAGACAATGAAGTTGAGTTATGAAATGCAAGCACGACTTCCAAAGCAAAGTTAGATGGTACAATTTCGACGGAAAAACTGATAGATAGAAATTGATGAGAACGGATCAAATTAGCTTGATAAAATTGAAACGAAGATTATATGATTAATTTATTACTTTCTTTCAAAATGAACGTTAAATCAAAACACGCATTTTAAAAAATGAAATATATATATATATATATATATGCACACCCATGAAAACCATATAACTTTAAAACACTTCCATTTCATATTAATGTTAAATAACAAATATATAATCATTCAAAATGTCACATATATAGTATATTCATTTTATGGTTGTCGTTTCCATGTAATAAATATTCATTTTAAACCAATATTAAAATAATATATATGTATAGTTAAAAAAATCAATGTTCTAACATAAAACACATATATTAAAGATCAACACACATATATATAATATCTTTTGAAATGAATACTTATGTATATATATAATTATTATAGTTTATTACTTTCCTTTTCAAAATATCCAACAGGAAATCAAACAACTTATGCACATATATGTGCAGATAAACAATATTCTTTATAATACATTGTTAACTTACTCCTTTTTTTCTCCTTTTTTTTTATTAAACCTTTATATATAACAAAATATATGTATAAAATAAAATATTTGTATATATAAAAATCAAAACGTTTCACACATATATTCAAAAACTGGATCATATAAATAACAATGTATTTAGTTAACGCATAGTATAAAATTCATTTATACAACACTCTTATATATATATAAATCTTGTATAAGTAAACCTTTATAGCTTCATAACTTATTTACTTTCACATATAACAATATCAGTACAAAAGAATGCAAATTTTTCTCAAATCCTTTTGAACGTTTATAAGAAAAATTTTAAACAATAAATATACCTTCTTATTTAGGAAAGGAAGTAAGCATGCACTTGTAGGAGAAACGTGAGTGGAGGTTGAGGGTTGTAGGCGGTGGAAAGGGAAGAGGGGCGGAGATAGCTTCAGGCGATGGGTATATACGTCGCGCAAATTTTTTTTTCTTTTTTTTTTAATCTGGCGTAGGCCATGGAAAAATTTGGGAGGAGGAAAAGTAAGCAATGGTGGGGAGTGGATCTCGAAAATGAAGAAGGAGCAGGCAACAATGAAATATATGAAGAGAGAGGTAGTGGAAAGCTACAGAGAAAAATATAATATAAAAGGTAATAATAAATGAAAATCAACGTTCATGCGTTGATTCAGCAGAGAAGTTAAAGCAAATAAGAAGAGAATGGATTGATTTAAAGGAAAGGCAATGAATGGTTTAGAAATAAATAAAATGTAAAACATATACGTTTTAATTTCAAAAAGGAAAGAAATAAATACGGGGATGACAACAGTCAAAATGCACATTTAGGCTAATAATAGAATATAAAAGTAAGAAACTCAAAAGGATAGGCACAGAGATGTGAAATCAGGGAGACAAGGGAATCAAGTGATCTTTCAAATTTATAACGTTGGCAATAAATATAGAATAAATGAAAATGAAGAGGGGAAGAAATAAACTATTTATGGGCGATGAATTTATAAAAGGAACCATGATGTGTACAATAATTGAAATGAAAACGTACACAAATAAATGATTACCAGTGAAGTTAAAAAGGCAATAATAGTGTAAATGTAAATCGTTGCCACATAAACAAATAAAACGTATACAAATCTTTTACCGGTTATGTGATGGCAACGGTCACCCTTAATTGAGCTGAATAATAAAAGCCAATGCTTTGAACGTATGCCATAAATTAAGTAACAGACACTGATTTCTAAATTTATTAGTAGCTAGGAATAGCAACGTTTGAACGTGAATTGGAAAGCAATTAATACTGTGGTCCAGCCTGTACGTTTCAAATTTTGAAAACGAAGAAAATAGAAATGGAACAGGTTGCAAAAGGAAAGCCACACATATAAATGGAATAAAACGTTAACAATGAAACGTGCCACATTCAATGGAAAGAAACTGAAATGATAACGTCAAGCACGGGAATTAAGGACAATAAAGTAGAAAGTATGAGAAACGTAAAAGTGAACAAACGAATGAATGCAAGCTACAAATATATATATATATATATATATATATATATATGATGTAAAATATTATGTTTCTACCAGAGAGAAGAGAAAATGTTTGAAATGGAATAAATAGGGAAGGAACAAACCCGAAATGAAATAGCAACGGATAGAAAATTAAAGAGCTACAGCATGAATACGGGGAGTAATAATGGTATGGTATTGATTGGATTGTAACTGATGTAAAACTTGAATGGACATGGAAGAAATAAAATTTATGGTAACAGTCGATTCCCTTGATTTCATGCAAATTTATTTTCAACAATTCTTAACTGATTGAAATTTAATAGAATTACATAATAAATAAACTTTCATATAATTAATTGAAAATTTATCATTTGCTATATTTAATTATATGTAATCCAAATATTTTTTTTTTCAAAATTTTATTATTAATAATTTCTCAAAAATCCAATTCAATACGTTATAAACCAATTAAAAATTGCTAAACTTTTATGGGTCGTTACAACATATGTTATTGTATAATTATCAATGACGCAACTTAATACTCTAATTTTTTCTATAGATATTGATTGGAACATTTTAATATCCATGCTAGAATCACTTATAACTAAAAAGTACTCAAGACCCGGAGTACTCAAGAACGGGTACTCAAGAACGGGTCACGGGTCTACCCGCCCCAATGACCCAATGGGGCGGGTCTTGACGGTCCAAAACAAGGGCGGGTCGACCGGGTTTGGACCTTAGACCCGCCCCATTGCCATCCCTAGTTTAAACTATACTTTGACCGTGGTCAATCACATGACAGCAGTGATCGTGTTAAGACCACAATTGGATATAAGGCGAACCACTTGAAATGAAACACAATTCAACTGAGGATTCGTCCCCTTGAGTGGAAAGTTAGTATCACCATAATGGTAGTTAACTGAAATCAAAGTTTTTGGCTAAAGAAAATTGATTAATTCAAAATATTATCGGATTGAACCAATGGACTTTAATGTTGGACTTCGCAACTAACTATATATATTATTAGAGTTTTGAATACCACCATAGATACACCTACACACATGTGTGTGTGTGTGTGATATAGTGATGACGAAGAGAAAAACGTGCACAATATATCGCTGTTTAAAAGTTGCTCAATAAATAAGAAACTTGATTCACCTACATAATTTACAAGCAACTAAACTTGAGTCCACTACCATACTTCAGCAAAGTCCTTGCAAACTTTAATACTTAACTTGTTTAAATATTACTGAGGTTGAGTTCATACCAAAGAGTCATACAACCGCAACCTTGAGCTTTAGATCGAAAATTATTTAATGAAATAATTTGTAGAAGTTATAAATTATCATGAAAAAATTAATATAACGGTTATATTAATTTATTTATTTGTTACCATTTCCTGTTATTATTAAAGGGCCTAAATAAAAGATATAAATGTTAAATATATATTTAGTTGTTTATTGAGCCAATTTAATAACTTAAATATTATAAATAAATATTTTATTTTTGTTGAACTTTTTTAAAATTAGTGTGCCAAAAATGACGTGGAGATGGACTAAATAAATATGTTTAATTAATTAATTGAGATTGTACCCAGTGCACCATGCATAAGTCCAATGATATGTAAATAAAAAATGTTACCATATAACTCGTGTTGGCAAATAAGAAAATCGTTTCTTATTTTATAAACTACACAAATGATTTCACTATTCATTCATTGATTAAATCTTGATATAACAAATGTTTGTGAATATTCTTGTAGCTAGCTATTAGGTAGATGTCATGCATATGCCTACAAAAATATTTTTTTAAATGTCATTTTGGTCTAAAATCACTAGATTCTAGTTTTGAATATACTTTTAATTACCATAAATTGAAAAATACAAATGAAAAGAACATAAATATATTTGTTGAGATTGGGATTCGAACATTTAATCTTATTATGCATCAATTTGTACTGTTAAAAATGAACGTTGACATTTGTCATTATCAAAATTTAAATTTACAACTAAAAAGTACTTTGTATATGCGGACGTTTTAGAAAGTTTGTGGTTGAATCAAGTATTTGAATTTATCATAAATTTTTGATAACTACCTCTTTGACAAAAGCAATTATAAAATACCATGGAAATAAATAACATTAATGTAAGATCATTAAATATGAATTTTGGTAATTTCAATAAACTTTAAAGGGAAAAAGGGGGGAAAATGTTTGGTTTGGAATTTGAACTGGTGCTATATAATAGATGTTATTACTGCCATAATTAAGATTCAAATTTTAGCTTTATCCATGCAGGAAGAGGTTCATGATTAGATAATAAAATTGTGAACTTATAATAACAGTGCAAATGTTAACAAAAAATCGAGCAAAAGTCTTTAACGCAAAACCAAGAAGGCCGTGTAACATCTTCTTATCCTTTCACTGTTCAGCTAGCTTAATAGCACCTGTCCTACCAAACCATGTCGGCAGCACGTTAATATGATACCAACATTAAAGTTATTGGTTTAGTTTGAGCCACGTATATAGAAAACAATTGAATGAATCATATCAAATCAAACGCAGTCATCTTTATCTGATCAATCTCGATGCAGAAAGCAGATAATTTTCCATTTGGCTAGCTGGCAACCAATCCACAACTAAGCGACTTCGGATAACTCTTCTGGATATTATGTAGAAAAGTATCATGCCCTTTGATTATAGTATTATGGATAGATTTGATGTGTATGTAAGTCGCAATTTGCTTCGTTCTACATTCTAAATATACTAACCTAGCAAATGTACTCGTTGCCATAAAAACGTGAAAGAGAATATCATTCTCAATCTCAAAGGTTGCTAAATAATTAAGTTTGCTTCAGGAAAGATTTGGGTTTTCCATGTCCGCTCCTTGAAAAATTCCAAAATCAATTAAAAAAAGTACATCTTTATTTTATGAAATTCGTACAGACTATACAAGAAATCGAATATCAACTTAAAGTATCAATATTTGCAATAAAACTGTTCATGTTTGCATTTGTAGAAGCTGTAAATGTATACATATATAATATTGGATGTTCACTGGGTAAATACTTTTCTATTTTTATTTTAAATCTACAGATAATATCACAAGTCAACTGTATTTTTTACATTTCAACTAAAATCCAATTAATATCAAACGCTGGCGCCAGATGCTTTCGCCACGTCATTAATTACACGTATCAGAAAACGATGAACCCACAGCAAGATTAAATAGCCCAATTAGAGCGAAGCGGTTTCCTCTACAAATCAAAGTCAAAGAATACTGTAATGGGAAAATTAGGGTTTTTGAAAATGAAGACCGATGAAGTTAGCAATTTTATGATTGAATCGGATTTCAGAGAGTTGGGTGTCGCTGCTCAGAAATTAGCAAATCATGCTTTTGAAATGGGACTTGGCATGGGATTTGGCACTACTTTCTTTAAGTTTTTTGCTGCGGTTGCTGCAATGTAAGTTCGTTTTATACTTTCTTTTCTTGATTTCATTGTTCTAAGAGTTGGACTGTGATGATTTACTCGACCTTTTTAGTTTTTTATTTCTGCTTTGAGAATTATATCTTGGAGTAAATTTAGAATCTTTTATTCTACTCCAGATTTAGTCGGTTTATTACTTTACTTTCATTTTATTTATTTATTTATAAAACCTTTTTCCTTTCTTCTTTTTAATGTATGCCAACTTAGTGACTATAGATGACTAATGAAGCAAATGTTCGAGGATAATGGGAAAATTACAGTTTTGAGCTTTACGGAAACGTGACAAGCGTCAATTTGAATTTATATAAGTCGCATCTTTAGGATCCTAGAAAGTTTTACATGTGAAACTAGTTAATGAGATCCCTCTGCATAGGATTCGAAGTTGGTAATCAAATGATTACGCATCCCTGACATAAAACAAAGGATTCATGATTTCTCATCCAGTTCTGAGATTTTGACAAAACGGATTCCTTTTAATTATGCAGTACCATAACCTTGATTAAGAGTTGGCTATTTTTTTTATTTTTCAGCAGCAATACCTATTACTAAAAATCAATTATGTTATTTTAATAACCAAATTGCACTTTAAACTAGAAGCATTTGTAATTAAAATTGTAAATATTTGCAATTTTTTTGAAAATATTTCCATGGGTGTTTCGTGAAATCCATTTTTGGAAAGGGGCAACAGCAGTTTGAAACGTAAACAAGGGTGTTTGACAAAACTTTTCTATATAATATAATCAAAAAGTATAATATTTATTTATTTATTTATTTATTTGTTGGGCAATGACTGCCACTTAGGCCAGTGCTAAGTGCCGACCCTGTTTCAAATGTACATGGAAAGGGAATTGCCATTATATTTTGTATGTTCATTACTTTTATATATATGTATGTGTATATATATCTGTGTGCGCACGCCCGTGCGTGCGTCATATAAGTGGGTGCAATGCAAATTCAACATCTTTAATGAAAAGTAATGAGCACAATTTTACTCCCATTGTTTTGATAATTTCTTGGTTATTGCTGTAGCAAGGGGTTCATTCTTGTTCACTTCACACCAGTGTTGGTACTTACCAGACTTGTCAATTTTTTAGATGAAATCCCTTGGTTTTCTCTTTTTTCTAACTGATATCCCTGTAGAGATGTTTACGAGAATGCTACACATACTAGTTACATTGTTTATGTTTATGCTCATGAGATGTGTAGAAATTGGCACACATACTAAATACATGATAAAAAAGTTGTTTGGTACTTTAATTGAATCAAAAATTTCTCTTGCCACAACGCTCACATACTCCATCACTTTACAAACAAACTTGAGCAATGAATTATATTACATAAATTAACAGTAAATTTAAAAAAGGTCCATTGTAAACACTAGTGGTATGGTTAAAGCTTGAAGCATGAACTTTCCCGCTTTAAATAGAGCAGTGAATAAATTTCACACACACTTCATGATTTTACTTGTGTCGTGTATTTTAGTAATGTAGGCTTCCGGTTCTTCCCATTTATCGTCCGAATGTAACTGTGCTTGTTCCTGCCTTGGAAAGAGACCAACCAAAAAAGAAAAAAGAAGGTGGTATTCCGCTTGATTTGGTTATTCCTACTATTTTGGTTGGGGATAATCAGATTGGATCAGGCTGTACCATAGGGCATCCGATTCAGAATCGATTCAGTTTACTGTTCGATCCATATCATAAATACATTGGTGTATCTAATCACGAATGTACGTTGTGCTGCTTCTTTTTACCTCTTCTTTAAATTGAATCGTGAATTGACCGTTCTAAGGTTAAAAAATGATATATGCACGTGTGAGTAAAGTAGAACACCTGAAAGTTAATGAGAATGTGCAAGATGATTTGTGCCTACAAAGAAACCAAGTTGCTAAACGGCTTATGTCGAATGTGGTGACAGGCCATTGAATGAGGTCCCACTAGCTTATACTCTTTAACCAATTTTACCTTTTCGCTTTCTTTAACCTTTCCACGCATTAGCGAAAATTTGTGACGTACAGTTCGGTATAACTATATCCCCAACATAATACCATATAAAGTTCATGCCTCTGATATAAACTTGGGTATTGTTTGATTTGACTCAAACATTTATATCAGTTCAAGTTTGTTTTAGCGTATATTGACTCCAGTCACATATCTTAGTCCCTATAACTATATCCCCAACATAATACCATATAAAGTTCATGCCTCTGATATAAACTTGGGTATTGTTTGATTTGAGTCAAACATTTATATCAGTTCAAGTTTGTTTTAGCGTATATTGACTCCAGTCACATATCTTAGTCCCCCTTGAGAATATTTATGCCTATAGAGGTTGATAGTTTAAAGATCACAGTTGATTTGATATATACATGTCTATGATTCAAGGCTAAGTTTATTGGTACAAACTACAAAGTTCAACCCTTTTTCAATTGTCAGAAAGAAATGTTGCTGCCTGGTAAGCTCAAAATCCGCACAATTGACCCACCCAATACCAACAAGCCTGCCAGTTGAACAAGTTCCTCGTATTGGATCAACCATTCAAATGATGTAGCTTGATCGGTGGGTTTAATTATATAAAATTACATCTGCAGGCGCTGTATCACAATCATTTTATATTTAATGATAATGTTACTCTGATTTATAAGGACTATTATATATACCGACAAAGTGACAATATACACAATGTAGGCATATACAATTACTGTTGGGCCAACCCATGATTATTTTGGGCCTTGTACAAACTTCTAGTTTGAACCTGTATAATATTAAAAATATTAGAACTACAATATAGTTACTTTGAATAATACATTATTTACACCAATAAATTAATTTTTTCATCAACATAAATTCATATAAGTAGCATACAAGATTTCAACTACAAGAGAAACAACAATGTCATTAACTATATCATCCCGCTGAATATTTTCCATCCTCATTGATTCCTTCTCAATCCACTTAGCAACAACACATTTAATATGTCGTGAGAAAGATAATAGTTAAAAGCTATAACTTAAAATCATGCACATTATCAAAAGGGCAACCAATAAACACCAAAAGGATTAAATTATATGGGACTTTTGGACCCCTAAAAACTTTCAAAACAGGTAAAATTCTACTTTCAATAAAATCTTATAAGCTACACACATTTTTTTTAAAACTTGCATAAATAATGGAAAATTGCGGAAAATCAACATGCAGTGCCACTAGTTCATCCAGTTTGTTTTTCTCCCCATATTTTTTATACGAACGTAAATAAAAACGAAAAGTTGATAAAAATCAATCGAAAATAATTTAGTCTAGCATTTGGCAAATATTATAAGAATTCTGCAAATATTTGCATATCAAACTACAAATGTTTTCAAAAAATAATAATAATAAGGCTTGAAACTTTTGAAGACAATTTTTTTTTTGCTTGGATATAGCTGAATTAAGTGCATATATCAATTGTGCAAATATATATATATATATATATATATATATATATATATATAATGTGGGAAAATTGAAACGCCTGATTGAGAGGAGGCAAGTTTTAATAAGTGTCAAAATAAGAGTGTTTTTGGTTGCCCGTAAATTATTAGAAATCTAACTAAATATTAAATTTTAAATGGGGACTTCCAACTCAAACGAACAATTTATTAAGGTTTAAAGATTCACCAAAATACCATTTCAGAGCCATTGCGTTCCCTTTGTTGTGTCTTGATGTTTAGAATGAAAAACAACAAAACAAAGCCAGTGAATGATCCAAATCCAATGTATATTCAATGTTAAGTTTGAATTCAATTCTAAAATATTGATTCAATTTAAGTTGAAACATGAGTTTCTATGTTTACAAATTCTGACGATGTCCAAAAAATTTAGTTCAAGACTCGATTTGGATTTGATTGTGAACATTGATTTAGGGTATCAAATCAATAAATTTTAGAACAATCTTATGCATAAGTTTGAATTTGATTTAAGTTTTAAATAATTAAAGTGATTTGATTTACATAGTTTGAACTTGGACTTGTATATTTTTTCTAATTTTGACAATTTCAAACAATGTTTTTGTATTTTTTGTTTGATATGGGTTGATGAATGCTGATATGTAGTTTTAGAACAAAATAATCAAAGAAGAAATATTTGGAGCAGTTCAAAAATGAAATTATTTGCTGAGGGTATCTCCATTTGATTGTCCATTCCTAACAAAATTTGTCTTCATTAAGATTTTAACCCCTTTAATATTCATTAGTGTGTTCCTTTAATGACGCCCTTTAAAAATACTGAATTAACATTGATTATTAATTTGTAATTTTTCATGTCAATAAATCATGTGAATCGATCATTTCCAGTTGGTTAATAACTAATTTTGCATCTTGACTTTTGATTAGTTTCAGAATAGATTTTACTGCACATACAAATATTAATTACATTTTACTTCTCATTAAGTCAATAAACAAAAATGATTTTCTTTTTCTAGTGAAGCTTAATGTGAATAACCTGAAAATATTTGACTCCCCACATCTCCAAATTGGAAATATTATTTTAACCAGATATGAAAAGTAACTAAGTCTGATAACCATTCTTATCAAATTAATTGAAACTGAAAAACAAAGCAAAAATCAATATTGAAGTGAAATAGAAGTCTGAGACAAGGGAAATAGAAGTCTGAAATACCTTCAAACAATATATGATAATTTACTGCTTTATCAAAAGCAATGTTTTAAGTCTTGGATTTTGATCAATGTTTTAAATCTTGGATTTTTATGTACAATATCTCAGATTGGTGAGATCTCAGACGATCATTTTAGATTACCTCAGAGGAACTTCCGAGTCTAGCATTGTTATATTTTGAAGATTTTTTTATCGATTTAACTAAAAATAAAAATAAAAATTGTAGCATGCTTGATTTGTATAAAAAGATAATTGTTGTACGCTAGAATAATTTTCTTGTCTAAAGGAGGGTATTATCTGGATAATTTGGTAGTAAGTGATTATTCTCATTTAAAAATTGATTTAAGGGAAAAGAAATACAAACAAACACATTTCTTGCGACTTATCCGTATCAGAGGAAAAAAATGGAATTAGAAAAGTTATTACATGATAATAATTAATAGGATAATCTCCCTTGAACTTCTATAAGAAGTAAAAATCTAATATAAAAGAAAAACATAAGCTTAAGACGAGATCTCAAATTGACATATCAATTTTGGTTTTGGGTGACATTATAGTATCTATGGAGAAACGAGATTTTTGATGTTTCATTTCGTTCAAGTGCCATAGCGAACGAGATGGACGGGATTTAAAACCAGGATGAAAATGATCTTATACAAATTTATTTAGAAACTAGAAACTATTTTTTTATAAATATAATATAAACCATCGA
This sequence comes from Allium fistulosum, assembly GCA_030737815.1. NCBI lineage: Eukaryota > Viridiplantae > Streptophyta > Magnoliopsida > Asparagales > Amaryllidaceae > Allium > Allium fistulosum. Next base: position 371,248,429 of record CM060902.1, on the reverse strand, counting down.
AATAAAGAGGAAAAAATAACAATAATGGGCCAAGGTTTCAAAGAAGATTGATACTATATGGTGAATTAGTTACTAGAATATAAAAATGAAAACCCTAATTAAACTATAAAACAAGGCCCAGAAGAATAAATCCTTGTTCAGATTTCAAATGCGATGAATAAGTGATGCACGTGAAGTGCACATGTGATGTTCACTTGCAGATATAAAGCTCACATGTGGACAGGAAGCGCAAGATGCTGCTTGATTACACATCGGCGACAATGGATCACATGTTTATGCTTTGAAATCCATAAACGATTGAATTCTCAAGTATTACATTGTTTGCCAGCTGATTGCTAACCAAGTTTTGGAATGGTAAATGTAATGGTATATTTGTCACAATACCAAAAAACTGCTATTGAGCATACTTATTAGAGACATATGTACACTCTTTACTTAATATAAAATCCTTGCAATTTCTAGACCTTGATTCATAGTCAATCCTTTCTACAAGTGTGTATGTGAGAAGGATTCTGCTACACCCTTCTCTGCTACACCCTTCTCTGCTACAACTCATCTACACCCTTGTGATTTTTTGAGCTACACAATTTGAAATACAATGCAAGTTTGTAGATATGTTTTTAAATGCCTCTAGATAATATCCACAAAATCTTGATTAAATTTGAATAATCCTACCATATTCGATGATATTTCAAGTCGATAGTTAACAATAAATATTTTTTTGATGGTTGATATTGTCTTAATAGTTTGAATTTGTTAGAAATTTCAAAATGATCTATTTATGTGGGCATGATGTGAACAGCTACAAGTTTCATTTACTTTTGAATAGTGTAACACTAAAACCGTAGGGTGTGGAATGTGGTGCAGTGAAAGAGTGGTGTAGCGGATACCCTCTCTACGTATATGCACACGTGTATATGTATATGTATACACACACATGTTTGTGTATGTATATGTATGTATGTATGCATGCATGTATATGTGTGCATCGTTTACATTACGCTTCATGTCTGTGTGCACCAATTTTATAGGGATGTCATGCTTCTAAGATGTGTAAGTTAAGTTTAATTTTGAAAATCATGAATTATGCGGTGGTTGATTGCAAATGTTACAAAGATCGGAAGTGCATCAAAGAATTAGGTAAATAATGCTTACATGGAGATCCAGACGAAGGGTTTTAGTGCTAATTGTCTTGCATAATTTGTTTTTACAATGCCATGGTAGTGTTATTTATCTACTATTTTGTACCCCTGACCCTCTTTGATTTTCTATCTTTGGCCTCGTTGATCCTTTCAATAATTTGAATATTACATTATTCATTCGTGTTTTCAGCATCTGCAAACTAATATGTAGTCCGAACAGCAAATAAATGATCAAAACTTCTAGCTTGTGCTGTGAATTCCTTGGATAGCAACATTTATTTATTTCAGAATAGACTTTGACCCTGAATCTTTTTCTTTGCAGATACTTGCTGGTACTTGATCATACAAACTGGAAAACAAATATGCTAACCTCGCTTCTAATACCTTATATTTTCTTCAGTCTTCCTTCAGTTGTATTTTCATTCTTGAGGTGACTTGCAATATTTGGCTTTTATCTTGAAAAACTGGAATTTCATTGTTTTTTCTTGGCTTAATTTATTTACACGCTTGCTGTCATTTTTATTTCTGCAGAGGAGAGGTTGGCAATTGGATTGCCTTTGTAACTGTTGTGCTTCGACTCTTCTTTCCTCGTCGTTTCCCAGGTACGTTGTCAAAATCATAGTTTTGATATGTTGCACCACTAGTTTTGGAATATTAGTAAGTAGCCGATTTATTTTCAGTGAGACTAATATGCAGAATAATTAGCTACTTCCTGTGATCCTTCTGTAGCAGACCCATGACTAGTAATAATTGATGAATTAAAGAGACACCAAGACGAACATGTATGCCATGCATTGGTGAACATAGCAAGACGAATAATGTGTCCTTCCAAAACAATTCAAAATTCTTAAGTCTTTCATAAACAAATATGGATTTGAAGATGTTTTATTTGCCAAGTAACACATGGCAGAATGAATGCTTAACCTTTTATTTCGAAACAACTTGCAAAATGTTCACTACATCCTGAGATTCTTAAACTAAAGACAGCATGTGAATGTTTATACAGCAAAATATGGTTCCTTGGCTGTTGTACAAATAAACCTTTTATTCCCTATCATGTTTTTATTCTTTTTCCTAGTGAATTCAAAATATCCAAAGTTGTTCTGGGCAATAGGCACTTCTCATGAAACCATTGCTATCATGTTCTCTTGGTATCGAACTCACATGTAGATGAAATTAAACCATTTCCTTCTGCAATGTGATTCTCCTCAATCTCCATAGCTAATAGCCTATAGTTTAATATCATGCATCCAGTCGTGTGAACACATTACTACATTAGTAAAACTTGAACCTTAAAAACGTGGCATGAGAAAGTATAAGCTTTAAACATGACTTTCAAATTGTTCCTCTCTCATAAGTATAAATACTAAGTTTGTATTATTATGGTCGGTTACTTGATTTACGCAATACGATTTTGTTTTTGGTGGGATACCTGGGCACCTGGTTTAGTTAATGTCTCTGCACCGATCTCTGAGCTTTTCTTTTAATTCTAACCCGTTCGATTTGCAGATTGGTTGGAGCTTCCTGGCTCTTTAATTTTGTTATTGGTGGTTGCCCCCAGCTTCTTTGCTGACACTGTAAGAGGCAATATTTTTGGAGTTTTAGTATGCCTAGGGATTGGCTGCTACCTACTGCAAGAGCACATCCGAGCGTCAGGTGGTTTCAGAAACTCTTTCACTCAAAGCAAAGGTGTATCAAACAGCATCGGTATTATTCTTTTAATGGTTTATCCAGTCTGGGCACTAGTCCTCAACATCCTCTAAATGAGTACCGTGTCATTTGCTTATATGTATCTGATTGAAAATTGAGTTGATTGTTGTATGTGGAAACCTGTACTCTTCTCTTCTATATAAACTATGTAATGTATCTTTATTATCTACTATGTAAACATCATTTACATTATTGATTTTGCTATGTACATAGTTAATGTTGCATCCCAATTAAGTATGATATATCAGCATTGCACTTGAAAGTTTTTTCATGGGGAAACAATGTTTAATACGTGTACACACGTGCGTATGTGCACACATACATATACACGTTTGTGTGTGTTCCTCCACACACACGTACCCACATTAAGTTGCCTTTGTTATTTAAAGGAAACGAGCATGCTCAAATTAGCAAATGGCTTCACTTATTTGTGGAATCAAATAATCCAGAAAAAAATCTGTGTGGTTTATCAATGCATTTCTTTTGATCCTTAATCATGGTTTACTTTTTGTATATGCCTGTAGTGAGTAATGCAATGATCATGCATAAACATTCTCCTTTCTAACAATAATTAATTAATTTAATGAACTTGTACCACTGGACAGTTGGGATATATTCTCTTTGCTTGAATTGATGGGAGCCGAGAACAATATGATGTGCGTTGCAATTATGTATTCCGATATGCTGATGATTGCGGAATGTATACCGATCAACTGGAATAATGTTGTGATTAAACTACCTTATCCTAATATCCTTGTTATGCTACACCTTTAATTGTGTGTGCATAGGAAAATAATAATGACTTGTATCTTATTCCTTATTAACTGATTACATGCACTCTCATTGTATATATTAACACATACTATAACTGTACGTTGAGTAACTAATAACCGAAATATAGTTGAAGAAAATGTTTTGAATTGTTGGGTTCATTTGCTTATGTTCAGTCAATCAAACTTCTTTTGACTGAGAGATAAAAAATGTATTATGAATCTATACAGATAAAATTCAGTTATATATTTCCGTGTATTAACTTTGCATAGTAGACTACCTATCTAAGATAATGACATAAAAATCATAACTGTGCTCTGTATATTGATGCCTGACTTAGTTGGGTAGGTATTTATGCTTTTTCTATCACTTCTAACTTTATATTGAAAGATAATTAAGCATAATAAATTATCATGGATACACCATATCCATTTCCTGGATGGAAGGCAGAATATTATAGGTAAAAAAGAAGAAAGAATTAGCTTAAAACTCTGGCATCATTAACACACTCCTAGTAAATAGAAAGTGACAATTCCGGCATTAAATGAATTACTCAACCGAAGCCTATTTTTGAATTATGACTTCATTCAAATTATTGCATTACATAAGAGTCTAGTTCTGGGCTTTTGAGTTCATCACTTTACAAGCATCTGGTTCTGTAAGTTAAAGGAGTATTCTAGAGATAAAAGCTTTGTACGTTGCATGAATCAGGAACATTTCTCATAAAGTTCATGCTTAGTACTAGACCTACATCTGATTGTGCATCCCAAAATCAAATTCCATATTAATGTAAGTTATATGCTGGAAGAACAGATTCCAATAAAACTTCACATAGAAGCCTTAACCTCATATAAAACCACCTCAATCAAAGAATCAGACATCAATCAAATGAAGTATGGTGAGCTAACTCACTTCAGCCACCCACAACACAAACTGAGATTCGATTACTCCGAACTACCATTCAAATGTGATGGCTGCATGGAAGTAGGTATTGGATCGAGATTCAAATGCTCGATTTGCGACTACGATTTACATAAGCATTGTGCACTTGCGGTATCTTCTTCAAGTTTACGCCACCCTTTTTATAAGAAATGTACTTTTCAGTTCCTTTCTAGACCACCTGGTAACATTCCTCGCTATTGTAATGGGTGTGAACGTGATACACTTGGGTTTGTATACCACTGTAACACATGTGGGTTCGATCTTCATCCTTGTTGCGCTAATTTACCCCATGTTCTTGAGGCTGAAGGAGGATTGACGCTGTATCTACACCGCAAGGTATTGTTTTACTTGGATATTGTTCATATTTGAAATCTGTTTAAAAAAAACATGACACTTACTAAAATTTAAATAGGTTAAAAAAAAAAAAAACTTTAAAGACAAATATATGTTATAACTTATGATATAGATTCATACAGCTCATAGCTAGAAAACAGATATTTAAAAAATAAGTGTGCATGCATGCACAACATGCACAGGTTGGGGCAGCATGTCACAGATGTGGAAGGAAAGGAAGAAGCTGGAGTTACAGAACATCATGTAAAAAGTACAACCTACACGTGGCATGCGTGATGGATATATTAGTTGACAGCTGGCACGACATATATTTTGAGAACAACGCTACTCGATCGATACCTGTTAACAATGGATGGTCGAGTACCAATTCTAAAGGAATTATTGGAACTAGTACTAAAATTCCATTGATTAGAGGAACAGGAAAAAACCATCACAGAGGCAAGGGAAAAATAAAGAGATGCTGTGAAGTTGCAGCTTTGGCTATCCAGTTCATTATTTCTGCTGTTTTGGGTGATCCCACTGCGATTATTGCTGGTGTTGTTGGTACTTTTATTTCTCGATGATTTGAACTTATGTTTTTTATGTAATAACGCAAGGAAGTTTCTAGCCGTGTACAATAAAAGTAGACTTTTTTTTATTCATTGGTTTATAATAGTTGTTAAGAAAAGCAATCTAAGAAGATCAATTAGGATCATGATTAACAGATACTAATCTATAATACATAGAAACAGAAATAAAAGGATAATTGAGGAGCGAAAAAAAAAAAAAATCAAGTGTAGGGATAACTGCACACATTTTGGTTACTACCAACTCCAACATCATGCAACCAACTAAATATTTTCCATTTGATTGGCAAGATATAAAGGCATAGATTAGTTATGATTCAACCAAACAAAGTTTTCTGATTCTTTTTTCTTAAGTTTAATTGGTATATAGTAGTTGAAAAGGGAGAACTTTTGAGATATTTTAATTGTTTGCACATGCGCACAAAATGATGCGGAAAAAGAAACTTTTGGCTACCAAAACAATAAAGAACTAAACAAATATTACTTAGCATTGTCCCCTTGATGGGCCAATTTTTCAGTAACATAGAGTCAATACACATTCGTACATAAATAAGTTGTATATTTATAAATTCAAGCTCTCTTTTGACACGGATCATGCAAGTATAGGTAGAAAAATATCTTTGGAAAAACTATGACTCTAAAATCATTAACCTTAGTTTTGTATATAGTCCTAGCAAATATAATTGGAAAATATATAAAAAAAAAATCACAAATTACTTAAAATCAACGGTGTCTCAAAAAACTCCCTTCAGACGCTGTAGAGGACGACTTTATATAACTTTGGCCTGATAGAATTAATCGATCGTGTTGATCCACAGCCGTGAATGGTAGATGTGAGTAATCAAGGGATTCAAACGATCCACTAGTGGTTTTGTGCTGCGAGTTTGAATGATTCGAAAAACAATTTTGAACCGGCTAGATGTTTTGAAGTGAATCAAAATATTGCATAGATGATCTCGTTAACACATATAATACATCTACATAAATTTATTTGATCCAAAAAAAATCTTACGAAAAGACAAAGGGGAAAATGAGAGGGGGATAAATACGAGGGGGATCTTAATCCTTCACCATTAAATGAATATTAATGTGGTAATAATTGGGTGTTGTGGCGTGATTATGAGTGGGGACAATGGAATGTGTACGGTGGGAGGTTATCCAGATGGTTGTTATTTAAGTGGTTTAAGGATTGGTCTCTGCTTTATCGGTATATGAGTTTAAACTCTAAGAGTGTAGATCGGGTGATTGGATCAAAAGATGAATTATTGTAGGACGATGGAACTGAGTAGAACTCGCTCGCTGATAGTGGTTGGGCCAGCGCATAACTACAGGATGCGGGCTTAGCTCCAAACCCTCCAAATCTGCTCTTACAGCAAGGGCAGACTTATCGTAACGGGATTGAGATGTCTTTCACATTAAATGCAAGGGGAATTGTGGCAGACCTTTGTGACATCTTGATGCTTATGTAACACCCCATAAATTAATAAATAAATAATAAACAATTAATTATGAAGATAAAGATTTAAATAATATATGATGTGATGAGTACTCGGGTGTACATTTACTTATCAATAATGTTACTTAAAGAAACTAATTAAAATAAATAAAATGAGAAAGGCAGATGGTTGGTCAGCGGCCCATAGGGAGGCTATTACATGCCTTTTTCAAATCATTTCACCATGCTCTTCTCATTCATTCTACACACAAATTAAAACAAAAGCCTGAAGAATTTAATGGTGGCGACCTAAGCAAGAGAAAAGGAAAAGAAGAAGATCAAAGCTAAGAGAATTAGAAACATCATTCAACGAAGAGATATATGTGAGTAATATATTCTCTAAATCATATTTTCTTCAATAATCGCTCACGGTCAAACGAATTGAGATTGTTCTCATACTTCTTGTGATTTAATTGATCCGAAAATTTAATATGATGCCATGAACACATTATTAGGGATGATTTTTTTATTTATAGAATTTTCCATAAGAAAATAAATTGATATGAATTATCTAAGAACTATTTGTTATAGAAAATAGATAAAAGTAAGTAGTTTGAGAAATGTTATGAAAAGAATATATATGTATATATTCTAAGATTTTCTAATATATAATAAATGATTTCCAAGGGAAAATACTTTAAATCAAAGCGAATTTAATAGGTGCCAAAAGGCAAATAATTAGGGTCAGAAGGTAATTTAATCGAATAAAGTAATTAAGAATCGATCAATACACCAGATCCACAATATGTGTTGTACATGTAGGAAAGTACTAAATAACGGTAATAAAGAGTAAGATCAAACGAATAAGAAGTCGATACGTGTAAGGATAGTGTTAGACATGTAGTAGGATGGTTTTGAACATGTACTGAGAGGCAGTACCAAAGGCAGTGGAGCCGAAACAAAAGTAAATAAACTTGAACACCAAGCACAAAGACTTAAGTATAAAAGCTAGGAAATGGTACGTATTAGTCTAGCCTTATTAAACCGAAAGATATTGATCGAAGACTGGAGGGGAAATGAGGACTAAGGAGTAATTATAGTTAGAGGAGTTTATTTCTAATATCCAAAGTTGAGATTCCATATGTTAACCAAACAAGGCCAAACTAAGTCAGGTTTCCCCAAATGAGACCTGGGTAGTGAATGTCGAGAGTAGTATAGCTCTCGGTAAGATGTTGATACTGAAACTAATTGATTCTCGGTGGAAGGAATTCTTGTTAGGGCTTATGATGACCGAAACTAGTACTTAGAACATTGATGATAATGTAGTAAAATAGCTTAATGAATAAGTGAAAAGCCTAATACATGACTGATTAGGTAAATAAGAGAGGTTTGGTAGATGATGTGAGGTCTAATATGGTAGTCAAGAATCTGTAAGTGTAGGAATAAGGCCTTTGTAGCATCCAAAAACAAAAGCAAAGGTGTAAGGCCAGAGTGACAACCAAAACCGAAAGCATTAGAGTAAGGTCTAGTGTGGCAACCACTACCGAGAGTGCTAGATTAAGGCTTAAGATGACATCTAAAACACAAAAGCAATAGGCGTAAAGCCTAATGTGGCAACCAAATATTCAGTAGTTGATGTAAGGTCTGATGTGGTAGTCAAAGAACCAAAAGTGAAGGAGTAAGGCCTTAGTGACATCCACTGTGTAAGGCCTGAGTGGTACCAATACACGAAAGGGAAGTTGTAAGGCCGTAGTAGCAGCCAATACCGTTAGCGAAATCTGTTAGGCTAAGGAAATAGTGTAGGCATAAGGCCTTAGTGGGGGTCATGAGTTAACCCTAAATTTCTTTGTTATGTGTGGAGGCATAAGACCTTAGTGGAAACTGAAAGTTAATCTATAACCCTATGTTAGTGGAAGAAAGCATAAGGCTTTGGTGGTGGTTGAAGTTAGTGTAGTTCAGGTTATGAAAAGAAGGTAGAATGGTGATATAATGGTATGCCAAGTGAAATGGCTATTTATTTCGATTTTATGGCACTTTTGTATGAATAAGACCCATAAGGATGGAATAATGATTTCTGCTTATGATTAAAACTGTAAATGAATGTTATGATATAGTGAGGTGAAGATCTGTTTCATGCTTTAGCACCGTGATCTCACTATGTTTTATAGTTAGGGTAACACATTGCTCATACTCGATTTTTTTTGAGAAAAATGAGCGATCCTCTATTCAATAAGGATAGTACATGTGTATTTTAGTCTATACTTAAAAAATGATACTGCCAACAATCCCGATAGGTAGCAAACCCCCTCCCCCAGATAATAGAATAAACTAAAACCTTACAATCCTAATGAATGGAGTCCATAATGTAAACAAAATGACAATAAAATAGAATAAAAACAAAAGAACTAAGCTAAACCCTAAATATGCGCCAATACCAACTATCCATCAACGATGATAAAATCTATTAAATCCATCCAAACATTGATACATCTTAAACTGAACAAAAAAAGCTCAACCAAATAATTAGATTGACACACATATATATGTATATAAAAGTATTTTATATACATATATATGCCATGAGAAGAAAATAAACATATTAAAAATGAACAAAGTAAAAAGGGTAAATAAAGAACATTAGATAATGGTATAGATCAGACACGCATAGTTATAAAATGAATGATAAACACTAAACAATATTTTTATATTCTAACTAGTTTCAATTGAAAATATTATATCAGAACATTCATTAGCACACATATCAATTATTAATGTATTTATATTGCTATTATTATTTCTATTTTTAGAGTCCAAATTTTTCATAACTAAATTAATACGAGATTTTTTAAAGACATTCTTTGAAACTAATATTATTATCTATTTTATAACTTTGAATTAAAATCCAATTAAAACTAAACAAGACAATTGTATATATTAAATTTTCCATAGGAGTATTTATATTATTAGAAACTCTTTGATTTCTTTCAAATCATATATACCAGCAAACTATAGTAAAAATAGTATCAAATACTAAAATATGAAATCTAGTATAATTAAATCTAAGTCTTTGTTTCCACATCACTTCTTCTTGTATTGGAATTTTATTTATTTCTTCTTTTAGATTTCTGTTAATGAAATTTTTCGTCTTAGAAACGCCCAAGTATTTTTGTGAAGTAATCACGATGTTGAGCATTTTAGTGATTATGAATCAAGAAAATTAAGTAATATTAATATTGCCTTTAAGAGGAGTAATTATGTTGCTTTAATGCTCACACAATTATGCGGGGAAATATTTGAAGTATTAGGAATCAACTTGTTATCTCGATTCAAGCACTGACAACATTAAAACAATAAAATAAAGTATTGAAAACAATAAAGAAGACACATGTAATTTACGTGGTTCGGATATTAAATAATCCTATGTCCATGAGTAAAATGTTGCTTTCTTCTCTCTTGATTCTTAGTACAAAAAAAAAATGGTAAAGAGTACAAATTTTGATTTATGTGTCCAAAAGGAGTAAAGTAAAATCCCATTTTCTGCTGCAATGCCCTATCTATTTATAATACACAAAGATTTACTTGGATTCCCAACATTACTCTTCTGATCTCTTGATTTCTGCCTTTGGATCATGCCATGTGTCGGCCATCTATCTCGCTTATTTGATGTGCACGGATCGCTAACTTGGCCTTTGTAGGAGACTGTAATTTGAGCGGTTGAATTTTAAACCTAGGTGGGAAGTTTGAAATTGCAGCGAGAAAGCCCAAATTTGAATAGACTACGACTTTCCAATTCCATAAGACTACTGGCTTATGGACTGCACATATGTGTAGATGGAGCGGTCATGAGAAACTACCTTATGTTTTCTGGAAGAATTACTTCATTTTTACCGACACTTTTGGATTATACTACCATGAATAATTTATCAGGATCTACGCCTTCTTAATGCTCGAGATGCTGATTCCATATGGCATTCGAACTGCCTTAATCCTTTCAAAGTCATACTACTCTTCCTAATTCAAAATATTTGCAAAGCATGGCATCAAGGACATCTGGGGTTGAATGGTATGACTTGGCAAGTGGAAACTACGCCTTTGTTATATAGGGTGATCGCCTTGTTTGAACCTGCTCTGGGCCATACATATCAATGAGGGACTAGGCCTTTGCACTTGTCTTCAAGTAAGGTTTAATGAACTTGAGGATAAAGATGAGACCTCTTGGCTTGTCTTTGAGGAGAAAATTCGACTTTTGGTCGTTAGGCAGTTTTACCCCATCGCTTCATTCCTTGGTTCCTTATGTTAATGGTAAGTATTATTAAAGATTGTGGCGTTGTTCTGTCATTTCAACATCAAATTAGGATGGCGATGCATCCTTACAGCCGACTTTAAGTTGATGCAAGATTACTACACAGACCTGCAACTTTAGATATTTGTTTTAAGATTGTGGTGAATCCTCGTTTAGTTGCTTAAGGGGTGGGACCACAATTCTGTGCTGTTAGAGTTGCTTTTGGGGCCGCAACATAGTTTCTACATCTCATTGTAACTTAAAGGATGTGATGCAGTTCCAACTTTCTAAGCTTTGCCTTTTCGGAGCTGTAGCGCAGCCTTTAGGTTTTGATACTTAGGAGCTATGTCGTGGTCCTACCTATCGGGATGAGTGCTCAGGTTGTAAATCAGTTCTTATACATTGTAGCCACCAAAAGTTTTTGGCTCAATGTTATAGTGCCAAGGCTATGTTTAATGGGAATGTGCAGTCTTTATGTCTTGCTACCGACTCTGGATTCTAATGCAGTATTATCTGGATTTTGTTCTTGCTTCCTTTCCACATTTCGACTTCCTATTGTTGGAGTAGTTCTCTTGGGCTTAGAGTTTGTGTTAATTCCACTTTGACAATGTTTTGGAAAATACGAGTGTAACACTTGTCCTCAAAGTCTTGAGCGATTGTAGATCGATGTGGACTTGTCTCTTTTTCCATATTTTCCCTACAACCCACTACTTCTTGTTTTTCACTCTCCTTCTTTTTAAAAAATTCTTTATTACCGTTTCGCATTTAAGGCTCAAATACCCATGTGGATACATTATTGGTCGATCTTCTAAAAAGGTGTACTTTTAGTCTTTATGACTCCTAAGAAAATCTGTATTGATTCTCTCGCTAATCTCCCTTGTCATTAATCAGTTGATGTTTTTTGAGCTCTTTCATCATTGCGATTGTGTGGCCAAGATCCTAGTTGAGGTAAGTATATATCCTTTTTCCCTTCTTCTTCTTGAAAGTTTGTATGGATCGTGTAATATGGAACAGTGTAAAACAAGAAGTGCAGAAGTATAAAACTGAAGACTGATAATAGAGTAAAGTAAATAAAATAAAAAACAAGCACACCAGAGATTTTTATACTGGTTCGAACTTCCTGTTCTACGTCCAGTCCCAGACTCCTTTTTGGAATTTCACTAACAACAATCCTCACTTAACCCGGAGGAACATGTTTACAACACCTGAACAACAGAACATGATTTCGATGCCTCAACAGCCGAAGAGGACTTCACTTACCTGAACAGCAAAATAGGACTCCAACTTATACAGAGAGTATTTGACACAATGTGTTCTTGATAACATAGATTTGTCTCTTGATAGTACAACCTTCCTATAATCTTCTCCTTTTGATATATATGTCTGTATGTTAAGAATATGGAAGTAAATGAATGATTTTGTATGAACTTGAATGCACAAGGGTGTGTTAGAATCAAAGTAGATTAAGAATAGAAAGAGTTAGATCAATTTGGTGAATCAAACTGATGATTCTAACATGTTTATATAGATTATAAAAAGGTGCAATAGTTATCATGAAAGTATATGGTCATACCTGTTGATTAAAAGTCGTATCTCTTTATGGAAGAGAAATGTATGTTTAGAAATATAGCCGTTATAGGAATTTAGACATCTGAAGAATAGAATTCAGACTTCTGAAATCGTTCACTTGCAAATCAGAAAGCAAATAGATTATTTTTAACTTGATTCAGACGTCTGAATATACCATTTCAAACGTCTGAATATAATCTGGGAAATCATCTTTGATTCCATATTTAGACGTCTGAAATGGTCAATTCAGACATCTGAATTTGACCATAAAATGCAAATAGCTCTTTGAATGTGTGTATGTGCACGTGTATAATATGAAGCTTATTTGAATCCGGTCTTGTATATATTCCTGCAAAAACAAGTAAGTATATAAAACCAACGTATATAGTTGTCGTAGTCAAAATATCGTAAGTATGAAACGTCATAGACGAAGTTTCAACATTCTCCCCCTTTTTGATGATGACAACTATATAAATGTAATACGAGTAATATATTCTCCCCCTTTCTATAAGCTCACCCTGTCAAAAAGCAAGTTAGAATAAATAGACTATATTAACTCCTTCTCCCCCTTTGGCATTGCAAAAAGGAAAGTACGAATAAAGCAGAGCAGAGTATTCAAAACATAATACGATACCAGCAGATAGTAAATGAGTTCAAATCAAACTAGTTAATACCAAAGCAATTTAAAACCTAGGGCTGGAATCACTGCTTTCATCATCATCATCATCTTCATCTTTATTACCATTGTTGTTCCCCGAGCTTGATGACCATTGAAATGGAGCGGGGTTGAAAGCTTCGGTAGATGATGAGGTGGAGCATCCAATACGTTCCTAAATTTTGTTGAGAAAGCCACGAATGGAATTAAAGCGTTTTTCAGTTTTCTTTTCGAGATTGACCATTCGGGTTCTAAGCTTAGCTTGGTTTTGGGAGAGAGTGACCAAAGCATTCCTTGAGCTAGTGTCGGGAGAGAGGACCACTATTTCATCATCGTCTTCTTCTTCAGAGGGTGGAGCAATAGGTTGATCATGTTGACGAGGTTGGGGTCGGTTTTGATCACGGTTGGCAACCCATTCTTGAAATGAAATATATGCCAAACTTCTCGGTCGTTTTGGCAAACCCATAAGACCCAAAGTCTTTGATCCAAGCTCTTTGATCGCTGCTAATTCGGAATTAGGAAAAGAGATGCTAAAGTTTTAGAGAATCTTCATTATATAAGCACCATAATGAAAGGTATTATAGCGCCTTCGACGATTAACATCCATGAATTCTTCCAATATCACTTGAGCCCAATTGATGGATTGACCGGAATAGATAGCATAAAGGGCTTGGAAGTTTCTTTTGTTAACAACTTCATAACTTCCTGTCCGGGGAATAACGGAGCGAATCAAAGCTCTGTGGAGGATATGAGCTTGTGGGTGGAGTTGAATGGAGGTAAGCCTAGTGGTGTCATCATGCAAAAATTGGTGTGAGATCTCGTCTCTATCATGCAAGTTTAAAGAAACATAAATTTCATCCAAGTCGGTCCCCGTTGATGGACATTGAAGTATATCACCAAGTTGAGCAAGGGATAGATAAATTTTAACACCACAAACTAATGTCCAAATGCAATCATCGCGATTGTGAGGGGTGTGATGGTCCAAATTCATATTAGCATAAAATAGCTTAACCAAAAGATGATTGATTTTGACATTATTAGCCGCATAAGAGACAAGAGATTCTAACCCATTTGATCTTACAATTTGTTGAGTCCGATAAGCCTCAAATTCTTCAAATTTCATGAAAGCACCCGGAAAGAACTTAGATCTACTCATTTGAGCAAAACGTTGTCTTGCTTGCTCATTCCATAGCCATTGATCAACGTTTGGGGTAGATGACAAAGTAGATGGCCTTGATCTTTTTTGTTTTGGAGCCATTAGTGAATATTTGGAAGAAAGTTTTGATTTTTAATGGAGGAATAAGCTAAAAATGATGAAGAATGAGGAAGAAAAGGGGGTAGGGACGGTTGAAAAGGGGTAGTTGCATAGGAAAACGTGCAAAAAGCAATGCAAATTTGAAGAGCCAGATGATTTCAAACGTCTGAAATACTCATTTCAGACGTCTGAAATGAAGAAAATCGAGTCAAAAGATACTCATTTAAAAGCATTTCTAAAAGAGGTTTTGTAAAAATATCAGCCAACTGATTTTTAGAAGAAACAAAATCCAAATTTATTGTTCCTTTTTCAACGTTATCACGAAGAAAATGATGACGAATGTCAATATGTTTTGTTCGTGAATGATTGACAGGATTTTAGACAAGTTAATAGCATTAGAGTTGTCACAATATATAGTTGAATTTGTTAAGTTTATATTGAAATCTCTAAATGTCTGTTGCATATAGATTACTTGAGCACAAGCCAAAGCAGCAGAAATATATTCTGCTTCACATGTAGAGAGAGAAACGCAGTTTTGTTTCTTACTAAACCAAGATACTAGTGATTTTCCAATAAAATGGCACGTACCACTTGTGCTTTTTTGATCTGTTCGAGATCCACCGAAATCAGCATCACTATATGAAACTAACTCGAATGGACATTCTTTTGGATAGAATAGACCGAAATCCTTGGTGTTAGTGAGATAACGTAATATACGTTTCACGGCTCTTAAATGTGATTCCTTTGGGTTGGCCTGAAATCTAGCACACAAACAGACACTCATCATTATGTCAGGTCGACTTGCCATTAAATATAGTAATGATCCAATCATACTTCGGTATAATTTTTGGTCAACACTTTTGCCACTTTCATCTTTTTCAAGATGTGTAGTTGTACTCATTGGAGTCGGTTTGGCAGAAGTGTTTTCCATTCCAAATCGTTTGATTAAATTATCACAATATTTTTCTTGATTAATGAAGATGCCTTTTTGAAGTTGTTTGATTTGTAAACCAAGAAAATATGTTAGTTCTCCCATGTGAGACATTTCAAATTCCTTGGTCATTATTTCGGAGAAGTCCTGACATAACTTGACATTGGTAGAACCAAAAATGATATCATCAACATAAATTTGAACTATTAAAATATCCCTTTTTGAATGTTTAATGAAAAGTGTTTGATCAACTTTCCCAATTTGAAATCCCGAAGAAATTAGATAGGTCTTTAGTCGATCATACCAAGCACGTGGTGCTTGTTTTAAACCGTATAGAGCTTTCTTAAGTTTGTAAACATGATCAGGAAATTTCTCGTGAATAAATAAGGGAGGTTGTTCAACATACACATTTTCTTTTATATAACCATTCAGAAAGGCACTTTTAACGTCCATTTGATAAAGTTTGAAATTGTGAAAACATGCATAGGCTATTAAGATCCATATTGCTTCTAGTCTTGCGACCGGAGCAAACGTTTCTTCGTAGTCAATTCCTTCTTCTTGATTGTATCCTTGTGCAACTAACCTTGCTTTATTTCTGGTAATGTTGCCTTGTTCATCTGCTTTTTTCTTGTAGACCCATTTCGTTCCAATAACAGTTTGATCACTTGGTCTAGGAACTAATTCCCAAACTTCATTGCGTTCAAACTGATTTAGCTCTTCTTGCATTGCAATGATCCAGTAGTCGTCCGTGGAAGCTTCTTTGGGATTCTTTGGTTCGATATTGGAAAGGAATGCTACGTGGCCCATTTGATTTAGTTGACTTCTAGTTCGTACGTTTGAATTAATTTCTCCGATAATATTTTGAACGGGATGATCCCGTAATACTTTTAGTGGAAAATAGGCATGAGGACAAACTTTGAAAAAAATTAAGGTTGAAGGACATCAAGTTTCATCTTTGGGCTGAAGGACAAACTTTGAAAAAAATTAGGCTGAAGGACAATGCTAGTTAGAACTAGCATTTTATATAGTGTAAACACTGAATATAATGCTAGTCTATCTAGCATTTTGTATAGTGTAAAAACTGAATATAATGCTAGTTAGAACTAGCATTGTCCTTTAACCTAATTTTTTCCAAAGTTTGTCCTTCAGCCAAAAAATAAAACTTGGTGTCCTTTAGACTAATTTTTTGTCAAAGTTTGCCCTTTTCCCTATTTCCCTATTTCCCTCATATTTTTGGTGGAGATCTTAATTCATTATTATTATGAATAATGTTTTCATCATTTTCAATATTTGTAGTTCCCGTATTTGTGATGTTATCCGAAAAATCTTCATCATCTTTTATACTTGGTTTTTGTTGAAAATTTTCATCGAAAGATACATGTAAAGTTTCTTCAACAGTATCTGATCTTTTATTAAATATCCGATAAGCTTTGCTACGATCTGAATATCCTAGAAAGATTCCTTCGTCGGATTTCGCATCGAATTTTCCAAGCCGATCTTTGGTATTTAATATAAAACATTTTGAACCAAAAACTTTGAAATAAGATATCTTTGGTTTTCTTCCAGTAAAAAGTTCATAAGAGGTGTTTTTTGTGAGAGGTCGAATAGAAACACGATTCAAAACATAACAAGCAGTTGCAACAGCTTCTGCCCAAAAATGTTTTGGAAGAGTGCTTCCATTTAACAAAGTTCTTGTACATTCTTGTAAAGTTCTGGTTTTACGTTCTACAACTCCATTTTGTTGTGGAGTTCTAGGGAACGAAAAATTGAAAAATTCCTTTCTTTTTACAAAAATGGTCAAAAACTTCGTTTTCCAATTCTCCTCCATGATCACTTCTTATGTTCTTTATTTTCAAATCTTTTAAATTTTGGATTCGTTTGACAAAAACTTTAAAATGCTCAAACGTATCACTTTTATTTTTCATAAAAATGGTCCAAGTATATCTAGAAAAGTCATCTACTATTACAAACACATATCTATTGTGGTTTAAGGATTGAACTTGGGTTGGCCCAAATAAATCCATGTGTAGTAATTCAAGTGGTTGTAATGTAGAAATAACTTTCTTAGATTTAAGAGATGATTTGGTTAATTTTCCTAATTGACATGCGTCACAAATATGATTGACTTTGAAGTTCATTTTTGGTAAACCTCTGACTAAATCATTTTTAGAAAGCTTGTTTATAGTTTTAAAGTTGGTATGACAGAATCTTTTGTGCCATAGCCAAGGATCATTTTCATTAGCTATTAAACACATATTTGAATTGTGATTGATTTTCATATTCAGAATATAGATATTTCTGTCTCTATTTCCTTCAAATATAAGATTTTGATTTTTATCAAAAATGCTACACTTATCTTCAGAAAAAGAGATTTTGAATCCTTTGTCACATAACTGGCTGATACTTAAAAGATTGTGTTTTAAATTTTTGACTAGTAAAACATTGAAAATAAGAGGTAAATTAGATGTACCGACATTACTGACGTCGCCTTTTCCGATGATATATCCTTTGGAATTGTCTCCAAAAGTGACAGAGCCTCCATCTGAGTAAGTAATGTTTGATAGCATATTTTTGTCTCCAGTCATATGTTTTGAGCAACCGCTGTTGAGTATCCATTTTCCTCTCTTTTTAAGTGGGTCCTGTAAAAAATAACAATGACATTGGTACCCACTTTGTGATAGGGTCCTAAGAGTTAGGTCTTAGGAAACCAAACCCAAGTGGGTTCAGTATCCCCCTTAAAAATATAATTTTTATTTTTATGAACAGTTTCCAAAAAGGTATTTATATATTTATTCCTAATCAAACTATTGTTTGTTTTAGGAACCCATATTTTTATGGTTTTTGAGTTAGTATTCCTTTTTGGACGAGTAGTAGGATTAGAAATATTTCTCCTAATTTCCTTTTTAGGTGGAGCCTTTGATTTCTTAGGGTATCCTAGTCCCTTTTTTTAGAAGTGGATTGAGAATTCTCAATAATTTTGGATAGAGTTTCTCGACCTTTATTAAAGTTAGAAACATTTCTAGTAATATTATCTAACTTGGTTTTGAGGCTAGTATTATCTAATTCTATCATTTTGATCTTAGTTTTCAGCTCATGATTTTCAGAGACAAGAGAATCATTCTTTTCTTTTTGAGTTTCAATTTCTTGACTCAATAAAGTAAGTTGAGTGTTATCATTAGAGAAGGTATCTTGAAGTTTTCCAAGTTCTTCTTCTAATATTTTCTTTTCATCATTAAGCATATCTCTCTAGAATTCTGCTTTTCTCTGATTTTCTAGAGCCTCTTTATATTTTCTTTTGATACTTTTTAAGGTATCAAGAAGTTCTGAATTAATTTCAATCATGTCATTAAATGTAAAATCACTAACCTCATTTTCTGTGGCCATGAAGCAAACATTGGCTTGTTTATTTTCACTGTCACTGATGCTATTTTCCGAGGAAGAAGAATCTGAGTCATCCCATGTTACTGAAAATGCTTTTTTCTTTTTATCCTTTTTGTTGTGATTTCTTTTCCTCTGATCTGGGCAGTCTTTTTGCATATGACCTTTATTGTGACAGTTGAAGCATTCAAGTACGGAGGTTGATCGCTTGTTACTTCTTTTTCCATTATTCCGGTTTCCCTTCTTGAATTTTAAGAATTTTTTGAAGTTTTTAGTAATGAATGCTAAGTCTTCTTCATCTAAGTCTGATCCTTCTTTTTCTGCATGGAATGCCATGTTCTTTTTATCCTGAGCTTGTACTCTCTTAGCCTGCATATTTACTTCATAGGACATTAGATTTCCTATTAACTCTTCTGGTTTCATGGTAGAGAGATCATTAGCTTCTTCAATTGCCAAGACCTTTCTTTCCCATTCATCCGTTAAAGAGTTAAGGATTTTTGAAACAAAATCGAAGTCAGAATACTTTTCTCCAAGTCCTAGTAATGAGTGATATATATCTTGAAATCTAGAGTACATATCGTTTATAGATTCATCTTGCTTCATCCTAAAGTTTTGAAATTGACTCTTGAGCATGGATATTTTGCTTTGTTTAACCTTGTTAGTTCCTTCGTGAGTAACTTTAAGTGTTCTCCATATTTCATAAGCAGTTGTGCACATGCTAACATGGTTAAACTCATTTCTATCTAAAGCACAAAATAACATATTCATAGCTTTGGCATTAGCAGTAGCATCTGTTCTTTGTGCAACAGTCCATGTAGAAAATTCAGTAGTGAAAATTTCATATTCAGATTGTGTTATATTCTATGATTCAAAATTATTGGCTTGCATATAAATACGCATTCGCGTAGCCCAATAATTATAGTTTAACCCATTGAATAGAGGTGGTCGTGCAGTGAATTGACCTTCAATAAAATTGGAGTTAGTGACTGTGCTAGTGGTAGTGCTGGTATTGTTTTCCATATTAGCAAGATATCAGATAACTGTGTAACGGTTATATGATGCCTTGCTCTGATACCAAATGAAAGTTTGTATGGATCGTGTAATATAAAACAGTGTAAAACAAGCAGTGCAGAAGTATAAAACTGAAGACTGATAATAGAGTAAAGTAAATAAAATAAAAAACAAGCACACTAGATATTTTTATACTGGTTCGAACTTCTCGTTCTACGTCCAGTCCTAGACTCCTTTCTGGAATTTCACTAACAACAATCATCACTTAACCCGGAGGAACAGGTTTACAACACCTAAACAACGGAACATGATTTCGATGCCTTAACAGTCGAAGAGGACTTCACTTGCCTGAATAACAGAACATGACTTCAACTTATACAGAGAGTATTTAACACAGTGTGTTCTTGATAACACGGATTTGTCTCTTGATAGTACAACCTTCCTATAATCTTCTCCTTTTGATATATATGTGTGTATGTGAAGAATATGGAAGTAAATGAATGATTTTGTATGAACTTGAATGCACAAGAGTGTGTTAGAATCAAAGTAGATTAAGAATAGAAAGAGTTAGATCAATTTGATGAATCAAACTGGTGATTCTAACATGTTTATATAGATTATAAACAGGTGCAATAGTTATCATGAAAGTATATGGTCATACCTATTGATTAAAAGTCATATCTCTTTATGGAAGAGAAATGTCTGTTCAGAAATATAGCCGTTATAGGAATTCAGACGTCTGAAAAATAGAATTCAGACTTTTGAAATCGTTCACGTTCAAATCAAAAAGCAAATAGGTCATTTTTGACCTGATTCAGACGTCTAAATATACCATTTCAGACGTTTGAATATTGTTTGGGAAATCATCTTTGATTCCAGATTCAGACGTCTAAAATGGTCAATTCAGACGTCTGAATTTGACTAGAAAATGCAAATAGCTCTTTGAATGTGTGTATGTGCACGTGTCGACATATATATCCAAAAGGAGAGATTTTAACATCATTTTAACTCTAGACATAGACTCAATACAAAACATATGTATAGTATGAAGCTTATTTGAATCTGGTCTTGTATATATTCCTGCAAAAACAATTAGTATATAAAACCAACGTATATAGTTGTCATAGTCAAAATATCGTAAGTATGAAACGTCATAGATGAAGTTTCAACACTTCTTCATTTGTCTACTTTCTTTAGAATGCTAATTGTTAATCTAGTTTTCTCCAAGAACCGTTCGTTTTCCAAATAAAAGTAAAGTTATTCTCTTTCTTGCAGTTTCGTTTTCTTGCATTTTAATGGAGTTGATATGACAACCTCTTCCTCTTCTCCCCTATATCTACCGTCCAGGGTAACTGAATTAGGAGAAATCGAGGGTATTCTCAATTATTTTGGGTTTGAAGGTTAGTCGGTGGGGTAATAGAGCACAATCGGTTTTATTTCTATTTACTCTAAACATTTTCTATGCGATCTCAACCTCACTCAAACCAAATCCTTTGTGAATGGCTAACAACTATTGGTATTGCTCTCATTCAACTTGCTCCTATCTCTTATTCGCTTTTGATCGCTACCTTCATTCTTTATGCTAAGAAATACGCTCCCCCTACATGTGAAGAACTCCAATTCCAATTTGACATTTATAAGAGTCCTTCTAGGGGAGATTTTGGGTTTTATTATGCCCAAGCAAAATAAATCGGTTCTTACCTCCGTTCCTTGTAAGACACGAAAATGGAATGATCAATACTTTTTTATTTTGAATTTGGATAACTTTCCTTCTTTCTTCCATCCACCTCCTAATCATCCTTTCTTTTTTATTTATGCTACTAATTCATTGGTATCCCATAGGAATGACATCTTGGGTTCGGTAAAGATCAAAGGAAGTTAAAGTTGTTCTTTACTAAGCCTTTACTGCTCAAATATAATTTCCTGCATACTTGTCATAACTTCTCCCGTTCCATCTTTAAATTCCCTTTAACCACAGGTAAACCTAGGGGGTATAATCTGATGAGATGGATGATGAAGTTTTTACTTCTTCTTTTTTTGAAAAGGCATTTACTGTCCTAAATTTTTTTATATAGGCAAATGAGTGGTGATCTTTTTGATTCAATTCTCGATGATGCTCCACCCAAGAGGTTAGAGACAACGAAGAAGAGGAAGAGAGAAAATGGGAAAAAAGATGATGTTGAAGCTTCTAACCAGCCCTTTAAAAACCCACGTAAGCCTCCTCCTCCTCCTTCATCTGAAGTGCTGACCACCTCCTTTCAATCATTACAAGACCCACATATCTGATTCTTTCCTTTACCTAAGGGTGCCATTACCGATCTTGCTGAAAGGTTAGGGCATGTCACTTTGGACAACCCATCCCATATTGCTTCTACCCCGCAATCTTATCCCCTAGCTATTCCACTTCCTATGCTCCATTCTCCAAGCCGGCCGCTGAGCTTGAAAGGTTTTGGGCCTATATAAGTTCTTTCTTCTCCTTTCTTATTTAATAGTGGTTTACCTGATCAATTCTCACCTGACTTTCTCTTGCTTTGTAATAGACAAGGGCCTTAGCAATTGAGGTTCGGAAGAGAGGGGAAGATGACTAGGCCACGTTCATTACCTATACTGCTAAGCTTGAGGCTAACCTTGCTATGGCAGCCTCTGAGAAAGATAAAATTGAGGAAGAGCTTAAAGCCTAGTGAGAAAAGGCCGAAAAGGCAGTGGAAGTGGTGAAGGCAGTTGATGAGGCCTTGATGTTGAAGGGTCGGGAATTGGAGGGGAAGGACAAATTATTGGAGGAGAAGGACAAAACGTTGGAGGAGAAGGGGAAAGAGGTAGAGAGGTTTAAAGGCAACCTCAAGCGGATCACCTATCTATTGTTGTAAAAGATGTATACTATGGTCAAGCGTCAATTTTATGCCGACCGCTTAGATGATGTAACCCTCGAGGTTGACCATAGTTTCTTGGGGGATTCTGCAAAGACTAAAAAGGCCATTTCCTACTGTAGGGCTTAATGGGTTAAGGAGCTAGCCATGGAGCATGCTTCCCCTTCTGCTTCTCATGATGCCTCTTTACAAATAGATGATGAGGATGCGAGGTCTAAGGTGACTGAGGCCACCTCAACTACTCATGTTGATGTAATTACCTAAACTCTTGTAAACGACCTCATTGTTTCTTATGTAATAAAAATATTTTTGTTTTCAAATTTTGTTATGGTCAATTTCTTTAATTTTCTTGTTGTTTTCTTACTACATTACGAATGATAATGTTATTTTCGTTCCTTGTTCTTTATAGTTTTCTAAGGAAGAAATATTTACTAAACTTCTGAAGAAAAGCATGGAAAAATTTCAAACACACACCGTAGATCGTCTTGATCTTAGTGCGGAGGCGATTCGCAAGCGTGAAAAAGTGGTAGATGAGTTGTTCACGTAACTTAGAGAGGAAACCAAAGGAGTGCTTTCCAAATTGACCAAATAGGTAATAAGAAAGAAGCGCTTAGTGATTTTTTACCATGACGGTGATGGTATACCTTAGAGAGTAGTTCCTTCCCAGTTGATAGTCCTCACTTGGAGTGGTTTAGGTTTAGGCTTAGTAATCTAGATAAGGAGCGAGCACTATGTACTATTATTACTCCTGTATGTGAACTAGTTACATTCATATATATATATATATATATATATATATATATAAAGTTGGTCTTTATGTGATATGTTTTTTCTAGACATAGCTTTGTGTAGCTTGATTTTCTTCGAAATAAACTCCAATTACCACCAACTAAGTTGATCTTCGTGGGCCTCCTCCTAAGTTTATGAGAGCTTTGAAATCTAATGAACCTCCAGTTCCAACCATGTGTGGTCTGGGTGATACAAGCATGCCTAGTTTGAGGTTGCGGCCATAACTTCTGCCACGACTTTGGAGGAAAATAATCTCCATTTAACACTTACTAACGAAGGACTTGAAAGAGACTTGAGGAATGCACTTTTCAAGCTCAAAGAAGCCTGGGATGCACTTGAGTGCCAACACTAATATAATGTTAGGTTGCACAATGAGCTGGACGCTGCAAACTCCAAAGTGACCAAGTTGCGGCAGACACTGAAGGAGGGTGAAGCACTTTACGGGATTGTTTATGAAGATGAGATTAAGGATTTGAAAAATCTATAGAAAATATGTCCCTTCGGACTGCTAAATAATATGAAGACAAGGGGAGAGGTGGCGGAGGGACTTAGTATGGGTGCAGCCTACGCTCCTCCTGCAACCATGGATGCTGTATTGGTGGATACATGGAAGAAGAAATTAAAGTTTCACTACCAAGGTAAGCTCAAAGAGCAGGAGGATTGTCGCAAGCGGTAGTTGAAGCGGTCAAAGCCGAGAGTGCTCCCTCGTATACAAAGGAAGGGGTGGAAAGCAGATGGTCTCAAATATTTTGGTGGATTTTCTAGAGACTCCAAAAGACAAGGGTTGAACTAATTGACACCTCGGAAAAAATTAGAGAGATTAATGTGCACAAGATCTACGAACTCGAAGACCTATTGCGAGATGCTCAAGCTTCCCCCAACGCTACACCAGAATCTGCTAATATGCCTAGACAGGATCGAATTGCTGATCTTGCAGAAAAACTTAGAAAGGAGAAGGTCAAAGGAAAAATGGAGCAGATCGCTTTGCAACGTGCAATAGACATTTTTAATTATTTTTACCCTATGCTTGACCTGAATTTTCTTTACAATAAAGAAGGGTTCATGATGACTGCGGAGGACCCAATGGACCCATGGACGGGTGCTAACTATGATCCAAGGAAGACCTTTCATGCTAGAACGGACCCGCCTCTGGCCAGCATGCCATAGATTTGGTGTTTTACGGTAAGTGTAGCATTTTAGGATCCATACTTTTTTGTAGGAAGATTTTGTAAGGAAATATCATTTTTTAAGCGAGTTTAAGTATGTTTTTGATCTTTACTTTGATCGCATTTCCTTTTAATATTTTCATTTAAATTTCTTAATTTTCAGCCTCGCACAATGTGCAGAGGTAGCCGACTTGAGGGAGAAGCTTAAGTCTGCTCTGATTTGAATTTCAGAACTGGAGAGACTATTGAAAGATACTGAAGGCGCATGTAAGGTTTTCTATGAAGATAAGATCAAGATACTAAATGACAAAGTTTAAGAATTATCTCTTTAGGTTGCTAAGAAAACTAGTGCAGAAGACGATCCTATTGCGTCTTTGGCTCTCGATGTTGTATCGAGGTTTGGGGTTGTTCCTTCGCCTCCACCGAAGGTCAATCCTAATGTTGTTTTCAAATAAAAGGAGAAATAGAATGATTATTATGGGGCCAAATTCCATGAGTTAAAGGAGTACTACAAAAAGGGCTCACTTCTGGCTCCTCAGTCAAGGGGCGGTTCTAGTCATAGTCCTGCGTTGGGTAATCGCAGACCTCGCCGTTGTGAAAGAATTGTAATCGACGATTCTTCTAAGGACGAATTAGGATCATAGTGTAATTTGTTTTACTATAGGTTGTAGTTTTGAGCTTAACTTTTTGAGCTAATTTTGTATGATGATAATTTTTGTCTTTGTGGTGTGTGTATAAAAGTGGGGAATATGCAAACATGTGTAGGTCTAAGTGAATTATAAGTAGACCTTAGCAAATATGAATACACCTTAGTTATTAATTTTTACCCAGCAAGCTTTATGTACTTTCTAGAGGTATACCCAATTTATAGGTTGTATTGCATTCTGTGCGCTATCTTTTCTTGCCACTTTTGATTGATTCCTTGAGCAGTTCATGCTTTCTGAACTCGGTTTTTGGTATTCCTATTTTGTCATGCACTTGGCTTGGTCTTCTTCGCTATTTGGGATTAGACTGCTTTTCAACTGTAAAGTCGGGTCGTGTGTTTACAATCCTTTAATTCATATGCATGATTTTCTGCATTGGTTCATGCCGTCTAATATCCTTACATCCAGTGTAATTGATTGGCTGAAAAGACGAGTCGTGTAAATTACAACTTAATATTGTTAACTATGTTAGTAAAATTAACATAGAAGGATTTTTATACTAGTTTGGACCGTCTGATATCCCTACGTCTAGTTCACTGTATTATTATTTTTCATAATAACTACAGTGTTTATCATTTCAACATACATATAACATTTTTTATACAAAGTAAGGTTTGAGATGCTCCGATTTCCAAGTTCTTGGAACTAGGTCCCCATCAGGCCTCAATAGTCGGTAAGCCTTGTTAGCTAAGGTTTCTTCTACAATTGGAGGGCCTTCCAAATTCGGACCCAAGCTTCCATCTGCTGGGTCCTTAGCGTTAGCTTTACTTTGTGCAATACTAGGTCCTCTTTGCAGAATTTTCTTTCTTTAAGCCTAGTATTGTAATTTTTACCATCCTTTGTTGGAATGCGGCAGATCGGACATCCACCTCATCTCTTCTTTCTTAAATGAGGTCGAGGACAACCTCTTTTAGCTTTTTGTTCTGATCTGCCACATACAATATTCTTTTGTGTGATGGGGTCTTTGTCTCAACTAGAAGCATTGCTTTATAGCCATAGGTCAGGGAGAAGGGTGTATGGCCAGTTGGAGATTTGGATGAGGTCGTGTAGTCCCATAGTACAAGGGATAATTCTTTTGTGCACTTTCCTTTCACCTTCTATAGTCTCTTCTTGAGCAGTTTGTTGATAGTTTTTTTTGTTGCTTCGACTTTCCCATTTGCTTATGGATGTGCAATAGAAGAGAAGCTTTTCATTATCTCCTTTCTCTCACAAAGTTCTGTAACTCTTTACTCTCGAATTGGGTTCCATTATTAGAGATTAGCTTATGTGGGATCCCAAACCCAGTGATTATGTTCCTCGCAATGAAAGTAACTATATTCTTCGCAGTCGTAGTGGCTAAAGGCTCTGCTTTTACCCATCTTGTGAAGTAATCTATCGCCACTACAATGTAATTCCACTCATTTTGTGAAATAATCTATCGCCACCATGATGTACTTTGCCCCTTTCTTTTGACATAGGAAGTGTTCCTATTAGGTCTATTCCCTATATATCGAATGGCTATGGGCTGGCCAGTGGGATGAGCTGATGGGATGGTTTTCTTAGGATATTGGCAAACTTTGACATCTATCACACCTCCTTACATACTATTGCATATCCTGAAGCGTTGTGGGCCAGTAGTACCCATTCCTTAGAACTTTCTTTGCTAACTTTGCTCCGCCAGAGTGGTTCTCGCATTTCCCTTCATGTACTTCTCTTACGATCCATAATCCTTCATCTTTGGAAATGCATCTAAGATAAGGGGTAGCGTAACCTCTCTTGTACAATATGCCATCAAATAAGGAAAAGTGTGGAGCCTTGTATCTTATTTTATAGGCTTCATTCTTGTTTGGAGGCAAAACCCTATTTATCAAGAATTGTTTGATAAGGGTCATCCATGATTCCTCTTCCGTTTGTTGAGGGATAAGCGTAATTGGGGGCTACTCTTGACTCTCTGCTGTTTCTTGATTTTGAGATTCTATGATGGTAGCTCGTTTGGCTCCAGTTAAATCCAGTATTTGAATAGCTTTAGTGATGCTTGGTTCAGCTTGATGCCTTATTGTAAAGCTTTCATTTCATTTGATACTTTTTTGCTAGCGAGTTTGGCTAATGAATCAACAGAAGAGTTATTCTCACATGGAATTTGTTCTCTATCAAACCATCCGAACTGCTCTAATAATTTTTTAGAAAGTTCCATGTCTTTAACTAGAGTCGGCTCCTTGGCTTGATAATTACCCTTCACTTGGTTCACAACTAATTGGGAATCACTGTGAATTTTAATATAGGTTACTTTCATTACCCGATCCATCCTTAAGCCTGCGAGGAGAGCTTCATATTCTATGACGTTATTGGTAGCTTTAAACCCAAGCTGCACTACCCCGTATAACTTCTGCCCATCTGGAGTGATCAGTAGATACCCGATTTCCGCCCTCTGCTCATTTGATGCTCCATCCTTGAATAATTGTCAAAACTGTAGAGTGTGTGCTTCTCGCTTAGATTGTGGTTCTTCGAGCAGCGTGCATTTCACATTAAAGTCTGCCAACACCTGCCCTTTGATTACTTTTCTGGGACTGTAGGAGATATCATATTAGCCAAGCTCCATTGCCCATTTTAGTAATCGACCTGATGTCTCTGGCTTCTGCAGTATTTGCTTTAATTGTTTATCTATGAGGACTTTGATGTGATGTGCTTGGAAGTACGGCCGTAGCTTCCTTACTGTTAGAAGTAAGTTGTAAGCTGGCTTCTCAATGTTTGATTTATTGAGCCTTCTCATGACAGGCGTTTTCTCATGAAGTGGATAGGCCTTTAGATCTCTTTATCGTCTTGAACCGCTGCAGCACTAACAACTTAATCATTTACAACTAAGTATACATATAGGTCCTCACCTATTAATGGTTTTGATAAGATAACGGTACTAATCATAAGGTCCTTTAGATTCTAGAACATGATTCTGTATTCCTCAATCCACTCGAAATTACGTCCCTTCCTTACTTGATCGAAGAATGGTATACATTTATCTGTCGTCTTAGAAATAAACCTGCTTAGAGTAGCTACCCTATTGTTTAGATTCATTATGTCTTTTAGTTTTTTAAGGGCCCCATGTTCCTTATAGCCTCAATCTGTTTTGTATGTTCTTCAATGCCACAAGCACTCAATTTGTATCCCAGGTACTTCCCTGACTGAATAGCAAAAGTACATTTTAAGGGATTAAACTTCATATTATACTGCCTTAGGACCGCAAATGATTCCTCTAAATCTCGCACATGACTTGAAGTTGCTTTTGACTTGATTAGCATGTCATCCACATATACTTCAACGTTTTTGCCAATCAGATCTGAAAACATCATATTAGCTAAACTTTGGTAGGTTTCTCCAGCATTTTTAAGTCTGAATGACATAACTTTGTAGAAGTATAAGCCCTTGTCCGTCACAAAACTGGTATGCTCCAGATTTGTCTCAAACATGGCTATTTGGTTGTAACCTGAGTACGCGTCTATGAAGGTGAGTAGTTCATGGCTGCTAGTTACGTCCACCAACCGATCGATTTTGGGTATAGGATTACTATTCTTTGGGCAAGCTTAGTTGAGGTTGGTATAGTCTACATAAGTTCTCCACTTCCTATTACCTTTCTTTACAAGAACAGGGTTCACAATCCACTTCGGGTAATATACTTCCCTAATAAACCCATTCTCTTTTAGGTTCTTAACTTCTTCATGCAGAGCATTATACCTTTTCCAATCTATGGTCATGCGTTTCTGCTTGACTGGGTGAGCATCGAGATCTAGGTTGAGTGCGTAACAGACAATAACTGGATCTATTCCTGCCATATTTGAGTGCGTACAAGCGAAAATATATGTTGATCTTTTGAGGAAATCTATTAACTCTGCTCCGACTTCTTCGCTGCAGTTCCTCCCAATCTTGAGGTTCTTCGAAGGATCTTTGAGGTCTATATGTACATCTTCAAGGTCATCAAATGACTTTAAATCACTCCTTATCTCCTCTAACCTTGAATCTGTTTCACTTCTTCCTTTTTGGGCAGGGATGTAATGGAGGAGACCTACTTCTGAGCTTCTTTAGAAAAATGTTATGCGTAGATCTACTTATATTTGTCAGTGTCGAACATATGCATATACTCCTTCTCTTTTTCTTACTGATGTTGTGGTCGTAGAGTGACCTACTTCAGTATTAGTCTTGGTACTTTGTACTGATATAGTTCTACGAACTGGCTCAACTTCCTTTTCATTACTTTTACCACTGTTATTAAAAAAACATCATATCCCAATGGGGGTGTGGAATTTTATTACTAGAATTAAGATTTACACCGTATAATTCCCTAACTGGCAATTGTTCTCCTCTTATCGACCATATCCCGATGGGGTGTGGAATTTCATCAGCGGATCTTTTTAAGAAATAACTACTCCCATGTCAATCGATGCACATCTTCCCAGGAATGCCTTGTATGGTGATGGTTGATCAATGATCAAGAAGCTCAGATAGAACGATTTTTGGAGAGGTGCAGTTCCAGCGGTGATAAGTAAGTGGTCTACTCCAACTTGAGTGGTTATGGTACTTGAAGCAACAGTTCAACTATGGTCTTGGCTTCAATATCTTATTGGAAGTTTCGTTTGATCAAACGTAGATTTGAAGATGACATTGATAGTACTTCCAGAATCCACGAACACTTTCTTCATGCTACAGTTTGAGATTTGCACCATCCTGATGTGGGAAGACAACTACAGTGGCATCAGCTGCGATGAAGACTATGTCTTGTGCTGGCTTTTGTTTTACATGGAACATGGTCCTCTTCTCTACTTTGGCTTCTTTTAAATATCACTCCCGTGCTTTCTTACTCTTTCCTGCAGGCTGTGATCCTCCATGGATTGAGGCTATAAGGTTAGAGTGGTTTCGACTAGGTTTTCATTTGGATCCAGAGTGAGGTTCCCAGTTGTTTCTCCATTGGTTTCCTTCTGGTATCCGCTTAAGTATCCTTTCTGGGTCAGTCTCTCAATCTCATTTCTCAGGTGTGCGATAGTTATCTTGGTGGTGGCTATTGGCCCTATGGAAATGGCAGCAGGCTCCCCCTGTTTTGTTCTAGTTTCTTCCCTTTATTTAGGACGTTGTAAACTAGCTCGGTCCTAGTCATCTCATAGATTTGACCAGGCTTGTGGGTGAGGGGAGTGTTTGATGTGAAGTTAAATTCACTTTGTTGCTTCGCAAATGGATGGTATCCTTCTGCCTCCCTTTTCTTCTCATTATGGAGAACAGAAGCTCACTCAGACAATGCTGCAGACCCGACTTCTTCCATTCTGATGTAGTCGTTGTCCCTCTTATAGAAAGCCTTCATGCCGTGACACGGCTTTCTGCCATTCTTTTCCTACATGGAAGTATCCCTTCTTATTCTGGCATGCACTTCCATCCACATCGCTTCCTCACAAGTTACCCTGATCCAAAGTGCCTTGGATTTGAAGCATTTTATGAAGTTATGCAGGCTCTCATTCTCCCCCTGCTTAATGTAGGACATTTTGTTTACATCTGGGGAATCCTCCCTCCCAGAATTTAATTGCCTCAAGATACCCGCATTTAACTACAGCTAAGAACAAACCTCTCCTAGTCTGTACCTTCTAAACCACCTCGAAGTTGCTCCACCCAGATACACTAGGATGAACTTACATCTGGCCATCCTTCCTACTTTTAAGATATCCATGTAATTGTAACAACCCATCCTTTGTAACATCTAAAATTTCAGCACCTTACATCAACGCTTAACTTTTGAATACTACAAAAGACGACTTGTCGAGAAAACAAAGAAAGAAAGAAGAAGAAACAACACACAATATCTAGGCACATGACGCAATATCACATCGGTACGATAACATATAACATACTGAATATACATGAACAGAATTGGGTGAACAATATATAAGAGAATACACTAGCGGAAGTAACTGATAAATAAATATTAATACAAGGAGTCATAACAAAACATCTGTATAATAAGTCTCATATACGAATGACATATGTCATGTACTACAGTAATATCAATTTTAAATATCCAATTGTTGTCTTCGCCACCAAAGCTTCAGCTGCACTACTCTGATAGCGTATCCCCAAAAGCACCTGACTCTCAAACTGCTCAATTGAGTACTCGAGAGTTATCATGACATAAATAGATAAAGACAAAATGCGGGTCAGACATAAAGCCTGGTATATGGGAAACTATCTCAAAATACTATATATTAAAACTGCATACAAATAGAACAGGAACCACTAAAGCACATTCAGTCCTCTCCAAAAATGTGGATCGAGAGTGATCCGGGTAGCCCATACACAAGAAAGTAAACCCATCACAAAAGGGAGGGAATCATACCATAACATGCTATTCTCCTTAAATCAATGAGTCAACACAAGTAATATAATGTGACTGAAACGTAACAACATACTATGATAAATGTAACCCAACATCCAAAAGCAGGGTGATCATAATATAGGTCTATCGTGGAGTATGCAATGATAATAAATGTAACAACAATAACATCAGCCAACTAACAATACACACAATATGAAAATAAAAGAAAACCAAAGTACAAATTGATACCCGTCATTACTGACGGGTTAAGTCCACTATAGACATCTACCGTGATCCAATGATTCCGTTCGAGAGTTCAAGATAAACAGTCTCATGTAGATCTCACTATACCCTTTGAAGCAAGCTTTGGTGATATCTGACCTGTTCTATATACCTAAAACCTGGTCCAATTAGTAAATAGAATCACCATACCCTTTGAAGCAGGCTTTGGTGCACCATACCCTCTGAAGCAGGCTTTGGTGTTTTTCAATATATTCCAAATACCTAGACCTTTGCGGATCACACTGTACCTCTAAAGGAAGATTTGGTGTTCTATGAGCCTGTAGTAGATGATTATCATCATCCACTTCTAGGACATCAACGATTTCTCAAATAACTTGCGTATGCCTCTATCAAAAAGAGAACGATGCTCGTATCTCGTGTAATACGCTATTCGGACCGTAAAGGGACACCGATGTTGTATAATATGTGCACACATCAAATATAACATCGCATGATATATCATGCCTCTCATAAACAAAGAACGATCTCTCGTCATCATCTGTCTACACGGATGGCTTCTATTATAAGATCCATAATCGGTACGACCACTAATAGAAGACCAATAACCTTTATCTAACATATCTACCTCAAGGTCAAAGTTAAGGGGCACAGACTGACTATGCTAAATCGTACATGCTCACCAATCGTGACCGTGTGATCAAACACTACATTGATATCATGTCCGATCATCACTGGCCGCAAAGGTATCACCATAAATTACATCTGAATCCTAAGATTTCCCTTGCATTCCGCCTTCCCAAGCAGCCTAAAGCCTCTTCGAAGTCATGCCAAGACCCCACAAAGAATCACAATCGAACTGGGAAGAAATTCCCCTAAGTCATTCACTACCCAGGCATTTATTCAATTGGAGGTGTCATTCAGTCGACTAAGATAGTTGATTGAACCTATTCCCAATCGACTAAGACTGCGTCCCTTAGTCTTTTTTGGGGTTTCCCCTCGGGAATTCTTTGTACACACTTTCAGTCGATTGAATTACCCACTTAGTTGACTGAAAGCAGTAGGTCCTAGGTAGTAAGCCTTGGATAGGTATAAACCTCCCGAAATGGTAGTCGATTCGCACCTCGTTTCCTGCGTCGCTTTTTCCGGTGAGCCACCTTGCTCCCATAGCATGCCTTTGTCGCATTAGACCTCTTCCGAGTCCACTGGTTGATATTTTGGAGGTGGTTTCTTAAGTGCTCGAAAATTGATTTCGATACCAATCCCGCTCTTTTTCGTATAGAGTATCCCCGGAACAATTTCAACGACTCATGCTCCTCTAACATGCCCAAATGATCACAAACAACCTTCTCTCCTCACTTGATGCTCATACATGTGTCGATACACCTGCTTGTGCATGCATATGCATACAAGTGTATGAAAACACGTAAAACTTCACAAATTACGTTTTGAGCTTCACCAAAGTGATTACTCGACCTAACACTCTCTCACGCAACTTAGCACGCCCATTGGTCGCTGTAGCTACATGAGATTGATGCGTAACGTGCTTGTATACACATACATACATTCTCGTACGTGTATTATATCTTTACACAATCAAACAATTATTATTAACAATCCAAATCATTCAACTATTTCAATTACAATACATGAGTTATATTGATTTCTATATAACTTCAAATACACATATACGTATACTTACTCATATACATATACATACACGTATATTTAAATAATGATTTAATTGAATCTTACTTTTATTTATCAAATATTTTCTATTGAAGTTCAATATCGTTTTCTACCATTTTATAAAATTATTCCATTATTTTATAAAATACAAAACTAACATATAAATTATTTTAAGCTCTTATAATACTTAATTCCTTTATCAAGAATTAAGTATTCATCTTATAATTATTTTATAAAACTATATAACCACTTTATAAAATAATTCCTTCTACTATTTTATAAAATCTCATACTTTTATAACTCTATCATATTATTTTATAAAATCTCATACTTTTTTAAAATATTACTTCATGTTATTTTATAAGATCTCACTCTTTTATAAAATATACCGATTATACTATTTTATAAAATCTCATATATTTCATAAAATATACCTTTATTATTATTTCATAAAATCTCATTCTATTTCATAAAATATATCTTCACCTTATTTTATAAAATCTCATTCTATTTTATAAAATATAACTTTCACTTATAAAACTATTTCCTTACTTAAATAATATTTATAAATACTAATCAAGCTCGTTAAGCCTCTAATCACTTTGGTAATAAGTGTAGAGTTCATAACTCGCTTAACTAGCTTATTATCTTCATTTTATAAAATATTCCTTTTTTTATAAAATGATTTCTTCTTGTAAATAATGTTTACAAATGCTAATTAAGCTTCATTAGGCCTCTAATCACTTTAATAATAAGTGTAGAGATCCTAACTCACTTAATTAGCACATTAACTTTCCTTAAATCAATTCAAATGATTTAATTAATATTTTCTAATGACATGTACATCATTATACTGCTTAATTAATCACAAATCAAACTATAAAATCATATATAATCATCCAACTAACCCCAAAACCAATTCTAGGCTTACTAACTTTTCCAAACAAGACGATTAAGGTCTAAATTAAATAATGTGATGATATAAACATGTTTAAGGCATAAACATAAGCCTAATTACAACATTAACATTCTCCAAATGATTCTATATCACTCAATAATTACAAATAAACAATTAAATGAAGTATACCATGTAAATTAAGTAAGAGAATCATCCCACTCACTTCTTCTTCCCCAAACCAAGCTCCAAATTAGTCAAAATCCAAATCCAAGCTTACTTTAAATTTGAGATCTCCATCTAAACTCCACTTCATGCTAATTCCTTCATGGATTTTGTAGAGAAAGGAAGAGATGATTTATGGTGATTTTTATTTGATTTAGAAATTTATTTGAGAGGGGTTAAGGCTTGGAGATTAAGAGATAATTATGAGGATATTAGAAAACCGAGATGAAATTGAACGTCAATGAGAGAATGAAATGATAGTGGGAAGGGGTTAGCTACTTATAAACCAACTTATGGGCTAGGCCCAAATTCATTTCTTTCTCCAAAAATCAGTATTCACTCCAAAAACTCACCAACTCCAAGCACAGTCAAGTTTATACTCATTTCTCTTACGTTGGAAAAGCGGTCTCACTACGGATGTCTCGAGACCCAATTCGCTCCTCATTGAAAAATTGAGTATAACAAAAATTTCATAGATTAACGATTAAATATTTAAATTAATCATTTGAATATTCAATCGTTAAAGTTGCGAGGCGTTACGGTAATACTCGAAAGTACAAACATGATTGTCTGGGTTTATGGTCCCATCAAACTTATCAATTGATGGGGCTTTGAAACTATCGGGAAAATCTGCTTCTGTGATTCTTTCATTAAATGGGGGAAGAATCTTCTTTCCTTACTTCTTCTATGTTATTCTTTCTGCACAATTTTGCCAACTGCTCTACAGGAGCTGGGGTGGGCACGATCGGTTAACGAACCGATCTTTTAATTTGGGCGGTTAACCAATGAAAAATAACGGTTCGGTTAACCGTTTATCGTTTAAAATCGGTCGACCATACCTACCGAACCGGTTACATTTAGCCACGGTTAATCAGTTAAATTCAATGGTTTGGTTAATTGTTCGAACCAAACGGTTAACCATTGCATGGTTAACTGTTTAAGCCCAGCAGTTAACCGTTGGATGGTTAACCATGTATATTTCAACATACATAAACTAAACTGTTGTCTGTAGCATAGCAAAGAGCAGAGCATAATATATAAACTAATTAACTAAGTTCACAACAGTCCACCATACAGTTACATATAATAAACTAAGTTCACAATGAACAACAAAATAAACAGCAACATACAATTACATTCATAGTTTGATAATGCATTAATATAAATGATTTGGAGATTGAGCCTAAGTAGCTAAGCTAATGAGCTTCAAGTCCATCCATTTTCAACTATAAAATGCAAATTTGTAGACTTATCAAGTGCAACATCAAAAGTATGATTGAGCTAAACATGTAGTTTTTCTTTTGGAAACTTAGGTCTGTTGGAAATACTGGGTTCGCTATGTAACTTAGCATAGTTGCATGATGTGAAAACTGCTCTAATTTTCTTAGGGTATGAGCTCGATCTTAAAGTGATTACTTTCAATGTTTCTAAGCACACAAAGTGAACCTTAGTAGAAGGTTTTATTAACGACTGTTGAGTTAGATCCAAATCAGGTGATGTAATTTTGTACTATGAAATTATTATGTTCATGGGTCCTAACTAATTATTGGGTTTAATAATATTAGAGCTTCAGCTTACCAATAAACTAGGATGGACACCTTGCTCATATAGCTGAATTTGTAAATCATTACACTATAAACTTTAATTGTAAATTATTTTTGATATAACTGAACCTGAGTTATGAAATAACTATAAATTAAACTATATATATGAAAGAAATTACACTACAAAATTTAACTGTAAAGTTTAAACCACTGTAACACCGTTAAATAGGCCTATAAATTATATATGTAAATTAAACTATAAATATAATTATATACTCTCATACCTGAACGTAAGTACAATAACAACAATGATAATTTAGAATTATAGGTCATTGTTCGTATAACATCCACCTATCACCTGAAATCAAACAATCATGTAAATTATAGGTCACCGCTACATATTCTAAATTAGAAATATACTTGTTCTATTTGCTAGGACTTACCTCATTTCTCACTATGATGCTTAGACAGTTGTTTTTAAGATCAATTACATGTCAAATATACTATATTGTTATTAAACATATTATATTATATTATTTAATTTAATATAATAGTTTTTGATTTAATGTTTATGTTATGATGCTTAAACAGTATAAATTACATATCACATTAATATATAGTTATAAATTACAGTTACAAGTGTATAAGCAAATTGTATACATTAATATACACTTTTAACAGCTTTACATTAAAATTAATATACATTTAACAGCTATGGCAAAGTCTATAGGAAAATTGTATACATTTAATATGTATATTAATATTTAACAGCTATGTATAGGCAAATTCAAATTGTATAAGCAATTAGCAAATTGTATACATTTAAATGTATATTAATATTAACAGCTATGGGCAAACTGTATAGGTGGCAAATTGTATACATGTAACAGCTTTACATTAGTATGATAGTTGTGATTAAACAATAATTAATAACAACTATAGTATACATTTAAATAAATCTAATAATTAAACATATAATAATTAAATAAAACAGGTAAAAGTGAAAACAAACTCACATTATTCCTCTTTCGGTTAGTATTCACCTTATCTCAAGGCCTCAAATGCCAAATTAATGGGAATCGCAAACTTGCAGTGCAGCTTAAATATTGATTTCGCAAAATTGATAGTGGACGTATTCACTGTGAATTGATCGAAATCGATAGTGCATATGTACTGATCGAAATCGACATAATATGTATTGATCGAAATCAAGATTTTGCTTTTATGGATCTAGGGTTTTTGACTTGAACGAGAGGAAATATGAAATGAAAGAAAGCGGCATTGCTATAGGATTTGACTTTTAGGTAGGAAACGTGGTGGGTCGGTTACGGTGTTGGTAATAATATAGATCTGATGGTTGTTTGCTTCAAAACTTGTTCGGTTAAACGGTTAACCATCGGTAACAAATGTGTTAACCGTTAACCGAACCAAATTTTATCGGTTAAGGTCGGTCGGTTAACCGATAAAATCAGTTAAAGCGGTTCGATCGACGTAGGTTAGGTCGGTTAAATCAGTTAAATTCCCACCCCTAACACGAGCCTTCAATCCGTAGACCTCATCCTCTTTGGTATCTATCTGGGATGATCCGTCTCTATACAGTTAAGTAACGTCGTCGTCATTAGGCACAGTTCGAGCTTGCTTCTTCAGCAACAAAGGGTTAATGTTAGCAGGTTTTGATTTGATCCGAGGATTGATTTAGATTTTGGCCTTAAGTTTGGGTTCAGTTCTTTGACCAACATCATCGTTCTCACTTTTGAGGTTGCCGTTATCACTCACACGTTGCATAGGCAGTGCAATCAGTGAATGACGGTGGTGAGCTATGGAAGATTGAGAGAAGATCGGCTTAGGGGTAGGATATTGGGCCCAGGATCTCTCTATTCCATCCATACGTTAGTTTAATTGGTTTGTGAAGGCTTGAAGAGTTGCTAGGAGATGATCTAAGGTAGGGTCTATAGAGGCGCCTGCCTCAAATTGGGTTATGGAGGTGAGGATTGGTTTTTCAAACAGTTCTAAGGTATGGTGAAGTTTCTCCTGATTAGGAGGGGTATTGAAATCTATAGGATTCATGGTACTAAATTGGTGTCTTAAGAAAAGGTAAGTAAAGTTTACTGGAGAGGGAAATCTGGCCTTCTTCTAGTGTTAAAAATGTTAATGTGATTTTTCATCTTAGAAACACCCAAGCATTTTTATAAAGTAATCACGATGTCGAGTGCTTTTGTGATTATGAATCAGTAAAATTAAGTAGTATTAATATTGTCTTTAAGAGGAGTAATTATGTTGCTTTAAAAATTACACAATTATGCAGGGAAATATTTTAAGTATAAGGAATCTGTTTGTTCTCTCGATTCAAGCACTAACTATAGTAAAACAATAAAATAAAGTATTGAAACAATAAAAGCGACATAGATAATTTACTTGCTTCGGATGGTGAAGCCTATGACCATGGGTAAAATATCACTTTCTTCTCTCTTGATTCTTAATACAAACAAAAATGGCAGAGAGTACAATTTTCAATTTGACTGTCCAAAAATAGTAAAGTAAAATTCCCCTTTTTTTGCTGCAATGCCCTATCCATTTATAGTACATAGAAATTTACGTGGATTACCAACATTACTCTTCTACTCTCTTGATTTTTGCCTTTGGATCATGCAATGTGTCGACTATCCATCTTGCTTATTTGATGTGCCCGGGCCACTAACGTGGCTTTCGGTGGGAAACTATAGTTTGAGCGATTGAATTTCAAACCTAGGTGAGAAATTTTAAATTCAAGTAGGAAGCCCAAATTTGAATAGATGATGACTTTCCAATTCTAAGAAAACTGGTTTGTGGACTGCACATATGTGTAGATGGAGCCATCATGAGAAATGACCTCCCATTTTCTGGAAGAATTACTTCATTTTAAATAGCACTTTTGGATTATACCTCCCCGTAATTTATTAGGATCTATGACTTCTTAATGCTTGATATGCTGATTTCATATTGCATTCAAACTACCATAATCCTTCCAAAGTCGTACTGCTCTACCTAATTCAAAATTTTTGCAAAGCATAGCATCGAAGACATCTGGGGTTGAATGGTATAACTTGGTAAGTGGAAACCACAACTCTGTTTAATGGGATGATCGCCTCGCTTGAACCTACTCTGGGCCATACATATCAATGAGGGACTACGCCTTCGTCCTTTCCTTTAAGCCAAGTTTAATAAACTTGAGGATGAAGCTGGGACATTCTGGCTCATCTCTGAAGAGAAAGATTCGGCTTTTGGTCATGAAGCAGTATTACCCCTGAAAATGACTATAGGATCGAGTAATATGGAATAGTATAAAAGCAGTGCGGAATAATAGAACAATTAGCAGATAATAGTAAATAATAAACGAGCACACCAGGATTTTTATACTGGTTCGAACTTCCCGTTCTACGTCCAGTCCCAGACTCCTTCTGGAATTTCACTAAAACAACAACCCTCACTTAACCCGGATGAACAGGTCTATACAACCCCTGAGCAGCCGAACAGGGACCTGAGCAACAGAACAGAATTTCGCCTCAACAGCCGAAGAGGACTTCACTTTGCCCGAGCAGCAGAACGAGACTTTTACAAAACAATATTTCTTGACATTATGTGTTCTTGAGTAACACGAATTTGTCAATTATAGTACACCCTTCCTATAATCTTCTCCTTTATGATATATTTGTAAATGCGTGAAGAATAAGGAAGTAAGAAAGTGAATTTGAATGATGTTGAAAGCACAAGTGTATTAGAATCAAGAGTTTTGAGAGTAGAATAGTAATCAATTGAATTGTTGGTGGAAAACTTGATTCTAATGTGTTTATATATATAATAAATAG
This sequence comes from Allium fistulosum, assembly GCA_030737815.1. NCBI lineage: Eukaryota > Viridiplantae > Streptophyta > Magnoliopsida > Asparagales > Amaryllidaceae > Allium > Allium fistulosum. The sequence goes on along the minus strand of CM060902.1, from coordinate 371,208,142 downwards.
TTGCAATTGTTCGTGAAGAGTTATCATCATATCTGTTGGATTAAAGATTGCAACTCTTCACGAATGGAAGTGCCTTTACAGAAAACTAGCCGTTGTAAATATTCAGACTTCTGAAATTAAAAATTCATACTTCTGAAATGCAACGAAATCAAACCAGAAAGTAAATAGGCAAAAAATTGCCAGATTCAGACTTCTGAACTATCCAATTCAGACGTCTGAATATTGTATTCTACAATATTCATATTTCCAGATTCAGACGTCTGGATTGGATCATTCAGACGTCTGAATGTAACATAAAAATGAGATTTTTCCTTTAAACCAAATATATGCATATGAAATGATAATGAGATGCAGTATATATCATATACGAGATATTTTAACATATTTTATCTTCTAGACAAGGACTTGAAACAACCTTATATATAAAATTATGCATAGCCGAATCTTGTCATAGATTAATCCCTGCAAAACAAGTTAGTATATAAATGATTGCACAGTTGTCATAGTCAAAATATCGTATTTACGATATACCGTAAACACGAAGTTTCAACATTCTCCCCCTTTTTGACGATGACAACTATATAAAATTATAGTATACAACATGATCATATAGAAGCAGGAAATACAAATACTCCCCCTTAATATAAACTCCCCCTGTCGATAGGAAATATTTCAAAAATATATCTCCCCCTTTGACATCGACAAAAAGGAGAGTTAAACTATCATGCATATCATAGATGTAACAAAAAATAAACAAGAATAGTAGAGCAAAGAACCAACAGAATCAACACAAAATACATAGAGCCAACAAGAAGTAGCATATGTTTAACTTACATACCAAAAGACATAACGGAAGTACCGAAATAGGTTCATACAATAAAAACACTAGAAAAGTCATGATTTAAAACAATCAGACCAAAAAGATTAATTATGAAATATTGAAGTGAAAGATCCATACCACCACCATTTTAAAAGGATGTACTAGGTTCAACATCACCTTCGTCATCATCGTCATTATCATCTTCATCATTATTAGTACCAGAGCTAGAAGACCATTGAAAGGGTGCAGGATCAAAGACCTCGGTAGAAGTGGAAGTGGAGCAACCAATACGTTCTCAAATCTTGTTTAGGAAGCCACGAATAGAATTAAACTTCCTATTGGTTTGCTTCTCAAATCTATCAATCTTGTTATTGAGCTTAGCCTGATTTTGAGAAATTGTAACAAAGGCTTTTTTTGGTGTTGATTCGAGAGTAAGCACTTCTATGTCATCATCATCATGCTCGTGAGCTTGTGGAGCAATGTGTTGATGAGATTGATGAGGTTGAGGTCTATTTTGATCTCGGTTTGTGATACATTCTTGGAAAGAAATAAAGTCAAGGTTTTGTGGACGCTTAGGCAAGTTCATTAGCCCTAAGGTTTTGGATCCTAGCTCCTTTATAGGTGAAAATTCTGATTCCGGAAAAGTTACTCCAAAATTTCTAAGAATATTCATTATATAGGCACCATAATGAAAATTTTTATAACGACGACGACGATTAACAACCATAAACTCCTCAAGAATAACACGACCCCAATCTACAGATTGTCCGGAATAGATGGCATAAAGAGCTTGGAAGTTGCGTTTGTTGACAACTTCATAACTTCTGGTTCTTGGTAAGACGGAGCGAATTAAAGCTCGATGAAGAATATGAGCTTGTGGCCGGAGTTGGACGGAGGTAAGCCTAGTGATATCATCGGAAAGAAATATATGGGAGAATTCATCTCTATGATACAAAGAGAGTAAAGCTTCAATATCATCCAAATCTGTTACGGATGAAGCACATTGCAAAATTTGAAGCTAGAATGAATGAGACAAACCAACCTGAAAAGTGGAAAAATATAGAAGTAACAAGAGATAAAAATAGAAAGACATCTTGTGGCTAAGCAGAAGGAATGCATAGGCTGGTGGTATATGTGCTTGGAAACATAGGTTCCAGAGAATGAAAAATAAATTGAAAGCTAAAAATAGAAAACAAATGAATGAACAACCACAAACCACCCGGTTGAAAAAACAGATAAGTTATAATATAACCAAAACAAATGCAAACTTTAACAAAAGTAGATAACATAATTCATAGAAAAAATGGTATGAATACAAGTTTGGGAAAAAATAACTATAAATCTTTAAAAGAGACGATTCCGAGTACTCGTCTTAATTTGATACACACATTTTCAAGAAGTGGTTTTGTGAAGATATCAGCCAATTGATTTTCGGACGAGACAAAGTCTAAATTTATCAAACCTTTTTCAATAAAATCACGAAGAAAATGATGACGTATATCAATATGTTTTGTTCGTGAATGATTGACAGGATTTTTTGATAAATTAATAACACTTGAATTATCAAAATATATTGTTGAATTTGAAAGATTTATATCAAAATCTCTAAGTGTCTGTTGCATGTAAATTACTTGAGCACAAGCTAATGCAGCAGAAATATATTTTGCTTCATAAGTAGAGAGTGAAACACAGTTCTGTTTCTTACTAAACCAAGATACTAACGATTTTCCAATAAAATGGCACGTACCGCTAGTACGTTTTCTATATGTTCGAGATCCACCAAAATCAGCATCACTATATGATACTAACTCGAACGGACACTCTTTTGGATAGAATAAACCAAAGTCCTTGGTATTACTAAGATAACGTAATATACGTTTGACTGCTCTTAAGTGAGATTCTTTTGGATTAGCTTGAAATCGAGCACACAAACAGACACTCATCATAATATCTGGACGACTAGCTGTTAAATATAGAAATGATCCAATCATACTTCGATATAATTTTTGGTCAACGCTCTTGCCAGTTTCATCTCTATCAAGATGGGTAGTTGTACTCATAAGAGTTGGTTTAGCAGAAGTATTTTCCATTCCGAAGCGTTTGATTAAATTATTACAATATTTTTCTTGATTAATAAATATATCATTTGGTAATTGTTTAATTTGTAAACCAAGAAAGTATGATAGTTCGCCCATATGTGACATTTCAAATTCTTTTGTCATAATATTTGAAAATTCTTTACATAAATTTTCATTAGTAGATCCAAAAATAATATCATCAACATATATTTGAATGACTAAAATATCTTGGTTAGTTCTTTTAATAAAAAGAGTTTGATCAACCTTTCCAATGTCAAAACCAGAGTCTATAAGATATCTTTTAAGATGATCATACCAAGCACGGGGTGCTTGTTTCAAACCATATAAAGCTTTCTTGAGTTTATAGACATGGTATGGAAATTTTTCATGAGCAAATAGAGGAGGTTGTTCAACATAAACATTTTCTTTTATATAACCATTTAGAAAAGCACTTTTAACATCCATTTGATATAGTTTGATGTTATGAAAACATGAAAGGCCAGTAAGATTCGTATTGCTTCTAGTCTAGCGACTGGTGCAAACGTTTCTTCATAGTCAATTCCCTCTTCTTGATTATATCCTTGTGCTACTAATCTAGCTTTATTCCTAGTAATATTTCCTTGTTCATCAGCTTTATTTTTGAAAACCCATTTAGTACCAATGACTGATTGGCCACTAGGCCTTGGAACTAAATCCCAAACATCATTTCGTTCGAATTGATTTAGTTCTTCTTGCATAGCAATGATCCAATAATCATCACTTAAGGCTTCCTTAATATTTTTAGGTTCTATTGAAGAGAGAAAAGCTACATGACGCATTTGATTAATTTGACTTCTTGTTCTAACATTTGACTCAATTTCTCCAATAATGTTTTGAACAGGATGATCCCTCAAAACCCTTGGTGGAGATCTTATTTCATTATGAACAATGTTTTCATGTTGAATCAAATTATCAACTTGATTTATGTTATGAACAATGTTTTCATCATCATCAGAAGAAGATTTGATGCTTGTTTTTGGGGTTATCTCATCATCATCAAAAGAATATTTAGTTATAAAATTTTCATCAAAAGATACATGAAGAGTTTCTTCAATAATTTTTGATCTTTTATTGAAAATTCGATAAGCTTTGCAACGTTCCGAGTATCCTAAGAATATTCCTTCGTCGGATTTGGAATCAAATTTGCCAAGCTGATCTTTAGTATTTAAAATAAAACATTTTGAACCAAACGTTCTAAAATAAGAAATATTTGGTTTTCTACCATTTAGAAGTTCATATGAGGTGTGCTTTGTTAGTGGTCGGATGGAAACACGATTTAAAACATAACAAGCAGTTGCTACAGCTTCTGCCCAGAATTGTTTTGGTAACGTGCTACCATTTAATAGAGTTCTTGCACATTCTTGTAACGTTCTATTCTTTCTTTCTACAACACCATTTTGTTGTGGTGTTCTAGGGAAAGAAAAATTATGATAAATACCCTTTTTATCACAATAATGTTCAAAAGCTTTATTGTCGAACTCACCTCCGTGATCACTTCTAATAGCTTTAATTTTTAAATCCTTAAGATTTTGAATTCTTTTTGCAAAAATTTTGAAATTTTCAAAAGTATCATTTTTATTTTTCAAAAATATAGTCCAGGTATATCTTGAAAAATCATACATAATTACAAACACATATCTATTGTGATTAATAGATTGAACCTGAGTTGGACCAAATAGATCCAAGTGTAATAACTCCAATGGTTGCATTGTAGAAATAATTTTCTTAGATTTAAAGGATGATTTTGATAATTTCCCAAGTTGACAAGCATCACAAAGATTATCTACTTTAAAATTCATTTTTGGTAAGCCCCTTACTAAATCATTTTTAGATAATTTAGATATGGCTCTAAAATTAATATGACAAAATATTTTGTGCCATAATCAAGGATCATTTTCTTTGGCTAATAAGCACATATTTGAATTATAATTTATATTTGTTGGACGTGTTTTCACCGGACCAAGGCCACCGGACCAACACTGCCGAGTCAAGGCCAGGAAGGCACTGCCGAATCAAGGTCATCCACTCATCGAACCAACCATTGCCGAACCAAAGCTACTCCAACCCTCACCGGACCAACCATTGCCGAACCAAAGCTACTCCAACCCTCACCGGACCAATCATTGCCGAACCAAAGCTACTCCAACCCTCACCGGACCAACCACTACCGGACCAACCATTGCCGAACCAAAGCTACTCCAACCTTCACCGAACCCAGGCGTGCCGAACCAACTTTGCCAGGCCAGATCACGTCAGCCCAGGCCCGCCAGCAGCTATATACATCCAAGACTCCTACCCCCAGCCTCACTCTATAAATAGAGGGGTATGGGTACAATAATGGCGGACAAGTTTGAGAGCTCAAGCACGGATAGAACTTTCAAACAACTTTCAAACAACTTTCATATACTTGTATCAAAGCTTTGTACTTGTAATCTGAACAGTAAAGGAGAATAACATATAAAGTGGACGTAGGCACATTCTGGCCGAACCACTATAAATCTGTGTGTCTTTTACAGTTTAGTCCCTACTTTTTATATATTTACATAAATCACCCAGATCACTAAAAACAACATAAAATCAACTAAATCATACGACTTGGAGGTGTTTGCCCATTTTTTGTGCAAACATTTTTGGTGCTTTCATTAAGAGCTGAACACAAGACTTCAGCTTCTCCCACTTGACCTTCTTCCTAGCAGCATCGCTCATTGCTTGGAAGACATGCCTCCCAAGCAGAAGAAAGATGTTAACAAAGGAAAGAACATCGCAACTAGCAGTATTCCAGATCCGGTGGTCACAGATCAAGTAAATCATCCCATTCCAACAGCAGTACCAAATGGAGGTCAGGCAAATCCGACAACCCCTGCCACGGAACAGCCGGCAGCAATTACTAGGGCAGATCTAGACAGGGTTGTGGCTGAAGTGACTAACCGCTTCACATCCCAACAGGAAGCCTTGGTGGACCAACTCATGTCACGCTTAAGGGATGCTGAAGAGTCCAACCGCAACACTGAATCATGGGGTGAGTCCCAGTCTGGAGGATCTCGGGGGCAACAAAGATCCTCCTTCTTCGAAGAAGCTAACGACAGAAGCGGCCATGATAGGAGCCGAGACCGAACTCAGTCCGAACGCCGACCCGAGGAAACGCTTGGAACCGAACCCAACGGGGAAGGTACCATGCGAAGGTCAACCGTAGCTGAGCCTGTCATGCTGCCTAACCACGGAAACGCCAATGAACGGGGCCGAGCTAGAGCCCAGCCCGAAGTTGGACCCGAGGAAGTGCTTAGATCAGAACCCAGCAGGGGAAGATCAAGGCAAGGGCCAGCTGTGGCTGACCCTAGCATTGTAACGACCCACAATTTTGGACCATTCAAATCGACAATAATCCACACATGTCGGACTTGAATAATTCAAAATAATAGATTGTTAATTTTAATTTGGAAAACTTAGCATATACAATAAACAAATAATCACAGATCACAGACACAGAGTAATATAACAATAATGCAGCGGAAACAAAGGAATAGTAGTTCATGAAGCTACTATATATATATATATAATAGAGTTAAACAAGATACAACAGAGGTCTCGAATACATAGATATCTCAATACAATAGTCAAATACAAGATCTGAATACATCACTGGAATCAACTGAATAACTGAAAGCTGGATAGATAGCTGGATCTCCAAGCGAAGCTCCAACTCCAAAGGTGAGTCTCGAATACTATATCACTCAGTCTGACCCGAGCGTAAAGAAAAACAAAACACTCGAGTCAGGATTAACATTCTTATATCAATAAATCCAACTCAAGTGAAATAACAACTGAAATACAAGTAACTCAAAGGATGTTTGGGATAACCATCCTCTAAGGATCCGTTAAACTATCTATATATACAGTAGAATACGCTAAGTAGATAATGTCTAATCAGTAAAGTACGATATCAAAATAGCGTTAAGTCATGGCCCATTCCACCCTTAACACATTTTTATTCCCAAGAGCATATACAAGACCGTAGTTTCCTCAAAACCGGAAGTCACCAGAGGGCAATCCATATACTAAAGGTACAAAACAAAACGTAGTGGTCGCGAATAGGATAATCAGTATGACAAGGTACATGAGGCAATACCAACTAGGATACTAGTAGTTGCGTGATCCGGACTGATGTTGGGCATAGCAGTTACTACCCCAACACCGCGAAACAACACTCCCATAATCGAGGGGTACACCCAAATCGAATCACAAAAGTAATAGATATGGTAACGAAGAAGTGTGTCCGCTAGAGGTGGCGAACCTCAATGGCCCGGCGCGGCTCCTGTTTTAGTCATGTCAGGGGTCATCCAAAATCGTTCTCTTTCTTCAGTCAACGCGTTCACCAAACCATCCACTTCATTCTGGATCAACACTCCGCGTATAATAGTTATTAAAGTGGTTTTCGGTATCGACAGAGAATATGTCCATATCCGATCCCGGTCTCTTTAATAACTACGTATTATTTCACCGATGGTCATTTAATAAAATTTCAAAATAGTTATATTTCAAACCGACAGATCATTGCCATTTCAAAACCATACCAATATGATATCACTTTCACTTCAAATAAATCCATTTCCAAAATCATAGTACTTTTCCAAAGTTATAATGCTTTCAAAATCAGTCTTTTTAAAATCAAAACACTTTGGAAATCACAGCTTTGAAATCATAGCATTTTGGAAATCATAACACTTTTCTTTTAAACAGTTTAGATATTAAAATTAGTATATAAAATAAAATAATTTATATTAAAAATGATTTATATTAAAATAGTTTATATTAAAATAATTTATAAAGTAAAATATCAATAGTTTAAATATAATTTTAAAATTACTTTATAAAATAAAATAGTTTCCTCAAATTTCACAAATCGATCCAAATTAACTCGAATTCCAAAATTTTAATTTAATCAAATCTCAAATCATCAATTTTCAATTCGATTCAGTTTCTAAATAACCATTTCAATCTATCGATTTCAAATACATATTTAAACCATAAAATAAGCCATTTCAATTTCAATATATTTCAAAGCTTTAAATATTAAACATTTCAATTACATCTAATACAACTTCAATTCACAAATTTAAATAAACAAAATATCCCATTTAAATTTATATAAATTTGAAATATTCATTTAAGCCACTTCTTAATCAATTCAAGTTATAAAACATATCTTAAATTTCAAATTTAATAGATTTCAAATCAACTTATTTAAGTATAATTCTTAAATAATTAAGAATTCCAAATCAATTCAACTTTATCTTTCAACCTGAACATTATAAATTCTATATTTAAAAATATAAATTTTACATAAATACTTAAACATATTTCATATTGATTCAAATCAACTTTATTAGATCACTTTAATAAATCTTTAAAATCATTATTTATTAAAACCATATATTTCTTCAAACCGTAGAAATGTTTTTCAAAACATTTGTATATAGACCAACGGTGTCTGTATATAATTTTCTATCCTATGGTCAAGTGATACGGATATTTATCATTTCAATCCGCAATTTAAAATATATTCGGGTATATATCTTTTCAACCCGAAATCCCAAATTCAATTTAGTTTGAAAATCGCTTGGGTTTATCATTTCAACCCATAACGATTTTCTCCTATTCTAAAGTCCGTTCGGGTATGTATCATTTCAACCCATAGTGATTCTATACTAACAGGGAACTTGCAGAGTGATAACATATATGATAATAATATAACAACGGTAACAGGCATATATCATCAGTATAAATAACAGATAAGGGGGTAAGATGTCACAGGTGAACAGATACAGATGATGGCATATATATATCAATATAAATAACAGATAATGATGTCAGGTGTCACGGGTGAACAGGTACAGATGATGGCATAGATATAGCAATATAAATAACTAACAGCAGCATATTTCAATTGTCGTTTCAATTGAAATCAAATTTAATAAATATAAAAACGTTAATCGTGAGTGATTGCTCACCTTTCGAGGCTAGAGATGCACGAGAAGATGACACAGATACGCACACTGATACGGACATAGAGATTGAGTTACGAATCCAAGCAAAACAAATCGGCACGAATTCAACGATCAAAGCTGATAACAGAAATCGATGAAATCAAATCAAAACGTTAACCATAGCAACAAATAAAACATGTCCTGCGTCAAAGTTTAACAATATAATTCTATGTGCTATCGAGATCGAAATGGTCTGAAATTTGGTATGAATAAAGATCAAAACTTGTATTTTAAACTGAAAAAGATCCACTTGTTTTGGACAACGAGAAAAGTTACGATGTCACGAACATAGACTCAGGCCATGTTTGCAGCAGTGTAAAATAATTTCTAAGTACAAAAGAACAACTGTTTGGGTCTAACTTTCAGATCCTCGACCACTAATCAAACGATGTCGGATTTGGCTGAAATTTGACACGCATAAACTAGGTAACTTTGACTCCTTTTTAAAAAATAAAATCAACCCATTCCGACGTAAGACAGAAGAGATACGATGCGTCAAACATGAACTCGGGTCGTGTTTGCAGCAGTGTAAAATAATTTTAAGTACAAAAGAACAGCTGTCTGGGTCTAACTTCCAGATCCTCGACCACTAATCAAACGATGTCGGATTTTACTGAAATTTGACAGGCATAAACTAGGTAACTTCGACTCTTTTTTAAAAATAGAATAAACCCATTCCGACGTAAGACAGAAGAGATACGATGCGTCAAACATGAACTCAGGTCGTGTTTGCAGCAGTGTAAAATAATTTCAAGTACAAAAGAACAGCTGCCTGGGTCTAACTTCCAGATCCTCGACCACTAATCAAACGATGTCGGATTTGGCTGAAATTTGACAGGCATAAACTAGGTAACTTCGACTCTTTTTTAAAAATAAAATCAACCCATTCCGATAAAACATGAGTGAGATATGATATCGTGAACATGTAGTCTAACTGTTGTTATTTCGAAAACTATACATATATAAACTAGAACCTACCATTGTTTATGTAAAATCAGTTTATACAAAACAAATATAACTTTTACTGACAGTACAAATATATAGGACAACTTTATACTATATAAAACATTCAACTACAAAATATCAACATAACTTTATACATATACTCTCTCAACTACACTAGCATATATATAAACTTACACGTACTATATTTTCTCTTTTCTTACTTTATAAAATAAGCAGCTTGATTTGTGTAACTAACAGATCAACCATTCGAAATGCCTATACACTGTGAATATAATAACATGTAAACTAACCCATATATAACTTATACCTATTAGATAGAACATGCAGCTCAAAATATAATAAAATATAATACATATAAAGTAAACTTCATATAACTACATATATATTCACCTATATGACTCACTGCACAAAAGAAGGTGGAGACAAGCTGCATATATATATCGGCCAAAGTGAAGAACAAGAGGGAATAGTGGAACATGTGGACGGAAGAGGCCATGCGGCCATGGTGTGGTGAGGGAACAAGCTATGACTTTGTCTCGGAAATTGGAAGGGGAGAGAGGAAGAGTGCTCGGCTATGGGAGGAGCCGGAATAGGGAAGAGCAGTGATGGCTTCGAGCTGCTGACGCGTGGGTGGGTCGGCACTCGGTGGAGGGAAGCACGGCATTGGTGGTAAGGAGTCACGGCTGGAGCCAGGTAGGGAAGTGGCGCGGGTTGGTTGCCGATTGGAGGTTGTGGTCGCGGAGGGGCTCGGATCAGTGAGGGTGAGCGGCTGACGTAGATGCAAAGATGGACATGAGGGAGGAGAAGAATTTGAGAAAGTACTGTGTACAACATTTTTTTTTACAGAACATATATGAAAGGATGAAGAAAACTAATAGCCAAAAGAGGAAGAAGATGAGCCAACTATGAATTGGAAACGTTTTTGAACATGTACCAAGGCCAATAAATAGATATAGAATGGAATAGGTGAGTTGGCTTCTGTGGTTATAAATGCTTATAATTTATATAATATTTTGAAAAGCAAATGTCAGATCAGCAATGGAAAGGCAATGTAACCTCACACGAATATAAGTATTAAATATTTGCAATGGGAATAGTCAAAAGTAATTTCAGAATTTAATAAAGCAATTGATTGTTGCGTGACATTTACGGTTAAAATTTGAAACGCAAAAGAAAACAAAAGGTCATGGATCCGGTACCGATACGGTTACCGGTCTCGCGGATTTCGCTGTGTACCGGATTTCAAAACACAGAATTAAATATACTGTAGAGATCAGCACGACGAGACGATCAAAACGGTATACAGATATTAGTGGTATGATTGAATTATAAAAATTCGAATTTTCTACTAGCGGAAAATGCAAGAAAAACGCTGAAAAATAAGATCGACGGAGCCAAAGATGTCCGAATTTTGAAAAACGAAAAATGACGTCTTGCTCAAAATATGGTTTAGAATTTTTCTATGTAAAAATATTTAGGTTTTGAAAACGGTTTAATTTCATCGATTACTAACTGATTTAAATTAAAATAAATTTACGCACGAAATAAACTTTTATATTTTCGGATGAAAATCTACCCTCTTCTATGTTTAAATGTACGTATTCCAAATATAAAATTTATATTTCAAAATTTAATCGTTTAAAATTTCACAAAATTTCAACTAATTACGTTATTAAAACAGTTGAAATTTACGGGTCGTTACACTCTCCCCCACTCAAAACTTTTCGTCCTCGAAAAGGAACTAGGTAGGAGAATAGAAACAACAGAAAGAGAAACAGATTTGAAATACAAAATAACAATTAATTTAAACCATATAAATTCAAATTTAAATTAATTGATATTCAATAATTGATTTAATCCATTTGATTTCACTAAAATCAATCTCAACTATTTCTAAATTCATTATCTTATTACCCCATTTTCTTCAATTTACAATTTCTAAAACCATAAATTTGAATAGTCTTTTATTATAATCATATTTTCTTCAACAATTTTAAATTCTTCTTTATTCCAAATTACTGTTAAATTTATTCTACTTAATATATCTACTCACATATATTTAACCCATATAAATTAATTTAAAACATAAAAGTTTTGATTTAAATTAATTTACATCTATTAATTTCTTTTAAATTCAAGGTATTTTCATATGTTGATTAAATTTTAATTTATTAATTCTTTCAAAACAAATTTATTTCATTATTAACTGAGTTTACTTATTATCCTATCTAACTCTATTAACATCTTTATAATCAAAATTTAGTGTATAACATTTATTATAAACCCTCAAATTTTATTTATAAATTCAATTTATCTTATATATTATCCAATTACATATTCAACTTCTGTATGATTTAGGTAAGTTGTATTAGAATGCAGTTGAACAATATACAAATAAATTTTTTCCCAATTCAATTATTCAAGTTTAAATATTTATTCCAAATTTTGGTTTTATTTATAATTAAAATCATCTTTTAACAAAATTTAAGAATTAGATTTCCGATTAACTTTAAACAATTTAGAGATATATATAATATATTTATATCAAATCAAATTAAATTTTAAAATAAGATACCTATATATATATAAATCAAATTATAATGAAGAAATTCGAATCAAAATATTTTTCAAAACAAAACCGTAGCAAAGCTACTGAATAGTGTCTCCACTTCGAAACTCGAAAATGAATGTCGATGATGCGGCCGCCATCACCGAAATTATTTTCCAGCGACAAAGAGAAGAGCACTTATTTCAGTATTTAAAATTCTTTGAAAACGGTTTCTATTTGAAAATACGTTCAATAATATACCTTTAAAATTTTTTTTAAAACCAAAGCTTGAAATTTTAGGAAATTAAATTCTCAAATTCTTACTTTAAGTTTATTTAAATTTCTAAATAAATTTATAAACCAACTTTTATAATTCCATTTATTTTTATGTTGGAATAATCAATGATTTACAAAACAAATAGTGAAAATCAATTATTACCTTTCTGATAACCAATTCAGTTAACAATTCAATTTCAGAAAATTTATACTTATATAAAACATAATCATACAATACTATTTTATTTACCAATTTTTTTGAAAATACTATTATGTCAGTTTTCTCTGTTCAAGTGTTTTGAAAATTCTATCGATAGCGTTGATCAGACGAATCGATCGAAAACCCAAATCAACATCAACAACTCAAACAACATAATAAAGAAACATTTTTATATTAATAACAAATGTACTACCTCGCACGACAATACAAGGATGGATTTCAAAATGAGTATAGGAATTCAAATTTGATGGACTCAAATCAAAGAGAATTTTGATTCGAAGATAAGTTTGAAACAAAGATATGATGATTAAATAACAAAGTAGGAAGATTGATAAGTTTATATAAATCACGGGCAACCTTAACCGGGTCGACCGTGACTTCAAGAATAAGATCGATGTGGAATTCCGAGGTAAATCGACATTCGATCTCAAGAAATAGAATTCAGGTATAGCAGGAGGTAGATAGCATCGTAAACCGGAGATACAGAAATCTCCGGTAAATCGATGTCTATTATAAAGGAGTTTACTCCTTTACGAATCATTCTAAGTTTGGCGAGACCGCCGATCTATTATAGATAACATTCAAAATGGAGTTATGGGGTGCTCCAGGATTGAAAGAAGACGAATAGTGAAGGACACGAATGAATTTCGGAACCGAGGGGAACGTTCAAAAATTCAAAGGAATTGATTCAAAGGAAGAGATTGAAACTCGAATGAGAGTGATTCTGTAAATACATTTACCCTATATGCTAAGTTTTGCCTAGAGCTACCAAAGCTCTGATACCAACTGTAACGATCCACAATTTTGGACCATTCAAATCGACAATAATCCACACATGTCGGACTTGAATAATTCAAAATAATAGATTGTTAATTTTAATTTGGCAAACTTAGCATATACAATAAACAAATAATCACAGATCACAGACACAGAGTAATATAACAATAATGCAGCGGAAACAAAGGAATAGTAGTTCATGAAGCTACTATATATATAACAGAGTTAAACAAGATACAACAGAGGTCTCGAATACATAGATATCTCAATACAATAGTCAAATACAAGATCTGAATACATCACTGGAATCAACTGAATAACTGAAAGCTGGATAGATAGCTGGATCTCCAAGCGAAGCTCCAACTCCAAAGGTGAGTCTCGAATACTATATCACTCAGTCTGACCCGAGCGTAAAGAAAAACAAAACACTCGAGTCAGGATTAACATTCTTATATCAATAAATCCAACTCAAGTGAAATAACAACTGAAATACAAGTAACTCAAAGGATGTTTGGGATAAACATATTCTAAGGATCCGTTAAACTATCTATATATACAGTAGAATACGCTAAGTAGATAATGTCTAATCAGTAAAGTACGATATCAAAATAGCGTTAAGTCATGGCCCATTCCACCCTTAACACATTTTTATTCCCAAGAGCATATACAAGACCGTAGTTTCCCCAAAACCGGAAGTCACCAGAGGGCAATCCATATACTAAAGGTACAGAACAAAACGTAGTGGTCGCGAATAGGATAATCAGTATGACAAGGTACATGAGGCAATACCAACTAGGATATTAGTAGTTGCGTGATCCAGACTGATGTTGGGCATAGCAGCTACTACCCCAACACCGCGAAACAACACTTCCATAATCGAGGGGTGCACCCAAATCGAATCACAAAAGTAATAGATATGGTAACGAAGAAGTGTGTCCGCTAGAGGTGGCGAACCTCAATGGCCCGGCGCGGCTCCTGTTTTAGTCATGTCAGGGGTCATCCAAAATCGTTCTCTTTCTTCAGTCAACGCGTTCACCAAACCATCCACTTCATTCTGGATCAACACTCCGCGTATAATAGTTATTAAAGTGGTTTTCGGTATCGACAGAGAATATGTCCATATCCGATCCCGGTCTCTTTAATAACTACGTATTATTTCACCGATGGTCATTTAATAAAATTTCAAAATAGTTATATTTCAAACCGACAGATCATTGCCATTTCAAAACCATACCAATATGATATCACTTTAACTTCAAATAAATCCATTTCCAAAATCATAGTACTTTTCCAAAGTTATAATGCTTTCAAAATCATAGTCTTTTTAAAATCAAAACACTTTGGAAATCACAGCTTTGAAATCATAGCATTTTTCTTTTAAACTGTTTAGATATTAAAATTAGTATATAAAATAAAATAATTTATATTAAAAATGATTTATATTAAAATAGTTTATATTAAAATAATTTATAAAGTAAAATATCAATAGTTTAAATATAATTTTAAAATTACTTTATAAAATAAAATAGTTTCCTCAAATTTCACAAATCGATCCAAATTAACTCGAATTCCAAAATTTTAATTTAATCAAATCTCAAATCATCAATTTTCAATTCGATTCAGTTTCTAAATAACCATTTCAATCTATCGATTTCAAATACATATTTAAACCATAAAATAAGCCATTTCAATTTCAATATATTTCAAAGCTTTAAATATTAAACATTTCAATTACATCTAATACAACTTCAATTCACAAATTTAAATAAACAAAATATCCCATTTAAATTTATATAAATTTGAAATATTCATTTAAGCCACTTCTTAATCAATTCAAGTTATAAAACATATCTTAAATTTCAAATTTAATAGATTTCAAATCAACTTATTTAAGTATAATTCTTAAATAATTAAGAATTCCAAATCAATTCAACTTTATCTTTCAACCTGAACATTATAAATTCTATATTTAAAAATATAAATTTTACATAAATACTTAAACATATTTCATATTGATTCAAATCAACTTTATTAGATCACTTTAATAAATCTTTAAAATCATTATTTATTAAAACCGTATATTTCTTCAAACCGTAGAAATGTTTTTCAAAACATTTGTATATAGACCAACGGTGTTTGTATATAATTTTCTATCCTATGGTCAAGTGATACGGATATTTATCATTTCAATCCGCAATTTAAAATATATTCGGGTATATATCTTTTCAACCCGAAATCCCAAATTCAATTTAATTTGAAAATCGCTTGGGTTTATCATTTCAACCCATAACGATTTTTTCCTATTCTAAAGTCCGTTCGGGTATGTATCATTTCAACCCATAGTGATTCTATATTAACAGGGAACTTGCAGAGTGATAACAGATATGATAATAATATAACAACGGTAACAGGCATATATCATCAGTATAAATAACAGATAAGGGGGTCAGATGTCACAGGTGAACAGATACAGATGATGGCATATATATATCAATATAAATAACAGATAATGATGTCAAGTGTCATGGGTGAACAGGTACAGATGATGGCATAGATATAGCAATATAAATAACTAACAGCAGCATATTTCAATTGTCTTTTCAATTGAAATCAAATTTAATAAATATAAGAACGTTAATCGTGAGTGATTGCTCACCTTTCGAGGCTAGAGATGCACGAGAAGATGACACAGATACGCACACTGATACGGACATAGAGATTGAGTTACGAATCCAAGCAAAACAAATCGGCACGAATTCAACGATCAAAGCTGATAACAGAAATCGATGAAATCAAATCAAAACATTCAACATAGCAACAAATAAAACATGTCCTGCGTCAAAGTTTAACAATATGCTTCTATGTGCTACCGAGATCGAAATGGTCTGAAATTTGGTATGAATAAAGATCAAAACTTGTATTTTAAACTGAAAAAGATCCACTTGTTTTGGACAAGAGACGAGAAAAGTTACGATGTCACGAACATAGACTCAGGCCATGTTTGCAGCAGTGTAAAATAATTTCAAAGTACAAAAGAACAACTGTCTGGGTCTAACTTTCAGATCCTCGACCACTAATCAAACGATGTCGGATTTGGCTGAAATTTGACACGCATAAACTAGGTAACTTTGACTCCTTTTTAAAAAATAAAATCAACCCATTCCGATGTAAGACAGAAGAGATACGATGCGTCAAACATGAACTCAGGTCGTGTTTGTAGCAGTGTAAAATAATTTTAAGTACAAAAGAACAGCTGCCTGGGTCTAACTTCCAGATCCTCGACCACTAATCAAACGATGTCGGATTTTACTGAAATTTGACAGGCATAAACTAGGTAACTTCGACTCTTTTTTAAAAATAGAATAAACCCATTCCGACGTAATACAGAAGAGATACGATGCGTCAAACATGAACTCAGGTCGTGTTTGCAGCAGTGTAAAATAATTTCAAGTACAAAAGAACAGCTGCCTGGGTCTAACTTCCAGATCCTCGACCACTAATCGAACGATGTCGAATTTGGCTAAAATTTGACAGGCATAAACTAGGTAACTTCGACTCTTTTTTTAAAATAAAATCAACCCATTCCGATAAAACATGAGTGAGATATGATATCGTGAACATGTAGTCTAACTGTTGTTATTTCGAAAACTATATATATATATAAACTAGAACCTACCATTGTTTATGTAAAATCAGTTTATACAAAACAAATATAACTTTTACTGACAGTACAAATATATATAGGACAACTTTATACTATATAAAACATTCAACTACAAAATATCAACATAACTTTATACATATACTCTCTCAACTACACTAGCATATATATAAACTTACACGTACTATATTTTCTCTTTTCTTACTTTATAAAATAAGCAGCTTGATTTGTGTAACTAACAGATCAACCATTCGAAATGCCTATACACTATGAATATAATAACATGTAAACTAACCCATATATAACTTATACCTATTAGATAGAACATGCAACTCAAAATATAATAAAATATAATACATATAAAGTAAACTTCATATAACTACATATATATTCACCTATATGACTCACTGCACAAAAGAAGGTGGAGACAAGCTGCATATATATATTGGCCAAAGTGAAGAACAAGAGGGAATAGTGGAACATGTGGACGGAAGAGGCCATGCGGCCATGGTGTGGTGAGGGAACAAGCTATGACTTTGTCTCGGCAATTGGAAGGGGAGAGAGGAAGAGTGCTCGGCTACGGGAGGAGCCGGAATAGGGAAGAGCAGTGATGGCTTCGAGCTGCTGACGCGTGGGTGGGTCGGCACTCGGTGGAGGGAAGCACGGCGTTGGTGGTAAGGAGTCACGGTTGGAGCCAGGTAGGGAAGTGGCGCGGGTTGGTTGCCGATTGGAGGTTGTGGTCGCGGAGGGGCTCGGATCAGTGAGGGTGAGCGGCTGACGTAGATGCAAAGATGGACGTGAGGGAGGAGAAGAATTTGAGAAAGTACTGTGTACAACATTTTTTTTTACAGAACATATATGAAAGGATGAAGAAAACTAATAGCCAAAAGAGGAAGAAGATGAGCCAACTATGAATTGGAAACGTTTTTGAACATGTACCAAGGCCAATAAATAGATATAGAATGGAATAGGTGAGTTGGCTTCTGTGGTTATAAATGCTTATAATTTATATAATATTTTGAAAAGCAAATGTTAGATCAGCAATGGAAAGGCAATGTAACCTCACACGAATATAAGTATTAAATATTTGCAATGGGAATAGTCAAAAGTAATTTCAGAATTTAATAAAGCAATTGATTGTTGCGTGACATTTACGGTTAAAATTTGAAACGCAAAAGAAAACAAAAGGTCATGGATCCGGTACCGATACGGTTACCGGTCTCGCGGATTTCGCTGTGTACCGGATTTCAAAACACAGAATTAAATATACCGTAGAGATCAGCACGACGAGACGATCAGAACGGTATACAGATATTAGTGGTATGATTGAATTATAAAAATTCGAATTTTCTACCAGCGGAAAATGCAAGAAAAACGCTGAAAAATAAAATCGACGGAGCCAAAGATGTCCGAATTTTGAAAAATGAAAAATGACGTCTTGCTCAAAAGATGGTTTAGAATTTTTCTATGTAAAAATATTTATGTTTTGAAAACGGTTTAATTTCATCGATTACTAACTGATTTAAATTAAAATAAATTTACGCACGAAATAAACTTTTATATTTTCGAATGAAAATCTACCCTCTTCTATGTTTAAATGTACGAATTCCAAATATAAAATTTATATTTCAAAATTTAATCATTTAAAATTTCACAAAATTTCAACTAATTACGTTATTAAAACAGTTGAAATTTACGGGTCGTTACACTCTCCCCCACTCAAAACTTTTCGTCCCCAAAAAGGAACGAGGTAGGAGAATAGAAACAACAGAAAGAAAAACATATTTGAAATACAAAATAACAATTAATTTAAACCATATAAATTCAAATTTAAATTAATTGATATTCAATAATTGATTTAATCCATTTGATTTCACTAAAATCAATCTCAACTATTTCTAAATTCATTATCTTATTACCCCATTTTCTTCAATTTACAATTTCTAAAACCATAAATTTGAATAGTCTTTTATTATAATCATATTTTCTTCAAAATTTTAAATTCTTCTTTATTCCAAATTACTGTTAAATTTATTCTACTTAATATATCTACTCACATATATTTAACCCATATAAATTAATTTAAAACATAAAAGTTTCGATTTAAATTAATTTACATCTATTAATTTCTTTTAAATTCAAGGTATTTTCATATGTTGATCAAATTTCAATTTATTAATTCTTTCAAAACAAATTTATTTCATTATTAACTGAGTTTACTTATTATCCTATCTAACTCTATTAACATCTTTATAATCAAAATTTAGTGTATAACATTTATTATAAACCCTCAAATTTTATTTATAAATTCAATTTATCTTATATATTATCCAATTACATATTCAACTTCTGTATGATTTAGGTAAGTTGTATTAGAATGCAGTTGAACAATATAAAAATAAAATTTTTCCCAATTCAATTATTCAAGTTTAAATATTTATTCCAAATTTTGGTTTTATTTATAATTAAAATCATCTTTTAACAAAATTTAAGAATTAGATTTCCGATTAACTTTAAACAATTTAGAGATATATATAATATATTTATATCAAATCAAATTAAATTTTAAAATAAGATACCTATATATATATAAATCAAATTATAATGAAGAAATTCGAATCAAAATATTTTTCAAAACAAAACCGTAGCAAAGCTACAGAATAGTCTCTCCACTTCGAAACTCGAAAATGAATGTCGATGATGCGGCCGCCATCACCGAAATTATTTTCCATCGACAAAGAGAAGAGCACTTATTTCAGTATTTAAAATTCTTTGAAAACGGTTTCTATTTGAAAATACGTTCAATAATATACCTTTAAAATTTTTTTTAAAACCAAAGCTTGAAATTTTAGGAAATTAAATTCTCAAATTCTTACTTTAAGTTTATTTAAATTTCTAAATAAATTTATAAACCAACTTTTATAATTCCATTTATTTTTATGTTGGAATAATCAATGATTTACAAAACAAATAGTGAAAATCAATTATTACCTTTCTAATAACCAATTCAGTTAACAATTCAATTTCAGAAAATTTATACTTATATAAAACATAATCATACAATACTATTTTATTTACCAAATTTTTTGAAAATACTATTATGTCAGTTTTCTCTGTTCAAGTGTTTTGAAAATCTTATCGATAGCGTTGATCAGACGAATCGATCGAAAACCCAAATCAACATCAACAACTCAAACAACACAATAAAGAAACATTTTTATATTAATAACAAATGTACTACCTCGCACGACAATACAAGGATGGATTTCAAAATGAGTATAGGAATTCAAATTTGATGGACTCAAATCAAAGAGAATTTTGATTCGAAGATAAGTTTGAAACAAAGATATGATGATTAAATAACAAAGTAGGAAGATTGATAAGTTTATATAAATCACGGGCAACCTTAACCGGGTCGACCGTGACTTCAAGAATAAGATCGATGTGGAATTCCGAGGTAAATCGACATTCGATCTCAAGAAATAGAATTCAGGTATAGCAGGAGGTAGATAACATCGTAAACCGAGGATACAGAAATCTCCGGTAAATCGATGTCTATTATAAAGGAGTTTACTCCTTTACGAATCATTCTAAGATTGGCGAGCCCGCCGATCTATTATAGATAACATTCAGAATGGAGTTATGGGGTGCTCCAGGATTGAAAGAAGACGAATAGTGAAGGACACGAATGAATTTTGGAACCGAGGGGAACGTTCAAAAATTCAAAGGAATTGATTCAAAGGAAGAGATTGAAACTCGAATGAGAGTGATTCTGTAAATACATTTACCCTATATGCTATGTTTTGCTTAGAGCTACCAAAGCTCTGATACCAACTGTAACGATCCACAATTTTGGACCATTCAAATCGACAATAATCCACACATGTCGGACTTGAATAATTCAAAATAATAGATTGTTAATTTTAATTTGGCAAACTTAGCATATACAATAAACAAATAATCACAGATCACAGACACAGAGTAATATAACAATAATGCAGCGGAAACAAAGGAATAGTAGTTCATGAAGCTACTATATATATAACAGAGTTAAACAAGATACAACAGAGGTCTCGAATACATAGATATCTCAATACAATAGTCAAATACAAGATCTGAATACATCACTGGAATCAACTGAATAACTGAAAGCTGGATAGATAGCTGGATCTCCAAGCGAAGCTCCAACTCCAAAGGTGAGTCTCGAATACTATATCACTCAGTCTGACCCGAGCGTAAAGAAAAACAAAACACTCGAGTCAGGATTAACATTCTTATATCAATAAATCCAACTCAAGTGAAATAACAACTGAAATACAAGTAACTCAAAGGATGTTTGGGATAACCATCCTCTAAGGATCCGTTAAACTATCTATATATACAGTAGAATACGCTAAGTAGATAATGTCTAATTAGTAAAGTACGATATCAAAATAGCGTTAAGTCATGGCCCATTCCACCCTTAACACATTTTTATTCCCAAGAGCATATACAAGACCGTAGTTTCCCCAAAACCGGAAGTCACCAGAGGGCAATCCATATACTAAAGGTACAAAACAAAACGTAGTGGTCGCAAATAGGATAATCAGTATGACAAGGTACATGAGGCAATACCAACTAGGATACTAGTAGTTGCGTGATCCAGACTGATGTTGGGCATAGCAGCTACTACCCCAACACCGTGAAACAACACTCCCATAATCGAGGGGTGCACCCAAATCGAATCACAATAGTAATAGATATGGTAACGAAGAAGTGTGTCCGCTAGAGGTGGCGAACCTCAATGGCCCGGCGCGGCTCCTGTTTTAGTCATGTCAGGGGTCATCCAAAATCGTTCTCTTTCTTCAGTCAACGCGTTCACCAAACCATCCACTTCATTCTGGATCAACACTCCGCGTATAATAGTTATTAAAGTGGTTTTCGGTATCGACAGAGAATATGTCCATATCCGATCCCGGTCTCTTTAATAACTACGTATTATTTCACCGATGGTCATTTAATAAAATTTCAAAATAGTTATATTTCAAACCGACAGATCATTGCCATTTCAAAACCATACCAATATGATATCACTTTCACTTCAAATAAATCCATTTCCAAAATCATAGTACTTTTCCAAAGTTATAATGCTTTCAAAATCATAGTCTTTTTAAAATCAAAACACTTTGGAAATCACAGCTTTGAAATCATAACATTTTGGAAATCATAACACTTTTCTTTTAAACAGTTTAGATATTAAAATTAGTATATAAAATAAAATAATTTATATTAAAAATGATTTATATTAAAATAGTTTATATTAAAATAATTTATAAAGTAAAATATCAATAGTTTAAATATAATTTTAAAATTACTTTATAAAATAAAATAGTTTCCTCAAATTTCACAAATCGATCCAAATTAACTCGAATTCCAAAATTTTAATTTAATCAAATCTCAAATCATCAATTTTCAATTCGATTCAGTTTCTAAATAACCATTTCAATCTATCGATTTCAAATACATATTTAAACCATAAAATAAGCCATTTCAATTTCAATATATTTCAAAGCTTTAAATATTCAACATTTCAATTACATCTAATACAACTTCAATTCACAAATTTAAATAAACAAAATATCCCATTTAAATTTATATAAATTTGAAATATTCATTTAAGCCACTTCTTCATCAATTCAAGTTATAAAACATATCTTAAATTTCAAATTTAATAGATTTCAAATCAACTTATTTATGTATAATTCTTAAATAATTAAGAATTCCAAATCAATTCAACTTTATCTTTCACCCTGAACATTATAAATTCTATATTTAAAAATATAAATTTTACATAAATACTTAAACATATTTCATATTGATTCAAATCAACTTTATTAGATCACTTTAATAAATCTTTAAAATCATTATTTATTAAAACCATATATTTCTTCAAACCGTAGAAATGTTTTTCAAAACATTTGTATATAGACCAACGGTGTCTGTATATAATTTTCTATCCTATGGTCAAGTGATACGGATATTTATCATTTCAATCCGCAATTTAAAATATATTCGGGTATATATCTTTTCAACCCGAAATCCCAAATTCAATTTAATTTGAAAATCGCTTGGGTTTATCATTTCAACCCATAACGATTTTTTCCTATTCTAAAGTCCGTTCGGGTATGTATCATTTCAACCCATAGTGATTCTATATTAACAGGGAACTTGCAGAGTGATAACAGATATGATAATAATATAACAACGGTAACAGGCATATATCATCAGTATAAATAATAGATAAGGGGGTCAGATGTCACAGGTGAACAGATACAGATGATGGCATATATATATCAATATAAATAACAGATAATGATGTCAGGTGTCACGCGTGAACAGGTACAGATGATGGCATAGATATAGCAATATAAATAACTAACGGCAGCATATTTCAATTGTCGTTTCAATTGAAATCAAATTTAATAAATATAAGAACGTTAATCGTGAGTGATTGCTCACCTTTCAAGGCTAGAGATGCACGAGAAGATGACACAGATACGCACACTGATACGGACATAGAGATTGAGTTACGAATCCAAGCCAAACAAATCGGCACGAATTCAACGATCAAAGCTGATAACAGAAATCGATGAAATCAAATCAAAACGTTCAACATAGCAACAAATAAAACATGTCCTACGTCAAAGTTTAACAATATAATTCTATGTGCTACCGAGATCGAAATGGTCTGAAATTTGGTATTAATAAAGATCAAAACTTGTATTTTAAACTGAAAAAGATCCACTTGTTTTGGACAAGAGACGAGAAAAGTTACGATGTCACGAACATAGACTCAGGCCATGTTTGCAGCAGTGTAAAATAATTTCTAAGTACAAAAGAACAACTGTCTGGGTCTAACTTTCAGATCCTCGACCACTAATCAAACGATGTCGGATTTGGCTGAAATTTGACAGGCATAAACTAGGTAACTTTGACTCCTTTTTAAAAAATAAAATCAACCCATTACGACGTAAGACAGAAGAGATACGATGCGTCAAACATGAACTCAGGTCGTGTTTGCAGCAGTGTAAAATAATTTTAAGTACAAAAGAACAGCTGCCTGGGTCTAACTTCCAGATCCTCGACCACTAATCAAACGATGTCGGATTTTACTGAAATTTGACAGGCATAAACTAGGTAACTTCGACTCTTTTTTAAAAATAGAATAAACCCATTCCGACGTAAGACAGAAGAGATACGATGCGTCAAACATGAACTCAGGTCGTGTTTGCAGCAGTGTAAAATAATTTCAAGTACAAAAGAACAGTTGCCTAGGTCTAACTTCCAGATCCTCGACCACTAATCAAACGATGTCGGATTTGGCTGAAATTTGACAGGCATAAACTAGGTAACTTCGACTCTTTTTTAAAAATAAAATCAACTCATTCCGATAAAACATGAGTGAGATATGATATCGTGAACATGTAGTCTAACTGTTGTTATTTCGAAAACTATACATATATAAACTAGAACCTACCATTGTTTATGTAAAATCGGTTTATACAAAACAAATATAACTTTTACAGACAGTACAAATATATATAGGACAACTTTATACTATATAAAACATTCAACTACAAAATATCAACATAACTTTATACATATACTCTCTCAACTACACTAGCATATATATAAACTTACACGTACTATATTTTCTCTTTTCTTACTTTATAAAATAAGCAGCTTGATTTGTGTAACTAACAGATCAACCATTCGAAATGCCTATACACTGTGAATATAATAACATGTAAACTAACCCATATATAACTTATACCTATTAGATAGAACATGCAGCTCAAAATATAATAAAATATAATACATATAAAGTAAACTTCATATAACTACATATATATTCACCTATATGACTCACCGCACAAAAGAAGGTGGAGACAAGCTGCATATATATATCGGCCAAAGTGAAGAACAAGAGGGAATAGTGGAACATGTGGACGGAAGAGGCCATGCGGCCATGGTGTGGTGAGGGAACAAGCTATGACTTTGTCTCGGCAATTGGAAGGGGAGAGAGGAAGAGTGCTCGGCTATGGGAGGAGCCGGAATAGGGAAGAGCAGTGATGGCTTCGAGCTGCTGACACGTGGGTGGGTCGGCACTCGGTGGAGGGAAGCACAGCGTTGGTGGTAAGGAGTCACGGCTGGAGCCAGGTAGGGAAGTGGCGCGGGTTGGTTGCCGATTGGAGGTTGTGGTCGCGGAGGGGCTCCGATCAGTGAGGGTGAGCGGTTGACGTAGATGCAAAGATGGACGTGAGGGAGGAGAAGAATTTGAGAAAGTACCGTGTACAACATTTTTATTTTTTTTTATTTTTTACAGAACATATATGAAAGGATGAAAAAAACTAATAGCCAAAAGAGGAAGAAGATGAGCCAACTATGAATTGGAAACGTTTTTGAACATGTACCAAGGCCAATAAATAGATATAGAATGGAATAGGTGAGTTGGCTTCTGTGGTTATAAATGCTTATAATTTATATAATATTTTGAAAAGCAAATGTCAGATCAGCAATGGAAAGGCAATGTAACCTCACACGAATATAAGTATTAAATATTTGCAATGGGAATAGTCAAAAGTAATTTCAGAATTTAATAAAGCAATTGATTGTTGCATGACATTTACGATTAAAATTTGAAACGCAAAAGAAAACAAAAGGTCATGGATCCGGTACCGATACGGTTACCGGTCTCGCGGATTTCGCTGTGTACCGGATTTCAAAACACAGAATTAAATATACCGTAGAGATCAGCACGACGAGACGATCAAAACGGTATACAGATATTAGTGGTATGATTGAATTATAAAAATTCGAATTTTCTACCAGCGGAAAATGCAAGAAAAACGCTGAAAAATAAGATCGACGGAGCCAAAGATGTCCGAATTTTGAAAAACGAAAAATGACGTCTTGCTCAAAAGATGGTTTAGAATTTTTCTATGTAAAAATATTTAGGTTTTGAAAACGGTTTAATTTCATCGATTACTAACTGATTTAAATTAAAATAAATTTACGCACGAAATAAACTTTTATATTTTCGGATGAAAATCTACCCTCTTCTATGTTTAAATGTACGTATTCCAAATATAAAATTTATATTTCAAAATTTAATCGTTTAAAATTTCATAAAATTTCAACTAATTACGTTATTAAAACAGTTGAAATTTACGGGTCGTTACAAGCATGCTCCCAGAAGACCAAAGACAGCCATTGGAAGATATTAGGAATGATAGAAGATACCATCCCTACAGGTCATCTGGACGGAATCAATCCTACAGAGCAGAACCGAACTCATTTCTATCTGCTCCAAATTCCGATGAAAGGATGGCACGCTTGTTCAGAGAGTGCGTCCAACGGGATCAAAGAGATCGAGGGATAGGCGCTAGGGTAACCAGCCCTTTCGCCCGCAATATCGAAATCGCCATCACCCTCCGAGAATGGAAAATGCCTACAATGGAACCTTACAAGGGAACCTCTGACCCCGTTGTACACTTACAGAGATACACACAGCATATGCTCATGAGCGGAGCAACAGAAGGAGTGCTGTGCAAATGCTTTCCACTATTCTTATCAGATCTAGCTACCTCCTGGTTCTGCCATCTACCCCAAGGATCCATCAGCTCATGGGAGATGTTGAAAGAAAAGTTCATCAGCCAGTTCCGCATTCATGTGGAGCAACCCAAGGACGCTTATTCCTTATCCAGTATCAAACAGAAACCTGGAGAGAAGGTGCAACAATATCTAACCCGATTCAATGCCGCAGCAGCCGCAGTCCAAGATGCCGATGAGAAGCTTATCTTAATGGCCCTCTGTAGTGGTGTGCATCTGGATACTAAATTTGCTAGAAGATTGACAAAAGAAAAACCAGCTAAGGCAGGTACTCCATCGTCCCGACACTTCTGGGCGACTACTTAAATGGTGCATTGAACTAAGTCAATATGATATCACCTACCATCCTCGCACCGCCATCAAGGGACAAGCCATGGCCGATTTCATTGCCGAATTCACTACCAACGAAGGTAAGGAGCAATCGGAAATAGCAGAAGACATCAAGTGGAATCTCTTTGTGGATGGTGCGTCAAACGAACAAGGCTCGGGGGCAGGTGTAGTAATAATCACTCCCAGAGGAAATAAGCTACACTATGCTCTAAGGTTGGAATTCGCTGCCACCAACAACGATGCAGAGTATGAAGCAGTGATAGCTGGATTAGGACTTGCCTTAGAGATTGGAGCCAATTCTTTATGTCTTCATAGTGATTCTCAACTTATTGTAAATCAAATACTAGGAGGATTCCAGGCTCGAGAAGAACGACTCACAGCATATCTAAAGAAGACCAAGCTGCTTCTCGATCAATTGGATCACTATCTAATCAAACACATCCCTCGGGAAGAAAACCAAGAGGCCGACGGATTGGCAAAGCAAGCTAGCATGAGAGACGGCACTATTTCTGTAGCAGTGGCCATCTCAAAGCAACTGACCCCGAGTTTCGAGCAGGTGAATCTGATAGCTGCAATCAGAGAGGAAACTTGGATGACTCCCATCCAAAAATACTTACAAGACGGCATATTGCCCGACAAGCGTAAAGAAGTCAAGAAAATCTTGAGGAGAGCTTCCCGCTACACAATACAAGAAGGCACCCTTTATCGGCATGGCTTCTCTAACCCCTTATTAAGGTGTGTCACCGGAAGGGAAGCAAAGGAAATCTTATCCAACATCCATCAAGGAAGCTGCGGAGATCACACTGGAGGGCAAACTCTGGCAAAGAAGATACTCCGATATGGATATTTCTGGCCCACCTTAAACAAAGATGCCTTAGACTTCGTCAAAAAATGTGACAGATGTCAGAAATTTGCTAAGATTGCGCGGCTACCAACAACTGAGATTACTCAAATGACCAGCCCTTGGCCCTTTGCAGTATGGGGAATTGACTTGATTGGCGAACTGCCGATGGGACGAGGCGGAGCCAAATATGCTATAGTGGCAGTCGACTATTTCACCAAATGGGTGGAAGCAGAACCCCTAAATAAAGTATCTTCAGCAAAAGTTATTAACTTCTTGATCAAAAATGTTCTATGCAAGTACGGAGTCATCATATCGGACAATGGACTTCAGTTTGACAGCGAGGAGTTCGCCAACTGGTGCCAAGAGCACGGAATTCACAAAAGCTTCTCATCCATAGCTTATCCCCAGGCAAACGGACAAGTCGAAGCCGTCAACAAAATTCTCAAAACTCTAATCAAAAAGAAACTCGAAAAGTCAAAAGGCGCTTGGGTGGATGAACTTCCTACGGCACTGTGGGCCTATCGCACATCTTTCAGAACATCAACGGGGCATACTCCTTTCTCTTTGGCATACGGATCGGAGGCTATGCTCCCAGTTGAAACTATAGTGCCTTCGCACCGTAGGATCCACTATAACCCAGAAGAGAACGAAGAGCTCCTCCACATGTCTTTGGATCTAATTGAGGAAAGAAGAAATGATGCAGCCCTCAAAGCATCAGCTCACAAGCAAAAAGTGGCAATGCAATACAACTCCAAAGTCAAGCATCGTAGCTTACAAAAAGGAGATCTTGTCCTCAAGCGAATCTTCCCGCGCCTAGAGCGCTAGATCCAATCTGGGACGGACCATATGTAATTCATAAAGATCTCCACAATGGAGCTTATATTTTGTCAACAGTGGACGGGGAGGTGTTCCAGAGGGCATGGAACATCCAACTCCTTCGTCGATACTTTTCTTAACTTGTACTGCCCATATGAAGTGAATTAACAAAGAGAATCAGTGGACATAGGCATTTTCGTGCCGAACCACTTTAAAAAACTTGTCTCTTTTTAACTTGTTCCTTTATATCTTGGCTGCTTGTTAACTTTATCCTTTTCTGTTGAACAAAATCCTGTGTAATGGCATTTCCATTCAAGACACATCACGGCGCAACCTCACCTGGACAAGACCTAACTGGTACTATGCGAATCTATGCCCTCGCAAATGAGACACTTTTGCTCCAGCATCCCTCTGCTGCGAGTTAACTCATTGCTCGCGATCGGCCCTTAAAGCCAACTATAATGAGCCGATTATAAGCCACCGAGAAGGCCGACTATAGCCGAGGCAGCTCATTACGGCGTTCGGCTCGCCGACAACCGTGAACCTACTTTAAGCCCAAACATAAGGTGTGGCCAGCCAGGGGTAGTTCACGGTTGACGATCGGCACCCACACTAGCCGGCCACGGTAAATCGAATAATACCCGCGACTACGGGCCATAATGGCCCGGGTAGTTACTGTGCGCGATCTCGGCTCCGATGTGTCTTAAGTACGGCTGTGGTAAAAAAGATAAACTCCCCGCAGAGGTGTAAGATGAGTGACAAATGTCTCCAAGACCCACAGCTAGGGAAAGTGACTACAAAGCCAGTTTGCCACGAACTTAAGCACATCGCAGGCCTTTCGTGATTGGAAGTTTTACTATTTCTCATATTTCAATTTTATTTAAAAAACTTCCCTCCTATCCTCTATAACAATCCCTAAAGTACAGGACACAAAACAAGAGACGCTCACTAAGAACTCACAATAACAAAAGTCCACAGCCCTCCTAATTGACACCACACTGTAACGGACTGCATCAGTGGGGTAACGCCCACCGTAGCATACAGCAGTACCTGTGTTCTGCCTTTACAGCCAGCCTCTCGACTGCACCAACCCCGCAGGGACATGTAAAAGTAAGAGTCATCCGCTCGCTACCAAACCAAATGCGAGAACCCCCTATCATGCTGCACCCCCAAGTGCATAGGCAGACACACATGTCTGCTGTATGCTACGGTGGGCGTTACCCCACTGACGCGGTCCGTTACAGATTGCTCATGATTAACGTTCTTTTATTTATTAAATTTGATTTCAATTGAAACGACAATTGAAATATGCTGCTGTTAGTTAATTACACTGTTATATATGCTATTACCTGTCCAACTGTAACAACCCGTATATTTGGACCATTTAAATTGACAATAATCCACATATGTCAACTTAAATAGTGCAAAACATGAATCATTAATGGAGTATATGTATATAAATGAGAATCATCACAGAATCACAGAAAATACAACATAACAGAATAGTGCAGCTGAATTACAACATAGTCATAAGAGTAGTTCATGAAGCTACCCAATAAATACAACAATGTCTCAAATAAAATGGAATAGAACAACATAGATGTCCGAATAGAAAGAACAATACTGATAAGATAAATATGATGATAGTCTTCGGTCTTCGGCTACAAGTAGAACAACAACAGCAATCCTCAGTCTGATCCGAGCATAAGCATAAACAAACACTCGAATCAGGACATATATTCTTATACAGATAATATGGTTCAAAATTTGAAACAATAATAACTCAAAGATGAATGGAATAAACATCTTTCAGGATTCGATAAACTATCTATACATAGTAGTGTACGATAAATAAATAATGTCTACAGTAAAGTAAAATATCAAGATAGTGTTAAGGCGTCACCATTATTCTCCTTAACACATTTTTATATAGCATTACAGACTATACAACACTATAAACTCCACCGTAAACTAGTGGGATATCAGGGAGTACTCCATAGGTATAATACAAAGCAAATTTGTAGTGGTCGCGTATATGGGAATACAAGTATGATAAGGCACATGAGGCAATACCCAAGGTAGTGAAACTACCGTTTGCCTGATCCGGACTGGTGAGAACGCATCGCCGCAGCGATCGCAACACCGCGAAACAACGCTCCCAAATCAAGGGTGCGCACCAATCAATCACAAGTAATGAATAGTTTACGAAGAAGTGTGTTCGCTCGAGGTAGCTAACCCCATTTGGCCCGGCACGGCTCCTGTTTTAGTCATTTCCAATTTGACACAAGTGTCAAGGCTATCCATTATCGTTCACTTTCTTCAATCATCAATGTACGTCAATCCAACCACTTCATTCTAGATCATTCTCCACGTATAGTTATTAAAGTGGTATTCGGTTAAGACAGTGAGTATGTCCCTAATCGATTCCGGTCTCTTTAATAACCTTCGTAATTATTTCACCGATTGGTCGTTTAATAAATTTAAAAACCAAATCAAATTCAATTTCAATAAGAATTTGTAAATCAACATTTCATTTGTCTTCCTAAATCAATTTCCATAATTTACGTTTCATAACTTCAAATTCCATTTCAAAATTTCTATACTTCAATTTCAAATTTTAAATTTTAAAACAATTCAAATATTTATTGCATTTCGTATATAAGTTCATTCCAAAATCATTTAACTTAATTAACGTTCAAATCGATTTAAACTCAATTATCGATTTCATTCGATATTCATTCAATTAATTTATCATTAAAACAATTTCAATTAAATTTCCAATCCATTACATTATTTTTTTTAGTTCAACTTGTTATATCAACTTTACAAATTTATTTAAATTAAATTTGTCGAATCCAAATTTTTAAATTACAAGTCTTTCATTTGTTAACAAAACACATTCTATTTCTTATTAAAGAAATCCATTTCACTTATTATTTACTTAGTTACACTTGTTCAAAATTCAATTTCACTTAAATAAAATATTCAATTTAGTTTAACCATTAAATAATTCAATCTTATTCAATTATCAAATAATTTCAAATCTTAATTATTACTTAATTTTTAACAATTTCAAAACTTAATTATTTCTAATTTCAACTTAATTATTAATAATTTCCAAAACTTAATTATTACAAATTTCAAAACTTAATTTTTCTAATTTCAACTTAATTATTAATAATTTCCAAAACTTAATTATTACAAATTTCAAAACTTAATTTTTTTACAATTCCAAAACTTCATTATTTATCAATTTAAATTTAAACAATATTCTTCGTCAATTACTACGTTAATATTTGTCTCAATTACAAATATTCACATTTTCCATTCATTCGAATTTAAATTCCAAATTTTTATTCAAAACCATATTATTAGTCAAATAAAACTTTATTTTATTTTAAATCAAAACATTGACCAATCGGGTTTAATTTAATTTTCTATCCAAAGTCAAGGTTTATTTGGGTATCTATCATTTCAACCTGATTCCATTTCAATTTAAAAATCAAAGCATACAAAGGGAACTTGCAGTGTGATAGCTGGGATGGTGTCTAAGTAAATAAACAAGCAATAGCATCCATTCACAACAATTCAACAATTTAGATAATCCCGAAATAATCGTATTAATTTGCATTTGTTATTTAGGCAAATTAATATAATTATTTTCTAGAATCTACACTATCATTTCATGTAGATTAAAGATTATCACATTACGGTTTTGCATTTATCGTTCAACTTCAATTTCAATACTACAACAATAATCAAATGTACGTGCAAAGGTCCAAAGGGAAATTTATCATATCCTACGTGTCAATTAACTAAACAATTAAAAGAGGTCATATTTAACTAGTCCATATTCAACATATAAGGGGGTCAAGTTAATCAACATTCAACATATATAATTCACTTAATATTGTCAAATATCCTACATCACTTTCGACTTGCATATTTTATCACTTAACTATAGAATCAACATTCAATAAATTATCACATAGTAATCAATTATCAACCAAACTAGCATAAGAATATATGTCGTGAAAATTTATTTCACCTTTCATGGATAAAGAAATCGACGGCGAAGCAAGAAGAAGCACGAAAGAAGTTGGTATAACACGAACAACGAACACTGTAAATCTCGACAAATGAGACGATATTAATTCAATGAACGTCATATATAAAATTTATAAATTTATATAAATGCGCTTACCGAAGACGGAGAAAAAGAACGAAGCTGAAAAATGATGCTGCGAAAGAAGTTCAGTTGGTTGCTGCAACAACAAGCAAAGAAAAACTGGATTACTATTTTGGCAACCAAAAGATATTTGCTTAAATACTTTTCAGCAATATCTAAAAAGTAACAACCCGTATATTTGGACCACTCAATGACGAGTCAATCAACTGCATTCCATACTCAGTCGTATGAGACATTCAAAGCAACTGTCTACGACCGAAACATGAAAGGCGGTACTTTCTTCCCTTACAAGTAAATACATAGCTATAATTTATTCGCACATCACACTAACATTGCAATACGAAATTATATTTTTAGCAAGAACAAAGCATTCAAATACGACAGAATCAGCTTAAGTTAAAAATTACATACCAAGAATAAAGTCGTTTATTACAAGTAACATAATTACAGCCTAAAAGTTATGTTACTGCTCTGAGACTAACGTAGACAGCAAAATCAAGTTTTCAACTTGTAGCCTCTCAAGTTGTACAAGTACCGGATTTCCCGGTTGGAAGGAGGACGCTCGTATCTCCTCTGGAAGATAAGGAACAGACTCACCAAGATGGCATAGGAGTTGGGCTGAAGCTGGAAAGGAGCCACCTTCAAGTATGTGATGAAACTGACTATCCAAGCGTTAATAGGTGGGATAGCAACGCACATGCAATGATACCTGCTATAAGCAAAATATCCTTCAGGAGGGTTATACGGCATCACTTTTTTCCCCAACAGCATCATATGCGCCCTATCGATCCCAAAAGACCTAGATATAATATCAAGCTGCTCATCTTTGAGGGAGCTGGGGAAGCAGTCAGGCGGTGAGTTTAAGAGCTCTTGAGGACCATACCCGTCTACTAGCGATCTCGGGGTTAGTCCTTGTCGTTCTGGTTCTGCCTGGACTGGGGGCACCATGGAGGACTCTCCTTTATCCTTGGATTTCTTCCTGTCAGAACGAGTTTCTACTTTATGAGACATTATCTGCAACACGAGAAAACACATCGTCAGAACAAGGGATGTAGACAGACAAATTCAACACATAAAAAACATCATTCGGTATCCCGGGTCTTAGAGTTCATTCGACACTCGTGTTCCCTAAGTGACATTCGGTAGTCCGAGTCTCAGGGTTCATTCGGCTATCACACTCCCTAAAAGCCCATTCGGCAGAAGGAGAACTCACCTGATTTGGCAGGCGTAGGCTTGGCCCGGCTCTTTCAAATAGTTACGAATAACAGAAGCTTGAAGCCCATACTTATAGGCACGCAGGGGACTATCGGACCTGTTGGTTCGGCACTCAGGCCGAACGGAGTGTCCAAACTGAGGAAAACAAAGCGCGACATATGCAACCATATGCCACACTTTGGGGGGCAAATGTTGGATGTGTTTTCACCGGACCAGGGCCACCAGACCAACACTACCGAGTCAAGGCCAGGAAGGCACTGTCGAATCAAGGTCATCCACTCACCGAACCAACCATTGCCGAACCAAAGCTACTCCAACCCTCACCGGACCAACCATTGCCGAACCAAAGCTACTCCAACCCTCACCGGACCAACCATTGCTGAACCAAAGCTACTCCAACCCTCACCGGACCAACCACTACCGAACCAACCATTGCCGAACCAAAGCTACTCCAATCTTCACCGAACCCAGGCGTGCCGAACCAACTTTGCCAGGCCAGATCACGTCAGCCCAGGCCCGCCAGCAGCTATATACATCCAAGACTCCTACCCCCAGCCTCACTCTATAAATAGAGGGGTAGGGGTACAACAGTGGCGGACAAGTTTGGGAGCTCAAGCACGGATAGAACTTTCAAACAACTTTCAAACAACTTTCATATACTTGTATCAAAGCTTTGTACTTGTAATCTGAATAGTAAAGGAGAATAACATATAAAGTGGACGTAGGCACATTCTGCCCGAACCACTATAAATCTGTGTTTCTTTTACAGTTTAGTCCCTGCTTTTTATATATTTACATAAATCACCCAGATCACTAAAAACAACATAAAATCAACTAAATCATACGACTTGGAGGTGTTTGCCCATTTTTTGTGCAAACAATATTCATGTTTAAAACATAAATATTTTTATCTCTAAAACCTTCAAAAATAAGATTGTTATTGTGATCAAAAATGCTACATTTATCTTCAGAAAAATTGATTTTAAATCCCTTGTCACACAATTGGCTAATACTTAATAGATTATGTTTTAAATTCTTAACTAATAAACATTAGAAATAAGAGGTAAATTAGATGTACCGACATTGCTCGCATCGCCTTTGCCAATGATGTATCCCTTAGAATTATCTCCAAAGTGACAGAACCTCCATTTGAGTAGATGATATTTGTTAGCATTTCCTTGTTTCCTGTCATATGTTTTGAGCATCCACTGTCTAGTATCCATTTTCCTCTTTTATTTGGTGGTACTTGCAAAAAATATAAGTGAAGACATTGGTACCCACCTTTTTATTAGGGTCCTAAGAGTTAGGTCTTAGGAAACCAAACCCAAGAGGGTTTAGTATTCCCTTTATAAATATAGTTTTTATTTTTATGCACAGATTCAAAGAAGGAATTTATATATCTCTTCCTAATCAAACTATTGTTTGTTTTAGGAATCCATATTTTTATGGTTTTTACGTTGGTTTTCCTCTTTGAATGTTCCATGGAAGGTATAGTTTTAGAAACATTTCTCCTTTTATTTTCCTTTGTAGGCGGAGCTCGTGATTTCTTAACATAACCTAATCCATTTTTATTAGATGCCGGTTGAGAACTTTCAATAATCTTAGACAAGTTTTCTCTACCTTTATTGAAATTTGAAACATTCTTGGTGATATTGTCTAGCTTAGTTCTAAGACTGGTGTTCTCTAACTCTATCATTTTGATTTTTGTTTTAAGCTTATGATTTTCAGAGGCTAGAGTATCATTCTAAACTTTTTGAGTTTCTATTTCTTGACTTAATAGAGCAAATTGATAATTATCAGAAGATGATTCTGGAATTTTCTCAAGTTCTTCTTCTAATATTTTCTTTTCATCTTTTAACATATCTCTTTCAAATTCTGCTCGATTTTGATTTTCTAAAGCTTCTTTATATTTTCTTTTGAGATTTTTTAAAGTGTCAAGAAGTTCATAATTAATTTCAATCATATCATCAAAAGTTAGATCACTAACCTCATTCTCCTTTGCCATAAAGCACACATTTGCTTGCTCATTCTCACTGTCACTGCTACTATCAGAAGATGAAGAATCTGAATCATCCCATGTAACTGAGAAAGCCCTTTTCTAGAATTTGTCCTTCTTATTTTTGTTATTGTATGATTTTTTCTGATCTGGACAATCTTTCTGAAAGTGACCCTTCTTATGGCAGTTATAGCATTCTAATACAGAAGTTGACGGCTTGTTGAAAAACCATTTGTTATTATTTTTGTTCCCTTTTCTGTATTTCAATTTTTTTAAAGTTTTTGGCTATAAAAGCTAAGTCTTCTTCATCTGAGTTTGATTCTTCTTCCTTTTCAGCATGGAAAGCCACATTCTTTTTGTCTTGAGCCTGTACTCTTTTAGCCAGCAAATTAACTTCATAGGACATTAAATTTCCTATTAACTCTTCTGGTTTCATGGTGGAAAGATAATTGGCTTCTTCAATAGCTAAGA
This sequence comes from Allium fistulosum, assembly GCA_030737815.1. Classification (NCBI taxonomy): domain Eukaryota; kingdom Viridiplantae; phylum Streptophyta; class Magnoliopsida; order Asparagales; family Amaryllidaceae; genus Allium; species Allium fistulosum. Next base: position 371,171,201 of record CM060902.1, on the reverse strand, counting down.
CCTTTCTTTCCCAATCATCAGTTAAAGAGTTTAATAGTTTTGAGACAATATCAAAATCCGTAAATGTTTGTCCTAGTCCTAGTAATGAATGATATATATCTTGAAATCTAGAGTACATATCATTTATGGACTCATCCTACTTCATTCTGAAATTTTGAAACTGACTTTTGAGCATGGAAATTTTACTTTGCTTGACTTTGTTAGTGCCTTCATGTGTGACTTTAAGAGTTCTCCAAATTTCATAAGCAGTTGTGCACATACTAACTCTATTAAATTCATTTCTATCTAAGGCACAAAATAGCATGTTCATGGCTTTAGCATTAGCAGTGGCTTCTGTCTTTTGAGCAGTAGTCCATTCTGCATAAGCAGTAGTGGGTGAAGTGTATTCTTTTTGTGTAACATTCCATGAATCAAAACTATTTGCTTGCATATAAATATGCATTCGTGTAGCCCAATAGTTGTAATTCATGCCATTGAATAGTGGAGGTCGTCCAGTAGATTGACCTTCTACAAAACTGGTGTTAGTGACAGTGCTAGTGCTGGTGTTATGTAATATGGAATAGTATAAAAGTAGTGCGAAATAATAGAACAATTAGCAGATAATAATATACGAGCACACCAGGATTTTTATACTGGTTCCAACTTCCCGCTACATCCAGTCCCAGACTCCTTCTGGAATTTCACTAAAACAACAACCCTCACTTAACCCGAAGGAACAGGTCTATACAACCCCTAAGCAGCCGAACAGGGACCTGAGCAACAGAATAGGATTTCGCCTCAACAGCCGAAGAGGACTTTACTTTGCCTGAGCAGCAGAATGGGACTTTTACAAAACAATATTTCTTGACACTATGTGTTCTTGAGTAACATGAATTTGTCAATTATAGTACACCCTTCCTATAATCTTCTCCTTTATGATATATGTGAATGCTTGAAGATTAAGGAAGTAAGAATGTGAAATGATGTTGAAAGCACAAGTGTATTAGAATCAAGAATTTTGAGAGTAGAATAATAATCAATTTGAATTGTTGTTGGAAAACTTGATTCTAATGTGTTTATATAGATAATAAATAGTTGCAATTGTTCGTGAAGAGTTATCATCATATCTGTTGGATTAAAGATTGTAAATCTTCATGAATGGAAGTGCCTTTTCAGAAAACTAGCTGTTGTAAATATTCAGACTTCTGAAATTAAAAATTCAGACTTCTGAAATGCAACGAAATCAAACCAGAAAGTAAATAGGCAAAAAATTGCCAGATTTAGACGTCTGAACTATCCAATTCAGACGTCTGAATACTGTATTCTACAATATTCATATTTCTAGATTCAGACGTTTGGATTGGATCATTTAGACGTCTGAATGTAACATAAAAATGAGATTTTTCCTTTAAACTAAATATATGCATATGAAATGATAATGAGATGCAGTATATATGATATAGGAGAGATTTTAACATATTTTAACTTCTAAACAAGGACTCGAAACAACCTTATATATAAGATTATACATAGTCGAATCTTGTCATAGATTAATCCCTGCAAAAACAAGTTAGTATATAAATGATTGTATAGTTGTCATAGTCAAAATATCGTATTTATGAAATATCGTAAACACGAAGTTTCAACATTCTCCCCCTTTTTTGACGATGACAACTATATAAAATTATAGTATACAACATGATCATATAGAAGCAGGAAATACAAATACTCCCCCTTAATATAAACTCCCCCCGTCGATAGGAAATATTTCAAAAATATTTCTCCCCCTTTGACATCGACAAAAAGGAGAGTTAAAATATCGTGCATATCATAGATGTAACAAAATATAAACAAGAATAGGAGAACAAGGAACCAACAGAATCATCACAAAATATAAGTGAAGACATTGGTACCCACCTTTTTATTAGGGTCCTAAGAGTTAGGTCTTAGGAACCAAACCCAAGAGGGTTCAGTATTCCCTTTATAAATATAGTTTTTATTTTTATGTACAGATTCAAAGAAGGAATTTATATATCTCTTCCTAATCAAACTATTGTTTGTTTTAGGAATCCATATTTTTATGGTTTTTATGTTGGTTTTCCTCTTTGAATGTTCCATGGAAGGTATAGTTTTAGAAACATTTCTCCTTTTATTTTCCTTTGTAGGTGGAGCTCGTGATTTCTTAACATAACCTAATCCATTTTTATTAGATGCCGGTTGAGAACTTTCAATAATCTTAGACAAGTTTTCTCTACCTTTATTGAAATTTGAAACATTCTTGGTGATATTGTCTAGCTTAGTTCTAAGGCTGGTGTTCTCTAACTCTATCATTTTGATTTTTGTTTTAAGTTCATGATTTTCAGAGGCTACAGTATCATTCTTAATTTCCGAGTTTCTATTTCTTGACTTAATAGAGCAAATTGAGAATTATCAGAAGATGATTCTTGAATTTTCTCAAGTTCTTCTTCTAATATTTTCTTTTCATCTTTTAACATATCTCTTTCAAATTCTGCTCTATTTTGATTTTCTAAAGCTTCTTTATATTTTCTTTTGAGATTTTTTAAAGTGTCAAGAAGTTCAGATTTAATTTCAATCATATCATCAAAAGTTAGATTACTAACCTCATTCACCTTTGCCATAAAGCATACATTTGCTTGCTCATTCTCACTGTCACTGCTACTATCAGAAGATGAAGAATCTGAATCATCCCATGTAACTGAGAAAGCCCTTTTCTTAAATTTGTCCTTCTTATTTTGTTATTGTATGATTTTTTGTGATCTGGAAAATCTTTCTGAATGCGACCATTCTTATGTCAGTTATAGCATTCTAATACAGAAGTTGACGGCTTGTTGAAAAACCGTTTGTTATTATTCTAGTTCCCTTTTGGTATTTCAAAAACTTTTTAAAGTTTTTGGCTATAAAAGCTAAGTCTTCTTCATCTGAGTCTGATTCTTCTTCCTTTTCAGAATGGAAAGCCACATTCTTTTTGTCTTGAGCCTGTACTCTTTTAGCTTGCATATTAACTTCATAGGACATTAAATTTCCTATTAACTCTTCTGGTTTCATGGTGGAAAGATCATTGGCTTCTTCAATAGCTAAGACCTTTCTTTCCCAATCATCAGTTAAAGAGTTTAATAGTTTTGAGACAATATCAAAATCCGTAAATGTTTGTCCTAGTCCTAGTAATGAATGATAGATATCTTGAAATCTAGAGTACATATCATTTATGGACTCATCCTGCTTCATTCTGAAATTTTGAAACTGACTTTTGAGCATGGATATTTTACTTTGCTTGACTTTGTTAGTGCCTTCATGTGTGACTTTGAGAGTTCTCCAAATTTCATAAGCAGTTGTGCACATACTAACTCTATTAAATTCATTTCTATCTAAGGCATAAAATAGCATGTTCATGGCCTTAGCATTAGCAGTGGCTTCTGTCTTTTGACCGGTAGTCCATTCTGCATAAGCAGTAGTGGGTGTAGTGTATTCTGTTTGTGTAACATTCCATGAATCAAAACTATTTGCTTGTATATAAATACGCATTCGTGTAGCCCAATAGTTGTAATTCATTCCATTGAATAGTGGAGGTCGTCCAGTAGATTGACCTTCTACAAAACTGGTGTTAGTGACAGTGCTAGTGCTGGTGATGTTTTCCATATTAACAAAATATCAAATAACTTTGTAACGGTTATTAGATGCCTTGTTCTGATACCAAATGAAAGTGACTATAGGATCGTGTAATATGGAATAGTATAAAAGCAGTGTGGACTAATAGAACAATTAGCAGATAATAATATACGAGCACACCAGGATTTTTATACTGGTTCGAACTTCCCGTTCTACGTCCAGTCCCAGACTCCTTCTGGAATTTCACTAAAACAACAACCCTCACTTAACCCGGAGGAACAGGTCTATACAACCCCTGAGCAGCCGAACAGGGACCTAAGCAACAGAACCAGATTTCACCTCAACAGCCGAAGAGGACTTTACTTTGCCCAAGCAGCAGAACGGGACTTTTACAAAATAATATTTCTTGACACTATGTGTTCTTGAGTAACACAAATTTGTCAATTATAGTACACCCTTCCTATGATCTTCTCCTTTATGATATATATGTGAATGTGTGAAGAATAAGGAAGTAAGAAAGCGAAATGATGTTGAAAGCAAAAGTGTATTAGAATCAAGAATTTTGAGAGTAGAATAATAATCAATTTGAATTGTTGTTAGAAAACTTGATTCTAATGTGTTTATATAGATAATAAATAGTTGCAATTGTTCGTGAAGAGTTATCATCAAGAGTTATGATGATATCTGTCGGATTAAAGATTGCAACTCTTCATGAATGGAAGTGCCTTTTCAGAAAACTAGCCGTTGTAAATATTCAGACTTTTGAAATTAAAAATTTAGACTTCTGAAATGCAACGAAATCAAACCATAAAGTAAATAGGCAAAAAATTTCCAAATTCAAACGTCTGAACTATCCAATTCAGACGTCTGAATATTGTATTCTAGACAAGGACTCGAAACAACCTTATATAAAAAATTATACATAACTGAATCTTGTCATAGATTAATCCCTGCAAAAACAAGTTAGTATATAAATGATTGTATAATTGTCATAGTCAAAATATCGTATTTACGAAATATACTAAACACGAAGTTTCAACATTCTCCCCCTTTTTGACGATAGTGATGATAGTAATATTGTAAATAGTGCGGAATATAAAAGCAGTATAGTCAAATGACACCAGATATTTTATACTGGTTCGGAGCACCGTCCTACGTCCAGTCCTAGACTCCCTTCTAGAATTTAACTAACAACAATACCCTCACTTAACCCGGAGGAACAGGTCTATTCAACCCCTGAGCAGCCGAACAGGGACCTGAGTAGCAGAACAGGATTTTGCCTCAGCAGCCGAAGAGGACTTCACACGCTTGAGCAACAGAACAGGACTTCGCTAATACAAAAGAATATCTGACACTGTGTGTTCTTGAAAACACTAATTTGTCTCTGATAGTACAAACTTCCTATAATCAAATCCTCAAGTGTATGTGACGATATGAAGAGAAGGTAATGCTAAGAATCTAAGAATTTAAGATTATGAAAGTTTATTTGAAGATTCAAAGCAATAAAATGCTTGTTTGCTGTTTGAATTTAAGTATGAGAGCACAAGAAGAGTATAAGAAAGTTAGAATGATTTTCGGTGAATGTGAATTGTTTGGGAACATGTATTTATAGTAGTTAGAGAGTTGCTGCCATTGGTGAAGGGTTCTGACCAAAAGAAGCAACCATTCCCGTTCAGAGAAGGATCGCAACCCGTAGAATGGAGATCTCTTTTCAAAATATGGCAGTTGGGTTCAGGCCAGTCGACTGGTCGATTTGGATCGGTCGACTGATTATTCAAAAATTCAAAAAAGAAAAGCAGTGCACAAGTTTAATAGGCTGTTTATAGATATTCGGTCGACTGGTCGATTTTGTTCAGTCGACTGAATTCTGTTGATAATTAAAAATCACCATAGCTCATTTGGTTAGAGCACTTGCCTTTTAAACTAGGGACCCGGGTTCGAGCCCCACTCCATGCATTTTTTGAAAACTTGATTTTGATAAAAATATGCATGCAAGTTTATTTGAACGTGAATGATGATTCTTGAGGAAAGATTTTAACAAAGCACTAAACTAGACTCTATATACATATATGAACCATACTTTGAGTTGTGTAGTCCGGATGTTGTCGTAGTCGTAGATTCGTGAATTGTGTGTCTTGTCAGCAATCAAAACCTATGATCCAACATTCTCCCCTTTTTTGATGATGACAACTCCATTTGCTACGGACGAATCTTCGACAAGCTTTATTGACTTATCTCTCCCCCTGAATATATTCCTGTAATTGTGCTATAGATTTCTCCCCCTGAATCTATGCTATATACTCCTGTAAATAATTAATCTTTTCTCCCCCTTAATCTATGCTTGCATCGTTTATTCCTTCAAATAGTGTTAGAGCAATATCTTTCCCTTTGTCATCGACAAAAAGGAGAGTTTATATGTTGACATAAATTATATTCCACATAAGTGTTAACATAGAACAATATAAAACAAAATAACTACTACTTATAATGAAAGGTATCAAAAAAATTTAACATTTAAAGCATGCGATACCCAAGGTTCTTATAATTTCCTAATTATTAGGAAACCATACCCATTTGGGTGTGGCTGAACCTTTAAAAATATAATTTTCATTATTAACTACCATATCAAAATAATGATCAATGTATTTTTCTCTATTTTTCCAATTAACAGGAACCCAAATACTTAGATAATTTTTATTCATATTCCCCGTCAATGATTTTTTACTTCTAGAGAAATTATAAACATTATTGGTCATAGCAGTATTTGAATTTCTATTAAAATTGGATTTACACTTATTCGAAATTTAGTACTAGCACTAACATTTTTACTATACATGAAAGCGTATCTAGTGCTATTTCTACGATCAGTTTTATTATATCCTAAACCACTTTTATCATGTAAAGGTCTAGAACTGGATAAAATCATGTTTAAATCGTTTTGACCTTTATTGAATTTTGTGACTTCAGTGTTAAGTTTATCAAATTTAGCTTTAAAGTCACAATTATTATTTTCAAAAGAAATATTACTGTTTTTCAAAATATCAATTTGCTTGTTTAATTCAAAATTCTCTCTTTTTATCGTACAGTTCTCATTTTCGAGAAGAAAAATTCGAGATTCTGAATTATCTAAAGATGACTGTAATAAATTATTTTTATTACTATCTTCTAACTTAGTTTTGAGACTAGATTTTTCTAACTCTAATACTTTAGTGTTAGATTTTAAATCATTAATTTCTACTAATAAATCATCATTTTTATTCTTCTGAATTTCTAATTCCTAAGTGATCATAGATAGTTGAGATGTTAAATTAGAATTAGATTCTTAAGATATTTCAAGTTCTTCTTCTAGGATTTCTTTTCATTTCTTAGCATACTAATTTCTAATTCAGATCTATTTAATTTTCGTTGTAACTCCTTTTTTTCTTTTTAGTTTGTTTTACAAATTCCACTAGTTCTAAATTAATTTCAACCAAATCTTCAAAACTTAGTTCACTTACATCATCACTTGTAGCCATGAAGCATTTGCTTGTTTGATCCTTTGATTCTTCTTTATTGTTCTTCCTCTTCCTATTGCCTTGACTAGATCTCTTTATATCCATTTATTCTAGGATGTTGTTACGATCTCTAGAATACCAGGCTCTGATACCAAATGAAAATGACTATAGGTTCGAGTAATATGGAATAGTATCAAAGCAGTGCAGAATAATAGAACAATTAGCAGATAATAGTAAATAATAAACGAGCACACCAGGATTTTTATACTGGTTCGAACTTCCCGTTCTACGTCCAGTCCCAAACTCCTTCTGGAATTTCATTAAAACAACAACCCTCACTTAACCCGGAGGAACAGGTCTATACAACCCCTGAGCAGCCGAACAGGGACCTGAGCAACAGAACAGGATTTCGCCTCAACAGCCGAAGAGGACTTCACTTTGTCCGAGCAGTAGAACGGGACTTTTACAAAACAATATTTCTTGACACTATGTGTTCTTGAGTAACACGAATTTGTCAATTATAGTACACCCTTCCTATAATCTTCTCCTTTATGATATATATGTGAATGCGTGAAGAATAAGGAAGTAAGAAAGTGAATTTGAATGATGTTGAAAGCACAAGTGTATTAGAATCAAGAGTTTTGAGAGTAGAATAATAATTAATTGAATTGTTGTTGGAAAACTTGATTCTAATGTGTTTATATAGATAATAAATAGTTACAATTGTTCGTGAAGAGTTATCATCATATCTGTTGGATTAAAGATTGCAACTCTTCATGAATGGAAGTGCCTTTACAGAAAACTAGCCGTTGTAAATATTCAGACTTCTGAAATTAAAAATTCATACTTCTGAAATGCAACAAAATCAAACCAGAAAGTAAATAGGCAAAAAATTGCCAGATTTAGACGTCTGAACTATCCAATTCAGACGTCTGAATATTGTATTCTACAATATTCATATTTCCAGATTCAGACGTCTGGATTGGATCATTCAGACGTCTGAATGTAACATAAAAATGAGATTTTCCCTTTAAACCAAATATATGCATATGAAATGATAATGATATGTAGTATATATCATATAGGAGAGATTTTAACATATTTTATCTTCTAGACAAGGACTCGAAACAACCTTATATATAAAATTATACATAGCCGAATCTTGTCATAGATTAATCCCTGAAAAAACAAGTTAGCATATAAATTTGTATAGTTGTCATAGTCAAAATATCGTATTTACGAAATACCGTAAACATGAAGTTTCAACAACCCCATCGCCTCATTCCTTAGGTTCTTGTGTTAGTGATAAGTATTCTTCAAGATAATGGCATCGTTCTGTCATTTCAACATCAAATAAGGATAGCGGCGCATCCTCATAGCCATCTTTAAGTTGATGCAAGATTGTGGCACAAACCTGCAATTTTAGATATTATTTTTAAGATTGTGGTGCATCCTCGTTTATTTGCTTAAGGGGTGCTGCTGCAGTTCTCTGCTGTTAGTGTTGCTTTTGGGGCCACAACATAGTTTCTACATCTTATTGTAACTTAAAGGTTGTACCGTAGTTCCAACTTTCTAAGCTTTGCCTTTTTGGAGTCATAGCATAGCCTTTAGGATTTGATGCTTGGGATCTATGTCACGGTCCTACCTATCCGGGTAAGTGCTAAGGTTGCAGATTGGTTCCTACACATTGTAGCCGCCTTAAGTTTTCGGCTCGGTGTTATTGTGCGAAGGCTATGTTTAATAGGAAGGTGCAGTCTTTATGTCCTGCTATCGAATTAGGATTTGGCACAGTATTATCTGGATTTTGTTCTTGCTTCCCTTTTGCATTTTGGCTTCCTATTGTAGGAGCATTTCCCTAGGCTTGGAGTTTGCGTTAATTCCACTTTGACAACATTTTGGAAAATATGTGTGAAACAATTTGAAAGCACATTTTTTTTAAAATATTTAAAATTTTGGTTCTTCTATGTTATTCAACTTTAAAATCTCATTTAGTAGTTTATCCTTTTTAAATCTAATACAATCAAAAACATCTTTATTCCATTTCTTAAGAAAAATTCTTAAATCGCGAATTTTACTTACAAATATTTCATTTATGACTACAATATATATATATATATACATACATATTCTAGATTGACATCATACACATATAAGATTCTTGATATAAAGCTAATCTAAACAGATATAATTACACTATGAACGAGAAACATATATAAAAAAAATATGTAGTAAAATTTTACCTCCATTGTAGTTTAGTAACATCAACTCGAAAGCTGAATTAATAAAACTCCAAGGATTGAATCTGATCACTTCTAGAAAACGCTATCGGTCAAAGCCATTAACTCACTCACCTTTCTTTTATTTGATTCAAACTTGTGTTTAGTCTGAAAATAATGGAGGAGAGGGGGTTTGGAGTTTTTGGCTAAAGGTTAAGGGAGAGGAGAGACCAAATAAAAAATAAATGTGAGGGGCAATGGGTTTAAATAAGAGAAAATGGAGAGAGGAAAAATTGGATCTAGATCCATCCTTTTCCATGCTAATTCAAACCCAAAAGTCAATCACATCACCCCCTCATTCCCATTTTTTTGGCTGGCCATTACATGGGCCTCTTAGGCATGCATCTCACTTCAAACCACATCAGATAATTTACATTTAAATCAAATTCGGATGTACATTAATATCGTATATCGATACGTGTATATATCACTTTTATATATGCACTAGTTTCAATACTGGTCAATGCAAATCAAATAAAATTTTATAATTAATATTTCACAAATATTAATTAATTAAATTAAATTATAACAATTTTAATTTAATTAAATCAGATGATTGGAGTATTCAATATTTCGGTTGTGTGAGTGTTAGGTGTAAATTTGGTCAGCGATGAATATCGAATAATTTAAATATTAACGTTCACACATCACCTCATCTAGTGGTGCGATAGTTTAGCCAAATTCATCACTTACATAGTTTCATTCAAATCCAATTATACATATATTAAGCGGTCCCCAATAGTAATAATTATTTACGCCAATTCTCTTTGTCAAAAACTACCACATTAGGACTTATGAAATTTGGTAATGGTCAAAATTCCATTATCATCCATATTCAACTTGTATAGTCCAAACGAAAAGTCTTTGTTCAATAATAACAATTATTATTAACCAAACCGCTCTAGCCAAAGACTTTGAGTTGACTTCATTTGACCGTGATACTAACCTCGTATAACCGAGGAGACCAATTTTCTGTTGGATGGTGTTTCACTTTCAATGCTTCAACTCAGACCTAACTAAAGTGTTTGATGGATTTCATTCCACGATTGAACTATAATAAAAGTGGAGTGTCCATATTGAAGTTCAGTAATATTCTTAAGTCGAGAGAACTGTGTAATGTTGTCACTTTATTATTTTCTATGATCTTAGTTGTGTAAACCAGTAGAAAACTATCGAGAGATTCATTCCATAATTATCCAATAACTATAAGTACGTGACGCCCTGATGCCCCCAACAGCATGAGTAATACATCACCCAACATTTGGAGAACGTTATGTACGCTAGTCTCAACAGATGTATCGATATCTAATCTTGATACATCTTGGCTATGAATATTTAAAACCATATGTTTATTATATTATGATAAATTGATCTTGATTACATTACATTGCAGCAACTATCACAACACATACCATTTATGAATTTTCTATCAATATACTTCAATGAAACAATTAATTAATAATAAGTATATAACAGAAAGATAAACACCTTTTATTTCAAATGAGATTTTATTACAGAGTTAATAGTTACAATGAATTACAGAATTGCTCCAAGACATACCCCTAACTCTATCAATCCCCCACTTGCACTTGGTGCCAATTATGAAATCTCAATCCCATCCTTTCGATCATCTTGATGAGAACTGACCAAGCTAGTCCCTTCATGAATGAAGCTGCTATGTTGTCCTTTATATCTACTCTTTGTATCATGACCTCTTTCTTCTCATTGAATTCTCTAATTTGGTGGAACTTTCAAAGAATGTGTCATGATATCTTTTGTGCTCTGAACTTCTTCATGATTTGCATCATTGCATTGTTACCACAAAACAATGCCATTAGATTCTCCATGTCGGGAATCATCCCTAGCTCACTAAAAATCTTGTGTGTCCATACTGCTCCTTAGCTGCTTCATTGAGTATGATGTACTCAGCCTCCATCATGGACTCAACTACTATTTCCTATTTGGAGCCTTTCCAACGGAAGGCTCCACCATTTATAGAAAGACGTAACCAGACAATGACTTATTTTCATTGATATTACTTTGAAAGCTAGAGTTTGTATACCACTTCATAAGACATCTCCATTATCATATATTAGGAATAAGTCCATAGTATTTCTTAAATAATTCAGTATACATTTTATAGCCATCCAATACTTTTCACCAAGATTAGACTAGTATCGGCTTACGCATCCTAATGCATATGTCACATCCGTCTAGTACATAGCATAGCGTACATTATTGAATCGATTGCCGAAGCATATGGTATCTTCTTCATATGCTCTTTCTCCTCATCAGTTTGAGGAGTGTTCTTCTTAGTAAGGATGATTCCAAATTTCATTGGAACGTCTCTATGCTTGGAATTCTCCAAATTGAAACTTTTTAGTATGATATCTGTGTACAGGGATTGAGACAATCCCAAGAGCTTTTAAATCTATCTCTATAGATCTTCATACCTAGTATATAGGTTGCTTCTTCCAAATCATTCATGAAGAAATTCATGAAAAGCCAAGCTTTCATCGATTACAATAACAGAATGTGATTGACAATTAATAGTCGATCATCAACGTATAAAACTAAGAACATGAAAGCACATCCTTATTCCTTTCGGTATATGCATGCTTCCTTTATCTTCTGCAAAAAACCAATCTATTTAATTACTTTTTCAAAATACTTATTCTAACTCCATGAAGCTTGTTTAAGTCCATCAATGGACTTTAACAGCTTGCATGTCTTACCTTTACTCCCACCGACCTCGAAACCCTTGGGCTACGACATATAGATTGTATCTTTAAAATCATCATTTAGAAATGTCGTCTTTACATCTATTTGCAATATTTTGTAGTCATAGATGTAGCAATAGCTAGCATTATCCAAATGAACTTAAGCATTACTCTAGGCACACATGTTTTGTTATAATCAACACCTTGAATTTAACGAAACCCTTTTGCAACTAGCCTTGTCTTGTAAGTCTCCACTTGGCCACCTGCATTTAACATTTTCTTAAAAATCTATTTGCAACCGTTGAGCTTTATCCATTCAGGTATGTCAGCCAAAGTCCACACTTTGGTTTCATACATGGAATCTATTTTAGACTTCATACCTCCAAGCCAAAGTGCAAAGTCTTACTCTATAGTGCTTGTTGGAATGATAGATGAGTATCGTCATCTAACACGTAGTCCTCTTTTTTTCCCATCCACGTGAAAACCATAGCATCTCTTTGGAGGATGAAATTCCCTATTAGACCTTCTAATAGGTTGCGTGTTATCATGTACGGGTGAATTTGGTTCCCCCACTAGTTCAGACTCTGTGTTAATTTCTCTAATCTGATCTAAGTTTACAACTTCGTTGTTAATTTCGTTTGATAGAAGTTCATTTTTTAAAGACAACATGTTGAGAAACAATAATTTTTGTTCCTCGGTATTGTAGAAAATATATCCCACGAAGCTCTTGGGATATCCTATATGTTTACACAGTATTGATCTTGCCTCAAGTTTATTGGGATCAATGTTCTTAACATAGGCTGGATAATGTTTGAGGTGAGGTTTCTTCCTATGCCGCATCTCATATGGCGTCTTAGACATAGATTTTGTGGGTGTCAAATTCAACATATTCATTGTGGTTTCAAGCGTATATCCCCAATAGGACAAAGCTACATAGTTTTACTCATCATGGTACAAATCATATCTAAAAGGGTTTGGTTCCTTCGCTTTGAAACACCATTGTGTTGTAGAGTATATGATGGAGTAATCGGAGAGATAATCCCATTATCTTTAAGTATTATTGGATGACTTATCCAATATGCTCACCACCTCGATCAGATTGAAGTATTTTAATCTTCGTTTGATTTACAACCTTATTTTTATATTCAATCAATTTCTCGCACACATCGAATTTGTTCTTCATAACATACACATATCCTAGTCTTGAGAAATCATCCATAAATTTTACGAAGTAGGAAGAATTATCTTTAGTAACTATAGATAATGGGCCATATATATCACTATGTACGAGGCCCATGAGTTCATTAACTCTTTCATTGGTCCCACTAAAGGGATGCTTGGTCATTTTTCCTTTGAGACTTGACTCATACGTATAAATGATTTAGAATCAAATAATGGTAGAAAATCTTCGGTTTTCAATTTATGCAGTCGTTTCTCACTTATATGACCTAGCGTATAATGCTAAAGATAGTTTTTATTTACATCAACATTAAAATAATTACTCACATCACACACAATTAGTATCACATAAATGCCGTTATCTAAAATACCATCATGGACTTTATTACCATTGAACATAATGTTTATAACATCATTAGAATAGTGAAATATATAACCAGTCTCTGATAATCTAGACATAGAAATAATACCACAAATAAAGACTTTTACATAATAGCAATCATTTAGTATTAAACTAATCTATTTGGAAAACATAAATGAAAATCTCTAACCGTTGTTGCATCTACTAGAGATCCATCAGCAACTTGAAACCTCATCCCTCCCTTTACCACATGACGTTGGTTTGTCCCTGTAACGAATTACCGATGTGAGTTTTAGATCCACTATCTAAAACTCAAGATAATTTATTGATTGCAAAACAATTTTGAATTATAAATATATTTATCGGAGCAGCAGAACTATCCTATTTCTTCTCTTTGACAATCTTAAGTACTCCAAATAGTTTTGTTTCCAGTGATCCTTCATATGATAGCGATGACATTCACCCTTGTTAGTTGGAGCAGTCTTCTTGTTCTTCTTATTAACCCTTTTCCGCTTCTTTGAACCTTTCAAAGATGATGTGTTCCCCTTAACTGTGAGTACCATGTTCTATCCTTAGATGAAGACTCGGAGGATCACAAAATATTGAGGAGCTCCACAAGGCTTACGTTCAACTAGTTCATTTATAGTTTTATATGAATGACTCAAACTGATCAGTAAGTGGCCTTAGGATCAAATCCACCTGCAACTCGTTGCCTATCATCATGTCCAATTGAGAAAGTCCATCAATATATCCTTTAATCATTAAAACATACCCGTCCACTTTCATGCCCTTCATTATTTTCAAATTGAACAACCTCTTCGTAAGATTGGACCTTACAGAATGAGACTGTTCTCCAAATAAAGCTTTGAGGCTATTGAAAATTTGATGGACATTCATTTTTTTGTGTTGTCTCTACAAAAATTTGTCTAACATAGACAAAACATAAACTTGGGCAATCTCATGGTCTATGACCCATTTGCTATAGGCTATTTGTAACTTGAGGTCCACATTATTAGTGGGTTTTCCCTTGGAGGTTCGATTATTGATGACCATATATGTAACAACCCTCTTCGGAACGGGCCTAACCCAAAAGCCCATCAAACCTTAGGTCCATGCCAAAGCTAGCTGTTGGTTGCTAAAATTGATATAATGAACAATATACAGAGCTATCTATCTATGCTTTCAAAATCACACAACGGATGGGATGAAATATAATAACAAAAATAAGTGCCCATTTCATAAAAATCAAATCTAAAAAAAATAACATCCTAAAATATCCATAATATAATAGCTTAAAATAAAATATCAACATTTCTAAAATCTGGGTACATCCGAATGCATCAAAAACATAAATAAATAACTAAACTGCTACAAATCTTTACTCATCGGCATTGTTTCCGTTAATTTGTGGGTTGTAATGAGGAGGGAGCTAGAACAACAATATCTGGTAATTGAAAATCTCAGATCTTACCATAATAGTATTTGGAAAGTATCATTTAGAATAGTATTATGTCTTTCACATCTTATACTTTAACCTACTAAGTATACCTCCAACTATAAGCCAAAGGCTCTTCTAGCCTAGCTCCATAACATACCTCTAACAATAGGCCACGAGCCATTTCTAATTCAACTTTATAACTCTAACGTGGGTGCAAAGCAACTATGGGTACTAATGATCCATCTTTGTCAATCATGCCCTAACAATGTGAGAGAAAGCACCCGATCCACATAATACCTCTTTAACGGGAAATAGGCAGACTCTGATCATTTAATATCTGCAACGACCCGGAATTTAATCACTTTAACTATAAATATTTAATATATTTTTAAATAATTAATTAATGAATTTTATAACTCAAATAAACCTCTTTTATATAATAACTAGTAATGGTGAAATTGTTTTCGAAAGGTGTTTAAAAAATAATTAGTTCAAAGAAAAATTGAAAATGTGACCGAAAATCAATTTGTGGATTTTCAACTTTTCATTATTTAAAAGTTATCTAGATAATGTCGTGTACGTTAGAGTACAAATACACACACTTGTGTATATCTTTACTACTAATAATGAGAATTCCTTGAATAGAAATTCAACCGTGTCTTTCTGAAATACCAAAAATACCCCTCATCTTTACTACTAATAAAAAGAATTCATTGAATAGATTTACTCAGTGTCTTTTTGAAATTCCAAATATACCCTTTTGCATCTTATAGAGAAATAGTATTCAAATATGGGAATATAGCCTGTTATTTTCTAAGTACAACTGTCAGTCCCCATGAAGAACTATAGTGTACGTTCACAAGATGAAGTATCCGAGTGTTTCATATTGTCCGTAATTTAGGTGGGAGTTAATTGGTCGAAGTCTCGCCGGATTCCGGGTTAGTATGAAGAAAGTATTGCAGTCTGAACAAAAAAAATAGCGGCTTCTTCACGAGGCGGAGTTCAAATATGGGGATATGATAGCCTATTATTTTCTAAGTACAACTGTCAGTCCCCATGGAGAACTACAGTGTACGTTCACAAGATGAAGTATCTGAGTGTTTCATATTGTCCGTAATTTAGGTGGGAGTTAATCGGTTGAAGTCTCGCCAGAGTCCGAGTTAGTATGAAGAAAATATTGCAGTCTGAACAAAAAAAATAGCGGCTTCTGCACTAGGCGGAGTTCAAATATGAGGACGTGGTAGACTGTTATTTTCTAAGTACAACTGTCAGTCCCCATGGAGAACTACAGTGTACGTTCACAAGATTAAGTATCCGAGTGTTTCATATTGTCCGTAATTTAGGTGGGAGTTAATCGGTCGAAGTCTCGCCAGATTCCGAGTTAGTACGAAGAAAATATTGCAGTCTGAACAAAAAAAATAGCGGCTTCTGCACTAGGCGGAGTTCAAATATGGGGATGTGGTATCCTGTTATTTTCTAAGTACAACTGTTAGTGCCCATGGAGAACTACAGTGTGTGTTCACAAGATGAAGTATCCGAGTGTTCCATATTGTCCGTAATTTAGGTGGAAGTTAATTGGTCGAAGTCTAACCGGATTCTGAATTAGTATGAAGAAGTTATTGCAGTTTGAACAAAAAAATAGCGGCTTCTGCACTAGGTGGAGTTCAAATATGGAGATGTGGTAGCCTGTTATTTTCTAAGTACAACTGTCAGTCCCCATGGAGAACTACAGTGTACGTTCACAAGATGAAGTATCCGAGTGTTTCATATTGTCCGTAATTTAGGTGGGAGTTAATCGGTCGAAGTCTCGCCGGACTCCGAGTTAGTATGAAGAAAATATTACAGTTTGAACAAAAAAAATAACGGCTTCTGCACTAGGCGGAGTTCAAATATGGGGATGTGGTAGCTTGTTATTTTCTAAGTACAACTGTCAGTCCCCATGTAGAACTACAGTGTACGTTCACAAGATGAAGCATCCGAGTGTTTCATATTGTCCGTAATTTAGGTGGGAGTTAATCGGTCGAAGTCTCTCCGGATTCCGAGTTAGTATGAAGAAAATATTGCAGTCTGAACAAAAAAAATAGCGGCTTCTACACTAGGCGGAGTTCAAATATGGGGATGTGGTCGCTTGTTTTTTTCTAAGTACAACTGTCAGTCCCCATGGAGAACTGCAGTATGCGTTCATAAGATGAGGTATCCGAGTGTTTCATATTGTCCGTAATTTAGGTGGGAGTTAATCGGTCGAAGTCTCGCCGGATTCCGAGTTAGTATGAAGAAAATATTGCAGTCTAAACAAAAAAAATAGCGGCTTCTGCACTAAGCGAAGTTCAAATATGGGGAGGTGGTAGCCTCTTATTTTCTATGTACAACTGTCAGTCCCCATGGAGAACTACAGTGTACGTTCACAAGATGAAGTATCCGAGTGTTTCATATTGTCCGTAATTTAGGTGGGAGTTAATCGGTCGAAGTCTCGCCGGATTCCGAGTTAGTATGAAGAAAATATTACAGTCTGAACAAAAAAAATAGCGGCTTCTGCACTAGGTGGAGTTCAAATATGGAGATGTGGTAGCCTGTTATTTTCTAAGTACAACTGTCAGTCCCCATGGAGAACTACAGTGTACGTTCACAAGATGAAGTATCCGAGTGTTTCATATTGTCCGTAATTTAGGTGGGAGTTAATCGGTCGAAGTCTCGCCGGACTCCGAGTTAGTATGAAGAAAATATTGCAGTCTGAACAAAAAAAATAGCGGCTTCTGCACTAGGCGGAGTTCAAATATGGGGATGTGGTAGCCTGTTATTTCTAAGTACAACTGTCAGTTCCCATGGAGAACTACCGTGTACGTTCTCAAGATGAAGTATCTGAGTGTTTCATATTATCCGTAATTTGGGTGGAAGTTAATCGGTCGATGTCTCACCGGATTCCGAGTTAGTATGAAGAAAATATTACAGTCTGAATAAAAAAATAGCGGCTTCTACACTAGGCGAAGTTCAAATATGGGAATGTGATAGCCTGTTATTTTCTAAGTACAACTGTCAGTCCCCATGGAGAACTACAGTGTACGTTCACAAGATGAAGTATCCGAGTGTTTCATATTGTCTGTAATTTAGGTGGGAGTTAATCGGTAGAAGTCTCGCCGGATTCCGAGTTAGTATGAAGAAAATATTGCAGTCTGAACAAAAAAATAGCGGCTTCTGCACTAGGCGGAGTTCAAATATAGAGATGTGGTATCCTGTTATTTTCTAAGTACAACTATCAGTCCCCATGGAGAACTACAGTTTACGTTCACAAGATGAAATATCTGAGTGTTTCATATTGTCCGTAATTTATGTGGGAGTTAATCGGTCGAAGTCTCGCCGGATTTCGAGTTAGTATGAAGAAAATATTGCAGTCTGAACAAAAAAATAGCGGCTTCTACACTAGGCGGAGTTCAAATATGAGGATGTGGTATTCTGTTATTTTCTAAGTATAACTGTCAGTGCCCATGGAGAACTATAGTGTGCGTTCAGAAGATGAAGTATTCGAGTGTTCCATATTGTCCGTAATTTAGGTGGGAGTTCATCGGTCGAAGTATCGCCTGATTCCGAGTTAGTACGAAGAAGTTATTGCAGTCTGTACAAAAAAATAGCGGCTTCTGCACTAGGCGGAGTTGAAATATGAGGATGTGGTAGCCTGTTATTTTCTAAGTACAACTGTCAGTCCCCATGGAGAACTACAGTGTGCGTTCATAAGATGAAGTATCCGATCGTTCCATATTGTCCGTAATTTAGGTGGGAGTTAATCGGTCGAAGTCTCGCCGGATTCCGAGTTAGTATGAAGAAAATATTGCAGTCTGAACAAAAAAATTAGTGACTTCTGCACTAAGCGGAATTCAAATGTAGGGATGTGGTATCCTGTTATTTTCTAAGTACAACTGTCAGTGCCCATGGAGAACTACAGTGTGCGTTCACAAGATGAAGTATCCGAGTGTTCCATATTGTCCGTAATTTAGGTGGAAGTTATTTGGTCGAAGTCTCACCGGATTCTGAATTAGTATGAAGAAGTTATTGCAGTCCGAACAAAAAAAATAGCGGCTTCCGCACTAGGCGGAGTTGAAATATGGGGATGTGTTAGCCTGTTATTTTCTAAGTACAACTGTCAGTCCCCATAGAGAACTACAGTGTGCGTTCATAAGATGAAGTATCCGAGTGTTCCATATTGTCCGCAATTTAGGTGGGAGTGAATCTTTCGAAGTCTCGCCGGATTCCAAGTTAGTATGAAGAAAATATAGCAGCCTGAATAAAAAAAAATAGCGGCTTCTGCCCTAGGCGGAGTTCAAATATGAGGATGTTGTGCCATGTTATTTTCTAAGTAAACTGTCAGTCTCCTTGGAGAACTACAGTGTGCGTTCACAAGATGAAGTATCCGAGTGTACCATATTGTCTGTAATTTAAGTAGGAATTCATCGGTCGAAGTTTTGCCTGATTCCGAGTTAGTATGAAGAAGTTATTGCAGTCAGAACAAAAAAAATAGCGGTTTTTGCCTAGGCGGCGTTCAAATGTGGGGATGCTACTATCAAATCTACTTCCACATGTACAAATAAAAATGCATGCACATTGTGGTTAAATGCAGGCCCACCTGGGCGTGCATATGTACTCGTAACATATGAAATGGTTATGGTTAAAATAATATACTTCAACAAAAGATAGTTTGATTTTTCTTTTAATTTGAATTTATTTTAAAAAGAGAAGTAAAAAAAAAGAGAAAAAGTTAATGTCATTTCAATACAACTTATCCTTAACATCTAGAGAAGTGAGGTGATGGATGTAAGGGGGTGGTCCTTGCGTGTGCATGAAGGAACAGAGGAAGGTGATGATGTGGCAAGCTATGAGTGGAGGTAATGGATATAAGGGTATTTAGCTAATTTACATAATCCATTTTGCATAAAAACAATTTCCTATTTTTTCCCTTCTCATTTTCATTTTATTTGTCATTCTCAGAACTTCATCATCTACTTTTTCCCAGCACTAAAATTTCCATGGCTTCCTTATAAATTTTAAAAATTAAAAAATCCTTCCTTTTTTAATTCTTAGAAACTTATTTAAACACCCTTCTTTCCTTTCCTACACCTTCTTCTTTTCAAAGCAAGCCCAAATCTCCCAACCAAACCCAAGGTCGGGCCTTACTCCACCCTAGGCAGAGGCAAAAGTCCACTTTCCCAAGCCAAAATCAAATTTTTGCTAAAGTAAAACAAAGATCTAGTGTCGATTCAAGTTGTAGTGGTAGTTTGACTTGTTTTGAGTGATTTTTGAAGAGCAAAGCTCACCCTTTTAAGAAAGTTGTAAACTTTATTTTATTGATTAACTTGGTTGCAAATTTGTTGGTTGTTTGGGTGAAAAATGATGTTGATTGTATGAACATATATGTACTTATATGTAATGGTAGTATAGATTTGGAAAATGAGGTAAAAAGTTAAGTTTTAGTTTGCAGGTTATGATTTTTACTTGTATATGTTGGTTATAGCATTCGTTTGAATGTATGAGATTATGTATGGATGTTGTAAGCTAAAGGAAAGGATAACACTTGATTTGTGTTGTTGTGACATTGGGATCCCTTAGATTTAACTTGTTTTACTTGTGTTCTTTTTTAGAAAGGTTTTTACAAGTTTCAAATACTTTACTTTTAGTTTCTAAAAACTTTATGTTATGGTTATAATGTAAGTTAAGATAAAAGAAAAGGCTTGAAGGGTATTGGATATATAAAACTAGTTTATGGTATCCATAGCGATAGTCGCTATGGGTGTAGTTCGTAAAACGTACACTTTTGTGTAAATTTAAAGTGTTTTCTTTTTAAGTATTTTTGAAAAGTTATTTTTCAAACATATCATAAGTATTAAAAGGTAAGTATTGCCTATTAATTAAGGTTTTATGATTATTTATTAATTAATTGAAAGATAATTAATACTTAATTATTAGTTTAGTAAAGGTAATTAATTTTTAAGTATTAATTAAGTAAGATAGTTATAATTAGTTAATTAAGTAAGAGTTATTTAATTATTATTTAAGAAAGGTTACTTATTTACTTAATTATTTAATTAAGAATTGGTTAATTATTTATTAATAAAGTGAGGTTTAATTAGGTAATTAATTATTAATCAGGTAATATTAATTAATTACCAACTAAGTTAATATTTAATTATTAATTAAGTTAAGATTCAATTATTATCAAATAAAAGGTTTAAACTTATTTTTAAATTAATTAGATAAAGATTTAAATTTTTAGTTACTTTATTTCCAAGGATTGGTTTGTTTAAAATACAGCTTTCTTTTACAAAGAATGGTTCAAATACAAGGGATTCTTTTTGTCTGTGCCATTAAATAGCCAATAAAATATGAATAAGTTATACTAAAACGTTGACACATTTTATTAGAAGTAAGTCATCTTGTATTTAGCACTAAAAGCCGATGAGTAGGCTTTCCTTTATCTATGAGATCTAGAACTTGATTTTCTAGGCGAGGAATAGAGAAGTCAAAATGTTGAAAACACAATAAATATAAGAGAGTTAATTTCGATAACCGAGTCATGATAAATCAAGTATATAGAAAACATTTCATTGTATACTCAACACCAAATTCCAATGTATGGAAACTTATCTCTATCATGGGAAGTAAGAATGTACGTCGAGTCAAGGTTAGTTTCTAACTTGTCCGACTGCATTGTTAATCAAGGGAGAGTACCATTTGAAATTGAAAAGTGGGGATGAGCATAGGATGTCTTATTTTCATGTGCAAATCTATTCACATCCCTGATGGCGGAGTTGCCCACTATCGATATCTTGACCATTTTAAAATTATCGAATGTTGGTTCGAAGAGATCGGGATCGGATAACATGAGTTATTCGAAAACCACTTCGAACCAACATAAGCGTTCGAATTGGAACATCTTGAAGATGACATAATCAAAGACAAAGATCTTTAAAGTGAAAGGGATACTTGCTACTAATCCCGAGGGTGATTCTAAAGTGGATGCAGTAGAAGAAGTGTCCTCGACTTGTTCATATCCTGAAAAACTTGTATAGATGGATGCTAACATCGCATTGTCGCCTGAAGGGCGGTGCTAGCATTCCAAGTGGGATTTCTAAAGAAAAGGTAAAGCGTAGCCTCAAACCTCACAATCGGAAATGACTAAAGTAGAGGATATTCGGCAGGGCTATGATAGGGGAAGCCGAAAGGAGACCAAGGGAACAAGTTCAAGAATGTTGAGTGCTATCAGTGCAAGCAGAAGGGCCATCTAGCTAGGTATTGTAAGAATTCTGAAGCCTCGAAGCAACAAGGTGGACCCATCTCTTCAATGGTGAAGGATTGTCCACTTATGAAGAAGGGACATCAGGTCAAAGTGTATGTTATCAAGGATGAACCATAACCTCAACAGATGTGAAGGGAAAGTGAGTTCTTGAAGGTACCTTAATGATTAATGGAATTTTTGTGCAACATACCCCATTTCGAGGCACAAAACTAAGCACTACAGATGCTGCATTCATCTATATATTCATTCCCGATGACAAATGCGGTAATGTTATAACACCAGAAGCACAAGAATATGAATTTTTCTTAACAAAATTTTAAAACAACTTTCATATTTCATTTCAAACATAACATTTCATATTCATTATATAATCCCAAATGTTGCCCGGGTTCAGATAAAATATAATTAATAAAATACTCCAAAAGCGACATATGAAGATGCGCCTGTGGTTGATCAGAGTTAACTACTAGACAGATACATTTTTTGCCATTACATAAATACTATAAAATAACATCACATAACATACATAAATAGTAGACAGATTCCTACATAGCTAGCTTTGCGTCCTGCACGTCTACGGAAGCTTTATTTGCCAAAACCTACTTAACCTGAAAACCTTACTCTCGAACTACTCAAATGAGCACCCGAGAGTTAAGGGGGAAAAACAAAAACTTCATATCAGACAAAAAGTCTGGTATGAATAATAATATGCCATCTCGATAAATAGATATCTAGTTAGACTTTGCAGCCAAGCGGAACAGGTTTTTCCCTCACTAGTATCCTCTAAATATGTATTTTATAAATCATGCAACTACATCTATAATAGTTAAACTAAACAATATAAACACACATGTGCATGCATGAAACATGGGTAATCATTACCAATCTGTCTAAATTAACGGACTACCTGTCCACAATATCATAGTTTTCACAGGGTGACTACAAACCTATATGGCTGACTCGAGCCTACCAGATCTATCAAATTTTCTAACTTACTGTTAGAAGAAAACTGGACGGGCTGTCCGAAACTTACTATTCCTAGGGTCACTATGATCCTAATGGTTTTGCAGGCTAACCAATACCCTACCTCATCTTTGTATATTCCCTTATGTGCGTAAACCTACTTTTAGCCTTACTCGTGACAAAGTCCTACACACCGGAATTTTAGACCAATATTAGCTAGGGACTAATAGCTGAAGTATAGGGTGCTATCCTACACCAGTCTCATCTGGTTTTCTAATCTCTAGGTCAATTCATCCTATCATAATTTATCTAAAGGTGATAAGAACAACAGTCTCTTTAGTAAAATCTCAGGCTAAATACCCTTTATATACTTCCTTGAAAACATAAATCTTTACTATTGATTTACCCTTAAAATCATCTTTTAAAACAAGGAAAAGATAGCCATTTAATTTATCCAAAATACTAATGCCAAACTATATGCTTTTTTAAAACTTTATTGATGAAAGTCGATATCACTTAGAGGTTATTATACCTCAAAACTATAAGCTATAAAGCCAAATTTAATAAAACCGTTATATTGGTGAAACTCGACATGAATATAGCTGGCATATGTCATCGTCTCTCTTCATTACCAAGCTAGGTTAAACTCTTTGATTATAAACCACAAGTCTATATAGTCAATAATAAATATGTCGCGTCACATAGTATCGAGTTTCATAAGTTTGCATAGTATAAATTCGTAAACTAGTATAGGGGAACGATGACATTTAAAATAGGCGATATCATTGCCATTTTAATCCATCGTCGAAAATAATAGTATACAGGCGGCATCACTGCCTTATATTAATAAAGAAGATAGGCGGCATCGTTGCCGCTATAACTATCAATACTGATATGGATAGCAACGGCGTCACTAAAATAAGGGTGTCATATGATAGGTTTTCTCACTTAAATGTATTCCTATTTTGCCCTTCCCATCCTCCCTCCTTCTATTTAATGTTCTAATCGATATTATTAGTTTAGCAATTAAGGCTCGACCCATATTACTTATCAAATCTCAATCTCCTTATTCCTTCACATTATTTTATTTAATTTGTCTAATTAAATATCCTAAATAATGTTAATCAAAATTTGGGTTTTACAGACTCCCATCCTTAAAGAATTTCATCCTCGAAATTATGATAAGGCATATAACAGTAATCATAACTATAAACATAAAACATACCATAAAAAAATCAAGATAAGTGTCTCTAATCCTGTCCTCTATCTTCCAAGTACAGTCTCTCTCATCGTCACTCCACTAGACTTTTACTAATCTGACTGTCTTATTCCTGAGCTTTTTCTCATCCTTAGCTACAATACGAACTAGGTTCCTAATAATAGTATGTTCGGTTCCACTACTAAGTCTTCCAATGGATTCAGAGTGATAGTAGTTTTTGAATCTCGAACACACTTTCTAAGATAAGAAATATGAAAGACATTGTGGACTCCTGCTAAACTGCTCGGTAACTCGATCCTATAAGTGAGTCTCTCGATCCTTCCTATAATAGGAAATGGTCCAACAAACCTATGAGCTAATTTCCCTGTCTTCCCAAATCCTACTATCCTCTTTATTAGTGATACTTTGACAAAAACCTGATCTCCAACTGAGAACTCTAAGTCTTTCCGTCTCTTATTTGCATAACTTTTCTGCCTAGATTGAGCTTCCTTCATCCTAGCTCGGCTTAACTCAATCTTTTCTAGAACTTCTCTTACTAAATCTAAACCAAGAACTAGTTTATCTCCGGCTCTAATCAACATACAGGTGATTTACATGGCCTTCCATATAAAGCTTCAAAAGATGCCATCCCTATACAAATCTGATAACTATTGTTATATGAGAATTCAACTAAGTGTAGATGGTTTTCCAACAATCCTCCATAATCAAGCATACAAGCTCTTAACAAATCCTTCAAGACTTTGTTAACTCCTTCCGTTTTCCCATCTGTCCGTGGATGGTAAGCAGTACTCATCTTGATCTTGGTACTTAAAACCTCTTGTAGGCACTTGTAGAATTCGCTAGTGAATAATGAATCTCTGTCACTGACTATACTACTAAGAACTCTATGTAGTCTGATAATGTTCTTTATAAACAATCTAGCAAGAAAAGGTGCCATCCTCGTCGATTTGACTAGAATGAAATATGCACTCTTAGTCAATCGATCCACTATGTCCCGAATAATTTCATTTCCTCTATTCGACCTTGGCAACCCATCTATGAAATCCATAGATATGAAATCCGACTTCCACACCGGTATATCCAAAGGCTGAAGCAATCCACTAGGCTTTTGATGCTTAGCTTTTACTTGCTGGAAATTCAGACACTGTTTTTACCCATAAGCCCACATCACTTTTCATACATTACCAGAAGAAACTCCTTTTCATATTCCGACACATCTTAGTTCCTCCAGCATGAATAGTGAACTTTGATCGATGAAATGTTCTAAGAACTTCTTTCCTTAGGTCGCCCACATCTAGAATGCACAATCGTCCTTTCTTTCTCAACCATCCATTTTAGTCAAGATAAAAGTTTTTCAAATCATTGGTCTTAGTTCCACCTTCCAATCTTCTAATTATTTCAGCTAGCAATGGATCATCTCTTTGCTTTGAAGCAATCCTTTCAATCAATACTGGTCGAACTTCTAAGCAAGATAACATTGCAGTACTTTGACTAGAGCCAGCCGTTGATCTTAGCTGCACATTACATATGGTCAATGCCTCTAAATCTTTCCATTCAGCTATCAGTACTAATACTATGTTTTGATGTTTTCTATTAAGTACATCTGCTACTTTGTTCCCTTTTTCTGGCGTATACTCAATCCTAAATTCATAAGCAGCTAAAAACTCAAACCATCTCTGCTATCTCATGTTTAACTTCTTTCAAGAGAATAAATGTCTTAAAGATTTGTGATCCATATACAACTCGAATCATTCTCCAAAATGATAATATCTCCACACTTTCAGAACAAAAATTATAGCAACCAACTCTAAGCTATGGGTTGGGTATCTAACTTCATGCGGTCTGATCTATCGAGAGGCGTAAGCAATCGCTTTACCCCTTTGCATTAACTTAGCTCCTAATCCTATTCCGCAAGCATCAGCATATACCACTAAATCTTAATTTCCATCCGGGACAACTAACACAGGCCCATTGGTTAACAAATGTTTCAGCTTCCGCAATGCCTTCTCACATTTATTGGTCCAAACATACTTCACATCCTTCCTTGTCAGTTTAGTCATCGATGCTACTATATGAGAGAAATCCTTGATGAATCTCCAGTAATAGCCTGCTAGTCCAAGAAAACTCTTTATCTCGATTACCGTCTTGGGTCTCTTCCAATTATTGTCAACTTCTATCTTAACTGGATCCACTGAAAACCCTTCTTCTGATACTATATGACCAAGAACTTAACTTCTTTCTTCCAAAAATGACACTTCAAAGCTTCATTTTCAGTTGATGCTGCCTCAACGTCTCAAGCACTATTCAAAGGAAAGTCTCATGATCTATCTCATTCTTAGAATTTATCAGAATGTCATCTATAAATACTAACACGAATCTATCCAAATGCTCTCAAAAGATTGGGTTCATCAAATCTACGAAGAAAGCAGGCGCATTAGTCAGTCCAAATGGCATTACTACCACTCGTATGAATCATATCTCTGTCGGAATGCCGTCAAAGGGATACTGTCTTCTGCCACCCTCAATCGATGGAGCTTGCCGCCAAATCCAACTGAGAAAATACATTGGCTCCACTCAACTGATCAACCAAATCATTGATTCTTAACAAAGGATATATGTTCTTCACCATCTTCGCATTCAACTTTGTGCAATCGATGCATAATCTTAACAACCCGTCTGGTTTCTTCACGAACATCGCGATTGCTCCCTATAGCGAACTGTTTGGTCTAAAAAACATTTTCCCTCTATATCCACTAGCCGCACCTTCAACTCCTTCATCTCTGTAGGTGTCATTCTGCAAGACGATCTACTTACGGGTTCAGCTCCAGGTACAAGTTCTATACGAAACTCAATAGCTTGTTTTGACGATAGTCCTGTTACTAGCTCAAAGATATCAACAAACTCTTTAATGACAAAAACTCGATTCAACTCCTCTTCCTCCACCATTTTATCCAACAAATTACAAACATCAAAATTTGAGTTCTCTACTGAGTATATAATTCGATCGCTACTATTAGTGTGTCTTAGTTATTGTTTGTACCAAAATTGGGCACAACACTCTTCGGACGTATTTAAAGAGATAAAATGAAGAATGTAATGAAAAAATAGGTTAATCTAACAAATACGCCAAAAACAAACAAACAGAAGTATAAGAACACAGAGATTTAGAGTGGTTCTGTGTTGTAGCCTACGTCCACTATGGAAAGTTTGATGTTTTATTGATGATTCTCGCTGGTTACAACTGATTACAACAGTACACTCTCACACACTCAAGATACAATGAAGATTCCGGCAGAGTATCGGCGTAGGAGAGTCAAAAGTCTATTTTCTAAAGGCCTAGGACTGCTATTTATAGGTGTAGGCTGAAAATATCTGACTCAAATCTTGGAAGACTACTTCTCTCACGTGGGAGGGCCCACAAGATCGATCCGAGGTGGATTGGGATCGATCCCTGATCGATAAGTATGAATTTCATATCGATCCAAAACGGCTCCATTTGGGTCGAGATCGATCAGAGACCAAGTAGAGGTGGTACGCAAGCTCCTGTAAAAATTTGGTGGCATTTGGACTTGTAGATTTTGAGTTATGATCGATCCAAGTTTGGCATTTCAATGGACTGACATCTTCGTATCGCTCTGGTTCATATCAGTCTATTCGTATCCATGCTTGCATGTGTCGATCAGGGTGACGCGACACTATATTCGAGGATCGATCCACTTTTCATGCCGAGTAACCGAGTTTTCCTCTTGAACGTGCTTTGTTCGTATCGACCAGTATAACTCCATTCGTATTGACCTTCTGCACTATACTTTGTATCGATTTCTAAAGGTACTTTGTATCGAAAGATGGATGGCTCCTCTCGTATCGATCGGCAATGATCGATACGAACCATATAGGTAGAAGACCGATATGAATATTGTACTCATGGGACTGATTCGAAGTGTCGTTTGCGGATGGATACGAACTGTTGTTAACCATAATGGATACGAAGTAGGATAAACTTGATGCATACAAACCAGCGCTCACTTGAGGGATACAGAGCAATGTATGGTTGATGGATACGAACCATATGTGTTCCATATGAGACTTGATCGATCAATATCTTTTGCATGCAAACTTCGGTTGACTTGAAATTTGGAATGTTGGCTTCCGTAACTTTGCTTGTCGTACCATATCGATTGTAGCTCGATCCAGACTTGGGCAAAATTTACCAGTATCCACAGTAGACCTGTGTATAACCGATCTTCGGGACGAACCGTCTTTGGTTTTCAGTTAATTTCTTGGTGTCACGGCCTTGCCAAAAGGCGAGAAAACATTTGCCCCCAAAGTACATCTTGTGTTAACATGACGTGCTTTGATAAGCTGCAATCTTCAGTCTGAAAAATTATGCCTGATTCGTTGAATAGTTGTAATTTTGTTAAAAGATGTAACCTTTGATTGATTCTCGGTAATGTAAATACTGAATTATTGACTGCCAATGATTGTACAGTGCATTGTTGTAACTGAGTGTCGAGTGTTAGCAATCCATTGTTCATTGTTGTAATTGTCACCAGGTGAGCATTCAATTCCCGTAAATTTATAAAATTGAATGTTAATTCGTCACACATAAATGTATGTTAACCTGACTCCCGTAAACGTTTGCACGTCCATGAGTTGTTGTCAGTTTTTATCGGGTTTTGTGTTGATCCTCTCCTGAATCAATGTGAAATTCGAGTTGTAACAACGCTTGATGGCCATTTTAGTGAATCCCTTCGTATCGATCTTCTCCTGGATCGATTTGAGAAGTTGGAAATTGTCTTCATATTGATGGATACGAATTTCCGTGGGCTTTAGGTTGATGGATACGAATTCGTCATATCGTATCGATGCATTTCTAATGGGTTCGAATGGTTCAGATAAGCCCTTGCTTTATGTTTCGTATCGATAGCCTGATGGATACGAAAAGCTTCATCTCAGATTAGCCGTGGACGGATTCGAAGGGGGTTTCGTATCGATGGTGTGGAAGGATATGAAGTGGACTTTCATATCGGTTATGTTGCAGACTATTCCTGACCGGTCACTTTAACTGGGAGACAAATCGACACTAGCCTAGGGTCGGGTCATTAAAAGCCTTTGGTACTTAGAAAAAATTCATTTGCTCATCTTTCTGCCTTATGCTCGTATCGCTTCGAGTTAAAGGAAATTAAAACTGCCTTCGTCTTCGAGTCACTCAATCCTTCTAACTGCCTGAATTAGGTAAATTTTCCAACAAAACCAACGTAAAAATGATGAGATCTTAATTCTCGTGTCTTTCCACCTGTTCCCATGGTTGATTCTGTTGAAGAGGAGGCCATAAATGGTCGGAGCAGGGTCGAGGAGGGAGGAAATGATCCTTGCATTGCCTGAGTTGATCAGAGAAGATGAAGTGTAGATGGATACGTAGAAGCCGCTCGTATCGAACTTTGATGGAAGGATATGAAGGCATTATCTGTAACGATCGAAAAGTTGTGATTCGTATCGTTCCAAAAGCAACCAAAGTTCGTAACGATGGTCATGGATAGGGTTTCGTATCGAGAGAGGGAGTGATTTCGTATCGCTTGGAAATGGTTGGAGGTCGTATCGATCTAGGTCGATCGATATGAAGACCTAATTGCGCGATCGATACGAAGTATCGATCCCACCGAACGATACGAAAACACGGCCCATGATCGATACGAAGTGATGGGTTTGGACCAATATGAACTGTCTTGATGTGATCGATACCAAAATTTTCCTTTTCCCGATTGATTCGAATGGGACTTCTATTGATCGATCCGAACTTGCATTTTGATGGATATGAAATTCTTGCGTATTTGAACATTTGACCCCGACGAGCTTCTGCCTTGCATAATTGGACTTAACCGTTGCACTGCATATTTGACTGCCTTTTGAAGCTCGTCGATGGAACTATAACTTAAACAAAATTTGATGAACTTTAACTTGGACCGGTCTCCGAAGTCTAGATGGCACGGTTGTGACGGTCAGCGGTGACGGTCACTTCGGTTGAATATCGAAGTCTTGTCGTTCAAACATCTTTCAAGTCTCGTAGAATCTCTTAAGTAATATGTAGAACTGCACTGTACAACTCATTCACACACTTCACACTGGGGGAAACACGGGTTTATTATCGTCTAATGATGGTTTTTGCTGAGTTGAATAGCTATGGAACCTGGAAGTTCACAATCGCAGGAAGTTCTGAGTCCACCTCTTCCTGTAATCGAGATGCCAACTATCGCAGCCGAAGCTGTCAGTCCTGCTCCGGATGAGCTACCAGGAGCAATTTTCATTGCGCATCCGCAAGATTCTGTTCCCTCCAATATATCTGAAGACATGCTGGGCAGGGTTTGCTCAAGGCATGGATTGTCAAGGGACATGTCTTATTGCTAGGGGCAGAAGATAGAGCCCATACTCCCCTGGAAGGGTACACAGCCTGTAATAGATTCTCGTGTGTAGCTTGGACACTCCCTCCATTTAATCAATACATCCGAGAAGTGTTGTTCTATTTAAAGATCGCCCCATTACAGCTGCACCCGAACGGGTATGCTTTGTTGAATAGCTTATTCATCGTCTTCATGGAGCATCTTTCCGACCCCCAACTCCAGAAGAAGTCAGATACTTGTTCAATATAAAAAGCCAAGGAGATAATCCTTCCTTCACTTTCTTAGAAGCAGTAAGGAACTGTCAAGTCGTGATCGGGGCCTGGACCAGGCTTAGCTATTTTAAGACCAAATGGTTCTTCATTCAGTGCCCATTGGGGTTCGCTAGACGGTGGCTAGTCAGACGTAAGTGCTTCAACTTCTATGCCGATTAACTGGATAATAGTACTCGATTTCAGAGTTTAACACTTCTTTTCTTTCACATCTTCGATTCCGCGGCCTGAAGGGGCTCAGTTTAAGGAGATTGTAACAGTTCTTCAAGAGGTGCTTGCTGAGTGCAGAGAGATCGATAAGGTCCTTACTGATGAAAATCTGAGGGACGTCGAGATAATCGATAGAGATCAAAGCATCAGGCTTGAAGGATTTCTCAGGACAGCTCCAGCGAGGCAAGTCAGAAGAAGAGTTCTTGGAATCGTGATTACCGAGCAAGGTGATGATAAGAATATGCCCGTTAGAGATGAGCCCGCACCCAGTCCCTCGCAAGGCCATCGACATTCAGAGAGGCTAAGGAAAGGAAAGGCTACCGCTCATAAATCTCGCAAATCCACGGGACTTAAATCTGTTGTCATGTCTTTACCAGCAACGGATGTTGTAATTTCAAAGGCTCCCTCTTCACAACTAGAGAGTTCTTTCGAGGGACTTGCAGATATTCCCATTTCGGATGATGTGTCTCTTCATCAAGATACCAGATTATAGGGGCTTCAAAGTGCCTTAGATTTAGGAGAGCCAACCCCTACGAGTACGGCTGCTACAACCGGTTGGTTAGGGGGTTTACACATGCATGCACACACTTCACGACACCACACAACTAATATTCACGAGCTGTTCAGTCTGGAGATAACTAACTCTGTTTCTCTTTTCACTTTACAGATACAATGTCAAAGAAATGATTTATGCTCAGTAACCTTCGTGCCGCGCGTCAATCTTCTAGCTCATATCGAGAGTCCCGTAGGCATGAGTCTGATTATGATCGCCATTACTCTAGTCAAGACAGGGATCGCTATGATAGGGAAAGAGAGAGAGAGGGAAAGAGAGAGGCGAGATAGGCGCCACTCCCGGTTGTGCTCTCCTCCACCTAGAGTTCCCTTGACATCCTCCAGCTCTGGAACACACACTGCTAAAACTTCGCGTTAGCCAGTGCCTCCACAAATTTCAAGGCTTGGCGAGCAGCGCCATATAACTGGGGCAGATGCCTCTATCATCACTACATCAACGGCTACAGAGCTCACAGGGGAGGGAGCCGCCCGAATGTCTCAGTTGAAAAAGGAATTTCCTAACATCTGCTTTAACGGCTTCCACTTCCCTCCAAATTTGCTGCTGATTCCAGAAGGGGTAGAGAAAACTGTGCACGACTATGATTATCATCCCTATAGACAATATTGTGAATGGAAGAAAAATATAGAGAAAGCCTCGGTTGTGGCATTCGATCGGGCTAAAACAACCGAACAACAGCAAAAAAGTCACGTCCAGAAAGATCGCATAGTCTAAGCACTCATTAATGAGAATGATACTCTGAGGAACTCAGAAACAAAGGCCTTGAAGAAATTCGATGAGGCCAATAAGAAAATGGACCAGATGAGGCAAGAGCACTTAAAACTGGTTGATGATATGGGCCACAGGAATACCACCGTCACAACCGAGAGAGATAACACGCTCAAGGAGCTTATTGAGCTTAAAGAGAGGTACACCGAGGTCATCAAAGAAAAGGATGATGCTAATAAGGCTGCTTAGGAGGCATGTGATCAGACTGTGAAGCTTAAGGGTGAGCGGGATGCGGCAGCTCTGAAGTTCCAAGAAACCGAGGCTAGAATTGATGCCGAATTGGCCAGGTTAGAAGGCGATATGGAAGACCTTCTAATCACTTACAACATTAATGTCTTGAAATACCGTGGCTTGAGCTGGCTCATTGACTATCCGACTCATTTGCATAATGCCTGGCGTCGCTTGGTGGATGATGAGAAGGCTGAACACCACACTACATCCGTCGATGAGTTTGACTTGGAGAATCGGGTGCTAACGGAAGATGATAGGAGAGTTCTCCATGAGGCCATCGTTACATTTGAGAAAGAGAAACTCGCCGCTCAGCATCTGAAGGTTGGAGAGGGTTCTGGTGTTGAGCACTATGACGCAGGTTTCGAAATACCAATGCCAACCCAGCCTAAGCCTACCTCTACAGTCAATCCTCTACCCGTGCCTGCTTACGATCCTGATCAACCGCAACTATCTCCGGCTCACGAGCACATTTCTGAAGGAGTTCCGGCTCCACCCGCAAGCCAACCTGAAGAAGGTATTCTGAGCACTTCTTGAATTTATTCAAAGTCTAGAGTATTATCAAAAGGTGTCACTAATATTTTTTTCTTATCTCCATTCAGTTATAAGAGCTGCACCGACCGTGCCCCCTGCAACCCAAGAGTAGCATCAAGAGCAGGAGGCCATCATGATAGAGGCGATGACCACTACAGCTGCCACTTTGACCGGGGAAGTTCATGAGAGTGATTTTATCTTCAACGAACAAATGGTGGAAGAACTCTTTGGTCCTCAGAGCGATCCACTTACTGACTTGACTTTTTTCATGGGCAAAAGTGTGTTCACAGCCAGCTCTTCAGCCCCAACTGGCAGTATCCCAGCGGACACTCAAGCAGCTCATGATGAGGCGATAATGGCGAAGATCTATGCCGAGATGGAAAGTGCCGCGCTGGGTAGCAGTATTGGAGGTGCTATAGCAGGTCCTGGTCCGGCCCCTTTACGTATGATCTCTCTGGGCGATACAATCATCGTCACAGGTGTACCACCTATGTCTTCTCATATAGAAAGTACCCCCGTTCCTCCGACCATGCATTCTGAATGTATTCCAATTCCTATGAGTTCGGAGGAGGAGAGTACCATACTTCCCTCGGCCGGGGACCAACTGGGTAAAGGCAAGAAGTTGAAAAGGCACCGCAACGGTAGCTCCAGTGGATCGACGCCGAAAGGAAAGAAGAAGACGAAGAAACATAAGGAGTAGCCATGTCTCTTTGTGTCCCTTTTTGGTAGATAGGTAGGAATTCCTCTTTTTCTTTTTGTAGGCCGTGTATAAATGTGGATTTGGCCCCTGCTAATAGGAATTTTTGGAATAAGCTTTTTTTGTACTTATATTGTTTCCAAAGAATAAATGAAATAAAATCTACTTTCTCTTTTTGGCATAACTCCGAGTTTATTCGCTTATGCATTTTTGCACTTGAATTTCTATTCAATATACCCACGAAGCTTTAATCTCTGGATCGGACTTGTGTTCGGTTGTTAAGTCCTGGAGTCATGGCTTCAGGCCGTAACCAAATGTTAAGTTGAGTCCTAATGTTGTACTATCTCGATCAGTAGCTGGTGCTCGAGTTATGCCCCCAGTCCTGGGGATGAGTTGAAGTGGTCGGACGATTATTGCTTTTTTGTCTTAGACACTTTTAATTTTACCCAGCCGGAACTAAGTTGTTGTGAGATGAGTTCGAGTGGTCGGATCACACTCGCTCATGTACTGACAATCGCATCCACACTCTAGGGATTGAACTTGTGCACTGGAAATCGGTTACGCCTACTTGATGTTAAAGTTACGTCCACGCTCCGGGGACTTAAGTTGTTTCATGGGCGGTCAGTCATAGCTGTTTTAATAGTCGGAATTGTGTCCGCACTCTGGGGACTTGGGTTGATTTGTAGGTGTTCAATCACACCCAATTTGTGTTTATACTTCGATCCATGCTCTGGGGACTTAGAGTCGTCTTATGGGCGGTCGGTTCACCCCCGATTGATGTTTATACTCCAGTCCATGCTCTGAGGACTTAGAGTTAGTTGATGGATGGTCAGTCACACCCATTTTAATGTTTATACTCCAATTCGCGCTTTATGAATCTGGAGTTAGTTAATAGATGATCGATCACATCTGTTTTAAGTTTTAAGATCTCGTTCGCACTTTGGGAATGATAAATTGATTAGGATTATGGATGGTCGGGTCACATCCACCCTGAGTAAATACGCAAAGTCGTAGATGGACGGATCCGTCATCCTCGAGCTTGTAAATGTGAAAGACGAGGTCGTTAGATGGACGGATCCATCCTCCTCGAGTTTAGATCGCACATGGGTGAGGTCGTGGGTGGACGGATCCACCCTCCTCGAGCCCACGTTTTGGATTTTAAGTTTATACTCCGATGTTAGCACAAAATTGGTCACTAACACCCTTGAATAGAATTGTGTAGAGAAATTAATGAAGAAAGTAAATTAAAGCAAAGAAGTAACACAGTTGAATGCAAAACGAACAACAAAAACGAGAACACCAGATTTATAGTGGTTCAGCGTAATTGCCTACGTCCATTTTGAATATAATCTTTATTACTTTTCCAATCACTTAAGTACAGATACAATCCACAAATAGACAACTTGAATACAATTTTGAACAGAAAAGAAGTGAGTATAGAAAATGGTAGAGTATCCCTGGAGTTCTCCAAAAAAGGTCCCCTTCAACTATACCCCTGCCCCTCTATTTATAGACAAAGACAGGCTAGGTCCCCCATGTTGGCCCACGACCAAGATAACTCGATCCAAAAATGATGCTTTAGGACGACCAATCCAGGTACACCGAGCTATATTAGCCGAACCAGAGGTCCCTTGTGGATGACTCGAAGCGAGCTGTCATGTGACTCAGAGCAGCCGAAAATGTGACTCGAAGCATGGAAATACTGAACGTATCCCCCAGTTGATTATTTGCTGGTTTTATGAACTAGGCATGCCGATCCACATATGCCATATTAAGGCCGACCCATACCTGACCAAACTACCTTGTTCCCCCAATCACGACCGAGCGATGTATACCGAGAAACCTGGGCCGAGCCATGCGCTCCGAACCACCTAGGCCGAGCCATGTTCTTCGAGCCACCTAGGCCGAGCCATGCGCTCCAAGCCACCTAGGCCGAGCCATGCGCTCCGAACCATGAATGACCAGACCACCTTGGCTTATGCACCATGATCGATCCATGTACACCGGGCCATGCACGACCGAACCATATTAGGCTTCATTCCTCCAATCCTTTCTCAACTCGACCCCCGTTCGAGCCCAATCATATCTCCTGCTACTATCGTCTTGTAGCCGGGCCAAGTAGTCGGGTAACATTTCCCCCCTAAAGTGTGTCTTGTGAATCAACATGATGCGCTTTGAATTAGCGAGCAATCTCCTCCTTCAAAAACTAGATTGTTTAGAATGATGATTGACTGTCGCCTTTTCATTGGTTTTTTGACGAATCTCCATTTCATTCAAACATACTAGTTCAATCTCGAAGAAATTTTCAAAATCTTGTTTTAACTTTTCAAAAGCTGAATGTACATAACCTTTCAAAGGTTAAACCATGCTAGAATTCATAAACCAATATTTCTCCACCGACTCGATAGCATCTATCTCTTCGTACAGTTTCATCTTTCATTGCCATAATGTGTGTATACGTTCATGTACACACATTTCGTTTTATTATTATTGTCGTCATTTCATTCATCATTTTTTTAGATAACAAAATTGGGTCGGCATATGGAGGCCGACCCACTTGGTCGGTTCCTTTGGCAAAAAGGTGGGCTGACGTACCAATACCGACCCACACGATTGGTACTTGCTTCACCGACCCAGTAAACACGTGCTGACCGGTTCCATTGGGTACAGCTCGTTCATCTCCCTCCTCTTGTCATATAAAAGCTCCTGCCTTTTCCTTTTCTTCCCTTCATATTTTTTGCACTACTCTCACAAGCTTGCCAACCTTTCTCCTCTTGATCCTTGTCTACCACTCAACCCATCCTCCTCTTATCCAAACCTAGATCTCCAACCTTGTAACTCTAGTCACCCTCTAATTCGAACAATTTTCAGCTCTTAGCTCAACAATTGCTACGAGATTCAAGCCACTCACATAGTTATGAATTTTTTATCCAGTCCACCCCCCTAAGCCTAGAGCTTGTTTTGCATTCGAGTCCATAGGTTTGGTGGGAGATGATAAAGTGGAGAGAGCCGAAAAGGAGTTCACGCTTTAGGATAGTGTAGCTTTAACCTTGGGGTCGACGTCGTGGAGAGCTAGAAGGCAGAGTCGATAGGTTTTTGAGGGCAGGGCTAAGTCGACAAAACCTTATTGGGAATAATGCTTGGCATTTCGGAGAAGGATGAGCGGGTTAGTATGCTGAGTGAGAGGGTCGGTCGGTATTGAGAGAGAGAGAGATGAGTCGGTAGGAGTTTAGGAGCATGGGTAAGTATCCCAAGTGAGGGAGTCATTCGGTGTTGAGGGTGAGAATGTGGGTCAGTGGGAACTTAGGAGAGTGGGTCATTAATTAGAGAGAGAGAGAGGAGTGAGTGGATCAGGGTAGACTTTAAAGGGTTGTTCGGTAGTTTGGAGATGAGTGGATCGGTACCGAGCGAGGCGGTGTGGCTCGGTATATATAAGCTTGAATAAACGAGCGGTATTTGGTATGGGAATCGGCATTGGCAATCAAAATCACCTCATCTCGAACATAGAATATAATAGGACCGCATATTTCCATGCCTAAAACAATGGACTGACAAAAACCAAAGCATATGAACATATGGACCTGATTCGGACTAACAATCTCATAATTTTAATGATTGTAAATGCATATTTAACTTAATAAAAGTAAGCATAGCCTTCACAACATACGATGCCAATGTCTGATCCCAGGACTTCTGCTTCCGACTATAGGACAAACTTTGGTGACTGTTAATGATAACGGTCTTCAAAGATGATAATCTTAAGCTCCATTATGCTATATTATTTTTTAGAACCTTAATTTATCTGTACCCTTGTTTGAATCGTCACACTAGTTCACACACCACACGGGGAAATTTTTTGTCGTTATATCTGATATCTGTTATCTTTCAAGTATAGCTTAGACAAGTATCTATTCACATTAATCGCTCCTCGAAGATGTCTAAAAATTCAAGCTCCGCTACTGTTTCTGACAATCCTGGGCCAAGTTCTCGGTAGGAGGCAGTGGGGACTTTGAGTCCATCGTCAGCCCCCATACCTGGCATCTTAAACCCACCTGTTGCGGTTATAGGCCTGGCTCCCGATGCCGTAGATGGGGCCGTTGTTCTGGATGACCCCATTGACTCTCAAGCCTCGAAAATCGACGAATCTTCTCTCCATCGATTGTGTTCTATCCACAGAATCCCCTTCGATAACGTTCTGGTTCCGTCGGCACAAGATCGACCTCACCTGCCACCAACCGGATATACTACGTACAACAAATTTATGTGCTGGGCCGGAAGTGTGCCACCTTTCAATTCATTTATCCATGAAGTGTTACAGTATATAAGGATTGCTCCAGCACAACTACACCCTAATAGCCATGCATTTATTCACGGTACATGCGTTCATTTCATGAGCATCTTACTCAGAACCCCAACTCCCGAGAATATCCATTACATCTACCGCTTAAAGAGACGTACCGACGGTCCATCTTACATATTCCTCGAGCCACATCCCAAATGCCAAGTCCTAATGGGCGCGTGGAACAAGTTTTCTCAGTTTAAACAAGAGTGGTTCTACGTACGCTGTCCTCCTGGCTTTGCGAGAAGATGGCTAAAAGGACGTAAGTCTCATCTTTATCCCAATCTCTGTCATAAGGCTTGGAGTGCACCTTTTCTGAACTTCTTTCAACCCTTACAAGTATCCACCCACGACCCGAAGGCGCCAGGTATTCTGAGGCCATCGAAGCCATTCGAGCTACTCCCATGGGAGATCGGGACATTAAATCTGTAATAACCAACGAACTGCTCTCGAAGTTTGGATTACTAGGAGAGGGCCGCCGGACTAGCCTTCCAAGTGGTGCTACAATAGCAAGAATGATTGCGAAAAAGAGCAAAGAACAAGCTGGACCTTCGGTGCCCCTGCTGAAGGGGCTCGCAATACTACCAAGGAAGGCGAGATTGAAAAGACTGATGAGAATATAAGTCCTGGGCCAACGTCGGTAGCCGATGCAGCTGGCGTTGATCAACCACCGCCTCCCTTGAAAAAGTAAAAGAGTCTAGCTTATAAGTTATAAAAGAGGAAAGTTGGCGGAACTTCAAAGGTCACGATAACTGCGATCGAGAAAAAGCTGTCTTCCCAAAACTTAGAAGGCTTATTAAAGGGCCTATCTGACTATACCAATCCCGAAGATATACTGAATTATGGCTTCAATAACCCTGAGGCTATGGGATTTAATTCGCCTGCGAGAAGCGATGAAGGCTCAGACTCATCATCAGGGAGAGAAAACTCCAATGAGTAAAGCGAAAAACACTGGTCCATCGGGGGGATGCACTAGGACACACACGAACACTTACACTCCACCATGCACTTGAATTCCATTCATCGTGCGACTCCAACTAACTCATGCTCGTTTGACTTTATGTGCAGGTGAAATGGGGCGTACACATGGCATTAACCGCCTTCGTGGATCCTCCATCTTTTATCATTCTGGTCGAGGCTCAGGATTGGGCAAACGGCGAGACAGGAACGAAAGCAATGATAGAGACTATCGCTTCAGAGAGTCGTTGTCGTCTTCCAGATGGAGAACCCACGACCATTCTTTATATCCAAACGGTCCTCCCCATCATCCGGCACGTAGTGGGGAGAAGTCTGCTCAGAAGGGCTCCCAGTCCAAAGTCCCTCGCGACCAACCTTCCAGCTCCTCGACTACCAAGCAATCCCGTGAGCCTTATAAGAAATCCATGACTCCGGTTATACAGACTCCCCCAGCCTCTGCTCACGATCCGTCGACGGGGAAAAAATTAGCTGAGCTTAAAGCTACATTTCCGAAGATCTGTTTCGACGAACTGAAATTTCTCCCCGCAATCCATCCTATCCCTGGACATGTCAAACAGAGTACCATTGCCTGCAATAATGATGTATATTTTCAGCATGATGTGTTCATACACTTGGTGAAGAAAGTTTCAAAGGTCTCTATTGAATGCCAACACGAGATTGATCACCTCAAACTCGAAGGATTCACGACAGAGACATCATTAAGAGTTAGGATGAAGAGCTATCCTCATAAAAATCTCAGCTCGAGACTACCCAGAAAAATGCTAAGGAGATAGCCGAGGCAGTTAGCTGCTTGGAGGCCACTCATAAGAAAGAACTAAACGAGAAAGACTCTATCCAAAAAGAGAAAGACATTCTCGCTCGATGAATCAAAGAACTACATGAGCTTCTCTTTAAAGAGAGAGAAGAGAAAATTGTAGCGCAGGAAGAGTCACAAAGATACTGCGATAAAATCATCGAAACACGGCTTCTAAAGACAAAACTCGACGAAGAGCTATCCAGGGTTGAAGAGCTAAAAGAAGCAACTTATGAGGAAGGCAAGAAGATAGCGCTCACAGAGGCCGACTCTCGACTCGAGGCAGCTACCGAGGCCGGCAGAGAAGAAATCAAATATTTATTCGACCCGCTCATTGCCGAGTTCAATGCAAGAGTCCTCATGCACCGCGACTTGTCTTCTTGGGCGAGAATTATCTCGAGTCACTCATCGAAGCATGGGATACTTTGATTAGGATTAAAAAAGTGGAGCTGGGTGTCGAAGAGATTGATGAAGAGGCTCTGGTGAGGGAAGTGCTTCGAGGCAACGAACCCTCAGATTTATCAATGGCGAAAGCCCTCTTCGGGGGAGGCTCCCCTGCATCAAAGGACAAAGAGGATGCCGCTGGCCCGTCTGGCTCCAAGCCCCAGATTCCTCCTCCCATTGACTTGACCAAAACTCCATCGCTTAATCACCCAGAGCAACATGTGGGTTACGATCCGGAGAAGCCTGGACTTGGCATCCACATTCTATCCCCAATTTTGGAGGGCGATACTCCCAAGACGACTGAGAGCCAAATTGTAGCTGGTATGTGACCCTAACTTCTAAAGTTTATAGAGTCATCATTTTTGGCGAATAATTGTCGTATCTTAACATTCACTTTCATGAATTCGTACAAGTCATTCTGGCCCTGAACCGACTCCAAGGAGCGATATCGCCATAGAGTGGGAAGAAAATGAGACTGAAGTACTCCACACCAGCGACACCCTAGGTTCTGACGCTCAAGTAATAGGGGCGCTTGAGGAAGATAAGCACGAAGATCCTTCACCCGTAGAGGGGCACGATGATGTCGAAATCACGAGCGCTTTCGAGCACACTTCCAAGCTCAGCATGAAGGAGCAACTCGAGGAGGAGAAAAAGGAGAAAATCAAAGTAAAATTAGAACCTCAAGTGGTGGAGCTCGACAATCCCT
This sequence comes from Allium fistulosum, assembly GCA_030737815.1. NCBI lineage: Eukaryota > Viridiplantae > Streptophyta > Magnoliopsida > Asparagales > Amaryllidaceae > Allium > Allium fistulosum. The sequence continues at coordinate 371,129,728 of CM060902.1, read as the reverse complement.
TAAATAGGCCACTGAAGGTTATTCTCCCTGGTGGGATTACACCTTTGGAAGTTCCTCCTCCTCCCTCGGATACTTCATCGTTGGGAAGCAAAGGGTCCAAAAAGAGGCGCTCGGATTAGGAGACTTCAGAGAAACCAAAGAGGGAAAGAAAACCGAAGAAGTAGTTATTGCCTCGCCACATTTTGCTCAACTTAAGTAACTTAGAACCATGTAGTTGTTTTACTCTCTTTTTTTATAGTCATCGTAGATAGATTTTGGCTTTGGACTTCGGAGAAGTTGTAATGAAATTTCTTTTTCGATTAGTAAATAAAATTTTGCTTCTTTGTATTCCCAAAATTTTCATTGCATAGTTTTATAATTCAATCCGAACCTGAAATTCAGAGTTTCGTGAGTCATTTGAACTCCAGTTCGTCTCTAAAAGACTTAGGGATTTCTTGAATCGTTTATACTCTGGTCCGCACACTGGGGACTTAGAGATTTTTGAATCGTTTATACTCTAGTCCGCACTCTGGGGACTCAGAGTACTCAAGTTCGCACTCTGATAACTTAGAGATTTTTGAATCGTTTATACTCTAGTCCGTACTTTGGGGACTCAGAGTACTCAAGTCCGCACTTTGGGGACTTAGAGATTTTTGAATCATTTATACTCTAGTCCGCACTCTGGGGACTCAGAGTACTCAAGTCCGCACTCTGGGGACTTAGAGATTTTTGAATCATTTATACTCTAGTCCGCAATCTGGGGACTTAGAGTACTCAAGTCCGCACTCTGGGGCTTAGAGATTTTTGAATCGTTTATACTCTAGTCCGCACTCTGGGGACCTAGAGATTTTTGAATCGTTTATACTCAAGTCCACACTCTGGGGACTCAGAGTACTCAAGTTGCACTCTGGGGACTCAGAGTACTCAAGTTCGCACTCTGGGGACTTAGAGATTTTTGAATCGTTTATACTCTAGTGCGCAGCCTGGGGACTCAGAATACTTAAGTCTACACTCTAGGGACTTAGAGAATTTTTGAATCATTAGCTGATCGACTTTTAGTTTTGTGTGTACATTTATACGCCAGACAAATTAATGCAATTTAATTTTTCCATGAAATTATAAAACACAAAACACCAATAGTTCATAGAAAAACAGCTTCAAGCCTTTATTAATTGTAGAAAATAGGGACAAACTAAATTGTCTTATTACATGTCGGAAATAGAGAACAACAAAAGAAAGATATACTGGAAACAATTGCTACTAAAATGAAAAAGAAATAAACTAAATATAATAACGGCGCAAATGCTCGCTATTCCATGCTCTGGGGAGTGTCATTCCATCAACAACCGCTAGCTTGAAGGTTCCTTCTCCAAGCTTCCGTCAGATGACGTAGGGACCTTCCCATGTGGGATTCATATGTGACGGGACTGGAAAAACTCGCTTCAAAACAAGGTTGCCCACATCGAAAGTTCTTGGTTGAACTTGTTCATTATAATATCGGGCGACTCGGTGCCGATATGCGGCCGCCCTTAAATCAGCTTCTTCACGCTTCTCGTCGACAAAGTTCAATGACTCTAGTAAAAGATCTCGGTTCGTTCTAGGATCATAATGAGTCACCCGGTTAGAAAGAACTTCAAGTTCCACGGGTATAACAGCTTCAGTGCCGTATGCCAAGGCAAAAGGAGTGTGGCTAGTCGCGGACTTGTAGGTGGTTCTATAGGTCCAGAGTGCTGTCGAAAACTCATCCACCCACTTGCCTCTAGCCTTCTCCAAACGTTTTTTCAAGATGGACTTGATTATCTTATTTACGGCTTCAACTTGCCCATTTGCTTTAGGGTGAGCGACTGCTGCAAACCTTTTCTCAATGCAATATTTTTGGCAGAACTCTTTGAATTCTCTACTCTCAAATTGAGTTCGGTTGTCGGTAATGATAGTCCGTGGGAGACCAAAGCGGCATATAATGTTTCGCACAACAAAGTTAATGACCTTTTTGGTGGTGATCGTAGCTAATGGCTCCGCTTCTGCCCACTTGGTGAAGTAATCGACCGCGACGATTATGTATTTCGCGCCACCTTTGGAGATTGGCAAGGAGATGATTATATCGATCCCCATATTGCAAACGGCCATGGACTAACCATTTGCGTGAGTTTCATCGGCGGTGCTCTCGGGATCTTTGCGTACTATTGACAGTTGTCGCATCTCCTTACATAGTCCACGGCATCCCGATTCACGGCCAGCTAATAGTATCCATAGCGGAGTATCTTTTTGGCTAGTGTCTGCCCCCAGTATGGTTGCTATATTCTCCTTCATGGACTTCTCTTAAAGCTCGCTTTATCTCGTCGTGGGCGATGCACTTAAGCAAGGGAACAGAGAATCCCTTCTGATACATCATTCCATCCTGCATTATACCATGAGGCATTGCGAATGACTTGTCGTCTCTCGTTCTTTCTCTCGGGCAAGATCCCGTGTAGCAAGTATTCTTTGAACGGGGTCATCCACGACTCCCTTTCAGTTTCCGTCTCTGACACAAAATCTACCTCCATCTCATTTATACTCGGGGCATATAAAGTTTCAACGGGAACCAAGCCCATATGCTGTGCATCACCGGTGCTTGAAAATTTTGCCAAGGAATCGGCTTCTCCATTTTTTTCACGCGGAATGTGTGAAATATCATAGTATTCGAGGTCCGCCAACAATTCTTGAACCCAAGCGAGGTATAGGGCAAGCCTTTTCCCCCTTGCCTGATAGTCTCCCCATACTTGGTACACCACCAACTGTGAGTCACAAAAGATTTCAACCGATTTCACTCCAAGTTCTTTGGTAAGCTTCAGTCCAGCGATCAACTCTTCGTACTCGGCTTCGTTGTTCGTAGTGGGGAATTTAAGTTTTAAAGCATAACAAATCGATCGGTTCTCGGGAGTTATAAGAATAACACCAGCCCTAGAACAATGGTTGTTGGATGCCCCATCGGTATATAGCTTCCATCGAACAGCGGGAATCACATCACTTCCACTTGGCTCGTCTGATATGGTGAACTCTGCAATGAAATCTGCTAGCGCTTGCCCCTGGATAGCCCTCCGTGGTAAGTAGGTGATGTCGAACTGACTCAGCTCAATGTTCCATTTGAGTAGCCTTCCAGAAGTCTCTGGTCGTTGGAGCACCTGCCGCAAAGGTTGATCGATATAAATATTGACCGGATGTGCCTGGAAATACGGGCGGATCTTGTGTGATGCGATCACCAAACAGTAAGCCAGCTTCTCAATCTTAGGATAATTTCTCTTTGCCCCCGTTAAACGCTTACTAACATAGTACAATGGCTTTTGGATTCGGTCCTCCTCACGAACCAAAGCTGCACTAATGGCATGCTGGGATACGGCCAAGTAAACATACAACTCCTCATGGTCTACGGGCTTTGACAGAACAGGGGGCCTCTCCAAGTGTCTCACCAGAGCTCGGAACGCGTCCTTACAATCCAGCATCCATTCAAAATTTCTTTTCCCTTTCCTTATTACCTTAAAGAAAGGAATAGACTTGTTGGTTTCTCTGGATATAAATCGGCTCAACGCAGCGACTTTCCCATTCAGGATTTGTACTTGCTTTAAAGTTATGGGTGCTTGTATGTCTCGAATAGCTTGAATCTTTTCTGGGTTGGCTTTAATTCCCCACGCGTGGACAATGAAACCCAAAAACTTCCCCGATGCAACACCAAAGGAACATTTCAATGGATTGATTTTCATTCTGTAAAATCTGAGTATATCAAACATCTCTGCTAAATCTCGAATGTGGCCGTTTGATTGTCGTGACTTCACGAGCATATCATCCACATAGACTTCCATCGTTCTACCAATCTGGTCTTTAAACATTTGATTCACCAGACGCTGATAAGTTGCCCCTGCGTTCTTCAACCCGAAAGGCATCACTACACAACAGTACAGTCCAACGTCCGTGACAAAACTGGTATGCTTCTGATCCAGAATGTGCATTGGGATTTGATTATATCCCTAATACACATCCATAAATGACAACAACTCGTGTCCTGTTGTCGAGTCGACCAGCTGATTAATTCTGGGCAATGGAAAACTATCCTTAGGGCATGCCTTGTTTAGGTCCGAGTAATCAACACAGGTCCTCCACTTCCCGTTTGCCTTCCTCACCAGTACGGGATTTGATATCCATTCAGGATGGAGGGCGTCGCAGACGAACCCATTGGCTTTGAGTTTATCCCCCTCCTTTTTGAGAGCAGCGGACCTCTCCGAGTCCATGCCTCTCCTCTTTTGTTTCATTGGCACATACTTTGGGTCAACGTTCAACATATGACTTGCGATGGTGGGAAAAATCCCACACATATCAGAATGGGTCCAAGCGAAAACATCTAGATTCGCTCGGAGGAAATCAGTAAGATCCCCTATCATCGAGGGGCTAAGCTGTGATCCAATCTTTAGCACCCATGATGGGTCTTCATGGCTGATTAGAATGTCAATCGTCAGTTCAACCGGTGCCGCCTTGGCCTCCTTGGGTTCTTCATCGTCATCTCTCGGATCTATGTCTCTATAGACCCGACTATGTTGCCCAAGCCAAGGCTCAGGCGCTACTTGTCAATTTTCAGCAACATGGATGCGGATAGGGTTGTCCACACCCTTTCCCTTCTCTCTTCGTTGGGCCTCTCTCAGCTCAGCCACATAACAAGCATGACTAGTTGCTTGATCGCCATGCACTATACCAACTCCACTATCCGTTGGAAATTTCAAGGTTAAACACCACGAGGCCAAAGCTGCCCTAAACTCCGCCAGGGTCGGTCGGCCCAGAAAAACATTATATGGGGAATCAACATCCAAACAATGAACGATAGGATCCGTACCCTCCTGCGTTCACCTTCTCCTAGTTCAACTGGCAATTCAACAAAACCTATTGCATCAGTAGATGCACCATTCAAACCATGAATGCAGGCTTTAGATGGTTTCAGATCCTTCGCCTCCATCTTCATTTGGTCATACGCCTTTTTGAAGATAATATTAATAGAACTCCCACAATCAATTAGTATTCTTCTCACAAGCGCCGGTCCGATCATAGCTGAGATAACCATCGAGTCAATGGTAGGTGCCTGCACCTGATCGACATCCCTACTCCTGAATACTGTATCATCGGTCATCATTCGCTGCTGTTTCACTGGAGTCCCGTCTTCTGTGCTCGAGCAGCATTCGAAGCCCGCATGCTTCAAGGAACTAGCATAGCATTCCATTTCTTGCCAACTCTTGTCTTCCGGATGAGGTCCATCAATTATCATGTTTATGACCAGCCTTCCTTCGGTCCTAGAGGGCTCCTCAGGTCGATGTGAAGCTTGCCCGTGATTAGGGTCGGATGTTCCCTGTCCGCCTTCTTACGGATTCTTAACAAATTGCTATAACTTCTTCTGGCGAATCAGCTTTTCTATAGCATCATGGAGGTGTCTGCACTCTTCAGTATTGTGCCCGTAGGTCTCATGAAATCGACAATACTTTCCAGTCTGCTTTTGTTCCTCAGTCGATTCCTTTGGGCGTGGCTTTCGGTATTAGAATGTATTACAAGTTGATAGAAAAATATTCTCCAAAGATGTATTCGGAGGCGTATATTCGCTATAGGTTGGGATTCTTGGTTTCCACTTTCTTGTTTCCCTCTTTCGTCCAGAATTTCCTCCTCCGGATCCTTTAGACAGCTCCGGATTATTTTGAACATTGACTTGGACCTTACTAGAGTTTTCGCCATATTGCTTTACCGCACTGTTGCTTTGCACCGCTTTCTTGCTGGGCCCTGGCGCACTGCTCAGTCTTTACCACTGGCCTCTTCCCTTCTCATGAATTGGTTCGCCTTTGAATAAAAGCGTTCTAGGGTAGTCGGTTGTTTTCCTGCCAGCCAATCACCAAACTCTGAGTCTGGATCTACTCCTCGCATCACGGCCGTAAGGATAGCATGGTCATTCGGATTGCTAACTTTGGTAGCCGCAACGTGAAATCTTTGCAAATAATCCTTCAACGACTCCCTCGGAGCCTAAATCACACTGGAAAACGACTCATGTCCTTTGGGTGAGTGGCATGGATCCTAAACTCCACGAACTTTGCCGCTAACTCATCAAACCTGGAGATCGATCGTGGGGGAAGTCTGGTGAACCACATGGTAGCGATTCCGGATAGGGTTGTTGGGAAGCATCTGCATTTGGTCGCATCATTTTCCCTAGCCGAGTCCATCATCCACTCGTATCTCATTATGTGCTGTCGAGGGTCGGTCTTCCCTTCATAAGCTAGAGCAGTAGGCATGCTGAATTTCCAGGGGTACTCAGCTTGTAGGATGGTATCTGTAAATGGAGTATGGCTCCTCGATATGCCCCAATCATCGTTGGTTAAGCCCTGATTCTCCCTCATCGGTTGCCTGACCATACTGATAAATCTGGAGTCTGGATGGGAGGAGGCAAGTCGATATCCGTCCTGCGCGATTGCTCCTGCTGGTGCTTCCTTGGTAGGCGATCACCTAAGTGTGCATCTTGAGGACCCACTTCACTACAACTCTGGCGAGGTGGTGGACCAGCTCCCAAGCATGCTCCAGATCCTAAGTTTCCCACTCCAGATTGGGAGCGACTCCCCAAGTGCAGTTAATGGGCCACGTTTCCAACAAGGAATCTGGACCATTTCAGTTGGTTTTCTCTTGGCAAGTCGTCACCAATTACTCTGTTGCACCAGTTTGTGCCGTTTCAATCCTACGACGTCTACGCCTGGGGTGTCCATCTGACGAAGCAGAGTTGTCGGATAATGAGTAGGAAGCAGGGCTTCCTCCAATGTTCTGATGCTGCTGCTGAGCGATCTAGGTCATCAGGTTGGTGTTTGCTTGAATCTGCTCATTAAGCTGTCTCTTGCTTTCCACGAGCTCCCTCATCAGCTCATTGAACTCGACCCGGGTGACAGCTTCTAGTTGGTTTGGGATGGTGGCGGGCTCTACACCTACATTAGCTTGATGATCACTGGGTCCCATTTGTTGGATGTTGGCGGTCTCATTAGCATCAGCGTTGTGGGAGGCGGATCTGGTACATGGTCTTGTCATCTTAGAGTTATCCGTAGGAACTCTAAGTAGAATCTATGAACTCTTGAGAATGAACTTAGATCTCCTTCGGGGATTTCCTCAATCCAGTAGCAACATAGTAGATCCTAACAGCCTGAGAATGTACTTTCTTAGTGAAAGCACCAAAATGTTGGCACCAAAATTGGTCACTAACACCCTTGAATAGAATTGTGTAGAGAGATTAATGAAGAAAGTAAATTAAAGCAGAGAAGTAACACAGTTGAATGCAAAAGGAACAACAAAAACAGGAACACCAGATTTATAGTGGTTCAGCGTAATTGCCTACGTCCACTTTGAATATAATCTTTATTACTTTTCCAATCACTTGAGTATAGATACAATCCGCAAACAGACAGCTTGAATACAAATTTGAACAGAAAATAAGTGAGTACAGAAAATGGCAGAGTATCCTTGGAGTTCTCCAAAAAAGGTCCCCTTCAACTGTACCCCTTCCCCTCTATTTATAGACAAAGACAGGCTAGGTCCCCTGTGTAGGCCCATGACCAAGACAACTCGGCTCACAAATGATGCTTTAGGATGACCGATCCAAGTACACCGAGCCATATTAGCCAAACCAGGGGTCCCTTGTGGATGACTCGAAGCGAGCTGTCATGTGACTCAGAGCAGCCAGATATGTGACTCGAAGCATGGAAATACCGAACGTATCCCCCAGTTGATTATTTGCTAGTTTTCCAAACCAGGCCTGCCAATCCACATATGCCATATTAAGGCCGACCCATACCTGACCGACCCACCTTGTTCCCCCAATCACGATCGAGCGATGTATACTGAGCAACCTGGGCCGAGCCATGCGCTCCGAACCACCTAGGCCGAGCCATGCGCTCCAAACCACCTAGGCCAAGCCATGCGCTCTGAACCATGAATGGTCGGACCACCTAGGCTTATGCACCATGACCGAGCCATGTACACCGGGCCATGCACGACTGAACCATACTAGCCTTCATTCCTCCAATCTTTTCTCAACTCGACCCCCGTTTGAGCCCAATCATATCTCTTGCAACTATCGTCTTGTAGCCGGGCCAAGTAGCCGGGTAACATCTGGCTTGCACTCTGGGAACCAGAGTTAGTTAGAGGATTGTCATGTATCAATCCCTTTTGGCTTTTGTGTGGTAGCTTGCCCCCGAGCTTGGGGTTTCACTTAGCGAGTGACCGTCGTAACACAGTCACTCCCTATTTGAATAAGTCCCACCGTTAGATGGAACTTATCTCTCCGTGCATTATGATGGTCACATGACGCATTTCAAGAATCACTACTCTGGCTCGAAGAGATTGCATTTTATTGCTGAAATAAGAAAGTATGGCAAAGTCAGTTGCCTTATTACAAGTTCGAATTTTGAAATGCATAAAAAAATTGCAAATGAAAAGCAGACTAAATGAATAAACAAAGCCTGTTATGTGTAGTAGCGACGGAGACTCTCGCTGTTCCAAGCTCTCGGCAAAGTGACCATCAACAGTCGATAATTTGAATGTGCCATCTCCAAGTCTTCGTTCAATAATATACGGCCCTTCCCATGTTGGCTTCATATGCGAAGGGATCAGATAGATTCTCTTGAGCATGAAATTGCCAAGTTCAAAGGTTCTAGGTCGGACCTTAGCATTGTATAATCAGGCGACTCGACTTCGGTGCGCGGCTGCCCTCAAATCATCTACTTCACGCTTCTCATCTAATAAGTCCAGAGATTCGGCAAGCAATATGGCGTTTGTCTTCGGATCGTAGTAAGTCACACGATGAGAAAGTAATTCTAACTTAACCGGAATGACGGCTTCTAAGCCGTAGGAAAGTGAAAATGGAGTGTGGCCAGTCGTGGACTTGTTGTTTGTTCGATATGCCCATAGGGCCATAGTAAGCTATCGACCCATTTTCCTCCGACCTTCTCCAGTCGTTTCTTCAGAATGGATTTGATAACTTTATGAACAGCTTCAACCTGTCTATTTGCTTGAGGGTGAGCAACTGCCGAGAACTTCTTCTGAATGTGGAAACGTTGACAGAAGTTCTTGAACTCGGCACTATCAAATTGGGCTCCGTTGTCGGTGATAATAGTATGTGGGAGGCCAAATCGACAGATAATGTTGCGTACTACAAAGTTGATTACTTTCTTCGTCGTGATGGTAGCAAGGGGCTCGACTTTCGCCCATTTGGTAAAGTAGTCAACTGCAACGATGGCGTACTTCGCTCCACCTTTAGCCAGAGGTAGAGACCCAATTATATCAATGCCCCATATGGAAAACGACCATGGACTGACCATTTAGGTGATTTCGATAGGCGGGGCTCTGGGAATCCGGGCATGTTTCTGACATCTGTCACATTTCTTGGCATAGTCTAATGCGTCCTGATTCACAGTTGGCCAATAATATATGTATCGGAGTATCTTCTTAGCAAGGGCTTGCCCCCCGGTGTGATTGCCACATTCTCCCTCGTTCACGTCATGTAACGCTCGTTTGATTTTGTCGTGGGTGATACATCGGAGTAAAGGAATGGTGTATCCTCTCCTGTACATGACTCCATTTTGGATAATGAATCGTGAAACTTTTCGGAGAACTTGTCTTTTCTCACTTCTACGCTCGGACAAAGCTCCATGCTCAAGATAATTTCTGAAAGGGGTCATCCATGACTCCTTCTCAGGTGTGGCTTCATGCACCCAGTCTATCTCTATCTGATCGATACTCGGAGAGGTAAGTGTCTCAACAGGGACGAGTCCCATTTGCTGTGCTTCATCGGTGCTAGCCAGTTTTGCCAAAGAATCGGCCTTTCGATTGCCCACCTGGGTATGCAGTAGATGACATATTAATCGAACCGATTCAGTACTTCCTAGACCTGAGCGAGGTAAGCAGCCAACCTCCATTCTCTAGCTTGGTATTCTCCTCGAACTTGGCATACGACCAATTGCGAATCAAAATAAATCTCCAAAACAATAATTCTGAAATCTCTGGCAAGTCCGAGTCCCGCAAATAAAGCTTCGTACTCGGCCTCATTATTAGTCGCATGGAAATCAAACATCAAAGCATAACATTCAGATCGACCTTCTGGGGTTTCGAGTACAACTCCAGCGCTTGAGCATCGGTCGTTTGATGCGCCATCTATGTATAGCTTCCATATGTATTCGGGAGATTCACTAGTTTCAGGCAAGTCCTCTGGTATAGTAAATTCAGCAATGAAGTCCGCCAAAACTTGTCCTTGGATGGCTCATCTCAGTGTATAAGCAATATCAAACTGACTCAGCTCGATGTTCCACTTAAGCAACCGATCAGACGTCTTAGGCCGCGTAAGAACCTGTCGTTACGGCTGGTCGGTGTAGACTGTGATCAAATGGGCCTGGAAATATGGACGGAGCTTTCTCGAGGCAATGACGAGGCAGTAAGCTAGTTTTTCCAACTTCGGATAGTTCCTCTCCACCCGCGTCAATCGCTTGCTAATGTAATAGACTGGACATTGTATTCGATCCTCTTCCCAAATTAATGCAGCACTGATTGCGTTTGCTGAAACTGCCAGATAGATGTATAGCCTCTCATGATCAATCGGCTTTGACAGAATATGTGGCGTTTCCAGATGCTGAACTAGTGCTCGGAATGTGCCTTCACACTCCCCGGTCCATTCAAAGTTCTGCTTTCCTTTCCTGATCAGATCGAAGAAGGGAATGCACTTGTCGGTGGATTTGGAGATGAACTTGCTCAAAGCTTCCACCTTCCTGTTGAGGCTTTGTACTTGCTTTATAGTTCTGGGAGTCTCGAGATTCCGGATCGCCCAGATCTTTTCAGGATTGGCTTCAATTCCTCGAGCGTTAACAATGATCCAAGGAACTTTTCGGACGCGACACCAAAGTGACACTTCAACAGGTTGAGCTTCATTCAGTAATCTCGAAGGATGTTGAACATTGTTTCCAGGTCTTTGACATGATATATGGAGAGTCGTGACTTTACAAGCATATCATCCATGTACACCTCCATAGTTTTCCTGATATGGTTGGCGAACATCCGGTTGACTAGCCGTTGGTAAGTTGCTCTAGCGTTCTTGAGTCTGAACGGCATCACTTTATAGCAATAGAATCCCAGGTCGGTGACAAAGCTAGTGTGCTCCTGATTGGGTAGGTGCATCGGTATTTGATTGTAGCCGGAGTATGCGTCCATAAAGGATAAGAGCTCATGTCCGGCCGTTGAGTCTACAAGCTGATCAATTCTGGGAAGTTGAAAATTGTCTTTAGGACAAGCTTTATTCAAATCTGAGTAGTCCACACAAGTTCTCCATTTCCCGTTAGGTTTCCTGATAAGTACTAGATTGAATACCCACTCCGGATATAATGCATCTCGGATGAACCCATTCCTCTTGAGTTTATCCACCTCTTCTTTTAGGGTGGCAGGTCTCTCTGGATCCATACCGCGCCTTTTCTGCTTGACCGGGACATGCCGCAGGTCAATATTCAATGTATGGCTCGCGATGTCCGGCGAGATCCCACACACGTCTGAGTGCGTCCAGGCAAACACGTCGAGGTTTGCCTGGAGAAATTCAACCAATTCCTCTCTCATTTGTTGGCTTAGCTGAGACCCGACCTTTATCATTCTGGAGTCGTCGTCATCATCGATCGGAACATCGATCGTCTGCTCTGCCAGGGAAGCCTGACTGTCTTTGACTTCCTCTTCATTATCATCATCTCATGGATCTAGATCCTTTAGGAACTGGTTATGGCGCCCGGGCATAGACCTAGGCATTAGCTGTCAATTGTCGGTAAAACAAACGCAGAGAGATTCCTCTACGTCCTTGCCCTTCTCTTTCCGCTACGCCTCCCGTAGCTCAGCAACATAACAGGCGCATCCAGCCGCCTAATCTCCCTGAACAACTCCAACCCCGTTGTCAGTGGGGAACTTAAGAGTTAAACACCAAGGGGCAATAGCTGCCCTGAATTCAGCTAGGGTCGATCGGCCCAAGAAAGCACTATACGGTGAATTGATATCCAACACAATGAAGTGTAACATCCGGACTCCCCGGTGATCTCCGATTCCCAACTCCACTGGAAATTCCACCATCCTAGTGAGTATAGTTGCACTTCTATTGAAGCCATGTATGCGAGACTGACACAACTTCAAGTCCTTTGCTTCCATTTTCATCTGATCGTATGCTCGCTTGAAAAGAATATTCATGGAGTTTCCACTGTCCACTAAGATCCTCTTCATCCAAGCAGGACCTATTTGAGCTGATATGATGTAACATCCCGCCTTTTTGTACGTTTTAAGCAGACACACATGCCAACTCAAACCATACAGAAGGGCGGATTGTTATTGGGGTGAATAGGAAAAAGCAAAGAAAGAAAAAAAACAAAATAGAGTCTCGCAGTGGAATGACAAAATATAATAATCAAATAACAGTTCATGAAGTTGTATACAAAACATTTGATTATACTTATACAATACAAACTCAGAGTTACACATATCAGAGATAAATAAATAATTTAGCGGAACAGTATGATGCAGTAGAATAATATAGTAAATAATAGTAGTACAAATCTTCGTCTTCATCCTCCAGAAATAAGGTCTTCAAATCCTGAAATGCTCAGGCTGACTCGAGCGAATTGAAAAGACAAAGCACTCGAGTCAGAACTAAAAGATCTTATGTGAGTTAAATCGGTGGTAAATAAATATGAGTGGAATGGCGTCAGAGATGTTTACGGGGTTTGACATCTCTTATCCGGTGTCTAACATGAGTGTAATAACCTAAGAGATATTCGGGATTCACATCTCCTAAGGATCCGTTAAACTATCTACTATGTAGTACAATACGCTATTATAATATGTCTACAGTAAGATAAACTATTAAAATAGCATTAAGGCATTACATTTTCCCCCTTAACACATTTTTATATATTCCCATAGTCTATACAGTACCGTAATCCCACCCGTACTGGATGCCATTAGAGGGCACTCCATAGGTATGGTACAAAACAAACTCGTAGAAGGCGCGCTAGGGTAGGTGACACGTCACAACTAGGCAATGCCAGGGTAGATATACCAATTACACTTCTGGACTGGTGGTAACGCATAGCAGCTACTACCGCCCACCTCGGAACACACTCCCATATCAAAAATCGAGGGGTGGCCACCAAATCAATCACAAAGTCAGAATATAGTATCGAAGGAGTGTGCTCGATCGGAGGAACGACCTTACTTGGCCCGTCAATTGCTCCTGTTTTAGCCACCTTAAGCTAACTCATGGGAGTCAGGTCCACGTATATACCTCATATAGGATCGTCGCCAACCATCCTACTTCATTTTGGAATCTCCACCGCGTATACAGTTGTCAAAGTGGTTTTCGGTATTGGCAGAGAGTATGACAATATTTGATCCCGGTCTCTTTAACAATCAATCACTTATTACATACCGGATGGTTTTTTTACATTTCCAAAACCATTTCATAATTGATATCAAAATATCATATTCAATTCAAATCATATAACTTTCGAAATCATTACTTACTTCCGAAATTATATCACATTGAAATCATAGTTCGAAATTATATATCCTTTCAAAAGTCATATTTCCAAAGTAGGCTAAACTCTCATTTCAAAATATCATATTAAACCAAATATGTTATTTAATTCCCAACTTAGGTTATAACATCATTAACCATATTCACTTAAAAATCGAGAATTTGAATATAAACCCATCCATTTTACTTAGTTTGGAATTTAGAAGAAAATAGTTATAAATAGTTATAAATAGTTAATATATTGAATAAACTATTGAATTCCAAACCTTTCAATTTAACATTTCAATAAACTATTGAATTTCATATCGTTTCAATCCATGTTCAAATATCAATTCGGATTACTCCAATTTCAAAATATTTCAAAGTTATTTTCAAACAACTTCAATAACTTAATTTCGATAGAATTTCATTTATACTTAAAAGTTTAACTTTAACTTTCAATTTAATCTGTTAAAACAATTCCTTTAAACCAATTCACATTTCAACATAAAACTTGATTTTTCAATAATAATTCAATTCATATAAATCAAATTTTATTTCAAAATATCATTTAATTAAATTCGAAAATTAAAGATTTTAAAATCATTTAATTTAACCAATCCGGTGTCCATATATAATTCTCTACCCTAGGGTCAAGTGATACAGATATTTATCATTTCAATCCGCAATTTAAAATTTTACGGTTATATATCATTTCAAACCGCAATCCCGAATTAATAATAAAATTCATAAAATCGCTCGAGTCTATCATTTCAACCCATAACGATTTTTCCTTAATCTATTGATCATTCGGGTATGCATCATTTCAACCCATAGTGAACTTGCAGTTTATAATGATATAAATACAACATCCATTTAACCAATATCAACAATCAACCTCCATTACAAACATCATCCAAATCAATCAATAAATATCAATATAGAACTGATAATCAATAACATGTATTTAACTGGCAATTTATATTCAATAATAAATTAAATAACGATTTAATTCAAATAAACTCAAATTAACTGAGATGATGATTTAAAATATACCAAACAGTCATAAATAAATTTCTAATCACATCAAAAATTTAATTTAACAAACATAAGAAATTTTAGAAGTTGTGAGTGAGTTAAAACACTCACCTTTGAATTTAAATCGAAATTAAATCCAATTTAAACCCAAAATTTGAACAGTCGCAGAATTCGTCCAAACCAACGTCAAAATGTTTGGAATTTCGATATGATCCCAATGCAGGAAACCACGTGTGAATTGGACCTCGTATGTAAAAGTTATGCGAGTTAGAACGAGTTGAAATTGAAATTTAAATAAAATAAAACAAAATTCACGGCCCACTCACACAAGGCCATGTCATCACGAAGACTCTCTCACTTGCCAACGCGTGCTCATCCTTCAGCCCGATCGAACCCAACTTTCGTTCAGCAATCCCACCGTTGACCGGCCATTGCTTCCGCCTCCGACCGCTAGAGGACCACCGACCACCACCATCATCACTGCCCTGACGTGGCGCACCCCCTGTAACCATGATCCAACCTCCGGCCGCCCATACCTCCGAGCGCCGCCGCCATACTAAACCCTAGATCGAATTATCCACTTTGATCCAACCACTAAATCAAGGCATCACCTACGCCGATGAACTCCGCTAGGCCTTCTGTACGCCGTGGTATCGTCGATTTGACGATCCATTGAAGTACATCATGACGAAACGAACGACCAAAAATAATCTAGCCAATTTCGGCCACACAGCAACCCAGATCGAGAAACGAATCACATAATTGACTTGCGCTCTTCGAGAGCTTCAAATCGATATATAATTCGATATAATTTAAGGAGTTTAATTTTTGAATTTTGTTTTGAGTTGCAATTGGATTTAGAATTGAGAATTGGTTTGTCTGCAATTGGAAGGAGGAGATGAGAAGGAGATGTACGTACAAACAAATGATGATAAGAAGTGACTAGGGTTTATAACGAGATATTTATAGGTAGATCAGAAAATAAAATGAATGAACACGATTGATTTGGGTTTGAACGATAAACGACCCGAAAAGCCCGTTTCGACTCCGGAACGAAAATGGGTCAACCCATATATCAAAATAGATGTAATCAATAATTTTAAATTCAATGGAACAAGTTTCAATCCATCATATGAACAAGTTATGTTAAAATCAGCTTATTCCAAATTGATGTCAAATTGATTTTAATTAAATTAATTTCTAGGCGTTTCGAGCCCGTACGATCAAACGACAAGTCTGATCGTTACGAAACTTAATATCCTACAATAATTCACCGTTACAAATCCGATGAAACTGGTTTCGTCGAATTCCGAGTCAGTGGCCAAAATGGCTATTTTCACATTAATTAAATAAATTAATAATTAATTAATTAAATCACTTTTTCAATTCTGATTCTATAATTAACAAATTTTATCATTCTTGATTTCTTAAACAATTACAATAATTTAAACAACTTAGATATCAATTTAATGTTTGGATATTTCACCAATTACAAAGTTTAAATTTCAATTTCAATATATTCAGAGATTATAATTCAATTTAATCTGGTTTCCATCTTATTATTCAATCCATTATTATCAAATGGGTGAAATTAACATTGGTTCATGATTTATTACATTAATATTCTCAAATTTCATCTTAATCTCCATTAACGTAATATTTACATATTTAATTTCATTTATTTGCAATTAATCCAATTATTATAATTTGAATTCCAACAAATTAATAAATCTTGATTTCCATTCTTTTTATTCTACCAATTGTCATATTATGAATAAAATTAACATTATTTCCAAATATAAATTTAATTTACATTAACATAATATTAAATTATAATTATTGTAATTGATTTCCAATTTAAACTAACAGGCTAAATAAATAGGTAACATACAATAACTGTTACCGTTAACTTTTAAATACACTATAAGTTTATTAGTTTTAACCAAAAGTTTTTATTTAATTACCATTTATTATATATTATTTCATTAATTGTTTCAATATTTACATTTGTTTCTTATTTTCAATTTTATAACCAAGTATAACATTTACATTATTTCAATTATTGGAATTACATTCAAATTGTTAATAATTAGCTTTAATTATCATTTGTTACATTCGATTTCAGTATTCATTTCATTATTAAATTAAATTTTTTTATTACTTCTATATTATATTACCAAAATCTTATTAAATTAACAAATTTAACTATCGAAAATCTTCGGGTCGTTACATATGATTAGTGGATCGATGGTAGGGGATTCGACTCTATCGGCATCCCTATCTCAGAAAACGATGTCGTCTGTCATCGTCTTTTGTTGTTTAGCCGGAACCCCATCGTCAAGATTACTGCAACATTCGAAGCTCGCATGCCTAACTGAGCTAGCATACGACTCCATTTCCTTCCAGCTTCGGTCAGCTGAATGAGGACCACCACTTACTTTGTTAATAACCAACCTCCCGCCAGTACATGCGGGTTCCTCTGGTCTAGCCTGATTTTGTACTTGATTCTGATTCAATGGGCCCGCACCTCCATCCTGCAGCACCCGAACGAATTGTTCCAACTTCCTCCCATGGATTAGCTTCTCAATAATGTCCTGTAAATGGCGACACTCATTAGTATTATGGCCATAGAAATCATGGAATCTATAGAATTTTCCGGATTGAATCTGCTTTTTGGACGACTGCTTCGGAGTAAGCTTCTTATATTGGCCAGTATTACAAGTCTGCAAGTACACATTCTCCAGAGAGGTATTCAAAGGAGTATAGGTGTCAAACATTGGAGCTCTGCATCTCGGTCTGCGAATTTGATCTCACTTCTTACCCTGACTTCCATCGCCTTTCTGCTGATTCTGCTTATTCTGTATATTTAACTACACTTTACCGGAACTCTCATCGGTTTGCTTCACAGATACATTAATTTGAATACCTTCCACGCTGAGCCCCATGTCATCCTTCTTCCTAGACTATTTAGCATCTTCTCTTCTTAAGAACTGGGCTGCTTTAGAGTAGAAACGGTCCAGCAACGCGGGGGGTTTCCCAACCAACCAGTTGCCAAATTCGGAATCAGGATCGATTCCTTTAGTCGGCGCCATCAATATGGAATTATCAATAGGGTTACTAATCTCTGTGCAAGTGGCATGGAATCTTTCCAGATAACATCTGAGCGTCTCTCCTAGAGCCTGAGTGATGCTGGATAAGGTGTTAACAACCTTAGGTCTTGTGACGAGCATACGAAACTGTTCGACGAATTTCGTTGCCAACTAATCAAAGCATGAAATGGGTCGGGGCGGTAGGCGAGTAAACCACATGGTTGCGATACCCCCGAGGGAGATAGGAAAACTTCTACATTTGACCGCATCGTCAGCTCATGTGGCATTCATAAGCCATTCATACTTTAAGATGTGTTGGTTAGGTTCTAAAATCCCTTCATAAACAGGTAAAGTTGGCATTCTGAATCGACGGGGCGGTTCAGCAAAAAGGATGTCATTAGTGAAGGGTGTATGACTCCGGGAGATTCCCCAGTCATCATTGGAGAGGCCCTGACTTTCACGAATCATTTGACAGATCATGGTCGGGATGTATGGTATCAGGGCACTCTTAGCGTTCTGGGCCAAGGTGTGGTCGGGTTCACAATGCGAGGATGGCTCGGGCATGGTCTACGGTCAATGCCTCGCCTCCTTGGCTCCAGGTCTTCGGGCACAAAGGGTTCAAGGGTACGATTGTGTTGATGAAGGTTCATATCTGCTTGGATCCGATTGTCAGCTTTCAAGTGTATGGCGGCGGCAGCAGCATGGCCATCAACAGTGTGATAAGGAATTGCCCCTCCTTGGGAGGAGGGTCCAGCCTAGTGACTTGTAGATGGACCAGCTCCTGCTTGTCCAAGATTCAGATTCCGATGATGCTCAGGAGCTTGCGCATAGCTTCCATCCAGTCATGGGCGTGTGGATCTGTGATCAAAGGAAGCCGAGCTTTCAGTGGATGAGTAGGAAGCTTGATCCCTTCGGGATCTCCTTCATCTTTCTTGATTCAGTCGGTTGGTTAACTCCGTGTTATCACAGATCTGCTGGATAAGCTGCTGGCGGCTTTGGGTCAATTCTCGCATCAACATCTGGAACTCCTCCCTAGTGATAGGGCCTTGTGGATCTGAAGGTCCAGCTGAATTCTGACCTGTAGCGATCAGCTACGTAGGGTTCTGTCTATCAAATCCTTCTTAATCTGCATCGTTTAAGGTGGTCCTAGTGGTAACCATGGTGAAAGATGTAGCTTCTTCCTATATTTGATGCAATCTGAATAGGATGGAAGAACTATAGGATGTGAGATCTGGATCTTCTCTTTAAATTCTTGCAATCCAACGATGGTAGTAGATCCAGAGAGCAGGAGAAGGTTTATCGATCTCAAGGGGTGCAGATCCAGCTGGGTTTTCTCAGTGAAAGCACCAAAGTGTTTGTACCAGAATTGGGCACAACACTCTTCGGATGTATTTGAAGAGACTAAAATAAAGAATATAAATGAAAAATAAGGTTAATCTAACAAACACGCCAAAAACAGACAAACAGAAGTATAAGAACACAAAGATTTAGAATGGTTCGGCATTGTAGCCTACGTCCACTATGGAAAGTTTGCTGTTTGATGATTCTCGCTGATTACAACTCAAGGTACAATGAAGATTCCGGCAGAGTATCGGTGTAGGAGAGTCAAAAGTCCATTTTCTGAAGGCCTAGGACTGCTATTTATAGGTGTAGGCTAAAAATATCTGGCTCAAATCTTGGAAGACTCTTTCTCTCTCGTTGGAGGGCCCACCAGATCGATCCGAGGTGGATTGGGATCGATCCCTGATCGATACGTATGAATTTCGTATCGATCCAAAACGGCTCCATTTGGGTCGAGATCGATCAGAGACCAAGTATAGGTGGTACGCAAGCTTCTGTGAAAATTTGGTGGCATTTGGATTTATAGATTTTGAGTTATGATCGATCCAAGTTTGGCATTTCAATGGACTGGCATCTTCGTATCGCTCTAGTTCGTATTGGTCTGTTCATATCCATGCTTGCACGTGTCGATCAGGGTGACGCGGCGCTATATTCTAGGATCGATCCACTTTTCATGCCGAGTGACCGAGTCTTCCTTTTGAACGTGCTTTGTTTGTATCGACCAGTATAACTCCATTCGTATCGACCTTTTGCACTCTACTTTGTATCGATTCCTGAAGCTACTTCGTATCGATAACTTAATGGCCGCTTCGTATCGATAGATGGATGGCTCCTCTCATGATCAGTAACGATCGATACGAACCATGTAGGTAGAAGACTGATACGAAGATTGTACTTATGGGACCGATTCGAAATGACGTTTACGGATGGATACGAACTATTGTTAACCATGATTAATACGAAGTAGGATAAACTTGATGGATACGAACCAGCGCTCACTTGATGGATACAGAGCAATGTATGGTTGATGGATACGAACCATATGTGTTCCATGTGAGACTTGATTGATCAATACCTTGTGCATACGTACTCCGATTGACTTGAAATTTAGGATGTTGGCTCCGTAGCTTTGCTTGTCGTACCATATCGATTGTAGCTCGATCTGGATTTGGGCAAAATTTAACAGTATCCACAGTAGACCTATGTATATCCGATCTTCGGGACAAACTGTCTTTGGTTTCCAGTTAATTTCTTGGTGTCATGGCCTTGCCAAAAGGTGGGATAACAGTTATATTTTCCTATTTTAGAAAAATATCCTAGCATCGTATTTACTTAACCAATCCATACCCAAAATAATCCCAAAGCTTATAAAATCAAACACATGCAAACTGCAGGCAAATATATGATCTAAAAATTCAAACTCTAATTGGTCACATCTCATCCCTAGAGTTGCATACCCTCGATCGGTTGCACTAATTTTTATAATGCCCAATTTGATCACAATTGATGCGCTTGATATTCTTTCTTCGATAACTGTCTTTCCATCATCTGAACGTCATTCGTTCATGAAATGCCATTTCTTATCCCACTTATAGCAAATAACTTTAACTTTTCTTTTCATGGCAGCCTCGCCCTTCTGAGCTCCCTTTTTCTGAATGAACTTACTTTTCTAACTCAGCTCACTCCGAGTCTCCACTGCTTTGTTAGCTCTAAATAAAGAAAGCATCTCTTTATTCCTCATAGCTATCTCTACTACCATGTCATATGGATCCCTGAGATGCGGCAAGGTTGCCCTAGCAAGCTCTGGTCTTAATCCATGGATAATCTTTTCATTTCCCTTAACCACCGTATCCACTGTGGCATACCCATATCTGGATAACTCTTCAAATCTTGTTGCATACTCCAACACAGTCATGTCTCCTTGCACTAACTCAGCAAACTTCCTTAGTAAGGTTGACATGGCAATTTCAGATATAAACCTCTCCTCGAACCTCCTTCTGTACTCTGCCTAAGTCAAGTTCTCCTCTGGCACTCCCACAGTAACATTGTTCCACTAGTACAATGCAGCTCCTTATAACTGCCTGGATGTCAATCTCCTCTTTTGCTCATTATTCAGACCTAAATCAACAAAAATTCTTTCACAATGGAGCAACTAATTCTCCACCTCGATAGCATCCTCTGTTCCAATGAATGGCTTCCTCGAAGTCTCGCATAGTCTCTACTCAAAACAACATAATTGTTGACAATTGAAACTTTAGGATTTGCTCCTCCAGTATTTCCACAAACTAATCCAACTGCAACTCCTGCTTGCATCATGTTGGCGAAGAACTGATACATAGTTTCCATATCCACATACTGTGTTCCAGCACCTAGAATAATTATTAAGCTTTTCTAGCCTAATAAATTCATAATAAATCATAAAAGCAAAGGAAAAATCCCTAAAAATTACAATAATTTAGATTTTATATACTCTTTAACATATAAAAATTTCAAAGCCAAAAACATTATTTAATAATTTCTAATAATTAAAACCCGAAACGAACTATTTTCTTTATTTAAGAAAATCGCAAAATATTCAAACTAACTCAAAAAATTATGAAATTAAAAACCCACTTCTAGAATAATATTTATAACATTATATCAAAATTTCAAGTTTTTTGGATGTCATATGATAGGTTTTCTCACTTAAACCTATTATTGATTTCGTAAAATAATTCCAATAATTCATCAATAAACACATAATCATCCAAACATTCGAAAATGGCATAGTATCAATTATATAACTCCGATCTAAGCATAAAACCAAGAATAGGCAAACAAACATGAGATGGTTCACATTATTCACCTTGAGTGGTTAAAGAACTTGAGATTTGAATGTTGATTTGATTCACCTAAGCTTTAGATTTAGTTTCCTTAGCTTTCTTTTCTAGGTTTCTCCTAGCAATGGCCGGCCTAAGCTTTCTTTAGTTTAAGTGGAGTGGAAATGAAATGAAGGTAATGAGAGAATAAGGATTTTTGTTTAGAAAATGAAGCTTATTCCTATTTTTCCCTTCCCATACTTCCTCCTTTTATTTAATG
Organism: Allium fistulosum; assembly: GCA_030737815.1. Taxonomy (NCBI): domain Eukaryota; kingdom Viridiplantae; phylum Streptophyta; class Magnoliopsida; order Asparagales; family Amaryllidaceae; genus Allium; species Allium fistulosum. The sequence continues at coordinate 371,107,642 of CM060902.1, read as the reverse complement.
TTCTAATCAACATTATTAGTTCATTAATTAAGGCTCGGCCCATATTACTTTTCAAATCTAAATCTCCTTATCCCTTCACAATCTTTTATTTAATTTATCTAATTAAATATCTTAAATAATGTTAATTAAAATTAGGGCAGTTACATTTTGTTAAAGTATTGTTTAATACCGAGGCTTCCCATATTTTCATTTTTTCGGAATCAGTAGAAAAACTGCAACTTTCCCTTAGAATTGTAGACACCCTTACTTATTTGTCTAACCCCATAGAAGGTACCACTAATCTGTGCATGATGTGGGAGGATGTGCAATTTTTTTACCTTACCCACCATTTTTCTTGTAACCTATTTGTCTTTGATTTTAAGGGGTTTGATATTATACTCGGTATGGACTGGTTGTCGGAGAATGAAGCTGTATTAGATTGTGTTAGGAGAATGGTATCTTTGAAAGCCAAATTCGGAAAATTTGTTAAGGTATCCTGTGATGATCCAGTCAAGTGTATATGTAGTTTCCTTTATGCTTTAGAATAGTCCCAAGAAGAGTTAGGGTCGATTGAAGTTGTTAAAGATTTCCCTGATGTTTTTGAGCCGGTTAATAATCTACCTCTACATCGGGAGATAAAGTTTCGTATTGACTTAATTCTCGGTGCGAGACCTGTTATTCAACTTATGCGTAAAATGACCCCGAGAGAGAGAAAAGTGTTAATAAATCAAATCGATTATTTGTTGGGGAAGGGACAGATTAGACTAAGTTATTCAAATTGAGGATCGGTTGTAGTTTTTGAGGCAAAGTTTGATGGTTGTTAAGACTTTGTGTGGATTTTATGGAGTTAAATAAGTGGACCATTCAGAATAAGTATCCCTTACCCTAAGACGACCTTTATGACCAACTTCATGGTGCTTAAGTATTCTCCCAGTTGGACCTGGCTACTTGATTTCACCAGTTAAGGGTAGTAGAGGATATTATACTCTTAACTGCATTTAGAGGGCCATACTTTTTCTTTAAGTGGTTAGTTACGCTTTTTGGGCTAACAATTGCACCCGCGTATTTCATAGACCTTATGAATCGCATTTTGAGGGATGTTTTCAATAAGTTTATTTTAGTCTTTATAGATGATATCCTTATCTACTCCATGTCCAAAGAAGAACACCAAAACCATTTGGAAGTGGTGCTGGAAACGTTAAGGAAACACGTTCTTAAGGCAAAATTTTCTAAGTGTCAATTTTGGCGGTCAGAAGCAAGATACCTTGGACATATTGTGTCGGGAGATGGTATCTTAATTAATCCAATAAAGGTAGTTGCTATTCAAGAATGGAAGACACCGCAGACTCCAACTGAAGTCCGAAGTTTCTTAGGCCTGGCCTGATTTTATAGGAGATTCATATAGGACTACTCCAAGATCGCATCACACCTAACCAAGTTAATGAAGAAGGATGAGAAGTTTGTTTGGACTCCGAAGTGCGAGGAAGCAATTGTGCAATTGAAGAAAAGGTTGACTAGTGCTCCCATCTTGGCGATCTCGAATGGAGAAGAAGGTTTGACTATATATACAAATGGTTATGGAGTGGGTTTTGGAGCAATTCCGATGCAGCACGAGAGAGTGATTGCTTATGCTAGCAGGCAGCATGGAGCCATATAGTCCAGGTTCTACGGATGCATTTTAGAGAAGAATGAAGCAAGTGGCTTCGAAGATATTTAGTTATCTTCTTTATTTTCCACCGTGTATGTCTATATTTTGTATCAGCATTGTGGGACAAATGGTTATAACTGTCCCTGGCTAAAGTTGGTATTTGTGTAACTCTGATGTTAAATTTGGGAACGATGCTATGTACTATCTTATGTTAACTATTATATGTGATTGCCTTACGATGTGAGACTTTATGTTTTTTTCTTTTTAATTTTTCTTTTCTTTTTTAGGCCAACGGCTTGTCTTTTGGACTCTTAGGTGATCATCACATGAATACCGTGGGTGTATTAAGTGTCGTCTTTAGCAATACCTATACCCTAGGGACTAGGTAGATCCCCATCATTTAATACCTAGACCCAAGGCTGACCCCTCTCTGGTGCTCCTAGCTAACATCGTAAGAAATCCCACAAGGTCACTTCATACTTCTTTTATGGGAACGAGGTGGACCCTACAATAGCCACTTAATACCCCAACCCCGAAGTAGACCCCTCTACAAAGATTTCCCACTACCGTACCTAAAGATAATCCCAATCATTAAATACTTCTTGAGTGGGAAGGAGACGGACTCTACAACGACCACTTAATACCCCCAACCCGGAAGCAGGCACGTACTAGGATATCCATCTTATGATTCGTAACCCAAACCTTAACGTCTTACATTAGTCTGACTATTCGTAGGTGTTGGTAGCCAGAATAGCTAGGCATGCTTACACTACAGAATTGGGCCTAACCTCACATCCATCGTGGGTACTGAATATAAGTGATGTCTTACATCAGTCCCAAAGTCACACTGCTAGTATCCAAAATAGCGGGAAGGCTTTTACGTACTTTGACTGACCTTGCATCTCTATAACTTAGTCGTATTTCCACTCTCTGACCTTACAATATATATACTATATATACAATACCTCGCCTACATTTATGAATTAAGGCCATAAAAGGTAACTCCTTATTCGCCTTTAATTATGGATTAATTTCCATAATTATCCTTAACTTCTTTCCTATAAGGTTTAGTGCTATCTATTAACCTGTTTATTTTATAAGTTTACGACTTATACATTACTAATATATTTATACCTAATGTAAATTATTAGAAAAACTAGTTTCTTATTAAATATTCCTATGTGTGAGTAAAATTATTTCTATACTAAGGTTTTCGCTTCCTATACTAATTATTGAAATGTCAAAACTTCCATATTCATACAAGTCTCGGTTCCATATAATAATTTACAAAATAGCTAATATCCTTAGCTAGACAAAACATACTTGCACATTTATTCAAAAATGGAATCAAAATACCAAACTTATTTTACATTAACACAATAGAATCGACATCTCACAAGGAAACAAAACTTTATAGTTTAAACCCTTTATATTCTATTCAACTTTTGCATATACAAGCTTAAAGTGGAAAAATGGATTCATATTTGTCTAAATTATGGAAATAGACGGTGCAAACTACAAATAGGAGAATCCATACTTTGCACATCATTTCCTTTTTTCTTTTAGAACCCTTCATCACAATAACATAAATTAGAAGTGAAAGTTGAATAGAATATAAATTATATAAATTGCAAACAACAAATTAAATTCTACTAATATAAGGATTGGCATTTTATTAGGCGAATTTTGGAGTTTTAGATTTCAGGTTTCCATATATAATATTTTCCAAGGCATAGAACAAAACCCAAACTTTTATTGCACAATTTACTATAAAGTGAAAAACTAAGATTTCCACTCACAGATAGCTTTCCTGGATTCCTTTCGTCTCGATCCCACGCCTTCGCTTATTTCTTTCTCTAGTTACCTTCTTTTTCATTTTCAATATACAATCATTCAATTATATATTAGATTAGATTTAGAATTTAGAGAATATGGAAGGATAGAAACAAAGAAATATGGGGGTATATGTCTAAAACTTATTACCTTTTTCCTTCAATCTGATGGATTTCTTCCTTAAAGGTTGAATCTTGAATCTAAAGAAAGTTGAGGAGGAGAACCGAGTTTTGCTAGTATTGTTTTTTATTGTGAATAAAAGTGAAGGGGTTACCCCCTTATTTATAGTGGCTAGAACGCATCCGAATCATACTATCAAAGTCGATTTAAAATAATAAAATCTAGGCTATTCTTAGCCTAAGAAAATCCTAGTCGACATTGGTTAACTGGTCGACTGGCCTTTTATTTTTCAGAGAAATCGAGTACTGACGTTAATTTTTAACATTTTATTATTTATTTCTCTATTTAACCTTACCTATACGTTAAGTTTACTACTAAATGTTTGATTATTTATTACCTTTTTAAATTTCAAATGTTAATGTTTATAAGTTTTTAAATATAAATTTGTTTGAATTATTTTAAATTTGAAAACTTCAAACATCAATAACTTCTCTATTTAAACTCCGATCATAAAACTTTATATATGAAAATTACCTAGAAAATCGCTATGAACACAATGGTATAACATTCGTAGCCAAATTCGGAAGTTTGCAAAATTATAATTTTTTGCCTTATTATTAATTAATAAATTTTCTTAATTAAATTTCATGTCTATTTTACGAAGTGTAACATTCTCCCCATTAAATATGATTTCGTCACTGAAATCTATGAGGGAGAAATAGTGTAACGGGCACTCTACAATAATGTTATACAACCAAAGTATCTATGCAATCATCCACTCAACCAAAAATATAATGTAGTTATGTATGCAACATACTATAGGTGAGCTCAACCCTAACGTGAATGCAAAATTGTGACATATAGGCATGTATGCAAACATCCTAAATATGTATAACATTCTATATGAGTGTAAAAATAATAGCAAAAAGTGTAGCAACCATCTTCTACCATCCAATTTAGCAACCATGATGCAACCAAAACCTATACAATAATAAATTTTGAAGAGAGAAAATTTACTAGAGAAAATTTTAGGATTAGAAGCCTGCATTTTCTCTTTTGTATCCAACGTGCATTCCGCCAGAATATTTTCCCATTGCACTTGAAACAACCTATTTTCTTGGTTATGAAGCTTCCTAACTCCATGCTCCATTGTGCGTGGGGTGGTATGGGGTGTTATCAGCTTAGTCTGTACATCTGCTAAATGATTATGCTCTAGTATAGTGACAGTGTCATGTAGACGTTTCCTTAAAGGGGTACATGGAAAACATCGTCGACTCCTGCTTACTTATCCGAAAGCTTTACCCGATATGTAAGTTTCCCCACCCTTTCCAATCGGTAAAGGCCCAACAAATTTTAGTACCAACTTCCCCGATGTCCTAAACCTCATAGCCTTCCTAAGAGGGGAAACTTTAACAAATACCATGTCTCCAACTAAAAACCTCAACTCCTTTCTTCACCTGTCAGCATAGGACTTCTATCGGTTATGTGCGACATTCATCCGCCGCCTAATCACCTCAACTTTTCCATAATCTTGTGAATCAAATCTGGTTTGAGTAGAGTTTTGTAGGTAGTTTCCCCCCAACAATTGGGTGACTTGCACATCCTCCCATATAAGGCCTCAAAGGGTGCCATGCCAATCATTGCCTGATAGTTATTATTATAGGTGAATTCTACAAAGGGCAAATGCTGCTCCCAATGTCCACCAAAATCCATGGTGCAAGCCTCCAATAAATCCTCCAAAATTTTGTCCACCCTTTCTATCTATCCACGATCTACATGTGGGAAGCAGTGCTAAGTTTCTATGTCGTTCCTAAGGCTAATTGCAAACTCCTCCAAAGTTCACTAGTGAATAAGGAGTCTCTATCACTAATAACGCTGATTGTAACTCCATGCAATCTTACAACTTCTTCGATATATATTTGCGCTAGAGATGCTGTCGTCCTATTACTCCTTACAGGAATAAATTGGACACTTTTAGTGAGTCTATCCACTAGAACCCATATTGCTTCAATGCCTAGTTGACTTTTAGGCAACCTATCTATAAATTCCATTGATATATGCTCTCATTTCCAAGTCGGCATTTCTAAAGGTAATAACAGACCTCCTGGCTTTCCTTGTTCCGCCTTTATCCTTTGGCACATCAAACACTTGGTGACATATTCCGCTACTCGCCTCTTCATTCCCGGCCAATAGAAAATTTGCTTTATATCCCTATACATCTTATCTCCACCGGGATGAATAGTCATCTTAGAATGGTAATACTCAGCCAAAACTTCCTCCGAAACATCCTCCACAACTGGAACGCATGGTCATCCATCTCTTCTAAGCCATCCTCTTTCATCGATCGAATACCTACAGGTGTGGGGGAAATGCTCTCCCTACCTAACTTGTCCAAAACCTCGACTATTTTTGCATCTCTCTTCTATTCTTGACTGATGTGGTCCATCAATGTTGACCTCACTTCCATAGCCACAAGATAACATAGAGTGAATTTTGATGGTGGTAGAAAATTGAAATTCAAGAGGAAATCCAACTATCTCCACTCATATATAGCACCAAGAGTAGCATGCCTTCGGCAAGAGCATCGGCCAAAACATTCCCTTTACTGGAGGTATACTAAATCTCAAAGTCATATGATGCTATAAACTCCATTCACTTTGCTACTTAAGGTTAAAATCGCTTCGGGGAGAAAGGTATTTATGGGCTTTGTGGTCGGTGAATAATTCAAACATTTTCCCTAAATGAAAGTGCCTCCATATCTTCAAAGCGAATACAATAGCTGCTAACTCTAAATCGTGAGTAGGATACCTCTTCACATGGTTATTCAAAATCCTGCTTACGTAGGCTATCACTTTGCCTTCTTGTATAAGAACAACTCTTAACCCTATACCATATGCATTGATATAAATAGTGGAAAGCTTTGACCCATCCAGAATAGTTAGCATTGATGCACTAGTTAACAGCTCCTTCGACTTTTCAAAAGCTTCCGTGTATTTCTCATCCAATGCAAAGACTAAGTTTTTCTTGGTTAGTCGAGTCAATGGAACTGATATCTTTGCAAAGTCCTTGATGAACTTCATATAGCAACCCACTAACCCAAGAAACCTTCTAACTTCTGTGAAATTCTTTGAATCTTTCAGTCTTTAGTAGCTTCCATCTTAGCAGGATCAACTGACAATCCCTTCTCGAAAATAATATGACTGAGAAATCTTACCTCCTTTCTCCAAAAATGACACTTTGAGAATTTGGTTTTTAGTTGGTGCCTTCTCAATGTCTCTAGTACCCCCCTTAAGTGATTTTCATGCTCATGTTCACTTTTAGAGAATACTAGGATATCATCCATAAATACTATAACAAACTTATTCAGCTACCCCCTAAAGACTTTACTCATCAAATCTACAAAGTATGCAGGGGTATTCATGAACCCAAAAGGGATTACCTCCCATTCATAAAATCAGTTTGGAGTGCGAAAAGCAGTCTTTTCTTGCTATCCTTAGCTATTCTCAATTGGTGGAATCCAGTGGCTAGGTCCAACTAAGAAAAGATTTTGGCTCCAACAAACTAGTCAAATAAGTCGTCTATCCTAGGTAAGGGATATTTATTCTTCTTGGTTAGTTTGTTAAGCTCTCGATAGTCGATGCATAGCCTTAAAGAGTCATCTACCTCAGTGGCAAAGAAAATTGGGGCTCCTCATTCTGAAGTACTACGACAAATAAATCCCTTCCATAATAACTCCAAAATATGCTTATCCAGCTCTTACCTTTCTTTAGAGGCCATATGCCTCAATGGTAGCATGATGGGTCTAGCGTCCTTCTCTAAATCAATCCTAAACCCGATCTCCCTTCGGGATAGGAGACCAGAGACGTCTTCAAAATGGTCAGGAAAGTCTCAAACTATGGGCATAGATGAGAGCTCATCTTGTGATAGACTAAGAGAATATAAATAGCTTAACTCGATTGAATTTTGGGATGTACAACGAACATCATATCTCACCCTCTACAATTTCTTAACCAAAAGATCATCCTATCATAATCTAGGATAGCCCCATAGTAAGATAACCAATCCATTCCTAGGATAAGTCCATACCCCTCAAATCCCAGGACATACATATTACATATAAAATCAACATTACATATATTTACCGCTATGTCTTTTCAAATCATAGAAATATGTGTTGAACCTCCAGATAGAATTTGACATGGCTATTGGTTGGTGACACATTAGGACTATATTCCTAAAGAATTAACTACATTCTTGGTTATGAATGAACGTGATACTCCAAAATCAAATAAGATACGAATAGTATTTCCAAAATTAATAGTTGTACCTTCCATCGCAACTTTCCTTTTATCCCTAGGAGGAGGTCTGCTTGAGATAGGTGCAACCTCAACGGCATAAGCTTGCTTACTTTGTCCCTCCTTTGCTAGCTTCGGGCATCAGTTCATGTAGTGTTCTTCTTCATGGCAGTGATAGCACCTCCCTTTGAACTCTTCCCTCATCAAAATTACCGTGCAGTCCTTAGCAATGTGCCCCTTCTTCGACATCTACGACTTGTCACACCCCCTTTCTCCATCTTTCCAAGGCTTTCTTATCCGTCCAGAATCCTCCTTTCTTTGCTCCACCTTGACTTTGCATTTGTCCTACCTTCTCCTTTTCCTCTAAGCCAACAGTCTGAAGTAGGGCCATTTCACTATCATCTCTTAAGTGGCACCTTTGGGAACTTGAGTTAGAAGTAGTTCCATCAGTAGAGCATTTAGGCCTTTTACAAACTTTATCGCCTTCTTTGCGGGGTTGTCAATCAGGCTCATCACAAACTTAGTTACTTCCGTGAACTTATTGATATACTCCTTCACCATAGAGTCTCATTGCCGTAGTTGGACAAACTTTTCTAATTGTAAACTTACTTCAGCTTTGGACATGAATCTTGACTCAAAGTAGGCTCTGTATTCAGCCCAAGTAATTACTTCCTCTTTATTCTTTTGAACGACTACGGTTCACCAATCCAGTGCCTCTTCCTTTAGGTGCCATGCACCTATCCTCCACTTAACTTAACCTTCCCATCCCAGCCTCAGAATATACGGTCACAATCATTAATCCATGCCTTATTTGCTATAAAAACTTTCCCCCTCGAAAATGCTTGTCCTCCCATATTTTGAAATTCTTTACATATTTGGAAAGTCTAGTAGGTGGGGTGCTAGTTCAATGGGTGGAGCAATTGGTGCCGTTGGTGCAAGTTGTTGAGGAATGGGAACTTGCCCCACTAGCCTTGGATATTGTCAGAACCATGTTGGCATTTCAGGAATGGTAGGTATCTCTTAAGCAGGTTGATTTCTAACTTTAGAGGTGTTATTCTCAGCCATTATCAACTATCTGTAGGCTGAAAATTTCGGATTCATCCCTACTCCTTACGATAATAATACAAGCTGAATCAAAATCTGCCAAGGGTATTCATGTATATTCATATGTGTGTGTATATATATGTATGTATGTATATACACAATAGGGTTTCGAAAAATATTTTCAAAAGTAACAAATACATACTCACACTTATACATATTCCCTTTGATCAAGCAACCTAGGGTCTGATACCAAATGTAACATCCCTCTTCAGAACGAGCCTAATATTTAACACAATAAAAGCCTACTGAACCATAGGTCTATTCCAAAGCTGGCTGTTGGTTGGTAAAGTTGATACAATGAACAATATAGCGCTATCTATCTATGCTTCCAAAATCTCACAGTGGAAGTGATAAAATATAATAACAAAAATAAGTATCCATTTTATAAAAACCAAATCTTGTAAACACAAACATCCTAAAATATCCATAATACAATATCTTAAAAAAATATTAACATGTTTTAAATTTTGATATATCCAAATACATCAAAAACATAAATAAATAACTAAACTTCCATAAATCCTCACCATCGCCTTCACCTTCTTCATCAGCGTCGTCCCCCTAACCTATGGGTTGTAATGAGGAGGGAGTAAACACAACAATGTCTGGTAAATGAAAATATCAAGTCTTACCATAATACTATTTTGGTAGTATCATTTAGATAAGTATTATGTCTTACGCATCCTATACTTTAACTTGCTAAATATACCTCTAACTGTAAGCAAAGGCTCTTTTAGTCCAGCTCTATAACGTACCTTTAACGGTAAGCCAAGGGCCCTTTCCAGTCCAAATTTCTAACACGGGTGCAATGCAATTATGGGGTTTAATGACCCCTATCCATCAATCATGCCCCAACGATGTGAGAGAAAGCACCCGAGCTACTTAATACCTCTTTAATGGGAAATAGTTAGACTATGATCATTTAGTATCTCTACCCTAGGCAAATCCTCATCATTTAATACCTAGACCCAAGACATACCCCTTTTTGGTACTCCCTAGCTGACAACGTAAGAAATCTCATAAGGCCACTTAATACTTAGTGGACCCTATAATAGCCGCTTAATACCTCAACCCTAAAGCGGACTCCCCTTCGGAGATTTCCCGCTACCTCACCTTAAAGATAATTATAACCAATTAATACTTCTTGAGTGGGAAGGAGGTGGACCCTATAGCAGCCACTTAATACCCCTAACCCAAAAAGCAGGCCCATACTGGGATATCCATCTTATGACCCATAACTCCAACCGTGATGTCTCACATTAGTCTAACTGTTCGTAGGTGCTGGTAGTCAGATTATTCAGCTAGGCTTACCATACAGAATTGTTACTATCCTCGCATCCACCCAGGATATTTATTATAGGCGATTTCTCATATCAGTTCCAAAGTCACACCATTAGTAGCCAAATCAGCCGGGTACACTTCTACGTACTTTTAATTGACCTTGTCTCTCTATAACTTAGTCATATTTCCACTCTCCGACATTATAATATATATATATATATAAACATACACACACATGTTATACATAATATACCTCATCCACATTTAAGCATCAATTATGGATTAATTTTCATATAAGGGAATTCCTTATTTTTTCTTTAATTATAGATTAATTTCTATAACTATCCTTAACTTCTTATATGGTTTAGCGCAACCTATTAACCTATTTATTTTATACATTTATGACTTGTACGTTACTAATATATTTATACCTAATGTAAATTATTAGACTAACTAGTTTTTATTAAATATTCCTAAGCGTGCAAAAAGTTATGTCTATACTAAGATTTTTGCTTCCTATACTAATTGTTAAAATGTCAAAACTTCCATATTCATACAAGTCTCAGTTCCATATAATAATTTATAAAATTGCTAATATTCTTAGCTAGACAAAACAGACTTGCATATATATTCAAAAATGGAATCAAATACCAAACTTATTTTACATTAACTTAATAAAATCAACACCTATATTTCAAAGAAACAAAACTTTACAATTTAAACCCTTTATATTCTTTTCAGCTTTTACATATACAAGTTTGAAGTAGAAAAAAAGATTCATATTTGCCTAAATTATGGAAATCGGTAGTGCAAATTACAAATACGAGAATCCAGACTTTACACATCGTTTTCTATTTTTTCTTCTTCTTTTAGAACCCTTCAAAAACAGAAATTAGAAGTAAAAGTTGAATAAAATATGAATTATTCAAATTTCAAAAAACAAATTAAATTCTACTGATAATTGAGATTCCAACTAATCCAAGAATTGACATCTTATTGGGTTAATTTTGGGGTTTTAGTTTTAAGGTTTCCATACACAAAGTTTCCAAGGCATAAAACAAATCCAAACTTCTACTACATAATTTACTATAAAGAGAAAAACTAAAATTTCCACTCACATATAGCTTCCCCAAATTCCTTTGGACTCGATTCCACACCTTTGCCTATTTCCTCCTTTAGTTATCTTATTTTTCATTTTCAATATACAACCATTCAATTGTATATTAGGTTAGATTCAAAATTCAAAGAATAGGGAAGAATAAAAATAAAGAAACATGGGTGTATATATCTAAAACTTATTACCTATTCCCTTCAATCGGATGGATTCTTCCCTAAAGATTGAATCTTGAACTAAAGAAAGTCAAGGAACGGAACTGATAGAGTTTAGCTAGCGTTGTTATTTTTCATGTGAATAAAAGTATGGGGCTTAGCCTCTTATTTATAGTGGTTAGAACATGTCTGAAATGTATGATCGAAGTCGGTTTAAATCAATAAAATCCGGGCTGTTCCTGGACTAAGCAAACCCTACCCGACATTTGTTAACCAGTTGAATGGCCTTCCTTAGGTGGTCGACTGACCTTCTATTTTCAGAAGAAATTGATTGCTAATGCTAATTTTTAACGTTTTACTATTTCTCTATTTAACCTTACCATCAACGTTTACTTCAACGTTAAGTCTTGTCATACCAAAAATTCTTAACAGTAAAAATGATGATTATCTTCCTAAGGAAAGTCTAACACTCCATATCCATATGTATTACAAGAGTTATGATGCTTTGATATATAAAGATCAAATGAACTAAGCTCGTCTTGGAAGAATAATACCACAGGCCAAAGGAAATAACCCATTAGCGGGTCTGAAGCCCGAAGCACTAATCTATAGTAATAAAAATCAATGGCTGAAACGTGCAACGGGACAATGAGTGGCTCAGATGCAAGTGGCCATTTAGGCAGGAGGACAATTCATCAATCCGCACTTCTTAAGCACCAGCGCTAGATGCTTAGAACAAGCTCCAATCTTAGTCGCACAACCAACAACCTCGGCAATCCAAGGAACAGATTCGCCACCAATGGCGATATAGCTTGCTAGCTATAAATAGGCGGTAATCCCAAGGCACGAGGATCTTCTGGCATATAAAAATAATAAAGCTATATTGTAATTTCCTATATTAGACCTCTATCCATAAAATCATTACTGTGGAAACGCCTAGATTTAATGCAATAAGCCTCTCGGCTATATAAGAGTAATTAAATAAATAAAGGACAATGGGCATAGGGGCTTTCGGCTCGAAACATTATAAAACTCTTGATGTTATTTCCTTTTAGTACTTTACCTTCTTCTCGTTTATCACCACGTTCTATATTTCAATGTTCTGTAACTTTAGCCAAACTATATCACATTCGAGTAATTTCATAACCGAGACCTATAATCCAACCAGCTTTCAGAGCTATACCCTCTGACCATGGGTGTTCATGTAGATGAAATTTTGCACTAACATTTTTGGCACTAGAAGGAGGGCCCGAACCTCCGCACTTTGTTCCCACTCAGAAACCTAACAGAGCATTCCGACCAATTATGTCAAGTTCCAAAAACAAAAGAGTCATCTCAGAACAGCCCCTCAACCGTAGCGTTCAACTCATTGAAGAAGATAACAATGAAGATTTTTCGCTCTCGTTTCGAAGAAGGAGAATAACCAAGAGTATGACCCTATTTATGAACTTTAAGCTCTCCAGATCATACAGCTTTCGATGTATCTTTAGGATTCCCTCCAAGAGTCTGCCCAACTCTAAGGGACGGTTAAGCACTGGAAAATAAAATCAAAGAATTAAGTGTTGTAACAGTGATAAATAAAGTTCATATATCTCCCTGCTAATAGAGCCCTCTTGGTTACCTATACTTTTTGATCTCGGAAGGTCAAACGAGACCAAGTCCTTACTCTACTCAATCGAAGTTTATCTCGGATCTTCCTAGAAACATAAGGGAGAGCTCCATTATCTTAACTATCCCCTTTCTATTAAAGAAGATCTAAAAGGGAGAAACTACTGTGTTTACCCCCAAGTGAATGGACGAGTGAAGAAGACTTTCTCAGGCCGTAGAAAGCTTTATACGGAAAAGGAGATTGACTGAGTTTATCAAATAATTACTTAAATATCTTATCTTTATAAATGTCTGACTTTGTTTCTACATTTCAGGAGAAATTAGTGTAGACTCATTTGACTGAATATGTATACTCCCCCTTCTAAAGATAAAGGATGCTATATGGATCTTTATATTTAAAGAAATCTGTTATCTTACCAAAGACGCTCCTTTCAAGTTTAGCACATTCCTCACTCGGTAAGTACAATTCAGTTTTGATACCCATAAAATTCTATCTCTTTTAGTTATTTTTGATTATCTTGTTTGCATTTAGAGTCCAAGGGCTAAAACTCTTCTATTGACTTGACGAGGTTGATAAAGAGTTTCACTTTTTTCTTAAAGACGTTAACCCTCTCAACGATTCACTTTCTCAAATTTGAAGTAAACTTGTTTTCAACCGAACAATAAGGTGTACCAATTATTCGGTTTGAAAAAATATCTTTTATAATCCAAAAAGCATTTTTTCCTAAAATTAATGCTTTCCTTTGTCATCTAGTGTGATCATCAACTTAAAATTGTTTTAGATGGCCAACACCGGCCAAAAGTAGTTTTAGATGGCCGACACCGGCCAAAAGTGGTTGTAGATGGCCGACACCAGCCAAAAGTGATTGTAGATGGCCGATGCCATCCACAAGTGGTTGTAGATTGGGACCCAATGATAGTTGGTAGACCTCGCCATAACAGCACCTCCATAGTTATGTGCAACAAAGTGTAAGGAAAATATCACCTGGGTTTAAAAAGACGTTGAAAAGTAGAATGCATGTTAATAGTGAGCCATGGTCAAGTAGTACCATGCGCTAGGTAGATTTCCGTTTAGATTAGAATGTTAGGTAGATTTCCAATAATAATGAACCATGGTCAAGTAGTACTATGTGCTGAGTAAATTCCCAGTTAGATTAGAATATAAGGTAAATTCCTAATAATAGTGAGCCATGGTCAAGTAGTATCATGCGCTAGGTAGATTCCCAATTAGATTAGAATATTTGGTAGATTCCCAATAATAGCGAGCCATAGTCAAGTAGTACCATGGACTGGGTGACCATGGCTGGGTAGATTCCTGATTAGATTAGAATATTAGGTAGATTCCCAATGATAGTGAGCCATGGACAAGAAGTGCCATGCATCAGGTAGATTCCCAATGATAATGAGCCATGGACACGAAGTGCCATGCATCAGATAGATTCCTAGTTAGATTAGAGTGTTGGGTAGATTACCCAATGATAGTGAGCCATGGACAAGAAGTGTTATGCATCGGGTAGATTCCTAATTAGATTAGAGTGTTGGGTAGATTCCCAATGATAATGAGCCATGGATGATAAGTGTCGTGCATTGGGTAGATCCCTAGTTAGATGAGAATATTGGGTAGGTTCCTAATAATAGTGAGCCACGATCGAGAAGTCTCCTGCATGAGATTAAAATCAGATAGAATTCCTAATAAGGTTAGAGTTTTAGGAGGAGAGTTCCTAAATAAAAATGAGCATTGTGAAAGGATCCCAACCCGATGTGTAAGGATGGCATCAAGCTAGTAAGGATAGACATAGAAAACCATAATAGGCGAGATGCCAAGGGGCAAGAAGGACCCTGAGATGGAATTAAAAAGGACAAGCAAAATGGCTCGAGTTGAAAGAACTAGTCAACCGAAAAGACAAAAGGGGACCTCAATGTTATAGACAGGTTATTCAAATGATTATTAGTACATTTGGAACACAATATACAAAAGAAAGGAATAGGGGGTAGTGTCTCATAAGCCTTCATACGCATTCCTAACCTTAGTTTCAACTTCCTACATGGGCCCCTCTAAGCGAGATTTAAAATGCTAATCCATCTTGTCGTATGTCTTAGATATCCATTCCTTCTTAAATTTCCTAAATGAGATTTTTCGACCATCCCTAGCACAAACAAGAATGTTTGATGCATTAGGCACCAAGGTTGAAGAAGAACTCCCTTTAGCTTGGGAGTGTCGGGAACGAGACTCGGAAGAGACAATTGTAGTCATTGAGAAGAAGGAATCCCCATAGCGGCATACCCTTTACCTTTGCCTCTACCTCGAGCCAAAGGGGCTGCAACCGTAACTTCGTTGGTATGCTTGCTATCAGTTTCAAATTCTCACAGCTTGATTGTCGAAAGCTCTCGGTGAGCTTCATCCTGCTGCTGTCTAAGAGTAGTTGCCGACTCCTACAACCTCGAAACTACTGTTCTAATGCATGACCAGTAACCGGTACTGCCTTCGGAATGGAAGACATCTTTCTGGATAGCTCCCCAAGAGTTCATTTCAAAGATTCGTTATCTTTCATGATAGCATGGATGTTAGCATCGAGATCAGGAATATATTTTGTCAACTTGGCTATCTTATCATGAAGACTCTATTACACGGAGGCAAGGTCTCCCTCTAACCTTAAGCAGTTGGGACATGAATGCTCCTAAAAAGAGATTTATGTTAGAAGTAGAAAAGATAAGTCATTCTAAGAATAACTCTATTTCATTCCACTAAGAATTAACACAGACAGTAAGTAAAAAATGGAGTACACAATTCATGGTCCTCTAAGGTAGGAAAATTTCTCCTTAGTAGCTAAAATGATCTTAAAGCCTCTACTTCTAGTATCAGCAAGGGACCCCGAGGGTCTATCCATATTGGAAAAAGTGATGTCCTTCCCTAAACCACCCTTCGGTATAGAGAGTTTTGATGGAGAAGAGTCTACTAAGGGAAATCTAAGGTTGGCTTGTAGAATACACTAGGAGAAATATTTTGAAACATGTTAACTTTTAGGTGTCTTCCCTTCGGTAATAGCTAAGCGGGTGGAGTTACACTTCCATAACTAGGAAGAACTTCCAAAGTTATAGTTAGGCTCGGATCATAGAATCTTTTGAGAAAGATAATCTTTTTGGATCTCCTAGATGAAGTTTAGAAAGTCGATTAAACTCTTAAAAAACCTCGTCTCGGTCATCTAAAGCAAGCTTTAATCTACTCCTAAGATCCAAGATTTGGTTGGTTAACCTAGTATCTCCATGCCTAAGGGACTTGATCGATTTGGCATAAGATCGGTCATCTGTTTCCTATACCTGCTTGATCTTATTAGCCAAGTCAACATTTCTTAGTCTACTGGATTTTAACTGGGTTTTAAGGGTGCCTATGGTTGCTAACAACCTTGAGTTTCTGGTTTGACTCCTCTTTCATAATACTTCATAGTGAGAAGTGAAACTCGACTTTCTCTGTTTAAGCATAGGTAAAGGGATAAGTACTTATAGAAACAATGCAACGAAAGCAAAAAAGAAATAATTCATCTAAATCCAACATCAATCTTGTTGATTCATGGGTTTTGATTCATGATGCAAGCTTCAGAGATCATAAGACGAACTATAAAGAGAATACTATACAAAGGCGACAAAAAGAGAATAAACGTATATTATGCACTATAAAGGAGACAAGACTACAATCCAGAGATTAGTATGAATATTTTTTATCGAGTCTTAGAATATTGTTAAAATCATTCCTCAAGTAGTCACACACACTGACACACATATAAATAGTTGTATATTATTTTATATTTAAAAAATGTGATCTGTGCATATAACATCAGGTCGGTCGACCGGCCAGTAAGCTTGGCTGATCGAACCTGTGTTAGTGCACAAATATGCACTGTTTTGTGCACGATTTTAAACTCAGCTGACCGGCCAGAATTTTCAGTCAACCGACCTGAAAATAACGGCTATATTTCTGAAGAGTTGCGATCGTTCGTGAAGAGGAATCATCTTCAATCCAAGAGATATGGTCACAACTTTTGATTGAAACTCTTCATGAAAGATTGTAACTATTCTACAACTATATAAACATGTTTAATTCACTTCTACAATCACCAATTCTTGTTTTATAATTCTGAAATCTATTCTCTATTTATTTCTACAATAAAAGCATTCATTCTCATTCAATATTGCTAGAATCACTGAATTAATTCATATACTTCGATTCTACACGATTATCCTCCTTCTAAATCTTCACACACACTATATATTCTTGAGGATTTGATTATAGGAGAATTGTACTATCAAAAGTCAATCCGTATTATTCAGAACACATTCGTCAACAAGTTATTTGTATTAAGTTGAAGTCCTCTTTGGCTGTTGAGGCGGAAAAATTCCTGTTCGGCTGCTCAGGTGTTGTATACCTATTCCTCCGGGTTAAGTGAGGGGTTTAGTCAAAGTTAAATCCAGAGGGTATTCTGGGACTGAACGTAGAACGGGAAGTTCGAACCGGTATAAAAATTCCTGGTGTGCTTACTTTAATTTTTATTTTACTGCTATTATCAGTTTCCGCATTTATATAACATATTACATGATCCTTAGTACTACACGTTCACTTTCATTTGGTATCAGAGCAGGTTATCCTATAAACGTCACAAAGTTATTTGATATCTATTTCTAGTAATATGGCAACAACACATACTAACGATTTTGACACTAACACTAATACTAGTTTCACAGAGGGTCAATCAACTTCACGACCTCCACTTTTTAATGGCAAAAATTATAATTATTGGTCAACTAGAATGAGAATCTATATGCAATCTAGTGGATTTGATATCTGGAATGTTATACAAAGTGAGTACACAACTCCTACTGGAGAATACTCAACTTGGAGTAACACACAAAAACTAGATGCTACATCAAATGCAAAGGCTATGAATATTTTATTTTGTGCATTAGATAGAAATGAATTCAATAGAGTTAGCATGTGCACTTCTGGTTATGAAATATGGAGAACACTTAAGATAACACATGAAGGAAAGAACAAAGTTAAATTAAGCAAAATCTCTATGTTGAAAAATCAATTTGAAAATTTCAAAATGAGGCCAAATGAATCTATAAATGATATGTACTCTAGATCCCAGGATATTTATCATGCTCTATTATCATTAGAACAAAAATTTACTGATTTTGATATTGTCACAAAAATCTTAAATTCTTTAACGGACAAATAGGAAAGAAAAGTCCTAGCCATTGAAGAAGCAAGTGATTTGTCAACATTAAAACCAGAAGAATTGATAGGTAATTTAATGTCCTACGAAGTAAATTTGCAGGCAAAGAGAAATGGAGCACAAGAAAAGAAGAATGTGGCATTTCAAGCAGAAAAAGATGACTATGACTTAGAGAATGAAGATATGGCAATGATTGCTAAAAATTTCAAAAAGTTTCTGAAATTCAAAAGAAATAAATTCAGGGGAAACAAAAATAATTCCAACAACAATAGCAAACCATCATCTTCAGCAATGGAATGTTATGAATGTCACAAGAAAGGTCACATGAAGAAGGATTGTCCAGAACGTAAAAAGAGCAATTTTAAGAAGGACAGAACCAAAAGAAGAGCTTTTTCAGACACTTGGGACGGCACAGACTCATCATCCTCATCAGAGAGTGAAAGTGACAATGAAAATGAACAAGCAAATGTGTGCTTCATGGCTTCGTCAGACGATGTAAGTGATCTTAGTTTTGAAGATTTAATTGAAATTAATTCTGAATTAGTAGACTTAGCAAAGAAACTTAAAAAGAAAAATAAAGGTTTACAAAGAAAATTAGATAGGACAGTCTTAGAAGTAGATATGTTGAAAGATAAGAAGAAAATATTAGAAGAACTTGAAATTTCTCAACAGTCAAATTCTAATTTATCTTCTCAAATTTCTTCAATATATGAAGAACTAGAAATTCAGAAAAATAAAAATGATGTTTTATCTTTGGAAAATAATAGTTTAAATTCTAAAATTAAAGAATTAGATTTAGAAAAATCTAGTCTAAAAATAAAATTTGATGACATCTCTAAAAATGTTTCTAATTTCAATAAAGGAAGAGAGAATCTTTCTAAAATACTTGAAAATTCTCAATCCACTAACAATAAATATGGACTAGGATTTAAGAAACAGAATAATTTTTCTAAAAGTAGGATTAATAATAATATTAAAAAGGATATTAAGAAAATAGTTTGTTTAAACACTAAAACCATTAAGATATGGATTCCAAAATCAAATAATGTTTTGATAAGGAATAAACATATCAAAATGTTCATGGAAACTGTTCATAATAACAAAAACTATGTTTATAAAAGGAATTCTGAACCCGTATGGGTTTGGCTTCCTAAGATCTAACTCTTAGGACCCTAAAAAGAAATGGGTACCAACTTTTTATAAATTTTTGCAGGTACCACATAAAAGGAGAGGAAAATGGATTTTAGATAGCGGTTGCTCAAAACACATGACTGGAAACAAAGAAATGTTGTCAAATATTATCTACTCAAATGGAGGATCAGTCACTTTTGGAGATAACTCTAAAGGATATATCATCGGTAAAGGCGATGTCAGCAGCAACGGTACCACTAATTTACCTCTCATTACTGATGTTTTATTAGTTAAAAATTTAAAACATAATTTATTGAGTATTAGTCAGCTATGTGATAAAGGTTTTAATATAACTTTTTCAGAAAATAAATGTAATATTTTCGATAAAAATCATAACACTATTTTTAAAGGAATAAGAGATAAAAACATTTATATCTTAAATATGAACGTTAATAATGATTCAAATTTGTGTTTAGTAGCTAAGGAAAATGATTCTTGTTTTTGGCACAAAAGATTTTGTCACATCAATTTTAATACCATAAACAAATTAGCTAAAAATAAATTAGTTAAAGGATTACCTAACATAAGATTCAAAACTAATATATTCTGTGATGCATGTAAATTAGGAAAATTAACAAAATCTTCTTTTAAATCTAAAAAGGTAATTTCTACAGAACAACCACTTGAACTTTTACACATGGATCTTTTTGGACCAACTCAAGTTCAGTCTATTAATCATAATAGATATGTGTTTGTTATTGCAGATGATTTTTCTAGATACACTTGGACTTTCTTTTTGAAAAATAAAAGTGATACTTTTGATAATTTTAAAGTTTTTGTTAAAAGAATACAAAATATTAAAAGTTTGAAAATTAAAAATATCAGAAGTGATCATGGAGGAGAATTTGAAAATGAAGTTTTTGAACAATTTTGTAACAAGAAAGGTATTAACCATAGTTTTTCATTTCCTAGAACACCACAACAAAATGGCGTTGTAGAAAGAAAAAATAGAACGTTACAAGAATGTGCAAGAACTTTATTAAATGGAACCACTTTATCAAAACATTTTTGGGCAGAAGTTGTAGCTACTGCTTGTTATGTATTAAATCGTGTTCCATTCGACCATTAACTAAAAATACTCCATATGAACTTCTAAATGGAAGAAAACCAAATATTTCATATCTTAAAGTTTTTGGTTCAAAATGTTTTATTTTGAATACTAAAGATCAACTAGGCAAATTCGATCCAAAATCCGATGAAGGAATATTTGTAGGATATTCGGAACGAAGTAAAGCGTATCAAATTTTTAATAAAAGAACTCAAATTATTGAAGAAAGTTTACATGTTTCATTTGACGAAAATTTTAAAAATATAAATCCAAATATTACTATCGATTCTGATGATGAAACTATTCAGAATAAAAACAGTAATACTAGTGAAAATTTTGATAATAATCATGAATTTACCGAGAATATAAACATTACTACTAATATAATAAAATCTCCACCTAGAATTCTACGGGATTATCCTGTACAAAATATAATTGGAGAAGTAAATACGAATGTTAAAACTAGACATCAATTAAGTCAAGTTGGTCATGTAGCTTTTCTCTCTAACATAGAACCTAAGAATATAAAAGAAGCCTCAACTGATGACTACTGGATCTTTGCCATGCAAGAAGAACTAAATCAATTCGAACGAAATGAAGTTTGGGAACTTGTTCCTAGACCAAGTGATCAATCAGTCATTGGTACTAAATGGGTCTTCAAAAATAAAGCAGATGAACTAGGAAATATAACTAGGAATAAAGCTAGATTAGTTGCACAACGATATAATCAAGAAGAGGGAATTGACTACGAAGAAACGTTTGCTCCAGTCGCCCGACTTGAAGTAATACGAATCTTATTGGCGTTTGCATGTTTTAATAATTTTAAACTTTATCAAATGGATGTTAAAAGTGCATTTTTAAATGGTTACATAAAAGAAAATGTCTTTGTTGAACAACCCCCTCTTTTTTATCATGAAAAACTTCCGGATCATGTTTATAAACTCAAAAAGGCTTTATACGGTTTAAAACAAGCACCACGTGCTTTGTATGATCGTCTTAAAAGCTATTTATTAGAATCTGGGTTTGAAATTGGTAAAGTAGATCAAACTCTTTTTATTAAGAAAACTAAGAAAGATATTTTGATAATTCAAATTTATGTTGATGATATTATTTTTGGATCAACAAATGAAAAGTTATGTCAGGAATTTTCGACTATAATGACAAATGAATTTGAAATGTCTCATATGGGAGAATTGTCATATTTTCTTGGATTACAAATTAAACAAATTGAAAATGGAATTTTTATTAATCAAGAAAAATATTGTTATAATTTAATTAAACGATTTGGTCTGGAAAACACTTCTGCCAAACCAACTCCTATGAGCACAACGATTCATCTCGATAGAGACGAGGAGGGCAAAAGTGTTGATCAAAAACTATATCATAGTATGATTGGATCTTTATTATATTTAACAGCTAGTCGACCTGATATAATGATGAGTGTTTGTTTATGTGCTAGATTTGAAGCAAATCCCAAAGAATCACATATGCGAGCGGTTAAACGCATTATTCGTTATCTAACTATAACCAAAGATTTCGGACTATTTTATCCAAAAGAATGTCCTTTCGAATTAGTTTCCTATAGCGACGCTGATTTTGGAGGAAGTCGGACGGATAGAAAAAGTACTAGCGGAACCTGTCACTTCATAGGACGTTCCTTAGTCTCTTGGTTCAGGAAGAAACAAAACTGCGTTTCTTTATCGACATGTGAAGCAGAATATATATCTGCTGCTTTGGCATGTGCACAAGTCATTTACATGCAACAAACACTTTAGGATTTTAATTGTCATCTTGAAAAGTCTATAATTTATTGTGATAATACTAGTGCAATAAATCTTTCTAAAAATCCTATCAATCACTCACGAACAAAACACATAGATATTCGTCATCATTTTCTTCGTGATTGTTTGGAAAAAGGATTGATAAATTTAGAGTTTATTAATACTGAAAATCAGATTGCTGACTTTTTTACTAAACCATTAAATGAAAATATATTTATCAAACTTAGACGAGATTTAGGAATAATGTCTCTAAAAGAGCTATAACTAAAAATATGCAAAATGTTTAAAACAAATTTTTTTTACTTGCTTGTTAAATGGTGTATTATAGCCACTTGAGCTATAGTTGTTTCTTCTCTCAATCTCCTTTTTACTTTAAATTCTATTTTCAGAAATCTATTTGTAGTTTTAAAATTTGTAATCATCCATTTACAAATTGGTTTGTTATTTATTACCTATGATGATAATTAAATAATAATTCTTATTCACTAGTTTTTTAGTAAACAAATACTTATATAAACTATGTTTAGTCTTCAAACAAATACTAAGAAAGTTTATATTCAAAATTATTTGAAAATGTCATCCAACAATGATGTTTACAATTCCGAAAACTCTCGTTTATCGTATACATCTCCGGACGATGATTCCGATTGTATTCCTGAAAACGGACCCTATCCTATTTTTCCCTTACCTAATCGTGTTCTTAAATTTTCTCCTTCCCCGGATAAAGACCCCCGACATGGCTGGAAACCATGGGAGAACCCTCATACCGGTTATACACCGAAAAAGAAGAAAGGCAAGAATGCTATGGTCATATCTCCTTCAACTAAACAGAAAATAGATGAGATACACCACTATCAACAACAACAATTGGATCTACAAAAGGAGTTATACTATGAACAAAAAAATACGGCAAGACGTTTGAGCTTTCTAGAACGGATGGCCATAAAAATTTGTTCGTCGAAAAAGGAAGACGTTGTTAAACCCACATCTAGACCCTCAACCTCCACAAATCATGCTCAATCTCTAGTAGCTCCTACGTGGTCACCTATAGAGAATGTCCCATCTCCAAATTCTTGGGAACGTCGATATTAACAACCGGTGGCTAAGCGTTTTATAATATATATATATATATATATGTTGCTGATTTTCTATAAGTTGTATTAATATCATGCACAAATAATAAAATTTCTCTTTATATAATTTTTATCTGAAACATCAAAACTGGGAAAAACAACAGAGTCGGTTGACCGAGTATACTGAGTCGGTCAGCCGAATTCCTTCCCGAAAGTTTCATACATTTTGATTAACAAAGTCGGTTAGCGAAAATACTTAGTCGGTCAGCCGAATCCATTCCCGAAAGTTTCATATGTTTCTGTTAACAAAGTCGGTCAGCCGACCAGAGATTTCGGTCGACCGAACAATACTAAAACTGCTGCTGCCTCTTCAATTATTTAACCCACCTATCTCTTCATTTCAACTTTCCCAAATTCAGATTTTTTTACCCAAACTCCATTAAAATTCTATCAAATTTTATATTTTCCCTAAAAATCAATGGCTCCTAGAAAGAAAACTAAGACTACCGCCGCTTCTTCATCTACTCTAGTGGATTCTCAAATAGCCTCATGGCTTGTGAGTGATAAAGCACTCGAAAGATGGATAAAGCTTCAAGATGCCAAGATCTTCGAGGAATCCTTCGTAAGTTGCCCCGATTTCTCTACTTACGGTATTGAACATGCCAAAATTGAAAGTGGACTTGACACCTTTCTTGACCATAGAAAAAACAATTTGAAAATTAACCACATTATGGTCAAATTATTTCTTGCTAACCTAAACCTTGTCAATCCTCCTAGAAACACTGAAAATTGTGTTTGGACATCGGTATGTGGTACGGAAATTTTCCTTTCAATAGATAGAATAAATCATACCTTGAATGCTCGACCGAGTGGAATATCGTTACATGATGTGGATTGCAATGTAATGAGACGCGACCAAAAAAGCCATCTCTTTTTCGAAGATGATGCTATAGATTTAAGACAAACATCATCTCTTCGACCAAAAGCTAGACTTTTTCATCGATTCATGATGAAATCCATTATTCCAAGAGGCGGCTCCTACCACTTAGTATATCCTGAAAATTTTAAAACATTATATGCTATATGTGGGAATATTCAAGTCAATTGGGCACAATTACTTATGGATGAGTTTCTCTCATTTAACCAAGGCAAGATGCTTCATATTTACTATGGAGAATATATAATGAGATTAATCAACAACTTAGTCATACAAGCTCCAGAATCCGAAACTACCAAAGTTCACCATTTTGATTCAAGGACCATTAAATTAATGAAGTTGCCAGATGCTCCACCAAGATTTATAAGATTTGACCAATGGCGTGCTACTCCTAGAGATCAACTACGCCGTAGCCATTCCACACCACATCCAACCACTCATTCTACGGAACGCTTAACTCGCCAGTCCACAATTCAAAGACCAACTCCCGAACTTGGTACGGAAGCAGCTATTGATCTTTTGGCTCGGAATCAATTAGCTTTAGATGCCCGTCTATGGAAAATAGATGGAAGATTCAAGAAAATCAAAGGCTTCTGTGTTAATCTTTGGGATGCTTTGTCATGCACTTCTGAAGCCGGTGCCTCTCATCTTGCTCCCGGAAAAAGACCAGCACCTAATTTCTCTTGGTCAACTTCGGAGAATACAAGTTCCGGAACATCAGGAACTCATACTTCTCATACTCAACGTCGTGGTAAAGAATATGCACCTCCTGATGAAAATATTCGTCCGAAATTTTGGGATACCGACGAGGGTGAGGAGTGATCTTGTTGTTTTTTGGTCTTGCTACATTCTGTTTTATTGTGAACAATTATTCTATTTTATGACGTTTTATTTGGTTTCGGTATGAAAATTTAACTCTACGTTCCTAAATTTGATACATGTTCCGTATTATTTTTTATGTATCATAAGTATTCCTTTTTGTCGATGACAAAGGGGGAGAAAAATATGAAAGCTAACAAGTTTTTGTAGAAAAGTCGCCATATATTCAGGGGGAGAATTACAATATATGTATATACTACTTCGTCACATAAGTATTGTCATCAATCAAAAAGGGGGAGAATGTTGATTCATGGGTTTTGATTCATGACACAAGCTTCAGAGATCATAAGATGAACTACAAAGAGAATACTATACAAAGGCGACAAAAAGAGAATAAACGTATATTATGCACTACAAAGGAGACAAGACTACAATCCAGAGATTAGTATGAATATTTTTTATTGAGTCTTAGAATATTGTTAAAATCATTCCTCAAGTAGTCACACACACATATAAATAGTTGTATATTATTTTATATTTAAAAAATGTGATCTGTGCACATAACATCAGGTCGGTCGACCGGCCAGTAAGCTCGGCTGATCGAACCTGTGTTAGTGCACAAATATGCACTGTTTTGTGCATGATTTTAAACTCAGCTGACCGGCTAGAATTTTCAGTCAACCGACCTGAAAATAACGGCTATATTTCTGAAGATTTGCGATCGTTCGTGAAGAGGAATCATCTTCAATCCAAGAGATATGGTCACTACTTTTGATTGAAACTCTTCATGAAAGATTGTAACTATTTTACAATTATATAAACATGTTTAATTCACTTCTACAATCACCAATTCTTGTTTTATAATTCTGAAATCTATTCTCTATTTATTTCTACAAATAAAAGCATTCATTCTCATTCAATATCGCTAGAATCACTGAATTAATTCATATACTTCGATTCTACGCGATTGTCCTCCTTCTAAATCTTCACACACACTATATATTCTTGAGGATTTGATTATAGGAGAATTGTACTATCAAAAGACAATCCATGTTATTCAGAACACATTCGTCAACAAGTTATTTGTATTAAGTTGAAGTCCTCTTCGGCCGTTGAGGCGGAAAAATTCCTGTTCGGCTGCTCAGGTGTTGTATACCTATTCCTCTGGGTTAAGTGAGGGGTTTAGTCAAAGTTAAATCCAGAGGGTATTCTGGGACTGGACGTAGAACGGGAAGTTCGAACCAGTATAAAAATTCCTGGTGTGCTTACTTTAATTTATATTTTACTGCTATTATCAGTTTCCGCATTTATATACCATATTACACGATCCTTAGTACTGCACGTTCACTTTCAAATCTAAAGTACTATCATAAGTCATCCACCACCACAAGGAAAAAACATAAAGAGAATGTACTAAGAATAAAGTTTAAACATTATCAATAGAAGATTACTGGGATTCAGAATGATGACGTACCTCTTCTCCATCAACATTCTCCTCTAAAGGTGCCGAGGGCCCATTGCCTACCGAAGCCTAGGCCTTCTCATACCTATGGGGAAAGTTATCTCAATCCTCTTACCATTAGGATTGAAACCCATAGAGAGAATCACACCCTTGTTCTGTTTATACTCATAAGCTTCATAAAGAATTTTAAAGGCTTTAACGGTAGCCACCTTCTCAAGCTCTTCCCTAGTAACTAGTTCCGAGACCACTTTCCTGGCTTCCGCTGACTCTTCTTTGGCCTCTTGATGCTTGGCCTTCTGGTCTTTTAAAGCCTTCTCTAGTTCGGCAATCTTAGTTTTGAAAGCTTTTAGTTCCAAATGCTTCTTCTCCCTCTCGTCCCGAGCCACCTTCTCGACCTTCTTCTTGTATTTAGCAAACTGTTTCCCAATAGATTCAGCCTTCTCTTTATATTCGGCCAATTGTCTCCCAACAGCATCAGCCCTCTCCAACTCTCCCTTCATCTTTTGAAACCCTCGATGCAGAACTGAGAAGTCAGCCAAAGCCCAAAGAAAAAATGTTATTATGGAAATTAAAGAAATAAATATTTCACAGGAAAGAGTAAGATCCTTACCCTGAGATGGTCCTTCATTCCCACACTCATCATCCTCCTAAAACTACTAATGTCATCAGCTAACTCCATTCGGGGGTTCCCCATAACTTTGAATAAATAATCATCAATAGCAGAGCGGGTTACTTCGACCACCTGATCAATTTGGTCCTTTGGAGAGGAAACTAAAATAAGAGTGTCTAGGGTAGGCACGACTTTAGTAGAAGAGATGTTCATTTTGTGTTTCTTAGTTAGGGATGGATCCTTTAGAGCTGGCTTTGGTCGAGCAAAAGTGGTAGTAGAGGATGGCTTGTTCAGGAGCAACTCTCCTATTGCAAGCATATCATTAGAAGCCACTGCCACATGAAAAAGAGAAAGCATGTTAAATAAACAAACGTATGTTTCATGAAGTTATATCCTAGAACACATGCTATAAGGTATTCAGAACCGAGGTCTACCCTTGGGAGCGGCATCTTATCTTTTGACCTCGACGTTTTTGGGGTCAGCTTGAGTGGATCTTTCAGGTTACATAAATTAATCACATCTAGGGGCATGGATTCGGTTAAAGGGGGATCGTATCCAACAAACTTAGCCAAGGACGATAACAATCCGCAAACCTTGGGATTGACCTTTGTAAGGACAACATGTCTAAGCCTTTCCCCTTCTAGAATTTTCATCACCTCCACATACCTTGAGTCGAAGAGATCCTTGAGGGTTCGAGCCTTATCCCTCCCAGGTTTAGCTATATAATATATATTAACGAACGACATGATCAAAGCTTGGAAGCAAGAGTATTCTAAACAGGAAGAGTTTGAAAACTCATAAGTCTCCAATAGTTCAGTAATAACTTGAGGGTCATCTGTCTTCTTGAAAAACCAATGAGTGGCTGTTACCTTGCTAAGTGGTTTGACTATAGGCATTTTCTTCCAAAATCGAAGGAAATACAAAGGAGCTACATAACTATCGGATGATCTATGTAAATTATATAAGTAATGGATCCCGGCAGTAGTTATGGTGTGGTATCCTTTCTTCTCAGTAAAGGATTTCTACAACCAATAAAGTGCTACACGAAACCTCCCTAAGTTGGATCGGATTAATTCCATAAAATTTCAGGATATTAACAAAAAAAGGAGAAAGAGGAAGTGATATCCCATTTGCCAAATGCTCTAGGGTCCATGTAAAGAATCCTTTAGGGGGTTCATTCCAGTCGTCTTCTAAACTTGGAGCCTTGACCTCGACTCCCTTAACCCTATAACTCTCTGTCCAATTCTCCAGCTCCCCATGATCGATCATAGGTTTGCCCATCGAGAGGTCTAAAAAGGGAACAGTGTTAAACTAGTTACTCAATAAGAATTCCCAAACTCCTATCGAAAAGGTTTAAAATCTTATGATCCAAAAAAGGAATTTGGCCTAAAATTAGGTTCTACGGCCCAAACTCAAAGTTCTAATTTCTCTCAAAGAACTATCTTGTCAATAAAGTGATTATCAACCTAAGTTGGTGAAAGATTTTGTCTGGGGACAAGATCTTGGTCTAACAGATAATAGGCATTATGGATTAACTAATCGAACAATACCTAAAATCAAAATTAATCATTGATATCACAATGGTGGTCAAAATCAAAATTTTCATAAATTCAAAAAAAGGAAATGCTCACAAATAATAATAGCACTAAAAGATACTAATAAAACTAAATGAAAGATAAAAGACTTACTAATTCTAGTTAAAGGTTTGCAGTAATCTGTAGAGATCACCAAGCTTTAATGGCGAACACAACTATTGGAAATATGAGTGAAGAAGAAGAAGAAAAGGGTTTATTAAAAGCTTCAGGACAAACGGTAGAGATTACCTGGTTAATTGGGCCTTAGCCATAGATTATATGTGGCCAAATGAAAATATGAATCATCCTAGAGTAGAGAAAAGGAATGCACTTTTCACAGAGGCCAATGAAAATGTGATAGTTGGCAAAAGCATTAAATGCAAGAACAGGACATGTCCTTTCAAGATAAGACCTCGACTTTCTTTTAGGTCTCACAAGACAAGTATCTCCTTGACCTCACAATCTCAAGTTAGATTTTGTCTCTCGGCACCAAAACCATTTCGCTTACCACTTAGCCTAGATGGATTCAAGTGACAAGCATAGTTTTCAAAAGTTTTGACCTCATGGCCTCAAGTTAGATTTTGTCTCTCGGCACCAAAACCATTTCGCTTATCACTTAGCCTAGATGGTTTCAAGCGACAAGCACAATTTCTAAAGTTTCAAGCTCACGGTCTCAGGTTAGATTTTTCTTATTAGCACCAAAACCATTTCGCTTACCACTTAGCCTAGATGGCTTCAAGTGACAAGCATATTTTTCAAAAGTTTTGACCTCACAGTTACAAGTTAGATTTTTCCTCTTGGCACCAAAACCATTTCACTTACCATTTAGCCTAGATGGCTTCAAATGACAAGCATAGTTTTTGAAAGTTTTGACCTCACCGTCTCAAGTTAGATTTTGCCTCTTGGCATAAAAAAATTTCGCCTACCACTTAGTCAAGATGACTTCAAGTGACAAGCACATCTTTCAAAAGTTTCGACTTCACGGTCTCAAGTTAGATTTTGACTTTCGGTACCAAAACAGCTCTACTTAGCACTCAACTAAAAAGTTTTCAAATGCCAAGCACAATTTCCATAATTACTGACTTCGCGGTTCCGGTTTAAATTTTGCCTCTCAGCATTCAAACATTTTTCACTCATCATCTAGCCAAGATGTCTTCACATAAAAAATATGATTTTGGAGTTTGTGACACTCAGTCCAGGATAAATACCCACCCTTTGGTTTTCAAAACCTTTAAATACTCGTCACTTGACCCAATACTCCATTCAAAAGTAAGTATTATGACCTCTTCTATGCATATAATGCACACTGAACGCGGAAGATAATCAAGAAAAGTAAACCAAACCCACTCACTTCAAAGTTCACTCCATATTTCATATATGAAGTAAACTTTGAAGGGCATGTGTTATACCAAAAATTCTCAATAGTAATAATGATGATTATCTTCCTTAGAAAAGTCCAACACTCCATATCCATATGTATCGCAAGAGTTATGATGCAATGATATATAAAGATAGAATGAACCGAGCTCATCTCGAAAGAATAATACCACAGACCAAAGGAAACAGCCCATTAGTAGGTCCAACGCTCGAAGCAACAATCTATAGCAATAAGAATCAACGGCCGAAATGGTCGACGAGACAATGTGCGTCTTAGATGTAAGAGGCCGTTTAGGCAGGAGGACAATTCATCAAATTCGCACTTCTTATGTGACGACCCACCTTTTTGGATGATTAAAGTCGACAATAAACCACACATGTCTAACTCAAACCATTCGAAAGGAAGGATTGTTAATGGGGTTTAATAAGAAAATAAGAGAAAAGAGAGAATGCAAAAACACAGAATCTCACAGCGGAATAACAAAATATAATAATCAAATAAACAGTTCATGAAGCTATTTTACAATATACATTTGATTACACAATTTTTACAACATAATCAAAGTACAATCAACAAACATATCAAAATAATGCAGCGGAATAATAATAGTAAATATGGTCTAGCAAAATTCATCTTCAAGGAATATTGTCTTTACACGCTGAAATACTCAGACTGACCCGAGCATAATGAAAAGACAAAACACTTGAGTCGGAACTAAAAGTTCTAAAGTAAGTTAAATCAATAACAAGTAAATATGAGTGTAATAGCTTCAGAGATGTTTACGGGATTTTTCCATCTCCTATCAAGTGTACAGCGTGAGTGCAATAACTTAAGAGATGTTACGGGATTTTCCATCTCCTAAGGATCCATCAAACTATCTATATGTAGTAAGATATGCTATATATATAGTGTCTATCAGTAAAGTAAAGTATTAAATAGCGTTAAGGCTTTATATTGATCCCCCTTAACACATTTTTAAGCAGGTAGTCTATGCAGGTCCTGTAACACAACCAATAACGTCGGTAGCCAGTGAATCCCCTATAGGTACCATACTAAAACAAAATCATACTGGGCACGTATAAGGATAAAAGTATGATAAGGCATGTGAGGCAATGCCCAAGGTAGGATTCTACCAGTTTACCCTTTTTGGTTGGTCGTAACACATCGTAGCCACGACTGCCGACCAAGTCAACCACCCCCAAAATCAAATCAATGTGCACCGAACAAGTCAAAAGTCAATATAATACGAAGGGGTGGGGCCCCTTAAGGTAGCTAACCCCTTAGCCAGACATAAGCTCCTGTTTTAGTCATTTCAAATTGACACAAGAGTCGTGGTCATCCATCATCGTTCTCTTTCTTCATTCCAGTAAACGTCGCCAATTCAACCTCTACATTCTGAATAACATCCACCGCGTACACGGTTATTAAAGTGGTTCTGGTAGAATAACAGAGAGTATGCCATTCATCCAGACCCGGACTCTTTAATAACCAATCGTCATTTTTCACACCGGTTGTTTCTTTTAAATTCCAAGAACAAGTCATACTTCATATCAAAATATCAAATTCGCTTCAAAATCATTTCGAATTCAAAAAAGGTTATACCTTCATATCAAAACATTCATATTTAAATCAATGATATAAATCTAAATAGTTCCCCTTTAAAACAATTTTAATATTGAAAAACGTTTTGAATAATTAAAATAGTTTGAATATTGGGAATAGTTTGGATAATTAAAATAGTTTTAATATTGAAAAATAGTTTGAAATAATTTAAATAGTTTTAAAGGTTGAAAGTAGTTTGAATAATTAAAATAGTTTATATAAAAACTGTTTCTTTCCTTCACCACAATTTGAACTCATGTTCCAAATCCAAATCACAACGAATTCAATATTTTGACTTTCAATTCAAGTAAACTTCATATTCAAAATCCAATTTAAATCAACCTCAATTCAAACGACTTCCAACTTTACTTCAAATTCAATAAATGATTTATTCAAATGGTTGAAAGTTTCAATTCAAATTCTCATTTTTAAACAATTAAGTTAAAATCCATTTCACATACAAAACTTTGAAATACCAATTTAAACCACTTAAATTAAAGTAAATTCAAAGTTTAAATTAAAGTTTAAGCCTTTAAAATAATCGACTTTCAAAAATTCAAATCATATCTCAATTTCAACTTTACGATTTCAAATGAAATCTCTAAACAATTTCATTTAACAGTTTTAATTTCAACATTTCAAAGCTCGAATTTAGAAAATAATTTAATTCATATAAATACAATTTTTATTTTCTTCTAAAGAAATCAAGATTTTGAAACCATTTAATTTAACCAGTCCAGCGTCCGTATATAATTTTCTACCCTATGGCCAAGTGATCCGATATTTCGATTTTAATTACATGAATGGATATATATCATTTCAACCCATAATTAAACGACATATGTATATATCATTTCAACCAATTTCTTAATTCATTTCAAATATTACAAGTGACAATTTATAAGATGTTAATAATAAATAGGATAATAATGGGGATATATCAGAATAAATAGCAACCATAAATCCAACATATCAATCAATAAACATCTAATTACAATAAACATCCAAATCTACCAAATATCGTAACAGTCACTAATTATCAATTGTCGGTGTTTAACTAGCAATTAAATTCAATATTAATTTAGATGTCAATTTATTTAAATATAAAATTCAATTTAATTTAAATGTCAATTTAAACTACCAAATAGCAACTAATAAAATCCTATCAATTCATGATTTCAATTTAACTAACATCAGAAAATTTTGTATTATGTGAGTGGGTTAAATCACTCACCTTTGATTTAGCCAATTAAAAATCCAATAAAACCCCAAAATCTCAATAGTCTTTGAATTCAACCAAACTAGTTTCATATTATCCAGAATTTCAATACGAGTGCAAGGGAAGAAATCACGCATGAATCAGATTTTGTATGCAAAAGATATTCATGTTATAAGAAATATTATTAAAATAATAATTGGTACATATTTAAAAAACAAACAAACTTTAATACTCACGTTTTCTAAAAACGAGGCTTCAAGCAAAGACGGAAGAAAAAACTAAGATGAGGCAAGACATGTAGGAAAAATGAAAAATGAAACTCATGTTTCGTAAAAGAAAGCTTTTGGTTTGATTTATTTTAATTTGCCTCCTTGTTATATTATATATTTAAAAGGTTTTAAAAAAAGGGAAGAAGATTTGAAAAAGAAGAATTGGAAAAGAAGAGGATTAAAACAAGAAGGATTAAAAATGAAAGAGAAGATCAAGATTTGAAAAGGAAGAAGAAAGTTTGAAAAAGAAGAAGATTTGAAGAAGAAGATGGTTTGAAGAAGAAGAAAAAAAATTAGAGAGGAAGAAGATTTGAAGAAAAAAAAGAAAAAAAAGAAAAGAAGAAGAAGATTAGAATAGAGGCTTGGGTTTCATTTGCATCATACCTTATTTATAAGGTTAGAGTTAGGATTAGGGCCATAGAAATTTGAAAAGAGAGGCTGCTATTAATTTAAAATATATGAAATAAGGCTTCGGGAAATAAAGTTGAAAAATGAATGTAAAGGTAGTAAAGTAAATACAAACAAACTAGGTATTGAAATAAAGTAAATATGAACAACCTTTTTAAAGTGGCGGTTATTAAAAAGAGGTGAAGGAAAGAATTAAAAGCATGAAAAGTATTTCACGTTTGCGAAATGAAAAAAAAAACTTCAGACAATGTAATGGAAAGGAGTAATGGAACAAATGAGGAAACAACGAAAAGAGTGTGGCAATTACTAATTAGAAAGGAAATGAACGAACCAACTATACACTATAAATAAACTTTTGGAATTCAAATTTCAAAAACATTTGTTCACTCAATTAATTTTGTTAACTCCAAACATACTAAAATTGACATCCATTAAAGATTTTAATTAGCATACAATAAGTGAAAATAAATTTTGTACACAAATTTGTGTAATTAATTAAGAGTATACACATTAAAAATATAAAAACATAAATGAGGTAATATATAGTAAATAAAGAGGACTAGCTATACACTGCTACCAACTTTCGGGATCTAATTCTAATATATATTTTCCACTCAATTAATTCATTAACCTCTAAAATACTCAAATTTCACCCATTTAAATTTTTATTAACACATAACAAATAAAATTTGAACACACCAATTAACGTCATGGAGACAACCACTACACAGAAATAAAGATAGCTCAGGACTCCAAACACAAATTAAAAAAAAAACCTTTCTCAGCGCACAATCAAGAACTCAAATATTTAATTTATTTTAAAATTTAAGGTTAGCATTAAAACTACTTTCGTACCATCTCTGACTGCTATTTAATGACCGTAAAATATTGTTTCAAAATTCAATTTTTCTCGTTTCATATAATTATACTTAATTACAAAATGAAAACATTCATTTTATTTTATTTTCCAAAACATTCTTTTAATTTGATTAAAAATATTCCTTTTTATTACATCAAATTCCATTTTCAATTAAGACATATGTTTCCTTTTTATTTCCTCAACTTTCTCTTTTATTTTAATTCAAACGTATGTTTCTATTATTATGTCCATTAATTATAATTAATGTTCTCTTTCCTTTTATTTGAAAGATTTCAATTACATTAATTGTAATTAATCCCAAAGTCAAATTTTAAAAAAAGAAATGAGACAATTCAATTCTTGTTTATAGTAATTTAACGTATTTATGCAATTACTGTATACAAACCAAAAGTTATTAATTTTTTTATTAAATTATTGATTTCTTACACTGCAATCAATCTTTCAGCCACCAAACATTTCGAATGAATAAACATATGATCTCTTCTTTAATAAAGAAACATTTATTATTCTTTATTAACATTTATTATTCCAATCAATTGGAAATATATATTCAGAAAGTTATCAATTTCATTCGAACTAATATCATTAAATACACACTATCCTATGTTATTATTCTTACCTTATTGCAAACATGTGTCATTAATAAACATTTAAATTAAGCTCATAACTTATATATTATAATTTAGTTTGTATCAATGCAATCTTAAATTTATTTTTTTAATAATTTTATTCAAAACTCTTATTTAATTTAACATTTTTAAATGGTTATAATACGGGTCTTAACATCTTAAGCAGCAATGCTAGATGCTCAAAACAAGCTCCAATCGTAGCCACAAAGCCAGCAACCTCAGCAATCCACGGAAAAGATTTTCCACTAATGGCGCTCTAGCTTGCTAGCTATAAATAGGCAATATTCCCAAGGCACAAGGATCTTCTAGCACATCAAAAGAATAAAGCTATATTGTATTTTCCTATATTAGAGCTATATTTAGATTCTCATTAATGGCGGAAATGCCTAGATTTAATGTAATAAGCCTTTCGGCTATATATGAGTAACTAAATAAGGAAAGGATAGCGGACGTAGGGACTTTTAGTCCGAATCACTATAAAACTCTTGGTGTTATTTCCTTTCAGTACTTTACCTTCTTCTCGTTTATCATCACGCTTCTATATTTCAACGTTCTGTAACTTTAGCCTAACTATGTCATATCTCGGTGATTTCATAACCGGGACCTATAACCCAACTAGATTTCGAAGCTATACCCTCTGACCTCGGGTGTTGGTGTAGACGAAATTCTCACTAACAAGTCTACCACTATTTATTAACTTTTTAAATTTCAAACATTAAGTTTATAAATTTTTAGATTTAAATTTGTTTGAGTTATTTTAAATTCGAAAACTTCAAACATTAATAACTTCTCCGTTTAAACTTCGATAACAAAATTTAATATATGAAATTTTCTTAGAAAATCACCAAGAACATAATGGTATAACTTTCATGGAGATAAATTTTCTTAATTAAATTTCCCATCTATTTTATGAGGTGTTGCAATAAATGTTCGTATATTACTACTATCTTTATTGCCTTTAACCAGTCTATGTAGTTAGTTACAGTACATTTTTCGTTTCTAGAAAACAATTTGGGTGTAGACATTTTCTGCAAATTTTGACTTAGTAGATTAGAGTAGATGTTCTTAGAATATTAGTAAGGTTAAACATTTTATTTCATCTTACTAATAAACTCCAAATAGCCTTTTATGTTTCTCAAAATCCTAAGATGAAACATAGAAGTCTTTTGACTTCAATAGTGGGTGTTAGTACTCGTTTACCTTGGGATTCTGACCTTAAGGAATACCAACAAATCATATTCCCACAAACAATGAATAACACCTTATCGGTAGTATCATATACAACTCCTAACCAATGGTTCCTTGCCCTAATGTAAAAACCCTGGTCGAGATTACCTAGAATTAAAATTTTAAAATATGATTTAATTAATAATTGAATAAATTTTTGGAATTTATGATTGTTGTGTTTCCAAATTTAAAAAGGACTTGGAATGAGAATAAATTGATAATTTATTGAATTTTCCTTTTTGTAGTCAATTCTTATATTTAATAATATAAGAACAATTTGGAGAAAATAAATAAATTAATTGTATGGAAATAATTTCAATGTTTGAAAAATGGTTTCTCAATTAATGGTTTATTTTATTAAAAATATGGAGAATAACTTTTCATTTTAAAATGTTGTATTTAATTTGATAAAATATTTCAATATTAGTAAAAAATGTGATTTTCACATATTATTTATTTTGGGAAAATTGTAGAAATCAATGTTAATTAAATTAGAACAATGTTTAAATTAAATTAGTATTTATAAAGTGTTAAAATGAAACAATACAAATTAGAACACTTTTGTTATAGGAAAATTAGTAACACTTGGCTAATGGATCTACATATTAACCCATTTAGCCAAATTAGAGAATTAAGAAATGAGAACGTACGTTTCTCATTCTCGTTTCAACACCGAAACAAAAAATACTCTAAGTCAAAAACCCTAGTTCCCAAATTTCCAAATTAAAGATTGAAATCAAAGGGCTTTAGT
Source organism: Allium fistulosum (assembly GCA_030737815.1). Classification (NCBI taxonomy): domain Eukaryota; kingdom Viridiplantae; phylum Streptophyta; class Magnoliopsida; order Asparagales; family Amaryllidaceae; genus Allium; species Allium fistulosum. Next base: position 371,070,416 of record CM060902.1, on the reverse strand, counting down.
TCAATTCTAGTGTATATTATAAGAGGTAAACTCTTCTATATGCACCTAATTGGGATTTAATTCAGTTTTAATTTCTAATTTTGATCATTCCGATCCAATCTTTGATCATAGCCAAGGTTGAAGTTGAAATAGGAAGACATAGGAGGTTCTAAGCTAATATCATCCATTTCGGGTTTGTTTAGTTGAGCTTATATAACAATTTCTAGTCTAAGATGAATGTTTGCTGCTATTATATGAATTTGGTTGAATCTCTAGTGTAAATGATCTTAAGATTTTGATGAATCCTTTATCTAGTTGAATTGGATTCTCTATTTGCTAAAACCCACTTATGCAACCATGATTTTCATTCAATTATACATGTATATATGCTTGCATGTTTACTAGTTCAGTACTCCAGATCATTAGAGAAGCAATACAGGAGAAATGCGCGGAATTCGATCATCGGAGAGCCACCGGAATCACCTGGGAGTCAGCTTAGGTGAGGCAACCGGTGGACTGGTATGCCTATCGGTGCACCGGTCGCGGCTTGGACTTGACTCATAGGCTGTGTTTTGGTGTTCTTCGATCGACCTGTTCGCCACTTGTTTGCCCGGTTGATTCCCTGACATTGATTGCTTGATTTTGGTGTTGCATTTCATATCAGTTTCATTGATAACTTCAGATTTTGATGTTTTATACCATAGATTTGTTCTATGGATCTTGGGAGTAAGATACATTTTTGGTGCACGTTTTCAAATCAAATTTATAAAAGGCTGATTTCTAAATCAAATTATTTTATGAAAATCTTTTTATGTACAAAACTAATTTTTATATAAATAGTTTTAGAAATATATATATAGTGTTATTCTCTTTGAAAATGGTTTTAAAAATGATTTGGAGCAATGATTTGAAAAGTGTAGTTATATATATATATATATATATATATATATTTCCGCTTTAAATCAATGTTTACCAAAAATGATTTTAAAGTGATTTTTTTTAAAATTGCACGACATTGATCGAAAGAGGAATTGATTTAAATAGTTAAATAAAATGAGTGGTATTGAACGCTCGCGTTTGTTTTACCTGTTAATTCTTGGACTTGCTCGATCGAACTATTGCTACACACAAGTGGAGTTTACTATTATATAGTAAACGTCTGGGTAAACTCGTGTGGTGTGGGACACATTGTCATTATCTATTTGGATTTGTTATATTAAAGTATTTGACACTTTTTTCGATGAGTTTATGACTCGTTTTCAGATTTTATAGGACTTGCTCCTATCTTTGAATTTACTGGTCTCGTACCTATCTTGATGTTTATAAGACTTGTTCCTATCTTGATGTTTATAGGTCTTGTAGCTATCTTGATATTTATAGGTCTCATACCTATTTTGGAGATTATAGGACTTGTTCCTATCTTGATTTTTATAGGCCTCATACCTATCTTGATGTTTATAGACTTATACGTCTATCTTAAAGTTACATGTATGTAGGTGAATTTATTTCACCAATCCTGGAGTTTGGCGCCTTCCCCTTTTTGTGAGATTTTTGGATTTCTATTTGTGAGATTTCTTGATTTGATATTGTTTGAATTATCACCTTATCATTTCGAGGATTTTTGCTTTTAATAAGTTATCTTGAGTTTTACTATTTAATGATTTGAAATTATTGGTGCATGTTGGATATTTGTCGATATATGACTATATTTGAGATCTAGTTCACTTTATCTATCATTTATTTTTGCTAACTCATTTATCTTAGTTTAGACTGTCCCATTAATTATTTTTATAATACTCAGGTCAGATCGAGATGTTTTGAGTCCTCCAGCTTGATGCGTTAGAGTGGATGTCCTATCTATTAGCTAGTAGTTACTTTTATCATCTATGTATGTTTGTGATTTTATGTTGTATTTTATGTCGAACTAGACTCATTTTGTGTACATATTCATATTTTGAGATGTAGCACTTTGTATATGTGTAGTCTACATCATGAATCTATTTTGAGTCAGTTCAGACTTGTACCTATTTGTATTCTGCTATGTCTAATCTGTGATTCTGTTATCTGTATTTATTACATGTTGTTTTGGGATTTATTATGGCCACCATAGTTTTGTTTTAAGCATGAATTGTATACGTTGATTCCACTTAAAGAAATTTATAACATATTAATCGATGTATCGATGCTTGCTTAAAGTAAATTCATGGATGGTCGCTCCTAACCAGCCCTATTCTCTGCACTAGCTGACAATATTTTGTAACATTATTTATTAGTGTGGGTCTCGGGGTGGGGTGTCACAACTTGGTATCAGAGTTAAGTTTAGAACAAATTATGATATTACAGATACGAATCGTGATTTAAGCAAATCTTAGGAATTGTCCCTTAGGTTTTCATGATAGTATATCCTTTCGTGTTTATCTTTAGAATTCCTAATATCAAATCATATGACTCTTAAATAATCTTTTATCTTATCTTGTTCATTTTATAATCTTAGGTGGCTGGGGGTAGACCACCCACTCATTCTATTGGTAGGCAGTCCAGTGGCTCTCCTTAGGACGGAGTTTTTATGTCTACCGAGCAGATCATGGAACTCATTAGGAATACTTAGCCTTTTGGACCTCCTCTTGATCTTTATGTTTGCAAGTTGAGTTCTGCACGCATGTGCAGCGACTTTGTGCATCTTAGCGGTAAGCCCTTTAGAGGTTCTGAGAGTGTGACTGAGGTGTAGGCATGGCTTAGGACATATGAGCGGATAATTTCTTGCATGGAACTTTCTAATCAACATAGAGTCTAGGTAGCATCTAGTCAGCTTCAGGTTCGAGCTCTAGATTGGTATGAGCTTCTTAGTGCAGAGGTGGATGAGTCTACATTATCTTAAGAGCAGTATAGGGAGCATTTTGAGTTGAAGTTCATTCCCGAATCCAAGAAGGCCTTGTTGGCTAAGAGGTTTATTGAGTTGAAGCAAGGGAAGTCTTCTGTAGCGAAGTATGTGTCGGCCTTCGAATCCCTTTCCAAATACGGGATCAAGCACATTTGTACCCCGCTAAAGAAGAATCAAAAATTCATGGAGGCATTAAGAAAACATCTTAGAAAGGTGTTGTTGTTGCAGTTGAAGGTTTCTTTTGAAGAGTTAGTTGATTCGGCCCTTAAGCTTGAGGTGGTTGAGAAAGATAGTAGTGAAGAGGATATAGTGGAGAAGAAGAGATTTCATCCTAAGAAGTAGCAACCTTTCAACAAGTCCAATCCTTTTCATTCTTATAAGAAGATCAAGAAGCAAGGTTCTAGTTCCAATCCAACACAACCATCTCGAGGAGAATGCTACAATTGTGGTTCCAAAGATCATTTCATTAAGGATTGTCCTAAAGCTCTAATTTATCGTTATTGCAAGAAGGAAGGTTATCTTTTAGCATCTTGTCCTCAAGCGATTAAAGGACACACTTCTAGGAAGCTTAGTGTTGTGCAAGCTTCGGGTGCAGCTTCTCAGCGTCGAGGTATATCTCCTCTATTCATGAAGGTGATATTGTTTTTTAGAATCTTTCTATTTAGGTTCTCTTCGATATGGATGCATCTCACTCATTCATATTAAAGGAACTTGTTGATGTTCTATCTTTAGATGTTGTGTGCTTAGTGACCTCACTGAGAAGTGAATTCGGTCGGTGGGCCCGCAACCCTCATTATGCTTTGTAGTGATGTTGAGATTTCTTATGCGGCCATTCTTTTCATGCTGATCTTCATGTGATGCATTAACTTGGATTTAGAATGATTTTGGGAATGGATTGGCTTAACTGTTATGAAGCCCATATCGTTTGTATCGAAAGAACTATGCACCTTCGTTAGCCAGAATCCGTTGAGAGGATTTCTATTATTCTTTAAGATATTGATTCTTATTCGGTAGCATTCTTATTTTCTTGAGTATCGAGAAGACGATGATATTTCCCGAATCCCTATTGTTTGTAATTATCTTGATATCTTTGAACCCATTTCGGGGTTGCTCCCAAGCGGGCTATTGAGTTCCTAATTGACCTTATCCCTGGAGCTCAACCAATTAGTCATCCACCCTATCAGATGTCTGCCAAGGAGAATGAAGAGTTGAGGAAGCAATTGTCAAACTTGGAAGCAAAGTAGTTTATCTAGTCTAGTTCTTCTCCTTGGGGAGCTTCTATCATGTTTATGGAGAAAGCTGATGGTACTCTTAGGCTTTGCGTAGATTATCGCAAGCTTAATGAGCTTACCATTAAAAACAAGTATTCTCTACCTTGGATCGATGATCTTTTTGATCAGCTTTGCGGTGCGAAGGTCTTTTCCCAGTTAGACTTAGCGATCGGCTTTCATCAGCTTCGTGTGCCAGAGGATAGCATTCCTCTGACTTTATTCCATACCCGTTATGGTTCTATGAGTGGCTCATTATGCCCTTCGAGTTAATGAACGCTCCAGCTTATTTTGTTCATCTCATGAATCATGTTTTTCGAGAATTTCTCAATCGATTTGTTCTTATATTCATTAATGATATTCTTGTTTATTCTAAATCTGGGGAAGAGCATGAGGAGCATCTTAGGATTGTTTTGGAGACACCTGGAAGGAATAAGCTGAAAGCAAAATTTTCAAAGTGTCATTTTTGGCAGAAGTAAGTGAAATTTTTGGGGCATGTGTTTATGAAGACAGTATTTCTGTTGATCCATCAAAGATTGAAGCTATTCAGAAATGGAAGAGGCCTGAGAATGTATCGGGGATACGTAGTTTCCTTGGATTCGCAGGTTATTATCGTCGATTCATAAAGGAATTTTCTAAGATCGTCTTATCTCTTACTTCTTTGGCTAGGAAAGGAGTTAGGTATATTTGGTTATAAGTGTGAAACTTCTTTTTAGAATTTGGAGGAACTCCTTTCCAATGCTCCTGTTCTAATGGTTCCGGATGGGAACCAAGATCTTGTGGTCTACACGGATGCTAGTAGATTTAGTTTAGGTGCTGTTCTTATGCAGCAAGACCGCGTTGTTGCTTTTTCTTCGAGGTAGTTGAAGCCAACTAAGGTTAGATACGCGACTCATGATTTGGAGCTCGCAGCTATTGTCTTTGCTTTGAAGATTTGGTATCATTATTTGTTGGGTGAGAGATTTGTATTTTATACTGACCATAAGTCGTTAAAGTAATTATTTATTCAAAAGGAGCTTAACATGTGACAACAAAGATGGCTCAAACTCCTCGCTTCCTACGATATTGATATTCAGTACACTTTGGGGAAGGAGAATTGAGTAGCAGATGCTCTTTATCACAGGTAGCAGGCTATTGTCCCTTTGATGTTAGCTGAGTGGAAGAATCTTGAGATTTTATATTCTTATTAGATTAGAGATCGTATTCCAGATTCTAGTTCTTCCGTCTTATTATTTAGTAAGGAGGCTCGTCCGAGCCATTTAGATCAGATTGTGGAAGCCCAGAAGCGTGATCCTGATCTATCTCATCTTTTTCAGCAATGTGGTAGTGTTTCCCGAAGTGATGAGTTTTAGGATTTTGTTGTTGATGCTTGTGGTTGTCTTCGCATGAGAGGTAGGCTTGTAATTCTCGATGTTGGTGATCTTAGGAGAGATATTCTTGAGGAGTGTCATCGCTTCAAGTATACTATTCTTCCCTGTAGTAGTAAGATGTATGTCGATATGAAGCGTCTTTATTATTGGGAAGGTATAAAGCGGGATGTGGTGGAGTTTGTGAAGCATTGCATGACTTATCGCTTGTAAAGCCGAGAATCAGCATCCTAATGGTCTTTTGCAACCATTGGAGGTCCCAATGTGGAAATAGGACCAGCTATTATGAGCTTACTTTCATAAGTTCATATTTGAATCCTCTTTTGTGTCGATCTTGTAACGATCGTAATCTTATTCTTCCTTTTTCCTTCTTAGGTTTCTATGGATTTCAACGATGGTCTTCCTCGTTCGATAGCTGACCATGATAGCTTGTGGGCAATTGTTGATCGACTGACCAAAGCATCCCACTTTATTACTGTTAAGTCCAATCGAACTGCTTCTCAGCTTGCTAAGATCTATGTTAAGGAGATTGTAAGACTTCATTATGTCCCCAGTGCCATTGTATGTGACTGGGATCCCTTGTTTACAAGCGATTCTGGAAAGGTCTCCAGAAAGCTTTGGGTTCGAAGCCAGGTGTTCCAAAGAGGTTGAAGCAATATTTTTTTTAAAATGAAAAATGTGCCTGCTTGCTTTCGACTGAATAGCTTTCGACTTAGTTGGCTTTCAACCAGGTCAAATGGTTTTAAAGAAATGGTTTCAACTGGGTTGTGCCTTTGTTTTTAAATAAATGCTTTCGACTGGATCGAAACCCCTGACTGCCTCTTTCTACCTTCCGACCCAGATTGGTTTCGAAAGGGTTGCTTTGCTTTGCTTTTTAAACTTGACCACTTCTCCAATGCTTTCAAAGGGATGGTTTCAACACCATTACTTCTTTACTTAGGAATAATTTTGAAAGGAATGCTTTCGACTTTAATGGGTTTTTGATCCTTTTGCTCTACTTGAAAGCATAATCCAAATGGTTTTGACCGAAGCGGTTTTCAAAGGTTTCGAAGGTGTAAATTTTTGAATGGTTTCGAAAGGTTTCCACATGTTTTAAATTGAACCCAAGTGCTTTCGAAGGGTTTGTGTTTACAAAGGTTCGATGCTTTCGAAAGGTCTTAAAGAAAGGTTTCGAAGGGGTGGTTCCCCAATGCTTTCGAAGGAGTCGAAAGGGAAAGTTTTCTGATTGTTTCGAAAGGGTTGAAATGAAAGGTTTTTCCAATGTTTTTGAAAGGCATGCTTTAAAGGTTTTAAAGAAGGATGTCTAATATTTTAAAGCTTTTGAAGGGAAGGTTTTTCAATGGTTTCGAAAGGGTTTTGAGAATGGTTTCAAAAGGAAGGTTTTTGCCTTTTGGTCTAGGTTAAATAAAGGGTTTTATTTGGTCGAAAGGGGTACTTTCAAGTGTTTAGATGTTTTCGTCAACTAAAATTTGGGTAAAGTGTATATATATATAACATGGCAAGGTGATTTTGTGTAAAGCATAGAATATATGTATTTTCCTTGTGTGAGTTTGATTTAAAGATTTTAAATCATTTTGAAAAGATTTTCAAGGAAAATTTAAGGGAAGATTTCCCTAAGTAAAATGACTCGGATATTAGAATACCAAATGGGACTGGTATAGGGTCGCACTCTATACATTATCTATTAGCCCCAGCTAATTTTGTCCAAAATTCTAGTGTGTAAGGCTTTGTTGCAGGTAAGACTAAAATTATGGTTACATACAGAAGGAATATATGCTTGTATACAGATAGGTTATTAGTGAGCCTGCAAAACCATTAGGATCAGGTGACCCTAGGAGATGATAAGTTAGGAACAGACCGTCTAGAAGATAAGTATTTAACATACAGTTAAGGACAAACCGTCCAGAAGAGGAGTGTCTAACAGATATTAGATAAGTTTGGTTTATATTGTTCGGTAGGCCCGATTCAGCCAAAGGTTAATAGTTAGCCAAACAAAACTATAGTGTTCGGATAGATAGTCCATTTATTACCTGATATGTTTGTTTACATGATAATGCTTTAAATTTTTAACCAATTTTCGTTGTAGGAAAATATTTGCAAAAGATATATTTTAAAAGAATGTTAGTGAGGGGAAACCTATTTCGCTAAGCGACGTGGTCTTACTTAATATCAATAACCGAGATGTATAGTATTATTGACTCCAGGCTTTATGTTTTAAGTTTCTGTTTCCCCTTAAACTATCGGGTGCTCAAAGTTGATTTGAGTAGGCTGATGGTTGAGATTTTCAAATTTTAGTAATTTTGACGAATAAAGCTTTCGAAGATGAGCAGGTGGCTGTCAGATAGCTTAGGAGTTGCAGTTCGTTCTGTTTATTTCCGCTGTGTGTATGAAGTCAAATATGACAATATTGCTTTGATCAACCAAGGGGGCATCGTCATATGTCGCTCTTGGCGTATTTTTGTAATGATTTTAATCGATCTTTACCGGGGAAATGATTATGTGATTATGTAATTTTGAATGTGGAACATATTTTGTAAATGTAATCGGAAAGGTGGTTATTTTTTGAAATCCGTGTCTTTGTTTCATATTCAAATGTCTCTGATATTATGGATACCATTAACATTACCGTATTTTATCACCAGAAGTTAATACTATCGATGACTGCAGCATCTGTAGCACTTAGCTTTTGGCCTCTTGATACAAGATGTTACAACTTGGTATCAGAGTATAGGTTTATGAAAAAATTTAATTAAAAATGATTTTTGCAAACATAATCTTAAGGAATTAGGGTAAGATCGGTGCATGGGATAATGCTATAGTAACGTACTTGTATTTGCTATACATAAGTATACGCTTTATCTCTTGTCTCTTATCTTTGTTAGGTTATTTTTCTGTATCTCGTGAGATTTGAATACAGATATGGATGGTAGAAGAGGAAGTGTTAACCCAGGAGGGAAGGGCACCAATGGGAATGCCAGACCTAATATGAGGAGGACCCAAGGTCTGGCATAAGCAGAGAATGTAAGTGTTGGACTCCCGCAAGTGGACATGGGAGTTGTGTATCAGTTTTTTGTGAATATGATGCAAGCAGGAATTGCAGCTGGAGTGGTAGGAGGAGATGCTGCAGGAGCATGAGTTCTGCAAGTTCCAGTAGTTAACCATTATGCTAAGCTGAGTGGAAATTACGATAAGCTTGGAGGGAAGCCATTTCTGGGAACAGAGGATGTTATAGAGCTGGAGAATTGGTTGTTGCACTGTGAGAGAATCTTTGCAGATTTGGGGCTCAATGACAAGTAGAAGAGGAGGCTTGCTTCGAGATAGCTTCAGGGAGTAGCTTTGTTTTGGTGGAATAGTGTGATGGCTGGTGTGGATGAGGAAACCTTGACATGGGCAGATTTCAAAGGGAGGTTGCAGGAGAGGTTCATGTCTGTGATGGCATAGTCGGCTCTGATCATAAATTTTGCTGAGTTAGAGCAGGGAGTGATGTTTGTTCTGGAGTATGCTAGAAGTTTTAAGGAGTTGGCCATATATGGGTATGCTTCAGTGGATACAGTGATGAAGAGGAATGAGAAGTTTATCAGGGGATTGAAGCTGAGTTAGCCAGGGCTACCTTACTGCATATTAGAGACCCTTGTGATGTGGTTATGGAGATCGCCTTAAGGCATGAGGAGATGCTTGATTCTCTAGAGAAGAGTAAGGCTAAGGAGGTCCAGGTTGGGTAGAGTCAGAATAGGAAATTATTTCCTAAAAAGGGTGCTCAGAATGGTGGAGAAGCTAAGAAAGGGAGGTCTGAGGTTGTCTGTTTTAAGTGCGACAAGAAGGGGCATTTTGCTAATGAGTCTCGTGCTGGAAAGGCAAAGGAGGTGGCCGGGAAGAAGAATGTCCGGTGCTTCAATTGCGACAAGATTAGCCACTATAAGAATCAATTCTAGGAGCCCGCTAAGGATGGAAAGGGCAAGGTGTATGCATTGGAGCCTGCTACTTTAAAGCCAACAGCTGAGGAGAAAGGAAAGGTAGTTTTGGGAGGTACGCTTCAGATTCATGGTATGTCTGTTAGCATTCTATTTGATACCGGTGGATCACATTCTTTTATATCAAGTTGTTTGATAAATAAGCTTAACCTAGAACCCACATATTTAGTTACTTTCTTACGGGTTGCGAATCCAATAGAAGGGTATGCAACTCTAAGGTTCAGATGTGACCAGTTAGAGTTTAACTTGTTAGGTCATGCTTTTGTTTGTTGTTTGCATGTGTTTGATTTTGTGGGGTTCGAAATTATTCTTGGGACGGATTGGTTAAGTAAATACGATGCTAGGATATTTTGCCATGATAGGAAAATATTGCTTAGGGACCCTGATTGTAGCGACATGATTGTTTATACTGTAGGAAGCCTTAGTAGTGAGGTGAATGCCTTATTGGGTGTTATGGAATTGGAAGATGAGCTGAATCGAGTTTTCATGGTCAGGGAATTCGTGGATGTTTTGGAGCCTATAGTTGGATTGCCATCGAAATGAGCTATTGAGTTTCAGATAGATTTGGTTCCGGGAGCAGAACCAGTGAGTAGGCCGCCAATCAGGATGACCCCTATAGAGATAAGGGAGTTGAAGGTGCAGTTAGTGGATCTAGAAGGCAAGAGTTTTATCAGGCCAAGTAGTTCGTCTTAGGGAGCATCCACGGTGTTTGCTAAGAAGCCAGCTGGATCATTGAGGCTATGTATCGATTATCTTAAGTTGAATGAGAGAACGATAAAGAATCGATATCCATTGCCCAGAATTGACGATTTGTTTGACCAGTTTAGTGGGGACAAGATTTTTTCCTAGTTAGATTTAGCAACAGGTTTCCATTAGTTCACGGTAGTAGAGGATAGTATACCTTTGACGGCTTTTAGGACCAGGTATGGATCGTATGAATGGTTAGTTATGCCATTCGGACTGACTAATGCACCGGCATTCTTTGTGGATTTGATGAACCGGGTTTTCCAAGAGCACTTGGATAGTTTCATGCTGGTTTTCATAGACGATATCTTGATATACTTTAATGATGAAAGAGAGCATGAAGTTCATCTTAGAGTGGTGCTTGAGATGCCGAGGCAGCTTCAGCTAAAGGCGAAGTTTTCAAAATGTCATTTCTGGAAGAAGGAAGTGAAGTTTCTTGGTCATGTAGTCTCAGAGAAAGGGTTGTCAATGGATCTGACTAAGATAGGAGCGGTGAATACTTGGAAGAAACCCGAGACACTGACTGAGATAAAGAGTTTCCTTGGATTCACTGGTTATTATCGGAGATTCATTAAGGATTTCTCATGGATAGCAGCACCGATGACCAAGCTAACGAGGAAGGATGTGAAGTTTGTATGGACCGATAAGTATAAGGAAGCAATCTAGAGTTTGAAACACTTACTGACCCATGCACCAGTTTTGGTTGTTCCAGAAGAGAATCAAGATTTGGTAGTTTATACTGATGCGTGTGGAACATGATTGGGAGCTGTGTTGATGTAGAAAGGTAAAGTAATTGCCTATGCTTCTAGACATCTTAGACCGCATGAGGTCAGATATCCGACGCATGATTTGGAATTGGTTGCAGTGATTTTTGCATTGAAGGTGTGGAGACATTAACTTTCGAGAGAGATGTTTGAGTTATATACAGATCATAAGTCGCTGAAGTATTTGTTCTCTCAGAAGGAGTTGAACATGAGATAGCAGAGGTGGGTAGAGTTTATTGCTACTTATGATTTTGGGATTGAGTACACACCGGGGAAAGGCAACAAGGTTGCAGATGCACTTAGTAGGAAATATCAGAATGCAGTGTTAGCGATGGTTGCTGAGTGGAAAGATTTAGAAGCCTTGTCAGCTTATAGAGTCCAGTGGAGATCCAAGGCTGGATCTGGTGAAGGGACTGTTATATTACCTTGTTTGAAAGTTCAACAGTGATGATCGAAAGGTTGCTACTAAACAGGAAGAGGATCCAGTGTTAGTTGAACGGGTCAGGAAGTTAAGAGATGGAAGTAAGAGCAACGACTTAATGGGTTTCAGTCTGGACTAGAATGGGTGGTTGAGAAAGGAAGGGAGATTATGTGTTCCGAGTGTAGGAAACATAGGAAAGAAGTTCTAGAGGAATGCCATCGTTCGAAGTTCACTATTCGTCCAGGAGAAACTAAGATGTATCAGGATATGAAGAGAATTTTCCTCTGGGAAGGTTTGAAGCGAGATGTGGGCTTATGGGTGAAGTAGTGTTTGAACTGCCAGTAGGTAAAAGCCGAACATCAAAAGCCAAGTGGGTTGCTTCAGCCATTAGATATTCCGGTATGGAATTGGGATTCTATTTTTATGGATTTTATTGACGGGTTGCCATGGTCGAACAGAGAAAATGAAAGTATATGGGTCATAGTGGATAGATTGACCAAGGGTGCCCATTTCATTCTGGTTAAGTCAACTAGGACGGCACCTGTTTTGGCGAAGTTATTTATAAAGAATGTAGTTAGACTGCACGGAATTCCTAGTAGTAATGTTAGTGATAGAGATTCCTTATTCACTAGCGACATCTGGAAGAGTCTATAGGAAGTTTAGGGAACCAAGCTCAAGATGAGTACCGCTTACCATCCGCAGACAGATGGGCAAACGGAAAGAGTTAACAAAATCTTGGAAGATTTGTTAAGAGCTTGTGTATTAGATTTCTGCGGATCATAGGAAGACCATATGCATTTAGTTGAGTTTTCGTATAACAATAGTTATCAGACTAGTATTGGGATGGCACCGTTTAAAGCTTTGTATGGAAGACCATGCAAATCTCCCGTTTGTTGGTTAGAGACCGGGGATAGGTTGGTTCTTGGTCCAGATTTGGTTAGAGAAGCTGCAAAAAAGATTGAGGTTATTTGAGCTAGGATGAAGGAGGCTCAGCCTAGGAAGAAGAGTTATGCAGATAAAAGACGGAAAGATTTAGAATTCTCAGTTGGAGATTAGGTTTTCGTTAAGGTGTCACGGATGAAGGGTGTGCTCTGATTCGGAAGATCAGGAAAGTTGGCACCGAGATTCGTTGGACCTTTTCGTATTGTTGAAAGAATCGAGAAACTCGCATATAGAGTCGAGTTACCAAGAAGTTTGGCAGGAGTCCATAATGTTTTCCATATTTCTCATCTCAGAAAGTGTGTTAGAGAACCGGAGACTACTATTGCACCGACTGTGCTAGATTACTTAGTGGTAGAACCAGACTTGACTATAGTGAGAAAGCCGATTCACATTGTTACAAGAGATGAGAAGAGACTTAGAATTAAGAGAGTCGGATTATTTAAAGTCCAGTGGAGCGACGATGATAGGGACTGTACTTAGGAGATTGAAAGCAGGATTAGAGATGCTTATCCTGACTTGTTTGATGGTATGGTTTACCTCTTTGATTGATTTGTTGTGTACCTTACCGTAATTTCGAGGACGAAATTCTTTAAGGAGGGGAGTCTGTAACACCCCATATTTTTTGTAACATTATTTAGGATATTTAATTATTTAAATTAAATAAAATAATGTGTTGATTAGGGGTTTGAGATTGATTTAATTAAAGGGTAGCCGTGCCATTTAAACAATGAATTAAAAGAAAAGTTAAAATGAAATAGAAGGGGAGTAAAATAGGAAAGAGGCCATTCTTATACCTTAAACCCTTGGCCGTGTATCCTATACACGTTCATTTTTCATTCATATTTTTTTAAAACTTGAGGCCGGCCACCATTAACAAGAAAAGAGGAAGAAGATTAAGAAAAGCTAAGGAAGAAGCTAAATCAAATCAAATCCATTCAAATCTAAGCTCCTTAATCTCTAAAGCTAAGGTGAATAATGACTACATCTCAAATTTCTTATTGTTTTCGGTTTTAAGTTGTATCCAAACTTATTTGCAATGATTTTCCATGTTTTTGAATAATGGAATGATTATATATACTTGTTGATGATTTATGTTTGTTCATATAGATTTTATGACATGTTTTAAGGTGAAACCCCTATAAAATAACATCCAAATGCCTTGCGAATTTTCATATAGACCAGAAATGATATTTTAGATATAGGTTTCAATTTCCAGAATTTTCTAAATTTATGTGGATTTTATATGAATTTTCTAGGGAAGAAAATGTTATTTTGGGTTAAAAATTATTTACGGTTAAATAATTAATGGCTTGGGTCTGAAATTAATATATGTTAGAAAAAATATTAAAAGTGATTTTCTGGAATTTTTGTAGAATTAATTTTCCTAACTGTTTTAATGGATATATTAAATTATTTAAGGTATGAGACTTAAATGTTTTATATGTTTATATAAAAGGAAAAGGGGTATTTCGTAAATAATTGAAAATTGTTATTTCTGGAAATTGGCAATAGTTTTAGAAAAGAGAAACATGCAACCAATCACAATTTGACAAATAAGGCAGGTTAGGTATAAAGAAATAGTTTAAAAAGGACTAATCTACATGGTTATTACGTTTCAATGCTATCGGCACCAGGCTTTTACCTCCTTCCCTTCGCCTCCGACTCCATCAAAACCAATGCATATGGTGTCAGGAAACTGGTACGTAACGAATTGGATATAGGCGGAAGGTATAGGGTCGAAACCAGGAGTTCCAAAGGGGTTGGAGCGATAATTTGCTTTTAAATGAAAAACGCGCCTGCTTGCTTTCGACTGAATAGCTTTTAACTTAGTTGGCTTTCAACCAGGTCAAATGGTTTTAAAGAAATGGTTTCGATTGGGTTGCGCCTTTGTTTTTAAATAAATGCTTTCAACTGGGTCGAAACCCCTGACTGCCTCTTTCTACCTTTCGACCCATATTGGTTTCAAAAGGGTTGCTTTGCTTTTTAAACTTGACCACTTCTCTAATGCTTTCAAAGGGATGGTTTTGACACCATTACTTCTTTACTTAGGAATGATTTTGAAAGGAATGCTTTCAACTTTATTGGGTTTCTGATCCTTTTGCTCTACTTGGAGGCATAATCCAAATGGTTTCGACCGAAATTGTTTTCAAAGATTTCGAAGGAGTAAATTTTTGAATGGTTTCAAAAGGTTTTTATTTGAAAGGTTTCCACATTTTTTAAATTAAACCCAAGTGCTTTTGAAGGGTTTGTGTTTACAAAGGTTTGATGCTTTCGAAAGGTCTTAAAGAAAGGTTTCGAAGAAGTGGTTACCCAATGGTTTCGAAGGAGTCGAAAGGGAAAGTTTTCTGATTATTTCGAAAGGGTTGAAAGGAAAGGTTTTTCCAATGTTTTCGAAAGGCATGGTTTAAAGGTTTTAAAGAAGGATGTCTAATGTTTTAAAGCTTTCAAAGGGAAGGGTTTTCAATGGTTTCGAAAGGATTTTGACAATGGTTTCAAAAGGAAGGTTTTGGCCTTTCGGCCTAGGTTAAATAAAGGGTTTTATTTGGTCAAAAGGGGTACTTTCAATAGACTCAAAAGGGGTACTTCAAGTGTTTAGATGTTTTCATCAACTAAGATTTGGGTAAAGCATATATATATATATATATATATATACACACATGGCAATGTGATTTCGCGTAAAGCATAGAATATATGTATTTTCCTTGTGTGAGTTTGATTTAAAGATTTTAAACCATTTTGAAAAGGTTTTCAAGGAATATTTAAGGGAAGATTTCCCTAAGTAAAATGACTCAGATATTAGAATAGTATATGGGACTGGTATAGGGTCGTGTCCTATACATTAGCTATTAGCCCTAGCTAATTTTTTCCAAAATTCCAGTGTGTAGGGCTCTGTCGTAGGTAAGACTAAAATTATGATTACAAATAGAAGGAATATATGTTTGTATATAGATAGGTTATTGGTGAGCCCGCCAAACCATTATGATCAGGTGACCCCGGGAGATGATAAGTTAAAAACGGACCATCTAAAAGTGAAGTATTTAATAGATAGTTAATGATAGACCATCCAGAAGAGGAGTGTCTAACAGATGTTAGATAAGTTTGGTTTATATTGTCTGGTATGCTCGAATCAGCCAAAGGTTAATAGTTTGCCGAACAAAACTATAGTGTTCGGACAGATAGTCAATTTATTACCTGATATGTTTATTTACATGATAATGCTTTACAGCTTTAACCAGTTTTGGTTGCAAGAAATGATTTGCAAAAGATATATTTTAAAAGGAGTTAGTGAGGAGAATCCCGTTCCGCTAAGCGACGTGGTCTCACTTAATATCAATAACCGATATGTATAGTATTATTCACACTAGTCTTTATGTCTGACTCGAAGTTTCTGTTTCCCCCTAAACTCTCGGGTGCTAAAAGTTGATTTGAGTAGGCTGAGGGTTGAGGTTTTCAAGTTTTAGTAATTTTGGCGAATAAAGCTTTCGAAGACGAGCAGGTGGCTGTCAGATAGCTAATTAGGAGTTGCAGTTCATTCTGTTTATTTCCACCGTGTGTATGAAGTCAAATGTGACAATATTGCTTTGATCAACTAAGGGGCATCATCATATGTCGCTCTTGGCGTATTTTTGTAATGATTATAATTGATCTTTACCTGGAAAACGATTATGGGATTATGTAATTTTGAATGTGGAACATATTTTGGAAATGTAATCGGAAAGGTGGTTATTTTTTGAAATCTGTGTTTTTGTTTCATATTCAAATGTCTATGATATTATGGATACCATTAGCATTACCATATTTTGTCACCAAAAGTTAATACTATAGATGACTGCGGCATCTGTAGCGCTTAGCTTTTGGCTTCTAGATACGAGATGTTATAGAAATCCTATGCGGATAATATGAGGAAAGCATTAGAATTCTCTGTAGGAGATCGAGTGTTCATTCGTGTATCTCCAGTGAAGGGTGTGATACGGTTCAGTCATTCTAGGAAGTTGGCCTTGAGATATCTTGGACCACACCCGATCACTGAACGTATTGGCCATATTGCTTATCGGGTACCTTTTCTAGCCCAATTCTCCATAATTCAAGATCTATTCCATATTTCTCAACTTCGGAAGTATCTTCATGATTCAGATTCTATTCCGGAGCTAAGAATTCTTGAGGAGCTTGAGGTTTCACCAGACCTTACTTATGAGCATAGACTTATCCATATTGTTGCATTGGAGGTTAAACGCCTTCAAAATAAAGATGTTCCGCTCGTTAAAGTCCAATGGTCTAGCAATCCAAAGGACTGTTCATAGGAGACTTGAGAGTTTGTCGGGCTAATGCATCCTAAGTTATTTTCTCTTGCTCATTAGTGGTGAGACCCTTGCTTTGAATTATTTCGTGCTTTTGATTCTATCCTCTTTAATATATGTATCTTTGTAATGTTATTGACTTTCCCTGGAGGAAAATTGCGGGAATGCAATTTTATAAGGAGGGGAGTCTATAACAACCTGGTTGAGATCACATAGAACTAAAAATTAAAAGATGATTTAATTAATTTTAATTAATTATTTGAATAAATTTAGGGAATTTATGATTACTGTGTTTCTAAATTTAGAAAGGATTTGGAATGGGAATAAATTGAGAATTTATTGAATTTTCCTTTTTATAGTTAATTCTTATAATTAATAATATAAGAACAATTTGGAGAAAAAGAATAAATAAATTGTACGGAAATAATTTTCATTATTTGAAATATGATTTCTCAATTAATGGTTTATTGTATTAAAAATATAAAGAATAATTATTATTTTAAAAAGCTATATTTAATTTGATAAAATATTTAATAATAGTAAAAAATAAGATTTGGGCATGTTATTTATTTTGGGAAAATTGTAGAAACCAATGTTAGTTAAATTAGAACATTGTTTAAATCAAATTAGTATTTATAAAGTGCTAAAATGAAATAATACAAATTAGCAACACTTTTGTTTTAGGAAAATTATTAACACTTTGCTAATGGATCTACATATTAACCCATTTAGCCTAAACCAGAGAAATAAGAAATAAGAGCGCACGTATATTATTTCGCATTCTCAATTCAACGCCGAAACCAAGAAAAAACACTCTAAGTTCAGAAACCCTAGCTCCTAAAATTCTAAATTAATGATTGAAATCAAAGGGCTTTTGTTCAATTCTAGTGTATACTAATAAGAGGTAATCTCTTCTACCTTTCTATGCATCTAATTAGCGATTTAATTGAGTTTTAATTTTTGATTTTGATCATTCCTATCCAATCTTTGATCATAGCCAAGGTTGAAGTTGAAATAGGAAGACATAGGAGGTTCTATGCTAATATCTTCCATTCTGGGTTTGTTTAGGTGAGTTTATCTCACAATTTCTAGTCTAAGATGAATGTTTGATGCTGCTATATGAATTTGGTTGAATCCCTAGTGTACATGATCTCAATATATTTATGAATCCTTTGTTTACTATAATTGGATTCTCTGTTTGGTGAAAACCCACTTATGAAATCATGATTTTCATTCAATTATACATGTATATATGCCTGCAAGTTTACTAGTTCGATACCCCAAATCATTAGAGAAGCAACACAGGAAAAATAAACGGAATCTGATCGTCGGAGAGCCACTGAAATCGCTTGGGAGTCGGCCTAGGTGAGGCTACCGGTGGACCAGTATGCCCTACCGATGCACCGGTCGCAGCCTGGACTTGACTCCCATGCTATGTTCTAGTGTTCTTCGATTGACCCGTTCGCCACTTGTTTACCAGCTGATTCCCTGAGATTGATTGCTTGATTTCGTTGTCGCATTTCATATCAGTTTCATTGATATTTTCGGATGTTGATTATGAATTGATGAATTCATTTTGATGTTTTATACCATAGTGTTGTTCTATGGATCTTGGGAGTAAGACACACTTTCGATGCACATTTTCAAATCAAATTTATAAAAGGCTGATTTCTAAATCAAACTATTTTATGAAAATCTTTTTAAGTACAAATCTAATTTCTATATAAATAGTTTTAGAAATATATTTATATAATGTTATTCCCTTTGAAATTGTTTTAAAAATGATTTGAAAAGTGTACTTATATATATATATATATTTCTGCTATAATTCAATGTTTTACCAAAAATGATTTTGAAGTGAATTTTTTTATAAATTTTGCACAATGTCGATCAAATGAGGAATTGATTTAAACGGTTACATAAAATGAGTGGCATGGAATACTCGCGTTTGTTTTACCGGTTAATTCGCGGACTTGCTCAACCGAACCATTGCTACACACAAGTGGAGTTTACCATTATATAGTAAACGTTTGAGCAAACCCATGTGGTGTGGAACAAATGGTCGTTGTCTATTCGGTTGCTAGATGAAAGTATTTAACACTTTTATCGATGAGTTTATGACTCACTTTCAGAGTTTGTAGGACTTGTTCCTATCTTCGAGTTTATAGGACTTGTTCTTATCTTGATGTTTATAGGTCTCGTACCTATCTTGATGCTTATAGGTCTCATACCTATTTCGAAGATTATAGGGCTTATTACTATCTTGATGTTAATAGGCCTCGTACCTATATTTATGTTTATAGACTTATACGTTTATCTTGGAGTTACATGCATGTATGTGAATTTATTTCACCAATCTTGGAGTTTAGCGCCTTTCCCTTTTTTATGAGATTTCTGGATTTCTATTTGTGAGATTTCTGGATTTGATGTTGTTTGAATTATTACCAAATCATTTCCGGGATTTTTTCTTTTAATAAGCTATCTTGAGTTTTAGTATTTGGTGATTTGAAGTTATTGATGTATGTTTGATATTTATCGATATATGACTATATTTGAGATCTAGTTCACTTTATCTATCATTCATTTTTGCTAACTCATTTATTTAGACTGACCCGTTTATTATTTTTGTAATAATCGGGTCAGACGGAGATATTTTAGGTTCTCCAGCTTGATGCTTTAGAGTGGATGTCCCATCTGTTAGCTAGTAGTTACTTTTGCCATCTATGTAGATATGTGATGTTATGTTGTATCTTATCTCGAGCTAGACTCCTTTTGTGTACATATTCATATTTTGAGATGTATCACTTTGTATATGTGTAGTTTACATCATGTATCTATTTTGGATCAGTTCAGACTTGTTTCTATTTATATTCCGATGTGTCTGATCTATGATTAAGTGATCTGTATTTATCATATGTTATTCTGAATATTATTATAGCCACCATAGTCTTGTTTTAAGCATGAATTGTATACGTCGATTCCACTTGATTAAAGAAATGTATAACATGTTAATCGACGTATCGATGATCGCTTAAAGTAAAATTCACGGATGGTCGCTCCTAACCTGCCCTATTCTCTGTACTAGTCGATAATATTACTTTGTAATATTTTTTGTTAGTGTGGGTCTCGGGGTGGGGCGTCACACCTAATCTCATTTCGACCTTGAGTAATATCAACAAATTGAAAGATAGTATTCACACCTACCTACCATTATCTGTACTAGTCGATAATATTACTTTGTAATATTTAATTAAGGTTTCATTAATAAGGTAGAAATTGCGATGATGTTAAACCCTATTTCTACCTCGCCGCATCGCCACGGCGATCAGAAAAATATTCCCATATTTTTCCTGACACCCCCAGACGACAATCTAGCTTCGACGAAAGCCACAACACCCAAAGCCCACCCAGTCGCCGTAATTTGATCAAAAACACTTCTCTGGTTTTCACCAAAATGCAACCCCAAAACTCAACTAAAATTCATGAATCTTGTTTTAAAAATCACATTTCCCAGAGATGATTCAAGTTGCATGCTTGAATCTATAAAATAAAATGTTTAATTTTTATCAATTTTTAAAGATCTTTACTGTCTTTCTTAATTTCCCAGAAATATTTAAAATAATTATGCTAAAAATCATTTTTAAAACCTAAAATATGAGTAACAACATGTTTCATTTGGATTCTAAAACCTACAGGAGATTGGAGATGGAATGTTTACATTTTTACAGGTTTTTGAAACTTGGAATAGAGCATGCTTTTGAATATACAGACATGCACCAGCCTGTATACATATTTATCTATAAATATTCAACATAATTTTTACTCAAGAAATCATTGAATACAAATCTACTTCACACCATCATCACAGCATCAAGATGAAAGGTTAAGTCAATAGAGTTTACTCACCTGTTCTAGAAGAACAGAGAAATTTGTTTTGATTCTGATGAATTTACAGGCTTATAATTGTATAATTAAGACTTAAACAGTTTATTAATGAAGAAATAGTGCAAAGTTAATAAATAAAATTAAAAACGGGTTTTTAATTTTAAAGTATGATTTATGTTCCAAAGCAAGACATGTAAACAAGTTTTAAAGATCTTTAATAATTTATTTTATTTAATGAGATTTAAATGTTGAAATTAAGTGATCAGTGAAGATAAGAATTTATCTTAAAGGATCATTATTGATTCTTAATGAAGGAATGATTATTAACGTAAGTAATTAAAGGATGATTACTTAATGAAGTTGATGAAATTAATAAAGATTATTACTTAATGTAATTGAGGCATAATTACTTTGTGTAATTACATTTAAGAACAATTAATTAATTAAGTTTAATTAATGATAAGTAATTAAAAAGTAATTAATTACTTAAAGATAATTACTAAATGAAAATAATTAAGGTTAGTTTATTAATGAAATTGATTAAGGATAATCATTTATTGTAATTAAAGGATCATTAATTAATGTAAGTAATTAGTAATTAATGAATAAGAGTAATTAAAGGTTAATTACTGTAAATGGTTAAGGATATTAATTTGTGTAATTAATTAAGGGTTAATTACTTGATTGTAGTTAAAGGATAATTAATCAAGGATGATTAATTAAGATGGATGATTAATTAATTGATTTGTAATTAATTAATGTTAAGAAAAGGTAAACCAAGTGATTAAAGACTAGTAACTAATTTAATTAGAGATAAATTAAATTAATTTTGGAAGTGATAAATCTTGCTTATGGATGATTGAATGATGTTAAATGCCTTGAATTGTTGATATTTCTGATATGAAATGTTTGTGATATGATATGTTTGTCTTGAACAATGATTATGTGGTTATTTGTCGATGATGAATTGCTGTATAAAAAGTGACATCTTGTATTAGAAGGATGAATTGTGTTTCACTTGAATAACTTGGGTTAAAATGGTATTGAATTCGAAGAGACAGGGGTCGGGTATCAGTAAATACCCGAACCCACTTCGATTTGTAACCTACAATGATACCTTAATGATTAGTATATCAATAGGCGGGAATGGAATAATTTAAATGACCGGACCATTTAAAACTAAGTAAGAGTATTTAGGGATTGATTGTGAATATAAGTGTTGACTATAGCAAGTTGTGAACTTGTAGTGATGAACGAGTTACCCCGGGTTTTAAGTATGTTTTATGCATTAGTATTTCTGGTTAGATAGGTTTACTCACGCTGGTTTCCAGCCTGACCCGGGTGTTACTTTGATGTAATGCTCGGGTCAGACCGAGTATTACAGATTTCCAAGTAAGGACGTTCTGGAGCTCAAGAGGCGAGCTGGATGGCAGGAACGTATGGAGTGTATTCCGCTGTGATATGTTGTAGTTTATCTGGAACATGTTGTTTTAACTGTCCAGTGATTGTGAAATGTTATAACTCTGATGTATTAAAATGTAATTGACTGATACAGCTTTCTCTATGTAAAGAATATTATTTGATATTATATTTTATCCGCTATGGATGTGAGATTCTGAGTTTGGTTTTCTGTTTCTTCTTCTTCTATCTCTTTCCTTCTTTTCCTAACTATCTGGAATTTTCGAGATCGAAATTTCTGGGTCGTTTCATTGGTAGAGGACAACTTTATATTAAAAATTCATAAACTTTAATATATTTAATTGAGTGATATAGACTTATGGAATACTATATTTCTTATGAAATATCCTCGTAAATCAAAGATCGGATACATCTGAAATCAAAGTATATGTACTATACATATGTGTTTATCCCTCAAATCTAATTAAGGTTTCTTATTGTTTCGCGTTTTATGATACATTCATATTACATAAGTTTTAATTATTATATAAATTTTATAATTAGATTAACTTATATAATAGTGTTACATATAATCTCATATTAATATTATTAATTAATCTTCATTAATTAATTAATCAACATTTTAATTAATTTTATATTATTCAATTAAACATTTTAAATTGAATTTATATACTATAACATCTATAGTTTCACACAAATAAACACACACACATATATATATATATTATTAATTAATTAAAATTTAATTTATTTATTTAGTTAAACAATATTAATTAATTATTTTAATTTTGAAATTTCATATATACTTACATTAGCTTAAATAATTCAAGATAATGCAACATATATCATTATATATAATATAATTCAATTAATTAAAAATTTAAATAATTTACTTAATTTATTAATCTGATTAATGAACAATTAATTTTTGAAATTTAATTATAAATTTTCCAAACATTTTGGAAAACATATTATGATATTTATAATATTTTTCTTATTTTAAATTTAACCTTTTAAATTTAAATTTATTTTAATTTCGAAATAAATTTTGAAAATCAGCCTAAGCCCCAAATTCAAAATTGGGCCTTTTCTATTAGGGATAATTTTCGGTATCACTTCACCTTTCAGGTCAGGCCAATATCTAGGTAGTGTAGTGGATTACCTAAACTCAACATAGACCCTAATTTTCTAGACACCACAGTAAATGGTTATACTTAATTAGTTGGCCTTAACATGACTAACTTAGACCGCATTGCCTATTTGGCTTTGATAAGGTTGTTAGAACTGGACCAACATAAAGTGGGTTTAATGGCCGAATTTCAATTTTTTTAAACTACTTTGGATCGCATTGGGCCAAAGAAGTCTAAAATGATTTAGATCTGGTCTAAATTAAATTTAAATAAAATCATTATTTTATTTTATTTATTGATAAAAGGATTTTAATTGATGTTTTATATATAATATATAGTGTGTACATGTGTATTGCATACATATGTACGTGTACATGCATGTGCAAAATATACAGTGCGCATGGTTAACATGCCCGCATTTAAGTGTTAGGATTTACACCACGATGAAAATATTAGCCCCTCTATGTACATATATGTAGTCTAATGTATGTATATATTATTAATGTGATATAATAATTATATTATATTTGATATATATATATATGTGTGTGTGTGTGTGTGAGATAGATCTAGCTACAATCAAGAAGAAACGACAAGGAACATACAAATTTTATAGTGGTTCGGCCAGCCTACGTCCACTTTAATATTATTAGATTTGGATTCGTCACAAGTACAGGAGCTATTACAATGATTTCAAATCTTGAAAGTAAAGTATGGTTGGATTCTATAGCACTTAGTGACAATGGTTGAAGTGGAGCTTGGGAGACAAAGAATATGGAGCCTAAAAATGTGTGACGACCCTAAATTTTTTGACATTGGAAATTAGAATATTTAATTGATTTTAAATATCTGGAAGTTAGTTTAATTTGAAATTCAAATATCAGAATGAATTTGGCAATTTAATTATTGAATTTAATTTATTGAAAGTTGGGTAAATTATTGAATCTTCAGTTTTAAGCTGTTAAAAATTATTTGAAGGCTTAGAAAATTTATATTAATAATAATGAAGGTGATAGAAATTTTGAAATTGAATTTAACAGTGTTTTGTTCAGTTTTGAAATTTTATCGTTTAAATTAACTTTTAAAAATAGCTTTCCAAGGCACAGTCTCGGAATTCGACAAAACCAGTTTCATTGGATCCGTAATATTGTGTTATTATCGGATTTCAAATTTCTAAACGTTTGGAGTTATCGTGTGGTCGTACAAGATAAAAATGCATAGACAATAATTAATCGATTTAAATTTATATATATATCTGGAAAAAAAAATCAAATCAGCTACCCTATGTTTTCTTTAGCCAACCTACCTCTGTTAGAAGCCGACCTATTCCTCTCTGTTAAATCACGTCTCTTTTCCTTTTCGTTCATTCCTTCAAATCTAAGCCTGAGAATAATAGTAATGGCCGATGAATAAATCA
Organism: Allium fistulosum; assembly: GCA_030737815.1. Classification (NCBI taxonomy): domain Eukaryota; kingdom Viridiplantae; phylum Streptophyta; class Magnoliopsida; order Asparagales; family Amaryllidaceae; genus Allium; species Allium fistulosum. The sequence continues at coordinate 371,045,930 of CM060902.1, read as the reverse complement.
CGTACCCTATCTTCATTCCTCTTTCCATTCCTTACGAGTTCAAAATCAAACCACAAACTGATTCTCTTAAAAATCAAAATAAAACAATGGCCGCCCTCGTTCTCGAATTAATTTCAGAATCGAAATAAAAAAAATTCAAAAGAAAAAAATGGCGACTGGAGCCATCATGAAATCGCGCGCCTTGCGATAGCACACTCAGGCGAATCGAGTGTGGGTTCTCGAGCACGAGCTCGTTGGCGTGCACTTGCACACGCGAGGGAGCAGGCCAGGGGGGGTTCACCGGTGGGTCGTGGCGATGGCGTGGAGTTCTATCGCGATTGCGTTGGTGGAGCGCTCGAGTCTCAAGCGATTTTGGAGGGCAGTGGTGGTGTTCGTTTTGAGGGGAAGGCACGTCAGTGAAGGGAGGAGGCGACTCGACCGGAGCTAGGGTTTCGTTCGATATGCAGTAAGGTATATTTTAATTTATTTTAGTAAATTGTATATTTGTATACATATAGGAAAAACAGAAATATGTATGTATATATATTGGAATTTTAAAATGTTGAAGAATTTTATAAAAATAGATTTAAAATCTGTATTGGTTATTAATATTTAAATACAGTTATATAAATATATATATATATATATACAGCAAGATTTTTGGAAATTTATATTTTTAATGCTTAAAGTTATATAAAAATTTGATTTTTATTTTAGTGTATGTAGTTTCAAAAATAAAAGAAAGTAAATAAGCATGCATATATAATTTTTCATTCATTTAGTTATGTTAAAATAATTTATTAAGATGATAAATTGTTTAATTAACTTATCTAAATTTTTTTTAGTTACTAGAGAATAATTATCCTCGAAAATAAAACTGTTTAAAATTAATTATTAAGTTAATCTAAAGGGAAATTGGGTTAAGTTAAATTTTTAATTTAAAACTAAATCATTAGTAGATTAAAATTTATTAAAAGAAAATAATTGTTCAAATTGATTCAAATATTAATTAAATCATATAATTGATGTACAAGGTTTAAAACTGTGAAGAAAACAAGCTGGATTGGAAATGGATTGTAAATTAAAAGGGCAAAGGTAAGGTCTCCTCACTCACTTGGTTTGTTGTTGAATTTAAATAGTTGAATTTAAATTCTGGATGTGTTTGGATGAATTGGATAATTTATATATTGATGATATTAGATATAGTAGAATATATATATATATGGAGTGATTGATTTCCCGCATTATATAGCGGATGAGACCCTATGCGCCGCATAATAGCGGATGATATTTTACAAATCCCATATATCGTGATATTCCACCTCGAAGTGGAATGGGTATTTAACTGTTGTGCTAACATCTGTGGATGCAGGGAAATAGGTTGGAGGGATCCAACTGGATTCCTCAAATTGTATAAATTTGTTTCATATGTTGTGTGATGATTTATTGATAATCTGTGAATGATTATATTGATGATTGAATTTGTTGAAGGTTATAATTTAGCCGAATGTATTTTTGGTATCGTTGGATACCAGAAATAAATAAAATTGGATTTTTGAAATTAAAGTAGGAAATTTTAAGTAAATTCCTTTTAAAAGAATTGGTTGAATTTAAAAGAAGGAATTTAAAAGCATAAAGTTGATTTTTGAAATCTTATCGAATTATTTCCAAAATATGGGAAAATATTTTAATAAATGGGTTTTGAATAATATTGTTTAAAAGTTGAAGAATTTATTGAAATTGGAATTTTAAATAGTTTGGGAGAAATAAAGGGATTTATTTTAAAAACGAAGTAAATTTTTTTGAAATCCATTTGATAATTGATTTGGTATTGGAAAATAAATCTTTGGGAAATTAATAAAAAAATTGATTGGTGTTTTGAATGGAAATGATTTGGTAATTGGAAATAAATTTGGAAATGGATTTGCAAATGATTTGGTATTTGGGATTAAACTTAGAAATCAATTTGTAATTGATTTGGTGCTTGAAAAGAAATTAGAAATCAATTTGGAATTTAATTTGGTTTTTGAAAGTGAATATTTGGAAATTTAAATTCACAATGAAATTTATAAAGAAAAAGGGAAATAAACAATATCGGGAATTTTATTCCACGAGTAAAAAGTGATTTGAAATTGGTTTTCAAAATGTTGAAGTGTGGAAAATATATATCTTGCGAAGATATTTTGAAAATAAATAATTTGGGAAAATTATTTAAATCTGATGATTGTTGTGAATGTTGTTTGATAGTTAAATAACCGACTATCAATATTTGCCTTAGAAATGGCACTTGAATTTGTTTTTAAAACAAACGCTCATTATTCGGTTTAGCCGGGAGAGGACTTTGTGTCATATAACCCATTCCGAATAATGATACGACGTTATGGATTGCAATTGAAGATCGAATTTGCAAGGGCTTCTTCCTTTATTGGACAAAGTGTCTTCGATTCTGTTCAAACCCGGAACAGACTTGTATGGATGTATGTCTGACGCTACACTTTGAGATATAAAGCAGATTTCTTTCAAATACATATCTGTTGGTGGCGGAGAATTTATTCTCTTAGCTTAACACCTTTCTCTAAGACGTACGAGCTCAGAGGTTATGTAGTTGATGGTTGTCGGTGATATACTCCCAATTTGGTAGTGTGGCATGTTAATTGATGCTGTGTGTTGTTGATCATTTGTTGATCAAAGCAAGGCTTTCGTGTAAAGCATAGCTTTGTGGACGAGACCTCATCGGACCTCACACCCCGGAAATGGTCGAAACAGGAAAATGCGGCAAGGTTATGAGGGTCGCACCCTTTAGGGTATGTCATTTCCTTCTGGAAAAAGGTGGTATCATGGTATGGATCCCAGATATTTTACCTGTGTGGTTGCTCCAATCTCATTTACTGTGTGATTGTTGCTTTGTGATCGAGGGCCCTCAGATAAAGGTCGCAAACGACCGGGGGGTGGCATACTCGTGTAGTAGTTACCTAGTAAGAGGTAACCCGGCCTTGTGTTGGCAGAGAGATTGTAAAGTTCTCGGGATGTCTCTCCAGAGGCGTACCCATGTGGCATAGGAAGTTCCTTAGCCTGACCATTTGTTGGAAATCCAAAGAAACAATACGAACCCAGTACGGTTTTAGTTGTAGAACCTGCCATTTAACATGGCAGCTATAGCAGGCATAATATAATGGTACCTATGCTGGCTAAGATAAATAATATACTTTCGAAATGTTTTCCACACTAGGCACTAGTGATAATATTAAAAAGATTTTGCGTATCAAACATGTTTGATTATCATAAGGAGAAATCTCCTCCAATTTTGTGTTTGCATTGTGTGTGTGGCGGGAGGCCTTATGGTAGTTTCATTTTCCAAAGCATTGTGAATTTCTTTTATTTTCTTTGTGAAAATAACTGTTTTTAAGATCTCACACCAGTCCTATGACTGACTTGGAGTTTATTGTTCCCTTTCTAAACTCTGGGTGCCCATAAGTTTCCACACGGGCAACCTAGAATCAGGTTATCAATTGGATCTAGATGGATTGCTGTGGAGATCTGGAGGCGAGCTGGATGGCGAGACGTATCACTTATACTAGTATTATTCCGCTGTGTATTATGTTATGTGGACAAGTTTATAAAACTGTCCAGTGATGTGTGTTGTTGTAAACTCTGGTGATGTATTGTATAAACTGATATAGTTCTTTGTTATAAAGATTATCCATTCATATATTATATATTGTTCCGCTGCGAATGTGAGATTCTGATATTGTTTTTGTTTCTTCTTCTTTCTATCTTCTTCTGCCTCTTCTTTTTCAACCCTAACAATTCGGTTTTTCGGCATTCGATAGTTCGGCAGTTGATATAGTGGTTGTATTAATGTCTTCTTTCGGGCGTCGAAAAAATCGGGTCGTTACAATGTGGTATCAGAGCAATTGGTTAAGCGATAACCTTGGCTCTGTTGGGTGTTACTCATTAGAGATAGAGTCAGTAGTACTCTAGAATGAGTGTGAGTGTAATAATAGATATGAGCGCATATTTGTTAGTGAATACAAAAATTTGTTTTATATTGTGTTGACTTATCGGTTGATTGTTTATAGATTCTGGTCGGTGCAGTTTGGCCAACTGTAATCGATAGGGGTTTCTAAACTTTTACACAAGATAAACCGACACAGTATTGTTTTAAAATAGGGTAAATGAAATAATTTTACCCAAAACTATTTTTGTATAGAAAAGAAATCATTTTCCGTAAATTATTATAGTATATGGATGCTTGGTTGTTAGGAAGAGATAATATTGAAATATTAGCATTGTTATATGGAAACGGAATAAGAAATAATGGTATAACCAAAGATTTGGAGATAAATTCATTTAACAAATGAAATTTATAAATATGAATTGAAAGGATAAGGAAATGAATTCATATACGAATGAGATTTGTAAATGTAAATTGTAAATGTGATTTATAATTTGAAATAGAATTCCAGAAAAATATTTGAAATAAATTCATTAATGGAATGAAATTGGTAATGTGAATTTATAAATGAGTTTTATAAATTGAAATGAGATGCCAGAGTAATTTTTGAAATACGGATTAAAAGGATTCGGATTGAAATTTCAAAAGATTAAATTTCCTAGTTTGAAAAGGGTTACCAGAAGTTTGGAAAATAATTATTTGAGAAGTATTTTTAGTTGGATATGAAATCTGGTGGGGTTTGAAATTTAAAAATATTTGGGAAGATATTTTGAAGGGATATAATTAATTTCAAAGTTAGTTTTGAAATGTGAGTAATTGTTAAAAAGACTCTGGAATTTCTTTAAAATGTTATGGAATGTAAATAAGTTTGATAACTTATAAAAATATTTGAAATTTGATTGGAATAAGATTCAAATTGAAAAGGAATGAATTTGTGAATGAACAAATGAGGTTACATTTGTAAATAAATGAATTGGAATTGAAAAATGAAATGAGATTTGATTGGAATCAAGTTGAATAAAAATCCAAACTTGGAAAAAAATCAAATAAAATGGATTGAATTTAAGTAAACAAATTTGATAATGTATTAATTCATGAAATAATGAATTGGAAGTTGAATTAGTTAAATTAAAGTTGAGTTGTGAGCTAAATTTGGAAATGGTTTGAATTTTCATATAAATTCAAGTAAGTAGAAAAAATAAATTGAAATTTCCTTGATAAAGATAAAGTAAATTCAGGATGAATTGAATATGGAAGATTGAAATTTAAAAAGGATAAGTGAATATACTAATGGAATTAAATTAGTAGATGGAATGGATTTGATTAAATGAAAAATCAAATCAAAGATTTAAATTGGAAATTGTTTACAAGGAAACCATAATTTGAGTTTTGAGTTGAAATAACTTAAGCAATATTTGGATAAATGCTCGACTTAAGTAAAATTGTGAAATGGTTGTTGTCGAATTTTATTGAATGGTTTTCAATGAAATTTGTTTGATTAATGAATGCAAATTGAATTGAACGGAATCAATTGGAAATGAAATGGAATTAAAATAAATTGAGTTGGTATCAATTTAAATTAGTTATAAACTAGAATGGATATTCTATTAAGTGAATATCATTGAATTTACATATAAATGGTTGTCGTTGACGCAAACGAGGTTGTATAAAATTATATGAGTTAATGAAAGTAAATAAAATTGATTTTTGAATCAATCGAAATGGGTATGAATTCGTTTCGCTTAAAAATGAATAGAATGTAAGAAAGTGAGTTGTAAATCACTTGAATTGAATAGAGATGGTATGAATTAGATAAAAGCGATTAAATTTGTATTGAAACTTGATAAATTGCTAATGGAAATAATTTTGAGTGTATTGTTTACGAAAACTACTTGTTTGTTATTGAAAATGAGTAAAATGTTAATAGATTTCCTATATATGTCACTTACGTGTTTAAATTGAGTAAGTACAGGTACATGGGGGCTGTTTGGCTGCATTTTGATCGCGCAAAATGCTTAAAAATAACCGCTTTGCTTAAAATGCTAAATAAAGGTATGCCTACGCAATAAAAATAGGAAATATGAACTGTTTTTGTTTTTCCGACCGAGTGGGTCGATGTATATATATTTATATCTTTTGTCAAATTGCAAAAGCTCCTCCGTACAAGGGAGACTCTGCCAAAAAATTTCGAAAATTTTGGGAGTTAGAAATTTTTTTTTTGAAATTTTTGGAAATTTTCACTTAACAACAAAAGATTTAAAATTAGAATTTGAGATGAGGTGAATAAAACTCAATATTCAAAGTTAGAAGATGAATCGAATTAAAGTAAAATTTGAAATGAAAATTTGAATGAAAATTTAGAAATAAAGGTATTGAGATTTGAAATGAAGTAGTAAATTGAAGCAAATTGATTTTATATGGAATTGGAATCCAATTTGAATAGAAGTAAATTAAAACCAAGTGGTATAGTGAAAGTAATAATATAAGGATATATAAAGTGCCTATATTGAACTTAAGAAATGAATGAAGAAAATTCTTAAGTAAAATCTGTATTGGGAATACACTAAGTAAATTTGGACATTGTTGTTAAGTAAAGTATACAGGGATTATAAAGGCTATAGGAAAATGGAATTGGATTTTGATTTCGAAGGTAAATTTGAATTTGCTCGACAAAGGTATATATTTAAATTTCTGTATGAAATTTGATTGTGTTTTTGATCTAGCCATTTGGCGTTTGTTTTCTTTTGGAATCTGGGGGTCCGTAGGGACATTTTGTAGTTGTACGGAGCTAGCCGCACAAAGGAGACGCTGGTGAAATTTTTCGAAAATTTAGAGAGTTAGAAAATTTTTGAGAAATTTTGGATAATTTAAAATTTGAATTTAAATTTGAATTGTGAAGTAAAATAAAGTTGCTTGAAACTATGAAAATGTTTGGAAAATTAATAAGGATGATAGTGTGGTTATGATAAGAAGATTGGTATTAGAATTTGATAGAACTGTTTGGTTTTGGGAAAATGATAAACAGGTTGAGGATCATTCTTCTGAACTTGTAATTTCGGGACGAAATTCTTTTAAGGGGGGAAGAATGTAACGACCCTAAATTTTTTGACATTGGAAATCAGAATATTTAATTGATTTTAAATATCTGGAAGTTAGTTTAATTTTAAATTCAAATATCAGAATGAATTATTTAATTTAATTTATTGAAAGTTGGGTAAATTATTGAATCTTCAGTTTTAAGCTGTTAAAAATAATTTGAAGGCTTAGAAAATTTATATTAATAATAATGAAGGTGATAGAAATTTTGAAATTGAATTTAACAGTGTTTTGTTCAGTTTTGAAATTTTATCGTTTAAATTGACTTTTAAAAATAGCTTTCCGAGGCACAGTCTCAGAATTCGACGAAAACAGTTTCATTGGATCCGTAATATTGTATTATTATCGAATTTCAAATTTCTAAACGTTTGGAGTTATCGTGTGATCATACGAGATAAAAACGCCTAGACAATAATTAATGGATTTAAATTTATATATACATCTGGAAAAAAAAAAATCAAATCAGCTACCCTATGTTTTCTTTAGCCAACCTACCTCTGTTAGAAGCCGACCTATTCCTCTCTGTTAAATCACGTCTCTTTTCCTTTTCGTTCATTCCTCTAAATCTAAGCCTGAGAATAATAATAATGGCCGATGAATAAATCACGTACCCTATCTTCATTCCTCTTTCCATTCCTTACGAGTTCAAAATCAAACCAGAAATTGATTCTCTTCAAAATCAAAATAAAACAATGGCCGCCCTCGTTTTCGAATTAATTTCAGAATCGAAATCAAAAAAAAATTCAAAAGAAAAAAATGGCGACTGGAGCCATCACGAAATCGCGCGCCTCGCGATAGCACACTCAGGCGTATCGAGCGTGGGTTCTCGAGCACGAGCTCGTTGGCGTTCGCTCGTGCACGCGAGGGAGCAGGCCAGGGTGGGTTTGCCAGTGGGTCTTGGCGATGGCGTGGAGTTCGATCGCGATGGCGTTGGTGGAGCGCTCGAGTCTCAGGCGATTTTGGAGGGCAGTGGTGGTGTTCGTTTCGAGGGGAAGGCACGTCATTGAAGGGAGGAGGCGACTCGACCGGAGCTAGGGTTTCGTTCGATATCCAGTAAGGTATATTTTAATTTATTTAGTAAATTGTATATTTGTATACATATAGGAAAAAACAGAAATATGTATGTATATATATTGGAATTTTAAAATGTTGAAGAATTTTATAAAAATAGATTTAAAATCTGTATTGGTTATTAATATTTAAATGCAGTTATATAAATATATATATATACAACAAGATTTTTGGAAATTTATATTTTTAATGCTTAAAGTTATATATAAATTTGATTTTTATTATAGTATATGTAGTTTCAAAAATAAAAGAAAGTAAATAAGCATGCATATATATTTTTTCATTCATTTAGTTATGTTAAAATAATTTATTAAGGTGATAAATTGTTTAATTAACTTATCTAAATTTTTTTTAGTTACTAGAGAATAATTATCCTCAAAAATAAAATTGTTTAAAATCAGTTATTAAGTTAATCTAAAGGGAAATTGGGTTAAGTTATATTTTTAATTTAAAACAAAATCATTAGTAGATTAAATTTATTAAAAGAAAATAATTGTTCAAATTGATTCAAATATTAATTAAATCATATAATTGATGTACAAGTTTTAAACTGTGAAGAAAACAAGCTGGATTGGAAATGGATTGCAAATTAAAAGGGCAAAGGTGAGATCTCCTCACTCACTTGGTTTGTTGTTGAATTTAAATAGTTGAATTTAAATTCTGGATGTGTTTGGATGAATTAGATAATTTATCTATTGATGATATTAGATATAGTAGAATATATATATATATATACATATATTTGGAGTGATTGATTTCCCGCATTATATAGCGGATGAGACCCTATGCATCGCATAATAGCGGATGATATTTTACAAATCCCATATACCGCGATATTCCACCTCGAAGTGGAATGGATATTTAACTGTTGTGCTAACATCTGTGGATGCAGGGAAACAGGTTGGAGGGATCCAACTGGATTCCTCAAATTGTATGAATTTGTTTCATATGTTGTGTGATGATTTATTGATAATCTGTGAATGATTATATTGATGATTGAATTTGTTGAAGGTTATAATTTAGCCGAATGTATTTTTGGTATCGTTGGATACCAGAAATAAATAAAATTAGATTTTTGAAATTAAAGTATGAAATTTTAAGTAAATTCCTTTTAAAAGAATTGGTTGAATTTAAAAAGAAGGAATTTAAAAGCATAAAGTTGATTTTTGAAATCTTATCGAATTTATTTCCAAAATATGGGAAAAGATTTTAATAAATGGGTTTTGAATAATATTGTTTAAAAGTTGAAGAATTTATTGAAAATGGAATTTTAAATAGTTTGGGAGAAATAAAGGGATTTATTTTAAAAAGGAAGTAAATTTTTTTGAAATCCATTTGATAATTGATTTGGTATTGGAAAATAAATCTTTGGGAAATTAATAAGAAAATTGATTGGTGTTTTGAATGGAAATGATTTGTTAATTGGAAATAAATTTAGAAATGGATTTGCAAATGATTTGGTATTTGGGATTAAACTTAGAAATCAATTTGTAATTGATTTGGTGCTTGAAAAGAAATTAGAAATCAATTTGGAATTTAATTTGGTGTTTGAAAGTGAATATTTAGAAATTTAAATTCACAATGGGATTTATAAAGAAAAAGGGAAATCAATAATATTGGGAATTTTATTCTGCGAGTGAAAAGTGATTAGAAATTGGTTTTCAAAATGTTGAAGTGTGGAAAATATATATCTTGCGAAGATATTTTGAAAATAAATAATTTGGGAAAATTATTTAAATCTGATGATTGTTGTGAATGTTGTTTGATAGTTAAATAACCGACTATCAATATTTGCCTTAGAAATGGCACTTGAATTTGTTTTTAAAACAAGCGCTCATTATTCGGTTTAGCCGGGAGAGGACTTTGTGTCATATAACCCATTCCGAATAACGATAAGACGTTATGGATTGCAATTGAAGACCGGATTTGCAAGGGCTTCTTCCTTTATTGGACGAAGTGTCTTCGATTCTGTTCGAACCTAGAACAGACTTGTATGGATGTTGTCTGACGCTACACTTTGAGATATAAAGCAGATTTCTTTCAAATACATATCTGTTGGTGGCGGAGAATTTATTCTCTTAGCTTAACACCCTTCTCTGAGACGTACGAGCTCAAAGGTTATGTAGTTGAAGGTTGTCGGTGATATACTCCCAATTTGGTAGTGTGGCATGCTAAGTGCTGCTGTGTGTTGTTGATCATTTGTTGATCAAAGCAAGGCTTTCGTGTAAAGCGTAGCTTTGTGGACGAGACCTCATCGGACCTCACACCCCGGAAATGGTCGAAATAGGAAAATGCGGCAAGGTTATGAGGGTCACACCCTTTAGGGTATGTCATTTCCTTTTGGAAAAAGGTGGTATCATGGTAAGGAGCCCAGATATTTTACCTGTGTGGTTGCTCCAATCTCATTTACTGTGTGATTGTTGCTTTGTGATCGAGGGCCCTCAGATAAAGGTCGCAAACGACCGGGGGGTGGCATACTCGTGTAGTAGTTACCTAGTAAGAGGTAACCCGGCCTTGTGTTGGCAAAGAGCTGGTTAAGTTCTCGGGACGTCCCTCCAGAGGCGTACCCATGTGGCATAGGAAGTTCCTTAGCCTGACCATTTGTTGGAAATCCAAAGAAACAATACGAACCCAGTACAATTTAGTTATAGAACCTGCCATTTCACATGGCAGCTATAGCAGGCATAATATAATGGTACCTATGCTGGCTAAGATTAATATTATACTTTCGAAATGTTTTCCACACTAGGCACTAATGATAATATTAAAAAGATTTTGCGTATCAAGCATGTTTGACTATCATAAGGAGAAATCTCCTCCAATTCTGCGTTTGCATTGTGTGTGTGGCGGGAGGCCTTATGGTAGTTTCATTTTCCAAAGCATTGCGAATTTCTTTTATTTTCTTTGTGAAAATAACTGTTTTTAAGATCTCACATCAGTCCCATGATTGACCTGGAGTTTATTGTTCCCTTTCTAAACTCTGGGTGCTCATAAGTTTCCACACGGGCAGCCTAGAATCAGGTTATCAATTGGATCTAGATGGATTGCTGTGGAGATCTGGAGGCGAGCTGGATGGCGAGATGTATCACTTATACTAGTATTATTCCGCTGTGTATTATGTTATGTGGACAAGTTTATATAACTATCCAGTGATGTGTGTTGTTGTAAACTCTGGTGATGTATTGTATAAACTGATATAGTTCTTTGTTATAAAGATTATTCATTCATCTATTATATATTGTTCCGCTACGAATGTGAGATTCTGATATTGTTTTTGTTTCTTCTTCTTTCTTTCTTCTTCTTTCTTTCTTCTTCTTTCTTTCTTCTTCTACCTCTTATTTTTCAACCCTAACAATTCGGTTTTCCGGCATTCGATAGTTCGGCAGTAGATACAGTGGTTGTATTAATGTCGACTTTCGGGCGTTGAAAAAATCGGGTCGTTACAAATCAAAAGTTCAAAAAGTACTCTCTTTGTTGCTCCAGCCTTTCTATTTTTAGCTGGAATCGTCCATTCTCGTCACCAAATCATGAAAGAACATGTAAAACTTCTTATCTGAGAGAATAGGGAGGAATAATATGTCAATCTAAAGAGAAAAATAATGTTGCTACCGACCACAATTGTGGTTGGTACATGTCATAATGTTCATAATAGAAATGTAGGCACCTCCGTATTTCTGCAAGCTTTAAATTTTCAAAGTCTAAGGGTGGACCTTCTTAAGATATCAACTCAATACTGACCACAATTATGGTCGGTACCAACCATGTTGGTATCTTCCTTTTCCTCCCAAATGCATATGTTGCTACGCCAAGCCACTCCCATTCCTTTTGTTTAACGACAAATTTTCTATCGAGTTAGAAAAATGCCGATAAATTTTAAATTAAAAATAACCGCAAGCGCACGACGTACAAAAGTTAGTACGTGGCGAGTACGAGTCGATCCACAGGAAATTGTTAGAGTTTAAAAATCTATTCAATCAAAATATACCAAATGGAGGGGAAATTGTTTACTACAAGAAAAATGAAGCTAAAAATACAATTAAAATGAGATTAAAAACTATGAGATTAGATAACAATTTAAAGGCAAATCCACTCTCATATTTTTGTAAATCAACAAAAAACTAATTTATGACCTCTAGTTTTGGTGATAAGTGAAATAATTGTTGCATTTATCATAAGTATGGTTTATTTATGTTATTAATTAACATAACTTAAACCATCAAACTATAATGCAACAAATAAACCACTCATAGATTCTCTTGAAAATGAAACCAAAGCAAAAGCCATTTTAAGTATGATCTATTTACTATTGTAATTAGTAATATAGATCATCAAATTTTGTTTTTACTTTCTTTCCAAAATCAAAAATCAATTAGAAAATAATGATGTAAATTGTGTTTATGTTGAATAAGAATAGCTCATTTGCAAATGCAACATAAGCTATCAAACCCACTTGTATAAATTTACATCCAAATCTACTCTCATGAAGCACAAAATAAAAGAGACCATAAATCATAGAAATGTTGAAATTACATAATATTTGAGAGCTTCATTACCCCTAAATTGAAGGGGTTTAGCTACTCATTTGTGTTATCAAATCAACACTTGTAAATTTCAACACCAAAAGGCAAAGAAAATGAAATTAACTAAGCAAAGGGAGAAAGAGAGATTCGCTACTAACTACTTGCATAAAAATTAAAGCTACACTACTTGTATGAATGTAAGTCTAAGCTATAAACCATAAAAGAAAGAGAGCATAGAAATAAACATTAACATAAAAGCAAAGAAAAACATGTAGAAAAGAAAAGAGAAAGAGGCTTGGAAGCCATTTTTATTTCATGTAACTTTAAGTTTACAATTTACTTGCTTAATTTCCTAAGTAAAAATGAAAGGTAGAAGATATTTACATGTACATAAGAGGGCTATTTATACATGCATAAAACCCTAATTCCATTTTTAAGGTGCTTTCCAAAATACCCTTTAGAAAGTGTGGCCACCAAGTAACCATTAGCCACTAATTAATCCATCATTAAATGTGCGTGAAGCTTTAACCTCCACTTAGTTGTCCATTAGCTTCTAATTGTAGATTTAGGTAAGTGGGTGGGGACCTCCATGATCATGGTCTTGAATTATTTTCCTCTTCTTTCCTTTGTATTCATTTGTGCATGCATATTTCTTCATGAATCCCTCTTCCATATGCATCAAAATTTCCTATAAAAATCATAAAAAATTTCAAGTAAAAATTCTCAAATTGACACATGCACAAAAATGACCATTTTACCCCTGAATGAAGATGAATATATGATGATTTGAAAATATTTGAATTTTGGTTTTAAACATTGTAAAATGCCCAAATATGATATTTATTTAAATAAAAATAGATAAACTATGTATGTAAATATATGCACATTTACATGCACATCAAATACCCCCACACTTTCCTTTTTATTCGTTCTCGAATAAAGGAAAACTAAGATAAATCCATTTTCGTAGGGAGCACGATTGCATTGAACATATGCAACAAGCCGTTAAACCTCTGGGTGTCCCTAGTAGGACGAGTGTTGTCTCGTGAGGGTTTTCAGTGGATACTACCCACAAAATCCAAATGCAAAGTGAAAATATTTACAAAATGCAAGATTTTTTTACAATGGGATGAATGCAAGTTTTTGAAAATATTTACAAATGAAGGATTCACTTTCAAACCGACACTAATAAGTTAAATATAAGTTTTGGTCATTATCAAGAAATTTAAGTCCTTTTACTTGTCAAAATTTTCAACAAAAATTAAGTTGTCATAACAGATGACTATAGTTTGGCTAGTTGTTTTGGTTGATAACACGATGTAATTATGAAATGGACCCTTAGTTGATTATCAAAGTTTGTCAAAGTGGCATTTTCATATCTTTTCAACAACAAGTTAAATCAAACAAGTCAAAATAGTGCTTGGATTTCAATTGCTTACTCTCTCTTATTTGAAAATTTTATTGATATTAATAATATTTACATATGCCTAACTCAGGTAAACTAAGGCCAGATATATTACCTGTGCACTGCCTTGCGAACTGATGTGAGGGGAATACAGAGCGTGGCGAGTGAACACTTATCGACTGTAGGCGTTATTAAAAAGAATTTTGTATATATATTCACCTAACTCGGATAAACTGAGGCCAGATATACCGATCGTGCACTGCCTTTCGGGCTTACGTGAGAAGGGTACAGAGCATGGCGAGTGAACACACGAGTGTGAACACATGACTCTAGGTGTTAAAAATATTTACATATATACAAATGTTATTTTTAGAAAGAGAGAGTTTTGCAAAATCATCTTAGCACCATTTAACTTAGAAGATAAATGTTATATCCTTTACTTTAAATTTACCATTTTTTAAACAAAGATTTTCAATTAGAATATACTTCATAATTAACACATATAAACCTTCCTATATACTAGTTAAACCATTGTTATTTGTAATCAAACTTCATTTTTATTTTTTTTTAAGACAAATAAATTTTCAAAAATTTCAATTTATTAACCAAAACTTATATTTCCTATCATGTTTCTTCAAAAATAAATCAAAATGCTAAAAAGAAAATGTTTTTGAGAATTTGAAATTTTGAGATTTTTTCTTCTTTTAAGTTAAAAGAAAAATGAAAATTCAAAAATGCCATGAAACTTAAAAAAAATGAAAATGAGACTCCCCCCCACACTTAATTTTGACCGTGTCCCCACAGTCAATGCATGATATAATGAGTGTAACGGGTAAAACTATGTACATATTTACAAAAGAGGGTTAACATTCTTACTAGACGTAGCTTGGCTCACGAAGGATCATGAGCTCCTCCTCTTGGTTACCGGGCAAATCCAAGAAAGGTTTCAAACGATGGCAATTGACTTTGAAAATCGATCCATCCCTACGGTTTTCTATTTCTATGGCACCATGTGGAAAAACTGTTTGTACCACAAATGGTCCGGTCCATCTTGATTTAAGTTTCCCAGGGAATAAATGAAGTCTTGAGTCGTATAAAAGAACTTTCTGGTTAGGCAAAAATGTTTTCCTTAGGATTGATTTGTCATGAAAAACTTTTTTCTTTCTTTGTAAATTTTCTCGTTTTCATATGCGTCGTTTCTAAGTTCTTCTAGTTCGTCGAGTTGTAGTTTTCAGTTTTCGCCAGCTTTATCGAGATCGAAGTTTAAGTTCTTTATTACCCACAACACTTTGTGTTCGATTTAACCGGGCAAATGGCAAGCTTTACCGTAAACTAAACGAAATGTGGACATCCCAAGGTTAGTTTTAAAAGCAGTACGGTAAGCCCAAAGCGTGTCGGTCGATTTCTGAGACTAATCTTTTCGATATTTGTTGACAGTTTTCTCCAAGATTTGTTTTATTTGGCGATTTTAAACTTCAACTTGCCCACAAGTCTGAGGATGATACTGAGCGGATAACTTGTGGGTTATCAAGTATTTTTTTATTAAAGTTTCAAAAGAACTGTTACAAAAATGTGTTATGTTATCGCTGATTATTGTGCGAGGTGTGCCGAACCTTGAAAAGATGTTTTCTTTGAGAAATTTCACAACAATTCTATGGTTGTTGGTTTTGCAAGGAACGACTTCGACCCATTTTGAAACGTAATCGACAATGAGAAGGATATACAAGTTTCCAAAAGAATTGGGAAAAGGTCCCAAAAAGTCGATACACCAAACATCAAAGATTTCGATCGTAAGAATGGGGTTTAGAGGCATCATATCTCGTCGAGAATATCGCCCAAGCATTTGACATCGATCGCATGTTTTACAAAATTCAAACGAGTCTTTGAAAAGAGAAGGACAATAGAAACCACACTGAAGCACATTTTCCGCAGTTTTTCGAGGACCAAAATGTCCACCGCATGCTTGATCGTGGCAAAACGAAAGAACACTCTTGATCTCATTATCCGGAATGCAACGTCGGATGATTTGGTCGGGACAATATTTGAACAAGTATGGATCATCCCAATAGAAGTATTTCACTTGGGACATGAATTTGCATTTGTCCTATTTGGACCAAGTTGAGGGAGTTTCTTTAGTGACTAAGTAGTTCACTATATCAGCGAACCATGGATTGATAGAAATAGAAAGAAGATGTTCATCGGGGAAGTTTTCATTGATTGGAAAAGAAGATGGTGTGTTCGGAAGACGAGACAAGAGATTGGCTATGACGTTATCGGATCCTTTTTTGTCTTTAATTGTAAGGTCAAATTCTTAAAGTAAAAGGATCCAACGAATCAAACGGGATTTAGCATCCTTTTTAGCAAAGTGATATCGAAGCGTAGAGTGGTCCATGTACACAGTAATGTGTGAACTTATCGAGTAAGGTCGAAACTTTTCGAGCGCAAAAACGACAGTTAGAAGCTTTTTTTCGGTTGTTGTGTAGTTGAGTTGAGCGTCATTCAAATTCATACTCGCGTAGTAAATGACATGAATGATTTTGTTGATGCATTGTCCTAAGACAGCACCAACCGCAAAG
Source organism: Allium fistulosum (assembly GCA_030737815.1). Classification (NCBI taxonomy): domain Eukaryota; kingdom Viridiplantae; phylum Streptophyta; class Magnoliopsida; order Asparagales; family Amaryllidaceae; genus Allium; species Allium fistulosum. The sequence continues at coordinate 371,029,328 of CM060902.1, read as the reverse complement.
TTAGAAGCATCACACATTATTTCAAATGGGAGATCCCAATTGGGTGCGCAAATGATTGGAGCTGAAATGAGTTCTTTTTTGAGACGTTCCAAAGAAGAGATACAATCAGAGTTAAAATCGAAAGGAATGTCTTTTCCAAGAAGAGTCGTCAAAGGACGAGCGAGTTTGCTAAAGTCTTTCACAAAGCGTCGATAAAAGCCAGCGTGTCCTAGAAATGATCGAATATCCTTAACAGATTTGGGAATGGGTCGGTTTGCAATGACATCGATTTTCGCTTTATCTACCTCAATGCCTTTATTTGAGATGATATGTCCAAGGACTAAGCCTTGTTTGACCATAAAGTGGCATTTTTCCCAATTCAAAGTCAAATGTTTTTCTTTGCATCGATTTAGAACCAACTCAAGATGATGTAAACATTCAGAAAAAGAATCACCAAAGATAGAAAAATCGTCCATAAAAACTTCTAGAAAGCGTAAAATCATGTCGGAAAAAATGCCAACCATGCATCGTTGGAAAGTAGCCGGAGCGTTACAAAGTCCGAATGGCATACATCGATAAGCAAAGGTACCAAATGGACATGTGAAAGTCGTTTTCTCTTGATCTTCGGGAGCGATTGGAATTTGGTTATAGCCGGAATAATCGTCGAGGAAGCAGTAGAATTCATGGCCGGTTAAACGTTCAAGCATTTGGTCAATGAAAGGAAGATGGAAGCGATCTTTTCGTGTTGCAGCATTCAATTTTCGATAGTAAATGCAAACACGCCAACCCGTTTGAGTACGAGTTGGAATAAGTTCGTTTGAATCGTTCTTGACAACGGTTAGCCCAGACTTTTTCGGTACAACGTGAATTGGGCTAACCCATGAACTATCAAAGATTGGGTAAATGATTCCGTTGTCGAGAAGTTTAAGAATTTCATCATGCACCACATCTTTCATTTTTGGATTAAGCCTTTGTTGCGCATCACGAACAGGCTTGGCATCGTCGATTAAATGGATGCGATGTTGAACAAGAGCGGGACTAATTCCCTTTATATCGGAGATCGACCATCCCATCACTTCCTTGTTTTTCGAAAGAATGGAGAGAAGAGAAGTTTTTAGTCAAGAGAAAGATCGTTAGAAATTATGACAGGACAAGTTTCGTTTTCACCTAAGTATGCGTACTTAAGGTGATCGGGAAGTGGTTTGAGGTCCAACTTCGGAAGTTTTTCGATCAAAGAGTTGGGTTGAGATTCAGACTCAACTGGAAGCGATTCAAAGGGAAGAGTGCATTCAATTTCATTGGAATTTCATGAAATAATTTTTCGTACTCGGCTTCGCATTCATCGTTAAAATCAAGTGTCTCGTTTTAGAAGTTTTCGTGAATGGCACTAACTTCCAATGTTTGGTCCCGATGTTCATTCGATTGGCTTTCAAAATTGAAAATATTAAGATCCAAAGTCATGTTTTCAAAAGAGATTTTCATCGAATTGTTACAACAATTGATTAAGGCATTTGAGGTAGCTAAGAATGGTCGGCCTAAAATCATTGGAATTTGACTCGTGGGATTTGTCACGGGTTCTGTTTCGAGAATGATAAAGTCAACGGGGAATATGAATTGCCCTACTCGAATGAGCACGTCTTCGATTTCTCCCACGGGCTTCTTAATCGAGCGATCAACAAATTGAAGCATAAATTTTTTGGGTTTGAGCTCACCTAGGCCTAATTGTTCGTACACGGAATATGGAATCAACTGGATACTCACGCCTAAGTCTATCAAACATTTGTTAATCGTCTTGTCTCCAATTGTACATGAAATCGTAGGGCAGCCGGGATCTTTGTAGGCATGGATTGGGACAAGACTTCACTCAAACTGGCGGCTAAGAAGACTTTTTTGGGCACTTGAGTGTGTTGCTTTTGGGTGCACAAGTCCTTAAGAAATTTCACGTACGTGGGGACTTGCTGAACGATGTCAAGAAGCGGAATGTTAACTTTGACTTGTTTAAAAATTTCCAACATCTTTTCCATTTGGTCCGAGTGTTTCTTTGGTCGAAGACGATATGGAAATGGAACACGATACTCGGTAGGTGGGTCTACTCGAGTAGAAGAAGAAGAATTTTGATTGGCATTTGATTCAACATTTTGCTCCACGTTCTGTTCAGATTCGTTCGTTGTTTTAGAAGCGTCGAGAGAGGTTTCTGGTAAATCGTTTGGGTTAACGACTTGATTATCAATTTTTTTACCGGAACGTAAAGTTGTGATAGCATTCAGTTGGGTGACGTTGCTATCTTGAACAACATGGGCTTGATTTGAATTTGCGTTTTGATTTCTGGGATTTGGACGGGGATGGCTTGGAAATGTGCCTCGTTCGCATTCACTTACAGACGTGGCTAATTGACTCATTTGCATTTCATGTTTTTCAATCGATTGGTTTGTGTTTTGCATATATGAGGTCAATAAATTTTGCAAATTGCTATTTGATTGAAGGCTTTGAGTAGTTGCTTTAGCCAATGTTTTAAGAGTTTTCTCAAGTGAACTTAAACGTTTATCGTCTTGGGGAGGATGAGCAGAATTTGGTTGAAAATTTGATTGTTGCGGTTGATTATGAGATGGACCCACAAAGTTTGGTTGAAAATTGTTGGTGTGAAAGGGAGGATTCGAAGCATTACTCGGGAATGCTTGAAAATTTGGATGAACCGTATTCGTGTTGGGATTGTTTTGGTTCCAAGCAAAATTCGGATGATTTCTCCAATAAGGATTGTACGTTGGAGAAAATGGGGTCATTTTTGGCTTTATTAAAAGCATTGATTTGTTCGACAGAATTGGAACACTGATCGGCTATATGATTAGGATCGTTGCATTTATAACACATTGGTTGGGAAGCTTGGTTCATTTGAGTCGATGAGAAAACGTTATCGAATATTTTAATCATTGCATCGATCTTAGCTTCCAAGGCAAAAGAAGATCCTATCGAGTGTGCACTCGATCGTGAGTAAATTGATTTTTCTTTCGAACGTTCCTATTGGGACGACTTTTCGGCGAGGTTTTCAAGAAATTACCAAGCATCGTCATGATGTTGGGCAAGAAAGTTGCCTTGGCACATTGATTCGAGCATGGTTCATGCGCTGTTTTCGAGTCCATCGTATAAGATTTGGCAAATCGTCCATTTTTCAAAGTTATGGTGTGGACATTTTATCAAAAGCTCTTTGAATCTTTCAAAATATTTTCCAAATGGTTCTCCCTTGAATTGATGAAATTTACAATTTCGTTTCAGATTCTACTCGTTTTTTCCAAGGGGTAGAACTTTTTTAGGAAATCTTTTACGAATTCTTCCCAAGTTTTAATCGAGTTTGATGGTAAGTTGTACAACCATTTTTCAGCGTAATCCGTAAGAGCGAATGGGATTAATCAAAGTTTGATTCCGTCATCGAAAAGTTGTTGGAGTTTAATGGTTGCACAAACTTGTTCGAATTTAGTCAAGAAAATGTAGGGATCATCGTGTTCAAAATTGCCAAATTTTGAAAGCGTGGCAATATGGTTCGAGTGAATTTCGAAATGGTTACTCGTAGTGGCGGGTAATGTGATGCAAGATGGAATAGAAACTCTATCGGGAAAGATTCTATCCATATGAGTTCAAGGGGCGTTCTCGTTCGCCATTTTAGGAGGATCATCTATTCAAGTTAAACGATTAGTTCTTGAGTCGCGAGTCCAACGATTTGTTGTTGTGTCATGAGTCCAAGTACTCGCACAAGTGAAATTCGAGAAGAGAAAGAGGTTAGAATCGAGTTTGGAAAATGAAACAAGATTTGGGAAACGAAGTGAAAATTTTGTTTTTTGTTTGTTTTTTTAAGGAAAAAAATATATATTACCAAGTGAAATTTATTTTCAAAAGAGAAGTTTGATTTTGTTTTTTTTTTTGGCTTTTCAAATTTTTATATGTTTTTTTTTTGAATTTTCAAATTTTCAAATATTTACCAAAAGGAATTTTTTTTCTTTTAGAAAAGATTTTATAATTTTTTTTTTGGATTTTTGTTTTTGATTGAATATTTTCAAAGGGAAGTAAAAAGGATTTTTTTTTTTGTATTAAAAACTAAATTAAGTAAAATTTACAAATTTTCTTTTTGGATTTTGGATTTTTTGTTTTTTTTAAATATGCATGAACTAATGCAACTAAATGAATGCAAAGGACTTAATTACAGTTTTCTGTCCTTAGTAGCTCCTAACCCAAAATTGTATAATCACACTTTGTCTTAAATCAAAAAAAATATTTCTCAGCCAAGTAACGGGCACGGGTTATCGGTGCACCACGAATCACCTAGCAATGCAGCCGAAGGTTTAAGTCCCTTCAGAGAAACAACCACTATATTATTTACGAATCACCGTAATATTTATAAATGGTTATTATTCTGCCGTAGCCTAGACACCAAGAAATAAAATTGTTCAAAGAAATTAATTGTGAAGATACAATTAAGCCCTAGATGAGCTCGCGACACCCTTAAGTCGAATGTCTAACCTTTATTATTAGTCAAATTCTACGATGAAATGCGATTTGTGGGCTAAGGAAAGGGTGATGAAATCCCTCACTTTATGTGAATTAAGGTATTGCCCTTAGAAAATAAAATTAAGATGAGATGAATGCTAAACAAAAATTAAACGTGAATTTACAATTTAACTAAAATAAAGTTTGTTTTTGTTTTTGGATTTTGAAATATTATATATATATATATATATATATATATATATATATATATATAAATGCAACTGCAAGCAACCAACAATGCAATTAAAATAAAACTGGGGATGAGAACATGATACTAGAGCGTGCAGAATTATTGGCAAAAAAAAAAAATTTAGCGGCAAATTTTTTTAGCAAGCAAAACAAAGCAATTTCTCTTGATTTGAGATTTTCTGCTTTAGCGACCTGAAAATAAAAACAATATATATACAAGTTTATTTTATATATCAGAGGAAGACCAAACAAAATCAATAAAACAAATTGAAATTTGTTATTTTTTTGTTTTTTTATATATAACAAGTTAAAACACACTAACTAAAAATAAATTATAATTAAATTTATTTCGGAGGATAAATTAAACCAAAACTAAAAAAACAAATCAAATAAAACAAATTGAGCAATTTAACTAAAAACAAACAAGCAAAAAGAAAAATTCGTGTACCAAGCCGTTCAGAAACAATCCCACCCAGCCCAATCAGACCTAAAGAAACTCACACGCGAAACTCTCAAATGCGATTTTGTTTTTTTCCCAAAGAGGAGAAGAAATCGAAATTAGAATGAAACCACAATTAAAAAAATATTGTCTGAATTGAATTTCGGAAGGGAGCCAGAAGCTTGTTGATTCGGTGAATGGGGTTCGATTTTGGTTTTGGTGAATTAGCGATTTGGTTAGAGGGGATGTCGATTCTGTGGAATTGGTTATAGTTGTGGGGAGTCGCGCGTCTGATTTGTTGAGGCAATTGGTGGCAATAGAATGGGAAGGCATGGAGGAGTTCGAGGCTATGAAGCTGCAGTTGTTTGTAGTGAGGGTGGTTGTTGCAGGTTTCTGGATTGTTTGGTTGATGATTAAATGTGTATGGGTGATGTTAGAGGGGGAGATGGTCAGGGTAGGAGGCAGTGGAGAGTTGTGATGAAAAGCTGCAGATGAAGAGTGGTAGTGGCACTGGTTGATGACTATTTGCAGAGGCGAAGTTGCTATGTTTGTATTGGTGATGGCAGGTTATATGTATGGCACAGACTTGTGTGATGAAGTGGAAGTGGAGGAGTGAAGTTCGATATTTGATTGTTGACAGTAGAGGCCGGGGTAATGAAATTTGTATGGGTAGTTTGTATGTAATGACTAGGGATGTTGCTGTAGATAGGTGGTATTAGTTGCAGTAGATGTGGTGAGTTATAGATGGCAAGTTGATGTAAGATGATGGTAGGATGGTTGTGTATCACAGTGGAGGGGATGGACTGTTGAATGTTGTGTTGGTGTGATTTAGGCTGTGACAAGAGATGAGATGGTTGGGAAGTGAGGGGAGAAGCAATGTGGATGTGCAACAAGGTTGTGCAGGGCCGATGTATATGACAGGAATGTTTATGAAAGATATGGAAGTCAGTGAAATGCAGGGCTGTTGTGGGTTTGTATGTGCACAAGGAAGAGGAATAATTTGCAGTCAAGGTGGTACTATGAAGTTTTGACAGAGGTGGATGTATGTACTGGCAGGGGTGATGAATGGTAGGGCAAGTTATGAAGTAGTATGGGAGGTATGGCAAGATAATGTAGTTGTTAGTGGATGGAAAGAGTGGCAATGTTAGAGGGAGGCAGTGATGAATGAAGAAGTTGTAGTTTTGGTAGAACAGTGGGTAAGTAAAGATGGTAGAACAGTGTTTTGAACAGTGGGTGATATTAGGCAGTGTTGTTTTTTTTACAGTTGTAGGATGGTTTGTTGGTGGCTGAAGTATTGTTTGAAGTGGCAGTGGGGGTTTGGAAAATCAATAGTTTGGTTTGTGGAGCTGTGAATGGACTGTTTGCTGTTAGAAAGGCAGAAACAGTGAACAGTAAATGCAAATTGAAAATGTAAATTTTGTAGAAAAGAAAATTTGTACAAAGAAATTGTAATTGAAAATAAAATAAAATTTTCTTTCTAATTGCAATTGTGTTTTTTTTCTTCTTTTAATGAAATTCTAGTGGAAAAACAACAACAAGCAAACAAATCAAAATGAAAGTAAAATTCACACAACAAACATAATTTTTTTTTAAAATGCGAACACACAAAAACAAACACACATTAAAATCAAGCAAAACTAATCCAAAGAATAGAAAATCAAAATCAAATCGATTCCCCGGCAATGGCGTCAAAAACTTGTTTAACGACAAATTTTCTATCGAGTTAGAAAAATGCCGATAGATTTTAAATTAAAAATAACCGCAAGCACACGGCGTACAAAAGTTAGTACGTAGGGAGTACGGGTCGATCCGCAGGGAATTGTTAGAGTTTAAAAATCTATTTGATCAAATTATATTAAATGGAGGGGAAATTGTTAACTACAAGAAAAATGAAGCTAAAAATAGAATTAAAGTGAGATTAATAACTATGAGATTCGATAACAATTTAGAGGCAAATCCACCCTCATATTTTTGTAAATCAACAAACAACTAATTTATGATCTCTAGTTTTGGTGATAAGTGAAATAAGTGTTGCATTTATCATAAGCATGGTTTATTTATGTTATTAATTAACATAACTTAAACCATCAAACTATAATGCAATAAATAAACCACTCATAGATTCTCATGAAACTGAAACCAAAGCAAAAGCCATTTTAAGTATGATCTATTTACTATTGTAATTAGTAATATAGATCATCAAATTTTGTTTTTACTTTCTTTTCAAAATCAAAAATCAATTAGCAAATAATGATGTAAATTGTGTTTTATGTTGAATAAGAATAGCTCATTTGCAAATGCAACATAAGCTATCAAACCCACTTGTATAAACTTACATCAAAATCTACTCTCATGAAGCATAAATAAAAGAGATCATAAATCATAGTAATGTTGAAATTACATAATATTTGAGAGCTTCATTACCCCTAAATTGAAGGGGTTTAGCTACTCATTTGTGTTATCAAATCAACACTTGTAAATTTCAACATTAAAAAGCAAAGAAAATGAACACTAAGCAAAGGGAGAAAAAGAGATTAGCTACTAACTACTTGCATAAAAATTAAACACAATTTGAGTAGCCATTTTTATGTAACAATTAAACATTAAATTTCTATGCTCTCTTTCTTTTAATCATTAAACATATAACATTAAATTTTTATGTAACAATTAAACATTAAATTTCTATGCTCTCTTTCTTTTAATTGTTATCATATTGAGGATAGACAATTTTCATATTTTCATAATTTGAGCAAGCTATAAACATTAAAAGAAAGAGAGCATAGAAACAAACATTAACATAAAAGCAAAGAAAAATATGTAGAAAAGAAAAGAGAAAGAGGATTGGAAGCCATTTTTATTTCATGTAACTTCGAGTTTACAATTTGCTTGCTAATTAATTTCCTAAGTAAAAATGAAAGGTAGAAGATATTTACATGTACATAAGAGAGCTATTTATACATGCATAAAACCCTAATTTCTTTTTTAGGCTGCTTCCCAAAATGCCATTTAGGAAATGTGGCCACCAAGTAACCATTAGCCACTAATTAATCCATCATTAAATATGCATGAAGCTTTAACCTCCACCTAGTTGTCCATTAGCTTCTAATTGTAGATTTAGGTAAGTGGGTGGGGTCCTCCATGATCATGGTCTTGAATTATTTCCCTCTTCTTTCCTTTGTATTCATTTGTGCATGCATATTTCTTCATGAATCCCTCTTCCATATGCATCAAAATTTCCTATAAAAATCATAAAAATTTCCAAGTAAAAATTCTCAAATTGACACATGTACAAAAATGACCATTTTACCCCTGAATGAAAATGAATATACGATGATTTGAAAATATTTGAATTTTGGTTTTAAACATGTTAAAATGCCTAAATATGATATTTATTTAAATAAAAATAGATAAACTATTGATGTAAATATATGCACATTTACGTGCACATCACCTTTAAGCTCTTGATCCATTATGTCTTTGTCTCGACATCTAGATCCATTCAGAAGCTGCTCGATTCTAATGCTGGATAACAATTTCCCCAAAAGTATGTTTTTATGAAACAAAGCATGCATTGGATCAAGAAATGGTACAGCCTTAGTTGCTTAAGGGTCTCCAGGTAGCCAATCATCATCTTTGAAGCCTATGAAGATATCTGTTCATCACTCCAAATAGTCAGCGTACCATCTCTTTTCTAAAAACCAAATAGAGGCTCTCACCATATTGGAACCGTGTCACAACTTTTTTGGGTATATTTTCACTTTCATTTTCTCTTCTTTTTTACAACTGAATCATGTCAGTACCAACTACATCATGTTGGTATCGACATGCTATTATGAATGTTTATTACCCATATAAAGAAACCCTGAACTTAGCATATTTTTACCACTTGCTCTCGCTTGCTAACTCTGATCATTTTGTGTCTTCGACCTTAGCCTTTGACCACCGCCTCGACCCTTTGACCTCACCATTCAACCATCACCGTAGTCTGCTATTTCAACGATCGCCATCAACATCACCTTATATAAACTCTCCATCATACTCATTAATTCGTTGCCAAATTTATACCCACGACCTTTCCCATTTTAGATATACTTTGAATCAAGGTGGGTTTTCGAATTATGCTGCTAGCATGGCTGCCATGGGTGATGTTATGGTCGTTATTGCCATCATATCATGGTCGATTTCCAAGTTGTTGTCGTCCATCTATCATCATTAGCCACAGCACATCATAAAGCATGGCACCAAATGAGTTTCTCTTTGAACGACTTGGGTTTTTCGTGGGGGTGACACCAAGTAGCATGATTTGACACCTTTTGCACCATGTTCTTCCTCGACTAGCCATGATTTGACTGCATGCAAAAAGTCTTCATTCAGTGAGATGACATAAATAGCTTCTATCAACCTTTGGTCGAATGAGGATCGATGACTTGATTTCGATTAGATGATTCTAAGGAACTATCGCATCGAATGCACTCCGATATTCAAATGGAGTATATGAATCAACATTCCAGTCATTCATCACAATCTTGAATTCCTACAAAGAAAGCTCTGTGTCACTCCGAAAAACATGCTTTCATCGCTCATTCCACCAAAACGGGTAAGATCTAACACACAGTTCCATCATGTGATGAAGCTTGTTTGCTAACACGAGCAGGCTATTTACATAGAGTGTTCCATACACCATGCTTTGGATACAGGATGCGCACCATATAGATTGGCACTTCACTCTACCCCGGTCGATGTTCAGAATCTAATTGGCCACAACACGTCGACATTCATTGGATCCTGCACATTGGCTACACGGGTTAAAAAATAAAATTTTAAGACAAAACTGACCATATTTGCTATCGAGCTTTTCAGTCCATAATGACCCGACAATCTCCTCTCTTTGAAGTTGGTACTGGTCCTTTTATTCTTCTTGAGGTGGGTTTTTCTATTGCTCAAGCCTTTTATGTCTACTTTATTCGGAGCAAGGCGTACTATAACGCGTGAACTTCAAATGCAAGCCATTACATTAGCATAGCCTCAAGACTAACAACATGCCCCAAGGGTTTTGGATAATCCTTCGGACCAAACTTTGTCACTGCTGAGTGCAGAATCACTTCATTCTACCAACCACCATCAAAGGATTCTGGAGATTGATGTACTATTATCAACAATGGATCAACGAGAGCATAATCCACCTCAAGGATACACCGTGTACAATAAATACACGTGTTTAGGTGGAGTCGTTCCCCCTTTCAAAGAATTCTACAAATTCTTATTCCAAGAGATTGGGCTAGCTCTGACATAGGTGCATCCCAATGGATATGCTCTATTCAATTTCTTGTACATCATCTGAATGGTGAGATTGCATCATCCACCAAACTTTGGGGTGCGCTTCAAAAAGAGTTCAGAATCGCCTTCATTACTTATCGTCGAAGCTTATAACTGTTGTTAAGTTATAGGGCACTCCACAACAATCGAAGCTACTTCAAAAACGAATACATTTTTGTTCATTGTCCTTATGGCTTCACTGCCTCTGATTTTCTAGATGTAAGTTTCCTCTTCTACCATCTTTTGTCCATTTAGATTTTCCTTATTCAAATGCTTAACTTCTAATTATGCACTTCACAGACCTTCCCGATCGAGATGATAATAGCGCACATGCCAGTACTTTAGTTCTCTTGAAGGAAGTAGAATACAAGTTCTGCACTACTTCCTTCTTACCCACCAATGAGAGGCTTCACCAGTACGACTTCTCCACCCAAATAGCCTACCATTCCTCTTTTGCTCCGATCGAAAAAATATCGAGCAACTATTCGGTCTTTTTCCCTTGTTCATGATTGTGATAATGATAATCAAGGGGATGGTGAAGGCCAAGGTGGTGAGGTAAACATTGATGAAGGAGAAGAAAATGTAGTGGAAGAAAATGTTTTAAGGGAAGAGGATGAAGGAAGAGAAGGCAAAGAAGGAGAGGAGAAAAAGAGAGAGAGAGAGAAGAAGAAGAAGAAGAAAGAGAATGAGAAGAAGAAAAAGAAGGAGAAGAAGTAGAGAGGATGTAGGAGTTGATGACGGTGACGATGAAAACTACTACCTCAACGAGAATGAATCATATAGGGAGACATCATTTGAAGGCGATAAAGCCTCACTCGATGTTATTGGTTATCAAGTCCACTCAGTTGGCTACTAATCCAAGTCTAGTACAAACTAGTGAGGTGACACCTCCAACGGGCACTTCAGAAAATATCTTCGGACCATTGAGTGATATTGGCGTTCTTTTGGCCTTGAATACTGGTCTGTTGGAGGCACTAGTATTGAAGACATTTTGAATGCACACTCTAGTTATTTTAGTGTAAACGCCTGAAAATCCGCATAGTTCGAGCTGACAATAAACCACACATGCCCAGCCCAAATTGAATGGAAAACCCAATCTTTATGAGAAATAAAGAAGAGAGAAGAAGAGAAGAGAAGAAAATGAAACTAAATCAATCATAGAATTTTACAATCGCAGTGGAACAACATATAATATAATATCAATGAAATTTACAAAATAGAAATTGTAACATACGTACATCCCTCAGAGTATTATAATCAATCACTAATCATCAGCCGGGACAGTAATAATAACTTGTCCATACAAATGCTGATAATTTACACAACAATGCTGTAGAAAAATAAAAAAACACGAGAATACGTCCTTAAGACCTCCAGCTTGTCTACTGAAGCTCCAAAGAATCCAAATCTACATCTGTAAATATGCTCGGTCTGACCCGAGCATTGAAAGGGAAGAACGCCCGGATCAGTCTGGTAAACTAGCGTGAGAAAACACATCTCAACTGAATTTTTTAAGTTATAAAAACTTTCCTTTATCAAAACAAATGTATCTCGTAAGACCACGCCCAAATATAAACACGGACAGGTTTTTACCTTACGATAGCCAAAATATTTCATATCAAATCATGTTATATTATACTAGTGTCTAGTATACAAATAATATTAATCATAGCCGAAATTATTACATTGATTAAATTCCAGCATACTAGGGACAAAGTGGGTTCTACAAACAAAATGGCAAGTAAGTAGTGGAGAATGGATTTCCATACAAATGACCAGGTGAAGGGACTACCTTTCGGCAGTACATCTTTAGAGGAATGTACTGAGGCCCAACGGATGGTCCTGTACGAACACAAGACCGGCCTACCTATTCCTAGATAGTATCGAATATGTCATCACCCCAGTCGTTACCGACCTATCTGAGGGCCCTCTTCGCATACATCAACAATAATTTAAAACACGAATGTCATAGTACGAAAAAATATATCTAGAAGAGGATGATCATATCCTAATGGTTGCGAACCACATAGTCTTGTCGCATCTACCCTGTTTCGGTCATTTCCGATTGTGAGGCCCGAGGTCACGATTACCTTTCACATAGCACATCATCTTTCCTCTATGAATGCCGCATTGCCATTCCACAATCACACAACTAATTTCTACAAACGTAAAACTCTCGAGCTCGTACGTCTCAGAAAAGGATGCTAAGCTAAGAGAAGTTTTCTTCTCTGCCACCAAACAGATGACGCGTTCATAGAGATCAATCAATGTAATTAGAAATGCAACATCAGACATTCGTCCATACAAGTTGTCCAGGAATAGGACAAACCAAAGGCACTTCTCCTACCATATCCTGTCGGGAGTCACCCTTAGGATCAGTAACGATTAGTCCTTGCATTGGACATTTCGTAACGAAGAGACCGCTGCTACCATATGTATATTGGGAATTTATTCCCGAATGATCAACAAGCAGTCCTTCATTACGAAAATCTCAGATATCAATGTCTTCCAACACCTGTATATTCGAACGCATATACATTGGTTCGAAGTGGTTTACAGATAAATTCGATCTCGGTCTCTCCGAACCAACAATGATAAAGAGGCCAATATTTGATAGTCGGTTATTTAACTATCAAAGTAACCAAAATTTTTTAGCACATACGCAATCACTAGGTCCGTTTAATAAATCTTTAAATCACTTTCTAAATATTTACTTCAAATTATCTTTGAAAATATATATTCACAAAACCATTTCAACTTATTCGATATTTGGAAAACGTTTCCATATACTTATATTAACGATATAAGCATATTCAAAAATCATTTCATTTTCAACACTTAAAAATATTTCCATATAATTATATCAATGGTATAAGTATACTTAATAACACTACCATTTGGAGACGCGCCAAATAGATTTCTATAACCGTACAACTCTAGAGTTCGTATGCCTCCGGACGGGTGTTAAATATAGGAAGCAATGCTCCTACACCACCAAGCCTTAGTACGACCATAAGAACCGATTTGTTTATTTCATAATGGAAGGTCAAACATCATTTATTTGGTCAAAACGAATGTTGCGTAAAACATCGTTACAACAACCCCAAAAACATTAGTATAGGGATTTGATTAATTATATATATATATAATCTCATATACTATATAAAAAATTTCCTTTCGGAAAATCATTTACTATAACAACAGTGTTATAGTCCATGCCTTCCTTACTTCTACGAAAACGTCTATTACAATAATAACTGTTGAAATCTATGTTTTCGATACTTATCACATTTTAAATTATTTTCAAACTATTAAATTCCATTTGGAATTATTATTTTCCAAAACATTACTTCCAAAAGTTAATTTACTTTTAAAACCATTAATTCCATCAAAATATTTCTTTATTTATAAAATATTACTTCTATAAATCTTTTTATAAACTTATTCAAAATCTCTATTTAAAAACACTTTACAAAATAGTAAACCGAAAATACCAAATAAAATTATACTTTTATTTATTTTAAAACAAATTCCTTTATTTTAATAATTCAATAGTTATTAAAACATTATTTATACTTTCAAAATTACTTCGAAGTCCTTTTTAAATCAAAATCGTCATTTTTAGTATTTCAAAATACCAAAAATAAGGTCGATGCTACTAAAGCACTAAATAAGTCAGATCATATCACAATTAATAATATGACATTCTACACATCATATATCAGCATATATATGAAAAGTAAATCAACAGTGGTGAGGAATCCCGTTGGATTCCTCCAACTTGTCCCCTTACATCACATACCGAATATAGTCATAAAATATAAATCAACCGCTTCGATGCGGGATTCGTATACAAAGTGTAACAACCCGCATATTTATCGATCGAATATTTAAATATTTTATTTAAGTATTTCATCGTTAGTCGGATTATAGTCCGAAAAGCTACTTTTTGCAAACAGTCGAATTAGGACTCGAGACCACTTCCATTGAGTTCAAAATGCCGTTTGCAACCTTTTTGAGTATAAGCTTCGATATGTTTGGAGTTAGTAGAATTTTGCTACTTTTTCACTTTGGGTTTGGGTTTGGGTTCAGCCCACTAGTCATCCTTATACCCCAAACTGAACCATTCCTCCCCATTCACTCTCACTTCCTCCTCTTTTCAGTTCTAAGGCAAAAATGGTGGGAGAGATGGGAAATTAAAACTCCAAGCCCTAGTTCCTCTTTCAATCTCAAATTCTTGCTCCAAAATCAAAGTGAACCCATTGGTAAGCATCTCCTTCTTCTTCTCCAACTCTTTCTTCTTCCAATTTTAGAAATTCCTAAACCTAACTTTGGGAATGTTCTTATTTTAAGCTTTGAATTCAAGATTGTTGAGTTGGAATTGAAGTGTAATTGCTCTTGCCATTGCTCCAAAGCTTCTTCTTCATTTGTTTGGGTTCAAAGGTGAGATTTTTATCTCACATCTATGTTTATAATTATCTTTGATTTTTAGGTATGAATTCCTAACACTTCTTCATGTGCATTTGCTCTTGAGTTGGATTGGTTTTGTGAATTTTCCAATTTTTGATTTTTTAAGTCAAATTTATGTGAAAATCCTTTTATGGATGTTTGATCATGCTTTTGGTAATGCACCGAGGAGCATTTAGGACCGGGTTTTCGATTGGCATAAACCCTTAGAGCCAATGTTCGTCCGGTTGCATTTTGGAAGAGTTTTCTCTTCATTTTGTATAGGCTGAAAAACAGCCCAGGCATGATTCAGTCGACTGAATTCTCTGTTCAGTCGACTGAACCTGGAACCCGAAAGTTTCCAGGCATGATTCAGTCCACTGAAAACTCTGTTCAGTCGACTGAACCTGGAAACAGAAAGGTTCCTGAACCTAGAAAATTTCCAGGTACAGGGTCAGTCGACTGAAAAACTCTGTTCAGTCGACTGAACCTGCTGTTTCAGTCCAGTTTGCCTTTTTGGATTGAATTTCCAATTTGAATCGATTCGTGATGATCCTATTTGTTGTTATCATTTATTATGACTTTGATGACTCCTTTTTCAGGATTTTTGAATATCCACTTCGATGGATTCTTTATCGGTTTAATTGGATTTGATTCACGTCTTCGAATGTGAATTTTTATGATTGATTATTTCTACAATCACTTCTATGATTTGTCACTTTAAAATATAAAGGTTTTCTATACTAGTAGTAAATATCAAAACCCTTTCATCAAAACGATTCCAACACTATTTTATTACAAACTCGTTTATAAAACCGTTTTCCAATCTATTAGTATATACAAACCTTTACCTCATTCGTATGAGAAAACCTAATTAAACGGCTTAGCAAAACAAGTGGTATGAAACGCTTGCGTTTACTTCGTCGGTTAATTTATGGACTTGTTCGATTGAAACTCTTATGACAATTTTCTAGTGAAGATCTACAGTTTGTTCGTAAATATTTAAGTTAAGCAAGTGGTTATGGGACATGAAGCTAAACTCATATATTTACTAGTTTAGTGTGATTGACACTTCTTGACGATCAATGACGATCATTTCCGTGATTTAGACTAGCAATGTGCGATGTCTCTTTGATTCGGTTCATCGGACGTTACGCTGTACGACGTCGTTGTTCCGTTTTATTGTGATTTGGTTCATCGGACGTTACGCTGTACGACGTCGATGTTCCATTTTACTACGTGTTGGTTCATCGGACGTTACGCTGTACGACGTCGTTGTTCCCTTTTATTGTGATTTGGTTCATCGGACGTTACGCTGTACGACGTCGATGTTCCATTTTACTACGTGTTGGTTCATCGGATGTTACGTTGTACGACATCGTTGTTCCTTTTTATTGTGATTTGGTTCATCGGACGTTACGCTGTACGGCATCGATGTTCCATTTTACTACGTGTTGGTTCATCGGATGTTACGTTGTACGACATTGTTGTTCCTTTTTATCGTGTGTTGGTTCATCGGACGTTACGCTGTACGACGTCGTTGTTCCTTTTTTTTATCGTGTGTTGGTTCATCGAACGTTACGCTGTACGACGTCGTTGTTCCTTTTTATTGTGCTTTGGTTCATCGGACGTTACGCTGTACGACGTCGTTGTTCCTATCTATTGTGTTTTCTGGATTTCTTGTTGATGATTTCTGGAATTTATGTTTCACCAACTTTTACAATTGGCATTGATATGTATGTCATTATTGTGGCCTGGTGAATTAAATAAAGAATATGACATTCTTTTTAATCTTTGAGAAGATTCTTGTGATATTGATTAATCTCTTGTTGATTTTCAATTACGTGCTTATCACAGTATGGTATTATGGTTATGATACGTTTTTGTCATATCTCTTATTCTATATTACTTTATCTGATATTTATAGCTAGACTGATCCGTTTATTATTTTCTTCTTAAATAATACTCGGGTCAGACTGAGATTTTACAGGTGCTTCCTCATGACTTCTTATCTGGAGCCATCTTCTGACTTTTGGCTAACTACTCTAGTTTAGTAGTTTTTGTTGTATACATTTGAGATTTAGACTCCTTGATGTATACATATTATTTTGCCTTGCTCTTGTATCTATTCTTTTTTGTTATTGTGGATCTTATTTGACCATTACTCTGATGTACACTTTCATGTGTCATATTCATATCTATTTCCGCCTTTGTGATATGAATTGTCTGTGACTGATTTGTGTTATGTTTATTTCTATATTTGTTTCCGAAGTACATATAGCCACTGTGTAGTAGCTTTGAGTTTGTATCGGTATGTCGGATTTCCTCTTGAGATGAAAAGTTATATTTTTATCTGGCATATCGGTACTCGCACAAAGCAATTATATAGATGGTCTCTCCTCAACAGCCTTATTCTCTGTGCTAGTTGACGGCATTACCTCGTAGTGTCCTTGGCAAGCGTGGGTATAGAGGTGGGGCGTCACACAAAGGGTCATCTGCTCTTACACGGGAACGTAATAGGGTCACATCCACTCCAATAGGTGGGAATATATCCAAACCAACTAATAAATATATTAAATTATTCAAACAAGCAATGAATAGCATAAATAAAATTATTCCCACTTATATAAAAATATAAGTAGGCCAGAGAGGTGAGTTTATATACAAAAATTCCAGAATTCGCCTAAGCGCTATGGTTTGAATTAAAATTGAACGGTCGTTCAATTTAACACAAAATTCCAACTAGCACCGTATCCATCTAATCCAACTCCATAGCGTCATACTCGCTGATACGAAGCAACACAACTTGTCGCGCTCGAAACCGACCTCGTATGAACAAGTTATGAAATAATTAACGTTTGAGATAATTAAAATTATAATTAACTAAATAAATTAAAGTTTAAAACTTTTAAACCTTTCTCTCATCTGCTTCCCACTCGTTCACACTACCAGGCATGCATGCGCATTTTCCCTTTTTTTTATTCAATTGATCAAATCGCAATATGACCTTCGACGACCATCGTTTCCGCGCCTCGCCACTCCGCCGCTGCTACCGTCCCTCCACGCTCCCACACACGTGAAAAATCTCGAACGAAACCCAAAAATTGCGCTCATTTGAACGAGCTTTGCTGCTGCCATGGTCGACGATAGCTCGATCCATCCGTTAGATAGCTTCGTATCATCGTATTCTATATTTTCCTAATTGAAGTCGTTGGCCAATTCGGCATCTAGAGGCTCGGATCGTTGTTGGCCATTAGATTGTTAAGTTTTAATGGCGGCTGAGAATATTTTAGGGTTAGGGTTTGCAAATGAAGATAGTTATGGTGTTTATATAGAAAATTTTTGCGGCACTATTCATCCATGAAAATTTTGAACTCCAAATGAAGCGTGCCGCATGGCGTTCTATATGTTGTACCCCTATTCCGAACACAATGGGATATATATCGGGTGCAAATTTCATCATATTTAGAAGTTAACTTTTCAAAATCAAGTTATATTAATTTAAATTCCATTAATTAAATTCTACGCGTTTCAAACTCGCACGACCAAACGATACATCCAATCACTATGAAATTCGACAATGTATAATAATAATTCACTATTACGGATCCGATGAAACTAGTTTCATCGAAATCCGAGATAGTGCTCCAGAAAACTATTTTTACACTTTAATTAAAACGAGTAATTCCCAAAATCAGTTTAATCACTTTTAAATCCAATTTAAAAGTTAACTGTCTTCCTTCTTATTCAAATATAATTTAAATCAACTTTAGAAATCATTTTTCATTCATATTAAATTCAAGATTCAATTATTTAAACAATTTCAAATATTAAATTTAATAATTTAATTATCAAATAAATCACTACATTTAAAATATAAGTTATTTAACTCATAAAAATTAACTTTTCAATATTTAAAATCAATTAAATATTCAAAATTCAAATGACTGAAATTCGGGGTCGTTACATTCTCTCCCCTTAAAAGAATTTCATTCCCGAAATTTCCAAGTAAGAAAAATGCCACAAACCCATTAACTTTCCAAAAAAAAATTAGTGGAAACTTTGCTATCACATTTTCTCAATCTTTAAATTCATAATTCAATTTCCAAAACCAACTAATACCATCCATTCATTCATTCCAAGTTATAGCTCAAAATCAAATTTTAGTTATCAAATTTTGTCCCAAAATTCAAAAAAAATTTCTAACGCCTTGAAATTACGGAAAATTCCACCAACATCTCCTTTATGCGGCTTGATCATAAAAAAACGCAATATATATAATCACAAATATACATATCATCTTCGAGGTGAGGCATTCCGTAGGGAAAATTATAAAAAGTACGATATGTAATCCGAGATGTGTACCTTTTATTATATTAGCAAGCATATACAATCAATATAATGCGAAAGCGAGCTGCAAATGCGAAGCATACGCCATCCGCACCTACTAATCACTCGATGACCAATGAGAACAAGTATAGGAAAAGTAATATCAATACATAACATGTACTATACATTAATATATGCAAATGTAGTAAACGCAACAAGGGAAACCATCAAACAATTAATATTCATCCAATTAATTCATAATCATATCAATTTACATTTTCCAATGTCAAAATTCAATTTTCTAAAGCCCGTACGATGTACATATCTCATCCGTATGCAAACCATATCTGATCGCTCGCTCGATCACACAATTTCACTTCCAAACTAGTATCGCTCACACGACCACTTTAGTGCAGACTCAGATCCTGTTCCTTATTTAGAAAATCGTCATTTTCCTTGCATAGCTATATATTATGATAGAGAATATCAGAATTAATCAAAAATCCATATCTAGTGTTCGCCGTTAAGGAATCGAGTAAAAAATCCTAACTCGGATCGGTGTAAATCACCTCGAAATCATATATTCGAATCTGGATCAATAGCTATGCAAATAAAATAATAAACGTACAACTTACGTATTTATTTCAATTGATTTCTTATTATATCTCATTCGTTATTCCAGATTCTTTTATTTACATTTAATTCCTTTTACATTCATTTGATCCGCCTCAGTTTAAATCAAATCCAATTATTCATATTAATTTCACTTACAATCAATTTATGTTTAACAACATTTCATTCCATACTAAATTCATTTATGAATTGTTAGCGCCAAAATTGGTCACTAACACCCAAATCCAGTTGAAAGCACCAAATACCAGTCACAACTCATAGACAGAATGTATGTAGAGAGTAATAATGTGAAGAACAGTAAAAATTAAAATGAAACCAGTAAAGAACAACAGATTTTATAGTGGTTCGGCTGATTCCGGCCTACGTCCACTCTAGAAATTTCCTTTTTATTGCTGTAATAATCGATTACAGTTACAAAATGGAAGAGTAGCCTTAGCCTTAGAAAATAGAAAACTAGAGAGCCTTAGAGAAGAAGATCCCTTTTCTGAAGCCCCACATGTTGTATTTATAGGCAAATCCCGAGTTACTGGGCTTTCTGAGTAGTCTGGGCCCATCAGGACCATAACCGAGCCAACATCCTTTATCACGACCGACCCACACTGCTATGTCGATCGGCCTATGCCGAGCCATTCCATAATCTAGTATGCTGATCGACTTCATAACCTAGTATGCCGATCGACCCATACCACCAATGACCGAGCCATGCACGAACTTCCAACCTTCACCGAGCGGCATTGCCGACCCACCTAGGCCGAGCCATGCACGACCTTCCAACCTCCACTGAGCGACATTGCCGACCCACCTAGGCCGAGCCATGCACGAACTTCCAACCTTCACCGAGTGGCACCTGCCGAGCGGCACCTACCGAACCACCAATGACCGAGCCATCCATGTCGAGCCGCTTCCGACCAAACCAAAAGTGCCGGTCCACTTTTCCAAGACCCAAGTCGCAGCCGATCCAGCTTTTAAGCCAATCCAATATCCATCTTCCAAGCATAATGCATCACCCATCCATCCAGTCGACTCAACCCTATCGTATTCCATCCTCAACAGCCAAGCAATCGATTTAGTTAAATCCGCCTGTCCAAGGCCTTACCAAAAGGCGGATTAACATGAATTATTTTCATAAAATTTTACTTAAGTTTATTATAAACATTCTTATACAACACTACTCATGTTTATTATTACTTCACAACTTAGGTTCATATTCAATTTTATCAAGCAATATTCTAAAACAGATTTAATTCATTTTACAACTCAAATTGAATTGCATTCATAACTTAAGTTCATTTTCATTTCAAATCAAATTCTATTTCATTTAACTCGTTTTATCCCACTTACTTAACTTGAGTTAAATTTCATTTCAAAATTCATCTCATTTAACTTAAGTTAGATTTCATTTTATAATTCAAATTCATATTTAGATTTCTTTTCTTCTTAACATTCACATTCAACAAATTAAAAATTCGTTTATAGCTTAATATTCTTCAAATCTATAAGTTATATAAACTTATTTACTTAGAATTTCATGAATTTTTACTTAAGTTTACTCACATACTATATTTACAATTCAGGGTTATATAATCACTTTACAACTTAAGTGTATATTCATCCCATTATTTTATCTAATTCATTTCAAATAAAATTCACTTTCATTTAACCTTTCTTAAGTTAAACTTCATTTCATTAACTCAATTGATTAAATTTACTTAATTTAATTTTTTATTATTTCATATCTCAATTTTAAATTTTCTTTTCTTATCTATACCATTTTCAATTTATAAGTTCAAAAACTTTTTTTTATATATTCATCACTTAGAAACTCGAAAATAAATACCGATGATGCTGCAGTCATCACTCGAATTATTTCACAATGACTAAAGTGAGTTTAGTGCTTTTTATCTCTTTTAAATTTCATTTTATTTATAAATCATATTTATAAATTTATACTTATATATAATTTCACTTATTTCACCTTGGTTATATAAAACCCTTTCTTATTTGTTTATCTTTAATTACATTATAATGACAATAACTTTTATTAGAACACAAACAACAAATGAGAAACGATAATAATCAAATATTACCATTCACTAATAACCAAACACACCATATATAACTATAATAATTTCTGAAAATTTATTCGTTTATATATAAAAAATAATTTAGGTAAAATTATTTCATTTACCCATTTCAAAATAATTTTGTGTCGGTTTGCCATGTTTAAGCATTTAGAAACACCAATCGATAAGCCACTCAAACAGATAAATTAACACAATATAAAATATTTTTTTATAATCACTAACAAATATGCGCTCATATCTATAATACACTCAAACTTAACCTAAGGTATTACTAACCCAATCTATAACGAGTACCCAACCAAAGCCTAGGTGTTCGCACAATCCTAAGCTCTAATACCAAATGTAAAGGCCCAAAAATCCGCACAGTTCAAGCTGACAATAAACCACACATGCCTAGCCCAAACTGAATGGAAAAACTGGTCTTTATGAGAAAGAAAGAAGAGAGAAGAAGAGAAGAGAAGAAAAGGAAACTAAATCAATCACAGAATCTCATAATCGCAGCGGACCAACATATAATACAATATCAACGAACTTTATATAACATAAACTGTAATAAACATACATCCCTTAGAGTATAAAAATCAATCACTAATCATCAGCCTAGACAGTTATAATAACCTGTCCTTACAAATGCTGATAATTTATACAACGATGTGGCGGAAAAATAAACAAATACGAGAATATGTCCTGAAGACCTCCAGCTCATCTACTGAAGCTCCAACGCATCCAAATCAATATCTGTAAGTGCTCAGTCTAACCCGAGCATTGAAAAGGAAAAATGCCCGGATCAGTATGGTAAACTAGCGTGAGAAAACACATCTCAACTGAATTTTTAAAGTAATAAAAACTTTCCTTTATCAAAACAAAGGTATCTCATAAGACCACGTCCACACATAAATACAGATGGGTTTTTACCTTACGATAACCAAAACATTTCATATCAAATCCTGTTATATTATACTAGTGTATAGTATAAAAATAATACTAATAATAGCCAAAATTGTTATATTGATTAAATTCCAGCATACTAGCCACAAAGCGAGTTCTACAAACAAAATGGCAGGCACGTAGTGGAGAATTGATTTCCATACAAATGACCAGGTGAAGGGACTACCTTCCGGCAGTACATCTCTAGAAGAATGTACCGAGGCCTAATTGATGGTCCTCTACCAAAAAACGACTGGCCTACCTCTTCCTAGATAGTACTGAATATGTCATCACCTTGGTCGTTACCGACCTATCCGAGGGCCCTCTTCGAATACATCCACAATAATTTAAAACCCGAACGTCATAGCGGAAATAAATATATCTAGACGGGGATGATCATATCCTAATGGTTGCAAACCACATAGCCTTGCCGCATCTACCTTGTTTCGGTCATTTCTGAGTGTGAAGCCTGAGGTCACGATTATCTTTCACATAGCACATCATCTTTCCTCTTTGAATGCCACATTGCTATTCCACAATCACACAACTAATTTCTACAAATGTATAACTCTTGAGATCGTACATCTCACGAAAGGGTGTTAAGCTAAGAGAATTTGCCTTCTCCGCCACCAAATAGACGATACGTTCATAGAGATCAATCAATGTAATTAGAAATGCAATGTCGGACATTCGTCCATACAAGTTGTCCAGGTACAGGACAAACTGAAGGCACTTCTCATACCACATCTTGTTGGGAGTCACCTCTAGGATCAGTAACGATTAGTCCTTGCATTTGATATTTCATGACGAAGAGACCACTACTACTATATGTATATTGGGAGTTTATTCCCAAATAATCAACAAGGAGTCCATCATTATGAAAATCCCAAATATCATTGTCTTCCAACACCTGTACATTCGAATGCATATACATTGATCCGAAGTGATTTTCGGATAAATCTGATCTCGGTCTCTCCGGATCAACAATGATAGAGAGGCCAATATTTGATAGTCAGTTATTTAACTGTCAAAGCAACCAATAAAATCTAGCACATAAGCAATCACTAGGCCCGTTTAATAAATATTTTATTACTTAAAACACTTTCCAAATATTTGCTTCAAATTATCTTTGAAAAAGATATATTCACAAAACCATTTCAACTTATTCGATATTTGGAAAACATTTCCATATACTTATATTAACGATATAAGCATTGAACAAATAATTTCATTTTCAACACTTAGAAAATATTTCCATATACTTATATCAACGGTATAAGTATATTTAATTACACTACCATTTGGAGACACGCCAAATAGATTTCTATAACCGTACAACACCAAAGTTCTTATGCCTCCGGATAGGTGTTATTATAGGAAGCAATGCTCCTACACCACCAAGCCTTTAGTACGATCATAAGAACCGATTTGTGTATTTCACGATGGAAGGTCAAATAATTTATTAGGTCAAAACAAATGTTGCATAAAACATCGTTACGACAACCCCAAAAACATTAGTATAGGGATTTGATTAATTATATACATATATATAATCCCATATACTATATAAAACATTCCTTTCGGAAAACTAACAACAGTGTTATAGTACATGCCTTCCTTACTTCTCTGAAAACGTATATTACAACAATGGATGTTGAAATCTATGTTTTCTATACTCATCACATTTTAAGTCATTTTTAAAATATTAAATTCCATTTGGAATTATTATTTTCCAAAACATCACTTCCAAAAGATAAATTTACTTTTAAAACCATTAACTCCATCAAAATATTTCTTTATTTATAAAATATCACTTCTATAAATCTTTTTATAAACTTATTCAAAATCTCTATTTAAAAAAACTTTACAAAATAGTAAATCGAAGATACCAAATAAAATCATACTTTTATTTATTTTAAAACAAATTCCTTTCTTTAAATATTTCAACAATTATTAAAACATTATTTATACTTTCAAAATTACTTTGAAGTCCTTTTAAAATTAAAATCATCATTTTTAGTATTTCAAAATACCAAAAATAAGTATCAGTGCTACTAAAGCACTAAATAAGTCAAATCATATCATAATCAATAATATGGCATTCAACACATCATATATCATCATATATATGAATAGTAAATCAACAATGGTGAGAAATCCCATTGGATCCCTCCCACCTGTCCCCCTGCATCACATATAGAATATAGTCATAAAATTTAAATCAACCGCTTCGAGGTGGGATTCATATACAAAGGGTCATCCGCTCTTACACGGGAATGTAATAGGGTTTCATCCGCTCCAATAGGCAGAAATATATCCAAACCAACTAATATATATAGTAAATCATCCAAACAAGCAACGAACAACATAAATAAAATTATGCCCACTTATATAAAAATATAAGTAGGCCAGAGAGGTGAGTTTGCTCATAAGAATTCCAAAAATTGCCTAAGCGCTCTGGTTTGAATTAAAATTGAATGGTCGTTCAATTTGACCCCAAATTCCGCCTAGCTCTGAATCCATCCAATCCAAATTCATAGCATAGTACTCGCTGATACGAACGCAACGCAACTTGCCGCGCTCAAAATCGACTTCGTATGAACAAGTTATGAAATAATTAACATTTGAGATAATTAAAATTATAATTAACTTAAATAAATTAAAGTTTAAAACTTTTAAACCTTTCTCTCATCTGCTTCCCACTCTTTCACACTATCAGGCACGCGCGCATGTTTTCCCTTTTTTTATTCAATCGATCAAATCACGACATGACCTTCGACCACCACCGATCATCACTACCGCGCCTCGCCGCTCCGCCGCTGCTGCCACCCCTCCACGCTCACACTCGCGTGAAAAATCAGGACCGTAACCCAAAATAAGCGCTCGTTTAAATGAGCTTTACCGCTGCCGTGGTCGACAATAGCACGATAATCCATTGGATAGCTTCATATCGTCATGCTCCACATTTTCCTAGTTGAAGTCGTTGGCCAATTAGGTTTCTAGAGGCTCCGATTGTTGTTGGTCGTTGGATGGTTAAGTTTTAATGGTGGCTAAGAATAGTTTAGGGTTAGGGTTTGCGAATGAAGGTAGTTGATGGCCTTTATATAGAAAATTTTTGTGGCACTATTCATCCATGAAAATTTCGAACTCCAAACGAAGCGTGCCGCTTGGCGTTCTATATGTTAAACCCCTATTCCGAACATAATGGAATACATATTGGGAGCCAATTCCATCAAATTCAGAAGTTAACTTTCCAAAATCAAGTTATATTAATTTAAATTCCTTTAATTAAATTCTATGCATTTCATACTTGCACGACCAAACGATACGTCCAATCGCCACGAAATTCGACAACGTATAAAATTCACTATTACGGATCCAATGAAACTGGTTTCACCGAAATCCGAGATAGTGCTCCAGAAAACTATTTTTACATGTTAATTAAAACGAGTAATTCCCAAAATCAGTTTAATCACTTTTAAATTCAATTTAAAAAGTTTACTATCTTCCTTCTTATTTAGATAGAATTTAAATTAACTTTAGAAATCATTTTTCACTCATATTAAATTTCAAGATTCAATTATTTAAAAAGTTTCAAATATTAAATTTAATAATTTAGTTATCAAATAAATTGCTATATTTGAAATATAAGTTATTTAACTTATAAAAATTAACTTTTCAATATTTAAAATTAATTAAATATTCCAAATTCAAATGACTGAAATTCTGGATTGTTACATTTAGCTTCTAGTCTAGGGATATCTTTGCTGAGGGTGATGAAACCCCATCCTTGCAACTCCTTGAACACGTTTTGTAGATTACTTAGAGAATATCACCGTCTCTACAATGACTCGCACCTTAGTGGGGATGAATTTTCGCTAAATCGAAAACCCAAGTCCACTAAAGTACGAATCATTGGTATTTGGTATCCTGCAAATAACAAAAGTATATCAGAGCACTATCGAAATAAACTAATAGAAGAATAGTAAAATATAATAATACATATGATTATTGACCAAGGCCGACACCCTTAATATTTAGTGTCCTTATCAGTGACAAGCATGCATAAGGAAATCCATCCTTCCACCGTCCTTGCCTTTTATCGGTATCTGTCCCTCTAAAGCTATCCTGTGATTTAAATGAGGAAGGGGTCAAACAACGTTCTAGTGACTGGTAAATTACACACTTTACACATAACACTAGTTTATGCCGATTGTTTTCCATAACATGTCATGTCTATTGTTTATATTTAGTAATCTTGATTTCACGTACAGTACATCCCATCTACCCTAGGTAGACAATAACTACATACATGTTTATATATAAGTACCACAGTCCCTCCGGACCAAGATACTTTCCCCACTAGTATGCATAACCAAGCATGTAATGACCCGTAAATTGATCACTTTGATAAATTATATTATTTTTAAAATATTCAAATATAAGATTTTTTAACATAGATTATGATTTTGTGAACAATTAATAATAATGGTAATCTTATTTTGAATAGATATTTACAAAAATCTTATTTGGAAGAATATTGGTAAAATAACCGAAAATCATTTTATTGATAAACATCTCTATAATCAACACAATCGCGCATGGGACTGAATACATACACTTATATATCCATATATGTATTATTATGAAATAAAATTATTTATTTTATGTTTAAAAATAAAATGTATTTATGACATTATCAATAATGTCATCATATTTAATAATTAATCTATGAATTTAAATTGAGATTTAATAATTATTATAATTATTCAAATAACTATTTTAAAAATGATAATAATTCATTTTAATTATTTATATAGCAATAATAAATTATTTATAATAGCTTTATAAAATATATACTTGATTTGAAAATATAAAGGAAAATTTATATCGCTTTATCAATATAATAGCACTTTTTATAAATAATTATTTAATATGAATTTTTATGGTTTTATAATTCTAATGAGATGTGACGACCCACCTTTTTGGACGGTTTAAATCGATAATAAACCACACATGTCTAACTCAAACCATTCAAATGAAGCTGTTTTACATATACATTTAATTACACAATTTTTACAACATAATCAGAGAACAATCAACAAACATACCAAAATAATGCAGCGAAATAATAATAGTAAATATGGTCTAATAAACTCCATCTTCATCTTCAAGAAATAATATCTTTAAACACTGAAATGCTAAATGCTCAGGCTGACCGAGCGTAATGAAAAGACAAAACACTCGAGTCGGAACAATGTGAGTGCAATGATTTAAGAGATGTTACGGGATTTTCCACCTCCTAAGGATCCATTAAACTATCTATATATAGTAAAATACACTATACATGTAGTATCTATTAGTAATGTAAAGTATTAAAATAGCGTTAAGGCTTTACATCGATCCCCCATAACACATTTTTAAGCAGGTAGTCTATGCAGGTCCTGTAACACAACTAGTAATGTCGGTAGCCAGTGAGTCCCTTATAGGTACCATACTAAAACAAAGTCATAGTGGGCGCGTATAAGGATAAAAGTATGACAAGGCATGTGAGGCAATTCCCAAGGTAGGATTCTACCAGTTTACCCTTTCTGGCTGATCGTAACACATCGCCACAGCGACTGCCGACCGAGTCCACCACCCCCAAAATCAAATCAAGGTGCACCAATCGAGTCAAAACCACTATAATAATATGATGGGGCGGGGCTCCTAAAGGTAGCTAACCTCTTGCCAAGACATAGGCTCCTGTTTTAGTCATTTCAAATTGACACAAGTGTCGAGGTCATCCATCATCGTTCTCTTTCTTCATTCCAGTAAACATCGCCAATTCAACCTCTACATTTTGGATAACATCCACTGCATATATGGTTATTATAGTGGTTCCGATAGAATAACAGAGAGTATGCCATTCTTCCGGACCCAGTCTCTTTAATAACCAATCGTCCATTTTACACATCGGTCGGTTCTTTTAAATTTCAAGAACAAGTCATATTTCATATCAAAATATCAAATTCACTTCAAAATCATTTCGACTTCAAAATAGGTTATATCTTTGTATCAAAGCATTCGTATTTAAATCGATGATTTAAATCTAAATAGTTGTCTTTTAAAACAGTTTGAATATTGAAACAAAAAAGTTTTGAATAATTAAAATAGTTTGAATATTGAAAAATAGTTTGGAATAGTTAAAATAGTTTAAAGATTGAAAATAGTTTACAATATAAAATAGTTATAGTATTGAAAATAGTTTGGATAATTAAAATAATTTATATATTAAAATAATTTGGTTATCGAAATAGTTTATATCTTAAAATAGTTTAAATTAAAACCATTTCTTTCTTTTCAAAACAATTTGAACTCATGTTCCAAATCACAACGAAATCAGTTCTTCGACTTCCAAATCAAGTCAACTTCATATTCAAATTTCAATTTAAATCAGCCTCAATTCAAAACGATTTCAAACTTTACTTCAAATTCAATTTAAACGGTGCTATTCAATTGGTTGAAAGCTTCAATTCAAATTCTCATTTTTAACAATTAAGTTTAAATCCATTTCACAACCAAAACATTGAATTACCAATTTATACCACTTTAAATAAAGTAAATTCAACGTTTAAATTTAAATTTAAACCTTTAAAATAATTCACTTCCAATAAATTCAAATTATATCTCAATTCAACTTTAAGATTTCAAATTAAATCTTTAAACAATTTCATTTAAACAATTCAATTTCAACATTTCAAATCTCGAATAGAAAATAATTAAATTCATATAAATGAAAAAATTCAAGATTTTAAAACCATTTAATTTAACCAAATTCGGCGTCTGTATATAATTTTCTATCCTATGACCAAGTGATCATTTATTTCAATTTTATTTACACGGATAGATATATATCATTTCAACCCATAATTAAATGTCATAAGTATATATCATTTCAACCTATTTCTCATTTCATTTCCAATGGTCCAAATGATAATAAAAATGATGTCAATAAATAATAGGTAATAACAAGAATATGTCAAATAAATAAACAACCATACATCCATCATCAATCAATAGGCACATAATAACAGTTAGCATCCAAATCAACCAATATATCACAACAGTTACTGATTATCAATTGTCGGTGTTTAACTAGTAATTAAATTCAATGTTAATTTAAATGTCAATTTAATTCAATATAAAATTTAATTTCAATTAAAATGTCAATTTAAACTACCAAATAGAAACCAATAAAATTCTTATCACTTGATAAATTCAAATAAACTAACATAAGAAGATTTAATATTGCGTGAGTGGGTTTAATCACTCACCTTTAATTTTAAGCCCATTAAAAATCCAATAAAAGCCCAAAATTTGAACAGTCTCCAAATTCAATCAAACAAATTTTGTATTGTCCGGAATTTCAATACAAACCCAACAGAAGAAACCGCGTGCGAATCCGAGTTTGTATGCAAAAGTTACGCAAGTTAAACATTTGAATTTTAAAAGTTAAATTAAAATATAGCAAAGGGAAATACTGTAATTAACGCTACCTTCTCAAACTCCAAATCGAACAACGCATGCACGAACATCACCTTCAGCCGCCACCTGCACCCAACGCTAGATGCAACCCCAGGCCTCCATCTCTAGATCAGACCCCACCACTGCATCGCCCTCCTCCGGCCGCACGTCCACGCCTCGCGCGCGATCACCAGGCTCACCAGAGCAGCCACGGCCGCCGCCGCCTTCATCCACAATTTTTGGAAAATCCAAGCATGACCAAGGCGATCCAATCCAAAAGATCAACTCCACCAAGCCTCTTCTACACGCTGCAACTTCGCGATCATCGATTGGATGAAAATTCACCGTTAAACATGAACCTAAATGAACGACCGAGAATGTTTCGCCAATTTCTGGCCAAACCAAGCTTCAATTGCAAAAACGAATTACAGGTACTGATTCCATTCATCGAGAGCTTCACGATGATATATAATTTGATAGGGTTTGAGCAGTTTGAATTTTTGGATTTGATTTGAAATCAAAATTTAGGGTTCTGAGGTATTTGCCATTGGAAAGTAGCAGATGAGATTAACAAGTACGTACAGAAAATAGAATAGAAAGCTACCAAGGTTTCAGAACCATCTATTTATAGACAAAGATGGGATAGAAATGGATAGAACAAATCGATTGGGCCAAAGCGATAACAAAGACCCGAAAAGCCCGTTTCATTCCCGAAACGAAAATAGATCATCCTATATGTCGTAATATAGATTTTCAATATTTTTAAACTCAATGAAACTAATTTCAAACCCTAATTATGTTGTATATAGAAGCTATCTTTTTAAATCAATTTATATTCATTTTTACGTGTTAATTAACTGAATTATTATTAAATTGATTTAATCACTTTTAAATTCTAACTTAAAAGTTTTCTATCATCATTTTGGTTAACAGAAATTAATAATCTTTTGAAAATTAAATTTTCCATGTTAAAACCAAGATTTATATTTAATAAATTTCAACGTTCAATTACAACTGTAATAAAAATCCATTCATCATATTTTAAATTTCAAAACTAATTCTTTTATTTTGATTTACATTCTTATTATTAAATCAACAAATACCCTATGAGTTAATTAAACATAAGTTTACATTTTATTATACGCATATCCTGCAGTTAACGTCTTTTCTTATATTAACTGCAATATTTCAATTACATTAAATTTCATTGATTTTCAAATTAATTTCAACGAATTTAATAATAAGATGATAATTAAAACATTTGTTATACATTAATAATTCATATCTATTAACTTATTGTTTATAAACAAGGATTATAAATTTACGTCCAAAATAATTGCTTTCACATTCTATATTAAAACCAATTTCAATTAAATAATAGCCAATTTCATCATTAATACATCATTTATTTTATTCCTTATTAAACTTTTACCATTATATCCAAATTAAACTTTACAATTACATTCCAAATTAAACTTTACAATTACAATTGATTGAAATTACATTAAAACAATTGTTAATTAAATTCAATCAATATTATTAAATCATAAATTTTAATTTCTCACAATATTAAATTCCAAAGTCTTATTAAATTTAATATTTTTAATTGTCAAAAATACGGGTCATTACATGAGATCACTTTAATTAATTAATAATTATGAGAAATTATTTTTCAATTTTTGTTTTACAAATATATGGATCCTAACTAAGAAGTAAAAATATGACCTGAGATCAGAATCAGAATTCGTAACGATTTAACGAATAGAAGTTGTTTTAAGTCGCTGCAACCTTACAAGATAAATATGCACCCATGTATGTATGCATATGCATGTCATACATGCAAATAAACATACATACATGTATGCAAATAAAACAAATATCATGATATTTCTCTTATACTTCACCTTTAAGCATACAAATGTCAATGCACATGCTATAATATGATGCTGATGATGGAAGGGGGTGTGGGCTAAGCACATGGAGAGTTATGGGGGGTAGAAATCACGTCTATAAGTAATGGAGAGGACGTGAGATATTTTGGCTAAGTTGCTTAAGAACTAAGGCTTGAAAGATCTATAAATACAAGCACTTATTCACTCCTCCATTCGCTCATTTCATCATCTGCTTCTTCTTCTTCTTCTTCTTATAAAGATTTTTAATGGCTTCTTCATGTTGAGAAAAGTTATTAGAAAATTATGATATATATATATATACACACATCATCACTACACTTCCAAAAACAAACCAAAACCACTCCTTTCCCCTCCTATAACTCACGGCCACACTCCATCCCCCATCAAAGTTGAGAGCATTCACCCTTCTAGGCCAAGACCGAGCCCTTTAGGAAGAAAGGAAGCAAGTTCGGGAGCTCCAGAATGAAGAAAAAGTGAAGAAAGCGCTGGCGGATTTCCACCAGTTCGTTTTAGAAAGCTACGGGAAAAGTTTGGTGGAGTGGATATAAATAGTGAGTACTTAAGTTTAGATTTAATTATTAAAAACTTAAAATGATGATAAGCATATTTAATTAGTTAATTGATTTGTTTGGTTGAAAATTTGTTGATTATATGGTTGATTATTTGGATGGTTATATGGTTGATAACTTAGTTGAGATAAATTTTGAGATATCATTATAAGAAATGTTTAAGTGATTAACCATGGTTAATTTATGGAAAATAAATCATATAAATATGTGTAAGGAGTTTATTGGGCCTCTTAATGATTCTGAAATATAAAAAGGTTGAAAATGATTATTATAATAATACTATATTATGAAATTGTTTAAAAGTGAATATGAGATTTAATATGAAAAATATTAGTTGAAATGTTTTAAACTGGTTTATAAATGTTCTATATACATTAAACCTCAATTTAAATTTTTTTTGACAAAGATATGGAATGGGAGTCAAAATAGGCGCGTCGCATAACGGCAGCTCGCGATTTCGCACCGTAAAAGTTTAAATCCATTTATAGAAAGGAAACGCAGTAGGAATTCTTTGGAACAAGAATTTTTCAAACTCTTATAAGCATAGTTTTCAAACAAAAGAAAAGGAGCGAGATTTCATTTAGTAGATTTTGAAATATGAGCAAAACAAGTTTCCAAAATAGTCATGGTTTGGCAGTTCGAAAACCAAAAAGGAAAATTCTTTAAAATGAATATTTTTATTTCTTTAAAAATATGGAATAAATTCTATACATATAATAAAATATTTTAGAAGAGATTTGAGTTATGAAAATGGATTTCTAAATGATAGAAAAGTTGTTTTGATCAAAGAAGCTTTAAAAACACTATTTGTAGCACTTTTCACAGCATTTTTAGTAACTTTTGTAAATCATAATTTTAAGTCAATTATTCTTTCCTGAATCTTTTATAAATGTTTTCAAATAAATAATTAAGTGTTTTAAAGATGATTTGGGGGTTTCATTGTTATTTGAAAAGAGTTTAAATAAATGATTAGAAGAAAAGTTATAAATAAGTGATTTAATCGTGGCTGTAAAAGCCGATGAGCAGACTGGTTTTTTTTATTCATGAGATTCGGATGTGAGGTGCTTAAACTAAGGAAATGTTCAGGAGCAACCAGTGCCCTGGCTCACTTGGCCTCTTTCCTGGGCGAGGAATAGATAAGGTCGAAATGTCAAAAACGAGACAAGTAAAAATGATTCATATTTACAAATTTAATTTCATACAACTTGAATTGTATAGAAATAATCTTCTTATACTTGATATTAAATTTCAAGGAGGGAACCCGTACTATGTATGTGAATTTAAAAGGTGATTTCATCGTTATTCAACGGATAGTAAAGGTTGAATACAGAAATTGATATCGAGTAGAATTAGTATAATTTCTACGGATCCTTTTCTGCTTAATACTAATTGGTTTTGGTTTATAGTAAACGATGTCTTAAATAGCATTGTTTTTGAACCATTTGAAATTTATAATTTGAAATTAAGAAATATTTGTTAAGATTTGAATAAATGATTTGGAAATGTTTCTCCTAAGTAAAAGGTGAGATGATTTGGAAATTTTTCTATGATTAAAATTTAACTAACTAGAGAATTTGATTAATGAGGCTTAACGATTCCATATACTCTTGAGAAGATAAATGGAATAGTTGAAAAGAATATATCTTTGAAAGATAATTGAATGAATGGAAGGATTAATTAATTGGATGAGAAACCAGAGTCGGATTTGGGTGATTCCCATCCAAAAACCACTTCGAACCAATCGGGTGTTGCGCCAAGACAATGATTTTGAAGACAGAGATCTTCGTGATGAAGGGCTGCTTTCCACTAGCCCCGTGATTTCATATTATATATAGTGGTAGTAGTGCTCTGTTATGAAAATCTTTAATGCAACGACTACTCGCTACTAATCCTAGGGGTGATTCCCGACAGAATGTAATAGGGGAGTACTTTTGGTTTGTCCTGTTCCTGGATAACTTGTATGGATGAGTGTTTGACATTGCATTTCTAAAACCACGTACATTGATCTCTACAAAGGTACATCTGTTTGGTGGTGTAGAGGTAACTCTCCTATACTTAACACCTTTCTCTGAGACGTATGAGCTCAAAGGTTGTACATTAGTGGAAATCAATAGTGTGTTGTTAGAAATGGCAATATGGCACTCAAAGTAGATCCTGTAATGAGAAAGACAAAGCGTGGCTTTGTGGAAAGTATGAGCATAGCCTCTCAAGCTTCAGATTCTGGTAATGATAGGGTAATTATGTAGTCTGCAGGACATATATTTCGGGCTATCAGTTATTGAAGATACGGAAAGAAAACGACATATGTTGTCTAGTGGCCAATAGTGTCTGGACCCTCGATATTTTAAGGTATAGTGATGTATGAGTCCTTCTACAAAAAGCCACTAAACATGTAGTTGTGTAGCAATACGAGATGTACAGTTTTGTATGAGTCTCCGTACGAAAAGCCACCAGGTACTATGATTGCTATACGTGGAAAATCCGCAAAGAAAGTGTTTGCATCAAAAATTGGCACAAACACCCAATAGAAGTTTTATAGAGAAAGAAATGAAAAATATATAATGAAAATAGAGGCAACAAGAAATTAAATGATAGAAAATCAAAGCAATAACAAGAACATAGCGATTTATATTGGTTCGACGTTGTTTGCCTACGTCCACTTTGAATAAATAGCTTTATTTGTCACTTTGTAAACTGAGTACAATAGGGATCGGATGAAAATCCTTAGTTACAATAGAGTACAAAGCAACTAGCGGCATAAAGTCCTAAAAATGAATAACCAAGCCTATATTTATAGAGGAAGACGGAAAAATATCTCCTTGAAAATTCGCCAGAAGGGTCTCCTCAACCAAATGGACCCACATGAGGAATCGCATGGCCGAAATCCCAAGAAATAGGGATCGGTGTCTATCCCTCTTTTGGATGAATTTGGGGGTATGATCCATATGAGAGCTTTACCATATTGTATTATGCTTAGCCTCCAAGTTTCATGCCAATTGGATTAGTAGAACTTTAGTTATTGCTCGATCGTTACAGCAATGTGAGTTGTTTTCTGATTCTAGCTAATCCCTTTTGAGGGAAAAGGGTCGATCCCTCTTGGTACATCCTTTTAAGGTGTGATCCTTAGGGTAGGCTCACTAGAGTCCCCACATCTTGCTCTAAAATTTCATATGCATTGGACTTACAGATTTTGAGATATTGATTGTTTCCCATTGACTTGCACAATTGTTTGGCTAAAATATGTCGTTACTTATGATTGAAAGGGATTATAACCGATCCCTTTACTATGTTAAACTATATTCCATACTTTGAATATTCTGCATTGCATGTCTCTCAGTTCCGTTCGATCATGGCTTCATATTGTCATTTGTACTTGATCTTTGGACCCCACAATCATTTCTCTGGACTTACCAGCCTTGATGACAGTCGAATCTAACTTGTCCAATCAGTTCGGATATAGCCGGGTTAAAATGCCAGATAACACTTGCCCCTCAAAGTACATCTAGTGTTGAACATAACGTGCTTTGAATCGAAGCAAGTTAGAGTCATCGACAAGAAATCCATCCAGTTTTCTGAATAGTCGTTGTCCTTCTGTCGAACTACTTTCCTAAAGTGTCGTACCTCTCTTTGATTGTCATAACGCTCGGTCGATTTCCAATAGCATAAATTTAGGATTATATTCCGTCAATTGATATCTAAGTCCGATTCTAAAAGACTAGTAAGCTTTGGCTATATGATTCGGTCTCGACCTTGAAATCTTCAGTCTGAATTCAATTTCTGTCGATTTCAAAAACTGAATTTTAAGACTATATACGTGCACGTTCAGGTAAACGTTCTTGTCGTTGGCTCCCGAACGCGTTTATACGCTTATGGGTTGGTGCCAATTTTCGTTGAATTATATGCAATTCCATTGCATTTTATATTTATTTTTATAATTTTATGTATATGCTTGCATGCACATAGGGTTCGTAACCGATCTCTTTTTTCTCTCTCTTTCTCTTTTTTTAATGTTCATAGGGTTCGGCATTCTCCTAGCCAATCTCCCCTCGTTCTTTCTTTCTTTTTTATACACATAGGGCTGATCCCTTCCTTTTCCTTTTTTGTTCATAGGGATCGGCATTCTTCTAGTTGATCCACCATTTCTCTTTTTTTTAAGGGTTGATAGGGATCAGATGGATCCCCAAGTCAAGGGATTGTACCAGATCCCTCCTTATGTCAAGAACCCAATCTTTTGACTTGGTGGAGAATGAAAAGGCAGGCTGAACCCTTATCCCCCATATATAAGTTAAAACTTTTCTTCTCTATCCCTCACTTATTCACTTCACTTCTGTTTAGTTTTATCATCTTCAATACCAAACCCTTCTTATTTTACCTTAGAGCCGAACCCTTTCCCCTCTCTTCCTTCCTCAATTTCGAAACAAAATCCACTACAACCCAACATACTTCTACAAATATGATCCCTCTTCCCTTCATTCTCAATCATCTCCAAGCCATTCAACATCACCGCTGTCTTCCCCATATATCACTGCTAACGCGCATGCACACACACACACACACACACACACACATATATATATATAGAGGTTATTAGCTTGCATATAACTTCGATTTGTAGCGAGATAATGGGTTTTTTTTGCATTAATCATGGGTTAAGTTTGAAGGAGATGGGATGGATGATGCGACATAGGGTTCGGCAAGGCAGCAGAGGAGGAAAAAGAAAAGAATGAAGCATGAAGGAAGCAAAGGGATCGGTTGTGCGTTGTGTGTGAAGCTTGGAGGGACTGGTCTTGGTGGAGTATGGTGGAGAGGGATCAGTATTTCTCGTGTTGCCTGAGGGATCAACGTAAAGGTTTAAGGGAGATGTGAAAACGAACAAGTATAGGGGTCGGTTTATAGATGGGATGGAGGGTTCGGTGATATGGTTGCTTAAAGGGATCGGAACAAATATTTAAGGGAAACATAGAAATGACTAAGTAAAGGGATCAGTAGTGGCTAATTTGAGGAGGGATCGGTTATAAGCTCTGCGAGAGGGATCGGTTGTGATAAAATAAAGGGATCGGTAAAAAATAGGGATCGGTTATTTTTAGATAGTGGAATCAGCTATAGGTACTTAGTCGATTCTAAGCTTTGAATTGAACTTAAAAACCAATCCATATTCACTTGTATGAACATTTGAACCTATCCCGTCTCAATGAACTTAAACATATGACGATAATGAACAAAAAGACTTGTATATCCAATATCGAACTCGAAATTGAACGACCAAAATGTTGGGACTTAGAATATGAACTAAAAATTAAAATATGGACTTTAATAATGGACTTCACATCTCGATATGACGACGGTCAATCCCAAAGCTTACACAGCCAATCAATCTAAACGCCAGTTGAGATGGTCAACGATGACAGTCACTTTGATCGGAATCCAAAGTCTCATCACTTACTTTTGCTTTTAATTTTGAACTGTTTAGCTCTGCATTGCACAACATTGCACCACACTAGTTTGCACTTAGCACATGTGGACATGTAGAATTTTCTAATCTCGATTATCTGCTGAGTTTAGTTGATATGGGCTCTAGACGTTCAGAGCGTTTAGCTACAATGCCTTCTGGAAAACCTTCACAACTTAGTAATCTCGGAGCTGAGTCAAGTTCTGAAACTATTTCCGGCAAGCTTTCCCCTGATCGTCAAATTGAGCAACCGAAGGTTTCTGGCCCGGTGACCAACCTTTTCTCTGATGCTCCCATCCTTTCGATGGAAGATATAAGTCCTGCCCCTGACACTGTAGAAGGTGCTATATTTATAGATAATCCAACGGATTCACAAGCCTCCAGAATTGGTGTGGCCTCTCTTTGCAGACTAGCTCTAAACATGGGATTCTGTTTTGAGATTTTCTAGTCCCTTCAGTGAATGAAAGGGCTCATTTTCCCCCGGAGGAATATACGACATGCAATAAATTCATGTGCTGGGCCGGATGCATGCCGCTTATTAATTCTTTCATCCAAGAAATGCTAAATTATTTAGGAATAGCTCTTGCGGAGCTACATTCGAACATATATGCTTTTCTTATGGCACTTTCTTACTATTTATGGATGTTTTGTTCTACCTCCCATCTCCTGATGACATCAGGTTTATTTACAATTTCAAATGATGGATAGGAAGCCTTTTTTACACTTTCCTCGAGCCTTTGCCCAACAGTCAAGTTCTAATTGGTGCTTGGAACAAGCTCAGCATCTTTAAACGTGAATGCTTTTACGTTCATTTTCCGCCTGGCTTTGCCAGGCGATGGTTAGAAGGACGTAAGTGTTTTCTTCAGTTTATTCTCAAATTCTTTATCCCAAGTCGTATCCTGAACTAACTAATACTTTGAATTTTTTTGGATGTCCATCCACGTCCAAAAGACGATTGTCAACCGGGTTTTTAACCCAGCAGAATTCAATGGGAGTTAGAACATCCAAACTATACCAGAATGACTTGAAACTTGAACAATGCATCCAAAGGAACAAGCCAATATTGCTCAAAGAAATTCAACCAAAAATTAGCTAAGGAGATGGATCGCTAGTGATCCATCAGCTATGGATTGCTAGCGACCCATAGGGAAGCTTCATGAGTCATTGTAACCTCTTGCATCTCGATTCATTGCCTCTTTTAAGTACATTTTCCAAGTTACATAGCCTTCCAAGCAACCTAGTTCAAGAAGTGAAGACCCATCTGATTCTAGTCATAGATCAATCTAACTCATGTATGAATCATCACCAAAACTAAATAATGAACTACGAGATTGCACAGAGAGCATCCAAATGGAATGAGGAATACAACACAAAAAGGATGAAGCAAAAATACTCTAAGTAATTGGATCGCTAGCAATCCATCAGAGTGGCTTGGGTCATCGTGAAACTCTTTAGGCTCCTTCATAGCATCAATTATAAGCCTTTGGCAACCTTCATAGCATCAATTATAGGCCTTTGGCAACCTTCATAGCATCAATTATAGGCCTTTGGCAAAGCAGCCGTAGCCTAACCGCTCTCAAACCCCATAAATACAATCTTATCTGCAACATAAAAAGGATCTTTTGGACCGGCTGCTGGAACTCTACAAAGATTTTTCTTCATTGTTATTCTTCACTCTTTTTCTTCCACAAAATAGTCATCAAGGAGCGACTGTGATTATCTATTCATATTTAAGTACTTGTGACTTGATCTAACTTAGGATATTCTCTCATATTATAATCCAATTCAACTTATAACAGCAGTCAGTTAATAAAAAATTTATAAAGTGGACGTAGGCTTTGTTAACAGCCAAACACTATAAAATTCTATTGTCTCTGTACTATTTCGGCTCTTTTTATATTTATTTTCTATTTTATTTTCTCTGATAAACAGGGCTATTGCTTTCACACTGAATTCAGGGTGTTGATCCATTTTTTGGGTTAACATTTTGGTGTTTTCACAGAGAACCCTGAATCTAGCTCAACTAGCTCTCTACTTTAGATCGGATAAGTCCAAAAGTTAGATCATCAAATTCTACTTGGGAGATTTTTTTGAAAACCAATGGCACTCGGGAGGAAGAGAACTACCTCCGAAAGATCCATAGGAGCTACTATTGCAGGAGAAGAAATAAGCCCTCAGCAAGTTGAAGTCAATAACCCCAACAACCTGCAACTTGGAGCTAACATTGGAGATCAACTGTCAGGATCCTTCACTCGGCATGAACATGTGACTAAGGGAGAATTTAACCTGATGGTTGATGAAATTAACCAGAAAATGGCCAATAGTCAAAAGGATCTTATGGAAAAGATAGATGCTCTCTTAGCTCTCCAATCACTAACTACTCCCAGAACGGCACTTGAAGCCGTGGCTGCTACGGAGCAAGAGCTTTCTTCTATTTCTGGCTCAACTAGAAGAAACAAAAAATAGAAGCACAAGGAAGTAGTGGGAGGAGCTCCAAGTGTCACGATTGTGGAAAATGCTAATACTCTGCCCACGTTAAAAGTGCCTACTGCAAACATGGACTTCGGAGTGAAAAATCCATGGGAGGACACACTAGTAGTCGATACCGACTCCGAGGAAGGCAAGCAAATTAATGAAGGTGAATTGAACTCAAATGATAACACTCCACCCATAAGACAACCGCCTTCCAATGGACCTCTAAAGAAGTGACTCACCCAAAGACTGGAGAGCCTAGGCTTCAGCTAGCAAACCAAGACTATTTGCAAAGTCAAACACTTGGTACAACTACTGATAGCCGATCTACGGATGAACGGATAAGTGAGGAATACATTGCGGACATGGTCAGATGCTTTGTGGACGAAAGCAAGGGTAAAAAGGATGATGATTAGGGTTCCACCCAAAGCCGAACTCCCTTCACAGATAGTATTCTGAGGGCAGAGTACCCCAAGAAATTCACCATGCCACCAGCTATGCCCTCCTATAATGGAAATACTGACCCTCAATAGCACTTGTACAAGTACATTTGGAATATGGATGGAGTAAGGGCAACAGGTGCAGTTCGTTGTAGATGTTTCCCCATCTATTTGGAAGGAATTGCCCCCATATGGTTTACCGGACTCGCTCCGCGACCTATCTCAACCTTTAATGAGCTAGCCAGGAAGTTCTTGGAACAATTTAGACTACATACGGCTTAGTCGAAGGAAATATTGTCTCAATTCGGTTACTTCCAAGGACCCAACGAATCACTAAAATCGTTCATGAACCGCTTTAACACAGCCATCATCGAAATGAGCAATCGAAAATAGGATATGATTTTCATGGCTTTAGTCTGCTCGATCCATCTAGAGACAGATTTTGGGAGATGGATTAAAATGAAGCAACAGACCACCATGAAAGAATTCAATCGAAAGACTAGTCAATACTTGAGATTGGAAAAGGAAAATACGTTAGAAGGTAAAAATACTGATATGCGACCAAATGAATCAATTCAGAGTAATGTGGCGGTCAATCAAAACGGTAAGAATCCAGAAGTAACTACTGGAAAAGATAGGAACCACAAAAGGAAGAAGCATGATCAAAACACCGGTAATGGCAACGGAGAGGGAAAGAAACTCAAAGGTCTGAAATGCGAAGAATACACTCCGTTGAACGACAGCTTGAAGAGTATTTACGTGGCAACTCAGGGAACAGAAGAGTACCCAAAGCCACCTCAGAAAGAAGAGTCCAAGCAAAAAAGAAGTTGGGGTAGTTCTATTGCTTCCCTGAAACCCACGGTCATAACAGAAACGAGTGTCGCCATTTGAAGAACGAGATTAAAGAGCTAATTAGAGAAAACAAGCTCCAACAGTATGTGCAGAAACCTCGATATTCCAATCAGCAAACTGGACCTCATGCTCCTAACATCCAAGGAAACCAATCTGGATCTAGCGGAGAAGGATCCAAATGAGCTGAATAGAGACTTTTCATCAATACCGTTTCGGGAGGTCCTCATTCGGCATAGAAAAGTTAGGGCGAAATGGAAAGATATGCCAGTTCACTTAGACATGCTCCAAAGGAAACTTACTTTGCAATCGAAGACGGGACCCCCGCTAAACAGTAGAGGATTCTCAATGACGACATCGTGTTTTGAAACTGGGATAGTGAAGTAATAGAAGCTCCATCTTCCGATCCAATGGTGGTGACGATAGGAATCAGAACCGCTGTCCTACGTCGGGTCTTGGTTGATACCAGAGGATCAGTAAACATTTTGTTTCCACATACGTTCGACCAAATGAAGCTTAACATGAAGGATGTCCTTGCATGTCGAACCAAAATCCAAAGATTCACCATAATACACTACAACTAGTTGGCATAATCAATCTTCCTATTGAACTTGGAATAGGTGATCAAAGAGTTGTTCTCATCCAAACCTCAGTGATAATTGATGAGATGTCAGCCTATA
The DNA here is from genome assembly GCA_030737815.1 of Allium fistulosum. Taxonomy (NCBI): domain Eukaryota; kingdom Viridiplantae; phylum Streptophyta; class Magnoliopsida; order Asparagales; family Amaryllidaceae; genus Allium; species Allium fistulosum. The sequence goes on along the minus strand of CM060902.1, from coordinate 370,986,572 downwards.
ATGTGTTTTTGGGACAACCAGCCCTTGTTGATTTCCAAATTATCCTGGCACAATGGTGTCTCACTATGAAATTCCCTACCGAAAATGGAGTGGGAATGATAAAGGGAGACCAGAGTGTCGCAAGGGAATGCTACATCGCTAAATTGCGTGAAACAAGAAAGAAAGAAAAAGGGAAGAGTGTGGAGAAAATTCCCCACATTCGCGAACCGTCGGCATAACAACTAAAGAACCGCCCCTGGCTTAGAGGCCACAGCCGATTCGATAAGGCTATGGACCCTAGAAAGAAGAGTTCTGAGGAGGAATGGGCAGCACTGGTAGAGATTATGGTGCATGTCCATATTGACATGGATGACCTCACACGAGTACTAAAAATAGGATCACATTTTGGAACCAAGACACGACAAGAATTAGTCAAGTTTCTTCACGCCAATCTAGACATGTTCGCATGGATGCATTCCTATATGTGCGGGATATCACCGAAGATAGCATGTCACGCACTTAATATCAACCCCAAGAACACTCCAGTGAGGCAGAAGAGGCACACCCTGGGACCGGAACGGTCTACTGCACTAAGAGAGGAAGTGGATAAGCTATTGGAAAACGGCTTCATCCGCGATGCAACCTTTCCCGTATGGGTATCAAATCTAGTTTTGGTAAAGAAGTCCAATGGGAAGTAGCGGACTAGCATTAACTACTCAGATTTTAACAAAGCCTGCCCAAAGGATAGCTTTCAGTTGCCCAAGATCAGTCAGCTTATTGGTGCCACGGTAGGCCACGAGCTATGATCATTTATGGATGCCTACTTGGGATACAACCAAATCATGATGCATGAACCAGAGCAAGAGAATACTAGTTTTATTACCGACCTTGGATTATACTGTTTATCGAGTCATACACTTTGGACTAAAGAATGCATGGGCAACCTACCAACGACTCGTAAACACAATGTTGAAAGATCAGATCGAGAAAACGATAGAAGTATACGTGGATGATAGGCTTGTCAAGTCACGCTTATCAGAGAATCACTTAGACAATCTCGCAGAGATATTTGAAATATTCCAGAAATACGGAATGAAGCTTAACTCGTTGAAATGCTATTTCGGCGTTGCTTATGGCAAATACTTTGGTTTCATCGTGAATGCAAGGGGCATTGAAGTTGATCCAGAATAGATTACCACCCTAAGGAACGTTAAAGCCCCCACAACCAAAAAGGAATTGCAAAGTCTAAATGGAAAGATCGCAATGCTGACCTGATTTATTCCTTCAGCGACTGACAAATGATACCGTTCTTCGATGCATTGAAGAAGGGAAAGAAGATTTTCGAATGGAATGAAGCCTGCCAGACGACCTTTGAAGAATTACTCCATCATGTGGAAACACCGTAGGTCTTATCCAAGCCGATAAATGGGGATAATTTGTTCGTTTATCTCGCTATGTCGACCCATGCTTTGAGTGCATCATTGGTACGCAAAGAGGCTTGGCTCCAATGACCTGTCTACCACATCTATAAGTGGTTCATTGGAGCTGAAAAGAACTACCCGAAGTTGGAAAAACTTGCCTATTGCCTATTGATCATGTCGAGGAAGCTAGGACCGTACTTCTAGGCTCATCCCATCAAGGTGTTGATGGATCAACCTCTGGAACAAGTGTTGCATCGCCCAAAGACATCAGGTTGACTTCTAAAATGGAATAACGAGTTAAGCCAATATGAAATAACTTATAACCCTCGAAGATCTATCAACATACAGGCATTGGCAGATTTCATCATTGAATTTACCAAGCGGGATGGTGAGGAACAAAACATTTTGGACATGGTTCCATAGTGGAAGTTGTTTGTTGATGGTGCATCAAATGAATTTTGTTCAGGTGCAGGGGTAGTACTTGAAACCCCTGAAGGACGATCAATTTGCTATGCTCTAAGACTAGAATTTCCTGCCACCAACAATGAAGTAGAATACGAGGCTTTGTTAGCAGGATCAAAAATCATTAAAGAATTATGAATAAAAGTTGTGCATATCTACAGTAATTCTCGGTTAGTCATCTTCCAAGTGAAAGGGGAGTACTAGGCAAGGGGCAACCTCGCCCTCTAACCATCAAAAGCATGGGAATTACTGCAGGACATTGAGCACTACACTTTAAGTCACATTCCGAGGGAACATAATATGCAAGCGGATCACTTAGCCAACCTAGCCAGTTCCAGAGATGATCAGTCTATGGGACAGGCTCCAATCGAAACATTTACATCACCCAGCATAGATGATATGGATATCGATTGGATTATGGAAACCATAGAGAAAGATTAATCATGGATGACATCCATCAAAGATTACCTAATCAAAGGTACACTCCCTAGGGATCGGAATGAGCGAAAAAAGCTACTCCAGAAGGCGCCACAGGTTCATCTTGCAGGATGGAATTCTTTACAGAAGGGGATTCTCTACTCTCCTACTTAGATGTGTAACCAACAGCGAAGCCAAAAGGATCCTCGAGGAAGTCCATGAAGGCGATTATGGAAACCACATTTCAAGGCAGACTCTAGCAAAGAAGATCCTTCGATCCGGTTACTTCTGGCCGTCCATCAACCGTGACGCAACGGACTACACCAGGTGATGTGTGCATTGCCAAATGTTCGCCAAAATATAAAGAACTCCATCCATAGAACTTATGCTAATGGTTGGCCCATAGCCGTTCGCGGTCTGGGGAATTGACTTCATCGGCGTGCTTCCAAATGCTGAAGGAGGAGCCAAATATGCTATGGTTGCTATTGATAATTTCACAAAATACGCTGAAGCGTAACCGTTGGCTACTATTACCACTAAGAAAGTAATTAACTTTGTTACTAAAAATATTATTCATATTTGGAGTGCCATAGAAAATCATTACAAATAGCGGAACTCAATTCGAAAGAGCTGAATTCAAGGACTTTTGCAAGCGTTTCCGCATCGAAAAGAGTTTCTCCATAGTGGCACACCCACAAGCAAACGGGAAAGTGGAGGCGATAAACAAAATCATCAAGTCCACCAATCAAGAAATGGTTGACGAAAGCCAAAGGAAACTGGGTTGATGAGCTCCCACTTGCACTATGGGCCTACCGGACGATGCACAAGTCAACAGTTGGACACTCGCCATTTGCCCTAGCATACGGATCCGAAGCAACAATACTGGTCGAATTGGAAGTTCCCTCCTATCGGAAATGACAGTTCAATAAAAAAGAGAACGAGCAGCTCTTGCTCGAGTCATTTGATCTGATTGATGAGAAACAGGAGAATGTCGAGCTAAGGACCATGGCTCACTAGAAAAGGGTAACACGGTACTTCAACTCCAAGGTCCGCAACCATACTTTCAAAGTGGGAGATCTCATCCTGAAACGTATCTATCCAGCTACAGGAACATTCAGACCGAACTAGGAAGGGCCTTGCTCAATCGGGCAAAAGCTCGGAGATGGCAATTTCAAGTTGACCACAATCGATGGAATTCAGATTCCCTGTGCTTGGAATAGCGTTTTGCTCCAGCGTTAGTTTATTTTGCTTTTATCTATGTATTTCCTATTTTCAGAAATAAGCCACCCAACTACACTGAGGGAATTGTAAATAGGCAAAATTTTCTCTACTTTCTGTTTTATCAACAAAATATCTTTAGTTTCTTGAACTAATAAAACCGTGTTCATATAAATTACTTGCCGAGTCGATGAAAGTAAACCAACTCAAAATCATTCATTAGCTGCTTGGTAAAGTGAAACCATACCTAAGTACGCTCCGCTTACTCGCTAAGTCGACAAAAGTAAATGACCCAAAATCAAAAGCCATGCATTTTGTAAGCCGCACACTCTCAAAAGCCATGCATTTCGTAAGCCCGCACTCTCAAAAGCCGCACATTTCGTAAGTCGCGCAGTCTTAAAAGCCGTTCATTTTGTAAGCTGTGCAAGCACTGCTTGATGTTGCTCCAGCATCATTAGCAAACCGTTAATATTTTTTAAGTACTGATACTCTCTTCACAACACCAGGAAACTTGTCTATTGCAGGGCTAACAGGGATCAATTCCCACTATCTAAAAGAATTGAAGTGAGTTCAGTAATGTTGCAAAACTGGAAATTGGCAAAGAATTTTGATCGTTGATCAACAAAGTCTCTAAAGTCAAGACATTCGAGTTACAAGCTCCCGAAGATAGGAACCGCAAAGTAAATTTACTATGGACATTCGAGGAATCACTCGAATCAACTAGTCATTTATCAATTGTTCGGAGTAAACAACCTTATGAAGTAGGGGTGCACACACCAACACTTAGTTGAAAGGAAAACTACGCCACAGTCCTATTACTCTGAATAAAGAATTTTGGCAATCACAACAGATCTAGTTATAAAACTGAAAATATGAATACATAATGCATGAAATCACGGAAATAAAGGCATCGTATACCACAAAACACGATGCAGCAATATAAAGTACAGAAATTGCAGAATAAGTAATCGTGCCATGTACACACATAAGTTGTATAAAAACAAGCTAAGTACATGATAAATAAGAAAGAACACAAAAGAGATAGCAATAGAAACATTAATCTTTTCATTTCTCATAATATTTTCTATACAAAGTCAAAATGTGGGACACATAATATCAGCCAACAAAAAGAAAAGTACAAATGTTACAACAAAAAAGTAATAAGTGCAAACTCTGCACTTGTACAAAATACACGTCGAACAAATCAAAATGCTACAAAATCTTGCTTCACTGTCACTCAAGTCCGTCAGTGCTTCTTGGCACCACTTCTTTTCCCGCCTTTGGTCGAAAGTTTCTTCTTCTCCGCAGCATCACTACCGGGAGTCGTATCGTTGCCATAGATATCGATTATAGGCTCCGTCCCCATGTCTCCTTCTTGTTATTTGGCTCCTCGGAAGACTCCCCTTGATCTTGCGCTTGTGGGACTTGTGGGAGCTCCCCGAATACTTTCTCTCCTCTACCTTTTTCTTCTTAACTTCCACCATCCGCTGCTCAGTTTTACTTGGCTGGCTAGCTTGGTCAGTCTACTCTCAAGTGTTGGCTGCTATTAAATCACCCTTTAGAGATATAGAGGGGTCATCCAGGCCATGCAATGCAGCGGTCTTCTAAGATTCCGGCCCTGGTTGTGAGCCAAACACGGGCATGGTGATCAAAGCAGCTATAGAAACAAGCATTGAAGTAGTTGAAATAGCAGTAGGCCGTAAGACTGGAGAAATTGGCAGCTCGACAAACAAAGAAGATGGGCCTATAAGATCAAACTGGAAAGCATTCAGTTCATCTTGTTCTTAAGGCGTGAGCTGGAAGTCCTCAAACTTGGGAGAAACAAGAAAGTTACCTGCATCAGAAGTGTGACCGCGAATCTTAATCTTGTACTCCCCATCATATCCTTCTTTAGATGGTTGCACAATCTTAGGCGAAGTTTCAAGACCACCCATGGCTTCGGAGATAGCTGCTGAAGAGGTGGATAACAAAGCAATATCGGTTAAAGCTGAAATAATTTATATCCGATCATGAGGTTGATTGGACAATTTGCTAGGCCTAGATCTGATAGGCTCTGATAGTGCTTTAGCAGCTACAACTATGCCAGCATCGGCGGATTCTCACTCCCTTTCAACCCGAATAATCTCTCGGCCTTCTACCAAAGCTTTCTTTGATTCTTTGTTTAGATAAGCATCCACCAGCTCTTGTTCAGTATAGACATCACCAACTTCTTGGAAACGGGCCAGGATTTCTTCTCAAACTAGAGCAAGAGTACGCGGGAATTTGGGGCCCAGATAACAGAGACTGCCCTGATGCAACTGGGAGTTGACGTAGAAGTTCAAGATGGTATTATCCATCTTCGCCATTTACTTTTCGAAGGTATCTTGCAGCTTCAAGTAGTCCGTCGTCACAACGACTTTCTCAACTTCGACTTTGGTCTTTTCAACGTCGAGTTGCGCAACTTTTTCTCGAAGCGAAGCAATCACATGAGCCGGGTCAGAGATGGTCTTACCTCAGGATTCCACCATCCCCGCATAATCAATAATTGTTTTCTAATGAGCTTCGACTGTTTCATCATGACCAACCATGGTTCTCTTTTGAGCTTTGATGATCTTATCTCAAGTTACAAGCTCCTCTTTCAGCTTGACTTCATCGGTATGGGCTTTCCTGATTTCATCTCCGAACACGATTTCAATTTTTGCATGAGCTTTCTTTAATTCCTTGAGAAAACTAGAGCTACTCTTACTATCTCGAATGGTAGCATCTCTTTTTTTTTTCAATTGATCAATTTTGGCATCATGTTCCATCAGCATCCTTTTGTAATCATTCTTCTCCGACTCGAAAGAAAGAGTCTCTTGATAGTTGTTACGGTTTGTGTCTGCCAACCGCTTACATAATTTCTCCCATCCTTGAGCTTAATCTAAGTCACTCTGAGTCGCTTGGAGATGGGGTGTATATAAGTCCTTACGAAACAGATATAGGTCATAGTCAAATTTAACTCCTTTCAGGAACCAACTAGGGAACGTAACTTCAAGTTTAGATGGACCAGATGGGAGAATATAAGCAAGCCTCCTGGGAGAGTGTGAAAAACCAGAAGCAGACACAACATGAGTTGATGGAATATGGGTTGATGCAGCAACCGGAATAGTAGAAGTCGGAACCACAATTCCGATAGAAACTAAAGCCGAGGCAGATGTATGGTGCTTGAAATGATGAGGTCATGATTTACTTTCGAATTTTTGGATGGCTCTTCCTGATCATCGGGAGTCTTCCTCTTCTCATGGCCACCCCTATGAAATCTGCCTCGGTCCCTGTCATCCTGACGACGAGCTTCAGCTTCCCAATCTTTTATTCTCCTCTATTCTTCCACAGTTTCTCAAGGATAGTGGCGGCTTGATGTCGGTTTTGACCCACGTTGTGCATTCTTAAATTGTTTAAGATCTTCATAGAGTCCACGACCTCCCATAGTACCTAATATAAAAAATGATGTAGCGTTAGCAGTAGAAAATATGCTCAAACAATGCATATAGACCCACGTGAAGTATGTTACGTGTCGTAGGCGCCCTAAAAGGACTTCACAAACCGGGTCGAGAAGCGACTACAGTGGGAGTCAAGCTAATTCTGGAAATGGCATGACCGGAGTAAGTAGACAATCCCTTGGATGCAAAATCATTTCCTATGAGTTCTGCAAGGTCTATATAAACATTGCTCAAGTCCCCGAAGTTGATATCGATTTCCTTAGGTGGAGGACCATGAACTCATTCAGTTGTTGGGGGAGCATCTTTGCAATAACCCCTTGGGGAGGCAAACCAGGGAGAATGGGACTCATTCCCGGAGTTTCATCACATGATCGAGATCTCCTTCACTGGAATGCGCATCAAACTCCTCATCACTAGAGGAGGGGTCATTGTCACTTCAACTCTCAATTTCACTCTCCACTTTTTCTACGATCACCATAGCCTTGCCTTCTCTTTTTTTGAACTCCTCTTCCCCTTCCTCCAGGATCAGGGGCATCATGTTCGGACAAATAGCTCCGGTCGTAATGCCCTTTTCTTCATGAATTTCCTCAGTTGATCCACCGGATGAACCTTCTTCTCCTTGTAGACCTCTCTCTTCGGAATCGTGCGGTGAAGAAGTTGAGCGTGTTCTAATCTTGGAACGGATAGAGGATGGAACCTCAACAGCGACTGCAGACCTCCTGGGATGTAACAATCGTACCGATGCAAATTCTCGTCCGTCAGCAAAAGTTTGACTAATCTCTCTCTAGCATCTATGGCCTTCAGAGTAAGGAAGATAGAGTTAAGTGTTGGATCTTTATTTAGTCTCGAAATAGATGTAAGACGCATTCATTCTATTAAAACCCACACCATCATAATAAATCTTAATGAGAGAAGAGAAAACTTACCCATTATCGTCCAAAGATGATTAGACCCTTCAGGAAATCTAACGAAGCAATATTGGGTCTTGAACTTGGATAAGTTACTTAGGAGTTGCAACATGATTTTGCGATTTCCCCGAGCCTCAATAATCACAAGAGATGGACATTCCTCTCTCTTCTTGAATAAAAGGAAGTATCTCAATTCGTTGAAGCTTGGGGCACGCTTGAATGTCCGCACAAACAAAACATGAAGATAAGTCAAAATTGCATAACCATTGGGATGAATCTGAAATGGGGCTATTCTTAAATTCAGAAGAGTGTCTCTCAAGAAATGGTTGAGTGGAGGCACTGTACCATTCAAGCACATGTACCGATGGCAGGTAGTGCACCCCGAAGGTGGCATGTATGTAAACTCATTTTTCAGTGGAAGGCGCACATCATCGTCTGGAATGCCATGCTGCAAACAAATATTATGCAGAACTTTAGCAGAAATAATAGTAAAAGCTTTTTCCGAAGGTTTAAGTAAAATTCTAAAGTTCGAAGGAGTTCAATCGATGACGGACCAATCAGCAACAATTGACCATATTGAGCCTATGGTGGCGAAGAAGTAGGCGCTGTAGGAATCATTTGCGAAGGCATAACTGATGATGATTCCGCTTTTGGAAGTGTCAAGCTTCCTCCACTGGATTTAGGTCGAGAGAACGGATGCTTCATTCTATATAACAGAACTTGTATCCAACATGGTCTGGTAATTCTATTTTTTACTAGAAATCCATGTATGCTTAATGCCTGAATTTCGAAAAGACGTAGACTGGTGCCAACTCATCGGATTCCAAGCATTGACTAGGGCAAGTGCAGTGTGTTATCTATGTGAGATGGGCTCGGTGTCCTGAACACTACGAATTCTCTATCCTGTGTAGATAGTTCACACAGAATAGAAAAAGGAAAAATCTTTTCATATCATTCATTGAAGTTATTCCTCTTACACTTACCCGTTATCGGTCGATGATCGATAATGGATCCGTTGTCCAGAGTGACATGAAAAGCTCGTTCTATTCTTAGGTACACCGAGCGTGCGATAGTAAGACTAATCCAGGATGATCAAGTCCATAGTAAACCACCTCCTTGGAACCATCGAGGCCATGCGCTAATCGATTTTGATTTATTAGACGAAGATAGTAGAATGCGTCAAGTGCAAGACACGAATCCACTATCTACCTCCAATAAATCGCAATCAACCCACTTTGTTCACCATTCTAATCGATCTCCCCAAATTCACTGGAAACCGCCACTAATACAATAACCATGTCATTACCAACCTCGAATCAAAGGCAAATGGATTCGATTTTTGGTTTGTAGTGAACCAAGCTAGGGTTAGCGGTCTGCAAGGTCGGCAACAATCTAAGCGAGCGGCGATTTTGTTGCAAGGATTTGGCTCGAGGCGATGGCAGAGATAGGCTTTGGCAGTGAAGTTCAACGGTGGGGGTGGCATAAGTTAGTTAGGGTTGTGGTCGTGGTTGGTTCGGGTCATGAGGAAACAAGGTGAGCAAAAAGCAAGTAAGAGGGGTCGGCTCGAAAAGAGTATTAAGTAGGAAAAATGTTAAAAAATTAAAGTGATTGGAACGCTAGCGATCCTTCATCTATGGATCGCTAGCGATCCATCATCTATGGATCGCTAGCGATCCATCATTTCACGTTAATTTTTGCTCAAACTTTTAAAACTCAACCCCTTACCATTCGTAAATACATTGGAAATTACAGAGTCGAAATTGATAAGTTTCGATGAATGATAATGATTCATATCCCGAACCCAACAAAAAGCTGAAAAGTTAAAAATAATACTTCACGGTAAGCCTAACATGATCGACTGGATTTCACAGAATAGGAATTAAAGGACGACCAGTTCCATAGCCTTGTTTTCAACAAAGGCATACTCTGGAGGGAAAATGTTAACTGGATTTTAACTCATCGAAACTCATTAGGAGTTAGAACATCCAGACTATACCAGAATGACTTGAAACTTGAACAAACATCCAAAAGAACAATCCAATAGCACTCAAGGAAAGTCAGCCAAAATTAAGCTAAGAAGATGGATCACTAGCGATCCAGCACCTATGGATTGCTAGCAACCCATAGAGAAGCTTCATGAGTCATTATAACCTCTTGCGTCTCGATTCATTGCCTCTTCTAAGTACGTTTGCCAAGTTACATAGCCTTCCAAGCAACCTAGTTCGAGAAGCGAAGACCCATCTGATTATAGTCATAGATTAATGTAATTTGTGTGTGAACCATCACAAAAACTAAACAACGAACTATGAGATTGCACGGAGAGCATCTAGATGGAATGAGGAGTACAACACAAATAGGTGAAGCAAAAATACTCCAAGTAATTGGATCGCTAGCGATCCATCACCTATGGATTACTAGCGATCCATCAGAGTGGCTCAGGTCATCATGAAACTCTCTGGCCTCCTTCATAGCATCAATTATAGGCCTTTGGTAAAGCGACCGTATCCCAACTGCTCTCCAACCCATATAAATACAATCCTATCTGTAATATAAAGAGGATCTTATGGACTAGCTACTGGAACTCTTCAGAGATTTTACTTCACTGTTATTCTTCACTCTTCTTCTCCTCACAATAGTCATCAAGGAGTGACCGTGACACTCCAGTTGTCTTTAAGTACTTGTGACTTTATCTAACTTAGGATATTTTATCATATTGTAATACAATTCAACTTGTAACAGCAGTCAGTTAATAAGAAAAATTGTAAAGTGGACGTAGGCTTCGTTAATAGTCGAACCACTATAAAATTCTCTTATCTCTTTATTATTTCAGCTCATTTTGTATTCTTTTCTATTTTATTTGCTCTAATAAATAGGGCTGGTGCTTTCACACTCAATCTAGGGCATTGATCCATTTTTTGGGTTAACAGTGATAGTTTCTCAAGGGCAGTTTTTGCAATCCGTTCCACCCTAGTTCAAGACACGGACATCAAATACCTCATGATTGATGAATGGTTATCTTTTTTTGGGCTGTTAGAAGAAGGTCACGGCATCGGGCTTACAAGAAGCGCTGCACCACCTAGTAATGCTACAGAACAAGAAGGCGGTACTAATAGCCCTGTCGTGCCCCCTTGTCGAGGTTGCTTGGGACGACGCCGAAGAGAGTAAAATTAGAGGTGGTGAAGCCAACAAGCCTGGCAATGCTGACGCTGGTCCGGACAGTGCGCCTGTGGTCGAACCATCATAAGGCGTGCAATCTCACATGCCCGCAAGAAGAGGAAAAAGCTTGCTTATAAACTACGTAGGAGAAAACCACTAAAGAGCCCGAGTTTATAATCGCCTCTGTTGAAGAAAAGTCTTCCTCTCAACATTTAGAAAGTTCAATGGAAAGGTTCTCGAATCTCCCGATCCCGGATGATATCATGACTTATGGCTTTCCCAATATTAGTATTGGAGGGCACAGTTTTCCCATCAGGACTGATGATGACATTCCTCCCACTAGTCAAAGGAAAAAAACTCCTATGAGCAAGGCTACAATAACTGGTCCATCGGGGGGGACACTAGGACACTCACAATCACGCGTACTTTACTGCACTATTTTCGTCTATCTTTTATTTGATGGTCACTTATGCGCTCTTGTTTGGTTTGTAGGTGCTATGTCTCAATTCCGTACCTTCGATCGCTTGAGGGGCTCCTCAACATAGTATGGATCCAGTCGTCGTATAGAATTGGGTAGGCGTCCAGAGAGAGATGACAACTGGGAAAGAATTCATCGTTTGAGGGAGCCTTCATCTTCTAAACATAAGTCCCAATCTCAATCGTCACATCATGATGTCCAGCCCAATCTTCCTATACATAGCGGCGATCAGACTTCTTTTCATGCTCCTTAAATTGTTGTGCCGCCTAAGCAATATTCTAATTCATTTGGTTCCAGAAGCTCCACGATCGTAGGTCGTGCAAACGCCCAATTGTTACTTCTGATCCAGCTTTGCCTACTGCAACTCCTAAAGCTTCCACAATAGAAAAATTGGCCGAACTTATGGTCAATTTTCCAAAAATCTACTTCGATGGGCTTAAGTTCCTTCCTTTCATTCATACAATTCCAGGGAGTGCTAAAGCGAGTTCCCTTGCATGCATCAATGACATTTTTGTGCAACTTGAAGCATTCCAGCATTTAACCGAAAAAATCTCCGAGGTGTCTATCGAGAGATAGCATGAAATCGATCGTCTAAAGCTAGAGGCGATCCATGATAAAGACATAATTAAACATCAAGATAATAAGATCTCAGAGCTGACATCGAAGCTAACCGTGGCAGAAAAGAGTGCCAAAGAAACATCCAAGGCAGTTAGTCGTCTAGAAGTGGCTCACAAAAAGAAGTCGGATGCTGCCCTCAACCGTAGCGGTGTGCTTGCTTTGGAAAAAGATACACTGCGAAAAGTGAAAAACATTCTGGCCCATCACGTTGAGGAACTCGAAGAACCCCTTAAAAAAGAGAAGAAAGAAAAACTCAAAGCCAAGAAGGAGTCGTAAAGATTTTGCGAAGAGGCCGTTGAAGCCCCGGGACTGAAAATTAAACTTGATGAGCAACTCGCTTAAATTGAAGTCCTCAAGGATGAGGCAAGAGGAGCGGGCCGCAATGAGGTTAGAGAGTAGATCAAGGCCCAGTTAGAAGATGCCAAAGAAGCTAGTCAAAATGAGATTAAGGACATGTTCGATCCTTTAATTGTTGAATATAATGCTAAAGTTCTAATCCATCGTGATTTAAGTTTTCATGGAGAAGGCTATCTTGAGTTGCTCGCCAAGGCTTGGGAATACATTGTTGAAATGAAGAAGAAAGCCCTCGGTGAAGCTGATTTAGACGAAGATAAGCTGGTATGAGAGATTCTTCTTAGGGATGAACCTTTAGACCTTGCTGCCGCAAGGCTTCGATACTTTGATATTTTAGCACCCTCTGGCTAAGGGAAAAACATTGTTAAATCTTCGGAGTCTGATTCCAAAGGTCCCCTTTCACTTCAAATAGTTGGAGCGTCGGTTTTACTTGACCCTAGGCAAGATCTGAGCTATGATCTAGACAGACCCGGCTATCAATCAAAGGTGTTGACTCCTATTCTAGAGGGAAGCACTTCGGCGGCAACTGAAACTCAACTGGACATAAGTATCCCACTTTATTCTCCATTATTCAAGAGATTTCGTTCCTCATGCCCAATAGCTATGGGCTTATTTTCTTATTTCCACGAATCTTTAGGTCTTTCGGGTCCCAGCCAAACTCCAAGAAGCGTTGCCGCCGTGGAACAACAACCGACATTCACTGAAACTACGACGGCTACCGACTTTCCAAGGCCCGATGCTCAAGTTATCGAAGCACTTGATGATGAAAAAGCTAATGACCAGCCGCGGCCAGATGAATCGAATGACGTTCTGATCACTGGTGCCTCCAAACATACCGATGAGCTCAGCCTGAAGGAGCGCATCGAGTGAGAGGAGTTGTTAAAGAAAAAAGCTAACGTGAACCTGCTGATGTGGGCATCGACGATCCAAATCTCGTCCCACTACAAGTCATTCCACCCGGCGGGTCGGTACCCAAAGAACTCGCTCCAACCTGTGAACGCTCCCCTGCCAAGGGTGGCAAAGGATCAAAAAGAAGAATAGGCAGGAGCTCGGGTAGTGCCACTCTCAAAAAATCCAAAAGAGAAAACGTGCAAAAGAAATAGCCATCACTTTAGCTTTGTTTGTACATAGCTTGTATAGCCGCTTTTCTCTTGTTGTCAACCGTGATTGTGCGGGTACGACCCTCACTTTTGAATAAACTTGTACACAATTTTCAAGTTTAATATGCAAATAAAAGTTCTTTGTTTCCTGTCGAACTCTTATGTGAATTTTGTTTAAGTAGTCGAGCTTTTACTTTTCCATTCAATGTGCTTGTAATTTGTTGCTCTTTAATTCAAACAATCATCCGTTAATTTTCACTTAAGGCCTCCATATGGTCATGGCCTTAAGTTGTATCAAACACTGGGCTCGAGCCTTAGTGTTACGCCATCGAATTCAGCAGTTTGAGTGACTATAATCCCGTTCCCCGTCTTAGGTTAGTGGAGTAAGATAATGGATGGTTGATCTCCATCCTCGGCGAGTTTATACTTCTCCTATAGGTCGGAGTTTATGGTGTAGTGAGTGGTTGAACTGCACTCATCTAGTTGTTTATACTCATATCCCACTATGGGGATAAGAGTGAGTTGGCGGGTGATTGGATCGCACCTAATTCATGTTTATACTCTAATCTACACTCTAGGGACTTTGAGTTATTTTAGAAAATAGTCAGATCGTACTTTCCTTAGTTGATTTATTTCCCCCTAAGTCCGAGATTTAACCTAGAGAGCGATTGGTCATATCACGATCGCTTTTGATTCATGTTTGTCCCATCACTTGGTAGGATTAACTTGGTTATCGGATGGTCAAGTCACATCCATCCCTCGTTAGGTATTCCGTCTATCGGGTTGTGAGCAAGAATCATTAAATGAACGGTCGAACTATTCTTATATTTTTTAGTTCAATCATGAACTTATGTAATCGGCTAGCTCTAAACTCTAGGAACCTGCTCAGAAATGCCAATATTAGTTAGTCGGGTATCGTAACTAATATGTATTGCTACAACAATCACATATATGAAAGAAATTTCAAATTTATTTGCCAAATGGAAAGAAATAACATAATTTGTCTTATTACATATCTGGAAAATCAAATACTAAAGCAAATTTGGAAATTGAATACAACTAAATGAAAAAGAATAAACTAAGTGATGTAGCATCGTAAATGCTTGCTATTCCATGCTCTTGGGAGTGTGACGCCATCAACAGTCACTGGCTTGAAAGTTCCCTCTCCATGCCTCTGTTCAATGACATATGGTCCTTTCCAAGCAGGATTCATATGCAACATGGTAGGAAAAACCCATTCCAAGACGAGATTGCCGATTTCAAAGGTTCTAGGTCGGCCTTTAGTGTTGTAGTATGGGGCGACTCGGTGTCGATGTGCAGCTGACCTCAAGTCAGCTTCTTCGCGCTTCTCATCTATAAAGTCTAGAGATTCTGAAAGGAGATCTCTATTCGTTTTGGGATCATTGTAGTCTACTCGATGAGAAAGGACTTTGAGTTTAACATAAATGACGGCTTCGGAGTCGTAAGCAAGGGCGAATGGAGTATGGCCAATCGCGGACTTATGGGTGGTTCTGTAAGCCCATAAAGCTATTGGGAGTTCATCAACCCACTTGCCTCTAGCCTTTTCGAAATGTTTCTTTAGAATGGACTTTATGATTTTGTTCACAGCTTCAACTTGCTCGTTTGCTTGAGGGTGAGCAACTACCGCAAATCTCTTTTCAATATGATCCTAACGGCAGAAGTCTTTGAATTCAACGCTGTCGAATTGAGTCCCATAATCAGTTACAATTGTTCATGGAAGGCCAAAATGACAGATGATGTTCTGGATGATGAAATTGATTACTTTCTTTATCGTGATCTTGGCTAAAAGTTCCGCTTTGGCCCATTTGGTGAAGTAATCAACTGCGATGATGGCATACTTCGCACCACCTTTATAGATAGGTAAGGACACGATAATATCTCTACCCCATATGGCAAACGACCTTGGACTAACCATTTGTGTGATTGCCGTCGACAGAGCTCTCGAAACTTTTGCATACATCTGGCACTTGCCACATCACCTAGCGTAATCAACAACATCTTGGTTGACAGTCGGCTAATACCCATAATGGAGTATTTTCTTTGCTAGGGTTTGCCCCCATGTGTGATCGCCACATTCCCCTTCATGAACTTCCTTTAACACTTGTTTTGCTTCGTCATGAGTGATAAACCGGAGCAGGAGAATGGAGAAACCCTTTTTATACACGACTCCTTCCTAAATGATATGCCGCGAAGCTTTGCAAAGGACTTGTCGCCTTTCTTTCTTCTATTTGGGAAGGACTCCCTGTAGCAAATAGTCTTTAATTGGAGTCATCTACAACTCCTTATCAGGCTCCGTCTCTAGTACCCAATCGATTTTCATCCGGATTATGCTCAGGCCGTCTAGTACTTTGACTGAAACCAAGCCCATCTGTTGTGCATCATTAGTGCTAACAAACATTGCCAATGAGCCGGCCTCTTTGTTTTGATCATAGCGAATGTGCGGGATGTCATAATACTTAAAACTAGTCAACAACTTTTGAACTTGGATAAGGTATGTAGCGGGTCATTTTCCTTTAACCTGGTAATCTCCCTTGACTCGGTATACTACCAACTGAGAATCGCAAAATATTTTGAGAGATTTTTCCCCAATTCTCGGGCAAATTTGAGTCCAGCGATAAGAGCTTCATACTCAGCTTCGTTGTTCGTTGCAGGGAAATTAAGCTTCAAAGCATAGCAAATCGATCGATCATCTGGAGTTACTAGCATGATTCCAATTCCAGAACAACGGTCTGATGCTCCATCCATGTACATTTTCCACTGAATGGTAAGGGCTCCACCGCTCTTTGGAAGATCATCCTGTGCAGTGAATTCTGCTATAAAGTCCACCAGAGCCTATCCCTAGATGGCTCTTCAAGGGAGATAAGTGATGTAGAATTGGCTCAGTTCGATGTTCCATTTGAGTAACCTTCCAAACGTCTCAAGTCGCCGTAGAACCTGTCGTAATGGCTGATCAATGTAAAAGTTAATATGATGAGCCTGAAAATAGGGGTGGAGCTTTCATGAAGCAATCAACAAGTAGTACGCCATTCTATCTTTAGGTAGTTCCTTTCCACTTCTGTTAATCGCTTGCTAACATAATAGACCGATCTCTAGATCTGATTCTCCTCGCAAAGCAGTGCGGCACTTATGGCATGTACCGACACGGCCAAGTAGATATACAAGTCTTCGTGATCCACCGACTTTGACAAGATAGGAGGCCTCTCTAAGTGGTTCACCAAAGCTTGGAATGTGTCTTCACAATCCTGCATCCATTCAAAGTTCCTTTTCCCTTTCCTAATCAAATCGAAGAAAGGAATGCATTTATTGGTGGTTTTGAAAATAAATCGACTTAGGGTAGCAACCTTCCCATTTTGACTCTGTACATGCTTGATGTTCTTTGGCACTTGGATGTTGCGAATTGCTTGAATCTTCTCGGGATTAGCTTCGTTCTGCGAGCATTGATGATGAAACCTAAGAACTTTCCTGATGCAATGCGAAAAGAGCACTTTAGAGGATTGGTTTTCATTTTGTAATATCAGAGGATATCGAAAACTTCTGCTAAGTCTTTAATGTGGTCGCTTGATCGTCATGACTCCACGATCATATCATCCACAAATACCTCCATCGTCTTTCCAATCTGATGTTTAAACATTCTATTGACTAGGCATTAATAGGTTGCTCCAGCATTCTTCGATCCAAATGGCATTACCACATAGCAATGAAATCCAATGTCGGTAATGAAGCTAGTGTGCTCCTGATCAGGAATGGGCATCGGGATTTAGTTATATCCAACGTACACATCCTTGAAAGATAGCAATTGGTGTCCTACGGTTGAGTCTACTAGCTGGTCAATCCTTGAAAAGGGAAAACTGACTTTCGGGCACGCCTTGTTTGATTCCGAGTAATCAATGCATGTCCACCATTTTCCATTCGCCTTTCTCATAAGTATAGGATTACATACCTATTCAGGCTACAACCATTTACTAAAACATCATCCATAGCAACCAAGGTCCTTAACTATATCTAATGCAAATATGATTTTATGCAAAGTGGAATGCAAATGAACCTATCTAATGCTAATTGGTAGTCGGTCTACTAATTCAGTCGACCTCCTTTTTATGCAAAAATGCTTATGCCATGCAACCATATGTATGCAAAACCCTAGTATATCTGATGGTTCTACATGTTAGAGGACGTCGCGAATAAACCCTTTACCTTTGAGCCTATCCACCTCCTCTTTAATGGCAGCAAATCTCTCTGGATCTATGTCACGCCTTTTCTGTTTCATCGAGACATGCTCGGGTTGATATTTAATGCATGGTTCATAATGGCAAATGAGATCCCCCACATGTTAGAATGAGTCCAAGCGAACACTTCAAGATTTGCTCGGAGAAAACCAGCAAGTTCTTTCATCATCGGGAGGCTAAACTGTGATTTGATGTTTAGGATCCGTGACGGGTCGTCGTGGCTAACTGTGATGTCAATTGTTAGCTCGGTCGGTGCAGCCTTGGTCTCTTTAGGCTCCTCATCGTCATCCCTTGGATCTATGTCTTTATAGAACTAGCAGTAGCGCCCGAGCCAAGGTCCAAGGGTTGGTTCTCAATCTTGGCGGTTTGGATGCGGATAGACTTGTCCACACCCTTACCTTTCTCCTTCTATTGAGCGTCTCTCAATTCAGCTACATAGCAGGCACGTCCGGTCACTTGATCACCATGCATAACTCCAACACTGTTATCAGCTGGGAACTTCAAAGTCAAACACCATGGGGCAAGAGCTGCCTGGAATTCAGCTACAGCTGGTCAGCCCAGAAAAGCATTGTATGGAGAACTAACATCCAAGACAACAAATTGTAGAACCGCACTCTCCTACGATCGTCTTCTCCCAATTCCACGGGAAATTTGGCATATCTGAGAGCTTCGGTCGCAGCACCGTTAAAGCTATGAATGCAGGCTTTAGATGGCTTTAAGTCCTTGGTTTCCATACTCATCTGATCGTAAGATTTCTTGAAAATTATATTTACGAAACTTCCACAATCAACCAAAATCCTCCTCACTAAGGCGGGGCCGATCATGGACGAAATGACCATTAGGTCGATCGTCAATGTCTCCACCTTGTCTGCATCTCTATTTCTAAACACAATGTCATCTGCCATTGTACGCTGCTGTTTTGTTGGAGATCCATCTTCTGCACTTGAACAACATTCAAAATTCATATGCTTGATCATTCTAGCATAGCGCTCCATCTCGTACCAGCTCTTATCAGCTGGATGTGGTCCTCCAATTATTGTATTGATAACTAATCTTCCACCAGTTCACACAGGCTCCTCGACCCTGTGCAGCACTTATCCTCGGTTGGATCGGATGTCCCCTACCCGTCATCCTGCAAGGCTTTAACAAACTACTGTAATTTCCTTTTCCAAATTAGTTTCTCGATAATATTTTAGAGATGCCTACATTCATTCGTGTTGTGACCATGGCATTCATGGAACAGGCAATATTTTCCAGTTTGTTTTTGCTTCTCCATCGATTCTTTTGGAGCTAGTTTCCTGTACTGCATGGTATTGCAGGTAGAAAAGTAAACGTTCTCTAAAGATGTGTTCAGTGGTGTATAGGTATCATACATTGGAATCCTAGGCTTTCCTCTTCTAGAATCCCTCTTTCGTACACGGTTCCGACCACCGCCTTTCTTTTGCTGACTCGGTTTATTTTGGACATTTACTTGAACTTTTCCAGAACTATCCCTAGACCGTTTTACTGCAATGTTACTCTACTCTCCCTCTCCACTCGATCCTACAACATTCTTCTACCTAGAGCATCTAGCTTCCTCTTTCCTCAAATATTGAGTTGCTTTCGTATGGAAACATTCCAATGCTGCGGGTGGTTTGCTAGGTAACTAATCGCCAAAGTCTGATTCTGGATCAATCTCTCTTGTTACCGCTATCAATACTGAATAGTCATTCAGATCACTGACTTCCGTGACAGCTGTATGAAATCTCTCTAAATAATCTTTCAGCGATTCTCCCGGAGCTAGGATCATGTTGGATAGGGACATTACATTTTTGGGGTGAGTTGCATGCATACGGAAATTCTCCACAAACTTCGTTGCTAAATCGTCAAATCTAGAGATTGACCGTGAGGGTAATCTCGTAAACCACATCGTTGCTATTCTAGATAGAGTGATAGGAAAACATCTACACTTGGTTGCATCATCAGCTCGTGAGGAATCCATCAGTCGTTCATATCTCATGATGTGCTACCAGGGGTCGGTTTTTCCCTTGTAGGTAGGCATACATGGCATACCGAACCTCCTTGGATACTCTACATGTAAGATATTGTCAGTGAATGTGGTATGGCTTCTCGAGATCCCCCAATAATTATTAATCAAGCTTGGGCTCTCTCTCACTAGCTGTCTAACCATAGCCAAAAATTTCGGCGTTTGGATAGTTGGAGCCAAACGGTAGTCATGCTCCACCTCACATGAATGGTTCGATCTATGTCTATGGGCCGTTCAACGCCTTCTTGGCTCAACATACACTCGATGTATATTACGTACGTTCACTTCATCTTCATTCTGAGGAGGTAATTGATCTGCATCCATCTGAACTCCATCATCTAAATCAATCGCAGTAGCTCCAGCTTGTGCTCCAACATGAAGAGGCAAGCTTCCTTCTCTAGAGAAGGGATCGGCCCTGATCACCATAAAGGGATCGACATAGATCGGTCTCGGCAAGCCAGGTTGGCTTGCCTGCTGATGTCCAGAAGCTTCTGCATGATATCCATCAGTTCTACAAAATCTGCATCTATGATAATCATTTGATGAACTAGAACTCTCCGATGTAGAATAAAGGGTTGGCTCCCTTCTATCTTTCCCATCTTGTTGGTCCCTGAGTTGGTTCATGAGATCGATATTGGCTTGAATCTACTGATTCAACTATCAGCGACTATTAACTAGCTCTCTCATCAGATTCTGAAGCTTTTGTGATGATATCAACTAGGTTTTGGACATCAACTAGATTGGTAGCATTCACATCTACTGGCAAATTGCTCGGGCCTCTTTGTTGGATGCTAGCGTTCTCGTTTCCTTCTACGTTTTTAGATGTAGATCTAGTATTCCTAACCATTTTTGATAGTTTTCCTTAGACTTTTGCAAATCTAAATAGAAGGAGTAAGCTTCTTGAAGATAATTCTAGATCTCTTTGGGGGATTTATGCAATCCAGTAGTAACAAAGGGATCCAAACAGAGCTGAGAATCTCTCTCTCAATGAAAGCACCAAAATGTTTGCACAAAAAATTAGCACAAATGCCCAATAGAAGTTTTGTAGAGAAATAAATGATGATTATAAAATGAAAACAGAGGTAACAAGTAATTAAATTACAAAAAATCAAAGTAATACTAAGAACACAGTGATTTATAGTGGTTCGGCATTGTTTCCCTGCGTCCACTTTGAATAGATAGCTATATCAATCACTTTGTAAACTGAGTACAATAGGGATCGAATGAAAATCCTTAGTTACAATAGAGTACAAAGCAACTAGTAGCGTAAAGTCCCGAAAATGAATAACCAAGCCTGTATTTATAGAGGAAAACGACGAAATATCTCCCTTAAAATTCGATAGAAGGATCTCCAAAACCATATGGACCGATCAAAGGGATCGCATGGCCCAAATCCTAAGGAACAGGGAGTGATGTCGATCCTTTTTGGTAGGAATTTGGAGGTGCAATCCCTATGGGAGCTTTAACATGTTGTAATATGCTTAGCCTCCAAGTTTTATGCCAATTGGATTTAGACCTATTGAGGGAACATGGTTGATTCCTCTTGCTTCATCCTTTTAAAGTGCGATCTATAGGGTAGGCTCCATAGGGTCCCCACATCTTGCTCACAAATTTTTATATGCATTGGACTTATGGATTTTGAGATATTGATTGTTTCCTATTGACTTGCACTTATTTGGCTGAAATATGTCAATCCCTATGATTGAGAGGGATTATAGCTGATCCCTTTCCTATGTTAAACTATATTCCATACTTTGAACATTCTGCATTGCATATCTCTCAATTCTGTTCGATCATGGCTTTATATTGTCATTTGTACTTGATCTTTGGACCCCATAATCATTGCTATAGACTTACCAGCCTTGATGACAGTCGAATCTAACTTGTCTAATCAGTTCAGATATAGTCGGGTTAAAATGACGGATAACAGGAAGGAAAATGGCACTAGTTCCCTATCATGTTGGAAATCCATTCCAATACGAGCTTTAAAGTTTTGATTGTATTCCTAAAATAGCTATAATGCATTGTAAACATTTAGCTACTCCTTGCTAGAATTTAATAATGGTAACAATTTCGGCTATGTTTATATATATTTACTTGGAAAGGAATTTCAAAGTGATGTCATATCAAATGGTTTAAGTAGTAAGTGGTTTGCTTATAATAAGGTAAAAACCCATCCATGTTTATATGTGGCGTGGTCTTTTGAGATACTCTTCTTTTTCAAGGTGGGTTTTGTTCAACAACA
This sequence comes from Allium fistulosum, assembly GCA_030737815.1. NCBI lineage: Eukaryota > Viridiplantae > Streptophyta > Magnoliopsida > Asparagales > Amaryllidaceae > Allium > Allium fistulosum. The sequence goes on along the minus strand of CM060902.1, from coordinate 370,964,485 downwards.
AAGTCGATCTATGGCACCATTATATATATTTATTATTCATGACTCACGCTAGTTTATCAAGCCTGATCCGGGTATTTTTAATATACAGGTCAGATCCGATTAGTTTTAGGTTTAGCTGAGAATGCTTGGAGTTTCCAGAGGAGAGTTGGTGATCTTCATCAACGTATGAACGTATTCTATTTTCCGCTGTATTTTTTTTGTTTTCTGCATTTGTAAGGACATGTGTTTAACTATCCAGGCTGAATATAGGTTTGACTCTATTATAGGTATTTAAAATTTCTGCTGTAAAGGATTAGTGATTATTAATATATGTTATTCCATTCATGTGAGATTCTGTTTTCTACTTCGTTTCTGTCTTTATTTTCTTTTCCCCCCTAACAATCGGTTTTTCCAGCACTTGGATGCTCGATACGCAATATAGTGGACGTATTAGTGTCGATTTTCGAGTGTCAAAAATCCCGTTCGTTACATTTGGTATTGGAGCTTAGGTTTGGCGAGCACCTAGGCTTTGGTGTGGTAAAACTCATTATAGATAGGGTTAGTAATACCCTAGAATGAATGACTCATTAGAGATAGGTTTAGTAACACCCAAGAATGAGTTTGAAAGTATTATATATAAGCGCGTATTGGTTAGTGAATATGAAAATGTTTTGTGATGATTAATCTGTTGATTGGTTTATGAATTTTGGTCGGTGCAAGAAGAGCTCCATGTAATTGATAGGGATTCCTAAATACTTAAACAAGGCAAATCGACACACTGTTTTTAAAAGATTATATTTTATATACAAAAAGAATATAGATATTTAGGTGATTGGAAAATTTATAATGTGTATCCCCTTTGAAAAGATAAATGAATACGGTCTAAATCTGTTGGTGATAATTGGAATAATCTTCTAAGTATCGATCAAATGTTGGCTTGGGCGAACGGTGTCGTACACTTAGTAAATTATTCTCTTTATCATTAGAGGATCAAGGCAAGTTCGAATTCGAACAAGGTTGAATCAAGTTATTTGGATAAAAATATTTTTAAGACAAGAAAAATGATGTAAAACTTCTGATAATATTTTTGTATATCACTTAGGGGCAAGATGAATTTTTTTAATTCTGAGGGATGAGTATTGGATAAGTCTAAAGCAAGCACGAAGAGCACATGCAGCAAGAGAAGCAACAGAAAAATTAAGACTAGGAGCTTATACTGGCATCTACTACTTTAGGTGTTTAAAAGAAGGGAATTATGCAGTTATGTGTGAGGATAGGAAAATAAAAAAACAAAAGAAAGAAAACCCTGTTTGGGATGATATATTCTGTTTTAAGTGTAAAGAGCTAGGACATTATCTGCATGAGTGCTCTAGAACAAAGAAGAAACCAAAAATTAAATCAAGGAAGGAAAGGAGTTGCTATCGCTGCAAAGAATTAGGACATATAGTCAAGGAGTGTCCTTTAAAAAAAGGAGAAAAGAAGGCTAAGAGAGGTACCCTTCAGACGGCACCCCCTATATTAGTAGGAGTACATGGTTTTGTAGTTCATGTGATGAATGGGGACATTTCTAGATGTACTGTCCAAAGAAAATGATAGGATCGGTTGACTTAAGTACCAAGGATAAAACACCATTTACCTCAAAAAGTGTCCAAGAATAGTGTGTATAGCAATCTTAGTATCTATATAATGATTTTGTAATCTCTAGATTATTCTTTAAGTCTACGATAAAGGCTAAGGTTAGGAGTGGGTTTATAAATATGATGTTAATTAATGAATCTCATTTTTGATTATTCTCTCTGTGCATTTCTTCTATTAAATCAATTTAATAAGATATTTGGAAATAAAAAGTTTAAAGGGATGTTATAAAGAAATTGCTTTATAAAAGTGTTTAAGTCTAAGTTAAAATTTTATGAAATATTTCCATGAAGATTTCTTAAAAGATAATAAGTACTGGTCTAAATTTTAAAGGTTAAAGGGAGTATATTATAAAAGAGTTTCTTTGGAAGATAAATTTATATATAAATGTCTTATAAAAAGATTTAAATAAAAGTTAAAGTTTTATGAAATGATTTCATAAATATATTTTGAAAGGTTAATAAATATGTATGTTGTACATAGATCATTTCGTTACACAAATTTTAATCTAAGATTTGAGTATAGAACTTTGAGGTGTTTACACCGATCCAAAGAATGATTTATCACTCGATTCTTGACGACAAACATTGATAAGGATTAGTGATTGGGTACATATGTTTTCTATCATATTTGAGAGCTACGTAAGGAAAACAAAGGTTTCTAATCAAAGAGCCTGATTAAGTCTGCACTAGAGGATCGAGAGTCAATATTAGTTCGGAAATAAAAGTTGTGGATTCGAATAGAAGATCAAATCAAATATTCCATAAGGACGATCGAGGTATGTCATACGGAATTGAGTTTATAAAATAATGTTTTGAATAAGTATTACAGGATATTCGTTTTGGTGTAACTTCGGGGATGAAATTCTTTTAAGGAGGAAAGTATGCAACAACTCGTAAATTGATCACTTTGATAAATTATATTATTTTTAAAATATTCAAATATAAGATTTTTATTATAGATTATGGTGTTGTGAACAATAAATAATAATGGTAATTTTATTTTGAATAGATATTTACAAAAATATATATTTTGATAAAATATCGATAAAGTAATCGAAAATCTTTTTTATCGATAAACAGCTCTACAATCAACTGAAGTCGCGCAAGGGACTGGATACATACACTTATTTATCCATATATGCAAGGATATGAAATATAGTTATTTATTTTATTTTTGGAAATTTAATGTATTTATGACATCATCAATAATGTCATCATATTTAATAAGTAATTTATGAATTTAAATTGAGATTTAACGATTTAGTAATTATTACAATTATTCAAATAACTATTTTAAAAATGATAATAATTCATTTTAATTAGTTATATAGTAATAATAAATGATTTATAATAGTTTTATAAAAATATATACTTGATTTGAAAATATAATGGAAAATTGATATCGCTTCATCGATATAATAACACTTTTTGTAAACAATTATTCAATATGGATTTTTATAGTTTTATAATTCAAATGATATCATTTTAATTAATTAATAATGGATGATAAATTAGTTTTCAAATTTTTGTTTACAAATATATATATATATATATATATATATATATGTTAACTAAGAAGTAAAAATATGACCGGAGATCGGAATCGGAATTCGTAACGATTTAACGAATATAAGTTGTTAAAAGTCGTCGCAACCTTATAAGATAAATATGCACATATATATGCATACATATGCATGTCATACATGAACATGCACATAAAAATAAATATATATACATACATATATACAAATGAAACAAATATCATGATATTTCTAACATACTTCACTTTCAAGCTTACAAAAGTCAATGGACATGCTATGATATGATGGTGATGACTGAAGGGGGTGAGGGACAAGCACATGGAGAGATATAAGGGGTAGGAATCATGGCTATAGGTGATGGAGAGGATGTGAGATATTTTGGCTAAGTTGCTTAAGAACTAAGGCTTGAAAAATCTATAAATACATGCACTTATTCACTCCTCCATTCACTCATCTCTTCATCTCCTTCTTCTTCTTATTAAGCTTTTTAATGGCTTCTTCATGTTGGGAAAAGTTATAAGAAAATTATATAAATAAATACACACACACACACACATACATACATCATCGGTACACTTCCCAAAATAAACCAAAACCACTCCTTCCCCTTATATAACTCAAGGCCACACTCCATCCCCATCAAAGCTGAGAGCATCCACCTTTCTAGGCCAAGGCCGAGCCCTTTAGCAAAAAAAGAAACAAGTTCGGGAGCTCCGGAGTGAAGAAAAAGAGAAGGAAGCACTACCGGATTTCCACCGGTTCGATTTTAGAAAGTTATGGGAAAAATTTAGTAGAGTGGATAAATAATGAGTACTCAAGTTTAGAGTTAATTATTTAAAAATTAAAATGATGATATGCATGTTTAATTAGTTAATTGATATGCTTGGTTGAAAATTGGTTGATTATATGGTTGGTTATATGGTTGATAACTTGGTTGAGATAAATTATGAGAAATCATTATAAGAAATGGTTAAGTTATTAACCATGGTTAATTTATAGAAAATAAATCCACATAAATATGTATATGGAGTTTATTGAGCCTCATAATGGTTTTGAAATATAAAAAGGTTGAAAATGAATATTATAATAATATAATATTATGAAATAGTTTAAAAGTGAATATAAGATTTAATACGGAAATATTAGTTAAAATGGTTTATAAATGTTTTATAAACATTAAAAATCAATTTGGAAAAGTTTTGACAAAGATATGGAATGGGAGTCAAAATAGACGCGTCGTGTAACAACAGTTTATAATTTCATGCCGTAAAAGTTTAAATCCACTTATAGATTGCAATCGGAGTCGGAATTCTTTGGAATAAGAATTTTACAAACTCTTATAATTATAGTTCTCAAACAAAAGAAAATGATTGAGATTTTATTTAGTAGATTTTGAAATATAAGCAAAAAAAGTTTCCAAAATAATCGCGGTTTGGTGGTTCGGAAACCAAAAAGGAAAATTCTTTAAAAGGGATTTTTTAATTCCTTAAAAATATGGAATAAATTTTATAAATATATTAAAATGTTTTAAAAGAGATTTGAGTTATGAAAATGTATTTATAAATGATAGAAAAGTTGTTTTGATCAAAGAAGCTCTAAAAATACTATTTGCACCACTTTTCGCAATTGTTTTAGTAACTTTTGTAAATCACGGTTTTAACTTAATTATTATTTCCCGAATCTTTTGTAAATGTTTTAAAATAAATAAATAAGTGTTTTAAAAATGATTTGGAGGTTTCATAATTAGTCTAAAAGATTTTAAATAAATGATTAGAAGAAAAGCTGTTATAAATAAGTGATTTAATCTTGGCTTTAAAAGTCGATAAGTAGACTGGATTCTTTTTATTCATGAGATCAAGGTGTGAGATACTTAAACTAAGTAGTTGTTCAGGAGCAATCAATGCCCTGGCTCACCTAGGCTCCTTCCTAGGCGAGGAATAGATAAGGCCAAAATGTCGAAAACGAGACAAGTATAAAAGATTCAAATTTACAAATTTAATTTCATACAACTTGGATTGTATAGAAATAATCTTCTTACAGTTGATATTAAATTCCGTGGTGGGAACACGGGCTATCCATGTGAATTTAAAAGGTGATTTCACTATTATTCGACGGATAGTAAAGGTTGAATACAAAAATTGATATCGAGTAGAATTAGTATAATTTCTATGGATCCTTTTCTACTCAATACTAATTGGTTTGGGTTTATAGTAAACGATGTCTTAAATAACATTGTTTTTAACCCCTTCGAAAGTTATGATTTGAAATCAAGAAATCTTTGTTAAGATTTGAATAAATGGTTTTTAAATGTTTCTCCTAAGTAAAGGTAAGATGATTTGGAAGTTTTTCCATGATTAAAAAGGTTTAATTAACCAGAGGATTTGATTAATATGACTTAATGATTCCATATACTCTTGAGAAGTTAAATGAAATAGTTGAAAAGAATATATCTCAGAAAGATAATTGAATGAATGGAAAGATTAATTAATTAGATAATGTTTAATAACTCACCTGTATACTTGACATTTTTATCGATGACTGGTCCAGAGAAACCGGAGTCGGATTTAGGTGATTCCCATCCGAAAACCACTTCGAACCAAAGTATACGTTCGAAAGCGAAGATATGTTGAAGACAATGATTTTGAAAAAGGATATCTTCATGATGAAGGGTTACTTTCCACTAGCCCCTCATTTCATATTATATATATGGTGGCAGTAGTACTCCGTTAGGAAAATCTTCAATGTAAGGACTACTCACTCGCTACTAATCCTAGGGGTGATTCCTGACTAGATGTAATAAGAGAGTACCTTCGATGTAGGTGGGTGGAGTGTGGGTCGACCCCGATCGTCTGGAAGGGTCGAACGGCTATTTTTTGATTCGGGGTGTTGCCTTGGGGCGGGTTATGTAGAAATTTCCATCATTATCACGATTCGAGCGTCCAGACGGTCTCGTCGCACAACCGGCCCAGTTGGAAAAACGATCAGTTGCCACCTTGAGCTGGATGGGTAGGGTAGGGCCCGACCCCGATCGATTGGAAGGGTCGAACGACTGTTTTTCGATTCGGGCTCTGCCTTGGGGCGGGTCTACCTGCGGCGGGTTGTGCAGAAATTGCCATCCTCATCGCGATTCGGGTGCTACCTTGGGGTGGGTGTGCCTGCAGCGGGTTATGCAGAAATTGCCGTCCTCATTGTGATTTGGGCGCCCAGACGGTCCTGACGCGCTTTCGGCCCAACTGGAAAAACATTCGGCTGCCCCCCCTTGGGGTAAGTTGGTGGGGTGAGGGCCGAGCCCGATCTGCTAGAAGGGTCAAGCGGCTGTTTTTCAATTCAGCAGCTGCCTTGGGGCGAGGCTGCCTGCGGCGGGTTGTGTAGAAATTGTCGTCCTCATCGCGATTCGGGCGCTACCTTGGGGTGGGTCTGGTTGCGACGGGTTGTGCAGAAATTTCCGTCCTCATCACGATTCGGGAGCCCAGATAGTCCCATTACACAACCGACCCAACTGGAAAAACGATCGGCTGCCCCACGGTGGGTGGGGTGGGGCGGACTCTGATCGACTAGAAGGGTCGAATGGCATTGAAGATTTTCTATATGTATTATACTAGTTTATCATTTCTATATTTCCTAGAATTTGTGGAGAAAAGAAAATGGCAGAGCTTCGCTCTTTGATCTAGAAAATATGGTAAGAAAAGTGAGGGGTTAAGCCTATATTTATAGATACACAAATCAATTCCATTCGTTAGATTTTAATTTATTAAATTTGGGTCGTTAGGCCAAGGTTCAATCTCGCCGCCACAGCAACCGTCGTTCAACCGCTATACCCCTACTAGTCAATCGCTAGCGGTCGACCACTTACTGTATATATGTTAAGTTTTATTTTCTTCCTTTTATTTGCTTTTGCGACCAATTTTATTATTAATGTTAATGTTAATTTTAACGTTGCTTAGGAATGAAGTATTAGTTTATTGTTAATTACAATATTTACTTCCTTCCGCATTCGATTTATTTATTTTCTTCCATGCGTACCTAATTAGATTTGTTTAATTGAATGCTATTAATTTTATGTTTATATTTAATGATTGGTTGCTCGCTAAGCTGATAGTATTTATTACCGCCTTTATTTTTAAACGTTAATATTCATTACCTTCACCCCCATTAATTCTTATTTAATTTATTTTCAATGCTGATTTAATTAGATTTATCACATCAATTTCCTTTAATGTTAACATTTGTATTTAATGCCCATTTTAATGTCAGGCATTTACTTCCTTAATTGGTTTTGAATTGTTTCCAATCCGAAAATTTCAAACGTTAATAACTTTTTCGTTTGAACTCTAACCGTTAAACTTTATATATGGAAATCGATCAAAAAATCACCACAAACACAATGGTGCAAGTTTCATAGCCAAATACCAACGTTTATGAAAAATTCTATTTTCAATGTTACTAATTTATTAATTAATTTTATTTTAGTTAATTATCGTTTAATTTATGGGGTGTTTCATTCTCCCTCACTTAAAATAATTTCATCCCCTAAAGGGCTAAATCATGTAACATAGTGCGCAACCAATCTAAGATATCCAACCAATAAGTATGCAACCAATTTTTGCAGCCAATAACGTGCAATTTCATGGTGTATCACAACATATATGATAGGTATACTAAATAATTATAAATCGACGCCTCCTATATGAATGCATTGTTTAAATCGGTTTTGAAAATATGATGCAAACAACCTACATATACTGGTAGTTCAATATTTATGCATTTTTTGAAAATCGAACTCTTTTCTTTTTGCATCCAAATATTTCTACACTTTTACGAATAGAAGTATAGTTCAACTAATTTTTGCATCTAATTCCTACCACCCAAAATCCTACCAGACCATTTCTAACATCCAAAATTTAGAAAATTCAATTTTCTAAACCTGTATTATTTTGCTGGAAAATGGTTTAGATGGATAATTCTGTATTTCTATCATTCTCTTGTATACCCATTCCCCTATATCCTAGAACTTCTTCTTCGCCCCTAATTCTTTTTCAACTTTCCAAATACAGTCCACATAAGGAAAATTGCTTTTAAAATTTTAAACTTTTAAAACAGAGTTATTTTAAAATAATTTTTATTTATCTATCGACAAGGTATATAAAAAGAAATCTCAAGACTAAAATAGTTTTTCCCTTATCACTAACTACCTTTTACTTTACTACAACTTCTGCTGCACGATAAAATTCATACTTGCTAACACATTAATTTTTCCTATGTTAAGCATGTGGTATTTCAAAAATCAGAAATTTTCCTCATTTTTTCGTTGAAAATCTTTTTATATAAAATTTTTGAGATATTTGAAAAAATGTTAAAATTTATTCTTCAAAACCTTCCATAAAAGTATTTTATTTTTAAAATCAAAGAATTTTGAACAAATTTTTTTAAAGTTTATTTTCTTTTTTCCTTTGTCAAAACAAATTATGCTACATCCTATGCAGTCGGCATTTAGTCAATAGTTTAACATCCATAATGGATTATATCCTATTACACGGTAAATTTTCAATTTCCAAAACTTTTTATTTTATTTAAAATAACAACCGGCACTCAAGTTCATTTAAAAAATTTAGCTTTTAAGGCACAAGGATAATGATCTATGGTTTCGCAACAACCTTTCTTTGCCCTTTGCTTGCTAAAATTTATCTTTCTAAAATTTTAATATTTTTGAGACTTAACATTATTCTACTTTTAGTAGCTAATAAATTTCCTAACTTATTTTATAAACTTCCGATTACTTTGCAGTATTTAAGTGTCTACATGAGATTTTCTTACTTACACAGTTTTCCAATAAATATAGCGATCAATCCAAAGAACCAATTTAAAAGGAACTTTTCTCACAATATCGTATGTGTTTTATATAACAGAAGTAGCTAACGCTTACAATCCAAATCTAAAAGAACTCATTGCTGAAAGCTGCCCTTCAACATCAGCTGGCATTAAGGATGTTGTGGCCCAATCACTTCTTACTTAAATTAGTGGACCTTCCTAACATGCCATTCTATTGCACCCCCCATATCTTAATTTTTCTTTTTGGCTACTAATAAATAAGATCCATCCATTACCTCAATTATCACAACTAATTATATTATTATCCTCTTTTTAATCAAAATCTCTTGATAATATTCTTAAATCTTGGTTTATGCTTCCTTTATGTTTATTCTTTCACGTGGGTATACTTTAGAACTCATATAACTTTACTTTGACACCATTTCCCGTTTCTATTTGGGTTCCACTTTATGGTCTTCATACATGTTTAATGAAATATTTCTAGGCTCGTACCAATATTCCTTCTATTCTATGGGGGTCCACTATTGCTACTCTACGAGCAATCATCGCTACTTTATCCACAACCGTAACTTTTACGTCTTACCTAGGCAATCATCCATATCTGATATATATTAAAAATTAAATTTGGTTTTCACTACTTTTTCTAAAATTAAAGCTTCACAATTCACTACACCAAACATCCCATTTTGTAACACTTTTCCACCTTCAATCTGTCACGGTAATAACCGTGACAAATTTCCAACAGATATTTCTGTTATGAAGTTTTGTCACGGTTATTACCGTTAATAAATCTGGTTATTTCGTAAATAGTCAAAAGTAATATGGATAAGATTGTAATTTTATCTTCTATTACTACTCAACCCATTTCTCACGGATAATATTCATCGTTCCTATTTTGTTCTAGGTTATTGCCTGTCCAATTTGTTCTACTACCGTTCTGCCACCGCCTCCGTCGTTCTACCACCGCCTCCATCTTTCTGCCATCGCCTTCTGCCACTGCCTCCATCGTCTGCCATAGCCTCGGTTGTTTATTTTCCCAAATTTGACGAAGATAAAGGAAGTTTCGGGCTTCCGTTCTATTTCGGCAACCGATTACAACCTAATTTCGATTTCAAATTAGGTAATTACTTCAACTTTAACTTATTTTTCGAAATTAGGTATTTTGTGCTACTAATTGGTTCAGAATATTTTTAATGATACCGTATTTTACATTCCCTGCCTTTGTTCATTTTTTCTTCTCTCATTGCAATCAATTATGGAATTGCATTAGATAAAAATGGCAGAACAAGAGGCTAGTAGGGTTAACCGATTGCCTGGACAACCCAAAGTCAGTTTAAGCAGTACACAGGTTATATTACAATCAATAAAAGTCATGGTAGAGCTCTCTTTTATTAGTTTTTTGAAGTTACACATCGTCCCCACATCGAACCTCTACTTCTTTCTCTCTATGGAGGTTTATAGTGTAATTTTTCTTCCATTCTTATAATTTGTTATTGTAAAGAATTTGTCGTAATCATACATGGAAAAAACCATTTGTTGTTGTATTAGGTTATCGCACTACTGAGCGTGATTAGTTGCTTGTGCACGATTGCCAAAAGCAAGTTCACAAAGCAAAACGATGACAAGGGTGGTAAGATCATCAAACCCGATGAGATTGTAGGTTGTATGATCTTCTAATCCAGGTATGCAACTACTATTAAATGATAATTTTTTAGTATTATTCGGCGTTCTTATCCTTAAATTTTCTACATTTTTATTGCAGAACTTAACTGATTTATCCCATATGATAGGTTCTGTTTGGGAAAGAAATGCCAAAGAAGTCACTTTTGTTGATGAATGGTTACGCAAGCGTTCCATTTAGAGCAGAAAGGTGGGTAAATTTTGAAGTAACTATTTATTGCTGTTTAAATTACCATATTTAACAGTTATGCTTAAAAGCATTGGTATCTCTGTGAAGTAGCTCCAGTTACTATGTAACACCCTTAATTTTTAATAACATTATTCAAAAGATTTAATTAGATAAATTAAATAGAATATTGTAAATCTTAGAGTGATAAGGGGATTGAGAATTGAAAATAAATCAGAGGCCAAGCTTAATGATATAAATGGGCATATAAATGGTTTTATATGTTAATCTATACTATTATATTATTAGTGAGTTAGATTTCAAGTGCACAGAAGCATTCTTCGTATTTTGTGAAATGAAGCGTCGCGATTTATACTTCTTCCTTTCCCGACCTTCCTCTCCGCTTCATCCTCCTTTCCCGTAAAGAAAAAAAAGGTACCCTCTACCCTCAATTTCGATTTTCTTCTTCTTCCATCGCGCCTCTCCCCTCAATTCTGATTTTTTTCTTCTTCCATCTCGCCTCTCCCCTTCTTTTACCCATCCTCGCGAATCTAATTTTTTTTCTTCCACCGTGCCTCTCCCTTCCTCTTTTTTCCGCCCTAAATAATAAGGCCCCTCAATTTGTTGCTTTTCCTCTCTGCTGCGGTTGTCCACCCCTCCTACCAACTTCGCCTGCCAAATAGACTTGCCTCTATCACCATTATTTCCATCGACTTTAACTATAGTATCATCCTCCTCAAACCCTAGAGGTAATTAATCCTTTTTTTCATTTTTATTTTTAACTAATAAAAAAAGGTATTGTTACTGATTAATCTTCTCCTGTATTTGGTACTCCCACAGCACGCAATCGCACAACACGCAAATACAAGTTTTGCTTTCGTTGTTTGCCGTTTGCTCATGTCGCTCTTTAACATGTTTAAGGTATCATCTTCTATCTGTTTTTTTTTCGCAATATATTTTACATTTAATTTAAACCCTAATCCCAATTTCAGTTCTTATTTTAGTATTTGGCTAAATTCAAAGTTCCATTTGGGTCAATCTTACTAAATATGTCATTAATTTTGATGCTGCAAAATGTATGTGTTCAAAAATTTCTATGACCGAAGTATACTTTTGTTTATGCAAAAAAGAAACTGGTTGGATAAAATTCTCAATATGTTATTGGTAGCCTATTTAACTGCTTAGCACATCTGGATTTTGTTTTATTGCTATATTTCTTGATTCCAAATGGAGTCTACTGACTACTGATGTAGATTTTTTTCGGTAGCTTTCCCATGTTGCTTTTTTGTACCCTAACACAATGAGTTTTTTAATACTAATTCAGTCTATTTTAATAATTCATGCCATCATGTATTTTGAACTTCCTGATAACCTTCTTTTATTTTATTTGCAGACTGTAACAGGTTGACTTTCATGCCCCGATATGTAAGTTTTAATTCATGTTGTTTCTAGCTTTATTCCCCTTTTCCCCATTTATTATTTGATTTTAGTTGAAGCTAAAAAGAATGAGCCTCCTCAAGATGTTGCAATAGGTTAATGAGTTTACATAACCTATAACCGAAGATCTATGCGATTTTTTTGAAACAACTAAGATACTTAAGAACACGTAATGGATGTGGATGCCATTGCTACATAGTATATAACTAGGAAACTTTGACAAAAACTGGTCACAGACTCACAAACACATAATGAATGTCACTCTCACCCTAAATAAGGTATGCAGTCCTCCTTTCAAGTTCTAAAGTTTAAGCATGTCCCCTTATATTGGTCAATGATGCTTTGCATATTGAATTCTAATTTCCAAAGTACTGAATAGGTTGTTAAATTCTTCACTGGTAAAGTACCTACATAGTTTGGCGGAAGATGGTCGGGCATTGAATGTAGGCATTTCATCATACTTTGATGTTTCTCAACTATTGGTAAGTTTTATATTTGGAATGCACACTGCTTTTAGATTGGTAAATTATAGTGTAAGATTTTATATATGTCATGTATTGGCAGAGTTGGTGTTATTACACAAGAAATGCACAGTTATTAAATTTGATAAATTTTTCCACACATAAATTAACGTTTTTAGCCACAAATAAATTTTCTTATTTGATTTACCAACTTCATTTAAATGTGGAAGTATAGTATCATTTCTTATATTTTCAAATTTACCTTTTTGACCTACTTTCGGTAGGTTATTCTGGAATAACTCAACTTTTTTCTTACCTTTTAAGTTTTGTATATAAGCTTTTTATGAATTTATATGATTTTTATAAATTTTCTTCAAAATAATTTTATGTAGAATTTTTAAGACCTTTAAGATAGTTTTTTCTAATTTGAATTAGTTATGTTAATCAATTATTTTAGTAAATCAAAAAATTTCATATGTGAAGCTCTAATTTTTAATGGTCACGCATTTATCATCTTTTTCAAAAAAAAATCATGTGTGAGCTCTATTATTTCATGATTACACATGTATCATATTTTTTTTTAAAGTGCAAGTGCAAGAAATAATCTCAAGGATTGGACTTGGTTTCTCTAACTTATTATGATATAATTTATTATAACTCATAAGTGTAAAAATCAAGCAGCCATTTATTATTGATTTGCATTTAAAGGTGTTGAGGAGCTGTAAGTGCAAATAACACTATTTGTAAGTTTGGTTACCTGTTTAATTTCAAATTAATCAAGGTTTTACCTGTTTTCATCTAACCAAACCTGTAAAATTTCCACTGGAAATTAATTTGGAATCTACAGGTAGAATTTGATATGAACTCTGCACATTTGCTTCAAATTTTCCACGTATTTCAGTTTTAGTTTGATGCATCCAATTTGCGCTTTTCCACCTGTTTTCTCAATTTGATTTTGTATTGAGTGAACAATTAAAAAAATTTATTATGGTACTCGATAGAAAATATACGCTTGAGCTTGCAAACCAAGCTCTTCTTTAATCCTATCTATTACTCAAGTGAGATATGTATATGCTTAATTCTTGCACTGATTCTTACAATATAGAAAGGATATAGTAGACGTCTAATAATTCTATCTTTTATCATGTACTTTACTACCAATGGATTATGAAATAAGAAATTAAGTTTTATTCTACAAATTACAACAAATAGTTTTACATATTTGGATTTCATACAATATTTGTTTGCTTAATTAGGAGAAGAGGATAATAATGTATACTAATGGATTTTATATAATATTTGTTAGCTCAAAAAAATAGATGTTGATATATTGACTGTTTCATAGTTATACTTTAATCAATAATGCGATTTATTAGTTTTAGTTCAGTGTAATTCAAAGCTTCAATTTTGAATGAACTTATTTTTTACAATTGTGCATAAGCTATAACTTTGGATTGTTGTGTGTAAACCATAATAGGTGAGCTTAACATGGACATTGTTACTTATAAGAATTTATAATCTATGCTTTTTAACAATAACAATATCTAATTTTATTTGCTTTTAGCTGCTGTTGTGTGTTTGATAAGTAGAGCATGGTTAATTTTTTTGCTTATATGATTAGAAGCTAAATAAAATAGGTAAATTTAAGTGATAAAGTTTTATGGATTATGGTGTTAGATTGTAGTATATTTTAGTGGTCTACCCAGCTAAAATTGAACTTGAGTTTATGTTTATATAAACCGTTTAATTTTATGAAAAATATCCATCCTTTTATTTTCTTCCAGGTTATTGAAAACATGTGGTTTATTTTCTTGGATATACTACAATTAAATTATAGTTAACAAGATAATTTCTTTTCTTGAACTTGAATCATCAAGCTTAATTTACTATAAGCAAATAATGTTTTTTAAATTCCTACGGTTTCAAAATTGTAAACTTTTTTTTATGAAAGAGTGGAGTGCACTCGAAATTTATTAAATTATATTCAAAACCATACGTATCTATACACATTTTTGTTAGTTACATGTACAAAAAGATCATCCCATATATGATCAACAAATAGGAAAGTCAGTAAATGAATGGGTTATATACATTATCTAATAAATATAAATGATCCTAAAAGTGGTGGAACTGTGTATGGGTGTGTATGCCTCAAGATATAAACATCAATGTTGCAATAAATGAGTAGGCATGAAGAATTTAGGCAAGACAACGTGTTTGTAAGTAGGCCAAACAAAGTGCGAGTAGGCTAGACAGGTATTTGTAAGTAGGTATGGTACAACTGCAAGGTGCGATTAGGCTGGACGGAGAGATATCTGGCCTCAGTTAGGTATGGACAGCGAGTTTGCAACTGAATTTTGCGATCTGTAAGCAGCTTCAAGTAGGTTGAGTGAGTGTAAATTATAGGTTCAACTATGTATACAGTAGCGACAACTGCTGAGTGAGTGTGCTAATTACTTTCAAAATTAAAATGGATTTTCGACGATATAAGTCGATGGACTTGAATGTATATGCATGCACATAACGACATTGGAGTTGTTACTTCTGGGAGGTAAGTCGATGTTGTGTAGTAAAGGAGTATTTTTTGAAAATACATATAGGATAACTGTATTACTACGAGCAGAAGTGTGTAGCCACTTTCCCTTTAATTGTTATTCTAAATGCATCCTTCTTTTCACTAACGGTATATAATTTATAATTTTCAATGGCAATATGTTTGTAGGTGGCACGAAGATTGTCGGAGAGGCTTGGTGAATGATTGGTAGCTGCAGCTAGGACCGAGTGAAGGTGGTCTGATGAAGAGTTCAGCTGCATCTACTATGTAATACTAAGGGTGCTGCAGGCATTGGGCATGCACAATAGAAGATGTGCAGATATGCAACATGCATTGATGAAGGCTGTAAAGGGTATTTTGGATTAGAGATGCTGTAAAAATTAGGCATGCGAGACTGTCAAAACTATGATGAGTAAGTTCGCATTTCTTTACTTCGACATGTTAGCTTTTTCCTTATAGGTTCCATATGTGTACTTAAGCTAGAACTTTTCAGTGGATTCTTACACTTGAGAAATCCGTAATATAGTTAATCTAAAAGGATGAAGGAAAATTAGAAGTAAAAAATAAACTTATGAATGATTAACTTTGATGGCCATTAGTTTGTCTCTTTATAATTTATTAATTAATAGAGTACACAATCTGACCTAGCATAGTTTTCTCTAAAATCGCATATAGGTAACCTGACGAGTCAATATATCATCCTTTGAAATTCTTTGAGTAAGTAAGCATGATATACTATTTTAGAATTTGTTATGAATAAAAGACCGAAGCTTTATAAAATGGATATACACAGGTAATTCATTCGGAGATGCACCGGTTATAAAATGGATATAAATAGGCTTACGATATTTTTAGATTCAACAACTTTGATATTTTTGACAATTTACTTTTGTTGGAATAATTTCATATATTTTCTAGAAACTATATAACTATTACTCCTTTAACCACCTTATAATTTAAGAGTGCAAAATTATGCAATTCATATATTGGTAAGCACTCAAAGTCAAGACATTGGTTTCAATATAACTTCTTAATGTTGCGCTTTATTTACATTTTACACATCTTGGGTTACCAAAAGTTCATTGGTAAATTACCTTCCCTCTGCCTAATATGCCTAATCTCATAGAGCATAAGTTATGCTTCTTCTCTCTACTTGATATGCCTAATCTCATGGAGTGTAAGTTACCAAAATATAAATGTTTAAAAAGGCATTTTATTCTTGATATTTCATTCTTACAATATTTTTAATTATTCATGATTGACAAACTATTCATTGTGCAAATATTCCTAGGTATAATTATGTGCAAAATAATATGTTTTCTACGACAATGCCACACCGGCTTATTACACAAGTGTGTAACTATGATCTTTTTCTACCAATACAAATTACTATGTATACACTTACTCTGTTTGACTTCTCATCTCGATAATATACACTACCATTACATATATTTTTGGTGAAATCAATATGTGTTTTATACCATTGCTATTTTTGTCAGTCGTTTTAGGAAAATCAACCATAAAAAATAGTATACCATATCATTATATATTTGTGATTCAACCAACACTTGCTGAGCTATTTCAGTTTTCCAAGTCTTTTTACCTTTATACTGCACGTAAACGACCTGCTTTCTACAACTTTCTGACATGAGTTCTTTTCTTCCTTTCAGCAATTCAGCTGGAGTGGAATGATGACTACACATGTTCCTTGCCATACAGAGACAGTTGCCAAAGAGTTTGTGTCGTCTTCTTCTATGACCTGACTTGACCTGTAAATGACTTGTATATATGTACTTATTTATTATAAAGGTTTAGTTGTTGTACTATAATCTTACAGCACGTTATTTAAATTTTTCATTACTGTATGCCTATAAATATCACATTGCAAGACTGTTGCATCAACTTCATCCAATGTCAAATTAAGTTTATCTGTGTTTTAGCAGTACAGAAAAAAAATGACTTCTCAATAACTTTAGATGTTATGTTTATTGATAGGTTTTAGGACTTTTTAATTTAAACCAACTCAAGCTTTTCGTTCTGCTATTTTCTTCCAGTTTGAAGATTATACCTTTGACAACCGCTTCCACAGATGTCACTTTTGTTTATTAATTTAAGCTGTATCTTGCACTATGTGCATCTTCTATAATTTTTCCTTATTTTAGATATTAATATTCTACTTAATAGCATCAAGCGAATTTCAAGTTTTGATTTTTGGAACTATAGTCAGTTACGTGGCTCCAATGGCTTCCCATTGGTTATCCTATGCTAAAGCTATAATAGGAGCATCATATCCTGTTCTTGCTCTTGGCACATATGTTTGGAAAACAAATATTCTTACTTCTGTATTTGATGCAAATACTTCCTGTTTTGAGTGCTGCATCCTCTTCTTCCTTCAAGAGCATTTACAAATACATAATATGTTCTGATTTCTACGTTCAATGAAAATTCATCAACGAAGACTACTGAACTATAGTTGTCAGTATTTATTACCTACTCTGCATTACCATTTCAACGGTTTTTTCAGAAACGTAATTTAGAAAAAAAAATATCTGAAATATTGAGAATGTAAATCTGACTAGGAAATAATGCTCTTTGGATACCATTTGGACAAATCTAGCAATACAATGTTCTTCATGTTGTTACTACAAAAAAGTCTGATGTACTTGATGTTCATCTGCTGCATGTAATATCTCCACTACAACAATTGTATTTTTGTAGGAACTTTGTATATTCATATCTCTGTTTGTACACTCTACTGAGCATGTAATATTTATAGAGGATTTCTATTTCCCGAGTAACAACACATAGTTCAAAATTTAGAAAAATGATGCTACAACGAAAAGAATATTTATTTCGATTTCTTAAATTCACTTGGTAAGAAATCACAAAAAGTTAGCGGAAACCCGTGTGCGTAGCACGGGTTCACACTAGTACACTATTATTAGTGAGTTAAATTTCAAGCTCACACAGGCCCTCTTGAAATTTGGCAACTGAACAGTCTCCAAGTTTGTTTCTATGTCCGTGAATTTCTCATTCCCCTTTTCCTCCATCTAAAAATTCCATTCTCCCCATCCCTAATCTCCTTTTCCCAATTTCTTACGCCTGAAATCCATCAATTCGCCTTTCGCTTATCTCCTCTTCCATTGGAAATCGATAAATTCCCTTCCATTTCTGCTATCAACGTTCCTGTACCATCGTTTCTGCCCCCACATCGAAATATTGTACAAACCCTAGCCTCAACGCCTTACCCGTTTACGCCTCTCCATCAGTTTCCTCTATCGCCATTCCTTGCTCGCACATGCTTTTCGTCCGCTTCCACTGTACTGTTGCTCGGCCACAAATGAACAGAACGATGTTGTTCTCATCCTGCTCGCATTTTAGGTATTTCGAGTCATTCATCTTCATCGATTTCTTTCAATTACTACGATTCCTTTAATTTTTTATGTTAGTCTTCTTCCTTGAACTAACTTATTTCAGTTGTTTTCACTATTTGTTGCCGCTGCCTATGATTCATATCTGGCCTCACTGATTCCTACGCTGCCTTCAAACGAGTTTTAGGTATGATTTTCTTTCATTTTAATGGTTCGTTTTCTAATTACTCGGGTACAAATTCCTTTTTATTAGATTGAGCAACTGGATTGAGTATTTCAATGGGTAGGATCTTCGAATCGGGTTTGTTTCTAGACATATTAGTCACTGACTTGATATAGGTATAGTCTTACAATTCTTACTTTTGCCTTTAAACAGTGGTGTGTGAGGCGTTTTGACATATGGATGCTGCAAAATCGGTGGTGTCAACAATAATGCTTCAAGTACATGATCGTTGGAAGTTTATTATGCTTCATTGTTAAGGATCTGGTGATAAGTGATAACATAATGAAATTGTGACCTAAATTTGTGTAAAACAGATTTGAAATGTAAGCTTGGTATTTGTGCTTTTCAATTATTTTATCATTTTACTAGAACCATCTATCATGAGTGGCTTATGAAAAATGTTTAGATTCCCTACAATTATTTTTACTACAAGGTTTTCAATGCAATCAAAATTTCCTACAAAATAAGCCTAGGAAAAAACAATCAATAGTTTCTTGAGTAAGAGTTGACAAACATGTGAATATATAGGTAAATAGCATTATTTCTATTTAAGCATATCTATGTACAAAGAAAGAATGATATATTGGCAACTTCTGAATCAGAGTTTCTAACCACCCATGTATCAAAATTTGCAAAATTACATGCATAGTTCCTGAAATCAATAAAAGTAAACTATTAATACAAAAAACAGAAGAGTCTCTCCTTTTCTTTAGAATCTAAAGTTTTCGAACCCTTGCAGTGATGTTAACAATCCTTTTACTCAAAATGATTTATATTTCTTAACAACTACATATGTCCATGCTTTTGGCTAACAGTTTCACCTTTTGAGATTTTATACCTTCTCAGTTATCTATGAAAATAAGATTTATATGGTTGCTTCAAGGACCGTTGGAGGGAAAATAGGGTTGGGCATGTCTTCATGAGTAAGGATATATCACATTAGGACATAAAGACCCACTACATACCTACAGGTGTAAAAGATAATTGTAGTATCAATGATTATTGTAATCACACATTGAGTTAGCATTGTACCTTTATAAATAAATACTGGCTTCTTAGTTCTTTTCAGACGTTTGTTATATATGACAGTATAATGTTATCGTGCATGCATTCTTACATATTTTTGGTGACTAGGTTAGCAAAATATTGAATAAACAAGGAACTTGATTCAGATGTGATATGAAAAACAATATAATCGAATAGTTCCAGCATTCTAAATATTTAAAAAGCTTAATGACATAGTTTGAATTTTGCGTATATCAAATGATACTTGCAATATGAGAAATCTGACATAACTTTAAAAATAATTATATGCCTCATGATGATGTATTAAGGTGCAGTATGCAGTGTAGCTCAATTGAAAATTCTTTCCTTATTTTAGGTTATAATTAACTAAATTTCTCTTCGTTTATGTAGCTCTTTCCTTATTTATGTATGCTTCGCTTTAAAGGCTGATATTATTTTGGTGGAAAGAATTTGGACGATTTTACAAGATTTCCTAGATAGGTACGTCCATTTTTATGAGTTTTGCTTTGTCTTTCAAGTCATGATGGTTTTTTCTTTTTTTTTCTTAACTTAAATTCATGTTTCACTAAACACCAATGCCTCTGTCATATTACATCATACTATTAAATCTTTAGTCTTGCTTTGTCATATGTTCATACTAAAAAGCCTTTGTAAGAAGCTCATGCTGAAATACACTATGTAAAGAAAAAACAATCCAAAGTACATCGGCTTTGGATAGCTGGTGGACTTGAAAACGTTGTGAGTTCTGTGTAAAGCTGGATGTCTATTACAGCGTATCTAAGTTTGGGCAAGGTTGAATATCAATCAATATGCCATTTGAATAAACAATGTTTGACCTAAGCATAATATAAAATGGCCACTATAAAGTAATATATAATGAGATTCCAAATATATGACATAAACGTTTTGAGAACATACAATTATTTTTGCAAATTCGATTTATTCGAATTCGTAACGAGTTTTGAGTATACATGTGAAAAGTTAAAAATGAAAAGGAGTTGGGCATTTTAAATTCTTCAATGTATATTATATTTCCACATAATGCTATGTATTAAGAGTACTTCTTAGTTTACCGAGATATTTAATAAATAACAAGTAAATTTCTCTTTGGTCAGCTTTATTTACCGGTGCCACATTTTCTTAGGCCTGAATTTGATTAAAATTATTATTTTTGAAAGAAAATACCATGTAATGTAATTAGTTTTTATAATCCTATTTGAATTACTCTATGAGACATGTAACTTGGTTTGAATTACAAAGGTATCATAAAAGATTATGGCTATAGTTAAATATTGTGTTTGATTATAATACTTTTATAGTTTTAGTTAAAACAAAGTTATAAAGAAATTGATATACTCAAAAGCTCAAATGATTCCCAAAGGCACAACTGTTTTTTTACTTTATATTGAAAGTTCAAAAATAGTAAATGAGCGGTACCACTAAAAATTAGTTATGTTTTTGTTTCATTCAATGTATTACCATAGGTAAGACATAGATGTGCTTTCATTAGGTTTTATATTCTTTTTTTGTTTCATTCAAAAATATGTATTTATATCTTTCTTACTTCTTAGTAAATTTTTTTGCAGCTGCTATATAATGAATTCCTTATGTTTAGGAGCTCCATTAGTTTCATGCGATGTCCATATTTCATTTACAAAATCTATTAAATTTCCATATGTTCAATCATGTTTTTACGATTCTTGCCATGACATTTGTTAATTATGATTATCATGATGATTTAAGAAATGATGGTGGTTTACTTTGTCCTTTTTAAAATAAAAGAAATTGCCTTTTCTTTTATAATATAGATAAATGATAAGAGAAGGCGACTATTTTTTTCAGAAGGAAACTACAATGAGTGTAATTTTCCTTATATGCATGTACTGTATGTTTACAACATAAATTTGAGGATTAATCCACATGTGTGCATGTGCTATGTTTACAATTGACAACTACGATTATTCAATAGTTTTACCGTTTTGATATGTTAAATTTTAATACACCGTTATAATTCTAGCTTGAAATCAAGAATCTAAGCAGTTAACATTTTTCGCATATGAAGTTTTATTGAAAACAAAGATGCAATGAACTATTGATTAGAATCACATACTGATTTTTGTAGATCGGTTTATAGCTAAAATAGGTAGATGTATTATTCTTAAGTATTTTATTTTGGTAGTCTTAATTGATCAGGGATTAATTTATGATCTACATATGTTGGATTTTTTGTGCAAGCGAACAAGGAACAAGGTCCTTTATGTGTACGCACAATATCTAATAATTCAGATAGAGAGTGATGGGAAAAAATTAACCATGAGATAAAGGAATACTCTTGATGAAAGGAGGTTAGTTCTTGAATCCAGGCTCCTTGGTACCACTACCCCCAAAGAGACACTTTTGGTAAGCGAACATTTTGATTATTTTTATGAAAAAATATTTATATCTACTTGCTTGGTATGTTTTAATTTGATTATAATTAATATTCATTGATGATGCAAGTTTATGTTAGTTTACCTGAAATGCACCAACATTCTGGGAGCTTTACAAAGGTATTGTTGTAACTTGCAATTTGAAAATGTTAGTTCATGGATAGATGCAGGAAGTAAAATAAATGATGTACAAAGAAACAACTTGAAAAAAGAAATTATTAAGAATTATTAAATAAAGTATATAGTGATTATGTGAATAAACATACAAGTCCAAAGGATTTGCATACAAAACTGTCGTTTCTACAAATTTTAGATTCAAGGATGACTATAACAAATAAACAAAGCAATATTAACGTTATTGTTTTGCAACTAATTTATGTAAACCAATAATGGGTGGGTATATGATAGTTAGTATATCTATGGTAATTGTAAATACGGATATGATAGGATTATCTTCAATTGTTGTTCAATTTTCATGATAATCTATTTATTCATTTTATGATTAGGTAGCAAGATACATTTTTTGTGGTGCTAAATTATGGTTTTTAGTAAAATTGCTTAAGTACAAATTTGAAATTTGACTTAGAATAATTTTGTATACATCTTTTGTCCCAATTATACACAGCACAACCTCCCTACTAATTTTCAAATTGTCTACAAAACTGCTACCAATGTGTCCATTTTTGGTTGCCTCAACATAAAATTAAGTCGAACCTCTATATTCAAGAATGCATAATTTCATATTATAGAGAAAAAGATGATTGTTATGATACTTCCAAGTGACGTGTGGTGCCATTTGAATTCAAAAGGTTCACACAAACTTGAATGAGTCCAAGGACCTATGGTACAAAGAAATTTAGCACCTTTTATAACATTATTATTGGACATATTCACAAAATTTAGTATATTAATACAGTGACTAAACCTTTCAAATTTTGGAGCCTCTTGCTAATCTCAAAGGGATCGTGGAGTAGGGCTAACATATATTGATATTAAGTGGTTTCCAAAATGGGCAAATTAATACAACACATCAAAGTTTATAAATATTCCTTAGAAAATCCTCTCTATACATTTGTGCAAGTTGTATCTTATTGGGTCGATACAACTATCATTAATAGTTTTTCTTTTTAAGGATCTATCATTTGAAATTTTACAAATTCGCTTAACCTTACTTCTTTGCAGGTTGGACTACATAACTTCCTAACACCTAATGTTTAAGCACAGTTCGGTCAGTGTTTTTAAGTCTTAATAGATTCTTTAATACAGTGAGTGCATATTTCTCAAATATATTTTTCAGTCTATTGTTATGAAAAGCTAATTTATTTACACAGTTTAACATTTCATTAATATTGATGGTAGTAGGATGAAGAGCATGTCTGTACTCTGTTGATGTTCATCCTTTACTATCGATTTTCTTTTTTCAATGGTTTCCATTTGATGAATTAAGTTGTTGCATGTTACTGGTGAAACTCTAATATTACTGGAGATGTTTTTTATCTAATGACAACGAATAAAGACGCCATCTGTCATCTAATAATTCCATTAATGCACTATTATGATGCTTTTAGATAAACCTAACACTCATATAAAGGCCTTCCTCCATTTGAAATGGTGGTTAAAAGGAAATTATAACTTTAAAATATCATTATAATTTCACCTATCATTTAACAACAAACTTTTGATTTTGGATTACATTGTATTTAGGTATCACATCCTGGAAATTTCCATGATGCAGATTATTAGATAGAAGTGGATAAAGACTTTCAGGTTATAAATCAGCCCGACATTGAAATGACCAATTTGAAGTCATTGACTTACATGTCCTCAAGTTTGTTGTAAATAATATTAATGGAATATGCTAATTACACTATGTTTATAATTTTTATTCCTTTTATGTTGAAGTAATGATATTTGTAAGTTAATTTTATAACTTTGTTTCTCTTTTGTTTTCCATACGTTTTAAAGGAAAGAAAGATGATTTGATGATTGAATCTCTATTTCAGGTTTATTATCTAATGTGCATGTATATCTGCATATGGTACATTTTTTAAGATTTGCACTACCTGATAATGTTAAAAAAAGGTACTGACTCACACATGATTGATTTGGTAAGGTTTACAGCATTTGATATTCATTTGTTTACGAGAAGAGGATATGGTATGTTCTATGAAATGTTTAGGAGATGATATGCTGCATTGGAATAAAAATAAAACGAGCATCATTATTTTTCCGGTATTTTCTAATGTGATCCTTTTAAAATTAGCGGTTGTAGACCATAATCTATTGTGTTACTAGAACTGTTATCACAATTTACATCCACTTTTCTTCTTAAGCGCTACTATATATATTTCTATCACGTTTATCAATGCAGGAAGCTATATATTGATATAAGTAGTTTATTTTGTTAGGCACGTACGAATTTAAAAAGTACATATATTTTTAAACAGAACCGTGTGCGTAGCACGGGTTCACACTAGTTAACAAGGAAACAATTAACGCAAGGGCTTATTAGGAAATTGCCACACCATTACCCTTAATATTCTCATTTCCTTTACCATTCACGTTCATTTTACAAAACACAAACAAACACAAACAAAAAGAGAATAGCCGACCATTACTAGGGAAGAAAAGGGGAGAAATTTAATCAAGTGCTAAGGAATTAAAGCAAGGAAGATTAATCTCAATCAAATCTCAAAGTCCTTATCCTAATCAAGGTGAATATTAATCTAAATCATCTCTATTTTGTTTTTATGATCATTTGATTTTCAGGTTTAAGATTAAATCCATTATAATGATGATTTTGATGACGATGTGCTTGGTCTTTATAACATGTTTGATTTAAACAAGATTGTTTGAATATAGTTTTACACGGTTTTAAGGGTAAAACCGATTATAATGAATTTCGAATGCCATGAGGAAATTATAAGTTATGTAAACTATGATTTTGGAGATGGGTTTTAATTTTTATAATTTTCCAAGCCATGGAAATTTTATTATGAATTTTCAAAGGAAAATTTGAATAATTGGGTTTAGGAATTAATTTCGGTTATTTTATGAAGAATTTGGGTTTGAAATTTTTATATGTTAGATTACATATTGAAAGTGCATTTCCATAATTTTGGGGATTTTTCCTAAGTAATTTACTATGGAAATTAAATTATTTTAGAAGAAGGATTTAATTGTTTCGCTTAATGGAAAGGCTTAATTGTGAAAACTAGTCTTTGTTTAGATCTGAAATTATGCGGCAGTTATTTTGGTAAAGAATTTGAAAAGTTTATGGCAACCAATTAAATGTTTGCAAATAGGCAGGTTAGTTGTAAAGTAATTACTTTAATTGGAATTAAATAAGTCTTTACCTAGAAAAGTAGGTTCCACCTCCTTTAGAATCCACCTTTTGACCCTATGCTTCCGCCTTCAACCAAGATGAAACCTATCAGGTCGAAACCAACTAAGCGAAAACCAATACACAAAGTATCACAATGTTGGTACGTAGTGGATGGAGAAGGGCGGAAGGCATGGTGTCGAAACATAGCTTTCGATAGGGTCGAAACCTTTGTTTTACTATCTAAAGAAATGCGCCTGCCTGTTATTAATAAATGCTTTCGAAGGAGTCAAAACATATGCTTTTGAAAGGGTCTTCTAAATGGCTTTCGAAGGGGTTGCAACCTTTTTGTTTAAGTGTAGCTTTCGAACGAGTTCCTATTTTTTAAACTAATGCTTTAGAAAGGGTAGTCTCAACCCAATCGAAACCATGCTGCTGTCCCTATGCATGTCGAATGGATTGAAGTCATTAACCAATTTGAAAGGTAGCTTTTGTTTAAACCTATACTAAGCCACTTTCTCAAGCCTACGAAAGGGTTCAGGGGTTTCGAAGCTATCCTTCAAATGTGTTACTTAATTGTTTTGAGCTTTCGAAAGGATGGTTCCGAAGCCATCAATTTTCCCCAAAAAAATTTATACGAAGATTAAAGGTTTTGAAAGGGGTACTTCCGTATATATTCACTTTGACCCAAAAGATATTTTTAAAGATAAATCCAATGTTTTCGGAAAGGGTACTTTCAAATGGTTTCGAAGCAATGCTTCTATAATTGAATGGTAGTACTATAATACACTCAAAAGGCTTCAAAAGAAAGGTTGTAAAATGTTTCGAAAGGCAGGTGCCTAGTGTTTTGAAAAGAAGATTTGAATGCTTTTGAAAGGAAGTATTCCAATGGTTTCAAAAGTCAAGATTAAATGTTTCGAAAGCATTAGTTTTCAAAACAATGAACCCGATCTCAATTTTTAAAGGTAAAACCCATGGCATTATAAAAGAGCTTTTAATTGCATTTAAATTGGATTTTTTGAAGAAGCCTTCCTTGATAAAATAATAGATTAAAGGGATTAACCATGTTTTATATGAAATTGATTTCAAGGATACTAGACCATAAATGTTGGTGATTATTATGTTAATATGTTTACTTCTTCTAGTTTATATATTCACTTTAATATGGACCCATAACTGTGATTTGGGAGAAAGGGGCAGAATAACCAGCTAGGTTGACCTAGTAGTGAATATAAATTGAATGAACTCCTGAATGAGTAGAATTGCATCTGGAGGTCAGATAGACCAGAATGTATGATGCCTAAATAGAGAAGTTGTCAAATAGACAGGTTTATAGTAAACCCATGAAAACTATGATTAGAAAGAGTTATTGGAAGGGGCCAATAGGTTTGTAGTGAACCCATGAAAACTATATCCGGATTAAGTTATTGACAGATGTCAATAGGTTCCTAGTCAACCCCTGAAAACTAGGATAAGAGGAAAGTTATTGGAGATACCAATAGGTTCAGGGAGAACCCATGAAACAATTAAGTTATAGGCATGGACCAATAGGTTCTTAGTGATCCCATGAAAACTATGAAATCGTACAGGGAGTCCATAAGTATTAAACAGGTTATTAGTCAGCCCTTGAAAACTGTTAGGTTAATAGTGATCCTAAAAACTACAACTAAGACATATATTCAAATGGATGAGGATGGGTAATCCAGAATTGATTTACTTATTTTCATATCATCATAATATTTTAAATTGCTATGTTTTAACCATTGTGGATGTAGGAGCACGGTATATGGTTTTATAAAGTTTTGAATAACATACTAGTGAGGGGACAACCCATTCCGCTAAGCGGCGTGGTCTCACTAGATATCTAAATGGTTTGAGATGGTATATTATTATTCATACTAGGCTTTATGTCTGACTCGAAGTTTATATTTTCCCCTTAAACTCTCGGGTGCTCAATTAATTTTGAGTAGTTTGAGAGTTGAGGTTTTCAGGTACATCTTTAGATGAATAAGCTTCCGGAGATGTGTATGAGGCATGATAGCTATTTAGAGTTCTTTTCTATTTTTATTCCACTATGTATTGTTGTAAAGGCTAAGTTGTTTAATTGCCTAGTTACATACTCTGATCATCCAAGGGGCGTCTTCATATGTCGCTCTTGGCTTATGTTGTAATAATTATATTTTCTCTGAACGTGGTTAACGATTGTGGGATTATCTAGTGAATTTGAAGTGCTTTCAAATGGAATGAGAAAGTTGTTTGTTGATTTTAATTTTTTTTCCCATTCCATGTGTTTCTATTATATCAATGTATCTAACATTACCATATTTGGTCGTCGAGGATTAATAACTATGGATGACTTCGACATCCGTAGCCGTTAGTTTTGGGCCTCTAAGTAGGGGATGTTACAAGTTGGTATCAGAGCATAGGTTTATGAAACTTAAAAGGAATTTAAACCTAAAAGATTTTTCAAAACATAACCCAATGAATCAAAAAATAAGATTGGGGTTTGGGATAACGCTATAGTAACATACTTGTATTTGATGTGTATATATATAAGTATGTATTCCTCTTTCTCTTAGACCATTCTTATGTAACTTACTAAAGCTCATATGCAAATTTACGAGAAAGAAGATATGGAGGCAGGAAATGGAAGAGGAAATCTCGGTGGAGGAAGCACCACAACCAATGGAAATGCTAGACCCACCAGGAGGAACTCGGTTCGATAGGCTAATGCTAACCAAAATGATGATGCCAATGTGGGTGCTAGAAATCCACCAGTAGATATGAGGATGATGTATCAGTTCTTCGTCAATCTGATGCAAGCAAAAGCTGCTACTGGAGTTGTGGGGAATGTAGGAGGAGCTAATCCTGTGGCTCCAGTTGGGAATAATTATGCTAAGTTAAGCGGAGACTACACCAGTCTTGGTGGAAAGCCGTTTATGGGAATGGAGGATGCCATAGAAGTGGAAAATTAGTCGTTACATTGCGAGAGAATCTTTGTTGATTTGGGTTTGGATGATGAGCAGAAGAGGAGACTTTCCTCTAGGGAGTTGCAAGGGGAAGCACATCATTGGAGGAATAGTGTTACTGCCGAAGTTCCGGAGAAGGAGTTAACTTGGGCAGATTTTAGAAGAAGATTTGAACAGAGGTTTTTGTCCGAAGTTGCTCAAGTCGGCATTGCTGAGAAATTTTATGGATTTGGTGCAGGGAGAGTTGTCGGTAATTGAGTATGCTACTAAGTTTGATGAGTTGTCCCAATATGGGTATGCTACTATAAACACCATCATCAGAAGGAATGAGAGGTTCATTCGAGGATTGAAGCCTGAGATTGCCAGGGCAACCCTAACACATATCCGTGATTCTTATAATGTAGTTGTAGATATGGCAATTCGACATGAGGAGATGCTTGCTATTTGTGCTAGAGAGAAGCCGGTTGAAACCCAGGGTTCTCAGGGAAAAAATAGAAAGTTATTTATGAAGAAGGGAGCCTAGAATGGGGAGGCTGCCAAGAAGGCAAAGGCTGATTTAGTTTGCTTCAAGTGTTTCAAGGAAGGTCATTATGCTCATGAGTGCCGATCAGGCAAGGGAAAGTAGGTTGTAGAAAAGAAAGGTGTAAAGTGCTTCAACTGTGATCAAATTGGGCATGATAAGAATCAGTGCCCAGAACCAGTCAGGGAGGACAAAGGAAAGGTTTTTGCTGTTGAACCATCATTCGCTAGGCCAACTGCAGCTGAAAAAGGAAAGACTGTGATGGAAGGTATGCTTTTGATTCAAAGTATACCAGTTAGGGTACTATTTGATACCGGTGCATCATATTCATTTATATCTCGGTGTTTGGTAGATAGGTTATGCTTAGAACCCACATACCTTATTACTTTCTTTAAGGTTGTGAATCCAATAGGAGGGTATGCAACTCTAGGGATGAGATGTGGCCAGTTAGAACTTGATTTGTTAGGTCATAAGTTTGCATGCAGTCTGTATGTTTTTGATTTCGTAGATTTTGAAACCATTTTATTATGGATTGGTTGGGTAAGTATGAGGCAAGGATATTTTGCCAAGATAGGGAGATATCACTATGACATCCTGATAGTCATAATCGAATCATATTCTCAGTGGAGAATTCTGACCGAAGTGTTTGTGCTTTGTTAAGTGTTATGAAAGTGGGAGAAGAATTAAGTCAGGTTGGAGTAGATAGAGAATTTGAAGATGTCTTTGAGTTGGTTACAGGACTACCACCGAATCGAGCTGTTGAGTTTCGGATAGATCTTGTGCCAAGAGCTGAACCTGTTAGTAGACCACCTAGTAGGATGACACCGACCGAGATGAAGGAATTGAAGGTGCAGCTAGTAGATCTAGAAGGAAGAAATTTTATTAGACCAAGCAGTTTGCCTTGGGGAGCGGCCGCGATGTTCCTGAAGAAACCAGATGGGTCGTTGAGGACATGTATCGACTATCGTAATTTGAACGAGAGGACGATTAAGAATAAGATTCCTTTGCCGAGAATTGGCGATCTATTTGATCAGTTGAGTGGAGCCAGAGTATTTTCCTAGTTGGATTTGGTGACAGGTTTTCATCAGTTAAGAGTGGCAGAGGACGGTATTCCTTTGACAGCATTTCGGACTAGGTATGGTTCACATGAGTGATTAGTAATGCCATTCGGGTTAACGAATCCACCTGCTTTCTTCGTGGATTTAATGAACCGAGTTTTCCAAGAGTACTTGGATAGGTTTGTGTTTACAGATGACATTTTAGTATACTCTAAGGATGAAAGAGAGCACGTGGATCAACTTAGAGTAGTGCTTGAGACGCTGAGGCAGCATTAGCTGAAGGCGAAGTTTTCCAAGTGTGATTTTTGGAAGAAAGAGGTTAAGTTTCTTAGTCATGTGGTTTCAAAGAAGGGCTTGTTAGTCGATCCAGATAAGATCGAAGCTGTTAATAATTGGAAAAGACCAGAGACGGTGACTGAGATTAAAAAATTTCTTGGACTTACTGGCTATTACTGGAGATGTAGTAAGGATTTCTCGCAGATAGCAGCGCCTTTGACTAAGTTAACCAAGAAGGATGTGAAGTTGGTTTGGTCCAACAGATGTGAGGAAGCATTCCTTAAGTTAAAGAATTTGTTGACCAATGCACCTGTGTTAGTAGTTCCAGATGGAAATCAAGGGTTGATGGTGTATACCGATTCATGTGGAACTGGATTAGGAGCTGTGTTGATGCAGAAGGGTAAAGTCATTGTCTATGCTTCACGACAGCTTAGACCGCATGAAGTGAGATATTCTACTCATGATTTAGAATTGGCTGCGGTGATCTTCGCATTGAATATTGGAGACATTATCGCTTAGGGGAGAGATTTGAGCTATACACAGATCATAAATCTTTAAGGTACTTATTCTCTCAGAAGGAGTTGAATATGAGACAATAGAGGTGGCTGGAGTTTTTAGATGCTTATGATTTTGGTATAAAGTATACTCCTGGGAAAGGAAATAAAGTAGCAGATGCTCTTAGTAGAAGACATCAGAATGTGGTGTTAGCTATGTTAGTAGAATGGAAAGATTTAGAAGCTTTAACTACTTGTAGTGTGCAGTTAAGATTGACTGCTAGTTCTAGTCAGAGTACCGCCATATTGTACTGTTTAGAAGTTCGACCGTGTTGATCAAAAGGATTGCTTCTAAGCAGAAAGTGGATCATTATTAGTCGAGAAAATTAGAAGGCTTGAAACAACTAGAATTCCAGTGGATCCGGATTTTTCGCAAAAATGCTAAAATCCAAGCCCACCGAAGCTCAAATAAATATCTCACAGCAGAACTGACTAAAATATAATAGTAAGTAAATACTCACCAAGGTAATAACACTTTCTAAACAAGTGTCACAAAGCTGGAAAATCTCTGCCATCTATCTAACCTGTGGGATGATATGAGGAGGGGGTCAGAACTAAAGTTCTGGTGAATGGACAAATTATACACTTCTAAGCATAATTCTACATATACCGTTCTATTTCCATTTTATATTATATTAGGTTTATTGGGTTTATAATACTCTCACCTCTGTGCGTGAATCGTACCCATCTACTCCCTAGTAGATTAAGACCTAATAACCAATATATATATATATATATATGTGTGTGTGTGTGTGTGTGTGTGTGTAGCTATATACCCAAAGACCGCATCAGTCCTAGGTACTACCCATAGTACCTTCCGTATCCTCCTTGAAAAAGACTCCATTGTCTCGCTACTAAAGCGTATTGTAACTACATCTGTAAAGGACAGCTTCGTGAGGCTTACAATACAGATGTTCCGTCGTCTACTATGAAAACGTGAAACTGCATCCGCACTAGCTTATACTAGTGCTCGGACATTCACAATGTACCACCCAGTGCGTACCTTGAGGACTACACGTAATCGTTCTGTCTACTCCTTGAATTCCACCAACAAGGTAAACCTTGTACGGAACTCAGTCGGGGATTTTCTATATCTGTAAAGGTCTACTACGTTAGGCCTACAATACAGATATTCTACTTGGTCTGTCTCTTTTCTCATCGTGGCTATGGCCCCACGCAGCCCCCCCTCAACTAATCGAAAGACCTTTCAAGAGCTAAGTGGCTCTGCCCTACTGCAAACAATTTAAACATCCTATTGGTTGTGCCCCTCATCCAATATCACGATAGCGAAAGAATCATTGGCCTGTTGGTTTAACTCTAGTCTTTCTCGAACTCGCTCTGACTAATGATGGCTGATATCCGCATGCGACTATCCTTATGGGTCCTGCCCACTATAACCTACTCGCAGACTAGAGTACGGTGTCATACGAATATCCTACTCCATCATCAACCTTTTGACAGCCTACAAAGGTCCGCTTCATTAGGCTTGCAATGCAAAAGCATTCAAGGCATACTCTCTTGATGGAACACCTACAGACCTATCTCCGGTGGTGCAGCTTCGTTAGGCCTACCCTAGATGCCATCCTAGAGTATCCTGATGTCCCGTTAAAGTCTCGTACTTCCTTCTAGCCCAAAATAACTAAGTTGGACATGCTCTTTCTGTACTAAAAATCTACGATGAAC
This sequence comes from Allium fistulosum, assembly GCA_030737815.1. NCBI lineage: Eukaryota > Viridiplantae > Streptophyta > Magnoliopsida > Asparagales > Amaryllidaceae > Allium > Allium fistulosum. The sequence continues at coordinate 370,931,770 of CM060902.1, read as the reverse complement.
TGCTTCGTTAGCCTCTTTATCCAGATTCTCTTTGGGCTACTCCAAATGCAGCTTACCATTTTATTAGACCCAATGTCTAATCTTTTATTATTTATATAGTTTACTTTTCATATTCTGTTGGCAACTTATTTACCCTAATCAGCATGCCCAGTCCCACCCACGTGTGAGACCATTAGTCCTAGACCTGAAAGGGAGTGCTGTCGGTACGGGCCACTTCTATTATTTTTGCTTATTAACTTAATCCAAGATCTAAGTTTAATAAAATAAGCCTCTTCTATTTATTTCTTTTTAATTATAACATACGTGTTACAATTATACTTTCAATTGTCACTTTTATATTATTTTCAATAAGTCAGTGACTTTTAATCAATATCAAAGTTCTCCGTCTTCTATTCAGAACTATAAAAATAAAGTGTAGAACTATGAAAAAATAATGATAAAATCACTGAAATGGGAACCATGATTATGTAAGCTAATGATACATTTCCCAGATTGAAATAGAATGGTAAGAACATGCTCCCTCCAAAGATATTTAACGTTCAAAATCAAATTGTTAATACAAGCCTACCTCCAAGATTGAGCCCACACAAATAACTGAAGAAAATTAGTACAATCACCGTTTAAGTAACTAAGTAAACATACCCGCTGATTACGAAAATCTTTTACAGTAACAGAAAAAAGAAGAAATAAAATAGAAAATAAGGTTATTGTTGAGAATTCACCAACCAACCTTTGAGTGCTTTAGTGATCAATTCAGAATGGTAGGACGTGAGGATTAGGGCGGATTCGGAGTCAACCTTGGAAAGGAAGGTGGCGGACGTGAGGATTAGGGCGGATTTGGAGTGCTCGATCTAGACGGAGTTTGGAGTGAAACTATTGGTATGTTCTCGTATAATGATTTTTACAGCCTACTTGAATTGATCCACCACCGCTCGATCTAGACGGAGTTCAGAGTGCTCGTCTCTTACAACAGCGCCTCCTCGAATTGATCCACCACCGCTCCACTTGAAATCACCTTCGCCGCCTCCGCATTCATTCAACAATCACCTAAATCCAGTTCGAAGTCTGGTTGGGGGTTTTGATTTTGGTAATTGAGATTTTGATTCGTGAAACTTGGAATTCTGCTTTTAAAATCGATTGAGGAGTAAATTGGAAGGGACGAATAATTTTTTTAAGTGGAGTAGTTTGAGAAGAAGAAAAAGTGGTAAAGGAAATTTGAGCGGCCACAAAAAACTTTAGCAAAAAATTCCACGAATTATTGGCGGGAACATGAAATCTTTTTAGCCGCATATATATTTTTTAGAGAAATACTTTTTGGTTGCATTTAGAAAGAAACGCCACCAATTTTTGTAACTATAAATGGTTTTTCTTGTAGTGCTACATGTTATCAATGTAACTACAAGTGTCTCTTTTCAATTCTAGTCTGTCTTCTTTTATTATGATATTAAATTTTCTTTAGTTCTCTTATATTATATAACAGTCTTAACTTGGGACTACGTCCAATTTTCATAAGTTACTTATCATAATAACTGCTTTACTTTTTACTCTACTATCTGTGCAATAAATGCAGATCTAGTCACATTTTATGTTTACTTTTTCTAGTCTGTCAAATAATTAACTTGATTATTTCTTCTTCTTTAATTTCTTTAATGCTTTGTGTTATTCTCTTTTATTCTGGAAAGTAGTTCTATTCTATTTGGTTGGTTACAAAAACTGTGCTAAAAATTCATTTCCATATTTTAATACTAAATAATGCTATAAACATTAACTCGTAACTGCAAGATATTTCTTTTATTGTTTCTTTAATTGTTGGGTAATGCAAAATACAGTAATATCTCTATTTTGCACTAATTCCATTTTTCTTGCTTTTATTCTTGCAATTACGTTTATCGTTATTCTTACAATATTAAACTATGGAATGTATTCTCTTTTCTAAACCAACCAACTAATTTATCACTAACTTCCAAATCAAGTTTTTAGATTTTCCCCTTTTTAATTCATTTCTCCCGTTTTAACATAATTTACTGTAAATTTCTCACTTTTAGACTTATGCCTTTCTCTACAACTTCTAAGCCTAATATTAGTTATATTTAATTGGGTTTCTTTTTTTCCATATAAATAACATTTAAATATAGGTACACTTTTCTTACAAATTTACAGTTTTAACATAACTAGCTAGTAGAACCAATTACTGAAATTAGTCCAAATGCTGAATTAATTATTTAACGGGAATCTAAGGATATTATATATCATAAATATGAAAGGGATATAATTTAAATCCACTCACATGTCATCCTTAGCTTTAATCTATGGCCTTCCTGGATCCACTTCTAAGGCGTCTAATATTTTTATTAAAAGGATATTCTCCCTCAGGCAATGAACCCAATTAGGAGAAAATCTGATTGTGAGAAAATAGCTAGGCCTAGGGTTCTATTTATAGTGAATCTTAGGGATCTCAAGCCGTCGGATTTTAGGATTGAATCTAGTGCAACCACGTCACAAGCTTGCTACGAATCATTGGATCTAGAAAAAAACACTCGAGATTGCACGAAAATCAAATTATAAAATTTTGGCACGTGCCTGGACGATTTCTCATCTACGGCAAAACACGGGTCGACCCGTGTGCTTTGCAGGTTGACCCATGGGGTCCTACTCTTTTTTTTTCGTTTAATTGTTTATATATTTATATAATTCTGATTTCTTATTCTTCTCATAACTTCTTCATATTAACTCGGATTTCGACAAGTTATATATGGAAATTGATCAAAAAATTTCCATGGACCCAATGGTGCAACTCCCATAGCTAAATTATGACAATTCCAAAAATTCTCATTTTCACTATTCATCGTTATTTGATTATTTAATTATCTAAAAATGCGGGGTGTTACAAGGCTTGAGGTTTGAACCGAGATCGATGATCTAAAAATTTTAGTCTTGACCAGAGTGGATGGTTGGAAAAGAAGGGACGGTTGTGTGTTCTGAATGTTGAGGACTTAAGGAAAGAAGTTCTTGGAGAATGTCATTGGTCCAAGTTTACGATTCATCTTGGAGGGACCAAGATGTATCAAGACATGAAGCGGAGTTTTTTTTTGGAAGGTATGAAGAGGGATGTTTACTTGTAGGTTAGGCAGTGTGCAAACTGTTAACAAGTGAAGGCCGAACATCAGAAGCCGAGTGGGTTGCTTCAGCCTTTGGAGATTCCAGTTTGGAAATGGGATTTGATATCCATGGATTTTATAGACGGGTTGCCAAGGTCAAATAGTGGAAATGAAAGTATATGGGTCATAGTGGACAGGTTGATCAGGAGTGCCCATTTTATTCCAGTTAAGTTAACCAGGACGACACCTGTTTTATCTAAATTGTTCATGAAGAACATAGTTAGACTACATGGGATTCCTAGTCATATAGTCAGTGATAGAGATGCTTCATTTACTAATGAATTCTGGAAGAGGCTATAGGATGTATTAGGTACCAAGCTTAAGATGAGTATTGAATATCACGCTCAAACGAATGGGCAGACAGAGAGAGTCAATAAGGCACTCAAGGATTTATTGAGAGCTTGTGTACTGGACTTTTGTGGATCTTGGGAAGATCACCTACATTTGCTTGAGTTTTCCTATAATAATAGTTATCAGACTATTATAGGAAAGACGCCTTTTGAAGCTTTGTATGAAAGGCCATGCAAATCACCAGCATGTTGGTTGGAGACTAGAGACAGATTAGTTTTAGGTCCAGATCTGGTTAGAGAGGCGACAGAGAAGATTGAGTTAATCCGAGAAAGGATGAAGGAAGCTCAGTCCAGACAGAAGAGTTACGAGATAAGAGGCATAAAGACCTAGAATTCTCAGTCGGAGGTAAAGTTCTCATTAAGGTATCACCGATGAAGGGTGTGCTATGTTTTAGAATGTCAGAGAAACTAGCACCGTGGTTTTTTGGTCCGCTCTAAGTTATAGAGAGGAACGGGAAACTCGCATATAGAGTAGAGTTGCCAAGCAGTATGGCAGGTGTCCATAATGTGTTTCATATTTCTCATCTTTGCAAGTATGTGCATGATCCAAAGACTAAAATTCCTCCGACGGGGTTGGAAGATTTGATAGTAGAGCTTAATTTGACATTTGTTAGACAACCAGTTCGGGTTGTAGCGAGAGATGAGAAAAGATTGAGGAACAAGATAGTCAAGTTGGTGAAAGTTCAGTGAAGCAACAACGAGAAGGACTGTACTTGGGAGACAGAAGACATGATTAGAGATACTTATCCTGATCTGCTTTGAGGGTATGTCTATATTAGAGTTATATAGATAGTTGCTAGTTAGGTAGGCTAGTATGGTTGTTAGGAGTTGTTACAGATGATTACTATGTTTAGTATTTAGTCCTTAATGGATTTCGAGGACGAAATTCTTTATAGAGGGGAGCCTATAACACCCCTAATTTTTAATAACATTATTCAGGAGATTTAATTAGATAAATTAAATAGAATAATGTAAATCTTAGAGTGATAAGGGGATTGAGATTTGAAAATAAATTAGAGTCTGAGCTTAATGATATAAATGGGCTTATAAATAGTTTTATTTGTAAATTAACAAGGAAACAATTAAAGCAAGGGCTTATTAGGAAATTGCCACACCATTAGGAAATAGTTTTATTTGTTAATTAATAAGGAAACAATTGAAGCAATAGTTTAATATTCTTGTTTCCTTTACCATTCGCGTTCATTTTACAAAACACAAACAAACGCAAACAAAATGAGAATAACTGACCATTACTAGGGAAGAAAAGGGGAGAAATTAAATCAAGTGCAAAGGAATTAAAGCAAGGAAGATTAATCTCAATCAAATCTCAAAGTCCTTATCCTAATCAAGGTGAATATTAATCTAAATCATCTCTATTTTGTTTTTATGATCATTTGATTTTCAGGTTTAAGATTAAATCCATTATAATGATGATTTTGATGATGATGTGCTTGGACTTTATAACATGTTTGATTTAAACAAGATTGTTTGAATATAGTTTTACACGGTTTTAAGGGTAAAACCGATTATAATGAATTTCGAATGCCATGATGAAATTATAGGTTATGTAAACTATGATTTTGGAGATGGGTTTTAATTTTTATAATTTTCCAAGCCATGGAAATTTTATTATTAATTTTCAAAGGAAAATATGAATAATTGAGTTTAGGAATTAATTTCGGTTATTTTATGAAGAATTTGGGTTTGAAATTTTTATATGTTAGATTACATATTGAAAGTGCATTTCTACAATTTTGGGGATTTTTTCTAAGTAATTTACTATGGAAATTAAATTATTTTAGAAGAAGGATTTAATTGTTTTGCTTAATAGAAGGGCTTAATTGTGAAAACTAGTCTTTGTTTAGATCTGAAATTATGCGGCAGTTATTTGGGTAAAGAATTTGAAAAGTTTATGGCAACCAATTAAATGTTTACAAATAGGCAGGTTAGTTGTAAAGTTATTACTTTAATTGGCATTAAATCAGTCTTTACCCAGAAAAGTAAGTTCCGCCTCCTTTAGAAGCCACCTTTCGACCCTATGCTTTCGCCTTCAACCAAGTCAAAACCTACCAGGTTGAAACCAACTAAGCTGAAACCAATGCACAAGGTATCACAATGTTTGTACGTAGTGGATCGGAGAAGGGTGGAAGGCATTGTGTCGAAACATAGCTTTCGATAGGGTCGAAACCTTTGTTTTACTATCTAAAGAAATGCGCTTGTCTGTTTTTAATAAATGCTTTCGAAGGAGTCGGAACAGATGCTTTCGAAAGGGTCTTCTAAATGGCTTTTAAACGGGTTGCTACCTTTTTGTTTAAGTGTAGCTTTCAAATGCGTTCCTATGTTTTAAACTAATGCTTTCAAAAGGGTAGTCTCAACCCAATTGAAATCGTGTTGCCATCCCTATGCCTGTCGAATGGATTGAAGTCATTAACCAATTCGAAAGGTAGCTTTTGTTTTAAACCTCTACTAAGCCACTTTCTAAAGCCTTCGAAAGGATTTAGGGTTTTCGAAGACAATGGCTTCAAAAGAGGTTTCGAAGCTATCCTTCAAATATGTTACTTAAATATTTTGAGCTTTCGAAATGATGGTTCTGAAGCCATCAATTTTCCCCAAACAATTTTATATGAAGATCAAAGGTTTCGAAAGGGGTACTTTCGTATATATTCACTTTGAACCAAAATATATTTTTAACGATAAACCCAGTGGGTACTTTCAAATGATTTCGAAGCTATGCTTCTATAATTGAATAGTAATACTTTAGTACATTCGAAAGGTTTCGAAAGAAAGGTTTTAAAGTGTTTCGAAAGGCATGTGCCTAGTGTTTTGAAAAGCAGATTTGAATGCTTTCGAAAGGAAGTTTTCTAAGGGTTTCGAAAGTCAAGATTAAAGGTTTCGAAATCCTTAGTTTTCAAAACAAAGAACCCAATCTCAATTTTTAAAGGTAAAACCCATGGCATTAAAAAGAGCTTTTAAATGCTTTTAAATTGGAGTTTTTGAAGAAGCTATCCTTGATAAAATAATAGGTTAAAGGGATTAACCATGTTTTATATAAAATTGATTTCAAGGATATTAAACCACGGATGTTGAAGATTATTATGTTAATATGTTTGCTTCTTCTAGTTTATATATTCACTTTAGTATGGACCCATAACTATAAGTTAGGAGAAAGGGGCAGAATAACCACCTAGGTTGACCTAGTAGTGAATATAAATTGAATCAACTCTTGAATGAGTAGAATTTCATCTAGGAGGTCAGATAGACCAGAATGTAGGATGCCTAAATAGAGAAGTTGTCAGATAGACGGGTTCATAGTAAACCTATGAAAACTATGACTAGAAAGAGTTATTGGCAAGGGCCAATAAGTTTGTAGTGAATCCATGAAAACTATATCTGGATTAAGTTATTGACAGATGTCAATAGGTTCCTAGTCAACCCTTGAAAACTAGGATAAGAGGGAAGTTATTGGAAATACCAATAAGTTCAGGGAGAACCCATGAAACAATAATGTTATTGGCAGGTGCTAATAGGTTCTTAGTTATCCCATGAAAACTATGAAACCAGACAGGGAGTCCATAAGTATTAAACAAGTTATTAGTTAGCCCATGAAAACTATTAGGTTAATAGTGATCCTAGAAATTATAACTAAGAAAGAATGTCAAATGAATGGGGATAGGTAATCTAGAATTGATTTACTTGTTTGCATATCATCATAATATTTTGAATTGCTATATTTTAACCATTGTGGATGCAGGAGCACAGTATATGGTTTTATAAAGTTTCGAATAAGATACCGGTGAGGGGAAAACCCATTCCGCTAAGCAGCGTGGTCTCACTAGATATCTAAATGGTTTGAGATGGTAGATTATTATTCATACCAGACTTTATGTCTGACTTTATGTTTTCCCCTTAAACTCTCGGGTGCTTAATTAACTTTGAGTAGTTTGAGAGTTGAGGTTTTCAGTACATCATTAGACGAATAAGCTTCTAAAAACGTGCAAGAGGCATGATAGATATTTAGAGTTCTTTTCTCTTTTGATTCCGCTGTGTTTTGTTGTAAAGGAAAAGTTGTATAATTGCCTAGTTATATACTCTGATCATCCAAGGGAGCATCTTCATATGTCGCTCTTGGCCTATGTTGTAATAATTATATTTTCTCTGAACGTAGTTAATGATTATGGGATTATGTAATGAATTCAAAGTGCTTTGAAATGGAATGAGAAAGTTGTTTGTTGATTTTAATTTTTTTTCCATATCCATGTGTTTCTGTTATATTAATGTAACATTACAGTATTTGGTCGCTGAGGATTATTAAATATGGATGACTGCAGCATCTGTAGCCGTTAGTTTTGGGCGTCGAAGTGGTGGATGTTACATACTTCCTCTTTTGTAAACAGTCTGGTTTAAGGAGTTTGATATGTTTCACCTCTTTGTTAGCTTCTCCACTATTTAGCTCTATTTTCTATCCCAATCTACAAAGCTAAGTGTAAGACAATGTACATCCTTATGCAATGATAAGTTTACACTTGAGTTTACAACCATAAACTAAAGGCTTTCCATGTTCCTTCTACAACCCTATAATTGCTACTTGGCAACTACAAATAATATATAACGTATTTCTTACATGGAAGCAAATTTGTTGATTAATGTAGAGATAACATGACATGAGTTTGCATAAGAAATTTACCTTACTAGTCCTTAAAAGCTCACATACAAGCTAAAAATCTACTAATTTCATTCTCATTTCAATCTTCAGTCATCGCCCACTGGTGATGTGTACATTAAGTTTCAATCGGTTTCAATGTTGTTTACCTCGTCAAAATAACTTGTGACATCACAATGATCTCTTGTATAAAAACATACTATACTGATAAGGTCCACTGTATATGCAAAGCATAATACTCTAGATATCTAATGTTGTAATCTTATAGGCCTGAAGTTATTAAATTCTTCTCCTTTTGTATTCTTCTTTCTTTGTGATTACTAGAAGTGTTTATGCATTCAAAATAGTAATGCCATGACTATAACTTGTATGAAAACACACTATTATTTGACCTTTACCATTGTAATCTAATGGCATGAGCTGACTTTTTGCATGATAGAAAAAGTTTGTTAATTAACTGAAAATGTTTTTTTTTTCTTTTTTCATTTTATCATGTTACATGCAATCTTCATGACACAAAAATATTATTGTCTGATTAGTCTAAACATATGTGTTATTTTCATGTATGACCACAAAATCACCCCATGTATTTAAGACTTTGTAATTTTACTCCCGAACTCACATGTGTAGTGAAAAATTGGCGATTGATAACAATTCAACACCACGGTGCGCTGCGGAAGCGATTTCAAATCAAGACCTAGTATTTTCTATTTGAATACCAATGCAACTTAAAATATCAATTATGAGAACACAATCAACAATATGAAAAACAAGAGACACAGAAGATTTAACATGGTTCGGATGTGAAGATCCTACGTCCACGGAGACCCAATAACCCTTTTATAATTATCACCAGAGATTACAAGCCAATACAATGATTAGAGAGATACAATAGGTGGAGACTCTCTCTAATCAATTACTCAATTGAAGAGATTAATAATAGAGCACTCAAAATAGAAAAACCCCAATTTGATTTCGTTAGGGTTTCTATTAATTACAATTATTGGAAATCTGATTAAAACCTAATCTCTTGATTTGGAAGATGATTAGGAGACAATATATAGATGACCTAAATGATCTAGATCATCCATCCACATCAAAAGAATCTGCACCATCAGTTTAGAGAATCAAGCTCCGGAATTTACAAAATTGCCCTTCAGAATTCGAAACTGGGAGAATTGCCTTCGTCGCCTCAGACGTCTGACCAGGGGGGTCAGACGTCTGTAGAATGTTTCGGGAAACATTCTGAAACAGGGTCAGACGACTGACCTGGGTAGGTCAGACGTCTGCAGGAAGATTCAGGTTGCAGCTCCACCTCTTCTGACAACTCTTCTTCCTCCAACCAACTCCAATGCTTTCCAATGCATAGCTCTATCGAATCTTCACATCAAACACATATATGAATCACATAAATTCAACACTCCACCTCGATTCAATATATGTATGTCTCATCAACAAAGTATCATAGGGGTTATTGGATCTCGCGCCCAATGGTGCCTAAGCAGTTGGAATCAAATGGATCATGTTTGAGCAATGCTCAAACTTATCCTTGGGAAGTGGCTTTGTCATCATATCTGACGGGTTATCTGAAGTATTCACTTTCAACAACTTGATCTTACTCCGTTCTTCCTCCAGCATAAGAAAGAAACCTCTAACATCAATGTGCTTCGTTCGTGAACTATAAGCCTAATTATGAACAAGATGAATTGCACTCTGACTGTCTGAAAATAGCTCCACGGTCTTCTGCACCATAAAAAGATCATCCAACAACTGAAGTAAATACAAACCCTCCTTAGTTGCTTCAACAATCGATATCAATTCTGCTTCGGTAGTTGACAGAGCTACAATAGATTGCAGCTTTGATCTCCATGAAATCGAGCCTATGCCAAGTGTAAAAACATAGCCCGACACTGACTTCCGTGCATCTTTATCCCCAGCATAATCTGAATCACAGTATCCTCTAAGTGAGATGTCGCCATCCACTCCACCATATAACAAGCCAACAGATGAAGTGCCTCTAAGATACCTAAGTATCCACTTTACTGCTTGCCAATGTTCCTTGCCTGGGTTAGACATATATATATCGACTTACAACACCCACTGCGTGGGCCAAATCTGGTCTAGTGCATACCATGGCATACATAAGACTACCAATAGCACTGGAATAAGGTATATCCGCTATATACCTTTTATCTTCTTCCGATGTGGGAGATTGGTCTTTTGACAATTTAAAATGAGAGCCTAATGGAGTGCCAACCGGTTTGGCTTTCTCCATTCCAAATCGAGTGAGGACCTTCTCGATGTATTGCGCCTGAGTGAGTCTCAACTCTCTCCGCTTTCTATCTCTGCAAATCTCCATACCCAATATTCTTTGTGCTTTTCCCAAATCCTTCATATCAAACTCCTTGCTAAGTTCAGTTTTCAACTCCATAATTCTTACCATACTCCGAGATGCAATTAACATATCATCAACATATAACAACAGATGTATTAAATCATTATCACATCTCTTGAAATAAACACACTGGTCTTTGAAGCTTCTAGAATATCCTTGTGAAAGCATAAACTTATCAAATCTCTTATACCATAGTCTAGGTGACTGTTTTAGTCCATATAGGGATTTGTTAAGTTTACAAACATAGTCAGGCCTGCTACTATCAATGAACCCCTCCGGCTGCCGTAAATAAATTTCTTCATCCAGATCACCATGCAAGAATGCAGTTTTGACATCTAGTTGCTCCAACTCCATATCATAATGAGCCACTAATGCCAATAGAATGCGAATGAAGGTATGCCTAACAACTGGGGCAAAAATGTCATGATACTCAACTCCCTTTTTCTGAACATACCCCTTTGCTACTAACCTTGCTTTATATCTGAAATTTCCATTGCCGCCGTCTTTTACTCTATAGATCCACTTACAACCAATAGCTCTCTTGTTGGTGGGAAGAGGCACTATATCCCAAGTATGATTTTTCTGCAAAGATTCAATCTCCTCTTCCATAGCAACTAACCAACTGGAACTGTCAACTGAAGCAATAGCGTCTCTATAATCTCTGGGTTCGTCATGGACAACATTCAAAGCATATGTTGCCATGTCATCGAAGTCAACGTCTTCGATGCTCAATCCAACAAAATCATTAAGCCAATTAGGCTTCTTCTTCTGTCTAACAGGTCTGATCTCTAAACTAGCTCCACCTTGAGTCTGATCCTCTGTACTAATCTCAGTACTTTCCTCATCAACCACGGTGTCATCGGAAACACCTTCAGAACTTCTACGAAAAGGAATAGTAGATGACTTACTTTGTGTTTGGTATTCTTCATTTGTCCTCTCATTGTCATCTGATGAGGAAGGCTCCACCTTCAACATAGCCTTCTCATCAAAAGTCACATGCCTGCTGGTAACAATCTTTCTGCTAATAGGACACCACAATCTATATCCCTTCACTCTTCTTCTATAACCTAGAAAGATACACTTGCGAGCTCTAGGTTCCAGCTTCCATCTTCTCTCATGTACGTAAGTTGGACAACCAAACACTTTGAGGAATGAATAGCTAACAGGCTCTCCTTTCCATACTTCTTCAGGGATCTTCATGTCTATGGCGGTAGAAGGTGTGCGGTTGATGAGGAAAGCCGCCATAGATAAAGCTTCTGCCCAAAATCCCTTTTTTAACTTTGCAGTCAATCTGAGGCAACGAGTTCTCTCCAATAATGTCCGATTCATTCTTTCAGCAACTCCATTGGACTGAGGGTCGCCAGGTGTGGTGTAATGCCTCTTGATACCTTCAGACTCACAATAATCGATGAATTCCTGTGATACAAATTCACCACCATTATCTGAACGGAGAACTTTCAATTTCTTTCCTGACTGCTTCTCAACTGTAGATTTCCACTTTCGAAACCTGTCAAAAGTTTCACTCTTCGACTGTAGAAAATATACCCAAACTTTACGAGAGAAATCATCTATAAATGAAACGAAATACCTGGCTCCACCTAAGGAGGGGCAAGGGGAAGGTCCCCAAACATCTATGTGAACATACTCTAAGACAGCCTTTGCCTTATGCTCTCCAGTACCAAAAGAAATCTTCGTCTGCTTCCCAAGAACACACTCTTCACAAAAGCCAAGCTTTGAATGATGAACACCATCAATCAAACCTCACTTTCTCAACTCATCCATGCTGCGCTCACCAATGTGACCCATCCGTAAATGCCATAATCTGGAAGAGTCTGAATCAACAGAAGTAACAGATGCTGATTAGCCAACTACAGTAGTGCCCTTCAAAAGATAAAGATTTCCTGCCCTTACTCCTTTCATAACTATCATAGAACCCTTTGATATTTTCATCTTCTCTCCTTCAACTACAATCTTCAAACCAAGCCTACTCAGAGCCCCAATAGGTATCAAACTTCTTCTCAAATCAGGTACATGTCTAACATCTGTAATAGTACGAATAACACAGTCAAACATTCTAACCTTCACACTACCAACACCAATCATACGACAAGAAGCATCATTGCCCATCAGAACTTCTCCTCCATCAATCTCACGGTAAGTGGAGAAACAGTTCCTATCAGGTGTCATATGATAGGATGTGCCAGAATCGATCAGCCATAGGTTGCTCTTCCCAGAAGAGCCAGAAGCTGTAAACACATCGGTATCACTCTCTGTATCTGACTTCTCAGCGGTAAATGCTGAAGCTTGCTTTGGGTCTCTTCTTCTACCTTCAAGCTTGGGACAAGTTGCTACAAAGTGCCCTGGCCTTTTACAATAATTGCAAGTCAATTTATTAGGCCCCCTAGACTGAGACCTTGATTTATTTCGACCTCCACCATATTTTGACTTGCTTTGACATCTTCCTCTCTGAACAGATAAGCCCTCCGTATCACTGTCTAAACTAGTGCTTGCTAATCTATCCCTCAACACTTCATTATGAAGTCCAGCTTTAACATCAGATAGGCTAATTTTACTACGACCATAAATCAAGAATTAACAAAAGCAGTGTACTCCTTAGGCAAGGAACATAAAAGGATTACCGCTTGAGCCTCATCTGTAATTTCAACTTCCGCTGCCTTCAAATTCATTACTAAGGTGGTTAGGGCATCCACATGCCCCATGAGATCAGCACCAGGCTTCATTTTGTACGAATAGAGTTGTTGCAGAATTATTCTGTTAGTGAGAGACTTGTCCTGATATGCATCAGAAAATGCATCCCATAATTCCTTTGCTGTTTTCTTTTGAGAAAATTCTCTAAGAACCTCATCTGAAAGACTAAGCTGGATGGTAGTTAGGGCTTCATCTTCCATCTCTTCTAAAGTTTCACTATCTAACTCTTCAGCTTCTCAGGCGCAGAAATTATCTTAAAAGTCTTCTCCTTCTTTAATACGGCCTCCATCTTCATCTTCCAAGTTCCAAAGTCTCCCTTTCCATCAAAACGAGTAAGTCCATAATTGACCCCAGATCTAGCAATAGATTTACTTGAAGTAGCCATTAATATCCAAACGGAACAATAACACCAGCTCTGATACCAAACTGTAGTGAAAAATTGGCGATTGATAACAATTCAACACCACGGTGCGCTGCGGAAGCGGTTTAAAATCAGGACCTAGTATTGTCTATTTGAATACCAATGCAACTTAAAATATCAATTATGAGAACACAATCAACAATATGAAAAACAAGAGACACAGAAGATTTAACTTGGTTCGAATGTGAAGATCCTACGTCCACGGAGACCCAATAACCCTTTTATTATTATCACCAGAGATTACAAGCCAATACAATGATTAGAGAGATACAATAGGTGGAGACTCTCTCTAATCAATTACTCAGTTGAAGAGATTAATAATAGAGCACTCAAAGTAGAAAAACCCCAATTTGATTTCGTTAGGGTTTCTATTAATTACAATTATTGGAAATCTGATTAAAACCTAATCTCTTGATTTGGAAGATGATTAGGAGACAATATATAGATGACCTAAATGATCTAGATCATCCATCCACGTAAAAAGAATCTGCACCATCAGTTTAGAGAACCAAGCTCCGGAATTTACAAAATTGCTCTTCAGAATTCGGAACTGGAAGAATAGCCTTCGTCGCCTCAGACGTCTGACCAGGGGGGTCAAACGTCTGCAGAATGTTTCGGGAAACATTCTGAAACAGGGTCAGACGTATGACCTGGGTAGGTCAAACGTCTGAAGGAAGATTCAGGTTGCAGCTCCACCTCTTCTGACAACTCTTCTTCCTCCAACCAACTCTAATGCTTTCCAATGCATAGCTCTATCGAATCTTCACATCAAACACATATATGAATCGCGTAAATTCAACAGCATGCTTATTATAATATATGCATAATGTGATTTAAATACATAATTTATTTAATTTGAGATATCCATAAAATTATGTAAATATATGAATAATGTGATTTAAGTATTTAATTTATTTAATTTGAGAAATACATGAACAGGTGCTTAACTAAGCCTCGCTCATTTCTGGAAACTGAGAAACTGAGCATGGCACTCAGTTTTGGAAATTGAGCGCGACATCAGTTTGGGAAACTGAGCACGGTTCAGTTCTGGAAACTGATCCTCACTCGATTATGGAAACTGAGCCTGACTCGGTTAAATATTGTGCCTGGTCCAGTTCTGGAAGCTGAGCCTTGTCCAGTTCTGGAAGCTGATCCTCGTTCAATTCTGGAAGCTGGCCCTCGTTCAGTTCTGGAAGCTGTGCCTGGTCCAGTTCTGGAAACCGAGCCTAGCCCAGTTCTGGATGCTGATCCTGGCCCAGTTCTGAAAGTTGTGCCTCGTCTAGTCCTGAAAGCTAAGCCCCATCCAGTCCTGAAAGTTGAGCCTCGCTCGGTCCTAGAAGTTGAACCTGGCTCAGTTATTGAAACTGAGCGTCGAACTCAGTTATTGAAACTGAGTCAGAGCAAAATCATATGCTTTATTTTGTCATGCTTATTCGCTTGCGGATAATGCTTTGTAGAAACTTAAGATGAGTAATAACCAAAACAAGGTAAAATTGAGACTGTCTTGATATATTTTTCTTTACAACAACTTTAATATCTGGTCAGGTTTTGCCCATCTAGTTATGTACATACTTTAAATGATGACCATAAACAATGGTTTGACTGTCAAATTACTATGAAATGATTTTAAATGTGCAACAAGTTAAAGAGGATATGTTTGAAAATTACCGTAATGTTAACTGGAGTAAGAAACTTAATATCTTTCCTATAGCTAGCTTTTATTTGGTAGACTAATATGTTTGCAAATTAATTTTTTTTGAAATTCCTTTGTAAAACTCTTAGGCATTGATATAATTATAAATACCAGAATTCTTTTGTTGCAATTATTTTCCATGCCATTGTAAAAAATTCATGCATGCTGTCTAGTAAAAAAATGAGTAAGCTAACCATTTCTTTATGTAATAGCTTATCTTCATGGCAAATTAATAAAAATGTCTTCCCTGAATTTTGATTGCGGTTGATAAAACTTGATCCTAAACTCTATATTTGTAGGTTCTGATAAAAGATTTGAAGACACTATCAGATAGTTGTAGATCAAATAGTTGTATTGAACACAACAAAGGGGGTCATGGAAGAAGAAAAGATTCCCGAGAAGCTTTCTCTAGGAGTCTCAACCATGTTGTTTACCAAGAAAGCTAAGATGGTAGTTGCATTTTCTTTTATTACGATTTCAAACCTTGGTGGCTTTTCTTTAACGGTTAAACAATTTGCATAATCCCTATCTTTTTTTTAACCAAACTACTAAATTTTTTTTATAGTTATCTAAGTTTTATAACCATTATGAAAGTGCATTACAAGTAAATGTTGCATAACTGCAATTTTTGTGTGTGCGTGGGTGTGTTTGGTTGGTTGTGGGGAGGGGGAGGAGGATGTTGGGAGTGTGGGACTAACACATAATGAATTATCTTCATTATAGAGTTTTTATGAATACTTTAGACATACCTTTTGCACAATAAAACATCCTTTGTAGTAATTGTGTTATGTCCCTCTTCTATAATGTCATCTTTTATTGATCAATAAAATATAACCTAAAAAATAGTGTTTGGTACAAGATTATGCAAACAAATATCCTTTGTAGAAGTTGTGTATACATATGAGTCCTTGCATTTATATATACTTTGGGACAGTGATAAATAATGAGACAGTAATAGCATAGGTGTTAATTTCATCCCCTTGCATATCAGCCAACTGAAATGGACTTGACGAGGCGATATACTTAAACTAATCTCTGTTTACAGTTATAGCACACAAGTGTTTATGAAATCCATACCAGTTTAATTTTTTTTAATGTGTTTATGTCTTTTCTATTTATTAGATTATGGCCCCACTTATTATTCCCCTTTTTTTAAAGAGCACAATCAGAAGTGCGTATTGGACATTAGTGAAAAACGATAAAAAAAAGTTGATACAATATAAGTTTTGTTTGGAAAAAAATAGTTAGCAAACAAGATCTTGCCTTTTGTTATCCCTAAAGATTACTTTCGTATAGGGAAACTAAATCAACATATAAAATAAACTATTTATCCAGACTAGACCTTATAAGATATCACCATTTCCATAAAATCTTGTAATTAGTTAGATGAAGAAATGATCCTTATTGATAAGGAATTGGCAGTTTACTTCATTTCTTATGAATTAATGATATATTGGACAGTATTATGTAAACTAAGAAGTTTACCAATATAAAATCCTTTACAATTTGGGAAATGTGACTAAATAATGAAATTAGTTGATCAGATATGTTATTCTTCATTGATATTGAAATATGCGACTAAATGATTTTTTCCACTTAATACTAAATAATTTGATCATATATCATTTATTCTCCATTGATATGTAAACATGTTATCCATGCAGGATCTAATAGTCAATACTTTCTCATATGTTAGTAAATATGTTACTGATTTTCGCACTAGTGATTATTTTCCAATTATCCTTATTTATGATAGTTTATGATTATCTATCAGGTTTTTAAACTTTGATGGCTAAATGGATGTTATTTAATATTCGATACATTCATGATTAGTGGTAGATAACATGTATTGAAAAAAATACCTTTTCTATGAAACATTATTCAAAATCTTAATGTTTTTAGGGTAAATGCAAGTATGATGATAATTCATCAGGTTGCCTAACGAAGTTAAAATATCTAGAATTAAGGTACTATCTCTTAGGACCTAATGTATCAATGATGAGAGTATGTATTACAAATGCATTATCATTTTGAATGATTTAGTTACTCATTTATTTATTCTTCCATTGCTATTTTAGTTCATCTTATATCACCTTAATTCGCGTATACACAATAGAGATATTGACAGGCTGTTATGTATTAGTTCAAGAGTGGGCTATTACAAAATTTTCATTGCAGACTATGCGAGAAAATATACGATATAATATAATTTCCATTATCAGCATTTCACAAATGAGGTTTTAGTCAATAACATGGTTTTTCTTTTCCTTGTTCATTTCAAAAATGTTAAATCGGTACTGGAATGATCTAGAAGTTCTCCAAAAGCTAGGAAAGCAATGGGAATGCCCACATCAAGTGAAAGTGCTTCATTTACTGAATTTTCTAGACTTGAAGAAACAAAAGAGGAAATAGGATATGAGGACGAGTCAATTTGTGCATCAGACTGTTAGAGCTGGTGATGTGGAGGTAAAACAACATACAAAATAGGCTCTACACATAGTACTTATTTTATCTTAAAAACAAACAAGCATATGTTTTTGGTTGGTTGGCCTTGTATGGATGTTTTCAAGCCTAATCCATATGTAAGTTGTCAATTTATTTATTTCACCTTGCTTTTTTTTGAAATGGAACTTTATATACAACATGTCGCTAGGACAACATATCACATGTCAATAAACGTTCGAATCACGCTACACAAGTTACGAACTTGTGACTTCTCGCACCAAAGCCGAATCACTTAACCCCAGGGACAATGGTGCTTGTCATTACCTTGCTTTTCTTAGTGTTTATTAAATAATTGGATGTTATTTGTGTTATTGTTGTATTCTATCAAAGAATTAATGGTATTGGTTGTGCTATCTAATCTGTTGTGATTGAAACAAATGATTATTCTTGTCTATGTTGCTGATGATAATAAACACTAATACATCTTCATTTCAAATTTTGTTGCAGCTTTCACAACGCTTATAACTGTTGGGATGGGAAATTTTCCAATGCTTATAACCGTTAGAAAATTCTCCATTCCAAATAGTTACAAGTGTTAGGAAAGTGGAATTTTCCAATGGTTATAAATGTTGGGAAAATGGAATTTTCAACGGTTATAACTGTTGGAAAAAACGTTGTAAAAATTGCCACGTACCCATTTGTAACGTTTATAACGGTTACAAATTTCATTTGTAATGGTTATAACCATTGAGAAAGAGCAATTCTGGTGTTGTGATATTATAAGATACTTAATCTCAGAACTTTTATCTTTTAAAATATAAACTAGTAAACTTTTTGTTTAAATCCTTCAATGGTTTGGTTTTAAAATGGAACCATGAAATCTCCTTATTTTAACCAATGTTAATTAATTATACTACTTCATTTAATTCCATTTATAACCATTTAGTCCTAATTTTTGACCAATCTGATTTAACATTAATTATACTTAGAGGTTAAGTAAACGTTAATGTTAGTTAATTACATTTATTTCCTCAATTACATATATAAATATTTTCGATTCGAATTATTCAAATCAACTTTTCCTTTAAAACATTTTAATAAGGAAGATTTTACTTTTTAAAATTTGGATTTTTAATTCAAACTGTTTATTAAATTTTGTATTCTAAAAATTCAATTTTTTATGCCAAATCATTCTCTTCAAAGATGAACTTTGCCGTCTTTATAAATCATCCTTTATAACGTTTACTAAAAACTAGAGTAGACGAGGACAACTTCCATCCTATTATTTTCTTAATACACATTGTACTACCTTTCTCAACCTTAGCGGAGGTTCTAATAACATATAAGGGGGACTTCTGAAATGGTATGTGCAATTACTGCACATATTTGTGGAAATTATCCCTTTTTTCATTTAGTTTCCTATATTGTTTCTAATTACTAACATTATTTTATATAAATTTCTAACATAGTTTCTATTTATATATTATGATGTCACTACTATTTATTGTACTACATAAACTGCTCTTATTTAAATTGTTTCTCTTTATATAACTTTTCTCTTAATTGATTGTTTTCTTTATCAAATTATCGCAGTGCGTTCGTCTACTGCTTTATTTTTGGGTCTCTAATCTTCTTTCCTCATTCTATTAACCCCATTTTAAACTTGTACCACTTCCTGTTATCCACCCCTAAAAATAATATTACAACTTAAAATTTTTCATTTCAGAAAAATCAACGAGCTATGTATGCTCTACTATTATTTTTAGAAAATAACTTTTTATGAAAACACAATTACTGAAATTTTTGATTTAACTAATTTTAATTTCTACTAGAAAATTTTACTTAATTAAAATGTAGATATTTAATTTTCTTTGAAAATTTAATGTTTACTTACCTTTCAAAAATAGGGTTTTTCTACCTTCAAATAATTCCTTTGAAAATCATTTCAAATGTATTATTTAAGTATTTTTCTATAACTTTTATATTAAAATCATTTCTACTTTATGTTAAATTCTTTTATATGGAGT
This sequence comes from Allium fistulosum, assembly GCA_030737815.1. Lineage (NCBI taxonomy): Eukaryota > Viridiplantae > Streptophyta > Magnoliopsida > Asparagales > Amaryllidaceae > Allium > Allium fistulosum. The sequence continues at coordinate 370,911,912 of CM060902.1, read as the reverse complement.
CATACTTAGAGGGGATTTTTATTTGTCCCTTCTTTTGGACTTTTCTTCTTTTCTACAACTTATTGACTCTTCTTCTCCTAGAATATTAAAAATCCAACTATCATCTTGGAGTGATTACTACACACCTTCTTTCAAGAACTTATTTAACTATTACTTCTAGATATCCGCAACATATAGATTATTCGTTTTCCATTTATCTGGACCTATTGTACATCATCAATCGGCAACCTTACGGGGATCTACAACCGTTGGGTAATCGAGGTCCAACAAGGGAGTTATGTCCCATCTAGCTTCAGGGGATCCTTCTATATGCTGCATATATACTCTTTCTAAGTCAACGCCATCCAATATGACCTACTTCCCATGGGGACATCGGGATCAGAGTATATATTCAACTTTATATATTGTTCCAACTCATAGTCGCACTGTCCATCTTTTAAGAATATGGTTGCAACTTTCTCTATAGTCGGAATTTGTAGAGTTTGGTGTATAATATATACAATTATAGTAAAAACCAAATATGTTCACTCATCATATCCTAATTTTTAACATGTACTGACCTAATCTCTGATACCAAATGTAACAACCCACTCCTTAGTGAGTCCAAATTTTCGTTAAATCATAATTCCAAGTCCACCAAAGTACGAATCGTTGGTATTCGGTATCCTGAAAATTACAAAAGTACATCAGAGCACTATCAATATAAACTCACAACGGAATAGTATAGTATAATAAAACATATGATTGCTGACCAAGGCAGAACCATTAATCTTTAGTGTCCCTGTTAGTGTCCGACATGCATAAGGAAATCTGTCCTTCCATCGTTTCCACCTTGTACCGGTACCTATCCATCTAAATCTATCCTATGGTTTGTAATGAGGAGGGGGTCAAAAAAACATTCTGGTAACTAGTAAATTATACACTTTATACATAACACTAGTTTATACTGATTGTCTTCCATTACATGTAATATCTATTGTTTTTATTTAGCCCTCTTGACTTCATGTACGTGTATGATTCATCTTATTTACCCTATGTAGAAAATAACTACATACGTGTGTGTGTGTGTGTAAGTTCCATAGTGCCCCTTTGAACCAAGATACTTTCCCCACTAGTATCTATAACCCCGCACCTCATCAGGATCCATCATCAACGCAATATCATGCCTTCATCATTGTGCATACCAAAGAACTCCCAAGGTGCCTAATAACGGCATCATAATAGTTTAGCCATATTCTATTCATTTTTGAAACACCTCCATAAAAGTGTTATCTAGCATTGCCTCCTAACAACAAACAAACTAGCAAACAACTGTGAAGTAGTCCATGTCCTAAAGGGGATCTACACTAGTAGGGAAATAGTCCGTTTAGGCCTAACACCATCCTTCCACTAACCGCTCAGGACCGATGATGTTTTCAACCTGTGTAAACAGCTCCTACTTTTCATATATGTGCTCACCGTCCCATTTAGATCACCTAAGGCAATCAAGAAAATGCCTACTTGGTTACTTAAACATACCCCTAAAAGGTTAAAATAGATTCTACTTGTATTTTGATGTAACGACCGAGGCGAACTTTCCTACTGGTATATTCCCTTCACCTATATGCGAATGTATAATCCTACGGGTCCTACAGTTGAATATGTCTTAAATTAGTATAATCTATACATAACTGCCGGTAGCCCGTTAAGGTGGGCAGACTTCAGTTGTGTAACACTACTGACCTCACATTCCAACCCATTTTAATGACTATGTCATTCTTATTTACCTAAGCTATTAGCTATAGTCAATAGTTCACACCTGTCATGAACGCATATTTGAGGTTATATATATATGTGTGTGTGTGTGTATTCATACTTATTTATTTACTACGCCTCCAATGTTCAAGTGCTAATATTTAGTTATTTTTATATAACTGACTCCTTGTTTCATTATTGTCAATTTACCGCTTACTTTTAACTTAAAAGATATAAATATCTTTTACAGCTTACTTCACTTTTAAATTGATTAATCACTCTTTACTGCTTAACTTCAACTTGCTACTAGTAGTGTATTGTACTGTTCCTTATTAACCATTGTTATCTTTCTTTGGTTACTATAATCTTCGTAGTTACTTATTTCATCATTTTACATATACTTCATCGTTTATTATTTATTTTCTAATCTTACTGTGTACCTTAGACTTTTTATTAAATTGTTGTTATTATCTTTATTTACACTATTTTGGTTGACTTAGGGATTTTTCATTTTGATGCGTTGGAATTACACCCTCCAAAAGGAAATGTTAACGCTATAAATTTCCATAACTTACATAAAGAGGACTTGTGTTAAGTTTGAAATTATAAGGAATTATCTTTTTGTTTTTATTGAAATAGATAGTACAAAAGGTAAACATCCATATTTTATACATTTATTTCTTTTAGGCATATTCTTTGTTACTTCAAGTGTCATACATTAATTTATTTATAAAATTGGATAATTTACATAAATTTACATTGCCACACTTCATTCCAATTAATTAAAATACAACTTAAATCCCAATTCAATTTATGATAACTTCTAATTCCCATTTACGCATATATATCATTCTACCAACAAACAAGGAATTACTACAGTCTAATTATTTTAGGGACTACTTTTACCATTACTTTCCATATTCAATTATGCAATATTAAATCAAAGTTAATCATTCACAGAATATGCAGGCATGGTTTATCAATTCATTACATGTATATCTCTAAACCTACAACTCCAAAATTAGTTTCAGACATATAGGAATAGATTTGCAACGGTAGAAATTCAATATTATATAAAAATATATAATTTCCCACTCACCTTTCAGCTTTTCAAATATCCAGATCTAAACCCTGTTATTCCTGTTTGACTCCCTTTTTCTCCCTCGAAATACGTATCGCAAGGTTATGCATATTTATTAAACATTTAGATCCGAGAAGATACTTAAATTTAATTTAGATCTAGATTTAGATTTACCTTTTCATCGCAGAATTGATTTACTCTTTATTCTTGTTCTCTTTTATTTTCTGCTATCCTCCACAAACACACGCGCGCGCGCACACACACATATATATAATATACTAATTTATAATTTCTATATTTCCTAGAATTTATGGAGAAAAGAAAATGGTAGAGCTACACTCTTTGATTTAGAAAATATGAAAAGAAAAGTGAGAAATTGGGACTATATTTATAGGCACACAAATAAATTCCATTTGTTAGATTTTAATTTATTAAATTCGGGCCGTTAGGCCTAGATTCAATCTCGCCACCACAACAACCACCGGTCGACCTCTATACTCTTACCAGTCGACTGCTAGGGGTCATTCGGTCGCTATATATATTAATTTTTATTTTCTTTCCTTTATTTGGTTTTGCGACCAATTTTATTATTAACGTTAGTGTTGTGCAGTTAAAGCGCTTAGTGGTTCTATAGTGGTGGAGGTGCAAAAAGTTATAGTGGGGATAAAGCGAGGATACAGCCGAAAATAGTGGAGGTGCAAAAAGCTTCTTTAGATATAAAACCAAATAATTAGAGTTAATTTATACTCATTCACACATCATTCGTATAGGAAAAAGAAACATTATTTAATCTTGTATAAAAAAACCGAAGAATATCAAGATTTATGCAATCCACATTCTATGATTATAATAGACTTCTAAATTATACTGAGCTTTTATGCCTTAAAATTAGGTCTTTACCATAATTATTTTAATTAAAAGAGAACTAGTAAAACCAACCTTTTTATATTAATATTTCTATAGCGAATGCTGAAAAGATTGATCGCTATTAATTTTACATTTATTTTCTTCCATGCTTACTTAATTAGACTTATTTAATTGATCGCTATTAATTTTACATTTATTTTTTATGATTGCTTACACACTAAGCTGATAGTATTTATTGTCTCCTTTATTTTTAGATGTTAATATTCATTACCTTCACCCTCATAAATTCTTACTTAATTCCTTTTCAATACTGATTTAATTAGATTTACTACATCCATTTCCTTTAAAGTTAATATTTTTATTTAATGCCCACTTTAATACTAAGTTATTAACATTTACTTCCTTAATTGGTTTTGAATTGTTTCCAATCTGCAATCTTCAAACATTAATAACTTTTTCGTTTGAACATCGATCATGAAACTTTATATATGAAAATTGATCAGGAAATCATCATGAACACAACGGTGAAAGTTTCGTAGCCAATTTTCAAAATTTCTAAAAAAAATCTATTTTGGTGTTATAATTATTATTTAATTTCTTTTTAATTAATTATCGTTCAATTTACGAGGTGTTACAACCTCACACACTTCTAGGATCACAAACACCAGGACTCTACATCACTCTTAACCCAGTGCTTTTATTCTAATATACCCCTTCTTCTTTTCGGGTACAATGGGAGGAGATTGCTACCTTCACTCGAGCGAGAGCCCACATCGCTCGTCAACTCTAGATGCTTACATATAGCATCCCAACTCATACCAAGAGACTGAAGATGAGAGGACATGGAGAAAAGATAAAGAGTGCTAGATGAGGATGAAAAACAAAGGTGCTAAGATGATGAAAAAAGCATCGTGGTCTAGAGAAAAACATCAAGATTCTCATTATCGCCTTGGGCATGATTCTAGCACTTCTCAATAATGCACCTACTCTCAAATTCCTCGACAACCACCTTCACTGATTCAACCTCCTGTCGCTACCGTTTCTACCTCCCATAAATTTAAAGAAGTTTAAACTCATGTAGCTACACCTCTACCCCCTACAGGCCCATCCATAGCTGTCGGTTCTATAATGCAAGCGAACATGCCCGACTTCTACCTGGTAGGGTCATGTTTGACTGCAATGCTAAAGATATCTCTTGTCAAGAGGCCAACTAGAAGGTAGATGAAGTTAAGGACCTCTCAAACTTGCGTTTGAGTGGAAGAAGTTGACTAAAGATCTCTTTGATGTCAACTAGATCAGTTAGATGCAAATCCAGTCATTTGAGATAGAGAGGAAAGATCATGACAAGATGATGGGGGGATACAAAACGGAGTTGACTAGCCTTACTAAAGAAAGAGATGATGTAGCACCCTACCTTTATAACATACTACAAAAGATATTACTAGGTAATACTGTTTGATAATACGGAGAATGAGGCGATGTTGAGCTTTCACACATGAATATTTCTTTGGGCTAACACTAGTACATATTTAAAAAATCATAAACAACTCAGTTATACATACATGGTATTGGCATAAAGCAATAAACACATGTGATTCGAGGATATAACAATACAAAATATAAAATAACTCATAGAGATCACAGAGTCACTAATGCAGCGATAACGTATAATATAAAATATACAAAATCGTAAAAGAAATCGTAAAGTAGGAGTTTACACACAACATATAGAAATATTTATGGCTCTCAGCTTGCCCACTCTCAGTTCGCCTCACCATAAATACAATACCCCATGTATTCAACGTTGTTAGAGTGACATCTACTTACAGAAAGTAATTAAACAAATATCAACTTAGGCGTCCCATACCACTTAGTGTTACTCACCCGTTTACTCAATGCTTGTAAATTACACTCATCACCGCATAATTATTCTATATAACAAGTCCAAAGAATAACTAGAGAAATATTGCCAAATTTTCAAATAATTCCTACGCCAAACAATCCCCAAAATTATTTCACTTTTATAATTTTTTTGAAAATCATTCCACTTTAAATAAATTCATTAATTACAATACCTTCAATAATAAATAAGAAAATCACTTCAAAATTCATTGTTTATTTTCAAAATAATTTATTTATTTCAAATCTTCACCTTTTAATTTGTTTTCCCCTTTCCGATCAAACATATATTGTGTTCAACTAATACCATCATCAAATTCAACTAATACACACACCACATAACTCATTAAGGTGTACTGCACTAATTCAATCAACAACAACCATCGAAAATAAATCTCATCTTATAACAATACCACAGCAAATTCATTCATCCATTAAAAATTCAAATTAAAGCAAATAGGGCATATACTAGATCATAATTGTGAGTAAGTAATTTTACTCACCAAATTCCTAAGCAAAATCTTTAATTTGTGCTTCATTGCTCCATCTCCAACCAGCCAGCCATCAACACCCTTCCCCTTCGCTTGCACAAAGTAGCTGCCATCACCTGAAGTCACACACCAAGCTTTCGTCATCGATTGCACGCCTGCCATTAACCTCCAACCCAATGCGCTCTGCCTGTGGCACAACCGCGACACCAACGCACGTGACTCTAGCGTCGACGCTTGTCACCTTCGAGCGTCGCACCTTCTGATGCCGCCAGCTTTCGATGATTGGAGCATGTGGCTTCTTATAATCGACCACAGTTGCCAGCAACCTCGCCAAAAACCCAGCTTCACCTCCTAGAATGCACAACCAAGGTGGTCGTTCCTCTTTAACATTGCGGCATCTTATCACGACCACAACTAAGCATCATGCCCCTTCCCAATTAGGGCTGAAGTGGAAAAATAGGTCATGGGTTTGGCATAGAGTAACGAAACAGAAGTGGAGTGTTTTAGAAAAAGGGAGAAAAGAGTTTAAATGAGCTTGGGCTAGTTTTAAAATAATTTACTTTGCCCATTAATTCACTCTTTCACTTAAATTACTATCTCGTTAATTGTAATTAAATTTTAATTTAATTTAAATTGATTTACATTTCCTTACCTAGAATATATATCAATAACTGCATGATTTTATTCAAATCACCACTCGTATATTCTAATTTAATTATTCATTATACTATTTTAAAACTATATTTATTTTCGAACTATTTAATCAATTGAAAATTATTTACACTTAAAAATATTTTATATTCGATTAAACATATTATTCAATTCTAATATGTTTTAATTATTTACACTTAAACATATTTTATATTCAAGCAACATTCATGTTTAGCCACTTTCTGATAAACTTTCAAGGGTCAAAAACACTTGATCAAGTTATGGTTTGAAAGAACGATTTATTGCATAATGTGTTAATTTCCCAAAAATATTTCGAATTGAAAAAGTATAGATTTCAACTGAAGTTATTAGCCATGAAAACATTAAAATTATGAATAGAAACTACAAGTGTAGTGCCACTTAACAAACACATGTTTTTATCCCTGAAAACATAAAAATTTTGCAAAATATTTAAAACAAAATTTGTTGCTTATGTTCTTAGCTTTCCATAATGAACAAAATTGTCAAAATCGGACAAATCGTTTGAAAGTTACGATCAAAACAATACAGTGCTATTATGTAGAATTAGTGTTTTCGAGGAAGTTATTTAATTCGATTTTTGTTTAGGTTTTTGCATTAGCAAACTTTAGACTTTTGAAAAGTGATAAATAGCAAAGTTGTCACTTATGAAACCGCCTTATCAACGAAAGAAAAATTGACAAAATCAGATCATAACATCACAAGTTATGGCTATTAGTAAAGAATTATAACCTATTTTCTTCCCTTTTTTCCCACTTCAACTATAGTACCTTTATGTCAAAATTTTCCAATACTTTTATACGAGCATTTCAAAAATTTCAAAAAACATTCGATATCATATTTATAAAGCCATTTAAAATCACTTTCTTTCAAATATATTTCCAAAATGATTTCTATTATTCATGAAATACCATTTCATTTAAAAATCTCTTCCAAAACAATTCAATTATTTACATACTTTATAACACTATATTAATTTCAAAAAAAATTTCACAAATTACTTCTAAATATCACTTTAATAAAATTCTTTACCAACACTTATCAACATGAAAATATATAACTTCTTTTGAAAATTTCTTTCTAATCTCAAAATTTCAAATTCACAAAACTTACTTTACCGGACTATTTCTTATTCTAATCTTCTTTTATTGGAAACACACACATAAATAAATTTTATTTTTCACTATACATCATTACAATAAAATTTTAACACTCATAGAAACCATACTAAGTCACACAAAATCATCTAAACATTTCATATGTAATTTATTTCTACCTAAACTATATAAATATATTTAGAATTTACAAATACTTCGAGATATAATATATCGATGTCACCTTGCTATAGTTTCTTAGTGAGTCAATTTCTCAATTGGCTACAATGTTGACCATGTGGTCAACACAACCTCTCCAGCGACATCAACCGTCCACTATTATGTGACGACCCACCTCCTCGACCCTTAGAAATTGACACTAATACATCCTCGGTATTCACGTGCCTTAAATCCAAGTAGAGGCAGATTATCATGGGGTAAAGAAATAAAGATAGACGATGGACAATAATATAATCTCACATCGTATTCAACACATAATTATACATATGAGTAGTACATGCAATTACTCCAAATTATTCCATCAAAGTTACGAAAGGTGCTAAACCAGCTAAGATAGTTATAACGACCTATCCTTACAGTGCTGGTAGATACTAATACATAATATAGGAACATCGGAAAGTGATAGATGACTTCAACAAAAGACACAAAATGCTCCAAGTCCCGTTCCAAAATGCTCCAATCTTACCTAACTAGTTGGCTGCCTAGGAAAATAGGGCACCCAGAGTTTAAGAAAAAAAGAAAATAAACTCCGGGTCAGTCATGGGACTGGTGCGAGAAACTCAAAATATGATGTTTGAAAACAAAAGGTATCTCATAAGACCACGCCGCACTAAACACGGAACGGGTTTTTTTCTTATGATAACCAAAACATTTTTTACGCAGAATATGTGGATATTATTTTTAATGATATTCTTTTGAAAACACTTTTCAAGTAAGAACACACAATCTTAGCCGAAATTGTTACATTATTAAATTCCAGCATACTAGGCTCTATAATCAAATCCGAAGGCACTTATTGGAGAATGGATTTCCAAACAATGACAAGGTAAGGGACTACCTTCCAATAGTGCATCTCTAGAAAAATGCACCCGAGGCTCCAACCTCTACCAACACAGAACCGACCTACCTTTACCATAGATAGTACCGAATATGTCATCACCCCGGTCGTTCCCGACCTACCCAAGAGTTCTCTTTGCATACACCACGTTAATTTAAAATCCGACGTCATAGCGGGAAGAAATATATCTAGAAAGGTGATGACTATTCCCTAATGGGAGCGACCCACTTAGCTCTATCGCATCTACCCTATTTTAGTCACTTCCGGGTGATGAGGCCCGAGGTAACGATTACCTTACTCATGGCACATTCCACCTTGAATGCCACATTGCCAATCCATAATCACAGAACTGATTTCTACAAACATATAAATCATGAACTCGTACGTCTCAAGAAAGGGTGTTAAGCTAAGAGAAGTTGCCTTCTTCGCCACCAATCAGATGATACATTCATAGAGATCAACCAATGTAATTACAATTGCAACGTCAGACATTCGTCCATGCAAGTTGTCTAGGAATAGGACAAACTGAAGGCACTCTCCTACCACATCTTGTCGGGAGTTACTCCTAGGATTAATAATAATTAGTCCTTGCATTGGATATTTCATAACGAAGAGACTACTGCTACTATATGTATATTGGGAGTTTACCCCCAAATGATCAACAAGCAGTCCTTCGATACGAAAATCCGAAATATCATATCCATGTCTTCACTCTGAACACGCAAATTGGTTCAAAGTGGTCTTCGAATAGGAATTACCCAAATCTGACCCTGGTTCCTCAGAACCAATCATCGATTAAAAAGATGTTAAGTTCATATGTGATTATCAATCATCATTCAATTTAATTCATATTTTTATTCATTCATAGATATACCTTAGAGATATATCCATCAAAATATTTCTTTATCTTTTTCAGAGTATATGGAATCATCAAGCCTCATTTATCAAATCCTTTTGGTTAATTTAAACCCTTTTAAATCATGGAATAATTCCAAACCCTTTCATATTTTACTTAGAAAATTATTTCCCATTCATTTCATTTAAATCTTAACAAAGATTTCCTAATTCAAAACTCATAAATTTAATTCGGTTAAAAGCATGTTATCTAGGATGTTAATCCAAAACCAGTAAATGTTAAGTGAGCAGAATCTATAGAAATCATCTACTTCTACTCAATATCAATTCTCGTATTCAACAAATACTATGGGTGGAATAACGGTGAAAGCACCCTTTAAATTCCATGAATAGTATGAGTTCCCTCTTCGGGCTTTAACATCGAGTACAAGAAGATTATCTCCATAAAATTCAAGTTATTTATATTTGGAAAATTATATCCTTTAAATTTGGAAAATTTTGATCCAAGTAAATCAAATTTACTATCCCATCCGTCGGGCCAGTCCGGATAGCCAGGGAGAGCAGGAAACTGGTTCTCCAAACTCAAGCCTAGACACTATCACTCTAACACCCATAAGGCGGTCAAGTAATTTGATCGACTCTAAATCATTTAATATTTAACCATTTCATAAATCCTTCAAATCATATTTAAAATACTTTATTAATCATTTGAAAATATTACAAAAGTTTTGGAAAAGAACGGTTGCGTACTACATTTCAAAAGTTATAGAAAAGTGCTGCGGAAAAGTGCTGTGGAAAGTGCCTTTTTAAGCTATATTGATCAAAACGACCTTTTTATCATTTGTAAACTCATTTTTATAACTAAAATCACTTTTAAAACATTTTAAAATATTTTTAGAATTTATTTCATATTTTTAAACAATTTTAAAGAGGTTTAACATTCCATATACACTAATTCACTAAATAAAGGAAAGTGATTTCCTTTGTGCTTATCGACGTGTATTTCCGTGACTTGCATATAAATTCAACATTCATATTAAACAACCATCATCAATAATCATAATCAAACATATATAACATCCAATAGCATATAATACGATAGTTTAGGAGTTTACTCACTAAACTATGAAAACAAGGAATATACTCACTAAACTATGAAAACAAGGAATATACTCACTAAACTATGAAAACAAGGAATATACTCACATCTTATTTGCTTTGATGGAGACTTGGAATACTTCACCTTTGATAATTAATTTTAGTTCATTTCTTTAGTTTGTGAATAAATTAAAATGAGATATGGACTTGGCTATTTAAAGGTGAAGAGAAGGGTACTTTAGTCATTTCCTACAGCCTAACCAGATTCGACCACATTTTGGTCCAATAGAAAACATCTTGATGGCCTAATTTGATTTGACCACATTTTGGTCCAATAGACAACATCTTGATGGCTTAATTTGATTCGACCACATTTTAGTCCAATAGGAATCCTCCTTATCAACTATGGCATAACATGATTCGACCAGATTTTGGTCCAATTGCAACCATCCACATGGCAGAACCTGATTCGACCAGATTTTGGTCCAATGGCAACCATCCACATGGAATATAATAATCATTATGCTATTTTGTTTCCTTAGACAAGTAATTATACTGTTATGTTTTATTAGGCAAGTAATTATACTATTCTGTTTTATTAGGCAAGTAATTATACTATTCTGTTTTATTAGGTAAACTTATTCTTAAATAAATCGGTACCCCTAACCGCCTTATAACTCGAACCATCTTTAAACTAACATTTTACATCAGTTTAAAAAAAATCCATTCGAGACGTTTTATCCAAAAAAATTATTCTAGATATAAAATCCATTATTAAATCATTTAAAAACATACCGACTATTCAAATTCAAAGTGATTAAATTATGGATCGTTACATCCTCCCCTCCTTAAAGGAAATTTCATCCTCGAAATTAAGGATAAGAACAAGATAACTCGAAGACAAATATATATAACGAAGTGATACACATGTATAAGATATAGCAAGTGACATCATCACAAGTTGGTGAGTACATCATACACATACAACTATGTATCCATTCTAAACTCAGGGTAGGCTTTACGCATTCTTTCCTCTATCTCCCATGTGCAGTCTGCTGCGTCACCACTCCATTGGACTTTAAACAATCTTACAACCTTCCTCCTTAATTGCTTCTCGTCGTGATCTACGATTCGCATTGGTCGCCAGATAACCGCCAAATTAGGTTCAACTTCTAAATCTTCTTGGGCAGTTGTTTCTATAATTTTCTCTGGATCATGCACATATTTTCGTAGGTGAGATACGTGAAAGACATTGTGTACACTAGATAGCCTTTCGGGCAGTTCCACACGATAAGCTAATGGGCCAATCCTTTCGAGAATAGGAAAAGGTCGAATAAATCGAGGTGCTAACTTCCTTACCCCACCGAATCTTACCACTCCTCTCATTGGAGAAACTTTTAGGAATACATAATCTCAAACTGAGAACTCTAGATTTCTACGCCTTTGATCAGCATAGCTCTTTTGCCTACTCTGGGCTTCTTTTATTTTTTTCTAATTATGTCAACCTTTTCTGAAGCTTCTCTAATCATGTCAGGACCTAGTACTAATCGATCTCTAGTCTCGATCCAACATGCTGGAGATCTACACAGACGACCATACAAAGCTTCATATGGGTCCATGCCAGTACTAGCTTGATAACTGTTATTGTAAGAGAATTCTATCAAATGAAGGTAGCTTTCCCATGAACCTCCGAAATCTAAGATGCAAGCTCTTAGATGATCCTCCAACACTCGATTTACTCTCTCATTTTGTCCATCGGTCTGGGGGTGATATGCGGTGCTTATGTTTAGCTTAGTTCCTAAAGTTGTTTGCAATGCCTCCCAGAACTTACTAGTAAAGATAGGGTCTCGATCACTGACTATACTATTGGGGACACCATGCAATCGAACCACTTCCCTTATGTATATTTCTGCAAGACTTGCAGCAGTTCTCATTGGTTTTACTGGGATAAAATGTGCGCTCTTGGTTAATCGATCTATGATAACCCAAATGCCTTCATTTCTCTTTCTTGATCGGGGTAAGCCATCGATGAAATCCATCGATATTTGGTCCCATTTCAAAGTCGGAATTTCAAGAGGTTGGATTAATCCAGCGGTCTTTTACTAATCACTTTTGACCTGTTGACAATTTGCACATCTACTAATATGGATAGAGATATCCCTCTTCATGCCATCCCACCAAAAAGTTCTCTTCATAACTCGATACATTTTAGTAACTCCGGGATGTACAGAGAGTCGAGAATTATGACATTCTATTAAAACTTCTTGCCTTATCCCATCGACATTGGGAACGCATATCCTTTCATTCGTTCTTAAGATTCTCTGCTCATCTACTTTGAATCCTATCCATCTTCCTGGTATTATATTCTCCTCTACTTTCCTGGCTATTCTTGAAATGATTGGATCCTTGAGCCGACTCTCTTTTATACGATTAATCAAGGTTGGATGTACCACTAAATAAGCTATAATGGCATGCCTTTTGCTTAGCGCATCCGCCACTACATTGGCTTTCCCAGGTGTGTATAAGATATCAAGATCATATGATGCGAGAAATTCAAACCAACGTTGTTATCTCATATTTAAGTCCTTCTGAGTGAAAAGTTACATCAAAGATTTGTGATCCGTGAAGAGCTTGAACTTTTCACCCAGTAGATAATGCCTCCATATTTTTAATGCGAACACAACGGCTAATAATTCTAAGTCATGTGTTGCATAATTCTTCTCATGAGTCTTTAGTTGTTTGCTTGCATAAGCGATGACCTTTCCATGCTGCATTAGAACAGCACCTACTCCTTCCCCACAAGCATTAGTATATACAGTTAAACTGCTGCCTTCATCAGCAAAAGCTAGGACTGGAGCGGTAGTTAACCTTCTCTTGAGTTCTTTGAATGCTTCTTCACATTTTGGTGTCCATTCAAATTTAACATCCTTGATAGTCAATTTTGTTAGATGGGAGGAAATTTTGGAGAAGACTAGAATGAATCTCCGATAATATCCTGCCAATCCTAAGAAGTTGCGGATGTCCTTCGGGGTTTGTGGTTGCTTCCAATCTTGTATAGCTAAAATCTTTTCTGGATCTACTGAGATCCCTTCTCCTGACAAAATATGCCCAAGGAATCTTACTTCTTTCTCCCAAAAGTGACATTTCGAGAATTTAGCTTTAAGTACATTTCTCCGCAATACTTCCAATACAATCTCCAAATGCCTTTCGTGTTCTTTCTCGGTTTTGGAATAGATAAGAATATTATCAATAACAACCAACACGAATTTGTTTAGCACATCTTTGAATACACTATTCATAAGGTCTGCAAAATAGGCGGGTGCATTAGTCAACCCAAAAGGCATAACTAACCATTCGTAAAAGCAATCCGGACCCCTAAATGCAGTTAATGGAATGCCATCCTCAGCTATTCTAAGTTGATGGAATCCTGTGGCTAAATCCATTTGTGAGAATACTCGGGCACCATGAAGTTGATCAAATAAGTCATCTATGCGAGGTAGAGGATACTTGTTTTTAATCATTTGCTTATTTAGGTCTCGATAGTCTACACAAAGCCTTAGAGAGCCGTCGGACTTAGCTACAAAAACTACCGCTGCGCCCTAAATTGAGTGACTAGGTCTAATTAGTCCTTTTTTTAACAACTCGTCAACTTGGTTTGCCAACTCAATCTTTTCCTTCGGCGCCATCCTTCGAATAGGGTGAATAATGGGTCTTGCACCAGGAATTAAGTCAACTCGGAACTCAATTTCCCGATGCGGGGGCAAACTTTTAACTTCCTAAAAAACATCCTGAAATTCCTTGACAACTGGTATAGTCTGAAAATATTTTTGAGATGAGTCTAGTGCATACATGAAACTAACCCTTATTAGACTACGTTCTTCACAAGATATTTCTATAAACTTCCCGAAGCTAGTCCACAAAGTTACCGTCCTTTTAACAAAATCAAGGACAGCTTTATTCTTGGATAACCAATCCATACCAAGAAAAACTTCAAACCCAATAAAGTCAAGAACAAGTAGGTCGCATGAAATTTTTTGGGAGAGGTGAGTAACTCGGACGTTTTCACAAATCATACAAAGATTAATTGTACCGCCTATGGGATTTGACATGCAAATAGGGGTATCTACTATTTTTGTGATCAATTTTAATCTATCAACCAATCCTTTAGCAATAAAACTATGAGAAGCCCCAGTATCAAATAATACTTTAACTAAATCATCATTGACATAAATATTACCTTCAAGAACTCCCTTGCCTTTTACATCAGTAGAGGTTGAAGGCTCGTCTTTGATAGCATAGACCTTAACATGCTCTCCTTTCTACATTAACAGGCACTTGTTCTTCCAATGGCCGGGTTGATGGCAGTTATGGCAGAGGCTATTCTGCACCATGGGAGAGACGGTTCCTTGTTGCTGCCTTTGAACCTTGGGATTCCTGCAGTACTTTGAATAATGTCCTTTCTTTCCATAATTAAAACATTCAACATATTTAAAACGGTTTTCCTAAGATCCTCCTCTGGGCCTGCCTTGCCATGGCTTCTTTTCACTGTTATTGAACTTCCTCTTATTGTTGTTGTTTTGGGTTGCGACTAGATTCCTCTTATCCAAAGCTTCATAACGGAAACCCATATCTATCAAATCCACAAAGGTTCCTTTAACATGGGCAGTCATCCTATCCTGATACTACTCCTTCATCCCAGAAATGAACATCTCGTTTTTCTTCAAAGGCGTGTCTATCAATCCAGCCCCAAAGAGAGACAATTCATTGAATTTGTGCAAATACTCTTCCACAGACATCGCTTCTTGTTTTAGATCCATGAAACTTCTATAGAGGCTGGATTTGCCAGCGGCGGGCATGTATTGCTCTTTAGAAACTTCTTTAAATCTTGCCCAAGAGAAATTATCTTCAGATTCATTAAAAGTAATAGACTCCCACGAAGCTAGATCCCCATCCTTCAATTGCCCGGAGGCCAAGAACCTCTTTCGATTATCATCAATGTCTAATCCTGTAAAGATTTTTTCATAGGATCTTAGCCAGGCTTGAACTTTTGTGCTTTGGAATGGCTTTCCTCCCAAGCAGGTATAATCTTTGCAAAGAGTGGCAAAGTTAACTTGAGGTGGCACAAGAATTACCGCTTCCTCCATTACTGTAGCAATTGATCGACCGTTAGTGGTCGTAGTGTTGCTACCTCCCTTTCGTCCTCTTTTATTACTCATCTCCTACTATCTGCATATAGTAAGGGAACATCTTTAAAAATATATACTAAATTATTTAAGGGAATTGGTATATATTCGAATAAACTTATTCGGATAAAAATTTCAAATATGCGCTCTCTCAGACTAAACTCATTCTAGGCTAATACTAACCCTATCTCTAATGAGTTAACCCCATCTAGGCTTAGGTATTCACTCAACCATAAGCTCTAATACCAAATGTGATGACCCACCTCCTCGACCCTCAGAAATTGACACTAATACATCCTCGGTATTCACGTGCCGTAAATCCAAGTGTCGGAGAGGCAGATTATCATGGGGTAAAGAAATAAAGATAAAAGGTGGACAATAATAGAATCTCACATCGTATTCAACACATAATTATACATATGAGTAGTACATGCAATTACACCAAATTATTCCATCAAAGTTACGACAGGTACTAAACCAGCTAGGATAGTTATAACGACCTATCCTTACAGTGCTGGTAGATACTAATACATAATACAGACATAGCGGAAAGTGATAGATGACTTCAACAAAAGACACAAAATTCTCCATGCTCCATGCTCCATTCCAAAATGCTCCAAGCTTACCTAACTAGTTGGCTGCCTAGGAAAATAGGGCACCCAGAGTTTAAGGGAAAAAGAAAATAAACTCCGGGTCAGTCATGGGACTGGTGCGAGAAACTCAAAATATGATGTTTGAAAACAAAAGGTATCTCATAAGACCACGCCGCACTAAACAAGGAACGGGTTTTTTCCTTATGATAACCAAAACATTTGCTACGCAGAATATGTGGATATTATTTTTAATGACATTCTTTTGAAAACACTTTTCAAGTAAGAACACACAATCTTAGCCGAAATTGTTACATTATTAAATTCCAGCATACTAGGCTCTACAATCAAATCCGAAGGCACTTATTGGAGAATGGATTTCCAAACAATGACAAGGTAAGGGACTACCTTCCAACAGTGCATCTCTAGAAAAATGCACCCAAGGCTCCAACCTCTACCAACACAGAACCGACCTACCTTTACCATAGATAGTACCGAATATGTCATCACCCCGGTCGTTCCCGACCTACCCGAGAGCTCTCTTTGCATACACCACGTTAATTTAAAATCCGACGTCATAGCGGGAAGAAATATATCTAGAAAGGTGATGACTATACCCTAATGGGAGCGACCCACTTAGCTCTGCCGCATCTACCATGTTTTAGTCACTTCCGGGTGATGAGGCCCGAGGTAACGATTACCTTACTCATGGCACATTCCACCTTGAATGCCACATTGCCAATCCATAATCACAGAACTGATTTCTACAAACATATAAATCATGAACTCGTACGTCTCAGGAAAGGGTGTTAAGCTAAGAGAAGTTGCCTTCTCCGCCACCAATCAGATGATACATTCATAGAGATCAACCAATGTAATTACAATTGCAACGTCAGACATTCGTCCACGCAAGTTGTCTAGGAATAGGACAAACTGAAGGCACTCTCCTACCACATCCTGTCGGGAGTTACTCCTAGGATTAATTGCGATTAGTCCTTGCATTGGATATTTCATAACGAAGAGACTACTACTACT
This sequence comes from Allium fistulosum, assembly GCA_030737815.1. Taxonomy (NCBI): domain Eukaryota; kingdom Viridiplantae; phylum Streptophyta; class Magnoliopsida; order Asparagales; family Amaryllidaceae; genus Allium; species Allium fistulosum. The sequence goes on along the minus strand of CM060902.1, from coordinate 370,894,217 downwards.
ATATGTATATTGGGAGTTTATCCACAAATGATCAACAAGCAGTCCTTCGATACAAAAATCCTAAATATCATATCCATGTCTTCACTCCGAATACGCAAATTGGTTCGAAGTGGTCTTCGGATAGGAATTACCCAAATCCGACCCCGGTTCCTCCGAACCAATCATCAATTAAAAATATGTTAAGTTCATATGTGATTATCAATCATCATTCAATTTAATTCATATTTTTATTCATTCATAGATATACCTTAGAGATATATCCATTAAAATATTTCTTTATCTTTTTCAGAGTACATGGAATCATCAAGCCTCATTTATCGAATCCTTTTGGTTAATTTAAACCCTTCTAAATCGTGGAATAATTCCAAACCCTTTCATATTTTACTTAGAAAATTATTTCCCATTCATTTCATTTAAATCTTAACAAAGATTTCCTAATTCAAAACTCATAATTTTAATTCAGTTAAAAGCATGTTATCTAGGATGTTAATCCAAAACCAGCAAATGTTAAGTGAGGAGAATCTATAGAAATCATCTACTTCTAACCAATATCAATTCTCGTATTCAACAAATACTATGGGCGGAATAATGGCGAAAGCACCCTTTAAATTCCACGAATAGTATGAGTTCGCTCTTCGGGCTTTAACACCGAGTACAAGAAGATTATCTCCATAAAATTCAAGTTATTTATATTTGGAAAATTATATCCTTTAACATTGGAAAATTTTGATCCGAGTAAATTAAATTTACTATCCCATCCGTCGGGCCAGTCCGGATAGCCAGGGAGAGTAGGAAACTGGTTTTCCAAATTCAAACCTAGACACTATCTCTCTAACACCCATAAGGCGGTCAAGTAATTTGATCGACTCTAAATCATTTAATATTTAACCATTCCATAAATCCTTCAAATCATATTTAAAATACTTTATTAATCATTTGAAAATATTTACAAAAGATTTGTAAAAGAACGGTTGCGTTTAAAAATACATTTCAAAAGTTATAGAAAAATGCTGCGGAAAAGTGCTGTGAAAAGTGCTGCGGAAAGTGCCTATTTAAGCTATATTGATCAAAACGACTTTTTTATCATTTTTATAACTCAAATCACTTTTAAAACATTTTAAAATATTTTTAGAATTTATTTCATATTTTTAAACAATTTTAAAGAGGTTTAACATTTCATATACACTAATTCATTAAATAAAGGAAAGTGATTTCCTTTGTGCTTATCGACGTGTATTTCCGTGACTTTGCATATATATTCAACATTCATATGAAACAACCATCATCAATAATCATAATCAAATATATATAACATCCAATAGCATATAATACGATAGTTTAGGAGTTTTCTCTAAACTATGAAAACAAGGAATATACTCACTAAACTATAAAAACAAAGAATATACTCACATCCTATTTGCTTTGATGGAGACTTGGAATACTTCACCTCTGATAATGAATTTTAGTTCTTTTCTTTAGTTTGTGAATGAACTAAAATGAGATATGGACTTGGCCATTAATAGGTGAAGAGAATGGTACTTTAGTCATTTCCTACAGCCTAACCAGATTCGACCACATTTTGGTCCAATAGAAAACATCTTGATGGCCTAATTTGATTCGACCACATTTTGGTCTAATAGAAAACATTTTGATGGCTTAATTTGATTTGACCACATTTTGGTCCAATAGGAATCCTCCTTATCAACTATGGCATAACATGATTTGACCAGATTTTGGTCCAATTGCAACCATCAACATGGTAGAACCTGATTCGACCAAATTTTGGTCCAATGGAAACCATCCACATGGAATATAATAATCATTATGCTATTTTGTTTCATTAGACAAGTAATTATATTGTTATGTTTTATTAGGTAAGTAATTATACAATTATGTTTTATTAGACAAGGTTAATAATTCTCTCTTGTTTTATTAGGCAAGTAATTATACTATTCTGTTTTATTAGGCAAGTAATTATACTATTCTATTTTATTAGGTAAACTTATTCTTAAATAAATTTGTACCCCTAACCGCCTTATAACTCGAATCATCTTTAAACTAACATTTTACATCAGTTTAAAAAAATCCATTCGAGACGTTTTATCCAAAAAAATTATTCTATATATATAAAATCCATTATTAAATCATTTAAAAACACATTGACTATTCAAATTCAAAGTGATTAAATTATGGATCGTTACATATTGTTTGATGGTTGTAATCGTTGCTTATAACATCTATAATAAAATATCTTTATTATTTCCATACTCATTACTATATTAAAATCATAAGTAGTCTCTCATCTCAAAATACTTATCGATGTATCTTCCAAAAAAATACTTTATCTTTTCTTTTCAAATAATATATACTTTCATCTCAAATTACTTTATATGATTTATCCAAAAACTATATAATTTTTTTTCAAAATATAACTTGTACCATTTATTTAAATTATAACTTTATCTTTGAAAAATCTTCTCCAAAATTATTACAAATATTTTTCTACTTTTAAAAATATTAACTTTCCTCAAAAAAAATATTTTTAATATTATTCAAATATTTAATCCTTTAAATCTTTCCAAAGCATTGAAATCTTTACAGATCATTATGTCCAAATGTCTCGTCCTAGTGTTCAGGAGTACCAATAGATAACATTTGCCAGACGCATCGACCAGAATCCTTAAGCACTCAACGGGAAAATAACCGTAGGTTTTACTTCATAAATTAGTTTAATCATTTACTTGTATACATACTTTGAACAACTTAATCTTTTATATAAACATTTGCTACCTTCCAATAAAACTTCTTTCCAAACCATACACAGACACATGTCCCTCATAACAGAAAAGATTTTTAATCAAAAAATATGCCTACTTATATTAAACCACTACAAAAAATAATCTATAGGAGTATAATAAAAAATGCTCGACTTACAAAACCCCAAACATCACTAGTCAATCATCCACAAAAACAAACAAGCAAGCTTACATCTTCTTGTTCACTTTAATCACATTTCAATTTTTACATAAAAATATACCGTCTTATTCTATGTGAAAATAATTTCCATTATCCCTTATGGTAACTTCGCGATCGAAAACACCGCTGGGTTTCAAATCATCAAAACAAATATGGGATACTAACTTGAGTGATAGTTCCTACAGAATACTACACTTACGACAAATCCTTCAAACCAAGCATCACCAGTCAATGTTACCACGTAAAGAAATCAAAACATCAATCAAGCTAATCAAAACAACCAAACAACCAAGGTATTCGGCAAAAAGCAATCTATATACTACCGCTATGCCACTTTGATCATTACTGTATCTTCTTAATCAACTCGCCTCATCACAATTTGGGATTGTGAAGTATTTAAAATGAGATATGAATTAGGGTCTTTTACAGCTTCCCTAACTGAACAACTCCACTCTTAGTTCAAAGCATACAGAGGTCTAACACTCACCATCACACTACTGGCTAGACAAACTACTTCTACCTTCACAACTACCATTAATTTCTCAACATCTCATAGAGAGACTTACACTCCGAAAAGGTAGAAGAAATATTATATAAGAAAAATACAAATACATAACTAGATTATTACCCCAATGATCATCATATACTCCTACTATCACTTAAGTATAATTGATAATCTATCACACCTACGGGGATATGGACTCTAAGTCTCATTTAAAGCCAAGGCTCATGTCTCTTATACTCTGTATTGTTCTAAACCTACTATGATAACAAATATAACACCCCACCTCTATACCCATACTATAAAAGAGTATTACTAGGTAACACTGTCCGATAATATGAAGAATGAGGCGGCATTGGGCTGTCATACATGAATATTCCCTTAGACTAACACGGGTGCGTATTTCAAAAATCTTAAACAACTCACCTATAAGTAGGCAGTATTGGTAAAAATCAATAAACACGTGCGATTCCAGGATAGAACAACACGCAAAATAAAATAAGCCACAAAGTCATTAATGCAGCGATAACATATAATCAAAATATGCACGAGTCCAAATGGGTATACAAAAATAGTCAAATGCCCGTTGTTATCACTAAATTATATAACATGTCCTATATATACATCTCAAAAACACAAGAACACATGTAGATACAAATATACGAACTATATACAAATACTCAACCCTCAATCCATGTCCAAGATCCACAAATTGGTCAACTTATTCCTGAACCTGAAATGTCTCAAATGACCCGAGTGTTATATAAATAACACATTGGTCAGACTATGTCCCGAATGTAGATGCTAATATAAAATATCATATGTTATAGTATAAACAAGTGTAACACAAGTGGCATGTGTATTTCTCAAATGTCAACATATCTTAAAACCATGTACATAAAAGATAACTCATTCCCTAGTAAAATCGATCAACACATCAAAAGGGCATATAATCAAGTGGTGAAACAACAAAACATCTAACTGGCAACACACATAAGAGGTCATCAAACATCATATGGCATGCACACAGGAAAGCCAGGATTATCTCTTAGATAATCATAAAGTAGACATACCCGGGGTCCGTCTTACTCAACATATATAAAAACACATAACAATCACTCAAATCAAACGTAGACCAAATGTATATATGGCATACCCTCGGTAGCCAGGGTCATCTCTCAGATAACTATATAAAAGATAGGTAAAGGGCCCAACTCCATGCTATTAGGATTTCTAGCGATATCATCGATGCGTACGGAGTTACACAACTTCATAGACACAGTCTCATAATTAATATAAGAGATTGATATTCACATAATAATCATCTATACTTTCAACCTCATAGTAGTCGACTTGGATATCATCTAATGAAATAATCATATGATCTCTCAGGTCTCTACAAATCCACTTAACTCTCAGTATAATGGATAATCATTGGGACTCTCAATCCTATATGCTCTCGGCATCATAAATGTCTATTTCGGTATTGGTCTCGACAAATGATCAGGTCGGCTCTTAGTTGTTAACACAATGATCTCATATAGGTCAATAAATATGTGTCTATGGTATCTCATTAATAATAGCTAGATGGGAGACTGACAGCAATTTATCTGGCCACTCGCCACGCTCTGTATTCCCTTTACGTAAGCTCGAAAGGCAGTGCACGGGTAATATATTTGACCTCAGTTTTCTGAGTTAGGCATATGTAAATATTGTTAATATCAATAAAATTTTCAAATAAGAAGAGTAAGCAATTGAAATCAAAGCACTATTTTTACTTATTTGATTTGACTTATTATTCGAAAGAAATGAAAATACCACTTTGATAAACTTTGAAAACTAACTAAGGATCCATTTCATAGTTGCACTATGTTATCAACCGAAACAACTAGCCAAACTTAAGTTTAATTGTAATGATAACTTAATTTTTATTGGAAATTTTGACAAGTAAATGGACTTAAGTTTCATGGTGATGACCAAAACCTATATTTAACTTAGTTGTGTCGATTTAAAAGTAAATTCTTCATTTGTAAATATTTTCAAAAACTTGCATTCATCCCATTGTAAATAAATCTTGCATTTTGTAAATATTTTCACTTTGCATTTGGATATTGTGGGTAGTATCCGCTGAAAACCCTCACGAGACAGCACTCGTCCTACTAGGGACACCTAGAAGTTTAACGGCTTGTTGCATACACTCAATGCAATCGTGCTCCCTACAAAAATGGATTTATCTTAGTTTTTAGTTTATTCGAGGACGAATAAAAAGATAAGTGTGGGGGTATTTGATGTGAACGTAAATGTGCATATTTTTACTTCCATATTTTATCGAATTTAATTAAATAAATGATCATATTGGGTATTTTAACATGTTTAAATCCAAATTTCAATTAATTTCAAATCATCATATATTCATCTTCATATAGGGGTAAAATGGTCATTTTTGTGCATATATTAATTTGAAATTTTTTACTTGGACATTTTAATTTATTCTATAGGAATTTGGATTCAAATGGAAGAGGTTTTCATGAAGAAATATGCATGAACAAGAGAAGATAAGCAAATGAAGATGGAAATAATTCATGTCATGAATCATGGAAGACCCCACCTACCCACCTACCTAGATGTACAAATTAGAAGCTAATGCACATGCTAATGGCCATTAAAATTTCATGCACACTTAATGGAGGATTATCTCATGCTAATGATAACTTGGTGGTCACACTTTCTCAAGGGTAGTTTGGGTAGTTCCCAAAAAATGGATTAGGGTTTTAAAACATGTATAAATACCCCATATGTTCATGTAACTCTCCACTCTTCCTCTTAGCCTCCTTAGTTTAGGATCAAAAAAAAATTGGAAGCTCTCTTTCTTTTCATGGCTACTTAGCCATTTCTTTTATGTAATTTTTTTATGCAATTTAATACATGCTTTTTTCTTTTCTTGTTTATTTCCTTTCATGTTAGTAGTGTAGATTTATTTATTTATGCAAGTAGAGTAGATTTTATTTCTTTTTAATTAGCTCTCTTTTTCATTAGCTTTCATTTTCCTCTTTTTTAGTTTCACGTTGCTTTCTACATTTGTTGATATGATAACAAATATGAGAGGCTAAACCCCTTCAATTTAGGAGTAATGAAGCTCTCTAGTATGTGGTCCAATATTATTTGGTAAGTAATGATCTCTTTTTCTGCTTAATGGAAAAATGGATGTTTATGTGACTTAGTGTTTCATGTTTAATTTGATAGTCTATGTTGTTCATAACAAATAGGTTAATGCTTAAACACATTATTCACAAATTGCCTCTTCATCTAAATATGATTATGGCAATGAAGTGAATGTTGAAATCAAAATTTGAAGGTCTATATTTCTAATCAATAGTTAATAGGTCATGCTTAAAATAGATTTTATTTTCAACTTGTTTTCATTTTTCATGAGAGTTAGTAAGTGGTTTAACGGGTGTGTTATAGTTTGATGGCTTATGTTAAGCTAATTAATAGCACAAATAGGCCATACTTATGATAAACACATCAATTAAACTCACTAATGACCGAAAAAGAGAGATCATGATTTGTTGAACTATGTGATCTAGACAGTGGATTTATCTCTAAATTGTCTTTAAACTCTCATATTTTTATCGATTTTCCTTTACTAGTTTAGTTACATTTTCATTTTGTAGTTAACACTCTCTCAACTTTGGTTAATTTGATTGAATAGAAAATTTTATAATCTAACAATTCCCTGCGGATCGATCTGTACTCGCCACGTACTAAATTGAACTCCATGCGCTTGCGGTTATTTTTAATTTAAATTCGATCGGCTATTTTCCAATCTGATGGATACTTAGGGGTACAAACAAGTTTTTGGCGCCGTTGCCGAGGAGTTATCTTTGATTTTTAATTTTCTATTCTTCGAATTATTTTCGTTTGATTTTTATTGTGTGTTTGTTTTGTGTGTTTGCATTTAAAATAAAAAAATATTTTGTTTGTGTGATATTTTTTGCATTTGTTTGTGTGCATGTTGTTGTAACTTTTCTAGTTGCTTTGCATTTCTATTTTATAAAAAAAACACATACGATTTCAAAACAAAACAAAATTATTTTATTTCCTTTTCCTTTGCAAATTGCATTTCATTTTCTTTACAATTTCTATTTTTCAATTTACATAGTTTACATTCCTCGGTGTTACATTTCACTGTTACAAACATCCCAGCACAGTTACATAGTTTACAGTCCTCGGTGTCTATCATCCCTGTACAGTGCCGAACCACCTCCTCCATCAAGCATTCACTTCAGCAAATTCATGACACTGTCTAACAGCACTGTCTTCTACTTCTAACAATACTATCTAACATTTCATCAAACTTCTATCGTTCAAAACTTCACTACCATAAACAGACCTCTTGCTGCTGCTACATTGCCTCCACCACTTACCCACTTCCGCATATACAACCGCCAGACTCCTCCACTAACCACTTCACTGCTTCGATAAGCACTGTGCCTGTGCCTCCAGATTTCAAAAACACTGCCTATTTCCCTACCATAACATACTCTCTATTACAGCAGCAAATCTTTCCATACATCATAGTTCACCACTGTCAACCCAGTTCTAACCACTACCTTCAACCCACCATATCAACTACTGCTCACATTAGTTCTGACCACTTCATCGCAAATTTCTTCACTCACCAAACTTCCAGACTTACATTACCACTAAACAACACTCCTCTTCTTCCTACATTGCTGTCAGTTCAATTACACACATCCTACCACCACCTACACCACACACAACTCACCACCACACAACTATCTACAACTCCATCAAACTCATCACTGACTTCTACTTCACTGCAGCCACAACAGCAATACCAAACAACTTCCATCACTATTGCCAATTTCCAACAAGCATCACACTTCAACAAAAAAAACTGCAATGAACAACCCAATCCCTCATCGACATCGAACTGACATTTCTTCCTTCCTTCAAACACCAGTGTTACAACTCATGTACTCCACCATCCCAAACTCCACCACATAACAAACTCTGCTAAACTGCCACAAAATCTCCTTCCATACCTCTGCCATGCCACCAACAACATTTAACCACAACACAATCATCACCTGACAATTCCAACAACCAGAGCTTCAACTACATCACCTAACCATTCCACTAACAATCACTACGAACGAAAACCCATTGCAATTCAACTCGACTACCCAAACCACTTTGAAACCGTTGCCACTCAAATCAATCCAGCAAATCCTCACCTCCACAACCATCCTTCTCCCTTCAACCACGAACATCACAACGACCGAAATCCCTTAAATCAAACAAGTTTTTATTGTTGATAATCCAAGCAAATCGCCTGCCACTTCCAAAGATCCAAACGACAAGTTTCGAATTCGGAAACTGACTTCGATTTTTAGAATTGATCTTGGAATTGACTAACGAAGCAGTGCCGGCCCTTGGACTGGGCAGCCTGGGCGACAGCCCAGGGCCCAATTTCAAAGGGGGCACGTTTATTTTCTCCCAGTATATTTTCTGAGTAACCCTAAATCCAAACACACGCAGAAGTTCAGAACGGCAGCAGGCAGCAGCGAACAGAAGCCAACGCATTTACACCAGAAGCCGAAGCGGTCTTTTCAATTTTCAATGAAGCTAACGTTCTTCCCCAATTCAATTTCTCTTATTAATTCAGATTTTATTTCCGTTTTTAAGCTTATCTGCCAATTTTTGTTTGCTTCTAGATTCAAATCCGATTCGAATTTCGTTTGCTTTGGGATTTCAGATTTCAACAGCAAGGTATACTTCTAAATCTAATTTCAGATTTCAAGTTGTACAGCCATTTCGACTCGCACGTTAGAAGGATCACAACTAGAAGAATAGCATCAAATGCCAACGAATTACTTCTTTTATGCGTTTTTTCATACTATTTAATTCAAGAAGAAAGGTTGGTAGGATTGAATAAGTTGCTATGCAATTTACAAGATGTAAAATGTCAGGTTTGGGTCAGCCTTAACCCGAAAATTCGACGTTGTTTTTCACCAAAGTATCAAATGATACAGAAATGCAAATAAGACAGTCCGTTGTAATTGTTCAACAATGATAGATAACTGATTGAGATGCTTCAAGAAATATCAACATTGACCTTTCTTTCTGATATTATAAACATAGTTCATGCTTGGAAAATGGAAACTACTAAAGATATTTTCAAGATATTTTCAGACATTATAAACCATCTGTTAACAGCTTTCAAATTTTTTTTGTGTAGAATTCAATTTTGGAATTTAAAAAATATGTACAGAATTCAATTCTGGAAATTGAATTAAACTAGTTACTTTTTTTGTGTTTCAGTTTTTTAGGTTACCCATCAGCTGGAATTCGGATAGAAGAAATATGAGAATCGAGATATGATTGTTGGTGAATGGACTGCAGCGCATGAATCAGGTTGTATTGTTTTGATTTTTGTTCTCATTATTATTTTTTACTATTGTTAAAGCTTAGTTTAGAACAATCATGAAACAATTATCTGGATCTCAAAAAAGAAAAAAACAACAAAGACAAGAACTTATGACTCAAAGTTTACAAGGTTCGTTGAATAAATATTTTAACAAACAATCTAATTCATCAGTTGAATCCGAACAATAAATTGATATTGTGGAAAATGAAAATGTTGATGAATTATTAAATCCATTTGAGATGCAAAATGATATTTAAGAGTTGAAAGAGGATGAGAGCAATGAAAATCAAGAAGTAAATGAAAAAAATGAAAACAATGTTGAAAAATTGAACGACAATGATATTAACAATTTTCAAGCAAATGAGCATATCGTCAATAATTCTAAGCATTTGAAAAATGATTTGGATTTAAACATTTATGATCCTAGAATATGGGATAATCTTCAAGGAAAACTTAGAAATTTACTTATTGAAAATGGACCAAAACGGGAAACTAATATTAATTTTCCAAAAGATGAATGCTCTCGAAGATTTTCTCCAAATTATTATATTCAAAATCTACCAAACGGAGAAACCCGTGATAGAGAATGGTTGGTGTATACAAAAGATTTAGATAAAGTTTTTTGCTTTTGCTGTAAATTATTCAGAACAAAACCATCAAAAAGTCAATTAGCAAGCGAAGGAATTAAAGATTGGAAACATCTTAGCAAAACACTTGAACAACATGAAAATAGCATCGAGCACCTTCAGAACTTGAAATCATTGAAAATGCTAAGACTTGGATTGAAGAAAAATCAAACTATAGACAAAGAATTGCAAATGCAAATTAGGAGCAACACACTACATTGGAAAAATGTAATGGTTCGAATTATTGCTGTTGTAAAATGTCTTGCAATAAATAATTTGGCTTTTCGTGGAACAAATGAAACAATTGATGACGATGCTAAAGGTAATTTTTTGGGTCTTATCCAAATGATTTCAGAATTTGATCCAGTAATACAACATCATTTTCAACTTATTAGAAATAAAGAAATCCATTATCACTATCTTAGCCATAAAATCCAAAATGAGTTGATTGCCATTCTAGCGTCCAAAGTTAGAAATGCTATAATTAACAAAATTAAAGTGGCAAAATATTTTTCTGTTATTCTTGATTGTACTCCGGATTCAAGTCATAAAGAACAAATGACTTTGATAATAAGATGTGTTGATGTGTCATGTTCTCCAATAAAAATAGAAGAATTTTTTTTGGAGTTTATAAATGTTGTGGGTACAACTGGACTAGCTCTTTTCAATGAATTACAAATTGCATTAAAAAATCTTGGACTTAACATTGATGATGTGAGGGGGCAAGGATACGATAATGGATCTAATATGAGTGGACGACATCAAGGAGTACAAACAAGATTGCTTGAGATAAATCCAAGAGCATTTTACATGCCATGTGGTTCTCACTCTCTTAATTTAATATTATGCAATATGGCAAATTGTTCTCATAAAGCGAAATCATTTTTTAGAGCATGTCAATGCATATATTTAGCTTTTTCTAACTCAACCAAACGGTGGCATGTTTTACTTAATCATATAAAGGGCTTAACTTTAAAATCATTGTCAAACACACGATGGGAGAGTCATATTGAAAGTATTAAAGCAATAAAATCGCAACTTTCTGAAATTAGAGAAGCTTTATTCAAATTAGCAGAAATTACAGAAGATGCAAAGCTTAGTAGAGATGCTGAAACTTTAGCTACGTGTGAGCTTTCAAGTTTTGAATTCATATTATCTTTGGTAATTTGGCATGATGTTCTAAATAAAATAAATGTAGTAAGTAAAAAGTTACAATCGAACGATATGCGTCTTGATATTGCAGTTAAACAATTGGAAGGTCTTGTTTCTTTTTTTGAAAAATATAGAGAAAATGGATTTAATCTAGCAATTGAAGAAGCAAAACAAATAGCAATAGATATGGAGATTGAGTCGACGTTTCATACAAAACGACGAATTCGAAGAAAAAAACATTTTGATGAACCATTTGATAATGATAGAGAACAATTATCTGCACAAGAATCATTTAGGATTGACTATTTTATCCACATAGTTGATATTGCACTCTCCTAATTAAGGACCAGATTTGAACAAATGAAACTCTTTGAGTCTATATTTGGTTTCTTATTTGATGCTCAAAAATTAGTTAATTTGGATGATCAAGAATTACTACTTGCTTGTGTGAATCTAGAAAATGCTTTAAAAAAAATGATACTTCTGATGTGAATGGAAAAAATTTATGTTCTAAATTACAGGTATTACAAGTTATGTTGCCAAAGGAATCATATGAAATGAACAAGTCATGGACTTCGACAAGAATGATTGAGTTTGTGAGAGAAATAGACATGTTTCCGAATGTGATGATTGCTTATAGAATATTATTGACTATCCCCATGACCGTGGCATCTGCTGAAAGAAGCTTTTCTAAATTGAAATTGTTAAAATCATATTTGCGAACTTCTATGTCTCAAGATAGGTTGAATGGGCTAGCAATTCTATGCATCGAAAAAGATATGCTGGAAAATATTGAAGAAGACGATATAATCAATGATTTTGCTTCAAAAAATGCATTAAGAGAAATTTTCAAATAATGTTATTGTTGGATTAATGTTTGTATTTCTAATGATTAAGAAGTTGTAAGTTTGATACTTTTTGGGATGTAATGAAAAATTAACCAGCTTTTGAAAAAAATACCACTTTGGGTATTATTTATATGATTATTATCATTTGAAGGTATTAGTTGCAATCACATGAAAGGGCCCAAATTTAAGTTTTGTCCATGGCCAAAAATGTCGTAGGACCAGCCCTGTAACGAATTGGAAGTTGATTTTATTCATATAAAAAAATTAAAAGAAGAACTAGGCTGTGGAATCACGTTTAGGAGGGTGGGTTTGCTTGTTTTGTTTACGATGAAGAAATTTCTCATTTTCTTGCATTGTGATTTATTTTTAATTTTTTTTGGGCACGTGTAGTTAAAAGAAGAAAAAAAAGTTTGTTTAAGCTAATTTTCTATTCTTGTAAGTTCTTCCAAAATTTAAAAAAATAAAATAAAAAATTTTCCAATATAAAAATAATAATAACAAGTTTCAATTTGTTTTGTGATTCGTTTTGTTTTGTTTTTAGTCCAACCCTTATTAAAAAAAGTTTGCAAGCAATTTATTTGATCTTTCGTTTTGTTTTTAATTTTTTTAGTTTAATTTGTTTTGTTTTTAATTTGTTTTAGTTTCTTTTTGATAAAAAAACAATCGTATATATCTTGCTTGAAATTTTCAAGTTGCAGGTGGCAGAAGTGCTTGCTAAAAATAACTGCTTTTGCTTGCTGAAAAAAAAATCACCGCTTGAAAATAAATTTGCTAATAATTCTGCACGCTTCGGTATCATGCCCTTTATCCCTTGTTTTTATTTGCCTTGCATTGTTGGTTGCTTGCATTTTTTAAGAACAAAAATTTCAAAAACAAAAACAAAAACAAATTTCATTCGTAGTTGCATTGTTAATACACGTTTAATTTTTGCTTTGCATTTCATTCTAGAACTTCGATTAATAATAACGGTTAGACATTGATAACACTTAATTGTATATTGACAAGTTGTCTTCTTTGGACAATTTAATTTCTTAGTGTCTAAGCTACGGCAGAGCAATAACCATTTATAAATATTACGGTGATTCGTAAATATTATAGTGGTTGTTTCTCTGAAGGTACTTAAACCTTCGGTTGTATTGCTACGGTGATTCGAGGTGCACCGATAAATCCTCTCTGTTACTGGTTGAAAACTATCTTGTTGATTTAAGACAAAGTGTGATTTACAATTTTGGGTTGGGAGCTACTTAGGATAGATAATATGTAATTAAGTTGTGCATTCATTTAGTTGCATTAGCTCATGCATATTTAAAAAAAAATCAAAATAAAAAACTTAAAACAAATTGTAAATAATCCTTAACTCTGTTTTTAAATCCTTTCTTTTGAAAAAAATTTCAATCAAAACCAAAAATTCAAAAAAAATTTACTTAGTTTTCTTTTTCAGAAAAACAGAAATCCAAAAAAATATAAAATCTTTCAAAAAAAAATTGAAAAACCCAAAAACCAATTTTCCCTTTTGAAATATAAATTCCTTTTGGTAAATATTTTTCCTTTATAAAAAAAACCAAAAACATTCTTGAAAATGTTCGAGTTTTCGTTTTCTTACTCGCCAAAATTTTACAATAGTTGTGAAAATCAATATAATCCATATAATTTCATACCAAATTCTTATGGATATTTCAATGACAATTATTATACAAACAATTTCAATTTTGAACAAAATTTTCAAAATGAGGACCAACACTCAACTCTTGAAAAAAGCATCGAAACAATTTCGTCATTACTTGAACTCACTACAAAAAATGATCAAAGGATAAATGAATTGTGTAATTCATATTTGTGCAATAACTCGAGTCAAGGATTTCAAAATTTGAATTCAATTCAAAATTCAAATAATTTCGATTATAACTCATGCCAATACAACTTCAAACTCCAAGACGAATTTCAAAGTCAAAACGAAAATGTGAACCACTTTTCAAATAATTTTTGAAATGAGAATAATCTCGACTACGATGCGATTGATAATTTTTGTTCTCAACATGTTCAAATCAAAAATTTTCAAGTTAATAATTAGAAATTGGATTTTGTTGAGAAAATGAACGAAATTTACAATGATCACACAGATTTGTAGTTTGAAAAATATATGAAACAACGTGAGCAATAAAATCAAATCCCAACATGTGACAAGTCAAATAATAATCCACCTTTAACCAAAATTGACGAGTTTCAAATAACCACTTTTGAAATTGAAAATTACAATCTAAATGAAGTTGTTGGAAATGCGATAATTGAGTTGGATTTCAATTCTTTTGAGGGTGAGAAACTAGATTTGATATTCGATCTTCCTTTTTCTGAATTTGAAAATTTGAATACAACAACTTTGGATTTTGAAATTGATACATGCAATGAAATTGTTGATAATCCAACAAAGATAGACGAATTTATTGAACACAAATTTTTTGGACTTTTCGGAAATGGGTTGTAAAATTTTAAAGGGGAAGATTTAAATCACCATTTTGATTTTGAAATTAATGATTCCGAAGAAGTTTTCAATGATAAGTTTGAATTTAAATTTGGTAAAATAAACTTGAACTTCAATCAATTGTTTTATCAGGCCCAAAAATCATCGATAACAAAACAACTCACACGATTTTTAATAAAATGACATTCGTTTTTCTAATTCAACATTCAACTTCGAAATCTTTTATGGTTTGGTTTTCCGAGCTCAAGTTGTGTCTCTCATACTTGACGAGACAAATGAATCGGTCTTTGGAAGACCGTTTCATTTATTCTTTAACAGCATATTCTCTGATGTCTTGTAAATTATATTCTTTTCAAGTAAATATAGGTCATATTTTTATTTTTATTTTTCTCCTTTCACTTGGGTTGACTATGGGGACACAGTCAAAATCAAGTGTGGGGGGAGTCTCGTCTTCTTTTTCATTTTTCATGGTTTATTTTTGCATTTTCTTTCCAAAACTCAAAAAAAGTTCCAAAAACCATTTTTTTTAGCATTTTGATTTAATTTTAAAGAAAAACTATATGATAAGTATAGGTTTTTGGTTATCAAATTGAAATTGTTGAAAATTTGTTTGTCTCAACAAAAATAAAAATAAAGTTTGATTACAAATAACGATGGTTTAACTAGTATATAAGAAGGTTCATACGTGTTAATTATGAAGTATATCCAAATTAAAAATCTTTGTTTAAAAAAGTGGTAGATTTAAAAGTAAAGGCTACAACAATTTTGATCTTCTAAGTTAAATGGTGCTAAGATGATTTTGCAAAACTCTCTCTTCAAAAAAACAATAAAAAAAACTATATAAAAAAAACAAAACAAAAAAAAACATTTGTATATTTGTATATTTGTTTTTAACACCTTGAGTCATGTGTTCACATGAAAGTGTGTACACTCATCATGCTCAGTACCCTTCTCACATAAGCCCGAAAGGCACTGCACGATCGGTACATCTGGCTGGACTTAGTTTATCTGAGTTAGGTGTATATATATATAAATTCTTTCATTGATAATGCCTACAGTCGATAGGTGTTCACACTTGTGTGTTCACTCACCACGCTCAGTATTCCCCTCACGTAAGCCCGAAAGGCAGTGCACGGGTAATATATCTGGCCTCGGTTTTCTGAGTTAGGCATATTTAAATATTGTTAATATCAATAAAATTTTCAAATAAGAGAGAGTAAGCAATTGAAATCCAAACACTATTTTTACTTATTTGATTTGACTTGTTATTCGAAAGAAATGAAAATACCACTATGATAATCTTTGAAAATCAACTAAGGATCCATTTCACAGTTGGACTATGTTATCAACCGAAACAACTAGCCAAACTTAAGTTTAATTGTAATGATAACTTAATTTTTATTGGAAATTTTGACAAGTAAATGGACTTAAGTTTCATGGTGATGACCAAAACCTATATTTAACTTAGTTGTGTCGATTTAAAAGTAAATTCTTCATTTGTAAATATTTTCAAAAACTTGCATTCATCCCATTGTAAATAAATCTTGCATTTTGTAAATATTTTCACTTTGCATTTGGATTTTGTACGTAGTATCCGCTGAAAACCCTCACGAGACAACACTTGTCCTACTAAGGACATCTAGAGGTTTAACGGCTTGTTGCATGCGCTCAATGCAATCGTGCTCCCTACGAAAATGGATTTATCTTAGTTTTTAGTTTATTCGAGGACGTATAAAAAGATAAGTATGGGGGTATTTGATGTGCACGTAGATGTGCATATTTTTACTTCCATATTTTATCGAATTTAATTAAATAAATGATCATATTGGGTATTTTAACATGTTTAAACCCAAATTTCAATTAATTTCAAATCATCATATATTCATCCTCATATAGGGGCAAAATGGTCATTTTTGTGCATATAATAATTTGAGAATTTTTACTTGGAAATTTTTATTTATTTTATAGGAATTTGGATTCAAATGGAAGAGGTTTTCATGAAGAAATATGCATGCACAAGAGAAGATGGAAATAATTCATATTATGAATCATGGAGGACCCCACCTACCCACCTACCTTGATGTACAAATTAGAAGCTAATGTACATGCTAATGGCCATTAAACTTTCATGCACACTTAATGGAGGATTATCTCATGCTAATGATAACTTGATGGTCACACTTCCTCATAGGTAGTTCCCAAAAAATGGATTAGGTTTTTAAAACATGTATAAATACCTCATATGTTCATGTAACTCAATTCTCTTCCTCTCCTTAGTTTAGGATCAAAAATAAATTGGAAGCTCTATTTCTTTTCATGGCTACTTAGCCATTTCTTTTATGTAATTTTTTATGCAATTTAATGCGTGCTCTTTTCTTTTCTTGTTTATTTCCTTTTATGTTAGTAGTGTAGATTTATTTATTTATGCAAGTAGAGTAGATTTTATTTATTTTTAATTAGCTCTCTTTTTCATTAGCTTTCATTTTGCTCTTTTTTAGTTTCATGTTGCTTTCTACATTTGTTGATATGAGAGGCTAAACCCCTTCAATTTGGGGGTAATGAAGCTCTCTAGTATGTAGATTCAATATTATTTGATAAGTAATGATCTCCTTTTGTGCTTAATGGAAAAATGGATGTTTATGTGATTTAGTGTTTCATGTTGAATTTGATAGTCTATGTTGTTCATAACAAATAGGCTATGCTTTAACACATTATTCACAAATTGCCTCTTCATCTAAATATGATTATGGCAATGAAGTGAATGTTGAAATCAAAATTTGATGGTCTATATTTCTGATCAATAATTAATATGCCATGCTTAAAATAGATTTTTTTTCAACTTGTTGTCATTTTTCATAAGAGTTAGTTAGTGGTTCAAGGGGTGTGTTATAGGTTGATGGCTTATGTTGAGCTAATTAACAGCACAAATAGGCCATACTTATGATAAACACATCAATTAAACTCATTAATGACCAAAAAAAGAGAGATCATGATTTCATATTTTGTTGAACTATATGATCTAGAGAGTGGATTTATCTCTAAATTGTCTTTAAACTCTCATATTTTTATCAATTTTCCTTTATTAGTTTAGTTACATTTTCATTTTGTAGTTAACGCTCACTCAATTTTCGTTAATTTGATTGAATAGGAAATTTCAAAATATTACAATTCCCTGCGGATCGACCCATACTCACCACGTACTAAAATTGTATGTCATGCGCTTGCGGTTATTTTTAATTTAAATTTGATCGGCTATTTTCCAATCCGATGGATATTTAGCCAGTACGAACAAATATACATACATAACGTACCTCATCAAGCTATACTACACTAATTTAATCAGCAAAAACTAACGACAATCACTATTGTCCGATAACAATACTGTAGCAAATTCATTGAACCATTCAAAAATCAAATTAAAGCATAGGAAATATACTAGATAATAGTTTTAAGTAAGTAATTTTACTCACCAAATACCAAAGCAGAATCTCTAATTTGTGCTTCATTGCTTTATTTCCAACCAGCCACCCGTCAGCACCTTCCCCCTTCACTTGCACAAAGTAGCCTCCATCATCCAAAGTCACACACTAATCTACCGTGGTCGAATGCACGCCCTCCATGAACCACCAACCCAACGCCCTTTGCCTACGCCATAGCCGTGGCACCAACGTACGCGACTCCAACTTCGATGACTTCACCTTCGAGCGTCGCACCTCCTGAAGCTACCTGATGTCAATGATTATAGCACATGGCTCCTTGCAATCGACCACAGTCGCCAGCAACCTTGCCAAAAATCGCATATCATCTCCTAGAATGCGCAGCCAAGGTCGCCGCTCCTCTTCAACATCGTGGCACCTTGTCGCGCCCCTCCCCTGTGTCGTGGCCATCGAAGCCATGCCCGAGCGCCTTCATGCGCAATTTTTTTATGGTTGAAATTTTTTATTTAGGGAAATAGAGATGAAGTGGAAAATGGGTAATGGGTTTGGCATATTGTGAGGAAAAGGAAGTGGAGTATTCTAGAAATAGGGAGAAAAGAGTTTAAATAGGATTGGGCTTTGGTTTGTCTTGTTTTAAAATAATTCACTTTCCACGTTTATTCACTTTCTTCACTTAAATTGATCTCTCATTAATCTGTAATTAAATTTTAATTGATTTATACTTCCTTAGTTCCTTGCATAAAATATATATCAATAACTGCACGATTTTATTCAATTCCCCACTTGTATATTCTTATTTAATCAATCATTATACTCTTTCAAAAATATATTTATTTTCCAACTATTTAATCACATGAAAATAATTTATGCTTTAAAAATATTTTATATTCAATTAATACATTTTATTCAATTTTAATAAATTATTCAAAAAGAATTTATTAATTTAGTTCAGTTTATCAAATCTATATCATTTATTAAATAAATTTTAATTAACTAAAATAATATTTTTAAAATATTAATAATCAAATATTGAATTCGAATAATTTTATTTTAGTAAAATTTATATATTTATACGACATAGAAAGCAAGGTTGTTACAGACAATGCACTGAAATTGGCCAAAAACTCCGAGGAATTAACAAAGGAAATGTCAAGGGCTCATACCCAAGGTCAATTTAAAGGCAGAAACAGATTCCAAAGCACAAGCTCAAGCTAACCTTACTGAAACTAAAGAAGAAATTAAATACCTAAAGACAAAGTCAACTCAGGCTAGGGAGGAAATGAGTGCCACACTTCGGCAATTCTTCGCCAACGTCATTAAAACAAAAATCTAAAGTGGCGAGGAGATAGCTACGCTATCACTATGGCTGACGCTAGGGAATAAATACTCCATCGAGCTACTAATGTTGGCGAAGGCATAATTGAAGAAACATTGGTGTCCCATTTCTTGGATGAGGAGGACATCACAGCCCTATAAAAAGGCAAAGTTATTGTGGCCTTTGAACATGCGGTTGTAGGAAAGTTCGCCATCGAGGCTCTTGTTGATTCCTATGCATTTGATCAGGCAGAACCATCTATCCTTAATCAAAAGAGCCTGCAATAGAGATTGCAACTTCTACGGTGGATACCCTTGAGGACGTCGTCACTGAGAATCCTATCCCTGCCGTGCCAGGCACTGATGCACCTCTTTCCCTTCTCCAGTTGTCCAACCGACTAAGTCTTCTATCAAAGAGGGTGAAATCACCAAGTTCCTAGTAAAGTAAACTCCACCTTTATAAGGTATTTCTCTCGTCTCTTCAGTCTTCGAGAAACTTCAATTCTCACTAGAGGATGTCACTAATTTGTACTATTCTTTCTGTCAAGTAATAGGTCATCCATCACGCCCCCTCTGATGCAATCTACTCAAGGCTTGGATCCAAGCGATATTTCTACCAACTCAATCTCCATCGTCATTGTGTCGATCATTCTTGCTCCCCCTTCCATCTCCTAACCTGGTCCAGAATCCTATAAAATACGGGCATTGGAAGGGTTCGAGTACATCAATCGGTCCCAAGAGGAAGAGGTCATAATCATAAGCGAGAAGGACTTAGATGATCACATTACAATGGAGGAGATGCTGAAACTTGACTATGAGAAAATATGCCATCGGCTCTGGAAAGCCAAGCAATACTCTCAAACTAGCCCTTTCAAAAATAAAGCCACCTAAAGGTTGATGTCCTAGCAGCACTTCGAAATCCTCCGATCCTACTTCCGACAAGCATGAAGACCGGCTCAGCTAGAGCACTGAAGAAGAACCTTATATTATGTCGGAAGCACTCCAGAGGAAGAGAAGATCCAGGAAGGAAAGGTTTCAAAGAGGCATTTGGTGAAGCTTGAAACCAAGAGCAACAAGCGAGGGAAGAAGAAATAAGTGACTGGCACAGATTTTAGGAAGAAAAAATTCTTTTTTTCTTTTGATGTATTTTGCTTTTCTTTTACATATAGGCCGACATTTTGTAGAAGCGCCCCCCGTGATTCTTGTACAAAATGTTTGTGTAAATAAAAGATTGTTTTTCTACACAATCTTTATTGTATTTACATTTTAATACTTTCTGTTTTACTTGCCTTTATACCTGCCTATCTTTACTATTAATAATAATAATTCAATGAACTACACTCAATCGTGTCTTTTGGAATTTCCAATAATACCCTTTTACCCTAATCTCATTTCCTACCGTATTTCATTTCGTCTCGTGCAAATTACTATTCTCGATAGGCTGGACTGGTGCACACAAAGGTCAGGCAATACTGCATGCAAATGTGTTGCGAAAAAATATATACATGACTATATTTTCACATGTAAATATGTATGCGAATGTGCAAAGCTAAACAGTACTGACATGAAGGCAAGTATATAAATATTTTCACATGGACACACGTCACTGGCAATAAAGAAATGATCAAATACATGCGAACACACACACAGACACCCCTACCTACCTATAGTAACACTCATGAAATAAATATAAAGGGACATATTACATATATATGATTATGTGAAAAAAAATTATAGCCTTAATTAAATACGCGAAGTATAACTGGGCGTGATTAACTGTACACGTGGCCATAAAATGATTATGAAGTATAACTGGGCGTGAAGGCTATAAAATGTACGTGAAAAATATATATTCATATCTCCAGCTGATTGGCACGATGGTTCCACGATAAGACGACGTGACACATCTTTACTGTTAATAAAGGGAATTCAATGAATAAGATTTTCACGCTGTCCTTTTGAAATTCTGAAAAAGCTCTACATCAATCAACGGAATTTCACCATCGGTTTGCAACCTCCATCGTCAATCCCTTACCAACCGCCAATCAACAGAAATTCAGTGTCAATTTGCTTATAATAAAAGTGTTGTGACAAACAAAGCTTTTGCATTTATAAGCACACATCCGTCCATAAAAAAATTTATTAAATAAAAAATAAATATTTCTAACTATTAAATGAACATACGTGCGGTTTACAGTAGTATATATAACATATTTATTTGTAATTCAATTACATTTACATTATACAAGCCTATGTCTGTGCAATGCCACTATTTATTGTAACTCTATACATATAAATAAATCTATGCAATTGTTTGCTAATATTTCATTACTGACTATTGTTTATCATCACCAAAGTATTTCTTTCTTGGTTAAACCAAACTATTTTCATTTGGCCATCTCCATGGCTAACTAGCTCATTTTCGATCATGTTTCGTTGGACCGTTAACAAGGAAGTAGCCGTTGATGCGCTTAGCTTCGTATCGTTTCCATTGTCTGGGAAACAACATTTTGGGCCTCTATCATTGGACGTTGAACTTCGATCTCATTTATCTATGGGCATTAATTGAATTCATTCTTTGGCCTTCATAACTTATCATTAGCCGAGCATGGTTCGTCAGGCTGTAAGTGTGGTCACAGTTATAAATAGTATAGTTATTCATCGACCATATCTCTAGGTATCAATATTTCAAATGCTTACCTTTGAGCATAAATTTCCTACCACGCCTCTCTGTGGGCATCAGTCAAATTTGCTCACCGACTATCATTGTTTATCTTAGGTTAAGCATGTCTCGTCGAGCCATAAATGTAATCGTGAAAGCTTAGATTGTACACTAGTTCCTATCTCCGAAAACCAGCATTTCGATTACCTAACTCTGAGCATCACTCATTGAATTTTCCTATATATGGGCATTAGTTAATGACTGAAGGGATAAGGATGAATTGTCTGATCGATCCCAGTCAAATTATACTCCTTTCTCCTGATCATGGATCAAAGGAGTTAGTCAGTACTTATCTTTGGGTATCTGATTGCACTGCTAATCATGTAGCATAAAGTTTAGCTTACAAGAACACGATTCCATAAGCCAATTTTATTTATAAACAAAGGAAATAGAAATGCTACCTTAGTACATTGCCTCTAGTTCACAAGGGTGGCTTCTTTGTAGAAAATAAAATTAATAAACCTAAGTGTAATAGCGTCGTAAGTGTTTGCAATTCCACGCCCGTGGAATCAGGATCCCATCAACAATGGATAGCTTAAAAGCTCCATCTTCAAGATTTTGTTCAATTGCGTAGGGACCTTCCCAATTTAGACCAAGAGCCCCTATAGCAGGGAGGACTCATTTCAAAACAAGGTCCCCTACCTCAAAGGTACGGTTCCTGACCTTGGCTTTGAAATATTGTGCTCTTTTCTGGTGAGTAGCTACCCTCGGTTCAGCCTCTTTCCATTTTATCGGTCGACTAAAATGAGGGACTCAAGCAAGAGTTTCCTATTCATCTTAGGATTATAGTGTTTTCTTCGATGGGAAAAAATTTCAAATTCTATCGGAATCATGGCCTCAGCTTTGTAGGCCAAAGCAAATAGAGTGTGCCCAATCGTGGACTTATGAGTCATTCTATATTCCCATAGGGCTAGTGATAACTCATCAACCCAGTTGCCATTAGCTTTTGCCAGTCGTTTTTTTAGGATGGATTTGATGATCTTGTTCGCCGTTTCTCCCTGTCCATTCGCTTGCGGGTGTGCTACTGCCAAGAAGCTCTTCATAATTCGGTATCGGTTACAAAAGTCTTTAAACTCTATACTCTCGAATTGATTTGTCAATAATGATTTTTTGTGGAACTACAAATCTACATATGATGTTATTCACCACAAAATCGATCACTTTCTTAGTTGTGATCATGGTTAGCAGTTCCATAGCAGCCCACTTTTGAAGTAGTCCATAGCTACAATAACGTACTTAGCTTCGCTCTTCAACATAGGTAGCACACCGATCATATCAATTCCTAAAACCACAAACATCCATAGGCTAACCATTTGTGTAAGCTTTATATATAGGGCTCTTAGGAATTTTGCAAAACTTTTGCACATATCATATTGTCTAGTATAATTAGCTGCAAATCAGTTGATCGTCGACCAAAATTATCTATAACGAAGTATCTTATTTGCCAAAGTCTGCCCCTTAGTGCGGTCGCCATAGCTTCCTTCATGCATGTCCGAAAGGATTTTATTAGCTTCATCCTTAGTGACACACCACAGTAAAGGGGTTGAGAAACCTCCCTTATATAGCACTCCTTCTTATATAATAAACTATGATACTTTACAAAGGAGTTTTTGGTGCTCATTCCTACCATTCTGGAGAATTCCCTTCAATAAATAGTCTTTGATTGGAGTCATCCATGACTCCTTTTCTTCTTCGACCTCCAAGGTCACATCGACATCCATCTAGTCGATGCTCGGAGCCGATAAAACTTCCACTGGAATAAGTCCCATAAGCTACGCTCCCCGGACCTTGCCAGTTTGGCTACTTAATTAGCTTTCGTATTCTCTTCTATGGGTATGTGTGTGATTGTATAATGTTCAATGTCACTTAATAGCTCGAGTGCCTTCGTTAGGTAAGGGGTAAGTCTCGCTTTTTGGCTTGAAATTATTTCTTGACTTGGCAAACCCCCAACTGGGAGTTGCTGAATATATGTAATGCCTTAACCCTAAGTTCTTTCTCTATATTGAGTCCCGCAATCAACTCTTTATATTCAGCTTCGTTAATCATTGTCATGAACTCTAGCTTTAGTGCGTAGCATATTATTCATCCTTCGAAGGTCACGAGAATAACTACAACCTAAAATTGTATTCACTAGAAGCTCCATTTATATGTAATTTCCATTGGGAAACTCGAATTATATCTCCTTCCTCTTCTCCATCCCGGACAATGAATTCATCAATGAAATTAGACAACTTCTGTCCTTGTGTTGCCTTTTTAGGATGGTATGTTATATCCTACTAGCTCAGCTCAATAGTCCACTTTAATAATCTTCCCAAAGTCTTAGGTCGATGCAGTACTTGCCTTAAAGCTAATCAGCAAACACTTTATCGAGTGGGCCTGGAAGTATGGTCGTAGTTTCCTCGAAGCAATTAACAAGCGAAGTGCTATCTTCTCCAACTTTTGGTAATTATTTCATGTTCCAATAGACTACTTCTGATATAGTATAGCGGCCTCTAGATCCTAAATTCCACACATAATACGGTTTAACTTAGTGTGTCAGTAGGTATTGCCAAATAGATGAATAGATATTCCCCTTCTAATGGCTTTAACAAGATTCACGATCTCTCCATATGCTCTGACAATTCTAGAAAGTTTCCTGGCATTCCTTGGTCCAAACAGAATTTCCTTTTTCCTTCGTGAGGGCATCAAAGAACGGTATACACTTTTTCATCGCTTTTGAAATGAACCGACTTAGTGCAGTGACTTTCCCATTCAAGTTCTCATTTTCATCCTTGTTTCTGGGGAAACATCTTTCCACAATATAATTTTCTCTAGATTAGCTTCGATGCCCATTGAGTTCATGATTAAACCCAAAATTTACCTAATGCAACCCCAAAAGAACACTTCAATGTATTGAGCTTCATTCCATACTTCCAAAGTCGAACATTTCAGCAAGGTCATCCACGTGATTAATCGACCCATGTGACTTCACTAGCATATCGTCCATATAAACTTACATTGTCCACTCAATTTGGTTTTCGATTATCTTATATACCAATCATTGATAGGTAGCTCCAGCATTCTTTAAACCAAACGACATCACTCGATAGTAGTACAAGCCCAAATCAGTGAAGAAACTCGAGTGCTTTTGATCTAGAACATGCATTTCTATTCGATTTTAGCTAGAATATAAATCCATGAAGGACAACACGTGTCCGGTTGTTAAGTATACAAGTTGGTCGATCTTCGACAGCGAGAAGCTACCTTTTTGGCACGCTTTATTCAAGTCTGGATAATAAATGCTTGTTCATCATTTTTCCTTTGGCTTCTTGACAAACATAGGGTTCAATACCCATTTAGGGTATAAGGCAATGTGGATAAAGCCATTTGCCTTTAACTTATCCAGATCTTTCAGTGCAGCGGATAGCTCCAGACCCAGAATGCACCTCTTTTACTTCATAGGATGGAAGCTTGGATCCACATTCAATGAGTGGCATGCTATCTCTAGTGATGTTCCACACATACCGGAGTGTGTCAGTAAAACATTTCCAGGTTTGCCTAGAGAAAGCCTATCAACTCCTTTCTTAACCTTATGCTGAGCTGAGATCCGACATTAAGGACCTTTGTAGGGTCGTCCCCATCAATCAAGATATTCATCGTCAACTCCGTTGGTACCACCATCGCATTCTTTGGCTCTTTTCAAGGGTCTATAGACTATAGAACTTGTTATGGACCCAAACCCAGGCTTGGATGTAGTTTCTATGCATCTGCAATTTTGATGCAAAGTGCCTTCTCTGCACCCTTTCCTTTCTCACATCGCTTTGCCTTTATGAGCTCGGCGACATAGCATTCCCGACTAGTGCTTTGGTTGCCTTGAATTGATCCAACCCAATTCTCAATGGGGATCTTCATTATCAACCACTATAGAGCCAGGGCAATTCTGAAACTAGCAAGAGCTGGACAGTTACGAATATCATTATAAGCAGGGAAGTCATCAAATATCACAAAGCTCTACACCCGCACAATCTTGTAGTCACCTTTTCCCAATTCCACCGACATGTCAATATATCCGATGAGCTCTTCTAGCCCACTGGTAAATCCTTGAATGTAGGTTTACATGGCTTTATGTCTTTCGGACCGATCTTTATTATACTAATTGTCTTCTTGAATGGAATATTAATAAAGCATCCATAGTCAATCAGAACATGGTGCATAGTTGTCGGCCCAACAATTTTCATAATCACCATAGGGTCTAGCATTGGCACTTGCACCCCATCGGCATCCCTATGTAAGAAAATAATATCATCACTCAACATCTTCAATTGTTTATCCAGAGCTCCGTCTTCGATGGCAAAAAACTCTCCTGCGGCATGTGCTTTAATGAAGTTCCATACCGCTTCATCTCTTCTCAACTGGATGAGGTCCTCCACTTATCATGCTGACACAATCCTACCATCTGGTAATCTAGGGCCCTCCTCGTCGAATCTAGGTTGATCCCTCTAAGCATTCAGCCCCTGATGTCTAGCATTCTTCCCGCCATCCTGTGAATCTCTCTTATACTGCTGCAACTTATTTTTATTCATTAGATCTTCAATCATGTCTCTTAAATGACAGCACTCATTGGTATTATGCCCATGAGTGTTATGGAAGTAGCAATACTTCCTCGAGCATCATTCAGCTTCAATTGCCTCCCTCCGAGGCAACTTCTTGTAATTCTCCGTTCCTTGCATAGCAAGGTATTTATTTTCAACAGAATAGTCTAACAAAGTATAATCCTTTAACTTCAAGTACCTTGGATGCTTTTTGGTATCATTCCTTTTACCACCAGCGCCTTGATTTATACTTTATTATTATTATGATCATTATTATTATTATTATTATTATTATTATTTCCTACATTCACCGCAATGGTACTGACACTCTCACCAGTTTTCTTAATAGCGACATTGTTCCGTACAACTTCATTCAACATCTACCACCATCCTTTCTAGCGGCCAGATCTTCCTTTTCCAAGTGTAGAAGCTGAGATGCCTTATGATAGAACTAATCCACAGTAGGTGGCTATTGTCACTTTAACCATCTACCAAACTTGGTATCTAGGTGTTTCCCCGAATTAAGGCCATCTACACAATATCCTACTTTGGATTGCTCACTTTGGCCACAACAATATTAAATCGACCTAAAATATCTTTTAGGTCCTCTCCGGCACATTAATGAATACTCGACGAGGGCCTCACAACCTTCGACCAAGCGATGTGGAGCCTAGACTGCTCTATTAACTTTCTCAACAGTTAATCAAATGAAGATATGGTTTTGGTGCGAGCGGAGTAAACCATATCATAGCCATCCCATCAAGGAATATAGGGAAACACTTTCATCTCATCACATCTGTCGCTCAGGCAACATCCATGTGCCACTCAAATTTCAATAGATGTCGTCTAGGGTAAGTTGTCCCATTATACGATGACATCTTTGGCATAACAAACTTTCTAGGACACTGCTCCTGTAAAATATCATCAGTAAATGGAGTCCTGAAGGGTGTTAAGTACCTTTCTACATTCTTTCTCCACTGCTTCTCATTCGGTAATCTTCTTACCATATTAGCAATATATTCTTAACAGGCTTGATTTCCGGTTGTGACCATTCAGAACAACTCCGAGTGCTTGACTCTGCAA
This sequence comes from Allium fistulosum, assembly GCA_030737815.1. Classification (NCBI taxonomy): domain Eukaryota; kingdom Viridiplantae; phylum Streptophyta; class Magnoliopsida; order Asparagales; family Amaryllidaceae; genus Allium; species Allium fistulosum. The sequence continues at coordinate 370,866,053 of CM060902.1, read as the reverse complement.
ATGCTCTCGATTGGTTCAATGATGTCTAGGCTTTTCTATCTCTAGGAATCTTCTATGAGGTTTGGTTGGTTATTTGGGGTTCGTCTGAGCATCAGCATTCTATGTTCCAGTGTTTTTCCCAACATCGTTTCTAGTATCCTGCAAATCATCTTCACTATTAGATAGATTAACGGCTTTAGGTAGTTGCGTTCTGGCACCACACAAGACATGCTCATTACTGACCTGATTTGGTCGTAGCCAACACTTGGCCACTTCCACTTATATTCCCCTTCGGTGTCCCAGTAGCTTTTCCTTTCATATTTTGATTTTCTTTTCTCCTATTCTGATCAGATGAAGATGAGCTTTCTTCTTCAGAACTTGAAGGCGATAAATTCTTACAGCTCTTCCTACGCTCTTCTGTCTGTTGGGATAGCATGGGATAGCAAAGCAAAACTTTCCTCCATCTTATCGAAGAGAGCTTTATGAATACCAGGTATTTTTTGGTTCATCTCATCCATCATCCTAACAAGCTCAACTTTTGACACCATCTTCTACGGAGCAGACAGTCTTGACAAAGTATTCAATGGCTGAGCAGTTTCATCATTATGGTAAAAAGCTTCATTTTCTCCACCAGTGGCTCTAGGCCTTGTGGAATGTTTCTTAGAGACCATTTTTTTCAAATCTAATGTTAATTCTTCCTAATATCCTAATAACTGCAGATCCATAGCAACTATGTTTTGGATCTAACTTTTGGACGCTTGCGATCAACAATACCAAGCTAAATCTACCCCTTAGAAGATCTTTTCTCAATGGAAGCACCAAAAATATTGGACAAAAATGTGGTACAACATCCCAATCGAACAAAAACAAGATAGATCTAAATATAATCAAGTAGAAACAATAATGAATCCATGATTTTTATAGTAGTTTGGCTAAAATTCGTGCCTATGTCTGCTTTATTATTAATAGATTTGGTTTCGTCACAAGTATAAGAGCTATTACAATGATTTTAGATGTTGAAAGAAAAACGTTGGGATTCAATAGCACTTGGTGACAATAGTTAAAGGTGAGGCTAGGAGATGAAGGATATGGAGGCCAAAGACCAAAAGTTCTTAAAGTTCTCTCTTTGTTGCTCTAGCCTCTCTATTTATAGCTAGAATCATCGTCCTAGTCACAAAATCATGAAGAATAGGTAAAATTTTAGATTCGAGATGATAGGGAGGAAGAACAGGTTAATCCGAAGAGAAAAATCATGTTGGTATCCCTAGACCAAAATGTTCATCACAGGAATGTGGACTCCTACATATTTTTGCAAGCTCCAAATGTTCAAGGTCTAAGGGTGGACTCCCTTGAGAAATCGACTCGACACCTAACACAATTGTGTTCAGTACCGACCATGTCAATGTCATCCTTTTCCTCCCAAACTGCTTGTGTTACTTTTCTTAGTCACTCCAAGCATGCCTTCAAGCTCTTGATCCATTCCATCTTCATCTGGGTATCTAGATCCTCTTAGAAGCTGCTCGGTTCAAACATTGGACAACAATGTATTTAAACATATAATGTAGAAGTAATCTTATATTAATATGTAGTCACACACACACACATACACATAAAATAATATTTCAATTTAAAATTTGAAAAATAGATTTAGATCGAAAATAACTTTTAAGTTTAAATTGAAATTTTTTTAACTTCCAAATAAATTTTACCTTATTCAGATATATATATATATATACAAGTATGGTGGCACGTCCGTTGGACGTGTGCAAAGAAGAAAGTGAGCATATTTTGTCTTTGTTACAGTTATGATAGAATAATGTATTCGAAACTGAAAATGAGTGTTTGATTGGACCACGGTTGCCTTATCATTGATATGTTGTTTCAGCGGCTAAGCATTTCACGGATGATATACAAACTATTTGTGTCAGGTGAGTAACCCCAGTATGCTACATTTGATTCATACATATGTATATGGTTTGATAACAAAGCAAAATATAGATTCACCACATGTATATTGGTTTAACGGTACCGCAAAACATTGTTCATGTAACTCAAACGGACATAAAGAGAACACCAAGTAACTTGGTTTGAGCTTACTTAAAATTTTCATTAATTTAATTGTAGAACTCTAAAAGGTTTAATCATACAACTATAAACAAAAACTATGATAATTTTTCCTATATCTCATCTTACAACGTTTATGAATAATATAACAACATAATATAATATGAGAAAGGTTATACTCACAGTTTCCTAAATTTTCACTGTTGCTTGTATATGCAGCAGTTTCTTATGCTAGGTCATCTAATTGCCAGCACAGTTATTCACTGGTTGATCCTAAAAATAGTACTCAAAAATAGTACTACATGTTGTATAAGATCAAAAAAAGGTATGAGTACTTCTCACTGGCTTGATATTCATGGCACCTGGTTGTCAAGTACCTAACTTTTCTGAAATTATAAATTGCCGCATTCAACTTTCTTTCTGAACAATATGAATATATTAGTGCTTCTCTCCGTCCACCACAAACTAGTATTTGAAAATTTGAATATCTTAAACTCAAATAAATAAAGAAAATGTTAAAACATCATCATTCTTAAGCTAAATTATACATATATATTCTTGGTTATTAATTATAGGAATTTCAAATGTTTACGCTTTTAATTCTTTCCGTTTTTCTTGCAGACGCAAATGCAAAGATCATTTTCCTTCTTAGTTGCACATTTTGGGAATTTTGATATCTGTTTATAACGCCTAAAGGTTTGAAGGAGCTGTTGATTTTTTAGTTACAAAAATAAATTAAATTTGTGAAATTTGCTTTACCAATGTTGTAGTAACTGATATTGTAACCCAATAATTATTAAACTCTGCATTTGCTTTGGGAAATTTCTTATTTCAATATCAGCCGCCTAAAAGCCTATAGATTTCTAAAGTCAATTTATATGGAATTTATTATGTAAGAACTTCAAATTAATTTTTCAATCTCTAGATTATTAATTGCTTCAACCACCATACTAACAGCGCCTACAACTAAAAATATTTCAAATCATGAATATATGTAAAGAAAATAAAGCATTACAAATAAAGAGAGCATATTAATCTAATAAAAGCATCAACAAATCAGACATCGAAGAAGCAAGATTTTTTTCACTATAAAGATAGCATAGTAGTCTAATGAAAGCATTAACAATATTATAGCATATATATCAAATAGCAGTTTCATCGTAGTTTGAACACCATGCGTTATATAATTGAAAATATCACTCATGGTCAGCACATAAAAACTCATGCAAATTACATACATAACACAGCCATTTACTCACATATACAGACTAACATACACATAGGAAATACATAATAAAATATGGACAATAATACTTTATAAATATACAGGCAACAACACTTGATTTTTACTGGGAAAGAAAATTGAAAAAGCAATCAAAGGCCTTTATAAATATACATGTAACCCAAAAATAACAATTCGTGCAGCATAATACATATTGGCTATTACATAGAGTATGTATCACCATCAATCGCCTCTATGCGTCCTTTCGCAAACTCGTATGCAAATCTCCCTGAAAAGTGTAAGAAAATCACATATTTAAAGCTTTCGAAATCCCTATATTTAAATTTCATGCAAATATATGAAAGCTGCTGTTTTTTGAGACTATCACATATAAGAAACCAAATATATATGAAACTGTTCCTGTTCGAAAACTCACGCATACTTCAAAACTTAGCACCTTTTTTGAAACTATGCATAAGTAATTAAAGCCTGAAATCACACACTTTTCGAAACCAGTGACCCCTTCAAAGCCATTGGTTTCTCTAAACTTGGCCATCGGGGTATGCATTATATTATACCAATATGTAACCAAACTGGATTCCTGCATCCAGAAATATTATAAAAGATATATTGAAACTTTCTAAATTCAACAACACGGTTTTACCCACAGAACGAACATATTGAATTTAACAATATCACAATAACCTTTAACATGATTTGAGCTTGGAGTGGACTTGGGTTACATTTTTAAAAGAAGAATGAAAAGATTACTTGCCTGTATAAATATAAACCCTAAGCGATAGTTTGTATGTTTGCACAACAAAATTATACTTTTCTATACCAAATTTTACAACTGGAAATTACCTCTAAGCCTAAAATAAATAATAATATGCCCAATACTGAAAGACATCACAAACATCAGAAGTAAAAGTAAAGGAAAAGAGAAAAATATAAATAAAAGAAACAGCAAGAGCATTCTGAAGTATTTAAGTACTGATATAATCTATTACGCAAAAGTAAGCACTCTCCACGTCATGTTCAGAAAATAGCTGTAAAGTGGACAATAATACTTCCAAAGGTGGAGCTTTATGCTAAAATTAAGAAACATTATTCTCTATCTCTCATTCTTTAATCTTTCTACTTCTGTCCTCTAATCATATAAAAAATTCGACAAATTGACGCACGCGCGCGCGCGCACACGATGTGTGCACGCCTATGCAGTTGAAGCAACATTAAAGTGATGCTAAAGCACAAACTTCCTTTGACCACTACACTTTTACAACTTAGCGATTTTAAATAACGTATCCGTGTACGCCATTTGCAGCTAAACCTACTAGATGAGATTTCAATTAAAAATATTACTCTAGCTCTTTCAAATTCGAGTAATAAAACCATGTATAAGCCTAAGTTCAAGGCTTAGGTGATGATTTATGGGGTTAGAAATGAAGGTTGCAATTTACAATAAATAATGTAACCATTTGAATGAATCATTCTTTAGATGCAAATAAGGATCAATAAAAAAATTAAATATACAGTCAAATATAACTATGCCAAGACATTTGAATGAGAATGAGAAAAATTAATCATGTAGTTATTAGATCATGTATATATTAACAAACGGGATTTTAAATCATAAAATCAGAATAATATATTTGATAAAGAAAAATTTTAGTTATAAAATTCATATTAATTGTTCCGTACCTTTCAAACATAGCCATACTTGCTTTCATTCTTAGGCTCTGAATGCTTTAAATGTCACTTGCAATCATCAAACATATTTGAGGTTAAAAGTCAATGAAGTTAACATTCTTAGATACACAATAGAGTATGGCTTTGTAACTATATCATGTGTGTGTCTTATGATATGCATAGTATCAAGGTATACTAATATATTCCCATATACAACACACATTATAGTACATACTCTCATAACAACATATGCTTATATAAAGACAATCATGGGTCGTTACCTTTTATATAAGCTCTTCTTAAATGATCTCATTCTTCTTCGTTTTGATGCCATTTTAACACTTTGAAAGTAGTTACTTCGTGTTATATCTATATCCCATAACCTGTAAACAGACTATATTTGAAACCATAAAATTAATATTAAAGACTATGCTGAAACTCAAAACCTAAAGCAATTGAAAGGTGGAGGCACATGCATGTGCAGGAATATTTAGGATCAAATGGTGAGCAAAGTGGAGAGTAATATGCCACATAGACTTAATGCAATATATTGTTCATTAACGTAACAACATCATAATTTGTATATCTGTATAAAACTAATTGTCAATCCTTTTTACAATCAATATGTAGAACAAAATTAGATTCAGCCATGAAAATATGAAAGAAAAACCCTATAAATTAAAATGCTCACATTTTCTGTAACTGTATACCTTCGATCTTTTGTACTCGGCCCCATCATCGTATTTTCTACATAAAATCAATTTCCAATCCTTGTTGCAACCAATTTTGGAAAGGAATAAATTTGCCTGTAGAATGAAATTAGATGTTTCAGTTGACAATGGATGAAATGTAGCAACAAAGTAGAACATATTTATCACTTCAATCATATTATATGTGATGATAAGAAATTGGTTGGTGATAGTTAGATTTAACTTTACTCACCTGAAATTGACTTATTAGTACACTAAGAAATAATGATAGTTTCTGAAATGAATTAAAATGTTAGTTAGATGCGTTAGTCATGGTAAACAATCTAAACCGAAGATGACAGAAGTTAAAAAGGTTTAAATAATGAGCATAACTATATACCAAAAAAATGAGACGTAATAAACTGTCAGAACCAAATTTGGACTACAGCTGCAATTATGTTGCCAAAAACTAAAGTACAACAACCTTAAAGCAAAGTAGAGAACTCACAGTCCTCGCATGACCACAATAAACTCCATTATTAAGAGGACATAAAACAGGCTTACCCAAATCCTGATTCAAATTTATTATGTACATCATAGTTGAAAGTATAAAAGGGTGAACTGGTAAACAAAACTAAAAATAGGGTTTCATAGAGTACCACGGTTGAAATCTGGCTATCGACGTTTGCCAAAAGAGGAGCTGAATCTTTTTACTTTTAAAAAGTGGATCGCTTCATGGGATTTATTTCTTTCTACTGATTTTCCCTTTTTCTAAATTCGTTGTTTAAACTTTAGGAGAAGAAGAGTCGGTCTTCGAAACTGGAGAAATGGAAGAAATGGAGGGAGCATGGCATTTTTTGTGGGGTTAGGTCAAACTGAATGTGGTAGGAAGGGAAAGTGGAAAGCAGGGAAGGGGAACGGAAAAGATGATGGGGCAACGTGGGAGGTTGGAAAAAGGTGGAAGTGCCCTTGTGCGCACATGTTTGATTTTGGGCAGAATGTGGGGGTAAAATGGGGACCGCCAAAAAGGCTTCAGTTTGACCAGGGTTTTGCATTATAGTATAGATATATATATATATATATATATATATATATATATATATATGTATGTATGTATGCATGTATGTATGAATTTTTTTAATATATAACATATATATATATGTATGTATGTATTTATGTATGTATATAATCAATACTTTAAAATAACATTGATAATATAAATGATGATGCATAATTAAGCATATATATATATATATTATATTCGATCATACTTAAATTTGACAAAAAAAAATTAATTAATAAATCTGTACAGGATTTATTCCGTTTTTTTAATTCAAAATAAAATCCACATGAAAAAAATCCTTTTTCAATTTGTAATAAACTATTTTATAATGTTCGTAAATTTGTGTATATTAATGTATACATGCACATATTTATAAATTATTAAAATTAATTTAATACATCACATTGTAAAACAATATATATATATATAACACATCATACACATATGAGGACACATGATATAAAGCTACCCTAACCATATATAATAGCATAATGAATGAAAAACATATATAAAAACAAATATGTAGTAAAGTTTTACCTCCAGTGTAGTATAGTAATTACACCTTGAATGCTGAATCAGTAAAACTCTTAGGATTGAATCTGATCCCTTCTAGAAAGCGCTACCAGTCAAAGAGATCTATGAACCTTCTTTTATTTGATTCGAACATATGTTTATATTGAAAATAATATAAGAGAGGGGATTTGGAGTTTTTAGCTAGAGGTTAAGGGAGAGGATAGACCAAAAATAAAAATAAAATCAGAGGGGCAATGGGTTTAAATAAGAGAAAAAGGAGAGAGGAAAAAGTGGATCTAGATCCATCCTTTTCTCTACCAATTCAAATCTAAAAATCAAGCACATCACTCCCTTATCCTCTCTTGTTTGGTCGACCATTAAATAAGCCTCTTGGGCTTGCATGTCACTTTTAACCGCATCAGATAATTTACATTAAAATCAAAGTCAAATGTTCATCGATATCATATATCGATATGTGTGTATAAAACATTTATATACGCACTATTTTCAATATTGATCAACATAAATCAAATAAAAATTTTAATTAACACAAATATTAATTAATTTATAATTATTATAATTTATTGAATCAGGTGATATTTAGAGTATTCAACATTGCAGTTATGTGACTCTTAAGTGTAAATTTGGTTAGCAATCAATATTGAATATTTCAAATATTAATTTTCACATGCCACCTTAGATAGTGGTGTGATAATTTGGCCAAATTTATCGCTTACACAGATTTAGTAAAATATATTTTTGCTTATTTAGGCAATCCCTGGTAGTGACAATTACACTAATTCTCTTTGTCAAAACTATATCACCTTATGACTTATGGAATTTGGTTATGGTCAAAATTCTAATATTTCCCTTATTCAACTTGTATAGTCCAAACAAAATTCCTTGGTTTAATAATAATTTTTATTATTGACTGAACTGCTCTGACTAGAGATTTTGTCTTTAAATTGACTTCAGTTGACCATGATATTAACCTCATATAATCAAGGAGACGAATTCTTTGTTGAGTAGTATTACACTTTTAATGTTTTAACTCAGACCCAACTATAGTCATTCGATGGATGTCATACCTCAATTTAACTATAATCAAAGTGGAGTTTCCATATTTAATTTCAATTGTATTCTCAAGTCGAGAGAACTGTGTAATATTGTAACTTCAATATTTTCTATCTGACCATAGTTATATTAATCAAAATAAAACCATCAAGTGAGTCATTCCATAGTTATCTAATAACCATCAATACGTAATCCCTTGATGTCCCCAGTAGTCATATGTAATACACTGCCCAACATTTAGAGAGCACTACGTACTTAAGCCTCAACTGATGTATCGATATCAAATCTCAATACGTCTTGATTAGAAATATTTAAAACAATATGTTTTTTATACTTTGATAAATTGCTTATAATCAAAACACCTGTAATTACTATCACAAAACATACCGTTAATGGATTTTCTATTAGTATACTTAAATTAAATAATTTATTAATATAACACATTATAACAAGTATATAATAGAAAGAAAAACACCTTTTATTTCAAATGGGATTTTATTATAGAGTTAATAATTTAAAATAAATTATAGAATTTCCTAGGGAATACCCCTAACTTTATCAGACGTAGAGCCTAATGTGGTAGTTGGAAAATCAAAAGCATAGGAGTAAGACCTCCGTAGCATCCAAAAATGAAAGCGAAGTTGTAAGGTCCAAGTGGCTACCAAAACCGAAAGCATTGGTGTAAGGCCTAGTGTGTCTACCATTGCCGAGAGTGTTATAACGTATAAAGTGGCATCCAAAACACAAAAGCAATTAGTGAAAGGCCTGATGTGGCAACCAAGAATTCAATAATTGATGTACGGTTTGATGTGCAGTAAAGAAATCGAAAGTGAATGAGTGAGGCCTTAGTGGCAACCACAAATGAAACTGTATGTGTAAGGCTTTAGTAGTAATAAATACATAAAATCAAAGGTGTAAAACCTCAGTGGTAGTCAAAACCACTAGTGAAATCTGTTATACTAAGGAATCGATGTGGGCATAAGACCTTAGTGGCGATCGTGGGTTAACTCTAAATTTTTTGTTTTGAGTGGAGACATAAGGCCTTAGTGGCAACCGAAAGTTAGTATATACCCTTTATTAGTAGAAGAAGGCATAAGACCTTAGTGCCAATTAAATTTAGTATAGTTTAGGTTAAGGAAAAAAGATAGGATGAGGATAGAATAGTATGCCGAGACAAATAGCTATTTGTTTATGGAATTTTTTATTAATAAGACACATATGAATGGGTAATGATTTCTACTTAAGATTAAAGCTGTTAAACGAATGTTATGATATAGTGAGGGGAATACATATTTTGTTCTTTAGCAGCATGGTCTCACTATCTTTTATGTTTATGGTAATATATTTCTTATACCTGACTTTACGTCTAACTCGTGTTTTTATCATTATTTTTCCCATAAACTCATAGGTACTCATACGAGTACGCCAAGTTTACGGATCTTGATTGGTTTCTTTTGGAAGACAAGCAATGAATTCTAAAGACAGTAAAAAAGGCTTAGATGATATAAATGTTTTCTATTTCGGCTATATTAAGTGTTCGTATTAGCATCTTCATATGTTGGGCATGTCACTATTAACTATGATTGTATTATATTTTTAACTCCTACATGGACACAATAATGGAAATAATTTGAATATGTAAAAATATTCATGTGGTATAACATATATTAGCTACTCTATTCACTTAAACTATTTTATGCATACTGAACTCGCTTTTTAGTGAAAGATAATTCCAAGATGACTACAACACATTGAGATTCCATATTTGGGTTTAAAAATAAGGAATGTGTTTGTTTTGGAGCTTTGGTTAGGGATACATAAGTAAAACAATGTAGAATAAATGGCTAGGTAGAATTGGATAGTGGAAAACAAACACCTTGGGAAGGGTATACGCTATTACACCGACATATGTGTAGTTCGCGAAATAAGTATATAATTAAATATATTTATCTTCTTACTATTGTTTCGCCCTCTTTCCTTCAGATTATAACAAAGACTTTCTTCATAGAAAATACAAATAAGGAGTGTAAGAATTACAGTAGATGGAGCCAATGTTAGGAGGGAAAAAACTAACATGCAAATTGATTAAGGGAATGGAAGGAAGGTGCCTCTAGTAGAAGTGAATGAAGCTATCTCACCTATCATGGAAATGGATATAAATGTCCCGTCAGTATGTGGTGCAGATGTTGAGGGAATACATGTCAGAAATAGTAGAGCAAAGGCCAGTTGTAAGAGGTTATTTTTCAAAACTGAATCAATACTATAGGAATCTAGGAGGCAGGAGGTTTATACGGAGTGAACCGACAGTTTAAGTTTTGAATTGGCTTAAGGTGTGTGCATATCTTCAGGGATTTAGGGCTGAATGATGCACTAAATGAAGACAGGCTTCAAGATAGCATCATGAGTATGCCTTAGATTGGTGGGAGACAGTGACTGTTGAGACTTCTGAAGAGGAGATTACATTGATATATTCTAGAGATAGTTTCAAGACTCAATTCATTTCTGAGACCAGAGGATTGTGCTGTTGAGGGAGTTCATCAATCTCAGGCAAGGATATCTTTCCGTGGAAGAGTATATTCAAAAGTTCAATGCCTTTGTGAAGTATGGTTGGGAACCTGTTAACACCCTATTGAACAAGAAGTCCATGGGTTTGAAGTAAGGCTTAGATCATAAGATGATGGCACACTTGACGTCTCCTTTTGATTTCTTAGTGGATATGGTGAGAAGGTATAATAGAATGTACCAAGAGAAGATAATAGCGTAGGTGAAGCCGAAAGTGGAACCAAAGAAGAGGCTTTCCCCATACTGGAAGGGAACAAATGGCAACATCCAAGTAGAAAAGCTCGGGTTGGAGGAGGCCGAAAGGATGTTATGGAAGTTGCTAGTTACAACTGTGGGCAAAAAGGGCATTATGTTCAAGTATTTCCAACCAACTGGAGTGATCAAAGTTAAGTGCTTCAATTGTGATAAATCGGAACATAAGAAATAGGAATGTACGGAGTTGAAGTGGACAAGGCTTTTTGCTTTAGAGGGGCCTTCATTAGGACCAGTGGTTGAGGAAAAAGGAAAGGGAGTAGTGCTAGGATGTATGATTTATATTTCCATTCTTTTAGTTAGAGTTCTATTTTGATACTAGAGTTACACATTCTTTCATTTCAAAGGGCGTGGTTGATAAATAAGGGTTAGATGTTACATATATAATTACTTCTTTGTATATGATTAATTCAATTAGTGGGCATACCACTCGTAGATTAAAGTCTAGTTTGGAATTTTTTGTGCAAACATTTGTTTTCCTACCACCCATATGTATTTGACTTCGTAGGGTATTGGGTAATTTTAAGTACAGATTGGCTAATTCAAAATGATGCTAGGATTTATTATGTCAAGAGAATTATTGCCTTACGGAACCCGAAAAAGGAGAAGGGTCTTGGTATCTTTGGATGAGACATAGGTAAGTTATGGGGTTTCATTACATGCAATGGAGAGTCTGGAAGAGTAAATAGATAGAGTTTTAGTGGTTTGAAAATTTGCATATGTCTTTGAACTAATGATGTGATTATCTCCAAGGAGAGCGATGGAGTTTTTCAACGATTTGCAACCAGAGGTATAACCTGTTCGTAGACCTCCCAGTAGAATACTGCCTAAGGAAATGGAAGAATTTAAGAAGAAAATAATAGAAATTGAGAATTGGAGTTTTGTCAGCCTAAGTAGTTCACCATAGGGAGCTTCCATGGTATTTGTGAAGAAGTCATATGGATCACTTCATATGTGTATTGACTATAGGAAGTCGAATGGGTTAATGGAAAGAATTGTTTTTCATTGCCAAGGTTAGAGGGTTTATTTGATCGGTTGACTGGAGCCAGAGTGTTTTCATAGAAAGATTTGGCTATTGGATTCCACCAACTAAGAGTTGTTGAAAAAACATTCATTTGACCGTGTTTAGGATAAGGTGTTTTTCATATGAGTGATTAGTTATGCCCTTTGACCAATTTTTCCAACATTCTTTATAAATATTATGAACTAGGTCTTTCACAATCAGTTGAACAAGTTCGTGTTGGCCTTTATAGATGATATTTTATTGCATTCTAAGAATGAGCAAGATTTTGAGGCTCATCTTAGATTGATATTAGAAACCTTGAGACAGTACAAGTTAAATGCTAAGTTACCCAAATGTCATTTTTGAAAACAGGAAGTTAAATTTCTAGGCCATATAGTTTTGAGTAGGGATTGGCTTTAGATCCTTCGAAGGTTGAAGCTGTGAATAGTTGGAAAAGACCCATGACTGTTACCAAGATACACAGTTGCTTACAATTAGCAAGGTACTATCGAAGATTCATTAAATATCTCTCGCATTGCAATGGCACTAATGAGATTTACCCGAAAGAATGGGAGGTATGTTTCTACAAGGGAGTTAGAGATTGAATTCCAAGAGTGGAAGCTTTGGCTAATAGATGCTTTTATTGATGCTCGAGGGGAAGGAAGATATGATAGTTTTTACAGATGCTTCGGGTTCAAAATTAGGTGCAATATTGATGCTAAGGGCAAGGAGATAGCTTATGCATATAGATAGTTGTAACCTCATGAATTTCGATATCCAACGCACGACCTGGAGTTAGCAGTAGTTAAATTTGCACTCAGGCTTTTAAATCTCCCCGAGATGGCCGAGATGAAAAATTCGAGATATCAGCCAAAATCCGAGATTTGGCAGCCTATTTAGTTATAAGTGTTTTAAATATCGCCCGAGATAGCCGAGATATTTTCCCGAGATATTGGCCAAAATCCGAGATTTAAAACACTGTTTGCACTAAAGATTTGGAGGCATTACCATCTTCGAGAAAGTTTGAATTGTTTACTTACCATAAGTACTTGTTCTCTCAAAAGGAGTTTAACTTGAGAAAGCAGAGGTGGATACAATTTTTCTGGCATCATATGATTTCAAGATCGAGTACAACCCATGAAAAGGTATTAAGTTGCTGATGCCTTGAGCCGAAAGTAGTAGAGTTGTGTTTTAGCTATGATTAATGGATGAAATGTATTAGAAACTTTTAACTTCGTGTAATGTTCAGCTTCGATCGAGTGCGAGTCCAAGTAGAACTTCTGGGACATCGTCATGCTTAGAAGTACACCCAGGTACCATGGAGAAGGTTGCTAAAAAGAAGAGGAAGACTCACAATGTGCCAAAAGGATTAATGGCCTGAAGAGTGGTACTAAGACTAGAGAGTGGAAAGGCTTCGCTAGTAACGAGAAAGGTTGGCTTCAGAAAAAGGAAGGTTTTATGTTTCAGGTAGTGGAGACCTTCGGAAGGTTGTCTTGGATGAATATCATTATTAAAAATTTGCTATCTATCCAAGAGGCACAAAATTGTACCGTGATATGAAGCATAGCTTCTATTGGGAAGGAATGAAGGGAGACATTGAAAAATTTGTAAAGAGATGTTTCACACCCCCAACAATTAAAGTCGAACACCAAAATCCATGTGAACTTTGACAGCTTTTAGAAGTTTCGGCATGGAAGTGCGGTTTTGTTTATATGGACTTTGTAGATGGATTTCTAAGGACAATGGCAGGAAATGAGAGTATATGGGTCATAGTTGATAGATTAACTAAGAGTGCCAATGTCATTTCAATGAAGTCCACGAAGGCAACAAAAAATTTAGCCGAGATATATGTAAAAACTATAGCAGGACCCCGGGGAATTTCAAGTAATGTAGCTAGTGACTGAGACACATTTTTTCTAGTGAATATTGTGGAGCCTACAGAGTGCTTTGGGTGAATTGTTTGTGAGTATAGCTTACCGTCCTCAAACAGATGGATAGACTGAGAAGGTCAATTAAGTGCTTGAAGATTTGTTACGAGCATGTGTGTTAGACTTTGATGGATCATGGGAAGATCTCTTACACTTGGTGGAGTTTTCATACAACAATAGTTACCAGTCCAGTATAGGGGTTGATAGTGTTAAGGGTATGCCCTAGAGAAAATCCTATCATTTATTCTACATTAATTGTAATCATTTCTTATTTGTAACAAAGGAGTTTTTCCTTTCTGTTATATATTTTTTATAATGTTATAAGTAATTTGATATTTAATTAAAATTTATTTAAACAGAAAATCCATAAATTATGTGTTTGTGATAGTAATTACATAGAGTTGTAATCATGAGTATTCTATCACAATATAATAAACATATCATTTTAAATATTCCTAGTCAAGATGCATCGAGACTAGATATTGATGCAACCGTGGAAACTAGAGTATGTATGCTTTCCAAATGTTGTGCAGTGTATAACTCATGACTGCTGGAGGCATTAAGGTTACGTACAGATAGTTATAGGATAACTATGAAAGGACTCGCTCGATAGTTTTCTGTTGGTAAACATAACTAAGATCAAACAGAAAATATCAATGTGACTAATTTATACAGTTCTCCAGACTTGAGAATATTATTGATCTTCATATGAAATCTTCGCTTTGATTATAGTCAAATCATCTCACGACATCCATCGACTGACTATAGATAGGTCGAGTGGAAGTATTGGTAATGAAACACTATTCAAGAGAGAATTCGTCTCCTCTGTTACATGGGGTTAGTATCATGGTCAACTCAAAGTCAAAATCTCTCGACAGTAGTTTGGTTAATAATAATTTTTATTATTGAACAAAGGACTTTGTGTTAGGAGTATTGAGTTTGAATATAGACGATATTGTAATTTTTACCATTACAAAATTCCTCAAGTCTGTGATATAGTTTTGACTTAAAGAATTGGTGTAAATAAATAGTCACAATTGGGTGATGCCTAACAAAGTAAAATTCGATTTTACCAAAACCAAATAAGTGATAAATTTTGCCAAATATCGCATCACCTGCTAATTGACATGTGAACGTTAACATTCGAATAGTTTGATGTTATTCACTGACAAAATTTACACCTAAAAAGTCGCAACCGAATCATTGAATACTCCTTTGACCACGTGATTTAATCAATTTATAATAGTTATAAATTAATTAAATTAATTAATGTTTATGAAATATTTGATATAAAATATTATTTTGATTTGTTAAATAACATTAATAAATATGTTTAAAATAGTTATAAATATACGAATCAATATACAATATCGATACACGTTTAAATTGGATTTAAATGCAACGAATATTATATGGGCTAAGACTGGATTTAAAGCCCATATAAGAAAGGTGAGTTCAGCCATACATAGACCAAGTAGGGGGCGACTTTGACATGTAGAATAGGCTAGGGTTTTGATAGGATAAAGGAGGAGAATGGATAATAGAGAAAAGTGGATATGGATCCTAGCACATCTCTCTGGTCTCTTCTTTATAAATAGATCATAACCATCATTCCTCGACTGACTTTTTAAAGCCTCCACTACCTATACCTTTGGCCAAAATTCATCCTCCCCTCTCCTCCATTTCAAAGCATAAATCAAACTAAAATAAACACTATTCTATAGTCCGTGGTCTGCAATTAAGGAGATAACACATTTAAAATTGGAATTTGATCCAGGACTTTGTTTCAATGCTTCGAGGCATGGTCTTTTCGCATTGGTGAAATGTAATTATCTAATCTATGATTATATACTAATATTTAGATAATTTATATATCATATGTATTGTTTTGTTAGTTAGGTGACGATTCTAGTATATTAGTATATCCTTGCATTCAAAATGGTTGTTTGTTCATATGCTTATATAATTAAAAATAAAAAATAAATTATTTTTAACATATACAAGCCTTGATACTCATTGATCAAAAAATATATTGATTTATCTATTATTCAAATATATTTAATATACATTATTTAAATAACCTAAACTTTATAATCTAAATACTAAACGTCATACTATACAAAATATGTTTTAAAAATTACATATAAACAGTTTTACACTTGAAATATTTTTTGCCAAAAAAAATAATTTTTATTATATTTATAAATATTATTTAATTGAAATCACTTAAATAAATCTATAAAATAATAATATATATCATAAAATATAATTTAAATTTCATAAAATCATTTTCATACCTGATAAACTTTCGATTATAAAAAATATATTTATATATTAATTAAATATAAATTTAAATGCCAAAAATAAAATTAAAATTACAAAACATATATATTGAAATATACAAATGCTAAAATATCATCCAGATTTTTTATAAAATATTAAAACACAAAATTATAATTATAAAAACGTATTTTTTATGTATAATATTATTATTTATTTTCGATTGAAAATTTAAATTAAATAACTTTATAAAAAAAATTTGGCCATGAATATTTTTAGGTAAGTGAGTATATATATTATATTTTATTCATATATATTTAAACATATATGCTTATTTATTATTAAATTAATTATAAAAATATTTATTTATTTAATTTATACGTATAAAAATTTAAATTTTCAATTTTACAACAAAATAATAAATAATTAAATATTATAATATGTCTTAAATGTTTTTCATATACATAATTATATATATTATAAATTCCATATATATATAAAAATAATATATATATATATATTCGTAATATTTTGAATGCATAAGTTAAAGCATATAAGCATACATTTGAATTATATATCTGTATACTAAATGGGCTAACATGTCCGTTGCAGTGTAAATCCTAGCATTTATACACCGGTATGTTAACCCTTGCATGGATTGTTATGTTACACAGGCATGCGCGCACACACATATACATATATGTGTGTGTATGTGATACACGTATATATACACTATAATATTAATAACATAATATAAACTATATTATAAATTTAAATAAACTAATGGTTTTATTTAAAAGTAATTTAGAAGAACTATATAGAACCTTTCTTTATGGTACTAACATAATGTTAGTACCATAAAGAAAGGTTCTATACAGTTCTCTCATGTTCTAACTAAATTAGACTTCATAAGCCCAATATAGATCCAAAATTGTAATATTTTTTAAAATTCATCCATTTCTACCTCTATGGGCTGACCTAGTTCTTACAATGGTATAAGAGCCCAATAGCCTATGCAGTCGAAATTAGTCATGTTAGAGCTAACTAATTAAGCTCATATCCCAAATATTAGGGTGTTTAGAAAGGTTGTGTTGAAAGATTGGGTTTAGGTTATCAAAAACTCTACCTCACCTGGCTATCAACTTAGTCCGAGTAGACATGGAAGGCCAATGGCTGGCCCTAGTAGAAAAGGCCCAATTGAATTGGGCCTAGGGTTAATATTCAAAATTGTTAGAAAATTAAAAAATATAAAATATAAATTATTTTCAAAATAAATGCTATAAAATAAAGAACTTTTTTCAAATTGTTTGAAAATTAATATAAATTATTTTTGAAATTAATTAATAAGTTAAATAAAATATATAAATTGAATAATTTAATTAATTAATAAATATATATACATACTTATATACTATGATATATGTTATGTTATTTTAAAATGTTAAACTAACATAGGTATACATGTATGTATATAAAATGAATTTCGAAATTAATATAAATTAATCAAAATTGTTTAATTAAATTAATTAATTAAGGGTTAATTAATTAAATGATACACATGCATATATGCATATATGATATATGTGTTATACTATAATAATAAATATTCTACATAATGTTACATTAGAATAATATATAATTAATTGATTAAATTAAATAAGAATTATTTAATATAATATTATTATATAGGTAAATTAAAATATAAAAGTTATATAATAATAAAATTATATAATATATGAATGTATAAATTAAAGGTGGAACATTAAGAAACCATAAATAGACTTCAGGAATAATACATATGTAAATGTACATATACCATGATTTCTGATTTGTTTGACACTTGAATCATGAGGATATTTTATAAGAAAAGGCATCATTCCATAAGTCGATATCACTCAATATAATGTATTGAAGATTATGAATCTTCAATATATTATTGTTCTCTACTATATATATTAATAAATTATTTGCATACTCCTTAGTTGTTAAGAAAACCCAAGCTAGAGATGCTAGGTGTCGTATTATTAATATATTGAATAGACGAGGTAAGATACCTATATGTATTTGTTGAGCAAACTCAAGGTACATATACTATATTTAGGCCATCGCGATATGGTAGCTACTGGTGAATAATTTCATCTCGATTTGTTAAGAAAACTCAAGGTCAAAGTGAAATTATGACAAGGTATCAAGGGTTAGGAATTGTATATGATCCAACCGATAAGGAGTTATCCTTAGTCCATGGAGCTTTGACTTGTTGAGCAAACTTAAGATTAGAATTCCAAGACAAACGAGTCCAAATACCTACTAGTGAAGTTGAAAGACTTCTATGTTTTGACTTAGGGTTTAGCAAAACATAAAAGACTAGTGGTAGCGTATTAGTAAAATGAAACATAAAGTTTAACTGTACTAATATTATAAGCACATCTACTATCATATTGCCTAATAATCTACCAATTATACTAATAAAAAATGACAACTTTAACACTGTTTTTTGAAAATGAAAATTTTATCGGACCTGACAATCCCGATTGGCTAAGTGCAATTAAGATAACATTGACTTACAAGCATCTTTGGTCCGCTATTACATGCGAACCTAAAGAACACCATGTTGATGGTGCAGACCTCAAACTTCAACTTGTTTATGAAAAATGGATTTTGGATCTAGAGATCGCCTAAGTTTTCATGATGTCTATGTTAGACAAGCCATTGCAAAGGCAACACAAAAATATGTCTATCCATGACATATTTGATAGTCTCAAGGCCGTGTTTTGTGAAAAGTCACATTTTGTAAGCTACGAGCTTACGAAGAAGCTGTTCAATACCAAAATGACTAATGAACAGAAGGTGGACGATTACGTACTATTGATAAAGAGCTATATTGATAAGCTTTTGCAATCGGATGTACAAATAAGCAATGAATTACAAGTTGATTTGATATTTGGTTCTCTTACACCTCGATATGAATCATTCATTCTGAATTACAATATGAACCAATTGAATGTGAATCTCGTGGAGCTCCTCAATATATTGAGGTTGGTCAAGTCTACATCAAAGGATCAAGGGTTATGCTTGCTGTAAAGGGCGGTGCATCATCTTCGATAGGTCTGAAGAAGCGGAAAAGAGAAGGTAAGAAGAACAAGAAAAGTAAGAAGATCGATGACAGGGGTGAATGTCACCACTGCCACAAGAAAGGTCACTAGAAAATAAACTGTTCTTATTACTTAAGATTATTAGAGAAACAAAACAGAATGGTTATGTAGATCCATCAAGTATATTTATGATTCAAAATTGTTTTGTATTCAACAAAATTTCATGGGTTTTAGATACTGGATCTATAACACAATTATGCAATTCATTATAGGGGCTTAAAAACTAGCACCGCATGGTAGAAGAAGATATCACTACAAGAAAAGTTACTTTTAATGGCATGGGAGCACAGCGTTCGGAATTTAATTGCTGTTGTCGAAGCTTTTGTAAATAGGAAAAACAAAAGAAAACACAAGGTAACGCCGTAGTAAGTTCGATAAATTTCCAAAGCCCGTTCCCTCCGTAATATTCATTTCCCGCTTAGAACATATTGTACTCTTCTGCCCAAAACAACCAACCCTAAATCACTTATGTTCCCAAATCGAAATTCATGATGCATCCGCTGTTCAAATCCATTAAAACAAAGCCTCTTTGATGCGGCCGATGACGTCACAAAAGAGATTCCCGTGGCTGCTTAGTTATGCTCTGGTGCTTGCGCCAAAGAGTTAGCATTCATTGAGTCACCCAATTGCATCACTTGGAGCTCCATCACTTCAGTCCTGCCACATATACTCTCCATTGCTACCATCGGTAAGCACAAAACTGCAAATTTGAGCTCGAAATTGTTCAAATCTGAATTTTTTTTATTAGCTCCATAATGTGAAAGTTTGTCTGTAATTGCAAATGAATCGAATAGTTGTCCGTGATGTGGATTTTGTTTAAAAATTGTAGTTTCGTTCATGCAAGCAAGGTGTATGTGATAATGATTGACTGAAAAAACATGAGGTATTTAGTATAATTATGTCATTTAAATTGTTAGATCTACCTTGTGATACTGTACTATAATCCTGGCAAACAATGCCCATCATCAAACAATTAACCGTTTCAAATAATTAAGAATGTCAAAAAATGGTTTTATCTTCCTCTTTGATATGGTTGATATGTGTTATTCTCATAGTAGAATCAAGTAGCCATGTTGAATATGTAATACATATTCATACAAACGAGAGTATGGTAATTAGTAACAACTCTTATTATTCAAGTAGCACGCTTTTAATTACAGTAAAGTAATTATTTGAAGCATGCTTCGACCAAAACTATTGCTATTTACAAATATTATGTTGCTGTTGATGCACATGTTTTGACTACAGTTACTATGTAAGGATTGGTCGAAAATGATTCTAGGTTTGTTGGCTTTTATTTATTTTTTTACAATAAAATGATACTTTAGTTAAGGAGAGCACTCTTTTTGATGTCTCAATGGTTCAAACCCCTAGACCTCTAGAACCTTTGTCTATAAAGAGTGTCTTGCCACTTGAGCTAGCGGTGCTTGATAGGTTTGTTGGCTTTTATTATCTTTAGTTCTTTTTGTAGTTTGATATTATTTGAAAATATTACTAAAAGTCTACTTTTACCTTGTATATTGATAGATTTATATTTCGTTACCACTTTTATTATTTTGGCCATATACATAAATCTGTATGATCCTCCACCAACATTTTCTAACATTTTACATGTTTAGGATTTACAATTTATCAATACTAACCTTTGTGTCTGTCTTTTTATGATTAATTTTTATGGTAAGATTGTGCAGTGACACGCCAAGCTTGGAAGCAGGGTGGACTGAAATCCCCGAAAAAGTACAATAGCTCTGAGTGATAATGTCATAAGATAACGTGACCAAATTACCATGCAGCACAAAGTAAGCATGAAGGAACATGTATTAAGAACGAAGGGAGGCTAAGTGCTACAAGAAGGAAGCAATCAATCAAGCTGAGTCCATTTCAATAATATCAGGCTTATTGGAGTGAATAGTTTGTATCTAAAATGGGGCCGAGTAAGCAGTTTGCAGCGAAGGCACTAGCAGTCATAAACGGAAGCATACACAGAGAAAAAACAGAAGCGTACATACGGAAGCATTCACACTAACCTATGCAGTGGTGAAGAAAAAGAAGCGTTGTACGCAGCAACACACACATAAATGGAACATACTGAAACAGTAGCATACACACAAAAATAGATGAAGTGTTGTACGCTGACAGGCATAGCTAAAGTGCCATAGAAAAAACCAAGATCCCTCCTGAAGAATCACGACGATTGAAGACTATGAACCCTTGGTGAATTATACTGGAACTAGAGCTTAAGGTAGAATAGAGCTGAAGCAAGCTTGAAACATAGTCAACAGTGAAGAGAAGTTGAAGCACCAGCGAAAACTTGTGAAAAATGCTCCGAACAGAAGCTTGAACACGGATAGGCGGTCAAAGATAATGAGTTGCAAACTACATGAATGAAGAAACCAAACAGAGGCAAGCTTGAAGTGTCCATCAGTTGGTCTTAGCAAGGCACTGAGCGTTGGTGGAAAATAGCACGCTCTTTCATTTCAGTTTCGGTGAGCTTGGTCAGACTCACTTAATTTCTACATGCTTATTGGGATTACTATCGGGTGTGAGCATCAACTACTTTATGTTATGGAGTGACATTTGAATGATAAGGTAATTTTAAGAAGTGAATGTTATATCATACATTTCTACCTACAAAATTTAGTAAATCATACTATTTTTCAAATTGTCAAAATATTTTAAGTTTTTTTAACATAGTGGACTTTATGAATAACGAATTGACCAATAGAGTTTCTAAACTCTCAGTTGTAGTTGAAGTTTTACTCAATGATCTGTGCCCAAATCACATAGAATAGATAGTCTGACTGCTTATTTTATGGATGATTGGCATTTTTTTTTCGCTACTGAAGGCGCTGGATATGTTATGGTGTTGGTTGATTTATGTGCAAGTTATAACTAGAACGAAACAATCATGGATCATTTGTACAATGAATTTGAAAAACAGTGTGTCTGCATGTGGATACACTTGGATCGAAATAGTTGTTAGGCAAAACATCCCTACGGAAGGTAAACAAGTCGGTAATTTTATTAAATTTTTAATAATTTAATATGATCTTTTGTTTTGGTAAGTGTAGCTCCATCATTTCCCTATTTGTGCTAGAAGTTTTACTAGCTTGTATAGCTGATGGATGAAAACGTTTGGATTTTTGTAGGGTAATCAAGTTGACTGTATCGGTGGTCTTAGTAGGTTGGGATTGAGGTGAAGTATGGAAACCGTAAAATCATTAAGAAAAAAGGATAAAATTTGTTTATGTAGCTGATGCTATTTAAATTTTATGTTAAGCTTAGCTTCTAATAGATTAAACTACTGTTAGCATCTTCAAATTTGCAGCCATTGGTGTAACAGTTAAGCTAGAAGCAAGTGGTGCATCTTAGTTTCTTTGCCTTAAATCTGTGATTTTGTTAACTGAGTTAAGGAGTTTAATGTTTTTTTGATAACTTGCTATTATAAAAACACAAAAATCTGATACGTTGGGTTATTATTTCATTAGGTGCAACTTATCCACATTCAGTTAAAGCTGCCAGAGTTTGGATGGACAACTCAGAAGCTATGAAGTAAGTTAACGATTAAATTATTGCTTACTTTAGATCTGCAATTTCTAACCTTATATTGTCATGTAACATGGCATTGAGGTTCAGAGTTAAATGATCTTTTTTTTTAAAAATAAAATAAAAAATTGAACTAAGGTACATGTTTTCAGTTCCTGTATCATAAACTCGTTTTCTTGAAGTCTTCAATGATTCCATAAGATTTGATAGATTATGTACACAATCTAGCTTGATTTCTTATATACTCCCATATTTCACAGGTGGTCGCACTTACAGCTTTGAACACTTCATTTTCAGTTGAAAAATTATTGCTTTGAATAATTTAAATTTCTCAAATACACTTATAATAACAAGTTTTCTTACTATTCATTTAAAACCTTGTCAATTATTTGTAGTGGTTAATATTGAAATATTGCATTAAATAATTTGAATTTCCCAATATACACTTATAATAAAATATATTTTATCGACAGTCCTTCTCTCTCTCTTCTAAAGAAAAAGAGAACAAAAATAGTGATAAATAAATAGACCAAACTTAGCTGGTAGCCACTATGGATTTAGATCCAATAGTTGGTGAAGAAAAGTTGGAACGAATGCAGTCCCAAATGTCGTCAAGAAGCGTATATGTTTGCAATGAGCCATACAATTAATTTTGTTAATGAGATAAAAACTATTACAGTGCCTAACTCGTTGACCATTGTGCCTGTTTAAGCATAACTACGATGTTCATGTTATTTACATTGTTATTGTATAATTTCAGCGTTAACTTTGTAATTACTCATCCTTCATTACGTATATTTCACATACTATTTATTGTTATTTCTTCTTGACTTGTAAATTTCAAAGCTGACTAAATTCAGCTTCTTGAAATGGCTCTTCTTGATTTAAACGATTCTTTGTTTTTCTCAACTTATACAATGCTTGCACTTTTCTGGGCTGAGATACATCACCAGGTAGCTAGGATTTAAAGTTTAAAGTTTTAAACGCATGCAACAATATTCAACACGCTTGTTACTTAGTTAACATATGTTTATTTGATAAATGCAGGCCACAAGCCCCTCCATTGATAAGCGTAGAATATCGTAACATTAATGGCAGTATATATGCCATACAGGTAACACAGAAGATTTTAAATATTACACTGACAAACTTTTTAACATATCTTATATTCTCAATTTAATTTCAGTATATATGAATGTTAGGGTGTTCATAGTATATCATACAAAAATTTAATTTCAGTTGGATATGGTAGTTAGCCTACTGTTTTGTAAAGCATAATTGTTTATAAGTTTCAGGAGAAAACAATTTGTTCATCTCAATGAAAGGAAGTTCCATTTGTTGTTATATTTAATTTTAGCTTTGGTGAAAATTTTAATTGCAGGGTATGCAAATATCTTGTTGGATGTCCTTCCAATATACAATAGGTCCAAGCTCAAATCTTTTTGAATTTGGCATCGCTTCTTCTATGATTTCATTGAATATTGATGCAAACATAGTTATCTATTTAATTGACTTTCTACACATTAGTTATGCTAAATATCTAATTTTGTAGTGTTACTGACATAATTGAATATTTTCATTATCTCTGATGCAGTTGATCGAATGAGCAAGGACAAAACGTGTTTGTTCTAGAGTACTCAAAGGTAATGTTGTACTTCAAAATTTTATATAGAAACATAGCACAACAATGCTTAAATGAGTTCCACTTGATTATCTACAGATGAACTAATATTGTTTCTATGTAATTAAAAGAGAGCGTGCACTACGATGACACTTAACATATCTACACCCCTTAATTATGTATCTTCTTTTGTGCATGTTAGTTGTAGACAATATGAGCCTGCATATTATATCAATCAAATTGGTAGGGCTAGATATCTTAACTATATATATGCAATCATATAATAAAGGTGGAATTAAGTAGGTTAGAGTGGCATAATCTATTCTTAACTTAAATAGGCATCTTTTGAACTGTTAAGACCGTGACATGTAATCCATTTGAGTTTTAAATTGCCAGTGAGGACGCATAGCACTGTTGTTTCTCTTACCAGCTTCCTGGCTAACATATTAAGAGTAGACTAAGGATGGCAATGAATATTGCAAGCTTATATAAACAGAGAGTACAAAAAGAAGATAACTATACTCAAAATAGAGAAGTTCTCACTACACCTTAGTAGCAATAGCCTTAGTAACAATATACTCAGCTTTGTAGTAAAACACGATTAGTCAACTTCCATATAAACTAAAAAAAGAAAAATAAAATCCTACATTTACTATATATATAGAAGCCAAGAGAGGAGTTGCCCCCACTCAGCTTTGTAGAAATAAATATATAGAAAAAGTTGCAAAAATAATTGATTGATGTAGTGATTTTAGACCCTAAAAAGAGAAAAAGAAGAAGGTTACAACTCAATTCTAATATATGGACATTATAATAAGCGTCTTGCGAGCTGTGGCATTCAAGTTTTACCAATTTTCCTTCTCTAGCAAAATTGTTCAATCATAACAAAAAGTAAAGAATATCTGAGTTTCACATTAAAAAATATATCTTTGAATCTAAATCATGAACAAAAACACTAATAAGTGATTTTCTAAAAATTCTAAAAATGAATTGTTCCACTTTCTATAAGAGTAGAAAAATATGTTAATCTTAATTTCCTCTAAGATTATAACAATACTAGAAAAATAACCTGTTATGTAAATTGGATTTAATTTTTTGATACTAATTACTTTCATTTCTATGAGATATTGCAAGAATTCAGTTTAACTCGCAAGGTTACATTCAACTTGAAGTAAATACTAATCTTGTACAAATTTTAAAACACTCCAGAGAAATTCACCCAAGAGATCAAACAACCATTGATTTGTTCAATGTCTTAGACTTGAGACTAAAGTATACGTAATTAATATATATATATATATATATATATATATATATATATATACACAAACACATATACATACACATACACACACACATATGGAAACCCTTAAATCCTTTGCAACCGTTAGATATGAAGCAGCAAGGTTCTCAAAAATAGAATTTAAATTATAAATCGTAATGTTCAAACATCAAAATTGATATGGGATTGAAATTGTAAATTGTAAATTCAAAAATTCATATTATAAGGTTTGTACATAATTTGAAATCGATCTTGATGTTTGACTTGAGAATGTAGATACACTACTCTATCCTAATTAACTATTAAGCCTGTGACATCTGTACTGCTTTTCAATGCAATTCATAACTTCGATCTCGAACATATTGATGCCGACACTGCGTTGCAACTTGCTAGGGATTTCATCTATCTGTTTCTATCCAACTCTTTTTTAGGAGCTTTTGTAAGTTTTGAATGTTCATATTTTCCCTTTCCTTGTGGATCTCATAATATTTAACTATGATTTTGAAATATCATATGCGGACTGGATTGCTCAGTGCATACATCATCAAAAGGTTATATTTTGCCAGGTTTGTTTGATCAATTTCTTTAATGAAGGAAAATGGAGACTTGCTAGTCATAAACTAATACCCATGAATTTAGTGTTATTTGATGTTTGGTATTTTATGTTCCAGGCACTCTACTGATCGTGAAGTTGCACTCATGATGCTTATGGAAAACCTATCATACATGCTGGCTGAAGGGTTTTCTTTCTTTTTTCCAATAACGTTAATATTTTAATTTTACAATATTCCGATGATATTAGATGCAAACTTGCTTTCTAGATATTGTGCATTTGTCTAATTTTGTATGCAGTTGGTTTATAAATTTTATCTCTCTTTACGGGTTTATGTAAACTTTGTTCATGGATATTGTGTTCAACTTATTTTATGGAAGTGATTAATAGTTATGCTTTTATTTTACAATTTTTAGTTTGATTTGTTTATGTTATGTACATTAACTGATTAAAATATAATTAAATGTAGTTTATATTAATGATATGTGTGAATATTGCAATGGCACAACATTGCTGTCAATTCTTTGGAAAAAAAATGCATATCCCTACGACAACGTTTATACATTGCTATCAATTCATTGGAAAAAAATGCATATCCCTACGACAGCGTTTATACATTGCTGTCAATTCATTGGAAAAAAATGCATATCCCTACGACAGCGTTTATACCTTGCAGTAGAAAACTATTAACAGCGTTTATACCTTGTAGTAGAAAAATTATTAACAGCGTTTATAAAACGCTGTAGAAAGTGGGTTTTTGACAGCGTTTATATTTTGCAGTTAAAAATTTAGGGTCAACGACCGCATGTCGTTATACAGCGTTTTTAAAAACGCTGTGAAAACTTTTAACAGCGTTTTTCAAACGCTGTGAAAAGTCTTTTTTGTTGTAGTGTATGAGGCTCCAAGTCGTTGATGGATCTATTGTAGATGCAACGGCTGTAGGAGATTATCATTTGTGTTTGCCTAATGGAGCAGTTTTGATATAAATAAATACTATTTTCTAAAAAACTTTATTTGCGAGATTATTTCTGTTTCTAGATTGTCCAAGGCTAGATATATATTTCATTGTGCAAAATAATGTTATGAACATTAGGTTGAATTCCGCAACGGTGTTCTTGAAAATGGCATTTATGTGATCAATACTAATTATGTGTATTCTGTGATAATTCTTCTAAAAATAAAAATGATAGTTATCTTTGGCATTGTGGACTAGGTCATATCAGTAAGAAATGACTACATAAATGAAAACCGAAGGTTTCTCCCGTCACTTGATTCTGAATCATTTGACATGCATGAGTCATGTCTCAAAGATAAAATGACCAAGCATCCCTTCAGTCGAAGCAATAAAAGAGTTGACACACTCTCAAGTAAGTACATATTGATGTACCGGCCCAATGCCTGTAATCACCAAAGATAATACTTCTTACTTTGTTACCTTCATTGATGATTTTTCGAGACTATGATATGTGTAACTTGTGAAGAATGAATCCAGTGTCTATGAGAAATTCATTGAATATAAAAATGTAGTAGAAAACCAAACGGGCCTTAAGATTAAGATTCATCGATCAGATCGAGGAGGTGAGTATATTGGACAGGAATTCCAACATTACTTAAAAGACAATGGGTTATATCTCAGACTACTGCACTTTATACTCCACAACACAACGATGTGTAGGAGCGAAGGAACTAAACCTTATTAGATATGGTTTTGTTCATGGTGAGTAAATTTGAGTTACCTTTATCCTATTAGGGATATGCGCTAGAAATTGCAGCGCATATGTCAAAATTATTGCCCACTAAATCTATGTCAAAAATGCCATATAAGATGTGGTATGGTAAGAAACCCCAACTCAAGTATTTAAAAGTGTGAGGTTGTCTAGTGTACGTTACTAACTTTGGTCCGAATAAGCTGAAGGAAAGATCGATACTGTTTAATTTATAGGATATCCTAAAATCTTAATGGGGTAGTAACAACCCTAATTTTAAATAGCATTATTCAGAAGATTTAATTAGATAAATTAAATAGAATAATGTAGAGACTAGAGTGATAAGCAGATTGAGATTTGGAAACTAATTAGGGTCGTGCCTTAACTAAATGGATTTATAAAATGGTTTATAAGTAGATACCTAAGAGATTAAGGCAAGGGTAATATGGGAATAGTCGTGTACCATAACCTAATAACCCCTAAACCCTTACCTCACTCGCATTTATACTTTCATAAAAACAAAAACATAAGCAAAGGAGAATCAAGTCCGGCCATTACCCTAGGGGAAGAAGAGCTTAAAATCAATTAAGAGCTAAGATTCAAGATAGGAAGATTAAAGCAAGAGTAAATCTCAAGTTCCTTATCCAAACAA
This sequence comes from Allium fistulosum, assembly GCA_030737815.1. NCBI lineage: Eukaryota > Viridiplantae > Streptophyta > Magnoliopsida > Asparagales > Amaryllidaceae > Allium > Allium fistulosum. Next base: position 370,837,223 of record CM060902.1, on the reverse strand, counting down.
GGTGAATAATAATCTAAACCATCGCATATATGTCTTTTTAAACATTTTAATTTCGGGTTTAAGATTTAAAACCATTTAGATGGATGAATGATGATATTCTTTGACTATATGCCATGTTTTGATTTAAACAAGGATTTTTATGTAATGATATATCTCGATTTTAGGTTAAAGTCATGTAAATTGATTTCGAATGCCATCATGGTTGAATATTTTATATAAAACATTATTTTGGAGATGGGTTTAAATTTTCATAATATACAAAGCTATGGATAATTTATTATTAATTTTGAATGGAAGAAATAGATAATTTTGGGTTTAAATTATATAAGGTAATTATATAATGATTTTGGGTCTGGAATTTACATTTGTTAGAAAACATATTAAAAGTGAATTATGGTGATTTTTGAGGATTTCACCTAAGTGTTTTAATATGATTATTAAATTATTTAAGTTGAAAGACTTAAATGTTTAAATGTATTATTGAAGGGAATGGCTTAGTTGTTAAAATAATTTCAATTATAAATTATTGGATTCAGCAGCCTTTTTAGAAAAAGGATATTGATAAAGAATTTGACAACCAATCATATTTTGACAACTTGGGTAAGTTAGGTATTAAGGAATTTCTTTGGAAGGCAATAAAACCAATTTTGTTTTAATTTACAACTTCGCCAATTCCCTATGCTTGCATTCGTCACCATACTTCTGCTAATGAACCCATTCGAAACCAATACACATGGTATCAAGCCATTAAAACGTTGTGGATTGGAGAAAGGCGGAAGCGGTTGTGTCGAAGGCTTGCTTTTGAAGGGGTTGAAGCTTTCGAATCAATAAAATTACCTTTGATCAAAGAGCCCATACCTTTGTTTTTAGAAAGGAGTTTTCGAAAGAGTTGCTGCTTACATTGTTTATAAAAGAAATTTTCGAATGATTTGCCACATTTTGAACCTATGCGATACCTAGCTGCCGCCTTCATACCTTTCAAATTGGTTAAAGGCCGCGTTTATAGCCTTATAATAATGAGTTCGAAAGGAAGGCTTTCATTTTATTAATATTGAAGCCGCCTTCGCGATGCTTTCGAAAGAGTTCTTGTAGCCGCTTTTATTAATAGTTTCGAAAGGTTAGTTTCGAAGCTATCCTTTTCCCCAATTCTTTTATATGAAGATCAATGCTTTCAAAAGGGTTACTTTCGCTATTGTTTTCTTTGACTTAGAAGTTATATTTAATGTTAAACCTAATGATTTCGAAAGAGATACTTTCAAATGGTTTCAAATCTATGTTTCAATTAATTTTCTTTAAACTAAGTGCCTTCAAAAGATAATATTTAATGCTTTCGAAAGGTATATCTTTAAGTGTTTTGAAAGGAAGGTTTGAATACTTTTGAAAGGTTTGTTTTTAACCGTTTCGAAAAAGAAGGCCTAAGGTTTTGAAAGCCTTAGTTTTCAAACAAGAAACCCAAACTCGTTTTTAAAGAAAAATCCAAGGCAAAATGGAAGAGTTTTGAAATAGCATTTAACTTTGGAGTTTTTGAAGAAGTTTTCCTTGCGGAAGGTAGTGGATTAAGGGTATTAACCATGTTTCATTTGAAAAATGATTACTAGGAAATTAAACCATTGATGTTTATATTATTATGTTATGATCAGTTATCATGTGAGCTTCGTCTATAAACATATTCAATTTACAATTAACCCATAACTACATTTTTGGGGTGTTAAGGGTAGAATAACCAGCTAGGTTTACCAAGTAGTGAATATATATTAAGTTAACTCCTGTGTGAGTAGAATTGTATCTAGGAGGTCAGGTAGACCAGAATATAGGATGCCTAAAGACTGATCAAAGGATTATTGGTTTAGATAGGTTCTTAGTAAGCCCATGAAAACTATGTATGGACATAGTTATTTGTAGGGGCCAATAGGATCTTAGTGATCCCATGAAAACTATGTCCGGAATAAATTATTTAAAGAGATCAATAGGACCTTAGTGATCCCATGAAAACTATGTCTGGAATAAATTATTTAAAGAGATCAATAGGTTCGTAGTGATCCCATGAAAACTATGATATGAGCGAAGTTATCGGAGAATCCAATAGGTTCATAGTAAGCCCATGTAAACTATGATTGGAGAAAGTTGTTGGTAGATACCAATAGGTTCATAGAGATCCCATGAAAACTATGATTGGATGATAGTATTGGTAGGAACCAATAGGTTCATAATGATCCCATGAAAACTATGAAGGTGGATAGGAATTCCATAAGAATTAACTGGTTATTAGTCAGCCCATAAAAACTAATAGATTAACAGTGACCCTAGAAATATAATTTGAGACAGATAGTTAGGTTAATAGGGATGGGTAATCCAGAGCATATTGCTTGTTTTCATATCATCGTATTACCTTTTATTATGTTATGTCTTAACCATTTTGGATGCAGGTACACAGTATATGGTTATTATAAGTTGGGTTAAGATACTAGTGAGGGGAAAACCTGTTCCGTTAAGTCGCGTAGTCTTACTAGATATCTATATGGGTCAAGATGCTAGGTTATTATTCATACTAGACTTTTTGTCTGACTCGAAGTTTATGTTTTCCCCTTAAACTCTCGGGTGCTAAGTTGATTTTGAGTAGTTTGAGAGTTAAGGTTTTTAGGTTCTCCTTTAGACGGGTAGGAGTTCTTTCTATTTGATTCCGCTGTGTTTTGGATGTAATGGAAAAGTTATCTAATTGCCTATATTTAGACTCTGATCAACCAAGAGGGCTTCTTCATTTGTCGCTCTTGGCGTATTTTGTAATAATTATACTTCTCTGAACATGGTTCACAAATTGGGATTATATAATGAATTTGAAATGTGTTTTGAAGTGGAATTAGAAATTTATTTTATAATTTAAAAAAAATCGTATCCATGTGTTTCTTTAATATCAATGTATCTAACATTACCGTATTTAGTCACCGAGAATTAATAACTATGGATGACTGCAACATCTGTAGCAGTTTGTTTTGGGCCTCCAAATGGGAGATCTTACAAGTTGGTATCAAAGTAAGGTTTAAAAGAAATTTGAACCTAAAAATATTTTCAAAACATAATCCAATGAATCAGAAAATGAGATCGGTGTTTGGGTTAACTCTATAGTAACGTACTTGCGGTTGATATATATATATATATATTTATAAGTATGTATTCCTCTCTCTCTCTTAGACCATTGTTCTGTATCTTACTAAGGCTCGTATGCAGATTTATGAGAAAGGAAGATAAGGAGGTAGGAAATGGAAGAGGAATCTAGGTGCAAGAAGCACCACAACTAATGGAAATGCTCGACCCAATACTAGAAGAAACCCAGGTCAATAGGCAAATGCTAATCCAAATGCAAATGCAAATGCCAACGTATGTGCTGGAATCCTGCCAGTAGATACGGGGATGATATATCAGTTCTTTGTCAATCTGATGTAAGCTGAAGCAGATGCAGGAGTGGCTGGGGGTAAGGCTGTTGGAGGAGCTAATCCCATGGCCCCAGTTGGCAATAATTATGCTAAGCCGAGCAGGGTTACACCAGTCTTGGTGGGAAACCATTTTTGGGAACAGAGGATGCTATTCAAGTGGAAAACTGGCTATTGCACTATGAAAGGATTTTTGCTGACTTGGGATTAGATGATGAGCAGAAGAGGGTACTTGCTTCTATACAGTTGCAAGGAACAACACTTTATTGGTGGAACAGTGTTACCGCGGGTGTTCCCGAGGAAGAGTTGAATTAGGTAGAATTTTGAAGGAGATTCGAAGAGAGGTTTTAGTCTGAAGTTTCCAAGTCAGTATTGCTGAGAAAGTTCGTGGACTTAGTGCAAGGTGAAATGTTGGCGATTGAGTATGCTACGAAGTTTAATGTGTTGTCCAGATATGGATATGCTACTATTGACTCCGTCATTAAAAGAAATGAAAAGTTTATTCGAGGGTTAAGACCTGAGATTACTAAGGAGACTATGCCACATCTCCGGGATCCAAGTACAGTTGTAGTGGAGATGGCAATCTCGAATAAAGAGATGCTTTCTACTTATAGAAAGGAGAAGTAGGTCGGAACCCATGATTATTAGGCCAAGAAGGGGAAATTCTTTAAGAAGAAAGTAGCTCAAAACGGAGGAGCTGCCAAGAAGGAAAAAGCTGATCTAGTCCATTTCAAGTGCAAAAAGAAGGGACATTATGCTCATGAATGTCAAACTTGAAAAGGGGAAAAGGTTGCAGATAAGAAGGGAGTGAAGTGCTTCAACCGTGACCAAATTGGACACTACAAGAATTAGTGTCTAGAGCTAGTCAGAGTGGACATGGGGAAAGTTTTTGCTTTGGAACCATCTTCTTCTAGACCAATTGTTGTTGAGAAAGGAAATACTACGATGGAAAGTATGCTTTTGATTCATAGTATACCAGTTAGCGTACTATTTGATATTGGTGCATCGCATTCATTTATATCTCAGCATTTGGTAGATAAGTTATGTTTAGAACCCTCATACCCCGTTACTTCCAAAAGGGTTGTGAATCCGATGGGTGGGAATGCAACTCTGGGGATGAGATGTGACTAGTTAGAACTTGAGTTGTTAAGTCATAAGTTTGCATGTAGTTCGTATGTTTTTGATTTCGTAGGCTTCGGGATCATTTTGGGTATGGATTGGTTAAATAGATATGATACTAGGATATTTTACCGAGATAGGGAAGTATCTCTAAGACACCCTAATAGTTCATAAACGAATTATATATTCAATGGAGAATTCAGATCTGAGTGCTTATGTTTTGTTGGGCGTTATGCAAGTAGAAGAATAACCGAATGAGGTTTTGATAGCAAGAGAGTTTGCAAATGTTTTTGAGCCAGTCATAGGACTACCACCGAAGTGAGCTATTGAGTTTCGGATAGATCTTGTACCAGTAGCAGATTCTGTAAGTAGATCACTTAGCAGGATGACACCTACCGAGATGAAGGAATTGAAGGCTCAGCTAGTGGATTTAGAAGGAAAGAATTTTATTAGAACAAGCAGTTTGCTTTGAGGAGCAGCCGCGGTGTTCTTGAAGAAACTGGATGGGTCGTTAAGGATGTGTATCGACTATCGTAAGTTGAACGAGAAGACGATAAATAATACGTATCCATTGCCGAGAATCGATGATTTATTTGATAAGTTGAGTGGAGTCTTCGTATTTTCCCACTTGGATTTGGTGATACGTTTCCATTAGCTAAGAGTGGCAGAGGACAATATTTCATTGACGACGTTTCAAACTAGGTATGGTTCATACGAATGGTTAGTAATGCCATTCGGGTGAACAAATGCGCCAACTTTCTTTGTGGATACGATGAATCGAGTTCTCCGAGAGATAGGTTCGTATTGGTATTCATAGATGATATTTTAATATACTCTAAGGATGAAAGAGAGCATGAAGTTCATCTTATAGTAGTGCTTGAAACGCTGAGGTAGCATCAGCTGAAAGAGAAGTTTTCAAAGTGTCATTTCTGGAAGAAAGAAGTTAAGTTTCTTAGTCACGTGGTTATAGAGAAGGTTTTGGCAGTTGATCCGGATAAGATCGAGGCTGTTAACAACTGGAAGAGACGAGAGGCGATGATTGAGATCAGAAGTTTTCTTAGACTAGCTGACTATTACCGGAGATTCATTAAAGATTTCTCGCGGATAGCAGCGCCTTTGACTAAGCTAACCAGGAAGGATGAGAAGTTTAATTGGTCTGACAAATGTGACGAAGCATTCCTTAAATTAAAGCAATTGTTGACCAACACGCTTGTGTCAGTAGTTCCAGACGGAAACCAAAGATTAGTAGTGTATACCGATGCATGTGGAACCGGATTAGGGGCTGTGTTGATGTAGAAAGGTAAAGTTATTGCCTAAGCTTCACGACAGCTTAGATCGCATGAAGTGAGATATCCTACTCATGATCTAGAGTTGGCAGCGGTGATCTTCGCATTGAAAGTATGGAGACATTATCTCTTAGGGGAGAGATTTGAGTTATACGTAGATCATAAGTACTTAAGATATTTATTCTCTTAGAAGGAGTTGAATATGAGACAGTAGAGATGGCTGTAGTTTTTAGCAGCTTATGATTTTGGTATAGTGTATACACTTGGAAAAGGAAATAAAGTGGCGGATGCTCTTAGCAGAAAACATCAAAATGTGGTGTTAGCCATGTTAACGGAATGGAAGGATCTAGAGGCTTTTACTACTGGTAATGTGCAGTTATGATCGACTGCTAGTTCTAGTCAGAGCACTGTCGTGTTATCCTGCTTAGAAGTTCGACTAGTGTTGATCGAAAAGATTGCTTCTTAGCAGAAAGAGGATTCATTGGCAGTGGAGAAGATTAAAAGGCTTGAGGTTGGATTAGAGATTGATGATCTAAAAGATTTCAGTCTTGACCAGAGGGGATGGTTAAGAAAGAAGGGATGGCTGTGTGTTCCGAATGTTGGGGACTTAAGGAGAAAAATCCATAGGGAATGTCATCGATCCAAATTTATGATTCATCCTGGGGGAACCAAGATGTATCAAGAAATGAAGAGGAGTTTCTACTAGGAAGGTATGAAGATGGATGTTGGCTTGTGGGTAAGGCAATGTGTGAACTGTCAACAAGTGAAGACCGAGCATCAGAAGCCGAGTAGGTTGCTTCAACCTTTAGAGATACCATTTTAGAAAAGGGATTTGATATCCATGGATTTTATAGACGGGTTGCCAAGGTCAAATCGAGGAAATGAAACTATATGGGTCATAGTGGACAGGTTGACCAAGAGTGCTCATTTCATTCCAGTTAAATCAACCAGGACGGCACTACTTTAGCTAAATTGTTTATGAAGAACATAGTTAGACTGCATGGAATTCCTAGTAGTATAGTAAGTGACAGAGAAACTTTGTTTACTAGCGAGTTCTGGAAGAGTCTACAGGATGTGTTAGGTACTAAGCTCAAGACGAGTACTACTTATCATCCTCAGACAGAGAGAGTCAACAAGGTACTTGAGGATTTGTTAAGAGCTTGTGTTCTAGATTTTGGTGGATCTTGGGAAGATCACCTACACTTAGTTGAGTTTTCCTATAATAACATTTATCAGACTAGTATAGGAATGGCACCTTTCGAAGCTTTATATGGGAGGCCATCCAAGTCACCAGCATGTTGGTTGGAAACTGGAGACAGGTAGTCTTAGGTCAAGATCTGGTAAGAGAGGCAATAGAGAAGATTGAGTTGAGTCGGGGTATGATGATGGAAGCTCAATCCAGACAAAAGGGTTACACAAATAAGAGGCATAAGGATTTAGAGTTCTCGGTTGGAGATAGAGTTTTCATTAAAGTATCACCGATGAAGGGTGTGGTACGATTCGGAAAGTCAGGGAAACTGGCACCGAGATATGTTGGACCGTTCTCAGTTATAGAGAGGACCAGAAAGCTTGCATACAAAGTAAAGTTGCCAAGTAGTTTGGCAGGTGTCCATAATGTGTTTCATGTGTCTCATCTTCATAAGTGTGTGCATGATCTAGAGACTACTATTCCTCCGACTGCATTGGAAGACTTAATAGTAGAACCAGATCTGACTTTTGTTAGGCAAACACATCGGGTTGTAGCGAGAGATAAGTAGAAGTTAAGAAAAAAGATAGTCAAGTTGGTGAAAGTTCAGTGGAGCGACAATGAGAAGGACTGTACTTGGGAGACAGAAGACATGGTTAGAGATACTTATCCTGATCTGCTTTGAGGGTAGGTTCTATATTTGCTTTACATAGACTGTTTACTAGTCGGATAGGCTGGTATGGTAGTTAGTAGATGTTACAGATGATTACTATGATTAGTATTTAGTCCTTGCTGAATTTCGAGGATGAAATTCTTTAAGGAGGGGAGACTGTAACACCCCTAATTTTAAATAACATTATTCAAGAGATTTAATTAGTTAAATTAAATAGAATAATGTAGAGACTAGAGTGATATAGGGATTGAGATTTGAAAACTAATTAGGGTTGAGCCTTAAATAAATGGATTTATAAAATGGTTTATTAGTAGACACCTAAGAGGTTAAGGCAAGGATAATATACGAGTAGCCGTGTACCATAACCCCTAAACCCTTACCCCATTCTCAATCATATTTTCATAAAAACAAAAATGTAAGAAAAGGAGAATCAATGTCAGCCATTACCCTAGGGGAAGAAGAGCTTAAAATCAATTAGGAGCTTAGATTCAAGCTAGGAAGATTAAAGCAAGAGCAAATCTCAAATTCCTTATCCAAACAAGGTGAATAATAATCTAAACCATCTCATATATGTGTTTTTGAACATTTTGATTTCGGGTTTAAGGTTTAAAACCGTTTAGATGGATGAATGATGATATGCTTTGATTATATACCATGTTTTGATTTAAGCAAGTATTTTTATGTAATGATGATATATCTCGATTTTAAGGTTAAAATCATGTAAATTGATTTCAAATGCCATGATGGTTGAATATGTTATGTAAAACATTATTTTGGAGATTGGTTTAAAATTTTATAATATTCCAAACTATGGATAATTTATTATGAATTTTGGATGGAAGAAATAGACAATTTTGGGTTTAAATTATATAAGGCATTTATATAATGATCATGGGTCTGAAATTTACATATGTTAGAAAACATATTAAATGTGAATTATGGTGATTTTTGGAGATTTTTCCTAAGTGTTTTAATATGGTTATTAAATTATTTAAGTTGAAGGACTTAAATGTTTTGTTGAGGGTAATGTCTTATTTGAAAGTAATTTCAATTATAAATTATTGAATTCGGCGGCCTTTTTAGAAAAGGAATTTGATAAAGAATTTGGCTACCAATCATATTTTGACAAATTGGGTAAGTTAGGTAAAAAGGAATTTCTTTGAAAGGCAATAAAAAATATATTGTTTTAATTTACAACTTCGCCACATCCCTATGCTAGCTTTCGTCACCATACTTATGCTAACGAACCCATTCGAAATCAGTACACATGGTATCAAGCCATTGATACGTAGTGGATTGGAGAAAGGCGGAAGGGACTGTGTCGAAGGCATGCATTCGAAGGGGTTGAAGCTTTCGAATCAATCAACTTCCCTTTGTTCAAAGAGCCACTTACCTTTGTTATTTGAAAGGAGCTTTTGAAAGAGTTTCCGCTTACTTTATTTTTAAAAGAAGCTTTCGAATGACTTGCCGCATTTTAAACCTATGCGATACCTAGCTGCCGCCTTTATGCCTTTCGAATTGGTTAAAGGCCACGTTTATAGCCTTATAACAATGAGGTCGAAAGAAAGGCTTTCGTTTTATTAATATTGAAGCAGCCTTTCCAATGCTTTCGAAAGGGTTTTGTAGTCACTTTTATTGATGGTTTTGAAAGGTTAGTGCCGAAGTTATCCTTTTCCCCGATTCTTTTATTTGAAGATCAATGCTTTCAAAAGGTTTACTTTCGCAGTTGTTTTCTTTGACAAAGAAGTTATATTGTCACACCCAATGATTTCAAAAGAGATACTTTCAAATAGTTTCGAAGCTATGCTTCCATTAATTTTCTTTAAACTAAGTGCCTTCGAAAGATAAACTTTAATGCTTTTGAAAGGTATATATTTAAGTGTTTTGAAAGAAAGGTTTGAATACTTTCGAAAGGTTTGTTTTTAACGGTTTCGAATGAGAAGGCCTAAGGTTTCAAAAGCCTTAGTTTTCAAATAAGAAACCCAATCTTTTTTTAAAGATAAATCCACGGCAATATGAGAGTTTTGAAATGGCATTTTACTTTAGAGTTTTTGAAGAAGCTTTCCTTGCTAAAGATAGTGGGTTAAGGGGATTAACCATGTTTCATTTGAAAAATGATTACAAGGAAATTAAACCATAGATGTTTATATTATTATTTTTTGATCACTTATCATGTGTGCTTCTTCTGTAAACATGTTCACTTTATAATTAACCCATAATAATATTTTGGGGTGTTAAGGGCAGAATAACCAGCTAGGTTTACCAAGTAGTGAATACACATTGAGTTAACTTCTGCGTGAGTAGAATTGCATCCAGGAGGTCAGTTAGACCAGAATATAGGATGCCCAAAAACTGATCAAAGGATTATTGGTTTGGACAGGTTCTTAGTAAGCCCATGAAAACTATGTATGGAAACAGATATTGGCAGAGGCTAATAGGTTCTTAGTGATCCCATGAAAACTATGTATTGAAATAGTTATTGGCAGGGGCCAATAGGTTCTTAGTGATCCTATGAAAACTATCTCTGAAATAAGTTATTGAAAGAGATTAATAGGTTCATAGTGATCCCATGATAACTATGATGTGAGAGAAGTTATTGGGGAATTCAATAGGTTCATAGTAAGCCTATGTAAACTATGATTAGAGAAAGTTGTTGGTAGATACCAATTGGTTCATAGAGATCCCATGAAAACTATGATTGGATGAAAGTATTGGTAGACCACCAATAGGTTCATAGTGATCCCATGAAAACTATGAAGGTGGATAGGAATTTCATAAGAATTAACAGGTTATTAGTCGGCCCATAAAAACTAATAGGTTAATATAGAACTTAGAAACTATAATTTGAGACAGATAGTCATGTTAATAGGGATAGGTAATCCAGAGCATATTGCATGTTTGCATATCATCATATTACCTTTTATTATGTTATGTCTTAACCATCATGGATGCAGGTGCATAGTATATGGTTATTATAAGTTGGGTTAAGATACCAGTGAGGGGAAACCCCGTTCCAATAAGCGGTGAGGTCTCACTAGACATCTATATGGTTCGAGATGGTAGGTTATTATTCATATCAGACTTTTTATCTGACTTGAAGTTTATGTTTTCCCCTTAAACTCTCGGGTGCTCAATTGATTTTGAGTAGTTTGAGGGTTAAGGTTTTCAGGTTCTCCTTTAGACGAATAAGGTTACAGAGACGTGCAGGAGGCAAGCTAACTAGTAGGAGTTTTTTCTGTTTGATTCCGCTATGTTTTGGATGTAATGGCAAAGTTGTTTAATTATCTGCATTTAGATTCTGATCAACCAAGGGGGCATCTTCATATGTTTCTCTTAGCGTATTTTGTAATAATTATGTTTCTCTGAACGTGGTTTATGAATTAGGATTATATAATGAACTTGAAATGTGATTTGAAGTGGAATGAGAAATTTATTTTATGATTTAAATTTTTTTCATATCCATGTTTTTATGTTGTATCAATGTATCTAACATTACTGTATTTGGTCACCGAGAATTAATAACTATAGATGACTGCAGCATCTGTAGTAGTTAGTTTTGGGCCTCCAAATTGGGATGTTATAGGGATATACTTTTTACAATACTGAGGAACAAAAGGTTATTGTTTCTCGACATGTTGTCTTTTTTAGAAAAGGAGTTTCTATCAAAAAAATTAATAGCAAAGTTGTAGACTTGGATGAGATCCAAGAAGTTAACATTTAGGATGAACCAGTGGGAGAATCAAGTTCACCCATATACGAAATTGCATAACCTAGTAGAAGGTCTTGTAGGGAATCTCGTGCTCAAGTGAGATACTATGGTTTTCTCATGGATGGCGAGAAGGAGGACCGTGTCTTAGATGATGACACTCCTCCAACTTTTGAATAAGCACTGCAGTATAAAGATTCCACACTCTGGCATAGAGCAATGAAATATGAAATGGATTTCATGTACGAAAACAAAGTATGGACTTTTTCAAACGTACCTGAGGGGATAAAACCCATCAACTACAAATGGATTTTTAAGAAAAAGCTAAATGTAGATAGGGAAGTAGAGACATATAAGGAAAGGCTAGTTGGAAATGATTTCGTAAAATTCAAGTTGTTGATTATGAGGAGACCTTTTCGCCCATGGCCATGCTTAAGTCCATACAGATTGTGCGAGCCATTATTGCATTCTATGGCTACAAAATACGGAAAATGGATGTAAAAATGACATTTCTAAATGGTGATTTAGAATAAACCGTCTATATGTCGCAGCCCGAGGGTTTTGTGGCCAGTGGGAGTAAAGGCAAGGATTGCAAGTGTTAAAGTCCATTTATGGACTTAAACAGGCTTCAAGAAGTTAGAATAACTGTTTTGATAGGGTAATCAAATAGTTTAGTTTCTATCAAAACATAGAGGAAGCATGCGTATAAAGAAAGGAATAAGGCAACGCTATTATATTCTTAGTGCTATATGTTGATGATCTATTATTCATTGGCAATGGCATTTGCTATTGCAATCAGTGAAAGTTTGGCTTTCTAAGAACTTCTCCATGAATGATTTTGGAGAAGCAGCCAATATACTATGTATAAAGATCTTTAGAGATATATCTAAGAAGTTGTTGGGATTGCCCCAATCCTTGTACATAGATACCATACAGAAAAGGTTTATTATGGAGAATTCCCAATGTGGAAACATTCCAACACAGTATGGAATCGTCCTTTCTAAGAAGGACGCTCCTCATACCGTAAGGAGAAAGAGCGTATGAAGAGGATACCTTATGCTTCAGCAATAAGATCCATTATGTATGCTATGCTTTGTACTAGACTAGATGTGGCATACACATTATGATGCGTAAGCAGATATCAGTCAAATCTTGGAGAAAAATATTGGATGGTAGTAAAATGTATATTGAAGTATTTGAGACATACTCGGGACTTACTCTTCAGTTACGGGGAAGGAGACCTTCTTATGAAGGGGTATACGGACTCTAGCTTTCAAAGTAATATAGATGATAGTAAGTCAGTGTTAAACGATGGAGTCATCGGTTGGAAAAGTTCCAAGGAAGAGACAATTGTTGATTCGACAATAGAGGCTGAATACATCGCCCTCATTGAAGCATCTAAAGAGGCAGTATGGAAGCGCAAGCTTCTGAGTGACCTCAGAGTGATTCCGATATAGAGAATCATATGGCGTTTTGCGATAACACTATGGTGATTCAGATCGCAAAGGAACCCAGAGTACACAAGAAGTTGTAGCACATTATTAGGAAGTTCCACCTCATTAGAGAATTCATTGAGAAGAAAGAGGTCATGATACAAAGGGTAGATACCAAGGATAACATAGCGGCAATTCATTATGGTCTAGCTGAGTCAACTCTTGAGAAGTTGATTAATTGGATGGGATTGGGATTCCATAATTGGTCCTAACTACAAATGGGAGTTTGATAGAGTCAAGAGTATGCCCTAGGGGTAATCTGTAATTTATTGTAAATTAATTAACTCTGTAAGCAATTCTCATTTGTAATAAAGGTGATTTTTTTTAATATTACTATATTGTGTTATAAATAATTAAATATTTAATTAAAATATATTTAACAGAAAATCCATAAATGGTTTATTTGTGATAGAAATTACAAATAGTTGTAATCATGAGTAACAATATAATAAACACATCATTTTAAATATTTCTAGTCAAGTTGCACCGAGAGTGGATATCGATACATCCGTGGAGACTAGAGTATATAACTCTCTCAAAATGTTGGGCAGTGTATTAATTATGATCGTTGGGGTACCAAAGGGTTGCATACTGATAGTTATTGGGTAATTATGGAATGACTCACTCGATAATTTTCCATTAGCGATATAATTAAGGTCACACAAAAATATCGATGTGATTGATTTATTTAATTCTCTTGACTTGAGAATACTATTGGTCTTCAGTATGAAAGTTCCACTTTGACTATAGTCAAAACACGGCACGACGTCCTTCAAGTGACTATAGTTGGATTGAGTGGAAGTATTGGAAGTGAAACACTATTCAAAAGAGGATTCGTCTCCTCAGTTATATGAGGTTAGTATCACAGACAACTCAAGTCAACTTAAAGTCACTATCTCTGGCTAGAGTTATTCGATTAATAATAGTTGTTATGATTGAACTAAGGACTTTGTATATGAACTATAGAGTTGAATATGGAGATATTGGAATTTTGACCATTACCAAATTCTATTAGTCCAAAGTGATATATATTTTTTACGAAGAGAATTGGTGTAAGTAATAGTCACAATCGGGTAACGCTTAAAAAAGTAAAAATAGATTTACCAAAACCAAGTAAGCGATAAATTGGCCAAAGTGTCACACCACCTGCTAAGTGACATGTAAACATTAATATTCGAATAGTTCGTTATTAATCGCTGACCAAATTTATACTTAAAGAATCGCAAAACTGAATCGTTGTATACTCCTTTGATTGCATGATTTAAGTAATGTAGGTAGTTATAAATTAATTAATATTTATGAAATATTAGTTATAAATTTTTATTTTTATTTGTTAAACAATATTAGCAAATATGTTATAAAAATATTAATCAATATATGATATCGATACGCTTTTAAACTAGATTTAAATGCGACGAATATTATAAGGACTAAGACTGGATTTAAAGCCCATATAAGTAAGGGGAGTTTAGCCCATATAAGGTAGGGACGGATTTGACATGTAGAATAGGCCAGGGTTTTGATAGGATAAAGGAAGAGAATGGGTAAGAGGGAAAAGTGGATCTAGATCCTAACTTATATCTCTAGTCTCTCCTCTATAAATAGTCATTCTTCTACTAACTTTTTGAAGCCTACGCTACCTCTACCCTCAGTCAAAATTCATCCTCCCTTATCCTGAATTTCCAACAAAAAATAAAATAAAAACAAACACTATTCGATATCAGTGGTCTACAATTCGGAAGATAACACCTTCAGAGTTGGAATTTGATTCAGGTTTGTATTTTAACGCTTCATGGTGTGATCTTTTGGCGTTTGTGAAAGGTAATTATATGATCGATGATCATATACTAATATTTAGATAATGTATACATCATATATATTGTTTTGTCAGTTAGAAGATGATTCTAGTATATCGGTATACCATCATATTCAGAATGGTTGTTTGTTCATATGCTTATATAATTAAAAAAATTTAACATGTACATGCCTTGATACTTAGGGCTCTAAAAAATTTTGATTTTTTAATTATTTAAATTAATTTAATATACATTATTAAATAACCTAAACTTTATAATTTAAATACTAAACATTATACTATACAAAATTTGCTTTTAAAATTATATATAAATAATTTTATACCTAAATTATTTTTCAACATAAAAAATTAACTTTTAATATATATATATTATTT
This sequence comes from Allium fistulosum, assembly GCA_030737815.1. Lineage (NCBI taxonomy): Eukaryota > Viridiplantae > Streptophyta > Magnoliopsida > Asparagales > Amaryllidaceae > Allium > Allium fistulosum. Next base: position 370,822,141 of record CM060902.1, on the reverse strand, counting down.
AATTCAAATCACTTAAATAAATAAATAAATCATAAAATATAATTTAAATTTTATAAAATCATTTTCACACCTGATAAACTTTCGGTTGCAAATACACACACACACATATATAATATAAATATAAATGCCAAAATTAAAATTAAAATTTTAAATTGATTTTAAATAACAAAATATATATATTGAAATATTCAAATGCTATAATATAATCTAGAGTTTTTATAAAATATTAAAAAACAAAATTACAATTTGGAAAACATATTTTTTATATATAGTATTATTATTTATTTTCGATCAAAAATTTAAATTAAATAAATTTGAAAAATTATTTTGCTATGAGTATTTTTAGGTAAGTATATGTATATTATATTTATTTCATTCATATATATTTATACATATATATTTATACATATATGTTTATATATTATTAAAATATTTATAAGAATATACATATGTATATGTATATGTATACATTTATATATTATATGTATAAAAATATTAATTTTATTTTCGGTTTACAACAAAATAAATATTAGAAAAATTATAATATATTTTAAATGTTTTTATATCCATGCTTATATATATACATATATATTATAAATTCCATATATATATATATGTATGTATGTATGTATGTATATTATTATTCAGAAGAAAATATAAATTTATATATATATGTATGTATATAAGTATGTATGTATGTAATATTTTGTATGCATAAGTTAAAGCATATAAGCGTACATTTGGACGATATATTTATATAGTAGATGAGCTAACATGTTTGTTGCGGTGTAAATCCTAGCACTTATACACAGGCAAGTTAAACCTTGCACGGATTGCTATGTTACACATGCATACACACACATATATATATATATGTTTATACGATACACACAGGTATATAATATAATTTAATTACATAATGTAAAACTATGCTATAATTTAAATAAAATAATGATTTTATTTAGAAGTAATTTAGAAATGTTCTAAATAAATCAGACTTCGTAGGCTCAATAAAGATCCAAAATGGTAAAAAAAAATAAAACTCGCTCATTTCATCTGATGTGGGCTGGCCCAGTTCTAACAAGGATGTCACGTTTTAAGATGTTGTACGGTAGACCTTGTAAGTCCTGGTATGTTGGTGTATAAACTTGTAATGGGGCTAGATATTTAAAAAAAAGCTTCAGTGAAGTTGAGTTGACTCGGCAAAGGATGAAAGACGCTTAATCCAAGTAGAAATGCTATGCCAATAAAAGGAAGAAGGATTTGGAATTTGATCTAGGGGATCATGTATTTGTTAAAGTATCGCCAATGGAAGGCATTATGAGGTTCGAAATGGCCAGGAATTTGGCATCAAGATATATTGGCCTCTTTCTAATACTAGAGAGAATAAGAAAAGTAGCCAATAGAGTTGAATTTTCGAGTGCTTTTGCGGGGATCCATAATGTGTTTAATGCATCACATATATGGAAGTGTGTCTAATACACTAAGGATGTTGTAGTTTTGAGATCCATGGATGATTTTCTTATCAAACCAAATATGACCTATGTAAGGATGCTTATTTGGACAGTGGACTGAGATGTAAAGGAGCTTCGAAATAGGGTAGCAAAGCTAGTGCGCAAATCCAATGGAGTGTGCACCGGGAAGATTGCACTTGAGAAACGAAAGTAAAGTTAAGAGGACATATCCTCGAGTTGTTTGCTTAGATTAACATATGTTTTTGATATACTTTGTTTTAAAAACCATGCGTCTGTGTGTATATATGATATTGTGGTTAATTGTCTTATGAATCAGTAAAATGCACTAGTACATTTCGTTGTGACATACGGATAGGAATTAATGTGTTTATGCTTGAGGGGATAGGGCAAAGATTAAGGGCTATCGTTCCTTATTTGAATTTCGAGGATGAAATTCCTATAAAGGGTAAGACTATAACACCCCATAAATTAATAAATAATTAACTAAAGAATTGATTATCAGGATAAAATTTCAATAATAATATGATGTGGTAAGTACTTAGGTGTATATTTATTTAACAATGATGTTACATAAAGAAACTAATTGAAATGAAATAAATGAGAAAGGGAGATATTGGGCCGGCAGCCATAGGGGGGTTATTGCATGTCGTTTCAAATCATTTCATCATGCTCTTCTCAGTTCATTCTAAATGAGAAATAAAACAAAAGCTTGAAGCATTTAATAGTGGTGGCCTAAGTAAGAGAAAAAGGAAAAGAAGATTATCAAAGCTAAGGGAAGTAGAAACACCATTCAACTATGATATCTAGGTGCGTTATGTATTCTCAAATACCATTTTTCTTAATAATTGCTCACGGCCGAATTAATTGTAATTTTTCACATACTTCTTATGGCTTAAATGATCCAAAAGTTTAATATGATTATATGAACACAATATAAGGGATGGGTTTTTGATTAATAGGACATTCCCGTTAGAAAATAAATTGACATGAATTATCTGAGAACCATTTATTATAGAACATAGGTAGAGGTAAAGAGTTCGAGAAATTTTATGAAAAGAATACATACATACATACAAATATATATTTACATACATATATATATATATATATATTCTAGGATTTTTTAGAAATATAATAGGTGATTTCTAAGGGAAAATACTCCAAACCGAAGGTGACTTAATAAATGATGAAAGGCAAATAATTGGGGCCGGAAGGTAATTTAATTGAATAAAGTATTTAATAGTTGGTCAATATGCCAGATCCACAATATGTACCGAACATGTTTGGAAAGTACTAAATAATGCTAATAAAGGACGAGGTCAAACGAATGAGAAGTTGGCATAGGTAAATGTGGTATGGGATGTACAATAGGTTGATTTTGAATGTGTACCGAGAGGAAGTGCCGCAAGCAGTGGTGGTGAGCTCAAAGTAAATAATCAAGAACACTAAGCACAAAAACTTAAGTATGGAAGCTAAGCAATGCTAAGTATAAGTATACGCTTATTAAATTGAAAGGTATTGATCGAAGAGCGAAGGAGGAACGAGGCTTAAGGAGGAACAATAGGTAAAGGATCTGATTTTTGAAACCTAGATTTGAGATTTAATATGTTGAATAAACAAGGCCAAACTAAGTCAGGCTTCCCGTATGAGACCAAGGGTAGTGATTACCAACAGTAGTTTAGCTTTCGGTGAGATGTTGCTTACGGGACCAACTGTTTCCTGGAGGATGGAATTCATGCTAGGGCTTAAATGGTGAAAACTAGCACTTAGAGCATTGAAGATAATGTAGCAAAGTAGCTTAATGAATAACTAAGTATAAGGGCTAATATACGACTGAATAGGTAGGTAAGAGAGTTTAGGTATACGACGTAAGGTATGATGTGGCAGCCAAGAAACTGAAAGCGTAAGAGTAAGGTCTTCATGGTGTTCGAAAATGAGAGTGAAGGTGTAAGGCCTGACTGGCAAAAAAACCGAAAACATTGGTGTAAGGCCCAATGTGGCCACCGCTGCCGAGAGTGTTAGAATAAGGCCTAAGGTGGCATCCAAAACACAAAAGCAATTGGTTTAAGGTCCGATGTGGAAACAAGGTGCGTAAGGCCCGATGTGGTAGTAAAGGAACTGAAAGCAAATGAGTAAGGCCTTTGGCATCTACAAACGAAAGCATAGGTGTAAGGCTTGAGTGGCAACCAATACACAAAATCAAATGTGTACGACCTCAGTGGCAACCAGACCCGTTATTGAAATATTTTTGGATAAGGAAATACAATAAGCATAAGGCCTTAGTGGTGATTGTGGGTTAGACCTATATCTCTTTGTTAGGAGCGGAGGCTTAAGGCCTTAGTGGTAGTCGATATCTAATCTATAATCCTTTGTTATTGGAAGAATGCATAAGGCCACTATGGTAGTCAAAGTTAGTATAGTTCATGTTATGAAAAGAAAATAGAATGACATAACGAGTAAAATGGCTATTTATTTCGAATATGGCATTTTTGTATGAATAAGACCTAAAGAATGGAAGATTTCTGATTATCATTAAAGCTGTTAAATGAATGTTATGATATAGTGATGGGAAAACCTCTTCCGTGCATTAGCGGCATGGCCTCACTATGATTTATATTTAAGAAAATTTATTACTCATACTAGACTTTATGTTTGACTCGTAATTATGTCCTTTTTTTCACAAACTCACGAGTACTCGCTCAAGTGGGCTGAGTCACTATGTTTGTCAACATATTCATATGCTAGACATGACACTATTAACTATGATTTTATTATATTTTTGACCCCTACGTGGGCAGGACTATGAGTACAATTTGAATACATAAAAATAATTCCAAGGTCACTGCAGAAGATGATGGTTCCATATTTGGTTTTGGGATAATCTGTTACACTTTATATTTTGAGGCCTCTGCCTTTTTTGCGTTCGGATATGACATGCTAATTGATGTGATTTAACAGATTTTGAAATTCCCCGCAGATTAAGATTGATGGCCATAATTTCATCCTCATTCCTTATTTATCTGCCAACTTCCTTTTACTCTTCTCTTTATGCGTCTAGACACTTATCGCCATTAACAAACAATTTTTTTCTTTCGAATAAGCTTTCAACTACATTGCATGTATTTAAGAAATCTTCTTGGCCACTTGCCATTATCTCATATTTTCTGCTAGTATTGCTATTCATGGTTTTGGATGTGACATGCTTATTAGTGGAACATGTTGTGTAATGGCAGTTGGTTCAAGCTCCTTATCTTCAACACGCGGCGTACGCTTATGAGTTGGTACACACTTTGTTGTAACAAAAGGAGTCCCCAGTGTTACGTGCCTACCAACCCATATTTGAACACTACTTCTCCAATTATTTATTGATGTGGGACTATTCCAATTTTAAAACGTTGTTCCTCCTTGTAACATGTAAGACAACCCTAACAATCTCACCCTTGACTCGCTTCTCCTTGAAGTACTTTTGAGAGCATTGTTTGTCTTCATGGCCTAGTTTATAACCTTCGGCTCGGATACCCATTGTTGTGTAACGGCAATCAGACCTAGCTCCCTATTCTAGCATGTGGCATACATATATTAGTTGGTACACACTTTGTTGTAATAAAAAGAATCTCCAATATTACATGCCTACTAACCCAAATTTATATACCACTTCTTTAAGTTATTCAACAATGTAGGACTATCCCAATTCCAAACCGTCATTCCTCCTTCTAACATGCGAGACAACCCTAACAGAACACATATTCAATGCCTTTGCTTTCTTTTGCCATATATCATCTTTGTGTCTTGCAAGCACTAGTTAACCTTGTCCAAATATTCTGGGCTTTGGTTCGAACATTGATAAACTTATTTGTTTATAAGTTGATATTTTGATGATATGATTTGTAACTATATTTTCCTTAGAATTAAACTTGATGTTGGTAGACAAAATTTGGCATTATTGCATGCAATATGTAATTGCACTTTTTAGACATGTTGGTAATTACTAAACTACCCAGTATTTTATAGGAAATAACTTAAAGATCTTGTACAGTTTTAGTTTGAATACTGCCAAATATAATAGAGAAAAGAAACTGCTATTCATCCCATAGGCGAATAATGCAAAAAAAGACAATACGTACATATATATTAAGGAAAAATTTAACTTGTGCCCTATGGGCATGTGTTAAGATTATTAAATTATCGATATTGTTGAGATTATTCCCACATCGAGCAATTTATAAAATAAATCCTACATAAATACTAAGAGACCATCTTTTATATCACCAATTGGTTTTGTGATAATATGTTTGTTATTCCACCTTTTGGCAAGGCTGTGACACCAAGGACTTGACTGGTAACCAAGGACAATCTGTCTCAAAGATCGGTTATACACAAATCTAATATGGAAACTGGTAAATTTTGTCCGAGTCCGGATCGAGCTACAATCGATATGGTATGATGAGCAAAGCCATGAAAGCCCACATTCCAAATCGCGAGTCAATCGGAATTCGTATGCTCAAAATATAGATTGATCAAAACCCACTTGGAAGACACCAATTCGTATCCCTCAGTTCGTATCCATCAAGTGCTAAAGGAAAAACAACGTTCGTATCCACTCCATTCGAGTGCATCGCATATATCACTTCGTATCCACCAAAATCAGGGAGATCACAACTAATTCGTATCCATGGAGGAAACGTCACGTTCGTACCCATCAGGCATTACCCTCCTTCGTATCCACCAAGCGGCCATTACTTCGTATCCATCGAATGTGCATTGCCGTGTATCCATCGAGCTCACCCTACTTTGTATCCATCACGGCCAACGACAGTTCGTATCCATCAAGTAAACAATAATTTGAATCCATGAAAGAACTCCACTTCGTATCCATCACTTGACAGCATTTCATATCGCTCATCAACCGATACGAAAAATTTGAGCCTATAATCGATACGAATGGGAGTATAAGCCATCGATATGAATCAAACTCAAACAAGCGATACGAAGGGAATATGTTTGATCGATACGAGATGGAGCAATATTCATCGATACGCAGAGAACACACTAAGTCGATACAAACAAAGGCTAGAAGAGAGGAAGACTCAGTCTCTCGACATGAAAAGTGGATCGATCCTAGAATATAGCACCACATCATCTAGAAGTCACGTGCACAACATGGATACGAACCAGAACGATACGAATCATATCGATACGAATTCGATAGCACACTATAAATCCAAACTTGCATCGATCATATCTCACAATCTACAAGTCCAAATGCCACCAAATTTTCAGAGGAGCTTGCCTACAACCTCAAGAATGTACCAGATCAATTTTAGCCAAAAAGGATCAATTCTTGATCGATAGTAATTCCATTCGTATCGCTCTGATATCGAGTCGAAATCAACTGAACTCGATCTCGTAGGCCCACCTACGTGATATAAGAAGTTCTCCGAGATCTGGGCGAGATATTTGCTGCCTACGCCTATAAATAATGACCCTAGACCTAAAAAAAGGGACTTTTGACTTCTTTACGTCGATACTCGGCCGAAATTGCAACTCTACTTTGAATGTACTATTGTAATCCACTTGTAACCAGAAAGCTATAATCAATAAACATCAATCATTTCATAGTGGACGTAGGCCATACGCCGAACCACTCTAAATTTGTGTGTTTCTGCACTTTTTCTTATCTATTGATTGGTGTGTTTGTTAGATCTACCTCATTACATTTACTTTCTTCATTTTATCTCTTCAAACACATCCAAAAAGTATTGTGCCCAATTTTGGTACAAATACTTTGGTGCTTTCACTGAGAAAACCCAGCTTTTCTCCTGCTCACTGGATCTACTGCCGATATTGGATTGCAAGAATCTAAGGAGAAGATACAGATCTCAAGCCTAGGTTCTTCCATCCTATTCAAATTTGCACCAAGTCTAGGAGAGAACTTCACTATACACCATGGTCGCTACTAGGATTACCTCAACCTTTCACCGATGACATTCTCTATGCCGAACCGCCTCGGCAATTTAGAATGCCAACTCTACCTTTTTATGAAGGGAGCTCTGACCCTAACCAGCACATTTTAAAGTATGAATGGTTGATGAATGCCGCATGGGCGGATGATGCGGTTAAATGCCAAAGTTTCCCAATCTCACTAAGAGGCATCGCGACTATGTGGTTTACTCGCCTACCACCCCGATCTATTTCATGTTTCGACCAGTTGACTATGAAGTTTGTCGAGCAGTTTCGAATGCATGTTACCAGGCCTAAAGATGTTAATACCTTATCCAGTGTCACTCAAGCTCCCGGAGAAACACTCCAACGTTACCTAGAAAGGTTCCACGCTACATGCGTTGAGATTAGTAATCCTAATGACAATTCCATTCTGATGGCACTGACTAAGGGAATCGATCCCGATTCTGAATTTAGCAATTGGTTGGCCGGAAAATCCCCTATGTCATTGGACCGTTTCTATTCCAAGGCAGCTCAGTTTTTGAGAAGAGAGGATGCGAAATAGTCTAGGAAAAAGGATGATGCAGGCCCAGTGTGGAAGGAATCCAAAGCAATGTCGTTGTGAAACAAACCGGGGAGAGTTCGGGAAAGGTGCAGTTAAATATACAGAATCAGCAGAAAGGCGATGGGAATCAGGGTAAGAAGCGGTATCAGAATCGCGGATCGCGACGTAGAGCTCCCGTGTTTGACACCTATACTCCTTTAAATACATCCCTGGAAAATGTGTACTTGCAAACTTGTAATACTATCCAATATAAGAAACCTGCTCCAAAGCAATCGTCAGAGAAACATATCCAAACTGGGAAGTTTTGTAGATTTCATGATAGCTATAACCACAACACGAATGAGTGTCATCATCTACAGGATATTATTAAGAAGTTGATCCGAGAAAGAAAGTTGGAGCAGTTCGTTCGGGCTCCGTAGGCTGGAGGTGTGGGCCCATCAAATAAAAATCAAATACTTAATCGGGTTAGACCGGAGGAACCTGCACCTACTGGCAGGAGGTTAGTGATTAACACTGTTAATGGTGGTTCTCATCCAGTGGATTGAAGCTGGAGGGAAATGGAGTCGTATGCCAGCTCTATCAGCCATGCGAGCTTCGAATGTTGCGGTAACTTGGAAGATGGGGCTCCGGCCAAACAGCAAAAACGATGACAGACAACATCATTTTTTGGGATAGGGATTCCGACAGAGTCGAAGCCCCTACCATTGACCCACTGGTCATTTCAGCTCAGATAGATCCTACTTGGATGAAGAGGATCTTAGTGGATAGTGGAAGTTTAGTGAACATACTCTTTAAGCTAGCCTATGATCAAATGAAGATGGAAGCAAAATATTTGAAGCCTTGTCAGTCTCATATTCATGGCTTCAATGGATGTGCGACTATACCCACTGGGATGGTGGAGCTACCAGTAGAGTTGAGAATTGGGGAACGCCGGAGAGTCTGGCTGTTGTAGTTTATCATATTGGATATTGACTCACCGTATAACGCTTTCTTGGGCTGACCGGCCCTAGCTGAGTTCAGGGCTGCTATCGCCCTTTGGTGTCTGACTTTGAAATTCGATAATGGAGTCGAGTCGTTCAGGCAGACCAGGCTGCTGAATGGGCCTGTTATGTTGCTGAGCTGCGGGAGGCGCAGCGAAAAGAGAAGGGAAAGAACGTAGAGGAATCTCTCTGCGTTTTCTTTGTAAATAATTGACAGTTAACGCCTGGGCCTACACCCGGGCACTACAACCAATTCCCAATAGATCTTGACCCAAGAGATACTGAAAGCGATGACGAAGTCAAAGACAGTCAGGCTTCTCCGGCAGAGCTGACGATCGATGTTCCGATCAATAATAATGAAGATTCTAGAAAGATAAAGATTGGATCTCTGTTAAGCCAACAGATGAAGGAGGAATTGGTTGAATTTCTCTAGGCAAACCTCGACGTGTTTGCCTGGACGCACTCTGACATGTATGGGATCTCGCCGGACATCGTGAGCCACACCCTGAATATTGACCCACGGCATGTCCCGGTCAAGCAAAAAAGGCGTGGTATGGATCCAGAGAGATCTGCCGCCCTAAAGGAAGAGGTAGATAACTCAAGTCGAACGGGTTTATCCGAAATGCGCTATATCCAGAATGGGTGTTCAACCCTGTACTTGTCAGGAAACCTAACGGGAAATGGAGAACATGCGTTGACTACCCAGACTTGAATAAATCTTTCCCCAAAGATAGTTTTCCATTTCCCCGGATTGATCAACTTGTAGACTCAACAGCCAGACATGAACTTTTATCCTTCATGGATGCATATACCGGCTACAATCAGATTCCTGTGCACCTTCCCGATCAGGAACATACTAGCTTCGTCACCGATCTGGGACTTTATTGCTACAAAGTCATGCTATTTGGACTCAAAAATGTTAGAACAACTTACCAATGGCTAGTTAATCTAATGTTTGCTAACCAGATCGGAATAACTATGGAGGTATACGTGGACGACATGCTTGTAAAGTCACGATTCTCCACCATTCATATCAAAGACCTGGAAACAATGTTCAACGTCCTTCGAGAGTATAGAATGAAGCTCGACCCATTAAAATGTCACTTTGGGGTCATGTCCGGAAAATTCCTTGGGTTCATCGTTAATGCTCGGGGAATCGAAGCCAATCCCGAGAAGATCTAGGCAATTAGGAATCTGGAGACTCCGAGGACCATAAAGCAAGTTTCGGGCCTCAATGGGAAGGTAGCAGCACTGAGCGGGTTCGTCTCAAAGTCCACCGACAAATGCATCCCCTTCTTCGACCTAATCAGGAAAGGCAAACGAAACTTTAAATGGACTATCGAATGTGAAGGTGCATTCCGAGCACTGGTTCAGCACCTATCCACACCACCGATTTTGTCAAAGCCTATTGATCACGAGAGATTGTACATCTACATGGCGGTGTCAAAAAACGCAATCAGTGCTGCATTGATTCGCGAGGAGGATCAGATACAACAGCCAGTCTATTACATCAGCAAACGACTGACTAGGGTAGAGAGAAACTATCCGAAATTGGAGAAGTTAGCTTACTATCTTGTTATTGCCTCAAGGAAGCTTCGCCCGTATTTCCAGGCTCATCTTATCACTGTCTACACCGACCAACCGTTACGATAGGTCCTTACGTGGCCTGAGACGTCTGGTATATTACTCAAGTGGAATATCGAGTTGAGTCAATTCTACATCACTTACGTACCAAGGCGAGAAATTCAAGGACAAGTCCTAGCGGACTTCATCGCCGAATTCACTATCCTAGAGGGCTTGCCCGAAGCAAATGAATCTCCCAAATATGTCTGGAAGCTGTATACTGATGGCGCATCAAATGACCGCTGCTCAGGCGCTGGAATTGTGTTCGAAACTCTTGAAGGCCGATCTATATGTTATGCTCTGAAGTTTGATTTCCTTGCGACCAACAATGAAGCCGAGTACGAAGCCTTACTTGCCGGACTCGCCAGAGACTTGAAAATTATTGCTGTGGAGATTTACTGCGATTCACAATTGGTTGTGTGCCAAGTTCGGGGAGAATACCAGGCCAGAGACCGGAGACTGGCTGCTTATCTTGCTCGGGTCAAGGAAATATTGAATCAGTTCGATTTTTATGCCATCTATTGCATGCCCCAAGAACACAATCAGAAGGCCGATTCCTTGGCAAAGTTAGCCAGTCCCGGAGAGGCATAACAAATGGGACTCGTTCCCGTTGAGACACTATCTTCCCCGAGTATTGATCAAACGGAGACCGACTGGGTACATGAAGTCGTACCCAACAAAGAATCATGGATGACTCCGTTTAGAAACTATCTCGAGCACGGGTCCCTTCCCAAGCGCAGGAGTGAGAAAAGACAAGTTCTCCGGAAGGCTTCACGATTTACTATTCAGAATGGAGTCATGTATAGAAGAGGATACTCTATCCCTTTACTCCGGTGTATCGCCCACGAAAAAATTAACCGAGTATTACATGATGTGCACTTAGGAGAATGTAGCAATCACACCGAGGGACAAGCCCTTGCTAAGAAAGTGCTCTGATATGGTTATTATTGGCCGACTGTAAATCGTGATGCATCAGATTATGCCAGGAAATGTGACAATGTCAGAAGCATGCTCGGATTCCAAGAGCCCCGCCTACCGAAATAACTCAAATGGTCAGTCCATGGCCGTTCGCGATATGGGGCATTGATATTATTGGGTCTCTACCTCTAACTAAAGGTGGTGCGAAGTACGCCATCGTTGCAGTTGATTACTTTACCAAATGGGCGGAAGCCGAACCCCTTGCTACTATCACGATGAAGAAACTGATCAACTTTTTAGTACGCAACATTATTTGTCGATTTGGTCTCCCACATACCATCATCACTGACAATGGAGCCCAATTCGATAGTGTCGAGTTCACGAATTTCTGTCAATGATTCCATATTCAAGAGAAGTTCTCTACGGTGGCCTCCCCTCAAGCGAATGGATAGGTCGAAGCTGTTAACAAAGTCATAAAGTCCATTCTGAAGAAACGATTGGAAAAGGCCGAGGGAATTGGGTCGATGAACTTCCTATGGCCCTATGGGCATATCGAAAAACCAACTAGTTGCGACCGGCCACACTCTATTTTCACTTTCCTACGGCTCAGAAGTCGTTATTCCAGTCGAGTTGGAAGCACCTTCTCATCGTGTGACTTACTATGATCCGAAGACAAATGCTATATTACTTGCCAAATCTCTGGACTTATTAGATGAGAAGCGTGAAGAGGCTGATTTGAGGGCAGCCGCGCATCGAAGTCGGGTCGCTCGATTGTACAATGCTAAATTCCGACCCCGAACCTTCGAACTTGGAGATCTCGTCCTCAAGAGGATTTACCTGGTCCCTTCGCATATGAAACCAACGTGGGAGGGACCGTATGTTATTGAATGAAGACTCAGAGACGACACATTTAAATTATCGACAGTTGATGGTCTCACTTTACCGAGAGCCTGGCACAGCGAGAGTCTTCATCGCTACTACACATAACAGGCTTTTTTTATTCATTCAGTCTACTTTTCATTTGCAATTTGTTTATGCATTTTGAAATTTGAATTTGTAATAAGGCAACTGACTTTTCCATACTTTCTTATTTCAGCAATAAAATGCAATCTCTTCGAGCCAGAATAGTGATTCTTAAAATGCATCATACGACCATCACAATGCATGAAGAGCTAAGTTCCTTCATACGGTGGGACTTATTCAAATAGGGAGTGACTATGATACGACCGGTCACTCACTAAGTGAAACCCGAGCTCGGGGGCCAGCTATCACACTGAAGCCAAAAAGGATTGATACACGACAATCCTCCAACTAACTCCGGCTTCTAGCGAGCTGGAGTATAAAATTTCAAATGTGAGCTCGAAGAGGGTGGATCCGTCCACCTAATGACTTCGCCCGTATTTAATCCAAGTCCGAGGAGGATGGATCCGCCCATCTAATGACCTCACTAGTTAACTCAGGGTGGATGTGACCCGACCGTCCATGATCTTGATAAATCTATCGTTCCCAGAGTGCGAACGAAATTCTAAAACTCAAAACAAATATGACCAACCGTCTGTTAACTAACTCTAAGTCCCTAGAGTGCGGCTGGAGTATAAACTTCAAATGGGTGTGACTGACCACCCACAATTAACTCTAAGTCCCCAGAGCACAGGCTGGAGGATAAAACTTCAACTGGGTGTGACTGACCACCCACGGGTAACTCTGAGTCCCCAGAGTGTGGACACGGACCTGATCATTAAAACGGGTGTGATTAACCACCCGAGAAACAACTTAAGTCCCCGGAGCAGGGACGTGACTTTAAACATTAAGTAGGCATGATCGACCGCCTGCATGCGAGTTCAATCCCTAGAGTGTGGATGCGATTGTCGATAAATGAGTGAGTGTAACCCAACCACTCGAATTCGTCTTACTGTCACTTAGTTTCGACTGAGTAAAGCCAGAATGTCGAAGGCGAAGAGCAACCACCGTCTGACCACTTCGACTCATCCCCAGGACTGGGGGCATGACTCCAACACCAACTACTAATCGAGATAGTACAATGTTAAGGATCGACTTGACGTTTGGTTATGACCCGAAGCCATGTCTTCGGAACTTAACAACCGAACACAAGTCCAATCTAGAGACTATTGCTTCGTAAGTATGTCGAAAGAAAACTCGAGTGATGTAACACTTAAAAAAATAAACTCGGAGTTGTGAAAAGAACAAAAGGAGATTCTATTTTATTTATCCTTTAAAAGCAAAATTGATACAAGAACTCTATGCCAAAAAATCCTACTAGCAGGGGCCGAACCCGCATCTATACACGGCCTATAAGAACGAAAAGAAAGTTCCTAACTACCTACCAAAAAAGGGATGCCAAGATTCATTCCTGCTCCTGGGGCTTCTTCTTCTTATGCTTCTTCTCTTTGGGAGTCGACCCACTGGAGCTGGCACTATGATGTCGCTTCGAACTTTTGCCCTTACTAGGCTTATCCCCGGCTGGGGGAAGGATCTTGATCTCCTCCTCCGAACTCACTGGAATCGGGATGCTTTCAGAGTGCGTGGTCGGAGGGACGGGGGCACTTTCCACGTAAGAAGATGCGGGGGGAACCCTAGTAACGATAATCGTGCCACCCGGAGAGATCATGAGTAAAGGAGCCGGGTCGGGTCCTGCCATTCCACCTTCTATGGTGTTACCCATTGTTGCGCCCACCATCTCAGCGTTAATTTCCAACATTATTGCATCGTCATGAGCTGCTTGAGTATCGGGTGGAACGCTGGCAGTCGAGGCCGAAGAGCTGGCCGCGAACGCACTTCCACTCATAACAAATGGCAAGTCAGAAGTGGATCGTTGTGGGTGCTTAGAATCTCATCCATCATTTGCTCGTTAAAGGTGAAAGCGCTCACATCAACTCCCCCGGCTGTAGTAGTAGTGGTGGTCGTCGAAGCCTCTGTTATGATAGCGTCCTGCTCTTTATTTTGTTCCTGGGTTGCGGGGGCATGGTCGGCGCTGCTTCTATAACTGAATGGAGATAAGAGAACATATTAGAAATCTCCTTTGATAGTACTCTAGACTTTGAATGAGTTCGAGAAGTGTTCGGAATACCTTCCTCAAGTTGGCTCACGGTAGGGGCCAGAGTTCCTCAAGGCACGTGCTGGAGATAGCTGTGGCTGATCTGGATCATAGGCCGGCACAGGTAAAGGATCAACCACAGGAGCGGATTCAGGCTGGGCTGACGTAGAGATCTCAAAGCTTGTATCGTAATGCCCAATGCCAGAGCCCACTCCAACCTCCGAGTGCTGAGTAGCGAGCTTCTTTTTCCCAAATGCGACAGCTGCGTCATGAAGAATTCTCCTCACTTCCTCGTTCAACACTCGGTTTTCCAGGTCAAATTCATCAAGGGGTTCAGTATGATACTCTGCCTTCTCATCGGCCAAGAAACGACTTCAGGCACTATGTAAGTGAGTTGGGTAGTCGCTGAGCCAACTCAAATCAAGGTATCTCAGAACGTAGACATTGTAGGTAACTAAGAGATCTTCAATGTCACTCTCAAGTCTGGCTTTCGCTACCCTGACCTCAACCTCAACCCTAGCCTTGGCCTCATGAGCTTTCAACTTTGCCGCATCCCGCTCGTTCGGAGCCTCCACAGTTTGGTCACAGGCTTCTTGAGCGATCTTGTTAGCTCCATCTTTTTCCTTAACGACTTCATCGTATTTAACTTTAAGCTCCGCCAGCTCTTGGAATGCTTTATCTTTTTCAGTAGTGACTATGGCAATCCTGTAGCCCATATCATCTACTAACTTTAGATGCTCCTGCCTCATCCGCTCCAACTCCCTATTGGCCTCGTCAACCTTTTTTAGGGCCTCTGTTTCAAAATTTCTTAAAGTATCATTCTCTCTGGTGAGCATTGTGACAATCCGATCCTTTTGGGTGATGGTTTCTTGAAGCTCTTCAATTTTCTTTGCCCGCTCAAACGCCACAGCCGAAAATTTCTCGGCGGCCTTCTTCCACTCTCGGTATTGACTAAAAGCATGATAGACATGATCATGGATGATTTTTTTCTGCTCCATTTGGAAGCACCATCAAATTTGGAGGAAAATGGAAGCTGTCGAAGCATATGTTCGGAAAATCTCTCTTCAATTGAGCTATTCGAGTGGCTCCCTCGCATGTCGACTCTGTAACTGCAGAAGTAGCTGCTACAGAGGTGTCTGCCTCGGTCATATGGCAATGTTCGTCGGGTCTTGGAATTACCGGAGGCGCCGGTTGGCGCGAAGTCGCAATGGCCTGTGTCCCCGAACTAGGAGGTGGCAACGGAATCCTGGGTGGAGGGAAGTATGATCGGGAACGGCGTCTATCTCCCATCTCCTTTTCTCTTTCTCGTTCCCTCTCCCTTTCCCCGGCTCTATCTCTATCATAATGTTCCCTCTCTTGACTAGAGTGACGGCATTCATAGTCAGAGTCATGCCTACGAGATTCCCTGTAAGAACTGGAGGATTCGTGTGCTATGCGGAAGCTACCGAGCATAGACGGTTTCTTCGACATCAGATTTGAAAAATTAAAAGAAAGGAAAAGTTAGTTATCTTCGAAGATTGGACAACTCGTGAATAATGAGTGTGTGATGTCGTGAAGTGTATGCATGTATGTGTTAACCCCCTGACCAATCGGTTATGTCGGCCAGACTCGAAGAAGTTGGCTCGCCTAAATCTAAAGCGCTTTGAAGCCCTTCCAATCTGGTATTTTGTTGGAGCGATACATAGTCCGAGATTGGGATATCTGGAAGTCCTTTAAAGGGGTTATCCATGTGTGAGGAGGAAGCCTCCAAAATTTCAACAACGGCAGCTGGCAGAGACACAACCACGGATATTTGTCTCGTAGATTTGCAGAGTTTACGAGCAACCGTTTTGCCTTTCCTTATCCTTTATGGATGTCGAGGGATATCTGAAGGCCCGGCTACGGGTTCGTCTTTAGTGGGCACATCCTCTTCGCCACCCTGCTCAGCGATTACAATTCCGGATGCTCTTCATCTAGCATGTCTTGCTGGAGCTGCCCTGAGAGATCCTTCAAGCCCTATGCTCTGATCTCCGTCGAACAGCCCAACGGCCCTCAGATTTTCGTCCGTAAGTACCACTTCGATCTCTCTAAACTCACCCGGCACCTCCTGGAGGATCCTAACAATTTCCCTAAATTAAGCGCCTTCGGGTGGTGGAATCGAGGCTGTAAAAAGAAAAGGATATTGAGCTCAGTATCAATGGATATTAGCCGGTTAGTCATCGGAGGAATTGAAACACCTACGTCTGTCTAGCCATCGTCTAACGAAACCCGGCGGGTAGCGAACATAGAACCACTCGGTTTTGAAGTAGCTGAGTTTGGTCCAAGTCCCAATCACAATTTGGCAGTTTCTAACTCCCTCTAAGAATGTGAATGAGGGATTATCCCCCCGACTCTTTACATTGAACAAGAATCTGACTTCCTTTGGAGTCGGGGGCCAGAAAAGGTGCTCCATGAAAACGATGAATACGCTGTTTAGCAGAGCGTACCCGTTCGGATGCAAATGTGACGGGGCAATCTCTAAGTAAGATAGTACTTCTCAGATATATTGATTGAATAGAGGAAGTGTCCCAGCTGTGCACGAAAATCTATTGAAAGAAGTATACCCTTTTGGAGGAGTATGTGGCATATCGCTCGGCCCTGGTAGCAGGACTACATTCAACGGTAGCCCATGCCTTAAGCAAATCCTTCCTAACATTTCTTCAGAAATATTAGACGGAATCGAGTCTTGAGGATTCTAAATAAAAACTGCTTCTCGTAGCTCGTCCGGAGCAAGACGTATAACTTCGGCAGCAATAGTCCGCATCTCTATTATTGGAAGGGGCGGACTTTAAGCCTCTTGCTGTTGCGAGCTTCCGGGCTCCATAACTAATCAACTTATTAAAAACCATCGTTAGGTGACAATAATCCCGTGTTTTCCCCAGAGTGGTGTGCGTGAATGTGCAGTGTAGTGTTACATAATATTTAAGAAGTTCTACGGAGTTTGTGAGATATTCAAACGACAAGACTTCGAGATTCAACCGAAGTGACCGTCATCGTTGACCGTCACAAGCATACCATCCAGACTTCAAAGAGCGATCCAAGTTAGAGTTCATAGAATTTATCAAGCTATAGTTCCATCGACGAGCTTTGAAGGGCAGTCAAATATGCAGTGAAACGATTAAGTCCAATTATGCAAGGCGGAAGCTCGTCGGAGTCAAATGCTTGATTATGCAAAGATTTCGTATCCATCATGGTTTGAACTTGGATCGATCGCTAGGAGACAAATTCGTATCGATCATGGCAAACAGCAATTCATATCAATCATGGAACATCATTCTGTATCGATCACCTAAAGAACATTTCATATCAATGCAAAGTCCTCTGATTCGTATCGATCGCTAGGCCCAAAATTTCATATCGATCGCTCCGGGCCGATATGAATGCCAAGCGTTGATCGATCGATACGAATGTACACTCGGCCATCGATACGAAATAATTCCTTAATTCGATACAGAATTCCATTATGTCCAGATCAATACGAATTTCTTCCTCATCCACAATCGATACAAATAATCTCCTTCGTACCCCTCAACACTTCTTCTTCTCCAAACAACATAACTACCATTTCGACCTTCCTCAACCACGCTCCAATCGATTTCAGGCCTTGATATCACCGGAATTGGCTACGAATACGAGTGGAATGGCACAAGAATTCGAGTCTCGTCATTAGGAATTGATTTTAATTAATTAATTACCTATTTCGAGCAATTAATTCAAGGGATTAAAAGTTTCGATCTGAAGGCTGAGATAGTTTTCCTTTTTCTCTTTAGCTCTGTTCAATACGAAGTCAGTATGCGAGAATGAAAACAAGTGGAAATTTTTCTAAGTCCAAAGTGTATTTATATGGGTACGAAACCAAAGAAAGAAAATGATTCATCTCCCAGTGCTAATAACCAGTGGAAGCGGTTTCCGTATTATCGACACGAAGAAGCCTTTTTCGTATCCATCCACCATCGATCTGGAGCAACAGCTGTTCCTAACCATTGACTCGAATCAATCCGAAGCATGACTATTCGTACGCATTGGCGATCAAACGATACGAACGATACAACAAAGGCTTGTTTGAACTATTCAGATCCATAGCACGGCTATTCGTTTCCATCAATGATTAATCAATACGAAGCGACGACTTCGTATCCATCACTTTGAATACCATAGGAGCTCGTGTCCATCGATTTGCAGCATTTTAGGTAACCACTATTTCATATCGATATCCATCGGTACGAAATGCCTATTCCAACTTCTCAAATCGATCCAGGAGAGGATCGATATGAAGGGACATTCTAAAGTAACCATCGAATGTTGTCGCAACTCGAGTTTCACATTGATCCAGGAGAGGATCGATACGAAACTCGATCCAAAAAAAACTTGACAACGACCCGTGAACATGCAAACATGAACGGGAGTCAGGTTAGTATACGTGCATGTATGACGAACTAATGTTCAATTTTCAAAATTCACAGGAATTGAATGCTCACCGGATGACAACTGCAATAGTGAGTGACAAATTGCTAGCACTCGACACTCGGTTACAACAAAACACTGCATAATCATTGGCAGTCAACAATTCAACATTTATATTGCCAAGAAACAATCAAAGGTTACATCTTTTGATGAAATGACAACAACTATACATCGAATCAGATAGAACTACTCAAACAGAAGGTTGCAGCTTTTCAAAGCACGTCGTGTCCCCACAAGACGTACTTTGGGTGGCAAATGTTATCCCACCTTTTGGCAAGGTCGTGACACCAAGGACTTGACTGGTAATCAAGGACAATCCATCTCAATGATCGGTTATACACAGGTTCAATATGGATACCGGTAAATTTTGTCCGAGTCTGGATCGAGCTACCATTGATATGGTATGACGAGCAAAGCCATGAAAGCCCACATTCCAAATTGCGAGACAATCGGAGTTCATATGCTCAAGATATGGATCGATCAAAACCCACTTGGAAGACACCAATTCGTATCACTCAGTTCGTATCCGTCAAGTGCTAAAGGAAAAACAATGTTCGTAACCACTCCATTCGAAACCATCGCATATATCACTTCGTATCCACCAAAATCAGGGAGATCATAACTAATTTGTATCCATGGAGGGAACGCCACGTTCGTACCCATCAGGCATTACCCTCCTTCATATCCACCAAGCGGCCATTACTTCGTACCCATCGAATGTGCATTGCCACATATCCATCGAGCTCACCCTACTTTGTATCCGTCACGGCCAACAACAGTTTGTATCCATCAAGTAAACAATAATTCGAATCCATAAAACAACTCCACTTCGTATCCATCACTTGACAGCATTCGTATTGCTCCTCAATCGATACGAAAAAATTGAGCCTATAATCGATACGAATGGGAGTATAAGCATCGATACGAATCAAACTCAAACAAGCGATACGAAGGGAATATGTTTAATCGATACGAGATGGAGCGATATTCATCGATACGCAGAGAACACACTAAGTCGATACGAACAAAGCCTAGAAGAGAGAAAGACTCAGCTCCCGACATGAAAAGTGGATCGATCCTAGAATATAGCACCACATCATCTAGTAGTCACGTGCACAACATGGATATGAACCAGAACGATACGAATCGTATCGATACGAATTCGAAAGCACACTGTAAATCCAAACTTGCATCGATCATATCTCATAATCTACAAGTCCAAATGCCACCAAATTTTCACAGGAGCTTGCCTACAACCTCGAGAATGTACCAGATCAATTTCAACCAAAAAGGATCAATTCTTGATCGATACGAATTCCATTCGTATCGCTTTGATATCGAGTCGAAATCACCTAAACTCGATCCCGTGGGCCCACCCACATGAGAGAAGTTCTCCGAGATCTAGGCTTTGCTGCCTACACCTATAAATAGTGACCCTAGACCTATAGAAAAGGGACTTTTGACTTCTTTACATCGATACTCTACCGAGATTGTGACTCTACTTTGAATGTACTGTTGTAATCCACTTGTAACTAGCAAGCTATAATCAATAAACATCAATCATTTCATAGTGGACGTTGGCCATACGCCGAACCACTTTAAATTTGTGTGTTTCTGCACTTTTTCTTATCTGTTGATTGGTGTGTTTGTTAGATCTGCCTCATTTTACATTTACTTTCTTCATTTTATCTCTTTAAACACATCCGAAAAGTGTTGTGCCCAA
Source organism: Allium fistulosum (assembly GCA_030737815.1). Lineage (NCBI taxonomy): Eukaryota > Viridiplantae > Streptophyta > Magnoliopsida > Asparagales > Amaryllidaceae > Allium > Allium fistulosum. Next base: position 370,801,380 of record CM060902.1, on the reverse strand, counting down.
TTTTGGTACAAACAATGTGGTTCTCTAACATCGTATCAGAGCGGGTTTAATTTATGTGTAGTTAACTACCAAACTTGTTCCACATCACCCAGTATGTATATTCATGTGTTTGGCTCATGATACGCCATAGGTGTAGGGGCATGTTGAGATTAGTCCCACATTAGGCAATTTATATAGTAAGTCCTACATAAAAACTAAGAGACCACCCTTCACATCGCCAATTGTTTTTGTGATAATATGTGGTTCTCTAACATTGTATCAAAGCGGGTTTAATTTCCTTTTATAAATATTGTGCCACACGTGTGGGTGCGTGTTGTGATTAGTCCCACATCGGACAATTTATAAAATAAATCCTATATAAATACTAAGAGACCACCCTTCACATTGTCAATTGGTTTTGTGGTAATATATGGTTCTCTAATAGATATAATCCCGCTGAATTCCATTTTTTTAATTATATAAGGATAATTTTGGTATTTAAATAAATTTTCTTGCCTTTTTAGCAAATAATTATCATTCTTAACATGTGCTCTAAGTGCACACATTAACAACACCTATATAAAATGATAGTTTCCATTTTTATGTTCGAGAGATAGAGCTTAGGAGAACGAGTTTATGGGTAGCTAACACATCCTTATGGTTATAATTAGTTTCCTTTTAGGATTTACCTGGGTAGTTCAGTGATTGTTACTATTGTTTTTAAATTTTGTAAAAAGATATCTCGTAGAAGAATGGCCATTGCTACTAGCGCTTCGGTTGCCTCGACTATGGCACTCCATTCATATGAGAAGTGTAACTACCCGCAAATTTGACACTACCTTGAACTAATTAAAAATTAATTTTTAATAGAAGGATGAATTAGGTATCATGTTTACAACTATTGTGAAGGTCTTTCCGAGATAATCAGTTTGATATATTTGCAGTTATGGTTCGCAAAATAGAGGTATTATGGCATTTAAATAGCGTTCATAGCTATTTCGGGCCAAACCGAATGCATAAACTATAACCCGGCCTAAAACTATATAAGTGAGGCTACGAAATCCTAGCGGTCACCTCTACCTTAAATTTTCTTCTCGAACCCGTAAATTTCTTAATTATGTGCTAATGGGGATTAGCGAATTAATTTATAGTGATTAAAAGCGTCCAAATCCTATTGAATTATATATCATTTTGAACCTCCCAACGAATGGAGTCGACGGATGGTGTTTGTTTGTTGAAAAAGCGCATGGGTCGATGAAAAATCAATGGTCAAAGTTCTAAGCGGCGAAACCCTAATTTCAAATTGAGGTTTTCAATTTTGAAGGAATTAGAGACCGACTCCAGTGGCGTTAGGTCTGGCTTGAGGTTTAAAGCTTAAAGATGGTGGGAAATTTAGGAATACTAGACTATGATGATGTGAATTTAGGCATTAGGGTTTCATTTACCCCACGTCTATGGTCGATTTACAACGTCGGAGCAGCTTTTGTTGGCGAATGTGGATAAGGCTCGTCGTGGCGGAGCTTAAGATGGTGGAACAACGTTGAATTAAGGTCGGATAATGGAGTGTTTTGTGGTCAAAGTTGGGGCTACTGGCGGTGATGATACGTGCGCGATAGCCCTTGGCAATTTAATATTTAAAACTAACCCCTGAAATTTCCATCCTCCCTATCTTCCACATACAAACTCACATTCACATGCGATTTCTTTCATTAGATTCATGGCGAATTCTGAACTGTTTAGTGCTGGTTTTGCTAAGTTTGGAGTCATTTGGAAAAGCATGTTGGTATGACTTATTTATTTAATAAATTGAATTAAAAATATTAAATGCTTATCCATTAATAAAAGATTGTCATTATTGATATGTTTTGTGATATATTGATAATTGTTTGGGTATTGTGAATATTTGGATATGTTATGCCTTGTGATACTTTATTATTGTTTATCGTATTATTAAATCTGATTAATTAAAATAATAGTGGTTGAATGAAATATAATGAAATTAATGGGAGAAATTTAATAAGATTATTATTTATAAATATTTTGAAAATTCATAAATAATAAGGGAAAATATATTTTAACCAAAATTGGAAGGTTTACTATTATTATCTAATAAAATGAGATTTTATAAATAATGATATGAATTTTACGAAAATTTTACTATTTTGAGATAAATAGTAATAAATTGGTTTTGGAGAATATTAAAGAGATTTAATATTTATATTATTATTATTTTGACATAAAATAATATTATTTTTTCTTTAAGTAGTATTTGATGAAAATTATTATTTTTGGTTGAAAATACAGTGTTTTATGGAATTTGGAGTAACGAGGTTACAATAAAGTATTTTGAAGTATATTATCATTTTTGGAAGAATTATTATTGTTTTTTAGATAAATAAAAGGTGCTATTATAATAAATGTTGTGAGTATTGTGTATATAGTTTATATTTTAGTTCATGTATTTGTACGTACATATTATTTCAGTTGGACTTGTTACTTAATTTTGTTTTCCTTATTTTGTTTGGGCCTTATTCTCTCGGCTCGGTTGCCTTGTATAAAAGGAGATAGTGGGCTGAATAATAAAGTGTGCATTTTCCTCTTTCATATTTTCGTGTATTCATTTGAATTAACATGGTATCGGAGCCACGAAAATTCAAGATTCAAATCTAACGAGGGTTTAAGCTCGAATCAGTAAGGATGGGAGAAAGCAATGTAGAAAGTAATGCCTGAATTGGGGAGAACAAGATCGCGATGGATGTGATGCAATTGATGCCCAAAATTACAATCATAAGTTGAATAATTTGAATTTCTTAAATTGGAGTAAGACGATCCGATTATATCTTCGTAGTATAGATAAAGATAGCCATTTAACTGAAGATCCACCTATGGAAGATTCAAAGGATGAGATAGACTTGATGTGGTTCAGATCTGATGCTCGATTATTTCTACAAATCAGAAATTCAATTGATAGTGAGGTAATTGGTCTGGTCAATCATTGCGAGTTTTTTAAGGAGCTGATGGAATATTTAGAATTCTTATATTCCGGAAAGGGAAATCTAACAAGAATGTATGATGTGTGCAAATCATTCTATCGAGCAGAGAAACAAGAACAAACTCTTATGAGTTATTTTATGAACTTCAAGAAGACATATGAGGAATTCAACATGCTTCTTCCAATTAGTTCAGATGTTAAGGTTCAGCAGCAACAATGAGAACAAATGGCAAGTATGAGTTTCTTGGCTGGTTTAACATCAGAATTTGAATCTGCTAAGTCTCAGATCTTATATGGTTCAGATATCCCTTCGTTACAAGAAGTATTCAGCAGAATTCTTCGTTCTGATATTGCTCATGCACAAGTATCAAGTACTAGAGTAGAGAGTGCTTTGATTAGTAGCAACAGAGGTTATGTGCAGGGAACCCAGAATCAGAAAACTCAATTTGAAACCAAATCACCGTGGAATAATTCACCAAGGTCAAATTAAAATTCACCAAGGCCAAATGTTCCAGAGTTTAGATCTTCAAATCAGGGAAAATTCTGTACATATTGTAAGAAGCCAGGGCATATGAAATTTGAGTGTAGGAAACTTCAATACAAGAATTCACAGTTGAATAAGGATATGAAATATGTTCTTATGTCAGCAGAAGATTATGACCAGTATATGAAATTTCAAGAATCATTGAAGAAGGAATCAACAAATCAGGGATTAACATCATCAGTTTCAACTATTGCCAATTCTACAAGTCAATCAAAATGGATCATAGACTCTGGAGCAACTGACCATATGACAGGTAATAGTAATTTGATTTCAGAAATACAATATAAGTAGTCAACTCATGCTGTTACATTAGCTGATGGATCACAAGCATTTGTTCAAGGAACTGGGAAAATGAGGGTGAATTCAAATTTACCATTAAGTTTGGTTTTATATTTTCCAAACTTATCATTTAAATTGATATCTGTGAGTCAGATTACTAAGAATCTGAAATGTAGCATATCATTTTTTCCTGATCACTGTGAGTTTCAGGATCTAACGATGTGGCAGATTATTGGTAGAGGTGAAGAATGTGGAGGTTTATATGTGCTTAATACTGTGCCATCCAAATCTATAAGCTGCTCAAGTATAACTTCTTCTGCATTTCAAATGCATTGTCAGCTAGGCCATCCCTCATTGTCTCTGTTCAAGAAACTATTTCCATAATTTAGCTCTTTATCAACATTGCATTGTGAGTCTTGTCAATATGCAAAGCATCATCGTGCTAGTTTGTATCCTAGAGTTAATAAAAGATCTAGTTCAATTTTTGAAGTTGTGCATTCTGATATTTGGGGTCCGTCAGCAGTTATGTCTAAGCAAGGGTATAGATATTTGTTACATTTGTTGATGATTACTCACGTGTAACTTGGTAGTTTTTAATGAAGAATAGATCAGAGTTGTTTTCTATATTTTATACTTTCTGTGCTGAAATACAGAATCAATTTAATACATCGGTCAAAATCTTGAGGAGTGACAATGCAAAGGAATATACAAGCAATCGGTTTAATTCATACATGGCACAACATGGCATCATTCACGAAACCTCATGTGTAGACACAGCAGCACAAAATGGGGGTAGCTGAGAGAAAAAATAGACACTTGTTGTAAACTGCTAGAGCTCTTCTTTTTCAAATGAATGTTCCAAAAAGCTTCTGGGCAGAGGCAGTAAGTATTTCATGCTTTTTGATTAATAGAATGCCCTCAACTGTCTTGGATTATGAAATACCTTATCAAGTTCTATGTCCAAATAAGCCAATTTATCCAGTGAAACCGAGGGTCTTTGGATGTACTTGTTTTGTTAGAGATGTAAATCCACAATTAACAAAATTAGATCCAAAGTCATTGAAATGTATATTTGTGGGTTATTCAAGACTTCAAAAAGGATATAAGTGTTTTTGTCCCAGTCTTCACAAGTATATTGTATCAATTGATGTTAACTTTGTTGAAAATGAACCTTTCTATTCATCATCAGTAATTTCCCCAATTCAAGAGACCCATGATGAACAGTTAACAGAAGAAGATGCTGAATTTCTGGTATATCCTAATGTATTCACACAGAATAGTGATCACAATGGAAACGAGGAGTTGAATACTAACACTCCATCTTTACCTGTTTCTGATCCAGAAGATACTCATGTACCAGTATCAAGTCTTGATTTACCTATTGCATTGCGTAAAGGAAAAAGGAAATGTACTTACCCTATTTCATCTGTTGTAACATACAATAACATATCCCCAAAATCTTATGCCTACATTTCTACACTGGATTTATTTCCATTCCAAAGACAGTTGAAGAAGCCTTATCAAAGAAAGGATGGTGTGATGCTATGCTAGAGGAAATAAGTGCGTTGGATCAGAATGATACATGGAATTTAGTTCAGTTACCAGAGAATAAAAAAGCAATAGGCTACAAATGGGTATTTTCAGTAAAAATGAACTCAGATAGGTCTCTTGAAAGACTAAAAGCACGTTTGGTTGCAAAAGGGTATGCTCAAACATATGGAATTGACTATTCTGAAACGTTCTCACCAGTAGCTAAGATGACTTCAATAAGAGTGTTCATATCCTTGGCAACACAACATAACTGGATATTACACCAACTGGATATCAAAAATGCATTTCTTCATGGGGATCTAGCTGAGGAGGTGTATATGGAGCAACCACCTGGGTTTGTTGCTAAGGGGGAGCATGGAAAGGTTTGCAAATTGAAGAAGAGTTTATATGGTCTGAAGCAAAGCCCGAGAGCATGGTTTGGTAAATTCAGTCAGGCAATTGACAAATTTGGATTGTCACAGAGCAAAGTTGATCATTTAGTTTTTTACAGGAATGTGAAAGGTACACTAATTTTGTTAATAGTATATGTAGATGATATTATTATCACTGGTAATGATGAAAAAGTAATTTCTGCTCTCAAAGCATTTATTCATTCACAGTTTCATACAAAAGAATTGGGGGAGTTGAAATATTTTTTAGGCATTGAAGTTCTTAGGAGTAATGATAGAATATGCTTGTCATAGAGGAAATATGTTCTTGATCTGTTGAAAGAAACAAGAAAATTGGGTGCTAAGCCTTGTAATACACCCATGTTAGTTAATACATCTTTTACAAAAGAAGGAGAATTATTTGAAGATCCTGAGAAATACAGAAGACTAGTAGGTAAGCTAAATTATTTGGTTGCAACAAGACCTGATATTGCTTATTCAGTCAGTATGGTTAGTCAATTCATGGGTTCACCTACTGTTGATCACTGGAATGCATTAAAGCAAATATTATGCTACTTAAAGGGTACTGTTGGACAATGTATAGTATACACAAACCAGGGACATAGCAGAATTGAGGCATTTGCATATGCTGATTGGGCTGGTTCAAAACTAGATAGAAGATCTATTTCAGGTTTTTGTGTGTTGATTGGTGGCAATCTGGTCTCATGGAAAAGCAAGAAACAAAGTGTGGTATCTCGATCAAGTGCTGAGTCAGAGTATAGGGCAATGGCCAACACAGTTTGTGAATTAATGTGGATTAAGCATTTTATGAATGAAATAGGATTGCAGTGTGATATGCCTATGAGATTGTGGTGTGATAATCAAGCAGCTCTTCATATAGCATCTAATCTGGTCTTCCATGAAAGGAAAAAACACATTGAAGTGGATTGCCATTTCATTAGAGAGAAAATACAACAGGGACTTGTTTGTACCAGTTATGTGAAGTCAGAGGAGTAGGTGGCTGATCTTTTCACCAAACCTTTGCATGGAAATAGGATCAATTTCTTATGCAGCAAGTTGGGCATGAGTAATTTGTATGCTCCAACTTAAGGGGGAGTGTTGTGAGTATTGTGTAGATAGTTTATATTTCTGTTCGTGTATTTGTACGTACATGTTATTTCAGTTGGACTTGTTACTTACTTTTGTTTTCTTTATTTTGTTTGGGCCTTATTCTCTCGGCCCAGTTGCCTTGTATAAAAGGAGATAGTGGGCTGAATAATAAAGTGTGCTTTTTCCTCTTTCATATTTTCGTGTATTCATTTGAATTAACAATAAACAATAATAAAATGATTCAATACTTAAGAGAAAATGATGGTCGTAAATATAATGTATTGAATGAATGTAATACGTGGTTAATAGTTGATTTTATTTATCACATATATTGTTCTATAATGATGAGATTGTATTTGGATATGTGTGAGATATTTTGTGACCATCACTTCGTTGTGTGTAGCTGATTATAGTTTTATTGTGTTGATGTTTGTGTTACTAAAATAGGGGATGACTTGGTGTTTCGCTACTAATCATGTGGCTTAGCACACATTTGATTTATTTATACTTACATTAATGGTGTATTACTAATGTTTGATAATAGGTATAAGTGAGTGAGTCTGTGTGTGTAGTGATTAACTTATTTGATGTTTGGGTTAATATTGTGTATTCCTAAATGTTTGTAATGTTTAATGACTAAGTATGTTATTATCGTTGTTATTCCATATTTATGATGATTGATTGGAATGGTTTAGTAAAAATGTTTACTACTTGCATTGATTGTGCTGGTTGTAGTGGTTGTGATGGTTGGATAGATGTCATGGTTGTTATGTGATACTAACTATTTGGATGCAGGAAAAGAGCATGAAATAGAACTACATGGGATTAATCCTCCAAAAAGGGTATGTAGACAGTCTTTTCCTATGCAATAGCTATCAAGCCTATGGTCGTAGTATATAAGGTTATGCACGGTCCAAACATAATTGAAACCTTTGTTTTATCTGTACAGGTATGAAGTCGTAGTCAGGAGCGAAAGAGGAAATTGAAAGGTGGATGAAGGCAGACTTGGTATATCCTTTTGTACCATGGTTATGTCACATATGTGTTAATGATAATTGATACATTGAAATGTAAATTGATGTGATAATGCTGTAAACCGATTATATTATTGATTTGATGTTCATCAATATTGATATTTGATCCTGCTATAAGATTTCTCTTTCCTTTTCTTAGTTATTAAAAATTTAAATTATAAAACAAATGGTCCACTACTATTAATATCGAGAATTAATTGCAATCATATTTTATGGCATTTTTAATTAATTTTAGATGTTGAAAATAATAGGTCGTTACACTTAGCACCGGAGCTTAGGTTTAGTGACTCCCTGAGACTTGGGAAGACTTGACCATTTAGGGTAGGTTAATTAACACTTTTTATTGGGTTAAAAATAACGAGACAACGTTCTTATTTATATTTATATGTTTTATGTGTATGGATTGTGTGCGTAACTACCATTACAATACCCTACGATGTTAGTTATTTATAGTGACCTTTGAGTGAAAAATAAATGCTTTAAGAATGAGCGTAAGATAAGCACTTATAGGAAGGCCTAACTGCTGGTTATAACCCATGTGGAACACATGTGACATTAAAACCTAACCTTAAAACGTGGGCCTAATTTTATGGAATTTTGACTTGAGAAGTTATATCAAAAATATGCATTTTGGCTTTTTGAAAGGTATTTTATTTAAGAAGTAAAAAAGTATGTTTTGGACTTAAAGAGATTTACTAAAGTTTTAAAAGGAGAAAATAAATATTTTACTTGTTGAAATTTTGTTAAGGATGTTTTGCGAAAAAGCTATTTTAGTAAAAAGATATTAGAACCTTGAAAAAATATATATACTTTTGAGAAGTTATTTCTATTGAGAAAATATTAAAAAGTAATTTGGTTAGAAATGTTTTGAAAAATATTTTTTTAAGTAAAGAGGGAGGAACATTTTATTTGAAAAAAAAGATATTTTATTTAAAAGACATCCTTGAAATTTGAAAAGAATTTTTGTAGAAGTAAATTTAGGCTGTAATTATGTATAGAACACTTTTTGATAAATGGTATTTGAAAGGAAAACATTATTTTTTTTTAAAAGAAAAAAATGATTTTTATTGGGAGAGTATCCATTCTTCAATGCGCTTAATTTTTGGTTGCTTGTTGTTTGCCTTATTATGGTTGTGTAAATTGTGTGGTACGATACATGCCAGTTTATGTTAATAATTCAATGACAAGGTAGTTACCTAATGTTAACTTCCCATGGGATGTGCATTGGAAAAACTAATGGGATGATAATGGATATATTCGGATCAGCCATGGTGGATGACGTGAGATTTTCCCTACTTGACTTCGAGGCATGCACAAGGAAAATGGTGGATCAAGTGCAAGGAAACCCTAAGAGCAAAGTGAAGTGTTCTAAACTTTGACGAATCAACGACGCGAGGAGTTTGATCGAGTACTTCAAGTGGGAAGTGAATATATGAGATTAGAGTGGTTGAGGAAGCACGTTCGGCAAGGTGAAGTGATGAAGAGGGGAATGAGATATTCCAGATGGAGTAGGATGCTGAAGCAATCATTGATAACAATAGATAGGATGGTTGATCATAGGGGCAAGGGTATGTGAGGACGGTCACTTGTGTACCCTGGACCATGAGGCAGTCCTTGTTTCATTGATTCAATTTAATGTCATTTACCATTTACTTTTAAATTAAAAGATTTAAATATCTTTTACTGCTTACTTTCCCTTTATTTCATTATTTGATTTTACTATTCCTTTTCAATTCTTACTATCTTCCTTTAGTTACTACTTTCTTACTTACTCATTTCATTACTTTACCCACATTTCATCGTTTATGATTTAATTTTTAATTTGTCTTTATTGCATATATTCGTTTTATATATAGATTGTTGGTATTATTACTACTTACAATTCTTTAGTTTACATATAAGGATTTTTTCATTTTAATGTGCTAGAATTACACCTTCCAAGAAGAAAATGTTAACATTTTAAACTTCTGTAACTTATCTAAAGGGGATTTGCGTTACATTTGGAATTAAAGGAAATTTTTTTTATTGAAATAGATAGTACAAAACACGGTAAACATCCTTATTTTGCACTTCTCTTTCTTTTAGGCATATTCCTTATTACTTCAAACGATGCACTTTTATTCACAATTATAAAACTGGATAATTTATAATAATTTACATTGCAATTTTCAATGAGTTAAAATACTACTTAAATCCCAATAAATTTTATAATAATTTCTAATTCATATTTACCAACATATGCTATTTGACTCAGAAATCTGGTATCTATACACTTTCGTAAATTAAGAATTACTATTTACACCCTAACTTTCCAAATTTAAGTGTATACATCATTTAATTCATGTTAACAGTTCATAGAATATGTAGGCATGGTTTTCAATGTCATTACGCATATAATTAAGCCTACAACTCTAAATCATTATATCAAAGCATAAAAGGAGCAGATTACAACGAAGTAAATCCAATTCATATAAAAATATATAATTTTTTACTCACATTTAGGCTTTCCAAATCTCCAGATATAAAACCATTCTTCTTATTTAACCTCCTTTTTTCTACCAAAATATGTATTAGAATGTGTACATATTTATTAGAATTGTAGATCTGAGAAGAGATTTGATTCACAGAATTTACCTCCTCTTCGTAGAATTAATTCACTCCTTATTCTTCTACTCATTTTATTTTCCACTATTCTCCACATAAATATATAATATACTATTTTATAATTTCTACATTTCCTAGAATTTGAGGAGAAAAGAAAATGATGGTGCTTCGCTCTTTGATTCAGAAAATATTAGAAGAAAAGTGAGAGGTTAGGCATGTATTTATAGGTGCATAAATCAATTTCATCCGTTAGATTGTAATTTATAAAATTCAAATCATTGGGCCTAGGTTCAATATGGCTGCCACAACAGCTATCGATCGACCGTTGGCGGTCGACCTGTCCCAATAAAGGGGTCGACCAGTTGCTGTATATATGTTATATTTTATTTTGTTCATTTTATTTCCTTCTGCAACCAATTTAATTCAATCAGAGATTAACTTTAACGCTAATTTATATGTTACTTAGGGATAAAGTATTAGTTAGTTACAATATTTATCTCCATTTGCATTTAATTTATTTATTTTCTTCCACACTTGCCTAATTAGTTTTGTTTGATTTAATGCTATTAACTTACATTTATATTTAACGATTGCTTAAATGCTAAACTAATAGTATTTGTTGCCTCCTTTATTTTAAACGTTAATATTCACTACCTTCACCCATGTAAATCCTTAATTAATTCCTTTTCAATGCTGGTTTAATTAGATTCATCATATAAATTTCCTTTAACGTTAACATTTACATTTACTGCCCATTTTAACATTGAGTTATTAACGTTTACTTTCTTAATTGGTCTTGAATTGTTTCCAATCTTAAAATTTCAAACATTAATAACTTTTTTGTCCAAACTTCGATCATTATATATATATATATATATGAAAATCGATTAGAAAATCGCCACGAATACAACGGTTCATGTTTCGTAACCAAATTTTAACATTCTCAAAAGTTCTATTTGTGGGTTTTAATGGTTATTTGTTAATTCCCTATAATTTTATAAGGTGTCACATTCTCCCCCTTAAAAGAATTTCATCTCTGAAATTCCTCAAGGACGGAATCATCCAACATAGCGCACAACCGATCTAAGCTATCCAATCAACTAGCATGCAACAAATTTTGCATCCAATAATGTACAAATGCATAGTGTATCACAACATATATGATATGTATGCTGAATGATACTAAACTAGCGCGAATGCACTCATTTAAAGTAATTTTGAAAAATAAGGTGCGAACAACCTATATATTTTGGCAGTTCTATATTTATGCAATATTTGAAAATCAAAATCTTTGTTTTCTCATTCAAATTTTCATACGCTTCTACTAGTAGAAGTATAGTTCAACCAATTTTGCATCCAATCCTTATCATCCAATACCTAGCACACAATTTTTTAACATTTAAAATTTTGAAAATCCGCTTTTCTAAACCTATATTTTTTATGCCAAAAAAGAGTTTAGATAGAGAATTTCGTATTTCCATTCTTCTCTTGTGCACAATTTTTCCACTGTATCATAGAACCTTCTTTTATGCCCCCAATTCTTTTTCTACTTTTCTAAGTACAGTCCACACAAGGAAATTTACTTTTAAATTTTTGTAATTTTAAAACAGGGTTATTTTAAAACAAGTTTAGTTTGCCTATCGACAAGGTATGCAAAAAGAATTCCCAAGGCTAAAACAGCGTTTTCCCCTTATCACTAACTACCTTTTACTTCACATCACTTCTGTTGTACAGTAAAATTCATACTTGCTAACCCGTCAACTTTTTCACTGTGCTAGGAATATGGCATTTCAAAAATAAAAAATTCCCTCCTTTTTTGTTCAAAATTTCTTGCATTTAACTTTTAGAAATGGCTAGAAAACTTTAAAAAATTTATTTTTTCAAAATTTGTAGAAAAACATTTTCTACTAAAATTCAAAGATTTTTGAATATTTTTTTTCTTTTCAAAACAAACTAAGTCGGAATTTAGTTAATGAGTTAACGTCCATGATTGTCTCTTTACTACTAAATTTTCAAAATTTTAAACCTTTATCTTTTAAATTAGAATAAAAATCAGCACACATGTTCATTTATAAATTTTAGCTTTTAAGGCATTGGGATAGTGACCTATGGTTTCATAATAACTTTTCCCTATCCTTCGCTTACTAAAGTTTACCTTCCCAAAATTTTAAGATTTAACATTATTTTGCTTTTTGTAGCTAATAAATTCCCTAATTTATTTTATAAACTTCTAGTCTTGCTTTGGATTAGTTAAGTGTCTACATGAGATTTCCTTACTTAAATGGTCTTCTAGCAAATATAGAGGTCAATCCAGAAAACCAATTTAAAAGGAACTTTTCTCACAATATCATATGTATTTTATACAACAAACGCAACTAATGCTTATAATCCAAACCTAAAAGAAATAATTGCTTGAAGCGACCCTTCAACATCAACTGACATTAAGGATGTTGTGGCCTAATCACTTCTTGCTTAAATTAATTGACCTTCTTAACATGTCATTCTATTGCAACCCACATATCTTAAATTTCCTTTTTGGTTGCTAATAAATAAGGTTCATCCATTACTTCCATTATTGCAACCAATTATATTATTATCCTCTTTTTAATCAAATCTCTTGACCGTATTTTTTAAATCTTGGTATATGCTTCCTTTATGTTTAATCTTTCATGTGGGTATACTCTAAAACTCCCATAAATGTACTTTGATATCATTTTTCATTTCTTTATGGATTCTACTTTATTGTCTTCATACATGTTTAATGAAATATTCCTAGGCTCATACCAATATTCCTTATATTCTATGGGGGTCCACTATTGCTACTCTACGAGCACTCATCGCTATTTTATGCATAGCCTTAACTTTTACCTCGTCTTACCTAGGCAATTATCCATATCTACTATATATTGAAAAATTGTTTAGTTTTCACTATTTTTTCTAAAATTAAAACTTCACAAATATAAAGTACTTAATCCCAAACTTTTACCTTTAAAAATATAAACTAGGAAACTTTTTATTTAAATCCTTCAATGGTTTGGTTTCAAAAAGAAACCATAAAATCTCCTTATTTTAACCAATGTTAATCATGGGCATCTTAAATTTTGAAAGTATAATTTATAATTTGTCAATTAAGTTTGAAAGGAAATGTTAGCAATTAAATTTTAAAAAGATCGTTTCTTTCTTTTCAAATAAGGGTTAAATTTTATTACATGAATGGTCATTCAAATCAACTTTTCCTTTAAAACCCTTTAACAACAAAGATTTTACTTCTTAAAAGTGTGATTTTTAACTTAAACTATTTATTAAGTTTTGTATTCTAAAAACACAACTTTTATATCAAATGGTTTTCTTCAAAAATGCACTTTACAATGTTTATAGAACATCCTTTATAACTTTTACTAAAAACTATAGTAGACAAGAACAACTTCCATCATATTATTTTTCTAATACTCATGCTACTTCAACTTTCAACCTTAACCGAAGTTCTAATAGCATATAAAAGGGACTTCTAAAAAGGTATGTGTAATTATTGCACATATATGTGGAAACTATCCATTTTTCTTTCTTTTAATTTCCTACAATGATTCTAATTACTAATATTATTTTATATAAATTTCTAACACTGTTTCTATTTATATTTCATAATGTTACTACTATTTAACTATCTTCTGCTTAAACTACTCTTATTTAAATTGTTTCTCTTTATATAACTTTTCCCTCAATTGACTAGTTTCTTTATTGAACCATCACATTGCATTCACTTACAACTTTATTTTCATGTTCTAATATTTTGTCCTCGTTCGATTTATCCCATTTTAAACTTTTACCATTTCCTATTGTCCACACTTAAAAAGAATATCGCAACTTAAAAATTTTAATAATAGAAAAACGATGAGATATTTTTTTTTCCAAACGAAATATCTCTTTATTAAAAACCTATTTTAACTAAAATTCTCGGTCGAAATTTTTTAACTTCTACTATAAAAAGGTTAATATTTACTTTCTTAACAAAAATAAGGTTTTTTACTTTTAAATAAATCCTTTGAAAATCATTTCAAACATTTTGTTTATATATTTTCTCAAACCCTTTTATATTAAATTCTTTCATATAGGATCAGACTCATGGTGGGTTTTACTTGTCCCTACTTTTGGACATTTCTTCTTTTCCACTAATGAGTTATCTTCTTGTAGAATGTTAAAATCCTATTATCACCTTGGAGTTATTACTACACACCTTCTTCCGGAAACTTATTCAAATCTTACTTTCATATATCTGTAACATATAAAGGATTTACTTTCCATATATCTGGATCTATCGTGCAACATCAATCGGAAATCCTACGGGGAACTACAACCATTAGGCAACACAGGCCCAATAAAGGCGCCAAGAACCATCCAGCTTCAAGGACCCTTCTATATGCTACACTCATGCTCTCCTTAAGTCAACACCTTCCAATACAACCTACTTCCCGTGGGGTAATCGGGAGAGGAGTATATCTTCAACTCATCTATTATTCCTCATAGTCGCATTATCCATCTTTTTAGAATATGGTTGCAACTACTTCTATAGTCGAAATTTGTAGAGTATGGTGTATATTATATATAACTATAGGTAGAAATACGAATACGTTCACTCAATGTATCCTAATTCTTAAGATCAACTAACCTAAGCTCTGATACTAAATGTAACAACCCGCACCTTAATGGGTCTGAATATTCGCTAAATCGAAAATCCAAGTCCACCAAAATATGGATTGTTGGTATTGGTATCCTGGAAATAAACAAAAGTGTATAAAAGCACTATCGATAAAACTCTTAGTGGAATAGTAAAGTATAATAAAACATATAATTATTGACCGAGGTTGACACCTTTGATCTATAGTGCCCTTGTCAATGTCGAGCATGCATGTCCTTCCACTGTTTTTGCCTTGCACCAGTACATGTTGTTATTTAGCGAAAGATGGATCTTAAGGCTAATTGAATACAAGGAGGGTGAATATTGTTTTCTTATTTTTGTGAATCTTTTTGAATTTTTTTAAGATCATAGTTTAAACAATTGCAATTAACAATTACAGATTCAAATATAGATAAATATAAATGTAGTAAAACTAAAAAGAAAAGAACATACAAGGATTTTATACTAGTTCAGATTTACCCTACATCCAGTCTTGTACAGTTCCTTGTACATATTTATTTTCAAATAGGAAAGTCAATACAATCTTAATTTCAAGGCAACGAGACATGCCCTCCAGACTTTTCAAGCTTTGGGTAGACTCACTTGATTTACATGGGCCAGAAGCACACCCACTTGAATTTTTGGGTCAGCAAATACACCCAATTGATTTACACAGGCTACAATCACATCCACTAATATACGAGTATGATTTAATAAAGTTTTACAGATGTAGATCATTGATCTTGAATAAAAATGATCCTATAACCTTTTAAATAGCACTTTGATCTTGTATGAGTGAGAGAGATTAGAGTAGTCAATAGAGATTCAAATCAGTGGAGTTGAATTTGATTATGATCGAATTTGAGAAGAATTTCTTCTAGAAAACAAGAGAGTGAAAGAGGAGAGAAAATATGAGAAAGTAATTATCCAAATTTCGTTGGTTTACCCACAATTTATAGAGAAACAATAGTCATGTCCATTCGCGAAGAGATACGACAAAAAGACACTTCCATTCAAAATTTAAATTTTGAAAATTTCGATCCATAATCGACATACTCTATGGGGATTTGTCGGCATACCCTTTGTAATTTTGAAAAATACTTTATAAATATTATTTTAAAAATATTAAGGTTTGTAAAATATTTTGATACTTTGTAAAATCATTTAAACATAGTTTATACATATTTTAACCATATCAAATCTTAAGAAAACATTATAAAATTATTTCTAGAATATTTTAAATATATAAAGGATTTTAAATATATAAGTAAATATATTTAAAATCAAAGTTATGAAAAATATTATAATATACTTACAAATATTTAGAAAGCTCTAAAATTAAAATTATAACAAAGTATAATATTCAAAGTATATTTAACAATACTTTAAGAAATGTAATTTCTCAAAGTATAATAAAATCAAAAGGTTAGATATAATTTGAAGGTTATTTCGAAAGATTATTTTGTAAAGGTGAATTCATTTAAAAACTATTTCTGAATTTTAAGATATTTGAAATTGAAAATTTGAAAAGGAAAAATAGAGAGAGAGTGATCAAAGAAGTGCTATTAGGGTTTTAACAAAAATTCTATGACTCTATAACTTATCAGGGAAATCTTGAGTTCTTCAATCTTGAGTTCTTCAATACTCATGAGTCTTCAATGTCTAACTCTTGAATCTCTATATAAGCCTCTTGAATCTTCACTTAATACTTTTCAGTCTTCTTAATCAACACATGTCTAATATCCTATACTATATACTAGATATTTCTTGATAAAAACATTAGTATCTATATTTTATATAATGTCATATGGTTGTTGTCATCAAAACCAATGCCTAAAGTACTAACAATCTCCCTTTTTTTGATGATGACAACCATGTATATAAAATATGTTATAACTCTCCTTTAATCTATGCCTAGATTTAATATATTTCTCTCCCTTTGTCATCCACAAAAAATCGAACTAAAAATTTCCCCAAACTAAGATACTACATAATATATATATATATATATATAATATTGAGATATAAAAGCAATAACAGTAATATAAGAGCGATAACATAAATAACTTGTATTAATCACATTAATCAATACATTTGGTAAGTTAGATAAAACAAGGAAATCAAATCAATCAATCGTATAATTCAACAAATCAAATCTAGTGAATACACACAATGTCAATCCAATCCACACAAATCAATATTGTAATATATTAATATACATACTTATTTAAATCCAAACCAATCAATCTTTAAACTTCCCTAGGAACCCATCCATCGGATCCAAAAATTGGATCCGCTTTGGTAGCATTCCAATCGTCATCAACTTTGTTGAGTGTAGTTTTAGGATTGGTTGTTGGTTCATCTTTGATAAGAGAAGAAATCATCCACCGAATAGCGTCAAAGTGCTTCTCTTACTCTTTAATCATCTGCATTTGACTTAGTTCTAAGTATCTCTGATTTCTAAGAAAGAAGGTAAGAATATTCTTGAATGATTCAAGTGTTTATTCAAGATTTTCGTATAGGTTTTGATATGGAGAAGCCATTATTGAAGAGATAAGTTGATATATGAAAGAGAGAGAAGAAAGAGTTTAAAAATGATGATTTTCTGGAGTAAATAGATATATACAGTGGTAAGAAGTTGTTTGAAATGAATAGGTGTTTGGTAGTCATTTTATTTTAAATTTTAAATTTTTTTGAAAACTGGTCGTTGCATGTCGACATACATGCTTGGCATATGTTGGCATATGCACTATGATTTTCGAAACTACTTTATTTTACTATTATATTGTATTTGGCCTATACTATTATACTTGTATGACTTTCCAAAGATGATTAACAATGTATAACGGTAAGAAATAGAATTCGATATAATAAAGATGAGTACATGAAATATAGTAGAAATAAAAGAAAGAAACATAAGATTAACACAAACTCAAACAAGAACAAGAACATCCAAATACAAAGATAGATAACTTAAACAAACAACTAGAAAGATGTGGATAGGGATGAAGAAGAACCACCAAGCTTGTAGATGACCTTTTCAAAGAATTTATCCATTTTGGTGGAAAGTGAAGTAAACTTCTTTGAAAATGATTTCTTAAGCTTCCTTTGATTGTGAATGATCTTCTCTTGATTTTAGATAAGACCTTTGTTGGATGGTTAGATGGCATATAGATACTTTCCTAGGAAGTATCCTACTCCTCTTCTTATTCTTCCTCCTTGACTTCCATTTCATCTTACTCCTCCTCCTCCTCCTCCTCTTCCCTTATATCTCGCTCTTCTTCCCAAGCCTATCTTTATTTCTTTTACGCAATCATTTCATAAGGCTCAAAAAAGGATGAAATATGCATAAGAGAGATGTTGGCCTTGTCAAATATTAGTTTAGGGCTGGTTTTCTCTCCTTTAAGATCAACACCGAAGTAAGTGAAAAATCTAGTGAGATACACACTATGAAATCGTGGATTTTCATGTTTAGAAAGATTTTTAGAAAAAAATTCATCCAAAATGACTTGAGGCCAATTTATGTCGTATTACCCATAAATGGTGAAAAGAGTATTAATAACATTTTGAGCCGAGTTATTATAATTACCCGTTCTAGGAGTGATGCTTTGTTGTAAAAGAAGGTTTAAAATTCTTGCTTTTGGACGCAAGTTTCTGTTTTTGAATTTAAAGTCGTCATCACTTTCAAAAATGTCGTGAATCACTTCACGGTTTTGAAAATCAATTTGAAAAGTTGAAAGTTCCATTCCACTAGATTTGCATCTGAGAATGTGACCCAAAATATCACAATTTTAAACAATTTGTGTTCCCTTGACACCACTCCAAGCTTCTCCTTCGTTTCAATCATAAAATTTTCCTTTCAAATTTGCACAAAACATTTTTACTTAATTTGGATAATAAACAAAATCCTTTTGAAAAGCATCGATTAAATCAAAATTTTCATTTTGCAAACAAAGATTGAAAAGAACATAAGTAGGAAAATCTTTAAAAATAGCAAATCTTCCTAGAGAGAATTTTCCGAAAGACATATACTTTATATAACTTGCAAAGCTTCTTTGTCATTAAAAAGAAAGCCTTTTGTTTTCCTTAGAGAGCCTTACAATTGATGGAGTATTGCTTGAGGATGCCACTGAAGAATAGTTTGAAGAGAAAACAGAGTTAATGATTTTGGAATTTGAAAATGAAAATGAAATGAATGGATAGAGTAAAGAGTCAAAGGACATGTTCTTTGGTCAAGAGACATCTTTTCAAAACATAGGAGTTGGTGAAAAGGTGGAGGAAAATTCAAGTTTTGAATTTGAATTTGAAATTAAAATCTGCCTCCATATGTTGACATATACGTGTGGGGTATGTCGACATATAGGTCGAAAATTTCAGATAGAGAAATTCAATAAATAATTCCTATCTATGTATATTTATAACTATCTTATAATAATTATTTAGTATATACCTTAAATAATTTAAAAATATATTTTAAATATATTTTATATTAATTTTATTTGATATTTTATTAATATATATATATATATATTAATCGGTAGGTTATTCCTAGCAATCGACAACAATCAAGAACAACAAAAATTAATTTTTTTATTTAAATGCATACCTTTTTTTGTTCTGTTTCTCCAGATTTCTCATTAATTATCGCTGTGAAGCAAATATTAGCATTCTCTGTATCTGGTTCGTTATCACTCGAGGAAGTGTCTGAATCGTCTAGTGTTGCAGCATAAGCTCTTATCCATTTTCTAGACGAATCAATATTCGGTGTGTTTTTCGGTTTCTCAGGATGTGGACAGTGTCTTTTTATGTAGCCAGGTTCATCACAGTTAAAACATCTAACACCATTTCTACTTCCATTTCCACTTCCTGGATTTTTATTATCATATCTCCTGAGATTATTCATCATTCTATACTTCAGAAATTTTCTAAAATTCCTTGTCATGAAGGTGATTTCCTTATCATCATCATTGTCTGAATCCAGACCATCTATTGTGGCGTTGAAAGCGATGAATTTCTTCTCTATTGCCTTGCTTTCTCTCCTGCTCTGCATTTATGCTTCAAATGAAATTAAGTTGCCAATTAACTCTTTAATTTTCAAAGTGCTAATGTCATTAGCCTCTTCAATCGCAAGAGTCTTTTGGTCCCATTCAGGAGTAAGTGAATTGAGGATTTTTCTAACTTGATTCTCTTCAAAAAAAACTTTTACCAAGTGCAATTAGTGAATGGACTATATCTTGAAATCTCCTATACATATCAGAAATGGACTCATTTGGACTCATTTTAAGTAACTGAAACTGATTAGTTAAAGTAGAAATTTTGGTATGTTTGACTCTACTAGTGCCCTTATGTGTAACTTGCAATGTTCTCCATATTTCAAATGCAGACTTATCGATAAACACTCTATTAAATTCATTTTTATCCAATGAACAAAACATTCATGGCTTTAGAGTTACTTTTTCCAACTGCCTTTTGGTTAGCAGTCCAAGTTGAAAAATTAGTCACGGGCTTAGTGTACTCATTTTGTGTGATGTTCCAAATATCTAGACCAATTGGCTGTAAATAAATTTTTATCATACATGACCAATATGTGTAATTAGTGCCATTAAAAAGTAAATGTCTAGAAGTTGATTGTCCTTGCACAAAGGAATTACTAACAAGTGGATTAACAATGCTACTAATAGTATTACTAACATTGTTGTTAGCTGTTTGCGTCAAAAGTGGGCACAAACACTCAAGAATAGAATAGTACAGAAATAAATGAAGAATAATCAAAATTAAACAGAGAGGATAAGTGATAAGCAATCAGAATTAAGTAGTAACAAAGACACGAGGATTTATAGTGGTTCGGCGTTGTATGCCTACGTCCACTTTGAAGAATTTGCTTTATTGATCACTTGTAAATCTGATTACAATGAAGTAATGATAATAGCACTTGATTACAATGAAGTCCAAAGCAACAAGCAATGTAAAGATCCTTTTAATGAAGAAAGATGTCTATATTTATAGGTGAAGACGGCGAAATATCTCGCTGGAAATTTGGTAGAACACTCTTTAGATCCGTAGGGACCCACCAGAACGATCGCAAGTTCTAATTCGATCTTTGTAACAATCGATACCGATCGTTCACTTGTGCTTCAATGCACATGCGATCGTTTTTGTAAGCCCACATGCCTCTAGTCCATGCTTCCAAAGTTTGGCATCATTTTGAGTTATGGTTCGTGAGATATCGACCGATCTTCATTGAATTGGATCGTTCATGCTGAAATAGTACGATCATTCGTGAACGATGTACACCGATAGTTTGAACTTGCTCATTTTGACATGCGATCATTTGTGGAGACTCCTCTCTCCAATATATTGATATTCTTTTCAAGTGTATTGGACTTGTAGATCTTGAGATATGGATCGATCATCGTTGAATTGAGCTATGTAATCGATAGATATGATCCATAGTATTGAATATGGATCATGCCTGATCTATCTTCAGAGAATTGTGAACTTCCATATTTTAAGTGTTTTATTGAGTTCACCTTTAGCTTCTGCTTTGCTACTGCTTCATATTATCATTTAGGCCCGGTCTCTAGGCTTCGTGATCGTTAATCTGATACATCGACCCTGATGACAATTGAGTATGTCACGTCCGACATTCCAGATATAACCGGACCAAAAGGTCGGATAACATTAGCCATTAAAACTTTTCAAAAATCAAAATTATGAATACTTTATGTTTTCTAATTTTTTTGAATCTTTTTGAATTCTTTTAAGATTATAGTTTAAACAATGCAATTAACAATCACAGATTCAAACACAGATAAATATAAATGTAGTAAAAGTAAAAAAGAAAGAACACACCAGGATTTTACACTGGTTCGAAGTTACCCTACATCCAGTCCTATACAATTATTTTTACAGATTTCTTTCAACTAGCAAAGTCAATACAATCTCGTCGGTTGTTATTACTAAGTTGGATGCCCTGTATCATACTCTCCAACTTAGGGATTGTCCTTCTCAATGTCCATCGTCGGATGCCCGTAGACCTTCTTACCATGGAAGAATCATAGCTAATGTTTCTTCCGAGTCCGAGTCAGACTCATGATGTCGCTTTGTTTTATTATAAGTTTAGTTTGTCATATTTTTTTAAAACTTTTAGAGTGTTTTCAGATTCGTGGGTTGTATAAATATGCATGTATTTCAGTGAGTATTAGCAAGACTACGTAAATATGAGGAGATCCTTGTTTTTAATGTTTATTTGGCAAGCACTAAGTAGTTTCTAGAATTGTACCTGATATGTTGGTTGTTTTATGTTACATTTATCATCTCTTCTTGCCTTTTTTGCTTAGTTCCTTGGATGATCCATATTTCCTGAACCGACCTCTTTAACATGCATATTTTGCTGCAAGCTTAGCATAACTTGCCCCACTGTTTAGTGGCAGTTTCATGTTCGTGCGCTTGGCACGGTTCGTCCCGCTATTTGGGGGCGGACTGTATTTTAGCTGTGAAGTTAGGTCATGTTTATGGCCTTCTTAATAAATGTGCATGGTTTTTTATACTGGTTTAGGCGTCTAATTTCCTTACGTCCAGTGTAAGCGTTAACTATGTTAGATAAATTAATATGGAGAGATTTTTATACTTGTTCGGACCGTCCAATATCCCTGTGCCTAGTTCATTGTTAACTATATTAGATAAATTAACACAGAGATTTTTATACTGGCTCGGGCCGTCCAATATCCCTATGTCCAGTTCATTGTATTACTACTTTTCATAATAATTACAATGTTTGTTACATAAGTAACATAGATCATACAAAGTAAGGCCTGAGGTGCCCCGAGTTCTATGTTCTTGGAACTAGATTTCCATCATGCTTTGATAGTCTGTATGCCCTGTTAGTTAAAACTTCTACTATAACCAGTGGTCCTTCCCAATTTGGGCCCAGACCTCCATCTACTGGGTCTTTTGTTTTGGCCATTACCCTTCGCAGTACTAAATCTCCCTTCTAGAAGTTCCTCTCTTTGAGTCTGACATTGTAGTTTTTCACCATCATTTGTCCATACGTGGCAGATACGACTATTGCCTCGTCTCTTTTTTCTTGAATGAGATTGAGGGTAGCTTCCTTTAGCTTTCCATTCTTCTTCGTTGTGCATGATATTCTTCTATGTGATGGAACTTCTACTTTGACATGAAGCATGGCTTTGTGTCCATAGGTTAAGGAAAGTGTGGTATGACCAGTTGGGGATCTAGTGAAGGTCCCATAGGCCCATAGTACCAAAGACAATTCTTCCGCCCACTTCCTCTTTGCCTTTTGCATCCTTTCTTAAGTAACTTCTTGATAGTTTTGTTTGCTGCTTCGACCTGCCAATTTTCTC
This sequence comes from Allium fistulosum, assembly GCA_030737815.1. Lineage (NCBI taxonomy): Eukaryota > Viridiplantae > Streptophyta > Magnoliopsida > Asparagales > Amaryllidaceae > Allium > Allium fistulosum. The sequence continues at coordinate 370,777,881 of CM060902.1, read as the reverse complement.
ATGGATGCGCAATGGAGGAGAAACTTTGAACTATGTCATTCCTTTCGTAGAGCTTTGTAAATTCCTTGCTTTCAAACTGGGTCCCATTATCGGTAATTATTTGTAGAGGATCCCGAACCTAGTAATCATGCTTTTTACCACAAAAATAACTATCTTCTTCGCGATGATCGTAGCTAAGGTTTCTGCCTCTACCCATTTGGTGGAGTAGTCTATTGCTACAATAGTGTACTTCACTCCCACTTCGACATAGGAAGTGGACCTATCAGATATATGCCCCATATGTCAAATACCCATGGTCTTGCTAGTGGGATAAGCTCATGGGATGGTTGTCTGAGGATACTTGCAAATTTTAGACATTTGTCGCATCTTCTTACAAATTCTCTCGCATCCTAGAGTGCTGTGGGCCGGTAGTAACCGTGCCTCGATACCTTTATTGCTAACTCGACTCCCCCGGAGTGATCCCCGCACTGCCATTATGTACTTCTTTCATGAGTCGAATTCTTTCTTTGGAGACACATCTAAGATAAGGGGTAGAATACCCCCTCTTATATAATATGCCATCAATGAGTAGTACGGAGCCTGTTATCTTATTTTTCGAGCTTTGTTTCTATTTTGGGGTAGGGTTCCATTTAATAGGAACTGCTTTATAGGGGTCATCCAAGTATTTTCTGTAGTTTTTTGAAGTGTGAGCTCGATTGAGGACTGCTTCTGATTTTCCTCTATTTCTTGATCTTGAGCCCCTTGGACCACTGCTCGTTGGGCCCGGGTTAGGACTAGTATTTGGTTTACTTATATGATGTTCGGCTCTTTTTGATGTCCTATTGGAATGTCTTTCATTTCATTTGCTACTTTGGTGCTTGCAAGTTTAGCTAATGAATCAACAGAAGAGTTGTTCTCACGTGGAATCTGCTCTATGCCAAATTGTTCGTACCGCTCTAATTTGGCTAAAGTTGGCTCCTTCGCTTGGTAATTGCCCTGCACTTCATTTACAACTAATTGGGAATCATGAATATTTAAGGTTACCTTTATTACCTGAGCCATCCTCCAGCCTGTGAGGAGAGCCTCCGATACTGCCACGTTGTTGGTTACCTTGAACCCAAGCTGCACTTCCCCATATAATTTCTACTTATCTAGAGTAATTAGTACATATCTAACTCATGCCTCCTATTCATTTGGAGCAACATCCACAAATAGTTGCAAGAACTACAAGGTATGCACTTCTTCCTCTATTTAGGGCTCGGTTGGCAGTATGCATTTCCCAATGAATTCTGCTAGTGCCTGACCTTTGATTGCTTTTCCCAAACGGTAGGTGATATCAAATGAGATGAGCTCGATCGCCCATTTTAGCAAGTGGCCATATGTCTCCGGATTCTGTAATATTTGCCATAGTAGTTTGTCTGTAAGGACTTTGATGGGATGTGCTTGGAAATAGGGCCGCAACTTTTTGCCGTGAGGAGCAGGTTGTAGGCTAGCTTTTCAATGATTGAGTAATTTAATTCTGATCCTAACAAATGCTTGCTTGTGAAGTAAATGGGCCTTTGGGTTCATTCATCCTCTTAAACCATTGTAGCACTAATAGCTTTATCAGTTACATCAAATATATATATATACAAGTCCTCACCTGTTACCGGTTTAGATAGTATGGGAGTGTTAACCAGGTGGTCCTTTAGATTTAGGAATGCAGCTTTGCACTCCTCGATCCATTCAAAATTTCGTCCTATCTTTACCTGATCAAAAAATGGTATGCATTCATTAGCTACTTTGGAGATGAAGTTGCTTAGTGCAACTACCCTGCCGTTTAGGCTCATGAGGTCTTTCGGCTTCGTTGTGATCCTCATTCCCTTTAGGGCTTCAATCTTTTCTGGGTTTGCTTCTATGCCACGTGTGCTGACTATGTATCCTAGACATTTCCTCAATTGGATGGCAAAGGTGCACTTTAAGGGATTTAGCTTCATATTATACTACCTAAAGATCATGAATGTCTCATGCAGATTCTGTACATGGCTTAATGCTACTTTTGATTGAACTAACATGTCGCCTACATATACTTCAACATTTTTGCTGATTTTCTCTAAGAACATTATATTAACTAATCTTTGGTAGGTCACCCTAGCATTTTTGAGTCCAAACGACATTACTTTATAGCGGTACAAGCCTTTGTCTATTACAAAACTATTATGCTCCTAATCCGGCTCAAACATAGTTATCTAATTATATCTTGATTATGCAACCATAAATGAGAGCAGTTCATGTCCACTAGTTGCATCCACCAACTGATCAATTCTAGAAAAAGGGAAGTTATCTTTAGGGCAGGCTTTGTTAAGGTTGGTATAATCTATGCATGTCCTCCATTTGCCATTGGGTTTCTTCACAAGTACTGGATTGGCGATCCATTTCAAGTAGTACACTTCCCTGATGAATCCATCTGCTTTCAACTTCTTGACTTCTTCATGCGGAGCATTATACCTTTCTTGATCCAGAGTTCTACGCTTTTTTCTAACCAGATGAGCATCGTGACCGATGTTGAGTGCATGGCCGATGATGGCTGAATCTATTCTCACCATGTCTGAATGCGTCCAACCAAATACTCTGTTGATCTATTTAAGAAGTCTATTAGTTCAATTTTCGCTTTTGCACTGAGATTTTTCCCAATCTTTAGAACTTTTATGGGGCCTTCTGGATCAATTTGTACATCATCGAGATAATCCATTGGCTCGAACTGTCTCTTTGTTTCCCCTGATCTTGGGTATATTTTACTTTCTCCTTCCTATTTGGGCTGAGAGGTGAATGAGAGTGCTTGGTTTTAAGCCTTTTTGGAGAAGTACTACACATAGACTGAGTTATATTCGTCGGTGTCGATCATGCACATATATTTCCTTTTTTCTTTTCTTACTGATGTGGTGGTCGCAGAATGACTTTTTTCGTCTTTAGTCATGGTACTTCATGTTAGTTCAGTTTTCAAAAATGGCTTAACTTTTTTCCCATTATCATTATTCTTATCGTAGATATTAGAAGAAACAATAGAGTAGTTTTAAACAATTTTACTGCTAGAGTTAACGATTACATTGTATAATTCTCTAACTAGCAATTGTTCTCCTCTAACCGACCCGACTCCAGCGGTAGTGCAAAATTACATGAGCGGATTATTTTGAGAGATAACTACCCCCAAGTCAATTAGTGCAGGATTTCCCAAGAATGCGTTATACGATGACAGTTGATCGATGACTAGGAAACTCGCATAGAAAGACTTGTAAAAGGGTGCGATTTAGATAGTGACTAGTAAGCGGGTTAACCCGATGGGAGTGGTTGTAGTGTTGTTGAAGCCATAGACCGGCTTTGGGCTGGGCTTCGATATTTCTGCTATAAGTTTCATCTGGTCATATGCAGACTTGAAAATGACATTTACGGAACTCCCAAAATCCATGAAGACCTTTCTTATGGTGGAGTTCAAGATCTGTACTATAATGACAAGCAGATTCAGATGTGGGAAAACAACTCCAGCGACATCAGCTGAGGTGAAAATTATGTCCTGCATAGGTTTCTGTATTATATTGAATATGGTTCTTTGTTCCGCTCTTACTTCCTGCACATACAACTCTTACGCCTTCTTTTCTTCCCGACGAAGTGTGGGCCCCCATGGATTGAGGCAATGAGGTTAGATGGGTTTCCTACTTGGTTTTCATTCAGATCCAAGGCGAGGTCCCGGTCCTTTCTTCGTTATTCTCTTTATAGAAGCTGCCTAAGTACCCTTTTTGAATCAACCTTTCTATCTCATTTTTTAGGTGTCTACAGTTGTCTGTATGGTGACCATTTGCTCTATGAAAGCAGTAGTATGCTCCGCCTTGGTTCTACTTTTCTTTTTTCCCATTTTCCGGTACATTATAAGCAAGCTCGGTCGAGGTCATTTCGTATATCTGCCCAAGGGTATGAGTGAGGGGAGTTTTTGTTGTGAAGTTGAGCTCCTTCTACCTTTTTACAGGAGGATGATATCCATATACCTCCTTTTCTTGTCATAGTTAGAAGCAGAAGTCATTGAGATGGCAGCAGATTTAGCCTCTTCCATCTTAATATAGCCACTTGCCCTTTCATAAAAAGCCTTCATGTTATGACATGGCTTTTTTTATGTTTTTGTCCCACATAGAAGTAGTGCTTCCTCCCTAGTCAGCCCGATCCAGAGTGCCTCAAATTTGAAGCATTCAATGAAGTTGCACGGGCTTTTACTATCACCTTGCTTTACACATGACATGGTATTTACATCTAGGGAACCTTCTCGCCCCGAATTGAATTGCCTCAGAAAATCTACGAATAGTTGTTTTCAAGAGTGTACCTCTCCTGGTCCATACCACTTGAACCATTTGGAGGCTGCACCAGCTAAATACACTAGAAAGAGTTTACATCGAGCCATCCTCCCTACTTTCAAAACGTCCATATAATATTTGAAGAAGCAGATGTGGTCGTCAAGGTTGGTGGTTCCATTGAATTTTTCAATCGATGGGGATTTAAAGTTGTCAAAGAAATCTACTTCTATGATGGTATCGCTGAATGAAAAAGTACCATCTTCCCTTACTTTTTCGCCGGTGCTTTGTTGGAACAACTTTGCAAGTTGGTTTACACGAGCTTTCGAATGATGGATCTCATCTTCCTTAGGACTTGTTTAGGATGAATCTCCCTTGTAAACCAAAGTGGCGTCATCATAATCCAAGCAGATTGAGCCTGCTTCTTCAGTAGTAGTGGGTTAATGTTAGCAGGTTTTAATTTTATCTGGGGGTTAGCCTGGATCTTTCCTTTGAGTTTGGCATTAGTTTTTGGGCCAGCTTCACCATTCTCATATCTGAGAGTGCCGTTATCACCCACATGCTGCATAGCCAATGCAGTCGGTGAGTGAAGGTGGTAAGGTATGGATGGCTAATGAGTGGTTGCCTAAGGGCAGTATGTTGGGCCATAGTTTATTCTAAGCCCTCCACACATTCGTTCATTTGATTAGTGATAGCCTGGAATGCGTCTAGAATGGGATCAAAGGGGACCTCCATTGAAGCTTCTGCCTTAACTAGGACTTTTGAGGTTATAAGTGGCTTCTTCGAGATTTCTGAAGCCAAGTGTAGTTGTTCTTATGCAAAGGATAATGGAATCTATGGTATTATAATTGTATTTGAAGAAAATGTAGGTAAAATTTGTTAGAGGTTCAAGCCCACATTCTAGCGCCAAAACTGTTGGTGCAATTTTCTGTCTCACAAATACTCGAGTATTTTTATATAAAGTAATCACGACGCTGAATGCTTTCACGATTATGAATTAGCAAAATTAAGTAATATTAACTTTTCCTTGAAGAGGAATAACTATATTACCTTTTATGTATACAATATTATAAAGTGTATATGCTAAAAATATGCAGAATTGGTTTATTATCTTGGTATTTGAGTCGATGGAACAAAAAAAAGTAAAGATACAAAGTAAAGTGCTGGAAATAGTAAGCGGACAAAGAGAATTTACGTTGTTCGAATGGTAAGGAATCGGACATCCACGGGTAAAATATCACTTTTTTTTCTTTATATTCTTAATACAAAAAATGTCAGAGAGTACAAAGTTTTTGTTTTGTGTGGCCGTAAAAGGTAAAGTGGAAAAATCCTCATTTTCCTGCTACAGTGCCTTTTCTATTTATAGTACAGAAATGCACGTGGATTGTCAACATCCATCTTTTGCTCTTCTGCTTTCCACCTTTGGATCATGTCGTGTGTCATCCATCCGTCTCATTTGTCTGATGTGCGTGGATTGCAGATGTATCTTTGATAGGAAATTGTATTATGGGCGGTTGAATTTCTGACTTTAGGTGGGAAACTTGAAATTGTAGTGGGAGTGTTTGAAATTAGGGTGGGAAAATCCAATGTTTTGAGTAGCTTGTATGTCTGGATTCTACACAGTGCCTATGCTTATATTTCTGCCCCCATAGGTGGAGGCATTGTTATGGGGAGATGCCCTTCTTTTTAGGAAGAGCTCACGCCTTCATTGGTATTTTGGGACTCTCCCTTGCTTCATTGAATATTGTGATACCATATTACATTAGTACTGCATTGACATTTTTGAAGATGTACTGTGTCGTCTATTCTATGGTGTTAACATATCATGATGTGGGGACAGCTGGAGTTAGTCTTCATTGCTTAGTAGGAGCGATCTGGTTGCCATTTTCAGAGGTGGTTTCCTTATGTGATTCTGTTCTAATCTGCTGTCGATCACTGGAGGACTACGCCTTCACTTTTGTCTTTGAATCAGGTCTCATGATTTTGGGGGTGAGGTTGGGTCTTCTTGGTAGTGGAGCGGTCTTTTTCCTCATTCCACCCTTTAAGCTTTTGGGTTTGGCGTCAGAGTTTGCAGGATTGCAGCGCAATCTTTATTAATTTGGATTGCGGCATTGTCCTATGGCATCAAGATGGCGATGCTTCCCGTTGTCCTTTGATCTCAAATCATGGTGTAGACCTGCCACTACTAGTTGTTAGTTCAGAAGTGTGGTGCATCCATATTAGCGTGTAAACTCTCAAGAGGGTGTGTCATAGTTTTACATTGTTAGGTTAGGCCTTTTGGATTAGCCTTCATACCTTACGGGAGTTTCCGGTTTTTGTTGTAGCATTATAATATCAAATCTATATTTAATGGAGAGCGCAGCTGTTTCCAACTTCGGGGTCTGGGCACAGTATCACCTGGGTTTTGTCATCACATCCTTTTCATAGCTTGACTTATAGTGTAGGTGCGGTCCCTTTATCTTGCCTCAACTTCATGTTATCTTGGTGCAGCATCATCTAGGCTTAGTTGTTGTTTCTTTTCTTCTTCTCGACTCCTGTTGTTGCGAGAGCATTTCTTCCAACTCGATAGCTGCATCAAGCTTTCTTTAATAGTGTTTGGGAAATATGGGTATAACAACGCGGTGCGAAGTTCATGAGGGTTTTTCAACATCTTGAGAGTGGAAAGAAGTTTAGCGATTTAGATCGGTATTCTATAGGCCGAAAAGGGTGGCTTCGACATGATGGCCGACTATGTGTTCTCGATGTGGATGGACTTATTGAGAAGATGCTTAGAGAGTGTCATCATTCTTGGATGACAATTCACCCCGGTGGCAACAAGATGTATAGAAATATTCAGCGTTCATTCTATTGGAGGAAGATAAAACACCATGTTTTAGACTTTGTTGCAAAATGCTTAACTTGTCAAAGTGTCAAGGCAGAATTGAAGAAGCCAAGTGGATTATTGCTTCCATTAGAGGTTCCTTAGTGAAAGTGCGATTTGATTTCCATGGAATTCATTGATGGTTTGCCTTGGAGTTGGGGAGGAAATGAGAGCATTTGGATTATAGTTGACTGACTCATGGAGAGCACTTATTTCATTTTGGTTCATTCTTCGATGACAGCTTTATCTTTAGCTACTTTGTATTTAAGCGAGGTTTTTAGACTCCATGGCATTTTGACAAGCATCATTATTGATTGGGATCCGCTATTTACTAGTCAGTTTTAGTGGAGTCGGCAGGATGCTTTAGGCACAGAGTTAAGCTTGAGTACCGCATACCACCAGTAGACAGGCGGCAGACTAAGAGCATGAATCGCGTGCTTGAGGATTTATTAAGAGCATGTATTCTTAACTTTGGTAGTTCATGGGAGGACCATTTTGCATTAGTAGAGTTCAATTATAATAACAGTTATCAGGCAAGTATAGGCATAGCACCTTATGAGGCTTTGTACGGGCGACCGTGCAAGTCACTGTCGTGTTGATCGGAGATGACCGACCGATTAATACTTGGTTTTGAGATGATCCATGGGACTATAGAGAAGGTTAATCCAGTTAGGAAGAGGATTAAGGTGGCTTGGGACCGTTAGAAAAGTTATGTTGATGTAAGGCGTTTAGACTTGGAGTTTTCTGTATGAGATATGGTTTTTGTGAAAGTATCTCCGTTGTAACATGTCATGAGGTTTGGCGGTTCAAGGAAGCTTGCACTGAGATTTGTTGGACCATTTCCCATTACTAGGAGGATTGGTACTTTAGCTTATTGCGTTGATCTTCCTGAGAAAATTTCCGATGTGCATAATGTATGCCAGATGTTGCTAGATTATGTGGACTTATCTGCATAGTTGATAGAGCGACTAGACAGCTTAGTAACAAGGTGGTCAACCTAATTTGTGTTCAGTGAGGCAATGCTCCTAGTGATAGCAAATGGGATCTTAAGGAGAGGATTCGAGCTTCCCATCCCAAGCTTTTCACTGGTCTGCCTACATTTACTTTGTTAGAAATTGGTTCACTCTTTTCATAGTTTTGTTTATACAATTATGCTAGATTGGTTTTTAGGACACGATGTATGTTAAATTGTGTGTTATACAAGTATACTAAACTTAATTATACACTAAGAGAATCAACTTGAAGATTTATGTTAGTGATTTAAGAAAGTTATTAAGCCTTTAGGGCTCAAATTGCTAATTAAATGAAGAAATGAATAAACGGGAAATTATGAAATTATGAGTAAATGAATATATGATTTTATAAAACTTCTTTGGGAATTTTATAACATTATTTCTTGAAATTGTGGATTCTGAATGAAAAGGATTGAATTTTTAAATTTGAATATAAATCAAATGGATGATAAATAAATTATTTTAAAATGGTAGATTGATTGTTTAATTAATGTAGATTTGATTATTAGATGGTAGGAATTGTTGTTACTCATTTGATATTTTAAATTGTTTGTCCTTTGATTGTTGTATGTAATGGATTTATTGAATAAAAATGATTTTTTTACTTAATGAATGAAATAAAGAAGTAAAAGTGAGTAGTTACATATATATAAGATGTTCATAAAAGTTAGAGTCAAAATATAAAGAGTTTATTTGGAAAACTAAATATTTTGAAGAAACCATAAGGAATAAACTTGAATTATATATGTATATAAGTGTGCATGTGCGCATGGTGCCTTTGAACATGTTTTTACGTACTTGGCACGATGTTATAAGGTGTAGTCATGTTACCGGAAGCACGTAGTCACAATTTGGCAGCTAAACGAATGAAGATGGATTCATAATGATGTATATTATAATTGAGCACTCTAAGGAATCAAGCCGGATGCTAGAATAAAAAACACCAAACTTCGACCATGTGGCAAGGGCAAAGTGGCGAGGAAAGTAGATGGCTCGCTGGAGGACACAACGTGCAAACTAGAGCCAGAAAGTGCTTCGAATTGGTCGTAAATTGCCTAGTTCGGTCACCAATCGATGTACCGATGGGTTCCAACCGATCCACCGACTGGTGACTTAGGTGGGCAATTCAGCCTAGATCCAAAGCACACTTCTTTGAACCGAACCCCCTTTCACCCAAGTAACTTTGAGGAATGCTTGATGACGATATTGAGGTGCTTAGCATGGTATTCTAATGACATGATGACAATGTTGTATCATGTTCTTTAAGGGTACTTGTGTGCATTACATGATGTTATACGACTTCAGCATTCCTTTGTGGCTTACGATGGCATATTATACAAGACACGCCTGTCATCCTCTTTTGTTGGAACAAAATGTGAATTTTGTTAGAAAATAATGATGACTAAGAAGGGGGATAGGATGATGACCATCTAAGAGTGCATCACATATCACTTATGCTCATTATAGGGGTACAGTGAGATCCACGCGGGTTTCTAGTAAATAGAGTAGGTCATATATCACTTATGATCATTACAGGGGTACATTGAGATCTACACAGGACCCATCATCGAGAATGTGGCTTGGGGTCTATAGTACATTCAGTACTGACTCTATTTATTTTGGACCCTCAACAGGAATCGTTGGATCATGATGGATATCCACCGTGGACTCCACTCATTAAAAATGATAGAAATATTCACACACGCACTATTTGGCGTATACCAATGCGTTGTAGAACTATATCATGATATCTATGTCACCCAGATTTGTTTATTTGGCTATCTAAATCATAATATGTTATTACGTGTCAGTTACATTATATTAGTTGTTTTGACTTAATTGCGGGTGAATAACGGGTTGAGGTATATGATTAGTAATACACCCTTATCTTTACTGTAGTCACTTATGTATGTATATTAATTTCATATACAGTATTTTGAAATTATTTTCCCTCACACCAGCCTTTAAGTTTAATCTGCGTTTTTTTTCTGTTTATTTTATGACAACTCTCGGGTACTCGATTGAGTAGGCTAAGAGGCGGGTAGCTTTTGGAGATAGCTCAGAATTGTATTATTTTTTATCAAAGCAGGATGATGACATTTTGTTATACACTTAGATGTATATTGTGTATTACACGACAAGCCTGTGTTTATATTAATGAGACACGTATTATCTGATGTCATATTCGGTACTCCGTATGTATGGAGTTGATGTATTCTCATTGTTACTATTTCTATCGGTTGCTTCCGTATTGTTATGTCTCATATATGCATATCATGCTCTGATTGTGTATCTTTATATATTATTTATTGTCATTCTATGTGAAATGATGTCGTTACACCATAGTTAAATTAACTTAAACTAATAGTAAAGCTTTAAACTAACCTCGTGTAGTCTGTCTTTGTGGGACTTCTGTTCGGTCATTGTCACTCGGTGGATAAAATTTTAGGATTGTTACAGAACGGGTTGTTACATGAAGACCGTAGAAGTCGTGCCAAACGGACACACTTGAGGCTCCAAGAGCAAGCAGACGTCGGTCAGTCTCCTGTCTGATTCCGTTGTGTATGTTAGATAGACATATACTATTTACATTCCTTTGACGATGAGAATGACAAAGCTACAGATCATGAGCTAAAAGTGCAGTCAGTCCCCGTATTATCCATATTCGTCCTTTGATACTATATTTTTAGTTATAATAGGAAGGTAGCCATTGTAGCATGAAAGTATGGAATGATGTTATATATATGTGTGTGTAATAATTGTTTTACCCATATATCACTAGTACAAAAAGTGCATATTGCTTCGCCTCATTTGCACCGGTTGAAGTAAAAACTGATGCAAATAGAACTATTTGCATCAGTTCTATCTTAATAACCGATGCAATTGGTACGTGGAAAGTGATAGGTAATAAAAAAAATCAAATTTGCATCAATTCTCACCAACAACCGATGCAAATAGTTTTAGTCGCATCGGTTTTAAAGTCAACCGATGCAACTACATGTTGATGGCAATATAAAATTTAGCTGGGAAATAATGAAAAATTGGCTCCAAAGTTACTACTTTGGACAAATGTACTCCTTCCTCCTCGATAACCCACTCCGAAAAAAAATTCTTCTCCTCCTCAGAATGCTCGGTGCCCGAAAATTTATTTTTTACTTCTTTTCTTCTTCAACAAATTAAACGAGATGCTAGAATGGGTTTTTTTGCTGCTAATTAACGTCTGCTATTAGTCTTCAACCTAAAATTCCGCTACAACCTTGCCAGTGACCCCTATTGCTGAGAGGAATAAGCTCTAATCGTAGAATTGGACGCTCTGTTGATGGCATACGAAGACGATTCATGGCCAATCCCCAAAGATACATACTATATGTACAATTGAAAAACAAATGCTCATGTCTTTCTGAGTCCTCGTTACATACTGGGCACGTAGTTGAATCCAAAATTCGCAATGAATGGAGTCGATCCTTAGTACCAGAGCAATAGACCTTTTTACTTTTCCGGCGCTTTTTCTCATCGGGGATGGCGGAGGTGGGGATCAGAAAATAAATGGACCCGCGCTTCAGATCCGACTCCGGAGAAATGATCAGGATCCGATGGGTGACGCCTTGGGAGTAGGGTTTGCTGATGACGTGATTAGGGTTAGTGTCGAGGACTTCTTTGGCTGAGATGGGTCGGCCGTACTCTTCGACTTCGCCGTTGATGTGGACGATCCTGATCAGATCGAGGGCGCCGCATGGCAGGACGCAGGCCAAGCAACATCGTAGGCTGTTGCCCATGCTGGTAATGTTTTCTTATTTTTATTTTTATTTATGTGGTGGTGATGATGATAATGAATGAATGTTGATGGATGTAGTTGTTTGTGGAGATGAATGCGAGTTGAATTAATGTTGCAGAGATGCAACATTACAACAGTTTGTTTTATAAACAAACTGAAATATTTGCCACTTAAAAAAAAAATATTGTATATACTGAAATTGCTTGGTTTAATAAAAGAATGTTTGGTATTTTTGTCTCTATGCCTTTGTTACTGTGCTATTTGATTCTTTTGTTCCAAATTTGAAGACTAGTAAGAAACAAAAGGTGCAAGATAAAACACTTGAAAACTCTATCTATGCTTCAAGTATCATATAGTTTTTCTCTTCTTAAATTCAAGATGTATTTAATTTTTTTTATTTACACGATAAACAAAAAAAATATTACTTTAGTTGAACCTAGTCATCACTATTAAAACACACAAGACTGTACCTCGCTTGCGTTCCATTAGTATTATATTTAGTGCACCAAATGCTTAATTAAGACATAATATTTGGGATTAAGCAAAGAGAAGCAAGTGTAGGTATGGATATAATTGTTTTTGAAATGCATAAAAATTTCTTTTACTCTCTTTTAACATTAAAATTCATTTATCATTGTCACTATCATTGCACACTTTTCATTACTTTTAGATGCAATAATTTCTTTTTCTTCCTTGCTGTTGCAACTGTTATAGTATAAATTCTTGGATTAGTATAATAATTGTTTCAAAAAGTAGATTTAATATTTCTACTTTGTGATAGTGGAGATATAAACACCTAACTAATACTTTATATGCAGTCCTTAGTCCGACATTTCTTAATATTTCGTGTTTTCATTATGAAAGGGTATTGTAAAGCTTCTCTTCCAACCTGCAGAAGAAGGTGGAGCTGGTGCATATCACATGATTAAAGATGGTGCTCTCAGCGGCGTGGAAGCTATTTTTGGCATGCACATCGACTATCGATTACTCACAGGCACCATAGCTTCTCTTCCTGGACCCACGCAAGTAGTTGTATGCTTCTTCGAAGTAAAGGTAGAGGGCCGAAGTGGAAATGCTCCAACACCTCATTTTGAATCTGGATCCAGTCATAGCTGCATCATATGCAATTTTGGCAATGCAACAGCTCATTTCTCGAGAAGATGATCCTCTCCACAGTCAAGTATGCTGTTCTTGCATTAATATTCTGTTTGATTTTCTTATAATGAGTCAATTTGAAATCATAAACAATTGAGTTGTTACGTTTTAAAGATGTTAGAACTTTAGGGATAGATCCAATCGCGAACAAGTCATCGTCTTTTGAGACAGTTTTCCCTCTTTCCTGAATCACACGCGGTTAAGTGATAACCTCCTCTCAGGATGAGTTTTATTTGTGAATCTATGATTACTTGCACAGATCACAATAATGCTCAGTAGAGAATTTGATGATGCCTTTTATTTTAAGAAGAAACCGATAGAAAAAAAAAGCATCTTTGTCTCTTTCAGGAAAACACTATTTATGGAAGGTGATGGTGTCTCTTGTAGCCGATAGGTCAATCACCGTCCGTAACCTTGACTTGACCATATAAAAACAAAATCACATGAAATTAAATTAATAAATAACAAATATACCCACTTTGTATTGTTGTTTTAGTTCACGGTTGTTTCAGATTTCGTATATTAGTTTGGTAGATGCTTTTTAGCACATAGAGAGTGCAATGATTCCAATTCTGGTGTTGCATTCTATCAGGCCGATCTTACCATCTGTTGTCTGTACACAGCAGCAATTCACACACACTTTACTTTTGCCACTTCAGCCATATACCATTGTACAATCATCAACAAATCTTTGCAACTGCAGCCACACATCTTTGTAGTAAGCACACAGGTACAATATTAGCATATGTGTTTTGTAATTGCTTAGTTTCATGCTCGGTTTGTGCTTGATTTTTGGATTGGACTGTTTCTGCATTATTTTTGGTTTTGCCTCATCTTTGATCTATTGTAGAAATTTAACTTGGTGGACGGACCCTCTTATGCAGTTTGGAGCACAAAATTTTACTGGTTAAGTGAAGGGGGGTGGGAAACATACTTGTCGGTTTTGTAGATTGTTTATTTTATGAGAGATAACCATGGAACTTGATGAATTGGCTTTTGAAGTTTATACAATTTCGAGATGATTAATTAGAACTCAACCGGTTTATCACTTAATCTCTATGTTGCTAAGAGCAGTATACCTAAATTATATGAGCTATATTCAAGCATAAACTTCTTATGTTTTTCATAATAATCCATGTGAGGGTTAAGACATACTAATTCACTACCATGAAGTTTTGAAGCAAAATAAGAAGACTTTACATGTCAATTTTTGGAATAAACTAATGAAAGCGTTCCAATGCATATACCATATTTTTGATCCAAATTGTCATTGTACTATAGATACTTCTGTACTTATAGTTACCTTACTTTCATCCTCCACATGAACAATACTTTGACAATCATGTCATTACAAAAGAGTCCATAGTTTTAACTCTCACCAACCCTATACATAATTTAAATGTATGTAATATAGTGTTCTTTAAAGGGCTTCTATTTAGTTTATTTTAGCGTAAAAACATTAACTATACATGCCTAAAGCATATAACATATACCTACACAGCTTTGTAGCATCATGTTTGCAATGACAGTAAGATGGATTAGGTTAGAGAATTCTCAAAGTGATACGCAGTTGAGCTTTACATAAGATTCAGAAACTTGAAAAGAAATGATATTGAAAGAAATAAGATTATACTGCAAGCTTTGTGTTTTGTCATGCTGAATATAACCATTATATTTTGAAACAGTTCATCCAGGATGATACTCGCTCCACATCAATATATCCAAAACTAACAATCTAAGTATTGGTTACACAAAATTGCTGAATCTCCATATCAATATATGCAAGAATAATAAGCAGCAAGCAAACATTTGTAACATGCTAAAAGCAGGGAAATACCATTTGGTATACCAATTGTTGATTGTGATATAAAACCATGTATACAAATCGTTTAACATATGTTCTTCCATCTGTTTATTAGTAAATTACATATCAAACTATGCTTATTGGGAACTCATCTTTGCACATAGAGCACCATCAACTAAAAATAGAAATTTTGTTTTTATGTTATCTCAAAGAGATCTTTTAGGTGCCTAAGTCATATACTTGTCCACAAATCTCAGGACTAAAGTGGCGTGAGAAAGTTTCTCAGGTACATAAACTGCTATGTCATATGTTACAACTATAGCCTGTACCCATATATTATATAATATATTATGTTATATACATTTCGGTTTTGCTTTATTTCTGAAGGCCAAATACCAAATCATTCAATCGCCAATATTAGCGTGTACCCATATATTATATAATAAATTATGTTATGTTATATACGATTCGGTTTTGCTTTATTTTTGAAGCCCAAATACGAAGTCATTCAATCGCCGGTATGAGGTACTAAATAATTCAATACGAATAAATCTTTCCCTTTACCCAGTAAATAATCACGTATGATTCATCCTTTAAAAATCATCACGAATTTATAGCATGCATGAATTCTTCTTACCCTTTAAAACATATCACACAGCTCTAAGATTGAATATATCCATATTAAGTAAGTAAATAATCCAATCAATACACATTAATTACATGTATGGATTGGTATTACTCTTTGAAATAATCACGCAACATTAAAATTAAATATATCCATATATTAACTGAGTACATAAATTAATCAATTTCTAAGTCTATTTTTGTGCTAAGATTGAATATATCCATATTAACCGAGTAAATAATCCAAATATAGTACATAAATAAGATCTGCCATGTGGTTTCTTCTTTCTTGATTCACTACGTTGGACATTTGGATGTACACCTTTAGGGGATGTGTGAGTGGCCCATGGAATTTCCTTTCAAAAAATCCTTAATTCCAAGCATGTCTAACGTTTTCATGATAGAGACATCATTCACATGAACATGCTTTATCATTTGACATAAAAGCAATTAACAGTATTATAATACTTAGGAAAATCTTTATCGCACGATAGGAAACCTTTATCAGTTAGCACATAAGCTTTATTAGTTAATGTGAAAGTATTAGCAACACATATGTTATAAAGATAAAATTTGCATTGTTTGTGTTAACAGAATAATATAAAAGTAGAGAGATACGTTACCCAATATCATGTACATTGGCAAAATGAGGAGCGTAACATGCTAGCTCAACAATATCACTGTAAAATCATAAACAGAAACACCACATATTTAGGAATATGTTAGTTTAAGTCGACAAGAACTATAATATAGCAAATAACATGGAAATGGATGAAAGCAACCTGTCATAACTTTTAATAATTCATTTTTGTTGGTTAAGCATGTATGTGTTTACTATACCTGTTTCTTTCCAAGCCAATATAAAACGCAGCTTCACTTAGAGCGCCATGGAAGCATCCTATTCCACAATCAGGACTAGTAACAGCGTACTCACTCACGAAAACATTAAAAAAGTTGAACAAACATGCATTAGCGAAACAACTATATCACACCAATTTCACTTAGTAAATAATAGCTAATAACCTTCGGTCCCCTCCTGTTGAAATTATCAAATTTAGTATTCAGATTGAACATTCCTTCATAACCCATATATGGCTGCCGAATCAAACAAAAAAAAAAGTTTGGTCATGTTAAAATTTTTAGTTAACATCTATAAGAAAATAATCCTACTCAAACATTAATGTACAAATACATACATGAAAGTCAAATAAATCAGCTTGGTCCTTCAATGGTTGTAGAGTTGCATCACAGTTGGAAATCAGTTTGAGGTTGGGATAAGCTTTTATAAATGCATTGTAGAACTGTGGATATACAAATCTGAAAGCAATGTATAACCAATAGACAAGGTAGAAGGTTTGGTGAAATCAACAAATCATCCACAAAGCTATGAGTGTTTTTAGTTGCATTCTTGCTAATACTTGTCCAGTCTATGCTTGACATTTCGTGTATGATTTATTATATCAGACTGTGCTTTGGGTAGCTGAAAGAATGTAGGCAAGTGATAAAGGATCGCTGCAGCTCAAAGAATGCAAAACACATGGAAGTGAATGGATAATGTGCACATGTACGTCTCTATCAGTATTATAATTTATTTACTACAATGTTTATTATTTTAAAAAATCTCACTTATGCAGCCATACGATCATGTCAGCCTTTTTTCCCTAATCCAAATAAGTTCACTAAGTTATCATTCTTCTTTTATTCAGCATTCACTTAGAAATTTTAACAGCCTCAATAAATGTGTTACCCAGACTTATTGAGAAACAAAATATTTTTATTGTTATTTTATATAGAAAACATAATCAGTTATTAGTTAATAAACATTTTCAAACAACCTTTTAAGTTCCAAAATTCTATCTAGCTATCTTTAGCTAAAAGTCTGACACTAAGTAAAAATCGCAGCAACCTTTTAGCGATAATCATGATTTATTGATTGGATTTGGGATTAAGTTGAGGGGAGCAATTTCCGTTGCAGAGGGTTGGTAGGCAGTGAACTGATGAGGTTCTGAAGCAGTTAGTTGCCAGTGATGTGGCTATAGGGGAAGACATGTGAGTGTGGTGGTATGTGTTGGTAATAATGGAAGTGGAGACTAACAGCAGTGGTTTGTGTGAAGTTGTCGTGGTTTGTGAGCAGGTGATTCAATTATATGTAGGCTTGTGGTAGTGCAGTGGCAAAGGAGTATGCTCTGTGCAGTGTATGGCAGAAGTATGAATGCAGGTGAAGTATTGAAGTTTGCAGTGCACAGGAAGGTGCAGTGTAGAGGAGGGTGATGCGATGGTGGGTTCAAGCAGAAGTGAGATTTGTTGAAACAGCGGTGAAGTTTGGTGAGTTTGCTAGTCGATGGTGGTATATGACTGAGGGGTGTTTGAAAGTTTTTTTTGGAGTATGGTGTAATTAATTGTGAGGAGGCAGGAAGTTGATCAAGGAAGCAGTTGTGGATGTGGTCAGTGGGAGAGGTTTAGGTGGCAGTAGCATTTTTGGTTTATAGTTTGTGGCAATGAGAAGGAATTGTGAAGGGGGCAGCAAGGATGTGAAGGAAGAAGATGTTGTAGTGGTGGTGATGACATGCACAGTTGGCTATGAATATGCAGGCAGGGATGGTCAGTATGATGTGGTTGTATAACAAATTGTATGTGGAGTAGTTTGGGTAAACCAAGTTGTAAAATGCAGTGGAGTTTAATGTACTTTGAAGTGTGATGGTCAGGTGCAGTTGTGGGGATGAATGATGATGTTGAGTAATTAGGCACTGTTAGATGATTAGGTGGTGTAGTAATATGGTATGTATGTTGTGGTAGACAGTGAGAACAATTGTATTCGTCAATGAGGAATGAAGGAATGCAGTAGTGTTGAGTTGAGGTGATGACATATTGTTGTGGGGTTTTTGTATAGTGTATGTTGGAGTGGATGTGTCAGGGAGGAAGTACAGCAGTAAGGAGTGGAATGAATGTTGTTGTTTGGTGGTTTGAATGACAGATTGTTACATGATTGTAGAGGTAAGCAAGCAATTGAAAAGTGTACTGTGATGCAATGTGAGTATGAATATTTCTATCGACTATTTTGTTAAGTAGTTATACGATTAATGTTTCGAAACAATCTTGTAATTGCAGTACTTTGTACAAGATGGTTCTTACAGCCAATAAGAGATAGATGAATGTACCACTTAATGATTGTACTAAAGATCTGAATTATGCTGCTAAAATGAATGTATGAACCATTATTTTGTATAGATTATTAACACTATAATTGATGATATATGTTTATTTTGGTATTATGTTATTCAGTTTGTATTTGCCATCAAATTTAATTTTGAATGATGGTAATATTGCATGCAATAATTGTTTGTTATAATCAATAATATATATATAGTCTATTTGAGTACTGTAATAATGGTTTCTGAGAATGACTTTTTTGCATCAGGTATAAATAGCTGATGCAATAGAGGGATTAGTTTGCATCGGTTGTTATAAAAAACCGATGCAATAGAGGGATTAGTTTGCATCAGTTTTCAACAACAACCTATGCAACAAGTTCCTTTGTTGCATCGGTTTTCATTACAACCGATGCAACATGGGGGCTATGTTCAAGCAACCAACCATGATATTTTGCATCAGTTGTTAGTAACAACCGATGCAAAAAGGACCTTTTTGCATCGGTTTCAGAACTGATGCAAAAGTGTTAAGCCTGTTGCATCGGTTGCATATGCATCAGCTGTTGAACAAATGCAAAAGGGGGGTAAACAACCGATGCAAATGGCCTGTTTTGTAGTAGTGTATTATCTTGAATTATATTATTGTCATTATATCACACATAAATTGGATTTAGACATAGTCTGACCCGTTTGTTATTATACTCGAGTCAGTCCGAGACGTTGTAGGAATAGGTACCATGTAGATAGTTGGACTTACTTGGGCATTTTGGGGAGGCTAGTAGTTACATATATAGGATGATACATTCCCTATGTATTTTTGTAGCTTCATGGATGTATATGTTATGATATATTAGATGATGTATGTATATCCAGGGTTAGAGACTATCATTTTGCACCACTACCGAACATTGTATTATGTTACATATATATCATATTTCATCTGACACGTTCTAACTTTATGCACTCTATTATGTTTTGTGATTATGTATTGTTTTGTCCTAGAGGCACGCATGTCTATTGGTTTGTAATGAGATCATGCACAATTATGGTGAGTACTGTGCAGTTAAAGCGCTTAGCGGTTCTACTGCGGTGGATGTGCAAAAGGTTATAGTGGGGATATAGCAAAAACTAGCGGAGGTGCAAAAATCTTCATTAGATATAAAACCAAATATATAAAGTTAATTTATTCTCATTCTCACATCATTTGTGTAGGAAAAAAACAACTTTTAATCTTATGTAAAAAAATCAAAGAATATAATGATTTATTCCGATAAGATCTTGTGAATACAATACACTTATAACTTATATTGAAAGCTTATTCCTTAAAATTAGGTCTTTACCCTAATTTTGTTGATTTGATTTAAAAGAAAACTAGTGAAATCAACCTTTGTATATTAATGTTGCTAAAGCGGGTGCTAAAAAGCCTTGATTTAGCGGGTGTAGCGGAAAATAGCGGTGTTTAAAGCGGATCTACTATTCAGTACCTTTAAATTGAAATAGCGTAGCGGTTGGAGAGCTCTATCAGGAATCTTGTAGGGCTTTAGCGAGGCTTTAACTGAATAGGGTGAGTATTCTATGATATAAGCTATGTACCAGTGTTAGTCCAAGGGATTATTCATATATGTACCCTTGTGCAGTTAATGCGCTTAGCGGTTCTATAGCGATGGAGGTGAAAAAAGTTATAGCAAGGATAAAGTGGGAATACAGTGGAAAATAGCGGATGTGGAAAAAGCTTCATAAGATACAAAACCAAATATTTAAAGCTAATTTATTCTCGTTCTAACATCGTTTGTGCAGGAAAACAAAATATTATTAATCTTTTATAACAAATCTTTTATAACAAATATTATTAATCTTTTATAACAAATCCAAAGAATATTATAATTTATGCCTTAAAATTAGTCCTTTGCACTAACATTGTTGATTTGGTTTAAAAGAGAACTAGTCAAATAAACCTTTGTATATTAATGTTGCTAAAGCTGGTGCTAAAAAGCCTTGATTTAGCGGGTGTAGTGGGGCTTAAAGCGGATCTACTGTTTAATAGCGCTACATTAAAATAGCATAGCGGTTAAGTGCGCTATGCTTTATGCGCTATAGCGGGGATATTGCGGGGATTTAACTCCAAAGATGTACCCCATATCGCCTCGTTTTCCATTTTAGCCGATAGTATTACCCTATAATACTCTTGGGTATTATGGGAATAGAATTGGTGGTCTTACAAAGTCTAATTGGTTGTAATCAATGGGCAACGGTAGACATTGGTCATGGTTGCTGTCAATGGGAACAGTGGAAATTCGCAGCGGTTATGGTCGATGGGGAGCAGTAGACTTCAGCTTCGAGTGTGAGTTGAGAACTTCAGCTTCGAGGAGGCATTAATAAGAAATATTTCAATTTTTTTGAGGAAAATGATTGATTCTCTATTCAAGGAGGATACCACTCATGCATTATATTCTATTTTAATTTTTTCAAGGTTTTTTTATTTTAGCCTTTTTTTATTTTTCATTTGGGTGTAAATGAAGTTGAAAGTTATAGAATAGAGATTATAGGAGAGGATGGCATTAGGGAGGGCTTCGGCAAGAAATATTTTAGTTACTGATTTTAATTTTATATTTCTACGAATTCTAGAATTTGAGAATTTTATATTTTTAAGAATTTGAGAATTTTTTAGTTTTTATATAAAATCATTATAATTTTTATATACATTTAAATAATTAAGTACTATAATTTAAAAATTAAACTATGGAGAATCAACATTGTTGTTCTAGATGCTTAAGTATAAAATTCCATGTCGTTTTGAGTCGATTTATTCCACAATCTCATAAGTTAATCGATTATTTTTAATAATCAACTAACACCTATGAATGTTTACATTCGATAAGATGGATGGTAAAACTGACTCAGAATTACACGAAATCGTATATTTAAGCTTCTCATATGGTAAAATGAATGTGTATGGTTGGATTTCATAAGTGTGGAACATAAGTTGGAATTTCAGGCAAAACTGGTCGTTTTCAATAGAACTCTAAGTAACTTATTTGGAAATCGACTAGTTTGAACCAATATTCTTGTCCACATTACGAATTTTTGAAATGCGACCATTAAGAATCAATATTGTTTTCAAGGAAGCTTAAGTATGAAATTTTGTGCTGTTCCAAGTCAATTTTATCCGTGATCCCATAAGTTAATTGATTTTTATCAATAATCAACTAATATCTAGGAATATTTACATTCACTAAGATGGATGATCAAACTAACCTAGAATTACAAATCATATATTTAAGCTTCTCTTGGTATTAACAACTATGTTTGGTTAGATTTCATAAATGTGGTATGTTAGTAGGAAAATTAGGTAGAACCGATTTTTCCAATAAAGCTAAGCATCCTGAACAAAAAACGACCAGTTTGAACCAATTGTCCCATCTTCATTGTGAATTTTTGAAATCCAACTATTAAGAATCGACATCGTTGTCCTAAATGCATAAGTCTAAAATTTTGTTATGTGCCAAGTCAGTTTGATCCACGATCCATATGTTAATCGATTATTTTTAATAATCAACCGATACCTAAGAATATTCATATCTGATAAGATGGATGGTCTAAGTGACTTTGAATTACACAAAACCGTATATTTAAGCTTCTCAAACGTATTAATGAATACATACAACCGGATTTCATAAATTTAATATTTATGAAATATGAGTTAAAATTATAATGCTTAATTTTTTTAAAACTACAATAATATATATTATTCTAATTTAAAATACATAATTTTGAAATAATTTACATATATATGATCCGAAAGTTATGTATAATTATTTACTTTTCAAGTTAAATAATTTTAAAATGAGCAAGCTCAATGGCACCCTTCTTCTGTAGCACCCTTATTTTCTACCACGAAATTATTCAAATAATAGTACGTTGTGGAAGAGATTAAAACAATCGATATTTAAACAAAATCTTGTGGTGAAAAGTAAGGGTGCAAAAGGGGTGCTACAAAAGAGGGGTGCCATTGAAGCTTCCAATTTGAAAATTAGTAATTATATAAATAATAATTTAAAATAATACACATGCACAAACACATATATATGTAAATGCTTATTCAAGTTAATATAAATAAATATTGTATATACATATGTATACTTAAAACATTACGACAATACAATTTTATTTAAAATAAATATTGTAAATAAATAAAAGAAAGTAAACAAAAGGAGAGTGCACAAAAATGCACCACAAAGATGTCAACAAGTACCAACGCCTTCTCGATGCCTTCAATTGAGTTTATTGGTTATACAAAGCCATCGGTATTTTCCAATGCCTTTACAATGCATTCTTTCTCCACTTTCTGATACCTTTCTGATGCCTTCTTTCTCGTTTACCACTTTCTGATGCTAAGCCTTATAGGCGGCAGAAATTTTCGTTAATATTTCACTAATTTTCTAGTAGTGAATGCCATGTCTTCCAATTCCTCAACAAATTTGCTCATTTCTTTTTTCTTTCCTCCAATGCTTCGATTTATTAACCATATAGGTGTTTGTTCACAACAGACTATACATTAGTACCAAGAGAAATCAATCAAGACTAATTTGATGCCATGTAAAGGGATATAATGCAGTCGCCTTGAGAGTTCAGCTCCATAAGCTACATATTTCATGGTGAGGTATTGAGGAAGTCATATTTCATTGGGCAGAATCATTGCATGGATAAAGTTGGGACCTAGTTCAAATCAGGTATTCCTTGAAGAAGAGCGCTAATGATTGAGGCGACCGGGGGTGCCCTGCTAAAAAGAGGAGGAGAAGAAGGAGAGTAGATAGTCTATCATGGGGCAATGAAGGGAAGGTGTGACAATAACAAAGAAGATGAAAACTAGGAGCATCAAGATGATTAGAGACAGTCGAAACTCAATGTTGGGAGCTCCAATCGTGAGGATGATGACCAATGTACTTATAGTGTTAAGGTGCATTGGAAAGATATGACTTTCATGGAGAGATTTAAGTAACAGAAACGTCTTATCTGTTCAAGCTTTAAGCACTTATCTTTGAATGAAGCATTTTTGCATTCACAAAAGGATGTTTTGGGGGACAAATGTTATTTGTGATTTTTAGAAGCAATGGTTACTAATATTGCACTTCAAACTAATGAAGGAATCGATGCTAGGATAAAAGAGGATTGAGTATGCGGCATTAAAAAAGGGAAGAATAAAGAATTTTAGTTAAATCTATGCATAGATGGATCAAAATGATGAACAAAATATGTATTTCTCATTGAATCTACAAGGGAGGTTGGATTTGGAGCCCGAAGGAAGGCAAATGCATGAAGTAGCAATGGATCGGTTGAAGAATTGCAGAGGAAACACTCAAACTTATCAATTGGTCAGTACTGATCTGTAGTTAGCACTATTATTCCTCCTATTAGCTTTAATCTAGATAGGAGATATTTCCGAGTGGTTTTAAAGAGAAGAATCTCGACTCCATGGATGAAGATGATGATATAGTTAGGGATATGCCCTAGAGGCAATTTTGTAATTTATTGTAAATCATTATCTCTGTAATAAAATCTCATTCGAAATAAAATGTGTTTTTCTTTCTATTATATACTTATCATACCATGTTATGTTAATTATAATTTTTTAATCTAAGTATATTTAATAGAAAATCCTTAAATAATATGTAATGTGATAGTAATTACAATGTGTTGTAATCATGAGAAATTTACCATATTAAAAATAACATATTGTTCTAAATATTCTTAGTCAATATGTTCTGTTGAGACTAGAGTATGCAACACTCTTTGAATGTTGGGTAGTGTATTACTCATAGCCGCTGAAGGCACCAAGGGGTTACGTACTAATAATTATTGGGTAAATATGAAATCTCTCACTCAAGAGTTTTTTGTTGGTTAATATAACTAAGGCTGAACAAAGAATCTTGAAGTGATGATATTACACAGTTCTCTTGACTTGAGAATATAGTTGAACTTCAGTGTGGACACTCCACTTTAATTATAAATAAACTGTGGCATGTCGTCCATCAAACGACTATAGTTGGGTCAGAGTTGAAGTATTGTAAATGAAACACTATTCAGCAGAGAATTCATCTTCTTGTTTATATGAGGTTAGTATCACGACTAACTATTGTCAACTCAATGTCAAAGTCTCTGGCAAGAGCACTATGGTTAATAAAAAATGTTATTATTGAACCAATGACTTTGTATTGGATTAAACAAGTTGAATGTGGACGATATTGGAACTTTTACCAGAACCAAATTCCATAAGCCCTAAAGTGATATAGTTTTGACGAAGAGAACCGGTGCAAATAATTATTATTACCAAGTACCACTTAAAATAATGAAATTAGATTTTATCGAAAAATGTGTAAGCGACAAATTCGGCTAAAATGTCATATCACTAGCTAAGGTGACATGTGAACATTAATATTGGAATTGCTCAATAGTAATCACTTACTGAATTTACCCCTTCGAGTTGCACTACAACAATGTTGAATAATCCAAAATACCACTCGATTTAATTAAATTATAATTGTGATAAATATATGAAATGTTTATGAAATATTAATTACTATATATTATTTGATCTATTTGAATGTCATTAGAATTAATAAAGTGTATATATAAAAGTTATACATGTATATATCGATATATAATATCGATAAATATTTAAATTAGATTTAAATTAATTAAATTTTTATTGGATTTGAAGAATTTTATGGGCCCATCTGAACCATGCTATGGCAGACGATCAGTAAAGGGGGATGGGAGAGTTTTAGAAGCAAAATTTTGTTTTTGAATTGGCTAAAAAATTGAGTAAAAAAGGATATCTGGATCTCCACTCTTTACTCAAATTTGGTGCCTATTTAAACCTCATCTCTTCACTCACTTAGAGTTTACTTTTTGCTACCTCTTCTCCCTATCTTGCCCGTAAGCAGTAAGGCATATAGCCCTTCATTTCCAAATCAAATACAAACCAAATTCAGTTTAAATCAAGAGCGGTATCCATCTCTAGTACACTATAAATTCAAGAGATGTCTGAATTAGATCTAAAAGAGCTTTCTTTCAACATTCAAGTTGCACTTCACATGCTACAATTTTGGTAATGTTTTACTTTCACTGCTGTTTAATATTCACATATGTTGTTCATTTCATTCTGTTGTTTATATGCAGATTACTACCGCGAAGTTATACATACTATTATTATCCAATATTGCACACATATGTATACATCTGAATTGTTTAAATAAAAATAAGCTTATATACAAATAAATTACACATATTCATTTGCACATCTAAATTTTTTTGAATTTTTAAATTTTTTTATTTGTAATTAAATATATATATATATTAATCTATTAGTGTGTGTGTGTGTATTCGGATTAAAAAATACAATTATATATATATATATATATACACACACTTCAAAACATAATTAATAATACATAAATAAATATTTAAATCTTTAAGAAAATTTAATGTATGTATTAAAAAAATTAATACAAATCCATACGGATTTGATGATTTATTTTTATTTTTTGGTTACAAGTATTTTTAGCCAAAATAAAAAACAATTCTTTTAAAAGTTTATTTTGAATATATATGTATATATATATATGTTAAAACATCTATAAAATTTGAAATGTGAATTTAAATTTAATTTGACTTTTTTATCTAGATCTAGATCAGGTTTAGATTTAAACTGCTGTAAGACATTTTAGATACTAATTTCAAACTAGTTTATACTGGTCAAACTAGTTTTAAATTTAAACTGTCACAAGATATTTTAAATATTAATTTCAATCTATTTTGAATTGGTCAAAATATTTTAAATTAATAAAAATCATTATAATTATCATATATATATACATAAATACTAAACTAAATTATGGACATCATATATATGTATGTATGTATAAGATACACCTATACACTATAACTAATATATATTAAATTAATACTTTTATATAAATTATTAAATAAAATAAAGATTTTATTTAAAAACCTTAGATTGGATCTAAATAATTAAGACTTCGTGAACCTAATAAGATCCAAAAATGAGATTTTTCTTAAGTTCACCAATTTAACTCGCTGCGACCCGGCTTAGTTCCTATAGATGAGCCCTCTACACCTATATTATAAGTGCACACACAATAGAAAAGAGATCTTGGTTTTTTTATTTTATATCTTGAGGGAAGATGTTATCATTCTTAATCTCTATTCCAGCATTAAATTCGAGATTATAGTTGTATTTACCTCTGGAAACTATTGTAAAACAACAATAAAACATCTTAAAGAGGCCTTAGACATAATTGAACCAAAATAAGTCATGTGTTACTGATTTTTCTTACACTTTCTTCATAATATTGCATATTATTACTAATTTCTTTAGAATTTGTCTAAATCTCAATGATAGAATGATTTTTAAATGCGAATTAAAGGTCAAAATCCTCGTATAATCATAAGCAACAATCACATTTAGGGTTATTGGTTGTACAAGTTTCACTGGGAACGTTAGACTAATTTTAGGGCTAACAACAAAAATCATTACCGTTCTGCATATCGACATGTGTTGTTCGAAGGTCAGATGCGATGGCATTTTGAAACTTTTTTTAATACAAGGTAAATGTAAATGTAGAAATGAGATTAGGGAAGGGGAAAACACCTACTATAGGCACTTAGAAGTGGATATGTATTTTATAATCGTCCACATGTCGACGTTCATTTTATAGATGCTTTCTTGCAAGTAGATCTGTTAATGGGTCAGGTTTAATCCCAGTATCTTAAAACCTAGATCCAAGTCTATTTACTAACATTATAACCAGCTTGGTCCAAACATGCTCGTTATTTCAAACCCATTATCCGAGCATGACACGTTGGACTTTTTAATCATGTTGCTAAAAATCATATAATTTGTCTGAAATATTGATATCATAACCATCATTTTAGGTTCTAGCTTCTTAAAAATGGTTTATAAACAAGAATTGTGAACAAGCAAGCGAGTGATGGAATCTAGTTCCAAAACAAAATTACAGAAAGAATTCAACATCTATAAGAACAACTGGTACACAGATAATATACATATTAAAATTTTAGTACAATAGATAGATAATAATCGAATTGGATCCAAATTGAATGGAGCTCAAATCAGACCAAGTATTAATGAAACCGTACCTGACTCTAATAATAATAGGCTCGGACTCAGGTGCGGTCCGTTTAGGGAAAGCTTAACCTATATCTTTCTACATCTATTATCTATACTTATACCTTCTTATATCTATTATCTATTATCTATAATAGGTCCGGACTCAGGTGCGGTCCATATAGGCAAAGCATCGACAGGCCTACTTGATGAAACCTATAAAATTTACATATGTTTTTTCAGCTTTGACTGTAGTACCATTGAGAAATGTAAGGTTGCTAATGGAAATCATTAAGAATACCAACCCGTATGATTCAATTCCTCTTTCTTTTGAATCAAAATGATTCAGTCCCTTTAATTGATATATTTATGGTTGGCTTCCTAACCTCTAATGCATATACATTCACCAAGTTATACGCATATTATATGCTAATTCGTGCAACACCATTCGACAAGCCACCTTTCTGGCACTTTATTTCTCATTTACCATTTTCCAACGCTTTGGGACAACCTACCTTTTTGGATTCATAAATTTTCATTCACATTTCATTAGTTTTCTAGTAGCGGAGACCATGCCTTCCAAGTCCTCGACAAGTGTTTGCTCATTTCTTCATTGTTTCCTCTAATACTTCATTTATTAACTATATAGGTGTTTGTTCATAGCATATTGTATGTGTTTAGAGGAGAAACCAATAATCAGTTTAATGTGATGAACATGGATGTAATGGAGCTTCCTTTAGAGTTCCGCTCCATAAGCCATAGATTTCACAGTGAGGTGTTGTGGAAAGTTGGACTGTTTGGGGCGATTTAGTGCATGGATGGAGTTGGGACCTGATTTAATTCATGTGTTTCTTGAAGGAGAGCATTGACGATTGAGGCTGCCAGTGTAACGACCACCTTACACCTTAGATGTAGAACGGTTGTCAAAGGAAAGGAAAGAAGCAAAGAAAAAGAAATAGAGGAGAAGAGAATGGAAAAGAAGAAAAAGAAAACATCAAATAATCAAATAACATGTTGTATTTCTCACTTCGCATAAGATCAAATATAATAGTCAACATAAATATAAAATAGTCGAGATAGTAATAACGACGTGAACTAATCATCGAAGTATAAGATCTATAGAGTTACACAACACAGTAATAGAGTTTATACAACCGATACATAAACTCAACTGATAAACTGTCTCTAATAATAGTAAGTCAAACATGTCAAGGCTCCATAGTGTCATAGCGGAATATACAGTAATAACTCAAATATAAGTATAAGCAAACGTCACCTCCTACTAATCCATCTGTAGGAACTCCATCTGCCATCCATGTCTACTCTCTAAACTACTCATTTCAGAGTACTTGAGATAATAAGAAGCAAGGCATAAAACCTCCGGCCAGACAATAGTCTGATGTGAGCGATAAAAGATCTCAAAATATTATAAAAGTCGATATAGTATATGAATAGAGGGTATATGAATCATACCTAACATATCCCTGCAACCAAAGAGTCAACACATAACATCAATAATATACTACTCTACAACATCACAGAAGGGGTACTCAATACACACTAAATTGTTGGGGTGCCTAGATATCTCCATCCACAATACCTACTCCATACTAAATAAACTATCGGGGTATCTAAGTATCCCTATGCGCAATACCTACCTCGTGTGGCATCCCTAGAGTGACAGGTGGCTAGTGAAGCAACCATAACAAACATAGCATCCATCAAACAATACAAATTGTCACCTAGTGTGCTCTAGATCTATGATAACTCGTACGGCCTCCATACTGCCAAGGACCGGTGGGAAATCCCAATTTTGGTTGTACTCTCATATCATGTAGCCCTATGCTCGATACGTGTCTCGTAGCCCAAAGTTAGACACTAGACCCAAAGCCACAAGTCCAAAGTATACATATCCTCGCTACCAATCCACAAGCGTCCCCACTATACAATACTTCTGCTTTGAGTATAACAAAAAACACTTCGAGTCATCAACAATCACTTAGCACATACACATCGATCCGTGCCCTACTCGCCCAATCCGAATCCAAGCCCTACTCGCTCAATCCAATTACCACTATCAAGGAACCCATTATGTTCCTCCACTCCATAGCTCCCACTATGAGCCTTTTTAGTACCTACTTCCTATAAGAGTCACAAACGAAAGAACGGAGTGTCTAATCTTAGGTACCTACTCCCACCACAATTCATAAACTGAAGATACAAGGTTTTTCATCATTTTATTACATCGCCATACTCCCATGATGTGAATGAGCCAACACCTCCAGCACGATCTACAGAGTCATGAAACTATCAACCTCGAAATCTACTCTATACACCGTCGAGTCATAATCCAAAGTACCAACTTCCATGTTGAACATCATATCATCACCTTATACTTTAGTGGTATTGTTTCTAATCATCACCAAAGTACCAACCGTCTACTCTCTAAACTATCAACCTCGAAATTTCCAAAGACGTCTGAGAAATCTATAACAACAGGTATTGTTTCTAATCCTTCCTGGGATGAGTCTAATGCATATAGGAAACTTCCTCTCCTTGGACTAGGATCTTCACAACATATTTCTTCTAAATCGCTCATCGTAGAGCAACAACATCAAGACTCTAAGTTAGTCGCATGAACAAACCATCAAATCGCGCACCACGAAACCTCCTCAACGTCCATGCCATAGATCGGGCAAATTGCCAATCAACAATACTGATGGACATTGACCAATCTACAGTGGTTAATACCAACCACTTTAGTTGTGTACCAAACCAAAACAGATAAGTACAAACCTAATGGAAACATCCAGCATCCATCCTGAAGTCTTAAGCCTTGTCTTCCACCTTCAGATCAGTCGGCACATATCCTAACCCTCCTCTACAACTTATCTCGTTTGTTGGATTTTCGCACGTAAGAAACCCCAGTGCATAAGATATTCCCTAACACTCGAGTGTCGCTAAATCAACGTTTTCAACTAAAAACAATCAAATAACCAAACAAGCAACAATGGAACCAATATCCATACGTACTACCAAAACAGCATACATACAACATGTATAATACATCCATATCAACCAATGGGGAAATACAAAAATAGCAAAAATCTAATAATTCCCTAAATATGGCACGTCGATGAGAAAAAATATGACATTCGATATAAAACCATTTAAAATAATTTTCTTTTCTTTTAAAGTATAATAAAATCACATTTTAAAATTAAAAACCATTCCATAACGTCGATATAATACTATACAACCAATCATATTATGATCAGATACAATATCACTCACCTCAACAAAATCTATCCAAACTAATGCAAAAGTGTAGATCCCTCCATCACGAGCGCAACATAAGACACTACATCCAAAACGGGCTCGTATGCCAAAGATATAGATTGTATGAGAATCAAGATTACTAAGATAATTAATTAACTAAATTAAATAATTAATTATCTTAATTAACTCTAATATTTCTTCCTCTCCCTATCACCTATACACGCACACCATCCCAACTCATTCACGCATGCACGTTTTGGCAGTGATACGAAGCATCGTATTTCTCTTCGAATGGTCGATTCATCGACCCAAAATCACAAACCCCGATGTCTCCGATCAAAACGCGCCATCTCCGCCTATTTGCTACTCCCAAAAGTCGCACCTATCGACTAAAGATCCGACTCCAACTCTTTGACATAAGGAGATGATATTCGACAAGAGAAGTCCAACGATGATCTTTGTTTTCGCCTATCGTCGACCGTAGCTCTGGCCATCTCAAACTCTAGATTCGTGTTCAAGAAGGTCGATGTCACTAATGAGGATCGATAAAAATTCGGCTACGGTCATCACGTAGCTCTCATCCATACGAGCTTATCGGATCCGGTTTTATGATTTTTAGTGGAGCGGATCTCTCGATTTTATTTTTTGAATGGATTGAGAGGTAGAGGCCATGATTTTTCTCCCAAGAATGAAACAGTAAAATGGCAGTTGTAATTAGAGAGAGAAAGGATTTGGATGATATTAATAATAATATTTTATTCCATTTATTTATTCTTTCAAATAAATGGTCTTTAGTTTCGAGTTCGTACAATCACATGACGTATCTGATCGCCACAAAACTCGTCTGCATACATCACCTTATTTTTTCCAATCCAACGGTATAAATCTTTTTGCTATTTGAGACTGCATCCTGGGATGCTAATTTCGCGCATTTCGATATCGTTTCGACCATTGGATCGTCCGATCTTCAAATATAGCGATGCTTATACTCATTTTAATTCAAAACATAAATCCGAACTCAACGGAAGTGGTCTCGAGTCCTGATTCGACAGTATAAGAAAAATCATATTTTGGGCCTTTATTTAATTAACAATTAAATATTTAAATCAATTATTTAAATATCCGATAGTTAAAATATGGGTCGTTACAGTCAGGGGTGTTGTTCTCAAAGTAGGAGGAGAATAAGGAGAGAAGATAACAACACATTGTGGGCCAATAAGAGGAAGGTGTGACAATGATGATGTAACGACCCGTAAATTTAACTAGTTTTAATAACGTTATTAATTGAAATTTTGCGAAATTTTAAACGATAAAATTTTGAAATAAAAATTTAATATTTGGAATACGTCTAGTTAAACATAGCAACTGGTAAATTTTCGTCCGAAAATATGAAAGTTTATTTCGCGCGTAAATTTACTTCAATTTAATCAGTTAAAAAGCGATGAAAATAAAATGTTCCGAAACCTAAATATTTTTACATAGAAAAATTCTAAATCATCTTCTGAGCAAGATGTCAGTTTGTCATTTTTCCAAATTCGGACATCTTTGGCTCCGTCGATCTTATTTTTCAGCGTTTTTCTTGCATTCTCCGCTATTAAAAATTTCGAATTTTTATAATTCAATCATACCACTGATATCTGTGTTTTTCAAGCGTATTGATCTCTGTAGTATATTTTATCCAGTGTTTTGAAGTCCGGTACGCGACGAAAACCGCGTAACGGATATCGGTATCGGTTACGAATTTCAACTCTTGTGTTCTTTTGTCTCTTAATTGTCTACGGGGAATCCAATAGTCTTTGACTTTTAAAATCCACAGTATTTACTTTCTAACTTTTGCTATCTCTCCTTGCTCAACATATGTTCGTTTACATTCTTTATTTTGCTTTGGAAACAACATATAATTAATATTTATACAAACCTGGCCATTCATTTTATCTCATCTCACTGGCTCTCATCCACCAACCACCTGCATCCTTTCTCTTTTGTCAGTTCAAACTTTTGCTCACATATTATCACTAGAGAAACATATATTTCCACTTCTTCCTTGTTCGACCAAGTCAAGCAATAGCCCACCACCCTCCACGTGATTCCCAACCACCGTACCTTACCCTCCACCATCACGTCCACCCCAAACGACCGGTAACCATTCCCTCCCCTCTGACCAAAGCCTCTCCGGCCAGGCAACCTGACCTTCAACTCACCACCTCCACCGTATGCCAAAGCACCTTGACCTCTCCGCCGGTTATCCTCCTATAACCGAAGCCTAGTTCTTGCAAGTGGCAACAAAGTTTTTTGGCTAAGGTATGTGTAAATATATTTGCGTATTATATTTATATACTATAAAGTGACGTGGTTTATACATATCAATTTATTTATATACAGTAGTATAAAGTCTGGTGGTCTCTATTTTGATTCACTTATATTTTGGTTCTTATAGATTTGCTGTCTAGTATTATTTGAGTTGTATATTATATGTGGTTAGCCTATAAGATGTAGTTATATAAATTTTACAACTTGATCGTTTTGAAGATAGAGTATACCAGTTTTGTACAAGTGATTGTTTATATAGAGTATATATAGTATACATATTAACAAGTAAGTGGGTTACAGCAGTTATGTTTGACTTTTACATGTTTGCAGTTTTCAAGTTGTAGGTTTTGTACAAGTCATATATATATGTCACTTTTAAATATATATTATTTAATAACGCTATTGTATTATATGAATAATAAGTCTAAGTGGTTCGATTTTCTAATAGTTGAAGTAACCGAGTTATGTAAAGTTGTGTGCTGTCATTTTGTATGTGTGAAGTATTCTATGTTTATACCAGGCTATATATATATTATTTTATATAAATAGCTATTAGTTATATCACCCATCTTGATCTCTTATATATATGTTAGCATATATCCCTGTTTACAATCACTTTTGCTCAAAGTATAACTACATATATTTTCCTTTATAGCCTTCGGCTGTCCTGATTTGATTTCAAAGCATATACATACTTGTTTTGCATATAACTATCTAGGCTAGAGTATGTAGGCTGTGTAGGGATAAAATTAGTACAGGTGTATATTTGTTCAAAAGCTTATTCGTGATGTTGATATATGTGTGTTGTATTTTGTAGATTTTGTTTTGATATATAGGTATATATGTTTTATACATAAGGTGTGGTCTATACATATAAATATGTTTTAGGTATGTCGATTTTAATTAAGTATATATATAAATATGTATTTCAAAATATATAATGTATATACGTTGATTTATATATGTGTTTAGTTAAAACTATGAATTTTGAAAACGTATGTATGTATAATTTTAATGAGTTTCAAAATTTATATTGGTTGAGAAAATAATATAATAGAATAATATATATATTATGTTCGATCTACGTCGAGAAATTTTTGATCTATTTCCATCGATCTCTATTTATCAGCTTTGTTCATCCAATTCGCGTCCAATCTTGCTTTGCTTTGGAATCCGTAACCCAACTCATTGTCAAATCTCTCTAGCCTCGAAAGGTGAGCACTCACTCACGATTAACGTTCTTTTATTTATTAAGTTTGATTCCAATTGAAACGACAATTGAAATATGCTGTTGTTAGTAAATTACACCTGTATCAGTTCACCTGTGACATCTGACACCATTATCTGTTAATTATTTATGCAATGATAATACAGTTTGGTTGATAATTTATTGATTGTTGATGTTTATATTGGACGTTAATTTGTTAATGTTAAAATGACAAACAGTATGAAATTGAACTTGATATAGGATGATTAAATGTTAAATTTGATTAACTGACATTTGTATAATATGACCCCTTTTAACTGTTGAATTTATTGACATGTAGGATTTGTTTAATTACATTCTGAATCACTGAATGTATATTGTTAAATTGATGATGTATGAAATTGTAAATAGATGACAAGTGAAAACCGTAATATACTAATCTTTAATCTGCATGAAATGATAGTGTAGATTCTAGAAATAATTATATTAATTCGTACAAACAATAATGCGAATTAATACGGTTATTTCGGGATTATTTGAATTGATTATTGGATTGATATTGATTGTTGTTATTGCTTGTTTATTTACTTTGACACCATCCCAGTTACCACACTGCAAGTTCCCTTTGTTATGTTTTGATTTTGAATTGAATTGGAATCGGGTTGAAATGATAAATACCCAAATTGAACTTTGACCTAGGATAGGAAATTAAATAAAACCCGATTGGTCAATAATTTGATTTAAAAATAAACGAAGATTTTTATTTGAATAAATAATACGGTTTTGAAATGAAGTTGAAATTTGAATTTTTAATGAAAGGAAAATGTTAATATTTAATAATCTGGAACAAAATATTAACAATGTAATTGATGAAAGAATGTTGTTTAATTTGAGAAATTATTGAATTAAGTTTGAAATTATAACTAAGTTTGAAATTATTAAACTTTGAAATGATTTAATAATTAAGTTTAAAATTATAATTAAGTTTGAAATTATTAAACTTTGAAATTATTTAATAATTAAGTTTTGAATTATTTAATAATTAAATAAGGTTGAATTATTTAATGATTAAATTGAAATGAATTCTTTAATAAGTAAAATTGAACTTTTGAATAAGTAAATTTTTACTTCGTAAATAATTGAAATTAAGTTTCTTTATTAATTAAGTTTTGGAAAATTATTTAAGTAAGTAAATAAGTGAAATTGAATTTCTTTAACAAGAAATAAAATGTGATTTATTGAAATTAATGTAAGACTTGAAAATTAAAGGATTTGATTTGATGAATTTAATTTAATTCAAATTGTAAGTTTGAAATAAGGAAGTTGAATTTAAATAATGGATTTGATGAATTGGAAATTAAACAGAAATTGTTTTAAATGAAAATTTACTTAACGAACATTGAATGAAATTGATAAATGGATTTAAATTGATTTGAATGTTAAATTAATTTAAATGATTTCGGAATGAAACTTATATACGAATTTGAATCAATATTTGAATTGTTTTAAATAGAAATTGAAATTGAATTATAAGATTTTGAAATTGTGAATTTGGATGTTTTGAAACGTAAATTTTGGAAATCGGTTTTGAAAGACAAATGAAATGTTGATTTACAAATTGTAATTGAAATTGAATTGATTTGGTTTTGAAATAAATAAACGACCAATCGGTGAAATAATATCGGAAGTTATTAAAGAGACCGGAATCGATAATGGATATACTCTCTATCTGAAACGAAACCACTTTAATAACTATACGCGGAGTGATGATCCAGAATGAAGTGGTTGGAATGATGTTCGTGATGACTGAAGAAAGAGAACGATAATGGATAGCCTTGACACTTGTGTCAAATTGGAAATGACTAAAACAGGAGCCGTGCCGGGCCAATGGAGGATTAGCTACCTCAAGTGGACACACTTCTTCGAACTACTTATTACTTGTTGTCGATTGGTGCACCCTTGATTTTGGGAGTGTTGTTTCACGGTGTTGTGGGCGCTGCGGCGTTGCGTTCTCACCAGTCCGGATCAGGCAAACGGTAGTATCACTACCTTGGGTATTGCCTCATGTGCCTTGTCATACTTGTATTCCATTTATATGCGACCACTACGATTTTGATTTGTACCTTTAGTATATGGATTGCCCTCTGGTGACTTCCGGTTTTGGGGAAACTACGGTCTTGTATATGCTTTTGGGAATAAAAATGT
This sequence comes from Allium fistulosum, assembly GCA_030737815.1. Classification (NCBI taxonomy): domain Eukaryota; kingdom Viridiplantae; phylum Streptophyta; class Magnoliopsida; order Asparagales; family Amaryllidaceae; genus Allium; species Allium fistulosum. The sequence goes on along the minus strand of CM060902.1, from coordinate 370,741,057 downwards.
GTTAAGGGTGGAATGGGCCATGACTTAACACTATTTTGATATCTTATTATTACTGATAGACATTATCTACTTATCGTACACTACTACATAGTAGATAGTTTAACGGATCCTTAAAGGATGGTTATTCCAAACATCCTTTGAGTTACTCGTATTTCAATTGCTATTTCACTTGAGTTGGATTTATTAATATAAGAATGTTAATCCTGACTCGAGTGTCTTGTGTTTTTGCTTTACGCTCGGGTCAGACTGAGTGTACCAGTATTCAAGACTCACCTTTGAAGTTGGAACTTTACTTGAAGATCCAGCCATCTATTCTGCTTTCAGTATTCGATGATTCCAGTGATGTATTCTGATTTGTATCTGATGTATTGTATTACTCTTCCGTTGTATCTGTTCTAACTCTGATGTATTTTATATTCATATAGTAGCTTCATGAACTACTATCTCTTTTATTTCCGCTGCATTTATTACTCTGTGTCTGTGATCTGTGATTATTTATTTACTGTATATGTTCAGTTTTGCCAAATTTAAATTAACAACGCGGTATTTTGAGCAATTCAACTCCGGCATGAGTGTCTACCTATACACTTATAATGGATGCGAATGGTCCAAAATAGCGGGTCGTTACAGTTGGTATCAGAGCTTTGGTAGCTCTAGGCAAAACTTAACATATAGGGTAAATGTATTTATAGAATCACTCTCATTCGAGTTTCAATCTCTTCCTTTTGACTCAATTTCTTTGAATTTTGGAACGTTCCCTCAGTTTCGAAATTCATTCGTGTCCCTCACTATTCGTCTTCTTTTAATTCCGGAGTATCTCATAACTCCACTTCGAATGATCTTTACGATGAATCGGCGGTCTCGCCAATCTTCGAATTATTTGTAAAAGGAGTGAAAACTCTATCACAATAGCATCGATTTACCGGAGATTTCTGTATCCTCGGTTTACGATGAAATCTATCTTCTGCTATACCTGAATTCTATTTCTTGAGATCGAATGTCGATTTACCTCGGGATTCTACACCGATCTTATTTTGAAGTCACGGTCGACCCGGTTAAGGTTGCCCGCGATTTATATAAACTTATCCATCGCCTTATTTATTTATTTAATTATCTCGTCTTTGTTTCAAACCTATCTTCAAATCAAAATTCTCTTCGATTTGAGTCAACAAAAATTTGAATCCCTATCCTTATTTTGAAAATTCATTCCTGTATCGTCGAGCAAAGAAATGTATTTGTAAACTAATATTTAAAATGTTTTAAAATATTTGTAAACTAATATAGAGCAAACTGACACAATATTATTTTCAAATTCTTGTAAATGAAATAAATTTGTACGATTATATTATGAATATATATAAGTAAAATTTTCTAAAATTTAATAAGTTAATGAATTTGTCGTCTGGAAATAATAATATTTGATTTTCATTTATTGTTTTGTAAACCATTGACTATTGCATAATATAAATAAATGAATTTATAAACTTGGTTATAAATTGATTGGAATTTGAAATGAATTAAATTCAGAAATTTGAGAATTTATTAGTTTCCGGTGATTTCGAACTTTGGTTTTTTAAAATTTTAAAGGATATATATTGAAAGTATTTTCGAATAGAAATCGTTTTCAAAGAACTTTTAAATGTTGAAATCAGTGCTCTTCTCTTTGTCGCTGGAAAATAATTTCGGTGATGACGACCGCATCATCGACATTCATTTTCGAGTTTCGAAGTGGAGATACTATTCTGTAGCTTTGCTACGGTTTTGTTTTGAAAAATATTTTGATTTGAATTTCTTCAGTATAATTTGATTTATATATATAAGTACCTTATTTTAAAATTTAATTTGATTTGATAAATATATTATATATCTCTAAATTGTTTGAGTAAATCGGAAATCTAATTCTTAAGTTTTGCTAAAGGATGATTTTAACTATAAATAAAACAAAAATTTGGAATTAATATTTGAACTTGAATAAATTGAATTGGGAAAATTTTATTGGTATATTGTTCAACTGCATTCTAATACAACTTACCTAAAATCATTCATAAGTTAAAATGTAACTGGATAATATACAATATAAAATAATTTTATAAATAAAATTTGAGTGTTTGTAATAAATGTTATACACTAAATTTTGATTATAAAGATGTTAATAGAGTTAGATAGGATAATAAGTAAACTCAGTTAATAATGAAATAAATTTGTTTTGAAAGAATTAATAAATTTGTTTTGAAAGAATTAATAAATTGAAATTTGTTCAACATATGAAAATACCTTGAATTTAAAAGAAATTAATAGAGGTAAATTAATTTAAATCGAAACTTTTATGTTTTAAATTAATCTATATGGGTTAAATATATGTAAGTAGATATATTAAGTAGAATAAATTTAACAGTAAATTGGAATAAAGAAGAATTTAAAATTGTTGAAGAAAATATGATTATAATAAAAGACTATTCAAAATTATGGTTTTAGAAATTATAAATTTAAGATAATTAGATAATAAGATAATGAATTTAGAAATAGTTGAGATTTGATTTTAGTGAAATCAAATGGATTAAATCAATTATTGAATATCAATTAATTTAAATCTGAATTTATATGGTTTAAATCAATTGTTATTTTGTATTTCAAATCTGTTTTCTTTCTAGTTGTTTTATTCTCCTACCTCGTTCCTTTTCGGGGACGAAAAGTTTTGAGTGGGGGAGAGTGTAACGACCCGTAAATTTAACTGGTTTTAATAACGTTATTAATTGAAATTTTGCGAAATTTTAAACGATAAAATTTTGAAATAAAAATTTAATATTTGGAATACGTCTAGTTAAACATAGCAACTGGTAAATTTTCGTCCGAAAATATGAAAGTTTATTTCGCGCGTAAATTTACTTCAATTTAATCAGTTAAAAAGCGATGAAAATAAAATGTTCCGAAACCTAAATATTTTTACATGGAAAAATTCTAAACCATCTTCTGAGCAAGATGTCAGTTTGTCGTTTTTCCAAATTCGGACATCTTTGGCTCCGTCGATCTTATTTTTCAGCGTTTTTCTTGCATTCTCCGCTATTAAAAATTTCGAATTTTTATAATTCAATCATACCACTGATATCTGTGTGCCGTTTTCATCGTCTCGTCGTGTTGATCTCTGCAGTATATTTTATCCAGTGTTTTGAAGTCCGGTACGCGACGAAAACCGCGTAACGGATATCGGTATCGGTTACGAATTTCAACTCTTGGGTTCTTTTGTCTCTTAATTGTCTACGGGGAATCCAATAGTCTTTGACTTTTAAAATCCACAGTATTTACTTTCTAACTTTTGCTATCTCTCCTTGCTCAACATATGTTCGTTTACATTCTTTATTTTGCTTTGGAAACAACATATAATTAATATTTATACAAACCTGGCCATTCATTTTCTCTCATCTCACTAGCTCTCATCCTCCAACCGCCCGCATCCTTTCTCTTTTGTCAGTTCAAACTTTTGCTCACATATTATCACTAGAGAAACATATATTTCCACTTCTTCCTTGTTCGATCAAGTCAAGCAATAGCCCACCACCCTCCACGTGATTCCCAACCACCGTACCTTACCCTCCACCATCACGTCCACCCCAAACGACCGGTAACCATTCCCTCCCCTCTGACCAAAGCCTCTCCGGCCAGGCAACCCGACCTTCAACTCACCACCTCCACCGTATGCCAAAGCACCTTGACCTCTCCGCCGGTTATCCTCCTATAGCCGAAGCCTAGTTCTTGCAAGTGGCAACAAAGTTTTTTAGCTAAGGGTATGTGTAAATATATTTGCGTATTATATTTATATATTATAAAGTGACGTGGTTTATACATATCAATTTATTTATATACAGTAGTATAAAGTCTGGTGGTCTCTATTTTGATTCACTTATATTTTGGTTCTTATAGATTTGCTGTCTAGTATTATTTGAGTTGTATATTATATGTGGTTAGTCTATAAGATGTAGTTATATAAATTTTACAACTTGATCGTTTTGAAGATAGAGTATACCAGTTTTGTACAAGTAATTGTTTATATAGAGTATATATAGTATACATATTAACAAGTAAGTGGGTTACAACAGTTATGTTTGACTTTTACATGTTTGCAGTTTTCAAGTTGTAGGTTTTGTACAAGTCATATATATATGTCACTTTTAAATATATATTATTTAATAACGCTATTGTATTATATGAATAATAAGTCTAAGTGGTTCGATTTTCTAATAGTTGAAGTAACCGAGTTATGTAAAGTTGTGTGCTGTCATTTTGTATGTGTGAAGTATTCTATGTTTATACCAGGCTATATATATATTATTTTATATAAATAGCTATTAGTTATATCACCCATCTTGATCTCTTATATATATGTTAGCATATATCCCTGTTTACAATCACTTTTGCTCAAAGTATAACTACATATATTTTCCTTTATAGCCTTCGGCTGTCCTGCTTTGATTTCAAAGCATATACATACTTGTTTTGCATATAACTATCTAGGCTAGAGTATGTAGGCTGTGTAGGGATAAAATTAGTACAGGTGTATATTTGTTCAAAAGCTTATTCGTGATGTTGATATATGTGTGTTGTATTTTGTAGATTTTGTTTTGATATATAGGTATATATGTTTTATACATAAGGTGTGGTCTATACATATAAATATGTTTTAGGTATGTTGATTTTAAGTAAGTATATATATAAATATGTATTTCAAAATATATAATGTATATACGTTGATTTATATATGTGTTTAGTTAAACCTATGAATTTTGAAAACGTATGTATGTATAATTTTAATGAGTTTCAAAATTTATATTGGTTGAGAAAATAATATAATAGAATAATATATATATTTTATGTTCGATCTACATCGAGAAATTTCTGATCTATTTCCATCTATCTCTATTTATCAGCTTTGTTCATCCAATTCGCGTCCAATCTTGCTTTGCTTTGGAATCCGTAACCCATCTCATTGTCAAATCTCTCTAGCCTCGAAAGGTGAGCACTCACTCACGATTAACGTTCTTTTATTTATTAAGTTTGATTCCAATTGAAACGACAATTGAAATATGCTGTTGTTAGTAAATTACACCTGTATCAGTTCACCTGTGACATCTGACACCGTTATCTGTTAATTATTTATGCAATGATAATACAGTTTGGTTGATAATTTATTGATTGTTGATGTTTATATTGGACGTTAAATTGTTAATGTTAAAATGATAAACAGTATGAAATTGAACTTGATATAGGATGATTAAATGTTAAATTTGATTAACTGACATTTGTATAATATGACCCCTTTAACTGTTGAATTTATTGACACGTAGGATTTGTTTAATTACATTCTGAACCACTGAATGTATATTGTTAAATTGATGATGTATGAAATTGTAAATAGATGACAAGTGAAAACCGTAATGTAATAATCTTTAATCTGCATGAAATGATAGTGTAGATTCTAGAAATAATTATATTAATTCGTACAAACAACAATGCGAATTAATACGGTTATTGATTATTATTGAATATAAATTATTATTTAATTTATTATTGAATATAAATTGCCAGTTAAATACCTGTTATTGATTATCAATTCTATATTGATATTTATTGATTGATTTGGATGATGTTTGTAATGGATATTGATTTTTGATATTGGATGAATAGATGTTGTATTTTATATCGTTATAAACTGCAAGTTCACTATGGGTTGAAATGATACATACCCGAATGTTCTATAGATTAGGGAAAATCGTTATGGGTTGAAATGATAGACTCGAGCGATTTTATGGATTTTATTATTAATTCGGGATTGCAGTTTGAAATGATATATAACTGTAACATTTTAAATTGCGGATTGAAATGATAAATATCTGTATCACTTGACCCTAGGGTAGAGAATTATATACGGACACCGGATTGGTTAAATTAAATGATTTTAAAATCCTTATTTTTCGAATTTAATTAAATGATATTTTGAAATAAAATTTGATTTATATGAATTGAATTATTATTGAAAAATCAAGTTTTATGCTAAAATGTGACTTGGTTTAAAGGAATTGTTTTAAGAAATTAAATTGAAAGCTAAAGTTGGACTTTTAAGTATAAATGAAATTCTATCGAAATTAAGTTATTGAAGTTGTTTGAAAATACTTTGAAATATTTTGAAATTGGAGTAATCCGAATTGATATTTCAACATGGATTGAAACAATATGAAATTCAATAGTTTATTGAAATGTTAAATTGAAAGGTTTGGAATTTGGTTTGTTGACTTGGAAATTGAAAATGGTCCAAATGTGTTAAAATGAAATGAGTAGTTTAATTTGATATTAATTCCAAATTCATGTTTTAATATAAACTGTTTAAAAATATATTATTTCAAAATTTCTAATTATTAAGATTTCAAAGTATTAAACTATTTTAACCTGTATTAATTATATTAAATCATTTTAACCTATTTTAAACCATTTAATTTATTTAAACTAATTAACCTGTTTTAACTTATTTTAAATCTAATTAATCTATTTTAAAGCTATTTAATTTATTTTAATTATATTTAATCTATTTTAAATCTATATTAACTATTTATAACTATTTATAACTATTTTCTTCTAAATTCCAAACTAAGTAAAATGGATGGGTTTATATTCAAATTCTCGATTTTTTTAAGTGAATATTGTTAGCACCAAAATTGGTCACTAACCTCGTATAAGAAGATTGTGAAGAGATATAAGTGATGAAATCAAATTAAACAGAGAAGACAGTGCTAATCTAAATACAGAAAGTAAGAACACCAAATGTATAGTGGTTCAGCGTAATTGCCTACGTCCACTTTGAAGTTAAACTTTATTGATCTTCTTTATAGTTGATTACAAATACAATTCGTGAATCAAATGCTCGAATGAGGTTGTTAAGTAGAGAAGATGAGTCTTGAAAATGGCAGAGTCTCCCCGGTGTTTTCTCTCCAAAAAAAGGATCCATTTCACTGTGACCCTGCCCCTCTATTTATAGGCAAAAGTGGGCTGGACTACCCAAGTGGGCTTGATAGCCGAACGCTCTAGCCCAGGCGCTGCATGCCGAACCAGGTACGCCGAATGCTTCCATGCCGAATGGTCCTTCCTATGCCGAACGGTGCTTCTGATGTATGGGAAGTGTAGGATGGTTGCAGTGAAGCCGAGCGTATCTCTGTTCGAAGCTCTTGACCGACCAATGTATGTAGATCGAATGATATCGTTACCTTGCGTAGTTGTGCATACTGAATGCCTTCTGAATGTCGAACGCTCTAGTTGCCGAGTTATCCTATCGCCGAGTTCTACTGACGCCGAGTGCCTCTGGATGCCGAGTACTCCGGATGTCGAGTACTCCGGATGCCGAGTACCATGGGATGCCGAACACTAGTTGACGCTGAGCATAGGTTGTTGCCGAGTACTACGCCGAGTTATCTCGATGCCGAGTGCTCTTGGATGCCGAGCAGTCTCGTATGCCGAGCAATCTTGATGCCGAGCGTTGGTTGATGTTGAGTGTCAGTTGACGCCGAACACTGCTGAGTACTACGCCGAACACTCCTGGACGCCGGACACTATGGATGCCGAGTACTACGCCGAGTACTCATGGATGACAGTTGCTTCGCCGAACACTCCTGGATGCCGGACACTCTCTGATGCCGAGCACTTATTGCCGAGTACTAGTTGCCTGGTCAAATCCCCAGGAAACACTTGCCCCCCAAAGTGTATTGCATGGCCGAACGTGATGCGCTTTGAATCTGGTACAATCTACCTCGGAGGTACCTCTTCAAGAATGTTAGCGAAGGAGGTGCGAGACGAACAAGGTTGGGATGCCGAATGATACGTTCGAAGCCAAGCGTACCTCGTGCGCCGAACGCTCAGGTATTGACCGGTTCTACCGGGTATAGCCTCTTCGTCTTCTACCTCCCTCTATATAACCAGGCGCCCTTCCACCATTTTCTTTTACGTCTTCTTTATTATCACTCTTAGAGATTTGCAATCCTATCAGATATAAAGCCTATATAATCCATTCTCAACTTCGATCATCGAATTAGGTATCCTTCCTCTAACAATTGTACTACTTCCATTTTAGGTTCATCTTATGGAAACAGAGTATTTCCTTTAGTTGTAAACGCGTGGCTAGTGGGAGTGGTTCGCTCGTTTTGAGTTGTCTAGTTGGGGCTAGCTCCTCCGTGCCGAACGATAGAAGGGTAGATGGGGTGTTGGATGGCATAGTCTTTGCCGGGCGATCCGTCTCTGTCGTTCGGCGTGGATGGAGAAGGTGTAGGGTGGAGTTGAAATCGTGGTGGAGCACCACTTCTAGCCGGACGATAACCCAAACCGAATAGTCTTGAATGCCGAACGGTATCAATGCTGAACAATTACTAAAATGTAGAGCAATAACTTAGCCGAACGATGACTTTAGCCGATCAATACAATTGATACGCCGAACATTAACTTTAGCCGAACAATACAACTGACATGCCGAACACTGACTTTAGCCGAACAACACAACTGACATGCCGAACGATGACTTTAGCCGAACAATACAATTGACACGCCGAACATTGACTTTAGCCGAACAACACAATTGACATGCCGAACACTGACTTTAGCCGAACAATACAACTGACATGCCGAACAATGACTTTAGCCGAACAGTACAACTGACATGCCGAACGATGACTTTAGCCGACCAATACAATTGACACGCCGAACATTGACTTTAGCCGAACAACACAACTGACATGCCGAACGATGACTTTAGCCGAACAATACAATTGACACGCCGAACATTGACTTTAGCCGAACAACACAATTGACATGCCGAACAGTATAAATGTCTAACTACACTTAAGCCGGTTACTTTAGAAATCATCTGTCTTCTGAATCTGGGACTGTAATCACCTCAAGGCGAGCTTTCTGAGACGGTCAGCGATGACGGTCTTCGAAGGCGATGATTCGAAGCTAAATATTACATCTTTAGAACCTTTAGATTCTTATTGCCTGCACACAATTGCTTGCACTAGTTCACACACCACATGGGGGGAAAAATCGTGTTGCTAATTCTAACGTTCAACGTTTTTTAAGTATAGCTTTCTCAAGCATTTAGCCAGGTTCATTATTTATTCGGGATGTCGAGAAAATCTAGTTCTGCTACCATATCTGACAGGCCTGGGCCGTCAGCAAGGCAAGGAGCCGCTGATACTTCTAACCCGTCAACTTCTCCTGCTCATAACTTGGCGCCCGACACTCTGGAGGCAACCATCTTACTAGACAATCCGATCGATTCTCAAGCCTCGAAGATCAACGAAGCTGCTCTGCGACGGATATGTTCTATTCACGGGATTCCTTTTGCCGACGTGTTAGTTCCTTCAAGACACGATCGCCCTCATCTGCCCCCAGTCGGGTACACTACCTGCAACAAGTTTATGTGTTGGATGGGCAGCGTGCCTCCATTCAACTTATTTCTCCAGGATGTACTACAGTACATAGACATAGCTCCGTCGCAGCTGCACCCGAACGGCCATGCATTTCTGTACGGGACTTATCTACTTTTCATGGCTGTCTTCTCCAGACCTCCAACCCCTGGTGATATCAGATACATTTATATGTTCAAGAGACGGAAAGACAGTCCTTCCTTTATGTTTCTCGAGCCATACCACAAGTGCCAGATCTTGACAGGGGCATGTAGCAAATTTGCCCTGTACAAACAGGAATGGTTCTATGTGCGCTGCCCGTCTGGTTTTGCTAGGAGATGGGTTGAAGGCAGCAAGTCTCTCTGCTGAATCGTTATTCGTTTTTAATTGGAGTCATGTTTTTCCTAACTCTTCATTTCGTCTTTTCAGGTATCAACCCGCATCCGGAAGGCCGAGGATATTCTGAGGCTGTTGAAGCCATTAGAGCTCTTCCTGCTGAGGATCGAGACATCCGGACTATCATTTCAAATGAATCGCTGTCGGGGTTCGGCTTGCTAGCCCCCGGTCGTCGGATCAGCCTTCCAGAAGGTGTTACAATTCCCAAACCTCCATCTGGTAAAGGGAAAAAACTTGCCGGACCATCGTCGCGTCGCGCTCCCGACACGCACGAAGAAGGCGAGCGCAAAGAGGATGATGCCCCCGAAACTCAGGGCGAGAACGTGGGTCCCGCTTGGAATCCGGCAATCGAAGTTCAGGATATTGAGACATCATCCTCCCCTTCGAAGGGAAGGAAGAAGCTGAAATATACGGTTCAAAAGGAGAAAGTTGGTGGCACCTCAAAATCTACGCCTATCCCTCCCGAGAAAGAGGCTTCTTCGCAGCATCTGGAAAGTTCTCTGAGGGGTCTGTCCAACTTGTCCATCCCCGATGATTTACTTAATTACGGACTCGATGATCCTGAAGCTCTCAAATTCTCTTCGCCCGCGAGAGGCAATGTAGGAGTTCAACTCCCGGCTCAAGGAGACAATACTCCCATTAGCAAAGATAAACGAATGGGTCCGTCGGGGGGAACACTAGGACACACACACACATGCGCATTCCATAATATACTTCAAGTCCTTTTAATTTGCAAATTCTCCTTAACTCGTTGTTATCTCCCTTCTTTGCAGGTGATATGGGCCGCTCACACGGACTTGATCGCCTTCAGGGGTCTTCTATATTCCATCACTCCGGACGGGATTCCGGTTCAGGCAGACGCCGGGACCGAGGTGATTATGAAGATAGGGACAATCGTCCGCGCGAGTCGTCTCACCGCAAGAAAGCACACTATCAATCTTCCCAATCCCGCGATCTTCCTCCTCCAACTGAGCCGGATAAAAAGAAGTCTTTGCAGAAGGGTTATCAGTCTGATGCTGCTCGAGAACAACATTCCAGTTCATCGAGTACGAGGCAAGTTCGAGAGCAACGTAAAAGAACGGAATTCTCTAAGCCTCCTCCTCCTATTCCTGCCGTGGACCCAACTGTTGCGGAAAAGATGGTCGACCTTAAGGCCAAGTTTCCGAAAATCTGTTTTGACGGTTTGAAATTCCTCCCAGCCATCCATCACATTCCTGGGCACGTGAAGCAAAGTGCCATTGCCTGCAACAATGACGTCTATGTTCAACATGACGCATTTGTGCACTTGGTGGAGAAGATCTCGGAAGTATCTGTCGAGCGTCAACACGAGATTGACCGTCTGAATCTGGAGGTTGACAGCGATAAGAAAATCATCAAACTCCAAGACGAAGAGCTCGCTTCGTATAAGTCAAAGCTAGAAGCCGCTGAACAAGGTGCGAAAGATATTGCTGAGGCAGTTGCTCGCTTAGAGGTGGCTCACAAAAAGGAGCTTGACGAAGCAGTTCAGTGCAGCGGCGCTCTTGCCCTAGAAAAAGACTCTGTCCAAAAAGAAAGGGACGCGCTCGCTACTCAGGTCAAAGAGCTGAAAGAACAACTCTCCAAGGAGAAAGAAGACAAAATAGCTGCTCAGGAAGAATCGCAGCGATATTGTGATGAGATTGTTGCTACCCGACTCCTAAAGACAAAGCTCGACGATGAACTTGCCGGGGTCGAGAAAATGAAGGATGAGGCCCGTGAGGAGGGCAAAAGAATGGCTGTGGAGGAGCTTGATTCTCGCCTTGAGGCGGCCGCAGAGGCCGGCAGGGAAGAGGTCAAAAGTATGTTTGACCCGTTGATTGCCGAGTACGGAGCCCGCGTCCTTATGCACCATGACTTAACATTCTTGGGCGACGGCTACCACGAATCCCAAGCTGAGGCATGGGAAACTCTGATAAAGATCAAGAAAGTCGAGTCAGGCTCCGAAGAGATCGACGAGGATGCATTGGTGAAGGAGTTCCTGAGGGGGAATGAGCCAACGGATTTATCCGCAGCATTGGCTCTTTATGGCAAAGGCTCTTCCCCTTCGAAAGAGAAGAACGACGAGGCTGGGCCGTCAGAGGCCGGCGCTACTACTCCTCACATCGCCGCTCCTTATGTTGCTCAATCGGCCGGTCGGTCGACGCTTGATCCATTCGAGCAGCATGCCAGTTATGATCCCGAAGATCCCGGGCTCGGCGTTCATGTGCTGTCACCTATCCTGGAGGGTGAAACCCCGTGCGCCACCGATAGCCAACCGGATCCTGGTAGGAAATTCTTCTTTCTCTAGAAGTCGAAGAGATCCCGTCATTTTTCAACAATGGTCATTCGTTCTAATGCCCATTTCTTATATTTTCGTGCAGGTTGTTCTGACGCCGAGCTAACTCCGAGGAGCGATGACGCCAAGGAGGAAGCAGGGAAAACAAGCGACGTTGCTCACGCGGGGGTAACTCCCGATCCAGACGCTCAAGTGATCGGGGCGCTTGATGATGACAAACTTGATACTTCGTCTCCTGCCGAAGGAAGCGATGAAGTTAAAATCACTGGCGCCTCTGAACATACTTCAGAGATGAGCATGAAGGACCGCCTCGCCGACGAGGAGAAGAAAAAGGTCAAAGTCAAAGTCGAGTCTGAAATACTGGAACTCACTGACCCGCGGAACAGACCTTTGAAAATCATTCTCCCGGGCAGGTCCAAACCACTAGATGTTCCGTCTCCTACTCCTGACTCCGTTTCTCTAGCAAGCAAAAAGTCCAAGAAAAAGCGTGAGGGAGAGGAGTCGTCGGAAACACTAAAGGAGGACAAGAAGAAGAAGTCGAAGAAATGATCGATGCACTTGTTCAACAAGTTTCCTGCTTAAGTTTTGTAATTGTTTTTATCTTCCACTACTTGTAGTTTGTATAGGCCTGAATTTTGTAGGAGTGATCTTGTATCCCCATTTTGGACTTATCGAATAAAATTTTAGTTTCTTTTTGCTCGAATGATTCTCTTGTCTTTATTTGGTTTACTGACACTGTGCTCCGAGGACTTGGAGACTTGAGACTGTTCAGGCTCTAGTCCGCGCTCTGGGGACTTAGAGTTCTCCGTTCCGCACTCTGGTGATCCGGAGATTGGAAACCGTTTATACTCTAGTCCGCGCTCTGGGGACTTAGAGTACTCCGCTCCGCATTCTGGGGATTCGGAGATTTTGAAATCGTTTATACTCTAGTCCGCGCTCTGGGGACTTAGAGTACTCCGCTCCGCACTCTGGGAATTCGGAGATTTTGAAATCGTTTATACTCTAGTCCGCGCTCTGGGGATTTAGAGTACTCCGCTCCGCACTCTGGGGATTCGGAGATTGGAAATCGTTTATACTCTAGTCCGCGCTCTGGGAACTTAGAGTACTCCGCTCCGCACTCTGGGGATTCGGAGATTTGAAATCGTTTATACTCTAGTCCGCACTCTGGGGACTTAGAGTACTCTGCTCCGCACTCTGGGGATTCGGAGATTTGAAATCGTTTATATTCTAGTCCACGCTCTGGGGACTTAGAGTACTCCGCTCCGCACTCTGGGGATTCAGAGATTTGAAATCGTTTATACTCTAGTCCGCGCTCTGGGGACTTAGAGTACTCCGCTCCGCACTCTGGGGATTCGGAGATTTGAAATCGTTTATACTCTAGTCCGCGCTCTGGGGACTTAGAGTACTCCGCTCCGCACTCTGGGGACTCGAAGTTTGAAATCGTTCGTACGAGTCTGCATGTCATGAATGATAACGTAATTTATTATCCAATTAAGAGATATAGAAACTTCATAGAAAATAGGGCTTCAAGCCTTTATTAACAAAAATCAACTGAATTGCTTGATTACAACTTTCACAAGGAAACTAAGTCATTATTGAATGGAAACATGCAGGAAATAACAGTGCCTACAACAAGAAAGGAAAAAATGCTAAATGTAATAGTGCCGCAAATGTTCACTGTTCCATGCTCGGGGGAGTGTCGCGCCATCAACGGTCGCTAGCTTGAATGTTCCTTCTCCAAGCTTCTGTTCAATGGCGTATGGACCTTCCCAGCTGGGATTCATGCGTGATGTTACCGGGAAGACTCGTTTCAGAACGAGATCACCCACATCAAAGATTCTTGGGCGGACTCTGCCGTCGTAGTAACGCTTGACTCGATGTTTGTGCGCCGCCGCCCTTAATTCAGCTTCTTCACGCTTTTCGTCGATGCAGTCCAGTGATTCCAGCAAGAGGTTTTGGTTCGTCTTGGGGTCATAGTATGTCACTCGGTGCGATGGAACTTCAAGTTCCACGGGTATAACGGCTTCAGAGCCGTATGCCAAGGTGAACGGAGTGTGGCCAGTCGCGGACTTGTGGGTAGTTCTATACGCCCATAATGCTGTCGGGAGTTCATCTACCCACTTGCCTCCAACCTTCTCCAGACGCTTCTTTAGTATGGACTTGATTATTTTGTTAACGGCCTCGACTTGTCCGTTAGCTTTTGGGTGCGCAACGGCGGCGAACTTTTTCTCGATGCCGTACTTCAAACAGAACTCTTTGAACTCTCTACTTTCAAATTGCGTTCCGTTGTCCGTAATGATGGTGCGTGGAAGGCCAAAGCGGCATATAATGTTTCGTACAACGAAGTTAATGACCTTCTTAGAGGTGATAGTGGCCAAAGGTTCTGCCTCAACCCATTTCGTGAAATAGTCGACTGCGACTATTGCATATTTCGCACCACCTTTGGATAAAGGCAAAGAGCCGATTATGTCAATTCCCCAGATCGCAAATGGCCAGGGACTGATCATTTGTGTGAGTTCCGTTGATGGAGCCCTCGGGATTTTTGCATATCTTTGACATTTGTTGCACTTTCTTGCATAGTCCGCGGCATCCCGGTTTACGGTGGGCCAGTAATATCCATAGCGGAGGACCTTTTTTGCTAGCGTTTGCCCCCCAGTATGGTCGCCGCATTCCCCTTCGTGAACTTCCCTCAAGACTCGCTTTGTTTCATCATGAGCGATGCACCGTAATAATGGGAGTGAGAATCCTTTTCGATACATGGATCCACCCTGCATTACGTACCGCGCAGCCTTTCGAAGGACCTATCGTCTTTCGCTTCTTTTTTCGGGTAAAGCCCCGGTTGTCAGGTATAGTTTGAATGGGGTTATCCATGAGTCCTTCCCGATTTCTGTTTCCAACACGCGATCGATTTTCATCTCGTCTATGCTCGGGGCATGCAAGACTTCAACGGGATACAATCCCATTTGTTGAACATCGTCGGTACTTGCGAACTTAGCCAACAAGTCGGCTTCTTTGTTCTGTTCTCGCGGGATATGTGAAATGTCATAACGCTCGAGATTCGATAGTAGCTCTTGGACCTGAACGAGGTACGGAGCAAGCTTTCGTCCCTTTGCTTGGTAGTCTCCTCGTACTTGGTAAACCACCAACTGCGAGTGACAAAAGATTTCGACTGATTCGATCCCGAGTTCTTTGATGAGCTTCAAGCCAGCGATCAGTGCTTCATATTCAGCTTCGTTGTTCGTAGCCGGGAAATCAAGCTTCAGGGCATAACAGATTGATCGGTTTTCCGGAGTTATAAGAACCACGCCTGCGCCGGAACAACGGTCGTTTGATGCACCGTCAGTGTATAATTTCCATCGAACGGGGGGAATGATGTCGTGATCATCCGGTTTGACGGGTATGGTAAATTCAGCGATGAAGTCTGCTAATGCTTGCCCCCGGATGGCTCTCCGTGGTAAGTACGCGATATCGAATTGGCTCAACTCGATGTTCCATTTTAGCAATCTTCCAGAAGTTTCCGGTCGTTGGAGTACCTGCCTCAGGGGTTGATCGGTATAAACACCGATTGAATGCGCTTGGAAGTATGGGCGCAGCTTGCGTGATGCAATTACCAAGCAATAAGCCAATTTCTCGATTTTAGGGTAATTCTTCTCTGCCCCCGTTAAACGCTTGCTAACATAATACACCGGCTTCTGAACTCGATCCTCCTCGCGAACCAAAGCTGCACTTATTGCATGAGGGGATATAGCCAAGTAAACGTATAGCATCTCATGGTCAACCGGTTTTGATAGCATTGGTGGGCTTTCCAGATGCCTTACCAGATTCCGGAATGCTTCCTCACAGCTAGACGTCCATTCAAAATTTCTCTTTCCTTTCTTTATTATGTCAAAGAACGGGATGCACTTGTCAGTTGCCTTGGATATAAATCGACTCAGCGCAGCTACTTTTCCGTTCAAGCTCTGTACCTGCTTTATAGTCCTGGGCGCTTGTACATCTCGAATAGCTTGGATCTTTTCTGGGTTGGCTTCGATTCCCCTAGCGTTGACGATGAATCCCAAAAACTTCCTTGATGCAACGCCGAAAGAACACTTCAACGGGTTGATCTTCATGCCGTAAAACCTGAGTATGTCGAACATTTTAGCCAAGTCTTGAATGTGGTCGTTTGACCGTCGTGACTTCACGAGCATGTCATCCACAGAGACTTCCATGGTTCTACCCAGCTGGTCCATAAACATTCGATTCACCAGACGTTGGTAAGTTGCTCCAGCATTCTTCAATCCAAAGGGCATCACTACATAGCAATACAGCCCGACATTTGTAACGAAGCTGGTGTGTTCTTGGTCCGGAATATGCATTGGGATTTGGTTGTATCCTGAGTACACATCCATGAATGACAGTAACTCGTGTCCTGCGGTGGAATCGACCAACTGATCGATCCTAGGCAACGGGAAACTGTCCTTAGGGCATGCTTTGTTCAAGTCGGAATAATCTACGCAAGTCCTCCATTTCCCATTCGCCTTCTTTACTAGCACGGGGTTGGAGACCCATTCCGGGTAGAGGGCGTCGCGGACGAACCCATTTGCTTTGAGTTTGTCCACCTCCTCTCCAAGAGCGGCGGATCTCTCCGGATCCATTCCTCTCCTCTTTTGCTTGACTGGGACGTATTTCGGGTCTATGTTCAACATATGACTCGTGATGGTGGGAGAAATCCCACACATATCAGAATGCGTCCAGGCGAAAACATCAAGGTTTGCCCGGAGGAAGTCGCTAAGGTCTTCAGTCATTGCGGGGCCTAACTGTGATCCGATCTTCAGTATTCGCGAAGGGTCGTCACGGCTAACTGAAATGTCAGTTGTTAATTCAGCCGGTGCCGCCTTCTCTTCCCTGGGTTTCCCATCATCGTCTCTCGGATCTATATCTCCGTAGATCCGAGAACTATGCCCGAGCCAGGGCTCGGGCGCTACTTGTCAATTATCCGCATTGAGGATGCGGACGGGGTTGTCCGCAACCTTTCCCTTCTCCCTCCGGTGGGCCTCTCGGAGCTCGGCCACATAACAGGAACGACCAGCTGCTTGGTCACCGTGAACAATGCCTACTCCTTTGTCAGTCGGAAACTTCAAAGTTAAGCACCACGGGGCTAATGCCGCCCTGAATTCTGCCAGGGCCGGCCGACCCAAGAAAACATTATACGGAGAGTCCACATCCAAAACTACAAAGGGTAGAATTCGTACCCTCCGACGCTCGCCTTGTCCCAGTTCAACTGGTAACTCGACATATCCTACTGCATCAGTCGCAGCGCCGTTAAAGCCGTGGATACGAGCTTTGGATGGTTTCAAGTCTTTTGTCTCTAGCTTCATCTGATCGTAGGCCTTCTTGAAGATGATGTTGACTGAACTTCCACAATCAATCAAAATTATTTTTACATATGCTGGTCCGATCGTTGCAGATATGACCATGGGATCGATGGTCGGAGCCTCTACCTGATCAGCGTCTCTGTTCCTGAACACAATATCGTCTGTCATTACGCGCTGCTGCTTAGCAGGGGCTCCGTCCTCCACGTTCGAACAACACTCAAAATCTGCATGCTTCAAGGAACTTGCATATCGCTCCATCTCCTGCCAATTCTTATCCACAGGGTGAGGCCCGCTGATGATTGTATTTATGACCAGTCTACCCACGGTCCGGGCAGGCTCCTCGGGATGACGTGGAGCTGGTGCACGACCTGGGTTGGACGTCCCCTGTCCTCCTTCTTGGGGATCCTTCACAAATTCCTGCAATTTCTTCTGCCTGATCAACTTTTCGATAGCGTCGTGCAAGTGTCTACATTCTTCCGTATTGTGTCCATAAGTCTCATGGAAGCGACAATATTTCCTTGTCCGCTTCTGTTCTTCAGTTGATTCTTTTGGACGTGGTTTTCTGTACTGAAAAGTATTGCAGGTGGATAGGTAAATGTTCTCAAGTGGGGCGTTTAGCGGAGTGTACTCGCTGTAGCTAGGAATTCTCGACTTCCACTTTCCCGCTTCCTTCCTCTTTCCTTGACTTCTTCCTCCGGACTCTTGGGCTGCACAGGCTTACTCTGGACATTGACTTGGACCTTTCCCGAATTTTCTCCAGATTGCTTCACAGCAATGTTGTTCTTGATTGACTCTTGGGCAGGTCCCGGTGCCTTATCTCGTCGTACCCACCTAGCTTCCTCTCTTCTTATGAACTGGTGTGCCTTGGAGTAGAAACGCTCTAGCGTAGCCGGAGGTTTTCCTGCCAGCCAGTCTCCAAACTCAGAATCCGGATCTACACCTCTCATTACAGCCATTAGAATTGCATGGTCATTGAGATTACTGACTTCAGTTGCCGCAACGTGGAATCTTTGTAAGTACTCCTTCAGCGACTCTCCGGGATTTTGGATTACACTTGACAGAGACATCACGTCCTTCGGGCGTGTAGTGTGTATCCTGAACTGCTCAATAAACTTCTTTGCCAACTCCTCGAAGTTTGATACGGATCGCGGAGGAAGTCGGGTGAACCACATAGTAGCGATCCCAGACAGAGTAATCGGAAAGCACCTACACTTGGTGGCATCATTTGCTCTGGCTGAATCCATCATCCATTCATACCTCATTACATGTTGTCTGGGGTCAGTCTTTCCTTCGTATGCAGGAATGGTTGGCATGTTAAACTTCTTGGGGTACGCCGCTTGCAGCACAACATCCGTGAACGGAGTATGACTTCTTGACACTCCCCAGTCGTCATTTGATAATCCCTGATTTTCTTTCATCAGTTGCCTGATCATGGCTGTCAGATCGGGTGTCTGTATGGAAGCTGGGAGGTTGGAGTCAGTTCTACGCGCCTGTCCATGCTGATGCCTCCTTTCCTGGCGATCTGCCAATCGTGCGTCGTGAGGTTCAACATTGTTAGCATTTTGATGATCTGGAGCTCCATCCTCCATCTGTACTCCGGTTCGGAAGCTTCCAGTTCTGGCTTGGTCGCGGTCTCCAGCTGTTCGAACAGCAGCATCCGCCCTTGCAGCTTCAGTCTTACGGCGTCTACGCCTGGGTGGTTCATCAGAAGAAGTAGAGCTGTCAGATGAGGAATAAGCAGCTGGATTGCCCCCGGCATTCTGTTGCTGCTGTTGAGTGAGTTGTGCCATCAGGTTGGCATTAGCTTGCATCTGTTCTCCCAGTTGTCTCCTGCTTTCCCTAAGTTCTCTCATCAAGTCATTGAACTCTACTCTGGTGACAACTGGAGTCTGTTCTTGAGCGGCAATCCCTGCACTCGGGATCGCTGGTTGATTACTAGGTCCTGCTTGTTGCACGCTAGCAGCCTCTCAGGCATCCGCATTAAGAGAAGCTGACCTGGTACGTGGTCTTGCCATTGTAGAGTTATTGGTATGAACTCTGAGTAGAATCAACGGATGTCCTATCAGTAAGTCGAATCTTCTTTGGGGGATTTGTTCAATCCAGTAGCTTCAAAGCAGATCCTTGAGGTCTGAGAATTCGATTCTCAGTGAAAGCACCAAAGTGTTAGCACCAAAATTGGTCACTAACCTCGTATAAGAAGATTGTGAAGAGATATAAGTGATGAAATCAAATTAAACAGAGAAGACAGTGCTAATCTAAATACAGAAAGTAAGAACACCAAATGTATAGTGGTTCAGCGTAATTGCCTACGTCCACTTTGAAGTTAAACTTTATTGATCTTCTTTATAGTTGATTACAAATACAATTCGTGAATCAAATGCTCGAATGAGGTTGTTAAGTAGAGAAGATGAGTCTTGAAAATGGCAGAGTCTCCCCGGTGTTTTCTCTCCAAAAAAAGGATCCATTTCACTGTGACCCTGCCCCTCTATTTATAGGCAAAAGTGGGCTGGACTACCCAAGTGGGCTTGATAGCCGAACGCTCTAGCCCAGGCGCTGCATGCCGCACCAGGTACGCCGAACGCTTCCATGCCGAATGGTCCTTCCTATGCCGAACGGTGCTTCTGATGTATGGGAAGTGTAGGATGGTTGCAGTGAAGCCGAGCGTATCTCTGTTCGAAGCTCTTGACCGACCAATGTATGTAGGTCGAATGATATCGTTACCTTGCGTAGTTGTGCATACTGAATGCCTTCTGAATGCCGAACGCTCTAGTTGCCGAGTTATCCTATCGCCGAGTTCTACTGACGCCGAGTGCCTCTGGATGCCGAGTACTCCGGATGCCGAGTACCATGGGATGCCGAACACTAGTTGACGCTGAGCATAGGTTGTTGCCGAGTACTACGCCGAGTTATCTCGATGGCGAGTGCTCTTGGATGCCGAGTACTCTGGATGCCGAGCAGTCTCGTATGCCGAGCAATCTTGATGCCGAGCGTTGGTTGATGTTGAGTGTCAGTTGACGCCGAACACTGCTGAGTACTACGCCGAACACTCCTGGACGCCGGACACTATGGATGCCGAGTACTCATGGATGACAGTTGCTTCACTGAACACTCCTGGATGCTGGACACTCTTTGATGCCGAGCACTTATTGCCGAGTACTAGTTGCCTGGTCAAATCCCCAGGAAACAAATATGGTTAATGATGTTATACCTAAGTTGGGAATTAAATAACATATTTGGTTTAATATGATATTTTGAAATGAGAGTTTATCCTATTTTGGAAATATGACTTTTGAAAGGAAATATAATTTCGAACTATGGTTTCAAATGTGATATGATTTCAAAGGTGAATATGATTTCGAAAGTAAGTAATTATTTCGAAAGTGATATGATTTGAGTTGAATATGATATTTTGATATCAATTATGAAATGATTTTGAAAATGTAAAAGAACCATCCGGTGTGTAATAAGCGATTGGTTGTTAAAGAGACCAGGATCGGATATTGTCGTACTCTCTACCAATACCGAAAACCACTTTGACAACTGTGTACGCGGTGGAGAATCCAGAATGAAGTAGGATGGTTGGCGACGATCCTATATGAGGTATATACGTGGACCTGACTCCCATAACTTAGCTTAAGGTGGCTAAAACAGGAGCAATTGACGGGCCAAGTGAGGTCATTCTTCTGATCGGGCACACTACTTCGATACTATATTCTGACTTTGCGATTGATTTCGTGGCCACCCTCGATTTTTGATTTGGGAGTGTGTTCCGAGGTGGGTGGTAGTAGCTGCTATGCGTTACCACCAGTCCGGAAGTGTAATTAGTATATCTACCCTGGCATTGCCTAGTTGTGCCGTGTCACCTACCCTATCGAGCTCATTACAAGTTTGTTTTGTACTATACCTATGGAGTGCCCTCTGACGACGTCCAGTACAGACGGGATTACGGTACTGTATAGACTATGGGAATATATAAAAATATGTTAAGGGGGAAATGGGTAACGCCTTAACGCTATTATAATAGTTTATCTTACTGTAGACATATTATAATAGCGTATTGTACTACATAGTAGATAGTTTAATGGATCTTTAGGAGATGTGAATCCCGAACATCTCTTAAGTTACTGCACTCACGTTAGACACTGGATAGGAGATGTCAAACCCCGTAAACATCTCCGACGCCATTCCACTCATATTTATTTATTTAGCGTTAATTTAACTTACATAAGATCTTTTAGTTCTGACTCGAGTGTTTTGTCTTTTCAATTTGCTCGGGTCAGCCTGAGCATTTCTGGATTTGAAGACCTTATTTCTGGAGGACGAAGACGAAGATTTGTACTACTATTATTTACTATATTATTGTACTACATCATACTGTTTCGCTGCATTATCATTTATTTATCTGTGATATGTGTAACTCTGGCTTTTTGTTGTATAGGTATAATCAAAAATGTTTTGTATACAGCTTCATGAACTGTTATTTGATTATTATATTTTGTCATTCCGCTGCGAGATTCTGTTTTTTTTCTTTCTTTCTCTGCTTTTTCTTATTCACCCCAATAACAATCCGCCCTTCTGTATGGTTTGAGTCGGCATGTGTATCTGCTTAAAACGTATAAAAGGCGGGATGTTACAGTTGGTATCGGAGCCAGGTTTAGCATAACCTTAGCTTTGTGGGTTCTGACTCATATTAAATAGGGTAGTAATACCCTAGGATGAGTCGATGAGTGTATATATATATATATATGTGAGAGAGCATATTTGTTGGTGTTATAATATGTTTTATATTGTGTTAATTTGTTCCGTTTTGTATTTATAAATTATGGTCGGTACATAGGACGCTATGACATCGATAGGGATTTCTAAATGCTTAATAGGACCCACGGACATAATATTGTTTTGAAATGGAGGTGAATGAAATAATTTTGCCTACTATATATTTTGTATATATAAAATAATAGATTTTATAAATGATATAATTGGATGTAATTGGTTGGTTGTTAAGTAGTGAAACTTATAAAGATTGGTTGGAAGTAAGATTTGTAAATAAAATAAATGTAAATTGGAAATTTAGAACTTATGTTAAGAGATTCTTGAAAATCTCTTTCGAATAATTTTGGAATACAATAATAATATTATTTAGAAATATTTTCTGATATTAATATTTCAATATGATTTGAAAGAATTATTTTAAAGAAATTTTGGAAAGAAATAAGTTATGTACTCCCCTCTCTGTCGCTGGAAAATAATTTCGGTGATGAGTGCACGCAACATCGACATTCATTTTCGAGTTTCAAAGTGGGAAGGCCATTATAGTAGTTTTACTACAGATCTATTTTGATAAACAAATAATTTTTTTAAAAGTTTAAATATGATTGGATATAAAAGTTATGAGTATATATATATATAAGTATATATTATTTTAAATGATTTGAAATGGAACCCGTCATTTAGTTCTTAAATTTCTATGAATTAGAGATTTCAATTATTGAAATGGAATAAAATTTTAACTATTTAATAATTGAAACTTCTAAATGAAAATAAGAAATTATATGCTAAGTTATAACTGAAATATACAAGGAATTTGAAATTTGTAACTTGTACACAAAAAGAATATGAAAATAAGAAATGATAACTATTGAACCTTAAGTTAATTAAAATAAGTAAGTCAAACTTGTGTAACTTTCAATTACATTCTTAAAGATATATATATAACTTACCAATTATAAAAGTGGAAATGTTAAAAGAATATGTAATGGAAAATTTTACAAGTAAAACATATGTAAGGGAAGTGTTTAATGAATTACTTTTATAAATAAGAATTTGATGTTATAGTTGTTATAAACCTAAGTAATAATTGAAATGTACTATATAAAATGTGATGGGAAGTAAGTATTGTAAACAGATTATTAAAAACTTAAGTTAATGAATTGATATGCTAAGTAATTGAATTGAACATGAATACTATAAACAAATGAATGTAAACAAATGAAATTAAGAAATAATGAATGAATGAATGTAATGCAATAAAAGAAATTGACATTGTGAAACCCCACCTCTATGCTCATAATAACAAAGAGTATTAAATGAAATACTGTCTATTATTACGAAGAATAAGGCTGGATAGGAGCGACCATCCGTAATTGGCCTTACACTAATATTGGTTATCTCGATAGGAGTGGTATATACTTTTTATTTTTAATCTATTATTTATTTACTCCCATCGACATATCCAATTATCAGTATAAAACAAACTACGATAGTTCATAATAGTTTAGGACATTAGATATAACAATAACACAGATAATACAAATGCGGAACACAGATTAACAATAATCTCATATATATATAACCGAATTCAATTACAATATAGTTGACACAATACATATGATACTGACAACTTCAGAAGATGTGAAAAGTCTTCAAATCCCGAACAGCAACTCAAAGAAGGAAATCTACAACCTGAAATAACTCGGGTCTGACCCAAGTATTAAATTCAAAAGAAAATAATACACGAGTCAGTCTAATTCAAACTCAGTTATTAGTGCATAGAAGCAATAATAATCTCAAATAGATGACGGTCACAAAAATCACGTATATCCAACTCTCGATACGAGAATTGGATAACGGCAGGTGTAACACCAAACAGTGTAAATCAACAAATCGGCAATCTCAAAACGATCAATCAAATCATAATTCAACTCCAAAACATTGAAATTAACCAACGAAACAATTCAACGAATCGAAACATCAATTTAAAGCTGTCGAAACTGATAGGGCTGTAGTACACGCACGCGTGTACTGCCTCGCCACTATCGCAAGAGATGCACAAAAACTCAGTGAAAGTCACACTGATCACAAGGTCAAACCCCGAAGTACCGGATTCAACTCAAGTGATTCAAAAACAAATCCCAACAGGGGGAAAAACTGCAAAACACATGCAACTGCAGACATAAGCGAATACGAAGCAACCACCACGATGAAACTACAGTAGCAAACAGTTGCAAAGACAAGGGCAGAATGCAACTACAAAGAAGACAGTGGCAACAGTTCAAAGGACAGTGAACTAAAGTAAAGACCACAAACTAATATCAAAGGCAAAGACTCAACAATGTCAAAGCCCAGTGAAACCCAAGGAATGCACTTCAATGAATCAGTGTTCACAAGTGCAACTGTAAGCAAGAAGTCTCGAAGCTAATGTAAAGTCGAGTGTAATATAAATCAAAGGTGAATAAAGTCATGGTCGAACATTTACAAAATAATAAAGGCAAAGTAAAGCCAGACATGCTAGAAATTCGAAGGCAGATAATATCACCTCAACATCACAATCAAGTGCAAAGAAGACTGCAATGTACTCAAGTGATTCAAACTGCAAGATGTGCCAAATGCAAAAGCAGACTAAAGTACAAAACGCAGAATCAAGTAACAATATATACAGTTTACAGTGTGGTTGAAGTAAGACTACAACCCAGAATGCATATGAAACCAACATGGCCGAGAAATGATAACAGAAACAAACTCAATACCCACTCTAAGCAACAGGTATAGTAATACTTCAATGATCAAGAAAAATCGAAACAAAGTGGCAATATGATCAGAACTACGGCAACAGATATGCGACACTTTAAAAATCAAGACGGAGCTAGTTCGAACTCATCAAAACAGTGATAACCGTGGTAAGCAACAGGAAATCCCAATCTCAGTAATGCCGAAGTCAACAGAGAAGATGGCCCAAGATATGAATTAAATTTACAGTGAAGTCTAAAAGAAAAGAATATCACAGAACAAAGTCGAAATGATCAGATTCGAAAGTCAGGTACTGTACAGAGAACATTGAATCAGTGTGCATGTATGGACACTTAAATGATCAAATTCAGGCCGAAACAGTACCCACAAAATTACTACCAAAAGAGATCAATGAATATGAAATGAGCTACAGATCTGAAACCACAAGGGTAGTCATACTCAAAATCAGGGGCCAGACATGCAACTCTCTACAATATGTACAAAGGGGGTACGTATCTACATGAAGTCAGATAACAAATGAACATCAAAATGCCACTTAAACTCACATATGAACAGGGTACAAAGGGGGTACATATCTACAAGAATTAGTCGAAACTGCAGTAATGGCTGAGAATCAAAATCAAAGCTGTAAGCAAATTGCCAAAGTCATAGAGTAGCAGCAAAAATCAAACCGGTATGAAACTACTACCAAAGACAGTAAACCATATAACCCAAGTCGAACAAAATAATATTGCCACACTCACATTCGAAAATCATCAAAGCCGAGCCCAACATTTTCCTAAATCAAAGTCAATCCCAAAGTCACCAGAATAAAGGAGTTCGAACAAAGCCCACTTAAACAAAACTGGAAAATCAAAAATCGAACACCAAAAATCGAAACCACAATAATCGCGAAATCATTCCACGTCGAAGGAACCACAAAACATTCGATACAACAGCAATCGATTTAAAATGGCCAACATCGAAACCCCTAGCCATCAAATAAATTCGAACGGAGTCGAACTCAACAAAACCCAAATTTTCACAACCAAACCAATAATCGAAGTTAACAAGAACGAACGAAAACCAACAGGGTCGAGTGGATTAGATGTGAGTTTTCACTCACCTTAGACAAAGAGGAGCAGCCGCGGCGAAGAATCGATTGAGCAAGGTAACATGCGACTAACTCTTGAATCGATCGAACAAAGCAAGGCCGTCACCTTCGAATTTCTGAAGCCCTAAATGAAGATCGAAGCCGCCATTAATGTTCGTCTCGTTTTCTTAGCCTAGGGTTTTCGAATGAATGAAAGGAGGGGTCGGGTTTCTCCTTGACAAAAGAGAACGGCAACATAGGAATAAAAACATGGGCTAGATTCAAAAGCCGATTTCAATCATTTGAAAATTGTTTAAAAGAATATCAATTTGATTCAAATTCCCAAACAACGTTTTACAATTCTTATTTACTCTACTTACAATGTTTAATAGAGAATTATACAAATCAAAAGAAAATGAATTTCAGATTGATTTAAAATCTCTAACCACATATAACAATTTTATTAAAGAATTTAAAATACAATTTAAAACTCAATATCAATTGTCAACTAGGTTAAATAGTCATTTTGTCGATAATTAAAATTTACAAAAATCCCGGTTGTTACAGACTCCCCTCCTTATAAAAATTGCGTCCCCGCAATTTTCATAATTAAGGTCGTCATTAACAATAAATGTTCTAACATAAACTGGTTATGCTAGAAAATAAGAATCGAGAACACAAATACCAAAGAAATCTTTTAATCTCAATAAAGAGATTCGCAAATTTTCAACAAAATCTAACTATCAATAGATAATCAGAAAACAATCAAAACCGAATAAATGTAGTCATCAGCAATATCCAATCACCAATTAGATATTCAGAAATACAGAAATCTCAAAATAGCAATATCTAATTACCGATACGATAATTAGAGAATAGCAAAATATAATTATCGATAAGGATAATTAGGAAACACAAATCACAAATCGCAACTGCAGATATCTAGTTATTCAACAATTAACTAGAAACCATAAACTCCATGATTACCAAACTCTAACTATCACCAGAAATAGATAAAAACCAGCGATTCAATAAAATCAACATACTCTAGAATCAATTGGAGACTAGAAAATCTCATATCAATAAAATCAGCAACATCCAATTATCCAACGATAGTCAGAAAATCAATCAACAAATATCAAATTATCAAAAACGACGATCAGAAAACATCAAATATCTACTTATCTACTTATCAAAACGATAATCAAATTTCAAATCAATAAAGATTCGATTATCAAAATCGATGATCAAATTTCAAATCAATAAATATTTGTAACGACCCGGTATTTTGGACCATTCAAATCGACAATAAATCCACACATGTCGGACTTGAATAATTCAAAATATCAGATTGTTATTTAAATTTGGCAAAACTCAGCATATGCAGTAAATACATCAATCACAGAATCACAGACACAGAGTAATACAATAATACGCAGCGGAATAGATAAAATAGTAGTTCATGAAGCTACTATATAAACATCAGAGTTAGAAATAAAATACAACAGAATATCTCAAATACAGTGAAGTCTCCAATCCAAACAGATGACTTCTGTGAACGAATCAACTGGAAAGCTGGAAGCTGAATCAAAAGTTGGATCTCCAAACGAAGCTCCAAACTCCAAAGGTGAGTCTCAAATGCTGTATCACTCAGTCTGACCCGAGCGTAAAGCAAAACACAAAACACTCGAGTCAGGATTAACATTCTTATATAAATAAATCCAACTCAAGTGAAATATCAACTGAAATATAAGTAACTTAAAGGATGTTTGGGATAACCATCCTCTAAGGATCTTCAGAACTATCTACAAGGTGGAAATATACATTATAACACCGTGGTCATTCCAAATTAATTTATACTTCAACCAAAATATCATTTCATTTCAAATATATCTATTTTCCAAAATAGTATATATATAGGTTAAATAATTTAAAAGTACAATATTTATAATTTCCCCAAGTCTCACAAATTGCTTCAAATCAACTCAAATTCCAAATTCAATTTTATTCAAAGCTCAATTTATCAATTCAATTCAATTCTAAATAGATCATTTAAATTTTCAATATATTTCAAAGCTTTAATATTCAACATTTTCAAAGTTAAATTTAACAGTTTCATATAGCTCTTGATTTAACTTTATTATTATTTAATCAGGGAATATCCACTTAATAGATTCAATATCATTTAACTAGCCTTAAGTTACATTTTTACCAAATATTTCCTTAAATTTATTTAAACAAGAAATATTCATTAAATTACTTAAATCAAACCCAAGTTATAAATCATATCTTAAATCTCAATTTCAATAAGTTTCAAATCGGTTTAATTAAATGAAATTCTTTATCGAATACAATTTCAACTAAATTCAAATTATCTTCCCAACCTTAACTTATTCAAATTATTATCGAAACCTATTTTGAAATATACATTTAAATTCTTAACTATATTTTATATATTAAATCAATCTTAATTTAAATTCAATATTATTATTAAATCCATATATATATCATTACCATTTATATAAAATAAATTAAGAATCAACATTTATTAAAACCATATATTTCTTTCCAAAATCATAGAATTTATTTTCAAAATACTTATATATGGACCAACGGTGTCTGTATATATATCTATCATATGGTTAAGTGATACGGACATTTATCATTTCAATCCGTAATTTAAATTTATACGGGTAGATATCATTTCAACCCGTAATCCCAAATTCAATTCAAATGAAAATCGCTTGGGTTTATCATTTCAACCCATAACGATTTTCTCCTATTCTAAAGTCCGTTCGGGTATGTATCATTTCAACCCATAGTGAATTCTATACTAATAGGGAACTTGCAGAGTGATAACAGATAATATAAAATACAACAACAGGCATATATCATCAATAAAAATAACAGATACGGGTGTCAGATGTCACAGGTGAACAGTTACAGATAATAGCATATATAACAATTTAAATAACTACAGCAGCATATTTCAATTGCTATTTCAAATGAAATCACATTTAAATAATAAAAGAACGTTAATCGTGAGTGATTGCTCACCTTTCGAGGTTAGAGGAGTTTGACAACAGAACAAGCTACGTATTCCAAGGCAAAGCAAGATGGACACGATTCAATGATCAAAGCTGATAGATAGGAGTTGACGAAATCAAGTCAGAACAGGATCGATGAAGATAATTGGTACGAGCGACATATGCGTGTATATATATATATATTAAGTCATATCCTAAGTCCAAACGTATATATTAAAATAAGATAAATACATTATATTTGTTTACACATAAATTCAACCACATATTAACTAAATGTATATATATTTCAAATCATTGTTTTAACCAAAACACATATATCAAAATCAACACATATATATTACATTCTTTTTAAAATTTCATATATACACGTCTATATATATATATTTCTTTTCCAAATATATGTTTTAAAATTTGTTACAAAAATCTATTCCAACCTCAATCTTATATATATACTATAAAACATAACTTAGGCAAGATATAACTTACACACATATATCATTAAATCAGATAGATAACTTAACATGCGATATATATATATGCAAACAACTATATGCGTATCCAACTTATGAAATGCAGACTTAAATAACCATAATATAATAACAAATATATATGGTATGCAAATAGCTAGTGACCTGTGCACTTTCATATAGGTAACAAAACTTCAAAGCTTTCATATCAAAGTATATATATAAACTATTGAGTATGAATTAAAGAAGGGGAATGGCAACAAATCATAGCAGCAGTCAGGTTCAAAAATGTAGATATTTTCATACGATATCTAAAACTAATATTGTAACCTCGAAAATATGGGAACTTGATATACAACCAGCAAAAACATCTGTTTTATAAATAAAATACATGGTACTAAATATTGTATATCTATAAAATATGATATAACTTATATATATAGACTAATACATACGTTTCAAAACCAAACTCATATAAAAATGTAATTAAAGTCAGTCTTTGAAATAGCCTGGAAAAGAAAAAAAATCTATATATTGCTCTTTTAATCTAGACAGGTTCAAAACAGAAAAATATGGCTGTTGACATGTAGTTATATTATACCATAGTCTTTAGTTAAAATTATATATAAGTTAACTTTATACTACAAGTCATATCTATATAAATATTTTGGAAACAACTATATATAAAGTGTATGCGTATGTCTTATTATATCATTTCAAAATCTTTATACATAAAGCGAAGCACGGTAGGATTATATCTATATATATATCACATAAAACAGATAAGAAAGCAACAATACCAGGGTCTCAAAATAGGCAACATACATATTACATTTAATCTATATAAATATATATACAAGCAAACTGGGTTATACTTGCATGGATAACAGAGTGTATTATATTAATATACATCAAAGCAAATTCGAATCTTATATAACGAGCAAAAAATACAAAGCTTACAAGGGAAGATGAGAAGATAGAACTTGGCCAGCAGTCTTGGCAACAGGGTTGCGCTCGTCTATAAAGCAAGTGCTGTGGGATGGTGATTGTGCGGATGACGAGGCCGGAGTGAGGTGATGGGAAAGGAAGAAAAACTCACGGCACGGTACCGGAGAGAGTGGTGTGGAGGATAGGGTGATGGTACGAACGTGGTGATGCTCACGTGAAGGCAGGGGAGGGGAATTGACTGCATGGCCGTGGAAGGCTGGGATATGGCGAAGAGGGGGAAGCATGTGGATCTCTCGGCGGTGAAGGCTAGGGAAAGTGGTCAGGCTTGCTTGCCACGCGGTGGAGATACAAGGTGGGTAGTCTCAGCGGGCAACAGGCAGGTGGCTCGGTCGTAAGGTGAAAAATGAAGACGTGGGTTGGCTGCTCATGGTGGTTTCCGACAAAGGAAGAGGATCGGTCAGTGGATGGTGCGTTAGGGTGGTGGGAACTTCGGTGATGGCCGATCAAGGGGGAGATGTGGTGAACGGTGATGGGATGGAGAAAGGTTTGTGGTGGAGGGTCGCTTTGTAGGCAGAGGTTGGAAGAGGAGAGAAAGAAACGAGATTTGAGGAAGAGGAAAAATGCGGATCTGAATATAAGTTTTAGAAAATATTTTATGCAGGGTAAAATATAAAGAAATAAAGATAGATGTGCGAAATAAACGTAGAGTTTTTGTACGTTATAAACTTTTGAAATGGCATGGAATTGCAACAGCTGAACTCTGATTGATAAGCTATTAAATCAATTTATTATTTTGGAATTCACGTTCAAATTTGAAACCGCAAAGAAAAGCTAACGGTCACAATTGATGGTACCGATACGGTGAACTGTTTTACAGATTCCGTTGTCCATCGGATGCCGAAACAAGCAAATGAATATACCATGGAGATCAGCATGACGTGACGATCAAAACGGTATACAAATATTAGTGGTACGATCATCCGATCAAAAGTCGATAATCGGTACCAGAAATGCTGCTATTTGGCCAGAATTAAGATAAACGGAGCAGTAGAAGTCCAAATTTGGAAAAACGAATTTCGCAGTCTGATTCAGAATGATCTGAATAAATTTTCTCCTGTTGACATATTTTGGTTTCGGAAAACTTTTAAATTCACTGTTATTAACCGGTTTGATTTGAAATAAATTTCACAGGAAAATAAACTTCAATATTATCAGATGAAAATTTACCAATTGCTATATTAAAATAGACGTATTTCAAATAATAAATTTTTATTTTCAAATTTTATTGTTTAAAATTTCACAAAATTTCAATTAATTTAACAATTAAAATCACTAAAAGTTTGAGTCGTTACACTCTCCCCCACTCAAAACTTTTCATCCCCGAAAAGGAAGGAGGTAGGAGAATAGAAACAACTAGAAAGAAAAATAGATTGAAAGTTAAGATTAAATAATTAATTTAAAACTATATAAATTTTACTTGAAATATTCATTTGAAAACTTCATTTGCAATTCAGTTATCTTTAAACTTTAATACTTTCCATTTGTAAAATTTCTTTCTTCCTTTATAAATACCATTTATATGTTTAAATGACACCTTTATAAATGTATGAAAACCATTTGAAAACAATTATTTACATTATTACTTATATTTACAAAGAATCTATTAAATCCATGATCATAAATTTATTAATTCTATCTAAAATACTTTTCAAATATTATTAATAAATCAATAATCATTTACTTTAAATATGTTATAGTCAACAAGGAAAGGAAGGAGGACTAGGAAAAACAGAATATAGGTGAATAAATAAATCTGGGCAGATAAGATAGACTCAAAAGAATAGTATTGGGCATGAATAATTAATTCAAACCATAAGAATTTCAATTTCAAATATTAATACAGAATTCCTTTGTTGAAAGTACTTTTATAATAAAATACCTTTATAACGAAACAAATTTTCTTTCGAAAATACTTTTATAACTTGATGTTTCAACAAGTTTATCCTTGTTCCTGTAGACTCTGGCAGTGCGTTGATCAGGCGCAAAACTAGAATTCTCCAGGTACTTAGTAGACCTGTTTCAACACCCAGTGAAAATACTGGAAAAACTTTTAAAAACAGATATGGAAAGTACAATCCAATCAAAACGAATCAAATCATGGATCGCAGATACACAATGGTTACGCCTGGGTCCCCCAGGAAACATCCGTACCTTTTAAGCATTCACTGCCTTGCGAATTTCGCCATGCAACAAAACGGTGGACCGCAGGATACATAAAAATGGTTACGCCTGGATCCCCCAGGAAACATCCATATCCGTAAGCAATCTCTGCCTTGCGGATTACGCCACTAACACGACCATAGATCGCAGATACACAATGGTTACGCCTGGATCCCCCAGGAAACATCCGTACCTTTTAAGCAATCACTGCCTTACGAATTACGCTATGCAGTCGAGTTCGTAAGACCATGGGTAACGCCATGGAATTCGAAGGACACTCGAGTATCATATCCGGAAAACCAAAAATCAGAGAGAATAATATCGATAGAATGAATCCAAGATGTGGCCACAAATCGGATATCAAGCAGAAGGCACTTTCCATATCTTTACTTCGAAAATATGTATCATATAGTACCTTTTCAAATCACTTTCAAATATCGTACTTATATAAAATCCATTATATATAAGATTTAATTTTCAAATCAAATACTTTCCAAAATCAATAGTATATCAAATCATACTTATATAGACTTCAATTATATAAGATTTCACTTCAAATTAAGTACCTTTTCAAATCTATAGTTTTCGAATCAATTTCATACTCATACAAATCAATTTTATATATGTTCGACAACTCCCAAATCAAGTATTTAGTAACATAAGGTTCTCAAATTTCAATTTGTTTCAATATCAGTTCGATTTCAAAATCATATACAATTTCACCAAATTATTTCTTCTCGAATTAAATATCTTTAGTTTCAAAGTTTCCAAAATAATAAATTTAGAAAATAAAACCAAATTTCCAAATCGATATAATTTAAGTCAACCAATTCATTTCCAAAATCATATGTTTCAAAATCATCTTATACTTACATAAGATCCATTTTATATAAGGTTCAAATTTACAAAATAAATTTCGCTGTATGAAGAGCCATATGGGATTTAATATCTTTGCTTTTATGGGTTATATATCTTTGTAATTTAAATTGGAAATTTCTTTTAGTAAGTAAAGATATTCTAACCCGACAGCTTTCAATTTCAACGCCAAAACATAACAATGATATTAGAATATAAGATGTACATACGTCATCATTTCGCAAAATCACATTTGATCGCTCGCTCGATCGCACAAGTTCGCTTTCGAACTAGTATTGTCCATTCGACTTCCCTAATGCGGACTTCGTTATGGTTTCTCGACTAGAAGCCATCAGTCTCCTTGCATAGCCATATACTATGATAGAGAATTCTAGAATCAAGCCCAAAATCCATATCAAATATTCGCCATCAAGAATCAAATGAAAAATCCTAACACGAAATGGTGTAATTCACCTCGAACTTGTGTACTCAAACTTGGATCAATTCAATTATGCGAATAAAACAGCATACGTACAACTTATATAATTATTCCAACTTGTTAAATATATAGTTTCATAAAGATGTTACTAAGTTAAAACATTTAAGCTAAATTTTATTCAAAATTATTTTGAAGACCAAATTCTTTTCAAAACATTTCAAATCTAAATTTCATATTAGAAAAATTTAAAATTTCCTTATTCATTTACTTAACCAAACAGTTTCAACTTATTTAAATCATATTGCTTCATACTTAAACATTCAAAACAAACTTATATACTTTATCAAAATACTTTTCAAAATTTCTTAGCTTTGAAAAGTTGACCTTGATTTGAAAGTGCTCGAACCTTCAAAATAGTTGAAGAAATCATTTTAAAATTCAAGAGTTGGAAATCAGCAACAATCAGTAAGTCAATTTCAAAAGATAGCTTTATATCAAATTCGAAACACGAGGGCTGAACACCGGCTTACTTCAAATCATTTCAAGTATATATATACATATATCTTCCGAACATCAAATCATACTTTGAAATTTGAAATCAAAATCGGTTTCGCAAAATCACTCGAGTAGCAATGCTACTAAAGTGGCCTCTCCCCACTATGAAACTCGAAAATCAATGTCGATGATGCGTGCACTCATCACCGAAATTATTTTCCAGCGACATAAGTGAGTTCTGGACTTCTATTTTCTCAAACTTCTTTTGGAATTTCTTCAAAATCATTCGAAACTCATTAAAATCATTGGAAACATTTCTTATTCGGAAAATACTTTCAAACCGTATTATTATATATTTACAAAACCTTAAAACCAATTTCAAAATACCGGAGTTCAATTCTCGAATTTCAAATTTAAAGTCCTTTAGTTATAAATCATTTTTATATAAATCAATTTCTTATATAACTTTTCAAAATTACAAATCCTTTCGAAACCTCAAATTCTCATTTTAAAAAGGGTATATAATCTTTATCGAAAATATTTCACTTTTATATATAGAATATAATCATACTTATAAAAATAATAATTTCGATTTAGAAAACAATTTCTTAAAATACAAACAAACCCGATTTCAAAGGATGATTTAAGAATGGATTTCAAACAAAGATAGAGATTCAAATTAGAGGGACTCTAATCGATTAGGATTTCTGATTCGAAGATAAGTTCGAACGAAAATGAGATAATTAATTACAAAACAATAGATCGATACAGTTATATAAATCGCGGGCGACCTTAACCGGGTCAACCGTGACTTCAAGAATATAATCGATGCGGAAATCTAAGGCAAATCGACATTCGATCGCAAGAGATAGAATTCGGCATATCAAGAGATAGCAGCATCTAAACCGAGTGATATATAAATCTTCGGTGATTCAATGCCAATTGTAAAGGAGTTTCACCCCTTTACAAAACATTCAAAGATCGGCGGGATTGCCTATTCTTATAGAGATCATTCGAAGTGGAGTTATGGGATACTCCAGAATCAAAAGAATACCAATAGAGAGAGACAAGAATGAATTTTGGAACCGTAGGGAACGTTCCAAAGTTCAAAGGAAATCGAGTCAAAAGGAAGAGATTTAACTCGAACGAAAGTGATTCTGTAAATAAATTTACTATATATGCTAAGCTTTGCCTAGAGCCAAAGCTCTGATACCAACTGTAACGGGACGTCGCCAGTGGGGTAACGCCCACCGTAGCATACAGCTGTACCTGTGTTCTGCCTTTACAGCCAGCCTCTCGACTGCACCAACCCCACAGGAATATGTAGGAGTAAGAGTCACCCGCTCACTACCAAACCAAATGCGAGAACCCCCTATCATGCTGCACCCTCTAAGTGCATAGGCAGACACACATGTCGGACTTGAATAATTCAAAATATCAGATTGTTATTTAAATTTGGCAAAACTCAGCATATGCAGTAAATACATCAATCACATAATCACAAACACAGAGTAATACAATGATACGCAGCGGAATAGATAAAATAGTAGTTCATGAAGCTACTATATAAACATCAGAGTTAGAAATAAAATACAACAGAATATCTCAAATACAGTGAAGTCTCCAATCCAAACAGATGACTTCTGTGAACGAATCAACTGGAAAGCTGGAAGCTGAATCAAAAGTTGGATCTCCAAACGAAGCTCCAAACTCCAAAGGTGAGTCTCAAATGCTGTATCACTCAGTCTGACCCGAGCGTAAAGCAAAACACAAAACACTCGAGTCAGGATTAACATTCTTATATAAATAAATCCAACTCAAGTGAAATATCAACTGAAATATAAGTAACTTAAAGGATGTTTGGGATAACCATCCTCTAAGGATCTTCAGAACTATCTACAAGGTGGAAATATACATTATAACACCGTGGTCATTCCAAATTAATTTATACTTCAACCAAAATATCATTTCATTTCAAATATATCTATTTTCCAAAATAGTATATATATAGGTTAAATAATTTAAAAGTACAATATTTATAATTTCCCCAAGTCTCACAAATTGCTTCAAATCAACTCAAATTCCAAATTCAATTTTATTCAAAGCTCAATTTATCAATTCAATTCAATTCTAAATAGATCATTTAAATTTTCAATATATTTCAAAGCTTTAATATTCAACATTTTCAAAGTTAAATTTAACAGTTTCATATAGCTCTTGATTTAACTTTATTATTATTTAATCAGGGAATATCCACTTAATAGATTCAATATCATTTAACTAGCCTTAAGTTACATTTTTACCAAATATTTCCTTCAATTTATTTAAACAAGAAATATTCATTAAATTACTTAAATCAAACCCAAGTTATAAATCATATCTTAAATCTCAATTTCAATAAGTTTCAAATCGGTTTAATTAAATGAAATTCTTTATCGAATACAATTTCAACTAAATTCAAATTATCTTCCCAACCTTAACTTATTCAAATTATTATCGAAACCTATTTTGAAATATACATTTAAATTCTTAACTATATTTTATATATTAAATCAATCTTAATTTAAATTCAATATTATTATTAAATCCATATATATCATTACCATTTATATAAAATAAATTAAGAATCAATATTTATTAAAACCATATATTTCTTTCCAAAATCATAGAATTTATTTTCAAAATACTTATATATGGACCAACGGTGTCTGTATATATATCTATCATATGGTTAAGTGATACGGACATTTATCATTTCAATCCGTAATTTAAATTTATACGGGTAGATATCATTTCAACCCGTAATCCCAAATTCAATTCAAATGAAAATCGCTTGGGTTTATCATTTCAACCCATAACGATTTTCTCCTATTCTAAAGTCCGTTCGGGTATGTATCATTTCAACCCATAGTGAATTCTATACTAATAGGGAACTTGCAGAGTGATAACAGATAATATAAAATACAACAACAGGCATATATCATCAATAAAAATAACAGATACGGGTGTCAGATGTCACAGGTGAACAGTTACAGATAATAGCATATATAACAATTTAAATAACTACAGCAGCATATTTCAATTGCTATTTCAAATGAAATCACATTTAAATAATAAAAGAACGTTAATCGTGAGTGATTGCTCACCTTTCGAGGTTAGAGGAGTTTGACAACAGAACAAGCTACGTATTCCAAGGCAAAGCAAGATGGACACGATTCAATGATCAAAGCTGATAGATAGGAGTTGACGAAATCAAGTCAGAACAGGATCGATGAAGATAATTGGTACGAGCGACATATGCGTGTATATATATATATATTAAGTCATATCCTAAGTCCAAACGTATATATTAAAATAAGATAAATACATTATATTTGTTTACACATAAATTCAACCACATATTAACTAAATGTATATATATTTCAAATCATTGTTTTAACCAAAACACATATATCAAAATCAACACATATATATTACATTCTTTTTAAAATTTCATATATACACGTCTATATATATATTTCTTTTCCAAATATATGTTTTAAAATTTGTTACAAAAATCTATTCCAACCTCAATCTTATATATATACTATAAAACATAACTTAGGCAAGATATAACTTACACACATATATCATTAAATCAGATAGATAACTTAACATGCGATATATATATATATATATGCAAACAACTATATGCGTATCCAACTTATGAAATGCAGACTTAAATAACCATAATATAATAACAAATATATATGGTATGCAAATAGCTAGTGACCTGTGCACTTTCATATAGGTAACAAAACTTCAAAGCTTTCATATCAAAGTATATATATAAACTATTGAGTATGAATTAAAGAAGGGGAATGGCAACAAATCATAGCAGCAGTCAGGTTCAAAAATGTAGATATTTTCATACGATATCTAAAACTAATATTGTAACCTCGAAAATATGGGAACTTGATATACAACCAGCAAAAACATCTGTTTTATAAATAAAATACATGGTACTAAATATTGTATATCTATAAAATATGATATAACTTATATATATAGACTAATACATACGTTTCAAAACCAAACTCATATAAAAATGTAATTAAAGTCAGTCTTTGAAATAGCCTGGAAAAGAAAAAAAAATCTATATATTGCTCTTTTAATCTAGATAGGTTCAAAACAGAAAAATATAGCTGTAGACATGTAGTTATATTATACCATAGTCTTTAGTTAAAATTATATATAAGTTAACTTTATACTACAAGTCATATCTATATAAATATTTTGGAAACAGCTATATATAAAGTGTATGCGTATGTCTTATTATATCATTTCAAAATCTTTATACATAAAGCGAAGCACGGTAGGATTATATCTATATATATATCGCATAAAACAGATAAGAAAGCAACAATACCAGGGTCTTAAAATAGGCAACATACATATTACATTTAATCTATATAAATATATATACAAGCAAACTGGGTTATACTTGCATGGATAACAGAGTGTATTATATCAATATACATCAAAGCAAATTCGAATCTTATATAACGAGAAAAAAATACAAAGCTTACAAGGGAAGATGAGAAGATAGAACTTGGCCAGCAGTCTTGGCAACAGGGTTGCGCTCGTCTATAAAGCAAGTGCTGTGGGATGGTGATTGCGCGGATGACGAGGCCGGAGTGAGGTGATGGGAAAGGAAGAAAAACTCACGGCACGGTATCGGAGAGAGTGGTGTGGAGGATAGGGTGATGGGACGAACGTGGTGATGCTCACGTGAAGGCAGGGGAGGGGAATTGACTGCATGGCCGTGGAAGGCTAGGAGATGGCGAAGAGGGGGAAGCATGTGGATCTCTCGGCGGTGAAGGCTAGGGAAAGTGGTCAGGCTTGCTTGCCACGCGGTGGAGATACAAGGTGGGTAGTCTCGGCAGGCAACAGGCAGGTGGCTCGGTCGTAAGGTGAAAAATGAAGACGTGGGTTGGCTGCTCATGGTGGTTTCCGGCAAAGGAAGAGGATCGGTCAGTGGATGGTGCGTTAGGGTGGTGGGAACTTCGGTGATGGCCGATCAAGGGGGAGATGTGGTGAACGGTGATGGGATGGAGAAAGGTTTGTGGTGGAGGGTCGCTTTGTAGGCAGAGGTTGGAAGAGGAGAGAAAGAAACGAGATTTGAGGAAGAGGAAAAATGCGGATCTGAATATAAGTTTTAGAAAATATTTTATGCAGGGTAAAATATAAAGAAATAAAGATAGATGTGCGAAATAAACGTAGAGTTTTTGTATGTTATAAACTTTTGAAATGGCATGGAATTGCAACAGCTGAACTCTGATTGATAAGCTATTAAATCAATTTATTATTTTGGAATTCACGTTCAAATTTGAAACCGCAAAGAAAAGCTAACGGTCACAATTGATGGTACCGATACGGTGAACTGTTTTACAGATTCCGTTGTCCATCGGATGCCGAAACAAGCAAATGAATATACCATGGAGATCAGCATGACGTGACGATCAAAACGGTATACAAATATTAGTGGTACGATCATCCGATCAAAAGTCGATAATCGGTACCAGAAATGCTGCTATTTGGCCAGAATTAAGATAAACGGAGCAGTAGAAGTCCAAATTTGGAAAAACGAATTTCGCAGTCTGATTCAGAATGATCTGAATAAATTTTCTCCTGTTGACATATTTTGGTTTCGGAAAACTTTTAAATTCACTGTTATTAACCGGTTTGATTTGAAATAAATTTCACAGGAAAATAAACTTCAATATTATCAGATGAAAATTTACCAATTGCTATATTAAAATAGACGTATTTCAAATAATAAATTTTTATTTTCAAATTTTATTGTTTAAAATTTCACAAAATTTCAATTAATTTAACAATTAAAATCACTAAAAGTTTGAGTCGTTACAATATTCGATTATCAAAAACGATAATCAAATTTCTCAAATCAACAAATATTCGATTATCAAAAACGATAATCAAATTTCAAATTCAACAAATAATTGATTATCTCAAGCGATAATCAAATTCCAAATTCAATAAATATTTGATTATCTCAAGCGATAATCAAACTTCAAATTCAACAAATATTTGATTATCTCGAGCGATAATCAAACTTCAAATTCAACAAATATTTAATTATCTCAGGCGATAATTAAATCTCAAATCAACAAATATTTAATTATCTCAAGCGATAATTAAATCTAAAATCAACAAATATTTAATTATCTCAGGCGATAATTAAATCTCAAATCAACAAATATTTAATTATCTCAAGCGATAATTAAATCTAAAATCAACAAATATTTAATTATCTCAAGCGATAATTAAATCTAAAATCAACAAATATTTAATTATCTTAGGCGATAATTAAATCTCAAATCAATAAATATTTAATTATCTCAAGCGATAATTAAATCTAAAATCAACAAATATTTAATTATCTCAGGCGATAATTAAATCATAAATCAACAAATATTTAATTATCTGAAGCGATAATTAAATCTCAAATCAACAAATATTTAATTATCTCAAGCGATAACTAAATCTAAAATCAACAAATATTTAATTATCTCAGGCGATAATTAAATCTCAAATCAACAAATATTTAATTATCAAAAGCGATAATTAAAAACAACAAATATCCGATTATCGAAAGCGATAATCAGAACCCATATCAACAAATATCTAATTATCACAAGCGATAATTAGAAACAACAAATATCCGATTATCAAAAACGATAATCAGAACTCATATCAACTAATATCTAATTATCACAAGCGATAATTAGAAACAACAAATATCCGATTATCAAAAACGATAATCAGAACTCATATCAACAAATATCCAATTACCTGCAGATAATTGGAAGCAACAAATATCTAGAAATCAATTAAGAAGACTAGAAAATCAACATAAAAGCTTGGATCGATCCCATCAGATGGCGATTTTTTAATTCGCCGCATGTGCATCAACAAATGGCCGAAGCCTACCAAGTACTCAACAAATGGCGCCCAACAAATGACCCGAAGGTCCAACAAATGACCCGAAGGTCTAGTACTGGTATTTGACCCGAAGGTCCAACAAATGACCCGAAGGTCCAACAAAGTGGCTCGAAAGCACACGAAATCATCAAATATTTCAATTAACGAGTCCGGAATTAACTGAAATAGCAAACGCACATGTCCCATACCACGTGTTTTACTAAATCGTTTGATTCTCTTCATCGTTTCCTTGAAAGTGCAAAATTCATCAAAATCATCAAAACAGCATATATTCAATTAACGAGTCCGGAATTAACCGAAATGGTAAAAGTGTGGTTCCATACTCCGCACTTTTGCTAAATCGTTTAAATCTCTTCATCGTTTCCTTGAAAGTGCAAAATTGTGTATTTTGTAAAAATACACTTTACATTCTCAAACGGACAAGTCCGGAATTAAACGAATCAGTAAAAGAAAGGGGTCATAGTCCTCGATTTTGCTGAAACGTTTAAATCGCTTCCTCATTCTTTTGAAATCGAAAACTGTAAAATTTCTGAAAACAATTTTATTTATTTTGTAAAAATAACAATTCATATTCTCAACTGGACAAGTCCGGAGTTAAGCGAAACAGTAAAAGAAAGGGGTCATGATCCTCGATTTTGCTGAATCGTTTAAGTCGCTTTCTCATTCTTTTGAAAACGCAAACTGTTAAAAATTTATAAAACAATTTTCATTTTAAAACGATTTTCCAATCACGTGATTAAAACAGCAAATCAGTAACAATTTCGGTAAGGAAATCGTACTTCTCAAAATACCGTAAAAACGGTTACAAATCAGTATTGCGGAATAACCGCTTGAAAATCCACTTTTAAAACATGACGGTTACTGAAGCCAAAGCGACAGTAATTTTAAAACGTCAAAATCACATCAAAACAATTTACATCAAAATGTAATATCAGTGAATTTTCATTCATCAAAAGGCCACAAAACACCGTGCTTCAAAAATTTAGCATTGGTGTAAAAATCCCGTTATAAATTAACGGCAACAAAATACGTTTCATAACCTAGCATCGGTTCAACGTAAAATAAATACAGTAACGTGCAATTCATTTGAACGCACATTATAATATAAACAAGGAAATCATTAGAGTGTATCTTCAATGAAGACAACTCAAAACAGCAAAGGCTAATCAATAGATGATTAGTACAAAAGAAAGCCAGCGGAAATTTCAACAAAATCACATATCTGCAATTTCTTCAAATTCTCAATTCGGATTCGAAATTGTCAAAGAAACAAAATAATTACAGCTATGTAAACCACAAATGAAATTCATATCAATTTCGTATTCTGATTTTTAAATCAAAAAGATTATCAGTTATACTCAGCGAAGACAGTTTCACTGTTTCCGCTGCGCACTCTGATAAATAGAACACAAATCAATCAAATCATCAGAACACAATTTCATCAAAACAACAAAACACAACTCAACTTTTACTTTTAAATAATGATATTTAAAAACTTTCGTCTAAATTTCAAAACCTTAGTTTTGACTCAAAGCACAAATAAAACATGGACCAATA
This sequence comes from Allium fistulosum, assembly GCA_030737815.1. Classification (NCBI taxonomy): domain Eukaryota; kingdom Viridiplantae; phylum Streptophyta; class Magnoliopsida; order Asparagales; family Amaryllidaceae; genus Allium; species Allium fistulosum. The sequence continues at coordinate 370,697,945 of CM060902.1, read as the reverse complement.
GTTGTAACATATGTTCCATTCGAGTTAAGTTTTATATTATGTCCATAAACCCCAAGCTCTGATACCAACTGTGAAGCCCCACCTCTATGCTCATAATAACAAAGAGTATTAAATGAAATACTGTCTATTATTACGAAGAATAAGGCTGGATAGGAGCGACCATCCGTAATTGGCCTTACACTAATATTGGTTATCTCGATAGGAGTGGTATATACTTTTTATTTTTCATCTATTATTTATTTACTCCCATCGACATATCCAATTATCAGTATAAAACAAACTACGATAGTTCATAATAGTTTAGGACATTAGATATAACAATAACACAGATAATATAAATGCGGAACACAGATTAACAAAAATCTCATATATATATAACCGATGTCAATTACAATATAGTTGACACAATACATATGATACTGACAACTTCAGAAGATGTGAAAAGTCTTCAAATCCCGAACAGCAACTCAAAGAAGGAAATCTACAACCTGAAATAACTCGGGTCTGACCCGAGTATTAAATTCAAAAGAAAATAATACACGGGTCAGTCTAATTCAAACTCAGTTATTAGTGCATAGAAGCAATAATAATCTCAAATAGATGACGGTCACAAAAATCACGTATATCCAACTCTCGATACGAGAATTGGATAACGGCAGGTGTAACACCAAACAGTGTAAATCAACAAATCGGCAATCTCAAAACGATCAATCAAATCATAATTCAACTCCAAAACATTGAAATTAACCAACGAAACAATTCAACGAATCGAAACATCAATTTAAAGCTGTCGAAACTGATAGGGCTGCAGTACAGGCACGCGTGTACTGCCGCGCCACTATCGCAAGAGATGCACAAAAACTCAGTGAAAGTCACACTGATCACAAGGTCAAACCCCGAAGTACCGGATTCAACTCAAGTGATTCAAAAACAAATCCCAACAGGGGGAAAAACTGCAAAACACATGCAACTGCAGACATAAGCGAATACGAAGCAACCACCACGATGAAACTACAGTAGCAAACAGTTGCAAAGACAAGGGCAGAATGCAACTACAAAGAAGACAGTGGCAACAGTTCAGAGGACAGTGAACTAAAGTAAAGACCACAAACTAATATCAAAGGCAAAGACTCAACAATGTCAAAGCCCAGTGAAACCCAAGGAATGCACTTCAATGAATCAGTGTTCACAAGTGCAACTGTAAGCTAGAAGTCTCGAAGCTAATGTAAAGTCGAATGTAATATAAATCAAAGGTGAATAAAGTCATGGTCGAACATTTACAAAATAATAAAGGCAAAGTAAAGCCAGACATGCCAGAAATTCGAAGGCAGATAATATCACCTCAACATCACAATCAAGTGCAAAGAAGACTGCAATGTACTCAAGTGATTCAAACTGCAAGATGTACCAAATGCAAAAGCAGACTAAAGTACAAAACGCAGAATCAAGTAACAATATATACAGTTTACAGTGTGGTTGAAGTAAGACTACAACCCAGAATGCATATGAAACCAACATGGCCAAGAAATGATAACAGAAACAAACTCAATACCCACTCTAAGCAACAGGTATAGTAATACTTCAATGATCAAGAAAAATCGAAACAAAGTGGCAATATGATCAGAACTACGGCAACAGATATGCGACACTTTAAAAATCAAGACGGAGCTAGTTCGAACTCATCAAAACAGTGATAACCGTGGTAAGCAACAGGAAATTCCAATCTCAGTAATGCCGAAGTCAACAGAGAAGAAGGCCCGAGATATGAATTAAATTTACAGTGAAGTCTAAAAGAAAAGATTATCACAGAACAAAGTCGAGATGATCAGATTCGAAAGTTAGGTACTGTACAGAGAACATTGAATCAGTGTGCATGTATGGACACTTAAATGATCAAATTCAGGCCGAAACAGTACCCACAAAAATACTACCAAAAGTGATCAATGAATATGAAATGAGCTACAGATCTGAAACCACAAGGGTAGTCATACTCAAAATCAGGGGCCAGACATGCAACTCTCTACAATATGTACAAAGGGGGTACGTATCTACATGAAGTCAGATAACAAATGGACATCAAAATTCCACTTAAACTCACATATGAACAGGGTACAAAGGGGGTACATATCTACAAGAATTAGTCGAAACTGCAGTAATGGCTGAGAATCAAAATCAAAGCTGTAAGCAAATTGCCAAAGTCATAGAGTAGCAGCAAAAATCAAACCGGTATGAAACTACTACCAAAGACAGTAAACCATATAACCCAAGTCGAACAAAATAATATTGCCACACTCACATTCGAAAATCATCAAAGCAAAGCCCAACATTTTCCTAAATCAAAGTTAATCCCAAAGTCACCAGAATAAAGGAGTTCGAACAAAGCCCACTTAAACAAAACTGGAAAATCAGAAATCGAACACCAAAAATCGAAACCACAATAATCGCGAAATCATTCCACGTCGAAGGAACCACAAAACATTCGATACAATAGCAATCGATTTAAAATGGCCAACATCGAAACCCCTAGCCATCAAATAAATTCTAACGGAGTCGAACTCAACAAAACCCAAATTTTCACAACCAAACCAATAATCGAAGTTAACAAGAACGAACAAAAACCAACAGGGTCGAGTGGATTAGATGTGAGTTTTCACTCACCTTAGACAAAGAGGAGCAGCCGCGGCGAAGAATCGATTGAGCAAGGTAACATGCGACTAACTCTTGAATCGATCGAACAAATCAAGGCCGTCGCCTTCGAATTTCTGAAGCCCTAAATGAAGATCGAAGCCGCCATTAATGTTCGTCTCGTTTTCTTAGCCTAGGGTTTTCGAATGAATGAAAGGAGGGGTCGGGTTTCTCCTTGACAAAAGAGAACGGCAACATAGGAATAAAAACGTGGGCTAGATTCAAAAGCCCATTTCAATCATTTGAAAATTGTTTAAAAGAATATCAATTTGATTCAAATTCCCAAACAACGTTTTACAATTCTTATTTACTCTACTTACAATGTTTAATAGAGAATTATACAAATCAAAAGAAAATGAATTTCAGATTGATTTAAAATCTCTAACCACGTATAACAATTTTATTAAAGAATTTAAAATACAATTTAAAACTCAATATCAATTGTCAACTAGGTTAAATAGTCATTTTGTCGATAATTAAAATTTACAAAAATCCCGGTTGTTACAGACATGATATGAATAAATAAATATGAATTGTTGTAAGTAATAAAGAAAAATAAATGAAATAAACACTGAATGGATGAATGGGAATAAATTTTTGTAAGAGATAAATGTAAGTTAAAGAAATAATCCTTGTATGAATGAAAAGAAAAATAAAAACTGTAAATATTGTGAAAGAAATTTAATAAGAATAACTCAAGTACATTGTAAATTATTGTTTGTTTTGGTTTACGGGTTGTTTGGGATAGGATACTTCTAATTGTTTAAGATGTATGAATAATCTATTGAGTTTATCTAAGATTGTTGAGTAAATGGTATACTTGGTAGTTATTTTTCATTCTATGTGATTAAAAGTGTCTTAACCCGAACAAACCATTTGTTTGTTTGCTATGATGGATAGTTGATTTTATTGATTTCATATGATGATAGTATGTTGTGGTTGCCAGTGATTGTTGTTTATATTGATTTGTTTGTTAGTAGTTGAAACAACGTTAAACATTTCATTTTATTTAATTATTAACCTCTTTGGATTATATAAGTGAAATACAGGTTATGGAAGCAATTGCTACTGCTTTTGGTTTCATAAAATAAGCGTTGTTTGCCCGACAAATAGGTACGTTCTCGGATTACGGTTTTATAGCGATATTATATTACTTTTCCACTGTTGGGATATATTATTTTGAAAATTTTTGATATATATTATTATTATTGATAATATTATTTTCTCCTGAGCCTCTCCGTACAAAGTAGACTCTGCCGAAATTTTTCATGAATTTTGGACTTAGAAAATTTTGAGAAATGTTTTCCAAACTTTATTAATTTGGGAATAAAAGGATTTAATTGTTATAAATTGATATATTTTATTTAAATTATTTGAGTTGTTAATTTATTTGTTTATAAAGTTAATATTTTGAATAAGTTATATTGATTCTTAATTCCTTCTCTTCCCTACTTTTTCCTTTTCGGGGACGAAAAGTTTTGAGTGGGGGAGAGTGTAACGACCCATAAATTTTCGATAATTAAAATGGTTAATTAAATAAGATTTGTGATTTAATATTGGAAGAAATAACAATTTGTAATTTAATAATGAAATGAATACTAAAATGAAATGTAACAATGTTAATTAAAGCTAATTATTAACAATTTGAATGAAGCTTCAATAACTGAAATAATGTAAATGTTATACTTGGTTATAAATGGAATATGGGAAATCAAATGTAAATAGTGAGACAATTAATGAAATAATATATAATTGATAGTAATTGAATAAAATCAGTACTATGTAAGTAATTACAATATTTGTTTGTAATAATAAACTTGAAAATGTTATTTAATGTAGTAATGGTGACAACTGTTGTTCGTTACCAATATATTTAAATAGCAAATTTAATGTAATTAAGCATTACCTTTATGTAAGTTAAGATAATAACTGAAAATCGTGAATGTAATCAAAGGAATAAAAATGTTAATTTTATTCGTAAGGAAATAATTGACTTATTTGGAAAATGAAACCAAGATAAATAAATTAATCGAGATTTTAATTATAATTAATGTGTGGAATTGACCAAAATTCAATCAAATGGAAATATAATAGTTAATGCAAATAAAAGATGGAAATTGGAGTATATTAATGTAACGAAGGACAAATAAAGATTTACTATGTTATTAAAGTAATAATTGATTGAGTATAAAGATTTAACTCAAATAAAATCAATTTATTGGAATTAATTATAAATAATGGGATTTAATTACAATTGAAATTAAACACTGTAATTGATAAATTAATCTACTTTGAATTGATATCTAAATTTGTTTTAAATTATGGTAAATGTTCAAGTAATCTAAAATGATAGAAATTGTGATTTATTAACTTTGAATTGAAAAAGTGATTTAATTAATTAATTTAATATTAATTAATTTAATTAATGTGAAAATAGCCATTTTGGCCACTGACCCGGATTTCGACGAAACTAGTTTCATCGGATCTGTAACGGTGAATTATTGTAGGATTTCAAGTTTCGTAGTGATCAGACTTGTCGTTTGATCGTACATGCTCGAAACGCCTAGAAATCAATTGAAATCAATTTGAAATAAGCTGATTTTATCATAACTTCTTCATACGATTGAATTTGGACTTGAAACCTGTTCCATTGATTTTAAAATTATTGAAAACATCTATTTTGATATATGGGATGACCCATTTTCGTTCCGGAGACGAAACGAGCTTTTCGGGTCGTTTATAGTTCAACTTTCAAACCGATCCAATCCATCCGTTCCTATTTCTGATCTGCCTATATATATCCAGTTATAAACCCTAGCTATTCTCATTTCTTATTGTCTGTACGTACATTTCTTTCTCAGCTCCTCTTTCCAATGACAGACAAACCAAAACCCTAATTCCCAAATTGCAAATTCAATTCCAAAATCAAACTCCTCCAAACCTTGACAAATTATATATCAATTCAAAGCTCTCGATGAGCGTAATTTACTGGTGCAGTTCATTTTTCAATTCGAATCATCGGTTGTCCAGAAATTGCGGATGAACCTCGGCCGTTCGTTTTTGGGTTTTGATGATCCAACAGTGGATCGTCGTCCGATCAACGATCAGGAGGTATGGAATTGTAGAGGGCGACCTACAAAGCAGATCAATGGGTTCGCCTTGGGTCCTAGATGGCCAGAATCACCTCGAACGGCGTTGATAAGGCGGCGGTGACGTACAGCTATTAGGCGACCGGAAGTGGCTGTTTTTGGCGTATGGGGGCGGCTTAGGGTGGTGGTCGCGGTGGAGCTATTGGATCCGACCGATGGCGATCATGGGGGCGGAAAAATTTTGAGGGAAGATGGCGGCACTGTTCCTACTCGCGAACGCATAGGGTACGCGTATTAGGGTTCGTGATTGATGGGTGACGTGGTATTATTTATTTATTTATTTATCTGTTTTATAATTTGAAATTCTAATTTCTTCTAATGCATATAACTTTTACATACGAGGTCAAATTCATGCGCGGTTTGATCCGCTGGAATCGTATCGAAATTCTGGGCATTTTGTCGCTCGTTTAGACGTATTCGGAGACTGTTTGAATTTTGGGTTAAAATTGGATTTAAATTCGATTTAAATTCAAAGTTGAGTGTTTTAACCCACTCACAACTTCTAAAATTTCTTATGTTTGTTAAATAAAATTTATGATGTGATTGGAAATTTATTTATGACTGTTTGGTATATTTTAAATCGCCATCTCAGTTAATTTGAATTTATTTGAATTAAATCCTTATTTAATTTATTATTGAATATAAATTTCCAGTTAAATACCTGTTATTGATTATCAATTCTATATTGATATTTATTGATTGATTTGGATGATGTTTGTAATGGATATTGATTTTTGATATTGGATGAATGGATGTTGTATTTTATATCGTTATAAACTGCAAGTTCACTATGGGTTGAAATGATACATACCCGAATGATCTATAGATTAGGGAAAATCGTTATTGGTTGAAATGATAGACTCGAGCGATTTTATGGATTTTATTATTAATTCGGGATTGCAGTTTGAAATGATATATAACTGTAACATTTTAAATTGCAGATTGAAATGATAAATATCTGTATCACTTGACCCTAGGGTAGAGAATTATATACGGACACCGGATTGGTTAAATTAAATGATTTTAAAATCCTTATTTTTCGAATTTAATTAAATGATATTTTGAAATAAAATTTGATTTATATGAATTGAATTATTATTGAAAAATCAAGTTTTATGCTAAAATGTGACTTGGTTTAAAGGAATTGTTTTAAGAAATTAAATTGAAAGCTAAAGTTGGACTTTTAAGTATAAATGAAATTCTATCGAAATTAAGTTATTGAAGTTGTTTGAAAATACTTTGAAATATTTTGAAATTGGAGTAATCCGAATTGATATTTCAACATGGATTGAAACAATATGAAATTCAATAGTTTATTGAAATGTTAAATTGAAAGGTTTGGAATTTGGTTTGTTGACTTGGAAATTGAAAATGGTCCAAATGTGTTAAAATGAAATGAGTAGTTTAATTTGATATTAATTCCAAATTCATGTTTTAATATAAACTGTTTAAAAATATATTATTTCAAAATTTCTAATTATTAAGATTTCAAAGTATTAAACCATTTTAACATGTATTAATTATATTAAATCATTTTAACCTATTTTAAACCATTTAATTTATTTAAACTAGTTAACCTGTTTTAACTTATTTTAGATCTAATTAATCTATTTTAAAGCTATTTAATCTATTTTAATTATATTTAATCTATTTTAAATCTATATTAACTATTTATAACTATTTATAACTATTTAATACTATTTTCTTCTAAATTCCAAACTAAGTAAAATGGATGGGTTTATATTCAAATTCTCGATTTTTTTAAGTGAATATGGTTAGTGATGTTATAACCTAAGTTGGGAATTAAATAAAATATTTGGTTTAATAAGATATTTTGAAATGGGAGTTTAGCCTATTTTGGAAATATGACTTTTGAAAGGAAATATAATTTCGAACTATGAATTCAAATGTGATATGATTTCAAAGGTGAATATGATTTCGGAAGTAAGTAATGATTTCAAGAGTGATATGATTTGAATTGAATATGATATTTTGATATCAATTATGAAATGATTTTGAAAATGTAAAAGAACCATCCGGTGTGTAATAAGTGATTGGTTGTTAAAGTGATCGGGATCGGATATTGTCGTACTCTCTGCCGATACCGAAAACCACTTTGACAGCTGTGTATGCGGTGGAGAATCCAGAATGTAGTAGGATGGTTGGCGACGATCCTATATGAGGTATATACGTGGACCTGACTCCTATGAGTTAACTTAAGGTGGCTAAAACAGGAGCAATTGACGGGCCAAGTGAGGTCATTCCTCCGATTTGGCACACTCCTTCGATACTATATTCTGACTTTGCGATTGATTTGATGGTCACCCTCGATTTTTGATTTGGGAGTGTGTTCTGAGGTGAGCGGTAGTAGCTGCTATGCGTTACCACCAGTCCGGAAGTGTAATTGGTATATCTACTCTGGCATTGCCTAGTTGTGTCGTGTCACCTACCCAATCAAGCCCATAACGAGTTTGTTTTGTACCATACCTATGGAGTGCCCTCTGACGACGTCTAGTACGGACGGGATTACGGTACTGTATATACTATGGGAATATATAAAAATGTGTTAAGGGGGAAATGGGTAAAGCCTTAACGCTATTTTAATAGTTTATCTTACTGTAGACATATTATAATAGCGTATTGTACTACATAGTAGATAGTTTAACGGATCCTTAGGAGATGTGAATCCCGAACATCTCTTAAGTTACTGCACTCACGTTAGACACTGGATAGGAGATGTCAAACCCCGTAAACATCTCTAACGCCATTTCACTCATATTTATTTATTTACCGTTGATTTAACTTACATAAGATCTTTTAGTTCTGATTCGAGTGTTTTGTCTTTTCAATTCGCTCGGGTCAGCCTGAGCATTTCAAGATTTGAAGACCTTATTTCTAGAGGACGAAGACGAAGATTTGTACTACTACTATTTACTATATTATTCTACTACATCATATTGTTCTGCTGCATTATCATTTATTTATCTCTGATATGTGTGACTCTGATTTTGTATTATATAAGTATAATCAAATGTTTTGTATACAGCTTCATGAACTGTTATTTGATTATTATATTTTGTCATTCCGCTGCGAGATTCTGTTTTGTTTTTTTCTTTCTTTCTCTGCTTTTTTTTATTCACGCCAATAACAATCCACCCTTCTGTATGGTTTGATTCGACATGTGTGTCTGCTTAAAACGTATAAAAAGACGGGATGTTACAATATTAAGCTTCTTAAAAAACTTGATTTGATTCCAACTAATTAAACATTATCCTTGTTTGTTTCAAATAATATGAATAAGAACTATATAACATGATTTAATAAAGGAATATTTTGGAAATATACAACGAAGTAAAATTAAAAATTAGTTTTAATCCATAAAAAAATAAAATGTTATATTGAACTAAAATTTGACAATTAGCATAAATGAGAATTAGGATGCGTTAGTGAACAATTATGATTTGAGGTTGGAGGTTGGAGGTTGTGGTATTTGTGGACAAATTGGAATAGAGGTCGGAGATTAGAGGTTGGATTTGAAGTATTTATGTAAGTATACTTTTTTATATTTGCAATAATTATTAGCTAATTATTATCAATTAATATATAGTATTGAATAGGAAGTATTATTAATTATTTAGAAAAAATTTCAAAAAATTCAAAAAAAAATAGGAATTGCGTCTGAATTATCTCAGAAAAGTCGGACATGATTAATACATCTTGTAAAAACGCTACATTTTGTAGAGTAACGCGGATCATCAAACCACTGATGTATCAATTAAGTCCGACTTATCTAATATAAGTCGGACGTAATTCTCGCTAACCGCTTTTTGATTAATGTTTGAAGTGTCCATGAACGGGGACTTAGTATGTAACTATTCCCTAATTAGATTAAATATTAATAAAATAGAATTAATTGTAATAATTCTCAAATTAGTTTGAATTGGAATTAAATGAAATTAGCAACAATTTAACCCTTTTCAGTACAATTCTTTTCGTTTGAATTTAACCTACTCTATAAACATTATTATTAACCCATCTTCAATTCTCTCCACATAGTAAAATAAAATCAAAACAATATAGCATAAACAATCTTTATAGAAAATAAAAAATAATTGCTAAGAAGTTCCGTAAGATCTCCAAATATTCAACGTTAATCATGCATTAAATAGGAAAATGCGCGCTATGTATTAACATTTTATGGTCAATGTAGCATTACTATAGAAAAATGTATTATTGTAAGTGGAATATTTAATATTACAAAAAATAGATCTAGCGTATAACAAAATAAAATATTTAAATAAAAATTAAGTTTATAGAACACCTATTTAGGACTAAAAGTTCAACATACTTTTCTCGAAATGCAACATAGAAATTTATTATTTGACTATTCTTTTACTTCATAGATGATATTTTCCCGAGTTGAGTTTCTTAAATACTTATAGTTCAAAATGGAAATAACATCAATAGTATCTTATAAATTTATAAGGAAATGAAATTCATGATCGTACTAAACAAACACAAAATAGAGTAGAGAATTTATTATGTATTAATTCTTTGATGCCAACCATAAATATGATTGTATTAATTTTAAGAAAATTTGATTGGATTCAATTATAACATCGAACAACCGAATTAGTATGTAACTATTCCCTAATTAGATTAAATATTAATAAAATAGAATTAATTGTAATAATTCTCAAATTAGTTTGAATTGGAATTAAATGAAATTAGCAACAATTTAATCCTTTTCAGTACAGTTCTTTTCGTTTGAATTTAACCTACTCTATAAACATTATTATTAACCCATCTTCAATTCTCTGCACATAGTAAAAAAAATCGAAACAATATAGCATAAACAATCTTTATAGAAAATAAAAAATAATTGCTAAGAAGTTCCGTAAGATCTCCAAATATTCAATGTTAATCATGCATTAAATAGGAAAATGCGCGCTATGTATCAACATTTTATGGTCAATGTAGCATTACTATAGAAAAATGTATTATTGTAAGTAGAATATCTAATATTAAAAAAAATAGATCTAGCGTATAACAAAATAAAATATTTAAATAAAAATTAAGTTTATAGAACACATATTTAGAACTAAAAGTTCAACATACTTTTTTCGAAATGCAACATAGAAATTTATTATTTGACTATTCTTTTACTTCATAGATGATATTTTCCCGAGTTGAGTTTCTTAAATACTTATAGTTCAAAATGGAAATAACATCAATTGTATCTTATAAATTTATAAGGAAATGAAATTCATGATCGTACTAAACAAACACAAAATAGAGTAGATAATTTATTATGTATTAATTCTTTGAAGCTAACCATAAATATGATTGTATTAATTTTAAGAAAATTTGATTGGATTCAATTATAACATCGAACAACCGAATTACAAAATAAAAATATTACCAAATTATCAAATTGACTAAATTACACATACTTTATATTGAGTTTAAAAAAATATGTTTTTTGAAATAAAGTATTTAAGTTTAAAGCTAAAAATATTAAAGGAACTAAACTTACCGTTATTTTCGAAACTGAAAGCATAGATGAGAATTAGTATTTTAACCATTTGATCTTCTATCTTCTGTATCTAGAGTATCATTTAGGTTTATAGATCATGCAATAATTTTTTAACTCATAATTATGTATATAGTATCCATTGTATTATTGTTACTGTATTAGGCCTTTTTCAAAAAAACTTGACTTGTTACCTATGCATATTCTAACTTTGATGATTCCAACTACTTGAACATGATCCTATTTGTTTGATAATGTGCAAATAATATGAATAAGAGCTAACAATATGTTTAATAAAAGTATAATTTGGAGATATACAATTAAGTAAAATTATAAATTAGTCTTAATCCATCATAAAAATAAAATGTTATATTGACTAAAAGTGGACACGAATTGATTATGATTAATAAGGATTAGTATGTAATCGTTCTCCAATAATAAATTTCAATAAAAGAGAATTAATAGTAATAATTCACAAATTAGTTTGAATTCGAAATAAATAAACATTATCAATTTTTCCTTTTAAATACAAGTCTTTCTGTTTGAAGTTAGTTTACATGTAAACATTATTAATAACACATCTTCAATTCGTAATGATTTATAAACATCTCCAAACTGCAAAATAAAATCAAAACAATATAGCATCAAATAATCTTTGTAGAAAATAAAAAGATAATTACTACTATGTCTCATAATATCTTCAAGAATTCAGTGTTAACCATGCATTAAATAGAAAAATGTGTGATATTTATGTACATTTCATGGTCAATGAAACATCACTATAGGAAAACGTATTAAACAATAGGACAATTAAGATGGATAATATCTCATATTACAAAAATAAGTCTAGGTTGAGTATAAAAACATAAATTATTTAATTAAAAATTAAGTTCATATAATACCATTTTCAAACTAAACTTTCAACATAAAGTTACATACGATAGACATAACAAAAGTGATATTTATACATCTATATTTCTTTTCTCAAATATGATGTAGAATTTATTATTTGACAGTTCTTTTACTTCATAGATATATTTTCCCCAACTTAATTTTCTTGAATTTAAAAATGGAAAAACATCAATTTTATTTCATATTATACATAATTTAAGATTGTTTGGTATATACATGTGTTAATAAACCAATTATGCTATACAAAATATACAAAGGAAATACAATTCATGATCGTACAAACCAAACACAAATCAAATGAACGTCGGTGTAAATATAAAACTTGAGAATTAAAAAATAGTTCAGTATTACATATCAAGGATTTTATAAATATGATCAAAGATTCTATGATATTGATGTATTAATAAATCCAATAACCTCTTGCGGAATACGAAGGAAACAAAGTTGATAATGATATCGATTGAGACTAAAATAATATGAAAGTATGAGATTTTTTTCCCCAACTTGACTTTGTATATACTGATAGTTCAAAATTAAAAAGGATCAACTTTACCTATTGTGTATAATAAAAAGTTTAAGATTATTTTATATCTATATGTTAGTGAACCAATTATTCGCTACGAAACGAATGAAGGAAATGAAAATGATAATCGCACTGAACGAATACAAATAAGATGAACGTCGATGTAAATAAAAAATTAATGATCCATGCTGTGACGCCCCACCTCTATACTCGCGCTAGCCAAGGACACTATGGGGTAATGCCGTCGACTAGCACGAAGAATAAGGCTGTTGAGGAGCGACCATCTGTGTAATTGCTTTGTGCGAGTACCGATATGCCAGATAAAAATATAACTTTTCATCTCAGGAGGAAATCCGACATACAGATACAAACTCAAAGCTACTACACGGTGGCTATGTATATATACTTCGGAAACAAATATAGAAATAACATAACACAAATCAGTCTCAGACAGTTCATATCACAAAGGCGGAAATAGATATGAATATAACACATGAAAGTGTACATCAGAGTAGTGGTCAAACAAGATCCACAATATCAAAAAGAAAAGATACAAGTGCAAGACAGCAGAATATGTATACATCAATGAGTCAATATATCGAATGTATACAACCAAAAACTACAAGCTAAGTAGTTAGCCAAAAGTCAGATGATGGATCCAGATAGGAAGTCATGAGGAAGCACCTGTAAAATCTCAGTCTGACCCGAGTATTATTTAAGAAGAAAATAATAAATGGATCAGTCTAGCTATAAATATCAGATAAAGTGATATAGAATAAGAGATATGGCAAAAACGTATGATAACCATAAAGTCATACTGTGATAAGTATCTAATCGAAAATCAATCCAGAGATTAATCAATATCACAAGAATCTTCTCAAAGATTAAAAAGAATGTCATATTCTTAATTTAATTCACCAAGCCACAATAAATGACATACATATCAATGCCAACTGAAAAAGGTGGTGAAACATAAATTTCAGAATTCACAACGAGAAATCCAGAAATCACATAAAGGGGGAGGCCTATCAAAAACGGAAGCATGAAAACTCCCAACACGTGTATCACAAACAATTCGGAACATCGACGCAGTACAAACGGTACGCCCAATGAATTGAAAAGCCGAGACATCGATGTAGTACAAACGGTACATCCAATGAATCGAAACACAAAACAATTCGGAACATCGATGCAGTACAAACAGTACATCCAATGAATCGAAAAGCCGAGACATCGATGTAGTACAAACGGTACATCCAATGAATCGAAACACAAAACAATTCGGAACATCGACGCAGTACAAACGGTACGTCCAATGAATCGAAAAGCCGAGACATCGATGTAGTACAAACGGTACATCCAATGAATCGAAACACAAAACAATTCGGAACATCGACGTAGTACAAACGGTACGTCCAATGAATCGAAAAGCTGAGACATCGATGTAGTACAAACGGTACATCCAATGAATCGAAACACATTAAAAGTACTTGGGTCGCTAGCCCACAAAGAAATGAGACGAAGCTCAATAAAATGAGGTACAATCCTCCAAGTGGACAAAGAGACATTGCACCTTGCTAGTCTAAACCATAAAATGATCATCATCGATCATCAAGAAGTGTCAATTACATTAAGCTAGTAAATATATGAGTTTAGCTTCATGTCCCATAACCACTAGCTTAACTTAAATATTTACGAACAAATTGTAGATCTCCACTAGAAAATTTGTCACAAGAGATTCAATCGAACAAGTCCAAAAATTAACCGACGAAGTAAATGCAAGCGTTTCATACCACTTGTTTTGCTAAGCCGTTTAATTAGATTTTCTCATACGAATAAGGTAAAGGTTTGTATATACTAATAGATTAGAAAACGGTTTTATAAACGAACTTTGTATTAAAAATAGAGTTGAAATCATCTTTGTAAAGAGTTTGAATATTTACTACTAGTATATAAACCTTTGTATTTTTAAAGTGACGAGCCATAGAAATGATTGTAGAAACAATCAATCATCAAAAATTCACATACGAAAACGTGAATCAAATCCATTTAAACCGATAAAGAATCCATCGAAATGGATATTCAAAAATCCCGAAAAAGGAGTCATCAAGGTCATAATAAATGATAACAACAAATAGGATCATCATGAATCGATTCAAATTGGAAATTCAATCCCAAAAGGCAAAGTGGGCAGAAACAACAAATTCAGTTGACTGAACAGAGATTTTCAGTTGATTGAATTCTGCCTGGAAACTTTCTGTTTCCAGGTTCAGTCGACTGAACAGAGATTTCAGTCGACTGAATCATGCCTGGAAACTTAGTCAAGCTTCATATATTATAGATTTTACAAAATAACCAAAGATTATGTGATATCTATATATTAATAAATCCAACAGCCTTCTAAAAGTATAAAGGAAACCTAATTCATATCTATACAAATTGTAACAAAATATGAAGAAAATAATTTTTTGGACACAAAATTTGAAGTAAATATCGGAAATCGTATATTTAGAGCTAAAACAAAAAATTCAACCTTAAATTAAATGAAAATAAATATAATAAAATAAAATTCAAACCATTAAATCCACCTTGATAAATCAGTAAGCCAAGGTTTTTGGAGGCTTTTAGACAATTTTTTCATGAAAATTATAACACTGAAAGCCACAAATAGAAACACAATTTCTACAAAATATAAATAAAATGATAATTTTTTATATGAATAGAAATTGAAGAACTAACGATGAATTCAATCAAATTATATTGGATAAAAAAATTAAAGAGAAGGGCTAAAAGATTATTTGGGTAGAGTTTTTAAGTTGATTTAGATTGGAAATAATTTTTTTTTAGTTTTTTATTGAATTATAGTATACATATGAAACGGGGGAAGAGTTAATATAATGAAAAAAATTTAAATAGGAGGGATGTAAAATAATGATGGGAAACAAACGTGGAATGAAAAAACTATAATGATAACATGGAGAAGTGGAGGAGATCTATGTTAGATTACAAAGAAATAATGATTATGAGTTTATCTAAAGAAATAAATGTACACAAGAATATTTTATCAAAAGGAATAATGATAAAATTAATTGCTAGGTTAACGATAGTAGTTTTGTGGACAACTAAAAATTTTTAGGGGACCTAAAAGGAAAATTGTACCAAAAATTTAGAAGAATGCAATGTGCAGTCTGAGGGTGGATGACAGATAAAAATGCTAAGAGTTCTATATTTTTTTTCTTATATATAATCTTTAATAATAGTTGTAATACATTCGGTATCACACTTTTTTGGTATCAACGTGAACTACCAAAAATAACCCTCTAGGAATATTACTAAATAGTAATATCACTTAAAAATAGGATCTAACAGATAAGTTTTTTTACCAATTCAAACGCCCCTCCATGGATATTATCGAAATATTAATATAATTTAAAAATTGGATCTAACTTTTTTTTTCAAAGTCGTTTTTTATTAATTAATAACAGAAACAAAAATTCAAACTAATAAAAAATTAAATCATTCTTCATTAATTAATAATAGAAATAAAAATTTAAATTAGTAAAAAATTAGATGTTGCAATTTAGAAAGTAAAATAAGAACTAACTGCATAACATTTCAACGTAAAAATACGGTTAAATATTTGCGCAAATCATATTTTTTCGAACGTGTTAAACATATACAATTTATAAAAAAACAATTCATACGGAAAGTGTATTCCATCATCACGCGCGAAGCGCGTACCGTAACACTCGTCACTTAAAAATAGAATCTAACAAATAAAATACTTTACAAATTCATTTTTTTATTAATTAATAATATAAATAAAATTTTAAACTAACAAAAAATTAGATATTGAAACTTAAAAATAAAAATTCAAATTAATTACATGTGATTCAACACAAAAATATGCTAAATATTTATGGAAATTATTTTCTCCTGACTATATTATACAAATGTAATTTGTAGAAAAACAATTTAAGTGCTTTCATTACGCGCGAAGCGCGTGTTATAATGCTCGTAGAATCGATATGGATTGGGTTTGGACCAAAACAGTTAGCATCCAGAGAGCTACTTAAAAGCACCTACAAAATCTACATCTGTTTATTCGTTCTTTCGTTTTTTTCCTTTTCCTCGTTTTTTTTATCAGTACTTTCTTCTTCTTTTTCTTGGGTTGAGTCTGTACTTGTGTTGAGAAACATAAGGTTGCTAATGGAAATCATTGGGAATACCAGCCTCTGGTTCAGTTCCCTCTTCCCTTGAACCAAAAAGATTCAATCCCTTTAATACATATATATATAATTACAGTTGGCATCCTAACCTCTAATCCACAAAAGTTCACCAAGTTATACGCATATTATATGCTAATTCGTGCAACATCATTCGATATCATAATCTACCCGAACATGTCGCCAAATAAATCAAGTGGGTGTCGACTTACTTTGATGCTTCTCCAATCAGTTGCAATATTGAGTCAAGTTGCCATGAATTATTGACCCCTACCAAGAAACTTTATGTTTTAATTAGTACTGTGCACCACTAGCTATTGCTCATTTATTCATCAAACCCTTTTTTTTAATGCTCGTGTCAAATCAAATCAAATGTATGAAAGCTGTTAGGCACATTGCTTGCTTTGTTGTTATGCATAAATTGTTATACAATACAGAATATAACTTGCCATCCGTAACTACAAATGGAAATTGATAAATATAACTTGCAATGTCTACAAAATAATTAACTGTTAATCACTCAAATGGTTGGAAAAATAATCTGTTTTAGAGGTAACTTGGGGTTGTTCTGTACTGTACCGCCCATGGTATATGATCTGTTTTACAACTGAATAATATACTACTCTCGAACCATGATTAGTTTCGTTTTTATATATTATTCTACCCCAATTTCATTTATTCAACTAAGTGCACACTAGTTAGTGTTTATGTTTGAATCTTTGATAACCACTTAAGAGTACCGCTGTCCACAATATCAGTTCGTACATGTACATCTATAGCTTTGTAAATCCTGTTTAAACTAAGGTTTCAATTTACAGTATCATATTATATTGTTGTATTGTCCATAGTACAAACATTTGTTGACACGTTTTATTTTAGTAATACTTCTTTTTTATCACCATTCTCATTCCTGCTTTTCCCCAAATGACAGTATCACATATATGGATTATCAGTTCTTGTAATTTTCTATCTGAAATCCTATCTTAATAGTTAAACTTGTTTTTTTTCAGATAATTTTGTTGAACGTTTCCGATGCTGACCTAGTCTTCGTTTCTCCTTTAATGTAAATATCATTCTCTATGCTCATTGATGCTCCCCTGATCTTTCTTTCTTGCATACGTTAATATCATCTAAGTTTATTTCCCCTAATTTTTTAATTTATATCCATAGCTCCTAGTATTTCCTAGAATCTCTTATATTCAAATGTATCAACCCTATCTTTTTTCGTTGTTCCAATCATCTTTCTAAACATTCTTGTTATAAAATTTCGATTCTACGGTGAAAATATAGAATTTAGTCCGTGGATAAACTATCAATCGACTACATGCACGGATACTCAACAACTTTATTAGTTCATCAATTTAAAGATGACATATTACAACATTATAAAGGTTTCATAAAGTGGAGAAATCTTATCTCTATCAATAACTTGTAAAAGAATATTTTAAAAGAATTATTGTTTGAGAAGAAAGAGACGTTTTACCAATAGCTTGAGGGCTCCTTAATCAGGAGTTGAATGAAGTTGAATTTTGAAGAGAAATGAAATTGATGAGGAAAGCAGACAATCAATTTCATATACGTTTTGAAAACTTTTTCATTGTTTTTGACTTAATGTAAATATTTATCTCATTGTATTGTATATTTAAACACGATTTGATTTTCATTAGCTTTAATGCACATACTCAATTCTTCTTATTGTATATTTGACCGATCAATTAATTAAATTGGTTGATTTTTTTTCTGTTTCTTCTACACGTCAAATAAGATTTGAGTCACATTTTTAACACTTCACCTTGACTAAAATTATCCATTAATCTCAAATAAATTCAATCATCATCTATGAGTTGTTGGGTCAACGCCACATGATGCTAATTAGCTGTAATTAAGCTAATCAAATCTAAGCAACGCTCGACCTTATCTCTAGGAATCGATTTTGTCAACATGGCTGAAGGGTTACCTTTGATATGCACATTTGTCAACTTAATTATGTTGCTTTCGCCCTCCAACATAAGAAAGAAAGCTCTAACATCAATATGCTTTGTACTAGAGCTGTAGGCTTGGTTCTGAATCAAATGAATAACACTTTGATTATCCGAAAACACCTCAATCGTCGTCTGCATAACTAGAATGTCATCCAACAACTACAACAAGTACAATCCCTCTTTAATCGCTTCCAAAATCGAAATCAACTCAGCTTTGATAGTCGACAAAGCTATTACAGATTGTAGTTTTGATCTTCGAGAAATCGTGCCTATGCCAAGTGTAAAAACATAGTCTGACACAGACTTCCCACCATTTCTATTCCGACATAATTGGAATCATAATAATTACGAAGAGTAATGTCACCATCCACAATGTCATACAACAGGCCAACATCTGTATTACCTCGCAAATAACCAAGAATCCACTTTAGTGCTCGTCAATGTCCTTGGCTTGGATTAGACATATATCTACTAACAACGCAAACTGCATGAGATAAGTCTGACCTAGTATATACATCATTGCGTACATTAAACTTCCAACAACACTAGAA
This sequence comes from Allium fistulosum, assembly GCA_030737815.1. Taxonomy (NCBI): domain Eukaryota; kingdom Viridiplantae; phylum Streptophyta; class Magnoliopsida; order Asparagales; family Amaryllidaceae; genus Allium; species Allium fistulosum. The sequence continues at coordinate 370,678,384 of CM060902.1, read as the reverse complement.
TATGGAATACTTTGCATTCCCTTCTTTTCTTCATCCGATGTAAGAGATAAGTCTTTTGACAATTTTAAATGAGAACCTAATGGAGTGCTTACCGGCTTAACATTCTCCATCCCTTATCGAGAGAGGACTTTATGATATAATGCGCCTGAGAGAGTCTCAACTCTTTCTACCGCCTATCTATAAATATCTTCATCCCTAAAATTATCTATGCCTTTCCTAAATCTCTCAAATCAAACTCTCTACCATGCTCTGCTTTCAATTATTAAATTTTGACCATACTCTGAAATGCAATCTATATATCATCCACATACAAAAGCAAATTTATAATATCCTCATTACATATTTTAAATTAAACAAACTAGCCTTTGAAACTGTTAGAGTATACTAAAGAAAGCATAAAACTATCAGATCTTTTATACCACTGTCTAGGAGACTGTTTAAGTCCATATAAAGGTTTATTAAATTTATAAACATGATTTGGCTTACTACAATCAATGAATCCCTCTGACTACTGTAAATAAATATCTTCCTCAATGCCCCCTGCAAGAATGCAGTTTTGACATTTATTTGGTCTAACTCCATATCATAATGAGCAAATAAAGCCAATAATATATGAATAAAAGTGTGATGAACAACAAGAGAAAAAAATATCAAGTCAATACTTTTTCTTTGAACGTACACCTTAGCTACTAATCCTGCCTTGTACCTCAAGTCACCGATGCCACCGTCTTTGATTCTATTAATCCACTTACATCTAATAGCTATCATGCCTAAAGGAAGTGCCACCAAATCCCAAGTGTGATTTTTCTATAAAGATTCCATCTCTTCCTCCATAGCTACCAACCAATATGAGCTGTCCAAAGAAGAAATAGCGTCTTTATAGTCTTTGGGCTCATCATGAAAAACATTCAAAGCATAAGCTATCATGTCATCAAAATCCACATCTTCAATACTAAGTTCCATAAAGTCATCAAGCTACCTAGGCTTCTTCCTTGCACCAACAGGTTTAGATTGAGATAGAGCTCCACCTTGAGTCCGAACTTATAAATTATCATCATTAACCAAGGTGCGGCAAGAAACACCATCTGTAACTTTGTGGAAGTAATCTGATGATTTGCCTTCCGTTTGGTATTCTGAAGTTATTCTCGAACTATTATTAGGGTATGTAGGCTCTACCTTTAACATAGCTTTTTTTTATCAAAAGTCGCATGCCTGCTAGTAATAATGTGTCTAGTATTATGGCACCACATCCTATATCTCTTCACTCCTCATCTATAATCGAGAAAAATACACTTGTGCAACCTCAGATCCAGCTTGCCTTTGCTCTCATAAACATAAGATAGGCTGCCAAACACTTTGAGAAATGAATTATCTACAGGCACTCCTTTCATATTTCTTCCAGGATCTTCATGTCTATAGCGGTAGAAGGTATGCAGTTGATGAGGAATGCCGCCATAGATAAATCTTTTTCCCAGAACTTCTTCTTCAAACCAACAGTCAGTCTAAGGCAATGAGTTCTTTCCAACATCAGATTCATGCATTCGGCTGGTGTGATGTAATGCCTCTTTATACGTTCAGACTTGCAAAAATTTATGAATTCCTGAGATACAAATTCACCGTTATTGTCTGAACGAAGAAACTTTAATTTCTTCCACGACTGCTTCTCAACAGTGGTTTTCCACTTTCGAAACCTATCAGATATTTCACTCTTAGATTTCATAAAGTAAACTCATACTTTTATAGGGAAATCATCTATAAAGCAAACGAAGTACCTGGCTCCACCCAAAGATTGGCAAGGTGCAAGGCCCCAAACATCTACATGCTCCAAAATAGACTTGGACTTATGTTTGCTAATTCCAGAAGAAACCTTTGTCTGTTTGCCAAGTACAGATGCTTCACAGAAAACAAGCTTGGAGTTTTAAATGCCATTAACCAAGCCTCTTTCTCCAATTCTGCCGAACTGCACTCTCCAATATATCCCATGTGTAAATGCCACAGTTTGGTGGAATTAGAATCGAACGAGTCAATCACAGTGGCTAACTCTCCCATAACAGTGGTACCCTTCAGCAAATAAAGATTCCTTGCTCGAATTCCCGTCATAACAATAAGTGAACCCTTCATTACCTTCAGCTTTTCTCCTTCAATAACAATTTTCATCCCAAGCCTACTCAAAGCTCCAACAGAAATAAGACTCCTCCTCAAATCAAGAACATGCCTAACATCAGTAATAACGTGAACAATACTATCATGCATCATAATCTTCATGCTACCAACACTCACCATACGACAAAAAGCATCATTACCCATTAGAATTTCTCCTCCATCGACCATGTTGTAAGTGGAAGGGCATCATGTGATAAGATGCACCGGAATCAATAATTCATAAATGACTCTTTGGAGAAGAGCCAAAAGCAATAAAAAAATCCGTGTCACTCTCTGTATCAGTCTGTGAAGTCTCTACAGTGGCTGCTAAAGCTTTCTTGGAAGCTTCATTCTTTTTCTCTAACTTTGGACATGTTGAAATTAAATGTCCAAGTTTTCTACGATAATAACAAATTCAATTATTATGTCCCTTGGACTTAGGCCTCAAGTTACCATGACTATCGCCAAATTTGGTTTACTTTTACTTTTCCCTTTTTGGACAAACAAGCTTTCAAATCACTTTCTAAACTAGTACTGGTTAATATACCCCTTAATACTTCATTATGCAGAACATCCTTAACATCAGAAAGACTAATTTTATTGTGTCCATATACCATAGAATTTATAAAAGCAATATATTCTTTAGATAAAGAACATAAAAGAATAGCAGCTTGGGCTTCATCGATAATATTAACATCAGCTACTTTTATATTCATAATTAAAGTATTTAGGGCATTAACATGATCCATAAGATCGTTACCTAGTGTAATGACCTAGAATTTTACCGCCTTGATTTGAAAGTATTTAATAAATTTTAAATATTCAAATAATAGGTTTTATAATTAAAATATAACTCTTTTAAATAATAATAAATGATGGTAAAATAGATTTTCAATTTTGTTTACAAAAATAATTAGTTCAAATAAAAATAAAAAATATGGCCGAAAATCATTTTTCAAAATTTTGACTTTTTGACACTGAAAAGTTATCGAGAAACGTTGTGCACATAGGTTTTAGTTTAAATAAACATGCTTATACATGTATATATAAGAATACTTAGTATATATATATACACATATACATACATGATTTGACTTAAAATGCATAAAGGTACACATATACATATAAAATAACCTAAGTAAACCCTAGAATAAGCACCACCATCACTTAAACACCTAGAAAACGTACTTGCAAGTATGGTGGAAGGGGGTACTAGGGAGAACGTGTATAATAGGGATGGTGGGAGGTATGACAAGCATGATTTCATGGAAAGTTCATATTATTTTAATTCTTAAGTTATTTTACTAATATGTCCTTCTCAAATTTCTATAAATACCTCCATACATATCCATTATTCACTTTACATCCTCTTTCTCAAGTTCATTTCCATTTCTTCCTATTTACATTTATGAACATCCATGGCCACATTTCTAAAGTTTTAAAATTTTAAACATAGCCTTGTTCCACTTTGAAACTACCTACATCAATCTACATACACTACTACACACAAAGTAAGCTCCATTTTCCCAAAACATCCAAGGCCGAGCCCAATACTAGCCCAGGCCGAGTCCACTTCAAGCCTTCCAAGCCCACACTGGGTTCAAAATTTCAAGCTAGGTTCAAGACCTAGGGTATAGTGCAAGTTCGGTGAGGATTTAGCCAAGTTTTGGTGAGAAACGTTCCTCCTTTTAATCCTATTTTTAACTTGAATTTGGATGTGTAATTAGTAGTTAATAATGATGTCTATTTTATATGTTAATAATGTTGAATGGTTATGCAAAGTATGGTTGAAAATGGTATTGATTTAGATGTGAATTAGTGTGTATATTTGATGTTAGTTAGTATTTGAAATTTGGAAGTTAGTTAGTTAAATCATAAGTTAGTTTTGAAAAGTTATTAAATCATAAACTTATGTTTGTGATTATAGTTATAATGAGGTTGTAATGTTGGATAAGATTTGAATGTATGTAGATCAAGTTAAGAAAGTTAGCGCTTACTAACGTAAGCGACATAAAAATCCACTTTTCGAAAAGCTTTGAATTTGATTTTAAGTTTAAATATTTTCAAAAGTTTTAATCCTTGTTTTGGTTTCAAATACTTAACTACACGTTTTTAGAGTGATAGAAGTCCAAAGGCTTATGTTTTCAAAGTTAGAAAACTAAATTTTCAAGTTTTGAAATTACAGGTCGTATAGAGAGAATCGCTATACACGCAGTTCGAAAATTTTATCTATTTTCATAATCCAAACTTGTTTTCACTTAAGAATCTTTTAGAAAATGGTTTCTAACTTTAATTAAGTAGTCAGGAAGTAATTATTAAATTATTTATTTATTTAAGGATTAATTAATTAATTAAGGTAATTAGCACTTAATCATTAATTAACTTAGTCACTAATTAACAAAGGATGTTTATACTTAAGTGTTAATCAATTAAGTTAAACATAATTTGTTACTTAATTAAAGTTAATTGTTATTTAATTATTAATTGAGATTTAACTAATTACTTATTTAAGATAACGTGACTAATTTTTATTTTGAAAAGGGGTTTTATTAATTAATCTTTATTTAAAGTTAAGTTATGTTTTAATAAAGGTTTATTTAAGGTTTGATTACTTTAATAAAAGTTTAATTACAATTTAGTAAATGTTTGATTTTAATTAACAAGGGTTTTAATTTATTTTAAATTATTTGAGTTTAGATAATCAGTTTTGCTTTAAACCGTTTCTTTTTCAAGTAAAAGTGATTTCTATGTCACTTACCCTTAAGTAACCCCATATGACTGGAAAACTAAATGACACCTATTAGCAGAACAAACACAATCCGCTATTACAATTAGCTTGGACATTTACTTATGTCGATTGATTGTTATGTATTGACCCTTTTATACCTGTTGTTGTGCAATACTGTAACAATCCGTATATTTCACGATTGTATATTTAAATGTTTTATTTAAATATAGCATCATTAATCGGATTAAGGTGCGAAATGTTACTTTTTGTAAACAGTCGAATCGGGACTCGAGACCACTTCCATTGAGTCCAAAATGGCGTTTACAACTTTTTTGAGTATAAACATCGATATGTTTGGAGTTGAGTAGAATTTTGCTATTTTTCTATTTTGGGCTTTGGGTTTGGGTTTCAGCCCATTAACCCATCTTAATACCCTAACTCAACTCCTCTTCATTCATTTCATTCCTCATTTCCTAACATTCAAGCTCTAGAGAAAAATAGGGGAAAAGATTGGAAATTAGAATTCCAAAACCCTAGTTTGTTTAGGAAATACAAATTCAAGTCCAAAATCAAGGAGAAGCTTAGGTAAGCATCCTCTTCATCTTCTCCATCTCTATCTCTCTTCAATTTTAGAAATTCCTAAACCCTAACTTAGGAAATATTTGCTTATTAGCTTAGATTGGAGCTTCTTGAGTTGAAGTTGAAGAGGAATTGGTCTTGCTTTGTTTTGAAGCTTCTCATTCGTTGTTTTTGGGTTTAAAGGTGAGTTTTTGAACTCACATCTACGTCTATAGCTTTCATTGTTGTTAGGTATGAATTCCTAACATCTATTTTGTGTTCATTTGCTTTGATTTGAATTGGTTTTGTGAATTCTCCAATTTTTGGTTTTGAAGTCCAATTTTATGAAAATCCTACTATGGATGTTTGGACATGTTGTTTGGGTTGTATCGAAGAGCCTATAAGGCTGGGTTGTCGCTTGGCGTAAATCCTTAGTCGTCGTTGCTCGTCCAATCGCTCCCGATACGTTTTGGCCACTTTGGCCTAGGCAAATTGTTGCCCAGACCAGGTGACCAGACGTCTGGTGACCAAGTCCAAACGTCTGGTTTGGACCTGAAGAGAAAAATATAAGCACGTAGAATAAAAAAAGGCAGAGACTAATTCCAGACGTTTGAAATTTAGGATCAGACGTCTGGATGGGTCTCAGACGTTTGACTTGAAGTTTCAGACGTCTGGGGGTTCTCTGGATTATTTCCAGAGAACAAATCCAGACGTCTGGATTCTAAACCAGATGTCTGGTTAGTTTTTAGACGCCTGGATTGAACCTCCAGACGTCTGGAATTGAGAAGTTTGCCTATTTGCTTTTGTTTTTGAGTGGATTTCCTATTTTTAATCGATTGTTGTTGATCTGGATAGTTGTCATCACTTATTATCGACTTTGATGACTTCTTTCTTTGGATTTTTGGAATATCCATTTGATGGATTGGATATTGATTTTTATGGATTTAATTCACATTCTCGTATGTGAATTTTTGGTGATTGATTGTTTCTACAATCATTTCTGTGGTTTGTAACTTTAAAATACAAAGGTTTCTATACTAGTAGTAAATACTCAAACTCTTTCACAAAAACGATTTCAACACTACTTTTAAATACAAAGCTCGTTTTTAAAACCGTTTTCCAATCTATTAGTATATATAAACCTTTACCTCATTCGTATGAGAAATCTAATTAAACGGCTTAGCAAAACAAGTGGTATGAAACGCTTGCATTTACTTTGTCGGTTAATTCTTAGACTTGTTCGATTGAAATCTTGTGACAATTTTCGAGTGGAAATCTACAATTTATTCGTAAATATTTAAGTTAAGCTAGTGGTTATGGGACATGAAGCTAAACTCTTATAGTTACTAGCTTAGTGTGATTCACACTTCTTATTGATCAATGGTGATCATTTTGTGATTTAGACTAACGATGTGCGATGTCTCTTTGTTTGTGTGGGGACTAAAAATCCCGTTTGTGGAACTTCGGTTCAATTTGGTGGGGTAGCGACCCATGATATTTTGACCATTCGTGGAGCATTCGGCTCATTCATCCACGTGGGGGACTGTACCACGACAGAGTCTGTGCATGAGGCATATCTTTTAGGGTGCATCGATGTTCGGCTCATTCGTCCGCGTGGGGGACTGTACCACGACCGAGTCTGTGCATGAGGCGTATCTTTTAGGGTGCGTTGATGTTCGGCTTATGGGATAGCGTCTCATTTGTGATACACGTGTTGGGGAGTTTTCATGCTCCCGTTTGTGATAGGCCTTCCCCTTTTGTGATTTCTGGATTCCTAGTTGATGATTTCTAAAATTTGTGTTTTACCGATTTTTGTGATTGGCATTGATACGTTTTGTCAATATTTGTGTTTTGGTGAATAATTTAAAGAATATGATATTCTTTTTGGTGTTTGAGAATATTTGAGATATTGTATGATTTTTGTTGTTACCTTATGTATACTTGTCATAGTATGGCATTTTTGTTATCATACGTTTTTGGTCATATCTCTTATCCTATCTCATTTTATATGATATTTATAGCTAGACTGATCCGTTTATTATTTTCTTCTTAAATAATACTCGGGTCAGACCGAGGTATTTTAGGTGCTCCTGCTTGACTTCTTATCTGGGTCTGTCACCTAACTTTTGGCTAACTACTTTAGCATAGTAGTTTTTGTTAGTATACATTTGAGATATAGACTCCTTGATGTATACTTATTCTTTTGTCTAGTACTTGTATCTATTCTTTTGTGATGTAGTGGATCTAGTTTGACTACTACTTTGATGTACACTTCTATGTGTTATATTCATATATGTTTCTGCCTTTGTGATACGAATATCTGTGACTGATTTGTCTTATGTTTATTTCTATATTTGTTTCCGAAGTCTACTTAGCCACTGTGTGGTAGCTTTGAGTTTGTATTTGATATGTCGGATTTCCTCTTGAAATGAAATGTAAGTTAAAAACTATTTGTCTATAAATAATATTGTTTCGAGAAGAAATTTGGAAAAAGAAGAAATATTTTTTATTAACTAGTTCGAGTGTCTAGAAAATGGCTAAAAATGGGTAAGAGATGTGTTTGGACGGCAAACACTTCTCTTGAGTATTACCCTTCTTAGTAAAGGGGTATATGGTACTATTTGGAAGCACCAAGTTCCTTAGACATTGTTTTGGAGTTACTCGGGCTATATGTATGTCTTCAAAAGGTTTTTGAAATAAAACTCGGGTATGGTGTTCTTAAAAGGAAGAGTTTTCAAAATAAAACGATATTTTGATTAAGAAGGTGGATTAATAAATGAAGTTTTAATTAAGTTAAATTTAATAAGGAGGTTAATAAACTTTGTTTATTTAAACTATGACTTTAGATTTTAACGTCTAGGATGTAAAGAATTATTTGATGTTATTAGGTTGGTTAATAGACACTTTTACCTTAGTAGTGTCTAAGAAAAAGTACAATGTGGGATGGAGTTTAGATACCAGCTTCCTACCCTTCTTAGCTACTTACCTGACCAATTAAGGTAAAGAGGTTGAATCGGTCAACTTAGTTTCAAGACCCAAATTATTTTTGGCCTACATCTAATAGTTAGAAGTAATTAGAATTAAAAATCAGATGTTTGAACATACTCTTAGGATGTAGAAGAGTATTATATAAGTTAATAAATTTAAAAATTGATTCTTATGAAGCATAGTGGGAGGGTAGAAAGTAGTTAGATGGTAAGAATCTTTAGATCAGTATGTAGGTTTTACATAGATCATTTCTCCTTTTCACATAATTCTAGATCCAAGGTTCGAGTATATGATTTGGGGTGTTTCACACCCATTCTGAATTAGGATTTATCACTCGATTTTTGACGGCAAGTGTTGGTGAGGGTTCTTAAGTTGAACCAAAAGTTTTCTATCATAGTTTATGGCTATGAAAGGAGAACAGAGGTTTCTAATCAAGAAGCCTGATCAAAGTCCGCACTAGGAAGTCGGGTGAGCGGTATTAGTTCGGAAGTGAAGTTATGTGTTTGAGTGAGTGATCAAATCAGATTTTACATAGGATGATCTATGTACATCATGAAGAGTGATGAATAGTGACGCAGCGGATTAAACAAAACAATCTTCAATCGGTGAAAGTAGCATTCGATGGATTGATGAATACTGAAATGCCCGAATTCGTTGATCCGAAGATACCGAATTCTAGCTATCCCGAACTCGTTGATCGCACACGATACCGGGTTCAAAGATCTTCAATTCTTCAAGCGTTGATCAAGCGCACTTGATTCCACGAATCGGCTTCTGCAATCGTTGAATCGAGCGCACTCGATTAACCGAAAGAGGAGATAGGAGATTACACTCAACTACCAATTTGAATGAAAGCACAAAGCTAACAAAAGAGAATTTTATTCAAAAATCAACAACCTTTTACAAATGGCACCACCGGCCTATTTATAGTATTTTACAACTCACACGAAAAAAATAACAAATTTACATTAAGTCCTAAGTCGGCTCCGACTTATAAAACCTTTCCGACCTACGACTTAAGACTCCTTCCGACCCACGACTCAGAAGCACACGACTTACAAGCTACAAACGACTTAAAAACAAATGCGACTCAACATACATGTATATTACAAACGACTCACGACTTATAAAAGTAACGACCTAACACAAATAGTGTCAACGACTTACGACTCAAGTCATATGTACAACGACTTATAAAAGAACATGCAAACAGAAAAAAATACATCCCTTAAGTCGTTGCCGACTTAGCAACTCTTCGCGACCCACCTTAGGTCGTACGCGACCTAAAACAGACGACTTATCACTTAAACTCTTCATCCATCAGCGGCTTCAAAGATCCACGGCTCAGATTAAAGCAGCTTTGGAATCTACGGCTCTGGTCTTTAGCGACTTAACTTAGGTCGGTAACGACCCAGCACTTCACCACATTGCTCTGGCTTGTCACTGTGTGACTCGGTAGGTCGTTCAGACGACTTAAGCTCTTCATTAGGTCGGTTGCGACCTAGAACTTCAACTTTCCACCATTTCTCACCAAATCTTAACTCGGTAGCTTCCTTCTTAGGTTGGTCTCGACTTACCCACATGATAGGTCGTACACGACCTATGACTTTTCCATTCTGGGCTGCATCATCCTCCCCAGGTTGAGAAAAATTCATCCTCGAATTTGTACTTTCTGCATCCACCACAAACTCGTCTCCTTGATATGGTATGAGATGTTTAACATTGAATACGTCAGACGTATACACATCATCTGGCAACTTCAATTTATAAGCATTTTCATTGATTCTCTTTAAAATTTCCACTGGACCAATCTTTCGTGCTTTCAATTTATTGTACGTTCCCACCGGAAAACGATCTTTTGTTAACACTGCATAAACCAAGTCACCTTCATGAAATTCAACACTCCTTCGTTTCAAATCTGCAGATCGTTTATATTTCTCATTTGCTTTCTCCAATCGTTCCTGAACGATTTTATGACATTCCATCAACTCTTTAACAAAATCAGCAGCTTTCTTAACTGTCTTCTTTGATTGGGGCACTACCGTTAAATCCAACGGTCCCTTTGGTAAGCTTGAATATACTATCTGAAATGGACTGAACCCCGTGCTACGATTTACCGCATGATTATGAGCAAACTCTGCCTGGCATAACTTCACATCCCAACTTTTCAGATTATCTTTCACAAGACACCTCAACAAATTTCCCAACGATCTGTTCACAACCTCGGTTTGTCCATCCGTTTGCGGATGATAAGCGCTGCTAAAATTCAACTTCGTTCCCACCATCTTCCACAAACTTATCCAAAAATGACTCAGAAAACGAGTATCCCTATCCGACACGATAGATTCTGGCAATCCATGAAGTCGATATATCTCTTTGAAAAACAACTGAGCAACATGAACAGCATCCGCCGTCTTCTTACAAGCAATAAAATGTGCCATTTTCGAAAATCGATCAACTACCACATAAATGGAATCGTTTCCACGCTGTGTTCTCGGCAATCCCAACACAAAGTCCATACTCACATCAACCCAAGGTTTAATTGGTACAGGTAACGGCATATATAACCCAGCATTAGTTGTAGTTCCTTTCGAAATCTGACAGATATGACATCGCTCCACAACCCTCTCCACCTCTTTCCTCATCGATGGCCAAAAGTAAGATTGTGAAATCAACTGTAATGTACGGTCTCTCCCAACATGTCCTTCTTCATGTAGCTCTTTAACAATCTTCATTCTCAAACTACAATCAGGTATGCACAATTGATTTCCTTTGAATAGAAAACCGTCTACCATCATAAACTCATCCATCTTTCCCTCCTTGACTTTATCAATACTCTTCGCAAAGTAAGGGTCATCGACAAATAATTCTGGCAACACATCAAACCCTGTCACCTCAACTTTCAGTGTAGTCAACAAATGACTCCTTCTACTCAAAGCATCAGCCACTCGATTCATCACCCCTGACTTGTGTTTAACAACAAAAGTAAACTGTTGCAGATATGCAATCCACGATGCATGTCTCGCTGAAATCTTGTCTTGCCCTTATAAATGCTTTAACGCCTCATGATCAGTGTAAAGAACAAACTCCTTCTGAAATAGATAGTGTCTCCGGTGTTTAATAGATTGCACAACAGCATAAAATTCCACATCATATGTACTGTATCTCATCTTTGCTCCTGATAACTTCTCGCTAAAGTATGCAATAGGACGCCCCCTCTGACTCAACACTCCTCCAATCCCAACCTTGGATGCATCAGTATGTAGTTCAAACACTAGCTGAAAATCTAGTAATATTAGAATTGGTGCAGACGTCAAGAGTTCCTTGATCCGATCAAAAGCAACTCCGGCTTCCTTCGTCCATGCAAACTGTTTACCCTTCATGCAATCCGTAACAGGTGCCATCACACTACTAAAGTGTGGAATAAACCTTCGATAAAATGAAGCCAACCCATGAAAACTACGAACTTCCGTTATCGTCTTGGGTTGCGGCCAATCTCGAATAGCTTCGACTTTACTTTGGTCAACCTGTATTCCTTCTTCCGACACAACATACCCCAGAAATAAAACACTCCTCGCCATAAAAACACACTTCTTTGTAGTAGCATAGAATTGTTCTTCACGAAGTATAATTAACACTTTCTTCAAATGCTGAACATGCTCTTCTGTACTAGCACTATAGATTAGAATATCATCAAAGTAAACCACCACAAATTTCCCAATGTATGGCCTAAAAATTTGGTTCATCACCCTCATGAATGTACTCGGTGCATTCGATAGACCAAACGGCATTACCAGCCATTCATACAAGCCTTCCCTCGTCTTGAATGCCGTCTTCCATTCGTCCCCTGGTCTAATGCGAATCTGATGATAACCGCTCTTCAAGTCAATCTTAGAAAAGATTACAGACCCACTAATTTGATCCAATAGATCATCAAGTCTCGGCATCGGAAATCTGTATCTGACTGTGATCTTATTCAATGCTCTACTATCTGTGCACATCCTCCACGTTCCATCCTTTTTGGGTACCAATAGAGCTGGTACAGCACAAGGACTTAAACTCTCCTGCACATGCCCCTGTTCAAGCAATTCCTCTACCTGCCTCCGCAACTCTTCATGTTCCTTCGGACTCATTCGATAATGTGGTCTGTGTGGCAACACAGCACCTGGAACAAGATCTATTTGATGTTGTATATCCCTCAACGGTGGCAACTCCGTTGGTAACTCCTCTGGAAATACATCGTCAAATTCTTTCAAAACTGGTTTAACTTCTTCTGGAATTTCAACTTCTTCACTGCTCTCACGCCCAATCAATAAAAATACTTCAGGCTCCTCCTCTACTTCCTTCACAAACTCCTTCAAGGTTAATAAAGTTTTGAGCTCTTCAATCTCCTCCAACTTGTTTTCCTCCTGTTGTCGCTTCTTTGGAACTAGAGTAATCTTCGTGCCCTCAAACATGAAACTGTAATTATTGGTACGCCCATCATGTTGCACCGCCCTATCATACTGCCACGGTCTCCCCAACAACAAATGACAAACGTCCATATCTACCACATCGCACCAGATTTCGTCTTTATATTTCTTCCCAATTGAAAACTTTACACACGCCCTTCGTCCAACCTTCACCTCCCCGCCTTTCCTCAACCAAGCGAGCTTGTACGGTTTCAGATGTTTCTCAGTCTTCAATGCCAACTTCCTCACAGCCTCTGAAGAAATTATATTATCACAGCTTCCAGCATCAATAACAAATTTACAAACTTTCCCCAGAATAGTACATGTTGACTGAAAAATATTGCTCCTCAACCAACTACAATCCTCTTCTTGCTTTGGTGTTAAACAGGACCTCTTCATCATGAGATTATAACCTTCGTCTCCCGACACTTCTTCCTCCTCATCAGGTGGTGAATTGTAACATTCAGCTTCTTCATCCTCATCCTCAACCTCCGCTATCATAGCTCTCTTCTTCGGCTTTGAACATTCGCTACTTTTGTGACCAAATTCCTGACAATTGTAACATTTGAAATTGTTGTTAACCTTTGTCTTCTCAGCCTCCTTCACTACTGGTCTACTGATAGGTTTAGAAACATTAGAACTCCCACCAACACCCTTCGCTTGATTGTTAGAATTAGTAAACACACCACTTCCTCGTCGTCCCTGTTTCTCCCAAGCCAACGCTTTCTGATGTGCTTCCGCTACAGATCTGGGATCAAACATGTTAACCATATCCTGAATCTGCATTCGCAATCCCCCAATGAATCTAAATGTCAATTGTTCTTCTGTCTCCATAATATCATTCCTTGCTATCAGTTGATAAAATTCATCAGTATAGTCATTCACAGATTTCGTTCCTTGTCTCAAGTTCTGCAACCTCTGATACATAAGCGATTGATAATTATAAGGTAAGAATGTCGCTTTCATCAATTTCTTCATCTTCTCCCAAGATTCAATCTTCGACTTCCCCATCCGTTCACGTGTAAGTTTGGTTTGCTGCCACCACGCCAAAGCTCTACCCCTCAACCTCGTAGCAACCAACTTCACCCTACGATGTTCTGGAACTTCTTTGAAGTCAAAAATCTCTTCAACATTAGCCACCCAATCTAGAAACACCTCCGCTTGCATACCACCTTTGAACTCAGGAATCTCAGTCTTCATCCCCGACTCCCACTTGTGATCATACTCAGAGTGATTTCTTCCTTGTCCTCGTCCTTGTCCTCGAACACTACCACCATCATACTCCTCTTCAAAATCAGATGTATATCGTTGTCTATCTCGTCCACCTACATCTCTACTACCTTCACGCCTACCACCATCATCCCTTCTATCTACATTCCTCCGTTCGCGATCATCCACGTTCCTCCTACGCCTTTGATCATCGTCAACACTTCTGTCTCGATTGGAATGTGGCGAGACTCTACTTCCCCCATGGTTAGATTCAGGTGAAACCCTTCTCCGATTTTGATTCATTTCTAACATCATCTTCTCTAACCGTCCAATTCCTTCGTTAAGCTTTTCACTAAAGTTTTCATTGATTCTTTGCTCCATCTCATCAGCTTCTTCTCTTCGATACAAAGCTTCTACGTTTTGGTGACGATTAGCTCTCCTTGGCGGCATACTTGAAAATTCACTAAACTCTTCAAATTCAAACACAATTCGAACTTTGATCCGAAATGAAATGGATCGAAAACTCCCACTATGTTGCTACTTCGCGATGAACACGATGAACACAACTTCTCCAAATGATATAGATCTGATCTCTAAACTCCAATACAAAGTCGAACAACTTCAACTTGCTCTCGGCCGTGGTAAACAAAACTCAAATCTTCACTTCGATTCAAACTTCTTCGAGATGATTGGCTCCAAGACTCGATTTAGCTATGATTGGCTAAAAAAAGCTCTGATACCAAAACTAACGCAGCAGATTAAACAAAACAATCTTTAATCGGTGAAAGTAGCATTCGATGGATTGATGAATACTGAAATTCCCGAATTCGTTGATCCGAAGATACTGAATTCTAGCTATCCCGAATTCGTTGATCGCGCACGATACCGGGTTCAAAGATCTTCAATTCTTCAAGCGTTGATCAAGCGCACTTGATTCCGCGAATCGTTGAATCGAGCGCACTCGATTAACCGAAAGAGGAGATAGGAGATTACACTCAACTACCAATTTGAATGAAAGCACAAAGCTAACAAAAGAGAATTTTATTCAAAAATCAACAACCTTTTACAAATGGCACCACCAGCCTATTTATAGTATTTTACAACTCACACGAAAAAAATAACAAATTTACATTAAGTCCTAAGTCGGCTCCGACTTATAAAACCTTTCCGACCTACGACTTAAGACTCCTTCCGACCCACGACTCAAAAGCACACGACTTACAAGCTACAGACGACTTAAAAACAAATGCGACTCAACATACATGTATATTACAAACGACTCACGACTTATAAAAGTAACGACCTAACACAAATAGTGTCAACGACTTACAACTCAAGTCATATGTACAACGACTTATAAAAGAACATGCAAACAGAAAAAAATACATCCCTTAAGTCGTTGCCGACTTAGCAACTCTTCGCGACCCACCTTAGGTCGTACGCGACCTAAAACAGATGACTTATCACTTAAACTCTTCATCCATCAGCGGCTTCAGAGATCCACGGCTCAGATTAAAGCGGCTTTGGAATCTACGGCTCTGGTCTTTAGCGACTTAACTTAGGTCGGTAACGACCCAGCACTTCACCACATTGCTCTGCCTTGTCACTGTGTGACTCGGTAGGTCGTTCAGACGACTTAAGCTCTTCGTTAGGTCGATTGCGACCTAGAACTTCAACTTTCCACCATTTCTCACCAAATCTTAACTCGGTAGCTTCCTTCTTAGGTTGGTCTCGACTTACCCACATGATAGGTCGTACATGACCTATGACTTTTCCATTCTGGGCTGCATCAAATAGGTAAGTGTTTCTGGGATTAGGTTGTGGTACAATTTCGGGGATGAAATTATTTTAAAGGGAAAAGAGTGTAACGACCCAGAATTTTACCGCCTTGATTTGCGAATATTTAATAAATTTAAATATTCAAATAATAGGTTTTATAATTAAAATATAACTCTTTTAAATAATAACAAATAATGGTAAAAATAGATTTTCAATTTTGTTTACAAAAATAATTAGTTCAAATAAAAATAGAAAATATGACCGAAAACCGTTTTTCAAAATTTCGACTTTTCGACACTGAAAAGTTGTTGGGAAAGGTTATGCACATTTTTCTTAACATGCACACACTTATATAATTAGGGTTTAGTATAAATACACATGCATATACATGTACATATAGGAATACTTAGTATATACATATACATATACATATACATATACATATACATGCATGATTTGACATAAAATGCATAAAGGTACACATATGCATATAAAATAACCTAAGTAAACACTAGGATAAGTACCACCATCACCTAAAACACATAGGCAAAGTACTTGTAAGTATGGTGGAAGGTGGTACTAGGGGAGAACGTGTATAATATGGATGGTGGGAGGTATGACAAGCATGATTTCATGGAAAGTTTATATAATTTTAATGCTTAAGTGATTTTACTAACATGCCCTTCCTAAATTTCTATAAATACCCCATACATATCCATTCTTCACTTTACATCTTCTTTCTCAAGTTCATTTCCATTTCTTCCTATTTTCATTCATGAACATCCATGGCCACATTTCTAAATATTTGAAATTTAAAACATTGCCTTGTTCCACTTTAAAAATATCTACATCCATCAACATACACTACTCCATACAAAGCAGGCTCCATCTGCCCAAAACATCCAAGGCCGAGCCCAATACCAGCCCAGGCTGAGTCCACTTCAAGCCTTCCATGCCCACACTGGTTCAAAATTCCAAGCTAGGTTCACGGTCTAGGGTCTAGTGCAAGTTCGGTGAGGATTTAGCGAAGTTTTGGTGAGAAAAGTTCCTCCTTTTAATCCTATTTTTAGCTTGAATTTGGATGTGTAATTAGTAGTTAATTATGATGTCTATTTGGTATATTAATGATGTTGAATGGTGATGCAAAGTATGGTTGGAAATGGTATTGATTTGGATGTGAATTAGTGTGTATATGTGATGTTAGTTAGTATTTGAAATTTGGAAGTTAGCTAGTTAAATTGCAAGTTAGTTTGGAAAAGTTAGTAAGCATAAACTTACTTATGTTTTTTATTGTAGTTGTAATGAGGTTGTAATGATGGACAAGAGTTTGAATGTATGCAGATCAAGTTAAGAAAGTTATCGCTTACTAACTTAAGCGACGCAAAAAATCCACTTTTCGAAAAGCTTTGAATTTGATTTTAAGTTTAAATATTTTCAAAAGTTTTAATCCTTATTTTAGTTTCAAGAACTTAACTATACATTTTCAAAGTGATAGAAGTCCAAAGGTTTAAGTTTTGAAAGTTAGAATACCAAATTTTCAAGTTTTGAAATTACGAGTCGTATAGCGATAATCGCTATACGCGCAGTCCGAAAATTTGAACTATTTTCTTAATTCAAACTTATTTTTACTTAAGAATCTTTTAGAAAATGGTTTCTAACATTAATTTAGTGATTAGGAAGTAATTATTTAATTATTAAATTAATTAATTATTTAATGATTATTTAATTGATTAATTAAATAAGGTAATTAGCACTTAATCACTAATTAACAAAGGATGTTTATACTTAAGTGTTAATCAGTTAAGTTAAACATAATTATTTAATTAAAGTTAATTATTAATTAAATTTAATTAATTATTTATTTAAGATACTTAGTAATTAATTATTATTTTAAAAGGGGTTTTATTAATTAATCTTTGATTAAAGCTAAGTTATGTTGGAATAAAGGTTTATTTAAGGTTTAATAACTTAAATAATAGTTTAATTACAATTTAGTAAAGGTTTGATTCTAATTGACAAGGGTTTCAATTTATTTTAAATTATTTGAGTTTAAATAATCAGTTTTGCTTAAACTATATCTTTTTCAAGTAAAATGGATTTCTATGTCGCTTACCGTTAAGTAACTCCATATGATTAGGAAAAACTAAATGACATCTATTAGAAGAAAAAACATCATTCCGCTATTACAATTAGCTTGGACATTTACTTATGTCGATTGATTATTATGTGTTGACCACTTACATACCTATTGTTGTGTAATTGTAACGAATTAGGAATTTCAACCCTCAAAAATTGACACCAATACATCCTCGTGCCTCAAATCCAAGTGCCGGAAATCCCAATTGTTAGAGGAAAAATAAAATAAAGGTAGAACAGAATCTCACATTAATGGAATAACATACATTATTTCAACAATAATCTTTACAGCGGAAAAAAAATTTGAATACAATACCAGAGTCTAACCTATATTCAGCCTGGACAGTTATAAGCCCTCTGTCCTTATAAATGTAAAAACAAATGCAATAGATGTAGCGGATAATAGAATACGTCCATACGTAGATGATGATCTCCAACTTTCCTCTAGAAACTCCAAGCCTCTTCAATTAAAACAAAAACTACTAGGATCTGACCCGAGTATTAAAAATACCCGGATCTGGCTTGATAAACCAGCCTGAGATACTCGAAATTTATAGATGTATAGATCCGATTAATATAAATAAAAAACCTTTGGAAAGAAGGGTTTCTCATAAGACCATGCCCATACATAAATACGGATGAATTTTTACCTTATGATAACCAAAATACTTTATACTTAAACCATTTGATATTATCTCTAATAACATTACTTTGCAAATCCTTTCTAGGTAAATATATATAAACACAGCCGAAATTGTTACCATTTTTAAATTCCAGTAAGGGGTAGCTGAATGTTCGCAAAGCATTACAGCTATTTTGGGACTACAATCAAAACCGTAAAGCTCGTATTTGAAATTTGATTTCCAACATGATAGGGAACTAGTGACCATTCAAACTCGAAAATCCACGTATAACAATACTAATCCACTCCAGTGGCTTTACACGATCTCCGTCAGCCTCTGAACTATACTGCTACACTACCATGGAGCAGAGTATTACTCGGTGGCTTTACCGATCTCCGTCAGCCCCTATACTTGTCCATTTCATAGTCTTAAGGCAACAGATGCCTTTAATTCCTCATAACCGATAGCCCGAAATTTGTCCTGCAGACCACATGGTATCCTGTATCATTCTGGAGATATGAGGCTCGTGAGGTTACGCTCCACAAAGCCACGCTTTTTCCACAAAGCCACGCTTTGATCATAACATGTTCCACTTTGAATGCCACGCTACCATTCCTTCAATCACTATTAACTTTCACAAACATACAACCTTTAATCTCGTACATCTCAAAGAAGGGTGTTAAGATAAGAGAAGTTGCATTCCTCACCATCAAGCAGATGTATGTTTGTAAAAGTCAATGTTGTGATCTCAGAAATGCAATGTCAGACATTTGTCCAAACAAGTTCGTTCTAGGACTGAATGAAACCAAAGGTGCTCCTCCTACTACATCCTGTCGGGAATTGTCACTGGGATTAGTAGCGACTAATCCTTGTAATCTAAGATTTTCATAACAGAGCACTACTGCCACCATAATATATATTATGGTAAATTTTACCCCGAGGGACTAGTGGCAAGCAGCCCTTCATCATGAAGATCCCCGTCTTTAAAAATCATCATCTTCATCATGACTTCACTTTCGAACGTATACATCGGTTCGAGTTGGTTTTCGGATAGGAGTTACCCAATTCCGACCCTGGTTCCTTCGAACCAATCATAAATTAAAAAGATGTTTAGTTCATATGTGATTATTAATCACCATTCCATTTAATTCACCCTTTTATACATTCATAAATATCTCGAAGAGACACATTATTTTAAATTATTCCATTTATCTTCTTAATAGTATATGGAATCATTAAGCCTCATTTATCACATCTCATTTTGGAAAACATTATTGAGTAAAAGATTAGACTAATTATACCAAAATTTACTTTTGTATTCAACTCGTACTATTCATGGAATAACGGTGGAATCACCTTTTAAATTCACGCGGATAGTAAAAGTTCCCTCATCGGACCTTAATACAAAGTTTGACCAGAATATCCTTAACACTATTAAAAATCTGGTTTAATTAACTCTTTTGAAAATTCCTTCATTTTGGAAAAAAAACATAAATGAGATCTTTTTTTAGAGTATTCGGGCTTTCCCTTCAATCTGTTCCCCCCTCGTCTAAAAGAGAAAATAGAGGCCAGGTAAGTTCAGAGCACTAGTTGCTCCATTCCTAACCTTAGTTACACACCTTGTTTTGTCGTATAGATCTCATAGGTGGGACAAATGTACTAGTCATTTCCGCATACTCATTTTTAAACCTCTTAATCATTTTTAAGTCACTTAATTATTTATTTGAAAAGGTTCACAAATGGTTTGGGAAAGAATAATTAAGTTAAAATCATTGTTTGTAAAATTTATAAAAAGTGCTGCGAAAAAGAGCTACAAATAGTGTTTTAAAAGCTATATTGATCAAAATGACTTTTCTATCTTTTGGAAATTCATTTATAACTAAAATTTCCTTTAAAACATTTTAAAAGATTTACGAAATTTATTTCATACTTTTAAACACTTAAAAATATATATTTTTAAATCAGTTTCAAAGTCAGAATTTAAACTTAAAACCCGAGATTTTTTTGAAAACTTGTTTTGGACTTATTTAAAAATTTGCAAAATGAAATCTTGATTTTCTTTCTTTATTTAAAAACTATGGATATAATAGTCCGGAATATTCATTTCACGAAGAACTCCGAGCTAGATTCCATTCTCTACACTTGTTTGAATTCTACGGTGCCAAATTGCGAACTACAGTTACGCGACGCGCCTAGTTTTAATTTTTTATATTTTCTATTTAAACTTCATGGATACACTTTTATATGTTTATAAAACATTTCTAAACCATTTTAAACTTATTTTAAACAATATTTTCATATTTCAAACTAAAATTTCATTGCATTTCATATTATAATATTATATTATTATAATATCATTTGCAACCTTTTTAAATATTTTAAAATCATTAAGAGGCTAAATAATTTTCATACACATATTTATATGGATTTAATTATCATTAAATTAACTATGGTTAATTACTAACCATTTCTCTTATTATTCATCGAACCAAGTAACCATCCATATTAACATTCATATATTCTAACAAGTAATCAACCAAGTAATCACATATTCAATCATCCAATATCCATTATATTTTCATATCATTAAACTTGGAATTATTTAGAGATTAATTAGTAAATTTAAATGTGAGTACTCACCTTTGTCTCTAACTAATTCTTCCTACCAACATTCTTATCAAACAACACTTCACTAAACTTTTGTCAACTTCAACTAATCATCATCTATTCCATTTTTCCTTCCCAAGCTCCAAAAAATCCGACAGAGCTTCCACAGTACTTCAAACTTCCTCCTAACTTCTTGGAATGAAACCGGCGGCACTTCACTCCAATATTTTCAATCCGAAGCTTCCCGAACTCCTTCCTTTCTTCCAAATGGGCTCGGCCTAGCCTTATTTTGGTGGTGGAGCTTGGCCTTAGTGATGACGGTGGTGGTCGTGTACTTAGGAGAGAAAGAGGTAGAGTTTGGACTTGCTTTTGAGGTGGAATACTATATTTTTACTTTACTTTCTTTTCTTTTTACTTTTTTTCACCATTATTTTCCTAAGGAAAGAAGCCATTAAAATAGCTTGAAGTAAGAAGAAGAAGAAGAAGAGGAAGAGAATATGTGTGATAAAATGAGAGAAAAGCTTATGTATTTATAGCCTGAATTCCTTAAACATTAAGGAATGCAAATTGACAAAATCACACCTCCCCAATCACCATCATTTTTGGACCTCCCCTTCTTCTTACCTCCCCTGTCACTTCACCCACTTCTTGTCTCTTTATTTAATAGCTAAGGGATGTATTTAGATGGAATAATATACTAAAGGTGAGATTTGATTTGACTTGTGTTGGATTTGGTGAAAATATCTTCTTTTTGTACTTTTGTTTACTTAGTTAAACACTTAGCTTAATTAATTCTGAGTTAATATAAGTGAGGTGTTTATTTCTTTGTTAATGTTCTTATATAATAACTATTCAATTTGCAAAATGTTTACATAATTTATATTGAACAAAACGTTGATTTTCGACAAAACATTTTCCGGTCACATTTTCAGTTTTTAATCAAAATATTTATTTATGTGAAAAAAACTTGAAAATAAGTTTCTTATCATCTCTGAATAATCAAAACAAGTTTATTTCAGTGATAAAACCATATTCAATAATATTAAAATCCAATTGTAAAATACGACGTTGATTTTAGAAGTGCGACAAAATTTGTCTGTCTTTATAAAACAAGTATATATATATATATTTATAAAACTTTTATCAACAAATTACAATCACTATATTAAAATTTTAAAAAATAAGTATTTATCATTAAAACAAAAACTGAATGTATATCCAATTTTATCGAAAATGGGCTTTTGTCAATTTTATGATGAAACTCCAAAATCTCTTATTTTTGTAAACCAATTCTAAAAATAAGTTTATCATTCTTATTTATTATATACAACATAATTATTTAAGTTTGAAAATTATATATTTGAATTTTAAAGTTAATTAAATATTCCATTTAAAAGTGACAAAATTACGGGTCGTTACATAATTCCTCCCTTAAAAGAATTTCGTCCTCGAAAGTGTATCAAAACAAAACCCAAAGGTGTTTACCCAAAATATTTATTTTTAAACATACATTTGTATGATGTACACAGATCACCCACACGCAATATCTGATGTGATTTGAATCCATAAATTTACTTTCGAACTAGTATTATCCCCCGATCCTCTAGTGCGGCCTCTGATCAAGCTCTATGATTAGAAGCCTTCGTTTTCCTTACATAGCTCTCAACTATGATAGAAAACTCAAGTACCCAATCATAAACCCTCATTAATGTTCGTCGCTAAGAAATGAGTGATAAATCCGCTTTTAGACCAGTGAGAACACCTTAAAGTTCTGTACTCGAATCTTAGATCAGAATTATACGACGAAATGATCTACGTAACCTCATATGTACTTATTAACATTCAAAAACCATTATGAAAACTTTTCATAGAACTTTTATCTTTTTTAAAAAAATGCTTCTTTATATATAGTCGCTCTAATTATTTATTTCCAAATATTTTTCTTTAAAGGAAAACATTTCATCCTAAAGTAACCATTTCAATTTTAAAGACAATTTACCTTTTATTTTTCAAAATTACAATCAACTTCTCTCATTATAATATATTCTTTTTTTACCAACCTTGATATTAACTTATCAAATAATAAATTTTGAATTATCCTTTTAACTTAAGGAAAATTACATAGATCGAGTAACTCTAAAATAATACCAAGGAACTGGGTACTACCAATAGTATCCTATATACCTTTAACAAGAAGGGTAATACTTAAGAGAAGTATTTACCATCCGAACATATCTCTTGCCCATTTTTTAGTTATATTCGAGCCACTCAAACTAGTTACCATTTGAGACTTTCTTACTTATTTGAAATTTCTTTGTTAATACATCTTACTATAATTTTAATTCTAAACTTATTTTATATTACATGACTTTCCCTTTCATACTTTTTCAAATCATTAGGATATGAATTCTCAAATCCATCTTTCTCAAACATCATTTTATTTTTGCTAATTACACTTTATTTTATAAAATATACTTTTATAAAATATATTCTTAAATAATTTCTTAATTTAAATACTTTTTAATAAGCCATTTCTAATATTCCTTTAAACTTTATTTCTAATTATTTTATTAAATTGATTTGATGGAAGATAGAAGAAATGCACAGAGAGAGTGATCAAAAGAGATTTATTAATTAACATTATATTTATACATTCATTATAAACCTTAGCCTGTGTTACAAACTTTTAGAGATAACCTCTAGGGAATACTGCATATCACCATCTCATATATAAATACTTAAACTACTATATATGCTATTCTTGGATCCTTTTTGAGGTAGATGGTGCTTTATCTTTGAGGCCCAAGACAGCCGCCCTCATTTTTGGACACCCCTTCCTTAAGTGTTTCCCTTAGAAGCACCAAATGCAAGTTTGGGGTCATTCTTTAGTTATATGTCCTAGTCCTTTGCAATGGTAGCAACCCTTTGCCTTTCCTGACCAAATTCTTGGTTTCGTCTTTGTTGTAGGGCATTCACATAGAAAATGTCCTTGTCTTTTACACTTGAAACAGAATATATCAACCCTAAAACATTTTTCTTTCTTCTCTTTCTTTGCTTTCCATTTATCACTTTCCTTTTCTTTCGTATCCATACACAGAACTGCATAATGCCCTTCTTTACCACAGCTGTAACAGAGATCATGGCATAAGATCCTAGTTTTAATTTCTCTTCCGCCTCTTTTTGTGCACGTACTCTTCGTGCTTGCTTTGGATTAGCCCAATACTCATCCCCCGGTATAAAATAAGACATCCTGACCTAAATGATATACTAAGTTATTATCAAAAGTTTCATACCATTAATGTCTTAACTTATCCAAATTACTTGATTCATACTTGTTCGGACTTGAACTTGCCTTAATTGTACAATGATAAGAAGAATAATTTACCACGCGTTCGATACCATTCACCCAAGCCAACATATGATCGATACTTAGAAGATTATTCCCACCATCACCAAATAGATCAAGACCTTATTCTTGGAACTTTCCAAAGGGAATGTATCTAATAAATTTTCCCAAATCAAATAAATATTTATACAGTTGTATATATAAAATATACTCCTTTTAAAATGTGTGCCGATTCGCCTTATTTAAGTATTTAGGAAACTCTATCGATTACATGGAGCTCTTCATGCACCGACAAGAATTCAAAAACCACTCAGCAGATTAATCCCCACAAAACATTTTCTATATCAAATAACAAATACACGCTCATATATATAATACTCTCAAACTCATTCTAGGGTGTTACTAACCCTATCACTAATGAGTCACTCATTCTAGGGTAATACTAACCCTATCTATAATGAGTTTTACCCCACCAAAGCCAATGTGTTCGCTCAACCTAAGCTCTGATACCAAATGTAATGAACCAGGATTTTCGATCATCGAAAATCGACACTAATACATCCTCATGCCATAAATCCAAGTGCCGGAAAGCCCAATTGTTAAGGGAAAAAGAAAATAAAGATAGAATAGAATCTCACATGAATGGAATAACAAATATTATTTCAACAATAATCTTTACTATGGAAAAAAATTTGAATACAATAGGAGAGTCTAACCTGGATTCAGTTTGGACAGTTATAAACCCTTTGTCCTTATAAATGTAAAAACAAATGCAATAGATACAGCAGATAATATAATACGTCCATACATAGTTGATGATCTCAGCTTTACTCAGGAAACTCCAAGCCTCTTCAATTAAAACAGAAACTACTCTGATCTAACCCGAGTATTTAAAATACTCGGATCAGGCTTGATAAACCAGCGTGAGATACTCGAAATTTATAAATGTATAGATCTGATTGATATAAATAAAAAACCTTTGGAAAGAAGAGTATCTCATAAGACCACGCTCATGCATAAATACAGATGAGTTTTTACCATATGATAACCAAAATACTTTATACTTAAACCATTTGATATTCTCTAATAACATTACTTTGAAAATCCTTACTAAGTATATATATAAACATAACCAAAATTGTTACCATTATTAAATTCCAGTAAGGGGTAGCTGAATGTTTGCAAAGCATTAGAGCTATTTTGGAACTACAATCAAAACCATAAAGCTCATATTTGGAATTTTATTTCCAAAATGAAAGGGAACTAGTGACCCTTCAGACCCAAAATTCCATGTATAACAACACTAGTTCACTCCAGTGGCTTTACACGATCTTCGTCAGCCTCCGAAGTATATTGCTACACTACCATGGAACATAGCATTACTCGATGGCTTTACACGACCTCCGTCAGCCTCCATACTTGTCCAATTCATCATCTTAAGGCAACAGATGCCTTTCATTCCTCATAAATGAGAGCCCGAAATTTGTCCTGCAGATCACATAGTATCCCGTATCATTCCTGAGATGTGAGGCTCGTGAGGTTACGCTCAACAAAGCCATGTTTTTCCACAAATCCATGCTTTGATCATAGTAGGTTCCACATTGAATGCCACACTGCTATTCCTTCGATCACTATTGACTTTCACGAACATACAACCTCTGAGCTTGTAGGTCTCAAAGAAGGGTGTTAAGCTACGAGATGTTGCCTTCTCCGCCACCAAACAAATGTATGTTTGTATAAGTCAATGTTGTGATCTCAGAAATGAAATGTAAAACATTCGTCCATACAACTTCGCTCTATGACTGAACAAAACCAAAGGCACTCCTCCTACTGCATTCTGTCGAAAAATGTCCCTAGGAATAGTAACGATTATCCTTGTAATCGAAGATTTTCACAGTAGAGCACTACTGCCACCATAAATATATGATATGACAAATTTCACCCCAAGGGACTAGTGGCAGCGGCCCTTCATCATGAAGATCCGCATCTTCAAAAATCATCATCTTCGTCATCTCTTCATTTCCAAACGTATACATTGGATATGAGTTACCTAATTCCGATTCTGGTTCCTTCGAACCAATCATCGATTAAAAAGATGTTAATTTCATATGAGATTATTAATCAGCATTCAATTTAATTCATCTTTTTATTCATTCATAAATATCTCAGAGAGATGTATTATTTTAAATTATTCCATTTATCTTCTTAATAGTATATGGAATCATTAAGCCTCATTTATCAAATCTTTTGGTTAATTTAAAACCCTTTTTGAATCTTAGAATAATTACAAATCGTTTCACCTTTTATTTAGGCAAACATTTCCAAATCATTTATTTAAATCTCATATTGAGAAACATTATGGACTAAAAGATTAGACTCATTATACCCTAATATACTTCCATATTTCAACTCGTACTATTCGTGGAATAATGGCAGAATTACCTTTTAAATTCATGCGGATGGTACAAGTTCCCTCCTTGGACCTTAATACAAAGTTTGACCAGAATATCCTTTATACTATTAAAAATCTGGTTTAATTAACTCTTTTGAAAATTCCTTGCTTTTGGAAAAAACATAAATGAGATCTTTTTTTAGAGCATCCGATCTTTCCCTTTGATCTGTTGCACTCCCCGTCAAAAAGAGAAAACAGAGGCCAAGTATGTTCAGGGCATTGGTTTCTCCAATCCTAACCTTAGTTACACACCTTGTTTTACTGTTTAGATCTTACAAACGGGACAAATGTACTAGTCGTCTCTGCATACTCATTCTTAAACCTCTTAATCATCTTTAAATTACTTAGTTATTTATCTAAAATGGTTCACAAAAGATTCGAGAAAGAATAATTAAGTTAAAATCATAGTTTGCAAAAGTTATAAAAATTGCTGCGAAAAAGTGCTGCAAATTGAATTTTAATAGCTATATTGATCAAAACGACTTTTCTATTTTATGAAAATTCATTTATATAAATCAAATTTCCTTTAAAACACTTTAAAAGTTTATATAATTTATTTCATATTTCAAAACATTTAAAATTTTTATTTTTAATAAATTTCAAATTCATGTTTTGAACTTCAAAACCGCAATTTTTCTAAACACTTGTTTTGGACTTATTTAAAAATTTACAAGACGAAATCTTGATTTTCTTTCTTCATTTAAAAACTATGGATATATAGTATGGAAAATTCATATCTCGAAAAATTCCGAGCTATATTCCATTCTCTACACTTGTTTGAATTCTACGGCGCGAAATCGCAAACTACTGTTATGCGACATGCCTAGGTTTGACTTGTTTTCCATTTTCTATTTAAACTTCGTGGAAACACTTTTATATGTTTATAAAACATTTCTAAACCATTTTAAACTCATTTTAAACAATATTTTCATATTTCAAACTCATATTTCATTTCATTTTATATTATAATATTATATTAATATAATATCATTTTCAACCATTTTAGATATTTTATAAGCATTAAGAGGCTAAATAATTTCCATACATATATTTATATGGATTTAATTCTCATTAAATTACCTATGGTTAATTACTAACCATTTCTCATATCATTTATCAAACCAAGTAATCATCCATATTAACATACATATATTCAAACAAGTAATCACACATTTAATCATCCAATTTCTATTATATTTCATATCATTATACTTGGAATTATTTAGAGATTAATTAGTAAATTTAAATGTGAGTACTCACCTTTGTCTCTAACTAATTCTTCATACCAACATTCTTATCCAACAACACTTAACTAAACTTTTGCCAACTTTAACTAATCATTATCTACTCCATTCTTCCTTCTCAAGCTTCAGAAAATTCGGTAGAGCTTCCACAATACTTCAAACTTCCTCCTATATACTTGAAATGAAACCGACGGCACTTCTCTCCAATATTTTCACTCCGGAGTTTTTAAACTCCTTCCTTTCTTCCCAATGGGCTCGACCTAGCCTTATTTGGGTGGTGGAGCTCGGCCTTAGTAAGAAGGTGGTGGTCGTTTCTCAAAAACTGAATAATCTGGCCTTAGTGATTAAAAACATTTTCCGGTCACATTTTCAGTTTTTAATAAAACTATTTATTCATGTAAAAAAAAACTTGAAAATAAGTTTTTTATCATCTTTAAATAATTAAACAAGTTTATTTAGTTATAAAACCATATTTAATAATATTAAAATCCAATTGTAAAATGCGATGTTGATTAGTCGTAGTGCGACGAAGTTCGTTTATCTTTATAAAACAAGTGTGCGTGTGTGTGTATTTATAAATCTTTTATCAACCAATTACTATCACTATATAAGAATTTAAAAAAAGAATTATTTATCATTATAATTAAAATTGAATGTATATCCAATTTTATCGAAAACTGATTTTTGTCAATTTTATGATGAAACTCCAAAATCTCTTATTTTTGTAAACCAATTCTAGAAATAAGTTTATCATTCTTATTTATTACACAAAACATGATTATTTAAGTTTGAAAATTCTATATTTGAATACTTAAAGTTAATTAAATATTCTATTTAAAAGTTATAAAATTATGGGTCGTTACATTAATACCCATGTTAAACTAGATAAGTAAAACCAAATTAAAAGAACTATTGTGGTCATTAAACCTCCGTTTGATTTTGTCAAAATAAATATTTCATTTCCTTCTTGAAATAGTTTCAAAGTTATTTCTTTTTGAACAAGATATTTAAAGGATGATTTGGCAAATGGTTTTATTAAAGATATTATGAACTAATGGGAATGGTTTTCAATGTTATAAAAAGAAGTTTTATAATGAATTTGGAAATTTAGAAAGTATTTGAAATGGATTTGGGTTTTTAAGTAAAAGAGATTTCATAAAGAAAATAGATTTGTTTTAAAAGGATTTATCGGAAAGAAACTTTAGAAAGAATTTGAGATTTGGGTTTCTCTAGACTGACCTTTTAAAAAATGGCGGTATGGAACATCCGTTCCACACTTAACACCGAGGGAATAGTGTTTAGGGTTGTTTATATCTCTAAATTAAACATCATTTGTTTAATCCTTTTAACATGATTTGGAAATAAGAAATTATTCGCAAATGTTTTATGAATATACCTATGTCAAAGGGATAGGTATATGAATGTTTAGACAAACATTTTGAAAAGAGAATTATTAAATAAAGATTAGTTTTGTGGCTTAGTGATTGCTATGGATAAATAAATCTCAAATGGAAGTGACTGTTGTTTGTTTCTTTGATAGTTAAATAACTGACTATCGAATCCGGACCAGTTTTGACTCAGGAGGTATGTCGGGTATATTTGAGTTCCTCGGTGAAGACTCGATTGCTTAGTACATACTTCCAAAAGAATAAGAATTGAGTTAGCCGGAAATTATCGCTTAGTTTTGGAGACACCGTTTCCCGGATTTATCTGAACCACACCAAACTGATATCATTCGTAAATCATATTGAAGTATGATGTGGAGTTATACTATTCTTCCTGAAGGTGATTTCAAAATGGAAGATAGTAATGTGGAATGTTTGTCCGATCCCAGAATAACTTGCATATGGATGAATTTTGGCATTGCATCTCTGTCTGGAGGGCATTGTTAGCATTGCTAAGATGGTTTACTACTATGAAAGAAGGTACAACATAACCTCCAGTCTCACAACCAGGAAAATGGAAAAAATAGGGTATGTACAGCTATGTGGTCAGCTACCATTAGGAGCCTCCATACCATTTTAGATTGTCCATATTTGAGTTGTTTTGCGCGCAAACACCATGGTAGTATAAGGCCTCGGTGTCAAAAAGGGATGGGGTAATCTGGTTTGCCATGTTAAAGGGGCAGCTGGCTTTGTGTAGCAAGGGTACAAGAAGTTCTTGTCAAACACCAGGTGCATTTTCTAGGGGTGTACCATCGGAAGATAGACCCTTACCTTGCCATAGTATGGAATCCATTCTCCAATACGTGCCTTTACGGTTTTAGATGTACCCAACTATGTTGAAATGTGAGATGCAAGCATTTCAGCTATATTCATATATTATTTGAAACCATAGACATTATTATAATATCATTGGATATTATATACAAATGTTTTGGTTATCGTTAGGTAAAAACCCATCCGTGTTTATGCGTGGCGTGGTCTTACGAGATGCCTTTGATTTAAAGGTTTTTAAAAAGTTAAAGACTTGTGCTTTTCTTACAGCAACCCATGTCTGACATGGAGTATATTTTCTTTTGCTAAAACTCTTGGGTGCTCAAATTTGAATTAGTAGCCAAGTAGTTCAGGTTTTTCGCCAGATTCTTTTGTAGAGGAGCTTGGAGCAGGTGGCTTCATCGATATCTTGTTATTACCTTGTTTTCCACTGTATTATATGTATGTTGCATCAGTTAGGTAGGGACAAATTGTTATAACTGTCTTATGGTAGAATTTGTATTGGTATCAGTTTGATGTGACATTTTTGAAAAGACTTTGTAATATATTATGTTGAGTAATATATATTGTTCCATTGCATTATGAGATTCTCTGTTGTTTAGTTTCTTCTCTTCTATCTTTTCTTTCTTTCAACCCTAATGATCGGTTTTCCAGCACTTGAATGCTCAAGACGCAATACGATGGACGTATTAGTATTGATTTTTAAGGGTCGAAAAGGCGTGTCGTTACACTTGGTTTATTTTGAAAGTGTACAGTTGCTGCTGTAGTATGACATGGTTGGTAATAAATTTGTCCTAATAAGATGCAGATAATTCATTCCATAATTTCTTTACTGTTTTAACATAGGAGAATTCACGAAGGACCTCATTTGATAGATTTAACTAAACGGTAATTAAAGCTTCATCCTCCATCTCTTCTAAATATTAGCTTCTAAATTCTTCAACTTATTAGGTGCAGAGTCAATTTTGAAGGTTTTCTCCTTTTTAAGAACCACTTCCTTCATCAACTTCCAAGTGCCAAAATCACCTTTTCCATCAAATCGTGTAACAACATAACTATTGCTTCTATTCTTTAAAGAACCCAAAATGGTTGTTAGAGAATCTCACGGCACAGTAAGCTTTGACACCAATTTGTTATAAAAATATCTATTCTACAGTGGAAATATGGAATCTAGTCTGTCGATAAACTATTAACTGACTGCATCCACAAAGACCCAACAACTTTATTACTTCATGAATATAGAGAGGAGAGGTTACAAAATGAAAGAGATTTCTTAAAGTGGAGAAATCTTATCTATATCAATGATTTACAAAAGAATATTTTAGAGGAATTATTATTTGAGAAGAATGAGATGATTTTTCAATGGCTTGAGGCCCCTTTAAATAGGAGTAGAACGAAGCTGAATTTTGAGAATAAATGAAAATGAAAATGAATGAAGCTATCGAGAAGAATTCCATAAGATCACAGAGTGATGTTATCAAGTGTTAAAAGCCAACCCGACGTAAAAAGATTCAGAAAGCTATCATGAAGAATTTCATACGAGTTGTGGCGAGGAGCTTATAGAGCAATTTGTCAGAAGATTCTATGTGATAACTTTAAACATGAAAGAATAGAGACATCTTGATAACTTTAAACGCGAAATAAACCGAACTATCATGATAAATTTCCTCACATTACCCTATGCAATCTTTGATGACAAATGAAGGCTATCGTGAGGAGTTCAATGAAGTTATTGTTTACAATTTAAGAAATTCCAACACATTATCGAGTGCAATTCCAGAACGAGTGATTTAGGTTATTGCAAAGGGTTCCAAAGAACTATCCTGCATTATTGGAACATCAAGTTAGAGCTATTGTGGAGGGTTTGATCATACTCAAATCACAAATTCAGATCCATCAGAAGCCACTGTGCTAAATATTAATTTGATCGTACGCCATGTGGACCAATCACGACCATCCACTGAGGCGCCATGTGTCAAGAATCTAGCGGCCTAATTTCTCCATAAATATGTGGGTACCCCCCAAAAAGGGATTGAGAATTTCTAAAGTTCTCGTTCTCCTTCATTTTTTCCCCAACTTTGTAAAGTGAGCTTTGAATTGGGGATTCATGGCCGTTAGGGCAAATTGTAGTTGAAGATTTTGTGATAAAGAACCTACATTTAGCATAATTTGCATAATTATCTCTATTGCATATATAACTTCATACTATGATAGATTTTACCATGATTATGACTTTGGTTTGCTTTCACTTGCCTTGATTTACTAGCCTAGCTTAATTTTCACCTTAACAAAGGAAGTGTATCCGAGACCCTGAGGCGATAGTGAATCTAAGAGCTACGGATGACTTAGTTATTAAATCAAACATGAATCATGTTAGAAAGCCAATTCAGATTGTAGACCGAGATGTAAAGAAGCTTCAAAATAAGGCAGTGAAGCTTGTACATGTCCAATGGTGTGAAGACTGAGAGAATTGTACTTGGGAAATAGACGATAAAGTCAGAAGGACTTATTCCCAGTTGTTTATTTAGACTTAGTATAGTTATTTTCCATTTGTATTTGTTGGTATCTATGGTTGATTTTGTTATATGTTAATACAGGCACAACTACAGTTTTGCTCGTGATGCATGGGTAGGGAGCTTATGTGTGTATGCTAGAGTAGGCATGAGAAAGAATTTGTGAATCACTACTAGGCCTTATTTGAATTTTAGAATGAAATTCCTATAAGTGGGAAGCCTAAAACACCCTAAATTTTAAAGTATAATTAATAAGTAATTAGTTAAGAAGACATGGTTTTGGATAAATAATTTAAGGATATTTATTTACCTGTGTCCTTAGTAGTTTAAACTAAATAGTGGCTTATTTATATTAAAGTATTTGGGTTTACATTTACTTATTAGGATATAAGTTTAAAACATATGGAAAATGAATTAAAATAAGAAATAGGGCCATAAGGCCGTCGACCTTACTTATTATAGGGAGAGGGATATATTCAAAAAATTAACCCTTGTCTCATGCGTTTATATTTTACATAAACAAAAATAAAAGCTAGAAATCTTATTAATGGTGGCCTAAAGAAGGAAAAGAAGTAAAAGAAGAGGAAGAGCTAAGTAACTTAATGAAACTAAAGATCAAGTAAATCTAATGACTTAAGTTAATAATACTACACATTTTCTACTATTTTCATTGTTGTTTGAATTCAGTCTGATTACATATGATAGAATTCATACACGTAAGTTGTTTATACGAGATTAACAATGGTTTTATTGAATGTTATGGGGGTGAAATAGCTATACTATAAGATATTTAGCTATATTTCCCTGCTATAATGGTTTTGAAATGTTGTTGAAATTTAATATGATATTCTAAGAATTATTTTATAAATAAGTTTTAAGTAAGAATATTTCCCTATGTAAGCATATTTAGATATGAATTTTTGAAGTAATCCGTACATTTAATGAACAAGGGGAAATGGCTATTAACTAGAAATATATGGTGTGCTAAAGAGTTGATTTATAAATTTCTATAGTTTTGTATGTAATTTCCCATCTTAAAATAACTGCTTTTGAAAGTAAAAATGGGAAAGCCGAAAATAAATAAGAGGCAATCGAGACCTATTTATGCATGCAAATTATATGACTAAGTAATAAGGGGATAAGTTCCTATAATAGTGCTGTAAAATTTTTATAAAGGATACTGTCACCAACTAAAAGTAGAGGCTGAATGAACTTGGAGAAGGCATGTGTAACGACCCGTATTTTTTATAATTATAAATATTAAATTAAATAAGACTTTGGAATTTAATACTATGCAAAATTAAAATTTATAAATAAAAAATATTATTAGAATATAATTTAATAATGTTGATTGAATTTAATTGACAACTGTTTAATGTAATTTCAATTAATGGTAATAATAAAGGTTAATAAGGAATAAATTAAATGTTATATTAAAAAGAGAAATCATATGTTATTTAATTGAAATTGATTTTAATATAGAATATGAAATTAGTTATGTTGTAAGTAATTTATAATCCTTGTTTTGTAAACAATAAGTTAATAGATATGAAATATTAATGTATAACAATTATTTAATTTATCATTTTATTACTAAATCAGTTTGAAATTAAATTGATAATCAATTGGAATTTAATAATTGAAATATTTCAATCAATGTATGCAACGACGTTAACTGTAGGGTAATGAGTATAATAAATGGAAACTTATGTTTAATTTATACATAAGGAAATTGTTGATTTAATATAAAGAACTTGTAAATCAAAAATAAAAGAATTTGTTTAAAAATTAAAATATAATAAACTAGGATTTTATTATGGTTGTAAATTAATGTTGAATTTAATTTAATATAAAAATCTTAGGTTAACATGGGGAATTTTGGTTTCAAAAGATTATTAAAAATTCTGTTCAATCAAGGATATAGAAACTTTTAATTTGGAATTTAAAAGTGATTAAATCAATTTAATAATAATTTGTTAATTAACGCGTAAAAATAAATATAAATTTATTTTAAAGCTAACTTCTAAATACAATAGAATTAGGGTTTTAAATTAGTTTCATTGAGTTTTAAATTATTGAAAACCTATATTTCGATATTTAGGATGACCTATTTTCGTTTCGGGAATGAAACGGGCTTTTCAGGCCTTTGTTATCGCTTTGGCTCAATTGATTTATATTCAATTTTTTTTTGAAATGTGATTATTCAAATTTGATTCGAATGTGTAATAATAATAAAATCGAATTATTAATGAACGTTGTGGTTTGTAATAACATATTTGTAAAGTAGAAATATTGTGTTTGTTCGTAACTGTGAATTGATAAATTATTTGAATATAATTTAATTTTAATGAACGATAAAATGTTAGCTTTTGTATACGAGGGAATTAGGCCTCGAAACTAGTTCCAGTGTGTGCAGAAGGCCCTTTTACATATGGATTGCCTGTCAGCACGCCTCAATTGGAGTTCGGGCTGTTTTGGACCTTACGCTATAAATAGGCATGCAAATTACTATAAATATTATAAAAATATAAAACCCTAATTCATTTTCATGGTCGCCACCTTCTACGGTTAGAATCGCTCCATCTTCTTTCCCTTAGATCTTTCTCATCTCCCATCGGATCTCGATGACCCCTAAATGAAAGTTGTAGTGCTCAGTGAGATCTACAATCTGTACGGTTGGATTGAGCTAGTGGCGTTTGAATTCGCCAGAATCTGGCCTTGAAGAGCACGTGGGTTTTCTCAAATTGTGGGAGAACGGAGGCGACGGAGTCAACGATGCTTAGGTCGAAGGTTGCTCGGAGGGTGGCGGTTCTGGTGGGGTGCTCGATTCTAAGTCCGGTGGTGTAGGGTTTCGTGCGCGTGTAGGGTTTAGGTCGCGTGGGTAGGTTCTGTGTGCGTTGCTTGGAAGCATTGTGAGAGCGGGAAGAAGAAGTTTTTGGTAATTACAATTTTTCCATTCGATTTATTTTAATTTAATTTTAAATTTCAAACTTTTAACATTAATAACTTTTGCGTACGAACTTAGATTCGCACGCGGTTTCTTCCGTTGGACTCATATCGAAATTCCGGACAACATGAAACTGGTTTGGTTGAATTTGAAGACTGTTAAAATTTTGGGCTTTTGTTGGATTTTTAATGGGCATTAATTCAATGGTGAGTGATTAAATCCACTCACTCGATACTAAAATTTCTTATGTTAGATGAATTAAAATTATGAAGTGATAAAATTTTATTCGTTGCTGTTTGGTAATTTAAATTGAATTTGAATTTTTATTGAATTAAATTGACATTTAAATTAATATTGAATTTAATTGATAGTTAAGATACCGACAATTGATAACTAGTAACTGTTGTGATATATTGGTTGATTTCGATGTTGATTGCAATTGGATGTCTATTGATTGATATGTTGGATGAATGGTTGTTATTTATTTGGACATATTCTTGTTATTATCCTATTTATTGTTTGACATCCTATAAATTGTCACTTGTAATATTTGAAATGAACTAAGAAATATGTTGAAATGATATATACCTATGTCATTTAGTTATGGGTTGAAATGATATATATCCATGTAATTAACAATTGAAATAATTGTTTACTTGGCCATAGAGTAGAAAATTATAGACGGACACCGGATTAGTTAAATTAAATAAATTTAAATTATTAAAATTGGACTTGTTTAAATGATGCTTTAAAGAAAATAAAATTTTGATTTATATGAATTAATTTTTTTCTAATTCAAGATTTGGAATGTTGAAATTGGAATTGTTTAATGAAATTGTTTGAAGGATTTAATTTGAAATCTTCAGTTGAAATTTGAGAAATGATTTATATCTATTGAAAGTTAATTATTTTAAAGGTTTAAATTTTAATTTAAACTTTGAATTTATTGTAATTAAAGTGGTTTAAAGTGGCATTTCAAAGTTTTGGATGTGAAATGGATTTAAACTAAATTGTTTAAAAATGAGAAATTGAATTGAAACTTTCAGCCATTTGAATAGAACCGTTTAAATTGAATTTGAAGTAAAGTTGAAATCATTTTGAATTGAGGCCGATTTAAATTGAATTTTGAATATGAAGTTGACGTGAATTGGAAATCAAAAAATTAATTTCGTTGTGATTTGGAACATGATTTCAAATTGTTTTGAAAGAAAGAAACAGTTTTAATACAAACTATTTTAATATAAAAAATATTGTAATAATCAAATTATTTTAATATATAAACTATTTTAATTATCTAAACTATTTTTAATTTTATAACTATTTATATTCAAAACTATTTTTTGTCAATACTAAAACTATTTTAATTATCCAAACTATTTTTCAACATTAAAATTATTTTAATTTTTCAAAACCATT
Organism: Allium fistulosum; assembly: GCA_030737815.1. Taxonomy (NCBI): domain Eukaryota; kingdom Viridiplantae; phylum Streptophyta; class Magnoliopsida; order Asparagales; family Amaryllidaceae; genus Allium; species Allium fistulosum. The sequence continues at coordinate 370,641,029 of CM060902.1, read as the reverse complement.
TTCAATATTCAAACTATTTGAAGGCGGGACTATTTAGTTTTAAATCATTGACTTAAATACGAATGTTTTGATATGAAGGTATAACCTATTTTGAATTCGAAATGATTTTGAAGCGAATCTGATATTTTGATATGAAATATGACATGTTCTTGAAATTTAAATGAACCGACCGGTGTGTAAAATGGTCGATTGGTTGTTAAAGAGACCGAGCCCGGATGAATGACATACTCTTTATCATTCTACCGGAACCACTTTAACAACCGTGTACGTGGTGGATGTTATCCAAAATATAGAGGTTGAATTGGCGACGTTTATTGGATTGAGAAAGAGAACGATGATGGATAACCCCAACAATTGTGTCAATTTGAAATGACTAAAACAGGAGCCTATGTCTGGCCAAGGGGTTAGCTACCTTTAGGGGCCCTACCCCTTCATATTATATTGACTTTTGACTTGATCGGTGCACATTGATTTGATTTTGGGGGTGATGGACTCGGTTGGCAGTCGTGGCTACGATGTGTTACGACCTGTCAGAAAGGGAAAACTGGTAGAATCCTACCTTGGGCATTGCCTCACGTGTCTTGTCGTACTTTAATCCTTATACGCGCCCACTATGATTTTATTTTAGTATGGTACCTATAGGGGACTCACTGGCTACTGACGTTACTGGTTGCGTTACAGGACCTGCATAGAGTACCTGCTTAAAAATGTGTTAAGGATGATCAATGTAAAGCCTTAACGCTATTTTAATACTTTACTTTACTGATAGACATTACATATATAGCGTATCTTACTACATATAGATAGTTTAACGGATCCTTAAAAGATGGAAAATCCAATAACATCTCTTAAGTTATTGCACTCACGTTGTACACTTGATAGAGATGGAAAATCCCGTAAACATCTATGAAGCTATTACACTCATATTTACTTGTTATTGATTTAACTTACATAAGAAATTTTAGTTCTGACTCGAGTATTTTTTCTTTTCATTACGCTCGGGCCAGCCTGAGTATTTCGGTGTTTAAAAACATTATTTTTGGAGGACGAAGACGAAGTTTGGTATATTATATTATTAGTATTATTCCGCTGCATCATTTTGGTATGTTGTTGATTCTACTTTGATTATGTTGCAAAAAATTATGTAATTAAATGTATATTGTAAAACAGCTTCATGAACAGTTTATTTGATTATTATATTTTGTCATCCAACTGCAAGATTTTGTGTTTTATTTTCCTTCTTTTCTCTTATTTTCTTATTTACCCCATTGATAATCTACCCCTTTGAATGGTTTGAGTTAGACATGTGGTTTATTGTCGATTTAAACCATCCAAAAAGGTGGGTCGTCACAGTTGGTATCAGAGCTTTAGTTTAGAGATACCTTAGCCTGTTGGGGGTTAAACTCATTAAGAGATAGGGTAATGCAATGCCCTATTATGAGTTTGAGTGTATATATATGAGAGAGCGTATTTGTTAGTGCTATAAAAATGTTTTGTATCGTGTTAATTTGTTATGTTGAGTATTTATAAATTCTAGTCGATAAATAAGACGCTATGGCATCGATATGGATTTCTAAACACTTGAATAGGGCAGACCAACACAATATTGTTTTCAAATAGGTAAATGAAATAATTTTACCTAATATTATATTTTATTTTGTATTTTAAATATTTTTTCATAAATAGATATTGTTATTTTTGGGTATTGGTTGTTAGGAAATGATAATATTTGATTATTGTCATTTATTGTTTGGTTAGTCAAGGTTCTTAAAACTATTAACTATTGTATGCTATAAGAAAATTTAATTTTATAAATAAGGTTTATAAATATGATTTACAAATAAAATGAATTTAAATGAGAAATTTGAGAACTTAAATTCTGATGTTTTGAAATTAGTTTTCAAAGATTTTGGAAAAATAATATTTGTATTATTTGGAAGTATTAAATAGAAATATTTTCAAAAGGTACTTGAAAGCAATTTTTTTAAAAGAAATATTTTTAAGAAAATAAGTTCTATACTCCCCTCTTTTGTCGTTGGAAAATAATTTCGCTGATGATCGCGACATCATCGACGTTCATTTTTAAGTTTCAAGGTGGGAAGACTACTATAGTAGCTTTGTTGCACAATTGTTTGGTAAACAAACTTTAATTTTAATTTCCTAAGTATGATTTGATATAAATATAAAAGATATAAGTATATATTATTTCAAGATGATTTGAAATGAAACCCGGTATTTAGTTCTCAAGTTCTATCAATCGGTGATTTTCAATTATTGTAATAGAATGGAATCTTCGACTATTTTAAATGGTCGGAAACTTTCAAATTGAAATATGAAATTTATGCTAAGTGTTTAATGAAACTATAAAGGAATTGAAGTTTTGTATAACTTGCGAATTAAAAGATGATGGAATATCATACAAGTAAAAACTTAAGTAATAAAAAATGTTCAAAATGGAATTATGTCCATATATAAATAGAGAATTTAGAGTTACAAGAAATATTATAAACTTAAGTTAATGTTTTGAAATGCTTAATAATTAAATTGAATAGTAAAAAGTGAATACTATTTAAGTAAATGATTATAAACTTAATAAAATGTTGAAATTATTCATAAATAGATTGAATATTAAATGACACTATATATGAAGGAATAAAGATGAGTTAAATATAGATGAACTTGAATAATTATTCATTAATGACTACTAATCAAGTTATATAAGTAGATAATAAATGTGAATTAAACCACAAAGGAACAAATGTAATACTTTAAGAATTTATTCATTGATGATTTTAAATATTGATGATTTTAAATATTGAATTTATTCATTGATGAACAAATGTAATATCAAATGTAATACTTTAAGATTTGATATTTCACTTAACAATCAGGTCGAGTGGAATTGTAATATCCTAGAAATTTGGGCAATATCAATTTAATAATCTGTTTAAATAATTAAATTGATTGATAATTTTTGATAATAAATATTTGAATTGATTTAATAATCTAATTAAATAAATATTTAATTAGTGAATTTTATCTTTTAAAAAACTAATAAATTGATTTCTATTTATAATGTATATATATTTGTATATATTGTAAATAGAAAAGCTTTGGTTTGTATTTAATTTACATATGATATGTTAATTCATTTAGTAATAGTAGTAATTTATTAATAATAAGGTAATCTTTTATAAATTATTTTAAAATTTGACAAATGGTTATTTTCAAATTAAATGTGTTGTTTTAAATTTACTTTAAATTGGATTTTAAAATATAATTTGAATTTGAATTTAGATTTAATTTTGAATTCAAAAGGAGGTAATATTTAAATGGTTTTGGATTTTATAAATATATGTATAAGTTTTTATATATATATATATAATTAGTTTTGTTTCTTTATAAGTAATATATATATAAATAGATAAGTAATAAGTGTTTAATAAATTAAGAAAAGTCTTTTATTTACATTTAAAACAAATACTAACTAATTAAAAGGACATGTGTAAATCTATAAAGACACCTAAATAACAAGTGTAAACTAATTAACTATGGTAAATGACAAATGTCAAAGTTTTAGATTTTTGTTTTTCTTTTATTTGAATAAATCATTTTTACCTATATATGCATCTACTTCTCATTCTCATTTCTTTTCTATTCTTTCTCAAAATGTAAGAAACTTTAGCCTAAATACTCAAAAAACGAATCAGTAAATCAACTTCCTCTCAAACCAAAATCCTCAAAACAATAATCTATAAAACATTTCCAAATCAAAGTCTGTAGCCTGCAATTTTCTTCAAATCTGGAATCTATTTGAAGCAAGTAAACCTGGAATCTTAAGCAATGTCTCAACAAACAAATAGCATGCATGCAAGTTTTCTAGCAAGCATTCAAGTTTAAAAGATTTTAAAGATCAAAGGGGCATTTCAGTTTAAAGGCTTTTTCAAAAATTGGTTTCAAAGAGGCTCTGTTTACTTTTAAAAAGGTGAGTAACATTCATTTTAAACTTAAGCATATGATCTATGTTTGCATGTGAACTTCTGGAATAAAATGTGTATTGTATATGTTTGAAATTTCTATGTATATATATATATGGATGTGTAGATGCATGATTATAGTTATATATGTTCTGCCTGTTCTTAGTTCAGAAGTTAAATTTTAGTCAAAAATTTATTATCTCCCTATCTGATCTTTAATAGAACTTAGGATTCAAACAATATTTGTTTGTTTAATCATGGGTTAGTGTTTAAAATTTTACTTAAGTTAAAATAAAACTTAAATGGCTCTGAAAATCAAAAACAACAGAGCAAGTCTGGTATAAGTGAAAAATTCAAACACTCTAATTCATAAATTCAGGGTTATAGACTGAATGCTTATCTAGAAACATGAATTTTAAAAGTAGAATCATAATTTTTAGCATTTAATTAAGGAAGCAGTTCAAGGTTGATCAGAATTGGAACTTTGGGTTGTCTCCGGCGATCTAAGTATTCGAGAAGCTCGTGATTCTCACTGAAGGTAGAAGGATGATCGGAGAGTTCGAGAAAATTGTCTAATGATGATGAAATTCACCCTGGCGATGGTGGTAGTTCGATCGAGTTTCTAAACCTAGTTTTACTGGGTTACAATTTTTGCGTGAGTTCGACTTCCTCTGGTGATCGAGTTGCCTGGGGCTTTGAGCACTGGAAGATGGTGAGTTGACGAGGACTTCACCGAAGATTCAATGGCGATGGTGGTCGGAGGAGGGGATGCAAGACGTTGACAAGTTTGGGTCTGTTTCCAGTTTTGTGATCGAGATTGCTCTAATTCGATTGTGGAGATGGTTCGAGTTTCTGGTGGTCGGAATCGTGAGGAGTGATCGAAGTCGATATGCTGGCGTTAGCAGCGATGGTCGGAGGCGATCAACTCGCGTGTGCACGTGAACAAGTGTCAGGCGTATCAGTGTTTAGGTTGGTTTTAACAGAGGAGTGGAACTCGAGATTTTTGAATGCGTGACTCGAAGCAGCTAGGGTTTTTACTCGAAGCATTTCAGTGGTTGGCTCGGGTAAATTGAATGGTTACAGGTTTTAAAGCCTGGGTGTTTTTAAATTTTAAAATTGATTTAAAATTTGAAAACATAAATTTAAACAAAGTTTAAATTAAAATTTTAAAGTATGGATTTAATTTAAACTTAAATCCCAGTTGTAAAAATAAATAAGTTTTTATTATAATATTTAAACATCTTTAAAATGTTTAAAGTATAGTTTAAAAAGAGTTTTAATTTAAATGAATTGGTTTAAAAATCTTGTAAATTTCTTTTATAAATGTTAAGTGTTCTTAACATTTGATTTAAAAAGAAAATGTTAAATTTGATTTAAATTGGTTAAAGTTAAATTTGTAATTCAAATTTAAATCTTTAATTTGAAATGAAATTAAAAAAAAAATTAAAGGTAAAAATGTTTCAAGCTTTGTTAATAATAATTAAGTTGTTAAAGGTAAATACTTTAATTTAGAAGTAATTAAGGTTTAATGATATAGGAGTCATTAATTTAATAAGGTAATTAAAGAGTAATTTAATAATTTAATTAATTAATAATCTAGTGTTAATTAATTAAATAATTAAGATGATAAGTTAATTAATGGAGTGTTAAATAAATTGGGACTTAGGATCATTTGTTTAAATAAGTATAGGTTTTAAATAAATGATTAGAAATTATTAATCAAGTGATTAAAGATTTATTAGGCAATTAATTAAGTAGTTAGAGATTAATTAATTGGTAATTAAGAATTTATTAATTTGTAATTAATAATAGTTGATTAAGTTTAATTACTTGAATAAAGAATTGTTAATAATTAATGAGAGATCATTAATTAGGGACTTTTAAATAATTAATTAATGTGATTAGTTTTGATAATCAATTGGATTAATTAATATGGAATTGGTTAGCTATAATTACTAAATAAAGTAATTAAAGAAATTAATTACTTAAGGTAATTAATTAAATAAATTTGATAAGTTTAAATTAATTAATTAAATTAATTTAAAATAAGCACTTGGTGATTTGATAATTACTTAAGTATAATTATTGAAGTGTAATTACTTAGGGAAGTAATTAAAGTTAATTAGTGGATGTAATTAACTAAGGATGATATAATGAAAGTAATTTGAGTTAATTACTTTAAATAATTAATCAAGGGATTAATTAAAGGATAATTAATTAAGGAGTAATTAATTTATGAAGTGGAGTAATTAAGGGAAGTTAATTACTAAATGAGATTAATCAAAGGTGATTAATAAATGTGACTAATTAATTATTAAATGTAATTAATTTAAATAATTAATTAAGAGTAATTAAGGATCATTAATTAATAAAATTAATGATGTAATTAAGAATTGGTTAATTAAGATTAATTAATAAATAATTAGTGATTAAAGTAATTAATTAATTGTAATTAATTAAGGATTAAGATAATTAAGTATAATTAATTAATTAATGAAGTAATTAAAGATTAATTACTGAATGGTTTAAGATAATTAATTTGTGAAATTAATTAAGTATTAATTACTTAGTAATTAAAGGGTAATTAATCAGGAATGATTAATTAAGATGGATACTTAGAGTAATGATTATTAATTGGTTTAATTAATAATTAAGTAAGCAGGATTTATAGAATGAAGTAATTAGTTTAATTCACTTTAAATTAATTAGATGATATAAATCATTGCTTAAGGATGGATGAATGAGATTGAATGTATTTCATTGTTTGATATCTCTGATGAGATATGATTGATATATGATATAGATGTTTGGTTGGATTGAAATGATAATATGAATTATCTGTTTGGATGATAATATGGATTATCTATTGTAAATTATCTATCTGTGTGTATATAGATAAGAATTGAATTGTTTTAACTTTAAAACAACTTGGCCCTTAAAAGATACGTTTTGGATTTCGATGAGACCGGGATCGGGTTTCCGTATACCGGTATTCCAGGTCTGGAGACCCGAATACCACATCGATCCAAATTTACGATAGGTCGTGAATCTCAAGTGAAGATGAAGATTCAGAGTGCAAGGGTTATTGTCGTTAACTCTGAGGGTGATTCCAAAACGAGTGTAACGAGATAATGCCTTCGGTTTCGTTCGAACCCGGAACGAACTTGTATGGATTGAATGCTTTCAGCACATCGTCAGGCGGACGATGAGCATTCTAAGTGATATGTTCTGATTAAAGGTAATCGTAACCTCAAGCCTCATCAACCGGGAATGGCTAAAACAGGGGAGGTGCAGCAAGGCTTCGTGGGTAGCACCCACTGAGAGCAAGATAGATCCCTGTCTAGAGGTCCCTTTTCTTTTCATTCGGCTTAGTGTGTGGTTGGTCGCGCCAACTACGGGGTTATCTTGTTCGGAATTATCCAGTAAGGGATGGTTCCGGCTTTGTGTTGCAGGGGAGCGGGCATACTCCTCGGTACGGTGATCTAGGCCACGTACTGTGACGGGCGGTACCCCAGTAGCCCTGCCATTGTATGGAAACCCATTCTTCCTACGTGCCTTACGGTTTTGATTGTATAACCCACTTTGTGGCTAGTATGCTGGAATTTAATAATGTAACAATTTCAGCTATTTCATATTTATTTGAAAACCCTAGACCCTATTATAATATAACTGGATTTCCTATCAAATGTTTTGGTTAGCGTAAGGTAAAAACTTACCCATGTTTATTTGTGGGGAGTCTTACGTGATACCTTTTCTTTCTAAAGGTTTTGAAGTTAAACAAGTTTAACCTGTTACTCACACCAGACCCATGTCTGACCCAAGTTGTTTATTTCTGTTTTATAAACTCTTGGGTACTCAAATTTTTACGAGTAGCCAAGGGATTCAGGTTTAGCTTTGACGAATATTCTGGAGGAGCAATGGAGCAGGAGGCTTCGGCGTTCGTAGATATAGTATTCCGCTGTGTTGATATCTGTGATAGTGTCTTGTCTTGTATTTGAGTTGTAATGTCTAGACAGATGGTTATAACTGTCTAGTAAGTGATGTATATGCTGTGTAACTCTGTAAATTGTTGTATACTATGTAATAGTATATGTTATTAATATAATTTATTCATTCCGTTGTGAGATCGTTGTTGTTGTTTCTTTCTTTCTTCTCTTCTTTTCTATTTTCTACCCCTTTCTTTCTTATTAATGATACGACTTTCTGTGGAGAAAAAGTCGGGTCGTTACAGGAATATTATCCATGCAAAAACAGGACACATGCAAAAAGATAAGAGAATATTTTGTGATGTGCTGAAGAGTTTTATTGCAGCAGTTTGGAGAGAACGTAACACTAGAGTATTTGATGCCAGCAGCGCAAAAACTGAAGCTATGTTCAAGCTTTGGATAATTCATGAGATCAAACTTTCACTTGGTATGCTTAAATTCTCATTTGATCCGGGAATATATAAATCCTTCTAGATGAGATAATTGTGATTTGTTTTTTTATTCTTTTAGTTTCTAGTTTTTTTGTAGCACTTCGTTTACCTATGTTTTCTGAGCTTGCTCTGTGTTGTATGTCTTGTTTTTCCTTTGGTGCTGCAATAAAATGGTCGGGGTCCATCCAATCCCGTCGGCCTTGCCAAAAAAAATATTGAATGAGAAATAATTTTTGTAAGTAAATGAATATAAATTAATAAAAAGCGTTCTTGTATGAATGAATGAGAAATAAAATAAATGAAAAGTAAATGATGTGTTAAAGAAACAACAGGATAAAATATGTAAGTTGTGCGTAGATCATTTTATTCGCATAACAATTATTATCCAGATTTGAATACATGATTTATGGAAATTCATACCAGACCGAATTAGGATTTTTCGCTCAATTCTTGACGGCGAACATTTGATACGGATTTTTGATATGATTTTGAAGTTTTCTATCATAGTTTGTGGCTATGCAAGGAAAGCAAAGATTTTTAATCAAGAAATTGGATCAAAGTCCACACTAGAGTAGTCGAGTTAACAATACTAGTTCAAAAGTGAAATTTGTGTATTCAAGCAAGCGATTAGGATTGATATTGTGGGCAAATGATATATGCACATCGTAAAAATTTAAATAATATTTAAATTCTTTGTTGTTTGGCTGATAGAAAGTTTCGAAAATGACACTTCAAATTGTTTGAGGTTGTATGAATAATCTATTAAGTAATTATCTAAGGTTGTGGAGCGTAAGGTACACTTTGTAGTTTATTTATAGCCCTTTTTCGATGAAAAGTGTCTGAACTCGGACAAACCATTAGTTTTGGTTGCTATGGATGTGTGATGGATTCTTTTGTTGCATATGATGGTTGTATTGCTTTTGTTTGCATATTATTGTTATATATGTTGTGTTGCTTGTGCTATTGATTGGAACAACTAATATATTGTTCTTTTTACATAATTTTAACTCTTTTGAATTATGTATGTAAGATACAGGTTTATGGAAGCAATAGCTGTTGCTTTTGGTTTCATAAATAGAGTTTTGTTTGTCCGACAAATAGGTACGTTTTCGAATTACGGTTTTTGTAATGGTATGCTATTATTTTTCTCATGGTTTGGGATGCTTTACAATTGAAATATGATATATACCATGTAATTATTGATATTGTTATTTTTTCGGACCTATCCATGCAAAAGAAGTGCTGCTGAAATTTTTTGTGAATTTATGACTTAGAAAATTTTCCGTGGAAGTTGAGTTATTTCAAATTTACATTAAACTTAAATATGTAAGTTGAATTGGTTATAAATTGACTATTTTAAAGAAAATGTATCAAACTCCTTGATTCTTTCTTGTTTCTTTTCGGGGACGAATAGTTTTGAGTGGGGGAGATTGTAACGACCCGTATTTTTGATAATTATAAATATTAAATTAAATAAGACTTTGGAATTTAGTATTGTGAGAAATTAAAATTTATGATTTAGAAATGAAAAAAAAATTAGAATATAATTTAATAATGTTGATTGAATGTGATTGACAACTATTTAATGTAATTTCAATTAATGGTAATAATAAAGGTTAATAAGGAATAAATTAAATGTTGTATTAAAAAGAGAAATCATATGTTATTTAATTGAAATTGGTTTTAATATAGAATATGAAATTAGTTATATGGTAAGTAATTTATAATCCTTGTTTTGTAAACAATAAGTTAATAGATATGAATTATTAATGTATAATAATTGTTTTATTTATCATTTTATTATTAAATCAGTTTGAAATTAAATTGATAATGAATTTAATAATTGAAATATTTCAATCAATATGTGCAACAACGTTAATTATAGGGTAATGAGTATAATAAATGGAAATTTATGTTTAATTTATACATAAGGTAATTGTTGATTTAATATAAAGAACTTGTAAATAAAAAAAAAGAATTTGTTTGATATTTAAAATATAATAAACTAGGATTTTATTATGGTTGTAAATTATTGTTGAATTCAATTTAATATAAAAATCTTGGGTTAACATGGGGAATTTTGGTTTGAAAAGATTATTAAAAATTCTATTCAATCAAGGATAATGATAGAAACTTTTAATTTGGAATTTAAAAGTGATTAAATCAATTTAATAATAATTCGTTAATTAACGCATAAAAATAAATATAAATTGATTTTATAACTAACTTCTATATACAATAGAATTAGGGTTTGAAATTAGTTTCATTGAGTTTAAAAGTATTGAAAACCTATATTTCGATATATAGGGTGACCTATTTTCGTTTTGGGAACGAAACGGGCATTTCGGGCCTTTGCAATCGCTTTGGCCCAATTGATTTATATTCAAATCTAAAATGTTATTTTGAAATGTAATTATTCAAATTTGATTCAAATGTGTAATAATAATAAAATCGAATTATTAATGAATGTTGTGGTTTGTAATAATGTATTTGTAAAGTAGAAATACTGTATTTGTCCATAACTGTCAATTGATAAATTATTTGAATATAATTTAATTTTAACGAATGATAAAATGTTAACTTTTGTATACGATGGAATTAGGCCTTGAAACTAATTCCATTGTATCTAGAAGGCCCTTTTACATATCGATTGCATGTCAGCACGCCTCGATTGGAGTTCGGACTGTTTTAGACCTTACACTATAAATCGCCACGCAAATCGAGATAAATATTATTAAAATATAAAACCTTAATTCTCTTTCATGGCCGCCACCTTCTACAGCCAGAATTGCTCCATCTTCTTTCCCTTGGATATCTTCCATCTCTCATTGGATCTCGATGACCCCTAAATGAATGTTGTAGTGCTCGGCGAGATCTACAATCTGTACGGTTGGATCGAGCTAGTGGCATCTGAATTCGCCAGAATTTGGCCTTGAAGAGCACATGGGTTTTCTCAGATTGTGGGAGTACGGAGGCGACGAAGTCAACGATGCTTCGGTCGAAGGTTGTTCGGAGGGTGGCGGTTCTGGCGGGGTGCTCGGATCTAAGTCCGGTGGCCTAGGGTTCCGTGCACGTGTAGGGTTTAGGTCGCATGGGTGGGTTTTGTGTGCGTTGCCTGGAAGCATTATGAGAGCGGGAAGAAGAAGGTTTGGTAATTACGATTTTGCCAATTGATTTATTTTAATTGAATTTTAAATTTCAAACTTCGAACGTTAATAACTTTTGCATACTAACTCGGATTTGCACGCGGTTTCTTCCGTTGGACTCGTATCGAAATTCCGGACATCATGAAATTCATTTGGTTGAATTTGAAGACTATTGAAATTTTGGGCTTTTGTTGGATTTTTAATGGGCTTTAAATCAGAGGAGAGTGATTAAACCCAATCACGCGAAACTAAAATTTATTATGTTAGACGAATTAAAATTATGAAGTGATAAAATTTTATTGGTTGCTGTTTCATAATTTAAATTGACATTTAAATTGAATTTGAATTTTTACTGAATTAAATTGACATTTAAAATAATATTGAATTTAATTGCTAGTTAAACACCGACAATTGATAACTAGTGACTACTGTGATATATTAGTTGATTTGGATGTTGATTGCAATTGGATGTCTATTGATTGATATGTTGGATGAATGGTTGTTATTTATTTGGATATATTCCTGTTATTATCCTATTTATTTTTGACATCCTATAAATTGTCACTTGTAATATTTGAAATGAACTAAGAAATAGGTTGAAATGATATATACCTATGTCATTTATTTGTGGCTTGAAAAGGTATATACCCATCCATGTAATTAAAAATTGAAATAATTAATGTTCACATGGCCATAGGGTAGAAAATTATATATGGACACCAGATTGGTTAAATTAAATAATTTTAAATTATTAAAATTGGATTTTTTTAGATGATGCTTTAAAGAAAATAAATTTTTGATTTATATGAATTTAATTATTTTCTAATTCAAGATTTGGAATGTTGAAATTGAAACTGTTTATTGAAATTGTTTAAAGGATTTAATTTGAAATCTTAAGTTGAAATTTGAGAAATGATTTATATCAATCGAAAGTTAATTATTTTAATGGTTTAAATATTAATTAAACTTTGAACTTACTGTAATTAAAGTGGTATTTCAAAGTTTTGAATGTGAAATGGATTTAAGCTAAATGGTTTAAAATGAGAAATTGAATTGAAATTTTCAGCCATTTGAATAGAACCGTTTAAATTGAATTTGAAGTAAAGTTGAAATCATCTTGAATTGAGGTTGATTTAAATTGAATTTTGAATATGAAGTTGACTTAAATTGGAAATCGAAAAATTGATTTCGTTGTGATTTGGAACATGAGTTCAAATTGTTGTGAAAAAGAGAAACAGTTGTAATATAAAGTATTTTAATATAAAAACTATTTTAATATATAAACTATTTTAATTATCTAAACTATTTTTAATATTAAAACTATTATATTCAAAACTATTTTTTTCAATATTAAAACTATTTTAATTATCCAAATTATTTTTCAATATTAAAATTATTTAAATTATTCAAAACCATTTTCAATATTCAAACTGTTTGAAGGGGGAACTATTTAGATTTAAATCATTTTCTTAAATACGAATGTTTTGATATGAAGGTATAACCTGTTTTGAATTCAAAATGATTTTGAAGCTAATCTGATATTTTGATATGAAATTAACATGTTCTTGAAATTTAAAAGAAGCGACCGGTGTGTAAAATGGTTAATTGGTTCCTAAAGAAACCAGAGTCGGATGAATGACATACTCTCTGTCATTCTACCGAAACCACTTTAACAACCGTGTACGTAGCGGACGTTATCCAGAATGTAAAGGTTGAATTGGCGACGTTTACTGGATTGAAGAAAGAGAACGATGATGGATGACCGCGACACTTGTGTCAATTTGAAATGACTAAAACAGGAGCCTATGTATGGCCAAGGGGTTAGCTACCTTTAGGGGCCCCAACCCTTCGTATTATATTGACTTTTGACTTGATCGGTGCATATTGATTTGATTTTAGGGGTGGTGGACTCGGTCGGCAGTTGTGGCTACGATGTGTTACGACCAACCAGAAAGGGTAAACTGGTAGAATTCTACCTTGAGCATTGCCTCACGTGACTTGTCATACTTTAATCCTTATACGCGCCCACTACGATTTTTTTTTAGTATGGTACCTATAGGGGACTCACTGGTTACCGACTTTACTGGTTGTGTTACAGGATCTACATAGGCTACCTGCTTAAAAATGTGTTAAGGGGGATCAATGTAAAGCCTTAACGTTATTTTAATACTTTACTTTACTGATAGACATTACATATATAGCGTATTTTACTACATATAGATAGTTTAACGGATCCTTAAGAGATGGAAAATCCCGTAACAATTCTTAAGTTATTGCACTCACGTTGTACACTTGATAGGAAATGAAAAATCCCGTAAACATCTCTGAAGCTATTACACTCATATTTACTTGTTATTGATTTAACTTACATAAGAACTTTTTGTTCTGACTCGAGTGTTTTGTCATTTCATTACGTTCGGTGTTAACCCTCCTTTTAGTAAGGCCGTAGATAGGCGGACTTAACTAAATTGACTACTCGTTCGTCGAGGTTGGTTCATGACAGATTTAGTCAACTAGGTGGATGGATGATCAAGCATGGACAGTAATCATGGATCTACAGCCGGGATTCGGCAGAGTCAATGGATGAAGGTTATTGGATACTCGAAACTTGGGTTTCGATAAGTCGCAAGTCGCCTTGGATTTGCTTCAAGTCGTATGGAGTCGAGCTTCGAGTTGTATGGATGATTTCTTCGAGTCTTTTAGGTGGCTCGGCATGGGTGGCTCGGCATAGGTGGCTCGGCATGGGTGGCTCGGCATTAGTGGCTTGGCCGTGTTGGTGGCTCATCATGGAAGGTTGTTCGGCCTAGTTAGATCATGAGTCAGCCTTGGTTGTCGCTCGGCATTGTGGTTCGGTCGGGGTGGCTCGGTAGGAATGGAAGGAACTGAATCGGTACGGAATGGGGCTCGGTTGCTTCGAGTCCTAAGGTCCATCGCTTCAGGTTGTCGCTCAGTATCTCAGTGGGATATAAAGTGGGTCGGCAAGACATCGTTCGGCAGCCTCGTGTCCAAGAAGTTATTGCTTCGGGTCGACTTCATGGGATGTGGCTCGGCGTGGTTGGTTCGGCAAGTGCCGATCGGTGACTTGGTGGTGTGGACGACCTGTTGAAGTGGCTCGATCACTGGTGTTGTGGATCGGCATACTAGAGTATGGAATGGATCGGCATAGGTCGGTCGGCATGGCAGTATGGGTCGGTCATGATGAAGGATATTGGCTCGGCTATGGTCCTGATGGGCCTGGACTACTCAAGAAGCCCAGTAACTCGGGATTTGCCTATAAATACAGCATGTAGGACTTCATAAAAAGGGATCTTCCTTTCGACTCTCTTACTTTCTCTTTTCTAAAACTAAGGCAACTCTACCATTTTGTAACTGTAATCGATTCTAACATCAATTATAAGGAAACTTCTGGAGTGGACGTAGGCCGGAGTTAGATGAACCACTATAAAATATGTTGTTCTCTACTGCTTTCATTTTAATTTCTTGTCGTTCTCCGTATTAATATTCACCACAGATATGCTATATGTGAGCCGTGACTGGTATTTGGTGCTTTCGCTTGGATTTGGGTGTTAGTGACCAATTTTGGCACTAACATTTTGGTGCTTTCACTGAGAACTAGCACTCAGGGATTCTAAAGCTTGGACTTTGGATTTAAAGGCTTAGGAACTCGGATTCTTGGAAAGCAATAGCTAGGCCACCAACAAGGAAGCAAGTGACAGAAAGAAGCAATCAAGAGGGAAGTCAAGAGGCCTTCTTTGGAGCTGGAGCAGGTCAAGCATCCATCTACATCACCAGAGAGGAGATGGAAGCGATGCTGAAAAGACAAGAGGAGATGATGCAGACTCTTCTCAGACAATTTGGACATGCAGGAACTGTAGGAGCTCAGATCCGTGGAGCTGGATCAGAAGCACTCAACTAGCAAGTAAATGAAGTGGTTCAGCAGGGAGCAGCCCCTGATCAGCGAACAACTATTAACCCGGATGGACCAAGACTTGGGGGCATACCAACAGGTAATGCTGGACCAATCCATGGAGGGATACCTGACGATGTTATGCAACCCGGCATCAACATGAATATAGGAGTACGTGATGAGGAATATGTGCCAGGATTCCCTCGTGAACTCGAGGGGTAGATCGGAGGCAGCGGACAAGGATTACAACTTGGCGACAATGACATATTAGCGGAGATGGTCAGACAAGCTATGAGAGGTGGATTGGTAAATAAAGACATAGAGGATGTGAATAGGAGTCCCTTTACTCCTACTATCAGGCAAGCTAAGAACCCACCGGATTTTAAGCTACCAACGTTGGAGATGTATGATGGGAGGACGGATCCCGCCATTCTCCTGATGAGGTACATGAGGCATATAGAGGTACTAGGGGCATCGGATGAGGTCATGGCTCGATGCTTCCCTTTGTATTTGACGGATATCGCAGCTATGTGGTTTAGACAACTGGAGAGTGGTTCTATTGACACTTGGACGAAGCTGTTTGAAAGGTTTATGAGGCAGTTTCGGGTCCATATAGTCTGACCCAAGAACGTAATGACCTTGACATCGATGAACCAATGGAAGGGAGAGTCGCTCAGGGATTTCTTAACCAGATTCAACGCGGCGGTGGCTTCAGTGTATCGACCCGATCCGTTGATGGTTTTGATGGCAGAAGTTTCTGGAATTGCGGATAATTCGGATTTTAAGATATCGTTGGAATGGGACCCCCCAATGGATCTTGGAGAGTTCTATCCTAAAGCGGAGAGATTCCCGAGGCAGGAGGACGCGCAGACCGAAAGAGAAGGGAGAGAGGCTGAAGCTTATGTTGTTAGAGGTGGAGGTCCACCCAGGGAGGAACCAAATAAGGATGATAAAGGCAAAAGGAAAATGAGTGACAAAGGTAACCCCTCAAAAAGGAAATGGAGAGAATCAAAATTTTCTTCTTATACGGATTTGAATGAGACTTTGGAAAGGATTTACTTGGATACTCGGGGGCACCTCCAGTATCGAAGACCGGCTAGGAGGGAACCATCGGAGTACGAGCGGGCGTGAGGAAAGCATTGCCTATTCCATGAGCTAGATGGGCACAACACAAACAATTGTAGGCATTTGAAAGATATCGTGGAGGAGCATGTAAGGAATGGTCACCTGCGACAGTACATAAGGAATCGAGCTGTAGCAGTAGAATGGGAGCAGCCACCGCCTACCTCGAACGAAGGTGGTGCTGGATTTAGTCACCACCGGTTTGTTATCAACTGAATGAATTTATGGTTCTGAATAAGTAATAGAACTCAAAGTAATATGGATAGGTCACTTACACACGTACAGGATCGAGGACGGTCCCTAGGCATGCTCTGGGATGACGAAAAACCGTATTGCTTGGATCTATGAAATCCTGTTTTCTTTCTGTTTTTATGCAAAATCTGGTTTCTTCTTTGGTATTTCGGACATTTAATTCCCTTTGTTGTACGAACTTTCGCTTTGATAACTGAATTCTATAATGATTGGGATTGGACTAATTCAATAAATAATGCAGGCCAAGCGATTATCGTCCCGACCGGAGAGACGGGGCAGTAATCGCGAATTACGAGTCCCTTTGCTGGAGAGCAATGGAATAGACTCGAACGAAATAAACAAAGTCCTCGACCATAGAGTCGTTGCCGGAGAATATAAAGTCCTCGACCGGAGAGTCGAGGCCGGAGAATATAAAAGTCCTAGACCGGAGAGTCGAGGCCGGAGAATATAAAGTCCTCGACCGGAGAGTCGAGGCCGGAGAATATAAAGTCCTCGACCGGAGAGTCGAGGCCGGAGAATATAAAGTCCTCGACCGGAGAGTCGAGGCTGGAGAATATAAAAGTCCTCGACTGGAGAGTCGAGGCTGGAGAATATAAAAGTCCTCGATCGGAGAGTCGAGGCTGGAGAATATAAAGTCCTCGACCGCAGAGTCGAGGCCAGAGAATATAAAGTCCTCGACCGGGGAGTCGAGGCCGGAGAATATAAAGTCCTCGACCGGAGAGTCGAGGCCGGAGAATATAAGAAGTCCTCGGCCGGACAGTCGAGGCCGGAAAATATACAAGCCCTTGACCGGAGGGTCGACGCTGGAACAGGATAACGCAACCCGGCGAGGTCTACGGATTCAAAGTTAAACCGGGAGAGGTCATGGATTTGGATTTCGGCTTATGATAGATTAACCCGGTGAGGTCCTGGATTTGGCAAAGGGCCCGGAGCGGTACCAAGTTCGGATATCGACCTAGAAAGGTCATAGATTTGGCTATTGGTTGAATGGAATAAAACTCGGTTAACGGGTTCGGATGGCTATGGAATTGGGTCAGAGTTTGGTCATTAGATTCAGAATCGGATATCGACTCAGAGCAGTCGTAAATTCGGATAAGGATACGACGATGGCACTTGGATAAAATGGATTGGATTACGAATCGGAAAGTATGGATGTGGATAACATACGGACTTTGGATATCGGACTTGAGGCTATTCAAAGCACACCTTTCAAAGCAAGGAATGTTTTGGGGGGCAAGTGTTAACCCACCTTTTGGCAAGGCCGTAGATAGGCGGAATTAACTAAATTGACTACTCGTTCATCGAGGTTGGTTCATGACAGATTTAGTCAACTGGGTGGATGGACGATCAAGCATGGATAATAATCATGGATCTAAAGTTGGGATTCAGCACAGTCGATGGACGAAGGTTATTGGATACTCGAAACTTGGGTTTCGATAAGTCGCAAGTCGCCCTGGATTTGCTTCGAGTCGTATGGAGTCGAGCTTCGAGTTGTATGGATGGTTTCTTCGAGTCTTTTAGGTGGCTCGGCATGGGTGGCTCGGCATTGGTGGCTCGGCATGGGTGGCTCGGCATTGGTGGCTCGACCATGTTGGTGGCTCATCATGGAAGGTGGTTCGGCCTAGTTAGATCATGAGTCAGCCTTGATTATCGCTCGGCATTGTGGTTCGGTCGGGGTGGCTCGGTAGGAATGGAAGGAACTGGCTCGGTACGGAATGGGGCTCGGTTGCTTCGAGTCCTAAGGTCCTTCGCTTTAGGTTGTCGCTCGGTATCTCAATGGGATATAAAGTGGGTCGGCAAGACATCATTCGGCAGCCTCGTGTCCAAGAAGTTGTTGCTTCGGGTCGACTTCGTGGGATGTGGCTCGGCGTGGTTGGTTCGGCAAGTGCCGATCGGTGACTTGGTGGTGTGGACGACCTGGTGGTGTGGCTCAGTCACTGGTGTTGTGGATCGGCATACTAGAGTATGGAATGGATCGGCATAGGTTGATCGGCATGGCAGTATGGGTCAGTCATGATGAAGGATATTGGCTCGGCTATGGTCCTGATGGGCCCGGACTACTCAGGAAGTCCAGTAACTCGGGATTTGCCTATAAATACAGCATGTAGGACTTCAGAAAAAGGGATCTTCCATTCGACTCTCTTACTTTCTCTTTTCTAAAACTAAGGCAACTCTGCCATTTTGTAACTGTAATCGATTCTAACATCAATAAAATGGAAACTTCTGGAGTGGACGTAGGCCGGAGTTAGCCGAACCACTATAAAATATATTGTTCTCTACTGCTTTCATTTTAATTTCTTGTCGTTCTCCGTATTAATATTCACCACATATATGCTATCTGTGAGCTGTGACTGGTATTTGGTGCTTTCGCTTGGATTTGGGTGTTAGTAACCAATTTTGGCGCTAACACTCGGGTCAGCCTGAGTATTTCTGTGTTTGAGGACATCATTTTTGGAGGACAAAGACGGAGTTTGGTATATTATATTATTAGTATTATTCCGCTGCATCATTTTGGTATGTTGTTGATTGTACTTTGATCATGTTGCAAAAAACTATGTAATCAAATGTATATTGTAAAACAGCTTCATGAACTGTTTATTTTATTATTATATATTTTGTCATCCCATTGCGAGATTCTATGTTTTATTTTACTTCTTTTCTCTTATTTTCTTATTTACCCCATTGATAATCTACCCTTTTGAATGGTTTGTGTTAGACATGTATGGTTTATTGTCGATTTAAACCGTCCAAAAAGGTTGGTTGTCACAGCATGTGAAAAAATGATTGCTAGACGTGTTCAAATGTCAGACTTTACTTCCTCTAGCAGAGCTAAGGTGGCTAACAAGTGTAAGGTTGTGGAAGGATTAGATCGAAACCGAAAGCTAATATTAGCATGTCCACATCTCAAAATAGTACATTAATATATCAACATGTCCAAATAGTGTGCCTGTGGTAAAATTTATAGTTGTTTGTGATCCCTTTCCTATAATGTGTAACACTCCAATCACCCTCAAGTCAAGCGGTACACTTTTGCTTCGGAATGAATTTATAGCACAAATAAGAAATAATGAATTTTATTTCAAGAATTAGGAATTGCATGTTTACATTAAGGTACCTTATTTTTTTGAGATCAGATAGTTCCTTTGAATTTGATAGGAGTTGGGCAAAGGGCTTCATTCTCTCAATGTTGTCCCCGGGTTGTGAAGTGTCCACGTAAGTTTGTTGGGTTGTCTACAGGTTTGCGATCTTGTAACAACCCTGATTTATAAGCCGTAAATAAATCAATTTAATTAAAACAAAATTGTTCAAATTCAATATTTGATAATTAATATTTTTAAAATAAATTTTTAGTGAATTAAGTTCTATTTAATAAAAGTAAAACATTTTGATTTAATAAAATGAATTAAACTAATAAATTCTTTTCAGATAATTTATTTGAAATTGAATTAAATGTTATAAATTGAATATAAAATATTTTTGAAAGTGTAAATTGATTTGAATTGGATTGAAATACAGTTATAAATAAATGTTGAGAATTTAAATTTAAATTTGAAGGGAAGATGAAGTAAAAACTAGATTAAATTAGAATTTGAATTGATTACCCTTCAAATCTTCTCAAGCCCAACCCATACCCTTTTGGAGTTAACCCTAACCCATTCATGAAATCGCGATTAACATTAAAAAAGAAGAAGAAAAGAATGCGATCGTGCTTGATGCTTAGAGGTAGAATCATAACGAACGACGCATAGGGGAGGCGGTGATCGTGGTGGTGGCGACTGGTCGCATGCGTGTGGTGGACGATGGCAATGCGCGCATGCTAGTGATGCGATGATTCAAGCATGGATTTAAGTACGGAGTTATAGGGCACGATTTGGGTACAAGAGGGTGTTTCTTTCTTGGAGGTTGTTGTTCATGTTTTGGCAACAATAATAGTGATTACACAAGGGAATGGTTGGCAATTGTGTGGATAAAGGTAAGAGAACGACGACAGCTTATGGCATAGGTGTGTATGCTAATGATGACTAAGATGATGTTGGCAGCAACGATGGTGAAGGGCAACGATGTAGTCGCTGGTTTGGTCGTACAAGCATCGTTTCAGTGAGTTTTACACTCACACTTCAATATTTATATCTCCTTGCATTATATACACACACATATATATAATCCCGATTATTTATTGAATTGCTTGGTTGAAATGGTTGTTTGTGGTATTGGAATGAATTGTGTGAATTTGGATAGATTGAGGGGTTTTGTGTATGTTGGATTGTCCAAAATGCAAAGAAGATATTATCCGATTGTATTTTGATTTGAGTAGATTATTTCTATGTTGTGTGTATTGTATGGATGGTCGGAATTCAATGGAATTTGACCCAGCCATGTAATAAAAATTGTTTAGTTGATTGTTTAATGATTTTGGAGAATTTCGCATCATAATTTATGTTTTGGACATTCGAATGATTTTCTAGCTTTTAAATATTTTTGAATGCTTAGATAAATTATTTTTGTGTTTTAAAATTAAATTAAAGTATAAATAAATAAATAATGGTTGGAGAAATAAAAGGGTTTATCAAAAGTTGTTTGGATATAAAAGTTTATTTGAAAATAAAAATATTGATTTTTCAATATATTTAAAATGTATGGAATTTTTATAAGTGTAAATAAGGGATTTTTAATATTATTTCCGAAAGGGAAATTCTTTTGTAAATTTTAAATTTAATAAAAAGGATTAAAAGGAAATTTCAAATGGGGATATTGATTATAAAAATACATTTTTGAGAGTTTTTAATATATTCCCTTTTTTATACGTTTATTGTTTTAGAACTGGTTTATTTGATTTGGTTTGATAAAAAGATTCGAGAAATATTTTCGAAAGGGGGTCATTTTTAAAAATAAACAATCTATTTTAAATATAACTAAATTGTAAAATACTTAAAGGATTTGAGAGTTTAGAGTTATAATTCTATTTCGTATATGGTTTGATTTGAAATGATTTACATTTGATGATTTTGTGATTAATTCTATATGATGAGAATGTTGAATAAACGGATTAGTAGTGCTGGTTGGTATAGGATGCTCAGTAATATTTTTTTGATTATTCTATTGACTCGTATTATAAAATAATTTTTGATTTAATGAGTGTAGTTTACTAGCTTCTTGAGTAATACTGAGTGGTACGGGATGCTCAAGTAATACTTGTTCGATTACTACTAGTAAGTAGATGTCACTTATATTCTGGATATGGGTTAGGAACTTGTTATATCATATAGAGATGACTCTTTAGAGCTTAGTAGTCGAGCATTTTATTACTCTCTATGGGCTACAAGTTGGAGATATGTTGAAATTTATAGATTTATCCTCTTAAGACTACCTAGCCGAGTATATTATTATTTACTCTTAGGGCCAGTAGTCGAGGATTTATTATATTGTGACACTCTCATTAGGACGTGGAGTCGAGAGTTCTTATATTTACTCTCGTTAGGACTCATCTCATCGAGAGTATATTTTGTTGTATCCTCAAAGGACTAACTAGTAGAGTATTACTATTTACTCTTAGGGCTAGTAATCGAGGATTATTATATGGAGATGCTTTCATCAGGACCCGTATATAGGATAAATGACTCATTAACTATGGGTAGTTAATTATGTATTTGATTTATATACATGTAGCCGATGTAAATACCAGTAATGTGACTTGAAAAGTCAAACTGAATGAAATGGTAACTTGATTTAGTACCATTGTGGTCGCTATGTCTCTTTTTGAATTTGTAAAGTTATGGATTTAAATAACTTTAATTATATAACAATTTGAGATTAAGTGTTTACAAATGATGTTTTAAAGTATGTTATTTAATTAGTTTAATACAGATGATTAAAGTTATGTAATTTTATTATTAATGATATTTTAAGTTATTAAATTATATTATTAATGTTGTTAGTTAATTGGTTTATTTTTTGTTTAAATTTAATTAATTATTTAATTAATGATGTGTTTAAGTTAATTACTAATCTTATTAGTGTTATTTTAAAGTGAATTAATTAATTATTTATGATGTTTAAAAGTAATTAATTGGTAATTAATTAATTGAATTAAGGTGTTTATAAATGATAAACTGTTTTATAAAAAGGACTGTATTTAGTAAAAAGGATTTATTTAAGGAGATTTACAAACGATATTCTGAAAGAGAGATTTTAAGCAATATTTGATAAAGTAGTTTATTAAGGAGTTTATAAATCATTTAGGAGATTTATAAAGAAGTTTTATAAATTAGTTTAGAGATTTATAAAAGGATTTGAAGTATGAAATGGGCTTATAAAATAAGAATTTTATAGAAAGGAATGAGATTTGTTTTTGATAATTAATTCTTCTTAGTTTATGATGGTATGGAAACATTCTTTCCATACTTTATACCGAAGGTTTATAGTAATAAAATATTTTAAATAATATTTATTTTGGCCCATTTAAATATGATTTGGAAAAGATGAAATCTTCCTTAAGTTTTGTTAGTATACTTATACAGTTGAGGTACGTCTATGGATATTTTCTAAATATTGAAAATATAATGGTTTGAAATATACTTATACCGCTAAGAAAAGTATATAAATGTTTTTCAAGTATTGAAAAGAGTATAAGGGGTTTGTGAATATATCTTTTATGAAGGTGTTTGAATCAAATAATTGAAAGAGATTTTAATAATTGAAAGATTATTTATAAAGGCTTAGTGGATCCCATATGGAATTAAATCTATAATTGATTGCTTGTTACTTGATAATTAAATAACCGACTATCAAATCTTGGTCAAAATATAACTCTAGAAATATCTAGGAGAAACACGTGAGTTATATGGCACAGTCATCTTCGATGATATTGTACTGTGCGTATAAATCTCATTTTGTTCTCCTAGGACAAATGATAAGGAAATCAGTCCACTTAAACGGTTAGGAGGTAATCCCCGTTCTTATGTATTGTTTGATTATTTTCAAAAGAATAAGAGTTGAGTTTACTGGAAATTATCGAATATTGGTTCGAAGAGACCGGGATCGGATAAGTATGAATTATCCGAAACCCACTTCGAGCCAACTCAAGTGTCATATTGAAGAAATCTTGAAGATGGTGGAATCGAAGACGAAGCTCTTTGAAGTGCAAGGGCTACTTGCTGCTTATCCCGAGAGTGATTCCAAAATGGATGTAGTAGAAGTAGTATCTTCGGTTTCTTCATATCCTAAACAACTTGTATGGATGAATGCTGATATTGCATTGTTACTTGGAGGACATTGTTAGCATTTCAGGTGAGATTTGCCAAGAGAGAAAAAAGGAAATCGTGGCCTCACAAGCCTCACAATCCGGTAAGGACTAAAACAGAGGATAAGCTTCAGAGCTATGTGGTTCGCTGCCATTAGGAGCAATCATTCCTCAATCTAGAATCGATATTTATGGATTTGGTTTACACGCGGAAGTGAGGCCATGACTGGTGCACATTATGTTGAAGCCTTGGTCCCCGGGAATGATGTAATCCGGTTTGTTATGTCCGTGGGGAAGGGCGGCTGTGATTTGCATAGGGTCCATGTGAGGCCCTCGGTACATTTTTTAGAGGTGTACTATAGCAGAGGGTACCCCCGTAGCCTTGTCATTGATGGAAATCCAATCTCCAATATGTGCCCTACAGATTTAGTTGTATACCTGTTGCGCTGGAATTTAATTAAGCAACAATTTTGGGTATGATTAATATTTATTTTACTCTAGGCATTATCATAATATCAGATGATTTCCTATGAAATGTTGTGGTTATCGTAAGGTAAAACCCATCTGTGTTTATGTGCAGCGTGGTCTTACGAGACACCTTTATTTTGAAAGGTTTTTATGACACTTAAAATCCATTTGATTGTGTTTCTCACGCTGGTTTTACCAGACAGAACCGAGCGTTATTTTTCGTATAATGCTCGGGCCAGCCCGAGCATATTTTTCATATTTAGGTGGACACTTTGGAGCTTCAGGAGACGAGCTGGATCCTCTAAGGCGTATTCTCGTATTTTATCTTCCACTGTTTTCTCTTGTTGTATTTATCAGAAATTGTAATAATAGGTTGTTATAATTATCTAGGGTTTGATGATAGGATAATTGTACTTGATAGTTGTATGTATATAAAAGTTTTCCTTTGTAAATATTCATCAATATATTATAGATTACTCGTCATGCTGTGAGATTATGTTCTGTCTTTTCCTTTTCTTTCACCTAAACGATCTATCCTTTCGGTACTTGGATGTTCGACATGTGAATACCGTGGATGTATTAGTGTGGACTTCTGAGGATCGAAAAGATGGGTTGTTACAGTATTCATGGATATTGATTTCTTTATTTAGTTTGGATTTCATTCTACTTGGGTTCCATATTTCCTGATTATTTTCTACGACATAGCAGGCGGAAGTTACTACTTTCATTAGAACAGTAAGCCGATATTTGATACTTTGATTATTTATTGGGATTAAGTAATCTTGATTTATATTTTTAAGGCTTGACAGTCGGAATTTTTCATTTCCATCAGGACTGCAAGTCAAGATAGATATTTTGGTCGTTGACCCTAGTATTTTGGTTTGATTCGTGGTACATTCCATTTTTGTGGTTTTTATGGATACGCGGTGTGCTTATCCATGTTATTATGATATTTTGATGGATTCGATTGTTATCACTCAATTTATAGATGTCGTGATTCTTACTTGCTTGTATGTATTTCTTGGGTGATATTTAGGAATGTGTGGTATGATATATTATTATGATGTTTGTGATGGATGTTATTTTGAGTCGTATTTGTTCTTTGCTTTTTATTACCATACTTATTGTTATATTCTCACCTTGAATTTAGATATATTCTGACCTATTTATTATTTATATAATACTCGGGTCAGTCCGAGAATTTTCAGGTACAGGAACATCAACTATTTTGGATGATTGGGCTTTAAAGGAGATAGTATATATTTATTATATTGTATTCTGAGATGATGATTATATAAATGTTCTATTGGGTGTCTCCTTGTATTTATTTTGATGAGATGGCCAAGAATTGTTTACAGTGAAAATGACTTGGTATTTATTGTCATATTGAGACAGACATCAGTTGGTATCAACTTGTATACATATTATATTTTTCTACTATGATATGTGATTATGTTTATTTATATATGTTGTATATTGCTCTATCCTGCTAAACCCACGTGTTTATTACTTTATGCCGATACCAAATACGTCTGAACATTGTTGGAACAGGGCCAGCCCGCAGCGGAAGAAATTGGTGAATTTCAAAATTTTTACAATTTTGGATCATTAACAGGCCCATGAAGTCTAAATGTATTTAGATCTTACATAAATTTTCTTTTAAACAAAATCAATATTTTATTCAATATGTTAATTTAAGGAATTTTAAATATACAAATGTATGTGATATGATGAATGTATCAAATACATTCATTTATGTGAAGAGTAGGTGCGGTGTATAAGTGGTGTATATATGTATAAATGAAACATGTAAAAATAAATTAAGAGAAGGAAATTATTTGTTTCCCTCTGTCACTATATTCAATTAATTAAGGGAAGATATGTCATAATATAAAAGGAGAGGAACATATCATTTCTTTCACCATTTAACTGTGACAATTAATACATTAAATGACATTTATTACTTATCAATCAAATCTACACATGGATATGATAGAATATGAAAGAGGAAAACCTATCGTTTCTTTCACCATTTAGTTGTAACAATTAATACATTAAATGACATTGATTACTTATCAACCAAACCTACACATGCCTTTGTTGTCTAAATTTTTTCAATGAAATGTATGCATACATTCATAATAATTATGGATACATACATACATACAAAGTAAAATCCAATTGGTTGTTTTAAATAATTTGAAATCCAAGATTAACATTAATAGAAAAAATTCCAATTGAGAAAATGTTTAACAAAAGAAGGTTACATTATTACTCATAATCTTTGTACAAATTTGATTTAAACAAAACATTTATATTACATATATCTGATAATTAAAATTTAGTAATTTGGATTTGAAAGCATATATTTGCAAACAATGTAGCATATGGTATATGTGTATATACATTTGTACAAAAGGTTTTTGGTTTTAAAGTTAAAAGTTTTCATTAAATTTTTAATTTAGGAATGAAACAATATTTCAAACTTTACACAAAACTTTAAATATATAAAATAACAAATAATTAAAATTTGCACTAAAGTCCATTCATTAATATTAAATCAAGGTATCCACTTTTGCTTTAACAAGGATTGTAATAATTGTACAAAAATTTAACATATGTAATTAAAATCAAATTCAAGGAATGGTAGATAACTTAACATATATATATATATATATATGTGTGTGTGTGTGTGTAATCCATTAGCATTTGAATAAGTAAAGATTATCTCATAGTATACATAAATCTCATTCATAGTCAATTTTTAATTTCATAACTATCAACAATAAAATAAAATAAATTTGAATAAGGTAGGCATGTGTAAATTTATGATAAGAAATTGCAGATCCAAACAACACAGAGAATGAGGACAATTTATCAAAAGTAATATGAGATTCAAGACATGTCAATTTATCATAAACATACATTATAAGGAAATGATAAACAAACATTGATCAAAATAATAAAACAATAAACATGTAAATATCGAATTATACGTACATATAATTACCTTAGGATGAAGCATGTAGAAAAACCTTGAATGAAAGAAGAATACCTAGATCTGATTGATTACTCTCTCGATCCGATAAACCTTACCCTTCATTACACCTTAATCTGTGGCTTCTCCTCGAATTTCAAAAATCACCATCCCACTTTTCAAGAGAAGAATGAACCACCCTCTTTAATTAAGTTTGATGTTGATTTGAATTTGTTTTGATGTATTGTTTTGGATGAAGTTTCAGCCATGGGTAAATGATAGAGAAGAGGAAGAAAAAAGAAAAAAAGTAAAATTCACATTCTGCAAATTCCAAATATGCAACCTTTCCAAATAAAAGAAAACAACTTTTATGTAATCATTTTATTATTTAAAACATGTTTAAAATTATACCGATATCGCATATCAATATACGCAAATATAACTTTTATATATGCATTAAAATAATTACCAACAACATTCAAAACATTAAATAAATTAACAATAATTAATATTTCATGAATATTAATTAATTTAAATAGTATGCAATATTTTACAAACTAATTAAATTGTGTGGTTTTCGAAGAAATCACAAATGCGGTTGTGCGACTCAGAGGTGTGAATTCAGTCAGCGATTAATATTGAACAATTCAAATATTAATGTTCATCCGTCACTTAGCAGGTGGTATGATAGTTTGGCTGAATTCATCGCTTATAGATCTTTTCGGTAAAATCAAATTTTACTTATTATAAGCGATGCCTGATAGTTACAATTATTTACACCAATTCTCTTCATCAAAACTATATCACATTAGGACTTTTGAAATTTGGTAATGGTCAAAATTCCAATATCATCCACATTCAACTTTATAGTCCATACACAAAGTCCTTGGTCCAATAATAACAATTATTATTAACCAAAATGCTCTGACCAAAGAATTTTACTTTGAGTTGACTTGAGTTGACCATGATACTTGTAACAACCCGTCATTTTGGACCATTCGCATCCATTATAAGTGTATAGGAAGACACTCATGCCGGAGTTGAATTGCTCCAAATACCGCGTTGTTAATTTAAATTTGGCAAAACTGAACATATACAGTAAATAAAATAATCATAGATCACAGACACAGAGTAATAAATGCAGTGGAAATAAAAGAGATAGTAGTTCATGAAGCTACTATATGAATATATAAGATACATCAGAGTTTACAACAGAAGAGTAATACAATACATCAGATACAAATCAGAATACATCACTGGAATCATCGAATATCTGAAAGCTGGATAGATAGCTGGATCTCCAAGCGAAGCTCCAACTCCAAAGGTGAGCATCGAATACTGGTACACTCAGTCTGACCCGAGCGTAAAGCAAAAACACAAGACACTCGAGTCAGGATTAACATTCTTATATTAATAAATCCAACTCAAGTGAAATAGCAATTGAAATACAAGTAACTCAAAGGATGTTTGGAATAACCATCCTTTAAGGATCCGTTAAACTATCTACTAGATAGTAATGTACGCTAAGTAGATAATGTCTATCAGTAATAATAAGATATCAAAATAGTGTTAAGTCATGGCCCATTCCACCCTTAACACATTTTTATTCCCAAAAGCATATACAAGACCGTAGTTTCCCCAAAACCGGAAGTCACCAGAAGGCAATCCATATACTAAAGGTACAAATCAAAATCGTAGTGGTCGCGCATAAATGGAATACAAGTATGACAAGGCACATGAGGCAATACCCAAGGTAGTGATACTACCGTTCGCCTGATCCGGACTGGTGAGAACGCAACGCCGCAGCGCCCGCAACACCGTGAAACAACACTCCCAAAATCAAGGGTGCACCAATCGACAACAAGTAATAAGTAGTTCGAAGAAGTGTGTCCACTTGAGGTAGCAAATCCTCCATTGGCCCGGCACAGCTCCTGTTTTAGTCATTTCAAATTTGACACAAGTGTCAAGGCTATCCATCATCGTTCTCTTTCTTCAGTCATCACGTACATCATTCCAACCACTTCATTCTGGATCATCACTCCGCGTATAGTTATTAAAGTGGTTTTCGGTTTAGATAGAGAGTATATCCATAACCGAATTCCGGTCTCTTTAATAACTTTCGTAATTATTTCACCGATTGGTCGGTTTCAAAAAAAATCAATTTCAATTTCAAATAGAATTCGTAAATCAACATTTCATTTGTCTTTCGAAATCAATTTCCAAAATTTTCGTTTCAAAACTTCCAAATTATCATTTCAAAATCTTATAATTCAATTTCAATTTCTATTTAAAACAATTCAAATATTGATTCAAGTTCGTATGTAAGTTTCAATTCGAAATCATTTAAATTAACTAAATTTAACATTCAAATCAATTTAAATTCATTTATCGATTTCATTTAATATTCGTTAAGTTACTTTATCATTCAAAACAATTTCTATTAAATTTCCAATTCATTAAATCACTTCTTAAGTCCAACTTCATTTAATCAAACTTACAATTTTGAATTAAATTAAATTCATCAAATCAAATTCTTTAAATTTCAAGTCTTATATTAATTCCAAAAATATCACATTTTCATTTCTTGTTAAAGAAACTCAATTTCACTTATTTACTTTCTTAAATAATTTTCCAAACTTACTTAATAAAGAAAACTCAATTTCAATTATTTACGAAGTAAAATTCACTTATTCAAAAGTTCAATTTTCTTATTAAAGAATTTCAATTCAATTTAATCATTAAATAATTCAATCTTATTTAATTATTAAATAATCCAAAACTTAATTTTTTTAAATAATTTCAAAGCTTAATAATTTCAACTTAATTATAATTTCAAACTTAATTATTAAATCATTTCAGAGTTTAATAATTTCAAAACTTAGTTATAATTTCAAACTTAATTCAATAATTTCTCAAATTAAACAACATTCTTTCATCAATTACATTGTTAATATTTTGTTTCAGATTATTAAATATTAACATTTCCTTTCATTAAAATTTAAATTTCAACTTCATTTCAAAACCATGTTATTTATTCAAATAAAATCTTCGTTTTATTTTAAATCAAATTATTGACCAATCGGGTTTTATTTAATTTCCTATCCTAGGTCAAAGTTCAATTTGGGTATTTATCATTTCAACCCGATTCCAATTCAATTCAAAATCATAGCATAACAAAGGGAACTTGCAGTGTGATAACTGGGATGGTGTCAAAGTAAATAAACAAGCAATAACATCAATCAATATCAATCCAAAAATCAATTCAAATAATCCCGAAATAACCGTATTAATTCGCATTGTTATTTGTACGAATTAATATAATTATTTCTAGAATCTACACTATCATTTCATGTAGATTAAAGATTATTACACTAATATTTAAACGGTTCTTCACTTGTCATTCGATTTCAATTTTAACACTACAACAATTAATCAAATATACGTTCAATGGTTCAAAGTGTAATTATCACTATTCTACATGTCAATTAATTTAACAATTAAAGGGGTCATATTCAACTAATCAATTTTAACATATAAATCAGTTTTAAAATTGTTAACTATCTTATATCAAATTCAATTGCATACCATTTATCACTTTAACATTTACAATTTTAACGTCCAATTGTAAACATCAAACAATCAGTCATTTAACAATCAAACTGGATTATCATTGCATATATAACAGATATTGGTGTCAGATGTCACAGGTGAACTGATACAGGTAATAACAGTGTAAATATCTAACAGCAGCATATTTCAATTGTCGTTTCAATTGAAATCAAATTTAATAAATAAAAGAACGTTAATCGTGAGTGAGTGCTCACCTTTCGAGGCTAGAGGACGATGGAAAACAGCTACGGAAAAGAATGATGTAACGGACACTGACACGAAATCAGGCACGACAAATCAATTAACTGCGACAAGAACAAAATAGATTTTTAGCCCGATAAATTCGATGGGAACAAAATATATACATATGTATAGATACACGCACACATATCCCGATACAAAATATACGTATATACAAATATACGGTATATAAAAATATACGGTAGAAAGACAATGATATAAGACATATAAATTCCCTACAAAAATCAAAGTGGCGCACACTACTATATTCAAAGTGTTGTCGATATATGTGAAGTATATATACCATCTAGAGACTTGGTTATAACACATGCCTTTGCTGCTCCCTTTTATATCTATACTCGGCCTATATATATTCATCACCAAATTCTTCTACAAACAAACCTAGACTCTACTGCTTAGGTGAACACGTAGGCATTAAACAATGAATATAATTGTCGAAAATATATGTAGGTGTGATATGTATATACATTTTATTTTTATGGATATTGGAAAACAATTTTTCATGTATATTCAACACATAAACTTTCCGTTTCTATATATATGAATCATATATATTATGACGTGTAGTGTTCCAGGTCTTAAAACACAAAACGGAAAAATAAAAACAAAAATATTCAACCGCAATGCATATATACATATAAGTTTAATATTTATAAATTTGACATCAATCTATATCACATATATACGTATGCAAGTAACAGATTATATATATATACACCTAATAATAAATATACCTGTACACTCTAGAACAAAGATGGGAACACATCACCGAGGGAAGAGGGAAGTGTGATGGTGTTCGGGCTAGCTTAAGGCGATGAGCGGTTGTGGGTTGGATACTAAGGCCTGCAGGTCTAGGCTCGGTGGTGTTGAGTGGTGGTTTCACGTGGTGGAAGGTGGAGCGTTGCTTCCAGGCGGGTCGGGCTGTGGTGGAGATGCGCTCGGGAAGGGTGGTAGGTGCGTGAGGCGGTGGGGGTTGCAGACGAGAGAGAGAGGAAGGGTAGACCATGCGAATGAAAATAAGATATGCAACCTGCAATCTAAAACTTTTAAAAAAAGTAACAAAGGGGAGAAGGTGGGGAGACGTGGCCAAAAGGTGGGGAGATGAGCAGGCTTAAGGTAAAATGAGCTGTCATTTTTTTTAAGCATAGAAATGTACATAGAGAAAAAAGAATAAGAAGGAACCGGAAACAAATATAAAAAGCAAGGGAATAGAAAAGTTGGAAGTTGGGTTTTGATGGCTATTCATTTTACACAGAAAATAAATGAATAGACACAGTAAGCAAAACAGTCAAAAGTTTAAAACGTGTACCGATACGGTTAACCGTTTCACGTTTTCGGTGCGTACCGGATTCCGAAATATACAAATGAATACACCGTTGAGATCAGCACGATGAGACGATCAAAACAGTATACAGATATCAGTAGTATGATTGAATTATAAAAATTCGAATTTTCTAATAGCGGAAAATGCGAGAAAAACACTGAAAAATAAGATCGACGGAGCCAAAGATGTCCGAATTTGGAAAAACGACAAACTAACATCTTGCTCAGAAGATGATTTAGAATTTTTCTATGTAAAAATATTTAGGTTTCGGAAACATTTTATTTTCATCGCTTTTTAACTGATTAAATTGAAGTGAATTTACGCGCGAAATAAACTTTCATATTTTCGGACGAAAATTTACCAGTTGCTATGTTTAACTAGATGTATTCCAAATATTAAATTTTTATTTCAAAATTTTATCGTTTATAATTTCATAAAATTTCAACTAATTACGTTATTAAAACAGTTGAAATTTACGGGTCGTTACAATACTAACCCTATACAACTGAGGAGATGAACCCTCTCTTGAATATTGCTTCACTTCCAATACTTCCACTTGACCCAACTATAGTCACTCAATGGAACGCCATGCCATGATTTGACTATAATCAAAGCGGAGCTTTCATATTGAAGATCTAAAGTATTCTCAAGTCGAAAGAACTGTGTAAATAAGTCACATCGGTATTTTCTGTTTGACCTTAGTTATATTAACCAACAGAAAATTATCGAGTGAGTCGTTCCATAGTTATCCAATAACTATCAATATGTAACCCCTAGGTGCCCCCAGTAGCCATGAGTAATACGCTGCCCAAAATTTGGAGAGCGTTGCATACTCTAGTCCCAACAAATACATCGATATCCAGTCTCGATGTATCTTGACTAGGAACATTTAAAATGGTATATTTGTTTTATTGTGATAAATTACTCACGGTTACAACACTTTGTAACTACTATCACAATATATACCATTTATGGATTTTCTATTAAATATACTTTTAATTAAATTAATTAGTTAATATAACCACATTATGTCAAGTATATAATAGAAAGAAACACATTTATTGTGAATAAGATTGGTCAACGAGTTAGATATATGTAACAAATTACAAAATTTCCCCTAGGGCATATCCCTAACTTTATCAATCTCCCACTTGCACTTATGGTCAATTATGGAATCTTATTCCAATTTCTTCAATTAGTTTCTCAAAACCAGTTGGGTCGGTCCCTCTATAAACGGGTATGCTATTATGTTTCAATTATCTGCTTGTCAATCAACTCTCTCCAATGGTGATAAACTGCTTTATCACATGGAACAATTCGGAGTATGTCTCTCGACCTCTAATAAGCTCTAAGTTCTATTACCAGCCATATCGCGACATTGTTATCATATAACAATGTTATGGGATTCTCAATATTTAGAATCGGCTCAGTTCTAAATTCATGCACTTATAATTTTATATACATTATTTTTATTGCGGGAATATTCAAGGTGATGTGCGTAGCCTTTTTCATTGAATAATCCACAGTCTTTTATTTGGAACATTTCCAAACTAAATATCCTTAACTTGAATTTATTATTGACATACTACACTCAATATGACTTATGAAGTTTGAGTTCGAACACTCCTTCATAAGGAGTTTTTGTTTCTGTAAACAATTCTCTAGTATTTCATAAATACACATGAGAACAGTTCAAACAACCATTTAGTGATATCAATTTGGATTTGATATTTTCTTCATGTATCAAATACATAAACAAATCATGATATCGTAAACAACATAATATGTATGATAATTCATTTTGCTAATGCAAAGGAAACAATCTTACATGTTCTGTATTAAACATTTTAATTAGGGGTCCTTGCATATCATTTGGGACATTCCCGAGATCTTTTATACTTACTATAAAAGAGATCATTTATTAATCCATTGTTGAGTATTAAAACAACTAAAGCAAATTTTTACACAAGTACATCGTTAAAATCAACAACTTGTTGTTTACTTATAGTATAGAAATACCAATGTAATTTTAACGTCTTTCTTATGAACACACACTTCCTCTGCACTTTGATTGAAAATCAAACTCTTTGATATTTCTATCAAAATACTTATTCAATCTTGATGCTTATAAAATAATACTTTCGTATCATTTTTGGATCATATCTAAAGACTCGCAAACTCAATATCGCTTACACTGACTTTGAGACATTTTTGGTTAATATGTGTAAACAACTTACTCTAAATCGTTACTTAGAATTTTCCATTTCAATACATATGTACCAAAACACTAGGACTTATCAAGCAATAATTTTATGAGTAAATCGAACTGACTTGAACATGTTGAATATTGAATATATTACGATAATTTCAACAATTGAAATTTGTGATATTATTCTTATCAGCATTGCTCATTTAATTCCAACTGCATTAGTCTTACTTATAAAGACACAGTCATGATCGATGGATCATATCCCTTCAGCTACGACCACCAAAATCTATATTTTGATAGCGTACTTGGAATTGTTTCGGATTTGCGCATCATCCATAGAGAGTCAACACTCTCAATGGTTTAATTAAACAATCTAGGATTATATATTTTTGGCATTAATAAGAAACTCATAGTTTCTCTTCAATGTGCGAGAATACTTATTAGACACTCTAATGCGTTGTATTCGTTTTTGGTTAGTTAATTTCATTTGATCTCATCTAATCAGTATTATCTATGGATCGTATCCAACTCCATTTTACCACTAGTAATTCCTCAAAGAAATTTCTTCATAAGAAAGTTGACATTTCTTTAAACAACAATTGTTTTCCAGTGCAACAAAATAGGTACTCATAAATGTTTTATGAATTTATTTATTTATAAAACTGATTTGGTTTTAGTTTACAAAACTTATGTTCAAAACATAAATATGTCATCCAAGGACAGTCTTCCAAAAACTCTTTTGGGGAGATTCATACAAGATCCCTTACGAACAACTCGCACAACTTTCCAACTTCTTTGCCTAGGATATGTTGGAATTTCTTATAAACTCTTATCTTGTAAAATTTTGTAAACTGTTATTCAAATGAAATAATATTAACCTTGTGTACTACCCTTAAGTACATTACCTTATATAAAGAAACTAACTCAACTTCACTCACAATTAATCGTACATTGTCCAACAAAGTTTGATTACTCCATATCGATGCATCATTATGTATCACATGGAGGAGTAATTTTGAGATTGAATCTTTATTTATTTTAGGTATGTTCAGAACATTTTCCAATATACTCACTCACTCATTCGATCAAATCAAATCATTTCTATTGCATGTTATTTTATTTACTTCCGCTTTATGCTCTATGAGTTTACTATAGACATACTACATGTGTATCAAATACACATGTCCATGTCGACGATAACTCATCGGTGAATATGACGAAGTATGTGGAACCATTTTGGAATTTATAGAATTACGATTGCATACATCTATATGTATCAATCCAAAGAGTTCATCAACTCTTATGATACTCCCACTAAATGGGTGCATAGCCCTTTATTGTTTGAGATATAATTAACAAGTATCATATGATTCAAAATCATACAATAAAATTATTTCTCAAAACTACGGCTTAATCTATAATTCCAAAATAACTATAAATAATATTGGATACTTCTATATTTTCCAATGCCTCACTTTTGTTATGAAAACAAATAACACATTATAGTTTTATTTCATAATGATTATTCATATTGAAATATAGCTATGTCTATTTCTTAGTCGAAACCAAAAAATAGCCACTATTTCATAAATAATGTTCGGTATGTTTTACGAAAACAGTTTTCATAATATGATGCAATCAATAAGTGCTATATGGCACACTCCCACTATTTCCGCCTTTACTATAATAGCGTACTAAATTTGGAGGTCCATCATTCGCTTAATATAGTTTATACATTTCATACTGTAACTAGTTTATAGTAGAATGTTCTTTGATCAATTATCCTAAACCCAAAGAAATAAATCTCATAGAAAACAATTTTATATACGAAATTACATTTCGGAATAGAAATCACATTTCTTATTCCAATGTTAAGTATCAATCACTATTATTACAATTATCGTTTCCATTGTTTCTTTATGAAGCAACATGACTATTCACTCTATTCATCCCAACTATACCTCAAATTACATCTATTCTTATACATTCATTTTCCTTTCAAATGGTCAAATTATTCAAAAGAAAACCTTACTACAATATCATAACAAACTCTTTACAAAAGCGTATTCGATTATCCTTAACATTTAAGGACGTCAAATATGTTGCACTTTACGTAAACCGATCAAAATGACATTTCAACGATCGAGTTCTTAGATCTATCTTGTAATTTTTGGTCTTGTGTTACATTAACACAATATGATCCATTTTGTAATCAATCAGATTGAATACTCGATCTCGCACTAGGTTTATTTGATTTTTCGAATGAACAAATTTCATCGAAATATTGTACATTACAAACTTTGACCATTCACTTGTAACATCCCTAATTTTTGACAACATTATTTAGGGAAATATAATTAGATAAATTAAATAGAATAACGTTGATAAGGGGATTGAGACATAAATAAATTATATAATGGGTCGTGCTTAATAATAATATTTAATGGGCTTAAATTGGTTTATAGGTTAATTAAATTATACATGGGCAAATTCGTAAATTAGCCAATCTATTATACACGGCTATGACCTTTTGTAATTGCCCATTAACGTTCCATTTTCATCTTTTCACAAACGCAAATCAAAACTAAATAGAGCCGGCCATTAACAAGGAGGAAAAAGAAGAAATCTCAATCTAAAGCTAAGGATCAAAGCTAGGAAGGAGTAATCAACAACAAATCTCAAATTCCTTATCAAGTTTAAGGTGAACAATAATTCATTCCATCTCATTTTGGTTTCTATGATCCTATAATTTCGGATTTAAGTATTTATTTCGTTTCTATGATATTTTGGATGATGATATGCTAAAGTTATGGATTTTTTAATTTAAACAATTTATTATATGCAAAATTTGTACAGTTTTAGGGGCAAAACCAAGGATTATTGATTTGAAAATGCAATGGAAAATTTTTATGTTAAGTAAAACATGATTTTTGAGATGGG
This sequence comes from Allium fistulosum, assembly GCA_030737815.1. Classification (NCBI taxonomy): domain Eukaryota; kingdom Viridiplantae; phylum Streptophyta; class Magnoliopsida; order Asparagales; family Amaryllidaceae; genus Allium; species Allium fistulosum. Next base: position 370,603,180 of record CM060902.1, on the reverse strand, counting down.
TTTTAATTTTCAGAATTTTCCAAGTTATGGAAATTTTATTATGATTTTTTGATAATAAATATGATGTAATTTGGTTTAAATTTTATTTTGAATATTTCCGGAAGAAATTAGATCTAATTTTTAATATGTTTGATTACAAGATGTAATCGAATTTCTGTAATTTTTGGGGATTTTTCCTTATTGGTTTACTAAGGAAAGTAAATTATTTTAAAAGAAGGACTTTTCTTAAATAATTGGTTTTTGTTATCCCGCCTTTTGGCAAGGCCGAGATATCAAGGAATTGATTGAAAACTAAGGATCGCTCATCCCGAATATCGAGTTCACGCAGGTTCACCACGGATGTCGAAATTTTTTTCTGAGTCCAGACCAAGCTACAATTAATATGACGCGACAAGCAAAGCTATAGGAGCCAACGTTCCAAATTTCAAATCAATCCGAGTTCGTATGCTCAAGTTATGATCGATGCAAAATGAAGGAAATAACCCCATTTCGTATCCATCATCGAGCCTCATTTCGTATTGATCGTATTCGCATCGATTCAACCACACTGCTTCGCATCCATCAGGGAAAGCCTTGTTCGAATCCATCGACTCACGCTTGTTCGAATCCATCAGGGAAAGCCTTGTTCGAATCCATCGACTCACGTTTGTTCGAATCCATCAGGAAAGCCTTGTTCGTATCCATCGACTCACGTTTGTTCGAATCCATCAGGAGAGCCTTGTTCGTATCCATCGACTCACGTTTGTTCGAATCCATCATGGAATTGCTATTCGAATCCATCAAGGCATCAGTCATTCGCATCCATCAAGTTGGAACAACCTGGATCGATGCGAACAAGCCAACACAACCGATGCGAAAAGAGCACACTGCAGATCGATACGAAGAGCACGCTATTGATCGATTCGAACAAGACAACTACTTCGATGCAAACAAGGCGAGAATCTTGGGACGACTCGGTCGACTCGGCATAAAAAGTGGATCGATCCAGATATCACGTGCCACGACATCACCTAGGCACGTGTCCAGTATCGATTCGAAGTAATCGATTTGAAATCATCGAGTCAAACCCAACACCTTGCCGAGAATACATGCTTGCATCGATCATATCTCACGATCCACAAGTCCAAACGCTATGAAATTTTCACAGGAGCTTATGTAAAAACTAAAGAATGTTCACACCAAGTTTCGACTCCCTTGGACAAAATCTTGATCGATACGAATTACGTTCGTATCGATCACGGGTCGGGCCGAAACTTCATGGGATCGGTCGCGTGGGCCCGCCCACGTGCCAGAAGAACTTTCCCGAGATCTGAGCGAAATATCAGCCTCCTACGCCTATAAATATAGCCCCAGGGCCTACAGAAAAAGGATCTTTTGATGCTCCAATGCCCAGACTCTGCCGGATTCGATTTCATATCCCATTACTGCTGTTGTATTCGAATTTCATAACTTTAATTCACTGTAATCCGCTACAATCAATTGTAATCATCAAAGAAACATCAATAAAGTGATCAACTTCATAGTGGATGTAGGCAATACGCCGAACCACTCTAAACTTCTGTGTTTCTGTGCATTTTTATCATTTATTTTTGAAGTGTTTGTTAGATAATCCTCCTTTTCCATTTAATTTCTTCATTTTTATCTCTTCAAACTCTTCCGAAGAGTGTTGTGCCCAATTTTGGTACAAACACTTTGGTGCTTTCATTGAGAAAAACCCAGTTTTTCTCCTGCTCTTTGGATCTGCTATCGATACCAGATTGCATAAATCCAAGAAGAAGATCCAAATCTCAAGCCTAAAAGCCCTTCCATCCTATTCAGATTTGCATCAGATCTAGGAAAGGACTTTGTCAATTCATCATGGTGAGCATACGAACTGCTTCTACAGCTGCCGATTAGGAAGGACGGGATAGACAGAATCCCGTACAATTGCCTCCATCCAACTAAGATGCCATCGGACCTTCAGATTCATCAGATCCAGTCACTAGACAAGAGTTCCAGATGTTGCTTCAAGAGTTGACCCAGAGTCGGCAACAGCTTACTGAACAACTGCGCGCCAACGCAGAGTTGACCAACCTGCTGAATCGCTAAAGGCGCAAAAGATCCAGAAGAGATCAAGCTTCTTATTCTTCCATGGAGAGTTCAGCCTCATCTGATGATCATCACCGATCTACATGCCCACGGCTGGACGTAAGCTACACCCAGGCCACGGGACACCAACATGCCCTAAATCTTGGACAACCCAGGACTGGACCATCCACCAGTCATCAAACTGGACCCTCATCCCGAGGAGGTGCCGCTCCTTACCATGTCACAGGCAACCTCGCTACCACCACCACTACCGAACAAGGAGTTGATGCTAGAAATCAAGCTGATCCGCTTCGTCGCCGACGAGAACACACTCCAGAACCTTATGTCCCTAAAAATCTTGAACCAAGGAGGTGAGGCACGGACCGTCGACCGCGTCCAGTTCAGCCTCGCATTATGGAACCTGACCACACCTTGACACAGCATGCTCCAAATATCCAAATGCCAGATATACCAACGATGATTCATCAGATGATCCGTGAAAGTCAAGGTCTCACTAATGACGACTGGGGGATTTCTCGGAGTCATACCCCTTTCACTAATGACATATTATATGCTGAACCACCTTGGCGCTTCAGGATGCCAACTTTGCCAGTCTATGAAAGAAATTCTGATCCCAATCAACACATCCTGAAGTATGAATGGCTAATGAATGCTGCGAGAGTTGATGATGCAGTTAAATGCCGTAGTTTCCCCATTTTCCTAGGGGGCATTACTACTATGTGGTTTACTCGTTTACCGCCACGATCCATTTCTAATTTCGACCAGATGGCCACCAAGTTGTTGAACAATTTCGTATGCACGTAGCGAGACCTAAAGATGTTAATACTCTTTCTAGTGTTACTCAAGCTCCCGGAGAGACACTCAGACGTTACTTGGAGCGATTTCATGTTGCATGTGCAGAAATAAGCAATCCCAATGACAACTCTATCCTGATGGCACTAACTAAGGGGATTGATCCTGATTCCGAGTTCGGAAATTGGTTAGCTGGGAAGCCGCCAGCATCATTGGACCGTTTCTATTCCAAGGCAGCCCAATTCTTGAGAAGGGAGGATGTGAAACAGTCTAGGAAGCATGATGACGTAAGGCCCAACATGGAAGGAATTCAAAGTAACATTGAAGTTAAACAATCCGGGGAGAGTTTCGGAAAAGTTTAGTTGAATATACAAAACAAACAGAACCAACAGAGGGATAGTGGGAATCAAGGTAAAAAACGAGATCAAAATCGTGGTCCACGACGTAGAGCTCCCATGTGTATTTGTAGACCTGCAATACCATGCAATACAAGAAACTTTCCCCGAAGCCATCAATGGAAAGACAAATCCAAACAGGGAAGTTTTGCAGATTCCATGAAAGTTATGGCCATAATACAAATGAGTGTCGTCATTTACAAGATCTCATTGAAAAACTTACGTGAACTGAAGTTGGATCAGTTTGTGCGGGCACCGCAGTCAGGATCGTGCACCAAACCAAGAAAGACAGGAGGAACCCGCTCGTACCGGCGGGAGATTGGTTATTAATACAATAAGTGGTGGTCCACATCCAGTAGATCGAAGCTGGAAGGAAATGGAGTCGTATGCCAGCTCTATTAGGCATGCAGACTTCGAGTGTTGTAGTAGTTTTGATGAAGGGGCTCCGGCCAAACAACAGAAGACAATGACCGATGACATCGTATTCAGAAACAGAGATGCTGATAAAGTCGAAGCCCCCACCATCGATCCAATAGTCATTTCGGCTCAAGTAGGTCCTGCCTGGATGAAGAGGATCTTACTTGACAGTGGAAGTTCGGTGAATATTCTGTTTAAACGAGCTTATGATCAGATGAGGATGGAGGCTAAACACTTAAAGCCTTGCCAATCTCGAATTCATGGTTTCAATGGGAGCGCTACTATACCCACTAGAGTAGTGGAGCTACCAGTAAAGTTGGGAGTTGGAGAACGCCGGAGAGTCCGGATTTTGCCGTTCGTTGTGTTGGACATAGACTCCCCATATAATGCCTTTTTGGGCCGACCAGCCCTTGCTGAGTTCAGGGCAGCCATTGCCCCATGGTGCTTAACTCTGAAGTTTCACACTGATCGTGGAGTGGGAGTCATTCAAGGAGATCATGTTGTTGGGAGAGCCTGTTACGTTGCCGAGCTACGGGAGGCGCAGCGAAAGGAGAAAGGAAAGGGCGTAGTGGAATCTCTCTGCGTCCGTTTTGCTGATAATTGACAATTAGTGCATGGGCCTAGGCTCGGGCACCCCAGCTAATTCCAAAGGGATCTTGACCCAAGGGAAACTGAAGATGAAGGAGAATCTAAAGAAAGTCAAGCTTCCTCGGCTGAACTGACAATCGATGTCCCAATTGATGATGATGATGATTCAAAGATGATAAAGATTGGATCTCAGCTAGGCCAGCAGACCCAAGAAGATTTGGTTGAGTTTGTACGGGCGAATCTTGACGTATTTGCCTGGACGCATTCTGATATGTGTGGGATCTCACCTGACATCGTGAGTCACACTTTGAATATTGACCCGCAACATGTCCCGGTCAAACAGAAAAGGCGTGGTATGGATCCAGAGAGATCTGCCACCCTTAAAGAAGAGGTAGAAAAGCTTAAAATGAATGGGTTTATCCGAGATGCGCTATATCCCAAATGGGTGTCGAATCCCGTGCTTGTCCGAAAGTCAAACTGAAAATGGAGAACATGTGTCGATTACTCCGATCTGAATAAAACCTGTCCTAAAGACAGTTTCCCGCTTCCCAGAATTGATCATCTTGTGGACTCGACAGCCAGACATGAATTCTTATCCTTCATGGATGCGTATTCTGGCTATAATCAGATACCGATGCATTTACTTGATCAGGAACATACTAGCTTCGTAACCAATTTGGGACTTTATTGTTAAAAAGTTATGCCATTCGGACTCAATAATGTCGGGGCTACTTATCAACGATTGGTCAATCAGATGTTTGCCAATCAAATCGGGAAAACCATGGAAGTATATGTAGACGATATGCTTGTGAAGTCATAATTTTCCACTGACCATATCAAAGACCTGTAAACAATGTTCAACATACTTCGAGAATACAGGATGAAGCTCAACCCACTGAAATGTCATTTTGGAGTTACGTCCGGAAAATTCCTTGGGTTTATCGTCAACGCTCGAGGAATCGAAGCTAATCCTGAAAAGATCTGGGCGATCAGAAATCTTGAAACTTCGAAAACTATAAAGCAAGTCCAGAGTCTCAATGGGAAAGTAGCAGCACTGAGCAGGTTCATCTCAAAGTCCACTGACAAATGCATTCCCTTCTTCGATCTGATCCGAAAAGGAAAACAAAACTTTGAATGGACCACGGAGTGTGAGGGCACTTTCCAAGCATTAATTCAGCATCTATCCACACCTCCTATCCTGTCGAAACCTATTGATCATGAGAATTTGTACGTTTACTTGGCGATATCAGAAAACGCTATCAGCGCTGCCTTAATTCGAGAAGAAGACAGGATACAGAAGCCAGTATATTACATCAGCAAACGATTGACTGGAGCTGAAAGGAATTATCCAAAACTAGAGAAGCTGTCTTATTGTCTTGTTATTGCATCAAGGAAGCTCCATCCATATTTCCAGGCCCATCCTATTATCGTTTATACCGACAAGCCATTACGACAGGTCCTTGCGCGGCCTGAGACGTCTGGTAGGTTACTCAAGTGGAACATCGAACTGAGCTAGTTCGATATTACTTATACTCCATGGCGAGCCATTCAAGGACAAGTCCTAGCCAATTTCATAGCTGAATTTACCATTCCAGAGGACTTGCCCGAAACCAGTGAATCTCCTGAATACGTCTGGAAGTTATACACTGATGGTGCATCAAACGACCGGTGCTCGGGTGCTAGGGTTGTACTTGAAACCCCTGAAGGCCGATCTATATGTTATGCTTTAAATTCGATTTTCATGCAACCAATAATGAAGCTGAATATTAAGCCCTCTTAGCTGGATTGAAACTTACCAGAGATTTGAGAATTATCGCTGTGGAAATTTATTGTGATTCACAATTGGTTGTGTGTCAAGTTCGGGGAGAATATTAAGCGAGAGATCTAAGGCTGGCTGCTTACTTAGCTCAGGTTCAGGAAATACTGGATCAGTTTGATTATTATGCCATCTATTGTATACCTCGAGAACGTAATCAGTAAGTCGATTCGTTGGCAAAGTTAGCCAGCATGGGTGAAGCTCAGCAAATGGGACTCGTTCCCGTAGAGACGTTATCTTCCCCAAGTATTGACCGGGTAGAAACAGATTGGGTATGTGAAACCGTTCTCGATAAGGAGTCATGGATGACTCCATTCAGAAATTACCCAGAGCATGGAATCCTGCCGGAGCGAAGGAGTGAAAAAAGACAAGTTCTTCGGAAGGCCTCACGATTCACCATCCAGAATGGAGTCATGTACAGAAGAGGGTACTCTGTTCCTTTACTCCGGTGTATCGCTCACGATGAAATTAAATGAGTATTACACGATGTACATGAGGGAGAGTGTGGCGATAACATCGGAGGGCAAGCACTTGCCAAGAAGATACTTCGATACAGATATTATTGGCCGACTGTGAATCGCGATGCGTCGGATTATGAAAAGAAATTTGATAAATGCCAAAAGCATGCTCGAATTCCTAGAGCCCCACCTACCGAGATAACTCAAATGGTCAGCCCATGGCCGTTTGCAGTATGGGGCATCGACATCATCGGTACTCTACCTCTGGCAAAAGGTGGTGCGAAGTATGCCATCGTCGCAGTTGATTACTTCACAAAGTGGGCTGAAGCTGAACCTCTTGCTACCATAACGACGAAAAAAGTGATCAAATTTGTAGTCCGCAACATTATCTGTCGATTCGGTCTCCCACACACCATTATCACTGATAACAGAACCAAATTCGACAGTGTTGAATTTAAAGATTTCTACAAATGGTTTCGCATTCAAAAGAAATTCTCTACAGTTGCACACCCTCAAGCAAACGGACAGGTCGAAGCAGTCAATAAGGTTATAAAGTCCATTCTGAAAAAATGACTGGAAAAGGTCGGGGGCAAATGGGTCGATGAACTTCCTATGGCTTTATGGGCTTACCGAACAACCCACAAGTCCGCGACCGGTCACACTCCATTCTCTCTCTCTCTCTTATAGTTCAGAGGCTGTTATTCCAGTCGAGCTAGAAGTGCCTTCTCATCGTGTGACATACTATGATCCGAAGATAAATGCTATATTACTTGCTGAATCTCTCTATTTACTAGATGAGAAACGTGAAGAGGCTGATTTGAGGGCAGTCGCGTATCGAAGTCGAGTCACCCGATTGTATAATGCCAAGGTCCGCCCGCGAACCTTTGAACTCGGCGATCTCGTCCTGAAAAGAATCTATCAGGTTCCTTCGCATATAAAACCAACATGGGAATGACCTTATGTTATTGAACGAAGGCTCGGAGATGGCACATTCAAATTATCGACCGTCGACGGTCTTACTCTATTGAGAGCCTGGAATAGCGAGAGTCTCTGTCGCTACTACACATAACAGGCTATGTTTATTCATTTAGTTTATTTTCAATTTGCAATTTGTTTCTGCATTTCGAAATTAGAATTTGTAATAAGGCAACTGACTTTGCCATATTTTCTTATTTTAGCAATAAAATGCAATCGCTTCGAGCCAGAGCTGTGATTTACTTGAAATACTTCATATGGTCGTCACCATGCACGGAGAGCTAAGTTCCACCATATGGTGGGATTTATTCAAATAAGGAGTAACTATGATGTAACCGGTCACTCGCTAAGTGAAACCCGAGCTCGAGGACAAGCCATCACACCAAAGTCAAGGAAGGATTGATACACGACAATCCTTCACTTAACTCCGGATTCCCAGAGTGTGAACTGGAGTATAAACTTATAAATATGAAGAGGGTGGATCTGTCCACCTAACGACTTCGTCCGTATCTGAACCAAGTTTGAGGAGGATAGACCCGTCTATCTAACGACCTCGCTTGTTAACTTGGGGTGGATGTGATCCGACCATCCACGACCCTGATACACCTTTCGTTCCCAGAGTGCGAGCGAAATCCAAAAAACATGCAGCAGATGTGACTGATCGTCTGTTCTGTTTACCAACTCCAAATTCCCAGAGTGCGAATTGGAGTATAAACTTCAACTCCGGATTCCTAGAGTGCGAAACGGAGTATAAACTTAAACTCCAAATTCCCAGAGTGCGAATTGGAGTATAAACATCAACTCCGGATTCCCAGAGTGCGAAACGGAGTATAAACCTCAACTCCAGATTCCCAGAGTGCGAATTGGAGTATAAACTTCAACTCCGGATTCCTAGAGTGTGAAACGGAGTATAAACATCAACCAACTCCGAGTTCCCAGAGTGCGAAACGGAGTATAAACTTCAACTCCGGATTCCCAAAGTGCAAAATGGAGTATAAACATCAACCAACTCCGGATTCCCAAAGTGCGAATTGGAGTATAAACACCAACTCCAAACTCCTAAAGTGTGAGTCTGAGTATAAATGTCGACTCCAAGTCCCCAGAGCACGGACAGATAATTAAAACTTAAAACGGCGTAACCAACTGCCAGTAGACAAATGAAAATCCCCGGAGTGCGGATGTGATCATTGATAATAAACGAGCGTGGTTGAACCACTCAATCTCCGCTTGTCTCAGACATCTATTCAGTGGAACTAGACTCAACATGTTATAAATGAGATGCAACCGTTGGCTGATGTTCTACAACTCATCCCCAAGACCGGGGGAGCATAACTTAAGTGTCGACCATTGACTGAAGTAGTGCGACGTCAAAATTCAACTCACTTCCCGGTCATGAACCGTGTCCACAGTTTCTGGACCTGGCGAATAAAAACAAACTTGACTTGGAAGCTGAAACTTCACAAGTGCACCTCAAATATTGAAACACTTAAGCAAATACACAATAACTGAGAAGAAGCCAAAAAAGAAGAGTTTCATTTCTACTGTTTGTGAAAGAAATTCATGTACAAGTTTATTCCAAAGAATTCCTACTAGCAGGGGCTGAACCCGCATTTATACACGGCCTATGAAAGGAAAACCAAAAATAAATCCATATCTATCTACTAAGAATGAACTGAGGAAGCATGTCTACTCTTTTTTCTTCTTCAGTTTCCTTTTTGGTGTAGACCCGCTGGAGCCACCACTAACTTTCCTCTTTGAGCCTTTACTTTTCGGTGGTCGGTCTCCAAGCAGGGGCATAATCTCGACGTCTTCCTCCGAGCTCGAATGAATAGGGATACTTCCTACGGGCAGAGTCGGAGGAATGGGATCAATTGTGGGAGGCGGAATAAACACACTAGTGTTAGTGACTGTACCACCAGGTGATATCATTCTAAGCGGAGCTGGACTAGGTGCCGCCATCCCACCTCCAAAACTGCCACCACGAGTCGCTGCTTCGATCTCAGCATCAATTTCGGCTAATATTTCTTCTTCATTAATCGCTTGGGCCTCGCTAGGAACATCGGTGGTTGGCATTGAAGAGCCTGTAGCAGGGGCACTTCCACCCATAACAAATGGCAGATCCGTAAAAGGGTCGCTGTGATGACCGAGAAGTTCCTCCATCATCTGTTCATTAAAAACTAGAGTGCACCCTTGCGTTCCATCGGTCGAGGCCGTGGTCGTTGTGGTGGTGGCTTCAGTTATTATTGCCTCCTACATATGATGTGATTCTTGAGTAATAGGAGGCACGAACGGTGCAGCATCAGTCACTGGACAAAAAGAAGAGTACTGTTAGTACTCAATTCGAGTGACGATTCCGACTTAAGACAGACTTATAGAATGTTCAGAGTACCTTCCTCAGTTTGGCTTGTAGATGGCTGAATAGCTTCAGCAACTTGCTCTATAGCCGGGGACATTTGCGGCTGATCCGGATCGTAGGTAGGAACAACTTGGGGATCGACCGCAGGAAAGGGTTCAAGCTGGGTTGACGCTGGAATTTCAAGACTTGTGTCATGGTGTTCAACCCTTGAGCCTTCTCCTACTTCTAAGTGTTGGGTGCCGAGCCTCTCCTTTTCATGCAGAATCATTAACTCGTGGAGAATCTTCCTTTCATCTTCATTCAGAATGCGATTCTCGAGTTCAAACTCATCGACTGACTCACCCAGATGCACCGCCTTCTCCTCCTCGACCAAACGGCCCCAAGCGTTGTGTAAATGTGTTGGGTAGTCATTTAGCCAGGCTAGACCTCTGTGCCTTAGCACGTTAGCATTGTAAACGACAAGAAGATCTTCGATATCGGCTTCTAGCCTGGACTCAGCCGTTCGGACTTTCTCCTCGACCTCAGTCTCCACCACTCGGACCTTAGCCATGGCCGCATCCCGTTCACCCCGAAGCAAGACAGGTTGTTCGGACGCCTCCTGGGCTGCGTTGTTCGCGTCATCCCTTTACTTGGCAATGTCAAAGAATTTTGGTTTAAGCTCATTGAGTTCCTTAATCGCCGCATCCCGTTCGACCATGACAGTAGTATTTCGGTGGCCCATCTCTTCCACTAAGGCAACATGTGTGTGCCTCAATCTTTCCATCGCCTCATCGGCTTTTTTGGTGGCCTCAATTTCAGATTTCCGAGAAGACTCGGCCTCGGTATTGAGCACTTGGATGATTCGGTCCCTTTGGGCAAGTTCAGCTTCCATCTTTTCAATCGCTCTAGCCTGCTCAAAGGCCACCTTCGAAGCTTTTTCTATGGCCTTCACCCACTCCCTATATTGGGCATAAATGTCATGAATGTAGTCATGCATTGTATTTTTAGCCTCCAAAGGGATTCTCTTCAAGTGAGGGGGGAAGATGTAGCCGTCAAAGCAGATGTTCAGAAAATCTTTCTTAAGTTGGGCAATCTTTATTGCGCCTTCCCCCATGGGCTCGGTCATGACCTGCTCTGCAATTATGGGAGCCATAGTTTCAACTCTCTGGCGATGAGTTTCAGGCCTAGAAATTTGAGAAGACGGTCTGTGTCGCGGAGGCTCTGATGGATGTGAAGCGTGAACATGAGGTGGTGATGGAATTCTAGGAGGTGGAAAACGATACCTAGATCGGTATCTATAGTCTCTATCCCTATCCCGCTCGTACCTCTCTTGATTAGAGTACTCACGATCACGGTCCCTATCCAAATCTCTCATGCGGGACTCATAGTAAGTAGAAGACTTTCGAGCCGAACGAAGGCTCCCTAGCATCGATCCTCTCCCGGACATCATACCTGTAGATGAGAAACGAAAGAAAAGTTAGTGACCTCTCGAATTGGACAATTCACGATTGTAAATCATGTAGTGCCGTGAAGTGTATGTATGTGCAACCCCCCGACCAACCGGAAATGTCGGTCGCACTCATAGCAAGCGACTCGCTCAGATCAAGAGCACTGTCGAGCTCCTCCAACCCGGTGTCATGTTGAAGCGACACATAATCCAGGATCGGAATATCAGCAAGCCCTTCGAAAGGATTCTCTACTTGCGGGGGAGGAGCCTCCGAAACTCTAATTCTAGGAATAGGCAAAGACACAACCACATATTTCAATCTCATGGATTTAGAACGCTTATGAGCAACTGCCTTGCCTTTTCTTCTTCCTTCCAAGCCCTGAAAACCGCCAGAAGACCCGACTATAAGTTCGTCATCAGTGGGTGTTCTCTCTGGATCAACCCCTTCAGCTATTATGACATCGGGCGCTTTGCGTTTCACCCGCTTCTTCGAGACTGCCCTCAGTGTCCCTTCAAGCCTTATGCTTTGATTCCGCTCAATCAGCCTGACGATTCTCAAATTTCTGTCGATTAGAACCGAATCAATGCCCCTCATTTCGCTCGGAACTTCTTGAAGGACCCTTACTATCTCTTTGAAATACTCGCCTTCAGGTCGTGAAATTACGGCTGTAAAAAGAAAAGAAGATGTCAATTTATATCAACTACTATCATCTGGATAACTCTTGAAGAATACAGTGACACTTACATCTGACTAGCCATCGGCTGGCAAATCCTGGGGGGCACCAGACATATAACCATTCTGTTTTGAAGTAACTCAGCCTTCCCCAGGATCCGGTTACTACTTGGCAATTCCTGACTGACTCCAGGAAAGTGAAAGACGGGCTATCTCCCCTACTCTTGAAGTTAAAAAGGTATCTAATCTCGGTCAGCATTGGTGGTCGGAAGAGATGCTCCATGAATACGATAAATAGGCTATTTAGCAAAGCATATCCATTAGGATGAATTTGTGATGGAGCGATTCCAAGAAATGATAACACTTCTCTAGGGGCGTGCGGTCTATCGTTTGGTCTCGGTAAAAGTACGTCGTCCAATGACAAACCATGCCTTAGGCATATTCGTCCCAACATGTCTTCAAAGACATTGGACGGTTTAGAATCTTGGGGATTACAAACGAACGTAGCGTCAGGTAGCTCATCTGGAGCTGGGTCTATAGCATCGGCCGCGATGGCCGGAATCTCTATGACGGAAGAAGATGAATCCTGAACTTCCTGCTGTTGTGAGTTTGAAGGTTCCATAACTAACTAACTAACTTATGAGAAATCATCATTAGACAATAATAACACTCGTGCTTCCCCCAATGTGAAGTGTGTGAATGTGTTGTGCAAGTGCAGTGCTTTACGCTACTTGAAGGGATTCAACAGAGTATGAATAAACATGCAAACGACAAGACTTTGAAATTCAACTAGAGTGACCGTCATCGCTGACCGTCACAACCGTGCCATCCAGATTTTAGCGATCGATTTGAGTTAAAATTCATTATCATTTTGTTAAGTTACAGTTCCATCGACAAGCTTCAAAAGGCGGTCAAGTATGATGTTCTACAGTTAAGTTCAATTATGCAAGGCTGAAGCTCGTCGAAGTCAGATGTTGGAATGTGCAAGGATGTTCAGATTCATCAAAGTTCAACTTATACTCGATCACCTAAATTCAAGTTCGTATCGGTTAGAAGAACGTGGGTTTCGTATCGATCATGGTACACCGGTTCGTATCGATCGTTTTCGTATTGATGGATTTTCTTCACTTCGTATCGATCGATACTCTTCATTTCGTATCGATCAATAGTCTCTATTTCGTATCGATAGGCGAAAAGTCTTCCATATCGATCACCAATCCGAGACTAAGTATCGATCGCTCCAGATCGATACAAGGATGGGTCGGCAACCTATCGATGCGAATGATTAACTCTCCATCACTGCGAAATAGTTTTGTCCATCGATACGAAATTATGTCTTGTCTGAATCGATACGAACTTGTCCCTCGTCCACAATCGATACGATGGCTCCCAGACTCCTTCTCCAAATGGCACAAACACCATTACCTTCTCCTCAACCTCACTTCGACCCCACTCCGGCCTCAACGACGCCGGAATAGGCCGCAACTTTGATTGGTTTGATGTTGGAAATCGAGTCTTATCGTTTTAACATGAATTCGTCATCTAATTACCCATATTAGAAGTATAGGTTCAAAGGATTAAGAAGGTATGTTAGTTTGGATGGACACAGTTTCAATTTCTCAGTACCTTAATCGATACAAAGGCAAGCTGAAAAGTAGAAGTAGATAAATAAAAATGACTAAGTCCACAATATTTATATGGACCCGAGTGCAGAGGGAAGAGGCGTTTCGCCTCCCCATAGATTCGACCGGTAGCAACGGTTCCGCCAAATAATCGATACGAATAAGCTATTCGAACCCATAAACTCGAGCTCTTATCGAGACAAATCTGTCCATGGAGATTTCTCTGAGTCACCAAGCTCTATCGATACAAAACTATTGTTTGTGTTCGTTGTTCTCGACTCCATCCACAGTGCATCGATACAAACTTCACTGTTCGAAGCTATCAAGTCACAGCCTCCAAAGGCCGTATCTATCGATGCGAATTGGCTATTCGTGACCAATAACACATGGTCCATCAATACAAAGTACGCAATGAAGGCTATTCTGAAAGCATTTAACTCCATCGATACGAAATGCTTATTTCGTATCCATCAGCGCTCAACCCACAATAGCACAAGATCATCGGTGCGAAATTACAACTTAATTCCCACGGCAATGGATTCTACCGAAACTCGTATCCATCGATGCGAACGCTTATTTCGTATCCATCATTGTGAATCACATCGATACGAAAGCCACCTTTCAACCTTTTACATCGATCCAGAAGAGGATCGATACGAAGGGACATTCAAAAAAAATCAACCATCAAGCGTTGTTGCAACTCAAATTTCACATCGGTTCATGAGAGGATCGATACGGGATTTGATACAATAGAACTGACAACGACTCGTGAACGTGCAACGTTAATGAGAGTCAAATTAACATATATGCATATATGTCGGACAAATATTCAATTTTCAACATCCATAGGAATTGGATGTTTATCAGATAACGATTATGGCGACAAATAGCTAATCACTATCATACAGCAATCAGTAACAGCACTACAGGGTACAACGGTTGACAATCAACAGTTCGCATTACTGAGGAAATCAGTCAAAGACTACAACATTCGACAAAAAGACGATAACTGTTCAAAGTAAAGGTTACGGCTTTTCAAAGCACGTCATGTTTCCACAAGACGTACTTTAGAGGGAAAATGTTATCCCGCATTTTGGCAAGGCCGAGATATCAAGGAATTGACTGAAAACCAAGGATCGCTCATCCTGAATATCGAGTACACGCAGGTTCACCATGGATGTCGAGAAATTTTGTCCGAGTCCGGACCAAGATACAATTGATATGACGTGACAAGCAAAGCTATGGGAGCCAACGTTCCAAATTTCAAATCAATCCGAGTTTGTATGCTCAAGTTATGATCGATACAAATTGAAGGAAATAACCCCATTTCGTATCCATCATCGAGCCTTATTTCGTATCGATCCAACCTCACTGCTTCGCATCCATCAGGGAAAGCCTTGTTCGAATCCATCGACTCACGCTTGTTCGAATCCATCAGGGAAAGCCTTGTTCGAATCCATCGACTCACGTTTGTTCGAATCCATCAGGAAAGCCTTGTTCGTATCCATCGACTCACGTTTATTCGAATCCATTAGGAGAGCCTTGTTCGTATCCATCGACTCACATTTGTTCGAATCCATCATGGAACTGCTATTCGAATCCTTCAAGGCATTAGTCATTCGCATCCATCAAGTTGGAACAACCTGGATCGATTCGAACAAGCCAACACAATCGATGCGAACAGAGCACACTACAGATCGATACGAAGAGCACGCTATTGATCGATTCAAACAAGACAACTACTTCGATGCAAACAAGGAGAGAATCTTGGGATGACTCGGTCGACTCGGCATAAAAAGTGAATCTATCCAAATATCGCGCACCACGACATCACTTAGGCACGTGTCCAGTATCGATTCGAAGTAATCGATTCGAAATCATCGAGTCGAACCAAACAGCCTACCGAGAATACAAGCTTGCATCAATCATATCTCACAATCCACAAGTCCAAACGCTATGAAATTTTCACAGGAGCTTACGTACAAGCTAAAGAATGTTCACACCAAGTTTCGACTCCCTTGGACAAAATCTTGATCGATACGAATTACGTTCGTATCGATCACGGATCGGGCCGAAACTTCATGAGATCGGTCGCGTGGGCCCGCCCACATGCCAGAAGAAGTCTCCCGAGATCTGAGCGAAATATCAGCCTCCTACGCCTATAAATAGAGTCCCGGAGCCTAAAGAAAAAGGATCTTTTGATGCTCCAACGCCCAGAGTCTGCCGGATTCGATTTCATATCCCATTACTGTTGTTGTATTCGAATTTCATAACTTTAATTCATTGTAATCCGCTGCAATCAATTGTAATCATTAAAGAAACATCAATAAAGTGATCAACTTCATAGTGGACGTAGGCAATACGCCGAACCACTCTAAACTCTTGTGTTTCTGTGCATTTTTATCATTTATTTTTGAAGTGTTTGTTAGATAATCCTCCTTTTCCATTTAATTTCTTCATTTTTATCTCTTCAAACTCTTCCAAAGAGTGTTGTGCCCAATTTTGGTACAAACGTTTTTGGTATATGGAAGGGCTAAGCGTTACATTTTTATGGTTTAAATCTGATATAAGTGCGGCAGTTTTACATGTAAAGTATTTGAAAAGTTTTATGGCAGCCAATCAATGGTTTACAAATAGGCAAGTTAATATAAAGTAATTACTAAAAGAAGCAACATTTCAGCCTTTAATTCAGAAAATGGTGTTCCGCCTCAATTAGTAGCCTCTTTCGACTCCAATGATTCCGCCCCATCCTAGTCGAAACATACTTAGTCGATAACCTCACAATCAAAACCAATACACAAGTTATCACCTAGTGGTACGCAGTGGATTGGAAGGAAGGCGGAAGCCTTGGTGTCGAAAGGTAAGCTTTCGATGGGGTTGAAACGCTGCTATGTTTTCGAAAGTTAAAGTCTTGCCTTGTTTTATTTAAGCTTTCGACATAGTCGAAACACATGCTTTCGAAAAGGTTTTATAAATGGCTTTCGAAGGAGGTTGTTGTACTATGTAAAGGAGTTAGCTTTCGAAGGGGTATTTTTCTTAGATATGAGCTTTCAAAAGGACCAGTTTAAACTAGGTCGAGACTTAGCTGCTAATTTTCCTTTGACTACTTTGAAGTCATCTATGTTGTCGAAGGGGTTGCTTCCATTTTAACCTAAACTAAGTCTTTTTCCTGAATGCTTTCGTAGGGGTTGAGGGTTTCGAAGGTGATGGAGTCAAAAAGGGGTTTTGACTTTGTCCTTCGAAGTTTTAATTTCTAAAGGTCTTTGCTTTCGACTAGATGGTTCCGGCAACATCAACTTTTCCCCAAATTAATTTTAGTTAGTTTCGAAAGAGATACTTTCGTATATAACCATTTTGACCCAAATGATGATCTTAAAGAGTAAACCCATTGCTTTCGAAAGGGTACTTTATTTGTTTCGAAGCTATGTTTTAAAGAATGTTTTTTGATACCATCGAAAGGTATCATTGGTTTCGAAAGGTATATACTTAGAGTTTTGAAAAGAGGTTTTATATGCTTTCGAAGGAGGTCATCCTGTGATTTCGAAAGTGATGTTTTAAAGTTTCAAAACAAATAACACATTCTCACTTTTAAAGGAAAAACCATAGCATAAATAAAGATTTTGGAAATATTATTCACATTGTTATTAACCCATAAATGTATGTTGGGGAAGGGCAAAATAACCTGATTTGTTGACCCAGTAGTGAACATAAATTAAGGACTGTTAAAACCTTAAAACTAAGATACTGGCAGGGGAAAATAAGTTTAAAGTAAGCCCATGAAAACTGTATATAACTAATAATATTGGTAGGGACCAATAGGTTCATAGTCAGCCCATGAAAACTATGATTTGATACTGGCATGGGCCAGTAGGTTTGTAGTTAGCCCATGAAAACTATATCCGGATTAAGATATTGGCAGGCAGTCAATAGGTTCCTAATTAGCCCATGAAAATTAGGATAAGGGATAAGATATTGGAGTTACCAATAGGTTCTTAGTGATCCCATGAAAACTATGATATTGACAGATTGTCCATAAATATTTAACAGGTTAATAGTAATCCTAGAAACTATAATTGAGACAGATAGTCAGAATGAATTGGGATGGGTAATCCAGACTTGATTTACTTGTTTTACATATTATTACAAAGTTTTTAAAGTACTATGTTTTAACCATTGTGGATGCAAGAGCACGGTGTATGGTTTTACAAATGTTTTAGGATACTAGTGAGGGGAAAACCTGTTCCGCTAAGCGGCGTGGTCTCACTAGATATCTAAATGGTTTGAGATGGTAAATTATTATTCATACCAGGCTTTATGTCTGACTCCAAGTTTTTGTTTTCCCCTTAAACTCTCGAGTACTCAATTGATTTTGAGTAGGTTGAGAGTTAAGGTTTCCAAGTATTCTTTTAGATGAATAAAGCTTTCGAGGACGTGCAGGAGGAAAGCTTGTTATTAGAGTTCTTTTATTTCTGCTGTGTGTTTTATTTGTAAAGGCAAATTGTTTACTTGCCTATCTATATACTTTGATCTACCAAGGAGCATCTTCATATATCGCTCTTGGTGTATTTTGTAATAATTATATGTTATCTGAACATGGTCTGCGCTTTGGGATTATGTAATCAATTTGGAATATTTTGAAATAGAATGTGGAATTTGTTTGTTGTTTAAAATTTTCCATATTCTTGTGCTCTGTGTATTAATGTATCTAATGTCACCGGATTTGGTCATCGAGGATTAATAATTATAGATGACTACAGCATCCGTAGCCATTAGTTTTGGACCTCCAAGTAGGAGGATGTTACAAGTTAGTATTAGAGCGTAGGTTTATGAAACTTTAAAAGAAACTTAAACCTAAAAGATTTTCCAATCATAATCTAATAAGTCAGATAATAAGATTGGGGTTTGGGTTAACGTTACAGTAACGTACTTGTATTTTCTATATATAGTTATATATATACGTATTCACCACTCTCTTAGACCGTTCTTCTGTATCTTACTAAGGCTCGTATGCAGATTTACGAGAAAGTAGATATGGAAGCAGGAAACGAAAGAGGAAATCTTGGTGGAGGAAGCACCACAACTAATGGAAATGCTCGACCCACTACTAGGAGAAACCCGGGTCGACCGGCTAATGATAGTAACTAAAATGTTGAAGCCAATGTGGGTGATGGAAATCCACAGTAGATATGGGGTGATGTATCAGTTCTTTGCTGGTTTGATGAAGCAGGGGCTACTGCTGGAGTTGCTGGAAATGTAGGAGGAGCTAATCCTGTGGCTCCAGTTGGGAATATTGCTTTTCTGAGTAGAGATTACACCAGTTTGGGTGGGAAGCCATTCTTGGGAACGGAGAGTGCCATAGAGGTTCAGAATTGGCTGTTGCAGTGTGAGCGTATATTTACTGATTTGGGTCTGAATGATGGGCAAAAGAGAAGGTTGGCCTCTAGACAGTTGCAGGGGTCAGCACTACATTGGTGGAATAGTGTCATGTCGGTGTTCTGGAGGAGCAGTTAACTTGGGCTGATTTTAAAACGAGATTTGAGCAGAAGTTTGTATCTGAGTTTGAAAAGTCTGAGCTAATGAGGAAGTTTATGGATTTAGTGCAAGGAGAGATGTCAGTAGTCGAGTATGCTACTAAGTTTGAATAGCTGTCTCGATATGGATATGCTGTTATAGATACCGACATCAAAAGAAATGAGAAGTTCATTCGGGGATTAAGGCCCGACCTTGCTAGAATGACCATGACACATGTTTGTGATCCTTGTAATATAGTGGTGGAGATGGCCATTCGCCATGAAACGTTACTTGCTGATTTAGCTAAAGAGAAGTTAGTGGAAACTCAGGGTTCTCAAGGGAAGAAGAGGAAGTTCTTTAAAAAGAAGGGAGTCCAGAAGGAAGATACTGCTAAGAAGTCAAAGGCTGAGGTAGTTTGCTATAAGTGTGACAAGAAGAGTCACTTTGCTAATGAATGCCGGTCAGGAAATGGGAAGAAAGCTGCAAGTAAGAAGAATGTGAAGTGCTTCAACTATGATCAAGTTGGGCATTACAAGAATCAGTGTCCAGAGCCAGTTAAGGAGGACAAAGGGAAATTTTTTGCTATAGGACCAGCTAGGCCTACCACAGCTAATAAAGGAAAGATTGTGATGGAAGGTACGCTTTTGATTCAGAGTATTCCAGTTAGAGTACTTTTTGATACCGGTGAATCACATTCATTTATATCTCAGTGTTTGGTTGATAGATTATGTTTACTTCCTTAAGGGTTGCGAATCTAATAGGAGGATATGCAACTCTAGGGTTAAGATATGACCAGTTAAAACTTGATTTGTTGGGTCATAGATTTGCATTTAGTTTGTATGTTATTGATTTCATAAATTTCGGGATCATTTTGGGTATGGATTGGTTGAGTAGGTATGAGGCTAGAATATTTTGCCAGGATAAGGAAATATCACTAAGACACCTTGATAGTCATAACCGAGGTATATTCTTAGTAGTGAATACTGACCGGAGTGTTAGAGTTATGCTTAATGCTATGGAGGTAGGAAATAAGTTAAGTCAGGTTCGGGTAGTAAGAGAGTTTGCACTTTGAGTCAGTCACTGGACTACCCTCGAAAAGAGCTGTTGAGTTTAGAATAGATCTTGTGCCAGGAACTGAACTTGTAAGAATACCACCTAGCAGGATGACACTAACCGAGATGAAGGAATTGAAGGTGCAGCTAGTGGGTCTAGAAGGAAGGAGTTTTATTAGACTAAGAAGTTCACCTTGGGGAGTGGCCGCGGTGTTTGTAAAGAAATCAGATGGGTCATTGAGGATGTGCATCGACTATCGTAAGTTAAACGAAAGGACAATTAAGAATAAGTATCCTTTGCCAAGAAAAGATGATCTGTTTGATCAGTTGAGTGGAGCCAAAGTATTTTCCCAATTGGACTTGGCGATGGGTTTCCATGAGTTAAGAATGGCGGAGGACAGTATTCCGAACTAGGTATGGTTCATATGAGTGGTTGGTGATGCCATTTGGATTAACGAATGGACCTGCTTTCTTTGTGGATTTGATGAACCGAGTTTTCCGAGAGTATTTTGATAGGTTTGTGTTGGGGTTTATAGATGACATTCTAGTCTACTATGGGGATGAGAGAGAGCATGAAGTTCATCTTAGAGTGGTACTTGAGACACTGACACAGAATCAGCTAAAGGCGAAGTTTACCAAGTGTCATTTTTGGAAGAAAGAGGTAAAATTTCTTGGTCATATGGTTTCAGAGAAAGGATTGTCAGTCGATCCAGATAAGATCGAAGCCGTGAATAATTGGAAGAGACTAGCGACGGTGACTGAGATCAGGAGGTTTCTTGGACTTGCTGGCTATTACCGGAATTCATTAAGGATTTCTCACGGATAACAGCACCCTTAACTAAGTTAACCAGGAAGGAAGTGAGATTTGTTTGGTTCGAAAAATGTGAGGAGGCATTCCTTAAGTTAAAGCAATATTGACCAATGCACCCGTGTTTGTAGTTCCAGACGGAAACCAAGGATTGGTGGTGTATACTGATGCATGTGGAACCGGATTAGGAGCAATATTGATGCAGAATGGTAAAGTTATTGCCTACGCATCCAAGCAGCTTAGACCACGTGAAGTTAGATATCCTACTCATGACTTCGAGTTGGCGACAGTGATCTTCGCATTGAAGATTTGGAGACATTATCTCTTAGGGTAGAGATTTGAGTTATATACCGATAATAAGTCTTTACGGTATTTATTCTCTCAGAAGGAGTTGAATATGAGACAACAGATGTAGCTGGAGTTTTTGGCCTCTTATGATTTTGGTATAGAGTACACACCAGGGAAAGGTAATAAGGTAGCGGATGCTCTCAGCAGAAAACATCAGAATGTGGTGTTAGCAATGTTGGCGGAGTGGAAGGGTTTAGAAGCCTTAGTTAGTTGAGATGTGCAGTTAAGATCGACTGCTGGTTCTAGTTAGAGTTTCGCCAGGCTGTCTTGTTTAGAAGTTCGACCAGTATTGATTGAGAAAATTGCTTCAAAGCAGAAGGAGGATCCAATATTAGCTGAAAGGATAAGAAGACAGGAGGTTGGAACAGAGATCGATGATTTAAAGGATTTTAGCCTTGACCAGAAAGGATAGCTAAGAAAGAAGGAACGGTTGTGTGTCCCGAATGTGGAATACTTGAGGAAAGAAGTGCTTGGAGAATGTCATCGGTCCAAGTTTACGATTCATCCTAGAGGGACCAAGATGTATCAGGATATGAAAAGGAGCTTCTATTGGGAAGGCATGAAGAGGCATGTTGGCTTGTTGGTTAGGCAGTGTGCAAACTGTCAACAAGTGAAAGCTGAACATCAGAAACCGAGTGGGTTGCTTCAGCTTTTAGAGATTCAAGTTTGGAAATGGGAATCGATTTCTATGGATTTTATAGATGGGTTGCCAAGGTCAAATAGAGGCAATGAAAGTATATGGGTTATAGTGGATAGATTGACCAAGAGTGCCCATTTCATTCAAGTTAAGTCAACCAAAACGGCACCTGTTTTAGCAAAGTTATTCCTAAAGAACATAGTTAGACTGAATGGAGTTCCAGTAGTATGTCAGTGACAGGGATGCTTTGTTCACTAGTGAATTCTGGAAGAGTTTACAGGAAGTGATGGGTACCAAGCTTAATATGAGTACTGCGTATCACCCTCAAACAGATGGGCATACAGAGAGAGTCAACAAAGTACTCGAGGATCTACTAAGAGCTTGTGTATTAGACTTTGGTGGATCTTGGGAGGATCACCTATATTTGGTTGAGTTTTCTTATAATAATAGTTACCAGACTAGTATAGGAATGGCGTCGTTTGAAGCTTTGTATGGAAGACCATGCAAATCACCAGCATGATGGTTGGAGACTAGAGACAGACTAGTTTTAGGCCCTGATTTGGTTAGAGAGGCGTCGGAGAAGATTGAGTTAATCCGAGGGAGGATGAAGGAAGCTTAGTCCAGACATAAGAGTTACGCAGACAAGGGGCGTAAAGACCTAGAATTCTCAGTTGGAGATAAGGTTTTTATTAAGGTATCACCTATGAAAGGTGTGGTACAATTTGGAAAGTCAGGAAAGTTAGCCCCAAGATATGTAGGTCCATCCCAGATTATAGAGAGGATTGGAAAGCTCGCATACAAAATAGAGTTGCCGAGCAGTTTGGCAGTGGTCCATAATGTATTTCATGTGTTTCATCTTCGCAAGTATGTGCATGATCCAGAGACTACAATTCCTCCGATAGGGTTGGATGACTTAGTGGTAGAGCCTAATTTGACTTTTGTTAAACAACCAGTTCGGGTTGTAGCTAGAGATGAGAAAAGATTAAGGAACAAGACGGTCAGGATGATAAAAGTTCAATGGAGCGACAACGAGAAGGACTGTGCTTGGGAAACAGAGGACATGATTAGAGATACTTATCCTGATCTGCTTTGAGGGTATGTATATATTAGATTTATATAGATAGTTGCTAGTCAGTTAGACTAGTATGGTCGTTAGGAGTTATTACAGATGATTGCTATATTTAGTATTTAGTCCTTACTAAATTTCGAGGATGAAATTCTTTAAGGGGGTCTTTAAGGGGGGAAGCCTGTAACATCCCTAATTTTCGATAATATTATTTAGGGAAATTTAATTAGATAAATTAAATAGAATAACGTTGATTAGGGGATTGAGATTTAAATAAATTATATGATGGGTCGTGCTTAATAATAATATTTAATGGGCTTAAATTGGTTTATAGGTTAACTAAATTATACATAGGCAAATTAGTAAATTAGACAATCTATTATACACGGCTACGACCTTTTGTAATTGCCTATTCACAATCCATTTTCATCTTTTCACAAACACAAATCAAAACTAAATAGAGCCGGCCATTAACAAGGAGGAAAAGGAAGAAATCTCAATCTAAAGCTAAGGATCAAAGCTAGGAAGGATTAATCAACAACAAATCTCAAATTCCTTATCGAGTTTAAGGTGAATAATAATTCATTCCATCTCTTTTTGGTTTCTATGATCCTATTATTTCACATTTAAGTATTTATTTCGTTTCTATGATATTTTGGATGATGATATGCTAAAGTTATGGATTGTTTGATTTAAACAATTTATTATATGCAAAATTCGTACGGTTTTAGGGGCAAAACCGTGGGTTATTGATTTCAAAATGCCATGGAAAATTTTTATGTTAAGTAAAACATGCTTTTTGAGAAGGGTTTTAATTTTCAGAATATTCCAAGTTATGCAAATTTTATTATGAATTTTTGATGATAAATATGATGTAATTGGGTTTAAAATTTATTTTGAATATTTCCAAAAGAAATTGGATCTAAATTTTTAATATGTTTGATTACATGCTATAATCGAATTTCTGTGATTTTTGGGGATTTTTCCCAATTGATTTACTAAGGAAAGTAAACTATTTTAAAAGAAGGACTTTTCTGAAATAATTGGTTTTGGTATATGGAAGGGCTAAACGTTACATTTTTATGGTTCAAATCTGATATAAGTGCGGCAGTTTTAAATGTAAAGTATTTAAAAAGTTTTATGGCAGCCAATCAATGGTTTACAAATAGGTAAGTTAATATAAAGCAATTACTAAAAGAAGCAACATTTCAGCCTTTAATTCAAAAAAAGGTGTTCCGCCTCAATTAGTAGCCCCTTTCGACTCCAATGATTCCGCCCCATCCTAGTCGAAACCTACTTATCTGATACACTCACAGTCGAAACAAATACACAAGGTATCACCTAGTGGTACGTGGTGGATTGGAAGAAAGCGGAAGCCTTGGTGCCGAAAGGTAAGCTTCCGATGGGGTCGAGACCCTGCTTTGTTTTCAAAAGTTAAAGTCTTGCCTTGTTTTATTTAAGTGAATATTAGGCTCAGGTTTCTAATAAGTTTCAAAATACACAAAAACCCCAGTAAAAAAGTATGTAAATTAGGTCCCTAGAGTTAAGTTACTAAGTAATTTCATATAGTTATGCAATTATTCACTGAATAATTGCAGACATTTATGCAATTATATCCAAAAGTTGCTTAAATTTATGCAATTTTTTCGGTGAATAATTACGGAAATTTCCGTAATTTTTTTGGTGAAAAATTGCGGAATTTTCCGCAATATTTCAGTGAATAATTGTGGAAATGTCTGCAATTTTTTGATATAATTGTATAAATGTCTGCAATTATTCACTGAATAATTGCATAAGTGTATGCCATTATTCGGTAACTTAATTCTAGGGACCTAATTTACAAACTTTTTTTACTGGGGTTTTGTGTATTTTGAAACTTATTAGGGACCTGTGCCAAACTGTCCCTTTATTTAAAGCTTTCGACATAGTCAAAACACATGATTTTGAAAAGGTTTTATAAATGGCTTTCGAAGGAGGTTGTTGTACTATGTAAAGGAGTTAGCTTTCGAAGGGGTATTTTTCTTAGATGAGAACTTTCGAAAGGACCGGTTTCGACCAAGTCGAGACCTAGCCGCTAATTTTCTTTTCGACCGCATTGAAGTCATCTACGTTGTTGAAGGGGTTGCTTCTGTTTTAATCTAAACTAAGCCTTTTTCCTGAATGCTTTCGAAGGGGTGAAGGGTTTCGAAGGTGATGGAGTCGAAAGGAGATTTCGACTCTGTCCTTCAAATTTTTAATTTTTAAAGGTCTTGGCTTTCGACTAGATGGTTCCGACACCATCAACTTTTCCCCAAATTAATTTTAGTTGGTTTCGAAAGAGATACTTCCATATATAACCATTTTGACCTAAATGATGTTTTTAAAGAGTAAACCCAATGCTTTCGAAAGGGTACTTTATTTGTTTCAAAGCTATGTTTTAAAGAATGTTTTTTGATACCATCGAAAGTATCATTGGTATTGAAAGGTATATACAGAGAGTTTTGAAAAGAGGCCTTATATGCTTTCGAAGGAGGTCATCCAATGGTTTCGAAAGTGATGTTTTAAAGTTTCAAAACAAATAACCCATTCTCACTTTTAAAGGAAAAACCATAGCATAAATAAATATTTTGGAAATATTATTCACATTGTTATTAACACATAAATGTATGTTGGGGAAGGGCAAAATAACCTGATTGGTTGACCCAGTAGTGAACATAAATTAAGGACTGTTAAAACCTTAAAACTAAAGATACTGGCAGGGGAAAATAAGTTTATAGTAAGCCCATGAAAACTGTATATATCTAATGATATTGGCAGGGACCAATAGGCTCATAGTCAACCCATGAAAACTATGATTTGATACTGGCAGGGGCCATAAGGTTTGTAGTTAGCCCATGAATTTGTGATAAGAAATTGCAGATCCAAACAACACAGAGAATGATAACAATTTGTCAGAAGTAATATGAGATTCAAGACATGTTGATTTATCATAAACATACATTAAAAGGAAATGATAGACAAACATAGATCAAAATAATAATACAATAAACATGTATATATCGAATTATACGCACATATAATTACTTTAGGATGAAGCATGTAGAAACACCTTGAATGATAGAAGAATACCTAGATCTGATTGATCACTCGCTAGATCCAATAAACCTTGCCCTTCATCACACCTTAATTTGTGGCTTCTCCTTAGATTTCAAAAATCACCATCCCACTTTGCAAGAGAAAAATGAACCACCCTCTTTAATTTAGTTTGATGTTGATTTGAATTTGTTTTGATGTTTTTTTTTGGATGAAGTTTCTGCCATGGGTGAATGATAGAGAAGAGGAAGAAAAAAGAAACAAAGTAAAATTCATGATCTATTCTGTGTCCTTTCAAAAATGAGGAGGTTTTGTTTTTTACTAGAATTGAACGAACCTTTTCCTATTCTCCTATTAGAACTTCCTCCTTTATTTTCTCTTTTTAAATTTCAATTAATCTCATTAATTGATTTCCTCCTCTTACCGTTATATGGCTGATCTAAGCACATTTAAAATATGCAACTTTTCCAAATAAAAGAAAACAACTTTTATGTAATTATTTTATCATTTAAAACATGTTTAAATTTATACCGATATCGCATATCAATATATGCAAATATAAATTTTATATATGCATTAAAATATCTACCAACAACATTCAAAACATCAAATAAATTAACAATAATTAATATTTCATAGATATTAATTAATTTAAATAGTTTGCAACATTTCACAAACTAGTTAAATTGTGTGGTTTTCGGAGACATCACAAATGCGGTTGTGTGATGAGAGGTGTGAATTCAGTCAGCGATTAATATTGAACAATTCAAATATTAATGTTCATACGTCACCTAGCAGGTGGTATGACAGTTTGGCTGAATTCATCGCTTATAGGTCTTTTCGGTAAAATCAAATTTTACTTATTATAAGCGGTACCTGATGGTGACAATTATTTACACCAATTCTCTTCGTCAAAACTATATCACATTAGGACTTTTGAAATTTGCTAATGGTCAAAATTTCAATATCGTCCACATTCAACTTTATAGTTCAAACACAAAGTCTTTGGTTCAATAATAATAATAATTATTAACCAAAATGCTATGGTCAGAGACTTTGACTTTGAGTTGACCATGATACTAACCCCATATAACTGAGTAGACGAATCCTCTCTTGAATAGTGCTTCACTTCCAATACTTCCACTCGACCCAATTATAGTCACTTAATGGAACGTTATGCCATGGTTTGACTATAATCAAAGTGGAGCTTTCATATTGAAAATCCATAGTATTCTCAAGTCGTGAGAACTGTGTAAATCAGTCACATTGATATTTTCTGTTTGACCTTAGTTATATTAACCAACAGAAAACTATCGAGTGAGTCGTTTCATAGTTATCCAATAAATATCGGTACTAACCCCTAGGTGCCCCCAGCAGTCATGAGTAATACACTGCCCAACATTTGGAGAGCATTGCATACTCTAGTCTCAACGGATACATCGATATCCAATCTCAATGCATCTTGACTAGGAACATTTAAAATAGTATATTTGTTTTATCGTGATAAATTACTCACGGTTACAACACTTTATAACTACTATCACAAAATATAACATTTATGGATTTTCTATAAATATATTTTTAATTAAATTAATCAATTAATATAACTACATTATATCAAGTATATAATAGAAAGAAACACCTTTATTGTGAATAAGATTGGTCAACGAGTTAGATATATGTAACAAGTTACATAATTTTCCCTAGAGCATATCCCTAACTCCATCAAACATGTTAATTGAGATTTTTAACACGTAGTGGTATTAGCTCAAGGGAATATTCACGTGAGCTCGCTCCTAACAAATTCTTCGTATTAACAGACAAGATTGTGTAGTAATTCTCTTTAATTGTATGGATATAGAGGTGGGGTGTTGCATGTGTTCTTTTCTTTTTACAGAGAGTTCGGATTGCTCCATCTATATAGTAGAACGAAAAAGAGGCAAGTGATAACTTTCTATAGATTATACTTGATAGGGATTCCTATATTTTGGCGTTAGGTTAAGTATTTTATTTAGAAACATACCCGGATATATACTCATAGTGCCTTGCATACTAAAAAAATATCGTTCTATAACTAGTAGACCATATACCTTGTTCTTCCGTATTACAATAGCACATTACATGCCTAAGGACATTGCTTTAAATAGGCTTTTTTGATGAGCTTGCCCACACTTTGGATGTATTTTGCCACCCTTGGCTTATCCAGACTGCCGTGATAAGCCAAAGCAACTTCCCTATAATCGATTACAACATGCTCACTGAAAATTTGCTAAATTGCGTAAGCAAAAGCTGTTGCTATGTTGATTTTCCTTTTTTCCTTTTCTTTTCTTGAAGTGTTTATCTTGTCTTTGTTATTTTTTTTTCTTCGTTCGTCCATGAATTTTTCATTCATTTCTTTTGAATTTGCGAAGTTTAACATCGTCAAATCTTAGAGCGCGAAAAGTTTTTGGTAACATTTGTCCGAAACACCAAGTAAGCTTTCTTTTTATCTTAGATGAAATTGAATGTAACATTACCCATATTAGTTACATAAAAGTATTAAACTATAAATACTATTATATTAATATATATAATCTTAACATATATCCATCAAACACATATTAACATTTTCCTTTTTAATCCACATTAGGTTTCATGTTGTCCGTAACGAATAAAATGACGAGGTCTTGTTATCACAACTACATACCCTCGTATTTTTATGTAAATGCAAGTAAACAAGCATAGGACAACTGATTTTATACGATGCACCGTCCAGTTAGCTGTTCCCCTAACCAACAACACATAAATCAGATGCAAAGTAGTATTTACTATAATATTATCAAAAGTGTAGCGTTAACATTCACGTGGAAGGAAGCTTCGTAAAACATAAAAGAAAGCGAGGCTAATCATGATTAGCAAAAGTTTAATCATCAATCAACTTAACTTAATTAGAATATAGGATATTTCGCACTTTAGGGATATTTTATAAGAAAATGACAAAAGGAAGTAGAGGAAAACATGACATGTGAAAATGATAAAGCGAAAAAGAGAGTGGAGATAAATGAAAGGTGTAGAGACCGATCCTTGTACTAAGGGCTACCCACTACATATTATCTACTTGTTTGTTTAATAAAGTATACGTGTATATTGTTTTGTTAACAAATACGGGATATACTAGTCTCAATCATGTATTATTCTGTCTAGTGCACCACATTGAGAAATCAACATGATGCTACGCTCTATATACACACATAATAATATAGCAAGCTTCATGATTATCTTCTTCAATGATATGAATGAATATGTGGTTTTAAAACTTGAAAGAACTTAGCTAAGTAGCTAACCAGCCTGCAAGCTCTAAACTTGACTTGGAAATCGAATACAAAAATAATAAATATATGGGATGAAGCAGAAACATGGAAACAGAAAATAGACAGGAAAAATAAATGCAAGCGTGCGAGGGAAGCAGAAAGCATGTGAGTTGGAGGACGACCACCCTACAAATAATGGTGTAGATCTACACTACTTGTTTGTTATTCGCTGCCTTCATTTTTGTCGGGCGGCCATTCATATACCCATACAGTTTATACACTCGTTTGTTTCCACAGATTCTCTTTGCCCTCACACGTGTGCCCTCATGTTCCTCCCAGCTGTACAGTACTTCTACCTCAATAAAATATACGCTCCTCGTATAAATTAATCGATCGCATTATCGTTTTAGTTAACTTACTTCGCCCATCAATTCATGTGAATAAAAAACTAAAAACGTTCATCTGGAAAATTATTTGGTAATTAATCGAAATATAAGTTGTACGGTAATATCCAGTTTAGTTGGATATTCGAATACTTTTACATTAAATTTAGACAAAGCTGTTAAACGAAATCGATTATTATTATATTGCTATTGTGGATAAATGGAATCAGCGATTATTCAACTTGGTTAATCGTTGGTTTCTACGTAGGCCGGAACATACAGTACTTTGATTCCTTGTGTCCGTCCAACAGAGCGCATTGCATGTAGAAGACCGCTAGAAAGAGCATTTAGTACGTTAACCTCTGGTGTATCAGTGTATGTTCGCCTATCACATCAACAACATTACACAATGAGCCCGGTTGTTTCAAAGATGATTGATGTGACATTCGTAACAAAAAAAAAGTGATCAGTTAAGATTTTCATCGGACGTGTAAAGTATAAAGTCCGTAAAATTGTTCCGTTTGGCCGAATCATTGAAATTGAACAGTTGAATACCAATGTTTCTAACGTCATTGTCTTTTTCCAACGACCACCCCTCCCTGTCCTTCGTATTTCCTCCTCCACCTTTATTTCTTTTAACCAATCACGCTTCTTCTTCCTAAATCCAAAAATTCAAGCATATTCTGTCGTACATCACTTTTTAAGATAAATTTTCATCAAATTTGCGTTTACATGCTAAAATCTACCTCCTACATTTTTCTGGAATTTTTTTGATTTTTTTCCTCAAAATATCGCCCCATGAATCTTTTGGTTCTTCTATTCCCCACATCGTAGACAAGACTAAGGAGCAGACGTTGGTCTTTATCGACATTTGTTTTGCCGACAATGGATTTCACAAAGGTCGGATTGGTTATTGGTACGATGAAATCTCCAAAGCCTTCAACACAAAGATGAGCGTCGAGTATAATCCCAGTCGGATGAAAATAAGTTTGACGGCCTCCACCGTGACTAGATCCCTCGGAACCGGCTATTTGCAGATTGAATGTGAGTTCTAAAATGCAAAGAAGAACACTATCGGAGGAGATGACGAGTGGTAGGATACGACTGCTAAGAAGTACAAGAAATTCAAAGTTTGCTCACCTATAAATTCAAGGAGCTGAATGTGATATTTGAAGTCGCGTCAAAACTCTCTCTTGCACGCTCATAGTTCCAAAGGCTTCACCTGCCAATGTCCAATTCGACATCCAAATGTATGTCGACGTTCTCACGGGTAATACTGTCGAGATCCACGCTCGCACTTCCCGAGCTGCATTGCTCTGCTACTACTTCCACTCATCGTACATGTCAGCCGAGTGGAGCTTTTTCGCATGATGCAGAGATAACGCAAACCATTGGTAGCTGTATGGCTGTGCAACAAGATGATG
This sequence comes from Allium fistulosum, assembly GCA_030737815.1. Classification (NCBI taxonomy): domain Eukaryota; kingdom Viridiplantae; phylum Streptophyta; class Magnoliopsida; order Asparagales; family Amaryllidaceae; genus Allium; species Allium fistulosum. Next base: position 370,571,983 of record CM060902.1, on the reverse strand, counting down.
ATCCATTTTCCAAATGGGAAATCACATACAATCTATGTAATAGGGAGGTATGTAACAGAACTGTCCATTCACTAATGGACAAGGCCAATGAATTTAGTCGGCTTGTGATGTACCTAATAGAGAAATTTAGAAGAGAGATGTAGTATTGTATTTGTATTTCGAACTATTAGTATGTATAAAAGTTTTCTTTTTGCATTTTTTTCTAACATTTCATAATTTATAAATAATATAAATTAATTTAACTATATTATTTAAAGTAATTCAAACAAAATAAAATAGTGACAAAACAATCATTTATAATAAAGTAATTAGAATATCATTTCAAAAGCCTCTTTCATAACACAAGAACGCAATCTCCTTTCATAGACCATTCTCCTTTTGAGCCCTTTTAAATGTCCTTTTCTCATGTTCTCTTCGTGTGCCAAAAGAAAGTACTCTCAAATTGATCATTACTATGTTCCCAATTGGCTACACTGAAAACAAAATGATTTATTTTTCCATTATGAACAATTTTAACAAACTTATCCAAATTCATGTTCTTTTGAAATTTGTTAGAAATACAAGTAACTTTCAAAATGCATGATTGAAAATGATCTATAGTACATTAAAAACTCTTTTATTATGCACAATTTTGCATAAAAACATTTCAAAATTTTAGTAGAACCCAACTGTCTAGAAGTACGATTTAGGACGACAACCAACTATAAAAAGCCCATGATTATTTACTACTATCCTCTTTGCATACGTTTATTCCGAAGCAGCTCCCAACCATCAATATCGACAACAATCTCTGATTAGCTTAGACCTCCTACAAATATAGGGACGACACATGAACATCCTACACTTCACACAAGAGTCACCGAAAGCAATGCACTTTCCCACCCACTCAGCCTCAACCGTCTACATCATAGCTAGCCCTCGAAAACGCCTTGGATGGTCGACCTTGTGTCTGTACCTTGTTGTCCAATTAACATTGGTATAAGAGCTTCTAAATCCTGCAATCACCCGATACCATAAACCCAACTCTAGCAGCCAAGAACCGATCTCCTAGCCGTTGCAGCGCCATAATAGATCAAGTGCAGCTATTACAATCTCTTTAAACCTTCCGATGTCCTGTAACTCCTCAATAAAAACAAATTAATCCCGACTAAAACCAATTACATATAAGTCATGGTCCCTCCTTTACTCCTCAAAGTAATGACAGTCATTACATACCTACCCGAATCAACAACGCACATGACATTATAACAAATATTATTCAGTTGGAGCTAACCAACTCAATGTCCAATCAGCTTCACATCAACATTAGTTACAATTAGCATTCTAGCACAATGGAAACCCTTCACTTGCAAGTGTGAAGAGTTCAAAGTTCAAAATTTGAACGGTATTATAAAGTGAGTAAAGTTTACTTGTACTCACCACTGTACTCAACCTATAAAATCATCAAAAAGTCTCATAATGGACATAAATCCTTAGGAATCAGGCAGTTATAAACATTATATCTATTTTACTTTACTATTCTACAGTTTTTTTCTAACACTACTTACATATAACCTTTCTTATATTATACTTAACAATTTAAAGCATTCACAAAATCATTTTAATTTCGAATTTGATGAAAAACATAGTCAACCAATTGTAAATTTAAAATAGAAATAAAATAGGATTATGGTTGTTTGAAGTGGTATTAGTGTAAGACCATTACAAACAACTATTCCATTCACTTTCATTTTTCATTGAACAAACGACCATTCTACCCAGAAGATCAAATACTATTCAAACAATCATTGTTGAATAAAACGGCAAAGAGTTTGCCATTCTTTTTAACTAGCAAACACTTTGTAATTTTATAAATATAAAATAGCAAAGACTTTTCCATTTTATTCCCTATCTTCCCCATCGCGTAATAGCCTCCTCTTCGCATTCTTTTAGACCCAAAGCAAAAAATATTATCCTTATTTTCACTAATATTTTCATCACCAATCTCAAAATACCCTCAAAATTGAATGAAATTAAAGTTGTTTTAGTAATATACACATCAAAAATGGAAAATTGCCTAATTTTTTTGCAAAGAAGTCCATGCATAGAAAAAGCAACAATGCTGGTGGTAGAGACGACGGTGATGCAGAAAACATAATTGTTTCGCTTGGATACAAACAAGGCTTAGAAGAATTTATTATGCAGCTTCGGTCGAAAGGAATGAAGAAGACTCCGATGAAGCAAGCATAGGCGGTCATGATGGATAGTGGGACTGTGGAATCCGTCAAGGTGATAGGGAAGGCATGAATCTTAGGGGAGTGGAACAGACTTCTAGTACAATTACCGAATTGAGTAGTTTTGAGGAGCCAAAATTGAGTGAGAAGAAGGTTCTTTTTTATTTTAGGTTACATCTTAATGGTGAAGAGCATGTTAGCACGTAGACCGGCTTTGCTGTAAGTATTTTTTAGCTATCAATTACGTTTAGCTACATTTTCTTATCATCGGTCGCGGAATATTCATTCTCATAGTTCATTAACAAGTACTTTGAAATACTATCACAAGCACTTGGTAAACATCCCTAAAATAGTCTGGTTCCTCCATGAGCTTGGATTTCATCATCCTTTAGGTATTTATTTACTTAATAACTCTAAAATCATTTGCCTAATGCATTTTAGTATAGTTAGATTAACTTTTAATAGCCATCTGTAATGGTATAAAAGGAAATGTTTAGTTAGTTGATGCTATTGCTTTTTAATGGTATAAAATCACTCAAATATTTTACTTTCCATATGGGGATCGTGGGATTAAATCTTTAGACTTTACCATGCTTACCAGAATTAGTGTAGGAATAGCTGGTTTTCCATCACTTCAATACAATGAAAGCTGGCATGATCTTGTGCTTGTTTATGACTTTTTCCCTTATTTACACCATTCCATAACTTATTTACTAGATAACTACAGCTATTAGAGTAGTGCAATTACAACTGCCATGGATAGTAGATTTATGACATACTTTAACACCCATAAATAAATAATTATAAGAATAAAGAAGATTGAAATAATGGAAAAGAGTGAATACTCGTGGGATGATTGGTTACTCATTATGCTTGGACAAATTAAGTGATACTAGGAAAATATTAGATGAAAATCTAAGTTAATAAGAATTAAATGCAATGGTTAGAGCTAACTAATTTATAAGAAAATGAGATGGTGAGCTGGCGATCCAATTATTCTATTAGAGTAAAGAGAATCACCTCCCTCTTTTCATTATATTACACTCATAACTAAAAACAAAAGGGCTTGAGTTCTTTAGTAGTGCTTGTGGCCTAAATTACAGGAAGAGTAGATTAAAGCTAAGGAAACTAGCGACTCCATCACCTAAAGAATAAAGCGAGCAATATACCCTCTAATCCTTCTTTCTTCTTTGAACTTTTGATGGCCGATTTTTTATTAAATGGTTTTCATACTTCTAGAAATCTTCTTTTTTTCTAATTAAAATGAGTGATCCTGTCAAGGAAGAGAGCACTCATCATACTTCTAGTCATATTTGAGATGTGAGAATTTAATATAATGATAGGAATATATTTTAGAGATGGGTTATGGGTCATAGGATTTTCCCATAAGTAAATAAATTATCATGAATTAATATAAGGTCGTATGGGGTAGAAAATGGTTAGAAATAAGGAATTTGAGTAATTGCATAAAAATAAATCATGATTTATTTACTATGATTATCCACGGACGAATAAATTCATTTCAAAAAGGAATTAAGTGTGGCCGAGGGCTATAATCGAGAGGCAGAAGGCAAACAATTATTGGCAGAAGGTATATTAATATAAAAAAGTGGGAAGTATTGGGTCAGGGACCAAATCCACATTTTTTTTAACATATCAAATAACGCTTAGAAAGGACTAAGTCAAATGGATCAGAAGTCGACATGTGGAAAGTTAGTGCAGATGTACAGGAAATTTCCAACATGTACCAAAGGGCAATGCCGAAGGAGGTAGAACTGAACCGAATGTTAAAAAAACGAGATCTAAGGTATATCTACTTAAGTAGAAATGCTAAGATGAGTAAGGTTTGAGGCTAGGGTTGAAAACTCAAAGGTATTAATAGAGGACCGAAGATAGTCGATGGTCAATGAGGAAATATGAATAGAGGAGGTGATTTAGATAAACAAAGGATTAATTTCACAAAGCACTAAAAACTAAACTATAACATGCTTCCTTAGACAAGAACAAGAGTAGTGACTGCCGAAAGTCAAGTAATTCTAGGTAGAAAATATATATTGAGATTAGTTGTTTCAAAGACTATAATGGTTGTTAAGGCTTAAGACGACCGTGATTATTATTAGTCCCATGGATGATAATATGACAATCAATATCAATAATGGAAAGATAGTTAGTTGAGATGTTAACTTAGTAAGCAACTAAGTGGAAGACCTAAAACTAAATAGCTAGGTAGAGTGCTCAGCAGATATAAGGCATGTGTGGCAACTGAATTGCGAAAGCATTGGTATAAGGTCTAGAGTACCAACCAAGGGGATGGTATAAGACGTAAGGCAGAAAGCGGCAATCTAGAACCATAAGCAAATTAGGTGTAAGAACTATGTGGCGGTCGAAATACGTAATGTTGGTGTAAGGCTAATAGGCAACCAAGAATGACAAGGTGTAAGGCCTTAGTGGCAACCGAAAGCTAATTGTAAATGCATATAATATATAGGCGTAAAGCCTTAGTGGTAGGCGAAAGCTAAGTGCAAATGTACAGTATAAAGGCATAAGCCTTAGTGGCAGTTGAAAGCTAAGTGGAAATGTATAGTATAAAGGGATAAGCCTCAGTGGCAGTCAAAAGCTAAGTGTAAATGTATAGAGTATATAGGCATAAGGTCTTAGTTATAGCAAAAACAACAGAACTTTAATTATAAACATCTGTCATATAAGTACGTAAGGCCTTAAGGGTAGTCAAGGGTAGGATATATTGGTTATATTAAAACAAAATGATGGTACTGTAAGACAAACCGAGAGGGTTCTTTTGTTTGTGGCTTCACAATGTAGCTTTGATATTCAATTAATGAACCAACAACTTGGGGTAGATGTTAATCGAATTTAAAATTTTAGTATTGTAAAGGAATAAACTCGTCTTGTATATCAACGAAATAGTCTTTATATTTTTCTGTTTAGAGTAATATGTTACTCATACCAGACTTTACGTCTGATCCATGTATTTATTCTTGTTTTGCCTATGAACTTACAGGTACTCATTCGAGTAGGCAGTTGAAAATGAAACAAAGGCCTTGGTGTTAAATTTGTATTTGTTTAGTTTTGTTGTATGTTGTATTCTTGTTTGCATCTTCATATGCGGTGCATGACATAAATAACTATGCTGTATTATATTTTTAACCCTAGGCACGACTTCAAGATGTAAAAAAACTTCTTAAACTAATTATATATTGAAGCGTTCATTTTGTATTTTTGCTCTTTTTATATAAGATTGTATAATATAACCGATTCCATCACTATCACTAAAAGATAATTCCAATGTGAGTACAACATATTAGGATTTCATCTTTGAGTTTCAGAATAACATATATTACAGTTGGTATCAGAGCTAAGTTAAATAGAGTTAAGTAACATCAGACGGTAAAATATAAATACGTTGAGGAAGGCAAGCATTAATATGTGACGTATTTTATATTTTACTATATGGAAATATAGATAAGTTTGGTAGAGATGTCGATGATCGCTTTCTTTCTTCCATTTATGATCAAGACTTTCTTAGAAGAAAATGGATTTGAGAAGTGGAAGAGCCAGGGTTGGAGGTGCTAATACTAGAAGAGAGAACAATAATACTCAAACTATCAAGGGCAATCATGCAGAAGTACCTCTAGTCATAGTAAATGAGGCAATTCCACCTATTGTGGGGTTGGATATGAATGTTTTGTTCCGGAAATATACGACACAGATGATGAGAGAAGTTATGCCGAAAGTGACCGAGCCAAGACAGGTGGTGAGAGAAAACTTTTGAATTTAAATCAAGACTATAGAAACTTGGAAGGCAAGAGGTTTACTGGGAAAGAGCCAGCGGTGGAGGTGTTAAATTGGATGAAAGTAAATAAGCATATCTTATGAGACATGGGGCTGAATGAGGCACAAAAGAGGTGGTTGGTCTCTAGGAAGTTGCATGAAGGCACCTTAAACTAGTGGGAAACCGTGACCGCTGAAGCCCCAGAAGCTGAGATTACTTGGGAGCTATTTAGGGAGAGGTTCGAGGCCCAGTTTATCTCGAAGTTGCAGAGGAGATTTTTGTTGAGAGAGTTCCTTGATATTAATCAAGGAAATCTTTCTGTTGAAGAGTACATTTAGAGGTTCAATGCCTTGGAGAAGTATGGCCAAGGATTGACTAACACCGCGATGAAGAAGAATGTGAAATTTATTAGGAGTTTGAAGCAAGGTCTTGATCATTAAGTAATAGTGCACCTGGCATCTCCATTCAATTTTGTTGTGTATATAATTAGGAGATATGATAGTATGGATTTGACGGAGAGGAGGGTGGAAGGGAACTCAGGCCAGAACATAAGAACAGGTTCACTCTTTACCAAAAGGGAAGGAAAGGGAAGCAACCAAAGGGGAAGGCTCCGGAAGGGGGAAACTGAAGGGACCTTTCAAAATTTACTTGTTACAATTGTGGACATAAGGGGCATTATGCATCAAAATGTTCACAACCAACAACAGTGGCTAAGGTCAAATTCTTTCACTATGAATGATTAGACCATAAGAAGAGGGATTGCTCGGAGCTGAAGCAAACAAGGTTGTTTGTCTTGGAAAGGCCGAGAATAAGACCTTCTACCAAGGAGAAAGACAAGAATGCTATGTTGGAAGGTATGATTTCCATTTTCAATTTTCTTTAAAGTTTTTGATATCAGGACTACACATTCTTTTATTACTAGGTATGTGGTTGATAGAGTAGGATTAGATGTTACCTACGTAGTTACTTCTTTGCATGTAGTTATGGTGGAAACACTACTCATGGGTTAAGGTGCAATGACCTATAGTTTATCATGTGCAACCTTTCATTTTTGTGTGCCCCATTTGTGTTTGACTTCAAGGGGTACGGAGTAATTTCGATTATATATTGGTTGGTACAGAATTAGGCTCGATTTTACTATACCGAGAAAATCATCGCCTTACGAAATCCAAAATGAACAGATAAGGTCTTGGTATCTTTAAATGATATGAAAGCAAGGTTGGAGGCTTCATCATGTGCAATGGAGAGCCTTGAGGAGGAGACACATATAGTTCTTATGGTTCAAGAATTTGCTGATGTTTTTTAGGTCAATGATAGGTTTCCCTCGAAGAAGAGCTATCGAATTCTGCATCGAATTGTTGTCAGGGGTAAAATCTGTTAGTATACCACCTAGTAGGATGCTGCCAAAGGAGATAGGAGAGCTGAAGAAGCAGTTGGTGGAACTTGAGCATAGAAGTTTCACTTGAACAAGTAGTTCACTATGTGGAGCTTTTATAGTATTTGTGAAAAGGTAGAATAATCGCTGCATATGTGTATTGACTATAGGAAGTTAAATAACCTCACACTGAAGAATTATTACCCATTACCAATGATAGACAAATTAATTGACCCATTGAGTGGAGCTAGTATTCTCGCTGTTAGATTTAGCTATGAGATTTCATCAACTGAGAGTTGCCAAGGAGAGTATTCCTATAATTATGCTTAGGACAAGGTATGGTTCATATGAGTGGTTGGTTAAGCCTTTTGAGCCAACCAATGCTCCAGCATTCTTTATAAATTTTATAAACCAAGCCTTTATGATCGGTTGGATAGATTCATGCTAGTTTTTCAGATGATATCATGTTCTGTTCTAAGGGCGAGCGAGATCATGAAGTACATCTTATATTAGTATTAGAGACCTTAAGACAAAAAAAATTGAAGGTGAAGTTCTTCAAGTGTCATTCTGGGAAACTGGAAGTGAATTTGCTAGGCCATGTGGTTTTGAAGGAGGGATTGGTTGTGGATCCTTCGAAAGTCAAAGCCGTGAATGATTGGAAGAGACCGGAGACGGTTGTCGAGATAAGAGGTTTCCTAGGGTTGGCTAAATACTATCGAAGATTTATCAAGGACTTCTCTAGGACAGTAGCGTCATTGACCAGACTTATCCAAAAGAATTAAAGGTATGTCTGGACGAGAGAGTGTGAAGCAGCATTCCAAAAGTTGAAGATTCAGCTAACAGAAGCTCCGATGTTGTTATACCAAACAGAGATAGGGATATGGTTATGTACATACATGCTTTAGGTTCAAGTTTAGGAGCAGTGCTGATGTAGAAGGGCAAGGCTATAACATATGAATATAGGCGATTTAAAACCCATGAGATTCAGTATCCAATCTATGATTTAGAGTTAGCAACAATCATCTTTGCGCTAATGATTCAGAGGCGTTACCTTTTAGGGGAAAGTGTTGAGTTGTATATTGACCATATCTTTATGGTATTTGTTTTCTCAGAAGGAGCTAGACATGAGGCAACAATGGTGGTTAGAGTTCATGACATCGTATGATTTATGAATAGAGAATACCTGGGAAAGGGAAATAAAGTTGCAAATGCCTTGAGCCAAAAACAGCAGAATTGAGTTTCAACTATGATCGAAGATTGGAATGTTTTAGATACGCTGGCTTCTTGTGATGTGTAGTTTCAATCAAAAGAAGTCAAAACTCAAGATTTTTTCTTACTTACAAATTCATCAAACATTTATAGAGAGGAATGCTAAAAGGCAGAAGTAAGATCTGTTGTGTGCGGAAAGGATCAATGGCTTGAAGAGTGGTACTAAGATAGAAGAGCTAAAGAGCTTTGACACTAATAAGAAGGGTTGACTTCAGAAGAAGGAAAGGTTGCATGTCCCGAATAAGGAGACCTTCGGAAGTTGGTCTTATACGAATGTCTTCGTTCCACATTTGCTATTCACCCAGGTGGTATCAAAATGTATCAAGACATAAAGTAGAGCTTCTACTGGGAAGAAATGAAGAGAGATGCTGGAGAATGTGTAGGGAGATGCCTTACATGTCAACACGTTAAGGTAGAGCATTAGAAACTAAGTGGTCTTTTACAACCTTTTGAAGTTCCATTATGTAAATGGGATTTGGTTTAGATGGACTTTTTTGATGGTTTGCCGAGGATGAGAGCAGGGAACGAAAGCATATGGTTCATAATTGACAGCTTAACTAAGAGTGCCCATTTCATTTTCGTAAAGTCCACAAGGACGATGGCCAGTTTGGTCAATATATATGTTAAGACCATAGTGGGACTTCATGGAATTTCGAGTACTATAATGGGTGACCAAGACCCATTGTTTGTAAGTGATCTTTGGCGAAGCCTATAGAGTGCTTTAGGTTTGAGGCTATGTACGAGTGCTACTTACTATTCGTAGATAGATGGCCAAACCGAGAGGGTCAACCAAGTGCCGGAAGATTTGCTAACAACTTGTATGCTAGACTTCGATGCATCTTGGGAAAGATCACCTACACTTAGTGGAATTTTCATACAACAATAGTTACCATTTCAATATTAGGATGACACTTTTTAATGCATTGTATGGAAGGCCTTGTAAGTTTCGGTAAGTTGGTATGAGGCGAGAGATAGACTCGTGTTAAATTCAAATCTTATAAAGGAAGCTTCAGAAAATGTCAAATTGATTTGGAAAAGGATGAAATACGCCCAATCTAAACAAAAGAGATATGCTGATAAGAGACAAAGAGACTTGGAATTTGATGTGGGGGATCATGTGTTTGTGAAAGTATCACCTAGGCCTGTCAATGGATACCCGAAATATCCGAAATTTGTCTGCATCCATATCTGAAAAATGGATAAATATCCAATATCCGAAAAAACAGATAAGGATGCGGATACGAAGGTATCCGCATCTGAAAAGTATCCATTTGGTTTTTGTCAAGATTATAATTAATATTTTATGTATTTTAGTACAACAATAAACATGTGCTTAATTTTTTTATAAAGCTAATAGTTTGTATTATATGAGTTTAATGCATATTATTGCTCAAACTATTTATTATCATTTCATTTGTTTATTTATTGCACTTTAATAATCAATAGGATTGAAAAAAGTTTATGCTAAATTAAAATTTTCTATTTATATTTCTCGATTATCGATCGTTATCGGATATGATAACTATCTGATATCCGTCCTTATAAGCGGATGCAGGTATCCGATATCCAAAAATGATTTCAAATGTAGATGTGGATATGGCACTATTTATATCCAAAAGTATCCGTTTATAGGCCTAGTATCACCTATGAGAAACATTATGAGGTTCGGAAAAGTAGAAAAGTTAGCATCAAGATATGTTGGCCCATTTCTAATACTTGAGAGGATAGGTAATGTAGCTTATAGAGTTGATCTACCATATGCTTATGCCGGGTTCCATAATGAGTTTCATGTATCACATTTATGGAAATGTATTCGAGATCCCAAGGATGTTTATTTTTTGAGAGCTATAAAGACTTGGTTGTTGAACCAGACAAGACCTATGTAAGAAAATCTATTCATGTTGCAGATCAAGATGTCAAGAAGCATAATAACAAGAAGGTAAAGCTTGTTCGAGTCTACTGGAGTGATGACCGAGAAGATTGTGCTTGGAAAATGGAGGATAAAGTCAAAAGGCCTTATCCTAAGTTGTTTGTTTAACTTAGCATGTATATTTGCTAGGTTTAGTTTTATGTCATGTATATATATGTGATATTATGGTTGATTTTGTTATGTATTTGTAGAAGCATTAATACATTGTTGATTAGAACTCCTAGCTAAAGAAAACTTGTGTGTGCAAGTTACTGTAGGCATATGAAAGCCTAGAATTTATTGTTGTGCCTTGTTTGAATTTCAAGGATGAAATTCTTGTAAGTAGGGAAGCCTGTAACTCCACATAAATAAACAAATAAATATAGGAATAAAGAAAATTGAAATAATGTAAATGAGTGAATATTCGTGGGATGCATGGTTACTCATTATGCTTGGATGAATCAAGTGATACTAGGAAAATCCTTATTGAAAATCTATATTAATAAGAATTAAATGCAACCGTTAGAGATAACAAATTTATAAGAAAATGAGATGGTGGGACGGCATCCTAATTATTCTCTTAAAGTAAAGATAACAATTATTCTCTTAGAGTAAAGATAACTACCTCTCTCTTTAATGATGCTTACAGCATAAACAACAAGAAGAAGAAAAAGGAAAGACTAAAGCTATGGGAACTACGAGACTATATCAACTAAAGAATATGTGCGGGTAGTAACCTTCTAATCCTTCTTTCTTCTCTAAACATCTATGACCAAGTTTTTATTGTATGGTTTTCATATTTCTTGAAACCTTTAAGATTTGAGAATTTAATATGATGATAGGAACATATTTTTATAGATAGGTTTTGTGTTATATGACTTTTCCATAAGTAAATAAATTGTTATGAATTCATAGAAGGCCGTACAGTGTAGAAAATGGTTAGAAATAATGAATTTAAATAATTGTGTAAAAATAAATCATTATTTATTTTACTATGATTATTCGGGGATGAATTAAATCATTTTCGAAAGGAATTAAGTATGGCTAAAAGGCTATAATGGTGAGCCAGAAGCTAAAAATTTGTTGCCAGAAGGTATATTAATATAAATAAGTAGTAAGTATTGTTAATGAGGAAATATCAGTAGAGGAGGTGATTCCAGATAAACTAAAGATTAATTTCACAAAACACCAAAACTAAACTATAATAGGTTTCCTAAGACGAGACTGAGGGTAGTGCCTACCGAAAGTCAAGTAACCCTCCATCGAGAATGTAAATTAGGACTAATGATTTCTGGAGATTGTAATGGATGTTATAGCCTAAGATGGTCGAGATTAGTTTAGACCCATGGATGATAATATGAAAATCAATATTAATAATGGAAAGACAATTGGTTGACATAACGACTTAGTAAATAGCTAAGTGGAAAGACTAAAAGCAAATAATTAGGTAGAGTGCTTGGCAGGTGTAAGTCTTGTGTGGCAACTAGCTCACAAAACCATTGGTGTAGGCCTAGGGTGGTAACCAATGGGATGGTATAAGACATAAGGCCAAAAGCGACCGTCTAGAACCATAAGCAAAGTAGGTGTAAGTCCTATATGGCAGCTGAAATATTAAATGTTTGTGTTAGTGTAAGGCCTAATTTGCAACCAAGAACGATGAGGTGTAAGATCTTAGTGGCAGCCAAAAGCTAAGTGTAAATGTATATACTAAGGCCTTATTGGAAATCGAAAGCTAAATGTAAATGTATATACGTAAGGCCTTGGTAGCATCCGAAAGCTAACTGCAATTGTATATAGTATATAGGAATAAGGCCTTAGTGACGGTGAAAAGTTAAGTGTAAATGTATATAGTATATAGGCGTATGGCCTTAGTGGTAGCCGAAGGCAAAGTGTAAATGTGTATAGTATATAGACATAAGGCTTTAGTGGCAATCGAAAGAGAAGTGTAAATATATGGAGTATATAAGGTAATGCCTTAGTGTAGTCGAAAGCCAAGTGTAAACGTATATAATATATGCATAAAGCCTTAGTCGGCAGTCGAATAGTAGAAATTTAATGATATATATCCATCGCAAAAGTATGTATGGCCTTAGGGGCAGTCAAGGATAGAGCAAGTTAGTTAACTGATGATTCTGTGGAACAAACCGAGAGGGTCCTTTCGATTGCAGCTTTACATTATAGCTATGATATTTAATTAACAAACCAACAACAACGGGTTAATTGTGAATCAGATTCATTGCTTTAGTATTGTAAAGGGAAATACTTATCTTGCATATCAGAGTAGCGGTCTTTCTATTTTCTTACTTAGAATAATATGTTACTCATACCAGACTTTACATATGACCCATTTTTTTATTCTTATTTTTCCTTTAAACTCATGGGTACTTATTTGAATAGGTTGGATCTATGGGCTTAGACAGGTTGCTTTTGTGATGACCAAACAATGCAAGTTAAAGACGAAGCAAGAGGTTTTGGCGTTATATTTGTGTTGTTTGAATTCCGTTGTATCTTTGGTTTATGTTTTGTATGTAGTGCATGAAACAAATAACTATGTTGTACTATATTTTTGACCCTATGCGGGAATGACTTTGGGATGTAAAAAAATTATTAAATTAAATGTGTAATGATGTATTTCATTTTTAATTTCCGCTCTATTTGCTTAAGACTGTATAGTATAATTGATCTCATCTCTTTTGCTGAAAGATAATTTCAAGGTGACCGTAGTACATTGGGGTTCCATCATTGGATTTCAAAATGAGGGATGTTACACATACACACTAGAGCATGATTTGGAACTTGATCAGTTGTTTGTGTTATATCCTATGGGCAGTTGGTTGCGTTGAGACTGTGGTTGGTTTGGATTTTGATTGCACTATGATGTACGACTGTGATACCTCCATACTTGCTCACTTATACTGATGTTTGGAAACATGGTGTGTCATTTTGTAGCCACAAGTTTCACTATTTCATTTTTGGTAGTTATTGTAGTATTGATATTTGGAATATTCCAGAAATGTCCACTTCGTCATAGTGACTCCAAATTCTTCTGCTATTTTTCCATGAAAATTGTTTTAGTGTGTGGATAACAAGAGGGATAGGGAAAATTAATCCTTCCATGTTTATTTAGTTGCCATAACTAGGTGGGCCTAAGAGTGCATGGAAGGACATTGATATGACATCTATTGATGATAGTGACTCCATAGACAACGAGTTCGTTTAGGTAGGTATGATGCTAAGCACATGGCCGTTTCCTTTGTTTAATGTCCCGTAAACTAATAAATAGTTTATTAAGGAATTAAAAATGGAAACAAAGTTAACTTATTTAATTAAGGAATTAAATAAGAGAACGAATAAATTAGCCACTGTAAATAATTGGGGGCCGTTTATTTACCAATCGTATATGGAATTAAGTTAATAATGATTGGAAACTGTTAATTGATAGTTAAAGGAAATGGAGAATAAGTAAATGCGGCCATGTATGGGGAAATCGGATTAACATTTGAGAGGGTTTTGCAAAGAGAGAAATAAATTAATAAAATATGGTGCATAAGCTCCAAAAACATAACTATATAAGCATTGCTAAACATATCCTCCATCTTATCTTTCATTCTCTTCAAAATAAAATAAAAGGAAGACCTAACCGGTCGTTATTATTAAGAGAAGGAGAAGAAGAAAAGAGATAAAGCTAAAGAAAACATGAAGCTTTTTAATGATTAACGTAAACCAAAGGTTTAGGTGAATAATATCATTTTTAGGTTTTTTTCACCTATGTTGATTGTGGCTTGGTTATTTTTTGATGAAGTTCATATAATATGTATTTCAAACCGATAGATCTATACCAAATGAATGCTTTTGTGTTGAAATAGATTTTCCTGGAAAGTTTAGTAATGGTTCCCAATTCCAATGCTTTTGAAATACCATAAAAAAAATTAATATGATGGATAAAACATGTTTTTAAAGATGGGTTTTTAATTAAAAGATTTACCCATGTTAAAATATTTAGTTATGAATTTTTAAAGGAAATCTGCGTATTAAGTAAATGCCTTAAATATGGAAATATTAGTAAAATGGGCTAATCAATTATTTTTGAATTTATGGAAATTATAAGTATTTTCCCAAGCAGAAATAATCATTTCCGGAAGTTAAATTAGAATGATGAAACAGAATAATAAGGCAACCAAAACAAATTAAATGCATGCAAGTTGCCTGATTAAGGAATAAAGGGACATAGATCCTATAAAAAATGATGTAAAAGTTAATAAAAGACACGTCACCAACTAAAGGTGGAGCCGATACAAATATGGAGGCGACACATGGAAAGTTATGCACATACATACTTAGAATGGTAGACATGCACATATAGATGTAGGCTCTATTATGTATACTGAAGGGAACTAGGCGAAGGGGTTGTTTCGGGGAAAGGGGGTCTAACATCCGAAACCGAATGTTAATCGAGCAATACTTGGAGAAGCTCTAGGTAAATGAAATAATTAAGGATACAGGCGAAGGTGCCGGCCAAAGGCTCCAAAGTAGGATTCTAAACGAAGGTGTTCCTAGCGAGAGTGTATAAACCAGTGCAACAACCCTGCTTTCTATGCTGTAATAATATGTAAATTTAACTAAAATAAAAATGTTCGAATTCGATTTTTGGTCATTACTATTTTGAAAATAAATTCTTACTTTTTTAAAGTCTAGTTAATAAAAGATTTTTTTTAATAAATAGAATTAAACTAATAGATTCTTTTCTTATAATATATTAAACTCGAATAAAATGTTTTAATAAATAATTAAATAGAAATAAACAAATATTGAATTGAAAGGAAATATTCAATTACCGAAATATTGTTTGTATAATGAAGTGTAAATTGAATTAAATTAAATTGGAATTTATTTACTAACAAATAAAAAGAAATATTTAAAAGAATAATTAATTGATCTAAACTAGAGCCCAAAAACAAAGCCCACACTTTTACTCACGAATTCAAACCCCTCTTTTCTAATTTCCAAACTCCAAATTAGCCCATGCCTTTAACTTTTTATTTGATAACCCTAACCCTCTTCTAGAAAATTATCGAATCAAAATTGCGATAAATAGAAAAAAGGAAAAGAAAATCATTCACAAAGGTGCTCGATGTTTGGAAAAACCGAATATCGCAGTAGGGGGGAGTCAGGTTATAACGTTTGGTGTGATCTCGTCCAAGTGATGCATTCGTGCAAGGTGCTAGAAATTGGAGCAGGCACAACCACAAAGCAGCTAGTGAGTTGCAACGGTTGGTGGTGTCGTGATGGGTGGCATGCGATAGAACAAAGGCGAAAGATGGAGGTGGTGTTGAGGCGTGATGGTGTGAGCATGGTCAGGTGGATGGTGTTACATTAAAGGAGAGGCGCGACTTGGGTTGTGTGGATAGTATCAAGCACTATGGTTTTAGTAGATGGGCTGAGGTAGTGAAGCTTATTTTAGGGATTTTGCTTGAAAAACAAGATGAGTAAAGTTACTTACTCACAACTATGATTTAGTTTACATTCGTTTGCATGTTCTTAGTTGATTGTTGCCTTGACGAATTATTTTTGATATGGATTGGTTGAAATTGAGATGAATGCCGGTGTCTTATTGTTATTGGATGATATTGATTGAAATAATGTTGTTTACCTTGGTTGAGTTATATTGTGTGTAATATTAATTGAATTTGATGATGGTATTAGTCGAACACACTACTTGAAATTGATAGGTAATGGGGTAAATGAATTAAAATAGGGAAGATTAGGAAGAAATAAATTATTTTGAAAATAATAGTGGATTTTCAAATGATTTTTATTTGAAATTGAAAATATTATTAGCGCTAGAAAATGTTTAAGTGAAATATTCTACGATATTATTAAATAAGCAAATTTTTGAATATTTATATTTTTATATATTTATTATTGATTATAAAATTATTTATAGGATTTTCATAAAATCAAATTTTATTTTATACCTTTGGAAATGTTTTAAGTTAAAAATTATTGGTGTTGGAATTTTATTTCAAGGATTTGTGAATTATTCCAAATGGGAAATCCTTATTGGAAAAGTAGTCCTATTTAAATTCGTTGTTTAAAGGGAATCATAAATTATAAAACTTACTTAATATCATTATTATTTCTAGCTATTAGAGAAGTACTTTAAAGCAAATGAATTATTTTTAAAAGGTGTTTAATTGATTTTGAATTGAGTGAAGTTTAATATGTGGATTTCCTTGTAAATAAATAAGAGGTTTGCAAATATTTATTTTTGAAACTATAAATAGATTATGTGGAAAAGGAAGATAATTTTATTATTTAATCTTCTTTCAATTGAATATTGATACTTGAAATTGCATTGAAGATTTTGGTAAAAGTGTATTTTATGATAAAACCCCTTCCGAATCAACAAACAGTAGTATTATTTGTTTTGAATGATTTATATTTCTATGTAATGAGGAATTAGAATAAACAGAGTAATAGTACCGTCTGTTATGGGATTTTCGTTAATATTTCTTCGGCTATTCTTTGAACTTGTTATATAGAATAATACTATACGGACTTCTAATTCACGAGGAATTTAAGTAAACAGATTAGCAATACCGTTTAATATGGGATATTCGGTAGTATTATTCCAATTACTATTGTGACTCATGGTATAGAATATTATGCAGTAATTTACGAGCATTGAGTAAACGAGCGAATAACACCAAGTGGTAAGGGATGCTTGAGTTTATATTTGTTCAATTACTTTTTGTGAGTAGACATCACTCAAATAGGGTCGAGTACGCTTAGTACTATATTTATGGTGATGTGAACCGAGGGCAAGTAAGTTGAGAGTCATAAATGTGTCTATCTATTACATGTATACTCCTATTATACGACGCGGAGTAAACCAGATTTGCTAGTATCCATCCTACCAGCCTGATTACCAGGTCGCTCCCCGAATCCGTAACACACCATTTCGATGTGTATAGCTAAGAGCCACTACTCTTGTGTCACATAGGCTAGTAATCAGTTACCATTAGGGTCACTTGTAGGGTTGTGACCTTTGATAGCATCGTCCTGCACTTGATGGATACTGGGTCACGATGGTCATTGACGAAACTTAAGACTATAGGTGTAGCACTAAGAGCATGTGAGGAGGGCTCCTAGAGCAGGATAAGAGTTGTCAGTCTCCCATCTAGTTATTATTAATGAGATGTTACAAACACATACTTGTTCATCTATATAAGATCATTGTGTATACGATAGAGAGTTAATTAGATCACTTATTAAGACTGATGCCGAAATAGTTATTTATGATGTTGAGAGCACATAGTACCGAGAGTCCAAATGTTTGTCTATGCTACCGAGTGTTGAATGGGATAGAAAGGTCCGAGAGATCGTATGATTATTTCATTGGCTGAGATCCAAGTCGATTACAATGAATTGAAAGTCTAGACGATTATTATGTGATTATCGATCTCTTCAATTATTCATGAGATTGTGAGTCTATGAAGTTTATAACCCTGTACACGTTGATTATACCGTATTGAGGATAGCTAAAGGTGCTGATAACATGGAGTTGGACCATGTACCTATCTTTTATATGGTTATCTAAGAGATGAACCTAGCTACCAATGGTATGCCATATTTACAATTCATGTATATTCGATTTGGATAATTATTATGTGTTTTTATATATGTTGAGTAAGATGGACCCTGGATATGTTTAATTTACGATTATGGGAGAGATAATCTTGGGCATAGCCGTGTGCTTTCCCATATGTTACTTGATGATTTTGTGTATTAATGATAGTTGGATGTGTTTGATTTTTCACCCATTTTGATATAATACTTCTTAATGTGTTATTTAATTATTTAGTAATGGAGTGATGAGATGTGCACCATATGTGGATGGTGTCAAACATATATTGAGTTGTCTGCTCACCACATTGGGATATATAGATCTAATAAAATTTAGAAAAAAATCTATTGGAATGGAAGAAATTAGTTAAAAGGTCTCTAGATGGTCATACAAATTAACAGATGATTTGGAAGAAGAAGATGAAGAAGAATGGACGGAAGATCCTGAAATTCGGTCAAGAAAAGGGAAACGCATAATAATTTATACTGATAACGATCAGAGTACTAATTCGAGTGCTACTAATAATACTACTAGTAATACTAGTGATGAAGAAGACGAGGTGGCTTTGATATGTTACTCACAACAATTGGATTTTCGCCGTGGTATAATCAAAGGATCTATGCGTGCTCAAAGACGTAAAACAATTATCTTGAAAATATTTCAAGCAAATGCGCATTCTCCACTTTTTTTGGATCAAACAAATTCTTCTACATCTATATCTAAACACCGGTTCATCAAGAATACACAAGAAAAGCACTTTGAATTGTTGATTCATCGCCAGAGATGGCTTAGAACCAATAGTTCATTATCTAATGGATCTTTCTGTTCTAATACTCCATCCGAGAGTTATCAGTATTTATCAAATCTCTTCCTATCAAACGGAACGCTATTGGATCAAATGGCAAAGACATTGTGGAGAAAGAGATAGCTTTTCCCGGATGAAATGAAATATTTGATTTTGCTATCTTTTGATACTTAGGTTCTAGATATAGTCTGACTCATTTGTTATTTATGTAATACTTGGGTTAGTCCAAGACATTATAGGTTCAGAGATGAGGCGACTAGCTTTTCAGTGTTAGGCATAGAGGAGTATAGTTATATATTATAGAGTTGAGTATCATTTTGTATATTTGTAGCTACATGTGTACATGTGTTGTTGAGATGATATATTGGACATGCTATGTATATTTTTGATGAAAGTGGGTATTTTACTATTTAGTAGACCCACTTGGAATTGTTTATATTTTATATTACATGTTATCATTACATTTATGACTAAGTGTTCTATGTGATTTGTTTTATATTGTGTATTGTTCTACCCTAGAAAGACAAATGTTTATTGATTTATGCCAATACTGAGTATGTAACACCCCAAAAATTTAGCGCAAAATTTCATAAGAAAATTAAATTTAAATAAAACAAGGGCTAAATAAAATTTTCACAGACATCCGAATTTGACTATGAAACTTGCACCATTGTGTTGATAGGGATTTTCTGGACAATTTTCATATATAACACATCAAAATCGAAGTTAGTACGGGAAAGTTACAGACGTTTGAATATTTAGAAATAGAATAAACTTTAAAATAAAAACTTCCCAAAATTTAAACTATAACCGGTCGACCCTAGGGTTTTGATGGTCGACCAATAGTGGTCGACCATGAGGTATTGGGGGTCGACCATTCACATTAGATTTTGAGATTTCAGGAGCGTCTTTTGATACTGAGATCGACAAATTTATTTTCCTTCGTGCCCAAGTTATTGGTGTGCATACGAGATGATAGTAAAGATTCTCCAGGGCAAATCCAACGCTCTAAAGTGCTCCCTAACCTCTATAAATTAACACATATGCTAACCCTAATTTTATTAGAAAATTTACAACATACCAAAACTCTGTCAAAATTTCTTCTCTCCACCTATAATCTTCCTTTAAAAAAATCCAAGCAAAAGCACTCTAGTAAGCAAATCTAGGATAGGGCAAGCTAACCGGTGACGATCCTCCGATGGAGCGTGCTGTTAGAGCTTGGATTCGAGGTAAGTAGGAACAAGTTTAATAAGTTGACTATTTACAGTTAATTTTAAGTTGTTCTATCTGATCTAGGATGTTAGAAATTAAACTGTAATTGTAAACCTGAAATCTGAACTTGAAACTGAAATTGTTGTAAATTGATAAATCTGATTTTCACCCAAGTTAAACCCCTCTTTTATTGAATCTAAACTCTCAACTTGCTAATCTAGGATTAAATAGGTAAAATTAAATTTGTATAAATCTATGACTAGAAATATAGACTAGTCACAGTTTAGGGTTCATTATATAATCCAAAATTTGAGAAACTAAAAAAATTCCTCGCATAATCAAAAAATCAAAAGCTTAAATTTTACTACACGACCAGTCAACCGTTTATCCTGAGCGATCGATCACTAGCAGTCAACTGATAGGGTGTAGCGATCGATCGGTGGAGGTTGGAATTGTAGAATCTGAACCTTGGCCTAAGGCTCGGGTTAGAAATAAAATTAAATAAATTATTGATTGTTTGTATAAACTTATTGTATGCATATGTGTGTATGTTAGGGGTAGTAGGGAAGCTAGTTCGCTACGAGGTGACGCTAGGACATTGCGGTGTTGGGTAAATGCTCTTTACCCAATTGGGGTCAATTATTCGACTAGGGGCGATTTTATCGCAAATGGTACTCATATGAAGTTTTACGGTAGACGGTAGCACTGATTGATTCCCGATGAAGTGCGTGGGCCCGACATAACTTGACTCCTTGGTATGCAAGATTCTGATATAGCGTGATATTGTGTGGCAGATGGAGCCCGACACATGCAATAAGAGGCGTATACTACGGTCGAGAGGTCTACGGTCGAGAGGTGGACACGAATGCAGACGATGAGACACCCCGGCAAGTCGGCATTGCGGGCTCCCGCTCGATGTGTTGTTAGGTTACATGAAGTCATAATTATGAGAATTTTTCCCATATAGCATAGTGGCGGTGTTTCCATATTTAATAACTTAGAGAGTGGTGTTTCCATGTTTAGTAGCCTAGTGGCGGTGTTTCCATATTGAGTAGCTCTAGGAGCGATAGTTGATCATTAGTTGTTGAGGTTCAATCCGTAGTACGACCCTTATAATGGCCTGCACATTTCAGTACTGTAGGTATGTGATGATTAAAACCGTTAAGTAAAAGACCATAGGAATACATGAACAATAGTAGGACATCCTAAGACACTCAGAACAGAATTAAAGTCAACTGTACATGATCACAATATATTAAACATGTACTCATTCACTAGACTTTTGCCTGACCCACCTCTTTTCTTTTCACTTTCCCCCACTAGAGGATGATGGGTTTGTAGTTGATTGGGCCTAGTACGAGGAGAAAGGAGCTAAACGTTGGAGTTCTCATATTATTTATATTCCCTCATGTAGCTCATTGCTGTACAAAATGCCTATTAAAGCTCATATTGTACTTTAGAAACAGTGTATATGACAATTAAATATTTTGGAAACTGTTTTTCTAAAATGTCCATTTTCAGTACTTGTATTTTAATTTCCTTCCGCTGTGAGATTTGAAAGTGTAGAATGTGTTAGAATTAACCCTTATAATTACACTGTAAAATGTTATAAACATCCACAACTCGTATTTCTCGATATGGTGCGAGTCTGAAAGTCACGTTAGACTTTGGAACGAGGTGTCGGGGAGTGTGGGTCGTCACAGAGTACATATAGCTGAGTTGTTTATTCAATTTTTGAATATGTTTCAGTATTAACCTAAGGGAATATTCACGTGTAACCCCCTAATATCGGCTCATTCTCCGTATTATCAGACAATATTACATATTAGTATTCTTCGGTAGTGTGGGTATAGAGGTGGGATGTTATAACCTTGCTTCCTTAGGAGAACCTAATTGGGGTGATTCGTAAACCGAGACCTATTGACATATGGGGAGTGTTAGTATTGGGATTAATTAGCTTTCGGAGGAAAGCTAATACCGAAACCCAAGGCTTAAAATGACCAAAGGTATTACTTAAGGTTTTCCAAAGCACATTGTGATGCAAAAATAGTTTTAAGGCATAAGATAGCCAGAAGCGGACTGGGAGCCTAACAAAGCTAATAGAACAGCTATAGCCGAAACCTAATAAATGAACAATTTGGTGAAGTTTGAATAATCGAAGATAACTAAGAATTAAATAAGTAAGTTATATGAATAATGTTGGTTCGAAAGGGCAGTAAACGCTAAGTGGGGACACTCAGTAGAATATACATACTTTAAGAGGTAAGGTTTGGCATTTGATTTTGGAGGGGCATGGGGCATCTAAGCGGGTTGAGCACTTTTGGAAGAGTGGTGGCAACTCTCTTATGAGGTTCAAACTTACGAAAAAGAATATGATACTACTTACGGTTGTACTTTGCAGTATAAAAATAAATAATAAGATACTTCTTAGGGTTTTTTTATAGTATAAATATAAAGAACTAATACTGCTTAGGGAATTATTTTCAGGTTAACTATAAAGACTAAATGAAACTACTTAGGGTGGTACTTGCGGTACAAGAATAACTATTGGGTTAACGAGACCAAGAGGAGTTGTACCATTCATTAAAGAAACTAAAACAAACGAAGCCAAAAAGATAGTTTTGTAGGTAATATTCGCTATTCCCAAAAGCCGAATATGATCTCAAGTTAAGTATTGTATTTTAAGAACCTCATTCTAAGATGGCATCGGATAAAGTTTTGTTGTGACATGTTTATGTCTGTTTAAGTGAACATATTCTTCTATGAATTATGACTTATGATGATCTTATATTGATTGTGTAACCGAGGCTATTGTAGGGGGAAACAGGTTCCATGCTTTAGTAGTGCCATCCTACTAGCAGAGGAATTTAGATGAGAATTGATATTATTCATTTAAGACTTATGTTTGACTAATGTGTTTATTGTTTTTCCCCTATAAACTCATGGATACTCGGTTGAGTAGGTTGAGTTTATTGGGTTTTAGATTTCAGCTATTAACCGAAGGTAGGAATTTAGCCGAGACTTTGCTGAAGATGAAGACGACAAATGGCCTTATCATTATTATTAGTAATAACTTTATTTCACTACGTAATGTAAATATTATTAAGTTTGAGGGACTATAAGGGTTCGACGTCATGATATGCCAAATCTTTGATGATACTTTGTATTGATTTATACTTTACCCCTATTAGCCATGATTGGGAATTTGAATATAAGTGATGTAAAGAATATTATATGTAATGAATTTTATTAATTTGCTATGTTTACTTATACTGCAATATATATCAAACTCAAATCATCGTCAAAAGATTATTCCAGGTGACTACAACATATTGGGGTTCCATCTTTAGGTTTTAGAATGAGGGATATAACATTTTGCTATCAGAGCTTAGGTTAAGAGACATTTAAGTAAAACATACCTATATTAGTTAAGTAGTTAGTTGGAAAACAAATAGCTTGGGGAGGGT
This sequence comes from Allium fistulosum, assembly GCA_030737815.1. Lineage (NCBI taxonomy): Eukaryota > Viridiplantae > Streptophyta > Magnoliopsida > Asparagales > Amaryllidaceae > Allium > Allium fistulosum. Next base: position 370,548,316 of record CM060902.1, on the reverse strand, counting down.
ATACACTATTATATATAACGTACTTGTATTTTTCTATATAGATATATAGGTGGATATATATCCTTCTATTATTGTTTCGCTGTTTTTCTTTTTGTTTCTAATGAATACTTGTTTTACAGAAAAGCAAGATGTAAATGAGAAGTGAGCGAGTTACGGTAGGAGGAGAAAATGCAAAAGGGAGACCGAATGCACCTAGACTAATGGAAGAAACAAAAGTGAACCACGACTGGTTGAAAAAAGAGCTACTCTACTATCTAATGAAATGGATATCAATATGAGAGCCTTGTTTCAAAAATTTATAGTGCAAATGATGAGGGAGAATATGTTGAAGGCTATTGAACTACCAATCACTCAGAATGGAGGTTAAAGAGGGTCTTTTTCCTCGTCGTATTCTTTATATGGAAATTAGAGGCCAAGGAACCATCCCCTTGACTCGTACTGATGAGAATTTGACTCCACGAGAAATTGAACAAAAAGCTGCCGAATTGGCCTATTTCCTGCGCGTACCAATTGAAGTTTTTTGAATTTTTATCAAAAGGAACAAATTCGTTCGGATTTATCCAATTGAGATATTAGGAAATCCCATTTACTTAGAATTTACTTATTCTATTATATAAAGCCTATTCTAAGAGAAGATTTCTTAAAGATGAACTAGGACTATTGAAACTTGAGTGGAAAGATGTTTACGAGTAAGTATCTTGTGGTTGAAGTGTTGAATTGGCTAATAGTTTGTGAGCGTATCTTTGAAGATCCAAAGTTTAATGATGTGCAAAAGAGAAGGCTAGCTTCAAGACAATTGCATAAAGATGCTTCAGATTTATGAAAAAAGATGACTACTGAGACTCAGTTCATATTTGAGTCTCAACGGAGTGTGTTGGTGCGAGAATTTATTGATTTGAAGCAAAGAGACCTTTCCGTGGAAGTGTTAATCAAGAAGTACAACTCTTTGTCTAAGTATGGTCGAGAGGTAATTAATACCCCATTGTTATCCCAACTTTTGGCAAAGCCGAGATACCCAAAGATTAACTGAAAATCAATGATTATTAGTCATGAACATCGATTGTGCATCGCAGGTTCACCACGGATATCGATGAATTTTGTCCGAGTCCGGATCGGGCTACAATTGACAAGACGCGTCAAGCAGAGCCGAGAAAGTCGACGTTCCAAATATCAAGTCAATCCGAGGTCGCACGCTCAAGATATCATCGGAGCAAGTGGAAAACATAACCTCGGGTTCGCACCCATATGAGTCGAATCCATCAGTTTCGACTCCACCTGGTTCGACTCGATTTACTTTATATTCACCGGCAGGGCTTATGTTCGAATCGATTTAAGACATCATTGGTTCGAATCCATCCATGAGAACATAGTTCGAATCCATGAAAAAGGACCGTAGCTTTGACTCCATCGATCAAGCCTTTGCCTCGAATCGATCACGACAAGCCTTGCTTCGAACCCGTCAGAATACGCCTTGCTTCGACTCCATTGATCAAGCCTTTGTTCGAATCCAATAGCTCGAATCCAATGGAACGTTCCCACCTTCGAATCGCTTCAAACAGTGAAGTCCTCGTATCAATCAACTAAGGTTACCCAGATCGATTCGAAGGAGGCATGTCTTCAAATCGATCACCTCGAATCCACCACGTCTACATAGCTAAAACCCCGGCCACGACTCAGTAAAGCTAGGAGAAAAAGGAGGATCGACTTGAAGGAAGCGCTCCACGTCATCCCAGAAGCGCGCGCTGGATCGATTCGAACGAATCGATTCGAACTAGATCGATTCGAACCAGGCTAGTCAACCAGAAATGCAACCTTGAATCGATCATAACTTGAGATCTACACATCCAAATGCTATGAAATTTTCACAGGAGCTTCAACACATGATGAAGAATGTTCACACCAAATTTCAGCTTGATTGGACAATTTCTTGATCTATTCGAACCAAGGGTCGAATCGATCCCAAAGTGGGCCCGGGACTCCAGATTTCGGCCATGTGGGCCTCCTCACGTGCCAGAACTGGTCTTCCCTCATTTTAGGCGAGATATCAGCCTCCTACACCTATAAATAGAGCCCCTGGTCATTCAGAAAAGGGGTCGGACAATTCTTAGAGCTAAAGAGCGCCCAGATTCTGCCAGATTCACTCCAGACCACCATTGCTGCCTTAGATTCAGACTTAGTTCAGAAAATCAGTTGTAATACAACATACGAAATTGTAATCTTCAAGCATCGAGCAATAAAATCATTAAAACCTTGAAGTGGACGTAGGCCGGAGATAGCCGAACCACTATAAATTGCGTGTCACTGTTCATTATTTCTTGATTGTTGCTTGCTATTTGTTTAGATCTGTGTTTTGTGTGTGAATACTGTTGATTTGTATTCATACGCTGGTGCTTTCACTACACTTGGGGTTTGTGACCATTTTTGGTGCAAACACTTTGGTGCTTTCACTGAGAAGAACTAGCACCCGCTACACCAGATTCAAAGTTTAAATTTGGAATTTTAAGGATTCAGATTTGACTCTTCAATGACTCGACAAACTAGACAAAGAACTGAGAGGAGCCAACAGGCAGGAAGTCAAGAGGCATCCTCTGGTGCTGGAGAAGAACCAGCTTCGATCTACATCACTAGAGACGAAATGGAGACCATGACCAATCTGATGCACGAAAGAATGATGAAAAGCCAACAAGAGATGCTGCAGAATTTCTTTGAACAGATGAGAGCTGCAGGAACACAAAACCCAGGACCAGCTACAGCAGCTGTGAATGTGGAAGAAGGCAATCAACAAGGGCTTGGGGGCAGGCCCGCAGGATCCAACGCAGAAGTACCTTTGGAAGGAGCTCAACCGGCTAGGGCCAACACAAATGCTAATGAGCCACCCGAAGAGTACGTACCAGAATTCCCTACAAGACTCGGAGGACAAGACAGAGACATGACAAGGGGGCAACCCCTAGATAGAGATGAAAGAATGATCGGCCTAGTGAGACGACTCATGAGAGGAGGGTTTTCAGGAGGAGGATTGGAAGAAGTTAGTCGGAGTCTGTTCGCTCTGAATATCAGGAATGCAAGGAACCCTCCGAAGTTCAAACTACCAACGCTGAATCCTTATGATGGAAAGTCAGACCCGACCATGCATGTCACCAGATATATCAGACACATGGAAGTGCTGGGAGCATCCGAGGAAGTGATGGCACGATGTTTCCCCTTATTCTTATCAGACTTGGCTGCGCTTTGGTTTAGGCAGCTAGAAACCGGATCAATCAGGACATGGGGCGAGCTTGTGGATTGCTTCATGAAGCAGTTTAGGGTTCACGTGACGCGACCTAAGAGCGTGATGACTTTGGCATCAATAAAACAAAGGACCGGAGAGTCCATAAAAGATTTTTTGTTACGATTCAATGCGACGGTGACTTCTGTAGATCGCCCGGACCCATCAATGATTTTAATGGCGGCAGTGGCACGAGTTGGAGAAGGCACCGAATTCAAAGACTCTTTGACTAAAGATCCACCGCAAGATCTTGGAGAGTTTTTCCATGAAGCTGAAAAATTCATTCGATTAGAGGAATCACGAGCCGAGAGGCAAGAAATAAATGTTGCACAAGGCGAAGGAACCGCCAGGGAACAGTCCAGGGCAGACAAAGGAAAGAGAAAGCAGGATGACGCACCTGATGGTCCTGACAAACGGAAGAAATTCCGAGAGCCTAGATTCAGGCAGTACACAGACTTGGTGGCAGGACTTGAACGAATTTACACCGAAACTCGGGGGCAACTCCCCTATCGAAAGCCACCAAGGAGGGATCCCACAGAGCGGGAACGTAGAACTGGAAAATATTGCCTATTCCATGAGTTAGATGGGCATACTACCGATGAATGCCGCCACCTGAAGGATGAGGTGGAAGAATATGCCAGGAGTGGTAGATTGCCACAATATGTCAAAGAACGTGCGACGGCGGTTAGACCCGAACAACTACCGCATCAACCAAACAGGAATGATCCCGGATCGGGATCACGACTCGTCATCAACTGATTGTGATGGCAAGGGCCAAGTCCAAGATTTGGACCCTGGTCGATTAGTTTTCTTAGATTTGATTTCCAAAATAAAACGGCTATTCCACTTACTCATGTACGGGAACCGGAGAGATCCCTAGGCATGCTCTGAGATGGTAATAGACCGCTCCGCCCAGAGAGGCATTGTCTTGTTTTTCCTGGTGTTTGAGATTGAACATCTAGGATTTTAATTTAATAAAGAAACACTTATTAAAATAAACCTTTGACCGGAGAGTTAAAGGATAAACATTAAATATCAATATAAACATGATCGCTTTATGATCCTACCCGGAGAGGCAGGGTCCGGAGTGCAAGAAGTGAGTTGCTTCGCCGGAGAGCGACAGGATCAACTCACTTAAGCATCGTTTCCTATTCACCGGAGAGTGATTGGATCAGGATTCGATAAGAGCCCGGAGAGGCTATGATCGGCCCATGATTTAGGTCATGACATCGCTTAATGTTCAGATACACTGAACCGGAGTGCAGGAGGTGAGTCGCTTCGCCGGAGAGCGACAGGATTGACTCACTTAACGTTGTTTCCCCTTCACCGGAGAGTGACAGGATGGGATCCAGCATGAGCCCGGAGAGGCTGTGATCGACCGACGATTTAGGTCATGACATCGCTTAATGTTCAGATACACTGAACCGGAGTGCAGGAGGTGAGTCGCTTCGCCGGAGAGCGACAGGATTGACTCACTTAACCTTGTTTCCCCTTCACCGGAGAGTGACAGGATGAGATCCAGCATGAGCCCGGAGAGGCTATGATCGGTCGAGAACGACCAAGACATCGCTATACGCCCTAGCTGGGGCCAGAGTGCAAGGGATAGAAAGCAACACCGGAGTGCAATATGATCTTTCTATTCAATCGCTAAATCTAGAATTAGCTTGGCAAGGGTCCGGAGTGACCACCGATAGTATGGTGAGACTGAAGAACTTCATTCTTAAACTTCCACTAGAAAAAATTGATAACAATTCGGCTTCGAACAGCCATGGACTTGATTGAAAATGCTATAAGCTATGAGTAGAACATGAACTCACTGCATCCAACTTAAGGCTGATCAAAACACGCCTTTTACCAAAAGGGCATGTTTTGGGGGGCAAAATGTTATCCCAACTTTTGGCAAAGCCGAGATACCCAAAGATTAACTGAAAATCAATGATTATTAGTCATGAACATCGATTGTGCATCGCAGGTTCACCACGGATATCGATGAATTTTGTCCGAGTCCGGATCGGGCTACAATTGACAAGACGCGTCAAGCAGAGCCGAGAAAGTCGACGTTCCAAATATCAAGTCAATCCGAGGTCGCACGCTCAAGATATCATCGGAGCAAGTGGAAAACATAACCTCGGGTTCGCACCCATATGAGTCAAATCCATCAGTTTCGACTCCACCTGGTTCGACTCGATTTACTTTATATTCACCGGCAGGGCTTATGTTCGAATCGATTTAAGACATCATTGGTTCGAATCCATCCATGAGAACATAGTTCGAATCCATGAAAAAGGACCGTAGCTTTGACTCCATCGATCAAGCCTTTGCCTCGAATCGATCACGACAAGCCTTGCTTCGAACCCGTCAGAATACGCCTTGCTTCGACTCCATTGATCAAGCCTTTGCTCGAATCCAATGGAACGTTCCCACCTTCGAATCGCTTCAAACAGTGAAGTCCTCGTATCAATCAACTAAGGTTACCCAGATCGATTCGAAGGAGGCATGTCTTCGAATCGATCACCTCGAATCCACCACGTCTACATAGCTAAAACCCCGGCCACGACTCAGTAAAGCTAGGAGAAAAAGGAGGATCGACTCGAAGGAAGCGCTCCACGTCATCCCAGAAGCGCGCGCTGGATCGATTCGAACGAATCGATTCGAACTAGATCGATTCGAACTAGGCTAGTCAACCAGAAATGCAACCTTGAATCGATCATAACTTGAGATCTACACATCCAAATGCTATGAAATTTTCACAGGAGCTTCAACACATGATGAAGAATGTTCACACCAAATTTCAGCTTGATTGGACAATTTCTTGATCGATTCGAACCAAGGGTCGAATCGATCCCAAAGTGGGCCCGGGACTCCAGATTTCGGCCATGTGGGCCTCCTCACGTGCCAGAACTGGTCTTCCCTCATTTTAGGCGAGATATCAGCCTCCTACACCTATAAATAGAGCCCCTGGTCATTCAGAAAAGGGGTCGGACAATTCTTAGAGCTAAAGAGCGCCCAGATTCTGCCAGATTCACTCCAGACCACCATTGCTGCCTTAGATTCAGACTTAGTTTAGAAAATCAGTTGTAATACAACATACGAAATTGTAACCTTCAAGCATCGAGCAATAAAATCATTAAAACCTTGAAGTGGACGTAGGCCGGAGATAGCCGAACCACTATAAATTGCGTGTCACTGTTCATTATTTCTTGATTGTTGCTTGCTATTTGTTTAGATCTGTGTTTTGTGTGTGAATACTGTTGATTTGTATTCATACGCTGGTGCTTTCACTACACTTGGGGTTTGTGACCATTTTTGGTGCAAACACCCATTAAAGAAAAATGAGAAGTTCATTTAAGGTTTGAAGCAAGATCTAGATCATAAGGGGACGGTGCACTTGGCATCTCCTTTTGAATTTATTGTGGACATGACCCTATGGTATGATGGGATGTATCAGAACAAGAGGAGGGTTGTGATAAGGCCTAAGGCAGTGTGGTAGAAAATGTTCACTCTTAATTATAAAGGCAAGAAGGCTATACAAAAAGAAAGGAGTGTCAAGACTGCTATTGTTGAAGTTGTGTTTCAATTATGGGAAAAACGGGCACCATGCATCTTAGTTCAAACATCAAGGGCCAGGGAAAGATGAAGTGTTTTAATTGTGATAAGGTTGGACATTAGAAGAAAGACTATCAAGAGTTGCAGGCTAGAGTGTTTGATTTGGAGGAGCCAAGGGAAAGACCACCTGCCAAAGAGAAAGGCAAGGGAAAGATCTTATTAGGTATGACTTTGATTTCTAGTAGTTCCGTTATAGCACGGTCTGATGCCAAAGCTACACATTCTTTTATAGCTAAAGACTTGATTGATTGACTTAGGTTATAAGTTACCTGTTTAGTCACTTCCATTCTTGTAGAGAATCTGATATGGGGATATTCCACCCTCAGATTTAAATGCACTAACTTAGAGAATTAGTTAGGTAGGTGTAAGTTCTTGTGTGATCCTACATGTTTGACTACATAGGATTTGGGATCATTTTAGGGATGGATTGGTTATGGCATTATGGTGCCAAAATATATTGTGATGAAAGGATTTTAGCACTAAGTCACTCAGACTGAATTGCAAGAGTACTTGTTTCTTTAGAAAAGAATAAACCTGGGTGAACCAGTGTGTTGTTTTCTTTAGCTTTAAAGGAAGGAGGTATAGGGGAAGTTTAATTAGTTAGAAAACTCCCAGATGTGTTTGAACCAGTTTCAGGATTGCCATCCTCAAGAGAGATAGAGTTTCATATTGAGTTAATATCGGTCTAGAACCATTTATTCGACCACTTAGTAAAATGCCTTCGAAGGAGATGGAGGAGTTGAAGAAGTAACTAGTAGAGTTGGAAAGCAAGAGCTTTGTAAAATAGAGTAGTTTATGGGAAGCTTCGGTAGCATACGTAAAGAAGTCGGATATTTCATTGAGACTATGCATTGACTATTAGACGACGAATGAGAGAATGATGAAGAATAAATATCTCATTTGGAGGATTAATGATTTTTTTGGCCAGTTGAATGGAGCTAGAGTATTCTCATAGCAAGATTTGGCTTTCGGTTTTCATCTGCTAAGGGTAGCGCAGAAAAGTGTTCCATTGACTACTTTTAGAACGAGGTGTGGTTCATATTAATGGCTAATAATGCTATTTGGACTAATTAATGCGCATGCATTCTTTGTGGGCTTGATGAATCCATCTTTTGAGACAAGTTAGACCGACATGTGTTGGTATTTATAGATTACATTTTGGTGTACCCAAGAGATGAGAAAGAGCACGAGGTTCACTTAAGGCTTGTGTTGAAAACGTTGACACAACATAAGTTAAAGGAGAAATTTTCTATGTGCAATTTTTGGAGAAGGGAAGTAAAGTTCTTAGGCCATGTGGTTTTAGAGAGGCTTGGTCGTAACCCTTTAAAGGTTGAATCTATTAATGGATGAAAGCTGCCCAGGACTGTTATAAAAGTCCAAAGTTTCCTAGGATTGGCAGGCTACTACTAGAGATTCATTAATGACTTCTCCTGATTAGCTGCGCCAATGACGAGACTTACTCTGAAGAACAAGAAGTATGTGTGGATGAAGGAGCATGAGACGTCATTTCAATAATTGAAGCTTCATTTGACGGATGCTCCAGTATTGGTTATACCCAATGGAAACCAAGACATGATGGTGTATATAGATGCTTCAGGTCCAAAATTAGGAGCAGTGTTAATGCAAAGAAGTAAAGTAATAGCTTATGCATCTAGGCAGTTGGAACCCCATGAAGTACGATATCTGATACATGACTTGGAGTTGACAATTGTTATCTTTGCATTGAAGATACAGAGACATTACCTTTTAGGAGAAAGGTTTGAGCTGTTTACTGACCATGGGTCTTTGAGATACTTGTTCTCTCGTAGGAGTTGAACATGAAGCAGCAGAGACGGTTAGAGTTTTTAGCGTCTTATGACTTTGGGATTGAGTGTAACCCAGAGAAGGGGAATAAAGTTGCAAATCCTTTAAGCTAAAAGCAGTAGAACCGTGCTTTGACTATGATTGAGGAGTGGAATGTGCTATAGATATTAGCTTCTTGAAATATCCAATTTCAGTCGAGTGCTGGTTCGAGTAGAGCTTCTAAGACACTATCGTGCATAGAAGTTTGGTTATCTCTCATGGAAAATATCGCTGAGAAGTAGAGAGAAGACCTACTATGTACAAGAGAGTTAGGCGCTTAGAGTCTGAAATCACGACTGAAGAGTTAAAAAGGATTTGATGTTGATGAAGGAGGTAGACTTTAGAAGAATGAAAGGTTGTATGTTCCTGATGTAAGAGGCCTTCAGGAAAGAAGTCTTGAAAAAATTCCACTGTCCAAAATTTGCTATTGACCCATGAGGTACTAAGATATATCGACACATAAAGAGAAACTTCTTCTAGGAAGGAATGAAGAGGGATATTGGATAGTGTGTGAAGAGATGTTTACATGCTAATACGTTAAGGTAGAGCATCAGAAGCCAAGTGGAGTTTATGACCAAACCATACAAATGTTGCACAAGTTATTACTTTACACCTTTGATATAAATGTGGCACAATTTTTAACTCCACATCCGAAGCTTTGATACCAAATGTGACGATTTCTCTACGCCTTCGATACCAAAATATAACTTGTAGGGTGCATTTGTGATGATACCCAACTGATGTGTGATGATTATTAAGGGGTAAAGTAACTGAGAAAACCATAGAATATGTCGTATATCTCGCAGCTCATAGAATAAAATATAGTAATCCATACAGATATAAAACATGCAAAACAGTAATATAATCAAATGAACCACGAATAAGAACACTAGTGTGCAACATGCTTATAAGACTATACAAAATAGAAATAATATATTTTATGTATCCCAATACACAATATAAACTCTAATAACTGTCTCAGACAATAGTAAGTACTAAACTAGCTCCATGGTACTACACATCGGAATATAAACGATAGTTTCCTCCAAAATGTAGATATGTGAAAGCATAACCTCCTGCTTGTACTTCATATAACTCCATACACCGTCCAGATTTTTTATCCTTAATCTACTCATTTAAGGGTACCCGAAATAATAAGAAGCAAAGCATAAAATCTCAGGCAAAATAGCAATCTAGTATGAGCGATATATCATCTCAAGATACAATCGATGTAGTGAATAAAGATATAGGTAATGTAGAATCATACCCAACTTTTCTCTGCATCCAAAAAGTTAGCACATAAACAGGGTATATACTAAACAACTATCATATATGGGTTTATTACACTAATTACAATATAGGGTGCAGGGTAACTCAACAATATGATATCTATATCGACGCAGAACAAACACATCAACCATCACAAAGTCTTGCATCTCTCACTCAAGTATTTTTGGATATACGATAACTCTTATAACCCACACAGATGGTTAGCAACTACTTAACTCATGATTTCTCAACTCATGCTTACACAGATGGATAGGGACTAGACACACACAGACGTCCAAACATATGGGTTACAAGTAGACTACCCTATCCCAAACAATGAGCATCACAACCTTAGAGCTATCTATTAGATCCCTTAGCACATGTACCCATAGTAGAACTACCTCCTTTTCTACTCCACAAGCTATCACATAGAATTTGCTCACTCGGTCTATCACCAAATGCCATAGTCTCTCTTCACATCTAGTATCGAAGTCGCTACACTTCAATCTTTGACACACAAACCCCAAAGTTATTTCTAGTTGTCCCGGGTCACCCATCCTTGCTCCATGCCAACCTCTAAGATCTTCGAAGTAAACCTACGGAAGCCTTGAGTCGACCATCGCCTTTCCCAAAGCCATACTGAAGCCGCATGCTCTGCCCGGTTCTACTCGTGACCGGCCTAAAGTAATGTAGCCACCGGACTGAAGCATGAATGCTGGACTTAAAATTTTTCTCGGCCTACAACTGAGAAAAATAGATGTTATTCGGCACTTACATACCCGGACTAAAGCAGCCGTTGCATTCTCCCATGCCCGAATCGAAATCCATCGAAATGAAATTTTTGCACGGTCTTCCTATCACTGACCATGTTTTTGCCCTAAAGCCTCCTTATTCCTGATCTGAAGCTACAATTAGACACCCCCAAGTCGAACACCATACCCGAATAAAAAACCTATAACATTCCAGCACTTGGATTTTCACACCATTTTGATCACTACACTTACACTTCGACCCACGTGCAACCCAATGCATCGATATGACCCTAAACACTATATAGTCGATCCGTTGAAGTTTAATTCAGTGTTTATGATCTTCCATCCTTTGTGCATCGAATCAAAGAGCATATCGCTACTCATTCTATGTGGAGACCCCATACCATAGAATTGAATACTACCTCCAATTCACTTTGATGAGCATTTATAACCATTCAAACATATAAACGACATTCGAATAAACACCAAAGAACAGTCAGTCATCATCCAAACATGAAACCATACATCAAAGCAACCTATCTTAAAACAGATCTCTAACATAGCCTAACATCTATACGATCGATCACACATCAAAACAACATGATTGTATCACTTTAAATCATTTTAATTTTTTTTTTACTTCAGATTTCTAAAAGAGCTTCAAAATACCTTTTCGACTTCAAAACAAAACATGAAAAAACCTACAGATATATATGCAATAAGTTGTGAGATGATAAATCGTTAACTAACACCTAAAAATCAGTGATTTCCACACAAAACAAGGGAATTCCAAGAATTGACAGTAAAGTCCCAAAATTTCCCTTTTAAAGTGTAGATTTGGAGTTCTCTTGCTAATCCCCATTTTAAACTACCCTTAATTATGGATTTAGCTTGATTTGGAAGAGATTAGAAGTGGTTTTGGCTAAGGAGAAGTTTAATGGAGATTTATATATACTTTGGAAAGATGGGAAATGACTTAGGGATGGCAATGGTAGCCAATATTAGCGTAAATCCTGAAATAGGTCTTGGCCCCAAGCATGGGCTTGTGCTAATTACCCTTGTAAGCTGCCCAAAAACTATCCAACTTCAAACTACATAATCTCCTAACCTGTAAGTCCAAAAGTCTAATATGACCACTTTGTTGAAAGAGGAACCATCATATCTTTCACTCGGAAGTGGTTTCAAGACCTGGTTTGGCTCTTATCAAAAGTTGTAGCCGTTACAAGTTTTCAAGGGTAAATTTTCAATAATTTTCCAAAGGCACAAAAATATCGAAACTCAACATTACTCAAAGTTTTAGCCTACTTGGAATTCATATATTATGAAAATAATATTTTTACGATCCTCCAATCCGTAAAAACATAAGAAAAGTTATGGATCATTACAAAAATAGATATAAATTAATTAACATTTGTGAAATATTAGCTATCACCATATTTATTATATTTAGGTGTGTTTAGTGAAATGGAGTCACCTTTAGAATTGGTCTGGGTGTAGTTATTAAATTATTGGGTGAATATATATTAGTTGTACAAGTGCATATCGATATACGATATCGATAAGGATTTAAATTAGATTTAAATGATATAGTTTACTGATGGGTGGGTTTTTGGTCCACTTATGGCCCTAGATAAGGTCATCCAAATACGCGGAAAGCGAGTCCAAGTCATGTCTTAGTAAATAAGCGATTTATGCTAGATATTTTTGGTCATCTCTCCCGATAAAAAAGAACCAAAAGCTATTTGTTTTAGTTTCTTTTTTCCTTCTCCCTCTTCATACTTGGCCGTAAGTACTTCCCCACCTCCACACCATTTTTCTTACGTCATTCACATATAAACAATTAAATACTTGTAGATCCAGTATTTGCACATTTCCTAATTGCGGTAGAATCTGTAGATCTGACGGATCAAGGAGATTTTCATAATCAACGTGTGTATCTATGACTATATCTCTTATGACAATAATATATATATACCTACTATATAAAGGTTTATACATATGTTAGCGCTTGTCATTTATAGACCAATTTAATATTTGTTTTAATTTGTATGAATTGTCTTATGATAATAGTATGCGAATATATATACACACGTATACATACATACACACACACACATATATATATATATACATAATGTTTTGACAATAATTTTAAAGAAAGTATCAGTTTAAATTTAACTTAATATATATATATATATAGTTATTTAATTAATTAGACTTCATTTTGTAATTTAAATGGCTAATTTGTAAATTAAAATCAAGTTAAAATATTATATAAATAATTTTATTAAACAATATAATTTTGGCAATAAATATGAATTTTCGATCAAATTGTTTTATTTATAATATAATTATATATATATATATATTACAAATAAATATGTATTTTTTTCAATTATGTGTTTTAAATAAATATTCAAATTTTATTTTTGGATTACAAAAAATTTATATTTTTGAAACACATATGTGCAAATATATAATATATTGTATATATATAAGAGAAAATCTATCGGGACACAAAATGGTGACACAATTGATGATACAATGAATCTCAATCATTGGATTGCCCCAATAATATCAACCCCATGTGTGAACAAATAAAGTTCCAATAATATAGATCTATTGTGTCATAAGTTGTGTTTTATTTTGTATCAAAATAGTTGGTCCCTATATTTAAATATCATTATTTGCGCGCGCGCGCACATAGATATATATATATATAATTTATTCAATACAAATAATTATATATATATTTATTTATTTAAATAAAATTTATATTTGGATCTACATATAATTATATAAATATTTATTTTTTTAAATATTACAAAGTCAGCTTATGACTTTTTAGACTTGTTTTTTAAATTTTATTTTGTTTACCAAGTCAAACTAGATATTTTACTCATAATTTGAATCCAATTTTGAACTAGGAAGAAATTGAACATTAGATCTATAATTTTGCACAAAAGTCCTTTTTTATATCATATCTTTCATGAATAATTTTTATTAAATTTTCTAAATATATATATATGGGGGAATTAGCGAAAAGGACAAACTTTAAAAAAAAATTAGGCTGAAGGACATGAAGTTTTATTTTTAGACTGAAGGACAAATGCTAGTTATAATTAGCATTATATTCAACTTTTACACTATACAAAATGCTAGTTATATCTAGCATTATATTCAGTTTTACACTATACAAAATGCTAGTTATAACTAGCATTGTCATTGAGCCTAATTTTTTTTCTAAGTTTGTCCCTGTGCCTATTTTCCTGTAGATATATATTTGTGTGTGTGTGTTTATTTTTATGATATTTAGATATTTTAAATTTTAATTTTAGATCTAGTTTTAAAATTAATTTGTTTACTAAAGTTCAAATTAGAATTTAAAGACTTAGTCTAATTTTATACTATATTTATTTATAAATTATTTTATTCAAGTGATTAACATATATGTAAAAGCCAAGTAAGTATATGACAGCAGATGTAAATCCCAACATCTATTTATGTGTAAGTTTAACCATGTACACCCAATGTTATGTTACATGTGCACATTATACATATATAGATAAATGATGCTATAAACTCATAAACTATATGAAAATTCTTTTTTCATTAATTAATTAAATCACAATTTTTTTTAATAAAATATGATTTTATTTAAATTAATTAGATTAATTTAATACGAACCTTTAGACTTCATATGTCCAATATGATCCAAAATATGAAAAAGAATTAAATCAACATATTTCACCCACTTTCGACCGGACTAGTTCCAACATCCACTATACATATGACTAAATTTTGTTATATCTCGGTCACCCTTTGTCTATTTGACTAACCATATTTAAGTCTCGCATGCCTAATTAATCAAACTTTCCTTATGTAATTTTTATTTAGATTCCTTTTATTATCATTTAATAATTCCTTACTATATATTTAAATAAGTGAATAATTATCCCTAAATATTTACTTGGCTTAGTTCATGATCTTCTTATTTAATTGTAGGAAACATTTATATTATATAAGTAGTTTTTAATTAAATTACTATTCAATGGGGTGCTATAGGTTAGAACTCGAAACGTCTAAATTCATGCATGTATGTTTTCTATTGCACTCAAGTTTTCGATTTTGAAAGAAGAGCGAGTTATGTCCAGTATTCGAAAATATTTGGTCGTCAACTATTAACAAGAAAACTTGTCAACATCCTAAAGTAGAAAAGTGAGACTAGCCCCTTCGAAAGCATCTTTCGTTCAGTAAAAGTAGTTCAGAACTCCTTCGAAATGACCTTTCGAAATGATTAGGGATAGTTAGAACTCCTTCGAAACCTCCTTTCGAACTAGTTGCAATGATTTATATCCCCTTTGAAACCTCCTTTCGAGGTAGTTGAAGTGACTTAAGGTTGGGAACTATCAGATATAAGGTTTTTAATTGAATAACCAGATTTCTACTCCTTCGAAGGGTAACCTTTCGATTGACAATGATGCAAGTAAACCATAACAAGAAACATAGTGGGACCACATATCATTTAGTATACTCAGAAACACCATATACTTTGTTTAATAATAATTTTCTTGAAATCCAGAAAACTAAGTACTACAAGGAAGTAAAATCCCCAACTTGATTTCAGAACTAGGGTTTACAAATTTAAGAATGAACAAGTGTTGAATGAATGAAATCGAATCCCCTAAACAACACCCCTAGGGTCTTATTTATAGTTGCGAGCTGGACCTTTCGAATCACTCCTTTCGACTTAGTCGAAAGGGTAGCTTAACGTGCTTTCGTTGCTATTAAATTCAGGGCTCCCTTCTAACTTCACTTTTGAATGGAACTTGAGTGCTTTCGAATTCGTCGGAAGGTATAGATGCGCCCTCACTTTGTTGTTGACGTGCTGTTGCAAGCAAGAAAGGATGTGGGCTTTCGATACCATCAAAAGGTATATCTTTTGGGCTTCGAATGAGTTGGAGTATGGCAGAAGGCTTGAATGAGGAAGGTGGCTTTTAAATGCATTCTTGTTGATTGACGCGGAACCTCCATCCTTTGATGTTTGAGGAGGCCATATTGAACCTATGTACGCTTTCCTTTATAATTGTAGGTGGTTTCAACCGATTCGAAAGGCTTATCTATGCTTTCGAAGGGGTAGTTTTGGACAAATGTTCTCCTGCGAAAGGTAAATAATGTCAAAACCCACTATTTTGAAAGGTATGATGCATATGCGGAAGCTTGTAATCTATTGCCTTCGAAAGGTGCCTTTAACACATTCGAAACACCTCTATGCATGCGGAAGCAACCATTTCGAAAGGTAATTAATTGAAGCGATTGGGTGTCCCTGTCCTCCTTTCGACCTCTTCGTAAGTGCATTACTCATCCTATTTTTGTAGAAGCATCCCTTCGACTCTTTCGAAAGGTCTCTTTATTACTATCATTCTTTATGGATTCTCCTTCTGCATTCTTTAAGGTTTCGGTCGAATTAGAGTGATTTTTGATGATAACACTTGCCCCCTAGCGAAGGGATGCTCTTTGACTTTTCAAGTAAACTGTTTCAATACCCATCTTTATTTCAGTACAACAATTTCCCACCATTTGATATTCCCAAACGAATCTTGGCCATTTATTTGAATTTGATCGAACGGCTTTCTTTGCGTTCGCTTCTCTTATGAATCATGCTTCCTTCTTTCTCCTTTTTCATTTACCCGCGATTAAGAAACTCATAGCAAAAATCAAAAATCCTAATTTCTTATTAAATTCCTAATTTCAACAGACACAAGTTCAAATTTGAGGTATGCATCTATTGTTCTTATTCAATTTTGATTCTAAATTTTTTAGATTCGAATCTGCGTTACTTTTTCAAATTTTTTTTAGATTGAATTGAGTTCATTGTTCATATAATTGACCTTTAGATTCATTTTTATGTCGATTTCGATTAGTCTATGATATCAAATTTAGGTTTGAACTTGAATTCGTTAAATTTGGGGTTAGTTGCCATTGTTTGTATGCGAATTCAGGTTCAAGTCCTATTACGCTCAATTCTAATTAGTTCGAGAGAATTATTATTATTTTCGATTTTGATTAATCTATGGAGCCAATTATGGTCCGAGCTTGAATTTGCTAAGTTATAGTTTTCATTGTTGATGGATGAAATTCAAGCTTGAATCAATATTGTTGTCCGCACCTGAGAAGTGTTAGGTTAACAATGAATCAGGAAGGAATTCCTTCCTGGTAACTTCGAAGAGCAGGCCGAGTCATGTATATCAATAAAGTAATATTAAAACTTAATTTTCCAACCCTTTTGAAAGGGGTTGATGCTACTAACTCCCCTTCATTTTCTAACTCCTCTCGAAGGAGTTGAAAGGAAGTCAAGTGTCAACTTTAAATGGATCCTTTCGAAGGGGTTGACGTTGTTGTCATGAGATAGACTTCTTCGAAAGCTACATTAAGTTTTGATGTATTATAACACCTTTTGAAGAAGTCGACTTGTGGGGTTTAATCTAATGGCTACACAATGTAGCTCTTAGCAAGCCCAATTCTCTTCGAAAGGGTTCAGAACTCAACGCATATAAATGATGAATAATGCCTTGTTTTAATTTATCTCAGAGGATACTTTAATGTTCCTTATTCTAAGTTGACTTAAAAATATATACTTTGTGTTATTGTCAAAATCCTTAATTGACCTTTCAACTTAGTCGAAACTTCACAGTTTAGATAACTATATTTGTTTCTATTATCCTAACTTAGTGTTAACGCTTTTAGGGTTTTGCTATATCCTTTTAGCTTATTCAAAACTCACAATAGTTAATAGGAGTGTAACTATCATCACTTCTCCATATAAAGATTGTTAAAACATCTTAGATGCTTTTTCATTATTGCCAATGTCTCTTTGTTTCAAATCCTTTCAACCTAATTGAAATATGGTGTTTCGGCAAAGTATATACCCAAATTGGTACTTGTAGATAGTTGCACTTATTGATGATAAAAACTCTTTCCTAGGCTTTCGACATTGTCGAAGGGTGTATTCGAGTGCCTGGATTCCATCCTTCCTTTCGACACTATCGAAAGCTCAATGAATTTTGTAATTTTCATTAACTTTAATCCCCTCTCGAAGGCATGAAACCATATATTATGGTGGATATTTAGTCCGTTGTAGTAGGCTTTCGATGCCTTCGAAAGGCTTTAGTAATGGAATAAAACATAACTTTAATGATATTATTTCACATAGTAGGATCATGGGTTTGAAAAGGACTTCTAAGAAACCTGAAAAGGATGCAGCTTCAAAATTATAGTTTTCTCTGAAGAAGTCCGAACTAGTTTCAAGGCATTCTCTTATAGCGCACTCAAGATAAAGTTGACGCGATCCTTAACGACTTTGGGATCATAGGAGTTGAAGCCATCCCTCTTGGTGAAAGTGACACTATCCATAATCCTCTCGAGGGTTATTTTGCTTACACTGCCATACACATCTGGCATGGCGGTTTCATTCCATTCCATGATTTCTTGTCAATATTCTTGAGTCACCTTGGCATAGCTCCAATTCAATTGTCACCAAATGTCTACACGTATCTTGTCTCTTTAGAGCTCATGGCTTTAGAGTCAAGCCTTCCTTCGTTAAGTGCTAAAGTTCTAAATTATCTTGGACGTCTGGTCAAGCTCAACAACTTGAATAGCCAGATTTTCAGAGCTAATCCACACAAAAAATTAATTTTGTAGGGGTAAACAAGTTTAGAGATTAGGAGACACAACTCTTTTACGTCAAATATTTTCCAAATATCAGTGGAATTTTCTCTTCTCCTCGTAAGTTGATCGATATTTTCATTTTCGTTGAATTATCTTCTCTTCTACTAAATTACGTTTTCTTATTAGGTCCCACTCCTAAAGATCTTGACGATGAAGGAAATAGAATCGTGAAATTGTTAACTGCTGCTTCGGGTAGCATTGGGAATAGGCTTACTCTATTGACGCCATGCAACCTTCAAAAACATACCCTCCTTCCCGCAAGTCAGAGAGTTCATGGACAACCCCCTCTTGTCCAACACACTTCTAAGAGCAAGCGTTTCCTTTCCTTGGGTGATCCTAAAAATTCTCTCCTTTGTCTCCAATTTGTCCGGATCAGCCTGGTAAGCTTAAGTGTAGCATTTGTAATTTACCGTCGTATTACTCCTTAGATTGTTTTGCTAGCTTATACTTTTTGGATTTTAGCAACTGCTCCTCCGACTGAATTGATCATAAGAGATCCAATCCTTCTAATTTTTGAATCCAACGCATCAACTCTGAACCAAGCCATCGCTAGGTCGAGGATGATTGCCAAAAGAAAATTGAGCGAGATGATTGCAGCGGGTCCTCCTATCAAGAAAACTAAAATTGCTGATGTCCAGTCTTCTCTTCTTTCAAAAGAGAGCGGGTCTATTGATGTAAGCAAGGCTCCAAAAGGTTCCACTCTTGATGCTCTCCCAAAATAGTTCCTTCCAAGGATGATTTCATGTCCCGCATTATTGTGTCTAATTCTCCCAGCATCATTGAGCAGATGCAAAAGGATTTGGGCACTTCAACTCCTCCCCGGGAGTTGAATCCTTCTAGATCTACATCTATGATGCCTCCCCATGATTTCGAGGGGATTGTACAGTCAATTTTAAATTCTTCATCATTCACTTCCATTCATCCACCTTCCTCTATACCCGACAAGACAAGATATTGTCGATCTCTAATTGAGCAACAACTTCTGGCATGTTTCATACTACTTGGCCTTCTTATTACCATTTCCTACTGAATTTTGACTCACGTTGTATGTTTTCTTTCAGATTTATAAAACCTTGTACTCCCTCCAGGAAAGCGCTTCGAAGTCCAGGAAACCATTTCCGAGGCCAAACAAAAGGTGTCGCAATTTTTGAATATTTCTCTTAATGACATCATCGTCAATTCTTACGAGGACGCTCTTATGCTTGCTTATTCCGACAATATCGAAAAGTGTCCAGGCTTAAGCTTCCCCTCACTTGATCCTACTCTAGTTAAAAGATAAATGGATAAAATCAAAGAAATGGAGCAAGGGATCGAAGTTCCCGAGAGAGAAGAAATTGACACCGCAAAACTTTTATCTTTCGAAGTCCCTTCTATGAGATTCTAACTCCGACGAAGAAGAAGATGATGATGAAGTCATTGTTGAGGAAGGCGGAAACGATGATGATAATGATGATGATAACCTCGACAACGAGGATATTCCCGGGGATGGTGATGATATTCCCGGGGCTTTAGAAAATGTTAACCCCGATCCTGGTGGTCGTAAAGCAAGCCAAACTGGACTTCCTAAGCCTTCTGATCTCCACGAAGAAGCCGCCAATACGATGTTGGAGAAAATGAGGGAAAAAGCAGACCCCACAAACTTCAATTCCTGTTTCTCAGGTGTGGGATTCTTTGTCTAAATGGCTTTCACTTCAAATATAACAATAGTTGATATCTTTCTATTTTAGATAAAGAAGAAATCCATTTAACTTTATAAAACAAAGCTTGAAAGAAAACAAGCGAAAATAAATAGCTTATATGGGGAGTTAGATAAACAATTAAAAGAAAATAATGCACTCTCTGACAAGTATTATAAGCTTAACAAGAGCGCTGTAGTGTTAGCGTCCTTTAAAGACCAGGAAGCCGCCCCTCGATTGAAGAGGGTGCGCCTTCGATATGACAAACTCTTGGAAGAGGAAAGGGAATTAATAATACTCTTTTGGATGTTGATTGAAGACAGGGATGTCTTAGTAGACTTTCTATACAAAGCTTATTGCAGACACCCAACCGTAGACTTTTCATACTTGGATGATTTTAGTAGGGTCCTACTTAGGCGCCAACATAGGAGATATTTAGATGAATTTGGATCTGATCCACATCCGGGGGCTAGATGAAATTTACCACAAGTCAAATCAATCCCTCATGAATTGTCTCCGGAAAAATTCAAATATTATAAGGATAAATTCATTTCTGAGGTATTCATAAAATCATTTTTGTATAAACAAGATGAACATTTTTAATTATGTAATCTTGAATTTTCTATACTAGTTTCTTTTTATACTTAGTTGTATGTTATTACGTTATTAAAGAATAAATGTCTCTCAAGCAGCTTTGTTTCTAGAGATTATTTAAGCAAATATGTCAAACTAAGAAGAGTATTTAGAAAAGGCCTCACTCTTGAAATCCTAAAAATTGGCTTGATATTGCTTTCTTAGAGATCTGCAGAGGCTTTATATGCAACATCCCCACCTTCATTTTGATTTTCTTGGCGAAGAAGAGGAAAGGCTTCTTAAGAAAATTCGAACATATCATACTAAATTAATATGCGGTCGTGATAGTCCTCCTGCCAGAGAATGGGATTATAGGAAATATCCTCCAGCCATTACTCCGGAAGGATTTAATGCCCATTTTTACAATTACTCTTTCAGCTAATCCTTTAAAAAAGTCAAAAATGATGTTTTCCGACTTTAAGTGTAATTAAACAATTGAGTGCAACAATGAGATTGTACCATTTGTTTTATTTTCTCTTGAGTTGTAACCTTTACTGTTGTAATAAAAGAAATTAGTAATTTGAGTATTAATTTTGTTTTTTGTTTGTTTAAATAGGAGTTACAGTTGTATACCACGCCACTCTCGTTAGATTCACCATCTCGTTTTACTAGCATTAGAGATAGGTTGGTAGTGGATATTGAAAAGAGGAGCCTCCTTAATGATCCTCTGTCTGCTCATCTTCAAGGCAACACTGAAGCGTTAGAATGGCGTAGGAAATTTTTGCTTCAGAAGACGATTATTATGGACCTGAATGATCAGATCACTAGTCTCTATGCAGACATCAAGGGTAAAGATGAAACAATTTATCAATTAAAACGCCAAATTAAATCAAACCCTTCGATCGACTTTGATTAAGAAATGCCTAAGCTTCTTCAACAGATAAGCGATTTGGAGAAAAAATTAAAAGATAGTCAAGCCCAGTGAAAATCCCTGGAATTTATCATGGGGGTGACATCCAAAATATCAATTTACCAACTTCTCCAATCGCCTCGTCTGTTGTGAAATCGAAAAGATCTTCATCTATAGTTATTCAAAAATTTCCAGCAACGACTAACCCTCCCCCGGGTTTAGACAAGAAGGAAGTAGATGAATGGTGTAGGAAGATCAAATTTGAAATAATGAGATATTTTTATGACCAGCAAAAGGTGAGATATTCACAGCGCATTAATGAGTATGGAGCTAGAATTCAAAAACTTCAACATGAAAAATATCTTCTTCGAAAGTACATTGCCGATTTAGAAAGGCAAAACAAAACTCTTAAAGTGCCAACAAAGCTTTCAACGGTGCTTTAAAGGCTCGTATTGAATCCGTTGATGATGCTGATCACATTAAGAAGAAGGAAACGAAGCTTAAAGAAATTCTTTGTATAGCGATTAACCATATTGTCGATCCTTTAATTGCTGAAAGTCTAGATAAGGTTGTCCAAGTTCTATGAAATTTACACTTGCACTATGTTCTTGTAAATAATTTTATAAATTATGTAAATATCACCTGGTTTGTAGCCTTTACTTGTTCTTACAATGTTGTTTTTTGAATTTGCTTCCTGATAACTTTGACTATGGTTTTTGTATTTGTCATCCCATTCAGTCTTCATTATTGATCCTGTTTTCCTGAAAAGTACAGAGTAGACAACATTTCTTATCATTAATTTGAAATCTATGCATATTTCTTTATATTATTCGCGATAGTATGAGGAATCCTGCTAATTCCAAAAATCCAAGCAATGAAAGTTAATAGATCATCATGTGGAAATAATAAGTGAAGAGAAATTCCACAGTTAGAAACGAATAGGAGTATTGAGATCCAACTTTGGTCATGATAACAGAAGACCGGAGATCCGACTCTAGTTATATTAATAGAAGTCCAGAAATCTAATTATGGAATTGATAATGGAAGGCCATAAATCCAAATCTAGCATTGATAATGGAAGTTTAGAAATCCTCTTCTGAAAATAACTAATAGAAGATCAAGGATAATTGCATAATAATAAAAGTCCAGAGATCATTATCTGGAAATAAGTCATATGAGACTAGGAATTTGAGTACAGAAATCCTTATCTAGAAATAATGGTTGAATCGAAACCCAAATTCGAGCATTAGTAAGGTAGGTCCTGGAATTAATAGAAAACCAGGAATCCATAATAGAAGTCTTGAAGCTAGATTCAGGCATTAACGAGTGAAGTCCATAGATTAATGTAAGAGAACCAAAACCCAAATTCGGGTATGAAGTCTAGAATTCCTCTTTTGGAAATCAGCCAAAGGTTGTAGATTCTTACTTGAGCTTTTTGTTTTGCACCATTCTTTAGGTTTTGATTCCTTTGACATGTGCCATCTTTTAGTGTCTGTATGTTGTCTTGTTTGGTGTGCCGCTTCTCGAGCTTAGACGTCTTAGTCCGTTGTTATCTGGTGCGCTTGGTTAGCTTATCTACAAGTAGGACCCAAGGACTTACCCAACCTCCCTCCAAGAGGTGCTCTAGCCAGGCCTTATAGGCGGGACTAAAGGTTTGTTTGGTGCCTTGGCCATGACATAGCATGGCGAGACCAAGGGCTTACTCCGTCCTCCCTTTAGGAGGTGCTCCAGCCAGGCCATAGCGTGGCGGGACCAAGGGTTTACTACGTCCCCCCTACAGGGGGTGCCTTGATCTAGTCATAGCATGGTGTGATCAAGGGCTTGTTGATGCTTTAACCTAGCCATAATGTGGTGCGGATAAAGGCTTACTCTAACCTTCCTCCAGGAGGCGCTTTGACCTGGACAACTCGGTGCGAACAAAGGCTTGTAATCATTTAAGGTAATTTCCAAGATTTAGGAGAATTCTACTCCCGACCATGTAGATTTCTCTTAGAGAAAGTGGTGCTTTATTGAATTCGACTAAGATTTCTTTACAAATCTATTGATTTTACCTTGTCTGAAAAAGTTAATCACAATTCCTTCAAGTGCTCTACATTGATTTGTCTTATGCCCATTCATCATATAATAGGGGCAGTAGGATCCTCCCCGATTCCTTTTGTATTAAGGCTTTTTCTTTTGGGATGACCAATAGTTGAGTTCCTCCTTGGTTAGTAGATAAACATTCTCAATCGATATAGTCAGATTGCATTCCTTAGGGAGTCTCGACTTGAACATTGTCTCTTGGGGATGACTTCTAGATTTTTTATTGCATAATTCTGAAGCTTCACCCTCAATGACCAATTTCTTTTTCAAAACCTTTTGAAGCTCACATTTAGGTAATATCCCACTTTTTCTTGATGCCATTTTTGCACAAAGGTGTAATAATCAGCCATCATCCCTTCTTCAAAGATAGTACCTTTGGTATAGAATTGAATTGTCTTTTTCATTTGATCAAACAAGTTATCACCCTCATCCTTTGTTCCTCCTAAAGCAAAATTGGGCGTAGGGCCAATGTGAAAAGGGTTTAAGCTCCAATTATCTGGATCATAGGATTCACCTTCTTTTTCTTAATAATTCTCAAGGCCTCCAATCTTAACATTTTCTCTTCATACAGTTTAGAATCTTCAATCGTTCTATGGGAGAATCCAATTAAATATGGCTCGAAGGATCCTTGTTCGGTCTAAAGTAAGCTTGGAATAGAATAGGGTTACAGGAAATTAAAGTTGGGAATTCAACAAGGTCGGAGCTTCAAGCCCCTCCTGGCGTCAAAAATGTTAACAAGAAAACTTGTCAAAGCCCCAAAGTAGAAAAGTGAGACTATCCCCTTTGAAAGCATCTTTCGACTCAGTAAAAGTAGTTCAGAACTCTTTCGAAAGGACCTTTTGAAATGATTGGGGATAGTTAGAACTCCTTCGAAACCTCCTTTCGAGCTAGTTGTGGTGATTTAAAACCCCTTCGAAACCCCCTTTCGAGGTGGTTGAAGTGACTTATGGTTGGGACCTATCAGATATAAGGTTATTAATTGAACAACTAGATTTCTACTCCTTCGAACGGTAACCTTTCGATTGACATTGATGCTAGTAAACCATAACAAGAAACATAGTGAGACCACAGATCATTCAATATACTCAGATAAACCGTATACTTACTTTAATAATAATTTTCTTGAATTCCAAAAAACTAAGTATTACAAAGAAGTAAAATCCCCAACTTGATTTTAGAACTATTGTTTACAAATTTAAGAATGAACAAGTATAGAATGAATGAAATCGGATCCCCTAAACAACTCCCCTAGAGTCTTATTTATAGGTGTGGGTTGGACCTTTCGAATCAGTCCTTTCGACTTTGTCGAAAGGGTGCTTTGACATGCTTTCGCTACTGTTAAATTCAGGGCGCCCTTCTAACTTCACTTCCAAATGGAACTTGAGTTCTTTCAACTTCATCGAAAGGTATAGATGCACCCTCGCTTTGTTTTTGACGCGCTGTTGCAAGCAGGAAAGGATGTGGACTTTTGATACTGCAAAAGGTATACCTTTTGGGCTCGGACTAAGTCGGAGTATGGTAGAAGGCTTGAATGTGGAAGGTGGCTTTTGAATGCATTCTTGTTGATTGACGTGGAATCCCCATCCTTTGGTATTTGGGGAGGCCATATTGAACTTATGTACGCTTTCCTTTATAATTATAAATGGTTTCAACCAATTTGAAAGGCTATCTATGCTTTCGAAGGGGTAGTTTTGGACAAATGTTCTCATGCGAAAGGTAAATGATGTCGAAACCCACTGTTTCGAAAGGTATGGCGCACATGCGGAAGCTTGTAATCTGTTGCCTTCGAAAGGTACCTTTAACACATTCGAAACACCTCTATGCATGCAAAAGCAACCATTTCGAAAGGTAATTAATTGAAGCGATTGGGTGTCCCTGTCCCCCTTTCAACATCTTCGCAAGTGCATTACTCATCCAATTTTTGCAGAAGCATCCCTTCGACTTTTTCGAAAGGTCTTGTTACTACTATCATTCTTTATGGATTCTCCTTCTGCATAATTCAAGGTTTCGATCGAGTTCGAGTGATTTTTGATGATAACATCGACCAATGCCATAGAATACGTTGTTACTATGCTTATTTGCAAATGATATAATATGTCTGTCTCTACAGTCATTTTCAAAATCTGACGATGGTGGAGGGAGCTGTTTGGGATGCTGATTGAAAAGTCATCATAATTGATAATGATTTCTAGGCCTGAGCAAAAGCATAGGACATTCTATTTCTAAATGTTCTTGGAGTTTGTTCTCCAGTCAGTTGGGAGATGATAGATATTCTACTAGGAGAACATCTGGTTAACAGATTGTGTTCGTTCCACAATCAGATTGATTTCATCATCCCTACATTTTTGTCCTATAATGAAGTTGTGCATCTGGTCAGGGCGACGAGGAGTGATGAGAGAACAAAAGAGATAATAATGGGACTGAATAGTACTGATCTGCATCATTTTGAGGATGCATCTTTCACTCTAGGTGATATGTCGCAAACCTCATGTCTCATTCTATTATACACCGGTGGCCTAGTCAAAAGTCCAAGTGTCGTTTTGTTGCTATACCTTCCACTGCTCGGCTCCTGTTCATGCAACCTCCGACTGATGGAAGGAAGTTACGAAAGAACTTTCTAATGTGAGGTAGTTATATAAAAGGGACATGGGTTTTGCTAGTATCGTGTTGTTGGAGGTAGAGAAATTGGACTTGGTTCCGTTGATGTTGGAAATAGATGGTCCAGATATTATTGTTGTGTTCTACATTTTATCTTTGAATATCATTGTTAGTTTTAATTTTTTTGAATTTTTTATATCTGACTTTGTAGTTGGTGTTTATTTTTGTATTGGAATTTGAATTTATATTCTATTATTGCTTGTTAAATATTAAATATAAATTTTTATTAATTAAACTTATTTGTTAATGATTAATAACTAATAATTAATAATTATTGCAAATAAAAAAAATAAACACTGCACATTTCATGATACTTTCAATCCAACATCTAATTAAATATTCTTCCACGAATGCCACAGCCTATAACCTATAATCCAATTTGTTTGTTAAAGCACCCTTAATTCCTTGGAAAAACCAGTAAAAAAATAATATGGTTTACACCCATATGTAGTAGTATAGTTGGCTAAATTAGATAGAAAATACTTATGATTTATACAGGTGTAGTTTCATGACTTTGCCACATGAACTCTAGTTTCATTATTGGTCCATGCACAATCATCCTACATCCATCCACTACCACTCTTTTTTTCCGAACTCCTACCCTTTCATGCCTATTCATGTTTTACTTCTTAATATCAGTAGGTTCGTTGATAAAAAAATAACGATATTTTAATACACAATTATAGAAAATGATAATCTGGAAAAATGTTAGGGCAAACCGAACAATGACTTCTTTAGTTCAAAAAGTGAACTGAACTAGCCACCACACAACTAGTATGACTTATTCAGTTGGCCATAGCTAGTTTTTTATGGTTCATGGCTAGTGAACTAAACCTGGGACTAGTGGTTAAAATGACAAAGAGATTGCCATTTTAAAAAAAAACGGTGAAGACTTTGCCTTTTGAATTAAAATCGTGAAGATTTCGCCATTTTAATTTCCAAACATTCAAATCCAAATGGCTAGTTTCCAATGGTCATCTTCCCCCCAACCCATATATATCCGACCATCTCTTCTTCTATCCCCCACATCAAAATTTTTCACTTCTTTCTTCTCTACTATACAATCATGTCTTCTTCTGCCAAAATTACAAGCAAAAAATAGCAAGCAAAAAATCCAATACCACATCTTAGAATCAACCATTCTATCTATCATACCTTTCTATCGATTTTTGCGATGTCCATCCTTCTGACCAACAACAAACCCTTCTACTGCAACACGAGTATGGTTATACGTCGTATCAAAATATGCACTACACTCAACTTTACCCTCCCCATGTTACACCTACCATCCCTCACTATCCACAACTTTATATCATTCTACTGCACCTCAATCCTACGACCACCACCTCGCCACTTATTAATTTGGTGCGATGAAGTTCATTCATCATACATGTCGTTGATGATGCAAGATGATCAATAACAACATCATCATCTTAATGCACAACCGCTAGATACCCATGACCGAGATGATATCTGGGACCTAGCAAAGTAGTATTCTTATGTTCGTTACACACCTGCCAATGTTGATATTGAAGTTGGAAGTAGTTTTGAAGAACAAGAAGGTCAAGAGGTGGAGGCGGAAAATGTTGAAGAAGGCAACAATGAAGGTGTTGAAGAAACATAGGTTCCTCAAAGCCTGGAATACAACAAAAAGAAAAGGAAGGGGAAATCTTTGAGCGGTATGTTTGGAGGACTTCGTAGGGGATTAACTTCAGCAGGAATTGAAGTTGGAATTGAATGCATTGAAATTGAGACTAGTGATGATGATATAGAAGCAAATGAGACAAGAAAGAAGCAACTAAAATTTACTCTGCAATAGTACGTATCGTTTACTATATCTTATGTTAGAATTTCGAATGATAGTATCACGGTTAACAACGTGAAAGGTGAGAAGTTTTTCCAAAAAGTTGTTGAATTCTACAATATGTTTGAGCCAATAAAGAGGGCATGGGACTTATTGAGAGGAGTTTATCGGGTAATGAACCCTTCATGCCAAAACTACTTGGCAATACTAACCAAACTTGAAACTAGACAATAAAGCAGTGCTACCTCTTATGATGTTGTAAGTTTGGTTTCAACTTTCATATATAGTTTTCATATTGTATAGATTATTTATATATTTGTGTTTTGTTAAACAGATAGAAGAAGCTTGCTAGCTTCATCAAGATCAATTACGGCATCTTTTCAAATTTCAATAGTGCTTTGAACTTCTTTTCTCCCCACTAAAATGGATGAACTCAAATAAGTTAATGTATGTGTAGCAGAACAAGACAAGAAAAATGAACTACTCTGATTCTAGTTCAAGAAGCAATCCTAGTTCTCAAGAAGGATCGCCATTGTTTCGAAATGCTAACTATTGTCCACTTGGAATAAACAAATCAATTAAATTAGAGCAGCGAAATGCGGTATTTGCTAGATTTTTAGAGGCTCAAGAAAAAATTATTGGTAAAACAAGAGAGATCTGGCAAACTTTTATAGAACAATGGATGCGATCAAGTAATGAGATTCAACAAATGCTTATGCAAGACTGCAAGTTGAAGCAAAATGCCCAAGCATGAAAGGAAATCAGCAGGGATAAGAACATGATTAAACTTATCGCTTGTGATTTGTAAGCTTTCTTCTCTACAGCAAGAGCTAGTCATCGAAGAACTCAAATCTTATCGAAGTGAGAGAGAGGAAGTGGAAGTGACACTTCTAGGGATGGATATTAAGTTGTTATTTTGTGTGTGTTTTATCAATGATGTATTTGTATGGTCAGTGAGTTTAGACTAAGTATGTATTTTCATTGTATGATTTTTATTTCAAACTAAGTATCATTGTTTGAGAAAATTTTGTTTTGTTAGTAAGAAGTAAATATACAACTTCATATACCATTACTTATAAAGCATCATACAACTAAAATAACACATTATTCTGTAAAGCATTATTCGATAAACAATTTCCGTAAACAACTTAGAATACAAGTTCACAAAGAACCCGACAATTAACTTAGCAAATAAACTCACCAACAGCTTTAAAAGACCTAAACAATTACTTTTAAACAAATTAGTAAGCAAACTACTTAGACATGTTTTACAAACTCACAGAAAATTTCACACAGAACTTAGTAAACACTTAATAAACAAACTACTTAGACATGTATTACTAATTAGTCCTAGCATTCCTTCCCTTATGCTCCCATATGTGGTCAAATAGTTGGTTATGTAATTCAAAATGTGCTACTTGATCTTCAATATGCCTTACCGTTGAAATATATTCTTCCATCGAGTTGATGTTTCTATGAGGTCTAGTATTTAAACCTGTGGACATGTCTTGTTAATCATTTTTTGATTCTTATAGCCGCCTCTTTCATAATACACAATCATGTTATGAATTATGATACATGTATACACGAGCTTGGAAAGAACTCATGCATCAATGAATCAGGTAGGATTTCATAAAACCTAAAACCTTGCTTGCGAAACACCGAATGTATGTTTGATGTCCTTTCTATAGCTTGCTAATTTCTTTGTGAAATACTTTTCCTTATCATTGCTTAGGACCGTATATCTTTGCACTAATGTTCTCCACTTCGGGTATATTCCATATACAAGGTAGTATCCATTCGACACATGAGATTACCAATTTTGTGCTCAATGTCCAACGACAGTCCATTAGCCACTTCTGAGAACGACTAAGATTGTTTTAAAACATTGATATCATTTAACAAACCTGGTATTTCAAAAATGCATGTCAAATCCATAAGTCATCGGATGCTACAACTTCTAGAATCATTGTTGACACCTTTTATGTCCGATGAACATTCCTTTCTAACTGGTCGGACAGTTTTTCCATGCCTAATGCATTCAATCAAACTACCTAACATACCAGGAAACCCCCTTGTTGCTCCTCTAGTTGGCAACCTAGCGACATCATTTGGCCCCGATGTACGTAAGTATTTATTATCGAACTCCACGATCATGGTTTTACAAAATTCTTTCATGCAATCTATCATTGTTGATAATGAAAGCTGAAATATTCATCTAACTGATCACCGGCCATTCCATAGCTCAATATTCGCAAAGTAGCCAAAATTTTAATATGTGGTGAAAATCCTGTTACAAATGCCCAGTTTAATCTATAAGTAAAATATAGGTTATTTTCATGGAGCTTTAAATAAATTCTGCTGAAAATATTAGGACTCAAGCGAAATCGACGATGGAATAATATAATATCGTAGGTTGAATTTTCGATAAAGTAGTCCTTCATCAACCTTTTATACCCATCTTTATAGTCTCTCTTGTATCGTCGATCAATTCTTCCACGAATGCTATCACGGTGGTTGGTGGAAGAGCCTTCACCAAAAATATAAGAATATCCCTATGCACATTGTTTTGTATCAAACTTTATGGTTTGATTGTGCAGCTCTTCCTCCTCATCGAACATTTGTTCCTTGTTTTTCTTATAGTAGTAAAGATAAGGATCTATGTTGTTTAGATTACTCTGTAATCTTTGCTTATTTTTATGTAGTTGTATCCTAAGTAGTTCCAAATTAGAGTATATAAAAGTACGGGAAATAAGAAGCCATTGAATGGAATCATAATGCACTGCATGACTACAGTGTATGATGGGACAAGCCATTTAATGAAATTAGAGTGCACAACATGGTTAAAGTGTATGATGGAACAAGCCATTGAGTGGCTTCAGAGTGCACAACAAGGCTATAGTAATAGTATAGGACATGCCATTGAATAACTATGGAGTGCACAATGTGGCTACAATAATGGTGTAAGATAGGTCATTGATTGTCCATGGAGTGCACAACATGTTTACAATAATGGTACATGACATGTCATTTAATGTCTACGGAGTGCACGTAGCTATAGTAATGGTATAAGATAGGCCATTGAATGGTTTCCTTCAGAAATAAGGATGGGTGACACATGTACGTTTGGAATTAGTTGATGTAAGTCATGCGGATCACAGATTTTTAACAAACACAACTTTGTTTCTTTTATGAATGCAGATGGTTGACAAGTGTGCCTTCCGAATTAGTATTTGCATGTCACGCAGATCATTAATTACTATTTATAATGTAAAGGTTGGTATATGAAGTTTATGGGATTCCAAATGGAAAATCAAACATGGAAGAGGAGTTTGATGAAGATTTCTAGGTCATCCTTGATGACGCTTATAATAACTATCCAGATTGTAGGTTGAAAAGATAGAACTTGGATACTAGGAGTAGTTATGTTAAGTTTACTAGAGCATGTCAAAGGTACGGAAAAATTATAGCCGAAGTGGAACATGAAGATGTGTTTGAGATGTCTCGATCAACATTTGACTCTCTGTACTTTATGGATCATCAGACAAACTTTGTTGGTCACACTATGTATGATCGGTGGGTTTGTTGTATTATATAGTTTGAGTGATTTTATTGTCCTATGTATTTCTATGTATTATATTTGTTCTATGTATTTTTATAGATTATGTTTGTTCTATGTATTTTATGGATTATGTTTGTTTTATATATTTCTATGCATTTCCCTCTGTGTTATCAGGTTATGTACAATTTCCAAATTATTATGATATGTTTTCTGATTCAAACAAATGTGTAAATAACAAACACACGTAACCCAACTTGACAACACCTCGGTCAATTTCATACGTAAACATAAATAAGCATACATTAGCACATGCATAAACATACTAAAACATACAAAACATGACTATACATGAACAAACACAAACATTTATTAAGATACATCAACGAGGCCAAATTTTATAGGTTAGTTCCGTCTATGACCACCTTGAAATTCCAGTGAACTTAGCATTTTGTGAAGTGGTATTATTTCTTGTTCAAGTTCGATGTCATATCCTATAGCTCATCGATGGAATGGATCATCAATCCGTTGTCATAACCGACAACCGTCCGGAAAGTTTAAGCATATATAGCACCACCGTCCAATGTTGTTTCTTACGATGGAATACGTAACTGAAACTCCACAGACAAAAAAAGATTAGATGAGAATCAACATCATGTTCTCCGTTAATCCATTGATTACGAAGTTCCCGTCCTCCTTGCCTACTTCTACGCTAGCTTCTACTTTGTTCTCCAATTATTCTACCCTCTTTTCTCTTAATCGATGCTCTCATTCCTCTATCTCTCTCATGCTCCCTTAGGTCTTCGTAGTGTCTTTTTTGCATTTAGACATACCACTCTAGCGGTGCTTGAGGAGATGAAGGATTTGGAGGGAGTTTATGACTTAAAAGACCTTCAAATAAGTATGAAGAAGAAAAAGAAGTGTGGTTATAGTCCACCATTTTGATATAATATATCTGATTGGAAGAAACGTTTATGTATTACTCAATTAGAAAGATGCTATTTATGGTACTATGGTGCACATAAAAGTAAACATCAAATAAACACAAGCATAACGTGGCTACAGTGCAATGTAAGACAAGTCGTTGATAAAAGCTGCACAACATGGCTAGAGTGGATGATAAGACAATTCACCGACTGATATCCATCGAAATTGCTATAGTGTGATACATGACAACTCAGTGAATGATATTTGCAGAATATGGCTACAGTGGAAGATGAGATAAGTCGCCGAATTATATCTGCCAAAACCGTTGTAGTGCAAGATAGACAATTTAATGAATTATAAACAATGAAGTAATAACACATCAGTAACTTTGAATATAATCATTAAGTAATACTGACTATAAACAATGAAGCAGAGTGCATAAACCATGAATAACACTGAATATAACATGATCAAAATTCAAGAATGGTGAATCTAACATGAATAAGAGTGAAAAGCATGAATAATAACGAATATACATCAGTAATGGTGCCTAAAGTATGAATAACACTGAATATAAATCAATCGTAGTGCATAAACCATGAATAACACTAAATATAACATGAATCGGTACATAAACTATGAACATAAACACTGAAATATACATAATGGGTACATAAATCAAGATACATAAAACATGCCACTACTTATCTGTAATCGGAATAGCATCGACGTGACTCATCGTTGTCATCTATGCTAGATAAGTGTTTAAAGTATAGACCATAATCAGAGAATCTCTTTTGCTCCGCCTCTAGCTCAACTTAGTCGTGCCTGTGCAGATGCCTCTACCTAAGATTGATAAAACTGCTCTGATGCTTAGGCATGTGCTATCTGCTCTACTTGTCAATGCAATGCATCTTCGTAATAATCAATAATGTGAATGTGCTTTACATATCCAGTATGGTGGAGTCCCATCTACAAGTCGAATAGATCACCATATGATATATGGGTAGGATTCGGATGTTGGTCGAGTGCAGAAGAGCGAAACACAACATAACGGTCAACTCTAAAAGATGTAGGCACTATAATAGTTCAACCAAAATGACTAGCAGTTGACATGTAATCTGATATGATACCCCTGACTAGGATGGGTAAGATCCTCGATAGCTGAGGTACTATCACATGACGTATAACAGCTGGCCCTACCAAATATATCGACATTGCATGAGTAACAGCGTCGCCAAACGTAGTGTAAAATTTACACCAAAAATCCACCTATGATGGACTAGTAATAACAAATATGCATGTCAGCTACCATTCAGCCTCTCTCGTAGCAACAAATTGGTCAGAATCATAAATCATACAATAATACATATGAGAGTATAGATCATCGGAATGGCATCATGGTCATGCAACTGTCTCCAAGACCTCTCACTGAGATACTAATAAGAACCGAACAATATAGGATACGAATTTAGAGAAAATCTCCGCACGTTGAGCATCCTTGCCAACTGCAGAAACTCAAGCACGATCGAGTCGCTACTATCAAATAGATGCCATTGCTCTCCATGCATCCTCAAGTCGATCTGGTTATGACCAACCAAATTTATATGATGAGATTTATTTTTCTCGGTCTTCCTATTATTTGCACACCAGAATAATAAACGAGGAAAAAAGTAGAAGCATCTGAAGTAACTATCACGAAATTAAAGTTTCTGGAATAGTCAAAATACCAATACTGTAATAACTCCCAAAAACCAAATAATGAAAGCTATGAATCGAAAACAACGTACTATGCATCAAAACATATGTATAGGTAGGCAAGTATGAGAGTACCCCTATCATACATGATAATGCAGTCAAAGTCCAAACCTACCACTGTCTCAATATAGGCGACCTATATATTACTGCTACTATTACTAAAAAACAAGTTCTGCATAAAATATAGTACAAACGGTCGAGCAAGTTCCAAATCATACTCTGCTGAATACGCCATCGGTATGTTGTGGCAACTATAGTTGCACTAACTATGATTGTAGTAGCGGTCTGATAAGATGTTGCTGAAGTATCCAAATATGGAAAAAGATCATAAACAAGCATGGGATTACGACACCTATTATCATATGGAAGCGATGAAAAACTAGCCACTCTTATGCTAATACAATGAGCATAGAAAAGTCTAACGGTGTTATCCATAACTCAGTACAAGAAGATTGAAATGTATATGTGGTTTTATAACACTGACGAGCAATGGAAGCACGCAATTGTCCATCGTCTTTAATGACATTATTGTTGCCTAGAATATTAAATTACTAACAAGTTAAACTAAACTAAACTAAACTATAATAAATTAAAGGAATATTGTTTAACTTAAACAAACGATTAAATTACCTAAGAAATAATGAAATCCAAGCTCGTGGAGTAATGTTACAACTCTAGGAATGTTTGTCAAATGCTTCTGAAAATATTTTAAGGTATTAGATGACGAACCGTAGGAACGAATATTTCGTGACTGTTTTAGTTAAACGAAATCTTAAAAATACGTAATAAAATGATAATTTACTTTAAATATAATATGTAAAAAAAATACTTACAACCAAGCTAATATGCATGATGACATGCACATCTCCTTCTATAAGTACCCGAAAATCTAAAAGAATCTTCCGCACACTCAAGTTCGGGTCCTCGAAACTACACAGCTCGCAGTTTTAGTAAAAATCTACCCCACTCCTTTACGGCTCTTGCCTGCTCGACCACCTCGGTGGCCTCCACCACCCGTTCGACCTTCGCAACCACCTTCGTCTCCACCCTCCTGGTCGGCATTTTCGGCATTTTAAAGTAACTTTTCTATTTTGTGCTCATTTCCAAATGGAACAATCACATTCTCTCCTTCGTGGTTACCGCCACCACTATTACTTTTCCATGAACGAACCATTAGTCCCCACTCCCTCCAGCACACATACCTATTTTTATCAAAAACGGTTTGTTGGCTTGTTTTCCGCTTATTTGAATGCGCAACTGATTTGTTCAGAGCAAAAAGTGAAAAGTGGTGTGAACTGAATAGGTCTGTTGTTGATAATGGTTTTAGCTTCAAACATAATAGTGTATAACCCGTGCGTTGCACACGGTAATGTTATTAAAAAATAATTTTTAAATTTTAATTATTGTTAAAAATTGAGTATTTTTAAGCAGTATATGATAAATTTATTGAAATAAAGAAATTTATAATTTAAAATGACATGCAACACTCAGATGTAAGGTAGAAGGTTGCCAACCACATATTCTTATTGGAATTATTGTCCTAACTCGGTAATAGCAACATGTGTGTGCGCGCGTGTTTTTTTACTATATATGTAAATAGTTGACGTTATGTGATACATGTATTTTTTAAATAAATGGATGAAAAAATTGAGTTTTCCATGTCTATTAATATGAGTATTGTATATGTATGTGTGTGTGTGTAAGGATTTAATGAAATTACGAATATTACGTAATTGAATTTATTTAAATATTTTAAATTAATGATCAACTTAACTAATTAAATATATGCAGCTGAATGTTAGAAAGCAGGGTAAAAAATGAGAAGAACTTTGTATATAGTTGTAGTTGAGAAAAACATCTTATGATCAACTTATATGCGCATGAACTTTTATACATTATTTGAGATTTCAATTAGTAAACATTTTTTTAACTTAGCAGTTAACCATAAATTTCACATTGTTGTATGAGTGTCATGTTTGGAACTTCAATATTTGCACACAAAAAAACATAATAGCGTTAATTTGAGTTATGAGCTGGGTAAGTTTGAATATCACGTTGAAAATGAGAATGTCTACATAACTTAATTTGTATTAGATTAATCTGTGCTTTCACATCTCAATGTTGTTGAAAATAAGAATGTCTACATAACTATAATTTGTATTTGAGCAATCCGTGCTTTCACATCCCAATGTTGTAAAATATAAATTTATCCTTTAAAAGTTGTAAAAAACGTAATTTTTGTACTACAATGTATGATTTTTTTAAAGATAAATGAATCATGAATTAAAAATATATTATTGTTTATGTTTACATTTTATGCTATGCGATTCATATATCTTTATATATGAATAAAAATAACAATTTTATTATCTTCGCTTATATATATATGAGTGTTGTATACATACTTAAATTGGTTTATTTTAAGATTTATTAGATGAATTAATAAATATTAGTTAATTGAATTTATTTGAATGATTTAAAATAAAGATTACATAATTGGTTAACACATGGATATGGGTAAAAAATATTAGGAGAGAATTGAGAAGGGTTTGTAAGTAACTATAGAAATTTAAAATATAGGTGTTTAAAGCTAAAAATATAATTTTTTAGTGCAATGCATGATAACTTCATTGAGATATACGAATTAGGAAATAAATTTGTTATTATTGTTGATATATATAATTTGTGCTATGTGATTTACATATCTTTGTATGCAAATGAAAATTTTGTTTTACTAGTTTGTTGATGCTACTTTGGTATTTTAGGATTTACACGACGTATCTAATATTAGTTAACTGAATTTATCAAATGACTTAAATTTTGAATTATGTAATTAATTTAAATGTATGGACTTAAATGTAAAATATTAGAAGAGAATTAAGAAGACATTTGTGAATAAGCATATGAAATTTTAAAAGTATGTATTTGATTATATATTGGCATTAGAAGTTTAGTAGAATAACTATAAATTAATAAATTATAAAAATTTAAAAATAAAATAGAAAGAAAATTAAGAAGAATTGAAAAAGCTGCTACAATTAATAAGAGAGCTTGAATTTTTTTTGGTTTACTATTGTTTAATAGATTTATCTCTGTAAATCCAAATAACTTTATGTTCTAACGGAAGCGTATTAATTTTTCAAGTGAATTTATGTATATACTAAATTTATGGCTTAGTATACCTTGACTCAAAATATATTTGTCCTCAATAGTGTTTCCGCCAGCATAGCTCTTTCTGGTTGCAGCATAAATAATGTGAAAAATAGTTTAGCCATTAATTATTTATGTTAAATTCATGTGCTAACGTTCAATGGTCAGGTTAGGAAAAAAGGAATATTATATTATCATTATTTTAAAGATGTGATGTGTAGATGGGATGTGCAGGAGTGTTGTGTATGTGTGCTACAGCACAGACATTTGTAATACATGCATAGGATGCATGATAAACAAAGCAAAAATTCGGCTCTCGCTCTGAACTTTTAACATTTTCCGGACAATCTACTTTGTCGAACGGTACTTAACTATCGAACAACGGTAATTCGGTGGTTGATAACCATAAAAAACGGTATTGATTGGCGGTTGTTTACCGTGCAAAACAACGCGATGGTTGATCGCCGTATGAAATTACTTCAATATTAGAAAGCATCCAAATTTTATTCCGTTTATTATTTTTTTCTTATAATATTAGAAATAGTAAAACTGCATGTCCTTAACAACACATTTGTATCAGGACTATCTAAAGATCATGTCTTGTTTTCCAACTTAAGCAATTAATTTATTACCTTAAAACCCTAAACTTACCAGCATTATTTTTACGAAATACTGATTCAGTTCTGTTTTCCAAGCGAAATCTTACCCATAGAAAATCAAAAGGGAGGGAATATGCAAAAATTATAATTTGAATAAATAAGTTAATAAAATAATCCATAAGAATATTTATAGTCTATATCAAGTAATTAATAATATGTGAATTATGATTTATAATCATAACCATAAAATAAACTGCAAATATATTTACAGGAAAATAGGTATAAGGACAAACTTAAAAAAAAATTAGGCTGAAAGATACCAAGTTTGTTTTTTAGGCTGAAGGACAATGCTAGTTAGAACCAGCATTTTGTATGGTGTAAAACTGAATATAATCCTAGATATAACTAGCATTTTGTATAGTGTAAAAGTTGAATATAATACTAATTATAACTAATATTTGTCTTTCAACCTAAAACTGAAATTTGATTTCCTTGGGCTTAATTTTTTTTTAAAATTTGTCTTTTTTTCTAATTCTTTCATATATTTATATGTCAAAATTTTGGGTTTAAATGTAATATAATGCCCTATATGATTTTTGAGCGTTGTGATTTGTACTCCTTTGAATACTCTTCTAATTAGGTTAGGTTAATGTTCGGAAATGGGATTCTGACAGAAGGTATGTTAGGAAAGCCAGGTTAAACCCAAAATTCAAATAAAAAAATGGGAAATTCAAAACGTTACAAAGTTCTTAATTTCTCTACTGAAATTTTGACAAAAATTGCTTCTTAGCTTCGAGCAGCTGTCGCCATTAACTGCAAATTTCTCTAATTTCCACCTAAACTAATTGTATTTCCTTTTCAATTTCCGCGTAAATTTAAAAATTTCAAATACTACCCTCATTCAATACACCCTGTCATCACCAAATTCCAGCCTGTCTCTCCCTTTATATAAACCCATCGGCTTCTTCTTCAGGTCTCCTGCTCTATTCAGATATCCCAGAAAAGTAAACCAAAATTCTACTCAAAAAACAAGAACTCAAATACCGAGAACAAAATAAAGAAACAATGGGAATGTGCATGTCACACGGATCCTCATCGGTGGGCCCCACATCGTCGTCGAAGCTCATCCTACCGGACGGGCAGCTCCAGGAGTTCGACCACCCGATTAGACCTTCCTACATTCTCGAAAGAGACTCCGACTACTTCATCTGCGACGCCGACGACATGGAGTTCGAGGGCTACGTCACCCCCCTCGGATTCAACGAGGAGCTCAGGCTCGGCCAAATTTACTTCATGCTTCCTAAATCGATGCTGAAGCGTCCGATCTGCTCTGAGGACTTGGCCAGATTGGCCGTGAAGGCGAGTAAGGCGTTGGTGAATGGACGGACGCCGTTGGATTTGAGTCTGACGGTGGAGAAGAGGAGTGAAAGCCGGAGGAGTAGGAGAGATGGTGCAGCTGGTAGGGGAAGAGGGAGAGGGAGTCGATTTGCTACGGAATTGAGCGTGATTGTCGAGTGATG
Organism: Allium fistulosum; assembly: GCA_030737815.1. Classification (NCBI taxonomy): domain Eukaryota; kingdom Viridiplantae; phylum Streptophyta; class Magnoliopsida; order Asparagales; family Amaryllidaceae; genus Allium; species Allium fistulosum. The sequence continues at coordinate 370,508,638 of CM060902.1, read as the reverse complement.
ATCCCAAGTGAGGTTTTTAGTTTTGTGTACAGCAAATGAGTTTAAAATGTTTAATTTATTTTAGAGTTGAATTTGAATCGGAGGTTATAATCTTCTGATGTCCGAATCTGTTAGTGGGAAACATGATCTTATGCTGTTCAAATCTGTTTGTGAGAAAAAACCATTTTTATCTTGCAACTCCATTTTGCATATATGTGATTTATCGTGACCAGGGTCATTTTCTAATCAAAGCAAATGATTGTGTATACAAAATTAAAATTGATCAATTTTTTAGTAACTCCAAATATTATTGAGTGTACCCTTGATTTTTATTTTCAATTTTTTTCCCCTACAATCAAAATTCATTCTCTTCTGTTAATTTACTTATCCACTTTATTCCCTCTTTCTAAATCACTGATTTCGTTTTTTCTTGAATAAAAAATATACCATATACATGAACATGTAATATTACTTACAAAACTAGTAAAGTCATTAGCTGTTATGAAAGCTTTTGGTTTTAACTGATTTATACGGTAAATTTCTCATTACCATACCATTACCGGCTAATCAGTTATCTTTCTTTTTAGTAAAAACTGTATACCGGTATAATAGGTATTTCGAAACTAACAATAACGGTAATTTACCAGTTCATTTATCATACATGGACATTCTTGTAGTACGTTGTGCTATAGGCATTTTGAACAATGTAAATGATTAAATTTAGTTTAGTGATTCAATTTAAATGATGTTAAATACGCTTCTTCTGTTTTACATTGATACCTTTTTTTAAGTGACACGATGAAATGTATAATGAAGCATTGTTACAATGTTAAAATATATTAAGTTTTTGATTTTCTACAAAATGATAATTTAACATTTTCAGTGTAACGGTTACCAGTTTATCGATATAACAGCCTTTGGTATGCCAGTTCAATCGGTAACTGTGACGTAAGTTATTCTAGCTTAACTAGTAAACAAGGTACGATAATAGTATTTGTAAAATGGTAATGGTAACCATTACCCAAACAACCCTAGATTTATTGAATTGTTTCTACAATCACTAACATGCATGGTGGCTTCATGATTATTTTACAATAATAAAATGATGACCCAGTTTCCCAACTTATTTTGAAACTTCTTGAATGAAATTTTGAAAAGTATTGTTGCAAACACTCCACTTTTGGTGAAGACGTGGTCTTTTTTTAAAGAAGTTGTTTTTGTACTGAGGGGTACCAACAAAAAAGCTTCCTCCTATAAGTATATTGAAAATCGATCAGTTTATCTTTTTATTTTTTATCATAATTTTCTTTAATCTTCGCTATTCTTCGTCTTTAGTCTTTAATGCAAATCAATAATCAATGTACAAATTAAACCTATCTGAAGATGAAATTTCAAAAGAGAATAAAACAAGATTAATTGTTACAAAAGAAACCATCTGTGAAAGCAATTGTTACAAAAAAAGTAAGTTTTTTTAAATTCTATCGTTTTACACATTAAGTTGGTTGTCGACAATAATAAATCGAATTAAATGATGGATAAAATAGGAAGGTGTTTTTTGTCTGGAAGTGGAAGATTGGTTCTCACCAGTAGTGAAAGCTAAATTGAACTTAGTGAAAAATGTAAGTGAAGAAGAAGATTGGTTAAAAATAAATATGGGTAAAATAAGAAAAGATATATATTATTTTTACAGCATAAGTATCTCTGATAATAATTTTAAATTTAGTGGTGTGCAAATAAAAAATGACATTCTCTTAACCAAAAGCGGAGTGTCACTAACAATATCCATTTTGATATAATTATTTTTAAACAACAATTATAAATAGATAAGTAGAAGAGTTGTGTATAATTTTAATTCTAAGCTAAAACAAACAAATAATTTTGCTTAAATCTACTTATGAAATATATCCATAAGTCGCAAGTAGTGAATTGTTGATTCTTACTAAATTACAAAATAATAAAGTTGGAATAAGTTAATGACAAGTAAGTTTGGATTACTTATAAGTAGTATCCAAACATGCTCTACATATATACACATAAATGTAATGTGAACAAAAAATAATTAGAGAATACAAAAATATATACTTGTTATTATCCTTTTTTAACTGTTTGGAAGAAGGTTTTAAATTTATTCATTTGGGAGTGCAAAATTGCTAAAATCATCACATATATACACCATATATTTAAAACTAAAGGTTGTTCCGAAACTTTCCCTTTTGTTAAAAAATGATCTTATGTATTTTCTTTTAATCCTCCAACATTCTATAACTTCAACCATAATTATGATAATTTTTATATATAATTCATTTCAAACTAGATGCTTTTTATGTTTAAAACTATTACTTTATTTTAAAACATTTTCTTACCCATAAAATCTGTTCTTTCCATTTTATGTCTGGATTCTCACTCAACTTTCACAAATCAAACAAATTGATTTATTTAAAACATGCCAAAAGCTATCTAATTATCCTATTTTGTAGCCTAAATTTTACATTAAAGTCTATTTGCTTCTTAAAACTTTATTTAAAGTTGCATTAACAACGCTCTCATTCGTAAAATATGCCTTAACACACGACATACATGTTTTCTATCCTCCCTTTCATTCAATAATGAATGCTACACATTAACTCTTAATGTTTTAACTTTCTATAACTTCAAGCTTATATACATAATTGATTCCACACTAAATGCATTTTTATTATAAAATTACATAATTATGATAATTTATATACATAAAATCTTTGATCGTTGATATTCATTTTAATCGCAATTATGAGAATAAAATCCTCATTGTCTATGATATTAATATCCTTATTTCCATTTACAACCCTCTCTGCATTCATTATTCCTTTATAATCTAACTATAATTTCTTCAACTTTCCATATCAATACAACTTTTTTATATTTCTTAAGCAATACACATTTTTTTCATTTGAGTGCATTGTTACCACCTAATTCATGGGGATCTTCATCAAATAGTGTGGTAATTATCATTTGTAACATCCCCCATTTTGAGGCCCCGAAACCAACCGCTATAGATGCTGCAGTCATCTATAGTATTACTTTCCGGTGACAAAATGCGGTAATGTTAATTGTATCAATAACGTCAGAAGCACAAGAATATGAAATTTTCTTGAACCCAATTTCAAAACAACTTTCACATTTCATTTCAAACATAGTATTTCTATTTATTACATAATTTTAAACATTGCCCAGGTTCAGATAAAACATAATTCTTACAAAATACTCCAAGAGCGACATATGAAGATGCCCCCTTGGTTGATCAGAGTTTACTACTAGACACTTATAACAATTGTCACTACATACATTCCAACAGAACGAAAATTCAACACGGCGGATAATATACATATAGATTCTTACATAACTAGATCTGTCTCCTACACATCTTTGAAAACTTTATTCGTCCAACCTACATAACTTGTGAACCTTACTCTCGAACTACTCAATTGAGTACCGAGAGTTAAAAGAGAAAAAATCATATGCATGCATGCAACTTGTGTTTTCCCCTCACTAGTATCCTCTAAGTATATGTCTTTTATAAATCAAACATCTGCAACCACAATAGTTAAACTAGATAATATAAACAATCATATGCATGCATGCAACTTGGGTAATCATGACCAATCTGTCTAAATTTATGGACTATCTGTCCCAATAGCATAGTTTTCTCAGGGTAACTACAAACCTATATGGTTGACTTGGACCTACCAGATAAACAAAATTTTCTAACTTACCGTTAGAAGGAAACTGGACAGTATGTCCAAACTTATGATTCCTAGGGTCACTTTAATCCTAACGGTTTTGCGGGCTAACAAATAACCTATCTTATCTTTGTGTATTTCTTTCTGCGCGTAAACCTACTTTTAATCTTATCCATGACAAAGCCTTACGCACTGGAATTGTGGATTAATATCAACTAAAGGCTAATAGCTGAAGTATAGGTAGCGACCCTATACCAGTTCCATTTGGTTTTCTAATCTCTGAGTCAAAGCATCCTATCATAATTTATTTAAAGGTAATAAGAACAATAATTCTTTAGTAAAACTCTGGGTTAAATACCCGTTTCTATTTCCTTTAAACAAAACCTTTATAAACGATTCAACCCTTGAAATCATGTCTAAAATAAGGAATTTTTTTATCCATTTACTTTATCCAAAATACTTATGCCAAGATATATGCTTTTATAAAATAATATTGATGAATTTCGAAACCACTTAGGGGTTGTCGCCCCTTAAAACTATAGGCTATAAAGCCAAACTTAATAAAACTACCATATTGATGAAACTCGACGTCAATATCGCCACTAAGGGTTACCGCCTTCTTCTATAATGAAACCATGTTAAAGCCTTTGACCTGCAAAGTATAAGGCCATAGAGCCAAAATTTTTTACATCTCATGTATAGATTGCCCACTATAAACGCCGTCGTCATTGGTTTGCATAGTATAAAGCCTTAATACTTAAAGTTGTGGCAATAATGACATTGATGACTTTCGACATCAATGTCATAAAGAAAAGCGCGGCGTCATTACAGCCATTATAAAACAAGTGGCATCATTGCCTTAAAGAAAAATGCAGCAGCATTAGGACCAAGTTTGATAACATACAACATCATTATAGCCGATATGAAAATATGCGGCACCATTATAGCTGATATTAAAATAAGTGGCATCATTGCCTTGTAGGCTCGACAACGTTATAGAGAATATGCAGCATCATGCCCTTTTATATAAAATGCGGCACATAGGCACACGACGTAGATAATATACGTGGTATCATTGACATCGTTAGTGTGCATGCCAACGTCGACTCCAACCTAAATGAATTCAATCCATATCTCATGGAAGTGATATCCTATGCATTCACCAAGGTCGACATTGTTTAATGGCGGCACCATAGCCTTCGGCATCAATGACTTCAGCATGGCAAATATTGTAAATAACATAACAAATGTTTTATTTCTCAAAATAGTAATATCTTTCACCAAATCTTTTTATTTGTCAAATTCTTATTGGATAGTAATTCTCTTTATCAAATTTATTTTTGGAAAACTGCTCTAGGGTAGATTTATCTTTCTGAATCTAATTTTGCAAACCACCATCTCATATTAATATTTTAATATAATTTTTAGGCGTTTCTAACCTAATAAATTCATAATAATTCGTAAATACTTGGCAAAAATCCCTAAAAATCACAATAAATCAGATTTTATAATGTAAAAAATTTGGTACCAAAAACATTATTTTATTATTTTTGATAATTAAAATCCAAAATAAACCATTTTTTCACTTAAGAAAATCATAAAATATTCAAACTTGCTTGGAAAATTATGAAATTAAAAACCTACTTCTAAAATAATGTTTTAACATCATATCAAAATTTCAAGTCGTTTGGGTGTCATAGATAGGTTTTCCCACTTAAACCTATTAATAAATTTCATCATAAAGCATATAATCACTCAGTCAATCAAAATATGGCATCAGAAGATTAAAAGATTTTGGGTTTAATCCTAAAACCAAATTTTAACAAGCATATTAGAGATGGTTATTGTTAACCCGCCTTTTGGCAAGGCCGCGGACAGACGGATTTAACTTAAACAACTTCACAACTATCGAGACTAAAGTATGATGGATTCGGTTTGAAATGATGAAGTTCACTTGGATATGCCGTTGGGAAAAGGAGTGGAGAAATTGCATGGCTCGGCCTAGGCAGTTTGGCAGATGTCGCTCGGCATTGGGATGGTTCGGCGTTGGAGGCTGCTCGGCATTAGAAGGATCGATCGGCATTGGAAGAATGTTCGGCATAGAAGGATCGATCGGCACTGGACGAACGTTCGGCATAGAAGGATCGATCGACACTAGACGAACGTTCGGCATAGAAGGATCGCTCGGCATTAGAGGAGCGTTCGGCATAGGTGGATCGTTCGGCATTAGATGAGCATTCAGCATAGATGGACCGTTCGACATTTGGGTGTTCGGCATTTGTATGTTCGGCATTTGAGTTGTTCGGCACTCCATGGTGGATCGGCATACCTCACTTCGTTCGGCATACCTCACCTCGCTCGGCATTGCACCTCGCACCTCCATACCCCGGTACCTCGCACCTCGATACCTCTGCACCTCGCACCTCCATACCTCGCACCTCCATGTCTCGGTACCTCACACCTCCATACCTCGCACCTACACACCTCGGTACCTCGCACCTCCGTACCTCGATACCTCGGTACCTCGCACCTCCCAACGTTCGGCATGAGGAGATCGTTCGGCATTCACACCTTGTTCGGCATTCAGCGTTCGGCATCTATGGTTCGGCATATGGAGACCACTCCATTTGGGCTGAGGTACTCGGCTGCCAGGCCCACCAGGGAAGTCCAACCCATCTTTGTCTATAAATAGAGAGGTAGAGGCACAATAAAAGGGGATCTTCTTTCTGCTCTCTTACTTTCTCTTTTCTAAGGCTAAGGCAACTCTGCCATTTTGTAACTGTAATCGATTATTACAGCAATAAAAAGCAAACTTCTGGAGTGGACGTAGGCCGGAGTTAGCCGAACCACTATAAAATCTGTTGTTCTTTACTGCTTTCATTTCAGTTTTAACTGTTCTTCACATTATTACTCTCTACATACATTCTATCTCTGAGTTGTGACTGGTATTTGGTGCTTTCATCTTGTTTTGGGGGTTAGTGACCAATTTTGGCGCTAACACTTTGGTGCTTCCACTGAGAACTGAAACACTCAGGAATTTTGGAGTTAGGAACTTGGATCTTAGAAAGCAATGGCAAGACCACCAACGAGGAAGCAAGCAGTGGAAAGGAGCAATCAGGAAGGAAGTCAAGCGGCATCTTCTGGAGCTGGGGAGGGTCATGCATCCATCTACATAACCCGGGACGAGTGCAAGTGATGATGAATTCTATGCAAGAGCAGATGATGAAACGGTAAGAGGAGATGATGCAGGCTCTTCTTAGGCAATTTGGACAACCAGGAACTGCAGTTGATCAAGATCGTGGAGCTGGACCAGAGGAACTCAACCAACGGACAGATGGAGTGAATCAGCAGGGGGCAGCTCCCAATCAACAAACAGTTAACAATCTAGATGGACCTAGACTCGGGGGCACACCACCAGGTGATGCTGGACCAGTTCATGGAGGGATACCGGATAACGCTACGCGGCCTGACATCGATAGGAATACATGAGTACGTGATGAAGAATATGTGCCAGAATTTCCTCGAGGACTTGGGGGGCAGTCTGGATTGGTTGGAAACACTGGATTGGCTGACATTATCAGGAGGACTATTCGCGGAGGTCTGACAAACAGGGATTCAGAGGGAGTTAACAAAAGTCCGTTTACCCGGAACATCAGGACAGCTAGGAATCCGCCCGATTTCAAACTACCCATTCTGGAAGTATACAACGGGAAGACGGATCCCACCGACCACTTGATGAGGTACACTAGGCATATGGAAGTGCTGGGGGCAACGGAGGAGGTTATGGCCCGATGTTTCCCCCTGTACTTGACTGAAATTGCTGCTATGTGGTTTAGACAGCTGGAGGATGGATCCATTGGAACATGGACAGAACTGGTGGACAAGTTCTTAAGTCAGTTTCGAGTTCACATAAAAAGGCCAAAGAACGTGATGACGCTAACGTCAGTCAAACAAGGGGCAGATGAATCGCTCAGGACATTCTTAACTCGATTTAATGCAGCAGTTGCCTCGGTGGATCGGCTAGATCCATCAATGGTTCTGATGGCTGCGGTATCAGGAGTCAGAGATAATTCGGATTTCAAAGTATCGTTGATACGGGACCCACCTTTGGATCTTGGGGAATTCTTTCATGAAGCTGAAAGATTTCTTCGACAAGAAGATGCATGTTTGGACATGAGGCCAAAGGAAGTAAACACGACTAAGGATGGAGGACTACCCGGTAAAAGCTCGGGTGGGGGCGAGGATAAAGGTAAAAGGAAGCGCTGGGGAGAACCAAAGTTCTCCACTTACACAGGATTGAACGCAACGTTGGAGCGGATTTTCTTAGATACTCGAGATCGCCTTCCCTATCGAAGGCCATCGAGGAGGGAACCCACAGAACGTGAAAGGGCATCAGGAAGGCACTGTCTCTTTCATGACCTGGACGGGCATGACACTAACAACTGCCGACATCTAAAGGATATAATCGAGGAGCATATAAGGAATGGTCAGTTGCGACAGTATGTCAGAACTCGGAATGCGGCGGTGGAACAGGAGCAGCCACCGCCTACCTTGAACGACGAGGGCATGAGGCCCAGGAATGGTGGCCGATTGGTCATCAACTAATTTTAATGGTTTGGAATAAGTAACAAACTCCGGGCAAACGGTTAAATCACTTACTCATGTACGGGGTCGGAGATAACCCTCAGGCATGCTCTGAAATGATGGCTTACCGAGACGCCCGGGTTTGCGAAATCTGTTTTTTCCTTTGACTTGGACATTTGCTTTTTCTGGTTTGGTTTTGGAGTTTGGTTTGAACTCCCTATTTTGCTCATTTTCTGGTTTGGATTCTGGTTTGGATGTTTGTTTTTTGGTATGGATTTTTGATATGGGTTTCTGGTTTTCTATTTGGATTTGGATTTCGGATTGGATTTCGATTGGATTTTCTCTAGATTTTTGGCTAAAAGGTCGTCGAGTATGGACTATGCTTGGCAAGGGTCCAGAGAGACCAGGATTCGGCCTAGGACCTAGGCCGTATACTATCGGTTACTATTTTAGGTCGTCGAGTATAGACTATGCTCGGCAAGGGTCCGGAGTGACCAAGATTCGGCTTAGGACTTAAGCCACGGCATTCTTCGACGTTCAGGGACACTGAACCATGAACACCATGGAATTACTTAACGTAGGTCGTCAAGTGTGGATTGCGCTTGGCAAGAACCCGGAGAGGTTACGGATTTGGATATTGGCTATGAATAGCTAAGGATTCGGACAAGGACCCGGAGCGGTCCCGGATTTGGATATCGACCCGGAGAGGTCACGGATATGGTTATAGGTTATTGGATATGGATCGATTGGAACTCGGTAGTCGGGTTCAGATGGATCTGGAATTGGGTAAGGAATTGGTTACTGGATAAGAATCAGACATCGACTCGGAACAGTCGCGGAAATGGATCAGGATATGGGCGTGGCACTCGGATAAGATGGCTTGGTAATGGATTGGATTATGAATCGGAAAGTATGGATGTGGATAACATACATACTTGGGATATTAGACTTGAGGCTATTCAAAACACACCTTTTACAACAAGTCATGTTTTGGGGGGCAAGTGTTAACCCGCCTTTTGGCAAGGCCGCGGACAGACGGATTTAACTTAAGCAACTTCACAACTATTGAGACTAAAGTATGATGAATTCGGTTTGAAATGATGAAGTTCACTTGGATATGCCGTTGGGAAAAGGAGTGGAGAAATTGCATGGCTCGGCCTAGGCAGTTTGGCAGATGTCGCTCGGCATTGGGATGGTTCGGCGTTGGAGGCTGCTCGGCATTAGAAGGATCGATCGGCATTGGAAGAACGTTCGGCATAGAAGGATCGATCGACACTGGACGAACGTTCGGCATAGAAGGATCGATCGGCATTGGAAGAACGTTCGGCATAGAAGGATCGATCGACACTGGATGAACGTTCGGCATAGAAGGATCGCTCGGCATTAGAGGAGCATTCGGCATAGGTGGATCGTTCGGCATTAGATGAGCATTCAGCATAGATGGACCGTTCGACATTTGGGTGTTCGGCATTTGTATGTTCGGCATTTGTATGTTCGGCATTTGAGTTGTTCGGCACTCCATGGTGGATCGGCATACCTCACTTTGTTCGGCATACCTCACCTCGCTCGGCATTGCACCTCGCACCTCCATACCCCGGTACCTCACACCTCGATACCTCTGCACCTCGCACCTCCATACCTCGCACCTCCATGTCTCGGTACCTCACACCTCCATACCTCGCACCTCCATACCTCGGTACCTCGCATCTCCGTACCTCGATACCTCGGTACCTCGCACCTCCCAACGTTCGGCATGAGGAGATCGTTCGGCATTCACACCTTGTTCGGCATTCAGCGTTCGGCATCTATGGTTCGGCATATGGAGACCACTCCATTTGGGCTGAGGTACTCGGCTGCCAGGCCCACCAGGGAAGTCCAACCCATCTTTGTCTATAAATAGAGAGGCAGGGGCACAGTAAAAGGGGATCTTCTTTCTGCTCTCTTACTTTCTCTTTTCTAAGGCTAAGGCAACTCTGCCATTTTGTAACTGTAATCGATTATTACAGCAATAAAAAGAAAACTTCTGGAGTGGACGTAGGCCGGAGTTAGCCGAACCACTATAAAATCTGTTGTTCTTTACTGCTTTCATTTCAGTTTTAACTGTTCTTCACATTATTACTCTCTACATACATTCTATCTCTGAGCTGTGACTGGTATTTGGTGCTTTCATCTTGTTTTGGGGGTTAGTGACCAATTTTGGCGCTAACAGTTATCGTTATTCACCTTAATTTGATGAAGCAACTTGAGATTTGAGTTTGAATTTGTTTCCCCTAAGCCTTAATCATGTTTCCTAGCTTTTCTTCGTCTTAATGCTCTCAACAAGGGTCGGCCTTGATTTAGTTTAGGTTTGTTTGAATGAAAGTGAATGAGGGAGAAGGAATGCAAGGGTTTATGTTTAGAAATTATGGCCTATTCCTATTTTTCCATTAGCATGAATTCCTCCTCCTTATCTAATTTATAAGCATTCTTGTTAATGATATAATCGACAACATCCGAAGGTGCATTGGATTGAAAGTGGATCAGAAGAAGATCCCTTTTGAAGGGCTTCGAAAGGGTTTGTATTGTCATAATAGAGATTCAATGTTGCAGTCCTATTTACCGCCTCTTTCGAAGGGATCAAAATAAGGTCAAGAATCCATTCGAATGGACCCCTTCAATGGTGTCGATACAGCTGCTATGAGGTGATCTCCTTTGAAAGCCAAGATATAGTTGAAAGTATCTAGATGCCTTTTGAAGAAGTCCTCCCAAAGGGTTTGATTCAACAGTTACAAAGAGAACCCCTTTGAAGGTCCAGTAACCTTCGAAAGGATTCAAAACTCGATATATATAATTTGAGAAAGAGCGGATTCAATGTGCCATAGAGCCTTATTTTGGATAAATGTCATAAGTCCAATGGACTCAATAATGTTGAATTATCATCATCACGTTACTTTAGTGCCGCAAGGGCTTTGGACGTAATGATAATATGCATTAAAGTCATGATATCCAAATAGGTTCTATGGCATGGCATATTCTAAATAAGGGTTAATAAAATAAATGTGTATCATGTGCAATTGGTGATTGGACAAGCTAATGGCCAAGATGATCGTTCTCATGTTCAAAATTAATATCAACTCTATGCATCCTCTCTTTTTATTTCTCACAAATGGATTACAAGTAATAGAATTTTTCCCCAATTTGATTTAGGGTTACAAGAATTCGATTTGACAAAGAAATGTAGGAATCAATAATCGACCTAGAACTTGGACCCCTAAGGTCATATTTATATATGCGGGTTGGACCCTTCCGCATCCATCCTTCCGAAGCTGTCGAAAGGTCTTTTCAGTGACCTTTCACATCCATCCTTCCACCTTCAATCTTCCGCTTTCATGGTTTCGAAGTTGTAGGTAGGTATTCGGATCTTCTAGCATGCTTAAATTAGCCATTTCGTCTTTATCGAAAGCATGCTATTGATGGATATTGATCTAATATTCCTCGATACCACTTTTGAATACTTTTGGAGCCTTTTGACACCGTCGAAAGGTGTGCTTCTTTTGATGGCAAATGAATCATGGTACTTCATTGAGCTGTTTAAGTATAAGCGGAAGCATTTCTGACCCCTTCATCACATTTAAAACCTAGAACCAGTGTTAGGATGGGTTACCTGGACGTGTGTGGAAGGGTGTTTGGATTTGTTTGAAAGGTTGTAATGGTGGTGGAAAGACTATTTAATGTAGATGGAGTTCATTGGTGGACAAATGATGGTTGTAGAAGATTGTTTTCGAAGGTAATTTCTTTAACTATCGCGGAAGCCTAACTTTTAATACTTGCAGAAGGGTAGTTCTAGTTGACTTTTCTTCTGCGACAAGTAAATAGTGATGGAACTAATCGTTTCAAAAGGTTCGAGCTGTACGAAAGGGGTAGTGTTGATGGAAGCCCTGACTTTCATTTCCTGTGGAAGTGCGCAATGCTTGCGGCATCCATCTGATTCGCTCGGAAACTATTTTTAATGCTTTCGAAACCCTCTTTTTTGAGTCATGACAGAACCCCTTTTCAACACTTGCGAAACCCCTATGAAGAAAATCTTTTGAGGCCTTTGGATGCCTCCCCTTCATACATTCGGTAGCTTTCTTTTTACGATACTAGAAGCCCTCTCTTTCATGCCTTCACTCTTGAGTGGATTTTGTAGTTAACATTTTTCCCCCCTATATGAAAGAAGATTTAGTTCTTTAGGACAAAAATCCAAGAATTATCTTTTGCATTGTTTCAACCTCAATTACCTTCCTTATCAATCTCATTTTACTGCAAGGTACAAAGCAAACAACATTTCTTATTATTTATGTAAGAATATTCTTAGTAGTTTGTCCATATCGTTAGGGATATTAGAATTCCTAATAATAGAATTCCAGAAATCTAAATCTGGGAATAATGGAAATTAATAGATTATCATCTGAAGATAATAAGTGATGAGAAATCCACAGTTGGGAACGATTAAAGACTGAAAATTATTGTTTGACAATAATAGAAGTCCTGAGATCCAATTTTGGTAATGATGAGAGAAGACCAAAAATCCGACTTTGGTTATATTAATAGAAGACCAGAAATCTAATTATGGAATTAATAATAAAGGACAAAAAATCCATATCTAACATTAATAATAGAAGTTTAGGAACCCTCTTTTGGAAATAACTGATAGAAGACCAAGAACAATCGTATGGTAATAATAAAAGCCCAGAAATCATCATTTGGAAAAAAATCATAGAAGACCAAGAATCTATTTGGGGTCAAATAATAGGAGTTCATAAATCCTTATCTAGAAATAATAGAAAATTTAAAAACCAGACTTGGGTATTGATAAGTGTAGCCTAGAAGTTAATGCTAGAAGACCCAAGACCCAGATTCGGGTATAGTAAGAGAGATCCAAAAATTATCATCTGGAAGTTAGTAGAAGACCAAAAGTCCATAATAGAGGTCTTGAAATCAATTTAGAAGTCCCAAAACTCAGATTCGGGTATTAACGAGTGAAATCGAGAAACTAATAGTAAAAGACTCAAAACCCAGATTTGGGTATTAATATGTGAAGTCCAGAAATCATCTTCTGGAAATTAGTCGAAGTCCATAAATTCATATGAATATAATCCGAGAATTATTGTCGGGAAATAAGATTAGAAATCCATTCCTGGTAATAAGAAGGAAAGTTTAGAAATCATTATTCGAATAATGGAAATTCAGAAATTCTCATCCGAGCCTTTTGTTCTGCACCATTCTTTGGACTTTGATTGTTTGAACTTTTACTTTGTGTCATCTCTCTGATTCCGGATACCCGATTTTTTCGATATGCGCCACCCTTTAGGCTTCATATATTATTAATGTTTTGTGTGCCACTTCTCGGGTTTGGACGTCTTAGTCTGTTGTTGTTCAGTGCGCTTGGTTAGCTTATCCACAAGTAGGACCCAAGGACTTACCCGACTTCCCTCCAGGAGGCGCTCCAACGAAGCCTTATAGGTGGGACTGAAGGCTTGTCCAGTGCCTTGACCAGGCCATGGCGTGGTGGGATAAAGGGCTTACTCCATCCTCCCTTCAAGACTTGCTCCAGCAAGGCCTTATAGGCGGGACTGAAGGCTAGTCGATGCCTTGAACTGGCCATAGCATGGCGCGTTCAAGGGCTTACTCCGTCCCCCCTCCAGGGGGCGCCTTGATCTGGCCATAGCATGGCGCGATCAAGGGCTTGCAGATACTTTAACTTGGCCATAGCATGGCGTGGATAAAAGATTATTCCTACCTCCCTCAAGGAGGCGCTTTGTCCTGGCCATCTTGGCGCGGACAAAGGCTTATGACCGTTTATGGTAGTTTCCAAATTTAAGGAGAATTCTACTCCCGACCATGTAGATTTTCTTAGAAAAGCGGCACTTTATTCATCCATTGTTGGAAAATACGGTCGCAAATGTTCCATGCTCCATGTCCTTGGAACCATACAGCCATCAGGTCGACATAATTTGTAAGCTCCCGGAGGAATTACTTTGCACATAATTAGAGGACCCTCCCAGTTTGGTCCTAGCAGTCCATCTGCAGGATTTTTAGTGTATTCCATCACTTTTCGAAGCACTAGGTCTCCTTCTTAAAATGAGTTTGTCATTACTTTTGAGTTGTAGTATTTTGATATTCTTCTTTTATACTCGGCAGTTTGAATAGCTGCTTCATCTCTTAGTTTATGTATGAAATCCAATGACTCTTCCTTCAACTCTTGGTTTGGATCAAACGCGTATGCAATTCTTCAATGTGAAGGTATTTCAATTTTGACTGGTAACATTGCTTCGCACCCATATGTTAGAGAGTAAGGGGTATGCATTGTAGCAGTTTAGGTGGATGTATGATATTCCCATAGTACAAGTGGTAATTATTCCACCCAATTTCCTTTGGCCTTATTCTGTCATTTTTTCAAGATGGTCTTAATAGTCTTGTTGGCTGCTTCGACGGCTCCATTAGCCTTTAGATGTGCTATGGAAGAATTTTTTTGATAATTCCATTCTTATGGTAAAATCAGGAAAACTCTTCACTTTCAAATTGTGTTCCATTGTTAGATATAATCTTGTCGCGAATCTAGTGATGATGTTCTTAATAAAAAATCTATGTAATTTTCAAAAAGTGATTTTAGGAAATGGTTCTGCTTCTACCCATTTAGTAAAGTAATCAATGACAACAATGACATACTTTGCCCCTCCTTTAGAAATTGGCAATGGTCCAATCAAATCTATTCTCCGTACATCAAAGGGCCATGAACTAGAGATTGAGGTTAATTGGCTTGGTGGTAAATGGGGAATCTTTGAGTATTTTTGGCGTCTTTTGCATTTCTTTATGTACTTTATAGCTTGACTAGTCATTTAAGGCCAATAGAAGCATTGTCTCGTTATTTTCTTAGCCAACTTTATTCCATTGGAATGGCCTCCACAAAACCTCGCATGTGCTTCCTTTAGTAATTTCAACCCATTTTTAGAATTCACCCATCTTAAGTAAGAAAGAGCATATCCTTTCTTATAAAGAACTCCATCCATCATTGTGAAGGTCGGAGCTTGACGTTTGATTCTCCTAGCTTTCGTTTTGTCAGATGGTAATATTTCATTAGTAAGATATTCTATAACAGGTGTCATCCAAGTTTTCTTGTAGTAGTTATCTGTTTTTGGATGAATGGGCTTTTCATATGAAATTTCTTCATCAATTTCTCTTTCTTGTGTCATGGCTTGGGATCTGTTTAGAACCAATAGTTCTTTCCACGATTTGAGCATTTTCTCTTCAATACTGGGACTTGCTTGATACCCTACTGGTATGATACGGGTTTCTAAAGTTCCTCTTGGACTAGCCAATTTTGTTAATGAATCTGTTTGAGAATTATCTCCTCTTGGGACTTGGTGTAAAGAAAAATCTTCAAATAGGGTAAGCTTTTTTAGCACCTTCTTAACATATAGGGATAGTTTAACGTCTTTAGTCTAATATATCTGCTTTATCTGGTTTACCATTAGTTGAGAGTTGCTAAAGATTTGAATTCATAGGATCTTGAGTTGTAAGGCTAGAGTTAGTCCTACCACCATTGATTCGTATTCAGCTACGTTGTTTGTTGCAGGAAATCCTTGCTTCATTTCTTAGTGTAGGCAGTGTCCATCTGGTGTGATTATGACATACCCTACTCTGATGCCATGCTCATTTGATGCCCCATCCATAAATAGTTGTCATATGGGATTTTGATCTTTTTCTTTCTCATCCTGCTCTTTAACAAAGCCTGTACATTCATTGTTAAAGTCTGCTAATGCTTTCCCTTTGATCGCTGCTCATGGCTGAAATTCTATGTCATATTGCCTAAGTTCAATTCCCTATTTATTAGCCTACCTGAAGTCTCAGGTGGAGTGGAACGTTAGTCAATATTATGATTGGATGTGCTTGGAAGTATGCTCTGAGTTTTCATGCTGTAAGTATCAAACAATAAGCCAACTTTCTATGACTGGGTATCGAACTTTGGCATCTTTCAATCATCTGCTCACATAATAAATGGGAAGCTGAGTTTCGTTTTTCTTCTCTAATCAGAATCGAACTAACTGCATATTCCGAGACTGCCATATATAAGTATAAGCTTTCTTCATTCTCGGGGCTAAATAATATTGGTGGCATTTCCAAATGATTTTTTAATTCTTGGAAGGCTTTCTTACAATCTTCTCCCCACTCAAAGTTTTTTCTTTTTGTTGATTACGTTGAAGAATGGAATGCATTTATCGGTTGCCTTGGAGATGAATCTGCTCAAAGATGCAATTCTACCATTCACACTCATTACGTCTTTGCTTGTTTTGGGCTTTGCCATGTCTTTGATAGCTTCGATCTAGTCAGGATTGGCTTCAATCCATTGTGCACTAACAATGTAACCTAGGAAATTTCTGGAATGAACCCCAAAAGAACATTTTTGAGGATTTAGTTTCATTTGATACCTTCGTAATACTTCAAACATTTCTTCAAGATCTTTAAGGCGACTCTCAGCTTCATAAGACTTTACTAGCATATCATTCACACAAAACTCCATATTTCGACCAATCTTTCCTTGAACATTCTATTGACTAATCTTTGATAAGTAGCTCCAGCATTATTTAGTCCAAAAGGCATTGCTTTGTAACAGAAAATTCTCCAATCGATAATGAAGCTTGTATGTTCTTCGTCTGGCTTGAACATAGGTATTTGATTATATCCTTAATAAGCATCCATGAGAGATAATAGCTTGTGTCTGCTAGTCGCATCAACTAACTGGTCTATTTTGGGTAGCGGACAACAGTCTTTCGGACATGCTTTGTTCAGATCAATGTAATCGACGTAGGATATCCCCTTGCCATTTGACTTCTTTACCAACACAGGGTTTGCTAGCCATTTTGGATAAGAAAACTACCCGAACGAATCCATTTTCAAGTAGCCTTTTAACCTCTTCTTTCAAGGTGTCAGATCGAAATTTGTCAAACTGCCTTTTCTTTTGCTGGACAGGAGTCACATTTAGGTTAATATTTAGTGCGTGGCACATAACTGATGGGTCAATCCCAACCACTGAATGGGTCCATGTAAATACATTCTTGCTAGTTTTAAGGAATTGAATCAAGTCTGCTTTCAAGTTGTTCTCTAACTCTTTCCCCACTTTGACTATTTTAGTTGAATCAGTTGTATCCACACATATTTCTTGAAGCTCCTTTGTAGGCTTTAACCTCTCTATTTCTCCTCGACAATCCAATTCTATGATGATATTGCCTTCTTCTACAGAGTTAGCATCAGTCCTCTTCCTCTTCCTCTTCCCTCTAGGTGAGATGTACCTTTCAAACACACGTTTATTTGTTTTATTAGATCTTATTTTTGCTTCGAATGTTGGATGTAAAAATCCATCTTCCAAAGGCTAAAAAATAGTAGAGGAATCATAGTAAGAAGAGTACTCCCTTTTGTATTGATCAAGAGTTGCAAAATACATTTCATGGGAGCTAAATTGTTCTCCCCGAATAGTACCCCAACTCCTTTTAGTCAAGAACATTACCATCAGGCATATTTATGATACAAAAGCATCCACGTCATCCAGCGCAGGACGACCAAAGAATGCACTGTAATTTGAAGCCTGATCGATGATCACAAAGAGAGTCTAAAAAATTCTACAACATGGTGGCAGGCCCATCTGTACCAGTAGCTTTACTTTCCCTACCGATGTCGACCCCTTATTATTGAACCCAAAGATAGTTCAAGACTAGGCTCCAATTTATCCTAAGGAATGCCGATCTGATCGAAAGCGTGCTTGAAGATGACGTTAAACGCGCTTCCGATATCTACCAGAATCTTGGATACTATGGAAAGCCGATTTGAGCTGTAATCATAAGGAGGTCACCGTGTGGATGATGGATTCCTTTCTTTAGGTCCTGTGGAGTAATGGCAAGATTTGGCATTTGTATATTAAGTCGCGGGTTTTTGAGCGGGGGCTCTTCTTGTACAGAAAACACTCCTTCCTTAGCTTCCTTGATATATTTGTTCCTAGCTCCCTTACTATTTCCAGCTGGATGCGGTCCCCCATGAATCACATCAATCCTTTTCAAAGGTGGACTTAAATTCAATGGATCTTATTCCTCCAAAATATTAACAGCATTTCTAGGAAATTTTTGGGGTCCATTGTCAGTTTGTGGCACTTTCTGTTCTTAGACAAACTCTTTCAGATGTCCTTCATGGATCAACTTTTGAATAATTTCAACAAGCACTCGACACTCATTTGTCTTATGGCCATTCATTTTATTAAGCACAATAATTATCCCTTATTCTCAACTCAAGGAAGTTGGCCTTGAATGAAGTTGGGAAACTAACCTTTTCTTTAGCTGTGATGTAGATAAGATAAAGGTTTATTTAGAGCAACTAAATTGGTGTTGGAGTCTTCCCACCTTGACCTTTCGTATCCTCGATCGAATCCAAATCTTCCAATCTCCTTCTTAGGGTTAGCTTTCCTTTTAACATAGTATATTTCTTCCATTCGAATGAATTTATTAGCTTAAAGGTGAAAGTCTTGTAAATTTTTACATCCATGGAAGAAGAGCTCTTTCCAAAATGGCGTGTTTCCTATCAACCCCGAGTGCATTGTGATTAGCTTATCTCTATCGTTCATGTCTTTGGCCTTTAATGCCTCTACATCGAACCTTTTGACATAATCACCCAGCGATTCTCCTTGCCTTTGCTTGATGTTTGCCAAAACGGTGTAGTTAATTGTTCGATCTTTGCATATGAAAAACTTAGTAGAGAATTCGTAGGAGAATTGTTTCCATGAGTAGATAGTTTTCTCTCGATATTGACGGTACCATTTTGCAGCAGCCCCTTGAAGTGTTACTGGGAATAATCTGCATTGAACTGCCTTCAAAGCATTATAAAGGTCCATTTGGCTGTCAAAATCCATTAGGTGGTCATCAGGATCAGTAATTCCATGATATTTCATTGTTGGAACCTTAACGTGAGATGGAATTGTTGTTGACATGAATTCATTAATGAACGGAGCTATTCAATCGTTATCATTCACTGGCTCATCTAAAGTTCTTTTCCCTTTAGCATCCAGCATGTCTTTAAAAACTTTCTCTGCTACGTCCTTCAAATATTCTTCAATATCATGATAGCCTTTTCGATTTGGATTATATTCCTTTAAGGTTGAGCTTCCAGATTACTCCCAAAATTTGTATTGCATTATATCCTGGTGATTAGCTTTGGTTGCATAACGTTCCTTCTTCTTTGATGATGTTAAGTCAATCTTGCTCTTGCCTTTGAACGTGTAAGCCTTCAGATTCCTTCTTGGGGAGACCACTTCGTCCTCTGTTGTTGGCTTATCGTTTTAGCTAATTTTGAGTAAGGGTTGAGTCCAGGAGTTCTTGCATTTCCAGTAGCCGTTGTTCCAAATGTTTTATCTTAGCTGCATTATCATCATGTTGTGCTGGAGTTGATGGTCGCCCTAACACATCGCCTTCTAAGTTGAAGGTTGGCATAATAATTTCCTCTAAAACTGGTGTGTGTACTGCTTCTTCATCCAATCGACTGAGTCATTTTGATTTCATTTACAAAAAATCAAACTTTACATAATTAGTCTATAAGGAAAGAATAAGGTCGGAGGTTCGAGCCTTCCTTCCAGCGCCAAAAATGTTAACGATATAATCATCAAGATTGAAAGTGAATCAAAAAAGATCCCTTTCGAAGGACTTTGAAAGGGTTTGTATTGTCAGAACCGAGGTTTAATGTTGTAGTCCTATTTACCGCCCCTTTTGAAGGGATCAAAATGAGGTCAAGAACCCATTTGAATGGACCTCTTCAAAGGTGTCGAGATAACAGCTATGAGGTGATCTCCTTCGAAAGCCAAGATATATTCGAAAATATTTAAATGCCTTTCGAAGAAGTCCTCCCAAAGGGTTTGATTCAACGGTTACAAAGAGAACCCCTTTGAAGGTCCAGTTCCCTTCAAAAGGATTCAAAACTCGATATCTATAAATTTGAGTAAAGAGTGAATTTAATGTGCCATAGAGCCTTACTTTGGATAAATGTCATAAGTCCAATGGACTCAATAACGTTGAATTGTCATCATCACATTACTTTAGTGTCGCAAGGGCTTTGAATGTAATGATACTATGCTTTAAAGACAAGATATCCAAATAGGTTCTATGGCATGTCATATGCTAAATAAGGGTTATGAAGATAAGTGTGTATCATGTGCAATTGGTCATTAGACAAGCTAATGGTCGAGATGATCATTCTCATGTTCGAAATTAATATCAAGTCTTTGCATCCTCTCTATTTATTTCTCACAAATGGATTACAAGTAATAGAATTTGTCCCAAATTTGATTTAGGGTTACAAGAATTCGATTTGATGAAGAAATGTTGGAATCAAAAATCGGTCTAGAACTTGGACCCCTAGGGTCGTATTTATAGATGCGGGTTGGACCAGTCCGCATCCATCCTTCCGAAGCCGTCAAAAGGTCTCTTCACCGTCCTTTCGCATCCATCACCTTTGACCTTCCGCTTTCATGGTTTCAAAGTTCTTGTTAGTTATTCAGGGCTTTAGGCATGCTTAAATTAGCCCTTTCGTCTTTATCGAGAGTATGCTATTGATGGATATTGATCTGATATTCATCAATACCGCTTTTAATACTTCTTGGAGCCTTTCGACACAGTCGAAAGGTGTGCTTCTTTTGGTGGCCAATGAATCATGGTACTTCAATGTGCTGGATTGGTTCGAAAGTTTGTAATGGTGGCTGAAGGACTATTTAATGTAGACGGAGTTCATTGGTGGACAAATGATGGTTGCGAAAGATTGTTTTCCGAAGGTAATTTCTTTAACTATCGCAGAAGCCCAAGTTTTAATACTTGCGGAAGGGTAGTTTTGGTTGACTTTTCTTCTGCGAGAAGTAAACAGTGACGAAACCAATCGTTTCGAAAGGTTTGACTTATGCGAAAGGGGTAGTGTTGATGGAAGTCCTGGTTTTCATTTCTTGTGGAAGTGTGTAATGCTTGCAGCACCCATCTGATTCCCTCGGAAGCTATTTTTAATGCCTTCGAAACCGCTTTTTTTGAGTTATGATGGAATCCCTTTTCAACACTTGTGGAACCCCTATGAAGAACATTTTCCAAGGCCTTTTGGATGCCTCCCCTTGATACTTTCAGAAGCTTTCTTTTTACGATTCTGGAAGCCCTTTCTTTCATGCCTTCACTCTTGAGTGGATTTTGTGATTAACAATTCTTATTGATTCATTTCTTAAGGCACGACCTATTAAATGATCAAATCTCATTTTCTTTTATCATCCTATATTATTTTATTTAATTTATCTAATTATTTTCAAATAATGTTAATCTAAATTAGGGGTGTTGCAGACTCCCCTCCTTAAAGAATTTCGTCCTCGAAATTACGATAAGGTACATAAAAAACATATAACAAAGGCATAAAACATACCATCACAATAAATCAGCATAAATGTCTCTAACCCTGTCTTTTATTTTCCAATACAATCTTTCTCGCTGTCACTCCACTAGAACTTTACTAGTCTGACTGTCTTGTTCCTTAGGTTCTTCTCATCCCTAGCCATAATACGATCTGGTTGCCTAATAATAGTCATATTCGGTTCCATCACTAAATCTTCAATATAGTTGGTTGATAGGAATCTCTATATCGCGAACACTCTTCCTAGGATGAGAAATAGGAAAAACATTGTGGACTCCTGCCAAACTGCCCGACAACTCTATTCTGTAAGCGAGTTTCCCGATCTTCTCTACAATAGGAAATGGTCCAACAAATCCAAGTGCCAAATTCCCTAACTTCCAAAATCTTACTACACCCTTCATTGGTGATACTTTGACGAAAACTGGTCTCCGACTGAGAACTCTAGGTCTTTCCGTCTCTTATCTACACAACTTTTCTACCCAGATTGAGCTTCCTTCATCCTTGATCAAATTAACGCAATCCTTACCATGGCTTTTCTTACTAAATCTAGACCAAGAATCAATCTTTATCTGATCTCCAACCAACATATGGGTGATTTACATAGTCTTCCATATAAAGCTTCAAAAGGTGCCATCCCTATACTAGTCAGATAACTATTGTTATAGAAAAATTTGATTGAATGTAGATGATCTTTCCATGTTTCAGGACTTTGTTAACTCTTTCTGTTTGCCTATCGGTCTGTGGATGGTAAGCGGTACTAATCTTGAGATTGGTACCTAAAACTTCTTATAGAATCTTCTAGAATTTGCTAGTGAATAAGGAATCTATGTCACTAACTATATTACTAGGAACTCCATGCGGTCTAACAATATTCTTCATAAATAACTTAGCCAAAACAAGTGTCATCCTTATCGTCTTAATAGGAATGAAATGTGCACTCTTCGTTAGTATATCCACTATAACCCGGATACTTTCATTTCCCCTACTCGACCTTGGCAATCCGTCAATGAAATCCATAGATATAGAATCCCATTTTCAGATTGGTATATCCAAAGGTTGAAGCAATCCACTTGGCTTCTGATGCACGGCTTTTACTTGCTGACAATTCAACCATTACTTTACCCATAAACCCATATCCCTTTTCATACCCTCCCAGAAGAAACTTCTCTTCATATCTTGATACATTTCAGTTCCTCCTGGATGAATAGTATACTATGATCGATCACACTCCCTAAGGACTTCTTTCCCTAGGTGTCCAATATCTGGAACACAAATCATCCCTTCTTTCTCAACCACCATTTTGATCAAGATAAAACTCCTCCAAATCATCAATCTCAATTCCATTCTCTAGTCTTCTAAATCATTCAGCTATCAATTACTATCTCTTTTCTTAGAAACAATCTTTTCAATCAATACCGAGCGAACTTCTAAGCAAGATAACATTGCAGTACTTTGACTAGAACTAGCTGTCGATCTTAACTACACAATACAAGTAGTTAATGCATCCAAATCTTTCCACTTTGCTAACATCGCCAATACCGGATTATGATGTTTTCTACTAAATGCATCTATAACTCTATTTCCTTTCCCCGGTGTTTATTCAATTTCGAAATCACAAGCAGCTATAAACTCTAACCACCTCCGCTGTCTTATATTTAACTCCTTTTGAGAGAATAAGTACCTTAAATACTTATGATCCGTATACAACTCGAATCTCTCTCCCAAAAGGTAGTGTCTCTATACCTTCAAAGTAAAAATTATGGCAACCAACTCTAAATCATGAATCAGATATTTAATTTAATGCAGTCTGAGCTGTTGAGAAGTGTAGGCAATCACTTTAATCCTTTGCACCAGGACAGCTCTTAATCCTATTTTGCATGCATCGGTATACATCACAAAATCTTGATTTCCGTCCGGAACAACTAACATGGGCTCATTAATCAATAATTGTTTTGTCTTCTAGAATGCCTCCTCACATTTATCAATCCAAAAATACTTCACGTCCTTCCTTGTTAGTTTAGTCATCGATGCTGCTATACGAGAGAAATCCTTGATGAATCTCCGATAGTAGCCAGCTAATCCAAGAAACTCTTTACCTCAGTCACCGTCTCGGGTCTCTTCCAATTATTAAGTGCTTAGCTGGATCCACCGTAACCCATTTTCTAAGACTATATGACTAAGAAACTTTACTTCTTTCTTTCAAAAGTGACATTTTGTAAACTTTGCTTTCAGTTGATGTTGCCTCAACGTCTTAAGAACCGTTCTAACGTGAGTCTTATGGTCTTGTTCATTTCTAGAATATATCAAAATGTCATCAATAAATATTAACACAAAACCGTCCAGCTGCTCTCGAAAGATCCGGTTCATCAAATCCACAAAGAAAGCAAACGCATTAATTAACCCGAATGGCGTTACTAACAACTCGTACGAACCATATCTTGTTCTAAACTTCATCAATGGAATACGGTCCTCTACTACCCTCAATTGATGGAACCCTATCGCCAAATATAACTAAAAAATACTTTGGCTCCACTCAACTGACCAAATAAATCATCTATTCCTGGCAAAGGATATCAATTCTTTATCGTCTTTTCATTCAACCAACGATGGTTGATACAATCTCAATGACTCGTCTGGTTTCTTTACGAATACCGCGACTGCTCCCCAAGACGAACTGCTTGGCCTAATAAAACTTTTTCCTTCTAGGTCCACCAGCTGCACTTTAACTCCTTCATCTTTGTTGGTGTCATTCTGTTAGGCGGTCTACTTACGGTTTTAACTCCAGGTACAAAATTTATTCGAAACTAATAGTCCGTTTCGGCGGTAGTCTTGTCACTGGCTCAAAGACACTAGTAAATGCTCTAACGACAAAAACTCAGTTCAACTCTTCTTCCTCCTCTTTTGCACCCAACAAAGCACAGACATCAAAATTCGAGTCCTCTGCGGAGTATATAATTCGATCGTTACTATTAAGGTGTCTTAGTGATATTTCCCTATATTGGCAACATACTATAGCATCATATTTACTTAACCAATTCATATCCAAAATAAACCCAAAGCCTATAAAATCAAACACGTGCAAACTGCTGGCAAATATATGATCCAATAGTTCAAATTCTAAATTGTCACATCTCATTCCAAGAGTTGCATACCCTTCTATCAGATTCGTAACCCTTAAGAAAGTAACTAGGTATGATGGCTCTAAATTTAACTTATCTACCAAGCAATGAGATATAAAAGAATGTAATGCACCAGTATCAAATCGTACTCCAATAGGTATACCATGAATCAAAAGCATACCTCCCATCACAGCCTTTCCCTTTTCCTCCGTTGTTGGTCTCGAGGCAGATGGTTCTAAAGCAAACACTTTTCCTTTCTCAACCTTGGTTGGTTCCTTACACCGATTCTTGTAATGCCCAATCTGGTCACAGTTGTAGCACTTGATATTCTTTCTCCCAATAACCTTCTTTCCATCTACTAAATGACATTCATTCGAAAAATGTCCTTTCTTGTCACAGTTATAGCACACCACGTCTGTTTTTCCTTTCTTGGCAGCTCCACCCTTTTGAGCATCCTTTTTTTTGAAAGAACTTCCTTTTCTGATTCGGCCCACTATGAGTTTCAACTGCTTTGTTACTGCTAAAGAAAGAAAGCATCCCTTCATTCCTCAAAGCCATCTTCCCCACTATATCACATGGATCCATGAGATGCAGTAAGGTTGCCCTAGCAAGCTCTGGTCTTAATCCACGGATAAAATTTTCATTTCTCTTAATTACAGTACCCACCGTGGCATATCCATTCCTGGATAACCCCTCAAATCTTGTTGCACACTCCAACAAAGTCATGTCTCCTTGCACTAACTCGGCAAACTTCCTTAGCAAAGTCGAACTGGCAATTTCAAACATAAACCCCGCTTAAACCTCCTCATGAACTTTTTCCAAGTCAAGTTCTCTTCTGGCACTCCAACAGTAACACTGTTCCACCAGTATAATGCAGCTCCTTGTAATTACCTGGATACCATTCTCCTTTTCTGCTTATCATTCAATCCTAAATCAATAAAAATCCTTTCACACTGGAGCAGCTAATTCTCCACCTCAATAGCATCCTCAGTTCCAATAAATGGCTTTCCACCATGTCTTGCATAATCTCTACTCAAAACAGCATAGTTGTTAACAGCTGGAACTTTAGGATTTGATCCACCAGCATTACCACCCACTAATCTAGTTGTGAATCCTGCTTGCATCAAGTTAATGAAGAACTGATACATAACTCCCATATCTACCTGCGGTGTTGCAGCACCCACAGTAGTAGTTGTTTGTCGACCCAGGTTCCTCTTAGTATTGGGCCTGACATTTCCGTTGGTTGTGTTGCTTCCTCCACCAAGATTCACCCTTTCCTTTCCTACCCCCATATCTTACTTTTCTTAAATCTGCATTCGAACCTTAGTAAGATACGAAAGAATGGTCTATGAGATATGGGAGAAATAGGATAGGATATATGCTTATATGTAGCAAATACAAGTACGTTACTATATCGTCATCCCATACCCCAATCTCATTCTTTGATTCATTCAGATTATATTTTCAAAATTATTTTAGTTTTACATAAACATATGCTTTGATACCAAGTTGTAACATCCTCCATTTTGAGACCCGAAACTAACGACTACAAATGTCGCAGTCATCTATAGTATTAATTTTCGATGACAAAATACGGTAATGTTAATTTGATCAATAACATCAGAAGCACAAGAATATGAAATTTTACTAAACACAATTTCATAACAAATTTCACATTTCATTTCAAAGATAATATTTCATATTCATTACATAATATCAAATGTTGCCCAGTTTCAAATAAACATAATTGTTACAAAATACTCCAAGTGCGACATACAAAGATTCCCCCTTGGTTGATCAGAGTTTACTACTAGATAGTTATAAAATTTGTCTTTACATACATTCCAGCAGAATGAAAATTCAACACAGCGGATAATATATATAGATAGATTCCTACATAATTAGTTATGCCTCCTGCACGTCTTCTAAAGCTTTATTTGTCCAACCTTAATAACCTAGGAACCTTACTCTTGAACTACTCAATTGAGTACCCGAGAGTTAAAGGGGAAAAACTAAAACATCGGGTCAGATAAAAAGTCCGGTGGGAATAATATTATGCCATCTTGGTAACTGGATATCTAGTGAGACCACGCCGCAAAGCGGAATGGGTTTTCCCCTCACTAGCATCCTCTAAGTATATGTCTTTTATAAATCAAACACCTGCAACCATAATGGTTATACTAGAACATATGAACAATAATATGCATGCATGAAACTTAGGTAATCATGACCAATCTGTCTAAATTTATGGACTATCTGTCCCAACAGCATATTTTTCTTAGGGTAACTATAAACCTATCTGGCTGACTCGGGCGTATCAGATATAAATTTTTTTCTAACTTACCGTTAGAAGAAAACTGGACGGTCTGTCTGAAACTTACTATTCCTAAGGTCACTCTGATCCTAATGGCTTTGTGGGCTAACCAATAACCTATCTTAACATTAAGTATTCCTTTTTGTGCGTAAACCTAGTTTCAGTCTTACTAATGACAAAGCCCTACGCATTGGAATTATTGACTAATATCAGCTAGGGGCTAAAACTGAAGTATAGAGCGTGACCTTACATCAGCCCCATTTGGTTTTCAAATCTCTGAGTCGAATTATCCTATCACAATTTATCTAAATGTGATGAGAACAATAATTCTTTAGTAAAACTCTAAGCTATATACCCTTTCTATTTCCTTTTTAAAAAACCTTTATAAATGATTCAACCCATGAAATCATGTTTAAAACAAGGAAAATTTTAGCCCTTTACTTTATTCAGAATACTTATGCCAAGATATATGCTTTTATAAAATAATATTGATGAATTTCAAAACCACTTAGAGGTTTTCGCCCCTTAAAAAGATAGGCTATAAAGCCAAATTTAATAAAACTATCATATTGATGAAACTCGACGTCAATATCGCTACTAGGGTTTGTCGCCCACTTCTATAATAAAATCATGTTAAAGCCTTTGATTTGCAAAGTATAAGTTCGTAGAGCTAAAATTGTTTACATCGCATGTATAGGCTCGACTATAAGTGGCGTCGTTATTGGTTTGCATAGTATAAAGCCTTAAAACTTAGAGTTATGGGAATGGCGACATTGCGACATCAATGTCTTAAAGAAAAGTGCGTCCTCGTTACAGCCGTTATAAAACAAGCGCATCATTGCCTTAAAGAAAAAGGCGACATCACTAGGGCCGAGGTTGATAACACGCGGCATCGCTATAGCCGAAATGAAAATACACGACACCATTATAGCTGATACGAAATTAAGCAGCATGATGGCCTTATAGGGTCGGCGACATTATAGAAAATATGCGACCTCATGCCCTTTTATATAAAATGCGGCACATAGGCACGCGATGTAAAGAATATATACGACATCATTGACGTTGTTAGCGTGCATGCCGACATCGACTCCAACCCAAATGAATTCATTCCATAATACCTGGAAGTGATATCCTATGTATTCACTAAGATCGACATCGTTTAACAGTGGCACCATGGCATTTAGCATCAATGACTTCGGCATGGCAATATCATAAATAACATAAAACCTGTTATATTTCTCTAAATAGCAATATCTTTTCACCAACTCCTTTTATTTGTCAAATTCTTATTAGATAGTAATTCTCTTTGTCAAAATCTTTTTCAGAAAATTGCTATAGAGCAGATTTATCTTTTCCAAACTAATTTTGCAAAGTACCATTTCATATTAATATTTTAATATAATTATTAGGCGTTTCTAGCCCAATAAATTCATAATAATTCATAAATACTTGGTAAAAATCCCGAAAATCACCATAAACCAGATTTTATATATTCTTTAACATGTAAAAATTCTGAAGCCAAGAACATTATTTAATTATTTTTAATAATTAAAAACCGAAATAAACTATTTTCTTCACTTAAGAAAATCGTTAAATATCTGTACTTGCTTGAAAAATTTTGAAATTAAAAACCCACTTCTAAAACAATGTTTCTAAGATCCTATCAAAATTTAAAGTTGTTTGGGTATCATATGATAGGTTTTCCAACTTCAGCCTATTAATAAATCTCATAAATAAATCCAACAATTCATCATAAAGCATATCGTTACTCAATCAATCAAAATATGGCATAACAACATCAAAATATTTTGGGTTTAATCTCAAAACCAAAATTTAACAAGCATATTAGAGATGGTTATTATTATTCACCATGATTTGATGAAGGAACTTGAGATTTGAGTTTGAATTTGTTTCTCCTAAGCTTTATTCTTTTTTCATAGTTTTTCTTCTTCTTAAAGCTCTCAACGATGGCAGGCCTTGATTTAGTTTAGTTTTGTATGAATGAAAGTAAATAAGGGAGAAGGAATGTAAAGGTTTATGTTTACGAATTATAGCCCGAGCCTATATTGCCCTTAGCATTAATTCCTCCTTCTTGTCTAATTTATAAGTATTTTTATTAATTCATTTCTTAAGGCACAAACTATTAAATGATCAAATCTCATTTTCCTTTATCATTCTACATTATTTTATTTTATTTATCTAATTAAATTTTTAAATAATGTTAATCAAAATTAGAGGTGTTACATCATGCATGGCACTATACAGTTTGAGCACTTAGGCCAATTTTTTATTTTGACACAATGGTACAAGGAAAAATGGACATAGCAAAAATAAATTGAACTCTAAAGCACTAGAATATTGAAAGACTTGAGCCTTGGTTTATAAGGTGATGGACCGTTGCCTTTACTACCAAGCCTGGCCCAAGAATTGGTTGCCCCAGTCCAACATTGAGTAGAATTGGAAAAAAATAGAAAATTGTATGCCCTGATACAAACTCGAACCCTGCACTTTTAGAAAAAAAAATCACACAACCAAACTACATTCTTGGAATGTAAATCTTCAAATTCTTTTTATACTATTATATACGTAATGTAATTTTTTTCAAATTTTTTGTCCTGGCCTGAGGGTTTGCCCAAGCCCAAGGGCTTGGTAGGCTTCCCCTTGGGCCGGCCTTGTTTACCACTAAGCTATATATACTTTAAAATCTATGCAAAAAACATATTTTATACATACGTCGATTTTAAATTTGGTGCCTCTTAAGAAATAGAGGCCCTAGGCAACTGCCAAGTTGGTCTATACTTTGGGACGGGCCTGGTAATTGTCTGTTGTTTTACAAAGTTTGTGATAATTACCTCTTTAAGCTGTCCAAAAACTGTTAAACTTAAAACGGCCATATCTCCTAACTTGTAAGTCTAAAAGTTAATTATGACCAAATAATTGAAAGAAAAACCATCATATCTTTCTCCTAGAAGTGGTTTCAAGACCTAATTCAGTATCTATCAAAAGTTATAACTGCTACAAATTTCTAGGGTAAAATTGCCCATAATTTCTGAAGGGTCAAAAATATCAAAACTCAGCATTCCTCAAAGATTTAGCCTATTTGGAACCACCACAACAAAAAACAGATTTAGTAGCGTCCAAGAAAACGCTACCATAATTTATAGTAGCGTTTTGAAGAACGTCGTTATATGACATGCAACAAAATGTTCCAAACTTTCCGTTGAGTTTTCATAAACGCTACCGAAAAGCAACACATTACAACGTTCAACAAACACAACCGAATTTATTTTACGTGGCGCTTTGTAAATGCCATTAAAAGTACTTGATGCTACTACAAAATATTATTATAACGTTTTCATAAACATTGTTATAGAAGATACTACTATAAATCCAAACCTTACCACTGTGTTTATTAAACGCTGCCATCTTAATCGCTAATTTACCATGACATATAACAATTTTATGCAGCAAATACGCTGGTTCCACAATTTGCTAATCCTAAATTCCCATAAAAATAATGGTAGGCAAGATAACAAATGACATAACCACCATAAAATTTACATTTCAAATCATTCTGAATATTACACTTGAATATTTGTGTACTATATAAAAACATATTTTGCACTGTCAGATTACTCTAAACATATTTGGTTTTTATTTCAATACAATAGCTAAATGAGAGAAACATAAAGGATTTCATTTGAAGTTTGTCTGTTGCTTGCAAGGTAATGTTAAAAAAGAGTAAGTACTCTTTTTTGTTGTGATATGCCAAAACCTACATGACGTTTTACCAATGCATGCAAGCTGTTAAACAAACTTAATAAGCAGAAAATACAATTATTATTAATTTAGAGTTGAGATTTCCACATACTAGAATTGAATTTTAGGGGCAGACTGTACCTTTTTTTTGAAACTACTTAAATAAACATTTGCCCCAAGGCCTATGTACATACGGGTACTAACCCGTTACATACCCACACTTTAACAAATTAGGGTTGCATACCCCAACTCCTTTCATGCTCACAGAAGAAACCCTAGCTAACTAATCTTAAAAATTAAGGAGTGAGATATCGTGATTTTTCTCTCTCGTTCGCTTTACTACTTTCTCCGCTCTCCTAATAAGAAAGGGACTGGTTGAATTTGCTTCTCATGCCTCCAATTTCATACTTCATGTTGTTATTAATCAAACTGTAGATATTTCCAAATCTGAAGTTTTCATACTCTAGATCTGTAAATCTACTCGTATCAGCGAGCTCACTTTAATGATTTTTGATGTTCTTTGAACGAGATCTAGCTTGTTGATTTGGTACGATGGTGCTTTCATTCTTCGAGTTACTATTGGTGATTGAATAGAAGAGATTTCCAAATCTTAAGTTATCAAACTCCAGATCTGAAGATCTACTTAAGCCTGCAAAGTCTCTTTAAGGATTTAGGATGTTGTCCAAACCAGATCTAGCTTGCTGTACAATGTTGCTTTGAGTTTCCATTTGAGTTTGCTTTTTTCTGGAATAGTGGAGATAGTTCTTAATATTCTTGCTTCTATCTTCTCAGTCCCACAATTCAAATAAGTATATGGGATTGGATTGTCTCTCAGCTTTCTTCTTTGAAGTTTGCAAAATGATTTTACTATC
This sequence comes from Allium fistulosum, assembly GCA_030737815.1. Classification (NCBI taxonomy): domain Eukaryota; kingdom Viridiplantae; phylum Streptophyta; class Magnoliopsida; order Asparagales; family Amaryllidaceae; genus Allium; species Allium fistulosum. Next base: position 370,476,855 of record CM060902.1, on the reverse strand, counting down.
CATATTGATTCGCATCCATCTTGGTTCTTTGCTTAGCTTTGCTTACCATGTGCTCTATTATTGCGCTCTTTCCAAATATGATATGTTGTTGTAGATAACATCACATGAGCTAAGTCACTTTCTAATGATTTAGTACTAAATTTGTACATGATATGCTTTGTTGCTTGTTGTAGATTCATACTATCATTATGCTTGATTTCTAGAATTTCCTGAATGCGGTTCCATACATAAAAAGAATACCTACATTGAAAAAACAAATGATTTGTACATTCAGGTTGATTATCGCATAGTGAACATTGTATCTTGTCTGATTTCCCCATTTGCTTGTTCTGTCCCTTGTTGGCAACCTGCTATTAACTGTAAAATAAGTACAAATAGCCATTTTTGGATTGTTGACTTTGTTCCATATGCATTCATACCATTATACTATAGGTTGCTTGCTTTTAATATATTCCCACGTTTGCTTAATTTTTTTTAATCTTTGCTAGTTTCCATCCAGTTCCAATAATCTGCATTTGCACTTGAGTCAATTGGAATTTTATTTATGCTTTCTCTACGTGGATTAGTGAGTGGATGAATTTGAGGCTGCCATTGATTTTCTTTAATTCTCATAGATACTACAACATCAGGCCCTCCACATACAACCAAACTATTCCAATCTACTCTACTAATAAAAGATTCATGTTCAAACCAAGGATCAAACCATAAACTTGTTTCATTTCCACACTTAAACACTCTTTCTAACATTAATTTACATTGCTCTCTGCATTTTAAAATATATTTCCATGTATTCAATTGATTATTTTTTAGCAAATTGTACCAAAAATTATTTTTCTTAAGATATTTACTCCTCATCCATTTTTCCCACAAGGAATTTTCATTTAAAAATCTCCAAAATAATTTTAAATGACAAGTATAACTAAGATCATTCATATTTCTAATACCCATACCACCTTCTTTTTTTGACCTGCATACTTTCTCCCAACCAATTTTATGATATCCACCTCTCCATAAAAAGTCTTCATATCTCTCCTCTAATTTTTTAATTGATGCTGAAGGAATATGATACGTCTGTAACCAATACAATATAATAGCATACACCACTGTTTTTATTAACTCCAGTCTGCTTGGTATGGATAAAAGTTTGCTGGACCAAGTTTTCATTCTTTTCTGCACTTTCTCAATTAGTATAGCACAATCGCTATTTTTGATTTGGCTAACTGAAAGAGGAAATCTCGGATGTTTGATTGGCAGACTGCCTTCTATAATATGTAGTGCTTCTAATATCCCCTTTCTCTATATACTATTTTTGCTGAAGTGTTTTTTGAATTTGTACTCATTAATCTGCAAACCTGCATACCTATTCAATGTGACGACCCGCCATTTCGACACTCAACAGTCCAAATGGCAAATTATTAATGGTGTTTTATTCTAAAGAAATATGATACAAAAGTAACTAATACACAGAATCTCACAGCGGAATGAAAAAATATAATAATTACATAAATAATTCATAAAGCTGCCTTACAATACACATTTGATTTCATTTTACAATATAATCTGAGTTTATATGTAACAGACATAACAAAATAATGCAGCGGAATAATACTAGTAAATATGGTCTACCAAACCCCGTCTTCTCTTCAAAAACAAACTTCTTCGAAACACTGAAATACTCAAGCTGACCCGAGTATAATAAAAACAATACACTCGAGTCAGAACTAAAAATTCTTATGAAAGTTAATTCAAATCAAGTGTACAATGTGCAAAATAACTTAAGAGATATTACATGATTTTCCATCTCCTAAGGATCCATTAAACTTTCTATATGTAGTAGATACAATGCATATATTATAGCTATCAGTAATATAAATATTATAATAGCGTTAAGGCTTTACATTAATCCCCCTTAACACATTTTTAAGTATTGTCTTGCAGTTTGCCTTGTAATACAACCAGTAACATCGGTAGCCAGGGAGGTGCCGTGATAGAACACCACTAAAACAAATTCGTAGCGGTCTCGTATAGGGATAATCGTATGATAAGGCATGTGAGGCAATGCCTAAGGTATGATTCTACCAGTTTACCCTTTCTGGCCGGTCGTAACCTCTAACGGCCGATTTCATCCATTAATCCAAGATCAAAGGTACACCCATCATATTCAAATCGAGATAGTAATTTGAAGGAAAGACGTCTGCTAAAGGTAGCTAACCTATTGGCCAGACGTAGGCTCCTGTTTTAGTCATTTCAAATTGACAAGTGTCGGGGTCATCCATTATCATTCTCTTACTTCATTCCAGTAAACGTTCGCCAATTTAACCACTATATTCTAGATAACATCCACCGCGTACACAGTTATTAAAGTGGTTCTGGTATTGACAGAGAGTATGTCAATATCCGGCACTGGTCACTTTACTAACCAATCGTTCATTTTATAAAAGTATGTCGTTTTGTCCAATTTAAATTTTACAGTAAAATCCATATAGAATTTCAAAAAGTGTACAACATAAAAAGTTCTTTACTTCCGGAATCCACAAAAAATGTTTTAGATTTTCCAGAAATGTTTATTATTTTTCATATTCAAAATACATCAGATTTCGCACTAATTAAATAAATAAAACTTATAAATTTATAGAAAAGTTCCAAATTAAATTTCAAAGTTTACAAAACAACTTTTCAGAATTTCCAGAAAAGTTCAGAATTTTTTAAATCAATTTAATAATGTTCCAAATTTCCAAATGGCTATTCCACAGATTAAATAAATAAATGAGCAAAATAAATATAGGTCCCTTTACTAATTATTCTTAAAATAATTAACTGGAGCTACAAAAAAAATTTCAAGTTAATTTAACATTTTTACAAATGTCCAAAATTCCAATAATTTCATTTTAATGAATAAAATATAAAATTTATTATATTGTTGTATTCAATACAGGTTTCTTCAAAAAAAAATTCTTTTACTGTAATGAAGTTACAGAAAAATTTTCAAAACATTTAATACACTTTTTTATAAATATGTATTCTCAATTTGAATTAAAAATTCTATAAACGAATTTCAAAACGACTATTCAAAGAACCAATTTAGCCAAAATTTCCAATTTTATTCTTGTCAACATATAATTTTTCCAGAAATTAAAAATTAAAATTTATGGAATATTTTCAAATAAAGACAAAACAACAATTACTTTGTCAAAAATCACTTTTTGGCCAAAAAAATAAATACACACATACTAATATTTTTCACACAACAATATAAGATGCCCAAAATGTTTTATCGCCATAAGCATTGTTCAATGATCCATATGACAATTTATACAACTTAAACAATATAACAAGGTGGTAATGGGGATATATCTCAATCAATAAACAACATACATATAATCACAATATTAACCATTATTAACAAATTATAGGCCTACACATGCAATGATAATTAAAATCAACTTAATTAACCATATATCACAACAATGATTAATTATCACATATCGGGTGTTCAACAGGCGGTGGTATTCAATCTTCAATATTAATTTAAACATAGAATATAATTTTCCACATAACGATGTTGGTTTAACTTGCAATAGACTTTAGTATTTCGTGAGTGTAAACACTCACCTTCATATGCAAATCTGAAAACCACTCGACACGCACTATTGTATGCCCATGGATTTCAGCACATACGGACGCTCCAGACTTGGAACTAACACCTAATCGGACACGAACCACCACACGGACACAAGGCAACGAACAACAGTGAATGGAAAGCAGTGAAGCAGCACAGCAAGGTAGGATGATATGGTTTTTGGAGTCTGGTAGAGTGTCGGTTTGAAGGTTATTCTTTCTGGCGAAGGTAAGGCCGCGGTAGGGAAAGCTCTCGCAAGACAGTACGGGTAGAAGCAGATGGTGATGTACACATGAGAGGGGAAGGTGGTTAGTGGGTGCAGTGAAGATGGAAAGTGGTAGGGTAATGGGTAGGATGCTAAGGCAGTGACTGGATGTATAGGTGTACAGTGTAGGGGTTGCAGGTGAATGGGTCGATCTGGACTTAGGAGGATGCAGTCTGGCGGTTTGTGGGCTATGCTAGACAAGGTAGTTGGAGGTGGTTATGGTGATGGGTTGCTGAAACTAAAAATTTCTCTTTTTTTAATTTTATATATAAAGGCGGCCGTGGACAAAGAGGAGAGGGGACAATTGGAGTCGGTGGGTTGGAGGCGGTGCGAGTGGACGGAGGAGCGGCAAAGGAAAGACAGAAGGTGGGAGGATGGCAGATGGATGGTTGAATGGCTTGTGGTGATGGAGGAGCAGATGAGTGAAAGTTGATAAGATTTGAAAAATATAATGGAGGCGGCTGCTAATTTGTTATAGGGTTTTAGTTTTGTGAATAGTGGAAGGCGCAATAGATTTGAGAATTTTTGATATATATATATATATATATATATATATATAGGTGAATTGTAGTATACTCATACAATCTTAAATTTAAATATTTCTCTTTACACATGAAGAATAGGTACATGCAAATATAATGGGTGACGAGGCAAGACTGGTTCTCACTTTCAAAACGTACATAATATATATATGTGTACGAACACTATTTCTAATTTTAAGGGTTCAGATTCAACACACAAGGACCCAAGCACTAAAATGAAGAACACATGAACATGGACATGCGCATGCTCATTTTACACATTATCAAAGAATGCAAAAGAATTAAAGTATTCTACACTGGTTTACACCGAGATTCAAACCCTGACGTCTACCGGTCGGGGGTCTAGGTACAAAAAAAAAATACCATTAAGATCAGTGAGAAAAGATGAATAGTGATGTAAGCTTAAATCTGTGCTACAGTAAACGCGTCAAAAATTTACCATTGCCACCAATTACACCGACTCGAAACGTATAAAAATATTCAAATTGTAATACTCGGAGCTAGAAAGATCAGAATTTTACAAAACGAACTTTGATATCTTACTCCGAATTTTTTTAGAACATTTTAATGTAAAATTTTTACATTTCAAAAAAATAATATTTTTCACTAAAATATTAACCGGTTGCGAATTAAAATTGAAAATAAAATAGATTTTCAAAATAGACAAAATAAATTCCTTTTCTTTTCTTTTTAAATCATATTAAACTCATTTAAATACATTTTAAATTTAAATTCTTATTTTTCAATTAAAAATCATTGTTTAATTCAATATTTTAAATGGTTGGAGATATGGGTCGTTACAATCTCCCCCACTCAAAACTTTTCATCGTTGAAAAGGAAAAAAGTATAGAATCTAGCATTTTGATATTTGTTATTAAAATAATCAACTTATACAACATTTAAACTTCTTTATTAGGTTTTCTCCAAATTTAAAAATAATCAAATCTTTTATTTTTGTTTTTTATTTTTAAAATACCTTCCGAAATACTTTTATATATGGCTAATGCCTTAAACGGTTTATTATTCATTTCTCACTTTCGAGACCCAAAAATGAACTCCAATGATGCCGTAGTCATCATCGAAATTATTTTCAAGCGACTAGAGTGGGATCTGTTATCAACAGTCCCTTGATGGAGGTACATCCATCCTTGTCCTTATAGAATAATCCATACGTTAGCTAAACGCATTCCTAAGAACCTCTAAGTACTTGGTAGACCAGTTTTAACACCAAGTAAAATACTTCAAAAATCTTTCTTTCAAAAATAGGTATTCAAAATTTTCTAAACATATCATACTATATATTATAACTTTCCAAACCATTTCTTTCACAATATAAAATTTAAAATGGAAAAATTTATATATGCACTTTTTATATAATATCTCTAAAATTTATTCTTGAAGAAAACTTATATAAATCTCATTTGTGCCAATATCAATAATCTTCAAAATTTGAATATTTTACAAAATTCATTTTTAATTTTCTTACTTCACATAAGGTAAATTTAATTTATTATACCATTTAAATATTCATCATAGACATCCTTATAAATATATGTAAAATATTTGGAAATAATTATTAATATCATTACTTATATTTAGAAAGATGACTATTTAAGTTATTAAATCCATTATTTGAATATATTTGGAGGAAATTCTTTTAAGAGAATGGGAGGACATAACAACTCAGAAATTTATCACAATCACAAAGAACAAACTAACACTTAACATTATTCAAGATATTTAATGACTAATCAAAACTTAATGTTTGTTCGGGTTCACAACCTTCTAGATTGCTCGAAGATAAAGATAAACTCCGAAGCATACCATTTCGCTCATCAATCTTTGGTTATTACTTAGTGGATTACCTAAGCTATCTCAGAACAAAATTAAAAGTTATTCCCAAACTGTTTTTATTTTCCACCAATTTATTTTAAACTTTATTTTATAAATCCTAGCTATATAAAATCGCCCTTTATATAAAACATTTTCTATTATAAATACCATTTTTTTTATTTACATATACCCTAATTTTTATTCAAGATAGAATTAACTTACAACCGTACAAAGTAATATAAACAAAATATAGGTTTGATAGGGTTATATTAACATATATTTGAATCTTATTTAGGTCATACTTTAATTTCATTCTTTTAAATTGAAACTTAATTTTATTTTCATGCAAGCTTACGCTTTTATTTTAAAGTTTACACTTTTTACTTTTAGAGTACCCTTGTAATTTTTTAAAGTTTACACTTTAAATATTTTCTTTTAAGTTTACTATTTAAATCATAACATCTATTGTGAAAAATATTTTTTAAGTCATTATAAATTATCGTTCAGATCAACATCCTTAATTAATTAATATTCAATTCATCTAACATTATTAATTAATATTCAAATCAATATTATGCTTAATTATCATTACTGTTATCAATGTCTAAATTATTATCATTAACTATCATTTACTTAAAAATCTTTCAAAGTTATAGTTTAAAATTACTAGGACTTAAGTTCAAATAAAAAATAACTAAACATTTTATTTATTTATTTTTATTTTTTCTATTTTCTTACAAACCATGTTTCATAAACCACTTATATAGATCATATTTATAAAAATTATTTAACTTTCATAAATGAAATTACTATATATATTTCTTAAAATCGGTTATCTTTCGTAAAAAAATAACTTCATATCCTTTATAAAATGGAATTTATATTTTCATAAATACTATACTTAGAATGAAATTAATACTTTCATAAATATTATCTCTATGAAATGAAATTAATATTATACTTATAAAATGAAAATATTATTTTCACAAATATTCCATATTTCAAATTCTCAAGAAAACCCATTAATTTAGGAATACTTTCTTTCTAAAATAATAAAACAAAGTCTTAAAAAAAATTAATCCAAGATAAATAGCTTTTTCCTCAAATTTTAATAAACTTCCTTTATTTAAAATCTTTATTTAAATTTCATATAAAACAAAGTCATTTTATCTTTGTTCAAATTATCTTTTTCCTTTAAAACAAAATTCTTTTATTTATGTCCATTTTATAAATCATATTCATATAAATTTCCTTTATATAACATCCTTAAATTTCATAGATAAATACTTTGCAAATCTTTTGTAAAATTATTTTTTAAACACTATAAAATATGTAACATCCCCTATCTAGAGGCCCAAAGCTAAGCGCTATAGATGCGGTAGTCATCCGTAGTATTAACTCCGACGACTAAATACAGCTATGTTAATGGTATCAATAATATCATAAGCACTTGAATATGAAACAAAATCACAGATTTCAAAAATAACATTTCACTGAAATTACATTTCAAAACACATGTTTCACATTCAAATTACATAATCCCATAATCGCTTCCCAGGTGCAGATACAATATATAAATACGCCAAGAGCGACATATGATGATGCCCCCTGGTTGACCAAAGTACTAAATAGACATAACTGTCTTATACAACATAGCGGAATAAAACAAAATAAAACTACAACTCCTAAATAGCTATCCGTCAGCCACCTGCCCGTCCCCGGAAGCTTTATTCGTCATCCTACTATAACCTGTAAAACCTCAATCCTTAGCCTACTCAAATCAATTTTAAACACCTGAGAGCTAAAGGGGAAAAACATAAACTTTGAGTCAGACATAAAGCCTTATGTGAATAATACTATACATCTCAGATATATGATATTAAGTGAGACCATGCCGCTTAGTGGAACTGTTTTCCCCTCACTAATCTCCTTTTAAAACATATCTTTTGCAAACCTTTTATCCTGCAACCAAAACTAGTTAAAACCGTAAAGCAATATCATGTAAACATACATGTCATGTAATAAATGAACTATCTGTTCAAATACTATAGTTTTGTTTGGCTAACTACTAACCTTTGGCTAACTCGGACCTACCAGACAATATAATCAAAATAATCTAACATCTGTTTAAACACTATAGTTCAAACACTATAGTTTTCTTAAAGGTTTAGGGTGTTAGAATACTCATTTTTCTATTTTTCCCTCCTTTATATCCTAATACTTTAATTCTTTAGTTCGTTGTTTACTTATTAACCTGGCTCGGCTACCCCTTATTAATTACAAATCTCAATCCCCTAATCAACTTACATTATTTTATTTAATTAACCAATTAAATTTCCTAAATAATGTTACTAAAAATATAGGGTGTTACATTCTCCCCTCCTTAAAGAATTTCGTCCTTGAAATTAAAATAAGATACACAATAAATCAATCAAAAAGGTAAAACATACCATCAAACAAATTAGGATAAGTATTTCTAATCCTGCTCTCAGTCTTCCAAGTTTAGTCTCTATCATCGTCACTCCACTGGACCTTCACTAATTTGACTGTCTTGTTCCTCAACTTCTCATCTCTCGTGACTATTCGGACAAGTTTCCTAACTATATTCAAGTCCGGTTCCACTACTAAATCCTCTAACACAGTCGGCGCTATAGCAGTGTCTGGATCCCTAACACACTTTCTTAGATGAGATACATGGAAAACATCGTGGACTCCTGCCAAACTACTTGGTAACTCTACTCTATATGCGAGTTTCCCGATCCTCTCAATAATAGAAAACGGTCCTACGAATATCGGTGCTAACTTCCCTATCTTCCTGAACCTGGTAACACCTTTCATCGGTGATACTTTGACAAAAACATGATCTCCAACTGAGAACTCTAAATCTTTCCGTCTTCTATCTGCATAGCTCTTCTTATCAGCTCAATCTTCTCTGTAGCTTCTCTTACCAAATCGAAACCAAGGACTAATCTATCTCCAGTCTCTAACCAACATGTGGGAGATTTGCATGGTCTTTCGTACAAAGCTTCTATGAAAACTCCACTAGATGTAGATGGTCTTCCCATGATACCCCGAAGTCTAATACACAAGCTCTTAACAAGTCTTCCAAGTTCTTGTTAACTCTTTCTGTTTGCCCATCTGTCTACGGATGATAAGCGGTACTCATATTGAGCTTGGTTCCTAAACTCTCCTGTAGACTCTTCCAGAACACGCTAGTGAATAAGGAATCTCTATCACTAACAATACTACTAGGAATTCCATGCAGTCTAACCACATTCTTCAGAAATAACTTAGCCAATACAAGTGCTGTCATATTTGACTTAATGGGAATGAAATGGGCACTCTTGGTCATCCTGTCCACTATGACCCATATACTTTCATTACCTCTATTAGATCTCAGCAATCCGTCTATGAAATCCATAAAAATAGAATCCCATTTCTATACCTAAATATTCAATTGGTTGAAGCACCCCACTTAGCTTATGATGCTCGGCTTTCACCTGCCACTACGCCATAGATTGCATACTGCAACACCAAAGAAGTGATGTAGGATGTGCCAAAAAATGTTGTTGAAGGCTAAAAAAGGGCAAAGGCAACACTTTCTCGGTGATGCATTTTGCCGCGTTGCCGCAGACCTCAAAGGCAACATTTTGACTATCTAAGGCAACATAAGAAATATTGTTGCAATAGAACCCTATTTGGGTCTATAGCAACATCCATAGGTGTTTGTACCAACATTCCAAAATGTTGCTATAGATATTAACTTTCTGAATTTGTGGGGCCCACAATGTAGAGCATATTTAATTTTTTAATAGAAATAAATATTTATTTAATAAAATGCTATTGTACAGAATTTGATATTCAAACAGTAATTTATTTAAATAAATATTTTATTTCAACATTTAAAATAGTACAAATTCCTGACTCCACTATTTTACAATTCAATGATAAATAACACTGATATTCACATATACAGATATTCCTCACTACATTACTCAGTTCACTCATTACATATGCAGTTTCAATTTATACAGACACCGACAAATATATGATGAGCCGAGTGCCGAGCCGAAGGCGAGCCGAGTGCCGAGCCGAAGTCGAGGCGAGAAGCGGGTCTGGGCGCAGCGCCGGCGGGGGTCCGGGGCACCGCAGTCCCGCAAACCTCGATTTTGGAAGATCGAGCCTTCTTTGAAATGACGTAAAATGATGCACAAATGAAGACTGAGCTTAATTCCTATCCTCCATCTCCTCGCCTAAATCTGCTTGAATCCCCTACAGCCAAACACCAAAACGACGTAAAATGATGCACAAATGAAGACTAAACTTAGCAAACCCGCAAACCCCATCCTCAGCAACTTCATCACCCATCAGAACTACTGCCCATCTACCACTTACCTGAAACACGATTGCCTGAAACACTGACCATCTACCAAACAATGACCACACTCCCAACCTCTTTCACAAAACATTCACTCACTGCCTCATCAAATTACATCATCAACAACACCGCCTGGAAGCAGCATCAATTACATTTCATTATTAGTGGATCTTCCTTAGTCAGTTTCTTTGCCTTTGAAATACAAATGGTAATTGCAAGCACTACAACAATAAATGAGGCAACTGTAATAACTGGACCAACAACCACCTTCAAACCGTCAACAACCCCTGCCGAACACTCACAGCACCACAATAAAACTTCTACCAACAATCACCTCTGCCACTCACAACCTGAACATTGTAATCATCAATTCACCATCAAACAGCAGTACTACATGAAAACGTGCACTAGATTATAAAACTGAACTTGGAGCTCCTAAGTTCAACACTATTTCCCTTAACAACAATTTGAAAATAAAACACTCAAATAAAACACTCAACTGAACTTGGAGCTCCTAAGTTCAAACCTCCTCTCTCAAATCAGAAACTGGAAAACAATCAACAACATGACTAACCTTATTCGAAAACAGTATCAAATCACCAGAACTACCGTTGAAATTACTATCCTTCAATTCAGAATTTGGAGAGCAATCCTCAACCCAACCATAGGGCGTAGGCGGCGCGGCGTCGCGATGAAGGGGGGGACGAAGGCAGTTCGGGTTTTGGGAGAAATTAAGGCGCTAAAAGGGTTTTCAGGCGAAGTAGGCTAAAGGAGAAAGGTAGAGGGGTTGGTGGCGAGCAAGTCTTCTGTTGGAGGTGAGAGCTGATGGCGACGACAGCGGTGGCAAAAGGGGTTTGAACGGAAAACTTTGTGATTTGGTGGCGGAGGCGAATGGGAGGAAGCGAATTGAAATGAAAACCAAAAGGGGATCTACTCTGAACAAGTACAGGCGGGAAAACGAAATTTTGGGGCAAATTGCAGTGGTGATCCATTTTAACAACCAGATTAAATGTAGACCGTTGGATCGTATTCACGCGGATTGCTAATTTTATTAATTTTTTAATTTGAATACATCTATAGCTACTGCAACATCTTGTTGATACCTATGCTAACACCTTGAAGCGAGTGTTGTAATAGACAAAAATCAGCATACCTATCGTTACATTATAGCTAGCAACACCATGTAATTTCATTGCAGTAGGCCATCTATGGCGTAGTGTGCTGACAATTCAAACACTATTTCACCCATAAGCCTACATCCCTCTTCATTCCTTCCTAAAAGAAACTTATCTTCATATCCCGATACATCTTCGATCCTCCTTGATGAATGGTGAACTTCGAACGATGGCATTCCTCCAAAACTTCCTTCCTTTTTTCTTTGATGTGCACGTAAATGTGCATATTTTTACTTCCATATTTAATCTAATTAATTAAATAAATGATCATATTGGGTATTTTAACATGTTTAAACCAAAATTCAAATTATTTATTCAAATCATCACATATTCATCTTCATATAATGGCAAAATGGACATTTTTATGCACATATTAATTTGAGAAAATTTACTTGGAAATTTCTATGTTATTTTGTAGAAATTTGAATTCAAATTACAAGTGTCTTCATGAAGATATGCATGCACAAAGTTAGAGAACAAATGAAGATGGAAATAATTCATTTCATGACAATATGGAGGACCCCACCTACCCACTTACCATGATGTACACTTAGGAGCTAATGCACATGCTAATGGAAATTAAAGCTACATGTACACTTAAGTAGATAATTAACACATGCTAATGGTGACTTGGTGGCCACACTACCTCAAGGGTAGTTTAGGTAGTTCCCAAAAAAATGGATTAGGGTTTCAAAACATGTATAAATACTTCATATGTTCATGTAACTCTCTCTCTAAGCCACCTTTGATCCTACATTTTAGTTAGTTTAGTTTAAGCCTCAAAAATAAAATATAAGCTCTCTTTCTTTTTCATGGCTACTTAGCCATTTTACTTTTATGTAATTTCTTTTCATGCTATGTTAGTTCATGCTATTTTATTTACATGCTCTTTTCCTTTCTTGTTAGTAGCTAGCTTTATTTTATGCAAGTAGATAAGTTTTTATTTCTTTTTAATTAGCTCTCTTTTCACTTTGCTCTCTTTTTCCTCTTGTTTTTATTTCATGTTGAATGCTATATTTTTTGAAATGATAACAAATATGAGAGGATAAACCCCTTCAATTTAGGGGTAATGAAGCTCTTTTAATCATGTAGCTTCAACATTTACTAATTATTGATCTCTTTTTGTGCTTAATGGTAATGAGTTAGATGTGTTAAACTTTGTTTTTTTTGCTTTGAATTTGATAGCCTATGTTGTTGACACCAAATAGGCTATGCTTAAACAAACAAAAACACAAATTACCTCTTTATCTACATATGATATTGGTAATGAAGTTATTTTAAAATCAAAATTTGATGGTCTATATTTCTAATCAATAGTTAATAGGCCATGCTTAGAATAGATTTTATTTTCAAATTCATTTTCAATTTTCATGAGAGTTAAGAAGTGGTTTAAGAGGTGTGTCTGTAACATCCCCTATCTGGAGGCCAAAAGCTAAGCACTATGGATGCTATAGTCATCCACAGTATTAACTTCTGATGACGAAATACGGCAGTGTTAATGATATCCAAAATACCAGAAGCACTGGAATATGAAAAAAATCACAGATTTCCAAAAATAATAATTTCAGTGATTATATTTCAAATAAATCATATCCAAGTTACAAAAATCTCAAATGTAATCCCAAACATTGATCAAATATAATTTACAACAATACGCCAAGAGCGACATATGAAGATGACCCTTGGATGATCAAAGCAATATAGACATAATTGTCTTAATACACAGTAGAAATAATTTTTAAAACAGAATTCCAAAATTAGCTATCCATTAGCCACCTGCTCGTCATCAGATGTTTTATTTGCCAAAATCTGCTAAAACCTGAAAACTGAAACCCTCAGCCCACTCAAATCAAATTTTAGGCACCCGAGAGTTTAAGGGGAAACAAAAACTTCAAGTAAGGCTTAAATCCTAGTATGAATAATTTCTGTTACATCTCAATTTACTGATAAATAGTGAGATCATGCCGCTTAGCGGAACGGGTTTCCCCTCACTAATATCTCTTTTCAAAACATATATTTTGCAAATCCTTTACTACAACCAAACTGGTTAATCAACAGATTTTAATAATATAGAAATATCCATTATGCTAAAAACAGGAAATAAAATAGACTTTCTGTCTAAATATGAACTATTTGTTCTTTACTTGACCGTCTGTCCTAAATTCTGAGCTAACCACTCTTTTTTGGACTATCTGTCCTAAAACAGGTTATACCAAAATAGCAATATCATTTATGCTAGATAATGGGCTATTTGCCCAAACAGGTAAAAAGGGTGGACTAACTGTCCTTAAAAATTTAGCAAAATCCATTATGCTAATAAATGAACTATCTGTTCATATCAGAGCTGACTGCTCTTTCTGGACTAACTGTCCTCTGGGCTGACTTCCTCAAAATGGACCGACTGTCCAAATTTAAAATGAGCTGACTCCTCGAATTTTCTTTTGGGTTAACTACCCTTCAAAATATCTGAGCTAACTGCTCTACAATATCTCTTTAGATTTTTCTTGAAACCTTTTCAAAATGATTTAATCCATCAAATCATATATATAAGGAAAATATATCTTTTAGCTTTACTCTAAGCTATTTTTGCCCTGTTATATATAATTTACTCAAAATAATGTTGATGATGTTTAATAAGGATTGTCTATCCTTTATAATAAGTTAATGTCCTTTATAACTTAAAACGCTTAGGCTATCTGCTTAGTTCTTATATTCAAAACCTTTGTTTAAAACCTTTAAACAACCATTCGAAAACATAGAAGGTAACTCCTTCAAAACCATTTACAAAACCCATCGAAAAAATTGAAGGTAACTCCTTCATATCCTTTAATAAACCATTCGAAATCATTGAAGGTAACTCCTTCTAAACCTTTTAAAAGCCACCCTTTTACAAGCTTTAAAACATATGACATCCTCTTTTTAAATCCTTTAAAGCTTAGCCTTACGAAAACATTGCAAAACTATACCTTTCGACCTTGTCGAAAGGTCCTACATTTCGACCTTGTCGGAAGGCTTCTTTTCGACCTAGTCGAAAGGTTTCACCTTTCGACTTTGTTGAAAGCCTGGGGTACATCCCCTATATAATAAACCTTTCAAAAGCAATGTAACTCAAAAACTTTCGAAGATATTGGGTTCAATCTAAAACAGGTGGAAACCTTTTCGAAACTAATCAAATTTAACTACTTTGAAACCTCTAAAACGTTTCGACTTAAAACATTTGGATTATGCAAAAGGATCAGAAAAACATTGAAGTCGAAAGCAACTGCTTCGAAACCTTTATAAATCATTTTGAAACCATTCGAAAACAATGAAGTGTTGGCGTTGGAACCAACCCTTTGAAATCAACGGAGAGAGGCAGCAAGTTTTTTGAAAACAAAAGATAACCTTTGACTCCATCTGTGTTGAAAGGTTAGGAAGCGGCAACAATGCTTTTGGCCTTGTCGAATGCTATACCTTTCGACCTTGTCGGAAGGTTTCATTTAAAACAAGAAAGCAAACCAATCGAAACCTTTTTCTTTTAACCTTTTGACAATTTCGAAAGCTCTTTGTCGAAAGCTAGCAGGCATATTTTCTTTAAACCAAAACAAAACTTCATCTCTTTCGAAAGCTATTACCTTTCGTCCCTAAACCTTTCGACTTCTTTCAATTCACTATGTACCAGTTGCCAGATACCTTGTGCCTTGATATTTGACCTAGCCAAAAGGTTTGATACCTTTCGACCTTGTCGAAAGGTTTGGAATGAAGGCGGAAGCTCTGCCGAAAGGGTTGAAATAGAAGAAAGACTATTTATTTATACTTTAAAACAGTTCTTTTGTACCCCACCTGCCTTGTTTGTCTAAATTTGATTGGTTGCAAGAATTTTATATTCAAAAGTGCAGCCGACTTTCCTTATTTGGAAATTTGAATAATTTTGAAAAATCCCCTTTCTCCTTTATAATTATGTAAAACATTTAACTCCTATACCTTAAATAATTTTATATAACTATTATAACACCTTGAAAAATTCTGGAAAAATTCCAAAAAACCAAATAATATGTTCTCTTTGATATATAAAATTTTCGAATCCAAACTATAATTATTTTTTCTGTAAATAATTTTTATAATCCAAATTAACCTTTTCTTCCTTAGAAAATTCATAACAATTCCACAAAAATTCATAAAATTCTGAAAATCGAAACCCATCTCTAAAATAACTTTTTAGATCACCATAAAAATTCGCAAGGCTAACAGATGTCATTTAATAGGGTTTTCATCTTAAAACATGTCATAAAATTTATATGAACATACATAAATCATCAACATGTATATATAATCACTTTATCATTCAAAACATGGTAATTCTTTGCAAAATTATTTAGGTTTAACCTTAAAGTCAAAACCATAAAAGTTTAGAGATGTAAACATTATTCACCTTTTGCTTTAATGATTAAGGAGCTTGAGATTTGAATGAGTTTGATTTGAATTTGCTTTCCTTAAGCTTTTCTTTTGTTTCCTCTTCTTCTTCCTTCATTAATGGTGGCTGGCCAAGCTTTTAATTTTTAGAAAATGAGAGTGAACGTGTGTTTTGAAATACACGACCTAAGGAAGATGATATAAAAATGGCCTCTTTTCCATAATACCCCTCCTCTAATTCATTTTTAAACCCTTCATTTAATTTATTAGTTAAAAAGGCACGACTACCTTAATTAAATCAAATCTCAATCCCCTTATCGACACATTATTTTATTTAGTTTATCTAACTAAATCTCCTAAATAATGTTATAAAAAATCTGGGGTGTTACAGTGTTATAGTTTGATGGTTTATATTGGGCTAATTAATAGCACAAATATTCCGTACTTATGATAAGCACATCAATTAAACTCACTAATGACAAAAAAAGGATCATAATTTCATGTTGTGTTGATTTATGTGATCAACAGAGTGGATTTATCTTTAAATTGCCTTCAAACTCTCATATTTTGATCAATTTTCTTTTGCTAGTTTTTCTACATTTTTTTAGCTTAACACAACTCCCAACTTTGGTTAATTTGATTGAATAGAATTTTAAAATCTAAACAATTCCCTACGGATCAACCCATACTCGTTACGTACTAACATTGTACGCCGTGCGCTTGCGGTTATTTTTAATTTAATTTCGATCGGCTATTTTCCAATTCAATGGAAATTTAGCCAGTTCGAACAAGTTTTTGGCGCCGTTGCCGGGGAATTTGCTTTGATTTTATTTTCTATTCTTCGAATTATTTTTGTTTGATTTTGTTGTGTGTTTGTTTTGTGTGTGAATTTGCATTTTAAAAAAATTGTGTGTGTTTATGTGATTTTTGTTTTCAATTTTGTTTGTGTGCTTATTTTTGTTCTATTTGCATCTGCATTTCTATTTAAAAAACATTATATACACAATTTCATTTGAAAAAGAAAAAAATATATTCCATTCCACTTCAATTCATTTTATATTTGCATTTCAATTTACTTTTACATTTCACATACAAATCCCAAAACTGTGCTACTGCCTATACACAATTTCCACTTGCCAAATACTAAACTGCTGCATCACTTTGCCTCTGTCCACAACATCGCCACATACTCCTGCAGTTCATCCTCTACATCACTCCACCTCCATCTGCTGACCACTGTCAAATACCCCCACTGACATCACCACACCAACATCAAGTAATCAGACTCCTCTCTGTTACAACCCATTTCAACTACATACAAACACACTAAACCATAATGCAATTCAGTTCCTCGACCATATCACTTCCTTGCTGTCACCAAGCCCATCCTTCTTACTGCCTTTGCCCACTGTCTTGGCCGTCACCTTCAAACTCCTAGCTGCACACTCAACCACCACAAACAACCTGTTGATTCATGAGTTTTGATTCATGACACAAGCTTTAGAGATCATACGACGAGAATACTATACGAAAGCGACAAAAAGAGAATAAGCGTATATTGTGCACTACAAAGGAGAGAAGACTACAATCCAGAGATTAGTATGAATATTTTATTGTATTGAGTCTTAGAATATTGTTAAAATCATTCCTCAAGTAGTCACACACACACACAAATTATTATACATTAATTTATACATGAAAAAGTGTGCACTGTGCAATTGACAGCAGGTCGGCCGACCGACCAGGAACTTCGGTCGACCGACCAGGAACTTCGGTCGACTGACTCTGTGTCAGTGCACAGATATGCACTGTTCTGTGTACGTTTTTGAAACTCAGCTGACCGGCCAGTTTTCTCGGTTAACCGACCTGAGAATAATGGCTAGTTTTCTGAAAAGTTGCGATCGTTCGTGAAGAGGAATCTCCTTCAATCCAAGAGATACGGACACAACTTTTGATTGAAACTCTTCATGAAAGATTGTAACTATTCTACAACTATATAAACATGTTCAATTCACTTCTACAACAACTAATTCTTGTTTATAATTCTGAAATCTATTCTCTATTATTCTCTGCAAATAAAAAGCATTCATTCTCATTCAATATCACTAGAATCCTTGAATTAATTCATATACTTCGATTCTACGTGATTATCTTCCTTCTAAATCTTCACACACATATATATTCTTGAGGATTTGATTATAGGAAAGTTGTACTATCAAAAGACAATCAGTGTTATTCAAAACACATTCGTCAACAAGTTATTTGTATTAAGTTGAAGTCCTCTTCGGCTGTTGAGGCGGAAAAATTCCTGTTCGGCTGCTCAGGTGTCGTATACCTATTCCTCCGGGTTAAGTGAGGGGTTTAGTTTAAATCCAGAGGGTATTCTAGGACTGGACGTAGAACGGGAAGTTCGAACCAATATAAAAATTCCTGGTGTGCTTACTTTAATTTTTATTTTACTGTTATTATCAGTTTCCGCATTTATATACCATATTACACGATCCTTAGTACTGCACGTACACTTACATTTGGTATCAGAGCGGGTATCCTATAACCATCACAAAGTTATTTGATATCTATTTCTAGTAATATGGCAACACACATACTAACGATTTTGACACTAACACTAATACTAGTTTCACAGAGGGTCAATCAACTTCACGACCTCCACTTTTTAATGGTATAAACTATAATTATTGGTCAACTAGAATGAGAATCTATTGCAATCTAGTGGATTTGATATCTGGAATGTTATACAAAGTGAGTACACAACTCCTACTGGAGAATACTCAACTTGGAGTAACACACAAAAACTAAATGCTACATCAAATGCAAAGGCTATGAATATTTTATTTTGTGCATTAGATAGAAATGAATTCAATAGAGTTAGCATGTGCACTTCTGGTTATGAAATTTGGAGATCACTTAAGATAACACATGAAGGAACGAACAAAGTTAAATTAAGCAAAATCTCTATGTTGAAAAATCAATTTGAAAATTTCAAAATAAGGCCATATGAATCTATAAATGACATGTACTCTAGATTCCAGGATATTTATCATGCTTTACTATCACTAGAACAAAAGTTTACTGATTTTGATGTTGTTACAAAAATATTAAATTCTTTAACGGACGAATGGGAAAGAAAAGTCCTAGCCATTGAAGAAGCAAGTGATTTGTCAACATTAAAACCAGAAGAATTGATAGGTAATTTAATGTCCTACGAAGTAAATTTGTAGGCAAAGAGAAATGGAGCACAAGAAAAGAAGAATGTGGCATTTCAAGCAGAAAAAGATGACTCCGACTCAGAAAATGAAGATATGGCAATGATTGCTAAAAATTTCAAAAAGTTTCTGAAATTCAAAAGAAATAAATTCAGGGGAAGCAAAAATAATTCCAACAACAATAGCAAACCATCATCTTCAGCAATGGAATGTTATGAATGTCACAAGAAAGGTCACATGAAGAAGGACTGTCCAGAACGTAAAAAGAGCAATTTTAAGAAGGACAGAACCAAAAGAAGATCTTTTTCAATCACTTGGGATGACACAGACTCATCATCCTCATCAGAGAGTGAAAGTGATAATGAAAATGAACAAGCAAATGTGTGCTTCATGGCTTCGTCAGACGATGTAAGTGATCTTACTTTTGAAGATTTAATTGAAATTAATTCAGAATTAGTATATTAAGCAAAGCAACTTAAAAAGAAAAATAAGGAGTTGTAAAGAAAGTTAGATAGGACAGTCTTAGAAGTAGATATGCTGAAAGATGAGAAGAAAATATTAGAAGAAGAACTTGAAATTTCTCAACAATCGAATTCTAACTTATCTTCTCAAATTTCTTCAATATCTGAAGAACTAGAAATTCAAAAAAATAAAAATGATGTTTTATTTTTGAAAATAATAGTTTAAACTCTAAAATTAAGGATTTAGAGTTAGAAAAATCTAGTCTTAAAATAAAATTTGATGATATCTCTAAAAATGTATCTAATTTCAATAAAGGAAGAGAGAATCTTTCTAGAATACTTGAAAATTCTCAATCCTCTAACAATAAATCTGGACTAGGATTTAAGAAACAAAATAATTTTGCTAAAAGTAAGATTAATAATAATATTAAGAAGGATATTAAGAAAACGGTTTACCCAAACACTAAAACCATCAAGATATGGATTCCAAAATCAAATAATATTTTGATAAGGAATAAACATATCAAAATGTTTATGGAAACTGTTCATAATAACAAGAATTATGTTTATAAAGGGAATTCTGAACCCGTATGAGTTTGGCTTCCTAAGATCTAACTCTTAGGACCCTAAAAAGAAATGGGTACCAACTTTTTATAAATTTTTGCAAGTACCACATAAAAGGAGAGGAAAATGGATTTTAGATAGCGGTTGCTCAAAACACATGACTAGAAACAAAGAAATGTTGTCAAATATTATCTACTCAAATGGAGGATCAGTCACTTTTGGAGATAACTCTAAAGGATATATCATCGGTAAAGGCGATGTCAGCAGCAACGGTACCACTAATTTACCTCTCATTACTGATGTTTTATTAGTTAAAAATTTAAAACATAATTTATTGAGTATTAGTCAGCTATGTGATAAAGGTTTTAATATTACTTTTTCAGAAAATAAATGTAATATTTTCGATAAAAATCATAACACTATTTTCGAAGGAATAATAGATAAAAATATTTATATCTTAAATATGAATGTTAATAATGATTCAAATTTGTGTTTAGTAGCTAAAGAAAACGATTCTTGTCTTTGGCACAAAAGATTTTGTCATGTTAATTTTAAAACCATCAACAAATTAGCTAAAAATAAATTAGTTAAAGGATTACCCAATATAAAATTCAAAACTAATATATTTTGTGATGCATGTAAATTAGGAAAATTAACAAAATCTTCTTTTAAATCTAAAAAGGTAATATCTACAGAACAACCACTTGAACTTTTACACATGGATCTTTTTGGTCCAACCCAAGTTCAGTCTATTAATCATAATAGATATGTGTTTGTTATCGTAGATGATTTTTCTGGATACACTTGGATTTTCTTTTTGAAAAATAAAAGTGATACTTTCGATAATTTTAAAGTTTTTGTTAAAAGAATTCAAAATATTAAAAGTTTGAAAATTAAAAATATCAGAAGTGATCATGGAGGAGAATTTGAAAATGAAGCTTTTGAACAATTTTGTAACAAGAAAGGTATTAACCATAATTTTTCATTTCCTAGAACACCACAACAAAATGGAGTTGTAGAAAGGAAAAATAGAACGTTACAAGAATGTGCGAGCACTTTATTAAATGGAACCACTTTATCGAAACACTTTTGGGCAGAAGCTGTAGCTACTGCTTGTTATGTGTTGAATCGTGTTTCTATTCGACCGTTAACTAAGAATACTCCATATGAACTTCTAAATGGAAGAAAACCAAATATTTCATATCTTAAAGTTTTTGGTTCTAAATGTTTTATTTTGAATACTAAAGATCAGCTAGGCAAATTCGATCCAAAATCTGATGAAGGAATATTCGTTGGATATTCGGAACGAAGAAAGGCTTATCGAATTTATAATAAAAGAACTCAAATTATTGAAGAAAGTTTACATGTTTCATTTGACGAAAATTTTAAAAATATAATCCAAATATTACTATTGATTTAATGATGAAACTACTTAGAATGAAAATAGTAATACTAATGAAAATTTCGATAATGATCATGATATTACTGAAAATAAGAATATTACTCCTAATATAATAAAATCTCCACCTAGAATTTTACGAGATCGTCCTGTGCAAAATATAATCGGAGAAGTTAATACGAATGTTAAAACCAGACATTAATTAAATCAAGTTGGACATGTACTTTTCTCTCTAATATAGAACCTAAGAATATAAAAGAAGAATCAACTGATGACTACTGGATTCTTGCCATGCAAGAAGAACTAAATCAAATCGAACGAAACGAAGTTTGGGAACTCGTTCCTAGACCTAGTGATCAATCAGTCATTGGTACTAAATGGGTTTTCAAAAATAAAGCAGATGAACTAGGAAATATAACTAGGAATAAATCTATATTAGTTGCACAAGGATATAATCAAGAAGAGGGAATTGATTACGAAGAAACGTTTGCTCCAATCGCCCGACTTGAAGCAATACGAATCTTATTGGCTTTCGCGTGTTTTCATAATTTTAAACTTTATCAAATGGATGTTAAAAGTGCTTTTTTAAATGGTTATATAAAAGAAAATGTTTTTGTTGAACAACCACCACTTTTCAATCATGAAAAATATCCAGATCATGTTTATAAACTCAAAAAGGCCCTATACGGTTTAAAACAAGCACCACGTGCTTGGTATGATCGTCTTAAAAGCTATTTATTAGAATCTGGTTTTGAAATAGGTAAAGTCGATCAAATACTTTTTATTAAGAAAACTAAAAAAAATATTTTAATAATTCAAATATATATTGATGATATTATTTTTGGCTCGACAAATGAAAAGTTATGTCAGGAATTTTTGACTATAATGACAAATGAATTTGAAATGTCTCATATGGGAGAATTGTCATATTTTCTTGGATTACAAATTAAACAATTTGAAAATGGAATTTTTATTAATCAAGAAAAATATTGTTATAATTTAATTAAACGATTTGGTCTGGAAAACACTTCTGCCAAACCAACTCCAATGAGCACAACTACTCATCTCGATGGAGACGAGGAGGGCAAAAGTGTTGATCAGAAACTATATCGTAGTATGATTGGATCTTTACTATATTTAACAGCGAGTCGACCCGATATAATGATGAGTGTTTGTTTATGTGCTCGATTTCAAGCAAATCCCAAAGAATCACATATGCGAGCAGTTAAACGTATTATTCATTATCTAACTAAAACCAAAGATTTCGGGCTATTTTATCCGAAAGAATGTCCTTTCGAATTAGTCTCCTATAGCGATGCTGATTTTGGAGGAAGTTGGACGGATCGAAAAAGTATGAGCAGAACGTGTCATTTCATTAGACGTTCCTTAGTCTCTCGGTTCAGTAAGAAACAAAACTGCGTTTCTTCATCGACATGTGAAGCAGAATATATATCTGTTGCTTTGGCATGTGCACAAATCGTATACATGCAACAAACACTACAGGATTTTAATTGTCTTCTTGAAAAATCTATAATTTATTGTGATAATACTAGTGCAATAAATCTCTCTAAAAATCCGGTCAATCACTCACGAACAAAACACATCGATATTCGTCATCACTTTCTTCGTGATTGTTTGGAAAAAGGATTGATAAATTTAGAATTTATTAATACTGAAAATCAAATTGCTGACATTTTTACTAAACCACTAAATGAAAATATTTTTATAAAACTTAGACATGACTTAGGAATAATGTCTTTAAAAGATTTATAAATAAAATATGCAAAAATATTGAAAAACAAAAATTGTTTTATTTCTGACCAAAGAAGGACTCGAACTCATGACCTTTGACTTGCTTGTTAGATGTTGTGTTATAGCCACTTGAGCTATGGGTGTTTCTTGTCTCAGTCTTCTTTAGAGTTTTATTTATTTATTTTGGTTTTAGAAAATCTATTTTTAGTTCTAAACTTATAAATCCTACATTTACAAACGACTTTATTATTAAACTTCTGTGATTATAATCAAAATTAGTTCCTATCCACTCATTTTTCAGCAAACAAATGCTTATTCTTCAAAACATATACTAAGAAAGTTTTAAAATCAAAATTTGAAAATGTCTTCAAACAATGACTTCTATAATTCCGACAACTCTCGTCTATCGTATACATCTCCGGACGATGATGGTTCCGACCGCATTCCTAAAAAAGGACCCTATCCTATTGTTCCCTTACCTAATCGTGTCCTTAAATTCTCTCCTTCTTCGGATAAAGAACCCCGACATGGCTGGAAACCATGGGAGAACACTCATACCGGTTATACACCGGAAAAGAAGAAAGGCAAGAATGCTATGGTCATATCTCCTTTAACTAAACAGAAAATAGATGAGATACACCACTATCAACAGTAACAATTGGATCTACAAAAGGAGTTATACTATGAGCAGAAGATTACGTCATGACGTTTGAGCTTTCTAGAACGGATGGCTATGAAAGTTTGTTCATCAAAGAAGGATGACATTGCTGAACCCGCTTATAGACCTTCTTCCTCTTCGAATCCTGCTCAATCTCCAATAGCTCCAAAATGGTCACCTATAGAAGATATTCCGTCTCCAAACTCTTGGGAACGTCGATTTTAAGAACGGTGGCTAAACACTTTTTATATATATTTATATGTTGCCTGTTTTCAATAAGTTGTATTAATATAATGCAACAATAATAAAATTTATATATATATTTATATGTTGCTTGTTTTCAATAAGTTAGTGCAACAATAATAAAATTTATATTTATACAATTTTTTTAAGAAAAACAACAAAACTGTGCATTTTTGACAGGGTCGGTCGACCGAAGGCCTGAGTCGGTCAGCCGAACCCATCCCGAAAGTTCCACTTGTTCTCAGATAACCCAGTCGGTCAGCCGACCCAGAAATTCGGTCGACCGAACGTATTTTTTGCTGCTTTTTACTTCATATTTGTAACCCATCCATTCACCTTTTCAACCTACCTCTTCACTTTTACTTTCCCAATTTCGGTTTTTACCCTAGCCCCCATTAAAATTTTCTCAAATTTTTATCTTTTCCTAAAAAACAATGGCTCCTAAGAAGAGAACAAAGACTACTGATGCTTCATCTTCATCAACTCCAGTAGATACTCAAATCGCCTCATGGCTTGTCAATGATGTAGCACTTCAAAGATGGATACAACTTCAAGATGCCAAAATCTTTGAAGAATCATTTGTAAGTTACCATGATTTCGCTCCCTACGGTATTGAAAATGCCGCTATTGAGAGTGGACTTGATACATTCCTTGACCATAGGAAAAATAATTTGAAAATCAATCATATTATGGTCAAGTTATTTCTAGCAAACCTTAACCTTGTCAATCCGCCGAGAAACACTGACAATTGTGTTTGGACATCGGTTTGTGGCACTTCAATTTTCCTTTCCATTGCTCGAATTAACCACATTTTGAATGCTCGACCGGGTGAAATTTCATTACACGATGTAGATTGTAATATATCAAGTCGTGGCCAAATAAGCCATTTATTTTTTATGATGATGCTACAGATTTTAGACAAACATCACCACTTCGACCTAAAGCTCGACTTTTTCATCGTTTCATGATGAAATCTATTGTTCCTAGAGGCGGTTCATATCATCTAGTATATCCCGAAAATTTTAAGGCATTGTATGCTATATGTGGGAATGTACGAGTTAATTGGGCACAACTTCTTATGGACGAATTTCTCTCATTTAATCAAGGAAGGATGCTTCATATTTATTATGGAGAATACATAATGAGATTAATTAATAGCTTCGTCATACATGCTCCAGAATCCGAAACCTCCAAAGTCCGTTCTTTTGATTCAAGGACCATAAAACTAATGAAGTTGCCCGATGCACCTCCTAGATTTATAACATTTAACCAATGGTGTACTACTCCTCGAGAACAACTACGCCGTAGCTTTTCCACACCGCAACCATCAACTCATGCTACGGAATGTCTAACTCGCCAACATTCAATTTAAAGACCAACTCCGGGAATTAGTACGGAGGCGGCCATTGATATTTTGGCTCAAAATCAACTACCTTGGATGCCCGGCTACGAAAAATTGATGGTGGTTTCAAGAAAATCAAGGGCTTCTTCGTGAATTTATGGGATGCCTTATCATGTACTTCCGAAGCCAGTGCCTCTCATCTTGCTCCCGGAAAAAGGCCGGTGCCAAACTTCTCTTGGTCCACTTCGGAGAATTCAAGTTCCGTTACATCGGGAACTCACACTTCTAACGCTCAAAGACGTGGTAAGGAACATGCTCCTCCAGAAGAAAATATTCGTCCAGAATTTTGGGATTCCGATGATGGTGAGGAGTGATCATATTGTTTTATAACTTGCTATTTCATAATTTCAAGTATTCTGTTTTTTTTATAAAAAATATGTCTTTTTTTAGATGTTGTGTAGTAAGTAAACATCATTAATATTCCTATTTGGTTTGAGTATGTAATATTTAAACTCGATGTTTTCTTACTTGTGTTACATGTTCCATATTTTTTTTTCATATTACATCTAATAAGTATTCCTTTTTGTCGATGACAAAGGGGGAGAAATATATGAAAGCTAACAAATTTTTGCAGAAAAATCGCCATATATTCAGGGGGAGAGTTATAATATATATGTATATACTACTTCGTCACATAAGTATTGTCATCAATCAAAAAGGGGGAGAATGTTGATTCATGAGTTTTGATTCATGACACAAGCTTCAGAGATCATACGACGAGAATACTATACGAAAGCGACAAAAAGAGAATAAGCATATATTGTGCACTACAAAGGAGACAAGACTACAATCCAGAGATTAGTATGAATATTTTATTGTATTGAGTCTTAGAATATTGTTAAAATCATTCCTAAAGTAGTCACACACACACACACAAATTATTATACATTAATTTATACATGAAAAAGTGTGCACTTTGCAATTGATAGTAGGTCGGCCGACCGACCAGGAACTTCGGTCGACCGACTCTGTGTTAATGCACAGATATGCACTGTTCTGTGTACGTTTTTGAAACTCAGCTTACCGGCCAGTTTTCTCGGTCAACCGACCTGAGAATAACGGCTAGTTTTCTGAAAAGTTGCGATCGTTCGTGAAGAGGAATCTCCTTCAATCCACGAGATACAGACACAACTTTTGATTGAAACTCTTCATGAAAGATTGTAACTATTCTACAACTATATAAACATGTTCAATTCACTTCTACAACAACTAATTCTTGTTTATAATTCTGAAATCTATTCTCTATTATTCTCTGCAAATAAAAAGCATTCATTCTCATTCAATATCACTAGAATCCTTGAATTAATTCATATACTTCGATTCTACGTGATTATCTTCCTTCTAAATCTTCACACACATATATACTCTTGAGGATTTGATTATAGGAAAGCTGTACTATCAAAAGACAATCAATGTTATTCAGAACACATTCGTCAACAAGTTATTTGTATTAAGTTGAAGTCCTCTTCGGCTGTTGAGGCGGAAAAATTCTTGTTTGGCTGCTCAGGTGTCGTATACCTATTCCTCCGGGTTAAGTAAGGGGTTTAGTTTAAATCCAGAGGGTATTCTGGGACTTGACATAGAACGGGAAGTTCGAACCAGTATAAAAATTCCTGGTGTGCTTACTTTAATTTTTATTTTAATGCTATTATCAGTTTCCGCATTTATATACCATATTACACGATCCTTAGTACTGCACGTACACTTACACAACCGTGCTTTCATTAGAAAACACGCAACCACCAACCCTCCTCACAACTTCCTCGAACATGCTTCCTCGAACAAAACTCCAGACCTCCCTCTCTGACTCGAGTTCGACCACAGTGCAAACAACCTCCCTGATTGTCGTGCAACAACAACTCCAATCTTGACTTCCACTAACCGAACACCCCTTCTTCCAATCACAACATAACCAAACACGCGACCAGAATTTCCTCCTCCAACATCAAATCGCCAAAACCAAATCGATTCTTCAAACTACGAGCATCGTTCAACCTCCCCCTGAAACCCATCGCCTCCTTGCCACCAAAACCACTTGCAGCTTCCATAACCTCCTACCTCGAACGTGATTGTGAATTTTGTGTACGGTAAAATTTTATTGAGGATTGAAAACGAATTTTTTTATCTGGTATTGTTTGAATGAGAAAAAAAAGGTGCAAGAACCTTTGTTTATTAATGTGGGAAAATGGGTTTGGTTTGTTTTGGATAGTGGGCCTGTTGGGCCAAGTTATTATTTAGTTTTGTTTTATTTCAATTTTTTTTCTTTTGTTTAAATAGCTTCTCTCTTAAAAAAAGAAAAAGAAAACAGTTTCAATTTGTTTTGTATGTTTTGTTTTCACTTGTTTGTTATGTTTCTTCTTTGATATATAATTTTTTTTTAAAAAAGAGAAAAAGTTAGTTTTGTGTTGTTTTCTTCCCAAAAAAACAAAAGAAAATTTAAAAAAAGTTTCAATTTTATATATTTGTTTTAACTTTAATTTATTTTGTTTTCTCCCGTTTGGTGTTGTTCTCATTTGGTTTATTTTGATTTCTTTGGTTTTAGTTTTTCTTCCATTATAAACTTTTTTTTGTACATATCTTGTTTTTAATTTCAAGTCACCAAAGCAGATTGGAAGAGTTGCTTGCTTCGCCTTGCTTGTCAAAAATAAATTGCTTGCTTATATAAAGAAATTTGCTACTTTAAAATAAATTGCTAAATAATTCTACACGCTCTGGTATCGTGCCCTTACCCTTTGTTTTTGTTTGCTTTGCATTGTTGGTTGATTGCATTTAAAAAAAATTCAAGAACAAAAACAAAAAATCATCATAATTGCATTGTTAATACACGTTTAATTTCTGCTTTGCATTTCATCCTAGAATTTTGGTTAATAATAACGGTTAGACATCGATAACGCGTAATTGTATATTGGCAAGTTGTCTTCTTTGAATAATTTAAATTCTTGGTGTCTAGGCTACAGTGGAGCAATAATCAGTTGTAAATATTACGGTGATTCGTAAAAATTATACTTATTGTTTCTCTGAAGGTACTTAAACCTTCGGCTGCATTGCTACGGTGATTCGTGGTGCACCGATAAGCCCTGTCTGTTACCTGGCTGAGAACTATCTTGTTGGATTAAGACAAAGTATTATTATACAATTTTGGGTTAGAAGCCACTTAGGTTAGAAAATTTGTAATTAAATCCTTGCATTCATTTAGTTGCATTAGTTCGTGCATATTTTAAAAAAAGAAAAAGAATTCAAAATAAAAAAAAAATGTAAATGTTCCTTAACTTAGTTTTTAGATCCTTTTCATTTGAAATTTTTAAATAAAAGATTTAAAAATCCAAAAAAAAAATTAACTTAGTTTTTTCAAAAACAAAAATCCAAAAAAAAAAATGTAAAAACCTTTTCAAAAACAAAAAAAAATTTGAAAATCCAAAAACAAAACAAAAATCAAATTTCCTTTTTTGAAAAATAAATTCTCCTTTGTGAATACTTTTACTTTATAAAAAAATCCAAAAAAAACATCTTGAAAATGTCTGAATTCTCATATTTGCCGGAATTTTACAATGGTTGTGAAAATCAATATAATCCATATAATTTCACACCAAATTCTTATGGATATTTCAACGACAACTGTTATTCAAATAATTCAAATTTCGAACAACAAACTTTTCAAAACGATAACCAACCCTCAACTCTTGAAAAAAGCATCGAAATGATTTCGTCATTACTTGAACTCACTACACAAAATGATCAAAAGATAAATGAATAGTGTAATTCATATTTGTGCAATAACTCGAGTCAAGGATTTCAAAATTTGAATTTAATTCAAAATTCAAATGATTTAGATTATAACTATGCCAATACAACTTCGAACTCCAAAATGAATTTCAAAATCGAAACGAAAATGTGAACCACTTTTCAAATAATTTTGGCAATGAGAATAATCTTGACTATGGTTCAATGGACAATTTTTGTTCTCAACAATTTCAAATTGAAAATTCTCAAGTTAAAATTTGATTTTGTTGAGCAAATGGATGAAATTTACAACGATCACACAGATTTTTTGTTTGAAACACATATGAAACAACGTGAACAACAAAATCAAATCCCAACGTGTGACGAGTCAAGCAATAATCCATCTTTTACCAAAATCGACGATTTTCAAATAACAACTTTTGAAATTGAAAATGACAATCTTAACGAAGTTGTTGAAAATTTGGCAATAGATTTGGATTTCAATTCTTTTGAGGGTGAGAAACTCGATTTAAATTTCGATCTTCCTTTTTCTGATTTCGAAAATTTGAATACAACAACTTTGGATTTTGAAAATGATATACGCAATGAAGTTGTTGATAATCCAACAAAGGAAGACGAATTTAATGAACATGAATTTTTTGGACTTTTCGATGACGAGTTGTTAAATTCCAAAGGGGAAGATATAAATCACCATTTCGATTTTGAAATCAATAATTCTAAAGAAGTTTTCAATGATAAGATTGAATTTCAATTTGGTGAAAATAAACTTGAATTTCAACTAATCGTTTTATCAACACCAAAAATCATCGAAAATAAAACAACTCATAAGATTCTTAATAAAACGACATTCGTTTTTCCAAATCAACGTTCAACTTAGAAATCTTTTACAGTTTGGTTTTCCGAGCTTAAGCTGTGTTTGGCATACATGACGAGACAAATGAATCGGTCTTTGGAAGACCGTTTCATTTACTCTTTAACTGTATATTTTTTGATCTCTTGTAAATAATAATCTTTTCATGTAAATATAGGTCGTTTTTATTTTATTTTTCTCCATTCACTTGGGTTGACTATGAGGACACAATCGAAATCAAGTGTGGGGGGAGCCTCAGAAAATTAAAAAAAACAAAAATCCCAAAAAACAAAGGTTCTTTTTAAGCCTTTTGATTTATTTTTAAAGAAACACCATAGGATAAATATAGCATTTTGGTTATTGAATTGAAATTTTTGAAAAATTATTTGTCTTAACAAAAATAAAAATGAAGTTTGATTACAAGTAACGGTGGTTTAACTAGTATATAGGAAGGTTCATGGTGATATTTATGAAGTATATCCTAATTGAAAATCTTTGTTTATAAAAGTGGTGGATTTAATGAAAAGGATATAAATTTTTTTATCTTCTAAGTTAAATGTGCTAAGATGATTTTGCAAAACACACTCTTCCAAAAAAAACAAAAAAAATATGTAACAAAAAAAATACAAAAATTTATATTTGTATATATGTATATATTTTTTATTAACACCTAGAGTCATGTGTTCACACTTGTGTGCTCACTCGCCATGCTCTGTACCATTCTCACGTAAGCCCGAAAGGTAGTGCACGATCGGTATATCTGGCCTTAGTTTATCCGAGTTAGGTGTATGTATATAAAAATTCTTTTATTAATAACGCCTACAGTCAATTGGTGTTAACACTTGTGTGTTCACTCGTCACGCTCTGTATTCCCCTCACGTAAGCCCGCAAGGCAGTGTATGGGTAATATATCTGGCCTTAGTTTATCTGAGTTAGGCATATGCAAATACTGTTAATATCAATATAAGTTTTCAAAATAGAGAGAGTAAGCAATTGAAATCCTAGCACTGTTTTTAATTATTTAATTTAACTTGTTATTCAAAAGAAATGAAAATACTACTTTGATAAACTTTGATAATCAACTAAGGATCTATTTCATAGTTACACTTTGTTATAAACCGAAACAATGAGTTAAATTATAATCTATTTGTTATGATAACTTAATTTTTGTTGGAAATTTTGACAAGTAAAAGGACTTAAATTTCTTGATAATGACCAAAATTTGTATTTAACTTATTTGTGTCAGTTTGAAATTAATTCTTCATTTGTAAATATTTTCAAAAACTTGCATTCGTCTCTTTATAAATAAATCTTGCATTTAGGAATTTTTCATTTCGCATTTGGATTTTGTGGGTAGTGTCCGCTGAAAACCCTCACGAGACAACACTCATCCTACTAGGGACACCTAGAGGTTTAATGGCTCGTTGCATATGCTCAATACAATCGTGCTCCCTACGAAAACAGATTTATCTTAGTTTTAGTTTATTCGAGGATGAATAAAAAGATAAATGTGGGGGTATTTGATGTGCATGTAAATGTGCATATTTTTGCTTCCATATTTAATCTAATTAATTAAATAAATGATCATATTGAGTATTTTAACATGTTTAGACCAAAATTCAAATTATTTTCAAATCATCACAAATTACCTCTTCATCTACATATGATATTGGTAATGAAGTGAATGTTGAAATCAAAATTTGATGGTCTATATTTCTAATCAATAGTTAATAGGCCATGCTTAGAATATATTTTATTTCAAATTCATTTTCAATTTTCATGAGAGTTAAGAAGTGTTTTAAGGGGTTTATTATAGTTTGATGGTTTATATTGGGCTAATTAATAACACAAATATTCCATACTTATGATAAGCACATCAATTAAACTCCTAGATGAATAGTGAACTTCAAACGATGGCATTCCTCCAAAACTTCCTTCCTTATGTCACCGACATCTAGAACACATAATCTACCCTTCTTTCTCAACCACCTACTTTGGTCAAGACTAAAATCCTTCAAGTCATCGCTCTCCATTCCATCCCTTAACTTCCTGATCCTTTCAGCTAACACTGGATCCTCTTCCTGCTTAGAAGCAATATTCTCAATCAATACCGGTCGGACTTCTAAACAAGATAACGTAGCAGATTCTCCACTAGACCTAGCCTCGGATCTCCACTGCACTCTGCAAGTCGACAATGCTTCCAAGTCTTTCCATTCTGCTATCATAGCCAACACTGCATTCAGATGCTTTATACTAAGCGCATCTGCAACCTTGTTGCCTTTCCCTAGTGTGTACTCAATTCCAAAATCATAAGCAGCAATAAACTCTAACCATCTTTGTTGTCTCATGTTCAGCTCCTTCTAAGAGAACAAGTACTTCAATGACTTATGATCCGTATAAAACTCAAACCTCTCTCCTAAAAGGTAATGTCTCCTCACCTTCAAAGAAAAAATAACTACAGCTAACTCCAAGTCATGCGTTGGATATCTAACCTCATGCGGTCTAAGCTGTCGAGAAGCATAGGCAATCACTTTACTCCTCTACATCAACACAACTCCTAATCCAGTTCCATACGCATTTGTATATACTACCAAATCCCGATTTCCATCCGGAACAACTAATAAGGTGCATGGGTCAATAAGTGTTTCAAGCTTCGGAATGCTTCCTCACACTTATCGGTCCACAAAACTTCACATCCATTTGTGTTAGCTTGGTCATCGGTGCCGCTATCCGTGAAAAATCCTTAATAAACCTCCGATAATATCCAGCCAATCTAAGAAAACTTCTTATCTCAGTCACTATTTCTGATCTCTTTTAATTATTAACAGCCTCAATCTTATCTGGATCAACTAACAACCCCTTCTCCAAAACTACGTGACCAACAAACAAAACCTCTTTCTTCCAAAAATGACATTTTAAAAACTATGCCCTTAGCTTATGTTCTCTCAAGGTCTCAAGAACCACTCTAAGATGAACTTCATGCTCTTTCTCATCCTTAGAGTATATCAAAATATCATCTATGAACACCAACACGAATCTATCCAAGTGCTCTCTGAAAATTCGGTTCATCAAGTCTACAAAGAATGTCGGAGCATTAGTTAGTCCGAACGACATAACTAACCATTCGTACGATCCATATCTGGTCCTAAACGCCGTCAAAGTTATACTATCTTCTGCTACTCTAAGCTGATGGAAACCTATAGCCAAATCCAACTGAGAAAATATATTAGCACCACTCAACTGATTGAACAAATCGTCAATTCTAGGCAATGGATATCGATTCTTTATCGTCTTCTCATTCAGCTTACGATAATCGATACATAACCTTAACAATCCATCCGGATTCTTAGCAAACACTGCGGCTGCTCCCCAAAGTGAACTACTTGGTCTAATAAAATTCTTGCTTTCCAAATCTACCAACCGCACCTTCAACTCCCTCATCTCTATAGGTGTCATCCTACTTGGCGGCCTACTCACCGGTTCTGCTTCAGACACTAAATGTATCCGAAACTCAATGGCTCGTTTCGGTGGTAATCCTACTACAGGCTCAAAAACATATGTGAATTCTCTAACCATGAAAACACAATTTGACTCATATTCCCACTCTACTACAACCAACAAAGCATTCGCCCCACAGCTAGGGCTTTCTATGGTATATACAATCTGATCACTACAATCAGGGTGTCTAAGTGATATTTTCCTATCATGAAAAAATATCCTAGCATCATACTTACTTAACCAATCCATGCCCAATATAATTCTGAACCCTACAAAGTCAAATATATGAAAACTGCAAACAAAGGTGTAACCTAGCAAGTCAAACTTTAAGTGGTCACACTTCATCCTAAGTGTCGCATACCCACCCATCGGATTTGGAACTCTTGAGAAAGTAACTAAATATGTGGGTTCTAGGTTAAGCTTATCTACCAAACAACGAGATATAAAAGAATGTGATGCACCAGTATCAAACAAAATGCTAACAAGCATACCATGGATTTGAAGCGTACCTCCAAACACCGCCTTTCCTTTCTCCTGCGCTGTTGGTCCCGATATAGCAGGCTCCAATGCATACACCTTGCCCTTTCCATCTTTAGCAGTCTCTTTGCATTGATTTTTATAATGACCAATTTGATCGCAGTTAAAACATCCGATGTTCTTCTTCTCGATCACTTCCTTCGCCTTTCCAGTACGACACTCATTCGTAAAATGTCATTTCTTGTCGCACTTAAAGCAAACAACCTCAGACTTTCCCTTCTTTGCTCCACCTTTCTGAGCACACTTCTTATGAAAGAACTTTCTTTTCTGGCCTTGCCTAACCTGGACCTCCTTTTCTTTACTCTTCTCTAGACAAGCAAGCATCTCCTCGTGTCTCAAAGCCATCTCTACAACCACATCACAAGGGTTTCTAATATGAGGTAATGTAGCCCTTGCCAACTCAGGCTTCAACTCCCTATGAACTTCTCATTCCTCTTCATCACTATATCAACAGTTGTATAACATATCTAGCCAACTCTTTAAACCTTCTAGCATACTCCAAAATAGACATTTCTCCTTGCTCTAACTCAGCAAACTTTCTGATCAAAACAGATTGCTCCATCAACGACATAAACCTCTCTTGGAACCTCCTTTTAAACTCAGCCTATGTCATCGTCTCTTGATCCACACCAACCGTCACACTATTCCACCAAAATAAAGCTGCTCCTTGAAGCTGTCTCGAAGCACACCTCCTCTTCTGCTCATCATTGAGCCCTAAGTCAGCAAATATCCTTTCACTGTGCAGCAACCAGTTCTCCACTTCTATAGCATCTTCAGTTCTAATAAATGGCTTCCCTCCAAGCCTAGCATAATCTCTACTCAAATTAGCATAATGGTTGACAACCGGAGCTTCCTGAACTCCTCCCGCAGCATTTCCTCCAACCACTCCAGCAGCAATTTCAGCTTGCATCATGTTCACAAAAAACTGATACATAGCTCACATATCCACTTGTGGGATCCCAGCACCAACATTTTTAGCTTGAGCCTGACCTGGGTCCTTCTCATATTTGATCGGGCGTTTCCATTTGTGGTGGCGCTGTCCCCTCCTAGGTTAACACTTCCTCTTCTAGCGTCCATATATGTATTTAAGTCTCGTGAGATACAAAAGAATAACATAAGAGAGATACGAAACTAAAGATATAGCGTATACTTATATATAGCAAATACTAGTACGTTACTATAGCGTTATCCCATACCCCAATCTTACTCTAATTCCTTAAGATTATGTTTTCAAAAATCATTTTTAGTTAAAGTTTTTCATAAACCTATGCTATGATACTAAGTTGTAACATCCCCTATCTAGAGGCCCAAAGCTAAGCGCTATAGATGCTGCAGTCATCCGTAGTATTAACTTCCGACGACTAAATACGGCTATGTTAATGGTATCCATAATATCATAAGCACTTGAATGTTAAACAAAATCACAGATTTCAAAATTAACATTTTACTGATTACATTTCAAAATACATGTTTCACATTCAAATTACATAATCCCATAATCGTATCCCAGGTCCAGGTAAAATATAATTATTACATAAATACGCAAAGAGCGACGTATGATGATACCCCCTTGGTTGACCACAGTACTAAATAGACACAACTGTCTTAAATACAACACAACGGAATAAAACAAAATAAAACTGCAACTCTTAAATAGCTATCCGTC
Organism: Allium fistulosum; assembly: GCA_030737815.1. NCBI lineage: Eukaryota > Viridiplantae > Streptophyta > Magnoliopsida > Asparagales > Amaryllidaceae > Allium > Allium fistulosum. The sequence continues at coordinate 370,440,656 of CM060902.1, read as the reverse complement.
AACCACCTGCTCATCCCCGGAAGCTTTATTCGTCATCCTACTATAACCTGTAAAACTCAACCCTCATCCTACTCAAATCAATTTTGAGCACCCGAGAGTTTAAGGGGAAAAACATAAACTTCAAGTCAGACATAAAGCCTGGTGTGAATAATACTATACATCTCGGATATACGATTTTAAGTGAGACCATGCCGCTTAGCGGAACGGGTTTCCCCTCACATATATCATTTTAAAACATATCTTTTGCAAACCTTTTATCTTACAACCAAAACAGGTTAAAACTGTAAAGCAATATCATGTAAACATATATGTCATGTAATAAATGAACTATCTGTTCGAACACTATAGTTTTGTTTGGCTAACTACTAACCTTTGGCTAACTCGGACTTACCAGACAATATAATCAAAATAATCTAACACCTGTTAGACACTCCTCTTCTAGACGGTCTGTCTTTAACTATCTGTTAACTACTCCTCTTCTGGACGGTCTGTCCCTAACTTAACATCTCCCAGGGTCACCTGATCCTAATGGTTTTGCGGGCTAACTAATAACCTATCAGTATACAAACATATATTCCTTTCTGTGTGTAATCATAATTTTAGTCTTACCTAAGACAAAGCCCTACACATTGGAATTTTGGACTAAATTAGCTGGGGCTAATAGCTGATGTATAGGGCGCGACCCTATATCAGTTCCATCTGGTATTCTAATATCTGAGTCATTGTACTTAGGGTAATCTACCCTTAAATTTTCCTTGAAAACCTTTTCATCTCAAATTGATTTAAAACCTTTAAACCAAATTTAAACAGCGAAAACATACAAATACAATATGCTTTATTCAAAATCACCTTGCCATGTTATATGTACACTTTACTTAAATCTTTGTTGATGAAAACATTTAAACCTTTGAAAGTACCCCTTTCGATCCCATTGAAAGCATCCCTTTCGTAACCAATTAAATCCTTTCTTTCATCTAGGCCGAAAGGCCAAAACCTTCCTTTCAAAACCATTGAAATACCTTTTTCTTCAAAAGCTAAAACCTTAGACATCTACCTTTAAAACTTTGAAACATAGCCTTTCGAAACCATTGGAAAAACCTTTCCTTTAAACCTTTCGAAACCATTGGTTAAGCCTTTAGAAATCATTGGGGAACCACCCCTTAAAAACCTCCCTTAAAACCTTTCGAAAGCATCAAAACCTTAAACCTTTCGAAAGCATTTGGGTTCAATTTCAAAACATGTGGAAACAACTTTCGAAACCATTCAAAACCATCTCTTTCGAAACCTTTGGGTTAATCTTTAAAAATTTCTAAGAGTCACAAGCAATAGGGTCGAAAGCAACTCTTTCGAAAGCCAAAACCTAAGTAAAGTAGTGATGGTGGCGAAACCATCCTTCCGAAAGCATCGGAGGAGCGTCAGGGTATTTATAAAACAAAATCAACCCTTTCGAAGGCGTTGCTTCGAAAGGTAGAAAGCGACTGCTAGGGCTTTGACCTAGTCGGAAGCATTATTTAAAAACAAAGGCACAACCATTTCGAAACCTTTCCTTTAACCAATTTGTCTTAGTCGAAAGTCAATCAATTCGAAAGCAATATAGTCGAAAGCAAAGCAGGCGAATATTTCATTTAAAGCAAAGTCATGCCTCGACCCCATCGAAACCTATGGTCTCGACCCAGTTCCTTTCGCCTTTGTCCAATTCACTATGTACCAGGTTAATGATACTATGTGCATTGGTTTCGATGGCATAGAGGCGGAAGCTCTCAATCGAAACCCACGTGCCGAAAGAGGCGAAACATGCTAAAAGCATGTAAAAACTTATTTTTAACCTTTTTATGTAATCTTTTTAACTAAGCTGCTTGTTTGTCAAAATCATATTGGTTGCTAATCTTTCTTTTCTAAAACCACTGCCATAATTTCAAAAATAACAATTTAATTTATTTACAAAACACCCCTTCTCCTTTTATGAATATATAAAATATTTAAGTCTCATGCCTTAAATAATTTATATATTCATTAAAACACTTTGGAAAATCCTACAAAAAATCCTTTTTAATATGTTTTCTAACATAAATAAATTTCCGACCTAAGTTATTTATAATTTATCTGTAAATTATTTATAACCCAATAAATCATTTTCTTCACTAGAAAATTAATATAAAATCCACATTTATTTAGAAAATTATGAAAATTGAAACCCATCTCTATAATATAATTTCCGATCTATATCTAAAATCATAAGGCATTTGGATGTCATTAAATAGGGTTTTCACATTAAAACATATAATAAAATCTATATGAATAAGCATAAATCATCAACAAGCATATATAAACATTTTGTCCCTCAAAATCATAGCTAAACCATGCAAGATAAATCGAATTTAACCTTAAAACCAAAAATATTTTGAAAACAAGAGATGTAGCCATTATTCACCTTAGCCTTTTGATTTTGGATGTGAGATTTGATCTTGATTAAGTGATTTGATTCTTCTTCTTCAATCCCAGCTTTATCTTCTTCCTCTTGCTTACTAGTGGTGGATAGCCTTAGATTATATTTTTGCTTGTGAAAATAAAATGAACATATGGTGTGTTTTCTTAAGGGTTGAGGGTATTAGAATACTCATTTTTCTATTTTGCCCTTCCTTATTTCCTAACACTTTAATTCTTTAGTTCATTGTTTACTTATTAACATGGCATGGCTACCCCTTATTAATTATAAATTTCAATCCCCTAATCAACTTATATTATTTTATTTAAATTAACTAATTAAATTTCCTAAATAATGTTACTAAAAATATGGGGTGTTACAAAATATCATTTATGAAAACTTCATAAATATTCATTTATTTAGCAATCTTTTCCCAATTTGTTATACACTCTAAATGTCTTTTAAAATATCATTTTTCTAAAGATATAGGTATATATCCAAAATATTTCATTTAGAATCAATAGCTATTAAAAGATAAGTGATTCTAAATAATGTTAATAAAAACATTTTGTGTTTAAATTTTGTCTTCATTTATTCTCAATTATTTTTATACTTATTTTTAACTTCAAAATAATTTTTATTAGAAAATAAGTATATTCATAAATTATTAAGCTAAGATTACTTACTTAAGGATATATTTAAAAAGTGATTAAAAACAGATGTACATAAAAACAAATGTTACAATAAAACGCTTCTTCTTTTTATCATATTTGTATTCCAGGTTACAAATACTCTACAACAAAATATATATATTTCCATAATTTTTTTTATTAAACCAAGTTTCCCAAATTTGAAATATGAGGAGTTTCAAAATAAATGCTATTGAAGGTATTTACTACAACAATCTCTCTACATATATTTTTATATAATTTTTATCATTTATATTCAAATTTATTTTCAAAATAAAATTATATATGGTTTAAATATTCTTACAATATCATGCAAAGATTTCTTGACTTGGAATTTTTTTTCAAGAGCTTTCAAAATAATATCTTATAATAATGATATTAGAAAAGCATTATGAAAACATTTTTAAACAATCTTTACAAGAAAATTTCTCCAAGGATTTATTAAGTTCATTATTTTAAATATGCCTAAACTCAACATTTGATAATAATTACTCTACTTCAAATCAAAATATAAAATTTTCATATCTTTCATGAATAATTTACAAAATACCCATTTAAATATTTATTTTCAAATCACTGGAAATATTTTCTCTTAAGATTAGTATTAGAGGATACTTTTGTAAAAACACAAATACCTTCTCTCAATATACCCTCAACTCATAATAGAGCATTCCATTACCTTATCTCTTAATGAGTTTACCCCTACAGGCTTAGGTGTTCGCTCAACCAAAGCTCTGATACCAATTGCGACAACCCGCCATTTCGACATTTAATAGTCCAATTAACAGATTATCGATGGGGTTTTATTCTAAAGGAATAAGATACAGAAGTAACCAATACACATAATCTGATAACGGAATGACAAAATATAATAATTATGCAAACAGTTCATGAAGCTGTTTTACAATATACATTTGATTTCATTTTACAACATAATTAGAGTTGTACATTTAACAGACATAACAAAATAATGCAGGGGAATAACACTAGTAAATACGGTCTACCAAACTTCGTCTTCATCTTCAAGAACAAATGTCTTTAAAATGCTGAAATACTCAGGCTGATCGAACATAATGAAAACTATACAGTTGAGTTAGAAAAAATTCTTATGTGTTAACTCAAAATCAGGTGTATGATGTGCAAAATAACTTAAGAGATATTATGGGATTTTCCGTCTCCTAAGGATCCATAAACTATATATATGTAGTAGATATGATATATATGTAGTGTCTATCAGTAATATAAATATTAAAATATCGTTAAGGCTTTATATTAATCTCCCTTAACACATTTTTAAGCATTGTTCTATAGTTTGCCTCGTAACACAACCAGCAATGTTGATAGCCAAGAAGGCACCATGATAAAACAACACTAAAGCGAACTCATAGTGGTCTCGTATAGGGATAATCGTATGACAAGGCACGTCGGGCTTCCCAAAGTAGGATTCTTCCAATTTACCCTTCTGGTTGATCGTAATCCCTAATGGCCGACCATGTCCATCAATCGAAGATCAAATAAGCACTCATAAAGTTCAAAATCAAGATAGTAATTTGATGGAAAAATGTCTGCTAAAGGTAGCTAACCTATTGACCAGACGTAAGCTCCTATTTTAATCATTTCAAATTGACACAAGTATCGGGGTCATCCATTATCATTCTCTTAATTCATTCCAGTAAATGTTCGCCAATTCAACCTCTGCATTTCGGATAACATCCACTATGAACATAGTTCTTCATTTTACTTTAGGAATCCATAGAAAAAGTTTCAAAAATTTCCAAAAATATTTATTATATTTCTTGTTCAAAATACATCAGATTTCACACTAATTAAATCATAAAAACTTATAAATTTATATGAAAACTCCAAATTAAATTGTAAAGTTCATAAAAAAACTTTTTAGAATTTCCAACAAAGTTCCAGATTTTAACAAAATGATTTAATAATTTTTCAATTTTCCAAACGGCTAATTCCGTAGATTGAATCATTAAAACTATTAAATGACTGAAATAAATATATGCCCCTTTACTAATGGTTCTTAAAATAATTCACTGGAGTTATAGAAAAAGTTTCAAGTTAATTTAACATTTTTACAAATTAACAAAATTCCAGTAATTTCATTTTAATGAATAAAATATATAATTTATTATATGATCGAATTCAATATAGGTTTCTTGACAAATCATTTTTCTTTTACTGTAATGAAGTTACAGAAAAAATTTCAAAACATCTTAATACACATTCTAGAAATATATATTTTCTCAATTTAAATTCAAAATTTTATAAACGAATTTAAAAATGACCATTCGAAGAACCGATTTAGCTAAAATTTCCATAATTTTATTCTTATCAACATATAATTTTTCCAAAAATTAAAAATTAAATTATGGACAATTTTCAAATAAAAACAAAACGGTAGTTAATTTGTTAAAAATCACGTTTTTCCAAAACAATAAATCTATACAGTCTAATATTTTCCACATAATAATATAAGATGCCCGAAGGGTTTTTATCGCCATAAGCACAGTTTAAAGATCCATATGACAATTTATACAACTTAAACAATATAACAAGGTAGTAACGGGGATATATCTCAATCGTTGAATAACATGCATATAATCACAATATCATTATTAACAACATATTGGCCTACACATGCAACAATAATTTAAATCAACTTAATTAACAATATATCACAACAATCATTAATTATCACATATCGGGTGTTCAACAAGCAATGGTATTCAATCTTCAATATTAGTTTAAACATAGAATATAATTTTTCACATTCCGATGTTGGTTTAACTTGCAATATACTTTAGTATTTCATGAGTGTAAACACTCACCATACGCGAATCTAAAAACCGCTCGACACGCACAATTATACACCTATGGATCTCAGCACACATGGACACTTCGGACTCGGATCTAACACACACTCGGACACGGACCACCACACAGACACAAGGCAATGAACAATAGTGATTGGAACGTAGTGGAGCAGCATACAAGGTAGGAAGATATGGTTTTTAGAGTGTGGCAGAGTGCCAGTTTAAAGGCGTTTCAGTCTGGCGGAGGTAAGGCTGCGGTAGGGAAAGATCTGGCAAGACAGTACAGGTAGAAGTAGATGGTGATGCACACGTGAGAGGGGAAGGTGATTAATGGGTATAACAAAGACGGAAAGTGGTAGGGTAATGGGTAGGAGGCTAAGGCGGTGACTGGGTGTAGAGGCGTACGGTGTAGGGGTTGTAGGTGAATGGGCGGTTTGGACGTGGGAGGTCTAGCGGTTTGTGGGCTAGGCGATGTAGTTGGAGGAGGTTATGACAAAGGTTGCTGAAAATAAAAATTCCATATATATATATATATATATATATATATATATATATATATATATATGTGTGTGTGTGTGTAAAGGCGGCTATGGACTAGGAGGAGAGGGGACGGCAGAAGGTGGAGCAAGTGGGCAGAGGAGTGGTGGAGGAAGGCAGATGGAAGGCCAGTGGGAGGCTTGCGTTTATGGAGGAGCGGGCGAGTGAAAGTTGATAAGATTTGACAAATATAATGTAGGCGGCTGCTAATTTGTTATATGGTTTAGTTTTGTGAACAGTGGAAGGCGAAATAGATTTGAGAATTTTTGATTTATATACGTGAACAATAGTATACTCATAAAATCTGAAATTTAATACTTTCTCTTTACACGTGAAGAATAGGTTTATGCAAATATAATAGGCGACGAGGTAAGATCGATTCTCACTTTCAAAACATACACAATATATATATGTGTACAGACACTATTTCAAATTTAAAGGGTTCTGAATCAACACACAAGGACCCAAGCATTAAAACAAAGAACACATGAACATGAACATGTGCACGCACATTATTCACATTATCAAAGAATGCAAAAGAATGAAAGTATTCTACATCTATTTACATTGAGATTCAAACCCGGCGTCTGTCCGTCGGACGTCCAAACATAGAAATAAAAATATCGTTGTGATCAATGAGAAAAGATGAACAATAATATAAGCTTAAATCTGTGTTACAACAAACGCGTCAAAAATTTATTGTTGCCACCAATTACCCCAACTCGAAACGTATAACAATCTTCAAATTGCAATATACTGAGCTAAAAAGATCAAAATTTTACGAAATAAACTTTGACGTCTTACTCAAAATTTTCTAGAACATTTTGATGTAAAAATATTTACATTTCGAAAAATAATATTTTTCACTAAAATATTAACCGGTTCTGAATTAAAATTAAAAACAGAATAGATTTCCGATAGACAAAATGAATTCCTTTTCTTTTCTTTTCTTTTCAAATCATATTAAACTTATTAAACACATATTAAATTTAAATTTTATTTTTCAATTCATAACCATTGTTTAATTCAATATTTTAAATGGCTAAAAATACGGGTCACTACATTCAAACACTTAAAATAATCTTTAATACCAAGTGCATTAGATCTATTTGCCTTAACAAATAACATAAATTCATCGACATAAATCAGATGAGTAATAGCAGGCTGCATTGTTTATTGGGTTGATCCTGCACTTAATAGTCTCCAATTCCATTAAAATGGAAAAATATTCCATCACCATAGTAAACAAATAAGGAGATAATGAATCACCTTGCCTAATACCCTTATTACTTTTGAGGAAACCCGTTTGTTTTTCCTTGTATCAATATAGAAAATGATGGGGTATTTATGGATTCATATACTAAATCACAAAATTTAGTAGGAAAACCCAAATGTAGCATTATATGATGAATGAATTCTCTATTCACTCTACCATATGTTTTTGCAAATCAATCTTTAAACACACATTGTCCCCAGCCTTACTATTAAAATTTCGTAACATTTCATGGGCTAATACGGAGTTTTCACATATCAATATGCCTAGAACAAAAACACTTTGATTTACAAATATTATAAAAGGTAGAAATCTTTAATTCTATTACTTAGCATTATTGCTATAACTTTATAAATAAAATTAGAACATGACATAGGCCTATAATCCCCAATGCTTGATAGATTTTTATTTTTAGGAATTAACATAATAAAAGTATGATTTAAAATCTTAAAAAGCTTGCCTTCATTAAAAAATTCATTTACTACATTAATTACTTTACCCTTAATCATATCCCTCTGATTCTTGTAAAACTTTGCATTAATGCCATCTGGCTTTGGACTTTTATTATCTCCTACACTAAAAACAAGATATTTAATTTCCTCCTCTTCTATATGCACATGTAAAATCTCTTCTGCTACACTATTAATTTCAGATTTAAAAATAATTTTAGGAAAATCTGTTTCCATTTCTTCTGCATTATATAATTCATTAAAATAAGTCACAACTTCTTCAACTACTCTACTATAGTCATTTATCAGTTTCCAAGAGTTATCAAATATGTTACCTATATTATTTATACGTTTTCTCCTACTTATTTTAGCATAATTTTTTTTTTGTATAATTATCCCCTTGAGTAAGCCAATCCACTTTGCCTTTTGCTACAAATTCATAGTATTTATATGCAATTCTTTGGATAAGTTACTCTGACTAGAGAAGAATTCTTTTATTTTTTCCATCATCATTTGGATTTTTATCTATCATATCTTGTAAAACAATTCCTTCTCTTCTAAGACTCTCTAAATACCCCTGGCTCTACTTTTCTCCCTATTCCATTTCTTAAGATTGAATTTAATATTTCTTAGCATCATGCTACATTGGAATTGGTAAGTACCTTTGTAGGAGAAATTTAAACAATTATTAATAGTTTCCTTATGTTCTTTATCAAGCGTCCATCCATTTTTAAATCTAAAAGGTACACCTTTCTTAATTACATTATTCTCCTCATAAAATAGTCTGAGTATAATCGAGTATGGTCACTCGTATTTTATTCCAATGTATTACATAAAAAATTGGAAAACATGACAGAAAATTCTTTATTTATCAATATTCTATCTAGTTTACAATGTATATTCTTCTCAGTACCGGGCCTCCAAATATACTTATTACCATTAACTAATGGTTCAGATAACCCTGTTTCAATCAAAAAACTGTTAATTCTATCTAGTTTAGCAAAAGGGATAGAATTTCCTCCAAACTTTTCAAGTGAGTGCATAATAGTATTAAAATCCCCAATTATTAGTCGGGGGGATTTATAAATATGATTCATACTTTTAAGTCTGCACCATAAACTGTTCCTTTCTATTTAAAAATTACTACCATATATACTAGTAACTTATAGACTTGCACCACCTATATTTTTGAAACTGCAACTAAAATATTGTAGGTCTTTGTTTATATTATTAAAATTCCACATATTAGAATCCCATATCATTAGAATTCTTCCCTTGCCACCATGGTCATTATTATTTACTGTTTTCCAATTATTTGTTAGTTTTTCGGAAAAAAAATTCAATATTTTCATCATTCATCTTATTTTCAATTAATGCAATAATAGTTGGTCTATATACATTCATCATATGAATTATATCTAATTGGTTTGAAGGGCAATTCATTCCCCTAACATTCCAGGATATAATTGACATATGATAAACTAAATCAGAAGGAGATTCTAGATTTCATACCTAGCACAGGACTAGCCCTACCTCTTTCCTTACATACTGCACCTTTTGCATTAAGCCTTGTAGTTAGTTCAGTCCATTCTGGATTATTTACAATGTACTTTTGCTTAAAACTTTCTTTCTCTTTATTCTTTACTCTAACCCCTTTCTTGGCCTTATGTAGCTATGAAATATCAACTGAATTGGACTTGCGAGGCAAAGTTGGGTTGATTTTCTCATTATCCTCGGTCTCTACGGCATGATCTGAACCAGATATTATCTCCATGTCAACATTTTGTGGAATATCAAAAGGGTCAGACTAGCGAGGCAAAGCTGTGTTGACTCTATCACTATCCTCAGTCTCTGCAGCATGTTCTGGACCAAAGACTATCTCCATTTCTATATTCTCTCTATTAATTTGAGAGTACTCATTTATTATTATGCCATTACTGTCTGTAACTAAAACAAGAATATGGAGGTTGGGGACCTCATATTCTAAGACATCTGAATTGCCTCTCTCCTCCATTACTAAATGATGTCTTTTTTGTTTCTGCATTATCATTTCTATTAGTTGGGCGATGAACTTTCTTTTCCATGATCCGATCTATAGGATCAGGGAGCTGATCCGAAATCTTTTCTTGATCAGTGATGATACTTTCTTGGTTGAGCTAATCCTGAGTCTTTTGTGATTTCTCATTATACTGCTTTTCTTGATCTGGATTTGAATGTTACAGTTCGCCAATGGTTTCTTGATTGTTTTGATCAGAGCTTTGATTTGTTTGATTTCCAAATTTTGGTACCCGTGCTTTTCTTGTGCTGCACTACTCTTTTGTGTGCCCAAAACATTTGCACGCATTATATTTTGGCGGAAGCCACTTATATACGGCTTATTGATTGATTGTTTCCATTTTGTACAAAGTTAATGAGATTTCATTTGGATTCATCCTCGATAGACACTTTTATTAGCAGGAGAACGAAATTAAATCTCGTCGTCTTTGTAGTGGCTACATCCATTATCATGTGTTTTCCAATTATACTTGCCATAACGCTAAATGCCTCTCGGTCCAATAATTTCAAATTCACACTAGGAAGTCTCACCCATATTGGCATTGATGTGAGTAGATCTCTATCTAATTTTAAAGTGTTAGACCACCTTCTCATAATGATGAGTTTACTATCATATAGGTATGGACCGTTTTTTAAAATCAAATCACAATTTTTGATTCTTTAAATTTAACAAGAAAAAACCCATTTTCTCTTGAATACATTTCAAATTCTCCAATTGGTTTCCAAACTCTTTGAATATATGATTTAAGATATAGAAAATATGGTTTGGTTCTAACAATATAAGCAAGAATCGAATTATTCCAATACTGATCCGACCTTTTACAAACTGCTTCTTTCACAACCCCAATCCTTTTGTTGTTGATTTTAATCGATGCTATGTAATCAAGATAGCATTCATCTTCGATTGGTTCCTTTGCAACAATATCTACCCACGATTTAGGCCCTTGTGTTCAATTCAGTGAGATGGTATCCAGCTTCTTGGCTCCACCTGCTATCGATCTGACTCCATTATATTGCAGAATTGAGGTTCTGGTTGCCTCTTTCCTTACTCCACTGCCCCGAATGCCTTGAGCATGTGGCAAATCCGGAATATTCTTGGCCTCTCTTCTTTTACTAGCCTTATTCTGAACCAACTGAAACCCGTCTTGATCTATAATGATCCCTCTAATGGTTTTCTGATGTGAGATTTAAGATTAATCAGATGGTCTAACTAATTTTGATGAATCAAAAAATTTTGAGGAATTTTTGAGAGGTTGATGGCTTTCTCCATGGCTAAAAGAAAACCCTAGGTTTCTAAAGTTTGAATGCTGATTGTAACTTGAAAAGGTTTAAAGTTTAAAATATATCTCAACATCAAGTAGCATAAAATAACAAAAAAAAGTTTTATTGAAAGTTTCTAAACTTAATTTAAAACAAGACCATCTTGGCTTAGACATTTACTCGGCGTGACTTTTACACTGGAACCCTTTTAGGATTCTTTTTCATGATAGTGGACAAGATGTTGAATCTAGGCTCTTTAAATAAATATTCAATAAGTGCACAAGTAGCCCTTTTAAGTTTATTACTTTTTTTCTTAACTTTCTTTTAAGGCGTTTCAACCAACTTCACTATAAACTTCTTTTAAGGTGTTTCACAACTTTTAGTATCTCAATTTCAAAAGATATTATCGATTTTGTTTTTCATTACAACAAAATACCCATTTCGTAACTGACAATGCCAGTTGTAATAGACCTATTGCAACTAGCAGCCGCCGGTCTTAGTATGCAAAATTGTAATAGAATTGATTCATTTTACAATTGTTTTTGCCTGATGCAATAGAATATTTTACAGCTGTTTTTGTCAATTGCAATAAAGTCTTTTCTAACTGTTTTTAACAGTTGCGATTGGCTTTTTTACAAATATTTTACAATTTCAATTATTATAAAACCACAATTTCACAAATTCAAATACATAAAATTTATCGATTTAAGTACGTACTATTCATCAATTCAAACATAACATTATTTCAAATATTTTGTTAAATATTCCCAAAAATTTAAATAGCATTACAATATCTGTAACTTCAAGCACAAAGAAATACTTCGACAAAAATAATTACAAATATATATCAACAAAGTTTCTCATCAAGACGACAGATCACTACAAAAAAAAGGGCTGTTTTCCAACCCAGAATTCCCTACGCCATCCCTACGCCGCGTAGGCGCGGCGTAGGGAAAACGTGGAAACATAGGAAAGGGGTAGGGACGGCGTAGACAATTCCCTACACATTTCCTGCGCGCACCAGATTCTCCAACAATTGACTACGGCGTAGGGAATGTGTAGGGAATTGCCTACCCATTCCATACACCTTATTGTTCTCCCTACGCATTCCCTACGCCTGTGGAGGAAAGTGGTTGGAATTTCTCTACGCTTTACCTACGCCAAACAATTATTAACTTTTGTAGTTTAACTTGAAATTATATTATAAAACTATATAATTTAATTTTTCAGTAAATCGTATTAACTTTCGAAACTAAAATAAAATTATATATATATACATATATATATTAAATTTAAATTATAATAATTAACTTTTAGATGTTTAATTAACTAAAAAGAATAATAATTAAATTTAATAAGTTGAAATACCAAATTAATAGTCCGAAATATGAAAATTATGATTCAAGAAAAGTAAGCAAGAAATTTACATTATATAAAAAAAATTTAAATTCAGTTAAACTTAAAAATAAAACTGATTAAACTTTGCGGAAAATCTGCTTTTGTTAGAAATGTGACATTTTTTAATGAGTTATTGTTTTTTTATATTATTGTAATTAAAAAATAAAAAATATTCATAAAAATTAAAAACAAAATTTATTCTAAAATGCAGTGGAGTTTTGTATCATACAAAGCATCGCAGGTTTTCTTTACCCATCCAACCTAAAGTTTTGGCTCCATACCCAAAATTTTGGCTCCAAATGTAATTTTCTCCCATCCCTCCCAAATTTTAGCCGTTCTTTGCCCTACAGCTCCTCAATTCCAAATCCAAACGCAAACTAAATCCCTAGTTGTAGATCCAAATCCAAATCCAATTTGAACGCAGACAACATGACTTGATCCCTCCTATCAACTATCAATCCAACCTCAATCCAACCTCAATCCATTTGGGGGCCCGAGATGGATAGGAAGCTCCCCAGTGAAACGTAAAGCACCGATTGTTTTGGTTGGGAGTCGAGCCACCGAATAGTTTTTCCGTCATTTGGAGGGTCGTTGAGAGTAATGTAAGGGATCGAAGGGCCGACTGTGTAGACTGGAAACTGGAGGTTTTTGCGGAGGGAGTCAAATTAACCATAGGGTATCACTTAACCATAGGGATCCAAATCCAAGTCGGGTTTTGAAGGTTGATTTATGGTGGAAACTGGAGGTTTTTTTGCGGAGGGAGTCAAATTAACCATAGGGTATCACTTCAGTAAGTTATTTTGTTATTGCTTTTTATAATCTTTTTGTTATTAGCACTACAATTAATACTTATTTTTTCATGTGTACAGCTGAAGCTAGTGAAAAGGAAAGCTCCAGTTCAAGATACTACTTTATTGTCGTATCAACTCATATTTTCCAGCCTTTGCATAAATGCCTTCTTCCTGGTGCATCTACATATAACACTTTCGTGACATGCACAAATCCTCATGAATTCAAGCTTGATGGTATTCGGTGAGTTTTAACATATCAAAAATATTTCCATGCTGAGTACTGTTTATTGAACTAACATTGATGCTTTTTTGTAGGTTTCTTGGCACATCTGGTCAGAATATCGATGATCTTGATAAGTATTCCACAGCCAAAAATAAACTTGAATTTATGGAAAGAATATTGAGATGGAGGCACTTGGCACTAAGTGCTCCAAACACACTTGGTAATTGATGATTAATCACTACATGTACCTAAAATTTTATCATATCTTATTTATAATATTTCCTTTTGCTTGTTCTTCTGTCTGTAGGATGCTATCCTTTTAAAGCGAAGGATCCGTTTGTGATTGAAGTTTGTCCACATGTTTATTTTGTTGGCAATCAGGATAAATATGAGACATGTACAATACAAGGTATTCAATAGTATTGGTTACAGATCATTTCATGCTAATTTGTTAAATTTTGTTCATAAAAATAATGGTTTATTCTTAATGCAGGACCAGAGAAGCAATTGGTTTACTCGGTAGCATATCACATTGGTTCAACCACTGAAAGAGGTAAATTTGAGCTATCCCTTTTTTAACCACTATTGTTTAGTCTATTGCATATTTAATTATCTAATGTGCATGTTATAATGCAATGAAAGTATCATTAGCGCATAAATTTATATAGAGCTGCTTGGAGCAGTAATGCATGACTTGCCTTTTTTGAATTTTTTAGATTTAGTTTGGAGTTGTGAGGTGAACTTATCCCACTATGAATTATCGATCACATCAAAGCTTGTATCTTTGAATTCAAATCCTAATTTATGAATAAGTAGTATTATCAGACAAAGTAGCTCCTACTGATTATGAACAGTGTTGACAAACCCAACATTTGAATCTACCATGTTCTAGATATGAGTTTTGTGGACTTCGCTTCAAAGCAATCTCTTATATACCTTTCATGATTCTCAGATCAGTCTCCTATGTTTCTAGAAGAGACTAGAACAATTGAATATTACTGTAAGATTGATTGACTAAGGCTTAAATAAAACATTGATTTATGGAAAAGCTGACAATTTAGTCCCACCATTCAACAACCAAAAAATATGTGTCAAAGACAAATTTGCATAGCAACTATAAATCAGCCAGAAGTACTTATGCAAATAAAGTAAAACATACATTTACGTGAAAGAAACAAGCTACACCACAAATAGAATTATAGAAAAGCAGGTTAACCTCAACATATTCTTCATGTTTTACTTCCATTTTTTTTATCAGTGTTATATACGTAAGTTCACTACAAATTCAGGCAAAATCACATCACTAATTAGCTCATAGCATTCGAGGTTGAACACTTCATGGATTATAACATTTGGATATAAAAGTGCAAGAAAGACAACGGAGACATTTGGATAAGAGTTTATACAGGGGGTTGAGGCGGGAGCAAGGATCGAAGATATGACATACTTCGTGAGTTAGTCTTGTTTTGACTGTGGGTTTGATGTTCTATTTTTATAAGGTATATTGTATGATATTTGAATTAGATGAAACAACTATGTTTGAGTTATGTAGCAACTTTATTTTATTGTTGGACATGATTTTTTTAAATACATTTTGTAGCAATTTTATGGTAATTTGACAATGATATGCATTCTACATTAATGTTTTGTAATGATATATATTGTTACGATTTTGCATGTGGTTATATATTATATTTAATGCTTTCTGTTGTTGATGTTCGGGTTTATTATATTTTATTATGATTTGTGGTAGATGAAGATAAATACAATAGAATCATTGAATTTTGGTGTACGGTGGTGTAGGGAAGGCGTATGGAACTCGTAAGGAAAATCCGATTTCTGCATTTTAAAAGGAAGAAGGCTAGACGTAGGGAAGACGTATGGAATGCGGCGTAGGGAAAGCGTATGGAAATAGGCGTAGGGAATGCGTAAGGAAATAGGCGTAGGTAAGGCGTTTGTAATGCGGCGTAGGGAAGGCGTATGGAAAGAGGCGTAGGGAATGCGTAGGGAAATAGGCGTAGGGAACCCGTAGGGATTTTTTTGCGACGCATTGTTTTCCAACATCTTCTTTGACGTAGGGATGGCGTAGGTAAAATCTTTTCTCTACGCCGCGCCTACGCCAAACTGGCGTAAGGAATCCAAAATTCTTTTGTAATGAGACTGAAATCAACACATATTGATGATACAGGCATTAACCATAGCATCAAGCTTTCACTTCAACCAATGAGGACGAGATGCAGACAATCATGGTTGAGGTGGACCGGAAGTACCATCTCTACATTTTTTGACTTCCTCGGTTCTTGGGTGCTACTTCATGTTTAAACAAAGAACAATGTTATGTTCCTATGTCATATTTCTTAGTAGTAGACGAGTAATTATTTCAATCCTGGTTTTTAGAAAAGACTCGGGTAAAATAATCACTAATCTCAGATTCATCATTCTATATCCAATGCACAAGACCCCCATTAAAGTCACACTAAAGACAAGTTTGGGACGAGCAAATAGTACACAGTCTTACTTTCATTATAATACGTGTAAGCTTATGATATGTGAACCAAATTATATCATGTATTTTACCATCTGCCCATAATGTGAGATATAATACAGGTTAAGGTGAGTGAAAAATATAACCATATTAATGTGAAATGGCTTAAATGAAATGCTGATAACATGTAATATTAGCAATGCCTTTACTTAAAGTGGAGAAGGTGGAATACATACTAAATTGCACCATTGATTAAAGCTATTAGATGTTGATTTAATGCCTGTTGTTTTCCCACACTAGAAACCATAGATGATCATATTTCCGATATTTTCTATATCAATGTTTTAATCTTATTAACCAACCTAAACCAATATGATTAAGTTTACAGGTAATAGGCTCAAGGTGATGTGAATCCATTCTTACAAAATACCATCAATCCATTTTTTGAAATGACTCTTGACATATTCATGAGTTGTATAATTTCTATAAATGAACCTGTAAGGTATGAGTGTGCTAGTTTTCAGTAATTTTCAGAATAGTGACATATATTCACTTAACTCTCTTCAGCTAGGCAACAGAAGCAGCAATGGAGTTAAAGAAAGAAGAATAATTTCCAACTACATTGTGTATTTACATCAAATGCACTTAAATAAAAAAAGGGAAGGTGCTACTTTACACAAAAATAAAGCACTTGAAAAATAGAGCACACAAATTAGGTACGAAAGGTGGATATTAAGGTGGTGCAAAATTATGTAACAAGTGACACTAAAAGAAGTGAAATCGACTATCCAATTTTTGGATTTTTAAGAATTTTTTTGTTAGAAAGTATGAAGGAGATGATAGGAAAATGCAAAGATACTCAAAATAACTATTTCCTCTGGAATTAAAATTTAGAATTTCTATAGTTAGGGCATTATATAATATACATTAACATCAAGACTACTCTTTATTTAAACCACGGAGCTGATTATTGCCGAGTGACAAATGGATTTCAAACATATACGAATCAGATTTTTATTATTATACAGAATCAAATCATACTAATAGAAATCAAATATGTAAAACATTTGGACTTATCTAACTTTGAGTAAATTTCGGACCTGTCAATCACTTCGGCTATTCCCTCCTTTATCGTATTACCACCTGCAGCGAGCAGATCTGGCGCAGCTAGCAACTTTAAGCTCTTTAAGTATCAAATCTCAACTCATGATCGAAGATTACAGCCATTTTTTCTCCCTATTTTGAGCTATCCATAAGAGATAAATGAATAAATGCTAATTCTATTTACAACCCTTTTTGCTCCTTTCGCATCCATGCGTTACAAATAATCATTACACCCCACCTTTTTCCATTCATTCCAAAATCGTCATCATATTTTTTAAACCACGTCCAGCTTTGACGTTGTTTATTCACGAACTATGCTCGGTCCGAACTAGGCTGTTACACAAACCTCACTCGACTCGAACTAGATTGTTACACAAACCTCGCTCGATCCGAACTAGTTTGTTACACGAACCTCGCTTGGGCCAAACGAGGTTTTACATAAACATCGCTCCATTAGAGTTTTTGTGCACAATTATTTCTTTTAAACGTAATCTGATGTGGTTCTAAGATAGAGGTAATTTTGAAAAACCGGAAAATTATGAAGTAGCGGGATGTGAAATGAGAAAAATAGAATGTGAAAGGAGGAAAATGGGATGAGAATAGAATCAGCCATGAATAAATTAAGTAGATAACAAGCTCAGAAATAGTAGACAGCTAGCAAAGGGTGAGCGAAATTGTAAGTTTAAGAGGGAATGGATTTGGGATTAAAGATCTACCATGGGAGTGGAAATGGATTTGGGATCTAGGGTTAGGAAAATTATAAGCATAAGCGCGAGCGAAATTTAGATATGGAAGTTATGGCGGGCCTTGAAATTTTAGATGCCGCCATCTATTAATAATATGTTAATTATCAATTATTATTTGTACATAAATATTAATAGATTATAATTTACTAATTGCAAATCATAAATTATTATTTATAAATCATTATATATTTGTGCGAACAAGATCTGGGAGCAAATGGCGCGTAACAACAAAACTTCGCGAATTCATTTATAAATCACTCGTTATAAATTATTATTTTTGAATTTTTAATTAAAAATCACTAATTATAATAAACTATTAATTCAAGTTAATTAGCATAGATTGCAAGTATAAGGTGTTGCAAGCAGTCAAATATTTAATAGCAGTGTGATAGTGTCAGAATCATATTTAGCGACGCCGCATCGATGCCGAGTCGCCAATCGGCATCAGAAATCAGCCCTCTCTCCTGTAGTGTTATATTATATTTAAAATTTATTTAAATTTAAAAAAGGTTAAATTTATGAAAATTTTTTAAAAAATTAATATTTTATTAATATTTTAATTTTAATTTTAGTTCAAAGTTTTAAATTTTTGAAATATTTAATATTTAATATAATTATCAAATATAATTATTAAATATTAAATACCAAATAATAAATATTACCTCTTAATATTAATTATTAAATAGTATTATTAAATATTCATCTTAATTGCTAATTATTAATTCTTAATTATTCAATAATAATTATTAATTATTCAATAATAATTATTAATTATCAAATAATCAATATTAATTATTATTTATCAATTATTACCTTTTTTAAAATTAAATATTGAATATAATTATCAATTATAATTAGTAATAATAAATATTACTTCTTAATATTAATTATTAAATACTAATTATTAAACCGTATTATTAAATATTAGTCTTAATTATAATTTATTATTAATTATTTAATAGTAGTTATAATTTATTAAATAATCAATATTATTTATTAAATTATTAATTATTACTTTTTTAAATATTAAATATTAAATATATTTATAAATTATAATTATTAAATAATAAATATTAAGTGCATTTGAAACTATACTTTATATCGTATGTATTTTTAATTTATTTCAGAAAATTTCAAAATTTTAGCTTTAAAAAATATATTAAATATAAAATATAATTATAAATTATAAATTATTTAATAATATTTATTAATTATTAAATAATCAATATTAATTATTAATTATTATTTTTTAAATATTAAATATAGAATATAATTATCATTTATAATTATTAAATACTAAATATTACATCTTAATATTAATTATTAAAATTAATTTTAATAGTCTTATTAAATATTAATCTTAATTACTAATTATTATTTCTTAATTATCTAATAATAATTATTAATTATTAAATAATCGATATTATTCATTTTAAAGTAATTATTGATTATTACTTTATTGGATATAAAAATATTAGTGGAAATTACCGAGGAGGGCCTTGTAGCCAGGTCCAATTATTTTGTAGGACTTGAGTTTGAAATAATAAATTTCCAGGACAAAAACACAATATGGTTAACTTTCAGTTCATTCTCAAATCCAAACGTCTCGCTGTTTTTCAAAATCGATCAAGCGCGATTTTTTCACATCGATCATGTGTGATTTTCATCAATCGAGTGCAATTTTTTGCTAATCGATCAGGCGTGATATTTCTAAATCGATCAGGGAGGCGCGTTTTTCCCAAATTGATCAGGAGATTTGCCCAAATCGGATTGGTTACATTCAAGATTTCATATCACGTCGGAAGAAAGTGTCGATTGTTGTTTATGATTTTGTTCTTCGATTTCTTTAGTTCTATCTATGGGATCTGAAACTCGAAGTTCAAGCAATCGGTTAATGGATCATGGTGGTCAAAAGTACTGTTTTTTATTTTTGTTGATTTTAAGGATCTGTTTTGTTTGTTTGTGATAAAAATTCATTATTTTATGTTATTATTTTATGTTGTTCGCTGACAAATTATTGTCTATAAAGAAATTTTGGTTGATACTGAATGTGACAATTAGTTCTTGATTTCTTATTTAGTTCCGACAATGCTTTTTGGAAGAACATAAAATCTATTATGGGAAAGTTAATTTATAGGATGCACCGATCATTTTTAATATGGATGATATTGTCCTTTTTAATTCAATATTGATGCATGTAAAGTATTATGCAAAAGATAATTGGTTTTATCTTTTTTTGAATACTGGGCTAAAAAAGGATCTGGCATATATTAATTAAGATCTGATGTAGTAAAACATTTTTACATATATTAATTAAGATCTGGTCAACAATTTGATTCTGCTCTTGGATTTCGTCGAACAGTTAGTGCTTATATTGTTTGAAGAATGGTTTTAAAGTACAGTATATTAAGAATTGTAAGGAACAGTTGACAGTTTGATGTGCTATAGATGGTTGTCCTCTTAGGATTCATGCTTCAAATTAAAGCAATTATTCTTTTTGTTTACAGTTGACAGTTCGATTTGCCAAGCAATCAATTTCCCCTACTTATTTTTTTGTTTACATTTTTTTTGCAGGTGTGATTCATCTGTTATAGTTGTGTTTGATTTCAATAACAATTGTTTTAGTGCTCGTTTTGGATTGGATGCTTCTATTTGTTCTGTTAGGAATAGGATTTGCGAGGAGTGGATTAATTTTAGTCCATTATGCTTTGATATTTTTTATATTCGAGAATCAAAGACTACCTTTGTTGAAACGGATAGTGATCTTCAAGCTGTATTGTGTTTGTCTTGGTTTAAAAAGGAAGAATTTTTGGTATTTTTTCTACGGTTGAAGATTGATTCAATGGATAATTTTGTTGTTGAAAGTAGCAAGTCTGGTTCAGTAGTTGGTGGTGAGTCAAGTAATAATATGTTAGGTTATGATGATGATTTAGATTCTGGTTTTGCTCAACAAAAGGATTTACATGAGTTGTTGAAGAAGAATTCAAAGATGGAATTTTTTACTGGGGTTGGTCAACAGTTTGATTCTGCTATTGGATTCCATAGAACGATTAGTGCTTATTGTTTGAAGAATGGGTTTAAAGTACAATATATTAAGAATTGTAAAGAACGATTGACAGTTCGATGTGTTATAGATAGTTGTCCTTTTAGGATTCATGCTTCTTGCAAACTGAAGCAATTGGACCAACTGTTTGTTAAAAACATTCAGCTGAATCATACTTGTGGTGGTGGATTTCGTTCACTTGGTAGTCCAACTATTAATAGTGATCTTGTGAAAAGTCTAATCTTCAATCAAATTCGTGATGAGCCAAAAAGAAAAACGAAGGATATCATTAAAAGTTTTAGAAGAGATTATGATGTGGAGCTAAGCTATTATTTTGCTTATAAGGGTCAGAAATTGGCTATGAATGATATTTACGGTGATGAAAAGAAATCTTACAATGATTTAGTTTGGTATTTGAAGGCATTGGAAAGAAATAACCCAAATAGTTATTCAAGTATGGATGTGGATTCTGACACTAATCAATTTGAGAGAGTTTTTGTATGTTATGAGGCATGTATATTTGGATTCAGCTATTGTCGTCCTATGGTGTTTTTAGATGCTACCTTTTTGAAAGGGTGAAGTGGTATTTTGATGGCTGCCACTGCAAAAAATGGGAATCAAGGTACTGATTTTGATCTTTTTTTTGCTGTTGTATTTACTTTGTACTGTGTGCATTAGTTCCTTGTTATAAATTTATGTAACATAGTACTGTTTCTTTAAGTGATTGTTCTAGTGAATTTTGTTATGTTCATACTGCATTT
Organism: Allium fistulosum; assembly: GCA_030737815.1. Classification (NCBI taxonomy): domain Eukaryota; kingdom Viridiplantae; phylum Streptophyta; class Magnoliopsida; order Asparagales; family Amaryllidaceae; genus Allium; species Allium fistulosum. The sequence continues at coordinate 370,418,589 of CM060902.1, read as the reverse complement.
TGGTTAAGTGATTAGTCTACTGTTATATAGTACTGATTCAATTCATTATAGTTTCTTTTGCGTTAGGGCTTAGCATGTAAAATTATTGCAGAAATGAATTTATGTAAATTTGATCCAGAACAAATACTGTAAAAGATTTAATGTTATTTAATTTGATGTACAAAATGTTACTGTATACAGGAGTTAAAAAAGATAAATGCATTTATCTTTTAAGATAAAGAATTAAATAACATATTAAGCCGTACTTATATATCATAGTTACTACTACATGTTAAACATATTTATCATTTTTTTCATTATTTGAAATTCTTACATAACGTATAAAAATGATTTAAACAGCATATAGAAAAGATAATAGCATATATCTTTTAGAAGTTCAAATATAAGTCTTTGTATTGTACGCATGAATTAAGTATTATATCTTTGCAATTTCTACCCTTCCTGCATAGACTACACATTCAAGTAGCAAAATTTAAAAAACAAAAGAAAAAAAGGATGAATTGTCTCTAGCAAATTTATTTTTCCTTTTTTATTTGGGCCAAGGGCATAGTGTTCATGTGATTGTTTACTATTAGATAATACTGTTTCAAACATAGTGCATTATTTTCAAATGTACATTAATAAACAGTGAATTGTTTTTTTTTGTTTTTTTCCAGGTTTTTTCCCATTAGCAATGACTCTTGTTCCCAAAGAAAATGAAGAGTGTTGGAGTTGGTTTTTGAATCACCTAAATAATGCACTTAGTTGTGATAGAATATTAACTTTTTTAAGTCATAGACACTGGGATTTATTGTTAAGTGTTCCAAATTTTTTTCCGAATAGTCATCATTCTTATTGTTTGCACTATATGCAAAATAATATTGCTAGCATTGTGAAAAGTGGAAGGGGTGTTTGGGTAGCTCATTTACTTGAGCGTTGCGCTATAGCTTCTAATCATCATGAGTTTGAAAAAGCCATGTCCAAGTACAAAGAAATTGGAGGTGCCAAAGCTATAGAGTATTTGAATGACAAACCATATGATCATTGGGCCTATTTGTTTTTTCCGGGAAAGCGATATGGTGAAAATAAGTCCAATGTAGCTGAGAGTTTTAATTCTTGGATTTTGGATGAAAGAAGTTTGCCTGTTACTGCTTGTCTTGATGGAATTAGGGTAAAACTTATGATGCAAATGTCTAATCGTAGAGAAGAGGCATTAAAGTGGACTAGTGTGTTATGTCCGAAAATGGAAGCTCGTTTGTTAAAATTGAAGGAAGAAGGATTTGGGTGGAGTGTTTCTAAATCATCTAGGTATGTATTTATATTTATTTACACGATGTTCGCAGTTTCTAAAAAATGATAAATGCATTTACCTTTTTTCAACCTGCTATGTAGCCTGTGTTATGATTTCATTTTGTTGGTGTCGCTTGCTACGTATTTTCTCTTTGTCTGCATTGAGGCTTGTTAGCGCCAAAATTGGTCACTAACCCCCAAATCCAGATGAAAGCACCAAATACCAATCACAACTCAGAGATAGAATGTATGTAGAGAGTCATAATGTGAAGAACAGTTAAAACTGAAATGAAAGCAGTCAGAACAACAGATTTTATAGTGGTTCGGCTAACTCCGGCCTACGTCCACTCCAGAAGTTTGCTTTTTATTGCTGTAATAATCGATTACAGTTACAAAATGGCAGAGTTGCCTTAGCCTTAGAAAAGAGAAAGTAAAAGAGCAGAAAGAAGATCCCCTTTTACTATGCCCCTGCCTCTCTATTTATAGACAAAGATGGGTTGGACTTCCCTGGTGGGCCTGGTAGCCGAGTACCTCAGCCCAAATGGAGTGGTCTCCATATGCCGAACCATAGATGCCGAACGCTGAATGTCGAACAAGGTGTGAATGCCGAACGATCTCCTCATGCCGAACGTTGGGAGGTGCGAGGTACCGAGGTATGGAGGTGTGAGGTACCAAGATATGGAGGTGCGAGGTACCAAGATATGGAGGTGCGAGGTACCAAGATATGGAGGTGCGAGGTACCAAGATATGGAGGTGCGAGGTACTGAGGTGTGAGGTGCGAGGTGCAATGCCGAGCGAGGTGAGGTATGCCGAACGACCCATCCAATGCCGAACGCTCCCTGATGCCGAGCGCTCCATCCAATGCCGAACAATCCTTAGTGTCGAACCTCCATCATGCCGAACTTCTCTAGATGCCGAACGATCCATCCAATGCCGAACGTCTCCAGATGCCGAACGATCCATCCAATGCCGAACGTCTCCAGATGCCGAACGATCCATCCAAGGCCGAACGCTACTGAATGACGAGTGCTCCTGGAATGCCGAACCACTCATGTCTGTTGAATGCTCTATGCATGCCGAGTACTCTTGAATGCTATTCGAACGTGAATAGTGAATGCCAGACGAACTATTTGTGCCGAACCTCCACCATGCCGAACCATGTTTAATGCCGAACCATGTTTCCTAGACCCAAATTATAGTTGATTCATCTTTATCCAATCATATTTCCATCTCCCAAGCACATTGCATCATTCATCCATCCAGTCGACTGTATCCATCGTACCCTAGCCTCGACGAACATGCAGTTGATTAAGTTAAATCCGTCTGTCCGCGATCTTGCCAAAAGGCGGGTTAACACTTGCCCCCCAAAACATGCCTTGCTTTGAAAGGTGTGTTTGAATAGCCTCAAGTCCAATATCCAAAGTCCATGTTTCATCCATATCCAATAACCAATAACCGACTTTAGGACCTCTTCGGGTCGATATCCAAATCCATAACCTCTCCGGGCTCTTGCCAAGCGCAATCCACAACTGACGACCGTGGTCCAGTGTCCCTGGACGTTGAGATAACCTCTCCGGGTTCTTGCCAAGCGCAATCCATACTTGACGACCGTGGCCCAGTGTCCCTGGGCGTTGAGCTAACCTCTCCGGGTTCTTGCCAAGCGCAATCCACACTTGATGACCGTGGCCCAGTGTCCCTGGGCGCAGGTAATGCCGTGGCTTAAGTCCTAAGCCGAATCCTGGTCGCTCCAGACCCTTGCCGAGCATAGTCCATACTCGACGACCTGAAATAGTAACCGATAATATATGGCCTAAGTCCTAGGCCGAATCTTGGTCTCTCCGGACCCTTGCCGAGCATAGTCCATACTCGACGACCTTTAAGCCAAAATCCAGAGAAAATCCAACCAAAATCCAATCCGAAAAACAAACATTCAAACCAAAATTCAAACCAGAAAACGAGCAAAACAGGGAGTTCAAACCAAACTCCAAAACCAAACCAGAAAAAGCAAATATCCAAGTCAAAGGAAGAAACGGATTTCACAAACCAGGGTGTCTCGGTAAGCCATCATCTCAGAGCATGCCTGAGGGTTATCTCCGACCCCGTACATGAGTAAGTGATTTAACCATTTGCCCGGAGTTTGTTACTTATTCCAAACTATCAAGATTAGTTGATGACCAATCGGTCACCATTCCTGGGCCTCGCGCCCTCATCGTTCAAGGTAGGCGGTGGTTGTTCCTGTTCCACCGCCGCATTTCGAGTTCCGACATACTGTCGCAACTGACCATTCCTTATATGCTCCTCGATTATATCCTTTAGATGTCGGCAGCTGTTAGTATCATGCCCGTCCAGGTCATGAAAGAGACAGTGCCTTCCTGATCCCCTTTCACGTTCTGTGGGTTCCCTCCTCGATGGCCTTCGATAGGAAAGGCGATCTCGAGTATCTAAGAAAATCCGCTCCAACGTGGCGTTCAATCCTGTGTAAGTGGAGAACTTTGGTTCTCCCCAGCGCTTCCTTTTCCCTTTATCCTTGCCCTCACCTGAGCTTTCGCTGAGTAGTCTTCCATCCTTAGTCATGTTTACTTCCTCTGACCTCATGTCCAAACATGCATCCTCTTGTCGAAGAAATCTTTCAGCTTCATGAAAGAATTCCCCAATATCCAACGGTGGGTCCCATACCAACGATACTTTGAACTCCGAATTATCTCTGACTCCTGATACCGCAGCCATCAGAACCATTGATGGATCTGGCCGATCCACCGAAGCAACTGCTGCATTAAATCGAGTTAAGAATGTCCTGAGCGATTCATCTGCCCCTTGTTTGACTGATGTTAGTGTCATCACGTTCTTTGGCCTTTTTATGTGAACTCGAAATTGACTTAAGAACTTGTCCACCAGTTCTGTCCATGTTCCAATGGATCCATCCTCCAGCTGTCTGAACCACATAGCACCAATTTCAGTCAAGTACAGGGGGAAACATCGGGCCATAACCTCCTCCGTTGCCCCCAGCACTTCCATATGCCTAGTGTACCTCATCAAGTGGTCGGTGGGATCCGTCTTCTCGTTGTATACTTCCAGAGTGGGTAGTTTGAAATCGGACGGATTCCTAGCTGTCCTGATGTTCCGGGTAAACGGACTTTTGTTAACTCCCTCTGAATCCCTGTTTGTTAGACCTCCGCGAATAGTCCGCCTGATAATGTCAGCCAATCCAGTGTTTCCAACTAATCCAGACTGCCTCCCAAGTCCCCGAGGAAATTCTGGCACATATTCTTCATCACGTACTCCTGTATTCCTATCGACGCCAGGCCGCGTAGCGTCATCCGGTATCCCTCCATGAACTGGTCCAACATTCCATGGTGGTGTGCCCCCGAGTCTAGGTCCATCTAGATTGTTAGCCGTTTGTTGATTGGGAGCTGCCTCCTGTTGAATCACTCCATCTGTCCGCTGGTTGAGTTCCTCTGGTCCAGTTCCATGAACTTAAGCTCCTGCAGTTCTTGGTTGTTCAAATTGCCTGAGAAGAGCCTGCATCATCTCCTCTTGTCGTTTCATCATCTGCTCCTGCATAGAATTCATCATTGCCTGCATCTCATCCCGAGTTATGTAGATGGATGCATGATCCTCTCCAGCTCCAGAAGAGGCCGCTTGACTTACTTCCTGATTGCTTCTTTCCGCTACTTGCTTCCTTGTTGGTGGTCTAGCCATTGCTTTCTAGGATCCAAGTTCCTAACTCCAAAGTTCATGAGTTCAGTTCTCAGTGAAAGCACCAAAGTGTTAGCGCCAAAATTGGTCACTAACCCCCAAATCCAGATGAAAGCACCAAATACCAATCACAGCTCAGAGATAGAATGTATGTAGAGGGTCATAATGTGAAGAACAGTTAAAACTAAAATGAAAGCAGTAAAGAACAACAGATTTTATAGTGGTTCGGCTAACTCCGGCCTACGTCCACTCCAGAAGTTTGCTTGTTATTGCTGTAATAATCGATTACAGTTACAAAATGGCAGAGTTGCCTTAGCCTTAGAAAAGAGAAAGTAAGAGAGCAGAAAGAAGATCCTCTTTTACTGTGCCCCTGCCTCTCTATTTATAGACAAAGATGGGTTGGACTTCCCTGGTGGGCCTGGTAGCCGAGTACCTCGGCCCAAATGGAGTGGTCTCCATATGCCGAACCATAGATGCCGAACGCTGAATGCCGAACAAGGTGTGAATGCCGAATGATCTCCTTATGCCGAACGTTGGGAGGTGCGAGGTACCGAGGTACCGAGGTATGGAGGTGTGAGGTACCAAGATATGGAGGTGCGAGGTACCAAGATATGGAGGTGCGAGGTACCAAGATATGGAGGTGCGAGGTACTGAGGTGTGAGGTGCGAGGTGCAATGCCGAGCGAGGTGAGGTATGCCGAATGACCCATCCAATGCCGAACGCTCCCTGATGACGAGCGCTCCATCCAATGCCGAACGATCCATAGTGTCGAACCTCCATCATGCCGAACGTCTCTAGATGCCAAACGATCCATCCAATGCCGAACGTCTCCAGATGCCGAACGATCCATCCAATGCCGAACGTCTCCAGATGCCGAACGATCCATCCAATGTCGAACGCTACTGAATGACGAGTGCTCCTGGAATGCCGAACCACTCATGTCTGTTGAATGCTCTATGCATGCCGAGTACTCTTGAATGCTATTCGAACGTGAATAGTGAATGCCAGACGAACTATTTGTGCCGAACCTCCACCATGCCGAACCATGTTTAATGCCGAACCATGTTTCCTAGACCCAAATTATAGTTGATTCATCTTTATCCAATCATATTTCCATCTCCCAAGCACATTGCATCATTCATCCATCCAGTCGACTGTATCCATCGTACCCTAGCCTCGACGAACATGCAGTTGATTAAGTTAAACCCGTCTGTCCGCGATCTTGCCAAAAGGCGGGTTAACAAGGCTTATGATAATATGAATACTGTAAGGATGAAGTAATATAAAGCAAGTATCATTGTGGTGTTTTATTTTTGAGATATTGTTATGGTAAAAAATAATGTTGTGCATAGGAGTATGATGCATTAGTGTGTACGCTTAGGGTTTATTCACATGCATGAGTGTTTTATTTTTGATAGTATTTATGGTTTTTGGTATAACTGAAAGCTGTGACAAGATATTTTCAAGTTTATAAATTTATACCTTAACAGTAAATATATAATGGAAATATTGAGCAATGCTCACATGCAGAATTCATGAGCAAACATACATTATCTTTTTTTTCTTCCCTTATAGCATAGCTTCTGCGATCTTTAAGAATATGAACAGTATGATTGTTAATTTTTTTGGTTTATGAATCTTATTTTTCACTATTAGTTCACTGCACATGAATTGGGTCTTATTTATTAGATAGATTAGAGAGAATATATATAGTGCTAATAATCCTTTTTTGGAAAAGCAATCTGTTTATATATTTTACCTGTTTTTAATTTTACATTTTGTAGGTATATTTTTGAAGTTCATTCTCCAACATCTCAAAAGGTTGATCTTAAAAATCGCATTTGCAGTTGCAATCAATGGAAAGTGACAGGTTTTCCTTGTGTGCATGCTTTGAAGTGTATTTCTTTAACCAGAAAGTTTGTTTATGAATATATTGAGAATTACTTTACTGTTGAGTATTATCTAGCTTCGTATTCACATTTGATCAATCCTATTCCAACTTTTGATAAGGAAGCAATTGAAGATGAAGAATCATCTATTGTTCTTCCTCCTAAGCCTGTTCGTGGAGCTGGTAGGCCTAGAATGAATAGGATTGAAGGGGCTGATTTTCATGCTAAGCAAAATAGATGTGGAAAGTGTAAAAAACTAGGACATAATAGAAGGGCGTGTTCTTTTGAATAATTGAGTTGATTGTTTTAGTTCAATGTATTTGATTGGTTGTTCTATGAATACTTTGAGTTGAATAATTGAGTTAATTGTTTTAGTCCAAAGTATTTGATTGGTTGTTGTATGAATACTTTGAGTTGAATATTTGAATAATTGCATATGTTGAATTGGTTATGATCTGATTTTGATTATTTTTGGTTGTATGCAATTATTTATGTTTAACTGTTATTTGGAATACAATGTTGTTAGTTCTGTTAAAAAATATTAATTGATATTTCTTTTTAATTCTTGTGTATAGTCTGTTTTTTGTTATTATATGTTACTATAGTTATTATGTCTATTCTTAAAATATAGTATTTTCTATTCATGAACTCCAGCCCTGACGCTGGTCACTACAAGAAAATCAATGTGGTATCAAATAGCAATGAGATATTCTATATCCTCAATGCCAACGGATATTCAAACCAAATCATCTGTAAATCCACGATTTTCACGCACAGCAGTAGGAATACAAATCAAACAGAACAACTGGAGATGAGTATGACTAGTATATTGCTACCTGAAACATACTGTCAATAAAACATAAATGCTTTTATCTTTTTAACAGAGCATTAAAAACATTAGCCATTACAAATCAGTTGTGTAAGTACTTGCTAGTTAACAATATACAAAAGCAACATAGACTGAAGTGATTATGTACTTGATATTTCATTTGACAGACGCATAGTCAGATTCAAAAGTGACAGTGCAAACAAGTCTTTCTGTGTAGTGAAAGTAACGTTCACACCTGGTTAGACAAAGACAGTTGTTGAATTTTCAATTGCATTAATTATCAATATGTAGCAGAATGCATGCACCAACGTGTTTTTTTTTCACTGCATTCGCTAAGTTTCGTTATATATTGTAATTGAACAGTGAGGTAATGCATATGACATCATAAACAAACTCAAGTCTACAACATTTGCAAGTAGGTTTTACAATTGGTGGTGGTTTCCATTGTTCAATTACGAAACACCACCCAAGAACTTGAGATTAAAACTCAAGTTCTCCATGAAAATACTCAAATGCTGTCAACAAAAGTTGATGAAATCTCTACAGTATTGTCCACAGTGCTTCAAGAACATAAAGATACCAAGAAGTCTACTGGAAAAAAAATCCTCCTCAATAACAAACAACCGCAAATGCCTGCTAATTTGGGATCTAATACTTCCACAACTCTGGTATATGTACCACTTTATCAGAGGTACTCATCATGAAAGCATCGAGAAGCTACCTCAAATTCAGAAATGGTGTTAACTTAACCAAGAAATAGCTAGGCCTTACTACGAATACCCAGATTATTGCAACATACAGTTATCAAGTTAGATTTCCCTACTTTTTCAGGGCAAGATAATGTTCTTTACTAGCTTAGGCAAGTGAAGCATATTTTTAATTATCATGGCATTCCAGAAAGTGAGTTGGTACAAGCATGTTCATTCCATTTGTGGCAAAAGTCAGATTCAAAAGTGACAGTGCAAACAAGTGCACAACACACACATAAACAAACTCAAGTCTACAACATTTGCAAGTAGGTTTTACAATTACAAATTCATCAGTAAATTCAAATGTACTGTCAACCATTACAAATTCATCAGTAAATTCAGATATACTATCAACCATTACAACACACACATAAGCAAACTCAAGTCTGAAACGTTTGTGTGACCTAAGTCAACCATTACAAATTCATCAGTAAATTCAGATATACTGTCTAAAATCTATCATCAAATAAAATTTTAACAAATGTATGATAAAAAGACTATTAGATATCAAATAATTTGTTGCTATCATTGTCAGTTGAAATTTTTTGTTGCTGAAGCTGAACTGTAGAATTTTTCAATTGTCCAGCAGTATGGTTCATCGGAGAGAATTTGTGCAGCTATCTGTGCTCTAAATGCGTTTAGTTGTTCTGGACTGATTTTTGATGTTGTGTCCATTCCTTGTGCTATCTTTTGGATAAACATCATTACGAAAATTCCACAGTCAAACGTGCATTTGTAAAATTTTAGTTATTGTGTAACATGGATTGGATTGTTGTATAAATATCTCCAGTATCCTAAAAATTACCCGTTGGTTTGTTGAGCACAGTTAACATTTTTAATCAATGTAGACTTTCCCAGAATTGTTTTCTCGCCTGCGTCTTGTAAGTCTTTATTGATTTTGTTTACCGCTGCTTTCTGCAAAAAATATATATATCTTTTTTTATAATAATGATAAATCTATTTACCTTTTTTACTTTCTGTGTATTTTACTTACACATTAATAGCAAACTTCGAATGTCCACTTCTTAATGACTTAGATCTTGTGGTCAAGTGTAGAGAATCATAATGGTTCCATGTACATGATTCCACTACTAGCTCTAGCAAGCTCCAATGTTCGTTGCCATGTATAGGAAATAATATATTGCAACATAATGGATTTAGAAGTGTTTGTTTAATAAAAGGATTAAACTTATCCCTTTTGATATTTTCCATGTTTCCATCTGTTGCACTTTTCTGTTAAAAAATAATTTCAGAAAACTTATCTTAGAAACAAATTAAATTTGACATTATAGTTCACTTACTGTCATTGTTGTGTTCACATATATAATGCTCGAACTTTGTTCTAATAGTTTTGTTTTTCTGAACCAAAACCAATCAATAACCTACATTTCAAAAAAAATTATGGATTAAGTATAGATTTTATAATGAAGCAAAGTATAGAATTTATAATGAAGCAAAGTATAGTTTTTTGTACTTACTTGACCAGAAATATATTCTCCATAGAGAAGTTCTTCTATCATACTTTTTGTGATGGTGATGAAGTTTTCATCATCACAAGTAAATGCTTCATCACGGAAAAATTAAGATTAGTATGTACTGTGTTGTATGGGACTTACAGTATAAAAGAAAATTAATTTAGATTAGTATACTAAAAGATTAAGATTAGTATGTACTGTGTTGTATGGCACTTACAATATAAAAGAAAATTAACTAAGATTAGTATACTGAAAAATTAAGATTAGTATGTAATATTTGTTAATAAAAGAAAATAACAATATTTGTAGAAGTTTGTCTGAAAAGATAAAGATAAATTAATTTATCTTTTTTAGTTTAGTTGGGCTTTTTTGATCTCTATATGACAAAAAAACATGGGTATTAAATCAGTCCTGGTTTTATGGCACTTACAGTATAAAACACAGATTTGATCTCTATATGACAAAAAAATATGGAGAATTCATGGGCGAAAAAGGTTCATGACTTGTATATGACAAAACAAATATAGGCCGTGTTGCAAATATTATAACTTCTATATGACTTTAGTTATATTAGCCTATGCATACCAACAAAGGTTTTTCTATAATTTGTATGCATATCATAAGTTATGTTTGCAAAAGATATAACTTGTATGTTTCATTCTATTTGTTAATGTTACAGGTTTTTTCTGAGTAACTGTATTTGGAAATCCGAAAGAACATGACAAACTAATACAACATTTCATCATTAATGTTACTGATTATGGTTTTTAGTGCTAGCTTTGAGTACATCTTCCGACCTTGTATTACTAGTGCCTAAATTTGTGTAGTGTTTATCGTATATAATTAAAAAACCTAAAAATGCAAAGCATCAAACCTAATAATGAAAAGGTGAAGATAAATTAAGCTATCTTTTTTAGTTTTGTTTAGTATTTTTATTTTTTTAATTTGTAAATCATTAGATTTTGATGCTGGAATAAAAAGATTTATTTGAATTATATGTTGTACTAGAAATAGTATGATATTGTAATGGAAACAATATCTTATTGGAATAAATATATATTTAAGTCAATTGAGTGAAAAGTAGTTTAGTTACTTACTTGTTTCCTCCAAGAATTTTGAAAAAAAAATTCTTACAATTTCCTTTTGTTCTTCAGTAAGATATTTGAGTAGTGGACATTTCTCAACATTCCTTGGCTTCTTCTTCTTTTTTGGTTCTTTTAGGACAACATCTTCAACAATAATAGGATTTTCAGAAGGATTTTCTTCAGGAAGCACTTTCAGATTGTCAGATTTTAAACTATCGTGTGTCTCCTTTTGTAGTATGAAATCTTGAGTTTGCATAATATCAAAAGTTGGATAATCAGCAGAACTGTTTATGTGAATTATACCAACAATTTTTTTTACCTTTTTCAGCTTTGGTTTTTTTGTTCAAATTATCTTTTTCCTTCACATTGTGCTTTTCTAAATTTTCCAAATTCTGGAGCTTCATTTCAAGAATCTGTATTCTTTTTTCTGCCAATTCTCTTAAATGTCTTTCCTCATTTAATTGTTCTGCAACATTTTTCATCTCAGTAGTCAAAAAATTGACTTTTGACTGTAGCTCCATTACGTTATTAGCACATTCTTTTGCATATTTTTTCAGACTTGTGTCTTCCTGGCACTCCTCTAATTTTCTTTTGTTGTTTTGGTATTCTACCACCTCAATAGCTATTATTTTATTGGAAAGAAATTCTTTCTCTTCTTTTGTTACAGCTGCAAATTTTTTTAAGATCTGCAATGAATATATTTAAAGTTAAGCTTGCACATATACTGTCGTTGAAGTACTAGACAAGTTAAGCTTGCACATATACTTTCTATACTCATTTGGTTTTATTTTTTTAGGCTACTAACATTCCAAAAAATTGCATTCCAAGAAATAAAAAAAATGTACAATTTAAAAAAAAAACTAGCATACTTTGTCACTGTCAACTTCAGTGAGTTCCAAATCTTTCAGTTTTGATAAATCCCATTTTCTCATTCTTGGGATTTTGGTTTGCAGATTTTCCTTCTCATCAATTATTTTTGTTCGTTCACAAATCCAGTACTGCAAGAAAAAGATAAATACATTTATATATTTGTAATAAATATAAAGTTGAATATATTTATATTTAGTTGAAGTTATGAAAGCATACCAGTAACACCATAGTACAGCCTGGTGTACTTCTAGGTTCAGCATGATACTTTTTAACATTTTTCAAAACATTTTCACATATTTCCCGTGGCCAAGAGATTGAATTTATTTTTTTAAATTCAGCAACTTCGGCAAGAAACCCCATTGCATATAGCTTTGGTGGTTTGGAAAAAGGAAAGTTATAATGAGCAACAATAATAACAATTTCACTAAATCTTCATTTCCTTTTTCTTCTTCTAACAGTGTATTCAATCTTTTTGTCACTGTTTTTTGGCTGATTATGTCTTCTTCTTGAAAATTGGCAGTTAAGAAATTGGAGAAACTTTCCATGGCTGAGGCTTTGTTAGAAGCTGGTATAGGAAATAAGTCTTCTCTAGCTAATGGCATTCCAAATATTAGACTGACTTCTTCAGGACTTATTTTGAGTAATTTGTTTCCAATTTTGAAAGCATTTTGTTTTTCATCAAAAGAAGTAATGATGTCATCTAAGTTTGAAGCACTTTTCCTTAAATCTTGTCGTGCTATTGAATCTCTAAGAAAAACATTGAAGAAGTTTTTGAATGGTGTTTTTTCTAGAAAAGCTTTTGCTTCAGGTGAAAGAATGTGTTTCTCCTTTATAATTGACATCACTTTATAGATTGCATCCAAATTGCATCTATATGTACCTGTGTACTGTTGCCTTTTTTGCTTCTTGGCTATTTTTTTAATTTCATACCGTTCAACATCATCTGAATTAGTACTTTCTTCAGCCAGTTGTTGTGAAATCGTTTTCTCATCATCAGAGTTTTCTATTTGTTTATGTCTGAAGTCCTTATCCGTGAAGTCTTCTTTTTCATCAGCATCAGGTAATTCTTGTGTCGGTCCAGTCTGATTATACATTTATGAAATGAAAATCAAAAAATCAATTAGGAGGTAAAAATAACAAGTTTATGAAAAAAATATCTTACTACACAAAAATTTAAATAAAAAGATAATATGGTTTATCATTTTAATTATTTTGTATTTTTTGGGATTAAGATATTTTTTACTGTATAAAGTACCTTTATTTTAAAAAATAAAAGATAAAGCACCTTTTTATTATATAAAGTACCTCCTTTTTTTTTAAAAAAAGTACAAATTAAATCCAACAGGTTTTTTGTAAAGAACAAATGTTTGAATTTTTTTTAGACCAATTTCAATTTTCACAGTTTCAAATTTTCACATTTTCAAATTTTTATTTTAAAGTAGTAAAAGATAAATGAAGATTCACAACTGAAAATCAACAAGAATTATTTAATGAAATGAAAATTTACAATTAGAAAGTTTCAAAGTATAGAAAAATAATCTGCTTTATCCTTTTTAGTTGTTTAAGTAATGGTTAATTAGAAATCAGATAACTTAAAGAAAATGAAACACAAAATAGCCATCAGAATATTATGTATTAAAAAGATAAATTCTTTTATCTTTTTTAACAGAGCATTAGAGACACAAATTAGTAATCAGTTATTAGAATTTCATCATCACAATAGCCTCGAAGTAATAACATGTACAACATGTATGAATGCAGTGCACAGTGCAGACTTATATGGTCAGAGAATCAAGCTACAACATTAACAAATAGTCAGATTCAAAAGTGACAGTACAAACAAGTGCACAGCATACACATAAACAAATGCAACATGAAAACAAATCAAGATCAATGCAAATGAAGCAACCAAACCTGACTGAAGTGTTCAGATATTACATATATACATGTGTGTAACATCAAGTGAATATGCAACATCATACACATTGAAACCAGAGTCCAACGCAGACATGTCGACAAGATGAGAAAGCAAGTGCAGACAAGCTACAATATCACAGACTGCATTTAAAGCAACAACTCAAGTCAGTGTACATCAACCCAATACAAACTACATGAAGTATATGGAATCTAGATTCCAATTTAATATGTATATACAAATTGAAGAGTACAACTAAATATTATACATAACATAAGTAGGAAAACAGTTACCAATGGAGTTGAAGATAATGGTGATCTCTGGCTGTGTTGATCGCAGAATGGGCTAGATATAGGTCTAATATTTATGCATTGAGTTCCAGCTTCATTTATGAATATGCAAGTTGTTTTTTGTATGAATAACTTTGATTTAGAAGACCTAGTGTGCATTTTTACGCTGCATAAAAATTGTCATACATAATGAAATGTTAGAAAGAGTGAAGAATAATTTTTTTGTACTTAAAAGTTGATTATGTATATTTATTTCGCATAAATCCTTCAGGACAATTGCAATTGACTTAAATTCAGTATTTATGATGTTATATGTAGTAGCTGATATAAAAGTTTATCTAGGATTTATTCTGTATTTTAATGTTTGGCATAAAAACATAAATGCTTTTATCTTTTCCAACTAGGGTTTAAATTAGTTTTATATTTTTTTCTAATAACTTTAAATCATGATAAAAACAAAATCCTATCTAATAAGTAATTGTAAATATCGGACACAACTAGGGTTTAGCATGTAGTCTAAATATTTTACATTAATAGATAGATATGTTTATCTTTCTTAACAGCTAAAAAATAACTTGTTCATTTTAACAACTAGGGTTTAGTATCATCTGCAATAGAATATTTAGGTATGCTTGATTAAACAAATGTCGATTATGTTAAATTATAACAAGAACTAAAATACCTTAAATCCATTATAAAAGTTATTATCAGCATCAGTAACAATGAATATTTAAGTATGATTTATCATATAACTAAAACATTTACATTAAAATAAAATACAACTTACTTGTTCCGCATATAAGTTTAAGGTGATTGTAGAAATTGCTCGATGAAAGTATTATAGTTTAAGCTGAAATCGATGAAGCTGAAATCGATGATGCTGAAGCAGAAATATTGGGAAGAGAAAATGGAATGGAAATTGGTACAGAAGAAATCGATTTTTTTTAAGCCCTATTTTTGTTTCAAATTGGCGGCAGATATGGATTAATGAAAAGTAGCGGGTTTATTTTCGACCTGTGTCCTGGAAACTAATTATTTTGAACAGGTGTCCTAGAAAATAATTAGTTGATGCTAAGAGGCCCTTATAAAGCAAGTATCATTGTGGTGTTTTATTTTTGAGACTAATTGAGGCTTATGATAATATGAATACTGTAAGGATGAAGTAATATAAAGCAAGTATCATTGTGGTGTTTTATTTTTGAGATATTGTTATGGTAAAAAATAATGTTGTGCATAGGAGTATGATGCATTAGTGTGTACGCTTAGGGTTTATTCACATGCATGAGTGTTTTATTTTTGATATTATTTATGGTTTTTGGTATAACTGAAAGCTGTGACAAGATATTTTCAAGTTTATAAATTTATACCTTAACAGTAAATATATAATGGAAATATTGAGCAATGCTCACATGCAGAATTCATGAGCAAACATACATTATCTTTTTTTTCTTCCCTTATAGCATAGCTTCTGCGATCTTTAAGAATATGAACAGTATGATTGTTAATTTTTTTGGTTTATGAATCTTATTTTTCACTATTAGTTCACTGCACATGAATTGGGTCTTATTTATTAGATAGATTAGAGAGAATATATATAGTGCTAATAATCCTTTTTTGGAAATGCAATCTGTTTATATATTTTACCTGTTTTTAATTTTACATTTTGTAGGTATATTTTTGAAGTTCATTCTTCAACATCTCAAAAGGTTGATCTTAAAAATCGCATTTGCAGTTGCAATCAATGGAAAGTGACAGGTTTTCCTTGTGTGCATGCTTTGAAGTGTATTTCTTTAACCAGAAATTCTGTTTATGAATATATTGAGAATTACTTTACTGTTGAGTATTATCTAGCTTCGTATTCACATTTGATCAATCCTACTCCAACTTTTGATAAGGAAGCAATTGAAGCTGAAGAATCATCTATTGTTCTTCCTCCTAAGCCTATTCGTGGAGCTGGTAGGCCTAGGATGAATAGGATTGAAGGGGCTGATTTTCATGCTAAGCAAAATAGATGTGGAAAGTGTAAAAAACTAGGACATAATAGAAGGGGGGTGTTCTTTTGAATAATTGAGTTGATTGTTTTAGTTCAATGTATTTGATTGGTTGTTCTATGAATACTTTGAGTTGAATAATTAAGTTGATTGTTTTAGTCCAAAGTATTTGATTGGTTGTTGTATGAATACTTTGAGTTGAATATTTGAATAATTGCATATGTTGAATTGGTTATGATCTGATTTTGATTATTTTTGGTTGTATGCAATTATTTATGTTTAACTGTTATTTGGAATACAATGTTGTTAGTTCTGTTAAAAAAGATTAATTGATATTTCTTTTTAATTCTTGTGTATAGTCTGTTTTTTGTTATTATATGTTACTGTAGTTATTATGTCTATTCTTAAAATATAGTCTTTTCTATTCATGAACTCCAGACCTGACGCTGGTCACTACAAGAAAATCAATGTGGTATCAAATAGCAATGAGATATTCTATATCCTCAATGCCAATGGATATTCAAACCAAATCATCTGTAAATCCACGATTTTCACGCACAGCAGTAGGAATACAAATCAAACAGAACAACTGGAGATGAGTATGACTAGTATATTGCTACACGAAACATACTGTCAATAAAACATAAATGCTTTTATCTTTTTAACAGAGCATTAAAAACATTAGCCATTACAAATCAGTTGTGTAAGTACTTGCTAGTTAACAATATACAAAAGCAACATAGACTGAAGTGATTATGTACTTGATATTTCATTTGACAGATGCATAGTCAGATTCAGAACTGACAGTGCAAACAAGTCTTTGTGTGTAGTGAAAGTAACGTTCACGCCTGGTTAGACAGAGACAGTTGTTGAATTTTCAATTGCATTAATTATCAATATGCATCAGAATGCATGCACCAACGTGTTTTTTTTTCACTGCATTCGCTAAGTTTCGTTATATATTGTAATTGAACAGCGAGGTAATGCATATGACATCATAAACAAACTCAAGTCTACAACATTTGCAAGTAGGTTTTACAATTGGTGGTGGTTTCCATTGTTCAATTACGAAACACCACCCAAGAACTTGAGATTAAAACTCAAGTTCTCCATGAAAATACTCAAATGCTGTCAACAAAAGCTGATGAAATCTCTACAGTATTGTCCACAGTGCTTCAAGAACATAAAGATACCAAGAAGTCTACTGAAAAAAAAATCCTCTTCAACAACAAACAACCGAAAATGCCTGCTAATTTGGGATCTAATACTTCCACAACTCTGGTATATGTATCACTTTATCAGAGGTACTCATCATGAAAGCATCGATAAGCTACCTCAAATTCAGAAATGGTGTTAACTTAACCGAGAAATAGCTAGGCCTTACTACGAATACCCAGATTATTGCAACATACAGTTATCAAGTTAGATTTCCCTACTTTTTCAGGGCAAGATAATGTTGTTTACTAGCTTAGGCAAGTGAAGCATATTTTTAATTATCATGGCATTCCAGAAAGTGAGTTGGTACAAGCATGTTCATTCCATTTGTGGCAGAAGTCAGATTCAAAAGTGACAGTGCAAACAAGTGCACAACACACACATAAACAAACTCAAGTCTACAACATTTGCAAGTAGGTTTTACAATTAAAATTCATCAGTAAATTCAGATATACTGTCAACCTTTACAAATTCATTAGTAAATTCATCAGTAAATTCAGATATACTGTCAACCATTACAACACACACATAAGCAAACTCAAGTCTGAAACGTTTGTGTGACCTAAGTCAACCATTACAAATTCATCAGTAAATTCAGATATACTGTCTAAAATCTATCATCAAATAAAATTTTAACAAATGTATGATAAAAACACTGTTAGATATCAAATAATTTGTTGCTATCATTGTCAGTTGAAATTTTTTGTTGCTGAAGCTGAACTGCAGAATTTTTCAATTGTCCAGCAGTATGGTTCATCGGAGAGAATTTGTGCAGCTATCTGTGCTCTAAATGCGTTTAGTTGTTCTGGACTGATTTTTGATGTTGTGTCCATTCCTTGTGCTATCTTTTGGATAAACACATCATTACGAAAATTCCACAGTCATACCTGCATTTGTTAAAATTTTAGTTATTGTGTAACATGGATTGGATTGTTGTATAAATATCTCCAGTATCCTGAAAATTATAGGTTGGTTTGTTGAGCACAGTTAACATTTTTAATCAATGTAGACTTTCCCAGAATTGTTTTCTCGCCTGCGTCTTGTAAGTCTTTATTGATTTTGTTTACCGCTGCTTTCTGCAAAAAATATATATATCTTTTTTTATAATAATGATAAATCTATTTATCTTTTTTACTTTCTGTGCATTTTACTTACCACATTAATAGCAAACTTCGAATGTCCACTTCTTAATGACTTAGATCTTGTGGTCAAGTGTAGAGAATCATAATGGTTCCATGTACATGATTCCACTACTAGCTCTAGCAAACTCCAATGTTCGTTGCCATGTATAGGAAATAATATATTGCAAAATAATGGATTTAGAAGTGTTTGTTTAATAAAAGGATTAAACATATCCCTTTTGATATTTTCCATGTTTCCATCTGTTGCACTTTTTTGTTAAAAAATAATTTCAGAAAACTTATCTTAGAAACAAATTAAATTTGACATTATAGTTCACTTACTGTCATTGTTGTGTTCACATATATAATGCTAGAACTTTGTTCTAATAGTTTTGTTTTTCTGAACCAAAACCAATCAATAACCTACATTTCAAAAAAAATTATGGATTAAGTATAGAATTTATAATGAAGCAAAGTATAGTTTTTTATACTTACTTGACCAGAAATATATTCTCCATAGAGAAGTTCTTCTATCATACTTTTTGTGATGGTGATGAAGTTTTCATCATCACAAGTAAATGCTTCATCACTGAAAAATTAAGATTAGTATGTACTGTGTTGTATGGGACTTACAGTATAAAAGAAAATTAATTAAGATTAGTATACTAAAAAATTAAGATTAGTATGTACTGTGTTGTATGGCACTTACAGTATAAAAGAAAATTAACTAAGATTAGTATACTGAAAAATTAAGATTAGTATGTAATATTTGTTAATACAAGAAAATAACAATATTTGTAGAAGTTTGTATGAAAAGATAAAGATAAATTAATTTATCTTTTTTAGTTTAGTTTGGCTTTTTTGATCTCTATATGACAAAAAAACATGGGTATTAAATCAGTCCTGGTTTTATGGAACTTACAGTATAAAACACAGATTTGATCTCTATATGACAAAAAATATGGAGAATTCATGGGCAAAAAAGGTTCATGACTTGTATATGACAAAACAAATATAGGCCGTGTTGCAAATTTTATAACTTCTATATGACTTTAGTTATATTAGCCTATGCATACCAACAAAAAATTTTCTATAATTTGTATGCATATCATAAGTTATGTTTGCAAAAGATATAACTAGTATGTTTCATTCTATTTGTTAATGTTACAGGTTTTTTCTGAGTAACTGTATTTGGAAATCCGAAAGAACATGACAAACTAATACAACAGTTCATCATTAATGTTACTGATTGTGGTTTTTAGTGCTAGCTTTGAGTACATCTTCCGACCTTTTATTACTAGTGCCTAAATTTGTGTAGTGTTTATCGTATATAATTAACAAACCTAAAAATGCAAAGCATCAAACCTAATAATGAAAAGGTGAAGATAAATTAAGCTATCTTTTTTAGTTTTGTTTAGTATTTTTATTTTTTTAATTTGTAAATCATTAGATTTTGATGCTGGAATAAAAAGCTTTATTTGAATTATATGTTGTACTAGAAACAATATGATATTGTACTGGAAACAATATCTTATTGGAATAAATATATATTTAAGTCAATTGAGTGAAAAGTAGTTTAGTTACTTACTTGTTTCCTCCAAGAATTTTGAAAACAATTCTTACAATTTCCTTTTGTTCTTCAGTAAGATATTTGAGTAGTGGACATTTCTCAACATTCCTTGGCTTCTTCTTCTTTTTTGGTTCTTTTAGGACAACATCTTCAACAATAATAGGATTTTCAGAAGGATTTTCTTCAGGAAGCACTTTCAGATTGTCAGATTTTAAACTATCTTGTGTCTCCTTTTGTAGTATGAAATCTTGAGTTTGCATAATATCAAAAGTTGGAAAATCAGCAGAACTGTTTATGTGAATTATACCAACAATTTTTTTTTGCCTTTTTCAGCTTTGGTTTTTTTGTTTAATTTATCCTTTTCCTTCACATCATGCTTTTCTAAATTTTCCAAATTCTGGAGCTTTATTTCAAGAATCTGTATTCTTTTTTCAGCCAATTCTCTTAAATGTTTTTCCTCATTTAATTGTTCTGCAACATTTTTCATCTCATTAGTTAAAAAATTGACTTTTGACTGTAGCTCCATTATGTTATTAGCACATTCTTTCGCATATTTTTTCAGACTTGTGTCTTCCTGGCACTCCTCTAATTTTCTTTTGTTGTTTTGGTCTTCTACCACCTCAATAGCTATTATTTTATTGAAAAGAAATTCTTTCTCTTCTTTTGTTACAGCTGCAAATTTTTTTAAGATCTGCAATGAATATATTTAAAGTTAAGCTTGCACATATACTGTCGTTGAAGTACTAGACAAGTTAAGCTTGCACATATACTTTCTATACTCATTTGGTTTTATTTTTTTTAGGCTACTAACATTCCAAAAAATTGCATTCCAAGAAATAAAAAAATGTACAATTTAAAAAAAAAACTAGCATACTTTGTCACTGTCAACTTCAGTGAGTTCCAAATCTTTCAGTTTTGATAAATCCCATTTTCTCATTCTTGGGATTTTGGTTTGCAGATTTTCCTTCTCATCAATTATTTTTGTTCGTTCACAAATCCAATACTGCAAGAAAAAGATAAATACATTTATATTTTTGTAATAAATATAAAGTTGAATATATTTATATTTAGTTGAAGTTATTAAAGCATACCAGTAACACCATAGTACAGCCTGGTGTACTTCTAGGGTCAGCATGATACTTTTTAACATTTTTCAAAACATTTTCACATATTGCCCGTGGCCAAGAGATTGAATTTAATTTTTTTAAATTCAGCAACTTCGGCAAGAAACCCCATTGCATATAGCTTTGGTTGTTTGGAAAAAGGAAAGTTATAACGAGCAACAATAATAACAATTTCACTAAATCTTCATTTCCTTTTTCCTCTTCTAACAGTGTATTCAATCTTTTTGTCACTGTTTTTTGGCTGATTATATCTTCTTCTTGAAAATTGGCAGTTAAGAAATTGGAGAAACTTTCCATGGCTGAGGCTTTGTTAGAAGCTGGTATAGGAAATAAGTCTTCTCCAGCTAATGGCATTCCAAATATTAGACTGACTTCTTCAGGACTTATTTTGAGTAATTTGTTTCCAATTTTGAAAGCATTTTGTTTTTCATCAAAAGAAGTGATGATGTCATCTAAGTTTGAAGCACTTTTCCTTAAATCTTGTCGTGCTATTAAATCTCTAAGAAAAACATTGAAGTAGTTTTTGAATGGTGTTTTTTCTAGAAAAGCTTTTGCTTCAGGTGAAAGAATGTGTTTCTCCTTTATAATTGACATCACTTTATAGATTGCATCCAAATTGCATCTATATGTACCTGTGTACTGTTGCCTTTTTTGCTTCTTGGCTATTTTTTTTAATTTCATACCGTTCAACATCATCTAAATCAGTACTTTCTTCAGCCAGTTGTTGTGAAATCATTTTCTCATCATCAGAGTTTTCTATTTGTTTATGTCTGAAGTCCTTATCCGTGAAGTCTTCTTTTTCATCAGCATCAGGTAATTCTTGTGTCGGTCTAGTCTGATTATACATTTATGAAATGAAAATCATAAAATCAATTAGGAGGTAAAACTAACAAGTTTATGAAAAAAATATCTTACTACACAAAAATTTAAATAAAAAGATAATATGGTTTATCTTTTTAATTATTTTGTATTTTTTTGGGATTAAGATATTTTTTACTGTATAAAGTACCTATATTTTAAAAAATAAAAGATAAAGCACCTTTTTAGTATATAAAGTACCTCTTTTTTAAAAAAAAGTACAAATTAAATCCAACTGGTTTTTTTGTAAAAAACAAATGTTTGAATTTTTTTTAGACCAATTTCAATTTTCACAGTTTCAAATTTTCACATTTTCAAATTTTTATTTTAAAGCAGTAAAAGATAAATGAAGATTCACAACTGAAAATCAACAAGAATTATTTAATGAAATGAAAATTTACAATTAGAAAGTTTCAAAGTATAGAAAGATAAATGCTTTATCTTTTTTAGTTGTTTAAGTAATGGTTAATTAGAAATCAGATAACTTAAAGAAAATGAAACACAAAATAGCCATCAGAATATTATGTATTAAAAAGATAAATTATTTTATCTTTTTAAACAGAGCATTAGAAACACAAATTAGTAATCAGTTATTAGAATTTCATCATCACAATAGCTTCGAAGTAATAACATGTACAACATGTATGAATATAGTGCACACTCATATGGTCAGAGAATCAAGGTACAACATTAACAAATAGTCAGATTCAAAAGTGATAGTACAAAAAAGTGCACAACATACACATAAACAAATGCAACATGAAAACAAATCAAGATCAATGCAAATTGTGACATCCCGGGATTTTTGGCATTATTATTTTAATACATATTTAATTTTATTAATTAAATACAACTTATTATTTTAAAATATATATATATATATATATATATATATATATATGTGTGTGTGTGTGTGTGTGTGTGTGTGTATTTAGAAGAAATTATGATTTGGAATTTAAAATAAAGAGTTCTAAATATTTAAAAATAATAATAATATATAACATATTAAATTAAAGTAAACTCTACTTATTAATAATTGATAATGAAGTGTAAAATTTATTTATGTTAATATTGATATAAATATGTAAATTTTCATGAGTATATAAATGAATGGTAAATAGGGAATTAAATTTTGATAGTTAACTTTAATAAGAAATAAGACAAGTATATAAGTATTCATTAAAATGAATTAAGTATACATAACATAAAATAAATAGAGAGATATATTAGCTTATAGAACAAGCCAATGTAATTAATGCAGCACAAAATTTGTACCATATCAGCCTCCCTAACAAGAAAAATCTCTGCTATATTGTACAACAAGATCTTTCACCCTGTACAAATATTATCACCGCATACTTCATTTCTTCTATAACAATCTGCAATTCAATTTGATCATCTAAAAAAATAAAGGGAAAAGCAAACTGAAAACTAAAACACATGAAAATTGGGTTTATATATATGTGAGTAATCGTCTTGTTTATAAACAAAAATCTTTAGTGTAAATATATCTGAGTAATGATGATGAATACAAGATTACATGAATGTTTCAATTTAAAAATTGGGTTGAATTATACTATCTGAAACATGACAGTGAATATATGGCCACTGTTTTAATTCCAGGATCAAGATTTACTTCTAAAAATCATATCTCTCTAATGAATCATTTTTGAACCTTGATTTTTGAAAGGAAGTTGGTTGTAACAATGTAATCTTGTTTTTAGAATTCGGCTTAAGTATTTATATTTAATAAATATTCTGAAATTTCAAAATTTCAATTAGGTGCTAAAATAAGTTCAAAATCAATATCAACGATTTCAACCCTGGAATATAGGAAGTGATTCGTACACACAAAACATGAATTTTAGTATGAATTTGGAAATTTTTATGATGGTATATCACGAGAATTTGTGGGATGAACGGAATTTGCTATATTGTCAAATTCCAGCGAACAACGTTTTGGGGAGCGTCGAGACTATTGTTGAAGGAGGCTGGGGTATGAAGGATCTCAGGAAAATTGGAGGAAGAATTTTTAGAGGGCTGTGGTGATCGGGGATTGATGATCTAGGGTTGGTGAACCTGTTTTGTTTGAAGTTGATATCGAGGTGATCTCGATGACTACGGTGAGACGGGTCGAATCGCATGCTGGGAAATTGGTTCGTGGGATCAGGTCGCGACTGTGGTCAAGGTGGCAGGCCTTCTGGTGGTGGTGTTCGCCATCGGTAGGAGTTTGTGTTGATCGAGAGTTTTTGGGCTGAGGGTTCATCCGTTCGATTTTCGTTCCTCCGGTGATTTCGACGAACTGAGTGGACGTGAGGGACGATGAGATTGTCGGCGTCTTGCCGAGGGTCATAGCGATGGTCGGAGATGCGCCGACTATCTGTGCATGTGCACGCGATAGGTTGTGGTATCTGGAGCAACGTTGGTTTGGGAAAGAAGGGTTTTCAGGGGAATGCCTCGAGGAAATTTTGGTTTGACACGAAGGAAGGGTAATGTGGTTTGTTTGGAATAGTAGCTCGGAATATTCAAAAGAAACTCGGGTTTATAGAATGGAAGAAGCAGTTTTTAACCTTTTAAAACAATGTGTCGATGATGATCCAGATTTTGTGGTGTTACCAGATTTTGATTTTTAAGGAAGCTTTGATCCAAGTTTTCAAAGTTTATATAAAAATAAATTGTTTTTTTACCAAGGTTGAGATTAAATGTGTTTGAATGGTTTTGAATTAGGATGATTACTTAAAGTAATTGATTAAAGAATGATTGGTAAATTATAATATCTTCATTGAAGATCAATTAATTAACGTAAATAATTAAATGATAATAAATTAAAGGATCATTAATTAGGGTGATAAATTAAGGGTCTTTAATTGCTTAGTGTAATGAACTTGAGGATTGATTAATTAAGTAGGGAAATTTATTTAGGATAAACGAATTAATAATTAAAGGAAAATTAATCAAGGGTAAGTGATTAAAGAATAATTAGTTTGAGTAATTAATTAAGGATCAATGCGTTTTATGTGAATGGGTAAAGGTTAATTTCCTAATATAATTAAGGAATGATAAATCAAGGATGATAAATCAAGATGAATAATTAGGGGGTGATTAATAAAATTGTATATGATTAATTAATGTTAAAAAGCGAGATTTATAAGTAATAAAGTGATTAATTCAAATTCATTGGTAGTTAATTAAATTAATTAGAAATGATATGGCTAATCTATCTTGCTTATGTATGATTGAATGATATTTGAATGCTTGGATTATTTATTTTCCCTGATATGTGGTTGTGATGCCTTGCGGAATGAAATGTATTTTTGAAATATGATATGTTGGGTTGAACAGAGAAATTGTGGTTATCTATGATGAGTTGCTGCGTGTAAGAGAAATCTTGTATTTAAAGTTGAGTTTTATTTCACTTGAATAATTTGGGTTAAGATGACATTGAAGTCGAAGAGACCGGGGTCGGGTATCAGTAAATACTCGAGACCACTTCGATTTAGAATCTACAATAATTCTGTATAGATTAATTTGTGAAATCAATAGGCTGGAATAGAATAATTCAAGTAGGTTGGACCATTTAAATTATGTAGTGGTACTTGGAGGATTGTGTGTGAAATAAGTAGGATTTTGGCAAGTTAAAGACTCGTAATAAGGTACGAGTTACCCGGGTTTTTTTTAAATAGTTGTATGCATTGGTATTTCATGTTAGATGGATTTACTCACGCTGGTTTCCAACCTGACCCGGGTGTTACTTTGATGTAATGCTCGTGTCAGACCGAGTATTACAGATTTTCAGAAAAGGACGTTCTAGAGCTCAGGAGATGAGCTGGATGGCAGGAACGTATGGAGTGTTTTCGTTGTGAGATATTTCTGTTTATCTGAGAAATGTGATTTGTATATGTCCAGTATTTGTGTATGTATGTAACTCTGATGTATTAAAATGTAAATTGACAAGTACAGATTTCTTTGTATAACTGTTATTATTTGATATTATACTTTGGTCCGCTGCGAATGTGAGAATCTGTGTTGAGTTCTGTTTCTTCTTCTTCTATCTCTTTCTTCTTTTCTTAACTATCTGGAATTTTCGGGATCGAAAATTCCGGGTCGTTACACAAATGAAGCAACCAAACCTGACTGAAGTGTTCAGATATTACATATATACATGTGTGTAACATTAGGTGAATATTCAACATCATACACATTGTAACCAGAGTCCAACGCAGACATGTCGACAAGATGAGAATGCAAGTGCAGACAAGCTACAATATCATAGACTGCATTTAAAGCAACAACTCAAGTCAGTGCACATCAATCCAATACAAACTACATGAAGTATATGGAATCTAGATTCCAATTAAATATGTATATACAAATTGAAGAGTACAACTAAATATTATACATAACATAAGTAGGAAAACAGTTACCAATGGAGTTGAAGATAATGGTGATCTCTGGCTGTGTTGATCGCAGAATGGGCTAGATATAGGTCTAATATTTATGTATTGAGTTCCAGCTTCATTTATGAATATGCAAGTTGTTTTTTGTTTGAATAACTTTGATTTAGAAGACCTAGTGTGCATTTTTACGCTGCATAAAAATTGTCATACATAATGAAATGTTAGAAAGAGTGAAGAATAATTTTTTTGTACTTAAAAAGTTAATTATGTATATTTATTTCGCATAAATCCTTCAGGACAATTGCAATTGACTTAAATTCAATATTTATGATGTTATATGTAGTAGCTGATATAAAATTTTATCTAGGATTTATTCTGTATTTTAATGTTTGACATAAAAACATAAATGCTTTTATCTTTTCCAACTAGGGTTTAAACACTATGCCATAGATGGCCTATTACAACGAAATTACAAGGTGTTGCTAGCTACAATGTAATGATAGCTATGTTGATTTTTGTCTATTGCAACATTCACTTCAATGTGTTAGCATAGATATCAGCAAAATGTTGCAGTATCTATAAATATATTCAAATTAATAAAATTAATAAAATTTTACACCTCAGCGATCCACACCATCATTTAAAACAAAATCTCAACCATCAATCCACACCATCAATCCACGCCTTAGCAATTTCCATTTCCCGCTTTACTTTTCTTTCTCGTTCCTCTCTGTGTGAAAATTAGGGCACGCGATTTTTCTTTCTCGTTCCTCTCTGTGAAAACTAGGGCATGCGATTCCAGTTGCTTTGATGCTCTGATTGATCGAATCTAGTGTGAGAAACGTTCCTGGTAGCTTGCTCCTGCGTTCTCCTTGATTGATTGCTCGAATTGCTTTGACTTCGTCGCCGGGTGCGATGTGATATTATTTGGTATGTTTTCTGCCTTCTGGTTTACTTGATTATTCTCGATTTTGGTTACACTCGCACGCTTTTGCCGATGATGAATTGGGATTTATTTATATGCTTTATTTTCTATAATCTCGAGTTTAATCTTTCTGGTTGACTTTGAGAAATCTGGTATGTTGGATTACGATGATGTATTGGTATGTTGGATTTTGGTTCATTGGCTTGATTTTGCTTTGCCGACGATGAATTGCGATGTGATATTATTTGGTATGTTGGATTTTGGTTCACTGGCTTGTTTTTTATTTCTGATCTGAGCTTGTTAGCTCCTTTCTGCTGCATTTGTTAAACCAGAACTTGAACCTTTGTTAAACTTGTTCACATACCTTTGTACCTTGCTGCATTTGTTGAACCAGAACTTGAAGTATTTGTATTTTGTTGTCCTCTTGAAAACCGCTTCACTTGAAAACTTCTGCATTTTTGAAAATCAGAACTTTGAAAGTGATCTTTGGTTTTCTAAAACTGTTGACTAATCTAAACATTGAGTTTTGATTTCCACGATATATACAAACATATGTGTGTTGAGCTTTGTTGGTTTTTCTTGGTCTGGACTGAACTGGTACCATGCTAACCTTGTTCTTTAACATGAATTGATGCTCTAAGTCCTCTGTATATCATATTACTGCCTATGTTTCTCTTGTACATGCCTGATGCATTCACTGTTTTTGCTTGATGGGCTGCCTATGTGTACTGCTGTGTTTCTTGCACTGGCTTGTCTACATTTTGCTGAACCTGGTTCTTGTTTGTTTTGTTGGTTGCTTGGCTCTGAGTTGAATCCACTCGATGACTCGGGTTTGACCTTGTGCCGTGTCCATTATTTTTGGCTTGTCTACATATCTGGTTGCACTTAAGTATGAACTTGCACTTGAGTAGTTGCACTTGAGTAGTTTCTTGTACCAAGCCTTATGATGCATGTATGTTCATCCATGTACATGCATTTCTTGGTCATGTTATGTTGCTTGCTGTGTTGAGTACTACTTTGTGCACTTGGCTTATCCTTTGTGCATTATTGCCTGAACTGTTGCTTGATGTCTTCCATACTGTCTTGTATCCATGTGTTGCATTCATGTTTGGCTTTTGAATTATAACAACCCAAATACCTGAGGCAAATAATATAACAAAAATATTTTCATTTTCTGTTCGAGTTAAATATTATTTTCCAGATTACTGCTTTTGAATTATATGTGACAGGTATTGAAGACTGGACAGCTGGATACAAGCTTGAAGACAGAGTCAAATCAAATGTGCATGAGTGTATGAGTGCATGAGCTTGAAGACAGGTTTCAAAGAAGGCTCGATCTTCCGAAATCGATCCCCGCCGGGACTGCGGTGCCCCGGACCCCTGCCGGCGCTGCGCCCGGACCCGCTACTCGGCTCGCCTTCGGCTCAGCTCGTCATATATTTGTCAGTGTCGGTGTCTGTATAAATTGAAACTGCATATGTAATGAGTGAACTGAGTGATGTAGTGAGGAATATCTGTATATGTGAATATCAGTGTTATTTATCATTGAATTGTAAAATAGTGGAGTCAGGAATTTGTACTATTTTAAATGTTGAAATAAAATATTTATTTAAATAAATTACTGTTTGAATATCAAATTCTGTGCAATAGCATTTTATTAAATAAATATTTATTTCTATTAAAAAATCAAATATGCTCTACATTGTGGGCCCCAGAAATTCAGAAAGTTAATATCTATAGCAACATTTTGGAATATTGGTACAGACACCTATGGATGTTGCTATAGACCCAAATAGGGTTCTATTGCAACAATATTTCTTATGTTGCCTTAGATAGTCAAAATGTTGCCTTTGAGGTCTGCGGCAACGCGGCAAAATGCATCACCGAGAAAGTGTTGCCTTTGCCCTATTTTAGCCTACAGCAACATTTTTTGGCACTTCCTGCATCACTTCTTTGGTGTTGCAGTATGCAATCTATGGCGTAGTGAAATTAGTTTTATATTTTTTTCTAATAACTTTAAAGCATGATGAAAACAAAATCCTATCTAATAAGTAATTGTAAATATCGGACACAACTAGGGTTTAGCATGTAGTCTAAATATTTTACATTAATAGATAGATACGTTTATCTTTCTTAACAGCTAAACAATAACTTGTTCAGTTTAACAACTAGGGTTTAGTATCATCTGCAATTGAATATTTAGGTATGCTTGATTAAACAAATGTCGATTATGTTAAATTATAACAAGAACTAAAATACCTTAAATCCATTATAAAAGTTATTATCAGCATTAGTAAAAATGAATATTTAAGTATGATTTATCATATAATTAAAACATTTACATCAAAATAAAATACAACTTACTTGTTCCGCATTTAAGTTTAAGGTGATTGTAGAAATTGCTCGATGAAGGTATTATAGTTTAAGCTGAAATCGATGAAGCTGAAATCGATGATGCTGAAGCAGAAATATTGGGAAGAGACAATGGAATGGAAATTGGTACAGAAGAAATCGATTTTGTTTCTAAGCCCTATTCTTGTTTCGAATTGGCGGCAGATATGGATTAATGAAAAGTAGCGGGTTTATTTTCGACCCGTGTCCTGGAAACTAATTATTTTGAACAGGTGTCCTAGAAAATAATTAGTTGATGCTAAAAGGCCCTTATAGTAAAAATTCCCTATTAAGTATAATTATCAATTATAATTATTAAATAATAAATATTAAATGCGTATGAAAGTATACTTTGTATCATAATATTTTAATTAATTTCAAAAAATCGTAAAATTTTATTTTCTTAAAATTATTAAATATTAATTATAATTATTGATTATAGATATAAAATATTAAATACTAAATGTTACTTCTTAATTATTAATATTGATTATTAATTATGAATTATTGAATATTTGTTTTAATATGTCTATTGCAACCGGCAAGATAACGCAGTTGTTAAAAATACGTTTATTACAACTGGCATAAAAATGCAGTTGTTAAAAATATATTTATTGCAACTGGCAAGAAAACGAAGCTATTAAAAATATGTCTGTTGCAATTAGCAAGAAAACGCAGTTGTTAAAACCCTTTATTACAACTATCTTGAAGTACCAGTTGTTAAAGGCCATTTATTGCAACTGTCTTATTGCGCCAGTTGTAAATACCTAGTTGCAAAAGGGTCATTTTCTATGCATTATTAAATATTAATTTTAATTACTGATTATTAATTTTTTAACAATCCTTATTAATTAATAATTATTTACAATTAATTATTAAATACTAAATATCACTTCATAATTATTAAATTTTATCACTAATTATTAAATATTATTCTTCATTATTATATAATCATTTATATTTAATTACTTAATAGTAATTGTTAATTAATAATTATTAAAAAATTAATCATTAATCAGTAAATATCACTTCTTAATTATTAAATATTACTTATTAATTAAATATTAAATGTTGAACATTAATTATTAAATAATAATTATTAATTATTTAATAATAAATAATTATTTATTTAATAATAATTATTAATTATATTTATTAATTATTAAATGCAATTAGTAAATATTAACTATAATTTACTACTTATTAATAATTAACAATAATAAATTATTAAATATAAAAAATAATTAATTTTTGATAATAATTAGTAATTATAAATTATTTATTGATAATCGTTGATTATAATAAATTGTGAATTTAGACATATATAAGTTGTCATTTATAATTATTAATTATAAATTAATATTTTCAAATTATTAAGTAAGTATTAATTATTTGTTATTAATTAAAATATCCAAGCGGAAACCTTTATGTTCACTCAGATTATTGTTTGTAATTAACAATGTTTACTTATAAGTAGTTGCACAATCACTTAAAACTTATGAGCAAGACAATGGTTATAAATAAATATTTACAACGGTCAAAATTAATTAGTTGTTATAGATCTCTATTATAACTGGTTAGAAGAAACGATTGTTAAAAATATTTTTTTTGCAACTGGCAGGATAACACTGTTGTTAATAATATGTTTATTGCAATTGACCGGAAATCACAGTTGTTAAAATTATGTTTATTACAACTGGCAAAAAACGCAGTTGTTAAAAATATGTTTATTGCAATTGGTAAAAAAATGCATTTGTTAAAAATATGTTTATTGCAACTAGCAGGAAAACGCAGTTGTTAGATATATGTTTATTGCAACTATCAAGAAATGCTAGTTGTTAAAGATCATTTATTACAACTGTCGGGAAATTTCGGTTGTTTAAGATCATTTATTGCAACTGTCATATGATGTCATTTGTAAATAGCAAGTTGCAATAGGGTAATTTTCTTATAGTGTTTATTCT
The DNA here is from genome assembly GCA_030737815.1 of Allium fistulosum. Classification (NCBI taxonomy): domain Eukaryota; kingdom Viridiplantae; phylum Streptophyta; class Magnoliopsida; order Asparagales; family Amaryllidaceae; genus Allium; species Allium fistulosum. The sequence goes on along the minus strand of CM060902.1, from coordinate 370,386,966 downwards.
ATCAAGATTTTAGATTTTCAGTTTTTTTCTTTGCTTTAGTTTTGGATTCGGTGTTTATTTTCGACAAATAAATTCACTCAGATTTACATTACTAAAAGAAAATAATATTGTGCATACAAAAACAGAAAAACGAAAGTTTGTGACTGAAATATCTCTATTGTTAGTAAAGGTGATTGACTAAATAGGATTGACTAGTATGGCGTCATTTCAACCATCTTTAAACTTACTATTACTAAGGCATATTCTATTTCATTTTTATAGCATGTGGTTAGATTTTGTAGAGAATTTGAAAGTAAAAAATAATTGCATAAATGTATTTCAGCAAGAAGAGCAAAAAAATTTTGATTTTGTATTTCATATCAAACTGTTACATTGTGATCTCTTTGCTTTTATAAAGTAATCTATATTACCTAGTCTTATACATACATATGACTCAATTAAGTGCACAGTTGTACATTATATAATTACACCCTCTTATTATATATATCACCATGTAAAATGTCATTTACTTTATTACTTCCCCTCAATTTGATCTAGGGTTTTGCTTTCTTCCTTAAATATGCTACTAAAGCACTTGATCTTCATATTTTCTCTTAATCGACAGAAGTCCTTGGTTGATAAGGCTTTAGTAAGTATATCCGCTCTTTGGTAAGGAGCAGAAATGTGATTTATTGTAACACCCCTAATTTTTAATAACGTTATTCAAAAGATTTAATTAGAATAAATTAAATAGAATAATGTAGATCAGGAGATTGAGGTTGATTAATAAATATACAGTGGCAGTGCTTATTTAAATTAAAGGAACTTATAAATGGTTAAGTGTTAGTTAAAATAAACATAAGGCATTAGGGTAAAGAGCCGCCCATATTTCCCACCCTTATACTATTCCCCTTATCCATACACGCTCATTTTTATCACAAACAAAATTATAATCGTAAGAAAGAGCAAGGACGTCCATTAGGAAGAAAGAAGAAAATAAAAATTCAAGTAAAGCTTAGGATTCAAGCTAGTAGAAATCAATCTTCAATTTCCTTATCCAATCTAAGGTGAACAATAATCACTATATCTTTATTTTTGGTTTTATAATCATAAGGTTTCGGATTTAAGGGATAAATTCGTTTTTATGATTTAATGAATGATGATATGCTTGGTTTATGATTTATGTGGTTTAAATAAGATAGTTTAAATGGAGATATGCACGGTTTTGGGGTAAAACCGAAGTTAATAATTTTTAAATGTCATGGAAGAATTATATATTATGGAAAACATGATTTTGGAGTTGGGTTTCAATTTTTATAATTTTCCAAGCCGTGGAGAAAGAATTTTCAAAGGAAAATATGGTTATTTGGGTTTATAAATTTTTTTTGGAAAATATGTTAAGAATTTGGGTGTGAAATTTTGATATGTTAGATAACATGATTAAAGTGAATTTCTGGAATTCTTGGGGATTTTTACTAAATGATTTAGCTTGAAAATAAATTATTTTGAAAGAAAGACTTAAATGATTTAATTGTTTTGTTAATAGGAAGGACCTAAATCATTACACATGAAAAAATGCGGCAGATGTCATCCAAATTATTTAAAAGTTTATGAAATCCAATCAAATGTTTACAAATAGGCAAGTTTGTTACTAAAATTTTACTTTATTTGGTAAAAATAATCTTTTGCTCAGAAAAAGGGGTTCCGCCCTCTTTGGAAGGTCCTTTCAACCAAGACTTTTCGTCTCCAACCTAGTCGAAACCTTCTAGGTCGAAACCAGCAACAATACACACGGTATCATTTCGATGGTACGTAGTGGATTTTAGAAAAGCGGAAGGTAGGGTGTCGAGAGGTAGCTTTTGAAAGGGTTGGTTCCTTTGTTTTATTTTTTTTAAAAGAAAAGCGCTTGCTTGTTTATAAATGGGTTTCGAAGTAGTCGAAACCAATGATTTCAAAAGGGTATTTCAAAGAGACTTTCAAAAGAGAGCCGCCGCCTATGTTTTAAAGAATTAGCTTCCGAAGGGGTTACTTAGATTTTGTTTAACGCTTTTGGAAGGGGTAGTTTCGACCAAGTCGAAACCCTTCTGCGAATTGATGACCTTCCGATGGCATTGAATACATCAATGTTGTCAAAAGGTTTAGTTGTTTTTATAAATATAAGCCGCTTCCTAATGCTTTCGAAAGGGGTTAGGGGTTTCGAAGCTAACCTTCAATTGTTTTACCCAGATGTTTTAAAGCTTTCGAAAGGATGGTTACAACACCATCAAACTTCCCCAATACTTTTTGAATTATGGAATGGTTTCGAAAGAGATGTTTTCGCCTATGTTTACTTTGACCCAAAATGATGGTTTAAATATAAACCAAATGCTTTCGAAATGGGGACTTTCAATGGTTTCGAAGGGTAACCTTCAATGGTTTCGAAAAGGTACTTCCAAATGGTTTCGAAGCTATGCTTCTATACTTATATGATAAAACATTAACATGGTCGAAAGGTTTCGAAAGAGATGTTTTAAAGTATTCGAAAGGTAGGAGCCTAGTGTTTTAAAGATAGATTTTTATGCTTTCGAAGGAGGTCATCCTATGAGGTAGGAAGCAAGGTTTCAAAGGTTTCGAAAGGTTTTAAAACCCAAACTCAAATTTTAATGGAAAAACCTATAGCTAAATAAAGGAGTTTTAAAATGACTTTAAGCATGTAAATTTGAAGAAGTATGGCCTTGATAAAAATATAATTTAAAGGGATTAACTATATTCTATATGTAATGTATTTCAAGGACCTAAAAACCCACTGGACTAGTATTGTTAAATTATTATGTTTTCTTCTTCAAATATGAGTATATTCACATGATAAAGAACCCATAACTGTATTTTGGGGATAAAGGGGTAGAAGAACCAGCTAGGTTAACCCAGTAGTGAATATAATTTGATTAAACTTCTAAATGAGTAGAATTGCGTCCAAGGAGTCAGGGAGACCAAAATATAGGATGCCTAAACTTTGAAGTTGTACGGAAGATAGATTCATAGTAAACCAATGAAAACTATGATTATGCAGTTATTGGAGCTAACCAACAGGTTTATAGTAAACCCATGAAAACTATGTATTAACGTAGGTTAGCAGAGGTTAATTGGTTTGTAGTGAACCCATGAAAACTATATCCGGATTGAGAATTGACATCAGTCAATAGGTTCCTAGTCAACCCATGAAAACTAGGATAAGAAAGAAGTTAACGGAGGCATCAGTGGGTTCCTAGTCAACCCATGGAAACTAGGATGATAAGTAAGTCACTGGAAAAATCCATAGGTTCCTAGTCGACCTTGAAAACAAGGATAAGGGTTTAGTTATTGGAATGACTAATAGGTTCAGGGGGACCCATGAATTAATTAAGTTAACTGGCAGGGGCCTATAGATTCTTAGTCATCCCATGAAAACTATGAATAGGATAGGGTGTCCATGTGTAATGAAAAAGGTTATTAGTAAACCCATGAAATTAATAGGTTAATAGTGACCCTAAAAACTATGATTTATGACAGGGTGTCAGCTTAAACTGGGGATGGGAAATCCTAAATGTTTTCATATATGCAAATCATCATAATATTTTGAAATGTATGTTTTTAACCATTGTGGATGCAAGAGCACAGTATATGGTTTTCTAAAGGTTTAGGATACCACTGAGGGGAAAACCCGTTCCATTAAGCGGTATGGTCTCACTAGATAGCTAAAAGGATTGAGATGTTAGATTATTATTCATACCAGGCTTTATGTCTGACCGGAAGTTTTTGTTTACCTCTTAAACTCTCGGATAATCAATTGATTTTGAGTAGTTTGAGGTTTATGGTTTTCAGGTTCTCTTCTTCGACGAATAAAAATTCCGGAGGCGTGCAGGAGGTAGTTAGTTATTTAGAGTTATCTTTTTCCGTTGTGTATTTGGATGTATATTAATAGGTAATCTCCAAAACCAAGGGTTGTTACAGACTCCCTCCCTTAACAAAATTGCGTCCTCGCAATTTCTAGAGAAGAGTTTATAATCAACTCATTTATTTCATCAATTAAAAGAGAGATAGACAAGCTCGAGTTTAAAATTTTTCCATAAGCTTCATAAGTCTAAATGACCTGGAATTTGGGGCAGATTTATTAGCCTTATTATATACTGATGAACCAAGGGGGCATATTCATATGTCTCTCTTAACATATGTGTAATAATTATATTTTGCTGAACGTGGTTAACATTTTTGGGATTATGCAATGAACATGAAAAGTTTTGAATGGAATGTGGAATTGTGTTTTTAATTGTTAATTTTTTTTCCATATTCTTGTGATCCGTGCATCAATGAATCTAGCACCGCCGTGTTTGGTCGTCAAAGATTAATAACTATGGATGACTACAACATCCGTAGCCGTTAGTTTTAGGCCTCCAAGTAGTGGGATGTTACATTTATGCTGAGCTTTCCACTATTTACTTGTTCACGAACGAAGTATAGATTAGGTTGTATGTGTTTTGTTCTTAAATGTGAAATCGGGTTTGCTGATAGTGATACGACATTTAAATTGTCACACCAAATCACTGATTTGCTACTTCTGTTGATTTTAAGTTCATTGAATAGAGACTCTAACCACATCACTTCAGCAGTAGCACTTGCTAGGCTTTGGTGCTTTGATAATGGGTTTTCACCTAAGTAAATACAATACCATGTGGTTGATCTTCGATCATCAGGGTCAGATGCCCAGTCCACATCAGCAAATCCTATTATTGTGAGATTTTTGCTGGACTTTAACATTAAATCGTGATTCAGTGTGCCATATAAATATCTTAGTATTCTTTTCACTGCTATGCAATGTTCATTTAGAGGCTGATGCATGAATTGACACAATTTGTTGACACTGTATGCAATTTTTGGCCTGGTTATAGTTTCATATTGCAGAGCCCTAACAATACTCCTGTATTCCTTTTCATTTGTAATTGGTTCACCTCTAAGTTTTGAAAGATGTAAATTGCTAATTATTGATGTTGGTAGAGGCTTTGCTTGATTTATTTTTTCTTTGACAAGTAGTTCTTTAATGTATTTTTTTCTGGCATAAGTGTAAATCTGAACTTGATATTCTATTGACTTTTATTCCTAGAATATAGTTGAGCCTTCCTAAGTCTTTAATTAAGAACTTCTTGTCTAAGTATTGAATGACATGATTAATTTTCTCTTCACTGTTTACACTAATTAAAAAATGATCCACATATACTAGAATGTATGTTGTTGTATTTTTGTTGAACTTGATGAAGAGTGAGTTGTCAAATTTCTCTAGTTAATAGTCTAAACTGATGAGAGTTGTCTATAGCTTGTCAAACCATAGTTTAGGAGCTTGTTTAAGGCCATAGATTTCTTTGTGTAGCTTACATACCATTGCATCATTTCATGATTGCATGAATCCTTGTGGTTGTTTCATGTACACTTCTTCTTGAAGTTCACCATTTAGAAATGCATTATTCACATCTAACTGCTCGATATCCCACTTTTTGTGTAATGCTATGGTTAAAATTACTCTTATGGTTATTGGTTTAACCACTGCGAGAAGATTTCATTGAAATCAAATCCTTGATGTTGGGTGTAGCCTTTTGCAACTAATCTTGCCTTGTACTTCTGAATAGTGCCATCTGGATTTTTCTTTAGTTTATAGGTCTATTTGCAACCCATTGTGCTCTTATGTTTGGGTAAAGAGACAAGTCCTCATGTCTTGTTCCTTATTAAGGCATTGTATTCCTCATTCATTGCATCTCTCCATTTTTCATTGTTGATTGCTTGTTCAAAGTTTTCTGGTTCATCACTGACTGCACATGCAGTATAGTTTTGGTTTAAATATACCACTCTTAGCCCTTGTTATCATGTGATGCTCTTTGGTTGCTTGTTCCTGCTCTGCATTTGTTGAATGTTCTATGTTGTGTTCTTGATCACTGTCTTCATTGTTATGCTGTTGATTGCTTGTATTTGTTGGAGTGTGAGTGAAGTGCTGGAGTTGTTCATAATCATCTTAATCTGATTCACTATTATACATGGTGTGTTGAGTGTTTGAATTATTCTTGCTTTCCTCTATATGTCTCCGAATTTCATTGCTTGGGTATATTGGTATGGTTGGAATATATGCTTTTGGGTTATATATTTTTTGAGTAGTCTTTACACTTGAAGTTGCAAAAGGAAATATATGCTCATCGAATACCACATTCCTTGATATAAGTACTTTTCCACGAATATCTAGCATTTGTGTTCCTTCTGATTCATGCCATATCCCAAGAATGTGCACGGTGTGGATCTGAAAATTTATATGAGTTGTATGGCCTTAGGTGAGGAAAACATAGGCACCCAAAGGTTTTCAAACTTTGATAATCTAGTTTTTCTTTGAATAGTAATTCCATTGAACTTTTGCCTTGAAGAACTTTATTAGGCAATCTATTAGTCAATCTATTAGTCAAATAAACTGTTGTTGCAAATGCATCTGGCCAAAATTTCAACGGAAGTGAGGCTTGTGCAAGCAAAGTAAGACCAGTTTCTACTATGTGCCTATGTTTTCTCTCCACTAATCCATTCTGGTTTGATCTATAAGGATAAGTCATTCTACGAATCATCCCTTTTTCATGAAAGAATTCTTTGAGTGTCTTGTATTCTGTGCCCCCATCAGTTTGTATCATTTTTACTTGCTGATTTGCTTGTCTCTCTACTTGCTTTATGAAATGAATGACTAAATTGTGTATTTCAGACTTTGATTTCAGGAAGAATATCCATGTATACCTGGATTATGCATCTACAAAAGATATATAATACTTGAATCCATAATTTGAGTTAAAGGGTGCTGGTCCCCATAATTCGGTTGCAATGAGTTGCGGTGGCTTATCATCTTTAGATTATGATTAAGGGAATGCCAACTTGTGCCTTTTTCCTATTTGATAGTAAGTGCAAATATAAGAGGATGGTATAACTTTAACTACTATTTCATTATCAACTAATACTTACTTCACAACTTTTACACTAGGATGACCCAACTTGTAATGCCAAATATCAAAAATGTTCTTAGTAGATTGTAATGAACCTGTTATCTAGGTTGCACCATTTTCTTGAATTGTTTGAATGACTGATATTTAATAAGCTGAATTTGTATAGTCCCTTATGTGTTTACCCTACAGTAGAATTTGTTTACCCTGAATATCTTTAACCATACAGTATTTTGGGTAAAATTCAAAGAACACATCATTGTCTTGTGCAAACTGTGATAAACTATTGCGATTCTTCCTTATTTTGGGAACTCATACCATATTATTAAGGTGCATAATTTTATGACCTCTAATTTATCCATTTCCAGTGTGTGTAATATTAATTCAAGTACCGTTTCCTATGCAAATAAATTGATTACATTTGTATTATTTGTTGCCAAGGTTCATATTCTGCAAGTTGTTGGTCACATGGTGGGTTGCACCTGAATCAAGGTACCAACATTCATTTTGAATATCTTCTGGCCTTTCTGCTTCACATATATTCAGGTTATGTACTTTTGGTTCTTCTAATATGTTTCTTAGTTCTTGCTACATTATTTCCATGTTTGCATTCATAGTATTGATTCTCTGGTTTGAGCTCTGAGAAGTATTATAGTTTGAGCCGAATCTGAAATAACATCTATTGGCAGTATGCCCTAGTATTTCACATATTTGACACTATGGTCTAGGGGTGGGCATTTAACCGACTTAACCGATTAAACCGATTTAACCGACCTTAACCGAACCGTTTTAACCGATATATTCGGTTAACCGGACATTCGGTTAACCGACCGAAGTTAACCGACCAAAATCGGGTCGGTTAACGGTTAATAATATCATTCATTTCGGTTAACCGTTAACCGACTAAATTTTTATTCGTACCGAAATTTTAAAATCCGGCCCACCTAATAACCCTAACCCCTTCCCTTCCTACTCGTACCGCCGCTTCTAGCTCATTTTTATCTCGTTCTACTGGAAAAATAAAACCCTAGATCTGCCTTTTTCAAAATCCAAAACTTTACTTTAAAATTCAAATCGATCCACAGTATGTCGCTGCGGCGCTGCCTTCGTCTTGCTTCAGTGCTACCTAGCATCCTTTGATTTGATCTATGGTGAACGCTAGTAGGAGGAGAAATGTGAGTTTTAATTTTAGCAGTTTTATGTAGTTTAGTTTTTATCGTGTTATAGTTTTAGTTTGGTTGAAGCCATAACATTTTTTCCGATTAATAAATCTCATGATATTTATCGGTGTATATTTTGTAACTGCAATAAAACTATGTTTGGGCTGCAAATAATTTCATGTGTTTAGCGCATAATTATTCTAAAATTTGTAGTGGATATTTGGTTCATTGTTTGCTAGAAAGTGTATATTAACTGGAGTTGGGTAGAGTCATTTGAGGACAGTGTATTCTAGTTGAAAATTGTTTGTTCAAGGAAACGAATTATTCAATTTTTGTTTTTTCTAGGTTCATTTGTTTAGGATTTATGCAAATAATTCAAATGGTCTTTGAAAAGTAGAGTATGTTACTTTTGCCTTAATGTCCAAAAATTGTTTGTTAACGCTGTTATAAATCTAGAAATTCATTTTCCTTTACTTTACAGAGGAGTTTAGCCTATCTGATCCTTTCATATGCATGCATTATGTTTAAAAGGAATTTGAATTAGTTTTAATTTACAATTTTAATTAAATTTTCTTTGTGACATGTTCATAGTAATCTGTGTTTTAAACTGTGTATGTATAGTATCGACTAAACACGTATAGTGTAAATTAACTCACATAATATCAACTGCAATATTAAATTAACATGGCTGAAAGTCTGATACAAAACTCTACGACTACTACATATGATGATATATGAATATATAACTCACTGCATACCTAGTTTGCAATATATTCAGTTCTCATTTTGCTTCCAATTTATACGCACACACATCTTACGGTTATATGTACACACATGTTATAGTGTAAACTAATATATAGTTAATACTCGGTTGATACATATACTGTAAACTAATATACAGTTGTATCTACACACATGTTACAGTGTATATATATAATAAAATTTATATACACTATAAACACGTATAACTATATGAATTTACTGTAAAGTAATGTATAATTATCTATATTTACATTTTAGTACTGTCAATTGTATATTATGCATATATTACAGTAAGCTAGTAGAATGTAAACATACATGCAAATGAAGCAAAAGAGTTTCTACACATAACCCATTGAAGTAATGTATACTTTGAGATTAGATACTAGGAACATTTTTTATTCATATATATATATATATATATTTTTCTATGTCTCTATCTCATCCACAAATTCTTTTTACGCCTACACTTTATGAAAACGAGAATACATATCTAACATTATTATTATTAAAAAAAGAGACATATATGTACAACATTCTTTGCAAAACATAAATTTACACAGTCTATTTCCTTGTTTTGAGGATGGATTTTCAAGAACTAAAGATACTAAAAAAATGAGAACCGTCGGTGTGTGTTTTGTGTGTCAGTGTGTGTGTGGGGGTACATACTGCATAGTACATTTCCTAGTTTTGATTTTTTTTCTAGTTTTGAATGTACGTACATAATATAGATGATGGACTGGAAACTTGAGAGTAAAATGAGGGTTTGTGTTGTATATTTGCACCTAAAATAACTAAACAACAAACAATTCCAACTGCTAAAAAGACAAAACATATATGCTTGTATATGCATTTTACTGTCAACTATATATTATGCTTAATTCATTTTCATGCAAGATTGTATACAAATTTACTGACAAAATGAAATATTAGTTATCATGAAGTCATGAACTAAGCTCAGTTCAAAATTTATCTTGTTCATAAATCTGTTTTCATATATGCTTGCAGCTGAGGTAATATCAATTACCACGAACCATATGCTTTCATTTTTATGAATTTAGTCATTTATTGTAAACACTAAACAAGTCGGTTCAATTTTTGTGCCAATGTTTTCAGATGCAGTAATACACCATATATGCTTCATTTCATTTCGGCTAACTTTTATATTTGTTTACCTTTTGGACAGAGACTTGAAGATTGGAGACCGTATTCTAGTAATTTTATGTTATTTGATTTTGATCCTTTGTTGTTGTAATTATATGAATGTGTTTCTATTTATGCTTGGGTTTTGGGGTTTAAAACTTTGAACTGTGATGTATTGTATTGGACTTTGGGATTTAAAACTTTGAATTGTGATCAATGTGATGTATTGTATTATGCTGCAGACTGTATTATTGTTACAATAATGTTGTATGTAACGTATTTTTACAAGTCAGTTCTATCAATATATTTCAATTTCTAGTTTACAACTTTATACAAATGCCATTAATGAGTATATAGATTCTACTTGCTTATAATGCTATCAATTATAGTTGCAGGCTTGCTATAAAACAGTTGCAGGCTTATAGAAGTTCAATTGGTTAACCGGTTAAATTAACTGGTTAATCGATTAATTTAAATGGTTAACCGACCGATGGTTAACCGTTTAAATTAATCGGTTAACCGATTAATTTAACTGGTTAACCGCGGTTTAAATTTACCGGTTCGGTCGGTTGCTTAATGACTGCCTTAACCGATCATCGGTTAACCGAACCGAATAATATTTTCGGTTAACCGAAAATATTAACCGATTTAATCGGTTAACCGACCGTGCCCACCCCTACAGTATGGTCTGTTGTTGTTCCTCCTACCTCCTCTTGCTCTGAATCTTCCAGATTGATTTCTTGAGTAGTTTTTGTCATTTCTTGTTCCAACATCATTCTTGTTGTTGAAGTTTCTTTCATGATTTCTATTTCTTGAATTGGCAATATAGTTAATTGAGAGTTCTGTGTCAAATGACCTTTTATGTTCAGTTTTACCTTCACGAGAAAGAAGAGTAGAATGAACGTATTGAATTAAGGGTATCATTTTTTTGATATGATAACTTCTACAACTACCTCATATTCACTATCTAGTCTATTCATTACAGTCAAAATTTGCTCTATGTTTGATATTTTGTGCTCTACCGCCTCTAATATTGTAACATCACCTATTTGGAGGCCCAAAGCTAAGCTCTACAGATGTTGTAGTCATCCATATTATTAACTTCCGGTGACCAAATACGGTAATGTTAATGGTATCCATAATATCAGAGGCACATGAATATGAAACAAAATTATAGATTTCACAAAAACAACATTTCTGATTACATTTCATAAAACATGTTTCATATCCAGATTACATAATCCCATATTTGTTTCCCAGGTTCAGATAAAATATAATTATTATAAAATACGCCAAGAGCGACATATGAAGATGCCCTCTTGGTTGACCAGTACTATATAGTCATAACTGACTTAATACAACACAACGGAATAAAACAAAATAAAACAGCAACTCCTAAATAGATATCCATCAGCCACCTGCTCATCTCCGGAAGCTTTATTCGCCAACCTACTAAAACCTGTAAACCTCAACCCTCAGCCTACTCAAATCAATTTTGAGCACCCGAGAGTTTAAGGGGAAAAACATAAACTTAGAGTCAGACTTAAAGCCTGGTGTGAATAATATTATACATCTCGGTTATGTGATATTAAGTGAGACCACGCTGCTTAGCGGAATGGGTTTCCCCTCACTAATATCCTTTTAAAACATATCTTTTGCAAATCATTTCCTGCAACCAAAACTGGTTAAGACCGTAAAGCATTATCATGTAAACATATATATCAAGTAATAAATGAACTATATGTTCGGACACTATAATTTTGTTTGGCTAACTACTAACCTTTGGCTGACTCGGGCCTACCAGACAATATAAACAAAATAATCTAACACCTGTTAGGTACTCCTCTTCTAGACGGTCTGTCCCTAACTTATCTTCTCTTAGGGTCACCTGATCCTAATAGTTTCACGGCCTCACCAGTAACCTATCTGTATACAAATGTATATTCCCTTCTACGTGTAATCATCATTTTAGTCTTACCTGTGACAAAGCCCTACACACTGGAATTTTGGATTAAATTAGCTGAGGGTAATAGCTAATATATAGGGCGCGACCCTATACCAGTCTCATCTGGTATTCTAATACCTGAGTCATTTTACTTAGGGTAATCTTCCCAAAATTTTCCTTGAAAACCTTTTCATCTCAAATTGATTAAAAACCTTTAAACTAAACTTAAACAAGAAAAATACATATACTCCATGCATTACTTAAAATCACCTTGCCATGTTATATATATATATATAACTTACTCAAATCTTTGTTGATGAAAACATTTAAACCTTTGAAAGTACCCCTTTCGAATCCATTGAAAGTACCCCTTTCAAAAACTTTGAAAGTACCTCCTTCGAAACCAAGTAAAACCCTTCTTATAACCTAGGCCGGAAGCCAAAACATTCCCTTCGAAAACACTTGAAAAACCTTTCCTTCGAAAGCTTTAAAACCTTAGACATCCTATCTTTAAAACCTCTAAACATTGGCTTTCGAAATAGTTGGAAAACCTTTCCTTTCAGGCCTTTCGAAATAGTTGGAAAACCTTTCCTTTCAGACCTTTCGAAACCATTGGGGAACCGCCCCTTAGGAACCTTTCTTTAAAACCTTTCGAAAACATCAAAGCCTTTGTAAACAACAAACCTTTCGAAAACATCAAAGCCTGTAAACAACAAACCTTTCGAAAGCATTTGGGTTCAATTTAAAACATGTGGAAAGACCTTTCGAAACCATTTGGGTTCTACCTTCAACAGAGCAAAAGGGTCACTAAAACCATTTAAGGCGAAAGCACTCTTTCGAAAGCAGATCCTAAGTAAAGACGTGATGGTGTCGAAACCAACCTTCCGAAAGCATTGGAGAAGTGGCTAAGTTCAAAATAAAGTATACCTTCCGAAACCATTAACTTCGGAAGGTAGAAAAAGCGGCAGCTAGGAGTTTTGACCCCATTTGAAAGCATTTACTTAAAAAAAAGGTGCAACCCGTTCGAAACCTTACCTTTAAAACATTTGACTCAGTCAAAAGCCAACAAAGTCGAAAGCACTTCCTTTGAAAGCAAAGCAGGCATGTTTTCATTTAAAAGCAAGGCAACGTTTCGACCCCTTCGGAACCCTTAGCTTCGATCTTGTGCCTTTCGCCTTAGTCCAATTCACTACGTACCAATTACTTGATACCAGGCGCATTGGTTTCGATGGCAATGAAGGTGGAAGTACTTGGTCGGAACCCCTAGTGCCGAAAGTGGTGAAACATGCTAAAAGCATGTAAAAACTGATTTTTACTTTAAAAAGGATTTCATTTCAACTAACATGCCTTATTTGTCAAAATATTATTGATTGCTAATTTTCTTTTCTAAAAGTGCTGCCAATATTTCAGAAATAAACAATTTAATTTATTTATAAAATACCCCTTCTTCTTTTATAAATATATAAAACATTTAAGTCTCAAACCTTAAATAATTTTATATATTCATCAAAACACATAGGAAAATTCTACAAAAATTATAGAAAATCATTTTTAATATGTTTTCCAACATATACTAATTCAGACCCAAAACATATATTGTTTAATCGTAAATAATTTTAAACCCAAATAAACATTTTCTTCACTAGAAAATTAATATAAAATCCACATTAATTCAGAAAATTATGAAAATTGAAACCCATCTCAAAAATATCATTTATGATCAAAATCTAAAATCGCAAGGCATTTGGATGTCATTAAATAGGGTTTTCACATTAAAACATATCATAAATCCTATATGAATACGCATAAATCATCAACAAGTATATATAAACATTAATCATCCAAAAAAATGGCATAATCATGAAAAATACTTCGGATTCGTCATAAAACCGAAAATAATTAGAAAAATGAAATATAGTCATTATTAACCTTAGCTTTGAGATTAAAGATTAAAGATTTGATCTTGATTTAGTTGCTTAAGCTTCTCTTTTTTCCCTTAATGGTGGCCGACCTCAAGTTTACTTTTCTTTTGTGAATATAGAAATGAACGTGTGAATGATGGGGTTAAGGGTTTAGGGTATTAGAATACTCTTATTCCAACTTTGCCCCTTATCTATTTGCCTTAACATTTTAATTCTTTAGTTCATTTGTATATGGCACGGCTACCCTTACTAATCACAAATCTCAACCCATTAACCATTTTACATTATTTCATTTAATCTACCTAATTAAATGTTCCTAATAATGCTACTAAAAATACGGGGTGTTACAAATATATCACAATAAGTCTTAATTTTGGTTAGATAGTCCCTTATTGACATACTATCCTTCCTTAGAGTTTGCATTTGCCTTTTGTAATGCATTATCTTTGCTGCAGATCGAGAATTAAATATTTGTTCAACTATTGTCCATATTTCATTTGATGTTTTGCAACCAACACTACAAGAAGAATAGTAAATAGCAACAGGTCATAACGACGACCACCAACGGTTCCGTCGATGTATTTCCAACGGCTTCTGAAAGTAACCCATTTCCATGGCATTTTAGTAAAAAAAATAGCCGTCAGAAGCCGTTGGAAGCCATCGATAATACGAACCGTCAACGGCCGTCGAAAATCGCTATTATACTACTGCTCCAACCGAGAGCAAATTTCATTTCGCTCATCCCCTATTTCAGTCCAAAACCCAAGCTCCTCCTCAATCTCCGTCGTTGGCCAACCAATGCAGCTTCCCGACTATTACAAAGTTCATCATTCTCCACTCTCAACAACCCTAGGCCATTCATTCATCTCCAATCAGGTTTTTTTTCCTAACCCTAATTAATTTTGATTTGCTAAATTAGGGCTAATTTATGATTCTAGTTGTTTATAATACATCATTGATTGTTTATTATACCTCATTAAATGCTAATTATAGATATTATTATTTAAATATAAAAATTAATGTATAATTTAGTGTATGTGTATATGCGTTAACTAATTAGTTATATGCGCATTAGGACTAGCTTGGGTTAATTAGTATAGAAGGGCATAATTTAGTGTACGCATTTTCTAAAATGTCAAAAATAATAATCTATTACTTAAAACTTAAAGAGGAACACAAACCTTCTTATGTGGACATGGTAAAACGTAGGCATTTCAAAATTTCACTCTCTCCTCAATCCTATTTACTCTTCCGAAAAACTTCTCCCCACTTCTCCTAAAAACCGCTCCTGCCCTCACAACAGTAACCGTAATCTGTCCTCTCTCCACCCAACCATCCCTACCACTCTTCTTCCATTTGTAACTAACCAACATCTTCCCCATCCAAATCTATAGCTACTTCCAGAATGATCTGTACTTGGTAAATCGTCGGCGTTTGGGGCTTCCAATAGCCAATTAGCAATGGCCACGGTGTGCAAGTTTTCACGATCTGTATTCATTGATAGCGACTATTAATTTTGTTAAATGTGTTAATTTAGGGCTTAGCGTCTTTTTCGTTAATAAATTCTCTTCCTCCGTTTCATGACAGATCAATGCATCTGGTAGGAACACCTGTAATTTCAACTTCTTGCAAATTATCAGTAATTCAAAAGTAGTTGTTTCATGCTTTGATTCAACCTTTCCCAATTTTCATATATCTCAAATTTATTACAACATATTTTTAACGTTGTTGTATGTTGTATTTATGTGTGGCAGGTTGGGAACCAGAGTCTAACTACAGTTCTACTTATCATTCTTGAAGTTGTGGGTATGGATTTCCCAAAAAACAAAGATACGATTCAGAAACTCAAAACACACAGAAGCAATGTGAGCTATCCTATAATCCATTAATAGAGAAGTAACTATTGAAAAGGTTTGAATACATACATACATACATATATATACATACATACATACACACACACACACACACACACACATATATATATATAATTATTTCTTTAATGTTATTTGTATGTTTTATCTTAACTTAGGAAAGAATTTTCTATATTAGATCCATGTTCATATCTAATTTATAAACAATGAATCTGTTTAGAACCATGTAGAAGTGAGTTGCATATTAAGTACTATCACTGTAGTACCTTTTGTACCTGCTTTATGTCTAAACTTATTTTTACAATGTTGCATTAAATAAATATTTGCATAACCTATAACATACAACATGCGCTGAGCTGTATTATATGGAATATGTTATTTTCCTGCAAAGTCAATCAAAACATAAGTATCTACTGTTATAACTTCAACACTGTAGACTGCAGATTAAATACAACCGGTATCGACATGACGTAATAGCATTTTAATATCTTTTAAGAACATGCTGAGATTATATATAAGGACATATAATTTTCTAACTGAATGATATGTTTCACACCAGTTTAAGGTTTGTTTAAGCATTTAGTTTTTACTGTTAGATCGAGTATTTACTATATTGACACCCATCTGAACTTGATTGTTGCTCATCAATCAATTATTTTACTCATTCTTCGCTAATTTTTATTATTACATGGAAGAGTACTTACCATGTTTTATCATTATTTTTATTCTTCTGCATTTACCATGTTTTAGGAGATTACAAATTATATTCTTTTGAGAGATAGTTTTCAGTGTTTCGCCTATATCATTTTCTGGCAGAGTAATAGGTTGATCATTACAAGCTTATGGTTCTCATTGCTTTGACACTGTTAAAAATATCTAGTTAATTTTTCCTTACAACTAATCCCTATTATTTTACAATTAGTTTTGCACTACGAATGGTAACATCAAAGCATGTGAATTTGTGAGCAATCTCTACATTTAATCATCCTAAAATTTGTTATAAAATGGGTTTATACTTTTAGCAGTCATATGCATTGCTGTATTTAAGGTGAATATAGCAAGCTTATCCTACTGTTGAGTAATTTTCGCGCCTATAAAATCCATTTTCCCTTCTATTATAAATGGGTAAGTCTTATTTACTGTATGCATGCTGTAAATTAGTGTATAGTAGGGAAAGGCCTGTACATAATTTTGAATATCATCTTCATTACCATTTTCACACATTTATCAATTGCCTAATTCATTGGTAATTTATATTAGAAATACATTTTCAGTATAATTAATTACATGTTTGATTTACCATGATACTTGGTTCCAATTATTATCTAGAAATGATTTATCACCATACTATCATAAGTCATGATTAATTTTTCTTTTTAAACTTATCAATGTGAATGGAAAATGAATGGTATGTTTTGCCTTAGTGGAAATTAGGTTGAAGGGCTTCTTATTTCAAGTTAATAAGTTTTAAGGACAACAATTCTGAATAAGTAGTTTTAAGGACAATTTGCAAAAAAAATGATAAATTCATTTATCTTTTTAAGTTATATATGGAAAAGATAAATTCATTTATCATTATTTTCATACAACTAAAAATGAAAAATTCATTTAGCATTTTCCTGTAATTTATCATTAAAACTAATTTTTTAGAATTGTTGTCCTTAAAACTTATTACCCTGTACAAAGAAGCCCTTCGAGTGAAAATCCCCTTTTGTTTATTTGTAATTATGCTTTGATGTCAATGTAGCTATATTTTAAAGGGCATATTCATAACTCCATGATGCATCAATCATTCGAATCACATTATCTTAATTTTTTCCTTATTTTGTATTTTTCTCTACAATAAATATAGGACCATATAGATTAGAGATGGATAAAACTGTTAAATATATAGAGCTTTAACTCATGCATTACTTAAATTTCATGTGTATTTTAGTGCGCTTATTCTTCCTACCAATTTACTTTTATTTTTATATGCGCATAGAAATATAGACTATCATTTAATTTTCTTTTAACCATCAGGTTAATATAATCAATTCTTTTTACATACAAAAGAGGAAATATTAAAAGGCAGTGATATACTTGAACCATTCAAAATAACCAAAATAATGCTTCAGTATAGCAAAGCAACAAACCCATGTAGAGATATAGCTAATTTTCCATTCCTCTTCTTGCTCAGATTTAATCAAATAAAGCTTAAAATTGATATATTAGTGAATTTACGTTATATGTGTCAAAATTAATGTAAGTGGGTTTATTGTTGTCCAAGAGTGGAGTTACTGGTCCAGTAAAAGTAATATGGAGTGTGGTATTAATAATGATTATCAACGATATTATTGATATATTAATTAATATTAGTGAGTGTACGTTAAATTTATGTTACTAGCATTATGGATTGTATTTATATTATATTAATGAAACCACTATTTATTAATTTCCAATTCATTTTTAACACTTCTCATTATTTACATTGATGCTCATATTTGATATAGTCATGGGCTTAGTCGATTTTTTTTGGAAGAGTGATCCTCAAATCAAGGAGATCACTTGAATATATTAATTAATATAACGTTAAAACTACTAACAAGCCTGGTAGCTGGCAATACCCATTCAAATATATGCTAGAGAGCAATCATGCTCAATAATGAAGCAAAAAACGGACCGTCCGATCGATGATCAACTGTTAAAATCATTCAAACTACCGAAGAGAAGAGAATAGAACTAATAATAAATTATGTCAATATACTTATTAGCAAAAGATCAACTATTGTAGCTGCAAGTTGATTTAATTTAGTGTTCAATATGCTAATTCAATGATTAAAAGGTGGACTGAAACATACTGTGTTGAACAGGTTTCGTGACAAGAAATGTATATGGAGGTTGCTGCATGACTTAGAGGTGTGAGAGAAAAATACAATAGTAGTGTGGCTGAGGAGAGTTAAGATAAAATGCTATGGCAAGTGCAGACTAAAAAATTGAAATCTGAAAGTAATATGTTGGAAAACTGGCCAGGACTGAGCAATGTAAACATGGCAGGAGTAAGCGCAGGTTGCGATCAAAGCTTTGCTCAACTCAAAACATTGAAATGCAGACTATATAGATGAAGAATGCACCTGCAAAGCTTGACCATGCACTGGTAAGTACTGGACTGGATAGAAACAGAGATAAGCTTACTTATACACACTGAACTACTACTAGACTAGAGCGAAGTAGACTAAACTGCCTGAAGCACTTAGGTACATAACATTCCAAAAGAACTATAGTACGTATGTGAATGTTTTTAATTGCAACTCCAATTTTCTATTTCACATCTTATTTATGTTTGTTCTGCTCATATGTACTAATGCTTTACCTATATACCATGACTGTGCTGACATATGCATTAGCTGTACATTATGCATGAGTATGTATATGAAAGTTATGATCATTCTTTCGTTCTCAAATCGCCTTTCTAGTATGACAGTTGAAAGTTATGAGGAATAACACTGCCCGTGTGCGTAGCATGGGCCACTCACTAGTTTATTTATATAACCGTTTATTACTTTAGACCCTTAATTATATATAAAACCTAGTTTGCTACAATGTGTGGCATGCGATAAACTAGTGTATGTTGTAGTTTAATTTTTTAAATATAATATTATATTCATAATTCGTTAAATTTGAAAACATAAAAGATTTTATTAAAAAGTAAAAATTATATAATATATTATATAATTAATAAAACAATAAAATATAAACAAGTTATTGTACAAATGCTAATATGTTATATAACTAATAAAAAATAAAAAATGTATAATGGTAATATGTAAACAAATTGGTGCATATTGTGCTTTATATTTTTAAATTTCTTAGAGCTTTTGGTCCCGTGACAAGTATTGTATATGATCGTTACATGGATATTCATTTTTGTCACAGAACGGACATCAATATTCATCTGATATAATTTTGTCGGATTTGTCCCTGTATCGGACAAGTTACAAACACAATAAAATAATTATATTTCGTAAATCATTTCATTTTAAACGGCCCACAAAATTTTGAAAGCACTTCCTTTTTTTTCCCTGTGCACACGCATTTGTGTACGATACATGGAACAAAGGGGAAGCGCTGCCGAAATTTTGTTGAATCGTTTAAAGTGACATGATTTACGAAATGTAATTATTACTGTGTTTTTAATGGGAAGTAGGCTAACCGACCATCAAAGTAGAAAACAATAAACTAAAAATTTCATATTATATTCATAATTTGTGCCAATCCGTAAAATGTGTAAATGATAATTAATAAATGAATTATGGTTAAAGGAACATTTTAAATGAATTGAAAAATAAAATAAAAAAGAAAAATATATTTTATAACTAATAAAACATTAAAGTGTATAAATGAATTGAAAAATAAAATATCAATCGATAAACTGATTAATACATTTTTTAGTTTCTATCATATTTTTTTAGTAGGAAAATTGGTCAATTATTATGTTGATCGGAGCTGGATGTATCGACAACGAAGGGAAATAGGAGGCTCAACAAGCGAACATTTTTATAATTGTGTGCACGTATTTATTAAATTCGCTTTAAGTAATAATGGAAACGACAAAAAAATTCGTTGTCCATGTAGTAGGTGTAAATTGTTGAAGCATTTGATACCAGATATGGTTAAAGTTCATTCGCACCAATATGGTTTTGTGTCGAATTATTTGGTGTGGGATCGTTATGAAAAACTTATAGCACCTAATCTCGTACAATCAGAAGAGGAGATGGGTAATGAAATTGTTATGAAGAATCCCATGGAAGGTATGGTTGAAACTGCATCACGATCAATGTTTCCTACTATTGAAGTTGATGATGACGATATTAATGTCGAAGAAGGACCAAATGTTGGAGCAAAGAAAATCTATGATTTATTGGATGCTACTAAGAAACCCCTTTGGGATGGTTATACAAGAGACACCCAATTATCAGTAACCGCAGAATACATTGTGATGAAATAAAATACAACTTCACAGAAGCCGGATTTACAGCTGTGTACAAGCTACAAAACGACATATGCCATCTGATAATTAAATCTGCGAAAATCATTATGAAGTGAAAAACTAATGTCTACTTTTGGTTTGCCGTATTAAAAAACAGATAGGAAGTGTAGAATATATAACAAGGAAAGATATAAACCAAGAAAAAAGAAGGGAAAGAAAGTTCCATACAAGCGTATGTATTACATACATATCACTTCTAAGCTTCAAAAGTTATATGCATCTTTTATAACCGCGCATCATATGAGATGGTACAGCGTGAGAGCACAGGAAAGAGATATGTTAACGCATCCAGCTGATGGAGAAACATGAAAGCATTTTGATAAAACATATCCCGCTTTTGCAGCGGAAAACCGTAATGTTAGATTTGGTTTATGTACGGATGGATTTTCACCATTCTCTCAATTTGGTTCTAAATATTCATCTTGGTCTATTATCGTTATACCTTACAAATTACCTCCGTGGATGTGTATGAAAACTCCATATATGTTTTTCCACTGTTGACGTTCCTTGCTCTAATGATCCAACACAATGAATCGATGTTTATTTACAACTGTTGATTGAAGAGTTGAAAACATTGTAGCATGAAGGAGTTGAAACATACGACATTTCAAAAAAAAGAATTTTCGTATGTTCACTTCTTTGTTATGACTACTAGCGATTTTCCTGCGATGCAATGCTTTCGGGTTAGAGTACAGCCGGTCGTCTAGCTTGTCCTTATTGAATGGAAGAAACACGAGCATTTTCTTTACCGTAGGGGAATAAAATTTCGTGGTTTGATTTTCATTAGTGTTTTCTCCATATTAATCAACCTTTTAGGAATGATAGAAAAAACTTTACAGCTAATACAAAAGAGACTATGCAACCAACAATGATTTGGTCTAGTGAAGAAATATATGAACTTGTAAAGGATTATCCAAAGATACATGAAACTGGAATACAAATCGAAATTCCTAGTAAATCGACAATTTATAATTGGTGCAAACAAACTATATTTTGGAGTTTCCATATTGAAAAAATATCCTACTTCGTTATAATATTGACGTGATACACAATGAGAAAAACGTGTTTGATAATGTGTTTAATGCACAACGAGAAAAACTAAATTTTATAGATGTTAAGTAGTTTTATAACAATTAAATAAGTTAATAAAAACTAATTAAGTTTTCAAAGAGATAACTTAGTTTGTAAAAACAACTAAGTTAATAAAATTTTGTTTTTAAAGAAGTAACTTAGTTTATAAAAATAACTTAGATTATAACAATATATCACACTATTATAGCGGTTGCTAAGCCCACATTTTTTTGCTAGCCATTAGATACAAATCTCTTCTTAGATCATGTGTTGCAGGCTAGAAGCTCGTAGAAGGCGTACAAAAAAGCTTAGGACAAAGAAGAGATTAAGGAGCTAAAAGCCATGATTGTGCTACAGGAGCGAGACCGTCTTTGTGTCGCGGAGACGGCGGAGTTGGACCAGCGCTTGGCTGAGTATATGCAGCAGCATGGGGCGTTCCATTCGTCGGTTGGTTCTGGAGGCGATAATGAGTTTTGATAGATATGATATTTGCGTTTCTGTTGGACCATATGCACTTGAAGATGGTGAGGATGATGTATTTTGGTTAGTTTGATCCATTTTGAGGAGATGTTGGATGATTTGTTTGTATTGACATGATTGATACAGTTTGAGATTGGTTTTGTGTATGTTTTTGGATTTTTTTTGTTGTATGGTGTATTGTTTGAGTTTGGTTTGTTGTAAATATTGATATTTTATATGTGATTTGGATTTATATTTATATGATTTATATGCATGAAATTGAACTGCGATATATATTGATCTGTATGTGTTGTATGTGGGACGAAAGACGACAGAAACAAAAAAGCACCCCAGATTTACGATGGCTACCGACGGCTTATAAGTCATCATTATCCAACGGTTACGGTCGGCTCTCGACGGTGTATTAGCAACGACTATTTGACGGCGTGTGATGGCTTCCGACGGCAAAAGTGTAACGATTTCCGACGGCTTTCGACAACAGTCCAAATGAACAGCGGCTGGATATGTGTGCATGACGTTTGTCAGGAAATAATCGGCAATAACCGTTGAGAGCCGTCGCCAAGTCTTCATCGAAGCCGTCGTCAGCCGTCGGAAAGAGCAGATGTAGTTCCGACGGCAATTCCGACTACATTCAGACGACTACTGATGACCGCCGACGGTTTTCAACCGTCGAAAACGGCCCTCTTTCTTGTAATGCAATGATATGTGGTAATAATTATATATTTATTAATGAGAGCAGCGAAGAACTCAGTAAATTGTTTTGCCTTCGATGAGTAATATAATCTTTATTACTGGTCAGTTTACCTTCACTGTCGGTAATGAAATTGGGCGGTGTAATGTTGGTGCCAAGAACAAACTCCATTAAACCGTATCAGTAAAAGATAATGAGACGTGTGTGTTACTTCCGTTGGATATATTGCAAACCGCATCTCATCAATCTGGTTCATCTCAGCCATACAAGCCATCCAAGGGCTGTCCTCCCTTGCTTCTTTATTTTAGGATCATGGGCTCTGTTATATTAGGCCCAAGTATACCTGTATATATAATCTGTCTGTTCTACATTTCTATTGTATTGTATTCTCTGAAATAAATACAAATATCACTTCTTTTCATATTTGTTACAATTCTTATAAAATCTAACTTGGTATCAGAGCAATCGTTATGTGCTAACTGCACCAGTTAATCAGAGAATTTCATCCATCAGATTAAGCATCATCATTTGGATTCCTCTCATCAAAGATTCAGCATCTTCTCATTTGAGAGTTGCTGCAATCACCAGAGATCAGAGCCTCGCCAGTTATTCTATCTGGCTGCATCTGAACTCCACCGAAAGCTTGGTGGTATAAAGATCTCAAACTGTTGAAAACCGATCAAGAATTTCAAGAAAAAGTTTCAGTTGAATACAAGTGCATCAAGAAAACTTATCAGAGAGTCTGAATCATCACTTAAGCTCTAAAGACAACATCAAGATTCAACTTCATAACTTTTTCCTTTATTCCTAATTCAAGATTCTCAGGTTTGGATCATTATACCTGTTCTTTCTGACATCAGTCATCTTTCATCATGAGTCAAGATGAAGCCACAAGCCCTCAAATGTCCAGCACAAGAGTCTCTCCCAGTCGAACTCAATCAGATCCTGTAGATAATCTGATGAAGACCACCATCAAACCTCAGAGCCAACTGCTCTCCATCCAACTGGATGAAACCAACTTCTTGATCTGGAAATTACAAGTAGAGACATCTATTAGAGGTTATGGATTAGAGGATTATATTCTTGGTACTAAAAACACACCACCAAAATTTGTCAAAGACAATGAAGACAAATTGGTGTTAAATCAAGAATTTACAGCACACCAGAGACAAGATAGTCTCGTCTGTGCCTGGATGATGTCATCTGTAAGTGCATCCATTTTACCACAGCTTATTGGCTGTAAAACTGCTCAAGAAGTATGGGAGACTATCCAAAGAAATTTCACATCTCAGTCATCTGCAAGAATCATGCATCATAGAAGGCAATTACAGAGCATTAGGAAGAATGAAATGACCATGAATGAATATTTACTCAAAGTCAAAAATTTATGTGATCAACTAGCCTCTACAGGACACAAAATTTCTGATTCAGAACATGTTTTATACATAATCAGTGGTCTAGATAGCGACTACGAAGCTGTTGTGGCAATCATATCTACCATGGAACCTACTCCCTCACTACAATTTGTCTATTCTACTCTCTTATCACATGAAGGTAGAATAGAACATGGAAAAACAGTAAGTTCAGACATATCTGTCAACTATACTTACAACAAAGGCAAACAAGGCCAAGGAAGAGGTCAGTTCAACAACCATCAGAGAGGGGGACCATCCAACAGAGGAAGAAGAGGTGGCAGGAGCAACAACAACAACAATAAAATAAGGTGTCAAATCTGTGAAAGATATGGCCATGGAGCAAATAAATGCTATTTCAGATTCAACAAGAACTTTACTCCATCACAACAAAATAGCAATACAAACATCAATACTTTAGATAGGCCCAAAGACAACAACAATGGTCAAGTAGAGATTCTTAACACTGAGACTGCCACAGCAGATGATGATGATTGCTGGTACCCAGACTCAGGAGCAACCAATCACGTGACCAACAATCTCAGCAACTTAAACTTGGGCAACAAGGAATATAAAGGTACACAAAATCTTCTTGTTGGTAATGGTAAAACTGTGCACATTACACACACTGGAAATGCAAGCATAAATGGACCCAAGAAATTATTTCTAAAAAACCTATTGAGGGTTCCTTCAATTAAAAGAAATTTAATGAGTGTTTCCCAATTCGCAAAAGACAACAATGTCTTTTTTGAATTCTATCCTAATAATTGCATAGTTAAAGACATACTAACTCGAGAAATCATTTTGCAGGGTAAAGAAAACAACGGGTTGTATAAATTTGATTTCTGTAATTCTAACATTTCTGAAAACAAAGAGAATTACTGTATAATGAATGTCATGAACAATAGTATTTTTGATCTATGGCACTATAAACTGGGACACCCCAGCGCTAAGATTGTAAAACACGTTATGACTAGTAATAACATTCCTTTTAGTAATATTTCTGACTCATATATATGTGCTTCTTGCCAATTGGGAAAAAGTCATAAACTTGCATTTCCAGATTCACATACTAACTACACAAAACCTCTTGAATTAATTGCTAGTGATCTATGGGGTCCAGCCTCTATCAGTTCTGACTATGGCTACAAATATTATATATCTTTTATAGATGCCTACTCTAGATTTGTATGGATTTACATGCTAAAATCAAAATCAGAAGCTAGTAATATAGTTATGCAATTTATTAATAAGGTTGAAAACATGACTGGAAATCATGTCTGTACCTTTCAATCTGATGGTGGAAAGGAATTTTTACCACTAAAAATCTTCTTTGAAAAAAAAGGGATTAATCACAGGACTACATGTCCATATACTTCAGAACAAAATGGTATCATTGAAAGGAAACACAGACATATTGTCGAAACTGGTCTGACCTTATTAGCACAGGCCTCTATGCCTTTAAAATTCTGGCCAGAAGCATTTAATACTGCTGTACATTTAATAAATCTACTACCAACTAAGAATCTCAAATTCAAATGTCCACAAGAGGTGCTAACTAAGGTCAAACCAGATTACAAACACCTAAAGGTGTTTGGTTGTCAATGTTTTCCATGCTTAAGACCTTATAATACTCACAAATTAGATTTCAGATCTAAATCTTGTACTTTCTTAGGCTACTGTAACAACTAGAAAGGATACAGATGTCTTGACAATAAAGGGAAAATATATATTTCCAGACATGTAAGATTTAATGAACATGTATATCCATATAGCAACACTGATATTAAAACCACTGAAAAAGTAAGAAATGCAAAGGTTACTATACCTGATCTACCTGATGAGATCAAAGTTGCACCCTCAACTCAGCCTACAAGTAAAGGCACAACCATCAGCCCTCAACTCACCATGCCCACTAGGGAACCAGGTCAAGGGCAAGACAACTGGGAAGGTGACAAGAACAATCAAAGTACTCAAGGTCAGGAGATCAGCAGCAAGGATGATAATCAGGAGATTAGCAACAATCAAGATACTAGCAGTGGCTCTACAGCTCATAACAACTCTGAAAATAATTCAGACAACAGTATCAGAAATAATGACAATATTCATCCAATGCTAACTAGAGCAAAGTGTGGTATACATAAACCAAAAGTCATCAACATCACCATAAATCAAGAAGAACCATCCTCTTACATAGAAGCTACTCAAAATAATAAATGGAGAGCTGCTATGCAAGAGGAATATAATGCTCTAGTTAACAAGGGAACCTGGGTTCTTGTCAAAAGACCAGAAAACAAAAACATTGTTGGGTGTAGATGGACATTCAAATTAAAGAAAAATGCTGATGGTTCAATTTCTAAACATAAAGCAAGATTAGTTGCAAAGGGATATTCACAACAGTATGGGTTTGATTTTTCTGAAACATTTTCCCCTGTTGTGAAGCCTTCATCCATCAGGATTATACTAACAATTGCTTTAAGTAGAAATTGGAGCATCAGGCAATTAGATGTGAATAATGCCTTTTTAAATGGTGTTTTACAGGAAGAAGTTTTTATGGAGCAACCAGAAGGATTTACTCACAGTTCAAGCAAAGAAATGGTGTGCAAACTCAACAAGGCCATCTATGGGTTAAAGCAAGCACCAAGAGTCTGGTTTGAAAAACTCAAATCAACTCTAGTAAAATTTGGCTACAAATCTCTGAAATCTGACAATTCCATATTTACTAAAATTAATGATATTGCTACCACTTATATTCTGATTTATGTTGATGATTTTATCATTACAGGAAGTAGTGAATTAGAAATTAAGAAAGTTACTGCAATGCTCAATTCAGAATTTTCTATTAAAGATCTAGGTGATCTGAACTACTTTTTGGGAATTGAAGTACAGAGATATGGAACATCAGAGTTGCATCTCAATCAAAGAAAATACATTGCAGACATACTTTCAAGAGCAAAAATGGATAAGGCTAACACACTACCAACTCCTATGATTACAAATCATCAACTATCAAAATATAAGGGGGAAGCAATTCAAAATACAAAGCAGTATAGGAGTATAGTTGGTGCACTCCAATACGTGACCATCACAAGACCTGACATTTCATTTAGTGTCAACAAAGTCAGTCAGTATATGCAAAACCCCCTAGACAATCACTGGAAAGCTGTTAAAAGGATACTCAGATATCTCAAGGGTACTATCAATCATGGACTCATTCTAAAATCAAGTCAATCATTCAACATAAATGCATACGCTGATGCAGATTGGGGCACAGACACTGATGATCGCAAATCTACCTCAGGCTATTGCATTTACTTAGGGAAAAACCCTATATCATGGAGTGCAAAGAAGCAAAGCACCGTATCGAGATCTAGCACTGAAGCTGAATTTCGCAGTGTGGCTAGTGCAACAGCGGAAGTGATGTGGGTAGAATCACTTTTAAGTGAGCTAAACATTGTTTCTAACAAAAAGGCAACAATCTGGTGTGATAACGTGAGCACTATATCCTTATCATCTAACCCAGTTCTTCATTCTAAAACAAAACATATAGAACTGGATCTATACTTCATAAGAGAACAGGTGATCAAAGAAAAGCTTAAAGTCGGGTACATACCATCTACTCACCAAAAGGCAGACATACTTACTAAACCTTTGACGAAATTCAACTTCTCGAGACTCAGAGAGGAGCTCAACGTCGATACTGTCGATCCACACCAGAGATCTCAAAGAGTTGTTTTCATACCAGAATAATGTTTGTACTTCCAAATCACCGAGTCGCGTCTCTCTCAAAGAAGGCGCCGCCATATCTTTATCTCTGCTCGCAAACCCTAAACCTAATTGGGTTTGAGGGGGGGAGTAAAAGATAATGAGACGTGTGTGTTACTTCCGTTGGATATATTGCAATCCGCATCTCATCAATCTGGTTCATCTCAGCCATACAAGCCATCCAAGGGCTGTCCTCCCTTGCTTCTTTATTTTAGGATCATGGGCTCTGTTATATTAGGCCCAAGTATACCTGTATATATAATCTGTCTGTTCTACATTTCTATTGTATTGTATTCTCTGAAATAAATACAAATATCACTTCTTTTCATATTTGTTACAATTCTTATAAAATCTAACTTCCTCATATAGCAGTTTGGACCTAAAATTTGCAGAGTAGATAGTTCCTTTCATCTAAGTGTACTGTGATTAATTGGCTTTGTGGACACATGGTGGTTTTGATTAAATCATCTACAAATGAATGCTGTTGTTGATTTGGTCTTTGACATAGTGAAGTTGTCGCAGAGTTATTACCATTTACAGAATTATCCTCTTCTCCAACCACTGAGGGAATTCGGGATTCTTGTACAACAAGAATTGAAGAAAAGATTTGATGTGTTCTGACGTGGGTTTGAGATAAGAGCGGCTATGGATTCAAATGACTTCTTGATGAATCTTGTGGCAAGGCTCGTGTCTTAGGGTATTGCTAAGTGTAAACTGATTTGAACAGATGCTGATCTTGCCTTTGAAAACTGCTTGAACAGATTAGAACTCTTGATCTTGGTCTTTACTCAAATTATAAATGCATGTTCTGATGAATGCGAAGTTTTTCAAATGATGATCTATAATCTGATGATAAACTTGGCGGCGTGTTTTGCCGTTAGCCTGGTTATCTCTGATACCAAGTTAGATTTTGTAGAGAATTTGAACGTAAAAAATAATGGCAGAAATGTGTTTCAGCCAGAAGAGGAAAAGAATATTTGATTTTGTATTTCATACCTAACTGTTACATTGTGATCTCTCTGCTTTTATAAAGTACTGTATGACCTAGCCTTGTATATACATATGAAATCAGTCAAGTGCACAGCTGTACATTATATAATTACAATTCTACCACTCTTATTACAATATATCACTATCTAAACCGTCATTTACTTTATTGCATGTGCATGGGTATGCACATCTAGAGAGGTACAATTATTTATAAAACTTGAATATATTCAATAAAAATTATTGACAGTCAAACTGAAGTACATAGAACCAAACTTCCAATGCTATGAATACAAAGTTTGCATAGTTAATGAAATCTTAAAACACAAATGCATGTCATTAGACTTTGCATATTTATTTCTGTTTTGAATGAAAAGTGACCTGCAGCCGTTAACTAAACATTGTCCAAAATCTACATATACATATAACCAAACACAAATATCTTTATTATGAACATAATTCAGCCACAGGTCCGGCCCAAAGGCAAGGCCCATAAGACCTTCGAATTGGACAACTCCCCTTATGAGAGCAACATGGAAAAAAAGAATGTTAACTGTTTCTTTATGCTCTAAATAAATTTCTGCTACCCAAACTTTTAAAAACAGTGCTTGGCCGAGTGGTTTAAAAGGCTGCAATGTCATAATAGAATGGTACAGGTTTGATCGCCAGCAGTGGTTAAATTACAAGTGTTTTGGCCTGTCTTATTCAATTTTCTTTTCTGGACTTTAAATTGACCTAAGGCAACCCAGCTCAATGGGCCGGCCCTGTTCAGCCAACCATGGACATACAATCTTTGTGTCTTAAAAACATAATATGTTATAAGATATTTGCAAGGTATGAATTTCAGCATTACCTAAGACCGTGGCCACGTCCACGAGTAATTCTGCTAGCATTCATACCAGAGCAACCATTTGAAATTGTTATGCGTTCATCACCTATATATGTATAATACATAAGCTCATATATTATTTGCAAAGAAAACGCAGTAAAATAATTCGAAAAGAAATGGTTTTATTGCTAATTCTATAATTAATATGAATCCAGTACCTACTCCAGTGGTGGATGACAAAATTTTACAATTGCTCGACTCGGCAACTATGATGCCAGCGGTGTTCGGACTATTGCCTGGAGCCGTTGTATATAGTAAGGCCAAATAGTTTAACCTTCCTACATTTATATATTGCAAGGTGCTTTTCTGGACTATCTCTAAGGCTTAAATTATTCAACTAAAGATCATTGCATCCCATGATTTCCATAATCTGTATGGATCCAAGTATGTAATGTTTAAAGAGAAAATATACTCTACATTTTTAAGTAATATGAAAAGCAAAAAGAATATAGTACTCACATAAGGAGCTCCACTGCATTTCTATAAACATAAAGAAAATACAAAAACCACTAAATTGACTAGACAAACAATGAATAAAAGCTTATTAAGCTAATGGAATCTACAGAGATTTATAAAAGTGTACAAACACAATTATAAACAGTGTTAGAGTACTTAAGAGATTAAAATAGTGTGAGCTATCAATCCAGTTATAATAAAAAGTAAAGTCGCAAATTAGAATATCTATATGTTCTATGATTCATGTTAAACCATGAAATAGATGAGTACACAATGATTAAGCCAAGCAACATTTCATAGATATTTATAAACTCAATCTGTTGACAACTCTTGTAATAATATAGTGAAGCAAAGCCAAGCATTCTACAGCTCTAGATAATACTCTAATCAGGGTACGAAAATTATTAAAATTAAACAGCAAAAACACAAAATTGAAATCATACCTTGCAAGTAATCACAATTTTCTGCTTCCTAATAACATCCAAAACGGAATCGATAAGCTCCGCTCCCTCCGTATGACCTTTGGCCCAGTTATTACCAGCTCCACTCTGCCCGAAAACAAGGTTTTCTGTTTGCTATTTGGGAGGAGTTTTTACGGTGTTTTTTGTTACTTCCACAAAATAATGAAAATGATAAAAAAGGAAAACATGCAAGGATAAAATTTCACTACCTTCTTTAAATTTTGGGCAGGATTATTATTGTAGCGTTTTATTTTATTTTTTCTATATCAATGGTTGGATTTAATTATTAAATGCTCTATTTAGTGCTACCAATAATAGTTTTTCTTGTAGTGAATTCATTTTGATATGAAAATATTATTTTTATGATCTTCCAATACGTAAAAACGTAAGAAAAAATGTGAATCATTACAATAATAGATATAGATTAATTAATATTTGTGAAATATTACTTATCGTTGTATTTACTGTATTTAGGTGTGTTCGGTAAAATGGAGTTGCCTTTAGAATTGGTCGGGGTACTATTAGTAACTTATTGAGTGAATATATAAAAGTTGTATATGTGCATGTCAATAAGGATTTAAATTAGATTTAAATGATATGATTTACTACTGGGTATGGAAGAGTTTTTGGTCCACTTATGTTCCTAGATATGGCCGGCCAAATATGGGGGAGAGCGAGTCCAGGTCATAACTTGGTAAAGGAGGGATTTGTGCTAGATATTTTTGGCAATCTCTCCCTATAAAAGGAAACCTAAAGCTATATGTTTTAGTTACTTTTTGCCTATTCCCTCTTCATACTTGGCCGCAAGCACTTCTCTAGCTCCCCTCCATTTTTCTTACTTTATTCACATATAAACAATTAAATACTAGTAGATCCAGTGTTTGCATGTTTCCTATTTGCAGTAGAAGGTGTGGATCTAAAGGATCAAGGAGATTATCATTATCGGCATGTGTATCTACAACTATATCTTCTAAGGTAAAGTTCATACATTTTATACAATAATATACACACACATATATACATACACACACATATATACATACACACACACACGTACACACACATATACGTAACCGTTTATATGTGTGTGTATGTGTGTGTATATATAACCTTTTATATGTATGTTATTGCTTCTCATTTATAGACCAGTTTAATATTTATTTTAATTTGTATGAATCATCTTATGATTATAATATGCTATATATATATAATGTTCTGATACTAACTGAAAAAAGGATTATTTTTAATTAGATTTAATATATATATATATAATTATTTATTAATGTTAAACTTCATTTGATAATTTAAATGGCTAGTTTGTAAATTAAGCTAAAATATTATACAAACAAGTTTATTAATCAATATAATTTTGGCATCAAAAAGAAAATTTTGGCCGACCTATATTATTTATAATATAATTATATATATTATAAATTAGTAAGTGTTTGTTTAATTATGTGTTTTGAATAAATATTAAAATTTAATTTTTGAATTATAAAAAAATTGTTTGTCGAAACACATATATGCATATATAATATGTATGTATACTTATTATAAATATATGTACATGTGTGTGTGTTTATATATCTTTATTTATGCACACACACGCACATATATATACGTATATATGTATATATATTATTTATTCAATATAAATAATTATATATATTTAAATAAAATTTATTTTCGGATCTACATATAATTATATACATACATACATACATATATATATATATTATTTTAAATATTACAAAGTCAAATTATGATGTTTTAGAAATTTGATTTTAAATTTCAAATCGTTCCAGCTTCAAGTTTGTATTTTTTCTACCAAGTCAAATTATATATTTTAAAATTTGAAATTTGAATTTAAAGAATTGGTCAAATTTATATCACATCTTTTATAAATAATCTTTATTAATTTTTTTAGTAAAGCTAGCCGGCATTTAACATGGCCATATCTATAAATGAATGAGAAAATAGGTGTTTGGTACATGCACCAAAATAGCTAAAGGAAATGAAACACGGGAGTTTGACAAACTTACCAAACTACTAAACAAAAACAAAATCTAATCCTCCTCCGAAGAGGAAGAATCACTCCCCTCACTCAAAGGGACATGACCAATAACATAAATCAAACCAGAAAAAAGAAATGCCAAAGAAGGAACAAAGTCAACTGAATCAGGGCCATAAATGAATTTCCGATCCCAAGAGTCATCTGCAAGAAGAGAGCGATTACAATCACTAAACCGACTAAGCACCATGAGTTTGTTGCGATATTTTATATTTTGAATTTTAAATTTTATATCTAGTTTTAAATTTGATTTGTTTACTGAGTCAAGTTAGAATTTTAAAGTAGAAATATTAAATTAAAGACATTGGCTAATTTTATATTATATTTATTTACACATTATTTTATCCAGGCATTTAACATATACGTAAAAGCCAAGTATATGACAGTGGATGTAAATCTCAAAATCTACTTATGTACAAACTTAACCATGTACACCCAATGCAATGTTGCATGTGCAGTTATACAACTATGGATATGTGATGATATACTCATAAATTATATGAAATATCCTTTTAATTAAATTCACTAATTTATTAAATCCAAAAATTAAATAAAAAATGATCTTATTTAAATTAATTAGATAAGAGTAATGCAAACCTTAAGACTTCATTGTTCCAGTATGATCCTTAATAGGAAAAAATATACTAAATCTAATTATTTCACCCACTTCCGACAGGACCGGTTCGAACACACTTTATACATATGACCAGACTTTTTTATATCCTAATTATCCTTAGTTAATTTGATTAACCATATTTAAGTCTTTCACACTTAATTAATCAAACTCTCCTTTAGTAATTTATTTTATTTAAATTCTATTAATTATCATTTAATAATTCCTTAATATATATTTGAATAAGTAAATAATTAGCCCTATCTATTTACTTGCTTAAATCACACTTCTTCTTATTTAATTCCATATGTAATCATATTAAACATTTATTATCATTAGTAGTTTTTAAATGAAATCATTATTAATTAATTTATTAGGGTGCTACAGGTCAGAACTCAAAACGTCCAGATTCGTAGATAGTTACACTCACATTTTTGATTTGGAAAGAAATCCAAGTTCATTTCTAGTGTCTGAAAATATCTGCTCAATGACCTATTTCATGGAGTACACTGTTGGTGTCCTCATTCACAAATGGTATAACTATGTCAGTCTTTGTAATCATTTTCAAAATCTGATGGTGGTGAAGAGAGCTATTAAGGACGCTGATCAAAAAGTCATCATAGTTGATGATAATTTTTGGGCTCGAGCAAAAGCGTGGGACATGTTATTTGTGAAGGTTCTAAAAGTTCATTCAGTTGGGAATTATGGATATTCTACTGGGAGAACGTTTGGTTAATGGAGTGTGTTCATTCTGTAATCAGATTGATCTCACCATCCCTACTTTTATTCTACGATGTAGCAGTGCATCTAATCTGGGCGGCGAGGAATGATGAGAGTACGGAAAAGATAATAATGGGAATGGATAATAGTGATCCACATCAGTTCGATGACATATCTTTCACTCTAGATGATATGTCGGTGACCCCCTACCTCGTTCTATTGTACACCACTATCCTAGTCGAAAGGCTAAGTGTTA
This sequence comes from Allium fistulosum, assembly GCA_030737815.1. Classification (NCBI taxonomy): domain Eukaryota; kingdom Viridiplantae; phylum Streptophyta; class Magnoliopsida; order Asparagales; family Amaryllidaceae; genus Allium; species Allium fistulosum. The sequence continues at coordinate 370,352,312 of CM060902.1, read as the reverse complement.
TGATACCGTTGTACCTTCCACTACCCCTGCTCCTATTTTGCAACCTCCAATCGGTGGAAGGTAGTTATGAATTGACTTCGTGATATGAGTGATTTCTAAACATGACATAAGTACTGTAGCGACCCACCTTTTCACCCCCCAAATGTCGACACTAATACATCTACGGTATTTACGTGTCGAGCACCCAAGTGCTAGAAAGGCAGATTGTTAGGATCATGGTTTTAAATCTCCTATATCTTGTCCGAGATCTCCTCCGTGATCTCCTTTTCACACTCTGACAAGATGAAATATCAAAACTCATTCATCTCTCCCTTGACACTAATTTCGTCCGAAATATTCAAATCTCACCCAAATATGGATCAAAATATCAATCCGAGATCTCATCCAAAATTTTATATTTTTCTTCTTTTACATAATCTTCACATTGATTCGAAAGAAACTACTTAATCTAGTTGCTATTTACGAACTCCTGGAACATATTTTTCACTTTATATCTTGACAAGTCACGACAAAAGAATTCATTTCATTTCTATGTGCAAATAAGAGGATATAGTTTAATCATTACCAAATAAATTAATCTAATCAAGCTACCATTCTTCTCCAAAACATTAATTTTAATTCATTTTGCTATGTAAACCATTACAATTTTTAATTTTACTTTGAAAATTACAGTTATTAAATAAATCATTAAAAATCAATTTTAGATGCATAAGTTACTCCAAAATATTTCCAAGATGTACTTCAGAGCCCAAGATGTTAATCCGAGATGTACACCTGAGATATATTTATCTCATTCGAGATCACCTCCAATATGAAATGGCTTGTGTGAAAATTACGGGATGAAACGTGACAGAAATCTGAGATTTAAAACCTTGGTTAGGGGAAAATAAAAGGTAAAAGAAAAGAACAAGGAAGGAGAACATAATATTAGAATCTCCGATAAGATTTCTACTCACTGAGGTCCTGAGCTTCACCTTCTATTGGATTTGACACGTCCATAATGAACTCTTTCAGATCTCTTCTTTTTGATATATATACAACAAGAGATTTGTATATATATTAGATTTAGAAGATTAAAGATTTGGAGGAGAATAGGTTGAGAAAATAAACAACAAACAAAGATAGATACATAGGATTTCTTACTAATTTAGTTTCCAGAATCTATAAAGAGACAAATTGACTGAGCTTCGCTAATGTTCACAAATATTTTATAAATAAAAGTGAAGGGGCTAGTGGTTGGAACGTACCAGAACCGTCAGATGACGGGCGATTAAAAATAATAAAATATGGTACGTTAAAATAACCAAAACCCTAGCCGCCACTTACACCCAATGGTCGACCGCCACACCAGTCGACCACGACCAGTCGTGGTCAAGGGGTCAACCACTCCCCTGTTTTGGGAACGTTTATTACTTGCCATTGATTTAATTTGTTTACTTCCTTAATTATAATTTAACATTAATGTTAATTTTGACGATTCCTTAGCCCTCAAGTATAATTACTGCTAACTTTAGAATTTTAAGTTTAGGAATTGATTATTTATTTGAATTCGGATTCTATTTAAATTAATTTGAATTTGAAACTTCAAACATCCATAACTTTCTCGTTTGAACTTCGTTTCAACATATTATATATGAAAATTGATTAGAAAATCGCCATGAACGCAACGACATAACTTTCGCGGTCAAATTCCAATTTTACAAATTTTCATTTTCCCCTATCTTATTTACATTAATTTATGGTTGATATTACGGGTTGTTGCATTCTTCCCCCTTAAAAGGATTTCATCCCCAAAATCTTTCCAATGGGCGAATAGTGTAACATGCAATAAACATCCATGTAATACAACCAAGTTATCTACACAACCATCTACTCAACCAAAAGTGCAATATGATTATGTACTGCAGAAGCTGACGTACAATAAGTGAGCTCAATCCTAGCGTGAGTGCGCGATCATGACATATAAGTACGTATGCAAACACCTTAAATATGCAAAAAAAATTCTACATGAGTGAAAAGTGTAGCAACCATCTTCTATCATCCAATTTAGCAATCACAATGTAATCAAAACTTAATTTTAGAGAGGAAAGTTTACCAGAGATAAGCTTAGGATGAGAAATTCTCATGCTTTCCGCTAGATTTTCTCCACATTGTACTCGAACCAACCTAATTTCTTTGTTTTGGAGTTTCCTAATTCCATGCTCCACAATCCATCGGTGGCACAGGACGCTGTTGGCTCCATCTCAATATCCCCTAATTGATTAGGCTCTACCACAATGGCCGTGTTATAAAGCATTTTCTCAAATGTGAATTGTGGAAAACATCATGGACTCCTGCCAATTTATCTAGTAACTCTACACGATATGCAAGTTTTTCTATTTTCCCAAAATTAGGAAAGGCCCAATAAATCTTGGTGCCAACTTCCCCGAGTTTCCAAATCCTACAACCTTCACATGCTGCCCAATCAACTCAATCTTTCCAAAGTCTAGTGAATTAAATCTGGTCTGAGTAGGATTTTGTCTGTGTCTTCTCACCAACAAATTTGGCAATTTGCATGGCCACCCATAAAGCACTTTGGAGGGTGGTATACGAGTCATCGATTGGTGACTATTATACGCAGATTCTACTAAATGTAAATGCTACTCCTAGTATCCTCCAAAGTCCATGATGCAAGCTCTTAATAAATCCTCCAAAATCCTATTCACCCTTTTCGTTTATCCGTCGGTCTACAAACTCCTTCAAAATTCGCTAGTAAGTAATGGGTTCCTATCATTAATGATGCTAACTGGAATTCCATGAAGTCGAATCACCTCCTTGATATAAATTTGTACTAAAGACACTGCGGTCTTATTACTCCTAACGGAAATTCTGCCACCTTCTACTTTATCGTAGCCCAAAAGCAAATTCTCTTCAAATCCTTATACATTCTATCTCTTTCTTGAATGATGACAATCTACAAGCTAAATTTATTTTTCTCAAAACCCTAAAATTTCTATGATTGAAGCATTCTTTTGTTTTTGGTTGCTAACCTAATTTCCTCGTTAACTTCTTGTCTTATTTACCGTTCTTCGCTAGTTAAATGTCCGTATAAAAATTCTTTATTTATGTTGATTCTCCATACACATATATTTATCAAGCGTTTTAATCACATCCATAAAATCAACACTGTGATAAAACAGGGATATATCTTATACCATATCTTACGCTTTTTCAATAACTAAGGGAGGCAACTAGTGATTACAATCCAGAAATTCTAAATGAAAATTTTGTTGGAAGCTGCTTTTTATCATCAACCGATGTAAATGGTGTTGAGGTCCTGATACTACTTACGAAATTAAGATGGCATTCTTAATATGTCATTTCACTATCGCCTACTTTTGCTAATTTTCCTTCTTGGTTTCTAATAAATGCGGTCCATCTATTACTTTAGTTATATATCCATAACAACTGTTTATTAATTTCAAAATTGGACCATCTTTATTCAATCCTCATTTAATCTTTTATAAATTTCAAAATCCATTTATTACTTCGATTCAATTCTTTCATAAATATCATATTAAACTTTTCCTAATCAGTCTCCTTTTTAATTCCTTTTAACTCTCATCAATTACAAATTTATTGTCCATTAAATTTGTAATCAATGTCCTTAAACCTTAATCTTTTAATTACTAAGTAATTTGTGTATAATCAGAAATTATGCTATATATATAGTCGTTAAGCAAGGTTATACGTGTATGTGTATTTTTAACTACTAATTTCTAAACTAGAACACTTATTGTCACATTTTTAATTTATCAAAGCTATCATCCTAAAAAGGATTATCGTTATAGTTTTTCATAAATTAACCACAAATGAGACTTTTGCCTTGTTTGAGATTACAAGGGAATATTTCTTCCTTTTATTGAAATAGACAATGTAAACTACAGAAAAGAATATCCATATCTTATACATCTCTTTCCCAATTTGGTACAACCCTTGTAATTCAAATAAAGCACTTTTATACATATTTTTAAATTAGTTAATATGGAAATTACCTAGAAACTGCTCCAAAATCAAAATATAGATATTCACATTCTGGGGACAACCTAATTTACAATCCACATATCTGGAATATCTTAACAACTTTACCATCTTCTACAAACAAAGGTTTGGGACTGATTTCAAATTTCCAAATCAGGTTGTACATACTATTCCCATTTATTCGTATCCTAAAACCTTTAACATGTCTTACTTATGTATTGGTCCCTGTCTACTCTATAAAAATTTGGTTTAGCTCTAACCATTCCTTGTAAAACTAAAATTTCACAGCCATGAGTTTCCAAATCCAAAATCTTTACCTTTGAAAATATAAACTTAGAAACATTTATCAAGAATTATAATTACTTAGTTCCAATGAGTAAAATAATTTTCGTTCTCAATCAAAGATTTAAGGTTTTCAAAAAGAAACTATGAAAATTTTCCCTTCTTAATTACTTCCTACAATAAAGGCTTTTTTGAAAGTACGATTTTTAACCCAAAACATTCAAAAACTCAATTATCGTACCAAATAATCTTTCATTTCAATTTTTCAAAAACATATTGTATAACTATAAACAATGAAAAGTGGATTAGAGAATGATAACTTCCATCCTATTATTTCTAACTGGATTACTAATCATACTTTTATAAATTCCTAATGTCATTACCACCTCAACTATTATTCTCTTCAATTCCTTACACAGGAATGTTACTCCCACCTACCTTATCGAGCATTCTTAATCTTTTATTCTTTTTAATCAAGTGTCATTTTCATTTATACACCACTTTAAAAGAAGTTTAAAGAAAAGTACTTCCAATTTTATTTAGTAGGAAAAATATCAAGTCTAACTTACTAGTACACCCACATCTACCTCGAGCTGCATTGAAGGAAAATAGGGCAAGGCGTGACACTAGGAAGGTTGCCCTCACATCGAGAAAAATTAGATATGAAGAAAAAGGAATTAAATCAATCAAACTCATACTGCATATGGAGCTATCTTGAAGCTACGGTACTTAACCCGACCTGAACCCTACCATCCAAAGAATCGCGGTAGAAGACATATACTTCACTCATATATAAACAGGGGCAGGTAATAATGACAATACATAAGATCAAAGCAGAATAAGAATACTGCACCAAGGCATAGGAGGTAGTACATGTTGAACTGAGATGATCGCATCTCCAAAACTCATACTTCGTCAACATCTACAAGAACAGGTTTGCATAGCACATACCAAGGGTAACCTAAGGAGTATTGCAAGGGGTCAAAAGCAATCCAAAGGGCTACATGGAGGGCCACTCATAATACGCTTCAATGTAAAACCATACTTACAAGTACACAAAAAAGATATGGAGCTCCTACTTTCTCTCATCAGCAACCTGAGCAAACTTGTAATGAGAGAAACTCAAATTGCAATCAGCTTAGATCATGGCTAGCCCCGAATACGTTCCAAGCGTGTGTCAAATCAACTTTCAGAATGAAACAAGGCAGTGCAACTCCATTTCTTAAAGATATGATAGCAAGCTAGGCAAAGACATTGGAGATACCAACCCCTCTACCTCTATCAACAACCTATGCAAATCAGCAACAAAACCAACCTGAGTTACGGCCAGCTCAAGTCATGTCCATGAGCGCTGCAAACAAATGCCCAAGCTAAGGTAAGGTAGTAAAACTTCACCCCGATATGATGTCAAACAAACAAGTGCAAATAAGCATGCAACATCACACGGAGATCATACATCGGTAAATACAGATATGATGGTAATATCTCAAAGCCAAGGAGTGACACTTAATGTCCTCCAAAGGACTCACATGCAAATTCAATTCAAATTCGGATTCTCCCGCCACAACTTTGAATATCCCACACTAATTCCAGGAGTTCCCACCATCACTTAAGCTTACTCCCTGTGACGACCCCCTTACACTTCCGACGTTCATATGACCAAATAATGCGCTTTTGAAGCATCCAGCCAATGTAGGATGGTTGTCAAGGGATAGAAAAATAAATAGAGAAGAGGAATAGAAGAAAAAAGAAATAAATAAAACGTCACACAATCACACAATCTGTTGTATATCTCACAGCGCATCAGATAAAATATAATAATTATCACAGATATAAAACAAGCGAGATAACAATAACTATATAAACCATATAATTCGAGTACAAAGGCTCATATAGTTATACAAAACAGTAATAGAGTTTATACAGCCGATAAATAAACTCAACTAACAAACTGTCTCTAATAAATAGTAAGTCAACACTGTCAAGGCTCCACAGTGTCACACAGCGGAATAGACAATAATAACTCAAAATATAAATATGGGAAAGCATCACCATCTGCCAGTCAATCTGTACAGCTCCAAGTGCTGTTCACACCTGCTACCTAGTCTACTCATTTAAGAGCACCTGAGATATTAAGAAGCAAAGCATAAAACCTCAAGTCAGACAACAGTCTAGTGTGAGCTATAAATAATCTCAAAACACTATAAAAGTCGGTATAATATATGGAACAGAGGGTGTGGAGAATCATACCTGACTTGTCCCTGCATCTACAGAGTTAGCACGTAAAATGGAATGTATGCCACTATATGATAGTCATTATGAGTGTACTATACCTCAAAGTACTAAGAATGTCTAGATACCGGCATCGGTAATACCTACATCGTGTGACATCCCTAAGGTGATAGGAACAGTCAAAAAAAATGGCATCCAGCATCCATCCTCACATTCACTCACTCAATGCATTAGATATATGATTCTCGTATGGCCACCCCCATAGAGCCAAGAACTACTCAATGTCCCAGTTTCTCGATACTCGAATCCATGCCTCTCGGTCGGCTAGGAACTAAACCACCCGTCTGATAGTCCAGGGATCGAATCAGTAAACATCCTCTGATCCGGGGCACACCCTCTAAGCAATGTGAGCATCCTTACATACCCTTGCTTTATGAGTACACCGAAACCCACTGATATCAATGATACCTTTGCACACGTCATCCATAGCAGAGCTCATTTCGGAATTGTCCTTACAACTCCTATCTGATGTCGTCGCGGTTGGGAACTACTCTAGACAACCATCATAAGTCATAGAGTGTCAACGTGCATCCCATAACCCTCCTCCGACTGTCCCATCAATATGATTCATCATCGCCTACTCTGCATCCTGAAGTACAGTTATCCATCGTTGAAGCCGTCACTTCCCATCATGGAATCATCATTGTTGAATCATGGAGTCATCGCGTTAAAGCATCACTACTTCGCTTCAGCGCCAAAACCACTCGTCGTAGAGCAGTGACACCAAAATAAAACGTCAAATGAATGAACCATTACATCCCGCTCCTCGAAGGTGCTCCATCGTCCATGTCAAAATTGGCTAAATCGACCATCATCAATAGTGGTAGATATCGACCACTCCATAGTAGTCGATAATGACCATTTTGGTTGTATGCTTAACCAAAAATGATAAATACAAACTAAATGAAAACGTCCGGCATCTCTCTTGAAGTCCGAAGCACATATCTAAGTCCGTCGTCCTTCATCTTCTGATCGGTCAGCACGCACCAATACTCCTCTACATATTTATCCCATCCATTCGAGTTTATCACTGTTTGTGCGCTTAATCGATATGCATGAATCAGCTGAGTCCCCATCGTGTGTGCATTCGATCGATATATACTAAACTCTATCTAATGGGATTTTCTTATATCGCCTTCGAACGACTTTTTCAACCAACTAACAAATAAGTAAACATGCAACCAACAAGCATAGAGATGTCTATAATAGCCTACATATATCTAGCATAATACAATACAATCCATCCAAAGCAACCAATGTAGGATAAATATCAGTAGTAGCCTAATCTATCAATATCGGCAAAAAAGTGCGTAAATGGGAAAACTGTGACATTCAATTTAAAACTATTTTAAACACTTTTAAATTCTTTTATAAAATAAGCTATAAGTCTAAGTATTTTAGAAATCACATTTTAATGTTAGAAAACATTTCAAAACGTCGTTTAATACTATACTAACAATCATAGTATGGTGAGAGACAATATCGCTCACCTTAACCAAATTTGACCAAACAATCGCCATGTCATAGAGTTCTCCATTTACAAAAAAGGAAACGGCATCCAAAACGGACCTCATATGCAAAAGATATGCAATATAAGTTATCAGTTTATTTAAATAATTAATTAACTAAAACAATAATTAACTTAAGCTAATTACCCTTCATTTGCTAATCATCCTTCTTCCCAAACTAGTGCCTATATGTGCACATATTAGCCATGCATACAAACCCAAAAATGTAAACTTCATCCATCGAATTCTTTCTCATTTATTGACAAAACGATACGCTGTCTTCGCCAACGAGATTCCAAATCTCTTCGCCCGGACCCATCGAAATGAAATCCAGTTGTGCCTCCTTGATCGTGACCGGTGGAGCTCTTTGGTCCATAAAAATGTCGCAACTCATCATAGGGGATCAGACCCAAAATCAAGAGCATGGGGTGATGCCATTCGTTGAGAGAAACTCGTATGCGCCATCCGTCTCGCTTCTCGTCGCCTCTAGCCTTCTAGAACCGAAACCCTAGTCGACTACCCTATATATTGATCTCGGTTATGTCACATCGCACTAGTCAAAATGGGTATGGGATCGAAGATTTCTTCAATACGGACTCGATGGAGGTGGTTTCGTATTTTTTCGTGGAGTAGGTTGCTCGATTTTGATTTTTGAATGAGCAAAGAGGAGGCGACCATGTTTTATTGGAGATGGAGATAATAGAACAATAGCCAGCCAATAGAAATGTAGGGTTTTGGAAAATATATACTAATAGTATATTCATTTTATTTAATTTCTCAAATAAAACGATCGTGCGTTTTGAGCTCATACTATCAAACGACATATCATATCGCCACGAAACTCGTTTGCATGTATCACCTCATTTTTTTGGTCCCGATGATATAAATTTCATCGATATCTGAGACTGCACTTCGGGATGTTAATTCACGCTTTTTGAGATCATTTCGGCCATCAGATCATCCAATCTCCAAATATAGCGATCCATATATTTATTTTGATTTGCAACGTCAATACAAACTCAACAGAAATGGTCTCGAGTCCTGATTCGATCAAATGCAAAAATTAATATTTTTGGGATCGTTTATCAATTAACGATTAAATATTTAGATCAATCATTTAAATATTTTACCGTTAAAATTACAGGTCGTTGTATTCTTCGCTCCTTAAAAGGATTTCATCCTCGAAATCCCAAGGACGAAACAACACAACCCAATACCCTCACATAAGCAATGACATGTGAAAATCATCACTTATCAATTCTCAACAACGATCATGGAAAGCGATCACAACAAAGGGAATAAACTCGGAATCAACTAGAGCCATCATTCTCATCCCTAAGTACAATCAGTATCAAATCCGAAATCAATGTGGCTAAACCAAACGTCTAAGTCAGGCACTTATTTCCAAAGAAATGGATAATGAAAAAAAGCGCCAACTCACTAATCAAAAGACAAGTCAACTAAATATTGTACATTGCCGACTCTCTCAACTATCATCAACGTCTAATATCATATACATTTACTTTTCTCTCAATTTTGGCTTATGTCATGAATATTTTTGGCAGCACCTCCTTTGCCCGACTAGGTCTGGGAAAAATGCCGATACAACATAAACATATATACAACTCATATATGAGACATCTCATATCTGAGGCATCTCGTTTCGAGGATAACCAAACATATATACCCAAATCTACACTATAATTGTTGCATACCTCTTTATAGTAATAGCATTTTATTTAAATGTGAATATAAGCGGATAAGCATCCAAATAGCCAACACTTGCTTCCATGTACCTGATCAAGTACTCAACAAAGAGGATTAAACACAATAGCAACATTATAATGTAAATGGGCATACAAGATCATATAAATGGTGGTCATCTCAAGTAAATGTGCTATAGTAAACTATAACTATCCCACATGGCTAATAACCATAGAAGCAAAAGTAATCGTATCAAATGCCAAAAATCAAACATCAATAGGCACATATAAGATCAACCATCAAAAAGTAACATCCATGCCTATCGTACCATGCAGACTACTAAACTATCTAGCATAAAACATCAAATATGATATCTAACATGAAAGTTGGCGAACAATAGAAATCTCCCCCAATGAAGAGCTCCGGACAAGGTCCCCATGCTCGCATCGGTCACCCATATGCAATCGCCTTCGCTTTCACTTAACTGAACCTTTACCACTCCACTGCCTCCCTACTAACCAGTTTCGTACCACATCTATCAGTATAAATAGGCCTATGTAACAACCCGTGATTGCAATTACCAAATAATAAATTAAAATTTTGATTTTAATTTAATTGGAGCTATTAATTAATTTTTAATGTGGCTAATTTGTTCAAAAGTTAGTTATTTTGAATAAATTAACATTTTGGGCTTAAGTGTAAAATGGAGAATTTAATGGAAATTAATTAGGGTAAATGGAAATTTATAATATTGCAAAATTTTATATGTGTAAAATAGTGCAATATTTGAATTGGGAATTTAATTGCAAAACGGTTATTTTTGGGAAATTTTGACTAAAAGATGTTTTGGAATAATTAGGGGTTAAATTGTAAGTTGGCAAATATTGTGATGTAAAATTTTATAACTATAGCTAAATTATTTTGGTAACATATTTTAAAATTTTATGGGTAAATAATGTGTAGTTTATATTTAGAGAAATTAGCTAACTTGAGATATATAACATATTCCAAGTCCTAATGGGTATTAGGCCCACTAACCCACTTCCATTAGCCTATAAACCATCTTCTACCCATTTGTTTCAGCCAACATCTCACTCCATCAACCCTTAAACCCTAGAGAAAAACCTAATTAATGGCCTCCATTTGGTAGAAGGTCCATTTTCCTCTCCACATAGCTAATCTAGGTTAATACAAGTTAAAAGGTAAAGCAATCCTTCTCTAATCACTCTTTAATCTTCATTCTAATTTCTGAAATTAATTTTTAATACATGGTTTTTGGTTTATTTTTGTTATGAAGCCTCTTGATCTCCTCTCTCTAGCTTTTGGAGTGCACATCAAGTGTTTGTGCATATTTTTCTTGCTTGGGAAAATGGTAATATATACTAGCTGAAATTATAATTAGTTTATTACTGTTAGTAAATTAGGAATATCTCATTCATTTTAAATCGGAATTAAGATTTTCTTGATGTTATGGAAAGCTTATTCTGTAGCCTATAACGTTTATGTTTTGTGATTTGCCAAATTTTTAGGTTTGAATGGTCGAAATCACGTTTGTTTGTCGCTGACCTGACAACAAACTACAGGATTGAGAAAATAAAAACCTGAAATTGATTTGGCCATAAGTTACTCGTTTCTTTTCCAAATCTAATAATTTTGGATGTTCTGGAAAGCATAGATTTAGGGCTAAAAGTTTCATGTTTTGAGTTTCATGAAATTTTGAATTTAATTTGGTCAAAACTATGCATTCTTACCACTGTCCCGAGAGCACAACGACAGTGATATAGAATTTAGATCTGAGAATTGTTTTAGTCATAGAATTTTCATCCCCGATCGGAATTTGACGATCTTGGTCATTCCGAAAAGCATAAAACATATGCTACAGTTTTTGTGCAGTGAGCTTTCTGTAATTTTGAGGCTAACTAGGGTAAAAATTGATTTTTCTACTATCTTCCCGAGAGCGATACACATATTAGCTCGGTGGATGAAACTGAAACTATTTTGGTCATAACTTTTGAGCCGCTAGTCGGAATTTGACGATTTTGGTCTCGTTGGAAAGATGGAGTTACGAACTCCATATCTGGAAAGTTTGGTCATCATCTGAGTTCATTAGACCCTTCGAATTTCCTGTCAGAGTTGAACCCAGATCGTTGTGCAAAACAGTGCATTTCTCCCTACGAGGTCTCGAAGTTGCTGGTTCAGCCTCGATATCATCAAGTCAATTTGGTGCCAAATTCCAAACACCTCCTATAAGTTCTCCCAAAACCCATTAGTGAATGATAGGTTTCAACGACTTACAATGCTATTGGCACACAATGGAATTACACTGTCCATTCTACATATAACTCAACAAATTTGGATGCCATCCTACTAGACTTAAAGAATATAAATCTGCTCTATCAACTGTGACTCAAATGCTATTCTATTCTCTACTAGTCCTTGGCATTCCATCGATAAATCCCATCTCATCCTTGCGGAGCAGCCATCTCAGTCGAGTTCGCACTACGTATCCTCTATAGACACTACTAGTACCTCTGATTTAGCCATGATCTCCATTAGTTTAGCTTCACGCCTCCAACTAGTACCGATCTGCTAAATCAAAGTAGGTTTAATAGTCAATCTGGTCGTCATCTTTGGCACTAACTTACATCGAGTTATAGAGTCATAACCAGTGATAAACTCGAGCAATGTCCACTCTATGAATATCGCTCCAAAATCGGTACATCTTCGACTCAAAACAAATACTACCGTCGCTAACTCTAAATGAAGAGTTAGATACTTCCTCTCGTGCGGTTTTGGTTGTCGACGAACATATGCGACAAACTTACCTTTCCACATCAATACCGCACCTATTTAAGTAACACAGGTATGCGTGTACTATCGACTACTCATCCGTACTCGAAATGAGTAATATCGGTTCACTCGTCAACCCCTCTGTCGGACTCACTAACGTGTGTCTGCACCTCGTGTCTGAAATAAAAGTCTGATGCTTGCTCATCAAATCGGTTAACGGTGCTGCTACCTTTGAGAAGTACTTAGTAAAGCGTATATAACATCTCGCCAATCCAAGGAAAAACTTCTCATCATCGGTCGGTGTTTTCTCAACACCCACAATACAATCATCAATCGTGTCTTGTGCTCCTCCTTTGTCCATGAGTAAAGAAAAGTATCTGTTATCCCGCTTTTTGGTCAAAGCCGGAATATCAAACAAATTGGAAAGAAACGATGGGTATCAGGATTGGAGGTCAACTGGAAACAAGGTTGTAATCGATGTCGTCAAAATTTGGCCGAGCTCCGATCAAGGCAGAATTGATTGGGAATGACAATCAAGGTTAGGAGAGGCTATGTTTCAATTTTCAGGACGATCGGAGTTCGTATGCACGAGATATGAATGAATTAAAATGCATAGAGCACGGTTCGAATCGATGTACTTCGCATCGATGGATGTTGGTTTGAATCGATGAAGGTCCGAATCGATTGAAGTTCACTGCACTTCGTATCGATATGGTTCGTATCGATGAAGATGGAATCAGTCGTCTGTTCTGGGACAACATGTTCGAATCAATCAAGACAAAGCATAATACTTCGAATCCATGGGGCCAAGGAGAGTTCGAATCCATCGGATTAGGGTGCTTCGTATCCATCAAAGAGAAGGTGCTTCGAATCCATGTAATCGAAGAGCCTTTGTATCAATCGACTATGGCCTACCTTGATCGATTCGAAGGGATCATCCATTCGATCGATTCGAAGGCAGCGTACTTTCGAATCTGTTGCCTCAAATTCACTAGGATAGGATGGCTAAAACCATGGACTCGACCCAATCAACACGGCGAGGAAAGCGGATCAAGCCCTGAAGATGAGGCCACTTCACCAAGCGCGCATGCGACTTGATCGAGTCGAAGGAGGTGGATACGAAGCAATGGATTCGAATGGATGGATTCGAAGACGACAACCAGCGAAATACCACAACTTGAATCGATCATAACTCGAGATCTACGAGTCCAAATGCTATGAAATTTTCACAGTAGCTTGAGCACATGTTGAAGAATGTTCACACCAAATTTCAGCTCGATTGGACAATTTCTTGATCGATTCGAACGTAGCTTCGAATCGATCCCAAAGTGGGCCTGGATTTCCAGAAAGCGGACATGTGGGCCCCCTCACGTGCCAGAACTGGTCTCCCTTCAATTTAGGCAAAATATCAGCCTTCTACACCTATAAATAGACCCCCTGGTCATTCAGAAAAGAGGTGGGAGAATTCTAAGTACCAAAGAGCGCCCAGATTCTGCTAGATTTACTCCAGATCACCACCGCTGCTTTAGATCGAGACTTAGCATATAAATTCAGTTGTACTACAGTATAAACAACTGTAATCAGCAAGGATAATCAATAAAAGATAAAACTTTGGAGTGGACGTAGGCCGGAGATAGCCGAACCACTATAAATCTCGTGCTTCTGTTCATTATTTCTGGGTTGCCGTTTGTTGCTTGTTTAGATCTGATATTTGTGTTTGAATATTGCTGATTTGTATTCATACACTGGTGCTTTCACAATACTTGGGGTTTGTGACCATTTTTGGCGCAAACACTTTGGTGCTTTCACTGAGAGGAACTAGCACCCGCTACACCAGATTCAAAGCTTAAATTTGAAATTTTAAGGATTCAGATTTGGCTCTACAATGACTCGATAGACAAGACAAAGAGCTGAGAGGAGCCAACAGGGAGGAAGTCAAGAGGCATCCTCCGGAGCTGGAGAAGGACAAGCTTCGATTTACATTACTTGAGATGAAATGGAAGCTATGACAAATTCATTGCAAGAGAGATTGTTGAAGAGTCAAAATGATATGATGCAGACCTTCTTTGAACAGATGAGAGCGGCAGGGATGCAGAACTTAGGACCAGCCACAACGGCTGTTAATGTGGAACAAGGAACAAGGGTTGCAGAACCCAACAAAGAACAGAATACAGAGCTAGAGGGCAATCAACAAGGGCTTGGGGGTAGGCTCGCAGGATCCAATGCAGGAGGACCTTTAGAGGGAGTTCAATAGGCTAGGGCCAACGTTGCTGCTAGTGAGCCACATGAAGAATATGTGCCGGAGTTCCCTCGGGATCACGGGGGGCAACCCCTGATAAACAACGCTGGATTAATGGAAATCATTAGGAAGACTATGCGTGGAGGTTCGACAATAGAGACTTGGAAGGAGTAAACAGGAGTCCGTTCGCTCGGGAAATCAGGATAGCTCAGAATCCGCCTAAGTTCAAGTTACCTAGCGTGGAAGTATATAATGGCAAGGCTGACCCGACTGATCACTTGATGGGATACACTAGACACATGGAAGTGCTGGGGGCATCAGAGGAAGTGATGGCCAGATGTTTCCCGTTGTATTTGACAGATCTAGCCGCAATGTGGTTTAGGCAGTTGGAAGAAGGATCTATCAGGACTTGGAGGGAATTGGTGGATAGGTTTCTGGGACAGTTTCGGGTTCATATCAAAAGACCTAAGAACGTGATGACGTTAACATCGGGAAAGCAAAGGACAGATGAATCGCTTAGAGCATTTTTAACTCGATTTAATGCGGCAGTTGCTTCGGTGGATCGGCCGGATCCATTGATGGTTTTGATGGCGGCAGTGTCGGGAGTCAGAGAGGATTCAGATTTTAAGGTATCTTTAGTACGAGACCCACCACTGGATCTCAGGGAATTCTTTCACGAAGCTGAAAGGTTCCTTCGGCAAGAAGACGCATGTATGGATTTAAAGTTAAAGGAGGTGAATGCGATTGAGGGTGGAGGACCATCCAACGGAAACCTGGATAAAGACAAAGGAAAGAGGAAGCTGGACGATGATTCAGGAAAAGCCGGGAAGCGATGGAAGGATCCAAAGTTTTCCACATACATAGGATTAAACGAGACGCAGGAACGGATATACATGGAAACCCGGAATCGCCTTCCTTACCGGAGGTCGCCTAGGAAAGAACCTTCTGAACGAGAAAGGGCATCAGGAAAGCATTGTCTCTTTCACGATTTGGACGGGCATGATACCAACAGCTGCAGGCACCTGAAGGACATAATTGAGGAGCATGTGAGGAATGGACAATTGAGGCAGTATGTTGGGGCTCGGAATGCAGCGGTGGAGCAGGAGCAACCACCGCCCACCTCAAGCCATTATGGCATGAGGCCCAGGAATGATGGTCGATTGGTTATCCATTGACCAGGATAATATGAAATAAGTAACAAACCATTGGCGAGCAACCAAGTCATTTACACATGTACGGGGATGGAGATAGCCCTTAGGCATGCTCTGAATGATGATACACCGCGAAGCTATGGTTTGCGAAATCTGTTTTCCTTTGTTTTTGGATTGGACACTCGTTTTTCTGGTTTGGTTTTGGAGTTTGGATTGAACTCCTGGTTTTGTTTGCTTTCTGTTTTGGATTTTCGTTCGGATGACTGGTTTCTGTTTTGGGTTTTCTGTTTTAGATGTTGGTTTGGATTTCTGATTTTCGGATTTTATTTGGATTTTGGATTGGATTTTGATTGGATTCTTTTTGGTTTTTGATAAACGGTCATCGGGTATGGATTATGCCTGGCAGGGGGTGAGTCTTTTTGCCCGAACGTGGTAAATTGACTCATTCAGGTCGTCGAGTATGGACTATGCTCGGCAAGGGTCCGGAGTGACCAGGATTCGGCCTAGGACTTAGGCCCCCTATTATCGATTATTGTTTCAGATCGTTGAGTATGGACTATGCTCAGCAAGGGTCCGGAGCGACCAGGATTCGGCTTAGGACTTACGCCATGGAATTACTTACGTCCAGGGACACTGGACCACGGTCGTCAAGTGTGGATTGCGCTTGGCAAGAACCCGGAGAGGTTAGCTCAACGTCCAGGGACACTGGACCACGGTCGTCGTGTGTGGATTGCGCTTGGCAAGAGCCCAGAAAGGTTGTGGATTGGGATACTGACTCGGAGAGGTCCTGGATTCGACTATTGGCTGTTGGATAAGAATGGATCAAAGGCTCGGTCTTTGAGTTCGGATGGACATGGAATTGGCTATGGACTTTGGATATTGGATTCGGAAACTATTCAAAACACGCCTTCTTATCACAAGGCATGTTTTGGGGGGCAAATGTTATCCCGCTTTTTGGTCAAAGCCGGAATATCAAACAAATTGGCAAGAAATGATGGATATCAGGATTGGAGGTCAACTGGAAACAAGGTTGTAATCGATGTCGTCAAAATTTGGCCGAGCTCCGATCAAGGCAGAATTGATTGGGAATGACAATCAAGGTTAGGAGAGGCTATGTTTCAATTTTCAGGACGATCGGAGTTCGTACGCACGAGATATGAATGAATTAAAATGCACAGAGCACGGTTCGAATCGATGTACTTCGCATCGATGGATGTTGGTTCGAATCGATGAAGGTTCGAATCGATTGAAGTTCACTGCACTTCGTATCGATATGGTTCGTATCGATGAAGATGGAATCAGTCGTCTGTTCTGGGACAACATGTTCGAATCAATCAAGACAAAGCATAATACTTCGAATCCATGGGGCCAAGGAGAGTTCGAATCCATCGGATTAGGGTGCTTCGTATCCATCAAAGAGAAGGTGCTTCGAATCCATGTAATCGAAGAGCCTTTGTATCAATCGACTATGGCCTACCTTGATCGATTCGAAGGGATCATCCATTCGATCGATTCGAAGGCAGCGTACTTTCGAATCTGTTGCCTCGAATCCACCAGGATAGGACGGCTAAAACCATGGACTCGACCCAATCAACACGGCGAGGAAAGCGGATCAAGCCCTGAAGATGAGGCCACTTCACCAAGCGCGCACGCGACTTGATCGAGTCGAAGGAGGTGGATACGAAGCAATGGATTCGAATGGATGGATTCGAAGACGAAAGCCAGCGAAATACCACAACTTGAATCGATCATAACTCGAGATCTACGAGTCCAAATGCTATGAAATTTTCACAGTAGCTTGAGCACATGTTGAAGAATGTTCACACCAAATTTCAGCCTGATTGGACAATTTCTTGATCGATTCGAACGTAGCTTCGAATCGATCTCAAAGTGGGCCCGGATTTCCAGAAAGCGGACATGTGGGCCCCCTCACGTGCCAGAACTGGTCTCCCTTCAATTTAGGCGAAATATCAGCCTTCTACACCTATAAATAGACCCCCTGGTCATTCAGAAAAGAGGTGGGAGAATTCTAAGTACCAAAGAGCGCCCAGATTCTGCTAGATTTACTCCAGATCACCACCGCTGCTTTAGATCGAGACTTAGCATATAAATTCAGTTGTACTACAGTATAAACAACTGTAATCAGCAAGGATAATCAATAAAAGATAAAACTTTGGAGTGGACGTAGGCCGGAGATAGCCGAACCACTATAAATCTCGTGTTTCTGTTCATTATTTCTGGGTTGCCGTTTGTTGCTTGTTTAGATATGTTATTTGTGTTTGAATATTGCTGATTTGTATTCATACACTGGTGCTTTCACAATACTTGGGGTTTGTGACCATTTTTGGCGCAAACAGTATCATCAATGAACACAAGCACAGACTCACTTAAGTGATCTCCCAAAACATGACTCAAGAAATCAACAAAGCATACCAACGCATTGGTTAGCCCGAACGGCATAACCAACCAATCGAAAATCAAAGTAGCATACGATATGCAGTGATCGGCACACTCTCACTAACTATTCTCAGTGGATAAAACTCCATCGTAAGGTCCAACTGAGAGATTCGTGCTACGGAGCCGATCGAACAAGTCATCAATAAACATGAGTGAATACTTGTTTGTCATCTCATCCATCTCACGATAATCAAAATACAACCTCAAAGAGCCACCTGCCCTAGTGGTGAACACTATAGATGCATCTTACTCAAATAAGATCCTATGAATAAACACTCGATCAACAGGTCATCCGTTTGCACCTTTAGTCTCCTTTGCTCTTTGAGCATCATATGCCTTAAAGGCATAATTATATGTCAAGTACCTTAACCAGATCGATACGGAACTCAATCCCCATATGATGGTAATCGGTCACCTCATTGAATGTGTCCGGACACACTCCAGCTGTAGGCATAGATAATAACTTATCATGTGGAATATCGAGTGAATATAGAAAACTAACCATCACCTCATCATCAAGTGGGCAGCCAAACACTACCTTCTGCTCATTTTCAGTCCTCATCATTAACAATGGCCTCTCGCAATCCACCGCCTTTCCATACCCCTCCAACCAGTCAATTCCCAGACAATAATACTAAACCTAGTTGAATCTAAAGCAATCAATAACAAACAAATAGACAAACATCCACGAATCGAAAACATAATGTTTTGATAAACCTCATATAACCGAGGAGACAAATCCTCTATTGAATAGTGTTTTAGTTCCAATGCTTTCACTCGACCAAACTATACCAAACTACAGTCATTTGATGGATGTCGTACCATGAATTAACTATAATCCAAATAGAGATTCCACATTGAAAATTAACAGTATTCTCAAGTTAAGAGAAATGTGTAATATTGTCACATCAGTATTTTTTGTCTGACCTTATTTATATTACTAACAAAAAACTATTGAGTGAGTCGTTCTATAGTTATCCAATAAATATTAGTACGTAATCTTTAGGTCCCCCAAGTAGTCATGAGTAATACATTTTCCAACATTTGGAGATAGACAAACCATATGGTAACATTCCCCCATCTTGAGGCCTGAAACTAAGCGCTACGGATGCTGTAGTCATCCATAATATTAATTTATGGTGTTAAAATATGGGATGTTACACATGTATAGTCCGATTAAGCCCTCAACAAGGTTCAACATAATTTAAAGGTCGGTCTACAATTTGGAGTCTCAATTCCAATCTATCTACACATCACTAGATGTGAAGGAATGTGAAAAATCGACGTCAAATAAAATATGTATGGAACACCATAAACAGAAAGCATACTTTGGGTGGTGATGCCCTTCCCGTCTCTTTCGCCGATGGAGCACTTGACGAAATCGAAACGACATTCAATGCATATGCCTCCATAGTTTGTCCCTACTTAGCTTGTTCGGGACAATCCTTCTATAGTGGGTATAAGCTCTCACATTGTAAAGCCTTCTCAATCAGCTTATTGAAGCTCTCTTCAATATGACCAATCAAACTCTTTCTAAGATGGTCACTCAACCTAATGTAAACTCTTCAACCTTTCCGTATAGAGTATAAGTAGGAGTGTAACATCCCTTATCTGGAGGCTCGAAGCTATGTGCTACAGATGCTGCAGTCATCCATAGTATTAACTTTCAGTGACCAGATACGGTAATGTTAATGGTATTCATAATGTCAGAAGCATTTGAATATGAAATAAAATCATCATAGATTAAAACACTTTTCTGATTACATTTCAAAACAACATTTCATATCCAAGTTACATATACCCAAACGTTTCCCAGGTTCAGATCAAATATAATTATTACATAAATACGCCAAGAGCGACATACGAAGATGCCCCCTTGGATGACCAGAGTACTAAATTGTCATAACTAACTTAGTACAACACAGAGGAATAAAACAAACAAAACAACTCCTAAATATAGCTAGCATTAGCCTCCTGCTCGTCTCCGGAAGCTTTATTCGTCCACCTACTAAAACCTGAAAATCTTCAATCCTCTGCCTACTCAAATCAATTGTGAGCACCCGAGAGTTTAAGGGGAAAAACATAAACTTCGAGTCAGACATAAAGCCCGGTGTGAATAATACTATACATCTCAGTTATTTGATATTAGGTGAGACCACGCCGCTTAGCGTAACGGGTTTCCCCTCACTAATATCCTTTTAAAACATATCTTTTGCAAATCTTAATCCTACAACCAAAACTGGTTAAAACAATAATATCAATGTCATGAAAGCATATAAATCAGGTAACAAATGGACTATCTGTCCGAATAATATAGTTTTGTTTGGCTAACTATTAACCCTTGGCTGACTCGGGCCTACCAAACAAAATAAACAAATAATCTAACTTCTGTTCGATACTCTTCTTCTGAACGGTCTGTCCCTAACTTACTTCTCCAAGGTCAACTGATCCTAATGGTTTTGGAGGCTCATCAATAACCTATTCTCACTCAATATACTCCTTTTTGTGTGTAACATCATTTTAGTCTTACATGCAACAAAGCCTACACACTGGAATTTTGCACTAAATTAGCTAAGGGCCAATAGCTAATGTATAGGGAACGACCCTATACTAGTCCCATCTCATATTCTAATATCTGAGTCATTTTACTTAGGGTTAACTACCCATAAATTTTCCTTGAAAACCTTTTCTCTCAAATTGATTTAAACCTTTAAATCATTCTTTAAACAAGGAAAATATACTCTATTCTTTACTCAAATCACCTTGCCATGTTATATATACTTTACGCAAAACTTTATTGATGAAAATATTTGACCAATGAAAGTACCCCTTTCGAATCCATTGAAAGTACCCCATTCGATACAAGTAAAACCTTAGGCCGAAGGCCAAAATATACCCTTTCGAAACCCTTCATAATAAACCTTTCGAAACCATTGAAAAACATCACCTTCGAAAGCTTTAAAACCTTAGACATCCTATCTTTAAAACACTTAACATTGCCTTTCGAAAACATTAGAAACCTTCCTTTTAAGCCTTTCAAAACCATTAGGGAACCAACCCTTCGAAACCTTCATTTAGACCTTTTGAAAGCATCAAAATCCTTTGTAAACATCAAACCTTTCAAAAGCATTGGGTTCAAGTAAAACATATGGAAACCTTTCGAAACCATTTAAAAACCTTTCCTTTCGAAACCTTTGGGTTCTACCTTCAACAGAACAAAAGGGTCATAAAACAAGTAAGTCGAAAGCACTCTTTCAAAAGCATTTCCTAAGTAAAGAGTGATGGTGTCGAAACCAACTCTTCGAAAGCATTGGAGAAGTGGCTTGGTTATAAAAACAAGGTATCCTTTCGAAACCATTTGCTTCGAAAGGTAGAAAGCGACAGCATGGGGTTTCGGCCCCTTCGAAAGCATTTACTTAAAACAAAAGGCGCAACCTCATTTGAAACCATTCCTTAAATCAATTTAACCCCGTCGGAAGCCAACCAAGTTGAAAGCGTTCCTTTCGAAAGCAAAGCAGGTGCATTTTCAATTAAAAGCAGAATAGCGCTTCGACCCCATCAGAGCCCATTGTTTCAACCCAATACCTTCCACCTATATACAATTCCCTATATACCAAATCATTGATACTATGTGCATTAGTTTCGATGGTGATGGAGGCGGAAGTACTAAGTCGGAGCCTAGGTACCGAAAGTGGTGAAACATGTAAAAAGCATGTTTAAACTGATTTTTAGCTTTTTAAAGTAATCTTTTCAACTAACTTGCCTTGTTTGTCAAAATATTATTGGTTGCTAATTTTCCTTTCTAGAAGTACTACCAAAATTTCAGAAATAAAAAATTTAATTTATTTACAAAATATTCCTTCGCCTTTTATAAATATATAAAACGTTTAAGTCCCAAACCTTGAATAATTTTATATATTCATTAATACACTTAGGAAAATTGTACAAAAATTCCTCTAAATCAATTTTTAATATGTTTTCTAACATATATAAATTTCAGACCCAAAACATATATATTTAGCCCAAAATTATTTTAAACCCAAATATCCATTTTCCTCACTAGAAAATTAATATAAAATCCACATTAATTCAGAAAATTATGAAAATTGAAACCTATCTCTAAAATATCATTTCTAATCCAAATCTAAAATTTCAAGGCATTTGGATGTAATTTAATAGGGTTTTCACATTAAAACATATCATAAAATCCATATGAAATATCATAAATCATCAACAAGCATATATATTCATATTAACAATTAAAACATGGCAAATAACTTTGAAAAATAATTCGGATTTCATCCTAAAACCGAGAATAATAGAAAACATGGGATGTAGTCATTATTCACCTTAGCGTTGAGATTAAGGAGTTGAGATTTGAGAATGGTTTGGTGTTGATTTAACTTCTTCCTTTAGCTTATCTTCTTCTTGCTTTCCTAATGGTGGCCGACCTCTTAGTTTTTGTTTGTGAGAGTGAACGTGTAAAATGAATGTGTGTGAGTGTTTAGGGTATAAGAATATACTTATTCCTATATTGCCCTTGTCTACTTACCCTAACTTAATTCATTTTAATTCCCTTAGTTTATTTGTTTAATGGGCACGACTACCCTTCTATTAATCACAAATCTCAATCCCCTAACCATTATATTATATTATTTTAACTAATTAAATATCCTAAATAATGTTACTCAAAATTAGGGTCGTTACAGACTCCCCTCCTTAAAGAATTCCGCCCTCGAAATTACAATAAGGTACACAACAAAATAATCAAAAAGGTAAAATATACCATCAAACAAATCATGATAAGCATCTCTAATCCTGCTCTTAGTCTTCCAAGTATAGTCTCTATCATTGTCACTCCACTGGACTTTAACTAATCTGACTGTCTTGTTTCTTAGTCTTTTCTCATCTCTCGTGACTATACGAACTGGCTTTCTAACTATAGTAATTCGACTTTACTACTAAGTCGTCTAATACAGTTGGTGCTATAGTAGTCTCCGGGTCTCTAATACACTTCCTTAGATGAGAAATATGAAAAACATCGTGGACTCCTACCAAACTGTTCGGTAACTCTACTCTATATGCGAGTTTCCCAATTCTCTCTACAATAGGAAATGGTCCTACAAATCTCGATGCCAACTTTCCTGATTTCCCGAATCTAATCACACCCTTCATCGGTGATACCTTAATGAAAACATGGTCTCCAACAGAGAACTCTAAGTCTTTTCGTCTTCTATCAGCATAACTCTTCTGCCTAGACTAAGCTTCCTTCATCCTAGCTCGAACTAACTCAATCTTCTCTGCGGCTTCTCTAACTAAATCTAGACCAAGAACTAACCTATCCCCCGTCTCTAACCAACAAACTGGAGATTTGCATGGCCTTCCATTCAAAGCATTAAATGGTGCCATCCCTATACTAGCCTGATAAATGTTGTTATATGAAAACTCGACTAAGTGTAGATGGTCTTCCCATGGTCCTCCAAAATCTAGCACACAAGCTCTTAACAAATCTTCCAAGACTTTGTTAACTCTTTCCGTTTGTCCATCGGTCTGTGGATGGTAAGCAGTACTCATCTTGAGCTTGGTTTCTAAAATCTCCTGTAGACTCTTCCAGATCTCGCTAGTTAACACGTAATCTCTATCACTTACTATGCTACTAGGAATTCTATGTAGTCTAACTACATTCTTCATAAATAACTTAGCTAAAATAGGTGTCGTCCTAGTTGACTTAACTGGAATGAAATGTGCACTCTTAGTTAACCAGTCCACTATGACCATTATGTTGATACACGAAGATTTTGATCAATGACAATGAGCTTCAACAAAAAGGAAGAAATACATTTAAAATCAAAGGAAGATCGATGAAGGCCAAAGTGAAAACTTGAGTATGATTTTTATGGGTCCAAGTCTAGATTATTTGTTAAAATCTATCCTCAAGAGATTTGCACGAACACTAAAACACTTCCTTTAAACTTCATTTTTATAAATATTTTTACTGTGCAAATTTTCACAGTTCAGTCGACTGAACAGGCATGGCCAGTCGACTGAAACTGGCACAGAAATAAAAACATGCACAGTGTCAGTCGACTGAACTCCCTGAACAGTCGACTGAACACAGACCTGAAAATTTTCCTTTATATTTTCAGTCGACTGGATCTCCTGCTCAGTCGACTGAATTGATAACTACGAATTTTATGTGAATAGACACTTTCTTTCTTCCAAGAGATGCAACCCTTCTTCAATGGAAATGGAAGCATCTCTTGCATGCACCTCTAGCAAACAAATGCACCTCTTCTACAAGTATAAATACATGGTTTTAACAATTGCAATTTTACCAATTCTACTTGCTTTAATCTCTCTACTTACTTGAACATACTTTCAGATTCTTTTAAGTTTTCAAAAGCAAACCAATTGCTTGAATCTCTGTTTTAACTATAACATCTCTTGATTCATAGCAATTCACATTTCCTAAATCTTCACAAACACTTTGTATACTCTCGAGGATAAGATTATAGGAAAGTTGTACTAAATTGACTCATTAGTGTTATCAAGAACACAACAAGTCAGAAATACTTTTTGTATCCAAGTTGAAGTCCTCTTCGGTAGTTGAGGCAAGAAATCCCGTTCGGTTGTTCGGGTAAGTTGTAAACCTATTCCTCTGGGTTAAGTGAGGGTTGTTGGTTAGTTGAATTCCTAAGAGGAGCTTAGGGACTGGACGTAGGACAAGAGGTCCGAACCAGTATAAAGTCTTGGTGTCTACTTTACTTACTACTTATTACTATCTACCTAGAGAATTTTACTATTCCATATTATACGATCCTACCGCATAGACTCTTTCAATTGGTATCAGAGCAAGGCCGTCCTATAACCATAACACCGTTATTTGACATATTGATAATATGGAAAACAACACAAGCACAACATCTACCTATAACTCTACATTTGCGGAAGGACAATCTACTCAAAGACCTCCTCTATTCAATGGACTAAACTATAATTATTGGGCTACAAGGATGAGGATTTATATGCAAGCAACAAGTTTTGAAGCCTGGAATGCAACTCAAGCAGAACTCGTTGTACCTACAACGGATTATTCTACATGGACGCAAGCTCAGAAGAATGAAGTTAGTGCAAATGCCAAAGCTATGAATATGCTATTTTGCGCTTTGGATAGAAATGAGTTCAACCATGTAAGCATCTGTACTACTGCACATCAGATATGGAGTACACTTAGAACCATACATGAAGGCACAAACCAGGTCAAACAAACAAAGATTTCCATGCTAAAGAACCAGTTCCAAAACTTTAGAATGCGACAGAATGAATCCATCAATGACATGTACTCGAGATTTCAAGACATTCATCATGCCTTAATAGGACTAGGAGAAAAATACACGGATTTTGATATTGTATCTAAAGTTCTAAATTCACTCACTGATGAATGGGAGAGAAAAGTCTTAGCAATCGAAGAAGCAAACGATCTATCTATAATGAAACCAGAAGAATTAATTGGAAATCTTATGTCATATGAAGTTAATATGCAAGCTAAGAAAGATCAAGCACAAGAAAGAAAAAATGTAGCTTTTCATGCGAAAAAGGAAGAATCAGAGTCTGAAGATGAGGATTTAGCATTTATAGCCAAAAATTTCAAGAAAATTTTAAGATATAGAAAAGAAAATAAAAACGGATTCAAAAAGAATTTCTTGAACAAACCTTCATCCTCAAATATAGAATGCTTCAACTGTCATAAGAAAGGTCACATGCAGAAAGATTGTCTAGAGCAAAAGAAGGAGAATTAGAACAAAAACAAGAAAGAAAAATTCAAAAAGAAGGCATTCTCTGTAACATGGGACGATTCAGATTCATCTTCATCTGATAGTGAAAATGATAGCGACAATGAACAAGCAAATGTATGCTTTATGGCTCAGGAATCCGAGGTTAGTAATTTAACTTTCGACGATTTAATTGATGTAAACACTGAACTTTTGAGTACAATAAAAAATCTTAAAAAGAAACTTAAGGAGACACGTGAAAATCAGAACAAGGCTGAGTTTGAAAGGGATATGTTAAAATATGAAAAGAAAATGAAAAAGTTCAAGAGTCTCATTCAAATTCGGAAACTCAACTATCACTTTTAAGTCAAGAAATTGAAACTCAAAAGACAAAAAATGATATAATTGTTTCTGAAAATCATGAATTAAAAACTCAGATTAAACAAGTTAAGTTAGATAATAATAGTCTTCAAGTTAGATTAGATAACATCACTAAAAATGTTTCTAACTTTAACAAAGGAAGAGAAAATTTATCTAAAATTTTAGAAAATTCTCAATCTTCCTCAAATAAACATGGATTAGGATATAAAAAGGAGCCAAAAATTCCTAAAAATATAAAAACAAATTTTAAGAGGAATATTGACTCTAAACAACAAGTGTTATTAAGAGGACCTATTAGAACAAAAGAAGAAACTAAGTTTGTTAAAATTTGGGTTCCAAAGACTAATAACATTTTAATTAGAAATAAATATATTAAAACATTTATGGATAGTGTTCATAATAATAAAAACTATATTTATAAAAAGGATACTGAACCAAATTGGGTTTGGTTTCCTAAGTTCTAACTTTTTAGGGCCCTATTGAAAGGTGGGTACCAATAATTTTATATTTATTTTCAGGTCCCACACAAAAAGAAGAAATGGATATTAGACAGTGGTTGCTCAAAACACATGACCGGTGACAAAGATATGCTTACAAACATCACATACTTTGATGGTGGCTCGGTTACCTTCGGAGACAACTCAAAAGGCTATATCATTGGCAAAGGAGATGTGAGCAATTACGGTACATCAAATTTACCTTTTATTACAAATGTTTCATTAGTTAAAAATCTAAAACATAATCGGTGAAATAGATTCTCAAGTTAAAACTAGAAGTCAACTAAACCAAATGGGACATGTTGCTTTTATTTCTACAATAGAACCTAAAAATTCTAAAGAAGCATCAACAGATGACTACTGGA
This sequence comes from Allium fistulosum, assembly GCA_030737815.1. Lineage (NCBI taxonomy): Eukaryota > Viridiplantae > Streptophyta > Magnoliopsida > Asparagales > Amaryllidaceae > Allium > Allium fistulosum. The sequence goes on along the minus strand of CM060902.1, from coordinate 370,324,854 downwards.
TTGTTGCTATGCAAGAAGAATTAAATCAATTCAAACGCAACAATATTTGGGATTTAGTTCCTCGTCCTAATAATCAATCTGTTATAGGAACAAAATGGGTTTACAAAAATAAAGTAGACGAACAAGGAAATATAACTAGGAATAAAGCTAGACTAGTAGCACAAGGATATAATCAAGAAGAAGGTATTGACTTTGAAGAAACATTTGCACCCGTTGCACGACTTGAAGCAATACGTATTTTATTAGCCTTCGCGTGTTTTCATAATTTTAAACTTTATCAAATGGATGTTAAAAGTGCTTTTCTAAATGGTTTTATAAAAGAAAATGTGTATGTAGAACAACCTCCTTTATTCATACACGAAAAATATCTGGATCATGTATATAAATTAAAGAAAGCTTTATATGGTCTTAAACAAGCACCTCGTGCTTGGTATGAGAGACTTAAAAGTTATCTACTAGATTCGGGATTTCAAATTGGAAAAGTAGATCAAACTCTATTCATTAAAAACACTACTAATGACATTCTAATAATTCAAATATATGTAGATGACATCATATTTGGTTCAACTAATGAAAACTTATGTAAAGAATTCTCAAATATAATGACTAAAGAATTCAAAATGTCACACATGGGAGAATTATCTTATTTTCTCGGTTTACAAATTAAACAATTAACAAATGGAATTTTCTTAAATCAAGAAAAATATTGTGCTAATCCGATTAAACGTTTTGGACTAGAAAACACTTCTGGAAAGCCTACTCCTATGAGTACCACAACTCATCTTGATCGAGATGAAAATGGTAAAAGTATCGATCAAAAATTGTTTAGAAGTATGATAGGTTCCTTACTTTACTTGACCACTAGTAGACCAGACATAATGATGAGTGTATGTTTATGTGCACGATTTCAATCTAATCCTAAAGAATCACATTTAAGAGCGGTAAAACGAATTATACGATATCTTAACAATACTAAAGATTTTGGTCTTTTCTATCCAAAAGAGTGTCCATTCGAGTTAGTATCATTCAGTGATGCTGATTTTGGTGGATCTCGAACAGATAGAAAAAGTACAAGTGGTACGTGCCATTTCTTTTGAGAAAAATGTGTGATCCTCTACGTATAGAGGAGAGCACACATGAGGATATATATATAACACGAACAAAAGGAGCTGCCAACATGCCTGGCAGGTAGCAAGGGGAAAAAAACAAATAGCTAAACTCAGGTACTTCTAAGATGAATTCCGGCAAGGCCACCACCCATCGCACCTCAATATCGAGCTCCGGCATGGCCACCGCCCGATATTAAGATGTTAGAAGTACCAAAAAGGATAAATAAAAAACTCCAATAGTCTGAAACAAAAGAAAAGAATAATCATCTACTCTAGAGAGGATCTGGTGAAGAGAGATCTCTCTGAAAGCTATGAATATGAAGAAGGAGAGCCAAACTGAATAAAAGAACATCCTGAAAATGAACTAAAAGATAGCAGAATCCAATCTGCAAGAAGTCCTGGATAAAGAAACTCTACTCTGATGGCCTCTCTACGATCTGGAATCCAGCAACAAGAGGAACCTGCGAAATGAAACTGATAACCAAACTCCAAAAACCAAAATGAAGAACTCCACACTGAAGACCTGCAAACCAGACAAGAGAAAAACCAGCAACCGACCCAAACCAAACCTGAAAACAAAACTAGGAAACCAAGATAAAATGAATCACTTATTTGTATATAAATAGAATTTTATATCTACATGAGAGAATAAAAACCAAAGAGAAAAATAACGCAAGGATAAACAAGGACCAAAAACAAACAATTCTAAAAAGTAAAGGAAAAAGAACCAACATGAAAAGGAAACAACAAAGAAAACAAGGACTAAAAAAGAATTAAAAACAAAAAATAAAAACAAAATATGAAACTACTCTAAGGGCCTAAAATAGAAAGAGAATTATATTGCATCCTATGAACATTATTTAAATTAGAATTGAAATTAAAATAAGAGTTATTAGCGACAAAATTATTAATGTTAAGATTGAAAATGTAAATATTATTTCTAACCTTGTTAAGATATTCCTTAAAGCAAATGTTATTGGCTAATTTATATTTGGGATTAGAAATCCAATTTAAGCAGAAAGTAGAAATTAAAATTATTAAATTATAATAGTGCTTATTTTTATTATTAAAGATCCTTTGATTTCTTTCAAACCAAATGTACCAACAAGTAATAGTGAATAAAGTATCAAGCAAGTATCTAAAATCCTTCTTAAACTTAAGTCTAAAAGAATTCCAATAGAAAAAACAATCAGAAACTCTAGAACTAATATTAGACTCAAAAATATTAAGGGTCTTAATAAGAATAAAATGAGTATCCATGCATTCATAATAAATATGGTTAATATCTTCAGAGTGCATGTTGCAAAAATAACATTTATTATCAATGTTAATATTTTTCTTTTTTAAAAATTCAATAGTGTTTAATTTACCATGAATGATTAGCCACATATGGATCTTAGATTTTGGAGGAGCATTTGACTTCCAAATAAATTTAAAACAATTAATATAAACACCCGAAAAGTTAATAAATTTGTAAAAGGAATTAGAAGAATAATTCTTACTCTTATCCCACTCCCAACTAATATGATTATTAACATTGTCAATATTATAAAGATTTAGCTTAGCATAAAGCAAATAAAGCTGTCTAAGAGTAGAGCCTACTAAAATACTATTAAAGTTGAAAGTCCAAGGAGGGTCACTTTCAGAATTAAAAACATCAGAAATAAACGCAGATTTAAAGTTACAAATATCAAATAAATCTTTAAACTCATTCTTAAGAGGTGTAGCAGAAATCCAACTATCATGCCAAAAAGATGTATTATTGCCAGAATGCACAATAATATTAACACCTAAGTTGAAAATATCACTACATTTTAAGATGGATTTCCAAAAATAAGATAATTTACTATAAATCGAAGGACTAATTTGATAGAGATTATAACTACCATTGTAGTAAAATTTAGAAATAGTCTCCTTCCAAATGGCATTATCACTAGTATCTCTGAATTTCCATAACCATTTACCAAGAACAGACAGGTTCATATTATGTAAATTAATGACTCCTAAACCACCCTCTTTTTTAGACTTACAGACAGTATCCCAATTAACTAAACATTTAATGCTACTGCTTGGATTATCACCACTCCAAAGGAAATCTCTTCTAATTTTATCTATTTTGTCTATTACCCAATCAGGAAAAAGGTGCATAGACATCCAATAGATAGGGAGAGCTGATAGAACAGAATTAATCAAAACCAGTCTACCGGCTCTAGATAAGAATCTCACATTCCAATTAGAAATCCTATTTTTAATTTTATCAATGATAATTAACCAATCATCATGCTTAAGTTTTGAAGGTCTGATTACAAAACCAAGATAGTCGAATGGAAAACACATAGTTTTACAATTTAAAGTATTAGCAACTAAATTTTCAACTTTATCAAAATCATTTAAAACTAAAACAGAACTTTTATCAAAGTTTATTTTTAAACCCGATAAAAGTTCAAAACTATAAAGAATAAACTTAAGAGCAATAATGTGTCTAGGATGATGAGAGGAAAAAAGCAATGTATCGTCAGCAAATTGAAGGACAGACAAACCAAAACTAGCAATATCGTTACCAATAAAACCCAAAAGATTATTGTTAACAGCATTCTTAATAATCTTGGAAAAGACATCTGCTGCTAAATTAAACAGGAGGGGCGATAAAGGATCCCCTTGCCTTAAACCTCTCTTAGATTGAATTTTATTCCCCAAAATACCATTAACCATAATACTCGAGTTTCCCGTTTTAAGCAAGTTAATGATCCAGTTAATCCATCTATTACTAAAGCCTCTGGCAAGGAAAATATCTATAAGAAAATCCCAATCAACCGAATCGAAAGCTTTAGCAAAATCTAATTTTAAAATAGCACAAGTTATATTATTTTTACAGCAATAATTAATATATTCTTGAACAACAGCTACACCATCAGTAATAATTCTTCCTTTAATGAAAGCTGTTTGAGAACAGTCAATTAGATCATTCATTTTTAAACTAAGTCTATTAGCTAAAACTTTAGAAATAATTTTAACAGAGCAATTAAACAAAGAGATGGGTCTAAAATCTTTTAAAGTATTAGCCCCAACTTTTTTATGTAATAAGATAACATTAGCATTATTAAAACGACCTAATTGGAGATTACCATTATAAAATTCATTAAACATACAAATAAAGTCTAATTTTAAAACCTCCCAAAAAGTTTTATAGAAGAAGATAGGAAATCCATCCGGGCCCGAAGATTTATCTCCTGGTAAATCAAAAATGGCTTTTCGAATTTCCTCTTCAGTAAATGGGACATCTAAATCAGAAAGATTAATATTAGAGTCGGATGGATAAAGATCATTCCATCTAACATTAACTCTATGCTTATTTTTATTACCAAAGATTTCTTTATAATATTCAGTGAAAGCATTGTTGAGATCACGTTGTTCGACTAATTCCACATTATTAACTAAAATGGAATTAATTGTATTACAACGTTTTCTACTATTAGCTATATTATGAAAAAATTTGGTATTATTATCACCTTCATTAATCCATTGAATTTTTGATCTTTGTTTCCACATAACTTCTTCTTTTTCAAGAATAGAATTAAGATCTTCTTTCAAGTTATTCAGAACATTTCTCTCACCTAAATTTAAATTCCTAGTTTCTTCAATCTTGTTAAGCTTAAGCATCTCATTTAGAATATTATCTTTTTTAATTTTAATATTACCAATTATATTTTTATTCCAATTTTTAAGAAAACTCCTAATTTTTCTAAGTTTAAGCACAAAAACTTTGGCAGAATTATCACTATACTTTAAATTAAAATAACTCAAAGACAACCATTTATTGATAAATAAATTAGAAAAACAAGGATCTAGAAGCCACATTTTTTCAAATTTAAAAGATCTACTAATAATTCTATGATGATCACAAGAAAGAATAATGGGACAATGATCTGAGAGGGTGTAAGGTAAACCTGACACTCTACAGATAGGATATTTGTCCTCAATTTCATCGCTTATGAAAAATCTATCCAAGAGGGCCAAGGAGGGAGACTCCCTATTATTACTCCAAGTAAAATCTCTATTGGATAGAGGAATTTCGATCAAATTAGAATGAATAATAAATTGATCAAATTCTTCCATGGATGAATAATCTCCTTCTCGAGGAGAACGTTCCCCAATAAAACGGGTAACGTTAAAATCACCCCCCAATATCCAAGATCCGGGGGCAAAAGATCTAAACTCGAGGCATTCATTCCAGAGAATTCGCCTATCTATTTTAGAGTTAGGACCATAAACATTAGAAATATTTAAAAAGGACTTATCAATAAGATTAATTAAAATAACATGTAAAGAGTGTTGTTTGTGAATACACTGAAGTAATCTAAAGAGACTATCTCTCCAACCAATCATTAAACCTCCAGCGGAACCCACCGAAGGTAAAAAAACCCAATTACTAAAACGAAAACCTCCTAATCTTCTAAAAAAACGAGAGTTGGGACACTCGATTTTAGTCTCTTGTAAAATAGCAATGTCAATAGAAAAATCTTTAAAAAAATTCTAACTTTATCACATTTATTTAAGTCATTCAAACCTCTAATATTCCAGCTGATGATCCTCATAAACCCATGGATCTAGCCCTATCAAGTTCCTTACTTATAATAAACTCACGATCTAACTCAATGTCCAAGAAAATAAAAGCAGAGCCTCTAGCTAACTGGCTAAAATCAGAAATAGACAAGTTACCTAGAGCATAAGACGAAAAAGTACTACCCAATTCTAAATGCATACCTGAGCCTGGTTCCGTAACACCTTCCTCGGTGTTCGAACCAGGAAACTTACCCGAAGACTGAGAGCGACTACCACGAATCCTGATACTACGATGAACCGTCCCTCCAGAAGCTGAAAACTTCCTTCGTCTACCTCTCTTCGAAGAAGAAATACAAGGCACATAAACACTTTCAGTCATACAAAACTGACCAGACATAATATTCCCTGGACTCCTTACTGAAGCACTAGGAACATAAGAATCAATAGAATCCATAAGTGCCACATCCTGATTACCAATCCTATCCTGACAGTCATTAGAGGAAGCAATTTTGGCTTCTCCAATGTCACAGTCAACCTTACCATTAGAGGTATCAACTTTATCATCACTTGAAACCTGAACCCATTTATCCTTCATGATTGTATCCGTGTGCATATCATCAACAGAGGGGATGAGCAAATCTAGGAACTCAACATCAACACAACTCTCAGGATCGACAACTAAATCAAACTGCTCCAATTCCCCTGATAAAAACTCCTCAGTATCCTTATTGTCAGTAGAGGAATTTTCTTCATTGGAAAATCACTTGTATCTTGGTTTAGTAAGAAACAAAATTGTGTCTCGCTATCAACCTGTGAAGCAGAGTATATATCAGCTGCTTTAGCTTGTACTCAAGTTATTTACATGCAACAAACACTTAAGGATTTTAATATAAATTTAACAAACTCTACAATATATTGTGATAATACAAGTACAATAAATTTATCTAAAAATACAGTTAATCACTCTCGTACAAAACATATAGATATTCGTCACCACTTTCTACGTGACAATATCGAAAAAGGAATCATAAACTTAGAACATATTTCTACCGAAAATCAAATTGCCGATATATTTACTAAACCTCTTTTAGAAAACTCCTTTATAAAATTACGACGAGAATTAGGGATATTGTATTTTAAAGATATCATATAAAGAAAATTAAAAGAAAAATCTACACAATTTTTTCAACTAACATTATATGGGAATTTCAATTTATTCTTACATATAAAAGTTATTTACCATACATTCTTAACTAACTTATATTAACCATTAAATCATTAAGTGGTTGAAAAGCATTTAAACTTTATAACCAATATATATTTAGAAATTCCTACTATAAATATACTCCTAAACAAAATTCTTTTCAACAATTCATTTACCATATAAAAGAATTAAAAAGTTTAAAGATGTCTTACGATAGCTCAGACTCTCATATCAATATTATCTCCTCAGTTGAAAACACTCCTGCATCACCTAAACTACCAACGCCAACACCGACACATGAGCCAGTTTACAAATGGGAAAACTATCGAACCGGTTACACACCGGAATCAAAAAAGACAAAACGTAGCCTTTTTACCTCCCCTGATACAAAGAGAAAGATTGACGAAATTCATCATTTTCAACAACAACAGATTAATCTCCAAAGAGAATTATATTTTGAACAGAAAGTAACGGCACGACGGCTAAGTTTTCTGGAGAAAATTGGTTTACATTTCTGTAGTTCAAAGTAAAATGAAGTAAGCGAACCCTTACCTCGACCAAGTAATGTGTTTGATCCATCTTCATCCTACCGTACACCGCTGATCCCTTGAATCCTTGGACTTCCCCAAAAACTCCTCAGTATGCTCCAAATTCATGGGATATAAATTATGGGAAGAACGAAGGAAAAACTCCAAGTCCATCCCCAAAGAAATAGTCAATTCTAATATTCTTTTTAAATGTTGCATCTATATAATTGTAATTTGTTTTTTTATATATATAAATTATTTACTTTTATATCAGGAGAAATAACAAAATTAAATTGTCAATCGACTGAAACCCACTGTTTAGTCGACTGAACTACAAACAAAAAACATAATATACACAACTCAGTCGACTGAAATCATCTGGACAGTCGACTGAATAGTTAACAGAAAAGTTCATCACAAAATTCAGTCGACTAAATGTACTGTTCAGTCGACTGAATCTAACACAGAAAAATTTCGTTCCTTTGATTCAGTCGACTGAACAGACTACTCAGTCGACTGAACGTGAATTTCCAGGCAACCTTTTTCTTTTTAACCACAGTTTTACCCCTATTCCTTCACTTTTTACCTCAAATTCCATCTTCTTCCCAAATATACTCAAAACCCTAGTTCTCAAACTGCTCCAACCACAAACAAATTATACACAAAATGCCTCCAAAGTGATCTAGAGCTTCTTCTTCATCCTCCGAGATAATTGACACTCAAATAGCACAATGGCTATACGATGGAGTAGCCGTCACAAGATGGAACAAGATGAAGAATTCACGGATTTTTGAGCATTCTTTTGTTGATTTTCAGAGTCTTCAGACCTACAATATCCAAGCATTAACGGATCAAGCAGGTCTAACATCTCTTTTAGATTTAAAAAGAAATGATCATGCCATAAATCACATTATGGTAAAATTATTTTATGCTAATCTTAATCTCGGACACCAAACTCCAAGAAATCCAAATGATAGTGTTTGGAGTATGGTATGTGGAAAGAAAGTTTGGTTCTCTCTTGACCGCATTTCACACATCTTAGGCTCGCCGAACTTTGGTAGCAAACTTGAGGAGATTGAATTTAATCCTCACATTCGTGACAACATAAACCACCAATTTTTGGATGACAATGCCAACATTGCGGATCTTAAGTCCACCTCCTTACGTCCTAGAGCAAGAATTCTCCACAAAGCTCTAATGAGAACAATCACCCCAAGGACGGGCTCATATGAACTTTTATACCCTAACAACTATCGTGCACTATATGCAATTTGGGGTAATTATCAAGTTAATTGGGTTCAATTGATTCTTGACGAATTTCTTACTTTCAATAATGGCAAAATGAGGACAATCTATTTTGGTGAGTATATCATGCGATTACTTCTTAATGTTGACACGCCATTACCTGAATCCGAAAATACAATAGTGCATCAAATAAACCATCGAACTATAAGTCTAATGCAACTTCCGGCAAGACCTCCTCGCATGATATCTCTTGCCGAATGGGAAGCTAGACATCAAGAACAACATCAACCTCCTCCACCTCAACAAGAAGAACCTTTAGATCAAGATGATGAAATTCGTGTCATTGAGCCCGGTTATGCTTCCACAAATCAATCATTGGGAATCTTATCAAGGAATCAACAAATTCTTGATAATCGTCTCAAGAAGGTAGATCACAAACTTGATAAAATTAAAGGATTCTTCAACAAGTTATGGGATGCAATCTCGTGTTCTAGCACTACTACCGCTTCAACATCACGTGGAAAACGTCCGGCACCTACCTTTACATGGACGACATCCGAAAAATATACAAGTAGCAGCGCGAGCGGAGCCAGTTGTAGTCAAGGAAGAAGAGCTCATAGACCACCAACAGGAGGACCAGTCATTCGAGAACCTAGAGAGAGAGAAGGTTCTTACGATTGGGATAAAAACGAGTAACTTTTTATGGTTTGTTGTTCTATGTGTTTTTAATTTGATAAATCTCTGTATTTATTATGCAAACTCTGTTTTATTTGACTATGCTAATCGTAGAATTCTATTGTTTAGTGGTTGTTTTCTATATATCTATAATTATTACTTTCTTTTTGTCGATTACAAAGGGGGAGAAATCTGTGTAGCTAACTCTGTTTTGTAGGAAAGATAGGTGCATTCATTCAGGGGAGAAAAATAGCAAATATATCTCTGTAACACATTAATGTTGTCATCAATCAAAAAGGGGGAGAATGTTGATACACGAAGATTTTGATCAATGACAATGAGCTTCAACAAAAAGGAAGAAATACATTTAAAATCAGAGGAAGATCGATGAAGACCAAAGTGAAAACTTGAGTATGATTTTTATGGGTCCAAGTCTAGATTATTTGTTAAAATCTATCCTCAAGAGATTTGCACGAACACTAAAACACTTTCTTTAAACTTCATTTTTATAAATATTTTTACTGTGCAAATTTTCACAGTTCAGTCGACTGAACAGGCATGGCCAATCGACTGAAACTGGCACAGAAATAAAAACATGCACAGTGTCAGTCGACTGAACTCCCTGAACAGTCGACTGAACACAGACCTGAAAATTTTCCTTTATATTTTCAATCGACTGGATCTCCTGCTCAGTCGACTGAATTGATAACTGCGAATTTTTTGTGAATAGACACTTTCTTTCTTCCAAGAGATGCAACCCTTCTTCAATGGAAATGGAAGCATCTCTTGCATGCACCTCTAGCAAACAAATGCACCTCTTCTACAAGTATAAATACATGGTTTTAACAATTGCAATTTTACCAATTCTACTTGCTTTAATCTCTCTACTTACTTGAACATACTTTCAGATTCTTTTAAGTTTTCAAAAGCAAACCAATTGCTTGAATCTCTGTTTTAACTATAACATCTCTTGATTCATAGCAATTCACATTTCCTAAATCTTCACAAACACTTTGTATACTCTCGAGGATAAGATTATAGGAAAGTTGTACTAAATTGACTCATTAGTGTTATCAAGAACACAACAAGTCAGAAATACTTTTTGTATCCAAGTTGAAGTCCTCTTCGGTAGTTGAGGCAAGAAATCCCGTTCGGTTGTTCGGGTAAGTTGTAAACCTATTCCTCTGGGTTAAGTGAGGGTTGTTGGTTAGTTGAATTCCTAAGAGGAGCTTAGGGACTGGACGTAGGACAAGAGGTCCGAACCAGTATAAAGTCTTGGTGTCTACTTTACTTACTACTTATTACTATCTACCTACAGCATTTTACTATTCCGTATTATACGATCCTACCGCATAGACTCTTTCACCATATACTTTCATTTCCTCTATTAGACCTTGGCAACCCGTCTATGAAATCCATAGAAATAGAATCCCACTTCCATACTGGAATATCTAATGGTTGAAGTAACCCACTTGGCTTCTGATGTTCGGCCTTACATGTTGACAGTTCAAACACTGCTTTACCCATAAGCATACATCCTTCTTCATACCTTCCCAGAAGAAACTCCTCTTTATGTCCTGATACATGTTAGTTCCTCCCGGATGAATGGTGAATTTTGAACGATGAGATTCCTCCAAAACCTCTTTTCTAATGTCTCCCACATTCGGAACACACAATCTTCCTTTCTTTCTCAACCACCCATTCTGGTCAAGACTAAAATCTTTTAAGTCATCGCTCTCCGTTCCATCTCTTAACTTCCTGATCCGTTCAACTAATACTAGATCCTCCATCTGTTTAGATGCAATCTTTTCGATCATCATCGGTCGAACTTCTAAACATGACAACACTACAGTCTCTACACTAGATCCAACTTCAGGTCTCCACTGTACTCTACCTGTCGTCAACGCTTCCAAATCTTTCCACTTGGCTATCATCGCCAACACTACATTTTGATGTTTTCTGCTAAGCGCATCCGCAACCTTATTGCCCTTTCCCAGTGTGTGTTCAATAGCAAGTCATAAGTGGCTAAAAATTCTAACCACCTCTGTTGTCTCATATTCAGCTCCTTCTGAGAGAATAAATACTTCAACGACTAATGATCCGTATATAAATCAAACCTCTCTCCTAAAAGGTAATGTCTCCACACCTTCAATGCCAATATCACCGTAGCTAATTCCGAATCATGCGTTGGATATCTAACCTCATGCGGTCTAAGCTGTCGAGAAGCATAGGCAATCACTTTACCTCTCTGCATTAACACAGCTCCTAATCAAGTTCCACACGCATCTGTATATACTACAAAATCCTAATTCTGTTCTGGAACAACCAACACAGGTGCATTAGTCAATAAGTGTTTCAAGCTCTGGAATGCTTCCTCACACTTATCGGTCCAAACAAACTTCACATCCTTTCGCGTTAGCTTGGTCATCGGTGCTGTTATCCGCGAAAAATTCTTTATGAACCTCCTATAATATCCAGCCAATCCAAGAAAACTCTTTATCTCAGTCACTGTCTCGGGTCTCTTCCAATTATTCACTGCTTCAATCTTAGTCGGATCTATAGACAACCCTTTCTCTGAGACTGCATGACCAAGAAACTTCACTTCCTTCTTCTAGAAATGACACTTCGAAAACTTTGCCTTCAACTGATGCTGCCTCAGTGTCTCAAGCACCACTCTATGATGAAGTTCATGCTCCCTTTCATCCTTAGAGTATATCAAAATATATATAAATACCAACACGAACCTATCCACGTGCTCTCGGAAAATTCGGTTCATCAAATCTACAAAGAATGCTGGGGCATTAGTTAGTCCGAACGACATCACTAACCATTCTTACGATCCATATCTAGTTCTAAATGCCATCAAAGGAATACTATCCTCTGCTACTCTAAGCTGATGGAAACCTGTTGCTAAATCCAACTGAGCAAATCCCTTAGCTTCAATCAACTGATCGAACAAATCGTTAATTCTAGGCAATGGATATCGATTCTTTATCGTCTTCTCATTCAACTTATGATAATCGATATATAACCTCAACGATCCGTATGGATTCTTAGCAAACACTACGGCAGCTCCCCAAGGCGTACTACTTGGCCTAATAAAATTCTTGCCTTATAAATCCACCAACTTCACCTTCAACTCCCTCATCTCGGTAGGCGTTATTCTGCTTGGCGGTCTACTCACTGGTTCTGCTCCAGGTACTAAATCTATTTGAAAATCGATGGCTTGTTTCGATGGCAGTCCTACTATAGGTTCAAAAACATCCGCGAATTCTCTAACAACGAAAACTCGATTCAACCCGTCTTCTACCTCCACAACACCCAACAAAGCATTCACCTCACAGCTAGAGTTTTCTACGTTATATACAATCCGATCACTACAATCAGGGTGTCTAAGTGATATTTTCCTATCATGGAAAAATATCCTAGCATCGTACTTACTTAACCAATCCATACCCAAAATAATTCTGAACCCTACGAAATCAAACACATGCAAACTGCAAACAAAGGTATGACCTAACAAATCAAACTCTAGGTGGTCACATTTCATCCCAAGTGTCGCATACCCTCCTATCGGATTTGCAACCCTTAAGGAAGTAACTAAATATGAGGGTTATAAGTTAAGCTTATCTACCAAACAATGAGGTATAAAAGAATGCGATGCACCGTTATCAAACAAAACGCTAACTGACATACCATGAATCAGAAGCGTACCTCCCAACACAGCTTTTCCTTTTTCCTCTGCCGTTGGCCTTGAGGTAGCTGGCTCCAATGCAAACACCTTTCCTTTCCCATCCTTAGCAGGCTCTTTGCACTGGTTCTTATAATGTCCAATTTGATCGCAGTTGAAACACCTCACCTCTTTCTTCTCCGCAGCTTTCTTTACTTTGCCTGTTTGGCACTCATGGGCATAGTGTTCCTTCTTGTCACACTTGTAACAGACTACTTCTGACTTTCCTTTCTTAGTAACTCCGCCCTTCTGAGCTCCTTTCTTATGGAAGAACTTTCTTTTCTGACTTTGCCCCACCTAGACTTCCTTTGCCTTATTTCTTTCCAAAAAAGCAAGCATCTCCTCATTCCTCATAACCATTTCCACTACGACATCACAAGGGTCTCTAATATGCGGTAATGTAGCCTTTACCAGCTCAGGCTTCAACCCCCTAATGAACTTGTCATTCCTCTTAATCACAATGTCTATAGTGGCATAACCATACCTCGCTAACTCCTTAAACCTTATAGCATACTCCAATACAGTCATCTCTCTCTGCTCCAACTCAGCAAACTTCCTGAGCAAGGTAGACTTTGCCATCACAAACATGAACCTCTCCTCAAACCTCCTCTTAAACTCAGCGCATGTCATCGTCTCTTCATTACTCCAATTTTCACACTATTTCACCAGTATAAAGCTGCTCCTTAAAGCTATCTTGAAACAAGCCTTCTCTTCTGCTCATCATTGAGCCCCAAATCTGCAAAAATAATCTCACAATGTCGTAACCAGTTTTGTACTTCAATAGCGTCTTCAGTACCAATAAATGGCTTTCCTCCCAGCCTAGCATAGTCTCTACTCAAAATAGCATAATTATTGACCACCGGAACTTCCTGATTCCCTACTCCAGCATTTCCTCCAACCACTCCAGCAGCAACACCTACCTGCATCATGCTGATAAAGAACTGATACATAGCTCCCATGTCAACTTGCGGAACTCTAGCACCCACAATTCCAGCTTGTGCCTGACCTTGGTTTCTCCTGGTATTTGGTATGGCATTTCCATTTATTGTGGTTCTTCCCCCTCTAAGGTTAACTCTTCCACTTCTATCATCCATATCTGTATTCAAGCCTCATGAGATACAGAAGAATAGCAAACTAGAGACATAGCGTATACTTATATATTACAAATACAAGTATGTTACTATAGCGTTATTCCATACCCTGATCTTTTCTCTAATTCCTTAGTATTATGTTTTCAAAAATCATTTTAGTTTAAAGTTTTTCCATAAACCTATGCTCCGATACTAAGTTGTAACATCCCCTATCTGGAGGCCGGAAGGTAAGCGCTACAGATGCTGCAGTCATCCATAGTATTAACTTCCGATGACCAAATATTGTAATGTTAATGGTATTCATAATATCAGAAGCACTTGACTATGAAATAAAATCATCACAGATTAAAACACTTTTCTGATTACATTTCAAAACAACATTTCATATCCAAGTTACATAATCCCAAAAGTTTCGCAGGTTCAGATCAAATATAATTATTACATAAATACGTCAAGAGCGACATATGAAGATGCCCCCTTGGATGAACAGAGTACTAAATAGTCATAACTGACTTAATACAGCACATCGGAATAAAAAAACAAAACAACTCCTAAATATAGCTAGCATCAGCATCCTGCTTGTCTCCGAAAGCTTTATTCGTCCACCTACTAAAACTTGAAAATCCTCAACCCTTAGCCTACTCAAATCAATTTTAAGCACCCGAGAGTTTAAGGGGAAAACAAAAACTTTGAGTCAGACATAAAGCCAAGTGTGATTAATACTATACATCTCGGTTATTTGATATTAGGTGAGACCACGCCGCTTAGCGGAATGTGTTTCCCCTCACTAATATCCTTTTAAAACATATCTTTTGCAAATCTTAATCATGCAACCAAAACTGGTTAAAACAATAATATCAATGTCATGAAAGCATATAAATTAGGTAACAAATAGACTACCTGTCCGAACTATATAGTTTTGTTTGGCTAACTATTAACCTTTGGCTGACTCAGACCTACCAGATAAAATAAACAAATAATCTAACTTCTATTAGATACTCTTCTTCTGGACGGTTTGTCCTTAACTTACTTCTCCAAGGTCAACTGATCCTAATGGTTTTGTAGGCTCACCAATAACCTATTCTCACTCTGTATATTCCTTTCTGTGTGTAACATCATTTTAGTCTTACTTGTGACAAAGCCCTACACATTGGAACTTTGGACTAAATTATCTAGGGGCTAATAGCTAATGTATAAGGCACGACCCTATACCAGTATCATCTCGTATTCTAATATTTGAGTCGTTTTACTTATGGTTAACTACCTATAAATTTTTCTTGATTTCTCTTAAATTGATTTAAACCTTTAAATCATTCTTTAAACAAGGAAAATATACTCTATGCTTTACTCAAATCACCTTTCCATGTTATATATACTTTACACAAAAATTTGTTGATGAAAACATTTAACCTTCGAAAATACCCATTTCAAATCCATTGAAAGTACCCCTTTCGATACAAGTAAAACCTTAGGCCGAAGACCAAAACATACCCTTTCGAAACCCTTCATAATAAACCTTTCAAAACCACTGAAAATCATTACCTTTGAAAGCTTTAAAACCTTAGACATCCTATCTTTAAAACACTAAACATTGCCTTTTGAAAACATTAGAAACCTTCCTTTTAAACCTTTCGAAACCATTGGGGAACCACCCCTTCGAAACCTTCATTTAGACCTTTCGAATGCATCAAAATCCTTTGTAAACATCAAACCTTTCGAAAGCATTTGGGTTCAAGTAATACATGTGGAAACCTTTCGAAACCATTTAAAACCCATTCCTTTCAAAACATTTGGGTTCTACCTTCAACAGAACAAAAGGGTCATAAAACAACTATGTCAAAAGCACTCTTTCGAAAGCAATTCCTAAGTAAAGAAGTGATGGTGTCGAAACCAACCCTTTGAAAGCATTGGAGAAGTGGCTAGGTTTTAAAAACAAAGTATCCTTTTGGAACCATTTGCTTCAAAAGGTAGAAAGCGACAACAAGGGGTTTTGGCCCCTTCGAAAGCATTTACTCAAAACAAAAGGCGCAACCTCATTCGAAACCATTCCTTAAATCAATTTGACCCGGTCGGAAGCCAACCAAGTCGAAAGCATTCCTTTCAAAAGCAAAGCAGGTGCGTTTTCATTTGAAAGCAGAATAGCGCTTCGACCCCATCAGAACCCATTGTTTCGACTAAATACCTTTCGCCTATATCCAATTCACTATGTATAAAATCATTGATACTATGTGCATTGGTTTCGATGGTGATGGAGGCGGAATTACCCAGTCGAAACCTAGGTGCCGAAAGTGGTGAAACGTGTAAAAAGCAGGTTTAAACTGACTTTTAGCTTTATAAAGTAATCTTTTCAACTAACCCTGCCTTATTTGTCAAAATATTATCAGTTGCTAATTTTCTTTTCTAAAAGTACTACCAAAATTTCAAAAATAAACAATTTAATCTATTTACAAAATATCCCTTCTCGTTTTATAAATATACGAAACATTTAAGTCTCATACCTTAAATAATTTTATATGTTCATTTTAACACTCAGGAAAATTCTACAAAATTCCTATAAATCATTTTTAATATGTTTTCTAACATATATAACTTTCAGACCCAAAATATATATAATTTAGCCGTAAATTATTATAAACCCAAATATCCATTTTCCTCACTAGAAAATTAATATAAAATCCACATTAATTCAGAAAATTATGAAAATTGAAACCCATCTCTAAAATATCATTTCTGATCTAAATCTAAAATCACAAGGCATTTGGATGTCATTTAATAGCGTTTTCACATTAAACATGTCATGAAATCCAAATGAAATATCATAAATCATCAACAAGCTTATATATATATATCCATATTAACAATTAAAACATGGCAAATTACTTTGCAAAATAATTCGGATTTCATGCTAAAACCGAGAACAATAGAAAGAATGAGATGTAGTCATTATTCACCTTAGCTTTGAGAATAAGGAGTTGAGATTTGAGAATGGATTAGTGTTGATTTAGCTTCTTCCTTTAGCTTACCTTCTTCTTGCTTTCCTAATCGTGATCGGCCTCTTATGTTTTTATTTGTGAGGGTGAAGTGTAAAATGAAGGTGTGTGAGGGTTTAGGAATGATCTGCGTCTTAGACTCGCGTAGTCTTTAAATAGCTCGGCAAAGTCGACCCAAGGTATTTTCACTTGAGTGCCACAATCATTTAGAACAACTTGGGCATTCCAGAATAATGATTCGCACAATCTCTGTGAACATATTCTGTAAATCGAGGCTAGTGGTCCTGGATCCAGCCCACTCTCAACTATGGAAATGGAGTCAATAACAATATTTCTTGTATGCCAGGTCACTCTTGATACATTACAAGAATGATCAGTCTCTCATAGAAAAAACTGTATCAATAGTGCTCATGTGTGCAAAACAACTTATATACTATATATACTACTAGATAGTTTTGAAAACCAAAATATGTAGCAAGTACGCAGTCTAACATATATAAGTATATTTACGATCCATTCTAAGGTGACAACCCATGCACTATCTCTACCAGATCACGGTATCAACTCAGGTTAATCATGTAACCTAAGTTCTAATACCAAATAAGACGGTTGCCCTATACGTCTAACGCTTATATAATCAAATAATGCGCTGCCAGAGCATCCAACCGATGTAGGACAGTTGTCAAGGGAAAGAAAAAGAAATAGAGAAGAGGAATAGAAAAGAAGAGAAGAGAATAGAAGAAAAGAGAAAGAAATAAAATGACACACATAACTTGTCGTATATCTCACAGCGCATCAGATAAAATATAATAGTCATCACAGATATAACATAAGCGAGACAATTATAACTATATATACCACAGAATCATACTATATATACTCATATATATATACAAAATGGTAATAGAGTTTATACAACTGATAAATAAACTCAACTAATAAATTGTCTCTAATAAATAGTAAGTCAACACTGTCAAGGCTCCATAGTGTCACATAGCGGAATAGACAATAATAACTCAAAATATAAATATGAGAAAGCATCACCATCTGCTGGTCCATCTGTACAGCTCCAAGTGTTGTTCACACCTACTATCTAGTCTACTCATTTAAGAGCACCCGAGATAATAAGAAGCATAGCATAAAATCATGAGTTAGGCAATAGTCTGGTGTGAGTGATAAATAATCTTAAAACACTATAAAAGTCGGTATAGTGTATGGAACAGAGGGTATGGAGAATCTGTAACATCCACCATTTGGAGGTCCAAAACTAACGGCTAAGGATGCTGCAGTCATCCATAGTTATTAATCCTTGGCAACCAAATGCAATAATGTTAGATACATTGATACAACAGAAACATAAATATATGAAGAAATTTTAAAACTATTTAAACAAATTTCTCACTCCATTACAAAATCATTTCAGATTCATTACATAATCCCAAACTCGAGAACCACATTTAGAAAAATATAATCATTACAACATACACAAAGAGCGACATATGAAGATGCCCCCTTGGATGATCAGAGTATATATATAGGCAATATAAAAAACTTTGCCTTTACATCAAACACATCGGAATCAAAAAGAAAAGAACTCCTATTCAGCTAGCTAGCCTCCTGCTCGTCTCCGGAAGCTTATTCGTCTAAGGAGAACCTGAATAACCTTTACCCTCAGCCTACTCAAATTAATTTTGAGCACCCGAGAGTTTAAGGGGAAAACATAAACTTAAAATCAGACATAAAGCCTGGTATGAATAATAACCTACCATCTCGAACCATTTAGATATCTAGTGAGACCACGCCACTTAGCGAAATAGGTTTTCCCCTCACTAGTATCTTATCAAAAACTTATAATAACCATATATTGTGCTCCTGCATCCACAATGGTTAAAAACATAGCAATTTATAATATTATGATGATATGCAAACAAGTAAAACATTTTGGATTTCCCATCCCCGTTTATTTGACTACCTGTATAGTTATAGTTTCTAGGGTCATTATTAACCTATTAGTTCATGGGTTGACTAATAACCTGTTTATAGTTTATGGACTACCTATCCTATCTCTTAGTTTTCGTGGGATCACTAAGAACCTATTAGCCCCTGCCAATAACTTAATTCAATTATTTCATGAGTTCTCCCTAAACCTATTGGTATCTCCAATAACTCCCCTTATATCATAGTTTTCTTAGGTTATGAACCTATTGACTCCAGTCGATAACTTAATCCGGATATAGTTTTCATGGGTTCACTACAAACCTGTTGGCCCTGCCAATAACTTTCTTTAAACATGGGTTTCATGGGTTCACTATGAAGCTGTCTAAACTAAAAACTTCTAGATTAGTCTTTGGGCATCCTATTTTCTGGTCTACCTGATCTCTTGGATGCAACTCTATTCATTCAGGAGTTACTTAATTTATATTCACTACTGGGTCAACCCACCTGGTTATTCTGCCCTTACTCCCCAAAATACAGTTATGGATCCATTACATAGTGAGTACATTTATAGAATATGCATATGCAAAAATAATACCAACATATTTGGTTTAATACCCTTGAAATCATTTCCCTTGGATTTTGGTTAATCCCTTTAACCCATTATTTTATAAAGCCATGGGTTTTACCTTCAAAAATTGAGATTGGGTTCTTTGTTTTGAAAACTAAGGCTTTCGAAACCTTAAGCCTTTACTTTCGAAATCATTGCAAAACCTCTTTCGAAAGCATTCAATTCTTCTTTTCAAAACACTAAGCATCTACCTGTCGAAACACTTTAAAACATCTCTTTCAAAAACATCAAAACATACCTTTCGAAAGTATTAAAGCATTACTATCCAACTATAGAAGCATAGCTTCGAAACCATTTGAAAGTACCCCTTTCAAAACCATTGGGTTTAATCTTAAATATATCTTTTTGGGTCTAAGTGAATACAAGCGAAAGTACCCCTTTCGAAACCATTAAAAAGAGTTTGGGAAAAAATAGATGGTTTCAGAACCATCCTTTTGTAAGCATTAGTCTTTAAGTTAAAACAATAAGAAGGATAGCGTCGAAACCCCTTTCGAAGCCATTTCCTTTGAAACCCTTTATATAGTGGCTACTGGAGCCCTTTCGAAAGCATTGGGAAGCGGCTAGGTATTTTATAAAACAAAGGCTACCTTCTCGTTGATGACTTCAATCCATTCGAAAGGTATAAAGGCGGCAGCATGGTTTTGATTGGGTTCAAACTACCCTTTTGAAAGCTTTGATTTAAAATAAGGCAACTCATTCGAAATCTACTAATACGCAACAAAAAGGTAGCAACATTTTCGAAAGAATTATTAAGGCAAACCCTTTCGAAAGCATTCTTTTGAAGCTAAGGCTAGCGGCATTTCTTTGGAAAGCAAAACGAAGGCTTCAACCCTTTCGAAAGCATGGTTTTGACTCCATACATGCCGCCTTTCTCCAATCCACTACGTACCAAAGCCTGATACCTTGTGTATGGGTTTCGACTTGGTTGAGGGCGAAAGTACAGGGTCGAAAGGTAGCTACTGAAAGTGGCGAAACAATGAACTTATGCCAAAACTATTTTTTTTACCTTTTAAGTAACACTTTTTAACTAACTTGCCTATTTGTAAAAGTATGATTGGTTGCCATAAACTTTTTCAAAAATCTTTTCTAAAGGACTGCCGAATTTAATCAGAAATTAATTAAGGATAATTAACAAAATATCCATTCCCTTTAACAAAAAAATTAAGACATTAAATCCTCCTTCTTAAATATTTTATTTTCCATAGTAAATTACTTATAAAAAATCCCCAAAAATCATAGAAATTCACTTTTTATATGTTAACCAACATATATAAATTTCAGACCCAAATTCTATTATATAGTAGTCGAAATTAATTTTAAACCCAATTATTTAAATCTTCCCTTGAAAATTCATAATAAATTATCCATAGCTTGGATAATTACAAAAATTTGAACCCATCTCCAAATTAATGTTTTACGTAACATATTTAATCTTAGAGGTCAGCATTTAATCGATTTAACCGACTGAACCGACTACTACCGTACCGACTTAACCGCTAAAATCGATTAACCGACATCATCGGTTAACCGACCGGCCTTAACCGAATATTTCCAGTTTGGTTAATGGTTAACAAAAATTAGGTCGTTCGGTTATCCGTTAACTGACCATTTCTATTTTCTAATCTATTTGGTTTTGTACCCAACCCACTACCAATTGTATACCCACTAACCGTTAACAAAAATAGGTCTCTTGACTGACTTTCTTGAGTAGTCTCGTGACTCTTGTGACTACAATTGCAAATTCATACTTCAAAAAATAGAAAACAAAAAAAACCCTAGATCTATAAAAGTTAGTCGAAGCTTCCCCCAAATTCCAATCGCTCGAGCGCATCTACGGCTGCTATTAGTCGAAGCCTCCCAAATCCCAATCGCTCGAGAGCATCTACAGCCACTGCGATTGCTGTTGGTTGTTGCTAGTCTTGAACACCAACACCTTCAGGCTTCAAGCCTTCAACTGTTCAATTTTGAGTCGAGTGGCTACTGCAGACAAACATGGCAACACCAAAGAATCCATTAAGGACGACGAGAAAGAGAAAGAATGTGAGTATAAATTTTTATTAAGCTCGATCTAGATTACTAATTTTCTATTCTAGTTTCTAATTGCTAGTTAATTGCTGTTATTTAATTTCAGCTAGTTTAATAGTCAATGATTCAGTATTGAGATCATTTAGGCGATTACTGCCTTAATTATTCCTAAGCATGCATTTCCATGTTCCTAAATTCAAAAATAGTAAACCATTGAAGAATGACGTGCTAAAAGCACTAATGTTAGTAAGTAAATGGTAATGCTTACTGTAATGGTAAGATAGTTCTCAAGTGGTATTTCATACTGCACTCCTCTTCAAAATCAATTCTCAAAAGCGGATTTTAGTTGCAACAAATACAAAATTCATACTGGTTTAATATAATACAATATTGTTGAATTTTAGTGTTGTTTTATGTCATTGAACTTCAATAACCAAAATACCTAGAAAACCTATATAGATTGTTCTATAACAGACGACCTTAAGAGATCTAAATCATGTATTTGAGCCTGCATATGCACCTGAGGTCAAGTGCACACTTACACTGCACAGTTTCAATTTTATATATAGCCAAACCAGTACCAGCAAGTCCTTATTCTTGATTTTAGTGACCTTCTTTTTGAGGCAGTCACTTCTTGGCATAAAGTTGTATTCACTAACTTCATTTTGAGATCATTTAGGCGATGTTTACTGCCTTAAGTATTCCCAAGCATGCATTTCCATGTTCCTAAATTCAAAAACAGTAAACCATTGAAGAATGACATGTTAAAAACACTAAGGTCAGTAAGTAAATGGTAATGTTTACTGTAATAATAAGATAGTTGTTAGGTGGTATTTCATACTACACTCCTTTTCAAAATCCCAAAAGCTAATTCAGTTTTTGTAAATAAATAAGTTCAGCTTGTACGTGATATGAATACAATGTTCTGATCAATGTTTATATTATTATTTTCAGATGGAAGTTGGCACTGCTGATGATTTACTGGACAAAGATTGGGTGGAAGAAGAAAAAATTCATGAGGACAGCGATGACGAAGAAGAAATTGTCGTAGAGCCTAACAATGCAAGAAAGCCTCTGTTAAATCTTAAGCGCAAATCCTCTACTAGAAAACCATCTATGGTATGGGAACATTTTACTAAAGAGAATCCTTTAAATCCTAAATGTATTTGCAACTATTATCATGCACAATTTACTTGTGATGGTAAAGCGAATGGTACTTCACATTTAATCTATCATATAAGGCAAGCTTGTAGGTCAATTCCTCGAGAAAGTGATAAGAAACAACAAAGCTTACCTTTTACAAAAAATAGTGAAAGTGTGGCAAGTAACACCCTTATTACATGGACATTTAACAAAGATGAGTGTAGAAGGTCTCTAGCTCGAATGTTAATTATTGATGAACTACCTTTTAGTTTTATTGAGGGTGAAGGGTTTCTTGATTTTTGTCGGAACATGTGCCCTAGTTTTGAAGTGCCTTCACGTAGAACAATTTGTAGGGATGTGCTTAACTTATATGGAGACACAAAAGATTATCTTAAAATCATGTTTTCTAATTGTTTGCATGGAGTATGTCTTACTATCGATACATGGACTTCTTGTCAAAATGTGAATTATATGGTTTTAACCATGCATTCATTGATAATGATTGGAAATTGCGTAAAAGGATTTTAAATTTTTGTGTGATCACTAGTCATAAAAAGGAGAACATTGGAAAACTTATGGTTTCTTGCACCAAACAGTGGGAACTTAAGCGAATAGTGTCTATCACATTCGATAATGCTATGATAAAGAAGTGGCAAAAGGTATATTAGCAGATGTAAAACGTATTCTAGTAAGATTTTTTGATTTTTATGCCACTGATTCTACATTTGGGACAAAAAGTTGTGATGAACCACAACTAGTTCATCCATTGCTAGTGGAAGTACCGATAGTGGTGGTAGTGTTTATTCTAGAAGAATGAGTAACTTTCTAAAACAAGTTCAACAACAAGATAATGAAAGTAATGAATTAGAAAGGTATTTAAATGGGCCAGTTGAATTGCCAAAAAGTAAGTTTGATATTTTATTATGGTGGAAGGTAAATAGTCCAAAGTATCGTATTTTATCTCTAGTAGCACGAGATCTTCTTGCAATTCCAGTATCTACGGTCGCTTCAAAATCTGCTTTTAGCACCGGAGGATGGGTTATAGATCCATTTCATAGTACTTTAAGTCCAAGGATGGTTGAGGCATTGGTTACTACCCAAAATTGGCTAAGGTCTAAACCTATTTATGTAGACTACCGAATTAAGGTTCCTTTAGACGATGTGAATTATTATGATGTTGTTTTTTCAAGTAATATTCTTTGGTTTGTAAATTATGATTATTTAATCATCACATACTGAATACACCCTATCATTGACTTGTTTGGCTATAGAGTTTGTACATGGGCATGGTTCAAGAACTTTAACTGTGGAAACGTCAATGGAGAATCGATCACCATCCATAGGCCTACATTGAGGTGGTCATACGAGCACCCACTCATGTTCTATTTCCATCTAAAATTATGACTGGAACGAAGCAAAATCAGTTTTTAAAATAGATAATTTATACTAAGAAAAATCAGTTTTTAAATTTTTATCATTTTTGCATCTCTTTCAGTTTAGACTGTACATTTAAAATTATGCTATAGAGTTGAATCCATAAATTATATTTGTTCAGTTAAAACTTATCATGAAACAAAGGTGTAACCTGTTGTGCAAATTTAGGAAAAAAGAAAAAAGAAAAAGGAAGAATGATAAATAGACATGCCATCGGTAGCACTAGCATAATGGTTTCACCACACATAAACAATGTTAAAATTTCACAACTCCAAAACATATAGAACAAACATCAGAATATCTAATACTTCTTCATTATGCTTCATCGCTTGCTGCAGTTCTCCTCTACTGTTCATTTTGTACATCTTGTTGAATATGCTACTATATGATTTTTGTTTGATGATAATAAACATATGTATATATATATATTCATTTAAATGTATTTATTATTGTACTATTTTATTTTTCACATAATTAAATAAATATTTGCTGAATAAAATAAATAACACAGAATTTGAATTCAAACAAATATTTTATATACACAATTTCAATTTACAATGTTCACCTCACTATATATCACTCATTCACTCGTATTTATATTCAACTCTATTCCAAATTGAATCCAGCATCTGAATTATCTGCAAAATAAACACTAACGCAGTAAAATTGAAAAAGAAATATTTTTGCAGTGTAAAATAAAATGTGTGTTTTTTTGAAAATATTATTTACCTTGGTTATTTGGGTTGTTCGTCATCATATTTATTTCAAATTCATCTTACACAAACAAACTTGTGACATGCACAGTGTATCACTGTACATGCCATAAGGCCGTGCACACCGATATACACTTGATAAAACTACAGGGACAGGTGAGCACAAGGTCAAACCCGAGCCAAAGCTGGGTTCAACTCAGTTGCAATATGAAAAACATAAATAGAATGGTCATGTACAAGTTTCAATGACTGGAATAAGCTCGAACACACTTGAACCAAAGATGTATGCATATGAAATAAAGACTCAACACAAGTGAACCCAGTCCAACAGACAAGTTCATCCAAACCAGACCAAGAGTTTACAAATGAAGCAGTGGAACAGTACTGGTCACATGACAACAATGCAAAACAGCAACCAAAATGAAGTACACAACATACATGGATGCATGTGTGAACATATATATACATATGTAGTGAAAACTAGAGATTCAGGCATGTGCACCAGAACTGGAAACAAAGCAAACCAGCACACATGAAAACACAACTGAACAACCACATAACAACATCAAAACAACAATACAGACTCCAACTCGAACCAACTACAACATGACACCAACATACAACATGCATTCAGACTTCAAGTGCAACCTTCATTCAATATGGAACCAGAAAAACATGGAACAAGACTGCAATAACAAAGTGCAGACACATGAAGAATCCAACCAGAACAAAGTCACAATGCTTTAGACATGAATATATACAACAGAGCTTCAGACATGGTCACGTGTACAGTGGATTAAGAAAGTCAAGGCTGAGATAAATTCAATCAGAGGTCATATGGAACATCGAATGAAATATTAAATAAGTCGTTGGCAGTAATGAATGGAACCAACTCATACTGTTCAAGTAAAAATCGAACGATGCCAAAGTCATAGCAATGAAGAACGGAGTAGATTCAAATTCATCCTAAATATATGGAGTAACTCGTATCTAATGAATAAGTCAGAATCACCACAGTCACTTTATCAAAAATCAACGCAGAAAACAAATTCACTAAAGAATTCAAACAAAATTATACGAATGAAAATTAAGGGATTCATTCCCTATATAACCCAAAATCACCATCGATAGTAAAGGGAATCGAGTTCAAGCAAATTAACCAGTAAAACAAAAAGCATAAATCACATACCAATTTCGTATTATTCGAACTCGATAAAATTGGAGCGACCGAAAGCATATCACAGCCAAAGAATCGATTGTATAAGCCAAACAAAGCAAAATAATCATTGCAATTGATCAAATACAAGCGGCCTTTTCAATTTGAACAAAGCCCTAACTTGGATCGAAGTGAAAACAAGGTGGTCACGAAGAGAAGCAAAAGGGTTCGACAGATAAAAATAAAAAAAATAAAAGGGAGAGATTTTCTTTTATTATCAATTGGGCTGGTCTCCTTATCTTTTTATTTGGGCCTATTTTTTAATTATAGGGTTTTGTTTTAAGTGTTTATTTTCATTTTGTAATTTTCCTTTAAACTTTTGTAAAATTCTAGTCATGTGACTAGGGACGAACTACGGTGGTTTAGTTCGAGAATTCGCAACTCAGTGGCTGAGTTATGGCAGAGTTTTAAGCATAGAGTTAGGTTAGTCGATAGCGGGTGTCACAAGTTTACATATGTAAGTATCTGACTACTTATTTTCTAGTAGAAACCTTAGGGGCAACACATAGGCAGGGTTTTGCCGAAGCTGGGTAAATCTGTGTTGTTCTATTTCTGCTTTTATTATTCTTCTATTATCTATGCTGCAATCATTATATATATTTCCAAATTAATTTTTATTATTTTTATTATCACCCTATTCACCCCCCCTCTAGGGTGAAATCGATCCTACAAGTAGTATCAGAGCGAGGAACAAAAACCATTTTTTTGTTTTAAAAATTTGATTTTTCAAAAAATTTTGTTTTAAAAATTTGATTTTTTAAATGGCTTCTTTTAATAATGCTTTTGCTGAGGGTCAGTCCATAGTTAGGCCACCCATGTTCAATGGTGAATATGCATATTGGAAAAATAGAATGAAAATTTTTCTGAAAACCATTGATGCTTGGAATATCATTGAGACAGGATATAGGACACCAAATATAGTGGTAGATAATCAAGAAATTGAAAAACCGATAGATCAATGGACAGATCCTAAAAATAAACAGCAGAATGCTAATGCTAAAGCTATGAATTCTATTATTTGTTCATTGGATCAAATTGAATTTAATCGTGTCTCACATTGTCTGACTGAGCAGGAAATTTGGCACACACTTGAAGTAACCCATGAAGGAACTTCCCAGGTTAAAGAATCTCGCCTTGCCATGCTCAATAGCGAATACTAAAACTTCACAATGGAAAAGGATGAAATTGTCAAAGAAATGTACGAACAACTTTTTAATCTAGTATGCAAATCAAAAGCTCTCAGAAAACCATACACAGAATTGGAAATAGTTCGAAAAATCCTCAGAATTCTTCACAAAACTTTGAAGTAAAAGTGACCGCCATTCAAGAATCAAAGGATCTGAAACAAATTAAAGTTGAAGAACTCATCGGAAATCTCACCACTTTTGAGCTAGAAATCAAATTCAAGGAAGAACGTGAAGGAGGTGATACACGAAAGAAATCAATAGCTCTGAAAGAAACAACAGAAAGTGAAGATGATAACGATGAGGATGGAGCAGCTGAATTGGCATAGATAATAAAGAGATTCGATAGATGGAACCGCAAATATGGAAATTCTGTCCTGAATCAACAACTGAAGAATAGAATAGTCAAAGTTCTAGACAACTCAAAAGAACAGGAGACCATCTATCACAAGTGCAATAAACCTGGTCATATCAAGCCAAATTGTCCTCAAAATCAATTCAGCAAAGGAAAGAAACCGAAAAAGAGAAGCTTTGCGGCAACTTGGGATGAAACTGGTGAAAGCACTGGCAGTGAAAATGAAAAAGCAAAACTATGTCTTCGAGGAGAAATAAGTGATAGCGATGATGATTTGCCAAGCAAGGTATCAAAACTTACTCACTCAGCATTAGTTATATACTTTCACAAAGTAAATGGCTGTTTTGAACAACTTATGGAGAAGTACGCTAAAATTGAATCACAAAGAGATAGTTTGATAGAATTAAATAAACAGCTTGATCAATTGGTTAAAAACTATCGAAACAAGTGCCCTAAGTGTGATAAGTTTCCATCATTCGAAGAAGAAATTAAAAAATTAGAAATTAAAATTAAATCACTTGAAAATGAAATTCTAATTTTGAAAGAAAGCGAAAATACTAGGAGAGAAAATTCAACTAAAAGTGCACTCAATTATTTAATGAAAATGAATCTCTCAAAACACAAGTCCAACAATTGTCTACAACTTTAGGAAAATTCTCCAAGGAGAAAAATCACTAAATATGCTAATAGGGAAACAAACAGTCAATATTGTTAGACAAGGACTTGGGTATACTCAATCTAAACATGTTAGAAGCAAAATTAATCAAGTCAATTCCAAGTGCACGATATGTGGAAAAACTCGACACAATCATAATAATTGTTGGTATAGACCCAAACACGTGATAACCATACCAATTTGGGTTCCTAAAGGGACAAATGTAAATTCCCTTAAAGTTAAACAAATTTGGGTGCCAAAAGGATCAAATATAAATTGTCTTGGGTCTACACAAACTTATTTTTCAAAATCTTTTGCCACTAACAATCATGGACCTATAAAAACAAATAGGTCACAAAAGTCTTCTCTCGTGTAGGTGTGGTGGCAGGCTAAGGAACAACAAGAGTGATACCTGGATTCTGGCTATTCAAGGCATACGACGGGAAACAAATCAAAGTTCTTTAGCCTAGTACAATGGTAGTAGAATCACAATGGGCAACAACGAAAAATTATCGGTAAAGGTAAAATAGGTAACGATGTATTTATCTTGAACGATATATTATATGTTGAAAATCTGCACCATAATCTGATTTAAATCATCCAGTTATGTGATAAAGAAATGAATGTTGATTTTGGTTTATGCAAAATTGTTGACCAATCATCAAAAAAATATTATTTTTAGGTAAAAGGAAAGGTAATATATATTCTCTAACTTTTTATGATCTCACTCTTTCAAAATGTATGATAGCTAAGGATGTAGAAGTAAACTTATGGCACAGACGATTAGGACATGCTAGTATGAATCTGTGTAAAAGCATGTACTATGGGAAAACTTAAAAAATCATCTTTTCATACAAAGAACACCGTAAGTACTCCTAGAATCCTTAAACTAGTTCATATGGATCTGTTTGGACCTAACGATATTGCAAGTTTAGGTGGTAAGAAATATTTTTCTGTGTTGGTTGATGATTACTCAAGATATACATGGGTATACTTCTTAGCTAAAAAATCAGAAACTTTCTCATAATTCACTAAATTCACAAAATTAGTTCAAAATGAAAAAGGAGTTTCTATCATTTTGCTAAGAAGTGATCATGGTGGAGAATTTGAAAATTATGAATTTGAAATTTTTTGTGATGAAAATGGATTTAAACATGAATTCTCTGCTCCACGTACTCCACAACAAAATGGGGTAGTCGAGAGAAAGAATCGAACATTACAAGAGTTGGCTAGGTCTATGATAAATGAGTATGAACTACCCTTATTCTTTTGGGCAGAGGCAGTAAATACAGCCTATTATGTAATGAATAGAGTTATGATTAGACAATTCTTAAGAAAACACCCTATGAGCTATGGTTCAAAAATAAGCCAAACATTGCATACTTCCAAGTTTTTCGGTGTCCGTGTTATATTCTTAATAGGTGATCAATTAGGAAAATTTGAACCAAAAGCTAACGAGGGGATGTTCATGGGATACTCTTCCAGAAGCAAAGCTTATAGAGTATACAACAAAAGGACAAGAATAATCATGGAGTCAATCAATGTGAAATTTGATGAAGGTATTGATGATCAAATCAAGGAAACAATCAAAATCAATGTTTAAGAGGAGAATGGAAAAGATGAAAATAAAAAACCAAAAGAAACTACAACCACGAAAGAAGTCCAAAGAAATCTGGATTCAAAGAGATTGAAATTCAAAGCAGATCATCCTTTAGAATTTGTAATAGGAAATCCTATCGTAGGTGTTCAAATTCGTTCCTCTTTTAGAAATTTGTGTGATTTGTGTCCATACCGTGGATTTATTTCAGAAATTGAACCCAAAGACATAGATACTGCTCTTAATGATGAAAATTAGTTTATGGCTATGTAAGAAGAGCTAAATCAATTTGAGTGAAATGATGTTTGGACTCTAGCACCTAGACCTAATGATTATCCAGTCATAGGAACAAAATGGATTTTGAAAAATATATTTGATGAATCTGGAAATGTTATTAGGAATAAAGCTAGGTTAGTTGCTAATGGTTATAATCATATTGAAGGAATTGATTTTGATGAAACTTTTGCACCAGTAGCAAGACTAGAATCCATTAGGATATTGTTAACTTTTGCTTGCTATAAAGGATTTAAACTAAGACAAATGGATATTAAAAGTGCTTTTCTTAACGGAATTTTGAAAGAAGATGTATTTGTTGAACAACCAAAAGGTTTTGAAAGTCATGAATACCCTAACCATGTGTATAAACTTAAGAAAGCATTATATGGATTAAAACAAGCCCCTAGAGCTTGGTATGAATGTCTTAGCACTTATCTCCTTGAAAATGGGTTCAAAAAGGGTTGTGTAGACACCACACTATTTCTATTGCATGAAAATGATGATCTTTTGATTGTTCAAATATACGTCGTTGACATTATTTATGGTGCCACTAACAACTTGTTGTATGAGAAATTTGAAAAAGTCATGCAGGAGAAGTTTGAAATGAGCTTGGTTGGAGAGTTAAAATTCTTTTTAGGATTTCAAATCAAACAAAGTGATAAAGGTACATTAATCTCTCAAACGAAATATATTAGGGAACTTGTCAAAAATTTTGGATTGAAAGATGTTAAACCTGCAGAAACTACCATGAGCACAACAATTAAACTTGATAAGGATGAAAAAGGTAAGGCAGTTGATCAAAAGCAATATCGAGGTATGATTGGATCACTTCTTTATCTTACTGCTTCTAGACTTGACATCATGTTTTTTGTCTGTTTATGTGCACGATTTCAATCAAATCCAAAAGAATCTCACTTAAAAGCTATTAAAAGGATTATATGATATCTGTTGCACACCCCACGTTTTGGTCTTTGGTATCCAACTAATGATAATTTTGAATTAAAAGGATATTCAGATGCAGATTATGCTGGAAGTCTAGTTGATAGAAAAAGTACTAGTGGAACGTGTTTTATGTTAGGACATTCGTTAGTTGCATGGTCAAGTAGAAAACGGAATTGTATTGCATTATCCACCACTGAGGCAGAGTATATTGCTCTAAGTGGTTGCTCCGCTCAAATTTTATGGATGATACAAACTTTGCAAGACTATGGTCTAAATTTTAAATGTGTACCACTAATGTGTGATAGCAAAAGTGCAATTGATCTCACAAATAATCCTATACATCACTCACGGGCAAAACATATAGATGTTAGACATCATTTTATAAGAGATCATATTTCCAAAAAAAATATCTGCATAAATTTCATTTCAACCGATTCTCAATTGGCAGACATTTTTACAAGACCCCTTCTAGAAAATAGTTTTTGTCGACTTCGTCTTTGTTTAGGCATTTTAGAAATTTGATTCTATATTTTTGATCTTAAATGCCTATGTTAACTAATATGACTCCCTTGTGATTATCAAAAGATAAATAGTGACTGAAATATAAATGATGAGTGTTGATATTAATCATATATTATGACTTGAGACGGTATATTTAGTAAATTTCTTTAAAAATTTAAACAAGATCTATAATAACTTTTGTTGGTAAAATTTCCATGACCATCTCTATTTCTATCATATTTCTAACGACCATCACTCATCAAAATCCAATATAGAATGTCAAAATATGGTATTTTTAACAGGAAATTATTCGTTTTTATTTTATTTATTTTTAAAAAACATCCAAAGTATTCACTCTCATTTAAAATTCTTCACGGTTATGCATGGGTGAATTACTTGGAATATTTGTATATGTGTTTTCATGCTCATTTAAAAGTCCTCACGGTTATGCATGTATGGAACACATATCAAAATTGATTATTAAATAGACAAGTTGATTCTAATTCCATTTAAAAGTCCTCACGGTTTTGCATGGTTAGAAGATACTTGAAATCTTTTTTATAAAAATTGGGAATACTACTAATCTAATTTAAAAGTCCTAATGATTATGCATGGTTAGGAGATATTCAAATTCTTGATATAAATATACCACAAATAGACACAACTATACGGTTTTATATGCCGACATCATCCCTATCATTCTAAAGTGGAATATGCGCCTAACAGAGTATTTATGATTTTTGTTTGATTTTTTTATTAAAATTTAATATTTATACTCGATTGGGTATTGATGTTGTATTAATATCTATCACTTTATCTCTATTTTTCTAACACTATTACTCTTTTGCTGATAACAAAAGGGGGAGAGAAAAGTTAAGATTTTGGCAAATAAAGGTCAAATATTTTATTTTATTTTTTATTATTTATTTGCATATTTTCATATAGGTTCATTTGTATATTTTTATTTATTTTCATGCGTATATGAAGGGGGAGCTTTGTTGTAGAGAGGGAGCATTCAAATAGAGGGAGAAAATAGGGTTCATCAATAACAAAATACATTTAATAAATTAAAAATCTTAAATATATGTTTGTTATCATCAAAAGGGGGAGATTATTGAATATGCTAGTATATGATTTTTGTTTGATGATAATAAACATATATATATATATATATATTCATTTAAATGAATTTGTTATTGTACTATTTTATTTTTCACATAATTAAATATATATTTGCTGAATAAAATAAATAACACAGAATTTAAATTTAAACAAATATTTTATTCAAATAAATATTTTATTATAGTTTTTGAATTGTACAAATTTGAGCTCTCACTATATATACACAATTTCAATTTACAATGTTCACCTTACTACATATCACTCATTCACTCATATTTATCTTCCACTCTATTCCAGATTGAATCCAGCATCTAAAGTATATGCAAAATAAACACTGACACAGTAAAATTGAAAAAGAAATATTTTTGCAGTGTAAAATAAAATATGTGTTTTTTTTGAAAATATTATTTGCCTCAGTTATTTGGGTTGTTCGTCATCATATTTATTTCAAATTCATCTTACACAAATAAACTTGTGACAAGCACTGTATCACTGTACATGCCATAAGGCCGTGCACACCGATATACACTTGACAAAACTACAGGGACAGGTGAGCACACGGAGTAGATTCAAATTCATCCTAAATATATGGAGTAACTCGTATCTAATGAATAAGTTAGAATCACCACAGTCGCATGATCAAAAATCAATGCAGAAAACAAATTCACTGAAGAATTCAAACAAAATTATTCGAACGAAAATTAAGGGATTCGTTCCCTATATAACCCAAAATCACCATCGACAGTAAAGGGAATCGAGTTCAAGCAAATTAACCAGTAAAAAAAAGCATAAATCACATACCAATTTCGTGTTATTCGAACTTGATAAAATTGGAACGACCGGAAGCATATCACAGCCAAAGAATCGATTGTACAAGCCAAACAGAGCAAAATAATCACTGCAATTGATCAAATACAAGTGGCGTCTTCAATTTGAACAAAGCCCTAACCTGGATTGAAGAGAAAACAAGGCGGTCACGAAGAGAAGCAAAAGGGGTTGGTTGATAAAAATAAAAAAATAAAAGGGAGAGATTTTCTTTTATTATCAATTGGGCCGGTCTCCTTATCCTTTTATTTGGGCCTATTTTTTAATTATAGGTTTTTGTTTTAAGTGTTTATTTTAATTTTGTAATTTTCCATTAAACTTTTGGAAAATTCTAGTCGTGTGACTAGGGATGAACTACGGTAGTGTAGTTCGAGAATTCGCAACTCAGTGGCTGAGTTGTGGAAGGGTTTTGACCGTAGAGTTAGGTTAGTCGATAGCGGATGTCGCAAGTTTACGTGTGTAAGTGTCTGACTACTTAATTTCTAGTAGAAACCTTGGGGGCAGCACGTAGGCAGGGTTTTGCCGAAGCTGGGTAAATCTGTGTTGTTCTATTTCTGCTTTTATTATTCTGCTATTATCTGTGCTGCAATTATTATATATATTTCCGCATTAATTTTTATTATTTTTAGTATCACCCTATTCACCCCCTCTAGGGTGAAATCGATCCTACACATCTCATTTCACAACATACTTGTTTGTCTCTTGCATGATGCTCACCTTCATACAACACTATTATGGTAGCTTACATATATGCTTTGATAATGCCAGTACAAAGTACCACTGTTCTTATAAT
This sequence comes from Allium fistulosum, assembly GCA_030737815.1. Lineage (NCBI taxonomy): Eukaryota > Viridiplantae > Streptophyta > Magnoliopsida > Asparagales > Amaryllidaceae > Allium > Allium fistulosum. The sequence continues at coordinate 370,290,373 of CM060902.1, read as the reverse complement.
TAATCAATGCATGTCACACTATGAAATTACCAGTCCAAAGCAATCATGTAGCCTTATAAGTAATTAATTCCCAGTCTCCTTAAAGCAGATAAGCACTTGTTGTTGCTGCCTTCAGCCTTGCACTTTGTGGCTCACTGACGGCTGTAGTTGGCTGCTGCTGTATTATGAACTTTATAATTATGTCATTGTAATATGTATGTATGCAGTAATGTTATTGAGTATTGAATTATGTCATTGTAATATGCTAAAGCATTGAATTATGTCATTGTAATATGTATGCAGTAATGTTGTTGAGTGTTTGGCAATTTGAATTATTGTTATTTGAATGTGGCTGTGGCTATGTGTGCTACTTATTTGAATGTCGTCTATAAATTTGGAATTGAGCTTGACCGTGTAGTAAAGCATTGATGTAGCTTTGCAATATGTATGCAGTGTGTATGTATGCTTCTATAACTTTGTTGACTTGACTGTGCACAAATTTTCGGTTAACCGTATTTAACCGACTTTCAGTTAACCGATTTAGCTGAGCGGTTAACTAATACTTTAATACGGTTAACCGCGGTTAAATTTGGGCGGTTCGGTCAGTACAAGCTGCCCAAATGCATGGTCGGTTCGGTTAACCGAACCGTGTTTTCTGAGCGGTTAAATCGGTTAATTAACCGAGTGGTTCGGTTAACCGACCATGCCTACCCCTATTTAATCCCCATGGCATGTGAAACCCTTTATAAACGATTTTATCCTTAAAATCAGAAGAACCATTTATCAAACATTCTCGTTTGAATCAAACATATCATATAATCCAAGCATATCATCATTAAAATCACCATAAAGGTTTTAAACTTAAAACCCGAAAACAATTGTTCTTTGAAAACAAAAATGAGATGGTTTAGATTATTATTCACCTTGATTTGGATAAGGACTTGAGATTTGAACTTGATTAATTCTTCTAGCTTGATTCCTTAACTTTTACTTGATTTTCTTCTCCTATGTAAGGGCTAGCTTGAGCTCCTCTTTGTTTATGTTTTATGATTTTGAACTTGTGAAATGAGAATAGGAATAAGAGTTTAGGGGTTAAGGATATGGTGGATGGATATTCCCCATAATGCCCTTAGTCTTATTATCTTATTAGCTATCATAGAAAACCATTTACATAAACCTATTCTTTCAAGTTTATTTAATTAAGCTCGGCTCCTAATATATTTTCAAATCTCAATCTTCTTATCTCTCTAATCTTTACATTATTCTATTTAATTTATCTAATTTAATCTCCTGAATAATATTATTTAAAATTAGGGGTGTTACAGGCTCCCCTCCTTAAAGAATTTCGTCCTCGAAATTCAATAAGGACTAAATACTAAGCATAGCAATCATCTGTAACATCTCCTAGCTACCATACTAGCCTACCTGACTAGCAACAGTCTATATAAAGTGAATATAGAACATACCCTCATAGCAGATCAGGATTAGTATCTCTAATCCTATCTTCTATCTCCCAAGTATAGTCCTTCTTGTTGTCGCTCCACTATACTTGCACCAACTTAACTGCCTTGTTCCTTAATCTCTTCTCATCTCTCGCTACAACCCGAACTGGTTGTTTAACAAAAGTCAAATTCGGTTCTATTATCAAATCTTCCAACTCTGTCGGAGGAATAGTAGTCTCTGGATCATGTACATACTTGCGAAGATTAGATACATGAAAAACATTATAGACACCTGCCATATTGCTCGACAACTCTACTCTATATGTGAGCTTCCCGATCCTCTCTATAATTGGGAACATACCAACATATCTCGGTGCCAGTTTCCCTGACTTCCTAAATCATACCACACCCTTCATCGGTGATACCTTAATGAAAAATCTATCTCCAACTGAGTATTATAGATCTTTATGCCTCTTATCTATGTAACTTTTCTGTATAGACTGGGCTTCCTTTATTCTTTCTCGGATCAACTCAATCTTCTCTATCGCCTCTCTAACCAGATCTGTACCCAAGACTAATCTGTCTCCATTCTCCAACCAACATGCTGGTGATTTGCATGGACTTCCATACAAAGCTTCAAAAGGCGCCATTCCTATACTAATATGATAACTGTTATTATAGGAAAACTCAACCAAGTGTAGGTGATCTTCCTAAGATCCACCAAAGTCTAGCACATAAGCCCTTAAGAAATCCTCAAGTACCTTATTGACTCTATCTGTCTGCCCATCCATCCGAGGGTGATACGCAGTACTCATCTTGAGCTTGTTACCTAACACATCCTGTAGACTCTTCCAAAATTCAATAGTAAACAAAGCATCTCCGCCACTGACTATACAACTAGGAATTCCATGTAGTTTAACTATGTTCTTCATGAATAACTTAGCTAAAACAGGTGCCGTCCTGGTTGACTTAACTGGAATGAAATGGGAACTCTTGGTCAATCTGTCCACTACGACCCATATACTTTTATTTCCCCTATTCGACCTTGGAAATCCATCTACAAAATCCATGGATATTGAATCCCATTTCCAGACTGGAATCTCTAAAGGTTGAAGCAATCCACCCAGCTTCTGATGTTCGACCTTCACTTGTTGACAGTTCGCACACTGCCTGACCCACAAGCCAACATCCTTCTTCATTCCTTCCCAGTTGAAGCTCCTCTTCATATCTTGATACATCTTGGTTCCTCCAGGATGAATCGTAAACTTAGATCGATGACATTCTCCAAGGACTTCTCTTCTCAAGTCCTCCACATTCGGAATACACAATCGTCCCTTCTTTCTCTACCATTCCCTCTGGTCAAGATTAAAATCCTTTTGGTCATCGATCTCCAACCCAATCTCAAGCCTTCTAATCCTCTCGACTAATAATGGATCCTCTTTTTGTTTAGAAGTAATCCTTTCGATCAATAGTGGTCGAACTTCCAAACAGGATAACATAGCGGTACTCTAACTAGAACTAGCAGTCGATCTTAACTGCACCCTACAAGTTGTCAAAGCTTCTAAATCTTTCCATTCTGCCAACATAGCTAACACCACATTGTGATGTTTTCTGCTAAGAGCATCCGCTACTTTATTTCCTTTCCCAGGCATATACTCTATACCAAAATCAACAGCTGCTAAAAACTCCAGCCACCTTTGCTGTCTCATATTCAGCTCCTTCTGAGAGAATAAATATCTTAAAGACTTATGATCTGTGTATAATTCAAATCCCTCTCCTAAGAGATAATGTCTCCATATCTTCAATGCAAAGATCACCGCAGCCAACTCCAAATCATGAGTACGATATCTCACCTCATGTGGTCTAAGCTATCATAAAGCGTAGGCAATGACTTTACCCTTCTGCATCAACACTACTCCTAATTCAGTTCCACATGCATCGGTATACACTACCAACCCTTGGTTTCCGTCTGGAACCACTAACACAGGCGCATTGGTCAACAAATGCTTTAACTTAAGGAATGCTTCCTCACATTTGTTAGACCAAATAAACTTCATGTCCTTCTTGGTCAGCTTAGTCAAAGGCGCTGCTATTCACGAGAAATCCTTAAAGAATCTCTAGTAATAGCCAACAAGTCCAAGAAAACTTCTAATCTCAGTTACCGTCTCTGGTCTCTTCCAATTATTAACTGCTTCGATCTTATCTGGATCGACTGATAAACTCTTCTTTGAAACCATGTGACTAAGAAACTCAACCTCTTTCTTCCAGAAATGATACTTGGAAAACTTCGCTTTCAGCTGATGCTGCCTAAGCATCTCAAGCACTACTCCTAGATGATCTTCATGCAATCTTTCATCTTTAGAGTATAATAAAATGTCATCTATAAACACCAACACAAACCTATCCAAGTGCTCTCGGAATAATCGGTTCATCAAATCCACGAAGAAAGCTGTTGCATTCGTTAACCCGATTGGAATTACTAACCACTCGTACGAACCATACCTAGTTCAAAATGCAGTCAATGGAATGTTGTCCTCTGCCACTCTTAACTGATGGAAACCTGTCGCCAAATCCAATTGGGAAAATACTCTGGCTAAACTCAACTGATCAAATAGACCATCAATTCTCGGCAAAGGATACTTATTCTTGATCGTCCTCTCGTTTAACTTACGATAGTCAATACACAACCTTAACGACCTATCTGGTTTCTTCATGAACATCGCGGCCGCACCCTAAGGCGAACTTCTTGGTCTAATAAAATCTCTCTTTTCCAAATCCACTAGCTGCACCTTCAATTCCTTCATCTCGGTCGGTGTCATCCTGCTAGGTGGTCTACTGACAGGCTCTGCTCCTGGCACAAGATCTATCCAAAACTCATCAGCTCGTTTTAGTGGTAATACTGTAACCGGCTAAAAAACATTGGCAAACTCTCTTGCTACACGAACCTGACTTAACTCTTCTTCTACTTCCATAACACTCAACTGAGCACATGCACTCTGGTTAGAATCTCTCACTGATAATATAATTCGGTTATGACTATCAAGGTGTCTCAGCGATATTTCCCTATCTTAGAAAAATATACTAGCCTCATATCTATCCAAACAATTCATACCCAAAATGATCTCGAAATCTATGAAATCAAAAACATACAAACTGCATGCAAACTTATGACTTAACAAATCAAGTTCTATCTGGTCACATCTCATCCCTAGAGTTGCATACCCTCCTATCGGATTTGCAACCCTTAAGGAAGTAACAAGGTATGTGGGTTCTAAATATAACCTATCAACCAAACGCTGAGATATAAATGAATGCGATGCACCGATATCAAATAGTATCCTAACTGGTATACTATGAATCAAAGCGTACCTTCCATCACAACCTTTCCCTTCTCAGCAGCTGTTTGTCTAGAAGATGGTTCCAACGCAAAGAGTTTTCCCCTGTCCACCTTGACTAGTTCTATACATTGATTCTTATAATGCCCAACCTGGTCACAATTAAAGCACTTCACACTCTTCTTTTCTATGGCCTTCTTCCCCTTGCCAGTTCGGTATTCATGACCATAATGACCTTTCTTATCACACTTATAACAAACCAAATTAGACTATGCCTTCTTGGCAGCTTCTCCCTTCTGGTTTCCCTTCTTCTTAAAGAACTTCCTCTTATTGCCAAGAGAACTCTGGGTTTCTATCTGCTTCTACTTCCCATACAGAGCAAGCATCTCCTCATGTCTGATAGCCATTTCCACAACAACATTACAAGAATCACGAAGATGTGGCAAGGTAGCACTAGCAATCTCGGGTCTCATCCACCGAATAAACTTCTCATTCCTCTTGATGACAATTTAAATAGTAGCATATCCATTTCTGGATAGCTCGTCAAACTTAGCAGCATACTCAATCACTGACATCTCGCCTTGCACCAAATCTATGAACTTCCTCAACAATGCAGACTTAGCAACTTCAGACAAAAATCTTACCTCGAATCTCCTACGGAATTCCACCCAAGTCAATTCTTCCTCGGGAACTCCAGCTGTAACACTGTTCCACCAATAAAGCGCAATTCCTTACAACTGCGTAGAGGCTAGTCTTCTCTTCTGCTCATCATTCAAATCCAAGTCAGCGAAGATTCTCTCGTAATGCAAAAGCCAATTATCAAAATCTATAGAATCCTCAGTGCCCAAAAACGGCTTCTCACCAAGACTGGTGTAATCTTTGCTCATCCTAGCATAGTTGTTTCCAATTGAAGCCATGGGATTAGCTCCTCCAACATTCCGAGCCACTCTTGCATCTGCTCCGGCTTGCATAAAGTTGACGAAAAACTGATACATCGTCCCCATATCCATTGACGGATTTCCAGCACCTACGTTGGCATTTGCATTTTGATTAGAATTTGCCTGTCGACCCTGGTTCCTCCTGGTATTAGGTCGAACATTTCTATTTGTTGTGGTGCTTCCTCCACCGAGATTTCCTCTTCCGTTTCCTGCCTCCATATCTTCCTTTCTCGTAAATCTACATACGAGCCTTAGTAAGATATAGAAGAACGGTCTAAGAGAGAGGTTCTAAGAGAGAGGGGAATACGTACTTTATATATATATATCAAATACAAGTACGTTACTATAACGTTAACCCAAACCTCGATCTTATTTTCTGATTCATTGGATTATGTTTTGAAAAAGCTTTTAGGTTTGATTTTTCTTAATTTTTCATAAACCTATGCTCTGATACCAACTTGTAACATCCCCCACTTGGAGGCCTAAAACTAATGGCTACGGATACTGCAGTCATCCATACTTATTAACCTCGGCGAACATATGCGGTAATGTTAGATACATTGATACAACATGAACATATGGATATGAAGAAATTTTAAAACTATTTAAACAAATTTCTCATTCCATTTCAAAATCATTTCAGATGCATTACATAATCCCAAACTCGAGAACCACGTTCAGAAAAATATAATTATTACAACATATGCCAAGAGCGACATATGAAGATGTCCCCTTGGATGATAAGAGTATATATATAGGCAATATAAACAACTTTTCTTTACATCAAACACAATGGAATCAAAAAGAAAAGAACTCCTATTTAGCTAGCTTACCTCCTGCATGTCTTCGGAAGTTTATTCGTCTAAGGAGAACCTGAAAAACCCTTACCCTCAACCTACTCAAATTAATTTTGAGCACCCGAGAGTTTAAGGGGAAAACATAAACTTCGAGCCAGACATAAAACCTGGTATGAATAATAACCTACCATCTCGAACCTTTTAGATATCCAGTGAGACCACGCCGCTTAGTGAAACGGGTTTCCCCCTCACTAGTATCTTATCAAAAACTTATAATAACCATATACCGTGCTCCTATATCCACAATGGTTAAAAACATAGCAATTTATAATATTATGATGATATGCAAACAAGTAAAACATTCTGGATTTCCCATCCCCGTTTATTTGACTACCTATCATAGTTATAGTTTCTAGGGTCACTATTAAATTATTAGTTTTCATGGGCTGACTAATAAATTGTTTATAGTTTGTGGACTACCTGTCCTATCTTTTAGTTTTCAATGGATCACTAAGAACCTATTGGCCCCTGCCAATAACTTAATTCAATTATATTATGGGTTCTCCCTGACCTATTGGTATCTCTAATAACTCCTATTATATCATAGTTTTCATGGGTTGACTATGAACCTATTAACTCATGTCGATAACTTAATCCGGATATAGTTTCATGAGTTCACTACAAACCCATTGGCCCCTACAATAACTCCCTTTAAACATTATTTTCATTGGTTCACCATGAACCTGTCTAAACTAAAAACTTCTAGATTAGTCTTTGGGCATCCTATATTCTAGTCTACCTAACCTCCTGGATGCAACTCTATTCATTCAGAAGTTACTTAATTTGTATTCACTACTGGGTCAACCTACCTGGTTATTCTGCCCTTACTCCCTAAAATACAGTTATGGATCCATTACATAGTAAATACATTTATAGAAGAAGCATATGCAAAAATAATACTAACATCTTTAGTTTAACACCCTTGAAATCATTTCCCCCGGAATTTGGTTAATCTCTTTAACCCATTATTTATACCAAGGTAAGCTTCTTCAAAAACTCCAATTTAAAAGCATTTAAAAGCTCTTTTATAAAGCCATAGGTTTCACCTTTAAAAATTGAGATTGGGTTCTTTGTTTTGAAAACTAAGACTTTCGAAACCTTAAGCCTTTACTTTCAAAACCATTAGAAAACCTCTTTCGAAAGTATTCAATTCTTCTTTTCAAAACACTAAGCATCTGCCTTTCGAAACAATTTAAAACATCTCTTTCGAAACCATTAAAACATAACTTTCGAAAGTATTAAAGCATTACTATCCAACTATAGAAGCATAGCTTTGAAACCATTTGAAAGTATCTCTTTCGAAACCATCGAAAGTACCCCTCTCAAAACCATTGGGTTTAATCTTAGACATAACCTTTTGGGTCTAAGTGAATACAAGTGAAAGTACCCCTTTTGAAACCATTGAAAGTACCCCTTTCGAAACCATTGGGTTTAACCTTAGACGTTTCTTTTTGGGTCTAAGTGAATACAAGCGAAAGTACCCCTTTCGAAACCATTAAAAAAAGTTTGGGGAAAAATAGATGGTTTCGGAACCATCCTTTAAAAAGGATTAGTCTTTAAGTTAAAACAATAAGAAGGATAGCGAAGCCATTGCTTTCGAAACCCTTAGTATAGTGGCTACTGAAGCCCTTTCGAAAGCATTGGGAAGCGGCTAGGTATTTTATAAAACAAAGGCTACCTTTCGAACTCGTTGATGACTTTAATCCATTCGAAAGGTATAAAGGCGGCAGCATGGTTTCGATTGGGTTCAAACTACCCTTTCAAAAGCTTTGATTTAAAAACAAGGCACTCATTTAAAAGCTACCTATTCGAAACAAAAGGGCGAAAACCATTTTGAAAGCATTATTAAGGCAAACCCTTTCAAAAGCATTCTTTTGAAGACAAGGAAAGCAACATTTCTTTGGAAAGCAAAACGAAGGCTTCGACCCCTTCGAAAGCATGGTTTTGTCCCCATACCTGCTGCCTTTCTCCAATCCACTACGTACCTAAGCTTGATACCTTGTGACTTGGTTGGAGGCGGAAGTATAGGGTCGAAAGGTAGCTACTAGAAGTGGAAAAACAATGAACTTATGCCAAAATTGTTTTTCTTGCCTTTTTAAGTAAAAAATTTCAACAAACTTGCCTATTTGTAAAAATATGTTTTGTTGTCATAAACTTTATCAAAAATCTTTTCTAAAAGACTGCCGAATTTAATATAAAATTAATTAAGGATAATTAACAAAATAACTCTTCCTTTTAACAAAACAATAAAGACATTTAAGTCCTCCTTCTTAAATAATTTATTTCCCATAGTAAATTACTTATGAAAAATCCCCAAAAATCAATGAAAATCACTTTTAATATGTTAACTAACATATATAAATTTCGGATCCAAATTCTTTTATATAATTGCCGAAATTAATTTTAAACCCAATTATTTAAATCTTCCCTTAAAAGTTCATAATAAATTATCCATAGCATGGATAATTACAAAAATTTGAACCCATCTTCAAAATAATGTTCTACATAGCATATTTAATCCTCATGGCATGTGAAACCCTTTATAAACGATTTTAGCCTTAAAATCGAAAAGCCATTTATCAAACATTCTCGTTTGAATCAAACATATCATATAAACCAAGCATATCGTCATTAAAATCATCTTAAAGGTTTTAAACTTAAAACCCAAAAACAATTGTTATTTGAAAACAAAAATGAGATGGTTTAGATTATTATTCCCTTGATTTGAATAAGGACTTGAGATTCGAACTCGATTAATTCTTCTAGCTTGATTCCTCAGCTTTTACTTGATTTTCTTCTCCCATGTAATGGCTGGCTTGAGCTCCTCTTTATTTATGTTTTATGATTTTGAACTTGTGAAATGAGAATAGGAATAAGAGTTTATGGGTTAAGGATATGGTGGACGGTTATTCCCCATAATGCCCTTAGCCTTATTCTCTTATTAGCTATCATAGAAAATCATTTACATAAACCCATTCTTTCAAGTTTATTTAATTAAGCTTGGCCCCTAATATATTTTCAAATCTCAATCTCCTTATCTCTCTGATCTTTACATTATTCTATTTAATTTATCTAATTAAATCTCCTGAATAATGTTATTTAAAATTAAGGGTGTTACAGAATCATACATGATATGTCCCTTTATCCACAGAGTTAGCACATAACATTGAATATATGCCACTCTATGATAATCATCATGAGTGTACTATACATCAAAGTACTAAGGATGTCAAGATATCGGCATTGGTAATATCTACATCGTGTGAAATCCCTAAGGTGATAGGAACAAACAAACAAAATGGCACCCATCATCCATCCTCACATTCACTCACTCAGTGCATTGGATATATGTTCTCGTATGGCCACCCCCATAGAAAAAAGGACTACTCAATGTCCCGGTTTCTTGGTATTCGAATCCATGCCTCTCAGTCAGCTAGGAAGTAAACTACCCATCTGATAGTTCAGGGAACGAATATGTAAACATCCTATGATCTAGGGTGCACCCTTAATCTATATGAGCGTTCCCATATACCCTTGCTTTATGAGTACATCGAAACTTATCGATATCAATGATCCTTTTGCGTACGTCATCCATAGCAGAGCTCGTTACAAAACTATCCTTACATTTTCTATCCGAAGTCATCGTGGTTAGAACTATTATAGACAACCAACATAAGTCATAGAGTGTCATTGTGCATCCTATAACCCTCCTACGACACCCTCATCCATTCGACTCATCATTGCCTACTCTACATCTCGAAGTACGACTATCCATCGTCGAAGCCGTCACTTCCCATTATGGAATCATGATTATGGAATCATGGAGTCATCGTGTCGAAGTATCACGTCTTTGCTTCACCGCCAAAACCACTTGTTGAAGAGCAGTAACACCAAAATTGAATGTCAAACGAATGAACTAACCATCACATCCTGCTCCTTAAAGCTGCTCCATTGTCCATGTCAAAGTTGGCCAAATCAGCCATTGTCAATAGTGGTTGATATCGACCACTCCAGAGTAGTCGATAACGACCACTTTGGTCATGTACATAACCAAAAATGGTTAAATAAAAACCAAATAAAAATGTCCGACATATCTCCTAAAGTCCGAAGCACATATCCAAGTTCATCCTCCTTCATCTTCCGATCAGTCGGCACATACCTATACTCCTCCACATATTTATCACATTCATTCGAGTTTATCATCGTTTGTGCACTCAATCGATATGTACGAATCATCTGAGTCCCCATCGTGTGTGCAATCGATCGATATACACTGTTATCCCAACTCTTGGCAAGGCCGTGACACCAAGGACTTGACTAAAGACTGAAGATAACCTGCCCCGAAGATCAGTTATCTACAGGTCCATGATGGATACAGGGAAACTTGGTCCGAGTCCGGATCGAGCTACAATTAGCATCATATGGCAATGAAAGCTATAAAAGGCAACATTCCAAATTTCAGGTCAATCGGAGTTCATATGCTCAAGTTATGGATCGATCAATATCCATATAAAGCATGCCCATTTCGTATCCATCGCCCCGTATCCAACCATCTCGCATCCATCATTTAGCCAACATTGTTCGAATCCATTGCTTCGTATCGATCGACATCAATACAAAACGAACATGACTTAAGCACTCAGCATCTATGGTTCATATCCATGTGGTTCAAATGCATATCGATGGACTTCAACACTCCCTGGATCGATCACACTACATTCAACTAGCAGCTACGCTTTTCGTATCGATTGCCTATTTGGTCGATATGAAGGACGGAACCTACGATCAATACAAAGGAGGATGCAGAGCATCAATACGGAAGATAGAGCATCATATGGATATGAAAGAACCGGTCAAAAACCAAAAGAAGAGGCCCTTGTGCGTAAATTTTGGATCTCCACAAAGCAAGCGTGCCACGTCATTGATACGAAAAGGATGGATACGAATCCAACGATACGAAGGCTCCAGTTTCCCTAGTAAACTCAATCTTGGATCAATCATATCTCTCAAACCACAAATCCAAATGCCATGAAATTTTCACAGAAGCTTGCAAATCAACTCAAGAACAACCATGATCGATCACAGCTCGATTGGACCATTTCTTGATCGATACAAAGACAACATGGATCGATCCCAAACGACCCTAGACCGATTGTGTAGGCCCACCTAAGCATGAAAAGGGGTATTCCGAGATTCAAGGCAGATATTTCCAGCTCTACGCCTATAAATAGCATCTCCACTACAACTAAAAAAGGACTTTTATGCTGTTGCTCTGCTTAAACCCCATTATAACTCGAGTGTTAGCCATTGTACCATTGTAATTCAGTTTGTAATCAGCAATAAACAACAAATCCTTCAAAGTGGATGTAGGCCATAGTGCTGAACCAGTATAAATTCTTGTCTTCTTTACTACTGCTTATTTTTCTTGGTATGATTGTTAGATTAGCCTCATTTTCCATTTTATTTCTTCATTTTAATCTCTTTAATTACAACCGAAGAGTGTTGTGCCCATTTTTGGTACAAACACTTCGGTGCTTTCACTGAGAAAACTCCGCTTTTCCATGATTCTGTGGATCCTCTGCCATTGTTGGATTACTAAAATCTAAGGAGGAGATCTAGATCCATCTTCCAGAGGTTCTTTCTTGTCTATTCAGATTGTTCCAGATCTAAGAAGAACTACATTCAACATGGTGTGCACTACCAGAACCACTTCTAATACTGCTGATCCGGAAGGAAGGGATAGGCAAAATCCCACACACCTAAGCACAGCAGGCCAAACATCAGCTGGAGCTCCAGATCTACCCGATCCAGTGACTAAAGAGGAATTCCAGACCCTTATGCTTGAGCTCACTCAAAGCTGTCAAGAACTCACTCAACAGAACCATGCCAACACGGAACTTGTGAACCAGTTGAATGAAGAAAGGCGAGGGAGATCTAGAAGGGAGCATGCCACGTATTCCTTGTTTGAAAGCTTGGCGTCATCTGACATCAATCACAGATCTACACGCCGCCGATTAGATGGAAACTACGCGGAAGTCTTTGGGCACCCATATGATGTGAATCACGGGCAGGCCGGGGTAGGTCCCTCCATGGGGCATCAAGCTACACCCTCCTCCCAAGGAGGGACACTTCCTTACCACACTACTCATAACCACGCAGCTGTTGCTGCTATAACTCTGGATCCCGAGATCCAGAACCAATCAGATCCAGCCCCTTATCATCACATTCATGCTTTGGATCCTCACTTCCATGAAGAGTGGGAGCCAAGGAGGCATGGAACGGACTGTAGACAGTGACCAGACCATCCTTGTGATGTGGAACCCGACCATGCCTTGGCCCCGAATATCCAGATGCCCGACATTCCAACTATGATACGCCAAATGATAAGAGAAAGTCAAGGCCTCACTAATGATGACTGGGGGATTTCTAGAAGTCAAAGCCCGTTCGCCTACGATATCTTACATGCGGAACTACCACGCCGATTCCGAATGCCGACCTTGCATGTATATGAAGGAAATTCGGATCCTAACTAACACATTCTGAAATATGAATGGCTCATGAATGCCGCTCAAGCTGACGATGCGGTTAAGTGTAGAAGCTTCCCTATCTCCTTGGGAGGCATTGGGACTATGTGGTTCACCCATCTAGAACCAAGATCTATTTCATGTTTCAACTAGTTGGTTACTAAGTTTGTCGAGCAGTTCCGTATGCATGCTAAGACCGAAGGATGTTAATACCTTATCCAGTGTTACTCAAGCCCCAGGAGAGACTTTAAGGCATTATTTGGAAAGGTTCCATGCTGCTTGTGCCAAAGTCAGTAATCCCAATGACAACTCTGTTTTAATGGCATTGACTAAAGGGATCAATCTGATTTCGAGTTTGGTGATTGGTTGGCTGGAAAACCCCCCGCTTCGTTGGACCGTTTCTATGCAAAGGCAGCCCAGTATTTGAGGAGGGAAGACGCTAGACGGTTTAGGAAGCAGGACGTCACGGGGCCCATAGTGAAGGAATCTAGAGTAATGTTGCAGTGAAGCAGACCGAGGAGAGCTCCAGTAAAGTATAGTTGAATATTCAAAATAAGCAAAGTCAACAGAAGGGTGATGGAGGTCAAGGAAAGAAGAGAGACCCTTATCGTGGGAGACCTAGGGCTCCTATGTTCGATCAATATACTCCATTGAATATGTCGCTAGAGAATGTTTATCTTCAAACCTATAATACAGGGCAGTGCAAAAAGCCAACTCCGAAACCATCGTTAGAGAAGCAGATTTAGACTGGAAAGTTTTGTAGGTTCCATGATTGTTACGGCCATAACACTAATAAATGCTGTCATCTACATGATATTATTGAAAAGTTGATTAGAGAAAGGAAGTTAGAGCAGTTCGTTCAGGCTCCGCAGGATGGCAGAGCGGGCCTATCTAATCCCAATCAGGGACAAGGCTAGGCTAGGCCTGAAGAACACGCATGTACTGGCGGGAGAACGGTGATTAATACTGTGAGCGGTGATCCTCATCCAACTGATCGGAGCTGGAAGGAAATGGAGTCATTTGCTAGTTCAATTAGGCATGTGGACTTCGAATGTTGTAGTGGTACTGAAGAAGAGGCCCCGACAAATCTATAGAGGATGATGACAGACGACATCGTTTTAAGAAACATTGATGCCGACAGAGTCGAGGTCCCAACTATTGATCCATTGGTTATTTCTGACTAGATAGGTCCTGCTTGGATGAAGAGGATCTTAGTTGATAGTGGAAGTCCTGCGAACATACTTTTCAAACTTGCTTATGACCAAATGTTGATGGAAGCAAAGGATCTGAAACCGTGTCAGTCATGTGTACATAGTTTCAATGGCAGTGCAACCATACTGTCTGGGATGGTGGAATTACCTGTTGAATTGGGTATCGATGATCGGTGGAGAGTCTGGATGTTGTAGTTTGTTGTGTTGGATATTCGTTCTCCTTATAATGGTTTCGTGGGACGACCGGCCCTTGTGGAGTTCAGGGCAGCGATAGCCCCTTAGTGTTTGACTCTAAAATTCCCCACTGATAATGGAGTCGGGGTAGTACATGATGATTAGACAGCTGGACGTGCCTGTTATGTTGCAGAACTACGAGATGCGCAGCAAAAGGAGAAAGGGAAGGGCGTGGAGGAATCTCTATGCGTCCGCTCCATGGGGAATTGAAAACTAGCGCCTGAGCTAAGGCTCGGGCGCCACGACTAGTTTCCTAAAGATCTTGATCCCAGAGACAATGATGGTGAAGGGGAAGTTAGAGAATACCAGGCTTCCTCGGTAGAATTGACAATTGATGTCCCGATCAATGGCGATGATGATCCTAGGGTGATAAAGAACGGAACTCAGCTTAGCTCCCACATGGGACAGGAACTGGTTGGTTTCCTCCGAGAAAACCTCAATGTGTTTGCCTGGACTCATTCAGACATGTGTGGGATCTTGTCGAATATCGCGAGCCATGCATTAAATATCGACCCGCGACACGTCCCCGTGAAACAAAAAAGGCGCGGTATGGATCCAGAGAGATATGCCGCCCTAAAGGAAGAAGTGGATAAACTCAAGGCTAATGGGTTTATTCGTGATGCTTTATACCCGAAATGGGTATCGAATCTAGTGCTTGTCAGAAAGTCGAAAGGAAAGTGGCGGACATGTGTAGACTACTCCGATCTGAACAAAGCCTGCCCCAAAGACCGTTTCCCGCTTCCCAGGATCGATCAACTGGTTGATTAAACAGCCGGACATGGGCTCTTATCTTTCATGGACGCATACTCCTGCTATAATCAAATCTCGATGCTCCTTCCTGACCAAGAGCACACTAGCTTTATCACTGATCTGGGACTTTATTGCTACAAGGTGATGCCGTTTGGACTCAAAAATGCCGGAGCAACCTATCAAAGGCTCGTAAACTGGATTTTTGCAAACTAGATTGGGAAGACTATGGAGGTGTACGTAGACGATATGCTTGTGAAATCGCGGTTATCCAACGACCACATCAGTGATTTGGAGGCAATGTTCGACATACTTCGACAGTACATAATGAAGCTAAATTTGTTGAAGTGTTATTTCAGAGTTGCGTTTGGAAAGTTCCTTGGGTTTATTGTCAACGCCAGAGGAATTGAAGCCAATCTAGAATAGATCTAGGCGATTCGGAATCTCGAAACTCTCAGAACCATAAAGCAGGTGCAAAGTCTTAAAGAGAAGGTGGCAGCTTTGAGCAGGTTCATTTCCCGATCCACGGACAAGTGCATTCCCTTCTTTGATCTGATCAGAAAAGGAAAACAGAATTTTGAGTGGACAGAGGAGTGCGAGGGCGCATTTCGGGCAGTAGTACAACATCTAGCAACACCTCCCATCTTGTCGAAGCCAGTTGATCACGAGAAGTCGTATGTCTATCTGGCAGTTTCGGCAAACGCAATCAGTGCCGCGCTAGTTCGAGAAGAGGATCGGATCCAACGATCGATCTATTATATTAGCAAAAGATTGACGGGGGCAGAAAGAAATCACTCAAAGATAGAGAGGCTAGCTTAATGTCTTATTATAGCCTCGAGAAAGCTCCGCCCGTATTTCCAAGCTCATCCAATCATTGTTTACACCGATCAGCCGTTACGACAGATCTTGACACAACCCGAGTCGTCTGATAGGCTGCTTAAGTGGAACATCGAGCTGAGTCAATTTGATATCACTTGTGCCCCAAGGCGAGCTATTCAAGGGCAAGTTCTTGAAGATTTCATAGCTGAGTTCACCATACTGGAGGACTTTCTTGAAACCAGTGAACCGCACAACCATATATGGAAGCTATATACCAATGGCGCATCAAACGACCAGTGCTCAAGCGCTGGAGTGGTGCTCGAAACCCCAGAAGGGCGATCTGTATGTTATGATTTGAAATTTGACTTCCATGCAACTAACAACAAAGCTGAGTACGAAGCCCTACTTGCTGGACTAAGGCTTGCCAAGGATTTGGGAGTCGTCGCCATGGAAATTTACTATGATTCACAACTGGTGGTGTGCCAGGTCCAAGGATATTATCAAGCCAGAGATTAAAGGTTGGCCTCCTACCTTATGCGGGTCCAGGAAGTGTTGAACCAGTTTGACTATTACACTATCCGCTGTATACCCCGAGAGCAAAATCAAAGGACCGATTCTTTAGCAAAACTGGCTAGCACTAGCGAAGCACAGTATATGGGACTCGTCCCTGTGGAGACACATACTGCTCCAAGTATTGATCGGGTGGAGACAAATTGGGTTCATGAGGCAACACCCGAGTGGGAGTCATTTATGACTCCAATCAGAAACTATCTTGAGCATGGAACGTTACCCGAGCGTAGGAGCGAGAAAAGACAAGTTCTTCGAAAGGCTTTGTGATTTTTCATCCAGGATGGAGTCCTTTACAAAAGGGGATTTTCTGTTCCTTTACACCAGTGTATCGCTCACGATGAGATCAAACGAGTGTTGCATGATGTGCACGAGGGAGAGTGTGGCGATCACACTAGGGGCCAAGCCCTTAAGAAAAAGATACTCAAGTATGGGTATTTCTGGCCAACTGTAAGCCGAGATGCATCAGATTATGCTAAGAGATGTGAAAAGTGCCCGAAACATGCCAGAATTCCAAGAGCCCCGTCAACCGTAATGACTTAGATGGTCAGCCCATGGCCGTTTGCCACATGGGGCATTGATATAATAGGGTCTTTGCCTCTAGCCGAAGGTGGTGCAAAGTACGCCAATGTTGTAGTTGACTACTTTACTAAATGGGCGGAAGCTGAGCCCCTTGCTACTATCACGACGAAGAAACTAATCTTTGTTGTGCGCAACATCATCAGTCATTTTGGCCTCCCACAAACAATTGTAACTGACCGCGGGGCCCAATTTGATAGTGCCGAGTTTTAGAATTTCTGCCAACGCTATCACATCCAGAAGAAATTCTTGGCAGTAGCTCACCCTTAAGCGAATGGGCAAGTCAAAGATGTCAACAAAGTCATCAAGTCCATTTTGAAGAAACGACTAGAGAAGGATGGAGGTAAGTGGGTCGATGAGCTCCCCATGGCCTTATGGGCGTATCGAACTACCCACAAGTCCGCGACCAGCCATACTCCATTCGCACTTCCCTATGGCTCTGAAGCCATTATTCCAGTTAAGCTAGAGGTACCTTCTCACGATGTGACTTATTATGATCCAAAGACGAACGCCATCCTGCTTGCAGAATCTCTGGATTTGTTAGATGAGAAGCGTGAAGAGGCTAATTTGAGAGCAGCCGCACATCGCAACCGAGTTGCCCGATAATACAATGCTAAGGTCCGACCTAGAACCTTTGAAGTGGGCGATCTTGTACTCAAACGGGTCTATCCTATCCCTTCGCACATGAAACCGACATGGGAAGGACCGTATGTCATCGAACAGAGGCTTGGTGATGACACATTCAAGCTTTCAATCGTTGATGGTCTCACACAACCGAGAGCATGTAACAGCGAAAGTCTGTCGCTATTACATATGATTGGCTTTCATTCATTTAGTTTGCTTTCCTTTTCAAGTTTGTTTATGCAATTCGAGAATTTGTATTTGTAATAAGGCAAATGATTTTGCCATGATTTATTATTTTAGCAATAAAGCGTAGACTCATAAAGCCAAATTAATGATCCCTAAATGCATCATGCGACTGCCATAATGTATGAAGAGCTGAGTTCCATCTTACGATGGGACTCGTTAAAATAGAGAGTGATCGTGATCCGACCGGTCACTCGCTAGATGAAACCCCGAGCTCGGGGGGTAGACAACAACCAATTAAAAGAGAATTGAAACACGACAATTCTCCAACCAACTCCAGTTCCCAGAGTGCAAGCTGAAGTGCAAACTCCAAAATTAAGACATGAATCGGCCATCCATCTCGAGGAGGATGGATCCGTCCATCCACGACCTCACTTATTTCCCAAAGCTCAAGGAGGATGGATCCATCCATCCACGACCTCGCTTATTTCCAAGCTCGAAGAGGATGGGTCCACCCATCCTCGACCTTGCTTATTTTCAAAAGCTCGAGGAGGATGGATCCATCCATCCACAACCTCGCTTATTTTCCAAAGCTCGAGGAGGATGGATCCATCCATCCACGACTTCACCTATTTTCAAAGCTCGAGGAGGATGGATCCGTCCATCCACGACCTCGCTTCTTTCAAAGCTCGAAGAGGATGGGTCCACCCATCCATGACTTTGCTTACTGTATCAAGGAGGATGTGATCCAACCATATATGACCTTGACCAACTCCTTATTCCCAGAGTGCGAATAAGATCCTACTACTTAAACAGATGTGATCGACCATCTGTCAACTGACTTTAGATTCCCTGAGTGTGAACTAGAGTATAAACAATAAGCGGGCGTGACCAACTGCCGGCATACAAGTCTAAATCCCCAGAGTGTGGATGCAAATAGTAGTAAGCGAGCGATTGTGAGCCGACCACTCAAACTCGTGTCACTTTAACTTTGTTCCGACTAAGTTAAATCAAAGTTGGGGAAGGCGGAAGATGACCGCCAACTTACTACTTCAATTAACCCCAGAACTGGGGGGCATAATTCAAGTTCCAGCCGCTGACCAAGATAGCGCAACTTGGAACTCGACCCAACGTTTGGTTATGACCCGAGGCCATGACCTCAGGACTTAAAGACCAGACTCAAGTTCAACTTCGAGACTAAAGCTTCACGAGTACATTGAATGGAAATGTGAGTGCTAAAGTACTTAGACAAATAAACACAGAGTTATGCTAAAAATAGAGGAGAAGTTTTATTCACACTATTCTTTGAGAAAGGAAGTACAAAATCGGTTCAAAGAATTCCTATAAGCGGGGGGCCAAACCCGTGTCTATACATGGCCTACGAAAAGTAAAAGAGAAGCTTATTCTAGCCATCTACAAAAGAGGGAGCAAAAATGCAAATCTACGCCTTTGTTTTCTTCTTGACTTTCTTTGGTTTAGATCCGCTCAAGCTACCACCCACAGCTCTCTTTGAACCTTTGCCTCCCCGGCTTGCTCCAGATGGCTTGTCTCCGGTCGGGGGAATCGACGTTGTCTCTTCTTGAGAGCCTATAGGGACTGAAGTATCCTTTGTGTGTGGAACCGAGGGAATGGTGGTGCTTTTGATACTATAAGAATGAGGCGCTCCAGTTTCAACTATGGTGCCACCCAAAGAGAGCACAAGGATTGGGGTAGGACCAGGACCCGCCATACCTCCACCGACTCTATGAGCCTGCTCAGCCTGCTCAATCTATGCTTTGATTTCTTCCATTATTTGTTCCTCCCGGTCCATGCGCTCACCCATCGGAATGCTACCGATCGACCTGAGGAGCCCGTGATAATAACATCTTCATCTACATTGAAGGGCGCTTCAATAATCAGATCGCTTTGATGACTAATGAGCGCTTCCATTAATTGTTCATCAAGCATGCAGCTGCTATCGTGCATCTCCCTAGCCGAAGTGGTGACCATCAAGATTATTACCACTATTGTTAGCACCTCCTACTCGTGATGAATTTCTTGAGTTGCAGGAGGGTTGGCCGGTGCAGGATCTAAGACTGAATGAAGGTAGGAGAATGTATTAGTAATATCTTCCGATAGTGTTCCTACATTTTGAGGAATAGGAGAAGTGTCCAGAATACCTTCCTTGAGTTCGCTCCCATGTTGAGCCGACGTGCCTTCCGGGCCACGCTCGATAATCAAAGAGAAATATGGTCGATCAGGATCATACCCTGGGCGACTGGGGATCGATAGAGGATGTAGGCTCAGTTTGAGACGCTGGAGGCACTTCGGAACGAATTTCACGGTGTTCACTCATGGATCCTTCTCCGGCTTTCGGATACTTAGCGGCCAGGTTTTCTTTCCGAAGCATGATGGTTGTCTCATGGAGGACTTTAGGCTCATCTTCGATCAGCACTTGTGTTTCTAATTAAAACTCATCGATGGTTGCAGCATTGCGGACCGCCTTTTTATCCTCAAGCAAGCGGTTCCAAGCCTTATATAATTGGGAAGGATAGTCCTCGCCGAGCCAGTTCATGTTGCGATTTCTACTGACATTAGCGTTTTAGGTGACCAGAAGATCTTCAAATTCGTGTTCCATCTTGGCCTCTACAGTTTTTATTTCCCTTTCCACCCTGGTGTCGGCTTCTTCGGCCTTTTTATTCGTAGAATCCCTCTCTTCCCTAAGCCTCATCGCCTCCTCACACGCCTCTTGGGCCACTTTGTTAGCTTCATCTTTCTCTTTAAGGGCCTCAATCAGCTTCGCCTTTAATTCGGTGACTCCTTTCAATGCGGCATCCCTTTCAAGCATAATAACAATATTGTGATGACCCATTTCCTACACCAAGTCCACGAACGTTTTCCTTATCTCCTCCATAGACTTCATGGCTTTCTCGGCTCTTTGGCTGGTCTCAATATCGGCTTTTCTCGAAGACTCAATTTCATTGGTAAGCACTTCTATTATTTTGTCCTTATGAGAGAGATCGCCTTCTAGTTTCTCGATAGCCTTGGCCCGCTCAAAAGACACAGCCGAAACCCATTCTGCCGTCTTAACCCATTCGCGATATTGGATGTATGCATCATGCACATAGTCCTGCACTAACTTCTCTATTTTATTTCAGAATTCTCTTCAAGTTGGGAGGAAAGCGGAGGCTATTGAAATAGATGTTCAGAAAATCTTTCTTCAGCTTGGCGATGCGGATGGCTCCCTCCCCTGTAGGCTCTATGAAAGTTTGTTCTACGATGATAGGGGTTTCTGTTTCAATTATACGGCGCTGATCGTCGGCTTTTGGAGTGTGAGATGGCACTATTTGATGAGCAGATTCAGAAGAAGGCCTACTGGAGCCCGAGGGTTTAGATGGTCCTTTTGGTGGTGGAGATCGTGACCTAGAATGACGCCTGTTTTGATATGATCTCTCTTTTTCTCTATTGTGGCACTCGCATTCCTAACTAGAATGATAGCCGTGACCATAGTCTCTCCTTCTCTCGCAGCGATGTGATTCAGAGTACAATCCAGAAGAATAGCGCGAAGAGCGAAGTTTGCTAAGCATGGAGCCTTGCTTCACCATCGTGTCTATAAAACAAAAAGAGGAGTAAAATTAGTTATCGCCAGAGATTAAGAAGCATGTGATGAGATGACATGTGCTGTCGTGAAGTGTGTGTAAGCATGTGCAAACCCCCTAACCGACCGATTGTAGTAGCCTTGCTTATTGGAGTTGGCTCCCCTATATCTATTGGAGGTAGGCCCATGCCGGTTCTTGAAGAGCAGTGGGGCCCCTCTAACTCGAGATCAAGGAATGGAGATATTTCGTCTGGGATAGGAACGTTTGATAACCATTTTAGTGAACTTTCCGTCTAAGGGGAAGAGGTCTCCGGACCTATGGAAGTTGCAACGAGCTCAGTTGCTTCAATAGTCTTCTGCCTCTTAGCTTTGTGGACAAAAGTTTTGCCTTTTCTCTTCAATTCTGATGGTTAAAGGCCCTATGGAGGCACGACCGTGGACTCATGCCCAGCTGTTGTACCCTCGTCGTCACTGAGTTCGATGATTGTTATGCCAGGCACACTCTGAACTCCCACAACTGGGGGCATGACCAGAGCCTGTCTTCCACTTTGTCTTACTGGAGCCACTCTGGGAACCCTTGTCATCCCTATGCTCTATCCTCTTTCTATGAGCCCGATGGCAATCAAGTTGTCATCAATAAGAACTTCATCTATTTCCCTTAGTTCGGCAGGCACCGTCTGAAGTGTCCTCACTATCTCTTTGAAATGTGCTCCTTGAGGCCGTGGAATAGAAGCTGTGAAAGAAGTACAATAATGGATTCAACATCAATTTATATTACCCAGTTAATTGACGAACAAGTGAAAGTACTTACGTCTGACCAATATCGTCTGGCGAACCCCGGTGGGCATTTCACGTAGAAGCACTCAGTTTTGAAGTAGCTTAACTTGCTCCATGCACCTGCCACCACTTGGCAGTTCCTGACAGCTTCTTGGAAACAGAATGACAGATTGTCCCCCGACTTTTAACATTGAATAAATATCTGATCTCATTGACAGTCGTGGGATGGAGGAGATGTTTCATAAATATAATATACAGGCTATTGAGCAGTGCATAACCATTAGGATGAAGCTGAGAAGGCGCGATCCTCAGAACAAATAACACGTCCCGAATGAACTGATTGAACGGGGACAATGTTCCTGCCAAGCACATGAATCTATTGCATGCGGTGAACTCTTCCGTGGGATTATGCGCTCTATCTTCTGGCCCTGGTAATCGAACTTCCTCCGAGGATAGTCCGTGCCTAAGACAAATTATGCCCAGCATTTCTTCTGAAATCTTGGACCGGATGGAATCTTTCGGTTTCATAATCACCACTGCATCCGGCCGTTCGTCCGGAGCAGGATACACTGTATCTGCCACGACATCCGACACTTCGATTCTAGGAAACAGAGGACTTTGAACTTCTTGTTGCTCTGAGCTTCTAGGATCCATAGCTATTGAACTCAGTAAAACCGTTATTAGATGGAAAGAAATCAGTGTTCCCCCCAGTGTAAAGTGAGTGATAGTGTTGTGTAGTGAAGTGTTGTGCAATACTTTAAATTTCTACAAGGTTAAAGAATGATAAAGAGACCAGACTTCCATATTTGTCCGGAGTGACCGTCATCGCTGACCGTCTCAACCGTGCCATCCCGACTTCGAAGAATGATCCATGTTAAAATTGGTTATGTTTATCAAGTTACAGTTCCATTGATGAGCTTTGGAGGATAGTCATATATGTAGTTTTACAATGAAGTCCAGATATGTAAGGCTAAAGCTCATCGGGGTTAAGTGTTCGAATATGCAAAAAGCAACGGAGTTCGTATCCATCATAGTTCACTTTGGATCGTTCCCCTTAAGCCAACATTTCGTATCGATCAAAGATGTAGACAGATAACTGTTTCGTATCGATGAAACATTCATATCGATCACTCCAAGTATCAATCTACTTCGTATCGATCCAAAGACTCTGGTTTTGGATCGATCACACCATGCCACATCTACATCGATGCAAACTACTCCATCTCAGATCAATCGATAGACCAATGCCCTTTGCCTCGATCACGAGGACTGCCTTCAATCATCTCCATAACACTTTGATCGATCCCATCTCGCATCGATACGAGTTCGAGATAGACTCAGGGTCAATAACTCTATCGACTCCTTCCAGTGCTCTCCTTCTTCTCAAAACCTTCAAGTTGCCATTAAACACACCCTTGACCTCACCCTAGCCACACTCCGGCGCCAACGATGCCAGAGATGACCGTTGCCATGAACGGAATAACACGATGCTCGAGTCTTGTCACTTTAGACATAGATCTACCGATTAATTACCTAGCATGAAGAGTCTGGCATTACAATTAGTGATTTGATGTTTGGGAACGAAAGAACTGCAGTTTTCTTTTCTCTTCTAATCGATACGAAATAGCAATAGAAACCAAGTGAAAAATATACTAGGTCCAAAACATATTTATACTCCTTCGTATCAACTACAAAGACGGTTTATACCCCAGTCACATTACCTATAGAAGCGGTCAACATCTACATCAATACGAAGAGCACTGCACGTTTATGACTAGATCGTTTGTATCCATCGATGCGAAGCATAACTTTCGTATCCATCAGTGCGAGGCAATCCGGATCCTAACATTTTGTATCCATCGATACAAAGCAAGCATTTCGTATCCATCGATACAAAGCACACCTTCTGTAAGTCCATCTCGTATCGATCCCCATCGATATGAATTCAGCCTTGACACACCCCAAATCGATCCATGAGAGGATCGATACGAAGAAAGGGATCCCAACAACCATCGATCGTTGTTGCAACTCGGATTTAACATCGATCCACGAGAGGATCGATATGAAACTCGATTCTAAAAAAACTTGACAACGACCCATGAATGCATGAGCATGAATGGGAGTCAGGTTGAAATACGTGTGAATGCTATACTAACATTCGATTTTCAAAGTTAACAGGAATTAAATGCCTACCTGGTGATAGCTAGAACAGTAAACAACAAATTGCTAGCACTCAACCTTCAGTTACAATAAAAACTACATGATCATTGGTAGTCTACAACTTAACATTTGTACCACTGGGATTCTACCAAAGGTCACATCATTTGATGATAGGACGGCAACTGTTCAACAAATCAAATAGAACCTTTTCAAAATGAAGATTGCATCTTTTCAAAGCATGTCATGTTCACACTGGACATACTTTGGGGGGCAAATGTTATCCCGACTTTTGGCAAGGCTGTGACACCAAGGACTTGACTAAAGACTAAAGATAATCCCCCCGGAGATCAGTTATCTACAGGTCCATGAGGGATACAGGCAAACTTGGTCCGAGTCCGGATCGAGCTACAATTAGCATCGTATGACAAGGAAAGCTATGAAAGGCAACATTCTAAATTTCAGGTCAATCGGAGTTCGTATGCTCAAGTTATGGATCGATCAATATCCATATGAACCATGCCCATTTCGTATCCATCGCCCCGTATCCATCCATCTCACATCCATCATTTAGCCTACATCGTTCGTATCCATTGCTTCGTATCGATCGGCATCGATACGAAACGAACATGACTCAAGCACTCGACATCCATGGTTCGTATCCATGTGGTTCAAATGCATATCGATGGACTTCAACACTCCCTGGATCGATCACACTTCAGTCAACCAACGGCTATGCTTTTTGTATCGATCGCCTATTTGGTCAATACGAAAGACAGAACCTACGATCGATACGAAGGAGGATGCAGAGCATCGGTACAGAAGACAGAGCATCATATGGATGTGAAAGAACCGGTCAAAAACCAAAAGTAGCGGCTCTTGTGCGTAAATTTTGGATCTCCACGAAGCAAGCGCGCCATTTCATCGATACAAAAAAGGATGGATATGAATCCATCGATACGAAGGCTCCAGTTTCCCTAGCAAACTCAATCTTGGATCGATTATATCTCTCAAACCACAAATCCAAATGCCATGAAATTTTCACAGAAGCTTGCAAATCAACTCAAGAACAACCATAATCGATCGCAGCTCGATTGGACAATTTCTTGATTGATACGAAGACAACATGGATCGATCCCAAATGACACTAGATCGATTGTGTGGGCCCACCTACGCATGATAAAGGGTATTTCGAGATTCAAGGCAGATATTTCCAGCTCTACGCCTGTAAATAGCACCTCCACTGCATCTAAAAAAGACTTTTATGCTGCTGCTTTGCTTAAACCCTATTGTAACTCGAGTGTTAGCCATTGTACTATTGTAATTCAGTTTATAATCAGCAATAAACAGCAAATCCTTCAGAGTGGACGTAGGCCATAGCGCTGAACCACTATAAATTCTTGTCTTCTTTTACTAATGCTTATTTTTCTTGGTGTGATTGTTAGATTATCCTCATTTTCCATTTTATTTCTTCATTCTAATCTCTTCAATTACATGTCTAGAGTGTTGTGCCCAATTTTGGTACAAACATACACTAAACTCTATCTAATGGGATATTCCTATATCGCCTTCGAACTGCGTTTTCAACCAACTAACAAATAATCAAACATGCAACCAACAAGCATAAAGATGTTTATAATAGCCTACATATCTAGAATAACACAATACAATCCATCCAAAGCAACCACTATGGGATAAATATCAGTAGTCGCCTAAATCTATCAATATCGGCAAAATAGTGCATAAATGGGAAAAATGTGATATTTAATTTAAAAACATTTTAAAACAATTATATGTTCTTTTATAAAAAAAGCTATAAGTCTAAGTATTTTAGAAATCACATTTTAAAGTTAGGAAACATTTCAAAACGTCATTTTAATACTAGACTAACAATCATAGTATAGTAAAAGAAAATATCACCCACCTCAACCAAATCTAACCAAGCCATTACCAATTATAAAGCTCTCCATCACGAGCGTAATGCAAGAAACGTGTCCAAAACGGACCTCGTACGCAAAAGATATTCAATATATAAGTTATCGGTTTATTTAAATAACTGATTAACTAAAACAATAATTAACCCTTCATTTGCTAATCCTCCTTCTTCCCAAACTAGTTCCTATACATGCACATATCACCAGTGCATCCAAACCCAAAAACGTGAACTCCATCCATCGATTTCTCTCTCGTTTGTCGACGAAACGATACACTGTCTTCGCTAACAAACTCTGATTCCAAATCTCTTTGTCCCAAGCCTTTGAAACAAAACCTGGTTGGGCCTCCTTGATCGCGACCTGGTGGAGCTCTTTGGTCCATAAAAATGTCGCAACTCAACATAGGGGATCAGATAAAAATCAAGAGCATTGGGAGATGCCATTCGTCGAGAGAAACTCGTATGCGCCATTCATCTCGCTTCTCATCATCTCTAGCTTCTGGAGCAAAACCCTAGTCAACGGCCCTACATATCGATCTCAGCTATGTCACATCGCACCACTCGAAATGGGTATAGGATCGAAGATCTCTTCAATACGGACTTGATGGAGGTGCTTTCTTATTTTTCCATGGAGTAGGTTGCTCGATTTTTATTTTTGAATGAGCAAAGAGGAGGCGACCACGTTTTACTAGAGATGGAGATAATAAAACAGTAGTCGGCCAATTTAAATGTTGGGTTGTGGATAATATATATTAATATTACATTCATTTTATTTAATTTCTCCAATAAAATGATCGCTCATTTTAAGCTCGTACGATCAAACGACGCGTTCGATCATCATGGAACTCCTTTACATGCATCACTTCATTTTCCAATCCCGATGGTATAAATTACATCGCTATCTAAGACTGCACTCTAGGATGATAATTTCGCGCTTTTCGATATCATTTCAGCCATCAGATCATCTAACCTCCAAATACAGTGATCAATATACTTATTTCAATTTGCATCATTGATACAAACCCAACGGAAGTGGCCTCAGGTCCTTATTCGATCGTATGCGAAAAATCAAATTTTTTGGACTATCTATTAATTAACGATTAAATATTTAAATCAATTATTTAAATATTCTATCGCTAAAAATACGGGTCATTACACTCCCTGTAACAACCTACCTTGGAAAAGTCCTAAATTTCGACCCTGAAAAGGCCCATCGAAATTTAGATTCATTCTAAGGCAAGCTGTTGGTAGTAAAAAGAAATAACATTGTAGAGCCATAACTAAACTTTCAGAACTCACAGCGGATGGAACAAAATACTATAGCAAAGTGTTGCCATTTATTTCAAAACCATGAAAATGTCATAACACAAAATCCCATAAAAATCGTAACATAATATCCGTTTCAAAAATTATCTAAATACATGGATAACATAAAAGCAAGTAATAATAGCAAGTACCGCCATCACTCCTTCCTTAACCTATGTTTTAATAAAGAGAGAGTCAGAACAACAAGTGTTTGATGAATAAAAACATTGAGTCTTACTTACTTGGGCGGTATATTTCAAAATAAGAACATGTCTACGAACATAAAACCATTAAAATCATTTATTTTCTTTATAAGGAAAGGAGGAAGGTCCAACCATTTAATACCTTCAATTCCAGAAGAAGGTTTTCTAAATCCCATGTCCTAATCATACGTCATAAATAGCAAATAATGTGAGAGACGGTACCCAAGCCACTTAATACCTTTTATTGGAAAATATGTAGACTCTGGTCATTTAATACCTTAATTAAGGCAGACCCCATCATTTAATACTTATTTCCAAGGCGTGATGTAACACCCTTGATTTTAAATAACATTATTCAGGAGATTTAATTAGATAAATTAAATAGAATAATGTAAAGATTAGAGAGATAAGGGTTTTGAGATTTGAAAACTAAATAGAGGTCGTGCTTAATTAAATAAAAGAATGAGTTTAAGGAAATGGTTTTATAAGTTAACTAATAAGAGAATAAGATAAGGGCACTATGGGGAATAGCCGTCCACCATATGCCTTAACCCCTAAATCCTTATTCCATTTTTATTTCACAAGTTCATAATCCAAAAACATAAGAAAAAGGGGGAACTCAAGCCGGCCATAACCTTGGGGAAAAAGAGAAGAAAAATCAATTAAAAGCTAAGGAATCAAGCAAGGAGAATTAAGCAAGATCAATTCTCAAGTTCCTTATCATAATCAAGATGAATAATAATCAAAGCCATCTCATTTTCGCTTTTAAAGAACATTGAATTCGGGTTTTATGTTTGAAACCTCTATGATGATTTTAATGACGATATGCATTGAGTATATGATATGTTTGATTCAAACAAGTATGTTTGATAAATGTTTTATTCGATTTTAAGGCTAAAATCGTATAAATTGGGTTTCTAATGCCATGAGGAATTAATATGTTATGAAAAACATTATTTTGGAGATGAGTTTAAGTTTTCATAATTATCCAAGCTATGGATAATTTATTATGAATTTTTGAGGGAAGAATTGAGTAATTGGGTTTAAAAATTTATTTTGGCAATTATAAAAAGGGTTTTGGGTCCGAAATTTATATATGTTAGTTAACATATTAAAAGTGAATTTTGATTATTTTTGAGGATTATTCCAAAGTAAATTACCATGGAAATTAAATTAATTAAGTTGAAGGACTTAAATTTTTTAATTGTTTTGTTATAGGGAAGGGCTTCTTTGTTAATTATTTTTAATTAATTCTGAATGGATTCGGAATTTTAGAAAAGATTTTGGTAAAGTTTATGACAACCAATTATATTTTTACACATTTGCAAGTTAGTTGAAAAGCATTTACCTAAAAGGCAACAAAACAGTTTTGTAAAGATTTATTGTTTCACCACTTCCAATAGCAACCTTTCGACCCCATACTTCCACCCCCAACTAAGTCGAAACCAATACACATGGTATCAATGCTTTAGTACGTAGTGGATTAGAGAAAAGGGGCAGGTATAGAGTCGAAACTATGCTTCCAAAGGGGTCAAGGCCTTTGTTTTGCTTTCAAAAAAGAAATGTCGCTTGCCTTGCTTTTAATGGATGCTTTCAAAAGGGTTGGATACTTTTATACAGCTTTCGAAGGGGGTTGCCATATATTATGTTTTAAAGAGAATCTTTCGAAAGGGTAGTTTTGAACTAAGTCGAAACCTTGCTGCCATCTTCATACCTTTCGAATAGGTTGAAGTTTTCAATGTGTTCGAAAGGCAAGCCTTTGCTTTATAAATATAATAAGCCACTTCCCAATTGTTATGACGGATTTCGATCGAGACCGCTCAAACACAAATCCCCAAACGCACGCGGAAAAGCTAGACCGTGATAGATAGTGCAAAACAACCAAACACTTGAAGAATTCAATGACACCAATTCCGAACACGATCACAATAACATTACAAGCAATATATGATAAGCAATAATGAAAAACAGTAAATCACACACCGATTTATAGTGGTTCCACTAACGTCGCGTTAGTGTACATCCACTTTGAGAGAGATCTTTTATTATCACCAAATGAGAAGAGTACAAGAGATTAATTATAATGATCTATTCAGTAAGAATATCTTTTTGAGGAGATTAGAATTGAAGAAATAGAGTTTTGCCTAAAACCCTAATTAATGGAGGACTAAACCCTTGAATAGAAAATGATCAGCCTATTTCTCTAAATCTGAATTAGAGAATATATACTAATAGAGAAAAAAACCCCCGGCGAAAGACCACTTTGCCCCTTCAACAAATCACAATGACTCGGCCCAAAAAAACAAGAAAACGCCGCTCCAGACGTCTGATTTTAGATCTCAGACGTCTGAGATCTGGTTCTGGTTTGCAAACACAGGCTGAACCAGACGTCTGGCCTCAGACATCAGACGTCTGAGGCCAGGTTCTGTTTGACACAGGCAGAACCAGATGTCTGGCCAGAGGGACCAGACGTTTGGGAGATGTTTCTGGCATCTGCCTGAACCTCGTCAGACGTCTGGCCCTCTCAGCCAGACGTCTGACCTATAGCAGAACCTTAGCATTATCCCTCCTAACTTCTTCCTTCGGACTCCGATTTGCGAACCGTCTTCTCCGACACGAAGCTACATTCCTCCTCTTCAATTCTCCATCATATAGTGTCATAAAATTTAACACTCCACCTTGACACTATATCCATCTTCAACACCAATGGTACCATACCATCAACAACCGATAGCTCCAACTACCAACACTTCTACCTTCAACCAAACATGAATGTTTCCCCAACGGGTTCTGGCAAAGCCGCCCCCCATTGCACTCCATCAACGAGTTCAGGCACAAAGCCCCCACCCGCCAACGAAATGTTGAAAACATCCAACACCGTCTCACCAAAGACAAGAGCACTAGGAGTGTACACTAGCACTACACCAAGAAGATAGAACGACAATCTCATACCAATACTCTTCCTCATCTACACAAGTATCTCTCTCAACCGTGCCACCCCATGGCACCTAGCACTTCTTCAAGCGAATCAAGTCCGAGTAATGCTCTAACTTCCCAACCGGCAATGCCTTAGTGAACATATCCGCCGCGTTCTCCTTTGTGTGCACCTTCCGAAGATATACTTGCTTATCCTCATCCATGGCTACCAAAAACGACTCCCTTACTTCTATATGCTTAGTCCGTGAGCTAAATGCCAAATTCTCCGCTAAGTGAATAGCACTTTGTCTATCACATTGAACATCAATGCTATCGTGTTCAATACCCAAGTCACACAACAATCGCTTCAAATAGAGTGCTTCCTTCGCCGCCTCCACCGCGGCTATCAACTCCGCCTCCGTAGTGGATAAAGCTACTACAGCCTGCAATCTCGATCTCCAACTTATGGCCGTACCACCAAGTGTGAAGACATAACCGGAAGTTGACTTTCTCCTATCTCTATCACCAGTGTAGTCCGAATCACAATAACCAACTAAGTTGCAACTCCTTTTCCCACTACCGCCAAAAACAAGACCATGAGATGACGTACCCCTAAGGTATCTCAATATAAGCTTCACAGCTTCCCAATGCGATTTTCCCGGATTAGACATAAAACGACTAACCACCCCGACGGCATTTGCTATATCGGGCCTTGTACACACCATAGCGTACATCAAGCTTCCAATCGCACTTGCATATGGCACCTTTGCCATATAAGCCTTGTCTTCTCCAAGATAGGTGAGTCTTTACTCGAAAGCTTCACATGCAAAGGTAAAGGTGTATTTGACACCTTTGCATTCTCCATGCTAAACCGGCAAAGCACTTTCTTTATGTACTCCTTTTGAGTCAATTTCAACTCAAAATGCTTTCGATTCCTTTCTATCTCCATGCCCAATATCCTCTTTGCTTCTCCAAGATCCTTCATTTCGAATTCCGACTTTAATTGTAATTTCAACTTGTTGATTTCATTCTTGTCCTTCGAAGCAATGAGCATGTTGTCCACATACAAGAGTAGATACACCCAACAATCATTTCCCAACTTCTTAAAATACACACAAGCATCCTTGATGCTTCTATTGAAACCGTTTTCAAGCATAAAACGATCAAATCTCTTGTACCATTGTCTAGGTGATTGCTTCAATCCATATAGTGATTTCTTCAACTTGCACACCATATTTGACTTACCATTTACAACAAAACCTTGCGGTTGCTCCATGTAAATGTCTTCATCTAAGTCACCATGCAAGAAGGCGGTCTTCACATCCAGTTGCTCCAACTCCAAGTCATGAACAACAACTATGGCAAGTAATATCCGTATGGAAGTATGACGCACGACCGGTGTGAATACCTCATCATACTCCATACCCTTTCTCTGTGAAAACCCCTTAGCCACTAGCCTAGCTTTGTATCTTCCATCGTCCTTCACCTTGTATATCCATTTGCACCCTATAGCACGGTTTCCTTTAGGAAGCGGAACCAAACTCCAAGTTCGATTCTTCATCAATGATTGCATCTCTTCCTCCATGGCACAAATCCACTTCGAGCTATCACTCGAATTCATGACGTTATCAAGGTCCAAAAGGCTCATCTTGGACTACATGAAGCGCATAGTCCAACTTATCACAAAAGCTAAGATAGTTCCAATCACCATATCTTTCGGGTGGTCTTATGGGACGACGACCAACCCGGGTAGCAATATTTTCACCCAAACTCCTTTTGGCTCCACCTTGAACCGAAACTTCTCTAGGCTCGTGTACATCACCAACACTACTAGAGGCACCACGTGGACTTCGTGATGTAACATCAACCGCATTTTCTTCACAAGCATCTTCAACTACTCTACCTCTACCACTTGGACGAAATGGTGAAATAATTTCCTTCTCCTTCGATTCATCACGAACCAAGACCGGAATATCCGATGAGCTTTCATTCTCCTTGAACAATGCCGACTCATCAAAAGTAACATGACGAGAGTTTGTCACCTTCTTCGTTTCCGGATTCCAAATCCGATAGCCTTTCACTCCATCCGTATAGCCAAGCAAAACCCCCTTGAAAGCTCTTGGTTCAAGCTTATCATTACCTGGATCATGCACATAAACCGGACTTCCAAAGACACGAAGATAGCTCAAGTCAATACTCTTTCCCTTCCACACTTCCTCCGGAATTTTGCTATCAATAGCCGAGCACAGAATTCGATTAATGATATGCACCGCGGTTGACAAAGCTTCGGCCCAAAATCCCTTAGACAAATCCGATGTCAATCTCAAGCATCGAGCTTTCTCTAGTAGAGTACGATTCATACTCTCCGCAACTCCATTCGATTGCGGATCTCCCAGTGTAGTAAAATGTCTCCGAATTCCATGATGCTTGCAAAACTCTAAGAATTCTCAGGAAACATACTCCCCGCCATTGTCGGACCTAAGAACCTTCAAAGACTTACCACTCTCATTCTCAACAAGAGCCTTCCATGCTTTAAACTTTGCAAATGCCTCCGACTTAGCCTTCATTACATACACCCAAACTTTCCGAGAAAAATCATCTATAAAGGAAATATAATATCTTGCTCCTCCCAAAGAAGCTACCGGTGCCGGTCCCCATACATCCGTGTGCACATACTCAAGAACATTTCTTGAATCATGTTTTCCTTCACCGAATGATACTTTTGTTTGCTTCCCCAAGACACACTCTTCGCAAAACTCCAATTTGTTGAAACTCTCCCCATCGATCATCTCCCTTTTCCGAAGAATCTCCAAACTCCTCTCCGAGCTATGACCTAACCTCAAATGCCACAACCTTGTCGCATCCAAGCCACGAGAACTATCAACACCTACACAAGTTTCACCTTCTACGGTCTCTCCACGAAGCAAGTAAACACCATGAGCCCTAGCACCTTTCATGACCACAAGTGCCCCTTTCGAAACCCGTAAGCAATCACTCTCAATAGTGATCTTACAACCAAGAGAATCCAATTGCCCCAAAGAGATAAGACACTTCCGAAGTCCCGGAACATAGCGTACATTAGTGAGAGTACGAACCACCCCGTCAAACATTCGAATTTACACTGAACCAATGCCTTGAGACCTACACATAGCACCATTTCCCATAATAATTGAATTTCCCTCTTTAGCAACAAGAGAAGAAAAACAATTTCTATTAGGCGTCATATGATACGACGCCCCCGAGTCGAGCACCCACTCACTACCGGAAACATCCGATGCTACCGCCGTCAACACATCTACGTCTTCCTCACCAACTCCACTCTCCATCGCTACAGATGAAGATGCTACTTCCTTCTTTGGCTTCTCCTTGTCAGGACATTCATTTCTCCAATGACCGTGTTTCTTACAAATATAGCACTTGCCTTTCCTTTCTTTTGATTTTCCTCTCCAACCGGGATTCCTTGATTTTGAACGCCCCCGGTTGTCCTTCTTCACATATCTTTTCTTCTCCACAAACAATCCTTGACCATTTCCGGCACTACTACCACCAACACTCAACTCCTTCATTTGATCTCTCAATTCCTCACTAAGAAGACCCGTCTTGACATCATCTAACGTCAATGTATCCCAGCTATAGATCAAACTATTTGAGAAACCCGTATAACGGTCCGGCAACGAACATAACAGTATCATCGCCTTTTGCTCTTCCTCAATCTTCAAATCCACCGCCTTCATCTTCATTAGCAAATCATCAAACACATTCAAGTGTGCCTTTAGCGAAGTTCCTTCTTTCATCTTATAGGTGAAAAACGTTCGCAACAAGATCAAACGATTAGTTAGAGACTTCTTCATATATAACTCCTCCAACTTGTCCCAAATTCCCTTAGCGGTGGTCTCACCACTAATTTCGGAGATCACATTCTCTCCCATTGCAAGTTGAAGTGTAGTAAATGCCCACTCTTCCATTTCCTCTCTCTCGACATCCGAGATGTCCGCCGGCAACAAATGAGTATCAAACACCACTCGATGTACCCGATTCCTCCTTAGAACCGCTTTCATCTTCCATTGCCATTTTTCAAAATCATTATCGCCATTCCACTTGTCGTTAACCAATTGCGATCCCGACGCCACATACGACCCACGTACATACGGCGCTATACTACTTGGACCAACCATTGAATTTTCAGAGGTTTCTGTTTCCGGCATTTCAACAACCACCTACCAACTCCAAAGCTCTGATACCAAATGTTATGACGGATTTCGATCGAGACCGCTCAAACACAAATCCCCAAACGCACGCGGAAAAGCTAGACCGTGATAGATAGTGCAAAACAACCAAACACTTGAAGAATTCAATGACACCAATTTCGAACACGATCACAATAACATCACAAGCAATATATGATAAGCAATAACGAAAAACAGTAAATCACACACCGATTTATAGTGGTTCCACTAACGTCGCGTTAGTGTACATCCACTTTGAGAGAGATCTTTTATTATCACCAAATGAGAAGAGTACAAGAGATTGATTACAATCATCTATTCAATAAGAATATCTGTTTGA
Source organism: Allium fistulosum (assembly GCA_030737815.1). NCBI lineage: Eukaryota > Viridiplantae > Streptophyta > Magnoliopsida > Asparagales > Amaryllidaceae > Allium > Allium fistulosum. The sequence continues at coordinate 370,254,900 of CM060902.1, read as the reverse complement.
GGAGATTAGAATTGAAGAAATAGAGTTTTGCCTAAAACCCTAATTAATGGAGGACTAAACCCTTGAATAGAAAATGATCAGCCTATTTCTCTAAATCTGAATTAGAGAATATATACTAATAGAGAAAAAAACCCCGGCGAAAGACCACTTTGCCCCTTCAACAAATCACAATGACTCGGCCCAGAAAAACAAGAAAACGCCGCTCCAGACGTCTGGTTTCAGATCTCAGACGTCTGAGATCTGGTTCTGGTTTGCAAACACAGGCTGAACAAGACGTCTGGCCTCAGACATCAGACGTTTGAGGCCAGGTTCTGTTTGACACAGGCAGAACTAGACGTCTGGCCAGAGGGACTAGACATCTGGGAGATGTTTCTGGCATCTGCCTGAACCTCGTCAGATGTCTGGCCCTCTCAGCCAGACGTCTGACCTACAGCAGAACCTTAGCATTATCCCTCCTAACTTCTTCCTCCAGACTCCGATTTGCAAACCGTCTTCTCCGACACGAAGCTACATTCCTCCTCTTCAATTCTCCATCATATAGTGTCATAAAATTTAACACCAATTCTTTCGAAAGGGCTCCAGTAGCCACCTATACTAAAGGTTTCGAAGGCAGTTGCTTCGAAAGGTGTTTCGAATCTATCCTACTTATTATTTTACTTAAAGAATAATACTTTCGAAAAGATGGTTCTGAAGCCATCTGTTTTTCCCTAAACTCTTTTATTTGAAAGTAAATGATTTCAAAAGGGGTACTTTTTCTTGTATCCACTTTGACCCAAAATTCTTGTTTATGATTGAACCCAATAGTTTCGAAAGGGGTACTTTCAAATGGTTTCGAAGCTATGCTTCTATATGTTAGAAAGTGATGCTTTAATACTTTCAAAAGGTATGTTTTGTTGGTTTCGAAAGCGATGTATTAAAGTGTTTCGAAAGGCATATGCTTAGTGTTTTGAAAAGAAGATTTGAATGCTTTCGAAAGAGGTATTCAAATGGTTTCGAAAGTAAAAGTCTAAGGTTTCAAAAGCCTTAATTTTCAAAACAAAGAACCCAATTTCATTTTTAAAAGAAAACCCATGCAGTATAAAAGGGCTTTGAAATGGTATTTAAATTTGGAGATTTTGAAGGAGCTTGCCTTGATAAATATAATGGGTTAAAGGGATTACCCAAATTTCATGTGGAAATGATTTCAAGGATATTAAACCATAAATGTGGGCATTGTTATGTTATTGTATATACTTCTCCTATAAATATATTCACTATGTAATGGACCCATAACTGTATTTGGGGAGTAAGCGTAGAATAACCAGCTAGGTTGACCCAGTAGTGAATATAAATTAAGTTAACTCCTGAATGAATAGAGTTGCATCTAGGAGGTCAAGTAGACCAAAACATAGGATGCCCAAGGACTAATAAAGAAGTTGTCAGTTATATAGGTTCACAGTAAACCCATGAAAACTATGCTTGGAGAGAGCTGTTGGTAGGGGCCAATAGGTTCGTAGTGACCCCATGAAAACTATATCTGGATAAGTTATTGACAGAAGTCAACAGGTTCATAGTCAACCCATGAAAACAATGATACAAGAGAAGTTATTGGAGATACAAATAGGTTCAGGGAGAACCCATGAAACAATGAAGTTATTGGCAAGGGCCAGTAGGTTCTTAGTGATCTCATGAAAACTATGAAATCAGACAGATAGTCCATAAGCTTTAAATAGGTTATTAGTCCGCCCATGAAAACTAATGGGTTAACGGTAACCCTAGAAACTATAACTGTGACAGATGGTCAAATGAATGGGCGCTGGAAATCCAGGATATTATGCTTCTTTGCATATCATCATGATATTTTAAATTTCTATGTTTTTAACCATTAGGGATGCAGGAGAACAGTATATGGTTATTATAAGTCTTTGAGTAAGATGCTAGTGAGGGAAAAACCCATTCCGCCAAGTGGCGTGGTCTCACTAGATATCTAAATGGTTCGAGATGGTAGGTTATTATTCATACCAGGCTTTATGTTTGACTCGAAGTCTATGTTTTCCCCTTAAACTCTTGGGTACTCAATTGATTTTGAGTAGTTTGAGAGTTGAGGATTTTCAGGTACTCCTTAGACGAATAAGCTTCTAGAGTAGTGCAGGAGGCAAGCTAGCTATTAGGAGTTCTTTTCTATTTGATTCTATTGTGTTTTGATGTAAAGGAAAAGTTGTTTAATTACCTATATATATACTCTGATCATCTGGGGGCATCTTGATATGTCTCTCTTAGAGTAGCTTGTAATAATTATATTTTCTCTGAACGTGGTTCTCGAATTTAGGATTATGTAATGAATTTGAAATGTGATTGAAATGGAATGAGAAAGTTGTTTAATGGTTTTAATTTTTTTTCATATCCATGTGTTTCTGTTGTATCAATATATCTAACATCACCGCATTTGGTCACCGAGAATTAATAACTATGGATGACTGCAGCATCCATAGCCGTTAGTTTTTGGCCTCCAAGTGGGGGATGTTACAAGTTGGTATCATAGCATAGGCTTATGAAAACTTAAAAGAAATTTCAAACTTAAATTGATTTTTTTCAAAACATAATCCAATAAATCAAAAATAAGATCGGGGTTTGGCTTAATGCTATAGTAATGTAATTGTACTTATATATATAAGTACGTACTCCCCTCTCTCTTAAACCGTTCTTTTGTATCTTACTAAGGGTCGTATGCCGATTTACGAGAAAGGAAGATATGGAGGTAGGAAACATAAGAGGAAATATCAGAGGAGGAACCACCACAGCAAATGGAAATGTCCAACCTAATACCAAGAGGAACCTGGGTCGATAGGAAAATGCTAATCAAAATACAAATGCCAATGTGGGTGTTGGAAATTCGCCAGTAGATATGGGGATGACGTATCAGTTCTTTGTCAATCTGATGCAAGTTGGAGCAGCAGCTGAAGTAGTTAGGAATGTTGAAGGAGCCAATCTCGTGGCTCCAATTGGAAATAACTATGCTAAGCTGAACAAAGATTATACCGGTCTTGGTAGAAAGTCATTTTTGGGAACGGAGGATGATATAGAAGTTGAGAATTGGCTTTTGCATTGTGAGAGAATCTTCGCTGACTTGGGGTGAATGATGGGAAGAACAGGAGACTAGCTTTTAGGCAGTTGTAGGGAACAACGCTTCATTGGTGGAATAGTGTCACTGTTGGAGTTCCCGAGGAATAGTTAACTTGGGCGGAATTTCGAAGGAGATTCGAAAAAAAGTTTTGTCTAAATTTACCAAGTTGCCAAGTTGGCATTGTTGAGGTAGTTCATGGACTTGGTGCAAGGCAAGATGTCAGTGATTGAGTATGCCACGAAGTTTCATGTGTTGTCCAGATATGGATATGCTACTATTGACACCAACATCAAGAGAGATGAGAAGTTTATTCGGGGATTGAGACCCGAGATTGCTAGTGCAACCCTACCGCATCTTCGTGATCCCTGTAAAGTTGTTGTGGAAATGGAAATCCAACATGGGCAGATGCTTGCTACTTATGGGAAGGAGAAGCAGGTTGAAACCCAGAGTTCTCTTGGCAAGAAGAGGAAGTTCTTGAAGAAGAAGGGAACCCTGAAGGGAGAAGCTGCCAAGAAGGCAAAAGCTAATCTGGTTTGCTATAAGTGTGATAAGAAGGGTCATTATGCTCATGAATGCCAGACTAGCAAGGGGAAAAAGGCCCCAGACAAGAAGGGTGTGAAGTGCTTCAACTGTGACCAGATTGGGCATTATAAGAATTAGTGTCCAAAACCACTCAGGTCGGATAAGGGAAAGGGCTTTGCTGTTCGACCATCGTCTGCTCGGCCGACTACTGCTGAGAAAAGAAAGGCTGTGATGGAAGGTACACTTTTGGTTCGAATTACACCAGTTAGAGTACTATTTGATACCAGTGCATCACATTCATTTATATCTCAGTGTTTGGTTAATAGGTTATGTTTAGAACCCACATACGTTGTTATTTCTTAAGGGTTGCGAATCCGATAGGAGGGTATGCAACTCTAGGAATGAGATGTGACCAGTTAAAACTTGATTTGTTCGGTCATAAGTTTGCATGTAGTTTGTATGTTTTTGATTTCGTAGATTTCAAAATCATTTTGGGTATGGATTTGTTGGGTAGATATGAGGTTAGGATACTTTACCAAGATAGGGAAATATCGCTAAGGCACCATGATAGTCATAACCGAATTATATTCTTAGTGGAGAATTCTGACCGAAGTGATTGTACTCTATTAGTTGTTATGGAAATAGAAGAAGAGTTAAGTCAGGTTCATGTAGCAAGAGAATTTGCAGATGTTTTTGAGCTGGTCACAAGATTACCACCGAAACGAGCCGTTGAGTTTTAGATAGATCTTGTGCTAGGAGCAAAACCGGTAAGTAGGCCACCTAGCCGGATGACGCTGACTGAGATGAAGGAATTGAAGGTGCAGCTAGTGGATCTGGAAAGGAGAAATTTCATTAGGCCAAGCAGTTCGCCTTGGGGAGCGGCCATGGTGTTTGTATAGAAACTAGATGGTTCGTTAAGGATGTGTATCGACTATCATAAGTTGAACGAGAAGACGATCAAGAATAAGTATCCCCTGCCGAGAATCGATGATTTATTTGATCAGTTGTGTAAAGCCAAAAAAATTTCCCAATTGGATTTTGCGACAGGTTTCCATCGGTTAAGAGTAGCAGAGGACATTATTCCATTAACAACGTTTCGGACTAGGTATGGTTCGTATGAGTGGTTAGTAATGTCATTCGGGTTAACGAATGCACCAGCTTTCTTCGTAGATTTGATGAACCGAGTTTTCCGAGAGTACTTGGATAGGTTTGTATTGGTATTTATAGATGACATTTTAATATACTCTAAGAATGAAAAAGAGCATGAAGATTGTAACATCCCCTATTTGGAGGCCCGAAGCTAAGCGCTACAGATGCTGCGGTCATCCATAGTATTAAGTTCTGGTGACCAAATACGGTAATGTTAATGGTTTCGATAATACCATAAGCACTTGAATAAGAAATAAAATCATCACATATTAAAACATTTTTCTGATTACATTTCAAAACAACTTTTCATATCCAAGTTACATAATCCCAAATGTTTCCCAGGTTCAGATCAAATACAATTATTACATAAATACGCCAAGAGCAACATATGAAGATGCCCCCTTGGTTGACCAGAGTGCTAAATAGTCATAACCGACTTATACAACACAGCGGAATAAAACTAAACTGCTCCTAAATAGCTATCCGTCAGCCTCCAGCTTGTCTTCGGAAGCTTTATTCGTCAAACAACTAAACTTGTAATTCCTCAACCTTCAGCCTACTCAAATCAATTTTCAGCACCCGAGAGTTTAAGGGGAAAAACACAAACTTCGAGTGAGACATAAAGCCTGGTGTGAATAATACTATACATCTCGGTTATTTGAGATTAAGTGAGACCACGCCGCTTAGCGGAACGGGTTTCCCCTCACTAATATCCTTTTAAAACATATCTTTTGCAAATCTTAATCCTGCAACCAAAACTGGCTAATACAATAATATCAATATCATGAAAGCATATAAATCAGGTAACAAATGAACTATCTGTCCGAACAATATAGTTTTGTTTGGCTAACTATTATTAACCTTTGGCTGACTCAGGCCTACCAGACAAAATAAACAAATAATATAACTTCTAATAGATACTCCTCTTCTGGACGGTCTGTCCCTAACTTACTTCTCCAGGGTCAACTGATCCTAATGGTTTTGCGGGCTCACCAATAACCTATCCTTACTCTGTATATTCCTTTCTGTGTGTAACATCATTTTAGTATTACCTGTGACAAAGCCCTACACACTGGAATTTTGGACTAAATTAGCTAGGGGCTAATAGCTAATGTATAGGGCGCGATCCTATACCAGTCCCATCTGGTATTATAATATCTGAGTCATTTTACTTAGGATTAACTACCCATAATTTTCCTTGAAAACCATTTCTTTCAAATTGATTTAAACCTTTAAATCATTCTTTAAACAAGGAAAATATACTCTATGATTTACTCAAATCACCTTGCCATGTTATATATACTTTACACAAAACTTTGTTGATGAAAACATTTAACCTTTGAAAGTACCCCTTTTGAATCCATTGAAAGTACTTCTTTCGTTACAAGTAAAACCTTAGGCCAAAGGCCAAAACATACCCTTTCGAAATGCTTCATAATAAACCTTTCAAAACCATTGAAAAACATCACCTTCGAAAGCATTAAAACCTTGGATATCCTATCTATAAAACACTCAACATTGTCTTTCGAAAACATCAGAAGCCTTCCTTTTAAACCTTTTGAAACCATTGGGGAACCACCCTTCAAAACATTCATTTAGACCTTTCGAAAGCATTAAAATCCTTTGTAACTATCAAACCTTTCGAAAGCAATTGGGTTCAAGTAAAACATGTGGAAACCTTTCGAAACCATTTAAAAACCTTTCCTTTCAAAACCTTTAGGTTCTACCTTCAACAAGACAAAAGGGTCATAAAACAAGTAAGTCGAAAGCACTCTTTCGAAAGCATTTCCTAATTAAAGAAGTGACGGTGTCGAAACCAACCCTTCAAAAGCAATGGAGAAGTGGCTAGGTATAAAATAAAAGTATCCTTTCGAAACCATTTTCTTTGAAAGGTAGAAAGCGACAGCAGGGGGTTTCAGCCCTGTTGAAAACATTTACTCAAAACAAAAGGCACAACCTTATTCAAAACCATTCCTTAAATCAATTTGACCCAGTTGGAAGGCAACCAAGTCGAAAGCATTCCTTTCGTAAGCAAAGCAGACACATTCCGTTTGAAAGCAAAATAGCGCTTCGACCCCATCGAAACCCCTTGTTCGACCCAATATCTTCCGCCTATATCCAATTCACTATGTACCAAATCATTGATACAATGTACATTGGCTTCAATGGTGATGGAGGCGGAAGTACCCAGTCGGAATCTAGGTGCTGAAAGTGGTGAAACATGTAAAAAACATGTAAAATCTGATTTTTAGCCTTTTAAAGTAATCTTTTCAACTAACCTGCTGTAACATCCCTTACTTGGAGGCCCAAAACTAACGGCAACGGATGCTGCAGTCATCCATAGTTATTAATCCCCAGGGACCAAATACTGTAATGTTAGGTACATTGATACATAGAAACACATGAATATGGAAAAAATTTAAAACATCAAACAAGTTCCACATTTCATTTCAAAACATTTCAATTCATTACATAATGACTGTACGAGAACCACGTTCAGAGAAAATATATTTATTACAACATACGCAAAGAGCGATATGTGAAGATGCCCCATTGGATGATCATAGTATATATAGGCAATTTACCGACTTTTCCTTTACAAAACAACATAGTAGAATCAAAATAAAAGAGAACTCTAGATAGCTATCATGCCTCATGCATGTCTCTGGAAGTTTATTTGTCTAAGAGGTACCTGAAAACCTCAACTCTCAAACTACTCAAAATCAATTGAGTACCCGAGAGTTTAAGGGAAAAAACATAAATTTCGAGTCGGACATAAAGCCTGGTATGAATAATAATCTACCATCTCAAATCATTTAGATATTTAATGAGACCACGCCGCTTGGAGGAATGGGTTTTCCCCTCACTAGTATCCTAAAACCTCTATAAAACCATATACTGTGATCCTGCATCCACAGTGGTTAAGACAATTCAAAACAATATGTGATATACAAAACAAGCAAATCAATTCTGCATTTCCCATCCCCATTCATTTTTGACTACCCATCTCAGTTATAGTTTCTAGGGTCACTATTAACCTATTAGATTTCATGGGCTTACTAATAACCTGTTTAATGTTGAAGGACTCCCTGTCCAGTTACAAAGTTTTAATACGATCACTAAGAACTTATTGGCCCCTGCCAATATCTTCACTATTTCATGGGTTCTCCCCGAACCTATTAGTAACTCCAATATCTTCCTCTTATCCTAGTTTTCATGGGCTGACTAGGAACCTATTGACTTTTGTCAATATCTTAATCCGGATATAGTTTTTATGGGCTAAGTAAAAACCTATTAGCCCCTGCCAATATCAAATCATAGTTTTCATGGGCTAATTATGAACCAGTCATCCTGAAACTTCATTTCTACATAGTTTTCATAGGCTTACTATGAACCTATTGTCCCCTGCCAATATCTTTAATTAGTTTAATTTATATTCACTACTAGGTCAACCAAGATGGTTATTTTGCCCTTCCCCAAATTATCATTATGGGTTCATTAAAATGTGAATATATATATATATTTGAAGAAGCAAACATAATAACATAATGATACCACTCCTATGGGTTTAATATATAAAACATGGTTAATCCCTTTATCCTAATATTTTATCAAGGAAAGCTTCTTCTTAAAGCCATTTCAAAACTCCTTTACTTAGCCATGGGTTTTTCCTTTAAAATGAGACTGGGTTATTTGTTTTGAGAAAAAACAAAGGCTTTCGAAACCTTCAAAACTTTGCTTTCGACCTCACCGGATAACCTCCTTAGAAAGCATACAAATCTCTTTTCAAAACATTAGGTCCGTGCCTTTTGAAACACTTTAAAACCTCTCTTTCAAAACCTTTCGAATGTAATAAATTTTTACTTATTAACTCATAGAATCATAGCTTCAAAACCATTGAAAGTACCCCTTTCGAAACCTTTGGAAATATCCCTTCCGAAACCATTGGGTTTATATTTAAAAATATCATTTTGGTCGTAGTGAATATAAACAAAAGTATCTCTTTTGAAATGATTCTTTATCATATAGAAGTATGTGGTAAAACTTGATGGCGTCAGCACCATCCCTTTCGAAAGCCTCTAAAACATTTAAAGTAAAACATTAAAGGATAACATCAAAGCCCCCTTTCGAAGCCATTGCCTTCGAAACCCTTGATCCCTTTCGAAAGCAGTTAGGAAGTGGCTTAAAACATCTTTAAAAAAAACTTCCCTTCGAAAGCATTGATGGCTTCAATATACTCGAAAGGCAAAAGAACGGCGGCAGGGTTTCAACTAGGTCTGAAACCCTACTTTCGAAAGCATTATTTTACAAATAAAGGAACTCATTCAAAAGCTCTTACTTTTAAAACATAAAATGACAACCCCTTCGAAAGCTATTAGAAAACCCCTTTCGAAAGCGTATGTTTCGACTCCTTCGAAAGCTTTAGTAAAACAAGGGCAGGCGCTTAACTTTTTAAAACAAACAAAGTTGTCGACCCCATCGGAAACAATGCTTTCGATACTATGCCTTCCGCCTTTCTCCAATCCACTACGTACCATCTAAGTGATACCTTGTGTATTGGTTTCGACCTAGGTTGGTCTCAATTGAGATGGTTTCGACTTGGTCGAGGCAGAAGCATAGGGTTGAAAGGCAGCTTCTAAAAGAGGCCGAACATACTTTTTCTGGTAAAGGCTGAATTAAAGCCAATAAAAGCAATGAGTTTCTAACTAACCTGCCCATGTGTAAACATGTAATTAGTTGCCTCAACTTTTCAAATTCTTTACAAAATAACTGCCGCTTATTATTAGATCTAAATCAAAGTTTATTTAGCAAATAAGCCCTTCCATCAAATAAAAACAATGATGCAATTAGGTCCTTCCTTCTAAAATAATTTAATTTCTATAGCAAATTACTTCGGAAAAATCCCAAAAAGTCACATAAATTCACTTTCATCATGTTATCTAACATATCTAAATTTCAGATCCAAATTCTCAATATGATTTCTGAAATTAATTTCTAAACCCAATTAACCATATTTTCCTTTAAAAATTCATAACAATCTTTCCATAGCTTGGAAAATTACCAAAATTAAAACCCAACTCCAAAATCATGTTTTACATAACATATAATTTTTCCATGGCATTTAAAAATCAATTTCTATCGATTTTTCCCTAAAACCGCATGAATCCCCATTTAAACAATCTTGTTTAAAGCAAACAAATTATAATTCAAGCATATCATCATCTAAAACATAATAGAAACGAATTTAATCTTAAATCCGAAAACATATGCTCATAAAAAAAATAGAGATGGTATAAATTATTATTCACCTTGATTAAGATAAGGAGATTGGATTGAGATTGAGATTTATTCCCCTTGCTTTAATTCTTTAGTTTGATTTAATTGTTGGAACCTCGTTTTTACATCGTTTTTGATTGTGACAAACTATATAAATAAATATTTGTGTGTACTACTTATGTAGGAGATTTTTTTGCAGATTCGTATTCAGAATATTTTGAAGCGGAATGTCCTTTGTCTAAGAGTCTTTATACTATTTAGAATATGTTAAAGTCTCTCATGAATGATATATATATATATATATAAACATATACGCACATGCACTATCATGCACAAAAGGCTGAAAACAGCTGGCTGAATGGATTCATTCAGCCGTCTGATTGCTGAAACAATTTTATTATTTCACAATATTCAGCCGGCTGAATGACTTGATTCAGCCGGTTGTTTTAGGCCAAAAATTGCCTATTTCTTTGCTGTTTTCGATTTTATCTAATTCAGAAGGCTGAATAAATATTTTCAATAGTTATTTTTATGAAAAGACACTTCTCTTCATCGAAGAGAAACATCTTCAAATCAACAGTTGTGCCTATTTCTTTTCAACGTTATCTTTCATCAATGGTTGCAACTTTTTAATCTCTATTAATAGATTTCAGAATTCAACAAACAATCAACTTAACTGATTTTAATATTCTTGAATTCTTATCTCTCAATCTATTTTCAATTTTCACTCTAACTGCATACAAACTTTGATCGTTGATCACTCCATCTTCCATATTTCTCAAGCACATTACACTATATATCATAAAGGAGATGATTATAGGAAGATTGTACTTAATTGACTTATCAGTGCTATTTAAAGAGCATACTACAGTCAGATACTTTTGTTATTTGGAAAGAAGTCCTTTTCGATTGCTCAAGTGGTAGAAGTCCTATTCGGTTGCTTAGGCGGTAGAAGTCCTGTTCGGTTGCTCAAGCGGTGTAAACCTATTCCTCCGGGTAAAGTGAGGGTTGCTATTTTAATTCTAGAAGGAGTCTGGGACTGGACATAGAATAGGAGTTCGAACCAGTATAAAAATCTCTGGTGTCATTTAATTTACTGCTTTAATTATTTACTTACTTAATTATTATTCTGCACAAGTAGTTTATCCATATTACACGATCCTATAGCATAATCACTTTCATTTGGTATCATAGCAAGGCCTTCATATAACCATAACATAGTTATTGGATATTTTTTTAATATGGAAAACAACACAAGTACTGTAACTAACAATACTTTTCTTGAAGGTCAATTTACTACACGACCACCTCTATTTAATGGAATGAACTATAACTATTGGGTTACTAGAATGAGAATCTATATACAAGCAAGTAGTTATGAAACCTGGAACATTATGCAATCTGAATATATTATTCCTACTACTGAATATTCAACATGGTCTAACACGCAAAAATTAGGTGCTACTGCAAATGCTAAATCTATGAATATGTTATATTGTGCATTAGACAAAAATGAGTTTAATAGAATAAGAATGTGTAAAACTGCTCATGAAATTTGGCGTACACTTAAAGTTACACATGAAGGAACTAACAAAGTCAAACAAAGTAAAAATTTTATGCTCAAAAATCAGTTTCAGAATTTTAAAATGAAGCAAGATGAGACTATAAATGAAATGTACTCTAGATTTCAAGATATATATCATTCTTTGATAGCATTAGGAGAAACTTATACAGATTTTGATATTGTTTCAAAAATCCTCAACTCACTAACGGATGAGTGGGAACGAAAAGTCTTAGCAATCGAAGAACCTAATGGCATTTCGACCACAAAACCATAAGAGTTGATTGGAAATCTAATGTCTTATGAAGTTAATCTCCAGACAAAACGAGTACAGGCTCAAGATAATAAGAATATAGCATTCCAGGTAAAAAAAGATGAATCAGATTCAGATGAAGAAGATATGGCGTTCATTGCTAAAAATTTCAATTTTTTTAATTTAGAAAAGCAACAAATTTAGAAATAACAAGAACAGCTCCAGCAACAATAACAACACCAACAAACCATCATCATCTGCTCTAGAAGAATGTCACAAGAAAGGTCACATCAAGAAAGACTGTCCTGAGAAAAAGAAAGAAAAGTATAAGCACAAAAAAGACAGATTCAAGAAGAAAGCTTTCTCTGTCACATGGGACGATACAGAATCATCTTCATCATCAGAAAGTGACTAGGATAGTGATTCAGAACAAGCTAATATTTGCTTTATGGTCATAAAAGACAAAGTAAGTGATCTAACTTTTAATGACCTTTTGGAAATCAATTTTGAATTACTTGACAAACTAAAAGGCAAAAATAGAAAGTACAAAGAAACTCTTGAAAAATTGAATAGAACTGAAATCGAAGTAGAAATGCTAAGAGATGAAAAGAAAATTTTAGAAGAAGAACTTCAAGTTACTCAAGAACCTTGTTCTAATATGACATCTCAACTTTCTCTGCTAAGTCAATAGATAGAAACACAGAAAGAAAAGAATGATGTTTTATTAATTGAAAATCATGACCTTAAAGCAAATATCAAGATTTTAGAGTTAGATAACTCTAGCTTTAAAACAAAGTTAGAAGACATTACTAAAAATGTTTCTAATTTTAATAAAGGTAGAGAAAATCCTTTCAAAATTATAGAAAATTCTCAAACTGTTTCAAATAGAAGAGGACTAGGATATAAACAATCCTCAAAAATCATTTCAAAGAAAAAGAATTCTTCATATAAAAGAAATAATAAGGTTGAAAAACCTAGTTCTAAAGTTTCAAATTTTACTAAATCAATTAAAATTTGGGTTCCTAAAACGAATATTCTTCATTTAGAAATAAGTAGATAAAATCTTTCATAAAAACTGTTCATAAAAACAAAGAGTTTGTTTTCAAAAGGAATTCTGAACCCACTTGGGTTTGGCTTCCTAAGACCTAACTTTTAGGACCTAAAATAAAAAGGGTGGGTACCAATGTTATCTCTATATTTTGCAGGTACCATCCAAAAAGAGAGGAAAATGGATACTATAAAGTGGTTGCTCAAAACGCATGACAGGAAACAAAGAGATGCTAACAAACATTAATTACTCAGATGGAGGTTCTGTCACATTTGGAGATAATTCCAAAGGATATGTCATCTGCAAAGGCAATGTGAGCAATAACAGTATATCTAATTTACCTTTTATTACAGATGTCTTATTAGTTAAAAATTTGAAGCATAATTTAGTTAGTATTAGCCAATTGTGTGACAAAGGATTCAATATTTCCTTTTCTGAAAACAAGTGTAGCATTTTTGATCAAAATAAAAATCTTATTTTTGAAGGTTTTAGAGATAAAAATATTTATGTTTTAAATATGAATATAAATTATAATACAAATATGTGTTTAATAGCCAAAGAAAATGATCCTTGGTTATGGCACAAAAGATTTTGTCATATTAATTTCAAAACTATAAATAAATTATCTAAAAATAATTTAGTAACAGGTTTACCAAAAATGAACTTTAAAGTAAACAATATTTGTGATGCTTGTCAATTAAAAAATTTGTCAAAATCATCCTTTAAATCAAAGAAAAATATTTCTACTATACAACCACTAGAACTATTACATTTAGATCTCTTTGGTCCAACTCAAATTCGATCTATCAATCATAGTAAATATGTGATTGTTATAGTGGATGATTTCTCAAGATATACTTGGACTATTTTCCAAAAAAATAAAAGTGATACTTTTGAAAATTTCAAGAATTTTGCAAAGAGAATTCAAAATCTCAAAAATTTAAAAATTAAAAATATTAGAAGTGATCATGGAGGTGAATTTGAAAATGAAGCTTTTGAACATTTTTGTAATAAAAAGGGAATTTATCATAATTTTTCTTTTCCTAGAACACCACAACAAAATGGAGTTGTAGAAAGGAAAAATAGAACGTTACAAGAATATGCAAGAACTTTATTAAATGGAAGCATATTACCAAAACATTTCTGGGCAGAAGTTGTAGCAAATGCTTGCTATGTTATAAATCGTCTTTCCATCCGATCTTTAACAAAACACACTCCACATGAACTGTTTCATCAAAGAATACCAAACATTTCATATTTTAAAACTTTTGGTTCAAAATGTTTTATCTTAAACACAAAAAATCAGCTTGGAAAATTAGAACCAAAATCCGATGAAGGAATCTTCGTAGGATATTCAGAACGAAGCAAAGCTTATCGAATTTTTATTAAAAGAACAAAAACAATCGAAGAAACACTTCATGTTTCATTCGACAAAAAATTCAAATTTAATTTTGAGGATGATGAAAATATACCTAAGACGGTCACAAACACAGTTACACAAAATAATTTTGAAGAAGATGAAAACATTGTTTATAATTTTGAAGAAAATGAAAACATTGTTCATAATGAAAATGAATCAAGATCTTCTCCTAGGATTTTACAAGATCACCCAGGAGAAAATGTCATAAGAGAAATTGATTCACATGTTAGAACTAGAAATCAACTTAATCAAATGGGTCATGTAGCTTTTCTTTCGAAAATCGAACCTAAAAATGCAAAAGAAGCATCTATTGATGACTATTGGATTATAGCTATGCAAGAAGAACTAAACCAATTCGAACGAAATGAAGTTTGGGAACTAGTTCCTAGACCAAGTGATCAAACAGTCATTGGTACTAAATGGGTCTTCAAATATAAAGCAGGCTAGATTAGTTGCACAAGGATATAATCAAGAAGAAGGAATTGACTACGAAGAAACATTTGCTCCAGTTGCACGACATGAAGCAATACGTATCTTACTGGCCTTTGCATGTTTTCATAATTTCAAACTTTACCAACTGGATGTTAAAAGTGCTTTCTTAAATGGTTATATAAAAGAAAATGTTTTTGTTGAACAACCTCCGTTATTCACACATGAAAATTTTCCAGACCACATCTATAAACTTAACAAAGCCTTATACGGTCTAAAACAAGCACCCCGTGCTTGGTATGAACGTTTTAAGAGCTATCTAATAGATTCTGGTTTTGAAATTGGGAAGGTTGATCAAACCCTTTTTATTAAAAGAACTAAAAAGGATATTTTAATTATTCAAATTTATGTAGATGATATTATTTTTGGCTCTACAAATGAAAAATTATGTCAAGAATTCTCAAAAATAATGTCCAAAGAATTTGAAATGTCACATATGGGAAAATTATCTTATTTTCTTAGATTACAGATTAAACAAATAGAAAATGGAATTTTTATTAATCAAGAAAAATATTGTAATAATCAAATTAAATGCTTTAGTATGGAAAATACTTCTGCTAAACCAACTCCAATGAGTACAACAGTTCATCTCGATAGAGATGAAGATGGCAAAAGTGTTGACCAAAAATTATATCGAAGTATAATTAGATCATTACTTTATCTAACTGCTAGTAGACCTGACATAATGATGAGTGTTTGTTTATGTGCTCGATTCCAAGCAAATCCTAAAGAATCACATATGCGAGCAGTAAAACGCATATTGCGTTATCTAAGCAAAACCAAATATTTTGGACTTTTCTATCCGAAAGAGTGTCCTTTCAAGTTAGTTTCATATTGTGACGCTGACTTTGGAGGATGTCGGACGGATCGGAAAAGTACTAGTGGGACTTGTCACTTCTTTGGACAATCCTTTGTCTCTTGGTTTAGCAAGAAATAAAATTGTGTTTCACTTTCAACTTGTGAGGCAGAATATATTTCTTGTGCCTTAGCTTGTGCTCAAGTCATTTATATGCAACAAACAATTCAAGATTTTGGTGTTAATTTATCTAAATCAACAATTTTTTGTGATAATGCTAGTGCTATAAAGTTATCCAAAAATCCTGTCAATCACTCACGAACTAAACATATTGGCATACGTCATCATTTTCTTTGTGATAATATTGAATAGGATTTAGTCAGATTGGAATTTGTATCCTATGAAAATCAATTGGCAGATATATTTACAAAACCTTTAAATGAAAGTATCTTCATAAAATTAAGAAGAGAATTATGAATTGTATCCATAAAGAATTTATAATTTTTAATAATAATTTTTTTTAGACTCAAACTCGGGATCTCTTACTTGGAAATCTAGGGCTCTACCACTACACTACTCTTTTCTTTACAACTAAACTTGGTTTACATTCTATTTTCATTGTTTATTTTTTTACCTTACATTTTTTAACTTCTTTAAAACCAATTTTATCTCTAGTTCTTAACAACCTACCACCAATCTTGTTTCGATTTATATGATCCTCTTACATATAAATACCTCTACTCCTTTTCTTTCTTTTATAATCAATTAAAAAAAACTAGTTTCAACTCTCTTAATCAAAAATGTCTTCCCAGCATAACTCTGTATCCTCTACACTGTCATATTCTTCTCCTAGTTCGGGATCGGTGAATTTACCTACTCCAACACCGATTTATGAACCAGTCCCAATTGTTCCTCCTTCTACTCACACGGGTTACACTCCACCCGGTAAAAGAACAAGACGTTCTCTATTTTTTGGTTCACCGTCTACCAAAGAAAAGATAGATGACATTCATCACATCCAAAGGGAAACGCTGGAATTACAGAGCGAACTTTATTATGAACAGAAAGTTAACGCCAAGCGTTTAAGCTTTTTGGAACAAGTCGCATTGAAATTCTGTGGTTCCTCATCCAAAAGCACGGTTCATCAACCGTCTCCTGTTTGTTCTCCATCCCGACGCAATCCTTTGGAAGTATTACCGCAGCGTCCACCAATATCTCCGAATTCATGGGAACACGGCAATAGATGGTCACCACTCAGGCCATTTCAAGAGGAACAAAAAATAGAGCCGGATGAATATCACACTCTAAGCTCCTCTTCCAAATCTGTTTAAAAGTTTTTGTTTATATGTAATATTGTTTGTTTATTCAAAAATATTCACATTGTTCCTTTAATAATAATACTTGTTATAAAAGTAAAAGGCAGCCATATGTTTTCATAAAATTCAATCGGCTGTCTATACTCAAACAGACGGCTGAATATTATCCTGGAAATTTTTTTTTCCAGATTCAGACGGCTGAATCAGTCCAAAAATGAACTGTTTTCTTGCGAGAATAAATTCAGACGGCTGTTTATAGTAAAACAGCCGGTTGAATCCTTCCTGGGGCATTTTTTTAACTAGGCCCTACATTTTCTCTTCCAACTTTACCCTTACTTTTCACCTACCTATATATTCATCTTTTCACCTTTTACCCATTCACTTCAAAACCCTAGCACGTCTTTTTCAAATTTTCATCTTTTACTCTTCTTTTTTAACCTCTAATGGCTCCTAGATCAAAACACACAAGGGAATCCGCCACTGGTCCTTTCGAAGATCAAATTCGTCGATGGCTTTGGAATGATGTTGCAGTCTCCAGCTTCAATTCCATGAAAAATTCCAATATCATTGAAGGGGCTTTCATGAAGTTTCCGGATTTTGCAGCTTATCGAATTAGGGAAATGGCCAAGCAATTCCATTTTGATAATCCCATAGGGTATGCTCCCAATAATGTAAGAATTAATCATCTTTTGATCAAACTTTTTCTTCCAAATCTGAATCTAGACCACCATAATCTTCAAAATCGACAAGATTGTGTTTGGTCAATAGTTTGTGGCACTATAATCTTTTTGCCTTTACAAAGATTAGGAAATATTTTAAATTGTCCATTTCAAGGTGTTGATATAGATGATATTGAAGTTGATATGGATCATAGAGGTGAAGTTTCACATCGTTTCTTGTCTGATCACTTTACCGATTTAAGTGCATTAAAATCTAGCACCTTAAGGCCACAAGCACGCCTTATTCACCGTGCTTTCATTCGCTCCTTACAACCTCGAACGGGAAGTTATGAAAAAGTTTATAAAAGAGATTTTCAAGCCCTCTATTCAGTATACTCCAACCAACAAGTAAATTGGGAAAAAATCATTTTAGATGAATTTCAAGACATCACAATCCGAAGGAAATATAAGACCATCCATTATGGTGCTTATATTATGCCTATCCTTCTCAACTTCGACATTTTAATGCCCGACTCCAAATTTTCAAGCATTAGTGAGTTAGGCGCAAAAACCTTAGGATTGATGGGTCTTTCTCCCCGGCCTCTTCCACAACAAATCATTTCTTTTCAAGAATGGTCTCACAATGTTCAACAAGGTGTTCCACAACCTCGTAACACTAGTATTGCCTCCTCTTTGCATACCCAACATGAAGAAGAAAGGGACGATGACTCCATTCAAGTTGTTGGCTCGGAAACTTCCTCCAGACAAGCTATCATCACTCTCTCCCGAAATTAATCAAAACTCCATCGGGAAATTAAAACACTTGAAAAAAAGACGGAGAAGAAATTCAACTCCATAAAAGGATTTCTTAATAGGATATGGGATAAAATTTCTTGTTCGGGTTCTACATCCACCTAAGCTTACAACCCATCTCCCTTTCAATGGTCGTCTCGAGTTCGGATTCTGATGATGATGAGCCCTTTGTCTCTATCTAGTTTTGTTATTTTTCTTTGTTTTTGCTTCAGTTTGTTATTTCAAACTTCTATCTTATTGTCTATATAATGTTGTATGAATTTTGTTATTTTCTTTTCGTAAAGACATCTCGAGTATGGGTTCTAATCTTTTCTTTACAATGTTTTTTATCTTTCTTTTTGTCGATGACAAAGGGGGAGAAGGTTAGCTTAAATTATTGTGCATATTGACAGGGGGAGTAGAAATGTTTATGTAAGTATTTACGTAAATATATTATTTACACTTATATAGTTGTCATCATCAAAAAGGGGGAAAATGTTGGAATCTCGTTTTTACATCGTTTTTTATTGTGACAAACTATATAAATAAATATTTGTGTGTACTAATCACTTATACATGAGATTTTTTGCAGATTCATATTCAGAATATTTTGAAGCTGAAAGTCCTTTGTCTAAGAGTCTTTATACTATTTAGAAATATGTTAAAGTCTCTCTTGAATGAGATATATATATATATACACACATATATATATAAACATATACACACATGCACTATCATACACAAAAGGCTGAAAACAGTCGGCTGAATGGATTCATTCAGTCGTCTGATTGCTGAAACAATTTTATTGTTTCACAATATTCTGCCGGCTGAATGACTTTATTCAGCCGGTTGTTTTAGGCCAAAAATTGCTTATTTCTTTGCTGTTTTCGATTTTATCTAATTCAGAAGGCTGAATAAATATTTTCAGCCGGCAGAATATTTTCAACAGTTATTTTTATGAAAAGACACTTCCCTTCATCGAAGAGAAACATCTTCAAATCAACAGTTGCGCCTGTTTCTTTTCAACGTTATCTTTCATCAATGGTTGCAACTTTTTAATCTCTATAAATAGATTTCAGAATTCAACAAACAATCAACTTAATTGATTTTAATATTCTTGAATTCTTATCTCTCAATCTATTTTCAATTTGCACTCTAACTGCATACAAACTTTGATCGTTGATCACTCCATCTTTCACATTTCTCAAGCACATTACACTATATATCATAAAGGAGAAGATTATAGGAAGATTGTACTTAATTGACTTATCAGTGCTATTTAAAGAGCATACTACAGTCAGATACTTTTTTAATTTGTGAAGAAGTCCTGTTCATTTGCTCAATCAGTAGAAGTCCTATTCGGTTGCTTAGGCGATAGAAGTCCTGTTCGGTTGCTCAGGCAGTGTAAACCTATTCCTTTGGGTAAAGTGAGGGTTGCTAGTTTAATTCCAAAAGGAGTCATGGACTGAACATAGAATAGTAGTTCGAACCAGTATAAAAATCTCCGGTGTCATTTACTTTACTGCTTTAGTTATTTACTTACTTGATTATTATTCCGCACAAGTAGTTTATTCATATTACATGATCCTATAGCACAGTCACTTTCATTAATTTCTCTTCTCTTTTCTTCCTAGCAATGGCCGGCTCCTCTTTTACTTAGTTTGTATTTTGTTTTCAAAATGACGTGAATAGGAAATGAAACTATAAGGAACGAGAATATATATGGGAAAGGGGTTATGTGCGGCTATTTCCCAATTTACCCTTGTGTAGATTAATTAACTTATAACCCATTCTTCAGCCTATGTAATTTATTATGCACGGCCTTAATTTTTATTTTCATATCTCAATCCCCTTATCATTCTAATTATTAAATTATTCTATTTAATTTATCTAATTAAATCTCCTGAATAATGTTATCAAAAATTAGGGGTGTTACAGGCTCCCCTTCTTAAAGAATTTCGTCCTCGAAATTCAGTAAGGACTAAATACTAAACATTGCAATCATCTGTAACGACTCCTAACAACCATATTAGCCTACAAGACTAGCAATTTTTTATATAAATCAAATATAGACATAACCTCAAAGTAGATCGGGATAAGTATCTCGAATCCCGTCTTCTGTTTTCCAAGTATAGTCCTTCTCGCTGTCGCTCCACTGAACTTTCACCAACTTGTCTGTCTTGTTCCTCAATCTTTTCTCATCTCTCGCTATAACCCGAACTGGTTGTCTAACAAAAGTCAAATTTGGCTCTACTATCAAATCTTCCAACCCTATTGAAGGAATAGTAGTCTTTGGATCATGCACATACTTGCAAAGATGAGACACATTAAACACATTATGGAAACCTGCCATACTGTTCGGCAACTCTACTCTATATGCGAGCTTTCCAATCCTGTATATAATGTGGAATGGACCAACATATCTTGATGCCAGCTTCCCTAACTTCCCGAACCATACCACACCCTTCATCGGTGATACTTTAATGAAAACCTTATCTCCAACTGATCACTCTAGGTCTTTATGCCTCTTATCTGCGTAACACTTCGGTTTGGATTGAGCTTTCTTCATACTTTCTTGGATCATCTCAATCTTCTCCAACGCCTCCTTAACCAAGTCTGGACCTAAGACTAATCTGTCTCCAGTCTCCAAACAACATGCTGGTGATTTGCATGGCCTTCCATACAAAGCTTCAAAAGGTATCATTCCTATACTAGTCTTATAACTATTATTATAGGAAAACTCAACCAAATGTAGGTGATCCTCCCAAGATCCACCAAAGTCCAGTACACAAGCTCTTAGTAAATCCTCGAGTACCTTATTGGCTCTCTGTGCCTTCCCATCCGTTTGAGGGTGATATGCAATACTCATCTTGAGTTTAGTGCCTAACACATCCTGTAGACTCTTCCAGAATTCACTAGTAAATAAAGCATCTCGGTCACTGACTATGCTACTAGGAACTCCATGTAGTCTAACTATTTTCTTCATGAATAACTTAGCTGAAACATGTGTCGTCCTGGTTGACTTAACTGGAATGAAATGGGCACACTTGGTCAATCTATCCACTATGACCCATATACTTTCATTTCCTCTATTTTACCTTGGCAACCCGTTTATAAAATCCATGGACATCGAATCCCATTTTCATACTGGAATCTCTGAGGTTGAAGCAATCCAGTCGGCTTTTGATGTTCGGCTTTCATTTGTTGACAGTTTGCACACTGCCTAAACCACAAACCAACATCGCTCTCCATACCTTCCCAAAAGAAGCTTCTCTTCATATCTTGACACATCTTGGTCCCTCCAGGATGAATCGTAAACTTGGATCAATGACATTCTCTAGGAACTTCTTTCCTCAATTCCTCAACATTCGAAACATATAATCGTCCCTTCTTTCTCAATCATCCTCTCTGGTCGAGACCAAAATCTTTCAGATCATTGATCTCAGTTCCAACTTCAAGCCTTCTAATTCTCTCGGCTAATACTAGATCCTTCTTCTGCTTAGAAGTAATTCTCTCGATCAACACCGGTCGAACTTCTAAACATGACAACATGGCAGTACTCTGACTAGAACTAGCAGTTGATCTTAACTGCACGCTATAGGTAGTCAAAGCTTCTAAATCCTTCCATTCTGCCAACATTGCTAACACCACATTCTGATGTCTTCTGCTAAGATCATCCCCTACTTTATTACCTTTCCCTGGTGTATACTCTATGCCGAAATCATAAGCAGCCAAAAACTACAGCCACCTCTGCTGTCTCATATTCACCTCCTTCAAAGAGAATAAGTACCATAAAACTTATGATCTTTGTATAGCTCAAATCTCTCCCTTAAGAGATAACGACTCCAAATATTCAATGCGAAGATCACCGTAGACAACTCCAAATCATGCGTAGGATATCTCACTTCATGTGGTCTAAGCTGTTGTGAAGCATAGACAATCACTTTACCCTTCTACATCAACGTAGCTCCTAATCCAGTCTCACATGCATCAGCATACACCACCAACCCATGGTTTCCGTCTGGAACCACTAACTCTGGTGCATTGGTCAACAAATGCTTTAACTTAAGAAATGCTTCCTCACATTTGTCGGACCAAATAAACTTCACATCCTTCCTGGTTAGCTTAGTCAAAGGTGTTGTTATCCACGAGATATCCTTGATGACTCTCCTGTAATAGCCAGCAAGTCCAAGAAAACTTCTAATCTCAGTCACCATCTCTGGTCTCTTCCAATTATTAACAGCTTCGATCTTATCTGGATCGACTGACAAGTCCTTCTCTAAAAACATGTGACCAAGAAACTTAACCTCTTTCTTCCAAAAATGTCACTTGGAAAACTTTGCTTTTAGCTGATGCTGCCTCAACGTCTCAAACACAACCCTAAGATGACCTTCATGCTCTCTTTCATCCTTAGAGTATACCAAAATGTCACCTATAAACACCAACACAAACCTATCCAAATACTCTCGGAAGACTCGGTTCATCAAATCCACGAAGAAAGCAGGTGCATTCGTTAACCCGAATGACATTACTAACCACTCGTACGAACCATACCTAGTCTGAAATGCTGTCAAAGGAATACCATCTTTTACCACTCTTAACTGATGGAAACTCGTCGCCAAATCCAAGTGGGAAAACACTCTGGCTCCACACAACTGATCAAATAGATCATCAATTCTTGACAAAGGATATTTATTCTTGATCGTCCTCTCGTTCAATTTACGGTAGTAGATGCACATCCTAAACGACCCATTTCGTTTCTTTACGAATATCGCGGCCGCTCCCCAAGGCGGACTGCTTGGTCTAATAAAATTCCTTCCTTCTAGATCCACTGGCTGCACCTTCAATTCCTTCATCTCGGTCGGTGTCATCCTGCCAGGTGGTCTACTTACAGGTTCATCTTCTGGCACAATATCTATCTGAAACTCAACAGCTTGTTTCGGTGGTAGTCTTATGACTGGCTCAAAGACATCTCCAAACTCTTTTGCTACTCGAACCTGACTTAACCCTTCTCCCACTTCCATTGCACTTAACAAAGCACAACTACTCTGGTCAGAATTCTCCACTGAGAAAATAATTCGGTTATGACTATCAAGGTGTCTTAGTGATATCTCCCCACCTTGGCAAAATATCCTAGCCTCATACCTTCTCAACCAATCCATACCCAAAATGATTTTGAAATCTACGAAATCGAAAACATACAGACTGCATGCAAACTTATGACCTAATAAGTCAAGTTCTAACTGGTCACATCTCATCCCCAGAGTTGCATACCCTCATATTGGATTCGCAACCCTTAAGGAAGTAACAAGGTATGTGGGTTCTAAGCATAACCTATCAACCAAACACTGGGATATAAATGAATGTGATGCACCAGTATCAAATAGTATCCTAACTGGTATACTCTGAATAAAAAACGTATCTTTCATCACAGTCTTCTTGTTTTAAGCTGTAGTTGGCTTAGCAGATGATGGTCCAACAGCGAAAACCTTTCCGTTGTCCACCCTAGTCGGTTCCGGACACTAATTCTCATAATGCCCAACTTAGTCACAGTTGAAGCACTTCACATTCTTCTTATGTGCAGCCTTCTTCCCCTTGCCTGACCGGCACTCATTTTCATAATGACCCTACTTGTCACACTTGTAGCAAACTAAATCAGCCTTTGCCTTCTTAGCAGCATCTCCCTTTTGGGCTCCCTTCTTCTTAAAGAACTTTCTCTTCTTTCCATGAGAACCCTGGGTTTCAACTGGCTTCTCTCTAGCACAAACAACAAGCTTCTCCTCATGGCATATTGTCATCTCCACCACTACATTACGGGTCAGAGATATGTGTCAGGGTCGCCCTAGCAAGCTCAGGTCTCAGTCCCCGAATGAACCTCTCATTTCTCCTGATGTAAGTGTCTATAGTATTATATCCATAATAGGACAATTCATTAAACTTAGTAGCATACTCAACAACCGACATCTCTCCTTGCTCTAGATCCAAAAACTTCCTCAGTAGCGATGATTTAGCAACCTCAGACATAAACTTGTATTCAAATCTCCTTTGAAAATCAGCCCAAGTCAATTCCTCCATCGGAACTCTGACAGTAACACTATTCTACCAATGAAGCGCTGACCCTTGCAACTGCATAGAGGCCAACCTTCTCTTCTGCTCATCATCTAAATCCAAATCAGCAAAGATACGCTCATAATGCAACAACCAATTATCTACCTCTATGGCATTCTCCGTCCCCATAAATGGCTTTCCACCAAAAATGGTGTAATCTTTGCTCAGCTTAGCATAATTATTACCAATAGGAGCCACAAGATTAGCTCCTTCAACATTTCCAACAACTCCAGCAGCAACTCCTGCCTGCATCATATTGACGAAGAATTGATACATCACCCCCATATCTACTGGTGGATTTCCAGCACCCACATTGCCATCAACATTTTGGTTAGCATTAGCCTCTCGACCCGAGTTCCTCCTGGTAGGTCGAGCATTTCCATTGGTTGTGGTGCTTCCTCCACCGTGATTTCCTCTTCCGTTTCCTGCTTCCATATCTTCTTTCTCGTAAATCTTCATACGAGCCTTAGTAAGATATAGAAGAACGGTCTAAGAGAGAGGGGATTTTGTACATATATACATATATCAAATACAAGTACGTTACTATAGCATTAACCCAAACCCCGATCTTATTTTCAGATTCATTGGATTATGTTTCAAAATCTTTTAGGTCTAATTTTTTTTAAGTTTCATAAACCTATGCTCTGAGACCAACATGTAACATCCCCTACTTGGAGGCCCAAAACTAACGGCTACGGTAGCTGCAGTCATCCATAGTTATTAATCATCGGCGACCAAATACGGTAATGTTAGATACATTGATACATAAAAACACATGAATATGGAAAAAAATTAAAACATCAAACAAGTTTCGCATTTCATTTCAAATTCATTACATAATCCCAGTATGAGAACCACGTTTAGAGAAAATATATTTATTACAACATACGCCAAGAGAGACATGTGAATATGCCCCCTTGGATGATCAGAGTATATATAGGCAATTTAATGACTTTGCCTTTACAAAACAACACATCAGAATCAAAATAAAAGAGAATTCTAGATAGCTATCATGCCTCCTGCACGTCTTTGGAAGCTTATTCGTCCAAGAGGTACCTAAAAACCTCAACTCTCAAACTACTCAAAATCAATTGAGTACCCGAGAGTTTAAGGGGAAAACATAACCTTCGAGTCAGACATAAAGCCTGATATGAATAATAATCTACCATCTCAAATCATTTCGATATCTAGTGAGACCACGCCGCTTGACGGAACGGGTTATCCCCTCACTAGTATCCTAAAACCTTTATAAAACCTATACCATGCTCTTGCATCCACAATGGTTAAGACAATTCAAAACAATATGATGATAAAAAAAACAAGAAAATCAATTCTGGATTATCCATCCCCATTCATTTTTGACTATCTGTCTCCATTATAGTTTCTAGGGTCACTATTAACCTATTAGTTTTCATGGGCTTACTAAGAACATGTTTAATGTTTAAGGACTCCCTGTCCAGTTACATAGTTTTCATGGGATCACTAAGAAATTATTGGCCCCTGCCAATATCTTTACTGTTTCATAGGTTTTCCCTGAACCTATTGGTAACTCCAATATCTTCCTCTTATCCTAGTTTTCATGGATTGACCAGGAACCTATTGACTTCTGTTAATATCTTAATCCGGATACAGTTTTCATGGGCCAACTACAAACCTATTGGCCCCTGCCAATATCAAATAATAGTTTTCATGGGCTAACTATGAACCTGTCATCCTGACATCTTCATTTATGCATAGTTTTCATGGGCTTACTATGAACCTATTGGACCCTGCCAATATCTTTAATTAGTTTAATTTATATTAACTACCGGGTCAACCTACCTGGTTATTCTGCCCTTTCCCAAATTACCATTATGGGTTCATTACAATATGAATATATATATATATATATATATATTTGAAGATGAAAACATAATAACATAACAATACCACTCCTGTGGGGTTAATATATAAAACACGGTTAATCCCTTTAATCTAATATTTTACCAAGGAAAGCTTCTTCTTAAAACCATTTCAAAACTCCTTTACTTGGCCATGAGTTTTTTCCTTTAAAATAAGAATGGGTTATTTGTTTTGAAAAAAATACTAAGGCTTTCGAAACCTTCAAAACTTTGTTTTCGACCTCACTAGATAACCTCCTTAGAAAGCATACAAATCTCTTTTCAAAACATTAGGCCCCTGCCTTTCGAAACACTTTAAAACCTCTCTTTCAAAACCTTTCGAATGTAATAAAGTATTACTTATTAACTCTTAGAAGCATAGCTTCTTAACCATTGAAAGTACCTCTTTCGAAACCTTTGGAAGTATCCCTTTCGAAACCATTGGGTTTATATTTAAAAATATCATTTGGGTCAAAGTGAATATAAATGAAAGTATCTCTTTCGAAACCATTTTTTATCATATAAAAGTATTGGGAAAACTTGATGGCATCGGCACCATCCCTTTCGAAAGCTTCCAAAACATTTGAGTAAAACATTGAAGGATATTATCGAAACCCCCTTTTGAAGCCATTACCTTCGAAACCCTTGATCACCTTCGATAACATTTAGGAAGTGGCTTAAAAAATCTTTAAAACAAAAACCACCCTTCGAAAGCATTGATTACTTCAATATACTCTAAAGGCAAAAGAACGACAGCAGGGCTTCGACTAGGTTGGAACCCCTGCTTTCGAAAGCATTATTTTACAAATAAAGCAACTCATTCGAAAGCTCTTACTTTTAAAACATAAAATGGCAACCCCTTCGAATGCTATTAGAAAATCCCTTTCGAAAGAATATGTTTCGACTCCTTCGAAAGCTTTAGTAAAACAAAGGCAGGCGCTTAACTTTTTAAAACAAACAAAGATATCGACCCCATCGGAAGCAATGCTTTCAACACCATGCCTTCCGCCTTTCTCCAATCCAGTATGTACCATCTAAGTAATACCTTGTGTATTGGTTTCAGCCTAGGTTGGTCTCAAATGAGATGGTTTCGACTTGGTCGAGGCAGAAGCATAGGGTCGAAAGGCAGCTTCTAAAAGAGGCGGAAGATTCTTTTTCTGGTAAAGGCTGAATTAAAGCTAATAAAAGCAGTGAGTTTCTAACTAACCTTCCCACATGTAAACATGTGATTGGTTGCCTCAACTTTTAAAATTCTTTACAAAATAACTGCTGCTTATTATCAGATCTAAATCAAGGTTAATTTAGCTAATAAGCCCTTCCATCAAACAAAAACAATAATGCAATTAAGTCTTTCCTTCTAAAATAATTTAATTTCCATATCAAATTATTTAGGAAAAATTCTTAAAAATCACAGAAATTCACTTTCATCTTGTTATCTAACAAATCTAAATTTCAGACCCAGATTCTCAATATTGTTTCTAAAATTAATTTCTAAACCTAATTAACCATATTTTCTTTTGAAAATTCATAACAATCTTTCCATAGCTTGGAAAATTATCGAAATTAAAACCCAACTCCAAAATCCTGTTTTACATAACACATAATTTTTCCATGGCATTTAAAAATCAATTTCCATCAGTTTTGCCCTAAAATCGCATAAATACCCATTTAAACAATCTTGTTTGAATCAAACAAATTATAATTCATGCATATCATCATCATCCAAAACATCATAGAAACGAATTTAATCTTAAATCCCAAAACATATGTTCATAAAACAAAATAGAGATGGTATAAATTATTATTCACCATGATTAAGATAAGGAGATTGGAATTAGATTGAAATTTATTCCCTTTACATTAATTCGTTAGCTTGATTTAATTTCTCTTCTCTTTTCTTCCTAGCAATGGCCGGCTCCTCTTTCCTTACGTTTGTATTTCGTTTTCAAAATGACGAGAATGGGAAATGAAACTATAAGGAACGAGAATATATAAGGGCAAGAGGTTATGTGCGGCTATTTCCCAACATACCCTTGTGTAGATTAATTAACTTATTACCCGTTCTTAATCCGATTTAATTTATTAAGCACGACCTTAATTTTTATTCTCATATCTCAAACTCCTTATCATTCTAAGTATTACGTTATTCTATTTAATTTATCTAATTAAATCTCCTGAATAATGTTATAAAAAATTAGGGGTGTTACACCTACCTTGTTTGTAAAAATATTATTGGTTGCTAATTTTATTGTCTAAAAGTACTGCCAAAATTTTAGAAATAAACAATTTAATTTATTTACAAAATACCCCTTTTCCTTTTATAAATATATAAAACATTTAAGTCCCATACCTTAAATAATTTTATATATTCATTAAAACACTTAGGAAAATTCTACAAAAATTCCTATAAATCATTTTTAACATGTTTTCTAACATATATAAATTTCAAACCCAAAACATATATAATTTAGCCGTAAATTATTTTAAACCAAAATTTCCATTTTCCTCACTAGAAAATTAATATAAAATCCAAATTAATTCAGAAAATTATGAAAAATGAAACCCATCTCTAGAATATCAGTTCTGATCTAAATCTAAAATCACAAGGCATTTGGATGTTATTTAATAGGGTTTACAAATTAAAACAAATCATAAAATCCATATGAAATACCATAAATCATCAACAAGCATGTATATCCATTTTAACAATTAAAACATGGCAACTAACTTTGCAAAATAATTCAGATTTCATCCTAAAACCAAAACAATAGAAAACATGAGATGTAGTCATTATTCACTTTTAGCTTGATATTAAGGAGTTGAGATTTGATCTTAGATTAAGTTGATTAACTTCTTCCCCTTGATTTTTGCTTTATCTTCTTCTTGCTTTCCTAATGGTGGCCAGCCTCTCTATAGTGTTTGATTTATGTCTATGAACATGTAAAATGAATGTGGTTTAAGGGTTTAGGGTATAAGAATCTACTTATTCCTATTTTGCCCTTATCTATTTCATTTTAATTCATTTTAGTTTACTTGTTAACATGGTACGACTACCCTTACTAATCAAAAATCCCAATCCCCTAACCATCACATTATTTTATTTAATTTAACTAATTAAATGTCCTAAATAATGTTACTCAAAAATTGGGTCATTATAGACTCCCCTTCTTAAAGAATTTTGTCCTTGAAATTACGATAAGGTACACAACAAATCAATCGAAATAGTCAAACATACCATCAAACAAATCAGGATAAGTGTCTCTAATCCTGCTCTCAATCTCCCAAGTACAGTCTCTCTCATCGTCGCTCCACTGGTCTTTAACAAATCTGTCTGTCTTGTTCCTTAGCCTCTTCTCATCTCTTGTGACTATATGAACTGTCTTTCTAACTATAGTCAAATTCGGCTCTACTGCTAAGTCTTCTAACACAATCGGTGCCATAGTAGTCTCCAGATCTCTAACACACTTCCTTAGAAAAAGAAGTATGAAAAACATCACGGACTCTTGCAAAACTGTTTGGTAACTCTACTCTATATGCGAGTTTCCCGATCCTCTCTACAATACGAAATGGTCCAACGAATCTCCATGCCAACTTCCCTAATTTTCCAAATCGAATCACACTATAACGACCTGTACTTTTAACTATTTTAATTTATTAATTTTAAAGTCATTATTGGGATAAAAATGGTTAAAAATAAAATTTAATGATTTATTATCGTAGTTATTGAATACGAAGTTGAATAAAATCTTGAAATAAACAATTTCGGAAATTTGGGAATTATTTTGAAATAAATTATATGTATCGATGGTATTTATGATAAATAACTAGAGTTGAATAATATATGTGAATTATTCAGATAGAAATAAAATACTGTTGATAACTAAAATTTATTTTAAATTTAGTGATTTGTTAATATCGATTTATTGGATAATTTAATTTGTTTAAATTTAATATTGGAGATTATCTGAATAATTGAATTATGGATTTAATATGATTAAAAATGGTATAGGAAATTGATTCAAATTTTATTTAATATGAATGAAGATGGTAAACATTTAAAATTGGATTTAAATGTGAATAATAAAAAATTGGAAATTTTATATTTTAATTAACGAGTAAAAATAGCCATTTTGGCCATTGTATCGGATTTCGAAGAAACTAGTTCCATCGGATCCATAATAGTGATTTATTGTAGGATTTCAAGTTTCATAGATATCGGACTTATCGTTTGGCCGTGCGAGCTTGAAATGCGTAGAAATTTATTTTCGGAATTTAACTAAAATTAATCGACTTCGAAAAGCTATCTTCTACATACGATCGAATCAGGCCTTAAACTAGTCCCATTACGTTCGGAATGGGGGTAAAAAATTATAAACGCCAAGTGGCACACCTTGATTATAGTTCGGACGGTTTTGGACCTAACGATATAAATATGGCACGCAAATCGAGACGGTTTATATTAAAATATTTCTAACCCTAGTTCGAAATTCATGGCCGCCGCCTATGTTATTTTCAATGGCTGATACTTCTCCTCCTTCTTCCCTCTTTTTCTGTCAATCCACTCAACAAATTTTGATGGTTTCAAAATGAAAGAGTTTGCTCTCGATCTCCTCTCCACATCCGTAAGGCAATGATAGGATTTAGTGTGGCGTGTCAACGGCAATTTCAAGGGGAAGGGGCGGCGGTTTTAGGGCTCGATCTCGAGCTATGAGGCATCGGAGTTTGTGGCATTTGGGATAGAGGTGGAGCTCGGCTAGGGCTTCAGGTTAGTGGTCGTGGATCTAAGTCCGGTCGACAATGGACGTGTGCGGTGGAGGAAGATGATCACGATGTTGGGTTTCGGCTATGTTATTCGTACACGAGAAGAGGTGCGTTTGTTTTATTTATTTTAAGTATATTATTAGTTAATATTAATTTTAATTATCGTTATGCTAATTATTGCATAACTTATCCGTATGAGGTCCGTTTTGAACGAAACGAATTGTGTTGGGATCGTATCGAAGTCGTCTACGACATGGAATAGGTTTGGTTTGTTTCTGAGACTGTTAGATTTTCGTGCTTTAATTGGATTTTAAATTGTCGATAAATCAAAGGTGAGTGTTTATACGCTTACAAATGAATGGAATAATTTTTATGTCAGTTAAATTATACCGTGTAGTGATTTAAATTTTATTGATAGTTGTTTGATAAATTTAATTGACATTTAAATGGACATCTGAATTTAATTAATAGAATTTGAATTGACAGTTGAATTGAATTAGGATTAAACTGTTAGTAAAATCCCCGATTATTGGCAATTGGTTGATTGTTGTGATTTTGACTGTTTTGGATGATTGATTTTGATGGATGCTATTGGTTGATATTTGGGATATTTATTTATTTTGATATATCATGTTTTCATCCTGTATACTATTTGCAGTATTTAAAACTGTAAATTGAATTATTTCGAATAAATTAAGAAATAGGTTGAAATGTTATATACCTATGGCATTTATTTTGGAATGAAATTATATATGTCCATCCCTGGAATTAAATTAAAAAAAAATGATTCACTTACCCAAAGGATAGAAAATTATATACAGACACCGGATTGGTTAAATTAAATGATTTTAAAATTTTGATTTGAAATTATTTAATGATTTGATTTAAAGAAATTAAAAAAATCGAATTTATGGAAATCGAATTATTTTCGAACTTGAGCCCGAAATGTTGAAATTTAAATTTTGATAACGGGAATTGTTTAAATAATTGAAGTTGAGATTTTGAAGTTATAATCGAAAGATGATTTGAATTTCAGAAGTTGATTTGTTTTAAAAGTTTGGACTTTTATTCGAACTTTGAATATTGCTAAGTAAAGTAATATAAACGATATTTCAAATTTAGCTTGAAATTGAATTATATTTGAAGATTTGGATTTTTAATGGAATATTGAAGGTTAATTTGGTTTAAGTAATTTGAATCGATATTTTGGAAATCGAACTCGAAATTTTTATAAATCGAAATGGTTTAAATTTAAGAATTGATTTGAAATTAATTTGGAATTGGAGTTGAAATTAATTTGGAATTGGAATTGAAATTAATTTGGAATTGGAGTTGAAATTAATTTGGAATTGAAATTTATTTGGGATTGATTTGAATTGGGAAATTTGGAATTGAATCGGTTTGACTTTGAAACTATTTTCAAATGAATTCTTTTAGTATAAACGGTTTAAAAATCTATATTCTTTGAATATTCAAATTACTTTGATTTTCCAAACTATTTTACTGTGCAAACCATTTTTATTACTCAAACTATTTTCTAATAAACTATTTTAACTATTTAACTATTTTAAAACTATTTAACCATTTTCTAAAATTCAAGCTGGTCAAAGGGTGGAATGTTTATATTTAAATGTTGGATTTAAATGCGAATTGTGTTAAAGTGAATTATAACCAAAATTGTAATTCGAATCAAGTTTTGAAGTGAAATCGATATATCGAATTGAATTAACATTTGAAGTAAAAATATATTTTTGAAGCAAATATGATGGTTTCGAAATGGATATGGTATATTTGAGTAAATACGATGATTTTGAAATGGATTTGATTTTTAAGCGAATATATTTTGATATCAAGTACGAATTGTTTTCGAATTATAAAAGTACCAACTGGTGTGTAAAATATTAATTGGTTGTTAAAGAGACCGGGGCCTCTTATTGGCATACCCTCTGTCAGGATTGGAACCACATTAACAACTGTGTACGCGGTAGATGATATCCAGAATGTAGTGGTTGAATTGGCGACGTTTACTGGAATGAAGTAAGAGAACGATGATGGATAGCTTTGACACTCGTGTCATAATTAAAATGACTAAAACAGGAGCCTATGCCTGGCCAATGAGGTTAGCTACCTCTAGCGACGTTGATCACTCACATTACTATTGTGATTCTGTACTCGATAGGTGCACCCTTTTGTTCGGATTGATTGTCGCAGTCGGCCACGGATGGGCTACGACCAGCCAGAAAGGGTAAACTGGTAGAATTCTACCTTGGGCATTGCCTCACGTGCCTTGTCTTATACCATCCCATTACGACTTTGGTTTAGTACTATAAAATATATTAAGGTGGATCGATATAAAGCCTTAACGCTATTTTGATATTTATTTTACTGATAGACATTACCGACTATATCGTTAATATTATATATAAATAGTTTAACGGATCCTTAGGAGATGGAAAATCCTGTAATATCTCTTAAGTTATTGCATGCACGTTATACACTGGATAGAAGATGTAAAATCTCGTAAACATCTTTGACGCTGTTACACTCATATTTATTGATATTGATTTGACTTTCATAAGAGTATTTTAGTCCTGACTCAAGTGTTTTGTCTTTTCATTACGTTTGGGTCGGTCCTGAGTTTTCAGTGTATTGAAGATTATTCTTTGGAGAATGAAGATGAAGATTTGCTATATTACTATTATTATTATCCCTTGCATCATGCTATCTGTTGTATTGATTATTTATCCCTGATGTATATGTATAACTCTGATAAATGTGTATAGATTATAATTAAATGTTTAGTAAACAACTTCATGAACTGTTTATTTGATTATTATATTTATCGTTCCGCTATGAGATTCTGTGATTGTTTTCTTCTTCTTTTCTTATTTTTATTAATTAACCCTATTGATTATCTACGTTTCGGATTGTTTAAGTTTGACATGTCTGGATTATTGTCGATTTGAACTTTCCGAAATGTGGTTCGTCACAGTTGGTATTAGTGCTTTGGTTTAGCGATAACCTTGGCTTTGTGGAGTTTGACTCATTAAAGATAGGGTAGTAATACCTTAGAATGAGTCTGTTTGAGCGTATATATATGGGAGAGCGTACTTGTTAGTGTTATAAAATGTTTCATATTATGTTTACTTATCCGTTGAGTTGTTTATGAATTCTGATCGATGCGCAGGACGCCGTGTTATCGATAGGGGTTTCTAAACACTTAAACGAGGCAAGTCGACATAATATTGTTTTAAAATGGGGTAAATGAAATAATTTTACCTAAATTATTATATATATATTAAATGATAATTTTTAATGAAATTGTTGTTAGGAGATGATAATATTTAATTATCATCAATTATTGGTTGAATTAAATAAAAACGAATACTTAATGAATTTTATTTTATGAAGCATTTGATACTTAAATTGGATTGAAATCAATTAAAATAAGAATTGGTTCAAATGACCAAGTTGTAAATTAATGAAATGTTTTGGTAACAAAGCAATGAAATTGTATAAGTATATTTATAATATAGCTTATATATAGAAATGATTTTAAAAATTGAGAATTTAGAATTTAAAACCTTTTGTTTATAAAATTGTTTTCGAAGCCTTCAAAATTAATAATAATACTATTTGAAAGAGTTTTGACTAGAAAAAATATTTTGAAAAGATATTTGAAGAAAATAAAAGCATTAAACTCGCTTTGGTCGCTGGGAAATAATTCTGGGGATGACTGCAACATCGCCAATATTCATTTTCGAGTTTCTGAGTGAGAATTGCTACCAAAAGAAATCTATTTTCGACTGAAACAAGTTTTTTTGTGAAAAATATTCTAAATATGATATGATAAATATATGAAATAATTTTTGAACTTATAATGTAAAATAAGTTTATAACTTATAAATTTGAATAGGAAAAAGTAATCGAATTTAAAATGGTTAAATTTTGGTTAAGCAAACAAAAGCGAAATTTGAATTTGAGATACGAAATAAAATAATTGACTTAGGAATGTTAAATTAAATGGAGTTAGTGAAATTAAGTAAATAAAATGAAGTCTAACTCAAGAATCTTAAATAGAATGAAATGAAGTTGAAACACCCCGCACCCCTTAATATACCCAAAAGGACACATTAAAAGGCGTGGTGCGTTGTAGGTATAACTAAAGCTAACAGAGACAAGATTCACAAAACAAAATAGGTATAAACAGCGAAAACTAAAATAATAACTTATTTAAAATAAAACTTCATAATTGCTTCATAAATTAGTCAAATACCAAATATATCATCCAAATCTCAAAACCCATCACGTCTTATGGAATAAAAACTCATAGTCTCAAAATCAGAGTACATAATATCCCTCAAAATAAGTCAGTACACAAAAAGAACTAAAGCTGAAATAAAAGAAATACATAGTAGAGAACTCCTCCTAGAAACCGCCAAGCAACTGCAATCTACTTCCCTCTCCCTTGATAGCCTATGGGGGAAAAAAAGGGAAAGATAGAGGAGTGGGTTAGATAAAAAGTCTGGTGAATGATAGTAATTACTAGAGTCTTTAAGCTAGATAAAAGTAATAGTCTCTACAATAGTTCTAGCATAAATAAGGGAAACAACAGGAAATAGGAAAGAGATAAACTGGAAATAAATACGATTAAATACCGCTCAATTTATAAGATAGGTTAATTTTGATTGCTTGCACTTGTCCTTGATTATTTCTTTGATTAGGCTGAATTCCTAATCCTGTAATTAGGATGTAACCCTAATTCTCCCTTTATGATCGGCTTGATACTCCATAGACCTTACTGCGGACTAGATGCTATATAACTCCCTACACAACAACCAATGGTATCTACGAAAGATGCACAAAGCACCCACTGTGGATCCAGACGACATATATAGCTCCCTACATAAAAGGCAATGGTGTCTACGAAAGACACCCATACTAAGCGCTTGGAACTCATAGCGATTACTGAGCACTAAAATGGAAGTCGCACGCGTAACTGCTACCATGCTCATGCTACCTTTTGCTCCACCTATTGGGTCTTCTTATTACCTCAAACTCTAGCATAAGCGTGCCCCTCATCTCACTTCAGGCTAATGTGAGGTCACCATGTGTCCATAGAAACTATAGGGGAAATGCTGTTGGTACTAGCCCGTCATCCAAACAATATCTAGTTGCGCCCCTTATCTAAATCCCCTGTGATTTTGAATTCTATTTGACCAATTACTACCATTCTTAGCATAAGCATGCCCTCATCTCACTTCAAGCTAATGTGAGACACCGTTTTGTCTAATTAGGAAGGCTATACGGTACAGGTTCTACTTTCATCTTTGCTTATTAACTTAAATAAATTATTTAAATAAACCTTTATTATCATCTTTACTTTCTACGCTTATTAATTTATCCCAAGTCTTAAAATAAGCCTCATTCTATTCTTTTTCTTATTACAACCTACGTTATAATCATGCTTATTACTTAACCCATGGTCTAAGTGTCAAATTAATCTTCTTTCATCTTTTACTCTTTTTTTTAGTTATAATTCTACGTTATAACTAAGCCAATTAATTAGTCTAATTCTAATCATAATTAGGCATAATTTCTGTCGAATTCCATTTATATTACAGTCCAATTCTATTATTTATCACATCCTTTATAATTTACATCTTATTTTCTTTATTCAATATTTTTACTTATATAATCCATATTCGTGTTTAATTTATTCCAATCCATACGCGAAGAAAAGGAGGAAGAAGAGAATAGACGCTTGCATAAAATCTAAAACGTCGAAAAAGATGTAAATAAGAAATAAATAACAGTAAATAAACTTAAATATTGTAAATAAGCTGTAAATAAATAAAAATCAATGCTTAATAGTAATAAATTATAATCAACTAAAAAAGAATAACTAAAAGGGAATAGACTGAAAAATAGATCTAAAACTGATAAAAAGGCTATTCCAAAATCGTAGTAAAACTACAACTATTGGAAACCCTATTATTTTAAATTACTAAAAGAAATCTTAAAATAATTACAATCACTCACCTCCGGTCCTAAGCTCTTCCTTTGGTCTTCCCGGATCCACTTGGAGTTGTAAAATAATTTAATTTATAATGATTTTCTCCTTGGAAAAATTATTCCGTTTAGGGTCCTTCCTAGAAAGGTGAACCCAATTGGAGAAAACCTAGAATGAGAAAAGGTGTTAGGTCTAGGGGTCTATTTATAGGGGTAGAAGTGGATCTCGGACCATTGGATTTGGAGATTGAATAGGATGCAACCACGTCATAGGCTAAATAGGAGTCGTCGGATGCAAAAATAGATGGACCGAATTGGTCAGAAGAATGCAAAACACGTCGTCAATAACCTATGGAACGTTCGAATGAACGAACTTTTGTTCGTTCATAATTAGCAGAGGAGGGTCGACCGGGCGATCGACCGCCTTCGTGCCCAGGTCGACCTGCCTTATATATATATATTCTTTTCCTTCTCGATTTTTGTTTAATTTGTTTCTCGTTCATATTAGCTCGGTTTCTAACGTTCTATATATGGAAATTGACCAGAAAATTACCACGGACACAATGGTGCAACTCCCGTGGCTCAATCCTGATAATTTCGCAAAGTTATTTTATTATTTAATTACCTAACGAATTAATTATTATGGGTCAAATTTCGGGTTGTTACAGAAGTATAACTTAATATTAAATAAATTGAATTGGATTGGAATGGAATTAGATAAATTAGTAAAGTGAATTAATTCCACTTAAGCTATAAAATGGATTAATAAATGAATACGAGCTTGAATTTTTAAAATGAAATTTAATTTGAGTTGTGAAAGAAATTGAATGTTAACTAATTTAATATGGAATAAGTTAACAAAATGAATTATAAGATGAAGTTAACTTAAGAGAAGTTGAATGAAGTGATTGTGATAAAGAGAAAAAAATAATTAATATGAATTGAGATATAAAATAAAATTTACTTTAGTAAATTAAAAATATGAATTTGAATATATGAAGTGACCTGATGAATTAATAATAACTTAAGATATGAAGTACTAATAAAAACTTAAGTTGTGTTGTATAAAATATTTATAATAAACTTAGATAATTTATAAATGATTTAGTATAATAAGAAGGAGGATATACTAAGTGGAAATAAAACAAATTTAACTTAAGCAAGGTTAAGTAGAATAATTTTATAAATGGTTCACAAATGAATTTATATGAAATAGGTTAAACAAAAGGTGAAACAATTGAAATTTTACCAATTTAATTTAATATGAATAAGTAAGTTTGGATATAATAAATTCGTAACGAATGTTAATAAATTGAAGAAATCAGCTGAATGAAAACCAAATAAATGTGGAAGAAACAAATTTAAATAATTGAAAGTAAATTAATAGAATATAAATACATTAAATTGTAAAATCAAATGTGAAAAATGAATATTGGTTGATTGAATAAAAATGGATTGAAACCAAACTTAGTTGAATGAAAAATTAAAAGCGAATGAATTGAATATAAATCCATTGAATGATTAAGGAAATGAACGTTATTAAATTGAACGTGAATAAATTTAAGGTGAACCAATTAAATTCGAAAGAAATCCAAGTGAATAAATTGAAAGCAAACAAGTT
Source organism: Allium fistulosum (assembly GCA_030737815.1). Classification (NCBI taxonomy): domain Eukaryota; kingdom Viridiplantae; phylum Streptophyta; class Magnoliopsida; order Asparagales; family Amaryllidaceae; genus Allium; species Allium fistulosum. The sequence continues at coordinate 370,216,133 of CM060902.1, read as the reverse complement.
GTATATAGATGAAACAAATGCCAATGAATTAAAAGTAAATCAATTTAATATTGATAGGAAATGAAAGTATAATAAACTGAGTATTGACATTAGGAAGTGTAAATTGGTATTGTTGTGAATAAGATGGATTGTTTGTTGGATGTTTGTTTTGTTGCATTTGCTATATTCGTTTATGGTTATTGCACAATCCATGTTATATATCGATTTTACTCTTTATATATATGTTCTCATTTAGTTATTGAGTGTTTAATAGGTATGGATGTTGTATGCTAGCTTTAAGGGCTCGATTACGCATTATGTTGCTTTTGCTTGCTTAATACGAGTGAACTCGCTCGTATTATTAATAATAAGGTACATATCTCAGATTACATATCGCGATTTTATATTTTTTTCCCTTCGGGATGCCACATCATTGAGATGAGATGTATATTTGATATATTGGGTATATTTGTGTTATATATTATAATGTAAAATTTTTCCGATCGAGCCGCGCAAAGGAGACTCTACCGAAATATTCCGTAAATCCGGGAGTTAGAATTTTTTTTGAATTTTTTTTTAAAAAGATTTTTATAACTTGATTTTATAGATAAGTTGTATTTTTCCGTAAAACCGATATCGGAGTGGCGTAGTTGAAGCGTAGTAATAGTTTTGCAAATAATATGTTTATGTGTATGAGTTAATCATTTTGAGAAATTATATTGTATGTTAAATTCCGTACTTAACGCATTTACGAGGACGAAGAGTTTTGAGTGGGGGAGTATGTAAGACCTGTACTTTTAACTATTTTAATTTATTAATTTTAATGTCATTATTGGTATAAAAATTGGTAAAAATAAAATTTAATGATTTATTATTATAGTTATTGAATATGAAGTTGAATAAAATCTTGAAATAAACAATTTTGGAAATTTGGGAATTATTTATATTGAAATAAATTATATGTATCGATGGTATTTATGATAAATAACTGGAGTTGAATAATATATGTGAATTATATAGATAGAAATAAAATAATGTTGATAACTAAAGTTTATTTGAAATTTAATGATTTGTTAATATCGATTTATTGGATAATTTAATTTGTTTAAATTTAATATTAGAGGTTATTTGAATAATTGAATTATGGATTTACTATAATTAAAAATGGTATAGGAAATTGATTCAAATTTTATTTAATATGAATGAAGATGGTAAACATTTAAAATTGGATTTAAATGTGAATAATTAACAACTGGAAATTTTATATTTTAATTAACAAGTAAAAATAGCCATTTTGACCACTCTCTCGGATTTCGATGAAACCAGTTTCATCGGATCTGTAATAGTGATTTATTGTAGGATTTCAAGTTTCGTAGCGATCGGACTTGTCGTTTGACCGTGCGAGCTTGAAATGCGTAGAAATTTAATTTCAGAATTTAATTAAAATTAGTCGACTTCGAAAAACTATCTTCTGCATGCAATCGAATTAGGCCTCGAAGCTAGTCCCATTGCATTCGGAATGGGGGTAAAACATTATAAACACCAGACGACATGCCTTGATTGGAGTTCGGACGGTTTTGGACCTAGCGATATAAATACTGCACGCAAATCGAGACAGTTTATATTAAAATATTCCTAACCTTAGTTCGAAATTCATGGCCGCCACCTATGTTATTTTCAACGGCCGATACTTCTTCTCCTTCTTCGATCTTTTTCTTTCAATCCACTCAACGAATTTTGATGGTTCCAAAACGAAAGAGTTTGGTCTCGATCTCCTCTCCACATCCATACAGCCATGATTGGATTTAGTGTGGCATGTGAACGACAATTTGGAGGGGAAGGGACGGCGGTTTTAGGGCTCAATCTCGAGCTATGAGGCACCAGAGTTCGTGGCGTTTGGGATAGAGGTGGAGCTCGGCTAGGGCTTCAGGTTAGTGGTCGCGGATCTAAGTCCGATCGACGATGGATGTGTGCGGTGGAGGAAGATGATCACGATGTTGGGTTTTGGCTGTGTTATTCGTACAAAAAAAGAAGAGGTGCGTTAGTTTTATTTATTTTAAGTATATTATTAGTTAATATTAATTTTAATTATCGTTACGCTAATTATTGCATAACTTATCCGTACGAGGTCCGTTTTGAACGAAACGAATTGCGTTGGGATCGTATCGAAGTCGTCTATGACATGGAACTGGTTTGGTGGGTTTCTGAGACTATTAGATTTTCGTGCTTTAATTGGATTTTAAATTGTCGATAAATCAAAGGTGAGTGTTTATACGCTTACAAATGGCTGAAATAATTTTATATCAGTTAAATTATATCGTGAAGTGATTTAAATTTTATTGATAGTTATTTGATAAATTTAATTGACATTTAAATGGACATCTGAATTTAATTTATAGAATTTGAATTGACAGTTAAATTGGATTAGGATTAAACTATTAGTAAAATCCCCAATTATTGACAATTAGTTAATTGTTGTGATTTTTGACTGTTTTGGATGATTGATTTTGATGGATGCTATTGGTTGATATTTGGGATATTTATTTATTTCAATATATCATGTTGTCATCATGTATACTATTTGTAGTATATAAAACTGTAAATTGAATTATTACGAATAAATTAAGAAATATGTTGAAATGATATATACCTATGGCATTTAATTTGGATTGAAATGATATATGTGCATCCCTGGAATTAAATTGGGAAAAATTGATTCACTTGTCCATAGGATAGAAAATTATATACAAACATGGGATTAGTTAAATTAAATGATTTTCAAATTTTGATTTTAAATTATTTAATGATTTGATTTAAAGAAATAAAAAATCGAATTATTTTCAAACTTGAGCTCGAAATGTTGAAATTTAAATTTTGATAACGGGAATTGTTTAAATAATCGAAGTTGAGATTTTGAAGTTATAATCGAAAGATGATTTGAATTTCGGAAATTGATTTGTTTTAAAAGTTTGGACTTTTATTCGAACTTTGAATATTGCTAAGTAAAGTAATATAAATGATATTTCCAATTTAGCTTGAAATTGAATTATATTTGAAGATTTGGATTTTTAATGGAATATTGAAGGTAAATTTGATTTAAGTAATTTGAATCGATATTTTGGAAATCGAACTCGAAATTTATATAAATCGAAATGGTTTAAATTTAAGAATTGAGTTGAAATTAATTTGGAATTGGAGTTGAAATTAATTTGGAATTGGAATTGAAATTAATTTGGAATTGGAATTGAAATTTATTTGGGATTGATTTAAATTAGGAAATTTGGAATTGAATCGGTTTGACTTTAAAACTATTTTCAAATGAATTATTTCAGTATAAACCGTTTAAAAATCTATATTCTTTGAATATTCAAATTATTTTGATTTTCCAAACTATTTTACTATGTAAACCATTTTTATTACTTAAACTATTTTCTATTAAACTATTTAACTATTTTAAAACTATTTAACTATTTTCTAAAATTCAAACTGGTCAAAGGGTGGAATGTTTATATTTAAATGTTGGATTTAAATGCGAATTGGGTTAAAGTGAACAATAACCAAAATTGTAATTAGAATCTAGTTTTGACGTGAAATCGATATATCGAATTGAATTAACATTTGAAGTAAAAATATGTTTTTGAAGCGAATATGATGATTTCAAAATGGTATGGTATATTTTGAGTAAATACGATGATTTCGAAATGGATTTGATTTTTAAGCGAATATGATATTTTGATATCAAATACGAATTGTAAAAGTACCAACCGGTGTGTAAAATGATGATTGGTTGTTAAAGTGACCGGGGCCTCTTATTGGCATACTCTCTATCAATATTGGAACCACTTTAACAACTGTGTATGCGGTGGATGATATCCAGAATGTAGTGGTTGAATTGGCGACGTTTTCTGGAATGAAGTAAGAGAACGATGATAGATAGCTTTGACACTCGTGTCATAATTAAAATGACTAAAACAAGAGCCTATGTCTGGCCAATGAGGTTAGCTATCTCTAGCGACGTTGATCACTCGTATTACTATCGTGATTTTGTACTCGATGGTTGCACCCTTTTGTTCAGATTGATTGTCGTGGTCGGCCATGGATGGGTTACGACCACCCAGAAAGGGTAAACATGTAGAATCCTACCTTAGGCATTGCCTCACGTGCCTTGTCATATTTATCCTTATACGAGTCCATTACGACTTTGGTTTATTACTATAAAATGTGTTAAGGTGGATCAATGTAAAGCCTTAACGCTATTTTGATATTTATTTTACTGATAGACATTACCAACTATAGTGTATATTATTATATATAAATAGTTTAACGGGTCCTTAGGAGATGGAAAATCCCATAACATCTCTTAAGTTATTGCACGCACGTTATACACTGGATATGAGATGTAAAATCCCGTAAACATCTCTGACGCTGTTACACTCATATTTATTGGTATTGATTTGACTTTCATAAGAGTATTTTAGTCCTGACTCGAGTGTTTTGTCTTTTCATTACACTCGGGTCAGTCTCGAGTTTTCAGTGTATTGAAGATTATTCTCTGGAGGAGGAAGATGAAGATTTGGAATATTACTATTATTATTATCCCTTGCATCATGCTATTCTGCAGTATTGATTATTTATACCTGATGTATATATATAACTCTGATAAATGTGTATAGATTATAATTAACTGTTTAGTAAATAGCTTCATGAACTGTTTATTTGATTATTATATTTATCGTTCCGCTGTGAGATTCTGTGTTTGTTTTCTTCTTCTTTTCTTATTTTTCTTAATTAACCCCGTTGATTATCTACGTTCCAGATTGTTTAAGTTTGACATGTGTGGATTATTGTCGATTTAAAACTTCCAAAATGTGGGTCATCACACACACCCTTCATCGGTGATACCTTAATAAAAACATGATCTCCAATAGAGAACTCTAAGTCTTCCCGTCTTCTATATGCATAACTCTTCTGCCTAGACTGAGCCTCCTTCATACTAGCTCGAATTAACTTAATCTTCTCCGCGGCTTCTCTAACTAAATCCGGACCAAGAACCAACCTATCCTTGGCCTCTAACCAACAAGTTGGCGATTTGCATGGCTTTCCATACAAAGCTTCAAACGATGCCATCCCTGTACTAGCCTGATAACTGTTGTTATACAAAAACTCGACTACGTTTAGATGGTCTTCCCATGATCCTCCAATATCTAGCACACAGGCTCATAACAAATCTTCCAAGACTTTGTTAACTCTTTCCATTTGACCATCGTTCTATGGATGGTAAGCGGTACTCATATTGAGCTTGATTCCTAAAGTTTCCTATAGACTTCTCCAGAACTCACTAGTGAACAAGGAATATCTATCACTCACTATACTACTAGTAATTCCGTGTAGTCTAACCACATTCTTCATAAATAACTAAGCCAAAACAGATGCTGTACTAGTTGACTTAATTGGAATGAAATGGGCACTCTTGGTTAACCTGTCCACTGCGAGCCATATACTTCCATTTCCTCTATTAGATCTTGAAAACCCATCAATAAAATCCATAGAAATAGAATCCCACTTCCATACTAGAATATCTAATGGCTGAAGTAACCCACTTGGCTTCTGATGTTCGGCCTTTACCTGTTGACAGTTCACACAGTGCTCCACCCATAGGCTTACATCCCTCTTCATAACTTCCCAGAAGAAACTCCTCTTCATATCCTGATACATCTTAGTTCCTCTCGGATGAATGGTGAACTTCGAACGATGGCATTCCTCCAAAATTTCCTTCCTAATGCCTCCCACATTCGGAACACACAATCTTCCTTTCTTTCTCAACCATCCATTTTGGTCAAGACTGAAATCCTTCAAGTCATCGCTCTCTGTTCCATCCCTTAACTTCTTGATCCGTTCAACTAATACTAGATCCTCCGTCTGTTTAGAAGCAATCTTTTCGATCATCATCGGTCGAACTTCTAAACATGACAACACTACAGTCTCAATACTAGGACTACTCTTAGACCTCCACCGTACTCTACATGTAGTCAACGCTTCCAAATCATTCCACTCAGCTATCATCGCCAACACTGCATTCTGATGTTTTCTACTAAGTGCGTCTGCAACGTTATTGCCTTTCCCTGGTGTGTACTCAGTTCCAAAGTCATAAGCAGTAATAAACTCTAACCATCTCTTCTGTCTCATGTTCAGCTCCTTCTGAGAGAAAAAATACTTCAACGACTTATGATCCATATATAGCTCAAACCTCTCTCCCAAAAGGTAATGTCTCCACATCTTCAATGCAAAAATCACCACAGCTAATTCCAAATCATGCGTTGGGTACCTCACCTCATGCGGTCTAAGCTGTCGAGAAGCATAGGTAATCACTTTACCACTTTGCATTAACACAGCTCCTAACCCAGCTCCACACGCATCTGTATATACTACCAAATCCTGATTCCCTTCTGGAACAACCAACAGAGGTACATGAGTCAATAAGTGTTTCAAGCTCTGGAATGCTTCCTCACACTTATCGGTCTAAACAAACTTCACATCCTTTCACGTTAGCTTGGTCATCGGTGCTTCTATCCACGAAAAATCCTTTATAAACCTCCTATAATATCCAGTCAATCTAAGAAAACTCTTTATCTCAGTCACTGTCCAAGGTCTCTTCCAATTATTCACCGCTTCAATCTTAGTCGGATCTATAGATAACCATTTCTCTGAGACTACATTACCAAGAAACTCCACTTCCTTCTTCTAGAAATGACACTTTGAAAATTTTGCCTTCAGCTGATTCTGCCTCAACGTCTCTAGCACTACTCTAAGATGAACTTAATGCTCTCTTTCATCCTTAGAGTATATCAAAATATCGTCTATGAAAACCAACATAAACCTATCCAAGTGCTCTCGGAAAATTCGGTTCATCAAATCTATAAAGAATTCTGGCGCATTAGTTAGTCCGAACGGGATCACTAACCATTGGTACGATCCTTATCTAGTTTTGAACGCCGTCAAAGGAATACTATCCTCTGCTAGTCTAAGCTAATAAAAACATGTTGCCAAATCCAATTGAGAAAACACCTTAGCTCCACTCAACTGATCGAAAAATCGTCAATTCTAAGCAATGGATATCGATTCTTTATCGTCTTCTCATTCAACTTACGATAATTGATACATAAACTCAACGACCCGTTCGACTTCTTGGCAAACACTATGGGTGCTCCCCAAGGTGAACTACTTGGCCTAATAAAATTCTTGCCATCTAGATCCACGAACTGCACCATAAACTCCCTCATCTCGGTAGGTGTCATCCTGTTAGGCGGTCTACTCACTGGTTCTGCTCCAGGTATTAATCTATCTTAAACTCAATGGCTCGTTTCATTGGCAATCCTACTATAGGTTCAAAAACATCCGCGAATTCTCCAACCATGGAAACTCGATTCAACTTTTCTTCTACTTCCACAACACCCAACAACGCATTCACCTCACAACTAGGGTTTTCTACGTAATATACAATCCGATCACTACAATCAGTGTGTCTAAGTGATATTTTCCTATCATGGCAAAATATCCTAGCATCATACTTACTTAACCAATCCATACCCAAAATAATTATGAACCATACGAAATCAAACACATGCAAACTGCAAACAAAGGTGTGAACTAACAAATCAAACTCTAGGTGGTCACACTTCATCCTAAGCGTCGCATACCCTCCTATCGGATTTGCAGCCCTTAAGGAAGTAATTAAGTATGAGGGTTCTAGGTTAAGCTTATCTACTAAACAATGGGATATAAAAGAATGTGATGCACCATTATCAAACAGAACGCTAACTGACATACCATGAATCTGAAGCGTACCTCCCAACACAACTTTTCCTTTTTCCTCTGCTATTGGCCTCGAGGTAGCTGGCTCCAATGCAAACACCTTTCCTTTCCGATCCTTAGCAGGCTCCTTGCACTGGTTCTTATAATGTCCAATTTGGTCGTAGTTGAAACACCTCACCTCTTTCTTCTCTGCAGCTTTCTTTCCTTTGCTTGTCCGACACTCATATGCGTAGTGTTCCTTCTTGTCACACTTATAACAGACCACTTCTGCCTTTCCCTTCTTAGCAGCTCCCCCCTTCTGAGCTCCTTTCTTATGGAAGAATTTCCTTTTCTGACTCTGCCCCACCTGGACTTCCTCTGACTTTTTTCTCTCCAAAAAAGCAAGCATCTCCTCATTCCTCAGAGCCATTTCCACTACAACATCACATAGATCCGTGATATGCGGTAACATTGCCCTAGTAAGCTCAGGCTTCAACCCCCTGATGAACTTCTCATTCCTCTTAGTATTAGTATCCACCATAGCTTAACCATATCTTGCTAGCTCTTAAAACCTCCTCACATAATCAAGTGCATTTATGTCTCCCTGCTCCAACTCAGCAAACTTCCTAAGTAGAGCAGGCTTAGCAATCTCCGTCATAATCCTTTCCTCAAATCTCCTTTTGAACTCGGCCCATGTTATGGTCTCCTCATTAACTCCAACCGTCACACTATTCCACCAATACAACGCTGCTCCCTAAAGCTGTCTTGAAGCAAGCCTTCTCTTTTGCTCATCACTAAGCCCCAAATCTACAAATATCCTTTTGCAATGAAGTAACCAGTTCTCTACTTCGATTGCATCTTCAGTACCAATAAATGGCTTTCCTCCTAACCTAGCATAGTCTCTACTCAAAATAACATAATTGTTGACTACTGGAGCTTCCTGAACTCCTCATCCAACTACTCCAGTAGCAATACCCACCTGCATTATGTTGACAAAGAACTGATACATAGCTCTTATGTCAACTTGCGGGACTCAAGCACCTACATTTCCAGCTTGAGCCTGACCTGGGTTTCTCCTGGTATTTGGTCTGGCATTTCCATTTATTGTGGTGCTTCCACCTCCAAGGTTAACTCTTCCACTTCTAGCATCCATATCTATATTCAAGCCTCGTAAGATAAAGAAGAATAACCTAAGAGAGATAGGAGAATAGAAATATAGCGTATACTTATATATAGCAAATACAAGTATGTTATTATAGCGTTATCCCATACCCCGATCTTATCTCTAATTCCTTAGGATTATGTTTTCAAAAATCATTTAAGTTTAAAGTTTTTTCATAAACCTATGCTCTGATACCAGGTTGTAACATCCCTTATTTGGAGGCCCAAAGCTAAGCGCTATAGATGCTTCATTCATCCATAGTATTAACTTCTGGTGACCAAATACGGTAATGTTAATGGTATCCATAATATCAAAAGCACTTGAATATGAAATAAAATCATCAAAAATTAAAACATTTTTCTGATTACATTTCAAAACAACTTTTCATATCTAAGTTACATAATCCATAATGTTTCCCAGGTTCAGATCAAATATAATTATTACATAAATATGCCAAGAGCGACATATGAAGATGCCCTCTTGGTTGACCAGAGTACTAAATAGTCATAACTAAGTTATACAACACAGCGGAATAAATTAAAATAGCTCCAAAATAGCTATCCGTCAGCCTCCTGCTCGTCTTCGGAAGCTTTATTCATCAACCTACTAAACCTGTAAATCATCAACCCTCATCCTACTCAAATCAATTTTGAGCACCCGAGAGTTTAAGGGGAAAACATAAACTTCGAGTCAGTCATAAAGCCTGGTGTGAATAATACTATACATCTCGGTTATTAGATATTAAGTGAGACCACGCCGCTTAGCGGAATGGGTTTCCACACACTAATATCCTTTTAAAACATATCTTTTGCAAATCTTAATCCTATAACCAAAACTGGTTAAACCTCTAATATCAATATCATGAAAGCATATAAATCAAGTAACAAATGGACTATCTATCCAAACAATATAGTTTTGTTTGGCTAACTATTAACCTTTGGCTGACTCGGGCTTACCAGACAAAATAAAAAATAATCTAACGTATGTTAGATACTCCTCTTCTGGAAGGTTTGTCCCTAACTTACTTCTCTAGGGTCAACCGATCCTAATGGTTTTGTGGGCTCACCAATAACCTATCCTTACTTTGTATATTCCTTTCTTTGTGTAACATCATTTTAGTCTTACTTGTGACAAAGCCCTACACACTGGAATTTTGGACTAAATTAGCTAGGGGCAAATAGCTAATGTATAGGGTGCGATCCTATACCAGTCCCATCTGGTATTCTAATATCTGAGTCATTTTACTTAGGATTAACTACCCATAAATTTTCCTTGAAAACCGTTTCTTTCAAATTGATTTAAGACTTTAAATCATTCTTAAAACAAGGAAAATATACTCTATGTTTTACTCAAATCACCTTGCCATGTTATATACTAGTAGGTAAGCCCGTGCGTTGCACGGGTGAGAAATTCAGGGCCTATTTGGTTTCATTCTGCGTTTTTTGTTTTCAACATTCAGAACAAAAAATGACGATAACAAAAAAACATAAAATTTTAGACCATTGCGGTGACGATGGATGTACGGCGAAGGGAATGGATGGATGTACGGCGGGGATTGATTGTTTTTCATTGTTTTGTTATTTCTCAAAAGGCGAAAAACAAAATAAATTTGTTATCTATTTCATATGTTAGCTTCATTTTCCAATTTGGTTGTTTTAAAAAATACACACGTCGTGTAAATGTTTTTTTGGACGAAAACACAACTAAAAATGACAAACCAAACAAAACCCTAATTTTTACATTGAAACAGAATTATATAACTTAAATAATTATGGTTTTCTAAAAAAATATCGTTATTAACGTAAATGTAACTATAACTGTATTTTTTGTAGGAATACTTTTTAGGTTTCTATATGCAACAATTGTATTGTAACGCTATGTTTGTGTTTTATTGTAAATTATGTATCAAAATGGAAGATGCATTCAATGCTCATAAAAAAGAATGAATGTTATAACATATAATTAATATTTTTAGTTTATATATAGAGTTGATTTTAGACATAATTCTAATAATATTTTTAGTTTATTTAAAAAGTTGATTTTAGATATAATTCTATATTTTTCCTAACTGTTTATATTTTTGTATTATAAATGGTTCTTACCTAGTTTTACCGATATTTTTGGGTGCTATTTCAATAAGAGGCCGGCTATTTGGACACAAAATCAAAAACACATTTGATGACACAATAGATATGGACCGTTGGATCTTTTTGTCTCTATGTCGGACGTGAAAATCAAGTGGAGATCTAATAGTTAGGATCTTTTATGTCACCATTTCTTTATACAAATTGTGTCCAAATAGAATAACCCATTTAATAAATTGTAAAATAATTCATTTGTACAAATATTTGTTATAATTCACTAAGTTGATGTTTTAAAATAATAAACACGATATAACTCATTTATTTGTAATTTGATATCATGTTGAATAAAAAACATATCAACAATACACTTGGTTATAAATATGACCATGTACCATACACTTCACAATATTCAATAAATTGCGGAATTACATAAATGTATCTAAATTGTAAAAAGTGAATCTTTATAATATGGTAAAATTTTACATTAAGTAAAACAAAATTCATCATTTGTAACTACATCACGACAACAATGAAATCAAACAATTTGCTTGAGTTGTAATACATAATGAATATCATCTAGAACCAACATAAAAGAAAAGGGTAAAGTCCTAAAGACTTAACCCAATGAAAACCAATCAAAATTAATAGACATTACATATCAGTTAGTTTAACATAAAAGAAGTTCTTCTATTAATAGTACCATTCTCGATACACCTGACTAAGGATACTATGGCGACACAATGAAAAACAATTATAATCTAGTATTTATAGGCTACTGGAAAAAGCAAACATAATGCCAAGTATATCATGGATTTTAAGTATGCCATGATATTACTCTAACAAATAATTATTTGTAGTGTAATGTAATGCCATAACTTTCGGTGTGTCTTAATTTTACTCGAAACAAAAACACTTATTCCTCAAATATATATATATATATATATATATATATATATATATGTGTGTGTGTGTGTGTGTGTATGTATGTATGTATAAGAGCTCGTTTTGTAATCCTTGATCATTCATGAATTAAAACGCCATTTTTTCAATTATTAAATATTAAATATTTGAAATGGATCAAAACATCTATTCTTCCTTCCAAATTACAACACTCACTTTTTGGGTCAAAATTCATCATGAGTACATTATCATACAAATCAATATTCATCTTTTTTAATCCCAAAGTTTTCTTTTATATTTGACCAATGTATTAATTCAAAAATACTGAAAATCTAAGTAATGAAAACATAAAAAAATAATCAGAACGATGAAAAGTAAGAAGAGATAATAAAAGAAAAAACCACTGTTGGCATGGTTTATTCATGAAGTAAGATGTGGGATCAAATAACTAAATTACCAATTCAGGGTTTATAGAGAGAAAGGAGGCATCAGTACAAAAAATTGAAAGCATAAAGAATTGTTTTAACATGGCAAATCATCTCATAAATGCAATAGACATGAATACTTGGAAACTACTTAGTGGACCTTAACCACATTTAATACATCACGTTAATTACATTAAGCCACTCAGTTTATTTTTTTTTTCAAAATTATGAACCGAAATGTAAATACATTTTGCAAATAAATTTTTATAATATTGAACTCAACTTTTGAACCAAAAAAAGGTTTGGCATTTAAATTTTAAAAAAAAGATCCACCCTTTCATGATATATGGACATTCTCTTTAACTATTGAACAATCTCTTGCATGGATCAATATCCATTTGTAGCTTTTAATATAAAATTCATCTCTTAAGTATTAATTAGAAATTCTTGCATTGATCATTTAATGGAGTCAGCTTCATCTCATAAAGGTTATATGATGTTGTGGTAAAGTGTGGAAGCTTCTATCACAATTCATTAATTTGTGTAAAAAAAGGCAATAGCTAAGTAGTAAATCATGAGAGTAGAGCCAGTGATCAAAAAAAGTAATTTAAAATTTACAACTATAGAATCCATGTCAAAATCTAACACCAAAAAGTTCTGAATAAAATAGTATATCTGAACTTTTAATTAAAGAATGCAACGCGTCTTCTATTACCAAAGATACCATGGATTACTTCCATATATCAATCGAAAAATGGTCAAAATGCAATCTAATTAAGGTGTTTATAAGGCAAACAATGAAAACCTGGAAAACAAAGAAAAATAATGGTGGAATATTTATGAATTAGTACTTACACAATCAGTAAGCATAGTCATTTCATTCTTCCTTATCATAACTACATGAATTTCTTCTGTATTCTCATCAATTTCAAGAATTCCACCTCAGAAACACAGGACATAGAATTTCAAGAAATCACTTAAAGTTCTAGCAAGCATCTAACCACCTTGTAAAAGTTAAATTCATTTTTAATCAATCACAAACCCATATAAATTTCAACCAAATAAACAACTTTTCAAATCATAGATTGTCACTTAATCGAGTCAGTAAAATGCTGATCTTTAGTTAACTTTAGTCTTGAATATAGAGCGTCTTAAGTGAGGATAATGATATTAGGAGAACAAAGTCAGAATAACACAATCGTAGCCAAGTAAGAATCCACCAAACCTAAAGTCAGCAGGCGTGAGTAAATAATTGATCATCTTTTGGTGGGGCGACTATCTTGATGGTCACAGATTCAAGTGAAAAAGAAAATTCAAGCATGGAGTTCTCTAATATGACGCAATATAGAGCAACCAACATCCAGAGAAGAATTTTTCTGAGACTGTTGATTGCAGTTGCAATGGATTTTGTTTTGGTAGAAGGAAAAATTAATTATTATTAGTACATATATCGGTTTAAAGAGAAGGGGAAAAAGATAATTTCATTAAACTTAAGATATATATGATGGAAAAAGCGGTTATCAATCATAAACAGAGGATGATTCACTGCTTGTACATGAAGCACGTTTGAAATGATAGTAGGCAGGTGGATAAACATGGAGTTCACAGGTGGATAAACGTGGAGTAGAGTTCGGGGAAACGTAAGATAACTGTATGCAGTTGAAAGCAAAAGAGGAGTAGAGTTGGAGGAACAGAAGATAACGGCAAGTTTGTTCACAATAACGGAAGTTAAAACTTTGATTAGGTGGATAATTTAACAACGTCTGATATCTTTTGTGTAATTAAATCTTAACCGTCCTTTTTCTACTCCGTTAAAACCTAGGAATTTTATTATATAGATACTTTACACAAAACTTTGTTGATGAAAACATTTAACCTTTGAAAGTACCCTTTTCAAATCCATTGAAAGTACCCCTTTTGATACGAATAAAACCATAGGCCAAAAGCCAAAACATACCTTTCGAAACCCTTCATAATAAACCTTTTGAAACAATTGAAAAACATCACCTTCGAAAGCTTTAACACCTTAGACATCCTATCTTTAAAACACTCAATGTTGCCTTTCGAAAACATTAGAAGCCTTCCTTTTAAAACTTTAGAAACCATTGGGGAACCACCTCTTGGAAACCTTCATTTAGGCCTTTCGAAAGCATTAAATTCCTTTGTAACTATCAAACCTTTCGAAAGCATTTGGGTTCAAGTAAAACATGTGGAAACCTTTCGAAACCATTTAAAAACATTTCCTTTCGAAACTTTTGGGTTCTACCTTCAATAAAACAAAAGGGTCGTAAAACAAATAAGTCGAAAGCACTCTTTCGAAAGCAATTCCTAAGTAAAGAAGTAATGGTGTCGAAACCAACCATTCGAAAGCATTGGAGAAGTGGCTAGGTTTAAACACAAAGTATCATTCCGAAACCATTTGCTTCGAAAGGTAGAAAACATTTACTCAAAACAAAAGGCGCAACCTCATTCTAAACCATTCCTTAAATCAGTTTGACCCAGTTGGAAGCGAACCAAGTTGAAAGCATTCCTTTCGTAATCAAAGCAGGTGCATTTCCATTTGAAAGCAAAATAGCGCTTCAACCCCATCGGAACCCCTTGTTTCGACCCAATACCTTCCGCCTATATCCAATTCACTATGTACCAAATCATTGATACTATGTACATTGGTTTCGATGATGATGGAGGCGGAAGTACCCAGTCGGAACCTAGGTGCCGAAAGTGGTGAAACATGTAAAATTTGATTTTTAGCTTTTTAAAGTAATCCTTTCAGCTAACCTGCCTTGTTTGTCAAAATATTATTGGTTACTAATTTTCTTTTCTAAAAGTACTGCCAAAATTTCAAAAATGAAAAATTTAATTTATTTACAAAATACCCATTCACCTTTTATAAATATATAAAACATTTAAGTCCCATACCTTAAATAATTTTATATATTCATTAAAACACTTAGGAAAATTCTACAAAATTCCTATAAATCATTTTTAATATGTTTTCTAACGTATATATATTTCAGACCCAAAACATATATAATTTAGCGGTAAATTATTTTAAACCCAAATATCTATTTTCCATACTAGAAAATTAATATAAAATCTACATTAATTCAAAAAATTA
The DNA here is from genome assembly GCA_030737815.1 of Allium fistulosum. Classification (NCBI taxonomy): domain Eukaryota; kingdom Viridiplantae; phylum Streptophyta; class Magnoliopsida; order Asparagales; family Amaryllidaceae; genus Allium; species Allium fistulosum. The sequence goes on along the minus strand of CM060902.1, from coordinate 370,200,674 downwards.
TGAAAATTTAAACCCATCTCTAGAATATCATTTCTGGTCTAAATCTAAAATCACAAGGCATTTAAATGTCATTTAATAGGGTTTACAAATTAAAACATATCATAAAATCCATATGAAATACCATAAATCATCAACAAGCATATATATCCATTTTAACAATTAAAACATGGAAAATAACTTTGAAAAATAATTTGAATTTCATTCTAAAACCGAAACAATAGAAAAGATGAGATGTAGTCATTATTCACCTTTTTCTTGAGATTTAGGTGTTGAGATTTGATCTTAGATTAAGTTGATTAACTTCTTCCCCTTGATTTTTGTTTTATCTTCTTCTTGCTTTCCTAATGGTGACCGGCCTCTATAGTGTTTGATTATGTTTATGAACGTGTAAAATGAATGTGGTTTAAGGGTTTAGGGTATAAGCATCTACTTATTCCTATTTTGCCCTGTATCTAACTTCCCTTATCTATTTTGTTCTAATTCATTTTAGTTTACTTGTTAACATGGCATGGCTACCCTTACTAATCATAAATCTCAATCCCCTAACCATTACATTATTTAATTTAATTTAACTAATTAAATTTCCTAAATAATGTTACTAAAAGATAAGGTCGTTACAAAGATCATCTTAGAGTAGTGCTTGTAACGTTGAGGCAGCATCAACTGAAAGCGAAGTTTTCCAAGTTTCATTTCTAGAAGAAAAAAGTTAAGTTTCTTGGTCATGTGGTTTTGGAGAAGGGTTTGTCAGTTGATCCAGATAAGATCGAAGCTGTTAATAACTTGAAGAGACCAGAGACGGTGACTGAGATTAGAAGTTTTCTTGGACTTGTTGGCTATTATCGAAGATTCATTAAGGATTTCTTGCAGATAGCAGTGCCTTTGACTAAGTTAACCAGGAAGGAGGTGAAGTTTATTAGGTCTAACAAATGTGAGGAGGCATTCCTTAAGATAAAAGCATTTGTGGACCAACGTGCTCGTGTTAGTGGTTCTGACGGAAACCAAGGGTTGGTGGTGTATACCGATGCATGCAAAACTGGATTGGGAGCTGTTTTGATGCAGAAGGGTTAAGTCATTGCCTACACTTCACGACAGCTTAGATCGCATGAGGTGAGATATCCTACTCATGATTTGGAGTTAGCTGCGGTGATCTTTGCATTGAAGATATGGAGATATTATCTCTTAGGGGAGAGATTTGAGCTATATACAGATCATAAGTCCTTAATGTATTTATTCTCTCAGAATGAGTTGAATATGAGACAGCAGTAGTGGCTAGAGTTTTTAGCAGCTAATGATTTTGGTATAGAGTATACACCTGGGAAGGGAAATAAAGTAATGGATGCTCTTAGCAGAACACATCAAATTGTGGTGTTAGCTATGTTGGCAGAATGGAAAGATTTAGACGCTTCGACTACTTGTAGTGTGCAGTTAAGATCGACTGCTAGTTCTAGTCAGAGCATCACCATGTTGTCATGTTTGGAAGTTCGACCTATATTTATTGAAAGGGTTTCTTCTAAGCAGAAAGAAGATCCATTATTAGCCGAGAAAATTAAAAGGCTTGAGGTTGGGTCAAAGATCGATGATCTAAAAGATTTTAATCTTGACCAAAAGGGATGGCTGAGAAAGAATGGACGGTTGTGTGTTCCAAATGATGAGGACTTGAGGAGAGAAGTTCTTAGGGAATGCCATCTATCCAAATTTAGGATTCATCCTGGAGGAACCAAGATGTATTAAGATATGAAGAGGAGCTTCTACTAGGAAGGTTTGAAGAAGGATGTTGGCTGGTAGGTTAGGCAGTGTGTGAACTGTCAACAAGTGAAGGCCGAACATTAGAAGCCTAGTGGATTGCTTCAACCTTTGGAGATTCCAGTTTGGAAATGGGATTCAATATCTATGGATTTTATAGACGGGATGCCAAGGTCTAATAACGGAAATTAAAGTATATGGGTCATAATGGACAGGTTTATCAAGAGTGCCCATTTCATTCCAATTAAGTCAACCAGGACGACACATGTTTTAGCTAAGTTATTCGTGAAGAACATAGTTAGACTGCATGAAATTCCTAGTAGTATGGTCAACGATAGAGGTGCTTTGTTTACTAGTGAATTTTGGAAGAGTCTACAGGATGTGTTAGGTACGAAGCTCAAGATGAGTACTACATATCGCCCTCAGACAGATGGGCAGACGGAGAGAGTCAATAAGGTACTCGAGGATTTACTAAGAGCTTGTTTATTAGACTTTGGTGGATCTTGGGAGGATCACCTTCATTTGGTTGAATTTTCCTATAATAATAGTTATAAGAATAGAATAGGAATGGCGCCTTTTTAAGCTTTGTATGGAAGGTCATGCAAATCACCAGCATGTTAGTTGGAGACTAGAGACCGATTAGTCTTAGGTCCAGACTTGGTTAGGGAGGCGTCGGAGAAGATTGAGTCGATCCGAGAAAGTATGAAGGAAACTCAATCCAGACTGAAGTGTTACGTAGATAAGAGGCATAAACACCTAAAGTTCTCAGTTGGAGATAGAGTCTTCATTAAGGTATCATCAATGAAGGGTGTGGTATGGTTCGGAAAGTCAGGGAAACTGGCACCAAGATATGTTGGTCCGTTCCGAATTATAGAGAGGATCAAAAAGCTCGCATACAAAGTAGAGTTGCCGAGCAGTATGGCAGGTGTCCATAATGTGTTTCATGTATCTCATCTGCGCAAGTATGTGTATGATCCAGTGACTACTATTCCTTCGACAGAGTTGGAAGATTTGATAGTAGAACCAAACTTGACTTTTGTTAGACAACCTGTTCGGGTTGTGGCGAGAGATGAGAAGAGGTTAAAACATGACAGTCAAGTTAGTGAAAGTTCAGTGGAGCGACAACGAGAATGACTGTACTTAGGAGACAAAAGACAGGACTAGGGATACTTATCCTGATCTGCTATGAGGGTATGTCATATATTTGCTTTATATAGACCGTTGCTAGTCAGGTAGGCTAGTATGGTAGCTAGGAGACGTTATAGATGATTTCTATGCTTAGTATTTAGTCCATACTGAATTTCAAGGACGAAATTCTTTAAGAAGGGGAGCTTGTAACATCCCTAATTTTAAGTAACATTATTCTGGAGATTTAATTAGGTAAATTAAATAGAATAATGTAAAGATTAGAGAGATAAGGATATTAAGATTTAAAAACTAAATAGAGGTCGTGCTTAATTAAATAAAAGAATGAGTTTATGGAAATGGTTTTATAAGTTAACTAATAAGAGAATAAGACAAGGGCATTATGGGGAATAGTCGTCCACCATAACCCTTATTCCATTTTTATTTCACAAGTTCATAATCCAAAAACATAATAAAAGGGGGGAACAAAAGCCGGCCATAACCTAGGGGAAAAAGAGAAGAAAAATCAATTAAAAGCTAAGGAATCAAGCAAGGAGAATTAAGCAAGATCAAATCTCAACCTTATCCAAATCAAGGTGAATAATAATCAAAACCATCTCATTTTCATTTTTAAAGAACATTAAATTCGGGTTTTATGTTTGAAACATCTATGATGATTTTAATGATGATATGCATGGGGTATATGATATGTTTGATTCAAAGAAGTATGTTTGATAAATGTTTTATTCGATTTTAAGGCTAAAATCGTATATATTGGGTTTTGAATGCCATGAGGAATTAATATGTTATGAAAAACATTATTTTGGAGATGGATTTAAGTTTTCATAATTATCCAAGCTATGGATAATTTATTATGAATTTTTGATGCAGCGCATACCACATTTAGGCGAAACCCTAGATCGTCGCTCCTCCTAGGCGAAGTCGAAACTTTAGGTCGCAGTCGCGAGCTCCTCCTCCCTATGTCGCTCCAGCAGCTATGTCGTGAGGCAAAGCCAGTAAAACGCGAATGACCTATGCCTCACTTCAGAAACCCTATGTCGCAATTTTCCCTTAGGTCGCGAATCCTTAAGTCACCAGCTAGTAGGTCACGAAGAGGCTTAGGTCGCGTGAAGCCATGCTCCTCCTTAAGTCGCGATTCTTCTTTAGGTCGCAGAAAGTTAGGTCGCGAAGCAGAGCAGAAGATTGTTAACGATTTTCTTTAGGTCGCGATTCTTCTTTAGGTCGCAGGAAGTTAGGTCGCGAAGCAGAGGAGAAGATTGTTAAGTCGCGTGATGCTTGATTGTATTTTCTTAAGTCGTGGCTGTATGTTGTTAAGTCGTAGTTGATGTCGTTTGATTCGTGCTTTGTATTTTTAGGTCGTGCTGAAGTTTGTAATGTTAGGTCGTGATATTTGTTAGGTCGCGTACGACCTATGCTATGTTGTAGCGTGTGTGGTTGTAAACATCTATAAATACCGGGTTTGTGTCACTTGTAATGGTTGTTGAATTTGAAATAAAATTTGGTTTGTGCTTCTTGCCTCCATTAAAATCGGTAGTTGAGTGTTATCTCCTATCTCCACTTTCGGCATTCGAGTGCGCTCGAATCAACGATTGTTGAAGCCAATTCATGGAATCAAGTGCGCTTGATAAACGTTCGAAGAATTGTAGATGTTCTCTCACGGCATCATGCGCGATCAATGTGTCGAAGGTAGCTAAAGTCCGGTATCTCGCGTGATCAACGAATTTGGGCATTTGGGTATTTTCAATCCGTCGATTCTGCATCAATTCACTGATTAATTCCGCTAATCGGATTGGATCCTGGACGGATTCGATTGACATCGTCGAATTTGCTTATCACGCTGCGTCATTTGGTATCAGAGCTAGATCGCAAGGAGTTTGCGTAGATTTTTGGAGTTTGTGCGAGATTTGCATCATTTGGAGAATTGGGTTCTCGAGAGTTTGAAGAGATTTGTTCGTTTGGTGATTTTTGAAGATTTCAACAAGTGGGTAGTTTTGATTTGAAGATTTTTAGATCGAAGTGAAGTTTTTGTTGGAATATGTTGAAGAGTGATCATGCCTCCGAGAAGAGCTAACCGTTATCGCAACGTTAATGCTTTGTATGGAGAGAAGAGGCCGATGAGATGGAGGAAAGAATTAACGAAAACTTTAATGAGAAGCTTAATGAAGGGATTGGTCGATTAGAGAGAATGATGTTGGAGATGAATCAAAATCAGAGAAGGGTTTCACCTGAATCTAACCATGGGGGAAGTAGAGTTTCACCACATTCAAGTCGAGAGAGAAGTGTTGATAGTGATCATAGAAGTATGTGTCGAGATTATGATAGAAATGTCGATGATCGAAATCGTGATAGAAATGTGAATGATCGTGATCGGAGGAATGTAGATCGAAGGGATGTTGGTGGAAGAAATGGTGGTGGTAGAGATGTTGGTGGTCAGGATCGACATCGATATGCATCAGATTTTGAAGAGGAGTTTGATGGTGGTAGTGTTCATGGACGAGGACGAGGTCAAGGAAGAAATCATTTGGAGTATGATCACAAATGGGAGTCCGGGATGAAAACTGAAATACCGGAATTCAAGGAAGGTATGCAGGCCGAGGAATTTCTTGATTGGTTAGCTTATGTTGAGGAAATTTTTGACTTCAAGGAGGTTTCGGAAGATCGTAAAGTGAAGTTGGTTGCTACTAGGTTGAGGGGGAGAGCTATGGCATGGTGGCAGCAAACCAAACTTACTAGAGAGCGGATGGGGAAGTCGAAGATTGTTACTTGGGAGAAGATGAAGAAGTTGATGAAGGCTACTTTCTTGCCCTACAATTACCAATCACTGATGTATCAGAGATTACAGAACCTGAGGCAAGGGACGAAGACTATTACTAATTATGCTGATGAGTTCTACCAGTTGATTGCTCGAAATGACATTATGGAGACAGAAGAACAATTGACCGCTAGGTTTGTTGGGGGACTTAGAACACAGATCCAAGATATGGTGAACATGTTCAACCCTAGATCTGTGGCAGAAGCACATCAAAAGGCGTTGGCTTGGGAGAAACAAGGTAGACGTGGGGGAGGTGTGTTTCCAAGTTCTATGGGGCAGAACAAAGGAGAGGGTAGTAGTTCTAATGTTCCTAAAGCATCGAGTAAGCCGGTTGTTCATGAAGTGGCTAAACCAAAAGTCAACACCAATTTCAAATGCTATAATTGTTAGGAAGTGGGTCACAAGAGCAACGAATGTCCGAAACCGAAGAAGAGAACTATGATTGCTGAAGTGGAAGATGAGTATGTAGAAGAAGATCTCAATTCACACTGTGATGAGGAGGAAGAAGAGGTGTCGGGAGACGAGGGATGTAATCTGGTGCTACGGAGATCTTTTTTAACCCCGAAGCAGGAAGAGGAGTCGAGTTGGTTGAGGAGTAACATTTTTCAGTCAACGTGCACTATTTTGGGGAAGGTCTGTAAATTTGTCATTGACGTTAGGAGTTGTGATAATATCATTTCAATGGAAGCTGTGAGGAAGTTGAAGTTGAAAACGGAGAAACATCCTAGTCCTTATAAACTTGCTTGGTTGAGGAAAGGAGGAGAAGTGAAAGTAGAGAGGCGAGCTCATGTTCCATTTTCTATTGGAAAGAAATACAAAGATGAGATTTGGTGTGACGTGGTTGACATGGATGTTTGCCATTTGCTGTTAGGAAGACCGTGGTAGTACGATCGGGAGGTACAGCATAATGGTCGAACAAATAGCTACAGTTTCTTGTTCAAGGGCACGAAAATCACTTTAGTTCCGAAGAAGCGACAGCAGGATGAGAACAAGCTGGAGGAGATTGAGGAATTGAAGACTTTGTTGTCCTTGAAGGAGTTCGTGGAAGAGGTAGATGAGAGCCATGAAGTTTTTATGCTGATTGGGCATGAAAGCAGTGAAGTTACTGAAGTTCCAGAGGAAGTGAAGCCAGTTTTGGAGGAATTCAAAGATGTGTTTCCAGAGGAGTTGCCGAAGGAGTTACCGCCGCTTAGAGACATACAGCATCAGATTGACTTGGTGCCAGGTGCTGCATTGCCTCATAGACCGCACTATCGGACGAGTCCAAAAGAACACGAGGAGTTGAGAAGACAGGTGGAGGAATTACTGGAACAAGGGCGTGTTCAGGAGAGTTTGAGTCCTTGTGCAGTGCCATCTTTGTTGGTGCCGAAGAAGGATGGAACGTGGAGAATGTGCACAGATAGTAGAGCATTGAATAAGATTACGGTGAGATATCGATTTCCTATGCCAAGACTGGATGATCCGTTGGATCAGTTGAGCGGTGCTATTGTGTTTTCGAAGATTTACTTGAAAAGTGGATACCATCAGATTCGTATTAGACCGGGTGATGAGTGGAAGACTGCTTTTAAAACTCGGGAGGGTCTGTACGAATGGTTGGTGATGCCATTGGGCTTGTCAAATGCTCCGAGTACATTCATGAGAGTCATGAACCAGATTTTTCAACCATTTATCGAGAAGTTCATAGTGGTATATTTTGATGACATCTTGATCTACAGTGGAAGCACTGAAGAACACCTACAGCATTTGCGGGAAGTGTTGTTGGTTTTACGACGTGAGGAATTTTATGCTGCAACGAAGAAGTGTACCTTCATGACTACAAGTATTCTATTCTTAGGCTATATTGTGTCGAAGGATGGTATTCAAGTTGATCAGAGTAAAGTTGAAGCTATTCGAAATTGGCCACAGCCCAAGACAATAACAGAAGTGAGGAGTTTTCATGGTTTAGCATCATTCTACCGAAGATTCATTCCACACTTCAGTAGCGTGATGGCACCAGTTACGGAATGTATGAAAGGGAAGAAGTTTGTTTGGACTGAAGAGGCTGATTCTGCTTTTCAGAGAATCAAGACACTCTTGACCACAACGCCCATTCTTATACCCGGACTTTCAGTTGCTCTTTGAGCTAAATACTGATGTGTCCAAGGTTGGAATTGGGGGAACGTTGAGTCAAAGGGGTCATCCTATTGCCTACTTTAGTGAGAAACTGACGGGAGCTAAAACGAGATACAGTACTTATGACTTGGAATTCTAGGCTATAGTCCAAGCCATAAAGCATTGGAGACACTGTATATTTCATAAAGAATTTGCGCTATACACTGAACATGAAGCTTTGAAACATTTGCAGGGGCAAGATAAAATTTCAGCATGGCATGCTTCGTGGGTTGCTTATTTACAACAGTTTACTTTTGTTGTGAAGCACAAATCAGGAGTTACTAACCGAGTTGCCGATGCATTGAGCCGTAGAAATCATTTGCTGACTACTATGCGAGTGGAAGTAGTGGGATTTGATTTGTTGCCAGAGTTGCTTATTTCAGATTCTTATTTTGCGAAAGTGCTGGATCAGGTGCAGGAAGGGAGTTCTGATGATTTTGTGATAAAAGATGGATTCTTGTTCAGAGGAAACTGATTGTGTATTCCGGATTGTAGCTTGAGGTTGAAAATTGTCAAAGAATTGCATGAAGAGGGTCACGTGGGCAGAGATCGTACATTGCAGTTGATTTCACATTCATATTTTTGGCCTTCTAAGAGAAAAGAAGTTGAAAGATTTGTGCACAGATGTCACATATGTCAAGTTTTCAAGGGGACAGCTATGAATGCAGGATTGTATATGCCATTATCCGTGCCTACTAGACCATGGGTTGATATCAGCATGGATTTTGTTTTGGGATTGCCAAGAACTCAGCAAGGGAATGATTCAATATATGTCGTAGTGGACAGGTTTTCGAAAATGGCACATTTTATAGCCTGTAAAAGGACCGCTGATGAAGTCCGTGTTGCTCAATTGTTCTTTAAAGAAGTGTATCGACTATAAGGGCTACCTGAATCCATTGTTTCTGACCGAGATACGTGATTTCTAAGTCATTTTTGGTTGAGTCTATGGAAGATGGTTGGAATGAAACTGAATTTTAGTAGCGCCTATCATCCTCAAACAGATGGGCAAACGGAAGTGGTGAATAGATCGTTGGGAAACTTGTTGCGATGTCTTGTGCAGGATAATTTGAAAAGTTGGGATATGAAGTTGTGTCAGGCAGAGTTTGCTCATAACCATGCTGTTAACCGAAGCACTAGTTAAAGTACATTTCAAGTTGTATATTCAAGCATACCAAAGGGGCTGTTGGATTTAACGGTAGTGCCACAACCAAAAGGAGTGATTAAGCGGGCGTCAGATTTCGTTGATGAGTTGAAAGATTGTCATAGAATCGTTCATGACGGGATGCCAAGGTCGAATAACGGAAATTAAAGTATATGGGTCATAATGGACAGGTTTATCAAGAGTGCCAATTTCATTCCAATTAAGTCAACCAGGACGGCACATATTTTAGCTAAGTTATTCGTGAAGAACATACTTAGACTGCATGAAATTCCTAGTAGTATGGTCAGCGACAGAGGTGCTTTGTTTACTAGTGAATTTTGGAAGAGTCTACAGGATGTGTTAGGTACGAAGCTCAAGATGAGTACTACATATCACCCTCAGACAGATGGGCAGACAGAGAGAGTCAATAAGGTACTCGAGGATTTACTAAGAGCTTGTTTATTGGACTTTGGTGGATCTTGGGAGGATCACCTTCATTTGGTTGAATTTTCCTATAATAATAGTTATAAGAATAGAATAGGAATGGCGCCTTTTTAAGCTTTGTATGGAAGGTCATGCAAATCACCAGCAGGTTAGTTGGAGACTAGAGACCGATTAGTCTTAGGTCCAGACTTGGTTAGGGAGGCGTCGGAGAAGATTGAGTTGATCCGAGAAAGTACGAAGGAAACTCAATCCACACAGAAGTGTTACGCAGATAAGAGGCATAAACACCTAAAGTTCTCAGTTGGAGATAGAGCCTTCATTAAGGTATCATCAATGAAGGGTGTGGTATGGTTCGAAAAGTCAGGGAAACTGGCACCAAGATATGTTGGTCCGTTCCCAATTATAGAGAGGATCAAAAAGCTCGCATATAGAGTAGAGTTGCCGAGCAATATGGCAGGTGTCCATAATGTGTTTCATGTATCTCATCTTCGCAAGTATGTGTATGATCCAGTGACTACTATTCCTTCGACAGAGTTGGAAGATTTGATAGTAGAACCAAACTTGACTTTTGTTAGACAACCTGTTCGGGTTGTGGCGAGAGATGAGAAGAGGTTAAAACACGACAGTCAAGTTAGTGAAAGTTCAATGGAGCGACAACGAGAAGGACTGTACTTGGGAGACAAAAGACAAGACTAGGGATACTTATACTGATCTGCTATGAGGGTATGTCATATATTTCCTTTATATAGACCGTTGCTAGTCAGGTAGGCTAGTATGGTAGCTAGGAGACGTTATAGATGATTTCTATGCTTAGTATTTAGTCCATACCGAATTTCGAGGACGAAATTCTTTAAGGAGGGGAGCTTGTATCCCCCCTAATTTTAAGTAACATTATTCAGGAGATTTAATTAGGTAAACTAAATAGAATAATGTAAAGATTAGAGAGATAAGGATATTAAGATTTGAAAACTAAATAGAGGTCGTGCTTAATTAAATAAAAGAATGAGTTTATGGAAATGGTTTTATAAGTTAACTAATAAGAGAATAAGACAAGGGCATTATGGGGAATAGACGTCCACCATAACCCTTAAACCCTTATTCCATTTTTATTTCACAAGTTCATAATCCAAAAACATAATAAAAAGGGGGAACAAAAGCCGGCCATAACCTAGGGGAAAAAGAGAAGAAAAATCAATTAAAAGCTAAGGAATCAAGCAAGGAGAATTAAGCAAGGTCAAATCTCAACCTTATCCAAATCAAGGTGAATAATAATCAAAACCATCTCATTTTCATTTTTAAAGAACATTGAATTCGGATTTTATGTTTGAAACCTCTATGATGATTTTAATGATGATATGCATGGGGTATATGATATGTTTGATTCAAAGAAGTATGTTTGATAAATGTTTTATTCGATTTTAAGGCTAAAATTGTATATATTGGGTTTCGAATGCCATGAGGAATTAATATGTTATGAAAAACATTATTTTGGAGATGGTTTTAAGTTTTCATAATTATCCAAGCTATGGATAATTTATTATGAATTTTTGATGCAGCGCATACCTCATTTAGGCGAAACCCTAGATCGCCGCTCCTCCTAGTTTGCAATGGAGAAGTCGAAACTCTAGGTCGCGGTCGTGAGCTCCTCCTCCCTATGTCGCTCCAGAAGCTATGTCGTGAGGCAAAGCCAGTAAAACGCGAACGACCTATGCCTCACTTCAAAAACCCTATGTCGCAATTTTCCCTTAGGTCGCGAATCCTTAAGTCGCCAGCTAGTAGGTCGCGAAGAGGCTTAGGTCGCATGAAGCCGTGCTCCTCCTTAAGTCGCGATTCTTCTTTAGGTCGCAGGAAGTTAGGTCGCGAAGCAGAGCAGAAGATTGTTAACGATTTTCTTTAGGTCGCAATTCTTCTTTATGTCGCAGGAAGTTAGGTCGCGAAGCAGAGCAGAAGATTGTTAAGTCACGTGATGCTTGATTGTATTTTCTTAAGTCGTGGCTGTATGTTTTTAAGTCGTAGTTGATGTCGTTTGATTCGTGCTTTGTATTTTTAGGTCGTGCTAAAGTTTGTAATGTTAGGTCGTGATATTTGTTAGGTCGCGTACGACCTATGCTATGTTGTAGCGTGTGTGGTTGTAAACATCTATAAATACCGGGTTTGTGTCACTTGTAATGGTTGTTGAATTTGAAATAAAATTTGGTTTGTGCTTCTTGCCTCCATTAAAATTGGTAGTTGAGTGTTATCTCCTATCTCCACTTTCGGCATTCGAGTGCGCTCGAATCAACGATTGTTGAAGCCAATTCACGGAATCAAGTGCGCTTGATCAATGTTCGAAGAATTGTAGATCTTCTCTCACGGCATCGTGCGCGATCAACGTGTCGAAGATAGCTAAAGTCTGGTATCTCGCGAGATCAACGAATTTGGGCATTTGGGTATTTTCAATCCGTCGATTCTACATCAATTCACTGATTAATTCCGCTAATATGATTGGATCCTGGACGGATTCGATTGACATCGTCGAATTCGCTTATCACGCTACATCAATTTTTGAGGGAAGAATTGAGTAATTGGGTTTAAAAATTTATTTCGGCGATTATAGAAAGGGTTTTTGGTCCGAAATTTATATATGTTAGTTAACATATTAAAAGTGAATTTTTACGATTTTTGGGGATTATTCCTAAGTAAATTACCATGGAAATTAAATTAATTAAGTTGAAGAACTTAAGTGTTTTAATTGTTTGTTATCGGGAAGAGCTTCTTCGTTAATTATTTTTAATTAATTCTGAATGGATTCGGTAGTCTTTTAGAAAAGATTTTGGTAAAGTTTATGGCAACTAATTATATTTTTACACATAGGCAAGTTAGTTGAAAACATTTACTTAAAAAGGCAAAAAAACAGTTTTGTAAAGATTAATTATTTTGCCACTTCCAGTAGCAACCTTTCGACCCTATACTTCCGCCCCCAACTAAATCGAAACCAAATATCATAGTATCAATGCTTTGGTATGTAGTGGATTGGAGAAAGGCGGAAGGTATAGAGTCGAAACTATGCTTTCGAAGGGGTTGAGGCCTTTGTTTTGCTTTCAAAAGAGATGTCGCTTGTCTTGCTTTTAATCGATGCTTTCGAAAGGGTTGGATGCTTTTATATAGCTTTCGAAGGGGGTTGCCGTATATTACATTTTAAAGAGAATCTTTCGAAAGGGTAGTTTTGAACTAAGTTGAAACCTTGTTGCCGTCTTCATACCTTTCGAATAGGTTGAAGTTTTCAATGTGTTCAAAAGAAAAGCCTTTGTTTTATAAATATAATAATCCACTTCCCAATGCTTTTGAAAGGGCTCCAGTAGCCACCTATACTAAAGGTTACGAAGGTAGTAGCTTCGAAAGGTGTTTCGAAGCTATCCTTCTTATTGTTTTACTTAAAGAATAATGCTTTCGAAAAGATGGTTCCGAAACCATCTATTTTTCCCCAAACTCTTTTATTTGAAGGTAAATGGTTTCGAAAGGGTTACTTTCGTTTGTATCCACTTTGACCCAAAAAGATTTGTTTAAGATTGAACCCAATGGTTTCGAAAGGGGTACTTTCAAATGGTTTTGAAGCTATGCCTCTATATATTAGAAATTGATGCTTTAATACTTTCGAAAGGTATGTTTTGTTAGTTTCAAAAGAGATGCTTTAAAGTGTTTCGAAAGGCATGTGCTTAGTGTTTTGAAAAGAATATTTGAATACTTTCGAATGAGGTATTCCAATGGTTTCGAAAGTAAAGGTCTAAGGTTTCGAATGCCTTAGTTTTCAAAATAGAGAACCCAATCTCATTTTTAAAGAAAACCCATGGCAATATAAAAGAGCTTTGAAATGGTTTTTAAATTTGGAGTTTTTGAAGAAGCTTGCCTTTATAAAAATAATAGGTTAAAAGGATTAATCAAATTTCATGTGGAAATGATTTCAAGGATATTAAACCATAAATGTGGGCATTGTTATGTTATTGTATATACTTCTTTTATAAATATATTCACTATGCAATGGACCCATAAGTGTATTTTGGGGAGTAAGTGCAGAATAACCAACTAGGTTGACCCAGTAGTGAATATAAATTAAGTTAACTCTTGAATGAATAGAGTTGCATCCAGGAGGTTAGGTAAACCTAAGCATAGGATGCCTAAGGCCTAATCAAGAATTGGTCAGTTAGACGGGTTCATAGTAAGCCCATGAAAGCTATGCTTGGAGAGAGTTGTTGGCAGGGGCCAATAGGTTCGTAGTGACCCCATGAAAACTATATCTGGATATGTTATTGATAGAAGTCAATAAGTTCATAGCCAACCCATGAAAACTATGATATAAGAGAAGTTATTGGAGATACCAATAGGCTCAGGGAGAACCCATGAAACAATGAAGTTATTGGCAAGGGCCAATAGGTTCTTAGTGATCTTATGAAAACTATGAAATCAGACAGATAGTCCATAGACTTTAAACAGGTTATTAGTCCGCCCCTGAAAACTAATAGGTTAATGGTAACCCTAAAAACTATAACTGTGACAGATGGTCAAATGAATGGGGGTGGGAAATCCAGGATATTTTGCTTGTTTGCATATAATCATGATATTTTAAATTTCTATGTTTTTAACCATTATGGATGCAGGAGCATAGTATATAGTTATTATAAGTCTTTGAGTAAGATACTAGTGAGGGGAAAACCCGTTCCGTTAAGCGGTGTGGTCTCACTAGATATCTAAATGGTTCGAGATGGTAGGTTATTATTCATACCAGGCTTTATGTCTGACTCGAAGTTTATGTTTTCCCCTTAAACTCTTGGGTACTTAATTGGTTTTGAGTAGTTTGAGAGTTGACAATTTTCAGGTACTCCTTAGACGAATAAACTTCCAAAGACGTGCAGGAGGTAAGCTAGCTATTAGGAGTTCTTTTCTATTTGATTCCATTGTGTTTTGATGTAAAGGCAAAGTTGTTTAATTGCCTATATATATACACACACTCTGATCATCCAAGGGGGCATCTTCATATGTCGCTCTTGGAGTAGTTTGTAATAATTATATTTTCTCTGAACGTGGTTCTCGAATTTGGGATTATGTAATGAATTTGAAATGTGATTGAAATGGAGCGAGAAATTTGTTTAATGATTAAAAAAAATTCATATCCATGTGTTTCTATTGTATCAATATATCTAGCATTACCGCATTTGGTCACCGAGAATTAATAACCAGCATCCATAGTCGTTAGTTTTGGGCCTCCAAGTGGGGGATGATAAACGTGCTATTTAACGGTACTTTCTAGCTGACATCATATGGAATCTCTTAGGCCACTTATTACTTCCAAGTGGAAAATAGGCAGACTCTGATCATTTAATACCTTAATTAAGGCAGACCTCATCATTTAAGGCCTATTTCCAAAAGCGGACCTCTGTAGAGACACCACCTAAAGTGTCCCCTTGACCATTTAATAATTCATCTAGGAAAAAGAGACGGGTCCAACCACTTAATACTTCAAGACCCCGAAGTAGGCCCTTCTTCTTATGGCCAATACTCATAATGACGTCTCACATTAGTCCGATTATCTATAGGAACTGGTAGCTAGATTAGCTGGGCAAATTTCCCCTACAGAATTTGGGACCAACCTTGCGTCATCATAAATATTTATCATAAGGATATCTCACATCAATTAAAGTATACACAACTTCCGGTAGCCTCAAAGTGAAGGGCTGACTTCCTTCATCTAACTCTATTGACCTCGCATCCCTATGACTTAGCCACAAATCAATTACTCTCCACACGCATGCGCGTGCACACACACACACACACACACACACTCTCTCTCTCTCTCTCTCTAATCTCACTGTTTCATAAATAAGGCCTTATAAGAAATCTTCCTTATTATGCATTAAAATAATAATTAGGCTATATAAGAGTTTCCTCTTGTTTTCACCTTACAATCAATTACCTTCCTAATGGGGGAAAATAAATGTAAATAAATGTCTAATTAACTACGTCATATACGCAATAATTACACGTTAATTACGTAAATAGAAATAAATAAATATTCTTACCCAATAAGTTCTGAACGCAAGGATTTTACGCTCTAAACTAGCGTTAAATGTCAATTCCCTAACCATTTTTTATTACAAGTCCTTTTTCTTCAAATTCCTAAGATTTCATGGGATTCAAATTAGGAATGGAAATGTGGCGGGTCTAGGGTCCAAACTAGGCAGACCCGTCCCTGTTTTGACCCACCAAGACTTGCCCCATTGGGTCATTGGGGGCATACAGACCCATGATCCGTTCTTGAAAGCTTCGGGTTTAGGGCTGGGGCTCGCCTGACCCACCCTAACCCTACCCGCACTACTAAGATTTAATGAAATCGTTTTATTACTATAATGATTGTTTATTCATCTTTTTAGATATAAGTGATTATGATATTGATATTATAATATTCCATTCAACTAGTTATAAAATTTTCATTGTATTAAGTTGCATCACCGATAATTGTATTATAACATATGCATACATTTTTCAACTATTAGTGTACATCTCATTTTTATTATCTTTCCTTATCATTGTAGACACGTCTTTACTTGTACTTAATGTATCACTTAGTAGCTTAAAAATAAAAATAAATTAGCATATGTACATTAGTACTCAATTTTGAATCAACATATATATCATCACTGGGTCTTGGGGTGGAGCGGGTCTACCCTAACCCGTACATGTTTCGGGTTTTGGGCTAAAAACCGTACCTACACCGGGTCTATGGAAAGGGTCTGGGGCGGGGTCTAAAAATACTAGGGTGGGTCTAGGTCACAATAACTCTGCCCGGACCGCCCCATTTCCATTCCTAATTCTAACATCCAAGCAGGGAATAAATATTCATAACCAAAACTGCAATAACAGACTTGTAGATGAAATAGAAACTCAATTATTACACCAATTCAATGGAGTATCTTAAACAATAAGAATTGCAATCTAAACCCCATATTCTATTCAACTCATCTTTTACAAAGAAATAGATAAGAATAAGTGGAGTAAACTACGAATAGAATTCGTAATCTAAACCCTTTATTTTATTGAAGAATCGTAATTTGACCAAGAGAAGAAGGAGAAGTTGAATAGACTATGAAATTATCAAAAAATTGAATAAACGAAACAAATTCCATCAAATAAATGTAAATAATTAGGAATCTCAACATAGAATTGACATATCAAAATAAAAAGGAATTTTAGAGGATTTCACCTATCATATTTTCGAAATCCCAAAATCCCTAAGGCATATTCAAATTCAAAATGAAATACACTAAACAATTGCTGAAAAGAAATACCAATGTTTCCACTCACATATTAGCATTAGCTTCACTCAAATGGATTTGTAGCCTTCCGGTCTCTTCCAAAATCTCTCTCCATTGATATATGTACACACAATAGGGAAGAGGTATATATATTCATTAGATTCAGAATAATTGGAGAAGATTAAGATAAGAATAGAATGAAGGAAGAAGAAACAAATAAGAAATAAGTTGAATTCTTACCTAAATTATCTACGGAGTTTCTGAATATTATTATAGAGAGATAGCAATGGCAGAATTTCGTCGTATTCCGTAGAATAATATAAATAAAAAGTAGAGAGGATAGGGTTCTATTTATAGGGTTGAAACACACCAGAACCGTAGGATGAAAGTAGGTAAGAAATGGTTAAATTTGGAGCGTACAACTGAATATAACATAGCTTTAAACCGTAGCCGCCACTGCAACATTCATTGCGAAGCAAACGACCGCCTATGTGCGACCTGTCGACCGATACGGTCGATTAGTCGACCTTTAGGTCGACCGCTCCTCTATTTCGGGGAACGTTTATTTTCTTCCATTGCACAACTATTTTATTCCCTAATTAACCTTTTAACGTTAAATGTTTACTTAGCCTCTAATTAAGCTTATTTTTGAAATTTAAACCTTAAATTTAATTTCTCATTTGAATTTGAATTCAAACTAAATTAATTTAAATCTAAAATGTTCAAATGCTCATAAATTCTTTATTTGAGCTCCGTTTTCGAAACATTATGTATGGAAATAGATCAGAATTTCGCCACGAACGCAACGGAATAACTTTCATGGTCAAATTTCAAATTTTTATAAAATTTCCGTATTCAACCCTTATTATATTTAATTTAATTCACTTCATTTATTTATGGTTCATTTTACAAGATGTTACATTCTCCCCCCTTAAAAAGGATTTCATCCCGAAATCTTCCAAGGAGGGAATAGCGTAACGTGCATGAACATCCATGTTATACAACCAAGTTCTCTACACAACCATCTACTCAACCAATAGTACAATGTGATTGTATACTGCAGTCATGCTAACATGAGCTCAATCCTAGCGTGAGTGTGTAATCGTGTCATGAAAGTATGTCTGTAAATATCCTAAACATGCATAAAAATTTCTACATGAATTTAAAGTGATTTTGAACTGTAACAACCATCTCCAACGATATAATCTAGCAACCACGATGTAACCAAAATATTAATTTTTGAGAAAAAAATTACCAGTGAAAAGCTCTGGGTGAGTGTTTTTTATCATCTCCTTGGCCTCCCATACGTTTTTCGCTAGATTATCCCCCTATTGTACTTGGACCAACCTAATTATTTCATTTTGGAGTCCCCTAGTACCGTGCTCTACAATGCATGCGGTGGCACGAGGCACCGTCGGTTCCATTTCAAAATCCCCCAACTGATCAGGTTCTACTCTGTTAGCGGTGTCATGAAGGCATTTCCTAAGGTGAGAAACATGGAAGACATTATGGACTCCTACCAACTTGTCAGGAAGCTCTCCACAGTATGCTAATTTTCTTATTCTTTCCAAAATTTTGAATAGCCCGACAGATCTAGGTGCCAATTTTCCATACTTGCCAAACCTAACAACTTTTCTAAGAGGGGAGATTTTAACAAATACCATATCTCCAACCTCAAATTAGAGCTCTTTCCTTCTTATATCCGCATAATATTTCTGACGATCTTGCGCTACCTTCATCTTTGCTTGATCAACTCTACTTTTTCCATGGTATCACGGATCAAATCGGGTCTGTGTAATACTTTGTTGATGGTGTCCTACCAACAACTAGGGAATGTGCATGGCCACCCATAAAGTGCTTCAAAATGGGCCATACCAATTATCGCTTGATTGCTATTATTATATGCAAACTCAACCAAAGGTAGATGTTGCTCCTAATGTCCTTCAAAATCCAAGACATAAGCTCTCAACAAGTCCTCCAAAATCCTATTCACTCTTTCTATTTGTCCGTCAGTTTGTGGGTGATATGCCGTGCTAAGGTTCAAAGAAGTTCCCAAAGATGTTTGTAGGCTCCTCCAAAATTCTCTAGTGAACAAAGGGTCCCTATCATTGACTATCCTTACAGGAATTCCAGGTATATGAACTACCTCCTTAATATAAATCTGTACGAGAGAGGCGCTAGTCCTATATCTCCTAATCGGGATAAAATGAGCACTCTTAGTGAGTCTGTCCACAACAACCTAAATAGCCCCATTTCCCTTCTGACTTTTAGGCAATCCTTCCATAAAATCCATCGAAATACGTTCTCACTTCGATGTTGGAATTTCCAAAGGTAATAATAATCCACCAAGCTTCTCTTGCTCAGCTTTTATTTTCTGACATGTCAAATACCTAGCAACAAACTCAACTATGCTTCTCTTCATTCCATTTCAAAAGAAATCCTCTTTATGTCTTTGTACATCTTATCTCCTCCAGGATAAATGGTCATCCTTGAGTGGTGACACTCCATAAGCACGTCTCTCATCAAATCATCAATCATTGGGACATAAAGACGTCCATCTCTTCTCAAACATCACTCCTCATTAACTAAATACCTCCTAGCATTTGGAAAATGCTATCATTTTCTCAATTTCTCTAGAATCTCTACTAACTTCTCATCTTTCGCTTGCTCATTCCCTATACGATCCATCAAGGCTGTTCTAATCTCCATAACAGATAGAAAAATTTGGATGGGTTCTATTGACGGTTGGAAGTTAAAATTCGAGAGAAACTCCAACTGTCTCCATTCATATATAGCACGTAGGATAGCGTGTCTCCGACTAAAGGCATCGGCGACTACGTTCCCTTTTCTAGGGGTATATTGAATACTAAAGTCAAAGGATGCTATATGCTCTATCCACCTCTACCGCTAAGATTTAAATCTTTACGGGAAAATAGGTATTTGAGTGATTTATGATCAGTGAATAACTCAAACCTTCCCCCAAGAGATAATGCCTCCATAACTTTGAGGCAAAAACAATGACTACTAATTCTAAATCATGCACTGGATACCTCTTCTCATAGTCCTTCAGTTGTCTACTAGCATAGGCAACTACCTTCCCTTCTTGCTTAAGAACTGCCCTTAATCCTGTGCCACATGCATCTGTGCAAACCATAAATAGCTTGGTTCCATCTGGAATAGTGACCATAGGTGCACTAGTAAATGAATCCTTAAGCTTTACAAATGCATTGGTGCATCCGTCATCCCAAAGAAAAACTAGATTCTTCTTAGTTAGTCGGGTTAAAGGGGCAGCTATTTATGAAAAGCTCTTAATGAACTTCCTATAGTAGTCTGCCGACCCTATAAAACTTATAACCTCTGATGCATTACTAGGAGTCTTCCATCCTTGGACAGCTTCCACTTTAGCAGGGTCCACATCCAACCCTTGTTCCGAAATAATATGCACAAGGAACTTAACTTCATTCTTCCAAAAGTGGAATTTAGAAAACTTAGATTTGTGTTGGTTTCTTCTCTAGGTCTCCAATACCTCCTTAAGGTGGTCCTCATGCTCCTTCTTGGCTTTGGAGAAAACCAAGATATCAACAATAAACACCACGACAAATTTATTAAGTTGCCCTCTAAATAATCTACCCATCAAATCCTCAATGTATGCTGGGGCATTCATCAGTCCAAAAGGCATTACTTCCCATTCATAGAGCCCATCTAAAGTACGGAATGCGTTCTTCGGCTTGCTTTCCTCTGTAATCCTCAACCGATAGAATCCCGTTGCTAAGTCTAATTGGGAAAAGACTTTAGCCCCTACAAGTTGGTCGAATAGGTCATCTATTCTAGGTAAAGGGTACCAATTCTTCTTTGTAAACTTGTTCAACTCCTATAATTGATGCAAAATCTCAAAGAACCATCTGCCTTAGTAGTAAAAACAAAAGGGGCTCCCTACTCAAAAGTACTCCTACGGATGAATCATTTCTTTAATAGCTTTGAAATTTTCTTATCCAACTCCCTTCTTTCTTTGTAGGCCATATGACTCAAAGGCAGAGCGACGGGTCTTGGGTCCTTCTCTAAATTGATTTGGAACTCAATCTCCCTATTGGGTGGGAGACCCGAGACCACCTCGAAGACATCAAGAAATTCACAAACTATGGGTACAAATGATGGCTCTCCAATGACAAATAGATTTAGTGAGTATAAATGGCTCCACCACTATGGGTACAGTAAACCTTTGGGTATACAAAGAACTTCTCGGTCACGACCTCCACAACTTCTTAATCGTACTAACCTCTTATCACAGTCAAGAATGGCTCCACAAAATGACAACCGTTCCATACCTAAGATAAGACCATATCTCTCAAAATTTAGAACGTACGTAGTACATATGAAATCAACGTCACATATGTCTAACACTAGGTCTTTGAAAATAAGAGAAAGATGGTTCAAACCCCTAATGGGATTGGAAACCTCTATTGGGCTGTTGACTATCTGGGTTTGAAGGTTTAAGGAATTTACTACATCCCTAGCTATAAAAGAATGCGATGCTCCTGAATGACATAGGGTACGAATAGTAACCCCAAAAATTAGAGTTATACCCTCTAGGGTTGCTTTTCCTTGGTCTCTTGGTGGCTTACTTGCAATAAGGACAGCTTTAATAACGTAGGTTTATCCACTTGAACCTTCCTAAACCATCTTGGGACATTGATTCTTGTGATGTCCTTCCTAGTGGCAGTTAAAGCACATTCCTTTAAAGGCTCCCTTTATCAGACTCACCCTAAAATCCTTAGCTTTACGACCTTTCCTTCGGCATTTCTTACACATCTTCCCATTCTTCTTAAACTTCCCCTTCGACTTCTTATTATCCCAAAAGCTCCTCTTCTTGGACCCTCCTTAGTTTTGGTTCAGGCAGACTTCTTTTTCTCTCTTCCCTTATCCTTCTCATTGGCCACGTGCAGCATTGCCTTTTCTACCAACATCTCATATGTGGCCCCAATAGGTACTTAGGTCAACAACATTTCTCTTAGCGGGGGATTTAAGCCCTTTATGAACTTCATGGCCTTTTTCATAGCCATGTCTATCAAGCTCATCCTGAATTTAGCTAATTCAGTAAACTTAGCTATGTACTCCTTAAGGGTAGCATCTCCTTATCTCAGTTGAATGAACTTTTCCAATTGTAAGCTAACCTTTGCTCTAGACATAAATCTCATCTCAAATCGGTCTTTGAATTCATCCCAAGAGAATGTTCTTCCCAAGTGCTCATCAGTCACAAAGTTCCACCAATTCAAGGCTTCTTCCCCGAGGTGCCAAGCTAGTATTCTTCTTCTTAGTTGATCATTTCAACCAAGCTCTCTAAATATCTTTTCATAGTTACTAATCCAAGCTTTAGCTTCCGAATATCCTACAATTCCAGAGTATGTCTTCCCTCCCATATTGAGAAAGTCCTTACACAGCTTAGGAAAGTCAACAGGATGGGGTGTTGCATCAGCGAGCGTTGCAGTCGGTGCCATCTATGTAGTTGGAGGGATAGGAATTTTCTCAACGGTCCTAAGATATTGTTTGAACCATTCGGGCATTGCACGAATGGGTGGTCTTTCATGGGAAGGGTTCCCTTGTTCGAGAGAAAATTGATTATCGGCCATATCAACTATCTGTAGGTTAAACCATTAGTGACGATTTCCTAAGATAATATTTACATGCTAAAAGAAAATGGTTGTCGAGTGTATGTGCGTATGTTCAAGAAGAGAGGGTGTGTGTGTGTAGTAAGAATTCTTTGAAATTCTTTTTGAAAAACCTTTTTTTTCAAAATAACAAATACGTCTCTCATACATATAGTTTTCCCCATTGATCGAGTAACCTAGGCTCTGATACCAAATGTAACAACCTATCCCAGAACAGGTCTAAATTTCTACTCAGAAAAGGCCCATCGAAACTTAGATCCATTCTAAGACAAGCTATTGGTAGTAAAAAGATATAACATTGCCGAGCCATAGCTAAATTTTCAGAACTCACAGCGGATGTGACAAAATATAATAGCAAAGTGTACCCATATATTTCAAAACTATAAATGTTATAACACAAAATCCTATAAATCCCGTAACATAATATCCATTACAAAAATAATCCAAATACATGGGTACACATAAAAGCAAGTAATGATAGCAAGTATTGCCACAAGCCAAGCTTCTCCATCTCTAAGCATCGTCACACCATCACTCCGACCTTAACCTGTGTTGTAATGAGGAGGGAGTCAGAACAACAAGTGTCTAGTGAATAACAATCTCGAGTCTTACTTTTCAGTACTTGGGCAGTATAATTCAAAATAAGAATATGTCTACGAACATAAAAACCATTTAATAGTTCTTTATAAGTAAAGGAGGCGGGTCCAACCACTTAATACCTACCATTCCAAAAGTGGTTTTCTAAAATCCCATGTCCCAATCATATGTCATAAATAGCTAATAATGTGAGAGACGGTATCCAAGCCACTTAATACATTTTATTGGAAAATAGGTGGAGTCTGGTCATTTAATACCTTAATTAAGGCAGAACCCATCATTTAATACCTATTCCAAGGCATGCTCCTCAATGGTACTATCTAGCTGACATTATATGGAATTTTTTAGGCCACTTAATACCTCTAAGTGGAAAATAGGCAGACTCTGGTCATTTAATACCTTAATTAAGGCGGACCCCATCATTTAAGACATATTTTCAAAAGCGGGCCCCTGTAGAGATACCACCTAACGTGTTCCCTTGGCCATTTAATACTTCATCTGGGGAAAAGAGGCGGTTCCAAATAGTTAATACCTCAAGACCCCGAAGTAGGCCCTTCGTCTTATGGCCCATACTCATAATGATGTCTCACATTAGTCCGACTATTCGTAAAAACTGGTAGCTAGATTAGCTAGGCATATTTCCCCTACAGAATTTGGGACCAACCTCGTGTCATTACAAATATTTATCATAAGGATATCTTACATCAATTAAAGTATACACAACTACTAGTAGCCTCAAAGTGAAGGGCAGACTTCCAATTAAAGTATACATAACTACTGGTAACCTCAAAGTGAAGGGCAGACTTCGGTCATGTAACTTTATTAACCTCGCATCCCTATGACTTAGCCACAAATCAACTACTCTCAAGACACATATGTATGTATGTGTATGCACACACACACACACACACACACACACACATCTCACCGTTTCATAAATAAATAAGGCCTTATAAGGAATCTTCCTTATTATGCCTTAAAATAATAATTAGGCTATATAATAGTTTCCTCTTATTTTCGCCTCACAATCAATTAACTTCCTAATGGGAGAATATATATATATATATATATATGTATGTATATAAATGTCTAATTAACTACGCTATATATGCAATAATTATGCGTTAATTATGTAAATAGAAATAAATAAATATTCGCGTCTAATAAGTTATAAACGCACAGATTTTACGCTCTAAACTAACGCTAAATGTCAATTCCCTAACCAATTATTATTACAAGTCCTTTTTCTTCAAATTCCTAAGATTTGATGGGATTCTAATATCTAAGCGGGGAATAAATATTCATAACCAAAACTGCAGCAATAGATTTATAAATAAAATGGAAACTCAATTTATTACACCTATTCAATGGAATATCTTAAACAATAAGAATTACGATCTAAACCCCATATTCTATTCAAATCCTCTTTTACAAAGAAATAGATAAGAATAAGTGGTGTAAAATACGAATGGAATTCGCAATCCAAACCCTTTATTTTATTGAAGAATCGTAATTTGACCCAAAGAAGAAGGAGATTGGAATAAACTATGAAATTATCAAAAATTGCATAAATGAAACAAATTCAATCAAATTAATATAAATAGTTGGGAATTTATACATAGAATTGACTATCAATGAAAAAGGAATTTTGCGGGATTTTATCTGTCATATTTTTGAAATCCCAAAATCCCTAAGGCATATGCAAATCCAAAAAGAAATATACTATACTATTGCTGAAAAGAAATACTAAGGTTTCCACTCACAGATTAGCCTTAGCTTCACTCAAATGGATTTGTAGCCTTCCAATCTCTTCCAGAATCTCTCTCATTTGATATATGTACACACAATAGAGAAGAAGTGTATATATTCATTAGATTTAGAATAATTGAAGAAGAATAGGACAAGATTATAATGGAGGAAGAAGAAACAAATAAGAAATAAGTTGAATTCTTACTTGAATTCTTTACGGAGTTTCTGAATCTTATTAGGGAGATAGAAATGGCAAAATTTCATCGTATTTCCCAAAATAATATGAATAAAAGTGGAGAGGATAGGGTTCTATTTATAAGGGTTGAAATGCACCAGAACCGTAAGTTGGAAATAGGTAAGAAACGGGTAAATCTGGAGTGTACAACTAAATATAACATAGCTTCAAACCCTAGCCGCCACTGGCATCATTCATTGCCAAGCTGTCGACTGCCTATGTGTGACCGATCGACCACTACGGTCGACCGGTTGGCCAATATAGGTCGACCGCTCCTCTATTTCGGGGAACATTTATTTTCTACCATTGCACAATTATTTTATTTCCTAGTTAACGTTTTAACGTTAACTGTTAATTAAACATTTACTTAGCCCCCAAGCTAATTTTTGAAATTTAAATCCTAAATTTGATTTTCATTTGAATTTGAGTTCAAACTAAATTAATTTACATTTGACACCTTCAAATGCTCATAACTTCTTTGCTTGAGCTCCATTTTCAGCATATTATATATGAAAACAGGTTAGAATTTCACCACGAATGCAATGGAATAACTTTCGTGGTCAAATTCCAACTTTTTATAAAATTTCCATATTCAACCCTTATCATATTTAACTCAACTTACTTCATTTACTTATGGTTTATTTTACGGGGTGTTACACTCCTAAAGACACGCCAACAATCTGTACCTGTCAAACAGACGACATGGAAAGATGACATCTGGCAGAATCCAAGGGTTGAAGCATAAATGCGGAGAAATAATTCTAGCAATCCGCGTACATCTCAATACTGTAAATAAATAAAAGAACTGTAGCATGAACAAGACTTTTTGCCTTTTTCTCTTTTCAACACGTTTAAGGTTTTACCGTACTCTCTGCTATGGAAACTAGTACATAACTAAAGAAAAGGGAAGAAAGAGAAATTTTCCCCGTAAACGTAGGATTTTTTAATATCCGAACCATGTAAATTCCTATGTCCTTTAATATTTCATGCTTTTGTTATTTTCCAGCTTAGTTTTTAGTCTTACTATTTGTACTTAAAATAAATACTAGTTGGATTTGATATTTTAACAATCAGTTAAAGTGCAACTATCTGATTATGTAAGCATCCAACAGCATAATCACTATTCGTGAGAAAATTAAAACTACTTAATTTTTCTAATTCAAATTATTGAGGTAATTGGCACGCTAATTACTTTATATTTAATTAAGGATTTGGAAGAAGAAATGTTCGCCAACATCTTTTGACACTAGAAGGAGGGTTGAACGTTCGTTCATTTCCCATATCTAGTAAAACTTTACACCACGTACCATGAATCCTACCGATTCACGTATCACTCCAATCTAAGAATCTTTACGCTTAGCAGCAAAGAACGCCAACAAATCACTTATACCTTCAAAACCCAAGATGAAGCGGGAGATTCAATCGAGGTCCCTATAAACCCCATCTTGGCTGCATTAATCCTTCATACACCAAATAAACCAACAGGTGGAAGGATTAGAAAAAACAATGACCCAACACGTCATTCGTAGACCATCGTTACCTTCCCACTTCGTAGCTCACCATCTTTGTTTCCCTACTGCACTGGACATTAACGACACTCCCATAAATAGGAACGGTGATGCTGGACTAAAATCTCATACAAGATGAAAGGAAAAATCCATGCTAACCCTCGGGTTAAAACCAAGCCAACCAACATAAACCTCTTGCTATTGGAAAAATAAATCCGATCTCTCCAGAGATGATTCGGACACCATCTTTGATGGTAACTCATCCCAAGTTGACCTGAGAGAATGCTAAATTCATCAGCTAAAAACTTGAGTAGTGCAGCTGTTAAGGATCTGGCAGTAGAACACTGGAGAAAAAGCAGAGGAAGGAATTTTCTCCCCTTTCCGTGAGATTGTTATCGAGGTAGATTTTCCCGATAACGTCAAAGAACCCTCAATTGACAAGTTTGACGGAACTGCAAACCACGAGGATCACCTTAGCACTTTCAAGTACTTCATCCTAATGGTTGGAAGGATGGCCCGATGTAAGTTGTTCCCTGTATATTTATCCGATACAACCTCAAGGCAGAAGATATTGATCAGAAAAAGTCCGATCTGAGAGATAATTATCTACTAATTTTCTAAGGCAATTCAATTCAGGAAGAGAAGCCTCCCTACATGTCAATACCATGTCGTGAGTGACGTAGGGGGAGAACGAAAGCCTACGCAGTCTTATTAAGTGCTTCAAGGAAGAAGCTCTTCGAATTAGGGTGACTAGAGAAGAAGCATTACAAATGGAAGCTCATGCCGGGATTAGGCGAGAGAATGCTATGTGGGACAAAAATAGCAAAAAGACTTACTATAGCATGAAGGCTTTCAATGAAAAGGCAGCTGGCTAAATCAGAATGAAGGAGTCTGTAGCACAATCTCGTGAGACTTCTACCCCCAGTTATGATAGGAAAAGGTGGCAGACGGATATCACCCACCTACGAAGTGGTAGTAGGAGTTAAACCTCACTAAAAAAACCACCCTTACCCTTAGGAAGATATATGAGATGACCAAGACTGAGCTAACATACAGTGTGTCGAAGAAATGAAAGAAACCAAAACAAAACCAAGGTGGAGCATACTGTCGCGTTCACCAAGCAAATGGTCATCATACCGATAACTACCGATGCCTAAAGAATGAAATAGAGAAGTTGATCGAGGTTATTTGGGTAGCTTCCAGAGGGAAACTGGTGGTGACAGGACCAGAAATCTGACTTCCGACCTTGATGAACACCAAGCTGGCAACCCTTCAAACTTAATAGCTTCAATCCATGAGGGACCACACCTCGCTAATGCAAGAAAAAAAGGCACAAGAGAGATATGTAATAAGAGGCCAGGACCCAGAAGACAATATTCCACGTCAAACAGTAACCTACACCAGAAATAGCTTTCATGGCAGCCGATGCGGTGGGAGTTGTGTTACCATAGCAAGACCCACTTATCGTTTCCATGTAGATATCAAATTGTATAATAAAGAAAGTCATTTTTGATTCTGAAAGCCTAATAAACGCCTTCTTCAACTCTGCTTATGGTCAAATGAAATTACCGGCATAAATCCTGAAACCGAGCCTTGAACCAATCTTTGGTTTCAACAACGTTGCTACCATTCCAGTGGGGTCATCACGTTTTTTCGTTACAGGTGGAAGTGCCATGTTATATAAGTTATTTTATGCAAGTTTCCCAATCATCTCTCAAAAAGTCCTGCTCATGAAATTCAGCACTTTGATGGGAATATGGTCAGTGAGGGGAACAATTTTTAGCTAGGGAATAATACACTGTAACTCTTAATTCTAGCAATAAAAATGTTCCAAACTATTCTACCATCTCTTCTGATATTTGTAACAATAACAACAACAAAAAAGTCAAACCGGAACATAAAACTATGACGGTGTCAGATACTTGAACTAATATAGAGGCGAGTAACTTGCACCCCGAAACCTGAGAGAAAAGATAAGTGAACATATATGCACATGATTAGCACTAACAAATATAATTCAGTTTACATGTAGTATTTCTTTGAGAAAACTCAAAAACAAGCATCTTTTGTGAATTTTGTGAACTCACCACCAGAAAAGGAATCAGAAAGTGAGATAGACCCGAGGTTAGGGGCGACAAGGAAAGAGTTAAAACCAGTAGATTATTTTGAAGACATACAAATAGATCTAAAGGACCCCACCAAGGTGCTAAAGATTGGAAAGAACCATAATGTAGAGGCACGGGATGAATTTACAGACTTCCTAAAAAGGTCAATAGATGTATTTGCCTAAACTCATTCAAATATGGTAGGAATAGACCCAGCCATCATCTGACATGCATTAAACATCAACCAAGATGCGCATCCGGTTAGACAGAAGTGCAGAACTCTAGACTTGGAAAGATACAACACCCTACACGAAGAAGTTAAGAAGTTAAAGGAGAATGGGTTCATTAGGGAAGTATACCACCCGAAGTGAATTTCTAACCTAGTACTCATAAGATATCCTAACGGGAAATGAAGAACTTGCGTAGACTTTACTGATCTCAATAACCTTTGCTCAAAGGACAGTTTTCCCTTGCCAAGGATCGATCGGTTAGTAGACACGACTAGTTGGCACAAATTACTCTCATTCAGGGATGCACATTTGGGGTACAATCAGATAGCTATGTTTGAAACAGACCAGGAACACACTAGTTTTGTGATAGATAACGGGTTATACCGCTAAAGGTTATGCCATTTGGGCTCAAGAATGCGAGGCCAACCTACCAAATGTTAGTCAATATGATGTTCGTTTAATACATTGGAAATAATGTGGAGGTATATGTGGATGACATGTTGGTTAAGTCAAGAGCAGCATCAAACCACGTCAAAGACTTGTAGTAGACCTTCATAGTCCTTAGGTAATACCATATGAAGCTAAATCCTCTGAAATGCACCTTCTTATCCAGTCATGCAAGTTCCCAGGGTATATAGTGAGTGCACGTGGCATTGAAGCAAACCCTAAAAAGATTAAGGGCATAAGAAGAATGGGAATCCCAAAGAAACCGAAGGATCTAATGAGTTTTAATGGTAGGGTAGCTGCCATAATTAGAGTTATATCTAAAGCCACAACAAGTGCATCCGTTCTTCAAACAAGTGATGAAGGGGCAAAACTTTGAATGGACCAAGGAGTGCGATGCTGCACTCCAAAAACTAAAGGATCATTTGGTGAATACTTCTATATTATCAAAACCAGTAATAGGTGAAAACTTATACATTTTCTTAGCTGTAACTGGTCAAGATATTGGTGTTGCAGTAATACGAGAGGATGAAGGGAAGCAAAGGCCGATCTACTTCACAAGCAAGTGGTTATCGAGGGCAGAGCTAAACTACTCGGTTGTTGGAAAGCTTGCATACAACCTGCTCCTTACAGTGCGAAAGCTGCGGTCCTATTTCCAGGCACATGCCATCAAAGTCCTCACTGAGAAACCTCTTAGGCAAATAGTACAGAAGCCAGAGACATCAGGACGCCTATTAAAATGGACAATGGAGCTTAGTCAGTACGACATCACCTACTATCCTAAGAAGGCAATCAAAGGCCAAGAACTTGCAGATTTCATCGTAGAATGTACCCTACCAGCTAAACCCCATTCAAAGTAAAAAGTAGACAGCCCATAGTTCTGGTAGTTGTTTATAGATGGAGCATCAAATGAACAAGGGACATGAATTGGATATGTATTGATCACCCAGAATGGACAGAAGTTACATAGAGCAGTACAACTCGGTTTCAAAGCAACTAGCAGAATATGAGGCCCTCCTCACAGGCTTACGAATGGCCCAGGCAATGAAGGTAAGCTACATTAAGATAGTGATTCCCAATTATTTGTAAACCAAGTGCAGGAAAATTACTAAGTGTAGGAACCAACCTAAGCCAAATATGCAGAACTGTCTAAGAAATTACTAAAGTAGCTTGAACAATCTGAGATAGAGAAAATCCCACATGATAGCAACTCATCCGCCGCTTCTTAGCAAAACTAGCTAATACCAAAGTGGCTAATGAAATGAAGGAAGTACCAATTGGGCATCAAGTAGAGCTAAGTATAACAGAGTCGAATCTAATACTGGTCCTGACCCGAGCCCAACGGATCGCCATTCAAGGCACACAAATCAGGAGACAACAGAGAGTCAAGGGCAACCCACAACCGAGCTCCTACCTCAAAAAACTGAGGAGAATGACTGGATGACTCTTATTAAATAATTCCTCTTCAACAGAGTTTTACCTTTGAATAGAAAAGAGGCTCGAAAGATAAGATACTAGGCTCTATACTATTCCTTCTTTCATGGAACATTATACAAGAGAGGTTATTCTACCCCTCATCTTAGGTGCATTTCCAAGGAAGAGGGAGGTCATGAGAGAAGTAAATGAGAGCCAATGCGGAGATCATTCTCGAGGAAACAAATTAGCGAAAAAAGTACACACAGCTACTATTGGCCCACTTTGCTCCAATATGCAAAGGAATTTGTGAGGATGTGCGACAAATGTCAACGATTTGCAAATATCCCCAGACAACCAACTCATGAGCTCATCCCACTTACAAGCTTATGTCCATTTGACATATGAAGGATAGACCTCATAGGACCGCTTCCAATGTCAAAAGGAGGAGCTAAATATGCCATAATGGCTATAGATTACATCACCAAATGGGTAGAGGAAGAACACCTAGCCACAGTTACTACAAAGAAGATAGTCACTTTTGTAGTAAGGAATATAATCTCTAGATATGGGATACCTTGCAAAATCATTTCTGGCAATGGTACCCAGTTTGAAAGCAAGGAATTCACGGAGCTTTGTAAGAAGAACGATATAATAGAAAGTTTTTCTTCAGTCGCTCACCCACAGGCAAATTGGGACAGGTTGAAGCTGTAAATAAAACCATCAAAAAACTGTTCAAGAAAAGGCTGCAGAAAGCTAAAGGAAAGTGGGCAGAGGAGCTCTCTTTAGTAATATAGCCCTACCGAAATTCAACTAGATCTCATACAGGCCACACTCCTTTCTCGCTAACCTATGGATATGGGGCCGTGCTTCCCATCGAAGTAGAAGTCCCATCACATAGAAGGACATCATATACCACAAAAAAGAATAAGAAAGTGAAAGAAACTGCCCTAGATCTCATCAAGAAAAGAAGGGATGAAGCGGCGGTGATATCAGCCGCATATTGACAAAAGGATGACAAAAAATTATAACACAAAACTCAAAGAAAGAAACTTCTGTAAAGAGGACTTGGTACTGCAGAGAATGATGGGCAATACAATGGATCCAGCAGATGGGGAGTTAGGACCATATTGGGAAGGTCCACTAGTCATAGTAGAAGTTTCAACGAACGGGGCATATCGGTTTTCGAGACCTAATGGCAGCCTAGTTCCAAGAACTTGGAACTTAGAGTACCTCAGACCTTATTTTGTCAAATTTACATTTCTTATGTAATATAGATTGTAGTTATTATAAAGAAGTGACAATACAATGAATTTGATGTAGGGATATTAGACAGCTCGAACCAGTATTAAATCCCCCTGTGTCAATACTCTGTGACATAGCTGAATAATCTCAATGTACACATCCACAGTTCACCGCTAATAGCCATTGAACTTGCACTAGACATAGAGATATTGGACGTCCTGAACCATTATAAAAACCCCTCTATGTTAGTACTACTGACATAAAACACTGATGGACGGATACAAAACAGCCGAAACCAGTACAAAAAATCATGCGCAAGAGAGGTTGTAAACACACGACCTGACTCCATAGTCCAACTCCTTTTTAGTTATCCCTTGGAAAACGGGAAAGACTGTGCCAAGCACATGAATAAATTTCTCATATCTCACCGCCGTCATTCAATAGTTGTACTAACAACACAACATATGGGCGACGACAACAATCCCATAAATGAGAACAATGGCGTTGGATTTAGACCGTGCCAAGCATAGGAGAAAAATTTTCACAACTCGCCGCCATCACTCAATCGTTGAACTAACCAAACCAAAACAACAGCGGCAATTTCAGAAATGAGAACGATGGGGCTAAGTTAAATGAAATGTGCAAATATTAAAGTGCATGTCAGAGCACGATAGGCCTACATCCTAAATGGCAGGTAATGACAAGTCTACACCGACCTACGATCACTGTTGACTTGGAGGGCATGTGTTACACCAGCATCTACCTCGAGCTGTATTGAAGGAAAATATGGTAGGGCTTGATGCCAGGTAGGCTACCCTTACATCGAGAAAAATTAGATATAAAGAAAAAGGAATTGAATCAATCAAACTCATACGACATAGGGAGTCATCTTGAAGCTACAGTACTTAAACCGACCTGAACCCTACCATCAAGGGAATCGCAGCTGAAGACGGATACTGCACTCATATGGAATCAGGGGCAGGTCATATTGACAATACATAAGATCAAAGCAGAATAAGAATACTGCGCCAAAGCATAGGAGGCGGTACATGCTGAACTGAGCTGACCGCATCTCCAAAACTCATATTTCGTCAACATCTACAAGAACAGGTCTGCACAGCTCATACTGAGGGAAACCTAAGCAGTACCTTAAGGGGTCAAAAACACCCCAAAAGGCTGCATGCAGGGCCACTCAGAATACACTTCAACGCGGAACCGTACTTACTTGTACACAACAAAGATATCAAGCTCCTCCTTTCTCCTATAGGCAACCCGAGCATACTTTCAGTGAGGAAAACTCAAATCGCAATTAACTCAGATCATGGCTAGCTCGGAATATGTACCAAGCATGTGTCAAATCAACTCTCAGAATGAAACAAGGCAGTGCAACTCCATTTCTGCCAGATATGATCGCAAGCTACACAGTGGAGACACCAACCCCTCTACCTCTATCAATAACCTGTGCAAATTAGCGACAAGACCAACATGGATAACGGCCAGCTAAAGCCATGTCCACAAGCATTGAAAACTAACGCCCAAGCTAAGGCAAGGCAGTATAACTTCACCCGATACGATGTCAAACAAAAAAGTGCAAATCAGCATCGCAGCATCACATGGAGATCATACATTGGTCATTACAGATACGATGTTAATATCTCGAAGCCAACGAGTGACATGTAATGCCCACAAGGACTCACATGCAAAGTCAATTCAAATTTGACTTCTCCTACCATAACTTCGAATATTTCCTGCTCTAATTTCAAGATTTCCTGGCCTTACTCAAGCTTCTGGCCAAAGACACATCAGCAATCCGGATCCGTAAAAAGATGACATGGATAGATGACATCTGATAGAATCCAAGGGCTGAAGCATAACAACGGGGAAAGAATTCCAGCAATCCGCATACATCTCAATACTATAAATATAAAAGCACTATAACATGAACAAGACTTTTCACCTTTTTCTCTTTTCAATACATTTAAGGTTATATTGTATTCTCTGCTATGGAAACATGTACCAAACTATTGAAAAAGGAAGAAAGAGAAATTTTTCCCATGGACGTAGGATTCCTTAATATCTGAACCACGTAAATTCCCTGTGTCCTTTACTATTTCTTGCTTTTGTTATTTTCCTGCTTAGTTTTCAATACCCGACTTAACTTATTTGTACATGAATTAAATACTAGTTGGATTTGACATTTTAACAGATAGTCAAAGTGCAACTACCTGATTGTGTAAGCATCTAGTAGCATAATCACTATTTCACGACAAAATTAAGACTATTTAATTTTGCTATTTTAAGTTATTGAGGTAATTGGCATGCTAATTACTTCACATTTGATTGAGGAGTATGAAGATGAAAAAGTTCATCAACACCTATGTTCTATAAAAACAAAAAAATCTCTTTATCAAAAATCTTTTGACCAAAAACTTTTTGGCTCAATAAATTTTGAACTAAGAATTTCAAGAATGCAAAATTCTTTTAAGTTAGAACTTTTTAACTACTTTCATAAGTTATGATTTCCAAATTTTCTTGCTTTTTCAAGATAACAAATTTCCAAATTTATAAAGTGAGAAAAATCATTGGGTCCAACATATGCCCTATTTTACGTTTATTTCAAAACGGAAGAAACCAGAAATTGAAAACTGTTTAACTTACGTACTTTTAAACTATAAATTTCAAAAATGAAAAACCTTCTCTCTTTTTTTTCCAACTCTTCAAATCATCAGATTTACAATTTAAAGTTTATCCACCGTTTTGTTTTTAAAATGTTCCACTACTTTTAAAATTTCATCCTCTTTCCAAACTTTTCACAAAAAAATTGGTAGCATATTCCCAACTAGACTAAAATCACTTTCTCAAAAAATTCAACTTATGATACATAAAATCTTCATTTTATAATCCTTTGAAAAGCCCTTTCAAAACATTTAAAGGACTTTTCAAAAATCTTTTTGTCGAATTCTTTCTCATGGGATTGAGTTTAGAAATTGACTTTAATTGTTCCTTCTTTTGAACATTCCTACTCAACCTTTAAAGTTATGGTTATCTTCTTATGGTGATTCCTTCTTATGGAAGCTTGTTTCACTCCTTCTTCACATCTTTCTTTCGGATGTTAACAAATATATTGCCTTATAATAGTTAATTACTACCTAGCATGTCACTTGCTATATCTATAAATTTCAATTGTCCGTAAATGG
Source organism: Allium fistulosum (assembly GCA_030737815.1). NCBI lineage: Eukaryota > Viridiplantae > Streptophyta > Magnoliopsida > Asparagales > Amaryllidaceae > Allium > Allium fistulosum. Next base: position 370,165,562 of record CM060902.1, on the reverse strand, counting down.
TTATTATTCTAACGTACAATTCTTAAAGACAATTATTTATTCATTCTAATTTTATCTATTATGCCTACCTTATCTTGCCATAATTTCTCTAATAATCTCTCTAATCAGTCCATTTATATCTCTATTAAATTCTTGTAACTTCCTATTTATTCCATATTTATTGCCTTATCAATCTTGAAGTTACAACCTTTTCTATTTACATATTTATCCCTATTATTTAATACACTTATAGAGTCCACAATTATAAGGAAGTCTAGGTCCAACAAAGAAGTCAAGTACCATTTAGCTTCTGGGGTGCTTCCATATATCGTAGTCATGCTCTTCTTGGTTTACTCCTTACGATACGACCTCCGCCCTGTAGGTAATTAGAGTAGGAGTATAAATTTAACACCATTAATTTTTCCAACTCATATTCGCTTAGCCCGTCCTTTTGGAATACGGTCGCAACTACTTCTATAGTTGGAATCTATAAAGTTAGGCATATATTCAAAATAAGTATATACATTTATATATAGTAGAGTTTTTCTTAAAATTAGTTTCAAAAATAACAAACAAGCCACATATACGTCTACTTTTCCCCACGATCGGGTAACCTAAGCTCTGATACTAAATGTTAGAACCCGCCTCGAAACAGGCGTAAATCTCAATCCTGAAAAGGCCCATCGAAATTTAGACCCAATCCAAAGCTAATTATTGATTGGTAAAAAGAACAGTATAGGGCTATTATCTATTCATTTAGAACATACAACGGAAGGACAAAGTATAATAACTTAAATAGGACCCATTTCATTTAAAATTTCAAATGTCACAAAGCTATAACATAATGTCAACAATAATTGTTACATAATCATGTTCAAAAATACATTGTCATCTTCAAATAGGTACATCAAAAAATAGCACAAATAGATAAATAGACTACTACCAGAAGCTCCTTTTATCATCATCTCCATCTTCATCACCGTCTCCTTCTCTAACTGTGTTGTAATGTGAAGGGAGTCAGAACAACAATGTCTGATGGATAGAAATCTCGAACCTTTCTATATTAGTACTTGGGCAGTATAATTTAAATCAGGACATTTGTTTCACATTTAAACTGTATTCAAAACCATTTAATACTTCATATAAGGGAAAGTGGTGGGCCCCTAAATAACCACTTTATACCTTCAATCCCCGAAGCAGGTCCTTCGCATTATCTAATCCCAAAACCATCGTTATTAATGCCTACCAATGCGAGAGATAGTACCCAAGCCACTTATTACCTTTTAATGTAAAATAGGCAAACTTTGCCCATTTAAGACCTCAATTGAGGTAGGAACCCATCATTTAATACCTATTTCCAAGGAGGACTCCAGATTAGTACCTATCTAGCTGACATTGTATAGAAATCTCTTTGGACACTTAATACTTCCATTAAAGTGGATCTTTCTGAGATATCCTCAACCGTGCCTAAATCCAATCCTGATTATTTAATACTTTATAGAAAGGAAAGAGGCGGACCCTCAAACAACAACTTAATACCTTCAATGCCACATAAACTACAAAATCCACACAAACTTCATTATTTTAATACAAAACAATTAAGATTTCAACCTAAGAATTAACATTTCGCTTTAGGGAATTTTGGGGTTTTTTAATGTGATGTTTTCGTAATCCAAAACTCCTCAAGACATACATCAAATCCAAACTATAATATTCACTTAGTAAAATAGAAAAATTAAGATTTCCTCCCACAGAGGTCCTTAGCTTTGCCTTCTCTGGGATTTGACACGCCCTCAATGAACTCTTTTAGATCTCTTTATATATATACAATAAGGGATTTTTATGTATGTTAGATTCAGAAAATTAGAGGTTTGGAGGAAAATAGATCGAGAAAATAAGCAATAAACAAAGATAGATATATAGGATTTCTTACCTAAAACCCTAATGGAGTTTTTTGAATCTATAAAGAGACGAACTAACAGAGCTTTGCTAATAATTCTCAAAAGAATTTGTGAATAAAAGTAAGGTGGCTAGTGGTTGGAACGCATCAGAACCAACAGATGAATGTCGATTAAAAATAATAAAATATGTTATGTTAAAATAACCAAAACTATATCACCACTTACGGTCAGCAGTCGACCGCCACCTCCTACCTGTCGACTGTTAGCAATCGACCAGTTGCGGTCAAGGGGCCGGCCGCTCCTCTGTTTTGGGAACGTTTATTACTTTCAGTTGTTCTAATTTGCTTGCTTCCTTAATTATAATTTAATGTTAATTTTAATGATTATTTAACCCCAAGTATAATTACTATTAACTTTAGAATTTACAACTTAGGAATTGATTATTTATTTGAATTTGAATACTATTTAAATTAATTTGAATCTGAAACTTCAAATGTTCATAACTTCCTCGTTTGAGCTCGTTTCAACATATTATATATGAAAATTGATCGGAAAATTGCTATGTGCGCAACGACATAACTTTTATGATTAATTTTCGACTTTTACAAAATTTTCATTTTAATTACCCTATCTTATTTAAATTAATTTATCCAATATATTTATTTATGGTTGATTTTAAGGGGTGTTACAACAACTGTCGGCGAATGGAATCATCCAGCTCATCTCTTGAAGCTTCAAAGAATATTAACGAAAACCTACCTTCATCAAACCATTTGAAAGTGCACTCGAGAAATTAAGGAAAAGATAAAATCTTGAGTCATACATAAGTTTAGTGTGAGAACTCAAGAAACATCTACAGATATAATAGTATCCTTTGAGACCACTCGAATCACCGTAATGATTTTCACCTCAAAGGAATCAAACCATCTATTAGGTAAATAATTCAATATAATATATAATGTCTAGGTTGTAGAATATAAATCGGAAAATAGCTGTGCTGCTTGCATCTCACAATCCAACAATATTAGAAGTACAACTAAAACTGCTAGGGTACGTTCGCATATGGATTTCCGTGGAGGTCTCCTCTGTATATCGAGGCCGGCCTCCTAACATGGGTTACATGACACCTTCCGAAACCACACATTTCTATGGATAAAATATGCCACAAAGGTAAACATAGCCGATCATGCCCGAACACGTGATACCAAGTACCATCAACTCCCGCACGCCTCATCCGAAAGTATCTCTAGATATTTGGTGTTGATGTACCTTCTTGGGTTAGCTAAACCCCTTGGCTATGCATCCTACTCTGTTTTCTATCATTACCGATGGTGAAATCACGTTCAGCATCTCAACACCTAAGTCTTCGTCACTCGAATAGACTCGAACCTCTCCATGGATTCCAGCATCTTGAACAGTTGACGAATCTCTCCATGGATTCTAGCATAAGTCGTTTGTCAAATGCTAATGCTGACCTCTGTCTTGGACTTAACCATAAGATAGACAGTTCAAATCTGTAGCATTTGTTCGAAATGTTAAGCTGACCTTTCCCCCGGACTTAACCTTAGGATAAACAATTCAACTCTATAGTACTTTGCTCCACAACCGCTTCTAGAACAAAGAAATCGTATATCAGTTTTGAAGTGTTTTTCAGTAAGTAATACATTTATCCGATCTCAAACCCTCCAAAACTAAATCGGTGAATTTCGGTTAACTCAATTACGGTTCTTTTAGAAACAAGTGAACGATATGAAGGAATCCTCCCCATGGGATCTCATATATATACGTTCTTAAAGCAAGAGACATTTCATACCAATAAATCCTCTCAATGAGATCTCAAACCATATGAAGTCGTGAAGCTTTCAAATACGTCCTAAGCTAATTAATTTTGGTCAAGTTCGATAAAAATAAAAATGTTTGCATATGAAAATTAAGTCTTCTATACTTATCACTGTCTCCAACCGTCTCAACTTACGCGATACCTCGGTCAAGAGTGAAGCCAGGTAGGTTAGAGCACTGCATCAAAGCCCTCCCTTTACACCTCATTCTTAACTCTCATGGAAAAAAGAAGTCCACTTTGTCGGTTTTTATTGCAAAGTACATAAATACTTTCCATAAATGAGTAAACACACAAAGCACGATTAAGTCACATAAGCGACCTCTAATCCCCTTTTTATTTAATTAATTATTTTATTAATTAAAACTTCTTTGTAAATACTTGTGTATATGTTTAAAATACCTATACAAAAGATATATACATGTATAGTGCTACTTCACTATTCATTTCTACTCTTTTCAATACTTAAAAATGTTTTCATATACTTATCCAACAGTTATAAAAATATTTGCAAATCACTTAACAAGATTTATCACTTTCAAATATAATTAAAGAGGTTAAAAATAAATGTTACTAAAATATTATTACTATAAACCCTCTATCTCTTTTATAAATTAAACCTTTAACTTTTATAACTTTTTTCCGAAAAGATTCCATACTTAACATTATTTTTGAAATACTCTTTTTAAAGAACATGTATATTCATAATAGTTAAAAACAAATGTTACTAAAATATTGTTTACTATAACCCAAAACGTTTCACAATTAGTATTACCTTTAAAACATGCTTTTTTAAAATCTAATTACATTCCTATGGTTAAAAGGGTTAACAAATGTTACTAAAACATTGTTTATTATAAACCAAAAATACTTCTTATACTTGTCATTATCTTTAAAATATTCTTTTTAAAGATCTAAGTATACTTATTAACAAGATAATGTACTTTTAATTAATTTCTCAAAACCATTCATCATAACTAAGTGCTATAATCAAAACCACCTTTATTCTTTTATAAAATACTTAACTAAACTTTTCCAAACTTATGTATACATATAAAAATACTTTCAAAATACATATAAATACATTTTAATTGTCTACATAAAATACTAATTAATAAAACAAAATTTAGAAATTTGACAAAAACGCAAAAAATCATGTTTATATAATAAACCCTTTATTTTAAAAATTAGTAAATAATTGTTAAATATATATATATATATATATATATATACTTCACATTACTTTAAAACACTCTTATTAATTTACTAAACATCGCTAAGAGGATCACACAAAAATAATTAATTTAATTATCATTTACACATTAAATCATAAAAAATGTTAAAATTAACACTACACAATCAATTTTGTAAAAAGAGCGCAGAAATGCTGTCGTATATCAAACATAGCACTTTTAGGTGTTGTTAAAAGTTCAAGACCGAGAACACTAGAAAAATTGTATAAATATTTAATCCATTTTTACAACTCAAACAAAGGTTTTAAATTTGATTTTTTTACAGGAAGAAGTACACATATAGTAGTTTTTAAAACAACAAAGTAAATCCTAAGGATGTCTTTCAAAATCATAATATAAGTGTTATAAGTGTAAATTACAATCAAGATGTATTCTTTCACAATATATTCACATATAGCCATTTAACACAAGTTAAAACATAAAGGATTTAAAGTGCACTTATAATGACTATTCTCGTTTCAAACACTTTCAAATACACTTCAACTTCACACACAATTACACCAAACATGTAAACACAAAATCAAGGCCACGTTACATGTTGTAGAGGTAAACGAAGTGAATATGAATCATATATGGTTGTTATTTGCTTTCAAAAGAAAGTTTGGTCCAAAGTTGAAACTTCATTAGTTAATGTCTTAACTTTATATTCAAGCACAACATAGACACACACATTATATACATTTCAACGATGATTTAATTCACTCAAACCAAGCCTACGACCAAGCATAAACCACTATAATCATGAGAACACTTCCTACCATCACCGAACATCCACTTCATATTCAGTAGAATCATGATGTTAACATCAATCTTCTAATTTTTGTCTTCCTGTCTACAATATTTTATATTCATATTCAGTAGACTTGTGACCATTCTTAGTCTACTAAATAAACAGTAATATCTACTTTCTGAAACAACACTTTGAAGGGATACCACTTTTTAATTGCTTTTCTTTGAAGAGGAATGACTTTTTGAAAGAATACAACTTTCTAAAGCAACTTTTAATTATTATAAATAGAGCCCAAGTCTAGAAGTTCATAACTTAACTAGCTATCTTGATTTCTAACTCTCTTGTGAGTATTTGCTTTCTAAAAATCAATATTGTTCACTCACTCAAAAAATTACTTCATACACTTCCTTGATCACATTGCACGCATTGTTGAATCATCAAAGGATATTATAGGAAGCTTTGTAACAAAGGGTAAAATCCATGTTGATAGAACACATCTTTGTCAAGTCAGCAAACTCTTGTAATGCCTTTTCATCTGGGCTAAGTGAGGGTATTTAGATTAGTGGAATTCAGAAAGGGAGCTTTGGGACTAGACTTAGGATGAGAGGTCCGAACGAGTATATAATTCTGGTGTGATCATTTTTAATTACTTTACTTTACCTTATTCATGTTTAGCTTGATTATATTATTTAAAAATTTAAATTAGTTAGCCATATTAGAGATTCTATACACTTTCAAGATGTATTCTTTCACAATATATTCAAATATAACCATTTAATACAAGTTAAAATACAAAGGATTTAAAGTGCACTTATAGCGACTATTCTCCTTTCAAACACACTTCAACTTCATACACATTCACACCAAACATGTAAATAAAAGGTCAAGGCCATGTTACATGTTGTAGACGGTAAAATAAGTGAATATACATCATATATTGTTGTTATTTGCTTTCTAAAGCAAGTATGGTTTAAAGTTATAACTTCATTAGTTAACGTCTTAAATTTATATTCAAGCATAACATATACACACACATTATATACTTTTCAAAGGCGAGTTAACTCATCCAAACCAAGCCTACAACCAAGCACAAGCCACTAGAATTATAAGAACATTTCCTACCATTACCAAACATCCAAAGCCTCCACCTTTAGCTCACTTCTGCACTAGGCCATGCTCCTCTCTCCTTTAATGCTCACGGCCTAAGTTGTTTAGGGGTATGTGCTCCATTTCTTCCACTTCTACTTTTCTATTCCTTGTTTCTATGATGTGCTAAACCTTATACTTGAGTTTGGTGAAGTTTGGATAAGATTTACTTTGATAAAGTATTGATTAGTAAAGATAGAAATGGATTAACACTAAGTTGTTTCTACCTTCTTAATTTTCTAAAAAGTGATTATGTAATCTTAATGGTGTATTTGTAGAGTTCATTCAAGATGTCACTACCACCTCCAAACCTCCTTGGAAGGTCACAAAGAATCCCCCCCCCCTCACATGCTACTTTACACCTTACTTTACTAAAACAGATATCTCTTTGCTATTCAGCAAAATATCTTCTACCTTATGACATCTCCCATGACATCATTCTACCCACCATTAGTGCAAAATAATTTTAGTTGCTAATTAATTACACATTAATACACTAGACAAGTCCAAAAAGTTCGAACAACATTTATCGAGTATAAAAGCCGTTTATCGATAAAATAATTTTCGACCACATAATCGATATTTCTTTGAAGTATTTATTAAATATATTTTAAAAACAAGTTTACCATCATTGAGTTATTAATTAATAGAGGGTTAACAAAGTTATAAAATCCATTTTAATCACATTAAATCCAGATTCAAATATTTAAATGATTCGGATATTAAAATACGATGTGTTTGAAATTCCAGGTCCTTACAAGTTTTGCTAGTATCGTGTAGTCGGAGCTAGAGAAACTGGACTTGGTAACGTTGATGTTGGAAATAGATGGTCCGAAGACTGTTCTTGTCATTTTTCACATTTTTGTGTTAGAATATTTCTATTAGTTGTACTTTTTTTAGAATTTTTTGTGTCTGAATTTGTAGTAGGGTGTATTATTGTGTTGAAATTGTATTTATATTTCTATTATTTCGTATTAAATATTAAATATTAAATATATATATTAATTAAATGCATTTAGTAGTGATTAATAATTAATAATTATATTGCAAATAAAAAATAAACACGACACATTTCATGATACTTTTTATCAGTATCTAACTAAAATTTTGTCCACGAAACCCACGGGATATTGGAAAATGCAATACAAAAATAATATGATTTCCACCAAGTGCGGTAGTACAGTTGGCTAAATGAGAAAGAAAATACTCATAATTTATATAGTCTAGTTTCATTACGGGTCCATGCATAATCATCTTTCATACATCCTGACGCAGCAGCGGAATAACAAAATGATGATTCTGTGAAAGTAGCAATCGATGGAATGAAGAATATTGAATGGCCCAAATTCGTTGATCCGAAGATACCAAATTCTAGCTATCTTCGTCACGTTGATCGCGCACGATACCCTGAAGGAAGATATGCAATTCTTCAGACGTTGATCTAGCGCACTAGATACCGTGAATTGGCTTCTACGATCGTTGATTCGAGCGCACTCGAATGCCGAAAGAGGAGATAAGAGATTACACTCAACTACCAATTTAGATGAAAGCACAAAGCTAACAAAATGAAATTTTATTCAAAATCAACCAACCTTCAAATGTACAACTCACGCCTATTTATAGCATTTTACAATCCAGTACCTTAAGTCGTTCACGACTTATGACCCAACTTAGGTCGGCAACGACTCAACAATCCACGACTCAAGCACTTGTATTACAACCCACACAACATCACAAATTTACAACACTTAGGTCGTATACGACCTATCATAAGTCGTTAGCGACTTAACAAGTACAAATTACAACACAGAATGACAAGCCTGCGACCTAAGATACAATGCACACGACCTACGACTTAAGTACAAACGACTCAACACAAAACGACTTAACATTGCCACGACTTAAAATTCAGCGACTCAAGAGAAAAAAAACTGCTGCATCACGTCATGCGACCTAACTAGGTCGTAGGTCGTACGCGACTTATCTTGGGTCGTGAGCTCCCTTCTTCAGCATACTCGTTAGGTCGTAGATGACCTAAAACACTTTCCTTAGGTCGTAGACGACTTAAGCCTTGCGTATTCTTAACTCGTGCTGCTACTTTGTTATCTCATGGTGCTCCTCCTGTAGCCTTAGATCATACGGAATCTAAAGATCCCGAACGACTTAAGCTAAGTCGTAGCCTCTTTCCCTTAAGTCGTGGACGACCTAAATCTCCTTCCTTAGGTCGTGGATGACCTAGGCCTTGTGAATTCGTAGCTTGCATTGCTTCGACTCTGCCCTGAGCTGCATCATCCTCCCCAGGTTGAGAAAAATTCGTCCTCGAATTTGTAAATTCTTCCACATCAGATTGTTCATTCCCAAAATATGGTACGGGATGCTTAACATTGAACACGTCAGAAGTGTACACATCCTCCGGTAGCTTCAATTTATAAGCATTTTCATTAATTCGTTTCACAACTTCTACAGGACCAATTTTTCTGGCTTTTAACTTGTTATAAGCGCCGACTGGAAAACGGTCCTTTGTTAACACAGCATATACCAAATCTCCTTCATTAAACTCAACACTTCTTCGCTTCAGATCTGCAGAGCGTTTATACTTCTCATTCGCCTTCTCCAATCGTTCCTGGACGATTTTATGACATTCAGTCAACCCATCAACAAAATCAACGGCTCGTTTTACCGTCCCCTTCGGTTGCGGTACTACCGTTAAGTCCAACGGTCCCCTGGGTAAAATTGAATATACAATCTGAAATGGACTGAATCCCGTACTACGATTCACTGCATGATTATGAGCAAACTCTGCCTGGCATAACTTCATGTCCCAGCTCTTCAGATTATCTTTCACCAGACATCGCAATAAATTCCCCAGCGATCTGTTAACCACCTCCATTTGTCCATCAGTTTGTGGATGGTAAGCGCTACTAAAATTCATCTTCGTTCCGACCACCTTCCACAAACTTAGCCAAAAATGACTCAGAAAACGAGTATCCCTATCCGACACAATAGATTCTGGCAATCCATGAAGTCGATATATTTCTTTGAAAAATAACTGAGCAACATAAACAGCATCCGCCATCTTCTTACAAGCAATAAAATGTGCCATTTTCGAAAATCGGTCAACCACCACATAAATGGAATCGTTCCCCCTTTGAGTTCGCGGTAACCCCAAAAAAAAATCCATACTCACATCAACCCAAGGCTTAGTTGGTACAGGTAACGACATATATAATCCAGCATTGGTCGTAGTTCCTTTCGACTCCTGACAGATATGACATCGCTCCATAAACCTTTCCACTTCTTTCCTCATTGAAGGCCAAAAATATGACTGTGAAATCAATTGTAATGTACGGTCTCTTCCCACATGACCTTCCTCATGTAACTCCTTTACAATCTTCATACGTAAGCTGCACTCCGGTATACATAATCGATTTCCTTTAAAAAGAAAACCATCCACCATTACAAACTCATCCGTTTTCCCCTCCTTGACTTCATCAACAAACTTTGCAAAGTAAGGGTCATCGACAAATAATTCTGGCAACACATCAAAACCTGTCACTTCAATCTTCATTGTAGTCAACAGATGATTCCTTTGACTTAATGCATCTGCTACCCGATTCGTGATTCCCGATTTATGCTTCACCACAAATGTAAATTGTTGTAAGTATGCAATCCACGAAGCATGCCTTGCTGCAATCTAGTCCTATCCCTGCATATGCTTCAACGCTTCATGATCAGTATATAAAACAAATTCTTTATGAAACAAGTAATGTCTCCAGTGTTTCACGGCTTGCACGATAGCATAAAACTCCATATCATATGTACTATATCTCATCTTTGCTCCTGATAACTTCTCACTGAAATATGCAATAGGACGTCCCCTCTGACTCAACACCCCTCCAATGCCAACCTTGGATGCATCAGTATGTAGTTCAAACAATAACTGAAAATCTGGTAATGCTAAAATTGGCGCTGACGTCAAAAGTTCTTTGATTCGTTCAAAAGCAACCCCTGCTTCCTCTGACCACGCAAACTGTTTGCCCTTCATACAGTCTGTAACAGGCGCCATCACACTACTAAAGTGTGGAATAAACCTTCTATAGAATGAAGCCAACCCGTGAAAACTTCGAACTTCTGTTATAGTCTTGGGTTGTGGCCAACCTCTAATTGCTTCGACTTTACTCTGGTCAACCTGTATTCCGTCTCTCGATACAACATATCCCAGAAATAAGACACTTCGTGCCATAAACACACATTTCTTAGTAGCAGCATAAAATTTTTCTTCACGAAGGATAATTAACACTTTCCTCAAATGTTGAACATGCTCCTCTGTACTAGCACTGTAGATCAGAATATCATCAAAGTAAACTACCACAAATTTCCCAATGTACGGCCTGAAAATTTGGTTCATCACTCTCATGAATGTACTTGGTGCATTCGATAGACCAAACGGCATCACCAGCCATTCATACAACCCTTCCCTCGTCTTGAATGTTGTCTTCCATTCGTCCCCTGGTCTAATTCGTATATGATGATAACCACTTTTAAGATCAATCATCGAAAAGATCACAGATCCACTGATTTGATCTAACAGATCATCAAGCCTTGGCATCAGAAATCTGTATCTGACTATTATCTTGTTCAATGCTCTACTATCTGTGCACATCCTCCACGTTCCATCCTTCTTTGGTACCAACAAAGCTGGTACTGCACAAGGACTCAAACTTTCCTAAACTCGCCCTTGTTCCAGTAATTCCTCCACCTGTCTCCTTAACTCTTCGTGTTCCCTGGGACTCATCCGATAGTGTGGTCTATGAGGCAATGTAGCACCTAGCACCAAGTCAATCTGATGCTGTATGTCTCTAAGCGGTGGTAACTCCTTCGGTAACTCCTCTGGAAACACATCTTCGAATTCCTCCAAAACTGGTTTCACTTCCTTTGGAACTTCAGCAACTTCACTGCTTTCATGCCCAATCAACATAAAAACTTCAGGACTCTCTTCCATCTCTTCCACGAACTCCTTAATGTCAACAAAGTTTTCAATTCCTCGATCTCCTCCAGTTTGTTCTCATTCTGCTGTCGCTTTTTCAGAACTAAGGTGATCTTCGTGTCCTCGAACAAGAAACTGTAACTATTCGTTCGACCATTATGTTGTACTTCACGATCGTATTGCCACGGCCTTCCCAACTGCAAATGGCAAACATCCATGTCAACCACGTCACACCAAATCTCATCCTTGTATTTCTTTCCAATAGAAAATGGAACATGAGCTCGCCTTTCTACCTTTACTTCTCCTCCTTTCCTCAACCAAGCAAGTTTATAAGAACTAGGATGTTTCTCCGTTTTCAATTTTAACTTCCTCACAGCTTCCGTTGAAATGATATTATCACAACTCCCAGCATCAATGACAAATTTACAGACCTTTCCCAAAATAGTGCATGTTGACTGGAAAATGTTACTTCTCAACCAGCTCGACTCTTCCTCCTGCTTCGGGGTTAAACAAGATCTTCGTAGCATCAGATTACATCCCTCGTCTCTCGACACTTCTTCTTCCTCCTCATCATGATGTGAATTGATATCTTCTTTGACATCCTCATCCTCCACTTCAACAATCATAGTCCTCTTCTTCGGTTTTGGACATTCGTTGCTCTTATGACCCACTTCCTGGCAATTATAACATTTGAAATTGGTATTGACTTTAGGTTTAGCCATTTCATGAACAACCGGCTTACTCGATGCTTTAGGAATATTAGAACTACTACCCGCTCCTTTGTTTTGCCCCACAAAACTCGAAAACACACCTCCCCCACGCCTTCCTTGTTTCTCCCAAGCCAACGCCTTTTGATGTGCTTCGTTGGGGTCGAACATGTTTACCATATCTTGGATCTGTGCTCTAAGTCCACCGACAAACCTCGCAGTCAGTTGTTCTTCTCTCTCCATGATATCATTTCGAGCAATTAGTTGGTAGAACTCATCAGCATAATCAGCAACTGTCTTCGTTCCTTGCCTCAAGTTCTGTAATCTCTGATACATTAGTGATTGGTAATTATAGGGCAAGAACGTAGCCTTCATCAATTTCTTCATCTTTTCCCAAGTAACAATTTTTGACTTCCCCATCCGATCCCTAGTAAGTTTGGTTTGCTGCCACCATGCCATAGCTCTCCCCCTCAACCTAGTAGCAACCAACTTCACCTTACGATCCTCCGGAACCTCCTTGAAGTCAAATATTTCCTCAACATAAGCTATCCAATCCAGAAATTCCTCGGCTTGCATACCTCCTTTGAATTCTGGTATTTCAGTTTTCATCCCAGATTCCCACTTGTGATCATACTCCGACTGATTTCTTCCTTGTCCACGTCCTCGTCCTTGAACACTACCACCATCATACTCTTCTTCAAAATATGATGTATATCAATGTCGATCCTGACCACCAACATCTCTACTACCATCACGTCTTCCACCAACATCCCTTCTATCTACATTCCTCCGTTCTCGATCATTCACATTCCTATCACGCCTTCGATCATCATCATTTCTATAACAATCTCGACTCGTACTTCTATGATCATTATCAACACTTCTCTCCCGATTGGAATGTGGTGAGACTCTACTTCCCCCATGGTTAGATTCAGGTGAAACCCTTCTCCGATTTTGATTCATTTCTAACATCATCTTCTCTAATCGACCAATCCCTTCATTAAGCTTCTCACTAAAATTTTCGTTTATTCTTTGCTCCATCTCATCAGCTTCTTCTCTTCTATACAAAGCTTCTACGTTTTGGTGACGATTAGCTCTTCTCAGCGGCATGGTTGATTCTTCAAAACTTTGACTTTCGGCCTTGAACAAACAAATGATCAAATGATACCAAATGATCGACTTTCAATCTACTCTTGGCTCCAACTCCAAATTTCAAACACCTTTCGAACTTAGATCCAAAATGATGTGGATCGAAATCTTCTCTCTTGTTGCAAATTTGCGATGAACATGACGAACAACAAGCTTCTCCAAATGATACAAATCCGATCTCCAATACGTCAAACAAAGATGAACACTTCAACTTGATCACGGCCTAGCTCAAGATCGTACAAAACAACACTTCAAACTTCAAATTCTCGGCTCCAAGACTCGATTTAACTATGATTGGCTAAAACAAGCTCTGATACCAAATGACGCAGCAGCGGAATAACAAAATGATGATTCTGTGAAAGTAGCAATCGATGGAATGAAGAATACTGAATGGCCCAAATTCGTTGATCCGAAGATACCGAATTCTAGCTATCTTCGTCACGTTGATCGCGCACGATACCGTGAAGGAAGATCTGCAATTCTTCAAACGTTGATCTAGCGCACTAGATACCGTGAATTGGCTTCTACGATCGTTGATTTGAGCGCACTCGAATGCCGAAAGAGGAGATAAGAGATTACACTCAACTACCAATTTAGATGAAAGCACAAAGCTAACAAAACGAAATTTTATTCAAAATCAACCAACCTTCAAATGTACAACTCACGCCTATTTATAGCATTTTACAATCCAGTCCCTTAAGTTGTTCACGACTTACGACCCAACTTAGGTCGGCAACGACTCAACAATCCACGACTCAAGCACTTGTATTACAATTCACACAACATCACAAATTTACAACACTTAGGTCGTATACGACCTATCATAAGTCGTTAGCGACTTAACAAGTACAAGTTACAACATAGAATGACAAGCCTGCGACCTAAGATACAATGCACACGACCTACGACTTAAGTACAAACGACTCAACACAAACGACTTAACATTGCCACGACTTAAAATTCAGCGACTCAAGAGAAAAAAACTGCTGCATCACGTCACGCGACCTAACTAGGTCGTAGGTCATACGCGACTTATCTTGGGTCGTGAGCTCCCTTCTTCAGCATACTCGTTAGGTCGTAGATGACCTAAAACACTTTCCTTAGGTCGTAGACGACTTAAGCCTTGCGTATTCTCAACTCGTGCTGCTACTTTGTTATCTCGTGGTGCTCCTCCTATAGCCTTAGATCGTACACGATCTAAAGATCCCGAACGACTTAAGCTAAGTCGTAGCCTCTTTCCCTTAAGTCGTGGACGACCTAAATCTCCTTCCTTAGGTCGTGGACGACCTAGGCCTTGTGAATTCGTAGCTTGCACTACTTCGACTCTGGCCTGAGCTGCATCACATCCACTGTCGCTATTTTTTTTCACAACTCCCATGCTTTCATGTTCATTCATTTTTACTTCTTAATTTCAGCGGGTCCCATGATATTAAATATAAAAATACTTTTAACATCCCATATCCGGAGGCCTGAAGCTAAGCACTACAAATGCTGCAATCATATAGTATTAACTTCCGGTGACCAAATACGGTAATGTTAATGGTATCCATAATATCAGAAGCACTTGAATATGAAAAAAAATCACAAATTTCAAAAAACAACATTTCTGATTATATTTCATAAAACATGTTTCATATCAAAATTACATAATCTCAAACGTTTTCCAGGTTTAGATCAAATATAATTATTACATAAATACGCCAAGAGCGACATACGAAGATGCCCCCTTGGATGACCAGAATACTAAATAGTCATAACAGACTTAATACAACACAGCGGAAATAAAAACACAACAACTCCTAAATAGCTAACTTCAGCCTCCTGCTCGTCTTCGGAAGCTTTATTCGTCCACCTACTAAAACCTAAAAATCCTCAACCCTCAGCCTACTCAAATCAAATTTTGAGCACCCGAGAGTTTAAGGGGAAAAACATAAACTTCGAGTCAGACATAAAGCCTGGTGTGAATAACACTATACATCTCGGTTATTTGATATTAAGTGAGACCACGCCGCTTAGCAGAACGGGTTTCCCCTTACTAATATCCTTTTAAAACATATCTTTTGCAAATCTTAATCCTGCAAACAAACTGGTTAAAGCAATAAAGCAATATCATGTAAGCATATAAATCAGGTAACAAATGGACTATCTGTCCAAACAATATAGTTTTGTTTGGCTAACTACTAGCATTTGGCCGACTCTTGTATCCAGATAAGGGTGTTACAACTTGGTATCAGAGGATAGGTTTATGAAAAACTTTAAACTAAAATGATTTTTTTTGAAAACATAATGCTAAGGAATTAGAGAAAAGATCGGGGTATGGGATAACGCTATAGTAACGTACTTGTATTTGCTATATATAAGTATACACTATATCTCTATTCTCCTACCTCTCTTAGGCTAGTCTTCTGTATCTTGTGAGGCTTGAATACAGATATGGATGCTAGAAGTGGAAGAGTTAACTTAAAGGGGAAGCGCCACTACAAATGGAAATGCCAGACCAAATACCAGGAGAAACCCAGGTCAGGCATAATCTGAAAATGTAGGTGTTGGAGTCCCGCAAGTTGACATGGGAGCAATGTATCAGTTCTTTGTCAACATGATGCAGACAGGTGTTTCTGCTGGAGTAGTTGGAGGAGGAAATCAAGAAGCTCCGGTAGTCAACAACTATGCTATTTTGAGTAAGGATTATGCTCGGCTGGGAGGAAAGCTATTTATCAGAACTGAGGATGCAATTGAAGTAGAAATTGGCTGCTTCATTGCGAGAGGATTTTCGTTGATCTAGGGCTCAATGACGAGCAGAAGAGAAGGCTTCCTTTTAGACAACTTCAGGGAGCAGCGCTATACTAGTGGAACAGCATTACAATTGGAGTTAATGAGGAGACCATGATATGGGCTGAGTTCAAGAGGAGATTTGGAGAGAGGTTTATGTCGGAAATTGTTAAGTTTGCTCTGCTTAGGAAGTTTGCAAAGTTGGAGTAGGGAGATATGACTGTGGTGGAGTATGCGACGAGTGAAGAGCTAGCAAGATATGGCTATGCTACTGTAGATACTATGACTAAAAGGAATGAGAAGTTTATCAGGGGGTTGAAGCCCGAGCTTGCTAGGGCTATGTTACCACATATCAGGGGTCCTTGTGATGTTGTAGTAGAGATGGCTTTAAGGAATGAAGAGATGCTTGCTTTTCTGGAGAGAAATAAGGAAATGGAAGTCCAGGTGGGGCAGAGTCAGAAAAGAAATTTTT
Source organism: Allium fistulosum (assembly GCA_030737815.1). Taxonomy (NCBI): domain Eukaryota; kingdom Viridiplantae; phylum Streptophyta; class Magnoliopsida; order Asparagales; family Amaryllidaceae; genus Allium; species Allium fistulosum. Next base: position 370,148,632 of record CM060902.1, on the reverse strand, counting down.
TCCATGAGAAAGGATCTCAGAAGGGTGGAGCTGCAAAGAAGGGGAAGTCGGAGGCTTGTCTGCTTTAAGTGTGATAAGAAAGGGCATTTTGCTAATGAATGTCGTTCTGCAGAGGGAACGAAGGTGATTGGGAAGAAGAATATCAGGTGCTTCAACTGCGATCAAATTGGACATTACCAGAACTATTGCATGGAGTCTGCTAAGGATGGGAAAGGCAAGAATATGCATTGGAACCAACTATCTCAAGGCCAATAGCAGAGGAAAAAGGATAAGCTATGTTGGGAGGTACGCTTCTGATTCATGGTATGTCAGTTAGTGTTCTGTTTGATATAGGTGCATCACATTATTTTATATCTCGTTGTTTGGTAGATAAGCTTACCTTAGAACCCTCATACCTAGTTACTTCCTTTAAGGGTTCAAATCTGATAGGAGGTTATGCGACTCTTGGGATGAAGTGTGGCCACCTATAGTGTAACGACCCCGAATTTTATATAAATTTACATTGATAATTAAATTGATTTTTGAATAAAAATTGTAAAATTTATCGATTAAAGGGATGCGAGTTTCCCCGAATCCAAATAAAAATATATTAAATCATTTTAGAATTTAGAAATCGTAGATATATGTGAATTTATATAGTTGTGCCTATATGAATAGATTTGAAAAGATATATATATTGATAATTGGATTTAAATCTCAATATAAATGGATTAGAAATAAATGGTTTAATAATAAATGATAATAATAAATATTAGGATAAATCCTGACATCGAATTTAAAATAGAAATTTATTTATATTATAAAGTAATATTACAAAGTAAAGAGAGAAATATATATACTTAAATATGGACAAAATATGTATGTATAAAGACAAGTTAAAATTAAAAGTTGAATCTCTTGGGCCTTGTAAATGAAGACAATATGATATATTTAAGTTGAACAAAATAAATAGATAAGTATGAACACTAATACAAATACATAAGGAGTAGGATGAAATATGAAGTATGAAAGAAGACAGCAACTATATATGCACAGTTGCAAATGAAGATATATATGCAAAGGAAGAAATTATCTATCTACATACATAAAATAAAATAAGGCACAAGTACATATGAGCATACTTATACAAAGAAAAAACTGTACATATTACATAATAACAAATAGTAAGCTTGTAAACAAAAGGAGAGACACAAGCATTTAACACCCAAGCACAAAAACAATCTTCTCAGCTGAAGTATGGAACAAGACAGTAAAGTATATTCACGTACAAAGCAAGGCAAGGCATTAAATGCCATCTATTCAAAATTTTCTTTCAGCCTCCAAAGAAAAACATTTCTGTCCTATATTGTACAAACCCATATGATCCTCTTGTACAAATAACAGCATATCAACCTGTAAACTTCATTTCATTTTCGTTCAAACCATAACTTTGAAAACACTGAAAGGAAAATAAAAGCAAACATCACTATTTGTTTACAACTTCAAATCCAATTTACACAACAAAACAGATTCAAGAAGATTCAAACTGCAGTTTCAAATAATAGAAGTTCTCTGTTCTTCCATTCAAGGTGAGCAAACTCACTTGAACCCATCTATATGTTTTGATATGTGTATTGATACTTGAAGTTTTTGTTGTGAAAAATGTGTTAGTTGTTAATTATGTCTGCATGCTTGTAGATATATGTGCAAGTATATATTACTCTGTTGAATTTCAGGTTTGAATCCCCTAAACTAAATTCAATATCTTCTCATATAATCAATTTTACGCCTTGATCTCTAAACAAAAAATGGTTGTAATAGTGTAAAATCATTTCTAGAAAAGATTTCAAGTAAAAATATTGATTGAATATTTTGAAAAGAAAAAAATACAGTGAAATCTCAAAACCATGTTAAAATTCGACTTCAATGATTTCTTGTTTCAGGTATATAATCTGATTCGTTATACATATCTAGGATTTTTAAAAGCAAAACCATGATTTTTAAGGTAGTGAATCACGAGAAATCGAGTGTTGAACGTTATATGGGTTTCGAGTATTTTCTGGTGATCCGCTTGATCTTGGAGGTTGAGTTTGCTCCTGTAGGTGGAGAAGTGATCTGTGAGGATGGGAAAATTATCAGTTTTAGGTAAATTGCATTTTGGTGATGATGATTTTGATTTGAAGCTTTGGAACCCTAGTTTTACGGGGTTAGATAAAATTGATCACTTCGGCATTTGTAGACGACCGAGTTCGATGGAACTCTGGGGAATGGTTGCGGGGACATGGTCGAAGCTGTAGCCAGAGGTGGTGGTACTCCGGTGGTCGGAGTTTGAAGTGCGGTGGAGTTTCCAGGTTTTCGAGGGGGAACCTGATTTTTTTGTTTCCAGGTTTAGGATGACGAGCTCGATTTTGATTTGAGCGAGAGGGTGGCTTCGGAGAGGTTGCGATCACGTCTGGAAGTGGTGGGCGACGTGTTGAAGTTCGAGTGGGTGGTCGGAGGTGGCCAGAGCCACGGTGCACGTGCACCGTGCCCATTGAAGCACTGAGGAATTTTGTTGGGTGCAGGATAATTTTGACTCGGGGAAAGGAAGCGTTTTTCTCGGGTTTCATCTGTGTTTTGCGTGAGAGACTCGTAACAGTTCTCTTTAAAAAAAAAAAATTCTTTTTACAGATTTGAATATAAAGAAGTAAGTATGAGAGAAGGGGAGGAAGAACTCGGGGTTTGTTTAAGTGCAGCAGTTATAAAAGTTAATAACTTTGTTTTTTTACAAGTCTTAAACACTGCAACTTAATAAAGGTTTTATTGTTTAAGTCAAGGATTTAATACAAGAATTAATTATTGTCGTAAATACTTTAACAATGTTTTTAAAACGCATAATTATTATTAAGCAATTAATTTAAGTATAAAGGTTAATTAACAGTAAAATTGTAGTTAATGATGATTTGATTTCCAAAAGTTTAAGAGGAGCTTTAAGATGTTGATTAAACTAAATAATTAATTGAATTATTTTAGAAAGTATTTAAGAATAATTACTTTATAATTGTAAGTAAAGATAAATTAATGATGAAGTGATTTATAAATTATAATTAACTACTTGAGTTAATTAATGTATGACTCATAGTTAACTAAATTAATTATTTGTTAATAAATCAAAGGATTAATTAATAATTATGATTAATTAAGATTTAATAATTAAAGATCAATTAATTCATTTAATTAAGAATAATTAGTTAATGATTAAGGGTTAACCAATAAATTTGAAAGAAAGATTTTCAAATAATTTGTAATTAAATTACGATAATTAACCTGGATTATTAAATTGATACATCTGATTTAAATTAATCAGTTGATTAATAAATTCACTTATGAATGTTTGGATTCTATTGGATGATTTGATTGTTTGATATTCCTGATATATGATGCTTTGTGATACGTCCTGATTTATGTCGTGATCTGTGATTCCTGTTTCTGTGATATATTACTATATGAATATGAAAACCCCTTGACCCGTAAACGACATTTGGAATTTCGATGCGACAGGGAGTCGGATTCCAGTTGGATATCCGAAACCCACATCGAATTGTAATGATGAATCTTTGTTACTGATAAATTTATTTTATCTATGAATCTGTGAATGAAGATAAGCGTTATGTGTTATACCGCTTATCGATATATCTGTGATGATTGATGTTGTGCACTATTGTGTGAAACCCCCGGACCACACTTATACACACACAAATATGGATTTCACGTGGAAATCGGTTAAGTCACAGATAATTTAAATTTGATGTTTTTGAAATTGAAATTTTAATTTCAATTGATTTTGAAATTTGAAATTTGGGGTTTAAAGTGAAAAGCTTTTGAAATGGAATTTCAAAGATAAAAGTTATTTTGAATAACTTAACCGAGTTTTTGAAAATTTAAATAATTAAATTTTAATTTGAATTCAAGTTTGAAATTAAATCTATGATTTGGAAACTAGGGATAAAAGATGATATAAATGTGTTTGTATGAATTAAACCATTTCAAAAGTATAATTTTGGGAATTTGAATTTAAACCAAGGATTTCAACTCGTATGAATGAATCAGATTTCCAAATTGAAAACTGTTGTTTTCAAATGATAAAAGCTTTTAGATAAGAAAAGAAATTCCAGTTTAAATTAAAGGAATTTCAAGTGAATTGAAAAATGGATTTTCCAAACTATGAATGAATTCTTTTTGAAAGCTATGAATTAAATCTGTCTATTTTTAACAGATTTAAAGTGATGATTTGTTTAAACCATTCGAAATGAAATTGTTTTGAAAGCTATGAGTTAAATCTTTGATTTAAAGATTTAACGAGTTAATCAAATTGAAATGGAAATTGATTTGGAAAATCTGTAAATGAATCTTTGTGAAACTGGGTGAACTTTATGAATTAAATCTTTTATTTAAAAGATTAAAATGTGGAAATCGTTTTAAACCATTGAGGGTTGTTGAAATGAATCTTTTTGTTTAAAAGATTTGAAATGGTAATTTGTTAAACCATTTGAAAAGAAAGTTTGGGTTTAAGTTGTGACTTAATTGAAATCCCAATATCCGTATGTTTTTAAATATTCGCTCACTATTCGGGTTAGCCGGGAAAGGACCTTTGGGTCGTATAACTCATTCCGAATAGTGATACGTCGTATATGGATAGCATTCGAAGACTGGTGTTGAAGACCGGATATTTTTCGAAAATGAAAGGACAACCTGTCGAATGTCTCTGCACTGAGTCGCGCCGGTATAGAGATTTATATCACTCTTTTATGACGGGAAGTCCGGACGTGATTGGAAATTATCCGGAATTGCAAGGGCTTCGTGAGAAGTGCCTTCGGTTCTGTTCGAACCCGGAACAGACTTGTATGGATACATGTCTGACATTACACTTTGAGATATAAAGCCGATTTCTTTCAAATACATTTCTGTTGGTGGCGGAGAATTTATTCTCTTAGCTTAACACCCTTCTCTGAGACGTACGAGCTCAGAGGTTATGTAGTTGAAATTTATCAGCGATATATCCCAATTTGGTAATGTGACATGCTGCGTGTTGCTGTGTGATGATCAGTGTTTGATCATTTGTGATATGATCATTTGTTTGATCTTATATCTTTGTGATCATAGGTTGATCATTCGTTTGACCCGAAGCATGGCTTTGTGATAAAGCGTAGCTTTGTGGACGAGACTTCGTCGAGCCTCACACCCCGGAAATGGTCGAAACAGGAATGTTGCGGCAAGGTTATGAGGGTCGCGCCCTTTAGGGTATGTCATTTCCTTCTGGAAAGGGGTGGTGTCATGGTATGGAGCCCAGATACTTACTCATGTGGATACACTTTCTTTATGATGTGTGATGTTGGATACCGAGCTCGGATAAAGGTCCCAAAGGACCGGGAGGTGGCATATTCGTGAGTTACCTGTTACAGGGGTAACCCGGCCTTGTTAGCAGAGAGCAGTTTGTCTCTCGGGACGTCCCGCCAGAGGCGATCCCATTCGGCAGGAGGAAAGGAAGTTCCTTAGCCTGACCATTTGTTGGAAAATCCAAAGAAACAATACGTGACTTGTATGGTTTTAGTTGTATTACCTGCTATGGAATGTGGCGGTAACCTGCTATTGAACATAGTAGCTATAGTAGGCATACGATACTGGTCGTATGTTGGCTAAGATTAATATTATACTTTCGAAATGTTTTCTGCACTATGCACTAATAATAATAATCCAATGTTTGCGTAGTAAGCATCTTTGACTATCATAAGAAGAAATCTCCTCCAATTCTGCGTTTGCATTGTGTGTGTGGCGGGAGGTCTTATGGTAGTTTCATTTTCCAAAAGCATTGCGGTTTTCAATGTTTAAATTCTTTTATTGTTTGTTTTTAAGATAAACTGTTTTTGTTGCTCACACCAGTCCCATGACTGATCCGGAGTTTATTGTTCCTTTCCTAAACTCTGGGTGCTCATAATTTCCAACACGAGCAGTCTAGAGTTGGGGTTTTCAGATATTCAGGTTTAGTAGGTTATCTGGAGCTAGTTCAGTCTTTGGATCGGACTGCACTTGCTTATTCTTGGTGTATCGTTATTGGGAGTTCGAGCTACTGCTGGAGTTCTCTCTTGAAGACTATCTTAGGGTTATTTGTTCCGCTGCTGGTGTTATCGTTTTCTTTTCCGCTGCTATTTGTTGTATCATATCTCTGATGTATATAGATATTCATTGTATCATCATTGTATCTGGATATTGTATCAGATGTTGTATATCTATATTCTTTTTATTCCGCTGTGTTATTTACTTAATGTTGTTATAAGCTCCGGAGAACCAGATTTGGCATTTGAATCTACGGCATTTTGAGTACAAGTGGAGTACGGGTGCTGATTTTCGAAGGCCAACTTTTGGGTCTTTACAAGTGGTATCAGAGCTAAGGTTGAACTTTAGCTCAGGAGTATAACACATTAAGTAGCTCATTAGAGATAGAGTGAAGTAAACTCTAGAATGAGTATCCTCAGATATCCGTCTGAACGTCTCAGTAAATTCTCTTACTATCCACTGATAGTAAGTATGAGTGCAAGAAGAGGACAAGATAGGAGACAGGGAAATACGACTATGAATGGTTAATACCCTGCAATAGTGGAAGCAATCTTTTCTCTATCAATCTCTTTTGATCGTCATCTTTTCTCAATTCTTCGATAATTTCTGGTAGATCCAGAAAGAAGATTCGATATGGGACGTAAACTCCGGGTGGACCGAAATTGTTTGTTTGGATAAATTGTTTGCATTGGTTGCTATGGTTGATAGGTATATTTTAGTTTTAAACTAAAAAGTTTTGAAATCGTATCCATCTATCTATCTATTCTTTGGGTCCCGATATGTTCTACGAATGGTTAGTTATCATTTTGAACTAACCAATGCCAATCTTGTGAAGTGTTAAACAGATTTGTTCTTGTATCTATTATCGATATTCTGATTTGGTAAGCCAAATGCAGAATAGATATTCAGTTTGATTCAATGAAATATTCTCCATCTATCTTTTTGTCTCCTTGGTAATTTCGAGGACGAAATTCTTTTAAGGAGGGAAGTCTGTAACGACCCCGAATTTTATATAAATTTACATTGATAATTAAATTGATTTTTGAATAAAAATTGTAAAATTTATCGATTAAAGGGATGCGAGTTTCCCCGAATCCAAATAAAAATATATTAAATCATTTTAGAATTTAGAAATCGTAGATATATGTGAATTTATATAGTTGTGCCTATATGAATAGATTTGAAAAGATATATATATTGATAATTGGATTTAAATCTCAATATAAATGGATTAGAAATAAATGGTTTAATAATAAATGATAATAATAAATATTAGGATAAATCCTGACATCGAATTTAAAATAGAAATTTATTTATATTATAAAGTAATATTACAAAGTAAAGAGAGAAATATATATACTTAAATATGGACAAAATATGTATGTATAAAGACAAGTTAAAATTAAAAGTTGAATCTCTTGGGCCTTGTAAATGAAGACAATATGATATATTTAAGTTGAACAAAATAAATAGATAAGTATGAACACTAATACAAATACATAAGGAGTAGGATGAAATATGAAGTATGAAAGAAGACAGCAACTATATATGCACAGTTGCAAATGAAGATATATATGCAAAGGAAGAAATTATCTATCTACATACATAAAATAAAATAAGGCACAAGTACATATGAGCATACTTATACAAAGAAAAAACTATACATATTACATAATAACAAATAGTAAGCTTGTAAACAAAAGGAGAGACACAAGCATTTAACACCCAAGCACAAAAACAATCTTCTCAGCTGAAGTATGGAACAAGACAGTAAAGTATATTCACGTACAAAGCAAGGCAAGGCATTAAATGCCATCTATTCAAAATTTTCTTTCAGCCTCCAAAGAAAAACATTTCTGTCCTATATTGTACAAACCCATATGATCCTCTTGTACAAATAACAGCATATCAACCTGTAAACTTCATTTCATTTTCGTTCAAACCATAACTTTGAAAACACTGAAAGGAAAATAAAAGCAAACATCACTATTTGTTTACAACTTCAAATCCAATTTACACAACAAAACAGATTCAAGAAGATTCAAACTGCAGTTTCAAATAATAGAAGTTCTCTGTTCTTCCATTCAAGGTGAGCAAACTCACTTGAACCCATCTATATGTTTTGATATGTGTATTGATACTTGAAGTTTTTGTTGTGAAAAATGTGTTAGTTGTTAATTATGTCTGCATGCTTGTAGATATATGTGCAAGTATATATTACTCTGTTGAATTACAGGTTTGAATCCCCTAAACTAAATTCAATATCTTCTCATATAATCAATTTTACGCCTTGATCTCTAAACAAAAAATGGTTGTAATAGTGTAAAATCATTTCTAGAAAAGATTTCAAGTAAAAATATTGATTGAATATTTTGAAAAGAAAAAAATACAGTGAAATCTCAAAACCATGTTAAAATTCGACTTCAATGATTTCTTGTTTCAGGTATATAATCTGATTCGTTATACATATCTAGGATTTTTAAAAGCAAAACCATGATTTTTAAGGTAGTGAATCACGAGAAATCGAGTGTTGAACGTTATATGGGTTTCGAGTATTTTCTGGTGATCCGCTTGATCTTGGAGGTTGAGTTTGCTCCTGTAGGTGGAGAAGTGATCTGTGAGGATGGGAAATTATCAGTTTTAGGTAAATTGCATTTTGGTGATGATGATTTTGATTTGAAGCTTTGGAACCCTAGTTTTACGGGGTTAGATAAAATTGATCACTTCGGCATTTGTAGACGACCGAGTTCGATGGAACTCTGGGGAATGGTTGCGGGGACATGGTCGAAGCTGTAGCCAGAGGTGGTGGTACTCCGGTGGTCGGAGTTTGAAGTGCGGTGGAGTTTCCAGGTTTTCGAGGGGGAACCTGATTTTTTTGTTTCCAGGTTTAGGATGACGAGCTCGATTTTGATTTGAGCGAGAGGGTGGCTTCGGAGAGGTTGCGATCACGTCTGGAAGTGGTGGGCGACGTGTTGAAGTTCGAGTGGGTGGTCGGAGGTGGCCAGAGCCACGGTGCACGTGCACCGTGCCCATTGAAGCACTGAGGAATTTTGTTGGGTGCAGGATAATTTTGACTCGGGGAAAGGAAGCGTTTTTCTCGGGTTTCATCTGTGTTTTGCGTGAGAGACTCGTAACAGTTCTCTTTAAAAAAAAAAAATTCTTTTTACAGATTTGAATATAAAGAAGTAAGTATGAGAGAAGGGGAGGAAGAACTCGGGGTTTGTTTAAGTGCAGCAGTTATAAAAGTTAATAACTTTGTTTTTTTACAAGTCTTAAACACTGCAACTTAATAAAGGTTTTATTGTTTAAGTCAAGGATTTAATACAAGAATTAATTATTGTCGTAAATACTTTAACAATGTTTTTAAAACGCATAATTATTATTAAGCAATTAATTTAAGTATAAAGGTTAATTAACAGTAAAATTGTAGTTAATGATGATTGGATTTCCAAAAGTTTAAGAGGAGCTTTAAGATGTTGATTAAACTAAATAATTAATTGAATTATTTTAGAAAGTATTTAAGAATAATTACTTTATAATTGTAAGTAAAGATAAATTAATGATGAAGTGATTTATAAATTATAATTAACTACTTGAGTTGATTAATGTATGACTCATAGTTAACTAAATTAATTATTTGTTAATAAATCAAAGGATTAATTAATAATTATGATTAATTAAGATTTAATAATTAAAGATCAATTAATTCATTTAATTAAGAATAATTAGTTAATGATTAAGGGTTAACCAATAAATTTGAAAGAAAGATTTTCAAATAATTTGTAATTAAATTACGATAATTAACCTGGATTATTAAATTGATACATCTAATTTAAATTAATCAGTTGATTAATAAATTCACTTATGAATGTTTGGATTCTATTGGATGATTTGATTGTTTGATATTCCTGATATATGATGCTTTGTGATACGTCCTGATTTATGTCGTGATCTGTGATTCCTGTTTCTGTGATATATTACTATATGAATATGAAAACCCCTTGACCCGTAAACGACATTTGGAATTTCGATGCGACAGGGAGTCGGATTCCAGTTGGATATCCGAAACCCACATCGAATTGTAATGATGAATCTTTGTTACTGATAAATTTATTTTATCTATGAATCTGTGAATGAAGATAAGCGTTATGTGTTATACCGCTTATCGATATATCTGTGATGATTGATGTTGTGCACTATTGTGTGAAACCCCCGGACCACACTTATACACACACAAATATGGATTTCACGTGGAAATCGGTTAAGTCACAGATAATTTAAATTTGATGTTTTTGAAATTGAAATTTTAATTTCAATTGATTTTGAAATTTGAAATTTGGGGTTTAAAGTGAAAAGCTTTTGAAATGGAATTTCAAAGATAAAAGTTATTTTGAATAACTTAACCGAGTTTTTGAAAATTTAAATAATTAAATTTTAATTTGAATTCAAGTTTGAAATTAAATCTATGATTTGGAAACTAGGGATAAAAGATGATATAAATGTGTTTGTATGAATTAAACCATTTCAAAAGTATAATTTTGGGAATTTGAATTTAAACCAAGGATTTCAACTCGTATGAATGAATCAGATTTCCAAATTGAAAACTGTTGTTTTCAAATGATAAAAGCTTTTAGATAAGAAAAGAAATTCTAGTTTAAATTAAAGGAATTTCAAGTGAATTGAAAAATGGATTTTCCAAACTATGAATGAATTCTTTTTGAAAGCTATGAATTAAATCTGTCTATTTTTAACAGATTTAAAGTGATGATTTGTTTAAACCATTCGAAATGAAATTGTTTTGAAAGCTATGAGTTAAATCTTTGATTTAAAGATTTAACGAGTTAATCAAATTGAAATGGAAATTGATTTGGAAAATCTGTAAATGAATCTTTGTGAAACTGGGTGAACTTTATGAATTAAATCTTTTATTTAAAAGATTAAAATGTGGAAATCGTTTTAAACCATTGAGGGTTGTTGAAATGAATCTTTTTGTTTAAAAGATTTGAAATGGTAATTTGTTAAACCATTTGAAAAGAAAGTTTGGGTTTAAGTTGTGACTTAATTGAAATCCCAATATCCGTATGTTTTTAAATATTCGCTCACTATTCGGGTTAGCCGGGAAAGGACCTTTGGGTCGTATAACTCATTCCGAATAGTGATACGTCGTATATGGATAGCATTCGAAGACCGGTGTTGAAGACCGGATATTTTTCGAAAATGAAAGGACAACCTGTCGAATGTCTCTGCACTGAGTCGCGCCGGTATAGAGATTTATATCACTCTTTTGTGACGGGAAGTCCGGACGTGATTGGAAATTATCCGGAATTGCAAGGGCTTCGTGAGAAGTGCCTTCGGTTCTGTTCGAACCCGGAACAGACTTGTATGGATACATGTCTGACATTACACTTTGAGATATAAAGCCGATTTCTTTCAAATACATTTCTGTTGGTGGCGGAGAATTTATTCTCTTAGCTTAACACCCTTCTCTGAGACGTACGAGCTCAGAGGTTATGTAGTTGAAATTTATCAGCGATATATCCCAATTTGGTAATGTGACATGCTGAGTGTTGCTGTGTGATGATCAGTGTTTGATCATTTGTGATATGATCATTTGTTTGATCTTATATCTTTGTGATCATAGGTTGATCATTCGTTTGACCCGAAGCATGGCTTTGTGACAAAGCGTAGCTTTGTGGACGAGACTTCGTCGAGCCTCACACCCCGGAAATGGTCGAAACAGGAATGTTGCGGCAAGGTTATGAGGGTCGCGCCCTTTAGGGTATGTCATTTCCTTCTGGAAAGGGGTGGTGTCATGGTATGGAGCCCAGATACTTACTCATGTGGATACACTTTCTTTATGATGTGTGATGTTGGATACCGAGCTCGGATAAAGGTCCCAAAGGACCGGGAGGTGGCATATTCGTGAGTTACCTGTTACAGGGGTAACCCGGCCTTGTTAGCAGAGAGCAGTTTGTCTCTCGGGACGTCCCGCCAGAGGCGATCCCATTCGGCAGGAGGAAAGGAAGTTCCTTAGCCTGACCATTTGTTGGAAAATCCAAAGAAACAATACGTGACTTGTACGGTTTTAGTTGTATTACCTGCTATGGAATGTGGCGGTAACCTGCTATTGAACATAGTAGCTATAGTAGGCATACGATACTGGTCGTATGTTGGCTAAGATTAATATTATACTTTCGAAATGTTTTCTGCACTATGCACTAATAATAATAATCCAATGTTTGCGTAGTAAGCATCTTTGACTATCATAAGAAGAAATCTCCTCCAATTCTGCGTTTGCATTGTGTGTGTGGCGGGAGGTCTTATGGTAGTTTCATTTTCCAAAAGCATTGCGGTTTTCAATGTTTAAATTCTTTTATTGTTTGTTTTTAAGATAAACTGTTTTTGTTGCTCACACCAGTCCCATGACTGATCCGGAGTTTATTGTTCCTTTCCTAAACTCTGGGTGCTCATAATTTCCTACACGAGCAGTCTAGAGTTGGGGTTTTCAGATATTCAGGTTTAGTAGGTTATCTGGAGCTAGTTCAGTCTTTGGATCGGACTGCACTTGCTTATTCTTGGTATATCGTTATTGGGAGTTCGAGCTACTGCTGGAGTTCTCTCTTGAAGACTATCTTAGAGTTATTTGTTCCGCTGCTGGTGTTATCGTTTTCTTTTCCGCTGCTATTTGTTGTATCATATCTCTGATGTATATAGATATTCATTGTATCATCATTGTATCTGGATATTGTATCAGATGTTGTATATCTATATTCTTTTTATTCCGCTGTGTTATTTACTTAATGTTGTTATAAGCTCCGGAGAACCAGATTTGGCATTTGAATCTACGGCATTTTGAGTACAAGTGGAGTACGGGTGCTGATTTTCGAAGGCCAACTTTTGGGTCTTTACATATAGTTTTATTTATTAGGTCATACCTTTATTTGCAGTTTGCATGTGTTTGATTTCATAGGGTTTGGAATTATTTTGGGTATGGATTGGTTAAGTAAATACGATGCTAGGATATTTTGCCATGATAGGGTAATATCACTTAGACACCCTGACTGTAGTCGTAACGACCCGCAAATTTATCACTTGGATAAACTATAATAATTTTTAAAATATTTAGATATTGGTTTAAAAGTAAGAAATAATCATGTTTTAAGTGATAAATAATAATAGTTATTTTGTTTGGTAAAAATATTTGCGGACAATCTACCGAGGTAAAATAGTGATAATTTGTAAATATCATCCTAGTTAAAATATCGGTAAAACAGTCGAAAATCATTTTATCAATAAAATTGCTTTTAAACAATAAGGATCGTGCATGGCTCTGGATTCATACACTAATATTTGTATTCAAACAAGATTATGAAATAAAATAATTTATTTTATTTTTTGGAAATAAAATGTATTTATGACATTGACAGTTGATATCATCGGTTTTATATATTTCTTTGGAAATTCAAGTTAAGTTTAAATATGAAATAAATGGGTTTTTATTTACAAATAAACCTATTTTAATCATTTAATAATGATGGTAAAATATTTTTTAAAATTTGTTTACCAAAGTAGATAGTTCGTAGAAAAATAGAAAATGTAACCGAAGAACGTTTTCCGGAATTTCGACTTTTCGACACCGAAAAGTTGTCAGGAACGTTTTTCGCTTTTGTGCACCATATGTACACATATAAGAGATAATTAACAATATAATAATACTCTTAATTATAGATTATCTTATGTTAATTATGTTTAGCAAGTGATGTGACAAGTCATGGTTTTAAAAATAATAACTTATATATATAAGTATATATCAATATCTCTTGTCATATCTTAGCCTTATCATCATTATCCATCATGACCTAGAGGATGTGACTAGAGAGAGGGGATGTGACATATGAGGAGGAGAAAGGTGGTGATGCGACTTGAATAATGACATGTTAGGATATTTTAATCTAAGGTTAGATTGGTAATTTTCCTACTTTCTTTCATCTATAAATACACATCAACTTCACCATATTTTCATTTACTTCTCCATTTCCATTTCACTAAAGCTTTCTTCATGTTTCATGGCTTCTTATGTTAGTTTGAGTTTTTTTTTAAACTCAAAAGATTTAAATTGTTTTAAAGATGCTAATTTGTTTTTAAACTCTTTCTTCTCCATTTTTCCTCTAATTTATTCGGCCATAACTTCCTCTATTTTACACAAAATCAAGATTTTCTTTTTTTTCAAATCGTATAAAATTTCAGTATCTACAACTTTCTTTTTTACCACCTTTTCTAATTTCAAGCTTAGGTTTGTCAAAATATCATTTCTTTGCAATGTACTTTTAAACTCAGAAATTCAGGTCCAAAAATAGTTCTTCTTCTTTTGACCATATCTACTTAAAAAAAATTTGAGGGGTTCCTTTTTTTAAATTGTAGAGAAAAGAATTTTCTAAAACTTTTCTTTTTATCACCTTTTCCAAATCCAAGAGTAATATGTCCAAAAATCAAGTGGAAGATGACATATTTTTGGGATGATTTTGTGCATCTAAGGCATTTCAAGTTTCAAAGATTTTCAGTGAGTAAAACTGCTTTATTTTGGAAAATTCTTTGACTTTATTATGATGTGTTATTGTGGTGATAATATGATGACAAAATTGAATGGTTATTATGTTGGTCGATGGTGATTTCATGGATGTTATGTTCGGTATTGAATTTAAGATTTGAATGTGATGTTGTCAAGTTAGTAAGCATATAACCTTATGTTTGCATGTGTGTTTCATTATGATGTTAAGAGTATGGTAGTATGGATGTATGGTTGTGATTTAAGAATCAAGTACGTTGAGTTGAAACAAAGTTAACAACTTTGGTGTTGCGACGGACGTGAGATCCGATTTGAAATCAAAGCTATGATTTCTAGTTTCAAAGTTTGAAAAAAGTTAAAAGTTTTATCTTGGTTTAAGGTTTCAAAAACTTTTGAAATATTATTTCAAAACATGCAGGAGAAATAAATTAAGTGAAGTATTTCACCTAAAATAAGATAGAGCGAACTACGCTCATAGCGATAGTCGCTACGGATGCAGTTTGACAAAAATTCACGATTTCCATCTTTAAGTGATATATTTTGGAATTGTTTTGCAAAATTTTCCAAACTTAATTAGTAACATAAAAAGAGATTAAGTTTAGATTATTTAATAATTTATTTAATTAATAAAAAAATTAAAGGTAATTAGCACTTAATTAGTAATTAAGTGATTAGGGTTAAGTAACACTTAAGGAAGGTTAATGACTAATTATTGATTAATAAGATTTTAATTAGTGGTTAATGAAGATAAGAAGAAATTAAATGGTTAATTATTATTTAATTAGGTTAATTAGTTGATTAATTATTATTTAATTAAGTGATTATTAAATTAATTTTTAATTAATTAGGGTTTAACTAATAATGAATTGTTTAAACCTTAACTAAGATGCATTAAGAAGTTAACTTAACTAACTTCATTAAGTTAACTAAAGTTTAATTATTAATTAATCTTGATTTAATTAATGTATAATTAGGGTTAAGCAAACTAAATATACTTTAATCTTTTCAAAGGTTGTTTTAAACCCAATCGGTTATATTTTAATTCAATTTTCTTTTTAAGATTAATTTATTTTAAATCAAAGGATCTCTCGTCTGGACCATTAAGTAGCCAAATGAATTAAAGTAGTGATTATAAAACGTTGACACGTTTTATGGGAAGTAAGTTGACTTGTATTTAGCATAAATGTTGCATATCGGTAACGTGATAAACACATGGAAGTTAATTTCAATAAGCGGGTTATGGTAACTTAAGCATATAGAATATACTTCTATATGTACATTTTCCACCGATAATGAATGTATCTATATTTGTATCTTGGACATCTACCTATGATTGATTGTATGATGTGTTTGAATCCCTTACATATCTGATGTTAGGCAATACCCATGATATAAATTGGATAAGTAAACCCAAATTTAATGATTCATTGTAGTCATTAAGCCTCCGTTTGGTTTTGGGAAGTTAATATTTCATTTTCTTTTAAAATGGTCTTCAAGGTTATTCTATTTTAAACCTGGTATTTGAAGAATGATTTGACAATTGTTTTGAATATTATATAAAGAAGTTTATGAATAATTTTGGGGTAATCATAAAACGAGTTTTAGAAATAGTTTTGAATATTTATAAAAAGATTTTATTAATGGGTTTGGATGTTTATAAAGGGAAGTTTTATACAAGGTTTTAAATTTATAAAGAAGTTATATAACCAGGTTTGAATAATTATTAAGAGTTTCATAAATGAGTATGGAAGTTGATATATGTTTTGTAAATGGGTTTGGGTTAATGCAAAAAAGAATTCATGGATAAAGGAATTTATAAAAGAATTTATTGAAAATAATTACAATAGGAAATTGAGGTTTGGGTTTCTCGAGGCTGACCTTTTAAAAAAAATGGTGGTATGGAATATCCGTTCCACACTTACACCCAAAGAATAGTTCTTAGAGTTACCCTTTTCTCTAATTTAAATAATGTAGTTAAGTCGTTTTTCGGGATTTGGTAATGCGAAATCATACAAATGCTTTGTGAATATACTTAAGTCAGAAAGATAAGTATATGATTGTTTTTGAAAGAGATTTATTAAACAAAGATATGTTTTGTGACTTAGTGGTTGCAATGGATAAATAAATCTCAAATGGAATTGGTTGTTGTTTGTTTATTTGATAGTTAAATAACCGACTATCAAGTTTGACCCAATTTCACCTAAGAAGTATGAATGTAAATTTGAGTTCCCCGATGAAGACTCGAAAACTTACTTCCAAAAGAACCGTGAATAAGTCAACCGGAAATTATCGGTTGTTGGTATGGAGAGACCGGGATCGGATTTATATATTCAAAAACCACTCTGAACCAACATGTACGTTCGAGTGGAAGACATCTTGATGATGATTGAAGATGGTTCTCTTTGAAGTGCAAAGGCTACTGATACTAATCCTGAGGGTCATTCCAAAATGGATGTAGTAAAATTAGTGCCTTCGGTTTCGTTCAGACCTAGAACGAACTTGTATGGATGAATGTTGGCATTGTATTGACGCCTAGTGGGCGGTGTTAGCATTCCAAGATGGATTGCTATTCAGAAAGGTAAAACGTAGTCTCAAGCTTCATCAACCAGGAATGACTAAAATAGGGGATATGCAACAGGGCTATGTAGGTCGCACACATTTGGGTATATCATCGCCCTTCTAGATATATACACAATCATAAGTGAATTCGTGTATGTGGGAACGCTCGGTTAAAGGTTGCAATGCAACTGGGCTGATGATATATTTGGAACTATCCAGCAAGGGGTAGGCCGGTCCTGTGTTGGCAAGGGTCGTTAGGTACGACCTCGGTACATTTTCTAGAGGTGTACTGTGACGGGCGATACCCCAGAAGCCCAGTCATTAGTTGGAATCCATTCTCCAATATGTGCCTTACGTTTTTGATTGTAGAGCCTAGTACGTTGGAATGTGAGATGCAAGCATTTCAGCTATTTTATCTATTTACTTTAAACCTAGACACTATGATAACATCACTTGGTTCTGATGTAAAATGTTTTGGTAATTGTAAGGTAAAACCAGTCCGTTTTTATGTGCGATGCGGTCTTACGAGATACCTTTTGTTTGAAAAGTTTTCAAATGTAGAAATTAGTTTGGTTGTTACTTATTATCGAGTTTTACTCACGTTGGTTTACCAGACTGACTCGGGCATTATTCCATGTAATGCTCGGGTCAGACCGAGCATGTTTTCCCAGGTTTAGCTGGATCCTTTGAAGTTGGAGAGGAGCTGGATGGTCAAGACGTATTCACGTATATTTTTACTTCCACTGTATTACAGAGTCTGTATGTTTTTCAATGTGAGGACAGGTTTCTATAACTGTCCAAAAATTTAGGGTAAGTCTAATGTACTCTGATGTTGTATATATGAATAAAGATGTTTCCTTTTCGTAAAGTTCATTGTTGTATTATATATTATTCGATGCGTTGTGATATTCTGTGTTGTTTAGTTTTCTTCTATCCTCTACCTTCTTCTTTCACCCTAACAAATCAGTATTTCCAGCACTTGAATTTTCTGCATGTGATGCAGTGGACGTATTAGTGTTTATTTTCGAGTGTCGAAAATCCATTTTGTTAAAGTAGTGATCAGATTGTATATACAGTAGAAAACCCTAGTTGTGAGGTGAATGCTTTGTTGGGTGTTGTGGAGGTGGAAGACGAGTTAGATCAAGTTTTCATTGTGAGAGAATTTGCAGATGTTTTTGAACCGGTAGTGGAACTGCCATCGAAACGAGCTATTGAGTTTCGGATAGATTTAGTACCTGGAGCAGAACCAGTAAGTAGACCACCAAGTAGGATGACACCTACCGAGATGAGGGATGAAGGTGCAGTTGATGGATTTGGAAGGCAAGAATTTTATTAGGCCAAGCAGTTCACCTTGGGGAGTAGCCACAGTGTTTTCCAAGAAGCCGGACGGATCATTAAGGTTATGTATCGATTATAGTAAGTTGAATGAGAAGACGATAAAGAATCGACAGCTGTTACCTAGAATTGACGATTTGTTCGACCAGTTGAGTGGAGCCAAGGTATTTTCCCAATTGGATTTGGCGACAGGTTTCCATCAGCTTAGAGTAGCATAGGATAGTATTCTTTTGACAGCGTTTAGAACTAGATATGGATCGTATGAATGGTTAGTGATGTTGTTCGGACTAACTAATGTGCCAGCATTCTGTGGATTTGATGAATCGAATTTTTCGAGAGCACTTGGATAGGTTCGTGTTGGTATTTATAGATGAAATTTTGGTATACTCCAAGGATGAAAGAAAGCATGAAGTTCATCTTAGAGTGGTCCTTGAAACGTTAAGGCGACATCAATTGAAGGCGAGTTTTCGAAGTGTCATTTCTAGAAGAAGGAAGTGAAGTTTCTTAGTCGTGTAGTCTTAGAGAAAGGGTTGTCTGTAGATCCGACTAAGATCGAAGCAGTGAATAATTGGAAGAGACCCGAGACAATGACTGAGATAAATAATTTTCTTGGACTAGCTTGGTATTATCGAAGATTCATTAAAGACTTTTCGCGGATAGCTGCACTAATGACCAAGCTAACACAAAAAGGTTTGAAGTTTGTTTGGACCAATAAGTGTGAGGAAGCATTCCAAAGCTTGAAACACTTATTGACTAATGCACCTGTGTTAGTTGTTCCGAAAGGGAATCAGGACTTGGTAGTATACACAAATGCTTGTGGAACTGTGTTAGGAGCCGCGTTAACGTAAAGAGGTAAACTGATTACTTATGCATCTTGATAGCTTTGACCGCATGCGATTAGGTACCCAACTCACGATTTGGAATTAGCTGTGGTGATTTTTGCGTTGAAGGTGTGGATACCTTACCTTTTGGAAGAAAGATTCGAGTTATATACAGATCATAAGTCATTGAAGTATTTATTCTCTCGGAAGGAGCTGAATATGAGACATCAAAGGTGGTTAGAGTTTTTAGCTGCTTCTGACTTTGGTATTGAGTACACACCGGGAAAGGGCAATAAGGTTGCAGACGCACTTAGTAGAAAACATTAGAATGCAGTGTTAGCGATGATTGCTGAGTGGAAAGATTTGGAAGCGTTGACGACATGCAAAGTGCGGTGGGGATCTGAAGTTAGATCTAATAAGGAGACCGCTATGTTGTCATGTTTAGAAGTTCGACTAGTTATGATTAAGAATATTTCTTCTAAACAGATGGAGGATCCAGTATTAGCTGAGCGGATCAAGAAGATAAGGGATGTTGGATCTTGAGTTTTGATTGCTGACATGACACAATGATTCATGAATCTGCGACTACTACAACAACCAGACTCAACGATTCGAAGTATGGTTTGTATAGTCTATATATTTTAACTAGAGTCATGAAATATGTATATAGAGTCTAGTCTAGTTGCTTTGTTAAGATCTTTCCTCAAGAACCATCACTCTCATTCACATACTCACAAACACTTGCAATCGGTTTAAAACAATCACTTTTCGAATTCAAATGCACACAGATTTCACTGAACTACATAGTTCAGTCGACTGAACCAGTGTATATAATTTTTTTATAAAATACACGGACCAGTCGACTGACGACATCTATTCATTCGACCGAGTCTGTTCATGCTATCATACTTTTTCATGTTTTTGAATTCAGTCGACTGAATGATCAAGGTCATCCGACTGAATCCTGTAATTGTCATTTTTTTTATTGAAAAGACACTTCTTTTCTCAATGGTTGTCTTCCTCCCCAAGTGTTGCAACCATAACCTTTCACAGAGAACTTTTTACTAGAGGTTGCAACTTATGATTTACTATAAATTCACTCAAGTTTCATTGATCAATTCACTTTATTCTCTTATCTCTCTTGATCTAATGTGCATAACATTCTCGAATCTATTGCTTACATAAGTTCATATATTCATTGCTTACAATCTCACTTCCATGTCTTATAAGCAATTCTAATCTTCCTATTCTTCATACACGCACAATCATATGCATTACTCTTGAGGAAAAGATTATAAGAAGGGTGTACATTATCGACTTATCTGTGCTATTCAAGAGAATACTCAATCAAAAACAACTTTACTACTTGTATTGGAAGTCCTGTTCGGTTGCTCAAGCGGTAGAAGTCCTATTCGGTTGTCTAGGCGGTAGAAGTCCTGTTCGGTTGTTTAGGCGGTGTAATACATGTTCCTCCGGGTTAAGTGAGGGCTGCTAACTTTAATTCAAGAAGGAGTCTGGGACTGGACGTAGAACGAAAAGTTCGAACCAGTATAAAAATCCCTGGTGTCATCTTTACTTTACTACTTTTTTCTATTATATTTTATTTCACACATATTATATATATATATATTATTAGCTTATATTCCATATTGCACGATCCTATAGCTTAGTCACTTTCATTTGGTATCAGAGCCTGAAATTCTATCGATCATCACAACATCATAGAATAATAGCCATAAAAAGGTCCAATCGAAATACAACAAGCAAAATCCCTGTCAAAGCCACCAATGAGGACTACAAAAAGGTACTTTCTGATTTACACATTTCAGTAAATGGTAATAATGAATTAGTGTAACGACCCGATATTTTGGACCATTTGCATCCATTATAAGTGTATAGGTAGACACTCATGCCGGAATTGAATTGCTCAAAATACCGCGTTGTTAATTTAAATTTGGCAAAACTGAACATATACAGTAAATAAATATAATCACAGATCACAGACACAGAGTAATAAATGCAGCGGAAATAAAAGAGATAGTAGTTCATGAAGCTACTATATAAATGTATAAGATACATCAGAGTTAAACTAGATACAACGGAAGAGTAATACGATACGTCAGATACAAATCAGAATACATCACTGGAATCATCGAATACTGAAAGCAGAATAGATGACTGGATCTTCAAGCAAAGCTCCAACTTCAAAGGTGAGTCTCGAATACTGGTACATTCAGTCTGACCCGAGCGTAAAGCAAAACACAAAACACTCGAGTTAGGATTAACATTCTTATATCAATAAATCCAACTCAAGTGAAATAGCAATTGAAATACAAGTAACTCAAAGGATGTTTGGAATAACCATCCTTTAAGGATCCGTTAAACTATCTACTATGTAATAGTGTACGATAAGTAGATAATGTCTGTCAGTAATATAAAGTATCAAAATAGTGTTAAGTCATGGCCCATTCCACCGTTAACACATTTTTATTCCCAAGATCATATACAAGACCGTAGTTTCCCCAAAACCGGAAGTCACCAGAGGGCAATCCATATACTAAAGGTACAAAACAAATCGTAGTGGTCGCGTATAGGGATACAAGTATGACAAGGCACATGAGGCAATACCCAAGGTAGTGAAACTACCGTTTGCCTGATCCGGACTGGTGAGAACGCATCGCCGCAGCGACCGCAACACCGCGAAACAACACTCCCAAAATCAAGGGTGCACCAATCGACAACAAGTAATGAGTAGTTCGAAGAAGTGTGTTCGCTTGAGGTAGCTGACCTCCATTTAGCCCGACACGACTCATGTTTTAGTCATTTCCAATTTAACACAAGTGTCAAGGCTATCCATTATCCGTCTCTTTCTTCAGTCAACACGTACATCATTCCAACCACTTCATTCTAGATCACACTCCGCGTATAGTTATTAAAGTGGTTTTCGGTTTAGATAGAGAGTATATCCATAACCGATTCCGGTCTCTTTAATAACCTTCGAAATTATTTCACCAATTGGTCGTTTATTTATTTCAAAACCAAATCAATTTCAATTTCAATCAGAGTTTATAAATCAACATTTCGTTTGTCTTTCTAAACCAATTTCCATAATTTACGTTTCAAAACTTCCAAATTACCATTTCAAAATCTCATAATAAAATTTCAAATTTTATTTAAAACAATTCAATATTGATTCAAGTTCGTATATAAGTTCATTCCGAAATCATTTAAATTAATTTGATTTAACATTTAAATCAATTTAAATTCATTTATCGATTTCATTCAATATTCATTAAGTAAATTTGCCATTCAAAATAATTTCTATTAAATTTCCAATTCATTAAATCCATTATTCAACTTCATTATATCAAAACTTACAAATTGAATTTAATTAAATTCATCAAATCAAATTCTTTAAATTTCAAGTCTTACATTAATCACATTTTATTTCTTGTTAGAGAAATTCCATTTCACTTATTTATTTACTTAGTTACAATTTCAAAGCTTAATTAATAAAGAACTATATTTCACTTTTTCAAGAAGTTCAATTTTTACTTAATAAAGAATTCAATTCAATTTTAATCATTAAATAATTCAATCTTATTTAATTATTAAATAGTTCAAAACTTAATTATTAAATAGTTTCAAAGTTAATAATTTCAAACTTAATTATAATTTCAAACTTAATTATTAAATCATTTCAAACTTAATTCAATCATTTCTCAAATTAAACAACGTTCTTTCATCAATTACATTGTTAATATTTTGTTTCAGATTATTAAATATTAACATTTTCCTTTCATTAAAATTCAAATTTCCACTTCATTTCAAAACCATATTATTTATTCAAATAAAATCTTCGTTTATTTTTAAATCAAATTATTGACCAATCGGGTTTTATTTAATTCTCTATCCTAGGTCAAAGTTTAATTTGGGTATTTATCATTTCAACCCGATTCTAATTCAATTCAAAATCAAAACATAGCAAAGGGAACTTGCAGTGTGATAACTGGGATGGTGTCAAAGTAAATAAACGAGCAATAACAACAATCAATATCAATCCAATAATCAATTCAAATAATCCCAAAATAATTGTATTAATTCGCATTGTTGTTTGTGCAAATTAATATAATTATTTCTAGAATCTACACTATCATTTCATGCAGATTAAAGATTATTCCACTAATTATTTATACAGTTTTTCACTTGTCATTCAATTACAATTTTATACTACAACAATTAATCCAATATACGTCGATGGTTCAAAGTGTAATTATCACTATTTTACATGTCAATTAATTTAACAATAAAAGGGGTCATATTCAACTAATCAAATTCAACATATATGTCGATTCAAATTTTAATTATCCTACGTCAAATTTACTTGCGTAATATTTATCACTTTATACATTTCAATTTAACATCCAATATAAACAACAAATAATCAATCAATTATCAATCAAACAGGATTATCATTTCATAAATAACAGATAATGGTGTCAATTGTCACAGGTGAACTGATGCAGGTAATAGCATATATAACAGTGTAATTAACTAACAGCAGCATTTCAATTGTCGTTTCAATTGAAATCAAATTTAATAAATAAAAGAACATTAATCGTAAGTGATTGCTCACCTTCCGAGGCTAGAGACAATAGACAATAAAATGGGTTACGGATCCAAGCATGAATTCCAAAGCAAAGTGAAATGGCACGAATCAGACGAACAAAGCTGATAAATAGGAAGCGATGAAACAATTCGGATCAGTTTGATAGGAACAATAAATATATATTAAAACCATTGTTTTAATCAAGCGTGTATATTAAGATCAACATATATTTAAAATAATATTTTTTTCAAATCGATAACTTAACTTTAATATCGAAAATAAAATATATATAATTTTTTTTTATATAAATTCAGGCTAATATGCAGACCCTATATAGATGTGCAACAGAATTATAAATAAATATGCAGAAAATTCATATGAAGACAAGGGTATATATTCATGCTACCCAAGATAATTGCAGATCCAAACATAACCCATACTAAGATATATGAACTTATACTATCAGTATATTATTTTAACATAAAATATACATATTATATCACAATCATTATTATTATTTTGTTTTAAAACATTCTCAACATCACTGTAACAGCAAGATGGTTCCAAGAAAGTTTCGAATTATATATAAACACACATTGACAATACTGTTATTATTATAACTTATTACACTTATATACATATATTCCATTTATAATTTATATATGAACAGCAATTACTACTATGCAAAATAACTTATACTTTATGTCCACCTACAAACATCCAGGCTTCAAAACTCTACCGAAATTGTATATATATACACACGACTTCAAACTTACATATATCTAACCATATGAAAAACTTGTTATCTGCATACTTAAAATATAACTAAACCATTGTATATAAATATATATACTTACAATATAACCGCAATATATTTATACGTATATATAATATAAAAACCAATGCAAAATAAATATATCCATACCTATCTAATAAAAGAGGTAGGAGAGACACGGCTTGAACAAGAAGGGAAGGATGTTGCCGCAGTGACGTGTGATGATGAGGTTCGGATCTGGAGTAGGGTTGGTTGGACATGCAACGGGGAGGAACGGTTCGGCGCGGTGCGGACGATGGGAGGTGATGCTGAGAGGCAGAGTTGATGGCGAGAAGGAGATGAACGCGGAGGTGGAAGGTGGCAGGCATGACGTGCTAGGAAAGGGGCGGTGGAAGGCTTAGGTGTAGATCGGAGCAGGCGGGTCCGGTGGTCGTGCGGGATGAGGTGGCGGAGTTGCGTTAGAGGTGGTGAAGGGGTGTACTCGGCCTCAGTTGCTGGTGGGTGGTAACTACAGGCGGCAGTCTATTGGTGTTGGGTTGCAGAACTGCAAGCGAATAAGGCGGCAAGGGAAGAGGATGAAGGTTTCGGTTTGGGTTTCAGGGAGGCTATGGTCGCGAGTGGAGAGCTGACGGCTGGGGATGGGAAGGCCGAAGTAAGGGGATGAAAACATGGAAGGTTGAACATGCGTGAAGAATAGCGGCAGGGAGGAGGGAAGATGAAGAGGAAAGGTGGGGAATAGGCATTTTGAAATGAAGAGGAATGAGAATAGATGTGCAGGGTTCGAGGTAAATATGAAGATAACGCATAAAATAATTTATCTCAACTTTATCGCCGATTGAATTTAGGAATAAATCGAAAAGTTGGGATAGCAAAAGTCATCAGTAAATTCAAATAATAAAAGCACAGACCGTTGATATCACATGGTTGGGAATCGAAAAGACAAAAGAAGCAAAAGGGTCAAATACGGAAATCGATACCGATATGGTTACCGTTTTACGGTTTCCACTATGTACCGAACTCCAAAACACTGAATTGAATATACTCCGAAGATCAGCACGACGAGACGATCAAAACGGTATACAGATATCAGTGGTATGATCGAGTTATAAAAATTCGAATTTTCTAATAGCGGAAAAATGCAAGAAAAACGCTGAAAAATAAGATCGACGGAGCCAAAGATGTCCGAATTTGGAAAAACGACAAACTGACATCTTGCTTAGAAGATGTTTTAGAATTTTTCTGTGTAAAAATATTTAGGTTTCAGAAACATTTTATTTTTATCGCTTTTTAACTGATTAAATTGAAGTAAATTTACGCGCGAAATAAACTTTCATATTTTCGGACGAAAATTTACCGGTTGCTATGTTTAACTAAACGCATTCCAAATATCAAATTTATATTTCAAAATTTTGTCGTTTAAAATTTCACAAAATTTCAACTAATTACGTTATTAAAACAGTTGAAATTTACGGGTCGTTACAATTAGTTAGTATATGCGATAAAATCTCAAAGCATAACTTTCTTATTTTAGAAAAGTTGAAATCAATCAAAATTGAAAATGAGAGATTGAATAATGAGAAATTAGATTTAGAAAATCAACTTGGTGTTTTGAAAAATAATTTTGAGGCTCTTAAAGATTTTCTAGATGAACAAAATACATTGTTTGAAAAAGAAAAAGAAAAATTTCAAAAGAAATTACGGATTTGAAATGACAAAACGATTTATTACAATCATCTTTAAATAATTCAGAATCTCGAATTTTACTTCTCGAAAATGAGAATTATACGTTAAAAAAGGAGAATTCTAAATTAAAGAAGCAAATTGATATTTTGAAAAACAGTAATATTTCTTTTGAAAATAATAATTGTGACTTTAAAGCTAAATTTGATAAACTTAACACTGAAGTCACAAAATTTAATAAAGGTCATTTAAACAAGATTTTATTTAGTTCTAGACCTTTACATGATAAAAGTGGTTTAGGACATAATAAAATAGATCGTAGAAATAGCACTAGATACGCTTTCATGTATAGTAAAAATGTTAGTGCTAGTACTAAATTTCGAGTAAAGTCTAAATCCAATTTTTATAGAAATTCAAATACTGCTATGACCAATAATGTTTATAATTTATGTAGAAGTACAAAATCATTGACCGGAAATATGAATAAAAATTATTTAAGTATTTGGGTTCCTGTTAATTGGAAAAATAGAGAAAAATACATTGATGATTATTTTGATATGGTAGTTAATAATGAAGATTATATTTATAAAGGTTCAACCACACCCAAATGGATATGGTTTCCCAGGACCTAACCCCTTGGACCCTAACATAGTAAGTGGGTACCAAAAATGATTATTATTTATTGAAGGTACTTAGAGAAACAAAAGGAAAAGATAGATTTTGGAATTTTAAAAGGATTCTCAATACATTTAATAGAATTATGTGCTTACAATGAAATATGGACTTCAACAAATATGGTAAAATCTATTTTATTTTCTCCATAATTAGTAATGGGTTTATCCCGCTATTTACAAGATATTTTATAAAATTTATTATATTCCCTCATTCTTTTTGATAATGACGAAGGGGGAGAAATTCATATGCATATTGATAGAGGGAGATATTATACTTAGGGGGAGATGTTATACTTAGGGGGAGCTTTAAACATATTAATATTATTTTATATATAGAATGGATATTTTTAAAAATTGTATAGTTGTCATCATCAAAAAGGGGGAGAATGTTAGAACCTCTATTGTTGGATTTTAATGACAACAACTACACAATTATGCCAAAGAATCTCTAAGCTAACTTGTAGGTACATGAGTTTCAAAAAGAGACAAATAAATAAGTTCAACATGAAGATACACAGTACAAAAGAGGATGAAAGTATGTATATGGAGATACAAGAAGAGATATACACGATAGAGATAAGACGAAGGTGACAAACAAAGTACCATTTGTCATAGAGTGTCATGTCTAGAGTTACATATGTTAAAATCTTCTCAAAGTGGTATACACACATATACATCACATTCGAAACATTCTATAAAAGTAATAAAAGTTTTACTTAAAAAAACAAAATAAAATAATAACAGTAATACTATATGAAGCAATACTTGAATTTGGGTCATTGGTAAAATCATATTTTAAATGAAAAATCAATTTTTCAAAAAATGCATGGAGCAGGGCTCGAACTCGGGTCACTAGTTTAGAAGGCAAGTTCCCTAACCAAATGAGCTATGGTAATTTTTGTTTATCAATAGAATTCAGTCACCTGAACAAGGTCATTCAGTTGACTGAATATCTGTGCACATGCACAATTTTGCACAATTTGATATGAATGTTCAGTTGACTAAACTACCCATTTTAGTCGATTGAATTGCATGTTTTTTGTACTGATTCCTCTCAGATTCAAATTTTTAATATTTCAGTTGGCTAAATTCTTTTGTTCAGTCAACTGAAATTGCATAATGGCTATATTTCTGAAAAGACACTTCACTTCTTGAACAGAAACAACCATTGATTCAAGAGTTGTTTCCGTACCTTTTGATCGCTGCTTTTCACGATAGGTACAACACTTTAACTTTATATATAGCCTTCATTTCATTTGTTTTAATCACCAATTTCTGATTTGAATTCCCATTCCTATTGTCTAAACTATCTTGTCATTTGCAATTAATATTTCATTCAAATCACTTATTCATTCAAGCAAACCTCATTAAGTGATTTAATAAACTTCCCATCATCACGAATTACATGGTATACCACAAAGGAGAAGATTATAGGTAGGGTGTACGTTATTGACTTATCAGTGCTATTCAAGAACATATTCAGTCAGAAACAACTTTACTATTTGTATTGGAAGTCCTGTTCGATTGTCTAGGCGGTAGAAGTCCTGTTCGGTTGCTTAGGCAGTGTAATACCTGTTCCTTTGGGTTAAAAGAGGGTTGATAGTTAAATTCTAGAAGGCGTCTGGGACTGGACGTAGAATGGGAGTTCGAACCAGTATAAAAATCCATGGTGTCAATTACTTTATTGTTTACTTTTTATATTCATATTCCGCACTACCACTGCATTTACATTATTTACAACAGTTGGCCATTTCGATCCTTAGCAGAACTTTCATTTGGTATCAGAGCAAGGTCATCTTATAACCGTAACACAGTTATTTGATATTTTAATATGGAAAACGACACTAGCACCGTTATTAACACTAGAATTCTTGAAGGTCAATCTACTACACAACCACCCTTATTTAATGGAATGAACTATAACTATTGGGTCACTAGGATGAGAATTTATATACAAGCTAATAGTTATGAAACCTGGAATATTATGCAAAATGAATATACCATTCCTACTACTGAATATTCACAATGGTCTAACGTAGAAAAACTAGATGCTACTGCAAATGCTAAAGCCATGAATATGTTATATTGTGCATTAGATAAGAGTGAGTTTAATAGAGTAAGCAGGTGTAAAACTGCTTATGAAATTTTGCGTACACTTAAAATTAAACATGAAGGCACTAACAAAGTAAAACAAAGTAAAATCTCTATGCTCAAAGTCAATTTTAGAATTTCAAAATGAAGCAAGATGAGACTATAAATGAAATGTACTCTAGATTTCAAGATATATATATCATTCTCGTTTAGCCTTAGGAGTAAAATATACACACTTCGATATTGTTTCAAAAATCCTCAACTCTTTAACGGATGAGTGGGAACGAAAAGTCTTAGCAATCGAAGAAGCTAATGACATTTCAACCATTAAACCAGAAGAGTTGATAGGAAATCTAATGTCTTATGAAGTTAATCTCCAGGAAAAATGAGTACAGGCTCAAGAAAAGAAGAATATAGCATTCCAAGAAGAAAAGGATGAATCAGATTCAGATGAAGAAGACATGGCGTTCATTGCGAAAAATTTCAAAAAGTTTTTGAAATTTAGAAAGAGTAACAAACTTAGAAACAAAAGGAACAGCTCCAGCAATAATAACAACAACAAATCATCATCTTCTGCTCTAGAATGTTATGAATGTCACAAGAAAGGCCACATGAAGAAAGACTATCTTGATCGAAAGAAAGACAAATTTAAATACAAGAAGACAGATTCAAGAAGAAAGCTTTCTCTGCCACTTAGGACAATTCAGAATCAGCTTCATCATCAGATAGTGACTCAGACAGTGATACTGAACAAGCCAACGTATGTTTTATGGCCACAAAAGATGAGGCGAGTGATCTAACTTTTGATGATTTACTGGAAATAAACTCAGAATTACTTGACAAACTAAAAGACATCAAAAGAAAGTACAAAGAATCTCTTGAAAAACTGAATAGAACTGAAATTGAAGTAGATATGTTAAAAGATGAGAAACAAATTTTAGAAGAACTTGAAGTTACTCAGGAATCTTGTTCTAATATGACATCTCAACTCCCTATGTTAAGTTAGGAGATAGAAACTCAAAAAGAAAAGAATGATGCTCTATTAATTGAAAATCATGATCTCAAAGCTAATATTAAAATTTTGGAATTAGATAATTGTAGTCTTAAAACAAAATTAGATGATATTACTAAAAATGTTTCTAATTTTAAAAAAGGTAGAGAAAATCTTTCAAAAATTATAGAAAATTCTCAGATTGTTTCAAATAAGAGGGGACTAGGATATAAGCAAGCTTCTAAAGTTATTCCAAAGAAAAAGACTCCATCTTATAAAAATTTTAAAAAGAAAATTGAGAAACCTAGTTCAAAAGTTACAAAGTTTTCTAAATCAATTAAGATTTGGGTACCTAAAACAAATAATTTTTTGATTAGAGATAAGTATATAAAATCTTTTATAAAAACTGTTCATAAAAACAAAGATTTTATTTTTAAAAGGAATCCTGATCCCTCTTAGGCTTGGTTTCCTAAGACCTAACTCCTAGGATCCAAATAAAACGGTGGGTACCAATGTTAATTCTATATTTTGTAGGTACCACCTAAAAAGAGAGGAAAATGGGTATTAAACAGTGGTTGCTCGAAATACATGACAGGAAATAAAGAGATGGTAACGAACATTACCTACTCAGATGGAGGTTTTGTCACATTTGGAGACAATTCCAAAGGATATATCGGCAAAGGCGATGTGAGAAATAATGGTATATCTAATTTACCTCTTATTACAAATATTTTACTAGTTAAAAATTTAAAACATAATTTACAGTATCAGCCAACTATGTGACAAAGGATTCAATATTTCTTTTTCTGAAAATAAGTGTAGCATTTTTTATCAAAATAAAAATCTTATTTTTGAAGGTTTTAGAGATAAAAATATATATGTTTTAAATATGAATATAAATTACAATACTAATATGTGTTTAATAGCCAAAGAAAATGATCCTTGGCTATGGCACAAGAGATTTTGTCATATAATTTCAAAGCTATAAACAAATTATCTAAAAATGAGTTAGTAAAAGGTTTACCAAAAATGAATTTTAAAGTAAACAATATTTGCGATGCTTGTCTATTAGGAAAATTATCAAAATCATCCTTTAAATCAAAGAAAAATATTTCTACTGTACAACCACTTGAACTATTGCATTTGGATCTCTTTGGTCCAACTCAAGTTCAATCTATAAACCATAACAGATATGTGTTTGTTATAGTAGATGATTTTTCAAGATATACTTGGATTATTTTTCTGAAAAATAAAAGCGATACTTTTGAAAATTTCAAAATTTTTGCTAAAAGAATTCAAAATCTCAAAAATTTAAAGATTAAGAATATTAAAAGTGATCATGGAGGTGAATTCGAAAATGAAGCTTTAGAACATTTTTGTAATAAAAAGGGAATTTACCATAATTTATCTTTTCCTACAACACCACAACAAAATGGAGTTGTAGAAAGGAAAAATAGAACTTTACAAGAATGTGCAAGAACTTTATTAAATCGAAGTACTTTACCAAAAAAATTTTGGGCAAAAGCTGTAGCAACTGGCTGTTATGTTTTGAATCGTGTTTTCATTCGACCACTAACTAAACACACTCCATATGAACTATTTCTGGAAATAAAACCAAATATTTCATATTTTAAAGTTTTTGGCTCCAAATGTTTTATTTTAAACACAAAAGATCAGCTTGGAAAATTTAATCCAAAATTCGCTGAAGGAGTTTTCATAGGATATTCGGAACGGAGCAAAGCTTATCGAATTTCAAATAAAAGAACTAAAAAAATTGAAGTAACACTTCATGTTTCTTTCGAAGAAAAATTTAAATTTAATAAAAATTTAGAGGATGATGAGATATTATCTAAGACGATCACAAATACGGTTACTCAAAATAATTTTGAAGAAGATGAAAACATTGTTTATGGTGAGAATGATTTAAGATCTCCTCCTAGGATTTTACAAGATCACCCAGTAGAAAATGTAATAGGAGAAATTGATCCACGTGTCAGAACTAGAAATCAACTTAATCAAATGGGCCATGTAGCATTCCTTTGTAATATTGAATCTAAAGATGCAAAAGAAGCCTCTACTGATGACTATTGGATTATAGCTATGCAAGAAGAGCTAAATCAATTCGAACGTAACGAAGTTTAGGAATTAGTTCCTAGACTAAGTGATCAAACAGTCATTGGTACTAAATGGGTCTTCAAAAATAAAGCAGATGAACAAGGAAATATAACTAGGAATAAAGCTAGATTGGTTGCAAAAGGATATAATCAAGAAGAAGGAATTGACTATGAAGAAACATTTGCTCTAGTCGCACGACTAGAAGCAATACATATCTCACTGGCCTTTGCATGTTTTCATAATTTCAAACTTTATCAAATGGATTTTAAAAGTGCTTTTTTAAATGGTTATATAAAAGAAAATGTTTATGTTGAACAACCTCCTTTATTCACACATGAAAAATTTCCAGACCACGTCTACAAACTTAAGAAACCTTATACGGTCTAAAACAAGCACCCCGTACTTGGTATGAACGTCTTAAGAGCTATCTAATAGACTCTGGTTTTGAAATTGGTAAGGTTGATCAAACTCTTTTTATTAAAAGAACTAAAAAGGATATTTTAATTATTCAAATTTATGTAGATGATATTATTTTTGGTTCTACAAATGAAAAATTATGTCAGGATTTTTCTAAAATAATGACCAAAGAATTTGAAATGTCACATATGGGAGAATTATCTTATTTTATTGGTTTGCAAATTAAACAATTAGAAAATGAAATTTTTATTAATAAAGAAAAATATTGTAATAATCTATTTAAACGCTTTGGTATGAAAAATACTTCTAGCAAACCAACTCCAATGAGTACAACAATACATCTCGATAGAGATGAAGATAGAAAAAGTGTCGACCAAAAATTATATCGACGTATAATTGGATCATTACTCTATCTAACTACTAGTAGAACTAACATAACGATGAGTGTTTGTTTATGTGCTCGATTTCAAGAAAATCCTATGGAATCACATATTCGAGCAGTGGAACGAATATTGCGTTATCTAAGAAAAAATAAAGATTTCGGACTTTTCTATCCGAAAGAATGTCCTTTCGAGTTAATATCATATAGTGACGCTGAATTTGGAGGATGTCGGACGGATCGAAAAAGTACTAGCGGGACTTGTCACTTCATTGGACAATCCTTAGTTTCTTGGTTTAGTAAGAAACAAAATTGTGTTTCACTATCAACGTGCGAAGCAAAATACATTTCTGCTGCTTTAGCATATGCTCAAGTCATTTATATGCAACAAGCACTTCAAGATTTTGGTATAAATTTATCTAAATCAACTTCTTTCTGTGATAACACAAGTGATATAAACTTATCTAAAAATCATGTCAATCACTCACAAACTAAACATATTGACATACGTCTTCATTTTCTTCGCGATAATATTGAAATGGATTTAGTCAGATTGGAATTTGTATCCTCTGAAAATCAACTGGCAGATATATTTACAAAACCGTTAAATGAAACTATTTTCATAAAATTAAGAAGAGAATTAGGAATTATGTCTTTAAAAGATCTATGATTATTTTTACAATTTTTTTTTTCAAAAATAATTTTTTTTTACAAAAATTTGAAAACTGCCGGACTCAAACTCAAAACCTCTAAGCTGATAATCTATTATTCTACCACTTCACTACACTATGTTTCTTATCTACACCTGTTCTTCAGCTCATTGTATATTTCAACTACTGATTGCTTTTAACCTCCCATTTGCTTTAACAATTTACAACCATTCCCTTTTTTTCTACAGTTTGTTATTTATTTATTTTCTTTCTACCTTTGCTAAATGACTTTGCTAAATGACTGGTCTTCATCCTCTGGTGATTTTCTATCTTACAATTACATCATTTTTAACCCTTCCTTTTACCTATAAACTCAAGTTTTCCTTAAGACTTTTATCACAATCTACTTACCTTTCAAAGCTTCACAATATTTCAAGCTCTCCAAACTCAAATTTTTTTTAGCATGGCATACCAAGGTAACTCCCAATCCTCTTCTCTTTCTTACACATCAATAAGCTCAAACTCTATTAACTTACCTACACCGACTCCAATTTACAAACCTATTTCTATAGTACCATCTTCTACTCACACAGGCTACACCCCTCTTAGCAAAAGAGCTAAATGCTCTTTATTTTTCGGGTCGCCGTCTACTAAAGAAAAGATAGACGACATTCACCACTATCAATGGGAGACGCTGGAATTATAGCGTGTGCTGTATTATGAACAAAAGATGAATGTGAAGCGCTTAAGCTGTGGGAACCGTCACCGTGGTATGGTTCATTATCCCATAACATGGTTCATCAATCGTCTTCTGTTTGTTCTCCTTCACGACGTAATCCTTGGGAATCGTCACCGCAGCATCCACCAGAGGTTGCAACTTATGATTTACTATAAATTCACTCAAGTTTCATTGACCAATTCACTTAATTCTCTTATCTCTCTTGATCTAATGTGCATAACATTCTCGAATCTATTACTTACAAATGTTCATACATTCATTACTTACAATCTTGCTTCCATATCTTATAAGCAATTTTAATCTTCCTATTCTTCATATACGCACAATCATACACGTTAGTCTTGAGGAAAAGATTAAAGCAAGGGTGTATATTATCGACTTATCTGTGCTATTCAAGAGCATACTCAGTCAGAAACAACTTTACTACTTGTATTGGAAGTCCTGTTCGGTTGCTCAGGCGGTAGAAGTCCTATTCGGTCGTCTAGGCGGTAGAAGTCCTGTTTGGTTATTCAAGTGGTGTAATACCTATTCCTCCCGGTTAAGTGAGGGCTGCTAATTTTAATTCCAGAAGGAGTCTGGGACTGGACGTAGAATGGGAAGTTCGAACCAATATAAAAGTCCCTAGTGTCATCTTTACTTTACTGCTTTTTACTATTATATTTTATTCCGCACATATATATATTATTAGCTTATATTCCATATTGCACGATCCTATAGCTTAGTCACTTTCAAGGGATGGAACAGAGAGTGATGACTTGAAATATTTTATTCTTGACCCGAATGGGTGGCTGAGAAAGAAGGGAAAATTGTGTGTTTCGAATGCAGGAGACATTAGGAAGGATGTTTTGGAGGAATTCCATCGTTTGAAGTTCACTATTCATCTGGGAGGAACTAAGATGTATTAGTATATGAAGTGGAGTTTCTTCTGAGAAGGTGTGAAGGGAGATGTAGGCTTATAGGTAAAGCAGTTTTTGAACTGCCAATAGGTAAAGGCCGAACATCAAAAACCAAGTGGGTAACTTTAGCCATTAGATATTCCAGTATGGAAGTGGGATTCTATTTCTATGGATTTTATAGACGGGTTGCCAAGGTCAAACTAAGGAAATGAAAGTATATGGGTCATAGTGGATAGGTTGACCAAGAGTGCCCATTTCATTCCAGTTAAGTCAACTAGGATGACACTTGTTTTGGCTAAGTTATTTAAGAGGAATATAGTTAGACTGCATGGGATTCCTAGTAGTATAGTAAGTGATAGAGATTCCTTATTCACTGGCGAGTTTTGGAAGAGTATATAGGATACTTTAGGTACCAAGCTCAAGATGAGTACCGCTTACCATCCACAGACTGATGGGTAAACGGAAAGAGTTAACAAAGTCTTAGAAGATTTATTACGAGCTTATGTGCTAGATTTTGGAGAATCATGGGAAGACCATCTACAGTTAGTCGAGTTTTCGTATAACAACGGTTATCAGGCTAGTATAGGGATGGCACCATTTAAAGCTTCGTCTGGAAGGACATACCAATCTCCTGTTTGTTGGTTAGAGACTGAGGATAGGTTGGTTCTTGGTCCAGATTTAGTTAGAGAAGCTGAAGAGAAGATTGAGTTGATTTGGGCTAGGATGAAGGAAGCTCACTCTAGGAACAAGAGTTATGCTAATAGAAGACGAAAAGACTTAGAGTTCTCCGTTGGAGATCATGGTTTCATTAAGGTATCACCGATGAAAGTGTAATTCGCTTCGGGAAATCAGGCAAGTTGGCATCGAGATTCGTAGGACAATTTCCTATTATAGAAAGGACCGAGAAATTCGCATTTAGAGTAGAGTTACCGAACAGTTTGGCAGGAGTCCACGATGTTTATCATATTTCCCATCTAATGTAACAACCCGCAAATCCGTACCCCTTGAATTGACATTAATTTCCATTAATGAACTCAAGAAGAACGGAAATACGAACCATTTGTGTTAAAGAAGAAGAGGTAGAAGAAGAAAATACAACAACAGAATCTAACCATCGCAGCGGAATAAAATATAATAGACAATAACAGATCTTTACACAAATCAAAACTATATCTGTTTATACAATACATCATCAGAGTACACATACATACAACTGGACAATAATCATATCATGTCCTCAATATAACAGAGTACAACAATCATCACAGCGGAATATATATATATAAACAAGTATGGGAGATACGTCACGCCATCCAGCTCGTCTCCTGAGCTCCACAGCATCATATCCTGTATCCTATAATACTCGGTCTGACCCGAGCATTAAAATTAAATAACACACGAGTCAGTCTGGAATACCAGCGTGAGAAAATCACACTCAAATTGATTATTAAAGTTTCAAAATCCTTTGAAATCAAAAGCATCTCGTAAGACCACGCCACAAATAAACATGTCGGGTTTTTACCTTACGATAGCCAAAACACTTTTTATCAAAATCCTTTGATATTATAGTAGTGTATATATACAAATACTTATTCAAATAGCTGAAATTGTTACATGATTGAATTCCAGCATACTAGCCACAAAGTGGGTAATACAAACAAATACCGTACACGGTACGTAGGGAGAATGGATTCCATCAGTGACTAGGCACTGGGGTACCACCTGTCACAATACCTGGTCTAGATCAGCGTACCGAGGACCTACCCTAAGTCCCCTGCAACACAAGGCCGGAACCATCCCTTACTGGATGATTCCGAATAAAATCACCCCACGGTTGTGATCAGCAACCACACCACTAAGCCGAAATAAAAAGGGACATCTAGACATGGATGACCTTACCCTCCAGTGGGAGCTACCCACGAAGCCTTGCTGCATAACCCCTGATTTTCAGTCATTCCCAGTTGATGAGGCTCGAGGCTAAGTGTTACCTTTCAGCACATATCCCTTAGAATGTCCATCGTCCGCTGACGATGTTCCGAAAGCATTCATCCATACAAGTTCGTCCCGGGTCCGAACGGAACCGAAGGCACTACTCCTACTACATCCATTTTGGAAATATCCTCAGGATTAGTAGCGACTAGCCCTTGCACTTCACTGCTCCATCTTTGACTCCGAAATCGTTTCCACGAAACGTACAAACCGGATCGAAGTGGTTTTCAAGAAATAAATCTCGATCCCGGTCTCTTCGAAACGATCAGCGCATTGGCCAATATTGATAGTCGGTTATTTAACTATCAATAATCATTCACAAACATCCATCAAACAATAAATAATTCTCCCAAATTATTTATTAATCTCAAATATTCTTTCAAGATATATTTCCATTTTCAAAACTCATTTGAAACAAATTTCAAAAAGTTTCCGCTTACGGAATACATTTCCCAAATGTTTATTTCCTCTGAAACACCAAGTACATAATACTTTTAGATTTTAAAATAATTTAAAAACACTTTACTATAAATATACTTTATAATATAGAAATTTAAAACCACTTTAATGCTTTATTAAAATATATACTTTAAGGATATTTAAAATAAAACTGCTTTATAAATATAAGCTAAATTTCTCTTTTTAACATAATACTAAGTCACTTTTATATAGTTACTACAATAATAGATTTTTGAAAATACTTGCTTTGGAAATTAACATTTAGAAATAATCAATTTTCTAAAATATGTTATTTAAAACTACATTAAACCTTTAATTTATACTTTAAATTTGCTTTTGAAAACGTACTTGGTTATCCAGAGAAATACATTTCTCTTTCACATCCTTTAAAAATAAATCACCATTTATTTCTAAACACATTTACATTACTTTATAAATTCCCACCTTGAATTTATACTTTCAAATAGCCATCGATAATTTATTTCACTTTATAAACCCAGTTTATAAATTCCAAAATCTCACTTCTCTTTTAAAATTCCAATTTTAAACAACTAAATCAATTTCCAATTGATTTTCCAATTTACTTTACTTTACTTTGAAATAAATTTCCTTTGCTACTTTATTTATTTCAAAATACATTAACTTTTAGATTTATTTCTTTATTTAAGTTAAAACCCTTTTAATTGAAAATACCAATTTTAAACTTCCAAAATTCCTTCTTTATCATTTAATTAAATTTAATCCTTAAATTCAAGAATATATTCTTTACCCTTAATAGTACTTTAGTTTAAAGTTTAAATTTTCCTTGTTAATTCAAAATTCCCTTATTCCAATTCACTTGAATTATTTACTTAAAATTTACTCTTTTATTTCTTTCAAAATCCAATTCTATAGAATTTAATACCTCATTTTACTTAGATATTCAATCCAACAATATCTTCCAATATTTCTATCATCAATAAAATCATCACAGGATATCAATATTCATAGCACAGAATATCAAATAATCTAAATAATTTTTAGGAATCCAGTTGGATCCCTCCAACCTGTTTCCCTGCATCCACAAACGTTAGCACAATACCAATTCCACTTCGAGGTGGAATATCGCGGTATATGGGATTAGTATAATATCATCCGCTATTATGCGGCGCATAGGGTCTCATCCGCTATATAATGCGGGAATATCAACTCCAATATATACTATATACTACTATATAATATATCATATCCAATCAATTCAACCATTCAATCCAAATATTTAAATTTATCCATTTAAATTTAAATTAAAAATTCAGCTAAGTGAGATTAACTCACCTTTGCTTTTATTTTGCAATCCATTTCCAATCCGGCTTGTTCTTCCTGATTGTAGACCTTGTGTAAACAATTTTACGATTTATTAATACTTGAACTAATCTGATAATTAATTTCTTTTCGATAAATTTAATCAGTTAACAGTTTAATTCCAATTAAATAATTTCTCCTTAAAACATCTTTTGGTAACTAAGTAAATCAGCTAAGCTAATTGAGCAATTTATATGATTTTATTAATACTCGAATTAACTACACAATTTATTACCACTTAACAAACTTAATTTACTAATAATTTTAATTGAATTTAAACCAATAATTTTTCTTAATCTATGGATATATCAGATTAAATTTCAAAACAAGTTGCCTAATACTTACTATATATTCCAAAACTGGGTTATGTATATTCTATATATATATGATTTATTTCCTGAACATACCTCATATAGATATGTTAATTTTTGAGATAAATAAATTGAATATACCTCACGACATTGCCGAGCTTGCGACAGAATAACTTTCTCCACAAACTGCTCAACCCGAACAACCCCCTTCACTGTTCTGCCGAGATCACAGACATTCGCGAAACCCAACGCACCGCACTCGAGCCGTCTATCTCCGGCCTCGCGAACCCTAATCACCACACGCGACCATCGCCCAGTCGCGTCGCCGCCGATCGCCATTCTCGCGACTTCCTAAACCCCTTCGGTGCTTCCACAACCGAGCACACGATTGCCAGCCGATGTCCATGCCTCGCGCCTCCCTTTCCAACGAAGTCGACAAGCCAACATTGTAACGAATTCCACACGCTCGCGAGCTTCGGAACGACCCTTCCTAACCTCGACATCCCATGCAGCCAATTCAAATTCGACTCGATTAGGGGTAAGGGTAGAGATGGAACTCGCGACCATCTTAGACCCGCTTCGATTGGAATAAGAAGATCGGAGGGACGCGATTTGGATTTTCTTTGAGCTGCTGATTTGAATTGCGATTATTTTTTTTCCCTGTTTTGAATTCCTGGAGAAGATAAAGGATATTTCGCGATTTTAAAAAAATTGCTATACGTCTAGGGTGGCTTATCAGATGTAGGGAGATGTAGGACGGCCGATAGACATTGTTGACCTGTTATTTTAAATTTTATATTCAAAATATCTCATTTTGAAATACGCGAAATCTCGAACTTCGAATCAGACATGCTGACAGGCGTTTATAATGTTAAACACCTATTCCGAACGCACTGGAAAAGGTTCCAAATCCAAATTCGATCGTATGGAGAAGATAGCTTTTTGAACCCGCTATTTAAATTAAATTCGATATTAATTTCAGCGTGTTTACCTATCGTACGCTCACACAACAACTCTAAACACTACGAAAATTGAAATCCGATAATAATAAAATATTACGGATCCAATGGAACTGGTTTCGTCGAGTTCCGAGACTGTGCCCCGGAAGGTTATTTTTAAATTCAATTTAAACGATATAAATTCAAAACTGAACAAAACACTTTGAAATTCAGTTTTAAAAGTTCTATTATCTTCAGCATCATTAATATGAATTTTCTAAGCCTTTAAAATATTTTTAACAAGCTTGAAACTCTTAATTCAGTATTTTCTCCATTTTCAATTATTAATTTTTTAAAAATTTTAATTATCCAATAAACAGTGATATTTGAAATTAAAGTTAAAAATTAACTTCTAAATATTTAAAATCAATTGAATATTTCAATTTCAAATGCCCAAAATTCCGGGTCGTCACATTCCTCCCCCCTTAAAAGAATTTCGTCCCCGAAATTACCAGTTAGGAAGAATGATTCAATTCCCGTTAACTATTTTCCAATCAAACAGTTTTAACAACTCCAAAGTCTTCTTTTATTAAAAACACTCTATCCCTCTATCTAACTTTCCACCTTATCCATAAGTTTCAAACAATATTACCTACTTATCAATTCAAATCTATATTTGAAATCAAATTTTGAATTATCAAAATTTTCCCAAAATTTTTCTAACTCTCTAAATTCCAAAAAATTTCGCCAGCGTCTCCTTTGCGCGGCTAGCTCGGTACAACTACAAAATGGCTCTACGGCCTCCCAATCTCAAAAGAAAACAAAAGGCCAAGTGGCTGGATCAAGAACCCAATCAAATTCCATATAAAAATTCAAATACATACCTTTTGTCGGGCCATTAAATTTTATCTTCTAAAATCAAAAATCCCAATTTATCCATTGCTTTTATACACCTGTATATCCTACTAAGCAATAATATTTAATCACAATTCCAAAGTCATTTCATACTTTTCTTTACAAATTTTCAATATTTGTTTTACTTAAGCCGTACGCTGCACATATATCATCCGTACGCAATATCAAATTCGATCGCTTACTCGAACACACAATTTCACTTCCGAACTAGTATCGTCCACCCGACTTCCTAGTGCGGACTCAGATCTGGTTTCTTGATCAGAAACCGTCATTCTCCTTGCATAGGCACAAACTATGATAGAGAATATCCAGAATCAATCAAAATCCATATCCAGGTTCGCCGTCGAAAATCGAGTGAAAAATCCCAACTCGGATCGGTATAATTACCTCGAAATTCTGAGCTCGAATCCGGATCAAATCACTATGCGAATAAAATAATATACGTACACCTTACGTATTAATTTCAATTTATTATCAACTATATCAATTCTCTTTTATTTCGCATTCCTTTTGATTGTTATCCACTTATTCACAATTATCCCATTTCACAATTTACAGTTTCAACCTTAATTCAATTATTCACTTAGCATACTTTCAGTACCAAATTTTCTTAAGAATTCACTATTCATTTCTTAAATTCAAGATAAACATTTTATATACTTCTTGGATTTGTTTCACTTCATTCTTAAAGTTTATACTCAATTTTATTCACTTTTGTCTTTACAATTTCATTAGAATTCAATTTGGTTTCAAACCCTGAATACCGAATTTTATTCATCTTATCTCAATCAATATTTAATTGACCATTTTCTTTAGTAGTTTCACTTGCTAATTTGTTTTCAT
This sequence comes from Allium fistulosum, assembly GCA_030737815.1. Classification (NCBI taxonomy): domain Eukaryota; kingdom Viridiplantae; phylum Streptophyta; class Magnoliopsida; order Asparagales; family Amaryllidaceae; genus Allium; species Allium fistulosum. Next base: position 370,106,467 of record CM060902.1, on the reverse strand, counting down.
ATCTCAAATAAAAGTTTGTTTGCAAACTTTTTCTTTCTTCAATTTCTTTGATTTCACCTTACTTTATATACACACTTCAATTAGATTTCCATATTCAGTTCAATTCTTTATGCTTATCAATTTTAAATCATTTATCGTTAATGAAAATTTCCAACATTTAAAAAAAATTCTAACTCCCAAAATTTACGGAAAATTTTGGCAAAGTCTCCCTTGTACGGAGGGACTTCTGCGATATCGCAGGATGCACAAATATATATATATATATATATATATATATATATACACACACACACATCGGCCTCAGGCCGGAAATCACAATATATATCAATATATACAGTTCATATCTCCTATTTTGAATTTTTGCGTAAGCGTACCTTATTTTTAGCATTTTAAAGCAAGCAGCTATTTATTTTAGCAAATTTTGCAATCAAATCCAGCCAAATGGCTTCCCGGTACCTGTACTAACTCAACTTAAACAGGTTAGTGACAAATATTCAAAGTTTATTAACATCTTACTAAATTTCAATAGCTAACATTTGTATAACATAAGCAATATCCACTAAACACTTCCATAAGTAAGTTTATAAGGTTCCAATGCAAATTTAAATGCTTTCAATCCATTTACACACCATCTTACTCAATTCATTTTATTTCGTCCCACTTAAATGGTTTACACTTTATTGCTTACATTCAATTCATTTTAATCCAAACGAACTCATATCATTACAATTGATTCAAAAATCAATTTTATTGTTTATATTAACTCATAGATTTTATACAGTCTCATTTGTCAACGACGACCATTTCCAGTTGATTCCGTTCAATTTATTTTGCATTCCATAATCGTATTCAATTTATTTAAACCCAATTATTAATCTAGGAACATTCCATAATTCATTTACAAACCTAACATTTGTCACGTTAATTTGTATTCAGCTTGCACTTCATTTCATTCAACTCGACACAATCATTTCACACTTTACTTAAGTTGTTTATTTTTCGCCAAGTTATTTCAACTTCCATTTAACCAATTCCAAGCTCCATTTCCATATTTCATTAACTAGTTAATTATTAATTTGTTTATTCAAATTTTATACCCAATATTTGATTTTTATCTCAAAAATTACTTTAACTATTTTACTGGAGTTCAATCTATTTTATAATTTAAATTTTGGATTATATTCCTTTTCATATTTCATCTATTTACAATCAATCTCATTCACATTTTACTTATTAACTCAGAATTATACCTTTTATTTAGCCAATATATTTTTTTCTTAAACATTTAAAATAAGCTTCCAGAGTTTAAACAATTCTCCAAAATTTCAAAATCACCTTTGAAATCAATTGCATCCAAAACCCTTGGCAAATTCAATTTCCCTTTGAATTTTCAAACCAAACCTCGTTCACCACAATTTAAATTTAAAACAGTTTGGTAGCAATTTCTCTTTTAGAAACTCGAAAATGAACATCGATGATGCTGCAGTCATCACCGAAATTATTTTCCAGCGACCGAAAGAGAACTTAATGCTTTTATCTCTTAAAAATATCCTAAATATTTTTTCCAAATCTCCCCATATTCGATTCCAATTCGAAAATATTTCTGAAATAATATCACTATTATTTCTCCCAAAAATCCTTTGAAAACCATTTCCAAATCCCAGGAATTTAAACTTTTCCCAACATTCCAAATTCAAAATCCAACTAATTTATTTTCAACATTTCTCTGGAATCCTATTTCCAATTATAAATCACATTTGTATATGAAGTTCATTTCAGTTCATTTATAACCGATATTCTCCAATTCCATTTGTTATATCAATTTATTTTTCAACTTGGTTAGAAACTTTCAATTTCTTATTCAAATTTACACTTAAATGATAATAATTTAATACTATCACTTCCTAACAACCAAGCAACCAAATACTATAATAATCTACAAAAATTATATCTTTTGTATACAAAAATAATTTGGGTAAAATTATTTCATTTACCCCATTTTAAAACAATATTGTGTCGGTTTATCTTGTTTAAGAGTTTAGAAACCCCTATCGATGACATGGCGTCCCACACATCGACCAGAATTCATAAACACTCAACAGATAAGTCAACACAATATAAAACAATTTTATATTCACTAACAAATACACGCTCATATCTATTAATACTCTCAAAATTCCAACCAGAGCCAAGGTTATCACCAACCTTCGCTCTGATACCACTGTAACAACCCGCAAATCCATACCCCTTGAATTGACATTAATTTCCATTAATGAACTCAAGAAGAACGGAAATACGAACCATTTGTGTTAAAGAAGAAGAGGTAGAAGAAGAAAATAAAACAACAACAGAATCTAACCATCGCAGCGGAATAAAATATAATAGACAATAACAGATCTTTACACAAATCAAAACTATATCTGTTTATACAATACATCATCAGAGTACACATACATACAACTGAACAATAATCATATCATGTCCTCAACATAATAGAGTACAACAATCAACACAGCGGAATATATATATAAACAAGTACGGGTGATACGTCACGCCATCCAGCACGTCTCTTGAGCTCCACAGCATCATATCCTGTATCCTATAATACTCGGTCTGACCCGAGCATTATAATTAAATAACACCCGAGTCAGTCTGGAATACCAGCGTGAGAAAATCACACTCAAATTGATTATTAAAGTTTAAAAATCCTTTGAAATCAAAAGCATCTCGTAAGACCATGCCACAAATAAACATGTCGGTTTTTACCTTCCGATAGCCAAAACAATTTTTATCAAAATCCTCTGATATTATAGTAGTGTCTATATACAAATACTTATTCAAATAGCTGAAATTGTTACATGATTAAATTCCAGCGTACTAGATACAAAGTGGGTAATACAAACAAATACCGTACACGGTACGTAGGGAGAATGGATTTCCATCAATGACTAGGCACTGGGGTACCACCTGTCATAGTACCTGGTCTAGATCAGCGTACTGAGGACCCACCCTAAGTCCCCTACAACAAAAGTCTGGAACCATCCCTTACTGGATGATTCTGAATAAAATCACCCCACGGTTTTGATCAGCAACCGCACCACTAAGCCGAAATAAAAAGGGACATCTAGACAGGGATGACCTTACCCTCCAGTGGGAGCTACCCACGAAGCCTTGCTGCATAACCCCTGATTTTCAGTCATTCTCGGTTGATGAGGCTCGAGGCTAAGCGTTACCTTTCAGCACATATCCCTTAGAATGCCAATCGTCCATTGACGATGTTCCGAAAGCATTCATCCATACAAGTCCGTCCCGGGTCCGAACGGAACCGAAGGCACTACTCCTACTACATCCATTTTGGAAATATCCTCAGGATTAGTAGTGACTAGCCCTTGCACTTCACTGCTCCATCTTCGACTCCGAAATCGTTTCCACGAAACGTACAAACCGGATCGAAGTGGTTTTCGAGAAATAAATCTCGATCCCGGTCTCTTCGAAACAATCAGCGCATTGGCCAATATTGATAGTCGGTTATTTAACTATCAATAATCATTCACAAACATCCATCAAACAATAAATAATTCTCCCAAATTATTTATTAATCTCAAATATTCTTTCAAGATATATTTCCATTTTCAAAACTCATTTGAAACAAATTTCAAAAACTTTCCGCTTACGGAATACATTTCCCAAATGTTTATTTCCTCTGAAACACCAAGTACAAAATACTTTTAGATTTTAAAATAATTTAAAAACACTTTACTATAAATATACTTTATAATATTGAAATTTAAAACCACTTTAATGCTTTATTAAAATATATACTTTAAGGATATTTAAAATAAAACCGCTTTATAAATATAAGCTAAATTTCTCTTTTTAACATAATACTAAGTCACTTTTATATAGTTACTACAATAATAGATTTTTGAAAATACTTGCTTTGGAAATTAACATTTAGAAATAATCAATTTTCTAAAATATGCTATTTAAAACTACATTAAACCTTTAATTTATACTTTAAATTTGCTTTTGAAAACGTACTTGGTTATCCAGAGAAATACATTTCTCTTTCACATCCTTTAAAAATAAATCACCATTTATTTCTAAACACATTTACATTCCTTTATAAATTCCCACCTTGAATTTATACTTTCAAATAGCCACCGATAATTTATTTCACTTTATAAACCCAGTTTATAAATTCCAAAATCTCACTTCTCTTTTAAAATTCCAATTTTAAACAAGTAAATCAATTTCCAATTGATTTTCCAATTTACTTTACTTTACTTTGAAATAAATTTCCTTTGCTACTTCATTTATTTCAAAATACATTAACTTTTAGATTTATTTCTTTATTTAAGTTAAAACCCTTTTAATTGAAAATACCAATTTTAAACTTCCAAAATTCCTTCTTTATCCTTTAATTAAATTTAATCCTTAAATTCAAGAATATATTCTTTATCCTTAATATCACTTTAGTTTAAAGTTTAAATTTTCCTTGTTAATTCAAAATTCCCTTATTCCAATACACTTGAATTATTTACTTAAAATTTACTCTTTTATTTCTTTCAAAATCCAATTCTATAGAATTTAATACCTCATTTTACTTAGATATTCAATCCAACAATATCTTCCAATATTTCAATCATCAATAAAATCATCACATGATATCAATATTCATAGCACATAATATCAAATAATCTAAATAATTTTGAGGAATCCAGTTGGATCCCTCCAACCTGTTTCCCTGCTTCCACAAACGTTAGCACAATACCAATTCCACTTCGAGGTGTAATATCGTGGTATATGGGATTAATATAATATCATCCGCTATTATGAGGCGCATAGGGTCTCATCCGCTATATAATGCGGGAATATCAACTCCAATATATACTATATACTACTATATAATATATCATATCCAATCAATTCAACCATTCAATCCAAATATTTAAATTTATCCATTTAAATTTAAATTAAAAATTCAGCTGAGTGAGATTAACTCACCTTTGCTTTTATTTTGCAATCCATTTCCAATCCGGCTTGTTCTTCCTGATTGTAAACATTGTGTAAACAATTTTACAATTTATTAATACTTGAACTAATCTGATAATTAATTTCTTTTTGATAAATTTAATCAGTTAACAGTTTAATTCCAATTAAATAATTTCTCCTTAAAACATCTTTTGGTAACTAAGTAAATTAGCTAAGCTAATTGAGTAATTTATATGATTTTATTAATACTAGAATTAACTACACAATTTATTACCACTTAACAAACTTAATTTACTAATAATTTTAATTGAATTTAAACCAATAATTTTTCTTAATCTATGGATATATCAGATTAAATTTCAAAACAAGTTGCCTAATACTTACTATATATTCCAAAACTGGGTTATGTATATTCTATATATATATATGATTTATTTCCTGAACATACCTCATATAGATATGTTAATTTTTGAGATAAATAAATTGAATATACCTCACGACATTGCCGAGCTTGCGACAGAATAACTTTCTCCACAAACTGCTCAACCCAAACAACCCCCTTCACTGTTCTGCCGAGATCACAGACATTCGCGAAACCCAACGCACCGCACTCGAGCCGTCTATCTCCGGCCTCGCGAACCCTAATCACCACACACGACCATCGCCCAGTCGCATCGCCGCCAATCGCCATTCTCGCGACTTCCTAAACCCCTTCGGCGCTTCCACAGCCGAGCACACGATTGCCAGCCGATGTCCATGCCTCGCGCCTCCCTTTCCAACGAAGTCGACAAGCCAACATTGTAACGAATTCCACACGCTCACGAGCTTCGGAACGACCCTTCCTAACCTCGACATCCCATGCAGCCAATTCAAATTCGACTCGATTAGGGGTAAGGGTAGAGAGGGAACTCACGACCATCTTCGACCCGCTTCGATTGGAATAAGAAGATCGGAGGGACGCGATTTGGATTTTCTTTGAGCTGCTGATTTGATTTGCGATTATTATTTTTCCCTGTTTTGAAATCCTGGAGAAGATAAAGGATATTTCGCGATTTTAAAAAAATGGCTGTACGTCTAGGGTGGCTTATCAGATGTAGGGAGATGTAGGACGGCCGATAGACAGTGTTGACCTGTTATTTTAAATTTTATATTCAAAATATCTCATTTTGAAATACGCGAAATCTCGAACTTCGAATCAGACATGTTGACAGGCGTTTATAATGTTAAACACCTATTCCGAACGCACTAGAAAAGGTTCCAACTCCAAATTCGATCGTATGGAGAAGATAGCTTTTTGAACCCGCTATTTAAATTAAATTCGATATTAATTTCAGCACGTTTACCTATCGTACGCTCACACAACAACTCCAAACACTATGAAAATTGAAATCCGATAATAATACAATATTACGGATCCAATGGAACTGGTTTCGTCGAATTCCGAGACTGTGCCCTGGAAGGTTATTTTTAAATTCAATTTAAACGATATAAATTCAAAACTGAACAAAACACTTTGAAATTCAGTTTTAAAAGTTCTATTATCTTCAGCATCATTAATATGAATTTTCTAAGCCTTTAAAATATTTTTAACAAGCTTGAAACTCTTGATTCGGTATTTTCTCCATTTTCAATTATTAATTTTTAAAAAAATTTAATTATCCAATAAACAGTGATATTTGAAATTAAAGTTAAAAATTAACTTCTAAATATTTAAAATCAATTGAATATTTCAATTTCAAATGCCCAAAATTCCGGGTCGTCACATCTAAATAAGTGTATTAGAGACACAAAGACTACTATAGCACCGACTGTGTTAGGGGACTTAAAAGTAGAGTCTAATTTGACTATAGTTAGAAAGCCAGCTCGTATAGTTGCGAGGGATGAGAAGAGGCTAAGAAACAAGACAGTCAGATTAGTTAAAGTCCAGTGGAGAGACGATGAGAGAGACTGTACTTGGGAGACCAAGTGCGGGATTAGAGACGCTTATCCTGATTTGTTGGATGGTATGTTTTACCTTTTTGATTGATTTTTTGTGTACTTTATCATAATTTCGAGGACGAAATTCTTTAAGGAGGGGAGTTTGTAACGACCCCAATTTTTTGTTACATTATTTAGGATATTTAGTTAATTAAATAAAATGAAATAATGTAATTATTAGGGGATTGATATTTGTGATTAATAGAAGGGTGGTCGTGCCTATTTGAACTAAGAAAATTAAATGAATTAAGTTAGGGTAGTAGACAAAGGCAATATAGGAATAAAGTATATTTTTATACCTTAAACCATTAAACCACATTTATTTTACATGTTCAAAACATAAATCAAACACTATAGAGGCTGGCCACCATTAAGGAAGAGCAAGAAGAAGATAAACAAGATTCTAAAGGAAGGAAGCTTAATCAACTTAAATCAAGATCAAATCTCAACTCCTTAATCACAAAGCTAAGGTGAATAATGACTACTGAAAGTCTATATGAGTGGATCATATAGGATATATATATATGCAAGTATAAACAGCTAACTATATAATATAACTTGATAAATGATAGTAGCAAAGTAAATGAAAATGATCACACCAGGATTTTATACTGGTTCGGACCTCCCGTCCTACGTCCAGTCCCGAAGCTCCTCTTCGAAATTTCCTTTCAACTAACCCTCACTTGACCCGGAGGAACAGGTTTACAATAGAAGAGTTTCTTTGTCAAGAATGTGTTCTATAACACGGATGTTGACTATTGAGTACAAATGCTTCCAATATATATCTATCTAGAGAATATTTGAATGAGGAGTTCTGTATATATGGAAGAGTTAAATACATGTAGTTGATTGCTTAGAGATCAGGTATAAATCAGAGTATAAGAGATAAGAGTGTAAGTGAGTAAGGTGAATCTTTCTCTTGAAATCCTAATGCTATTTATAGTGGTGAAGAGTTTCTATGTGTAGTTGCCTTCATTAACAATCGTTGTATAGTTGCTCATGTTGGTGATGAAGAGTTGCAATGAAGAGGAGCGGATGTGTCTTTTCGGATGTGACAGTTGGAGTTTGAAAATACACAGTCGAGCCTATAATCAGACGTCTGGAAAGTGACCTCAGACGTCTGGCCTTCATATATTTTTTGTGTTTGGTAGCATTTCAGACGTCTGTGTTTATAAACCAGATGTCTGGTCTTTATTTCTGTTTTATGTCTGGATGTATTTCAGACGTCTGAGTTCAGGATCAGACGTCTAGTTTCTTCTGAGTTTGTGAACCAGAGAACTTAACCAAACGTCTAGTCAGTGCACTCAGATGTCTGGATTAGTGCATGTTGCTTTTCTTGTGCCTTTATCATTTCTTTTCTGATTCTCTCGACTTGTAGCCTCTTGATACTTCTTTTGCGTCTTGTTCTTGTCTCTTTGGTAATGTTACTATATCAACTTCCTGTATATGTACATTTGTTTTCCATTGCATAGTTGTGATCATCGAAACCAAGGAATTGATTTCCTAACAACTACATCTCATGTTTTTTATTGATTTTGGTTTTAGATTAAATCCGAGCTAATTTGTAAATGTTTTGCCATATTTTGAATGTTAAAATGGAGATATATGCTTGTTGATGATTTATGCTATTTCATATGGATTTTATGATATGTTTTAATATGAAAACCCTATTAAATGATATTGAAATGTCATGCGATTTTAAAATAAGGTCAGAAATGATATTTTCGAGATGGGTTTCAATTTTCATAATTTTTTGAATTAATGTGGATTTAATATTAATTTTCTAGTGAAGAAAATGGTTATTTGGGTTTAAAATTAATCACGGATAATATATGTATGTTTTGGGTCTGAAACTAAGATATGTTATAAAACACATTAAAAATTATTTATGGGAAGTTTTATAGATTTTTCCTATGTGTTTTAATAAGTATATAAAATTATTTAAGATATGGGACTTAAATGTTTTATGTATTTATAAAAGGAGAAGGGGCATTTTGTAAATAATTTAATTTGTTATTTCTGAAATTTCGGTAGTACTTTTAAAAAAGAAATTAGCAACCAAGTATGTTTTGACAAATAAGGCAGGTTAGTTGAAAAGAATTGCTTTAAAAGGTTAAAATTCAGTTTAAACATGCTTTTTACACGTTTCACCACTTTCGACACCTAGCTTTCGACTAAGTTCCTCCGCCTCCATCAACATTGAAACTAATGTGCATAGTATTAAAGACTTGGTACACAACGAATTGGACATAGGCATAAGGTATGTAGTCGAGACATGGGGTTTCGAAGGGGTCGAAGCTTTACTTTGTTTTTAAATGAAAATGCGCCTGCTTTGCTTTTGCTTTCGACTTGGTTAGCTCCCGATTGGGTCAAATTGTTCTAAAGGAATGGTTTCGAAAGAGGTTGTGCCAATTATTTTAAGAAACACTTTCAAAGGGGTCGAAACACATTAGCTGTCGCACCTTACCTTTCAAAGCAATGCATTCAAAAGGGTTTCTTAGTTTTAAAACCCAAGCCGCTTCTCCAACGCTTTCGAAGGGTTGGTTTTGACACCATCACTTCTTTACTTAGGAAATAGCTTTCGGAAGAGTGCTATCGACTTAGTTTTTTTATGACCCTTTGTGCTATTGAAACTTAAACCCAACTGGTTTCGAAGGGAATAGTTTTAAATGGTTAAGAAAGGTTATTCCACATGTTTTACTTGAACCCAAATGCTTTCGAAAGGATTGATTTTATGAAAAGGATTTAGTGCTTTCGAAAGGTTTAAGATAAAGGTTTCAAAGGGGTGGTTCCCCAACGGTTTTGAAAGGTTTTTAATGGAAGATTTCAATGTTTTCGAAAGGCAATGTTTATAGTGCTTTGATAAGAGGATGTCCAAGGTTTTAAAGCTTTCGAAAAAAGGGTTTTTAATGTTTTTGAAAGGTTTATTAAGAATGGTTTCGAAAAGTATGTTTTGGCCTTTCGGCCCAAGGTTTTACTTGTATTGAAAGGAGTACTTTCAGTGGATTCGAAAGGGGGTACTTTCAAAGGTTTAAATGTTTTCATCAACAAAGTTTTGTGTGAAGTATATATAACATGGCAAGGTGATTTGAGTAAAGCATAGAGAATATTTTCCTTGTTTAAAGTATGATTTAAAGGTTTAAATCAATTTGAAAGAAAAGGTTTCCAAGGAAAATTTTATGGGCAGATGATCCTAAGTAAAATGACTTTGACATTAGAATACCAGATGGGACTAGTATAGGGTCGCGCCCTATACATTAGCTATTAATCCCTAGCTAATTTAGTTCAAAATTCCAGTGTGTAGGGCTTTGTCACATGTAAGACTAAAATGATGTTACACACAGAAAGGAATATACAAAGTGAGGGTAGGTTATTGATGAGCTCGCAAAACCACTAGGATCAGTTGACCCTGGAGAATTAAGTTAGGAACAAACCGTCTAGAAGAGGAGTATCTAACAGAAGTTAGATTATTTTTTTATTTTTTCTGGTAGGCCTGAGTCAGCCAAAGGTTAGTAGTTAGCCAAACAAAACTATATTGTTTGGACAAATAGTCCATTTGTTACCTGATTTATATGCTTACATGATATTGCTTTAACTAGTTTGTTTGCAGGATTAAGATTTGCAAAAGATATGTTTTAAAAGGATATTAGTGAGGGGACCTGTTCCGCTAAGCGGCATGGTCTCACTTAATATCAAATAACCGAGATGTATAGTATTATTCACACCAGGCTTTATGTCTGACTCGAAGTTTATGTTTTACCCCTTAAACTCTCGGGTGCTAAAAATTTGATTTGAGTAGGCTGAGGGTTGAGGATTTTCAGGTTTTAATAGGTGGATGAATAAAGCTTCCGAAGATGAGCAGGAGGCTGAAGTTAGCTATGTAGGAGTTGTGTTTTTATTTCCGCTGTGTTGTATTAAGTCTGTTATGACTATTTAATACTCTGGTCATCCAAAGGGACATCTTCATATGTCGCTCTTGGCGTATTTGCAATAATTATATTTGATCTGAACCTAGGAAACGTTTGAGATTATGTAATTTGGATATGAGACATGTTTTATGAAATAGAATCGGAAATGTTGTTTTTTAAAAGTTGTGATTCATATTCAAGTGCTTCTGATATTATGGATGCCATTAACATTACCGTATTTGGTCATCGGAAGTTAATACTATGGATGACTGCAGCATCTGTAGCACTTAGCTTCGGGCCTCTAGATAAGGAATGTTACAATATTCTAATACACGATTGTAAAAATGTTAATATGAAAAAATGTTAGTTTCAAGCATATTTATCTAATTAAATCCAAAATTTCATGTTTTTACGAAAATGTATTATTTTCAAGTGAGTGTGTGCGCGCTAAATTCAGAAACGAACCTATATGTATGAAAAATGTTAGTTTCAAACATATTTATCTAATTAAATCCAAATACTTCATGTTCTTACGGAAATGTATTATTTTTCAAGTATATTTATATGTATTTATGTATGTATATATATGCTAAATTTAGAGACGAACCAACATGTATGTAAGAGGGGTCAGCTGACCTTGTCAAAAGTTTACAAAATTTGTTATAAGGTAAAGATTGGTCCTTAAAAGCCGACTCCCGTTAAGTTTACTTGTTCTTTTATACAGGAAGGTTTCTATATATAGGAACTATATTGTTTATTTATAAAGAAAGATTATAACCATTTCCTAAAAGCATGTAATCGATTTTGTCATTTGCTTTTCTTTGTCCTAAAAATGTGCAGCCAATTTGAATCCTGAAAAGCACCAGCTTTACATCTTTTTTTGGCAAACTTTATTCGTTTACGCATGTTGTAATTAGTGTTGCGATTAATTTTCCTCAATGAAGCAAGACTTTATGGGTATACACCATATAGAGGACAAGTTATTTCTAGATTTGTTCGCAAACTCATTATATTGGCTTTTACTCTATTATAGCAATCCACCATTGAAGGAACACCATTTGCTATGAAAATTGTAAAGAATAACTACAAATAAAACTAATATCAACCTATTTTATATATCAAATTACAATTTGATCAACATCATTTTTCTGCTTTAGTTTATGACCCCTCTCATAAAACATCCTGACTTCTCCACTGGCTAAATTGATGGCTTAGTATATCTTGACTCAAAATATATATATATATATCCTTACAGTGTTTCCGTTAGCATATATAGCTTTTTCAGGTTTCAGCATAAATAATATGACAAATAGTCTTAACCATTAATTATTCATGTTAAAATCATGTACTAACATTTAATGGGTAGGTTAGGCAAAAATGAATACTTATTCAACGTATTATCAATTTTTAAACATGAGTTGTCTAGGTAAAATTTTAAATTTATCAATATGACGTATTCTTGAATATGGAAAGAATTATTTATATCCAGTATGTCTAACAGCTTTAGCGTTCCTTATAAAACTAAAGAAAAAATAACTACAGATTCCCAAGGCTCTATAGATGCATGATTAGATTACATGAACATTTGTACTACATGCACTTGCATCGAATGCATGATAAATAAGGAAAGAAATTCGGCTTTCTGCACTTAACTTTTAACCTTTTTCATACAATCAACTTTGCCAAATATACAAATTCTTGTGCATTAGTTATTGTTTATCCGCATCCAAATATACATTTATTTCATCCATGTATCTCGACTATCTAAAGATCACATCATTTTTCCTACACATGCAATTAATTTATCGCCATAATGCCATAAACACGCAAGTAATATTTCTAGACAAATAATCATCTTGGTCCATTTTTTATGGTCTTCATGTATCTTTTAAAATCCACCCATTCAATCTTTTCTTTTTTGGAATGAAGTAAGCCACGTTGATAAGAATATTACCATAAATTTCAATTGTTGCAATTAACGTAATAGATTCAACATTCGATGTGCTAAAGTTATTTGGATTTACTCGCAAAATTATCGCTTGGTATGATGTTTTGGTACGTATAAAAGATATTCAGAATATCCCAAATCGATATGCAAAGAACTTTATTAAATTGTTTAATATGGAACATGTGAGATGAGTTCCTTATGTATTGGTAATATTAATTATCATACATGTTATGTTGTCTTCGATATTGTGATTTGTTTTTGTATTTGGTACATGAAGCAAATATTAAATCCAAATTCATATCACTGAATGATAGTTTGGAGTGTTCTCATGTATTTATGAAATACTAGAGAATTGTTTACAGAAATAACAAACTACTTATAAAAGTGTATTTGGACTCAAACTTCATAAGTGATATTGAGTTTAATATGTCAATAATAAATTAAATCTAAGAATCTTTAGATTGGAAATGTTCCAAATGAAAGACCGTAGTTGATTCAATGGAAAAGTCTAAGTACGTTGCCTTGAATAGGCAGCAATAAAGAAATGTATATAAATATAAATGCATAAATTTATAAATGAGCCGAGGGTAATTCCAAATGTTGAGAATCCCATAGCTTTGTTATATGATAAAAATGTCATGATATAGTTCATTATAAAACTTAAAGCTCATTGAAAGTTGAGAGACATACTTCGAAATATTTCACATGATAAATGTAGTTTATCAACGTTGAAGAGAGTTGATTGACAGAGTAGATAATTGAAACGTAATAGCATACTCATTCACCGATTGATTGACGTGATTGTTTAGATAAATCCAAGTGGGGAAGATGGAATATGATTCCATAATTGATCCCAAGTGCAAGTGAGAGATTGATAGAGTTAAGGGTATGCCTTAGTGGCAATTATGTAATTTGTCGCATATATCTAACTCGATAGCCAATCTTGTTTGAAATAAAAGGTGTTCTCTTTCTATTATATATTTGATATAATGTGCTATATTAATTAATTAATTAAAAGTATATCTAATAGAAAATCCATAAATGGTACATTTCGTGATAGTAGTTACAAAGTGTTGTAACCTGAGTAATTTATCACAATGAAAATAAATATACCATTTTAAATGTTCCTGGTCAAGATGCATCGAGACTAGATATCAATGTATCCGTTGAGACTAGAGTACGTATCGCTCTCCAAATGTTACGCAGTGTATTTCTCATGACTGCATGGGACACCAAGAGGTTACATACTGATAGTTATTGAATAACTATGGAACGACTCCCTCAATAGTTTTCTGTTGGTTAATATAAATAGGGTCAAATAGAAAATATCAATACGACTGTTTTACACAGTTCTCTCGACTTGAGAATACTATGGATCTTTAATATGAAAGCTCCGCTTTGATTATAGTCAAATCATGGCATGACGACCATCGAGTGACTATAGTTGGGTCGAGTGGAAGTATTGAAGTGAAGCACTATTCAAGAGAGGATTCGTCTCCTTGGTTATATGGAGTTAGTATCACGGTCAACTTAAGTCAACTCAAAGTCAAAGTCTCAGGCCAGAGCATTTTGGTTAATAATAATTATTATAATTAAACCAAGGACTTTGTGTTTGGACTATAAAGTTAAATGTGAATGATATTGGAATTTTAATCATTACTAAATTCCATCAGTCCAAAGCGATATAATTTTGACGAAGAGAATTGGTGTAAAGAAATGTCACAATCGGGTAACACTTAATAATAAAGTGAAATTGGATTTTACTGAAACTAAGTAAGCAATAAATTTGGCAAAAATCTCACACCACCTGCTAAGTGACATGTGAACGTTAACATTCGTATAGTTTGATGTTAATCGCTGACCAAATTTACACCTGACGAGTCGCACAACCTATATGATTAATTCTCTTTAGACCAAATGATTTAATTAGTTTATAATTGTTATAAATTAGTTAATTAATTAATATTTATGAAATATTGATTATAAAATTTTGAATATGATTTGAGGAATAAATATTATAATATATATTTATAATAGTTATAAATATATCAATCGATATGTGATATCGATATGCAATTAAATCAGATTTAATTAGTAATATTTGTTTGGATTTAAATAGTATTAGCTCATGATGTTGGGAAACTATTTTCGATGGCAAACATGAGGTATAAGGGAGGCTAGAAAGGGTAGAAGGGTTTGGAGATGGATAGTTGAGATTTGGTGAGAAATGGTACAAGATGCGATCCACCTTTCTCTCTATTTCAACCACTATAAAAGGCCAAAAACCCTAACTTTTGAAGGACTTTTTTGGCTGCCTTCTATCTCTATTTTGCAGGCTGATCCATGCCTCCAAGAGCTCCATTGATATTAAAATCAAATTAATTCAAAGCTACAACTATTTGATAGCAAAGGGTCTACGATCCAAGGAATAACAATCTGCCAAATTGAGAAGAGTTCTAAGAAGGGACATTCATCATATCAAGATGTACTTTAAGGCATAGGTTTTGGTATGGTCTTATTATTTTATATGACTTATAATTATGTATAATATTATATTGCTTGTTTCTATGTTTCATAATTATATTGTTAATTAAGTGAGATTCCTATATATACGAATGTTGTCACATATTGGTTGGTTATATGTATGTATGCATGCACATAGCCAAATAAATTTATTTTAGATTTTATTAATTAATTATATTTATATCAATAATATGTCATATTACATAAATTAAAAGACTTATAATTAATTATGCCATCATATAATGTTAAAATTGGTCTTATATTTTTTATATGCAAATTTATACTAAATATAATTTAGGTAATAGAGAAGTATTTTTTTAATAATTATTTACTAATTTTAATATTATTTAAATTGAAATATAAGTTGAATAATTCATACAAAATTTCATTACCATATTATCTTTTAGATAAAATCCTAGAATAAAAAATTAAAATTATTATTTTTAAAAATCATTAATTATGGGGCCGAAATTAATTAAATAATAAAAAATATAATTTTGACTTGGAATATTATGGAATTTTTTCATGGCCTTATAATATCATATTTGATTTTCAAGAAATTTAAAATTTGAAAAATATGTCATGAAAATAGTTTTAATATTATTTTAATGCTTCTCGGCTAATATATATATACACATTTAATAATATAAAATTATAATAAAATAATTTATGTGCTCTGTATTGGATCTGGGGTGCTATTAAAAAAATTATTTTTATCTATTTTTCATAATTGATATAATTATACACACACACATATTTATAAATACTTTAGATATTATAAATATAATTATACATAGATAAATATACATATATACATACGTACATATATTTCTTACTGTAAAATATACGTGTATATTATATTTAAAACAAACTTTGTATATAATATATATATGCATTTATATATATTTATATATATGTTTATATATATATATATATACAGTCATTTATGCAATTAATGTCTAATTTAATATATATATATATTATATACATTTATGCAATATGTATATATATTATATATATATAAGTAAATATTTATATTTTAATATTTATTTAAATAACATGCTTATATATACATACATATATTTGGACAACATACGATACATATAAGATGAGCTAACATGTCTGATACAATGAAAATCCTAATATTTATATACGGATATGTTATAGCTTGCATGGATTATTATGTTACATATGCACACACATATATGATACATGTATGTATATGTTATATATGTGTACCATTATATTTAATTAAACTTGAATTAAATAAAATTCCATTCATTATTTATAAATTTAAATAAAATAAAGGATTTTATTTAAATTAAATTTAAAAATGTTCTAACTAAATTAGACATCATAGGCCCAATAAAGATCCAATAGGGTAAAAAAATTGAAGTTCATTCATAACTTCTGCTGCGGGTGTAAGCGCAGCAGTTTGAATTTCATCTGCATCTAGTTCCAACAAGCATATCGAGGTCTGCCTCCTGACAAGAGTCAGAAGCTACCTTTTAAAACTATGCATATCTCTAAATAAAATATGTCACAAAGGTAAACATAGCCGATGTTTGTACCAAAATTGGGCACAACACTCTTCGGAAGTGTTTGAAGAGATAAAATGAAGAAAGTAAATGTAAAAAGAGGATTATCCAACAAACACTCCAGACAATAATCAGAAAAACAGCAAAAGAACACAGAGATTTAGAGTCGTTCGGCGTGTTGCCTACATCCACTATGAAATGATTGACTTTTATTAACTTTTTCTTGCTGGTTACAGCGGATTACAATAGTAAATCTCGAGTACAACAGTGAATTTTGAGTGCAACAATGGTTTCGGCAGAGTCTGGATGTCAAAGAGCCAAAAGATCCTTTTTCTGTAGGCTCTGGGGTGCTATTTATAGGCGTAGGCTGCAAATATCTCGCTCAGATCTTGGGAGACCTCTTCTGGCACGTGGGTGGGCCCACGCGATCGATCCCACGTGATTTGCACTCGGTCCGTGATCGATACGAACGAATTTCGTATCGATCAAGATTTGGTCCAATCGAGTCGAAATTGGGCATGAACATTTTTTAGGTTGTACGTAAGCTCCTGTGAAAATTTGGTTGCATTTAGACTCTTAGATTGTGAGTTATGATCGATACAAATTCGAGTTTTCGGTAGGCTGTGGGATTCGTATTGATCCTTTCGTATCGATCCGGGCACGTGCCTGTAAGTTGACATGGCGCTATCTCCTCGGAACGATCCACTTTTTATGTCGAAAGATCGAGCCTTCCCTATGTATACGCCTTGTTTGTATCAACCTGGTTGAGCCCCATTTCGTATCGACCCAGTTCGCCTCCGCTCGTATCGATTGTAACTACTTTGCTTTGTTCGTATCGATGGCAACTACTCTGCCCTGTTCGTATCAATGGCAACTACTATGTTCGTATCGATCAATAGCCGATCGATACAAAGTAGTGGCTTTGTTTGGTTTTGATGGATACGGAGTAAAGTTGGTTGATCAATGCGAACAGGTTGAAGATTATAGATACGAAGAAGGCCGCTTCCTATGTATACGAAGTATGTGAATCTGGATGGATACGAAGTGGACTTACTTGCTACTGATCGATACGAAACTGTGCGCAGTAGATGGATTCGAACAGGATCGATTCGAAGGAGGTCCTTTCCTATATGTTTGATGGATATGAACAATGGTTGCCTGATGGATATGAAGTGATGCTCATTGATGGATACAAAATGAGCATGCTTTTCATGAAACTCTCATCGATCATATCTTGAGCATACGAACTCGGTTTGACTTGAAATTTGGAATGTTGGCCATCATAGCTTTGCTTGTCACGTCTTGTCAATTGTAGCTCGATCCGGACTCGGGCAAAATTTACCAGTATCCATAGCGAACCTGTGTGTAACTGTTTTCCGGGATGAACTGTAATTGATTTCCAATCAATTCCTTGGTGTCACGGCCTTGCCAAAAGGCAGGATAACATTTTCCCCTTAAAGTACGACTTGTGAGAACATGATGTGCTTTGAAAAGCTGCAATCTTTATTCTGAACAATTTTATCTGACTTGTTGACCGGTAGTTGTCTTTTCATCGAAAGATGTAATGTTTGATGGATCTTTAGTAATATAAATAGTGAATTATTGGTCGCCAATTGTTTCACTGTGCACAGTTGTAACTGAGTGTTGAATGATAGCAAAATGTTGTTTGTTGTTGTCATCATCAAACGAGTATTCAATTCCTGCAAAATTTAAAAATTGGACGTTAGCCCGTTACACATGTATTTATGTTAAGCTGACTCTCGTTAACGTTCGTACGTTCATGAGTCATTGTCAGTTTTTTTGTACCGAATTTCGTATCGTCCTCTCCTGAATCGGTGTGAAATTCGATTTGGAACAACGCTTGACGGTTGTTTTGGAGTGTCCCTTCGTATCGATCCTCTCCTGGATCGATGCGAAAAGTTAAAAGAGGAAGTCGTTCTTCGTATCGATGGCAAGCGATACAAATCAGTTGGTTCTTTGAATCCTTTCGTATCAATGGATACGAACCCAGACGATCTTCATAATGATGGACATGAACTTGCCATTCCCCATCGATAGATGCTTGATGGATGCGAACAGATTAATCAGCCTTCCTAGCAACGTTCGTTCTTCGTATCAATAGTTTGATGGTTACGAATAAGTGTTGCCTCAAATGTATGTTTCAGGGATACTTATAACTCTCTTTGTATCGATCAGAGGGGAAACTGTTTCAACCGGTCACAGTGACTGGGAGGTGAATCGCCTTCGTTCCTTTGAGTTCGAGTCCATATAAATACCTTTTATACATAGAAAAATTTCATTTGTTTTCACTTTACTTCCAGCCTTCGTATCGATAGAGAGACCTTGGAAAAGAAAAACGTCTTCAACTTCAAACCGCTTGAATCATTAAACCTCCAACCCAAACCTTTAAATTAGGTAATTAATTAATTAAATTGTCCTTAACATGATGAGATTCGAGTTTCAATGCCAACCCGTCAAAGTGGTGGTCGATTCCGGCATCGTTGATGCCGGAATTCTGCCGGAGAAGGTAGAAATGGAATTTGAGTTGAATGGAGAAGACGAGGTGTGGAGGGACGCGAAGGAATGTCTGGAAGGATGCTCATCTTCAATTTTGTGTCGATGGAAGGAAGGAGAAGATTTGGCTTCGTATCGATTTAAGGCGTAGGGTTCGTATCGATGAAGAATTGACTGATGAATGGTGAAGTTCGTATCGATCCAGGGTAGGCGATCGATACGAATCTCACAATGTTCGATCGATACGAAATGTTATATAACCCGATCGAGCCGAAGCCAACAATCCTCGATTGATTCGAAATGCCACACAACCCGATCGGTACGAAGTCTAATGCAAATCGATCGATACGAAGTCCTGACCGATATGAAATCCAATGCAGAGTGACACGAAGTGAACGATTCCTGATTGATATGAAGTTAAGACTTTTGCAAAACGATCCATGTTTGAATTTTGTTGGATTAAAAATCTTTGAACACTCGAGCATTTAACTCTGACGAGCTTTTGCCTTGCTATCTGGACTTAACTATTAAACTACATATTCGACTGCCCTTCGAAGCTCGTCGATGGAACTGCAATTTGACAAAATTTAACTCGAAATTTTACTTGGATCGACCTCCAAAGTCTGGATGGCACGGTTGTGACGGTCAGCGATGACGGTTACTCTGGTTGAAATTCGAAGTCTTGTCATTTTAACATCTTTAGAACTTGAAGAAATTTAAAGCATTATGTAGCACTGCACTACACAACACATTCATGAACTTCACACTGGGGAACACACGGGCTTATCATCATCTACTGATGGTTTTTAATAAGTTGACTAGTTATGGAGTCTACAAGCTCTCAACAGTAGGAGCTTCAGAATTCAACTCCCTTTGTCATAGAGATTCCGGTCATCACGGACGAGGTTATAGATCCAGCTCCGGACGAGCTGCCTGGTGCCAGGTTTATCATGAACCCACAAGATTCTATGTCGTCCAACGTCTCCGAAGATATGCTAGGACGAATATGTCTAAGGCATGGTCTACCATTGGACAATGTCTTATTATTGGGACTGAATGATAGACCGCATGCTCCCCCGGAAGGGTTTACTGCTTTCAACAGGCATTCATGTACAGCCGGGACGCTTCCTCCATTCAATCAATATACTCGGGAAGTGTTGTCCTTCTTTGGAATTGCCCCATTACAGTTACATCCCAACGGATACGCATTGCTGAATAGTCTATTCGTTTTATTCATGGAGCATCTTTTCAGACCCCGACCCCGATCGAAATCAGATATCTTTTCAATGTTAAGAGTCGGGGAGATAGCCCTTCTTTCTCATTCTAGAGTCGGTCAGGAACTGTCAATTTGTGACTGGTGCTTTGACCAGATTGAGCTACTTCAAAGCTGAGTGGTTCTACATTCGATGCCCACCAGGGTTCGCTGGTCGATGGTTGGATAGACGTAAGTGCTTCGACTTTTCTGGTAGTTAACAATATAGTAGCAACTAGTATTGGGACTAATACTCTCTTTCCATTATAGCCGCAATTCCTCGACCTGAGGGCGCACATTTTAAAGAAATAGTACGGATTCTCCAAGAAGTTCCAAGCGAGATGAATGAAATCGAGTCAGTGCTCACCGACAGGAACTCAAGAATTCTTGGGTTAATCGAGCGAAAACAAAGCATAAGGCTTGAAGGAGTGCTTAGGGCGGCCCCGACGAAGCGGGTAAAGCGCAAAGCGGCCGGGGTCGTAATTTCTGAGGAAGGTGGTGAAGAACACATGCCTACGAACGACGAACCCATGGACGGGCCATTTGACAGTTTCCAGGGTTCAGAGGGAAGGAGAAAAGGCAAGGCAGTTGCACACAAACGTCATAAATCCTCAAGATGGAAATCCGTAATAGTGTCCTTGCCAGCCTCCGGTGTTAGAATTTCGGAGGCTGCTCCCTCGCTAGTAGAGAATCCTTTTGAAGGACTTGCTGATATTCCGATTCCGGACTATGTGTCACTTCAACACGACACCAGATTGGAGGGGCTTCAAAGTGCTCTAGATTTAAGCGAGTCTCTACCCATCAGTGCGGCCGACAGTACCGGTTGGTCGGGGGGTTGCCCACACATATACACTTCATGGCACTACACGGTTTCCAGCCTTAAGTTGCCTGCTTCAAGAATTCACTAACTCTGTTTTTCTTTTACTTTGCAGATACGATGAATAGGCGAGATTCTATGCTCGACAGTCTCCGTTCAGTGCGCCAATCATCGAGCTCGGATTATGAGTCCCGTCGGAGGGAGGATGACAGAAACCGTGATCGAGGTTATTCTAGCCAGGAACATTACGAGAGGGATAGAGACAGAGATTACAGAGAACAGAGATATCAATCTCGATCGCGTTCTCCACCTCCTCGGCTCCCTACACAACCTTCTATTCAGAGCTCACATCCCCCGGAGCCTTCATACCAAAAACCATCTTCTCATGCTCCAAGGTCTGAGTCTCAACGTCGTACCCAGTTAAGAAAAGATTTCCTAAACATATGTTTTGACGACTTCATCTTCCCCCTTCACTTAAAACAAATTCCATTGGAAGTAGAAACAATGATGCATGAGTATATTCATGACATTTATACACAGTTAAGGAGTGGATGAAAGCTGCAGATAAGGCATCAACGGTGGCTTTCAAGCACGCTAAAATAATTGAAAAGTTAGAATCTGATCTCGCCCAAAAAGACCGCATCGTCCAAGTGCTTAATGATGAAGCCGAGTCCTCTCGAAAATCAGAAATAGAGGCCACCAAAAAGGCCGACGAGGCGAACTTGGCTACGGAGAGGATGAGGCAGACGCATTTCGCTTTAGTGGAGTAGATGGGCCACCGAAACACCACAATTACCGCTGAGAGGGATGCTGCTCTGAAAGAACTCACCGAGCTAAAAGCCAAATTTTCTGAAATCATCAAGGAAAAAGATGATGCAAATAAAGCAGCCCAGGAGGCGTGCGAGCAAGCGGTGGTGCTTCAGGGCGAATGAGATGCGGCAACGGCTAAGGTCCGGGAAGTGGAGACTAAGGTCGAGGAGGAAGTCCAAATGGTGGAGTCCAAGGTAGAGACTGATATCGAAGATCTCCTCATCACTTACAATGCTAACGTCTTGAAGCATAGGAATCTAGCCTGGATCAAAAATTATCCGACACATCTATACAATGCCTGGGGCCGATTGGTAGGAGATGAAAAAGCTGCCCACCAAGCTGAATCAATTGACGAGTTCGAGCTTGAGAACCGGGTGTTGAGCGAAGACGAACGGAAAGCTCCATGATGCAATGATCTCATATGAAAAGGTGAAGCTTGGCGCTCAGCATTTGGAAGTTGGAGAAGGCTCTGGTGTCGAGCATCATGATACAAGTTCTGAAACTCCCATGCTGACTCAACCCGAATCCACACCTGCAGTTGATCCTCAACCCGTTCCTGCTTATAATCCGGATCAGCCGCAGATATCACCAGCTCGCGAGCAAGTCTCTGAGGCAGTTCCGCCACCCACGAGCCAAACTGAGGAAGGTACTCTGAACATTCTCTATGCTTATCCGAAATCGGAAGCGTCACTTGAAATAATTATTAACCGTTCTTCTTTTGCTTTTATCCAGTGATTGAAGCTACACCGGTTGTGCCTCCCACAACTCAAGGACCACATCATATGCAGGAGGCCATTATAACTGAAGCGACCACGACAGCGACCACGGCACCAACCGATGAAGCATAGGGAAGCACACTTACTTTTGATGAGCATATGATGAAGGAACACCTCGATCATCACAATGACCCCTTTGCCTATTTGTTGTTCGTTATGGGTGGTACCGTTCCAATGACAAGTTCCTCGGCCCCAACTACGGGAGTCTCCAGCGGTGCGCAAACACTTCACGAGGAGGAAATCCTAGCTCAAGTCAATGCTGAGATGCCGCGCGGGGCAGCGGTTTTGGCGGTGGAATGGCTAGACCTGGTCTGGCTCCTTTGCAGATGATATCTTCGGGTGGGACGATCGTTGAGACGAGTATGCCTATCCCACCTCTAAAATATCCCGGAATTTCAAGGAATTTAAAATGTGATAATCTCTTTATTAATTATTTAAAATTGGTAAAATTGTTATTTTCAAACAATTTAATAATGAGTTGCTTTTAAATATAAATATAAATAGATTTTAAATAGACTTATTATTTTCAAATTTAATAAGTGTTGTTAAACATATATATATATATATATATATGTATGTATGTATTTAAGTTGTTTTTAAATAGAACAATTATTTACAAATCTAATAATGTGTATATATATGTTTGAGTTGATTTTAAATTTGGATTTTTTAAATTGCATTTGAATTTGGATTTAAATTTGAATTTAAACGAGACATATCTTAATAATATTTTGGATTTAAAATTATATGAAATAAGTTTTTGTTTAAAATAAGATTTGTTTTATATTGTTTTTCCTTAAAAGAATTTTAATTATACAAATTTGGGAAGTATTTATTTAATAGTAAATAAATACCAAATTTTTATATTATCATTTAAAAATGGATTAAATATACTATATATGATTTTATTTAAAATATAATTGGTTTTTATTTTATTTTCTTTAAAAAGTTTCATATATATATATATATATATAAGTAAGTAAAGGATTTATAAATTTAGAAATGCATTTATTAATTAGGAAATAAATATAAAAGTTTTTAAAACCTTTTAAAAATAAATAAAAATGATATAATTACAAGTGTTAGGATAATAAAGCTTGTAAGTACATGTGTAAGTTAATTAAATAAGGTTGAAGACAAGTGTTATAAATTGTTTTTATTTTCTTTAATTTTTAGTAAATCAAAACTAACCCTATATAAACATTCACTTTCTTTCTTCAATTATTTTTCTATCTTCATTACTAAAACAAAGAAACTCAAAAACATAAGCTGGTAAACAAATCCTCTAACCAGAGAATTCAAGCAAACTCAACCGGTAAAACTATTTCAAACCAGAAATCGAACAAACAAAAGCCTGTAATCTCCTCTAAAACAAATGCAAGCCCTGTAACTCAAACCTGTAAAATTCCTCAAATCAAAATTAAAAAAAACCCTGCAACATTTTCCAAAATCTATAAGCAAGCAACCCTATATTCTTTTCAAAAGCAGTAACTAAAGCATTCAGTTTTAAAGAAATCAAAGGCCTGGAGTATCAAGCCTTAAATCATCAGAATGGTTTCCAGCGTTTAAATCAAAGCAGCAATCCAGTTTTTTTTCAAGTTTCTAAATATTGGCTGCTGCAAATTCTAACATTCAAGTTTCCTGCCTCTGCCTCTTTAAAATCTAGTGAGTAAACTTTCCTTTTAAAAACAGTTTTAATCTATGATTTTATGGATGCATGTGATAAATTTGTATAGAAATGTTGTATTATGGTTTGCATGATTGTTTTTATCTGGAATGTATTTTGAACTGCTCTGTTTATATGTGTGCATGTCTGAGTATATATTTATAAACTGGTCTCTGTTATTTTCACAGGCTCAAGAATTACTTTCAAAAATTCATATTCTCCCTTACAAACGATCTTAGGCAGTGATTTACAAATGACATGTGATTATAACAATGAAATGTCAATTTTAAAAAATAGTTTCAGGTATTTTAATTTAGTGGTTAATTCAAATATGAGAAATAACAGTAAATTTTTTTATATAAGTCTGAAATCAATGAATACGATTTCATGTTTGGATTTCATGAATGCCTTCGTGGTAGAAAATCATGAATTTTGATATAGGTTTTGAGATTTTCAAGTTTGGGTTCGGTGAGAATTCGTAAGTTGATCGATTTTGGTACTTTCTTCGATTTCCGACGATCGACGTGGTGTGGTATATCGGGGTCGATGTCAAGGGTAGCTGGAAGGATGGTGGTTGATGGAAAAATGGTGGATGGATTTCTCGAACGTCATGGTGGCTGGACGACGTCAAGATAAGGTTTTCGAACCTGTTTTGGTCATAGTGTTTCTCGAGGTGATTTCTTCATCAAGGCTGAATCGGAGGCGATCGCGTGTTGGGGAGTCGAAGCTGGGTTGTCGTCGACTTGGGGATGGTCGTGGCGAAGGTCGGAGTCGCTTCGTTCAGATGTATACGTGCACGCGCACGTTTGGGCATGTTGTTGGAGAAGAAGAGGGAGCTCGGGTAGTTGCTTAAGTTTTCACGTGAGTGACTCGAAGGTGAGATCGAGTTTTGAAAGAAATGACTCGAGTAGGAACTCGAGTAGTTCTAGAGAGATTTGTTTCCAGGTTTTAAAACTTAAATTTAATTTAAAACTAAAACTAATTTTGAAATGAAATGAGAATTCAGGTTAGACCTGAGTGGATTTCGGGTTTGTTCCGATGAAGTGGTTGAGCAGTTTCTTAAAAAGGGTTTTAAAATCTAAGTTTTGAAATTTAAATCGAAAATTATTTAAACCATTACTTGATAATGTTTTAAGTATTTAAAGGAAGTTATGATTTGGTAATTTTAATTTATCAAATTAAATGAGTATTTTTAAACTAAATTAATGATTTAATTTAGTAAGGTTAATTATTAAGATAAATGTTTTAAATGATAATTAAGTCATTAATTAAGTAATGTTTTATCTTAAGATTAATTAAAGTTTTTAATACCTTGATATTAATTAAATTGATTAAGGAAATTAGATATGATTAATTAATTTAATTAATAATGATTAAGAATTAATTAGGAATTAATCCAGAGTAATTAATTGATTTAATTAATTTATTAAAATAATTAAGGATTAAAAGTTAATTAATTTGAGATTAATTAATTAAGTAATTAAGGTTGATTAATTTATAATTGGAGATTAATTAATTTATATTTAAAAAGTAATTAATTTGTAATTAAGGATGGTTAATTAGATAATTATAGATAATTAATTAATAATTAGTGATTAATTAATTAAGTAATTAATTTGTAATTAAGCATTAATTAATTTAGTAATTAGAGATTAATTAATTTGTAATTAGAGGTAAATTAATTGGTAAGTACTTAATTTGTAATTAAGTTTTACTAATTAATAATTAAAAGAATAATTAATTTGTAATTAAAGATTAATTAATTGGTTTAAAGAGTAATTAAAGGATGAATTACTCAGCTATGATTTATGAGATGAAGTGATTAATTAAAGTTTAATTAATTTATGTAATTAATTAAGGGTCAATGTAATTAATTATAGTTAATTAATTAATGGAAGTAATTAATTAAGGATCATTAATTAATGTAATTAATGAGAGTAAATAAATGGTTAATTACTGTTAATGGTTAAGAAAAATTAATTTGTGAAATTAATTAAAGGATAATTACTTTATGTAATTAATGAATAATTAATCAAGGATGATTAATATTTAATGAGTAATTAATTAATTAAAGGTTTGTAATTAATTAATGATTGATTAAGCAAGGTTAGATAATTAATTCTTAAGTGATTAATTTAATTTAAGTTAATTAAATTAATTATAACATAGGGTTAATAATTGTTGCTTATGGATGATTGTTGTGTAGAATATCTAAATTGGATGATATCTATTGGACGATATGCTGTGATATTTTGTGATATGATATTGAATATATCTATGATAAATGTGTGTTATTTATTTGTTATTTATCTGTTAATGCTGTGTGATACATCCATGCTCCGGGGACTTAAGTCATTTTCACGGGTGGTTAGTTATACCCGCTTAATTTTTGAAACGATGTCCACACTTTGGGGACTTTAGATGGATCCGTGGGTGGTCAGTCACACCCGATTTGCATTTAAACTCTAACCACGCTCCAGGGACTTAGAGTTGTTTTACGGCCGGTCAATCCCAATCCGGTTTGTGTTCAAACTCCAATCCACTCTTCGGGGATTTTGAGTCAACGTTTATACTCCCATTCACGCTCTGGGAATTTGGAGTTGGTGTTTATGTTGACACTCCGGTTCACACTCTAGGAATCCAAAGTTAGTTAGTGTTTATACTCCAGTTCGCGCTCTGGGAAATTGGAGTTAGCCGAAAGATGGTCAGTCACATCTATTCAGGCTTTAGGATTTTGTTCGCACTACGGGAACGACGAACCTATCAGTATCGTGGATGATTGGTTCACATCCACCCTGAGTTAACAAGCAAGGTCGTTAGATGGACGGGTCCATCCTGCTCAAACTTGGTCAAGATACGGGCGAAGTCGTTAGGTGGACGGATCCATCCTCTTCGAAACCGTATTTGTAAGTTTATACTCCAGTTCACACTCTGGGAATCTGGAGTTGGTTAAAGGATTGTCGTGTATCAATCCTTTTTGGACTTCAGTGTGATGACTTTCCTCCGAGCTCGGGTATCATCTAGCGAGTAACCGGTCGTATCACAGTCACTCCCTATTTGAATAAATTCCACCGTCAGGTGGAATTTAGCTCTCCGTGCATAGTGATAGTTGTATGACGCATTCGATAAATCATAGCTCTGGCTCGAAGAGATTGCATTTTATTGCTGAAATAAGAAAATACGGCAAAATCATTTGCCTTATTACAAATTCAAATTTCGAAATGCAGAAACAAATTGCAAATAAAAAAATAGACTGAATAAATAAACAGAGCCTGTCATGTGTAGTAGCGACGAAGGCTTTCGCTGTTCCAGGCTCTCGGAAGAGTGAGACCGTCAACGTCGATAATTTGAATGTACCGCCTCCGAGCTTTCGTTCAATAACATACGGGCCTTCCCAAGTTGGCTTCATATGCGAAGGTAGCGGGTAAATTCTCTTAAGGACGAGATCGCCGAGTTCAAAGGTTCGGGGTCGGACCTTGGTATTGTATAATCGGGCGACTCGACTTCGGTATGCGGCTGCCCTCAAATCAGCCTCTTCACACTTCTCATCCAATAAATCCAGAGATTTGGCAAGTAATATAGCATTCATCTTCGGGTCATAGTATGTCACACGATGAGAAGGCACTCCTAACTCGACTGGAATAACAGCTTCTGAACCATAAGAAAGAGAAAACGGAGTGTGGCCGGTCGCGGATTTGTGGGTTGTTCGGTAAGCCCATAAAACCATAGGAAGTTCATCGACCCACTTGCCTCCTGCCTTTTCCAGTCATTTCTTCAGAATAGACTTTATAACTTTATTAACGGCTTCGACTTGTCCATTCGCTTGAGGGTGTGCGACTATGGAGAATTTCTTCTGAATGTGGAATCGTTGACAGAAGTCTTTAAATTCAGCACTGTCAAATTGGGTCCTGTTATCAGTGATGATAATATGTGGGAGACCAAATCGGCAGATGATGTTGCGCACTACAAAGTTGATCACCTTCTTTGTTGTAATTGTAGCAAGGGGTTCAGCTTCCGCCCACTTGGTGAAGTAATCAACTGCTACGATGGCGTACTTCGCACCACCTTTGGCTAGAGGTAGAGAGCCAATAATGTCAATTCCCCATACTGCAAACGGCCATGGACTGACCATTTGAGTTATTTCGGTAGCTGGGGCCCTCGAAATCCGAGTGTGCTTCTGGCATTTGTCACACTTTCTGGCGTAATCCGATGCATCGTGATTTACGGTCGGCCAATAATATCCATATCGAAGCACTTTCTTGGTAAGGGCTTGCCCCCCGGTGTGATCGCCACATTCTCCTTCATGCACATCATACAATACGCGTTTGATTTCATCATGAGCGATACACCGGAGCAAGGGAACAGAGTATCCTCTTCTATACATGAATTCATTCTAAATAGTGAACTGCGAAGCTTTTTCAAAGAATCCGTCTCTTCTCACTCCTGCACTCTGGCAGGGTTCAATGCTCGAGATAATTTCTGAACGGAGTCATCCATGACTCCTTATCGCGAACAACCTCAAATATCCAATCTGTCTCCATTCGGTCGATGCTCGGGGAAGCTAATGTCTCCATGGGAACAAGTCCCATTTGTTGTGCCTCACCTGTGCTGGCTAACTTCGCTAATGAATCGACTTTTTGATTGTGCTCTCTGGGTATGCAGTAGATGACATAATAATCGAACTGATTTAATATTTCCTGAACCCGAGCAAGGTAAGCAGCGTCTTCGGTCCTTGTCCTGGTATTCCCCCCGAACTTGACATATGACCAATTGTGAATCATAATAAATCTCCACAGCAATGATTTTCAAATCAAGGGCGAGTCTCAATCCGGCAAGCAGGGCCTCATATTCAGCTTCGTTGTTGGTCGCACGAAAATCAAACTTCAAAGCATAACATATAGATCGACCTTCAGAAGTTTCAAGGACAACCCCTGCACCTGAGCAACGGTCATGTGATGCACCATCTATATGCAGTTTCCAGATATACTTGGGGGATTCACTTATTTCAGGCAAGTCCTCTGGGATGGTAAATTCAGCTATGAAATCTACTAGGACTTGTCCCTGGATGGCTCGCCTTGGAGTGTAAGTAATGTCAAACTGACCTAACTCAATATTCCATTTGAGTAACCTACCAGACGTCTCAGGACGTGTAAGGACCTGTCGTAATGGCTGGTCGGTATAAACAGTGATTGGATGAGCCTGGAAATACGGACGGAGCTTCCTTAAGGCAATAACAAGGCAATAAGCCAACTTCTCTAGCTTCGGATAATTTCTCTCAGCTCCAGTTATTCATTTGTTAATATAGTAGACCGGTTTTTGTATTCGGTCTTCCTCCCGAATTAGGGCAGTACTGATTGCGTTTTCTAATACCGCCAAATAAATGTACAATTTCTCGTGATCAATAGGCTTTGACAAAATTGGCGGTGTGGAGAGGTGTTGAATTAGTGCTCGGAATGCGCCCTCACATTCCATAGTCCATTCAAAATTTTGTTTCCCTTTTTGGATCAGATCGAAGAAGGGAATGCATTTGTCAGTAGATTTTGAAATGAACCTGCTTAGTGCTGCTACTTTCCCGTTGAGGCTCTGGACTTGCTTTATAGTTCTTGGAGTTTCAAGGTTTCTAATCGCCCAGATCTTTTCGAGATTGGCTTTGATTCCTCGAGCATTGACGATAAACCTAAGGAATTTCCTGATGCGACCCCAAAGTGACATTTCAACGGATTAAGCTTCATTCTGTATTCTCGGAGAATATTAAACATTGACTTTAGGTCTTTGATATGTTCAGTGGAGAATCGTGACTTGACTCGCATGTCGTCCACGTATACCTCCATGGTTTTCCCAATCTGATTGGCGAACATTCGATTAGCTAATCGTTGATAAGTTGCACCAGCATTCTTGAGTCCAAAAGGCATAACCTTGTAGCAATAAAGTCCCATATTGGTTACGAAGCTAGTATGCTCCTGGTCGGGTAAGTGCATTGGTATTTGATTGTAGCCGGAATACGCATCCATGAAGGATAAGAGTTCATGCCCGGTTGTTGAATCTACGAGTTGATCAATTCGAGGAAGTGGAAAACTGTCTTTAGGGCAGGCTTTATTCAGATCAGAGTAATCGATACACGTTCTCCATTTCCCATTTGGCTTTCGGACAAGTACAGGATTTGACACCCATTCCGGATATAATGCATCTCGAATAAATCAATTCGCTTTAAGCTTGTCTACCTCTTCCTTAAGGGCGGCAGATCTCTCTGGATCCATACCTCGCCTTTATTGTTTGACCGGGACATGCCGCGGGTCAATGTTCAATGCATGGCTCACGATGTCCGATGAGATCCCACACATGTCAGAGTGCGTCCAGGCAAACACGTCAAGGTTCGCCTGGAGAAATTCAACCAATTCCTCTTGCATTTGTTGGCTTAACTGCGATCCAATCTTTATCAATCTAGAATCATCGCTATCATCGATCGGGACATCGATCGTCAGTTCGGCCGATGAAGCTTGACTGTCTTTACTCTCGTCTTCACTTTCGGTGTCTCTCGGGTCAACATCTCTTTGGAATTGGTTGGGGTGCCCAGGCCTAGGCCCAGGCGTCAATTGTCAATTATCAACAAAACGAACGCAGAGAGATTCCTCTACGCCCTTTCCTATCTCTTTTCGCTGCGCCTCGTGCAGTTCAGCAACATAACAGGCTCGTCCAGCAGCCTGATCTCCTTGAACGACTCCCACTCCACGATCGGTGGGGAACTTTAGAGTCAAACACCATGGGGTAATAGCAGCCCTGAACTTAGCTAGGGCCGGTCAGCCCAAGAAAGCATTATACAGCGAGTCTATATCCAAAACAACAAACTACAGTATCCGGACTCTCCACCGTTCTCTAATTCCTAACTCCATTGGAAATTC
Source organism: Allium fistulosum (assembly GCA_030737815.1). NCBI lineage: Eukaryota > Viridiplantae > Streptophyta > Magnoliopsida > Asparagales > Amaryllidaceae > Allium > Allium fistulosum. The sequence continues at coordinate 370,074,844 of CM060902.1, read as the reverse complement.
CACCACTCTAGTGGGTATAGTTGCACTCCCTTTGAAACCATGGATACGTTACTGACAAGGTTTCAAATCTTTAGTCTCCATTTTCATTTGGTCATAGGCTTGCTTGAACAATATATTAACAGAACTTCCACTGTCTACCAAGATCCTCTTCATCCAAGTAGGACCTACTTGAGCTGATATGACAAGTGGATCGATGGTTGGGGCTTCGATCCTATCGGAATCTCTGTCTCGGAAGACGATGTCATCAGTCATCATCTTTTGTTGCTTGGCCGGAGCCCCATCTTCCAAACTACTACAACACTCAAAGCTCGCATGCCTAATAGAACTGGCATACGACTCCATTTCCTTCCAGCTTTGGTCTGCTGGATGAGGACCACCACTAATCGTATTTATCACCAACCTCCCGCTAGTACGAGCGGGTTCCTCTTGTCTTGCCTGATTCGGTGTATGGTTCTGATTCGATAGGCCCGCACCTCCAGACTGCGGCGCCCGCACAAACTGTTCCAACTTCCTTTCACATATCAACTTTTCAATGAGATCCTGCAATTGACGACACTCATTTGTGTTACGGCCGTAGCTTTCGTGGAATCTGCGAAACTTCCCTGTCTGAATCTGTTTCTCCGATGACTGTTTCGGAGCAGGTTTCTTGTACTGAATAGTATTGCAGGTCTGTAAATACACATTCTCCAGCGACGTATTCAAAGGAGTGTATTTATCAAACATAGGAGCCCTACGTCATGGACCACGATTCTGATCCCGTTTCCTGTTTTGATTACCATTGCCTTCCTGCTGATTTTTTTTATTCTAAATGTTCAATTGTACCTTTTCGGAGCTCTCCCCAGATTGTTTAACAGCAGCATTATTCTGAATTCTTTCCATACTAGGCCCTGCATCATCATTTTTCATAGACTATTTCGCATCCTCCCTTCTTAAGAATTGGGCTGCCTTGGAATAGAAATGGTCCAATTGCGTAGGAGGTTTTCCGGCCAACCAGTTGCCAAACTCAGAATCGGGATCAATCCCTTTAGTCAATGCCATTAGAATGGAGTTATCATTAGGGTTGCTGATCTTAGCGCATGCAGCATGAAATCGCTCTAAATAACGTTAGGGTGTCTCTCTAGGAGCTAGAGTGACACTAGACAAAGTATTAACATCTTTCGGTCTCGCGACATGCAATCGAAATTCTCAATAAACTTTGTTGCCAACTGATCAAAACAAGAGATAGATCGAGGTGTAAACGGGTAAACCACATAGTTGCTATACCTCTTAGAGAGATCGGGAAGCTTCGGCACTTGACTGCATCATCAGCTCGTGCAGCATTCATCAACCATTCATACTTTAGGATATGTTGATTAGGATCAGAGCTCCCTTCATAAACGAGTAAAGTCGGCATCCTGAATCACCGAGGTGGTTCAGCATAAAGTATCTCATCAGTAAAAAGGGTATGACTCCGGGAGATTCCCCAGTCGTCATTGCTAAGGCCCTGACTTTCACGGATCATTTGATGGATCATCATCGGAATGTCGGGCATCTGGACATTTTGAGCATGTTGGGCCAAGGTTTGGTCGGGTTCCACAATGTGAGGAGGAGTCGGTCGCTATCGACGGTCCATGTCTCGCCTCCTTGGTTCTACGTCTTCGGGGACGTAAGGCTCAGGAGTACGGTTGCATTGGCGGTGGGTCGGATCCATTTGGTTCTAAGCGTCAACTCCCAAATCTGTAGCATTGGTAGTGCGGTTGTTAGTAATATGGTTTGAGGTAGCGCCTCCTCGGGAGGAGGGTCCAGTCTGGTGGCTGGTTGATGGGAAAACTCTCGGTTGCCCAAGACTCAATGTATGATGATGCCCAGTGGCCTGTGTGTAACTTCCATCCAGTCGCGGGCATGTAGATCAATGATGATAGTCGGAAGAGGCTGAACTTTCGGTGGATGAATAGGAAGCCTGATCCCTCCTGGATCTCCTTTGTCGTTGACGGTTTAGTTGGTTGGTCAGTTCCGCATTAGCTCGGAGCTATTGAGTGAGATGTTGATGGCTCTAAGTCGGTTCTTATATTAGCATATAGAATTCTTCCCTGGTGATAGGGCCTTGCGGATCTGATGGTCCACCAGCATTCTGGTCGGCACGAGGTGGTTGTATGGGGTTCTATCTGTCCCGTTCTTCTGGATCTGCTGCAGTTGAGGTAGTCCTTGTATTAACCATGGTGGATAGTGAAGCTCTTTCCTAGACTTGATGCAAATATAAATAGGATGGAAGAACTTTAGTCTTTGAAATCTGGATCTTCTTTTAGATTTGTGCAATCCGATATTGATAGTAGATCCAATGAGCAGAAGAAAAACTTTATTTTCTCAGTGAAAGCACCAAAGTGTCTGTACCAAAATTGGGCACAACACTCTTCAGAAGTGTTTGAAGAGATAAAATGAAGAAAGTAAATGTAAAAAGAGGATTATCTAACAAACACTCTAGACAATAATCTGAAAAACAGCATAAGAACACAGAGATTTAGAGTGGTTCGGCGTGTTGCCTATGTCTACTATGAAACTATTGACTTTTATTAACTTTTTCTTGCTGGTTACAGCGGATTACAACAGTAAATCTCGAGTACAACAGTTATTCTTTAAGTGCAACAATGGTTTCGGCAGAGTCTAGACGTCAAAGAGCCAAAAGATCCTTTTTCTGTAGGCTCTGGGGTGCTATTTATAGGCGTAGGCTACAAATATCTCGCTCGGATCTCGGGAGACCTCTTCTGGCACGTGGGTGGGCCCACGCGATCGATCCTACGTGATTTGCACTTGGTCCGTGATCGATATGAACGAATTTCGTATCGATCAAGATTTGATCCAATCGAGTCGAAATTGGGCATGAACATTCTTTAGGTTGTACGTAAGCTCCTGTGAAAATTTGGTGGCATTTGGACTCGTATATTGTGAGTTATGATCGATACAAATTCGAGTTTTCGGTACGCTATGGGATTCGTATCGATCCTTTCGTATCGATCCGGGCACGTGCTTGTAAGTTGACGTGGCGCTATCTCCTCGGAACGATCCGCTTTTTATGTCGAAAGATCGAGTCTTCCCTAAGTATATACCTTGTTCGTTTCGACCTGGTTGAGCACCATTTCGTATCGACCCAGTTCGCCTTCGCTCGTATCGATTGTAACTACTTTGCTTTGTTCGTATCGCTGGCAACTACTCTGCCCTATTCGTATCAACGGCAACTACTCTATTCGTGTCGATCACTAGTCGATCGATACAAAGTAGTGGCTTTGTTTGGTTTTGATGGATACGAAGTGAAGATGATTGATCGATGCGAACAGGTTGAAGAATACGGATACGTAGATGGCCACTTCCTATGGATACGAAGTATGTGAATTTGGATGGATATGAAGTGGACTTACTTGCTACTGATCGATACGAAATCGTGCGCAGTTGATGGATTCAAACAGGATCGATGCGAAGGAGGTCCTTTCCTATTTGTTTGATGGATACGAACAATGGTTGCCTGATGGATACGAAGTGATGCTCATTAATGGATACGAAATGAGCATGCTTTTCATGAAACTCGCATCGATCATATCTTGAGCATATGAACTCGGTTTGACTTGAAATTTGGAACGTTGGCCTTCATAGCTTTGCTTGTCACGTCTTGTCAATTGTAGCTCAATCCGGACTCGGGCAAAATTTACCAGTATCCATAGTGAACCTGTGTATAACTGTTTTCCAGGATGAACTGTAATTGATTTCCAATCAATTCCTTGGTGTCACGGCCTTGCCAAAAGGCGGGATAACAGCTGGTCTATGCTTAAACACGTGATATTGATTACCATCAACTCCCACATGCTTTAATCGAAAGCGTCTCTAAATATTTGGAGTTGATGTACCCTCTTGGGTTAGCTAAACCCCTTGGCTATGCATCCTACTCTGTTTTCAATCATTATCAATGGTGAAGTCACGTTCAACATCTTAAGGCACAAGTCTTCATCACTCAAACAGATCTCGAACCTCTCCATGGATTCTGGCATCTCAAACAGTTCGAATATCTCCATGAATTTCAGCATAAGTCCTTCGATGAATGCTAACGTTGACCTCTTCCTTGGACTTAACCTTAGGATAGACAGTTCAACTCTATAGCATTTATCTGTAATGTTAACGCTGACCTCTCCCTCTGACGTAAGCTTATGACAAACAATTCAACACTATAACACTTCGCTCCACAACTACTTCCAAAACAAAGAACTCATTTATTAGTTTTGAAGTGGTTTTCGATAAGTAACACACTTATTCGATCTCGGACTCTCCAAAACTAAATCGGTGAATTTTTTGTTAACTCAATTCTGGTTCTTTTAGACGTAAGTGAACGATATAAAGGAGCCCTCCCTGGGGGATCTCGTATATATACATTCTTAAAGCAAGAGAGGTTTCATACCAAAAATTCCTCCCTAGAGGATATCGAACTTTATGAAGCCGTGAAGCTTTCATATACTTTCTAAGTTAATTTTGGTCAAGTTCAATAGAAATAAAAACAACCTCATATGAAAATTAAGTCTCATATACTTGTCACCGTTACAAAAACATTGTTATTATAAACCCCTTATCTCTTTTATAAATCAAACCTTTTACTTTTCTAACATTTTTCCAAAAAGATTCCATACTTGACATTATCTGGTGTAATTGTTTTTTATTTACTTTACATTACCTTATTCATATTTAGCATGATTATAGTTATTCATACATTTACAACAGCTAGCCATATTAGAGATCTATACACTTTCATTTGGTATCGGTGCAGGAACTTTCACTAACCATAAAAAAAATTTTGAAAATTTAATAATATGGTAAGCACATTTCTAGAGGGTCAATCAACTGCACGACCTTCACTTTTCACCAGGTCTAATTATGCATATTGGTCTACATACATGAGAATTTTTATGTAAGCTAATGGTCTTGAGATTTAGCATGCTAAACTAAGTATGAAGCTCCATCTACTGAAATGAGTACTTGGTCGGATGCTTAAAAAACCATGGCAACCAACAATGCAGAGGCCATGAATATTTTGTTTTGTTTTCTTGATAAAAATAAATTTTCTAGAATTATGTTTTGCAAAACCGTATATGATATTTGTCGTACTCTTCAAATTACACATGAAGTGACAAACAAAGTTGAACAAACTAAAATTTCTATTCTTCAAAATCAATTTCAGTAATTTAAAATGAAATTTATTGGATCCGTTGTAGATATGTATGCAAGATTCCAAACCGTACAACATGATCTCATAGCATTAGGAGTTACATTTACTAAATTTGATATTGTTGCACGTATTCAAACTCTTTAACAATTGAGTGGGAAAGAAAAGTTTTTGCAATTAGAGAATCCAATGACCTTTCCCAACTCAAAGTTAAAGGACTAATTAGAAATTTGATGTCGTATGAAGCAAATTTGCAGGCAAGAAAAGAACAAATCAAGAGAAGAAGATTATAGCTTTTCAAGCCAACAATGAAGAATCTGACTTAGCTGAAGATGAGATTGTGTTCATCGCAAAAAAACTACAAAAAATTCAAGAAATTCATGAAATCACGAGAGCATAAATTAGTGGAAACACAACTTCAATCAAGTACTTTGAATGTGACAAATTCGAGCACATGAAGAAGGATTGTCCACAACTAAACAAGGAAAAGAAGAAGGAAAAATTTGAAAAGTTCAAGAAGAGAAGAAAAGTTCAAGAAGAGAAGAAAAGCTTTCAAGTTATGGGATGATTCAAATTCATCTTCTTCGGAGAGTGAGAGTGACACAGAACAAGCCGACGTTTGTTTCATGGCCACTAACGAAATAAAATCTGATCTCTCTTATAATGATATCTAGAAATTAGTATTGAACTTGATGATAAACTAAGAAATTTGAAGAAAACATATAAAAAACAATTGGTAAGTTGAATAGGGCTTAAATAGAAATTGGAGTGCTTAAAAGATGAAAAATGTATTTCAGAAGAAGAATTAGAAATTTACAAAAATCTACTGAAAGTTTAACTTCTCAAAATACCACTTTAATTGACGAAACAAAGATAAGTAAAACTGAGAATGATAAACTTAACAAAGAAGTTTGTGAACTAAAATCAAATTTATACTTTTCCCAAAAATGAAGTTTTAGAATTAAAACAAAAATTAGAGCAAATTACTAGCAACGTTTCAAAATTTAACCAAGGAAAACAAAGCTTAGAAAATTTGATTAAAATTTCAAAACCATATAGTAATAAAAATGGACTTGGCTTTAAAAAAATAGAAAAGATAAAAAATAGTAATAAAACATATAGCACTTTATACACAAAATTTAGGAAATATAAAGATAGTACTAAAAAAATATTTCAAATTCTAAGAATAGAAAATTTTGAATTTCTAAAACGAATAACAAATTAATTAGACAAAAACATATAGATAACTTTCTAATTATAGTTAACTATATTTATAAATGTTCCAAACCCTTATGGGTATGACTATCTTCTTCTACTAACATATAGGACCCTAACGTAAGAAACGGGTACTAATAAAAATTCCTTGTTCCTTTGCAACTACCCAGTAACATAAATTAGAAATGGATACTCCAGAATGGATGCTCTAAGTATATGACGGGCACTGCAAATATGGTAACAAACATAACATACAATGATGGAGGAACCATGGCATACGGAGATAACTCGAAAATATTCGTAGTTGGAATTGGAGACGTTATCAACATTGGTATATCTAACTCTTCTTTGATTACAAATTTGAAATTAGTAGAAAACTTTAAACCACAATCTTTTAAGTAAAAGTTAATTATGTGATAAAGGTTTTAAAATAGATTTTGAAAAGGATAAATGCAATGTTTTTTTATCAGAATAAAATTTTAATTTTTGAAGGTACAAGAAAATGAAATATTTATGTTTTGAATATGAATTTTAATCCCAATAACGATATGTGCTTAATTGTGAATCATAACTATCAGTGGCTTTGGCAAAAACATTTTTGTCATGTTAATTTTATATATCTTCATAAACTTGCTAAAAATGAATTAGTACGAGGTTTACTGAAAATAAATTTTAAAGTTAATAATTTATGTGATGCTTGTCAATACGGAAAATTAAAGAAAAAATCATTTAAATCTAAAAGGAAAATATCAATAAAAAACCACTAGAGATACTACATTTAGACTTATTTGTCCTACTCATGTAAGATCGATAAATCATAATAAATATGTTTGCCTGATTATTGATGATTTTTCAAGATTCACATGGATATTGTTCTTAAAACATAAAAGTGATACTTTTGAAATGTTTAAGATTTTTGCAAAGAGAATTCAAAATTTAAGAGATTTAAAAATTAAAAGTATTAGAAATGATCATGGAGGAGAATTTGAAAATGAATTATTTGAGTACTTTTGTACTAAGAAGGGTATTTAGTCACAAATTTTCTTTTTCATGAACACTGCAGCAAAATGGTGTGGTTGAAAGGAAGAATCATACCTTACAAGAATGTGCACGAACATTGTTAAGTAGTAGGAACTTACTAAAGAATTTTAGGACTGAAGCCGTTGCTACTGCTTGCTAAGTACTTAATCGTGTTTCTTTAAGGCCATTGACTAAAAAGACCTCTTATGAAATGTTTTATGGAAAGAAACCGAAAGTTTTAAATTCGGATTTTTGGTTCAAAATATTTTATTGCTTATTCAAAACGAAGCAAAGCCTATTGTATATTTAATAAACGAACAAATACAATTGAAGAAAATTTACATGTTTATTTTGATGAAGACTTTAGAAATGAAAATGAAAATGAAGATGAAGAAATTTTAGAAATGAAAAAATCATGTGTTTTAGAAACTAACTCTTTAAATACTAACACTAATAACAAAAATAATTTTGAAAATAATAATAATGAAAACATTAACTTAAGCTCGACAAGCACTATTGTCCCTGTGGTTAAGTGATTCGGCTTTGGTGCGAGAGGTCACAAGTTCAAAACTTGCGTAGCGTGATTCGAACATTTTTTGACATGTGATATGTTGTCCTAGTGACATGTTGTATATAAAGTACCATTTCAAAAAAACATTAACTTAAGCTCTCCTCCTAGAATCTTAAAAGATCATGCCATAGATAATGTAATAGGAGATGTAAACACTAGAGTTTCAACTATAAATCAACTAAATCAAATGGGTCATATAACTTTTATTTCAAATCTTGAACCTAAAATTATAAGGAAGCCGCTAAAGATGATTTTTGGATATTAGCAATGCAAGAAGAACTTAATCAATTTGAACATAACAATGTATGGGAACTTGTACCAAGTCCTAGTGATCAATCCATTATTGGAACAAAACTAGTATTTAAAAATAAAGCCGATGAAAACGGTAATATGATTCGAAATAATGCTAGATTAGTTCTCAAGACTACAATTCAGAGGAAGGAATAGACCAACGAAGAAATATTTGCACTTATAGCACGACTAGAAGCAATTCGAATATTACTTTCTTTTGCATGTCATCGCAATTTTAAATTATATCAAATGAATGTCAAATGTGCTTTCTTAAATGATTTTATTAAAAAAAATGTTTATGTAGAACAACCACCTCTATTTGTTCACAAAAAATTTCCAAATCATGTTTTAAAACTTAAAAGGGCACTTTATGGTCTTAAACAAGCACCCCGTGCTTGGTGTGATTGACTCAAAAGTCATTTATTAAACTTTGGTTTTCAAATTGGTAAAATTGATTCTACGTTATTTATAAAAAAGGAAGACGATGATATTTTAATCGTTCAGATTTACATTGACGATTAAATTTTTGGATCTACGAATGAAAATCTATGTAACGATTTTGCAGTTATTATGAAAAATGAATCTGTGTCTTATATGGGAGAATTAAATTTTTTTGTCTGGGTTTACAAATAAACGTTTAGAAAATGGAATTTTTATTTATCAAGAAAAGTATTATAGAGAATTATTAGAACGTTTTGGAATGGATAAAACTTCAAGTAAACCGACTCCAATGAGTACTAGTTTACATTTAGACAAAGATGAGAATGGTATGGATTTTGATCAAAAACTCTATATGAGCATGATAGGGTCCTTGCTTTATATACCGCTAGTAGACCCAATATTATGACGTGTGTTTGTTTATGCGCATGATTTCAAGAACAACCCAAGGACTCACATCATCGAGTCGTGAAACGAATTTTGCGATATCTAACCAACACCAAAGATTATGGACTCTTTTACCCGACAGGTAGAACTTTTGAGTTGGTTTCGTATAGTGATGCCGATTTTGAAGGTTGCAAGACGGATCTAAAGAGTACTAGGGAACTTGTCACTTTACTGGTCAATCTTTAGTCTCGTGGTTTAGTAAGAAACAAAATTATGTTTCATTATCGACATGTGAAGCCGAGTATATCTCAGCTGCTTTGGATTATGCTCAAGTTATATATATGCAATAAATACTTCGTGATTTCGGCAAAAATATAAAAAAATCTCCTATATATTGTGATAACACGAGTGCAATCAATCTCTCTAAAAATCATATCAATCACTCCAGAACAAAGCATATTGATATACGTTATCATTTTCTAAGAGATAACCATGAAAAAGAAATTATTTCCCTAAAATTTGTTACTATGGAAAATCAAATAGCGGATATTTTCACTAACCACTATGTGAAACAACTTTCCTAAATTGCATAGAGAATTAGGTATATGTTCTTTACATGAATAAAAATAAATAGCCTTTTTAAAATAACTCACAAATAATTATTTAATATATATATGTATGTATATATATAAATCGGATTAATCAAAAAATATCCTCTTTAAAAATTTCTATAAATAGATTCTCTCCATAAAAGGTATATAACCTTTTTTTAACAGTTAAATGAATGCTTTACCTATAAGTAGTTATTAGTAAAATTTATCTAAGGTAATAAAATCTACCGTCTAAAATATTTCTCCTATTTTTAGTAATGATTATTTGCATTTAACCATCACGTTATATTATTCAAAAACAAAATCAATACTTTAACAATGTCAACCTCTGAAAATAGTTCATCATCTTATATTAAGATTACTTCTTCTCCTTCTGGGAAAACTGATTTTTCTCCTAAAGAGAAGAAAATTAAACAATCAAATGAATTAAAAGTCACGTAAGTACCACTCAAGATGATCGTATCGATAGTATAGCTCATTATCAAGGAGAAGTAATAAGATTGCAAAAAGAAATATATTGGAAGCTACGTCGGTAGGGTGAATATCTAAATTTTATAGAAAGGATTTTAATGGCCTTTAGTGGGACACCAACTAAAAATAGCATTTGTTCCAACAGAAGTCCTACAATAAAACCATCAACACCTATCAAAATTTATGGGCCAAAACAAGCTAACACTTGGGAACAAGAACCATCTCAAGAAGAAACTGATTCATCAGAAGATTAAATAATCTTTTGATGTTATATTACTTACAAATTTCTCTTTAATCATATAATTTGTAAATTTGTTCCACATATCTATATATGTGTGTATAATATAACAATTGTTATTTAACTTCACATTGCTTAAAAATATCAATTACTACTTACAGGAGGAAAATAGATTATAAATATAAAACATATATAAAAAATTCCACTTTTCGAATTTTTTTCCAAAATTTCCAATTTAAGTCGACTAAAACATAGGCTCAATCGACTGAACCCTGTAATTTTTTTATAAAAGTAAATTTATCTACACTTATTCGACTTCCTAACCCACTTTAGTCGACTAAATAAAGTTCTATTCCCGGGAAGGAATTTACATGCACTTCAGTCGACTGCCTCCCTTTTTCAAATCATTGGGCTTTGGGAAGTTAGTTGACTAAACTATATATTTTTGTCGACTAAATTTGATATTGCTTTTGGGAATGAAATTCCTTTGAATTTAGTTGACTGAAAGCCCACTCAGTCGACTAAAATTGCAGCTACTTGTTTATTTTTTTAAATTCATGCCTTTTCATTTAAAACAAGGGCTCTCTTCACTTTCTTTTCACTTTTCCACTTTCAAACTCAAAACCAGATCTAAAATTTCAAAAACTTCAATGTCTCCTAAATAAAAACTTGTGGCAAAAAGAAAAAAGCTTCCTGCTCAATGAGAGAAGGCTTCATCCTCAACTCCATTGCATCCTGAGTTTGCCTCTGACGAACAAATTATTGAATAGATGGGATAGAGCAAAACAACCTTAAAGTGATTCAATGAACTAAATGACAAAAGAATTTTTCAAGGAACCTTTTACAAGGTGTCGGATTTCTCTAGCTTTAGAATAGAGGAGATTGCATGAGAAACTGAGTTCTTATCCCTAATCGATAGCAACGAAAATCTAGTGAAAATTTATCCCTTTCTTATTAGGTTGTTCTATGCAAATCTTTGTGAAAGTTACAATAAGCCTGAAAATGACGGAGGTTTACTTTGGAGTCATGTTTTGGGTGTTGATATTCAACTTTTTGTTATGGACTTGGGTATGATATTGGATCGTTCCTCATCGGGATTTGATTTAGATGATATAGAACATGATGATTTTGGTTATAATTCAACTAGTTACCTATTCCAGATGGAACAAACAAGCAACATTTTTGTTAACCTTCATCCTCAAGCTAACATTATTAATAAGATGGTGCTCCATACAATTCTTCTTGGGATGGGTAGCAATTAAAAGATGTATGACAATAATTATAAAGCGTTGCACACAATTTACTCGAAATGAAAATTAAATTGGGCAGAAATCATACATGACGAGATTAACAGTTTCAATGCTTGATCCTAAAAAACAATGTTCTATAGTTCATTTTTAACCAAGGTCTTTGTTTACTATGGAATCAATGTTGAATCCTTATCCGAATTTCTCACTCCTAAAATTATGGATCAAAAGTCTGTATCTGTAATGAAACTTTCCTCGACCATAGAGCCACTTCTTCCTTACAATGCGTATCTTGTGAGACTGGTGCGTGAAATATTGGGAAACCGTCATCTTAGCCATAACCTTCATCGCTACCATCGCTTGATCATAAAATTGACGAAGAATCTTGGTCAACGGATAGTGATCAGGAGATTTCTTTAGTTCAACATTCGAATAATATTTCTACTCAAGCCGAAATTCTTTAAAATCAAGAGATTCTCTTCAAACAATAACAGAAGCTTGGCAAAAAGCAAAAGAAATTCGAGAAAAACACGATGAGCTTTTTCAAGAAAATATGGAATAAGATATCTATTGAAATTTGGTAACACTATATGGAGAATTGAAGAGGTCAAAAGTAGCTTTATAACGGTGAAAATGGTCGCAAATCGAAGCTCGGAGGAGGAAGATATGGTGAAATAAGTGAGTGTTATGGCCAGTATCGGGCGACGAACGTCTGTCATAAAGTGATAGACGTCTATTGTAACGACCCAGAATTTTCGATCCCGAAAATTCCAGATAGTTAGGAAAAAGAAGAAGAAGATAGAAGAAGAAGAACAGAAACACCAAAACTCAGAATCTCACATTCACAGTGGATAAAATATAATATCAAATAATATTCTTTACACAAAGAAAGCTGTATCAGTCAATTACATTTTAATACATCAGAGTTACAACATTCACAATCATTGGATAGTAAAACAACATGTCCAGATATACAACAATAGCTCACAGCGGATACACTCCATACGTTCCTGCCATCCAGCTCGCCTCCTGAGCTCCAGAACGTCCTAACCTGAAATCTGTAATACTCGGTCTGACCCGAGCATTACAATAAAGTAACACCCGAGTCAGGCTGGAAACCAGCGTGAGTAAACCCATATATCTTGAAATACTAACTTATAAAACTCATTTGAAAACCTTGGTAACTCGTACCTTCCTACGAGTTCTCACAGTCCATCACTTATTACAAACAATATCCAATAACTATTGCTCAATTTAAAGACCAAGTTACTTAATTTATTCCAATTCCAGCCTGTTGGGTTCTAAACTCAAATTTAAAAAGAATCGAAATGGTTTCGGGTTTTTGCTGATACCCGACTTCAGCCTTTTCGATTTTAATGTCATCTTAATCCCAGTTGTTTAAGTGGATAAAAATCAATTTTAAATATAGGTTCTCATATTCTCACAGCAAATCAATTATCGCTAGATAACTCATAATATCACAGTTCAACCCATCATAGCATATCACAATACATCACAACTCAATATCAGAGATATTCAGACAAACCAAGGTATTCAATTCAAATTTATCATCTATAGGCAAGATTGATAGTCAACAATTCTTAATTAATTTAATTTAATCCCCTGATTAAATAAATTACCTTTAGTCTTGCTCAGTTAACTTTAATTAGTTATAAGCCTTTCCTTAAATTAATTACATTGATTAATTAACCTTAATTTAATTACATTGATTTATTTACCTTAATTAATTAGATTGATTAATTAATCTTTTTAGTAAATTTTATTAATTAATTAATCACATTAACAAATTAACCAATAATTAATTACATTAATTATCCCTTAATTACTTATATAAATCAACCTTTTGTATGCGCCAAAAATGGTCACAAACCCCAGGTATTGTGAAAGCACCAGTGTATGAATGCAAATCAGCAATATTCAAACACAAATCTCAGATCTAAGCTAGCAACAAACATCAATCCAGAAATAATGAACAGTGACACACAGTTTATAGTGGTTCGGCTATCTCCGGCCTACGTCCACTTCAAGATTTTTATCTTTTATTGATGTTCTTTGCTGGTTACAAATGAATGCAGTAGATACAATGAATAAAATTCGAGTATAACAGCAATGGAAAGAAGTGGAATTGAATCCGGCAGAGTCTGGACGTTGAATAACCAAAAAGATCCCCTTTCTACAGGCTTCAGGGGGCTATTTATAGGCGTAGGAAGTTGAGATCGCGCTCAAACTTCGGGAGACTTCCTCAGGCACGTGAGTGGGCCCACGCGCACGGTCCCACCAAGTTTCGACTCCATCTGGGATCGATTCGAAACAACTTCGTATCGATCAAAAAACGTTCCTATCGAGCTGAAACTTGGCAGGGACATTCTTTACTTTGTATGGAAACTGCTGTGAAAATTTCATTGCATTTGGATCAGGAATTTAGGAGATACGATCGATTCAAGATTATGGTTCTGTGTATGCTGTCGCATTCGTATCCATCCTCCGCACCACTACATTTCGAATCGACCTAGGCACGTGAGCATGCGGTGATGTGGCGCGCGACTCTTGGATCACTCCACCTTTTGTGCCGAGTTGATCGAGTCGTTCCTAGGTTTTCGCCTCATTTGTATCGACACGTTCGCATCTTATGGACCGGGATCTGCTTTGTATCAGTGAAGCTCTGTTCGCATTGATGACTGGATCGATATCTGGAATGCATCTTCGCATCGATCACTAAAGGGGGCACTGCTCGTATCGATTAGTTTTACCTTTGATCGTATCTATCTGCTGATCGATACGAGCCAAAGGTTCATATTAATCAATAGGAACGATGATTCATGATTTGTGGGGATCGATACGAAGGTTGAATCTAGGATCGATGCGACAAAATTCACACGTCATCGATACGAACAGGTGGTCTTGACCGATTCGAACATGAGGATGCGAACAAGATGGGGTTCATTCTGATCGATTCGATACGAACCGAGGTTTACTTGATGCAAACTTGATGGATTCGAACTACACAAAACTCGATGGGTTCGAACATACTGAGGCGATGTCGTTTCGATGGATACGAACCTGATGGATTCGAATAAGGCATCACCTCAGCTCTATGATGGATACGAACAACATATTTTACTTAACTTGTATCGATCATATCTCCCTCATACGAACTCCGATTAACATGAAACTTGGAGCACTGGCTTCTATGGCTTTGCTTGTCATGCCTTGTCAGTTGTAGCCCGATCCGGACTCGGACAAAATTCATCGATATCCATGGTTATCCTGCAATGCATAGCTGACATTCATAGCTAGTTATTATTGATTTTTAGTCAGTTTTTGGGTATCTCAGCCTTGCTAAAAGTTGAGATAACACTTTGCCCCCCCAAAACATGCCTTTTGGTAGAAGGTGTGTTTTGATCAGTCTCAAGTCGAATGTATTGAGTTCAGGTTTTATTCAGAGCATATAGCATTTTCAATCAAGTCCATGGCTGTTCGAAGCCGAATTGTTATCAATTTCTTCCAGTGGAAGTTAAGGGTGAAATTCTACAGTCTCTCCGGACTATTGATGGTCGCTCCGGACCCTTGCCAAGCCCATTCCAGACTTAGCGATCGAATAGAAAGATCCTATTGCACTCCGGCGTTGCTTTCTACCCCTTGCACTCTGGCCCCAGTTAGGGCGTAAAGCGATGTCTTGGTCGTTCTGGACCGATCGTAGCTTCTCCGGGCTCCTGCTGGATCCCATCCCGTCACTCTCCGGTGAAGGGGAAACAACGTTAAGTGGATCGATCCTGTCACTCTCTAGTGAAGAGACCCACTTCTTGCACTCCGGTTCAGTGTATCTGAACATTAAGCGATGTCATGACCTGAATCTTCGGCCGATCACAGCCTCTCCAGGCTCTTATCGAATCCCGATCCAATCACTCTCTGGTGAATAGGAAACGATGCTTAAGTGAGTCGATCATGTCGCTCTCCGGCGAAGCAACTCACTTCTTGCACTCCGGATCCTGCCTCTCCGGGTAGGATCATAAAGCGATCATCTTTACATTGATATTTAATGTTTATCCTTTAACTCTCCGGCCAAAGGTTTGTTTCAATAAATGTTTCTTTATTAAATTCAAATCCTAGATGTTCAATCTCAAACACCAGGAAAAACAAGACAACGCCTCTCCGGGCGGAGCGGTCTATTTCCATCTTAGAGCATGCCTAAGGATCTCTCCGGTTCCCGTACATGAGTAAGTGGGATAGCCGTTTTATTGGAAATCAAATCTAAGAAAACTAATCGGTCAGAGTCCAAATCTGGAACTTGGCCCCTGCCATCACAATCAGTTGATGACGAGTCGTGATCCCGATCCAGGATCATTCCTGTTAGGTGGAGGCGGTGGTTGTTCAGGTCTTACTATCGCCGCCCGTTCTCTGGTATATTGTGGCAATCTACCACTCCTGGCATGTTCTTCCACCCCATCCCTTAGGTGGCGGCATTCATCAGTTGCGTGCCCATCCAGCTCATGGAATAGTCAGTATTTTCCAGTCCTGCGTTCCCGCTCCGTGGGATCTCTCCTGGGTGGTTTTCGATAGGGGAGTTGCCCCCGAGTTTTAGTGTAAATCCTTTCTAGGCTTGCCGTCAAATCTGTGTATTGCTTGAATCTAGGCTCTCGGAATTTCTTCCGTTTATCAGGACCATCATGTGCGTCATCCTGCTTTCTCTTTCCTTTGTCTGCCCTGGACTGTTCCCTGGCGGTTCCTTCGCCTTGTGCAGCATTTACTTCCTGCCTCTTGGCTCGTGATTCTTCTAATCGAATGAATTTCTCAGCTTCATGGTAAAACTCTCCAAGATCTTGTGGTGGATCTCTTGTCAATGAATCTTTGAATTCGGTGCCTTCTCCAACTCCTGCCACCGCCGCCATCAAAATCATCGATGGATCCGGGCGATCTACAAAAGCCACCGTTGCATTGAATCGCAGCAGAAAACCTTTTATGGACTCTCCGGTCCTTTGCTTTATCGAAGCTAAAGTCATCACACTCTTGGGTCTTGTTACATGGACCCTAAACTGTTTCATGAAGCAATCCACAAGCTCGCCCCATGTCTTGATTGATCCAGTCTCTAGCTGTCTAAACCAAAGCGCAGCCAAATCTGATAAGAATAAAGGGAAACATCGTGCCATTACTTCCTCGGATGCTCCCAGCACTTCCATGTGTTTGATATATCTGGTGATATGCATGGTCGGGTCTGACTTTCCGTCATAAGGATCCAGCATTGGTAGTTTGAACTTTGGAGGGTTCCTTGCATTCCTGATATTTAGAGCGAACGGACTTCGACTAACCTCTTCCAATCCTCCACCTAACAATCCACCTCTCATGATCCGTCGCACTAGGCCAATCATTCTTTCATCTCCATCCAGGGGTTGCCCCCTTGTAATGTCTCTGTCTTGCCCTCCGAGTCTTGTAGGGAATTCTGGTACGTACTCTTTGGGTGGCTCGTTAGCATTTGTGTTGGCCCTAGCCTGTTGAGCTCCATTTGTAGGCCTTCCAGCATCGGATCCTGAGGGTCTGCCCCCAAGTCCTTGTTGGTTGTCTTCTGGATCTGCATTCTGACCTTCATTGGGTTCCGCAATCCTAGCTCCTTGTTCCACATTCATAGCCGCTGTAGCTGGTCCTAGGCTCTGCATCCCTGCAGCTCTCATCTGTTCAAAGAAATTCTGCAGCATCTCTTGTTGGCTCTTCATTATTCTTTCGTGCATCAGATTGGTCATGGTCTCCATTTCGTCTCTGGTGATGTAGATCGAAGCTGGTTCTTCTCCAGCACCAGAGGATGCCTCTTGACTTCCTCCTTGTTGGCTTCTCTCAGCTCTTTGTCTCGTTTGTCGAGTCATTGTCTCCCAAATCTGATCCCTTCAAGCTTTTAAATCTGAACTCTGAATCTGGTGTAGCGGGTGCTAGTCCTTCTCGGTGAAAGCACCAAAGTGTTTGCGCCAAAAATGGTCACAAACCCCAGGTATTGTGAAAGCACCAGTGTATGAATGCAAATCAGCAATATTCAAACACAAATCTCAGATCTAAGCTAGCAACAAACATCAATCCAGAAATAATGAACAGTGACACACAGTTTATAGTGGTTCGGCTATCTCCGGCCTACGTCCACTTCAAGATTTTTATCTTTTATTGATGTTCTTTGCTGGTTACAAATGAATGCAGTAGATACAATGAATAAAATTCGAGTATAACAGCAATGGAAAGAAGTGGAATTGAATCCGGCAGAGTCTGGACGTTGAATAACCAAAAAGATCCCCTTTCTGCAGGCTTCAGGGGGCTATTTATAGGCGTAGGAAGTTGAGATCGCGCTCAAACTTCGGGAGACTTCCTCAGGCACGTGAGTGGGCCCACGCGCACGGTCCCACCAAGTTTCGACTCCATCTGGGATCGATTCGAAACAACTTCGTATCGATCAAAAAACGTTCCAATCGAGCTGAAAATTGGCAGGGAAATTCTTTACCTTGTATGGAAACTGCTGTGAAAATTTCATTGCATTTGGATCAAGAATTTAGGAGATACGATCGATTCAAGATTATGATTCCGTGAATGCTGTCGCATTCGTATCCATACTCCGCACCACTACATTTCGAATCGACCTAGGCACGTGAGCATGCGGTGATGTGGCGCGCAACTCTTGGATCGCTCCACCTTTTGTGCCGAGTTGATCGAGTCGTTCCTAGGTTTTCGCCTCATTTGTATCGACACGTTCGCATCTTATGGACCGGGATCTGCTTTGTATCAGTGAAGCTCTGTTCACATTGATGACTGCATCGATATCTGGAATGCATCTTCGCATCGATCACTAAAGGGGGCGCTGCTCGTATCGATTAGTTTTACCTTTGATCGTATCTATCTGCTGATCGATACGAACCAAAGGTTCCTATTGATCGATACGAACGATGATTCATGATTTGTGGGGATCGATACGAAGGTTGAATCTAGGATCGATGCGACAAAATTCACACATCATCGATACGAACAGGTGGTCTTGACCGATTCGAACATGAGGATGCGAACAAGATGGGGTTCGTTCTGATCGATTCGATACGAACCAAGGTTTACTTGATGCAAACTTGATGGATTCGAACTACACAAAACTCGATGGGTTCGAACATACTGAGGCGATGCCGTTTCGATGGATACGAACCTGATGGATTCGAATAAGGCATCACCTCAGCTCTATGATGGATACGAACAACATATTTTACTTAACTTGTATCGATCATATCTCCCTCATACGAACTCCGATTAACATGAAACTTGGAGCACTGGCTTCTATGGCTTTGCTTGTCATGCCTTGTCAGTTGTAGCCCGATCCAGACTCGGAAAAAATTCATCGATATCCATGGTTATCCTGCAATGCATAGCTGACATTCATGGCTAGTTATTATTGATTTTCAGTCAGTTTTTGGGTATCTCAGCCTTGCTAAAAGTTGAGATAACACCTTTAATTAACTTTATTCAGTAATTATCCATTTGATTACTCTCATTAAGTAATTATCCATTTGATCCCTTTCTTTAATTATTCACATAAATAAAATAAGACCTTAATTAAACAAGATGGACTATTTACCTTAATTGATTACTTACTCATCATCTATATCTTGTTTAAATTAAATGCCTGAAATCAATCACTAGAGAACTTTTAATTGATTTAAGGTTAAATACACTGATCTTAAATACTTACTTAATTCCATCATAAAATTACAGTTGAAAATACTTAGGAATTTTGAATTTAATTGATTATCCTAATCTAACTAGACAAAACCAAACAATTAAATTCTAAACATTTTATGTTAAATTAAATTTTGGAAACTTGTTCAAAAATTTGCTTGAACCTGTTATAAAAATCTATTTCCAAAACAGGGCAACACAATATCTTGCTTCCAAAACTTGATCATCATTTATACTTATATTTTTCTTTAAAACTGATATAACATATACCCACTCAAATTCACCCGAAGCCACACTCGAGTCCTCCTCACATTTTCTCGAGTACGCCCCGAGTCAACCCATTTAACAAACTCGAACCCAACCCTTCTCTTCCCTGTACTCTCTCGAATACATGAACCCTACCTAACTTCAAACCAAAAACCCAGATGCACGCTGACACTCGTGCACATGCACAACCGATCGTCACCGCTTCGACCAACGCCGCTACATCCAGCAAGTCATCGACGACGTGCTAATTCACTCTGACCACCCAGTCCCCTCTAAAACCCCTCGAATAAAAATCTGGAGCTCGACCCAAACCTAGGCTAGGACCCATCATCCATCGCCGCCTCGCCCATCCACCTCCGTACACTTGAGACCTCAAAATTCCGTTAGCGACATCACCAGAGTTCCCCCTTCCTAATCCCCACCTACCGCAGCCTCCTAACATCACGTCGACGCCGCAGTTCATCGAAACCCGCACATAAACAAAAACACAACTAAACCCTACCACCACCTCTCTTGACTGCCGTGGGTGATAAGAAAATCCAACGACATTTTTCTCGAACTCCACACCGCCTACACTTCCTCCATACCCAGTCTTGGCCCACGCAAATGATTGGGTTGCCAGAATTTGACTGATGAACCATTTCCGTTCATCTTATAAATTCTCAACAATAACTAGCTTAAAAATCTTGAAATTACTATTAAAAATCATGGTTTCTAAGCACGAATCCAGATATATAATCAAAACTTGTAATTTTAAAAATCAAATTTTTGACTTGAATTGATTTTCACTGTAATTTCTTATTTTCCGGTTAACCACTCGCTAACTACCCTTTGAAACATTTTTTAAAAACAAGATTTAGTTCATTCAAACATATTTCCTATAAACATCACAATCTAATATGATTTATCGGAAGAGGAATCAAGTTTTGAGTAAGTTTTTGGGCCTGATGAACAAATAGAGACATGCATGCATACATTTAGCATTTTCAAGTTGTATACTCAAACAAAAATGTATTTCCACATCCATGCAAAACATTTTCCAATCATCATTCTCATCAATCATCACATACATAAGTAAATAAAAAGGATTTAGTTTTTAAAAGGGAAGTTTACTCACCTGTATAAGATAACAGAGCAAAGTTTTGAATTCCTGAAACTGCTATTAGTTTTGCTTGTAATTAGTTGAGCTGATCCTGAATCTTGCCTTGCTTTTGATCAGGCTTCTATTTAAAATTTGTTGTTTGATTTCAGTCTTTGCTTTGATTACTTCAGTTTTGAGTTTGAATCCTTATGTTTGCCTTAGCTTCCAGGATTGAGATTGTTCCAGTTATAAAATGCTTTGAATTTGTTTTTGTTTTAATCTGCTCAGGTTTTGATTTTGTTCACCGGTTTGTATTTCAAATTTGTAGATTCGTTTCTTAAATGAAGGAAAAACGAAGTGATGAGGTAGGGAGATGTGTATATATAACTTGTTTTTAATTTTATTTATTATTTTTGAAAATAAAAAGACAAAATGACACTTGGTTAATTTGCTTCCATTTGTCCTTAGCTTGAGTTAATTGTCTTACTTATGTTATTATGCATGAGTTTATTATGCTTAAATGTTTTTTATAAATCTTTATATTTAAATCCCAATTTAGTAATTACATTATCTTAATTATATAAATAAGATCTTTTAAAGAAAATAATATAAAACAAATTATATACTAATAAAATCATATACGATATATTTTTAACTCCAAAATATTTTAAGATATATATATATATATCTACCCTTTGAATTTTAAATTCAGATTCAAATACAATTTAAAATCCAAACTGAAATTAACTCACACAAATATATTTACTTAAACAAACACAAATTCAATTTGTTTGAATATAATAATTTTTCTATTTAAAATCTTCTTATATCCATGTATATAAACAATCATTATTATTTGTTTTAAAAGAAAAATTTGTCAAATATTAAGTAATTATATTAGGAGATTATCAAATATTTATCCAAATATCTATAATCCAATTTTTATTATATTTTCAAATTTACTTACATAACCAGATATCTTTTATTATCAGAATTTTATCTGTTCAATTGAATAAACCAGTTAATTATCCAATTACCAGATGTCCAAAAATCCGGGTTATCACATTCCTCCCTCCTTAGAATCTTTTCGTCCTCGAAAAGGAACGAAGCCATAATTTATTTAAAACTCTTAATATCAGTTAAATTTTCTCTTTGAACACATTTTTAAAACACTTTAAAAATCTTTATAATATTACTAAATTAGTTTTTGTAAAAATGCTTTTATAACTCGATGTTTCAACAAGTCCATTCTTGTTCTCATAGAAATTCGGTCATACGTTGATCAGACGTAGTACTGAAAATCTATAAGGACTTGGTAAACCCGTTTTCAACATCCATTGAAAATACTTGAAAAATAATTCTATTGAAAATATAGAAAATATTTTGAAATTGAGGAAATATTATTGGTGAGAATGCTCTGGAAATCATCACCCCCATCCATGGTCACAGTTACATCACGGGTTACGTTGCCATCGCAGCAAAAGTCCATGTAACTGATGACAGCATGGAACCCACAACAGATCGCAGTTACATTCCAGGGTTACGTTGCCATCGCAGCAAAAGTCCATGTAACTGTTGGCTCTCAACGGCACACACGATTTCGCTGTCAAAATGAAACTTCTCCACTCTACATGGGTCGCAATCTACCGATATAAAATCAAACGCAGGCTGTTGGCTCTTAGCGGCACACATGACTTTCGCTATGTTACCATAGTGTCGCAGTTTACCGATATAAAATCAAATGTAGACTGTTAGCTCTCAGCGGCTCACACGACTTTCGCTATAGTCTGTAGTAGATCGCAGTGACATCGAGTTACACTGTCGTCACAGCATAACCCAAATGCCTCTGTGGGCACCAGCCCCTCGACTTTCGCTACACAAATAATTCTCAGGAACTAGTTTTGTCCGGACTCCTCACAGGATCAACTTTAGAAACCCCCCTTAGGGTTCAAGGCAGTACCACCCTGTGGTACTCCTGAGAAGTTCATTTCAAGGGAGCGCCTTTTTCCCCAGAGCTATTCTCAAAACACTTTATACTATACACTTATAGTATCTTCAAATCATATCCTTTATGATTTATATCAAAATCTTCTTTACACAAAATCGATATCCAAAATTGATAGTTCCAAACTTGGCTTTCCAAAATCCAAAATTGATTTTCTCAAAAATCAAAAGCCTTTCCAAAATTTCATAGGTTCCCAAAACCTTTTCCAAAATCATTCTCATAAAATCCTTTTTATATATATATATATATAACTTTGAAAATCTTTGGATCATTTCAAACTTGTATAAAACCTCTTTTATACCTCAAATATTTTCAAAAACCCTTTTCTTCTGGCTATAGATTCAACAAGGGAAGATTTATCTTATATAACAAAGATATATAACTTTATTTTATTCCAAATCAAATATTCAAATTTGATAAATCTTTCATAAAGTTATTAACTATATCACTTTTCATTTCAAAAACCATTTTACGGTTTTTATCCACAAATTTTCAATATCAATTTCATTCAAACTCGTATGATGTACACATATCATCCGTACGCAATATCAATCTGATCGCTCACTCGATCACACAATTTCCCTTCCGAACTAGTATCGTCCACCCGACTTCCTAGTGCGGACTCAGATCTGGTTTCTTGATCAGAAACCGTCATTCTCCTTGCATAGTCATAACTATGATAGAGAATATCCAGAACCAATCAAAAATCCATATCCAGGTTCGTCGTTGAAAATCGAGCGAAAAATCCCAACTCGGATCGATAATATTATCTCGAAATTCTGTGCTCGAATCTGGATCAAATCACTATGCGAATAGAATAGTTTACGTACATCCTACATATATATCCTTATTGATTATTAGCTAAATCTATTCTCTTTTACTTCACATTCATTTAGATTTCTATTCACTTATTCACAATTTGCTCCCAATTTCCATTTGGGTTAACACTTCAATTCTTATCTCAATTGGTATTCAATTATAGACAGTTTGAACTCTATCCAGCTTAAATTTAGAAAATAACTTGAAAAATTTAAAAATAGATAAGTAGTTGAAAAATATATTTAGTTTGTAAAATATCTGTAAAATAGTTAAATAATTGTAAAATAGTTGGAAAATAGTAATTAGTTATAAAGTAGTTAAAAACAGTAATTAGTTTATAAAACAGTTGAAAAATTATTAAATAGTTCCAAAAATAATTGTAAAACAAGTATAAGATAGTTTTAGGTTTAAAAAGAAAAGTTGTATAGTAAATAGTTTGGAAAAATAGCTTTATATTAAAACAAATTATTTTGAAAATAGTCCAGAGTCAAACTGTTCAATTCCCATCAATTCAATTTAAATTTCCACCTCCATTTAAATTGACTCAATTCCAATTTAAATAACTTCAATTTCCATTTGAAATTGATTTAACCCCAATTCAAGTTGAATTAATCCTCAATTTCTTTCTAAATTCAAATCAAATTCCATTTGAATTTTAAACCTATTCAACTTTAATAATTTCAATTAATTCACATAAATTTCAAATTGAACAAATTTTCATTCATTTTAATTCCAGTTTGAATTAATCCCAATTCCCATTTGAATTTGAACTCATTCAACTTCAATTTTATTTCAAATTATTTCAATTCAAATTTTCCATTTAAACTTATGCTTATCCATCTTTAATCACAATTCTAATTAATTCAAATCAAATTCAATTTGAACTAATTCTATTCAAATCTCAACTTAAAACCATCTCAAATTATATAAATTCGAGTTAAAAAAATTTAAATGTTGATTTAATCCCTTAAATCAAATTAACCTTTACTTTTAAATTAAATCAACCTTTATTTTTAATTTAACAACTTAAATCTTTAAACCATTCAATTCTGAATCCAAATTCCAAAATTCCATTTTAAAATTATCTTTACTTAACTTATTACAAAGTTCAAATAAGAATTCAAAAACAATTTAACCTTCAGATTCTTATTTATTATCCATTTCTAACTTCAAAACCAATTCTCAGTTTCATAGATTATTTATAACAATAGAATAATATCAGGATAAATAAACATTCAAATTTATCCAAACACCAATTACCCACATCCATTTTCAATTTCCAGATCTCAAACCCATTTTGAGATCACTCATAACTCCCTTTTAAAATCAACCATTTAACTTCCCAAGTTAAATTTTAATTTCATCTTGAAATTTCCAATTCGAGTTGTTTATTCTAATCTCATTTAACTTTCCTTAAGTTAAATTCAATTTAATCCAGTCAACTTTACCCAATTTGAATTCTCATTTCAAATTTTAAACTTTATATTAATAATCTTCCCACTTATAAGTTCAAAATCTTATCACTGGGTTTTCTTATCACATTCCAAGGGGAAAAAATTTAAAATTCAACACTTAGAGTTTATTTCAAATCATGTTTGATATTATGCATATCCTCATTTATACATATTTATTTCCTTTACACACCAAGTTATACCTTAAATTTTTAAACCACCTTTGGTTTTAATTCAAAACAAATTTCTTTAAAACAATTTGAAGTTTTCTGGATTAAAATTTCACAATTTTAAATTATCTTTAATTCCAATTTATAAATCATACCCACCTAAAAGTTTATTTCCCTAAACATTTCATTTTTCTTAATCATTAACAACATTTCATTATTATACACAACAGCCATTTATGATAATAACCAAGATTATCATATCTAGAATCCAATTCATTATTATCTTTATTCTGAAAACACCTCCATAAATTCAAGATTTTTATTTCAGTTTGGATCCATTTCAAACTTATCTTCATTCAATTTCAATTTGGTTGTATTACTTAATTCTCGTTATTTTATTTAATTCCAATGATTCAACAACCAATTTCTTTAATATATTTAATAATTAGAAAATTATTTCTATATATATCAAAAGATAAACTTATATATATATATATAAAAACATTTTTTTAAAATCATTTTAAAACCTTTATATAAGAAAATAACAAGTACGCTCTCATATATATATATACACTCAACTCATCTTAGGGTACTATTGACCCTATCCTTAATGAGTAATCCCACCAGAGCCAAGGTTCTTGCTTAACCTTTGCTCTGATACCAACTGTAACGACCCGGAATTTTCGATCCCGAAAATTCCAAATAGTTAGGAAAAAGAAGAAGAAGATAGAAGAAGAAGAATAGAAACACCAAAACTCAGATTCTCACATTCACAGCGGATAAAATATAATATCAAATAATATTCTTTACACAAAGAAAGTTGTATCAGTCAATTACATTTTCATACATCAGAGTTACAACATTCACAATCACTGGATAGTAAAACAACATGTCCAGATATACAACAATATCTCACAGCAGATACACTCCATACGTTCCTGCCATCCAGCTCGCCTCCTGAGCTCCAGAACGTCCTAACCTGAAATCTGTAATACTCGGTCTGACCCGAGCATTACAATAAAGTAACACCCGAGTCAGGCTGGAAACCAACGTGAGTAAACCATATATCTTGAAATACTAACTTATAAAACTCATTTGAAAACCTTGGTAACTCGTGCCTTCCTACGAGTTCTCACAGTCCATCACTTATTACAAACAATATCCAATAACTATTGCTCAATTTAAAGACCAAGTTACTTAATTTATTCCAATTCCAGCCTGTTGCGTTCTAAACTCAAATTTAAAAAGAATCAAAATGGTTTCGGGTTTTTGCTGATACCCGACTCCGGCCTTTTCGATTTTAATGTCATCTTAATCCCAGTTGTTTAAGTGGATAAAAATGAATTTTAAATATAGGTTCTCATATTCTCACAGCAAATCAATTATCGCTAGATAACTCACAATATCACAGTTCAACCCATCATAGCATATCATAATACATCACAACTCAATATCAGAGATATTCAGACAAACCAAGGTATTCAATTCAAGTTTATCATCTATAGGCAAGATTGATAGTCAACAATTCTTAATTAATTTAATTTAATCCCCTGATTAAATAAATTACCTTTAATCTTGCTCAGTTAACTTTAATTAGTTATAAGCCTTTCCTTAAATTAATTACATTGATTAATTAACCTTAATTTAATTACATTGATTTATTTACCTTAATTAATTAGATTGATTAATTAATCATTTTAGTCAATTTTATTAATTAATTAATCACATTAACAAATTAACCAATAATTAATCACATTAATTATCCCTTAATTACTTATATAAATCAACCTTTAATTAACTTTATTCAGTAATTATCTATTTGATTACTCCCAATAAGTAATTATCCCTTTGATCCCTTTCTTTAATTATTCACATAAATAAAATAAGACCGTAATTAAACAAGATGGACTATTTACCTTAATTGATTACTTACTCATCATCTATATCTTGTTTAAATTAAATGCTTGAAATCAATCACTAGAGAACTTTTAATTGATTTAAGGTTAAATACACTGATCTTAAATACTTACTTAATTCCATCATAAAATTACAGTTGAAAATACTTAGGGATTTTGAATTTAATTGATTATCCTAATCTAACTAGACAAAACCAAACAATTAAATTCTAAACATTTTATTTTAAATTAAATTTTGGAAACTTGTTCAAAAATTTGCTTGAACCTGTTATAAAAATCTATTTCCAAAACAGGGCAACACAATATCTTGCTTCCAAAACTTGATCATCATTTATACTTATATTTTTCTTTAAAACTGATATAACATATACCCACTCGAATTCACCCGAAGCCACACTCGAGTCCTCCTCACATTTTCTCGAGTACGCCCCGAGTCAACCCATTTAACAAACTCAAACCCAACTCTTCTATTCCCCGTACTCTCTCGAATACATGAACCCTACCTAACTTCAAACCAAAAACCCAGATGCACACTGACACTCGTGCACGTGCACAACCGATCGTCACCGCTTCGACCAACGCCGCTACCTCCAGCAAGTCATCGAGGACGTGCTAATTCGCTCCGACCACCCAGTCCTCTCTAAAACCCCTCGAATAAAAATCTGGAGCTCGACCCAAACCTATGCTAGGACCCATCATCCATCGCCGCCTCGCCCATCCACCTCCGTACACTTGAGACCTTAAAATTCCGTTAGCGACATCACCAGAGTTCCCCCTTCCTAATCCCCACCTACCGCAGCCTCCTAACATCACGTCGACGCCGCAGTTCATCGAAACCCGCACATAAACAAAAACACAACTAAACCCTACCACCACCTCTCTTGACTGTCGTGGGTCATAAGAAAATCCAGCGACATTTTTCTCGAACTCCACACCGCCTACACTTCCTCCATACCCAGTCTTGGCCCACGTAAATGATTGGTTTGCCAGAATTTGACTGATGAACCATTTCCGTTCATCTTATAAATTCTCAACAATAACTAGCTTAAAAATCTTGAAATTACTATTAAAAATCATGGTTTCTAAGCACGAATCCAGATATATAATCAAAACTTGTAATTTTAAAAATCAAATTTTTGACTTGAATTGATTTTCACTGTAATTTCTTATTTTTCAGTTAACCACTCGCTAACTACCCTTTGAAACATTTTTTAAAAACAAGATTTAGTTCATTCAAACATATTTCCTATAAACATCACAATCTAATATGATTTATCGGAAGAGGAATCAAGTTTTGAGTAAGTTTTTGGGCCTGATGAACAAACAGAGACATGCATGCATACATTTAGCATTTTCAAGTTGTATACTCAAACAAAAATGTATTTCCACATCCATGCAAAACATTTTCCAGTCATCATTCTCATCAATCATCACATACATAAGTAAATAAAAAGGATTTAGTTTTTAAAAGGGAAGTTTACTCACCTGTATAAGATAACAGAGCAAAGTTTTGAATTCCTGAAACTGCTATTAGTTTTGCTTGTAATTAGTTGAGCTGATCCTGAATCTTGCCTTGCTTTTGATCAGGCTTCTGTTTAAAATTTGTTGTTTGATTTCAGTCTTTGCTTTGATTACTTCAGTTTTGAGTTTGAATCCTTATGTTTGCCTTAGCTTCCAGGATTGAGATTGTTCCAGTTATAAAATGCTTTGAATTTGTTTTTGTTTTAATCTGCTCAGGTTTTGATTTTGTTCACTGGTTTGTATTTCAAATTTGTAGATTCATTTCTTAAATGAAGGAAAAACGAAGTGATGAGGTAGGGAGATGTGTATATATAACTTGTTTTTAATTTTATTTATTATTTTTGAAAATAAAAAGACAAAATGACACTTGGTTAATTTGCTTCCATTTGTCCTTAACTTGAGTTAATTGTCTTACATGTGTTATTATGCTTAAATGTCTTTTATAAATCTTTATATTTAAATCCCAATTTAGTAATTACATTATCTTAATTATATAAATAAGATCTTTTAAAGAAAATAATATAAAACAAATTATATACTAATAAAATCATATACGATATATTTTTAACTCCAAAATATTTTAAGATATATATATATATATATATATATCTACCCTTTTGAATTATAAATTCAGATTCAAATACAATTTAAAATCCAAACTGAAATTAACTCACACAAATATATTTACTTAAACAAACACAAATTCAATTTGTTTGAATATAATAATTTTTCTATTTAAAATCTTCTTATATCCATGTATATAAACAATCATTATTATTTGTTTTAAAAGAAAAATTTGTCAAATATTAAGTAATTATATTAGGAGATTATCAAATATTTATCCAAATATCTATAATCCAATTTTTATTATATTTTCAAATTTACTTACATAACCAGATATCTTTTATTATCAGAATTTTATCTGTTCAATTGAATAAACCAGTTAATTATCCAATTACCGGATGTCCAAAAATCCGGGTTATCACATCTATGACTTGAGGGTTTGGAACCCGAGAATTTGGACAAACGTAACAGACGTCTATGGTCTCAGGAGAGTTTTCCTAGAACATATGACAGACGTCTATGGTCTCAGGAGAGTTTTCCTAAAACATATGACAGACGTCTGTGATGTTTTTCAACCTATTTTCAGCCCGAGTTTTGGTGTGAAGATTTGTGATATTCAGAGGGGAAATTCTTGAATTTTGCCTAGGTTTTCTATCTCCTATATAAGCTATTTTCAGGACTCAGATTAGCAGAGCAAGCAAATGAGATTAAGGGTTTAATCAAGGGTTTTAGCCTCCCTTAATTAGGGTTTATCTAAACCTAATTTTTTCAAATCTCTTCTCCACAAATCAATTCTATTAGAATTTTGATCATTGTAATCAATCTCTTGTACTCTTCTCATTGGTATTAATAAATACTCTCTCTCAGAGTGGATGTACACTAACAAGACGTTAGTGGAACCACTATAAATCAGTGTGTGATTTTGAAACGACCCGCTAATTTGAACCATTAAAATCGACAATAAACCACACATGTCAGACTTGAATTGCTCAAAATAACATATTGTTATTTATATTTGGCAAAACTTAGCATATACAGTAAAAATCAATCACAGAATCATAGACACAGAGCAATATAACAATACGCGGTGGAATAGATGAATAGTAGTTCATGAAGCTACTACAGTAACAACATAGCTCAAGGCAGAAGACAACAGAAGTCCAAATGCACATAAGTCTCTAATCCATAAGCAAATAACAAGTCTGAATAGAAATAACTAAATGACTGAAATAACAGAATAACTGGAAAGCTGAATAGATAAGATAGATCTCCAAGCCAAGTTCCAAGCTCCAAAAGGCGAGTCTCAAGTGCTATAATACTCAGGCTAACCCGAGCATAAAACAAAACACAAAACACTCGAGTCAGAATTAACAATCTTATGCAAGTAAATCAACTTAAGTGAAATGTCCAAATGAAATGCAATAACTTAAAGAATGTTTGGGATTTCCATCCTTTAAGGATCTGTGGAACTATCTACATGCATAATACAATACTCTACATAAATAATGTCTACAGTAAAGTAAAATATTAAAATAGCGTTAAGGCATTATCCATATCCCCTTTAACACATTTTTATATAAATGTTGTAGTCTATACAGTACCGTAATTCCTCCGTAAACTGGAGGGCTATCAGAGAGCACTCCATAGTGTACGACACAAACCAAACTCGTAGTGGGAACGATCAGGATAAATATGATAAGGCATGCGAGGCAATGCCCAGGGTAGGATACTACCGTTTTGCGGATCCGGACTAGTGGTAATGCATAGCAGCTACTACCGCCCACCTCGAGACACACTCCTAAATCAAATCAAAGGGTGGCCACAAAATCAATCACAAAGTAATAATATGGTATCGAAGAAATGTGCCCGATAGGGGAGCAACCCCACTTGGCCTGGCATGGCTCCTGTTTTAGTCATTTTAATTATGACCCAAAGGTCAAGGTAATCCATCATCGTTCTCTTACTTCATTCCAGTAGCATTCGCCAAACCATCCTACTTCATTCTGAATTCTCCACCACGTGCACCGTTGTTAAAGTGGTTTTCAATATTGGCAGAGAGTATGACAATATCCGATCCCGGTCTCTTTAACAACCAAACGCTTATTTCACGCCAGTTGGTTCTTTTACATTTCCAAAACCGATTCATAATTTATATCAAAATATCATATTCACTTCAAAATCATATCACTTTCGAAATCATATTCACTTCAAAATCATATTACTTTCAAAATCATATTCATTTTCGAAATCATATTCATTTTCAAAATCATAACAACAAAATAGGTTAAACCATCATATCAAAATATTCGCATTTTAAATCAATTAAATCTAAATCATAACAGTTCCAACTTAAACATTTTGAATATTGAAAGTAGTTTATATACTGGAATAGTTATACATTAAAAATGGTTTATATTTTAAAAATAGGTTATAGATTGAAATAGTTTATATATTAAAATTGGTTATAGACTGAAATAGTATATATATTAGAAATAGTTTATATATTAAAATAGGTTATATATTAAAATAAAGTTATTAATTTAAATATTTTAAACATAATATATTTTATTTTTATTAAATTTTATTAAATTAAATCTTATATTATGAAAAAAAAGTAAATAAAGTTATAGGTAATACCTTAAATTTACATTTTAAAACTTAACTTAGAAATTTAGAATTCTTAAAACATATAATTTTAAAATCTAAATTTTACATATATGTTTTAAAATAAAATCTTTACATTAAATTTAAAAATCATTTTCCTTTTTTTTCCAAATACATCTTTCCAAAATTTCAGAAATCACCTTAAAAATAGACCAACGGTGTCCGTATATAGTTTTCTATCCTAGGGTCAAGTGATAAGGATATTTATCATTTCAATCTGCAATAATTTAAAATTTACGGGTATATATCATTTCAACCGCAATCCTTAATTTCCAAAATCAATAAAATCGCCTGGGTTTATCATTTCAATCCATAACGATTTTCCTTAATCTAAAAGTTCATTTGGTTATGTATCATTTCAACCCAAAGTGATTTCCTAAAGCTAAGGGAACTTGCAGCATGATTTATATAAAATAAATAACATAACATGTATTCATACATAACATATTACATAAGGTAGCACATAACTTACATAACAAATTGCATAAAATAGCACATAACTTACATAACAAATTACATAAAATATAATATAACTTACATCACAAATTACATAACATAGCATGTAACTTACATGATTAATTACATAACATAGCACGTAACTTACATAATTAATTACATACGTAGCATATAACTTGCATAATTAATTACATAACATAGCATGTGACGTACATAATTAATTGCATATTTTAGCATGGAATGTGGCATAAAATTCCTACCATAACATAACATAATATGCAATCATTTCTAACATAGCACTTTAGGTAATTTCCTATATTACAACGTAACACATATATGCTTATAAATTTTATTCGTTTTCTTTTCTTTCTTTTTTTCTTCTTTTTCACACATAAATTTTCACATATCATATTAGTGACATTTTTCATACATGGGTGGCAACTTTTAAATCAATATAACATTTCTTTTTTTTCTACATAGCAATTTCATATTAACATCATGAAGCATATCATTAACCATATCATCACATCTAGTTTTATAAACAAACCACATAATATAAATAACAATATCATGTAAAAATCATAGGTGAACATAAGTGAACATAGATCATATTAAATCTTATACAAACTACACAAAATCTAAACTATTGCAACATTCCAATTACATATCAATTGATATTCATTCACTTATCATAAGATTTTAAATCGTGAGTGATTGACTCACCTTTCGAGGCTAGGAAAATTGACAACACAAAGCTATGAATTTGTACCACGAATTCCAAAGAAAAGCAAACTTGAATTGATGGATTACAATATATATATATATATATGAATGTATATTTCTCTTTTGATTTGATTTTTTTATAAAAGAGAAGAAGAGAAGCTAAAGGGGGTTTGGCCTATGCTTGGTGGATGGTGGTAGAGATGGGGAGGGGAGGAGATGGCCTTGGATGGTGGTGGAGAGTGGCGACTATAGGAGGATGAAGGAAGAGTTTTAGAAGAGAGGAGGAAGGAGTTTTGATTTTGAGAAATTTTGATTTTTTAGATCTAGAACTCTCTGTAAAGTTGGAGAGGAAGAAGGAAGTATGATGAGAAAGTTTTCTCAAGAGAAAATTATGTACGTACAAGTTAGTCAGAAAGAAACAAATGGTCATAGGCATAGGAATAGAGACAAGACTCTTGGTATGGTTAGAATCTCTTGGTTAACCAAGGCCCATTAGACCAAACAAACTCATTAGGACTTAGCCAAATTTCACAACTAAACACTTCAAACTTATGTCAATTTTTAACAGAAATTCAAATATTTAGAGCAATAGAAATTTGATTTTGACGAAGCGAAAAGTGGAGAGAAGATCAGAATTCAGTCTAGTATCATATAAAAAGAATGAAATTTTAAGATTCAAATTTAAATTTTCCAACCAAAAGTCAAACCTTGACTAAGTTTGACCAAAATTTGAAATTTCAGAAAATTTTCTATTTGATTGAATTTGGAAAAATAAATTACTCAATATTCCAAAATTTATTCTTTAATTTTAGCTTTTAAATTTTATTTAAATTCAAATAATAATATATTTTAAAATTGATTGAATTGAACTTTCAATTTGTTAACATTAGTTTGTCTTCATTCAAATGTACATTTTATTCAATTCAACATATGTTGCTTAGCCTTGACTGAATCAATTACCATCTGTTTCTCTTTACCTTAATTAAAAGATTAATTCCAATTAATTCAATATAAAATTTCCTATTGAATGTTGGATACACACTAATCGTTTTATTTTCATTAAATAATTCAAACAAAGTTTTATCCTTTTATTTCGATTTACATGTTCTTTATATTACATCATATTTCTCTTTCAATTAAAACATATGTTTCCTTTTTATTTTCTCAAACCCTTTTATTTTAATTCAAATATACGTTTCTATTATTACATCCATTAATTACAATTAATGTTCTCTTTCCTTTTATTTGAAAGATTTCAATTACATTTAATTCCATTGATTACAAAATAAATTCCAAAGCAGATTAATCAATGGGATGAGGAATAAATCAACCACAACACCAGAAAGGCAATTTCCTCACGGTTATAAGCGTGACAAAACTAATTTGTCATGGTTATAACCGTGAAAATAGGTACCGTGGGCAAATTCAGTCACACTTTTGCTCACGGTTATAACCGTGACAAAATAGTAATTTCTCACGCTTATAACCGTGACAGAATAGCATTTACTCACGGTTATAACCGTGAGAAAATAGTAATTTCTCACACTTATAACCGTGACAGAACAATGGTTTCTAACATTTATAACCGTTACCAAAAAGAAAACTCTAACACTTATAACCGTTACACATGCAAATTATATCACAGTAATAACCGTTACGAAAGGTTATTTTCTAACACTTATAACCGTGATAACTAAAACAGTATCAAACAAACTATATAGCACCAATATTTTATTACAGCTACAAACAATCTATACAAAAAATATAAAGTATTAACATTAAGAAAACATACGATCAATAATTAGAAAACCACCAAACATTTATGTTTCATTCAAACACCACAAAGGATACTTCATAACAACACCACAAATTATAGCATACAAGCATAGTATATATGACAAACTTTAAAACACAGTTTCAGAATATAACTACATAGTGTTCATTAACTTACTAATAACGCAAACAATACTCGGGCCAAATCACAAAACCCCATTCAACCAATTCGGATAGTGTGTAATGGCTCGGCAATAGCTTCGCTTTTTATCATCCCGAAAAGCTTCGGCAACGGGATCTTTTTCAAAATCTTCTAAACTTCTTATTCCATCTTCTCCATTAACACTAGCTTCTGATTTTTGTCTTTCTTCGGCTGCTTCTATCAATGCCTACACAATTCATAAATTGACAGTGTCATATTTTATTTTCAATTATTCGTTCAAAAATGCATTGAAGATCCATATATTGAACTTTGAACATATATAAAGTTTTCAGGTTTCACATGAACACGATATGACAAACTGGGCATAAATAATGATATTGTTCATGCTTTTTACATCTATGCTGCATGGACTAGACTACCTAAGAT
Organism: Allium fistulosum; assembly: GCA_030737815.1. Classification (NCBI taxonomy): domain Eukaryota; kingdom Viridiplantae; phylum Streptophyta; class Magnoliopsida; order Asparagales; family Amaryllidaceae; genus Allium; species Allium fistulosum. The sequence goes on along the minus strand of CM060902.1, from coordinate 370,039,467 downwards.
AAATGTTTCACATGAAGACTATTTCGCATGAAGACTATTTCACATGAGATAGCATATAAAATTAAAACATAAATTCAGGTCTGTCATACGGTATGTTCAACTGTGAAGTACTCACAATATTTGTATACGACTACCAATTTGTAAACAAGCACTGGATTGGTATCATCTTACCGCAGTACTATAGTACACTAATAGCATACCAATTATGTGGACACAGTAAAACATATTTGCATGATCTAACCAAAAATGAAACTCGGGAGAAAAATCAGAATTCTCAAATGGGAAACAGAGGGGTAAACGATGAACAGATATATCTAACAATGAGTCAGTACTTACCGATCGCCCTAACGATATTGATATTTGTTGGAACTTATTGTTCGTGTACTGCTGCCTATGCTGATGTTTTTCTTTGCATATTTAGTACTATCTCTCTCACAGTGAATATTAGGTGATGATATTTTATTTCAGGATTTAGTATGTTTCGAACTACCCACAGAACCCAGCATTGTGTGTTACCGTTCATTCATATGCATATACGATATGCCGTCTGCTTGCAGCCAGGGTAAAAAAAATAAAAAGAAATAAAAAATAGCAATTTAATACTGTTCTTGTGTACGTGGCGGTGGAGGAGGTCAAGGAAGATTCATAGAACATTTCATAAAAGCTTATTACAGGTTGCCAGAAAGATGACAGCTAGAAGGTAGAGGTCAGTGCCTAATAGAGCAGCCATCACAAATCAGTGGGAGTTGGTTATCTAAAATGAGCATTAACTTAAAGTGGATCAAATAGTGGTAAACACAAGGGTTGCGCTAACAATTGGTAAATGGGTTGTTAGTAAGAGCTTTCATTGTGCTGCCAATTCTCTTTCCAAATAAAGTACTTGATTCAGAGGAAATCAAACAACCTTGAAGGTGGAGATTCAGTGGTAGATATGACATATAAATACCCAACTGAACTACAACCACTAATCCAATACAGTTGAAGCGATTATGGTTGGAGGTACAGTTAAGAATTCGCTGTGGGATATAAATACACGACTACGGCTGTAAAGAAAACCCCAAACTATACTATCAAAAACAGGACAAACACAGTAGATGATTCGATTTTGTTTTTAGATAAAGATTTGCTATGCTACCAAAAACTAGATGTAGAAATTATCAGGTTTGTGAATGAATGGTGATGCTATGGAGAAAATCATCCTACCGTAGTTGTTCCCGCATAATCACATAAGAGCATTTTCAATTAATGTAGGTTTACAAATGTATTTTTGTGAGAAACAGTTGTTTAAACTAAAAGTGATGATCAACCTGTTAACACAAAGTTAAGTAGCTACTGTTTATATATTGATTTTTTTCCAGAATTTCCTAACATATGTATTTTACACATATGTCACTTTCGATACACATCTCACCTCTAACAAGTTCTAAGGTGAGATCCAATCCCCTTCTCTCCTTACTTCATCAACATATAGAAAACCAACATACTATCAAACGCCGACGGCTGTAAAGAAAACCCCAAACTATAGAAATGTATGTTAAAAAAATTACTGACCTATTTGTCGGTAAATTCCCAATGTGAGGACAGAAAGGAATGACCGGCGATGAGTAGACGTTGTGGATAGGTCTGGTGAGGAAGATCCGGGCGAAGAATAAAGTTGGAGGAGAAGGAGAAGCAATGAATTCAGTTTGCCAACCCAAACAAGTTCCATAAGCTCTTTTTTGAGATATTCCATTATTGTTCCCTCTGCAAAGCACAACAATCGGTAAATTGGTAAGCAGAATATATTAATATAGCATATGCTAAAAAAAACTTCCACAAAGAAATGAGATTACCCCTTTGATAAGGTTCCTTCCAACGACGCCAACACAAAGGCCATTTCAGGCTAATGCAGCATCAATAAATATGCCTAATGTACCTCTACAAACTATGACATCAAACATGTCACTTCTAATAGAGATATCAGACTGTTGGGACAAAACACTGATTAGGGGAACAAATTCTTGATATCGCTTTATTTCTGACAAATAAATTAATATTAGTCATATGAATGTGCTCGATTTGGTATAACCATTATATTCATTGTACTCGGGCAATCTCCACATATTCGACATTTGATTAGCAAGTAATTCTAGAGTTTGTTTATAAAAGTTGTTAAAATTACCATAAATGCCTTATAGTATACACATGTTACACTTTAAACATGAAATATAAGGCCATATTCTGGCCACACTCCAAACAAAAAATGTAATGTTGTTTGAGAACTGCTTTCTCATCTTGTGAATGCTGGGATGGCATTCCAGACTAATTCTTTTAAGTTTGAAAAACAATCCCGATACTGTGAAAAAACTACCTCCTAAGGTGATGATGGGCATAGAAGAACTGCATGATGCATATGGATATTTATTTGTTTTATTATGCTGGACATGCAGTTTGATCTAAAAAGTGGTACTTTATTATAAATATGATGATGATGAGATAATAAAGTGATAGTGTTATATGTTTATTTGATGGAGGTTTTTTATACAGTTTATGAATCTGAATATTGTCGAGACTTAGCTTTGTTTGGATATAATGTTGTAAACATTGATTTAATATCGTAGAACACTTGATAACAGTTGATGGAATACGCCTGCATTTCCATGATTGGTGTCAAATGGCACCCTCCATAGTGTTATATTTCTTCTTTTGCTTGCGTCGGGCTTCATTTTTCTGGTTGGCTTAGTTTATTAAGCGTTAATTTTGATTTGGTTGGGAAATCAAGAAAAATCATTTAGTTTAGTGTATAAATAAGAAATTTTAGACAGGTTTTCAAATTTATTTCAGCTTTCTCTTTACAAATAACTATGTTTTATCATAGGTCAATGTCCTACGTCTAATTGCAATACCACTTTAGAAGATAAACCTTTATTTAATAGAAGGATGAATGGTGAAAATTTGTAGAACAATAAAGATCCAATAGATTTTATTGTATGCTGGCAACGTAGAAAATAATGAGATTTTTTTAATTTCTACTTCTTAACCTATTCTACTTTTGTAGCATAACTTCCTTGATTAAATGAAATTCTTTCCTTTTCTTTTCATTTCCGCTGTATTCAAATAAATTTGATCACTATGCTTTAATTAATATGTGAAACCAACTAAATTATCTAAACTGGTAACGATAAAAAAGTCAATAGTTATAGATGAGTGCACATAAAGAAAAGAGTTTGAGAACATGAGATTTGAGCTCCTATCCATGTTTGGACTAAAAATGGCATTAATACCTAATTTTCAATTTGCATTTTCAAAACTGGAGACGAGCCTATTCTTGTAATAAGTTTTGTATGAAGCTTATTCCTGAAATACGTTATTTTTGAAAATCAGTTTTTTATGTTAACTAAAGAATGCAATTTTTTTATTAGCAATAAGTTATGTACCAATCTTCCACTAAATGAATTGTCAACTAGTGTATATATTACTCAATCAGGTAACAAGGATCGATCATTATACAGTTACCACTAACTAATAATTATAATAATGAGCTGAGCAAACCAAAAAAATAATATAACCTTTTCACCTTGTAATTAAAATTGTTTTCACCAAGGGATGCCTCAGTGGAACCTGGCTCTGCTTCTTTTGCTGCCTCCAACTGATGAAGCTTATCCTTATAAGTTTTTGCTTCGTCGAGCTTCTTCTCATAATCATTCCCACTCAATTTCTGATAGCTTCTTGCCTTTGTATTCTTCGCTCTCTCCAATTTCAGTCCATGTGTTCTATTTGTCAAGTGTTAGTAATAGTACAAAATCATACTAAATGTAATTCGTCAAGCAAGATTATAATCAAACATAAGAAATATTTTAATTATTTTCCTAAGCAATTGTCATCTTTTTCTGGTGAAAAGCAAGAACTGAAATTACAAAGGTTGTTCATGGATGAAGAATAAAAAATACTCAAACATTTAACTTCTTGAAATATATTTAACATAGAAAATATACAAAAAAATACTTTGGTTATCCAAGTGATTTCATATAAATTAAGAAAAGGAAGATAGCTAGTTTAGCAGAAATAAAGTCTAGGAAACAAGAAGCTTAGCAAAGCAAAGAATGAGAACTCATTTGTAAACTAACACAGAACCCCACCCATAGTCATCCCGTTTTCTCAAGAAATAGATCAATACAAGAGTAAAATTAAAGTGAAGAGAGTGGAAAAGGAGTTTAGAGTTTGAAAACAGTACAGGAAATGCTTTTATTTCTCTCTTTTTTTATAGCTTATAGGCATAGAGCCAATTCAGAAATAACACATATATTAACACAGCAGTAACCAATTTGATTATTTAACTCATTTAGAAGCATCCATCATGGCTCTCTATCAAGATTAATTAAAAGCAGAGCCTCAAACTCTGAGACTGTAATGAAATAAAAAAATACATCAAAAGGAAAAAAATGAATTGAAGTTCGAACACAAATCGAAAATCAAATGCAATTTAAGATTAAAAATGAAAAATACCTAACGACAGAACAAAGCGATGGCGCATGGTAACCCTGAACTGAAAGAGGAAATTGATTGGACGAACGGTGGCGTGCGGTGACCCTAGACCGAAAGAGGAAAATGAATAGATGAATCAACGACATGCATTGACTGAAAGTCATAAATGACTGAGCAAAGCAACGACATGTGGTAACCCTAGGTTGAAACAACGAAGGACGAATGATGAAAGGGGAAAACCACATGATGTTAGATCCGTGACAACCCAAAAAAGGATAAAATTACATTTTCATCCACTTTAGTTTTATTTATTTACAAAAATACCAGATTTCCTCACGGTAATAAGTGTGTTAATAGTTGCTAACGAAAATATCCGTGACAAATTTATTACAGTAATAACTGTGACAAAATACAGAAATAAAAGTGTTACAAAATGACCTATTTGGTGTAGTGAACTATTACAAAGATAGAGATTCAAATATAGAGGAACCCTAATCAAAGAGAATCCTAACTAAGAAGATAGGCTCGAAAAGAAGGATGATTCCGTAATTGATTCTACTCATTCTAGGGTATTGCTACCTTATTTCTAATGAGTTTTTACTCCATAAGCTAAGTTTTGCCTAAACCAGAGCTCTGATATCAACTGTAACAACCCGCTATTTTGAACCATTCAAATCGACAATAAACCACACATGTCAGACTTGAATTGCTCAAAATAACAGATTGTTATTTATATTTGAAAAAACTTAGCATATACAGTAAATAAATCAATCACAGAATCACAGACATAGAGTAATACAATAATACGCATCGGGATAGATGAATAGTAGTTCATGAAGCTTACAGAAACAACAGAGTCCAAGACAAAAGACAATAGAAGTCCAAATACACAGAAGTCTCTAATACATAAGCAAATAACAAGTCTAAACAGAAATAACTAAATGACTGAAATAACAGAATAACTGGAAAGCTGAATAGATTGTTGAATATGCAAGTATATGATTTTTGTTTGATGATAATAAACATATATATATATATATATATTCATTTAAATATATTTTTTAATTGTACTATTTATTTTTCATATAATTAAATAAATATTTGTTGAATAAAATAAATAACACAGAATTTAAATTTCAAACAGATATTTTATTCATACAAATATTTTATTACAATTTTTGAATAGTACAAAATTTGAGCTCTCACTATATATATACGAACTTTCAATTACAATACAATTTCAAATCACAACACTATTTTTTACATTTGCACCTCACTACATATCACTCGTTCACACATATTTGTTCTTCAACTATATTCCAATTTGTATCCAACATCTGAATTATCTACAAAATAGACACTGACATAGTAAAATTGAAAAATAAAAAATTTTGCAGTGTAAAATAACATGTGTTTTTGAAAATATTATCTGCCTCGGTTATTTGGATTGTTCGTCATCATTATTTTGAATTCATCATACACGAACAACTTGTGACATGCACAGTGTATCACTGTATATGCCACAAGGCCATGCACACCGATGTACACTTGGTAAAATTTCAGGGACAAGTGAGCACAAGGTCAAACCCGAGCCGAGGATGGATTCAACTCAGATGCATGCAATACAACATACAACACCTCAAATATACAAATGAGAGCAAACAAGTATGGCTCGAACAATACAAAACTGAGGTGGCTACAGTAACAAGCACACTTGCCCAGGCTCTCAAATCAAAGACATAAACACAACAACAAGCCTCGACATGTTAAGTGGATGCTAAGCAGCAATGACAAATAGAACCAGTACACATGAATCAGATTTGAATATGAAATCAAAATGTGCACGAGTAGTGCAACCAGATCAGTAACACACAACAACTCAAATGTACAAAGACTTCAATGAGACCACACACAAGTTTCAATATGTATATCAAGTCAGTGCGCATGAGTCAGAGAAGACAATCTCACCATATCAGTATAGCAAGGATAGACTCGGGTACACATAAAGACATCAAGAACCAAACATATGCAGCAAAGTTGACAGTGCAACCAAGTGCACAAACCAAAGTGACAAACATATGAAAGTGAAGAGGAAAAAACCATATGATGTACATGTGAAGCAACTCAACATGACAGAATCTACTTTCAACATGTACAAAGCTCAAAGGTTCATTTGAATCTAGACTACAGCAACAAGTGCACAAGAACAAGCCCATGAAACAAATCACATAACAATGCAGACTTAAGTGAATAAGCAACATAGATGTGTGCATACACATTGAAACCAGACTCAGTTCAACATACAACAGACATGAACCAAAGACCAGAATTCAAGAGGAACACAGTTAGATCGAGCTAACAGTTAACATGGAGCATCAACAAAATATACACACGTGAAATCATGTATGCAGTGACAACAAGGGCTGCAACAAGACTTAAGTGAAACCGAGTGCAATATTAAGCAAAACAACACTGCAACTATATACATACACATATTAGCACAAGTTCAGGGAATATACTCAAAGTATATACAGTAAAACAGAAACAGTTCCATAAGTCAAGGCTGAGATGAAAGAACACAAATCAAGCCGTGAGTCAAACATTTTCAAAAAAAGGTATATACAGTAAATTGAACCAAGTCAATTAACTCAAAGCAAACCAATGATGTATGCAGACTGCAATATGTTCATAGAGTACAGGATGCAATGCTTAATTTGCAATTACAAAAATCAAGGTAGAGTTCGAACAAGTCAGAGTCAAAGCCAAGTGATAACACGAGTTGAACAAGTCGAACTCAATTTTTATCACAAAGTCGGAAAATTCAAATAACAAAGTCACAGGAGAAAAGAAATTCATGGAGCAAGTTCAAATTTATGAAGCCGTGGTGACCAAGCAAGCATATCAAGAAATATAAGAATTGAACTAGTAAGGAATAATCACCAGCATTAAATCGAAAATCAGTTGCCAAGCATATCATGTGAAGAATTCAAACCGAAAATATACGAATCAAACATTTAGGGATTTATCCCTATTTAAAACCCAAATCATCATCGACGTGAAGAGTATTCGAGTTAAAAAATAAATACTAGAGCTAGCTAAGTCACGAACAAACATATAACTCGAATCAAAGTCGAGAAAATTCAAATCGAACAATAAAATCACGTACCAAATCACAACATCCAACTCGACTTATTGAAGCAGCAGAAAGAAAATTGAAGATAGGAGACGATTAACAGAGCAGAGCAAAGCAAATCATTTCAATCGTTCAAAAACAAATGACCGCCTCAAATTTCAGAAGCCCTAAATTGTTGAAAGAGGAACGAGCGCGACCATTTTTCACAATGCAAAGAATACGGGCCGAAGACATTAAAAGAAAAAGGGGACTTCTTTTTATTTTATATTGGGTCGGTTCCTTTATTTTAATATAGGGTTTTGTATTTGTGTTTTAATTTGTATTTTTCTTTTAAACTTCTATAAAATTCTAGTCGTGTAACTGGGGAACGAACTACGGTGGTGTAGTTCGAGAATTCACAACTCAGTGGCTGAGTTGTGGCAGGGTTTTGAGCGTAGAGTTAGGTTAGTCGATAGTGTGTGTCACAAGTTTACGTGTGTAAGCGTCTGACTACTTAATTTCTAGTAGAAACCTTGGGGCAGCATGTAGGCAGGGTTTTGCCGAAGCTGGGTAAATCTGTGTTGTTATATTTCTTCTTTTATTATTCTGCTATTATCTGTGCTGCAATTATTTTATATATTTTCACATTAATTTTTAAAATTATTAGTATCACCGTATTCACCCCCCTCTAGAGTGAATCGATCCTACAAGTGGTATCAGAGCAGGTTAATAGCAAGGATGTCTAATCCTAGTTGCAAATCTAGCAAGAGTCGGTCCAGTATTATTCCTCCTATTTTTGATGGAACAGATTTTTAAATTGAAAATAAAAAATGGAATTGTATTTCAAATCTGTTAATTTTAAGTGTTGGGATATTATTGAAAATGGGTGTGATATAGTAGACGGGAAAAATACTTCGATTAATGCTCTTGCTATGCATATACTATATTCTCATATTAATCGAAATAATTTTAACTATATCTCTCATTGTGAAAGTGCACAGGAAATCTGGAATACTTTTGATGCAATATATGGTGCAAAAGTCAACAACGGTGAGAAATCCTCCACAATCGACTCAGTTGAAGAAATGTTCTTGATGGGATTTGCAAAAGACAGCAGTGATGAAGATTCAATAGCCGAAGAGATAAGTGATCTTTCATTCAATGATTTAGTTCTCTTGTGACTAAAATTAATTGAAAATAATAAAGCCCTTGAGATGAAAAATAATAAGTTGAAAAGGGAATAATATAAACTGCGTTAGAAAAATAATGATCTGGAAATTGAGCTTAAAAATATTAAGAAAAATAAAAATTCTAATTGCAAAAGGTGTTTGGACTATGAAAAATAATTTCCCTGTTTTCAAGAAAAGTTTCAAAAGTTAGAAAACAAAATTTTAATTCGGGAGAAAAATAAAACTGAGTTGATTTGTAAAAATAACATTTTGCAAAAAGAGTTGGATAGTTTTAAGAAGTCGGAAAGTTTCTAAATGTGCGATTTTTGAAAAGGAATTAAATGAAGTCAACAAAAATTTCAAAACCCTTGAAAAAGAAAACGTGATTTTGAGCAAATACGAAATTATTCGATGAAATCATGAGTTTGAAAAGGAGATTGAAAAAATCAAGGATTTTGAAAAAATTGAATTTAAAAAACTTCAACTCTTTGAAACTGAGATGCTAGAAATTGAGACTAAAATTAGAGAGCTTAAAAATGAAAATATGGACTTGAAATGAAGAATTTTGAAAAGAGAGATAGTACCATTAGTTGTTGTTCGAAGCTAATAAATGAAAATAAACTTTTAAAATCCAAAGTTAATAAACTTGAGTTGGTTACTTGGAAATTTTACACTAGAGATAAATCATTTAATATGCTCTTAGAAAATCAACTCTTCGAGAATAAAAGGAAAGGATTTGCAAAAGTGTCAAAATATGAACAAACGACTAATAACATTGTTAAGGGGAAAAGTGTGATACCCAAATATGTAAAGTGTGGAAATATTAGACATGGCAAGAGCAATTGTTGAAATATATGCAAACACAAAACCATACCAATTTGGGTTCCAAAAGGCACGAATATAAAATCCCTTAAAGTCAAACAAATCTGGGTGCCAAAAGGAACAAATATAAATTGTCTTGGGTCTCCACAAACTTATTTTTCAAAATCTTTTGTCACTAGCAACCATGGACCTATAAAAACAAATAGGTCACAAAAATCTTCTCTCGTGTAGGTGTGGTGGCAGGCTAAGGAACAACCACAGCGTTACCTGGATTCTGGCTGTTCCAGGCACACGACAGGCAACAAATAAAAGTTCCTTAGCCTAGTACAAAGGTGGTAGAATCACAATGGGCGACAACGAAAAATTATCAGTAAAGGTAAAATAGGTAACGGTACATTTATCTTGAACTATATATTAAATGTGAAAATATGCACCATAATCTAATTTAATTTAGCCAGTTATGTGATAAAGAAATGAATGTTGATTTTGATTTTGATTTATGCAAAATTGTTGGCCAATTATATTTTTATGCCGAGAACACTATAAGTACTTCTAGAGTCTTTGAACTAGTTCATATAGATTTCTTTGGATGATGGTGTTTTATTGGTTGATGATTATTCTAGATATACGTGGATATAATTGTTTCACACTTCATAGTCCAGTCTATCATATCCAATTCATGATAACTATGATTTAAAGGGGAATTCAGATGAAGATTACACTGGTAACCAGTTGATAGAAAAAGTGCTAGTGGAACATGTTTGATGTAGAGACATTCATTAGTTGCATCATCATTTTCAAAGAAAATATCTGCATATTTTTCATTTCAACTGATTTTCAATTAGCAGAATTTTTTTTTGAAAACCCCTTCCAGAAAATAGTTTTTGTTGACCTTGTTTCAGATTAGTCATTTTAGAAATTAGTTTTATAATTATTTTTGGATTTGATCTTAAATGACTACATTAACTAATCGCACTCCCTACTAATTATCGAAAAGATAAATAGTGATTAAAAAAGTGATGAGTGTTGATATTAATCATATATTATGACTTGAGACAGTATATTCAGTAAATTTCTTTAAAAAATTTAAACAATATTTATAATAACTTTTGTTGGTAAAAATTCCATGACCATCTCTATTTCTATCATATTTCTAACGACCATCACTCATTGAAATCCAATATAGTATGTCAAAATGTGGTATTTCTAAACGGGAAATTATTCATTTTTTTAATAAAAACACCCAAAGTATTCACTCTTATTTAAAAGTCCTCACGGTTATGCATGGGTGAATTACTTGGAATATTTGTATATGTGCTTTCATGCTCATTTAAAAGTCCTTAGTGTTATGTATGTATGGAACACATATCAAAATTGATTATTAAATAGACAAGTTGATTCTAATCTCATTTAAAAGTTCTTACGGTTATGCGTGGTCAGAAGATACTTGAAATTCATTTTTTTTTTTGTATAAAAATTGGGAATACTACTAATCTCATATAAAAGTCCTAACAGTTATGCATGGTTAGTAGATATTCAAATTTCGGATATAAATATACCACAAATAGACACAACTATATTGTTTTATATGCCGCCATCATCCCTATCATTCTAAAGTGGAATAGGCGTCTAACAGAGTATTTATGATTTTTGTTTGATTTTTTATTGAAATTTAATATTTATACTCGATTGGGTATTAATGTTGTATTAATGTCTATCACTTTATCTCTATTTTTCTAACACTATTACTCTTTTGCTAATAACAAAAGGAGGAGAGAAGAGTTAAGATTTTGGCAAATAAAGGTCAAATATTTTATATTTTAGTTGCATATTTCCATTTAGGGTCATTTGCATATTTTATTTATTTTCATGCATATATGAAGGAGAGCTTTATTGTAGAGAGGGAGCATTCAAATAGGGGGAGCAAATAAAATGATCAAATACATTTAATAAATTCAAAATCTTAAATATATGTTTGTTATCATCAAAAGGGGGAGATTGTTGAATATGCAAGTATATGATTTTTGTTTGATGATAATAAACATATATATATATATTCATTTAAATGTATTTGTTAATTGTACTATATTATTTTTCACATAATTAAATAAATATTTGTTGAATAAAATAAATAACACAGAATTTAAAATTCAAACAGATATTTTATTCAAACAAATATTTTATTACAATTTTTTAATAGTACAAAATTTGAGCTCTCACTATATATATACAAAATTTCAATTACAATACAATTTCAAATCACAACACAATTTTTTACATTTGCACCTCACTACATATCACTTGTTCACTCATATTTGTTCTTCAACTATATTCCAATTTGTATCTAGCATCTGAATTATCTACAAAATAGACACTGACACGGTAAAATTGAAAAAGAAATATTTTTGTAGTGTAAAATAAAATGTATTTTTGAAAATATTATTTGCCTTAGTTATTTGGTTTGACGTCATCGTTATTTTGAATTCATCATACACGAACAACTCGTGACATGCATAGTGTATCACTGTACATGCCACAAGGCTGTGCACACCGATGTACACTTGATAAAATTGCAGGGACAGGTGAGCACAAGGTCAAACCCAAGCCGAGGTTGGATTCAACTTAGGTGCACGCAATACAACATACAACAACTCAAATATACAAATGAGAGCAAAGAAGTATGGCACAAACAATACAAAACTGAGGTGGCTACAGTAACACGCACACATGCCCAGGCTCTCAAATCAAAGACATAAACACAACAAAACGCCTCGACATGTTAAGTGGTGCTAAGCAGCAATGACAAATAGAACCAGTACACATGAATCAGATTCGAATATGAAATCAAAATGTCCACGAGTAGTGCAACCAGATTAGTAACACACAACAACTCAAATGTACAAAGACTTTAATGAGACCACACACGAGTTTAAATATGTACATCAAGTCAGTGCACATGAGTCAGAGAAGACAATCTCACCATATCAATACAGAAAGGATAGACTCGAGTACACATGAAGACATCAAGAACCAAACATATGCAGCAAAGTTGACAGTGCAACAAACTGCTCAAACCAAAGTGACAAATATATGAAAGTGAAGAGGACAAAACCAGATGATGTACATGTGAAGCAACTCAACATGGCAGAATCTACTTTCAACATGTACAAAGCTCAAAGGTTCATTTGAGTCCAGACTACAGCAACAAGTGCACAAGAACAAGCCCATGAAACAAATCACATAACAATGCAGACTTAAGTGAATATGCAACAGAGATGTGTGCATACACATTGAAACCAAACTCAGTTTAACATACAATAGACATGAACCAAAGACTAAAATTCAAGAGGAACAAAGTCAGATCGAGCTAACAGTTAACATGGAGCCTCAACAAAATATACACACATGAAATCATGTATACAGTGACAACAAGGGCTGCAATATGACTCAAGTGAAACCGAGTGCAGTATCAAGCAAAACAACACTGCAACTATATACATACACATATTAGCACAAGTTTAGGGAATATACTCAAAGTATATAAAACAGAAATAGTTCGATAGGTCAAGGCAGAGATGAAAGAACACAAATCAAACCGTGAGTCAAACATTTTCAAAAGGAGGTATATACAGTAAATTGAACTAAGTCAATTAACTCAAAGCAAACCAGTGATGTATGCAGACTGTAATATGTTCATAGAGTACAAGATGAAATGCTCAATTTCCAATTACAAAAATCAAGGTAGAGTTCGAACAAGTCAGAGTCAAAGCCAAGTGATAACACGAGTTGAACAAGTCGAACTCAATTTTTGCTACAAAGTCTGAAAATTCAAATGACAAAGTCACAGGAGAAAAAAAATTCACGGAGCAAGTTCAAACTAATGAAGCCGTGGTGACCAAGCAAGCATAACAAGAAATATACAAATTAAACTAGTCAGGATTAATCACCAGCATTAAATCGAAATTCAGTGGCCAAGCATATCATGTGAAGAATTCAAACCGAAAATATACGAATCGAACATTTAAGGATTTATCCCTATTTAAAACCCAAATCATCATCGACATGAAGAGCATTCGATTTAAAAAAATACCATAGCTAGCTAAGTCACGAACAAACATATAACTCGAATCAAAGTCGAGAAAATTCAAATCGAATAAGAAAATCACGTACCAAATCACAACATCCAACTCAACTTATTGAAGCAGACGAAAGCAAATCGAAGATAGGAGACGATTTACAGAGCAAAGCAAAGAAAATCACTTCAATCGCTCAAAAACAAACGGTCGCCTCAAATTTCAGAAGCCCTAAATTGTTGTAAGAGGAACGAGCGCAACCATTTTTCACAAAGCAAAGAATACGGGCCGAAGACATAAAAAGAAAAAGGGGACTTCTTTTTATTTTATATTGGGTCGGTTCCTTTATTTTATTATAGGGTTTTGTATTTGTGTTTTAATTTGTATTTTTCTTTTACACTTCTATATAATTCTAGGCGTGCAACCAGGGAACGAACTACGGTGGTGTAGTTCGAGAATTCGCAACTCAGTGGCTGAGTTGTGGTAGGTTTTTGAGTGTAGAGTTAGGTTAGTCGATAGCGGGTGTCGCAAGTTTACGTGTGTAAGCGTCTGACTACTCAATTTCTAGTAGAAACCTTGGGGGCAGCACGTAGGCAGGTTTTTGATGAAGTTGGGTAAATCCGTGTTGTTCTATTTCTGCTTTTATTATTCTGCTATTATCTGTGCTGCAACTATTTTATATATTTCCGCATTAATTTGTATAATTAGTAGTATCACCCTATTCACCCCCCCCCCTCTAGGGTGAAATCGATTCTACATAGATAAGATAGATTAAGCCAAGCTCCAAGCTCCAAAAGGTGAGTCTCAAATGCAGTAATACTTAGGCTGACCCGAGCATTAAGCAAAACAAAAAAACTCGAGTCAGGATTAACAATCTTATGCAAGTAAATCAAATCAAGTGAAATGTCCAAATGAAATGCAATAACTTAAAGAATGTTTGGGATTTCCATCCTTTAAGGATCCATGGAACTATCTACATGCATAATACAATACGCTACATAAATAATGTCTATAGTAAAATAAAATATTAAAATAGCGTTAAGGCATTACCCATATCCCCCTTAACACATTTTTATATAAATGTCGTAGTCTATAAAGTACCGTAATTCCTCCATAAAATGGAGGGCTATCAAAGAGCACTCCATAGTGTATGACACAAACCAAACTCGTAGTGGGCGCGATCAGGATAAATATGACAAGGAAGGCAATGCCCAGGGTAGGATACCACCGTTTTGTGGATCCGGACTGGTGGTAACGCATAGTAGCTACTACCGCCCACCTCGAGACACACTCCCAAATCAAATCAAAGGGGGGCCACCAAATTAATCAAAAAGTAATAATATGGTTTCAAAAAAATGTGCCCGATAGGGGGAGCAACCCCACTTGACCCGGCATGGCTCCTGTTTTAGTCATTTTATTTATGACCCGAAGGTCAAGGCTATACATCATCGTTCTCTTACTTCATTCCAGTAGCGTTCGCCGGACCATCCTACTTCATTCTGGATTCTCCACCGCGTGCACGGTTGTTAAAGTGGTTTTCGGTATTGGCAGAAAGTATGATAATATCTGATCCCGGTCTCTTTAACAACCAAACGCTTATTTCACACCAGTTAGTTCTTTTACATTTCCAAAACCAATTCATAATTTATATCAAAATATCATATTCACTTCAAAATCATATCACTTTCGAAATCATAAGCACTTCAAAATCATATCACTTTCGAAATCATATTCATTTCCGAAATCATATTCATTTTCAAAATCATAACCACAAAATAAGTTAAACCATTATATCAAAATATTCGCATTTTAATTCAATTACATATAAATCATAACAGTTCCAACTTAAACATTTTGAATATTGAAAGTAGTTTATATATTGGAATAGTTATACATTAAAAATAGTTTACATTTTAAAAATAGGTTATAGATTGAAATAGTTTATATATTAGAAATAGTTTATATATTAAAATTGGTTATAGATTAAAATAGTTTATATATTAGAAATAGTTTATATATTAGAAATAGTTTATATATCAAAATAGGTTATATATTAAAATAAATTTATTAATTTAAATATTTTAAACATAATATATTTTATTTTTATTAAATTTTATTAAATTAAATCTTATATTATGAAAAAAAATTAAATAAAGTTATAAGTAAAACCTTAAAATTTACAGTTTAAAACTAAACTTATAAATTTAGAATTCTTAAAGCATATAATTTTAAAATCTAAATTTTACATATATGTTTTAAAATAAAATCTTTATATTAAATTTAAAAATCATTTTCCTTTTTTTTCCAAATACATCTTTCCAAAATTTCAGAAATCACTTTAAAAATAGACCAACGGTGTCCGTATATAGTTTTCTATCCTAGGGTCAAGTAATAAGGATATTTATCATTTCAATCCGCAATAATTTAAAATTTACGGGTTTATATCTTTTCAACCGCAATCCTAAATTTCCAAAATCAATAAAATCGCTTGGGTTTATCATTTCAACCCATAACGATTTTCCTTAGTCTAAAAGTTCATTTGGTTATGTATCATTTCAACCCAAAGTGATTTCCTAAAGCTAAGGGAACTTACAACATGATTTACATAAAATAAATAACATAACACGTATTCATACATAACATATTACATAAGGTAGCACATAACTTACATAACAAATTACATAAAATATCACATAACAAATTACATAACATAGCATGTAACTTACATAACAAATTACATAACATAGAACGTAACTTACATAACAAATTACATAACATAGCATGTAACTTACATGATTAATTACATAACATAGCATGTAACTTACATAATTAATTACATATCATAGCATATAACTTGCATGATTAATTACAGAACATAGCATGTGACTTACATAGTTAATTACATAACATAGCATGTGACTTACATAATTAATTGCATATTTTAGCATGGAATGTGGCATAAAATTCCTACCATAACATAACATAATATGTAATCATTTATAACATAGCACTTTAGGTGATTTCGCATATTACAACGTAACACATATATGCATATAAATTTTATTCCTTTTCTTTTCTTTCTTCTTTTTCACACATAAATTTTCACATATCATAATAGTGATATTTTTCATAACATGGGTGACAACTTTTAAATCAATATAACATTTCTCTTTATTTTTTCAACATAGCAATTTCATATTAACATCATGAAGCATATTAATAACCATATCATCATATCTATTTTTATAAACAAACCACATAATATAAATAACAATACCATGTAAAAATCATAGGTGAACATAAGTGAACATAGATCATATCAAATCATATACAAACTACACAAAATCTAAACTATTGCAACATTCCAATAACATATTAATTGATATTCATTCACTTATCATAAGATTTTAAATCCTGAGTGAACTTATGTCAGTTGGTATGGTTAGAGTCTCTTGGTTAACCAAGGCCCATTAGACCAAACAAACCCATTAGGACTTAGCCAAATTTCACAACTAAACACAGTAAACTTTTGTTAGTTTTTCACAGAAATTCAAATATTTAGAGCAATAGAAATTTGATTTTGACGAAATGAAAAGTGGAGAGAAGATTCAGTCTAGTATCATATAAAAAGAATTAAATTTTAAAATTCAAATTTAAATTTTCCAACCAAAAGTCAGACTTTTGACTTAGTTTGACCAAAATTTGAAATTTCAGAAAATTTTCTATTTTATTGAATTTGGAAAAATATATTACTCAATATTCCAAAATTTGTTCTTTAATTTTAACTTTTAAATTTTATTTAAATTCAAATAATAATATATTTTAAAATTGACTGAATTGAACCTTCATTTTATTAACATTGGTTTGTCTTCATTCAAATGTTCATTTTATTCAACTCAACATATGTTGCTTATTCTTGACTGAATCAATTACTATCTGTTCCTCTTTACCTTAATTAAAAGATTTAGTTCTAGTTAATTCAATATTAAATTTCCAATTGAATGTTGGTTACACAATAATCATTTTATTTTCATTAAATAATTCAAACAAAGTGTTATCCTTTTATTTCGATTTACATGTTCTTTATATTACATCAAATTTCTCTTTCAATTAAAACAAATGTTTCCTTTTTATTTCCTCAAATTCCTCTTTTATTTTAATTCAAACATATGTTTCTATTGTTATGTCCAATAATTACAATTAATGTTCTCTTTCCTTTTATTTGAAAGATTTCAATTACATTTAATTCCATTGATTACAAAATAAATTCTAAAGTGGATTAATCAATGGGATGAGGAATAAATCAATTGTTACAACTTAGTAATTCATATCTATTAATTTACTGTTTACACAAGGAGTATAAATCTACTTACCAAATAATTGATTTCTTATTGTATGCTAACATATTTAGAATATTGTTTATCTCATTCTTTAGTAACATTTATTGTTATAGTTGATTGAAATTACATTAATATAGTTGTCAATTACATTCAATTAAATTATATTCTAATACGCATTACCACCTTCCATTTCATTAAAGATTAGTTGTTTTTGAATTTTATCTAAGACCATGTTTTATATTCTAACACATTTATTATTATTATTATTAATTAGTAATAATTAAAAATTCTTTATTTCTATCCATATTCTATTTAACAATTATAATTAATATTCTTAATTTTTTCGAATTTACGAGTCGTTACAGATTTATTCTTTGTTATTGCTTAATTTCTTTATTGCTTGTTTGGTAATTGTGATCGGATTTTAGATTGGTCGAGTTTGGCTTGAGATATCGACTGGTTGTTTTTTCACTATTTACCAAGGTCTCGTTTTCCGGTGTGCTTTGGGGTTTTGATTTGAGTGATCTCGATTTAGAATTTTTCACGATATTTGGTATCGGAGTTTTGGTGTTGGTAGGTAGTTGTAGAAATGCCGGAATCAGATAATACCTCATGTAGTTCCTCAATGGTTAATCCATGTGGTGTGGCGCCTTGTGTACGTGGATCGTATGCGGCTTCGGGATCACAATTGGTTGAATGGCGATAATGATTTTGAAAAGTGGCAATGGAAGATGAAAGCGGTTCTTAGGAGGAATCGGGTGCATCGAGTAGTGTTTGACTCACATTTATTGCTGGCACACATCTCGAATGTTGAGAGAGAGGAAATGGAAGAGTGGGCATTCACTACCCTACAACTTGCTATGAGGGAGAATGTTATCTCCGAAATTAGTGGTGAGACTACCGCTAAGGGTATATGGGACAAGTTGGAGGAGTTGTATATAAAGAAGTCACTAACTAATCGGTTGATTTTGTTGTGAACGTTCTTCACCTATAAGATGAAGGAAGGTACTTCGCTTAAGGCGCACTTGAATACTTTTGATGATTTGCTAATGAAAATGAAGGTGGTAGATTTGAAGATTGAGGAAGAGCAAAAGGCGAAGATATTGTTGTGTTCGTTGCCGTACCATTATACGGGTTTCTCAAATAGTTTGATCTATAGCCGGCATACTTTGACTCTAGATGATGTCAAAACGGGTCTTCTTAGCGAGAAGTTGCGGGATAAAATGAAGGAGTTATGTGATGGAAGTAGGGTGCTAGTAGTGGTCACGGTTTATTTGTGGAGAAGGAGAACCATGGGCGTTCTAAATCAAGGAACCCTGGTTGGAGTGGAAAGTCGAAGGAAAGAAAGGACAAGTGCTATATTTTTAAGAAGCCCGATCATTAAAAGAATGAGTGTCCGGACAAGGAGAAGGCAAAGAATAAAGTAGCATCTTCATCCGTAGCGGTGGAGAGTAGAGTTGGTGAGGGAGACGTAGATGTGTTGACGACGGTAGCATCAGATGTTTCTAGTAGCGAATGGGTGCTCGATTCGGGGGCATCTTATCATATGACGCCGAATAGGAATTGCTTTTCTTCTTATGTCAACAAAGAAGGAAATTCAATTGTTATGGGTAATGGTGCCATCTGTAAGTCCATGCAAATTCGGATGTTTGATGGAGTGGTTCGTACTCCCACTAATGTATGCTATGTTCTAGGACTTGGAAGTCTCTCATCTCTTTGGGGTAGCTAGATTATTTAGGTTGTAAGATCACTATTGAGAGTGATAGCTTGCGGGTTTTGAAGGGTGCGCTTGTGGTGGTGAAAGGTGCTAGGACTCAAGGTGTTTATTTGCTTCAAGGAGTGACTATAGAAGGTGAAACTTGTGTGGGAGTTGATAGTTCTCATGGCTTGGATGCGACTAGATTATGGAATTTGAGGTTAGGTCATGTCTTGGAGAGGAGTTTGGATATTATTCGGAAGAGGGAGATGATCGATGGAGGTAGTTTCAACGAACTAGAGTTTTGCAGGAATGTGTCATGGGAAAGCAAACTAAAGTATTATTCGGTGAGGGAAAACATGATTCGAGAAAGGTTCTTGAGTATGTTCACATGGATGTTTGAGATTGACATCGGGTTTTTCTAAGGGATTTTAGGCCAAAGCTTTGTCAACCGCGATGCATATTATTAATCGAATTCCATGCTTAGCTATTGGTAACAAAATTCCGGAGGAAGTGTGGAAAGAAAAGAGCACTGGCTTGAGTTATCTTCGTGTGTTTGGTAGTCTGGTTTATGTGAATGTTCCAGGAAATGATAAGCTTGAGCCTAAAGCTTCCAAGGGGATTTTGCTTGGTTATACGGATGGAGTAAAAGGCTATCGGATATGGAATCCGAAAAAGAAGAAGGTTGTGAATTCTTGTCATGTTACTTTTGATGAGTTGGCTTTGTTCAAGGAGAATGAGAGCTCATCGGATATTCTGAATTTGGTTCATAGTGAATCAAAGGAGAAGGAAGTTATTTCCACATTTTGTCCAAGGGGTAAAGAGAGTAGAGTAGTTAAAGATGCTTGTGAGGAGGAAGCGGTTGATATAACATCAGATAGTCCATAGGGTTCCTCTAGTAGTGTTGGTGATGTACATTATTCTAGAGAGGATTCAGTTCAAGATGGAGCTGAAAGGAGTTTGGATGATGGTATTGCTAGTCGAGTAGGTCGTCGTGCTATAAGGCCACCGGAAAGATATGGTGATTGGAACTACCTTAGCTTTTTTGATAATTTAGACTATGCTCTTCATGTAGGCCAAGATGAGCCGATAGACCTTTATGATGTCATGAAGTCGAGTGATAGCTCGAAGTGGATTTGTGCCATGGAGGAAGAGATGCAATCGTTGATGAAGAATCAAACTTGGGATTTGGTTCCACTTCCTAAAGGAAACCGTGCTATTGGGTGCAAACAGTTATACAAGGTAAATGACGATGGGAAATACAAAGCTAGGCTAGTGACTAAGGGGTTTGCATAAAGGAAGGGAAAGGAGTATGATGAGATATTCACACCGGTGTGCCACACTTCTATCTAGATATTACTTGCTATAGTTGTTGTTCATGACTTGAAGTTGGAGCAAATTGATGAGAAAACCGCCTTCTTGCATGGTGACTTGGATGAAGACATCTACATGGAGCAGCCGGAAGGTTTAGTTGTGGATGGTAAGTGAAATTTGGTTTGCAAGTTAAAGAAATAACCATATGGTTTAAAGCAATCACCTAGACAATGGTATAAGAGATTTGATCATTTTATGTTTGAAAATGGTTTTGATTGAAGTATCAAGGATGCTTGTGTTAGTCCCTGAGGAGTTGGTTTTGATGACAACAACCTTACTTAGAATTAGACTATAAAATATATAATACTAACATTATTGTGTAGATATATATAGCTATGTTTGCAGGTACTAAAGAATGAAGAACTGTACAGTATAAAGATTCAAGATCAAAGATTGAAGATATAAAGATTCAAGACTCATGAGTATCAAGAATTTCAAGAGTTCAAGTTCCAAGATAAGTTATATAGTTAGGAATATTGTTAAAACTCATAGAAAGGTACTGACATCTTAAAATCTATTTTATTCGTGGAATGGAATCCACTTCGTGCTCGTTAAAGGGATGGAACCCTAAGTAGGATGGAACCTACGAAAAATCTAGTGGAACATCTTTTTGTATCCACTTACTTTTATTTCAAAATATATAGCTTGTTTTTCAAAATGATTTTAAATATTCCTGTTTAAAAACCAAAATCATCTGTCCTAGTTTTTCAATATATTTTAGCCTCAAAAATATCCTTAGTTTTAAATATCCTTAATTTTTAAATATCTTTTGATTTTAAATTATTATCCTAAGTTTTTAAACTATAATTCTGATATTAATATATTTAGCTGTTTTATATATTTATACTTAAGATTTAAATATAAAAGTATAGAAAATTATTATATATATTTCAATATTGTTCTCTATAGTTATTTATGTATTATAACTATATATAAGTATATTTATAAAGTTTAAATATAAGTATAATATAATATAGAAATTATTTTCAAAGAAAAACAAATCACCAAAAAATACAAGGGCATGTCGACATGGTCACATGTACCCCTGTCGACATGGTGACAGTTAAATTGTTTTTTTAAAAAGAAGTGTCTATTCGCCACATCCCTTCACCAATGGACATGGCTATTGATCTACTATAAATAAAGGGTGTTTTCAATGAATTTTAATCACTTTTTCTCTGATTTAACTTCTCTTCTTCTTCTCCACTTTCTTATTTACAAATTACACCATTACTCTGCCGAAATCAATATCGAATCTAACTAGATAATTTTTGGTTTTGATTCTCTCCACTATCTCTACAGGATCCAAGTGCTAATCTGAGTTATAGACTTTTTGTAATCAATTGAGCGAGAGAAGGTGTGATTGTAGCCCTGGAAATCAATTGGGTGAACTTGTTGCCCCGGAAATCAAATATCTCTACCTAGAGGATTGTGATTCTGGAGGGTGTACCTCGTAGCCTTGAAACCGAGGGTTGTATTTGTAAGAATTGTTTTTGAAAGGAAATCCGTACTTGTGTTGCGGGACTGGATGTAGGGTAACTCAGAACCAGTATAAAATCCGGTGTGTTCTTTCCTTTACTGCTTTTACTTTATATTTGCATCTGTGTTTGATTCTGTGTTCATATCTGTGTCTGATTAGTGTATACATTTTATCAAATTAAGATAAACTCAAAAAGATTAACAAATTTCTTAAAACACTATTCACCCCCGCCTCTAGTGTTAATTCTAGCCTTAAGATCCTTAATCTGCATTCCTCACTTTTGGTATCAGAGTAAGGTTTTCAAAAGTTTCATAATCTGATTTTTGAAAAAAATTCAAAATGGCTACCAACACTGGTACTGTTATTAACACTAGTATCCCTGTCACTAGTTCATTTGTAGAAGGTCAGTCTACTGCCAGACCACCACTTTTTAATGGCATTAACTATGCATATTGGGCATGTAGGATGAAAATATATTTACAATATATAGGATTAGATACTTGGAATATCACACAAACTGAATATTCTAAACCCACAACTAATATTTCACAGTGGACCACTGAGCAAAAGACTGTTGCACAAAATAATTCTAAAGCAATGAATATTCTGTTTTGTTCACTTGAAAGAAATGAATTTAATAGAGTGTCAGTTTGTAAGTCTGCATATGAAATCTGGAAAACTTTGCAAGTAACTCACGAAGGAACAAGCAAAGTTAAACAGACCAAAATTTCCATCTTCACAAATCAGTTTCAGTTATTTAAAATGAATACTAATGAGTCTATTTCAGATATGTATAGTCGATTTGAAGGTATTGTGCATTCTTTAATATCTTTGGGAAAGGAATTTCGGAAGAAGATCAAGTCAAAAATATTTTAAATTCTCTCACTCCAGAATGGGATCAAAAGACACTTGCAATTGAAGAGGCAAATGACATCAGTACTTTAAAGATAGAAGAATTGATTGGAAATCTAATGTCGTTTGAAGTTCAAATGATTGGGAGAATAGAAAGCAAAGCATCTGAAAAGAAATCAATGGCATTCAATGCATTAATCGATGGATCAGACTCAAACAGTGATAATGATGAAGAGATAGTATTTATGGCCAGGATTTTTCGGAAATTCCTGAAGTATAGAAAATTGAATAGTTCCAAGAGAAACAACTTTAAGAATTCCGGTAATCAGACTACAGTACCAAACTTTATCAAATGCTTCAATTGTGATGAACCAGGTCATATCAAAAGAGACTATCCGCATCCAGATAAGCAAAACCCTCCTGCAAACAATGATTCTGCAAAGAAACGGAAACGTGCATTCACTGCTACTCTAGATGACTCTGACTCATCCTCCAGCGACGATGAACAGAAGAAAGATAATTCAAATCTGTGTTTCACAGCAATTCTCGATTTAGTCGATACCAAAGACACGGACTCTAAAAAAGGTACACGTTTACAATACATTGGCTGAAATTGCATGCTTGAATTGATTGATTGATTGGTTGTTTTTGAATTGATGTGTCGTTTGAATTTTAAAAATTTTATTATTTTTTATTTTTTTATTTTTTTTATTTTTAATAATATTATAATATTTTACGAGTCTTAGTAATATTCCAGATATTATATAGACATTAAAATAATAGATATATATATATAAATATTACATTATATAAAAGTATCTAGTCATCAAAATTTACGGATACCTGTCGACATGGGTCCATCCCTACCCGTCGACATGGTATAGAAAATTTGAAATTCAAATTTTGAATTCAAATGCTTGTATTTTCCTTCACTCTTTCACACCATTCGAGACTCTGAAAGGACACTTTTTGACCAGAGAAACTGTCCATTTAATTTCTATTTATTTACTATCATTTACCTCATCTTTTCACTTAACTTTTCAAATTCAAACTCTTTCTTCATAACTCAAGCTTTCTTCTCTCTACATCAATGGCCTCCTCAAGTACTCCATCAACTATGAGACTTTCCAAAACCTTAAAAGAACACCTCTTTTATGACCCGGAAGCAATCAAAGCCTATATTAGCTATGCTAATTATGGAAAAGTTCATCCCGGAAAGTTTGCAATTTTCCGCGATTTCGCTTCTTATGAAATCGATTCTCTTTGTGTTAGCAACAACATTTTAAGTCTTGTTGACGATTCTCAAAATGATTTTGTATGCTACCCAAATCTTGTGAAAATGTTTTATGCAAATCCTAATCGTGGCTTTTATCAAGGAAACAATGATGAAATTTGGAGTAGTGTAAAAGGCACTCAAATTGTTTTAAATTGTGATGTTTTGGGAGCGATTCTAAATTGTAAGTGTACGGGTATGGATCTTTCAAATTTCAATTTTAATGAAAGTGATCGTGAGACTTTCCACCATATTTTTGAAAGTGACAAAAACATAGATTTTATAAATCACAATTTTCGTCCAAAAACAAAAATTGTGAGCCTTCTTTTATAACACACTTTGACCCCGAGATCGGGAAGTTTTAATAGTCCTACTTCAAATGTTTGTAAAGCTCTTTTCGCTCTTTTCGGAAACTATGATAATAATTGGGCTCAAGTTATTTTGGATGAATTTTGGCCTAAAAACTTGGAAATGGGAGAAAAGATTTTATATCATGGAATTTACCTTACTAGAATTTTCAACTATTTTGGAGTGAATTTTAAAGGAGAGGAGTTCATTTCTAGAAAAGTTTTCAATCATTCCAATATCTCACTTATGAAAATTCCATACATCTTTCAACCTTATGAATCCCTTGTGGAAAAGGAAGAGCGTTTAGCTCGCGAAGAAATGGAAGAAGGAGAGGAAGAAGAAGGGGATGAAATGGATATTCAAGAAAAAGAAGAGGAAGGTGAAACATCTCTTGAAAGTATTGATTATGCCTCCAAACCAACCAACAAGATGATTATCCAAAACCAAAAGATAATTGTGGAGAATCAACGGACACTTAAGAGATACGTTAGTAAAAAGTTGGATAAAATGTCTTTTAAGATGAACAAGTTCTTCTCAAAAGTCAGCAAGAAGTTTAACCTTTCATCATCCTCCAATTAGATCTATCTTTTCATACCCTGTCATAGTTGTTTAAGTTTGAATGTTATTGTATTTCATGTTGTTTAATCCATGTATCATTCCAGTTTGAATTAATGTTGAAGATCTTTCTGTTATCTAGCTTATTTCATCTCTAGAATAACTGTTAATATGATATATATAAATATATATATATATATACATTTATTCAAAATAAAAAACAAGTCTTCAAAACACAGATGACCCTGTCGACAACCCCCAAAGGCACCCTGTCGACATGCTTAAAATCTGAAGTGTCTTTTCATTTTAATTTTTTGAATTTTAAATAACTAACTTGTATCTATTCATTTCAAATGAAATTTACACCTATAAATACCTGTTCTCTTCCAGAAATCTTTACTCAAAATCTTTACTTATTTATTCTATCTATATCTCTTCTCTTTTTCACAAAAATGGCCGATCCTATTCACAATTTATCTGAAAATTTTGAAGAAACTCTTAAATACTTCAAGAATATTCTCTATATCATTCTCCGTAATCAGCGTCACTTAGAATTGAGTCAAATGCAGATGATCAAGGAGCAAGAAAGGCATTTCAAAGCAATTCGATGGATGATTTCCTCCCTGCACAAGGATGATAATGAAGCACATCCTCCCGTTTCTCTCTCTGTTGATAATGAGAATTGGGATGCCATGAAACAAGACCATATCTTTGGGAAAGAAGGATGGGTTGATGTTCCTCGTAATATTTGATTAACTTTGTTTAATTTTTATTTGTTTGCTTGCTTAATTAGGATTTGGTTTGATTTGCTTGAATTTGACTTAGTATGGATTGATATTATGTGTGTAAAATATAACATACATATGATATATATTAATAATATATGATCTTTTAAGTTATCATGATTATCGGTTTAATTATCTATTTTTATTAAAAAAACTCCATTATGAATAAATAAATTGTGTTCTCTTATTCGTATATTCTCTTATCTTTTGAATAAATAGTTTAGTAGTTAGGAAAAGTAGTTATTATGAGTTTAGTTTAAAGTTAAGTATTGATTATGTATGATAATACTATCATTATAATCACAAGTAATGTAGTCTTAGTTTCAGGGGGAGTTATATAGATTTATATAGAGTTATATAGAATTATATAGTATTATAATTATGGAGTTATATGGATTTTGTTGATGACAAAGGGGGAGAAGTATAAAATAGGATATTTAGGCATAGATTAAGAGGGAGTTATTAGAAGTATTAGGATAGAAGTGATATTTTATAAACAAAAGTTATCATCATAAAAAAGGGGGAGATTGTTAGTCCCTGAGGAGTTGGTTTTGATGACAACAACCTTACTTAGAATTAGATTATAAAATATATAATACTAACATTATTGTGTAGATATATATAGATATGTTTGCAGGTACTAAAGAATGAAGAACTGTACAGTATAAAGATTCAAGATCAAAGATTGAAGATATAAAGATTCAAGACTCATGAGTATCAAGAATTTCAAGAGTTCAAGTTCCAAGATAAGTTATATAGTTAGGAATATTGTTAAAACTCATAGAAAGGCACTGACATCTTAAAATCTATTTTATTCGTGGAATGGAATCCACTTCGTGCTCGTTAAAGGGATGGAACCCTAAGTAGGATGGAACCTACGAAAAATCTAGTGGAACATCTTTTTGTATCCACTTACTTTTATTTCAAAATGATTTTCAAAATATATAGCTTGTTTTTCAAAATGATTTTAAATATTCCTGTTTAAAAACCAAAATCATCTGTCCTGGTTTTTCAATATATTTTAGCCTCAAAAATATCCTTAGTTTTAAATATCCTTAATTTTTAAATATCTTTTGATTTTAAATTATTATCCTAAGTTTTTAAACTATAATTCTGATATTAATATATTTAGCTGTTTTATATATTTATACTTAAGATCTAAATATAAAAGTGTAGAAAATTATTATATATATTTCAATATTGTTCTCTATAGTTATTTATGTATTATAACTATATATAAGTACATTTATAAAGTTTAAATATAAGTATAATATAATATAGAAATTATTTTCAAAGAAAAACAAATCACCAAAAAATACAAGGGCATGTCGACATGGTCACATGTACCCCTGTCGACATGGTGACAGTTAAATTGCTTTTTTAAAAAGAAGTGTCTATTCGCCACATCCCTTCACCAATGGACATGGCTATTGATCTACTATAAATAAAGGGTGTTTTCAACGAATTTTAATCACTTTTTCTCTGATTTAACTTCTCTTCTTCTTCTCCACTTTCTTATTTACAAATTACACCATTACTCTGCCGAAATCAATATCGAATCTAACTAGATAATTTATGGTTTTGATTCTCTCCACTATCTCTACAGGATCCATGTGCTAATCTGAGTTATAGACTTTTTGTAATCAATTGAGCGAGAGAAGGTGTGATTGTAGCCCTGGAAATCAATTGGGTGAACTTGTTGCCCCGGAAATCAAATATCTCTACCCAGAGGATTGTGATTTTGGAGGGTGTACCTCGTAGCCTTGAAACCGAGGGTTGTATTTGTAAGAATTGTTTTTGAAAGGAAATCCGTACTTGTGTTGCGGGACTGGATGTAGGGTAACTCCGAACCAGTATAAAATCCGGTGTGTTCTTTCCTTTACTGCTTTTACTTTATATTTGCATCTGTGTTTGATTCTGTGTTCATATCTGTGTCTGATTAGTGTATACATTTTATCAAATTAAGATAAACTCAAAAAGATTAACAAATTTCTTAAAACACTATTCACCCCTGCCTCTAGTGTTAATTCTAGCCTTAAGATCCTTAATCCGCATTCCTCACATTTGGTATCAGAGCAAGGTTTTCAAAAGTTTCATAATCTGATTTTTGAAATTTTTTTAAAATGGCTACCAACACTGGTACTGTTATTAACACTAGTATCCCTATCACTAGTTCATTTGTAGAAGGTCAGTGTACTGCCAGACCACCACTTTTTAATGGCATTAACTATGCATATTGGGCATGTAGGATGAAAATATATTTACAATCTATAGGATTAGATACTTGGAATATCACACAAACTGAATATTCTGAACCCACAACTAATATTTCACAGTGGACCACTGAGCAAAAGACTGTTGCACAAAATAATTCTAAAGCAATGAATATTATGTTTTGTTCACTTGAAAGAAATGAATTTAATAGAGTGTCAGTTTGTAAGTCTGCATATGAAATCTGGAAACCTTTGCAAGTAACTCACGAAGGAACAAGCAAAGTTAAACAGACCAAAATTTCCATGCTCACAAATCAGTTTCAGTTATTTAAAATGAATACTAATGAGTCTATTTCAGATATGTATAGTCGATTTCAAGGTATTGTGCATTCTTTAATATCTTTGGGAAAGGAATTTCGGAAGAAGATCAAGTCAGAAAAATTTTAAATTCTCTCACTCCAGAATGGGATCAAAAGACACTTGCAATTGAAGAGGCAAATGACATCAGTACTTTAAAAATAGAAGAATTGATTGGAAATCTAATGTCGTTTGAAGTTCAAATGATCGGGAGAAGAGAAAGCAAAGCATCTGAAAAGAAATCAATGGCATTCAATGCATTAATCGATGGATCTGACTCAAACTGTGATAATCGATGGATCAGATTAACAAATTTCTTAAAACACTATTCACCCCCCTCTAGTGTTAATTATAGCCTTAAGATCCTTAATCCGCATTCCTCACAACTTGTGCATATTTCAAGTGGTTGGAAAATGATTGTTGGTTGTATTTACTCTTGTATGTGGACGACATGCTCATTGCTTCTAAGGATAAGAATGAAATCAACAAGTTAAAACTGAGTTTGAAATCAGAGTTCTAAATGAACGATCTTGGAGAAGCAAGAAGGATGTTGGGCATGGAAATAGAAAGGGATCGAAAGCATTTTGAGTTGAAATTGACTCAAAAGGAGTACATAGAGAAAGTGCTTCACTGGTTTAGCATGGAGAATGCAAAGGCGTACCTTTGCATATGAAGCTTTCAAGTAAGGGATCACCTATCTTGCGGAAAGACAAGGCTTATATGGCAAAGGTGCCATATGCTAGTGCGATTGGAAGTCTAATGTATGCTATGGTGTGTACAAGGCCCGATATTACAAATGCCGTCGGAATGGTTAGTCGATATATGGCTAATCCTGGAAAATCGCATTGGGAAGTGGTGAAGCTTATATTGAGATACCTTAGAGGTACATCATCTCATGGTCTTGTTTTTGGCGGCAGTGATTGGAAAGAATTGCAAGTTGGTTTGTTATTGTGATTCGGACTACACCGGTGATAGGGATCGAAGAAAATCAACTTCCGGATATGCCTTCACACTTGGTGGTATGACCATAAGTTGGAGATCGAGATTGCAGACCGTGATTGCTTTATCCGCTACGAAGGCAGAGTTGATAGCCGCGGTGGAGGAGGCAAAGGAGGCACTTTATTTGAGGCGATTGTTGTGTGACTTGGGATATGAGCACAATAGTATCAATGTTCGATGTGATAGCCAGAGTGCTATTCACTTGGCAGAGAATTTGGCATTTAGCTCACATACTAAGCATATTGAAGTGAGAGGGTCATTTCTAGTAGCCATGGATGAAGATTAGCAAGTATATCTTCAGAAAGTGCACACAAAGGATGGCGTAGAGGATATGTTCACTAAGGCATTGCCGGTTGGGAAGTTCGAGCATTGCTCGAACTTGATTCGCTTGATGAAGTGCTAGGTGCCATGGGGTAACACGGTTGAGATAGGAGCTTGGTTATAGATGATGAAGAGTTGTGATGACCCATATTTCAAAAGGTTTAAGTCGACAATAATCCACACATGTCCAACTCAAAACAATCTGGAACACAGATAATCCATAGGGTTAATTAAGAAAAATAAGAAAATAAGAAAACAAACATAGAATCTTGTAGCGGAATGAAAAAATATAATAATCAAATAAACAATTCATGAACTTGTTTATATTATACATTTGATTAAAATTTTAAAACATCTATCAGAGTTATATATACAACAGAACAATAGAATATTGCAGTAGAACACATGATGTAGGGAAATAATACTAGTAATATGATGTACCAAATCTCATCTTCATCCTCCAGAATAATTGATCATTGTTACCCCGCCTTTTGGAGATCGATTGGAAACAAGGCTATGATCGATACCATCAAAATTGGACCAAGCTCCAATCAAGGTGGGATCGATAGGGAATGATAAAGAAGGCTAAGTGAGGCTACCTTTCAAATTTCAGGTCAATCGGAGTTTGTATGCTCAAGTTATGGATGGATCAATATACAGGGAAAATCAGTTTGTATCGATACTTTCGTATCGATCGAAGTAGACTCGGCTGTTTGCTTTGGATCGATGGATTTCGTATCAATGCCTTTCGTATCGATATGGCTCGTATCGATCGAGGGACATCAAGATGGGTATGGGTATGGACAGCACACTTTGCACCTTGCTTCGGATTGATAGGTTTCGTATCGATGCAATGCGCATCGATTGAATGGATACGGCAAGGCATGTTGGCACGCTTCGTATCGATCAAAGCTTGGATCGATACAAAGGAAGCAGGACCTGGATGGATACAGACTTGATAGATACGAAGTTATATGCTTCACCAAGACACTCGGGATCGATATGAAGATAGGTGTGTTTGGATCGATACGAAGAACAAAGCTCTAGATAGATACGGAAGATTCATGAGTCATTTTCGTATCGATCGATACAAAGGAAACGGTAATGATGGAGCATGAAACATGGATCACAGCGTGAGAAGTGGATCGATGTGAAAGCTATGGACACGGAACGATGGATACAAAGACTCGGATCGATGCAAAAGTGATGGATACGAAACATTGGTATGAAGTCATCAGCTAACACTGGAAGATTAAAACTTGGACATATCATATCTCACAAACTACACACTGAAATTTCATGAAATTTGGAAAGCAAGGACTTTGCACTATCATCTTTCACCATGATCGATCTCAACTCGTTTGGATTGATTCTTGATCGATACGAAATCCATATGGATCGATCCCAAACCACTCTAGGTCGATCATGTGGGCCCACTTGCACGTGAGAAAAGGTATTCCGAGTTTTGAGGGAGATATTTCCAGATCTACTCCTATAAATAGCACCCTGTGACTACTAGAAAAAGGACTTTTGGAAGCTCTTACGCTGTTACTCTACTGAAACTCCATTATAACTTGAGTGCTATTGATTGTACTGTTGTAAACCAGTTGAGAATCATCAATGAACATCAAACTATTCAAAGTGGACGTAGGCTACAATGCCGAACCACTATAAATCTTGTGTCTTCTCTTACTTTCTTTCATTTTAATTTTGTTATTTCTTCATTTTTACTCTCTACATCATCTGGATCTGAGATCTGTGTTTGGATATTGAGGATTTGTGCATAAACACCGGTGCTTTCACTACTTCTAGGGACTGGAGTCGAGGCCGGAGAAGGAAAACCATGGATAAGCCCTCGACCGAAGAGTCAAGGTCGGAGTAGGATAAAATGACCCGATGAGGTCTTTGGCTTTGGATATGGACCTGGAGAGGTCCCGGTTTTGGCTAAGGACCCAGAGAGGTCCCGGATTTGAATTACAAGACACAGAGATGTCCCGGATTTGGATGTCGACCCGGAGAGGTCATGGATTTTGTCATTGGGTCTTGGATATGGATAGATCAGAACTCGGTTGTCGGGTTCAAATGGATATGGAATTGGCTAAGTATTTGATTACAGGATTTGAAATCGGATATCGACTCAGAATAATCATGGATTTGGATAAGGATATGGCTATGGAATGGCTTGGTAATGGATTGGATTATGGATCGAATGATATGGCTATGGATGGAATATGAACTTTGGATGTTGGATTTAAAACTATTCAAAACATGCCTTTCTACCGCAAGGCATGTTTTGGGGGGCAAATATTACCCCGCCTTTTGGACAAGGTTGGGATATCAACAAATTGGCTAAAAGGGATGGATATCAGGATTGGAGATCAATTGGAAACAAGGCTATGATCGATACCGTCAAAATTGGACTAAGCTCCAATCAAGGTGCGATTGATAAGGAAGGATAAACAAGGCTCGGTGAGGCTACCTTTCTAATTTCAGGTCAATCGGAGTTCGTATGCTCAAGTTATGGATGGATCAATATTCATGGAAAATCTGTTCGTATCGATACTTTCGTATCGATCGAAGTAGACTCGGCTGTTTGCTTTGGATCGATGGATTTTGTATCGTTTCCTTTTGTATCGATATGGTTCGTATCGATCGAGGGACATCAAGATGGGTATGGGTATGGACAGCACACTTTGCACCTTGCTTTGATCGATAGGTTTCGTATCGATGCAATGCACATCGATTGGATGGATACAGCAAGGCATGTTGGCAAGCTTCGTATCGATCAAAGCTTGGATCGATACAAAGGATTAAGGACTTGGATGGATATGGACTTGATAGATATGAAGTCATATGCTTCACCAGGACACTCGGGATCGATACGAAGATAGGTGTGTGTGGATCGGTACGAAGAACAAAGCTCTGGATGGATACGGAAGATTCAGGAGCCATTTTCGTATCGATCGAATCGAAGGAAACAGTCAAGATGGAGAAGGAAACATGGATCACAATGTGAGAAGCAGATCGATGTGAAAGCTATGGACACGGGATGATGGATACAAAGACTCGGATCGATGCAAAAGTGATGGATACGAATCATGGGTACGAAGTCATCAGCTAACACTGGAAGATCGAAACTTGGACCGATCATATCTCACAAACTACACACTGGAATTTCATGAAATTTGGAGAGCAAGGACTTTGAACTATTATCTTTCACCATGATCAATCTCATCTCATTTGGAGTGATTCTTGATCGATACGAAATCCATACGGATCGATCCCAAACCACTCTAGGTCGATCATGTGGGCCCACTTCCGGGTGAGAAAAGGTATTCCGAGTTTTGAGGTAGATATTTCCAGATTTACTCCTATAAATAGCACCCCTGTGACTACTAGAAAAAGGACTTTTGGAAGCTCTTACGTTGTTACTCTACTGAAACTACATTGTAACTTGAGTGCTATTGATTGTACTGTTGTAAACCAGTTGAGAATCATCAATGAACATCAAACTATTCAAAGTGGACGTAGGCTACAACGCCGAACCACTATAAATCTTGTGTCTTCTCTTACTTTATTTCATTTTAATTTCATTATTTCTTCATTTTTAATCTCTACATAATCTGGATCTGAGATTAGTGTTTGGATATTGAGTAATTGTGCATAAACACTGGTGCTTTACATACTTCTGTGGTTTGTGACCAATTTTGGCGCAAACAATCATCAATATGCTGAAAACTCAGGGCTGGCTCGAGCATAAAGTAAAAAAATACACTCGAGTCAGAACAAAAATACTCTTATGAGAGACAATCAATATCACAAATAACAGGAGTGTAATAGCGTTAGAGATGTTTACGGGGTTTTACATCTCCTATCCAGTGTATAACGTGCATGCAATAACTTAAGAGATGTTATGGGATTTTCCGTCTCTCAAGGATCCATCAAAATACCTATATATAGTAGAATACGCTATATATGTAATGTCTAATCAATAATATAAATATTTTTCCTAGCATTAAGGCTTTACATTAATCCCCCTTAACGCATTTTTAAGCATTATCATATAGTTTGCATATAACACAACCAGTAGAATGTCGATAGATAGGGATGCGTCGTGATACGACAATACTAAACCAAACTCGTAGTGGTCTCGTAGAAGGAGAAAAGCATGACAAGGCACGTGAGGCAATGCCCAAGGTAGGATACCACCAGTTCGGGTCGCAAGGCTGGTGGTAAAACATTGTGGCCACGACCGTCCACCGCGTCCACCCATCCCATATCGAGTCAAAGGGAGGTTATCTCAATCAAGGCGCACCAATCGAAATCAACAACAAAGATAATAGTATGAACCGAGTCCACAAGAAAATCGAAGAACGAGCATCCGTTAGGGGTAGGTAGCCCACTTGGCCTGGATCAAGCCGTCCTGTTTTAGTCATTTCAAATTGACATAAGTGTCGGGTCTATCCATCATCGTTCTCTTTCTTCAAATCCAGAAATGTACACCAAATCCAACCACTTCATTCTGAAGTCTCCTCCGTGTACACAATTGTTAAAGTGGTTCCAACATTGACTTAGAGTATGCCAATAATCGGTCTCCGTCTCTTTAACAACCAAACGTCGTTTTACACACCGGTTGGTTCTTTTACATTTTGAAAATGATTCACTTGATATCAAAATATCATATTCGCTTCAAAATATCATATTTACTGCAATATGTCATATTCACTTCAAAATATTGTTTTATTCACTTCGAAATCAATTTCATTTCAAAATCATTTTATCCATTCGAAATCAATTTCGTTTCAAAAATCATTTTATTCACTTTGAAATCAATTTCATTTCCAAACATCATATTTACTTACAATATGTCAATTTCACTTGGAGATCATTTCCAATATCTCAATTTTACTTCCAAAACCGTTTCAAATTTCTACTTAGGTTATAACTTCAATTTAACCAATTTGTATCTAAATCTACGATTTAAATATAAACAGTTTCCAACATGAACAGTTTGAATTTTTTGAAATAGTTTGAAAATTTTAAATAGTTAAAAATAGTTTAAATAGAGTTCAGATAGTTTAGAGATTGAAAACAATTTTATATAAAATAGTTTGAGTATTGAAAATGGGTTATAAATTAAAATGGTTTGAAAATTTAAATAATTTTAAATTTTAAAAAGGTGAATTTTAAAAAAGTTTATAGTAAAATAGTTTAAAGTGAAGATAGTTTCAAATTTAAACTGTTTCTTTTCATTTCTAATAAATCTGGACTCAGGTCCAAATTTCAAATCAAACAAACTCAATTTCCAATCTTTCAATTCAATCGACTCAATTTCGATTTAAAGTCAAATCAACTCAATTTCGATTTCAATTCGAATTAATTTCAATTTCAAAACGTTCATTTCAACTTTAAATTCAATTCAATGATTCGATTCAATGGTTTAAATTTCAATTCAATTCTTATTCTTAAACCATTTCAATTTACATAAATTCCAAGTCCAATTTCCATTTACCGTTTTAAATCACTTAAATCAAATTAAACTTCAATGTTCAATTTAAGGTTCAAATCTTTAAAATAATTCAATTATGAGTTCAAATTTTAAATATCCATTTAAACTACTTTTACTTGGATATATTTCAAAGTTCGAATAAAAGTTCAAATCTTTTAAAACAAATCAATTTCCATAATTCAAATCGTATTTCGATTATAGCTTCAAATTTCAAATCTAATTCTTTAACCAATTTCACTTCAACATTCCTAACTCAAATTGAAAATAATTCAATTACCATAAATTCAAATTTTATTTCAAAGACAATACCATTTAAATAATTTCAAAACCAAGAATTTTAAAACCATTTAATTTTACCAATCCGGTGTCCGTATATAATTCTCTATCCTATGGCTAAGTGAATAGTTATTTCAATTTTTAATTTCAGCGATGGATATATATCATTTCAATCCAAATCTCAGTGTCATAGGTATATATCATTTCAACCTATTTCTTAATTTATTCGAAATAATTCAATTTACAGTTTTATATACTGTCAATAATATACATGGTGATAACAAGATATATATAAATAAATAAACATCCAATATATCAACCAATAGTCATCCATCACAATCAACGTCCAAAACGGGCAATAAATCACAGTAGTTAACTAGCTATCAATTTCGGGATTTTGACTAGCAATTCAATTTCAATTTAACTATTTATTCTAAATTTCTAACATGTCAATTTCTATGTTGATTTCCATGTCAGTTAAATTACCAAACAACAATCAATAAAATTAAATCACTTCATGATTTCAATTCAACTAACATTAGAATATTTAGTATTTCGTAAGCATTTTAAAACACTCACCTTTATTTAAAACTAAAAATTTTCAGCTTTAAATAAATTCAAACTAGTCTTTAAGTCATAGACGACGTCAATACGATTCCAACGTGACTCGTTTCGTTCAAAACGGACCTCGCATGAAAAAGTTACGAATTTATTAATATAACGATATAATTAAAATTTTAATTAACACAAATAATTAACTAAAAAAAACCTAACCTATCTGCTCCATCCCCGTGTGCGTTCCTTCCTTCTCCAGGCCTGTGCTTCCTTCCCAGCTCGAGCTCGTGACTTTCTTTCCTTTTTTATTAATCGATCGATCGCACCAGCCATCTCATCGTCGCCGACCACCACGCCTGCACCCTACCTCGCGTCCGCCTGCGCCTCCACCACCAGCGCCCTCGCCAGTGCACAAAACGATGCGCGCGACCCAAAATTGACGCGACGAACACGGCTCTCCTACGTCCACCACGCGACGGAACTTGATGATACAACCGTCCATCTTATAGAGCTCATCGAGATCTACGCTTTTCCTTCTGGAATGACTCGATTTCGTTGAACGGATGAGGAGAAAACAAAGGAGAAAGAAAATGAATTTTTGGCCATTAATCGTCATAACATGCGGTTGAACGATTTAGGGCTTAGGTTAATGAAAATGAAAATAAAGGATGGCCTTGTATATAAATTTCCGACCTGATTCATCCGCAAAATTCTGAACCCCAAATGAAGCATGTCGCCCGGCGTTCTATATGTTTTACCCCTATTCCGAACATAATAGAACTAGTCTCGGGATTCAATTCTATCAAATTCAGAAGGTAGCTTTTCAAAATCAAATTATTTTAATTAAAGTTCTAAAAATAAATTCTACGCGTTTCAAGCTCGCACGACCAAACGATAAGTCTGATCGCTACGAAACTTGAAATCCTATAATATTTCACTATTACGGATCCGATGAAACTATTTTCGTCGGAATCCAAGACAGTGCCCAAAAGACTATTCTTACACGTTAATTAAAACAAGCTATTTTCCAAAATAATTTATTCACTTTAAATTCAATTTAAAAGTTAACAGCCTTCATTCTTGCCTAAATAAAATTTAAATCAACTTTCGACATCATTGTCATTCATATTAAATCCAGAATTCAATTATTAAAATAATTCCAATATTAAATTTAAACAATTTTAATTATCCAATAAATCACCATATTTTAAATATAAGTTATTTAACTTATAAAATTTAACGTTTAAAACGAATTCAAATAATAAAACAACTACTTCCATTTTACAGTAATTCAACATTTATTATTCAATTCCAACTATTGATTATAAATACATTCAATATATTGAATTTCATTCTACTACAAATAATTTCCTTAAATCTTATCGAAATTGTTATTTCAAAATTTTATTCAAGTTCATATTAAAAAATTACATAAATAATTCATTAAATTTTTATTTCTAACCATTATTGTCAATAATTGTATTAAATTTAAAATTTTAAAATAGTAAAAAATACGGGTCGTTACAAGAGTATCGGTGAGAGATTGTGATTATATCTTCTTGGTGAGTGCTAGTTTACACTCCTTAGCACTTTACTCTTTGGAGAGACGGTTTAGGATTTGGATGTGTTCAACACTTCGTTAGCGGGTGAGGGCTTTGCCTGAGCTCGTTGATGGAGTGCAATGGGCGGTGGCTTTGCCAGAGCTCATTGGGAAAGCATTCACATTTGGTTGGAGGTAGAAGTGGTGATAGTTGGTGTTATCGATTGTTGATGATGTTATGGTATCATTGGAGTTGGAGATGGATATAGTGTCGAGGTGGAGTGTTCAATTTTGGCGACACTATATGGAGAATTGAAGAGGTCGAAAGTATTTTTATAACGGTGAAAAAGGTTCGCAAATTGGAGCTCGGAGGAGGAAGATATGGTGAAATAAGTGAGTGTTGTGGCCAGCATCAGGCGACAGACGCCTGTCATAAAGTGACGGACATCTGTGACTTTAGGGTTTGGAACCCGAGAATTTGGACAGATGTCTGTCACTTTGCGACAGACATCTGTGGTCTCAGGAGAGTTTTTCCGGAACATATGACAAACGTTTGTCATAAAGTGACAAACGTCTGTGATGTTTTTCAGCCTATTTTCAGCCCGGGTTTTGGTTTGAAGATTTGTGATATTCGGAGGGGCAATTCTAGAATTTTTCCTAGGTTTCTACTCTCCTATATAAGCTATTTTCAGGATTCAGATTAGTAGAGCAGGCGAAAGAGATTAAGGGTTTAATCAAGGGTTTTAGCCTCCATTAATTAGGGTTTATCTGAACCTAATTTTCTTCAATTCTCTTTTCCACAAATCAATTATATTAGAATTTTGATCATTGTAATCAAGCTCTTGTACTCTTCTCAATGGTGTTATTAAAGACTCCCTCTTAAAGACGTTGATGTACACTAAAAAGACGCTAGTGGATCCACTATAAATCCGTGTGTGATTTATTCTTCGTTATTGCTTTATTTCTCTATTGCTTGTTTGGTGATTGTTGTCGGATTTTGGATTGGTTGAGTCTGACTTGAGATATCAATTGGTTGTTTTTGCACTATTTACCACGGTCTCGTTTTCTGCTGTGCTTTGGGGTTTTGATTTGAGTGGTCTCGAGTTAGAATTTCCCATAACATTATCTTCTTGCTCGCGATCTCTTTCACCATCCCGATCTCATGTTTCCTCAGACTATAATGAAAGTTGAATAACTCTTTCTATTCCTTTTCATACTATTTGATTGTTATTTGATGGTCAAGACATTGTCTTGTTTCTATGTCATCTAAACTATGTTGTGTGTATGTTTGTTGCATTTGTGTTTTGGTCTTATTTGGTCATGTATGAATTATTTGCTTACCATGTGCTGTTATTGTTTGAGTTTCAACTTCAGTTGTTTGTGTTCATGTGTCATTGTTTGAGTTTAAACTTGTGTTCATGTGTCGTTGTTTGAGTTTCAATTTTTTAAAATTTGGTTGTCTTTGCAATTTACAAATTTCTTATGCGTACCGTGTTTTGTGTGTTACTTGTGAACATATTCTCCTCGATTTTGTAACACTTTTACTTCTTTTTATTGATGACAAAGGAGGAGAAAATATGATGAAAGGGGAAGTACTTAGTAAGGGGGAGATTATGTATACATGTCTTACATATAGCTGTCATCATAAAAAAAGTGGAGAATGTTAGAACCTAGTTTGCATAATAGTTTTAATGATGACAACTACACACACATCTCATATATTATTTTATACAGGAATTTGAAGACAATGATGATTCAAAAAGACAAGAAGCAAAGAAGCAAAGTGATTATCATCTAAAAACTAAAGTCAAGAGTATGTATTTGATTTTTAGATTTAAATTGTAAAAATCTATTAGATGATTCATATGCATATACACATAGCATCGGCACACAAGATTTCCAATATAAAGGCCACATATTTACAAATTTTTTTTACAAGGTTCCTTCCATATATAAAAATCATTTTATAGAGGCTTAGTCAACTAAAAACAAATTCAGTCGATTGAGGGCAGTCGACTGAATTTTTATTCAGTCGACTTAAGCCATTCAACTACTAACACACTTCAGTCTTCTAATTTTTGACTTCCTCTCTATAATATTTTATATTCATATTCAGTAGACTTGTGACCATTCACAGTCTACTAAATAAACAGTAACATCTACTTTTTGAAACAACACTTTGAAGGGATACCACTTTTTAATGGCTTTTCTTCGAAGAGGAATGACTTTTTAAAAAAATACAACTTTCTGAAGAACCTTTTGATTATTATAAATGGAGCCCAAGTCTAGTAATTCAGAACTTAACTTGCTACCTTGATTTCTAACTCTCTTGTGACCATTTGCTTTCTAAAAATCAATATTGTTCATTCACTCAAAAAAGCACTTTATACACTTTTTTGATCAAATTGCACACATTGTTGAATCATCAAAGGAGATTATAGGAAGCTTTGTAAAAGAAGTCAAAATCCATGTTGATAGAGCACATCTTTGTCGAATCAGCAAACTCTTGTAATGCCTTTTCCTCCAGACTAAGTGAGGGTATTTGGATTAGTGGAATTCAAAAAGGGAGTTTTGAGATTGGAAGTAGAATGGGAGGTCCGAACAAGTATAAAATTTTGGTGTGATCATTTTTATTTACTTTACTTTACCTTATTCGGGTTTATCTTGATTATATTGTTTAAAAATTTAAAGTAGGTAGCCATATTAGAGATCCTCTACACTTTCAACATGTATTCTTTTACAATATATTCACATATAACCATTTAACACAAGTAAAAATACAAAGGAATTGAAGTGCACTTATAGCGACTATTCTCACTTCAGACACTTTCAAACACACCAGCTTCATACACAATCACACCAAACATGTAAACACAAAGTCAAGGCCACACTACCTGTTGTAGAAGGTAAAATAAGTGAATATACATCATATATTGCTGTTATTTGCTTTCTAAAGCAAGTATGGTTCAAAGTTATAACTTCATTAGTTAATGTCTTAACTTTATATTCAAGCACAGCATATATACGCACATTATATACTTTTCAATAGCGAGTTTGTAACGACCCCGAAATTTAATTTTATTTAAATTGATAACTAAATAAAATTTTGAATAAAAATTGTAAAATTAAATTGATAAAATGGAGCGAGTTTCCCCGGATTCAAGTATATTCTGTATGAATCATTTCAATTTAAAATATTGTAAATATATAGATATATATTTTTTGACTTGAATTTAAAGTGTAAGTAAATGGTTTTAAAAATAAAT
Source organism: Allium fistulosum (assembly GCA_030737815.1). Classification (NCBI taxonomy): domain Eukaryota; kingdom Viridiplantae; phylum Streptophyta; class Magnoliopsida; order Asparagales; family Amaryllidaceae; genus Allium; species Allium fistulosum. The sequence continues at coordinate 369,998,088 of CM060902.1, read as the reverse complement.
ATAGAGTTAAATAATAATAGAATGTCTTTACAAATGAATTGATATTTTTAAATAGAAATTGTCATTCCAAATTACTTATAAATATATATACAAATATAATAGTATGGTTAAAACATAAGTATAATCACATAAGTCGAAAATTTATAACATAACTAGAACAACTTTTATAATATGTTTATAAAACAAAAGAAGATCCAGAAAGATCAAAGAAAAGGATTTCAGCTTGAAAGCCTAGTTCAAAAGAGAAAATCTGTTCTTCTTCCTAAATCACGGTGAGTAACAATTTTCTTTAAAAATTAAAATGTTAAATCTGTGCAAGTATATCTGGGATATGTGTGTGGTTGTGCATATATATAGCTATCAGTATACATATGGAAGTATAATATGCATGCTGTTGAAATATCTCTGTTCTTAGTTCATAAACTCAGGCCTGTTGATTTCAAAAAAATCAATTACTCTTTTTCTAGTTGATGATTTAACTTTAGATTCAAACAAAGATTGTTGGTACCATCATAAACTAAATTTAAAAAATTTAGTTAAGGTTAAAACAACTTAAATTTATCTCTGGAAACCAAAAATCTTGAACAAACTCAAGATGGACTAAATTTCGAACTTCACGAGATACTGATTTAAATATATATCTTGAATTCGTACTGGAAGACTTGATTTTTAATCATGGTATGATGATTATTAGTGGAGTGGTTTAGGTGCAGTTCGACATTGAACAGAAGTGTTTATTTTGGGGATTTCTGGCGATCTATGTGTCTGGGAAGGTTGGGGTTCTTCCTATTGATGGAGAAGCAATCAGGGATGCTAGGAAAAATGTGGGATGGCGATGAAATTCGCCGTGGAAGTTGCGGCAGAGAAATTCCTCCAGGAACCCTAGTTTTAACTTGGAGGAGTAAATTGATCACCACGGCGTGTAGACGTGATCGAGTTTAACGAGATGCTGGGAGGTGATAGCCTGAACGTAGACGCGTCGATGACCGGAGTTGCGTGGGTTCTCGTGGTCGAGGTCGTGGGTACGCGGCGTTGACAGGGATGGGGTTGTTTGGGTTTGGTTCCAGATTTGGCTCGTTCGAGTTCGAATTCGTTTTCGAGATCGATTTGAAGATCTGGGTGGACGAGGTAGATGTCGAAGTCGATGTCGTCTTGTTGAAGATCAGCAAGATGATCGGAGGGGACTGGAGTTGCCGTGCACGTGCACATGTGCATCGGCGTATCTGGTAGTTTGGGGAAGACGAACTGCTCGTGTGTAGTGCTCGAGTATCTGGAGAGTTTACTCGAAGTTGTCTCGAGTAATTCAAGCATTCGACTCGAAGTATTTTTGGGTAGCTCGGGTTTGCTAATCTGATTTCCAGGTTTCCAGTTTTATAACCTGATAGTGTTGAGTTTGCTTTTTAATCTAGATTTAAAATTCAAATTTAAAGCAAGATTTAAATTAAGTTTTAAATCAAGTACAAATACGGATTTAAGTTTGCTATGGATCCAAATCTTGAATTTAAGTCAGCTTTAAAAAAAATGTTGAACAAGTTAAATGTTTTAAAGTAGATTTTTTTTTAAAGTGAAATTATTTTCAAATAAATGTCTAAATTTGATAAAATTCCTTACAAAGGGTTTCTTTAAGATTTGAATGAAAATTTACGAAGTGTTTAACTTAAATTTGGATAAATGTTAAAGGGATAATCATTTTTAATCTTAAATTCAAAATGAAATTTGAATCAAGATTTAGAAATGTAATATTTAAATACACTTGAAAGTTAATGAAGTCATTAATAAAGTAAATGAATTATCTTAGAAGTAATTAAGATAATAAAAGAATTTAATTCTTAAGAGAATTAAGGAATGACTTATTTATGGATTTTAAAATTTAGAATTTGGATTAATTTATAAATTGAGAATAATTAATTAATCCAAGAGTAATGAATTGGCGAAAGTAATTAAGGAATGATTATTAATTAAGAATGAATAAATTTTGTAGTTAATTTGAGGTTAATAAATTTGTAACCAATTCAGGGTGATTAATTAAACGGAAATTAATTAGGGGTTAATTAATGTAATTAATTAAACATAATCAATTAAAGAATAATTAATCAAAATAATTTGTAATTTATCGATGTTGATTAACCAGGATTAGAAATTCATAAGTAATTAATCTAATTTGAATAAATCAGACAATTAACTGACCTTACTTATGAGTATTTGGATTTGATTGGACGATTGAATTGTTTGATATTCTGATCTATAATGCTTTGTGATACACCCTGATTTATGTTGTGATCTGTAGTTTACTTACCTGTGATATATATCTATGATCTGTGAATGAACGATAAGCGTTATAGTTTATATCGCTTATCAACTATATCCTGTATTTTTGTTATGTGATGATTGATGTTGCAGTATTGTGTGTAAAACCCCTAGGCTACACCATACACACACAAATATGGATTTCACGTGGAAATTGGTTAAGTCACAGATGATGTAAATTTGATATTTTTGAAATTGAAATTTTAATTGTTTTTGAAAGCGGAAATTTGGGTTTAAAATAAAAAGCTTTTGAAATGGAATTTCAAATATAAAAGTTATTTTGAATAACTTAATCGAGTTTTGAAATTTAAATAATTTGATTTAAATTTGAATTCAATATTTGAAATTGAATTCTATGATTTGGGAACTAGGGTTTAAAAAGGCTGTTCAACTTATTAATGTGTTTATATGAATTTAAACCATTTTAAATGTAAATTTTTGAGAATTGGGATTTAACTCAAGAACTTTAACTCGTATAGATGAATCAAATTTCCAAATAAAAACTGTTTGTTTTAAAGGGATAAAAGCTTTTAGATAAGAAAAGAAATTCCAGTTTAAATTAAAGGAATTTCAAGATCGAATTGAAAAATGGATTTTCCAAGTTATGAATGAATTCTTTTTGAAAGCTATGAATTAAATCTTTTTATTTTTAACAGATTTAAATTGATGTTTTGTTTAACCCATTCGAAATGAAATTGTTTTGAAAGCTATGAGTTAAATCTTTGATTTAACGAATTAATCAAATTGAAAGGGAAATTGATTTGGAAAATCTGTGAATGAATCTTTGTGAAATTAAGTGAACTTTGTGAATTGAATCTTTTTGTTTAAAAAGATTAAAATGGTAATTTGATAAACCATTTGTAAAGAAAGTTTGGGTTTAAGTTGTGACTTAATTGAAATCCCAATATCCATATGTTTTTAAATATTTCGCTCACTATTCGGGTTAGCCGGGAAAGGACCTTTGGATCGTATAACTCATTCCGAATAGTGATACGTCGTATATGGATAGCATTTGAAGACCGGTGTTGAAGACCGGATATTTTTCGAAAATGAAAGGACAACCTGTCGAATGTCTCTGCACTGAGTCGCGCCGGTATAGAGATTTATATCACTCTTTTGTGACGGGAAGTCCGGACGTGATTGGAAATTATCCGGAATTGCAAGGGCTTCGTGAGAAGTGCCTTCGGTTCTGTTCGATCCCGGAACAGACTTGTATGGATACATGTCTGACATTACACTTTGAGATATAAAGCCGATTTCTTTCAAATACATTTCTGTTTGGTGGCGGAGAATTTATTCTCTTAGCTTAACACCCTTCTTTGAGACGTACGAGCTCAGAGGTGATGTAGTTGAAATTTATCAGCGATATATCCCAATTTGGTAATGTGACATGCTGAGTGTTGCTGTGTGATGATCAGTGTTTGATCATTTGTGATATGATCATTTGTTTGATCATTTATCTTTGTGATCATAGGTTGATCATCTGTTGACCCAAAGCATGGCTTTGTGACAAAGCGTAGCTTTGTGGACGAGACTTCGTCAGGGCCTCACAACCCGGAAATGGTCGAAACAGGAATGTTGCGGCAAGGTTATGAGGGTCGCGCCCTTTAGGGTATGTCATTTCCTTCTGGAAAAGGGTGGTGTCATGGTATGGAGCCCAGATACTTACTCATGTGGATACACTTTATTATGTGTGATGTTGGTTATCGAGGCCTCGGATAAAGGTCCCAAAGGACCGGGGGGTGGCATATTCGTGAGTTACCTGTTACAGGGGTAACCCGGCCTTGTTTGGCAGAGAGCAGTTTGTCTCTCGGGACGTCCCGCCAGAGGCGATCCCATGCGGCGGAAGGAAGTTCCTTAGCCTGACCATTTGTTGGAAATCCATTTCTCCAATACGGAACTTGTACGGTTTTAGTTGTAGAACCTACCATCTAATATGGTAGCTATAGTAGGCATAGTATAATGGTACCTATGCTGGCTAAGATTAATATTATACTTTCGAAATGTTTTCTGCACTATGCACTAATAATAATATCAAGATGATTTTACGTAGTAAGCATCTTTGACTATCATAAGAAGAAATCTCCTCCAATTCTGCGTTTGCATTGTGTGTGTGGCGGGAGGTCTTATGGTAGTTTCATTTTCCAAAAGCATTGCGAATTGACTTTAAAATTCTGTTGTTGTTTGTTTTAAAGATAAACTGTTTTTGTTGCTCACACCAGTCCCATGACTGATCCGGAGTTTATTGTTCCCTTCCTAAACTCTGGGTGCTCAAAATTTTCCACACGAGCAGTCTAGAGTTGGGTTTTTCAGATATTCAGGTTTAGTAGATTATCTGGACCTAGTTCAGTTCTTGGAGTTCATGGACTGACGTTGCTTATCTTGGAGCATTCTATTGGAGATATTCTATCTACTGCTGATGTTATCATTTTCTTTTCCGCTGCTATTTCTTGTATCATATCTCTGATGTATATTGATATTCATTGTATCACTCTGTTGTATCATATATTATATATCAGTGTATTATTCTTTTCTTTCGCTGTGTTATTTACTTAATTGTGTTATAGCTCCGGCGAATCGGATTTAAACGATCGAATCTGCGGCATTCTAGTACAATGTGAAGTACGGATGTTGATTTTCGAGCGGGCAAAACCCGATACGTTACATGTGGTATCAGAGCTAAGGTTGAACTTTAGCTTAGGAGTATAACACGTTAAGTAACTCAGTAGAGATAGAGTGAAGTAAACTCTAGAATGAGTAATCCTTAAGATATCTGTCTGTATGCCTCAGTAAATTCTCTTGCTATCCACTGATAGTGAGTATGAGTGAAAGAAGAGGACGAGATAAGGGACAGGGAAATACGACTATAAATGGTCAATACTCTGTAACAACAGTGGAAGCAATCTTTTCTCTATCAATCTCTTTTGTTCATCATCTTTTCTCAATTCTTCGATGATTTCTGGTAGATCCAGGAAGAAGATTCGATATGTATTAATATGGGACGTAAACTCCGGATAAGCCAAAATTGTTTGTTTGGATGAATTGTTTGCATTGGTTGTTATGGTTGATAGGTATATTTTAGTTTTAAACTAAAAAGTTTTGAAATCGTATCCATCTATCTATCTATTCCTTGGGTCCGGATATGTTCTGCGAATAGTTAGTTATCCCTTTGAACTAACCGATGCCCTTGTATATTTCGTAGATCTGAATAACCCGAGTATCTTGTGAAGTGTTAAACAGATTCGTTCTTGTATTTGTTATTGATATTCTGATTTGGTGAGCCAAATGCAGAATAAATGTTCAGTTTGAGTTGATGAAATATTCTTCATCTATCTTTTTGTCTCCTTGGTAATTTCGAGGACGAAATTATTTTAAGGGGGGAAGTTTGTAACGACCCCGAAATTTAATTTTATTTAAATTGATAACTAAATAAAATTTTGAATAAAAATTGTAAAATTAAATTGATAAAATGGAGCGAGTTTCCCCGGATTCAAGTATATTCTGTATGAATCATTTCAATTTAAAATATTGTAAATATATAGATATATATTTTTTGACTTGAATTTAAAGTGTAAGTAAATGGTTTTAAAAATAAATATAGAGTTAAATAATAATAGAATGTCTTTACAAATGAATTGATATTTTTAAATAGAAATTGTCATTCCAAATTACTTATAAATATATATACAAATATAATAGTATGGTTAAAACATAAGTATAATCACATAAGTCGAAAATTTATAACATAACTAGAACAACTTTTATAATATGTTTATAAAACAAAAGAAGATCCAGAAAGATCAAAGAAAAGGATTTCAGCTTGAAAGCCTAGTTCAAAAGAGAAAATCTGTTCTTCTTCCTAAATCACGGTGAGTAACAATTTTCTTTAAAAATTAAAATGTTAAATCTGTGCAAGTATATCTGGGATATGTGTGTGGTTGTGCATATATATAGCTATCAGTATACATATGGAAGTATAATATGCATGCTGTTGAAATATCTCTGTTCTTAGTTCATAAACTCAGGCCTGTTGATTTCAAAAAAATCAATTACTCTTTTTCTAGTTGATGATTTAACTTTAGATTCAAACAAAGATTGTTGGTACCATCATAAACTAAATTTAAAAAATTTAGTTAAGGTTAAAACAACTTAAATTTATCTCTGGAAACCAAAAATCTTGAACAAACTCAAGATGGACTAAATTTCGAACTTCACGAGATACTGATTTAAATATATATCTTGAATTCGTACTGGAAGACTTGATTTTTAATCATGGTATGATGATTATTAGTGGAGTGGTTTAGGTGCAGTTCGACATTGAACAGAAGTGTTTATTTTGGGGATTTCTGGCGATCTATGTGTCTGGGAAGGTTGGGGTTCTTCCTATTGATGGAGAAGCAATCAGGGATGCTAGGAAAAATGTGGGATGGCGATGAAATTCGCCGTGGAAGTTGCGGCAGAGAAATTCCTCCAGGAACCCTAGTTTTAACTTGGAGGAGTAAATTGATCACCACGGCGTGTAGACGTGATCGAGTTTAACGAGATGCTGGGAGGTGATAGCCTGAACGTAGACGCGTCGATGACCGGAGTTGCGTGGGTTCTCGTGGTCGGGGTCGTGGGTACGCGGCGTTGACAGGGATGGGGTTGTTTGGGTTTGGTTCCAGATTTGGCTCGTTCGAGTTCGAATTCGTTTTCGAGATCGATTTGAAGATCTGGGTGGACGAGGTAGATGTCGAAGTCGATGTCGTCTTGTTGAAGATCAGCAAGATGATCGGAGGGGACTGGAGTTGCCGTGCACGTGCACATGTGCATCGGCGTATCTGGTAGTTTGGGGAAGACGAACTTCTCGTGTGTAGTGCTCGAGTATCTGGAGAGTTTACTCGAAGTTGTCTCGAGTAATTCAAGCATTCGACTCGAAGTATTTTTGGGTAGCTCGGGTTTGCTAATCTGATTTCCAGGTTTCCAGTTTTATAACCTGATAGTGTTGAGTTTGCTTTTTAATCTAGATTTAAAATTCAAATTTAAAGCAAGATTTAAATTAAGTTTTAAATCAAGTACAAATACGGATTTAAGTTTGCTATGGATCCAAATCTTGAATTTAAGTCAGCTTTAAAAAAAAATGTTGAACAAGTTAAATGTTTTAAAGTAGATTTTTTTTTAAAGTGAAATTATTTTCAAATAAATGTCTAAATTTGATAAAATTCCTTACAAAGGGTTTCTTTAAGATTTGAATGAAAATTTACGAAGTGTTTAACTTAAATTTGGATAAATGTTAAAGGGATAATCATTTTTAATCTTAAATTCAAAATGAAATTTGAATCAAGATTTAGAAATGTAATATTTAAATACACTTGAAAGTTAATGAAGTCATTAATAAAGTAAATGAATTATCTTAGAAGTAATTAAGATAATAAAAGAATTTAATTCTTAAGAGAATTAAGGAATGACTTATTTATGGATTTTAAAATTTAGAATTTGGATTAATTTATAAATTGAGAATAATTAATTAATCCAAGAGTAATGAATTGGCGAAAGTAATTAAGGAATGATTATTAATTAAGAATGAATAAATTTTGTAGTTAATTTGAGGTTAATAAATTTGTAACCAATTCAGGGTGATTAATTAAACGGAAATTAATTAGGGGTTAATTAATGTAATTAATTAAACATAATCAATTAAAGAATAATTAATCAAAATAATTTGTAATTTATCGATGTTGATTAACCAGGATTAGAAATTCATAAGTAATTAATCTAATTTGAATAAATCAGACAATTAACTGACCTTACTTATGAGTATTTGGATTTGATTGGACGATTGAATTGTTTGATATTCTGATCTATAATGCTTTGTGATACACCCTGATTTATGTTGTGATCTGTAGTTTACTTACCTGTGATATATATCTGTGATCTGTGAATGAACGATAAGCGTTATAGTTTATATCGCTTATCAACTATATCCTGTATTTTTGTTATGTGATGATTGATGTTGCAGTATTGTGTGTAAAACCCCTAGACTACACCATACACACACAAATATGGATTTCACGTGGAAATTGGTTAAGTCACAGATGATGTAAATTTGATATTTTTGAAATTGAAATTTTAATTGATTTTGAAAGCGGAAATTTGGGTTTAAAATAAAAAGCTTTTGAAATGGAATTTCAAATATAAAAGTTATTTTGAATAACTTAATCGAGTTTTGAAATTTAAATAATTTGATTTAAATTTGAATTCAATATTTGAAATTGAATTCTATGATTTGGGAACTAGGGTTTAAAAAGGCTGTTCAACTTATTAATGTGTTTATATGAATTTAAACCATTTTAAATGTAAATTTTTGAGAATTGGGATTTAACTCAAGAACTTTAACTCGTATAGATGAATCAAATTTCCAAATAAAAACTGTTTGTTTTAAAGGGATAAAAGCTTTTAGATAAGAAAAGAAATTCCAGTTTAAATTAAAGGAATTTCAAGATCGAATTGAAAAATGGATTTTCCAAGTTATGAATGAATTCTTTTTGAAAGCTATGAATTAAATCTTTTTATTTTTAACAGATTTAAATTGATGTTTTGTTTAACCCATTCGAAATGAAATTGTTTTGAAAGCTATGAGTTAAATCTTTGATTTAACGAATTAATCAAATTGAAAGGGAAATTGATTTGGAAAATCTGTGAATGAATCTTTGTGAAATTAAGTGAACTTTGTGAATTGAATCTTTTTGTTTAAAAAGATTAAAATGGTAATTTGATAAACCATTTGTAAAGAAAGTTTGGGTTTAAGTTGTGACTTAATTGAAATCCCAATATCCATATGTTTTTAAATATTTCGCTCACTATTCGGGTTAGCCGGGAAAGGACCTTTGGGTCGTATAACTCATTCCGAATAGTGATACGTCGTATATGGATAGCATTTGAAGACCGGTGTTGAAGACCGGATATTTTTCGAAAATGAAAGGACAACCTGTCGAATGTCTCTGCACTGAGTCGTGCCGGTATAGAGATTTATATCACTCTTTTGTGACGGGAAGTCCGGACGTGATTGGAAATTATCCGGAATTGCAAGGGCTTCGTGAGAAGTGCCTTCGGTTCTGTTCGATCCCGGAACAGACTTGTATGGATACATGTCTGACATTACACTTTGAGATATAAAGCCGATTTCTTTCAAATACATTTCTGTTTGGTGGCGGAGAATTTATTCTCTTAGCTTAACACCCTTCTCTGAGACGTACGAGCTCAGAGGTGATGTAGTTGAAATTTATCAGCGATATATCCCAATTTGGTAATGTGACATGCTGAGTGTTGCTGTGTGATGATCAGTGTTTGATCATTTGTGATATGATCATTTGTTTGATCATTTATCTTTGTGATCATAGGTTGATCATCTGTTGACCCAAAGCATGGCTTTGTGACAAAGCGTAGCTTTGTGGACGAGACTTCGTCAGGGCCTCACAACCCGGAAATGGTCGAAACAGGAATGTTGCGGCAAGGTTATGAGGGTCGCGCCCTTTAGGGTATGTCATTTCCTTCTAGAAAAGGGTGGTGTCATGGTATGGAGCCCAGATACTTACTCATGTGGATACACTTTATTATGTGTGATGTTGGTTATCGAGGCCTCGGATAAAGGTCCCAAAGGACCGGGGGGTGGCATATTCGTGAGTTACCTGTTACAGGGGTAACCCGGCCTTGTTTGGCAGAGAGCAGTTTGTCTCTCGGGACGTCCCGCCAGAGGCGATCCCATGCGGCGGAAGGAAGTTCCTTAGCCTGACCATTTGTTGGAAATCCATTTCTCCAATACGGAACTTGTACGGTTTTAGTTGTAGAACCTACCATCTAATATGGTAGCTATAGTAGGCATAGTATAATGGTACCTATGCTGGCTAAGATTAATATTATACTTTCGAAATGTTTTCTGCACTATGCACTAATAATAATATCAAGATGATTTTACGTAGTAAGCATCTTTGACTATCATAAGAAGAAATCTCCTCCAATTCTGCGTTTGCATTGTGTGTGTGGCGGGAGGTCTTATGGTAGTTTCATTTTCCAAAAGCATTGCGAATTGACTTTAAAATTCTGTTGTTGTTTGTTTTAAAGATAAACTATTTTTGTTGCTCACACCAGTCCCATGACTGATCCGGAGTTTATTGTTCCCTTCCTAAACTCTGGGTGCTCAAAATTTTCCACACGAGCAGTCTAGAGTTGGGTTTTTCAGATATTCAGGTTTAGTAGATTATCTGGACCTAGTTCAGTTCTTGGAGTTCATGGACTGACGTTGCTTATCTTGGAGCATTCTATTGGAGATATTCTATCTGCTGCTGATGTTATCATTTTCTTTTCCGCTGCTATTTCTTGTATCATATCTCTGATGTATATTGATATTCATTGTATCACTCTGTTGTATCAGATATTATATATCAATGTATTATTCTTTTCTTCCGCTGTGTTATTTACTTAATTGTGTTATAGCTCCGGCGAATCGGATTTGAACGATCGAATCTGCGGCATTCTAGTACAATGTGAAGTACGGATGTTGATTTTCGAGCGGGCAAAACCCGATACGTTACAGAGTTCACTTCATCCAAACTAAGCCTACAACCAAGCACAAGCCACTAGAATTATAAGAACATTTCCTACCATTACCAAACATCCAAAGCCTCCACCTTTTGCTCACTTTTACACTAAGCCTTGCTACACCTCTCCTTTAATTCTCACGGCCCAAGTTGTTTAGGGGTTCGTGCTCCATTTCTTCAACCTTTTCTTTTCTATTCCTTATTGTTATGATGTGCTAAGCCTTATACTTGGTTTGGTGAAGTTTGGAGAAGATTTACTTTGATAAAGGATTGATTAGTAAAGGTAGAAATGGATTAACACTAAGTTGTTTCTACCTTCTTAATTTTGTAAAAAGTGATTAATGTAATCTTAATGGTGTATTGTAGAGTTCATTTAAGAGGTCACTACCACCTCCAAACTACCTTGGAAAGTGACAAAGAAGCTTCCCTCACACATGCTACTTTACACCTCACTTTACTAAAACAAATATCTCTTTACTATTCGGAAAAATATCTTCTACCCTATGACATACCCCATGACATCATCCTACCCATCATTAGTGTAAAATAATTTTAGTTGCCAATTAATTACACATTAATGCACTAGACAAGTCCAAAAAGTTCGAACAACATTGATCGAGTAAAAAAGCCGTTTATCGATAAAACAATTTTCGACCACATTGTCGATATTTCTTCGAGGTATTTATTTTTGTAAATATATTTTAAAAACAAGTTTACCATCATTGAGTTATTAAATAATAGAGGGTTAAAAAAGTTATAAAATCCATTTTAATCATATTAAATCCATATTCAAATATTTAAATGATTCGGATATTTAAGTACGATGTGTTTAAACTTCCGGGTCGTTACAAGTTCTGCTAGTATCATGTTGTTGGGGCTAGAGAAACTGGACTTGGTTACGTTGATGTTGGAAATAGATGTTCCGGAGATTTTTCTTGTGATTATCCGCATTTTTATCTTAGAATATTTCTATTAGTTGTACATTTTTTTGAATTTTTGTGTCTGAATTTGTAGTAGGGGTGTATTTTTGTGTTGAAAATTGTATTTATATTTCTATTATTTCTTATTAAATATTACATATAAAATATATATATATAATTAAATGCATTTAGTACCGATTAATAATTAATAATTATTGCAAATAAAAAATAAACACGACACATTTCATGATACTTTCTATCCAATAATTAATAATTATTTATTTTAAAATCATGTACTAACATTTAATGGGTAGGTTAGGCAAAAATGAATACATATTTAATGTATTATCAATTTTTAAACATGAGATGTCTAGGTAAAATTGTAAATTTATCAATATGACGTATACTTGAATATGGATAGAATTATTTATATCCAGTATGTCTAACAGCTTTAGCGTTCCTCATAAAACTAAAGAAAAAATAACTACAGGTTCGCAAGTCTCTATAGATACATGATTAGATTGCTGAACATTTGTACTGCAGTCTGCATGCGCTTGCATTGAATGCATGATAAACGAGGAAGAAAATTCGGCTTTCTGCACTTTAACTTTAAACCTTTTTCATACAATCGACTTTGGTAAATATACAAATTCTAGCGCATTAATTATTGTTTATCCACGTCCAAATATACATTTATTTCATTAATGTATCCCCACTATCTAAAGATCACATCAGTTTTCCTACCTAAGCAATTAATTTATTGCCATAAAGCCCTAAACATCCAAGTAATATTTCTAGACAAATATTCGTCTTGGTCATTTTTTATGGTCTTCATGTACCCTTTAAAATCCACCCATTCAATCTTTTCTTTTTTGAATTTTTATATAAATTAAAAAAGAAAAATGAATTGTGAGGATTAGTCTGGTGCATTGAGACCATATAGAATAGGACTCGACGATTTGCTTTAATATTTCTACGAAATGCTAATTCAATTCAGTATTTTAAGAAAACTCTTACCCATAGAAAATCAACTTAGGGAGTATACATAGGAGGACATGCAGTAAATATTATAATTTGAATATAATAAGTTAATTTAATAAATTATAATCCATAATGAACATTTATTAATAACGAAATTTTTTGACAAGTGCAACGCATGTGCGTATTTAAAATACGTTTATTATATTATTAAATTTAGAATTTCTATGTAGTTCTGATAAAAACAAACTGAAAAGTATAAAAAAATGTAATTTTTCTATTGAAATAGGGTTTGAAAGTTGTAATCTTATTTACGTTTCAAAATTTCAATTTGGAAATAAATGTTAATCTTAATCTTTGTGGAATACGAACTCTTGACCTCTTGTTTGCATATAAAGGTATTTTTGAAGATTCATGGTCGGAGCAAAAGATTGCGCTTCTATTCTAATTATTAATAATAAAGATTGAACTTCTATTTTAATTGTTAATAAAGATTTCATATAGAAGTATTTTTGAAACTCGCGGTTAGAAAGAAAGATTGCACTTCTATTCTAATTATAAATAAAGATTTCGCTTCTACTCTAATTATTCATTAAGATTGCATATAAGAGTATTTTTGGAACTACGCGATCGGATCAAAATATCGCATTTCTGTTTAAAAATATTAATAAAGATTCATAGTTTATATTAAGCAATTAATAATTAAATAAATTATAATTAATATTGTATAATTCACATAATTAGTAATTAATAATCTATGAATTATGACTCATAATTATAACCATGAAAAAACCGCAATATCGTTTAAAAAAATTAATATTAGTGCGTGAGTGTGTAGTATTTTTTGTTAATTTATAATTTTTAAACAAACAAAAATTATTTTTTTCTTTCAAAACTTTGGTTTTAAATCGAATATAATATTATATAAGTTATTTGAGTGTTGTAATTTCTAATGGTTTGAATACTCTCCTGATTACATTAGATTCATGTTCAGGAAAGTGACTATGATACAAGGTATTAAATATTATAAAAGGTGAAAAGTCAAGTTAAGCACTGTTAACCCAACTTTTGGCAAGGCCGTGTACAGGCGGATTTAACTAAAGTCGACTGCTCATTTCTCGAGACTGGAATACGATGGGTTTAAGCCAGCTTAATGGATAGACGAACAATCATGGATGGTTCGGTGTGCGTCGCTCGATCAAGGTGGCTCGGTCGTACTTGGCTCAGTCAAGGAGAGGAGAGCATGCATGGTTCGGTCAAGTTGGGTCGGCAACGCATGGGGATCGGCATATTTGGCCGTGGATCGGCATGCTTGAGAGGTATCAGAGTTGGGAGTGGCTCGGTGTTGGAGTATGAATATGGTTCGGTCAAGGTGGGTCGGCATAAGTCGGTCGGCATGTTGAAGTGGGTCGGCCTTATGAAGGTGTAGGGTCTGTACAATCTCGCTTCAAGTTTTGGAACCAACTACTTCGGGTCGATAGGAGATCACGAGTGGATCGGGATAAGGTAGTGGTTCGGCATGCTTTGGGTCGGTCGGGCAGAGACACTAGATCGGTGTTGCGAAGGCTTTGGATCAGTAGGAAGGTGGTTCGGTCATGATGAAGTGGATCGGCATGGTTGAGTGGCTCGAGGTCGGCATGGAGTTATACTCGGGTCGGCGATCATTTTCTTCGGGTTACATGCAGGGATACTTCAGGTCGGTAGGATGAAGACCCCTGGATCGGCTAAAGGGGGTCGGTGCTTTGAAGAAGGAGGATCGGCACTGAGTTGCTCCGAGTCTCAAGGCAATTTACTTCGGGTCGTATGCAGGTGTGTTTTGGGTCGTGTGAGCAAGTACTTCGAGTCATGCCTAGGGGATATGAGGTCGGCGTATTATGAATTCGAGGTCGGTCGTAGTGTTGAGATTTGGATCGGCCATGGTATTGATGGGCTTGGACCACTCAAGAAGCCCAATAACTCAGGTTTTGCCTATAAATACAGCATTTGTGGGTTCAGAAAAGGGGATCTTGATTTTGTTTTCCTTCTTCTTCCCTATTAAGGCAACTCTACCATCATTGTTTTAAAAACTCCGGATTGTAACTGTAATTGATTCTGATATCAATAAAAAGGAAATTTTTGGAGTGGACGTAGGCCGGTGTCAGCCGAACCACTATAAATCCATTGTTATTACTGCTTTCTTTTAATTTTAACCGTTCTTCATATTTATACTCTCTACATACATTCTATCTGTAGTCTGTGATTGTGGTTTGGTGCTTTCAACGGTATTCGGGTGTTAGTGGCCAATTTTGGCTCTAACATTTTGGCGCTTGCACTGAGAAAGCTATCACTCAGGGATTTAGAAGCTTGGATTTTGGATTTAAAGGCTTAGGAACTTGGATTTTGGAGACTATGGCAAAGCAATCAACTAGGAGACAGAGGACGGAAAGGAGTCAGCAAGAGGGAAGTCAAGAGACTTCCTCTAGAGCTAATCAAGCCTCAATCTACATCACTAGGGATGAGATGCAGGTCATGATGAATTCCATGCAGGAGCAATTGATGAAAAGGCAAGAGGAAATGATGGAGACACTTCTTAGAAAATTTGGACAAGCAGGAACAACAAGAACTGTAGGAGCTCAGATCCATGGAGTAGGATCAAAAGGACTCAACAGGCAAGCAGACTGCGTGGTTCAGCAGGGGGCAGCCCCCAATCAGCAAACAACTGTCAATCTGGATGGACCTAGACTTGGGGGCACACCACCAAGTAATGCTGGACCAATCCATGGAGGGATACCAGATGATGCTGCGCAGCCCAGCGCCAACTGGAATATAGGAGTGCGTGATGAGGAATATGTACCGGAATTCCCTCGAGGACTTGGAGGGCAGTTAGGAAATAGAGGTAGGGGGAAACCCTTGGTAGGTAACACTGGATTAGCTGACATTATCAGGCGAACTATTCGCGGAGGTCTAACAAACAAGGATTTGGAGGGAGTAAACAAATGTCTGTTTACCCGTAACATCAGGATGGCTAGGAATCCACCTGATTTCAAGCTGCCAACTCTAGAAGTATACAATGGTAAGACGGATCCCACTGACCACTTGATAAGGTACACAAGGCATATGGAAGTGCTGGGGGCATCAGAGGAGGTTATGGTTCGGTGTTTCACCCTGTACTTGACCGATATAGCTGCTATGTGGTTCAGACAGCTGGAGGATGGATCTATTAGAACATGGACAGAACTAGTGGATAGGTTCTTGAAATAGTTTCGAGTTCACATAAAAAGGCCAAAGAATGTGATGACATTGACGTCATTTAGGCAGAGGGTAGATGAATGCTCAGGACTTTCTTAACTCGTTTTAGTGCAGCAGTTGCTTTGGGGGATCGGCCAGATCCATCAATGGTTCTGATGGCGGTAGTGTCAGGAGTCAGAGATAATTCAGATTTCAAAGTATCATTGATACGGGATCCACCAATGGATCTTGGGGAATTCTTTCATTAAGCTGAGAGATTTCTTTGACAAGAGAATGCATGTTTGGATATGAAGTCAAAGGAAATAAACATGGTTAAGGATGGAGAACCGTCTGGTGAAAGCTCGGGTAAAGATAAGGATAAAGGGAAGAGGAAGCACTAGGGAGAACCAAAATTCTCCACTTACACAAGACTGAATGAGACATTGGAACGGATATACTTGGACACTCGAGATCGCCTTCCTTATCGAAGGCCGGCAAGGAGGGAACCCTCATAACACGAAAGGGCATCGGGAAGGTACTGTCTCTTTCATGACCTAGACAGGCATGATACTAACAGCTGTAGGCATCTAAAGGATATAATCGAGGAGCATATAAAAAATGGTCAGTTGCGACAATATGTCAAAACTCGAAATGCGGCGGTGGAACAGGAGCAGCCACCACCTACCTTGAACGACGATGGCGCGAGGCCCAGGAATAGTGGTCGGTTGGTCATCAACTAATCGTGATGGTTTGGAATAAGTAACAAATTTTAGGCGGCTAAGTCACTTACTCATGTACGGGGACGGAGACAACCCCTAGGCATGCTCTGAGATGATGATAAACCGTGATGCTTTGGTTTGTGAAATCTGGTTTTTCTTTTTGGCTTGGACACTTTCTTTTTCTCCTTTGGTTTTGGAGTTTGGTTTGAACTCCCGGTTTTATTTGGTTTTTGGTTTGGATTCGGGTTTGGACGTTTTCCTTTTGGTTTGGATTTTTGATGTGGATTTCTGGTTTTCTGGTTTGATTTGGATTTTGGATTGGATTTTGATTGGATTTTCCTCTGGTTTTTGGTTAAAAGGTCATCGGGTATGGATTATGCTCAGCAAAGGTCCAGAGCGACCAGGATTCGGCCTAGGACTTAGGCCCTATAATATCTATCGGTTACTATTACGGGTCATCGAGTATGGACTATACTCGGCAAGGGTCCGGAGCGACCAGTATTCGGCTTAGGACTTAAGCCACAGAACTACTTAGCATTCAGGGACACTGAACCAGGAGCACCATGGCATTACTTAACACAGGTCGCCGAGTGTGGATTGCGTTTGGCAAGAACCCGGAGAGGTTACAGATTTGGATATTGGCTATGAACAGCTAAGAATTTAGGCATGGACCCGTAGCAGTCTCGGATTTGGATATCGACCCGGAGTGGTCATGGATGTGGTTATTGGTTATTGGATATGGATGGATTAGAACTCAGTTATCGAGTTTGGATGGATGTGGAATTGGATAGGGATTTGGTTACTGGATGGGAATCAGATATCGACTCGGAGCAGTCGTAGATTTGGATAAGGATACGGCAATTTCTCTTGGATGAAATGGATTGGATTATGAATTGAAAGGTATGGCTATGGATAACATATGGACTTCGGATATCGGATTTGAGGCTATTAAAAACACACCTTCCAATAGCAAGGCATGTTTTGGGGGGCAAATGTTAACCAGCCTTTTGGCAAGGACGTGTACAGGCGGATTTAACTAAAGTCAACTGCTCGTTTCTCGAGACTGGAATATGATCGGTTTGAGCCAGCTTAATGGATAGACGAACAGTCATGGATGGTTCGGTGTGCATCGCTCGATCAAGGTGGCTCGGTCGTATGTGGCTCGGTCAAGGAGAGGAGAGCATGCATGGTTCGGTCAAGTTGGGGATCGACATATTTGGCAGTGGATCGGCATGCTTGAGAGGTATCAGAGTTGGGAGTGGCTCGGTGTTGGGGTATGGATATGGTTCAGTCAAGGTGGGTCGGCATAAGTCGGTCGGCATGTTGAAGTGGATCGGTCTTATGAAGGTGCAGGGTCGATACAATCTCGCTTCGAGTTTAGGAACCAACTACTTCGGGTCGATAGGAGATCATGAGTGGATCGGCATAAGGTAGTGGTTCGGCATGCTTTGGGTCGGTCGGGCAGAGACAATGGATCGGTGTTGCGAAGGCTTTGGATCGGTAGGAAGGTGGTTCGGTCATGTTGAAGTGGATCGGCATGGTTGAGTGGCTCGGGGTCGGCATGGAGTTATACTCGGGTCGGCAATTATTTTCTTTGGGTTACACGCAGGGAAGCTTCGGGTCGGTAGGATGAAGACCCTGGATCGCTAAAGGGGGTCGGTGCTTTGAAGAAGGAGGATCGGCACTGAGTTGCTCCGACTCTTATGGCAATTTACTTCGGGTCGTATGCAGGTGTGCTTTGGGTCGGATGAGCGAGTACTCCGAGTCATGCTTAGGGGATATCAGGTCGGCGTATTATGAATTCGAGGTCTGTCGTAGTGTTGAGTTTTGGATCGGCCATGGTATTGATGGGTTCGGACCACTCAAGAAGCCCAGTAACTCGGGTTTTTCCTATAAATACAACATGTGGGGGTTCAGAAAAGGGGATCTTGATTCTGTTTTCCTTCTTCTTCCCTATTAAGGCAACTCTACCATCATTGTTTTAAAAACTCCGGATTGTAACTGTAGTTGATTCTGATATCAATAAAAAGGAAATTTCCGGAGTGGACGTAGGCCAGAGTCAGCCAAACCACTATAAATCCACTGTTATTATTGTTTCTTTTAATTTTAACTGTTCTTCATATTTATACTCTCTACATACATTCTATCTGTAATCTGTGATTGCGATTTGGTGCTTTCAACGGCGTTCGGGTGTTAGTGGACAATTTTGGCGCTAACAAGCACAAAATTAAAAAGAAAAAAAAAATGTGAAATTCAAAACATTACAAAGTTTTATTTTTATAGTGACATTTTGACGAAAATTGCCTCTTAGCTTAGAGCAGTTGTGGTCATTAACTGCAAATTTATCTAATTTCCATCTAAAGTAATTGTCTTAATTTTTTTCCAACTTTGGAGTAAATTTAAAAATTCCAAATAGTACCCTCGTTCAATACACACTATCGTCACCAAATTTTAGCTCCTCTCTCTCTCTTTATATCAACCTCGCTACTCCTTCTTCTTCAAGTCCCATGTTCTATTCAGATATTCCAGAAAAATAAACCAAAATTCTACTCAGAATAAAAAAACTCAAATACCGAGAACAAAAAGAAAAGAAACAATAGGAATGTGCATGTCACACGGATCCTCATCGGTGAGCCCCAAATCGTCGTCGAAGCTCATCCTACTGGACGGGCAGCTCCAGGAGTTCGACCACCCGATTAGATCACCTTCCTACATTCTTGAAAGAGACTCCCACTACTTCATCTACGATGCCGATGACATGGAGTTCGAAGGCTACCTAACCCCTATCGGATTCAATGAGGAGCTCTGGCTCGGCCAGATTACTTTATGCTTCCTAAATCGATGCTGAAGCGCCCGATCTACTTCGAGGACTTGGCCAGATTGGCCGTGAAGGCGAGTAAGGCATTGGCGAATGGACGGACGCCATTGGATTTCAGTCTAATGGTGGAGAAGAGGAGTGAAAGTCGAAGGAGTAGGAGAGGTGGTGCAGCTTGTATGGGAAGAGGGAGAGACAGTCGATTTGCTACGGAATTGAGCGTGACTGTCTAGTGATGATCCGGGGGGTTTTTAGTTTGGGATAATTTGGCTCACATCCCTGTTAAGTTTCAAAATAGAGAAAACATCCTCTCCAAACTAAACTTACGTTTCTAGTCCCTGTTTTCAAACCTGCCTGCACCAAAAGACCTAAATACCCTTTACGTTTATAGCATTTCAAACACGTATAACTTTCTGTAGAAACATCGGATTAGCAAACTGTTTTCACCAAAAAATCATAAATTTTATGATCTTTAAAATGATGTCCATTGTTGATACCAAAAAATTATATTTGCAGTAAGGCTGCAATTATTCCATTTATTTGCAGAGAATTCTGCAATTTTTGACCATCATCGATTTTTCTTCAAATGTCAGCAATTATTCCATATAATTGCAGACTTTTATGCAATTATATGGAATAATTGCAGACTTTTATGCAATTATATGAAATAATTGCAGACTTGTCTGCTATTATTCCATATAATTGTCGACTTTTCTATAATTATTCAGTATACTTGCCATTTTCTGCAATTATATGAAATGATCATCAATTTTTCTTCAAATATCAGCAATTATTCCATATAATTACAGACTTTTATGCAATTATATGGAATAATTGCATATTTTTCTACAATTATTCCATATAAGTACATACTTTTATGCGATTATATCGAATAGTTGTAGAAAACTCTGCAATTATTCCAAGTAATCATAGAAAAGTGCAACTATACCATATAATTCCAGACTTTTCTGTAATTATTGCATATAATTGCTAAATTATCTACAATCATACCATATAATTGCTGAATTGTCTGCAATCATACCTTATAATCACATAAAACTCTGCAATAACTTGTCCTGAAGTTGTTTTTACATATGCACAATGCCACTCATTAGAAAGATAACAAAATTTGTGATTTAATGGTGAAAACGGTTTGTTAATCCGTTATTTCTATAAAAGGTTATTGCATTTTAAGATTGATAATTAATGAGGTGCAAAATTTAATTATGGATGCAAGAATAACATCCACATATGAAGAATCAACGTTTAGCATCGGAGCAGAGGGGTATTTTAGGGAAGAAAATTGTAGTATTTGAAAATGAGATGTATATTATATTTTTTTGGAAGGATGTTTTATATATTAAGTTTGATTCTAGGGATGTGTCCCTTATTTTCACTTTTAGTTTTGTGTACAACAAATGAGTTTAAAATATTTAATTTATTTTAGAATTGAATTTGAATCGGAGGTTATAATCTTCTGATGCCCGAATCTGTTAGTGAGAAACATGATCTTATGATGTTCAAATCTATTAGTGAGAAAAATAGATTTTTTTTCTTGCAACTCTATTTTACTTATCTCTGATTTGTCGAGACCAGGATCATTTTCTAATCAAACTAAATAATTATTTTTACGAATTAAAATTTATCAATTTTCTAATTGCTCCAAAGACTATAGAGCTTACCCTTGATTTTTATTTTCAATTTTTCCACCTACAATCAAAATTCATTTTCTTTTGTTAATTTACTTTCTCCACTTTAATCCCTCTTACTAAACCGCTGATTACTATTTTCTTGAATAAATAATATACAAATCACTATATATATGAACATGTAATATTACTTACTAAACTAGTAAAATCATTAGTTGTTATGAAAGCTTCAGTTTTAAGTGATTTATATAAATTGTCTCTACAATCACTAACACACATGGTTGCTTCAAGGTTATTTTACAATAATAAAATGAGGATCCAGTTATCCAACTTATTTTCTAACTTCTGAAATGAAATTTTAATAGTAACGTATAATTATTTTTAAACAACAATTATAAGTAGATAAGTAGAAAAGTTGTGTATAATTTGAATTCTAAGCTAAAATAAACAACACAATTAGCTTAAATCAACTTATGAAATATATCCATAAGTTAGAAGGAGTAAATTGTTGATTCTCACTTTTCTACCTAGTCACTTTTATGTGTTTCTTATGAGACAATATTTATCTCTCATATCGCTTTCCTAAATGTTACATTAAAGTCCATTAGCTTTTTAAAACTTTATTTACATTTTGCATTAACAACGCCCTTATTTTTAGAATATGCCGCAACACATTAATGATATACAATTTTTGCTCTTCCCTTTGTTAAAAAATGACCTTATGTATTTTTTCTTAATACTTCAACATTCTATAGCTTCAACCATAAATATGATAATTTTTATATAGAATTCAATTCAAACTAAATGTGTTTTAAGTTTAAAACTTCTACATTTTTTTAAAACATTTTCTTTCCACAAAACATGTTCTTCCCATGTTAAGTCTGGATTCTCACTCAACTTTCACAAATCAAACAAATTGATTTATTTAAAATATGCCAAAGGCTATCTCATTATCCTAATTTTTAGCCTAAATTTTACATTAAAGTCCATTTTCTCCTTAAAACTTCATTTACAGTTCCATTAGCATTGTTCTCATTTGTAAAATATGCCCTAACACATGACATATGTGTTCTCTATCTTTCCCTTCATTCAAAAATGAATGTTGCACATTAACTCTTAACGTTTTAACTTTCTAAAACTTCAAGCTTATATACATAATTCATTCCATATATACTAAATATATTTTCGTTATAAAATTACATAATTATGATAATTTATATACATAAAATCTTTGATCGTTGATATTCTTTTTTATCATAATTATGAGAATAAAATCCTCATTGTCTAAGATATTGGCATCCTTATTTCCATTTACAACCCTCTTCGCATTCATTATTTCTTTATAATCTAACTGTAATCTCTTCAAATTTCCACGTCAATACAAGTTTTTTGTATTTCTTAAGCAATACACATTTTTTTATTTGAGTGCATTGTTACCACCTAATTCTTGGAGATCTTCATCAAATAGTGTGGTAATTTTCTTGCCCGACCCAGTTTGAGGCCTTAGGCTAATTTTTTATTTTGACATAACGGTGAAACCCAGTGCATGAGGCTACCACACGATAGCAAGCTCTGGTGAACTGAACTAAAATCTAAAGCACTAAAATAATGAAAGACTTGAGCATGGGTTTATAAGGTGGTGGACCATTGCCTTTACCACTAAGCTATATATACTTTAAATTCTATGAAAACAACATATATCATACATACATCAATTTTAAATTTGCTGCCCTCGGAGAATGGATGCCCTAGGCAACTGCATAGTTGGCCTATGTCTTGGGCCGGCCTTGGTAGTTGTCTGTTGGTTTACAAAGTTTGTGCTAATTACTTCTGTAAGCTATCCAAAAACTGTCAAAATTAAATCGACCATATCTCCCAACCTGTAAGTATAAAAATTAGTTATGACCATTCTATGAAAAGAAAAACCATCATATCTTTCACCTGAAAGTGGTTTCCAAACTTGATTCGGTTTCTATCAAAATTTATAGTTGTTACAAGTTTTTAAGGGTAAACTTGTCCATAATTTGCGGTAGGGCTAAAAATATCAAAACTCAACATCCTCAAAGATTTAACCTATTTGAAATTCAATTCGTTATGAAAATACTATTTTTATAATCCTCTGATATGTAAAAACATAAGAAAAAAATGAGAATTGTTACAATAATAGATATAGATTAATTAATATTTGTGAAATATTGCTTATCATTGTATTTATTGTATTTAGGTGTGTTTAGTGAAATGAAGTTGCTTTTAGAATTGGTCGGGGTGCATTTAGTAACTTAATGGGTGAATATATAAAAGTGGCATATGTGCATATTGATATACTATATCGGTAAAGATTTAAATTGGATTTAAATGATATAATTTACTATTGGGTAAGGAAGAGTTTTTGCTCTACTTATGTTCCTAGATATGGCCGACCAAATATGGTGGAGAGCGAGTCCAGTTCATGACTTGGTAAAGGAATTGTGCTAGATATTTTTGGCCATCTCTCCTTATAAAAAGAAACCTAAAGCTATTCGTTTTAGTTACTTTTTGCCTCCTCCTTCTTCATACTTGGCCACAAGCACTTCCCCAGCTCCACTCCATATTTTTACTCCATTCACATATAAACAATTAAATACTAGTGGATCTAGTGTTTGCACGTTTCCTATTTGCAGTAGAAGGTATGGATCTGAAGGATCAAGGAGATTATGATGATCGATATGTGTATCTACAACTATATCTGTTGTGGTAAAATTAATACATTTTATACAATAATATATATATATATATATATATGCATGCATGCATGTATGTATGTATGTATGTATGTATGTATGTATAGACACACACACTATATAACCATTTATATGCATGTTATTGCTTGTCATTTTTAGACCAGTGTAATATTTTTCTTGATTTGTATGAATCATCTTATGATTATAATATGCAATTAAATACACACACACACATATATATATATAATATGTATAAGTACATAATTTTTTGACAATAAATGAAAAAAGAATTGATTTTAATTATATATATATATAATTATTTAATTAATTTTAGACTTTTTTAGCAATTTAAACAGCTAGTTCGTAAATTAAGTTAAAATATTATACAAATAATTTTATTAAAAAATATAATTTTGGCAATAAAAAGTAACTTTCGACCGACTTATTTTATATATAATATAATTATATATACTAGTGTAAATCGCACGTACGTTTATCTAATTATTAGAAGTATTTACTTTTTATTTAATAAAAAAATTTATGGAGGCACTTTTATTTCAAGTAAATTTATGGTGAAATTCAAATGATGGATGATTGGCAAGGAAATGGCGGTGGAGGTTACAAACTGATGGTGAAATTCCGTTGATTGATGTAGGGATTTTAGGAATTTCAAAAGTACACTATGGAAATCTTATTCATTGAATTTTCTTTATTAATAGTAGAGATATAAATATATTATAAATAAATATGTATTTTTTTAATTATGTATTTTAAATAAATTAAAAATTAACTTTTGAATTATAAAAACAGTTTTTCAAAACACATATATGCATATATAATACGTATGTATACACTTAAATATATTTACATGCACACACGCAGATATATATATATTACTTATTCAATATAAATAATTATATATATTTAAATAAATTTTATTTTTGGATCTATGTATAATTATATACATAGTTATTGTTTTTAAATATTACAAAGTCAAATTTTGATGTTTTAGAAATTTGATTTTAAGTTTCAAATTGCTTTAGCTTTAAATTTGTATTTTGTTTACCAAGTCAAATTGGATATTTTAAATTTTGATACTTGAATTTAAAGAATTAGTCGAATTTAAATCACATCTTTTATAAATAATTTTATTAATTTATTGTAATATATATATATATATATATTGTGTGTGTTTGTTATGATATTTTATATTTTGAATTTAAATTTCTAGATCTAGTTTAAATTTGATTTGTTTACTAAGTCAAAATTAGGAATTTAAATTAGAAATATAAAATTAAAGACATTTTCTAATTTTATAATATATTTATTTACACATTATTTTATGCAGGCAATTAACATATATGCAAAAGCCATGTATATGATAGTAGATGTAAATCCAAAAACTTACTTATGTACAAACTTAACCATGTACACCAATGCAATGTTGCATGCGCACGTTATACAACTATGAATATATGATGGTATACTCATAAATTATAAGAAAAATCCTATTAACTAAATTCACTAATAGTTAAATCCAAAAATTAAATAAAATATGATTTTATTTTAATTAACTAGATTAGATGTAATACAAACCTTAATACTTCATTGGTCCAATATGATCTAAAATAGAAAAATATATTAAATCTACCTATTTCACCCACTTCCGATAGCACCGGTTAAAACACCCGTTATACACATAACCAAATTAATTTATATCTTAACCACTCTTAGTCTATTTGATTAACCATATTTAAGTCTTTCACACCTAATTAATCAAACGTTCCTTTAGTGATTATTTTATTTAAATTAAATTTGTTATCATTTAATAATCCCGTAACTATATATATAAATAAGCAAATAATTAGCCCTAGCTGTTGACTTAATTCACACTTCTTATTTAATTCCATATGTAATTATATTAAACATTTATTATCATTGGTAGTTTTTTTAGTGAAATCATTATTGGGTGCTATAGGTCAAAACTTGAAACATCCAGATTCGTGGATACTTGCTTTCTGTTGTACTCACGTTTTCGATTTGGAAAGAAGACCGAGTTATTTTCCAGTATCTGAGAATATCTACTTAGCATCCTATAACATGGAGTACACTGTTAGTGTCCTCATTTGCAAATGGGATAACCGTGTCAGTCTTTGCAATCAGTTTCAAATTCTGATGGTAGTGAATGGAGCTGTTTGGGACGCGGATTGAAAAGTCAAACTAATTAATAATAATTTTTAGGCTTGAGCAAAAGCATGAGACGTGCTATTTGTGATGGTTCTTAGAGTTCGTTATCCAATCGGTTGGGAGATGATGGATATTCTACTAAGGGAATATCTGCTTAACGGATTATGTTTGTTCCGTAATCAAATTGATTTCATCGCCCTCCTTTTTTGTTCTATGATGAAGTTATGCATTTGATCAGAGCAGTAGGGAGTGGTGAGAGTACGGAAGAGATAATAGTGGGACTGGATAGTACCGATCCACATTAGTTTGATGACATATCTTTCACTACATATGATACATTACAGACCCCATGCCTCATTCTATTGTACACCACTGGCCTAGTCGAAAGGCCAAGCATCATGATACTATTGTACCTTCCACTGCCCCAGCTCCTGTTCATGCAACCTTCAACCGGTGGAAGGAAGTTATGAGCTAATCACTTTATGATATGAGCCAGTTATGTAAAATGGACATGAGTTCTGTAACGACCTGCCTTTTCGACCCCTAAATGTCGACACTAATACATCCACGGTAGTCACGTGTCGAGCATCCAAGTGCCGAAAAAATAGATTGTTAGGATAAAATAAAAGGAACAAGGAAGGAAGAACATAATATCATAATCTCATAATAGAACGATAACATACAATATCAAAAGACAGTATAATGTGCTAGTTTAAGATACATGGAATTTCAGAGTTGCAATACTAAGTACTATCATCAGCCTGGACAGTTATAACAGTCTGTCCTCACAAATGCTGATATATGTAGAATAGTACTGCAGGAGAAATAAAATACAACTGCATCTAGCTCATCTCCTAAACTTCAAAGAATATCAACGAAAACCTGCCTTTCTCGGACTGCCAGAAAGAGCACCCAAGAAATTAAGGGAAAGATAAAACCTCGAGTCTGATATAAGTCTGGTGTAAGAAACTCAAGAAACATCTGTAGATATAACAATTTCCTTTAAGACCATTCGAATCACTATAACGGTTTTCCTCTCAAAGGAACCAACACAATCAAATAGGTAAAGAAATCGATATAATAGATGATGTCTAGGGTGTAGAATATAAATTAGAAAATAGCAATGCTGTTTGCATCTCACAATATAATAATATTAGAAGTATAACCAAAACCGCTAGTTTATGTTTGTATATGGATTTCCATGGAAGTCTCCTCGGTATACCAAGGACGACCTCCTAACAAGGGTCATAAGCTATCTTTCAAAACTATGAATATCTCTAGATAAAATATGTCACAAAGGCAATATAGCTGGTCCATGCCCAAACACGTGATACCAAATACCATCAACTCCCACGCACCTCAATCAAAAACACCTCTGAATATTTGGAGTTCATATACCTAGTTGGGTTAGCTAAACCCCTTGGCTATGCATCCTACTCTAATTAATGTTATTATTGATGGTGAAGTCATGTTTAGCATCTCAATACACAAGTCTTCATCACTCGAACAGATCTCGAACCTCTCCATGGATTTCATCATCTCAAACAGTTCACTAATATCTCCAAAGATTCCAGCATAAGTCGTCCGATGAATGCTAATGCTGATCACACCCTTGGACTTAACCTTAAGATATACAGTTCAACTCTATAGCATGTGTCTGAAATGTTAATGTTGACTTCTCTCTTGGACTTAACCTTAGGATAGAAAATTCAACCACTACACCAGAAATGCCATTTAGGAACGGTTTTGGACCGTTCCAAAGTTGTTTTGGAACGGTCAAAAACGTTCCTAAATGAGGAGTGGCAAAAATTTTGGAACGGTCCAAAACTGTTCCAAAATTTATTCATAACGGCCCGAATTCACCATTTAAAAACGGCTAAAAACCGTTCCAAAATTATAGTCAAGCAAGGCAAAAAACCGTTCCAAAATCATAATGGTATTTTTTCTATGCTCTTTTTAGCACGGTTGTAGACCGTTCCAAATGTTTTTACCACGATGTCCGAGAACCAGATACTATATTTATCGTAAAATAACCAAATTCAAAATTCTAATTTGATCAAGACATAGAAAAAATACATAATAACCACAAACATCATATCCAAACAAGTATAACTACACAATATTCATCATATAATACTCAAAATGCACACCCAAAAAGGATCGATATATAAAAAATATCAAGTAAAAGTAATGTTGTAAAAACTATTATACTTTTTACCTCTATTATTGGTATCAGCATAGTTAAATACATTTAACCTCTTTCTTAGTACATGTAAAATATTATATTTTTCACCTCAATACATGTAAATGAATTAACTATCATTTAAAGACAATACATGTAAAAGTAATGTTTCAAAAACTGATTTCATATAACTATCCTAATCCTGATCCGCAGTCCTCTAATGTAACTTCAGCAGCCCATCAACCTGAACAAGAAATTACAGAGAATGAACACAATGACACAAATACTGAAAAGACTGCACATAAATAGAGACTAAACAACAAAGTGGAGACCGCCACTCCCCATTAAGCATTAAAGACTAATAGTTCAGTTAATTAGTGATTCAAACTTTTAATTTTCCACCTGAGAAATATGCAGAGACATTTGAAGGAATTTAATAAAATAAGTGGTTCAGTAAAACTTGAAGTAAAACATTAAAATTACATCCATTTAAAGGAATTTACATAAAATAAGTGATGCATAGGTCTGAAACAATGAGAAACATGTCTGAGAGATGATGTCTACTGAATGTTACAATAACCAGAGGTGGATTGTATAGGTAGTCGATGTAGTGTAGTGAATATACATGTTAATAGGTGTTTAATGGAGAATTATCAAAGAAGTTCAGTTTTGTAGCCTTGTATTGAGGCAACATTACGTAACATATGTGCTTCAGATGTGGAGATTTAGTCCAAAAAATTAGGTTTGAAGTGGCTAACGATGCTTCAGAGTGGAGTTATAATCACCTATCCACCTAGTTGTGTAACATATGAGCTTAAACAGAGGTGATGTAGCTTATAATGCATGTCCTAGTCTAAATAGTTGAAGTTGAAGTTGAAATTGGGTGTGACTAGTGTAGCAGTACCACCCATGACCATAGGCAGTTAATCTACATGCATTTTGTAGGCACACTACAGTTAATAGTTTGTTACATTCATTGCATAGATAATTTATTTTCCAAAGGCACACTACAGTTAATAAGCTTAAAAAAAATTTACGAGTATATTATTTGCAATTAAAGCATAGCTATAAGCATAAAAAACATCAGATTACCAAATTAAAATGTATCGTTATTATACCACTAGTATATGAGAGGATAAATAACCAAAAGAATACAATAACTAATAACAAACAAAAATTAAGAAAAAAAGGAACCCAACACAAAGAACATTGATATTAGTTTGCAGTTAGAATGAAACAAGGCAACAAAATTATGACAACCAACTCTTTTTTATAAAAGAAAAAATATAATTAAATAAGTGCGACTAGTTTGGCTCAACGAATTAAAGAGCCAAACATGATTATTTCGACAGTACTCTAAATATTTGAAGTTTTAAGAAAGGTGAGTTATGCTTATATTTGTAAGAAGACATAAGCTTAGTGTTAAGTTTTAATGGATACATCCAATAGTATAAAAAAACACTTCCTTATATAATATGCAAAATTTTGGGTGTTTTGAAGTCTTGATTCTTATCCCATCATCTAAGCGCATGAGATGTTGGTGGATGTGGTTATGAGAAAGGTCTTGACCTAAATCACAATGTTAAAACGAGGCCATGTAGCAACCACAGCACAACATATACACAAAATCAAATAACTGGAATTATATTTTATAAACGGAATATGAGCAGAATAGTAGTATACCTGGTTAAGATTTTCACCCAATTCTCTTCCTAGGCGTATAATGCTACCCTCAAATATATCTGTCATTTCAATTACCTCGGAATAATGTGCCCCCCTGTAAATAGAGATTGCATGTATGAAAAATTGAGTCTCAATTCAACTGAAATGTTGCATTATGTAAAAATTAAATGATAATGCATGTTACTACCCGCAGTAAGATTGTACTAATATGATGATGCTTTAAATTGTGTAGAACAAATTAAAAATCAAAGAGTTCAAATTGACTGAGGGAAAAAATGCAAACAATAAAGTACACACATCATCATGACTGAAATATACTATGATCAGTAAAGAGTTTGCAATCGTTAAATGGAAGAACCATATATTGAAATAACGAATATTGAGGATCATCCAAATTTGTACTTAACCAATATTGAGGATCATCCAAATTTGTACATGAACGGAGGCTCTACAAGGCTAATAGAGAGAACTGAAACAGAAGGGAAGAGATGTAGAGTAAAGATGAAGGAGAACAAATTATATTCTAGAGCAGAACTCAATTGAAAACAAACATGTTAAAGGATTTAATAAAACCCAGGCACAATAAAAGTATATAATTCAGAAGAAGAAACATCCCTAACTAAAGAAAGCCAGAAATAGAAAGAATACCGGAGTTTGGATTGGAAATGAAAATAAGCGCAGCAAAATTCAATTGATCCAACTAAAGTCACCATCAAGAACATAAATAGAGTTGACATGCCTCCAAGTTAATGCATTGACAAATAAATAAAATCCAACTTAAGGTTGTGTGTTTGTGTAAAGCGATCAGTAAATAAAATCCAACTTACTTGGCAAAGGTCTTCATTTAGAGCAGTCTCAATCATGCATCTAAAGATAGCGAATGGCACTTTTCGGGTGACACACATAACCACCGATTCCAACTTCTGCAAAGGTTGTTGCGAGAGGATGATTTTGTTTGCTTGTTTTCTCATCCGGTAGAAGTATATTGTCCACCACCAACTTCTCATGTGTTGATGGTACAGATTTCCCATGAATAATGAATGATGTTGAATCTTTACAAACAGTAGCCGTTGTAATGACATCTAGATCAAGGTTCAGAATTTCACATTTTTGTTGATTGGTTGTGCCAACCGAATTCAGTTGAGCAGCAACGTCATTGATCTGGTTTCTCCCAACACTTTCATGACGTGTACTACTCCCTCCTTCATTGAAAGTAACATCCGGTATGTGATTTCCTTGAGTCAACTCCTTGACCAAGCTGACCAACGTCATCAATGTGCCATCCATATTTTCCAATTTATTCTCCATATGTTCCATCTTACTTTCTAGTTCTCCCGTGTCTCCTTTAGCCTTTTTGAGTTGTTTACGTGCAATAACAGAAGCCTTAATTTGGGTTCTTGATATCTTGGTCCAAATACTTCGAGTCCGACCCTTTTTGTCCTTGCCAAACACTTTTGATATGATGTCTTCATCCAATGATAACTCTTCTTCATCACTATCATTAATTGTTTCCTTTGCTTTTGCAATTTTATCCTGAAATACGATAAAGACTTGATATATCTAAAATATCTAAGTTATCATTTGTTTAACTTACGAAGTATAAAGAAGTGTTATCTGGTATGGTCCCATCCTTTTTTGTTTGAGATTTTTCCCATACTTGACGACGTGTGATTACTTTTGTCGGATTTGCGTTGGCCTGCAACAAAACTAACCATTATATCTGAAGTTCATGCAAGAATGGCAAGGATTAACTTCCTCATGAAAACATTGTTAGATTTGCATATATACAATTGAATCAAGGCTAGGAGTTATAGATTTATTGGTAAAATTGAGGTAACGCATGATTTATTGGTAGTTCAATTAGTAATGCAATACAAAGAATTTGCATGCAAACATTAGAGTTCTATTGAGATATGAGATGTATATGCATACTGATATATAAAGTCAATATAAAAAAAACAATCAAAATCAATAAAAAAAAATTGAAATTATACCATTTTATGTTCTAATACGGCATGACTCGTACGTCCAGTATGATGACAATATTTGTACATTGATCTATTTCTTTTTCCTATCTCCCTTCTTTCGCTTGCACTGTGTTTTGCTTCATTTCTTAAGAACATATCCCAATCTTCTTGGCTGATTGTTCTTGGACAGTTTTTTGACCAATCTTCATCGTTATCAAATTTATCATAATGATTTGTTCTCAATTCGCTCTTATATTTTCTAAATGACTCGGCCATTTTTTCATAAAATGGTCCTTTGCATTTGACTCTATTTGAAAAAATGTCTGCGAAAATTAAGAGTTAAAAATGAAGTAATGTAACAAAATACATATGTTATAGAGAAAATTAAAAATGGTACAAATCGATTTAATTTACTAGCAATTCATTCCAAACGTCATCCTTATACTTTTGGGGTACTTTGTCCCAACGTTCATATGATATCGGCACATAAATTCGTATTAATTTACCAACTCGACTTCCTATTCTTCCAGCATTTTCTGAAATAGGAACACCATATGAATTTACCACAACTGGCTCAGATTGTGTAGAGGATGTTTGCGCAATCGAACAGGGTGAAGCTTCTTCCGGTGTTGACATTGTTGTCTGCAAATGATAAAAAGAAAAAAAACAAGTGAAACTTTTATTATTTTACACTATTTTTAAGTTTTAGAATGAAGATGGGTTAAAATCAATGAACGATTTAAAGGTGATATAGCTATGAATACAAGCCAAAGATAACCTCCTCTGATCGTGAAAAAAATTATTTTACAAGTAGGTGCATATATTATTTCAAACAATCTCTTTGCTACTATATTATTCAATTTGATAATAGCACATAATTACCCGGGTTGTTAGGTTCTATTTCAAACAATCTCTTCACTACAATCTCACCAAGTTCCATATCATAATGTTGTCACTGCCTGTATTGCTCTAGCAGGCTTTGATTACTCATTAGCTATCTCAAAATATTTTGTTCATCTGTCAATATATTGTATTTAGAATTCATGTAGTTTTTTAAATAAGCTGACATACCAGACTGCATTTAATAGTAACTGTTGGTGACGAATGTTTTTCAATGACCATAACTGCTTCAATAAAAATTGGAAAAACATTAAAATCTTAGGAGTCAATATTTTCCATCCATTTTTTGATCTTTTGAATGAATCAACTGCTCAAAGCTTTTACATCCTATATCTTTTACAGATCTACAATTCAAAGTCTCTTCTTTGTTTTACCGACTATCAACTACAATGAAATATAGATCAGAGTAGATGTTTCCTCTCAATTAAAGATAAAATAAGTAAATTCAAGCTGTATTAAATCCAATCGCTATAAAGACAATGAGCAAACGGCACGAGGATAGTTACTGAACTGAATTTACTGTTCTGATTCAGACACGGATACAAATAGAACGGAAAATAGCTTGATGCTGAAAGAACATTTGAAATGTTAATGCAAATACATGTATCCTTAAATAAGAGGAAAATGTTCCAGGCAAAACTAATTAATTGCATTCATATGGCATTACTTACTCTGAAACTGCATCTACACGGGGTGTGAACATTTGTGATGTTCACTTAGTACACTTTACTTTACTTTTATTGCTTCAAAATAATTAATCTGGAATCATTTAATCAAGATTTTTCAATCTATATTTCTCTTCTTATAGCGAATACTGACAACTGTCTCTATCCACTATAATTGTAATTATAATTATCACCCTCCAAATCAAACTACGGGAGTTGCATTTAGTTGACTCCATTATTAGAAACTAGCAGCAAAAAGCACACGGTTCAAAAACAATTGAATTGACGTCCTATTTGGTTAATTTAGAATCTTGACTTCATTTTACCGAACATTTCTCTCTCGTGCGCTTTACAGTATATTCATTAACGCAGGTACAAAACTTAGTGGTGATTGTTTAATTTTAGATCTATGCATATAACTAAGAACGGAGGACAAGCCAGTTTATAAATTAAAGTGAAGCGAAACAATTACCTCAATTGATAAGATTAACTGACGGGAGGAAAGAGAGCAATAGACATAGGCGGCGACTGTGATTATCAATTGATGGAATTAACCCTATTTCTGGAGTTGATGAAGCAGATTATGGACCAGCTTGCGACGGCTGAAGTTTTTGAGCTACGAGGGCAGTGGTTGTTGAGTTACAGCAGTGGTGGAGATCTACGAAATGGTTTTAGTGTGAAGATAGAGAAAAAGAATTGGGAAAAAGTGAAATTTTGGAGGGGAAAATTAAGTTTCGCGCTAATTTGTGGGGTGTACGAAATTTGGACATGGGTACAAGGAACGGTTGAGGCAATCTGGAATGGGCTAGGGTCGTAATAATAATGTAACGATCAATGGCCGTTCCACAATATTTTGGAACGGCTAAGAGCCATGGCAAAATTGGAACAGTCTATAACTGTTCCAAAATTTTCGCATAGCTCTGTTCCAAAATGCCTGATATGGTGTAGTGAACTCTATACCACTTCGCTCCACAACCGCTTTCAAAATAAAGAATTCATACATTAGTTTTGAAACTGTTTTCGATTAGTAATACACTTATCCAATCCTGTACTCTCCAAAACTAAATCGATGAATTTTCGGTTAACTTAATTCTGGTTTTTAAGTAAGTGAACGATATAAAGGAGTCCATGGTGGAGGATCTCGTGTGTGTGTGTATTCTTAAAGCAAGAGACGTTTCATACCAATAAGTCCTCTCTAGAAGATCTCAATCCGTATAAAGCCGTGAAGCTTTCATATACTTCCTATGTTAATTTTCGTCAAGTTCAATAGAAATAAAAACAATCGCATATGGAAATCAAGTCTCATATACTTATTGCCATTTCTGGTCTTCTCAACGTATGCTACCCCTTGGTCAAGAGTGTAGCCAGGTAGGTTAGAGCACTGGTTGCATCAAAGCCCTACCTTGATACCTTATACTTAACTCTTACAGATAGAAGAAGTCTACTTTGTCGGCTTTTAGTGTAAAGTATATGATTAAATACTTTCCACAAATGAGTAAACATACAAAGCACGATTAAGTCACATAAGCGACTTCTAATTCCAATTTTATTTAATTAATTCTTTTATTAATTAAAACTTCTTTCTAAATACTTATATATATATATATTAAAATACCTTTACAAAAGATATATACATGTATACTACTACTTCACAATTCATTTCTACTTTTTTTAATACTTAGAAATGTATTCATATACTTATCTCAAAGGTATAAGAATATTCACAAATCACTTAACAAGATTTTTCACTTTAAAATATAATAAATGAGGTAAAATAATGTTAATAAAACATTGATATTATAAACGCCTTATCTCTTTTATAAATTAAACCTTTTACTTATCTAACATTTTTCCAAAAAGATTCCATACTTAACATTATCTTTAAAATACTCTTTTTAAAGAACAAGTATATTTACAAGAGTTAAGAACAAAAGCTACTAAAACATTGTTTACTGTAACCTAAAACATTTCACAATTAGCATTATCTTTAAAACATGCTTTTTAAAGATCTAATTACATTCCTAAGTATAGTTAAAAGGATTAAAAACAAATGTTACTAAAATATTATTTATTATAAACCAAAAAACCTTCTTATACTTAACATTGGCTTTAAAATATTCTTTTTAAAGGTCTAAGTATACTTACTAACAAGATAATCAACTTTTAATTAATTTCTGAAAACCATTTATTATAACTAAGTATTATAATAAAAACCACCTTTATTCTTTTATAAAATACTTAACCTAATTCCAAACTTATATATACACATAAACACAAATAATTTTAAAATAATTATAAATACATTTTAATTATCCATATAAAATATCAATTAAAATTACCAAATTTAAAATTTTGACAAAAACACAAAAAACATGTTTTATATAATAAACCCTTTATTTTAAAAATTCATAAATAATTATTAAAAATATATCTAAACTTCAAACCACTTTTAAAACACTCTTAATAATGTTACTAAACATCTTTAAAATTTTCTCATAACAATAATACATTTAACAATCATTTAAACCCACTTTAAATCAAAAAAAAAGTTAAACATAACACTACACAACCAATGTTGTAAAAAATGTCCAGAAATGCAGTCATAGATCAAATATAGCACTTTTAAGTGTTGTTAAAAGTCCAAAACAAAGAACAATAGAAAATTGTACAAACGTTTGACCCGTTTTCACTACTCAAACAAAGGTTTTAAACTTTGATTTTTTTACTATAAGAAGTACACAAATAGTACTTATTAAAACAACAAAGAAAACCATAAAGATGTCTTTCAAAATCATATTAAAAATCATCGAACACAAGACATTTTCAAAGTGCATCCATAGCGACTAGTTCACTTCTAACTTTTACAAACTTTATTCTATCATTTCTATAATTTTTCAAACCAATTTATTGTTATCCAACACACTATTGAAAGTGTAAATAACAACCAAGACATGTTAGAACCCTGTTCGTATAATTGTTTTAATGATGACAACTATATATATTGACACACACACATACACACACATATCTGGTATACTACTTTATTGTAACGACCCAGAATTTTGAACAAATTTAATTGAAAATATTTAATTAATTTTAAATATTTGAACGATGATTTAATTTGAATCCCCGATATAACTTTGAAATTTGCGATTAAACTTTACAATTTAATCTATTGAATGTTGAATAAAAATTTGAATCTTCAGTTTTGAGCTGATTAAAAATATTTCAAAGGCTTAGAAAATTTATATTGATGATACTGAAAATAACAGAAGCTTCAGAATCGAATTTGGGAGTGAATTGTTCAGTTTGAAATTTTATTGTTCGAATCAATATTTAAAAATAGCCGTTCGAGGCACAGTCTCGGAATTCGACGAAACCAGTTCCATTGGGTCCGTAATATTATATTATTACCGGATTTCAAATTTCGTATTGATCGGAGTTGTTGTGTGACCATACAGTAAGTAAACGCGTTGAAAATTTTATGGAGTTCAATTTAAATTTAAATTTGTATTTGGTCAACATCAGCACTTTTGGCCTCAACTCAAAACACTGTAGCCTGTTAACTTCAACACGCAAATGTCTCCTCTCGTACAAAACACCATCATCTCGTTCCCTGGAATCACGTCTTCTTCTGTTTCGTTCAGAGAAAACAAATTAATACAAACGATAAGTGTCTTCGTTCAAAAAAATAAAAGACAATGGCGTCTGAAAGAATATAAATTAAACCCAATAGCCAACTCGTTCGAAATTCGTTCCTCCCCTACTATTTTCGATTTTTTAATGCCCGGTTCCAGATCGAACGAAGAAAATAAAGCATGGTCGCCTTCTCTCCATCTACCAGTTCAAAGCTCAAAGAAAAAAAAGGGGGGAAACTCGGCTAGTACGCTCGCGCGTTCTCTCATTTGTAGGGGCAGCAGTGTCGTGAGTGTATTATCGATCGCGAGTCGACTGTCGAAGGTAGCAGGCACGATGAAATTGAGGTCGTACGCGCGAGCATCGGGGCAACCTGGTGGATGCTCGCGAGTGATTTAGGGGATAGTGCTTCGTCGATTTCGGTGGAGCTGGAAGCTCACGAAGCTAAGGAGTGTTTTGGGGAAAGTGGTGGTCGATGTTCGCAGGCGTGGTGAAGGTTGGAATGTCGAGCAGTAGGTCGCGAATTGAAGTGGCTTCTTCATCGGCGGCGTGCGAGATTCAAGGTTGCGATGGTGAGGCCGAGTATGGAGGGTGTCAGGGTAAATTGATTCGGAGGCAAGGCGACTCGATGAACTTCGGGTAGAATCACGAGAACGTAGTCGAGAAACTCTGGGTTGACTCGATTAGCAGTAAGGTAGTTTTTTTTCTTCTCTTTCCTTTTCATTTAATTTAATAAAAACAGTTTCTGGTATATGCAGTTTAAAGAAAAAGGAATTTTGTTTAAAAATTTAAAATATTAGCTTAAAGTGAAATTTAAATTACAATGAATGTATATCTGTATAGATAAGCAGAAATATAATTATTACAGTAAGTATAAACCATTTTC
Organism: Allium fistulosum; assembly: GCA_030737815.1. NCBI lineage: Eukaryota > Viridiplantae > Streptophyta > Magnoliopsida > Asparagales > Amaryllidaceae > Allium > Allium fistulosum. The sequence goes on along the minus strand of CM060902.1, from coordinate 369,960,091 downwards.
TGTTAATATAAATGCTAGAAAGAATATTTTTCTTTTATTTATTTTCCACTTAGATTTAATGAATATATAAGTCTACAGAACTATTAATTAATTTAATTTATGAAAGGGAAATGGGTTTAAGGAATTTAAATTATCAGTTTAAGATTGAATAAATCCATTTAAGGGAAATTAATTCATTTTAGTTACTAAAGGATTTTTATTTAAAAAGGAGAATTCATTTAAAGTTAAATCACTAGTTTAAATTTGAAGTAATAAAAAAAAATTGTTATTCGATTTATTTCGAATATTAACGAATGGTATAATTATTTATACAAGGTCAAAACCGTGAAGAAATGATCAAAATGGAAAATGGAATGCAAAATGAAAAGCTAAGGTGAGATCTTCTCACTCAAATGAAAAATTGATGTTTGCAGTTATTGATTGTTGTTTGGATGTGATGTTAGATATAGTAGGATATATCTATATATATGTAGCAATATATACATATTGGCATATGTATATATATTGGATTGATTGATTTCCCGCCTCGTATAGCGGATGAGACCCTATTGCGCCGTTAGTAAGCGGATATTTTTATAAAACCCATATACCACGATATTCCACCTCGAAGTGGAATTGGTATTGTGCTAACATCTGTGGATGCAGGGAAACAGGTTGGAGGGATCCAACTGGATTCCTCACCAGTATTTATTTATTTACAGATATTGATGTATATTCTGTTATCATATTGATATATGATGTTTGTTGTTGTGATTGACTAATTGGTGCTGTTGCATCATCGGATTCAGTTTTGAAGTTTAAAAATAACGACTTTTACTTTAAAAGGATTTTAAAGTGATTTTTTGGAAGTAGACGTTTTATTTAATTTTTTGAATTTATAAATAAACGTTCAAATTTTAAAGTTATATAAATTTAGATCTTTGTGAAATATAACTGAAAGGTAATTTCTCTTGAAATAATAGTTAAGAAATTTATAAAACGGTTTAAATTGAGATTTCTAAATTATTAAAAACGATATATGTAAAAGATGTACAAGATTGATATTTATAACTTTAAAATGTTGGTATTATAAAACGAGTTTTTTATAAGCGTTAAAATGAATTTTTAAGAATTTATAAATAAATGGAATTTATAGATTATGAACTTATAAATGGAAATGATTTTGTAAAATAAAGGAATTATAAGTATTTAACTTATAATATGGATTGTTGGTATAAGATTTGAGTTATGAATCGAATTGTTAATAAAGGGGATTTATTAAATTGAAGTTGTTACAAAATAGAAATGGAATTTATAAACGTTGTTTTATAAATTCGAAAATCAATCAAATTTGATGAATTTAATATAGAAGGTTATTAAGGGAATTTTTTCCATGATTTTGGATAGTGGATAATTCTTGGAATAAATGTGTAGAAAAGATTGAAATTTGGTTAGTGAAGTATATTCACGATTTTGGATAGTGAATATATTATTGAATAAAATGGTTATGTTTGGGAAAGCGATATTATAAAATGAAGTTAATTGTTTTAAAAGATGTTTTAAAACGTGTTAAGTATCGAATACATAGATTTCAACATTCATTATTGAAATAGACGTTTTCGAGAAATAAGGAAATGATGGACTATAACACTGTTGTTATAGTAAATGATTTTCGAAAGAAAATGTTTTATGTAGTATTGGGATTTATATATATCTATTTTAAAATCTGAATCCCTATACTAGTGATTTCGAGTCGTCGTAACGATGTTTTACGCAACATTCGTTTTGACTCAAATAGATGTTAAAATTTATGATTTCCTTAAAGAATGAATATATACTTAATATTGATTTAAGTATATCGAATATTTTCAAATATTGAAAATAAATAGATTTGTGAAATACTTATTTTTAAATAAGTATGGAAATGCTTTTCCAATATGAAATGAACTGTTTTGAGATTTTATCTTCAAAGATAAAATGAAATGTGGAAATTGATTTGAAATTGTTTTCAAATGGTTAAGTGTGGAAATTTTATATCTAGTAAAGATATTTTTGAAGATGAAATAATTTGGAAAATTATTTGGAATCTGATGATGTTGCGCATCTTTATTGATAGTTAAATAACCGACTATCAATATTCACCTTGAATGGATATTTGTTGTGAATTGGATGAATTTGAATGCCACACTTGTTTTTAAATAAACGCTCACTATTCGGGTTAGCCGGGAAAGGACCATGGGGTCGTATAACCCATTCCGAATATGTGATACGTCGTTATGAATTGCATTCGAAGACCGGTGTTGAAGACCGGATATTTTTGAAAACGGAAGGATTACCGTTGAGTTACTCTACATCGGCTGATCTCCGATTTAGAGGTTTTATCACCCTTAGTGACGGGAAGTCCGGACGTGATTAGAAATTTATCCGGATATGCAAGGGCTTCGTGAGAAGTGCCTTCGGTTCTGTTCGATCCCGGAACAGACTTGTATGGATTGTGTGTCTGACGTTACAAATTTGAGATATAAAGCTGATTTCTTTAAAATACATTTCTGTTGGTGGCGGAGAATTTATTCTCTTAGCTTAACACCCTTCTCTGAGACGTACGAGCTCAGAGGTTATGTAGTTGAAATTTATCAGCGATATACTCCCAATTTGGTAACGTGGCATACTGAGTGTTGCTGTGTGATGATCAGTGTTTGATCATTTGTGATATGATCATTTGTTTGATCTTATATCTTTGTGATCATAGGTTGATCATTTGTTTGACCCGAAGCATGGCTTTGTAGAAAGCGTAGCTTTGTGGACGAGACTTCGTCGAGCCTCACACCCCGGAAATGGTCGAAACAGGAAGGATGCAGCAAGGTTCTAGGGAGTAGCGCCCCTTAGTGTATGTCATTCCTTCTGGATAGAGGTGGTATCATGGTATGGAGCCCAGATACTTAACCTATGTGGTTGCTGCATTATTATTATGTGGTTTGTTGCGAATCGGGGATCCTCGGGAAGATCGGTTACGATCGGGGGATGACATACGCGTGTCAGTAGTTACCTATTTTTGCAGAGGTAACCCGGCCTTGTGTTGGCAGAGATCTAACCGTAATGTTAGGTTATTTCTCGGGACGTCATTCCAGAGGCGTTCTGTTCGTGGAATAGGAAGTTCCTTAGCCTGACCATTTGTTGGAAATCCAAAGAAACAATACGAGACTTGTACGGTTTTAGTTGTAGAACCTATCATTCACTTATGGTGGTCACCACTGTTTGGATGATAGCTATAGTAGGCATAAGTGCGGAATGCCTATGCTGGCTAAGATTTATATTCTACTTTCGAAATGTTTTCTACACTATGCACTAATAATAATATCAAAAATGATTTGATTTTGCGTAGTAAGCATCTTTGACTATCATAAGAAGAAATCTCCTCCAATTCTTCGTTTGCATTGTGTGTGTGGTGGGAGGTCTTATGGTAGTTTCATTTTCCAAAAGCATTGCGAATCTATTTTAAAATTATTCTGTTGTTGTTTTAAAAGATAAACTGTTTTACGATCTCACACCAGTCACCATGACTGACTCGGAGTTTATTGTTCCCTTCTAAACTCTGGGTGCCCACCAATTTCCACACGGGCAGCCTAGAGTTACGTTATCAGGATATTCTGGAGCTTTGGAGATAAGCTGGATGACGAAACGTAGTATTTGTATCTGATAGTATTTATTCCGCTGTGTATTCTGTATGAGGACAAGTTTATATAACTGTCCATTGTTGTATTGAGTTGTATATTGACTCTGATGATTGATGTATGTATAAAATGATATAGTTCTTTGTTTAAAGATTATTCAATTATCTATTATATGTTGTTCCGCTGCGATGTGTAAGATTCTGATATTGGGTTCTGTTTCTGATGTTGTTCTGTTGTTCTTCTCTATTTTCTTCTTCTCTTCTTCTTTCTTCTTCCTTCTTCTTCTGTTTTCTTCTTCTTCTGCCTTTTTCTTCTTTCTTAAACCATCACTATTGGAGTTTCCGGACTCGATTGCTCGACATTCGATAAAGGGAGTATCGATGTCGAATTTTCGAAAGTCGAAAATCCGGGGCGTTACATTTGGTATCAGAGCTAAGGTTGAACTTTAGCTCAGGAGTATAACACGTTAAGTAGCTCATTAGAGATAGAGTGAAGTAAACTCTAGAATGAGTAATTCTCAGATATCCGTCCGTACGTCTCAGTAAATTCTCTTACTATCCACTGATAGTAAGTATGAGTGCAAGAAGAGGATGAGATAAGGGACAGGGGAATACGACTAGAAATGATCAATACTCTGTAACAATATGAAAGTAATCTTTTCTCTATCAATCTCTTTTGTTCAACATCTTTTCTCAATTCTTCGATAATTTCTGGTAGATCCAGAAAAGAGATTTGATATATTAAAATGGGATATAAACTCCGGATGGACCAAAATTGTTTGTATGGATGAATTGGTTGCTTTGTTTGCTATGGTTGATAGGTATACTTTAGTTCTAAACTGAAAGTTTTGAAATTGTATCCATATATCTATCTATTCTTTGGATCCTAATATATTCTACGAATGGTTAGTTATTCCTTCGAACTGACCGATGCCCCTGCATATTTCGTAGATCTGGATAACCCGAGTATTTTGTTGATTGTTAAACAGATTCGTTCTTGTATCTGTTATTGATATTCTGATTTGGTAAGCAAATGCAGAATAAATGTTCAGTTTGATTAGATGAAACATTCTTCATCTGTCTTTGTTTTCGTGCCTGTGAATTTCGAGGACGAAATTCTTTAAGGGGGGAAGTTTGTAACGACCCTAGATTTTTATTTAATTTAAGTTAATAATTAAATAAATTTTTGGATAAAAATAGTAAAATAAATCAATAAAATGGAGCGAGTTTCCCCGGATTCTAATATATTCTATATAAATCATTTCGAATTGTTAAATGTGTAGTTTACTTTAAAAATAATAAATAAAAATGTACATATAGGCATATAAGATTTTTAGTGATAAGTAGACATAGAAATAAAATATACATAAGTTGAACTTTTATAGCTTTGTAAAATTTAAAACCAATACACTATAAATAATCAAATAACATGTTAGGGACAACATTCATTTGCATTTCAACCAGTAACATATGTTTGTATAATACATAAGAATTTGGCCAGCCTTCAAAAAAAAACCTGCAAGTCAAAAATAATAGTAACTTGTTAGAAAAGCTTGCATAAGATAAGTATGTAAACAATGGCTCGAATGCATGGGCAGGCAGTCTTAAGTACAATAAAATCAACAAAATATAAAAGAGATATAGGCTGGTAAGTAAAAATAGTATGCATATGGCTTGTAAACTAAGGCTCAGGCAAGTGTAAAAATAAGGAAGTATGAGACATAAAGTACAATAGCATTTAATGTTCCATTTATTAGCAGCAAACAAAGTCTATTCGAGTTGTAGAAAAATCCTTCAGCCTCCATTTTGTTAAAAAAATCTCTGAAATTGTACAAGTGTGTACACTGCTTTGTATAGGATATTATACCCTGAAACTTGTTTAAACATCACTCTGTAAACTTCTTTCCCTTATCACCTTTTCATTTCCAATTCGAGCTAAGTAAATAAAAAGACTAAGATAAAACTTCATTTGAAAACCCAAACAAGTCTTCATCTAAAACATCATCAGCAACTATAACTAAAACAAAAGCAAGGGACTTGGCAAAAGGATGTAAATGAAAACATTTTCCAGTTTCAATCTGTTTTCAAAAACAAGGTGTTCTGTTCTTCTCTGCAAATTGGTGAGTAACTTTTCTTTTAAACCCATAACATGTTTTAATATTTGGATGCCTGTGAGTAAACTCTTCAACCTGTATATATAATTTGGTTTGCCTGTGATGATAGATGGGTATGGTACTTTGAAGATGTTTTTGTTATAAATATAAATGCATGTGTATGAACAAAAATAAAAAATATACCTGTGCATGTCTGTATAAACATAAATAACATCACTCTGTTAATATACAGGCTCCAACCCATCAAAATAAATTTAATTACTCATTGTACAATCGAATTTAGGCTTTGATTTCTAAAAGGAAAATGTTTGTAATATGTTAACATCATTTTTAAAAATAGATTCAAAAGGATTTATTGAGTAATTATTCCAAAATAGATGAATTACAGTAAAAATGAAACAAAGGCAGGAAATTCGACTATCAGGTTTTTACGATTTGATCACATGATTAGAATCGTCATCAAAAATGATGAATTTTAGAAATAAAATGATGATTTTTAGTTTGGGATCGAGAGTGTAATTCGAAGTTGACCAGAAAATGGATTTTCAAGTTTTTCTAGCGATCGGCCACGAACTGGATTGCGGGGTTCATGCTGGAGATGGGTGGAGGTATTGGGATCATCGGAAAAATACAAGTTTAATTTATAAGAGATCGACGCCATGGAGGGACGTGGATTTAGGGTTAACAACCCAGTTTTTCCGACGATGTATATGGGGGAGATTCGTCGTTGTCGGGGCGATTCAGGTCATCGGACCTGGGGGAATAGATGGAGGGAACTGCGGCGGTGATTTTGGTGGGATGGCGTGTGTTCCGGTGGTCGGAATCGTGGTGGCGAGTGGTTTTGGTGAAGCAGGTCAGATTCCAGTATTGATTGAATTACTCGATGTTGATCTACGGCGAGACCGTAGGATCTGGGAGGTCAGGCCAGACATCGGTGTTGTCGGCGATGTGTCGAAGGGCAGGAGGATGGTCGGAGACGATTTGGCCAGACGTACACGTGCACGAGATAACGTGTATCTGGTGATGATTTTTGTAGTTGGGGAAGAAGCATTGCTCGAGCTTACTCGAGTTATTCGAGTGTATTACTCGAAGTGGAAGAGGGAATGACTCGGAGCAGTTGGTTGATTCGAGTAAAGTGTTGTTCCAGGCCTTTGTAAAACAAGCCTGGCAGTTCCAGATCTTTTGAATTCAATATAAAATTTGAAACAGGATTTAAAACCAAGTTTAATTAGAATTTTTAAATCTGAATTCAATTTGAATTTGAATCTTAGGTTTTGAAAATAAATAAAGTATATAACTTTAAATAATGTAAATAAGTTTAAAAGTAAAGTATACTTTAATGATTTGAAAATTTAAAAGGAATTTAGTTTAAAATCTGTAAATTGGAATTTAGTGATTGGATTCATTAAATTAATAAGTTAATTAAAATGGATTGATAAAATTAATTAATAACTGGATTAATTAAGTAATTATGAGTTTTAAACTCATTAATTAAGTCTTAAGTAAATTAATTAGGAATAATTAATTTGGAGTTAAGAATCATTAATTTGATAAGGTTGGATTTTGAATTAATGATTGAATGTTAATAAATCAATAATTAAAGGTTAATTAAGTTACATTTATAAACTTGAATTAATGGTTAATTAATGGGTCATTAAGGATTAATTAATTAAGTTAATTAATTAAGGAATTATAAATTAATGAAGGTGATTAAGGAAAGATAATAAATTAAGGGCTAATTAATCAATGTGATTTATTAGGGATAATTAATTTAAGAATAATTTATTAATTATTAATGGTTAGTAATAAATGATTTAAAGGATAATTAATTATATTGGTTTGTAATTAATTAATGTTAATTAACCAGGATTAGAAATTCATAAGAAATTATCTGATTTAAATTTATCAGTTAATAAATTTGATCTTACTTATAAATGTTTGGATTCTATTGGATGATTTGATTGTTTGATATCCCTGATATCTGATGCTTTGTGATATACCCTGATTTATGTGGTGATCTGTAGTTTACTTATCTGTGATATATCTCTATGATATGTGAATGAAGATGAGCGATATAGTTTATATCGTTTATCAACTATATCCTGTATTCTGATATGTGATGGTTCATTGTGTTGCACTATTGTGTTAAAACCCCTAGACCACACTTTTACACACACAAATATGGATTTCACGTGGAAATCAGTTAAGTCACAGATAATTTAAATTTGATGTTTTTGAAATGGAAATTGGAAATTTGGGTTTAAAGTGAAAAGCTTTTGAAATGGAATTTCAAAGATAAAAGTTATTTTGAGTAACTTAATCGAGTTTTGAAAATTTAAATAATTTGATTTAAATTTGAATTCAAGTTTGAAATTGAATCCTATGATTTGAAACTAGGGATTGAAAATGTTATAAATGTGTTTATCTGAATTTAAACCATTTTAAAATATTGGTTTGAGAATTTGAATTTAACCCAAGAACCTTAACTTGTATAAATGAATCAGATTTTCCGAAATAAAAACTGTTGTTTTAAATGATAAAAGCTTTCACATATATAAGAAATGAAATTCCAATTTAAAGGAATTTCAAGTACGAATTGATAAATGGTTTTTCCAAGTTATAAATGAATTCTTTTGGGAAAGCTATGAATTAAATCGGTTTATTTTAACAGATTTAGAATGATGATTTGTTTAAACCATTTGAAATGGAATTGTTTTGAAAGCTATAAGTTAAATCTTTGATTTAAAGATTTAATGAGTTAAACTGAAATGGAAATTGATTTAGAAAATCTGTGAATGAATCTTTTATTTAAAAGATTTAAATGTGGAAATTGTTTAAACCATTGGAGGTTGTTTAAAATGGATCTTTTTGTTGAAAAGACTTGAAATGGTAATCGATGGAAACCATTTAAAAAAAGAAGTTGAATTAATAAGTTGTGACTTAATTGAAATCCCATATCCATATGATTTTAAATTGCGCTCACTATTCGGGTTAGCCGGGAAAGGACCTTTGGGTCGTATAACCCATTCTGAATGTGTGATATGACGTATATGGATAGCATTTGAAGACCGGTGTTGAAGACCGGATATTTTTGAAAACGGAAGGATTACCGTCGAGTTACTCTGCATCGGCTGATCCCCGATATAGAGGTTTTATCACCCTTAGTGACGGGAAGTCCGGACGTGATTGGAAATTATCCGGATTTGCAAGGGCTTCGTGAGAAGTGCCTTCGGTTCCGTTCGAACCCGGAACAGACTTGTATGGATACATGTCTGACATTACACTTTGAGATATAAAGCCGATTTCTTTCAAATACATCTCTGTTGGTGGCGGAGAATTTATTCTCTTAGCTTAACACCCTTCTGTGAGACGTACGAGCTCAGAGGTTATGTAGTTGAAATTTATCAGCGATATATTCCCAATTTGGTAATGTGGCATGCTGAGTGTTGCTATGAAATGATCGTTGATTGATCATTTGCGATATGATCATTTGTTTGATCTTATATCTTTGTGATCATTACTTTGATCATTTGTTTGACCCGAAGCATGGCTTTGTGACAAAGCGTAGCTTTGTGGACGAGACTTCGTCGAGCCTCACACCCCGGAAATGGTCAAAACAGGAAGGATGCAGCAAGGTTCTAGGGAGTAGCACCCCTTAGTGTATGTCATTCCTTCTGGATAGAGGTGGTATCATGGTATGGAGCCCAGATACTTAACCTATGTGGTTACTGCATTATTATTATTATTATGTGGTTGTTGGAAATCGAGGATCCTCGGGAAGATCGGTTACGATCGGGGGATGACATACGCGTGTCAGTAGTTACCTATTTTTGCAGAGGTAACCCGGCCTTGTGTTGGCAGAGATCCGGTTAGGTTCTCGGGACGTCATTCCAGAGGCGTTTCCATGTGGCAATGGGAAGTTCCTTGGCCTGACCATTTGTTGGAAATCCAAACTCCAATACGAACTGTGTACGGTATTAGTTGTAGAACCTATCATTCACTTATGGTGGTCACCACTGTTTGGATGGTAGCTATAGTAGGCATAGTTCGGAATGTCTATGCTGGCTAAGATTTATATTCTACTTTCGAAATGTTTTCTACACTATGCACTAATAATAATATCAAAATGATTTGATTTTGCGTAGTAAGCATCTTTGACTATCATAAGAAGAAATCTCCTCCAATTCTGCGTTTGCATTGTGTGTGTGGTGGGAGGTCTTATGGTAGTTTCATTTTCCAAAAGCATTGCGGATTTCAATGTTTAAAACCTTTTGTGTTTGTTTAAAGATAAACTATTTTTGTTGCTCACACCAGTCCCATGACTGATCCGGAGTTTATTGTTCCTTTCCTAAACTCTGGGTGCTCATAATTTTCTACACGAGCAGTCTAGAGTTGGATTTCTCAGATATTCAGGTTTAGTAGATTATCTGGAGCTAGTCAGTCCTTGGACGACTGACCTTTCTTTTCGCTAGCTATGGATTGGAGCATTCTATTGGAGATATTCTATCTGTTGCTGATGTTATCTATTTTTCTTTTCCGCTGCTATTTGTTGTATCATCTCTGATGTATATTGATATTCATTGTATCATTCTGTTGTATCAGATATTGTATATCAATGTATTATTCTTTTCTTCCGCTGTGTTATTTACTTAACTGTGTTATAAGCTCCGGCGACTCGGATTTGAACGGTCGAATCTACGGCATTCGAGTACGATGTAAAGTATGGATGTCGATTTTCGAACGTGAAAATCCAAGACGTTACATTTTTATACAGAAATTTAAAGATGTTGATGATTCAAAGAGACCAAAAGAAAAAACAAAGTGATGATCATCTACCGATTGAACTCAAGAGTATGTGTTTGTTTTTAGATTTAAACTGTAAAAATCTCCTTGATGATTCATATTCATATACACATAAATTGGCACACAAGGTTTCCAATATAAAAGCTAGAAGTATTTAAAAATATATTTTTACAAGGTTCTATATATATAAATCAATTTACAAAGGCTCAGTCGACTATATACAATTCAATCAACTAAGGGCAGTTGATTGAATTTGTATTCAGTCGACTTGTGCCTGTCAACTACTAATACACTTCAGTCTCTAATTTTTGTCTTCCTCTTTACAATATTTATATTCATATTCAGTAGACTTGTGACCATTACCAGTCATTTGAATAAACAACATCGACTATTTTCTGAATTAACACTTCAAAGGGATACGACCGTTTAATGGCTTTTCCTCGAAGAGGAATGGCTTTCTGAACTTTTGATTATTATAAGTTTCTTGATCACATTGCACATTCTTGATCACATTGCACATTCTGACCGTTTAATGGCTTTCAAAGGAATGGCTTTCTGAACTTTTGATTATTTTCTGAACTCAAAAAATTACTCCATACACTTTCTTGATCACATTGCACATTGTTGAATCATCAAAGGAGATTATGTGAAGCTTTGTAATAGAAGTCAAAATCCGCGTTGATAGAATACATCTTTGTCAAGATAACAAACTCTTATAACACCTATTCCTCCATGTTAAAAATGGGTATTTAGATTAGTGGAATGTCAAAGGGGAGCTTTGGGACTGGACGTAGGATAAGAGGCCCAAACGAATATAAGAACTCTGGTATGATCGTTTTTATTTATTTTACTTTACCTTATTCATATTTAACTTGATTATAGTATTTATAGATTTAAAATAGATAACCATATTAGAGATCTTGTACACTTTCATTTGGTATCAGAGTAGGAACTTTCACTAACTGTAACAAATTTTTTGAAAATTTAATAATATGGCAAGCACATTTCTAGAGGGTTAATCAACTACACGAGCTCCACTTTTCACCGGGTCTAATTATGCATATTGGTCTACATGCATGAGAATTTTTATGGAATCTAACAATCTTGAGATTTGATAAGCTACTCAAACTAAGTATAAATCTCCTTTTATTGAAATGCGTACTTGGTCGGATGCTCAAAAAACTGCGGCAACCAACAATGCAAAGGCCATGAATATTTTGTTTTGTTCTCTTGATAAAAATAAATTTTCCAGAGTAATACTTTGCAAAACCACATATGATATTTGGCATACTCTTCAGATTACACACGAAGGGACAAACAAAGTTAAATAAACTAAAATTTCTATTTTTCAAAATCAATTTCAATCATTTAAAATGAAAACTAATGAATCCACTTTTGATATATGTATCTAAGATTCTAAACCTTACATCACGATCTCATAGCATTAGGAGTTACATTTACTGCATTTGATCTTGTTATACGTATTTTAGATTCTTTTAAATTGAGTAAGAAAGAAAAGTTCTTGCAATTGAAGAAGCCAATGATCTTTCCCAACTCAAAGTTAAAGAATTAATTGGAACTTTAATGTCGTATGAAGCAAATTTGCAGGCAAGAATGGAACAAAATCAAGAGAAGAAGAGTATAGCTTTTCAAGCCAATAATGAAGATTCCGACTTAGCTGAAGATGAGATTGTGTTCATGGCCAAAAACTTGAAAAGACTGCAGAAATTCACAAGAGCACAAAATAGTGGAAACTCAACTTCAATCAAGTGCTTTGAATGTGACTTCGGGCACATAAAGAAGAATTCTCCACAACTAAATAAAGAAAACAAGAAGGACAAATTTGAAAAGTTTAAGAAGAAAAGAAAATCTTTTCAAGTTACGTAGGATGATTCAGATTAATCTTCTTCGAAGAGTGAGAGTGATAGTGACACAGAACAAGCGAACGTTTGTTTCATGGCCACCAACGAGGTAAATTTCGATCACTTTTATAATGATGTTCTTGAAATTAGTGTTGAACTTGATGATAAACTAAGAAATTTAAAGAAATTATATAAAGAAATAATTGGAAAGTTGAATAGGGCTAAAATAGAAATTGGAATGCTAAAAGATGATAAATGTATTTTAGAAGAAGAATTAGAAAATTCACAAAAATCTTATGGAAGTCCAACTTCTTTAAATACCACTTTAATTGACAAAACCAAGACAAGTAAAATTGAGAGTGATAAGCTTAGCAAAGAAGTTTGTTAACTAAAATCCAATTTGGACTTTTCTAAAAACGAAGTTTTAGAATTAAAACAAAAATTATAGCAAATTACAAATAATTTTTCAAAATTTAACCAAGAAAAACAAAGCTTAGTAAATTTGATTAAAATTTCAAAACCATCTAGTAATAAAAATGGACTTGGCTTTAAGAAAATAAACTAAATAGAAATAGTAATAAGGAATATAGCATTTTATACACAAAATTTAGGAAACCTAAAGATAGTGCTAAAACAAATATTTCAAATTCTATAAATAAAAAATCTAGATTCCTAAAACTAATAACAAATTTATTAGACAAAAACATATAGATAACTTTCTAAAAGATGTTTATAATAGTTCTAACTATATTTATAAAGGTCCCAAATCCTTATGGGTATGGTTACCTTCTTCTAGTAACACATGGGGCTCTAATACATAAAGTGGGTACCAATAAAAATTTGTTGTTTTTTTGCAGGTATCCAATAACAAAAAGGAGAAATGGGTACCCAATAGTGGATGTTCTAAGCATATAACAGGCAATGCAAATATGTTAACAAACATAACATACATTGATGGAGGAACCATGACATTCAGACATAACTTGAAAGGATTCGCGGTTGGAATTGGAGACGTCATCAATGTTGGTATATCTAACTCTCCTTTGATTATAAATATGTTACCAGTAGAAAGTTTAAAACATAAACTTTTAAGTATAAGTTAATTATGTGATAAAGGTTTTTAAATTGATTTTGAAAATAATAAATGAAATATTTTTGACCAAAATAAACATTTAATTTTTGAAGGTATAAGAAAATGAAATATTTATATTTTAAATATGAATTTTAAACACAATAACAATATGTGCTTAATTGTGAATCATAACTATCCATGGCTTTGGCATAAACATTTTTGTCATGCTAATTTTAAACATCCTCGTAAACTTGCAAAAAATAAATTAATAAGAGGTTTACCAAAAATAAATTTTAAAGTTGATGATTTATGTGATGCTTATCGATGCGGAATATTAAAGAGAAACTTCTTTTAAATCTAAAAGGAAATATCAACAGAACAACCACTAGAACTACTGCATTTAGATTTATTTGGTCCTACTCAAGTAAGATCGATAAATCATAATTAATATATTTTTTGATTGTTGTTGATTTTTCAAGGTTCACATGGACATTATTCGTAAAACATAAAAGTGATACTTTTGAAATGTTTAAGATTTTTGCAAAGAGAATTCAAAATTTAAGAGATTTAAAAATTAAAAGTACTAGAAGTGATCATGGAGGAGAAGTTGAAAATGAATTATTTAAAGATTTTTGTAATAAGAAGGGTATTAGTCATAAATTTTCCTCTCCACAAACACTCCAAAAAAATGGTGTAGTTGAAAAAAAGAATCGTACCATACAAGAATGTGCATGAACATTGCTAAGTAGTAGTAACTTACCAAAGAATATTTAAACCGAAGTCGTCGCTACCGCTTGCTATGTTCTTAGTCGTGTTTCTTTAAGGCAATTGACTAAAAACACATCTTATGAAATATTTTATGGAAAGAAACCAAAAGTTTTATATTTTTCGAATTTTTGGTTCAAAATGTTTAATTTTAAATATTAAATATCAATTAGAAAATTTTGATCCGAGAAAAGATGAAGTCATTTTTATTAGATATTCGAAATGATGAAAAGCCTATAAAATATTTATTAAACGAATTAATACAATTAAAGAAAGTTTACATGTTTCTTTTGATGAAGACTTCAAAAGTAAAAATGAAAATGAACATGAAATTTTTTTAGAATTGAAACAATCATGTATTTTAGAAACTAACTCTTTAAATACCAACACTAACAATGAAAATAATTTTGAAAATAATAACAACGAAAATATTAACTTAAGGTCTCCTCTTAGAATCTTAAATGATTACCTCATAGATAATGTAACAGGAGATCTAAACACTAGAATTTCAACTAGAAATCAACTAAATCAAATGAGTTATATAGCTTTTATTTCAAATATAGAACGTAAAAGTTATAAGAAAGCCGCTAAAGATGATTTTTGGATGTTAGCAATGCAAGAAGAACTTAATTACTTTGAAAGAAACAATTTGGGGAACTTGTACCAAGGCCTAGTGATCAATCCATTATTGAACCAAATAGATATTTAAAAATAAAGCCGATGAAAATGATAATATAATTCGAAATAATGCTAGATTAGTTGCTCAGGGGTATAATCAAGAGGAAGGAATAAACTACGAAGAAACCTTTGCACCTGTAGCACGATTAGAAGCAATTTGAATTTTATTTTCTTCTAAATGTCATCACAATTTAAATTATATCAAATGGATGTCAAAAGTGCTTTCTTAAACGGATTTATTAAAGAAAATGTTTATGTAGAACAACCACCTCTATTTATTCACGAAAAATTTCCAACCACGTTTTAAAACTTAAAAAGGCACTTTATGGTCTTAAATAAGCACTCGGTGCTTGGTGTGATGGACTCAAAAGCCATCTATTAAACTCTAGTTATCAAATTGGTAAAATGGATTCTACGTTATTTATTAAAAAGGAAAATGATGATATTTTAATAGTTCAGATCTATTTTGATGATAAAAGTTTTGGATTTATGAATGTAAGTCTATGTAATGATTTTGTAGTTATTATGAAAATTGAATTTGAAATATCTTATATGGGAGAATTAAATTTTCTTTTGGGTTTATAAATTAAACAATTGCAAAATAGAATTTTTATTTAGTAAGAAAAGTATTATAGAAAATTATTAAAACGTTTTGGAATGGATAACAGTTCAAGTAAACCGACTCCAATGAGTACTAGTTTGCATTTAGACAAAGATGAGAATGGTAAAGATTTTGATCAAAAACTCTATTGAAGTATGGCAGGATCCATGCTTTATTTAACCACTAGTAGACCGATATTATGATGACTGTTTGTTTGTGCGCACGATCTCAAGCACATCCCAAGGAATCACATCACCGAGCCATTAAATGAATTTTGTGATATTTAACTAACACCAAAAATTACGGACTCTTTCATTCAAAAGGTAGCTCTTTTGAATTGGTTTCATATAGAGATGTCAATTTTGGAGGTTGCAAGATGGATCGAAAGAGTACTGGTGGAACTTGTCACTTTATCGGTCAATCTTTGGTCTTGTGGTTTAGTAAGAAACAAAATTATGTTTCATTATCGACATGTGAAGCCGAGTGTATCTCAGCTACTTTGGCTTGTGCTTAATATATATATATATATATATACACACACACACACACACAACAAACACTTCGTGATTTTGACAAAAATATTAAGAAATGCCTTATATATTGTGATAACATGAGTGTAACCAATCTCTCTAAAAATCCGATCAGTCACTCTAGGACAAAGCATACTGATATACGTCATCATTTTCTAAGAGAAAACGTTGAAAAAGAATTTATTTCCCTAGAATTTGTTACTCCGGAAAATCAAATAGCAGGTATTTTCATTAAACCATTATGTGAAATGACTTTTCTTAAATTGTGTAGAGAATTAAGTATATGTTCTTTACATGAATTAATTGAATACATTTCCTTTTAAAATTACTCACAAATAATTATATATATATGTATATAATTGGATTTATCGAAAAATATCCTCTTTAAAAATTTATATAAATAGGTTCTCTCAGTAAAAGGTATACAACCTTTTTTTTACCAGTTAAATGAATGCTTTACCTATAAATAGGTATTAGTAAAATTTATCTAAGGTGATAAAGACTACCGTCTAAAATATTTCACCTGTTTTTAGTAATGATTATTTGTATTAAACCATCACATTTTAGTAAGTAAAAAACAAAATCAATACTTTAACAAAGTCAACCTTTGAAAATAATTCATCCTCTTATATTACGATGACCTCTTCACCGTCAGAGAAAACTGGTTTTTCTCCTAAAGGGAAAAAAATTGAACAACTAATTTAATTCGAAGGTCATGTAACTACCACTCAAGATGATCATATTGATAGTATAGCTCATTATCAAGGAGAAGTAACGAGATCACAAAAAATAATATTGAAAGCAACGTTGGCAAGATAAACATCTGAATTTTATAGGAAGGACTCTAATGGCCTTTTATGGGAAATTGCCAACTAAAAACAACATTCATTCCAATAGAAGTCCTTCAATAAAACCATCAACGCCAATCAAAATATATGAACCAAAGCAAGCAAACTCTTGGGAACAAGAATCTTTTGAAGTAGAAATTGAGCCATCAAAAGATTAAATAACCTTTTGATGTTATCTTACTTATAAATTTCTCTTTGATTATATAATTTGTAAATTTGTTCCATATATATATATATATAATAAAATAAGTGTTATTTACCTTCATATTTTTAAAAAATATCAACTACTACTTACAGAAGGAAAATAGATTAAATATAAACACATATATAAAAAAATTGCATTTTTCAGAAATTTTTTCCAATCTTTCCAATTTCAGTCGACTAAAAACATAGGCTCGGTCGACTTAAGTCTGTAAATTTTATTTATAAAAATGAATATATCTACACTTAGTCAACAGTCTAAACCACTTTGGTGGACTAAATATGGGTCTATTCTCAGGAGGGAATTTTCATTCACTTCAGGCGATTGCCTCCCTTTTTCAGTCGAATGGGCTTTGGGAATTTAGTTGACTTAACTATATATTTTAGCAACTAAATTTTATATTGCTTTTGGGAATGAAATTCCTTTGCCTTTAGTTAACTGAATGCCCCCTCAGTCAATTGAAACTGTAGTTACCTTTTTTTTTAAAAGTCGTGCCTTTTCATTCAAAATAAGGGTTCTCTTCACTTTCTTTTCATTTTTCCACTTTCAAACACAAAAACAGATCTAAAATTTAAAAAAATTCACTGGCTACTAGATAAAATTATGGAAAAAAGAAAAAAGCTTCCCGCTTAACTGGAGAAGGCTTCTTCCCCAACTCCATTTCATCCTGAGTTTGCCTCTGACGAACAAATTGTTCAATGTATGGGAAATAGCAAAACAAACTTAAAGGGATTCAATGAACTAAACAACAAAAGGATTTTTCAAAAAACCTTCTACAAGATGTCAAATTTCTCTAACTTTGGGATAGAGGAGATTGCATAAGAAAACGAGTCCTTATTTTTAATCAATAGCAACCATAGGTGAAAATTTATCCCTTTCTTGTTTGAATGTTCTATGAAAATCTTTGTGAAAGTTACTATAAACCTGAAAATAACAAAGGTTTACTTTGGAGTTGTGCTTTCGGTGTCGATATTCGACTTTTTGTTAAGGACTTGGGTATAATATTGGGTTGTTCTTCATTGGGATATGATTTAGATGATATAGAACACGATGATTTTGCCTATAATTCAACTAACTACCTATTTCAGATGAAACGAACAAGCAACATTTCCATTAAACTTCGTCCTCAAGCTAGAATTATTAATAAAATGTTGCTCCATACAATTCTTTCAAGGATGGGCAATAATGAAAAGATGTACGATAACAATTATAAAGTGTTGTACGCAATTTACTCAAAAAAAATTAAATTGGGCAAAAATCATACATGATAAGATTAAAGTTCCAGTGCTCGATCCTGACAAACAATGTTTTACGGTTTGTTTTTAACCAAGGTCTTTGTTTACTATGGAATCAATGTTGAATCCTAATTTGACTTTCTCGCTCCCAAAATTATGGATCAAAAGTCAGTATCATTAATGAAACTTCCCTCGACCATGGAGTCGCTTCTTCATAACAATCCATATCTTGTGAAACTGGTGTATGAGAATATTGGGCAATCCTCATCTCAGCTACAACCTCATTGTGAAATTAAAGAAGGATTTTGGTCAACGAATAGTGATCAGGATATTTTTTTGGTTCAACCTTCAAAGAATATTTCTACAAAAGCTGCGATCCTTTAAAATCAAGAGATTATCTTCAAACAACAACAAAAACTTGGCAAAGGAAAACGAAATTCGAGAAAAACACGATGAGCTTTCTCGAAAAAATCTGGTATAAGATATCTTCTCACTACACCAATTATGTGATTTTGCAACATTCATATTTGTCAATTCCTAACACTTATAAATATTATAAATTACCAACACTAAAAAAATGTTGGTAAGCTGAAAAAGTGTTAGTACAAATAAATAAATTTATGTGTAAAGTTTGTGATGCAAATAAGTGTCATAATAGTTAGTAAATATGTAAATAGTTCGTTAACATTGGACTCTTCACTAATTTTTGTAAATGCTTCGTTTTGTCACACTTACCGCCTTATCATTCCCATTCCCTATTCGGCTAAAAAAATTATTTCATCATTAGGGTTTTTCTTCTCAAGTGGCTCTCGATAATCGCTCTCAACATCTACGGCACTCGACGATGCAACCCTTCGGGCGACGTCAACGGCTCATTTGATCCTTCTCACGTTGCATTGTCCAGGCGACATCGACCAACTATTTATACCTCGACATCTAGTTTTCCATATAGTGAAGGAGTACAGGATGTGGGTGCATGTGGATGCAACGTATGCACGTTGTGTGCATATGTCCGGAGTTTTGGCACATCCTGAAAGGAATTGAAGGGGTGAGTTCATTCGGTTTTAATGCGCACAGGTAGTTCTTTATGAACCTGGACTGCTGCTTTCTCTGGGTGAAGGACCTGGAGGCAGTGGTGAAGGCGTTATGAATCCAAAGTATCTGTGGAAAAAAGTGAGTGAATTGAGAAAATTTATCGATTACAAGTATTGGTAGATAAGTGTCTTAATTATGACTTAACTCAATTTTTAACTGAATAAAAACCTATTTAAACTCAAAATGGCTTTCAATTGTATGCATGATATGTTATATTTTTAAGTGATATTCAAGTTAAAGGGTCTTATATCACGAGTAGTTCGCAGCCCTAGTAGATCATTCATGGAAATAATGTGTTATTCATCATATATGCTGTTAGATTTTAGTGATACAATATTCCATATTTAATAAATCTTAGAGATATTCGAGTCTATGTGGAATTATGACTCAAATTCATTTTCTATTTTGTAGATTTGGTAGATTTTGAAGAGTGGTTAATTGCACCTTTTAGAGATTTTGTGTACTTGGTAGAGTGATTAGTTGCCTCTTTTATTGCATTAGAGAAGGCAACAAATTATCTACATGGAAAAGATTTATGAAAGTATTTAATCGCTTCTTAAAGAAATATTTTGTCAAGGCTATTATAAATAGGTATGTATAAGGTTCATTAGATGTATGTGGGAAAAAAAATTATTTTTCTAGGGTTTCGGAAATAGAGATATCTTCTCAATTTTTAGGTTTTCTTTCGTAATCTTTTGGTGAATTAATAAAGGTTTTTTTTGATGAATTTTTTTTCTTCTTCACTTCTTATCTTTTTAAAATATAATTATGTAGGGATTCTAGGAAAAACCATAACAGTTGGTATTAGAACCTACTGCACAAATTTTTTGAAGAGATTTTGACTATGAAGAAGATAAGTGTAGAAAAACTTAATGGGAGAAATTGGGGTTATGAAAGGTGAATATGGAGGACTTTCTATATCTTAATTGATCTTCACCAACCATTGAAGAACAAAAGGGACCTAACAATGTATCTAAAGCAAAATGTGAGACTTTAGATAGAAAGGTAGCAGCAACTATTCGGTGTTTTTTTTGGAAAATACGATGTTTCATTTTGTTGCTAATGAAACATCTGCTTTTGGAATTTGAAAGAAATTGGAAGGAATCTATGCAAAGAACTCTGCAACAAATAAAACGCTTCTAATGAGAAGATTAGTCAATCTAAAGCTTAAAGAAGGTGGGTCAATTGCAGAGCATCTTAATGATTTTCAGGCAATTGTGAACTAATTACTAGCCGTAAATTATAAGGTAGATGATGAGACACAAGCATTGATGTTAATGAGTTCATTGCCGAAGAGCTAGAAAACACTCATGGTTGCATTAAATAACTCAAATTCGGATGGAGTTGTTTCAATTAGATCGGTGGTTAGTAGTTTGCTTAATGAGGAGATGCAAAGGTTTAATCTAAGGAAGAGAAAGATAAGGAGAGAGAGGAAATTGGAAATCCAATTGAAGAGGTGCATCTTGCTAGGAGAGGTAACCGACCAAACATGGAAAGGGGACCAAATAGATCAAACATGGAGAGAGATTTCATCTGCTATTACTGTGAAAATCCTGAAAGCATTGGAGGAAGACAAAGACAAGCTTGATGAAGGAAATGACGATGATTTTAATTTTGGTATTAGTAATGACATTCGCTGTGTTGACGGAAGAAAAAGAGATGGATGGATACTTGATTCCGGTGCTTGCTTTCACATCTATTACTTTATATTAAAGCAGGAACTTCCAGATGCTGAGGTGGACTTCTCAACATTCCTCATTTCAAAATCCTGCTCTGTTATCCACTTCCATCTGTTTTTTAACTCCCGTCAAACTGTTCCACCACGTGACTTTCACCCATCTTCCTTCTTTTACGCCACGCTTCTATCCATCCAACTTCCTCTCTTTCCCGTTCAATAACCGCTCACGTTTACTTCCTTTCTGCATCTGGGACCGCAATTCTGTCAAGCTGATCCACCGCCCTCTCCCACTCCACCCCTACTTCCCCTCCCTCCGCTAATCTGCTCTTGGAGAAAAATACCCCCAACTGTAGATCCCATATCCCAATCGAGGTCCAATTTTACCCCCCGACTGTCCTCATCTCCCGATTTCGTGCAACCAGCCTTCCTGAGGCTAGCCAGTCGAAGTCAAAGTAGTTTGTCAACCTCCTCTCCCCCGCCGCTCAGTCAATGATACAGGTATAGTATGATTCAGTAGTTCACTTACATGTTAGGAGAATTGAGTTGTTTTTCAACGACGTTGTTAAGCTTGGCCCTACTGTTCGTTTGTCGTTTTTTGATATGAAGAGCGTTTGAAGTATTGAGTTGGCCTCAACCATGAAATTTACACTATTAAATCAAAATTCTTAACAGTGAAATTTATAATACAAATTGTTTTTGTGTGTTGATCTATTATTTTGCAATACAGTACCGAGTATGATGGCGAAATTCAATTTGTCCATAGTTTTATACCTACCAAATATATGCTTTTACTTTCACTATTATCGCACCTTTGTTGAATTTTTTTTTTCATAGGATAATGATGAAACTTGCAGAATATGAAGATGAGGATGATGAAACCAAAGTTTCGGTTCAACTGCTAAGTAGCGATTAACAAAGTAATTCTCTTTGAGACCATTTTGGACTGTGTGAATAAATCATAGTACCCATATTCTGCTGTATGGTGTGTGTACTCTTGAAAGTTAATGCGATGAATTGGTGCATGAATTTTCAACTAAAGGCTGACATGTGGATTGTTGCATGTTAGGAGAATTCAAGAAATGTTAACATGTTGGTTCCTTTTTGGTGATACTAAGTGCTACTTGATGTGGTGTAATGCTACACCATATTCTTAGTCCAAGGGCTGTTAGGTGGATGCTCTCTATCAGGTATTATATCTTTGCTCCAATTTCTTTACCTCTTATTTTATACCATTAAAATGTATAATAGTGTACATTGAAACCACTTTGTCCCCCTCTTCCTTGAAAACAAACCAATTTCATAAGAAAACTTTATCATCGGTTATACACCAATTTCAATAATCAGTTACCACTGTTGTTGCAACCTTCGTGGTTTGGTAAAACATGACTACTGTGCTCACCATCCAACTTCTGGCTGCCTTAATCTCAGACTAATTTTACGACCTCTTTGAGAACCAACTGTCCGTTAAACTAACTGCTCATTTGACTAACTATGACGTGGCTGATTAACAACCCTCCAAACAATTATTCAGTAGAATTGCTGCATTTCATGCATGTATGTTCCCCAGTAGTGTTGCAATAAATCATCACTTCGGTTTGGGGTTTTCCACCACAGACTGTCCTAATGTTACATTGTCAAAAATATCTGAAAGACGATTTAAATCAGTCATTAGTTATACTACATTTCCAACATCCAAAAGAGTTTTGAAAATATATGTCTATGGAACTGATTTCATTATCACTGTGAGTTGCTTAATCCTGTATTAATTTGAGCTACTGTCCGTGCTCTTACCTAAACAGTAACACTGCTTATTGATTATTGGAGGGACGTTTATTTACTTAAGTTCAATCTCTACAATATCCTTTTGTTTACCTTCTTCAAATATTTTTAATTAATTTTTTAATCTTTGTACCGTGGTCCTGCCAGAAGTGGGTACACTTTTAGTGGAACATCTAAGGTCTAATTCTCCTTAAAAATAAATGCTTCCATAAAAATTTTCATTACACTGTACAATCACTTCTGTTGAATTGCTACAGTATATGATTTACTTGCGTAACAGTATGTCCACTCAGAAGAAAACGTTATGAATTTTTGATTAAATACCGCTCTAACTAGCATCTGCATTTTCTGTAGAGGATGTTCGACAAATTGAACAAATCTGTACCTGCATGGCCGCCCTGACCATGGAGACTGATGAGAGGAGGAAACTTAAACTTTTCGAAGGTCATAACTGGCAAACCATTCTCACATGCATGCCTTATATTATATGAAGACTTTTTATGGATTTCTAGGAATTCGATCTTTGTAGTGAAACCATGTGTACTTTCTTCTTCTTATCATATTTCAATGCTTTGAATTAGAATTATGTATGTATGCTTCATGTTTGCACCTAAGCTTTACTGAAATTATTGTTTCACAATCGTTTATTTTTTAACTATTGTCTTCTATTACTTATCAACTCATACTAACTTCTTCTGTTCCCTGCATGAAAGCGTTCATGGATATTTAGTCAAAACCTTGTGCAATGTCTATCTTATCAGGAAATATCTATGTTATAAGGATACCTCTGAAACGATGCCATTCTGAACACAATTCTGATACCATTCACGTAGTAAACGTCAAGCTGCTACGCTGTAGGCTAGTACTATAGTTGTATAGCTGTTATACGATATATGCACGGTCTGACCGTGTCCAACTCAATATTACTATATTTGTACAGCTGTTATGCAATTAACTAGGATGTAAAACCCAACGTATCTAACTCTTAACTCACATATTTTATGTCGTTGTAGTGGTCCTATCTGCAACAGTACTTACCAATTTCTTTTTTTCATGCAACACGATTTCCATCTACTCCTTAGTACCCATTTCCAGTGCATATTTCTGGCAGTTTGCAAAACCTGCCTTCGTTTCAATAAGATTTTGAATCCATCATACAGTTACTGCTGTCAATGAGGACCTAACTACCTGAGTTTTCTGACAGTTGAACGACATGAACATTAGTCGTAAAAATGTATTTGTCCAAATTTAATATCAGCCTACAACCTTGAATTCATATTTGTTTGGTTGAGGAAACATTACAGCATATATAAAGCATTATTTTAGATGCATTTCTATTATAACCTACAAAAACCAGCACATATAGCCGTGGTTTAGTCACTGGCTAAGATGTGGACCACACGCATCATAAACACGAACTTAGTTAAATAAGTGGGTGAGAGTTTTTTAGCCACAACAAGTTCCACACCCGTACTACAACTTCAGTACACGAACTTCGTCCACGCATAATACCTTCCACATATGTATTACAAAAAAGTTTGTAAACAGAAAAATACGTCAGGATGTATGACATTGAATTCGTTTGCCTTCGTATGCAGTACATATCTCCTTTTTTTTATAAATCTCAGCTCCGGCCTTAAACTACTATTTATGACTAACATTGTTTCTTGCATTACCACTGTAATTACACGTCATATTTGTGTTGACATATGAATTAAATTTCCACTTTCCATTAAAATGTATATGAAATATATGACCACTGTTCCGTACTACTTTTGTCTTTCTACTACGGAGATTATAATTCATGAATTATAACAATGCCCGTGTGCGAAGCACGGGCTACTCACTAGTATGTAATCAAAAGGAAGCGTTTATCGATTATAAAGAGCAAGATGCTATGGTGGACTCTGGTGATGGTGGGGACTTGCATGTTAAGGGGATCGGTTCAATTAGGTTGAATATGCATGATGGAAGGGTGGTGAAGCTTACAAAGGTTAGGCACATCCTAAAAATTACAAAGAATCATGTTTCTGTAGGATAGTTGGAGGTAAAAGGCTGCAATTTTTGTACTCGAGGTGGAGTTACAAGGGTTTGGAAGAGTGACATGAAGGTACTGTGCATAATAAGAAGAAGATATAATGTATATAAATTGCTTGAGAAAACGATGGAGAATGAAGGAACTTCTCAAAGTGGTGGGGGAGAGGCAAATTTGCTAGAATCAAGGTGGAGCCAGCAACGAAAAGCTACAAAGACCGCATAGAGGCCATTGTGGTATTACAAACAGTTCTGGTTTATTGATGATATGCATGTTTAGGAGCATGTGTATTTAAGTGGTTTGAAGGTTAGTCATTTTTGGAATGGTGACATTTGTTTCCATGGTAATATTGGAGATTCGATGTGCATGTAAATGTTTATATCTATACTCTTAAAATTTTTAACTTTAATATAATATCTAAAATTTCGAATTTTGAATTCTACTGGAATAATTTTAGATTCAAATTCAAAAAGAATATTAGATTTTTACTAGACACTTTATTCATTATTATTAGTTGGTTTATTTGGTTTGAAAGGAATCAAAGAATTTTTAATAATAATAACAGTCATTTAAACAAATTGATTTTTTCAATTTCTTCATTTTGTTTCAATTGGATTTCTAACCCCAAATATAAATTAGCTAAAATTATCCATTTCAAACGGTATCTTAACAAAGTCAATCATAATATTAACTTTTTTAAACACAACAATAATTTTTTTAACATTAATAATAGTATTATTAATCTTTTCTCAAATTTATATGATGATTTCACTTTTAATCATAACTTACTTATGATTAAAGAAACATAATATAGATCTGTCTTAATTTTTGTACTAGTCTCTATTTCGTTTTAGTTTAAAGACATAATATAGATCTGTCTTAATTTTTTTCCTTCCTTATAAATACATACATATATATATATATATATTTATGTATATTTATTATACAAATATACATATATATGTATCTTTACTAATTTTTTCCTTAGTCATGTTTCAGATACAGGTACGGGAGATAGGTTATCAGTTTCATTTTGCAGGTACTCTTGTCTTTAGATTGCTGGATATCAGATTGTAGAGAGGTCATCAGAGTAGAGTTTCTTCATCCAGGACCACTAGCAGTTATCTATTCAGATATAGGATACTGCTATCTTCATTATGGAGTACTTTTATCAGGAGGATCTATTCTTTAGTTTGGCATTTTTTCGTCTTTGTTCAAAGCCTTCAGAGCGGTCTCTCTCTTCAGTAGATCCTCTTCAGAGCAGATGCTTATTCACCCCTTCTGATTCAGATGTTTTGGAGCTTCCTTATTAGTGTGTGTCATCATCCAGTAGTCTTTGTTTTTCTTTAGTTTTTTAGGTACTTCTAACACCTCAATATTGGGCGGTGGTCTTGCCGGAGCTCGATATTGGAATGTGATGGGTAGTGGCCTTGCCGGAACTCATCTTAGGAGTACCTGAGTTTTGATACATGTTTTTTGTTTTTGTTACCTGCCAGGCATGTTGGTAGCACCTTATTTACGTGATATATACATTCACATGTGTACTCTCCTCTATTCGTAGAGGATCACACATTTTTTCTCAAAAATAAATAAATAAATAAGCATATTAGGGTATTTTACATGTTTTAATGAAAACCTAAAATGATTTCAAAACAACATTCACTCATTTTCACATGTGGGTAAAATGGTAATTTTTATGTAAACTAATTTGAAGAAAATTTACTTGCACATTTTTATTTTGTTTTATAGGAATTTGGAGTGCAAATATGAAGAGTCTTCATGGATGTATGCATGCACATATGTTGAATGCAAAAGAAGGAAGGAAACAAAAGAATTTATGTAACATGGAGGTGCCCACATGCCCATTAACTAATGGATCATAATTAAAAACACATGCACATATTAATGGAGATTTAAAGGCAAAAACACATGTTAGTGGGGATTAATTAATTCCCTAATGATTACTTGGAGGCTACACAAACTCAAGGGTAAAAATGTAACTAGGGTTTTAGGCATGTAAAAATACCCCTTTATATTTCATGTAATGATCCTTCTCTTTTATGAAAAGTTGTAGCACAAAATCAATTTTAAATAAAATATCTCTTTTGTGGCTTCCTTAGCCTTGTTCTTTACTTTCATGCACTTTCATTTCATGCTTTATTTTATTGTTATTTTATTTCATGCTCCCTTATTTAGTTTATGCTTCTCTTATTTCATGTTAGTAGCATAGATTTAATTCTTATAATTAGTTTAGTTTTATTTTAGCAAGTAATTAGCTCTCTTTTCTTTTGATTAGCTCTCATTTTCCTTACTTTTTATGTTTAAATCATTTTATGTTGATATGAATTCAATTATATGAAGCCAAACCCCTTCAATTTTAGGGTAATGAAGCTCTCATTAATCATATTGAATCAACATAGAATAGTTTCAATTACAATCTCTTATTTTGTGCTTAATGGAAATTTAGATGTTGATGTAAGTTTATTAGTGAATTTGATAGCCTATGTTGTTAATCACAAGTAGGCTATGCTTAATCAAATATAAACACAAGTTACATCATCATCTAACAAATATGATTTTCATAATGAAAGTCAAACTAGAGTCAAAATTGGATGATCTATGTTACTAGTACATAGTAAATAGATCGTGCTTAAAATAGATTTTATTTTTAATTTCATGATCATTTTCATGAGATTTCAGAAGTGGGTTTGAATGGTATGCTAGAGTTTGATGGTTTAAGTTGTGCTAATTAATAGCACAAATAGACCATGCTTATAATAAGCAAATCGATCATTTCTACTTGAAATTAAAATGAGAGATTATAGATAAATATCGTATTGATTTATATGAATGATTGGAAGTGGATTTAACTCTAAATTGCTCCTTAATCTCAAAGTTTTATTCTCATTTTCATTCTAGTTTTAGTTTTTTCCTACAATTTTAGCTAAATATCCTCTTAATTCTTGGGTTAATTTGATTGAGTAATTTTAGAATTTAACTCTTTCCTCATGGATCGACCCATACTCGCATACGTACTATGATTGTAAGCCGTGCGTTTGTTGTTTTATTACTGCATTTTCGACAGAATTCTAATTGATAGAATTTTCCGTCATTCAACAAATTTTTGGCGTCGTTTCCGGGAAAAGCAATTTGATTTTAATTTTACCCTTCGAATTAATTTTCTTATTATTTGCTCTTATCTTTGTTAAGAAAAGTTTTGTTGTGCATTGGTTGTTTTCATTTCATTCACTTGTTTGTTCTTCTACGTTGTGCATTACTGTGCATTTGTTTGAGAAAAAAAGAGAAGTTTCTCTACATTGCATTTAATCTTTTGCTACGTTGCATTTTGTGTTATTCTCTCTTACACTGCCTTACTTTGTTCACAGTTTTTGTGTGTTTCAAGCTTCTCTATTGGTCTTCATTGCATTTGCATATTCACTTCAGCCTGCATTTCCTCACAAGTTTTTTCTGTACAAACTTTGGCTACAGCATTTGCATTTAGTTCTAAAAAAGTTTACTTTTGATTTGTGATAGTTATCAAATTTCCACATTACATTTACAAGTACATTTTCATTTGCATTTGCATTTGCATTTCTTTGCTATAGAATTTGCATTTGATTGTGTTTGTTTCCCACTTCCATACTTCTTTTCATTTTCAACCCCGCTCCAACCTCAAACATCAGCGCTGCCAACCTCTACCTGCTTCAAGCCAAACCCTAACTTCACCAAACCACTACAATTCATACATCACTTCCTCCTCCACTTAAACACAACCACTACCACACAAACCTGTCATCTCCATCCCTTCACGATCACACTTCTGCCTACAACCTACCACAATTCCAACTCCACCTCTTACAACCTCTTCAACAACTTGCATCACTACATTCTCGAACAATCACCCTCCTCTACCAAATTGTTTCGATTCAACATCCTCTGCAAACTGGTGCAACCTCCCACACAACTTGCATTGAAACACCTCACAAAATAAAGTTAATCACATAAAAGAACCCAAACAACCTTCAATTACCTTCTTCATCACCTCACAAGCCCACCTTCTTCATCACCACCCTGCATCCTTCGTTATCAACCTCACTAAGCCACTCATCAGCAACCTGCTTCAAACCTAAAACCCACCATATAATTCTAAAATAAAACATCAAACAAACTACTACTACAACCATCTTCCTCTATCTCCACACTTCAAACATAGAACCAATTAGACACAATACCAGCATCTTCCCACCAGCCAACAGTGATCATAATCCCCCTTCACACTGCACCAACCACAGTTAACTTCAGCTATCAACACAGGCCACAATCGCTATCCTATACCTCTCCAAACTGCTTTGCCACACTGCCCCTACTCTGACCATCACCCAGCAACCAAACCCTCAAACCAAGAACTCCAATCTCCTTTGCCCAAAAGTCACCTTCACCCAAATCATCATTGCAACTGTTCAAACTCCTCACCTCATTTGCCATCAACCTACGATCGAACCCCTCACAACAACCGCAAACATCAACTGCCTTCGACCGCCACTTCCTTCCCATGGGCCTCACCAGAACTCGTCCCTCCTTCCAACCCAACTCAAAGACCAAATCACAACCACTCATCCCTCTATCTCCAGCCTCATCAAAACCTCTAAAGCGCAAAACTGAATTCCAAACCTTCCCCGAATTCGCAACCATTCTACAATCATCCGTGACTGCAATTGAAATTCGTGTTCGATTTGTTTGTGGTTGCTAATTTTGGATTTTGTTAAAGTTATTTAATTTTTGATTTGTTTTTGGGATAAAATCAGTGTGTTGATTTTGTGTTGCGTGTGTTCTCTTCTATAAAAAAAAGTTAATAGAATTGGCTTAGTCTTTTGGCCTTCTAAGTGAGTTAGATTGAGTTTATTTTATTTTTCTCTCTTAAATGTTTTTAGTGTAAATTTGTTTTTTTCTATTTAAAAAAAAGAAAAAAATCAACTTAAAAAGCATTTTTATCTTGCTTTCGTTCTATCCTTACCAAAAAAATAATTCATTTTCAACAATTTTTGCAGGTCGCAAATTGCAGGAAATCAAAGGAGAAAAATTGCTTGCTCTACTCTCCTTGCCCAGAAATTGCGTTAAATAAATCGCTGCTTTTAAATAAATAATTCTACATGCTTTGGAATCTGTTCTTATCACTTGACTTATTTTTCTTGCATTGTTGGTTGCTTATATATATATATATATATATATATATTTCAAAATAAAAATTCATTTGTAGTTGCATTGTTAATACACATTTAATTTCTTATTTTCATTCATTTCATCTTTTTTTTCTATGAGCAATACTCAACTTCACGTAAGGTAGGGGATTTCATCACCCCTTCCTTGGCCCAAAAATTGTATATCATCTTAGAATTTGACTAATAATAATGATTAGACGTTGAACTTAAGGGAGTCACGAGTTCATCTAGGGCAAAATTGTATCTTGACAAGTTGATTTCTTTTAACAATTTATTTCTTAGTGTCTATGCTACGGCAGAGCAATAATCATTTATAAATATTACGATGATACGTAAATATTATAGTGATTGTTTATCTGAAGGTACTTAAACCTTCGGATGCACTGCTACGGTGATTCGTGGTGCACCAATAACTCTGTCCGTTACTTGGCTTGGAACTATTTTGTAGAATTAAATCAAAGTCTGATTATACAATTTTGGGTTAGGAGCTACTAAGGACAAAAAATTTGTAGTCAAGTCCTTGCATTTATTTAGTTGCATTAGTTCATGCATATACAAGAAAATACAAAAAAATTAAAAAAATATATAAAAAAATCTTAAAGTTAAAAAAAATCACATTTTTCTTAACTTAGTTTTTAAACAAAAAAATCCAAAAAAAATATTTTCAAAAACAAAAACTAAAAAAAAAAACATTGTAAAAAAAATTTAAAATCCAATAAACAAAACAAAAATCCTCCTTTTGAAAAATAGGTTCTTTTTGGTAAATATTTTTCTTTTTAAAAAAAAGAAAAGAATTTTTTACTTCATTTCATTATCTAAACCTTGTTTCATTCTCTTAACCTTGATTTTCACATCTTTCTCTCTTTGATCTTTTCACTTGTGCATGAGTACTTGGACTCGTGACACAACAACAAATCATTTAGCTTGAATGAATGATCCTCCAACAATAGCTAATGAAAACGCTCCCCAAACTCCCATGGATAGAATCTTTCCTGACCGAGTTTTTATCCCTTCTTGTATCACCTTACCCGTCCTAACGGGTATCACTTCGAAATTCATTCATATCATATTGCCACGCTACCGAAATTTGGCAATTTTGATCACAATACCCATACATATTCTTAACAAAATTCGAACAAGTCTGTGCAACCATTAAACTTCAACAATTATGTGACGATGGAATCAAACTTCGGTTAATTCCATTCGCCCTTACCGACTATGCTGAAAAACGGTTGTACAGCTTACCTTCGAACTCGATCAAAACTTGGGACGAATTCGTTAAAGTTTTCTTAAAACAATTCTACCCCTTGGAAAAAACGACCAAAATCCGAAACGAAATTGTAAACTTTCAACAATTCAGGGGTGAACCTTTCGGAAAATACTTTGAAAGATTTAAAGAGCTTTTGATAAAATGTCCACACCATAATCTTAAAAAATGGACTCTTTACCAAATCTTATACGATGGACGTGAAAATAGTTCATGAACCATGCTTGGATCAATGTGCCAAGGCAATTTTCTCGCCCAACATCATGACGATGTTTGGTAATTGCTTGAGATCTTTGCTGAAAAATCATCCCAATGGGAACGTTCTAACGAAAAATTCATCTATTCACGATCGAACACACACTCGATAGGATCATCGTTGACTTTGGAAGCGAAAATCGATGCGATGGTCAATAAATTCGACAACGTTTTCTCATCTAATCAAATGAACCAAGCTTCCCAACCATTGGGTTACAAATGTAACGATCTGAATCACATTGTCGATCAGTGTCCTCATTCGTTAGAACAATTCAATGCTTTTAACAGGGTTAAGAATGATCCATTTTCTCCAACGTACAATCTCGGTTGGAGAAATCTTCCTAACTTTGCATGGAACCAAAATAATTCTAACAAGAATTTGGTTCGACCCAATTTTCAAGAATTTCCGAACAATGCTTCGAATCCTCCTTTTAGCCTAACCACTTTTAATAAAATTTTGTGCCTCTATCTCAAAATCAACCACAACAATCTTTCGCTCCCCAAGGCGATAAATGAATGACTTTACCTGAGAAAAGTCTTGAAACTTTGGCAAAAGCGACCAATCAAAACCTCCAATCAAATAGCAATTTGCAAAAAAATTTAACCTCGTACATGCAAAATATAAGTCAATCAATTGTTAAACTCGAAATGCAAATAAGTCAATTAGCTACTTCTGTAAGTGAACGTGAACGATGCACGTTCCCAAGTCAGCCAGTTCCGAACCCTAGAAATCAAAACACGAACTCGAATCAAGCTCATGTCGTTCAAGATAGTAACGTGAACCAAATGAATGCTATCACGACTTTGCGTTCCGGTAAACTAATCGATAACCAAGTTGTCAATCCAACGATTTACTGAAAGCTCCTCTTGACACTTTGAAAACGACAAGCAATTCTGAACAAAACATCAAGTTAAATATCGAATCAAATTCCAATCCAAATTCTTCTTCTACTCAAGTAGACCGACCTACTGAGTATCGAATTCCATTTTCACATCGACTTCGACCTAAGAAACATTCCGATCAAAATGGAAAAGATGTTGGAAATTTTCAAACAAGTCAAAGTGGACATTCTTCTCCTTGATATCATTCAACAAGTCCCAACTTATGCTAAGTTTCTAAAGGACTTGTGTACTTAAAACGACACACTCATGTACCCAAGAAAGTTTTCTTAGCTGTCGGTCTTAGTGTAGTTTTGTCTCAATCAATTCCCGTAAAATATAAATGTCCTGAATGTCCGACAATCTCGTGCATAATAGGAGATAAAACAATTAATAAATGTTTATTAGACTTGGGTGTGAGTGTCAATTTGATTTCTTATTCAATTTACCAGCAACTTGGCCTGGGTGAGCTAAACCGATGAAAGTAACTCTTCAATGTGCCAATCATTTGATAAAGAAACTTGTGGGAGAAATCGAGGAGGTACTCATAAAAATCGATCAATTTATATTCCCAATCGATTTCATCATCCTAGACACACAACTTGTGAATAATCCGACGAATCAAATTCCATTGATATTAGGATGACCTTTCTTAGCCACTTCGAATGCCCTAATCAATTGTTGAAATATCTCGATGAAAATTTCTTTCGGTAACATGACTTTGGACCTTAACATCTTCAATCTCGAAATCAATCGAATGACCCACTTGACCAAATGTTCGAAGTTAGCTCCATTCAAGAAAATTTTAACAATGAAACAGTTGACCTTAACAACGAATGCAAGACCGAATACCAACAATTGTTTTAAGACGAGCCTAACGAGATTGAAAATGTGCTTCTGTTTGAACCCCTCATGGTTGAGTCAGGTCTTCAACCAAATTTTTTGATTGAGCAACCTCCTAGGTTGGAACTCAAACCTCTTCCTGATCACCTTAAGAACGCATACTTAGGTGACAACAAAACATTTCCTGTCATAATCTCTTCAAAAATTTCCCTTGATTGAGAAGCTTCCTTCTTTCAATTCTGTCAAAAAACAAAGAGGCAATTGGATGGTCGATTACCGATATTAAGGTAATTAGTTTTGTTCAACATCGCATCCACTTAGTTGATGAAGCCAAGCCTGTTCGTGACGTGCAACGAAGGCTTAATCCACTACAACAAAAAGTGTCTTTTATAACGGCATATAGCCGCTATTAATCACAACCATAGCGGTTTGATAAGCACTGTATATCGACATGTTATAAAAAACTGTTGAATATTTATAACACAAAATATGCCGCTATGGTTGAGCTTAGTTTTATAACGCAAATTCGCCGCTATGGTACGTTAATTCAATAGCTCATTATAGCCACTATAATACAGCTAAATCTCAATGGAACTGGAAATCTTTATAACACCATTTTGCCGCTATAAAATATTTATTCAATAGCGGTCATTTCACGCTATTAAATCAACATGTTATAGTATTGATAAATTCTTTTATAGCTCATATATGCCGCTATAAAAATCGTAGATACACTTTTCAAGAGCTGTGCCTATATATTACATTTTAATAATAGCAATCAAACTAAATCTTCATAAACGAATAAAGATTATAATCAACAAATATAACACAAGAGCATGCTCAGAAAGAAATGTGATATATTTTACATTATCGTTCACATTTTCATTTGAACATACATTTTAATCCTCTTTTCACTATGCAACTTCATCTCTGTCATATACATCTGTTGCCACTCACATAATTGTCATCTTCTTCATTTACCATTTTCTAATCTACAACAGCAGCCTACCTTCAAACTAAACTGCTCTGTTGCCTTCCACCGTCCTACCTTTAACAGTGAAATTATAAACCACCTGAAACTACCTCTACCAACACTACTTCAACTTCCAGTGCACATCGAATATCAGTGCACCCTTCATCAACTTCAAATTGCACATCCTCCCTTTGTTCTACCTTGCAACAAACTCCCAGCCTCCATCATCTCTAACTATTGCGATCATTATACATCCCACTACCACCATACTTTCATTTCATTTCACTTCCACTCTCCCTTACAAACCATCCAACAACAGCCAGTATAGTCAAAATCACCATCAATTTTCCTACCTTACCTGATTGCTGTCATAACCTACTGTGACTCACATACCCACAACATCAACTCTTCCATCACCATCCGCCTCTCAATACGACTACTGCTACATCACCAACAACCCACTACAAGCCTTACATCCTAGTGCTCCTACCACCAGTAACACCAACAATTGCATATAACCCACAATTCAACCTCCACAATTCAACCTCCACAATCTCAATAAACACATCGCCACCCGCATATCATTCAGCTCCTGACCACCCTGTTCAAACACGGTCAGACCATCCACTTGCCCACACAACATCACACATATCATCGTTCCCTCGATAACAAACAACAATGCCTATCATCCAGTTCCATCAACTTCACACATCATCTACCCACATCAACTCCACTTCAATCAAACATCCACTTCATAGTCATCTGGGTGTGGACATTCTTTGAAGAACCTGAATTTAATTATTTAATCCCAATTAGAATTTATGCAGATAATAAATGCATCAAACTTCTAAACATATATTAAAATATAAGTCAAAACAAAACAAATGTACTTTAGCTTGACTTTAACTGTATAATTAAATCATCGGCTTTTTAATTAAAATATTTTTTACTGACTAAAAGAGGTTCAAAAATTTAACCTTGGTCACCTAGTTATAATATGAAAATCAACTAAACAGAAGTAAGATTTATTGGAAATTGCACATGAAATTATGATGATACATTAATGCATTAAAGAAGTATAAGGATCAAATGTAGATAAATTAAACAAGTATAATGATCAAAGGTGTTTACATCAATTTGTGAATTGTATTTGATGCTCTTTTCATGTTGTGTGCATTTTTACATATACTTGATACATCTAGTTTTAAACATTTACAGTTAGCTCATAAATTTGATTCTAGATGAGTTAAACCAAATATAAGATTGCAAGTAATTTATAAATCATATAAGTAATCTGTACGATTTGAGCACTGTTATTAATGGTCATCAGTTGTGCAACAAAGATATTAGGAACTGTGAAATCATACGCAACAATACTAGACTTTGATAATAACATCAAACATAGTAGTTGTACATATAACAACTTTCTACCTTAATTCCAGTTTCATCTGATGAAAAAACATCTTTCAGGAAAAGTAAAGCTTAAAAACAAACCCATATGAAAAACAAATCAAAAATATACCCGAAAGTAATACTTGGTGGTGCATCAAAAATATACCCAAAGGTAATTTTCCTTAGGAAATTCTGCGATTATCCACTAAATCAGTATAAGTACAATTGCATTGTTCTATATCGACTATAATTATTTGTTCGATAACTTTGCAATGCATTACTGATTAATAAATAAAAAAATAAACAACAGTGAAACTTTAACAAAACAAAACAAAAATCACACTAGCATAAAACTGTACATTCAAAATAAGCATAGATATGCATATATCATATACATGTACATATCAGACACATGTCATGGATTGCAAAGTTATTGCTCTCCGACTATGCACTTTACTACTAAAATACAAATAAAAAATACAAATATCTCATTATTTAACTACATGTGATGGGATTGCTTGTTATATAAATGTGCACTGTTCATACATAGTATGGAGTACAAAAATAATGATGGTACAATGAATTATTTTGACGAGTAGCACAGACCAATATAATTTTTTAAATTGTAAATACTAACATAGACTGATTAATACTTTAACTAGTAAAATAGACTAATATATGCAGATGTCAACGAGATGTTTAAACTGTAAATAATAATGACCAAAAAGTTTATAGGTAATAGGCATGAAAAATATTTTAAATGATGTATCCAGTCATTGCAAATTGATTGATAAACAACCAAATCTAATTACATCAAATTGATATGAATAAACAATTGCATATCTTTGTGAAATTAATACCCTTTCACGAAAAATGACTTCGCTTCATAATTTCGATAAATCTTATTATCAAAACTGATATGCGTTCCTAAAACAAGTTAAATATGGTAGATATAGTCATAGCAGACTACCTAATATATTCTAAGGAAAAAGGAAGGTACCTTACTTAATTGGCAAAGGGTGTGGTTCATGTTTTTTATTTGCATCACAGCAAATGAATGTTTCAACCTATGAAAAAAAGTGGTAAGCAATGGTTAGATATTTTTGAATACAAAACATTTCATACCCTAAGTCTTTTGAACTCAAATTACAAATGCTAGAACATGTCGCATATAATGCAAACTACATAATCAAAGTATAAATTCTCACCCTGACCCATGCATCCAATCTGAGACCAAAGAATATATATCTGGATTCCAACTTGTGGTTTTGTTTCAAAAATTCAAAACCAAGTTTCGAAACGAGTTTCGAATTTAGTTTCTAAATTACGTCACTAATTGAGAATTTAGTTTCAAATATGAGTTGAAATAGGGTTTCAAAACTGAGTTTAACTCAGTACCGAAACTGAGTTTCAGCTTGGAAACCGAGTAAATACCAATTGAGAATAAAACTTCAAACATGTTCTGCAAACTGCATGTGATCAAGAGTAAACATGAATCTGGAAAATAAATTTATGCCCATAATAAATATGTCAAATCAGTACTTGCGAGCTTCTGCCTTCTTGCTTTCTTTCGCTGGCTTTTCCTCTTCCCGTTTCTTCATAGCCTCTGCCTTTGTTGCCTAATCAAGGCTAGACGATCTGCAAACAAAATATTAATTCATGTCATAAGAACTAAAAATACACCGAATAAACTAAAAGAACCAAACAATTTAGGAACTTCAATTGTATTTCCTTATTAACAACTGGAAAACACAGTTGTTGACTTGCTCAATTTCTTGTGTAAGAATTCATATTCCATTGGCTAAATTCTTGTGTAATCTTAATTCGCTATTGATAATGTTAACTTCTACTACTATAAATATTTTGAATCCATATGGAAATAATTCTTATTATTAGTAGTAAAGATAAAGATGGGTGTTAACAAAATCAGATTCCATGAAACCCACATTTGTGCGATCATAAAGATTCATTATGATGGTTGAAACTTTCTCCTGTTCCAAATTCATCTTAACCATCAATTTGTATATGATCTGTTTGCTATAATAGCACGGTGGAATCCACTCAATAATTAGATCATATGATTTGTGGTTAGGATTTAACTAAGCACATGAGAACAGTGGAATTGGGGCCATAGGAATTGAACTGCTTAACCTCTACCTAAAGTATCATGTTTTCACAAGTTTAGAAGCTTCACACTTGATAGCGTTCTTCAATCTACTGTATAAGGTGTATGAGTTTTTCAGTGTAAGTATCCGTTAAGCCACTAAAATTTTGTGTTTCTCTTAAAATATCAATTATTAAAAAATAATATACCTATAATGTGCATGTAGAAAGATAAGCGACCATCATTGTATTTCCCAAGGATCCTCAACGTATCTTCATGTTGATTCTGAATCCAGAAAATGGCTATGCCATTGGTTTTGAACAATTTTCCAAGTTCATCGTGTACCCTCGATAATGAAAACAGCGGCAAGAATCGGTTGAACGCAGCAACTGTTTCAGAACCCTCTTTTTGGGATAATAGAGTTTGGCAATCTTGAAGAAAACGTTAAGCCAATTGTATAAAATACGATACTGAAAAATGAAATTGATGTTAAACATCTTCTGTACTAATCACAAACTACTTTATCTATAAAGTACTTCAACTACTTCTCTTGATGATTAATCAAGTCGAAAGATGTCTCTATAGACCCAAAAAGCATTTGGATATACACCTAAGAACAGAATGATAACATGTTACCGAGTTAGTATTAGGATAATGCAACTGATATAATTGTTTGTAGTGTTTATTTCTAGAAGTGTTCAAGTAGCAAACTAATATAGTATTATCCTTTAACTTCTCATAACAAAAGATAAAATCAAAATCAGTCTTCTTCCATAAGAAAATCATATGTCATGAAGTATTGGATTTGAGTAATGTTTTTCATATAAAGGAGCAGTGCTCATCCTTTGATTAGCTAAAATTTGAAGAAATTGAAATGTGAAACAATGGTATACTGATACTGATACCGAGAACAAAAGTATCAAATATCAGTCAACAGAATGATGTTTGGACATAGAAATCTAGTTTATCTAAACTTAGGACCTCTCGCACCTTAAATGAGAACCGTACCACATTCTCAAAACTGAATTAAACAGGAGTACATCACAAAATTCAACCTTTCATTCTCAAAATACCCCAGTAGTATGATATTTACCAGTAAGGATGAATCATAAATTTATATTTACTAAGCAAACTTTACCTTGCTAGAGACAGGAATTGATTGAACACAGCCAACTTGTCGCACAATTGTACAATGATAGAATTAAGCTATCTCCAACCAAATGATAGCCTTCCACATAAAACAAATTCCTCAACATCAACGGCTAAAAGTTTCTGGAAACTATTTTTGTGTCCAATATATATATGAATCCTAAACTAATATATTGACTTAAATGTCATCAACCTTACTTTAAATTTTATCAAGTCCGAAGATGAGTTATTGTAAGATTCTGTAGATAGATATCCTTTAGCATAGCACATTGATGTCTTTGTAAAACCAGAATTTGTTATAGATCTGCACCTAACCAAAAAAAATGATATACACATCATTTGGTTAGCATATGGAATGATGTGATGCAAGTGTTTGGAAAGTTTACTGAAAAAAGCATGTAGTAGAAAACCAAAGAGCATTTTCTAACAAATTCATCTAACAAAAGGTAGAATACAAAATCAAACTCAATGTTCTGTCATTGTTAAAACCATTCATCATAAGATGCTTTAGATGGTATCTATTTTCTAATCAAGCAGCTGTGCTCATCTTCATTACACATGCATATATGTAAAGTACTTTCAACAAATAATCTGAAATGGTAATGTATGAAATGAAAGTATGGGTGATTATCAGCATTAACATGAAAAACGTGCCATTATTAGGACTTTTCTTTGTATATTGAAGAAGAAGAAGAAAATCTTGAAGTACTTACTATCTGAAGAAAAGCCATACGCGAGATTGATGGACTTCTTGGTGAAAGCTTGATTCAAATTATGAAAAAGCCATCTCAAACGTGTTGTGTGGAATGAATACCTGGCCGATGAGCTGCCAGAGGGAAGCATTGAAGGAAGCGGTGGTGGTGATGACTTGAGGAAAGCTAACGGCACCAGGAAAAGCACCCCCGAACTTGACGCCAGGGCCGGTGTTGGAGACACCATGCAGGATTTAATTGGATTCGATTAGGGTTTATGAAGGAGGAATGGATCTGAAGAGTGATTTGGGGATTTGATTTCACTGGTATGGGAGACTAAGGAAAAATGGAATGAAATGAAAGTGGAAAGATGGAGAGGGAAATAATTTAAGAAACCCGCGACCACGAAATAATTAGGAGATTTCGCGCTTTGTGAAGCGTTACATGTGAACAGTACAAAACAAATTGAGTAAAAAAAACAAATAATTAAAGGCAAACAGTAACGCTTTAGAATAATGCGTTATTAAATGGCGTTATTAATAATATATTTTCTTGTAGTGACCCCAAAATGAAGGATGCAGTTCGTGACGAAATTCTTAAACTCCTTGATAATGCAATCATACATCCCATCTCTGATAGTCCGTGGGTTAGCCCAATTCATGTTGTGCCTAAAAAGTCTGGATTTACCATTATCACGAACGATGCTAACGAACTCATTCCAACTCGTACTCAAACGGGTTGGCGTGTTTGTATTGATTATCGAAAATTAAATGCTGCAACACATAAAGATCATTTCCCTCTTCCTTTCATTGAGAAAATTCTTAAACGATTAGCCAGCCATGAATATTTATTGCTTTCTTGGTGGTTATTCCGGTTATAACCAAATTCCAATCACTTTCGAAGATCAAGAGAAAACGACTTTCACATGTCCTTTTGGCACCTTTGTGTATCGACGTATGCCATTTTGCATTTGCAACGCTCCTGCTACTTTCCAAAGATGCATGGTCAGCATCTTTTCGGACATTGTCGCACGCTTTTTAGAAGTATTTATGGATGATTTTTCCGTCTTTGGAAAACCTTTTTCCGAGTGCTTACACCATCTTGAAATGGTTCAAAGTCGATGCAATGAAA
This sequence comes from Allium fistulosum, assembly GCA_030737815.1. Lineage (NCBI taxonomy): Eukaryota > Viridiplantae > Streptophyta > Magnoliopsida > Asparagales > Amaryllidaceae > Allium > Allium fistulosum. The sequence continues at coordinate 369,919,241 of CM060902.1, read as the reverse complement.
AACACTTAACGATAAATTGGGAAAAAGGCCATTTTATAGTCAAACATGGCATTGTCCTTGGGAATGTCATTTCAAACAAAGGCATGGAGGTAGATAAAGCGAAAGTTGACGTAATTGCAAATCTACCCATTTCCAAATCTATCAAGGACATTCGTTCATTTCTAGGACATGCTGGATTTTATCGATGCTTTGTGAAAGACTTTAGTAAAATTACTCGGCCTCTGACGACTTTTCTTGGAAAAGACGTTCCATTTGACTTTAATTCTGATTTTGTTTCTGCTTTTGAACGTCTTAAAAATGAACTCATTTCCGCTCCCATCATTTGCCTACCCAACTGGCATCTTCCTTTTGAAATAATGTGTGACGCCACTAACTTTGCAGTTGGTACTGTCTTAGGACAACGCATCAAAAAAATTCTTCATGTCATTTACTACGCTAGTATGATTTTAAACGATGCTCAACTCAATTACATGACCACTGAAAAAGAGCTTCTAGCGGTAGTCTTTACGCTCAAAAAGTTTCGACCTTATTTGATCGACTCACACATTACGGTTTATACTGACCACTTCGCTCTTAGGACCTTTTCGCTAAAAAGGATGTTAGGTCCCATTTATCTGTTGGATCCTTTTACTCCAAGAATTTGACCTTATGATCAAAGACAAAAAAGGATCCAACAATGTCATTGTTGATCATCTGTCGCTTCTTTCAAGCGCGCCATCTTCTTGACCGATTAACGAGAACTTTCTTGATGAGCAACTCCTTTCTGTTTCTGCTGATCTGTGAAATACCGATATTGTGAACTATTTAGTCACTAAGAAAATTCCTTCATTTTGGTCAAAATAATATAAATATAAATTTCTTTCCCAAGTCAAGTACTTCTATTGGGATGATCCATACTTGTTTAAGTATTGTTCTGACCAAATCATTCGACGTTGCATCCCAGGTTGCGAGATAAAGAGTGTTCTTTCGTTTTGTCATGACCAAGCTTGTGGTGGTCATTTTGGTCCAAAGAAAATAATGAAAAATGTACTTCGGTGTGGTTTTTACTGGCCTACGCTTTTCAAAGATGCATTTGAGTTTTGTAAAACTTGTGATCGCTGCCAAATGTTAGGAAAAATCTCTCGACGAAACATGATGCCTTTGAACCCCATTCTTACAATCGAAATCCTTGACATTTGGGGTATTGACTTTATGATTTTGTTTTTCAACTCTTTCGAAAATCTATACATTCTTCTTGTTGTTGATTACGTCTCTAAATGGGTTGAAGCCATTCCATGTAAAACCAATGACCACAAAGTTATTGTGAAATTTATAAAAGAATATGTGAGTAACTTTGTATAGTATAATATGAAATATTAAACAATCTATCTACTTGTATAGAAAGTATGTATAAAAGTAAAGTAGTAAAGTAAATGACACCAGGAATTCTTATACTGGTTCGAACTTTCCGTTCTACGTCCAGCCCCATACACCTTTTGGAATTTAACTATCAACCCTCTTTTGACCCGGAGGAATAGGTATTACACCGCCTGAGCAAACGAATATGACTTAAACCACCTAAGCAACAGAGTAGGACTTTAAACCCCTGAGCAACCAAACAGGACTTCAAAAAAAATCTGACTGATTGTGCTCTTTGAATAACATAGATAAGTTTTTAGAGTACACCCTTCCTATAATCTTCTCCATTGTGGTATATCGCGTATTTCGTGAAGAAAGGAAGTTTATTTGATCATAAAAGAATAAACTTGAATATACAAGTGATCAATAGAGTGTTTATGCATAGAATGCCTTTGAGTGTAAATAGTAAGAATGGATAGAACCAAGAAATAGAAAATTGATTAACACGATGTTGTATTTCTTTGCTATTTATAGAAATTAAAAGGTTGTATACATTCATGAAGAACAACCATAGAGAGATATGAAATTATCTTCTGAATCAAGAGTTGTTTCTATTTATGGAAGAGAAGCACCCTTTCAAAAACTAGCCGTTATGAAGCTTCAGTCGTCTGAATTAAATCTTCTAGCCAGCTGAATCTAGTAAAATTTGAAACAATAAGAAATTAGTGTAAAATGGACACAATTCAACCGTCTGGATATTATGGGTCAGCCAACTGAATATTCTTAATATTTTTTAAGCAAGTACAAAATTTAGACGGTTGAGAGGGACCTTCCAACCGGCTGAATGTAATATTTTTGTGCAGTTCCTTTGTTATGTGTGTATATGTATACCATGTCGGAGAGATTTTAACATATTTCTACGTCTAGACTCACTTAACAATTCGTTATAGCAACAATCTGGAATTTGGTCCTCATATGTTTGTGATTATCTTCTCCTACAAACTTGGTTAGTTCATATAATATTTACTTATATAGTAGTCACAATCGGAACATCAAAGTTCGAGGTCCTAACATTCTCCTCCTTTTTGATGATGACAACTATGTAAGTTTTAAATATAGAAATTCAATTCCCCCACCCGACTCGATACTCCCCTATCAATATGATTACCTTATTCTCCCCCTTTGCCATCGACAAAAAGAAAACAACTAGTCGATAGGAGAAATATCATAAATTGGTAAGAATTAAAACATAAACATCACTAATTTTAGAACACATAAATACATATAGATATTGCTCATAAACATATGTAGACATTTCACATAAACATACAAAAGCATTGCATATAAACATAGACATTGCACAATAAAACATGACAATACTTACTTCACAAAACACGTTAACGCAAAAACATCACAAATTTGCAAATGGTCATGTTAGAAAACAAGACAAAAACAATCCATAACCACACAAAATAGCCATATAACATATTTTCACGAATTAAATCATCCAAAGAGCACAACAAATATTAGATAAATTTGTTCTTAAAGCGAAGTAGTCATGATAAAAGATAGAGTTATGTTTAGATAATTATGAAAAACATACCAAATCAATCTTCCCTTCCTTCTTCTTCTTCCTCTCCTATTTCCTCTGAAGATGTCCAAGTAAATGGTGCTGGATTTTCAAGAATTTTCGTTGATGTGGATCTAGAGCAAGAAGCTTTTTCCCAAATCTTGTTCAAAATACATTTTATTGGTTTTAGCTTTTTGTTTGTCTTTGGAACCCAAATCTTAATAAATCTTGGATGATTAAAGCCTTTTAAAACAGGTTTTATAAAAATATTATCTTTCTTTCTAAAGTTTGTATATAAAGAACTATTATTTTTAGGAATAGTTTTTGTCAATTTATTATATCCTAATCCTTTTTTATTTGAAATAGACTGTGAATTTCTATAATTCTAGAAAGATTTTCTCTTCCTTTATAAAATTTAGAAACATTCTTAGTTATATTCTCTACTTTTGTTTTAAGACTAGATATATCTAATTCTAATATTTTAACAGTAGATTTTAATTCGTGATTCTCAGATAAAGAAATATCATTCTTTTCTTTTTGAGTTTCTATTTCCCTACTTAGCATCGTAAGTTGAGAGGTTGTATTAGAACCAGGTTCTTGAGTGATTACAACTTCTTCTTCTAAAATTTTCTTCCCATCTTTTAACATAACCACTTCAATTTCAGTTCTATTTAACTTTTCAAGTGTGTCTTTATAATTTCTTTTGATATTCATTAGTTTATCTAGTAGTTCTAAGTTTATATCTACTAAATCATCAAAAGAAAGATCACTTACATCGTCATTTGTAGCCATAAAGCATACATTGGCTTGTTCTGTGTCACTATCACTGTCTGATGAGAAAGACGATTATGAATCATCCCATGTAATAGAAAATGCTTACTTCTTCTTATATTTGTCTCTTTTGTTCTTGTAGTTATACCTATCTTTCTTACGATCGGGGCTGTCCTTCTTTATCTGACCCTTTTTGTGACATGCATTCGAGAGTTGAAGCTAATGGTTTGTTGGTATTCTTGTTATTTCCAAATTTATTACTCTTTTTAAATTTCAAATTTTTTTTGAAATTTTTAGCTATAAACGCCATATCATCTACATTTGAATCTGATTCTTCCTTTCGGCCTGGAATGCTATTGTCTTATGCCTAAACTCTTTTTGCCTATAAATTTACTTCATATGACATTTTATTTCCTATCAACTCTTTTGGTTTTATGGTTGAAATGTCATTAGCTTCTTCAATTGCTAAGACTTTTCGTTCTCATTCATCCATTAAAGAGTTGATGATTTTTGAAACGATATCAAAATCTATGTATTTTTCTCCTAATGCCAAAAGTGAATGATATATATCGATAGGAGAAATATCATAAATTGGTAAGAATTAAAACATAAACATCACAAATTTCAAAACACATAAATACATATAGATATTGCTCATAAACATATGTACACATTTCACATAAACTTACAAAAGCATTGCATATAAACATACATAAACATTGCATATAAAAACATGACAATATTTACTTTATAAAACACGCTAACACATAAACATCACAAATTTGCAAATGGTCATGTAAGAAAACAAGACAAAAACATTCCCTAACCACACAAAATAGCCATAAAACATACTGTCACGGATTAAAACATCCAAAGAGCACAACAAATATTACATAAATTTGTTCTTAAAGCGAAGTAGTTATGAAATAAAAGATAGAGTTATGTTTAGATAATTATGAAAAACATACCAAATCAATTTTCCCTCCCTTCTTCTTCTTCCTCTCCTTCTTCCTCCGAAGATGTCCAAGTAAATGGTGCCGGATTTTCAAAAATTTCCGTTGATGTGGATCAGGAGCAAGAAATTTTTCCCAAAGCTTGTTCAAAAAACCTTTTATTGACTTTAGCTTTTTAGTTGTCTTCCGAACCCAAAATTTAATAGATTTTGGATGATTAAAGTCTTTTAGAATAGGTTTTACGAAAGTATTATCTTTTTTTTAAAGTTTGTATATAAAGAACTATTATTTTTAGGAATAGTTTCTGTCATTTTGTTATATCCTAATCCTTTTTTGTTTGAAATAGCTTGTGAATTTTCTATAATTCTAGAAATATTTTCTTTTCCTTTATTAAAATTAGAAACATTCTTAGTTCTATTCTCTACTTTTGTTTTAAGACACGAGATATCTAATTTTAATATTTTAACAGCAGATTTTAATTCGTGATTCTTAGATAAAAAAATATCATTCTTTTCTTTTTTGTTTCTATTTCCTTACTTATCATCGTAACTTGAGAGGTTATATTAGAACAAGATTCTTGAGTGATTACAAGTTCTTCTTCTAAAATTTTGTTCTCATCTTTTAACATATCTACTTCAATTTCAGTTCTATTTAATTTTTCAAGTGTATCTTTATATTTTCTTTTGATATTCCTTAGTTTATTTAGTAGTTTTGAGTTTATATCTACTAAATCATCAAAAGAAAGATCACTTACATTGTTATTTATAGCCATAAAGCATACATTGGGTTATTCTATGTCACTATCACTATCATTGTCTGACGAGGAAGACGATTCTGAATCATCCTATGTAATAGAAAATGCTTGCATGTTCTTATATTTGTCTCTTTTGTTCTTGTAGTCGTACCTTTCTTTCTTACGATCTGGACCATCCTTCTTTATCTGACCCTTTTTGTGACATGCATTCGAGAGTTGAAGCTGATGGTTTATTGGTGTTCTTGTTATTTCCAAATTTATTGCTCTTTCTAAATTTCAAAAACTTTTTGAAATTTTTAGCTATAAACGCCATATCATCTTTATCCGAATTCGATTCTTCCTTTTCGGCCTGGAATGCTATTGTCTTTTTGTCTTGTGCTTGAACTCTTTTTGCCTGTAAATTTACTTCATATGACATTTGATTTCTTATCAACTCTTATGGTTTTACGATTGAAATGTCATTAGCTTCTTCAATTTCTAAGACTTTTCGTTTCCATTCATTCGTTAAAGAATTGAGGATTTTAGAAACGGTATCAAAATCTATGTATTTTTCTCCTAATTCCAAAAGTAAATGATATATATCTTGAAATATAGAATACATTTAATTTATAGTTTCATCTTGCTTCATTCTAAAGTTCTGGAACTGATTCTTAAGCATAGAAATCTTGCTTTGTTTAACTTCGTTAGTACCTTCATGTGTAACTTTAAGTGTACGTCAAATTTCATATGTCATACTACACATACTGACTCTGTTGAACTCATTTTTGTCTAATGAACAAAATAAAATATTCATGGATTTAGCATTTGCAATAGCATCTAATTTTTGTGTGTTAGGCCAATGTGCATATGGTGTAGTAGGTATACTGTATTCATCTTGAGTGATATTCCAAGTATCATATCCATTTGCCTGTATATAAATTCTCATTCTAGTTGACCAATAATTATAGTTTAATACATTAAACTATGATGGTTGTGCAGTGGATTGACCTTCAGTAAAGATTGTGCTAGTGTTATTTCCATATTATTTGAATATCAAATAACTGTGTTTTGGTTATATGATGACCTTGCTCTGATACCAAATATGAGTAACCATGGATCGTATAATATGGAATATCAAACAATCTATCTGCTTGTATAGAATGTAAGTATAAAAGTAAAGTAGTAAAGTAAATGACACCAGGAACTGGTTCGAACTTCCCATTCTACATCCAGTCCCAGACTCCTTCTGGAATGCAACTTTCAACCCTCTCTTAACCCAGAGGAACATATATTACACCGCCCGAGCAACTAAACAAGACTTCAACCGCCTAAGCAACAGAGTAGGACTTTAAACCCCTGAGCAACCGAACAGAACTTCAAAAAAAATCTGACTAATTGTGCTCTTTGAATAGCACAGATAAGTTTTTAGAGTACACCCTTCATATAATCTTCTCCTTTGTGGTATATCATGTATTTTGTGAAGAAAGGAAGTTTATTTGATCATAAAAGAATAAACTTGAATATACAAGTGATTAATAGAGTGTTTATCCGTAGATGCCTTTGAGTGTTAATAGCAAGAATGGATAGAATTAAGAAATAGAAAATTGATTAACACGATGTTGGATTTCTTTGCTATTTATAGAAATTAAAAGGTTGTATACATTCATGAAGAGCAGCCATGAAGAGATATGAAAGTATCTTCTGAATCAAGAGTTGTTTCTGTTCATGGAAGAGAAGCACCCTTTCAGAAACTAGCTGTTATGAAGCTTCAGCCGTCTGAATTAAATATTCCAGCCAATTGAATTGAGTAAAATTTGAAACAGCAAGAAATTAGTGTGAAACAGACACAATTCAACCGTCTGAATATTATGGGTTAGCCGGCTGAATGTTCTTAATATTTTTTTCGCACATACACCATTCAGACGGTTGAGAGGGACCTTTTAAGCAGATGAATGTAATGTTTTTGTGCAGTTCCTTTGTTATGTGTGTATGTGTATACCATTTCAGAGAGATTTTAACATATTTCTACATCTAGACTTACTTAACAATACATTGTAGCAACAATCTGGAATCTGGTCTTCGTATGTGTGTGATTATATTCTCCTGCAAACTTGGTTATTTCATTTAATATTTACTTATACAGTTGTCACAATCGAAACATCGGAATTCGAGGTTCTAACAGAAAACATCTTTTCGAGGTTTGGAACACCTCACACAATAATAAGCGATAATGGAAACCATTTCTGTAATCGATCATTTGAAACTCTAATGAAGAAATACTCGATAACCCACTAGTTATCCACTCCTTATCATCCTTAAGCTTGTGGTCAAGTTGATGTTTCAAATCGCCAAATCAAGCAAATTTTGGAGAAAACTATAAATAAAAATCAAAAAGGTTGGTCACAAAACTTGACAAATGCGCTTTAGGCTTATAGAACTACGTATAAAACTAATTTAGGGATGTCTCCTTTTAGGTTAGTTTATGGTAAAGTGTGTCATTTACTTGTTGAACTTGAACATAAAGCGTTGTGGGTGATTAACAACATAAACTTCGATCTTAAAAATGCTGGAAAAAACAGAAAAATGCAACTCAATGAATTAGAGGAGATTAGGAATGGCGCTTATGAAAATGAGAAAATTTACAAAGAAAGAACAAAAGTTTTTCATGACAAGTCAATTCTAAGAAAAACATTTTCGCCAAGCCAAAGAGTTCTTTTGTATGACTCTCGACTTCATTTGTTCTCTGAGAAATAAAAATCAAGGTGGACAGGACCATACGTGGTGCGTATTGTTTTTCCACATGGTGCCATAGAAATAGAAAACCCTAGGGATGGATTGATTTTTAAAGTCAATAGTTATCGTTTAAAACCTTACTTGGAGTTGGCAAGTGATCGAGAGGAGGAGCTCATGATTCTTTATGAGCCACACTACATCTAGTAACAAACTTTAACCCTCTCTTGTAAATATATATATATATATATATATATATATATATATTTCCGTTACACTCATTATATCATGCATTGACTGTGGGGACATAATCAAAACCAAGTGTGGAGGGGAGTCTCATGTTTATTTTGAATTTTCATGGTTTTTTTTTTCAAAAGAAAAAAAACCCTAAAAGAATTTTTTTTCTAGTATATTGATTTACTTTTGAAGAAACACGATAGAATAGGTATACGTTTTTTTATTAAATTGAAATTTTTGAAAAATTACTTGTCTCAACAAAAAGAAAAGAAAATTTTGATTACAAGCAATTATGGTTTAACTAGTATATAGGAAGGTTCATAGGTGATAATTATGAAGTATATCCTAATTGTAATCTTTGTTTAAAAGAGTGCTTGATTAAAGTAAAGGCGATAATATTTTTGATCTTCTAAGTAAAGTGGTGCTCATATGATTTTACATAACTCTCTCTCTCTCTTTTTTAAAAAAATCATTATAAAAAAAACACATAAAGTCATGTGTTCATACGTAGTGTATATACTCGCCACACTCTGTATCTTTCTCACATAATCCCAAAAGGCAGTGCATGATCGGTATATCTGACCTCGATATATTTGAGTTAGGTGTACATAAATAAAATTAAAATGATAATAATAAACACCTATGTCATGTGTTCATACGCAAGTGTGTACACTTGCCACGCTCTGTACCCTTCTCACGTAAACACGAAAGACTATGCATGATCGGTATATCCGGCCTTAGTACATCTGAGTTAGGTGTGTAAATAATAATAATGTTAATATTTTTCAAAATAGAGAGAGCAAGCAATTGAAACCCAAGCAATATCTTCACTTAATAGATTTGACGTGTCATTCAAAAGAAATAAAAATACCACTTTGCAAAACTTTGATAATTAACTAAAAGATTCATTTCATAATTGCACTATGTTATCAACCGAAACAACTTGTCAAATTAGAGTTCAATTGTGATGATAACTTAATTTTTGTTGGAAGTTTTGAGGAGTAAAAAGACTAAAATTTCCTAATAATAACCAAAACTTAAATCTAACTAATTCGTGTCAATTTAAAAGTAAATTCTTCATTTTTAAATATTTTCGAAAACTTGCATCATATAGTCGCATTAGAATTTGCATATCGCATTTGGATTTTATGGGTAGTATCCGCTAAAAACCCTCACGAGACAACACTCGTCCTAATACGGACGCGTAAAGGATTAACGGTTTGTTGCATACGCTCAATGCAATTGTGTTTCCTAGGAAAACGGATTTATCCTAGTTTTAGTTTATTCGATTACGAATAAAAAGATAAGTGTGGGGGTTGACATGTAAAAGTGTATATTTATACTCTCATATTTAATCTTTTTTTATTAAAATAAATGAGCATATTAAAATATTTTACATGTTTTAACCAAAATCTAAAATATTTTCAAAAAATTATTCATTCGTCTCACATGTGGGCAAAATGGTAATTTTTATGTAAATTAATTTGAAGAAAATTTACTTGCACATTTTTATTTTGTTTTATAGAAATTTGGACTGCAAATATGAAGAGTCTTCGTGGATGTATGCAAGCACATATGTTGAAAGCAAAAGAAGGAAATAAAAGAATTTATGCAATATGGAGGAGCCTGCATGCCCACTAACTAATGGATCATAATTAAAAGTAAATGCGCATGTTAATGGAGATTTAAAGGAAAAAGCACATGTTAGTGGGAATTAATTAATTTTCTAATGATTACTTGGAGGCTACACAAACTCAAGAGTATTTTAGGTAGCCCCCTAAAATGGAATTAAGGTCTAGGTATGTATAAATACCCCTTTATATGTCATGTAATGATCCTTCTCTTTTATGAAAAGTTGTAGCACAAAATCAATGTTAAATAAAATATCTCTTTAATTGCTTCCTTAGCATTGTTCTTTACTTTCATGCACTTTCATTTCATGCTTTCTTTTATTATTATTTTATTTCATGCTCTCTTATTTAGTTTATGCTTCTCTTATTTCATGTTAGTAGCATAGATTTAATTCATGTAATTAGTTTAGTTTTATTTCATGCAAGTAGTTAGCTCTCTTTTCTTTTGATTAGCTCTCATTTTCCTTGCTTTTTATGTTTAAATCATTTTGTGTTGACTTGAATTCAATTATGAGAAGCTAAACCCCTTCAATTTAGGGGTAATGAAGCTCTCATGAATCATATTGAACCAACATGGAATGGTTTCATTTATAATCTCTTATTTTGTGATTAACGGAAATTAGATGTTGTTGTAAGTTTATTAGTGAATTTGATAGCCTATGTTGTTAATCACAAATAGGCTATGCTTAATCAAATATAAACATAACTTACATCATCATTTAACAAATATGACTTTGATAATGAAAGTCAAAATAGAATCAAAATTTGATGATTTATGTTACTAGCAGTGTTGTAAAAATCCTTCTAGGATCCCCGCCTAGACGCTAGGCTAGTCTTACCATCTACGATTTTGACTAAAATTACTAGATGAGACTTACTGCATTATCTTAGCATATAAACTGGTTTATAAGCACCATTTATACACCTATTTAGGCTTGATGCCTCTTATAAGTATCAAAATGTTTGTTTCGAGAAATTTAATCTCCATGGTTGCTTCCAAAACCATCTAAATCCATGATATCACATTATGGACCAATTAATACTAAACAAAATACTAATATTTTATCCAAAATCCATGAGTTTATCCAAAACGCCTAGCTTCGAATAATCTCCGATTAATCCCTGCCTAGACGATTAATCCTCGCCTAGACGATTAATCCCTAGTTCATGCTTATTGCATAGCATCCGCCTAGCGATTTTTACAACCTTGGTTACTAGGCATAGTAAATAGGTGAAGCTTAAAATAGATTTTATTTATAATTTCATGATTATTTTCATGAGATTATAGGAGTGGGTTTGAATGGTATGCTAGAGTTTAATGGTTTATGTTGTGCTAATTAATAGCACAAATAGGTCATGCTTATAATAAGCACATTAATCATTTCTACTTGATTTTAAAATGAGAGATTACAGATAAATTTTGTGTTGATTTATATGAATGGTTGAAAGTGGATTTCACTCTAAATTGCTCCTTAATCTAATAGTTTTAATCTCATTTTCATTCTAGTTTTAGTTCATTTTTCTACAGTTTTAGCTAAACCTCATCTTAAGGGCTAATTTGATTGAATAATTTTAGAATTTAATTCTTTCATCGTGGTTCGATCCATACTCGCATACGTACTACGATTATACGCAGTGCGCTTGTGGTTTTATTACTACATTTTCAAAAGAATTATAATCGATATAATTTTCTGTCGTTCAACAATATTGTTTGGAGTTTGAGGTTCTAGGAGATCTTGTATAACATTTATGGAATACCGTATCAAGTTGGAGATTGATAGATTTTAGTGATATAATATTCCTTATTGCATTAGAGAAGAACAAATTCATTGTCTATATTATAGATTTGGTAGATTTTGAAGAGTGATTAATTGCACATTTTATAGATTTTGTGGATTTGGCAGAGTGAGTAGTTGCCTCTTTTATTGCATTAGAGAAGAACAAATTATCTACATGGAAAAGATTTATGAAAGTATTCAATAGTTTCTTAAAGAAAATACTTTGTCAAGACTATTATATATAGACATGTACATGATTCATTAGATGTATGTGGGAAAAAGTTTATTTTTCTAGGATTTTGGAAATTGAGACATCTTCTTAATTTTTTGACCTTTTTTTGTAATCTTTTGGTAAATTAGTAAAGGTTTTTTTTTGTTTGGAGAAATTTGTGCGTTTGTTTTTCTTCACTTCTTATCTCTTCTAAAATCTAATTGTGTATGGATCCTAGGAAAAACCCTGACATATGCACGGTAGGTATTCATGGAGCCATGGAACAACAAAGTATCATTATATGAAAGACTAGAATTGTTACATCCCTCCGGGCTGGTTGTAATGCTATTGTTGTCGCCAACCTAGCTGGTCGAAGGTAATTTTTGTTTATTTAACCGTATTACATGTTCCTATTTATATAAATTTAATAAAATTCATGTTATTAGGTATGATCCATCAAAAACATTTACTCAAAATATGAAATCAAAAATCCAATTATATCTTGATTAGACATCCGCTGCGTTGTTAAGATTTATCTCTTTTTAAGGACATTTTCTCTTTGTTGTTAACATCATTATTAATTTTCTAATCTAATCATTCTAAATGTAGGATGTTGTTGATCAAGTTATTGATGAAATGCTTGCAAGATTTGTTGTAGATAGTCACGCCAAATCAAAACTAAAGGGTGTTAACTTAGAAGACCAACTTGTAGGTAATATTGATGATGGTTTGCATCAGTGGATGCTGATCCTGAGGTAAGTGGCTATAGCATAAACGAGCTTACTTCCAAGGGCATGACTGTTAGATGTGGCTCGCATTGTAAATGGAGTGGGTACGTGGATTGAATGAGTTAAAGTCCCACATCATAGGATATTTGGAATAATCGTGGTATATATATGGGACTAGTGGCACGTAACATTGAGGATTCCTTTTGTTACAATATGTTGCCAAGACCAGATTATATGTCCGATGAGAGGCGATGAAAGGATGTTCAATCGGGACATTGGCATTGGAGACTTCGACCGTTGATGTTGACTAGACACGGTGAAGCGAATGCATTCGGAACGCGGGAATGCCGAAACTCAACATGGTATCAGAGCTCCATGGTTCGAGGGATTGGTATGATGCAGTTGACCGAAGCATGGCTCCTGAGGGGATTGATCATGTGATGCTCATCAAGGTGGATATATGGTTAAGCAGTCTGCTTCCCCCTGCTTATGAGAATTCGGAGTAGCAGCTTGACACCACTGCGAAGAGGACTCGGTATAACTCCAAGGTGACTTGAGTAATGCTCGCCAAGGTGGAGATTGTTGGGTGTGGCTCGCATTGTTAATGGAGTGGGTGCGGGGATTGAATGGGTTAAAGTCCCAAAATCGTAGGATATTTGGAATAATCGTGGTATATGTATGAGATTGGTGGCACGTAACATTGGGGTTTCCTTTTGTTACAATGTGTTGCAAGATCAAATTATATGCCCGATGGGGGCGATGTAGAGATGTTCAATTGGGATGCCGACATGAGAGACTTCGATCGTTGATGTTAACTAGACACAGTGAAGCGAACGCGTTCGAAACGCGGGAATGCTGAAACTCAAAAATGACAACTATAGGTAATTGACCTTAGATTCTAGCATCGGTTTTTTAGTTGATAGATCCCCAAGCTGCAGTTTTAACTTGCTATTTCTAAGAAAAATTACAATTTTAGAGTTCTATTTGGAATTTTAAGGCACTTGAAATTGGTGACTGAATATCTCCAGGTTGATGATTTAGAAAGATTTAATTGGCATGTCTTCAAATGTGTAAGAATTTATTTTTGTACTTACATAAAATCCAAGAACAAGCTAACTTTATATGTTTGCTTAAAGTCTAAAATATTTGAGACAATACTATAAACTATACCTATATCTTATTACTTTGCTGATAACAAAAAAGAAATATAAACATCATTGTTCCTATTAAGAAGTTAATGAGAAAAATTATAATTGTTCAACAAAATAATATGTAGCATTTTGAAAAATAAAAAGATTCACAATGAAGTTTTGTTTCCTTACTTTTGATTTCAAAATGAAAATGTAGTTAGTATAACGGATTGCTTTGTGTTTAATTGCTTTTTTAGCTTTTCGATTCATTAATCATTTATTTCGTTAAGAGAAGGATTTAATCATTTTGATTGTATTCAAACCTACTTTGTTAACTGCGCTTCTTATTTAAGAGGGGATCGATGGTAAGGAAATCATAAAAGAAATGTAGGAGATTCAAACTTTATGCTATTTTTAATTAAAAGTATCTAAAATTCTTCAGTGTATATAATAATGAATCTGTTATCTATTTGTGTAAAATTCAAGGAGGTAAAGAAAAGAAAAAATGCAAGCTGCTAAATCTGCTGTTGGTAGTGGAAGCATAACTGCTGCTTATCAATGTAGGAATAGGGCAAGGGTTTCACCAAGTTTCAGCTAATTCAACAAAATAGTCCTGCTGAAAGGAAACAGTTTGATGCCAGAATAAAGGCTCTATTGTTTGAAATCGCCTTTACAAATAGGTGATTTTGGACTTGAGATGGCTCGGGTTAGGAGTGGAGAGGAGACTATCTTTAGATACAAAGGACATTCACTATTAGCACGAACGTGAGCTACAATAGGTTAGTTCCTTTGGCTTCTTGGTTTAATGTATTGCAATGTTTGCGTTATAAGCTTACAATACATGTGTATAAATATTCATGCATCTGATTTACATATTTCTTTCAATAAGGTTGCTGCAATACCTAATGCATATCTGACTATACAACAAAGTGATACTTAATTTTACTACACCAATGTAATATTTTGTTATCAGTTGGCTGACTCACTACAAAATGCAAACACATAAAGTCAGCTGGTTCTTGGATTTAATAAACATCAATGTATAAACTAAACAAAAATATAAAAATCATTGTTCCTATTTGGAAGTTAATGAGCAAAACTATTATTATTCAACAAAATAATGTGCTTTTCAAAATGATGTTTTGTGTCCTTACTTTTCATTTAAAAATGAAAATGTAGTAAGTATAACGTATTTTTACGTAATGAAAATTATTCATTATCCCAAAGTAAAAATTTCACCTCTTTATTTGATATATAAAACTGATTTGAAATAATTATATTTCTGATGTCATGATTAGTGATGTGCCTAGTAGCGAGAAACTTTTCATAGGAGGAGATTTCAACGGCCATGTTGGTACAACTAGTGAGGGGTTTGAGAGAGCGCATTGTGGTTTTGGATATAGCAATAGGAGCCAAGAAGGAGAAGAAATATTGAATTTCGTCATTGCTTATTACTTCATGATAGCTAATATCTTTTTAGAAAGAGACAATCGTATTTAGTTACTTTCAGTAGTGGCCAACACTCTAGCCAAATTGACTTTGTCCATACTACAAGTGATGACAAACGAGCTTGTGTAAATTGCAAAGCCATACCTGGAGAATGTTTTGTCTCACAACATCAGCTTTTGATATCCGAGCTTTGTCTTCGGATACGTGTTCAACAGGATAAATAAGCCAAGATTAGTCGGAAGAAATGATGGAAGCTCAAAGGAGATGTCTCACGGGTGTTTAAGGATAGAGAGTGATGGGAAAAGTGGTATGGAATGTAGAAGGAAAAGCAAATGACATGTCGAATGAGATGACAACGTGCATTCGAAAAGTGGCTACTGAGGTGTTTGAGATAACAAAAGAAAATAAGCACGAACCTAAATATTCATGGTGGTGGAATAGTGATGTGCAAAAGGCTATCAAAGAGAAGAAGGAATGCTATAAATGCTTGTATCATCATAGGAGCGAGGACAATATGCAAATGTAAAAAGTGGCAAAGAAGAACGCAAAGGGAGCGGTTAGTGAAGCAAGGGGTCGGTCATATGAAGATCTATATCAAAAGCTCGGTATAAAGAAGTATAAAAAACGTCTATAGGATAGCTAACCTCCATGAGAGGAAGACGAGAGACTTCAACCAAGTTAGATGCATCAAGGATGAGAATAATAGACTTTTGGTGAAGGATGTTGAGATAAAGAATAGATGGAGAGAATACTTCGATAAGCTATTCAATGAAGAAGGTGATAGCACTATGATCGAGCTGGACGACTCTTTTGATGACACCGGTAAAAAATTTGTATGGTGAATTCAAGAGTCCGAGGTAAAGGAGGCGCTTAAACGGATGAAAGTAGACAAGGCATTGGGGCGTGATGACATCTCCATGGAGGTGTGGAGATGCCTTGGAGATGCAGGGATAGCCTGGCTAACTAAGTTGTGCAATAATATTTTCAAATCAAACAAGATGCCAAATGAGTGGAGGAGAAGCATATTAGTTCCAGTCTTCAAGAATAAAGGAGATATTCAAAGTTGCACAAACTACAAAGAAATTAAACTTATGAGTTATATAATGAAGCTTTGGGAGAGAGCCACTGAACATCGATTATGAAGGATGACGAGTGTTTAAAAAAATCAATTTGATTTCATGCCTAGGAGGTCGACCACAAAGGCGATTTTCTTGATAAGACAACTTATGGAGAGATTTAGGGAGAAAAGAAGGATCTACACATGGTATTTATCGATTTGAAGAAAGCTTATGACAAAGTATCGAGAAAAGTTATGTGGTGGGCTCTGGAAAAGAAAAGAGAGTCCCAACAAAGTATATTATCCTTATCAAGGATACGTACGATGTTGTGACAAGTGACGGAGCATGCGATAGTGAAATCAGTGACTTTTCCATTAACATTTAGCTATTAGCCTCTACATTTTTGCCTTAGTGATGGATGAGGTTACAAAGGGTATACAAGATGAGATTCCTTGTTGTATGCTCTTTGTTGATGATGTTGTGCTAATTGACGAAAGTAGGATAGGGTTGATAGACAATTGGAGCCGTGAAAATAGATTCTAGAATCAAAGAGTTTTAGGCTTAGTAAAACTAAAACAGAGCATATGAAGTGCGAGTTTAGCAGTGTCAGGTCAGAGGATGGAGATGTTACTCTGGCTAGACAAGTAGTACCCAAGAAGGAATCATTTCGATATTTAGGATTAATGTTGTAGTATGATGGTGAGATTGATGAAGATGTTAGTTTTAGAATTCGAGCGAGATAAGTGAAATGGTGACTAGCGTCTGACATTCTCTGTGATAGAAAAGTCCCACAAAAGCTCAAAGCAAAGTTTTACAAAACGGCAATCAGATCTGCGATGTTGTATGGTGCAGAATGTTGGCCTACTAAAAGACAACACCCTAGAAGATAAGTGTAGCAGTATTGCATATGCTGCGATGAAGTTGTGGTCGTACAAGATGAGACCGAATTAGAAACGATGATATACATGACAAACTTGAAGTAGCACCAATTGAAGAAAAGCCAGTCCAACACTGCTTAAGTTGGTTTGGACATCTCCAACGGAGGCCTCCCGGGGCACCTGTGCACGTTGGAATTATAACCACATCGAATGCTCAAAGAGAGGTAGAGATCGACCAAGGTTGACATGGGAGGAAGTAGTAAAAAGGGACTTGAAGGATTGGAATATATCCGAAGAGCTGGTATGGGACAGGAGCACGTGGAAGTTAGCGATCCACGTACCAGAACCATGAGCTAGGAGTTATATAGTTTAGTTTATACACACATACATGAATATGTATTTAAACTAATTTTCTCATCTTTTTATATAAATTATGATTAAACTATATTTTTCATTTCAAAATTTTCTTTTATCAAAGAATTAAATATGATATTTTAAAATATGGTTTCGAAACAAATGTATTGTTTTATCATTTTTACAATAAAATTTACCTATAAAAAATTAACATTATTCAACAAAATAATATGTAGTATTTTGGAAAATGAATATTTGTACAAAGATGGTTTTGTTTCCTCACTTTATTACTTAAAGATGAAATTGTAGTTAATATAATGTATTTTCACTTAATAAAAATTATTCATTATCCAAAAATAAATATTTCATCTCTTTATTTAGTAAGAGTAAACTTATTTGAAATAATTATATTTCTTATTTGTAAAAATATGATTATATTTTAAATAAGACTAATGACACGTGAAACGGTATATCTTTTAGTTTATACACGCATACATTAATTGGTATTTAAACTAATTTTCTTATCATTCTATATAAATTTGTAATTAAACAATAATTTTCATTTTAAAATTTTATTATATCAAAGGGAGTTTCACAAGAATATATGAATAACCATCAATGTATAAGCTAAACAATAAATAGAGACATCAACGTTCCTATTAGAAAGTCAATGAGCAAGAAACTATCAGCTTAATGTGTATGGTCTATTGCATGTTTGATGTTAATATAAGGCAACCTTTTTTGCTATGGTTGCTTTTCTTATTAACTATAGTTTGTTGCATGTATGATGTTAATATAGGCAATCTTTTTTTGCTATGGCTGTTTTTCAATTGACACTACCCCTGATAATTCCTAAAGTACTAGTACACTTTTTTTTTGAAAACCAGGAGAACTCGGGGGGCCAGTAAACTCCTGAGGAGGGTATAGTAAAGTCGTCCACTGATCCAAGCCTCTATACCCCCGGGTAAATTTATATAGGATAGGAAAGCGCATGGTAGGAATCGAACCTGAGTCTTTTTACCAGAATCCAAGCATCCTTTCCACTGCGCCACACCCGCGGACTACTAGTAGACTTTTTATTACTAAACTAATATGTATTTATCTATTTTAGTTTCTGACCAAGCTAGTTTGTAATATAAAGCCTGTAGAGTTTACGAGGTGGTTTGGCTAAACCATTGCACACTTGTGTCTACATATGAATTTTGCTTTAGAAAGTTGTATGGTGAATTCAAGTGGACTAACAGTTTGCTACTGGGTGTACACACAAAACTAGTGAACGATATATATTTTCATTGTTATCTAATTACTGGGTTAAATTTATTATACAAAATAAACTCATTATATCAATTCATTTAAATGAGTTATCCCACAAATTAACCAAGGATGCAATTCTAAGGCAACGCCAATATTAGCATTCATGCTCGTACATAAAATTTTATACAGGTAGAGGAAAAGAAGATTACCGTTCAAGAAGTATATTTGTCATGTATTATCCCCCTTTTAAATTGGTTTTCCATCTATCATTAAAGATGGGACATGAGCAGTCAAAAGATGGAAAATTGGTCACTATGTTCGTAAAATAATTTACTGTTCAGAAACAATTGTTTGATGGGAAACCGGTCACTATACCCGTTAAAATATTATGCAATTGATAGAATGAAGGATGCTTTCATATAGCAGAATAGAGGAGTTACAGTTTCTCATAGCCTCATATACAGAGTTTGCAGCATAATAACTTATTGGGCCTGGCCCAGAATGATGCACTCATATGCATTTTGACCTGCATCCTATACACCCGCTTACCGGTGCTATGTATCATAAGAGATAGTACATACTCATATTATTCTCGATTCTTCTAATATCCTCCCTCATTTATACTTAGGGTTTCCGCCGCCCCTAAGATAAGTCGACTTTTTTGTCAATCTTTGATTCTCAGACAAATCAACAATAATTCTTGAGAAATTGCTTGTTGGCGTTAAGCTTGAAGTTATCGGGGAGCTATTTGATGCAGCTGAGTTGAAAGAAAAGATTTACTTTAAATAAATCTGAGATTAAGCATTTTTTGTCGCATCTTCTGTTGATTCTTCTAAAATCCTTCTAGAAATCATTGTTCATCATTATCGTCCAGCAATTCAGCAGGTAATGTTTGGAACATTACTTGTTGGATTTAGCCTTAATGTAAAAAAGAAGTGAGCTTATCATTTTGCTGAGTTGAGAGCTGAGTTGAGAGCAATGCAGGAAGTAGATCTGACTTTGTTGTTGAGTCGAAGTTGAGTTTCTGCATTATTGATATTCTTGCTGTTAATCATGTTGACTTTGAGATCAAGTTTCAAGTGAAGGAAGCTGCTGGCTGGTAGTGCTTTGGTACAGATGTCAGCCTTTTGGTAAATAGCCGGTAAGTGATTCATGGCTAGCTTTCCTTTGAGCATTTGTTCCCTAACAAAATATAGATCAAGTTCCATATGCTTTGTTCTAGAATGTAGAATAGGATTGGTTGTTAGAGGAACAGTACTTAAATTGTCACACCAAATTGTTATTTTGCTATTGATGTTGATTTTTAATTCATTGAGTAAAGATTCTATCCACATTATCTCAGTAGAGGCACTAGCTATGCTTCTGAATTCAGCTTCAGTGCTTGACCTTGAAATGGTTGATTGTTTTTTTTGAACACCAGGATATAGGGTTTTGTCCTAGAAAAATGCGGTATCCACTTGTTGATCTTCGATCATCAAGATCTTTAACCCGGCCAGTATCTGCAAAACCAGATAAATTTAAGTTAGAATGGTTTTCTAAAATTAAACCATGATTTATAGTTCCTTTCAAATATCTTAAAATTCTTTTTACAGCTTTCCAATGATCATCACATGGGTTTTGCATAAATTGACTAACTTTGTTTACACTGTATGCAATTTATGGTCTGGTAATGGTCACATACTGTAGAGCACCTACAGTACTCCTATATTTCATGGCATTTAGAATAGGTGCACCTTTGTCCTTGGACAAGTGAAGATTACTTATCATAGGTGTGGGCAAGCTATTAGCTTGATCCATTTTTGTTCAGAGAAGAATTTCATAAATATATTTTTTTGACTTAAGAAGATTGTTGAATTTGATCTTTGAACTTCAATGCCAAGGAAGAAGTTCAGGTCAACCAAGTCTTTGACGGAGAACTTTTTATTTAATTGTAGAATAAGATGTCTGATTTCTTCATTACTATTACCTGTTACAATAAAGTCATCTACGTAAACAAGAATGTATATAACAATTGCATTATGAAATTTAGTAAATAAAGAATTATCAAACTTTGTGGCTTTGTAACCCGGTTTGATCAGAGTAGTTTTTAATTTTTCAAACCAGACTCTGGAGGCCTATTTAAGACCATAGATAGCCTTATTTAATTTGCACACAAGTCCTGTATTTTCAGTCTTCTTAAATCCATGTGGCTGCTCCATGTAAACTTCTTCTTACAGTATCCTACTTAAAAAAGCATTGTTAACATCTAGCTGTTTTATACTCCATCCTTTATGAAGAGAAATTGTGAGAATAATTCTTATAGATGTTGGCTTGACTATCGGACAAAAAGTTTCATTAAAGTCAAAGCCTTCTTGTTGTGAGATTCCTTTTGCAACAAGCCTTGCTTTGTACTTAGATATGGCTCCTTCAACATTTTTCTTCAGTTTATATGTCCATTTGCAACCAATGACATTTTTATGTCTAGGCAAAGGAACTAAATCCCAGGTTTTGTTTTTCATGAGTGCATTGTATTCTTCATTCATAGCTCTTATCCATTTTTCACTTTGATTTGCTTGGTAATAGGTAGCTGGCTCTTCAGTCTAAAGATCGGTAATATACACTTTAGGTTTGAAAATTCCACTTTTTGACCTGGTAATCATATGATGACCAGCATTAGTAATTTGTTGACTTGATGAATTATTTTCATTTTCAGGTTGAATGCTGGTAGAAGTTTTGTCTCTATCACTTTGAATTGATTCAGACTGTGAGTCTTAGTGGCATTCAGGCAAGTGAGTAGGACTTTCAAAAGAATCAACTGAATCATGACCTGATCCTGACTGTGATAAAGTGTGTTGAGATTCTGTATGATTCTGAGGAGCTTCCTCCTGTTCTGGAAAAATTATCTCTTGGTTCAGAGGTATACGTGGAATTGAAAATCTGGTGTTATAATTTTTTTGAGCTGTCTTGATGCTAGAGTCACTGAAAGGAAATACATGTTCATTGAATATAACATGTCTAGAAATGAATATCCTTCCCATATTATCTAAGCACTTATAACCTTTTATGTTGGTTGGATATCCAAGAAATGTACATGGAGCAAAATAGTAGCTTAGCTTATGAGAATTATACAGCCTTAAGCAGGGAAAACACAGGCAACCAAAGACTTTCAAGCTATTATATTCAGGTGACTTATCAAATAACACTTCAATTGGACTTTTCGTTGTAGAATCTTTGTAGATAGTCTGTTGATCAAGTGTACAGCAGTGGCAAATGCATTTGGCCAGAATTTCAGATGTAATGAGGCTTGATCTAATAGTGTAAGTCCTGTTTCTACTATATGTCTATGCTTTCTCTCAATTAATCCATTCTATTCAGATGTGTAGGGACAAATGATTTTATGACTAATTCCTTTTTTCTGAAAATATTCTTTGAGTGGTTTGAACTCTGCCCCTCCATCTGTTTGTATAGCTTTGACTTGATGATTTGTTAACTTTTCTGCATGAACTATAACCGTATAACTACATGAAGAGTCTCATATTTTGATTTTAATAAATAGATCCAAACAAATCTAGAATGTGCATCTATAAAAGAGATATAATATTTGTAACCGTAGCCAATGTCAATGGGAGCAGAGCCCCATAGGTCGGTGGCCACAAGTTCAATAGGTTTTAAATATGTGGTTTCAGAATTTTGAAAACTGAACTTGTGACTCTTACCCAATTGACAATAGGCACATATGTAGGGTATAGATACATTATCAAAAGTGATTTTATTTCTTTTCAATATTTTCTTTACAATATCTGTTTGTACCAAAATTGGGCACAACACTCTTTGGAAGTATTTGAAGAGATAAAATGAAGAAGTTAAATGGAAAAAGAGGATTATCTAACAAACACTTCAAAAACAAATAAGAAAGTACGCAGAAACACAGGGATTTAGAGTGGTTCGGCGTGTTGCCTACGTCCACTATGAAATGATTGACTTTTATTAACTTTTTTGCTGGTTACAACGGATTACAACAGTAAATTTCGAATACAACAGTGAAATTCGAATACAATGGTGAATTCGGCAGAGTCTGGACGTCAAAGAGCCAAAAGATGCCTTTTCTGTAGGTTCTGGGCTGCTATTTATAGGTGTAGGTTGCAAATATCTCGCTCAGATCTCGGGAGACCTCTTTTGGCACGTGGGCGGGCCCACACGATCGAACCCACGTGATTTGCACTCGGTCCATGATCGATACGAATGAATTTCGTATCGATTAAGAATTGACCCAATTAAGTCAAAATTGGGCATGAGCATTCCTTAGGTCGTACGCAAGCTTCTGTGAAAATTTCGTAGCATTTGGACTTGTAGATTGTGAGTTATGATCGATGCAAGCTTGCGTTGTTCGTATGTTGTTCTCTTCGCATGGATGTTGTTCGATCATTCCGCATCGATGATCATGCACGTGATGCCATTCGACGTGGCGCTTGCTTTTAGGATCGATCCGCTTTTTATGTTGAACGATTGAGTCTTCCCTGTGCATGCACCTTGTTCGTATCGATCAGTAGTGCCTTGTTCGTATCGACCAGCTAGAGGTATGCTCGCATCGATTGCAACCATTATGTTCGTATCGATCGATTGCCTTCACTCTGTTTGTATCGATCCTTGACCAATCGGTACGAACTGACTCCAATCGATGGATTCGAAATCAAACCAGGCCAGGTGGATACGAAGTTGAGCATACATGATGGATACGAATAGATGGATGCGAAACAATACTTTTTGAATGATACGAACAGTCGAAGCTTGATGGATACGAACAACGAAGGCTTGAGGGATACGAACAATGGAGGCTTGATGGATACGAACAACGGATGCTTGATGGATACGAACAACACTATTCTCCTAATCGATGCGAAATCGCGTGTCTCTGATCGGTTCGAACTTAATCGTTACGAAGTCGGGTTTTCTTTGGTTGCTTGATGGATGTGAACAAGAGGATTGATTAAATTGTATCGATCATATCTTGAGCATACGAACTCGGATTGACTTGAAATTTGGAGCGTTGGCTTTCATAGCTTTGCTTGGCTCGTCATATCAACTGTAGCTTGATACGGACTCAGACAAAATTTATCGACATCCATAGTGAACCTACGTATACTCGATATTGGGATGAGCGGTCTTTGGTTTTCATTCAATTCCTTGATATCACGGCCTTGCCAAAAGGCGGGATAACATTTGCCCCCCCAAGTACGTCTTGTGAGAACATAACATGCTTTGAATAGGTGTATCCTTCATTCTGAACAATTCTGTCTGACTTGTTGACCGGTTTTCAGTAATATGAATTGTTGACTGCCAACTGTTGTACCGTGTACTGTTGTAACTGATTGTTGTATGATAGTGATTAGCTGTTTGTTGTTGCAATCGTCATCAGGTGGGCATTCGACCTGTGAATTTTAGAAATTGAATATTAGTCCGACATAGATGCATATATGTTAACCTGACTCTCGCTAACGTTCGCACGTTCACAAGTCGTTGTCAGTTTTATCGAATCGAATTCTATATCGATCCTCTCCTAAATCGATGTGAAATTCGAGTTGTAACAACGCTCGACGGTTGTTGTTGGAATGTTCCTTCGTATCGATCCTCTCCTGGATCGACGTAGAAGGTCGAAAGATTGTTCTCGTATCGATGTAATTCGCATTGATGGATGCGAAATAAACATTTTGCATCGATGGAGCCATGTTGCACTAGTGCAGTCTTGATGTTCCTTTCGCATCGATGTATTTTTTATGGATTCGAATAGTTCGCACGAGCCTTGCCTTTGTAGCTTGTAGAGTCTCTTTTCGTATCGAGGGATTTATGATGGATGTGAATCGTCCAGCCAGTCATCCGGGTGTTATTCGTATCGATGTATACGAGCCTTAACGGGCTATAAGTTAATGGATACAAATAGAGCAGTTCGTGTCTAGGCACTTCAGATGGGCTCGAATGAATGGATACGAATAGCCATCTTCATATCGATAGAAGAAACCTGTTCAATCCAGTCGAAATAACTGGGAGACGAATCGTTTTTCTCTTCTTGTTTTCATGTCCATATAAATACGTTCTGTACTTAAGAAATTTCTCACTTGCCTTCTTTTTTATTCTTGCCTTCATATCGAGAAAAGATGAGAAACATAAAATAGCCTTCATCCTCAAACCATCACGTCTTGCTAATCCTTCGAATCGATCTCTTTAAACTAGGTAGATGATCGATCAACACTTCTTAAAAAAATGACGAGACTCGAGTCTCAACGCCATTCCATCCAGGGCATTGGCCAGTTTCGATGTTGTTGACATTGGGATGGAGCCGGAGTGAGGTCAAAGAGGCACTCTCCAATGGCGCCTTGGTGGCTTGGAGAAGAAGATGGGCAACCAGTGGAGATGCGAAAGTTACAGACTTTCGATCTCTGGTATCGATTTCACATCGATAGAAGATGGTTGAAATTGTCTCGTATCGATCTGGGAAAGGGGGCGGTGTGTGAAACGGACCGATCAATACGAATAGAGTATCGGTACGAATATAGTATCGATACGAATAGGGTATTGATACGAACGTATCGATGCAAACAAACTATTGGTCCAAGCTTTTGATCGGTACAAACTTAAGCTTCGGGAGAACGATCCAATTCCACCCTTGATGGATACGAATTCAGCTACTGTATGCATATTCGAACACTTGATTCCGACGAGCCTTAACTTTGCATAATTGGACTTGATCATTAAACTGCATATTTGACTATCTTTTGAAGCTCGTCGATGGAACTGTAACTTAATCAAAATTTTAATGAACTTTAACTCGGATTGGTCTCTAAAGTTTGGATGGCCCAGTTGTGGCGGTCAGCGATGACGGTCACTTCCAGTTGAATTTCAAAGTCTCATCGTTTGGACATTTTCTCTAACTCTGCATACTTTCTTAAGCAACATGTAGCACTGCACTGCACAACACATTCATACACTTCACATTAGGGAATACACGGGTTGTTATCGTCTAATGATGGTTTTTAATAAGTCTGTTAGTTATGGAATCCACATGTTCACCGCAACAGGAGACACCGAGTTCGCCTCCTTTGGCGACAGAGTTACCGGATGTCACAGCTGAAATTGTAAACCCGGCTCTGGATGAGCTTCTTGGAGCCACTATAATTTTGAATCCGCAAGATTCTGTTCTGTCGAATATCTCCGAATATATGTTAGGCAGAATCTGTCTATGCCATGTGCTGTCATTCAATGACCTTCTGCTTTTAGGGCCAAATGACAGGCCACCTGCTCCTCCGGAGGGGTATACAGCCTTCAATCGACATTCTTGCACCGTCGGAACACTTCCCCCCTTTAATCAGTATATACGGGAAGTGTTGGCTTTTTTAGGGATCTCCCCATCGCAATTGCATCCCAACGGATATGTGTTGCTGAATAGCACCTTCATCGTCTTTATGGAGCATCTTCTGCGGCCCCCAACTCCGGAGGAAATCAGATACATATTCAATATCAAAAGTCGGGGAATAGTCCCTCTTTTACATTCTTGGAGGCGATTAGGAACTGCCAAGTGGTGACAGGCTCTTGGACTAGATTAAGCTACTTCAAAACTGAATGGTTCTACGTCCGATTTCCACTGGGCTTCACCAGGCGATGGATAACTAGATGTAAGTGCTTCAACCTTACATGACTTGACTGTGTGACGTCACTTGACATCCACTCTAACATTTTATGTCTTTTGCAGGCTCGATTCTGCGGCCAGAGGGCGCCCACTTTAAAGAGATGATTCAAACTCTTCAAGAAGTGCCGATTGAGATGAGAGAAATCGAGTCGGTACTCACAGACGAGAACTTGAGAATCATTGGGCTGATCGACCAAGATCAAAGCATTAAACCTGAAGGATCGATCAGAACAGTCTCAACAAAATGGGCTAAACATAGAGCGCCCAAACATGTGATAGCCGAGGAGGGCGATGATGAAAGTACGCCCATAGATGATGAACTCGTTGCTGGGCCTTTTTCCGGATTTCAAGCGACAGAAGGAAGGAGAAAAGGCAAGGCCGCTGTTCACAAACGCCCTAAGTCTTTGAGGTGGAAATCAGTTGTGGTTTCTTTGCCGGCCTCCGGCATTAGAGTCTCAGAGGCTCCTCCCTCGCCAATAAAGAGTCCTTTCGAAGGGCTTGCTGATATTCCGATTCTGAACTTTGTGTCACTTCCACATGATACTGGATTGGAGGAGTTTCAAAATGCTCTAGATTTAAGTGAGTCTCTACCCATCAGTGCGGCCGACATTACCGGTTGGTCAAGGGATTGCACACACATATACACTTCATGGCACCACACGGTTTCCAGCCTTAAATTGCCTGTTTTAAGAATTCACTAACTTCGTTTTTTTTACTTTACAAATACGATGAATAGGCGGGATTCTATGCTCAGCAGTCTTCGTTCAGCACGCCAATCGTCAGGCTCGTATTATGAGTCCTGTCGGAGGGAGGATGACAGAAACCGCGATTGCGGTTATTCTAGTCAGGAACGCTACAAGAGGGATAGAGATAGGGATTACATAGAACAGAGATATCGATCCTGATTGCGTTCTCCACCTCCTCGACTCCCTACACAACCTTCTACTCATGGCACACATCCCCCGGAGCCTCCTCGCCAAAAACCATCTTCTCATGCTCCAAGGTCTAAGTCGCAACGCCACAGAACTGAGGTTGAGCCTGAGCAAGCTATCACTGAGCCCACTGGGGAAGGGGCTATTATAATTGCTCAGCTAAAGAAAGATTTTCCAAATATATGCTTCGATGGCTACATCTTCCCTCCTCACTTAAAGAGAATTCTTCCAGAAGCGGAGAACACGATGCATGACTACATTCATGACACATATACCCAGTACAAAGAGTGGGCGAAGGCTGTAGAGAAAGCATCGAAGGTGGCCTTCGACCGGGCTAAAATAATCGAAAAGTTAGAATCTGATCTCGCCCAGAAGGACAACATCGTCCTAGTGCTTAATGATGAAGCCGATTCCTCTCGAAAATCAAAGATAGAGGCCACCAAAAAGGCCGATGAGGCGAACTTGGCCATGGAGAGGATGAGGAAGACACACTTTGCCTTGGTGGAGCAGATGGGCCACTGAAACACCACAGTCACAGCTGAATGGGACGCTGCTCTGAAAGAACTTGCTGAGCTTAAAGCTAAATTTTCCGAAATCATCAAAGAAAAGGATGATGCAAACAAAGCCGCCCAGGAAGCATGTGAACAGGCCGTTGTGCTTGGGGCGAATGGAATGCAGCAACGGCTAAGGTCCAGGTGGTGGAGACTGAGGTTGAGGAGAAAGTCTGAATGGCAGAGTCTAGGCTAGAAGCTGATATTGAAGACCTCCTCGTTGTTTATAATGCTAACGTCTTGAAGCACAGAAATCTAGCCTGGCTCGACAATTATCTGACGCATCTACACAACGCCTAGGGTCGATTGGTGGAGGATGAAAAGGACGCCCACCAAGCCGAATCGATTGATGAATTTGAGCTTGAAAACCGAATGCTGAATGAATACGAGCAAAAAGTTCTCCACGATGCAATGATTTCTCATGAGAAGGAGAAGCTCGACGCTCAGCATTTGGAAGTTGGAGAAGGTTCCGTCGTCGAGCACCGTGATACAAGTCTCGACACTCTCGTGTCGACCCAGTGTGAACCAACTTCCGCGACTGATTCTTAATTCGTTCCTACTTATAACCCAGATCAGCCGCAGTTATCTCAAGCTAGCGAGCAAATCTCTGAGGCCGTTCTGCTGCCCATAAGTCAAACTGAGGAAGGTACTCTGAACATTCTCTATGCTTATCTGAAATCGGAAGCGTCACTTGAAGTAACTATTAACAGTTCTTCTTTTGTGTTTATCCAGTAATTGATGCTACACCGGCCGTGCCTCCTGCCTCTCAAGAACTACATCATATGCAGGAGGCCATTATAACTGAAGCAACCAACACAACGACCACGGCGCCGACTAATCAAGCGCAAGGGAGCATGCTCATTTTTGACGAGCAGATGATGGAGGAACTCCTCGGTCATCACAGCGATCCTTTTGCAGATTTGTCGTTCGTTATGGGTGGAAGTGCACCGATGAAAAGTTCTTCGGTTCCAACTGCGGGAGTTTTTGACGATGCACCAACGCTTCATGAAGAGGAAATTATAGCTGAAATCAATGTCGAAATGAAGGCACCCGCATGGGGTAGTGGTTTTGCGGTGGAATGGCTAGACCTGGTCCGACTCCTTTGCGGATGATATCTCCGGGAGGAACGGTTATTGAGACGAGCGCGCCTGCCCCACCTCCTTCTGTTGATCATGTCCCTCCGACTCCGCTTGCAGGAAGCGTTCCAATACATTTGAGTTCGGAGGAGGATGTTGACATAATGCTCCCTACTGGAGACCGGCCGCCGAAAGGCAAAGGCTAAAAGAGAAAACTAAGCGGAAGCTCTAGCCGGTCCACACCAAAGTGGAAACCGAAGAAGAAGAAAGAATAGACATGCTTCTTTGGTGAAATTTTGAGTAGATAGGAATTTCTTTTGTTCTTTTTTGTTGGCCGTGTATAGATGTGGGTTCGGCCCCTACTAGTAGAATTTTTTGGATAAACTTGTACTTAGTTTCCTTCTATGAACAGTTGAAATGAAATTCCATTTTGTCTTTAACTCAATTTTCATTTATTTGCTTAATTTTTTTAGCAGTTGAACTCCAGTCTAGTATATTTGTTGAGTTTCGATCTTTGGATTGGATCCAAGTTTAGTTGTTAAGTCCTGAAATCACGACTATGAGTGATGACTAAATGTTGAACTGGACTCCGATGTTGCATTGTCTCAATCGGTGATCGACGCTTAAGTTTTGCCCCCAATTTCAGGGATGAATTGTAGAGATCAAGTGGAGATTGCACTTTTCTTTCAACTCATCGAGTGTAACGTCGTCGAACTGATGCTGGAATAAAGAAATTCGAGTGGTCGAATCGCGTTCGCTCATTTATCGTCGATTGCATCCACACTATGAGGATTTGTATTTGTACGTCGGCGGTCGGACATGCCTGCTTGAGTTTCAAGGATACGTCCACACTCCGGGGACTCAAGTCATTTTCACGGGTGGTCAATCACACCCGCTTAATGTTTGCAAGGATGTCCACACTCTGGGGACTTTAGATGGATTCATGGGCGGTCAGTCACACCCGATTTGCATTTACACTTTGACCACGCTCCGGGGACTTAGAGTTGTTTTATGGACGGTCAATCCTAATCCGGTTTGTGTTCAAACTTCAATCCACTCTCCGAGGATTTTAAGTTAACGTTTATACTCCACTTCGCACTCTGGGAATATAGAGTTGGTGTTTATGTTGACACTCCGGTTCACACTCTGGGAATCCGGAGTTAGTTGACATTTATACTCCTGTTCGCGCTCTAGGAACTTGGAGTCGGCCGACAGATGGTCAGTCACATCTGTTCGGGCTTTAGGATTTCGTTTGCACTCCGGGAACAATGAATCTATTAGGATCGTGGATGGTCGGTTCACATCCACCCCGAGTTAACAAGCGAGGTCGTTAGGTGGATGGATCCATCTTCCTCAAACTTGGTCAAGGTACGGGCGAAGTCGTTAGGTGGATGGATCCACCCTCTTCGGAACTGTATTTGTAAGCTTATACTCCAATTCACACTCTAGGAACTTGGAGTTAGTTAAAGGATTGTTGTGTATCAATCCTTTTTTGACTCCAGTGTGATGGCTTGTCCCCGAGCTCGGGCTTCACTTAGCGAGTGACCGATCGTATCACAGTCACTCCCTATTTGAATAAATTCAACTGTATGATGGAACTTAGCTCTCCGTGCATAGTGATGGTCATATGAAGTATTTCAAGTAAATCACAGCTTTGGCTCGAAGCGATTGCACTTTATTGCCGAAATAAGAAAATACGGCAAAATTAGTTGCCTTATTACAAATTCAAATTTCGAAGTGCAAAAACAAATTGCAAATGAAAAATAGACTGAATAAATAAACAGAGCATGTTATGTGTAGTAGCGACGAAGACTCTTGCTGTTCCAGGCTCTCGGAAGGGTGAGACCGTCAACGGTCGATAACTTGAATGTGCTATCTCCGAGCTTTCATTCAATAACATACGACCCTTCCCAAGTTGGCTTCATATGCAAAGGGACCAGATAAATTCTTTTAAGGACGAGATCGCCGAGTTCAAAGGTTCAAGGTTGGACCTTGGCATTATATAATCGGGCGACTCGACTTCGGTATGCGGCTGCCCTCAAATCAGCCTCTTCACGCTTCTCATCCAATAAATCCAGAGATTCGGCAAGTAATATAGCATTTATGTTCGGATCATAGTAGGTCACGCGATGAGAAGGCACTTCTAACTCGATTGGAATAACGGCTTCTGAACCATAAGAAAGAGAAAATGGAGTGTGGCCGGTCGCGGACTTGTGGGTTGTTCGGTAAGACCATAAGGCCATAGGAAGTTCATCGACCTATTTGCCCCCGGCTTTTTCCAGTCGTTTTTTCAGAATAGATTTTATAACTTTATTTAAAGCTTCGACTTGTCCATTCGCTTGAGGGGGTAAGACTGTGGAGAATTTCTTCTGAATGTGGAATCGTTGGCAGAAATCTTTAAATTCAACACTGTCGAATTGGGTTCCGTTATCAGTGATGATAGTATGTGGGAGACCAAATCGACAGATGATGTTGCGCACTACAAAGTTGATCACCTTCTTCGTTGTGATTGTAGCAAGGGGTTCAGCTTCCGCCCACTTGGTAAAGTAATCAACTGCTACGATGGCATATTTCGCACCACCTTTGGCCAAAGGTAAAGAGCCAATAATATCGATGCCCCATACTGCGAAGGGCCATGGACTGACCATCCGTGTTATCTCGGTAGGCGGGGCCCTTGGAATCCAAGCATGCTTCTGGCATTTGTTGCACTTTCTGGCATAGTCTGATGCATCGCGATTTACGGTTGGCTAGTAGTATCAATATCTGAGCACTTTCTTGGCAAGGGCTTGCCCCCCCCGTGTGATTGCCACATTCTCCTTCATGCACATCATACAATACACGTTTGATTTTGTCATGAGCGATACACTGGAGTAAGGGAACAGAGTATCCTCTTATATACATAACTCTGTTCTGAATAGTGAACCGTGAGGCTTTTCGAAGAATCTGTCTCTTTTCACTCCTGCGCTCTGGCAGGGTTCCGTGCTCAAGATAATTTCTGAACGGAGTCATCCATGACTCCTTATCATGAACAACCTCAAATATCCAATCCGTCTCCATCCGGTCGATGCTCGAGGAAGTTAATGTCTCCATGGAAACGAGTCCCATTTGTTGTGCCTTGCCTGTGCTGGCTAACTTTGCTAATGAATCGGATTTTTGATTGCGCTCTCGGGGAATGCAGTAGATGGCATAGTAATCGAACTGATTTAATATTTCTTAAACCCGAGCAAGGTAAGCAGCCAGTCTTTGGTCCTTGGCCTAGTATTCCCCCCGAACTTGACACACGACCAATTGTGAATCATAATAAATCTCCACAGCAATGATTTTCAAATCTCTAACAAGCCTCAATCCGGCAAGTAGGGCTTCATACTCAGCTTTATTGTTGGTCGCACGAATATCAAACTTTAAAGCGTAGCATATAGATCGACCTTCAGAAGTTTCAAGCACAACTCCTGCACCGGAGCAACGGTCATTAGATGCGCCATCAGTATGCAGCTTCCAAATATACTTGGGAGATTTGCTTGTTTCGGGCAAGTCCTCTAGGATGGTAAATTCAGCTATGAAATCTTCTAGGACTTGTCCTTGAATGGCTCGCCTTGGAGTGTAAGTAATGTCAAACTGACTTAACTCGATATTCCATTTGAGTAACCTACCAAACGTCTCAGGCCGCGTAAGGACCTGTCGTAACGGCTGGTCGGTGTAAACGGTGATTGGATGAGCCTGGAAATACGGACGGAGCTTCTTCGAGGCAATAAGCCAACTTCTCTAGCTTTGGGTAATTTCTCTCAGCTCCGGTTAGTCGCTTGTTATATAGTAGACCAGCTTTTGTATTCGGTCTTCCTCCCAAACTAGGGCAGCACTGATTGTGTTTTCTGATACCGCCAAGTAAATGTACAATTTCTCGTGATCGAGAGGCTTTGACAAAATTGGCGATATGGAGAGATGTTGAATTAGTGCTCGGAATGCGCTCTCACATTCCATAGTCCATTCAAAGTTTCGCTTTCCTTTTCGGATCAGATCGAAGAAGGGAATGCATTTGTCAGTAGACTTTGAAATGAACCTGCTCAGTGCTGCTACTTTTCCATTGAGACTCTGGACTTGCTTTATAGTTTTCGGGGTTTCGAGATTTCTAATCGCCCAGATCTTTTCAGGATTGGCTTCGATTCCTCGAGCGTTGACGATAAACCCAAGGAATTTTTCGGATGCGACCCTGAAATGACATTTCAACAGGTTGAGCTTCATTCTGTATTCTCGGAGGATATTAAACATTGACTCCAGGTCTCTGATGTGATCAGTGGAAAATCGTGACTTGACTAGCATGTCGTCCACATACACCTCCATTGTTTTCCAATCTGGTTAGCGAACATTCGATTAACTAACCGTTGATAAGTTGCCCCAGCTTTCTTGAGTCCAAAAGGCGTAACTTTATAGCATTAGAGTCCCATATTGGTCACGAAGCTGGTATGCTCCTGGTCGGGCAAATGCATGGGTATTTGATTATAGCCAGAGTATGCATCCATGAAGGATAAAAGTTCATGTCCAGCCATTGAGTCCACAAGTTGATCAATTCGAGGAAGTGGAAAATTGTCTTTAGAGCAAGCTTTATTCAAGTCTGAGTAGTCAACACATGTTCTCCATTTCCCATTTGGCTTTCGGACAAGTACAGGATTGGATACCCATTCCAGGTATAATGCATCTCGAATGAATCCATTTGTTTTAAGCTTATCTACCTCTTCTTTAAGGGCGGCAGATCTCTCTGGATCCATACCATGCCTTTTTTGCTTGACCAGGATGTGCCGCGGGTCAATATTCAATGTGTGGCTCGCGATGTCGGCGAGATCCCACACATATCAGAGTGCGTCCAGACAAACACATCAAGGTTTACCCAGAGAAATTCAACCAATTCCTCTTGCATTTGTTGACTTAGCTAAGATCCTATCTTTATCATTCTTGAATCGTCATTATCGTCGATTGGAACATTGATCGTCAGTTCAGCCGGAGAAGCTTGACTGTCTTTACTTTCGTCTTCACTTTCGGTGTCTCTCGGGTCAAGATCTCTTTGGAATTGGTTGGGGTGCCCGGGCCCGGGCCCAGGCATTAATTGTCAATTATCAGCAAAGCGGACGCAGAGAGATTCCTCTACGCCCTTCCCTTTTTCTTTTCGCTGCGCCTCGCACAGCTCAGCAACATAACAGGCTCGTCCTGCGGCCTGATCCCGTTGCACAACTCCGACACCATTGTCGGTAGGGAATTTCAAAGTCAAACACCATGGGGCGATGGCAGCCCTGAACTCAGCTAGGGCTGGTCGGCCCAAGAAAGCAATATATGGGGAGTTTATATCCAACACAACAAACTGCAGTATCCAGACTCTCCGGCGTTCACCAATTCCTAGCTCCACTGGCAATTCCACCACTCCAGTGGGTACAGTTGCGCTCCTGCTGAAGCCATGAATACGGGACTGACATGGCTTCAAGTCTTTAGTCTCCATTCTCATCTGGTCAAAGGCTCGTTTAAACAAGATATTCACATAACTTCCGTTCTCTACCAAGATCCTCTTCATCCAAGTAGGACCTACTTGAGCTGATATAACAAGCGGATCAATAGTGGGGACTTCGATCCTGTCGGCATCCCGACCTCAAAATATGATGTCATCTGTCATCGTTCTTTGTTGCTTGGCCGGAGCCCCATCTTCGGAATTACTACAACATTCAAAGTCTGCATGCCTGATAGAGCTGGCATATGACTCCATTTCCTTCCAGCTTCGGTCTGTTGGATGAGGACCACCACTAATAGTGTTTATCACCAACCTCCCGCTAGTACGAGCGGGTTCTTCCTATCTAGCCGGATTTGGTACATGATTTTGATTCGATGGGCCCGCACCTTCAAACTGTGGCGCCCGCACAAACTATTCTAACTTTCTCTCTCTTATCAACTTTTCAATGAGATCCTGCAAGTGATGACATTCATTTTTGTTATGGCCGTAGCTTTCGTGGAATCTACAAAACTTCCCCGTCTAAATTTGCTTCTCCAATGATTGTTTCAGAGCAGGCTTCTTGTACTAAATGGTATTGCAGGTTTGTAGATATACATTCTCCAGCGACGTATTCAGAGGAGTATATCAAACATAGGAGCTCTACGTCGAGGTCCATGGTTCTGATCCCGTTTTCTATTTTGGTTACCATTGCCTTTTTGCTGATCTTGTTTATTCTGAATGTTCAATTGCACTTTCCCGGAGCTCTCCTCGGATTGTTTAACAGCAATATTACTTTGAATTCCTTCCACACTAGGCCCTGCATCATCCTTCTTCCTAGACTGTTTCGCATCCTCCCTACTCAAGAATTGAGCTGCCTTGGAATAGAAACGGTCCAATGATGTAGGGGGTTTTCCGGCCAACCAGTTGCCGAACTCAGAATCGGGCTCAATCCCCTTAGTCAGCGCCATAAGGATAGAGTTATCATTTAGGTTGCTGATCTCAGCACGTGCCGCATGAAATCTTTCTAAATAACGCCTGAGTCTCTCCAGGAGCTTGAGTGACACTAGATAAAGTATTAACATCCGTCAGTCTCGCGACATGCATATGAAATTGCTTAATAAACTTTGTTGCCAACTGATCAAAGCATGAGATAGATCGGGGTGGCAGTCAGGTAAACCACATAGTCGCTATGCCCCCAGAGAAATCGGGAAGCTTCGGCACTTGACTGCATCATCAGCTCATGCAGCATTCATCAACCAGTCATACTTCAGGAAATGTTGATTAGGATCAGAGCTCCCTTCATAAATGTGTAAAGTCGGCATCCTGAATCACCGAGGTGGTTCAGCATAGAGTATCTCATCAGTAAAAGGGGTATGACTCCGGGAGATTCCCCAGTCATCATTGCTAAGACCCTGACTTTCACGGATCATTTGACGGATCATTGTTGGTTGGTCGGGCATCTGGACATTTTGAGCAGGTTGGGCCAAGGTGTGGTCGGGTTCCACAATGCGAGGAGGGGCCGGTCGCTATCGACGGTCCATGTCTCGCCTCCTTGGTTCTATGTCTTTGGGGACGTAAGGTTCAGGATGGTATTCATGTTGATGGGGGATCGGATCTGTCCTTCGAGTCTCAACTCCTGGCTCAGTAGTAGTGGTGGTAGTGCGATTGTCGGTGACATAATGAGGAACAGTACCTCCTCAAGAGGTGGGTCCAGTTTGATGGCTATTTGACGGACCGACTCTCAGTTGCCCAACATTCAATGTATGTTGATGCCCAGTGACCTGTGTGTAACTTCTGTCCAGTCGCGGGCGCGTGAATCTATGATGATAATCAAAAGAGGCTGAACTTTCAGTGGATGAATAGGAAGCCTAATCCCTCCTGGATCTTCTTCGCCGTTGACGGTTCAGTTGGTTGGTTAGTTCCGCATTGGCACGGAGCTGTTGGCGGCTCTCAGTCAACTATTGCATTAGCATCTGGAATTCTTCCCTAGTAACAGGGCCTTGTGGATCTGATGGTCTGGAAGCATTCTGATCAGTCGGAGGCAGTTGCACGGGATTCTGTCGATCCCGTCCTTCTGGATCTGTAGCAGTAGAAATAGTCCTTGTGTTAACCATGATGAGTAGTGAAACTCTTTCCTAGACTTGATGAAAATCTGAATAGGATGGAAGAACTTTAATATTTGAGATTTGGATCTTCTTCTTAGATTTGTGCAATCCGATATTAATAGTAGATCCAACGAGCAGGAGAAAAACTATGTTTTCTCAATGAAAGCACCAAAGTGTTTATACCAAAATTGGGCACAACACTCTTTGGAAGTATTTGAAGAGATAAAATGAAAAAGTTAAATGGAAAAGGAGGATTATCTAACAAACACTTCAAAAACAAACAAGAAAGTACGCAGAAACATAGGGATTTAGAGTGGTTCGGCGTGTTGCCTACGTCCACTATGAAATGATTGACTTTTATTAACTTTTCTCTGCTGGTTACAATGGATTACAACTGTAAATTTCGAATACAACAGTGAAATTCGAATACAATGGTGAATTCGGCAGAGTCTGGACGTCAAAGAGCTAAAAGATCCCTTTTCTGTAGGTTCTGGGCTGCTATTTATAGGCGTAGGTTGCAAATATCTCGCTCAGATCTTGGGAGACCTCTTCTGGCACATGGGCGGGCCCACGCGATCGATCCCACGCGATTTGCACTCGGTCCGTGATCGATACGAATGAATTTTGTATTGATCAAGAATTGGCCCAATCGAGTCGAAATGGGGCATGAGGATTCCTTAGGTTGTACGCAAGCTTCTGTGAAAATTTCATAGCATTTGGACTTGTAGATTGTGAGTTATGATCAATGCAAGCTTGCGTTGTTCGTATGTTGTTCTCTTCGCATCGATGTTGTTCGAATTGATCATTACGCATCGATGATCATGCACGTGAAGCCATTCGAAGTGGCGCTTGCTTTCAGGATCGATTCTCTTTTTATGCCGAACGTTCGAGTCTTCCCTGTGCATGCGCCTTGTTCGTATCGATCGGTAGTGCCTTGTTCGTATCGACCAGCTAGAGGTATGCTCGCATTAATTGAAACCATTTTGTTCGTATCGATCGATTGCCTTCACTCTATTCGTATCGATCCTTAACCAATCGGTACGAATTGACTCCAATCGATGGATTCCAAATCAAACCATGCCAGGTGGATACGAAGTTGAGCATATGTGATGGATACGAACAGATGGATGCGAAACAATACTTTTTGAATGATACGAATAGTCAAAGCTTGATGGATACGAACAACGGAGGCTTGGTGGATACGAACAACGGAGGCTTGATGGATATGAACAACGCTATTCTCCTGATCGATGCGAACTCGCGCGCCTCTGATCGATTCGAACTTAATCGTTACGAAGTCGGGTTTTCTTTGGTTGCATGATGGATGCGAACAAGAGGATTGATTAAATTGTATCAATCATATCTTGAGCATACGAACTCAGATTGACTTGAAATTTGGAGCGTTGGCTTTCATAGCTTTTCTTGGCTCATCATATCAATTGTAGCTTGATTCGGACTAAGACAAAATTTACCGGCATCCATAGTGAACCTGCGTATACTCGATATTGAGATGAGCGGTCTTTGGTTTTCAATCAATTCCTTGATATCACGGCCTTGCCAAAAGGCGGGATAACAATATCAATACTGGGATGTCCCAGTTTGTTGTGCCACAAGTCAAAAATACTCTTACTCAGCTCATTTTGAGTAGATTAAGAAAGATTACAACAATTTTCTACATTATCAGAATTCTTAGAGTCAACAAAAACAAATTTGTAAAGTCCCTTGATTGTATTACCCCGAAAAAGAATTTTCTTTATTAGTATATCTTTAACAAGACAATAATTGGGATAGAACTCAAAGAATACATTACTTTCTCTAGCAAATTGTGATACACTTATCAAGTTTTTCTTTATTTGAGGAACCCTCAATAAATTGTTGAGATAAAGTTGCCTCTCACCTTGTATAAGTGCATTACCAGTGTGTGTTATTTTAGTTGACACACCATTACCCATGTGAATACACTGTTTACCTCTATACTCTTTGTTTCCAGGGTTTAAGTGGCTGAGATTATTTGTTACATGATTTGTTGCTCCAGAATCTAGGTACCAAATTTCATCATGAATATCATCAATCTTAGCACTGTTATTAGTGCTAACAGTGTTACTCCTTGCATTTTCTGACTGATTTCTTTGTTCTTGT
Source organism: Allium fistulosum (assembly GCA_030737815.1). NCBI lineage: Eukaryota > Viridiplantae > Streptophyta > Magnoliopsida > Asparagales > Amaryllidaceae > Allium > Allium fistulosum. The sequence goes on along the minus strand of CM060902.1, from coordinate 369,880,505 downwards.
TGCATACTGGTCAGTTTGGCACTTGGATTGAAATTTCTTTGACTACTAGAAGTATTTTGTTGCCTAGGTATGTAGTTTAAATCGAGTCTAAAATAGCATTTGTTAGCGGCATGTCCATATCTCTCACATATCTTACATCTAAGTCTACTACCATTGTTGTTCCACCTGCCACTCCTTCCTCTACCTCTGTTGTTCAGACCATCCTTTTGGAAATTGTCGAATGCATTTCCTCTGTCCTGATTCTTTCCATTGCCGTTATTAGCTATATAATTGACAAAAAATCAGAAGTCACTGGCTTCTTTTGTTCAATTCTTCATTCATGTGCAAGGAGATTGGAATGAACATATTGAAGGAATGAAGTGGTTTCTCTTGATGAGATAACTGCTATGACAGATTCATATTCATCATCAAGTCCATTTAAGATGGACAAAACTTGCTCTGTGTCTGATACAGTTTGACCAGCAGCAGCAAGTTGATCACATAATGACTTGACTTTAGTTAAATATTCTCTCATTGCCATGGTTTCTTTCTTTACATTTCGCAATTGCCTCTTGTAGAACATGATTCTAGCTGCTGACTGAGCACTAAATATTTGTTCAACAGTTGACCAGAGTTCATGCCCATTCTTACACCCTATTATTTGAGGCAATAGACTTGAACTGATAGAAGATAGCAGCCAAGAACTCAACAAGTTATCTTGTCTATTATATATGATGAAATCTTTGTTATTAATACTTTTTCCTTCACTGTCTGTCATGAATTGTTTTGGTATGACTTTAGTACCAAGAAGATAATTTTCTAATCCATACTCCTTCACAGCAGTGATGATCTGAAATTTCCAAAGAAGAAAGCTGGATTCATCCAATTGGCTGGATATTGCCTGGTTTTTTGGAGTTATCCAAATTTTTGATAGATTTTTAGTGACTTGCTGTTGTGTTGAGTTGGAAGTTGGAGACAAGAGGGAGCCATTATTTCCAATGTCACCTTCAGCCATGGTGATAACAAGATTGCAAGAGACTTAGAAATACAAACTGTAAGCAAATCTTGAATTTAATCAAAAAAGATAATCAAGATACCCAAGTATGATTCTAAATATCTTGATAAAAAGAAACAAATGATTATGAGAGCTGCTGGAGGTAATTTTTAGAAAATTCTCAGTGAAGAACAATTAATCAATGGATCGATAAATTGATTAAGGAATTCTAATTTTCTTGACAGTGACAAAACAAGAGACAAAAATCAGAGAATGACCAAGAAAATGGGATGATAAATTGATTGTTTTCTTGATAATTTCAATGATAAATTTCAACGATAAAAGTTTGAAAAGCAGCCAGAAATTAGATTTTCTTGGCGAGGCTTAATGATTATGATGATTAATGAACAATGAATTTAATCAGTCAGGTGTGAAATAGAAAACTAAGAGCAATCAAGAAAAACCAAGTGATGAAATAGATCTAATGGTTTTCTTGGTATGGCTCAATGATGTGTTCAATGTATTAAGCAGGGAAATTAAGAGAGAAACATGAAGTAAAAGAGCAAAAGAAAACTCCCTCTATGATGAAAAGAAGATTACAACAGATCTTCAATTTGAGAGGAGAGAAAAATAACATCAAAAGATTGTCGTTAGACTTTCTGTATGCTCTGATACCATGTTAAAATATTATGCAATTACTAGAATGAAGAATGCTTTTATTATTTCTAATTTCATACATCAGAACAGAGGAGTTACAGTTGCTTATATATAGAGTTTGCAGCATAATAAATTATTGCGCTTGGCCCAGAATGATGCACCCATATGCATTTTGACCGGCATCCTATACACCCGCTTATAGCTGCTAAATGTCATAAGAGATAATACATACTCATATTATCCTTGATTCTTCTAATAATACCTACAACATAAGTAGTTAAGTCATGTATGGAATAATTAACATGTACCAAGTTAATTAGCAAAAGATACTTGTTCTACTAAGTTCATATGACACATATATGAAATCATTCATTTTACGTTGATGATTCAATATCGTTTTCTTCCAACTATGATGAAATCTATATTCCATTTCATTTTGTTAAAATATGCTTACTGTCCATTGAGTATTTCTCCATATTTACTGAGCAATGCAAACTGTTGCGCCGAGCGTGTTTGCACCCGTTGTGAACAAAGTTTGCACTTTGCACCTAGTGCATACACTCTCAGTTTGCACTCTCAATATTTACTGTCAAAATGGCTATTTCCATGCATTCTCAATGTCTATATGAATTCTTTTCACTGAGTAAAAAACCTAAGTTAACTCGGTTTTTATACTACGCTTTTTTAACCCAAAGGATGACTTAGTTTTTAACTGAGTTATAAAGCTCCATTTCAAAACTGAGTTTAACTCAATTAAAACTTGAGTAAGCATTAATAGTTGTACTAATAATCGACTGTTTGTGGTGCCAAATTTCTAATAATTTTTTTTGGTCCTTTCTTGTATATATAGGTAGTGCATATGCTGTTATTAAATTCATTTGGTTACCGTTTCAATGAATAGGTGGAATGGAAGAGGAAGTTTGGAAATATCAAGGAGGAAACTACTGAATGCTTAGAAAGTACAAGATAACTTAATGAAAATAATCAAAGTCCAATTTTAATCATGTGAATATGAAAATTAATATGAAGAACGAAATGAACTTTTGTACTTGAATAATTTTTTTTGTTAATTATAGGATTTGGATTTATGAATTCTTAAATTTTCAAGTAATAAATATTAAACTAATGTTTTCAATATTGTGGATATCATAGACTTAATATATTGATCTACCATTGTCATGGTTATAGATTCTATTTTAATGTCTATTAATGTTAGGAAATAGAAATTACCATCTATTAATGTTACTATTTTATTATCGCTCACACTTGTGTCTGTTGATATCATGAATTTTGCAACTTATATACATGTTACAAAATTGATATTACTAACTCTTATTTTCGTTGGAAGATAAAATTAAGTAACAGATATGTTAATTGGGTTTTTAACCCATCAAAACTCAATAATAATTAGAACATTCAGACTATGCCAAAATAACTCAAGAATCAACTAAAAGGACCAGAAAAAGAAGAAGAGAAAGACCTAAGAGGAAAGATGCCAAAATAAGCTAAGGTGATGGATCGCTAGCGATCCATCACCTATGAATCTCCAGTGATCCATAAAGCCTGCTCATGGACCCTCCAAACCTCTCGCATCATGATTCATTACCATTTATAAGTACGCTTTCCAAGTTTCATAGCATGCCAAACAATCTAGCTCAAGAAGTGAAGACTCATCTGATTCAAGCTATTTGGTCAAAATTATCAAACTTAAAATGGACCTACAAAACTCATACGAAGTCGGATTGACTTGAAATTTTGGGAGAACATTTAGAAAACATAGAAGAAGGCTCACAAAAAAAATGAAGTCATTTAGAGTTGATTTGACGAATCGCTAGCGAACCATCTAGAGTGGGCCCTACCACCTCAAATTTTTATGGTGGGTCCCTAACACTGTCTAGAGTGTTGCTGCAAAGTTTCATTCGATTTCGTTAAGATTTGGGCGAGTTTTGGATGATTTTTCTGGACCAGATGACCCATGAAGACGGATAATCAAACTAACTCCAAACGACTTGATATTTGGACAAGGCACTCAAATAGAAGATAGGAAGACAACCAAATAAAGATCACTCAAAAATATGCTAAGTGGATGGATAGCTAGCGATCCATCCCCTATGGATAGCCTACGATCCATCAAGATAGGTCAGATCGCCCTCAAACTTTCTGAGCTCCTTCATACCACTAAGTAAAGGCTTCTGGTAGAAAAGTATCCTAAGTTGATGGATAGCTAGTGATCTATCCCCTATGGATAGCTAGCGATTCATAAAAATGACTTAGATTGATTTGAGATTTTTGGTGATGACTTGGCATAACAACTGGACTCTTCTGCACCTGGACTTTTGGCCCAATACTCGCTGAACTTCCCTATATACCCACCTACCTGCAACTAGAGATGGATCTTTTTAGGAGAGAGAGCCGCCGTTACTCTATTGGAATTCCTTCACTTCTTCAACTTTCTTCTCCCTCGCAAAAGTTATCAAGGGGGTTACTGTGATTCTTCAGTCAACCCTTGAACTTATGACTTATTCTAACTCATTGTAACTTAGATCTAAGGACTAACTAGTTGATATCCAGAGAGATTCAACTCGTATAATCATAATAAAGATTGATTGAAGTTGACATAGGCCAAAGTCAACCGAACCACTATAAAAATCCGGTGTCTCTTTTCTTACTTCTGCTTTTTATTTGTTGTTTATTTGAGATTTGTGCTGCTGATTATCTGCACTGGTGCTTTCATACTTGATCCAGGGTGTTGATCCATTTTTTGGGTTAACATTTTGGTACTTTCACTAAGAACCTTGAAAGAGATCTGAAGAATTGAAGTTTGAATCTAAGATTTAGAGAGATGAGTATGTCTAATACTACATATAGAGTTGTAGCAAGTCAACCGGAGCCTGGAGGCAGCCAGGAGGTGTCCTCAATTTCTCATTAACCCATCTATGTGATTAGAGAAGAAATGAAAATAATGATGAAGGAGATGCAAGATGGGATCTTTTCTAGGCAATAAGAGATGATGGATAGCTTCTTCTAGAGGATGGAGCGGCTAGGGATGGCTAGATCTGCAGGGAATTGGAATCAAACTCCAGAGAACGACATAGGAGCTGCTGGAGTTGGATTGGAACAAGGTGGAGTCTTGCCCCCATGCCTAGAGCAACCGATACTTGGGGGCAACACTGGAATAAACAATAGGACCCAATGCAAGAGCATCTGGAGTTAGAGCAAAACAAACTGAAATAATGCCCACACGACTTGGGGGCATGATATATTTGGATCTAGGATGATCTTTAACACCTGGAATGGGTGATGTTGGAGCTAGAATAGCAAATCAGAGTACGAATACATGACCGCATGAGCCGAAACCAGAAGCCCACAGTTGGAACAGGGGTAGGTCCGTCCCTTACTCTCTATCTTCTGCTTTTTCTGCCCTCACTAATCTCAAGCGCTTGCACGTATACGGGATCACGAACGGTCCCTAGGCATGCTCTGAGCTGGATGCATGAAATGACTATTTAGGACAGTAATAATCTCAGGCCGCTTATACGTGTACGGGTTCCCGAACGATCCATAGACACGCTCTGAGTCGAATCACTGAGATGACTATTTAGGACAATAATGACCTCGGACCGCTTACACAAGTATGAGACCTAGATTGGTCCCTGGGCACGCTCTGTGTTGGATCTCCGAGGTGAACATTTAGGATTTCTACTTGTTTTGATTCTTGGTTGTTTGATTTCTGCTTATTTCTTTTAATTTGAATATTTGAATTTTGAAAAATCCATATACGATTGTGATGATTGATATTGATTGCCTTAGTGTCCCACCACGGGACCAGAGTGTAAGGTGCAAGTCTCCTTGCAAGAGAGCAAGTGGATGGACTTGTACGATATTAATCGCCATAGAGTCCTAACCAAAGAGACGGGGCCGAAGTGCAAGAAGTAAGTCCCCTCACCGGAGAGTGAGTAGATGGGCTTACTTAATCCCCCTTAACTTAACAAACAAACGATCCGGAGAGATCATCCCCTTAACTTAAAACATTAAACGACCCAGAGAGATCGCGCATTAAACTTAAATGATCAGGAGAGATCGAGCCTTAAAACAAATTTGATTTAATAAAAGGATTTGAATGCCTTATAAATAGAATAAAACTGATAAATCCTGGATGAACATAGGATGATCTCGATATATGATGTGATTCTGATATATGATGTGATTTTTGATATATATTGTGATTTTGATATATGATATGACAACTCTGAATGAGAAGCAAAATGATAATGATGTAAATCTCAAATGAACATGGGAAAATTAGAGATATGTGATGTAAATGGAGATATGTGATGTAATTGGAAATATGCGATGTAATTGGAAGCATGTGATTTAATTAGAGATATGTGATGTAATAACTCCGAATGAAATCGAAATGATTGTGATGTATAGATTACATTTGGGTAGAGTCTAATGTCTTAGGATGTAACTGGTTTGGAATGACTTGTAATTGGCAAGAGAATCCAAAGGAACTGAATGATTCACCAAGGCTAAAGTAGCTAAAAAGCTCAATTATCGAAGACTAGAGATGGGAACTTATTCTTAAACAATGCACACCTTTCATTCAAAATGCGTACTTTGGGGGGCAAGTGTTAACTGTGTTTTTAACCCATCAAAATTTAATAAGAATTAGAACATTCAGACTACGCCAGAATAACTCAAGAATCAACCAAAAGGACCAGAAAAAGAAGAAGAGAAAGACCTAAGAGGAAAGATTCCAAAATAAGCTAAGGTGATGGATCGCTAGCGATACATCACCTATGGATCGCTAGCGATCCATAAGGCCTGCTCATGGATCCTTCAAACCTCTTATGCAATATACAAATTTCTCATGCATCCTGTGTTTTGTGTGTTACTTGTGGACATATTCTCCTCGATTTTATAACATTTTTACTTCTTTTTTATGACAAAGGGGTAGAAAGTATGATGAAAAGAGGAGCACTTATTAAGGGGAAGATTATATATACATGTCTTACGTATAGTTGTCATCATCATATAGGTGGAGATGTTAGAACCCAGTTTGTATAATTATTTTAATGACGACAACTATACATATATACATATCTCGTATACTATTTTATATAGGAATTTAAAGACGATGATGATTAAAAGAGACTAGAAGAAAGAAGCAAAGTGACGATCATCGACAAATTGAATTGAACAGTATGTATTTGTTTTTAGATTTAAATTGTAAAAATCTCTAAGATGTTCATATGCATATACACATAGCATTGGCATACAAGATTTCCAATATAAAAGCCAAAAGTTATTTAATTTTTACATGGTTCCATATCAAAAAATCATTTTACAAAGGCTCGGCCGACTAAATACAAATTCAATCGACCGAGGGTAGTCCACTGAATTTGTATTTAGTCGACTTAAACTAGTCAACTGCTAACTCACTTCAGTCTTTAAATTTTTGTCATCTTCTCTACAATATTTTATATTCATGTTCATTAGACTTGCGACCATTCCCGGTATACTGAATAAATAGTAATGGCTATTTTCTAAAACAACACTTCGAAGGGATATGACTTTCTACTGTCTTTTCTTCAAAGCGGAATGACTTTCTAAAAGAATACAACTCTCTGAAGAAACTTTTAATTATTTAAATAGAGCTCAAGACTAGAAGTTCAGAACTTAACTAGCTATCTTGATTTCTAACTCTCTTGTGATCATTTGCTTTTTGAAAATTAATATTGTTCATTCACTCAAAAAATTACTCCGTACACTTCCTTGATCACATTGCACGCATTATTGAATCATCAAAGGAGATTATAGGAAGCTTTGTAACAGAAGTCAAAATCCATGTTGATAGAACATATCAGAGTGATCATTTTTATTTACTTTACTTTACTTTATTCGTGTTTAGCTTGATTATTGTTATTTACACATTTACAATAGTTAGCCACATTAGAGATCACGTACACTTTCAAGATGTATTCTTTCTCAATATATTCACATATAACCATTTAACATAAGTTAAAAGACAGAGGATTTAAACTGCACTTATAATGATTATTCTTGCTTCAGACACTTTAAAACATACTTCAACTTCACACACAATCACACCAAATATGTAAACACAAAGTCAAAGTCACGCTACATGTTTTAAAGGGTAAAAGAAGTGAATATACATCATATATTGTTGTCATTTGCTTTCATAAGCAAGTATGGTCTACAAGTTATGACTTCATCAGTTAATGTCTTAAATTTATATTCAAACATAACATATTACACACATGTATACTTTTCAATGGTGAGTTAACTCACCCAAGCCTACGACCAAGCACAAGCTACTAGAATCATAAGAAAATTTACTATCATCCCCAAACATCTAATGCTTCTACCTTTAGCTCACTTTTGCACTAGGCCATGCTCGCCCTCTCCTTTAATGCTCATGGCTCTAGTATGTTTAGGGGTTTGTGCTCCATTTCTTCAACTTTTGCTTTTCTATTCCTCATTGCTATGATGTGCTAAGTCTTATACTTGAGTTTGGTGAAGTTTGGAGAAGATTTACTTTGATAAAGGATTGATTATGGAAGATAGAAATGTATTAACACTAAGTGATTTCTACCTTTTTAATTTTATAAAAAGTGGTTAATGTAACCTTAAGGGTGCAGTTGTAGAGTTAATTCAAGAGGTCACTTCCACCTCCAAAACTCCTTGGAAAGTCACAAAGGAGCCTCCCCCTCACATGCTACTTTACACCTCGCTTTCCTAAAACAAATATCTTTTTACTATTCAGCAAAATCTCTTCAGCCCTTTGACATCCCCTATGACATCATCCTACCCACCATTAGTGCAAAATATTTTTAGTTGCTAATTAATTACATGTTAATATATTAGACAAGTCCAAAAGATTCAACCAACATTTATCGAGTAAAAAAGCTGTTTATCGAAAAATCGATTTTCGGCTACATTATCGATATTTCTTCGAAGGATTTATTTTTGTAAAAATGTTTCAAAAACAAGTTTACCATCATTAAGTTATTAATTAATAGGGAGTTAATAAGGTTATAAAATCTATTTTAATCACATTAAATCCAAATTCAAATATTTAAATAATTTAGATATTTAAATACGGTATGTTCAAAATTCTATGTCTTCACCAATTCTGCTAGTATCATGTCGGCGGAACAAGAGTATTTGGACTTTGTTACGTTGATGTTGGAAATTGATGGTCCAAAGACTGATCTTATGATTGTTGGCATTTTTATCTTAGTATATTTTTGTTAGTTGTACTTTTTTAGATTTTTTTTGTTTGAATTTGTAGTAAGGATTTATTTTTGTATTGAAAATCGTATTTATATTTCTGTTATTGCTTATTGAATATAAAATATAAAGTTATATACATAATTTAAATTGTGTAATTTAATTTATAATTTTAGTTTAATTTTAAAAGTTGTATACATAATTTAATTTTTTAATTTCGGTGGCCTTACAAAGGTGTAGGGAATTAGCAACGCCATTATGACGCCAGTAAAAATTAGAAAGAAAATAAAGTAGGTGTCAAAAAGGCGTCCTTGATATTTTTTTTTCTCACAAAAACGTAGAAAGGTAATGATGTCGTTATGACGCCAAAGGTAATGTGTCGCTACCCAAAGTGGAGTCATTAAAGCATTAGTAATTACTGATGCTTTAGTGATGCCTTAGTGACGGCATATACATTTGCGACGCCATGTCGCGGCCGCGTAACTATGGAGTCACTAATTTTAATCAGAAATCAGCCTCCTTTCTAGTGGTGAAAATGATTTTCGGCCACATTATCGATATTTCTTTGAAGTATTTAACATTTTAAACATATTTCAAAAACAAGTTTATCATCATCGAGTTATTAATTAAAAATCCGGATTCAACTATTTAAATAATTCAAATATTTAAATACAATGTGTTCGAAATTCCGAGTCGTTACAAGTTCTGCTAGTATCGTGTTACCAGAGTTGGAGAAATTGGACTTGGTTACGTTGATATTGGAAATAGACGGTCCAAAGCCTATTCTTGTGATTGTCCGCGTTTCTATCTTAGAATATTTTTGTTAGTTGTATTTTTTTTGAATTTTTTTGTTTGAATTTGTTGTAGGGGTTTATTTTTGTATTGAAAATTGTATTTATATTTCTATTATTTCTTAAATATTAAATATATATTAATTAAATGCATTAAGTAATTATTGTAAATAAAAAATAAACACGACACATTTCATGTATCCAATATCTAACTAAATTTTTGTCCAGAAATGGCACGACCTATTAGAAAAAACAATACAAAAATTATATGGTTTCACCCTGGGCGGTAGTATAGTTGGCTAAATGAGAAATAAAATCTCTACTACTAATAATAAGAATTCATTTAATAGACTTGAACCATGTCTTTTTAAAATACCAAATATGCTCTTGCTCTCGCCGTGCATCCGCATTTTCCCACACTTCTTCTGAAAGTAAAAGGCCCTAATTCCCTTTCCCATTCCCAACGATTCGAAATCTGAAACTTGCAATCGATCTCCATACCTTGTGCAGCAGCAACGATAATTATCAATTACGTACCGTCGCCAATTAACGACGATTACTCCTTACCGACGACTACGCTCAACCAACATCGACCCCATGTCTACCAGACTTCGAACACAGGCACCATTCCAATTTTCATTTCCTTTCCGCCATCGAATTTAAATTCCAATCTATTGAACTGTTGACTTGATGTGTGCAAGGAGGTGAGGTCAGGTCTGATTCCTGGGTTAGTTGATCTTCTGCCGTTGCTGTTGACTTGGCTGGCTTTGACGAGAGCCATTCTGAAAGTTCTGACTTAATGAGTAGGTGTTCCATTTTCGATTTTGGTTGCTGTTTGCTCTGTCCAAAAAAAGAAAAGAAAAGAAACACTTTGCCATACAAATATTTTATTTTATTTTATTTTCATCTATTGTTTCTTTTGAATTTGAGTTGGTTTACAATGATTTTCTGTCTTGCACATGATTATATATTGTTTACTGACATTCCTTTGTCTATTATGTGCACTTTTTTTACTGACATCAAGACATTTTTATGAAGATTTGAGTTCCATCTATATTCATTTTTGTTTTGTTAACAAGATATTCATATATTAGGCTGTTGTATTCATTTTTCTTAGCTTAGACCGTTGTTTCTTATATTAGTGTTGGGTAATGCTTTGTAGAAAAAAAACTAATGCTACGTGATTTTATAGAAAAAATCTGTGATGATAACGAGACTGTTAAAGAACCATTTACCTTGGATGTTCTAAGGTAAATGTTGTCAAAACATATTTTCTTATATGGAAAGATACAATTCTCTTCATCGTCGGATTGAGTGAATACACATTAATTTTAATTATTTTAGATACTGGAGTTCTTGTTATGCTAATTTTGTTGGTTTTATAAGCTGTTTATCTTATGCTACATGGTTGAATTTAGTTGTGAGTGTGAACACAGAATTCATACAATAACGGACAAGAACTATTGTTCATTTTCGACCTAGATTGTTCTATGTTATGCGATTGGATGAGTTAATGATTGTCTTTGAAAATCGAAATAATAGTAATTATAGTAAAATAATAATTTAAAGGGAAATTAAAATAGTATTCTTATGCTTATATCTAGACCACTAGAAGCAAAACTGAAAATAAATTCAAAATATCCCCTAATTGAGCATAGTGATTTGAAAATTGAAGGAATATAAACTTGACAAAAAAGCAAAGAGGGTATCATTTACTACACAAAAGATAATTTTTAAATGCAAATAGTTTATTCTCGAGTGAAAAAACCACTGAAAAAATAAGCGATGTTTTATAATTGATGTTCAAAAAAATGTTCTTATGTGGTGCATATAGATCTGTACATGTCAACATGCAAGAACTGAGGATAAAAATTGGAAATCTTTCAGGTATGCCCAATGTGCTGAGCAGGCCCATATTCATTCGACAAAATAGCTAATTAATCACTCCTTACATGTCTACCAGACTTCGAACACCGGTACCATTTCAATTTTCATTTCCTTTCGGCCATCGAATTTAAATTCCGATCTATTGAACTGTTGACTTGATGTGTGTAAGGAGGTGAGGTCAGGTCTGATTCCTGGGTCAGTTGACCTTCTGCCATTGTTGTTGACTTGGCTGGCTTTGACAAGAGCCATTGCTGAAAGTTCTGAATTAATGAGTAGGTATCCCATTTTTGATTTTGGTTGTTGTTGCTCTATCCAAAAAAGGAACAGAAAAGAAACACTTTGCCATACAAATGTTTTATTTTATTTTATTTTCATCTATTGTTTCTTTTGAATTTGAGTTGGTTTACGATGATTTTCTGTCTTCCACATGATTATATATTATTTACTGACATTCCTTTGTCTATTATGTGCACTTTTATCGACATCAAGACATTTTTATGAAGATTTGAGTTCCTTTTGTATTCGTTTTGTTTTGTTAACATGATCTTTGTATATTAGGCTGTTGTATTCAATTTTCTGAGCTTAGACTTTTGTTTCTTATATTAGTGTTGAGTAATGCTTTGTTGAAAAATAATAATAATGCTATGTGATTTTGTAGAAAAAAACTGTGATGATAACGAAACTGTTAAAGAAACATTTACCTTGGATGTTCTAAGGTAAATGTTTTCAAAACATATTTTCTTATATGGAACGATACAATTCTCTTCATCATCGAATTGAATGAATACATATTAATTTTAATTATTTTAGATACTGGAGTTCCTGTTATGCTGATTTTGCTGGTTTTATACGCTGTTTATCTTATGCTATGTGGTTTAATTTAGTTATGCGTGTGAATACAGAATTCATACAATAACGGATAAGACCTATTGTTCATTTTCAACCTAGATTGTTCTATGTTATGCGATTGGATAAGTTAATGATTGTCTTTGAAGACCGAAATAATAGTAATTATAATAAAATAATAGTTTAAAGGGAAATTATAGTAGTATTTTATGTGTATATCTAGACCGCTGAAAGCAAAACTAAAAATAAAGTCAAAATATCCCCTAATTGAGCATAGTGATTTGAAATTTGAAGGAATATAAACTTGACAAAAAAGCAAAGAGAGTATCATTTACTGCACAATAGCTAATTTTTACATGCAAATAGTTTATTCTCGAGTGAAAAAACCACTGAAAAAATAATCAATGTTTTATAATTGATGTTCAAAAAAATGTTCTTATATGGTGCATATAGATCTATATATGTCAACATGCAAGAACTGGGAATAAAACTTGGAAGTCTTCAGGTATGCCCAATGTGCTGAGCAGGCCCATATTCATTCGATAAAAATGAGTTTGGAAGTCTTTCAGGTATGCCTGCTGAAAATATGATTGGGTCAGAGGCTGGGCTACGGTGGAAGGCCCTAAGCAATATTTGGGTTGGGCCGTTGGGGAGAATTAAATAATTGGTGGGTTGAATTCTAGAAATTTAAATTAGGTTGCCAATTTGGATCTGAAACAAAGGCATCTGCTTGGTTAAATGTTGAGTATCATTGTTGACGGGGAGGAAATTCACTACAGAATTGGGCCTAAAATTTGTGGGCTTGAAGTTGCTGCACGGGTTGTGACATAGAACAGAGGGGTGCTACATGTAGAATTACAAGCTTGGATTGAAGCAGTATGAATCTCCAATTGTGGACATAAGGTCACTGCACTTGATGATGACGAGGACAAACCAACGCTTCTGGGATGATTAACTTTAGAGACTTACACCATTTCTGTCGTGGAGCCCGCTTGAGTAAAGGGGATGAATTGGAGAAACGTAAACCATAAAATGATGAAATTCTCCACAACTTGAAATCCATGTAATAGTAATGAAGATTAGTAATATTTTTCACTTACTCTTTTTGTGCAAGTCATAAAAAATGTGAGGTTACTGCATGTACTTTGTATAACTTAGATTGCATAGTATAGAATTACTATATGTAGGAGGACAACCATTTATATTTGCTCAACTCTTCATGAAGCCGCCCTGTACTATGATGTTGTAGAATCAGGCTTGGGTAGGTGGGTAACAGATAGTCATATTCTATGGTGTATCAGCCTGTACGTTGATGATGCATTGGAGAGGTGAAAATGCAAGTAGCAGGATTGATGTAAAGGTTTATAGGTACTGAAGAGCTGGAGTGTGCAGGAAGAAGGGTTAAGTGAAACTGAAGTGTGCAGGGAGAAAAGGGCTGGGCTCGGTTGCGTGCCTGCTGAAGGTGCTAGCGTAGGAGGTAGTCAGATTGTGATAGTTGCGTAGGATGTCGACCAGGTTGTGAAGGCGGAACTCTGACTCAGGTGCTTCCTACCATACATTTTTATTACTCTAATCATCTATTTTATTTATCCTATAATCTATACCAATATATAAGACCTGAATTTCAATTTTGATTTGTTTCCAAAGAGTTTGATTGACATTTGCTTTAAAATATATGCATTAAAATCGTAGAATGAAATAATATTCCATTATAATGTATTACCTTATACGATAATACCGAAAGTAGTAATATTGATTGTGCACTGACACACACACACGCATATACTCAAATTTAGTTATGAATGAGTCCTTGCCACCGCCACATGCAAGGAGGCTAATCTGAAAGACTAAGACAATCTAAATATCAGGTATGTGTGGACAAATTAGGTTCTTCTCTTTGACCAACAACTCCATTGCTTATATGATATCACTTAAATAATCTCTTACGTAGTAGTTCTTTACATCAAATATTGTTTTTATTTTTCTACCAAATGATGATGCTACATAATTTGATTCTTAATGATTATTTTAAAGGTTGAATCAAAACATAATTTTATTTGGTGAGTATATATTATAAACAATACCTTGAATAAATTGTCCATTAGACATTGTCCGTTGGTCTATGTTTAGATAATCTTTCTAGCAACTCCTATATATAGTTATACACACACTTGTACACACATATCAAGGAAAGATGGAATTGGACGTGACACTTGCCTATGATTCATTCACTTTCAACATTTGTTTTGCGCTATCATGATTCATTTCAATATTTGTTTTGTATTATCATGATTTAAAATTTATAATAGTCATTTTGTATACTAAAAGAATAAATAGATAAATGTGGTTCATTGATAATAACTTCTGGATGGAATTCAAATATCCTGCATCATTTTTTTCAGGACATCACATGTTTTCAATTCCAGGTTAGCAAATGATGATACATGATGATTTATATTATTTAGCATAATCAGGTGATTATCAAATTTGGTTTCTGGAGTAGAGAGACCAACTTAAAAATAAATCTTAACACGTGGCCTCGGATAAAGGTTTCAAAGGTAGCTCTTAGATTATTTTTTCAACATGTTTATTTGTTTACGGAATATTACTAGAACACTTATTGATGCACAGTATAACACAACAGAAAATGAGGGATTTATGAAATTAACATTTTAATTATTATTCTACTATTTTTTGGATATGAGGACTTGGTTTTAATCCATAAATTGAATAAATAGATTTAACTATGTATAGTATCAATGATCTTTCTTTGTCTTTGCCACTACATATATGTGAAGAAAAAAGGGTGTTGCTGAATGGAAAAGAAAATTCCAGTTAACTAAATCTATTTGTTATTAGGAATTTACCAAGGATACCATAACTATTACTCTACAGATTAGCAGATGCTGCAAACCCCTACCATTTGAACACATAAACCCCTACCAAGAGTATTACTCTATGTCTAATGAAATTTGGTAATATATACCATAGTCAAGTCATTGTTATAGTTAAACTTATCTCCAATATGTCTTATTTGTGGATATACATTGCTCACTATAGTATCATATTTTACCAAGCAATTTAGGTCAGTTGGGTCAAGTTGCTCTTGAATTTAACTTTAAATCCAAGCCATGGTAAAGTTGTGTTAATGAATGTTCTGGATAGATGGAAATAATATCGACGTTAGAATGTGAAGGTCTAAGTGTTCACAAATTAATACGTAGCTTAGATAATGCAAAACAAGGGCTGTCTCATTTATTTCATGTTAAATGGTAACAAATATAAAATAGATGACTTCCATTATTATATTGATAATTTCGGGAATCTCATGAGTGAACTCCTATCAGTCAAATATTGTTAAGTTACGCATTAGTATTTATTGTTTTATTGCTTTTTTGTATGTTGAATTGTGATTGGTTGAAAGTTTTGTTAAAGTACAAATTACATTCTCAATAATAAAAATGTTGTTTTCTCTTTATGAAATTATTATGTGTTGTTGTAAAACTTTTGCATATTTCATTGTTAATTTGTGTAATCTTATATGCTTAATTTTTTCAATTTTGTTTCAACAAATGTAGGTTGTTGCAAGCGCGATTGGAAAGTCTACCAAGTTAGCTAGAATAAATAGCTCATTCATTGTATGGATTCAACTCTGTCTGCAAAAAATTGGTTGATCATACTGCTAGGTGCAGTGATAGTACAAGGGTTTCCAACAATCACTGAATTGCATGTTTGTTAGACAATAGTTTGAGCATGACCGGTTGTTGTTTGATAATGCTTTTTGAATATGTGGGTTGTATTATGTTGTCATATACTCGCGGGTTGTATTACTCATGTTGAATTTTTTGTCGATCATATGTCAAAGCGTCTTATAACATGATTTTGTTGTTAGCTCATGAAATTTAGTTCATGTACTCCATGCCTTCCTCTCTCTTCTATTCATATTGCTATATGCTCAAGGTCTTATGAAGTCATATGGTATAGTTTTTATTGCTTCCAATGGTATACGTTACTACTAAATTAGAACTCTTTCTTTGCTGCTTATGCTGGATGAGTAATTTTGTCCAAGAAAGAGATGTATATGACCACATTTCATGTGGGAGCCCAAGTAGAAGTAAGCTTCATCCACTCTAATTATATCTATCCTTATTTGGTTGATATCTGCTGTGGGAATGCAGCAACTCTAATAGAATCAGTTACAAAAAACACTCAATTATATACATAGAGAATTAACATAAAATCAAAATACATTGAGAAAAAATTAATAAAATAGTATGATTTAAGTTCATGTACAACATAGTTTGACAAAATAATTGGTTTAAACAAAAAGAGGTACATATAACGTTATTGTTTGTTTGTTACAGGTCGAATCTTACTATTCATATACACTGAGCCAGATCATTAGGCAATTCAAAGGTGGTTATCTATATTTGAATGTGTTGATGTGGCAATCGACCATTTCACTGATTTCATTGTCATTGTTCATTAATAGCTAAGCTATAGAAATATGGCTCAGCGATCAAATGCACGTCCACCTGGACGTGCGTATATACTCGTACTAATAATTTATACAGTGTAGTTTCATGACTTTGCTGCATGAACTCTAGTCTAGTTTCATTACGGGTTCACGCACAATCAACTTTCGTCCATCCACTGCCACTATTTTATTTTTTTGCAACTCCCATGCTTTCATGTTCATTCATTTTTACTTCTTAATTTTAGTGGGTCCCATGATATAAAAATAGAAATATTTTAATATACGATTATAGAAAATGTTAATATGGAAAAACTTTAGTTTCAAACATATTTATGTAATTAATTAAATCCAATACTTCATGTTCTTACTGAAACGTAGACCAGTCAAAATATGACCCAATCCATTAACCCAACCCATTTATCATACTTATAAATAGGTTGGGTCAACCTATTTATGAATTTTATTAAATGAGTTATGGGTTGGGTTGATCCATTTTTAAAAGGGTTATAAATGGGTAACCCATTTACTCATTTATTAAAAACTTAAAATTTAAAAGTATAAATTTTGAAAATAAGAATTTTGAACACACATTGTAGTTTTTCATGGAGACTGACAGTTGTGCTTAGAAAATAACAGACTACCGCATCCTCATATTTGAACTCCACCTAGTACAGAAACCGCTATTTTTTTGTTCAGACTGCAATAACTTCTTCATGCTAACTAGGAATTAGGCGAGATTTCGACCAATGAACTCCCACCTATATTACAGACAATATGGAATACTCAGATACTTCATCTTGTGAACGCATACTGTAGTTCTCCATGAGGACTGACGGTTGTACTTAGAAAATAACAAGTTACCACATCCTCATATTTGAACTCTGCTTAGTGCAGAAGCCGCTATTTTTTTGTTCAGACTGCAATAACTTCTTCATACTGACTTGGAATCAGGCGAGACTTCGACCGATTAACTTCCACCTAAATTACGGACAATATGGAACACTCGGATACTTCATCTTGTGAATGCACACTGTAGTTCTCCATAGGGACTGACAGTTGTGCTTAGAAAATAACTGGTGACCACATCCCCATATTTGAACTCCGCCTAGTGCAGAAGCCGCTATTTTTTTGTTCAGACTGCAATAACTTTTTCATACTAACTCGGAATCAGGGGAGACTTCTACTGATTAACTCCCACCTAAATTACGGACAATATATAACACTCGGATACTTCATCTTGTTAACGCACACTGTAGTCTCCATGGAGACCGATAGTTGTACTTAGAAAATAACATGCTGCCACATTCCCATATTTGAGTTTTGTCGAAAATTAGAATTAAAATTTTAAATTTTTAAATTTTGATTTTTAGCGAAATTCAAAACATAAAAATTAGAATTAGAATTTTTTTTTTATTAGTCAAATAAAATTTAATTCTTTAAATGGGTTAAATGGGTAACCCGCCTTATTAAATGGATTGGGTCGTAAATGGGTTGGGTCATAAATGGGTCAAAAACAATGGGTCATAAATGGGTTGGGTCAAACTCGACCAACTCATTTTGACCCGACCCAACCCGTTTGACAGGTGTAAAATGAAATGTATTAATTTTTCAAGTGTAAATATGTATGTATACTAAATTGATGGCTTAGTATATGTTGACTCAAAATATATAAATCCTTATAGTGTTCCCGTTAGCATAGTTTTTTCAGATTGCACCATAAATAATGTGAAAAATAGTCTCATCCATTAATTATTTATGTTAAAATCATGTACCGACCTTTTATGGGTAGGTTAGGCAAAAATGAATGCTTATTCAACGTATTATTAAAATTTTAAACATGAGATGTCTAGGTAAAATTTTAAATTTATCAATATGACGTATTTTTGAATATGGATAGAATTATTTATATATATCCAGTATGTTTGACAGCTTTAGCGTTCCTCGTAAAACTAAAGAAAAAATAAATACAGGTTCCCAAGATTCTATAGATACATTATTATATTACATGAACATTTGTACTGCATGCGCTTGCATTGGATGCATGATAAACGAGGAAAGATATTCGGCTTTAATTCTGCATTGAACTTTTAACCTTTTTCATACAATCAACTTTGGGAAATATACAAATGGGGCAAATTCTAGTGCATTAATTATTTTTTATCCGCGTCCAAATATACATTTATTTCATCAAGGTATCCCGACTATCTAAAGATCACATCATTTTTCCTATCCAAGCAATTAATTTATTGCCATAAAGCCCTAAACATGCAAGTAATATTTCTAGACAAATAATCATCTTGGTCCATTTTTTATGGTCTTCATGTACCCTTTTAAAATCCACCTATTCAATCTTTCCTTTTTTGATTTTTATATAAATTAAAAAGGAAGAATGAATGGTGAGGATTTGTGTGGTCCATGCGACCATACAGAATATGACCAGACGATTTGCTCTCATATTTGTACGGAATGCTAATTCAATTCTGTATTCCAAACAAAATCTTACCCACATAAAATCAACTTAAGAAGTATACATAGGACATGCAGCAAATATTATAATTTAAATAGAATAAGTTAATTTAATAAATAATAATCCAGAAAGAACATTTATTAACAACGAGATTTTTTGACATGTGCAACGCATGTGCGTATAAAATTCCTTTATTAAATTATTAAATTTATAATTTCTATGCAGTTTTGATAAAAACAAATTAAAAATATTTAAAAAATGCAATTTTTTTATCGAAATAGGGGTTCAAAGTTATAATGTTATTTACGTTTCAAAATTTAAATTTGAAAATAAATGTTAATCTTTAACCTTTGTGAAATCCGAACTTTTGACCTCTTGTTTGCACATAAAGATATTTTTAAAGATTTGTAATCGGAGTAAAAGATTGTGCTTATATTCTAATTAATAATAAAAGATTTCACTTCTATTCTAATTATTAATAAAGATTTCATATAAAAGTATTTTTGAAAAACTTCGCGGTCGGAACAAATGATTGCACTTCTATTCCAGTTATAAATAAATATTGCGCTTCTATTCTAATTATTAATAAAAATTGCATATAAGAGTATTTTGAAACCACGCGGTCGGATCATAATATCACGCTTCTGTTTCAAAATATTAATAAATATTCATAGTTTATATTAAGCAATTAATAATTTAAAAAATGATAATTAATATTGTATAACAAAATTAATTAGTAATTAATAATCTATGAATTATGACTCATAATTATAACCATAAAAAAAACCGCAACATCGTAAAAAAAAAATATTTGTGCGTGAGTGTGTAGTATTTTTTGTTAGTTTATAATTTTTAAACAAACAAAAATTATATTTTTATGTCAAAATTTTGGTATAAATCGAATACAATGTTATATATGTTATTTGAGTGTTGTAATTTGTAATGGTTTGAATATTCTTCTGATTTTACGCTAGATTCATGTTCAGAAAAGAGATTCCGATACAAGGTATTAAATATTAGAAAAGGAGAAAAGCCAAGTTAAGCACAAAATTAAAAAGAAAAAAAATGCGAAATTCAAAACGTTACAAAGTTTTTTATTTCTACAGTGACGTTTTTGCAAAAATTGCTTCTTAGCTTAGAGCAGCTGTGGTCATTAACTGCAAATTTATCTAATTTCCATCTAAAGTAATTGTAATTATTTTTTTCTTCTTCTATTTCCGCGCACCCTCCTCCAATTACACATAATAATCACCAAATTCCAGCCTGTCTTTCTCTTTATATAAACCCCTCTACTTCATGTTCAGGTCACTTGCTCTATTCAGATATTCCAGAAAAATAAACCAAAATTCTACTCAAAAAACAAGAACTCAAATACCGAGAACAAAAAAAAAAAAAAAACAATGGGAATGTGCATGTCACACGGATCCTCCTCGGTGGGCACCAAATCGTCGTCGAAGCTCATCCTACCGGAAGGGCAGCTCCAGGAGTTCGACCACCCGATTAGACCTTCCTACATTCTCGAAAGAGACTCTGACCACTTCATTTGCGACGCCGACGACATGGAGTTCGAGGGCTACCTAACCCCTCTCAGATTCAACGAGGAGCTCAGGCTCGGCCAGATTTACTTCATGCTTCCTAAATCGATGCTGAAGCGTCCGATCTGTTCCGAGGACTTGGCCAGATTGGCCGTGAAGGCGAGTAAGGCGTTGGTGAATGGACGGACGCCGTTGGATTTGGGTCTGACGGTGGAGAAGAGGAGTGAAAGCCGGAGGAGTAGGAGAGGTGGTGCAGCTGGTAGGGGAAGAGGGAGAGGGAGTCGATTTGCTACGGAATTGAGCGTGATCGTCGAGTGATGATCCCAAGTGAGGTTTTTAGTTTTGTGTACAGCAAATGAATCGGAGGTTTTAATCTTCTGATGTCCGAATCTGTTAGTGAGAAATATGATCTTATGATGTTCAAATCTGTTTGTGAGAAAAAATGATTTTTATCTAGCAACTCCATTTTGCCTATTTCTGATTCATCGAGACCAGGGTCATTTTCTGATCAAAGTATTTGATTATTTTACAAACTAAAATTGATCAGCTTTTTAATAACTCCAAATATTATACTATAGAGCGTAGCCTTGATTTTTATTTTCAATCTTTTCCCCCTACAATCATAATTAATTCTCTTCTGTTAATTTACTTCTGCACTTTAATCCCTCTTGCTAAACCGCTGATTTCTGTTTCTCTTGAATAAATAATATACAGATCACTGTATATATGAACATGTAATATTACTTACTAAACTATTAAAATCATTAGCTGTTGTGAAAGCTTTAGTTTTAACCGATTTATATAAATTGTCTCCGCAATCCCTAACACACATGGTTGCTTCAAGGTTATTTTACAATAATAAAATGAGGATCCATTTACCCAACTTATTTTCGAGCTTCTGAAATGAAATTTTAAATAGTAACGTGTAATTATTTTTAAACAACAATTATAAGTAGATAAGTAGAAAAGTTGTGTATAATTTGAATTCTAAGCTAAAATAAACAACACAATTTAATTTGCTTAACTTATGAAATATATCCATCAGTCAGAAATCAGTCAGAAGGAGTGAATTGTTGATTCTCACTTTTCTACCTAGTCACTTTTATGTGTTTCTTATGAGAAATTACAAAACAATAAAGCTGGAATAAGTTAATGGCAATTAAGTTTTGACTACTTACAAGTAGCATTCAAACATGCTCTACATATATACACATACATTTAAATGTGAACAAAAAATAATTAGAAAATATAAAAATATATTTTTGTTATTGTTTTTGGAAAAAGGTTTTTAATTTTATTCATTTGGCAGTGCAAAATTGATAAAATAATCACATCTATACATAATATGTTTAAAACTAAAGGATATTCCCAAACTTAGGTTATGGGAAAAGAAAACTAAAACCAAACCCACCAAACCCCCACCCCCACCAACCAAAACCCCCGATTATGTACACAATGTAACGATCGATAAAAACAATAATCATATATATATATATATATATATATATATATATGTATGTATGTATGTATGTATGTATGTATGTATATAGACACATACTATTCTATTAAAGCTCGGCACCTCTTCCTTTTTTTCATCCATTTTCCTTACTATATTCATTGATTTTTATCATGTATTCATGTGATCCTTTTTAGCACATCTACCGCTCTATTTTATTTTAATCACTCCCAAACTTTTAGCGAATAAAAATCCTCTTCTTCAAAATATTTTAGCCTTAACTTTCCAAATCCTCATTAAAATCCCAGACAAGGTAATTTGTTACATCTACACTATTATGTAAAAAGTTCAGGGACAATATTTATCTCTCTTATCGCTTGCCTAAATGTTACATTAAAGTCCATTGTCTTTTTAAAACTTTATTTACATTTTGCATTAACAATGCCCTTATTTTTAGAATATGCCGCAACACATTAATGATATACAACTTTTGCTCTTCCGTTTGTTAAAAAATGATCTTATTTATTTTCTCTTAATCCTTCAAAATTCTATAACTTTAACCATAAATATGATAATTTTTATATATAATTCAATTCAAACTAAATGTGTTTTATGTTTAAAACTTCTACATTTTTTTAAAACATTTTCTTACCATAAAACCTGTTCTTCCCACATTAAGTCTGGATTCTCACTCAACTTTCACAAATCAAACAAATTGATTTATTTAAAACATGCCAAAAGTTATCTCATTATCCTAATTTGTAGCCTAAATTTACATTAAAGTCCATTTGCTCCTTAAAACTTCATTTATAGTTCCATTAGCAACGTTCTCATTTGTAAAATATGCCCTAACACATGACATACATGTTCTCTATCTTTTCCTTAATTCAAAAATGAATGTTACACATTAACTCTTAACATTTTAACTTTTTAAACTTCAAGCTTATTTTTACTATTAATAATGAGAATTCCATAAACTGATTTCATCCGTGTCTACCAATAATACCCTTCGGTTCAAGTAATCTTCGTTGCTTTCCGAAAACCCTAAATCAAAATCTATTTCGTTATCATATCTAAACTCCTCTTTCATCCCCTTGCCCTCTCTCCAACATCTCCTTCTAATACCTAGATAGAATCTGTAACTTCCACGAACCCTCTACCATTGTAATCGACAGAAAATCTCGCCTCCATCCTCCTCCTACCAGATTGTGGAACGCGATCGACCAGTGAAACACATCGAAAAAATGCAGTGCAATCATCTCAAAACTATCGCGACTTTTGTTAACCCAGTCCAAACAACAACCTCTTCCTCTAACTCAGTGCTCCATTTGTCCAGTGTTTGTCGACAAGGTACATGTATACTAAGTACTAATGCATTCTCTTTTGCCAATTCCGCATAATATTTATGTAACAAAAATTCTCTTATAATTTTTAGATAGTAACGATTTTGATGTTTACCTATGCTCATTTTTCTTTACACGAAATACCTATTAGGTTTCTATACCAAATTGATAAAGTGTTGCTAATGAGATTATTATTATTTTTATTTTAAAATTATGATTATGTTTTGTACCAGTTCATAAAGTGATAATACAATCTGTTATTATAATGTACATTATTAACATGATATTATGATATTACATCCACTATTTATTGGTATTACACATTGGGAATGTACGTTTTGTTGGTTAAAATTATGTCATGAAGCTGTTTTATAGATCACTTGATTCATTTTAATTAACCTAAATATTTTGTTATTTTAGATGCATCATGATGATTAAGGCCTAAATATGCAGATATCTTAAGCTGTGAGGAACCAGAGGTCCTAAATATGTAGATATCTTAAGCTGTGAGGAACCAGAGGTCCAGAAGCCAATCATGAAAGTAAATTTTGAAGTAAGGACGGTAAAGTAATTAATTTCCATATGATTAAATGACTGTTTTAACATTAGAATTATATACTCCTTTTTATGCTCACGTTTTTTATTTCCTTTACTATATCATGATGACCAATGCCTTAAAGTATATAAAGTTGTTGTTTTAAACTGATAGTCTAATTTTATCCATCTCAAAACTATCGCGACTTTTGTTAACCCAGTCCAAACAACAACCTCTTCCTCTAACTCAGTGCTCCATTTGTCCAGTGTTTGTCGACAAGGTACATGTATACTAAGTACTAATGCATTTTTTTTGCCAATTCCGCATAATATTTATGTAACAAAAATTAACTCTTATAATTTTTAGATAGTAACGATTTTGATGTTTACCTATGCTCATTTTTCTTTACACGAAATACCTATTAGGTTTCTATACCAAATTGATAAAGTGTTGCTAATGAGATTATTATTATTTTTATTTTAAAATTATGATTATGTTTTGTACCAGTTCATAAAGTGATAATACAATCTATTATTATAATGTACATTATTAACATGATATTATGATATTACATCCACTATTTATTGGTATTACACATTGGGAATGTACGTTTTGTTGGTTAAAATTATGTCCTGAAGCTGTTTTATAGATCACTTGATTCATTTTAATTAACCTAAATATTTTGTTATTTTAGATGCATCATGATGATTAAGGCCTAAATATGCAAATATCTTAAGTTGTGAAGAACCAGAGGTCCTAAATATGTAGATATCTTAATCTGTGAGGAACCAGAGGTCCAAAAGCCAATCATGAAAGTAAATTTTGAAGTAAGGCCGGTAAAGTAATTAATTTCCATATGATTAAATGACTGTTTTAACATTAGAATTATATACTCCTTTTTATGCTCACGTTTATTATTTCCTTTACTATATCATGATGACCAATGCCTTAAAGTATATAAAGTTGTTGTTTTAAACTGATAGTCTAATTTTATCCATGTCATAATGAGTTATAATTATATTCACAAGTGTGTGAAACATTTATATGAATTAACTTCTACCGTTATAAGAGGATGGATGAAATAAAAAAGATAAACTCATAATGAGTAAGGGAGCATGAGTTTATTTTGATTATGAAGATGAAAAGCAGGATGATGGTTAAAGCGAAAGAGAAGAAGTGATGGTGAACATATTGTTTATATTGGTAATTTCACATAGTAATGCGTGTGTATGTCTGTATGATTGTAATGCAATGCACTGATAAAATGGTTTATGTTAAACATGCATGGTAATGAACTAAAATATGACCCTTACTGGCTTACTGTGATATGAATGAGTCTGCTTTATATGTGACATTAAATGATTATTCAATAACGAGCATGAGAATACTGAACAAAAGTGGTGTCATCAGATTAAGCTAATTTAGAACCAAAGTTTAATGCATTAAAGGAAACAAATCATTTAGTATGCATGCTGCTAATAATCTGTAAAGTGAAACTCACTGTTGGTGACCCATCGGGTTGTAACTGGGTTTTCCAAATATTCATCGATAGGCCTATACATCCATGATTGTATCACAATCTAATCTATAGGGTTAGAGTACAGAATTATTAGTTGTTTGCTACTGTAACTTGATTGTACTGATTGCCCACTTTACATGCTATTAATTCATATATTTCTTTTATTGTAAACTAAATGATGTCATCTCCAGTCCATTCATGCAAAATGTAGTAATTCTAAAATTTATATAACCTAAAAGGATATAGCTTAAAGTATATTGCTTAATGATATCACCTCTAGACACTCATGTGGGATCATGAAGAGACCATATCATAATCTACATAGGAAAATCTAGCCCTACATTAGATCTGTTGACGACATTTCTCGATTTTGGAGCCAAAGTCCTAATTTCTTCAAAATTTTAATCGAACAATTCGCCGGTTTCTCCATCGTTGACCAATAATTTGCCTTTTTTGGGTGGTGTTGGATACATAGAAATGAAGCCAGTATAAGAATAATATATAATCATTGTTCAGGTTTAGGTGTTGCATACCTTATTTAACCTTTATTTTTTTATAATCGTTGTTCATCTCTGACCAATAATGGCTGTTAATGCACACATAAGTGTGTGTGTTGGAGTTTGCTTTTTAGTGATGAATGTGATGTTGGATTGGTGAAAGATTCTTGATGATCCACCTCTATCATGAGTTGTTACCCAAAATAATGTGCGGTAGCTACTTCTCTTATAGAGCGATAGAATGGATTGTCTTATACTCATATCAGTGGCGAAACTGCCCCCGACCAGAAACAACACCGACATCGGCAACGACACCCACTTTCCATACCCCTCCCCCAAGCCATCCTTCACCATGTTCGCATCTACTGCAAATGCAAAGAATCCATAACACAGCTGCAGACAATGCGACGGAAGTGTAGAAAATCCCTCCACCCCCAAAATCGCCATGTTTCGATATATAAAAGCGTAAAGGGATTTGAAGCTGTCGTTAAGATTTCCAATGTCGAAGGTTTTGTAGAAGAGGAAGAAGGTTAGGGGCACAATGATGCATCCCATGGTCGTGCCTATGGCTTGGCTGATGATCATCGATTTGGGCGAGGTTAGGGTTAGGTGCCCCATTTTGAAATCGTGCACTAAATCGGTGGATATAGAGACTACTATTTTTATCAGACCACAACTGATTAGACCAACGTTTACTCCTAAGGAGCTGCCTGCTCATGCGGAGAGGATGAAGAGCGCCACTTTGCCGTAGTTGTAGGCCATGTTCATGTTTGTGAGTCCTGCTCCATATGCGTTGCAGGATCCAAGTATAGGTGGCAATATGCATGAGATTACCACATGAAACCTGATTTAGAAATTTAAACATTATTTACCGTTTACCATGTTTAATCTGCACAAAACTCATTGAATTTCAACTTCGCCAGCTTATGTATGTGTACCATGGTAAGAAATTTGGAAGTTCTTCAAAATATTATTGAACGATTATTTATCATTGCAAAACCTATTGATGTCATACAAAAATCATTATGTGTTTCATATGCTAATCATAAAAAGAAAGTTACCATTTGACTTCAGGAAACATGCGTGGAATTCATATTGTGGATATTTTGGTGAAGACTATGAAGCTGGTGTATTTATGCCAGCATGGGATCGAGTCTTTCATGAAGGCTTCAGTTTTTTGGAGTCCATCTGAAATTGCAATGCTGTGATCAGGTACTGTAAAAGTAAAGTGCAAATTAGCAAAGTGTTTGTTCTATTGTTTGGTACATATTATATAATAATCATTCTATAAAAAACAAAAGGGAGAAAGTGGAAATACAAGAAGATAACTATTGCTTTGGGGAGAAGGAGAAGACTTATCGGTAATAATGCAGGGAGACAATACACTTATGGTTGCACAACAAAATGACTCAGTCACAGACAATGATAATTCTACCTTTGCATCTTGGGCATAAAATGTCGCCTAAAAGATTTGGGCATCAAGGTTCAATTCTTCTTCTATCCTTTAATATATAAATATGTTAATTCTTTGTATTAGTGGTGATGCATATTTGATATATGTACATAGAATAATTATGAAAGAGTGCAGTATAAAGGTTGTACAGTCATTGTGACCCTAATAACAGACAAAATTGATGTGTATAATTGCAAATTTATCAGTATTCATGATACAAAATGGTACTGCAAGCACTGTTTTTATAATTGTTTAATTGAAGACTTTTGACTACATTTAGGGCTACAAACAGCCTCTATATGAGGTACATATTCTTTTTTTTCGTTATTCTTTTACTAAAAGAGTATGCCCCCATTTTCCTTACTTTATTAGAGCCAACAAATTGGATAAATTTGCTGGAATTTTTAATTCAAAGGTGGATTTAGTGGATTTCGAGTCCCTGCCTTCATTGATTTTTTTTAATGAAAAGCAATATATAAATAAATGGAGAAAAAACGCCTTTCTCCGATGGCTTACAAGAAAACAAGAAACAAGGAATTGCGAAGGACTGCAAAAAATCAAAACCGCCAACAATGAGCGGAAAAGCAAAACAATAACTACAATAGATAAAAAAACAGCAGTGTACAACAACACCACCCGAAGAAACAGCACTAGAAGTGATAATCAGTCCACCAACATACACAAACCCGCCTTGACCCAGAGGAAAAGGCCAGACCACCAAACCAATCCAAAAGGAGAGCAAACAGTAAGGCGCAATAACAACAGGACCAGGGGAAGCTCACTTCAAGGAAGGGAGCCAGAAGCAACGAAGATAAAACTCCCAGAAAAATCGAACAGAAGACGCCGATAGGGGACGGTGGCAAGCGGAGCAGCCAAGACGCCACCAACAAACAACGAGCAGCAAAAAAATATAGGAAGACCAACCAAACCATCCATACTACTGTAGAACAACCACCAAAGAGCCAGCGAATAAAAGAAAGCAGGTCCCCAAAACTAGACAACCAGATCACAACCCGAGCCAAAGAATAAGCCGAAGAAACCTGTATCTGGGAAACTAACAAACACATT
Source organism: Allium fistulosum (assembly GCA_030737815.1). NCBI lineage: Eukaryota > Viridiplantae > Streptophyta > Magnoliopsida > Asparagales > Amaryllidaceae > Allium > Allium fistulosum. The sequence goes on along the minus strand of CM060902.1, from coordinate 369,851,744 downwards.
AAATACCAACACGAGGGGGGGAGGGGGAGAGAACGTCGGATGATGGCCAACGCTCGATCGCAGAGTTCAACCTATTCCTAAACGTGCGTGAGACAAATCACACGAAATAGAGAGTAGACTAACAAGACGCTCCGCTCGGGAGCTCAAACGACCCCTGAAGGGTCTACCACGGAAAGCGAGGAAGACGTCGTTCCTCACACACTGAATAATAGATGGGGGGTCCATTCGAGTATGCTCGAAGGTTGCCTTGTTCCGCGTGCACCAGAGGTGCCAGCAGATGAGGCAGGGAATCAAGCGGAAAATGATAGCTCGAAGAGACTTACCAGCATTCCTAGACCACCATGAGTTACGGAGATCTGAGGGCGAGCTGGCCGACTGACGAATGCCAAGAAGGTTTTCGAAGTAATTCCAGCAACATCTGGCAGAAAAACCACTAAAGAACAAATGATTCTGGGATTCGGAGTCCCCGTTGCCGCAGCATCTACAGCGAGAAACGAAAGGAATACCGACTGATTGGAGGTTCTCGTCAAGTGGCAATCCATCATGGAGAATACGCCACATCAAAATAGAGACCTTCGGGGGAATACGAGAGTCCCAAATGAAGGAAAAAGCAGGGCGAATGGGTTCTTGGGTTCTAATCGAAGACCAAGCTTTCAGAATGGAAAAGGAAGAGCCATCCCATCCTGAAGATCCACCATGAGTGTCGGAAAACTGTTTCACCGACTCCATGTGTTTCCAGGTCTCCCTAGCATAAGACGGAGAGCCCGAGAAATTTGCGCCCGCAAGACTGTGGTATTTCGCATGAAGGAAAGAGGCCCAAAGGGAGTTGTTAGCACCAAATCTGTGCCATAATTTACAGGCAAAAGCTGCACAAAGGTCCTTAGGGTTGCGCAGACCCAATTCCCCTTCATTTTTGGGTCGACAGACCACGTCCCACGACACCCAATGGTGTCGACGGACACTGTCCTTGTTGCCCCAGAAAAAAGATGAAGCCAGAGACCGATACGAACGAAAGAAAGAAGAAGTAGGGGTCATTGCCGCAAAAACATGAGTTCCCATCGAGTCCAAAACGGACTTGATAAGAACAAGTCTACCAGCTTGAGAGATTAGAGAAGCATTCCAGCGAAGGATTTTACCCCTTACTTTATCAGTCAAAGGGTCGAAAATAGCATTGATCTTTCTTCCGCGGTACAGGACAACACCCAAGTACGGAAGAGGGAGAGAGGCTTCCTTGAAGCCCGAAACCGACTCGATCCAAGTAGCACGAGCGGGGGGCAAATCTTTCGCATGAACGAAACAGCTTTTGGTGGGGTTGACTAACTGGCCCGATGCCCGCTCATATTGATGTAGAAACCTGAGAAGCCGATGGACAGACGAGACGCTGCCATTAGAGAAAATGACAACGTCATCAGCGAATGATAGGGACGAGATTAGGGGGCAACCCCTTGGAATCCCGAAGCGCTGAATCTGGCCATAGATAGTTAAGGATTGGAGACCGCGAACGAAAGCCTCCGCCGCGATCACAAAAAGAGATGGCGAGAGAGGGTCTCCCTGACGCAATCCCCTACCTGCCTTAAAATACCCATTAGCCGAACCATTGATGAGCACCGAAAACCAGCAGTTGGAGATGAGCCTCCACACCAAGTCAATAAGTGGTTCCGGGAAGCCGAAAGCTCTTAAGACCTTGATGATGAAAAACCAGGACATGCGATCGTAGGCCTTAGACATGTCCAGTTTGAAGACAACATTAGAACCTCTGGTCTTACGGTCGATCTGGGAAATAAGTTCCTGAGCGAGTAGGACGTTGTCAGTAATCAAACGTCCCTTGACAAACCCCGCCTGAGAAGGAGAGATAATGCGCTCAAGGAAGGGAGCCAAACGAGTAGCCAGGATTTTAGAAATCACTTTGTTCGAAAAGTTGCAGAGACTGATAGGCCGGAAATCTAAACACGACCTAGGGTTCTCGCATTTTGGAATAAGGATGACGTTGGTAGAAGTCCAACCAGAAGGAAGGGACCCTCCAGAAAAAAAAGATTGGACAGCTAGACAAAAATCCTCTTGAATAATAGACCAGGCACTCCTGAAAAAAACTCCGTTGAAACCGTCTGGACCACTGGCACTATCCTTGCTTAGAGCGAAGACAGAAGCACGAATCTCCTCAGAGGTTGGAACTTCTGCGATAACGTTCCTTTCCGGAGAAAGAACAACACGAGGAATGAAAGCCATCAGAGATGGGTCAGATACCGAGACCGAGGGAGAACCCAAAAAAGATTGAAAATGGGACAGAATGGTCTCTTTAACATCTTCTGGCGAAGAGGCCACAGATAGATCCGGGCGCAAAACCTCACGAATCGTGAGGAGATTATTCTTCTTACGAATAGTGGAATGGAAGAATTTAGAGTTAGAGTCACCCACAACTACCCATTTGATTCTAGCCTTTTGACGAAGGTAGTCATTCTCGATACGAAGTTCCGAGGAGAAAATGGTTTGAGCAAGAGCCCAAGCCTCCTTGTTAGCCTCGTTTGGCTCCTCGTCGAGAAAGGATTCAGCAGCAATAAGAGACTCTTCGGCCAAGCGAATGCGATCGAAAATATTCTTAAAGACCTGTAAATTCCAAACCTTAAGGCAAGCTTTCAAACGCTTAAGCTTACGACCGAACAGCTCACAGGGAGAAGCAGCAATAGGAGCGCTCCAAGAGTTGGCAACAACTTGAAGAAAAGAATGGTGAGATCTCCACATGCTCTGGAAACGAAAGGAAGATGGACCCGTTAAAGAGCGGGGAGAGCATCGGACAACCAAGGGAGCATGATCAGAGAACGACCGATGGAGATGCGCGATCGAAAAGGAAAAAGGAAGACGAAGCCACTCCTCCGACCCGAAGACACGATCCAGTCGGGAAAGGATACGGTTAGGTCCCTCTTGGTTGTTGGACTAGGTGAAAGCAGACCCAACAAAGGGCAGCTCAGAAAGCCCAGAGCTGACAATGAACGAGTTGAAATCCGCCATCGCTACCCGGTTGATGGCGGCTCCTCCCCGTTTTTCCGCTTGGCAGGTGACGATATTGAAATCGCCTCCTATAACAGAAGAAGAGAAACCCAACGAGCCGAGCCCTAAAATGTCAAACCATAGAGCTAATCTCTCCAAACGATCACATTTGGCATAAACCGCCGAGAAGAGAAAGGGAGAGCTAAAAGACGGGGACGAACAGACTAAAGAAAAAAGCTGTGAGGAATCAAAAGCGGCCTTGACCGACATAGATTTGAACCATAAGATCCAAATCTTCCCCGATACGTTGGCAGAGCCACCGCCAAATCCCAAGGATAAGACGATGCTGGAAATGCCTTCCGGACCCAGGAAGGGTTCCAGGAGAGCGACCAAGCCAACCGAGTGCTTCTTGACAATGCGTTTAAGCCTAGCCAAAGACGCATCATTGCCAATACCACGGACATTCCAAAATAGCAAATTCACCATTTAAAAGCGCGAGCAGCAAACCAGCAGAAGAGTGCTCAGACGAGGTAAAGGGAAAACCGGGTAGATCGATCGATCTGCTCGGACGCCGCTATAGAGCGTGTGCGAATGGTACGGGGGGTAGACTGGACTCTACGCGAACGGTGCCGAGACGCCCTGGGGATAGAGTCGGAATGCTGCTGAGAAGTAACCGAGGATACTTCAAGACTCGGACCCAATGCCGATGGCAATGAGGCTCCAAGCAGCGAATGCGACGGTCATACCAATGTCTCAAGCTTTATTGCAGCGAACTTATCCCTGGGGATGGAGTCGGAATGTTGCTTTGTGTTTTCTATCCATTCATTTAAAGAGTAAACATATCTGACTTAACTTTCCTTATATGGCATACCAAAATTTAGTCAAAGTAACTTAGTTTAATATATCCTATCAGTTCTATTCACGATTTGAAATCAAGTATCTGATTTTAGGAAATTAATTTGGAGAAAAAAATTAGTATATCATTTTTCCCTATGTGGTGTAAGATGTTAGCTCTAGCTTATATACATTCATATGAAACTTAAAAGCAGTGGCCAATAAGGACATTGAGAGCGGGGTTTCAGCAATACCCACAGCGTAAAGAGATGCTGAAGATGGCAAAAGAGAAAGTGGTAAATGTTGCAAGGGTGGAGAGGGCATATAATTGATGGATTGTAATTTTTGGGTTTCACTGATGAGAAATATATATATCATTTTATTACCATGATGTATTCTAATGTAATGGAGCATGAAGGCTCATGAGTGCACAGATCAATATCCGTATAGAAGAAAAAAGACGAATATTATTGTAAGTTCATAATGTAGCATTGCGTTACTTTATTGCATAGTGACTTAATCATAGAAAAACCTGGGATAAAATAAACATGGTGTAAATAGAATAATAAATACCAATGTCTCAAGCTGTCCAGGATAAGTTCCATGACCACGGGATGGTTGTAATTTGATGTATTTCCTAGGTTTTAAGAGAAACTTAACATGCTTATAAAAACAGATTTAGTCGTAGGGACTTAGGATAGCATACTGAACTGATTATTTTGGGAATCACATTATATGAAAAGGAAAATGTTATTATTATGATTCTAAATGAATGAGTGCTAAGGCCTAGAAGGATATAGAGATTTTATTTGATAATTTTTTTGAAAAATTCTATCAATGATTAAATGTGGTGGTATAGATTTTAAGATATATAAATCCAAATACCAATTAACTATCTTGGCCTTCAAACAAAATAAATACAATTTATAACCAAGTTTTATTGTTTTACCTACATTTTCGTATCCAAGTATGCAAGGCAATGGTGCTAATTTTTAGTATTTCAGTTTCATAATGTAGCACATTTGATAATGTTGTATTTGTTTTGCTTCCTTTTTTTTATAGCATTGACTCCTTTGTTTAGATTTCTCGGTGTTCAGTTATTTGATATTCAGTAGTTCTAACATTTTTCCATCACCTTAATTGGTGAAAAATGATAATCAATACAAGTAGAAGCCTATTGCAATGTAAATGATATGGCTTGAACACAGGCCTATGTGTATATGAATTAAGGAGCAATACTAATGGTATGTATTTTATATGTTTTTCATTTTATTTGACTTAAATATTGCAAATTATCACTACTGCATGTTTGCAATTGTCTTCAAATTTTGATGGCAGTTTTTATAAACCGCTTATTCGTTTGAGGAGCTCGATCTGCCCATTGTCCTTTGAGGAGCTCGATCTGTCCATTATCAACGTTGATAAGTTCTTGAAAGGATTATTAGATAATGATCCTTAGTCCATCGCTGAAATGAAAAAAAAAATTCCTGAAGCCAGTTGAAAGCATGGCTTTTTTCATTTATGTTGATCAATTGTTTTGACAAAACTTGCTATGCTAGAGGCGGATCCAAGATAAATGTGAAACAGTTATACTTTTTGTAATCATTTTTATCCACATGTTTTTTAGTTATGTTGATCAATTGGTTTAGAACACTTGATGATGGTTTGTATAAAGAACATGAGAAATTTTGTTTTTGCAAAAGACAGATATCAAATTTTATAAATTTTCTCTTGCTAAAGAGGCTGAGAAGCAGGTACATATCATTACTTAGTAAAACTCGGGAACTTATGGAAATTATAGTTTCGCTATTGATTTGTTGATCTTGACTGTATGCTAATTACCTATGCTATTTGATGTTAATGCATTCTAGATAAATACCATGAAAACAACCTGTATAGAAGTGTCGACAATGGTATTTTATACAGAGCCAAGTTGGACAGCACTTCAATGCGATTAAGTTACCAATGAATTACTTTTCTAAGTGATCAAGGATTGTTTAGACCTTTGTTAATTTACTGTAACAAAGTTACTATTTTGACACTTCTTTTAAGAGCTCTCTCACTTGCGATTCTATTTTGTCATATTACTTTATTACAGAGGACAACTCACGGTTTCCTGCTAAATCATTTTAATCTGACTGCTATTTTGATCTATTCGACAAATAGACATGTCCCATTTTTATTCTACTTCCACCCTGATTGCGAAGCTGATTATGTCAATATGGTTAGCTAAAAGTAAATAGTAACCAGAATATTAAAGTACCAACAAAATAAAGCTCTTAAAACTTATGCAGCACCGGTTGATCAATGATTATTCATAAACTTGCAGTTTGATATAAGACAATTAATTGATTTGTTAACTTAAGTGAAGATCTTAACTGTAGGTTTATGTGCTGAACATAACTATTTCATGCGTATTCATTTATCCATACTTCTGTATAGTGTGTCTTGAAAGCTATGTATACAAGTATTTATCTCTCTCTTTATTTCTTTTCCTGCTTAACAATCTCATATTTTATTGAATGTCTAACTAACCTTCTTGGTGATGTAATTTAGGCATGTATTTATGATGCTTGATAAGTTATGCAAAACCATGACATGAAATCAAGACGATCACCTCATTCAATTAATATAATATCAGTCGGTTTTCTGGATACATATTGAGTAAATAAGTATGAAGAGTATAAACACGCTATAATAAGCATGAAGAGGTCACACATCGGTTTTTACATATATTGAATAAGTATAGAAGCAAGAAACTAATTCATAAATATATAGGTGCCATGAGTTGAAGTGGATACACAATTTAATTCCCCATTAGAGTTGATCGATCCACCGTCCCTTTTGGAGGTCCTCTGTATCAGATATGGTAAACATCAATAGGTTGTAATTAAAGGAAGAAAACAATGTGTTCATTGAAAAAGATAGTACATGTATAATGAAATATATAAAGTTCAGATATTCAAGTAACCGTCGACCACTAGCTCAAGTGGATGTGGTATAGCGCTATAAGTTGGGATTATGGTTTCAAACCTCCAAAACATCAAATGATGAGTGCCCTGCTTGAATAAAAGTACCGGTCTTATTATTCAAAGAAATTTCAAGTAACTAGATGCAGGTCCAAATGGACGTGCATATACACTCGTATACATAATTCATTCCATATATACTAAATGTATTTTCATTATATAATTACATAATTATGATCATTTATATACATAAAATCATTGACCGTTGATATTATTTTTTATCATAATTATGAGAATAAAATCCTCATTGTCTAAGATAATGGCATCCTTATTTCCATTTACAACCCTCTCCGCATTCATTATTTCTTTATAATCTAACTGTAATTTCTTCAACTTTCCATGTAAATACAAGTTTTTTGTATTTCTTAAGCAATACACATTTTTTCATTTGAGTGCATTATTACCACCTAATTCTTGGGGATCTTCATCTAATAGTGTGGTTATTTTAATGCCCGGCCATGTACAGTTTGAGGCCTTAGGCCAATTTTTTATTTTGACACAATGGTGAAACTCAGTGAATGAGGCTCCTACACGATAGTGGGCTTTGGTGAAATGAATTAAAATCTAAAGCACTAGAATAATGAAAGACTTGAGCATGGGTTTATAAGGTGGTGGACCATTGTCTTTACCACTGAGCTATATATACTTTAAAATCTATGCAAACAACATATTTCATACATACGTCAATTTTAAATTTGGTGCCCCTGGATAGTGGATGCCCTAGGCAACTGCCTCGGTGGCCTATGTCTTGGGACGTGCTTGGTAGTTGTCTGTTGGTTTACAAAGTTTGTGCCAATTACTTCTGTAAGCTGTCCAAAAATTGTCAAAATTAAATCAGCCGTATCTCCCAACCTGTAAGTATAAAAATTAGTTATGACCATTCTATGAAAAGAAAAACCATCATATCTTTCACCTGAAAGTGGTTTTCAGACTTGATTCGATTTCTATCAAAATTTATAGTTGTTACATGTTTTTAAGGGTAAACTTGTCCATAATTTGTGGGAGGGCCAAAAATATCAAAACTCAACATCCTCAAAGATTTAGCTTATTTGAAATTCAATTTGTTATGAAAATACTATTTTTATAATTCTCTGATATGTAAAAACATAAAAAGAATGTGAATTGTTACAATAGTAGATATAGATAATTAATATTTGTGAAATATTGCTTATCGTTGTATTTATTGTATTTAGGTGTGTTTAGTGAAATGAAGTTTCCTTTAGAATTGGTCGGGGTGCAATTAGTAACTTATTGGGTGAATATATAAAATTTGCATATGTGCATATTGATATACTATATCGATAAGGATTTAAATTGGATTTAAATGATATAATTTACTATTGGGCAAGGAAGAGTTTTTGCTCCACTTATTTTCCTAGATATGGCCGACTAAATATGATGGAGAGCGAGTCCAGGTCATGACTTGGTAAAGGAGTTTGTGCTAGATGTTTTTAGCCATCTCTCCTTATAAAAAGAAACCTAAAGCTATTCGGTTTAGTTACTTTTTGCCTCCTCCCTCTTCATACTTGGCCACAAGCACTTCCCCAGCTCCACTCCATTTTTCTTACTCCATTCACATATAAACAATTAAATACTAGTGGATCTAGTGTTTGCACGTTTCCTATTTGCACTAGAAGGTATGGTTTTAAAGGATCAAGGAGATTATGATGATCGATATGTGTATCTACAACTATATCTATTGTGGTAAAATTTATACATTTTATATAAATATATATATATATGTATGTATGTATGTATGTATGTATGTATGTATGTATGTATGTATGTAAACACGCACACACTATATAACCTTTTATATGCATGTTATTGCTTGTCATTTTTAGACTAGTGTAATATTTTTCCTAATTTGTATGAATCATCCTATGATTATAATATGCAATTGAATACACACACACACACACACACACACACATATATATACATATATAATATATGCATATGTATATAATTTTTTGACAATAAATGAAAAAAAGAATTGGTTTTATACACTTTATTTAGTAATTTAAACGGCTAGTTTGTAAATTAAGTTAAAATATTATATAAATAATTTTATTAAACAATATAATTTTGGCAATAAAAAATGAACTTTCGACTGACTTATTTTATTTATAATACAATTATATATACTAGTGTAAATCGCACGTACGTTTATCTAATTGTTAGAAGTATTTACTTTTTATTTAATAAATTTTTTTTATGGAGGCACTTTTATTTCAAGTAAATTTATGGTGAAATTCAAATGATGGATGATTGGCAAGGAAACGGCGATGGAGGTTACAAACTGATGGTGAAATTCTGTTGATTGATGTAGAGATTTTAGGAATTTTAAAAAGACACTGTGGAAATCTTATTCATTGAATTTTCTTTATTAATAGTAGAGATATAAATATATTATAAATAAATATGTATTTTTTAATTATGTATTTTAAATAAATTAAAATTTAATTTTTGAATTATAAAAAAACTATTTGTCGAAACACATATATGCATATATAATACGTATGTACACACTTATATATATATTTACATGCACGCACGCGATATATATATTATTTATTCAGTATAAATAATTATATATATTTAAATAAAATTTATTTTTTGACCTACATCTAATTATATACATAGTTATTGTTTTTAAATATTAAAATTTTGATGTTTTAGAAATTTGATTTTAAGTTTCAAATCGCTTTTTAAATTTGTATTTTGTTTACCAAGTCAAATTAGATATTTTAAATTTTGATATTTGAATTTAAAGAATTATTCAAATTTAAATTGCATCTTTTATGAATGATTTTATTGTAATATATATATATATATATATATATATATATTTGATTATGCGTGTGTATGTGTGTTTTATGTGTGTGTTTGTTATGATATTTTATATTTTGAATTTTAATTTCTAGATATAGTTTTAAATTTGATTTATTTACTAAGTCAAAATTAGAAATTTAAATTAGAAATAAAAAATTAAAGGCATTTTCTAATTTTATAATATATTTATTTAAACATTATTTTATGCAGGTAATTAACATATATGCAAAAGCCAAGTATATGATAGTAGATGCAAATCCAAAAACTTACTTATGTAGAAACTTAACCATGTACACCCAATGCAATGTTTCATGTACACGTTATACAACTATGAATATATGATGGTATACTCATAAATTATATGAAAAATCCTATTTACTAAATTCACTAATTAATTAAATCCAAAAATTAAATAAAATATGATTTTATTTTAATTAACTAGATTAGATGTAATACAAACCTTAATGCTTCATTGGTCCAATATGATCTAAAATGGAAAAAGTATTAAATCTACCTATTTTACCCACTTTTGATAGGACCGGTTAAAACACCCGTTATACACATGATCAAATTAATTTATATCTTAACCACTCTTAGTCTATTTGATTAACCATATTTAAGTCTTTCACACCTAATTAACCAAACGTTCCTTTAGTAAAAAATTTATTTGAATTAAATTTGTTATCATTTAATAATTCCTTAACTATATATATAAATAAGTAAATAATTAGCCCTAGCTATTGGCTTAATTCACACTTCTTATTTAATTCCATATGTAATCATATTAAACATTTATTATCATTAGTAGTTTTTTTAGTGAAATCATTATTAATTAATTTATTGGGGTGCTACAGGTCAAAACTTGAAACATCAAGATTCATGGATACTTGCTTTCTGTTACACTCACCTTTTCAATTTGGAAGAAGCCCGAGTTCATTTCCAGTCTTCGAGAATATTTGCTCAACATCCTATAACATGGAGTACACTGTTAGTGTCCTCATTTGCAAATGGGATAATCATGTCAGTCTTTGCAATCAGTTTCAAAATCTGATGGCGGTGAATGGAGCTGTTTGGGACGCTGATTGAAAAGTCAAACTAATTAATGATAATTTTTAAGCTCGAGCAAAAGCATGGGACGTGTTATTTGTGATGGTTCTCAGAGTTCGTTTTCCAATCGGTTGGGAGATGATGGATACTCTACTAGGGGAACATCTGGTTAACAGATTGTGTTTGTTCTGTAATCAGATTGATTTCATCGTCCCTCCTTTTTTGTTCTACGATGAAGCTGTGCATCTGATCAGGGCAGTGGGGAGTGGTGAGAGTATGGAAGAGATAATAATGGGACTGGATAGTACCGATCCACATTAGTTTGATGACATATCTTTCACTACATATGATACATTGCAGACCCCTTGCCTCATTCTATTGTACACCAGTCGAAAGGCCATCGTGATACTATTGTACCTTCCACTGCCCCTGCCCCTGTTCGTGCAACTTTTGACCAGTGGAAGGAAGTTATGAAATGATCACTTTATGATATGAGCCAGTTATGTAAAATGGACATGAGTTCTACAACGACCTGCCTTTTCGACCCCTAAATGTTGACACTAATACATCCACGGTAGTCACGTGCCAAGCACCTAAGTGCCAGAAAAATAGATTGTTAGGATAAAATAAAGGGAACATGGAAGGAAGAACATAATATCAGAATCTCACAATAGAACGATAACATATAATATTAAAAGACAGTATACAATGCTACTTTAAGATACATGGCATTTCAATGTTGCAATACTAAGTACTATCATCAGCCTGGACAGTTATAACAGTCTATCCTCACAAATGCTGATATATGTAGAATAGTACTGCAGAAGAAATAAAATACAACTGTAGGCGAATGGAAACATCCAACTCGTCTCCTAAACTTCAAAGAATATCAACGAAAACTTGCCTTTCTCGGACTGCCAAAAAGAGCACCCGAGAAATTAAGGGAAAGATAAAACCTTGAGTCAGATATAAGTCTGGTGTATGAAACTCAAGAAACATCTGTAGATATAACAATTTCCTTTAAGACCGTTCGAATCACTATAACGGTTTTCCTCTCAAAGGAACCAACACAATCAAATAGGTAAATAAGTCGATATAATAGATGATGTCTAGGATGTAGAATATAAATTAGAAAATAGCTATGCTGCTTGCATCTCACAATACAACAATATTAGAAGTACAACCAAAATCGCTAGTTTACGTTCGTATATGGATTTCCATGGAAGTCTCCTCAATATATCAAGGACGACCTCCTAACAAGGGTCAGAAGCTACCTTTCGAAACTATGAATATCTCTAGATAAAATATGTCACAAAGGCAATATAGTTGGTCCATAACCAAACATGTGATATCGAATACCATCAACTCTCACGCACCTCAATCAAAAAGACCTCTGAATATTTGGAGTTTATGTATCCAGTTGGGTTAGCTAAACCCCTTGGCTATGCATCCTACTCTATTTAATGTTATTACCGATGGTGAAGTCATGTTTAGCATCTCAATACACAAGTCTTCATCAGTCGAACAGATCTCAAACCTCTCCATGGATTCCAGCATCTCAAACAGTTCACAGATATCTCCATAGATTCTAGCATAAGTCGTCCGATGAATGCTAACGATGATCTCCCCCTTGGACTTAACCTTAAGATGGACAGTTTAACTCTATACCATTTGTCCGAAATGTTAATGTTGACCTCTCCCTCGGACTTAATCTTAGGATAGAAAATTCAACTCTATAACACTTTGCTCCATAACTGCTTTCAAAACAAAAACTCGTATATCATTTTTGAAATTGTTTTCGGTAAGTAATACACTTATCCAATCCCGGACTCTCCAAAACTAAATCGATGAATTTTAGGTTTACTTAATTCAGATTTTTTTATAAGTAAGTGAACGATATAAAGGAGTCCATGGTGGAGGATCTCGAGTGTGTGTGTATATATATATTTAAAGAAAGAGACATTTCATACCAATAAGTCCTCTCTGGAGGATCTCAAACCGTATAAAGCCATGAAGCTTTCATATACTTCCTAAGATAATTTTGGTCAAGTTCAATAGAAATAAAAACAATCGCATATGGAAATCAAGTCTCGTATACTTATCGCCATTTCTGACCTTCTCAACATATGTTATCCCTTGGTCAAGAGTGAAGTTAGGTAGGTTAGAGCACTGGTTGCATCAAAGCCCTACCTTGACACCTCAGACTTAACTCTTACAGATAGAAGAAGTCTACTTTGTCGGCTTTTAATGCAAAGTATATGATTAAATACTTTCCACAAACGAGTAAACATACAAAGCACGATTAAGTCACATAAGCGACTTCTAATCCCAATTTTATTTAATTAATTATTTTATTAATTAAAACTTCTTTGTAAATACTTATATATATATTAAAATAACTTTACAAAAGATATATACATGTATACTACTACTTTACAATTCATTTCTACTTTTTAGAATACTTAGAAATGTATTCATATACTTATCTCAAAGGTATAAGAATATTCACAAATCACTTAATAAGATTTCTCACTTTAAAATATAATAAAAGAGGTAAAAAAAGTTAATAAAACATTGATATTATAAACCCCTTATCTCTTTTATAAATTAAACCTTTTATTTTTCTAACATTTTTCCAAAAAGATTCCATACTTAACATTATCTTTAAAATATTCTTTTTAAAGACAAGTATATTTACAAGAGTTAAGAATAAAAGCAACTAAAACATTGTTTGCTATAACCTAAAACATTTCACAATTAACATTATCTTTAAAACATGCTTTTTAAAGATCTAATTACATTCCTAAGTATAGCTAGTTAAAAGGATTAAAAACAAATGTTACTAAAATTTTATTTATTATAAACCCAAAACACTTCTTATACTTAACATTAGCTTTAAAGTATTTTTTTTAAAGATTTAAGCATACTTACTAACAAGACAATCAACTTTTAATTAATTTCTAAAAACCATTCATTATAACTAAGTATTATAATAAAAACCACCTTTATTCTTTTATAAATACTTAACTTAACTTTTCAAAACTTATATATACACATAAACAAAAATACTTTTAAAATACTTATAAATACATTTTAATTATCCATATAAAATATCAACTAAAATTACCAAATTTAAAATTTTGAAAAAAACACAAAAAAACATGTTTTATATAATAAACCCTTTATTTTAAAATTTTATAAATAATTATTAAAAATATATCTAAACTTCAAACCACTTTTAGAACACTCTTATTAATGTTACTAAACATCCTTAAAATTGTCTCATAACAATAATCCATTTAACAATCATTTAAACATACTTTAAATCAAAAAAAAGTAGAACATAACACTACACAGCAAATGTTGTAAAAAGTGTCCAGAAATGCAGTCGTAAATCAAATATAGCACTTTTAAGTGTTGTTAAAAGTCCTAAACAAAGAACACTAGAAAAATTATACAAATATTTGACCCGTTTTCACAACTCAAACAAAGGTTTTAAACTTTGACTTTTTTATTGTAAGACGTACACATATAGTACTTATTAAACCAGCAAAGAAAACTATAAGGATGTCTTTCAAAATCATATAAAAAATCGTCGAACACAAGATATTTTCAAAGTGCATCCATAGCGACTAGTTTGCTTCTAACTTTTACAAACTTTATTCTATCATTTCTATAATTTTTCAAACCAATTTCTTGTTATCCCATACATTATTACAAGTGTAAATAACAACCAAGATGTGTTAGAACACTGTTTGTATAATTGTTTTAATGATGAAAACTATATTTAGACACACACACATATCTCATATACTACTTCATACAGAAATTTAAAGACGTTGATGATTCAAAGAGACCAAAAGAAAAGAAGCAAAGTGATGATCATCTACCAATTGAACTCAAGAGTATGTATTTGTTTTTAGATTTAAATTGTAAAATTCTCCTTGATGATTAATATTCATATACACATAAATTGGCACACGAAATTTTCAATAAAAAAGCCAGAAGTATTTACAAATATATTTTTACCAGGTTCCATATATAAAAATCAATTTACAAAGGCTCAGTCGACTAAATACAATTCAATCAACTAAGAGCAGTCGATTGAATTTGTATTCAGTCGACTTGTGCCAGTCAACTACTAATACACTTTCAGTCTTCTAATTTTTGTCTTCCTCTTTACAATATTTATATTCATATTCAGTAGACTTGTGACCATTACCAGTCAGTTGAATAAACAACAACGACTATTTTCTGAAATAACACTTCAAAGGGATATGACTGTTTAATGGCTTTTCTTCGAAGAGGAATGGCTTTCTGAACTTTTGATTACTATAAGTAGAGCCCAAGACTAGAAGTTCAGAACTTAATTTGCTATCTTGATTTCTAAATCTCTTTTGATTACTTTCCTTTTGAAAATCAATATTGTTCATTCACTCAAAAAATTACTCCATACACTTTCTTGATCACATTGCACACATTGTTGAATCATCAAAGGAGATTATGTAAAGCTTTGTAATAGAAGTCAAAATCTGCGTTGATAGAATACATCTTTGTCAGGATAACAAACTATTGTAACACTTATTCCTCCATGCTAAAAACGGTATTTAGATTAGTGGAATTCTGAAGGGGAGCTTTGGGATTGGACGTAGGATAGGAGGTCCAAACGAATATAAGAACTCTGGTGTGATCGTCTTTATTAACTTTACTTTACCTTATTCATATTTAACTTGATTATAGTATTTATAGATTTACAATAGATAACCATATTGGAGACCTTGTACACTTTCATTTGGTATCAAAGTAGTAACTTTCACTAACCGTAACAAATTTTTTGAAAATTTAATAATATGGCAAGCACATTTCTAAAGGATTAATCAACTGCACGACCTTCATATTTCACCGGGTCTAATTATGCATATTGGTCTACATGCATGACAATTTTTATGGAAGCTAACAATCTTGAGATTTGATAAGCTACTCAAACTAAGTATAAAGCTCCTTTTACTGAAATGAGTACTTGGTCGGATGCTCAAAAAACCGCGGCAACCAACAATGCAAAGGCCATGAATGTTTTGTTTTGTTCTCTTGATAAAATTAAATTTTCTAGAGTAATACTTTGCAAAACCACATATGATATTTTGCATACTCTTCAGTACACACGAAGGGACAAACAAAGTTAAATAAACTAAAATTTCTATTTTTCAAAATCAATTTCAATCATTTAAAATGAAAACTAATGAATCCACTGTAGATATATGTATCTAAGATTCTAAACCTTACAGCATGATCCCATAGCATTAGGAGTTACATTTACTACATTTGATCTTGTTATACGTATTTTAGATTCTTTTAAAATTGAGTAGGAAAGAAAAGTTCTTGCAATTGAAGAAGCTAATGATCTTTTCCAACTCATAGTTGAAGAATTAATTGGAACTCTAATGTCGTATGAAGCAAATTTGCAGGCAAGAATGGAACAAAATCAAGAGAAGAGAGTATAGCTTGTCAAACCAACAATGAAGACTCCAACTTAGCTAAAGATGAGATTGTGTTCATGGCCAAAAACTTGAAAAGACTGTAGAAATTTACAAGATCACAAAATAGTGGAAACTCAACTTCAATCAAGTGCTTTGAATGTGACTTCGAGCACATGAAGAAGGATTGTCCACAACTAAATAAGGAAAAGAAGAACCACAAATTTGAAAAGTTTAAGAAGAAAAGAAAATCTTTTCAAGTTACATAGGATGATTCAGATTCATCTTCTTCGAAGAGTGAGTGGTAGTGACACAAAACAATCGAACGTTTGTTTCATGGCCACCAACGAGGTAAATTCTGATCTCTTTTAGAATGATGTTCTTGAAATTAATGTTGAACTTGATGATAAACTAAGAAATTTAAAGAAATTATATAAATAAACAATTGGTAAGTTGAATAGGGCTAATATTGAAATTGGAATGCTAAAAGATGAAAAATGTATTTTAGAAGAAGAATTAGAAAATTCAAAAATATCTTGTGAAAGTCCAACTTCTCAAAATAACGCTTTAATTGACGAAACCAAAACAAGTAATATTGAGAGTGATAAACTTAGAAAAGAAGTGTGTTAACTATAATCCAATTTGGACTTTTCTAAAAATCAAGTTTTAGAATTAAAACAAAAACTAGAGCAAATTACAAATAATTTTTCAAAATTTAACCAAGAAAAACAAAGCTTAGAAACTTTGATTAAAATTTCAAAACCATCTAGTAATAAAAATGGACTTGGCTTTAAGAAAACAGACCAAATAGAAAATAGTAATAAGGAATATAGCATTTTATACACAAAATTTAGGAAACCTAAAGATAGTGCTAAAACAAATATTTCTTCTAAAAAAAATCTGAATTCCTAAAACGAATAACAAATTAATTAGACAAAAACATATAGATAACTTTCTAAAAATGTTTATTATAGTTCTAACTATATTTATAACGGTCCCAAATCATTTTGGGTATGACTACCTTCTTCTAGTAACACATAGGGCTCTAATATGTAAAGTTGGTACCAATAAAAATTTGTTGTTTTTTTGTAGGTATCCAATAACAAAAAGGAGAAATGGGTACCCAATATTGGATGTTCTAAGCATATAACAGGCAATGCAAATATGTTAACAAACATAACATACATGGATGGAGGAACCATGACATTCAGACATAACTTGAAAGGATTCATGGTTGGAATTGGAGACGTCATCAGTGTTGGTATATCTAACTCTCCTTTGATTATAAATGTGTTACTAGTAGAAAGTTTAAAACATAATATTTTAAGTATAAGTTAATTATGTGTTAAGGTTTTAAATAGATTTTGAAAACGATAAATGCAATATTTTTGACCAAAATAAAAATTTAATTTTTGAAGGTATAAGAAAACTAAATATTTATATTTTAAATATGAATTTTAAACACAATAACTATATGTGCTTAATTGTGAATCATAACTATCCATAGCTTTGGCACAAACATTTTTGTCATGCTAATTTTAAACGTCTTCATAAACTTGCAAAAAATAAATTAATAAGAGGTTTACCAAAAATAAATTTTAAAGTTGATGATTTATGTGATGCTTGTCAATGCAGAATATTAAAGAGAAACTTCTTTTAAATCTAAAAGGAAATATCAACAAAACCACCATTAGAACTACTACATTTAGATTTATTTGGACCTACTCAAGTAAGATCGATAAATCATAATTAATATACTTTTTGATTGTTGATGATTTTTCAAGATTCACATGGACATTATTCGTAAAACATAAAAGTGATACTTTTGAAATGTTTAAGATTTTTGGAAAGAGAATTCAAAATTTAAGAGATTTAAAAATTAAAAGTACTAGAAGTGATCATGGAGGAGAATTTTAAAATGAATTATTTAAAGATTTTTGGAATAAGAAGGGTATTAGTCATAAATTTTCTTCTCCACGAACACTCCAAAAAAATGGTGTAGTTGAAAGAAAGAATCGTACCTTACAAGAATGTGCATGAACATTGCTAAGTAGTAGTAACCTATCGAAGAATATTTAAACCAAAGTCGTTGCTACCACTTGCTGTGTTCTTAGTCATGTTTCTTTAAGGCAATTGACTAAAAATACATCTTATGAAATATTTTATGGAAATAAAATGAAAGTTTTATATTTTTTGAATTTTTGGTTAAAAATGTTTCATTTTAAATATTAAATATCAATTAGACAAATTTGATCCGAGAACCGATGAAGGCATTTTTATTGGATATTCAGAATGAAGAAAAGCCTATAAAATATTTAATAAACAAATTAATACAATTAACGAAAGTTTACATGTTTCTTTTGACGAAGACTTCAAAAGTAAAAATGAACATGAAATTTTTTTAGAATTGAAACAATCATGTATTTTAGAAACTAACTCTTTAAATACTAACACTAACAATGAAAATAATTTTGAAAATAATAACAACGAAAATATTAACTTAAGGTCTCCTCTTAGAATCTTAAATGATCATTCATAGATAATTTAATAGGAGATGTAAACACTAGAATTTTAACTAGAAATCAACTAAATCAAATGAGTTATATCACTTTTATTTCAAATATAGAACCTAAAAATTATCAAAAAGCCGCTAAAGATGACTTTTGGATGTTAGCAATGGAAGAAGAACTTAATTAGTTTGAAAGAAACAATTTGTGGGAACTTGTACCAAGACCTAGTGATTAATCCATTATGGAAGCAAAATAGATATTTAAAAATAAAGCCGATGAAAATGATAATATAATTCGAAATAATGCTAGATTAGTTGCTGAGGGGTATAATCAAGAGGAAGGAATAAACTACGAAGAAACATTTGCACCTGTTGCACGATTAGAAGCAATTTGAATATTATTTTCTTTTGCATGTCATCACAATTTTAAATTATATTAAATGGATGTCAATAGTGCTTTCTTAAACGGATTTATTAAAGAAAAGGTTTATGTAGAACAACCATCTC
The DNA here is from genome assembly GCA_030737815.1 of Allium fistulosum. Classification (NCBI taxonomy): domain Eukaryota; kingdom Viridiplantae; phylum Streptophyta; class Magnoliopsida; order Asparagales; family Amaryllidaceae; genus Allium; species Allium fistulosum. Next base: position 369,832,524 of record CM060902.1, on the reverse strand, counting down.
TATTTATTCATGAAAAATTTCCAAATCACATTTTAAAACTTAAAAAGGCACTTTATGGTCTTACACAAGCACTCAGTGCTTGGTGTGATAGACTCAAAAGCCATTTATTAAACTCTGGTTATCAAATTGGTAAAATGGATTCTACGTTATTCATCAGAAAGGAAAATGATATTTTAATAGTTCAAATCTATTTTGATGATATATGTTAACAAGAAAACTTGACAACATCCCCAATGCTTTGATAAGATAATACTGCTTGGACATAACTATGTGGTTAAGATGATTCTCACTTCTGAAAGTGTATCCTTGAATGAATTGTCCTAATCAATTTAGTCTGGAAGAAAAGAACAATGGATAGTTTTACCTTCCGACCTTGTCAAAAGGTTAAAGAGGCTGGTGCAACCCTTCGAGTAAGTTGACAATTCACTGGATTGTCAGACCTTTCGACCTTGTCGAAAGGTTACATGCATGACCATCCCAACCTTTCATCTTGGTTGGAGTGGAAAGAATTAGTTCAACCTTTAGACCTTGTCTAAAGGTTAATAATAGAACTAACTCAACCTTTCAACTTGGTTGGAATAGATGTAAGTTGTCAGACCTTTCAACTTGGTTGGAATAGATGTAAGTTGTCAGGTCGAAAGGTGTGACAAGACTCCTCCAACCTTTCGACTAGGTTGAAGTAACTTTTAATCAGTTAGCTTTCAGAAATCAATAATCTTGGTTGTTAACGATAAATATCGTCACCACCCCTATTAGTGCGTTGGATCATTGATCATGTTTAGGTAAAAATAAGAGTTGATATAGTATGTCACAGAACCGTATCAGGGATTAGATGTCGTATGTTTATTGAGTCACAAGTTGTATTCCCTTTATGTGGCCGAAACCATGAATTTAATATATAAGGAAATAAAACTTGTGGAAATATCCCATGATGGTTCCATGACATATACTCGGAATGAACAAAGAAGATAAGAAATAAATCATGTATGATCGGTCATTAATGTTGAATTAACGCCTGATCATGATCATCCTCAAATTCAAAGTTGATCACAAGCTATAATCCTCTTTATATTCTCATGATGAAGTTTGATACAAAGTTTAGGAAACAAATCCCCAATTTGATTTTCAAAATTAGGGTTACAAACGTAATGAGCGGGAGTAGAATTTGTAGAATGAGAACAGAATGGGAAAATCTGCTTCCAAAACTGGACCCCTTGGGTCTTATTTATAGATGCAGGCGGTCCTCCTTTTGACTTCATGCTTTCGACTGAGTCGAAAGGTCATCCTTTTATATGCAGTAGTAGACCTTTCGACCTTATCGAAAGTTTTGTCCTTCATATGCCATTATGGACCTTTGAACGTTGTCGAAGGGTCTGCTCTTCTCTATGCCTTCATGAACCTTTCGACTTTGTCGAAGGGTTTGCCTTATATATGCTATTGTGAACCCTTCAACCTTGTCGGAATGTTTCTCTTTCATTTGATTGTTGTGAACCCTTTGACCTTGTTGGAAGGTTTCTTTTCACTTGATTGTTGTAAAGAGCTATGCTTCCCTTCAATGTTGTCGAAAGGTTATCTTTCATTCTTTGCTGACTTATGAATGTTGCCTTCTTCATAAACCTTTCGACATTATCGAAAGGTATTTTGTATGTGTTCCAACCGGTTCGAAAGGCTTACTATGCTTTCGAAAATGTCATTATAGAGTTGCTTGCTCTTTCTTTGACTTCTCCACCCTCTTTGAAAAGTAAGAACTCTTTGATTGTTGAGAGATGAAACCTTTCGTCCCCTCCGAAAGGTTGGGGACTGCTAAAAACAGTGGACTGCATCCCTTTGACTCCTTCGAAAGGTTTATTCTAAAATCCTTTTCTTTAGTCTTTGTTTTATGATGAATGGTTGTGGAACTATTCTTTTATCCCAGCCGGAAGAAGCTTGGCGGTTCTGTACCTAGCTGCTTCGTTGTGCCTTAGTAATTCTTTCCTTCATGCTTGCGGAAGACTTGCTCTAAAGTTTTCATGTGCTTTTCTTTACTAGCATTGAACAACCCCTTCGACACCATCGAAAGGTGACTTTACTTGCTACTCTTTATTCATGCGGAAGCCTTCTGAAAGGCCTTCTTTATCCTTATTCGTATTTTATGGTTAACATTTAGCCTCCCATGTATAAAAAAGGCTTTTGTTCTTTAGGACAAAAATTCTTGGATTGCCAAATAGTCCATGTATTCCTGCAATACATCTAATAATATTTGCATGGTTAGTTCATACTACAAGTACCTTTTCAGTTTGGTTGGCCTTTAACTCCGATTTTATTTTAGCGAAAGATTCATCCTTTGAACATTCAAATCCTATAATGATCATAAGTATTTGAAGTCCCAGATTCGAGTCTTGATGGTCGGAATTTATCAGTTTCTTGCTATATAGTAATCATTTCCCATTTTGTCATGAATGATAGAAGTTCCAGAAGTCATAATAAAGGACCCATATTTCCATGATGGATGGACCTTATTAATAAGAATAGGTGTTTAGAAACTTACTCTTAGCAATAGAATGTCAGAAGACCATACATAGACAATTTAGAAGTTCATATCTTGCGATAATAGAGGCTGAAAATACCACATCAAATAATAATAGGGAGACAAGAATCATCTTGATCATCATAATAGAAGGCTAAAATCCCATATCAATCCGGTAATAATGAGAGAGGACCAAAATACCAATTAGACCATCTGTTCTGATATGAAGGTCCTGGAAATTATCCTTTGTTGTAAACGTTAGAGGTTCAGATGACTCGTTTTGTCATTCAATAATCGAAGATCATAAGACCGTTTTAGGCGATAAGCACTAGAAGACCAAAAATCCATATTTGATAATAAGTAATGGAAGACCAGAAATCCATAGCTGGTAATAAGTAATAGAAGGCCAGAATACCCAATTTGGCATTGATAATGGAAGTCTAGAAAACCATTTTTGACAATAAGTAATAGAAGACCAGAATATCCATTCCTGGTATTTAATAATAGAAGACCAGAATATCATTTCTGGCAATTAATTATAGAAGACCAGAATACCATTTCTGGTAATTAATAATAGAAGACCAAAATACCATTTCTGTTAATTAATTATAGAAGACTAGAATACCATTTCTGGTAATTAATTATAGAAGACCAGAATTCCATTTCTGGTAATTGAAATTGGAAGACAAGAATACCATTTTTGGTAATTAATAATGGAAGACTAGAAAACCAATCTGGCAGATGTTCATGAAAAGTCAGAGAATTCTTTTTGATTCTTTTGTCGAATGTGCCATCTTTAAGCTTTGATGATATCTTGCATGCTTTTTCTTTCTCGAGCCTGATTTTTCTTTATCCATTTTTTTGGCCTATTTCAGGCTAGGACTCTTTTGTCCAATTCTAATGCTTATTTCAAGTAGTGCCCATTTCAGGTTGTTGTCATTTTAGACGTTGCCAATTTCTGGTGGTTGCCATTTTAGGCGGTGCCGATTTCTGGCGGTGCCCATTTCAGGTAGGGACTTTTCTTAGTCCGCCAGACATTTCATCTGGATTTCCGATGCGCTCGGCTAGCATATTCTCAAGCAAGGCCCAAGAAATTGCCCGACCTCCCTCCAGGAGGCGCCTTAACCTGGCCATAGCCTAACGCGGCTAAGGACTTGTTCGGTACCTTGGCCAGGCCATAGCGTGGCGGGATCAAGGGATTACCCGTCCTCCCTCCAAAAGGCGCCTTATCCTGGCCATAGCATGACGTGGATTAGGGCTTGTGCTGCTTTAACCTAGCCATTTCTGATTTTGGCGCGGCTAAAGGCTTACGTCCTCCCTCTGGGAGGTGCCTTGACCTGGCCATCTTGGCGCAACCAAGGGCTTTCTACCATTATTGGTAGCCTACCATTTTAGATAGTCCAAGTTTAAGGAGAATTTTACTCCCGACCATGTAGACTTCTCTTAGTGAATCATTGTAGGGACATTCTTGAAAATGCTTTATTCATTTAGATTTGCAAAATATGGTTTCAAATGTTCTGCATTCCAAGTTCTCGGTACCATATTACCATCAGGATGTCATAACTTGTAGGCCACCAGAGGGATTTCCTTGAAAATTATTAGTGGACCTTCCCAATTTGGTCCTAATGGCTCATCTGATGGGTTTCTCATATTGGCCATTACTCTTTTAAGTTCCAAATCTCCTTGTCTGAATGTCCTTGTTTTTACCTTTGAGTTATAGTACTTTGATATTCTCCTTTGGTATTCGGCCGTTCTTAAGGCTGCTTTATCTCTTAATTCATGAATCAAGTCAAGTGATTCCTTTTTTAGTTCTTGATTTAGGTTGAAGGCATAGGCAATCCTTCGATGAGAAGGTACTTCAATTTCTACCGGTAGCATTGCTTTACAACCATATGTTAGTGAATACGGGGTATGACCCGTTGCAGTTCTAGTGGACATTCTGTAAGCCCACAAAACTAGGGGTAATTCTTCTACCCAATTCCCCTTTGCCTTATTTAATCTCTTTTTCAAATTCGTCTTTATTGTTCTGTTGGCAGCCACAATGGCTCCATTGGCCTTTGGGTGAGTGATAGAAGAGAAGCTTTTTATGATTCCATTCTTATGATGAAATCGTGAAAATTCATCACTTTCAAATTGGGTTCCATTGTTGGAGATTATCTTGTAGGGTATCCCAAACCTTATGACAATGTTCTTAATGACAAATCTTAGCACTTTCCCAGAGGTGATCTTTGGAAGCGATTCTGCTTTGACCCATTTTTTGAAGTAATCAATTGCCACTACAACATATTTCGCCCCACCATTAGAGATTGGAAGAGGTCCGATTAAATTGATTCCCCAAACATCGAATGGCCATGGACTAGTGATGAGGGTTAGTTGACGTGGAGGAAGACGTGGTATCTTCGAGTAGCGTTGGCATTTTTCACATCTTTTAACATACTCGATTGCTTGGTTGGTTAACTATGGCCAGTAAAATCCTTGTCTCATTACCTTTTTGGCCAATTTGATCCCATTAGACTGATCTCCACAAAGTCCTTCGTAGGCTTCCTTTAATATCCTCAATCCGCTCTCGGGTTTTACACATTGCAAATAGGGAAGGGCATATCCTTTCTTGTATAGATCTCCATCCATAATGGTAAAGTTTGGGCTTGCCTCTTTAGCTTTCGTGCCTCTGTTTTATCTGCAGGTAGCGTCCTATTGATAATATAACTCATAATCGGGGACATCCAAGTGTTTTCATAGTATTCTTCTGTTATTGGAGCTGCGGATTCTTCACTTGGCCTTTCATGATCTGTTTCCCCCATTTCTTGTGTTGTTGCCTGTGATTGGGTCAATACCAGTAGCTCATTAGTTTTCTCTTGTTTATTTTCCTTAATACTGGGATTAGCTTGAAATCCCACAGGCACAATTGGAGTCTCAGGGGCTCCTCTTGAACTTACGAACTTAGCCAACGAGTCTGCTTGGGAATTTTCTCCTCTTAGTATTTGGTGTACAGAGAAATCTTCGAAAAGTGTTAGCATTTTTAATACCTTTTTTACATACTGACTGAGTTTGGGATCTTTCGTCTGGTATACTTGTTTGATTTGATTGACCATCAATTAGGAATCACATAATACTTGAATTATCAGGATTTTGAGTTGTAAAGCAAGGGTCAATCCTGCGACCATAGATTCATATTCTGCCACGTTGTTAGTTGCTGGAAACCCCAATTTCATAGCATAATAAAGTCTTTGTCCATTAGGGGTAATTATTACTTATCCTGCTCCTGCCCCTTGTTCATTTGAGGCACCATCCACCAATAACTGCCACTTGGGTTTTAAGTCCTTTTCCCTTTTGGATTGCCCTGAAATGAATCCTGTACATTCATTAATGAAGTTAGCCAATGCTTGTCATTTTATAGCCGCTCTGGGTTGATATTCTATATCATATTGACTTAGCTCAATTCCCCACTTAATCGGTCTTTCATAGGTTTCAGGTTTACTAAAGACTTGTTTCAATGGAATGTTGGTCAACACCTTCGCCGAGTGTGCTTGAAAGTAAGGTCTTAACTTTCGGGCCATGAGAATTAAACAGTATGCTAGTTTATCAATAACCGGATATCGGATTTCGGCATCCTTCAGTCTTTTGCTTACATAATAAACCAGTAGTTGCAATTCCCTGGTTTTCCTGATCAATACTGAGCTTACCGCGTGCTCCGAGATTGCCATGTACATGAATAGATACTCCCCATCTTCGGGGCTAGATAAGATCGGAGGTTTTTCCAAATGCGATTTCAACTCTTGAAATGCCTTTTTGCAATCTTTAACCCATTCTAAGTTTTTCCTCTTCTTTATTACCTCAAAGAATGGAATGCACTTATCGGTGGCCTTTGAAATAAATCTGCTAAGTACTCCTACTTTTCCATTCAAACTCTTCACATCTTTACTTGTCTTAGGCTCTTCCATATCCTTAATGGCCTCAATCTATTTCAGACTAGCCTCAATTCCTTGTGCACTGACAATATAGCCTAAGAAATTTCCAGAATGAACTCTAAAGTTGCATTTTTGGGGGTTAAGTTTCATTTGATACTTTCGGAGTACTTTGAACATCTCATCCAGATCTTCAAGATGATCCTTTGCCTCTTGGGATTTTACCAACATGTCATCTACATAAACTTCCATATTTCTTCCGATTTGATCTTTTAACATCCGGTTATCAAATATTTTGTGAGTTGCCCCAGCATTTTTCAACCCAAATGGCATAACTTTGTAACAATAGGTTCCTCGATCTGTAATGAAGCTGGTATGCTCCTCATCAGGTTTAAAAATAGGGATTTGATTATATCCGAAGTATGCGTCCATCAAGGAGAGTAGCTTATGTCCACTAGTTGCATCGACCAATTGGTCTATCCTTGGCAGCAGGTAACAATCCTTTAGGCAAGCTTTGTTTAAATCCGTATAATCCACGCAAGTTCGCCACTTCCTATTAGATTTCTTTACCAAAACTGGATTTTCCAACCACTTGGGGTAGAAGACTTCCTAGATAAACCTATTTTATTGCAATTTCTTGACTTTTTCCTTTAAGGCGTCGGTCCTTACCTTATCGAATTGCCTCTTCTTTTGCCTGACCGGAGGGATGTTCGGATCGATATTTAGGACATGAATCATGATTGTAGGGTCAATTCCAATCATGTCAAAGTTGATCCAAGTAAAAATATCCTTAATGGCTTTTAAGTATTCCACCAATTCCGATTTTAAGTGCTCCCCGAGACCTTTTCCCACTCTGACTATTTTGGTAGAATCGGTAGAATCTATTGGAATTTCCTCGGTTTTCTCAATCGGCTTAACTCTTTCAACCTCTCCTCGGTAATCTAGCTCGGTAATAATTTTTCTTTCCTCTATTGAGTTGGTATCCATTCTCTTCCTCTTTCCATAAACTACAAAACATCTTTTGGCAATACGCTTGTTAGTTCTGTTAGATTTATTCTTCGCTTCGAATGATGGATGTAGAAACCCATCATCCGAAGGCTGTAAAGTATTGGAAGAATCAAAGTAACAAGTAAACTCCCTATTATATTGTTCCAAAGTTGCGAAGTACATTTCCCTTGAAGCAAATTGCTTGCCTCGGATAGTTCCCCAGCCATTCTTAGTAAGGAATTTGAGCATTAGATATTTAGGTGAGACAAAAGCGTCCACTTCATCTAGCGCTAGATGTCTAAAGAAAGCGTTGTAAAATGGTGGTTGGTCTATGATTACAAAAGTTGTTTCAAAAATACGAGAGCACGGAGGGAGTCCCAGTTGTACCAGGAGCTTCACTTGTCCTAGTGGGGTTATTCCCTTGTTGTTGAACCCGAAGATGGGTTTAGGACTAGGCTCAAGTTTGTCTTTAGAGATCCCCATTTAATCGAATGCACGTCAAAAGATCATGTTTACAGCGTTTCTAGTGTCGACCAGGATCTTTGTAACCACTGAGGATTCTATTTGAGCTGTGATCATCAATGGGTCATTGTGGGGGTGATGGATTCCCCTTCTCAACTCCTGGGGATTGATCACCAAAGTGTGCATGTTTATATTATACTTTGGGTTCTTGAGCGGTGGTTCTTCTTGTACAGACAACACACCTTCCTAGCTTCATGAATGTACCTACTCCTGGCATTCCGACTTCTGCCTGTTGGATATGGTCCACCATATATAACCTTGATTCTTTTTTGGGGTAGACTCAGGTTCAATGGGTCTTCGTCTTCAATCATATTAACAGTGGTACCGGTAGGTTTTCTTGTCTCAGCCTCTGGCAAGGAAGTCTGTTGTGAGTTTTTCACAAACTCTTTTAGCTTTTGTTCTCGAATTAGTTTTTGAATTATCCCTGCCAGCACTTTACATTCATTGGTCCTATGACCGTTTGCCTTGTGATAAGCACAGTAGCTATCTCCTTTCTTTTGCTTTGGATAATTTCAAGCTTTGAACGAGGTCGGGAAATTGACCTTGTCTCGAGTCATTGCATAAATGTAGGAGATTGGTCTGTTTAACGCTACTGCATTAGCATTTGCATCTTCCCATCTAGACTTTTTGTGAATCCTTTCTAAGTTGAATTTTCCACTGTCCCTCCTTTAATTAGACTTATTCTTATAATAGTACAATTCATCCATCCGGATGAATTTGGCAGCTTGAAAATGGAAGTCTTGTAAATCTCAGCAACCATGGATGAATAATTCCTTCTAGAAAGGATAATTGACTATAGGGCCTGAATGAACTGCAATAAGCTTGTCCCTGTCATTCATTCCCTTGGCTTTCAAAGCTTCATAAACCTCTTCAAGTAATCTCCCAATGACTCGCTGAGATTCTGTCTTATATTGGTGAACACTGTATAATCGATCGATGGGTCTTTGCAGATGCAGAACTGAGTCGAGAATTCATAAGAGAATTGTTTTCAAGAATATATTGTGTTCTCATGATACTGTCTGTACCACTTAGCAGTAGCTCCTTGAAGAGTGACTGGAAAAAGGCGGCACCTAACGGCACCAGAAGCATTGTACAAATCCATTTGACTGTCGAATGCCATCAAATGGTTGGCAGGATCAGATGTGCCATGATATTTTATTGTAGGGACCTTCACGTGAGAGGAAATAGGTCCTGACATTATCTCATCGATGAAAGGGGCAACCCTCTCATTATCATTTACTCTCTCATCTGCTATTCTCTTACACTTAATATTCAATAAATCCTTCATGGCCTTCTCTACCATGTCTTTGAGGTAAGCTTCGTTGTTCAAGTAGTCTTTCTTATTTGCTTTGTAGCCATCTATGGTAGAGCTTGTAGAACAGTCCTTGTCTTCCTCTTGGATCCTTCCTCGATAGTTCGCCTTTAGTTGGAGACGATCCTTCTTCTTGGACAAGGAAATGTTAGTTTTGCTTTTCACGGCATTAATGTTAATTTTCAAGTTTCTCCTTGGAGAGAAACCTTCCTCTCCTGCTGTGACAGCTTTCATGGATGACTTGTGGGATAGAATGTCATCTAGAAGATTCTTCATCACTGCCATTTGCCGCTCTAAGTGTGTGATTTTAGCAATATGATCCTCTGGTTGAAGATTCTGAGATGGAGCCAATTGCGGAGACAGTTGGATTTGAGCTGGTGGTGGAGTTGGTTGAGCTGGTGCGGAAGACTGCCCTTATTCCCTGTTCCCAGGGTTGAAAGATGGCAAAACATTTTCTTCTAGTGAGGTTGCGTGTTCGGCCCTTTCGTTTAAAGAGGAAAGCCTTTCTGATTTCGTTTTCCTATAGCAAACCATGTTTCCACAATTAGTTGTATTAAGATAACAAGGTCGGAGGTTCAGGCCCCCTTCTAGCGCTAAAAATATTAACAAGAAAACTTGTCAACATCCCTAATATTTTGATAAGATAATTCTGCTTGGACATAACTATGTGGTTAAGATGATTCTCACTTCTAAAAGTGTATCCTTGGATAAATTGTCCTAATCAATTTAGTCTGGAAGGAAAGAACAATGGATATTAATACCTTCCGACCTTGTCAAAAGGTTAAAGAGGCTGCTGCAACCCTTCACTAAGTTGACAATGTACTGGATTGTCAGACCTTTCAACCTTGTCGAAAGGTTACAGGCATGACCATCCCAACCTTTCGTCTTGGTTGGAGTGGAAAGAATTAGTTCAACCTTTCGACCTTGTCAAAAGGTTATTAACAGAATTAACTCACCCTTTCGACTAGGTTGAAATAGATGTAAGTTGTCAGACCTTTCAACTTTGTCGAAAGGTGTGACAAGACTCCTCCAACCTTTCGACTAGGTTGAAGTAACTTTTAATCATTTAGCTTTCAGATTTCAATAATATTGGTTGTTAACGATAAATATCGTCACCACCCCTAATAGTGCTTTGGATAATTGACCATGTTTAGGTAAAAATAAGAGTTGATATAGTATGTCACAGAACCGTATCAGGGATTAGACATCGTATATTTATTGAGTCATAAGTTGTATTCCCTTTACGTGGCCGAAACCAAGAATTTAATATATAAGGAAATAAAACTCGTGGAAACATCCCATGATGGTTCCATGACATACACTCAGAATATACGAAGAAGATAAGAAATAAATCATGTATGATCGACCGTTAATGTTGAATTAACGTATGATCATGATCATCCCCAAATTCAAAGTTGATCACAAGCTATAATCCTCTTTATTTTCTTGTAATGAAGTTTGATACAAAGTTTAAGAAACAAATCCCCAATTTGATTTTCAAAATTAGGGTTACAAACGTAGTGAGCGGGAGCAGAAGTTGTAGAATGAGAATAGAATGGGAAAATCCCCTCCCAAAACTGGGCCCCTTGGGTCTTATTTATAGATGCAGGCGGCCCTCTTTTTGACTTCATGCTTTTGACTTAGTCGAAAGGTCATCCTTTTATATGCAGTTGTAGACCTTTCGACCTTGTCGAAAGGTTTGCCCTTCATATGCCATTATGGACCTTTAAACGTTGTCGAAAGGTCTGCTCTTCTCTATGCCTTCATGAACCTTTCGACTTTGTCAAAGGGTTTGCCTTCTATATGCTATTGTGAACCCTTCGACCTTGTCGGAAGGTTTCTCTTTCACTTGATTGTTGGGAACCCTTCGACCTTATCGGAAGGTTGCTCTTCACTTGATTGTTGTCGAGAGCTATGCTTCCCTTCAATGTTGTCGGAAGGTTGTCTTTCATTCTTTGCTGACTTATGAATGTTGCCTTCTTCATAAATCTTTCGACATTGTCGAAAGGTATTTTGTATGTGTTCCAACCAGTTCGAAAGGCTTGCTATGCTTTCGAAAAGGTCATTATAGAGTTGCTTGCTCCTGCTTTGACTTCTTCACCCTCTTCGAAAGGTTATAACTCTTTGAATGTTGAGAGATGAAACCTTTCGGCCCCTCCGAAAGGTTAGGGACTACTATAAACTTTTAACTGCATCCCTTCAACTCCTTCAAAAGGTTTGATCGAAACTCCTTTTCTTTTGTCTTTTTTTTATGATGAATGGTTGCGGAGCTATTCTTCTATCCCAGTTGGAAGGTGCTTGGAGGTTCTGTACCTAGCTGCTTCATTGTGCCTTAATAATTCTTTCCTTCATGCTTGCGGAAGACTTTCTCCGAAGTTTTCATGTGCTTTTCTTTACTAGCATTGAACAACCCCTTCGACACCGTCGAAAGGTGGCTTTACCTGCTACTATTTATTTATGCGGAAGCCTTCTGGAACGTAGTTTTTATCCTTATTCATATTTTATGATTAACAATATAATTTTTTGATCTACAAATGTAAATCTATGTAATGATTTTGTAGTTATTATGAAAATTGAATTTGAAATTTCTAATATGGGAGAATTAAATTTCCTTTTGGGTTTACAAATTAAATAATTAGAAAATAGAATTTTTTATTTAGCAAGAAAAGTATTGTGGAAAATTATTAAAACGTTTTGGAATGGATAACACTTCAAATAAACCGACTCCAATGAGTACTAGTTTGCATTTAGACAAAGATAAGAATGGTAAAGATTTTGATCAAAAACTCTATAGAAGTATGGTAGGATCCATGCTTTATTTAACCACTAGTAGACCGATATTATGATGAGTGTTTGTTTGTGCGCATGATCTCAAGCACATTCCAAGGAATCACATCACCGTGCCATGAAATGAATTTTATGATATTTAACCAACACCAAAAATTGCGGACTCTTTTATCCAAAAGGTAGCTCTTTTGAATTGGTTTCATACAGAGATGCCAATTTTAGAGGTTGTAAGACAGATCGAAAGAGTACTGGTGGAACTTGTCACTTTATCGGTCAATCTTTGGTCTTGTGGTTTAGTAAGAAACAAAATTATGTTTCATTATTGACATGTAAAGCCTAGTTTATCTCGCTGCTTTGGCTTGTGCTTAATTTATACACACACACAACAAACACTTTGTGATTTCGACAAAAATATTAAGAAATCCCCTATATATTATGATAACCTGAGTGTAACCGATCTCTCTAAAAATCTGATTAGTCACTCCAGAATGAACCATGCTGATATACGTCATCATTTTCTAAGAGATAACATTGAAAAAGAAATTATTTCCCTAGAATTTGTTACTCCAAAAAAATCAAATAACATGTATTTTCATTAAACCACTATGTGAGATGACTTTTCTTAAATTGTGTAGAGAATTAAGTAAATGTTCTTTACATGAATTAATTGAATAAATTTCCTTTTAAAATAACTCATAAATAATTATATATATATATATATAACTGGATTAATCGAAAAATATCCTCTTTAAAAATTTATATAAATAGGTTCTCTTAGTAAAAGGTATACAATCTTTTTTTACCAGTTAAATGAATGCTTTACCTATAAATAGTTATTAGTAAAATTTATCTAAGGTGATAAACTCTACCGTCTAAAATATTTCACCTAGTTTTAGTAATGATTATTTGTATTTAATCATCACATTTTAGTAAGTCAAAAACAAAATCAATACTTCAACAAAGTCAGTCTTTGAAAATAATTCATCATCTTATATTACGATGACCCCTTCTTCGTCATAGAAAACTAGCTTTTCTCCTAAAGGGAAGGAAATTAAACAACCAATTGAATTCGAAGGTCATGTAACTACCACTCAAGATGATCATATCAATAGTTTAGCTCATTATCAAGGAGAAGTAATGAGATCGCAAAAAGAAATATATTGAAAGCAACGTCGGCAAGGTGAACATCTAAATTTTATAGAAATGACTCTAATGGCCTTTTGTGGGAAATTGCCAACTAAAAATAGTATTCGTTCCAATAGAAGTCCTTCGATAAAACCGTCAACACCTATCAAAATATATGAGCCAAAACAAGCAAACTCTTGGGAACGAGAATCTTTTGCATAAGAAATTGAGCCATTAGAAGATTAAATAACCTTTTGATGTTATATTACTTATAAATTTCTCTTTGATTATATAATTTGTAAATTTGTTCCATATATATATATAATCAAATAAGTTTTATTTACCTTCATATTGCTTTAAAATATCTACTACTACTTACATAAGGAAAATAGATTAAATATAAACACATATATAAAAAATTGCACTTTTAAGAATTTTTTTCCAATCTTTCCAATTTCAGTTGACTAAAACATAGGCTCAGTCGACTGAAGTCTATAAATTTTGTTTATAAACATAACTTTATCTACACTTAGTCGACTACCTAACCCACTTTGGTGGACTAAATATGGGTCTACTCTCGGGAGGGAATTTTCATTCACTTCAGTCGATTGCCTCCCTTTTTTAGTCGAATGGGCTTTAGGAATTTAGTTGACTTAACTATATATTTTAGAAACTAAATTTTATATTTCTTTTGGGAATGAAATTCCTTTGCATTTAGTTAACTGAATGCCCCCTCAGTCGATTGAAACCGTAGTTACCCTTTTTTAAAAGTCGTGCCTTTTCATTCAAAATAAGGGTTCTCTTAACTTTCTTTTCATTTTTCCACTTTCAAACTCAAAAACATATATAAAATTTAAAAAACTTCACTGGCTCCTAGATAAACTTATGGAAAAAAGAAAAAAGCTTCCCGCTCAACTGGAGAAGGCTTCTTCCTCAACTCCATTGCATCCTGAGTTTGCCTCTGACGAACAAATTGTTCAATATATAGGAAATAACAAAACAAACTTAAAGGGATTCAATGAACTAAACAACAAAAGGAATTTTTAAAAAACCTTCTACAAGATGTCAAAATTCTCTAACTTTGGGATAGAGGTGATTGCACAAGAAAATGAGTCCTTATTCTTAATCAGTTGCAACCAAAATTAGGTGAAAATTTGTCCCTTTCTTGTTTGAATGTTCAATGCAAATCTTTGTGAAAATTACTATAACAAAGGTTTACTTTGGAGTTGTGCTTTCGGTGTCGATATTCGACTTTTTGTTAAGGACTTGGGTATAATATTGGGCTGTTCTTCATTGGGATATGATTTAGATGATATAGAACACGATGATTTTGCCTATAATTCAACTAATTACCTACTTTAGATGGAACGAACAAGCAACATTTCCGTTAACCTTCGTCCCCAAGCTAGAATTATTAATAAAATGGTGCTCCATAAAATTCTTTCAAGGATGGGTAGCAATGAAAAGATGTACGATAATAATTATAAAGTGTTTTACGCAATTTACTCAAAAAGAAAATTAAATTGGGCAAAAACCATACATGATAAGATTAAAGTTCCAGTGCTCGATCTTGACAAATAATGTTTTATGGTTTGTTTTTAACCAAGGTCTTTGAATCAATGTTGAATCCTAATTCGACTTTCTCACTCCCAAAATTATGGATCAAAATTCCGCATCATTAATGAAACTTCCCTCGACCATGGAGTCGCTTCTTCATAACAATCCATATCTTGTGAAACTGGTTTATGAGAATATTAGGCAATCCTCATCTCAGCCACAACCTCATTGTGAAATTAAAGAAGGATTTTGGTCAACGAATAGTGATCAGGATATTTTTTTGGTTCAACCTTCGAAGAATATTTCTACCAAAGCTGGAATCCTTCAAAATCAAGAGATTCTCTTCAAACAACAACAAAAACTTGGCAAAGGAAAACGAAATTCAAGAAAAACATGATGAGCTTTCTTAAAAAAATCTAGTATAAGATATCTTCTCACTACACCAATTATGTGATTTTGCAACATTAATATTTGTCAATTCCTAACACTTATAAATGTTATAAACTACCAACACTAAAAAAATGTTGGTAGGCTGAAAAAGTGTTAGTACAAATAAATAATTTTATGTATAAAGTTTGTGATGCAAATAAGTGTCATAATAGTTGGTAAATATGTAAATAGTTTGTTAACATTGGATTCTTTTTCTAATTTTTGTAAATGCTTTATTTTGTCACACTTACCGTCTTACCGTTCCTATTCCCTATTCGGCCAAAAAATTTATTTCATCATTAGGGTTTTTCTTCTCAAGCGGCTCTCGATAATCGCTCTCAACATTTACGGCGCTCGACGATGCAACCCTCCGAGCGACGTCAACAGCTTATCTGATCCTTCTCACAGTGCATCGTCCATGCGATATCGACCAACTATTTATATCTCGACATCCGATTTTCCATATGGTGAAGGAGTACAGGATGTGGGTGAATGCGGATGCAGCATATGCATGCTGTGTGCATATGTCCGGAGTTCTGGCACTTCCCAAACGGAATTGAAGGGGCAAGTTCATTCTGTTTTAACGCGCACAAGTAGACCTTTATGAACCTGGACTACTGCTTTCTCTGGGTGAAGGACTTGGAGGCAGTGGTGAAGGCCTTATCGACGAATCCAAAGTATCTGTAGAACAAAGCGAGTGAGTTGAGCAAATTGATTGATTACAAGTTGGTAGATAAGGGGCTTACATTATGACTTAACTCGGTTTTTAACTGAATAAAAACCTAGTTAAACTCAAATTGGGTTTCAGTTGAATGCATGATAAGTTATATTTTTAAGTGATATTCAAGTTAAAGGGTCTTATATCACGAGTAGTTCGCAGCCCTAGTTGATTATTCATGGAATTAATGTGTTATTCATCATATATGCTGTTAGATTTTAGTGATACAATATTCATATTTAAGTAAATCTTAGAGATATTCGAGTCTATATGGAATTATGACTCAAATTCATTACCTATTTTTGTAGATTTAGTAGATTTTGAAGAGTGATTAATTGCACCTTTTAGAGATTTTGTGTACATGGTAAAGTGATTAGTTGCCTCTTTATTGCATTAGAGAAGGCAACAAATTATCTACATGGAAAAGATTCATGAAAGTATTCAGTAGCTTATTAAAGAAATATTTGTTCAAGGCTATTATAAATAGGCATGTGTAGGGTTCATTAGATGTATTTGGAAAAAAATTTATTTTTCTAGTGTTACGAAAATTGAGATATCTTCTCAATTTTAATTTTTCTTCTGTAATCTTTTGGTGAATTAATAAAGGTTATTTTTGTTTGGAGGAATTTTTGTGTTTATTTTTCTTCACTTCTTATCTTTTTAAAATAATTATGTAGGGATTCTAGGATAAACCATAACATTTGGTATCAGAACCTACTGCACTAATTTCTGAAGAGATTTTGACTATGAAGAAAAGCGTAGAAAACTTAACGGGAGAAATTGGGGTCATGGAAGGCGAATATGGAGGACTTTCTATATCTTAATTGATCTTCACCAACCATTGAAGAACAAAAGGGACCTAACAATGTATCTAAAGCAAAATGGGAGACTTTAGATAGAAAGGTGGCAGCGGCTATTCGGTGTTTTTTTGGAAAATACGATGTTTCATATTGTTGCTAATGAAACATCCGCTTTTGGAATTTGAAAGAAATTGGAAGGAATCTATGCAAAGAACTCTGCAACAAATAAAACGCTTCTAATAAGAAGATTATCAATCTAAAGCTTAAAGAAGGTGGATCAATTGCAGAGCATTTTAATGATTTTCAGGCATTTATGAACTAATTGTAGCCGTAAATTATAAGGTAGATGATGAGACACAAGCACTGATGTTAATGAGTTCATTGCCGGAGGGAAGGAAAACACTCATGGTTGCATTAAATAACTCAAATTCAGATGGAGTTGTTCCAATAAGATCGGTGGTTAGTAGTCTGCTTAATGAGGAGATGCGGATGATGAATCTAAGTAAAAGAAAGATAAGGAGAAAGAGGAAATTGGAAATCCAATTGAAGAGGTGCATCTTGCTAGGATAGGTAACCGACCAAACATGGAAAGGTGACCAAAAATATCAAACATGGAGATGGATTTCATCTGTTATTACTGTGAAAAACTTGATCATCAACTAAGATTTTGCAACAAGCTTAAAAAGGACAAAGAAAGAATGAAACCATTGGAGAAAGACAATCTTGATGAAGGCAATGATGATGAGGTTAATTTTGGTATTAGTACTGATATTCGTTGTGTTGACGGAAGAAAAAGAGAAGGATGGATTCTTGATTCTGGTGCTTGCTTTCGCATATGCAATCAAAAGGAAGCGTTTATCGATTATAAAAAGCAAGCTGCTATGGTGGACTGTGCTGATGGTGGGGACTTGCTGTTAAGGGGATAGGTTCAATTAGGTTGAATATGCATGATGGAAGGGTGGTGAAGCTTACAGAGGTTAGGTGCATCCTAAAAATTACAAAGAATCTTATTTCTGTAGGACAATTGGAGGTAAAAGACTGCAATTTCTCTACTCGAGGTGGAGTTACAAGGGTTTGGAAGAGTAACAGAAAGGTACTGTACGTAATAAGAAGAAGAAATAATGTATATAAATTTCTTGGGAAAACGGTGGAGAATGAAAGAATTCTTAAAGTGGTGGTTGGGAGGAAAATTTGCCAAAATCAAGGTGGAGCCAGCAACGGAAAGCTACAAACACCGCATAGAGGCAATTGTGGTATTACAAACAGTTCTGATTTATTGGTGATATGCATGTTAAATTGGGAGCATGTGTAATTAAGTGGTTTGAAGGTTAGTCATTTTTGGAATGGTGACATTTGTTTCCATGGTAATATTGGGGATTTGATGTGCATGTAAACATGTATATCTATACTCTAATATTTGATCTTCTTTTATTAAAATAAATGAGCATATTAGGGTATTTTACATGTTTTAATGAAATTCTAAAATGTTTTCAAAACAACATTCATTCATCTTCACATGTGAGTAAAATGGTAATTTTTATGTAAATTAATTTAAAGAAAATATACTTGCACATTTTCATTTTGTTTTACAGGAATTTGGAGTGCAAATATGAAGAGTCTTCATGGATGTATGCATGCACATATGTTGAAAGCAAAACAAGGAAACAAAAGAGTATATGCAACATGGAGGAGCCCACATGCCCGTTAACTAATGGATCATAATTAAAAACACATGCACATATTAATGGAGATTTAAAGGCAAAATCACATGTTAGTGGGGATTAATTAATTCCCTAATGATTACTTTGAGGCTACACAAACTCAAGGGTATTTTAGGTAGCTCTCTAAAAATGTAATTAGGGTTTTAAGCATGTAAAAATACCCCTTTATGTTTCATGTAATGATCCTTCTCTTTTATGAAAAGTTGTAGCACAAAATCAATGTTAAATAAAATATCTCTTTAGTGGCTTCCTTAGCCTTGTTCTTTACTTTCATGCACTTTCATTTCATGCTTTCTTTTATTTTTATTTTATTTCATGTTCTCTTATTTAGTTTATGCTTCTCTTATTTCATGTTAGTAGTATAGATTTAATTCATATAATTAGTTTAGTTTTATTTTAGCAAGTAATTAGCTCTTATTTTCCTTACTTTTTATGTTTAAATCATTTTATGTTGACAGGAATTCAATTATGAGAAGCTAAACCTCTTCAATTTAAGGGTAATGAAGCTCCCATGAATCATATTGAATCAACATAGAATAGTTTCAATTATAATCTCTTCTTTTGTGCTTAATGGAAATTTGGATGTTGATGTAAGTTTATTAGTGAATTTGACAGAGCCTATGTTGTTAATCACAAATAGGCCATGCTTAATCAAATATAAACACAAGTTACATCATCATCTAACAAATATGATTTTGATAATGAAAGTGAAACTAGAATCAAAATTTGATGATTTATGTTACTAGTACATAGTAAATAGATCATGCTTAAAATAGATTTTATTTTTAGTTTCATGATCATTTTCATGAGATTTTAAAAGTGGATTTGAATTGTATGCTAGAGTTTGATGGTTTAAATTATGCTAATTAATAGCACAAATAGACCATGATTATAATAAGCAAATCAATCATTTCTACTTGAAATTAAATGAGAGATTGTAGATAAATTTTGTATTGATTTATATGAATGATTGGAAGTGGATTTAACTCTAAATTGCATCTTAGTCTCATAGTTTTATTCCCATTTTCATTCTAGTTTTAGTTTATTTTTCTATAATTTTAGTTAAATCTCCGTACTATGATTTTACGCCGTGCGCCTGTTGTTTTATTACTACATTTTTGACGGAATTCTAATCGATAGAATTTTCAGTCATTCAACAAGTTTTTGGCGTCGTTTCCGGGAAAAGCAATTTGATTTTAATTTTACTCTTTGAATTAATTTTCTTATTATTTCATCTTATCTTATTTTAAAAAAAAATTGTTATGCATTGGTTAATTTCATTTCGTTCACTTGTTTGTTCTTTTGCGTTGTGCATTACTGTGCATTTGTTTGAAAAAAAAAAGATAAGTTTCTCTACATTGCATTTAATCTTTTGCTACATTGCATTTTGTGTTATTCTCTCTTACACTGCCTTACTTTGTTCACAATTTTTGTGTGTTTCAAGCGTCTCTGTTGGTTTTCATTGCATTAGCATATTCACTTTAGCCTACATTTCCTCACAGGTTTTTTCTATACAAACTTTTGCTACAACATTTGCATTTAGTTCTAAAAAATTTACATTTGATTTGTGATAGTTTTCAAATTTCCACATTACATTTACAAGTACATTTTCATTTGCATTTGCATTTCTTTGCTATAGAATTTGCATTGATTGTGTTTGTTTCCCACTTCCATACTTGTTTTCATTTTCAACCCCGCTCCAACCTCAAACATCAGCGCTGCCAACCTCTACCGCTTCAAGCCACACCCAAACTTCACTAAAGCACTACAACTCCTACATAAGTTTTTCCTCCACTTGAACACGACCACTACCACACAAACCTGTCATCTCCATCCCTTCACGATCACTTCTTCCTACAACCTACCACAATTCCAATTCCACCTCTTACAACCTCTTCAACAACTTGCATCACTGCATTCTCGAACAATCACCCTCCTCTACCAAATTGCTTCGATTCAACATCCACTGCAAACTGCTGCAACGTCCCATACAACTTGCATAGAAACACCTCACAAAATAAAGTTGATCACACAAAAGAACCCAAACAACCTTCAATCACCTTCTTCATCACCTCACAAGCCCACCTTCTTCATCACCACCCTGCAT
Organism: Allium fistulosum; assembly: GCA_030737815.1. Classification (NCBI taxonomy): domain Eukaryota; kingdom Viridiplantae; phylum Streptophyta; class Magnoliopsida; order Asparagales; family Amaryllidaceae; genus Allium; species Allium fistulosum. The sequence goes on along the minus strand of CM060902.1, from coordinate 369,812,048 downwards.
CCTTCGTTATCAACCTCACCATGCCACTCATCAGCAACCTGCTTCAAACCCAAAACCCACCATACAATTCTAAAATAAAACATCAAACAAACTACTACTACAACCATCTTCCACTATCTCCACACTTCAAACATAGAACCAATTAGACACAATACCAGCATCTTCCCACCAGCCAACCACAGTTCACTTCAGCTGCCAACATAGGCCACAATCGCTACCCTCTACCTCTCGAAACTGCTTTTCTACATTGCCCCTACTCCAACCATCACCCAGCAACCAAACCCTCAAACCAAGAACTCCAATCTCCTTTGCCCAAAAGTCACCTTCACCCAAATCATCATTGCAACTGTTCAAACTCCTCACCTCATTTTCCATCAACCTACGATCGAACCCCTCACTACAACCGCAAACATCAACTGCATTCGACCACCATTTCCTTCCCACGGGCCTCACCAGAACTCGTCCCTCCTTCCAACCCAATTCAAAGACCAAATCACAACCACTCGTCCCTCTATCTCCAGCCTCATCAAAGCCTCTAAATCGCGAAACTGAATTCCAAACCTTCCACAAATTCGCAACCATTCTACAATCATCCGCAACTACAATTGAAATTCCTATTCGATTTGTTTGTGGTTGCTAATTTTGATTTTTGCTAAAGTTATTTAATTTTTACTTGATTTTAGGATAAAAGCAGTGTTGTTGATTTTGTGTTGCATGTGTTCTCTTCTATAAAAAAATTGTTAATAGAATTGGCTTAGTCTTTTGGTCTTCTAAGTGAGTTAGATGGAGTTTATTTTATTTTTCTCTCTTTAATGTTTTTAGTGTAAATTTGTTTTTTTCTATTTAAAAAAAGAAAAATATCAACTTAAAAATCATTTTTATTTTGCTTTCGTTCTATCCTTACCAAAAAAATAATTCATTTTCAATAATTTTTGTAGGTTGCAAATTGCAGGAAATCAATGGGGAAAAATTGCTTGCTCTGCTTTCCTTGCTCAAAAAATTACGCTAAAAAAATCGCTGCTTTTAAATAAATAAATAATTCTGCATGCTTTGGAATCTATTCTTATCACTTGACTTATTTTTCTTGCATTCCTGGTTGCTTATATATATATATATATATATATATATATATATATATATATTTCAAAATAAAAATTCATTTGTAGTTGCATTGTGAATACACATTTAATTTCTATTTTCATTCATTTCATCTTTTTTTTCTATGAGCAATACCCAACTTCACGTAAGGTGGGAGATTTCATCACCCCTTCCTTGGCCCAAAAATTGTATATCATCTTAGAATTTGACTAATAATAACGATTAGACGTTGGGCTTAAGGGAGTCACGAGCTCATCTATGGCAAAATTGTATCTTGACAAGTTGATTTCTTTTAACAATTTATTTCTTGGTGTCTATGCTACGGTAGAGCAATAATCATTTATAAGTATTACGATGATACGTAAATATTATAGTGATTGTTTCTCTGAAGGTACTTAAACCTTTGGCTGCACTGCTACGGTGATTCATGGTGCACCGATAATCCTGTCCGTTACCTGGCTTGGAACTATTTTGTAGAATTAAGCCAAAGTCTGATTATACAATTTTAGGTTAGGAGCTACTAAGGACAAAAAATTTGTAGTTAAGTCATTGCATTCATTTAGTTGCATTAGTTCATGCATATACAAGAAAATACAAAAAAAAATAAAAAAATCTAAAATTTAAAAAAAATCACATTTTTCTTTAAACAAAAAAAATCCAAAAAAATATTTTCAAAAACAAAAACATTGTAAAAAAAATTAAAATCCAAAAAACAAAAAAAATCCTCCTTTTGAAAAATAGGCTCTTTTTGGTAAATATTTTTCTTTTTAAAAAAAAGAAAAGAATTTTTTACTTCATTTCATTCTCTAAACCTTGTTTCATTCTCTTAACCTTGATTTTCACATCTTTCTCTCCTTGATCTTTTCACTTGTGCATGAGTACTTGGACTCGTGACACAACAACAAATCATTTAGCTTGAACGAATGATCCTCCAACAATAGCTAATGAAAACGCTCCCCAAACTCCCACGGATAGAATCTTTCCTGACCTAGTTTTTATCCCTTTTTGTATCACCTTACCCATCCTAACGGGTAATCACTTCGAAATTTATTCATATTATATTGCCACGCCACCAAAATTTGGCAATTTTGAACACAATACCCATACATATTCTTAACAAAATTTGAACAAGTCTGTGCAACCATTAAACTTCAATAATTATGTGACGATGTAATCAAACTTTGGTTAATTCCATTCGCCCTTACCGACTATGCTGAAAAATGGTTGTACAGCTTACCTTCAAACTCGATCAAAACTTGGGACGAATTCGTTAAAGTTTTCTTAAAACAATTCTACTCCTTGGATAAAATGACCAAAATCCAAAACGAAATTGTAAACTTTCATCTATTCAGGGGTGAAACTTTCGGAAAATACTTTGAAAGATTTAAAGAGCTTTTGATAAAATGTCCACACCATAATTTTGAAAAATGGACTCTTTACCAAATCTTATACGATGGACATGAAAATAGTTCACGAACCATGCTTGGATCAATGTGCCAAGGAAATTTTCTCACCCAACATCATGGCGATGTTTGATAATTCCTTGAGAACTTTGCTGAAAAATCATCCCAATGGGAACGTTCTAACGAAAAATTCATCTATTCACGATCGAACACACACTCGATAGGATCATCGTAGACTTTGGAAGCGAAAATCGATGCGATGATTAATAAATTCGACAACGTTTTCTCATCTAATAAAATGAACCAAGCTTCCCAACCATTGTGTTACAAATGTAATGATCTGAATCACATTGTCGATTAGTGTCCTCATTCATTAGAATATTTCAATGCTTTTAACAAAGTTAAGAATGATCCATTTTCTCCAACGTACAATCTCGGTTGGATAAATCATCCTAACTTTTCATGGAACCAAAATAATTCTAACAAGAATTTGGTTCGACCCAATTTTCAATAATTTCCGAACAATGCTTCGAATCCTCCTTTTAGCCTAACCACTTTTAATAAAATTTTCTAACTCTGTCTCAAAATCAACCACAACAATCTTTCGCTCCCCAAGGCGATAAATGAATGACTTTACTTGAGAAAGTCTTGAAACTTTGGCAAAAGCGACCAATCAAATAGCAATTTGCTAAATTTTTAAACCTCGTACATGCAAAATATAAGTCAATCAATTGTTAAACTCGAAATGCAAATAAGTCAATTAGCTACTTTTGTGCGTGAATGTGAACGATGCACGTTCCCAAGTTAGCCAATTCCGAACCCTAGAAATCAAAACATGAACTCGAATTAAGCTCATGTCGTTCAAGATAGTAATGTGAACCAAATGAATGCTATCACGACTTTGCATTCCGGTAAACTAATCGATAACCATGTTGTCAACCCAACGATTTACTGAAAGCTCCTCTTGACACTTTGAAAGCGACAAGCAATTCTGAACAAAACATCGAGTTAAATATCGAATCAAATTCCAATCCAAATTCTTCTTTTACTCAAGTAGACCAACCAATTGGGTATCAAATTCCATTTCCACATCGACTTCTGTTTGCACAAAAAATGGGCAAACACCTCCAAGTCGTATGATTTCGTTGATTTTATGTTGTTTTTAATGATCTGGGTGATTTATGCAAATATGTAAAAAGCAGGGACTAAACTGTAAAAGACACACAGATTTATAGTGGTTCAGCCAGAATGTGCCTATGCCCACTTTATATATTATTTCTCCTTTCTTGTTTAGATTACAAGTACAAAGCTTTGATACAAATATATGAAAGTTGTTTGAAAGTTCTATCCGTGCTTGAGCTCTCAAAACTTGTCCCCATAGTTGTACCCCTGCCCCTCTATTTATAGAGTGAGGCTGGGGGTAGGGGTCTTGGATGTATATAGCTGCTGTTGGGCCTGGACTGCTGCAATCTGGCCTGGCAACCTTGGTTCGGCAACGCCTTGGTTCGGTAGTGCTTCGGTCTGGTGTTAGATGGTTGGAGTTGAGACCTCTGATTCGGTGGTACCTGGGAGATAGGTTGGTTCAGTGGTAGGTGGAGTGGCCCCTGATTCGGTGGTACCTGGGAGATAGGTTGGTTCGGTGGTACCTGGGAGATAGGTTGGTTCGGTGGTAGGAACGTACCCAACATTTGCCCCCCAAAGTGGGGCATATGCCAACGTATGCCGTGCTTTGTTTTAGGTCCTTCGACTTGGACACCCTCATTCGGTCCTGGGCGCCGAAACAGTTGGTCCGGTCGTTTCTATTTGCATATAAGTAGGAGCCTTATGCCTCTGTTATTCCGTACTAGCCGAACCAAACTTTTGCCTTTGCCGAATCAAACGAGCACCGAACCAGACATCAACTGCCGGACCAGGTGAGGCCCTCTTCTGCCGGATGAGCTTTCGCTTTGTCTTATCGAATGGACTCGGGGATTTCGAGTGCCGAATGATCCTTTAGCCTTGACTTACCGAATGGACTTGGGGTTTCCGAGTGCCGAATGAACCTTTAGTCTTGACTTACCGAATGGACTTGGGGTTTCTGAGTGCCGAGTGAACCCTTAGTTCTGACTTACCGAATGGACTCGGGGATTTCGAGTGCCGAATGAACCTTTCTATGTTTTGAATTACGAGTGAAATTCCAGTCTGCATACACTTGCTTGTTTTTATCTCTACATCCTTTGTTCTAACAATGTGCTTTATCGTGTTGCAGATAATGTCTCATAAAGTAGAAACCCGTTCCGACAAGAAGAAATCTAAGGACCAAGGAGAGTCCTCCATAGTGCCCCCAGTTCAGGCAGCACCAGAACGACATGGATCATCCCCGAGATCGCTAGTAGACGGGTATGGTCCTCAAGAGCTCCTGAATTCACCGCCTGATTGTTTTCCCAGCTCCCTCAAAGGTGAGCAGCTTGATGTCATCTCCCGCTCTTTTGGGATCGACAGAGCACACATGTTGTTGCCGGGGGAAGGAGTGATGCCATATAATCCCCCCGAAGGATATTTCGCTTACAGTAGGTACCATTGCATGTGTGGGGCCATTCCCCTGATTAATGCTTGGATAGTCAGTTTCATCACCTACTTGAAGGTGGCTCCATTCCAGCTTCAGCCTAACTCATACGCCATCTTGGTGAGCCTGTTTGTTATTTTCCAGAGGAGATACGGGCGTCCTCCTTCCAACCGGGAAATCCGGTATCTGTACAACTTAAGAGGCTACAAGAAGGGGTCTCCATATATTAGCTTGGAGTCGGTCGTGTCCTTCAAGCCAGTCCTGGATTTATATTCAAAATTCAGCATGTTCAAGAAGGAATGGTTTTTTATCAAGGATGACTCTGTTTCCATCCGTCGCTTCACCTCTGGCTGTAAGTTGAAGCTTATTTATGACTTCTGTTCTGGCTGCAATGCCTCTTCTTATGTGTTTTTATTTCTTGCTAGCAACAGGTGGCTTTGCGGTCGTGGAGAACGATCGCCTGGTTCGGATGGCTGCGGAAATAGAAGCCATTTCGGGAAGGGATAGGTCGGCTTCTTACTTGATCAGGAACGCTACACTTCTGGGGCACAACCTGATTCTACCTCATCAGTCCGTGGTCAAGCAGAGAGACACGGCGGAGGAGAGGGCTGCCAAAGCTACAGGAGGGGCCACGGCGAAGAGCAGCAAAAGGAGACCCTTCTCGACACATCCAGTCGCCGGGGGAAAGAAACTCAAGAAGTCCGATGGTCCCTCTCCTAGCACACATCCAGATGTTCAGGAGGAGGAAAATGTGGAGGGGGAAAAAGGCGAGGATGAAGGAGGTGAGGCGGAGAGCGGAAGTGGTAGAGAAGGTGACGGTGATCGTCACGGCGGTGATGGTGGCGCAGGACAGGGCGGTGATGGCACCGGGGCTTTGCCTCTTGGGCAGGCAGGCGTGATTCAAGAGTGGACAGATGACGCTCTCCGCCAAGCCTTCGAAGAGTTGGAGGAAGGACCGGCCTTGGCGGAGAAGCCCAAGAAAGCTGATAAGGCCGGGACCGGCACCGATTTGTCTTCCGGGAGTGCTTCTACTGAGGCAACTTCTACGATTCAAGGTGAATTTCTCTTTATTCTTTTTTAATTCGTGAATGATGGATCAATGCATGCTAGTGACACTTGGTTTTCATTCCAGGAGTGGGCAAAACGGCCAAGACCTTAGATCTTCGGCACAGGCTTGAACAATACAGACTTCTCAAAGCTTCTACCAAATCGAAGCCTCCTACTAATCGCCCTGGAGACATAGTCAGCTATCGTCCTCTTCTTGGAGTTATTGAAGAAGATATACAAAAGAGGAAGAGGAGTCGATCTTCGTTTGAATCTCTTCCCGGCCCTCCGGCCCTACTCCAGCCTATTCGCGATATTATGGAGGAGGATACTGAGTTTATGCCTTCCCCACATCCGTTTGAGAATCCAACCGTCACCCCGATAGATCACCCTGGCTTGGTTCATAAACCGTTTGCGGGTCATCCAGACCTGGACCCGGCCTCTCATGACATCTCCTTCGATGAGGCTACTGGTGAGCACCTTCTCCCTCGCAATCCTATGGTACGGGTGCTTGACGAAGCTAAGTCCCTGGACCTTGATTTGCTTACCACCCGGGTTGTAACTCTGGGGGATGAAGCTAAGGCGAACATCGACCGGGTTGCCGAGGAGACCAGGAAATTGATGGGGCATCATGCCCGATTAGTCAAGGCCGGAGAGGAAATTGGGAGTGCCAACATTCGACTACGGTTAATGGTTTCCGACCAGGCTAAGCAACTTGCCGATCAAGCCATTCAAATTTCTCAGCACGAGGCCGCATCCAGGCAACTGAAGAAGACTATGGAAGAGGCCAGCAGGGCAGAGTTGCGAAAAATGGAGGCCGCCTGCAAGGAGCGGATTGACATGGCCGTTGCGACGGTGGATGAGGTTCGACAAGCGGACCTCGAGCAGGCACAGGAATTATCGGGGAGACTTGAGGCCGCGGAGCTTGCTTAGTCTAGGTTGAAGGAGGAGATGGAGGCCATGAGGATATCCTTTCAGGCTGACCGCTCACGATATCGATCGGAGAGGGATGCTGCCGTTGCGAAGCTGCGTGCTTCTGAGGCCCGAATGGGGGAGCTTGAGGAAAACGAGGGGATGATGGATGAGATGCTCCAGGATATGTATTTCCGTACTTGGAAACATGGTAACTTATCCTGGATGTATGATTACCCCCGAGTTATGGCCAGGATTTATCTCAGGGCTCTGGAGGAGGCTAGGGCTGATGCGGATAAAGAGGGTGGCGTGGTCTTCAGAATGGATGTGGTCACCGCCTGTGCAGTTAAAGCGCTCGGCAGATTCAAAGTGGTGGAGGTGCAAAAAGTCATAGCGGGGATACAGCGAGGATATAGCGGGATATAGCGGATGGCTTTAAAATAGCATATAAAACTCGTACTTAATGTTTTTACGAATATATAAATGGTAATTAAATGAAAAATTATCATTCAATTGAATTATAACTAATACATAAATACTTTTTAAATAAAAACATGTGCGAATATACTTTAAATAAACGTAAAACTATTATATAACATAATTGAATTTAGTAGAATATTAGAGTATTTTCATTTCTGAAAATATATTAAAAATTAAATCAAATAAATTAGTTTCATAATTTTTATAATGTATAAATTGAATTTTTCAATTCATTTTATTAAAGAAGATATAGCGGGAATATAGCGGAAATAACGGGATATAGCGGAAATAGCGGGGATTAAAGCGGAAAGGCTATATTGTGGGGCTATATGGAAAAATCGTAGCGGCAGAAACCCGCTATGAGATATAGCGGGGTTATAGCGAGGTAATAGCGGGGCATTAACTGCACAGGTCACCGCCCAGTTTACCAAGGAGGAGAAAGTGGCGGTGAAGGAGGGTATGCGGCTGCTTGCCGCTGAGGAGGCAGGTGTGCAGGTAGAGGATGATGATCAGGATGGTCAGGAAGCAGGCACTGGTAAGTCTTCCCTTCTAGTCTTTCCGTTAATTTGGTTGCTTGTCACTAATGAATTCTTTCTTTGACCGGACAGGTGGGCAACAGGACAAGGGTAAAGCTCCGATGCATCCGGCTCCTTGACTTGACCTGGATATCTTTTTGTTGACTTGACATTGTTGTATATGTTAGTCTCAAGACAGTAACGTAACTTTTAGGTTGTAATTATGTTACTTGTAATAAACAACATTATTCTTGACGTGTAATTTTTTAACTTAAGCTGATTCTGTCGTATTTGAATGCTTTTGTTATTTTGACATGTTGTATAAGAAATATAGCTATGCATATGCGTGCGATTCAATTGTGTTTGACGCCAAGTTCTTGCTTAAAGTACACTTTCATATCTTGCAATGTTAATGTGATGTGCGAATAGCTACGTATTTATGCACAAAAGAAGAAAGTACCGCCCTTCATGTTTTAGTTGTAGATGGCGGCTTTGAATGTCTTGCGTGACCAAGTATGGAATGTTGCCGAGTGTCCAGTTGTGAGTTCCCACTCCCATTAGCGAATGTCTCCTATTCTGTGTCCTGTACTTTAGGGATCGTTATGGAGGATAGGAGGAAAGTTTTTTTTAAATAAAATTGAAATATGAGAAATAGTAAAACTTCCAATCACGGAAGGCCTTCGAAGTGCTTAAGTTCGTGGAAAACGGGCTTTATAGTCACTTTCCCTAGCTGTGGGTCTTGGAGACATATGTCACCCATCTTATGCCTCCGCGGGGAGTTAATCTTTTTTACCACAGCCGTACTTAAGACACATCGGAGCCGAGATCGCGCACAGTAACTACCCGGGCCATTATGGCCCGTAATCGTGGGTATTATTCGATTTACTGTGGCCGGCTAGCGTGGGTGCCGATCGTCAACCGTGAACTACCCCTGGCTGGCCACACCTTATGTTGGAGCTTAAAGTAGGTTCATAGTTGCCCGCGAGCCGAACTCCATAATGAGCTGCCTTGGCTATAGTCGACCTTCTCGGTGGCTTATAATCAGCTCATTACAGTTGGCTTTCAGGGCCGTCGCGAGCAATGAGTTAACCCGCAGCAGAGGGATGCCGGAGCAAAAGTGTCTCATTGGCGAGGGCATAGATTCATATAGTACCTGTTAGGTCTTGTCCAGGAGAAGTCGCGCTGTGGAGCGCCTTGAATGGAAATGCTATTTGCACAGGATTTTGTTCAACATAAAAGGATAAAGTTAACAAGCAGCCAAGATATAAAGGAACAAGTTAAAAAGAGACAAGTTTTTTAGAGTGGTTCGGCACGAAAATGCCTACGTCCACTGATTCACTTTGTTAATTCACTTCATATGGGCAGTACAAGTTAAGAAAAGTATCGACGAAAGTGTTGGATATTCCATGCCCTCTGGAACACCTCCCCGTCCACTGTTGACAAAATATAAGCTCCATTGAGGAGATCTTTATGAATTACATATGGTCCGTCCCAGATTGGATCTAGCGCTCCGGGGCGCGGGAAGACTCGCTTGAGGACAAGATCTCCTTTTTGTAAGCTACGATGCTTGACTTTGGAGTTGTATTGTGTTGCCACTTTTTGCTTGTGAGCTGCTGCTTTGAGGGCTGCATCATTTCTTCTTTCCTCAATTAGATCCAAAGACATGTGGAGGAGCTCTTCGTTCTCTTCTGGGTTATAGTGGATCCTATAGTGGGAAGGCACTATAGTTTCAACTGGGAGCATAGCCTCCGATCCGTATGCCAAAGAGAAAGGAGTATGCCCTGTTGATGTTCTGAAAGATGTGCGATAGGCCCATAGTGTCGTAGGAAGTTCATCCACCCAAGCGCCTTTTGACTTTTCGAGTTTCTTTTTTATTAGAGTTTTGAGAATTTTGTTGACGGCTTCGACTTGTCCGTTTGCCTGGGGATAAGCCACAGATGAGAAGCTTTTGTGAATTCCGTGCTCTTGGCACCAGTTGGCGAACTCCTCGCTGTCAAACTGATGTCCATTGTCCGATATGATTTTAAATGGGACTCCGTACCTGCACAGAACATTTCTGATCAAGAAATTAATAACTTTCGCTGAAGATACTTTATTTAGGGGTTCTGCTTCCACCCATTTGGTGAAATAGTCGACTACCACTATAGCATATTTGGCTCCGCCTCGGCCCATTGGCAGTTCGCCAATCAAGTCAATTCCCCATACTGCAAAGGGCCAAGGGCTGGTCATTTGAGTAATCTCAGTTGTTGGTAGCCGCGGAATCTTAGCAAATTTCTGACATCTATCACATCTTTTGACGAAGTCTAAGGCGTCTTTGTTTAAGGTGGGCCAGAAATATCCATATCGGAGTATCTTCTTTGCCAGAGTTTGCCCTCCAGTGTGATCTCCGCAGCTTCCTTGATGGACGTTGGATAAGATTTCCTTTGCTTCCCTTCCAGCGACACACCTTAATAAGGGGTTAAAGAAGCCACGCCGATAGAGGGTGCCTTCTTGTATTGTGTAGCGGGAAGCTTTCCTCAAGATTTTCTTGACTTCGTTACGCCCATTGGGCAGTGTGCCACTTTGCAAGTAGTCTCGGATAGGAGTCATCCAAGTTGCTTCTTCGGTTGCAGCTATCAGATTCACTTGCTCAAAACTTGGGGTCGGTTGCTTTGAGATGGCTACTGCTCCGGAAATAGTGCCGTCTCTCATGCTAGCTTGCTTCGCCAATTCGTCGGCCTCTTGGTTCTCTTCCTGAGGGATGTGTTTGATTAAATAGTGATCCAATCGATTGAGAAGCAACTTGGTCTTCTTTAAATATGCTATAAGTCGTTCTCCTCGAGCCTGGAATTCTCCTAGTATTTGATTTACAATAAGTTGAGAATCACTATGAAGACACAAAGAATTGGCTCCGATTTCTAAGGCAAGTTCTAATCCAGCTATCACTGCTTCATACTCTGCATCGTTGTTGGTGGCAGCGAATTCCAACCTTATAGCATAGTGTAGCTTATTTCCCCTAGGAGTGATTATTACCACACCTGCCCCCGAGCCTTGTTCATTTGACGCACCATCCACAAAGAGATTCCACTTGATGTCTTCTGCTATTTCCGATTGCTCCTTACCTTCATTGGTAGTGAATTCAGCAATGAAATCGGCCATGGCTTGTCCCTTGATGGCGGTGCGAGGATGGTAGGTGATATCATATTGACTTAGTTCAATGCACCATTTAAGTAGTCGCCCAGAAGTGTCGGGACGATGGAGTACCTGCCTTAGTGGTTGATCGGTCAGAACTCTGATGGAATGAGATTGGAAATAGTGACGCAGCTTCCATGATGTGATCAGTAAATAGTACGCTAGTTTCTCAACTTTAGGATATCTGGCTTTTGCCCCTGTAAACCTCTTGCTTACAAAGTATACTGGCCGTTGCGTGCATTTGTATTCTCTCACCAATGCGGCGCTTAGAGCATGAGATGACACAGCAAGGTATAGGTATAGCTCTTCGCCTTTGTTCAAAGTTGAGAGTACTGGTGTTCTCTGGAGGTGTTCGATTAAGTTAAGGAAAGCTGTTAAGCATTCGTCAGTCCATTCGAATTTTCCTTTTTCTTTCTTTAGAGCTTCAAAGAAGGGAATGCATTTGTCAGTCGCTTTAGAGATGAATCTGCTCAGGGCGGCCACCTTCCCATTTAGGCTTTGCATTTCCTTTCGGGTAGAAGGTATCCTGATCTCTTTCAGAGCTCGGACTTGTTCAGGGTTTGCTTCAATTCCTCTGGCATGGACGATGAATGCTAGAAACTTTCCTGATGATACTCCGAAGGAGCATTTTAGAGGATTCAGCTTCATTCCATATTGGCGAAGTACTTGAAACATTTCATCCAGGTGGCTTACGTGATCGTCGGCTTCCCTTGACTTTACCAGCATGTCATCCACATAAACTTCCATAGTTTGTCCTATTAGCCCCGCAAACATCTTGCTGACGAGGCGCTGATAGGTGGATCCTGCGTTTTTAAGTCCGAAAGGCATTACCTTGTAGCAGTACAATCCCCGGTCAGTGATGAAACTAGTGTGGTCTTGATCGGGAGCATGCATAGGAATTTGGTTATATCCTGAGTATGCGTCCATAAAAGATAAGAGTTCGTGCCCGGCTGTGCTGTCCACAAGCTGATCGATTCGGGGAAGTGGGAAGCAATCCTTCGGGCAGGCGTCATTTAAGTTGGAGAAGTCAATGCATGTTCGCCACTTCCCACTGGCCTTCTTTACCAGCACCGGGTTGGCGATCCACTCTGGGTAGATGGCTTCTCGTATGAAGTCATTGGCAAGTAGGTTCTTTACTTCTTCATCGAGGGCTGCTGATCGCTCTACCCTCATACTTCTCTTTTTCTGTTTTACTGGCGCCTTGGTAGGATCAATGTTTAGTACATGGCATGCTATGTCAAGGGAGATTCCGGTCATGTCAGCATGTGACCATGCAAATACATCCAAGTTGTGGCGGAGAAAGTCAATGAGTTGTTCCTTCAACTCTGCTTTTAGTTGGGACCCGACTTTCAATAGTCTACTCGAGTTATGTCTGTCTACAGATACAAATTCCATAGCCTCTGCAGGCTCGGCGGTGGCCTCCTCCTCTTTGTCCCTGGGGTCTAATTCATTGAAAAGGTCGCTGGTATATCGAAGAGGAGGGGCTTTCTTTAGTTGCTATGCTTCCAAACTTTTTGTGCAAAGGGCAATCTCTACACTCTTCCCTTTATCCTTCCTGTGGTTGTTGCGAAGTTCAGTTACATAGCAGTCTCGAGCAATGTCCTGGTCTCCCTCTACTTCCCCTACCCTATTGTCCATTGGAAATTTCATCTTTAGGCACCATGGGGCCAGGACAATTTGGAAGTCAGACAAGGCCGGCCTTCCTAAGAAGGCGTTGTAGGCCGAGTGGTTTTCTATCAGCACAAATGTCTGTTTCCGCACAATGGAGCGGGGATGACTTCCAATTTCAACAAAGAGGTCCAGTTGCCCGAGGGGCATCTTCGCAACTCCAGTGAAACCGTGTAGTGGTTTATTGCAGGGAGAAACATCCTTTATTGACAGTTTCATTTTGTCGAATGCATGCTTGAATAGGATATTTACTGAGCTTCCAGTGTCTACTAGAATTCGGAAAACTTCGGCTGGACCGAGCCGGGCAGAGATAACCATGGGATCCATGTGAGGGTACTGCCTCCCCTCTAGGTCACGCCTACTGAATGTGATGTCATCGCTCTCTTTCCGCTTCGGGTGGCGTTCTTCAATAATGGAATTAACGCATTCTTCATTGTTTCTAAGTGACTTTCCATATCTTTCCATCTCTGCCCAGCTTCTGTCGGCGATGTGTGGTCCTCCCGAGATGGTATGGACCACTATCTTCTCTTGACCAGAGCCGCTAGTGTTGTGATTTCCTCTACCTATCTCTGGGGAGGGTAGCCTTGGGTTCTCATGGGCCAGAGCTGGAGTCCTGTTCTGACCTTTTACATAGCGTTCCTGTCTCTTCCTTCTGATGTGTTCTTCAATCAAGTCCCGGAGATGATGGCATTCATTGGTATCATGCCCATGAGATTCGTGGATGCGGCAGAACTTTCCAGATTTAAGTGCGTTATCAGATTCCTTCTTGTATGGTGGGCGTTTGTATCTAACTTCGTCTTGGGTGGCAATGAAGATGTTTTCGATGGTTTCATTCAAAGGAGTGTAAGTGTTGAATCTCGGTCCTGGCCGATATAGGCGCTTTTCTCCCTTCTTGCCCTCCGCATTGTCTCTAGAATCATTTCTTCGAACGTCCTTTGCTACATCGGGCGTGTAGCCGTAAGCTTCCTTATTTTGTTGTCCTGACTGCCCCTTAGTGGCAGCGTCTTCAAGCCTCATATATTTCCCGGCTTCATGGAAGAAATCGGGTAAAGTAGCTGGTTTTTCTTTTGTCAATCTTCTAGCAAATTTAGTATCCGGATGCACACCACTATAGAGGGCCATTAAGATAAGCTTCTCATCGGCATCTTGGACTGCGGCCGCTGCGGCATTGAATCGGGTTAGATATTTCTGTAGCTTCTCTCTAGGTTTTTGTTTGATACTGGATAAGGAATAAGCGTCCTTGGGTTGCTCCACATGAATGCGGAATTGGCTGATGAATTTTTCTTTCAACATTTCCCATGAGCTGATGGATCCTTGGGGTAGATGGCAGAACCAGGAGGTAGCTAGATCTGTTAAGAATAGCGGAAAGCATTTGCACAGCACTCCTTCTGTTGCTCCACTCATGAGCATATGCTGTGTGTATCTCTGTAAGTGTACGACGGGGTCAGAGGTTCCTTTGTAAGGTTCCATTGTTGGCATTTTCCATTCTCGGAGGGTGATGACAATTTCGATATTGCGGGCGAAAGGGCTGGTTACCCTAGCGCCTATCCCTCGATCTCTTTGATCCCGTTGGACGCACTCTCTGAACAAGCGTGCCATCCTTTCATCAAAATTTGGAGCAGATAGAAATGAGTTCGGTTCTGCTCTGTGAGATTGATTCCGTCTAGATGACCTGTAGGGATGGTATCGTCTATCATTCCTAATATTTTCCAGTGGATGTCTTTGGTCTTCTGGGAGCATGCTAGGGTCAGCTACAGTTGGCCCTTGCCTTGATCTTCCCCTGCTGGGTTCTGATCTAAGCACTTCCTCGGGTCCAACTTCGGGCTGGACTCTAGCTCGACCCCGTTCACTGGTGTTTCCGTGGTTAGGCAGTACGACAGGCTCGGCTACAGTTGACCTCCGCCCGGTACCTCCCCCGTTGGGTTTGGTTCCCAGCGTTTCCTCAGGTCTAACTTCGGGCTGAGCTCGGTCTCGGCTCCTACCATGGCTGCTTCTGTCATTATCTCCTTCGAAGAAGGAAGATCTTTGTTGTCTTTGAAATCCTCCAGACTGGGACTCACCCCTTGATTCAGTGTTGCGGTTGGACTCTTCAACATCCCTTAAGCGTGACGTGAGTTGGTTCACCAAGGCTTCCTGCTGGGATGTCAAGCGGTTAGTCACTTCAGCCACAACCCTGTCTAGATCTGCCCTAGTAATTGCTGCCGGCTGTTTTGTGGCAGGGGTTGTCCGATTTGCCTGACCTTCATTTGGTACTGCCGCTAGAATGGGACGATTTACTTGATCTGTGATCACTGGATCTGGAACACTGTTAGTTGCGATGTTCTTTCCTTTGTTAACGTCTTTTTTCTGCCTTGGAGGCATGTTTTCCAAGCAATGAACGACGCTGTTAGGAAGAAGGTTAAGTGGGAGAAGCTGAAGCTTCGAGCTTCTCGTTCTCAGTGAAAGCACCAAAAATGTTTGCACAAAAAATGGGCAAACACCTCCAAGTCGTATGATTTCGTTGATTTTATGTTGTTTTTAATGATCTGGGTGATTTATGCAAATATGTAAAAAGCAGGGACTAAACTGTAAAAGACACACAGATTTATAGTGGTTCAGCCAGAATGTGCCTGCGTCCACTTTATATATTATTTCTCCTTTCTTGTTTAGATTACAAGTACAAAGCTTTGATACAAATATATGAAAGTTGTTTGAAAGTTCTATCCGTGCTTGAGCTCTCAAAACTTGTCCCCATAGTTGTACCCCTACCCCTCTATTTATAGAGTGAGGCTGGGGGTAGGGGTCTTGGATGTATATAGCTTCTGTTGGGCCTGGACTGCTGCAATCTGGCCTGGCAACCTTGGTTCGGCAACGCCTTGGTTCGGTAGTGCTTCGGTCTGGTGGTAGATGGTTGGAGTTGAGACCTCTGATTCGGTGGTACCTGGGAGATAGGTTGGTTCGGTGGTAGGTGGAGAGGCTTCTAATTCGGTGGTACCTGGGAGATAGGTTGGTTCGGTGGTAGGTGGAGTGGCCTCTGATTCGGTGGTACCTGGGAGATAGGTTGGTTCGGTGGTAGGAACGTACCCAACAACTTCGACCTAAGAAACATTCTGATCAAAATGGAAAAGATGTTGGAAATTTTCAAACAAGTCAAAGTGGACATTCTTCTCCTTGATATCATTCAACAAGTCCCAAATTATGCTAAGTTTCTAAAGGACTTGTGTACTCAAAACGACACACTCATGTACCCAAGAAAATTTTCTTAGCTGCCGCTCTCAGTGTAGTTTTGTCTCAATCAATTCCCGTAAAATACAAAGATCCTGAATGTCCGACAATCTCGTGCACGTTAGGAGATAAAACGATTAATAAATGCTTATTAGACTTGGGTTTGAGTGTCAATTTGTTTTCTTATTCAGTTTACCAGCAACTTGGCTTGGGTGAGCTAAACCGATGAAAGTAACTCTTCAATGTGCCGATCATTTGATAAAGAAACTCGTGGGAGAAATCGAGGAGGTACTCATAAAAATCGATCAATTTATATTCCTAATCGATTTCATCATCCTAGAGACACAACTTGTGAATAATCCGACGAGTCAAATTCCATTGATATTAGGATGACCTATCTTAGCCACTTCGAATGCCCTAATCAATTGTTGAAATAGCTCGATGAAAATTTATTTTGGTAACATGACTTTGGACCTTAACATCTTCAATTTCGAAAATCAATCAAATGACCCACTTGACCAAATGTTGGAAGTAAGCTCCATTCAAGAAAATTTTGACAATGAAATAGTTGACCTTAACAACGAATGCAAGACCGAATACGAACAACTGTTTCAAGACGAGTCTAACGTGATTGAAAATGCGCTTCTGTTTGAACCCCTCATGGTAGAGTCGGACCTTTAACCAAATTTTTTGACTGAGCAACCTCCTAGGTTGGAACTCAAACCTCTTCCTAAACACCTTAAGTACGCATACTTAGGTGACAACGAAACATTTCCTGTCATAATCTCTTCAAATCTTTCCCTTGATTGAGAAGCTTTCCTTCTTTCAATTCTGTCGAAAAACAAAGAGGCAATTGGATGGTCGATTACCGATATTAAGGTAATTAGTTTTTTTCAACATTACATCCACTTAGTTGACGAAGCCAAGCCTGTTCGTGACGTGCAATGAAGGCTTAACCCCAAAATGAAGGATGCAGTTCGTGACGAAATTCTTAAACTCCTTGATAACGCAATCATATATCCCATCTCTGATAGTCCGTGGGTTATCCCAATTCATGTTGTGCCTAAAAAGTCTGGATTTACCGTTATCACGAACGACGCTAACGAACTCATTCCAACTCGTACTCAAACGGATTGGCGTGTTTGTATTGATTATCGAAAATTAAATGTTGCAACACGTAAAGATCATTTCCCTCTTTCTTTCATTGAGCAAATTCTTGAACGATTAGCTAGCCATGAATTTTTATTGCTTTCTTGGTGGTTATTCCGGTTATAACCAAATTTCAATCACTTTCGAAGATCGAGAGAAAACGACTTTCACATGTCCTTTTGGCAACTTTGTGTATCGCTGTATGCCATTTGGCCTTTGCAATGCTCCTGCTACTTTCCAAAGATGCATGGTCAGCATCTTTTCGGACATGGTCGAACGATTTTTAGAAGTATTTATGGATGATTTTTCCGTCTTTGGAAAACCTTTTTCTGAGTGCTTACACCATCTTGAAATGGTTCAAACTGGATGCAATGGAAAACACTAAACGTTAAATTGGGAAAAAGGCCATTTTATAGTCAAACATGGCAATTTCCTTGGGAATGTCATTTCAAACAAAGGCATGGAGGTAGATAAAGCGAAAGTTGATGTAATTGCAAATCTACCCTTTCCCAAATCTGTCAAGGACATTCGTTCATTTCTAGGACATGCTGGTTTTTATCGATGCTTTGTGAAAGACTTTAGTAAAATTACTCGACCTTTGACGACTTTTCTTGGAAAAGACGTTCCATTTGACTTTAATTCTGATTTTGTTTCTGCTTTTGAACGTCTTAAAAATGAACTCATTTCCACTCCCATCATTTTCCTACCCAATTGGCATCTTCCTTTCGAAATAATGTGTGATGCTACAAATTTTACAGTTGGTACTGTCTAAGGACAACGCATCAAAAAAATTCTTCATGTCATTTACTATGCTAGTATGATTTTAAACGATGCTCAACTCAATTACACAACCACTAAAAAGGAGCTTCTAGCGGTAGTCTTTGGGCTCAAAAAGTTTCGACCTTATTTGATCGGCTCACACATTATGGTTTATACTGATCATTTCGCTCTTAGGACCTTTTCGCTATAAAGGATGCTAGGTCCCATTTATCTGTTGGATCCTTTTACTCCAAGAATGTGACCTTATGATCAAAGACAAAAAAGGATCCGACAATGTCATTGTTGATCATCTGTTGCTTCTTCCAAGCGCACCATCTTCTTGACCGACTAACGAGAACTTTCTTGACGAGCAACTCCTTTTTTTTCTACTGATCTGTGAAATGCCGATATTGTGAACTATTTAGTCACTAAGAAAATTCCTTCAT
This sequence comes from Allium fistulosum, assembly GCA_030737815.1. Classification (NCBI taxonomy): domain Eukaryota; kingdom Viridiplantae; phylum Streptophyta; class Magnoliopsida; order Asparagales; family Amaryllidaceae; genus Allium; species Allium fistulosum. The sequence goes on along the minus strand of CM060902.1, from coordinate 369,793,654 downwards.
TTTGGTCGAAACAAGATAAATATAAATTTCTTTCCCAAGTCAAGTACTTCTATTGGGATGATTCATACTTGTTTAAGTATTGTTCTGACCAAATCATTCGACGTTACATCCCAGGTTGCAAAATAAAGAGTGTTCTTTCGTTTTGTCCTGACCAAGCTTGTGGTGGTCATTTTGGTCCAAAGAAAATAACGGAAAATATACTTCGGTCTGGGTTTTACTGGCCTACGCTTTTCAAAGATGCATTTGAGTTTTGTAAAACTTATGATCGCTACCATATGTTAGGAAAAATCTCTCGATGAAACATGATGCCTTTGAACCCCATTCTTACGATCGAAATCCTTGATGTTTGGGGTATTGACTTTATGGGTTAGTTTTCCAACTCTTTCGAAAATCTATACATTCTTCTTGTTGTTGATTACGTCTCTAAATGGGCTGAAGCCATTCCATGTAAAACCAATGACCATAAAGTTATTGTGAAATTCATAAAAGAAAATGTGAGTAACTTTGTATAGTATAATATGGAATATTAAACAATCTATCTACTTGTATAGAAAGTATGAATAAAAGTAAAGCAGTAAAGTAAATGACACTAGGAATTCTTATACTGGTTCGAACTTTCCGTTCTACGTCCAACCCCAAACACCTTTTGGAATTTAACTATCAACCCTCTTTTGACCCGGAGGAATAGGTATTACACCGCCTGAGCAAACGAACATGACTTAAATCGCATAAGCAACAGAGTAGGACTTTAAACCCCTGAGCAACCGAACAGGACTTCAAAAAAAATCTGACTGATTGTGCTCTTTGAATAGCGTAGATATGTTTTTAGAGTACACCCTTCCTATAATCTTCTCCATTGTGGTATATCACGTATTTCGTGAAGAAAGGAAGTTTATTTGACCATAAAAGAATAAACTTGAATATACAAGTGATCAATAGAGTGTTTATGCATAGAATGCCTTTGAGTGTAAATAGCAAGAATGGATAAAACCAAGAAATAGAAAATTGATTAACACAATGTTGTATTTCTTTTCTATTTATAGAAATTAAAAGGTTGTATACGTTCATGAAGAACAACCATGAAGAGATATGAAAGTATCTTCTGAATCAAGAGTTGTTTCTGTTCATGAAAGAGAGGCACCCTTTTAAAAACTAGCCGTTATGAAGCTTCAGCCATCTGAATTAAATATTCCTGCCAACTGAATCTAGTAAAATTTGAAACAACAAGAAATTGGTGTAAAACAGACACAATTCAACCGTTTGAATATTATGGGTCAGCCAACCGAATATCCTTAATATTTTTTGTGCATGTACAAAATTTAGACGATTGAGAGGGACCTTCCAGCCAGCTGAATGTAATATTTTTGAGCAGTTCCTTTCTTATGTGTGTATATGTATACCATGTCGGAGAGATTTTAACATATTTCTACATCTAGACTCACTTAACAATTCGTTATAGCAACAATCTGGAATTTGGTCCTCATATATTTGTAATTATCTTCTCCTGCAAACTTGGTTAGTTCATATAATATTTACTTATATAGTTGTCACAATCGGAACATCAAAGTTCGAGGTTCTAACATTCTCCTCCTTTTTGATGATGACAACTATGTAAGTTTTAAATATAGAAATTCAATTTTTCTCCACCCGACTTGATACTCCCCTATCAATATGATTACCTTATTCTCTCCATTTGTCATCGACAAAAAGAAAACAACTAGTCGATAGGAGAAATATCATAAATTTGTAAGAATTAAAAAATAAACATCACAAATTTTATAACACATAAATACATATAGATATTGCTCATAAACATATGTAGACATTTCACATAAACATATGTAAGAATTGCAAATAAACATAGACATTGCACAATAAAACGTGACAATATTTACTTCACAAAACACGTTAACACATAAACATCACAAATTTGCAAATGGTCATGTTAGAAAACAAGACAAAAACAATCCCTAACCACACAAAATAGCCATAAAACATATCGTCACGAATTAAAACATCCAAAAGAGCACAACAAATATTACATAAATTTGTTCTTAAAGCGAAGTAGTCATGAAATAAAAGATAGAGTGATGTTTAGATAATTATGAAAAACATACCAAATCAATCTTCCCTTCCTTCTTCTTCTTCCTCTCTTTCTTCCTCCGAAGATGTCCAAGTAAATAGTGCTGGATTTTCAAGATTTTTTGTTGATGTGGATCTAGAGCAAGAAGCTTTTTCCCAAATCTTGTTCAAAATACATTTTATTAATTTTAGCTTTTTGTTTGTCTTTGTAACCCAAATCTTAATAAATTTTGGACTTTTAAAATAGGTTTTATAAAAGTATTATCTTTCTTTCTAAAGTTTGTATATAAAGAACTATTATTTTTAGGAATAGTTTTTGTCATTTTATTATATCCTAATCTTTTTTTATTTGAAATAGCCTGTGAATTTTCTATAATTCTAGAAAGATTTTCTCTTCCTTTATAAAATTTAGAAACGTTCTTAGTTATATTCTCTACTTTTGTTTTAAGACTAGATATATCTAATTCTAATATTTTAACAGTAGATTTTAATTCGTGATTTTCAGATAAAGAAATATCATTCTTTTCTTTTTGAGTTTCTATTTCCCTACTTAGCATCGTAAGCTGAGAGGTTTTATTAGAACCAGATTCTTGAGTGATTACAAGTTCTTCTTCTAAAATTTTCTTCCCATCTTTTAACATAACCACTTCAATTTCAGTTCTATTTAACTTTTCAAGTGTAGCTTTATAATTTCTTTTGATATTCCTTAGTTTATCTAGTAGTTCTAAGTTTATATCTACTAAATCATCAAAAGAAAGATCACTTACATCGTCATTTGTAGCCATAAAGCATACATTGGCTTGTTTTGTGTCACTATCACTATCACTGTCTGATGAGAAAGAAGATTCTGAATCATCTCATGTAATAGAAAATGCTTACCACTTCTTATATTTGTCTCTTTTGTTCTTGTAGTTATACCTATCTTTCTTACGATCGGGACAGTCCTTCTTTATCTGACCCTTATTGTGACATGCATTCGAGAGTTGAAGCTAATGGTTTGTTGGTGTTCTTGTTATTTCCAAATTTATTGCTCTTTTTAAATTTCAAAAAAAATTTGAAATTTTTAGCTATAAACGCCATATCATCTACATCTGAATCTGATTCTTCCTTTTCGGCCTGGAATGCTATTATCTTTTTGTCTTGTGCCTGAACTCTTTTTTCCTATAAATTTACTTCATATGACATTTGATTTCCTATCAACTCTTCTGGTTATGATTGAAATGTCATTAGCTTCTTCAATTGCTAAGACTATTCGTTCCCATTCATTTGTTAAAGAGTTGAGGATTTTTGAAACGATATCGAAATCTCTTTATTTTTCTCCGAATGCCAAAAGTGAATGATATATATCTTTAAATCTAGAATACATTTCATTTATAGTTTCAACTTGCTTCATTCTAAAGTTCTAGAACTGATTCTTAAGCATAGAAAGCTTGCTCTGTTTAACTTTGTTTGTACCTTCATGTGTAACTTTAAGTGTACGTCAAACTTCATATGCCGAACTACACATACTAACTCTGTTAAACTCATTTTTGTCTAATGAACAAAATAACATATTCATGGCTTTAGCATTTTCAGTAGCATCTAATTTTTGTGTGTTAGACCAATGTGCATATGGTGTAGTAGGTACAGTGTATTCATCTTAAGTGATATTCCAAGTATCATATCCATTTGCTTGCATATAAATTCTCATTCTAGTTGGCCAATAATTATAGTTTAATCCATTAAATAGTGGTGGTCGTGTAGTGGATATACCTTTATTAAAACTTGTGCTAGTGTTATTTCCACATTATTTGAATATCAAATAATAGTGTATGGTTATATGATAACCTTGCTTTGATACCAACCGTGAGTAACTATGGATCGTATAATATGGAATATTAAACAATTTATCTACTTGTATAGAATGTAAGTATAAAAGTGAAGCAGTAAAGTAAATGACAGTAGGAATTTTTATACTGGTTCAAACTTCCCATTCTATGTCCAGTCCCAGACTTCTTGAATTCAACTATCAACCTTCTCCTAACCCGTAGGAACATGTATTACACCGCCCAAGCAACTGAACAGGACATCAACTGCCTGAGAAACAAAGTAGGACTTTAAACCCCTGAGCAACCGAACAGTACTTTAAAAAAAATCTTACTAATTGTGCTCTTTGAATAGCACAGATAAGTCTTTTGAGTACACCCTTCCTATAATCTTTTCCTTTGTGGTATATCGTGTATTTCATGAAGAAAGGAAGTTTATTTGATCATAAAAGAATAAATTTGAATATACAAGTGATCAATAGAGTGTTTATGTGTAGAATGCCTTTGAGTGTAAATAGCAAGAATGGATAGGATTAAGAAATAGAAAATTGGTTAACATGATGTTGGATTTCTTTGCTATTTATAGAAATTAAAAGGTTGTATACGTTCATGAAGAGTAGCCATGAAGAGATATGAAAGTATCTTCTGAATCAAAAGTTGTTCATGTTCATGGAAGAGAAGCACCCTTTCAAAAACAAGCTATTATGAAGCTTCAGTCATCTGAATTAAATATTCCAGCCAGCTGAATTGAGTAAAATTTGGAACAGCAAGAAATTAGAGTAAAATAGACCCAATTCAGCCGTCTGAATATTATAGGTCAGCCAGCTGAATGTTCTTAATATTTTTTGTGCACATACACCATTTAGATGGCTGAGAGGGACCTTTAAGCCGGCTGAATGTAATGTTTTTATGCAGTTCCTCTGTTATGTGTGTATGTGTATACCATTGCAGAGAGATTTAAACATTTCTACATCTAGACTCACTTAACAATACGTTATAGCAACAATCTGGAATATGGTCTTCATATGTTTATGATTATCTTCTCCTACAAACTTGGTTAGTTCATATAATATTTACTTATATAGTTGTCACAATCGAAACATCAAAGTTCGAGGTTCTAACATTCTCTCCCCTTTTATGATGACAACTATGTAAGTTTAAATATAGAGATTCAATTTTTATCCCCCTAACTCGATACTCCCCCTATAAATATGATTACCTTATTCTTCCCCTTTATCATCGACAAACAGAAAACAACTAGTCAATATATCATAAATTGGTAAGAATTAAAACATAAACATCACAAATTTCAAAACACATAAATACATATAGATATTGCTCATAAACATATGTAGACATTTCACATAAACTTACATAAGCATTGCATATAAACATACATAAACATTGCACAAATAAACATGACAATATTTACTTCATAAAACACACTAACACATAAACATCACAAATTTGCAAATGGTCATGTTAGAAAACAAGACAAAAACATTCCCTAACCACACAAAATAGCCATAAAACATATTGTCACGGGTTAAAACATCCAAAGAGCACAACAAATATTACATAAATTTGTTCTTAAAGCGAAGTAGTTATGAAATAAAAGATAGAGTTATGTTTAGATAATTATGAAAAACATACCAAATCAATCTTCCCTCCCTTCTTCTTCTTCCTCTCCTTCTTCCTCCGAAGATGTCCAAGTAAATGGTGCCGGATTTTCAGAAATTTCCGTTGATGTGGATCAGGAGCAAGAAATTTTTCCCAAAGCTTGTGTAACATCCCGCCTTTTTGTACATTTTAAGCAGACACACATGCCGACTCAAACCATACAGAAGGGCGGATTGTTATTGGGGTGAATAAAAAAAGCAGAGAAAGAATAAAACAAAACAGAATCTCACAGCGGAATGACAAAATATAATAATCAAATAATAGTTCATGAAGCTGTTTAGAAATAAATTTGATTATACTTATATAATACAGAATCAGAGTTACACATATCAGAGATGAATAAATAATGCAACGGAACAGTATGAATGTAATGGAATAAATATAGTAAATAATAGTAGTATAAATCTTCGTCTTCGTCCTCCAGAAATAAGGTCTTCAAATCCTGAAATGCTCAGGCTGACCCGAGCGGATTGAAAAGACAAAGCACTCGAGTCAGAACTAAAAGAGCTTATGTAAGTCAAATCAACGGTAGATAAATATGAGTGTAAACGGCGTCGGAGATGTTTACGGGGTTTGACATCTCCTATCCAGTGTCTAACGTGAGTGTAGTAACTTAAGAGATGTTCGGGATTCACATCTCCTAAGGATCCGTTAAACTATCTACTATGTAGTACAATACTCTATTATAATATGTCTACATTAAGATAAACTATTAAAATAGCGTTAAGGCGTTACCTATTTCCTCTTTAACACATTTTTATATATTCCCATAGTCTATACAGTACCGTAATCACATCCGTACTGGACGTCGTCAGAGGGCACTCCATTGGTATGGTACAAAACAAACTCATAGTGGTCTCGATAGGGTAGGTGACATGGCACAACTAGGCAATGCCAGGGTAGATATACCAATTACACTTTTGGACTGGTGGTAATGCATAGCAGCTACTACCGCCCACCTCGGAACACACTCCCAAATCAAAAATTGAGGGTAGCCACAAAATCAATCGCAAAGTCAGCATATAGTATCGAAGGAGTATGCCCGATCGGAGGAATGACCTCACTTAGCCCGTCAATTGCTCCTATTTTAGCCACCTTAAGCTAACTCATGGGAGTCAGGTCCACGTATATACCTCATATAGAATCATCGTCAACCATCCTACTTCATTCTGGAATCTCCACCACGTACACAGTTGTCAAAGTGGTTTTCGGTATTGGCAGAGAGTATGACAATATCTGATCCCGGTCTCTTTAACAACCAATCGCTTATTACACACCGGGTGGTTCTTTTACATTTCCAAATCATTTCATAATTGATATCAAAATATCATATTCAATTCAAATCATATCATTTTCGAAGTCATTACTTACTTTCAAAATCATATTCACCTTTGAAATCATATCACATTTAAAATCATAGTTTGAAATTATATTTCCTTTCAAAAGTCATATTTCCAAAATAGGCTAAACTTTCATTTCAAAATATCATATTAAACCAAATATGTTATTTAAATCCCAACTTAGGTTATAACGTCATTAACCATATTCACTTAAAATCGAGAATTTGAATATAAACCCATCCATTTTACTTAGTTTGGAATTTAGAAGAAAATAGTTTTAAATAGTTAATATAGAATTAAAATAGATTAAATAGCTTTAAAATAGATTAATTAGATTTAAAATAAGTTAAAACAGGTTAATTAGTTTAAATAAATTAAATGGTTTAAAATAGGTTAAGATGATTTAATATAATTAATACAGGTTAAAATAGTTTAATACTTTGAAATCTTAATAATTAGAAATTTTGAAATAATATATTTTTAGAACAGTTTATATTAAAACATGAATTTGGAATTGATATCAATTTACACTATTCATTTTATTTCAACACATTTGGACCACTTTCAATTTCCGAGTCAACAAACCAAATTCCAAACCTTTCAATTTAACATTTCAATAAACTATTTAATTTCATATCGTTTCAATCCATGTTCAAATATCAATTCGAATTGCTCCAATTTCAAAATATTTCAAAGTATTTTCAAACAACTTCAATAACTTAATTTCGATAGAATTTCATTTATACTTAAAAGTTTAACTTTAAACTTCCAATTTATTTCTTAAAGTAATTCCTTTTAAACTAATTCACATTTCAACACAAAAACTTGATTTTCCAATAATACTTCAATTTATATAAATCAAATTTTATTTCAAAATATCATTTAATTAAATTCGAAAATTAAGGATTTTAAAATCATTTAATTTTACCAATCCGGTGTCCGTATATAATTCTCTACCCTAAGGTCAAGTGATACGGATATTTATCATTTCAATCCGCAATTTAAAATGTTACGGTTATATATCATTTCAAACCGCAATCCCGAATTAATAATAAAATCCATAAAATCGCTCGAGTCTATCATTTTAACCCATAATGATTTTTCCCTAATCTATAGATCATTCGGGTATGTATAATTTCAACTCATAGTGAACTTGTAGTTTATAACGATATAATATACAACATCCATTCATCCAATATCAACAATCAACATATAATACAAACATCATCCAAATCAATCAATAAATATCAATATAGAACTGATAATCAATAACAGGTATTTAACTGGCAAATTATATTCAATAATAAATTAAATAACGATTTAATTCAAAAAATTCAAATTAACTGAGTTGATGATTTAAAATATACCAAACAGTCATAAATAAATTTCTAATCACATCATAAATTTAATTTAATAAACATAAGAAATTTTAGAAGTTGTGAGTGGGTTAAAACACTCACCTTTGAATTTAAATTGATTTGAAATCAAATTTAAACTCAAAATTTGAACAGTCTCAGAATTCGTCCAAACTAGCGTTAGAATGTCCGGAATTTTAATACGGTCCCAACGCAAGAAACTGCGCATAAAACGGACCTCGTATGCAAAAGTTAATAACATTTGCAGTTAGGCGATTTAAATTTTAAAAAAAATACTACACGTCACCTTCCTTACACACACAGCCGAAACCCTATACTGCCGCATCGAGCAAACGCATGCAGCTACCCCCCTTTGACCGCCACTGCACGCCGTTGTAACAACCCGCATATCTATCGATTTTATATTTAAATATTTTATCGTTAGTCGGATGTTAGTCCGAAAAGCTACTTTTTGCATACGGTCAAATTAGGACTCGAGACCACTTCCATTGAGTTCAAAATGACGTTTGCGATCTTTTTGAGTGTAAACTTCGATATGTTTGGAGATAGTGAACTTTTCGGCACTTTTTCCCGCCTTTGACTTTGGTTTGGACTGCACCCCTTTAGTTCAGCCCAACCATCTTCCTCACTTTATCAAAACACTTCAAGCTTTGTCAAAAATGGTGGTGGGAAGTGGAAATTAAAACTCCAAACACAAATTCTATTGCAAATCCGAGATTCAACATCAAATTCACGTGAAGAACATTGATTCAAGCTTGTTGGTGTTCTTGCTTTGCTCTAAAATCTCCATCTTCATCAAATTCCGTGAAAAGGTGAGATTTTTAATCTCACATCTCGCCTATAACTGTCATTGGGTTGTTGGAAATGACTTCCTATCACTTTAGCATTAATGTTTGCAACTGGTTTGGATTGAATTGGTGAGAAACTCAAGTTTCAGTGCTGTTTGCAAAATCTGGCCCTAGGTCGTTCTGCCCTTCTTAGGTCGTCCAGGCTGCTAGCTCGCGTGTTGAAAAGTCTCCACTTTCTTAGGTCGTTCACGAGTTAAGACTTAGGTCGCTTGCGTGCTTAGGTCGTTCTGGCTTAGGTCGCAGGGAAATAAGTCGTAGGTCGAAACAACTTTAGGTTATAGGTCGTTGCCGACCTAAAATTCCTAGGCAAACCACTAAGTCGCTCGACTTTTGTTAAGTCTTAGGTCGTTGCCGACCTATAATCCCCAGGCAAAATCTTAGGTCGTTGCCGACCTATAATCCCCCAGGCAAATGTTAGGTCGCTCGCACTGGCTTATCTCGTAGGTCGTCTCCGCCCTAAGCTTCTTTTCCATAAGTCGTTCGCGAGTCAAGTGTTAGGTCGTCTCCGACCTAACGCCCCTCGTCACCTTAGGTCGTAGCTCGTAAGTCGCTCGACCCTGCTAAGTCTTTAAGTCGCTCGAGTTAGGTCGGCCAGTATATCTCGTAGGTCGTCTCCGACTTATCCTCCAGTTAAGTCGTTCGACCCTCTAGGTCGTTCGAGTTAGGTCGTTGGACCATTTACCTTAGGTCGCTCGTCTACTAAGTCGGCCTAAGTTTACCTCGTAGGTCGTCGCCGACCTAATATTTCCCCTGCTATTTCACTAGGTCGCTTGACCTTAAGTCGTAGGTCGTCTCCGACCTATGCCCCACTAAGTTGCATCCCACTTAGGTCGCAGGACTTTGTTAAGTCGTAGGTCGTCTCCGACCTTATCCTTAGTCTTGTTAGGTCGCGTGAACTCTTAGGTCTTATGACCTACTTTTCCTTAGGTCTTATGACCTACTTTTCTTTAGGTCGCTGGACCAGCTTGCCTTCACTAAGTCGTACCGTGACGGGGCGCTGCCGTATTACTCTGCGTAGGCAATCTCATCTGAAAAACATTTATCAGAATTTCTACTTTGATGGTTTTGGGATTGACTTCTTTGGACTTTACTCACGTCTTCGAACGTGAATTGATTTGTTTCTACAATCGTTTTATGACTTGTCACTTTAAAGATATATGAAGGTTTCAATACTAATAGTAAATATCAAAACTCTTTCATCAAAGCGATTTCAACACTATTTTAAATATCAAAAGTTCGTTTTCTCAAACCGATTTTCAATCTACTAGTATATACAAGCCTTTACTTCACTCGAATGAGAAATCGACTTAAACGACTTAGTAAAACGAGTGGTATGAAACGCTTGCGTTCACTTCGTCGGTTAGCTCTTGGACTTGTTCGATTGAACCCTTTTTGTGACAATTTCCTAGTGAAGATTTACAGCTTGTTCGTAAATATTTAAGTTAAGCAAGTGGTTATGGGACATGAAGCTAAACTCATATATTTACTAGCTTGGTGTGATTAACACTTCCTTATGATCATGATGATCATTTTTGTGATTTAGACTAGCGATTGAGCGATGTCTCTTTGTCTGCGTGGGAGACTATACCCCGTTTATGTGATGTTTCGCCATCACATATCTAGGGTAGCACCCTACGGTCTTCGGGCCATTCCTGTGTGAAAATTTAATGGATAGCTTCCATGAGATAGCTTCTCGTCATGTGTTTACGCGTAGGTGAGTTTTCATGCTCCCATTCATGTGTTAGGCCTTCCCCCTCTTTTTATGTGTTTTCTGGATTTCTGATGATGATTTCTGGAATTTTGTGCTTCACCAATTTTCATGATTTTCATTGATATGATATCAGTTTTTGTGCATTGGTGAATTCATGTGTTATTGACTTGTTATGAATACAAGTTTAGGGTATGATACCGTACCTTATCTTTGAGAAGATTCTTGTGATATTGATTAATCTTTTGTTGATTATCATTTACATACTTATAGTAGTATGTCGTTATGGTTATTTCATGTTCATGTCATGCCTTTTTCTTTATACCATATCATCTGATATTTATAGCTAGACTGATCCGTTTATTATTTTCTTATAAATAATACTCGGGTCAGACCGAGATGTTACAGGTGCTTCTGCTTGACTTCTCTTCAGGATATTTCTGACTTTTGGCTAACTATATAGATTAGTAGTTTTTGGATGTACACCTTTGAGATATAGACTCTATGTTGTGTACTTATTCTTTTGTATAGCACGTGATGCTATTCTTTTGTATTATCGTGGATCTTTCAGACCACTACTCTGATGTACACTTTCATGTGTTATATATTTATTCATATCTTCTTCCGCCTTTGTGATATGGATGTCTGTGACTGATTTATGTTATGATTATTTCTATGTTTGTTTCCGAAGATTATATATAGCCACCATGTGATAGCTTTGTGTTTGTATCGGTATGTCGGATTTCCTCCTTAAAAGATTTGCATTCTATTCTATCTGACGTATCGGTGCTCGCACAAAGAAGTTACATGGATGGTCGCTCCTCCACAGCCTTATTCTCCGTGCTAATTGACAGCACTACATCGTAGTGTTCTTGGTTAGCGTGGGTATAGAGGTGGGGCGTCACAGCTTGGTATCAGAGCCAAACTTCGGAACAAGGTAGAATAACTTAACAAGGATCATCGTCCTAAGTCCACCTTAGGAGTTGTGTTTCAGGATTTAGTTTGAGTCACACCTATAAGTTTATTACTTGCAAACAAATGTTACAATTGCTTTCATAATACTGATATTATAAATTACCATTAACAATATATTATTTCATTAGTTAATTAAATATTCACATTCGTTTTCTCATATTCACTTTATAACCAAGTATAACATCTACATTATTTCAATTGATTGGAACTTCATTCAATTCTCTAATAATTAACTTTAATTAATATTGTTACGTTTCATCTCAGTTATTATTTCATTAATAAATCCCAAATTTTTATTTCTTCTAATATTATATTACATAATCTTATTAAATTAATAAATTAAATTATCGAAAATTTACGGGTCGTTACAGCTTGTTCAAAAAACCTTTTATTGAGTTTAGCTTTTTATTTGTCTTCAGAACCCAAATCTTAATAAATTTTGGATTATTAAAGCCTTTTAGAAAAGGTTTTACAAAAGTATTATCTTTCTTTTTAAAGTTTGTATATTAAGAACTATTATTTTTGGGAATAGTTTTTGTCATTTTGTTATATCCTAATCCTTTTTTGTTTGAAGTAGCCTGTGAATTTTCTATAATTCTAGAAATATTTTCTCTTCCTTTATTAAAATTAGAAACATTCTTAGTTATATTCTTTACTTTTGTTTTAAGACATAAGATATCTAATTTTAACATTTTAACAGTAGATTTTAATTCGTGATTCTTAGATAAAAAAATATCATTCTTTTCTTTTTAGTTTCTATTTCCTTACTTAGCATCGTAAGCTGAGAGGTTATATTAGAACAAGATTCTTGAGTGATTACAAGTTCTTCTTCTAAAATTTTGTTCTCATCTTTTAACATATCTACTTCAATTTCAGTTCTATTTAACTTTTCAAGTGTATCTTTATATTTTTTTGATATTCCTTAGTTTATCTAATAGTTCTGAGTTTATATCTACTAAATCATCAAAAGAAAGATCACTTACATTGTCATTTATAGCCATAAAGCATACATTGGCTTATTCTATGTCACTATCATTGTCTGTCAAGGAAGACGATTTTGAATCATCCCATGTAATAGAAAATGCTTGCCTCTTCTTATATTTGTCTCTTTTGTTCTTGTAGTCATACCTTTCTTTCTTACGATCATGACCGTCCTTCTTTATCTGACCCTTTTTGTGACATGCATTCGAGAGTTGAAGCTGATGGTTTATCGGTGTTCTTGTTATTTCCAAATTTATTGCTCTTTCTAAATTTCAAAAACATTTTGAAATTTTTAGCTATAAACGCCATATCATATTCATCCGAATCTGATTCTTCCTTTTCGGCCTGGAATGCTATTGTCTTTTTGTCTTGTGCCTGAACTCTTTTGCCTGTAAATTTACTTCATATGACATTTGATTTCTTATCAACTCTTATGGTTTTATGATTGAAATGTCATTAGCTTCTTCAATTGCTAAGACTTTTCATTTCCATTCATTCGTTAAAGAATTGAGGATTTTAAAAATGGTATCAAAATCTATGTATTTTTCTCATAATGCCAAAAGTAAATGATATATATATATATATATATATATATCTTGAAATATAGAATACATTTAATATATAGTTTCATCTTGCTTCATTCTGAATTTATGGAACTGATTCTTAAGCGTAGAAATCTTGCTTTGTTTAACTTTGTTAGTACCTTCATGTGTAACTTTAAGTGTACGTCAAATTTCATATGTCGTACTACACATACTGACTCTTTTAAACTCATTTTTGTCTAATGAACAAAATAACATATTAATGGCTTTAGCATTTGCAGTAGCATCTAATTTTTGCATGTTAGACCAATGTGCATATGGTGTAGTAGGTATACTGTATTCATCTTGAGTGATATTCCAAGTATCATATCCATTTGCCTATATATAAATTCTCATTCTAGTTGACGAATATTTATAGTTTAATCCACTAAACAGTGGTGGTCGTGTAGTGGATTGACCTTCAGTAAAGATTGTGCTAGTCTTATTTCCATATTATTTGAATATCACATAACTGTGTTTTGGTTATATGATGACCTTACTCTGATATCAAATATGAGTAACCATGGATCGTATAATATGGAATATTAAACAATCTATCTGCTTGTATAGAATGCAAGTATAAAAGTAAAGTAGTAAAGTAAATGACATTATGAATTTTTATACTGGTTCAAACTTCCCATACTACATCTAGTCCCAGACTCCTTCTGGAATGCAACTATCGACCCTCTCTTAACTCAGAGGAACAAATATTACACTACCCTAGAAACTAAACAAGACTTCAACCGCCTAAGCAATAGAGTAGGACTTTAAACCCCTGAGCAACCGAACATGACTTCAAAAAAAATCTGACTGATTGTGCTATTTGAATAGCATAGAAAAGTATTTAGAGTACACCCTTCATATAATCTTCTCCTTTGTGGTATACCATGTATTTTGTGAAGAAGGGAAGTTTATTTGATCATAAAAGAATAAACTTGAATATACAAGTGATCAATAGAGTGTTTATGCGTAGATGCCTTTGAGTGTTAATAGCAAGAATGGATAGAATTAAGAAATAGAAAATTTATTAACACGATGTTGGATTTCTTTGCTATTTATAGAAATTAAAAGGTTTTATACGTTCATGAAGAGCAGCCATGAAGAGATATGAAAGGATCTTCTGAATCAAGAGTTGTTTCTATTCATGAAAGAGAAGCAGCCTTTCAAAAACTAATTGTTATGAAGCTTCAGCCGTCTGAATTAAATATTCCAGCCAGTTGAATTGAGTAAAATTTGAAACAGTAAGAAATTAGTGTAAAACAGACACAATTCAACCGTCTGAATATTATGGGTCAGCCGGCTGAATGTTCTTAATATTTTTTGCGCACGTACACAGTTCAGACGGTTGAGAGGTACCTTTCAGCCGGATGAATGTAATGTTTTGTGCAGTTCCTTTGTTATGTGTGTATGTGTATAAAATTTCAAAGAGATTTTAACATATTTCTACATCTAGACTTACTTAACAATACGTTGTAGCAACAATTTGGAATCCGGTCTTCGTATGTGTGTGATTATATTCTCCTGCAAACTTGGTTTTTTCATATAATATTTACTTATACAGTTGTCACAATCGAAACATCGAAATTCGAGGTTCTAACAGAAAACATCTTTTCGAGGTTTGGAACACATCGCACAATAATAAGCGATAATGGAACCCATTTCTGTAATCGATCATTTGAAACTCTAATGAAGAAATACTCGATAACCAACTAGTTATCCACTCCTTATCATCCTTAAGCTTGTAGTCAAGTTGAAGTTTCAAATCGCCAAATCAAGCAAATTTTGGAGAAAACTATAAATAAAAATAAAAAAGATTGGTCACAAAACTTGACAAATGCGCTTTAGGCTTATAGAACTACGTATAAAACTAATCTAGGGATATCTCATTTTAGGTTAGTTTATGGTAAAGTGTGTCATTTACTTGTTGAACTTGAACATAAAGCATTGTGGGTGATTAACAACATAAACTTCGATCTCAAAAATGCTGGCAAAAACAGAAAATTGCAACTCAATGAATTAGAGGAGATTAGGAATGGCGCGTATGAAAATGAGAAAATTTACAAAGAAAGAACAAAAGTTTTTCATGACAAGTCAATTCTAAGAAAAACATTTTCGCCAAGCCAAAGAGTTCTTTTGTATGACTCTCGACTTCATTTGTTCTCTGAGAAATAAAAATCAAGGTGGACAGGACCATATGTGGTGCGTATTGTTTTTCCACATGGTGCCATAGAAATAAAAAACCCTAGGGATGGATTGATTTTTAAAGTCAATAGTCATCGTTTAAAACCTTACTTGGAGTTGGCAAGTGATCGAGAGGAGGATCTCATGATTCTTTATGAGCCATACTACATCTAGTAAGAAATTTTAACCCTCTCTTGTAAATATATATATATATATATATACGAGTACTTCAGCACGTGCGATGCACGTGCGTAGGAGGAATTGGTATTAAAAACGCTGTTTGTGTGGGTTTTTTAATTTACAAAATGAATTTGACGTGTACATACTGTTGCATTTTTTATGCATGTACATGCACAATTCAATCGTTTATCATCGATGGTGAATTGCCAACGTACACCTTGCTTCCTATTTCTGTCATCCCGCATCCACCTTATTTGTTGAACATCTGCTGTGAGTTTTCAACATATTAAGTACTTCCTATTTCTACCGTCTTGCTTCCAACTTATTTGTTGATGTAAAGATATCTTTCATTTAGCCAGTTTTAAAACTGATTTATCATCGTCTACCGATTTTTGGTTGGAGTGTTCACGGTCTTACTTTTTTGCTGCTAACTAACTATGTTTGACGAACAGAATATTCATTTACGCTTAACTGTCTAATGACCTATTAAACATTTGCAAATATGATGATCATATGCATCCATACCAATTTATGCTTAACTGTCTAATGGCTGATTATATCTCTTATTTTGATGGTTTCTATTACGTTGAGAAAAGGGTGCAATAGGCTGTGTTGCATAACCATCAACCTTGCACTCCCGTGCTCTCTTTGCTAAATATGTGTCTATATTTTTTAATTTCATATACATTTGCAAATATAGTTACGTACACATTTGTGGTAACTTGCACTGGTACAAAACAATGAAAGCATGACGTTGAAATTAATACAAAATATTATCAAAGATAAAATCTATTTACAAATATAACTGTAAAAACATGTATTTCTATATTTGATGTCTGTATCGAGTACATAAATACACAAATTAACTGACAAAAATACTATTGGTTTCCTCAACACCTCATTTCTTAACTCATTCTCTTAAAGTCTAGACAATATGTAATTGTCCACGTCTGTATAATAGTAAGTACTCACTTTTCTAGAGCATCCGCTTATTTGATCAATGTAGTTCATTTTGCTGAGTTCATCCAAAGAAGCCACCTCAAAAGGCATTTGTGAAGTTGCACATTGTACATATGCGTGTTTTTTGTTTTGCATGCCATGTTCCCAGGAGACTGCATTTAGGGAAAGTTGAAACATTGATAGGGGAAAAGAGGACAAACCTTACTTTGAGTTCTTAACGCCACTTAGTACTATTTCCAAGTTTAAGGTTCAATAAATACACACCATATAATACAAACCATGAATGCATAAGTGATGTTCATGAATCAACTGGTTCAAAAATTCAAATATAGCAAAAATACCCTCAAACCACCCAGACTTTCAAGTGGAACATAAAAGTAACTCTGTAACTAAGCACATAAAGAATAATAAGTTAATCATTCCATTGAAAATTACAACATTAACTAAATAACATAATCCAGAACCTAAGCACCATTAATGTTTGAAGCAATCGGACTTAGATTCCAATATAATAGCTTAGCCAGGAAAGAGAATTTAAAATGCAATAAAATATGGCTGAATTTTTTTAATCACTACCCATATTATCTATGTTCCGCCTCTTTTCATCATTGCCACAGTCTCAGAAATTAAACTTCATATTTATGCTACAAATTGTTTCCTCTACTCCATAAAGTTGGTATTCAACTGCAGTTTACTACACTTTACTTCATTTTTGCTTTTGGTACTGCCTCAGCTTTCATGCAACTTTTGGCCAAATAGTATGATGCTTCTGAGTTACATGTATACACATTGATACATGCAATAGTGATATCCTTCAGCTATCGCTTCATCATGGCAATTAGATTCTCATGCTTTCACTTCAGTTGCATAAATCTAATCCTCACTGCCTACATGTACAGTATTTTGCATTTCTGATATAGCGCTGATCTTGTCTTTGTCAACGCATGGTATTAAACAATAACCGAAACCAAACTGTAGAGGGATTAGAGTAGAGAGCATTAAAAATAGATCAAGATTTGAAATAGAATATAACTTAGTAGAAAAGTATCGTTTAACTACACATATACATAGGAAAATGTATGCATATGCATTAATATACACATACATAAATATATGCCTTTATGCCTTAAAAATTGATCTAATTTGTTATACAAATAAGGGGAAATATATTCATGAATGTAAATCAAAGTTAAAAAGCAAGAAAATAATCAAAAAATGAGCAGGATAAAAAATTAAAATGTCTACACCACTACCATGAAATAGCATATTTATCGGATAATTACATGACAGTTAATACAAAACTAAAATGAAATGGAAGTACATATAGTTTGTAATTGATTACTGTATTAGGTAGTATGAACATCATAGTAGAATATCACGGATAACTTAGACATGAAAACACTGTAAAACAGGTGATTTAATTATATTTAACATAACCTACTAACAGTTGACAAAGGGCAACTCTAAAGCGTTTCAATTACCTAATAATGAATAAACAGGTTATCAGGAAACAAATTACATTCATCCACTCTCACCGCAAACACAATTATCAAGTAAAACGACTAAAATCTATACATCAAACCATTACTCAATGGCTTATGGGTGGTACCTGGTTGTATTTTAGTATACTCCTATTTTGTAAGAGCATGTATGCACAATCAATTTTGCAGCTCGTCTTAAACAAATGGTGAATAGCAGCTACAAAGGTAGTAGAAGAAAAAAAAGTTCAATTGCAACAAAACTAAGGGGAATAAGGCTAAAAGAACTAACAACTGATCTATTAAAAAAATTTGATGAGTAGATGTCCAGTGGCTGCATTAAACTACAATGATATAGTTTACATTTTGATATAAGGCCAACTATCCACGTAGTTTAAAATGGGTGGCAATGCTAATTCAATATACGGACATATTAGTCACATGATAATTGATTAGCTTAGAAATGATACTGTACAGTAAAAAAGGTCTTAAAAGCAAAAAAAATTGTTAATACTCAACAAAATTAAGCTCTGAAAACCACATATCACAATGATACACCTTATTGAACATGGAACAATGCACGTAAAGTTTTTGGAGAGGCTTTGCTTCTTTTTTGTGTCGTGCGCCGTTAATAACTATGGTCAAAGAACTCTGTATCATTAATCTTTTCACGCATCTTATTGTTTGCATAGTGGTTATGTTGGTAGAAGATATGAAAGCAAGTCTAAGTGAACATATGTTCATTTCTAATGCTAGCTTAAAATTTTACTTGCATACCTCCTTTTACTTGCGGCTTAGAAATCAGCGGTGTACGTAGATGTTATGATATATGACTGAAACAAAATTAGTACTGATCATATTTGTGTAACGACCCGAACTCGATGTCCGACAATCAACATCAAATTCGTATCGCCGGAGCTTATAACGACATCAGATGAAAATAAACAGCGGATATAAACTGAATATCATACAACACAGATACAACATCATCATAATATCCATACTACATCAGAGTTCATAATACATATGTCATCCATACTAGAGCACTACATATAGATACAATAACAGGAAGATAATAACTCCACAACAGAACAACAGATACTCCAAAAGTTTCCAACATACTTCAACTTGATAAGGCCTTCAGAACTCCAAACACTTCGAAAGATATCCAAGACAAAAGCTTCCCCAAAATCTGATAGCTTCTAAACCCAAAAAGACTCCAAAATCCAGCTAACACCAAAGCACGGAAAACCTGCTACTAGGCTGCCCGTGTGGAAATGATGGGCACCCAGAGTTTAGGAAGGAAACAATAAACTCCGGGTCAGTCATGGGACTGGTATGAGTAAACAAAAGTAGTTGCTTTATATAAACAGATCTTAAAAAAAGAATCGTTCATGCTTTCGGAAAATGAAACTACCATAAGGCCTCCCGCCACACACACAATGCAAACGCAGAATTGGAGGAGATTTCTCCTTATGATAGTCAAATATGCTTAATACGAGAAAAATTCTTTGATATTATTACTAGTGCATAGTGTCGAAAGCCATTTCGAAAATACAATATAAATCTTAGCCAACATACAACCATTATTGTATGCCTACTATAGCTACCATCTAAACGGTGGTGACCACCATAATTAAATGGCAGGTTCTACAACTAAAACCGTACAGGGTTCGTATTGTTTCTTTGGATTTCCAACAAATGATCAGGCTAAGGAACTTCCTTACCGAAATAGAAACGCCTCTGGAAAGACGCCCCGGATCCTAACCGGATCTCTACAAACAAAAGGCCGACGCTACCTCACGCTCTAACCGAGCTGTAACTAGGTAACTAACACACGAGTCATGTCATCCCCCGGTCGTTACCGACCTTTATCCGAGGGCCCCCGATCATAAAGCAACAACCACAAAGTATAATAACTGTGCAGCATCCACACAGGTAAAATATCTGGGCTCCATACCATGATATCACCTTTTATCCAGAAGGAAATGACATACCCTAGGGGCGCTACCCCTACAAACCTTTGCCGCAACATTCCTGTTTCGACCATTACCGGGTTGTGAGGCTCGACGAAGTCTCGTCCACAAAACTACGCTTCTTCACAAAGCATTCTTTTTCACAAAGCAACGCTTTGACCAACAAATGATCATCAGCACTTCGTATGCCACATTACCAAATTGGGAATGTATCACTAGTAACCATCAACTACATAACCTCTGAGCTCGTACGTCTCAGAGAAGGGTGTTAAGCTAAGAGAATAAATTCTCCGCCACCAACAGAAATGTATTTGATAGAAACCAGCTTTACATCTCAAAGTGTAAGGTCAGACACACATCCATACAAGTCTGTTCCGGGTTCGAACAGAACCGAAGGCACTTCCGAAGAAGCCCTTGCAAATCCGGGTATTCACAATCCTGATCGGACTTCCCATCACTTAGGGAATCTCTATACCGTAGCTACTCAGTGCAGAGACAATCGATAGGTCATCCTATCGCTCTCGCAAATACCCGGTCTTCACCACCGGTCTTCAAATGCGATCCATATCGTCGTATCACTATTCGGAATGGGTTATATGACACAAAGGTCCTTTCCCGGCTAAACCGAATAACGAGCGCAATTAAAAATCATATGGATACTGAGGTCTCAGTTAAATCACAGCTTAAAGTCAAAACTTTCCATTCGAATGGTAAAATAATTTACCATTTCCAATCTTTTAAACAAAAAGATTCATTTCAAAAACCTTCACTGGTTTAAACAATTTCCACACTTTTAATCTTTTAAACAAAAGATTTAATTCACAAAGTTAACCCCGTTCACAAAGATTCATTTATGGATTTCAAAACAATTTCCATTTTAATAGGTTTACTCGTTAAATCTTTAAATCAAGATTTAACTTATAGCTTTCAAAACTCGTTTCCAAAGATTCATTCATAGTCTTCCAAAACAATTCCATTTCAAGTTAGATTAACTCATCCGGTCTTTGAAATCGAAGACTCATTTCATAGCTTTCAAAACATTTCAATTCTATTTCAAACTTGAATTCAAATTTAAATCAAATTATTTAAATTTGCAAAACTCGATTTAAGTTATTCAAAATAACTTTTATCTTTGAAACTCATTTACAAAAGCTTTTCACTTTAAACCCAAATTACCAATTTCAAAATCAATTGAAATTAAAATTTCAATTTCAAAAACATTAAATTTAAATCATTTGTGATTTAACCGATTTCCACGTGAAATCCATATTTGTGTGTGTATGGTGTAGTCCAGGGGTTTTACACACAATAGTGCAACATCAATCATCACAGATATATCGATAAGCGGTATAATCGATAACGCTTATTTTCATTCACAGATTCATAGATAAAGTAAATTTATCGGTCACAAAGATTTGCCATTACAATTCGATGTGGGTTTCGGATAACCAACGGGAATCCGACTCCCTGTCGCATCGAAGTTTAAATGCCGTTTTATGGGCCAAGGGTTTTCATATTCATATAGTAATATATCGCAGAAACAGAAATTATAGCTCAGCACGGAGTAATTTATATCACAAAGCATCACAATCACAAACAGGGATATCAAACTGCTCAAAGCATTTCAATAATAATCAATCATCTAACAATTAGATGAATTAATTCAGTTACTTTAATTTCCTTTAAATCCTGCTTGTTAATTAATTATATATCAAGTAAATTTATCATAAAAAAAAAATCATATATCTTAATTTATTCTTCTTGATAAATTATTTTTAAATTTCATTAAGCCATTAACAACTTAATTAATTAAGTAATTAATCCTTAATTTTAAATAAATTAATCCTTAATTATTAATTTATTAAATCTCTAATCACAATTTAATTCATCATTAATTACTAAATAAATTAACCCTTAATTATAAATTAATTAATCTTAAACATTATTAAATTAACTAATTAAGTACTCTTGACTTAAAATTGAAATTCGAACACTTATTTAACATTATAACTGGAAATTTTGCCTGGGCTTAACCCATTTTTAAAACAAACCCGAGCAACACAAGGTTTTACTCGAGTGTTACTCGAGCTTCTCTCGTTCCTTCCCCGAGCCTATCTCCTTTCCCCCATCTACTCTTCTTCTTCCTGTCCCTTTTTTTTTTCTCTCCCTCTCTTTCCAGTTTAAGTACCTAAACCAAGATAGCCAAAAGTATACTCGCGTACGCGAGTTCCTTCCCGAAGCCAAACGTGCTTTTCTTCGAGTCTCATCTCGTGTTGACCATCGACAACACCCAGATACTAAAGTGATGGCGTGCACGTGCACATCAACGCGTCGCCGTTCTGGTGAACGTCGTGACCCTCGTCAAGTCGAAAAGCTCATAGACACTCGAATTCAAACATCAATTCGAAGCCATTGTCTCGAAATCAAAATGTAGCCATTCACTCGAAACTGAAACTCACACTCGCTGACACAAAACGCCTCGTTCTCCACGTCCCGATCATCAGAGGCGACGAAACTCCGGCCTCACCTCGCCGATACCCCACTCCAACATCCCCTAGGAGCTCGTGCAACTCGATCACGCAACGAAGACGAACATGCCTCGTTTACTGACAGGTCCAGAAATTCAAAACTAACCCTAAATCGATCTCGTATCCTAATTTCACGCAATAGAATAATTTTCTGAAAATTTTCACGAAATCATAGATGTTTATACTTGCTTCATCCCAAATTTCAACATTTATTATTGGGTCATTCATCAGTAGTTGGTAAAAATGCATTTTTTGTTCAACTACAAACTGCTGTCAAAATCCTGAATTAAAAATCTTCGTTTTTGTTTTAAAAAATCATAAATTTCAGTAAGGATTCAAGATATAAACTTGAATCAACTTCTTGTAACAATCGAATTTATCAATTTATTACTTGATTTCCTGTAAAACAGTATTACAGTGATATATTTTACAACCCTGTTTTAATCAGCTTTTAAAAATCTTGATTGAGATTCAAACTTCTTGTTTGATTGAAAACTTAAAGCTTTACAATGATCAGTTGAAAACAATTTGAGTTTGAATGATAATTCACTCTGTAATCCATAACAGAGAAGAACAAATGTACAGAGTAACCTGGGAATACACATATCAAATCATATTCAAAGATAAATATATACAATGTCATAAAATAAATGAATCATCTTTACAGTTAAACTTAAAACTTTTAAGTGGGTGTTTACTCACTTGTATATATTTGAAGCAGAGAACTCCCCTTTAAGTTGGAACTGATTTGCTTTAAAATTGAAATAGCCTTTGAATTCTTGCTAAAATCTTCTCTGGTTTGATTTGTTTCAGATTGAAGTTTTGTTTAAGTATAAAATGATATTACTTCATTCATTTTTTTTTCTTTCAGTTTTCATGGACGAAACTGTGATAGGAATATGGAAGTTGATATATAAAAGAAGTTTAAGGGATGTATCATTTTGTACAAGTGATAAAATATTGTTTGTACAATATTTAGCAGAGATTTTCTTGCCTATGGAGGCTGATGGGTAGTATGTTGTGTACTAGAGATGCTTGCATTAATTGTTTTGCATTGTTTTGTCTCGGCTGATATAATTTTTCTTTTCTTTGCTATGCTAGAGATGCCAACATTAAATGTATATGTACCTTATGTCTCCTTTGCAAGCTATTTGAATTTTTGTATGTACTTTTATTTTTTTAATTTTTGGTTTGTAGAGATATTTCCTTGCATACGACTCCCAGCAAACATACTTATGCTATTGGATCTTGTATGTATTATTATTTCCTGGTTTGCATAATTTACATGCAACTTATGTTTTCTTGTTTATAAAATCTTCATACAACCATATATGTATTCTTGTATATGACTCTTTATAACTACATGATTGTATTACAAGCATACTCTTGAAATTAATTTTTTTTTATTTAATTAAAGTTAACCATCAATATTTAATTCATCACATATATTTTATTTTATATTTTAACACAATATCTTGTTTGTTATATATTTTTGTTTACAACCTTTCAAAGAAAATTCATTTTGAATACATTTCGAATTTCCAATTAAAAATTCTATTTAGAAACAAATATCTGCTTACTTTGGAAAATAACAAGTAAATTCACAATTTAATTCCAAAAATTTAATTAATTACAAATTTGAATTTGTTTAAAAATCGGGATCGTTACAACCTTCCCTCCTTAAGAAATTTCGTCCCCGAAATTTGCCAAGGAGATAACAAAGAACAGATAAAAGATAGAGAAATATCTTTTCAGATCAAATCGGATATCAATTCTGCATTTGGTTTACCAAATCAGAATGATCAACAATAGATATGAGAACAAACTCAATCAACTATGCAACAATTGGGTTATCTGATCTACGAAGTATACGGGTATTGGTTAATTCGAAGGGATAACTAACCATTCGTAGATTATATCGAAACCCAATGAAACAGACAGAAATAGATTCGATTACGCTCTCAGATTCAAGATTTAACTCACTTACGATTTGCTGAGGAATAAAACTATGAATAGTTCCCGTGTTGGAAAAAATCCAAGACTTTTATCGTAAATGAGAAAGTTACCTTCCAAAATTCCTTTTCCCTTATCAGCCTTTGAGGTTGAAGGATCATCTTTGATTGCATACACCTTTGCTGCATGAGCTTGCTTCCTTTTCATGCAATCTTTAACTTCGTGTCCTGGTTTGTGACAGTAATAGCATTCCTTAACTCCCTGACCAGTCTCCACAAGTTGTTCTTTCTTAACTTGTTTCCTTGGATTCTTGCAGTTGTTTGCATAGTGGCCCTTTTCTTGGCAATTGTAACAAGTTACATCTTTCGCTGGGTTTCCCTGACTGTCCTTCTTTTCCTTGCCTTGATATGGTTTCTTGTTCCCGAGCTTTCTTTTCTTCCAATTTTGATTGCTCGTATCTCCTTCTTCCCTTGGGGTTTCTTGCATATCAAGTGTAGCATATCTGTACCCCATATCAACCAAATCTGAAAAGGATTCCTTGACGTGGCCAATCATCCTTTCGTGGAATTTCTTATTCATCCCACGAATGAACCTTTCGTTCTTTTTCAAATGTGTGTTTACCAATTCGGGACCAAAACGAGACAATTCATTGAATTTGTTTAGATACTCCTCAAATGACAAACTTCCTTGCTTCAAGTCCATAAATTCCTGGTACATTCGAGAAATACCAGCCAATGGCATATAACGCTTCTCAAATACTTCTTTAAATTTATCCCAAGTAAACTCGTCTTCTGGCTTATCCACAGTGGCTGTCTCCCACCATGCTAAGGCTTCTTCTTGAAGTTGCCAGGAAGCTATTAGTCGCATTTGATCATCTTCCAACTTTAGCCCTTTAAAAATCCTTTCACTCGATCTAATCCAAGCTTGGGCCTCAATAATAGACTCCTTGCCGGTGAACGGCTTACCACCAAGTTTCGAGAAATTCCTATATAAATCAGCCAGATTCGGCTGATGCTGAGTAGGCATTGCTGCCTCTGCTGTTGGGGGAATTTGATTAGCTGTTGTGGCATTTGCTTGACCCCTAGTTCTTCCTCTTCGTCCGCTCATTCTCACTATCTGTAATTAGTAAGAAAACTGGATTTAGACCCACGGACAAAATATCTCAAGGAATATCAGCAGTAAAAAGGAATAGACTAGAAAAATTCAAGGTTTCAGTTATACTCATTCTAGGGTATACTTCACCCTATCTCTAATGAGCCATCTAATGTGTTATACTCCTTAGCTAAAGTTCTTACTCAACCTTCAGCTCTGATACCACTTGTAACGACCCGAACTCGATGTCCGACAATCAACATCAAATTCGTATCGCCGGAGCTTATAACGACATCAGATGAAAATAAACAGCGGAAATAAACTGAATATCATACAACACAGATACAAAATCATCATAATATCCATACTACATCAGAGTTCATAATACATATGTCATCCATACTAGAGCACTACATATAGATACAATAACAGGAAGATAATAACTCCACAACAGAACAACAGATACTCCAAAAGTTTCCAACATACTTCAACTTGATAAGGCCTTCAGAACTCCAAACACTTCGAAAGATATCCAAGACAAAAGCTTCCCCAAAATCTGATAGCTTCTAAACCCAAAAAGACTCCAAAATCCAGCTAACACCAAAGCACGGAAAACCTGCTACTAGGCTGCCCGTGTGGAAATGATGGGCACCCAGAGTTTAGGAAGGAAACAATAAACTCCGGGTCAGTCATGGGACTGGTATGAGTAAACAAAAGTAGTTGCTTTATATAAACAGATCTTAAAAAAAGAATCGTTCATGCTTTCGGAAAATGAAACTACCATAAGGCCTCCCGCCACACACACAATGCAAACGCAGAATTGGAGGAGATTTCTCCTTATGATAGTCAAATATGCTTAATACGAGAAAAATTCTTTGATATTATTACTAGTGCATAGTGTCGAAAGCCATTTCGAAAATACAATATAAATCTTAGCCAACATACAACCATTATTGTATGCCTACTATAGCTACCATCTAAACGGTGGTGACCACCATAATTAAATGGCAGGTTCTACAACTAAAACCGTACAGGGTTCGTATTGTTTCTTTGGATTTCCAACAAATGATCAGGCTAAGGAACTTCCTTACCGAAATAGAAACGCCTCTGGAAAGACGCCCCGGATCCTAACCGGATCTCTGCAAACAAAAGGCCGACGCTACCTCACGCTCTAACCGAGCTGTAACTAGGTAACTAACACACGAGTCATGTCATCCCCCGGTCGTTACCGACCTTTATCCGAGGGCCCCCGATCATAAAGCAACAACCACAAAGTATAATAACTGTGCAGCATCCACACAGGTAAAATATCTGGGCTCCATACCATGATATCACCTTTTATCCAGAAGGAAATGACATACCCTAGGGGCGCTACCCCTACAAACCTTTGCCGCAACATTCCTGTTTCGACCATTACCGGGTTGTGAGGCTCGACGAAGTCTCGTCCACAAAACTACGCTTCTTCACAAAGCACGCTTTTTCACAAAGCAACGCTTTGACCAACAAATGATCATCAGCACTTCGTATGCCACATTACCAAATTGGGAATGTATCACTAGTAACCATCAACTACATAACCTCTGAGCTCGTACGTCTCAGAGAAGGGTGTTAAGCTAAGAGAATAAATTCTCCGCCACCAACAGAAATGTATTTGATAGAAACCAGCTTTACATCTCAAAGTGTAACGTCAGACACACATCCATACAAGTCTGTTCCGGGTTCGAGCAGAACCGAAGGCACTTCCGAAGAAGCCCTTGCAAATCCGGGTATTCACAATCCTGATCGGACTTCCCATCACTTAGGGAATCTCTATACCGTAGCTACTCAGTGCAGAGACAATCGATAGGTCATCCTATCGCTCTCGCAAATACCCGGTCTTCACCACCGGTCTTCAAATGCGATCCATATCGTCGTATCACTATTCGGAATGGGTTATATGACACAAAGGTCCTTTCCCGGCTAAACCGAATAACGAGCGCAATTAAAAATCATATGGATACTGAGGTCTCAGTTAAATCACAGCTTAAAGTCAAAACTTTCCATTCGAATGGTAAAATAATTTACCATTTCCAATCTTTTAAACAAAAAGATTCATTTCAAAAACCTTCACTGGTTTAAACAATTTCCACACTTTTAATCTTTTAAACAAAAGATTTAATTCACAAAGTTAACCCCGTTCACAAAGATTCATTTATGGATTTCAAAACAATTTCCATTTTAATAGGTTTACTCGTTAAATCTTTAAATCAAGATTTAACTTATAGCTTTCAAAACTCGTTTCCAAAGATTCATTCATAGTCTTCCAAAACAATTCCATTTCAAGTTAGATTAACTCATCCGGTCTTTGAAATCGAAGACTCATTTCATAGCTTTCAAAACATTTCAATTCTATTTCAAACTTGAATTCAAATTTAAATCAAATTATTTAAATTTGCAAAACTCGATTTAAGTTATTCAAAATAACTTTTATCTTTGAAACTCATTTACAAAAGCTTTTCACTTTAAACCCAAATTACCAATTTCAAAATCAATTGAAATTAAAATTTCAATTTCAAAAACATTAAATTTAAATCATTTGTGATTTAACCGATTTCCACGTGAAATCCATATTTGTGTGTGTATGGTGTAGTCCAGGGGTTTTACACACAATAGTGCAACATCAATCATCACAGATATATCGATAAGCGGTATAATCGATAACGCTTATTTTCATT
Source organism: Allium fistulosum (assembly GCA_030737815.1). Classification (NCBI taxonomy): domain Eukaryota; kingdom Viridiplantae; phylum Streptophyta; class Magnoliopsida; order Asparagales; family Amaryllidaceae; genus Allium; species Allium fistulosum. Next base: position 369,765,216 of record CM060902.1, on the reverse strand, counting down.
CACAGATTCATAGATAAAGTAAATTTATCGGTCACAAAGATTTGCCATTACAATTCGATGTGGGTTTCGGATAACCAACGGGAATCTGACTCCCTATCGCATCGAAGTTTAAATGCCGTTTTATGGGCCAAGGGTTTTCATATTCATATAGTAATATATCGCAGAAACAGAAATTATAGCTCAGCACGGAGTAATTTATATCACAAAGCATCACAATCACAAACAGGGATATCAAACTGCTCAAAGCATTTCAATAATAATCAATCATCTAACAATTAGATGAATTAATTCAGTTACTTTAATTTCCTTTAAATCCTGCTTGTTAATTAATTATATATCAAGTAAATTTATCATAAAAAAAAATCATATATCTTAATTTATTCTTCTTGATAAATTATTTTTAAATTTCATTAAGCCATTAACAACTTAATTAATTAAGTAATTAATCCTTAATTTTAAATAAATTAATCCTTAATTATTAATTTATTAAATCTCTAATCACAATTTAATTCATCATTAATTACTAAATAAATTAACCCTTAATTATAAATTAATTAATCTTAAACATTATTAAATTAACTAATTAAGTACTCTTGACTTAAAATTGAAATTCGAACACTTATTTAACATTATAACTGGAAATTTTGCCTGGGCTTAACCCATTTTTAAAACAAACCCGAGCAACACAAGGTTTTACTCGAGTGTTACTCGAGCTTCTCTCGTTCCTTCCCCGAGCCTATCTCCTTTCCCCCATCTACTCTTCTTCTTCCTGTCCCTTTTTTTTTTTCTCCCTCTCTTTCCAGTTTAAGTACCTAAACCAAGATAGCCAAAAGTATACTCGCGTACGCGAGTTCCTTCCCGAAGCCAAACGTGCTTTTCTTCGAGTCTCATCTCGTGTTGACCATCGACAACACCCAGATACTAAAGTGATGGCGTGCACGTGCACATCAACGCGTCGCCGTTCTGGTGAACGTCGCGACCCTCGTCAAGTCGAAAAGCTCATAGACACTCGAATTCAAACATCAATTCGAAGCCATTGTCTCGAAATCAAAATGTAGCCATTCACTCGAAACTGAAACTCACACTCGCTGACACAAAACGCCTCGTTCTCCACGTCCCGATCATCAGAGGCGACGAAACTCCGGCCTCACCTCGCCGATACCCCACTCCAACATCCCCTAGGAGCTCGTGCAACTCGATCACGCAACGAAGACGAACATGCCTCGTTTACTGACAGGTCCAGAAATTCAAAACTAACCCTAAATCGATCTCGTATCCTAATTTCACGCAATAGAATAATTTTCTGAAAATTTTCACGAAATCATAGATGTTTATACTTGCTTCATCCCAAATTTCAACATTTATTATTGGGTCATTCATCAGTAGTTGGTAAAAATGCATTTTTTGTTCAACTACAAACTGCTGTCAAAATCCTGAATTAAAAATCTTCGTTTTTGTTTTAAAAAATCATAAATTTCAGTAAGGATTCAAGATATAAACTTGAATCAACTTCTTGTAACAATCGAATTTATCAATTTATTACTTGATTTCCTGTAAAACAGTATTACAGTGATATATTTTACAACCCTGTTTTAATCAGCTTTTAAAAATCTTGATTGAGATTCAAACTTCTTGTTTGATTGAAAACTTAAAGCTTTACAATGATCAGTTGAAAACAATTTGAGTTTGAATGATAATTCACTCTGTAATCCATAACAGAGAAGAACAAATGTACAGAGTAACCTGGGAATACACATATCAAATCATATTCAAAGATAAATATATACAATGTCATAAAATAAATGAATCATCTTTACAGTTAAACTTAAAACTTTTAAGTGGGTGTTTACTCACTTGTATATATTTGAAGCAGAGAACTCCCCTTTAAGTTGGAACTGATTTGCTTTAAAATTGAAACAGCCTTTGAATTCTTGCTAAAATCTTCTCTGGTTTGATTTGTTTCAGATTGAAGTTTTGTTTAAGTATAAAATGATATTACTTCATTCATTTTTTTTTTCTTTCAGTTTTCATGGACGAAACTGTGATAGGAATATGGAAGTTGATATATAAAAGAAGTTTAAGGGATGTATCATTTTGTACAAGTGATAAAATATTGTTTGTACAATATTTAGCAGAGATTTTCTTGCCTATGGAGGCTGATGGGTAGTATGTTGTGTACTAGAGATGCTTGCATTAATTGTTTTGCATTGTTTTGTCTCGGCTGATATAATTTTTCTTTTCTTTGCTATGCTAGAGATGCCAACATTAAATGTATATGTACCTTATGTCTCCTTTGCAAGCTATTTGAATTTTTGTATGTACTTTTATTTTTTTAATTTTTGGTTTGTAGAGATATTTCCTTGCATACGACTCCCAGCAAACATACTTATGCTATTGGATCTTGTATGTATTATTATTTCCTGGTTTGCATAATTTACATGCAACTTATGTTTTCTTGTTTATAAAATCTTCATACAACCATATATGTATTCTTGTATATGACTCTTTATAACTACATGATTGTATTACAAGCATACTCTTGAAATTAATTTTTTTTTTATTTAATTAAAGTTAACCATCAATATTTAATTCATCACATATATTTTATTTTATATTTTAACACAATATCTTGTTTGTTATATATTTTTGTTTACAACCTTTCAAAGAAAATTCATTTTGAATACATTTCGAATTTCCAATTAAAAATTCTATTTAGAAACAAATATCTGCTTACTTTGGAAAATAACAAGTAAATTCACAATTTAATTCCAAAAATTTAATTAATTACAAATTTGAATTTGTTTAAAAATCGGGATCGTTACAATTTGTAACAGGTCAAACACTTCCACAAAACTCAACTTAGATTGCACGAATAAAAGAATAATGTACTCTAGTCAAATCAAAGGTGAGAACAAAATTAAATTGGATGGGGCTCCTTTTAAATTATCAAGAAAACATTCGTAACCAATAATTTAAGCATACATGCACTCAAAACTCAAATCTGGAATTTTTAAGGTTGAATGATGGCATAACCATCTGAAAATGAAAATGGACACAACTCTCTAGCTACATATATACAGATTAAAAGAAACTAACTTTTTTTTACCAAAATCAATGCTAACTTGCTAAATTATAGATCAGCATCTAATTAGGATCAAACGATACAGTTAAACTAAAAATCATATAGTCAGAAGTGGCGCACCGAATACAAACGTATCAAAGTTGAATAAAAATTCTTTTTAATCAACATTTCAACAAACACTGTACCTACAATAGCAACGAAGGCAACAAAGCACTAACTAATACATTATGATGGTTACAGAAATAAAAATGACATGTGTTGTACATGGAAAAATTAATTTTGAACATACTACTCGTTATAAAATTGATACTAAAATAGTATGAGTTGATAAATGAAATCGTACCTGATGAATTACAACCTCGCTTAATATCACCGGCGACTTTCTTACACTCTATACGACTAACTGTATACAAATGGCCTTTTTTGATTAATCATGGCTATAGAACTGTAATTGTTGTTGATTGTTTTCAATTGGGACAAAAGGAAAAAAATAGAGAAAGTCAATCAATTTCGCGTTCATCTATCAAAACTAAAACGACTAAAAAAATCAAGTACAAACAGAAGATATCAGATATAGTGAATAAAGGTAGGAGAAAGTCAGTTAAATACCTATGCTTTAATTTTTAGTTTGTGAACCAAAAATATCCAACCACCATTACTGTTTAAAATCGCTATGTTAAGAAATGGAGTTGGGGGTAGTGATGTGGGGATGAAGTTGGCAACTCTTTGCACATATTTTGTTAAGCAATTAAAAGGAATTCTTACGGTAACTAAGTACACATGTTTTTTCATACTGTCGTTCATATACAACACCATTATCTATAAATATGAAACTTATGATGGTGTTATTATCTTATCACATTGCAAGAAAATATAACAATAAGAATACGTAGCTAATATTGTGTGTATATATATATATATCTCAAATTTCTTGCTTTAGAAGTGAACTTACTGTTCTTGGGTTCTTGAAAACTATTTCAACGGCAGCATCATCGCTTAATTGCTCCCATAGACCATCAGATGCAAAAATCAAGAACATGTCATTTGGTTTAAGTGTTCTCATCTTGACTGAAGGCTCAGCGGTTAAGACAACTCGCTTTAATGGAACAGAAGCAACCCTACTGAACTCTGGATTTTTCAAGTATATGTCACCAATGGATCTTGATACCTTCAACATAGGTAATCATTTTACATTTATTAGTATACTATATACTATATAGTTGATCGACAATTTAACTTTTACTAATATAAAAAATTATATCTCATAAGAACAGTGATTTTTTTTACATAAACCAAATTTTATGTTAAATGCACAATGGAACCTTATTATCCAATGATCTAGACCCTCCTTGGGTTTTTAGTTTTTTGAAGGAAGAGAGGATCAGATTCTGAACATTCAAATAATCAATAACTACAAAGAAAGAATGTCTGCAACTACAATTATTTAGTTAGAGAATATATATTGTATAATATAAGATCACACAAAGAATACTTTGCAGTTAGTGCTCTCAATAATGATTTTGAGAATATGAATTCAATATAGAGATAATGCTGCAAATTGTTTTTGTTCTTACAATAAAGAATATATTCTTTTAAGTTGATATGCAAATCAATGGAACCATAGTTACAGTCCAACAGCTTCTGTTCCAAGAATAAGTTGTGCTTTTAAAGGAAATATATATCAGAAAGCTAATTCGAAAGACACAATGAAGATTTTATCAAGTACAACTAACAAATTGCTAGGTCCAACAGCTTCTATCCAACAAATAAGTTATTGCTTTATAAGACACAAATACCCATTGAAATGACGTCAACAATAATGTTGTTGAGAAATCATTGCCAGAAATTGAACAGATTTCTATCATATGTGATATAAAGGCAAAGCCAAGGAATAAGCTCAATAACAAAGTTTTTAATCATACCAATTTAATCCTTATCAAATGCTATGTCATGTAGTGGAATATTCTACTTAACCTAAGGCTGAAAATTTGTGACATTGAAGTAGCAAAAAGATTTCGATGTATGCTGATCATTACAGCTTCTTCATGTAAGTTTTTTATGAGTTTTCAGTTGTGTGCTATTTAGAAAATGCAACACATGAATGAGGTTTCATTTGAAAACTACTTAAGGTATTCTAATATAAACCATCATTTTTGAATCAAAAACAACAACCTGAACTTTGCTTGAGAAAGCCTGAGAGTAAATGAAAACTAAGAAGTACTATAGGCTCAATTCTATAACTAATTACTGTTAGCAATGTAGAAGTGATAGAAAATTTGAGTTTACTCATAGTGTATATTGAAGGAGACAATGAGAAGAGTAAGATTGACTGGATCTGCATAATGGTAGCAAGCAAAGAGTAACATGAAAAGTTGAGTTTACAAACACAGTACATAACAAACGGTAATACCTCTTTCAACACATCTCGCCTTCTCAAACAACCCATCCTTTCATAATAGTTCGCTACCTTGGTCCATAGCATCTCATCACAATCAAAAGAATTTTCCTTTCTTCTTCACTTTTTGTGGATTCAAGTTCAAATTGTGTAGAAAGATACTGGTGAATTTGCACCCTGAAACGAACTAATACCACAAATTAACTCCGATGGTATAAAATTACATTCCCAAAACTAAGAATATGATAAGGTAACATCTTTACCGACCTTAGAATTCCTTTACTAAGCTTGTTCGCAGATCCGACTTTAATTTATGAGCACTGCATATGGTTACATCAAATCAACACTGGCCGCACCGCCATTTCTTTCACTGTTTCATGATCGATGTTCATACCGAGGTTAAAATTTAGAAAAATAAATCGTAAATTAAAATCGATAAAAAGTATAACTTTCTGATCGATGTTTTAAGAAAAGACCATAGAAAGTCGATCGCTTTACCGAAAGATTTAGACAAATCCTCTTTTGCTATGAATCAATCAGACATCTCCAAGCTACCATTCTCAAAAAAGATTTTGAAGTTGTCCCCATCCTAGGAAATTCATTGATTTGTCACTCTCTAAAATTGTAAGTTGATTTATAGTTGAACAGTTTTTCTCTTTCGATTTTCAAGGTTCTTGTGGAAGAAATGGTTTCCTCTGCGACGTGGTGATGAAATGGATCGTGGCAGCCGAATTGGGAATATGGTGGACATGAGAAAGACAATAATACCCTCATTTTGTTGTAATTGTCATGGAATCAAAAGAAAAACGATAGTCTGGGAGTGGTGAAACAAATTCGGATAAATTGGTATTGCGGTTATTAGCGAGCAGGGAGTTACAACCACTGCATTTTTACTTCCTTCTCATTAAATCAAGGGCAGTTTCGTCAATGCGAAAAAGGCTTCACTAGAGGAAGTATTTGCTTTATATATAAGATAAGAATGGTAACATATGTTTGGGAACAATGAACAATGCATTGACTGTGGGGACACAATCAAAACCAAGTGTGGAGGGGAGTCTCATGTTTATTTTGAATTTTCATGGTTTATTTTTCTTTTGCATTTTCTTTTCAAAAGCAAAAAAACCCTAAAAGAAATTTTTTTCTAGTATATTGATTTACTTTTGAAGAAACACGATAGAATATGTATACGTTTTTTGTTATTAAATTGAAATTTTTGAAAAATTACTTGTCTCAACAAAAAGTAAAAGAAATTTTTGATTACAAGCAACTATGGTTTATCTAGTATATAGAAAGTTTCATAGGTGATAATTATGAAGTATATCCTAATTGTAATCTTTGTTTAAAAGAGTGGTTGACTTAAAGTAAAGATGATAATATTTTTGATCTTCTAAATAAAGTGGTGCTCATATGATTATGCATAACTCTCTCTCTTTTTTTTAAAAAAATTCATTATAATAAAAAACACATAAAGTCATGTGTTCATACGTAGTGTGTATACTCGCCACGCTATGTACCTTTCTCACATAAGCCCAAAAGGAAATGCATGATCGGTATGTCTGACCTCGGTATATTTGAGTTAGGTGTACGTAAATAAAATTAAAATAATAATAATAAACACCTATGTCATGTGTTCATACGCAAGTGTGTACACTTGCCACGCTCTGTACCTTTCTCATGTAAACCCGAAAGACTATGCATGATCGGCATATTCGGCCTCAGTACATCTAGTTAGGTGTGTAAACAATAATAATGTTAATATTTTTCAAAATAGAGAGAGCAAGCAATTGAAACCCAAGCACTATCTTCACTTAATAGATTTGACTTGTCATTCAAAAGAAATAAAAATACCACTTTGCAAAACTTTGATAATTAACTAAAAGATTCATTTCATAATTGCACTATGTTATCAACCGAAACAACTTGTCAAATTAGAGTCCAATTATGATGATAACTTAATTTTTGTTGGAAGTTTTAAGGAGTAAAAAGACTAAAATTTCCTGATAATAACCGAAACTTAAATCTAACTAATTCGTGTCAATTTAAAAGTAAATTCTTCATTTGTAAATATTTTCGAAAACTTGCATCATATAGTCGCATTAGAATTTGCATATCGCATTTGGATTTTATGGGTAGTATCCACTAAAAACCCTCACGAGACAACACTCGTTCAAATACGGACGCGTAAAGGATTAATGGTTTGTTGCATACACTCAATGCAATTGTGTTTTCTTGGAAAACGGATTTATCCTAGTTTTAGTTTATTCGAGTACAAATAAAAAGATAAGTGTGGGGTTATTGACATGTAAAAGTGTATATTTATACTCTCATATTTAATCTTCTTTTTATTAAAATAAATGAGCATATTAAGGTATTTTACATGTTTTAATCGAAATCTAAAATATTTTCAAAACATTATTCATTGGTCTCACATGTGGGCAAAATGGTAATTTTTATGTAAATTATTTTGAAGTAAATTTACTTGCACATTTTTATTTTGTTTTATAGAAATTTGGAGTGCAAATATGAAGAGTCTTCATGGATGTATGCATGCACATACGTTGAAAGCAAAAGAAGTAAGGAAATAAAAGAATTTATGCAATATGGAGGAGCCTGCATGCCCACTAACTAATGGATCATAATTAAAAGTAAATGCACATGTTAATGGAGATTTAAAGGCAAAAGCACATGTTAGTGGAGATTAATTAATTTTCTAATGATTACTTGGAGGCTACACAAACTCAAGTTTATTTTGGGTAGCCCCTTAAAATGAAATTAAGGTCTAAGTATGTATAAATACCCCTTTATGTGTCATGTAATGATCCTTCTCTTTTATGAAAAGTTGTAGCACAAAATCAATGTTAAATAAAATATCTCTTTAATTGCTTCCTTAGCATTGTTCTTTACTTTCATGCACTTTCATTTAATGCTTTCTTTTATTATTATTTTATTTCATGCTCTCTTATTTAGTATATGCTTCTCTTATTTCATGTTAGTAGCATAGATTTAATTCATGTAATTAGTTTAGTTTTATTTCATGCAAGTAGTTAGCTCTCTTTTCTTTTGATTAGCTCTCATTTTCCTTACTTTTTATGTTTAAATCATTTTGTGTTGACATGAATTCAATTATGAGAAGCTAAACCCCTTCAATTTAGGGGTAATGAAGCTCTCATGAATCATATTGAACCAACATGGAATGGTTTCATTTATAATCTCTTATTTTGTGATTAATGGAAATTTAGATGTTGATGTAAGTTTATTAGTGAATATGATAGCCTATGTTGTTAATCACAAATAGGTTATGCTTAATCAAATATAAACATAACTTACATCATCATTTAACAAATATGACTTTGATAATGAAAGTCAAACTAGAATCAAAATTTGATGATCTATGTTACCAGCAGTGTTGTAAAAATCCTTCTAGGCTCCTCGTCTAGGCGCTAGGCTAGTCTTATGGTCAATGATTTTGACTAATCTTCCTAGATGAGACTTACTCCATTATCTTAGCATATAAACCGGTTTATAAGCACCATTTATACACCAATTTAGGCTTGATGCCTCTTATAAGTATCAAAATGTTTGTTTCGAGAAATTTTATCTCCATGGTTGCTTCCAAAACCATCTAAATCCATGATATCACATTATGGACCAATTAATACTAAACAAAATACTAATATTTTATCCAAAATCCATGAGTTTATCCAAAATGCCTAGCTTCGAATAATCTTTGATTAATCCTCGCTTAGACGATTAATCCCTAGTTCATGCTTACCGCATAACATCCGCCTAACGATTTTTACAACCTTGGTTACTAGGCATAGTAAATAGATGAAGGTTAAAATAGATTTTATTTATAATTTCATGATTATTTTCATGAGATTTTAGGAGTGGGCTTGAATGGTATGCTAGAGTTTGATGGTTTAAGTTGTGCTAATTGATAGCACAAATAGGTCATGCTCATAATAAGCACATTAATCATTTCTACTTAAAATTAAAATGAGAGATTATAGATAAATTTTGTGTTGATTTATATGAATGGTTGAAAGTGGATTTCACTCTAAATTGCTCCTTAATCTAATAGTTGTAATCTCATATTCATTCTAGTTTTAGTTCATTTTTCTACAGTTTTAGCTAAACCTCATCTTAAGGGCTAATTTGATTGAATAATTTTAGAATTTAATTCTTTTCCTATGGTTCGATCCATACTCGCATACGTACTACGATTATACGTAGTGCGCTTGTGGTTTTATTACTACATTTTCAAAAGAATTATAATCGATATAATTTTCTGTCGTTCAACAAGATTGTTTGGAGTTTGAGGTTCAAGGAGATCTTGTATAACATTTATGGAATACCTATCAAGTTGGAGATTGATAGATTTTAGTGATATAATATTCCTTATTGCATTAGAGAAGAACAAATTCATTGTCTATATTATAGATTTGGTAGATTTTGAAGAGTGATTAATTGCACATTTTAGAGATTTTGTGGATTTGGTAGCGTGAGTAGTTTCCTCTTTTATTGCATTAGAGAAGAACAAATTATCTACATGGAAAAGATTTATGAAAGTATTCAATAGTTTCTTAAAGAAAATACTTTGTCAAGACTATTATATATAGACCTGTACATGATTTGTTAGATGTATGTGGGAAAAAAGTTTATTTTTCTAGGATTTCGGAAATTGAGACATCTTCTTAATTTTTTGACTCTTTTTTGTAATCTTTTGGTAAATTAGTAAAGGTTTTTTTTGTTTGGAGAAATTTGTGCGTTTGTTTTTCTTCACTTCTTATCTCTTCTAAAATCTAATTGTGTATGGATCCTAAGAAAAACCCTGACATATGCACGGTACGTATTCATGGAGCCATGGAACAACAAAGTATCATTATATGAAAGGTTAGAATTGTTATATCCCTTCAGGCTGGTTGTAATGCTATTGTTGACCCTAACCTAGCTGGTCGAAAGTAATTTTTGTTTATTTAACCGTATTACATGTTCTTATTTATATAAATTTAATAAAATTCATGTTATTAGGTATGATCCATCATAAACATTTAATCAAAATATGAAATCACAAATCCAATTATATCTTGATTTGACATCCACTGCGTTGTTAAGATTTATCTCTTTTTAAGGACATTTTCTCTTTGTTGTTCACATTATTGTTAATTTTCTAATATAATCATTTTAAATGTAGGATGTTGTTGATCAAGTTATTGATGAAATGATTGCAAGATTTATTGTAGACAGTCATGCCAAATCAAAACCAAAGGGTGTTAACTTAGAAGACCAACTTGTAGGTAATATTGATGATGGTCCGCATTAGTGGATGTTGATCCTGAGGTAAGTGGCTATAGCATAAACGAGCTTACTTCCAAGGGCATGACTGTTAGGTGTGGCTCGCATTGTAAATGGAGTGAGTACGTGGATTGAATGAGTTAAAGTCCCACCTCGTATGATATTTGGAATAATCGTGGTATATATATAGGATTGGTGGCACGTAACATTGAGGATTCCTTTTGTTACAATGTGTTGCCAAGACCAGATTATATGTTCGATGGGAGGCGATGAAAGGATGTTCAATCGGGACATCGGCATGGGAGACTTCGACCGTCGACTAGACACGGTGAAGCGAATGCGTTCGGAACGCGGGAATGCCGAAACTCAACATGGTATCTGAGCTCCATGCTTCGAGGGATCGGTACGATGCAGCATGACCAAAGCATGGCTCCTGAGGGGATTGATCATGTGATGCTCATCAAGGTGGATATATGGTTAAGCAGCCTGCTTCCCCCTGCTTATAAGAATTCGGAGTAGCAGCTTGACACCACTGCGAAGAGGACTCAGTATAACTCCAAGGTGACTTGAGCAATGCTCGCCAGGGTGGAGATTGTTAGGTGTGGCTCGCATTGTAAATGGAGTGATTGCGTGGATTGAATGGGTTAAAGTCCCAAAATTGTAGGATATTTGGAATAATCATGGTATATGTATGAGATTGGTGGCACGTAACATTGGGGATTCCTTTTGTTACAATGTGTTGCAAGATCAGATTATATGACCAATGGGGGGGGATGTAGAGATTTTCAATCGGAATGCCGGCATGGGAGACTTTGACCGTTGATGTTGACTAGACACAGTGAAGTGAACACGTTCGGAACGCGGGAATGCCGAAACTCAACAATGACAACTATACGTAATTGACCTTAGATTCTTGCATCGGTTTTTTAGTTGATAGATCCCCAAGCTTCAATTTTAACTTACTATTTCTAAGAAAAATTACAATTTTAGAGTTCTATTTGGAATTTTAAGGCACTTGAAATTGGTGACTGAATATCTCCAGGTTGATGATTTAGAAAGATATAATTGGCATGTCTTCAATTGTGTAAGAATTTATTTTGTGCTTACATAAAATCCAAGAACAAGCTAGCTTTATGTGTTTGCTTAAAGTCCAAAATATTTGAGACAATACTATAAACTGTACCTATATCATATTACTTTGCTGATAACAAAAAAGAAATATAAACATCATTGTTCCTATTAAGAAGTTACTGAGAAAAATTATAATTATTCAACAAAATAATATGTAGCATTTGTTAGCGCTTACTGTCTCTATTCACACTGATTCACAATCGTAGAACCTAGTGTTTCGAAATAGGGTAAATAAAAGTAAATACGTACCACTAATGCAGTTCCGTAGTAGTATGATGATTGTCCGAGTCCAGTATTGTATACTGTTCTCTTAAAGCAGAATTGCTCCCACACAGTGGCGCAAAAGGGTTGATCAACAACCGCTTCCCAAGGTAAAATAGATCAGGTTCTGCAAGGCCGTGCAAGCGATGCAGAATAACGGCAAACTCAAGTGAAGATTTGTGCCAAGAACAGAGCGCGGAGGAAAAAGAAGATGATCAGAGAAATAATTGATTCTGTGATTCAAATGTTTCTCGGATCCGCTATTTATAGGAGTAGTACGCGACCGTTAGGAAAGGTTGCGACCCTTTACCAATCGACGCGTCATTTCAAATAGTTATTACCGTTGGATTCAAACTGTTTCGGCTCCTAAAAATATAGTATGATGTGAACCAATTCTAGTAGCCCGAATGCCTAATGCCAATTGCACATTGCAAAGTGCTAAGTGCCTACAAGATGCCTCAAACGCCCATTCGCCCACGCCATGCGTGCGGATGCAGGTGCGGGTGCGGGCACGGGCACGGGCGCGGGCGCGCGCACGTGCGAGGTGGTGCGTTGCACCACCCGCCAAGATGGTCATGCTCATGTCTCTCTTATTGTCTCATTGTAATTATAATAGAGACCACATCTTAATATATATATATAATATAATGGTTATTATATTATAAGATGTGGGACTATTCATATTCCAAGACAATAAATGCTTCATTTTCCAATGCACTATTCATTAATTCTCATTCAATTTCCAACAATCCCCCACATGAATGAGTATTACTTGTTCTTAAGCTTTACGAAACATTTATCATATCGGTATAAGTAGCACATTGGCCTTGAACTTATCCTAGTGTTTATCTTCTTGACTTACTGGCGAATCAGTAGACTTAGGTTGTCTTTTAACTGTAAGCCTTTTGTGTAAATCCAAATAGACAACACGTGATAAATGTTTTCTTGTCTCCCTTGGTTCTCTGTTTGTGTTCGTTTTTGCCATGAACACCAGCTTGGTCTCATGAGTGCTTGGAGAATTTGGCCTTACAATTCTCTTTGAAGCGGCGCCTTTGCACTCACGTAGGTGATTCTATAAAGGGTACCTTCTAATTTCCCAAGTATAGACATCATTAAAAGTATCAATACTTATCCTATTTTCCAACGTATAATGCACCGACATATCATTGGAATGGCTTGAGAGTAACGGTGCTATCAAGTTTCTCTTAAATTTAGTTGTCCCTTTGAACCTAGATCTTGGGATCTCCAGTCAACTAGGTGGGGTTTCCATTTTAGAAAAAAATTTAGTTTATAGGCCTTAACCTCATTCCCATCGATAAGGTTTGAACTCTCTCTCTTGGCAAGCCTTTTGTCAGTGGATCCGCTATGTTATCTTTTGACCTTATGTAGTCTATAGTGATAACTCCATTAGAGAGTAGTTGTCTTATGGTTTTATGTCTTCTACGAATATGCCTAGATTTTCCATTGTATAGTGTACTATTGGCTCTTCCAATAGCTGATTGACTATCACAATGTATACATATTGGAGGCACGGGATTGCTCCAACTTGGAATGTCTTCCAAAAAATTTCGAAGCCAGTCTGCCTCTTCTGCGGTTTTATCTAGTGCAATAAATTCGGATATCATCGTCGATCTTGCTATGCACGTTTGTTTGGATGATTTCCATGAAATTGCTCCATTTCCTAATGTGAATACATATCCACTTGTGGATTTTGTATCATTTGAACCAGTTATCCAATTTGCATCACTGTATCCTTCTACTACAGAAGGATATCTTATGTAATGTAGACCATAGTTTTGCATATACTTTAGGTATCCCAAAACTCTGATTATTGCTTTCCAATGATTTTTACCAGGGTTGCTAGTATATCTACTTAGCCTACTTACAGCATATGCAATATCTGGTCTTGTGCAATTCATTACATATATTATACTTCCCAGTATACGAGAGTATTCTAGTTGGTAAATCCCATCACCAGTATTTTTTACCCAATTTTGGTTCATATCTACTGGTGATTTTGCGTTATATCATACTGTTTGAACCTTTCAAGTATTTTGGCAATATAATGTGACTGGGATAATGCATATCCCTCTGATGTCCTTAATATTTTCACTCCTAAAATCACATCAGCCAATCCTAGATCTTTCATATCAAATCTAGATGACAACATGTCTTTTGTTGATCTTATTATGGCATTATTATTGCCTAATATCAACAGGTCATCAACATAAAGACAAACAATGACATATCCTGCATCTATACATTTTATATAGACACATTTATCTGATTCATTTATTTTGAATCCATTTGACAACATAGTTTCATCAAATTTTTCATGCCATTGTTTTGGCGCTTGTTTGAGACCATAAAGTGATTTTACCAATTTACATACTTTATTTTCATTTCCTAGGCTTACAAACCCTTAAGGTTGTTGGATGTATATTTCTTCCTCCAACTCACCATTCAGGAACGCGGTTTTTACATCCATTTGATGTATTTCCAAATTTAGTATAGAGGCAATTGTGATAAGCATCCTAATGGATGTTATTCTAGTTACTGGTGAGTATGTGTCAAAGTAATCTAGATCTTCCTTTTGTCTAAATCCTTTGACCACCAGTCGGGCCTTATATTTGTCTATTGAGCCATCAGCCTTTAGTTTTTTCTTAAAGATCCATTTGTACCCTAGGGTTTTTGATCCCTTAGGAAGATCTACTAGTTCCCATGTATGGTTTTGCAGAATGGATTCTATTTCACTATTGATTGCTTCCTTCCAATAAGGAGCATCAGGAGATGGCATTGCTTGTTGATATGTTAGAGGTTCATTTTCTACCATATATGTATAGAAATCGGGTCCAAAGGTTTTTGACGTCCTTTGTCGTTTACTCCTTCTTGGTTCCTCTAACTCTATTTCAACATTTCTTTCATTCGATCTTTGATCAGTATTAACCTCTGGAGGGTCTATATCCCTTGCTCTCTTTTGAACAAAAGTCTCATCGGAGGCTTTCAATGGATAAATATGTTCAAAGAATCTAGCATTTCGAGACTCGATAATGGTGTTTTCATGAATGTCATCTATTTCAGATTTATACACCAAAAATCGATATGCACTACTATTATGAGCATACCCAATGAATATGCAATCTATAGTTTTTGGACCAATTTTGACCTTTTTCGGTTTTGGTACTTCTACTTTGGCATTGCACCCCCACACTCTTAAGTATTTGTAGGAAGGTGGTCTTCCTTTCCATAATTCATGGGGTGATTTGAAAGTCTTCTTGCGAGGCACTTTGTTCAGTATGTGATTAGCTGATAGTACTGCTTCGCCCCAAAAATTTTCCGGTAAACCAGAACTAATTAGCAGGGCATTCATCATTTCCTTTAGAGTTCGATTCTTACGTTCTGCTATTCCATTAGATTGTGGAGAATATGGTGTTGTAGTTTGATGAATTATACCATTTTGAGTGCAAAATTCCTCGAATGGAAATTCATATTCACCACCTCTATCACTTCGCAAGGCTTTTATCCTTTTGTTTAGTTGATTTTCAACTTTTGCCTTGTATTGTTTAAACAATTCAAATGCTTCATCTTTGCTTCTTAGTAGGTACACATAACAATACCTAGTGCAATCGTCGATAAAGGTAATAAAATATTTTTTACCACCTCTGGTTTGACACATCTTTAGATCACACACATCTGTGTGTATTAGGTCTAAAGGCTCGGTATTTCTTTCAACATGATGAAAATAAGTTCTCGTCAATTTTGATTCGGCACATGTTTCACATTTGTAATTGGAATCAATTGCAAACTTAGGTATAAATTCTAAGTTAATCATTTTTCGCAATGTATCAAAGTTAACATGGCCTAATCTAGCATGCCATATATTAAATGACTCAGAGATATAAACAGAAGAATCAGTTTTATTATCAATCTCCTTTGGTACAATAGTCATTACATTAATTTTAAACAGACCATCACTCACATACCCTTTACCTACATATACTCCGTTCTTAGACAAGACAAATTTATCAGAAACAAAGACCAACTTGAAACCATTCTTACTCAACAATGATCCCGAAACTAAGTTCTTGCGGATATCTGGAACTTGTAGGACACATCATTCAGAGTAAGTTCTTTTTCGGATGTCATTTTAAGGACTATTCTTCCTTTGCCTTCAACCTTTGACGTGGAGGAGTTTCCCATAAAGAGTTTCTCTTCTTGCATCACTGGTTTATAGTTGGTGAACATCCACTTGTTGGTGCAAATATGCTTCGTAGCACCAGTGTCAACGAACCATTCTTTCATGTTGCCAACCAAGTTGCATTCTGAGATTACTGTGGACAGATTCATTTCAGAGACATCTTCTAACTCCGCAACATTGGCTTGGTCTTTCTTTTTGTTCTGATTCTTTGGACCTCGACATTCACTTGCCTTATGTCCTTTCTTCCCGCAATTATGACAGTTTCCTTTGAACTTTCTTTTCTTCTTTACATTCGGGTTGTTTTCCCTTTTTCTTTTGTTGTTCTTTTCGGTTTCGACCACATTTGCCTTTGCCACCATAGTATTAGATGCTTTCTTTTTGGATTTTCTATTGTCTTCTTCAATTCTGAGTCGAACAACCAAATCTTCCATTGACATTTCTTTTCGTTTATGCTTCAGATAATTCTTGAAGTCTATCCATAATGGGGGCAATTTCTCTATGGCGGCTGCTACTTGAAATGATTCACTCAGAGTCATTCCTTCGTCATGTATTTCATGAATAATGACCTGCAATTCTTGAATTTGACTGATAACTGTCTTGGAGTCTATCAGCTTGAAGTCCAGAAATTTGCCGACAATGAACTTCTTCATACCAGCATCTTCTGTCTTGTATTTCCTATCCAAAGATATCCAGAGTTCCTTCGATGTCTTTATTGTGCAGTACACATTGTACAGACTATTATCCAGTCCATTGAGTATGTAATTTTTATATATGAAGTCAGAACTCTTCCAAGCAGTGAATGTCTCAGCCTTGATCGGGTCGGGCTCTAATTCGTCGACCACAGGAGGATCTTCTATGAGAAATTTGGCAAGCCTAATGTGGGTAAGTAAAACAACATTTTTTGCTGCCACCGCTTAAAATAGACACCAGTAAATTTTTCTGGCCGTTCTCCATGTGAGAATGGCACGGTCGGTGCCACCATTGGTGCAGTTTGAGAGGTGGTCATGATGGGTATGTTTGCCGAAGTATTGCTTTCTTGAGCCATCGCCTGAAAGCAACAGAACAGTAAGCACAAACTAAAACAACACAATTCTGCTTTAAGATTGTTAGCGCTTACTGTCTCTATTCACACTGATTCACAATCGTAGAACCTAGTGTTTCGAAACATGGTAAATAAAAGTAAATACGTACCACTAATGCAGTTCCGTAGTAGTATGATGATTGTCCGAGTCCAGTATCGTATACTGTTCCCTTAAAGCAAAATTGCTCCCCCACATTGGTGAAAAGGGGTTGATCAGCAACCGCTTCACAAGGTAAAATGGATCAGGTTCTGCAAGGCCGTGCAAGCGATGCAGAATAACGGCGAACTCAAGTGAAGATTTGTGCCAAGAACAGAGCGCGGAGGAAAAAGAAGATGATCAAAGAAATAATTGATTCTGTGATTCAAATGTTTCTCGGATCCGCTATTTATAGGAGTAGTACGCGACCGTTAGGAAAAGTTGCGACCCTTTACCAATCGGCGCGTCATTTCAAACAGTTATTATCGTTGGATTCAAACTGTTTAGTGCTAAGTGCCTACAAGGCGCCTCAAACGCCCATTCGCCCATGCCGCGCGTGCGGATGCGAGCACGGGCATGGGTGCGCGCGCGTGCGGGGTGGTGCGTTGCACCACCCGCCAAGATGGTCATGCTCATGTCTCTCTTATTGTCCCATTGTAATTATAATAGAGACCACATCTTAATATATATATAATATAATGGTTATTATATTATAAGATGTGGGACTATTCATATTCCAAGACAATAAATGCTTCATTTTCCAATGCACTATTCATTAATTCTCATTCAATTTCCAACAGCATTTTGAAAAATAAAAAGATTCACAATGAAGTTTTGTTTCCTTACTTTTGATTTCATGATGAAAATGTAGTTAGTATAACGTATTGCTTTGTGTTTAATTGATTTTTTAGCTTTTCGATTCATTAATCATTTATTTCATTAAGAGAAGGATTTAATAATTTTGATTGTATTCAAACCTACTTTGTTAACTGCGCTTCTTATTTAAGAGGGGATCGATGGTAAGGAAATCATAAAAGAAATGTAGGAGATTCAGACTTTATGCTATTTTTAATTAAAAGTATCTAAAATTCTTCAGTGTATATAATAATGAATCTGTTATCTATTTGTGTAAAATTCAAGGAGGTAAAGAAAAGAAAAAATGCAAGCTGCTAAATCTTCTGTTGGTAGCACTACAACAAAATGACCATATTACAACTGTATTTTTACAACTGCTAAAAAATGACAGTTGTAATAAAGATTTTTTACAACTCTTTTTTTCAGAAAGTTGTAATAAACTTATTTTCAACAACTCTTTTATTTTTCCAGTTGTAATAGATGTCTATTACAACATTTCTTTTTTGCCAGTTGTAATAGATACCTATTTTTAACAACATTTCGTTTTTGTTAGTTGTAATAGATGGCTATTACAACATTTATCGTTTGCCGTTTGTAATAGATATCTATTTTTACCAACTCTTTTTTTTGTCAGTTGTAATAGATGTCTATTAGAACCTTTTCCGTTTTCCCACTGTAATAATTAATTAATAATTATAAATAAATAATAATACTTAATAATTACTAATTAGTAATTAACAATGAATATTTTTTTTATTAATAATTACTATTAAATAATAATAATTAATTTGAAAATATGAATAATTAATATTAATAATCATAATTCGATAATTAATAAATAATAATTTAAATAATTAATAAATAAGAATATTTAGTAATAACATTAAAAATTAATAAAAAGTAATATTAATAATTAATAATAACTGTTAAATATACTTAATAATTAATAAATAGTAATTAGTTTTCAAAAATTAATATTTAATATTTAATATTTAATAATCAATAACATATACATAATGATTAATAATTAAATAACCAATAAAAGATTAATAAAAAATAATTAGTAATTCATATATTAATAATCAATAAATAAATAATAAATATTTAATTAATAATTTATAAATATTAATTACTATTAAATAATAATTATTTTAAATAATAATTACTATTAAATAATAGTAACTAATAATTAATATATAATAATATTTTCATAATAAATAAAAATAAAAAGTTAAAAATCAACATTAAATAATAATAAAAGTTAAAAATTAATATTAAATAATAAATAATAAAAATAATAGTTAATAGTTAATTAAATAATAATAATTAACAGCAAATAAAAAATAAATATTAAATACATAATGCTTAAAAAATTTAATATTAATGTATAATAATTAATAACTACTATTTAATACTAAAAATTAATAATTAATTTGAAATATCAAATAATTCCTTTTAATAATTAGCAATTAATAGTTATTTAGTAATTAATAATGAATAATTAATTAATAATTAATAAATAAATATTAAAGATTAAACTAATAATTTATATATAATTCACTATTAAATACTAGTGATTAATAATAAATTTTATATAATAATTAATATTAAATTTCTTACTTATATTAAATAGTAAACTACAATCGTTTTATCCACTAAAATACACAAAAAATTAACTATAGTTCGATTAAAACTGGACGAATGATTATCGGATGCGGATGTGATCATATTTGTATCCGTTTTCGAATATCAGATAATTTTTCATATTTTGAATACAAACAAGGATGAATTTCAATTTTTTTGGATATTCGTTGGCAGCCCTACATTGGACCTAATTCACATAATGTTATATGATGAAGGCATACAAATTTCCCTTGGCTCCAACACTTAATTTTCCTTTGGCTCCAACACCAAATTTTCCTTGGCTCCAACACTTAATTTTCCTTTGGCTCCAATACCAGATTTCCCTTTGGCTCCTGCTTTTCCTTTATCCCCGCTAATAGCTTCTTTCCCAAATCATTTTTCATTCTTGCGTTCCCCAACTAAATAAACCCTAGCTCCTAAATCGGAATAGGAAAGACCGCATCTCCAAGCACGCCACGAGCTTCGCTGCCGCTAGCTCCTCCGCTACAAGCTACTCCATGGGTGCCACTAATTTCCTTATATTTCTCCTGGATATTAGTTCATATATCATGCAAATCTTGGCATTCCAATTTATGATGCTATACTTCTATCTTCCCAAAGTATATTTGCTCAAATATTTTCTTCTAGTTCATTATATAAACCCCCAATTACCTCCATAAACGGCGTGTTATTCATATCCGTTTTCACATGCTTTTTTGATTTAAGTCGGGTCTGCTAGGGGTATGTTTACATCTTCGTCTTCAGAGTTATGCTCATTTGTTTATTTTATTGTTTTTTTCGTTCTATTCTGTTTTTGTATGGGTTTCTGATTGACTGCTTATTTGGTTTTGCTTGTTTATTTTCCATGTTTAACTTTATTAAAATTGGTGGTTTGACTGATAATAATAACCTAGTTTCGCCCCAAAAAAATTTGCTGGAAGACCCAACAATGTGAGTTTTCTGATATTCTTGTTTTTTTCCTTCTATTTTTACTCAAAAGTAGAGCTGTATTAAACATGTTTCAAATTTTTGATTGTCTTTGTTATAGGTTTTACATTTACAGTTGAGTATTAAGGCAATATTAGAAAGTCCAAATCAACAATGCTTTTTACTGTGTTGGACATAATAAAAGGTTTTAATTATGTTTCAAGATCCATAAATGATTAAGGTGATTAAGCCTTTAATATTTATGAATTCATTTCCGTTATATACCCGAGGAGTAAATAATTGAATGAAAGAAGAAATGAAGTTAAACACGTTTAAACGTTTATTGAAGGTTTTAATACTACTGCTCCTATACCTTTTCCTTGGGAATAATTTTCATACTCTTATAAAATATAAACTCTATACTTTTTAAAGCCAGTGGGCCATTATTATAAAAATTCTACTTTTCCTGGCTTAAACAATTTGTTGGCATTCTGTGACCTACATTGATATAAAAAGATATAGCAATCCTTATATGGATTATCCATGTTATAAAACTGTTTAAACACTCAGTATAATCAAAAATAATTATCCTTTTTGTTGCCTTTTTCCTAAAATAGTTTGCTTATTTATTTTCCATTGTGTATGTGCAGCTCCTAATTAGTTAGGAATCATATGCAATGATTAATGCTAGTTGAGATGGTGGATGCCAAGAGTGTATAGGCAGGTATAATTGAGCAGCAGCAGATTGGAAGGCATTATAGTGCACAACTTCAGTGACAGCCTTAGGATCATTCTAGCAGATATCAGCCTCCTCCTCCTAAATGGTTTTTTTCTTATAGTTTACACCGGATACTTATGTAGAAGATGGAGTTAATATGGTCTGAAAGTACTGCAGGCCAACCATTTTTTACCGGTGAAGCATGAATTTTGTTTGGTCCTTTTTCAGGCAAATGTTCTTTGATTTCTTCTTTAATTCAGCTTGAACGACGCAGTAATATTTTTGAAACACAAATAAAGTTTTGTACTAGCAGCTGGTGCATGTGATATGTGGCTGTCGAGGATGTGAAGGTGCATTTAAAATTGCAGGATCTATGAACAATGTTAAGGGGGTTCATGTAGCAGCAGGTGACAGCAACTTTTGAAGTTTCAGACGATGGTGATGTTGGTTCATTTGGTTGTGTATGGGCATTCTTCTGCTAGTGGAGTAGGTATGATATGAACCTACATGATACCATTCGATAATTTATGCATACATCAGTTCTTTGTATCTCTCACAAGCTTCGTGCACACTAAACCTGCAATTCTAGTTAGCAAAAAAACTTCTATGTTGCTAACTTCTTCCCTACTCATTAAGATCATCTCAGACTTCATAAACATAACAAATTTAATAAGAGGAATCTCATGTAGATTAGTACAGAGAAATGTTAGCTATTTTATGATATTAGCTTTGCATCTCCTGCAATTATTTGTTTCATATACAATCTACTGAGCTAAAATGGAACATAATATTTTAGAGCTAAAAAGGAAATAGTCACTTGGAAACAATGTGAATATGGTGCCCTGGGTTGCTCTGACATATAATATCATACTATCTACTTATGTACTTTGCTTGAACGATGTAGAAGTCTTACAAGAGTTAAAGGAGAGGCAAACTAGGCCTCGGATGACT
The DNA here is from genome assembly GCA_030737815.1 of Allium fistulosum. NCBI lineage: Eukaryota > Viridiplantae > Streptophyta > Magnoliopsida > Asparagales > Amaryllidaceae > Allium > Allium fistulosum. The sequence goes on along the minus strand of CM060902.1, from coordinate 369,742,722 downwards.
CACCCATCCATTCACAGAAACAAATGTCAATTTGCTCTCTATATTAACAGATGATCAAGTGATGATGGCAAGTCATCCTCGGCTTTGTATATAAATTACTCAAATAAAATAATACATTGACTACTTACCTAAACTATAACAATGGATTATGAGATGAGTTGTTTTAAACTAGTAGGATGTGTGCAAGTACGGCAGCATCATGCGGTACTGCGTGTTACAGACATTTCCGTGCACGTGCAGCAGCATCATGCGGCACTGCGTGTTACAGACAATGCATGTGTGCATTGCCTGAACAGGCAGTGTGCTTGCACTGCCTTTGAAGGCAGTGCAAATGTATTTTGCACTGCTTTTTAAAGGCAGTGCATGCACTGCCATTCCTGTTTAGGTTCAGATGCTATGCAGTATATTCAGTATCCACTCTCTATGTTGGCCAGGTGAATTTTTGTTCCTGTTTTTTTTTTAGATTTTGGAAAAGCTTTGAAAGGATTTACATTTAGACAAATATGCGTACATGTTTTTGTTGATTGGTACATATACTAATATTCTTGTTTAATGCAAGTTGCCTCTTTGACATCCTTTCGGCTTAATTATATGAATACTGCTGTTATAAATAGCTCTTGATTATAATTCGGTTACCATCTGAGTATACATTGCAGGATCTTATGCTTGAAAGCACTCAACTAGATTGCACTCATATGCTAATTCATATTGCATCATACGTCTGTACTATTGGACTCAACTGGATTCTTAAGCACTCAACTAGATTGCACTCAACTGGATTCTTAAGCTAATGCATATAGGCCTACTTCATACGTCTGTACTATTGGACAAGCGGTTGGAAGGATTGTTGCTTAGCATGGGGAATTGATCTCTTTTGATTAGTACGTATCTGTATTTATATTGACGTATGTTATGGATTTGGTTATGTTCTGTAATAGAATCATGAACTCAAAAATGGTGTAAAATTGAATTGTTTTAGCTTTTATTAAATGTGAATGGTTCGTATTGTTTCAAGTAATGTTAACGATTGTAGTTATTATTAGTGAAATATCGGTTTTAATTATGTTGTGAAATTTATGATTAATAGCAGTTGTCGGAAGATGAATTGCAATTGTTGGTAGCAGTTGCTTTCCATAAATGTATCTACTGTGAATCATATTTTTTGCAACTGTGAATAACAGTTGTAGTAGATAACTACAACAGTTATCCAGCAGTTGTCATACCTGCTACAGCACGAAATGTTACATATCTACAAGAGTTACCAACAGTTGTAAAATGGTTATTTGCAAGGGTAAGAAACAGTTGTAATATACAATATCACAATGGTTATATGCAACTAAAGAACACAGTTGTTAAAAATTGATAGTCTTTTACAACTTCTTAAAATACGACTGTGGTTCCACCGTTGTAATATATATTTTACAACTGTGTTCCACCGTTGTAATATGCCTCTTTTGTTGTAGTGTAGTGGAAGCATAACTGCTGCTTATCAATGTAGGAATAGGGCAAGGGTTTCACCAAGTTTCAGCTAATTCAACAAAACAGTCTTGCTGAAAGAAAAAGTTTGATGCCAGAATCGAGGATCTATTGTTTGAAATCGCCTTTACAAATAGGTGATTTTGCACTTGAGATGGCTCGAGTTAGGAGTGGAGAGGATACTATCTTTAGATACAAAGGACATTCACTGTTAGCATGGACGTGAGCTGCAATAGGTTAGTTCCTTTGGCTTCTTGGTTTAATGTATTGCAATGCTTGCGTTATAAGCTTACAATACATGTGTATAAATATTCATGCATCTGATTTACATATTTCTTTCATGAAGATTGCTGCAATATCTAATGCATATCTGACTATACAACAAAGTAATAGTTGATTTTACTACACCAAAGTAATATTTTGTTATCAGTTGGCTGACTCACTACAAAATGCAAACACATAAAGTCAGCTGGTTCTTGGATTTAATAAACATCAATGTATAAACTAAACAAAAATATAAATATCATTGTTCCTATTTGGAAGTTAATGAGAAAAACTATTATTATTCAACAAAATAATGTGCTTATCAAAATGATGTTTTGTTTCCTTAATTTTCATTTAAAAATGAAAATGCAGTCATTATAACGTATTTTTACACTACGTCATAGATGGCCTACTGCAACGAAATTACATGGTGTTGCTAGCTATAATGTAACAATAGGTATGCTGATTTTTGTCTATTACAACACTCGCTTCAAGGTGTTAGCATAGGTATCAACAAGATGTTGCAGTAGCTATAGATGTATTTAAATTAAAAAATGAATAAAATTAGCAATCCGCGTGAATACGATCCAACGGTCTACATTTAATCTGATTGTTAAAATGGATCACCACTACAATTTGTCCAAAATTTTCATTTTCCGCTTTACTTTTCATATCATTTCGTTCTCACCCCCAATTTCCAAATCCCTAATTTCTAAATCATATTTTCATTCCCTTTTTTTTCTTCCAAAAACAAAATCTCATCCTTTTTTCAAAGTTTGGTAGTGATCTCAGAAAAGCTTCGTTCCCATTTCGTTCTCACCCCCAATTTCGCTGCTGTTTGCCTACATGTCGAGCGCCGTTTGCTTTGTTGCCGAGATCTAGAAATGTTTGTCGTCTACTGAGGTGAGCGAGACTACTATTGTCAGAGCTACTCACACTCGATACTGCTATCCCTAAAGTACCAAACCAACATCGACCGAGGACTGCAATCTCTGGTTACTTGAAGGTAAGTATTTAAGATATGGGTTCGCATAAGAATTTTTTTGAAAGGATCGAGATACAATTAACAATGTGAATGCCGATGAGAGTACCAAGTGTAGCAGCCCAAATCGTGATTTGAAAACCGTGAACCCTTATTTTGGTCTTGCGATATCGATATGGATTGTGGAAACAGTGATACAAAGTTATCGGGTCTGGTGGAGAAGTTCAAGGCGAAGCCTTGGTTCCTATGTTTTCAAAATGAAGTTAGCTCTGAAACCTTGTTGCTATAGCTTGATTCCTGATGATACAAGGCGCATTTGTGGAGAAGAAGGCACGTGATTGCGAGACGGTTTGGACTTTGGAGCAGTTTGAGAAGAAGGGACCACGTGACAAAATGAGCAGTTACGATGGCAGATTGGAGACACGCGAAGCAGTATTTTTGAATATTCACTTCAATGGTTAATCAGACTAATGGATTACTTATTGACAAACCAAAGGAATTTGAGTGAGGATTTGTCGATTTGTGTATAAAGGAGATACGGCAGTTTGCAGGCGATTTCAGTTGTGCTTTGGAGGTGGTTCAGGGTTCGAATTTGGGTTTGTTGATTTTGTTGCGAATTTGTAGTGTGAAAGTTTGATGATGTTTGGGTTGTCGGAATGGGTAATCAGTGATTGTGATTAGGTGATTAGGCGATTTGGCAACCTGAAGTCGAATTTGGCAACCTGAAGTCGAATTTGGCAACTGAAATAGTTTGTTGGTGAGGCAATTAGAGGATGGAGGCTGGTGGTTTAGAAGTATGTGTGGGTTTGGGTGAAGATTTGGAACTGTGAGATTTTAGTTGGCAGTGGCAGCGGGCTGGTAATGAGGTTTGGTGAGTGCTTTGGCATAGGTTAAGGGCTGTAGGGGATGTAAGTTGCAGCAGTTTGGGGAGTGGATGGTGGCAGTGTAGAGGTTGAAGTTTGGTAGTGTTCAAGTAGAAGGAGTTGCTGTCTAGTAGGAAGTTTGGATGAGTGAACTGTGGTTTGGATGAGGCGGTGATTGTCGGTGATGGAGGATGCTATGCCGATGCTGCTTCCAGGCGGTGTTGTTGATGATGTAATTTGATGAGGCAGTGAGTGGGTGTTTTGTGAAAGAGGTTGGGAGTGTGGTCAATGTTTGGTAGATGGTCAGTGTTTCAGTCAATCGTGTTTTAGGTAAGTGGTAGATGGGCAGTAGTTCCGATGGGTGATGAAGTTGCTGAGGATGGGGTTTGCGGGTTTGCTAAGTTCAACCTTCATTTGTGCATCATTTACGCCATTTCAAAGAAGGCTCGATCTTCCAAAATCGGATGAATCGGGCGGTGCCCACTTGTTCGACCTAACCGGGTAAGGTTGATCCCCGCCGGGACTGCGGGGCCCCGGACCCCCGCCGGCGTTGCGCCCGGACCCGCTACTCGGCTCGCCTTCGACTCGGCACTCGGCTCGTCATATATTTGTCAGTGTCGGTGTCTGTATAAATTGAAACTGCATATGTAATGATTGAACTGAGTGATGTAGTGAGGAATATCTGTATATGTGAATATCTGTGTTATATATCATTGAATTGTAAAATAGTGGAACGCCATAGATGGCCTACTGCAACGAAATTACATGGTGTTGCTAGCTATAATGTAACGATAGGTATGCTGATTTTTGTCTATTACAACACTCTCTTCAAGGTGTTAGCATAGGCATCAACAAGATGTTGCAGTAGCTATAGATGTTTTCAAATTAAAAAATTAATAAAATTAGCAATCCGCATGAATACGATCCAACGGCCTACATTTAATCTGGTTGTTAAAATGGATCACCACTGCAATTTGCCCAGAAATTTCGTTTTCCCGCTTTACTTTTCATACCATTTCGTTCTCACCCTCAATTTCCAAATCCCCAATTTCCAAATCCCTAATTTCCAAATCATATTTTCGTTCCCATTTTGTTCTCACCCCAATTTCGCTGCTGCTTGCCAACATGTCGATACGCAACCTCTCCCAAATCCTACCAACCGCAGCCCCCAACAAAACTCCACTACCCCACCGCCGTTTCTACGGCCTGATTCCGATGGTCATCGAGCACACATCCCGTGGCCAGCGTGCCTGCGATATCTTTTCCCGGCTTCTCAAAGAGCGCGTCATCTGCCTTAACGGACCCATCGAGGACGATACGTCAGCGATAGTTGTGGCTCAGCTGCTGTTCCTCGAATCTGGTGGTTCCGTGATGGCAGGGTTGGCAATTTATGATACTTCGACCAGATCCGATGCTTGAATCTTTCTCGCCAATGTTCAGAAGAAGTTCGATTCTGATTAAGCTTTGCTCCATTGTACCATTTTCAGATTCAAGGAAGATGTCAAACGCAGATTTCTTGTTTGAGTGAATGCCGCTTAAATTTTCAAATTGGCCAGCAATCGTAAAACCAGTTTCAATTCCTTGATTGATTGCTCGAATTGCTTTGACTTCGTCATCGGGTGCGATGTGATATTATTTGGTATGTTTTCTGCCTTCTGGTTTACTTGATTATTCTCGATTTTGGTTACACTCGCATGCTTTTGCCGATGATGAATTGGGATTTATTTATAGGCTTTATTTCCTATAATCTCGGGTTTAATCTTTCTGTTGGACTTTGATAAATCTGGTATGTTGGATTGCGATGATGTATTGGTATGTTGGATTTTGGTTCACTGGCTTGATTTTGCTTTGCCGATGATGAATTGCGATGTGATATTATTTGGTATGTTGGATTTTGGTTCACTGTCTTGTTTTTTATTTCTGATCTGAGCTTGTTAGCTCCTTTCTGCTGCATTTGTTAAACCAGAACATGAACTGATGCTCCAAGTCCTCTGTATATCATATTACTGCCTATGTTTCTCTTGTACATGCCTGATGCATTCACTGTTTTTTCTTGATGGGCTGCCTATGTGTACTGCTGTGTTTCTTGCACTGGCTTGTCTATATTTTGCTGAACCTGGTTCTTGTTTGTTTTGTTGGTTGCTTGGCCCTGAGTTGAATCCAGTCGATGACTCGGGTTTGACCTTGTGTCGTGTCCTTGTATCCATGTGTTGCATTCATGTTTGGCTTATGCACTTATGAAAAGAAACAACCCAAATACCTAAGGCAAATATTATAACAAAAATATTTTCATTTTCTGTTTGAGTTAAATATTATTTTCCAGATTACTGCTTTTGAATTATATGTGACAGGTATTGAAGACTGGACAGCTGGATACAAGCTTGAAGACAGAGTCAAATCAAATGTGCATGAGTGTATGAATGCATGAGCTGAAGACAGGTTTCAAAGAAGGCTCGATCTTCCAAAATCGGATGAATCGGGCGGTGCCCCGGGCCCCGAACCCCCGCCGGCGCTGCGCCCGGACCCGCTACTCGGCTCGCCTTCGACTCGGCACTCGGCTCGCCTTCGGCTCGGCACTCATATATTTGTCAGTGTCGGTGTCTGTATAAATTGAAAATGCATATGTAATGAGTGAACTGAGTGATGTAGTGAGGATTATCTGTATATGTAAATATCAGTGTTATATATCATTGAATTGTAAAATAGTGGAGTCAGGAATTTGTACTATTTCAAATGTTGAAATAAAATATTTATTTAAATAAATTACTGTTTGAATATCAAATTCTGTGCAATAGCATTTTATTAACTAAATATTTATTTCTATTAAAAAATCAAATATGCTCTACATTGTGGGCCCCACAAATTCAGAAAGTTAATATCTATAGCAACATTTTGGAATGTTGGTACAGACACCTATGGATGTTGCTATAGACCAAAATATGGTTCTATTGCAACAATATTTCTTATCTTGCCTTAGATAGTCAAAATGTTTCCTTTGAGGTCTGCGGCAACGCGGCAAAATGCATCACCGAGAAAGTGTTGCCTTTGCCCTTTTTTAGCCTACAACATCATTTTTTGGCACTTCCTGCATCACTTCTTTGGTGTTGCAGTATGCAATCTATGGCGTAGTGAGTCAGGAATTTGTACTATTTCAAATGTTGAAATAAAATATTTATTTAAATAAATTACTGTTTGAATATCAAATTCTATGCAATAGCATTTTATTAAATAAATATTTATTTCTATTAAAAAATCAAATATGCTCTACATTGTGGGCCACACAAATTCAGAAAGTTAATATCTATAGCAACATTTTGGAATGTTGCTACAGACACCTATGTATGTTGCTATAGACCCAAATAGGGTTCTATTGCAACAATATTTCTTATGTTGTCTTAGATAGTCAAAATGTTGCCTTTGAGGTCTGAGGCAACACGGCAAAATGCATCACCGAGAAAGTGTTGCCTTTGCCCTTTTTTAGCCTATAGCAACATTTTTTGGCACTTCCTGCATCACTTCTTTGGTGTTGTAGTATGCAATCTATGGCGTAGTGTTACGCAATGAAAAATATTCATTATCCCAAAGTAAAATTTTCACCTCTTTATTTGATATAAAAAACTGATTTGAAATAATTATATTTCTGATGCCATGGTTAGAGATGTGCCTAGTAGCGAGAAACTTTTCATAGGAGGAGATTTAACGGCCATGTTAGTACAACTAGTGGGGGGTTTGAGAGAGCGCATTATGGTTTTGGATATAGTGATAGGAGCCAAGAAGGAGAAGAAATATTGAATTTCGTCATTGCTTATTACTTCATGATAGCTAATACCTTTTTTAGAAAGAGACAATCGTATTTAGTTACTTTCAGTAGTGGCCAACACTCTAACCAAATTGACTTTGTCCTTACTACAAGAGATGACAAACGAGCTTGTGTAAATTGCAAAGCCATATCTGGAGAATGTGTCGTCTCACAACATCAGCTTTTGATATCCAAGCTTCGTCTTCGGATACGTGTTCAACAGGATAAATGAGCCAAGATTAGTCGGAAGAAATGATGGAAGCTCAAAGGAGATGTCTCACGGGTGTTTAAGGATAGAGAGTGATGGGAAAAGTGGTATGGAATGTAGAAGGAAAAGCAAATGACATGTCGAATGAGATGACAACGCACATTCGAAAAGTGGCTACTGAGGTGTTTGGGATAATAAAAGAAAATAAACGTGAACCTAAATATTCATGGTCGTGGAACAGTGATGTGCAAAAGGCTATCAAAGAAGAAGGAATGCTATAAATGCTTGTATCATCATAGGAGCGATGACAACATGCAAATGTAAAAAGTGGCAAAGAAGAACGCAAAGAGAGCGATTAGTGAAGCAAGGGGTCGGTCATACGAAGATCTATATCAAAATCTAAGTATGAAGAAGTATAAAAAACGTCTATAGGATAGCTAACCTCCACGAGAGGAAGAAGAGAGACTTCAACCAAGTTAGAAGCATCAAGGATGAGAATAATAGACTTTTGGTGAAGGATGATGAGATAAAGAATAGATGGAGAGAATACTTCGACAAGCTATTCAATGAAGAAAGTGATAGCACTATGATCGAGCTGGATGACTCTTTTGATGACACCGGTAAATATTTTGTATGGATAATTCAAGAGTCTTAAACGGATGAAAACAGGTAAGGCATTGGGGCCTGATGACATCTCCATGGAGGTATGGAGATGCCTTGGAGATGCAGGGACAGCCTGGAAGTTATGCAATAATCTTTTCAAATCAAACAAGATGCCAAATGAGTGGAGGAGAAGCATATTAGTTTCAGACTTCAAGAATAAAGGAGATATTCAAAGTTGCACAAACTACAAAGGAATTAAACTTATGAGTTATATAATGAAGCTTTGGGAGAGAGCCACTGAACATCGATTAAGAAGAATGATGAGTGTTTAAAAAAATCAATTTGGTTTCATGCTTGGGAGGTCGACCATAAAGGCAATTTTCTTGATAAGACAACTTATGGAGAGATTTAAGGAGAAAAGAAGGATCTACACATGGTATTTATCGATTTGAAGAAAGCTTATAACAAAGTACCGAGAAAAGTTATGTGGTGGGCTCTGGAAAAGAAAAGAGAGTCCCAACAAAGTATATTACCCTTATCAAGGATATGTACGATGATGCTGTGACAAGTGACAGAGCATGCGATGGTGAAATCAATGACTTTTCCATTAACATTTAGCTATTAGCCTCTACATTTTTTCCTTAGTGATGGATGACGTTACAAAGGGTATACAAGATGAGATTCCTTGTTGTATGCTCTTTGTTGATGATGTTGCGCTAATTGATGAAAGTAGAATATGGTTGATAGACAACTGGAGCCGTGAAGACAGATTTTAGAATCAAATAGTTTTAGGCTTAGTAAAACTAAAACAAAGCATATGAAGTGCAAGTTCAGCGGTGTCAGGTCAGAGGATGGTGATGTTACTATAGCTAGACAAGTAGTACCCAAGAAGGAAGCATTTCAATATTTAGGATCAATGTTGTAGTATGATGGTGAGATTGATGGAGATGTTAGTTTTAGAATTCGAGCGGGATAAGTGAAATGGCGACTAGCGTCTGACATTCTCTGTGATAAAAAAGTCTCACAAAAGCTCAAAGGAAAGTTCTACAAAACGGTAATTAGATCTGCGATGTTGTATGGTGCATAATGTTGACCTACTAAAAGACAACACGCCTAGAAGATAAGTGTAGCAGTATTTGCATATGCTGCGATGAAGTTGTGGTCGTACAAGATGAGATCGAATTAGAAATGATGATATACGTGACAAACTTGGACTGGCACCAATTGAAGAAAAGCTAGTCCAACACTGCTTAAGTTGGTTTAGACATCTCCAATGGAGTCCTCCCGAGGCACCTGTGCACGTTGGAATTATAGGCCACATCGAATGCTCAAAGAGAGGTAGAGATCGACTAAGTTTGACATGGAAGGAAATAATAAAAAGGGACTTGAAGGATTGGAATATATCCGAAGAGCTGGTATGGGACAGGAGCACGTGGAAGTTAGTGATCCACGTACCAGAACCATGAGCTAGTTTATACACACATACATGAATATGTATTTAAACTAATTTTCTCATCTTTTTATATAAATTATGATTAAACTTTATTTTTCATTTCAAAATTTTCTTTCATCAAAGAATTAAATATGATATTTTAAAATATGGTTTCAAAAAAATGTATTGTTTTATCATTTTCACAATAAAATTTATCTATAAAAAATTAACATTATTCAACAAAATAATATGTAGTATTTTGGAAAATGAATATTTGTGCAAATATGGTTTTGTTTCCTCACTTTATTACTTAAAAATGAAATGGTATTTAATATAATGTATTTTCACTTTATAAAATTTATTCATTATCCAAAAATAAATATTTCATCTCTTTATTTAGTAAGAGTAAACTTATATGAAATAATTATATTCCTTATTTGTAAAAATATTAAATAAGACTAATGACACGTGAAACGATATATCTTTTAGTTTATACATGCATACATTAATTGGTATTTAAACTAATTTTCTTATCATTTTATATAAATTTGTAATTAAACAATAATTTTCATTTTAAAATTTTATTTTATCAAAGGGAGTTTCACAAAAATATATAGATAACCATCAATGTATAAGCTAAACAAAGAATAGAGACATCAATGTTCCTATTAGAAAGTCAATGAGAAAAAAACTATCATCTTAATGGGTATGGTCTGTTGCATGTATGATGTTAATATAAGGCGACTTTTTTTACTATGGTTGCTTTTCTTATTGACTATAGTCCGTTGCATGTATGATGTTAATATAGGCAATCTTTTTTTGCTATGGCTGTTTTTCTATTGACACTATACCCCTGATAATTCCTAAACTACTAGTACACTTTTTATTACTAAACTAATCCGTATTTATCTATTTTAGTTTCTAACCAAGCTAGTTTGTAATATAAAGCCTGTAGAGTTTCCGAGGTGGTTTGGCTAAACCATTGCACACTTGTGTCTACATATGAATTTTGCTTTAGAAAGTTGTATGGTGAATACATGTGGACTAACAGTTTGCTACTGGGTGTACACACAAAACTAGTAAATGATAAATATTTTCACTGTTATCTTATTTACTGGATTAAATTTATTATACAAAAGAAACTCATCATATCAATTCATTTAAATGAGTTATCCCACAAATTAACCAAGGATGCAATTATAAGGAAGCGCCAATATTAACATTCATGCTCGTACATAAAAATTTATACAGGTAAAGGAAAAGAAGATTATTGTTCAAGAAGTATATTTTTCACGTATTATCCGCCTTTTAAATTGGTTTTCCATCTATCATTAATTAAAGACGTGACATGAGCAGTCAAAAGATGGAAAATTGGTTACTATGTTCGTAAAATAATTTACCGCTCAGAAACAATTGTTTGATGGGAAACCGGTCACTATACCCGTTAAAATATTATGCAATTGATAGAATGAAGAATGCTTTCATACATTAGAATAGAGGAGTTACAATTGCTCATATACAGAGTTTGCAGCATAATAACTTATTGGGCATGGCCCAGAATGATGCACTCATATGCATTTTGACCCGCATCCTATACACCCGCTTACAGCTGTTATATATCATAAGAGATAATACATACTCATATTATTCTCGATTCTTCTAATATCCTCCCTCAGTTTATACTTAGGGTTTCCGCCGCCCCTAAAATAAGTCGACTTCTTTGTCAATCTTTGATTCTCAGACAAATCAACAAATAATTCTTGAGAAATTGCTTGTTAGCGTTAGGCTTGAAGTTATCGGGGAGCTATTTGATGCAGCTGAGCTGAAAGAAAAGATTTACTTTAAGTAAATCTGAGATTAAGAATTTTTTGTCGAATCTTATGTTGACTCTTCTAAAATCCTTCTGGAGATCATTGTTCATCTTTATCGTCAAGCAATTCAGCAGGTAATGTTTGGAACATTGCTTGTAGGATTTAGCCTTGATGTAAAAAAGAAGTGAGGTTATCATTTGGCTGAGTTGAGAGCAATGCAGGAAGTAGATCTGACTTTGCTGTTGAGTCGAAGTTGAGTTTCTGTATCATTGATATTCTTGCTGTTAATCATGTCGACTTTGAGCTCAAGTTTCAAGCGAAGGAAGCTGCTGGCTGGTAGTGCTTTGGTAAGGATGTCAGCCTTTTGGTAAGTAGCTGGTAAGTGATTCACGGCTAGCTTTCCTTTGAGCATTTGTTCTCTAACAAAATATAGATCAAGTACTATATGCTTTGTTCTAGAATGTAGAATAGGATTGGATGTTAGAGGAACAATACTTAAATTGTCACACCAAATTGTTGTCTTGCTGTTGATGTTGAATTTTAATTGATTGAGTAAAGATTTTATCCACATTATCTCAGCAGTGGCACTAGCTACGCTTCTGAGTTTAGCTTCAGTGCTTGACCTTGAAATGGTTGACTATTTTTTTGAACACCGGGATATAGGGTTTTGTCCTAGAAAAATGCAGTATCCACTTGTTGATCTTCGATCATTAAGATCTTTAGCCCATTCAACATCTGCAAAACTAGATAAATTTAAGTTAGAATGGTTTTTAAATATTAAACCATGATTTATAGTTCCTTTCAAATATCTTAAAATTCTTTTTACAGCTTTCCAATGATCATCACATGGGTTTTGCATAAATTGACTAACTTTGTTTACACTGTATGCAATTTCTGGTCTGGTAATGGTTACATACTATAGAGCACCTTCAGTACTCCTATATTTCTTGGCATTTAGAATAGGTGCACCTTTGTCCTTGGACAAGTGAAGATTACTTATCATAAGTGTGGGCAAGCTATTAGCTTGATCCATTTTTGGTCTGAGAAAAATTTCAAAAATATTTTTTTTTTGACTTAAGAAGATTATTGAATTTGATCTTTGAACTTCAATGCCAAGGAAGAAGTTCAGGTCACCCAAGTCTTTGACGGAGAACTCTTTATTTAATTGTACAATAAGATGTCTGATTTCTTTATTACTATTCCCTGTTACAATAAAGTCATCTACGTAAACAAGAATGTAAATAACAATTGCATTATGAAATTTAGTAAATAAAGAATTATCAGACTTCGTGGATTTGTAACCCGTTTTGATCAGAGTAGTTTTCAATTTTTCAAACCAGACTCTGGAAGCCTATTTAAGGCCATAGATAGCCTTATTTAATTTGCACACAAGTCCTGTATTTTCAGTCTTCTTAAATCCAGGTGGCTACTCCATGTAAACTTCTTCTTCCAGTATCCCACTTAAAAAAGCATTGTTAACATCTAGCTATTTTATACTCCATCCTTTATGAAGAGCAATTGTGAGAATAATTCTTATAGATGTTGGCTTGACTACTGGAGAAAAAGTTTCATTAAAGTCGAAGCCTTCTTGTTGTGAGAATCCTTTTGCAACAAGCCTTTCTTTGTACTTAGATATGGCTCCTTCAACATTTTTCTTTAGTTTATATGTCCATTTGCAACCAATGACATTTTTATGTTCGGGCAAAGGAAATAAATCCCAGGTTTTGTTTTTCAAGAGTGCATTTTATTCTTCATTCATAGCTCTTATCCATTTTTCACTTTGAGTTGCTTGGTAATAGGTAGCTGGCTCTTCAGTCTAAAGATCGGTGAATACACTTTAGGTTTGAAAATTCCACTTTTTGACCTGGTAATCATATGATGACCAGCATTAGTAATTTTTTGACTTGATGAATTGTTTTCATTTTCAGGTTGAATGCTGGTAGAAGTTCTGTCTTTATGACTTTGAATTGATTCAGACTGTGAGTCTTAGTGGCATTCAGGCAAGTGAGTAGGACTTTCAAAAGAATCAACTGAATCATGACCTGATCCTGACTGTGATAAAGTGTGTTGAGATTCTGTATGATTCTGAGGAGCTTCCTCTTGTTCTGGAAAAATTATCTCTTGGTTCAGAGGTATACGTGGAATTGAAAATCTGGTGTTATAAATTTTTTGAGATGTCTTGATGCTAGAGTCACTGAAAGGAAATACATGTTCATTGAATATAACATGTCTAGAAATGAATATCCTTCCCTTATTATCTAAGAATTTATAACCTTTTATGTTGGTTAGATATCCAAGAAATAGACATGGAGTAGAACAGTAGCTTAGCTTATGAGAATTATACAGCCATAAGCAGGGAAAACATAGGCAACCAAAGACTTTCAAGCTATAATAGTCAGGTGACTTATCAAATAACACTTCAATTGGACTTTTGTCTTGTAGAATCTTTGTAGATAGTCCGTTGATCAAGTGTACAGTAGTGGCATTTGGCCAGAATTTCAGAGGTAATGAGGCTTGAGCTAATAGTGTAAGTCCTATTTCTACTATATGTCTGTGCTTTCTCTCAATTAATCCATTCTGTTCAGATGTGTAGGAACAAATGATTTTATGACTAATTCCTTTTTTCTGAAAATATTCCTTTAGTGGTTTGAACTGTGCCCCTCCATCTGTTTGTATAGCTTTGACTTGATGATTTGTTAACTTTTCTGCATGAATTATAAACTGTATAACTACATGAAGAGTCTCATATTATGATTTTAATAAATAGATCCAAACAAATCTAGAATGTGTGCATCTATAAAAGAGATATAATATTTGTAACCATAGCCAATGTCAATGGGAGCAGGGCCCCATAGGTCAGTGGCCACAAGTTCAAGAGGTTTTAAATATGTGGTTTCAGAATTTTGAAAACCGAGCTTGTGACTCTTACCCAACTGACAATAGGCATATATGTAGGGTACAGATACATTATCAAAAGTTATTTTATTTCTTTTCAGTATTTTCATTACAATATCAATACTAGGATTTCCCAGTTTGTTGTGCCATAAGTCAAAAATACTTACTCGGCTCATTTTGAGTAGATTAAGAAAGATTACAACAATTTTCTACATTATCAGAATTCTTGGAGTCAACAAAAACAAATTTGTAAAGTCCCTTGATTGCATTACCCTGCAAAAGAATTTTCTTTGTTAGTATATCTTTAACAAGACAATAATTGGGATAGAACTCAAAGAATACATTATTTTCTCTAGCAAATTGTGATACACTTATCAAGTTTTTCTTTATTTGAGGAACCCTCAATAAATTGTTGAGATAAAGTTGCATCTCACCTTGTATAAGTGCATTACCAGTGTGTGTTATTTTATTTGATACACCATTACCCATGTGAATACACTATTTACCTCTATACTCTTTATTTCCAGGGTTTAAGTTGCTGAGATTATTTGTTACATGATTTGTTGCTCCAGAATCTGGGTACCAAATTTCATCATGAATATCATCAATCTTGGCACTGCTATTAATGCTAACAGTGTTACTCCTTGCGTTTTCTAACTGATTTATTTTTTCTTGTTGCATACTGGTCAGTTTGGCACTTGGATTGAAATTTCTTTGACTACTAGAAGTATTTTATTGCCCATGTATGTAGTTTAAATCGAGTCTAAAATAGCATTTGTTAGCGGCATGTCCATATCTCTCACATATCTGACATCTAAGTCTACTACCATTGTTGTTCCACCTGCCACTCCTTCCTCTACCTCTGTTGTTCAGACCATCACTCTGGAAATTGTTGAATGCATTTCTTCTGTCCTGATTCTTTCCTTTGCTGTTATTAGCTATATAATTGATAGAAAAATCAGAAGTCACTGGCTTCTTTTGTTCAATTCTTCGTTCATGTGCAAGGAGAATGGAATGAACATATTGAAGGAATGGAGGGGTGTCTCTTGATGAGATAACTTCTACGACAGATTCATCATCAAATCCATTTAAGATGGACAAAACTTGCTCTATGTCTCGACCAGCAGTAGCAAGTTGATCACATAATGACTTGACTTTAGTTAAATATTCTCTCATTGCCATTGTTTCTTACTTTACATTTTGCAATTGCCTCTTGTAGAACATGATTCTAGCTGTTCACTATGCACTAAATATTTGTTCAACAGTTGACCGGATTTCATGCCCATTCTTACACCTTATTAATTGAGGCAATAGACTTGAACTGATAGAAGATAAGAGCCATGAACTCAACAAGTTATCTTGTCTATTATATATGATGAAATCTCTGTTATTAATACTTTTTCCTTCATTGTATGTAGTGAATTGTTCTGTTATGACTTTGGTACCAAGAAGATAATCTTTTAATCCATACTCCTTCACAGTAGTGATGATCTAAAATTTCCAAAGAAGAAAGCTGGGTTCATCCAATTGGCTGGATATGGCTTGGTTTTGTGGAGTTATCCAAATTTTTGATAGATTTTCAGTGACTTGCTGCTGTGTTGAGTTGGAAGTTGGAGACAAGGAGGAGCCATTTTTTCCAATGTCACCTTCAGCCATGGTGATAACAAGATTGCAAGAGACTTAGAAATACAAACTGTAAGTGTAACGACCCGATATTTTGGACCATTCGCATCCATTATAAGTGTATAGGTAGACACTCATGCCGGAATTGAATTGCTCAAAATACCACGTTGTTAATTTAAATTGGCAAAACTGAGCATATACAGTGAATAAATAATCACATATCACAGACACAGAGTAATAAATGCAGCGGAAATAAAAGAGATAGTAGTTCATGAAGCTACTATATAAATGTATAAGTTACATCAGAGTTAAAACAGATACAACGGAAGAGTAATATGATACATCAGATACAAATCAGAATACATCACTGGAATCATCGAATACTGAAAGCAGAATAGATGGCTGGATCTTCAAGCAAAGCTCCAACTCCAAAGGTGAGTCTCGAATACTGGTACACTCAGTTTGACCCGAGCGTAAAGCAAAACACAAAACACACGAGTCAGGATTAACATTCTTATATCAATAAATCTAACTCAAGTGAAATAGCAATTGAAATACAAGTAACTCAAAGGATGTTGGAATAACCATCCTTTAAGGATCCGTTAAACTATCTACTATGTAATAGTGTACGATAAGTAGATAATGTCTATCAGTAATATAAAGTATCAAAATAGTGTTAAGGCGTTACCATTATCCCCCTTAACACATTTTATACAAGCGTTATAGTCTATACAGCACTGTAAACTCCATCGTAAACTAGTGGGCTATCAGGGAGTACTCCCTAGGTATAACACAAAACAAATTCGTAGTGGTCGCGTATATAGGGATCCAAGTATGACAAGGCACATAAGACAATACCCAAGGTAGTGAAACTACCGTTTGCCTGATCCGGACTAGTGAGAACGCATCGCCGCAGCGATCGCAACACCGCAAAACAACACTCCCAAAATCAAGGGTGCACCAATCGACAACAAGTAATGAGTAGTTTTGGAAGAAGTGTGTTCGCTTGAGGTAGCTAACCCCCATTTGGCCCGGCACGGCTCCTGTTTTAGTCATTTCCAATTTGACACAAGTGTCAAGGCTATCCATTATCGTTCTCTTTCTTCAGTCATCACGTACATCATTCCAACCACTTCATTCTGGATCACACTCCGCGTGTAGTTATTAAAGTGGTTTTCGGTTTAGACAGTGAGTATGTCCCTAACCGATTCCGGTCTCTTTAATAACTTTCGTGATTATTACACCGATTGGTCGTTTAATAAATTTCAAAACCAAATCAATTTCAATTTCAATTAGAACTTGTAAACCAATATTTCATTTGTCTTTCTATATCAATTTCCATAATTTACATTTCAAAACTTCCAAATTCATGATTTCAAAATCTTATAATTCAATTTCAATTTCTATTTAAACAATTCAAATATTGATTCAAGTTCGTATATAAGTTCCGTTCCGAAATCATTTAAATTAATTTAATTTAACATTTAAATCAATTTAAATTCATTTATCGATTTCATTCAATATTCATTAAGTAAATTTGCCATTCAAAACAATTTCTATTAAATTTCCAATTCATTAAATCCATTATTTAAATTCAACTTCCTTATATCAAAACTTACAAATTGAATTAAATTAAATTCATCAAATCAAATTCTTTAAATTTCAAGTCTTACATTAATTCCAATAAATCACATTTTATTTTATGTTAAAGAAATTCAATTTCACTTATTTACTTACTTAAATAATTTTCCAAACTTAATTAATAAAGAAACTCAATTCAATTATTCAAGAAGTTCAATTCCACTTATTAAAGAATTCAATTTATTTAATTATTAAATAATTCAATCTTATTTAATTACTTAATAATTTCAAAACTTAATTATTAAATAATTTCAAACTTAATTATTAATAATTCCAAATTTTAAAACAACGTTCATTCATCATCTACTATGTTAATATTTCGATTCAGATTATTAAATATTAACATTTCCTTTCATTAAAATTCAAATTTCAATTTTGTTTCAAAACCATATTATTTATTCAAGTAAAATATTCATTTTATTTTTATATCAAATTATTGACCAATCGATTTTTATTTAATTCTCTATCCTAGGTCAAAGTTCAATTTGGGTATTTATCATTTCAACCCGATTCCAATTCAATTCAAAATCAAAGCATAGCAAAGGGAACTTGCAGTGTGATAACTGGGATGGTGTCAAAGTAAATAAACATGCAATAACAACAACCAATATCAATCCAATAATCAATTCAAATAATCCCGAAATAATCGTATTAATTCACATTGTTGTTTGTGCAAATTAATATAATTATTTCTAGAATCTACACTATCATTTCATGTAGATTAAAGATTATTACACTAATATTTATACGGTTCTTCAATTGATATCTATTATCCAATATTAAACTACAATAATTTATACAACATACATTTAATGGTTCGAGGCGTAGTTAACACTATTTCTACGTGTCAATCTATTTAACATTTAAAGGGGTCATATTATACAAATTTAACTAATCAAATTTAACTTTTAACTATCCTATATCAAATTCAATTGCATACTATTTATCACTTAACATTAACAATTTAACGTCAATATAAACATCAGCAATCAATCAATTATCAGCCAAACTGTATTATCATTGCATAAATAATTAACAGATAATGGTGTCAGATGTCACAGGTGAACTGATACAGGTAATAACAGTGTAAATAACTACAGCAGCATATTTCAATTGTCGTTTCAATTGAAATCAAATTTAATAAATAAAAGAACATTAATCGTGAGTGATTGCTCACCTTTCGGGGTTAGAGAAATAGATGATGAAATTGAGTTACGAAATCCACATACGAATCTCAAAACAAGGCAAGATTGAACTCGAATCGACGAACGAAGCTGATAAAAGAAATTGACGAAATCAAATCAGAACTAGATCGATGAAGGTAAATGGTATCAGTGAACATATATATAAAGTCATATTCTAAATTTAAGCATATTTTAAATAAAATATATATATGTTTCTAAAATCATTGTTTTAAACTAAAACTCATATATTAAAGTCAAACATATGTGTGTATATATATATATAAATAATAAATGTTGAATCAATACATTAAAACTTAATAGTTTAATATATATATTTTTATAACTATAAAATCAACCAACAAACCAAAGTTTGAAACTGATATATATATATATATATAAACACTATATGTTATATCTAAATCTAAAATCAGTATTTACAAAATCAACTTACATACTTCCTATATATCGCTGCGAAAATATAGTTTAAGAATATATACAAATGAAATTATATATGCAGACTTGAAGATTGGGAAAAAGGAAAATATGTATGCAACTTAGAAATATATACATATATTTAACTTGAATCAAGTATAGCTTACATACAATATTTTAAAACCATATATGACAGAAAAATCAATGTTAACATACTTATGATTTGAAAATCTATATATGTTTATTACTAAATCCATTACTTTTATATTAAATCTACTGTGATATAAAACCCGTATCTTACTGCTATAAATATACACATTAAATGAAGGTACAGATACATATCATATTCAAAAATCTTTACAGCCTATATTTATACATAGACTAACATAAGTACAGCTTGTACAAACACACATATATAAACTTATTAAAATGCAAGATACTTATATATATTATATATTATTCACTGCAAAATATCAACATCACATTATACATATAATCTTTCTTACTGTAATATTATGTACCTTTAAATCAAATCAGGTTATCAAGATATAAAACCAATATACTCCAAAACTATAAAACTGCAAATACGAAACACTTAGAATCATAAACTTATATATATATTTCTATGTAACTTGAAATATATTGCCTTTACAAGTTAAAATTTATACATCACTTCGTAAATGCTAGGCAGAGAAAGAGAATGCAATGCATAATGAAACTAAATATATATACTTTACTTGCTATTGATTATTGTACTCGTTTTCACACCATAAGGCACCCTTGCCATAAATTTTTGAAAGCTGCTAGGAAACTTACACACGTATAAAGAGAGTGTCAGGGTGAGGTGAGCGAGAGGGAGAAGAGCTGCTCGAAGTGATGGAAGAAACGGTAAGGTGTGGGAATGTCTCGGCTGTCATGGAGGGGCTTTGGTGCTTGGTGGTTTGGGCGAGGCAGGCTTCTCGGTTGGAGGATTGGGCTTCGGGTGGCTGTGAGATGAAAGAGGGAAGGGAGATGGAGAACGGAGAGAGAAGGTGGCAGAGGTGTGGTGGTTGCGGTCGTGGAGTTTGAAAGGCGGTGGAAGTCGAAGGTGTGGTGAAGGCCGTGGGTTGTTGTCAGAGGGATGGTGGGCTGTCGGAATGGAGGAAGGATGAAGGGCGGTGGAGGTTGCAAGCTTTGTTATGGAACTAAGGGAAGGGACATTTCATATTAATGGGTTTGAATTATAAATGAGGAAGCATGTAAATATGTGGCAGTTTCGAATATATGAATGCGAACAGTATTCAAAATGCAAGCTGGGTTCATGCAAGGTGACGTGTAACTTCAGGTGAGAAAAAAATGTGAACAAAGTCAGAGAAGAAAGAGAAAGGACGGTGAAAAGTAGGGGAGAGGAAATAAAAGTTTGGAAAAAAATGACGAAAGCTACTGTATCTTTTTCCACAGCACAAATCAGTAACCGGAAGAATGAACCAATCGAGATAAACGTTGGAACTAGTGGAAAACAAAAAAGTCACATCTATTGAATTCAAGAAATAAATACTAGCGACCGTTGAAATTTACATAGTGGAAATTGAATAGCCACCCGAAACCAAAAAGGTACGAAACCGGTACCGATACGGTTAACCGTTTCACGGTTTCACCGCGTACCGGGCACTGAAACACAGATACGAATATACTGCGGAGATTGGCACTACGAGACGATCAAAGCGGTATACAAATATCAGTGGTATGATTGAATTATAAAAATTCGAATTTTCCTACCAGCGGAAAATGCAAGAAAAACGCAGAAAAAAAAGATCGACGGAGCTAAAAATGTCCAAATTTGGAAAACAAAAAATGATGTCCTGCTCAGAAGACAGTTTAGAATTTTTCTATGTAAAAATATTTAGGTTCCGAAAATATTTTATTTTCATCGTTTTTAACTGATTAAATTGTAGTAAATTTACACGCGAAATAAACTTTCGTATTTTCGGACGAAAATTTACCAGTTGCTATGTTTAACTCGACGCATTTCAAATATTAAATCTTTATTTCAAAATTTTATCGTTTTAAATTTTCACAAAATTTTAACTAATAACGTTATTAAAAACCGGTTAAATTTACGGGTTGTTACACTCTCCCCCACTCAAAACTTTTCGTCCTCGAAAAGGAACGAGGTAGAAGAATAGAAACAACCAGAAAGAAAACAGATTTGAAATACAAAATAACAATTAATTTAAACCATATAAATTCAAATTTAAATTAATTGGTATTCAATAATTGATTTAATCCACTTGATTTCTCTAAAATTAATCTCAACTATTTCTAAATCCATTATCTTATTATCCAATTATCTTCAATTTATAATTTCTAAAACCATAAATTTGAATAGCCTTTTATTATATCATATATTTTTTCAGCAATTTAAATTCTTCTTTATTCCAAATTATTGTTGAATTAATTCTACTTAATATATCTAATCACATATATTTAACCCATATAAATTAATTTAAACCATAAAAGTGTCAATCTAGATTAATTTATATTTACTAATCGCTTTTAAATTCAAGGTATTTTCATAAGTTGATCAAATTTCAATCTGTTAATTCTTTCAAACAAATTTATTAATTCTTTCAAAACAAATTTATTTCATTATTAACTGAGTTTTACTTATTATCCTATCTAACTCTATTAACATCTTTACAATCAAAATTTTAGTGTATAACATTTATTATAAACACTCAAATTTTATTTATAAATTCAATTTATATTATATATTATCCAATTACATATTCAACTTCTGAACGATTTAGGTAAGTTGTATTAGAATGCAGTTGAACAATATACAACAAAAATTTCCCAATTCAATTATTCAAGTTTAAATATTTATTCCAAATTTTGGTTTTACTTATAATTAAAATCATCCTTTAACAAAATTTAAGCATTAGATTTCCGATTAACTTTAAACAATTTAGAAATATATATAATATATTTATATCAAATCAAATTAAAATTTTAAAAATAAGATACCCATATATATATATATATAAATCAAATTATACTAAAGAAATTCAAATCAAATTTTTTTTTTTCAAAACAAAACCGTAGCAAAGCTACAAAATAGTCTCTCCACTTCGAAACTCGAAAATGAATGTCGATGATGCGGCCGCCATCACCGAAATTATTTTCCAGCGACAAAGAGAAGAGCACTGATTTCAACATTTTAAAAAAAATTCTTTGAAAACGAGTTCTATTCGAAAATACTTTCAATAATATATACTTAAAATTTTTAAAAACCAAAGTTCAAAATCACCGAAAACTAATAAATTCTCAAATTTCTGAATTAAATTCATTTCAAATTCCAATCAATTTATAACCAAGTTTATAAATTCATTTATTTATATTATGCAATAGTCAATGGTTTACAAAACAATAAATGAAAATCAAATATTATTATTTCAGATAACAAATTCATTAATAATTTAATTTTAGAAAACTTATATTTATATATAACATAATCATACAAAACTTTTATTTATTTATCAAATTTGAAAACGATATTGTGTCAGTTTGCTCTGCTCAAGTGTTTTGGAAATCCTATCGATAGCGTTGATTAGACGAATCGATCGAAAACCCAAATCAACATCAACAACTCAAACAACACAATATAAAAAAACATTTTAAAATTAATTTACAAATACACTTCCCCACTTAATGATACAATAATGGATTTCAAAGCAAGGATAGAGATTCAAATTTTCGATAGACTCAAATCAAAGAGAATTTCGATTCGAAGATAGGTTTGAAACAAAGACGAGATAATTAAATAACAAAATAAGGCGATGGATAAGTTTATATAAATCGCGGGCAACCTTAACCGGGTCGACCGTGACTTCAAAATAAGATCGGTGTAGAATTCCGAGGTAAATCGACATTCGATCTCAAGAAATAGAATTCAGGTATAGCAGGAGATAGATAGCATCGTAAACCGAGGATACAGAAATCTCCGGTAAATCAATGCCTATTGTAAAGGAGTTTTGCTCCTTTACGAATCATTCGGAGATTGGCGAGACCGCCGATCTATTATAGATATCATTCAAAATGGAGTTATAGGGTGCTCCAGAATTGAAAGAAGACGAATAGTGAGGGAATAGTAGGGAATGTTCCAAAATTTAAAGGAATCGAGTCAAAAGGAAGAGATTCAACTCGAATGAAAGTGATTCTGTAAATACATTTACCCTATATGCTAAGTTTTTCCTAGAGCTACCAAAGCTCTGATACCAACTGTAATGACCCGATATTTTGGACCATTCGCATCCATTATAAGTGTATAGGTAGACACTCATGCCGGAATTGAATTGCTCAAAATACCGCGTTGTTAATTTAAATTGGCAAAACTGAGCATATACAGTAAATAAATAATCACAGATCACAGACACAGAGTAATAAATGCAGCGGAAATAAAAGAGATAGTAGTTCATGAAGCTACTATATAAATGTATAAGTTACATCAGAGTTAAAACAGATACAACGGAAGAGTAATACGATACATCAAATACAAATCAGAATACATCACTGGAATCATCGAATACTGAAAGCAGAATAGATGGCTGGATCTTCAAGCAAAGCTCTAACTCCAAAGGTGAGTCTCGAATACTGGTACACTCAGTCTGACCCGAGCGTAAAGCAAAACACAAAACACTCGAGTCAGGATTAACATTCTTATATCAATAAATCCAACTCAAGTGAAATGGTAATTGAAATACAAGTAACTCAAAGGATGTTGGAATAACCATCCTTTAAGGATCCGTTAAACTATCTACTATGTAATAGTGTACGATAAGTAGATAATGTCTATCAGTAATATAAAGTATCAAAATAGTGTTAAGGCGTTACCATTATCCCCTTTAACACATTTTATACAAGCGTTATAGTCTATACAGCACTGTAAACTCCACCGTAAACTAGTGGGCTATCAGGGAGTACTCCATAGGTATAACACAAAACAAATTCGTAGTGGTCGCGTATATAGGGATCCAAGTATGACAAGGCACATGAGGCAATACCCAAGGTAGTGAAACTACCGTTTGCCTGATCCGGACTAGTGAGAACGCATCGCCGCAGCGATCGCAACACCGCGAAACAACACTCCCAAAATCAAGGGTGCACCAATCGACAACAAGTAATGAGTAGTTTTGGAAGAAGTGTGTTCGCTCGAGGTAGCTAACCCCCATTTGGCCCGGCACCGCTCCTGTTTTAGTCATTTCCAATTTGACACAAGTGTCATGGCTATCCATTATCATTCTCTTTCTTCAGTCATCACGTACATCATTCCAACCACTTCATTCTGGATCACACTCCGCGTGTAGTTATTAAAGTGGTTTTCGGTTTAGACAGTGAGTATGTTCCTAACCGATTCCGGTCTCTTTAATAACTTTCGTGATTATTACACCGATTGGTCGTTTAATAAATTTCAAAACCAAATCAATTTCAATTTCAATTAGAACTTGTAAACCAACATTTCATTTGTCTTTCTATATCAATTTCCATAATTTACGTTTCAAAACTTCCAAATTCATGATTTCAAAATCTTATAATTCAATTTCAATTTCTATTTAAACAATTCAAATATTGATTCAAGTTCGTATATAAGTTCCGTTCCGAAATCATTTAAATTAATTTAATTTAACATTTAAATCAATTTAAATTCATTTATCGATTTCATTCAATATTCATTAAGTAAATTTGCCATTCAAAACAATTTCTATTAAATTTCCAATTCATTAAATCCATTATTTAAATTCAACTTCCTTATATCAAAACTTACAAATTGAATTAAATTAAATTCATCAAATCAAATTCTTTAAATTTCAAGTCTTACATTAATTCCAATAAATCACATTTTATTTCTTGTTAAAGAAATTCAATTTCACTTGTTTACTTACTTAAATAATTTTCCAAACTTAATTAATAAAGAAACTCAATTCAATTATTCAAGAAGTTCAATTCCACTTATTAAAGAATTCAATTTATTTAATTATTAAATAGTTCAATCTTATTTAATTACTTAATAATTTCAAAACTTAATTATTAAATAATTTCAAACTTAATTATTAATAATTCCAAATTTTAAAACAACGTTCATTCATCATCTACTATGTTAATATTTTGATTCAGATTATTAAATATTAACATTTCCTTTCATTAAAATTCAAATTTCAATTTTGTTTCAAAACCATATTATTTATTCAAGTAAAATCTTCATTTTATTTTTATATCAAATTATTGACCAATCGATTTTTATTTAATTCTCTATCCTAGGTCAAAGTTCAATTTGGGTATTTATCATTTCAACCCGATTCCAATTCAATTCAAAATCAAAGCATAGCAAAGGGAACTTGCAGTGTGATAACTGGGATGGTGTCAAAGTAAATAAACATGCAATAACAACAACCAATATCAATCCAATAATCAATTCAAATAATCCTGAAATAATCGTATTAATTCACATTTTTGTTTGTGCAAATTAATATAATTATTTCTAGAATCTACACTATCATTTCATGTAGATTAAAGATTATTACACTAATATTTATACGGTTCTTCAATTGATATCTATTATCCAATATTAAACTACAATAATTTATACAACATACATTCAATGGTTCAAGGCGTAGTTAACACTATTTCTTCGTGTCAATCTATTTAACATTTAAAGGGGTCATATTATACAAATTTAACTAATCAAATTTAACTTTTAACTATCCTATATCAAATTCAATTGCATACTATTTATCACTTAACATTAACAATTTAACGTCAATATAAACATCAGCAATCAATCAATTATCAGCCAAACTGTATTATCATTGCATAAATAATTAACAGATAATGGTGTCAGATGTCAGAGGTGAACTGATACAGGTAATAACAGTGTAAATAACTACAGCAGCATATTTCAATTGTCGTTTCAATTGAAATCAAATTTAATAAATAAAAGAACATTAATCGTGAGTGATTGCTCACCTTTCGGGGTTAGAGAAATAGATGATGAAATTGAGTTACGAAATCCACATACGAATCTCAAAACAAGGCAAGATTGAACTCGAATCGACGAACGAAGCTGATAAAAGAAATTAACGAAATCAAATCAGAACTAGATCGATGAAGGTAAATGGTATCAGTGAACATATATATAAAGTCATATTCTAAATTTAAGCATATTTTAAATAAAATATATATATGTTTCTAAAATCATTGTTTTAAACTAAAACTCATATATTAAAGTCAAACATATGTGTGTATATATATATAAATAATAAATGTTGAATCAATACATTAAAACTTAATAGTTTAATATATATATTTTTATAACTATAAAATCAACCAACAAACCAAAGTTTGAAACTGATATATATATATATAAACACTATATGTTATATCTAAATCTAAAATCAGTATTTACAAAATCAACTTACATACTTCCTATATATCGCTGCGAAAATATAGTTTAAGAATATATACAAATGAAATTATATATGCAGACTTGAAGACTGGGAAAAAGGAAAATATGTATGCAACTTAGAAATATATACATATATTTAACTTGAATCAAGTATAGCTTACATACAATATTTTAAAACCATATATGACAGAAAAATCAATGTTAACATACTTATGATTTGAAAATCTATATATGTTTATTACTAAATCCATTACTTTTATATTAAATCTATTGTGATATAAAACCCATATCTTACTGCTATAAATATACACATTAAATCAAGGTACAGATACATATCATATTCAAAAATCTTTACAGCCTATATTTATACATAGACTAACATAAGTACAGCTTGTACAAACACACATATATAAACTTATTAAAATGCAAGATACTTATATATATTATATATTATTCACTGTAAAATATCAACATCACATTATACATATAATCTTTCTTACTGTAATATTATGTACCTTTAAATCAAATCAGGTTATCAAGATATAAAACCAATATACTCCAAAACTATAAAACTGCAAATACGAAACACTTAGAATCATAAACTTATATATATATATTTCTATGTAACTTGAAATATATTGCCTTTACAAGTTAAAATTTATACATCACTTCGTAAATGCTAGGCAAAGAAAGAGAATGCAATGCATAATGAAACTAAATATATATACTTTACTTGCTATTGATTATTGTACTCGTTTTCACACCATAAGGCACCCTTGCCATAAATTTTTGAAAGCTGCTAGGAAACTTACACACGTATAAAGAGAGTGTCAGGGTGAGGTGAGCGAGAGGGAGAAGAGCTGCTCGAAGTGATGGAAGAAACGGTAAGGTGTGGGAATGTCTCGGCTGTCATGGAGGGGCTTTGGTGCTTGGTGGTTTGGGCGAGGCAGGCTTCTCGGTTGGAGGATTGGGCTTCGGGTGGCTGTGAGATGAAAGAGGGAAGGGAGATGGAGAACGGTGAGAGAAGGTGGCAGAGGTGTGGTGGTTGCGTTCGTGGAGTTTGAAAGGCGGTGGCGGTCGAAGGTGTGGTGAAGGCCGTGGGTTGTTGTCAAAGGGATGGTGGGCTGTCGGAATGGAGGAAGGATGAAGGGCGGTGGAGGTTGCAAGCTTTGTTATGGAACTAAGGGAAGGGACATTTCATATTAATGGGTTTGAATTATAAATGAGGAAGCATGTAAATATGTGGCAGTTTCGAATATATGAATGCGAACAGTATTCAAAATGCAAGCTGGGTTCATGCAAGGTGACGTGTAACTTCAGGTGAGAAAAAAATGTGAACAAAGTCAGAGAAGAAAGAGAAAGGACGGTGAAAAGTAGGGGAGAGGAAATAAAAGTTTGGAAAAAAATGACGAAAGCTACTGTATCTTTTTCCACAGCACAAATCAGTAACCGGAAGAATGAACCAATCGAGATAAACGTTGGAACTAGTGGAAAACAAAAAAGTCACATCTATTGAATTCAAGAAATAAATACTAGCGACCGTTGAAATTTACATAGTGGAAATTGAATAGCCACTCGAAACCAAAAAGGTACGAAACCGGTACCGATACGGTTAACCGTTTCACGGTTTCACCGCATACCGGGCACTGAAACACAGATACGAATATACTGTGGAGATTGGCACTACGAGATGATCAAAGCGGTATACAAATATCAGTGGTATGATTGAATTATAAAAATTCAAATTTTCCTACCAGCGGAAAATGCAAGAAAAATGCAGAAAAAAAAGATCGACGGAGCTAAAAATGTCCAAATTTGGAAAACGAAAAATGATGTCCTGCTCAGAAGACAGTTTAGAATTTTTCTATGTAAAAATATTTAGGTTCCGAAAAATTTTATTTTCATCGTTTTTAACTGATTAAATTGAAGTAAATTTACGCGCGAAATAAACTTTCGTATTTTCGGACAAAAATTTACTAGTTGCTATGTTTAACTCGACGCATTTCAAATATTAAATCTTTATTTCAAAATTTTATCGTTTTAAATTTTCACAAAATTTTAACTAATAACGTTATTAAAAACCGGTTAAATTTACGGGTTGTTACAGTAAGCAATTCTTGAATTTAATCAAAAAAGATAATCAAGATACCCAGGTATGATTCTAAATATCTTGATAAAAAGAAACAAATGATTACGAGAGCTGCTGGAGATAATTTCTAGAAATTGCTCGGTGAAGAACAATTAATCAATGAGTTGATGAATTGATTAAGAAATTCTAATTTTCTTAACAGTGACAAAACAAGAGACAAAAATCAGAGTGACCAAGAAAATGGGATGATAAATTGACTGTTTTCTTGATAATTTCAATGATAAATTTCAACAATAAAAATTTGAAAAGCAGCCAGAAATTAGATTTTCTTGGCGAGGCTTAATGATTATGATGATTAATGAACAATGAATTTAATCAGTCAGGTGTGAAATAGAAAACTAAGAGAAATCAAGAAAAACCAAGTGATGAAATAGATCTGATGGTTTTTTGGTATGGCTCAATGATGTGTTCAATGTATTAAGCAGGGAAATTAAGAGAGAAACACGAAGTAAAAGAAAAAAAGAAAACTCCCTCTATGATGAAAAGAAGATTATAGCAGATCTTCAATCTGAGAGGAGAGAAAAATAGCATTAAAAGATCATCGTTAGACTTTCTGTATACTCTGATACCATGTTAAAATATTATGTAATTGATAGAATGAAGAATGCTTTTATTATTTCTAATTTCATACATCAGAACAGAGGAGTTACAGTTGCTTATATACAGAGTTTGCAGCATAATAACTTATTGGGCTTGGCCCAGAATGATGCACCCATATGCATTTTCACCAGCATCCTATACACCTACTTATTGCTGCTATATGTCATAAGGGATAATACATGCTCATATTATTCTTGATTCTTCTAATAATACCTACTACATAAGCAGTTAAGTCATGTATGGAATAATTAACATGTACCAAGTTAATTAACAAAAGATACTTGTTCTGCTAAGTTCATATGACACATATATGAAATCATTCATTTTACGTTGATGATTCAGTATCGTTTGTTTCCAACTATGATGAAATTTATATTCCATTTCATTTTGTTAAAATGTGTTTATTGTCCGTTGAGTATTTCTCCATATTTACTGAGCAATGCAAACTGTTGCACCGAGCGTGTTTGCACCCGGTGTGAACACAGTTTGCACTTTGCACCTAGTGCATACACTCTTAGTTTGCACTCTAAGTATTTACTGTCAAAATGGCTATTTCCATGCATTCTCAATGTTTATATATATGAATTATTTTCACAGAGTAAAAAACCTAAGTTAACTCAGTTTTTAAACTACGCTTTTTTAACCCAAAGGATGACTTAGTTTTTAACTGAGTTATAAAGCTCGGTTTCAAAATTGAGTTTAACTCAATTAAAAACTAGGTAAGCATTAATAGTTGTACTAATAATCGACTATTTGTGGCACCAAATTTCTAATTAAATTTTTGGTCCTTTCTTGTATATATAGGTAGTTCATATGTTATTATTAAATTGTTTTGGTTACTGTTTCAATGAATAGGTGGAATGGAAGAGGAAGTTTGGAAATATCAAGGAGGAAACTACTGAATGCTTAGAAAGTACAAGATAACTTAACGAAAATAATCAAAGTCCAATTTTAATCATGTGAATATAAAAATTAATATGAATAACGAAATGAATTTTTGTACTTGAATAATTTTATTTGTTAATTATAGGATTTTGATTTATGAATTCTTAAATTTTCAAGTAATAAATATTAAACTAATGTTTTCAATATTGTGGATATCATAGGCTTAATATATTGATCTACCATTGTCATGGTTATAGATTCTATTTTAATGTCTATTAATGTTAGGACATAGAAATTACCATCTATTAATGTTACTATTTTATTATCGCTCACACTTGTGTCTATTGATATCATGAATTTTGCAACTTATATACATGTTACAAAATTGATATTACTAACTCTTATTTTCGTTGGAAGGTAAAATTAAGTAACAGATATGTTAACTAGGTTTTTAACCCATCAAAATTCAATAAGAATTAGAACATTCAGACTATGCCAAAATAACTCAAGAATCTACCAAAAGGACCAGAAAAAGAAGAAGAGAAAGACCTAAGAGGAAAGATGCCAAAATAAGCTAAGGTGATGGATCGCTAGCGATCCATCACCTATGAATCGCCAATGATCCATCACCTATGTGTAACAACCCGCATATTTATCGGTTGTATATTTAAATATTTTATTTAACTATAACATCGTTCGTCGGATTATAGTCCGAAAAGCTACTTTCTGCAAACGGTCGAATTGGGACTCGAAACCACTTCCATTGAGTTCAAAATGTCGTTTGCGATCTTTTTTAGTATAAGCTTCGATATGTTTGGAGTTTGTGGAGTTTTGACCCTTTTTCACTTTGGACTTGGGTTTGGGTTCAGCCCTTAACCCCACTTAACCCCCCCATCTCCTTAACTCTTCATCCATTCATCTCCATTTCATTTCATTCCTCAAGTAAAAACTAAAATGGGGGAAAGGAAAAAGAATTAGGAAAATACCAAGCCCTAGTTTTCTTTGCAAAGCTTGAATCCTTGCTCCAAAATCAAGTGGAAGCCATTGGTAAGCCTCCTCTTCATCTTCTCCATCTCTTCTCCTCTTCAATTACAGAAAATTCCTAAACCCTAAATTAGGAATTACTTGTTTTGATCTTAGATTGAAGCTTGTTGAGTTGAAGTGGAGATTAGTTGGTCTTCTCCTTGCAATTTTGCTCCTTCTTCTTTGTTTTGTGCTAAAAAGGTGAGTTTTGAACTCACATCTACTTCTCTTGATATCATTGATGTTGGGTATGAATTCCTAACAAGTATTCATGTGCTATTGCTTTTGAGTTGGAAGGAATTGGTATTCATTTGATAGGGCAAGAAGTGCTGAAAAACAAGCTCCGGCCGACCGAACGCAAGGTCCGGTCGACCGATCTGCTACTTGAGCACTTCCCTGCCTCTGTTCTGGAAGTGTAGGAAATTGGGCTCCGGCTGACCGACCAGGAAGTCCGGTCGACCGACCTGCTTTCCGAGAATTTTTCAGAACAGGGTCCGGTCGACCGAGCCCTGTAGCCGGCCGACCGACCTGCTCCTGTTTTCCCTGTTTTGCCTATTTTTGTTCGTTTTGATCGGTTTTCCAAATCTTATCGATGCAAGTTGGTTTTTAATGTTTGTTATTGCATCTTTGGCTTTGATAACATACTTTTGACTTCATTCACGAGTTTTATAAATAATCCCTCTAAATCGTATTAAAAGCTCCCTTCTCCGCTTTATAAATTTCTATTTAAACACACACGATTTTGCACTTCGAACGAAGTGGAAAGGAGATTAAATGGTTAGGTAAAACACGGACCATGAATCCGTGCATTCACCTTTCCGATTAGTCCCCGACCTATTCGATTGATCGTTTTGACCTTTGTGTCTGGTTTACCGATGACATGAGGTAAACTTTGTAATGCTTTGAGTGTGAAATTGGCTAATGGATAGTAAACCGTTTAGTGCGAACGAGTGGTTATGGGACATACGTTAACACTTTTCGGGTTCCTTTTCGAGAGTTATGACACATTCCGCCAGTTAGTGGTGTCCAGTACTGGGCCTCCGGACCTTCGCCACTACGGTTTGTTGCCTTCGGGGTTTATTTCCTTCGGGTTAAGCCTTCGGGGTTTGTTGCCTTCGGGTATGTTGCCTTCGGGTATGTTGCCTTCGGGTATGTGGCCTTCGGGTTTGTACCTTCGGGTGTGCGCCTTCGGGTTTGTTGCCCTATAGTATCGCTTCCGATGTTGGTCTTTATGAGCCGCATGGGTGATATTTGGGTTTGGAGCCTTCGGGCTCATGGATCCTTGTTTATACAGTACTGAGCTCGAGCAATCTTTTGTTGTTTTGATTGATATGTATATTTTCTAGTGCATCGCCTTTCGGTGTTGGTCTTTTTGAGCTGCATGATATGTAGCGATCATCTAGTGGAACTTGTGTACCTTCATTGGTATTTGTTATTTGCCTTTTGGCTTGATTTGGGATATGATATCCTTTGTTTGTTGAGATGCCGATGATATGAGGCTTGTTTTGTTATGTTCATCTTTTGCTAGATGATTGTGTATCTCCCTTAGAGATATTTGTTATACTCTGTACGATTTTGCAGGTTTATTGTTGATCAGTTTATCTAACTGATTTGTTTAGCTAGACTGATCCGTGTATTTTATACTCGGGTCAGACCGAGATGTTTCAGGTTAGGTGCTTTTGGACTTAGCCTCTTTTGCTTCCGCATGGACTATTCCGCTAGCTTCTTTTTGTTATAGCTTTTATGTAGTCCTTATCTGTTGTAACTCTGATATATATTCTTGTGAACTCGTCTGTATATTGTGGTTTGTTATACCACTTGACATGTATCATTTTGTATACTCTATTATATATCAGTATATGTGTATATGATGATCTACTGTTCTGTGATGTATATTACATTGAGTTGTTACATTTTGTTCTGATAGATCCTCCAGCCACCTATGGTTTTGAATTAAGTATTTATTGGATATGTCGATTCGTTTGATATGGTAATTGTCGATGTATTCAGTAGATAGTTAAGGAAAAACTATAGATGGTCGCTCCTATCCAGCCTTATTCTCCGTATTAGCAGATGGTATTATCTAATAATACTCTTTGCTAATGTGGGTATAGAGGTGGGGCGTCACAGCTTGGTATCGCCAGTGATCCATAAGGCCTGCTCATGGACCCTCCAACCCTCTCGCATCATGATTCATTACCATTTCTAAGAACGCTTGCCAAGTTTCATAGCATGCCAAACAATCTAGCTCAAGAAGTGAAGACTCATCTGATTCAAGCTATTTGGCCAAAATTAGCCAACTTAAAATGGACCTACAAAACTCATACGAAGTCGGATTGACTTGAAATTTTGGTAGAACATTTAGAAAACATAGGAGAAGGCTCACAAAAAAATGAAGTCATTTAGAGTTGATTTGATGGATCGCTAGCGAACCATCTAGAGTGGGCCCCACCACCTCAAATATTTATGGTGGGTCCCTAACACCGTCTAGAGTGTTCCTGCAAAGTTTCGTTCGATTTTGTTAAGATTTGAGCGAGTTATGGATGATTTTTCTAGACTAGATGACCCATAAAGACGGATGATCAGACTAACTCCAAACGACTTGATATTTGGACAAGGCACTCAAATAAAAGATAGGAAGACAACCAAACAAAGATCACTAAAAAACATGCTAAGTGGATGGATATCTAGTGATTCATCCACTATGGATAGCTTGCGATCCATCCACTATGGATAGCTTGCGATCCATCAAGATAGGTCGGATCGCCCCCAAACTTTTCGAGCTCCTTCGTAGCACTAAGTAAAGGCTTCTGGTAGAAAAGTATCCTAAGTTGATGGATAGCCAGCGATCCATCCCCTATGGATAGCTAGCGATCCATAGAAATGACTTATTTGATTTGAGATTTTTGGTGATGACTTGGCATAACAACTGGACTCTTCTGCACCTAGACTTTTGGCCCAATACTCATTGAACTTCTCTATAAATACCCACCTACCTGCAACTAGAGATGAATCTTTTCTGGAGAGAGCTGCCGTTACTCTACTGGAATTCCTTTACTTCTTCAAATTTCTTCTCCCTCACAAAAGTCATCAAGGGGGTTACTGTGATTCTTCAGTCAACCCTTGAACTTGTGACTTATTCTAACTCATTGTAACTTAGATTTAAGGACTAACTAGTCGATATCTAGAGAGATTCAACTCGTATAATCATAATAAAGATTGATTAAAGTTGACGTAGGCCAGAGTCAACCGAACCACTATAAAAATCATGTGTCTCTTTTCTTACTTCTGCTTTTTATTTATTGTTTATTTGAGATTCGTGCTGCTGATTATCTGCACTGGTGTTTTCACACTTGATCCAGGGTGTTGATCCATTTTTTGGGTTAACATTTTGGTGCTTTCACTGAGAACCTTAAAAGAGATCCAAAGAATTGAAGTTTGAATCTAATATTTAGAGAGATGAGTAGGCCTAATACTACATCTAGAGCTGTAGCATGTCAACCGAAGCCTGGAGGCAGCCAGGAGGTGTCCTCAATTTCTCATTAACCCATCTATGTGATTAGAGAATAAATGAAATGGATGATGAAGGAGATGCAAGATGGGATCTTTTCTAGGCAACAATAGATGATGGATAGCTTCTTCCAAAGGATGGAGTAGCAAAGGATGGCTAGATCTGCAAGGAATTGGAATCAAACTCCAAAGAACGACACAGGAGCTGTCGAAGTTGGATTGGAACAAGATGGAGTCTTGCCCCCATGCCTAGAGCAACCGATACTTAGGGGCAATGCTGGAATAAACAATAGGACCCAATGCAAGAGCATATGGAGTTAGAGCAAAACAAACTGAAATAATGCCCACATGACTTGAGGGCACGATATATTTGGATCTAGGATGATCTTTAACGCCTGGAATGGGTGATGTTGGAGCTAGAATAGAAAATCAGAGTACAAATACATGACCGCATGAGCCGAAACCAGAAGCCCACAGTTGGAACAGGAGGTAGGTTCGTTCCTTACTCTCTATCTTCTGCTTTTTCTGCCCTCACTAATCTCAGGCCGCTTGCATGTATATGGGATCACGAACGGTCCCTGGGCATGCTTTGAGCTGGATGCATGAAATGACTCTTTAGAACAGTAATAATCTCAGGCCGCTTATACGTGTATGGGTTCCCGAACGATCCCTAGACACACTCTGAGTCGGATCACTGAGATGACTATTTAGGACAATAATGACCTCGGACCACTTACACATGTACGAGACCCAGATTGGTCTCTGGGCACGCTCTGAGTCGGATCTCCGAGGTGAACATTTAGGATTTCTGCTTGTTTTGATTCCTGCTTGTTTGATTTCTGCTTATTTGTTTTGATTTGAATATTTGAATTTTGAAAAATCCATATATGATTGTGATGACTGATATTTATCGCCTTATAGTCCCACCATGGGACCGAAGTGCAACGTGCAAGTCTCCTTGCCAGAGAGCGAGTGGATGGACTTGTATGATATTGATCGCCATAGAGTCCCGACCAGGGAGACGGGGCCAGAGTGCAAGAAGTAAGTCCCCTCACTGGGGAGTGAGCAGATGGGCATACTTAATCCCCCTTAACTTAATAAACAAACGATCCGGAGAGATCATCCCTTTGACTTAAAACATTAAACGACCCAGAGAGATCACGCATTAAACTTAAATGATTAGGAGAGATCGAGCCTTAAAACAAATTTGATTTAATAAAAGGGTTTGAATGCCTTATAAATAGAATAAAACTAATAAATCTTGGATGAACATAGGATGATCTCGATATATGATGTGATTCTGATATATGATGTGATTTTTGATATATATTGTGATTTTGATATATGATTTGACAACTCTGAATGAGAAGCAAAATGATAATGATGTAAATCCCGAATGAACATGGGACAATGATATGTGATGTAAATGGAAATATGTGATGTAATTGGAAATATGTGATGTAATTGGAGGCATGTGATTTAATTAGAGATATGTGATGTAATAACTTCGAATGAAATCGAAATGATTGTGATGTATAGATTACATTTGGGTAGAGTCTAATGTCTTAGGATGTAATTGGTTTGGAACGACTTATGATTGGCCAGAGAATACGAAGGAACTGAACGATTCACCAAGGCTAAAGCAGCTAAAAAGCTCAATTATTAAAGACTGGAGACAGGAACTTGTTCTTGAACAATGCACACCTTTCATTCAAAAGGTGTACTTTGGGGGGCAAGTGTTAACTGGGTTTTTAACCCATCAAAATTCAATAAGAATTAGAACATTCAGACTACGCCAGAATAACTCAAGAATCAACCAAAAGGACTAGAAAAAGAAGAAGAGAAAGACCTAAGAGGAAAGATGCCAAAATAAGCTAAGGTGATGGATCGCTAGCGACTGCTCATGGATCCTCTAAACCTCTTATGAAATATACAAATTTCTTATGCATCCCGTGTTTTGTGTGTTACTTGTGAACATATTCTCCTCAATTTTATAACATTTTTACTTTTTTGTTGATGACAAAGGGGGAGAAAGTATGATGAAAAGAGGAGCACTTATTAAGGGGGAGATTATATATACATGTCTTACGTATAGTTGTCATCGTCATATAGGTGGAGATGTTAGAACCCAGTTTGTATAATTGTTTTAATGATGACAACTATACATATATATACATATCTCATATCCTATTTTATATAGGAATTTGAAGACGATGATGATTAAAAGAGACTAGAAGAAAGAAGCAAAGTGACGATCATCGACAAATTGAAGTAAACAGCATGTATTTGTTTTTAGATTTAAATTGTAAAATCTCTAAGATGATTCATATGCATATACACATAGCACTGGCATACAAGATTTCCAATATAAAAGCCAAAATTTATTTAATTTTTACATGGTTCCATATCAAAAAATCATTTTACAAAGGCTCGACCGACTAAATACAAATTCAATCGACCGAGGGCAGTCCACTGAATTTGTATTCAGTCGACTTAAACCAGTCAACTACTAACTCACTTCAGTCTTCAAATTTTTGTCATCCTCTCTACAATATTTTATATTCATGTTCAGTAGACTTGCGACCATTCCTGGTCTACTGAATAAATAGTAATGGCTATTTTTTGAAACAACACTTCGAAGGGATATGACTTTTAATGTCTTTTCTTCGAAGTGGAATGACTTTCTAAAAGAATACAACTCTCTGAAGCAACTTTTGATTATTCAAAAAGAGCTCAAGACTAGAAGTTCAAAACTTAACTAGCTATCTTGATTTATAACTCTCTTGTGATTATTTGCTTTTTGAAAATTAATATTGTTCATTCACTCAAAAAATTACTCCGTACACTTCCTTGATCACATTGCACGCATTGTTGAATCATCAAAGGAGATTATAGGAAGCTCTGTAACATAAGTCAAAATCCATGTTGATAGAACATATAAGAGTGATCATTTTTATTTACTTTACTTTATTTGTGTTTAGCTTGATTATTGTTATTTACACATTTACAATAGTTAGCCACATTAGAGATCATGTACACTTTCAAGATGTATTCTTTCTCAATATATTCACATATAACCATTTAACATAAGTTAAAACACAGAGGATTCAAAGTGCACTTATAATGATTATTCTTGCTTCAGACACTTTCAAACATACTTCAACTTCACACACAATCACACCAAAAAGTCAAAGTCATGCTACATGTTTTAAAGGGTAAAAGAAGTGAATATACATCATATATTATTGTCATTTGCTTTCATAAGCAAGTATGGTCTACAAGTTATGACTTCATCAGTTAATGTCTTAAATTTATATTCAAGCATAACATATTACACACATTATATACTTTTCAATGGTGAGTTAACTCACCCAAACCAAGCCTACGACCAAGCACAAGCCACTAGAATCATAAGAACACTTCCTATCATCCCCAAACATCCAAAGCTTCTACCTTTAGCTCACTTTTGCACTAGGCCATGCTCCCCCTCTCTTTAATGCTCATGGCTCAAGTATGTTTAGGAGTCTGTGCTCCATTTCTTCACCTTTTGCTTTTTTATTCCTTGTTGCTATGATGTGCTAAGTCTTATACTTGAGTTTGGTGAAGTTTGGAGAAGATTTACTTTGATAAAGGGTTGATTATGGAAGATAGAAATGTATTAACACTAACTGATTTCTACCTTTTAATTTTATAAAAAGTGATTAATGTACCTTAAGGGTGCAGTTGTAGAGTTAATTCAAGAGGTCACTACCACCTCCAAAACTCCTTGGAAGGTCACAAAGGAGCCTCCCCCTCACATGCTACTTTACACCTCACTTTCCTAAAACAAATATCTCTTTACTATTTAGCAAAATATCTTCTGCCCTTTGACATCCCCTATGACATCATCCTACCCACCATTAGTGCAAAATATTTTTAGTTGCTAATTAATTACACGTTAATATATTAGACAAGCCCAAAAGATTCGAACAACATTTATCGAGTAAAAAGGCCGTTTATCGAAAAATCGATTTTCGGCCACATTATCGATATTTCTTTGAAGGATTTATTTTTGTAAAAATGTTTCAAAAACAAGTTTACCATCATTAAGTTATTAATTAATAGGGGGTTAACAAGGTTATAAAATCCATTTTAATCACATTAAATCTAGATTCAAAAATTTAAATAATTCATATATTTAAATACGGTATGTTCAAAATTCTAAGTCTTCACCAGTTCTGTTAGTATCGTGTCGGCAGAACTAGAGTATTTGAACTTTGTTACGTTGATGTTGGATATTGATGGTCCAGAGACTGATCTTGTGAATGTCGGCATTTTTATCTTAGAATATTTTTGTTAGTTGTACTTTCTTTTAGATTTTTTTTGTCTGAATTTGTAGTAGGGATTTATTTTTGTATTGAAAATCATATTTATATTTCTGTTATTGCTTATTGAATATAAAATATAAAGTTATATACATAATTTAAATTGTGTGATTGTGTAATTTAATTTATAATTTTAATTTAATTTTAAAAGTTGTATACATAATTTAACTTTTTAATTTCGGTGGTGTTACAAAGGTGTAGGGAATTAGCAACGCCATTACGATGCCAGTAAAAATAAGAAAGGAAATAAAGTTGGTGTCAAAAAGGCGTCCTTGATATTTTTTGACTCACAAAAACATAGAAAATTAATTATGTCGTTATGACGCCAAAGGTAATGTGTCGCTACCCAAAGTGGAGTCATTAAGGCATTAGTAATTACCCATGCTTTAGTGATGCCTTAATGACGACATATACATTTGTGACGCCATGCCGCGGTCGCGTAACTATGGAGTCACTAATTTTCATTAGAAATCAGCCTCCTTTCTAGTAGTGAAAATGATTTTCGGCCACAATATCGATATTTATTCGAAGTATTTATTTTTTTAAAATATTTCAAAAACAAGTTTATCATCATTGAGTTATTAATTAAAAATATGGATTCAACTATTTAAATAATTCAAATATTTAAATAAGATGTGTTCGAAATTCTGGGTCGTTACAAATTTCTGCTAGTATCGTGTTACCAGAGTTGGAGAAATTGGACTTGGTTACGTTGATATTTGAAATAGACGGTCCAAAGCTTATTCTTGTGATTGTCCGCATTTCTATCTTAGAATATATTTTTAGTTGTTTTTATTAATTTTTTTGTTTGAATTTGTTGTAGGGGTTTATTTTTGTATGAAAATTGTATTTATATTTCTATTATTTCTTATTAAATATTAAATATATATTAATTAAATGCATTAAGTAATTATTGCAAATAAAAAATAAACACGACACATTTCATGTATCTAATATCTAACTAAATTTTTGTCCACAAATGGCACGACCTATTGGAAAAAACAATACAAAAATTATATGATTTCATCCTGGGCGGTAGCATAGTTGGATAAATGAGAAATAAAATCTCTACTACTAGTAACGAGAATTCATTTAATAGACTTGAACCGTGTTTTTTGAAATACCAAATATGCCCTTGCTCTCGCCGTGCGTTCGCATTTTCCACGCTTCTCCTGAAAGTAAAAAGCCCTAATTCTGTTTCCCATTCCCAGCGATTCGAAATCTGAAACTTGCAATTGATCTCCATTCCTTACGCAGCGGCAACGATAATTATCAATTACGTACCATCACCAATTAACGACGATTACTCCTTACCGACGACTACGCTCAACGAACATCGACCCCATGTTTACCAGACTTCGAACACAAGTACCATTCCAATTTTCATTTCCTTTCCACCATCGAATTTAAATTTTGATCTATTGAACTGTTGACTTGATGTGTGCAAGGAGGTGAGGTCAGGTCTGATCCTGGGTCAGTTGATCTTTTGCCGTTGCTGTTGACTTGGCTAGCTTTGACGAGAGTGATTGCTGAACGTTCTGACTTAATGAGTAGGTGTTCCATTTTCGATTTTGGTTGTTGTTCGCTCTGTCCAAAAAAAGAAAAGAAAAGAAACACTTTGCATACAAATATTTTTTTATTTTTTTTCATCTATTGTTTCTTTTGAATTTGAGTTGGTTTACAACGATTTTTTGTCTTGCACATGATTATATATTGTTTACTAACATTCCTTTGTCTATTATGTGCACTTTTTTACTGACATCAAGACATTTTTATGAAGATTTGAGTTCCTTCTATATTCATTTTTGTTTTGTTAACATGATATTCGTATATTAGGCTGTTGTATTCATTTTTCTTAGCTTAGACTGTTGTTTCTTATATTAATGTTGGGTAATGCTTTGTAGAAAAAAACTAATGCTACGTGATTTTGTAGAAAAAAATCTGTGATGATAACGAGACTGTTAAAGAACCATTTACCTTGGATGTTCTAAGGTAAATGTTGACAAAACATATTTTCTTATATGGAACGATACAATTCTCTTCATCGTCGGATTGAGTGAATACACATTAATTTTAATTATTTTAGATACTGGAGTTCATGTTATGCTGATTTTGCTGGTTTTATAAGTTGTTTACCTTATGCTATATGGTTGAATTTAGTTGTGCATGTGAACACAAAATTCATACAATAATGGACAAGAACCATTGTTCATTTTCGACCTAGATTGTTCTACGTTATGCGATTGGATGAGTTAATGATTGTCTTTGAAAATCGAAATAATAGTAATTATAGTAAAATAATAATTGAAAGGGAAATTAAAGTAGTATTCTTATGCGTATATTTAGACCACTGGAAGCAAAACTGAAAATAAAGTCTAAATATCTCCTAATTGAGCATAGTGATTTGAAAATTGAAGGAATATAAACTTGACAAAAAAGAAAAGAGGGTATCATTTTCTACACAAAAGCTAATTTTTAAATGCAAATAGTTTATTCTCAAGTGAAAAAACCACTGAAAAAATAAGCAATTTTTTATAATTTATTCAAAAAAATGTTCTTATGTGGTGCATATAGATCTGTATATGTCAACATGCAAGAACTTAGGATAAAACTTGGAAATCTTTCAGGTATGCCCAACGTGCTGAGCAGGCCCAATTCATTCGACAAAAAGGCTAATCATTATCACTCCTTACATGTCTACCAGACTTCGAACATAGGTACCATTCCAATTTTCATTTCCTTTCCGCCATCGAATTTAAATTCCAATCTATTGAACTGTTGACTTGATGTGTGCAAGGAGGTGAGGTCAGGTCTGATTCCTGGGTCAGTTGATCTTCTGCCATTGCTGTTGACTTGGCTGGTTTTGACAAGAGCCATTGCTAAAGTTCTAACTTAATGAGTAGGTGTTCCATTTTTGATTTTGGTTGCTATTGCTCTATCCAAAAAAAGAACAAAAAAGAAACACTTTGCCATATAAATGTTTTGTTTTATTTTATTTTATTTTCATCTATTTTTTCTTTTGAATTTGAGTTGGTTTACAATGATTTTCTGTCTTCCACATGATTATATATTATTTACTGACATTCCTTTGTCTATTATGTGCACTTTTTACTGACATCAAGACATTTTATGAAGATTTGAGTTCATTCTATATTCGTTTTTTTTGTTAACATGATCTTCGTATATTAGGCTGTTGTATTCATTTTTCTTAGCTTAGACTTTTGTTTCTTATATTAGTGTTGAGTAATGCTTTGTAGAATAATAATAATAATGCTATGTGATTTTGTAGAAAAAAAACTATGATGATAACGAGACTGTTAAGGAAACATTTACCTTGGATGTTTTAAGGTAAATGTTTTCAAAACATAATTTCTTATATGGAACGATACAATTCTCTTCATCGTCGAATTGAGTGAATACATATTAATTTTAATTATTTTAGATATTGGAGTTCCTGTTATGCTGATTTTGCTGGTTTTATACACT
The DNA here is from genome assembly GCA_030737815.1 of Allium fistulosum. Taxonomy (NCBI): domain Eukaryota; kingdom Viridiplantae; phylum Streptophyta; class Magnoliopsida; order Asparagales; family Amaryllidaceae; genus Allium; species Allium fistulosum. Next base: position 369,700,051 of record CM060902.1, on the reverse strand, counting down.
GTTTATCTTATGCTACATGGTTGAATTTAGTTGTGCGTGTGAATACAGAATTCATACAATAACGGATAAGACCTATTGTTCATTTTCAACCTAGATTGTTCTATATTATGCGATTGGATAAGTTAATGATTGTCTTTGAAGACTGAAATAATAGTAATTATAATAAAATAATAGTTTAAAGGGAAATTATAGTAGTATTTTATGCGTATATCTAGACCGCTGAAAGAAAAACTAAAAATAAAGTCAAAATATCCCCTAATTGAGCATAGTGATTTGAAATTTGAAGGAATATAAACTTGAAAAAAAAGCAAAGAGGGTATCATTTACTGCACAATAGCTAATTTTTACATGCAAACAGTTTATTCTCGAGTGAAAAAACCACTGAAAAAATAAGCAATGTTTTATAATTGATGTTCAAAAAAATGTTCTTATATGGTGCATACAGATCTATATATGTCAACATGCAAGAACTGATGATTAAACGTGGAAATCTTTTAGGTATGCCCAATGTGCTGAGCAGACCCATATTCATTCGATAAAAATAATTTTGGAAGTCTTTCAGGTATGCCTGCTGAAAATATGATTGGGTCAGAGGCTGGGCTACGGTGGAAGGCCCTAAGAAATATTTGGGTTGGGCCATTGGGGAAAATTAAATAATTGATGGGTTGAATTCTAGAAATTGAAATTAGGTTGCCAATTTGGATCTGAAACAAAGGCATCTTCTTGGTTAAATGTTGAGTATCATTGTTGACGGGGAGGAAATTCGCTACAGAATTGGGCCTGAAATTTGTGGAGTTGAAGTTGCTGCATGGGTTGCGACATAGAACAGAGGGGTGCTACATATAAAGTTACAAGCTTGGATTGAAGCAGCATGAATCTCCGATTGTGGACATAAGGCCACTGCACTTGATGATGACGAGGACAAACCAACGCTTCTGGGATGATTAACTTTAGAGACTTGCACCATTTCTGTCGTGGAGCCCGCTTGATTAAAGGGGATGAATTGGAGAAACGTAAACCATAAAATGATGAAATTCCCCACAACTTGAAATCCATGTAATAGTAATGAAGATCAGTAATATTTTTCACTCACACTCTTTTTGTGCAAGTCATAAAAAATGTGAGGTTACTGCATGCATTTTGTACAACTTGGATTGCATAGCATAGAATTACTATATGTGGGAGGACAACCATTTATATTTTCTCAACTTTTCATGAAGCTGTCCTATACTATGATGCTGCAGAATCAGGCTTGGGTAGGTGGGATTACAGACAGCTCTGTTCTATGGTGTACCAGCCTGTTCGTTGATGATGCATTGGAGAGGTGAAAATGCAAGTAGCAGGCTTGATGTAAAGGTTTATAGGTACTGAAGAGCTGGAGTGTGCAGGAAAAAGGGTGAAGTGAAACTGAAGTGTGTAGGGTGAAAAGGGTTGGGCTTAGTTGCGTGCCTGCTGAAGGTGCTAGCGTAGGAGGTAGTCAGATTGTGATAGTTGCATAGGATGCTGACCAGGTTGTGAAGGCGGAACTCTGACTCAGGTGCTTCCTACCATACATTTTTATTACTTTAATTGTCTATTTTATTTATCCTATAATCTATACCAATATATAAGACCTGAATTTGAATTTTGATTTGTTTCCAAAGAGTTTGATTGACATTTGCTTTAAAATATATGCATTAAAATCGTAGAATGAAATAATATTCCATTATAATGTATTACCTTATACGATAATACCGAAATTAGTAATATTGATTGTGCACTGGCACACACACGCATATACTCAAATTTAGTTGTGAATGTGTCCTTGCCACCGCCATATGCAAGGAGGCTAATCTGAAAGACCAGGACAATCTAAATATCAGATATGTGTGGACACATTAGGTTCTTCTCTTTGACCATCAACTCCATTGTTTTTATGATATCACTTAAATAATCTCTTATGTAGTAGTTCTTTACATCAAATATTGTTTTTTTACCAAATAATGATGCTACATAATTTGATTCTTAATGATTATTTTAAAGGTTGAATCAAAACATAATTTTATTAGTTGAGTATATATATAAACGATACCTTGAATAAATTGTCTATTAGACATTGTCTGTTGGTCTATATTTAGATAATCTTTCTAGCAACTCCTATATATAGTTATACACACACATGTACACACATATTAAGGAAAGATGGAATCGGACGCGACACTTGCCTTCTCTATGATTCATTCACTTTCAACATTTGTTTTGCTTTATCATGATTCATTTCAATATTTGTTTTGTATTATCATATTTATAATAGTCATTCTGTATACTAAAAGAATAAATAGATAAATGTGGTTCATTGATAATAACTTCTGGATGGAATTCAAATATCCTGCATCATTTTTTTAGGACATCACATGTTTTCAATTCCAGGTTAGCAGATGATGATACATGATGACTTATATTATTTAGCATAATCAGGTGATTATCAAATTTGCTTTCTGGAGTATAGAGACCAACTTAAAAATAAATCTTAACACGTGGCCTCAGATAAAGGTTTCAAAGGTAGCTCTTAGATTATTTTTTCAACATGTTTATTTTTTTACGGAATATTACTAGAACACTTACTGATGCACAGTATAACACAACAGAAAATGAGGGATTTATGAAATTAACATTTTTATTATTATTCTACTATTTTTTGGATATGAGGACTTGGTTTTAATCCGTAAATTGAATAAGTAGATTTAACTAGGGTTGTTATGGTAATGGTTATCGTTACCATTTCACAAATACCGTTACCGTACCATTTTTATTGGTAAGCGAAAATTGCTTACCGTTACCGATAGGCTGGTATACCGATAATCTGGTAACCGTTACACTGGTAATGGTAAATTACCGTTTGTGTAAAAAAGTTAGTAACATAACACGTATTCACGCCATAACGGTGCTTCATTATACAATTCATAGTGTTACTTAATAAAAGACATAAATGAGAAAGAAGTGAAGTGTATTTAACATTATTTCACCTGGTTAATAAACTAAATTTAATTATTTGCTTGGTTTTAAATGCCTATAATAATGCATGTGACATGAATATACATGTATTATAAATTGACTGGTAAAATTACCGTTACCGCTGGTATTGAGAAAATGTTACCGATGATTTACCGTAGAAAATGGTAAATTTACCGTTACCATACCGATTAAACTGGTATACCGATTTCACTCGAAAATGGTAACCGATTGGCTGGTAATGGTATGGTAATGGTAAATTTACCGTTACCATAACAGCCCTAGATTTAACTATGTATAGTATCAATGATCTTTCTTTGTCTTTGCCACTGCATATATGTGAAGAAAAAGGGATGTTGGTGAGTGGAAAAGAAAATTCCAGTTAACTAAATCTATTTGTTATTAGGAATTTACCAAGCATACCATAACTATTACTCTACAGATTAGCAGATGCTGCAAACCTCTACCATTTGAACACATAAACCCCTACCAAGAGTACCAAGAGTATTACTCTATGTCTAATGAAATTTGGTAATATATACCAAGCCATTGTTATAGTTAAACTTATCTCCAATATGTCTTATTTGTGGATATACATTGCTCACTATAGTATCGTATTTTACCAAGCAATTTAGGTCAGTTGGGTCAAGTTGCTCTTGAATTTAACTTTAAAGTCCAAGCCATGGAAAAGTTATGTTAACGAATGTTTTGGATAGATGGAAATAATATTGACATTAGAATGTGAAGGTCTAAGTGTTCACAAATTAATACGTAGCTTAGATAATGCAAAACAAGGGATGTCTCATTTATTTCATGTTAAATGGTAACAAATATAAAATAGACGACTTCCATTATTATATTGATAATTTCGGGAATCTCATGAGTGAACTCCTGCTAGTCAAATATTGTTATGTTACGCATTAGTATTTATTGTTTTATTGCTTTTTTTGTATGTTGAATTGTGATTGGGTGAAAGTTTTGTTAAAGTACAAATTACATTCTCAATAATAAAAATGTTGTTTTCTCTTTATGAAATTATTATGTGTTGTAAAACTTTTGAATATTTCATTGTTAATTTGTGTTATCTTATATGTTTAATTTTTTAAATTTTGTTTCAACAAATGTAGGTTGTTGCAAGCGCGACTGGAAAGTCTACCATGTTGGCTAGAATAACTAGCTCATTCATTGTATGGATTCAATTCTGTCTGCAAAAAATTGGTTGATCTTATTGCTAGGTGTAGTGATAGTACAAGGGTTTCCAACAATCACTGAATTGCATGTTTGTTAGACAATAGTTTGAGCATGACCAGTTGTTGTTTGATAATTTTTTTTGAATCTGTGGGTTGTATTATGTTGTCACATTGCTCCCAGGTTGTATTACTCATGTTGAATTTTTTGTCAATCATATGTCAAAGCGTCTTATAACATGATTTTGTTGTTAGTTCATGAAATTTAGTTCATGTACTACATGCCTTCCTCTCTCTCATGTTCATATTGCTATATGCTCAAGGTCTTATGAAGTCATATGATATAGTTTTTATTGCTTCCAATGGTATACGTTACTACTAAATTAGAACTCTTTCTTTGCTGCTTATGCTGGATGAGTAATTTTGTGCAAGAAAGAGATGTATATGACCATATTTCATGTGGGAGCCCAAGTAGAAGTAAGATTCATCCACTCTAATTATATCTATCCTCATTTGGTTGATATCTGCCGTGAGAATGCAACAAGTCTAATAGAATCAGTTACAAAAAATACTCAATTATATACATAGAGAATTAACATAAAATCAAAATACATTGAGAAAGAATTGATAAAATAGTTTGATTTTAAGTTCATGTACAACATAGTTTGACAAAATAATTGGTTTAAACTAAAAGGGGTATATATAACGTTATTGTTTGTTTGTTACATGTCGAATCTTACTATTCATATACACTGAGCCCGATCATTAAGCAATTCAAAGGTGGTTATCTATATTTGAATGTGTTGATGTGGCGATCGACCATTGCACTGGTTTCATTGTCATTGTTTATTAATAGCTAAGCTATAGAAATATGGCTCAGCGATCAAATGCACATCCACCTGGACGTGCGTATATACTCGTACTAATAATTTATACAGTGTAGTTTCATGACTTTGCTGCATGAACTCTAGTCTAATTTCATTATGGGTGCACGCACAATCATCTTTCGTCCATCCACTGCCACTATTTTATTTTTTCACAACTCCCATGCTTTCATGTTCATTCATTTTTACTTCTTAATTTCAGTGGGTCCTATGATATAAAAAATAGAAATATTTTAATACACGATTGTAGAAAATGTTAATATGGAAAAATGTTAGTTTCAAACATATTTATCTAATTAATTAAATCCAATACTTCACATTCTTACTGAAATGTAGACCTGTCAAAATATGATCAAATCCATTAACCCAACCCATTTACCATACTTATAAATGGGTTGGGTCAACCCATTTATGAATTTTATTAAATGAGTTATGGGTTGGGTTGACCTATTTTTAAAAGGGTTATAAATGGATAACCTATTTACTCATTTATTAAAAGCCTAAAATTTGAAAGTATAAATTCTGAAAATAAGAATTTTGAGCACACATTGTAGTTTTTCATGGAGACTCACAGTTGTGCTTAGAAAATAACAGGCCATCGCATCCTCATATTTGAACTCCACCTAGTGTAGAAACCACTATTTTTTTTGTTCAGACTGCAATAACTTCTTCATACTAACTCGGAATCAGGCGAGACTTTGACCAATGAACTCCCACCTAAATTACAGACAATATGGAACACTCGGATACTTCATCTTGTGAACGCATACTGTAGTTCTCCATGGGGACTGACAGTTGTACTTAGAAAATAACAGGTTACCACATCCTCATATTTGAACTCCGCTTAGTGCAGAAGCCGCTATTTTTTTGTTCAGACTGCAATAACTTCTTCATACTGACTTGGAATCAGGCGAGACTTCGACCGATTAACTCCCACTTAAATTACGGACAATATGGAACACTCGGATACTTCATCTTGTGAATGCACACTGTAGTTCTCCATGGGGACTGACAGTTGTGCTTAGAAAATAACAGGCTACCACATCTCCATATTTGAACTCCGCCTAGTGCAGAAGCCGATATTTTTTTGTTCAAACTGCAATAACTTTTTCATACTAACTCGGAATCAGGCGAGACTTCGACTGATTAACTCCCACTTCAATTACGGATAATATGTAACACTCAGATACTTCATCTTTCTAATGCACACTGTAGTTCTCCATGGAGACCGATAGTTGTACTTAGAAAATAACATGCTACCACATTCTCATATTTGAATTTTGACGAAAATTAGAATTAAAATTTTAAATTTTAAATTTTTTATTTTTAGCGAAATTCAAAACATAAAAATTACAATTATATTTATTTTATATTTTTTTATTAGTCAAATAAAATTTAAATCTTTAAATGGTTAAATGAGTAACTCGCCTTATTAAATGGATTGGGTCGTAAATAGGTTGGGTCATAAATGGGTCAAAAACAATGGATCATAAATGGATTAAGTCAAACTCGACCCAAACCATTTTGACTCGACCCAACCCGTTTGACAGGTCTAAAATGAGAATTTTTCAAATGTAAATATATATGTATACTAAATTGATGGCTTAGTATATGTTGACTCAAAATATATAACTCTTTACAGTGTTCCCGTTAGCATAGTTTTTTCAGATTGCAGCATAAATAATGTGAAAAATAGTCTCATCCATTAATTATTTATGTTAAAATCATGTACCAACATTTTATGGGTAGGTTAGGCAAAAATGAATGCTTATTCAACGTATTATCAAAATTTTAAACATGAGATGTCTAGATAAAATTTTAAATTTATCAATATGACGTATTTTTGAATATGGATAGAATTATTTATATATATCCAGTATGTCTGACACCTTTAGCGTTCCTCATAAAACTAAAGAAAAAATAACTACAGGTTCCCAAGACTCTATAGATACATTATTAGATTACATGAACATTTGTACTACATGCGCTTGCATTGGATGCATGATAAACGAGGAAAGATATTCGGCTTTAATTCTGCATTGAACTTTTAACCTTTTTCATACAATCAACTTTGGCAAATATACAAATTCCGGTGCATTAATTATTTTTTATTCGTGTCCAAATATATATTTATTTCATCAATGTATCTCGACTATCTAAAGATCACATCATTTTTCCTATCCAAGCAATTAATTTATTGCCATAAAGCCCTAAACATGCAAGTAATATTTCTAGATAAATAATCATCTTGGTCCATTTTTTATGGTCATCATGTACCCTTTTAAAATCCACTAATTCAATCTTTTCTTTTTTGATTTTTTATATAAATTAAAAAGGAAGAATGAATGGCGATGATTTATGTGGTCCATGCGACCGTACAGAATATGACCAGACGATTTGCTCTCATATTTGTACGAAATGCTAATTAAATTCTATATTCCAAACAAAATCTTACCCACATAAAATCAACTTAGGAAGTATACATAAGACACGCAGCAAATATTATAATTTAAATAGAATAAGTTAATTTAATAAATAATAATCCAGAAAGAACATTTATTAACAATGAGATTTTTGGACACGTGCAACGCACGTGTGTATAAAATTCCTTTATTAAATTATTAAATTTTGAATTTCTATGCAGTTTTGATAAAAACAAATTAAAAAATATAAAAAAAATGCAATTTTTTATCGAAATAGGGGTTCAAAGTTATAATCTTATTTACGTTTCAAAATTTAAATTTGAAAATAAACGTTAATCTTTAACCTTTGTGGAATCCGAACTTTTGATCTCTTGTTTGCACATAAAAGTATTTTTAAAGATTGGTGGTTGGAGCAAAACATTGCGCTTATATTCTAATTATTAATAAAGATTTCATATAAAAGTATTTTTGAAAAACTTCGCGGTCGGAATGAATGATTGCACTTCTATTCTAATTATAAATAAATATTGCGCTTCTATTCTAATTATTAATAAAGATTGCATATAAGAGTATTTTTGAAACCACGCGGTCGGATCATAATACCACGCTTCTATTTCAAAATATTAATAAAGATTCGTAGTTTATATTAAGCAATTAATAATTTAAAAATGATAATTAATATCGTATAACTATAATAATTGGTAATTAATAATCTATGAATTATGACTCATAATTATAACCATAAAAAAACCGCAATATCGTACAAAATTTAATATTTGTGCACGAGTGTAGTATTTTTTGTTAGTTTATAATTTTTAAACAAACAAAAATTATATTTTTATGTCAAAATTTTGGTATAAATCGAATATAATGCTATATATGTTATTTGAGTGTTGTAATTTGTAATGGTTTGAATACTCTTCTGATTACGTGAGACTCATGTTCAGGAAAGAGATTACGATACAAGGTATTAAATATTAGAAAAGGCGAAAAGCCAAGTTAAGCACAAAATTAAAAAGAAAAAAATGCGAAATTCAAAACGTTACAAAGTTTTTTATTTGTATAGTGACGTTTTGACAAAAATTGCTTTTTAGCTTAGAGCAGCTGTGGTCATTAACTGCAAATTTATCTAATTTCCATCTAAAGTAATTGTATTTAATTTATTTTTTCAAATTTCCGAGCAAATTTAAAAATTCCAAATAGTACCCTCGTTCAATACACACGGTCTATCACCAAATTCCAGCCCCTCTCTCTTTATATAAACCCCGCTACTCCTTCTTCAGGTCTCCTGTTCTATTCAGATATTCCAGAAAAATAAACCTAAATTCTACTCAAAAAACAAGAACTCAAATACCGAGAACAAAAAATACAAACAATGGGAATGTGCATGTCACACGGATCCTCCTCGGTGGGCACCAAATCGTCGTCGAAGCTCATCCTACCGGAAGGGCAGCTCCAGGAGTTCGACCACCCGATTAGACCTTCCTACATTCTCGAAAGAGACTCTGACCACTTCATCTGCGACGCCGACGACATGGAGTTCGAGGGCTACCTAACCCCCCTCAGATTCAACGAGGAGCTCAGGCTCGGCCAGATTTACTTCATGCTTCCTAAATCAATGCTGAAGCGCCCGATCTGCTCCGAGGAGTTGGCCAGATTGGCCGTGATGGCGAGTAAGGCGTTGGCGAACGGACGGACGCCGTTGGATTTGAGTCTGACGGTGGAGAAGAGGAGTGAAAGCCGGAGGAGTAGGAGAGGTGGTGCAGCTTGTAGGGGAAGAGGGAAAGGCGGTCGATTTGCTACGGAATTGAGCGTGATCGTCGAGTGATGATCCCAAGGGGGGATTTTTAGTTTTGTGTACAGCAAATGAATCGGAGGTTTTAATCTTCTGATGTCCGAATCTGTTTGTGAGAAATATGATCTTACGATGTTCAAATCTGTTTGTGAGAAAAAATGATTTTTATCTAGCAACTCCATTTTGCTTATTTCTGATTCATCGAGACCAGGGTCATTTTCTGATCAATGTATTGTTTATTTTACAAAACTAAAATTGATCAGCTTTTTAATAACTCCAAATATTATATTATAGAGAGTATCCTTGATTTTTATTTTCGATCTTTTCCTCCTACAATCATAATTAATTCTCTTCTGTTAATATACTTCTGCACTTTAATCCCTCTTGCTAAACCGTTGATTTCTGTTTCTCTTGAATATACAGATCACTGTATATATGAACATGTAATATTACTTACTAAACTATTAAAATCATTAGCGGTTATGAAAGCTTTAGTTTTAACTGATTTATATAAATTGTCTCCGCAATCACTAACACACATGGTTGCTTCAAGGTTATTTTACAATAATAAAATGAGGATCCAGTTACCCACTTTATTTTCGAGCTTCTGAAATGAAATTTTAAATAGTAACGTATAATTATTTTTAAACAACAATTATAAGTAGATAAGTAGAAAAGTTGTGTATAATTTGAATTCTAAGCTAAAATAAACAACACAATTTGCTTAAATCTACTTATGAAATATATTCATAAGTCAGAAGGAGTGAATTGTTGATTCTCACTTTTCTACCTAATCACTTTATGTGTTTCTTATGAGAAATTACAAAACAATAAAGCTGGAATAAGTTAATGACAATTAAGTTTTGACTACTTACAAGTAGTATTCAAACATGCTCTACATATATACACATATATTTAAATGTGAACAAAAAATAACTAGAATATATAAAAATATATATTTGTTATTATCTTTTGTTATTGTTTTTGGAAAAAGATTTTTAATTTTATTCATTTGGCAATGCAAAATTGCTAAAATAATCACAGATATACATAATATGTTTAAAACTAAAGATTATTCCAAAACTTAGGTTATGGGAAAAGAAAACTAAAACCAAACCCACCAAACCCAAACCACCCTCCCCTACAACCAAAACCCCCGATTGTGTACAACATCTAACGATCGGTAAAAACAATAATCATATATATACATACACACACACTATTTTATTAATGCTCGGCACCTCTTCCTTTTTTCATCTATTTTCCTTACTATATTCGTTGATTTTTATCATGTATCCATGTGATCCTTTTTAGCACATTCACCGCTCTATTTTATTTTAATCACTCCCAAATTTTTAGCGAATAAAAATCCTCTTCTTCAAAATATTTTAGTCTTAACTTTTCAAATCCTCATTAAAATCCCAGACAAGGTAATTTGTTACATCTACACTATGTAAAAAGTTCAGAGACAATATTTATCTCTCATATCGCTTGCCTAAATGTTACATTAAAGTCCATTGGCTTTTTGAAACTTTATTTATATTTTGCATTAACAACGCCCTTATTTTTTTAGAATATGCCGCAACACATTAATGATATACAACTTTTGCTCTTCCCTTATTTAAAAAATGATCTTATGTATTTTCTCTTAATCCTTCAACATTCTATAACTTTAACCACAAATATGATAATTTTTATATATAATTCAATTCAAACTAAATGTGTTTTAAGTTTAAAACTTCTACATTTTTAAAAAACATTTTCTTACCATAAAACCTGTTCTTCCCACATTAAGTCTGGATTCTCATTCAACTTTCACAAATCAAACAAATTGATTTATTTAAAACATGCCAAAAGCTATCTCATTATCCTCATTTGTAGCCTAAATTTTACATTAAAGTTCATTTGCTCCTTAAAACTTCATTTACAGTTCCATTAGCAACGTTCTCATTTGTAAAATATGTCCTAACACATGACATACATGTTCTCTATCTTTTCCTTCATTCAAAAATGTATGCTACACATTAACTCTTAACATTTTAACTTTCTAAAACTTCAAGCTTATATACATAATTCATTCCATATATACTAAATGTATTTTCATTATATAATTACATAATTATGATAATTTATATACATAAAATCTTTGATCGTTGATATTCTTTTTTATCATAATTATGAGAATAAAATCCTCAATGTCTAAGATATTGGCATCCTTATTTCCCCGCATTCATTATTTCTTTATAATCTAACTATAATTTTTTCAACTTTCCATGTCAATACAAGTTTTTTGTATTTCTTAAGCAATACACATTTTTTCATTTGAGTGCATTGTTATCACCTAATTCTTGGGGATCTTCATCAAATAGTGTGGTAATTTTCATGCCCGGCCATGTACAGTTTGTGGCCTTAGGCCGATTTTTTATTTTGACACAATGGTGGAACTCAATGCACGAGGCTCCTGCACGATAGCGGGCTTTGGTGAAATGAACTGAAATCTAAAGCACTAGAATAATGAAAGGCTTGAGCATGGGTTTAGAACGTAGTGAACCATTGCCTTTACCACTAAGCTATATATACTTTAAAATCTATGCAAACAACATATTTCGTACATACGTCAATTTTAAATTTGGTGCCCCCGGAGAATGGATGCCCTGGGCAAGCTGCCTAGGTGGCCTATGGGCTTGGTAGTTGTCTGTTGGTTTACAGAGTTTGTGCCAATTACTTCTGTAAGCTGTCCAAAAACTGTCAGAATTAAATCAGCCGTATCTCCTAACCTGTAAGTAAAAAATTAGTTATGACCATTCTATGAAAAGAAAAACCATCATATCTTTCACATGAAAGTGGTTTTCAGACTTGATTCGGTTTCTATCAAAATTTATAGTTGTTACAAGTTTTTAAGGGTAAACTTGTCCATAATTTGCAAAAGGGCCAAAAATATTAAAACTCAACATCCTCAAAGATTTAGCCTATTTGAAATTCAATTTGTTATGAAAATACTATTTTTATAATCCTCTGATATGTAAAAACATAAAAAGAATGTAAATTGTTACAATAATAGATATAGATTAATTAATATTTGTGAAATATTGCTTATCGTTGTATTTATTGTATTTAGGTGTGTTTAGTGAAACGAAGTTGCCTTTAGAATTGGTCGGGGTGCAATTAGTAACTTATTGGGTGAATATATAAAAGTTGTGTATGTGCATATTGATATACTATATCGATAAGAATTTAAATTGGATTTAAATGATATAATTTACTATTGGGTAAGGAAGAGTTTTTGCTCCACTTATGTTCCTAGATATGGCCGACCAAATATGATGGAGAGCGAGTCCAGGTCATGACTTGGTAAAGGAGTTTGTGCTAGATATTTTTGGCCATCTCTCCTTATAAAAATAAACCTAAAGCTATTCGTTTTAGTTACTTTTTGCCTCCTCCCTGTTCATACTTGGCCACAAGCACTTCCCCAGCTCCACTCCATTTTTCTTACTCCATTCACATATAAACAATTAAATACTAGTGGATCTAGTGTTTACACGTTTCCTATTTGCAATAAAAGGTATGGTTTTGAAGGATCAAGGAGATTATGATGATTGATATGTGTATTTACAACTATATCTATTGTGGTAAAATTTATACATTTTATACAATAATATATATATATATGTGTGTGTGTGTGTGTATGTATGTATGTATGTATGTATGTATGTATACACACACACTATATAACCTTTTATATGCATGTTATTCGCTTGTCATTTTTAGACCAGTGTAATATTTTTCTTGATTTGTATGAATCATCTTATGATTATAATATGCAATTAAATACACACACACACACACACATATATATATATATAATATATGCATATGTATATAATTTTTTGATAATAAATGAAAAAAAGAATTGGTTTTGATTATATATATAATTATTTAATTAATTTTACACTTTATTTAGTAATTTAAACAGCTAGTTTGTAAATTAAGTTAAAATATTATACAAATAATTTTATTAAACAATATAATTTTGGCAATAAAAGTAACTTTCGACCGACTTATTTTATTTATAATATAATTATATATACTAGTGTAAATCGCACGTACGTTTATCTAATTGTTAGAATTATTTACTTTTTATTTAATAAAAAAAATTTATGGAGGCACTTTTATTTCAAGTAAATTTATGGTGAAATTCAAATGATGGATGATTGGCAAGGAAATGGCGATGAAGGTTACAAAATTATGGTGAAATTCCGTTGATTGTTGTAGAGATTTTAGGAATTTCAAAACGACACTGTGGAAATCTTATTCATTGAATTTTCTTTATTAATAGTAAAGATATAAATATATTATAAATAAATATGTATTTTTTTAATTATTTATTTTAAATAAATTAAAATTTAATTTTTGAATTATAAAAAACTATTTGTCGAAACACATATATGCATATATAATACGTATGTATACACTTATATATATTTACATGCACACATGCGATATATATATATTATTTATTCAATATAAATAATTATATATATTTAAATAAAATTTATTTTTGGATCTACATCTAATTATATACATAGTCATTGTTTTTAAATATTACAAGGTCAAATTTTGATGTTTTAGAAATTTGATTTTTAAGTTTAAAATCGCTTTAGCTTTAAATTTGTATTTTGTTTACCAAGTCAAATTAGATATTTTGAATTTTGATGTTTGAATCTAAAGAATTATTCAAATATAAATCACATCTTTTATGAATAATTTTATTGTAATATATATATATATATATGTGTGTGTGTGTGTGTGTGTCTGTATGTATGTATTTTGTGTGTGTGTTTGTTATGGTATTTTATATTTTGAATTTTAATTTCTAGATCTAGTTTTAAATTTGATTTGTTTACTAAGTTAAAATTAGAAATTTAAATTAGAAATATAAAATTAAAGACATTTTCTAATTTTATAATATATTTATTTACACATTATTTTATGCAGGCAATTAACATATATGCAAAAGCTAAGTATATGATAGTAGATGTAAATCCAAAAACTTACTTATGTACAAACTTAACCATGTACACCCAATGCAATGTTGCATGTGCACGTTATACAACTATGAATATATGATGGTATACTCATAAATTATATGAAAAATCATATTAACTAAATTCACTAATTAATTAAATCCAAAAATTAAATAAAATATGATTTTATTTTAATTAACTAGATTAGATGTAATACAAACCTTAATGCTTCATTGGTCCAATATGATCTAAAATGGAAAAAGTATTAAATCTACCTATTTCACCGACTTTCGATAGGACCGGTTAAAACACCCGTTATACACATGACCAAATTAATTTATATCTTAACCACTCTTAGTCTATTTGATTAACCATATTTAAGTCTTTCACACCTAATTAATCAAACGTTCCTTTAGTAATTTTTTTATTTAAATTAAATTTGTTATCATTTAATAATTCCTTAACTATATATATAAATAAGTAAATAATTAGCCCTAGCTATTGACTTGATTCACACTTCTTATTTAATTCCATATGTAATCATATTAAACATTTATTATCATTAGTAGTTTTTTTAGTGAAATCAATATTAATTAATTTGTTGGGTTGCTACAGGTCAAAACTTGAAACATCCAGATTCATGGATACTTTCTTTCTTTGCACTCACTTTTTCAATTTGGAAAGAAGACCGAGTTCATTTCCAGTCTTTGAGAATATCTGCTCAGCATCCTATAACATGGAGTACACTGTTAGTGTCCTCATTTGCAAATGGGATAACCGTGTTAATCTTTGCAATCGGTTTCAAAATCTGATGGCGGTGAATGGAGCTGTTTGGGACGCTGATTGAAAAGTCAAACTAATTAATGATAATTTTTAGGCTCGAGCAAAAGCATGGGACGTGTTATTTGTGATGGTTCTCAGAGTTCGTTTTCCAATCGGTTGGGAGATGATGGATACTTTACTAGAGGAACATCTTGGTAACGTATTGTGTTTGTTCTGTAATCAAATTGATTTCATCGTCCCTCCTTTTTTGTTCTACGATGAAGCTGTGCATCTGATAAGGGCATTGGGGAGTGGTGGGAGTACGGAAGAGTAATAATGGGATTGGATAGTACTGATCCACATTAGTTTGATGTCATATCTTTCACTACATATGATACATTGCGGACCCCTGCCTCATTCTATTGTACACCACTGGCCTAGTCGAAAGGCCAAGCATTGTGATACTATTGTACAGTCCACTGCCCCTGCTCCTGTTCGTGCAACCTTCGACCAGTGGAAGGAAATTATGAAATGATCACTTTATGATATGAGCCAGTTATGTAAAATGGACATGAGTTCTGTAACAACCTGCCTTTTCGACCTCTAAATGTTGACACTAATACATCCATGGTAGTCACGTGCCGAGCACCTAAGTGCTGGAAAAACAAATTGTTAGGATAAAATAAAAGAAACAAGGAAGGAAGAACATAATATCAGAATCTCACAATAGAACGATAACATATAATATCAAAAGATAGTATACAGTTCTACTTTAAGATACATGGAATTTCAATGTTGCAATACTAAGTACTATCATCATCCTGGACAGTTATTACCGTCTGTCCTCACAATTACTGATATATGTAGAATAGTACTGCAGAAGAAACAAAGTACAACTGTAGGCGAATGGAAGCATCCAGCTCGTCTTCTAAATTTCAAAGAATATCAACGAAAACCTGCCTTTCTCAGACTGCCAGAAAGAGCAACCGAGAAATTAAGGGAAAGATAAAACCTCGAGTCAGATATAAGTCTGGTGTAAGAAACTCAAGAAACATCTGTAGATATAACAATTTCCTTTAAGACCGTTCGAATCACTATAACGGTTTTCCTCTCAAAGGAACCAACACAATCAAATAGGTAAATAAGTTGATATAATAGATGATGTCTAGGGTGTAGAATATAAATTAGAAAATAGCTATGCTGCTTGCATCTCACAATACAACAATATTAGAAGTACAACCAAAACCGCTAGTTTACGTTCATATATGGATTTCCGTGGAAGTCTCCTTAGTATATCAAGGACGGCCTCCTAAGAAGGGTTAGAAGCTACCTTTCGAAACTATGAATATCTCTAGATAAAATATGTCACAAAGGCAATATAGTGGTCCATGCCCAAACACATGATACTGAATACCATCAACTCTCACGCACCTCAATAAAAAACACCTTTGAATATTTGGAGTTCATATACCCAGTTGGGTTAACTAAACCCCTTGGCTATGCATCCTACTCTATTTAATGTTATTATCGATGGTGAAGTCACGTTCAACATCTCATACACAAGTCTTCATCAGTCGAACAGATCTCAAATATCTCCACGGATTTTGGCATCTCAAACAGTTCACGGATATCTCCATAGATTCCAGCATAAGCCGTCCGATGAATGCTAACGACTATCTCTCTCTTGGACTTAACCTTATGATAGATAGTTCAACTCTATACCATTTGTCGGAAATGTTAATGTTGAGCTCTCCCTCGGAATTAACCTTAGGATAGAAAATTCAACTCTATAACACTTCGCTCCACAACTGCTTTCAAAACAAAGAACTTGTACATCAGTTTTGAAATTGTTTTTGGTAAGTAATATACACTTATCCAATCCTGGACTCTCCAAAACTAAATCGATGAATTTTCGGTTAACTTAATTCTTGTTTTTTTATAAGTAATTGAACGATATAAAGGAGTCCATGGTGAAGGATCTCATGTGTGTGTGTGTATTCTTAAATCAAGAGACGTTTCATACCAATAAGTCCTCTCCATAGGATCTCAAACCGTATAAAGCCATGAAGCTTTCATATACTTCCTAAATTAATTTTGGTCAAGTTCAATAGAAATAAAAACAACCGCATATGGGAATCAAGTCTCGCATACTTATCGCCATTTCTGATCTTCTCAACGTACGCTACCCCTTGGTCAAGAGTGAAGCCAGGTAGGTTAGACCACTGGTTGCATCAAATCCCTACCTTGACACCTCATACTTAACTCTTACAGATAAAAGAAGTCTAATTTGTCGGCTTTTAGTGCAAAGTATATGATTAAATACTTTCCATAAATGAGTAAACATACAAAGCACGATTAACTCACATAAGCGACTTCTAATCCCAATTTTATTTAATTAATTATTTAATTAATTAAAACTTCTTTGTAATACTTATATATATAAATATTAAAATACATTTACAAAATATATATACATGTATACTACTACTTCAAAACTCATTTCTACCTTTTTCAATACTTAGAAATGTATTCATATACTTATCTCAAAGGTATAATAATATTCACAAATCACTTAACAAGATTTCTCACTATAAAATATAATAAAAGAGGTAAAAAAGTGTTAATAAAACATTGATATTATAAACCACTTATCTCTTTTATAAATTAAACCTTTTATTCTTCTAACATTTTTCCAAAAAGATTCCATACTTAACATTATCTTTAAAATATTCTTTTTAAAGAATAAGTATATTTACAAGAGTAAGAACAAAAGCTACTAAAACATTGTTTGTTGTAACCCAAAACATTTCACAATTAACATTATCTATAAAACATGCTTTTTAAAGATCTAATTACATTCCTAAGTATAGTTAAAAGGATTAAAAACAAATGTTACTAAATTATTATTTATTATAAACCCAAAACACTTCTTATACTTAACATCTTTAAAGTATTCTTTTTAAAGATTTAAGTATACTTACTAACAAGACATTCAACTTTTAATTAATTTCTGAAAACCATTCATTATAACTAAGTATTATAATAAAAACCACCTTTATTCTTTTATAAAATACTTCACTTAACTTTTCAAAACTTATATATACACATAAACACAAATACTTTTAAAATACTTATAAATACATTTTAATTATCCATATAAAATATCAACTAAAATCACCAAATTTAAAATTTTGACAAAAACACAGAAAAACATGTTTTATATAATAAACCCTTTATTTTAAAAATTCATAAATAATTATTAAAAATATATCTAAACATCAAACCATTTTTAGAACACTCTTATTAATGTTACTAAACATCCTTAAAATTGTTTCATAACAATAATCCATTTAACAATCATTTAAACTTACTTTAAATAAAAAAAAACATTAAACATAACACTACACAGCAAATGTTGTAAAAAAGTGTCCAGAAATACAGCCGTAGATCAAATATAGCACTTTTAAGTGTTGTTAAAAGTCCTAAACAAAGAACCCAAAAAAATTGTACAAACATTTGACCCGTTTTCACAACTCAAACAAAGGTTTTAAACTTTGATTTTTTTACTGTAAGAAGTACATATATAGTGCTTATTAAACCAGCAAAGAAAACCATAAGGATGTCTTTCAAAATCATATTAAAAATCGTCGAACATAAGACATTTTCAAAGTACATCCATAGCGACTAGTTCGCTTCTAACTTTTACAAATTTTATTCTATCATTTCTATAATTTTTCAAACCAATTCCTTGTTATCCCACACACTATTACAAGTGTAAATAACAACCAAGATGTGTTAGAACACTGTTTGTATAATTGCTTTGATGATGACAACTATATATAGAAACACACGCATATCTCGTATACTACTTTATACAGAAATTTAAAGACGTTGATGATTCAAAGAGACCAAAAGAAAAGAAGCTGATGATCATCTACCAATTGAACTCAAGAGTATGTATTTGTGTTTAGATTTAAATTGTAAAAATCTCCTTGATGATTCATATTCATATACACATAAACTGGCACACAAGATTTCCAATATAAAAGCCAGAAGTATTTGAAAATGTACGTGCAGTACTAAGGATCGTGTAATATGGTATATAAATGCGGAAACTGGTAATAGCAGTAAAATAAAAATTAAAGTAATCACACCAGGAATGTTTATACTGGTTCGAACTTCCCGTTCTACGTCCAGTCCCAGAATACCCTCTGGATTTAACTTTGAGTAAACCACTCACTTAACCCAGAGGAATAGGTATACAACACCTGAGCAGCCGAACAGGAATTTTTCCGCCTCAACAGCCGAAGAGGACTTCAACTTAATACAAATAACTTGTTGACGAATGTGTTCTGAATAACATGGATTGTCTTTTGATAGTACAATTATCCTATAATCAAATCCTCAAGAATATATAGTGTGTGTGAAGATTTAGAAGGAGGATAATCGCGTAGAATCGAAGTATATGAATTAATTCAGGGATTCTTGTGATATTGAATGAGAATGAATGCTTTTATTTGTAGAAATAAATAGAGAATAGATTTCAGAATTATAAACAAGAATTGGTGATTGTAGAAGTGAATTAAACATGTTTATATAGTTGTAGAATAGTTACAATCTTTCATGAAAAGTTTCAATCAAAAGTTGTGACCATATCTCTTGGATTGAAGGTGATTCCTCTTCACGAACAATCACAACTCTTCAGAAAAATAGCCGTTATTTCCAGGTCGGTTGACTGAAAATTCTGGCCGGTCAGCTGAGTTTAAAATCATGCACAAAACAATGCATATTTGTGCACTAACACAGGTTCGGTCAGCCGAGTTTACTGGTCGGTCGACCGACCTGCTGTTATGTGCACAGATCACATTTTTTCAAGTATAAAACAATATACAACTATTTGTATGTGTGTGTGACTACTTGAGGAATGATTTTAACAATATTCGAAGACTCAATAATAAAATATTCATACTAATCTCTGGATTGTAGTCTTGTCTCCTTTGTAGTGCACAATATACGTTTATTCTCTTTTTGTCGCCTTCGTATAGTATTCTCTTTGTAGTTCGTCTTATGATCTCTGAAGCTTGTGTCATGAATCAAAACCCATGAATCAACATTCTCCCCCTTTTTGATTGATGACAATATTTATGTGACGAAGTAGTATATACATATATATTGTAATTCTCCCCCTGAATATATGGCGACTTTTCTGCAAAAACTTGTTAGCTTTCATATATTTCTCCCCCTTTGTCATCGACAAAAAGGAATACTTATGATACATAAAATGTAAAAAACAATACGGAACATGTATCAAATTTAGGAACATAGAATTAAATTTACATACCGAAACCAAATAAAATGTTAATGATACCATTATTTAAAACATCATAAAATAGAAATATTGTTCACAATAAAAACAGAATACTTGAAATAATCCAATAGCAAGACAAAAAACAACAAAATCACTCCTCACCCTCGTCGGTATCCCAATATTCTGGACGAATATTTTCATCAGGAGGAGCATGTTCTTTACCACGACGCTGAGTATGAGAAGTATGAGTTCCTGATGTTCCGGAACTTGTATTCTCCGAAGTTGACCAAGAGAAATTAGGTGATGGTCTTTTTACAGGAGCAAGATGAGAGGTACCGGCTTTAGAAGTGCATGACAAAGCATCCCAAAGATTAACAAAGAAGCCTTTGATTTTCTTGAATCTTCCATCTATTTTCCGTAGACAGGCATCTAAAGCTAATTGATTTTGAGCCAAAAGATCAATAGCCGCTTTCGTACCAAGTCCGGGTGTTGGTCTTTGAATTATGGACTGGGGAGTTAAGCGTTCCGTAGAATGAGTGGTTGGTTGTGGTGTGGAATGGCTACGGCGTAGTTGATCTCTAGGAGTAGCACGCCATTGGTCAAATTTTATAAATCTTGGTGGAGCATCCGGCAACTTCATTAATTTAATGGTCCTTGAATCAAAATGATGAACTTTGGTAGTTTCAGATTCTGGAGCATGTACGACTAAGTCATTGATTAATCTCATTATATATTCTCCATAGTAAATATGAAGCATCTTGCCTTGGTTAAATGAGAGAAACTCATCCATAAGTAATTGTGCCCAATTGACTCGAACATTCCCACATATAGCATATAATGCTTTAAAATTTTAAGGATACACTAAGTGATAAGAGCCGCCTCTTGGAACAATGGATTTCATCATGAACCGATGAAAAAGTCTAGCTTTTGGTCAAAGAGATGATGTTTGTCTAAAATCTATAGCATCATCTTCGAAAAAGAGATGGCTTATTTGGTCGCGTCTCATTGCATTGCAATCCACATCATGTAACGATATTCCACCCAGTCGAGCATTTAAAATATGATTTATTCTATCTAGTGAAAGGAAAATTGCCGTACCACATACCGACGTCCAAACACAATTTTCAGTGTTTCTAGGAGGATTAACAAGGTTTAGGTTAGCAAGAAATAATTTGACCATAATGTGGTTAATTTTCAAACTGTTCTTTCTATGGTCAAGAAAAGTGTCAAGCCCACTTTTAATTGCGGCATTTTCAATACCGTAAGAAGAGAAATCAAGATAACTTACAAAGGATTCCTCGAAGATCTTGGCATCTTGAAGCTTTATCCATCTTTCGAGTGCTCTATCACTCACTGCCAAGAGGCTATTTGAGAATCCACTGGAGTTGATGAAGAAGCGCCTGTAGTTTTAGTTTTCTTTCTAGGAGCCATTGATTTTGAGGAAAAATATAAAATTTGAGAAATTTTTAATGGAGTTTGGGGTAAAAATCTGAATTTGGGAAAGTTAAAATGAAGAGGTAGTTGAAAAAAGTGAATAGGTGGGTTAAATATTTGAAGAGGCGGCAGCAGATTTTTGTCGTTCGGTCGACCGAAATGTCTGGTCGGTTGACCGACTCTGTTAACTGAAACATATGAAACTTTCGGGAAGGGATTCGACTGACCGACTCAGTATTTCGATCGACCAACCCTGTTGTTTTGCCCAGTTATGCTGTTTCGTTGCTGCTGACAGCGCCTTTACCGATGATATATCCTTTAGAGTTATCTCCAAAAGTGACTGATCCTCCATTTGAGTAGATAATATTTGACAACATTTCTTTGTTTCCAGTCATGTGTTTTGAGCAACCACTATCTAAAATCCATTTTCCTCACATTTTTTGTGGTACCTGCAAAAATTTATAAAAAGTTGGTGCCCATTTCTTTTTAGGGTCCTAAGAGTTAGATCTTAGGAAACCAAACCCATACGGGTTCAGAATTCCCTTTATAAACATAGTTTTTGTTATTATGAACAGTTTCCATGAACATTTTGATATGTTTATTCCTTATCAAAACATTATTTGATTTTGGAATCCATATCTTAATGGTTTTAGTGTTTGAATAAACTGTTTTCTTGATATCCTTTTTAATATTATTATTAATCCTACTTTTAGCAAAATTATTCTGTTTCTTAAATCCTAGTCCAGATTTATTGTTAGTGGATTAAGAATTTTCAAGTATTTTAGAAAGATTCTCTCTTCCTTTATTGAAATTAGAGACATTTTTAGAGATGTCATCAAATTTT
Organism: Allium fistulosum; assembly: GCA_030737815.1. Classification (NCBI taxonomy): domain Eukaryota; kingdom Viridiplantae; phylum Streptophyta; class Magnoliopsida; order Asparagales; family Amaryllidaceae; genus Allium; species Allium fistulosum. The sequence goes on along the minus strand of CM060902.1, from coordinate 369,677,399 downwards.
ATTTTTAGACTAGATTTTTCTAAATCTAAATCTTTAATTTTAGAATTTAAACTATTATTTTCCAAAAATAAAACATCATTTTTATTTTTCTGAATTTCTAGTTCTTCAGATATTGAAGAAATTTGAGAAGATAAGTTAGAATTTGATTATTGAGAAATTTCAAGTTCTTCTTCTAATATTTTCTTCTCATCTTTCAGCATATCTACTTCTAAGACTGTCCTATCTAATTTTCTTTGTAAATCTTTATTTTTCTTGTTAAGTTGCTTTGCTAAGTCTACTAATTCAAAATTAATTTCAATTAAATCTTCAAAACTAAGATCACTTACATCGTCTGACGAAGCCATGAAGCACACATTTGCTTGTTCATTTTCATTGTCACTTTCACTCTTTGATGAGGATGATGAGTCTGTGTCGTCCCAAATGACTGAAAAAGCTCTTCGTTTGGTTCTGTCCTTCTTAAAATTGCTCTTTTTACGTTCTGGACAATCCTTCTTCATGTGACCTTTCTTGTGACATTCATAACATTCCATTGCTGAAGATGATGGTTTGCTACTGTTGGTATTGTTGTTGGAATTATTTTTGTTTCCCTTGAATTTATTTCTTTTGAATTTCAGAAACTTTTTGAAATTTTTCGCAATCATTGCCATATCTTCATTCTCTGAGTCGGAGTCATCTTTTTCTGCTTGAAATGCCACATTCTTCTTTTCTTGTGCTCCATTTCTCTTTGCCTGCAAATTTACTTCGTAGGACATTAAATTACCTATCAATTCTTCTGGTTTTAATGTTGACAAATCACTTGCTTCTTCAATGGCTAGGACTTTTCTTTCCCATTCGTCCGTTAAAGAATTTAAGATTTTTGTGACAACATCAAAATCAGTAAATGTTTGTTCTAATGATAGTAGAGCATGATAAATATCCTGGAATCTAGAGTACATATCATTTATAGATTCATTTGGCCTCATTTTGAAAATTTCAAATTGATTTTTCAACATAGAGATTTTGCTTAATTTAACTTTGTTCGTTCCTTCATGTGTTACCTTAAGTGTTCTCCAAATTTCATAACCATAAGTGCACATGCTAACTCTATTGAATTCATTTCTATCTAATGCACAAAATAAAATATTCATAGCCTTTGCATTTGATGTAGCATCTAGTTTTTGTGTGTTACTCCAAGTTGAGTATTCTCCAGTAGGAGTTATGTACTCTCTTTGTATAACATTCCAGATATCGAATCCACTAGATTGCATATAGATTCTCATTCTAGTTGACCAATAATTATAATTTATACTATTAAAAAGTGGAGGTCGTGAAGTTGATTGACCCTCTGTGAAACTAGTATTAGTGTTAGTGCCAACATTGTTAGTTTGTGTCGTTGCCATATTACTAGAAATAGATATCAAATAACTTTGTGATGGTTATAGGATTTCCTTGCTCTGATACCAAATGAAAATGTACGTGCAGTACTAAGGATCGTGTAATATGGTATATAAATGCGGAAACTGATAATAGCAGTAAAATAAAAATTAAAGTAAGCACACCAGGAATTTTTATACTGGTTCGAACTTCCCGTTCTACGTCCAGTCCCAGAATACCCTCTAGATTTAACTTTGACTAAACCCCTCACTTAACCCGGAGGAATAGGTATACAACACCTGAGAAGCCGAACAGGAATTTTTCCGCCTCAACAGCCGAAGAGGACTTCAACTTAATACAAATAACTTGTTGACGAATGTGTTCTGAATAACACGGATTATCTTTTGATAGTACAATTCTCCTATAATCAAATCCTCAAGAATATATAGTGTGTGTGAAGATTTAGAAGGAGGATAATCGCATAGAATCGAAGTATATGAATTAATTCAGGGATTCTAGCGATATTGAATGAGAATGAATGCTTTTATTTGTAGAAATAAATAGAGAATAGATTTTAGAATTATAAACAAGAATTGGTGATTGTAGAAGTGAATTAAACATGTTTATAAAGTTGTAGAATAGTTACAATCTTTCATGAAAAGTTTCAATCAAAAGTTGTGACCATATCTCTTGGATTGAAGGTGATTCCTCTTCACGAACGATCGCAACTCTTCAGAAAAATAGCCGTTATTTCCAAGTCGGTTGACTGAAAATTCTAACCGGTCAGCTGAGTTTAAAATCGTGCACAGAACAGTGCATATCTGTGCACTAACACAGGTTCGGTCAGCCGAGTTTACTAGTCGGTCGACCGACCTACTGTTATGTGCATAGATCACATTTTTTCAAGTATAAAACAATATACAACTATTTGTATGTGTGTGTGACTACTTGAGGAATGATTTTAACAATATTCGAAGACTCAATAATAAAATATTCATACTAATCTCTGGATTGTAGTCTTGTCTCTTTTGTAGTGCACAATATACGTTTATTCTCTTTTTGTCGCCTTCGTATATATAGTATTCTCTTTGTAGTTCGTCTTATGATCTCTGAAGCTTGTGTCATGAATCAAAACCCATGAATCAACAGTATTTACAAATATATTTTTACAAGGTTCTATATATAAAAATCAATTTACAAAGGCTTGGTCGACTAAATACAATTAAATCAACTAAGGGCGGTTGATTGAATTTGTATTCAGTCGACTTGTGCCAGTCAACTATTAATACACTTCAGTCTTCTAGTTTTTGTCTTCCTCTTTACAATATTTATATTCATATTCAGTAGACTTGTGACCATTACCAGTCAGTTGAACAAACAACGACGACTATTTTCTAAAATAACACTTCGAAGGGGTACGACCATTTAATGGCTTTTCTTCGAAGAGGAATGGCTTTCCGAACTTTTGATTACTATAAGTAGAGCCCAAGACTAGAAGTTCAGAACTTAATTTGCTATCTTGATTTCTAAATCTCTTTCGGTTACTTGCTTTTTGAAAATCAATATTGTTCATTTACTCAAAAAATTACTCCATACACTTTCTTGATCACATTGCATACATTTTTGAACCATCAAAGGAGATTATGTGAAGCTTTGTAATAGAAGTCAAAATCCATGTTGATAGAATACATCTTTGTCAGGATAACTAACTATTGTAACACTTATTCCTCCATGCTAAAAAGGGGTATTTAGATTAGTGGAATTCCAAAGGGGAGCTTTGGGACTGGACGTAGGATAGGAGGTCCAAACGAATATAAGAACTCTGGTGTGATCGTTTTTATTTATTTTACTTTACCTTATTCATATTTAACTTGATTATAGTATTATAGATTTACAATAGATAACCATATTAGAGACCTTGTACACTTTCATTTGGTATCAGAGTAGGATCTTTCACTAACCGTAACAATTTTTTTGAAAATTTAATAATATGGCAAGCACATTTCAAGAGGGTTAATCAACTGCACGTCCTCCATATTTCACCGGGTATAATTATGCATATTGGTCTACATGCATGAGAATTTTATAGAAGCTAATAATCTTGAGATATGATAGCTACTCAAACTAAGTATAAAGTTCCTTTTACTGAAATGAGTACTTGGTCGGATGCTCAAAAAACCACGGCAACCAACAATGCAAGGGCCATGAATGTTTTATTTTGTTCTCTTGATAAAAATAAATTTTCTAGAGTAATACTTTGCAAAACCACATATGATATTTTGCATACTCTTCAGTACACACGAAGGGACAAACAAAGTTAAATAAACTAAAATTTCTATTCTTCAAAATCAATTTCAATCATTTAAAATGAAAACTTATGAATCCACTGTAGATATATGTATCTAAGATTCTAAACCTTACAGCATGATCCCATACCATTAGGAGTTACATTTACTACATTTGATCTTGTTATATATATTTTAGATTCTTTTAAAATTGAGTAGGAAAGAAAAGTTCTTGCAATTGAAGAAGCAAATGATCTTTTCCAACTCAAAGTTGAAGAATTAATTGGAACTTTAATGTCAAATGAAGCACATTTGCAGGAAAGAATGGAACAAAATCAAGAGAAGAGAGTATAGCTTGTCAACCCAACAATGAAGACTCCAACTTAGCTAAAGGTAAGATTGTGTTCATGGACAAAAACTTGAAAAGATTGCAGAAATTCACAAGAGCACAAAATAGTGGAAACTTAACTTCAATCAAGTGCTTTGAATGTGACTTCGAGCACATGAAGAAGGATTGTCCATAACTAAATAAGGAAAAGAAGAAGGAAAAATTTGAAAAGTTTAAGAAGAAAAGAAAATCTTTTCAAGTTACAAAGGATGATTCAGATTCATCTTCTTCGAAGAGTGAGAGTGGTAGTGACACAGAACAATCGAACGTTTGTTTCATGGCCACCAACGAGGTAAATTCTGATCTCATTTATAACGATGTTCTTGAAATTAGTGTTGAACTTGATGATAAACTAAGAAATTTAAAGAAATTATATAAAGAAACAATTGCTAAGTTGAATAGGGCTAAAATAGAAACTGGAATGCTAAAAGATGAAAAATGTATTTTAGAAGAAGAATTAGAAAATTCACAAAAATCTTGTGAAAGTCCAACTTTTCAAAATAACGCTTTAATTGACGAATTTAAGACAAGTAAAATTGAGAGTGATAAACTTAGAAAAGAAGTTTGTTAACTAAAATCCAATTTGGACTTTTCTAAAAATGAAGTTTTAGAATTAGAAAAAAAATTAGTGCAAATTACAAATAATTTTTCAAAATTTAACCAAGAAAAACAAAGCTAAGTAACTTTGATTAAAAATTCAAAACCATCTAGTAATAAAAATGGACTTGGATTTAAGAAAACAAACCAAATAGAAAATAGTAATAAGGAATATAGCATTTTATACACAAAATTTAGGAAACCTAAAGATAGTGCTAAAACAAATATTTCAAATTCTAAAAATAAAAAAAATCTGAATTCCTAAAACGAATAACAAATTAATTAGACAAAAACATATGGATAACTTTCTAATAAATGTTTATTATAGTTCTAACTATATTTATAACGGTCCCAAATCATTTTGGGTATGGCTACCTTCTTCTAGTAACACATAGGACTCTAATACATAAAGTGGGTACCAATAAAAATTTGTTGTTTTTTTGCAGGCATCCAATAACAAAAAGGAGAAATGGGTACCCAATGATGGATGTTCTAAGCATATAACGGGCAATGCAAATATGTTAACAAACATAACATACATGGATAGAGGAACCATGACATTTAGACATAACTTGAAAGGATTCGTGGTTGGAATTGCAGACGTCATTGGTGTTGGTATATCTAACTCTCCTTTGATTATAAATGTGTTACTAGTAGAAAGTTTAAAACATAATCTTTTAAGTATAAGTTAATTATGTGATAAAGGTTTTAAAATAGATTTTGAAAAGGATAAATGTAATATTTTTGACCAAAATAAATTTTAATTTTTGAAGGTATAAGAAAACTAAATATTTATATTTTAAATATGAATTTTAAACATAATAACGATATGTGCTCAATTGTGAATCATAACTATCCATGGCTTTGGCATAAACATTTTTGTCATGCCAATTTTAAACATCTTCATAAACTTGCAAAAAATAAATTAATAAAGGTTTACCAAAAATAAATTTTAAAGTTGATGATTTATGTGATGCTTGTCAACGCGAAATATTACAGAGAAACTTCTTTTAAATCTAAAAGGTAATATCAACAAAACCACCACTAAAACTGAATTTAGATTTATTTGGTCCTACTCAAGTAAGATTGATAAATCATAGTTAATATATTTTTTGATTGTTGATGATTTTTCAACATTCACATGGACATTATTTGTTAAACATAAAAGTGGTACTTTTAAAATCTTTAAGATTTTTGCAAAGAGAATTCAAAATTTAAGAGATTTAAAAATTAAAAGTACTAGAAGTGATCATGGAGGAGAATTTGAAAATGAATTATTTAAAGATTTTTGTAATAAGAAGGATATTAGTCATAAATTTTCTTCTCCACGAACACTCCAAAAAAATGGTGTAGATAAAAGAAAGAATCGTACCTTACAAGAATGTGCATGAACATTGCTAAGTAGTAGTAACTTACCAAAGAATATTTAAACCGAAGTCGTTGCTACCACTAGCTATGTTCTTAGTCATGTTTCTTTAAGGCAATTGACTAAAAACACATCTTTCGACCTTGTCGAAATGTTATAGGCATGACCATCCCAACCTTTCATCTTGGTTGGAGTGGAAAGAATTAGTTCAACCTTTCGACCTTGTGGAAAGGTTATTAACAGAATTAACTCAACCTTTCGACTAGATTGGAATAGATGTAAGTTGTCAGACCTTTCGACTTCGTCGAAAGGTGTGACAAGACTCCTCCAACCTTTCGACTAGGTTGAAGTAACTTTTAAACATTTAGCTGTCAGAAATCAATAATCTTGGTTGTTAACGATAAATATCGTCACCACCCCTATTAGTGCTTTGGATCATTGATCATGTTTAGGTAAAAATAAGAGTTGATATAGTATGTCATAGAACTGTATCAAGGGTTAGACATCGTATATTTATTGGGTCATAAGTTGTATTCCCTTTACATGGCCGAAACCATGAATTTAATATATAAGGAAATAAAACTCGTGGAGATATCCCATGATGGTTCTGTGACATATACTCGGAATGAACGAAGAAGATAAGAAATAAATCATGTATGATCGGCCGTTAATGTTGAATTAACACTTAATCATGATCATCTCCAAATTCAAAGTTGATCACAAGTTATAATCCTCTTTATTTTCTCATGATGAAGTTTGATACAAAGTTTAAGAAACAAATCCCCAATTTGATTTTCAAAATTAGGGTTACAAACGTAGTGAGTGGGAGCAGAAGTTGTAGAATGAGAACAGAATGGGAAAATCCCCTTCCAAAACTGGACCCCTTGGGTCTTATTTATAGATGCAGGCGGCCCTCCTTTCGACTTCATTCTTTCGACTGAGTTGAAAGGTCAACCTTTTATATGCAGTAGTAGACCTTTCGACCTTATTGAAAGGTTTGCCCTTCATATTCCATTATGGACCTTTGAACGTTGTCGAAGATTCTGCTTTTCTCTATGCATACATGAACCTTTCGACTTTTCCAAGGGTTTGCCTTATATATGCTATTGTGAACCCTTCGACCTTGTCGGAAGGTTTCTCTTTCACTTGATTGTTGTGAACACTTCGACCTTGTCGGAAGGTTGCTCTTCACTTGATTGTTGTCGAGAGCTATGCTTCCCTTCAATGTTGTCGAAAGGTTGTCTTATATTCTTTGTTGACTTATAAATGCTGCCTTCTTCATAAACCTTTCGACATTGTCGAAAGGTATTTTGTATGTGTTCCATTCGGTTCGAAAGGCTTGCTATGCTTTCGAAAATGTCATTATAGAGTTTCTTGCTCTTGCTTTGACTTCTCCACCCTCTTTGAAAGGTAAGAACTCTTTGAATGTTGAGCGATGAAACCTTTTGTCCCCTCCGAAAGGTTGGGGACTGCTATAAATTGTTGACCACATCCCTTCGACTCCTTCGAAAGGTTTAATCTAAACTCCTTTCTTTAGTCTTTGTTTTATGATGAATGGTTGCAGAACTATTCTTCTATCCCAGCCGGAAGGTGCTTGGCTGTTCTGTACCTAGCTGCTTCGTTGTGCCTTAGTAATTCTTTCCTTCATGCTTGCAGAAGACTTGCTCTAAAGTTTTCATTTACTTTTCTTTACTAGCATTGAACAACCCCTTCGACACCATCGAAAGGTGGCTTTACCTGCTACTCTTTATTCATGCGGAAGCCTTTTGAAAGGCCTTCTTTATCCTTATTCATATTTTATGGTTAACATTTATCCCCCCTCCCCTCGTTTATAAAGAAGGTTTTTGTTCTTTAGGACAAAAATTCCAGGATTACCAAATAGTCCCTGTATTTCTGCAATACATCTAATAATATTTGCATGGTTAGTTCATACTACAATTACCTTTTCACTTTGGTTGGCCTTCAACTCCAATTTTATTTTAGCGGAAGATTCATCCTTTGAACATTCAAATCCTATAATGATCATAAGTATTTAAAGTCCTAGATTCGGGTCTTGATTGTCGAAATTTATCAATTTCTTGCCAGATAGTAATTATTTCTCATTTTGTCATGAAATAGAAGTTCCAGAAGTTATAATAAATGACCCATATTTCCATGATGGATGGACCTTATTAATAAGAATAGGTGTTTAGAAACTTACACTTAGCAATAGAATGTCAGAAGATCATACATAGACAATTTAGAAGTTCATATCTTGCGACAATAGTGGCCGAAAATACCACATCAAATAATAATAGGGAGACCAGAATCATCTTGATAATCATAATAGAAGGCTAAAATCCCATATCAATCCAGTAATAATGAGAGAGGACCAGAATACCAATTAGACCATCCGTTCTGATATGAAGTTCCAGGAGATTATCTTTGGTTGTAAACGTTAGAGGTTCAGATGACTCGTTTTGTCATTCAATAATCGAAGATCATAAGACCGTTTTTGGCGATAAGAAGTAGAAGACCAGAAATCCATATCTGATAATAAGTAATGGAAGACCAAAAATCCATAGCTGGTAATAAGTAATAGAAGGCCAGAATACCCAATTTGGCACTGATAATGGAAGTCCAAAAAACCATTTCTGACAATAAGTAATAGAAGACCAGAATATCCATTCCTGGCAATTAATTACAGAAGACCAGAATACCATTTCTGGCAATTAATTACAGAAGAAGACCAGAATACCATTTCTGGTAATTAATAATAGAAGACCAGAATACCATTTCTGGTAATTAATAATAGAAGACCAGAATACCATTTCTGGTAATTAATTATGGAAGACTATAAAACCAATCTAGAAGATGTTCATGCGGAGAAGTCAGAGAATTCCTTTTGATTCTTTTGTCGAATGTGCCATCTTCAGGCTTTGATGATACCTTGCATGCTTTTTCTTTCTCGGGCCCGAGTTTTTATTTATCCATTTGTTTTGGCCTATTCCAGGCTAGGACTCTTTTGTCCAATTCTCATGCTTATTTCAAGCAGTGCCCATTTCAGGCTGTTTTCATTTTAGACGTTGCCTTTTTTTGGCGGTTGCCATTTTAGGCGGTGCCGATTTCTGGTGGTGCCCATTTAAGGCAGGGACTTTCCTTAGTCCGTTGGACATTTCATTCGGGTTTCTAATGCGCTCGGCTAGTTCTCAAGCAGGGCCCGAGGACTTACCCGACCTCCCTTCAGGAGGCGCCTTAACCAGGCCATAGCGTGGCGGGATCAAGGGATTACCCGTCCTCCCTCCAGGAGGTGCCTTATCCTGGCCATAGCGTGATGCGGATAAGGGCTTGTGCTGCTTTAACCCGGTCATTTCTGATTTTGGCATGGCTAAAGGCTTACGTCCAACCTCCAGGAGGTGCCTTGACCTGGCCATCTTGGCGCGATCAAGGGCTTTCTACCATTATTGGTAGCCTACCATTTTAGATAGTCCAAGTTTAAGGAGAATTTTATTCCCGACCATGTAGACTTCTCTTAGTGAATCATAGTAGAGACATTCTTGAAAATGCTTTATTTATTTAGATTTGGAAAATATGGTTTCAAATGTTCTGCGTTTCAAGTTCTCGGTACCATATTACCATTAGGATGGCATAACTTATAGGCCCCTGGGGGGATTTCCTTGAAAATTATTAGTGGACCTTCCTAATTTGGCCTTAATGGCCCATTTGATGGGTTTCTCATATTGGCCATTTCTCTTCTAAGTACCAAATACCCTTGTCTGAATGTCCTCGTTTTTACCTTTGAGTTATAGTACTTTGATATTCTCCTTTGGTATTCAGCCGCTCTTAAGGCTGCTTCATCTCTTAATTAGTGAATCAAGTCAAGTGACTCCTTTTTTAGTTCTTGATTTGGGTTGAAGGTGTAGGCAATCCTTCGATGAGAAGGTACTTCAATTTCTATCGGTAGCATTGTTTCATATCCATATGTTAGCGAATACGGGGTATGACCCGTTGCAGTTCTAGTGGACGTTATGTAAGCCCACAAAACTAGGTGTAATTCTTCTACCCAATTCCCCTTTACCTTATTTAGTCGTTTTTCAAAATCGTCTTTATTGTTTTGTTGGCAGCCTCAATGGCTCTATTGGCCTTTGGGTGAACGACAGAAGAGAAGCTTTTTATGATTCCATTCTTATGGAAAAATCGTGAAAATTCTTTACTTTCAAATTGGGTTCCATTGTCATAGATTATTTGTAGGGTATCCCAAACCTTGTGACAATGTTCTTAATGACAAATCTTAGCAGTTTCGCAGAGGTGATCTTTGGAAGCGATTCTTCTTCAACCCATTTTGTGAAGTAATCAATTGCCACTGCAGCATATTTCGCCCCACCTTTGGAGATTGGAAGAGGTCCGATTAAATCGATTCCCCAAGCATCGAATGGCCATTGACTGGTGATGGGGGTTAGTTGACGCAGAGGAAGACGTGGTATCTTCGAGTAGCGTTGGCACTTTTCACATCTTTTAACATACTCGATTGCTTGGTTGGTTAACTGTGGCCAGTAGAATCCTTGTGCCATTATCTTTTTGGACAATTTGATCCCATTGGAGTGATCTCCACAAAGTCCTTCATGGGCTTCCTTTAATATCCTCAATCCACTCTCGGGTTTTACACATCGCAAATAGGGAAGTACATATCCTTTCTTGTATAGAACTCCATCCATAATGGTAAAGTTTTGGGCTTGCCTCTTTAGCTTTCGTGCCTCTGTTTTATCTGCAGGTAGTGTCCCATTGACAATATAACTCATAATCGAGGCCATCCAAGTGTTTTCACAGTATTCTTCCTTTATTGGAGCTGGGGATTCTTCACTTCGCCTTTCCTGATCCATTTCCCCCATTTCTTGTGTTGTTGCCCGTGATCGGGTCAATACTAGTAGCTCATTAGTTTTCTCTTGTTTATTTTCCTCAATACTGGGATTAACCTGAAATCCCACAGGCAAAATTCGAGTCTCAAGGGCTCCTCTTGAACTTACCAACTTAGCCAACGAGTCTGCTTAGGAATTGTCTCCTCTTGGTATTTGGTGTACAGATAAATCTTCGAAAAGTGTGAGCATTTTTAACACCTTTTTTACATACTGACTGAGTTTGGGATCTTTCGTCTGGTATACTTGTTTGATTTGATTAACCATCAATTGGGAATCACTGAATACTTGAATCCTCGTGATTTTGAGTTGTAAATCAAGGAACAATCGTGCGACCATAGATTCATATTCTGCCACGTTGTTAGTTACTGGAAACCCCAATTTCATAGCATAATGAAGTCTATGTCCATCAGGGGTAATTATTACGTGTCCCGCTCCTGCCCCTTGTTCATTTGAGGCACCATCCACAAATAACTCCCACTTGGATTTTAAGTCCTTTTCCTTTTCGGATTGCCTTGAAACGAATCCTGTACATTCATTAATAAAGTTAGCCAATGCTTGTCCTTTTATAGCCGCTCTGGGTTGATATTATATATCATATTGACTTAGCTGAATTCCCCACTTAATCAGTCTTTTAGAGGTTTCGGGTTTACTAAAGACTTGTTTCAATGGAAAGTTGGTCAATACCTTCACTGAGTGTGCTTGAAAGTAAGTTCTTAATTTTCGGGCCGTGAGAATTAAACAGTATGCTAGTTTATCAATAACCGGATATCGGATTTCGGCATCCTTCAGTCTTCTGCTTACATAACAAACCAGTAGTTACAATTCTTTGGTTTTCCTGATCAATACTGAGCTTACCGCGTGCTCCGAGATTGCCATGTACAAGAATAGATCCTCCCCATCTTCAGGGCTATATAAGATCGGAGGTTTTTCCAAATGCGATTTCAACTCTTGGAATGCCTTTTTGCAATCTTCACCCCGTTCGAAATTTTTCCTCTTCTTTATTAGCTTAAAGAGTGGAATGCACTTATCGGTGGCCTTGGAAATAAATCTGCTAAGCGCTGATACTTTTCCATTTAAACTCATAACACCTTTACTTGTCATAGGCTCTTCCATATCGGTAATGGCCTCAATCTGTTCCGGACTAGCCTCAATTCCTTGTGCACTGACAATATATCCTAAGAATTTTCCAGAATGAACTCCAAAGTTGCATTTTTGGGGGTTGAGTTTCATTTGATACTTTCGGAGTACATTGAACATCTCATCCAGATCTTCAAGATGATCCTTTGCCTCTTGGGATTTTACCAACATGTCATCTACATAAACTTCCATATTTCTTCATATTTGACCTTTAAACATCTGGTTATCCAATCTTTGGTTAGTTGCCCCAGCATTTTTCAATCCAAATGGCAAAACTTTGTAACAATAGGTTCCCCGATCTGTAATGAAGCTGGTATGCTCCTCATCAAGTTTAAACATAGGGATTTGATTATATCCAGAGTATGCATCCATCAAGGAGAGCAGCTTATGTCCACTAGATGCGTCGACCAATTGGTCTATCCTTGGCAGCGGGTAACAATCCTTTGGACAAGCTTTGTTTAAATCCGTATAATCCACGCAAGTTTGCAACTTCCCATTAGATTTCTTTACCAAAACTGGATTTTCCAACCAATTGGGGTAGAAGACTTCCCAGATAAACCCATTTTTTTGCAATTTCTTGACTTCTTCCTTTAAGGCGTCATTCCTTACCATCGAAGCCTTCTTCTTTTGCCTGACCGGAGGGATGTTTGGATTGATATTTAGGGTGTGAACTCATGATTGTAGAGTCAATTCCAATCATGTCGGAGCAGGTCCAAGTAAAAATATCCTTATTGGCTTTTAAGTATTCCACCAATTTCGATTTTATGTGCTCCTCGAGACCTTTTCCCACTCTGACTATTTTGGTAGAATCGGTAGAATCTATTGGAATTTCCTCGGTTTTCTCAATCGGCTTAACTCTTTCAACCTCTCCTCGGCAATCTAGCTCAGTAAAAAAATTTCTTTCCTCTATTGAGTGGGTATCCATTCTCTTCCCCTTTCCATAAACTGCAAAACATCTTTTGGCAATACGTTTGTTAGTTCTGTTAGATTTTTTTCTTCGCTTAGAATGATGGATGTAGAAACCCATCATCCAAAGGCTGTAAAGTATTGAAAGAATCAAAGTAACAAGTAAACTCCCTGTTATATTGTTCCAAAGTTGTGAAGTACATTTCCCTTGATGCAAATTGCTCGTCTTAGATAGTTCCCCAGCCATTCTTAGTAAGGAATTTGAGCATCAGATATTTAGGTGAGACAAAAGCGTCCACTTCATCTAGCACTGGATGTTCGAAGAAAGCATTGTAAAATGATGGCTGGTCTATGATTACAAAAGTTGTTTCAAAAACACGAGAGCATGGAGGGAGTCCCAGCTGTACCAAGAGCTTCACTTGTCCTAGTGGGGTTGTGCCCTTGTTGTTGAACCCGTAGATGGGTTCAGGACTAGGCTCAAGTTTGTCATTAGAGATCCCTTCTCAACTCCTGGGGATTGATCACCAAAGTGTACATGTTTATATTATACGTTGGGTTCTTGAGCAGTGGTTCTTCTTGTACAGAAAACACACCCTTCCTAGCTTCACGAATGTACCTACTCCTGGCATTCTGACTTCTACCCGTTGGATGTGGTCCACCATATATAACTTCGATTATGTTTTGGGGTAGACTCAGGTTCAATGGGTCTTCGTCTTCAATCATATTAACAGTGGTATCGGTAGGTTTTCTTGTCTCGGTCTTTGGCAAGGAAGTCTGTTGTAGGTTTTTCACAAACTCTTTTAGCTGTCCTTCTTGAATTAGTTTTTGAATTATCCATGCCAACACCTTACATTCATTGGTCCTGTGACCATTTTCCTTGTGATAAGCACATGATAAGCATAGTAGCTATCTCCTTTCTTTTGCTCTGGATAATTTCGAGCTTTGAACGAGGTCGGGAAATTGACCTTGTCTTGAGTCATTGCATAAATGTAGGAGATCGATCTGTTTAATGCTATCACGTCAGCATTAGCATCTTCCCATCTAGACTTTTTGTGAATCCTTTCTGAGCTGAATCTTCCACTGTCCCTCCTTTGATTAGACTTTTTCTTAGAATAGTACAATTCATCCATCCGAATGAATTTGGCAGCCTGAAAATGAAAGTCTTGTCAATCTCGGCAACCATGGATGAATAATTCCTTCTAGAAAGGAGAATTGACTATAAGGCCTGAATGGACTGCAATAAGCTTGTCCCTATCGTTCATTCCCTTGGCTTTCAAAGCTTCAGTGTTAAACCTCTTCAAGTAATCTCCCAATGACTCGCCGAGATTCTGTCTTATATTGGCAAGCACCGTATAGTCAATCGATGGGTCTTTGCAGATGCAGAACTGAGCCGAGAATTCATAAGAGAATTATTTCCAAGAATAGATTGTGTTCTCACGATGTTGTCTGTACCACTTGGCAGCAGCTCCTTGAAGAGTGACAGGAAAAAGGCGGCACCTAACGGCACCAGAAGCATTGTACAAATCCATTTGACTGTCGAATGCCATCAAATGGTCGGTGGGATCAGATGTGCCATGATGTTTCATTATAGGAACCTTCACGTGAGAGGGAATAGGTGCTGACATTATCTCATCAATGAAAGGAGCAACCCTCTCATTATCATTTACTCTCTCGTTTGCTATTCTTTTACTCTTAATATTCAACAGATCCTTCACGGCCTTCTCGGCCATGTCTTTGAGGTAAGCTTCATTGTTCAAGTAGTCTTTCTCATTTGGTTTGTAGCCATCTGAGGTAGAGCTTGCAGAACAGTCCGTGTCTTCCTCTTAGATCCTTCCTTGATAGTTCTCCTTTAGTGGGAAACGATCCTTCTTCTTGGACAAGGAAATACTAGTTTTCCTTTGTGCGGCATTAGTGTTGATTTTCAAGTTTCTCCTTGGAGAGACAACTTCCTCTCCTGCTGTGACAGCTTTCATGGATGACTTATGGGATAGAACTTCATCTAGGAGATTCTTCATCGCTGCCATTTGCCGCTCTAAGTGTGTGATTTTAGCAATATGATCCTCTGGTTGAAGATTCTGAGCTGGAGTCAATTGTGGAGACAGTTGGATTTGAGCTGGTGGTGGAGTTGGTTGAGCTGGTGCGGAAGACTGCCCTTGTTCCCAATTCCCAGGGTTGAAAGATGGCGAAACATTTTCTTCCAGTAGGGTTGCGTGTTCGGCCCTTTCGTTTAAGGAGGAAAGCCTTTTCGATTTCATTTTCCTACAGCAAACCAAGTTTCCACAATTAGTTGTATTAAGATAACAAGGTCGGAGGTTCAGACCCTCATTCTAGCGCCAAAAATGTTAACAAGAAAACTTGTCAACATCCCCAATGCTTTGATAAGATAATTCTACATGGACATAACTATGTGGTTAAGTTGATTCTCACTTCTGAAAGTGTATCCTCGAATAAATTGCCCTAATCAATTTAGTCTGGAAGAAAAGAACAATGGATGGTTATACCTTCCGACCTTGTCAAAAGGTTAAAGAGGCTGTTGCAACCCTTCAACTAAGTTGATAACGTATTGGATTGTCAGACCTTTCGACCTTGTCGAAAGGTTACAGACATGACCATCCCAACCTTTCATCTTGGTTGGAGTGGAAAGAATTAGTTCAACCTTTCGACCTTGTCGAAGGGTTATTAACAGAATTAACTCAACCTTTCGACTTGGTTGGAATAGATGTAAGTTGTCAGACCTTTTGACTTTGTCGAAAGGTGTGACAAGACTCCTCCAACCTTTCGACTAGGTTGAAGTAAGTTTTAATCATTTAGCTTTCAGAAATCAATAATATTGGTTGTTAACGATAAATATCGTCACCACCCCTATTAGTGCTTTGGATAATTGATCGCGTTTAGGTAAAAATAAGAGTTGATATAGTATGTCACAGAACCGTATAAGGGATTAGACATCGTATATTTATTGAGTCACAAGTTGTATTCCCTTTACGTGGCCGAAAACATAATTTAATATATAAGGAAATAAAACTCGTGGAAATATCCTATGATGGTTCCATGATATATACTCGGAATGAACGAAGAAGATAAGAAATAAATCATGTATGATCGGCCGTTAATGTTGAGTTAACGCCTGATCATGATCATCCCCAAATTCAAAGTTGATCACAAGCTATAATCCTATTTATTTTCTCATGATGAAGTTTGATACAAAGTTTAAGAAATAAATCCCCAATTTGATTTTCAAAATTAGGATTAAAAATGTAGTGAGCGGGAGCAGAAGTTGTAGAATGAGAATAGAATTGGAAAATCCCCTCCCAAAACTGGACCCTTGGGTATTATTTAAAGATGCAAGCGGCCCTCCTTTTGACTTCATACTTTCGACTGAGTCGAAAGGTCATCCTTTTATATGCAGTTGTAGACATTTCGACCTTGTCGAAAGGTTTGCCCTTCATATGCCATTATGGACCTTTGAACGTTGTCGAAGGGTCTGCTCTTCTCTATGCCTTCATGAACCTTTCGACTTTGTCGAAGGGTTTGCCTTCTATATGCTATTATGAACCCTTCGACCTTGTCAGAAGGTTTCTCTTTCACTTGATTGTTGTGAACCCTTCGACCTTATCGGAAGGTTGCTCTTCACTTGATTGTTGTCGAGAGCTATGCTTCCCTTCAATGTTGTTGAAAGGTTGTCTTTCATTCTTTGCTGACTTATGAATGTTGCCTTCTTCATAAACCTTTCGTCATTGTCGAAAGGTATTTTGTATATGTTCCAACCAGTTCGAAAGGCTTGCTATGCTTTCGAAAAGGTCATTATAGAGTTGCTTGCTCTTTCTTTGACTTCTCCACCCTATTCGAAAGGTAAGAACTCTTTGAATGTTGAGAGATGAAACCTTTCGTCCCCTCCGAAAGGTTAGGGACTGCTATAAACTATTGACCACATCTGTTCGACTCCTTCGAAAGGTTTGATCTAAACTCCTTTTCTTTATTCTTTGTTTTATGATAAATGCTTGTGGAACTATTCTTCTATCCCAGCCGGAAGGTGCTTGGAGGTTCTATACGTAGCTGCTTCGTTGTGCCTTAGTAATTCTTCCCTTCATGCTTGCGGAAGACTTTCTCCGAAGTTTTCATGTGCTTTTCTTTACTAGCATTGAACAACCCCTTCGACACCTTCAAAAGGTGGCTTTACCTGCTACTCTTTATTCATGCAGAAGCCTTCTAAATGGCCTTCTTATCCTTATTCATATTTTATAGTTAACAATATAATTTTTGGATCTACGAATGTAAATCTATGCAATGATTTTGTAGTTATTATGAAAATTGAATTTGAAATTTCTTATATTGGAGAATTAAATTTCCTTTTGGGTTTACAAATTAAACAATTAGAAAATAGAATTTTTATTTAGTAAAAAAATATTGTAGAGAATTATTAAAACGTTTTGGAATGGATAACACTTCAAATAAAATGACTCCAATGAGTTCTAGTTTGTATTTAGACAAAGTTAAGAATGGTAAAGATTTTGATCAAAAACTCTATAGAAGTATGGTAGGATCCATGCTTTATTTAACCACTAGTAGACTGATATTATGATGAGTGTTTGTTTGTGAGCACGATCTCAAGCACATTCCAAGGAATTACATCATTGAGCCATGAAATGAATTTTGCGATATTTAACCAACACCAAAAATTACGGACTCTTTTATCCAAAAGGTAGCTCTTTTGAATTGGTTTCATATAGAGATGCCAATTTTGGAGGTTGCGAGACAGATCGGAAGAGTACTAGTGGAAAATGTAACTTTATCGGTCAATCTTTGGTCTTGTGGTTTAGTAAGACAAAATTATGTTTCATTATTGACATATGAAGCCAAGTGTATCTTAGCTACTTTGGCTTGTGCTTAATTTACATATATATATATATATACACACACACACACACAGAACAAACACATCGTGATTTCGACAAAATTATTAAGAAATCCCCTATATATTATGATAACCTGGGTGTAACCAGTCTCTCTAAAAATCTGATCAGTCACTCCAATACAAAGCATGCTGATATAGGTTATCATTTTCTAAGAGATAACGTTGCAAAAGAATTATTTCCCTAGAATTTGTTACTCCAAAAAATCAAATAGCAGGTATTTTCATTAAACCACTATGTGAGATGACTTTTCTTAAATTGAGAGAATTAAGTATATGTTCTTTACAAGAATTAATTGAATAAATTGCCTTTTAAAATAACTCACAAATAATTATATATATATATATAACTGGATTAATCGAAAAATATCCTCTTTAAAAATTTATATAAATAGGTTCTCTCAGTAAAGGTATACAACCTTTTTTTACCAGTTAAATGAATGCTTTACCTATAAATTGTTATTAGTAAAATTTATCTAAGGTGATAAACTCTACCGTCTAAAATATTTCACCTGTTTTTAGTAATGATTATTTGTATTTAACCATCACATTTTAGTAAGTCAAAAACAAAATCAATACTTCAACAAAGTCAACCTTTGAAAATAATTCATCATCTTATATTACGATGACCTCTTCTCCGTCATAGAAAACCGGTTTTTCTCCTAAAGGGAAGGAAATTAAACAACCAATTAAATTCGAAGGTCGTGTAACTACCACTCAAGATGATCATATTAATACTATAGCCCATTATTAAGGAGAAGTATTAAGATCGCAAAATGAAATATATTGAAAGCAACGTTGGTAAGGTGAACATCTTAATTTTATAGAAATGACTCTAATGGTCTTTTGTGGGAAATTGCCAACTAAAAACAGTATTCGTTCCAATAGAAGTCCTTCAATAAAACCATCAACACGTATCAAAAGATATGAGCCAAAACAAGAAAACTCTTGGGAACAAGAATCTTTTGAAGAAGAAATTGAGCCATCAAAAGATTAAATAACCTTTTGATGTTATATTACTTATAAATTTCTCTTTGATTATATAGTTTGTAATTTTTTTACATATATATATATTCAAATAAGTGTTATTTACCTTTATATTGCTTAAAAATATCTACTACTACTTACAGAAGGAAAATAGATTAAATATAAACACATATAAAAATATTGCACTTTTAAGAATTTTTTTCCAATCTTTCCAATTTCAGTTGACTAAAACATAGGATCAGTCGACTGAAGTCTGTAAATTTTGTTTATAAACATAAATTTATCTACACTTAGTCTACTGCCTAACCCACATTAGTGGACTAAATATGGGTCTACTCTCGAGAGGGAATTTTCATTCACTTCAGTCGAGTGCCTCCCTTTTTCAGTCGAATGGGCTTTGGGAATTTAGTTGACTTAACTGTATATTTTAGAAACTAAATTTTATATTGCTTTTGGGAATGAAATTCCTTTGCATTTAGTTAACTAAATGCCCCCTCAGTCGATTAAAACCGTTGTTACCTTTTTTTTAAAAGTCGTGCCTTTTCATTCAAAATAAGGGTTCTTTTCACTTTCCATTCATTTTTCCACTTTCAAACTCAAAAACAGATCTAAAATTTAAAAAACTTCACTGGCTCCTAGATAAACTTATGGAAAAAAGAAAAAAGCTTCCCGCTCAATTGGAGAAGGCTTCTTCCTCAACTCCATTGCATCCCGAGTTTGCCTTTGACGAACAAATTGTTTAATGTATGGGTAATAGCAAAACAAACTTAAAGAGATTTAATAAACTAAACAACAAAAGGATTTTTGAAAAAACCATCTACAAGATGTCAAATTTCTTTAACTTTGGGATAGAGGAGATTGCACAAGAAAATGAGTCCTTATTCTTAATCAGTAGCAACCAAAATTAGGTGAAAATTTGTCCCTTTCTTGATTAAATGGTCTATGCAAATCTTTGTGAAAGTTACTATAACAAAGGTTTACTTTGGAGTTGTGCATTCGGTGTCGATATTCGACTTTTTGTTAAGGACTTGGGTATAATATTGGGTTGTTCTTCATTGGGATATGATTTAGATGATGTAGAACACGATGATTTTACCTATAATTCAACTAATTACCTATTTCAGATGGAACGAACAAGCAACATTTCCGTTAACCTTCATCCTCAAGCTAGAATTATTAATAAAATGGTGCTCCATAAAATTCTTTCAAGGATGGGCAGCAATGAAAAGATGTACGATAATAATTATAAAGTGTTGTATGCAATTTACTCAAAAAGAAATTTAAATTGGGCAAAAACCATACATGATATGGTTAAAGTTCCAGTGCTCGATCTTGACAAATAATGTTTTACGGTTTGTTTTTAACCAATGTCTCTGAATCAATGTTGAATCCTAATTCGACTTTCTCACTCCCAAAATTATCGATCAAAAGTCCGTATCATTAATGAAACTTCCCTCGACCATGGAGTCACTTCATCATAACAATCCATATCTTGTGAAACTGGTGTATGAGAATATTGGGCAATCCCCTCTCAGCAACAACCTCATTGTGAAATTAAAGAAGGACTTTGGTCAATGAATAGTGATCAGGATATTTTTTTGGTTCAACCTTCGAAGAATATTTCTACCAAAGCTGCAATCCTTCAAAATCAAGAGATTCTCTTCAAACAACAACAAAAACTTGGCAAAGGAAAACGAAATTCAAGAAAAACATGATGAGCTTTCTTAAAAAAATCTGATACAAGATATCTTCTCACTACACCAATTATGTGATTTTGCAACATTCATATTTGTCAATTCCTAACACTTATAAATGTTATAAACTACCAACACTAAAAAATGTTGGTAAGCTGAAAAAGTGTTAGCACAAATAAATAATTTTATGTATAAAATTTGTGATGCAAATAAGTGTCATAATAGTTGGTAAATATGTAAATAGTTTGTTAACATTGGATTCTTTACTAATTTTTGTAAATGCTTTATTTTGTCACACTTACCGTCTTACCATTCCCATTCCCTATTCGGCCAAATTTTTTATTTCATCATTAGGGTTTTTCTTCTCAAGCGGCTCTCGATAATCGCTCTCAACATCTACGGCGCTCGACGATGCAACCCTTCGGGCGACGTCAATGGCTCATCTGATCCTTCTCACGGTGCATCGTCCACGTGACATCGACCAACTATTTATATCTCGACATCCGATTTTCCATATGGTGAAGGAGTATAGGATGTGGGTGCATTGCTTGGGAAAACGGTGGAGAATGAAGTAACTTCTTAAAGGGGTGGTGGGGAGGCAAATTTGCCAGAATCAAGATGGAGCCAGCAACGGAAAGCTACAAAGACCGCATAGAGGCCATTGTGGTATTACAAACAGTTCTGATTTATTGACGATATGCATGTTCAATTGAGAGCATGTGTAATTAAGTGGTTTGAAGGTTAGTCATTTTTGGAATGGTGACATTTGTTTCCATGGTAATATTGGAGATTTAATGTGCATGTAAACATGTATATCTATACTCTTATATTTGATCTTCTTTTATTAAAATAAATGAGGATATTAGGGTATTTTACATATTTTAATGAAATTCTAAAATGTTTTCAAAACAACATTCATGCATCTATACATGTGGGTAAAATGGTAATTTTATGTAAATTGATTTGAAGAAAATTTACTTGTACATTTTTATTTTGTTTTATAGGAATTTGGAGTGCAAATATGTAGAGTCTTCATGGATGTATGCATGAACATATGTTGAAAGCAAAAGAAGGAAGGAAACAAAAGAATATATGCAACATGGAGGAGCCCACATGCCCATTAACTAATGGATCATAATTAAAAACACATGCACATATTAATGAAGATTTAAAGGCAAAAGTACATGTTAGTGGGGATTAATTAATTTCCTAATGATAACTTGGAGGCTACATGAACTCAAGGGTATTTTAGGTAGCTCCCTAAAAATGTAACTAGGGTTTTAGGCATGTAAAAATACCCCTTTATGTTTCATGTTATGATCCTTCTCTTTTATGAAAAGTTGTAGCATAAAATCAATGTTAAATAAAATATCTCTTTCGTAGCTTCCTTAGCCTTGTTTTTTACTTTCATGCACTTTCATTTCATGATTTCTTTTATTGTTATTTTATTTCATGCTCTCTTATTTAGTTTATGCTTCTCTTATTTCATGTTAGTAGCATATATTTAATTCATATAATTAGTTTAGTTTTATTTTAGCAAGTAATTAGCTCTCATTTACCTTACTTTTTATGTTTAAATCATTTTATGTTGACATGAATTCAATTATGAGAAGCTAAATCTCTTCAATTTAATGGTAATGAAGCTCTCATGAATCATATTGAATCAACATAGAATAGTTTCAATTATAATATTTTCTTTTGTGCTTAATGGAAATTTAGATGTTGATGTAAGTTTATTAGTGAATTTGACAGCATATGTTGTTAATCACAAATAGTCTATGCTTAATCAAATATAAACACAAGTTACATCATCATCTAGCAAATATGATTTTGATAATGAAAGTCAAACTAGAATCAAAATTTGATGATTTACGTTACTAGTGCATAGTAAATAGATCATGCTTAAAATAGATTTTATTTTTAGTTTCATGATCATTTTCATGTGATTTTAAAAGTGGGTTTGAATGATATGCTAGAGTTTGATGGTTTAAATTGTGCTGATTAATAGCACAAATAGACCATGCTTATAATAAGCAAATCAATCATTTCTACTTGAAATTAAATGAGAGATTGTAGATAAATTTTGTATTGATTTATATGAATGATTGAAAGTGGATTTAACTCTAAATTGCATCTTAGTCTCATATTTTTATTCTCATTTTCATTCTAGTTTTAGTTTATTTTTCTACAATTTTAGTTAAATCTCCTCTTAATTTTTGGGCTAATTTGATTGAGTAATTTTATAATTTAATTCTTTCCCCATGGATCGACCAGTATTTGCATACGTACTGTGATTGTACGACGTGCGCTTGTTGTTTTATTACTACATTTTTGATGGAATTATAATAGATAGAATTTTCCATCATTCAACAAGTTTTTGGCGTCGTTTCCAGGAAAAGCAATTTGATTTTAATTTTACTCTTTGAATTAATTTTCTTATTATTTGCTCTTATCTTTATTTTAAATTTTTTTGTTGTGCATTGGTTAATTTCATTTCGTTCACTTGTTTGTTCTTTTGCGTTGTGCATTACTGTGCATCTGTTTGAAAAAAAGAGAAGTTTCTCTACATTGCATTTAATCTTTTGCTACATTGCTTTTTGTGTTATTCTCTCTTACACTGCCTTACTTTGTTCATTGTTTTTGTGTGTTTCAAGCGTCTCTGTTGGTTTTCATTGCATTTGCATATTCACTTCAGCCTGCATTTCCTCACAGGTTTTTTCTATACAAACTTTTGCTACAGCATTTGCATTTAGTTCTAAAAAAATTTACATTTGATTTGTGATAGTTTTCAAATTTCCACATTACATTTACAAGTACATTTTCATTTGCATTTGCATTTCTTTGCTATAGAATTTGCATTTACATTTTGCATTTGATTGTGTTTGTTTCCCACTTCCATACTTCTTTTCATTTTCAACCCAACTCCAACCTCAAACATCAGCGCTACCAACCTCTACCTGCTTCAAGCCACACCCGAACGTCACCAAACCACTACAGCTCCTACATTAGTTCCTCCTCCACTTGAACATGACCACTACCACACAAACCTGTCATCTCCATCCCTTCACAATCACACTTCTTCCAAAAACCTACCAGAATTCCAACTCCACCTCTTACAACCTCTTCAACAACTTGCATCACTGCATTCTCGAACAATCACCCTCCTCTACCAAACTGCTTCAATTCAACATCCTCTGCAAACTACTGCAACCTCCCATATAACTTGCATTGAAACACCTCACAAAAGAAAGTTAATCACACAAAAGAACACAAACAACCTTCAATCGCCTTTTTCATCACCTCACAAGCCCATCTTCTTCATCACCACCCTGCATCCTTTGTTATCAACCTCACCAAGCCACTCATCAGCAACCTGCTTCAAACCCAAAACCCACCATACAATTCCAAAATAAACATCAAACAAACTACTACTATAACCATCTTTCGCTATCTCCACACTTCAAAAACAAAACCAACTAGACACAATACCAGCATCATCCCACCAGCCAACCGCGACCATAATCCCCCTTCACACTACACTAACCAAAGTTCACTTTAGCGGCCAATATAGGCCACAATCACTATCCTATACCTCTCCAAACTGCTCTGCCACACTGGCCCTACTCCAACCATCACCCAACAACCAAACCCTCAAACCAAGAACTGCCAATCTCCTTTGCCCAAAAGTCACCTTCACCCAAATCATCATCGCAACTGTTCAAACTCCCTACCTCATTCGCCATCAACCTACGATCGAACCCCTCACTACAACCGCAAACATCAACTGCCTTCGACTTCCACTTCCTTCCCGTGCGCCCCACCAGAACTCGTCCTTCCTTCCAACCCAATTCATAGACCAAATCACAACCACCCATCCCTCTATCTCTAGCCTCATCAAAACCTCTAAATTGCGAAACTGAATTCCAAACCATCCCCGAATTTGCAACCATTCTACAATCATCTGAGACTGCAATTGAAATTCGTGTTCGATTTTTTTGTGGTTGCTAATTTTGATTTTTGCTAAAGTTGTTTAATTTTTTATTTGTATTTTGGGATATAAGCAGTGTTGTTGATTTTGTGTTGCATGTGTTCTCATCTATAAAAACAATTTGTTAATAGAAATGGCTTAGTCTTGTGGCCTTCTAAGTGAGTTTGATTGAGTTTATTTTATTTTTCTCACTTAAATGTTTTTAGTGTAAATTTGCTTCTTTCTATTTAAAAAAAAGAAAAAGAATCAACTTAAAAATCGTTTTGCTTTTGTTTTCGTTCTATCCTTACCATAAAAACAATTCATTTTCAACAATTTTTGCAGGTTGCACATTACGGGAAATCAAAGGAGAAAAATCGCTTGCTCTTCTCTCCTTGCCCAAAATTGCGCTAAAAAAATCGCTACTTTGAAATAAATAAATAATTCTGCACTCTCTGATATCTGTTCTTATCTCTTGAATTATTTTTCTTGCATTGTTGGTTGCTTACATTTATACATATATATATATATATTCAAAATGAAAATTCATTTTTAGTTGCATTGTTAATACACATTTAATTTCTGTTTTGCATTCATTTCATCCTTTTTTTCTAAGGGCAATACCCAACTTCACATAAGGTGGGGGATTTCATCACCCCTTCCTTGGCCCAAAAATTGTATATCATTTTAGAATTTGATTAATAATAATGATTAGACATTGGACTTAAGGTAGTCACGAGCTCATCTAGGGAAAAATTATATCTTGACAAGTTGATTTCTTTTAACAAATTATTTCCTGGTGTCTATACTACAATAAAGCAATAATCATTTATAAATATTACGGTGATTCGTAAATAGTATAGTGATTGTTTCTCTAAAGGTACTTAAACCCTTCGGCCGCATTGCTACGGTGATTCGTGGGGCACCGAAAACCTGTCCGTTACCTGGCTTTGAACTATTTTGTAGAATTAAGTCAAAGTCTAATTATACAATTTCAGGTTTGGAGCTACTAAGGATAGAAAATTTGTAGTTAAGTCCTTGCATTCATTTAGTTACATTAGTTTATGCATATACAAGAAAATACAAAAAAACTAAAAACTAAAAAATCCAAAAGTTAAAAAAATCACATTTACGTTAACTTAGTTTTTAAACAAAAAATCCAAAAAAAAATATTTTCAAAAACAAAAACTAAAAAAACAAAAAAATTGTAAAAAAATTAAAATCCAAAAAACAAAACAGAAATCCTACTTTTGAAAAATAAGTTCTTTTTGGTAAAAATTTTTCTTTTTAAAAAAAAGAAAAGAATTTTTTACTTCATTTCATTCTCTTAACCTTGTTTTTCACGTCTTTCACTCCTTGATCTTTTCACTTGTGCATGAGTACTTGGACTCGTGACACAACTACAAATCGTTTAGCTTGAACGAACGATCCTCCAACGATGGCTAATGAAAAAGCTCCACAAACTCTCATGGATAGAATCTTTCCTGACCAAGTTTCTATCCCTTCTTGTATCACCTTACCCGTCCTAACGGGTAATCACTTCGAAATTCATTCAAATCATATTGCCACGCTACCGATGGCAATTTTGAACACGGTACCCATACATCTTCTTAACAAAATTCGAACAAGTCTGTGCAACTATTAAACTTCAACAATTATGTGACGATGGAATCAAACTTCGGTTAATTCCATTCACCCTTACCAACTATGCTGAAAATGGTTGTACAGCTTACCTTTGAACTCAACCAAAACTTGGGATGAATTCGTTAAAGTTTTCTTAAAAAAATTCTACCCCTTGGAAAAGATGACCAAAATCCGAAATGAAATTGTAAACTTTCATCAATTCAGGGGTGAACCTTTTGGAAAATACTTTGAAAGATTTGAAGAGCTTTTGATAAAATGTCCACATTATAATTTTGAAAAATGGACTCTTTACCAAATCTTATACAATGGACATGAAAATAGTTCACGAACCATGCTTGGAACAATGTGCCAAGGCAATTTTCTCGTCCAACATCATGACGATGCTTGGCAATTCCTTGAAAACTTTGCCAAAAAATCATCCCAAAGGGAACGTTCTAACGAAAAATCATCTATTCATGATCGAACACACACTCGATAGGATCATCGTTGGCTTTGGAAGCGAAAATCGATGCGATGATCAATAAAATTCAAAAACGTTTTCTCATCCAATCAAATGAACTAAGCTTCCTAACCATTGCGTTAAAAATGTAACGACCCAAATCACATTGTCGATCAGTGTCCTCATTCGTTAGAACAATTCAATGCTTTTAACCAGGTTAAGAATGATCCATTTTCTCCAATGTACAATCCTAGTTGGAGAAATCGTCCTAACTTTGCATGGAACCAAAATAATCCTAACATGAATTTTGTTCGACCCAATTTTTAAGAATTTCCGAACAATGCTTCGAATCCTCCTTTCAGCCTAACCACTTTCAATAAAATTTTGTGCTTCCATCTCAAAATCAACCACAACAATCTTTCGCTCCCCAAGACAATAAATGAATGACTTTACTTGAGAAAAGTCTTGAAACTTTAGCTAAAGCGACCACTCAAAACCTCCAATCAAATAGCAATTTGCAAAATTTGTTAACCTCGTACATGCAAAATATGAGTCGATCAATTGCTAAACTCGAAATGCAAATAAGTCAATTAGCCACTTCTGTGAGTGAACGTGAACGATGCACGTTCCCAAGTCAACCAGTTCCGAACCCTATAAATCAAAACACGAACTTGAATCAAGCTCATGTCATTCAAGATAGCAATGTGAACCAAATGAATGCTATCACGACTTTGCATTCTGGTAAACTGATCGATAACCAAGTAGTCAATCCAACGATTTACCAAAAGCTCATCTTGACACTTTGAAAACGACAAGCCATTCTGAACAAAACATTGAGTTAAATATCGAATCAAATTCTAATCCAAATTCTTACTACTCAAGTAAACCAATCTACTGAGTATGAAATTCCATTTCCATATTGACTTCAACCTAAGAAACATTCCGATCAAATGGAAAAGATGTTGGAAATTTTCAAACAAGTCAAAGTGAACATTCTTCTCCTTGATATCGTTCAACAAGTCCCAACTTATGCTAAGTTTCTAAAGGACTTGTGTACTCAAAAATGACACACTCATGTACCCAAGAAAGCTTTCTTAGCTGCCAGCCTTAGTGTAGTTTTGTCTTAATTCCCGTAAAATACAAAGATCCTGAATGTCCGACAATCTCATGCATGATAAGAGATAAAACGATTAATAAATGCTTATTAGACTTGGGTGTGAGTGTTAATTTGATTCCTTATTCATGTTGCTAGCAACTTGGCTTGGGTGAGCGAAAAATGACAAAAGTAACTCTTCAATGTGCCGATCGTTCGATAAAGAAACCCGTGGGAGAAATCGAGGAGGTACTCATAAAAATCAATCAATTTATATTCCCCATCGATCATCTTCCTAGAGACACAACCTAT
Organism: Allium fistulosum; assembly: GCA_030737815.1. Classification (NCBI taxonomy): domain Eukaryota; kingdom Viridiplantae; phylum Streptophyta; class Magnoliopsida; order Asparagales; family Amaryllidaceae; genus Allium; species Allium fistulosum. The sequence continues at coordinate 369,649,424 of CM060902.1, read as the reverse complement.
GAATAATACGACGAGTCAAAATTCCATTGATATTAGGATGACCTTTCTTAGCCACTTTGAATGCCCTAATCAATTGTTGAAATGGCTCGATGAAAATTTCTTTTGGTAACATGACTTTGGACCTTAACATCTTCAATCTTGAAAATCAATCAAATGAACCACTTGACCAAATTTTGGAAGTTATCTCCATTTAAGAAAATTTTAACAATGAAACAGTTGACCTTAACAACGAATGCAAGACTGAATACGAACAAATGTTTCAAGACGAGCCTAACGAGATTGAAAATGCGCTTCTGTTTGAACCCCTTATGGTTGAGTCAGACCTTCAACCAATTTTTTGACTGAGCAACCTCCTAGGTTGGAACTCAAACCTTTTCCTGATCAACTTAAGTACGCATACTTAGGTGACAACAAAACATTTCATGTCATAATCTCTTCAAATCTTTCTCTTGATCGAGAAGCTTCCCTTCTTACAATTCTGTCGAAAAACAAAAAGGCAATTGGATGGTCGATTATCGATATTAATGGAATTAGTTTTGTTCAACATCGCATCCACTTAGTTAATGAAGCCAAGCCTGTTCATGATGTGCAACGAAGGCTTAACCCTAAAATAAAGGATGCAGTTTGTGATGAAATTCTTAAACTCCTTGATAACGCAATCATATATACCATCTCTGATAGTTCGTGGGTTAGGCCAATTCATGTTGTGCCTAAAAAGTCTGGATTTACCATTATCACGAACGACGCTAATGAACTCATTCCAACTCGTACTCAAATGGATTGGTGTGTTTGTACTGATTATCAAAAATTAAATGCTACAACACGTAAAGATCATTTCCTTCTTCCTTTCATTGACCGAATGCTTGAACGATTAGTCGGCCATGAATTCTATTGCTTTCTTGGTGGTTATTCCGGTTATAACAAAATTCCGATCGCTTTCAAAGATAGAGAGAAAATGACTTTCACATGTCCCTTTGGCACCTTTGTGTATCGATGTATGCCATTTAGCCTTTGCAACACTCTTGCTACTTTCCAAAGATGCATGGTCAGTATCTTTTCCGACATGGTCGAATGATATTTAGAAGTATTTATGGATGATTTTTCAATCTTCGAAAACTCTTTTTCCAAGTGCTTACACCATCTTGAAATGGTTCTAAGTCGATGAAACGTAAAACACTTAATGTTAAATTGGGAAAAATGGCATTTTATAGTTAAACATGGCATTGTCCTTGGGCATGTCATTTCAAACAAAGGCATCGAGGTAGATAAAGCGAAAGTTAATGTAATTGCAAATCTACCATTCCTAAATCTTTCAAGGACATTCGTTCATTTCTAGGACATGCTGGTTTTTATCGATGCTTTGTGAAAACTTTAGTAAAATTGCTCGACCTCCGACGACTCTTCTTAGAAAAGACGTTCCATTCAACTTTAATTCTGATTTTGTTTCTGCTTTTGAACGTCTTAAAAATGAACTCATTTTTGCTCCCATCATTAGTCCACCCAACTGGCATCTTCCTTTTGAAATAATGTGTGACGCCTCTAACTTTGCAGTTGGTGCTGTCTTAGGACAATGCATAGACAAAATTCTTCATGTCATTTACTACGCTGGTATGATTTTAAACGATGCTCAACTCAATTACATGACCACTGAGAAAGAGCTTCTAGCGGTAGTCTTTGGGTATAAAAAGTTCCAACCTTATTTGATCGGCTCACACATTATGGTTTATATTGACCACTTCGCTCTTAGAACCTTTTCACTAAAAAGGATGCTAAGTCCTATTTGATCCGTTGGATCCTTTTACTCTAAGAATTTGACCTTATGATCAAAAACAAAAAAGGATCTGAAAATGTCATTGTTGATCATCTTGTTCTTCTTCCAAGCGCACCATCTTCTTTACCCATTAACGAGAACTTTCTTGATGAGCAGCTCCTTTCAGTTTCTGCCGATATGTTATATGCCGATATAGTGAACTATTTAGTCACTAAGGAAATTCCTTCATTTTGGTCGAAACAAGATAAATATAAATTTCTTTCCCAAGTCAAGTACTTCTATTGGGATGACCATACTTGTTTAAGTATTGTTCTGACCAAATCATTCGATGTTGCATCCAGATTGCGAAATAAAGAGTGTTCTTTCGGTTTGTCATTTCCAAGCTTGTGGTGGTCATTTAGGTCTAAAGAAAACAACGGAAAAGGTACTTCAACGTGGTTTTTACTGGCCTACGCTTTTCAAAGATGAATTTGAGTTTTGTAAAACTTGTGATCGCTGCCAAATGTTAGGAAAAATCTCTCAATGAAACTTGATGCCTTTGAACCCCATTCTCACGATCAAAATCTTTGACGTTTGGGGTACTGACTTTATGGGATCGTTTTCCAACTCTTTCGAAAATATGTACATTCTTCTTGTTGTTGATTATGTCTCTAAATGGGTTGAAGCCATTCCATGTAAAATAAATGACCACAAAGTTGTTGTGAAATTCATAAAAGAAAATGTGAGTAACATTGTATTGTATAATATGGAATATTAAACAATCTATCTACTTGTATAGGAAGTAAGTATAAAAGTAAAGTAGTAAAGTAAATGACACCGGGAAATTTTCACTACAACAAAAGTTGTTATTGGTTGCATTTGTTAGTAGCACTTAATGTTATATGCAACAGTTGATCATTTTAAAATATAAAAAACAATAAAGAAATGCAACCGATTGACTCCCGCCAACATTTCACTAAAATTTTGCTGGAATTTTATGCGGCCGCTCCGATCTCTTTTTACACTTAACATTTTCTTTGTCCTTCTCAAATGACGATGAAAACCCCAAAAAAAAACTTGTTCAGAAACTCTGAATCTCTCTCATCCTTTTTTATCAATTATCAGTCGATATGCTTCGTCACAAAATTCCTTATCTTTTAGCTCGCGAAATTCGACTCATCTATCCTCCTCAAACCTTAGCACCTGAAATATGGCTGAAAAATTCGTCCTCTACCTTGCATAATTCAGCTCTTATGAGGTAATTTAAAAACCAATTTTCTTCTCTGTTGCCATTTTGAACTGGATTGGATCAGTTTTGTTTGAGGTTGTTATTTGAACTGGTTTCCGTTTATCCAAAATGTAAATTGGTTGATTCTTAGCTTATGTTGTTAGAGTTAGTTGCTTGAATTGGTTGATTTCGGTTTATCCAAAATTTGCTAAGCTATTTATTTTTCTGTTTAGCATTGTTAAATGTATTTTTTGAGTATTCGGTATCATTATTGACCTTTATATCTCAGTTGCTAACTTAGTGCTTTGACCAAATAAACTGTCATTTGGATAACTTATCTATTCTAGAAGAACATTTCTTTTGATGCTTGAAGGGCTCTTGCCTTAGATTCTTAGAACACAATTTAGATATGGTCCTTGACTATAATTTTTTTATATATATACTTCATTTAACAGTTGCAATAGGAGATTTATATCGGTAGAGTACACATGAAGCGTAGGAGATATAGTGAAGAAGCATGATCAAAAACTCCATATTGATGGTTTCATCTCATTTATTTGGTCAGGATGGATATTGGCCAAACCGATTCACTTTTGTGTATGTGCTTTTATGTGAGTTCAGGTGTGTGTGCTGATTGGGTTAGTGCGAGAATGGGATGAGCGTGTGAGCTGCTTGAGTGCGTGCATGCGTATAGTGTATGGCTGAATGTGTAATATGCATTTTGTGTAGGAGAGAATGCATGTATGGCGTGTGTTCATGGGTGAACAGCAGTGAAGTATATGCAGGTGTGTATGTGTGCGTTGAGTATTCCGATATGTGAGTTGTGTTGGTATATATGTACGAGCATTGTGTGTGAGAGAGTAACTGAGTTTTCTGTATAAATTAAAGTGTGCGTGTATATGAATCTATGTTTACAAGAGGGCAAGTCAAATTAAACAATAGAATGCGAGCCATTTATTATTATATCATGTACAATACTTAGACATCTACTGCAATTACTTACATATATAAAGTTAGATAATGAAGCTCTAGTATTATGTGCCACATGAGCCTATGTATTAAATATGTGTTGAATTTGCTTGATTATTGCTAGTTTAATTTTGTTTTGTGCGTCCTTTGTTAAACTGATTTTGGATGCGTCCTTTTGAGTATTTTTTTAGTTGCCGCATTTAATTTCTTTGCATGTTTATTTACACTACACTTTGTATTGCTATATCTGTATACTACTTGTGAACCGCTGTTTGCGAGATAGTGCAAAATGGTGTATTGCATGTGTTGTATGTGTGTGATGTGTAATATTAAGTGAGTTAAGTCTCACAACTGCATCTATATTATTTGCAAGTTATATATATCGAACATCGATTGAATTGCTTGTTGAATAGTTTGGTTTAGATATTAGATTGATTGATTGTTGGGTGATGATTTTGTACTCAGTCAATATTGAGATGAAAGGGTCAACTTACAAGCGGAATCATGTCCATTTGCGAACTAAAATAAATATTTATTTGTATATCAATGTGTGTTAATTTTATGTCTGATTAGAGTTCAATGGAACTCAACTCAGGTCATGCGATATTTATATCGTTATTTATTTATATGTTTGTGCAGAAATTTTACTCCATAATTCTATTTATATAGATATTTATTTATTGCTCATTTTAATGAATGGTTGGAAAACTTAGAAAAAGGCATTTAAGAGTTTTGAAATCTTCATAAAAGTATTTTATGAATATTTTAATAAATCATAAATAATCTATATACATTTAAATTCATGACCATTTTTATTTTAAAAATATAAATAAAAAGATGCAGCTACAATCAACTAGTTTCTTCCACTGTCATTGCATCTGAAACACAAAATTAAATAGTTTTTTAGATGAAGAATAATAGGATTATCTCCAGTATAACACAGTTTGGTCATATTGTCATTTGTGGAGTAGCACTATATTCATCTATTTCCGAATGAATTTGGTACAGCCTTCAATGGCATGACAATGAATGGTTGAGCAGTTGAATTCTTATTTTGAATCTTGCCTCTCTTTCTTAAGATAACACTATGGACTTGTATTGCTCACATAATTACTGCAGTGATAGGATCTGGTGTTTTGTCTCTTGCATGGAGCACTACGCAGTTAGGGTACATAGTGGGTCCAGTCTCCATGATTTGCTTCGCCTTCGTCACTTTTGTCTCTGCCTCTCTTCTTTCAGATTGTTATAGATTTCCACATCCTGTAACTGGAACACGGAACTATTCCTATATGGATGTTGTTAGAGTTTATCTAGGTTAACATTTTGATTTCACAAGCTTTTTGTTTATGCGGATATTTTACTTTCAAACATCATACTTGTATAACATACAATTTTTTGGTAGTTCAGGTGAAAAGCAAACATGGATATGCGGTATAATTCAATATATTAGCTTCTATGGCAATTGTGTTGGTTATGCTATCACTACACCTACCAGTATTAGGTATTTGAATTGAATTATGAAGTTTTGAGAACAAAAACCAAAGAAACTAAAATTCCTAAAGTACTTATAATTAATCCAGGGCAATTCAAGAATCAAACTGATTTCATAAAGAAGGGCATGATGCACCACGTTCATATGGCATTCTAAATTTCACTTTATTATTTGGAGGTGTTCAAATAATTTTATCCCAAATTCCAGATCTTCACAACATGACATGGATCTCTATCATTATCGCAATTATGTCTTTCTGCTACTCTTCAATCGGACTAGGACTTGGCTTAGCCAAAGTTATAGGTAATGCCCATATGTTCTATGTTTTTCTCATGTAATAGCTCATTTTTGTTTTACATATAACATACTTCTGAGATATATAAGGATATAATGGGCATTTCTTGTGCTATAAACACATATAGGTCTCAATTTTATGCTTACAGAATAATTCATATGCATTTCCTTAACTTCAAAATTTCATACGTATGCATCAATTTCACTACAGAAAATGGAAGGATTAGTGGAGGAATAGGAGGAGTTCCTCAGGCAACTCCAGTTCAAAAAGTTTGGACAGTTTCACAAGCCTTAGGATACATTGCATTTGCATATCCTTATTCCTACATCCTCTTGGAAATACAAGTATAGTAATGATACTACGATGCTCTTTCACATAATAGGATATCTATTCTCACAGCTAGATCTAAATTTCTTTTATGGATGTAGGATACATTGAAATTGATACTTGAGAGTGAAGATCATTTATCTTCTTTGTTTGGAACTATTAATTACTAGAGAGTCTAGATGCATGCATTAGTAAAATATAATAAACTCTATTCTTTCGTTATATACACATATATAATTTCAAGTCTATTGTGAGAATTTTCATGAGTTCAAACAAAGTGTACTATAACAAATATGATAGAAATGCTAATTTCATACCACATACATTTTGTTTTCCAATCTACTTTACTAATCAAAGACATAATTGAAGTAAAAAGAAAGAAAAAAATCTTGTCAAATGGAAATTGTTGTAAATTGAGTTACAGGCTTTTTTCTTCTTTCTAATGTAAATTGAGTTATAAACTGTTGTAAATTTTGTCGGCTGTGTGTTTTTTGACTTGTTGTTGTAGTAAAATTGCCAATGTTGCTTCAAGCGATGGTGGTGGTTTTGGGGCATTTACTTCAAGAGGCAAATATGGTGAAGCTGGTTCGGGTGTTGGTTTTAATAAAGCTGGTTCGGGTGGTGGATCTACTGGTCTTGGTCTGGGTGGTGGATCTGCTGGTCTTGGTCCGGGTGGTGGATTTGGCTGTAGTGCAACTAATAATGCTGGTGGTGGTTTTGGGGCAGCTGGAGCAGGTTCTTGATTTAAATCAGGTATGGTTTTAGGTGTGCAGTTATCTAATTGTTAATCGGCACCTAAATAACAATAGGTAATTCGTTTATAAGTGCAGTTATTAACATGAGTTTTGCTTCCTATATTTGAAGATTATTCTAAAAAATGGTGACATTAACTTATAAGTGTGTATAGTTAACATGAGTTTTCCTTCCTATATTTAAAGATTATTCTAAAAAATGGTGACATTAATTTATAAGTGTGTGTGTATTGAAAATAAAACACAAACATGCACATCATACAAAAGAATTAATTTGCAAAATTTGAATTACACTTCTAACAGGTTACATGTTAAGCATTCAACTGGTACATGCATATATCATTCAGAATTATTGGATATGGATGAAATTCATTCAGAAATTGTGAAGTCTGTGAATAAGTTAGAATTTATGTTGTACTTGAATGATTTAGGTGTACTTGAATAAGTTAGAATTTATGTATGTGAATAAGTTAGAATTCATTCAGAAATGAATGAGTTGTTGTACTTGAATGATTTATGTGAATATGCAACAATGTGAATAAGTTAGAATTTATGTTGGAATTTACTATGATCAGGCTTATCAAAATATGGTATTTATGTTGTATATATTAACTGTAATTAGTCGGTGGTTTAATCCATCAGTAGCCATAAGTTCTATCGACTAATTGTACGTACTTAAAGATAATTTATGATCCTAAGTTTCCAGTCATTTTACATACTAGGACCATATTATATTATATTATTATCCCATATTTTTATCAACAAATGCATCTATCGTTATGAATTTTTTGAATCTGTGTTTGGTTGTATCCATATGGGTCTGGCAGACTTCTTACACCTACCTAATTTCACTATCTAAAATAATTCATGTACACTTATATTTTCAACTGTGTTCGAGTATACGAAAATCTGTGTTTGAGTATATGAAAATGTACAGGCGGAGATAAAATGTACAAAACATTGATGACAAATCTTCATTTTCATTTTATTCTTGGCCAAAACTAACGTGCACATTATTTTAGTTTTCATATTCAGTTGTGCATATTCAGTTGAACATAAGATTGCACATATTCAGTTGTGCATAACTTTAGTCTCATTGTTTTCTCAGTATTGATTATAACTTGAGTCTCACTGTTGATTATATTTTGTCTACAGGTAGGTGTTTCTGAAGAATGAGCAGTAGCAGCACTAGTTTATCGTACTTGTTAGGTAGTTTGGTTGTTTATTGTACTTGCTTACTTCAGATGTTTATGGTACTTTAACTACAGCAGTAGCATATTGTTTGTGGTACGTAGTTCGGTTGTGTAAACTTCTATGTACGGTTAACCTTTTGTCTTCAAACTACTGTTCGGTTGTGTAAACTTCTATGTACGGTTAACATATTGTTTATGTTAGTGCTTTTGTTTATGTATTTTGTGGTTTTTAAATGTGTATGTGTATATGTATATTTATTTTGCGGTTGTTTAATGTGTATGTGTTTATGTATTATGTTATAAGCTATGAACAAGATTGAACTGGAGGTAATGTATAGGCAGAGCTGGAATATTTTTAGTAGCGTTTCGAAAACGCTACTAAAAAACGCTACCAAAATATTTTTGAGCAGACCAAGTACATTTTGGTAGCGTTTTATACACGCTGCAAAAAAAGAATTTAGTGGCGTTTCATAAACGCTGCAGTAAAACGATTTATGGTAGCGTTGAAATAAGTGCAACTAAAAATAAGGTATTTTTAGTCGCGGGCTTTATAACAGCGTTTATCAAAACGCTGCTAAAACTTTTAGTAGCGTTTTTTGAGCGCTACTAAAAATCAAAATTCTTGTAGTGTTTATACTGGTTCGAACTTCCCGTTCTAAATCCATTCTCAGACTCCTTTTGGAATTCAACTATCAACCCTCTCTTAACCTAGAGGAACATGTATTACACTGCCCGAGCAACTGAACAATACTTCAACCGCCTAAGCAACTAAGTAGGACCTTAAACCCCTGAGCAACCGAACAGGACTTCAAAAAAAATATGACTGATTGTGCTCTTTGAATAGCATAGATAAGTCTTTAGAGTACACCCTTCCTATAATCTTCTCCTTTGTGGTATATCATGTATTTCGCGAAGAAAGGAAGTTTATTGATCATAAAAGAATAAACTTGAATATACAAGTGATCGATAGAGTGTTTATGCGTAGAATGCCTTTGAGTTTAAATAGCAAGAATGGATAGGATTAAGAAATAGAAAATTGATTAACACGATGTTGGATTTCTTTGCTATTTATACAAATTAAAAGGTTGTATATGTTCATGAAGAGCATCCATGAAGAGATAAGAAAGTATCTTCTGAATCAAGAGTTGTTCCTGTTCAAAAACTAGCTATTATGAAGCTTCGACCGTTTGAATTAAATATTCCAGCCAACTGAATCGAGTAAAATTTGAAACAGCAAGAAATTAGAGTAAATAGACCCAATTCAGGCGTTTGAATATTATAAGTCAGTTGGCTAAATGTTCTTAATATTTTTTGTGCACATACAACATTCCGACGACTAAGAGGGACCTTTCAGCCAGCTGAATGTAATGTTTTTGTGCAGTTCCTTTGTTATGTGTGTATGTGTATACCATTGCGGAGAGATTTTAACATATTTCTACATCTAGACACACTTAACAATACATTATAGTAACAATCTGGAATTTGGTCTTCATATGTATGTGATTATCTTCTCCTACAAGCTTGGTTAGTTCATATAATATTGACTTATATAGTTGTCACAATCGAAACATCAAAGTTTGAGGTTCTAACATTCTCCCCCTTTTTTATGACGACAATTATGTAAGTTTTAAATATAGAGATTCAATCTATCTACTTGTACAGAATGTAAGTATAAAAATAAAGCAGTAAAGTAAATGACACCAGGAATTTTTATACCGGTTCGAACTTCCCGTACTACGTCCAGTCCCAGACTCCTTCTTAAATTCAACTATCAACCTTCTCCTAACCTGGAGGAACATGTATTACACTGCCCAAGCAACTGAACAAGACTTCAACCGCCTAAGCAATAGAGTATGACTTTAAACTTCTGAGCAACCGAACAGGACTTCAAAAAAAATCTGACTGAATGTGCTCTTTAAATAGCACATATAAGTCTTTAGAGTACACCCTTCCTATAATCTTCTCCTTTGTGGTATATCGTGTATTTCATGAAGAAAGGAAGTTTATTTGATCATAAAAGAATAAACTTGAACATACAAGTGATTAATATAGTGTTTATGCGTAGAATGCCTTTGAGTGTAAATAGCAAGAATGGATAGGATTAAGAAATAGAAAATTGATTAACACCATGTTGGATTTCTTTGCTATTTATAGAAATTAAAAGGTCGTATACGTTCATGAAGAGCAGCCATGAAGAGATATGAAAGTATCTTATGAATTAAGAGTTGTTCCTATTCATAGAAGAGAAGCACTCTTTCAAAAACTAGCTGTTATGAAGCTTCGGCCGTGTGAATTAAATATTCCAGCTAGCTTAGTCGAGTAAATTTGAAACAACAAGAAATTAGAGTAAAATAGACCTAATTTAGCCGTCTGAATATTATTGGTCAGCCGGCTGAATGTTCTTAATATTTTTTGTGCACATACACCATTCAGACGGTTGAGAGGGACCTTTTTGCCGGTTGAATGTAATGTTTTTGTGCAGTTCCTTTGTTATGTGTGTATGTGTATACCATTGCGGAGAGATTTTAACATATTTCTACATCTAGACACACTCAACAATACGTTATAGCAAAAATCGGGAATCTGGTCTTCATATGTTTGTGATTATCTTCTCCTGCAAACTTGGTTAGTTCATATAATATTTACTTATATAGTTGTCACAATCAGGACATCAAAGTTCGAGGTTCTAACATTCTTTCCTTTTTTATGATGACAACTATGTAAGTTTTAAATATACAGATTCAATTTTTCTTCCCCTGGCTCAATAATCCCTCTATCAATATGATTACCTTATTCTCCCCCTTTGTCATCGACAAAAAGAAAACAATTATCGATATGAGAAATATCATAAACTGGTAAGAATTAAAACATAAACATCACAAATTTCAAAACACATAAATACATATAGATATTGCTCATAAACATATGTAAACATCTCACATAAACTTACATAAGCATTGCATATAAACATACATAGACATTGCACATAAAAACATGACAATATTTACTTCACACAACACGATAACACATAAACATCACAAATTTGCAAATGGTCATGTTAGAAAACAAGACAAAAACATTCCCTAACCCCACAAAATAACCATAAAACATATTGTCACGAATTATAACATCCAAAGAGCACAACAAATATTATATAAATTTGTTCTTAAAGCAAAGTAGTCATGAAATAAAAGATAGAGTTATGTTTAGATAATTATGAAAAACATACTATATCAATCTTCCCCCCTTCTTCTTCCTTTCCTTCTTCCTCCGAAGATATCCAAGTAAACGGTGCCGGATTTTCAAGAATTTCCATCGATGTGGATACGGAGCAAGAAAATTTTTCCCAAAGATTATTCATAAAAACCTTTTATTGAGTTTAGCTTTTTGTTTGTCTTCAGAACCCAAATCTTAATAGATTTTGGATTATTAAAGCCTTTTAAACCAGGTTTTATAAAGGGTAAGTTTGGCTCACATCCCTAATAAGTTTCAAAATAAACAAAACATCCTTCACATACAAAACTTACATTTCCGCCCCCTATTTTCAAATTCGCGCAAGCAAAAATACACAAATACCCTTTATGTTTTTAACATTTCAAACGCGTATAACTTTATGTACAAAAACCGGATCAACAAACCGTTTTCACCAAAAAATCACAAATTTTATGATCTTCGAAATGAGATCCATTGTTGATACCAAAAATTCATATTTGTAGTAAAGTTGCAATTATTTCAAATATTTGCAGACAATTCAGCAAATATTGAACATTTTCGATTTTTTTTTCAAATTTATAAAAATTGCAAAAAATGCAGATATTTTTGCAACTATATAGTATATTTGCAGAAATGTCTGCAACTATTGGGTATAGTTGTAGAAATTTATGCAACTATATTGTATAGTTGCAGAAATATCTGCAACTATTGCATATAGTTGCAGACATTTCTACAACTATTGCGTATAGTTGCAGAAATTTCTGCAACTATTGCGTATAGTTGCAGAAATTTCTGCAACTATTGCGTATAGTTGCAGAAATAACTGCAACTATTGCGTATAGTTGCAGACATTTCTGCAACTATTGCATATAGTTGCAGAAATGCAACTATTGCAAATAATTGTAGAATTGTCTGCAACTATTTGCAATAGTTGCAGAAATTTCTGCAACTATTGCGTATAGTTGCAGACATTTCTGCAACTATTGCATATAGTTGCACAAATGCAACTATTGCGTATAGTTGCAGAAATGTCTGCAACTATTGCGTATAGTTGTAGAAATTTCTGCAACTATCGCATATATTTGCAGAAATTTGTTGTGATTATTTATAACTGCAAATATTAAGAATATCATATTTCAATAAAAAAAACTTGATTCGTCTTCAATTTAATTGCAGTTTTCCATTTAAATCGAAAAATAAGAAGAAGAATTAGAGCTCGACATTGTAGCGCAGGGGTAATTTGGGGAATAAATTAGCGGAAAACAGAAATAGGGATGTAGAAAATATGTTTTTTATGACAGGGATCTGCTGTGATATTAAGTTTCATTTTAAAGATGTGTGACTAATTTTCACTTTTATAAAAGTATTATCTTTCTTTTTAAAGTTTGTGTATAAAGAACTATTATTTTTAGGAATAGTTTTTTCATTTTATTATATACTAATCCTTTTTGTTTGAAATAGCTTGTGAATTTTCTATAATTCTAGAAAGATTTTCTCTTCCTTTATTAAAATTAGAAATATTCTTAGTTATATTCTCTACTTTTGTTTTATGACTAGAGATATTTAATTCTAATATTTTAACAGTAGATTTTAATTTGTGATTCTCAGAAAAAATACCATTCTTTTCTTTTTGGGTTTCTATTTCCATACTTAGCATCGTAAGTTGAGAGGTTATACTAGAACAAGATTCTTGAGTGATTACAAGTTCTTCTTCTAAAATTTTCTTCTCATCTTTTAACATATCTACTTCAAATTCAGTTCTAGTTAACTTTTCAAGTGTATCTTTATATTTTCTTTTGATATTCCTTAGTTTATCTAGTAGTCTTGAGTTTATATCAACTAAATCGTCAAAAGAAAGATCACTTACATCGTCATTTGTAGCCAAAAAGCATAAATTGGTTTGTTTTGTGTCACTATCACTATCTAATAAGGAAGGGGATTCTGAATTATCCCATGTAATAGAAAATTCTTGCCTCTTCTTATATTTGTCTCTTTTGTTCTTGTAGTTATACCTGTCTTTCTTACGATCGGGACAGTCCTTTTTATGTGACCCTTTTTGTGACATGCATTCGAGAGTTGAAGTTGATGGTTTGTTGGTGTTCTTGTTATTTCCAAATTTATTTCTCTTTCTAAATTTCAAAAACTCTTTGAAATTTTTAGCTATAAACGCCATATCATCTTCATCCGAATCTGATTTTTTATTTTCGGCCTGGAATGCTATTGTCTTTTTATCTTGTGTATGAACTCTTTTTGCCTGTAAATTTACTTTATATGACATTAGATTATCTATCAACTCTTCTGGTTTTATGGTTGAAATGTCATTAGCTTCTTCAATTTCTAAGACTTTTCGTTCCCATTCATCCATTAAAGAGTTGAGTATTTTTGAAACAATATCAAAATCTATGTATTTTTCTTCTAATGCCAAAAGTGAATGATATATGTCTTGAAATCTGGAATACATTTCATTTATAGTTTCATTTTACTTCAATCTAAAGTTCTGGAACTGATTCTTAAGCATAGAAATCTTGCTTTGTTTAACTTTGTTATTACCTTCATGTGTAACTTTAAGTGTACGTCAAATTTCATATGCCAAACTACACATAATAACTCTATTAAACTTATTTTTGTCTAATGAACAAAATAACATATCCACGGCTTTAGCATTTGCAATAGCATCTAATTTTTGTGTGTATACCAATGCGCATATGGTGTAGTAGGCATAGTGTATTCATCTTGAGTGATATTTCAAGTACCATATCCATTTGCTTGCATATAAATTCTCATTCTAGTTGACCAATAATTATAGTTTAATACATTAAACAGTGGTGGTCGTGCAGTGGATTGACCTTCAATAAAACTTGTGCTAGTGTTATTTCCATATTATTTGAATATCAAATAACTGTGTTATAGTTATCTGATGACCTTGGTCTGATACCAAATGTGAGTAACTATGGATCGTATAATATGGAATATTAAACAATCTATCTACTTGTATAGAATGTAAGTATAAAAGTAAACCAGTAAAGTAAATGACATTGGGAATTTTTATACTGTTTCGAACTTCCCATTCTACGTCCAGTCCTAGAGTACTTCTGGAATTCAACTATCAACCCTCTCTTAACCCGGAGAAACAGTTATTACACTGCTTGAGCAACTGAACAAGGCTTCAACCACCTAAGCAATAGAGTAGGACTTTAAACCTCTGAGCAACCGAATCCGACTTCAAAAAAAATCTGACCGATTGTGCTCTTTGAATAGCACAAATAGGTTTTTGAGTACACCTTTCCTATAATCTTCTCCTTTGTGGTATATTCTTTATTTCGTGAAGAAAGGAAGTATATTTGTTCATAAAAGAATAAACATGAATATACGAGTGATCAATAGAGTGTTTATGGGTAGAATGCCTTTGAGTGTAAATGGCAAGAATGGATAGAATTAAGAAATACAAAATTGATTAACACGATGTTGGATTTCTTTGCTATTTATAGAAATTAAAAGGTTGTATAAGTTCATGAAGAGTAGCCATGAAGGGATATGAAAGTATCTTCTGTATCAAGAGTTGTTCCTCTTCATGGAAGAGAAGCACCCTTTCAAAAACTAGCCGTTATGAAGCTTCATCCGTCTGAATTAAATATTCCAGCCAGCTGAATCGAGTAAAATTTGAAACAGCAAGAAATTAGTGTAAAACAAACACAATTCAGCTGTTTGAATATTATGGGTCAACCGGCTGAATCTTCTTAATATTTTTTGTGCACATACACCATTCAGACGGCTGAGATGGACCTTTCAACCGGCTGAATGTAATGTTTTTGTGCAGTACCTTTGTTATGTGTGTATGCGTATACCTTTTCGGAGAGATTTTAACATATTTCTACATCTAGACTCACTATAGCAACAATCTAAAATCTGGTTTTCATATGTTTGTGATTATCTTCTACTTCAAACTTGGTTAGTTCATATAATATTTACTTATATAGTTGTCATAATCGAAACATCAAAGTTCGAGGTTCTAACATTCTCTCCTTTTTTTATGATGAAAACTATGTAAGTTTTAAATATAGAGATTCAATTTTTCTCCCCCTAACTCGATACTCCCCCTATCAATATAATTACCTTATTCTCCCCCTTTGACATCGACAAAAAGAAAACAACTAGTCGATAGGAGAAATATCATAAATTGGTAAGAATTAGAACATAAACATCATAAAATTCAAAAAAAAAAATGTAGGTATTGCTCATAAACATATGTAGACATTTCACAAAAACATACATAAGCATTGCATATAAACATATATAGACATTGCACATAAAAACATGACAATATTTACTTCACAAAACACACTAACACATAAACATCACAAATTTGCAAATGGTCATGTCAGAAAATAAGACAAAAACATTCCCTAACCACACAAAATAGCCATAAAACATATTGTCACGAATTAAAACATCCAAAGAGCATAACAAATATTACATAAATGTGTTCTTAAAGTGAAGTAGTCATGAAATTAAAGATAGAGTTATGTTTAAATAATCTTGAAAAACATACCAAATCAATCTTCCCTCCCTTCTTCCTCTTCCTCTCCTTCTTCCTCCGAAAGATGTCCAAATAAA
The DNA here is from genome assembly GCA_030737815.1 of Allium fistulosum. NCBI lineage: Eukaryota > Viridiplantae > Streptophyta > Magnoliopsida > Asparagales > Amaryllidaceae > Allium > Allium fistulosum. The sequence goes on along the minus strand of CM060902.1, from coordinate 369,633,591 downwards.
CAGTGTTGGATTTTCAAGAATTTTCGTTGATGTGGATCAGGAGCAAGAAATTTTTCCTAAAGCTTATTCAAAAAACCTTTTATTGAGTTTATCTTTTTATTTGTCTTCAAAACACAAATCTTAGTAGATTCTGGATCATTAAATCCTTTTAAAACAGGTTTTACAAAAGTATTATCTTTCTTTTTAAAGTTTGTATATAAAGAACTATTATTTTTAGGAATAGTTTTTGTCATTTTATTATATCCTAGTCCTTTTTGTTTGAAATAGCCTGTGAACTTTCTACAATTCTAGAAATATTTTCCCTTCCTTTATTAAAATTAGAAACGTTCTTAGTTATATTCTATACTTTTGCTATAAGACTCGAGATATCTAATTCTAATATTTTAACAGTAGATTTCAATTCGTGATTCTCAGATAAAAAAAATATCATTCTTTTCTTTTTGAGTTTCTATTTCCTTACTTAGCATCGTAAGCTGAGAGATTGTATTAGAACAAGATTCTTGGGTGATTACAAGTTCTTCTTCTAAAATTTTCTTCTCATCTTTTAACATACCTACTTCAATTTCAGTTTTATTTAACTTTTCAAGTATATCTTTATATTTTTTTCGATATTCCTTAGTTTATCGAGTAGTTCTGACTTCTCATTCTACATCTAGTCTTAGACTCCTTCTGGAATTCAATTATCAAGCCTCTCTTAACCCAGAGGAACAAGTATTACACCGCCCGAGCAACTGAACAGACTTCAACCGCCTAAGGAACAAAGTAGGACTTTAAACCCCTGAGCAACCGAAGAGGACTTCAAAAAAAATCTGACTGCTTGTGCACTTTAAATAGCACAGATAAGTATTTAGAGTACAACCTTCCTATAATCTTCTCCTTTGTGGTATATCGTGTATTTTGTAAAGAAAGGAAGTTTATTTGATCATAAAAGAATAAACTTAAATATACAAGTGATCAATAGAGTGTTTATGCATAGAATGTCTTTGAGTGTAAATATCAAGAATGGATAGGATTAAGAAATAGAAAATTGATTAACATGATGTTGGATTTCTTTGCTATTTATAGAAATTAAAAGGTTGTGTACGTTCATGAAGAGCAGCCATGAAGAGATATGAAAGTATCTTATGAATCAAGAGTTGTTTCTGTTCATGGAACAGAAGCACTCTTTCAAAAACTAGTCGTTATAAAGCTTCAGCCGTCTGAATTAAATATTCGAGCCAGTTGAATCGAGTAAAATTTGAAACAGCAAGAAATTTGTGTAAAACAGACACAATTCACCGTTTGAATATTATCGATCAGCCGGATGAATGTTCTTAATATTTTTTGTGCACGTACACCATTCAGATAATTAAGAGGGACCTTTCAGCCGACTGAGTGTAATGTTTTTGTGCAGTTCCTTTGTTATGTGTGTATGTGTATACCATTTTGGAGAGATTTTAACATATTTCTACATCTAAATTTACTTAACAATACGTTGTAGCCACAATCTGGAATCCGGTCTTCGTATGTGTGTGATTATCTTATCCTGCAAACTTGGTTATTTCATATGATATTTACTTATACAGTTGTCACAATCGAATCATCAAAATTTGAGGTTCTAACAGAGAACATCTTTTCGTGGTTTGGAACACCTCGCACAATTATAAGCGATAATGGAAACCATTTCTGTAATCGATCATTTGAAACTTTAATAAAGAAATACCCGATAACCCACTAGTTAGCCACTCCTTATCATCCTCAAACCTGTGGTCAAGTTGAAGTTTAAAATCGCCAAATCAAGCAAACTTTGGAGAAAACTATAAATAAAAATAATAAAGATTGATCATAAAACTTGACAAATGCGCTTTAGGCTTATAGAACTACGTATAAAACTAATCTTGGGATGTCTCCTTTTAGGTTTTTTTATGGTAAAGTGTGTTATTTACTTGTTGAACATGAACATAAAGCGTTGTGAGTGATTAAGAACATATACTTTGATCTTGAAAATGCTGGCAAAAACAAAAAATTGCAACTCAATGAATTAGAGGAGATTAGAAATAGCACGTATGAAAATGAGAAATTTACAAAGAAAGAACAAAAGTTTTTCATGATAAGGCAATCCAAAGAAAAACATTTTCGCCAAGCCAAAGAGTTCTTTTGTATGACTCTCGACTTTATTTGTTCCCTAAGAAATAAAAATCAAGGTGGACAGGGCCATACGTGGTGCGTACTGTTTTTCCACACGATGCCATAGAAATAGAAAACCCTAGGGATGGATTGATTTTTAAAGTCAATAGTCATCGTTTAAAACCTTACTTGGGGTGGGCAAGTGATCGAGAGGAGGAGCTCATGATTCTTTATGAGCTGCACTACATCTAGTAAGAAATTTTAACCCTCTCTTGTAAATATATACAATTTTTTCTCCGTTACACTCAATATATCATGCATTGACTGTGGGGACACAATCAAAATCAAGTATGGAGGGGGGTCTCATGTTTATTTTGAATTTTCATGTTTAATTTTTTGCATTTTCTTTTAAGAAACAAAATGAAACCCAAAAACAAAATATATTTTTTCCTAGTATATTGATTTACTTTTGAAGAAACACGATAGAATAAGTACATGTTTTTTGTTACTAAATTTAAATTTTTGAAAAATTACTTGTCTCAACAAAAATAAAAAGAAAGATATTATTACAAGCAACTATGGTTTAACTAGTATATAGGAAGGTTCGTAGGTGATAATTACGAAGTATATCCTAATTGTAATCTTTGTTAAAAGAGTGGTTGATTTAAAGTAAAGGCGATAATATTTTTTATCTTCTAAGTAAAGTGGTGCTAAGATGATTTTGCATAACTCTCTCTTTTTTTAAACAAAATTCATTATAATATGAAACACTTAAAGTCATGCGTTCACACGTAGTGTGTACACTTACCACGCTCAGTACCCTTCTCACATAAGCCCGAAAGGCAGTGCATGATCGGTATATCTGACCTCGGCATATCTGAGTTAGGTGTACGTAAATAAAATTAAAATAATAATAATAAACACCTATAGTCAAGTGTTCATACGCAAGTGTGTACACTCGCCATGCTCTGTACCCTTCTTACGTAAGCCCGAAAGACTATGCATGATCGGTATATCCGACCTCAGTACATCTGAGTTTGGTGTGTAAACAATAATAATGTTAATATTTTTCAAAATAGAGAGAGCAAGCAATTGAAAGTTAAGCACTATCCTCACTTAATTGATTTGACTTGTTATTCAAAAGAAATAAAAATGCCACTTTGCAAAACTTTAATAATCAACTAAAAGATTCATTTCATAATTGCACTATGTTATCAACTGAAACAACTAGTCAAATTAGAGTCCAATTGTGATGATAACTTAATTTTTGTTGGAAGTTTTGAGGAGTAAAAAGACTAAAATTTCCCGATAATAACCAAAACTTAAATATAACTTGTTCGTGTCAATTTAAAAGTAAATTCTTCATTTGTAAATATTTTTGAAAACTTGCATTATATAGTCGCATTAGAATTTGCATATCGCATTTGGATTTTATGGGTAGTATCCGCTAAAAACCCTCACGAGACAACACTCATCCTATTAGGGACACGTAGAGGATTAACGGTTTGTTGCATACACTCAATGCAATTGTGTTTCCTAGGAAAACAGATTTATCATAATATTAGTTTATTCGAGTACGAATAAAAAGATAAGTGTGGAGGTATTGACATGTAAAAGTGTATATTTATACTCTCATATTTTATCTTCTTTTATAAAAATAAATGAGCATATTAGGTTATTTTACATGTTTTAACCAAAATCTAAAATATTTTCAAAACATTATTCATTAATCTCACATATGGGCAAAACGGTAATTTTTATGTAAATTAATTTGAAGAAAATTTACGTGCACATTTTATTTTGTTTTATTGAAATTTGAAGTGAAAAGATGAAGAGTGTTCATGGATGTATGCATGCATATATGTTGAAAGCAAAAGAAGTAAGGAAATAAAAGAATTTATGCAACATGGAGGAGCCCGCATGCCCACTAACTAATGGATCATAATTAAAAGTAAATGCGCATGTTAATGGAGATTTAAAGGCCAAAGCACATGTTGGTGGGGATTAATTAATTTTCCAATGATTACTTGGAGGCTACACAACTCAAGGGTATTTTAGGTAGCCCCCTAAAATAAAATTAAGGTCTAGGTATGTATAAATACCCCTTTATGTTTCATGTAATGATCATTCTCATTTATGAAAAGTTGTAGCACAAAATCAATGTTAAATAAAATATCTCTTTAATTGCTTCCTTAGCCGTGTTCTTTACTTTCATGTACTTTCATTTCATGCTTTCTTTTATTATTATTTTATTTCATGCTCTCTTATTTAGTTTATGCTTCTCTTATTTCATGTTAGTAGTATAGATTTAATTCATGTAATTAGTTTAGTTTTATTTCATGCAAGTAGTTAGCTCTCATTTCTTTTGATTAGCTCTCATTTTCCTTGCTTTCTATGTTTAAATCATTTTGTGTTGACATGAATTCAATTATGAGAAGCTAAACCCCTTCAATTTAGGGGTAATGATGCTCTCATGAATCATATTGAACCAACATGGAATGGTTTCATTTATAATCGCTAATTTTGTGCTTAATGGAAATTTAGATGTTGATGTAAGTTTATTAGTGAATTTGATAGCCTATGTTGTTAATCACAAATAGGCCATGCTTAATCAAATATAAACATAACTTACATCATCATCTAACAAATATGATTTTGATAATGAAAGTCAAACTAGAATCAAAATTTGATGATCTATGTTACTAGCAGAGTTGTAAAAATTCTTTTAGGCTCCCGCTTAGGCTCTAGGCTAGCCTTACCGCCTAAGATTTTGACTAATTCGTCTAGATGAGACTTACTACATTATCTTAGCTTATAAACCAGTTTAGCACCATTTATACATCAATTTAGCCTTGATGCCTCTTATAAGCATTAAAATGTTTGTTTGAAGAAATTTTATCTCCATGGTTGCTTCCAAAACCATCTAAATCCATGATATCACATTATGGACCAATTAATACTAAACAAGATACTAATATTTTATCCAAAATCCATGAGTTTATCTAAAACGCCTAGCTTCGATTAATTTTTGATTAATCCCCGCCTAGACGATTAATCCCTAGTTCATGCTTACCGTCTAGGATCCGCCTAGCGATTTTTACAACCTTGGTTGCTAGTGCATAGTAAATAGATGAAGCTTAAAATAGATTTTATTATAATTTCATGATTATTTCATGAGATTTTAGGAGTAGGTTTGAATGGTATGCTAGAGTTTGATGGTTTAAGTTGTGCTAATTAATAGCACAAATAGGTCATGCTTATAATAAGCACATTAATCATTTCTACTTGAAATTAAAATGAGAGATTATAGATAAATTTTGTGCTGATTTATATAAATGGTTGGAAGCGGATTTAACTCTAAATTGCTCCTTAATCTAATAGTTTTATTCTCATTTTCATTCTAGTTTTAGTTCATTTTTCTACAGTTTTAGCTGAATCACATCTAAAATCTTGGGCTAATTTGATTGAATAATTTTAGAATTTAATTCTTTCCCCGTGGATCGATCCATACTCGCATATGTACTAGATTATATGCAGTGCGTTTGCGGTTTTATTACTACGTTTTTGAAAGAATTCTAATCAATATAATTTTCTATCGGTCAACAAGATTGTTTGGAGTTTTAGGTTCTAGGAGGATCTTGTATAACATTTATGGAATACCGTATATAGTTGGAGATTGTTATATTTTAGTGATATAATATTCCTTATTGCATTAGAGAAGAACATTAGAGAAGAACAAATTCATTGTCTATATTATAGATTTGGTAGATTTTAAAGAGTGATTAATTGCATATTTTAGAGATTTTGTGGATTTGGCAGAGTGAGTAGTTGCCTCTTTTATTGCATTAGAGAAGAACAAATTATCTACATGGAAAAGATTTATGAAGGTATTCTATAGTTTCTTAAAGAAAATACTTTGTCAAGACTATTATATATAGACCTGTACATGATTCACTAGATGTATGTGGGAATTTTTTTTATTTTTCTAGGATTTCAGAAATTAAGATATCTTCTTAATTTTTAAGCTTTTTTTTGTAATCTTTTGGTAAATTAGTGAAGGTTTTTATTGTTTGGAGGAATTTGTGTATTTGTTTTTCTTCACTTCTTATCTCTTCTAATATCTAATTATGTAGGGATCCTAGGAAAAACCCTGACATATGCAGGGTAAGTATTCATGGAGCCAAGGAACAACAAAGTATCATTATATGAAAGGCTAGAATTGTTACATCCCTCCAGGCTGGTTGTAGTGCTCTTCACTACAAGACCACAGGTCTATTCCGATGGCAAATAGCCGTCGGCGGTCGTCGGAAGCCAACAGTATAGCCATCGGAATAGCGTACACGGTTTTTGTTAGTTTTCGACAGCGTCGACGACAATCTTCCGATGACTTTTCGACGACTTCTAATGGAAAAATAGCAACGGTCTTTGACGATCAACGAGGTACACATGGATCCACTTGTAACCAGTAAGCCTTTGATAGGCGTCGGAAATCTGTGACTCGTAAGCCGTCTATAGCCGTTGATAGCCGTCGGAAATCTGGGTTTATTTTTTTTATTTCTATGCCTATTCGACTTCCACCAAATCTACATATATGTCCATATACTTCTCAACCCCATTCCACATAGATAATTCAGATATATATATATATATATATATATATATATATATATATATATATATAAAACAACCAATATCACATATTATACCAACAACAATATTAACCATAATCTCCAATATATACAAAATCATAAACTCCAATGTATACAAATTCAAAATCATAAACTCCAATATAACTCCAGAACCTGGAACATTGCTGAACCAGTTGCATCTAAACAAAAAAACTTCCTCCGCAGGTCTACTGAAATATGTCAATTGCAAAACCAGGGTTAACACGCTATAAAAATCATCTTTATGATCATTTGGATCATCACCGTCTTTAACAAATACACCAGTATTGTTAGTTAATTTTTCAGCACCATATTCTTTGGTGTTGAATTTATATCCATTAACGAAGAATATCGGATATGCACTATGCCACAAAGTGAATTAGACAAAAGCCATCACACAACATAAGGTAGATTTTCTGTTATCCCAAAATTTACCACTATTTCACACAACACATGGAAAAACCATATGCTGTGTATCATAGCCCCTGAAATCCAAATTTTCATGCTTGTTATTCAAACAACATTTTATCGGTTGTCTGATTAAAGTGATAAAAAAGTTTTAGTTTTGGCTCCATCTTTAATTTGGTTCACTCTCATTTATTTCATGACTGCCGGTTCTTTTCATTATTTCCCCCTTTCTATTTTCATTTCCCCTCATCCTTTCTATTCTATTTTCGTTCCCCTTTTCTTTAATTTGGCTCCATCAAAAATTCGAGCGTTTTCTGGAATTAAGGTTTCAAATCGTCTTGATAAGGAATCACTCTGCCGATAATCTCTCACTCTCAAAAAACGATTGATAAAGAACCATTTTGTGGCCATGTTCGATTGCTTAGATATGCTTTTGGTTGCTTGATTTGCTTTCGATTGCTTGGATTTGCTTTCGGTTGCTTCTACCTAGACTGCTGTCGATTTGGTATGTGAATAGTTTTGCCACTTTTGAATTTTATGCTCGAACTCGACTTGATTTTTTTCTGCCAATGATGATATGGGTATATATAGGAATCAATTTCCTATATTTTTGATTATATACTATGATTTGAATTGCTGGTTCGTGTTCTTCCTAGAGTTTTTATCTCTTTCGAACTGTTGGGTTTTGATTCTGACTTGATCTTTGCAATGATTTGTGTGCTTCTTGCAATTTTTATCTCTGTCAATTTGTATTATCTCTATTGGTTTGTACATATATGAGTTTTTCTCTATGTTGATTTATAACTTTGTTGGTTTGTATCTCTTTTGACGCTCTATTGCTGTTGTATCATTAATGCTTGTTGTTTTTGAACTAGTTGATGCTTGAAGTGGTAGAAGCAGTGTGCTTATGGTTCGCTGTAACAAATTATCACGGTTGAACTAGTTGATGTTAGCATGTTGCATTAGTGCTAGTTGTTGTTGAACTAGTTGATGCTTGAAGTGTCTTCTTGCTTGTTACTGCTTATGTATACATGTATATACATATATGTTTGCACCATGCTTGGTTGTGTGAATATGTGCTTATGGTTCTATATGTATGTATATACATGTGCACTATGCTTAAACTATTTTGAGATTTCTTGCATTTCACTATATCAATTCATCACATAGAACTTCCATGTATATACACACATACATATGTATGTATATATGTGTGCACTTGTTCTATTTGGATAGTTCTTGTTGCGGTTATATATGTGTGCACTTGTATATATACTTGTATGTTCATAGTTGTATGGACATGCTTAGACTATTTGTAAAAATCGATACTTTGAAAAAACTGACCCTTGTATATACTTGTATATATGAACTGGTTTGTGAGTTGTTTGTATATACTTATATCAACTTGTACATGCTTATATGTTCATACTTGTATATACATGCTTATGCAGTTTTGAATATGCTTAAACTGGTACATGTGGTTTGTGATTGCTTAAATTGATCGCTTAAACCAGTTTATATATGTGTTTTGAAAATGCTTAAACTGATTTCTTCTTGAACTGATTACTTCTTGAACTCCAAGTCGGATTGCTTCTTGCACTTGAACTGATTGCATTACCTTGTTTTGTTTTGTGTGTGTGTATATATATATTTACATACATACACCTTACCTTGTTATATATACATGTATATATCTATATGTGTACATATATTTATTTGTGTGTGTGTGTTCCATTATTGAAGTTATGTATACACATATACATGTCTACATCCTTGAGTGTGCTGATACTTGAGTGAGCTGCTCCTATGTGCACTGGCACCTGAATGTGCATTTTCTGAACCATTTTGATTTTCTAAACTATTTTGAGTTGAATTTGTTTTTTCTGAACCATTTTATGTGCCCTAGCACTTGCTGTTTTGTCTGAGCTTGTTTATGTGCACTATCTTGAATTCTTGCCTAGTTGAACCTGTTTTTCTGAACTAACTTGATTTTGGTACATGTGTGTGCTTGTTACTGCTATATGCAGTCTTCTTGCTTGTTACTTCCATGTATATACACACATACATATGTATGTATATATGTGTGAAATATTATCATCTTTTGTATGGTTTCTACATGTGTATTCTATTTGAGTTTATAAATGGCACTCCTCCGTTATAAATGGAACTCCTCCGTCCTTGTGTTATTCTTTAAGTTCACGTGAGTTTATAAATGGCACTCCTCTGTTACCTCAAGTATATGTTCACATATACATATGTATGTTTATATATGTACTGGTATGTGTGTTATACTGTTGTATTTTTTTGTTGTTGACGGTGGTTTTGTACTGTGTTCCTTGCTGTTTGCTTTGCACTAGCCTGTTGCCTTGTTATTGTGTAGTCACTTCCTTGTACTACTTGTATCAATGCTATGATTTTTCACTTGAACGCGGCTTGTATGTAGTCTGGTTATGTAATCTTGTTGTGCCTTGTACACTCTTGCACCACACTCCTAGCTTCGGTTGAACTTATTGTGACCATTCCTGAGTCTGAAGTACCACTTGAACTTGAACTTTGCTCTTCCCTCGTTTGGACTTGTTTGTGTACTTTGGTACCTTGGTTTGATTTTCTATGTACACTCGATCTTGTGGGTTTTAGTCTTGCTATCTCTGGCCAGTTGTTGTACTCTATGCATTTTTCATGTCCAATATACTTGTATACATATATACTTATTGAAGTGTGTGGTTTGCTTTTTGTTAAAGTCCAGTTGTCCTTCCTTTTGTTAAAACTCAAATAACCTTGCTGCACTACTGAAGTTGTTTCATTATGTTCACTGGTAACATTTTCCTGAGTGACATTGGTTACATTATGTGCACTGGTAACATTGGTTACACATCTCCCCTATGTGCATGTAAAACTGGTGGGAGGACCTGAGTGACATTGGTTACATTATGTGCACCGGTAACTCAAGCTTGAGTGTGCATTTTTCTGCTGCACTTGTATATTTCTGGTTGGAGCACCTGAGTGTGCACCAGAGTTTGATTTTCTAGTTTGAGTTGCATTTCCTTGTGCACCTAAGTTGAGCCCGATGAGGCTTGGGCTTAACCTTGTGGACATTTGCACTGTATTGAGCCTTCGGGCTTGACCTTTGTAATAGTCCATGAGATTTAATCGATGTCCGGCCTTGTGATATTCATAGTGATACATTATGCATATCATAAGTTGTCCGTGCACATATATATTTATCCGGCCATGTCTAAAACATGAAGAGAAAACAAACCCATAAACTGAGGCAATATTAATATTCAAATTTTATTTTATTTTTGCAATTTAGGTTTGTTTCCTTTTCCATTTTACTGCGTTGTTTATTTGACAGGTATAAGAGATGACTGGACACAAGCTGGAGTAGGCAAATGAAGATCAATATCAAAATAAACTCGAGTGAGTGTAAGTGAGTGCTAGTAAAAAAATGTTATATATGAGAGTGTAGAGAAAAGTTGTATATATGAGAGTGATAGTGAAAGTTGTATTGTATTTGAAAATATAAGAATAGTGAAAGTTGTATTGTATTTGAAAATGTAAGTATAGTGAAAGTTGTATAGTATTTGAATTTGTTATCCCGCCTTTTGGCAAGGCCGTGACACCAAGGAATTGACTGAAAACCGAAGACAGTCCGTCCTAAAGATCGGTTATACACAGGTCTACTATGGATACTGGTAATTTTTTTCCGAGTCTGGATCGAGCTACAATCAATATGATACGACATGCAAAGCTATGAAAGCCAATGTTCCAAATTTCAAGTCAATCGGAGTTCGTATACTCAAGATATTGATCGATCAAGATGCACGGATGAAACCTCATTTCGTATCCATCATGGTTCAACCTCCTTCATATCCATCAAATTCAGCTAATTCGTATCCATGGGAAATTGTCACTTCGTATCGATCTCATTTTTACATGCTTCGTATCGATTCAACCATTCACATATTTTGTATTGATCGGCCATTGATCGATACGAAGAACATATATGGGATCGACACGAAAGTCATTCCTTTCGATCGATACAAAGCGGCCGATGAATGATCGATACGAAATAAAACAAGTTGCATCGATACGGAGTCAACATTAACAATCGATATGAAAGAGGTTGAATTACATCGACACGAAGAAGCCTCTAGATCATCGATACGAAGAGAATTGCTCCAGGTCGATATGAACAAAGCACATAAGAGTGGAAGACTCGGTCACTTGGCATGAAAAGTGGATCAATCCTAAAATATAGCGCCACGTCACCTGATCGACACGAGCAAGCATGGATTCGAAGCAATCAATACGAATGGGATCGATACGAACTCGGCAGCCTTTTGCAAATCCAAACTTGGATCGGTCATAACTCAAAATCTACAAGTCCAAATGCTACCAAATTTTCACAGGAGCTTGCATGCCACCTCTACTTGGTCTCTAATCGATCTCAGCCCAAATAGAGTCGTTTTTGACTGATATGAATCGTATATATATCGATCATGGATCGATCCCAAATGTCCAGGGATCGATCTGGTGGGCCCACCCATGTGAGAGAAGGAGTCTTCCGAGAACCGAGTCGGATAATTTCAGCCTACACTTATAAATAGCAGTCCTATGCCTTCAGAAAATGGACTTTTGATTCTCCAATGCCGATACTCTATCGGAAACTCCATTGTATCTCGATTGCTTGAGTGTGTACTGCTGTAATCAGTTGTAACCAGTTAGCAAAGTCAATAAAACAACAAACTTTCCATAGTGGACGTAGACTACAACGCTGAACCACTCCAAATTCTCGTGTTTTTACATTTCTGTTTGTCTGTTTTGGCGTATTTGTTAGATTAACCTCATTTTTCATTTATATTCTTCACTTTAATATCTTCAAATACGTCCGAAGGGTATTGTGCCAATTTTGGTATAAACACTTTGGTGCTTTTACTAAGAGAACCCAGCTTTTCTCCTGCTCATTGGATCTACTGCCATCGTTGGATTGCAAGAATCTAAGGAGAAGATCCAGATCTCATATCCAGTAGTTCTTCTATCTATTTAGATTGCATCTAATCTAGGAAGAAGCTACATCACTCACTATGGTTACTACTAGGACCGCCTCAACTGCTGCAGATCAGGAAGGACAGGATAGACAAAACCCCGCACAGCTACCCGCTACAGGTCAGAACTCAACTGGACCTTTAGATCCACAAGGCCCTATCACCAGGGAGGAATTCCAAATGTTGATGCAAGAGCTGACTCAAAGTTGCTAATAGCTTACCCAGCAGATCCATGCTAACACGGAGCTAACCAACTGACTGAACAAGGAGAGACGAGGGAGATCCAAAAGGTATCGTGCTTCCTTTTCATCCACCGAAAGCTCAGCTTCCTCTGATTACAATCACAGATCTACACGTCGACGGCTGGATGGAAATTACACGCAAGCCCCCGGGCATCGGCGTACTCTGAACCTTGGACAAGCTGGAGCTGGACCTTCTACAGGACACGAGGCTAGAACCTCCTCCGGAGGAAGGGCACTTCCTTATCACACTACTAATAGCCATGCAGCTGCTGCCACGGCAAATATGGAAGCTCAACTTCAGAATCAACCAAACCCAGCCTTTCATCAGCACAATCATGCTCCTGAACCCTATGTGCCCAAAGATCTGGAGCCAAGGAGGCGAGGCACGGAACGTCGACCACGCCCGGACCGTCCCCGTAACGTGGAACTCGACCACACCTTGGCCTAGAATGTCCAAATTCCATACATTCCAGCCATGATCTGTCAGATGATCCGTGAAAGTTAAGGCCTCACTAATGATGATTGTGGAATCTCCCGGAGTCATACACCATTCACCAATGACATCCTTTATGCTGAACCGCCCCGTCGATTCGGAATGCCGACTTTACCTGTTTACGAAGGGAGTTCCACCCTAACCAACACATCCTAAAGTATGAATGGCTCATGAATGCCGCATGAGTTGACGATGCGGTCAGGTGTGGAAGCTTTCCTATCTCCCTAGGGGGAATCGCAACCATGTGTTTTACTCGCCTACCACCACGATCCATTTCATTCTTTGATCAGTTAGCAATGAAATTCGTCGAATAATTTTGTATGCATGTCACGAGACCTAAGGATGTTAACACCTTATCCAGCATCACTCAGGCTCCGGGAGAGACACTCAGACGTTATCTGGAAAGGTTCCATGCCACTTGTGCAGAGATTAGCAACCCTAATGATAATTCCATACTGATGGCACTGACTAAAGGAATCGATCCGGATTTTGAATTTGGTAATTGGTTGGCTGGGAAACCCCCTGCATCACTGGATTGTTTCTATGCTAAGGCGGCCCAATTCTTAAGGTGAGAAGATGTTAGACAATCTAGAAAGCAAGATGATGCAGGGCCCAGCGTGGAAGGCATTCAAAGTAACGTTGTCGTGAAGCAAACCGGTGAGAGTTCCGGTAAAGTGCAGTTAAATATACAGAATAAGCAGAATCAGCAGAAAGGCGATGGAGGTCAGGGTAAGAAGCGAGATAAAAATCACGGACCGCGACGTAGAGCTCCCATATTTGACCAATATACCTCATTGAACACATTCCTAGAGAATGTTTATTTGCAAACCTGTAATACTGGACAGTATAATAAAGCCTGCTCCGAAGTAGTCATCCGAAAAGAAAATTCAATCTGGAAAATTCTATAAATTCCATTATTGCTATGGTCACAATACCAATGAGTGTTGCCATTTACAAGACATCATTGAGAAGTTAATCCGAGAGAGGAAGTTGGAACAATTTGTTCAGGCATCGCGGGCTGGAGGTGCAGGCCCATCAAACCAGAATCAAGATCAGAATCAGGCTAGACCGTAGGAACCCGCACGTACTAGCGGGAGTTTGGTTATTAACACAGTTAGTGGTGGTCCTCATCCAGCTGATTTGAGCTGGAAGGAAATGGAGTCGTATGCCAGCTCGATTAGGCATGCAGACTTCAAATGTTGTAGTAATCTTGACGATGGGGCTCCGGCGAAACAACAAAAGACGATAACAGACGACATCGTTTTCCGAGACAGAGATGTCGATAAAGTCGAAGCCCCCACCATTGATCCACTAGTCATATCAGCTTAAGTAGGTCCTGCTTGGATGAAGAGGATCTTGGTAGATAGTGGAAGCTCCGTGAATATTCTCTTCAAACGAGCTTATGACCAGATGAAGATGGAAGCTAAGGACTTAAAGCCGTGTCAGTTTCGCATACATGGCTTTAATGGAAGTGCAACGATACCCACTGGGATGGTGGAGTTACCAGTGGAGTTAAGAATAGGGGATCGCCGGAGAGTCTGGATTCTACAATTTATTGTGTTGGACATCAACTCTCCATATAATGCATTCTTGGGCCGACCGGCCGTAGTTGAATTTAGGGTAGCCATTGCCCCATGGTATCTAACTCTTAAGTTCCCTATAGACAACGGGGTTGGAGTTGTCCAAGGAGATCGGGCGACTGGATGTGCCTGTTATATTGCTGAGCTGCGAGAGGCGCAGCGGAAAGAGAAGGGAAAGGACGAAGAGGAATCTCTCTGCGTTCGTTTCAGTGAAAATTGACAGCTAACGCCTGGGCTTAGGCCCGGGTGCCACAACCAGTTCCTAAAAGATCTTGATCCATGAGATGATGATAATGAAGAGGAAGTCAAAGATAGTCAGGCTTCTTCGGTAGAGCTGACGATCGATGTTCCGATCGATGATGATGATGTCTCTAGTATGATAAAGGTCGGATCTCAGCTAAGCCAACAGATGAGAGAGGAATTGGTTGAATTTCTCCGGGCAAACCTTGACATGTTTGCTTGGATGCACTCAGACATGTGTGGGATATCGTCGGACATCACGAGCCATACATTGAATATTGACCCGCGGCATGTCCCGGTCAAGCAGAAAAGGCGCGGTATGGATCCAGATAGATCTGCCGCCCTGAAGGAAGGGGTGGATAAACTCAAGTCAAACGGGTTTATTCGAGATGCATTATATCCAGAATGGGTATCCAACCCAGTGCTTCTCAGAAAACCCAACGGGAAATGGAGAACTTGCATGGACTACTCGGATTTGAATAAAGCTTGCCCTAAAGACAGTTTCCCACTTCCCAGAATTGATCAGGTTATATTCTCAACGGCCGAGCATGAGCTCTTATCTTTCGTGGATGCATATTCCGGCTACAATCAGATACCGATGCACCTACCTGATCAGGAGCATACCAGCTTTGTCACCGATCTAAGACTTTATCGCTATAAGGCGATGCCGTTCGAACTCAAGAATGCCGGAGCAACTTATCAACGGCTTGTGAACCGGATGTTTGCCAACCAGATCGGGAGAACTATGGAGGTGTACATGGACAACATGCTTGTAAAGTCACGGCTCTCCGTTAATCATGTCAAAGACCTGGAGGCAATGTTTAACATCCTCCAGGGATACCGAATGAAGCTCAACCCATTGAACTGTCACTTTGGAGTCGCATTCGGAAAGTTCTTTGGATTCATCGTCAATGCTCGAGGAATTGAAGCCAATCTTGAAAAAATCTGCGCGATTCAAAATTTCAGGACTCCCAGAACTATAAAGCAAGTACAAAGCCTCAACGGGAAGGTAGCAGCTTTGAGCAGATTCATCTTCAAATCCACTGACAAGTGCATTCCCTTCTTCGATCTGACCAGGAAAAGCAAGCGGAACTTTGAATAGACCGAGGAGTGTGAAGGCGCATTCTGAGCACTGGTTCAGCATCTGGCAACGCCAACTATTCTATCAAAGCCAGTTGATCATGAAAGACTGTACATCTATCTGGTGGTTTTAGCGAATGCAATCAGTGCTACGTTGATTCGAGAGGAGGATCAGATACATCGATCAGTCTATTACATTAGCAAGCGACTGACCGAGGCATAGAGGAACTATCCGAAGTTGGAAAAGCTAGCTTACTGCCTTGTTATCACCTCGAGAAAGCTCCATCCTTACTTTCAGGCCCATCCGATCACAGTCTACACTGACCAGCCGTTATGACAGGTCCCCATGTGGCCTGAGACGTCTGGTAGGTTGCTCAAATGAAACATCGAGCTAAGTCAGTTTGACATAACTTATACACCGAGGCGAGCCATCCAAGGAAAAGTTCTGGCAGACTTCATTGCTGAATTTACTATCCCATAGGACTTGCCTAAGATCAGTGAATCTCCAAAATACATATGGAAGCTATACACAGATGGCGCATCAAACGACCGCTGCTCAGGCGCTGGAGTTGTACTCGAAATCCCAGAAGGTCGATCTATATGTTATGCTTTGAAGTTTGATTTTCATGCGACTAATAATGAGGCCGAGTATGAAGCTTTACTCATGGAACTCAGACTTGCCAAATATTTAAGAATTGTTGATGTGGATATTTCTGTTATTCACAATTGGTCGTATTCCAAGTTCGGGGAGAGTACCAAGCTAGAGACCGGAGGCTGGCTGCTTTTCTCGCTCGGGTTCAGGAAGTGCTGAATCAGTTTGATTATTATGCCATCTACTGCATACCTCGAGAGCACAACCAAAAGGCTAATTCCCTGGCAAAACTGGCCAGCACCGGTGAATCACAGCAAATGGCACTCGTCCCTGTTGAAACACTTACCTTTTCGAGTATCAATCAGATGGAGACATACAGGGTGCATGAAGCCACACCCGAGAAGGAGTCATGGATGACCCCATTCAGAAATTATCTCGAGCATGGAGCTTTGCCTGAGCGCAGAAGTGAGAAAAGACAAGTCCTCTAGAAAGCTTCACAATTCATTATCCAGATTGGAGCCATGTACAGAAGGGGATACTCTATTCCTTTACTTCAGTGTATCGCCCAAGACGAAATCAAACAAGTGTTACATGATGTACATAAGGGAGAATGCGACGATCACACTAGGGGGAAAGCCCTCGCTAAGAAGATACTCCGGTACGGATATTATTGGCCGACTGTGAATCGAGATGCATTAGACTATGCCAAGAGATGTGATAAGTGCCAGAAGCATGCTCGAATTCCAAGAGCCCCTCCTACTGAAATCACTCAAATGGTCAGTCCATGGTTGTTGCCATATGGGGCATCGATATAATTGGGTCTTTACCTCTGGCTAAAGGTGGGGCGAATACGCCATCGTTGTAGTTGACTACTTTACCAAATGGGCGGAAGCCGAGTCCCTTGCTACAATCACGATGAAGAAAGTAATCAATTTTGTTGTGCGCAACATCATCTGTCGTTTTGGCCTTCCGCATACAATTATCACTGACAACGGGGCCTATTTTGATGGTGTTGAGTTCAAGAACTTCTGTCAACATTTCCATATCCAGAAGAAGTTCTCAGTAGTTGCTCACCCTTAAGCGAATGGACAGGTTGAATCTGTTAACCAAGTTATCAAGTCCATTCTGAAGAAACGACTGGAGAAGGCCGGAGGCAAATGGGTCGATGAGCTTCCCATGGCCCTATGGGCATACCGAACTACCCACAAGTCCGCGACCGGCCACACTCCATTTTCACTTTCCTACGGCTTAGAAGCCATCATTCCAGTCGAATTAGAAGTACCTTCTCATCGTGTGACATATTA
Organism: Allium fistulosum; assembly: GCA_030737815.1. Taxonomy (NCBI): domain Eukaryota; kingdom Viridiplantae; phylum Streptophyta; class Magnoliopsida; order Asparagales; family Amaryllidaceae; genus Allium; species Allium fistulosum. The sequence continues at coordinate 369,615,831 of CM060902.1, read as the reverse complement.
TGATCCGAATATGAATGCCATATTACTCGCCGAATCTCTGGATTTATTGGATGAGAAGCATGAAGAGGCTGATTTGAGGGCAGTCGCGCACCGAAGTCGAGTCGCTCGATTATACAATGCTAAGGTCTGACCCAGAACCTTTGAATTTGGCGATCTCGTACTCAAGAGAATATATCCGGTCCCTTCGCATACGAAACCAACATGGGAAGGATCGTATGTCATCGAATGGAGACTTGGAGATGGCACATTCAAATTATCAACTGTTGATGGTCTCACTTTGCCGACAGCTTGGAACAACGAGAGTCTCCATTGCTACTACACATAACAGGCTTTATTTATTCATTTAGTCTGCTTTTCATTTGAATTTGTTTATGCATTTCGAAATTTGAACTTGTAATAAGGCACTGACTTTGCCATACTTTCTTATTTCAGCAATAAAATGCAATCTCTTTGAGCCAGAGTAGTGATTCTTGAAATGCGTCATGCGACCATCACAATGCATGGAGAGCTAAGTTCCATCCCATGGTGGGACTTATTCAAATAGGGAGTGACTGCGATATGACCGATCACTCGCTAAGTGAAACCCCGAGCTCGGGGCAAGCTGCTACACTAAAGCCAAAAAGGATTGATACACGACAATCCTCTAACTAACTTCGGTTCCCAGAGTGCGAGCTGGAGTATAAAATTAAAGTCCGAAACATAGGCTCGAAGAGGGTGGATCCGTCCGCCCATGACTTTGCCCATGTGTAGTCTAAACCCGAGGAGGATGGATCCGCCCATCAACGACCTTGCCTTCCATATTTACAAGCTCGAGAAGGAAGGATTTGTCCATCTACGACTTTGCTTGTCTACTCAGGGTGGATGTGACCCTACCATCCACGATCCTGATCAATTTATCGTTCCCAGAGTGCGAGGGAAATCTCAAATCTTACAACAGATGTGATCGACTATTTGTTAACTAACTCTAGATTCCCAGAGTGCAAACTAGTATAAACATTAAGACGGGTGTGACTGACCACCCATCACTAACTCTAAGTCCCCAGAGTGCAGATTGGAGTATGAACATTAAAATGAGTGTGACTGATCACCCATCGACTAACTCTAAGTCCCGAGAGCGTGGACTAGAGTATAAACGCAAGAAGGGTGTGATCGACTGCCTATAAAATAACTCAAGTCCCCGGAGCGTGGACATAATTTTAAATGTCAAGCAAGCATCACCGGCCGCCAGCGTATTAGTTCAATCCCTAGAGTGTGGATGCAATTACCAATAAATGGGCGGGTGTGATCCGACCACTCAAACTCATCTCATTTTGACTTAGTTCCAACTAAGTTAAATTAAAAATTATTGAAGACGGATAGCGGCTATCATCCAACCACTTCAATTATCTCCAGGGCTGGGGGCATAACTCAAGCACGAGCTGCTAACCGAGATAGCACAACATTGGGACTCGACTTGACATTTGGTTACGACCCGAAGCCATGACTCTGGGATTTAACAACCGAACTCAAGTCTGATCCAGAGAGTAAAGCTTCACAAGTACAATGAATGGAACTTCAAGTGATGAAACACTTAAGCAAATAAACTTGGAGTTATGCCAAAAAACAAAAGGAGATTTTATTTCATCTATTCTTTGGAAACAAAACAAGTACAAACAACTTATTCCAAGAATTCCTATAAGCAGGAGCCGAACCCGCATCTATACGGCCTATAGAAAGCAAAATAAAGTCCTATTCTACCTATTTACCAAAAATAGAGGAACGAATAGACATGTCTACTCCCTATGTTTCTTCTTTCTCTTCTTCTTCAGTGTTGATCCACTAGAACTACCGCTTGGATGTCTCTTCAAGCTCTTGCCTTTCCCTGGTTGATCCCCGGTTGGGGAAATTATGGAAGTCTCTTCCTCCGAACTCACGGAGATTGGGATACTTTCTACATGCGGAGTTGGAGGAACAGGGGCACTTTCAATATGAGAGATACAGGAGCTATGCCAGTGATAATGATTGTACCGCCGGGAGAAATCATAAGCAAAGGGGCCGGGCTAGGACCCACCATACCTCCTCCAATGCTACTGGCCTGTCCGGCTGCATCCATTTCAGCATTGATCTTTGCCATTATCTCTTCCTCATAAATTACTTGAGCGTCCATGGGAATGCTACTAGTTGGGCTCGAGGAGCCAGCTATGAACGTGCCTTCGCCCATGACAAATGGCAAGTTGGTAAGTAGATCGCTCTGATGACTAAGGAGTTCTTCCATCATTTGTTCATCGAGAATAAAAGCGCTCTCATGAACTTCCCCGATCGATGTAGCAGTTGTAGTCGTCGTCGCCTCCGTCATAATAGCCTCCTGCTCATGATGCAACTCTTGGGTTGTAGGAGGCTCGGTCGGTGCAGATCTTATAACTGAATGGAGATAAGAAAAGATTTTAGTAACATCCACTGATAATGCTCCAGACTTTGAATGAATACAAGAAGTGTTCAGAATACCTTCCTCAGATTGGCTCGCGGGTGGAGCCGCCTTCAGAAACATGCTCGCGAACTGGAGTCAAGTGCGGCTAATCGGGGTCATAAGCTGGAATAGCTGGAGGGTCTACTGTAGAAATAAGTTCGGGTTGAGTTGATGTAGGCATTTCGAAACTTGCTTCATGATGTTCAACTCCAGACCCCTCTCCAACTTCCAAGTGCTGAGCGGAAAGCTTCTCCTTTTCGTATGTAACAATGGCATCATGGAGAACTTTTCTCTCATCCTCAGTCAACACCCGATTCTCCAGCCCAAACTCATCAGTCGACATTGTGTGACGGTTTGCCTTTTCATCTTTAACCAAGCGGCACCAAGCATTGTACAGATGAAGCGGATAATCGTCGAGCCAGCTTAGGTTGCGGTGCTTTAGAACATTGATGTTATATGTGATCAGGAGATCCTCAATGTCACCCTCCAACCTGGCCACCGCCGCTCTCACTTCACCCTCGACCCTGGTCTCGGCTTCTTAAAACTTTAGCATTGCCGCATCCCTCTCATCCCTGAGCATCACAGCCTGCTCGCATGCTTCCTGGGCGGCTTTATTTTCATCCTCTTTTTCTTTGATGACTTTAGCAAATTTGGCTTTGAGTTCCTCAAGCTCTTTAAGCGCGACATCTCTTTCCGCCATAATGGTGGCCGTTCTATGGCCCATCTCCTCGACCAAGGTCAGATGCTTCTGTCGCATTTGTTGTATCTTCTTGTTTGTCTCGTCGACTTTATTAAGGGCCTCCATTTTCGAGTTCCTCAAAGTGTCATTCTCAGTGGTAAGCACTTGCACTATGCGGTCTTTTTAGGCGAGATCTTTCTCCAGATTTTCAATTGTCTTCGCCTGATCAAAAGCCACCGCTAAAGCTTTCTCTCCGGCCTTCATCCACTCTCGATACTGGTTGTAGATGTCATATACATAGTCATGCACGGCTTGTTCAGCCTCATCAGGAATTCGCTCCAAATTCGGGGGAAAGTGAAAGCCATCGAAGCAAATATTAGGGAATCCATTTTCAACAGAGCTATTCAGATGGCTCCCTCTCCCATGGGCTCCATAGTTGCTAATGTAGTGACAGCAGGAACATCCATCCCAGTTCTATAGCAGTGCTCGCTAGATATTGAAGTTTGTGGAGGCATTGGTTGGCATGAGGTTTCGATAGTTTGTTTTACGGAGCCGGAGGGTTGCATTGGGCCTCTAGGTGGCGGAGAGCGCGACCGGGAACGGTGCCTATACTGCCTCTCCCTCTCCCTATCTCTTTCCCTCTCGTAACACTCCCTCTTTTGACTAGAGTAGCCGCAATTGCATTCTCTTTCGGCCTCATGCCTATGAGATTCGGAATATGAGCTAGATGGATGGCATAAAGAACGAAGACTGCCGAGCATGGATCCTCGTTTCGACATCGTATATGTAAAATGGAGAAACAGAGTTAATTATCTCCAGAGGTTGAGAAGCATATGATTAGAGATTATGTGGTGCCATGAAGTGTGTGCATGTATGTGCAAACCCCCCAACCAATCGGTTGTAGCAACCGTACTTGAAGGAGTTGGCTCCCCTATATTTAAGGCACTTTGAAGCCCCTCTAGTCCGGTATCTTGGTGCAAAGACAAGTCATCCGGAATGGGGATGTTCGCCAGTCCCGCAAAAGAGCTCTCCATCTGCGAAGGAGGAATCTCTTGACTAGTAGCAGGCAAAGAGACTACGATGGTTTTGCACCTTATAGATTTTCGAGCAATAGACTTGCCTCTTCTCTTTCGCTCTAAAGATCGAGAACTTTACGAAGGCCCGGCAGCAGGCTCATCTCCAGCAGGCATGTTCTCATCACCGCCTTGTTCAGCAATTACTATCCCGGGAGCTCTCCTCCGAACTTGCCTCACCGGGGCCATCCTAATAACTCCTACGAGTCCAATACTCTGGTCTCTATCAATTAACCCCATAGCAATCAAATTTTCATCTGTGAGGACTTCATTAATTTCTCTATATGCGGCGGGCACCTCTTGAAGAACCCTTACTAGCTCCTTAAACCGAGCTCCTTCGGGCCGCGGAATCGAAGCTGTAAAAGAAAGAAAGTGTTAGACTCGGCATCGACTATTGTTATCCATTCAATCAACAAAAAGGTTGGAACACTTATGTCTGACCAACCACCTTCTGGTAAACCTTGGTGGACACCGAACGAAGAACCATTCGGTCTTAAAGTAACTCAGCTTGCTCCAAGCCCCGACCATGACTTGACAGTTCCTAACTTCTTCTAGGAAAGTGAAGGAAGGGTTGTCCCCATGGCTCTTTATATTGAATAAGAATCTGATTTCTTCTACCATCGGAGGATAGAAGAGGTGCTCCATGAAGATGACAAACAAACTATTGAGCAAGGCATATCCATTCGGGTGCAGTTGAGATGGAGTGATCCTCAAGAAAAGTAAAACTTCCCATATGAACTGGTTGAAAGGACGAAGTGTCCTGGCCACACACATAAATCTATTGCAGGCTGTGTACCCTTCCAAGGGGTTATAGGCTCTATCTTCTGGCCCTGGTAGTAAGACATCGGTCAGTGGCAACCCGTGCCTTAGGGAAATCCTGCCTAACATGTCTTCAGAAATGTTGGAACGGACAGAATCTTGTGGATGTGCAATAAAAACTGCTCCTGGTAGCTCATCCGGAGCAGGGCTAATAACTTCGATTGCGATAGCCGGCATTTCGATTACAGGAAGAGGTGGACTTTGAGCTTCCTACGACTGTGAACTTCCGGGTTCCATAGCTATTGAACTCAGTAAAAATCATCGTTAGACAACAATAAACTCGTGTTTCCCCTAGTGTGAATGTGTTGTGCAGTGCAGTGCTACATAATACTTAAGAAATTCTATGGGATTTGCGACATGTTCAAACGACAAGACTTTGAAATTCAATCGGAGTGACCGTCATCATTGACAGTCACAACCATGCCATCCAGACTTTGAAGAATGATCCAAGTTAAAGTCCGTCAAATTTGTCAAGTTACAGTTCCATCAACGAGCTTCGAAAGGCAGTCAAATTTGCAGTGAAACGGCTAAGTTCGATTATGCAAGGCGGAAGCTCGTCGGAGTCAAATGTCCAAGTTCAGTGACGATGTGAACTTATCGTTTATAAGCGTTCCTCGTAATGATGAAGTCATTGAACAAGATTCTTCTCAAACAATGATATCTATTTTTAGACAACATGACTGACCTGTTGGAAAATGTGTGGAAATATGGTTAAACGATAGAGATTACCATGTAGCACACACCTATATTCTTCTAAATTGTGCTGAAGTTGCACCATTTGTTAGGTAATAATAAATTCATATATAATTCTATTATACGTACATATTAATTATAAGCCATATTACATATTTGCAGTATCTACGAATCACAGCATCCATCTGGCGATCTCAGTAAAGAATTTGCTAAATAGTTTTCAAACTACGATTATGATCCAAGAAACTGTCTCGTTGATGAAGGTTTATGACATCTTGCGATCGGACCAAAACGAAATGTGAAGACTTATCCAATATTCTTTGTCAATGGATTTAAGTTCAACATGAAAGATTACGGGGCTGAAAAATTAACATATAATAGCGGTGTATTTGTCAAAGGTAGTGATGATCTAGATGAGCATATAAAAGATTTTTATGGAATCTTAACACAGGTTCTAGAGTTGACATATTATGTAGAACCTGTAGAAAAGGTTATTTTATTCAAACGCAATTGGTTCAGCAATGTTCCTGGTTCTAGAATCAACGTGTATAAAGATTATAAGCTTATTGAAATAAAGCATACCTCACATTACTATAAGTATGATCCTTTCGTATTAGCCAAGCAAGCATTACATGTTTATTTTGCTTCGTATCCATCCTTAAAAGGAGATAAAGCGGATTGGTCGGCTCTTTTTAAAACAAAGCCAAAGTTTACATTTGATGGAAATAATATTCCAGATGAAGCAGCGTATCAAGCTGATCTAAAACCAAATACAGAAATAATAATAACCAATGACATTGATTTAGGGTCGTTGAATGATGAATCGAATGTTTTATTAGATGCATTTGAAAGTACCGAAGAAAACGAGATAGAGTACAAGACTGAGTCTAAATCAGAAAACGACGAAGACTGAAAACTCTGAATATTTGCATCGCTTGTTTTATAATGTATTATTCTAAGCTGCATATTATTCTGAGCTATGTATTATAACGATGACTATGTTCTGAGCTATGTACTATTCTGTTTTGAAATTTCTATATATGTATTCATAAGACCTTGTCCCATTTATTATGATTTAGTGGAAGTTTAATGTGATGATTACTGAAACATGCTTTGTACTAATAAATTTATGTCTTTTCATTCTATGATATTATTTTTCTGTGGTTGATATGTCTGGCAGGAGACGTAGTAAGAGATCCAAGCCTTCTCCATCTCCCGGTGCGGGTGCTAGTGGCACAGCACCGGATTTACGCCCATTGGCGGAGGTAGTTCCGAAAAGCGCCGGGTAAGTATCAAATTTATTTGAAGTATATTTTTTAATATTTATTAAATATCTACATCAAAATTTATACAGGGGCTTTGAGGTGGAGACTTCGGATTTCATCCTACAAGTTTCCAAGAAGGCATTTATGAGTAGGATGTCTGGTTGTTGGCCTCATTGGGACGACATCCCACCGCATATCAAGAATGCTATATTGGCCGATGTACTTGTAAGTATAAGTTTGAATTTCAGTTGAAAATTAATATAATGTACATAATTCAAACTAATTTCAATATACAAGCAGCCGTGCATGTAGATCTAGAGGATATGGATATTTTTACCAATTACTGGAATAAAAGGATGAGAAAAAATTATAGGACACTTTGTCTAAGGCTAAAAATGCAGGTAAAAAACCCAATTGGATGGGCGCTGATGTGTGGGCTGAGTATCTACGGCTCTGGGACACTTCAGAAGTGAAAGTAAGTTATATACTTTTGCATTGTTGTTAAAAATATTTAAATTTCATATGTTAGTTGCAGTAATTTAGTTAATCATGTATCAAAATTGTAGGAATTATTTGCCCGGAACCTTGCAAATAGGAATTAAAATCCTGCTTTGCAACGTGGCAGCTCCAAATCCTTCCAAGAACACAAGAGAGGGTTGGTAAATTTATAAATTGTATTTATAAAAATCTAAAATGTTGTTTAATCATATTTGTAATATTGTTTATTCATATGTATGCGATTGAGCAGGAATGTTTATAAAAATCCTTCCAAGAACACAGGAGAGGGTTGAGCAGACAGATGAGGAAGGTAACGTTTCATATGAGTGGATGGACGATAAATCTAGATCCGTAATGGTAAACATGCTTATTTTTATTGACAATGTTTCATATTCCTTTATTTCACATTTCATAAACTTTAAATTGAATATTTATCGTGTCAAACTATTGTTCGTAATCGCATGAGCGATATGAAGCGGAGCGGGCACGAGTAGCGCAGTCCACCGGCTGGGCAGAGTTAACGTTTGAGGAGTCAAACCGTATTTAGGATGCTATTATTGATCCACCTTCGCGAAATAGGCGGTACAATTATGGAAATCAAGAGGTAAACCTCTTCATTTACTAATATATCAATTTACACATGCAAATGAATTTAAACTTAAGTGAACAAATTATAAATTGAATAAGAAACCTGAATAATTGAAATAAATAAATTGCAACCAATGTATAACAGTTAATTATAAATATTAGTCGCATAATTAATCAACATTTTTGTTCATAATGTTTATAATGTTCATAAATTATAACTAGATATCAACTATTTCACAAGCGTTAATGTCCCAGAGGGCTTACAGGAGTTTCCATGCCGAGGAGGAGATTGCTCGAATGAAAAAACAGCTAAAGGAGATAAACGATTGGAGGAAGAGCGCATTGGCGCACCATCTAGATGAGCATATTGCAGCCTACTTGGCACAGCATGGGACGATGCCTGGAGAAGACAGGTCGGGTGATGACGATGAGTAGGTATGTTTGTGTTTCTGTCGGATTTTCATCATCTTGTTTTGCAGTCATGTGACATTTGTATATATATTTGATACATATTCGTTGGTTGTTGTGTTTGATGGGTTAGTGGACATTTGTGTATACATGTGATTGATGGATAGTATTTGTACGTATGGTTATATTGTTTGATGGATTGGATTGTTCCGTTTGATTGGTATGATATATTTATATGGTGGTGATGAAATGTCTATGTAAAATTATATGTTGGATTATATATATGATTATTTGTGATATGTGTGAGATTATATGATAGATGGAGTGGTATTAGTTGTGAAATTGAATGTATATGTGTTGGAAAGAGATATGAATTTGGTCGTGTGGTTGGATGAATTGAATGACAAAACTGGTGCAGAAAATTTGTCCCAGGTTAGCAACGACCAAATGACCCTGATTAGCGATGGCTGGCGGCGGCTAACTGGTTCGAGTTAGCGATGGCTAGTGAGGACTTGAGGCGCCATCCCTGTGATAACTAATTTTCCACGTGTCCAACAAGGTGTCGCCAACCGTTGTTATTTTGGTGACGGAGCCATCGCTTTACTGTGTGGCGGTGGACTAAATAGCGACGGCTTTTAGTGACGACTAGCGATGGTCGGCAACGGCCTGCGATGCCTTTTTGCCGTCGCTAAAGCCGCCTTGTTTTGTAGTGTACCCCTGATAATTCCTAAACCACTAGTACACTTTTTATTACTAAACTAATCCGTATTTATCTATTTTAGTTTCTGACCAAGCTAGTTTGTAATATAAAGCCTGTAGAGTTTACGAGGTAGTTTTGCTAAACCATTGGACACCTGTGTCTACATATGAATTTTGCTTTAAAAGGTTGTGTGGTGAATTCATGTGGACTAATTTGCTACTGGGTGTACACGCAAAACTAGTAAATGATAAATATTTTCACTGTTATCTAATTTACTGGGTTAAATTTATTATACAACAGAAACTCATCATATCAATTAATTTAAATGAGTTATCCCACAAATTAACCAAGGATGCAATTCCAAGGCAAGGCCAATATTAACATTCATGCTCGTACATAAAATTTTATACAGGTAAAGGAAAAGAAGATTATTGTTCAAGAAGTATATTTGTCAAAAGACGTGACATGAGCAGTCAAAAGATGGAAAATTGGTCACTATGGTCGTAAAATAATTTACCGCTCAGAAACAATTGTTTGATGGGAAACTGGTCACTATACCTACCACATAAGCAGTTAAGTCATGACTCATGTATGGAATAATTAACACGTACCAAGTTAATTACCAAAAGATACTTGTTCTGCTAAGTTCATATGACACATGTATGAAATCATTCATTTTACTTTGATGATTCAGTATCGTTTGTTTCTGAGCAATGCAAAGTGTTGCACCGAGCGTGTTTGCACCCGGTGCGAACACAGTTTGCACTTTGCACCTAGTGCATACACTCTTAGTTTGCACTCTCGGTATTTACTGTCAAAATGGCTATTTCCATGCATTCTCAATGTCTATATGAATTCTTTTCATTGAGTAAAAAACCTAAGTTATCTCAGTTTTTAAACGGCGGTTTTTTAACCCAAAGGATGACTCAGTTTTTAACTGAGTTAAAAAGCTCAGTTTCAAAACTGAGTTTAACTCAATTAAAAACTGAGTAAGCATTAATAGTTGCACTAATAGTCGACTGTTTGTGGTACCAAATTTCTAATAATTTTTTTTGATCCTTTCTTGTATATATAGGTAGTGCATATGCTATTATTAAATTCATTTGGTTACTGTTTCAATGAATATGTGGAATGGAAGAGGAAGTTTGGAAATATCAAGGAGGAAATTATAAAGACCCAAAGCTGAAGTACCGAATGCTTAGAAAGTACAAGATAACTTAATGAAAATAATCAAATTCCAATTTTAATCATGTAAATATGAAAATTAATATGAATAACGAAATGAATTTTTGTGCTTGAATAATATTATTTGTTAAGTGTAGGATTTGGATTTATGAATTCTTTAATTTTCAAGTATTAAATATTAAACTAATATTTCAATATTGTGGATATCATAGGCTTAATATATTGATCTACCATTGTCATGGTTATAGATTCTATTTCAATGTTTAGTAATGTTAGGAAACAGAAATTATCATCTATTAATGTTACTATTTTATTATCGCTCACACTTGTGTTTGCTGATATCATGAATTTTGCAACTTATATACATGTTACAAAATGGATATTACTATCTCTTATTTTCGTTGGAAGATAGAATTAAGTAACAGATATAAGTGCTGTAAATACGATATTACCAACATTTATAACTATTGAAAAAGAGTGTTTCCCAACGCTTAGCAGATAAATTTGGTAACAAATATAAGTGTTACGAATAAATGCCCACTCCTCGGTATCAATAGGTATAAGTATTACTGACATTACCAGCAACTCTTATACTTGTTGGGAATCCTCTATTCTCGTGATCTCCTTCATCATTCCAATCTCATGCTTCATCAGACCATGATAAAGTTGAATGAGTCTTTCTCTCCCTTTTCATACTATTTGATTATTATTTTAATGGTCTAGACACTGTCTTGTTTATATATCATCTAAACTATGTTGTGTGTATGTTTGTTGCATTTTTGTTTTGGTCTTATTTGGTCTTGTATGAACTATTTGCTTGTTACGTGCTATTGTTGTTTGAGTTTCAACTTCATTTGTCTATGTTTATGTGTTGTTGTTTGAGTTTCGGTTGTTTAAATTTCGGTTGTCTTTGCAATATACAAATTTCTTATGCATCCCGTGTTTTGTGTGTTATTTGTGAGCATATTCTCCTCGATATTGTAACATTTTTACTTTTTTTGTTGATGACAAAGAAGGAGAAAGTATGATGAAAAGGAGAGCAATTATTAAGAGGAAGATTATATATACATGTCTTACATATAGTTGTCATCATCATATAGGTGGAGAATGTTAGAACCCAGTTTGTACAATTGTCTTAACAATGACAAACTATACATATATACATATCTCATATACTATTTTATACAGGAATTTGCGGACGATGATTATTCAATGAGACTAGAAGAAAGAAGCAAAGAGATGGTCATCAACAAATTGAAGTAAACAGTATGCATTTGTTTTTAGATTTAAATTGTAAAAATCTCTAAGCTGATTCATATGCATATACACATAGCACTGGCATACAAGATTTCCAATATAAAAACCATAAGTATTTACAAATAAATTTTTACATGGTTCCATATATAAAAAATCATTTTACCAAGGCTCGGTCGACTAAATAAAAATTCAATCGACCGAGGGCAGTCCACTGAATTTGTATTCAGTCGACTTAAACCAGTCAACTACTAACTCACTTCAGTCTTCTAATTTTTGTCAACCTCTCTACAATATTTTATATTCATGTTCAACATACTTGTGACCATTCCCAGTCTATTGAATAAATAGTAATGGCTATTTTCTGAAACAACACTTCGAAGGGATACAACTTTTAATGTCTTTTCTTCGAAGTGGAATGACTTTCTAAATACAACTCTCTGAAGCAACTTTTGATTATTTAAATAAAGCTCAAGACTAGAAGTTCAGGACTTAACTAGCTATCTTGATTTCTAACTCTCTTGTGATTATTTGCTTTCTGAAAATTAATATTCACTATAAAAAAAGCTGAAATAGCGACATATTTTAGTAGAGGAATTTTCCGTCGCTAAATTGGTGACGGATTTCCATGTGATCTATAAGAGATAATATTTAGTTTTTTCTATTTCTGGTTGTTTTAAATTATCACCGTCGTCTGTTATTATTCATCACTAAACCGTTGCAAATTGCATCAATTTATGATAAATATATTTCGACGCTAATTTCCGTTACGAATTGAGATAGTTTGCCAACGGATTATTATCGAAGTTATTCTGTAGCAGATTTCCAAGAGATTTGCAATGGACATTTATAGTATTTTTTGAGAGACTTTAATGTTAGTTTTTGTAATTATAAATCTATTTAATAATTAATAATTAATGATGAAGCAATATTTAATATTTAATAATTAATTTTTAATAATTAATAGTTAATAATCAATATTAAATAATTACTATTAATAGGTAATTAATAACCAAGTAATTTACAACGTCGATAATCTATAATTAATAACTTATAATTAATAGTTAATAATTTATAAATGATAATGAGTGCTCTACTTCTTTAGATGATGCACATTTTTTCTCAAAATAATTAACAATTTGTAAATGATAACTAATTAGTAGTTAATAATTTATAATCTGCTATAAGTAATGGTTATTAATGTGCAAATTTTTTAATAAAGAATTACATTTTATAACTATTAATCGATTATAGTTAATAATTAATTTAATACATTATAATTATATAATACAATAATATATACTTAATATTTAATAATACATATTATTTATTATTAATAATGATTTATAATTAATATTATAAAATAATAATTCATACTTTATGACTAATATATTTAAAATAATTAGTATTATAAATAATGATTTATAGATAATAATAAATACTAACTTATGTTTAATAACTAACAGTTTCTAATAATTTGTAGTTAATACATTGCCCGTAAATCAATCCACTATTTATGAAAATGTTAAGTTGTGCCCTCCTAATTTTCATTTCGTCCGCCCAACTTCTTTTTTTCTTTTTAAAACCCTAAATCCAAATTGTTCTTCCTAATTCCAATTTCAACGACCCTTTCTTTGTCGACGACAGGCTACTATCGATGATTCTCACCGTCGACGACGCTATATCCCAATTCATTCTCGTTATCGATGACGCTAGACTTGGCTGTTATCGACGACGTTAGACATGGCTACTATTGACGACTTCTCCATCATCTACGGCATTGGTCAGGTAATAGACTGCTTCGTTTTGTTAAAGTCAGTTCAAAATTAGGGCTTTGTTATTTTATATTTGGGGATTGTGGCAAAGTCAGTTCAAACTCAGTTGTTATTCTATATTTGGGGATTGGGTTTTGTTATTTCATATCTTGATCACCATTGGTCTGTCTGATTTGAATTTGGTACCGACATTCTATATTTAGTTGAGGAAAGGAATGGATATGGATCAATGTTTATATCATCCAATACAAATTTCAATCATATCCATTGGCCTGTTTAAGCTGATGTACTTGTACAAGTTAAAAAATTTCCCTTTCATTATGATCTATTGACAATACAGACATAGGCATTGCATGCTTGTATTTACTTTATATTAAGCTTTCTATTCACCTATTGTAATCTATTTTTTTATATTTTAACTGTTCTTTTAAGCAGAAGCTTAATGATAATTTAAATTATGATATATATTCGGTATTTTGTTTGTTATTTACTTTGGTGCGTAACTGACAGTGCACTGGTACAAAAAGATTTGACAGTGCACTGATATTTTTCTATATTATTGAATTACCAACCTATTTTACAATTATTTTGAAGAAACTAATGGTACTTCACCTTGGCTCGAAGCAAGCTTCAACTGAACATGTACCTGATTTTTTAACCGATCTAATTGCCAAGTATTGAATATATGTCACAATCATCAAGAGTTATCAACTCGGTGTCACTGCACTGAGTTTCTTGACTATGTGCTTCTGCACTAAGTTAGTCAATGACTCAGTGGAGTTTTGCACTCACTGTAGCTGCACTGAATCAAAGAACACTTATGCTACATGTTTGATAACACGTAAACTTCACAAATTAATGAATTCGACATCTGCTTGCCGCTAGTGCTGGTATAAAGGAATCCATATTCTTATAGTTATAACAACTCTCAACTTATTTTGGTTGGATTTATGAAACTATTGGAATAATCAATGAGAGATTGTAACTATTGGAATAATTCGTGAACGATATTTATTTGGTGGCTGTTTAAAATGAGTTTTGGAGTGAGTAAACAGAGAAGTAAAAGAACAAAGAAGAATGATGAGTTTAATGTAAGTACAAATCCTTTTTGAATCTATTTAAAAGAAGCAAGATGTAACAAACTATTCATGAGGGAATAGGAGTTGGAAGAAGTTGATTTGGCTTTTAACAGAGAAAGAATGGGACTGTAGTTTAGTGGAGAAGGTGGAGAAGTTGTGTGAGATGAATCCTTAAATTTAGGAAAATACGTACAGCTGCAATATTTTTGTTTAATGTAAAATCTGAGAAGTATCAGATGGATCATGAGTTTTAACTAGCAGATTCAAACTATAAAAATAGCCTCCATCTTTCATTTTATTGTTTTCAAAATATAAATTAGTGGTTCAACTAGAGACCAGAATCCAGTCATTATATAGTCTCAACTTATACAAACCTATCAAAGACTGACTTTCAATCCTTATTGTTTAAAACTTAAGACTATTTTTTTTCAGTTAGTAATCAGTCTTTGAGAAGAGACCCAAAATTTTCAGTTTTAAATTTTCAGTCTTTAAATAAATATATTTTTGTAGTGGGTTTAGGCACTGGAGTATCTCCAACATTTATTTATGGTTAAACTCCATTTCCAAAAATGAAATATCTTGTTGGTACGTGAAACACCCCACACCCCTTAATATACCCAAAAAGGGCACACCAAAGAATGTGGTGCGTTATAGGTATAGCTAAAGCATCACAGAGAGTAAGATTCACAAGACAAATAAATAAAAAACAGCGAAAACATTTAAATAATAACTTATCATTAAACTTTAAAAATAAGTCATAAAAAAATAACATGTCTCAAAAACTTGAATATCTTAAATTCATGTCTCATGAAAATACATCTTAGTCTCGTAAAACCAGAGTACAAAAGTAATAATAATAATCATAATCCCTCTCACAAGTGCCAATTCGTCATA
The DNA here is from genome assembly GCA_030737815.1 of Allium fistulosum. NCBI lineage: Eukaryota > Viridiplantae > Streptophyta > Magnoliopsida > Asparagales > Amaryllidaceae > Allium > Allium fistulosum. Next base: position 369,600,475 of record CM060902.1, on the reverse strand, counting down.
AGCCAAATGAAAAGGATGAAAAGTAGAAGAATACATCTGAAACGAGAAAACTCTGGGAATGAATCTCCAAGCAACCTGAATCAACACAACTCTGTTGGCCTACCGAGAGTAAAGGGGGAAATAGAGGAGTGGGTCAGACTATAAGTCTAGTGAGTAAAAGTAATTACTAGCATTTCTAAACAAGATAAAGATAATAGACTAAGCAATAGTTCTAGCTTGAAAGGAAAATACATAAAAGATAAAATTCAGATAAAATATTATTTCTGGTTTTGTTTGACTGTTTGCTTTGATTGTTTGATTTGATTGTTTGCACTTTCTTAAACTGCTGTGATTAGGCTGAAATCCTAATTCTACCCTTTGATCGGCCTATTCTATCTGTTGTGCCACTGTGAGCTAATCCAATCCTGTTGATCCCATAGCAAAAGGGCACCTCTTTAGCGCGTAGAACGCAATAGCGAATTATTTACCCTAATCGATGCCGCATGCTCGGTCATCGCCGGTACACACTAACTGTCGCCCCCTATTTGACCTCTTATTTACCCTAATCAGCATAAGTGGGCCCAACCTCACCTAACTGTTGTGAGACCATCAGTCCTAGTCCTAAAAGAGAATGCTGCCCAGCCCCACCTAACTGTTGTGAGACCATCTGTCCTAGTCCTGAAAGGGAATGCTACCGGTACTGGTCCTAACAAACAATCTTCTAGTTTTGCGCCCCTTTCCCAAATCCCCAGATTTGAGCCTCTATCTATTGGCCACTTATTTACCCTAATCAGCATAAGCATGTCCGAGCCTCACCTAACTGTTGTGAGACCATCGGTCCTAGATCTGAAAGGGAATGCTGCCGGTATGGGCCTTACTTCTATGTTTGCTTATTAACTTAATTCAAGATCTAAGTTTTAAAATAAGCCTCTTCTGTTATTTCTGCTATATTTGCTTATGAACAAGATCTAATTTAAAATAAGTCTCTTCTGTTATTTCTGCTATATTTTCTTATTAACAAGATCTAAGTTTTAAAATAAGCCTTTTCTGTTATTTCTGCTATATTTGCTTATTAAAAAGATCTAAGTTTTAAAATAAGCCTCTTTTGTTATTTCTTTCCTTCTAATTATAACAAGTGTTATAATTGTTCTTGCAGCTGTTATTCTTTTATTTTCTCTTTTTAGTTATAGCCACTTGTTATAATTATGCTTGCAGATATCTTAAATTTGCCTATTTCAATCTATCTCTATTTTTATTTCAGTTTTTCTCATTTTACATCTGATTTCTGTAAATTTTTAGTGTTATTTTATTTTAATCCATATTAACGAATTCTTCTCTTTTTAATTTATTCGCGTAAAAAGGGATTAAATCTCTATAAAAAGATACTAACATTTACAGGCTAAATTCCAACTTAAAAAAGATGTAAATAACTGTAAATAACTGAATAAAATAGCTGAATAAAAATAGACTGAAAAGAACTTCTGAAATTTACTTAAACATAAACTATAAGTAAACTTACATAAAAATTGCCTCAAAATTGTAGAAAAACTACAACTATTGAGAACCCTATTATTTTAAATTACTTAAAAACCTAAAATAATTACAAAACACTCACCTATGGTCCTTGGCTCTCCTGGGTCTTCCTGGATCCGCTTCTAGGGCGTAGAATATTTTTATCAAAAAGATTTCCTCCCTAGAAATTTTTTCTATTTAGGGTTCAGCCTCAAGCAATGAACCCAATTTGGAGAAAATCTTAATGATAAAAATAGCTAGGCCTAGGTTCTATTTATAGTGTAGCTTAGGGATCTCATGCCATTGGAATTGAAGATTAAATCTGGTGCAACCACGTCATAGGCTCGCTAGGAACCGTCAGATACAGCTAAGAACGCACGAGATTTGCCCAAAATAAAAATATAGTGATCGACTCGTACCTGGACGTTTTCACATCTAGGCAAAGGTGCGGGTCAACCTACGGGTCGACCTATGTATATAGGTGGTCGACTACAGGTTGACCTGACCGAAACAAGGGTCGACCTAGGCCCATGTTGTATATATATTTTTTTCGTTTTCTTTTGATTTCTTATTTCTTTCATAACTTCTTCATACTTGCTCGAATTTCGACAAGTCATATATGGAAATTGATCAGAAAAATACCACGGACCTAGTAGAGCAACTTCAGTGGCTCGATTCTGAAAATTTCACAAACTTATTTTTTTTTGTTTAGTTAATTCGTTAATTAATTATTATAACTCATGTTTGTACCAAAATTGGGCACAACACTCTTCGGAAGTATTTGAAGAGATAAAATGAAGAAGTTAAATGGAAAAGGAGGATTATCTAACAAACACTTCAAAAACAAACAAGAAAGTACGCAGAAACACGGGAATTTAGAGTGGTTCGGCGTGTTGCCTACGTCCACTATGAAATGATTGACTTTTATTAATGTTTCTCTGCTGGTTACAATGGATTACAACAGTAAATCTCGAATACAACAGTGAAATTCGAATACAATGGTGAATTCTACAGAGTCTGGACATCAAAGAGCCAAAAGATCCCTTTTCTGTAGGTTCTAGGCTGCTATTTATAGGCGTAGGCTGCAAATATCTCGCTCAGATCTCGAGAGACTTCTTCTGGCACGTGGGTGGGCCCACGGGATCGATCCCATATGATTTGCATTCGGTCCGTGATCGATACGAACGAATTTCGTATCGATCAAGATTTGACCTAATCGAGTCAAAATTTAGTGTGAACATTCTTTAGATTGTACGCAAGCTCCTGTGAAAATTTGGTGGCATTTGGACTTGTAGATTGTGAGTTAAGATCGGTGCAAACTTGGGTTTTACGTACGCTGTCTTGTTCGAATTGATACCTTCGTATCGATCAGTTCGAATCGCTTTTGAGCACGTGCCTGCAAGTTGACGTGGTGCTAACACCTCGGATCGATCCACTTTTTGTGCCGTATTAACTGCTTCCTTATTCGTATCCAATATCGATGCCTTGTTTGTATCGATCGATTTCGGTCTTGTTCGTATCGATCAACTTCGGCCTTGTTCGTATCGATCAGTTGCTCTATTATATTCGTACAAAATCGATTGCTTGGTTCCATTCATATCGATGGGAAATGGCTATTTCGTATCGATCTGTGGTGGATCGATACGGAATATACATAATGTTTCATCGATACAAACTAAGCTTTCGTATCGCAGTCGATGGATACGAAATAGGCAATAGCCGATTGATTGGAAGTGAGCTCCTAATGGATACGAAGAAGGCTATCTTTGATGGGTACGAAAGAAACAGCTGCCGATTGATACGAAGCGGAGTCGTTTGTTGATGGAGTCGAATAGATCGATATGAATAAAGTCTCTTCCTTTGATGGATACGAAGTAGTGTATTTCGATGGATATGAATAGACACCCGCCGATGGATTCGAACATGCCGAACCTTTGATGGATACGAACAGATGGCTGCAAAGTGATGGACGTGGTTGTGTTGATTTCCTTGGTTTGTATCGATCATATCTTGAGCATACAAACTCGGATTAACTTGAAATTTGGGACATTGGCTTTCATAGCTTTGGTTGTCATATCTCGTCAATTGTAGCTCGATCCGAACTTGGACAAAATTCATTAATATCCATAGTGAGTCTGCGTATAACTGATCTTCGGGATGGACTGTCTTCGGTTTCCAGTTAAGTTCCTAGTATCATGGCCTTGCTAAAAGGCGGGATAACATTTGCCCCCCAAAGTACGTCTTGTGAGAACACGACGTGCTTTGAAAAGCTGCAATCTTCATCTTGAAAAGTTCCATCTAACTTGTTAAACGGTTGTTTTTTTCTCGTCGAAAGTTGTAATCTTTGATTGATCCATAGAAACATAAATTATGAACCGTAGACTACCCATTATTGTACTATGTACTGTTGTAATCGATCGATGCATGATAGTAATTTGTCATTTTTTGTTGTAATTATCACCAGACAAGCATTCAATTCCTATAAATTTTAAAGATTGGATGTTAGTTCATTATTCATGAATGTATGTTAGCCTGACTCCCATTAACATTCGTACGTTCACGATTCGTTGTCAGGTTTTCAGTTTCTTGTATCGAATTCTGTATCGATCCTCACCTGGATTGACGTGGAATCTGAGTTGTAATGACGCTTGGTGGTCATTTTGGAGTATCCCTTCGTATCGATCCTCTCCTGGATCGATTCGAGATGAATAAACATGAATCTTGTATCGATAGAGTTGAATTATCCAAACATTATTCTGTGATGATCTTCGCATCGATGGCTGTGAACTTCCTGCAATTTTCTAAATGATGGATATGAAGTTGTAGTTCGTATCGATAGACTAATGAAGGATGCGAACAGAGCGACTGGTCCCATGTGCACTATTCGTATCTATGGATACGAGCCTTTATGGGTTATATGTTGATGGATACGAACAGTACAGTTCGTATCGACGCACCTTAGATGGAGACGAAAACAATCCAAACATGACTTGGTGGTGGCATTCGTATCGATGAAAACCGATGGATTCGAACAGTCGTCGCTTCAGATCGATGATGCATGGATGCGTAGAAGGCTTCTTCGCATCGATCGGGAGGGAGACTATTCCTACCGATCAACATTATTGGGATGTGAATCGTCTTTTCTTCTGATTTTGTACCCATATAAATTCGTTTTGGACTTAACCAAATTCTCACTTACTTATTTGATAACCTTGCCTTCATACCGCTCGACAACTTGAGAAAAAAAGAGAAAACTTGCCCTTGCCTTCGAATCCAACACTACATCCATCCCTTTGAACTAACTTCTGAAATTAGGTAAATAATCGACCAATTTTAATCTTAACATGACGAGACTCGAATTCTCGTGCCATCCTATTTATATTCATGGCCGAGTGTGGCATGGAGGAGATTGGAGAGGGTTGAAGCGAGGTCGAGGAAGGTCAGAGTTGCCTTCGTGTCGATTGGGGAAGACGAAGCATGGAGGGATTCGAAATAACCATGGAAATGACGCTCTTCTTTGATCTCGCATCAATGGATTAGGGAAGAAGACGTTTTCTTTTGTATCGGTCTCGATTGGGAATTTCATATCGATCTCCTGCCTTAGATTTCGTATCGAACTTTGATTCTTGGATTTTGTATCGATCACCTTCACTTCGGTCGTTTGCTTTTAATTTCGTATCGATTGTGGGACAGCAACTTAGTATCAATCACTTCGAATCGATATTGATACGAAGCTAACAAACCTTGATCGATACGAAGTTGGTGCCTCTTTGGTCGATACGAAGCTGATTCGTTTGATCGATGCAAAGTTGATTACTTTCGATCGATATGAAATGGATGTTAAATGATCGATACGAAATGGGTGGCTTTCACTACAAGACAATTCACTTTTAATAGCACCACATCATAGCGTCTCTAAGTAAAATGTTAATTTGAATTATTTTGTTTGGTAAAAAATGGTGCTAAACGCTGTATGCCATGAACCTCCCTTCAGCGCGGTCAAAATTTTCCCTTCCCTCTTATTCGCAAAATTTCCCCATTTCACGTTCCCTCTTCAATCTTATTCCCCAAATTCCACATTTTCCCTCTATAATTTCTTCCCTGAAAAATTAGTGCTAAAAACCCTAGTAATCCACCAATTTCGAATTCAAAATCTTTCGACGTTTCCTCAATAATTCTTCCAAAAGGAAATACTCTCAAGTATCCCAAATCCAAAACCTTCATTGATCCCTAAGTTCCCATACTCGAGACGTACGCGGTGGAACTACTGCCTTTATCAGAGGTTTTGACCATTATGTTACAGACAAAAAGAACCTTCAGCAAATGGTAGAGATACGGTTCTCGAATCAAGTTCAGGGACCCAAAAACGTAGACCCGTTAGGGCGTGGGCCTTACACTGGTGTTTGTCGATGGCTAGATTCTAGTTTGGAGTGGCGATAACTGGGTTGATTTAGCTCACACTTCTACTAACCGGTGAGTGATTTATTTTGTTTTTTAAATTGTAGGAATCAATTATGCAAAGCTGGTTTGATAACTCAGAATAATTTACCTTATTGGTTACATGAGATGGACAATTTTGTTGTTAGCAATGCGTTTAAGACTGTTTTGTTTCGAACATTGATAATATTATATATATTTTTTATCCTTTTTGGCAATTGTTAGCTCACATACAGATAAACATTTGGTATTAATTTTACAGTTTAGGTTTTTAAGACTAATTAAGAAGCTGTGAAATGTTTAAGTATTCTGATTACTATTTGACAAGCATGGCATGGAAGTGAAAATTCATAGTGTGGAATCATATAATTACTGTTAAATATTTACAAAGAATGTTTTTTGAGTTATAGAAAGTTCTTATTGTTGATCTTAAGCATGCGTGAGTTGATATTACATTTTTGTATGGTGTATGGTTGCAGCCTTTTTATGGTATGTTTGGTTATGGAGGACCGATCGCTTCCGTTCATCTAGGGAAGTTTGAACTCCTCGCCTTTTTCTTTTAAATAATTTCCTGCCCATTTGAAAATCTTTAAGATTCGTATATTGAATTTACAAATATGCAATTGTTTCATCTAAAACTATAGAGTTAAAAAAGTTTATTTGCTAAAGTTTCCAAGGGAGAAACTATTGACAAAATCTTGTCGAAAATGCATTTGGAGAGTAATAATTTAATTTCGATATGGAATAAATTTAAATATATTTTCTAGGTAGGTTTAATACAATTTTCAATTACTGTAGGCTGACGATGGCATAAGAAATCCATTGGAAGAAGAAGAAGTCGTATTATTACCTCATGGGAGCTTCAAAAATGTGTTATTACATATTTATTCTTTTGGATAACCCTGATAATAAATTATGCAGTCTTAATAAATGTAACTAGAAGCCTAACCAATTTTGCATATATTATGTCATAATAGGTTGACATTCACAATTTTAAAAAGGATGCGTGGAAACTAGAATGCTTTAGTGTTATCTTAAGGATATATACTTCTCATACGTTCAGGTCTTATCTTACAGCCAGTGGCAGAGTAATATAATAAATCATTAACTATTTTTTAGTTTCTTTTCCAAGTAAATCTGGCCCTGTGAATATGTAAGGTTGGATAATATACCACCACATACATGTTTCATAAAGCTGGTAGGTTACAAATTTTTGCTTCTATTCTATTAGTCCGTCAATATTGGAACATACTTATCTCATTATTTGTATGTGTTTGTAATTTACTTGGGCAAACATTGTAAAATCATCTGAAATATTCAATGTGCATTTGTCCATGCAGTGTGATGAAATGCTTTCACGGAAGACTACAATGCTTATATAGTTTCAGGTTTGTTAGTTTTCATATATACATAAATGTATGTATGTTTACATACATACACACACATACAAACACACACACAAACGAGGAAAGTGTTGATAAGGAGGCTTCTCATAATTTATATAAGAAGTCAAACATGTAGAACATTATAAGTATCTATTAAAATCGCGTCCCAATTTTGATAGCGATAGAAAGTGAACAAATAAGAGGCTGCTCATCAAAAATATAAGAATACATCTCATCAGCATTTTTATGTATGTGCAAGTGCACGCTTATGTGCTTGCATACCCAAAAAAATGCATGTTTGCACCAATTATGATGCTAAATATAAGTTTTTAAACTGGTAAAATATGGTTTGTCTATTTGCTGCTATTAAATTTTGGGATCAATTGGTTAGTACATTTTTTATCCTCCTTAGGTGAACGATACTAGTTTAACTGAAATCAACGGTGGAGAAGTTACCAAATCAATCTTCATTCTTGTAGTGGTCCTGAATTTGTCCTCTATCAAAAGCTGACAGCAACCGAACAAACTTCTTCCTCTTTTGGCATGTATCGAGCAATCATTGTGGAATATGTGCTCAGTGGGCACCACTTAAAATTATTCCTTCCCAAGGAAACATGTAGCCTGGCCTTCTCTTTTTCTGGTGTCAGATGCCCAAGTCGTGATGAGCCTCATTCTGATGAAGCTGTTGCATTCATGAGAAAAAAGATAATGCAAAAAGATGTTGAGGTGCTAATATCCCCAATAAAGTTTGTATTTATTTATTTTGTTAATTTAGTGTTATAAACCGTGAAGGATTGTTTGTGCAAAAATTAAGTTCATATCTAATTCAATGCACCTCTTTACCTCATGCAATTGTTTTACCATGGACAACTAACATTAAAACGACACCGCAATATTAACCTAATTTCGAAGCATGTTCATGCATAGTCTAATAAATTCTTCTACCTTGGTCTTCAATGCAGCAGTTATGTAGTTAACATGCTTGCATAAATTACTGTTTTAAATATAAGTGTAGCATCTTTACATCTACGAACACTATTGAGGCATAAAAAGACCTCTTTTTAATAAGGCATAAAAAGGGTTCTTTTTAATAAGGCATGTAACTGTTTGCTTATAATTTCTTGTAACTGATACTTGTTTGTTCCATGAAATACTTCAACTAATGCGACAGTAATTTCAATGTAAATAATGCATGACACTATACATAACAAGAGTGAAATTACTTTATTGATACCAATTTTATTGTAATTATTGTATTACTGCAAGAAGTATTTTATCATCCAGCCTTCTTACATGTTTTTCAGTGATTCTTTTTAACAGGTCAAGGGAAAAGAATACACTAAGGGCTATATTGGAGATGCTACTCTATTTGGCCAGTAAGTTACCATATCAAATCTTCAATATTAACCCAATTTATTATTATTATTACTATCATCATCATTATCATCATATTCATTATTATTGATTATTGATATTATTAACACCATAGTTTATCTTGAACTCAATATTTATTTTAGCCTTCTAAACAGCAAGTTGATATTATTATGATTGTTTGCAACTTTAGTTGGTTGAGGCTGTTTAGTTGACCCTTGTTCCCACACATTCAATCCAGCATGTTGATGATGCCAACAATATGTAAAGTGCATTTTAATAGCTGATTTACAAGTTAGACTCTAAAATTTGATGAATATTATCTCTACTTATCACTCACTTGGTCCATTGTTATACACACCTTTTGTGGTTTGATTGAATCAGTTAATCGTTGATGTTCCGTAGGCTTATTTCTATCCTTGTACTGTATTTTGTCAACCAACTTATTTTATAGGATACTAGAAATATGAAAGACTGAGAAGTTCTGTATGATTTAAATTTTGCTCGTACATCATACCTAGAAAGTTATCATGGATGCTTATTGATTTTTTTAATGTAGAAAACTAAAGTGTTGAATGTAGTTATGCATATATATGATTTTGTACGGGGAAAGACTTTAATTCTCATTTTCAATAACCGAGCGAGCTCAGTTTTGCTGCTGAACTGAGAGAGCTTAGTTTTGCTGTTGAACAGAGCGAGCTTAGTTTGGCAATTGAAAGGAGAGCGCTTATGTTGCAACTGAGAACACTAATTGTTGTAACTTAGCATGCAAGCACTCAATTTTTTAAAATTGAGAGTGCCCTCGATTTTGCAAAACCAAGAATGCACACATTTTTGTGGAATTGAGAGAAGGCACTCAGTTTGGCAAAACTAATAGCCCTCTCAGTTTTGCATCATACAGCAATCTCAATTTTGGAACTAAGCATGCACCTAGTTTCCCCAGTCTGGTAGAACCAAGCTCCTGATTTTCTAGAACTAACTGCACATAGTTTTGTACACCCAGTAGTGCAAGGCACGACCAGTTTTGTAGATGCTCGGTTTTTGATACCAACATTGTATAATTGTTATAGTTGGCCAACAAAATAATCGTTGCTATCTATTGTGATGTTTTATGTAGTAATATCGTATCTTAATAATTTTTTTACCTAAATGCAGGAAAATAATGAATTAAAGAATTTGCATGAACGATTTTGGCAAAGCTAACAACTTCGTATGGGTGAATGTTTTTTGAGCTCATGGTTTAGATTTGGATGATTGAGTATTTTGTCTTGAGGATTACTAGTGGTAATCATGTACTCTTTTATTTCAACGGTATTTACATGATACACTTAGTATTGCTAGTAATATTTTATGGTTCTTGTGGCATAATATATTGTTAACTTTCTTAGTTAACTATTATTGATTCATTATATTAACAAACTGTTTGCGTGTAATACACTAGTATAGTTTGAACTTTTGTTTTGTTTGAACTTATATGCAAAGAAGAAATGGGTAAATGGATATTATAGGTGGAAAAGCTAAAACGGCAGCAATTTTTTTTAAATTTATATTTTATTTAATAGCGTTTCATAAACGCTATCGTATATCAAACGCTATAGAAAGCAACCTCTTACACGCTATAGAAATGTTACATAACAAACGCTATAAAAATGTTACATAGCGTTTTATCTTGGTAGCGTTAAACAAATGCTCTAGAAAATTAATTTTTCATAGCGTTTTTGCTCCCGCTATTTAAAGTTTAAGGTCTATCATAGCTTGTCGTTCCCTAGCGTTCTCTGAAACGCTATAGTAAGGTAAAATAGCGTTTTTTAAACGCTATTAAAGCCCGAATTTGTTGTACTGTTTTTATCGATACGAAATAATCATCTTGGATCGGTTCGAAGTCATTGGCTTTGATCGATACAAACTGAATATTCTTGGACCGACACGAAGCTAAGGCCTTTGTAGTGAATGATCTAAGTTTTGACCTTGGTGGATACGAACTTCATGCAAATTCGAACAGTTGACTCCGATGAGCTTCTGCGTTGCATAATTGGATTTAACTGTTAAACTGTATATTTGACTGCCCTTCGAAGCTCATCGATGGAACTGTAACTTGACAAAATTTTAACAAACTTTAACTCAGATCGGTCTCTAAAGTTGGATGGTATGGTTGCGACGGTCAGCGATGACGGTCACTTCCAGTTGAATATCAAAGTCTCGTCGTTTGGACATTTTTTCTTACTTTGCATACTTTCTTAAGCAACATGTAGCACTGCACTGCACAATACATTCATACACTTCACACTGGGGAATACACGGGCTTACTATCATCTAATGACAGTTTTTAATAAGTTGATTAGCTATGGAATCCACAAGTTCACAACAGCAGGAGCTTTAGGGTTCATCTCCTTTTGTCCTAGAGATACCGGCCATCACGGCCGAAGTTATAGATCCAGCTTCGGACGAGCTGCCTGGTGTCACGTTTATCATGAATCCACAGGATTCTGTGCCGTCTAACGTTTCTGAAGATATGCTGGGATGAATATGTCTAAGGCATGGTCTACCGTTGGACGATGTATTATTACCAGGACCGAATGATAGACTGCATGCTCCTCCAGAGGGGTTTACGGCCTTTAATCACCATGCATGTACAACGGGAACACTTCCTCCGTTTAACCAATACATTTGGGAAGTGTTGTCTTTCTTCGGAATCGCCCCTCCACAGTTACATCCGAACGGATACGCTCTGCTCAACAGTCCGTTCATTGTATTTATGGAGCATCTTTTCCAACCACCGATCTCGATCGATATTAGATATTTATTTAATGTTAAGAGTCGGGGAGATAGTCCCTCGTTCACTGTCCTAGAGGCAGTCAGAAATTGTCAAGTTGTGACCGGCTCTTGGACCAGACTAAGTTACTTTAAAACCTAATGGTTCTATGTCTGATGCCCTCCAGGATATGCTAGCCGATGGTTAGCCAGACATAAGCGCTTCGACTTTTCTGCTAGTCGACAAAATAATTACAACTGGTATTGGGACTAATACTCTCTTTCTTTTGCAGCCGCAATTCCACGACCTGAGGGTGTGCATTTTAAAGAAATTGTGCGGGTCCTTCAAGAAGTGCCAAGCGAGATGAGAGACATAGACTCGGTGCTAACAGACCGAAACTTGAGAACCGTTGGGCTTATTGAGCGAAACCAGAGCATAAGGCTTGAAGGAACGCTAAGAGCGGCCCCGACGAAGCGGGTAAAATGCAAAGCACCCGGGGTCGTAATTGCTGAGGAAGGTGATGAAGAGAGAACGCCGACGGATGGTGAACTTGTCGCTGGGCCTTCTGTCGGATTTCAAGCGACAGAAGGAAGGAGAAAAGGCAAGGCCGCTGCTCACAAACGCCCTAAGTCTTCGAGGTGGAAATCAGTTGTGGTTTCTTTACCGGCCTCCGGCATTAGAATCTCAAAGGCTCCTACCTCGCCAACAAAGAGTCCTTTTGAAGGGATTGCCGATATTCCAATTCCGGACTTTGTGTCACTTCCACATGATACCGGATTGGAGGAGCTTCAAAATGCTCTAGATTTGAGCGAGTCTCTACCCATCAGTGCGGCCGACATTACTGGTTGGTCGGGGGGTTGCACACACATATACACTTCACGGCACCACACGGTTTCCAGCCTTAAATTGCCTATTTCAAGAATTCACTAACTCTGTTTTTCTTTTACCTTATAGATACGATGAACAGGCGAGATTCTATGCTCAGCAGCCTTCGTTCAGCACGCCAGTCGTCAGGCTCCTATTATGAGTCCTATTGGAGGAAGGATGACAGAAACCGCGATCGTGGTTATTCTAGTCAGGAACGCTACGAGAGGGATATGGACAGGGATTACAGAGAATAGAGATATCGATCCCGATCGCGTTCTCCACCCCCTCGACTCCCCCACATAACCTTCAGGCCAGGGAAAACAGCCAATAGAGCCCCCTCGTCACAAGCCATCTTCTCATGCTCCAAGGTATGAGTCGCAACGCCACAGAACTGAGGTTCAGTCTCTAGTCATCGCTGAGCAAGCTATCACTGAGCCCATGGGGGAAGGGGCTATTAGAATTGCTCAGCTAAAGAAAGATTTTCCAAATATATGCTTTGATGGCTACATCTTCCCTCCTCACTTAAAGAGAATTCCCTCAGAAGCGGAGAAGACAATGCATGACTACATTCATGACATCTATACCCAGTACAAAGAGTGGGCAAAGGCTGTAGAGAAAGCATCGAATGTGGCCTTTGAGCAGGCTAAAATAATCGAAAAGTTAGAATCTGATCTCGCCCATAAGGACCGCATCGTCCAAGTGCTTAATGATGAAACCGAGTCCTCTCGGAAATCAGAGATAGAGGCCACCAAAAAAGGGCGATGAGGTGAACTTGGCCATGGAGAGGATGAGGCAGACACACTTTGCCTTGGTGGAGCAGATGGGCCACCGAAACACCACTGTTACAGCTGAACGGGACGCTGCTCTGAAAGAACTTGCTGAACTTAAAGCTAAATTTTCCGAAATCATCAAAGAAAAGGATGAAGCCAATAGAGCAGCTCAGGAAGCATGTGAATAGGCCGTTGTGCTTCGGGGCGAACGGGATGCGGCAACGGCTAAGGTCCGGGTGGTGGAGACTAAGGTCGAGGAGAAAGTCCGAATGGCGGAGTCTAGGCTAGAAGCTGATATTGAAGATCTCCTCATTGTTTATAATGCTAACGACTTGAAGCACAGAAATCTAGCCTGGCTCGACAATTATCCGACGCATCTACACAACTCCTGGGGCCGATTGGTGGAGGATGAAAAAGTCGCCCACCAAGCCGAATCGATTTATGAGTTCAAGCTTGAAAACCGAGTGTTGAGCGAAGACGAGCGGAAAGTTCTCCACGATGCCATGATTTCATATGAGAAGGAGAAGCTTGGCGCTTAACATTCGGAAGTTGGAGAAGGTTCTGGCGTCGAGCATCATGATATAAGTTATGAAACTCTTGTGCCGACTCAATCCGAATCTACACCTGCGATTGATCCTTAGCCCGTTCCTGCTTATAATCCGGATCAACCGCAGATGTCTCCAGCTTGCGAGCAAGTTTATGAGGTCGTTCAGCTGCCCACAAGTCAAACTGAGGAAGATACTCTGAACATTCTCTATGCTTATCCGAAATTGGAATTGTCATCCGAAGTAGTTACTAACAGTTCTTATTTTGTTTTTGTCCAGTGATCGATGTTACACCGGTCATGCCTCCTGCCACTCAAGAATCACATCATACGCAGGAGGCTATTAAAACTGAAGAACCCACCACAACGACCACAGCACCGACTGATGGAACGTAGGGGAGCACGCTTATTTTTGATGAGCAGATGATGGAGGAACTTCTCAGTCATCACAGCGATCCTTTTGCAGATTTTCCGTTCGTTATGGATGGAAATGCACCGATGACAAGTTCTTCGGCTCCAACTACGGGAGTTTCTGACGATGCAAAAATGCTTCATGAGGAGGAAATCATAGCTGAAATCAATGCCGAAATGGAGGCAGCCTCGCGGGGCAATGGTTTTGGCGGTGGAATGGCTGGACCTGGTCTGGCTCCTTTGCTGATGATATCTCTGGGAGGAACGGTTATTGAGACGAGCGCGCTTGCCCCACCTCCTTCTATTGATCATGTCCCTCCGACCCCGCCTACAGAAAGCGTTCCAATACATTTGAGTTCGGAGGAGGATGTTGACATAATGCCCCCTACTGGAGACCGGCCGTCGAAAGGCAAAGGCTTAAAAAGAAAACTAAGCAGAAGCTCCAGCGGGTCCACACCAAAGAGGAAACCGAAGAAGACAAAAGAATAGACATGCTTCTTTGGTGAAATTTTGAGCAGATAGGAATTTATTTTGTTTTTAGTTGGCCGTGTATAGATGCGGGTTCGGCCCCTGCTAGTATAAATTTTTGGATAAACTTGTACTTAGTTTCCTTCTACAAATAGTTGAAATGAAATTCCATTTTGTCTTTAGTCTCGACTTTCGTTTATTTGCTTAAGTGTTCCAGCACTTGAACTCCAGTCCAGTGTTCTTGTTGAGTTTCGACTTTTGGTTTTGACCCAAGTTTAATCATTGAGCCCTGCAATCACGACTATGAGTGATGGTTGAATGTTAAACTGGACTCCGATGCTGCACTGTCTCTATCTATGATCGGTGCTTAAGTTTTACCCCCAGTTTCAGAGGCGAATTGTAAAACCAAGTGGCAATCGCACCCCGCTTTCAGCTCATCGAGCGTAACGTCGTCGAACTGATGCTGGACTAAAGGAATTTGAGTGGTTGAATTGCACTCGCTCATTTATCGTCGATTGCATCCACACTCCGGGGATTTGCATTTGTACGTTGACGGTCGGGCACGCCTGCTTGAGTTTCAAGGATGCGTCCATGCTCCAGGGACTTAAGTTATTTTCATGAGTGGTTAGTCACACCCGTTTAATGTTTGCAACGATGTCCACACTCTGTGGACTTTAGATGGATTTGTGGGTGGTCAGTCACACCCGATTTGCATTTTCACTTTAACCACGCTCCGGGGACTTAGAGTTGTTTTACGGACTGTCAATCCCGATCTGGTTTATGTTCAAACTCCAATCCACTCTCCGGGGATTTTGAGTCAACGTTTATACTCCAATTCACGCTCTGGGAATTTGGAGTTGGCGTTTATGTTGATACTCCGGTTCACACTCTGGGAATCTAGAATTAGTTAATGTTTATACTCCAATTCATGCTCCAGGAACTCGGAGTCAGCTGACAGATGGCCGGTCACATCTGTTCGGGCTTTAGGATTTCGTTCGCACTCCGGGAACGACGAATCTATCAGGATCGCGGATGGTCGGTTCACATCCACCCCGGGTTAACAAGTGAGGTCGTTAGATGGACGGATCCATTTTCCTCAAACTTGGTCAAGGTACGAGCGAAGTCGTTAGGTGGACGGATCCACCCTCTTCGAAACCGTATTTGTAAGTTTATACTCTAGTTCACACTCCGGGAATTTGGAGTTAGTTAAAGGATTGTCGTGTATCAATCCTTTTGTTGGCTTCAGTGTGATGGCTTGTCCCCGAGCTCGGGTTTCACTTAGTGAGTGACCGGTCGTATCACAGTCACTCTCTATTTGAATAAATTCCACCGTCGGGTGGAATTTAGCTCTCCGTGCATAGTGATAGTTGTATAACGCATTCAATAAACCACAGCTCTAGCTCGAAGAGATTGCATTTTGTTGCTGAAATAATAAAATATGGCAAAGTCAGTTGCCTTATTACAAATTCAAATTTCGAAATGCAAAAACAAATTGCAAATGAAAAATAGATTTTATAAATAAACAGAGCCTGTTATGTGTAGTAGCGACGAAGACTCTTGCTGTTCCAGGCTCTCGGAAGAGTGAGATCGTCAATGGTCGATAATTTGAATGTGCCATCTCTGAGCTTTCATTCAATAACATACGGCCCTTCCCAAGTTGGTTTCATATGAGAAGGGACCGGGTAAATTCTCTTGAGGACGAGATCGCCAAGTTCAAAGGTTCGGGGTCGGACCTTGGCATTGTATAATCGGGTGACTCAACTTCGATATGCGACTGCCCTCAAATCAGCCTCTTCACGCTTCTCATCCAATAAATCGAGAGACTCAGCAAGTAATATAGCATTTGTCTTTGGATCATAGTATGTCACGTGATGAGAAGGTACTTCTAACTCGACTGGATAACAGCTTCTGAACCATAAGAGAGAGAGAGAACGGAGTGTGGCCGATCGTGGACTTGTGGGTTGTTCGGTAGGCCCATAAGGCCATAGGGAGTTCATCGACCCATTTGCCCCCGGCATTTTCCAGCCGTTTCTTCAAAATACACTTTATAACTTTATTAACAGCTTCGACCTGTCCATTCGCTTAAGGGTGTGCAACTGGGGAGAATTTATTCTGAATGTGGAATCGTTGACAGAAATCCTTAAATTCAGCACTGTCGAACTGGGTCCCGTTATCAGTGATGATAGTATGTGGGAGACCAAATCGGCAGATGATATTGCGCACCACAAAGTTGATCACCTTCTTCGTTGTGATTGTAGCAAGGGGTTCAGCTTCCGCCCACTTGGTGAAGTAATCAACTGCTACGATGGCATATTTCGCACCACCTTTGGCTAGAGGTAAAGAGTCAATAATGTCAATGCCCCATACTGCAAACGGCCATGGACTGACCATTTGGGTTATTTCGGTAGGTGGGGCCCTTGGAATCCAAGCATGCTTCTAGCATTTGTCATACTTTTTGGCGTAGTCTGATGCATCGCCATTTATGGTTGGCCAGTAGTATCAATATCTGAGCACTTTCTTGGCAAGTTCTTGCCCCCCGGTGTGATCGCCACATTCTCCTTCATGCACATCATATAATACGCGTTTGATTTCATCGTGAGCGATACACCGGAGTAAGGGAACAGAGTATCCTCTTCTATACATAACTCCATTTTTGAATAGCGAACCGTAAAGCTTTTCGAAGAATCTGTCTCTTTTCACTCCTGCGCTCTGGCAGGGTTATGTACTCAAGATAATTTCTAAACGGAGTCATCCATGACTCCTTATCGTGAACAACCTCAAATATCCAATCCGTCTCCATCCGGTCGATGCTTGGGGAAGCTAATGTCTCTACGGGAAAGAGTCCCATTTGTTGTGCCTCACCTGTGCTGGCTAACTTCGCTAATGAGTCGTCTTTTTGATTGCGCTCTCGGGGAATGCAGTAGATGGCATAGTAATCGAACTGATTTAATATTTCTTGAACCCAAGCAAGATAAGTAGCCAATCTTCGGTCCTTGGTCTGGTATTCCCCCCCCTCCCGAACTTGACACACGACCAATTGTGAATCACAATAAATCTCTACAGCAATGATTTTCAAATATCTAGCAAACCTCAATCTGGCAAGTAGGGCTTCATAATCAGCTTCATTGTTGGTCGTGCGAAAATCAAACTTTAAAGCATAGCATATAGATCGACCTTCAGGAGTTTCAAGCCATCGGAGCAGCGGTCATTAGATGCTCCATCAGTATACAGCTTCCAGATATACTTGGGAGATTCACTTATTTCGGGAAAGTCCTCTGGGATGGTAAATTCAGCTATGAAATCTGCTAGGACTTGTCCTTGAATGGCTCGCCTTGGAGTGTAAGTAATGTCAAACTGACTTAACTCGATATTCCATTTGAGTAACCTACCAAACGTCTCAGGCCGCCGCGTAAGGACCTGTCGTAACGGCTGGTCGGTGTAAACGGTGATTGGATGAGCCTGGAAATACGGACGGAGCTTCCTCGAGGCAATAACAAGGCAATAAGCCAACTTCTCTAGCTTCGGATAATTTCTCCCAGCTTCGGTTAGTCGCTTGCTAATATAGTAGACCGGCTTTTGTATTCGGTCTTCCTCCCGAATTAGGGCAGCACTGATTGCGTTTTCTGATACTGCCAAGTAAATTTACAATTTATCGTGATCGATAGGCTTTGAAAAAATTGGCAGTGTGGAGAGATGTTGAATTAGTGCTCGGAATGTGCCCTCACATTCCGTAGTCCATTCAAAGTTTCGCTTTCCTTTCCGGATCAGATCAAAGAAGGGAACGCATTTGTCAGTAGATTTTGAAATGAACCTGCTCAGTGCCACTACTTTCCCGTTGAGACTTTGGACTTGCTTTATAGTTTTTGGGGTTTCGAGATTTCTGATCGCCTAGATCTTTTCAGGATTGGCTTCTATTCCTTGAGCGTTGACGATAAACCCGAGGAATTTTCCGGATGCGACCCCGAAATGACATTTTAACGGGTTGAGCTTCATTCTGTATTCTCGGAGGATATCAAACATTGACTCCAGTTCTCTGATGTGATCAGTGGAAATCGTGATTTGACTAGCATGTCATCCACATACACCTCCATAGTTTTTCCAATCTGGTTAGCGAACATTCGATTGACTAACCGTTGATAAGTTGCCCCAGCATTCTTGAGTCCAAAGGGCATAACTTTATAGCAATAAAGTCCCATATTGGTTACGAAGCTGGTATGCTCCTGGTCGGGCAAGTGCATGGGTATTTGATTATAGCCAGAGTACGCATCCATGAAGGATAAAAGTTCATGTCCAGCCGTTGAGTCTACAAGTTGATCAATTCGAGGAAGTGGAAAACTGTCTTTGGGGCAAGCTTTATTTAAGTCTGAGTAGTCAACACATGTTCTCCATTTCCCATTTAGCTTTTGTAAAAGTACAGGAATGGATACCCATTCCGGGTATAATGCATCTCGAATGAATCCATTCATCTTAAGCTTATCTACCTCTTCTTTAAGGGCGGCAGATCTCTCTGGATCCATACCACGCCTTTTTTGCTTGACCGGGACGTGTCGCGGGTCAATATTTAATGTGTGGCTCGCGATGTCCAGTGAGATCCCACACATATCAGAGTGCGTCCAGGAAAACACATCAAGGTTTACCTGGAGAAATTCAACCAATTCCTCTTGCATTTGTTGGCTTAGCTGAGAACCAATCTTTATCATTCTTGAATCGTCATTATCGTCGATTGGAACATCGATCGTCAGTTCGGCCGGAGAAGCTTGACTGTCTTTACTTTCGTCTTTACTTTTGGTGTCTCTCGGGTCAAGGTCTCTTTAGAATTGGTTGGGGTGCCCAGGGCCAGGCGTTAATTGTCAATTATCAGCAAAGCGGACGCAGAGAGATTCCTTTACGCCCTTCCCTTTTTCTTTTCACTATGCCTCGCGCAGCTTAGCAATGTAACAGGCTCATCCTGCGGCCTGATCCCCTTAAACAACTCCAACTCCATTGTCGGTAGGGAATTTCAAAGTCAAACACCATGGGGCAATGGCAGCCCTGAATTTAGCTAAGGCCGGTCGGCCCAAGAAAGCATTATATAGGGAGTTTATATCCAAAACAACAAACTGCAGTATCCGGACTCTCCGGCGTTCACCAATTCCTAACTCCACTGGCAATTCCACCACTCCAGTGGGTATAGTTGCACTCCCGTTGAAGCCATGAATACAAGACTGACATGGCTTCAAGTCTTTAGTCTCTATTCTCATCTGGTCATAGGCTCGTTTAAACAAGATATTCATAGAACTTTCACTGTCTACCAAGTTCCTCTTCATCCAAGCAGGACCTACTTGAGCTGATATAACAAGCGGATCAATAGTGGGGGCTTCGATCCAGTCGGCATCCCGACCTCAAAATATGATGTCATCTGCCATCGTTCTTTGTTGCTTGGCCGGAGCCCCATCTTCGGAATTACTACAACATTCAAAGTCTGCATGCCTAATAGAGCTGGAATACAACTCCATTTCCTTCTAGCTTCGGTCTGCTGGATGAGGACCGACACTAATAGTGTTTATCACCAACCTCCCACCAGTACGAGCGGGTTCTTCCTGTCTAGCCGGATTCGGTACATGATTTTGATTCGATGGGCCCGCACCTCCAGACTGCGGTGCCCGCACAAACTGTTCTAACTTTCTCTCTCTTATCAACTTTTCGATGAGATCCTGCAAGTGACAGCATTCATTTGTGTTATGGCCGTAGCTTTCGTGGAATCTACAAAACTTCCCCGTCTGAATTTGCTTCTTCGATGACTGTTTCAGAGCAGAATTCTTGTACTAAATGGTATTGCAGGTTTGTAGATATACATTCTCCAGCGACGTATTCAGAGGAGTATAATTATCAAACATAGGAGTTCTACGTCGTGGACCACGGTTCTGATCCCGTTTTCTATTTTGGTTACCATTGCCTTTTTGCTGATCTTGTTTATTCTGAATGTTTAATTTCACCTTTCCGGAGCTCTCCTCTGATTGTTTAATAGCAACATTACTCTGAATTCCTTCCACACTAGGCTCCGCATCATCCTTCTTCCTTGACTGTTTCTCATCCTCCCTCCTCAAGAATTGGGCTGCCTTGGAATAGAAACGGTCCAATGGTGTAGGGGTTTTTCCGGCCAACCAGTTGCCGAACTCAGAATTGGGCTCAATCCCCTTAGTTAGTTCCATAAGGATAGAGTTATCATTTGGGTTGCTGATCTCAGTACATGCAGCCTGAAATCTTTCTAAATAATGCCTGAGTGTCTCTCCAGGAGCTTGAGTGACACTAGATAAAGTATTAACATCCTTCGGTCTTGCGACATGCATACAAAATTGCTCAATAAACTTTTTTGCCAACTGATCAAAGCATGAGATAGATCGAGGTGGCAGTTGGGTAAACCACATAGTCGCTATGCCCTCCAGAGAGATTGGGAAGCTTCGGCACTTGACTGCATCATCAACTCGTGCAGCATTCATCAACCACTCATACTTCAGTATATGCTGATTAGGATCAAAGCTCCCTTCATAAACGGGTAAAGTCGGCATCCTGAATCACCGAGGTGGTTCAGCATAGAGTATCTCATCAGTAAAAGGGGTATGACTCCGGGAGAATCCCCAGTCGTCATTGCTAAGACCCTGACTTTCGCGGATCATTTGACGAATCATTGCTGGCAGGTCGGGCATCTGGACATTTTGAGCATATTAGGCCAAGGTGTTGTCGGGTTCCACAATGCGAGGAGGGGCCGGTCGCTGTCGACGGTCCATGCCTCGCCTCCTTGGCTCTATGTCCTCGGGGACGTAAGGCTCAGGAGTATGGTTGCGTTGATGGTGGGTTGGATCCGTTCGGTTCCGAGCGTAACTCCCAAATCAGTAGCTGTTGCAGTACGGTTATCATTAATATGGTGTAGGGTAGCGCCTCCTCGGGAGGAGGGTCCAGTCTGATGGCTGGTTGACGGGCCAACTCTTAGTTGCCTAACATTCAATGTATGTTGATGCCCAATGGCCTGTGTGTAACTTCCATCTAGTCGCAAGCACGTGGATCTATGATGATAATCAGAAGAGGCTGAACTTTCAGTGGATGGATAGGAAGCCTGATCCCTCCTAGATCTCCTTCGTCTCTGACGGTTTAGCTGGTTGGTCAGTTCCGCATTGGCACGGAGCTGTTGGGTGAGCTGTTGGCGGCTCTGAGTCAACTCTTGCATTAGCATCTGAAATTCTTCCCTGGTGACAGGGCCTTGCGAATCTGATGGTCCGTTAGCATTCTGGTCGGTTGGAAGTGGTTGTACGGGATTCTGTCTGTCCCGTCCTTCTGGATCTGCAACTGTAGAAGTAGTCCTTGTGTTAAACATGATGGATAGCGAAGCTCTTTCCTAGACTTGATGCAAATCTGAATAGGATGGAAGAACTTTAGTTTTTGAGATCTGGATCTTCTTCTTAGATTTGTGCAATCCAATATCGATAGTAGATCCAACGAGCAGGAGAAAAACTGTGTTTTCTCAATGAAAGCACGAAAGTGTTTGTACCAAAATTGGGCACAACACTCTTCGGAAGTATTTGAAGAGATAAAATGAAGAAGTTAAATGGAAAAGGAGGATTATCTAAAAAACACTTCAAAAAAAACAAGAAAGTACGCAGAAACACAGGAATTTAGAGTGGTTCGGCGTGTTGCCTACGTCCACTATGAAATGATTGACTTTTATTAACGTTTCTCTACTGGTTACAATAGATTACAACAGTAAATCTTGAATACAACAGTGAAATTCAAATACAATGGTGAATTCTGCAGAGTCTGGACGTCAAAGAGCCAAAAGATCCCTTTTCTGTGGGTTTTGGCTGCTATTTATAGGCGTAGGCTGCAAATATCTCACTCAGATCTCGGGAGACTTCTTCTGGCACGTGGGTGGGCCCACGCGATCGATCCCATATGATTTGCATTCGGTCCGTGATCGATATGAAAGAATTTTGTATCGATCAAGATTTGACCCAATCGAGTCAAATTTAGTGTGAACATTCTTTAGATTGTACGCAAGCTCCTGTGAAAATTTGGTGGCATTTGGACTTGTAGATTGTGAGTTATGATCGATGCAAACTTGGGTTTTACGTAGGTTGTCTGTTCGAATCGATACCTTCGTATCGATCAGTTCGAATCGCTTTTGAGCACGTGCCTGCAAGTTGACGTGGTGCTAACTCCTCGGATCGATCCACTTTTCATGTCATGTTGACTACTTCCTTATTCGTATCCAATATCGATGCCTTGTTCGTATCGTTCAATTTCGGTCTTGTTCGTATCGATCAGTTACTCTATTATATTTGTACAAAATCGAGTGCTTGGTTCTGTTCGTATCGATGGGAAATGGCTATTTCGTATTGATTTGTGGTGGATCGATATAGAATATACATAATGTTTCATCGATATGAACTAAACTTTCGTATCGCAGTCGATGGATACGAAATAGGCAATAGCCGATTGATTGGAAGTGAGCTCTTGATGGATACGAACGAAACAGCTGTCGATCGATACGAAGCGGAGTCGTTTGCTGATGGAGTCAAATAGATCGATACGAATAAAGTCTCTTCCTCTGATGGATACGAAGTAGTGTATTTCGATGGATACGAATAGACACCCGCCGATGGATTCGAACATGTCGAACCTTTGATGAATACGAACAGATGGTTGTGAAGCGATGGACGTGGTTGTGTTGATTTCCTTGATTTGTATCGATCATATCTTGAGCATACGAACTCGGATTGACTTGAAATTTGGGACGTTGGCTTTCATAGCTTTGGTTGTCATGTCTTGTCAATTGTAGCTTGATCCAAACTCAGAAAAAGTTCATCAATATCTATAGTGAGTCTACGGATAACCGATCTTCGGGATGGACTGTCTTCAGTTTCCAGTTAAGTTCCTGGTATCATGGCCTTGCCAAAAGGCGGGATAACACTCAAATTTTGGGTTGTTACATTCTCCCTTCTTTAAAGGATTTCGTCCCCGAAATCTCCAAGGGAAGAAGAATGAAATAAATATTTTCATCCAAATTCTACAACCACATATTTAACCATTGTCCATTACATCCATTGTCCTTAAGCTTTCTAATGAAATTTATGTCATATGCAATAGTGTAGTGTTAATGTCTATAACTAATGCAAAAGATTAGGCGGTCTACTGATTCAGCTGGCCTCCTTTTTATGTAATCATGTCCGTGCCAAGTATCCAAATGAATGCAATTTCCTTAATGACAACTGATAGTTCTATATGCGTGCTACAATCATCAGCCAAATGCAACAATCATATGATAATCACTCATTATAGCAACCATAGAAATAAAAATGCAAGTGCACACACATCCATATGCATATGATTTAGTGACCTAGTTAGGCCGATCCCTAAGAGATAATAGTGCCTAGTGTGTGTGTATGCGTCCATTAGCATCCACTAGCAAACACTTGCAACCACTAGCGTCCAATATACATAACATGTTCTAGTAACATGTTTACATTCAGTCCTACCATCCATAGGTTAAATACTAAGATCTACCCTCCCAAGGATACTAAAGGAAAGAACCTATTCAAAACTTAAGATGGAAATAAGAAATTCAAAACGTACCATCGAAGAGATGCGGATAAGAGATACGTATTTTCTCCTCAGCCTCCCACGTAGCGTCCTCAATACTATCTCCCCACTGCACCTTAAGCAAAGGGACTTCCTTATTCCTAAGCTTCTTGGTATCATGTCCAATGATCTTGGTAGGAATGCGACGAACCGATGCTTCTCTCTCCACTTCAACTTCCTCAAGTTGACTAGGTTCCACTACCTCTGCTAAATCGTGCAAGCACTTCCATAAGTGCGAAACATGAAAAACATCATGAACTCCCGTGAGCCTATCCGGTAGCTTTATCCGATATGCCATCTTCTCTACCCTTTCCATAATGGAGAACGGTCCTAGGAATCTAGGAGCAAGTTTCCACTTGATCCAAACCTTACTACTTTTCTTAGCGGAGACACCTTAATGAAAAGCAAATCTCCTACCTTGAACTCAATATCCCTTTTCCGCTTATCTGCTTAGGATTTCTATCTATATTGGGATGTCTTCATTCTTCTTCTAATCAAATCAATCTTTTCTGAAGTCTCTCTAACCATGTCGGGACCAAGTAGCAATCTTTCTATAGACTCCAACCAACATGAAGGCGACTTGCAAGGTCTTCCATAAAGAGCTTCAAAAGGAGCCATCCCAATGCTAGCCTGAAAACTATTGTTATATGCGAATTCTACTAAAGGAAGGTACTCCTCCCAAGTCCCTCCAAAATCAAGAATGCACATCCTCAGCAAATCCTCATGAACTCTATTAACTCTCTCCGTTTGGTCATCCGTTTGAGGGTGATAGGCCGTACTAAATCTAAGCTATATCCCTAAAGCCTCTTGCAAGCTTCTCCAAAACTGGCTAGTAAAGATAGGGTCTATGTCGCTCACTATGATAGAGGGAACTCCATGAAGTCGGACTATCTCACAAACGTATAAGGATGCCAAATAGGGTGCTGTCCTCTTACTCTTAATCGGAATGAAGTGGGCGCTCTTAGTCAAACGATCTAAAATCACTCAAATACTAGTATTCCCCTTCCTAGATCGGGGTAAACCATCTATGAAGTCCTTTGAAACACTATCCCACTTCCATTCAGGTACATCTAATGGTTGAAGCAATCTGCTAGGCCTCTGCTGCTTCGCCTTAACTCTTTGGCACACAAGACACTTAGCCACAAACTCTGCTACATCCTTTTTCATGCCACTCCAATAAAAACTCTCCTTATATCCCTATACATCTTATCACCACCCGGATGAATAGTCATCCGAGAATGGTGTGCTTCTTCTAGGACTGCTCTCATCAAATCACAAGTGCGGGGGACACAAAGTCTTCCATCTATCCTTAGCCATCCTTTACCATCGATGGAATAGCGTTGGAGATGTCTAAAGACTTCTCCTCTGCTAATCCTATCCAGAATATACACAAGCTCTGAATCCTCTCGTTGCCTTGAGCCAATCTGATCTATGAGGGTAGGCTTAACCTAAAGTGCTGCCAATAATCCAGGAGTAATGTCTACAGAGGGCTTAAAATCAAAGGTGGAAATAAAATCTAAGCTTTTCCACTCCACGAACATTGGACTAAGGTTTGTTATCTTCCTACTCTTGGAAAACACCAGAATGTCGTCCACTACAATGAACTTATTTAGGACATCTCAAAAAACATGGCTCATCAAATCTGCAAAATAGGCTGGGGCATTGGTCATCCCAAACGGCATAACCAACTACTCAAAGAATCCATTGGGTGTCCTAAATGTTGCCTTATCGATGCTATCGTCGGCGACCCTAAGCTGATGAAATCCAATGGCTAAGTCAAGCTGAGAAAATACTGAAGAGCTAATCAACTGATCGAAAAGATCATCTATCCTAGGAAGTGGGTAACAGTTCTTCTTCGTGAGCTTATTCGGCTCTCTATAATCTACTCAAAGTCAAATGGAACCATCCGCCTTTGTAGCGAAGACGACTGGCGCTCCCCACTCGGATATGCTCCTTCTGATGAAGCCTTTCTCCAATAGCTCACCAATCTTCTTACTTAACTCCTTCCTCTCCCTAGGAGCCATATGTCTTAAAGTCAATGCCACTGGCGTAGCATTGTCATTCAGATAGATCCTAAAGTCGATCTCTCTCTTAGGGGGTAGTCCGCTAACCTCCTCAAAAATGTCTGGGAAATCTCTAACAATTGGAACTGAATCTAACTCTCCTAGTGATGAATCAAGGAAATAAAGGAAGCTCAACATGACTGACCCCTATGGGTCGCAAGAAACCTCGAGAGTCCGTCCGCTACATGTCTTTAGTCTAACGACTCTCCTCTCACAGTCCAATATCGCACCATAAGTGAATAACTGGTCCATCCCCAAAATCATCCCATATCCCGAAAATCCCAGTACATAGGCGTCACAATCAAACTCTACGCCTAGTAAAAAAGTTTCAAACCCCTACAAATCATGGATATATGTGCCGATCCTTCTACGGGGTTTGAAACAACTATAAAGTCTACTACTGGAGAAATATCTAAGTGCAAACAATCAACCAAGGAACTAGAAATGAAAGAATGCGATGCTCCGGAGTCAAAAAGAGTCCGTATAGGAAAATTCGAAATAGAGATCAAACCTTCTACAAAGACTATCCTACCTCGATTTGGTCCACTACTAGAAGGTGCTGCATCCAAAGCATGTACTTGCGCCATAGGTGCGCCTACTCTCTGCCCTGTCTTCCGAGACAAGCTCTACTAAGGTGACCAAGCTGCCCACAATTGTAACACCTCCCCTTTATCGTGTCCTTTTTATAGTCCTTTGTGAAATGCTCAATCAATCCACAACTATGGCATTTCTCACCTTTCTTGATTTGTCCCTTTTGAGGTCCTCCTCCTTTCTTTTTGTCCTTATCCTTCTTATTCTTCAACCATTGCTTATTAGAGTTTTCTGATTTAAGAACCTCCTTAACCTCTTCTTTCTTAGCTACATCTGGCATGAGAGCTATCTCCACAAGTGATTCATAGGTCACTCACATAGGTACATGTGTCGGTGCCAACCCTTGGACGGGCTGGTTCAAACCCTTCGCAAACTTGGTGGCCTTCTTATGCGGTGTATTAACAAGCACCATCCCGAACAGCGATAACTCATTAAACTGATTTATATACTCTTTTACCAAAAGACTCCCTTGCTTCAGACTAATGAACTTCTCCAACTGCATGCTTTCCTCGACTTACGACAAGAACTTTCTCTCAAACCTTTCCCAAAATCCAAACCAACCAATGTCTCTGTGCTCCATTTCTATAATCTCCCACCACTAAGAAGCCTCTCCCTTCAGCTGTCAAGATGCAATCTGAACTCTTTGCTGATCCTCCAATCATAACAGCCCAAATATCCACTCCGTATTCCTCAACCAAGCTCGTGCCTCTATGAAATCCTCCATGCCGAAAAGTGTCTTGCCTTCTAGACTAGCGAAGTCCTTACATAGCTTAGAAAAATTGGTTGTTGTAGGTGGATTAACGGGATCTCCACCCGCTGGTGCTGCATTGGGCACTTGCCCTTGCACCTTTGGTGCCGTAGCTTAGTAGTATCTATGGAACCAGGTAGTGGCTTGGACACCCTTTGGAAGATTTGGGGTTTCCGCCATTCTATGCAAAGAAAAGAAAATTTAGGCTCGAAAGAATCGAAAGAAGGTTGAAATGGACTTTGAGAGGATTTCTATAAAAAACTCTCTTACACTTGGAAACCATTTCTATAATAAGAGTTTCTTTCTAAAAAATATTTTTAATTTGAATATATGTTACCTTTGAAAAATACTTTACTTTTAAACAAGTTTATAGGAATCCTGTAACCTGGCTCTAATACCAAATGAAACACCCCACATCCTTTAATATACCCAAAAAGGGCACACCATAGAATGTGGTGCGTTATAGGTATAGCTAAAGCATCACAGAGACTAAGATTCACAAGACAAATAAATAAAATACAGTGGAAACATTTAAATAATAACTTATCATTAAACTTCAAAAATAAGTCATAAAAACATAACATGTCTCAAATACTCAATATATCACAAATTCATGTCTCATGAAAATACATCTCAGTCTCATAAAATTAGAGTACAAAAGTAACAATAATAATCATAATCACTCTCACAAGTGCTAATCCATCATAAGCCAAATGAAAATGACGAAAAGTAGAAGAATACATCTGAAACGAGAAAACTCCAGGAATGAATCTCCAAACAACCTGAATCAACTCAACTCTGCTGGCCTATTGGGAGAAAAGGGGAAAATAGAGGAGTGGGTCTGACTATAAGTCTGGTGAGTGAAAGTAATTACTAGCATTTCTAAGCAAGGTAAAGATAATAGACTAAGAAATAGGTCTAGCTTGAAAGGAAAATACAGAAAGGATAAAATTCGGATAAAATACTATTTCTGATTCTGTTTAACTGTTTGCTTTGATTGTCTGATTTGATTGTTTGCACTTTTCTTAAATTGCTGTGATTAGGCTGAAATCATAATTCTACCCTTTGATTGGCATATTCTATCTCTGTTGCACCACTATGAGATGATCCAATCCTGTTGGTCCCATGGCAAAAGGACACCTCTTTAGCGCGTAGGATGCAGTAGCGAATTGTTTACCTTAATCGATGTCGCACACTTGGTCATTGCCGGTACACACTAACTATCGCCACATATTTGACCTCTTATTTACCCTAATCAGCATAAGCGTGCCCAGCCTCACCTAACTACTGTGAGACCATTAGTCCTAGTTATGAAAGGGAATGCTGCCCAGCCCCACCTAACTGTTGTGAGACCATCGGTTCTAGTCCTAAAAGGGAATGGTGTCGGTACTGGTCCTAACAAACAATCTTCTAGTTTTTCACCCTTTGCTCAAATCCCCAGATTTGAGCCTCTATCTATTGGCCACTTATTTACCCTAATCAACATAAGCATGTCCCAACCTCACCTAACAGTTGTGGGACCATCATTTCTAGATCTAAAAGGGATGCTGCCGGTATGGGCCCTACTTCTAAGTTTTCTTATTAACTTAATTCAGATCTAAGTTTTAAAATAAGCCTCTTCTGTTATTTCTGCTATGTTTGCTTATTAACAAGATCTAAGTTTTAAAATAAGCCTCTTCTGTTATTTCTGCTATATTTGCTTATTAACAGGATCTAAGTTTTAAAATAAGCCTCTTCTGTTATTTCTACTATATTTTCCTATTAACAAGATCTAAGTTTTAAAATAAGCCTCTTCTATTATTTCTGCTATATTTGCTTATTAACAAGATCTAAGTTTTAAAAAAAGTCTCTTCTGTTATTTCTGCTATATTTGCTTATTAACAAGATCTAAGTTTTAAAATAAGCCTTTTTTGCTATTTCTTTCTTTCTAATTATAACCTCTATTATAATTGTTCTTGCATTTGTTATTCTTCTATTTTCTTCTTTTAGTTATAGCATTTGTTATAATTATGCTTGCCAATATCTTAAATTTGCCTATTTCAGTCCATCTCTATTTTTGTTTCAGTTTTTTCTCATTTTACATCTAATTTCTATAAATTTAGTGTTATTCTATTTTAATCCATATTAGCGAATTCTTCTCTTTTTAATTTTTTGCGTAAAAAGGGATTAAATCTCTATAACAAGAAACTAACATTTATAGGCTAAATTCCAACTTAAAATAGATGTAAATAATTTTAAATAACTGAATAAAATAGCTGAATAAAAATAGACTGAAAAGAACTTCTGAATTTTACTTAAAAATAGACTATAAACAAACTTACATAAAAATTGCCTCAAAATTGTAGAAAAACTACCATTATTGAGAACCATATTATTTTAAATTACTTAAAAACCTAAAATAATTACAAAACACTCACATGTGGTCCTTAGCTCTATTCCAGGGCCTTCCTGGATCCGTTTCTAGGGCATAGAATACTTTTATCAAAAGATTTCCTCTCTAGAAAAAAAATTTGTTTAGGGTCAGCCTCAAGCAATGAACCCAATTGGGAGAAAATCTGAATGAGAAAAATAGCTAGGCCTAGGGTTCTATTTATAGTGTAGTTTAGGGATCTTGGGCCATTTGATTTGAAGATTAAATCTGGTGCAACCACGTCACAGGCTCGCTAGGAACCGTCGGATGCAGCTAAGAACGCACGAGATTTGCCCAAAAATAAAAATATAATGTTTGGCTTGTACCTAGACATTTTCACGTCCAGGCAAAGTGTGGGTCGACCTATGTATATTGGTGGTCGACCTGACCAAAACAAGGGTCGACCTAGGCCCTTGTTGTATATATTATTTTTTTCATTTTCTTTTGATTTCTTTTTTCTTTCGTAACTTCTTCATACTAGCTCAGATTTCGACAAGTCATATATGGAAATTGATCAGAAAATTACCACGGACTCAATGGTGCAACTTTCATAGCTTGATTTTGACAATTTCACAAACTTATTTTATTTTTTAGTTAATTCGTTAATTAATTATTATAGGTCAAATTTTGGGTTGTTACAGTATGGTACCTAACAAGACAAATAAGCTATTGTCTATAATATTACCTTCAGTTAATTGAATATAATTATAATCACTAAATTTAATAAAATTAATTCTGCAATGTAGTAACTAGGAAGGCATGATGGTTTCTAATAATTATTTATTTATAATTAGTAAATTATGCTTGTACTTTGAACACTATCAAAAAATAAGGTTGTTTACATGTGAGCCTACAATATGCAATGCAGTTAAAATGGATTATATGAGGGATTGTACTTGGATGTACAAGCGAAGAGACGGACAAGGTTTAATATTGGTGGATTTTTTCAAGGGTATTGATGTTTTTGTTAATTTTGCTTCTAGAGAGTTTGGAAATCAAGAAATTCGATGTCCTTGTAAAAACGTAGCTCTTTGGGATGGTGATACCGCTAGATGTCATTTATGCAAATATGGCTTTATACTTGATTATGAGTTATGGACATTTCAATAAGAACTTACCGGTACAACTAGCACTAACAATAATGAAAATAGTACTTCTGATCATAATAAGAATCCTATTGAAGAAAATAGGATGGAAACCATGGTTTATGATGCTATAGGTCCACTTCTCCACAATGTGTCGGGGAGAGGTTCAGATGTGGAGGAATGTCCTAATCTAAAAGCGAAGAAATTTTTTGATCTATTACATTCTGCGAATTGACCTTTGTGGAATGGTTGTGAAACTCATACAGAGTTACATGCAACTGCTAGATATATTGCAATTAAAGTAAAATATAATAGTTTAGAAAACGAATTCAATGAGTATCTTAAAGCCAGTAAGGAAATGTTGCCTTCTGATAATGTCTTAGGTGACAGTTATTATAAGATGAAGAAGTTGGTGACTGCATTTGGATTACCATATCATAAAATAGATGCATGTTGAAATGGTTGTATGTTGTTTTGGAAAAATGACAAGGAACTTAAAAGGTACAAATATTGTTTCACCAAAAGTTACAAGGGAAAGAAAAATAAAACAAAAGAAGTTCCATACATAAGGTTGCATTACTTACCGTTTATTCCTAGGTTAAAAAGGTTGTATACATCTATGGCAACCGCATCTCACATGAGATGGCATGTTGTTGGGATTATAATGAGGGATTTTTATGTCATCCATCAGATGGAGAAGCATGGAAACATTTTGATAAAACATACCCTGACTTTGCAAAAGAGGTACGTAATGTTAGATTAGGCATGTATACAGATGGATTTGCACCATTTGACCAGTTCGGCAAACAGTATTCCTCTTGGAAAGTTATTTTGATGCCTTAGAATTTGCCACCAGGATGTGAATGGAAAATCCTTACATGTTCTTAACTCTCATCATTCCTAGGCCTAGAGATCCTAAACAAGGCATAGAAGTATATTTGCAACCGCTAATTGACGAGTTGAATCTCCTTTGGAATGATGGAGTTCTTACGTATGATGTGTCAAAGAAGAAGAATTTTATTATGCGTGCATTTTTATTATGGACTATTAGTGATTTTCCAGCTTATGGTATGCTCTCTGGTTGGAGTACGGCTGGTAGATTAGCATGCCCGTACTGCATGGAGTGGACATCGTCATTTCGTTTAGCGAACGGAAGAAAAATTACTTGGTTTGATTGCCACCATTGTTTTTTAGATTTTCATCATCCATGTAGAAAAAACAAGAAACATTTTCAAAGAAACAGAGTAGTAACTGTTGGAGCACCGCCAATGTTGTCTAGTGAAGAAATTTATGACCGTATGCAATATTTTCCAAAGATATACAGTAATCCAAATGAGTTAAATTTCACAATTGAAGGCAAAGGTTTGAGTCATAATTGGTGTAAACAAAGCATATTTTAGGAGTTTCCATATTAGAGAAATTTATTACTTTGTCATAATATTGTTGTTATGCATAACGAAAAAAATGTTTTTGAAAACGTATTCAATACAGTTCTCAATGTGAA
The DNA here is from genome assembly GCA_030737815.1 of Allium fistulosum. NCBI lineage: Eukaryota > Viridiplantae > Streptophyta > Magnoliopsida > Asparagales > Amaryllidaceae > Allium > Allium fistulosum. The sequence continues at coordinate 369,567,966 of CM060902.1, read as the reverse complement.
AGGTAAAACTAAAGTCGATTTGAGACCAAGACGTGATATACGACTTTACTGCAAATGTCCCAAACTTGAGCTTAATGAAGATAAAAGTAACTTTAAACCTAAAGCATGTTACAAGCTAACTCGAGAAAATTGTAAAATTCTGTTAGAGTGGGTGGAAAACTTACGATTACCGGATAGTATTGCTTGAAATTTACGTAGATGTGTTGATTTAAATAATATGAGAATGAGCGGAATGAAAACTCATGATTGTCATTTATTTTTGGAGAACCTGTTTCCAATTACTTTCAAAGAGTTGTTTCCGCATAATGTTCGGTGTGTTATAACGGAGCTTAGTCTGTTTTACAAGGAGTTATGCACAACAACATTAAAATTGGAACGAATTGAGAAGCTTGAGAATATCATACCAGAACTAATCTGCAAGTTGGAGAGAATATTTCCTCCAAGTTTCTTTAATATAATGGAGCATCTTCCAATACATCTTCCTTTTGTAGCCAAAATGCACGGACCTATTCAGTATGGGCGGATGTATCCCTTCGAAAGGTAATTTATAAAACTCATATCATATTGATACATGTTATAAATTTTCATGTTCGCTTACACATATTGCTTTAGGTACATAAGACACTTGAAGAAAAAAGTGACTAATAAGGCATGTGTGGAAGGATCAATTTGTAATGCCTACATCATGGAAGAAGCGGCATCGTTCTTTTCTCATTATTTTAAGGATCATGTAAAGAAAATGAATAGATCTATCTCACGTAATGATCATAGCACAGAAGAATTTTTCAATGATTGCTCATTATCCATGTTTAAAAAAGAAGGATGTCCCTATGGTTGCTGGAAAAAACATTGGTTGAACGATGAAGAATACCATGCTGCTCGAAATTATATACTTTTTAACTGCAAAAAAGTAGAACCTTTTATAAAATTTAAATATCATTCAATGATTTTACTTTGTAAATATAAACATCTCACACATTTTAATGCTCTTGCAGTATTTTTGAGGAGGTGAATCCTGATATTCCACTTGCATCCAATTTTAGTGATTGGTTTCTTAATTATGTAAGATTAATATAATAAATTATAACTAACATTTATTTGAGCATGCATCACATACATTTATGTATATAATAATTTATGTTTTTTTATTAATAGGTATGTGACCCTATTAATAAAGTGATGGATAAATGATGAAAGTTTCTAGCGTTTGGGCCTCAAAAAGAAGTGAGAAAATGCAAAACATTTTATGTTAATGGGTATAAATTTCAAACAAAAGAGTATGGTTATGGAAAATCAACTTATAATAGTGGTGTATGTGTTAAAGACAGCAATGACCCAGAAATGCATATGCAAGACTATTATGGTGTTTTAAAGGAAATTTACGAGCTGACATACTCTACCGATCTAGAGAAGAAAACTTTCCTATTCAAATGTCATTGGTTTGACAATAAAACTAAAATTGGAATTAATGTGCATCCTTTGTGCAATCTTATTGAAATAAATCATAAATCCAAGTATAAGGCCTATGATCCATTTGTGCTGGCAACACAAGCAATTCAAGTCTATTATGCAACATATCCATCTGAAAGGAGTAACAAAAATGATTGGTGGGCTATATGTAAAACAAAAGCTAGGCATACATTTGACACATATATTTTGAATGATCAAGCTTATTAAGCAGACCTTGATCAAACCAGTGAATTCATCATGGACAAAGAAGCTGACTTCGGGCCTCTTAATGATGGTGTTCATGTCACAGAAGTATTTGATATGGATGAAGAAAATGATAATATAGCGGAAGACCTTGAGAGTGAAAATGAAAGCATAGATAATGAAGAATTAGATGTTAATGAAGAATGACAGTAGCCTTCTATGACTAATTCAATAAGGAATTAGATGTTAATGAAAGCACACATAATGAAGAATTTTGTTTTTACCTTCTCCGGGAAGCATTTATGTCTTTTAACTGCTTTTTTATGTTTGGATTTTACAATATAAAGAAGGCTTGCAGTTTAATAGTACGACAAGTGTTTTCTAGTCCTTGTTGAAATAGTGATAATGTGCATGTTTTGTGGATGTGTGATTTGAATAAAGCATAATTTGATATTCTTTTTTGTACCATAGACTCGTAGACCCATAGTATGTTATTTTCTTCTTCTTACTATTGTTACTCATAGTGTGTTATCAATTTTCTTCTTGTTGTTATTACTTAGATATTTTAGATTTACCCACATGTACTATTGAGTTCTTATGACAATAATAATGCTCGTAGTAATGTAATATGACTGTTATTCTAACTATTGAAATGTTGAGCATGGTTCACGGATATGGTTGGCGCTACACGTGGACACTTATATGCTTCCCAAGAACATGGAAACGAAAAGTAAAAGGTCGGGGATGGGGACACAGTGATCCTCCACTTATTCAACCTACTCTTCCACCTTGTCATACTATAAAACTATATCCTCAAAGTGATTTAAAAAATAATTAGTCAACATCATTGCATGGTCGCTCGACTATACGATCTCTTCCATTTCAGCCCACTATATCTGAAGTACCCAGTGATACTACTTCCCAACATACTCCTCCACGGCTTACTCCTTCCCAACCCATTCCCCTGCAGACTAGTCGACAATCTACTTCATTGCAGCCTTCTTTGCAGCCTAATCCTCTGTATTCTTCTCCTCCACAGCCTAACCTCTACAGCAAGCATCCGACTCTGTTTCTCAGCAAAGCGAACATGCTCCACAATCTATACCTCAATCTCCGCAGCCTTCTTCGTAGCCTAATCCTCTACAATAGGCATCCAACTCTGTTTCTCAGAAAAGCGAACATGCTCCATAATCTATACCTCAACCTAGCCTTCTCCAACCGATTTATTCTCCTTCCCTTCCTCCTTTGCATTCTTCCTCACATAACATTATGAATGAGCATAAAGGTTCAAATAATTCAAGTACACATGATGGTGCAATGACTCCAATGGCAAAGTCGATTAATACATTAGGCTGCATCGAACTTCGACTTGTAGAAACAAAAGATAAGTATATGCTTTATACTGATATATATTTATATTTGTTTGACTTTCTATTATGATAACATAAATATTCTATACAGCACTTTTTCAATGCATCCATCCAGTGAACTTTCGAAGAGGATTACCGCATCTTTTCACAAACGTTTAGCTGATTTTTGCCCACTTTTGGAAAGATACCATCAAATTATAAGGATCTGCTTTCGAAGATTTTTTGGTAAGTTTCAACTATAAAAATTTCAGTCTATTACTTGGTTGGTCTATTTCTTGATAATAACATCTATATGATATACACTAGCAATAGTTAAATCAAAACCCTTGCAGTTATCTTTGAATATATTGTTTTAACACATTATTATGTAACAAGTATCATACATTACAGGGTCAAGTGTATGGTTATGATGCTTATCCAATAGAGACTATAAGAAAACACTGGAAGATAAAGGTAGTGAAAGATATTCGGATATGGTTAGCGATATAAAGGAAAAGAATGCTAAACTAATATTTATGAGTCAAGCTATTTGGGACAAGTGGCTCCAATACTGGGATCTTTCGGAAGTTAAAGAGAAATCAAAGAAAGCTTTAACAAATAGAAACTCTAATCCGACTTTGCACAGTTGTGGATCTATTTCTACACAAGAGCATGCCGAAAGATTAGTAATATTTTTGTTTCTCATAACTCTATTTCTTTATTTTGACTTTCAAAATGGCCAATATTAAAAAAATGAAATTATTTAAAGTGAGGAGCATGGTAGGCCTGCTCGTGTGCTCGTGGTATTTGAGCGTACTCGTATCAAAGCTGTAGCACATAATAAGGATGACTCCACTTCACCTACTTGGATAGATCCTAAAGCAGCGAAGTTTCATGTGTGTAATAATTATTTTTTAAAGTAATAATGGTTAAGGATAAATTTTTACTATTAAAAAAATATTATTTCTTGACAGGACAATTTGATGAGAGCTTGCATGGAGCAACTATGCGCACTTCGAAAGACAACCGATGACAACATCGTAGAGTTGCCTCCGGAGACAGTCGATACCATATTCGAATCGCTTGTAGTGCCGAATGCAAAAAAATATTTTTACCCCATCGTGAATTTAGAGGTACTAAATTACTATTCTCTTTTTACTTGATTATGTGCGGATGCATTAAAAGTGGAATGGTGCATTTATTTTTAGAATACTCCTTTAGAAAACATGCATATACGGTCTAAATTTAATTAGTATATACGTGACTGCATATAATATAAATGACTACATATGATATGCATGCATATATGACACATGGGGTATGTAAATTGCAGCAGCACTATAAATATAAATGACTACATATAATATAAATTTAGTATACAGAACAACTGTTGAAATGTGCAGTAGCACTATATATGTGATTGTATATAATCTAAATGACTACATTTAAATGTAGTATACAGAACAGTTGTTGAATGACTACTTATGTTTGCATATAAATGACTACTTATGTTTGCCAGGGAATATAATTGACTATTACAGTTTTATATAATATAATATAAATGTAGTATACAAAACAGCTGCTGAATTATAATATAAATGACTACATATAATATAAAGTGCAGTAGCGGCTGAAATGTGCTTTGCCAGGGAAGCCAAAAATAATGAATGTGCTTTGCTAGAGAAGCCAAAAATTACAGCAGCCGCTGAAATGTTTGCCATCACGTTCTGCCACTCATTATTTAAGCTACCAGCTCCCTTAAGCTATTTTAATTAGCTTTATACATGCTTTATTTTGGTTAATCTTTCTAATTTGTTATTGTTTATATTTCTAATTTGATATTGGTTGTTAACCCGCCTTTTGGCAAGGCCGTAGACAAGCGGATTTAACTACATCAATTGCTCGGTTATCAAGGCTGGAATATGATAGATTTGAGTCGACTGGATGGATAGACGATCAATCACGGATGATAAACATGATTATGAAGCCGAGCTTCGGCGTAGTCCATGGGCAAAAGACGTGGGATACTCGAAATATGAGTTTCGAAAAAAGTCGAGGTGATTCGGGATGCATGGAGTTTGCTTCGAGTCGCTTGTGGGTCTGGTTCGGGCCTTTAAGCAGATTTCTTCAGGTCACTTGAATGGTTTCTTCGGGTCACATGGGATCGACACAATTCATAGGGGTCGGTATCTTCTTCGGATCGGCAAGACCACTATTTCGGGTTGGCAGCTTGGAAAAGGGGTTGGCGTGTTTTTGCTTCAAGGGGTCGGCCCATTTCCAATTGCTTCTGGTCGGCACCAAGTTCTTAGGTCGGCATCTTTGAGGGGTTGGTGTATTTTCTGGAATCGGTCTGTTTGCACAGCTTCGGCTCGGTGAGCTATCTACTCCGGGTCGGTCATGGTATTTCTTCAGGTCGGCAGAAGGAGATCAAGTCGGTAAGTATTTTGGAAATGGGGTTGGCGTTGGAGGAAATGGATCAAGTCGGCATGATTGGAGATTAACTCCGGGTTGACACATTTCTACATACTTCGGATCGGTTGTAGCATTTCCTTGGGTCGGCACAGGAAATAAGATCGGCGTAAGGCTATGGGATCAGGATGTCCTAACACTTCAAAGGATCGGCGTTCATGGCAGCTTTGGGTCGGCATGCTCAATACTTTGGGTCGGCAACTTCTTGTCTTCGAATCGGTTATGAAGACATGGGGTCGAATGTAGGAAACGAAAGGGGATCGGCCATAGGGATTGTGCTTGGAGTCATGGAACATGCTGCTTCGAGTCAGTGAGGCTGTTACTTCAGGCCAATGATGGGTTTACTCCGGGTCGGTAGAAATAACAAGGGGTTGGCATATTAAGACTACACCAAATACTGAGATTTGCAACTAACCATCCGCGCATTTGGCAACGGTTATTAACCTTGCCATTTAGCAACGATTAATAACCATCTTGGTTCAGTTAGCAACGGTTTTTTCTCGTTGCTAATTGGGAACGGTTATTAACCGTAGCTTCTTTGGAGACAAATGATGGCGGTGAATTTCATCCTTTCGCGCCATAATTTTTGGCGCGCTTCGTTCCAATTAGCAACGGTTTTCAACCGTGGCTAATTAGCAACGGTTACTAACTGTCGTAAATCTTTTAGGCAGGGCCAGCCCAGTGGCAAGCCCACCAAGCCCCTGGGATGGGGCAACCAACTGAGCCGGGCAACACCAAAAATCTGTTTTACTTCATAGTTACAGCTCAATAGCAATCTCCATGTTGGCGATGCTTGAACCCAAAAAAACTAGGGTTTCAAAAATCAACGCTTTCTAAATAATCATCGCTGCATACTCGGCTATTCCATCAGCCATCGTCGGCTCATGCTTGCCTCCTACGCGATATTTTCTACTGCTGATTTGAAGTCCTGCTACAGTCTCTATACTGCCACTGCTAATTAAGTATGCGAATTTCTTGTTTTGAGTTGTCTAATTTTCTAAAATTGAGTCGCCCTTTTACTGCTTTAGATTTCATTAACCTTGAAAACGCCTGAAGCTAATAACTTATTAGTATTTAGTTATAAACAACTAGTTTTCTGTAAATAATCGTTTAGGAATTGAAATTTGAAAGCTGAAGCTAAAAAACTAATAATTATTTAGGAACTGATACTTACATTGATGTACTATTTTTCCTGTAGTGTGTGTATGTCTACCCGCAAACATTTAGGCAGAACCCAATATGATTTGCCTGTACACTTAACTAGATACACTAGTTTGTAAACTTGATACATTTCGTTAAAAATTAAATACACTGTTTTGTAAACTATTTGGGACTATAATTATTGCAGCCCACTTAATGTGGCAACTTTTGTATAAAAAGTTGGTACTTTGTTATGTTATAGTTTTATATGTGATTTTATGGTTATATATGAAAAAGAAAATAAAAAAATTGACATGTTATATAGTAAGGGGCAAAAAAATTCACATTGGGCTTGGTCAACCGATTCTTTGGGCCGCCCTTGCTTTTAGGATTGATGTTTCATTAAGTTTTTGGGGATTGATTATAGTCAATATCTACTACTCTTTAACAGTTTGCCAAAGTAGAGATGCACCTTCTAATCTGAACCATCAGAATACATATTTGATGTTTTAACCGTATAGTGTTAGAGAACCAAGAAACAATTGGTTATGCAAGGGATGATCTTTTTACATTTATATATGATTTGTTTTACAAATTGTAATGTACTGTACTGCACTGCATGCTAGTTAGACATAGCTGCTTATAGTGACTGCTAGGGTTTAAGTTGATGCAATGAATTTTGTTTTACTAAATATGAGACCATATTTAGTAAGTGGATAAAATTGTTGTTAATGGCGCAAGCCAAGTATCAGGAGAGGGGTAATGCATAGACATTACTTTGGTGCTACAAAATGGCGCCGTTGTAATGGCAAATTTTTTGGAAATAGTTTGATGCTAATGTTAAATTTCAAGTGAAATCAGAAGAATATACATCTGTTTAGTTAATATCAGAGTTGAACTTGGTGGAAAGCCATAAGATATTGTTACCCATGATTTCTTATTAGCTCTTGTTATTTTCTTTCAGTATGTCTTTTAGTATAGACAAACAATGGATGAATCAATCTAATCGAAGAAATATAGAATATGTGGAAGGTGTGAGAAATTTCGTTAAATTTTTTGCTGAAAACGGTGGCAATAAGGAAAAGTATTTGTGCCCTTGCACACGGTGCAAAAATGAAGATACATTCAAATTAAATGACATTCATTTTCATTTGCTTAGATATGGTATTGTTCAATCATATACCGTGTGGTGTTTTCACAGGGAAAGAATACCGGAGAAGCCAAAACAACAACCGGTTAGTCATGCCACAAATACTGATGAGTCTGAACATATTAGGATGGAGGATTTGATCAATGATGCAGATAGATTCCATCATTTTCAACCTACAAGTCAGTTGCATGATAATGCTAATATTGGTGAGCAGTTTACGGATAAATCATTTTTTGATAGTGCAACTGCAACAGAGCCATTATATCCTTCTTGTCCAAAAGAGATTACAAAATTGTATGCCATTGTGAAACTGAATAGCTTGAAGACCCAATACGGCTTTTCAGACAATGGTGTGACTGCACTACTCGAATTCATAAAGGAGTTACTCCCCGAAGGTAACACGCTACCGTCAAAGTACCCCGACGTGAAGAAGATCATTAAGCAAGTTGGGATGAATTACATAACTTATGATGCATGCATTAATGACTGTATCTTGTACTGGAAAGATAATGCGAACAAAGTTTCATGTACAAATTGCAACGCACCAAGATATAAGACATCATTCGACGAAGAGAGAAAAGCTACCACAGTACCTCGAAAGACCTTAAGACATTTTCCTTTAATTTCTAGATTGAGAAGACTGTATATTGTACCATGGATAGCAGAAGCGATGACCTGGCATGGTCGTGCCAAGTCCGGTACAACCGTAATGCGTCATCCGCGTGATACTTCTCAATGGAAAACTACAGATTCTTTTGATTCTTCGTTTGCTGCTGAACCACGAAATATCACGCTTGGAATAGCAACAGATGGTTTTTGTCCGAATGCTTCTTTAACTAACCCTTACAGCTGTTGGCCAGTAATTGTAGTACCATATAACCTTCCTCCGTCTTTGTGCATGAAAAGAGAGTTCTCAATGTTAACACTGTTGATTTCTGGACCAAAACAACCGGGGAAGGATATTGATGTTTATTTAGAACCTTTGATAGACGAGTTAAAGAAGTTATGGGAAGGAGTCGTTACATTTGATTCATTTAAGAAATCTGAGTTCATAATGAGAGCTAGAGTGTTGTGGGAAATCCATGATCATCCTGCTCTTGGGACTTTATCGGGATGTACAACTCACGGCTACTTTGCATGTCCTATTTGTGGAGAAGAAACTACATCAGTTTATCTCCCTGAAAGTAAGAAGATTTGTTACATGGGACATCGTAGATTTCTTCCATCCGGACACAAGTTTCGATACGATAAGACAAATTTCAACAATGAGCAAGAACTTAAGCGTCTTCCAAAACCACTGACTGGTTATCAAGTTGAAAAAAAGGTAGCGAATATAAAAATGAAAGTTGGTAAAAACATACCGGAAATTGGTCGAAAACGGAAAAAGACAATCGATGAAGAAGTTCCTGCATGGTATAGGAGGTCGAAGTTCTTTGATTTGCCATATTGGAAAACAAATTTGACCCGACATAATATTGATGTTATGCATATGGAGATGAATGTCTCGAAACATTTGATCAACACAATTATGAACCATAAAGACATGTCAAAAGATGGGATCAATGCATGGAAGGATTTGAAAATCATGGGTATAAAACAAAAGTTGTGGGTGATAGAAGATCCTGAAACAAGTAAAGTAACCATACCAAATGCGACTTTCACTTTGCGCAAAGAAGAAAAGATACGGTTTTGCACCGTTTTGAAAAATTTGAAAGTGCCGAGCAAATTCTCTTCGAACTTCCATAACAATGTGAGCATCAACCCTCCTGAACTAAAAAATATGAAGTCACATGATTACCACGTCATAATGCAACATTTACTTCCGGTATTGCTTCAGCATTGTTTTCCGCAACATAAGGATCTACGGAATGCTATTCACCGCATTAGTCTCTTTTATAACATTTTGTGCTCAAAGGTAATCAACAGGGAACATCTTCTAAAAGCAAAGGCTAGTTTGGTAGAAGCAATGTGTGTTATTGAAAAACATTTTCCGCCTGCATTTTTTGATATCAGTATTCACCTTATGGTTTATTTAGCCGATGAAGCATTGATTTCTGGTCCTGTTAGATATAGGTGGATGTACCCATTTGAACGGTAAATTACTAATTTTAGTTATGTACATAATTATTCGATTTAAATAGCTATTGATGTCTACATTTTACAATTATTCATCTTCATAGGTTGATGAAAACATATAAAGGATATGTGCGCAACAAAAGATATATTGAAGGGTGTATTGCAGAAGGATATATTGTACAAGAAGCTAGTCTTTACTGCATGGAGTATATGCCAAAAGGAGGTGCTGGCACTCATAAACATACCCGTGAAGCGTTTTTAGACGAGGATGATGAGTTTGCTGATGAAATAGCACTAGATAATGGTAAAGATATAACGTTAACTCAATTGCAATTTCAACAAGTGCGTAAATGGGTCCTTGATAAGTACGACGGATTGGATGAATGGAAGAAGTAAATTCATGAATTTGTTCTGAATTCTTATTATTGTAAATCAATTCATATATATAGTATTTATTGTGTGTTTTTCGTAGGAGGTATAGCTCCTATGTTCAAAGCACCAAATCTCAAACTCGAGGCGGGGGTACATCTGGGGAAGCTATTAAAAATTTCACTTTTTGGTTATGTGAGGAGGTATATGTATTAAATATTTAACGTATTTTCAAGTTGACCATACACCTCCTTGACAATGTTTTTTTACTTATTGTGTGTGTTGTAGTTGTTGAAGACCGTCGATGTTGACTCAACTCTTTGGCGGTTAGTTAATGGGCCGAAGTTTGATGCCCGTAGTTATATGAAGTACCAAGTGAATGGGTTTTTATTTTCTCCGAAGAGTTATGAAGAGCGAAAGCTAACACAGGATAGTGGTGTATCATGAGAGCAATTACACAATTTAGAGCGAGTGGGAAGGATAAAAATTTTAAGGAAGCAGAAACAACTTATTACGGAGTCATTCAACAGATAATTGAGTTGGATTACATTGACTTCAAACAAACAGTTTTTTATTGTGATTGGGTAAAGGTCGAAGATAAGATCAATGGTTGTAAAATAGATTCTGTTTCAAGCTTGATCACAGTTAACTTGGGAAAACTGAAGAATAAAGATAGTGTGAATGATGAGCCATTTATTCTTGCATCGGAAGCGAGTCAAGTGTTCTACTCAAAAAATTTAAAAAATAACGGATGGTTTGTGGTTTTGCATACACCAAAACGGTTGACCATAAATGTGGATGACACTGAGTTTCCCACCGTTTATCAATCAGCTTTTGAAGACAATGAAAAATTAGAAGATCATATCAAATGCATATGTTAACTTTGTATTTCAGAGCAGTTATTGTACCTTAACAAAATATTTATTTAAAATGGTGTAAAATGTAGAATGGTGTGTTATATGATAGTAATAGATGCATTATATTTTGTGTTTGTATTTCAGAGCAGTTATTGTACCTTAACAAAATAAGGATGGATATATTGCAAGAGTTCATTTTGTGTTTGTAGTTGTAGGTACTTACATATGATCACATACATACACACATGTACACATACATACATATGATCAGCTTGACTATTCTTTCTTTCTTTGTGTTTGTAGGTAGACAGGAAGTTCAAGATATTGTATTTGCACCCTTTAGTTCAGCAGTGCTAAGGTAATATATTTTTGTATTTGCATCCTTTATTTCAGTCAGTATTTTAGATATTGTTTTGAATCCGCTTAAGTTTAAAATTCTGGTGATGCAGGAAGACTTTATCACTGCCGCATAAAAGTGAATGTTCCCCTTCCCGCCCATCCCTGTGATGCCTGATTGCTGTTAAGCTGCTGTACATCTGATATAGTAAACAACGTCCCCTTCTGATTTGTCTGATCCCACAAGTTTCTCACCCTCATAATGTGCTGAGAAGTTGGTGGAATCAGACAATCAGAAGGGGACGTTGGTTCATATATCAGATGTACAGCAGCTTAACAGTGATCGCTTGGAGCAATACAGGGATGGGCCGGAAGGGGAAGAAATGTACGTCATAATGTTGTTGGGATTATTTTAGGATTTTAGACTTTGCAGGACATGATGTCACAAGATGCCACACCACTGTAACGATACGGATTTTTCGCGTTCGAAAATCGACATCCATACTTTACATCGTACTCGAATGTCGTAGATTCGAGCGTTCAAATCCGAGTCGCCGGAGCTTATAACACAGTTAAGTAAATAACACAGCGGAATAAAAAGAATATAGATATACAACATCTGATACAATATCCAGATACAATGATGATACAATGAATATCTATATACATCAGAGATATGATACAACAAATAGCAGCGGAAAAGAAAACGGTAACATCAGCAACGGATAATCTTCATCTCCAAAACACTAATCCAGAAATAGCTCGACTCCCAATAACGATGCACAAAGATAAGCAAGTGCAGTCCGATCCAAAGACTGAACTGGCTCCAGAAAACCTACTAATTTGACTATCTGAAAAACCCAACTCTAGACTGCTCGTGTAGAAAAATTTTGAGCATCCAGAGTTTAGGAAATAAACAATAAACTCCGGATCAGTCATGGGACTGGTGTGAGCAACAAAACAGTTTATCTTTAAAAACAAATAGCAGAGAATTTTAAAGTCAATTCGCAATGCTTTTGGAAAATGAAACTACCATAAGACCTCCCACCACACACACAATGCAAACGCAGAATTGGAGGAGATTTCTTCTTATGATAGTCAAAGATGCTTACTACGCAAAATCATTGGATTATTATTACTAGTGCATAGTGCAGAAAACATTTTCGAAAGTAGAATATAAATCTTAGCCAGCATAGACATTCCGAACTATGCCTACTATAGCTACCATCCAAACAGTGGTGACCACCATAAGTGAATGGCAGGTTCTACAACTAAAACCGTACAAGATCGTATTGTTTCTTTGGATTTCCAACAAATGATCAGGCTAAGGAACTTCCTTTTCCACGATGGGTACGTCCCTGGAATAGACGACCCGAGAAATAACCTAACATTACGGTTAGATCTCTGCCAACACAAGGCCGGGTTACCTCTGCAAAAGTAGGTAACTACTGACACGCGTATGCCATCCCCCGATCGTCACCGATCTTCCCGAGGATCCCCGATTTCCAACAAACCACAAAGTAATAAACTTGCAGCAACCACAGAGGTTAAGTATCTGGGCTCCATACCATGATACCACCTTTATCCAGAAGGAATGACATACACTAAGGGGCGCTACTCCCTAGAACCTTGCCGCATCCTTCCTGTTTCGACCATTTCCGGGGTGTGAGGCTCGACGAAGTCTCGTCCACAAAGCTACGCTTTGTCACAAAGCCATGCTTCGGGTCAAACAAATGATCAACCTATGATCACAAAGATATAAGATCAAATAAATGATCATATCGCAAATGATCAAACACTGATCATCACACAGCAACACTCAGCATGTCACATTACCAAATTGGGATATATCGCTGATAACTTCAACTACATAACCTCTGAGCTCGTACGTCTCAGAGAAGGGTGTTAAGCTAAGAGAATAAATTCTCCGCCACCAAACAGATATGTATTTGAAAGAAATCAGCTTTATATCTCAAAGTGTAATGTCAGACATGTATCCATACAAGTCTATTCCGGGTTCGAACAGAACCGAAGGCACTTCTCACGAAGCCCTTGCAAATCCGGATAATTTTCAAATCACGTCCAGACTTCCCATCACAAAAGAGTGATATAAATCTCTATACCGGGAGCTACCCAGTGCAGAGACATTCGACAGGTTGTCCTTTCATTTTTGAAAATATCCGGTCTTCAACACCGATCTTCAAATGCTATCCATATACGACGTATCACTATTCGGAATGGGTGATATGACACAGATGTCTTTTCCCGGCTAACCCGAATAGTGAGCGCAATATTCAAAAACAAATGGATAATGGGATTTCAATTAAGTCACAACTTAAACCCAAACTTTCTTTTCAAATGGTTTAACAAATTACCATTTTAATCTTTTTAAACGAAAAGATTCAATTCACTAAGTTCACTCAGTTTTCACAAAGATTCATTCACAGATTTTCCAAATCGATTCCCATTTCAGTTTAATTAACTCGTTAAATCTTTAAATCAAAGATTTAACTTATAGTTTTCAAAACAATTTCATTTCGAATCATCATTTTAAATCTATTAAAAATAAACATATTTAATTCATAGCTTTCGAAAAGAATTCATTTATAACTTGGAAAACCATTTTTCAATTTAATCTTGAAATTCCTTTACCTAAATTGGAATTTCATTTCTTATCTAAAAGCTTTTATTCTTTGAAAACAAACAGTTTTCATTTTGGAAATCTGATTCATTTATACGAGTTAAGGTTCTTGGGTTAAATTCAAATTCCCAACTTATATTTTTAAAATGGTTAAATTCATACGAACACATTTATATCATTTTTAATCCCTAGTTTCAAATCATAGGATTCAATTTCAAACTTGAATTCAAATTATTTAAATTTCAACACTCGTTTAAGTTATTCAAAATAACTTTTATTTTTGAAATTCCATTTCAAAAGCTTTTCATTTTAAACCCAAATTTCTAATTTCAAAATCAATTGAAATTAAAATTTCAATTTCAAAAATATCAAAATCAAATTATCTGTGACTTAACCGATTTCCACGTGAAATCCATATTTGTGTGTGTATAGTGTGGTCCAGGGGTTTCACACACAATAGTGCAACATCAATCATCACAGATATATCGATAAGCGGTATAATCGATAACGCTTATCTTCATTCATAGATTCATAGATAAAATAAATTTATCAGTCACAAAGATTCACAATTACAATTCGATGTGGGTTTCGGATAACCAACTGGAATCCGACTCCCTGTCGCATCGAAACTCAAATGTCGTTCTATGGGTCAAGGGTTTCATATTCACATAGTAACATATCACAGAAATAGAAATTACATCTCAGATCACAACATAAATCAGGATGTATCACAAAGCATCATATATCAGGGATATCAAAAAATTCAACATTCACTAGAATCCAAACATCCATAAGTAAGATCAATTTAATTATCTGATAAATTTTAAATCAGATAAATTTCTTATGAATAATAAATCCTGGTTAATCAACATTGATAATTTACAAATCATTTTGATTAATTATCCCTTAATCTTTTATTAATTATCCATTAATAATAAATTAATTAACCTTTAATTATCAACCTTTAATTATTAAACAATTAATCTTTAATTATCTAATTCACCATTTAATTAATTATCTTCAATTAATTATTTTAATTAATTTTTCCTTGATTAATTATCATTCCTTAATCAACTTCATTAAATTAAATCTAACCTTTAATTAATTAATCTCAAATTAATTACCATTTTGAATTAATCACATTATACTTTGATTATCCTTTTAAACCTTGTTTAATAAATCACCTTTATCACATTAGATAGCTTAAAAGGTTAAGATTTAGTTTAAACAACATTTTATCTTAATTTCCATTTTAAACTACATTATTTATTTATTAAACAATTTTGTAAAATAATGTATCTTAATTAAATAAATTTAAAACTTAATCATTTTGAAAATCCTTTATTTAAACTTTAATTAATTTAAAACTTTAATCATCCCCTTATTTTAAAACTTGGGTTTTATTTAAAATTGTTGAAAAGTAGAAAAACTTCAAAATACAAACTGTTTTTGAGTGGCTCCTGTAACTGCTTCGAGTCACCCCCGAGACAAACTTGTCTTTGCTTCGGGTTACTCAGAAATTTAACCCGAGGGAAAATATTTTCCTTTATTTTTCTAAGTCCCAGAAACCTACTCGACATTCCACTAAAACGACACGAGTCCCCCTTCGAGTCTAACCCCAATTCTCCCGAGAAATACTTCGAGTCTTCCTCCATGCCACTTCTTCTTCCACAACCCAAAACTGTTCCCATACACGATGATACGCGTGCACGTGTACGCCTTCGAACGTCGCCTCCGATCGACCACGGCCATCTCCACATCACGGAGACCCCCTCGACAACTTATCCCAAGCCTCCGATCATCCCTCCAGCCTCTCGATCGAAATCGAGTTCGATCATGAAACCTGGAACGAAATAGAAAAAAACATCACCAGACCTGGAAAACCCACCGTGTTCCCACCTTCGATCACCAGAGGCCACCAAACTCCGGCCAAAGTTTCGTCTACCACCCCTCTCCATCACCTCAAAAGCCCATTATGCTCGATCGTTCAATGACCTCGTACGAGACGAAAACACAGAGCCACCCAAAACTAGGTCTACAAAATAGAATTCGTCGCCGTCGCCTCCACGTTGATCTTCTGACCATCACGACAATTTTCGCTAAACCCCTGGTCACCCCTCTACCTCCAGACCAAACCACGACATCACCAGAGAATTAGATCGTCCCTGGCAACTCAAAATGCTCGAAACAGTCAAACCAAAACTGCTCTTAACCCCATCCACTAAAATTTGTAATTCTCGTTTCAAAAATCATGTTTTGATATACGTATTCGAATTATAATCCTGGAAATTAAAAATAACCTGTTTTAATTTTTTATTTAAATAAGAATCTCACTGTAAACTTTGTTTCCAGATAAGTTACCCAATATTTTGACTCAAATAAATTATTAGACTTTTGTTCATACTAAAACAAACAAATTTCACTTTAAATCCTAAGTTCAAAAATGAGTAAATCAACAGATAGTGATTTGTTTTGCAATTTGGGTCTGGAAATAAAACAGACATATCACAATAACAGATATGCACAAAACATTTCAATTATCCACATATATGTACTTGTAAATATACACACAACAATATTGCTTCTAGAAGAGATCAAACAACCAAAATCAAGTTTAAATTTTTAAAAGCAAAGTGTTACTCACCTGAAATTGTTGAAGACAGAGACCAGCTCTGTTCTTTGCTTGCTGAAGCCTTTTTAAATTTTGATCCTCTGGTTGGCTTGTTTATTGTTGTTTAAAGCTGAATTTCTTTTGTTTTTAAGTTGAAGATGATAATATCTTTAGTTTTTTTTTTCTTTTCTTTTTTCACAGTTTTGAAAGATCGAAACTGAGATGAGGTAGATGGAGATAAATAAAAAGAGAAGATGTGTATGTGAAGGAACAGATTATAGGGAAAGGTGATGTTATCTTGTACTAGAGTTATGGGCTGCCTTGTTTTATATTTCATTTTTAAATTTACATGCTTTGTTTATTGTTTTATTTTTATCTTTTGTTTACACTTATTTCGGCTGGAGACATTGTGGTTTGATTTCACACTTGCTTGATTTTATCTTCATTTCTTTTATTATTTGGATGTATATTTCTTTTGTTTATACTTGTTGTTTATTTGTATTTGTTTTGTTACTTATTAATGTAAATAAGTTCCTATTTTAAATTGTTGTTAGATTTTTAACAAATGTTCTACTCCTATCTTTATTTAAAACTTACCTTATATTAATTTCAATTTCTAGTTCAAATATTAATTATCATTATTTACTTAATATTTATTGTCTTATTTTTATTTTATAAACTCAAACCATCTTTAACCATCAATTAAAATATATATATTAAATTTGCTCGTATATACTTAAAGATATATATACATTAAATAGATATACACATATACTCACATATACACTATTTACAATATTTTAATCTCAAATGATTTATACAGAATATACTTGGATATCGGGGAAACTCGCTCCATTTAATCAATTTAATTTCACAATTTTTATTCAAAAATTTATTTAATTGTCAATTTAATTCATAAATTCAATAAATTATTAATTTAAATAAATTTAAATTTCAGGGTCGTTACAACCACCGTCAAATCATACAACTTCATAATCATCCAATTTAAAATGGGAGAAAGTTGACATAGACAACTACGGTTCTCCAGTCGGAAAAAATGGTTCAAAGGTCGCTACGGAGATTGGTAAACTAGTAAGAAATCATGTGCCAATCTCATATCCAAGTTGGAAAAAAGTTCCGCCAAATTACAAGGAAGACGTGTGGAATCAATTGGAGGTAAGTTCTCCAATCTCATAACCATTTTTATGTAATGTTTCTGTTTGTAAAATATAGTCGTCTGATTGTAATATGCACCCTTTTTCATAGAGACTGATGAAACTATATACGTTATTCATAGAGACTGATGAAACTATATACGTTGAAATGTAAAAATCCATATACTTTGAAATGTAAACTGTGTACATGAACTTAGATGGTTTAAATTCATTTATAATGCTTTCAATACATAAACAAAAAATGGTTTACATGCATTTTTTGTTATGCAGAAATATTATGAGCTCGATCCTCTATCAAAGGACCTTATTATGAAAAAAATGTCTGAGGCTTTTAGGAGACACAAGAATGATTTGCGCAAGAATCATTATGACCATTTCATCACTGACGAAGAAAGAATGAGAAATTGTCCACCGAAAATTGCTCAAGATGATTGGGATGAGTTCATAAGAAACGAATCAAAACCCGAGGCAAAAGAAAAAAGGAAGCGAGGCAAACAAAATAGATCAATGCTCGAATATGGTCATCATTCGGGATGTAAGAGTCACGCTATGATTACTCAAGAAATGGTATGTGTCATTGAATTGGTGCATCACATTGCATATACCATTAGTTCCAAATATAATTTTAGGTCATTGTATGCAGGTCGATTCAAGTAGTCCGGGAACAGAAGTATCACGTCTTCAAGTATGGGAGAAAACGCATAAGAAAAAAGATGGCAGCACGTCAGATGCGACATCTTCCTACTTTGTAAGTTAAACAAATAACAACGCCTCTAAATTAAATTTTCATTATTAATATATATGTATTTACTTTTTAGGACAAAATTGAAAAGGAAAAGGAAACGATGAGTGGTGGTGATGAAGCCGTCTTTATATCAGTGTTTGGTAAAGATGTAAAGGGCAGGAGCCGAAGTATTGGGACCAATATAGCTCCTAGCCAAGTTAAGAGTGCTGCCATTCCATGCAAACAGCTCAAACAGGCCCAAGGAATATATGAGCAGCGACTGCAAAATGTGGAGCAAAAATTGATGAAGTTGGACAATATGGATGATAAACTAGAGCGTCTTCTCAGCATAGCCCAAGATAATCGTCAAGTAGGCAGTGAAATCGCATCTTCTCAGTTTGCCACTGCGAACAATCAGTTAATCGACCAAAGATGTGAAATCCTGAACTTCGAGGACGAAGTAATTGCAACAGGTACTATTTTCTTAAAATTTGAAGAAAATAATATGTTGCAAACTCAGTGAATGCTTAACTTCGTGAACGGGAGAGTGCGCTGCATTTTCTTGCACGTATAAGCAAATTTATAACTTGCTGCCACATGTTTAATACAAAGTGAACCGTCACAATTTTGCTGAGTTATATCTCAACACATTTTTACATTTTTCATTTAACATAGCTGAACAATAGTGAGGCTGTTAGTCAAGAAATAAAACAAGTTTGTTATCACGTTTATAATTGCTGAGACATATTAGTAAACAATTAACAGAGAAGCAAGGCAATGGGTGAAAACATTAATTCAAAAGCAACTTGAACTTTACATTACTCTACCACAGCTAAGGGCTAGCCGAGCAGTACTTGTGTACATGGCATTAAATGAATATGTACCCAAAACACTTCTCAGCACCCATTTCTTTGACTTAAGTAAAAAAAAATAAAGATATCACTTCATCATCCTTTATTCCACTTCTTTCAGCATCTCAAGCGAAGCATTAATGGCTGATATTGTTTAAACTTCTGCACCCATTTAAATTGAGTTGCTAGCTGTTGTAGAGTAAAGACAGGTGAGTTTGAAACTCACGCATTTAATAAATATGTTGCCTGGTTTCCAAAAAAATTCTCTGTAATTCACTTCTGGCATTAAACCTAAGTCATTATTAGGCAAATTTGGGTCTAGTTCATATGCTATGAAACTTGGGCCATCGCTGCATGTTTGTGAAATGGTTTTGGGTAGCATGAGTTTTGTTTTTTGTTTATATAAGTTTTCATCCTAAAAAAATCTGGTGCACTGTCCCTGATGCATGCGAGTAAATCCTTTTGTACCTGCGTATGCACTGCCCCTGAACCATGCAAGTTTATTTCTTTGTTACCTGCGTGTGTTATTTTTGCAAATTACATGTTTTATACGTGTGTTTTACTTTGATTTTTGTGTGGAAATTCTTGCATGCGTGATATATATTGCATGTATAATTTTCTAAAGGCAAATGGTTCCAAGATTTAAAACTTTTATTCTTGCGTGTGTAGTGTCCCTGAAGCATGCAAATATACCACCTCTAATATATGCGTATCCTTGCATTGAAATTATTTCATGCGCACACTTATGCTTTTGTGCCCATATATACCACCTCTTAAATGTTTGGGAGCTTGTTAGTTCTGTAAATGTGATTCCATATATTCACCCCAGAAATGCTTATATAACAGGTACTATATGCCGAGATTCCACAGCATTAGTAATTCATGGAAAACCAGTACCACCCACATATGAAAAAGTGTTGTTGGACAAAATTTTATTGTCGGATGAGCTAACCGCCAAAATATGTCGACAATTTACCGAGACCTTTGGGGATGTTGGAGCCGGAGGTTATGTGAGCCATCAAAAGGGTTTGATACGATATCTTTAGTCGGAGGTATTGATATTTCTGACTTGTTCTTTGCATATATTGCTGATTTTCTTTTGTTTGCTGTATATGAAATTTGCATATGCAAATGCATGTGTATTTTGTCCTGGTCTGTCTTGTTTACAAGATAATCGACAATTTATAAAATACTAGGAAGTAAAGCTTTTACCTTCCAAAAAAAAAAGGTTGAAGCCCATTATATTCTCCTTCAATGCCTCTCAAACTAAAAAAAACCGTGTTTAAAAATTATTATAACATTATATATTTGCAACTTGAAAGAAGTGTTGCCAACTCGTACAAAGCATAAAACATTATATTGACTTTGCATTTCAAAGTCTGAGCTAGAAAGATAATCAAACATTCACCAATTTTATTTTGATATTCGAAATAATAGAATAGAAATAGTTCGAAGTTGGATAATGAATTGCATTCAAGATTCAATGCAACTTCTATTAGTGGTAATTAATACTTATGTCACACGGACTGAGTCAGATTACATCCAGTGTCTATTCAAGACTGACCAAAAACAAGAGGGTTGATAATCTAATTGAATTCAGCCACATCAATGATGTTCAGATGATAACATGCACCCCAAGATCTAATGCTTTTCTTGATTAAACAAGAAGATAAGTAACAACATTAGCAGCCTGTGTACATAACTGTGATATAAGAATAGCAATGCACCTGTTTTATCTGAAATTATTTTCATATATGAAATTACATTATTTCAAGCAATTTCCTTTTAATGATCAAAGCCTAACATTCATTCTTTTGGGTGGTATGAATTTTTAGACAAGTTTATCAAACCTGTCATGTATAAATAGAGGCATGTTGCCTGTACACAATCGTACACACAGTCATGCATACATAAATACAAGCATGCAAGCACCTTTCACAATTTACATTCAAGACTTATCACATGCAAAATAAATATATCAAGTTTTAAGAATTTATAAGGGTGGTTTGCTCACCTGGATAGTTTGACAGAGAGGAAAGAGAACCTGAAAAAGATTTCAAAATCTGGAAATTGAGGCTTGATCAAATTCGCTTTATCCTAACCGTTGTTTGCTTTGAATTGCTTTGCATTATTTGATTTGCTCTTTGCTTGGGTTCTACTTTGTTTTAAATTGTTTCAGACTTTTTGAATCAGGTAGATGCTTTTTGTTTTTGAACTGGAATATTCTTTCCGGATTTATGAAGTTGAACTACCTCTGAATTTAATCTTCGAGTTGCACATGAACCAGGTTGAACATTGAAGTCTGAAAACTGGAATGCTTTGCCCTGTAATGAACCATGTAGACTTCACTGCTTGCAAAACAATGTAGTGTAATTAATGAAATCTTTGTACTGTAGTGTAATAAACAATGCAGTGTAATAAGTATGATATTCCGGCACGGTAGCATTTTGTTTGCAAAACAATGAGTGTAATTATAAGTTTGATAATTTTATATGTATGGTATATGTGCGATATGTTTATAGTGCTTGTGTACCAATATTTTGATATTCTGTCATATTTTGATATATATTGATATTCTGGTATATATACTGAGATATGCGTGTAACGCAGTAGTGAGTTACAGATGTGATTTTTTGTAGGAGCAGGAGCAAACACTATGTGCAACGGTTGTTAACCGTTGCTTTATGTGTGACTTTGGGCATAAAGCAACGGTTTTAAACCATTTTTTACTGGACATAAAGCAACGTTTTTTGGCCATAAAGCAACGCTTGCACCCGTTGCTTTTTGGACAGAGAGCAACGGTTTATATCCATTGATTTTTTGCCCATTAAGCAACGGTTTGTAACCGTTGCCTTTTGTACATTCAGCAACGGTTTATACCCGTTGCCTATTGTCCATAAAGCAACGGTTTATACCCATTGCATTTGGCCCAAATTGCAATGGTTAATACCCGTTGCCTTTGGCCCAATTTGCAACGGTTTATACCCGTTGCCTTTGTCACAATTTGCAACGGTTTATACCCGTTGCCTTTTGGACATAAAGCAACGGTTTTCTCCCGTCGCTAAATTCAACCACTCCTGTAATGAAGACGGTTTTTACCCGTTGCTTTTGGACTTAACAACGGTTTTTACCCGTTGTTAATATCTTATAATGGTGTAGTGTAAAGGATGGGATTGGGTCTTGGTGGGCCAGGATCACTCAGGAAGCCTAGTAACTCGGATTTTGCCTATAAATACAGCAGGCGTGGCTTTAGAAAAGGGATCTTCATTATGTTTCCCTTCATCTTCTCCACTAAGGCTACTCTGCCATTATTGTTTTAAAAACTCCGAATGGTAACTGTAATTAATTCTGATATCAATAAAAAGGAAATTTCTGGAGTGGACGTATGCTAGAGTCAGCCGAACCACTATAAATCCTCTATTATTACTGCTTTCTTTTTTTATTTTGATTGTTCTTCATATTTATACTCTCTACATACACTCTATATGTTATCTATGACTGTGAATTAGTGCTTTCAATGGCGTATGGGTGTTAGTAACCAATTTTGGCGCTAACATTTTGGTGCTTTCACTGAGATAGCTAGCACTTAGGGATTCCAGATCGAAGATTTTGATTTTGAAAGCTTAGGAACTCGAATTCTGGGAGGAACAATGGTTAGGCCATCGACAAGGAGACAAGTGACAGAAAGGAGCAATCAAGAGGGAAGTCAGGAGGCCTCTTCTGGAGCTGGATTAGATCAGGCATCCATCTACATCACTAGGGACGAGATGCAGATTTTGATGGATTCTATGCAGGAGCAGTTCATGAAAAGGCAAGAGGAAATGATGCAGACCTTTCTTAGACAATTTGGATAGGCAGGAACAGCAGGAGCTGTAGGAGTTCAAATCCATGGAGCTGGATCAAAAGGACTCAATAGGCAAGCAGATGGAGTGGTTCAGCAGAGGGCAGCTCCTAATCAGCAAACAACTATCAAGCTAGATGGACCTAGACTCAGGGACACACCACCAGGTAATGCTGGACCAATCCATGGAGGGATACCAGATGATGCTACGCAGCCTGGCGCCAACAGGAATACAGGAGTGCATGACGAGGAGTATGTACCAGAATTCCCTCGAGGACTTGGAGGGCAGTTAGGAAATGTAGATGGGGGCAACCCTTGGTAGGTAACACTGGATTAGCTGACATTATCAGGCGAACTATTCGTGGAGGTCTGACAAACAGGGATTTGGAGGAAGTAAACAAAAGTCCATTTACCCGTAACATCAGGATGGCTAGGAATCCACCCGATTTCAAGCTGCCCACTCTGGAAGTATACAACGGTAAGACGGATCCCACCGACCACTTGATGAGGTACACAGGACATATGGAAGTGCTAGGGGCATCAAAGGAGGTTATGGCCCAGTGTTTCCCACTATACTTGACTAATATAGCTGCTATGTGGTTCAGACAGCTGGAAGATGGATCTATTGGAACATGGACAGAATTGGTGGACAGGTTTTTGAGCCAGTTTCGAGTTCACATCAAAAGGCCAAAGAATGTGATGACACTGGCGTCGGTGAAGCAGAAGACCGGATAATCGCTTAGGACTTTTTTAACTCTATTTAATGCAGCAGTTGCTTCGGTGGATCGGTCGGATCCATCAATGGTTCTAATGGCGGCAATGTCAGTAGTCAGGGATAATTCGGATTTCAAAGTATCGTTGATACGGGACCCACCAATGGATCTCAGGGAATTCTTTCACGAAACTGAGAAATTTCTTCGACAAGAGGATGCATGTTTGGATATGAGGTCAAAGGAAGTAAACATGGTTAAGGATGGAGAACCATCCGGTGAAAGCTTAGGTAAAGATAAGGATAAAGGGAAAAGGAAGTCGGATAACGAATCTGGCGGCGCAAGGAAGCGCTGGAGAGAACCAAAATTCTCCACTTACACAGGATTGAATGAAACATTAGAGCGGATATTCATGGAAACTCGGGTTCGCCTTCCTTATCGAAGGTCGGCAAGGAGGGAACCCTCGGAACGCGAGAGGGCATCTGGAAGGCACTATCTCTTTCATGACCTGGACGGACATGATACCAACAACTGCATGCACTTAAAAGATATAATCGAGGAGCATGTAAGGAATGGTCAGTTGCAGCAATATGTTGGAACTTGGAATGTGACAGTGGAACAGGAGCAGCCACCGCCTACCTTGAATAACGAAGGCGCGAGGCCCAGGAATGGTGGTCGGTTGGTCATCAACTAATCGTGATGGTTTGGAATAAGCAACAAACTTTGGGCTAACGACTAAGTCACTTACTCATGTATGGGGACGGAGATAACTCCTAGGCATGCTCTGAGATGATGATAAACCGTAACGCTCTGGTTTGTGAAATCTGTTTTGTCTTTTTGGCTTGGACACTTGCTTTTTCTGGTTTGGTTTTGGAGTTGGGTTTGAACTCCTGGTTTTGTTTGATTTCCGATTTTGATTCTGGTTTGGACGTTTGCCATTTGGTTTGGATTTTTAATATGAATTTCTGGTTTGAATCTAGATTTTGGATTGGATTTTGATTGACTTTTTATCTGGATTTTGGCTAAAAGGTCGTCGGGTATGGATTATGCCTAGCAAGGGGTAAGTCACTTCGTCCGAACATGGTGGGTTGGCTTATTCAGGTCGTCGAGCATGGACTATGCTTGGCAAGGGTCCAGAGAGACCAGGATTCGACCTAGGACTTAGGCCCTATATTATCTATCACTTGTTATTTCAGGTCGTTGAGCGTGGACTATGCTCGGCAAGGGTTCGGAGAGACCTGGCCTAGGACTTAACCCCATATTATCTATCACTTTTTTATTTCAGGTCGTCGAGCATGGACTATGCTCGGCAAGGGTCCGGAAAGACCAGGATTCGGCCTAGGACTTAGGCCCTATATTATCTATCACTTGTTATTTTAGGTCATTGAGCATGGACTATGCTCGGCAAGGGTCCGGAGCGACCGAGATTCGGCTTAGGACTTAAGCCACGGCATTACTAAGCGTTCAGGGACACTGAACCGAGAACACCAAGGTGTTGCTTGACACAGGTGGTCGAGTGCAGGTTGCGCTTGGCAAGAACCCGGAGAGGTTACGGATTTGGATTTCAACTTTGAATGGCTAAGGATTGGCCATGGTCCGGAGTGATCCTGGATTTGGACATCGACCCGGAGAGGTCATGAATTTGGTTATTAGTTATTGGATATGGATGGGTTATAACTCGATTATCGAGTTCGGATGGATATGGAATTGGCTAAGGATTTGGTTACTGGGTAGGGATCGGATATCGACACGAAGCATTCGTGGATTTGGATAAGGATACGGCAATGGCACTTGGATAAAATGGATTAGGTTATCGATCGGATAGTATAGCTATGGATAACATATGGACTTTGGATAATGAATTAAAAGCTATTCAAAACACGCCTTCCTACCGCAAGGCATGTTTTGGGGGGCAAATGTTAACCCGCCTTTTGGCAAGGCCATAGACAGGCGGATTTAACTAAATCAATTGCTCGGTTATCGAGGCTGGATATAATAGGTTTGAGTCGACTGATGGATAGACAATCAATTACGGATGAAAAACATGATTATGAAGCCGGGATTCGGCGTAGTCGATGGGCAAAAGATGCGGGATACTCGAAATATGAGTTTTGAGAAAAGTCGAGGTGATTCGGAATGCATGGAGTTTGCTTCGAGTCGCTTGTGGGTCTGCTTCGGGCCTTTAAGCAGTTTTCTTCGGGTCACTTGAATGGTTTCTTCGGGTCACATGGGATCAGCACAATTCAGAGGGGTCGGTATCTTCTTCGGATCGGCAAGACCACTATTTCGGGCCGGTAGCTTGGAAAAGGGGTCGGCATGTTTTTGCTTCAAGGGGCCGGCCCATTTCCAGTTGCTTTTGGTCGACATCAAGTTCTCGGGTCGGCATCTTTGAAGGGTCTGCGTAGTTCCTGGGATCAGTGTGTTTGCACTGCTTCAGCTTGGTGAGCTATCTACTCCGGGTCGGTCATGGTATTTCTTCAGGTCAGCAGAAGGAGGTAAGGTCGGCAAGTGTTTTGGAGATGAGGTCGGCGTTAGAGGAAATGGATTAGGTCGGCATGATTGGAGATTAACTCTGGGTCGGCACATTTCTACATACTTCGAATCGGCTGTAGCATTTCCTCTGGTCGACATAGGAAATTAGTTCGGCATAAGGCTATGGGATCGGCATGTCCTAACACTTCATGGGATCGGCATTCATGACAGCTTTGGGTCGGCATGCTCAATACTTTGGATCGACAACTTCTTGTCTTCGAGTCGGTTATGAAGACATGGGGTCGGCTGTAGGAAACGAAAGGGGATCGGCCATAGGGATTGTGCTTGGAGTCATTGAACATGCTGCTTCGAGTCAGTGAGGCTATTACTTCGGGCCAATGATGGGTTTACTCCGGGTTGGCAGAAACAACAAGGGGTCGGTATATTGAAGGAAGGGATTGGGTTTTAGTGGGCCCGGATCACTCAGGAAGCCCAATAACCCGGATTTTGCCTATAAATACAGCAGGCGGGGCTTAAAAAAGGGATCTTCATTCTGTTTCCCTTCATCTTCTCCACTAAGGCTACTTTACCATTATTGTTTTAAAAACTCTTAATTGTAACTGTAATTGATTCTGATATCAATAAAAAGGAAATTTCTGGAGTGGACGTAGGCCAGAGTCAGCTGAACAACTATAAATCCTCTGTTATTACTGCTTTCTTTTTAATTTTGATTGATCTTCATATTTATACCCTCTACATGCACACTGTCTGTTATGTGTGACTGTGAACTGGTACTTTCAACGGCGTGTGGGTGTTTGTGACCAATTTTGGCGCTAACATTGGTTAAGCTCCCTTAAGCTTCCACTCATTATCTTCACGTCATATTTCTAATTTGATATTGTTTATATTTATTATTTTTGCAAATTACCGAGTGAGTAAATTTTCTTTGAAATCCTTCACTGCATTCATATATTGACATATAACAAAATCATTCATAGTTGAAACATGCAGAATTAAATACAAAATGTAGAATAGAATACATGCGTAGACAACATGGCTAAATAAATGTATATGTTCTTGCACATGTTTAACATTTAGTTTTTCTTTATACTTTTAGAAATTAGGTCATAAGCCGATATAGGCGCGCATATAGTATATTGAAATTAAGGCATGGGTAATAATCTAATTTATAAATTTGAGTTGTAGGGACATGAATCGTAAATTAGTTTAATGTTTTCAGTTTATTATTGCAAGTAGTAATTTCACTTTTACTATACAGCTTCCCTCATCTTCCCAATGTTCAAAGCGACGTTATGTTGGCAATGATGATGACATTCATGAGCTACAAAAAACTGTTGAGGAAATGCGCTTAGAGCTTGAGAATTAAATAGCAGAGCGGCGTAGGATTGAGGTGGAGAGAGAAAGCGAGCGAGCTAAGAGCCAAATACTCAAGGAAGAGCAGGAAAGGCTTGCACAGAAGCAAAAGGAAGATAGAGAGAACTTTCAAGCACAAGTGATAAAGGTGATGGCAATGCTTCAGAGGCATGATGGATCTGATTATGAAAGCCCTTCGTCGTCGTCATCTTCATAAGCTCTTCAGGTATGGTAGCTACATATTTTGTTTTAAACATGATATTATATGGTTTTTTTTACGGGTATTATGGCTATGGATGGTAATATGTTCCTATATGGGGTAACACTAGCACTAGTTGAATAGTTTTGATGTATAGAAGTCAACTTAGTGTATAAATGGATTTAAGAATGATATAGATGGTATTGTTTTTTGTATAGGATATTAGCACTACTTGAGTAGCATTATTGCTTAGAATACAACTTTGTTTGTGCATGATCGACAAATTCATAATTGCATTTTCTTTTTTATTTATGCTATTCATTTTATATAAACGTGCATATATTTACATATATATTTATGTATATACTTTACTATTGAATGTCGAACAGTAATGGTTAGCAAAGCTGTAATATAAAAACAAAAAAAATAACATTTACCGACGGAATATAAAGAGAATACCAACGGAATTTTCGAACAAAAAGACCAATAAAATATCAGCCAATAAATAATAAATCCACCGCAAAACCATTGCAAATCAGCGTGTGACTAGCGACGGATCTAAGAAATATTTGCCACTAAACCCATGCTAAAGCGTCAACATTAGTGATGGATTGTCGACAGATATCCAAGAGTAAAGTATACACCTAGACAATATTTGTCGCTAATCCCTTGCTATTTAGCTAGGGTTTACCAACGATTCGTCGGTTATGAAGAATTTGGGGGAAATATATATCCGTCAATAAAATGTCGGTAAAATATTTTTTTAAATTAATTTTAATATTTAGATGAACGACGGAAAAATATCGGAGTTCATGCTAATTTCCATCACGAAATTGATCCTAAATTACCGACTTGAAATTTACCGACCACACGTATCCGTCGTAAATACATTGCTAACATGGGTTTAGCGACGGATTTACGATGGATATTTCCGTTGCAAAATCAATATATTCTTGTAGTGATTGTTCATTCACTCAAAAAATTACTCCGTACAGTTC
Source organism: Allium fistulosum (assembly GCA_030737815.1). Taxonomy (NCBI): domain Eukaryota; kingdom Viridiplantae; phylum Streptophyta; class Magnoliopsida; order Asparagales; family Amaryllidaceae; genus Allium; species Allium fistulosum. Next base: position 369,538,971 of record CM060902.1, on the reverse strand, counting down.
CTTGATCACATTGCATGCATTGTTGAATCACCAAAGAAGATTATATAAAGCTTTGTAACAGAAGTCAAAATCCATGTTGATTGAACGCACCAAAGTAATCATTTTTATTTACTTTTCTTTACCTTATTCATATTTAGCTTGATTATTGTTATTTACACATTTACAATAGCTAATGTAATTACCCTAAAATGAAATAAAATAAAATGAAAGTTACATTTATTTTAAGAAATTCTGAAATTATAAAATATATATATATATATATAATGCATTAAAACAGAAAAGAAAAATTGGTAATAAATAAAATTGCATGGGAGATTCTGTTTGATAAAATACAAGGAGTTAAGGTGATTAAAAAAAATTGGAACTCAAAATAAATATAGTTCTATGTCCAAAGAATTATATAAATATATACATTTAATATATCGGGTGTTTTCTGTTTTATTTAAAGATAGAATAAAATGAAGTTTAATAAAAAGGTTTAAATGTCTTATATTTGTGCTAGAAATAATTAGCATAATATATGTGATTTTTTTTAACATATAAAGATATATAAGGAGTTACTGTTTTGACAAAAGGCAGAAAAATATATACATACAGGATCAAATAAGAATTTCCATATCTTATATTTATTTCAAGCAAATAACATAGTGTGAATGATTTTACATTACATGATTATGTATGATAGTATGCATGATTGAATGGAGATGGTAGTTAGGTAGAAAACACAAAGGGGATTTTCAGTTTCTTTAAACTTATAAAAAAATATATAAACAAAGGGTCACATGCATATGGCATGAGTAAAATAAAGTCATGAAAATAGTATGAAGTGTTTAATATGCTTGATTCCCGAAATAACTAATTGAGGTAACCAAAAATGTGCATTTCCGATTAAGGACCACACAGGGAAATGATTTGTGCATAAATATCTAAGGGCATCAAGGAAATTACCCATTTTTCTTAAACCCTAAAATGATTTTATAAATACCTGCACATGACCATATCCACCATTCTCTCGGGATCAAAACAAAAATAAAATAAAATAGGAGAAACATTAGCTTGAAACTCTAGAGGAATTTGCTGTTCAGAGGGGATTAAGGCAGAAAAAGGAAAAACACTAAGTGAGTATTTATCCTTTGTATGCAATGGCATTAAGTCCTCTTGTAGGCAGCCTAAAATGTTATAAGTCATTTAAAGTCTCTGAAATGATTTGTTATGGGTGAGATGGATGTTTGTTAGTGCATTCTTGTTTGGGCTCTTTAATCTGTATGTGGATTTTTAAAGTTAAAATGGTTGGAGCATTCTTGCTCTATTTTATCATTATTAAGTATGGATATAAATTATTTAGGGAATAGGCAGCAAGACAGTGATCTAGCTCATGTTTATTTCTTGGATAATGAAGCATGAAACTAAATACTCATATCATAAGTTAGAGGAGAATTTCTGGGATAGAATGACTATGATGCTTAAATTATTCTTAGGAAAAACTATAGGCAAATTTGGGGTATTTTCTGTAATAAGGAAAATAAATGGGGAACATGGGGTTGAACCAGAAAGCATTAAAGAAGATAAGCCTTTCTGAAACATGAATGAATTAGGAGTTTTCATGATTGAATTCATAAATAGAAGATTAATAAAATAAGCAGAAACTGGAGGGGGATTTACTAAAGAAAAATTAAATTGGTCATTTGGGAGTTAGTCAATGATCTGCTTGCTTCAGGTGGGAGTAAGTATATGCATGGTGCAATTGCACCTTGAGGCCTTTGTGTGATGGAAAAAAATTAAATAACCTAGGAGTTTCCTTCACAATGCATACATGGTGTTCATTTGACAAGGAGTTAAAGACCATCAAATAAATGGGGAATGGGGTTTAAAAATTTGGATTATAAATATTCAGATATGGTGTTAAATTAATCAAGTTAAATATTGTGCTTTGATTAATTGCTGGGTGAAATTGGGAGTATAAAATCTGAGTTTACTTATTCAGAAATGGAGAAAATGAATCAAGAATTGTATATATATTTATTTTAATTGTTTACTGTGTATTGTTTAAATAAATGAATGTGTCTTTGTATCACTTGGTATTAACCAATAATATGCTAAGTATGAAATCTGCTAAATTAGGAAGATATTGCAAGTTCACCAAAAATTTAGGAAAATGTGTACAAATTTGATAAATGCTCATACCAGTGAAAACCGACCCTTTTGGTTGCCCTTGCAATCATCTGGGTGTCTCATTAAAAATTGGGGCAGCTCAGTGAATTGCTTGCAGGGAATTGAAGTTGGCTTGATGGATGAAGAAGGCAATTAGCTGCTAGAATAAATAAAAGATATCAGTTTTAAATTTGCAGTTGCTTTGTTATGAATTTATTAGTCAAATTTCATATTGTCATTGAAGTTACTTGTAGGAAACTTTCTAAGTATTTGGATTAAAAATATGTACTTAAGTACACCTGTTGTGAGTGACTATTGATGATGTTTGGTTAACTACTAATTTTATGAATGTCTGATTTGGAGAAATAAGGGGATAGACATATCACATAAATATGATATGTGTATATATATTAATCTCTGATTCTTATTGCTTGAATTTATATTTTGACTTTATGGAAATTAAAGTGCTAAGGTGGATGATTTAAAAATGAACTCACAAGATTTGAGTAGGGGTATTCAAGAGAAATGAATTTGTGCATGGCAGGTAAGTGATACAGGCATGTGCATGAATTCTGGAGTGAAAAAGTAATTAACATGTATTTGTGTATTTGATTTAAAAAAAATTATGAAAGAAATATACCTGGAAGAAATTGTATTTTGAATAATGGATTAAATACATATATGGATGCATTTCCAGAAAATTTAATTTAGGTAGAAACATGCTTGTGATGTGAATAGATCTTGGTAGAAGTTTGTTGATATGAGGAATATGGGTTTGCAATTGGTAAAAGAGGGACTATGATCGGCCTAGATAGCCATGGGTCAAACTCTTGTAGCCTGGAACCATTTCATTTCAATTCATGAAGTGTAAGTGTTTCCAGAACAAAAGAAAAGAAAACTCCAAGCAACCCTCAAATAACACCAAGCATTTCCAATAAAACACCAAGTACTTAAGTCTGCACCATGTTAAACTTAAAAATGCAAAATGACTTCAATTGTTCAACCTGAAATGATAAATAGAAATTAGTTCCAACGTTCATGCCTGCAAGTATAATTTTTGAAGTGATTTCATACAAGTACTTGATAACTATCATAAGGTCAATTAAATACCATTTTAGTATTAATAAAATTATTTAGGCAGAAAGTCCAGAAAGCATAAGAAAAATGCATTGTGCATTGCAATATTAAATATATAAGTATAATAATTGCCAAAAATCTATCTCTGGAAGTAGAACAAAAATTAGGGAAGAAATAAAAGGTTATGTTGTCAACACATATGGTAATTTTGTTTCCTGTTTAATTCAAACTCTCTTTGCAAATTTGTTAGATCTGAATGGCAAAGGAAACAATTATATATCATCAAATATATAATTGTCTTAAATTGTTTGTGCACTGATATGATTATATTTGTAAATCCAGGGTCTTGGGAAAAATATTTGGAAATTGTATAAATATTCAAATATAAAAGAAATGGGGTTTAGTGGTGAATTCCTTTTGAATGTTTTAAAAAAAATCTATGTGTTTTAGAGTGAGGGTCACCACAGTTGGTATTAGAGCTATGTTTAAATAACATAGTAAATATTATTGTATGCATATGGATGTTTGAATGCTTTGTTTGAATTATTGGTGTTGAATGCTTTTGTTTTATAAAAAAATGTGTGCATGTGATACATGCACAGTGTGCACAGAAATAAAATAAACAAAGTAAAGACACCAAGAATGATGGGGGTAAACAAACTAACATAGAAATCATATTTATAGCAATATGGTAGGACCAAGACATCACACAGGTGTAGGACCATCACGTGAGCCACCTGTGATAAACATGGAGGATTTTGTGAGTGCTTTGAGAAATGGAATAGCCCCAAGGCATGACAACCCTCATGAGGAGCTCTCCAAACTGCTTAAGACATGCACCAATTTGGGAGGAAAGGATTTTGAAGGCACTGAAGGAGCTATGGGTGTTCAAACTTGGATAAGGATTATGGAAAGGGTCTTTGCAGATATGCAAGTCAACGACCAAAGGAAGAGACAGATAACTTCAAGGAGATTGAAGGGGGTTGCACTAGATTGGTGGGAGGTTGTGATAGCAGGAAGGCCAGAGAATGATATCACTTGGGATGAATTTAAGGCCATGCTTGAGGCTAGGTTTGTCCCAGCATCTGCTAAGGCCACACTGCTAGAAGACTTTATTGGATTAAGGCAAGGAAACATGAGTGTGAATGAGTACACTTAGAAATTTGAAGGATTGTCTAAGTATGGTATGGTGTTGATAGGGAATGAAGAAGCAAAGAATGCAAGGTACATTCAAGGCTTGAACCCTAGTCTGTCAAGGGCAATGTTGCCATATAAGGATAAAACCTTTGATCAAGTAATTGATCTAACTCTCTCATTCGAGCAACATGATGCCACCAAAGAGAAACTCAGGAACATGAAGTTCAACAAGAAGAAGGGAGGACAGAACAAAGTACAACCTTATGACAAGAACAAGGCAAACAAAGGAGTTAAGAAGGGGGAAGGAGCAGTAGCACCTGAAAGCAAGAAACTCACTCATTGTTTTAATTATGGAAAAGCTGGACATTATAGTAACCAATGCCCTGACCCTAAAATACCTAGAGGAGGCTGTTATAATTGTGGAAAAGTGGGTCATCTAAAGAAGGATTGCCCAGAGACTAATAAAAGAACAGCAAGGATAGGAGCTTTGGCAGCCAACAACACTGGAAATGTTGGGCAACTTGAAGGTATAATTTTTATTCATACCCAACCAATATCAGTAATATATGACACTAGTGCCTCACATTCACTAATATCTCTGGAAATTACAAAGAGGTTAGCACTTGCTTGTGTTTCTATTGATCAACCCTTAACTGTACACAGCCCCATAGGGAGTCATTGTATGTTAGGGATGAAGTGTATGGGTCTGAAATTAATTATAGGGGGTTATGAATTTAATTCAGATCTATATACTTTAAATTATCCTGGTATTGGGGTAATTTTGGGGGTGGATTGGTTAATGAAAAACAAAGCAATTTTAAATTTAGAAAATCTTACTATTTCTTTGGAGACAAATGAAGGCAAAAGAATTACCATTCTAAGTGAAATAGCAAAGAATACATGTTTTAATAAAATCTGGAGTATTAATGAAGTTCAAAAGGAATTGACAATAGAGGAAATCCCAGTAGTCAATAAATATATAGATGTGTTTGGAGAAGTGAGGGGAATTCCTCAAAACAGGCCAGTTGAATTTAAAATAAAATTAATGCCAGGAACTAGCCCAATCATTAAGAAGCCTTATAGAATGGGTCCAAAAGAGTTAGTGGAATTAAAACACCAACTAGAAGAGTTAGAAGAGAAGGGGTTCATAAGATCAAGCAGTTCTAGTTGGGGTTCCCCAGTGCTCTTTGTCAAGAAGCATGATGGAACAATGAGGATGTGTGTGGATTATAGGGATTTAAATAAGGTAACCATCAAGAATAAGTATCCACTGCCTAGAATAGATGATCTATTTGATCAATTGCATGAAGATAAAATATTTTCAAGGCTAGACTTAGCCTTTGGATTTCACCAAATGAAAGTTGCAGAGGAAAGCATTGAGTACACAGCCTTTAACACAAGATATGGCCTGTATGAATTTCTAGTAATGCCATTTGGTTTAACCAATGCTCCCTCCTATTTTGTAGACTTGATGAATAGAATTTTTAGAGACTTTTTGGATAAATTTGTTTTGGTATTTATAGATGACATATTAATTTATTCAAAGTCGGAAAATGATCATGCTATGCATCTACATTTAGTATTATCCAGGCTTAGGGAACATGAATTAAAAGCCAAGTATTCAAAGTGTATATTTTGGCAACATGAAGTGAAATTCTTAGGACACATAGTGTCACAACAAGGAGTGAGTGTGGATCCAAGCAAGGTCATTGTAGTTCAATCATGGAGTAGACCCAAAATAGTGACTGAGGTGAGATCATTCTTAGGTTTGGCAGGGTACTATAGGAGGTTCATCAAGGATTTTTCAAGAATAGCCACACCAATGACCAAGCTAACAAAGAAGAACCAACCATATGTATGGACTGAGCAGTGTGATCAATTCTTTGAAAAGTTGAAGCAAGCATTGGTAGAGGCTCCTGTCTTGCAAATCCCAGAGGTAAATGAAGGAATGGTTATATACACTGATGCTAGTGGATCTGGGTTAGGTGCAGTGCTCATGCAACATGGCAAGGTGGTGGCATATGCATCAAGACAGCTTAAACCCAATGAGACCAAATATGCAACTCATGATTTAGAATTAGCTGCAATAGTCTTTGCATTAAAACTTTGGAGGCATTATTTGCTTGGGGCAAAATTTGAATTGTACACAGATCATCAAGCATTGAAGTATTTATTTTCTCAAAAAGATTTGAATATGAGGCAAGCAAGGTGGTTGGATTTTCTAGCTGCATATGATTTAGATATTTTGTACACCCCTGGGAAAGCTAATAGGGTGGCAGATGCTTTGAGTAGAAATCATATTAGATTAGCAAGTTTGATGATTGATGAATTTAAAAACCTTGCAGTGCTTGGGGAGGCAGATATATATAGCAAGGATGGAGAGAATTTTAAAGAGCATGGTGATATGGTGGAGTATGGTACACTGGGATTAATCATAGTGAAATCTAACCTGGTGGAGAAAATTGGTGGCATGCAAGATCAAGATCAAAATTTAAAGGAGAAGAAAGAAATGTTATTAAATAACATTGAGTTAGAGAATTTTAAAATAGATCCCAAGGGATATTTGAGGAAAAATGAAAAGCTTTGTGTACCAGACTTTGCAGAATTAAAGGAAGAAATCATGAATGAGCATCACAAAACTAAGTACACCATACACCCTGGTGGTACCAAAATGTATCATGATTTGAAAAGGAGCTACTGGTGGCCAGGAATGAAACAAGCAGTGGCGAAATATGTGGCAAAGTGTTTAACCTGTCAGCAAGTCAAGGCAGACTATCAAAAGCCCTCTGGCATGTTGCAACCTTTGGAGGTACCTCAGTGGAAATGGGAAAGTATTTCCATGGATTTTGTAGATGGTTTGCCTAGAACTAAGAAAGGTAATGACAGTATATGGGTAATTGTTGATAGACTCACCAAGTCTGCTCACTTTGTCCCTGTCAGGTCAGACAGAAATGCACATAGGCTTGCACAATCATTTATTAAGGAGGTGGTGAGATTGCATGGCATACCAAAAACCATTGTAAGTGATAGAGACACTTTGTTCACCTCAAGATTTTAGGAGAGTTTCCAGGAAGCAATGGGAACTCAACTTTGTTTAAGCACTGCCTACCATCCTCAAAGTGATGGGCAAACAGAGATAGTGAATAAAATATTGGAAGATTTACTTAGAGCATGTGTGCTTGATTTTGGGGGTAATTGGGAGGATCATATCCACTTGGCAGAATTCACTTACAACAATAGCTATCAGTCAACAATAGGAATGGCTCCCTTTGAAGCCTTGTATGGGAGACCCTGCATGTCTCCTGCCTGTTGGTTGGATGTGGGAGAGGGTGTAATATTGGGGCCAGATCATGTTAAAGAAACTTCCAACATGATTGAGTTAATTAGGCATAGGATGAAGGCTGCACAATCAAGACAAAAGTCTTATGCAGATAGAAAGAGAAAGCCAATGGAATTTGAAGTAAGAGAGTATGTTTTTCTGAAGGTATCACCAATGAAGAAGGTGTTTAGGTTTGGGAAATCTGGTAAGCTCTCACCAAGATTTGTAGGATCATATGAAGTCATACAGAGAATTGGTACCATGGCCTATAAGCTTAAGTTACCAGAAGAATTGAGTGGTGTACATCTAGTGTTTCATGTTTCTCAATTGAGAAAGTGGATACATGATGAAGGAGCAATTTTCGAGTCACCTACCCAAATTCAAATTGATAAGAACTTGGTCTATGCAAATGAGCCAGTGGGGATTATTGCTAAGGAAGAAAAGAGGCTGAGAAACAAGGTGATTAAACTGGTAAAAATTCAATGGAGCTTGGATCCCAATGATTGTACATGGGAGGTTGAAGACAAAATAAGGGCTAAATACCCCAATTTGTTTTATGATGGAAAGGTATGTTTAAGTAGCTTTATGATGGTTTTCTGAATAATTTTATATATATTGCTTACTTTCATAAATGTGAGTATGGAGTTAAAACCGACTATGGATTAGTGCTTTTATTTGAAGAATTAGAAAGAAATTATGGGGACATAATTCTTTTAAGGGGGAGGGTATGTAATGACCCTAAAATAAAATAAAATAAAATGAAAGTTACATTTATTTTAAGAAATTCTGAAATTATAAAATATATATATATATAATGTATTAAAACAAAAAAGAAAAATTGGTAATAAATAAAATTGCATGGGAGCTTCTGTTTGATAAAATACAAGGAGTTAAGGTGATTAAAAAAAATTGGAACTCGAAATAAATATAGTTCTATGTCCAAAGAATTATATAAATACATGCATTTAATATATGGGGTGTTTTCTGTTTTATTTAAAGATAGAATAAAATGAAGTTTAATAAAAAGGTTTAAATGTCTTATATTTGTGCTAGAAATAATTAGCATAATATATGTGATTTTTTTTAACATATAAAGATATATGAGGAGTTACTGTTTTGACAAAAGGCAGAAAAATATATACATACAGGATCAAATAAGAATTTCCATATCTTATATTTATTTCAAGCAAATAACATAGTGTGAATGATTTTACATTACATGGTTATGTATGATAGTATGCATGATTGAATGGAGATGGTAGTTAGGTAGAAAACACAAAGGGGATTTTCAGTTTCTTTAAACTTATAAAAAAAAACAAAGGGTCACATGCATATGGCATGAGTAAAATAAAGTCATGAAAATAGTATGAAGTGTTTAATATGCTTGATTCCCGAAATAACTAATTGAGGTAACCAAAAATGTGCATTTCCAATTAAGGACCACACAGGGAAATGATTTGTGCATAAATATCTAAGGGCATCAAGGAAATTACCCATTTTTCTTAAACCCTAGAATGATTTTATAAATACCTGCACATGACCATATCCACCATTCTCTCGGGATCAAAACAAAAATAAAATAAAATAGGAGAAACATTAGCTTGAAACTCTAGAGGAATTTGCTGTTTAGAGGGGATTAAGGAAGAAAAAGGAAAACCACTAAGTGAGTATTTATCCTTTGTATGCAATGGCATTAAGTCCTCTTGTAGACAGCCTAAAATGTTATAAGTCATTTAAAATCTCTGAAATGATTTGTTATGGGTGAGATGGATGTTTGTTAGTGCATTCTTGTTTGGGGTCTTTAATCTGTATGTGGATTTTTAAAGTTAAAATGGTTGGAGCATTCTTGCTCTATTTTATCATTATTAAGTATGGATATAAATTGTTTAGGGAATAGGCAGCAAGACAGTGATCTAGCTCATGTTTATTTCTTGGATAATGAAGCATGAAACTAAATACTCATATCATAAGTTAGAGGAGAATTTCTGGGATAGAATGACTATGATGCTTAAATTATTCTTAGGAAAAACTATAGGCAAACTGGGGGTATTTTCTGTAATAAGGAAAATAAATGGGGAACATGGGGTTGAACCAGAAAGCATTAAAGAAGATAAGCCTTTCTGAAACATAAATGAATTGGGAGTTTTCATGATTGAATTCATAAATAGAAGATTAATAAAATAAGCAGAAACTGGAGGGGGATTTACTAAAGAAAAATTAAATTGGTCATTTGGGAGTTAGTCAATGATCTGCTTGCTTCAGGTGGGAGTAAGTATATGCATGGTGCAATTGCACCCTGAGGCCTTTGTGTGATGGAAAAAAATTAAATAACCTAGGAGTTTCCTTCACAATGCATACATGGTGTTCATTTGACAAGGAGTTAAAGACCATCAAATAAATGGGGAATGGGGTTTAAAAATCTGGATTATAAATATTCAGATATGGTGTTAAATTAATCAAGTTAAATATTGTGTTGTGATTAATTGCTGGGTGAAATTGGGAGTATAAAATCTGAGTTTACTTATTCAGAAATGGAGAAAATGAATCAAGAATTGTATATTTATTTATTTTAATTGTTTGCTGTGTATTGTTTAAATAAATGAATGTGTCTTTGTATCACTTGGTATTAACCAATAATATGCTAAGTATGAAATCTGCTAAATTAGGAAGATATTGCAAGTTCACCAAAAATTTAGGAAAATGTGTACAAATTTGATAAATGCTCATACCAGTGAAAACTGACCCTTTTGGTTGTCCTTGCAATCATCTGGGTGTCTCATTAAAAAATTGGGGCAGCTCAGTGAATTGCTTGCAGGGAATTGAAGTTGGCTTGATGGATGAAGAAGGCAATTAGCTGCTAGAATAAATAAAAGATATCAGTTTTAAATTTGCAGTTGCTTTGTAATGAATTTATTAGTCAAATTTCATATTGTAATTGAAGTTACTTGTAGGAAACTTTCTAAGTATTTGGATTAAAAATATGTACTTAAGTAAACCTGTTGTGAGTGACTATTGATGTGTTTGGTTAACTACTAATTTTATGAATGTCTGATTTGGAGAAATAAGGGGATAGACATATCACATAAATATGATATGTGTATATATATTAATCTCTGATTCTTATTGCTTGAATTTATATTTTGACTTTATGGAAATTAAAGTGCTAAGGTGGATGATTTAAAAATGAACTCACAAGATTTGAGTAGGGGTATTCAAGAGAAATGAATTTGTGCATGGCAGGTAAGTGATACAGGCATGTGCATGAATTCTGGAGTGAAAAAGTAATTAACATGTATTTGTGTATTTGATTTTAAAAAAAAAATTATGAAAGAAATATACGTGGAAGAAATTGTATTTTGAATAATGGATTGAATACATATATGGATGCATTTCCAGAAAATTTAATTTAGGTAGAAACATGCTTGTGATGTGAATAGATCTTGGTAGAAGTTTGTTGATATGAGGAATATGGGTTTGCAAGTGGTAAAAGAGGGACTATGGCCGGCCTAGATAGCCATGGGTCAAACTCTTGTAGCCTGGAACCATTTCATTTCAATTCATGAAGTGTAAGTGTTTCCAGAACAAAAGAAAAGAAAACTCCAAGCAACTCTCAAATAACACCAAGCATTTCCAATAAAACACCAAGTACTTAAGTCTGCACCATGTTAAACTTAAAAATGCAAAATGACTTCAATTGTTCAACCTGAAATGATAAATAGAAATTAGTTCCAATGTTCATGCCTGCAAGTATAATTTTTGAAGTGATTTCATACAAGTACTTGATAACTATCATAAGGTCAATTAAATACCATTTTAGTATTAATAAAATTATTTAGGCAGAAAGTCCAGAAAGCATAAGAAAAATGCACTGTGCATTGCAATATTAAATATATAAGTATAATAATTGCCAAAAATCTATCTCTGGAAGTAGAACAAAAATTAGGGAAGAAATAAAAGGTTATGTTGTCAACACATATGGTAATTTTGTTTCCTGTTTAATTCAAACTCTCTTTGCAAATTTGTTAGCTCTGAATGGCAAAGGGAAACAATTATATATCATCAAATATATAATTGTCTTAAATTGTTTGTGCACTGATATGATTATATTGGTAAATCCAGGGTCTTGGGAAAAATATTTGGAAATTGTATAAATATTCAAATATAAAAGAAATGGGGTTTAGTGGTGAATTCCTTTTGAATGTTTAAAAAAAAATCTATGTGTTTTAGAGTGAGGGTCACCACAGCTAACCACATTAGAGATCACGTATACTTTCAAGATGTATTCTTTCTCAATATATTCACATATAACCATTTAACATAAGTTAAAACACAGAGGATTTAAAGTGCACTTATAATGATTATTTTTGCCTCAAGCACTTTCAAACATACTTCAACTTCACACACATTCACATCAAATATGTAAACAAAATGTCAAAGTCGTGTTACATGTTTTAGAGGGTAAAAGAAGTGAATATACATCATATATTGTTGTCATTTGCTTTCATAAGCAAGTAAGCGATTTTGCCACGGCTTTGAGCCGTGGCTAAATCATTTTACCACGGTTGAGAGCCATGACAAAATTGGCAGTGGCAAATATTTTGCCACGGTCCTGAGCCGTGGCTAATTTATATTTTGCCACGGCCCAGAGCCGTGGCAAATTAAACTTTTGCCACGGTTCCGGACTGTGGCTAATTTATATTTTGCCACGGCTCAAAGCCGTGGCTAAATGAAAAATAGCCATAGCTTATAACCATTTTTATCATAGCTCAAATCCATTCCTAAATGCAGTTTCATGATACACAGACATTCCACATGCAGTTTCGAAATATATATAGTACATGGAATAATTAACGTGAATACAAAATGAGTAATACATGACAAACCCAATTTATAATACAACTACTATAAGTGTTTGGTTACAAACTTACAACTTTCAGTTCATAATACAACTTCATTTCATAGTGAAACCGTCAGTTCATAGTAAAACAAGTAAACAACATCTATTGTACATGTAAACACTAGACAACAAGAAAGAAATGATTCCTGAATTTGCCAAGCATATACTTCATCATAGTATAACGACTGCAGTTCTTAGTGAAGCAATGACAACTCCAAGCTAACTGTAGAATCTAATACATAAGTGAAGGAAACAAATTGAACTCAGTAGCCCACGTGCAGACGCAAATTAAAGATATTTTAGATGCTTCTCTCCCTAAGCAAAATACCTAGCTGCAAAATAAACAGAAAATATGCAAAAAGTCAACAGTGGATGAATCTTCAATTGAATTTAAAGCATCTCAATCAACTACTTGCTTCAGGTTTTATTCATTGCTTGCACATTTAGAAATACTTTTGTTCATCCAATATCGAAAATATCATCTGAAATGATCAATTAACAACAAAGAAGTGGTGGCTGAATACTCAAAGAAAGTGAGGGAACTATGACAAAGATATCATCTGAAATGATCAATTAACAACAGGGAAGTATGGATTGCCTGCACACAAAGATTCAAATGCAATTACTTAATTAAATCACCGTGGCAACTGAGCACCATTGCAATCGAGTTGCAAACTTAGTTGCACTGCAATTGAATGCAAACTTAGTTACACTTCAATTGAACTGATACAAAATAAACTAAAGTCGAAAAGAATATCTAACTTTAAGCATTCACTGGTCTACTTGCTTCAGGTTTTATTCAAGGCCTTGTGATTTTAATTTTTATTGTTTATTAATAAAATCCAATGATTAAAAATAAATAAATAAATCTTAAGCCTATTTTCGAATTTTTACCTATCTGATTTTACTTGAATTCTATTTGAATCTAAAGATTCCACCATTTTTGACAACAGTAAATGGTAACTCAACTTGCAATAAAAGCCCAAACCTTTATTACGGTATACGCAGTACTTGAAGATGGGTATGCTTACTGGGTGACACATGTACATCTATTGGGTCCTGCGGAAGGACCCCAAACTTTTTTGTTGTTCTTGCCAGACCTAACCCACCATTTACTTGTATTTTTGTTTAGAGAATCATTAATTTTTCCTTCCTACGTTCCTCCAGCGAGTCTTCTTTCATTTTAACCGTTTCCTATACTATTCCAGTAAGTATTATTTCTTCTCCTTGGTATGTGTATATGTCAATATATAAAAACCTCAAACAGTATTGTGAATCAGGTAGATCGGTCTTTATGTATATTTTGTGCATATATATAGATCGTTCTATATGATAATATAGCTGGCTGGTATATCCCAAAACTATAAACTCAAGAATAGTTTAAAGTTTATAGCTTTATATACTCATATATAGAAACATGAGAATCAGAATATGATTTGCTCTAGGTGTAGCGTGAACCTACATTTAGTATCCAAGTCCAACAATGCAAGCATATTCGGTGGAAAATGCAAAGTCTATTTGTTTACCTTCTGCTAGTTTGAGCTAGCACATTCGGTGGCAGTATTTTCACTCTGGAAAATGCAAAGTCTATTTAGTTCTATTTGCTCTAGGTTTAATTTTGTTGTTAGGGCTTTAGTTTTCAATCAACAATACATAAATATGACAGAGGTCCTCCAAAAGAGAAGTGTTATTAAACCTTACGTGTGTGTTTTTATGTATGTATCTGTGTGTGTATTGAAAATTGAAAACTGATGTGAGGGAATTTGAGTCCAATAACACACAAAGTCCTTACCACTTCACTAGTTGTGGTCGACTTCAAGCATACAATAACATATGCAAGGTATTTTATGCAATTTACGAATAGTAAGTTTATAAACTAGTTTATAGGCTACAGTTTAATCAGGTGGGAAATGTTTATAGGCTAGACTTAAATCATCGAGATCTGAGCGCAACGGGTATGCATGTAACACATCAGTCTTATTTTCTTCATTTCATTTAGCCTAAAATTTCTAAAGTCGAATACCTTTCCAGCGAGATATTGAGAGTCTTCCCAAATTAAATCATACGGTGATCTTTTCTGATCTAGCCTGTCCACATTCAGAAGTTCATGTTAGACTGTTTGGTGCATTAAACATCATCAATAATGTGATATTCTTACCTTTGGGTTTCACTAGGAACAATCAAAACAATCAGCTTGGGTTTAAAAGTTAGAGCCTTGTCAATGAACTGATTTGCAAGTCCAGCTCGGGTACCAAATGGAGGATTGAGACCCATGATCTGTGCAAACAAAACAAAAAACTGAATTTAATCAAAACAGAAAAGAGTAATACTAATGAACCATAAAATTTCTAAATGGTTTTCACAATATTCACCATGGACTCCCAGTCGTTTCAGTTCAATACCATGAACCATTTTCAGTGTTTAGTGTTTATCTTTATGCAGTTTTTTGTCATTGCACAGGAACCAAATTACAGCTTGGACTTTTAAGACGTTATAAGTTGATGGTAATATATAGAAAGAAACCATTATAAAATAAAATATGTAAAGTTGTAGATAACTGAGTATTTCAACTTTTTTAAAGGACAATGCAAAACTTGAAAGATATCTGAACATGCATCTTACCAGCCGTGAACCAGAAGGCAATTCATCAGGGCGTACTGTCATCCAGTCTCGTTTCTCATAATTAAAATCAAACTGAAGAAAAAGAAAAAGGGAAATATCACCGACTTATAAGCACATGATGAACGGAAAACACAAACTACAGAAAGCACTTTGACTACAGATCATGCAGTTGTATGTTTGATATTCTGCAATATAATTCAAACCATATGGTAGTGAAAAAGTGTGGCTTGGTTGAATTAAAGGATAAAGCTTTCCGACTCATAATGATCATGTGATGTCTTGATACAAAACTTTTCAACTCATAATGATGTCCTGAATCCACGTTAACATTAGACATGCCATCAATTTTTCTTTGAATGATATACCAATTTACTTTCTACTGTCATAATAATATTAAACACTAATTGATACCAGAATAGAATGTTATCCAAAATAAAACAAAATAGACAATTTTCATTAAAATGGTAGGAGCAACATGTGCCAGCAAATATAATGCCACTCTACACAAGCCAAACACACTGATTACAGATACAAAAATAATATAGATATTACAGTGAATGTGAGAGTGACCAAATTTGATTTGGCATGGACAGAAATTCAAATTTGAATCAAGTATCCCTCTGTATACCTATTTAAATAGACAAATTAATATTCTGCTTATAGATTCACATATAGAAATATCATAAAAATTGTCAAAACCAAGCAACGGTAATCTTGCATGTACTTTAACCAAAACACGTTGATTAATCTTCCCCTGCTATGCTAAAAGGGGACAAATGGTTATTTTATCTCCTTCTATTTCTGTAGTTTCACTTGCCATTTACCGATTACCTCTGTTTACTAATAGTTGTAGACAAATAAATACTCTGCTTATAGATTACCTCGTAGATATTTCATACAACTTGTTATTTGTAACATAGATCCAATGTACTTTGAGCTCAAAGACAATGCTTAATCTTCATCTGCTACAGTAAAACCATATATGACTATTATATTTCCTTCTATTTCCTAACTCACTGGTCATCAAGAAATTTATGTTTTGAGATCGTATTTATTATGTGCATATTTGGCAACATACCATATATTTTCATAAAATAATCAGTTTGTATTGCTCAGAAACAGTAATTTGGAACATAAAGCCATCTCCTATTATAATATAAATAGGTAAATGCAACGATGATACCCCCACCAACAAACATGACATAAGAATCTTATTAATTTATTAGATATGGCAGTGAACCATATCACATATCAAAACACTAAACATGTTATCTGTATTCATGAAATGAACTTATTAATATTTGCTAGTATCAATGCTTTTTTGACATTTAGATATGCGATTAAAGAAAGGAAAGGTACCTTCGGTTGTATTATATCATAGTTTTTGTAGGAGCAATTCTTCCCCATAGAATCAAGCTTTTCCTTCATTAGTCTACTGAAATCATTGGCTCCGCAGCAAAAGTCAACTATCTGAATATTAGTAAAAAAAATTACCAAGGGGAATGATAAATTTTGGGTACAGTCGTACAAAACATTGCTAACCATACAATGTACCAACAGTTGATATTTTGAATAATTGACATTTTCAACATACAAAAGAGCTGGTTATTGCTGATATTCTCATCTTGAGGCCCACCAGGTACAATTACATTAATGCCCCCAGCATCGCTCCTCCTGTCATGTGATTGGATGATGGAGGACATGTCAGATACTGCTGGTAACAAGGTGGGAGATGACCCTGTTACTCGCTTTACCCCATCTTCCGCCATTTTCACCTGAATAAAAATGATTGTTTATGAACTCTTGTAATAGGAATTGGTCATTTTCAGATTGACTCAAAGACTGCATATTTGCTCAACTTAAGACAAAAATATGCAATTGCAGTTATAATTAAAAATATGTGGTAGCTATGTAAGTTATCCTATTCATTGTTATGTGCTCCACTTCGATATAAGTAGAAGCCTACAAGTATGCATTTTATTAACATTTTCCATTTATACATTCAGTTCATGTGAACATATGCTTTATGATTACTATGTATGTACAAAAAGAAAAGGGGAACTAACGTTTTCTAATTAGGATTTGTGGGAAAACAAGAATACATACCGTTGGCTATATAATATGTACATGGGAAAACGAATGGGGAAAGGAATGAATATTTGCTAAATTCTGGCTGCATCTCCCAATTTTCTTCTTCCTCTTGTTTTCTTCTTTATCTCATTCCTCTAACTAATTAGCATCCTATCACAGTTCAAGTAATCTGAACTTCTTTTTAGGTTGAATGCAGCACTTTTTATCAAAGTATGGTGATAGTTTTCTTCAAATTATCTGGCGGACATCATAAGAGTTGAAACTTCGGTTGGTATGGACTATCAAATGTGGTACAAATTCTGGCACAAAAAGAATATATCCCATTTCTGATATAAAAAATTAACTCCAACCAGGTTAAAGGCATGGATGATGTGGAAAAATGATGGGATTTCAATCCGGAAAATTGCTGTAAGTGCAATTTTGTGCATAGCATTTATAAAAAGAATTATCATAGTTTAAACTGCAATTGGATATAGATTTGGTTACTGACTTTTGTGCATAGCATTTGCTCAACAATAGTGATACATCAATTAACCCTTCATGTTAGAATAATTTTAATTCATGTGTCTGATAACTTAAGTGCACCAAAATCACTCGTCCATCCAAATCAAATAAACTATCCACAACACCGTATGCCAAATAAAAATAAACAAGCCACTAAATCAATCGACAAACCATCCAAACTAAATTAT
This sequence comes from Allium fistulosum, assembly GCA_030737815.1. Lineage (NCBI taxonomy): Eukaryota > Viridiplantae > Streptophyta > Magnoliopsida > Asparagales > Amaryllidaceae > Allium > Allium fistulosum. The sequence goes on along the minus strand of CM060902.1, from coordinate 369,520,985 downwards.
CCCCAAATTTACACAAACAAAATATTGGTTCTGCAGTCGTTTCATGATATGATTCCACGACATCCGATTAGCATCAATGTCGCAATAGCAATTAGCGTCTAAAAATAACAAGTCCTAACCACAGCTTTGAAAATCGACATACCAATCATCCTAAATTACCATACAAAGAATACCTTTAAAAAGAAACAAAACAAAAAATCATTGGAATCAATCCGATAATCAACCCACCAATATACAGATCGAAATAATAATCATGAATGTTACTTGCCTTTGAGAAAAGAAGAAACATCAGGAAGCAGAAGGCAAAACATCTAGACGAATCGATCTCCATTTCCCGTGCAAAAGAAGAATCGAGAGCTGCGAGGAAGACGAGATGAAAAGGAAGAGAGTGAGATGGCGGGAAAATAGTGATAGGCACCAGCACATTTATAGAGATATATGGCTGCAGGTGTCTTATGTGAAATTGGCCGGCGCTGATTGAAGCTCACTTGGTAAACATCAGTGTAAGGGAACTTCGCCAAATCAATAACGGTATTCATGTTAGCATTCCAAATTTGGACATGAGAGGAAGAAGTGAAGGAAGACGGAGAAGTAGATGATGTAAATGTGAGGAAGAAGAAGCGCGATCGGGGAAAACTGTGAAATTAGGGCGCGCGGTTGAATTTAGGACGTGTGATTGAAATTGGGGGCGTTTTTTTGTTTAAGCAAATAGGTGAGGGTTATTGAGATGGAACGGGGGGTGGGAGTGAAATTATTTTGATAATATTGGAACGGTTCTTAAACGTGGTAAAATTGCCATGGTCTTAGACCGTGCTAGTTTACTTTACCACGGCTCAAAACCGTGGTAAAATTGCCACGGTTCAAAACCGTGGTAATTTTTCCGCGTTGGGGTGTGGCAAAATGGATAGTATGGTGTAGTGTGGTCTATAAGTTATGACTTCATCATTTAATGTCTTAACTTTATATTCAAGCATAACATATTACACACATTATATACTTTTCAATGGTGAGTTAACTCACCCAAACCAAGCCTACTACCAAGCACAAGCCACTAGAATCATAAGAACACTTCCTATCATCCCCAAACATCCAAAGATTCTACCTTTAGCTCACTTTTGCACTAGGCCATGCTCCCTCTCTCCTTTAATGCTCATGGCCCAAGTATGTTTAGGGATTTGTGCTCCATTTCTTCAACTTTTGCTTTTCTATTTCTTGTTGCTATGATGTGCTAAGTCTTATACTTGAGTTTGGTGAAGTTTGAAGAACATTTACTTTGATAAAGGATTGATTATGGAAGATAGAAATGTATTAACACTAAGTGATTTCTACATTTTTCTAATTTTATAAAAAGTGATTAATGTAACTTTAAGGTTCAGTTGTAGAGTTCATTCAAGAGGTTACTACCACCTCCAAGCCTCCTTGGAAGGTCACAAAGGAGCCTCCCCCTCACATGCTACTTTACACCTCACTTTCATAAAAGAAATATCTCTTTACTGTTTAGCAAAATATCTTCTGCCCTTTGACATCCCCTATGACATCATCCTACCCACCATTAGTGCAAAATATTTTTTTTTGCTAATTAATTATACGTTAAAATATTAGACAAACCCAAAAGATTCGAACAACATTTATCGAGTAAAAAAGCCGTTTGTCGAAAAATCAATTTGCGGCCACATTATCGATATTTCTTCAAAGGATTTATTTTTGTAAAATTATTTCATAAACAAGTTTACCATTATTAAGTTATTAATTAATAGGTTTTTAACAAGGTTATAAAATCCATTTTAATCACATTAAATCCAGATTCAAATATTTAAATAATTCAGTTATTTGAATACGTTATGTTCAAAATTCTAGGTCTTTACCAGTTCTGCTAGTATCGTGTCGTCAGAACTAGAGTATTTGGACTTGGTTATGTTGATCTTGGAAATTGATGGTCCAGAGACTAATCTTGTGATTGTCGGCATTTTTATCTTAGAATATTTTTGTTAGTTGTACTTTTTTTTTGAATTTTTATGTCTGAATTTGTAGTAGGGATTTATTTTTGTATTGAAAATCGTATTTATGTTTCTGTTATTGCTTATTGAATATAAAATATAAAGTTATATACATAATTTAAATTGAGTAATTTAATTTTTAATTTTAATTTTAGTTTAATTATAAAAGTTTTATACATTAATTTTTTAATATCGATGGCGTTACAAAGGTGTAGTGAATTAGCAAGGCCATTACGACGCCACTGAAAATTAGAAAGAAAAGAAAGTTGGTGTCAAAAAGGCGTCCTTAATATTTTTTGCATCACAAAAACGTAGAAAATTAATGATGTCGTTATGATGCCAAAGGTAATGTGTCACTACCCAAAGTGGAGTCATTAAGGCATTGGTAATTATCGATGCTTTAGTGATGCCTTAGTGGCGGCATATACATTTGCGACGCCATGCCGCAGCCGCGTAACCAAGGAGTCACTAATTTTCATCAGAAATCAGCCTCCTTTCCAGTAGTGAAAATGATTTTCGGTCACATTATCGATATTTCTTCGAAGTATTTATTTTTTCAAACATATTTCAAAAGCAAGTTTATCATATTGAGTTATTAATTAAAAATCCAGATTCAACTATTTAAATAATTCAAATATTTAAATACGATTTGTTCGAAATTCTGGGTCGTTACAAGTTCTGCTAGTATCGTGTTGCCAGAGCTGGAGAAATTGGAAATAGATGGTCCAGAGCCTATTCTTGTGATTGTCCACATTTCTATCTTAGAATATTTTTGTTAGTTGTATTTTTTTGAATTTTTTTGTTTGAATTTGTTATAAGGATTTATTTTTGTATTGAAAATTGTATTTATATTTCTATTATTTCTTATTAAATATATATTAATTAAATGCATTAAGTAATTATTATAAATAAAGAATAAACACGACACATTTCATGTATCCAATATCTAACTAAATTTTTGTCCACAAATGGCACGACCTATTGGAAAAAATAATACAAAATTTCTATGGTTTCACCCTGGGCGGCAGTATAGTTGGCTAAATGAGAAATAAAATCTCTACTACTAATAATGAGAATTCATTGAATAGACTTCAATCGTGTCTCTTTGAAATACCAAATATGCCCTTGCTCTCGCCGTGCGTCTGCATTTTTCCTCGCTTCTCCTGAAAGTTAAAAGCCCTAATTCCCTTTCCCATTCCCAGCGATTTGAAATCTGAAAATTGCAAACGATCTCCATACCTTACGTGGCAGCAATGACAATTATCAATTACGTACGGTCAACAATCAATGATGATTACTCCTTACCGACGACTATGCTCAACCAACATCAACCCCAGGTCTACCAGGCTTCGAACACAGGTACCATTCTGATTTTCTTTTCCTTTCCTCCATCGAATTTAAATCCGATCTGTTGAACTGTTGACTTGATGTGTGCAAGGAGATGATGTCAGGTCTGATTCCTCGGTCAGTTGATCTTTTGCCGTTGCTGTTGACTTGGCTGGCTTTGATGAGAGCCATTGCTGAAAGTTTTGACTTAAAGAGTAGGTGTTCCATTTCCGATTTTGGTTGTTATTGCTCTGTCCAAAAAAAGAAAAGAAAAGAAACACTTTGCTATATAAATGTTTTATTTTGTTTTATTTTCATCTATTGTTTCTTTTGAATTTGAGTTGGTTTACAATGATTTTCTGTCTTACACTTGATTATATATTGTTTACTAACATTCCTTTGTCTATTATGTGCACCTTTTTACTGACATCAAAACATTTTTATGAGGATTTGCGTTCCTTCTATATTCATTTTTGTTTGTTAAGATGATCTTCATATATTAGGTTGTTGTATTCATTTTTCTTAGCTTAGACCGTTGTTTCTTATATTAGTGTTGAGTAATGCTTTGTAGAAAAAAAAACTAATGCTACATGATTTTGTAGAAAAAAATTGTAATGATAACAAGACTTTTAAGGAAACATTTACCTTGGACGTTCTAAGGTAAATGTTGTTAAAACATATTTTCTTATATGGAACGATACAATTCTCTTCATCATCGAATTGAGTGAATACACATTAATTTAATTATTTTAGACACTGGAGTTCCTGCTATGCTAGTTTTGCTGGTTTTATACGTTGTTCATCTTATGCTACGTGGTTGAATTTAGTTGTGCGTGTGAACACGAAATTCATACAATAACAGATAAGAACTATTGTTCATTTTCGACCTAGATTGTTCTATGTTATGCGATTGGGTGAGTTAATGATTGTCTTTGAAGACCGAAATAATAGTAACTATAAAATAATAATTTAAAGGGAAATTATAGTAGTATTCTTATGCGTATATCTAGACCGCTGGAAGCAAAACTAAAAATAAAGTCCAAATATCCCCTAATTGAGCATAGTGATTTGAAAATTGAAGGAATATAAACTTGACAAAAAAGCAAAGAAGGTATCATTTACTGCACAAAAGCTAATTTTTACATGCAAATAGTTTATTATCTAGTGAAGAAACCACTGAAAAAATAAGCAATGTTTTATAATTGATGTTCAAAAAAATGTTCTTATGTGGTGCATGTAGATCTATATATGTCAACACGCAAGAACTTAGGATAAAACTTGGAAATCTTTCAGGTATGCCTAATGTGCTGAGCAGGCCCATATTCATTTAATAAAAACGAGTTTGAAAGTCTTTCAGGTATGCCTGCTGAAAATATGATTAGGTCAGAGTCTGGGCTACGGTGGAAGACCCTAAGCAATATTTGGGTTGGGCCATTGGGGAGAATTAAATAATTGGTGGGTTGAATTCTAGAAATAGAAATTAGGTTGCACATTTGGATCTGAAACAAAGGCATCTGCTTGGGAAATTAAATGTTGAGTATCGTTGTTGACGGGGAGGAAATTCGCTACAGAATTGGGCATGAAATTTGTGGGCTTGAAGTTACCGCATGGGTTGCTAGATAGAACGGAGGGGTGCTACATGTAGAGTTACAAGCTTGGATTGAAGCAGCATGAATCTCCGATTGTGGACATAAGACCACTGCACTTGATGATGACGAGGACAAACCAACGCTTTTGGGATGATTAACTTAAAGACTTGCACCATTTCTGTCGTGGAGCCCGCTAAAGTAAAAGGGATGACCATGGAGAACCGTAAACCATAAAATGACGAAATTCTCCATAACTTGAAATCCATGTAATAGTAGTGAAGATCTATAATATTTTTCACTCACACTCTTTCTGTGCAAGTCATAAAAAATGTGAGATTACTGCATGTACTTTGTATAACTTGGATTTCATAGTACAAAATTACTATATGTGGGAGTACAACCATTTATATTTGCTCTACTCTTCATGAAGCCGCACTGTTGCAGGATCATGCTTGGGTAGGTAGGCTTACAGACAGCCCTGTTCTATGGTGTACCAACCTGTACGTTGATGATGCATTGGAGAGGTGAAAATGCAAGTAGCAGGCTTGATGTAAAGGTTTATAGGTACTGAAGAGCTGGAGTGTGCAGGAAGAAGAGTGAAACTGAAGTGTGCAAGGGGAAAAGGGATGGGCTCAGTTGCGTTCCCGTTGAAGGTGCTAGCGTAGGAGGCAGGTTAGATTGTGATAGTTGCGTAGGATGCCGACCAGGTTGTGAAAGGCGGAACTCTGACTCGGGTGCTTCCTACCTTACATTTTTATTACTCTAATTATCTATTATATTTATCCTATAATTTATACCAATAAATAAAACCTGAATTTGAATTTTTGATTTGTTACCAAAGAGTTTGATTGAGATTTGCTTTAATATATATGCATTATAATGTATTACCTTATACGATAATACCGAAAGTAGTAATATTGATTGTCCACTGACACACACGCACGCATATACTCACATTTAGTTGTGAACGTGTCCTTGCCACCGCCACATGCAAGGAGACTGATCTGAAAGACCAGGACGGTCTAAATATCAGGTTTGTGTGCACACATTAGGTTCTTCTCTTTGACCAACTACTCCATTTCTTATATAATATCACTTAAATAATCTCTTATGCAGTAGTACTTTGCATCAAATATTGTTTCTATTTTTCTACAAAATGATGATGCTACATAATTTGATTCTTAATGGTTGTTTTAAAGGTTGAATCAAAACATAATTTTATTAGGTGAGTATATATTATAGATGATGCCTTAAATAAATTGTCTATTAGACATTGTTCATTGGTCTATATTTAGATAATCTTTCTAGCAACTACTATATATAGTTATACATACACATGTACACACATATTAAGAAAAGATGGAATTGGACGTGACACTTTCCTTCTCTATGATTCGTTCACTTTCAACATTTTTTTTGCGCTATCATGATTCATTTCAATATTTGTTTTGTATTATCATGATTTAATATTTATAATAGTCGTTTTGTATACTAAAAGAATAAATAGATAAAAGTGGTTCATTGATAATAACTTCTAGATGGAACTCAAATATCCTGCATCATTTTTTTCAATTTGACATCACATGTTTTCAATTCCAGGTTAGTAGATGATGATACATGATGTTTTATATTATTTAGCATAATCAGGTGATTATCAACTTTGCTTTCTGGAGTATAGAGACCAACTTAAAAATAAATCTTAACACGTGGCCTCGGATAAAGGTTTCAAAGGTAGCTCTTAGATTATTTTTTCAACATGTTTATTTGTTTATGGAATATTAGTAGAACGCTTACTGATGCACAGTATAACACAACAGAAAATGAGGGATTTATGAAATTAACATTTTAATTATTATTATGCTATTTTTTGGACATGAGGACTTAGTTTTAATCCATAAATTGAATGAATGGATTTAACTATGTATAGTATCAATGATCTTTCTTTATCTTTGCCACTACATATATGTGAAGAAAAAGGGGTGTTGTTGAATGAAAAAGAATATTCCAGTTAACTAAATCTATTTGTTATTAGGAATTTACCAAAGATACCATAACTGTTACTCTACATATTAGCAGATGCTGCAAACCTCTACCATTTGATCACATAAACCCCTACCAAGAGTACCAAGAGTATTACTCTATGTCTAATGAAATTTGGTAATATATACCATAGTCAAGTCATTGTTATAGTTAAACTTATCTCCAATATGTCTTATTTGTGGATATACATTGCTCACTATAGTATCATATTTTACCAAGCAATTTAGGTCAGTTGGGTCAAGTTGTTCTTGAATTTAACTTTAAAGTCCAGGCCATGGTAAAGTTGTGTTAACGAATGTTCTAGATAGATGGAAATAATATCGACGTTAGAATGTGAAGGTCTAAGTTTCACAAATTAATACGTGGTTTAGGTAATGTAAAATAATGGTTGTCTTGTTTATTTCATGTTAAATGGTAACAAATATAAAATAGACAACTTCCATTACTATATTGATAATTTATGGAATCTCATGAGTGAACTCCTGTTAGTTGAACATTGTTAACTTATGCATTAGTATTTGTTGTTTTATTGCTTTTTTGTATGTTGAATTGTGATTGGGTGAAAGTTTTGTTAAAGTACAAAATACATTCTCAATGATAAAAATGTTGTTTTCTCTTTATGAAATTATTATGTGCTGTTGTAAAAATTTTGCTTATTTCATTGTTAAATTGTGTTAATTTATATGTTTAATTTTTTTAAATTTTGTTTCAACAAATGCAGGTTGTTGCAAGCATGATTGGAAAGTCTACCAAGTTAGCTAGAATAACTAGCTCATTCATTGTATGGATTCAACTATGTCCGCAAAAATTTGGTTGATCTTACTACTAGGAGCTGTGATAGTACAAGAGTTCCCAACAATCACTGAATTGCATGTTTGTTAGACAATAGTTTGAGCATGACCAGTTGTAGTTTGATAATGCTTTTTGAATCTGTGGGTTGTATTATGTTGTCACATACTCGCAGGTTGTATTACTCATGTTGAATTTTTTTTGTCAATCATATGTTAAAGCATCTTATAACATAATTTTGTTGTTAGCTCATGAAATTTAGTTCGTACTCCTATGCCTTCATCTCTCTCCTGTTTATATTTTTATATGCTCATGGTCTTATGAAGTCATATGACATACTTTTTATTCTTCCAATGGTATACGTTGCTGCTAAATTAGAACTCTTTCTTTGCTGCTTATGCTGGATGAGTAATTTTGTGCAAGAAAGAGATGTATATGACCACATTTCATGTGGGAGCCCAAGTAGAAGTAAGCTTCATCCGCTCAAATTATATTTATCCTCATTTGGTTGATGTCTGTCGTGAGAATGCAGCAACTCTAACAGAATTAGTTACTAAAAATACTCAATTATATACATAGAGAATTAACATAAAATCAAAATACATTGAAAAAGCATTGATAAAATGGTTTGATTTAAGTTCACGTACAACATAGTTTGACAAAATAATTGGTTTAAACTAAAAGGGGTACATATAACATTATTGTTTGTTTGTTACAGGTCGAATCTTACTATTCATATACACTGAACCAGATCATTAGGCAATTCAAAGGCAGTTATTTATATTTGAATATGTCGATGTGGCAATCGATCATTGCATTGATTTTATTGTCATTATTTATTAATAGCTAAGCTATAGAAATATGGCTCAGTGATCAAATGCACGTCCACATGGACATGCGTATATACTCGTACTAATAATTTATAGAGTGTAGTTTCATGACTTTGCTGCATGAACTCTAGTCTAGTTTCATTACGGGTTCACGCACAATCATCTTTCATTCATCCACTGCCACTATTTATTTTTTTCGCAACTCTCACGCTTTCATGTTCATTCATTTGTACTTCTTAATTTCAGTGGGTCCCATGATATAAAAATAGGAATATTTTAATACACGATTGTAGAAAATGTTAATATGGAAAAACGTTAGTTTCAAAATATTTATCTAATTAATTAAATCCAATACTTCATGTTCTTACTGAAATGTATTAATTTTTCAAGTGTATGTATGTATGTATACTAAATTGATGGCTTAGTATATACAACAACAACAACAACAACAACTAAGTCATTATTCCTAAACAAGTTGGGGTCGGCTAGAGATGAAACCCAAAACTAAATGACAGTCAATTTAAAAGTCATAATAATAACAATAACAATAATAAAATAAAGTCAAATAAGTAAATTAATAATAATAATAACTAAGTAAAATATATATATATATATATGCATGTATGTATGTATGTATGTATGTATGTATAAAAAAATGATAATAATAATACTAATAGTGATAATGGTACTAATAGTAATATTGGTCAAAGACTAAACACTACATCTTAGGCTCATGTTTCCTAGTTCTATAATCTAAAACTTAAAAAAAACTCATAGCTCATGGTTTCGGTACGTGGATCGCTAACTTTCATGCGCTCCTGTCCGACACCAGCTCTTCGGATATACTTCAAATCTTCAAGTCTCTTTTTACTACTTCCTCCCATGTCAACTTTGGTCGACCTCTACCTCTCTTTGAGCATTCGATGCAGCCTATAATTCCAACGTACATAGGTGCCTCGAGCGGCCTCCGTTGAAGATGTCCAAACCATCTTAACCGATGTTGAATTAGCTTCTCCTCAATTGGTGTTACTCCAAGTTTATCACGTATATCATCATTTCTAATTAGGTCTCTTCTTGTATGACCGCAGCTTCATCACAACATACACATCTCTACTACGCTTATCTTTTGGACGTGTTGGCTTTTAGTAGGCCAACATTCTACACCATACAATATCACAGGCCTGATTGCCGTTCTGTAGAACTTTCCTTTAAGCTTCTGTGGGACTTTCCTGTTACAGAGAATATCAAACGCTTGTCGCCATTTCACTCATCCCGCTCAAATTCTAAAACTAACATCTTCATCAATCTCATCATTATACTGAAATATTGATTCTAAATATCGAAAGGATTCCTTCTTGGGAACTATTTGTCCGGCCAGAGTGACATCTCCATCCTCTGACCTGACAGCGTTGAACTCACACTTCATATACTCTGTTTTAGTTCTGCTACGCCTAAATCCCTTTGATTCTAAAGTTTGTCTCCACGGCTCCAGTTGTCTATCAACTCCAATCCTACTTTCATCAATTAGCACAACATCATCAGTAAATAACATACACCAAGGAATCTCACCTTGTACACCCTTTGTAACCTCATCTATCACTAGTGAAAAAATGTAGGGGCTCAAAGCTGGCCCTTGATGTAATCCTATGTTAATGAGAAAGTCATTGGTTTCACCATCGCATGCTCTGACACTAGTCACAACATTATCGTACATATCCTTGATAAGGGTAATGTACTTTGTTGGGACTCTCTTCTTTTACATAGCCCACCACATCACCTTTCACAGTACTTTGTCATAAGCTTTCTCCAAATCAATAAATACCATGTGTAGATCTTTCTTTTGCTCCCTAAACCCCTCCATAAGTTGCCTTATCAAGAAAATCACATATGTGGTCGACCTGCCAGGCATGAAACCAAATTGGTTTTTTGAAACGCTTGTCATTCTTCTTAATCGATGTTCAATGACTCTCTCTGAAAGCTTCATTGTATGAATCATAAGCTTAATTCCTTCGTAGTTTGTGCAACTTTGGATATCTCCTTTATTCTTAAAAATTGGAACTAATATGCTTCTCCTCCACTCATCTGGCATTTTGTTTGATTTGAAAATATTATTGAACAACTTAGTTAGCCAGGTTATCCCTGCATCTCCAAGGCATCTCCACACCTTAATGGGGATGTCATTAGGTCCCAATGCCTTGCCTGCTTTCATCCGCTTTAGCGCCTCCTTTACCTCGGATTCTTGAATTCTCCGAACAAAATGTCTACTGGTGTCATCAAAAGAGTTATCTATCTCGATCGTAGTGTTATCACCTTCTTCATTAAATAGCTTGTCGAAGTAATCTCTCCATCTATTTTTTATCTCATCGTCCTTCACCAAAAGTCTTTTATTGTCATCTTTGATGCATTTAACTTGGTTGAAGTCTCTTGTCTTCCTCTCAAGGAGCTTAGCTATCCTATAGACGTTTTTTTCACCCTCGTTCGTACTTAGCTTATGATATAGGTCTTCATACACCCGACCCCTTGCTTCACTCACCGCTCTCTTTGCATTCTTCTTTACCTCTTTATACTTTTGTATGTTGTCCTCGCTTCTATGATAATGTAAGCACTTATAGCATTCCTTCTTCTCTTTGATATCCTTTTGCACATCACTGTTCCACCACCACGAACGTTTAGGTTCGCGTTTATTTTCTTTCGTTATCTCAAAAACCTAAGTAGCCACTTTCCGAATGCGCATTGCAATCTCATCCCACATGTGATTTGCTTCTCCTTCTATATTCATGGCCCTTCTCCCATCACTCTATCTTTAAACACCCGTAAGGCATCTCCTTTAAGCTTCCACCATTTCGTCCGACTAATTTCGACTCCTCTGTCTTGTCGAACACGTATTTGAAGACGAAACTCAGATATCAAAAGTTGATGTTGTAAGACGACACATTCTCCAGGCATCACTTTGCAATCTCCCAAGCTCGTTTGGCATCTCTTCTAGTAAGGACAAAGTCAATTTGGCTAAAGTGTTGACCACTACTAAATATAACTAAGTGTGATTGTCTCTTTCTAAAGAAGGGATTAGCTATTATGAGATCATAAGCAATAGCGAAATTTAATGTTTCTTCTCCTTCTTGGTTCCTATCGTTATATCCAAAACCACCATGCACTCTCTCAAACCCCCCACTAGTTGTACTAACATGGCCATTGAAGTCTCCACATATGAAAAGTTTTTCGTTACTTGACACATCTTGAACCATGACATCTATCTCTTCCCAAAAATTCCTCTTGACGACTTCGTTTAGACCTACTTGTGGAGAATAAGCACTAATGACATTCAGAATTATATTGTCCACTACCAACTTGACTCGGATGATCCTGTCCCCTTGTCTTCTAACGTCGACCACTCCGTTTCTAAGATTCTTGTCAATTAAGATGTCTACCCCGTTCTTGTTACGTTCTTTTCCTATGTACCATAACTTGAAGTCTGTGTTCTCCACCTCCTTCGCCTTCTGGTCCGTCCATTTGGTCTCCTGAACGCATAATATATAAATCCTTACAGTGTTCCCATTAGCATAGTTTTTTTTAATTGTAGCACAAATAATGTGAAAAATAGTCTCATCCATTAATTATTTATGTTAAAATCATGTAATGACATTTTATGGGTAGGTTAGGCAAAAATGAATGCTTATTCAACGTATTATCAAAAGTTTAAACATGAGATGTCTAGGTAAAATTTATCAATATGACGTATTTTTGAATATGGATAGAATTATTTATATCCAGTATGTCTGACAGCTTTAGCGTTCCTCGTAAAACTAAAGAAAAAATAACTACAGGTTCCCAAGACTCTATAGATACATGATTAGATTGCATGAACATTTGTACTGCATGCGCTTGCCTTGGATGCATGATAAACGAGGAAAGATATTCGGCTTTCTGCGCTGAACTTTTAACACGTTTCATACAGTCTACATTGTCAAATATACAAACACATGAATAAGGCTGTCAATGAGTATTCGAAAAATCCGAAATCCGTCTGTATCCGTATTTGAAATATAAAAAATTATTCGATATCCGAAAAACGGATACGGATACGGATATAGCCATATCTGTATCCGATAATTATCCGTTCAGTTTTAATCAAAAAAATAGTTATTTTTTTATGTATTTTAGTACATAAAAATGATGGTCGTTTACTATTATATCCCGATAAAAAAATTAATATGTATATAAAAATTAATTATTACTGCTTAAAATTATTTTTCTTAGTGTATTTATTATTTCTATATGTTTAGTATAAAAACGAATTTATAATAAATCAAACTTTTATATTTATTTGTTTATATTTATCGGTTGTGAACTGATCGAAAAATATCCGATAAATATCTGATATCCGTCCGCATCCGCGGATACGGATATCCAATATTCGAAAATGATTTCGGATACGGATATAGCACTATCCGTATCTAAAAGTATCCGTTTACAGGCCTACACATGAGCATCAATGATTATTTATAGACGCCTAAACATACATTTATTTCATTTATGTATCCCGACTAACTAAAGATTACATCTTTTTTTCTACATAAGCAATTAATTTATTGCCATAAAGCCCTACACATGCAAGCAATATTTCTACCCAATGCTGGTTCAGTTCTGTGTTTTCAAGCGAAATCTTTTCCATAGAAAATCAACGTAGGAAGAATCAACTTAGGAAGTATGCATAGGGTACGCAACAAATATTATAACATTGAAATTTGAACTCTTAACCCCTTGTTTGTATATAAAGTTATTTTCGTGATCAAAATAAAAGGTTGCATTTATGTTCTAATTATTAATAAAGATTGCGTTTATATTCTGATTAGTAATAAAGATTGTGTTTGTATTCTGATTATTAATAAAGATTGCATATAAAGGTATTTTGTAATTTTGCCGTCGGACTAAAAGATCGCGGTTCTTATTCAAGATGGTAATAAAGGTTCATAGTTTATATTAAGTACTTAATAATTTAATAAATGATAATTGATATTGTATAGTCAACATAATTAGTAATTAATAATCTATGAATTATGACCCGTAATTATAACCATAAAATAAATTGCAACATTGTTTTAAAATTTTAATATTAGTGTTACTGCGTAGGATTTTTGTTAATTTATAATTTTTAAACAAACAAAGGTTATATTTTTATGGAAATTTTTTGGGTTTATATGTTATTTGAGTGTTGTAATTTCTAATCTTTTAAATACTCTCCTGATTACGTTAGATTCATGTTCAGGAAAGAGATTCTGATACAAGGTATTAAATATTAGAAAAGGTGAAAAGCCAAGTTAAGCACAAAATTAAAATGAAAAAACATACGAATTCAAAATGTTACAAAGTTTTATAGAAATTTATTTCTATAGTAACATTTTGACAAAAACTGTTTCTTAGCTTCGAGCAGCTGTCGTCATTAACTGCAAATTTATCTAATTTCCATCTAAAGTAATTGTAATTATTTTTTTCTTCTTCTATTTCCGCGCACCCTCCTCAAATTACACATAATAATCACCAAATTCCAGCCTGTCTCTCTCTCTTTATATAAACCCCTCTACTTCATCTTCAGGTCACTTGCTCTATTCAGATATTCCAGAAAAATAAACCAAAATTCTACTCAGAAAACAAACAGGAACTCAAATACCGAGAAAAAAAAGAAAAGAAACAATGGGAATGTGCATGTCACACGAATCCTCATCGGTGGGCCCCACATCGTCGTCGAAGCTCATCCTACCGGACGGGCAGCTCCAGGAGTTCGACCACCCGATCAGACCTTCCTACATTCTCGAAAGAGATTCCCGCTACTTCATCTGCGACGCCGACGACATGGAGTTCGAGGGCTACGTAACTCCACTCGGATTCAACGAGGAGCTCAGGCTCAACCAGATTTACTTCATGCTTCCTAAATCGATGCTGAAGCGTCCGATCTGCTCCGAGGACTTGGCCAGATTGGCCGTGAAGGCGAGTAAGGCGTTGGCGAATGGACGGACGCCGTTGGATTTGAGTCTGACGGTGGAGAAGAGGAGTGAAAGCCGGAGGAGTAGGAGAGATGGTGCAGCTGGTAGGGGAAGAGGGAGAGGGAGTCGATTTGCTACGGAATTGAGCGTGATTGTCGAGTGATGATCCCAAGTGAGGTTTTTAGTTTTGTGTACAGCAAATGAGTTTAAAATGTTTAATTTATTTTAGAGTTGAATTTGAATCGGAGGTTATAATCTTCTGATGTCCGAATCTGTTAGTGGGAAACATGATCTTATGCTGTTCAAATCTGTTTGTGAGAAAAAACCATTTTTATCTTGCAACTCCATTTTGCATATATGTGATTTATCGTGACCAGGGTCATTTTCTAATCAAAGAAAATGATTATTTTTACGAATTAAAATTGATCAATTTTCTAATTGCTCCAAATACTATAGAGCTTACCCTTTGTTTTTTTTTTCAATTTTTTCCCCCTACAATTAAAATTCATTTTCTTCTATCAATTTACTTCTCCATCTTAACCCTTCTTGCTAAACCGTTGATTTCTGTTTCTCTTGAATAAATAATATACAAATCACTATATATATAAACATGTAATATTACTTACTAAACTAGTAAAATCATTAGATGCTACGAAAGCTTTGGTTTTAACTAATTTATATAAGTTGTCTCTACAATCACTAACACACATGGTTGCTTCAAGGTTATTTTACAATGATAAAATCATGGCCCTTATAGCATCTCTAACAATTTTTGATCCAAAATTACATTTTTTGGTATTACAAAATGTTATCCCACTGATTTCCCCAGGAGAAACAGAACCAGACGCGTATAATGCTTTGACACTTATTAAACAAAAGCCCAAAGATCACATATTTGTTGAACAAGCCCTGGAGCTTCACAAATTATTATTGATAAATCACGTATATGATTTCAGACTCTTATTTAAAAAGCGCATGAATACTGAACGTTTATTAAACAAATGTTTGATGATTGGACGTTTATTGAATAAGCGTCAAAATAGGGTATAGATTTGAAAACATTTTCACTAGATTTATAACCAATTACAATTTTCGTACTTTGTTGAACAGCCATTTAGGGTTACATGTCACAAAATCTAATTTAGAATACTTTGTTGGTGAAGCTCCTCCATAACTTATTTTGGAATTTCTTAAATGAAATTTTGAATAGTAACATATAATTGTTTTTAAACAACAATTACGTAGAAGACTTGTGTATAATATGAATGCTAAGCTAAAATAAGCAAAACAATTTCTTAAATCAACTTATGAAATATGACTAATTCTATTCATACACCATAATCTTTTAACATACACCATAAAATATAATAAACTATTATACATCTAAATTTAATGTACATACAACATCTCTTTTACACAATCATCCTTTTCTCATCTTCATCATCTTCACTCTTTAAAACTTAAAAATTCATTTACACAAAACTAGAAATTCCTGACACTAAATTAAGTTTAAATTTAACAAACTAATTTAATTTTTACCCCAATATGTAACCTCTTTATATTTTTTTTAAAAGTCTTGGTTTCAATAAAATTAACTCTAATTTTAGAAAAATAAATTTAAGTATTTTTGAATTAAAGTAGATAGTTGTGAAAGTTATCTTAACTGACATTTTAAGTTTCATGATGGAAAATCCATTAACTTCTTCATCAAAGTGTATAGATTTGATCAAACATGATTAATTTTAATGTTCTAATTTAATAGGTTATAGGAAATGGACTAAAAATGCAATTAAGAGGCAGGATAATTCAATAATAGTTTTTTTTCAGTAAAATAATAGTGTATGTTATGTGATTTTTTGTGTATGAATAGAATTTGCCATGAAATATATCCACAAGTCATAAGTAGTGAACTGTTGTGTTTCTGCCTATCGCTTTTATAAATTTCTTATGAGAAATTACAAAACAATAAATTTGGAATAAGTTAATTGCAGGTAAGTTTGGACCACTTTTAAGTATTATCGAAACATGCTCTACATATATACACACAAATATAAATGTGAACAAAAAACAATTAGAGAAAAAATATATATTTGTTATTGCATTTTTAACCGTTTTCGTGAAGAAGGTTTTTAATTTTATTCATTTGACAGAGCCAATATTACTCAAATCATCCCATCTTTACATAATATGATAATATATTTAGAACTAAAAGTTGTTCCAAAACTAGGCTATGTGAAAGAAAACTAAAACTAAACTCCCCCACTGTGTACAACATATAAGAGTTGGTAAAAACAATGACCATATATCTATACTATATACTATTAAAATTCAGTACCTTTACTTTTTTTTCCTTACTTTATTCATTGATTTTTATCGTGTGGCCACGTGATCCTTTTTAGCGCATTTACTACTCTATTTTATTTTAATCATTCCCAAACGGTTGGCTAAAAAAATCCTCCTCTTAAATTTTAAACTTTTTGTAACTTCAAGCTTATGTACATAATTCATTTTAAAGTAAATGCATTTTCATTATAAAATTACATATATGATAATATGTATGTATATATATATATATATACACATATATACGTATAATCTTTGATCATTGATATTTTTTTAATCATAATTATGATAATAAAATCCTCATTTTCTAGGATATTAACATCCTTATTTCCATTTATAACATTCTCTGCACTCATTATTCCTTTATAATCTAACTGTGATTTTTCCATTCTTCTGCATTTTCAATACAAGATTTTTTATTTCTTAAGGCATTGGTACCAACAACTTCAATGGGATGTTATAAAATAGTGTGGTAATTGTCTATTGTTTTACAAAGCTTCTTTAATGTTATGTTGTTTCAATCCTTTCTTTATTTTTGCAGTTTGGAGTTATTTATATATTAAGTACTAGGCATTTAGTCATTTATAATGTTTATAAGTAAAGGTTAATTCTATTAACATATTACTTTTTGCCTCACCCATTAAATTTTTTTGAAAATAAATAACTATTTTACCATATAATTATTTAGACCGAGATGTTTTATGCCTTTCCATATTCTCTAACTTTATTCCTTTTTTCTTTTTCTGTACCTTAATTTTCCTTTTTCCTTACTTTATTCATTGATTTTATGATGCAGCCAATGATCCTTTTTAGCGTATTTACTACTCTATTTTATTTTATTCATTCCAAACTGTTATCTAATAAAAGTTTCTCCAAAGTTTAGACAATACTTATCTCTCACATCGTTAGCCTAAATGTTACTTTAAAGTCCATTTGCTTTCTTAAAACGTTATTTAAAGTTTGTATTAACAATGCCCTCATTTCTATAATATGCCATAACACATTAGTGACAAACAGTTTTTATTCTCCCCTTGGTAAATAATGATCTTATGCATTTTCTCTTAACCCTTCAACATCTTGTAACTTCAACCATAATTATGATAATTTTTATATATAATTCATTTCAAACTAAATGTGTAAGTTTAAAACTACAATTTATTTAAAATATTTTCTTATCATGAAATTTGTTCTTCCTACATTATGTTTGGATCCCCACTCAACTTTCACAAATCAGACAAATCGATTTATTAAAACATACCAAAAGCTATCTCATTATCCCTAATTTATAGGCTAAATTTTAAGTTATAGTCCAATTGCTCCTTAAAAATTTATTTAAAGTTTGCATTAACAACATTCTCATTTGTAAAATATGCCATAACAAATTAATTGCATCAAATCTTAGCTTTTCAATTTTCTACAACTTCAAGCTTATATGCATAATTCATTTCAGAATGAATGCATTTTCATTATAAACTAAATAATTACAATAATTTATATACATATAAACTTTGATCATTGATATTATTTTTTACTATAGTTATGGGAATAAAATCCTCATTTTCTAGGATATTTACATCCTTATTTCCATTTACAACGCTCTCTGCATCCATGATTCTTTTATAATTTAACTGTAAGTTTTTCATCTTTCCACACTTTCAATACAAGTTTTTTTTATTTCTGAAGCAATACACTTTTTTTTAAGAGGGGTCGATTTCTTTATTGCAAGAAAATGAAAAGCATATTTACATATATACAATTTCGTGGGCTCAAAGCCCAATTGGCCACCTAAACAAAGTAGTAAAATTTCCTTATTGTAAGAACATGAAAATTATATTTACATATACACAATTTTGTGGGCTTAAAGCCCAATCAGCCACCCAAACAAATAAGTAAAACGCAACAAATATCTTTTATGAACAAATCGACTCATTCAATTCTAAATCAAACTCTAACTTTCCATTTCTGCTTGGAGAAACATTAATGGCGGCTCATATTTCTAATTTTAACTGCACTGAAATTTGTTTCATTTAAAAACACTCTTCACCAAACCCTCCTTCCGTTCTGATACTTCAAGCCGTTTAAGTTCCCAAAGGTTATTTGAGAGATCAAAGTTGCTCCTTTCTGATGTAAATCGATAGATCTGAGACAGATCTAGCTATATTGATGCAGATTATCAACATGCAAATAATCCCCCATATGAAAAAGAAAACTTTTTCTTTCGAATACAATTGTTGCAATATTCAGTCGTTATTTTATGTTGTAGATTTAGTAAGTGCTTTTCTCAACCAGATCCATATCGAGAAGGTTCAGATCATCTAGATCTGAAAGTTGCTTTAAGTATCTGATTTGTATTGAACTTAATCCCTATAATAAGCATTAAAAGAGAAAAAAATGTAAATTAAAATAGGAAACTTCCAGATGCCTGAAAATCCGGACTGGTGAACCGCCGCTAAGTTCGAATGGTCATACATATGTCAAGTAGAGGAGTGACCATTGTCACAATGGTCTGGTAAGCTAATTAATCACTCCTTACATATCATTTTGTCTCAAGCATTCTTATAATGTGTGTGCTTAGATGTCATAATTCGAATTTTGACTATCTTGGTAATTCGTTGACAAATATGTTTCCCTATTCTTGAAGAAAATTTTGCTATTTCGTTCCTTCCAAATAGTCCAAACACATGTTGAGAAAGTGATTTTGGCAATATCACTACCTATGCACTTGCTATTAAAAGCCAAAGTCAATATCTCAACTTCATAATTCAAATCTAGGGTTTCAGTTTGTGATGCTGGCCAAAGTAATTTTATTATGCACCATTTCCAGTTCCATGCACTAAACTTGCACCGAAAAAATATATGTTTTATGTCTTCAGGATGATGATTGCAAAAAACACAAACTGGGTTAACTATGATATGTCTCTGAATAAGTCTCTACTTAGTAGGTAGATAGTCAATTAATGCTCTATAAGAGTAAAGTGGCCATTTTGGGGACATGAATATTTTTCCACACGAATTTTGCCCATGGGTAGGTTACATGATTCTGCCTAATACAGTTCCAATCATCCTTGAAGGTATGTTTATCATCTTTTCTGCAAGACCATGCCCAATAATCCTCTTCCTTATCAGAATGAATTTTAATCTTTCTAACTTATTTTTTGGACATCCAAAATAACTTATGTGATTAGCCCTCCATACGCCATCCCAAATTAAGTCGCTAACCATTAATGCTTCTTCCCTAATCCTCTCAATAGTGTCAGCGATTAACCTATTAGTTAGTAGGCCCCCTTCTATCCATGGTTCATACCAAATAGAGGTGGTTTTCCCGTCCACTGTATGTTTATACCTGTACTTCAAAGTTTCTTCATGAATCATCCCTCTTGATAGTCATATCCCTAAAGGAATTGCCAACAACATACTTCTTATTAGCCCGCGTAGCCCGGATTCCTTCTTCATTTACCATTTTCTAAATCAGTTTGATGCCAAGCGAAGTATTAATTTTGTCCAAATTCCTCAGCCCTAAACCCCTCTCTTCTTTCTTTCTACAGATAATGTCTCTTAGGATTTTGCTTGATTTACCTTTCCAAAGAAAGTTAAGACATAAGTGTTTAACCTTTTTGATTGTAACTACCAGAAGTTTAATAAGATAAACTGTAGATCGTATGAGTTCTACCCTTCCCACAACACTTAACAATCTCACCTCTTAACTTTTAAATCTAAGTTTATCTTTCTCAATCAATAAGTCGCAGTCAGAATCCTTGAGATTAACATTCGATAGAGGGATGCCTAGATACGTAATAGGAAGAGATTCCTGATTGATGCCAAGCATATTTATAATTTTATCTTTGTTCGCCACCCCATGCCTAAAAAGTAATTTTGATTTAGAACGGTTGAGATATAAACCTGAGGATATGCTCATTTCTTTAAAAACATCTTTAATAGCTTCGGTTGTAAGATCAGCTTTTGTGAGAATCAGGATGTCGTCGACATATATAATGCGTGTCAGGTTATTAATCAATGATTTAATTGGCCAGATATTACCTTCAACACATTTCTTTTTCATTAGAATTGTAAAATATTCCATAATGATAGAAAACAGGAATGGTGAAAACGGGTCACATTGTCTTAATCCACTAGTACTTTGAAAATATCTCACCGAACATCCTTGACTATTGACCAAAAAAGTAGGCATTTTAATCATTTTTCCAATAATCTTACTCTATTTAGAATGGAAGCAAAGTTCACTTATCATAAGAAGTAGACATTCTCTATCAATAGAGTCAAATCCCTTACGCAAATCAATCTTGAAGCACATGCTTTTGTTGTTACTTCGACCAAACCCACGGACCATCTCATGAGCAAGTAGAATACCATCTCCAATCGAATGCTCTTGGACAAAAGTGCATTGGTTGTTCGAGATTAGCATGTCCATAAGAGGTTTCATTCTATTGCATAAGATCTTAGACAAAATCTTATAGCTCATATTACAACACGAGATAAGTCTGAAGTCCGGAGTATCATAGCATTATTATTCTTCGTTATCATATGGATGAACATGTGATTCATTTCTTTGATAAGGAAGCCGCTGCTAAACGGCTGATTATAAGCTTCTATGAGCAGGTCTTTTATAGAATGCCAGTGCATTTTGTAGACTTTAGCATTCGTTCCATCTGGACCTGGTGTAGAGCTATCCTTAACGCCATTGATAGCATCAAAGATTTCCGCTTCAATTGCATCGTTTAGATAATTTTGACCAAATTCAGAAATAACATTTTTGCATATCACCTTCGGTCTGTGTCCACCTTGATTTTGGTTATAGAGTTGTGAATTGTACAAAACCACCCTTTCAGCAAAATCTGATTGAGAATGGCATAGATTTCCATTTATTGAAATGTTTCCCTTCCAACCGTTCAAATTTCTTTTATTTAACATTTTGGCATAAAAAAATGCCGTAGCATCAATGCATCATCCCCCAAGAGTAGCCAGTCACATTTTGCTTTCTGCTTAAAATCCACACTTTTTTTGTATTGTTAACTTTTGTTTCTGTTTGGAAAACTGGAATTCTTCTGCAATTCTCGCATCAAAAGCCGATTCCATTCTCTTTTGAAGATCCGCACAATTGTTTCTCAACTGTTCTACTAACTTCCTAGTGTCACTTTTGTCTTTACTCCATGATTTTAAGTACTCTTTCACCGCTTTCAATTTATGTATGAATCTATGCTCCCTTCTACACTGAAATTCCATCCCTCTTCGAATCTGGAGAGATATTCCTCACATAGACACCTAGGGCTGTTATGGTAACGGTAAATTTACCATTACCATACCATTACCAGCCAATCGGTTACCATTTTCGAGTGAAATCGGTATACCAGTTTAATCGGTATGGTAACAGTAAATTTACCATTTTCTACGGTAAATCATCGGTAACATTTCTTCAATACCAGCGGTAACTGTAATTTTACAAGTCAATTTATAATACATGTATATTCATGTAACATGCTTTATTATAGGCATTTAGAACCAAACAAATGATCAAATTTAGTTTATTAACCAGACGGAATAATGTTAAATACACTTCACTTCTTTTTCATTTATGTCTTTTATTAAGTAACACTATAAATTGTATAATGAAGCACAGTTATGGTGTGAATATGTGTTATGTTACTAACCTTTTTTAGACAAATGGTAATTTACCATTACCAGTGTAACGGTTACCAGATTATCGGTATGCCAGCCTTCGGTATACCAGCCTATCGGTAACGGTAACGGTAAGCAATTTTCGCTTACCAGTAAAAATAGTACGGTAACGGTATTTGTGAAATGGTAACGGTAACCATTACCATAACAGCCCTATAGACACCAATGATTCATATAAAAGCCTTATGAAGAAACTGGGGTTGGTCAACCAGTAAAACCAGAATCAGAGAGTGATCGCTCCCTCCAGATGTGAGATATGATGCATTCATGCCTTTAAATAAGTCCAACCACGCTAGAACTCTATCTACCTTAGACCTGTCGACCTGTCAAAATATGATCCAACTCATTTACCCTACTTATAAATGGGTTGGGTCAATCCATTTATAAATATTATTAAATGGGTTATGGATTGGGTTGACCTATTTTTAAAAGGGTTATAAATGAGTAATCCATTTACCCATTTATTAAAAATATTACATTTCAATATAAATTTGAAAAATAAGAATTTTGAACATATATTGTAGTTTTTCATAGAGACTGACAGTTGTATTTAGAAAATAACAGGCTACTGCTTTTCCATATTTGAATTCCGCCTAGTGCAGAAACCGCTATTTTTTTTGTTTAGACTGCAATAACTCCTTCGTTCTAACTCGGAATCAAGCGAGACTTCGACCGATGAACTTCCATCTAAATTACGGACAGTATGGAACACTCGGATACTTCATCGTGTAAACGTACACTGTAGTTCTCCAAGGGGACTGACAATTGTACTTAGAAAATAATAAGCTACCACATTCTCATATTTGAACTCCGCTTGGTGCAGAAGCCGCTATATTTTTGTTCGGACTGCAATAACTCCTTCGTTCTAACTCAGAATCGGGCGGGATTTCGACCGATTAACTCCCACCTAAATTACGGACAGTATGAAACACTCAGATACTTCATTGTGTGAACGCACGTTATAGTTCTCCAAGGGGACTGACAGTTGTACTTAGAAAATAACAGGCTCTCACATCCCATATTCGAACTTCGCCTAGTGCAGAAATCGCTATTTTTTTTGTTCGGACTGCAATAACTCCTTCGTTCTAACTCAGAATCGGGCGGGATTTCGACCGATTAACTCCCACCTAAATTACGGACAGTATGGAACACTCGGATACTTCATCGTGTGAACGCACACTGTAGTTCTTCAGGGGACTGATAGTTGTACTTAGAAAATAACAGGCTACCACATTCCCATATTTGAATTCCACATAGTGCATAAGCCGTTATTTTTTTGTTCGGACTGCAATAACTCCTTCGTTCTAACTCGGAATCGAGCGGGACTGCGATCGATTAACTCCCATCTAAATTACGGACAGTTTGGAACGCTCAGATACTTTATCGTGTGAACGCACACTGTAGTTCTCCAAGGGGACTGATAGTTGCACTTAGAAAATAACAGGCTACTACATCCCCGTATTTGAATTTTGATGAAAATTAAAATTTTAAATTTTTATCGAAACTCAAAACATAAAAATTAGAATTATTTTATATTTATTTATTTTTTATTAGTCAAATTAAATTTAAATATTTAAATGGGTAACCCGCTTATTAAGTGGGTTGGGTCATAAATGAGTTGGGTTATAAATGAGTAAAAAAGAATGAATTATAAATGGGTTGGGTCAAACTCGATCCAACTCATTTTGACCAAATCCAACCCGTTTGACATGCCTAATCTACCTTGGTCAAGATATTTTTATCCCGTCCAGACCACCATAAGTAGAGATAGCCACTTATACTAAAATCAGTTAATCCAGTCCTCATCATTAATCTATATATCTCTTGCATCTTACTGAATGGAATTTGATTGCCTCCCTTTTTCTCACTTGAATTCCGAATGTAGTTAAAATCTCCTAGCACCATCCAAGGTCTAAATATAGAATAGGAATTCTCAACTAAACAATTCCAAAGTTTCTGTTTAAGTGATTCAAAATTATGTGCATATACAAACGAACGGTTACACTTG
The DNA here is from genome assembly GCA_030737815.1 of Allium fistulosum. NCBI lineage: Eukaryota > Viridiplantae > Streptophyta > Magnoliopsida > Asparagales > Amaryllidaceae > Allium > Allium fistulosum. The sequence goes on along the minus strand of CM060902.1, from coordinate 369,496,388 downwards.
ACTCCTCCCCTATTAATAAGGTTAAGTGTTATGTGTTCTTCATGCATACTGATGATATTAAAGTACCAAACATTTGAGTCCACAATAATTAAGATTCTACACTTATATAGCACGATACGTTGCTTATGAAAATTCAATTTCATTAAATTTGATTTCCATTTTATTTATCTGATCTGATCTCAACTTATTCTCTAGTAAGGCTAAACAGTTAACGTTATATTTCTAAATATACCTTATCACTTCCATTAACCTATTAGGTTTCTTGAACCCCCTAGTATTTCGGCACAAAATAGTCATTTGGAGGTTTTTGATTTACTACTCAGCTCCCTACCTTGCTGGTTGATAAACCTATTATCTTCTTTTTTCTCCAACTGCCCATCTTTAATGGTCTTTAATTTACTGGTGTGGCTCTTGGGTATCTTCGATGGCTTATCACCGGGGTTGACATTAGTATGATCAATCAAACTATAACACCTCGTAAATTTATGATAATAATTTAATTATTAATTAGGCCAAAAATGAAACTTGAGCAAATGGTGGAATTTGGCCATGAAACTTGTGCTATTGCGTCTATGATGATTTTCTGAGCAACTTTCATATTTGAAGTTTTACGATCGAAGTCCAAATGAAGAAGTTACCGACGTTTAAAGAAATGGAAAAAAAAATAATTAAATAAAAAAATTGATAATAAATAATAACTAAACCGGGACCGCAACGGTCGACCTCCACGATACGGTCGGTCGACCATTAGTGGTCGACTGCTCATAGGGGTGCGATTGACCGGTTGAGACATTTTGGCTACGGTTTGAACCTCAGCCAATAGCCTGAATTTAATAATTATAATCTAACGGATACGACTGATTCGAGAGCCTATAAATGCAGGCCCAACCCTTCTTTTCTCATATTTTATAATCTAGGGCAACAAAGCTCTACCCTTCCTCTTTTCCGCTACGTCTCATAACTTTAAAATAGTTTGTATTTATACAAATTGGAGAAGTGCAAAAAATAAATAGAAGAAAGGATGGAGTGGATTAGTGTTGCGCAAATAAAAAGGTAAATTTCAATATTATAAATCTATATTCCTTTTTTTTTCAAATTTCTTATCAGATCTGTAATTTAATGGTATGTGTATGCACTTTTATACATATTTCTTGGGATTAGAAAGAAAATGGAGTTGATTCAAGGAATCAGATTCAAATGCGGGAATTTGGAAAGCTTTTAAAGGTGAGTAGAAAATTGTGTAATTTAGTTATTTTATTGGAATTTATTAGATGTTTATGCCTAAATAAAGATTTAAAGAGTTGTAGTTTTGAATTAAGCACATAAAACACCATCTACATATTTTGTAGATAAATAGGAATATTGTTTATACTCAAATCCGAAAAACAGTCCCCAAGTTATTAAAAGTGAAAATTGATAAAAATGTAGAATTTGTTCCAGATCTACAATTAGGTTGTAAAAACTTAGTGTCATTCAGATTTTCTGAAATTCTATTAGAATGTTAGTTTTGTATTTTATTTTATTGGAAGTGTTGTCCGTTTAATCCCCATGAATTCGTCTAATATGCTAACTTCATAAGAAAAATGCAATGTCTGATTTGATAAGGAATATACATCTAAAGAAGAAAGAGATGTAAAGTATGGATTCTGTTCTCTAACTTACACTATCTATTTCAATAAAAAGGAAATAAATAGTTCCTTGTAATTTTAAACTAAGCAAATCCCTTAATTTATATTAATTTATAGAAGGTTTAATGGAAAACCTTTTTGAAAGGATGATTCTAACAGATTAAATTATAGAATGAAATATTCTAGTTAAAAAACTAATAACTAAAAACGTAATAAGACATTTATAAACATATATAACCGAGCTAAAACATTCAAAATCAAAATATAATTAATAAAACATATTATGCATTTAATGTTAGCATTAAATATAAATTGAGCATTAGAATAGATCGTGTAATAAATGATAGAATTGGAAAATAAAGATGGAAGGATTGTAAGTCCAAAGTGAATATGCAATAATTGCAAAATAAATCGGTGGTTACAATAATTTAAATAATTATAATGGATAGAATGGGACTGAATAATGAAATTGGTAGGTAAACCATGGAAAAGATATGTAACAACCCAAAATTTTGACCATTTAATTTTAAATGTTTAATTAATTTTAAATGTTTAATTAATTTTAAATATTTAAATAATTGGATTTTTGAATTTAACAACTTATAATTCAAATATAGGGAAGGTTTAGATATTTGAATTGTGAATTAAATCTTAATTAAATGGATTTAATAATTTCATTTAACTCTTTTTAATTAATAAATAATATTGGTAAATTCAATTTTTAAATTTATTTACAAATATAAATAGATCGGATAAATATTGATAATTAAATATAAAACGATATTTAAATCTGTGAAATTAGCTTTTCGGGGCATTGTTTCAGATTTCGATGAAACCGGTTTTATTGAATCCGTAATGGTGAATTATACATGCTATCGAATTTCATGGCGATCAAACGTATCGTTTGGTCATGCAAGTTCGAAAAACGTAGAAATTAATTTCAAAAATTTAATATAATAATTGAGTTTGAAAAGCTATTTTCTGCATAAGATCGAATTAGGTCACGAGACTAGTTCGATGGCGTTCGAAATAGGGGTATAACATATGAAATGCTAAGCGACACGCCTTGTTTGGAGTTCGTCAATTTTAAAGCATGAATAGTGTCGGTTAGAAAATCTATATAAGGATTCCATACTCATTCACTTGCCCAAACCCTAAATTATAAACCCTAGCAGCGGTTTAAACTTCCTCCATCCAACAGCCAGGATTGCTCCTACCTATAGAGGCTGAGTTGGTCGAAGTTGTCAACATGAAAAAGGAGCGGCATGGTCAGGGGAGTTGATCGGCAGCGGTGGATGGAGCCAAGGCGGAGCGTGGCGGCGCAGATCTTCAGTTGAACGTGGCAGCCATTTTGGTTCGACATTGGAGATTCAGGCGATGGTAGTGACCATTTTTAATGGCGTTAGGACGGCTTAGGCGAGGGTGAGCTTTGGTGTGAATGCGTCGGTGGCAAGTGGCGTATGGCGGTGGTGCGAGGCAGTCAAAGGTCGACTTGGGTCTCGTGTTCAAATGCGAGAATTTGATGGGGAAAAAGGTTTAATTTAAATGAAAATTAATTTTGAGTTAATTTTAATTTAATTAATTCAAACATTCATTAATTCATATTTAACTCGTACAAAGTCCAAATTGAACGCGATGAGTTGTATTGCAATCATATCGACGAATATTACGCTATAGAGTTGGATTGAACGAGTTTGGAGCTTGTTGGAATTTAGGCTAAAATCGGACGGCTGTTCGGTTTGAGTCAAATCGGAACGTTTCGGCGGAAACGAAAATAATATGAGTTTAACTCACATTCAATTTTACTATATCCTATTTATGATGCTATACATTATTATTGATTATTTGTATGTTAGTTAAATTGTTTGATTGATTGTTTGGTTGAATTTCTATTTGAAAAATTGATGACATATTAGTTTGATCGTCACGTACCCCTATGATTATATATATTATCCATAATCATTGTTTTGTAGGGAAAAAATCTATAGAGAGATCTTGAGGGGTTTCTCCCCAATAATTATGGGTTACCTCTTTATGCTGTTATAATTGAAAAATATCCTGATATTCTATTTAATTTGTTAGGTGTCGTTATAGCGATTTCGCTATATCGTCATTCATTAATTTTATCCCCAAAACCTGCCATATGTTTTTGAACTTGAGCTTGTGTTTTCGCAAAGTAAAATGTTAAAAATTCGTTAATCATTTTGATTATTGATAATTCAAAATAATTAATCATTTTAACCAATGATTCTGAAATTAATTAACCAATTTAATTTATGGTGTTTAAAATTGGTTATCTTTTGATTTAAGCGAGACTGGATTTAATTAATCATTTTAACTAATGATTACTTGAATTTAATTAATTATTTTAATTAATGATAATTGAAGTAAATAATCATTTTATTAATGATATTTAAAAGGAATTAATCATTTTAAACAATGATATTTGAATTTAATTAATGATTGTCTTAAATTTAACTAATTGTTTTAACTAATGATATTTGGAATTTAGTTAAATCATTTTAATTAATAATGTTTTATCGTTAAATAAATCATTTTAACAAATGATGTTTTAATTAATCATTTTAAATCAGGTTTGAATCTAATTAATCCAATTAATTTATGATTATTTGAGCTTAATTAATTCTTTAATTATGGTACTTAAAATTTACTTATCATTTTAATTAATGAAGTTTAAGATGAATTATTCATTTTAACTAATGATTATTTAAATTTAATAAATCTTAATAATTAATGATATTTAAAGTTAATTAATTGATTAAATAAAAGTGATTAACGTAAACTAACTAATACAATAAAAGTTTTTTTAAGTTAATTAACTGATTTAATGTTTTTAAAGTTAATAAACTGATTTAGTAAAGATTTAAAGTTAATTTGCTGATGAAATAAAAGTGTTTGGGAATAAGTAACTATTATATTTAAATAATTGATTTGTCTTTTCAAAAGAGATTTTAAATGTGATTAATTACCTTTTGGGATAGTTAATATTGTTTTAAATTTATAGAGATATTTAAATTGCTTTATTATCTTTTGGGATTGTAAATATTGTTTTAAGTGTAAATTGTTTTTGGGTTTATAGCTGTGAAGTTAATGCCCCGCTATTACCCCGCTATAACCCTGCTATATCTCATAGCGGATTTCTGCCGCTACGATGTTTTCATATAGCCCCAAATATAGCCTTTCCGCTTTAAGCCCCGCTATTTCCGCTATATCCCGTTATTTCCGCTATATTCCACTATTTCCGCTATATCTTCTTTAAAAGAAATGAATTGAAAAATGATATTTATACATTATAAAAATTATAAAATTAATTTATTTAATTGAATTTTTAATATATTTTCAGAAATGAAAATACTCTAATATTCTACTAAATTCAATTATGTTATATAACAGTTTTACGTTTATTTACAGTATATTCGCACATGTTTTTATTTAAAATTATTTATGTACTAATTATAATTCAATTGAATGTTAATTTTTCACTTAATTACCATTTATATATTTGTAAAAACATTAAGTATGAGTTTTATATGCTATTATAGAGTCATCCGCTATATCTCGCTATATCCTCGCTGTATCCCCGCTATGACTTTTTGCACCTCTGCCGCATTGAGTCTGCCGAGCGCTTTAACTGCATAGGTTTATAGTAAACATTGTTTTAACGACATTTGTTTTTGACCCTTGTTTTAATACACTTAGCATTATAAATTGTCTTATAAAGGAGCGTTTTGAAAGAGTATTTCTAGAAGTATTTTACCAATACTATAATATGAAAATTAAGCACAAGTTCAGTTTTAAAAAGTTAAAGTTCGATTTCGGTTATGGAAAAGTAGTTCCGTAATCGGCATCACTTATATGGAAAGGATCTAGTCATTCTTTTAACGCTGAGGGTTGGACTTGTTTTTATCTCGAAGGTTAAAAATGTCGTCAAGGCGATGCCTAGAGTTAACACTACTTCAACTTGCCTAGCTCCATTTTCAATCAAGAGAAAGCACTTGTTTGAAATCAACGAGTAGTGATAAATATATGATATTTAATTTCCATATATGATCATTTTAATTATCCCCGATAGTTGATTTATTAATTATAGAATTTAGCTTTCTTCATGGTGTATCGTCTCCTTAAAAACGATTTGCTGCTCTTTGAGCTTTGTTATCCTTTGTCGGAAATGACTAAACCAAAAGCGCGAAACGAGACCAAGCTATGTGGGGATTGCTCCCATTAGGTTCACATCTCATCTAGATTTTTGTGTATCGTCACGTGAAAAACATTTAAGATTTTAGATGTGAAATAATCGGATTCTCGATAAGGTTTGGCAGGGTCCAGTATGGAGATTCCTGAGAAGTGTCACACAAAATGTGACCGAGCTCAAAAGAATATTACTAGAGGTATACTTCAAGGGGGCTGCACCTTCCTAGTCATTTGTTGGAAATTTTCCTTTCTTTATTTGATTCGAACCCTTGAATTTGTTTTTCTTTAAATTCCCACGAGAACCACCCTTCGTGGCGTTTAAGTATTGATTTTGTCCATTATATTAAGTTTGGACTGTTACATTATTTCGTCCATTCTATCAAATTTGGATTGTTTTCTTGTTTTATCCATTCTGTCCAGTTTGGATTTTACTCTGGTTATTTCCATTCTTTCAAGTCTGGTTTTAATATTGTTTATGCACATTCTTATTTGGAATTATTTTCCTAATGTTTATTTCTGCTCTTGCCTGTATGAATGTTATTCTTGTGAGGTAAAAACCCGTTCCTCGCTAGCGGCGTGGTCTCATAGAACTTTTATATGTTCCCCATTATTTGAGTTATCTCACGCTGGTATTTCCAAACTGATCTGGATGTTATTTTATTATAATCCTCGGGTCAGACCGAGTATTTTCTCAAGTTCTCTTTGGAGTTATGGGGAGCTTGGATGGGGAGCTGGAAGTTCACCTATCGTAGTATTTTATTTTCCACTGTATTACATTGTTTACCTATCAGCAATCGTAAGGTCAGAAGTTATAACTGTCCAGCTGATAAGGTTTGTTTTTAACTCTGATGTACTATGTATTTTGGAGTAACAGTTTTCATAGTCCTTGTTATATTATATTTTGTCGATTCCGCTATGAGATTTTGATTTCCTCCATTCTCTATTCTTTTCTTTTTATTTACCCTAACAATTTACCCTTTTGTCGATTGGATGCGCGACAGTGGAACACCGTGGAAGTGCTCGGTGTTGACTTTCGATGGTCAAAAAGGCGGGTCGTTATAAAGTGGTATTAGAGCTCAAGATTAAGAGAGAACCTTGGCTTTCATAGAGTTTGGCTCATTAGAGATAGGGTAAGCGACACCCTTGAATGAGTTTGAGAGTATTATATATTCGAGAGCGTAGTTGTTAATGATATAAAACATATTATATTAATTGTTCTATTGAGTTTTTATGAATTCTTGTCGAGACGTGGGATGCCGCGGTATCAATAGGGATTTCTAAACACTCGACCAAGGCCAACAGACATGGTATTGAATTTTTGAAATTTTGGTAAATTAAATATATTTCCTAGGATTATATATATATAAAGTAATAATTCTCAAAACTTTATATAGTTATAAAGTGTGTTTGTTGAAATGTGATCATATTTATTTATTATCACTGTTGTTTGTTTGCTTAATTCAAATTAGAAGTATTAACTGTTGTTTGTTAATTTTTAAATAGTGCTTGGTTTATTTGGAAGCATTTATTGCTTTGATTTAAAACGAACCCTTTGTGAATTAATTTTCACAATTTGACTATAAGGTGTTTGGAGAATATGTTAAGTTAAACTTCACCTCTTAAAAATGGTGTTTTAAGGATTAAACTTCAATAAAAAGTTGTTTAATATAATCTAAATGGTGGGATAAGACATTTGGAGAATGAATATTTGAGAAAATTCCATTATAATAAAGAATAATTATTATAATATGAAATGATTTTTATATAAAGAAATTTTATATAAATTTAGTTTATAAAATGTGTTTTAAAAAGGATTTTTGTATCTAAATCCCGAAATTTTTGAAAATAATTTGAAAAGAATTTTGAGAAATGAAATAGTAGTACTTTTGGAAGTATTTAAAAGTAAAAAAAATATTTTGGGAAGTAGAATTTTAAATGGAATGCATTTTTTTAGGATAATTAGGAAGAAATTATTCTGATTAGTTTCGTGGTAATCTGAATAATCTTCTAAGTGATGATCGGATGTTCGATTAGCGAACATTGTGGAATACTTAGTAAATTATTCTCTTTAGTATTGCGATTGAAATGAGTTCAAACCTAAGCGAACCCAAAGTGAGTTTTATAAATAAATCATTTGAATTTATTTCATATAAAAATAAATGTAGAATGCTTACAAAGATGAGTTTTTAAAATTAAAACCGGGTATACAATTTTTAAGTTCCCTTAAAAGGGAATTGTTTTCCAGAAGAAAAAGTATTTCTAATAAGAGATTGTTTTATCAAGATTTTTCTCTTAGATAAGATATGAGATAATTTAACACAGGTAAATTGGGTTAAATTGAGTAAGAAGGTTTTGATAACATTGTTTTATTTAAAACCATAACTTTTGTTTAAAACATCTAAGTAGTTTAAACTATTTGTTGATTGGGTCAACCCATAAATATTATCCGTTTTAGCACTTTAAGTTAAAAAAGTTAATAGGTTGACTCGGTTTTAAGAAAACCATAATTTGATTTGATCCCCATCTAGATATTTAAAAAAGTAAAATAAAATTTGTATGTACAGTTAGGATATAAAAGAGATTATACGAGTAAATAAAGTGGAAATAAGTTATTATTTGATGTTTTATAAAGAAACGACTTTATAAAATATTTTTAAACTTGGGTGGAAAATTTATGAAATAATTCATAAATAATTTTAGTATTGTATAAAATACTAAATGCAAATTTAAGTGATTCAAAAATATTCATTTAGTGAAGAAACTAATAAAATTTAGAGTTTAACTTTCCATTTTGCCCGAGTGAGTTTGGATAATCTTCTAAGCAATAACCAAAGGCTAATGAGCAAAACAGTACGCTTAGATAATTATCTATATCTTTGGACAATCAAGAAAGTTTTGAACCTAAGTTGAGATTTGTTTGTTAGACATTTGACATTTTGAAACAATGTTAAGTGATAAATTTTCCCTTATGAAATTTGATTGACTTTTGGTGTTAGTTTATTCCTTCATGGAATTTGATTGATTTGATTTGATTGGATTGAATTAATTGGTTGTGTGATTTTATATACCATTGTTTATAAAGTTTAAATTTATAGACAAAGGATTTTGAAATTTTGTTTTTTAGGACTTAAATCCCGGTGGTTTTGAAATTGTTTTAAAACAAATTTTGGAATGATTATGAAAAGAAATAATAATAGTATGATTTGAAGTATTTGAAAATTATTATTATTTTTGTATATATTGGAATTTGTTCCAATAAATATTTGCAAAATGTTTTACAAATATTTTTATCTATTGCGATGAATGACTAAAATCAAAGCGCGATTGGGAGTTGCTCCATTTTGAGACTCGCCAGGTGTAATTACTCTATTGTTTTTAGGAGATACCAGAATACCACTGGAGGCTCTCTTGTTTTTGTTTAGAGTAATACCATGCTCGGTAAGGGGGCACACCCTCCTAGTCATGTTGGATCTAGTTTTGATATTTTTTTGAGGGAGTTTAAAATTATATTTTTGAATATAAAATCTTGGAATTTGGGTCTAAATTTATGGTTTGAAAATATTGGATGCATAACATTTGTTATAGAATATTCTCTATATTTTATTGCATATGGTTGAGATGTTGCTTTTGGTTGCATATATCATTGTTTCATACTAGAGTTGTATGTAGATTTATATCATGCTAGTTTTAGCATGTAGGGTTGCCTCATTGTTATCAGTAGCATCATTATCAGTAGTTGCACCATCTTGCTTTGTTGCATATGATTATTATATTTCTTATGCTGTTTGGACTTATGATAGAGATAGCTAGTATATTTTTCTTCTATCAACATAACTCTTTTGGATTATGTAAGTACAAGGAAGAAAGAGATTTCTACTTGACTTTTTACGTACCTACATTTGCATCAAGATAATAAATTGCTTGCAAAAATATAAATAAAATGCAAAAAGGTACGTAGTAGATTTAAAAATTGGAATTGGTTGATGATTTTACGCCCCAGATATGGGAGGCCACTTGGCTTTTATTACCTTTTGTTGGTTTAGAGCCTATAGAGCCAATTTGTAGTTGTTCCGATCGAGCCGCGCAAAGGAGTTGCTGGCAAAATTTCCCGTAAATTTAAGGGTTAGAATTTTTTTTGAGAATTTTGGAAAATTTAAGGAGTTGCTGTCCAAACCATCTTAACCGATGTTGAATTAGCTTCTCCTCAATTGGTGTTACTCCAAGTTTATCACGTATATCATCATTTCTAATTAGGTCTCTTCTTGTATGACCGCAGCTTCATCACAGCATACACATCTCTACTACGCTTATCTTTTGGACGTGTTGGCTTTTAGTAGGCCAACATTCTACACCATACAATATCACATGCCTGATTGCCGTTCTGTAGAACTTTCCTTTAAGCTTCTGTGGGACTTTCCTGTTACAGAGAATATCAAACGCTTGTCGCCATTTCACTCATCCCGCTCAAATTCTAAAACTAACATCTTCATCAATCTCATCATTATACTGAAATATTGATTCTAAATATCGAAAGGATTCCTTCTTGGGAACTATTTGTCCGGCCAGAGTGACATCTCCATCCTCTGACCTGACAGCGTTGAACTCACACTTCATATACTCTGTTTTAGTTCTGCTACGCCTAAATCCCTTTGATTCTAAAGTTTGTCTCCACGGCTCCAGTTGTCTATCAACTCCAATCCTACTTTCATCAATTAGCACAACATCATCAGTAAATAACATACACCAAGGAATCTCACCTTGTACACCCTTTGTAACCTCATCTATCACTAGTGAAAAAATGTAGGGGCTCAAAGCTGGCCCTTGATGTAATCCTATGTTAATGAGAAAGTCATTGGTTTCACCATCGCATGCTCTGACACTAGTCACAACATTATCGTACATATCCTTGATAAGGGTAATGTACTTTGTTGGGACTCTCTTCTTTTACATAGCCCACCACATCACCTTTCACAGTACTTTGTCATAAGCTTTCTCCAAATCAATAAATACCATGTGTAGATCTTTCTTTTGCTCCCTAAACCCCTCCATAAGTTGCCTTATCAAGAAAATCACATATGTGGTCGACCTGCCAGGCATGAAACCAAATTGGTTTTTTGAAACGCTTGTCATTCTTCTTAATCGATGTTCAATGACTCTCTCTGAAAGCTTCATTGTATGACTCATAAGCTTAATTCCTTCGTAGTTTGTGCAACTTTGGATATCTCCTTTATTCTTAAAAATTGGAACTAATATGCTTCTCCTCCACTCATCTGGCATTTTGTTTGATTTGAAAATATTATTGAACAACTTAGTTAGCCAGGTTATCCCTGCATCTCCAAGGCATCTCCACACCTTAATGGGGATGTCATTAGGTCCCAATGCCTTGCCTGCTTTCATCCGCTTTAGCGCCTCCTTTACCTCGGATTCTTGAATTCTCCGAACAAAATGTCTACTGGTGTCATCAAAAGAGTTATCTATCTCGATCGTAGTGTTATCACCTTCTTCATTAAATAGCTTGTCGAAGTAATCTCTCCATCTATTTTTTATCTCATCGTCCTTCACCAAAAGTCTTTTATTGTCATCTTTGATGCATTTAACTTGGTTGAAGTCTCTTGTCTTCCTCTCAAGGAGCTTAGCTATCCTATAGACGTTTTTTTCACCCTCGTTCGTACTTAGCTTATGATATAGGTCTTCATACACCCGACCCCTTGCTTCACTCACCGCTCTCTTTGCATTCTTCTTTACCTCTTTATACTTTTGTATGTTGTCCTCGCTCCTATGATAATGTAAGCACTTATAGCATTCCTTCTTCTCTTTGATATCCTTTTGCACATCACTGTTCCACCACCACGAACGTTTAGGTTCGCGTTTATTTTCTTTCGTTATCTCAAAAACCTAAGTAGCCACTTTCCGAATGCGCATTGCAATCTCATCCCACATGTGATTTGCTTCTCCTTCTATATTCATGGCCCTTCTCCCATCACTCTATCTTTAAACACCCGTAAGGCATCTCCTTTAAGCTTCCACCATTTCGTCCGACTAATTTCGGCTCCTCTGTCTTGTCGAACACGTATTTGAAGACGAAACTCAGATATCAAAAGTTGATGTTGTAAGACGACACATTCTCCAGGTATCACTTTGCAATCTCCCAAGCTCGTTTGGCATCTCTTCTAGTAAGGACAAAGTCAATTTGGCTAAAGTGTTGACCACTACTAAATATAACTAAGTGTGATTGTCTCTTTCTAAAGAAGGGATTAGCTATTATGAGATCATAAGCAATAGCGAAATTTAATGTTTCTTCTCCTTCTTGGTTCCTATCGTTATATCCAAAACCACCATGCACTCTCTCAAACCCCCCACTAGTTGTACTAACATGGCCATTGAAGTCTCCACATATGAAAAGTTTTTCGTTACTTGACACATCTTGAACCATGACATCTATCTCTTCCCAAAAATTCCTCTTGACGACTTCGTTTAGACCTACTTGTGGAGAATAAGCACTAATGACGTTCAGAATTATATTGTCCACTACCAACTTGACTCGGATGATCCTGTCCCCTTGTCTTCTAACGTCGACCACTCCGTTTCTAAGATTCTTGTCAATTAAGATGTCTACCCCGTTCTTGTTACGTTCTTTTCCTATGTACCATAACTTGAAGTCTGTGTTCTCCACCTCCTTCGCCTTCTGGTCCGTCCATTTGGTCTCCTGAACGCATAATATATAAATCCTTACAGTGTTCCCATTAGCATAGTTTTTTTTAATTGTAGCACAAATAATGTGAAAAATAGTCTCATCCATTAATTATTTATGTTAAAATCATGTAATGACATTTTATGGGTAGGTTAGGCAAAAATGAATGCTTATTCAACGTATTATCAAAAGTTTAAACATGAGATGTCTAGGTAAAATTTATCAATATGACGTATTTTTGAATATGGATAGAATTATTTATATCCAGTATGTCTGACAGCTTTAGCGTTCCTCGTAAAACTAAAGAAAAAATAACTACAGGTTCCCAAGACTCTATAGATACATGATTAGATTGCATGAACATTTGTACTGCATGCGCTTGCCTTGGATGCATGATAAACGAGGAAAGATATTCGGCTTTCTGCGCTGAACTTTTAACACGTTTCATACAGTCTACATTGTCAAATATACAAACACATGAATAAGGCTGTCAATGAGTATTCGAAAAATCCGAAATCCGTCTGTATCCGTATTTGAAATATAAAAAATTATTCGATATCCGAAAAACGGATACGGATACGGATATAGCCATATCTGTATCCGATAATTATCCGTTCAGTTTTAATCAAAAAAATAGTTATTTTTTTATGTATTTTAGTACATAAAAATGATGGTCGTTTACTATTATATCCCGATAAAAAAATTAATATGTATATAAAAATTAATTATTACTGCTTAAAATTATTTTGCCAAGTGTATTTATTATTTCTATATGTTTAGTATAAAAACGAATTTATAATAAATCAAACTTTTATATTTATTTGTTTATATTTATCGGTTGTGAACTGATCGAAAAATATCCGATAAATATCTGATATCCGTCCGCATCCGCGGATACGGATATCCAATATTCGAAAATGATTTCGGATACGGATATAGCACTATCCGTATCTAAAAGTATCCGTTTACAGGCCTACACATGAGCATCAATGATTATTTATAGACGCCTAAACATACATTTATTTCATTTATGTATCCCGACTAACTAAAGATTACATCTTTTTTTCTACATAAGCAATTAATTTATTGCCATAAAGCCCTACACATGCAAGCAATATTTCTACCCAATGCTGGTTCAGTTCTGTGTTTTCAAGCGAAATCTTTTCCATAGAAAATCAACGTAGGAAGAATCAACTTAGGAAGTATGCATAGGGTATGCAACAAATATTATAACATTGAAATTTGAACTCTTAACCCCTTGTTTGTATATAAAGTTATTTTCGTGATCAAAATAAAAGGTTGCATTTATGTTCTAATTATTAATAAAGATTGCGTTTATATTCTGATTAGTAATAAAGATTGTGTTTGTATTCTGATTATTAATAAAGATTGCATATAAAGGTATTTTGTAATTTTGCCGTCGGACTAAAAGATCGCGGTTCTTATTCAAGATGGTAATAAAGGTTCATAGTTTATATTAAGTACTTAATAATTTAATAAATGATAATTGATATTGTATAGTCAACATAATTAGTAATTAATAATCTATGAATTATGACCCGTAATTATAACCATAAAATAAATTGCAACATTGTTTTAAAATTTTAATATTAGTGTTACTGCGTAGGATTTTTGTTAATTTATAATTTTTAAACAAACAAAGGTTATATTTTTATGGAAATTTTTTGGGTTTATATGTTATTTGAGTGTTGTAATTTCTAATCTTTTAAATACTCTCCTGATTACGTTAGATTCATGTTCAGGAAAGAGATTCTGATACAAGGTATTAAATATTAGAAAAGGTGAAAAGCCAAGTTAAGCACAAAATTAAAATGAAAAAACATACGAATTCAAAATGTTACAAAGTTTTATAGAAATTTATTTCTATAGTAACATTTTGACAAAAACTGTTTCTTAGCTTCGAGCAGCTGTCGTCATTAACTGCAAATTTATCTAATTTCCATCTAAAGTAATTGTAATTATTTTTTTCTTCTTCTATTTCCGCGCACCCTCCTCAAATTACACATAATAATCACCAAATTCCAGCCTGTCTCTCTCTCTTTATATAAACCCCTCTACTTCATCTTCAGGTCACTTGCTCTATTCAGATATTCCAGAAAAATAAACCAAAATTCTACTCAGAAAACAAACAGGAACTCAAATACCGAGAAAAAAAAGAAAAGAAACAATGGGAATGTGCATGTCACACGAATCCTCATCGGTGGGCCCCACATCGTCGTCGAAGCTCATCCTACCGGACGGGCAGCTCCAGGAGTTCGACCACCCGATCAGACCTTCCTACATTCTCGAAAGAGATTCCCGCTACTTCATCTGCGACGCCGACGACATGGAGTTCGAGGGCTACGTAACTCCACTCGGATTCAACGAGGAGCTCAGGCTCAACCAGATTTACTTCATGCTTCCTAAATCGATGCTGAAGCGTCCGATCTGCTCCGAGGACTTGGCCAGATTGGCCGTGAAGGCGAGTAAGGCGTTGGCGAATGGACGGACGCCGTTGGATTTGAGTCTGACGGTGGAGAAGAGGAGTGAAAGCCGGAGGAGTAGGAGAGATGGTGCAGCTGGTAGGGGAAGAGGGAGAGGGAGTCGATTTGCTACGGAATTGAGCGTGATTGTCGAGTGATGATCCCAAGTGAGGTTTTTAGTTTTGTGTACAGCAAATGAGTTTAAAATGTTTAATTTATTTTAGAGTTGAATTTGAATCGGAGGTTATAATCTTCTGATGTCCGAATCTGTTAGTGGGAAACATGATCTTATGCTGTTCAAATCTGTTTGTGAGAAAAAACCATTTTTATCTTGCAACTCCATTTTGCATATATGTGATTTATCGTGACCAGGGTCATTTTCTAATCAAAGAAAATGATTATTTTTACGAATTAAAATTGATCAATTTTCTAATTGCTCCAAATACTATAGAGCTTACCCTTTGTTTTTTTTTTCAATTTTTTCCCCCTACAATCAAAATTCATTTTCTTCTATCAATTTACTTCTCCATCTTAACCCTTCTTGCTAAACCGTTGATTTCTGTTTCTCTTGAATAAATAATATACAAATCACTATATATATAAACATGTAATATTACTTACTAAACTAGTAAAATCATTAGATGCTACGAAAGCTTTGGTTTTAACTAATTTATATAAGTTGTCTCTACAATCACTAACACACATGGTTGCTTCAAGGTTATTTTACAATGATAAAATCATGGCCCTTATAGCATCTCTAACAATTTTTGATCCAAAATTACATTTTTTGGTATTACAAAATGTTATCCCACTGATTTCCCCAGGAGAAACAGAACCAGACGCGTATAATGCTTTGACACTTATTAAACAAAAGCCCAAAGATCACATATTTGTTGAACAAGCCCTGGAGCTTCACAAATTATTATTGATAAATCACGTATATGATTTCAGACTCTTATTTAAAAAGCGCATGAATACTGAACGTTTATTAAACAAATGTTTGATGATTGGACGTTTATTGAATAAGCGTCAAAATAGGGTATAGATTTGAAAACATTTTCACTAGATTTATAACCAATTACAATTTTCGTACTTTGTTGAACAGCCATTTAGGGTTACATGTCACAAAATCTAATTTAGAATACTTTGTTGGTGAAGCTCCTCCATAACTTATTTTGGAATTTCTTAAATGAAATTTTGAATAGTAACATATAATTGTTTTTAAACAACAATTACGTAGAAGACTTGTGTATAATATGAATGCTAAGCTAAAATAAGCAAAACAATTTCTTAAATCAACTTATGAAATATGACTAATTCTATTCATACACCATAATCTTTTAACATACACCATAAAATATAATAAACTATTATACATCTAAATTTAATGTACATACAACATCTCTTTTACACAATCATCCTTTTCTCATCTTCATCATCTTCACTCTTTAAAACTTAAAAATTCATTTACACAAAACTAGAAATTCCTGACACTAAATTAAGTTTAAATTTAACAAACTAATTTAATTTTTACCCCAATATGTAACCTCTTTATATTTTTTTTAAAAGTCTTGGTTTCAATAAAATTAACTCTAATTTTAGAAAAATAAATTTAAGTATTTTTGAATTAAAGTAGATAGTTGTGAAAGTTATCTTAACTGACATTTTAAGTTTCATGATGGAAAATCCATTAACTTCTTCATCAAAGTGTATAGATTTGATCAAACATGATTAATTTTAATGTTCTAATTTAATAGGTTATAGGAAATGGACTAAAAATGCAATTAAGAGGCAGGATAATTCAATAATAGTTTTTTTTCAGTAAAATAATAGTGTATGTTATGTGATTTTTTGTGTATGAATAGAATTTGCCATGAAATATATCCACAAGTCATAAGTAGTGAACTGTTGTGTTTCTGCCTATCGCTTTTATAAATTTCTTATGAGAAATTACAAAACAATAAATTTGGAATAAGTTAATTGCAGGTAAGTTTGGACCACTTTTAAGTATTATCGAAACATGCTCTACATATATACACACAAATATAAATGTGAACAAAAAACAATTAGAGAAAAAATATATATTTGTTATTGCATTTTTAACCGTTTTCGTGAAGAAGGTTTTTAATTTTATTCATTTGACAGAGCCAATATTACTCAAATCATCCCATCTTTACATAATATGATAATATATTTAGAACTAAAAGTTGTTCCAAAACTAGGCTATGTGAAAGAAAACTAAAACTAAACTCCCCCACTGTGTACAACATATAAGAGTTGGTAAAAACAATGACCATATATCTATACTATATACTATTAAAATTCAGTACCTTTACTTTTTTTTCCTTACTTTATTCATTGATTTTTATCGTGTGGCCACGTGATCCTTTTTAGCGCATTTACTACTCTATTTTATTTTAATCATTCCCAAACGGTTGGCTAAAAAAATCCTCCTCTTAAATTTTAAACTTTTTGTAACTTCAAGCTTATGTACATAATTCATTTTAAAGTAAATGCATTTTCATTATAAAATTACATATATGATAATATGTATGTGTATATATATATATATACACATATATACGTATAATCTTTGATCATTGATATTTTTTTAATCATAATTATGATAATAAAATCCTCATTTTCTAGGATATTAACATCCTTATTTCCATTTATAACATTCTCTGCACTCATTATTCCTTTATAATCTAACTGTGATTTTTCCATTCTTCTGCATTTTCAATACAAGATTTTTTATTTCTTAAGGCATTGGTACCAACAACTTCAATGGGATGTTATAAAATAGTGTGGTAATTGTCTATTGTTTTACAAAGCTTCTTTAATGTTATGTTGTTTCAATCCTTTCTTTATTTTTGCAGTTTGGAGTTATTTATAGATTAAGTACTAGGCATTTAGTCATTTATAATGTTTATAAGTAAAGGTTAATTCTATTAACATATTACTTTTTGCCTCACCCATTAAATTTTTTTGAAAATAAATAACTATTTTACCATATAATTATTTAGACCGAGATGTTTTATGCCTTTCCATATTCTCTAACTTTATTCCTTTTTTCTTTTTCTGTACCTTAATTTTCCTTTTTCCTTACTTTATTCATTGATTTTATGATGCAGCCAATGATCCTTTTTAGCGTATTTACTACTCTATTTTATTTTATTCATTCCAAACTGTTATCTAATAAAAGTTTCTCCAAAGTTTAGACAATACTTATCTCTCACATCGTTAGCCTAAATGTTACTTTAAAGTCCATTTGCTTTCTTAAAACGTTATTTAAAGTTTGTATTAACAATGCCCTCATTTCTATAATATGCCATAACACATTAGTGACAAACAGTTTTTATTCTCCCCTTGGTAAATAATGATCTTATGCATTTTCTCTTAACCCTTCAACATCTTGTAACTTCAACCATAATTATGATAATTTTTATATATAATTCATTTCAAACTAAATGTGTAAGTTTAAAACTACAATTTATTTAAAATATTTTCTTATCATGAAATTTGTTCTTCCTACATTATGTTTGGATCCCCACTCAACTTTCACAAATCAGACAAATCGATTTATTAAAACATACCAAAAGCTATCTCATTATCCCTAATTTATAGGCTAAATTTTAAGTTATAGTCCAATTGCTCCTTAAAAATTTATTTAAAGTTTGCATTAACAACATTCTCATTTGTAAAATATGCCATAACAAATTAATTGCATCAAATCTTAGCTTTTCAATTTTCTACAACTTCAAGCTTATATGCATAATTCATTTCAGAATGAATGCATTTTCATTATAAACTAAATAATTACAATAATTTATATACATATAAACTTTGATCATTGATATTATTTTTTACTATAGTTATGGGAATAAAATCCTCATTTTCTAGGATATTTACATCCTTATTTCCATTTACAACGCTCTCTGCATCCATGATTCTTTTATAATTTAACTGTAAGTTTTTCATCTTTCCACACTTTCAATACAAGTTTTTTTTATTTCTGAAGCAATACACTTTTTTTTAAGAGGGGTCGATTTCTTTATTGCAAGAAAATGAAAAGCATATTTACATATATACAATTTCGTGGGCTCAAAGCCCAATTGGCCACCTAAACAAAGTAGTAAAATTTCCTTATTGTAAGAACATGAAAATTATATTTACATATACACAATTTTGTGGGCTTAAAGCCCAATCAGCCACCCAAACAAATAAGTAAAACGCAACAAATATCTTTTATGAACAAATCGACTCATTCAATTCTAAATCAAACTCTAACTTTCCATTTCTGCTTGGAGAAACATTAATGGCGGCTCATATTTCTAATTTTAACTGCACTGAAATTTGTTTCATTTAAAAACACTCTTCACCAAACCCTCCTTCCGTTCTGATACTTCAAGCCGTTTAAGTTCCCAAAGGTTATTTGAGAGATCAAAGTTGCTCCTTTCTGATGTAAATCGATAGATCTGAGACAGATCTAGCTATATTGATGCAGATTATCAACATGCAAATAATCCCCCATATGAAAAAGAAAACTTTTTCTTTCGAATACAATTGTTGCAATATTCAGTCGTTATTTTATGTTGTAGATTTAGTAAGTGCTTTTCTCAACCAGATCCATATCGAGAAGGTTCAGATCATCTAGATCTGAAAGTTGCTTTAAGTATCTGATTTGTATTGAACTTAATCCCTATAATAAGCATTAAAAGAGAAAAAAATGTAAATTAAAATAGGAAACTTCCAGATGCCTGAAAATCCGGACTGGTGAACCGCCGCTAAGTTCGAATGGTCATACATATGTCAAGTAGAGGAGTGACCATTGTCACAATGGTCTGGTAAGCTAATTAATCACTCCTTACATATCATTTTGTCTCAAGCATTCTTATAATGTGTGTGCTTAGATGTCATAATTCGAATTTTGACTATCTTGGTAATTCGTTGACAAATATGTTTCCCTATTCTTGAAGAAAATTTTGCTATTTCGTTCCTTCCAAATAGTCCAAACACATGTTGAGAAAGTGATTTTGGCAATATCACTACCTATGCACTTGCTATTAAAAGCCAAAGTCAATATCTCAACTTCATAATTCAAATCTAGGGTTTCAGTTTGTGATGCTGGCCAAAGTAATTTTATTATGCACCATTTCCAGTTCCATGCACTAAACTTGCACCGAAAAAATATATGTTTTATGTCTTCAGGATGATGATTGCAAAAAACACAAACTGGGTTAACTATGATATGTCTCTGAATAAGTCTCTACTTAGTAGGTAGATAGTCAATTAATGCTCTATAAGAGTAAAGTGGCCATTTTGGGGACATGAATATTTTTCCACACGAATTTTGCCCATGGGTAGGTTACATGATTCTGCCTAATACAGTTCCAATCATCCTTGAAGGTATGTTTATCATCTTTTCTGCAAGACCATGCCCAATAATCCTCTTCCTTATCAGAATGAATTTTAATCTTTCTAACTTATTTTTTGGACATCCAAAATAACTTATGTGATTAGCCCTCCATACGCCATCCCAAATTAAGTCGCTAACCATTAATGCTTCTTCCCTAATCCTCTCAATAGTGTCAGCGATTAACCTATTAGTTAGTAGGCCCCCTTCTATCCATGGTTCATACCAAATAGAGGTGGTTTTCCCGTCCACTGTATGTTTATACCTGTACTTCAAAGTTTCTTCATGAATCATCCCTCTTGATAGTCATATCCCTAAAGGAATTGCCAACAACATACTTCTTATTAGCCCGCGTAGCCCGGATTCCTTCTTCATTTACCATTTTCTAAATCAGTTTGATGCCAAGCGAAGTATTAATTTTGTCCAAATTCCTCAGCCCTAAACCCCTCTCTTCTTTCTTTCTACAGATAATGTCTCTTAGGATTTTGCTTGATTTACCTTTCCAAAGAAAGTTAAGACATAAGTGTTTAACCTTTTTGATTGTAACTACCAGAAGTTTAATAAGATAAACTGTAGATCGTATGAGTTCTACCCTTCCCACAACACTTAACAATCTCACCTCTTAACTTTTAAATCTAAGTTTATCTTTCTCAATCAATAAGTCGCAGTCAGAATCCTTGAGATTAACATTCGATAGAGGGATGCCTAGATACGTAATAGGAAGAGATTCCTGATTGATGCCAAGCATATTTATAATTTTATCTTTGTTCGCCACCCCATGCCTAAAAAGTAATTTTGATTTAGAACGGTTGAGATATAAACCTGAGGATATGCTCATTTCTTTAAAAACATCTTTAATAGCTTCGGTTGTAAGATCAGCTTTTGTGAGAATCAGGATGTCGTCGACATATATAATGCGTGTCAGGTTATTAATCAATGATTTAATTGGCCAGATATTACCTTCAACACATTTCTTTTTCATTAGAATTGTAAAATATTCCATAATGATAGAAAACAGGAATGGTGAAAACGGGTCACATTGTCTTAATCCACTAGTACTTTGAAAATATCTCACCGAACATCCTTGACTATTGACCAAAAAAGTAGGCATTTTAATCATTTTTCCAATAATCTTACTCTATTTAGAATGGAAGCAAAGTTCACTTATCATAAGAAGTAGACATTCTCTATCAATAGAGTCAAATCCCTTACGCAAATCAATCTTGAAGCACATGCTTTTGTTGTTACTTCGACCAAACCCACGGACCATCTCATGAGCAAGTAGAATACCATCTCCAATCGAATGCTCTTGGACAAAAGTGCATTGGTTGTTCGAGATTAGCATGTCCATAAGAGGTTTCATTCTATTGCATAAGATCTTAGACAAAATCTTATAGCTCATATTACAACACGAGATAAGTCTGAAGTCCGGAGTATCATAGCATTATTATTCTTCGTTATCATATGGATGAACATGTGATTCATTTCTTTGATAAGGAAGCCGCTGCTAAACGGCTGATTATAAGCTTCTATGAGCAGGTCTTTTATAGAATGCCAGTGCATTTTGTAGACTTTAGCATTCGTTCCATCTGGACCTGGTGTAGAGCTATCCTTAACGCCATTGATAGCATCAAAGATTTCCGCTTCAATTGCATCGTTTAGATAATTTTGACCAAATTCAGAAATAACATTTTTGCATATCACCTTCGGTCTGTGTCCACCTTGATTTTGGTTATAGAGTTGTGAATTGTACAAAACCACCCTTTCAGCAAAATCTGATTGAGAATGGCATAGATTTCCATTTATTGAAATGTTTCCCTTCCAACCGTTCAAATTTCTTTTATTTAACATTTTGGCATAAAAAAATGCCGTAGCATCAATGCATCATCCCCCAAGAGTAGCCAGTCACATTTTGCTTTCTGCTTAAAATCCACACTTTTTTTGTATTGTTAACTTTTGTTTCTGTTTGGAAAACTGGAATTCTTCTGCAATTCTCGCATCAAAAGCCGATTCCATTCTCTTTTGAAGATCCGCACAATTGTTTCTCAACTGTTCTACTAACTTCCTAGTGTCACTTTTGTCTTTACTCCATGATTTTAAGTACTCTTTCACCGCTTTCAATTTATGTATGAATCTATGCTCCCTTCTACACTGAAATTCCATCCCTCTTCGAATCTGGAGAGATATTCCTCACATAGACACCTAGGGCTGTTATGGTAACGGTAAATTTACCATTACCATACCATTACCAGCCAATCGGTTACCATTTTCGAGTGAAATCGGTATACCAGTTTAATCGGTATGGTAACAGTAAATTTACCATTTTCTACGGTAAATCATCGGTAACATTTCTTCAATACCAGCGGTAACTGTAATTTTACAAGTCAATTTATAATACATGTATATTCATGTAACATGCTTTATTATAGGCATTTAGAACCAAACAAATGATCAAATTTAGTTTATTAACCAGACGGAATAATGTTAAATACACTTCACTTCTTTTTCATTTATGTCTTTTATTAAGTAACACTATAAATTGTATAATGAAGCACAGTTATGGTGTGAATATGTGTTATGTTACTAACCTTTTTTAGACAAATGGTAATTTACCATTACCAGTGTAACGGTTACCAGATTATCGGTATGCCAGCCTTCGGTATACCAGCCTATCGGTAACGGTAACGGTAAGCAATTTTCGCTTACCAGTAAAAATAGTACGGTAACGGTATTTGTGAAATGGTAACGGTAACCATTACCATAACAGCCCTATAGACACCAATGATTCATATAAAAGCCTTATGAAGAAACTGGGGTTGGTCAACCAGTAAAACCAGAATCAGAGAGTGATCGCTCCCTCCAGATGTGAGATATGATGCATTCATGCCTTTAAATAAGTCCAACCACGCTAGAACTCTATCTACCTTAGATCTGTCGACCTGTCAAAATATGATCCAACTCATTTACCCTACTTATAAATGGGTTGGGTCAATCCATTTATAAATATTATTAAATGGGTTATGGATTGGGTTGACCTATTTTTAAAAGGGTTATAAATGAGTAATCCATTTACCCATTTATTAAAAATATTACATTTCAATATAAATTTGAAAAATAAGAATTTTGAACATATATTGTAGTTTTTCATAGAGACTGACAGTTGTATTTACAAAATAACAGGCTACTGCTTTTCCATATTTGAATTCCGCCTAGTGCAGAAACCGCTATTTTTTTTGTTTAGACTGCAATAACTCATTCGTTCTAACTCGGAATCAAGCGAGACTTCGACCGATGAACTCCCATCTAAATTACGGACAGTATGGAACACTCGGATACTTCATCGTGTAAACGTACACTGTAGTTCTCCAAGGGGACTGACAATTGTACTTAGAAAATAATAAGCTACCACATTCTCATATTTGAACTCCGCTTGGTGCAGAAGCCGCTATATTTTTGTTCGGACTGCAATAACTCCTTCGTTCTAACTCAGAATCGGGCGGGATTTCGACCGATTAACTCCCACCTAAATTACGGACAGTATGAAACACTCAGATACTTCATTGTGTGAACGCACGTTATAGTTCTCCAAGGGGACTGACAGTTGTACTTAGAAAATAACAGGCTCTCACATCCCATATTCGAACTTCGCCTAGTGCAGAAATCGCTATTTTTTTTGTTCGGACTGCAATAACTCCTTCGTTCTAACTCAGAATCGGGCGGGATTTCGACCGATTAACTCCCACCTAAATTACGGACAGTATGGAACACTCGGATACTTCATCGTGTGAACGCACACTGTAGTTCTTCAGGGGACTGATAGTTGTACTTAGAAAATAACAGGCTACCACATTTCCATATTTGAATTCCACATAGTGCATAAGCCGTTATTTTTTTGTTCGGACTGCAATAACTCCTTCGTTCTAACTCGGAATCGAGCGGGACTGCGATCGATTAACTCCCATCTAAATTACGGACAGTTTGGAACGCTCAGATACTTTATCGTGTGAACGCACACTGTAGTTCTCCAAGGGGACTGATAGTTGCACTTAGAAAATAACAGGCTACTACATCCCCGTATTTGAATTTTGATGAAAATTAAAATTTTAAATTTTTATCGAAACTCAAAACATAAAAATTAGAATTATTTTATATTTATTTATTTTTTATTAGTCAAATTAAATTTAAATATTTAAATGGGTAACCCGCTTATTAAGTGGGTTGGGTCATAAATGAGTTGGGTTATAAATGAGTAAAAAAGAATGAATTATAAATGGGTTGGGTCAAACTCGATCCAACTCATTTTGACCAAATCCAACCCGTTTGACATGCCTAATCTACCTTGGTCAAGATATTTTTATCCCGTCCAGACCACCATAAGTAGAGATAGCCACTTATACTAAAATCAGTTAATCCAGTCCTCATCATTAATCTATATATCTCTTGCATCTTACTGAATGGAATTTGATTGCCTCCCTTTTTCTCACTTGAATTCCGAATGTAGTTAAAATCTCCTAGCACCATCCAAGGTCTAAATATAGAATAGGAATTCTCAACTAAACAATTCCAAAGTTTCTGTTTAAGTGATTCAAAATTATGTGCATATACAAACGAACGGTTACACTTGACTCCTCCCCTATTAATAAGGTTAAGTGTTATGTGTTCTTCATGCATACTGATGATATTAAAGTACCAAACATTTGAGTCCACAATAATTAAGATTCTACACTTATATAGCACGATACGTTGCTTATGAAAATTCAATTTCATTAAATTTGATTTCCATTTTATTTATCTGATCTGATCTCAACTTATTCTCTAGTAAGGCTAAACAGTTAACGTTATATTTCTAAATATACCTTATCACTTCCATTAACCTATTAGGTTTCTTGAACCCCCTAGTATTTCGGCACAAAATAGTCATTTGGAGGTTTTTGATTTACTACTCAGCTCCCTACCTTGCTGGTTGATAAACCTATTATCTTCTTTTTTCTCCAACTGCCCATCTTTAATGGTCTTTAATTTACTGGTGTGGCTCTTGGGTATCTTCGATGGCTTATCACCGGGGTTGACATTAGTATGATCAATCAAACTATAACACCTCGTAAATTTACGATAATAATTTAATTATTAATTAGGCCAAAAATGAAACTTGAGCAAATGGTGGAATTTGGCCATGAAACTTGTGCTATTGCGTCTATGATGATTTTCTGAGCAACTTTCATATTTGAAGTTTTACGATCGAAGTCCAAATGAAGAAGTTACCGACGTTTAAAGAAATGGAAAAAAAAATAATTAAATAAAAAAATTGATAATAAATAATAACTAAACCGGGACCGCAACGGTCGACCTCCACGATACGGTCGGTCGACCATTAGTGGTCGACTGCTCATAGGGGTGCGATTGACCGGTTGAGACATTTTGGCTACGGTTTGAACCTCAGCCAATAGCCTGAATTTAATAATTATAATCTAACGGATACGACTGATTCGAGAGCCTATAAATGCAGGCCCAACCCTTCTTTTCTCATATTTTATAATCTAGGGCAACAAAGCTCTACCCTTCCTCTTTTCCGCTACGTCTCATAACTTTAAAATAGTTTGTATTTATACAAATTGGAGAAGTGCAAAAAATAAATAGAAGAAAGGATGGAGTGGATTAGTGTTGCGCAAATAAAAAGGTAAATTTCAATATTATAAATCTATATTCCTTTTTTTTTCAAATTTCTTATCAGATCTGTAATTTAATGGTATGTGTATGCACTTTTATACATATTTCTTGGGATTAGAAAGAAAATGGAGTTGATTCAAGGAATCAGATTCAAATGCGGGAATTTGGAAAGCTTTTAAAGGTGAGTAGAGAATTGTGTAATTTAGTTATTTTATTGGAATTTATTAGATGTTTATGCCTAAATAAAGATTTAAAGAGTTGTAGTTTTGAATTAAGCACATAAAACACCATCTACATATTTTGTAGATAAATAGGAATATTGTTTATACTCAAATCCGAAAAACAGTCCCCAAGTTATTAAAAGTGAAAATTGATAAAAATGTAGAATTTGTTCCAGATCTACAATTAGGTTGTAAAAACTTAGTGTCATTCAGATTTTCTGAAATTCTATTAGAATGTTAGTTTTGTATTTTATTTTATTGGAAGTGTTGTCCGTTTAATCCCCATGAATTCGTCTAATATGCTAACTTCATAAGAAAAATGCAATGTCTGATTTGATAAGGAATATACATCTAAAGAAGAAAGAGATGTAAAGTATGGATTCTGTTCTCTAACTTACACTATCTATTTCAATAAAAAGGAAATAAATAGTTCCTTGTAATTTTAAACTAAGCAAATCCCTTAATTTATATTAATTTATAGAAGGTTTAATGGAAAACCTTTTTGAAAGGATGATTCTAACAGATTAAATTATAGAATGAAATATTCTAGTTAAAAAACTAATAACTAAAAACGTAATAAGACATTTATAAACATATATAACCGAGCTAAAACATTCAAAATCAAAATATAATTAATAAAACATATTATGCATTTAATGTTAGCATTAAATATAAATTGAGCATTAGAATAGATCGTGTAATAAATGATAGAATTGGAAAATAAAGATGGAAGGATTGTAAGTCCAAAGTGAATATGCAATAATTGCAAAATAAATCGGTGGTTACAATAATTTAAATAATTATAATGGATAGAATGGGACTGAATAATGAAATTGGTAGGTAAACCATGGAAAAGATATGTAACAACCCAAAATTTTGACCATTTAATTTTAAATGTTTAATTAATTTTAAATGTTTAATTAATTTTAAATATTTAAATAATTGGATTTTTGAATTTAACAACTTATAATTCAAATATAGGGAAGGTTTAGATATTTGAATTGTGAATTAAATCTTAATTAAATGGATTTAATAATTTCATTTAACTCTTTTTAATTAATAAATAATATTGGTAAATTCAATTTTTAAATTTATTTACAAATATAAATAGATCGGATAAATATTGATAATTAAATATAAAACGATATTTAAATCTGTGAAATTAGCTTTTCGGGGCATTGTTTCAGATTTCGATGAAACCGGTTTTATTGAATCCGTAATGGTGAATTATACATGCTATCGAATTTCATGGCGATCAAACGTATCGTTTGGTCATGCAAGTTCGAAAAACGTAGAAATTAATTTCAAAAATTTAATATAATAATTGAGTTTGAAAAGCTATTTTCTGCATAAGATCGAATTAGGTCACGAGACTAGTTCGATGGCGTTCGAAATAGGGGTATAACATATGAAATGCTAAGCGACACGCCTTGTTTGGAGTTCGTCAATTTTAAAGCATGAATAGTGTCGGTTAGAAAATCTATATAAGGATTCCATACTCATTCACTTGCCCAAACCCTAAATTATAAACCCTAGCAGCGGTTTAAACTTCCTCCATCCAACAGCCAGGATTGCTCCTACCTATAGAGGCTGAGTTGGTCGAAGTTGTCAACATGAAAAAGGAGCGGCATGGTCAGGGGAGTTGATCGGCAGCGGTGGATGGAGCCAAGGCGGAGCGTGGCGGCGCAGATCTTCAGTTGAACGTGGCAGCCATTTTGGTTCGACATTGGAGATTCAGGCGATGGTAGTGACCATTTTTAATGGCGTTAGGACGGCTTAGGCGAGGGTGAGCTTTGGTGTGAATGCGTCGGTGGCAAGTGGCGTATGGCGGTGGTGCGAGGCAGTCAAAGGTCGACTTGGGTCTCGTGTTCAAATGCGAGAATTTGATGGGGAAAAAGGTTTAATTTAAATGAAAATTAATTTTGAGTTAATTTTAATTTAATTAATTCAAACATTCATTAATTCATATTTAACTCGTACAAAGTCCAAATTGAACGCGATGAGTTGTATTGCAATCATATCGACGAATATTACGCTATAGAGTTGGATTGAACGAGTTTGGAGCTTGTTGGAATTTAGGCTAAAATCGGACGGCTGTTCGGTTTGAGTCAAATCGGAACGTTTCGGCGGAAACGAAAATAATATGAGTTTAACTCACATTCAATTTTACTATATCCTATTTATGATGCTATAAATTATTATTGATTATTTGTATGTTAGTTAAATTGTTTGATTGATTGTTTGGTTGAATTTCTATTTGAAAAATTGATGACATATTAGTTTGATCGTCACGTACCCCTATGATTATATATATTATCCATAATCATTGTTTTGTAGGGAAAAAATCTATAGAGAGATCTTGAGGGGTTTCTCCCCAATAATTATGGGTTACCTCTTTATGCTGTTATAATTGAAAAATATCCTGATATTCTATTTAATTTGTTAGGTGTCGTTATAGCGATTTCGCTATATCGTCATTCATTAATTTTATCCCCAAAACCTGCCATATGTTTTTGAACTTGAGCTTGTGTTTTCGCAAAGTAAAATGTTAAAAATTCGTTAATCATTTTGATTATTGATAATTCAAAATAATTAATCATTTTAACCAATGATTCTGAAATTAATTAACCAATTTAATTTATGGTGTTTAAAATTGGTTATCTTTTGATTTAAGCGAGACTGGATTTAATTAATCATTTTAACTAATGATTACTTGAATTTAATTAATTATTTTAATTAATGATAATTGAAGTAAATAATCATTTTATTAATGATATTTAAAAGGAATTAATCATTTTAAACAATGATATTTGAATTTAATTAATGATTGTCTTAAATTTAACTAATTGTTTTAACTAATGATATTTGGAATTTAGTTAAATCATTTTAATTAATAATGTTTTATCGTTAAATAAATCATTTTAACAAATGATGTTTTAATTAATCATTTTAAATCAGGTTTGAATCTAATTAATCCAATTAATTTATGATTATTTGAGCTTAATTAATTCTTTAATTATGGTACTTAAAATTTACTTATCATTTTAATTAATGAAGTTTAAGATGAATTATTCATTTTAACTAATGATTATTTAAATTTAATAAATCTTAATAATTAATGATATTTAAAGTTAATTAATTGATTAAATAAAAGTGATTAACGTAAACTAACTAATACAATAAAAGTTTTTTTAAGTTAATTAACTGATTTAATGTTTTTAAAGTTAATAAACTGATTTAGTAAAGATTTAAAGTTAATTTGCTGATGAAATAAAAGTGTTTGGGAATAAGTAACTATTATATTTAAATAATTGATTTGTCTTTTCAAAAGAGATTTTAAATGTGATTAATTACCTTTTGGGATAGTTAATATTGTTTTAAATTTATAGAGATATTTAAATTGCTTTATTATCTTTTGGGATTGTAAATATTGTTTTAAGTGTAAATTGTTTTTGGGTTTATAGCTGTGAAGTTAATGCCCCGCTATTACCCCGCTATAACCCTGCTATATCTCATAGCGGATTTCTGCCGCTACGATGTTTTCATATAGCCCCAAATATAGCCTTTCCGCTTTAAGCCCCGCTATTTCCGCTATATCCCGTTATTTCCGCTATATTCCACTATTTCCGCTATATCTTCTTTAAAAGAAATGAATTGAAAAATGATATTTATACATTATAAAAATTATAAAATTAATTTATTTAATTGAATTTTTAATATATTTTCAGAAATGAAAATACTCTAATATTCTACTAAATTCAATTATGTTATATAACAGTTTTACGTTTATTTACAGTATATTCGCACATGTTTTTATTTAAAATTATTTATGTACTAATTATAATTCAATTGAATGTTAATTTTTCACTTAATTACCATTTATATATTTGTAAAAACATTAAGTATGAGTTTTATATGCTATTATAGAGTCATCCGCTATATCTCGCTATATCCTCGCTGTATCCCCGCTATGACTTTTTGCACCTCTGCCGCATTGAGTCTGCCGAGCGCTTTAACTGCATAGGTTTATAGTAAACATTGTTTTAACGACATTTGTTTTTGACCCTTGTTTTAATACACTTAGCATTATAAATTGTCTTATAAAGGAGCGTTTTGAAAGAGTATTTCTAGAAGTATTTTACCAATACTATAATATGAAAATTAAGCACAAGTTCAGTTTTAAAAAGTTAAAGTTCGATTTCGGTTATGGAAAAGTAGTTCCGTAATCGGCATCACTTATATGGAAAGGATCTAGTCATTCTTTTAACGCTGAGGGTTGGACTTGTTTTTATCTCGAAGGTTAAAAATGTCGTCAAGGCGATGCCTAGAGTTAACACTACTTCAACTTGCCTAGCTCCATTTTCAATCAAGAGAAAGCACTTGTTTGAAATCAACGAGTAGTGATAAATATATGATATTTAATTTCCATATATGATCATTTTAATTATCCCCGATAGTTGATTTATTAATTATAGAATTTAGCTTTCTTCATGGTGTATCGTCTCCTTAAAAACGATTTGCTGCTCTTTGAGCTTTGTTATCCTTTGTCGGAAATGACTAAACCAAAAGCGCGAAACGAGACCAAGCTATGTGGGGATTGCTCCCATTAGGTTCACATCTCATCTAGATTTTTGTGTATCGTCACGTGAAAAACATTTAAGATTTTAGATGTGAAATAATCGGATTCTCGATAAGGTTTGGCAGGGTCCAGTATGGAGATTCCTGAGAAGTGTCACACAAAATGTGACCGAGCTCAAAAGAATATTACTAGAGGTATACTTCAAGGGGGCTGCACCTTCCTAGTCATTTGTTGGAAATTTTCCTTTCTTTATTTGATTCGAACCCTTGAATTTGTTTTTCTTTAAATTCCCACGAGAACCACCCTTCGTGGCGTTTAAGTATTGATTTTGTCCATTATATTAAGTTTGGACTGTTACATTATTTCGTCCATTCTATCAAATTTGGATTGTTTTCTTGTTTTATCCATTCTGTCCAGTTTGGATTTTACTCTGGTTATTTCCATTCTTTCAAGTCTGGTTTTAATATTGTTTATGCACATTCTTATTTGGAATTATTTTCCTAATGTTTATTTCTGCTCTTGCCTGTATGAATGTTATTCTTGTGAGGTAAAAACCCGTTCCTCGCTAGCGGCGTGGTCTCATAGAACTTTTATATGTTCCCCATTATTTGAGTTATCTCACGCTGGTATTTCCAAACTGATCTGGATGTTATTTTATTATAATCCTCGGGTCAGACCGAGTATTTTCTCAAGTTCTCTTTGGAGTTATGGGGAGCTTGGATGGGGAGCTGGAAGTTCACCTATCGTAGTATTTTATTTTCCACTGTATTACATTGTTTACCTATCAGCAATCGTAAGGTCAGAAGTTATAACTGTCCAGCTGATAAGGTTTGTTTTTAACTCTGATGTACTATGTATTTTGGAGTAACAGTTTTCATAGTCCTTGTTATATTATATTTTGTCGATTCCGCTATGAGATTTTGATTTCCTCCATTCTCTATTCTTTTCTTTTTATTTACCCTAACAATTTACCCTTTTGTCGATTGGATGCGCGACAGTGGAACACCGTGGAAGTGCTCGGTGTTGACTTTCGATGGTCAAAAAGGCGGGTCGTTATAAAGTGGTATTAGAGCTCAAGATTAAGAGAGAACCTTGGCTTTCATAGAGTTTGGCTCATTAGAGATAGGGTAAGCGACACCCTTGAATGAGTTTGAGAGTATTATATATTCGAGAGCGTAGTTGTTAATGATATAAAACATATTATATTAATTGTTCTATTGAGTTTTTATGAATTCTTGTCGAGACGTGGGATGCCGCGGTATCAATAGGGATTTCTAAACACTCGACCAAGGCCAACAGACATGGTATTGAATTTTTGAAATTTTGGTAAATTAAATATATTTCCTAGGATTATATATATATAAAGTAATAATTCTCAAAACTTTATATAGTTATAAAGTGTGTTTGTTGAAATGTGATAATATTTATTTATTATCACTGTTGTTTGTTTGCTTAATTCAAATTAGAAGTATTAACTGTTGTTTGTTAATTTTTAAATAGTGCTTGGTTTATTTGGAAGCATTTATTGCTTTGATTTAAAACGAACCCTTTGTGAATTAATTTTCACAATTTGACTATAAGGTGTTTGGAGAATATGTTAAGTTAAACTTCACCTCTTAAAAATGGTGTTTTAAGGATTAAACTTCAATAAAAAGTTGTTTAATATAATCTAAATGGTGGGATAAGACATTTGGAGAATGAATATTTGAGAAAATTCCATTATAATAAAGAATAATTATTATAATATGAAATGATTTTTATATAAAGAAATTTTATATAAATTTAGTTTATAAAATGTGTTTTAAAAAGGATTTTTGTATCTAAATCCCGAAATTTTTGAAAATAATTTGAAAAGAATTTTGAGAAATGAAATAGTAGTACTTTTGGAAGTATTTAAAAGTAAAAAAAATATTTTGGGAAGTAGAATTTTAAATGGAATGCATTTTTTTAGGATAATTAGGAAGAAATTATTCTGATTAGTTTCGTGGTAATCTGAATAATCTTCTAAGTGATGATCGGATGTTCGATTAGCGAACATTGTGGAATACTTAGTAAATTATTCTCTTTAGTATTGCGATTGAAATGAGTTCAAACCTAAGCGAACCCAAAGTGAGTTTTATAAATAAATCATTTGAATTTATTTCATATAAAAATAAATGTAGAATGCTTACAAAGATGAGTTTTTAAAATTAAAACCGGGTATACAATTTTTAAGTTCCCTTAAAAGGGAATTGTTTTCCAGAAGAAAAAGTATTTCTAATAAGAGATTGTTTTATCAAGATTTTTCTCTTAGATAAGATATGAGATAATTTAACACAGGTAAATTGGGTTAAATTGAGTAAGAAGGTTTTGATAACATTGTTTTATTTAAAACCATAACTTTTGTTTAAAACATCTAAGTAGTTTAAACTATTTGTTGATTGGGTCAACCCATAAATATTATCCGTTTTAGCACTTTAAGTTAAAAAAGTTAATAGGTTGACTCGGTTTTAAGAAAACCATAATTTGATTTGATCCCCATCTAGATATTTAAAAAAGTAAAATAAAATTTGTATGTACAGTTAGGATATAAAAGAGATTATACGAGTAAATAAAGTGGAAATAAGTTATTATTTGATGTTTTATAAAGAAACGACTTTATAAAATATTTTTAAACTTGGGTGGAAAATTTATGAAATAATTCATAAATAATTTTAGTATTGTATAAAATACTAAATGCAAATTTAAGTGATTCAAAAATATTCATTTAGTGAAGAAACTAATAAAATTTAGAGTTTAACTTTCCATTTTGCCCGAGTGAGTTTGGATAATCTTCTAAGCAATAACCAAAGGCTAATGAGCAAAACAGTACGCTTAGATAATTATCTATATCTTTGGACAATCAAGAAAGTTTTGAACCTAAGTTGAGATTTGTTTGTTAGACATTTGACATTTTGAAACAATGTTAAGTGATAAATTTTCCCTTATGAAATTTGATTGACTTTTGGTGTTAGTTTATTCCTTCATGGAATTTGATTGATTTGATTTGATTGGATTGAATTAATTGGTTGTGTGATTTTATATACCATTGTTTATAAAGTTTAAATTTATAGACAAAGGATTTTGAATTTTTGTTTTTTAGGACTTAAATCCCGGTGGTTTTGAAATTGTTTTAAAACAAATTTTGGAATGATTATGAAAAGAAATAATAATAGTATGATTTGAAGTATTTGAAAATTATTATTATTTTTGTATATATTGGAATTTGTTCCAATAAATATTTGCAAAATGTTTTACAAATATTTTTATCTATTGCGATGAATGACTAAAATCAAAGCGCGATTGGGAGTTGCTCCATTTTGAGACTCGCCAAGTGTAATTACTCTATTGTTTTTAGGAGATACCAGAATACCACTGGAGGCTCTCTTGTTTTTGTTTAGAGTAATACCATGCTCGGTAAGGGGGCACACCCTCCTAGTCATGTTGGATCTAGTTTCGATATTTTTTTGAGGGAGTTTAAAATTATATTTTTGAATATAAAATCTTGGAATTTGGGTCTAAATTTATGGTTTGAAAATATTGGATGCATAACATTTGTTATAGAATATTCTCTATATTTTATTGCATATGGTTGAGATGTTGCTTTTGGTTGCATATATCATTGTTTCATACTAGAGTTGTATGTAGATTTATATCATGCTAGTTTTAGCATGTAGGGTTGCCTCATTGTTATCAGTAGCATCATTATCAGTAGTTGCACCATCTTGCTTTGTTGCATATGATTATTATATTTCTTATGCTGTTTGGACTTATGATAGAGATAGCTAGTATATTTTTCTTCTATCAACATAACTCTTTTGGATTATGTAAGTACAAGGAAGAAAGAGATTTCTACTTGACTTTTTACGTACCTACATTTGCATCAAGATAATAAATTGCTTGCAAAAATATAAATAAAATGCAAAAAGGTACGTAGTAGATTTAAAAATTGGAATTGGTTGATGATTTTACGCCCCAGATATGGGAGGCCACTTGGCTTTTATTACCTTTTGTTGGTTTAGAGCCTATAGAGCCAATTTGTAGTTGTTCCGATCGAGCCGCGCAAAGGAGTTGCTGGCAAAATTTCCCGTAAATTTAAGGGTTAGAATTTTTTTTTGAGAATTTTGGAAAATTTTTGATAACTAAAATTTGTTTTTTTGAATTAGAACTTGGAATGAATAAATGGAAGGGAATTAGTTGGTATATGTGGGTGGATTTAAAAGGCTTGGAAATTTTATAATCTATTCCAGCTAATTGGTTTTAAAAAGTTAAGAAGTTTAATAACTCATTTTAATTAATAGTTTTAAAATTAAGGGTTGGAAACATTTTCTTCCTTAGGAATTTCGAGGACGAAATTCATTTAAGGGGGAAGAATGTAACAACCCAAAATTTGGCCCTTTAATTTTAAATGTTTAATTAATATTAAATGTTTAAATAATATGACTTTTGAATTTAATAACTTATAATTCAAATATAGGGAATGTTTAGATATTTGAATTGTGAATTAAATCTTAACTAAATGGATTTAATAATTTCATTTAACTCCTTTTAATAATAAATAATATTGGTGAATTCAATTTATAAATTTATTTACAAATATAAATAGACCGGATAAATATCAATAATTAACTATAAAACAATATTTAAATATGTGAAATTAGCTTTTCGGGGCACTCTCTCGGATTTTGACGAAACCAGTTGCATTGAATATGTAATAGTGAATTATAATATGCCATCGAATTTCATGGCAATTGGACGTATAATTTGATCGTGTGAGTTCGAAACGAGTAGAAATTAACTTTAGAAATTTAATATAATAATTGAGTTTGAAAAGCTATTTTCTGCATGTGATCGAATTAGGTCTAGAGACTAGTTCCATTGCGTTCAAAATAGGGGTATAACATATAGAACGTCAGGCAGCCTCAAATTAAATCATTTTTGAAATGAATTCGAGTGTCGGTTTTGAGTATTTTTCGATGTTTTCTTTGGTTTCGAGCATTGGGTTTTTCCAAACGAATTTGAAATAATTTTTACAATAACTTGGCTTTCGAAATAATTATTATATAATATTTTTCAATTATTTCCAAGCTATAAAACACACGTTTTTGCACTATTCGAACGAATGAGAAGGAGATTTAAACGGTTCGGTAAAACACGTGGTATGGGACACGTGCGTTTATCTTATCGGTTAATTCCTGACTTGTCCATTTGATTGTTTTGACCTTCGGGTCGTGTTTATCGATGAGATGAGGTAAACATTTTACTGCTTTCTAGTGGGGCGTCACAGCTTCGTCTCGTTTGGAGTTCGTTAATTTTAAGGTGTGAATAGTGTAGGTTAGAAAATCTATATAAGGACCTCATACCCATTCACTTGCCCAAACCCTAAATTATATACCCTAGCAGCCATTTTAAACTTTCTCCATCCAACGGCCAAGATTGCTCCTACCTATAGAGGCCGAGTTGGTCGAAGTTGTCAACATGAAAAAGGAGCGGCATGGTCAGGGGAGTTGATCGACAGCGGTGGATGGAGCCAAGGCGGAGCATGGCGACGTAGGTCTTCAACTGAGCGTGATAACCATTTTGGTTTGGTAGTGGAGATTCAGGCGATGGTAGCGGTCATGGTTGGTGGCGTTAGGACGACACAAGCTAGGGCGAGCTTGGGTGTGAATGCGGCGGCGGCAAGTGGCGTAGAGCGGTGGTGCAAGGTGGTCAAAGGTCGACCTGGGTCCTGTGTTCGAATGCGAGAGTTTGAAGGGGGAAAAGGTTTAATTTAAATGATAACTAATTTTGAGTTAATTTTAATTTAGTTAACTCAAACATTCATTAATTCATTTTTAACTCGTACAAGGTCCAAATTGAATGCGACGAGTTGCATTGCAATCATATCAACAAATATTAAGCTATAGAGTTGGACTAAATGAGTTTGGAGCTTGTTGGAATTTAGGCTAAAATCGAACGTCCCGTTCGGTTTTAGTCCAAATCAGAACGTTTCGGCGGAAATGAAAATCAATGCGAGTTTAACTCACATTCAATTTACTATATCCTATTAATGATGCTATAAATTACTATTGATTATTTCGATGTTAGTTAAATTGTTTGATTGATTGTTTGGTTGAATTTCCGTTTGGAAAATGGATGACATATTAATTTGATCGTCATTTACCCATACAATTATATATATTATCCTTAGCCATTATTTTGTAGGGAAAACAAATCTGTAGAGAGACCCTGAGGGAGGGGTTTCTCACTAATAATTATGGTTTACCTCTTAATGTTGTTATAATTGAAATAAATCCCAATATTCCATTTAGTTTGTAAGTGTCATTATAGCAATTTCGCTATATCGTCATTCATTAAATATCATCCTCGAAACCTTATCATATGTTTTTGAACTTGAGCTTGTGTTTTCGCTAAGCAAAATGTTAAAAATTCATTAACCAATTTAATTATTGATAATTCAAAATGATTTTGAAATTAATTAACCAATTTAATTTATGGTGTTTAAAATTAGCTATCTTTTGATTTAAGTGAGACTAGATTTAATTAATCATTTTAACTAATAATTACTTGAGTTTAATTAATTATTTTAATTAGTGATAATTGAAATTAATAACCATTTTATTAATGATATTTAAAAGGAATTAATCTTTTTAAATAATGATGTTTGAATTTAATTAATCATTTAATTAATGATTGTTTTGAATTTGACTAATTGTTTTAACTAATGATATTTGAAATTTTGTTGAATCATTTTAATTAATGATGCTTTATAGTTAAATAAATCATTTTAACAAATGATGTTTTAATTAATCGATTTAGATGAGGTTTTAATTTAATTAATCCAATTAACTTGTGATTATTTGAACTTAATTAATTGTTTTCATTAATGGTATTTAAAATTTACTTATCATTTTTATTAATGATGTTGAGATGAATTATTCATTTTGACTAATGATGATTTGAATTTAATAAATCTTAGTAATTAACGATATTTAAAGTTAATTAATTGATTAAATAAAGGTAACTAAAGTAAAATAGCTAATACAATAAAAGTGTTTTTAAGTTAATTAACTAATTTAGTGTTTTTAAAGTTAATAAATTGATTTAATAAAGATTCAAAAGTTAATTTGCTGATGACATAAAAGTGTTTGGGAATAAGTAACTAATTTATTTAAATAATTGAATTGTCTTTTCAAAAGAGATTTTAATTGTGATTAATTATTTTCAGGATAATTAATATTGTTTTAAATTTTTAAAGGTATTTAAATTGCTTTATTATCTTTTGGGATAGAAAATATTGCTTTAAATTGATAAATAATGGTTATAAATGAGAAAATAATTTAAAAGGTATTATTTATAAATAATGCTAAGTGTAAATTGTTTTTGGGTTTATAGTAAACATTGTTTTAAAAACATTTGTTTTTTACCCTTGTTTTATTATACTTTGTATTATAATTTTTGTCTTATAAAAGAACATTTTGAAAGAGTGTTTCTAGAAGTGCTTTACCAATACTATAATATGGAAATCAAGAACAAGTTCAGTTTTAAAAAGTTAAAGTTCGATTTTGGTTATGGAAAAGTAGTTTCATAATT
Source organism: Allium fistulosum (assembly GCA_030737815.1). Lineage (NCBI taxonomy): Eukaryota > Viridiplantae > Streptophyta > Magnoliopsida > Asparagales > Amaryllidaceae > Allium > Allium fistulosum. Next base: position 369,457,880 of record CM060902.1, on the reverse strand, counting down.
GATGTCACTTATATGGAAATGATTTAGTCATTCTTTTAACGCTAGACATTTAGGCTTGGACTTGTTTTTATCTTGAAGGTTAAATATGCCGTCAAGGCGATGTCTAGAGCTAACACTATATCAACTTGCTTGGCTTCTTTTTCAACCGAGGGATAGCATTTGTTTGAAATCAATGAGTAATGATAAATATACGATATTTAATTTCTATATACGATCATTTAATTATCCCCAATGGTTGATTTATTAATTATCGGATTCGGCTTTATTCATGGAGTATCCTCACCTTAAAAATGATTTGCTGCTCTTTGAGCTTTGTTATCCTTTGTCGAAAATGACTAAACCAAAGGCGCGAAATGGGGCCAAGATATGTGGGGATTGCTCCCATTGGGGTATCTCACATCTCATTTAGATTTTTGTATACTGTCACGTGAAAAACGGTTAAGATTTTAGATGTGAAATATTCGGATTCTCGGTAAGGTTTTGTGGGATCCGGTTTGGAGATTCCCGAGAAGTGTCACACAAAATGTGACCGAGCTGAGAAGAATATTGCTAGAGGTATACTTCAAGGGGGGTTCACCTTCCTAGTCATTTGTTGGAAATTTTCCTTTCCTTATTTGATTCGAACCCTTAAATCTATTTATCCTTAAATTGCCACGAGAAGAGTCAACCACTCTTCGTGGCGTTTAAGTATTGATTTTGTCCATTCTATCAAGTTTTGACTATTACCTTATTTCGTCCATCTATCAAATTTGGACTGTTGTCTTGTTTTATCCATTCTGTCCAGTTCGGATTTTACTCTAGTTATTTTCATTCTTTCAAATCTAGTTTTAATATTGTTTAAGCTCATTCTTATTTGTTTTCTTGATGTTTATTTCTGATCTTGCCTGTATGGAGTTATTCTTATGAGGTAAAAACCCTTTTCGTGCTAGCGGCGTTGTTTCATAGGTCTTTTATATGTTCCTCGTTGTTTGAGTTATCTCACGCTGGTATTTCCAGACTGATCCGGGTGTTATTTTATTATAATGCTTGGGTCAGACTGAGTATTTTCTCAGGTTGTCTTTGGAGTTAAAGAGAGCTTGGTGGGAAGCTGGAAGTTCACCTATCGTGTTTTATTTTCTGCTGTATTACTTTGTTTACCTATCAGCAATTGTAAGGTCAGAAGTTATGAATGTCTAGCTGATAAGGTTTGTTTTTAACTCTGATGTACTTTATATTTTGGAGTAACAGTTTTTACTGTCCTTGTTATATTATATGTTGTCGATTCCACTATGAGATTCTGATTTCCTCTGTCTCTGTTCTTTTCTTTTTATCTACCCTAACAACTTGCTCTTTTGTCGATTGGATGTGCGACATTGGAACACAGTGGAAGTGTTCAGTGTTGACTTTCGATGGTCAAAAAGGCAGGTCCTTGCAAGATAAGGAAGAAATAATGGTAAGGTTTGAATAATTAATTAAATAAATGTCTTTGGAGACATCCTTTAAGATAATAATCATTTATTATGGGCAAAATGGACATTTATGGGGATAATAAATAAAGTATGCTAGGTAGCAATTAAACCTTAGAAGGCAACATAATTATCATTATAATAAATTATAGCCTTAAATATGCAAATAGAGATTAGTGGGCTTTGTCCAATAATAAAGCTTAGAATAATTAACTGGACTTAGTGGGTTGGGATGCGAGGTCAGTAGAGTTACACAATAGAAGTCCGCCCTTCACTCAGAGCTAGGCAACCTACAAGTTGTGTACACTTATTACTGATGTGAGACATCTCCAACCATAGGACCCATAGGAAAAAGGGATAGACCCATAGGAAAAAGGGATATGCCCTAAAACATAGGATCTTCTTTAAGGATTGAAGGTATCAAGTGGTTGTTTGAGGGCCCGCTACTTTCCCTTATATGAAATATTAAATGGTAAAGGTTAGCGGTTTGGCACGGTAAAAGATATCTTGGAAAGGTCTGCTTCAATAGGTAATATAAGTGGCCGAAGAGATTTCCATGCAATGTCAGCTAGATAGGTACCAGCGAGGAGTCTGCCTCGGGATTAGGTATTAAATGATGGGGACCTGCCTTTAATAAGGTATTCTATGGTCAGAGTCTGCCTTATTCCATTAAAAGGCATAAGTGGCTTGGGTACTATCTCTCACATAGCTAGGACATTATTAGAAATAGATGCGGCAACTATATATTATAAAGCCATATATAGAAGTCATCGGTCTTTGTAGCTTGGACCGATAGATGACCCACGTTGACGAGGCGAAGCGCCCACTTCGGGGAATGAGGTATTAAATGGCCATTGGGTCTACCTCCTCCTTGTTCAAGAAGTATTAAGTGGCTAGGTTTTGGGTAGCATATGCACAGTAGGCATATGTTAGTATTATACCTTGGAAATGGTTAGGTAGACATTCATATGAACATATGAAATTAAATGGATTAAACATAAATAATAAGACATGACATTTAAATGGAAATCGATCGGTGTGAGTTTGTGTTATGAATAAAGTACGCAATTTCCAATCACCAGAACATTTCTAACCCCCTCCACATTACAACCCATATGATAGATCTAGAGGAGCAGGCCACTGCAGTAAGATGAAATGGTTGATGGAGAAGTCTTCTTATTCATGCTCGATACTAAACAGGATATTGGATGTCCAATGAATATCATTGATTCCAAGATAGTAGCCTTAGTCGGTATTTATATCCTATTATATTTTCTTTTTCACTACGAGTTTTTTTGATCGATCTCTAATATGCTCATGTTTATTACAGGTTACTAAAACCAACGATCTGTACCCAAATGAACTTGGGTTTCGATTTCTATCGAAATTTTGGCCCATTTAGGTGTCTTATATTTGGTATCAGAGCCTAGATTAGTCAATCATAGGGATTAGGATATACTGAGAGTACGTATTTGTAATTTTCTACCTAAATCTACGCCGAACTCTATAAATTTAGACCATGGAATAGTTTTATGGAGTTAAAGATGAGTTGGAAAGTTTTATGGAGTTAAAGATTACGCAGCTACTCGATTAACCCATGGAGCATTGGCTGTACATAAGGCGTTAACTTTGAAGAGCATGAGTATGACATATGGAAGAATCCCGGAGGTTGGATGGTATTTGACTTGATTGTTAAGACTTTGCTACCTTGTGATTTTGGATTTTGATGGATTGTCGACTAGATGTACATTTTATCCAAACAAGTGGGAATCAAGAATCTATATGTCACTGACATCCGAAGGCAAGTTCGTGAAAGAGAACGTTCATTAATCATCTCAAGATAACGAACTGGATTTTTATTGAAGAGAAGTAAATCCCATTTCCTAGCCTAACCCTATGCGAGAATACTTTGAAATATTTAAATGAATTTTTCAAAAGAGGAAAATAAATCATATATATATATAATGTTTTTCCAAGGGTCCATTTGGAAACTGTTGTTTGGAAAGTAGGAGAGTTCTGAAATTTATTTTTATAAGAAATATATACACCAATCAATTTGATTGTGTTGAAAAGCTTAAGTTTAAAAGGGAAGTTTTGAAATTCTTAAATATAAAATAAAATAAGAATTTGGTTTAAAAAGTTTTCAGGCGAAAAAGAGTTTTGCATTTAAGCAGCTAAGTGAAAGCGGGCGTATGCATAGCTCAACAATTTTTCCTGTTTAAAGAATTGAAAAGATATTAAAAATTCTCTCTTAAAGGGGTGGATAAAATAGAAATGATATTTAATTCAGTTGGGGTATGTTAATAGGAAGTACTGTATAACCCGCCAGCAAATAGGAGGAATATTCCCATATAAAAATAACACGGAGAATAGTACTGTATAACCCGCCAGCAAATAGGAGGAATATTTCCATATAAAAATAACATGGAGAATAGTACTGTATAACCCGCCAGCAAATAGGAGGAATATTCCCATATAAAAATAACACGGAGAATAGTAGCTGGAATATTTTCAGGTTTTTGAAGTTGTTGATGGAAGGAGCAGTATAAGTTTGGAGTACTACGAATAATCGAGGAAATGGTTCGAAGAGTTAGGCGATAAGCTAGAGCATCGTTTTAAAGAGGACAGAAATTTTTTGGATCGTGTTGGATCAAAGAGAATGGCATGAAACGATGGTTATTTTTGTTATTATTATTAATTAACCCATCCCGAATAGGGTCCAGGTTCAACCTTTGCCCGAAATTCCACGATCAATCGACTCCTTACGGTCGACCACTAGCGTTCGACCTTTGCCCTAGAAGTAGTCGACCGGTCAATGGGTTTGAGGCGCAACCCAAACTTGGAACGTGATTTGATAAGCCTCGTCCATTCAACCGCCTTCGTCGTCTCCCTCTTCTCCACAACCACTGGACCCACTTCCTCTTCCCCAAATCAGGCCAGCGCTCCTCCTCTCCCTCCCCCGCCAATGACAAGCAATGTTGTCTCCCTCTCCACTGCTGCACACCTCACTCCAGTAGCAGCTTCCCCTCCAAGCGCCAATTTTATGCACCGGATCTAGCCCCACCACCTCTCCAGATCTGAACCCAATCTCGCCTCTCCAACCTCTACTTAGTCCATGACACTTCCTCGAACCTTTAGCTTTTCCACACGTCATCCGGGTCTCACCCCTCAAAAGATCGCTTGGCTCGATCGGAGCAACCATAAAAATCTTTATTTATTTGGTTTTAGAAAATTTCACCTTTCTTTAGGGACGACCGATCAAATTTGGAGATTTTGCTGCCTTTGGACTTGAGGAATTATTTACAATGGTAGGGTTAGCACTGATCCTCCGCCACGACACTTTTGAGTGGGAATGCTATCTGCATTGCATGCATCTACTTGACGCGAATCTGGCATGAAACTTTGATGAATGCATCCGAAATTTTCAATCGGAAGTGGAGGGAGTCGAGATTGAATTTTTCGATTATGATTTCAGTGATAATTTAGGGATAGCTGCATAGGAAGCGGATTTAGATGATGTTGAGATGGATAATCCAGATATTTTGCAGTGGATCTTTTCTAGAGATGTCGGTGTCTGAAGGTCAGATAATTTGTGACCTATAGCCTGCTTCATTGTTCGCATAGTTTAGCAGAATATCATTCGGAAGATGGAGAGCTTTGATAAGATTTATCCGTTGGTACAGAAGGCCACGTACGCCATCATAGGTGGTATGGCTGTCAATTGGGCTCGTGCTATTATGAGCAACTGTATTAGTCCTGCTGTTGCTACTCCCCGGAGCTAATTTCCTTATTATCATCTCTTCATTCATGTCTTTACGGAATACGGAGCGAACCTCTATAGAGAGACAGTCCAGAAGAAGGTCCCTCCCGCATTCGATGGAGCCTCTCTTAGGAATATGGGAATTCCTGAGCCACTAGTTGAGGTAGCAGCGCCAGTAGCAAGAGGGCAGCCTAGCAGGAAGTGGAGCAATCCCTCCATAATATAGTTGATCTCGACCACACCGTTGCTCCATAATTTAGTTTCGATTTAAGAACGGAGCAACGGTGTGGCCGAGATCTGACTTGGAAGTTGATCATCGCTGCAACTTTGACCGTCGATTGGCGGTGATTGGAGCATCTATATGAGATGTCGGCAGTTCAGCTGCGTAGAGGAGGTCGATAGCTTTCAGATGCAAGTGGTCTCGTGGCAAATGGAGCTTTGAGGTGATGGGAAATCGTGGTCAAAATTGACTGGACGGAGGTTGTCTTAGCATTGACCAGATCTAGCCAGAGGGTAATTTTGCAAAAATGTCCCTGTAATTTTTATATTTGCAAATTTGATCCTGAAACTTCTAACCTTAATAACTTTTACATACGAACTTCGATTAACGTGCGGTTTCTTCCGTTGGACTCGTATTGAAATTCCAGACAACATGAAACTGATTTGGCTTCATTTAAAGACTATTGAAATTTGGGCCTTCGTTTGGATTTTAAATGGGTTAAAAATCAAAGGTGAGTGATTTAACCCACTCACAAATACTAGACTATCTTATGTTAGTTAAATTAAATTTATGATGCGATTAGAAATTTATTGATTACTGTTTGGTATTTTAAATTGTCATTTAAATTTAATTTGAATTTATATTGAATTAAATTTCCATTTAAATTAATATTGAATTTAAATTATTAGTTAAACACCTGATAATGATAACCAGTTGATTGTTGTGATTTATTTGCTGATTTGAATGTTGATTGTGATGGATGTTATTGGTTGACAATTTGGATGATTGGATGTTTATATCTCTGTTATCACTATGGGTTGAAATGATACATGCCTGACTGATCTTATAGATTAGGGAAAATCGTTATGGGTTGAAATGATAAACCCGAGCGATTTTATTGATTTGAAAATTATTGATTCGGGATACGGGTTGAAATGATATATACCCGGAAAATTTAACTATTTTGGACTTGAAATGATACATACCCTATCACTCGACCATAGGGTAGGAAACTATATACAGACACCATTGGTTGGTTTAAATTATTTTCTAAATAGTAAAGTATGTTTGATTTATATATTTTATTTTTAAAATTTTATTTAAAATTTATATTTGGAAAATAATTTATTTTCTATGTTTTAAAGTTTCAAATTATAAGTTAATATATGGTTTTAAATGTAAATTTAAAATTTTAACTTATGATTTTATTTAGTTTTGAATTTTTTTTAAATAGTTTAAAATTTAATTTAATAAAATATTTAATATAATGTTAGTATATATATAATTTAAATTTAATTTAATATAATAAATATAGTTTTTATTTAATATAATAAATATAGATTTTATAATAGTTTTAATAAATAAAAACGTAAGAGGTTTGTAAGGAATTTATAAAAGTTTTGTAAGAGATTTTATAATGCTTTTATAAAGGTTTTGAAGGATTCTATAAAGGGTTTTTATAAAAGAACTTGTATAAACGGATTTGGAACCATATAAAGGAATTTGTGTAAAGGTTTATGATAAATGGAAGAGTTGTAAATTGTTTTGGGAATTTATAAATAGCTTTATAAATGGCTTTAGAGCATATAAATAGTTTATAAATGGTTTAAGAGAGATTTATAAATTATTTTCGAAATTGATTGAAAGAAATCTTCCTCGGTATTTATGAATATATTTATACTTTTGGAATAAGTATGTGGATATCTTGATATGAAAGTATGAACTGTTTTTTGGATTTATTATATATAAATGTTTGATAAAATGACCACAATGTGAAAAATGTAAGCGTTTGGTTGTTAAAGAGACCGGGGTCGGATATTGTCATGCTCTCTGCCAATTCCGAAACCACTTTAACAACTGTGCACGTGGTGGAGAATCCAGAACAAAGTAGAATGGTTTGGTGAATGCTACTGTATGAGGTATGAACGCAGCCCTGACCCTCGTGGGTCAGCTTGATATGACTAAAACAGGAGCTATCCCAGGCCAAGTGAGGTCGCTCCTCTTATCAAACATGCTTCTTCGATACCATATCTGTTACTTTGTGATTGATTTGGTGGCCACCTTCGATTTGATTATGGGAGTATGTTCCAAGGTGGGCGGTAGTAGCTGCTATGCATTACCACCGTCTAGGCGTGCAAAATGGTAGAATCCTACCCTGGGTATTGCATTGCGTGCCTTGTCATTTGCCTTATCGAGCCCACTACGATTTTGGTTCGTGTCATACCTATGGAGTGTCCCTGATAGCCCACCGGTTTGGTGAAGTTTACAGTACTGTATAGACTACGACATTTATAAAATTTGTTTAGGGGGATATGGGTAATGCCTTAATGCTATTTTAATACTTTTCTTTACTGATAGACACTATATATATAACGTATATTACTACATATAAATAGTTTAATGGATCCTTAGGAGATGGAAATCACGAACATCTCTTAAGTTATTGCACACACTTTATACACTGGATAGGAGATGTAAAATCCCGTAAACATCTCTGAAGCCGTTACACTCATATTTATTTGCTGTGGTTTAACTTACATAAGATCTTTTAGTTCTGACTCGAACGTTTTGTTTGTTTATTATGCTCGGGTCAGTCTGAGCTTTTCAGTGTATTGAAGATCATTTTATTTGGAGGATGAAGACGGAGATTAGTCTACTATTTATTATATTTATTTCACTACATCATGTTGTTCCGCTGCATTATCTTATTATACTTCTGTATGTATAACTCTGATTGTATTATAAAAGTGTAATCAAATGTATTTGTAAAACAGCTTCATGAACTGTTTATAAAAATATTATATTTTGTCATTCCGCTGTGAAATTCTATGTTTTGTTTTTTTTTTCTTCTTTTCTCTTATTTTCTTATTTACCCCATTAACAATCCTCCCTTTTGATTAGTTTGAGTTGACATGTGTGGTTTATTGTCGATTTAAACCATCCAAAAAGGTGGGTCGTTATAGTCATTCACATATCAAGTTTTCAGTACCAGATCTACCTTTTTGTATTAGAATTAAATACTAGCTCGATTTGACATTTTAACAAACAGCTAAAGTGCAACTACCTAATTATGTAAGCATCCAGCGACGCAATTACTACCTAATGAAAAATTTAATATTACTTAACTTTGCTAATTCAAAATTATTGAGGTAATTGATTTGGTGATTCCTTCATCTTCAGTTTGGTGTTGTAAGATGAAAAATCTTACCAACATTTTTGGCGCTAGAAGGAGGGCCTGAACCTTTGTTTGTTTCCTACATCTGGTTAAAATTTACCTATATTCATTCCACTCCACGCACCATGAATCCCACCGATTCACCTGTCCCACCTATTCAAGAACACTTACATTTGGCCTCAAAGGCTGCCCACAAATTGCTCATAACTTCGAAAGCCTAAAATGAAGCAGGAGCTTCGACTAAAGTCCCTGCAGATCCCCTCCAGACCACATTTCAATCCTTCATAAACCAAATTAACCAACGGATGGAAGGGTAAGAGAAAATTATAGCCCAACGTATTGCTCAGAGACTATCCGCTCCACCTTGGTCCACGGCTCATTGTATTCGTTCACCCAGTATGCTTATTTTTTAGCAAGGGAACGATGACGACACTCCCAATGATGGAAATGATGACGCAAGCTTAAGAACTGATATCAAGTTAAAAGGCAAGATCCAAGTAAATCCACAAATTAAGACAAAACTAACTAATATTAACCATCGAGTGCTTAAGTAACAAACTCGATCTGGCCAAGAGGAGGATGAGGTCACTTCACTGTTTAAGGAGGATTCGTCACAGTCAGAGCCTACAGAAAACAAAATTTGTCAGTTAAAAACCCTTGTAGAGTAGTTGGCCAAACTACTCTACAAGGGAACTGGGGAGAAGATGAGGGAGGAAGGATCTTCTCCATTCAACGAGATCATCATCGAAAAAGATTTCTCTAACAACTCCAAGGCCCTAGTAATTTATAATTTTGATGGGACTACGAAGCCATATGATCATCTATATACGTTTGAATATCACATGGATTTTTTAAAAGTGGGAACGATGGCTAGATGCAAGCTTTTCTTGGTCTATTTAGCCAGAGCTACAGCTAGGTGGTTTAGAAGATTTGGACCTAGGGAGGTGCGTTCATGGCGACAACTATCTAGGGTTTTTTTGAGACAATTCAATTCAGGAAAAGAAACTTTACCTGAATGTCCTACGTTAAGCAGGCAAGAACAAAAGTCCGTAAAACTTCATCAAGCGTTTCAAATCCAAGGCTCTTAGGATTGGCCCTCGGGATTAGGGTGAGTGATGAAGGAGCCTTACTAACGGTGGCCTATGTCGTGATAAGTAAGGGGACCCCAATTTGGTAGAAGAATAGCCAAAACTCATGCCATAGAATGAAGGCCTTTCATGAAGAGCCAGTGGGTATATCAGGATGGAAGAAGCTGGTTTCACCGCATAGATTCAGAAGTTTTCTGCTCCAACTATGATAGGAAAAGGGGGGAAGAAGTGTATCAGCAGCTGGTAAAAAGGCAGAAGGAAGTTAATTTTGTAACAGAAACCCTACTCACTCACATTCCTAGTCAGATATATAAGATGGCCAAGGTAGAACTTGCATATAACTTGCCTAACAAACGGAAGAAACTAGAGAAGAATCGGGGTAGAGGATGATGTCACTTCTACTGAGCTAACGGTCATCATATCGATAATTGCCGACATCTAAAGAACAAGATGGAAATGCTGATCGAGAAAGGATACTTGAGCCACTTTCAGAAGAATAATAGTAGAGGCAAAGTGGGAGGTCTAACTCCTAACCCAAATGAAAATTAGGTTGCGAACCCTTCAAACTTGATAGCACCAATCCATGGTTACACCACCCCGGAGTTATGAGTAAAAGGGCACAAGAAAGGTATGTGCATGAGGCGAGGGTCTGGCAGAGGTCAGTCTTCCATATCAACCAAAAGCCTATGCCAGAGATATACAGCAACTGACGCAACATGGCTTGTTTTCCCTTACCAAGACCCACTCTTTATTACAGTGCAGATATCAAACTACACCATGAAGAAGGTTTTCATTGATTTTGGGAGCTCAGTCAATGTAATCTTCAAATCTGCATATAATCAGATAAAGCTTCCACCAAAGGTCCTAACACTAAGCCCTGAACTGATTTGTAGCTTCAATAATATTATCACCGTCCCGGTGGGATCTGCCTACTGCTTATTACCGTCGGGGCTGCCCCACTGCATATCTCATTCTATGTCAGCTTCTTAGTTATTGACTAATCCTCACCGTACAACGCCTTTCTGGGACGACCATCTTTGATAGATATAGGAGCCATCTTATCCCAAAAGGATCCGCTTATGAAGTTCAACACTCCTGCAGGAAGAGAGTTAGTCAGAAGAAAATAAGTTTTAGCTAGAAAATTTTTCACTATAAACCTTACTTCGGGCAATAAAACTATTCGAAAGTATTCTAGTGTCTCTTTTAATATTTATAATGACAATAACAATAAAGAAGACGAACTAGTTCGTAAAACTGCACCGGTATTAAGTACCCAAATTAGCGCAGAAATGGATAATCCTACACCATCGAAATCATCAAAGAAAGATAAAAGAACATATACGCACATGATTGGTACTGATGAGTATAATTCAGCTTATGCACAGTACTTCTCCAAAGAAGCCCAGAAATAAGCATCCTCGGTAAACTCACCATCGAAAAAGGAAATGGAATGTAAAATAGACTCGAGATTAGGGGCATCAAAGAAAGAGCTAGAGCCAGCAGATGACCTCGAAGATGTACAAATTGATCTAGAAGACCCCACAAAGATTCTGAAAATCGAAAAGAACCTCGGTGTGGATGCCCATATTGAGTTGATAGACTTTCTGAAAAAATTAGCAGATGTATTTGGCTAAGCACATTCAGACATGGTAGGAATCGATCCAGCCATGATCTGTCATGTGCTCAACATTGACCTCGATGCCCATCAAGTCAAACAAAAGTGCAGAACTCTACACTAGGAAAGGTACAACGCTCTATAGGAAGAAGTTAAGAAGTTAAAGGAGAATGGATTCATTAGGGAAGTATAATACCCAAAATGGATTGCCAACCCAATGCTTGTAAGGAAGCCCAATGGGAATGGGAACTTGCATAGACTTCACCAACCTCAACAAGGCTTGCCCGAAGTATAGTTTTCCCCTATCTAGAATTGACCAGTTAGTAGACACCACCAGTGGGCATGAATTGCTCTCATTCATGGTTGCGTATTCAGGTACAATCAGATAGCCATATTTAAGCCAAATCAAGAACATACTAGCTTCATAATAGACAAAGGGTTGTACTGCTATAAAGTTAAGCTATTTGGGCCCAAGAACGCGATGGCAACCTACCAAAGGTTGGTCAATACGATGTTTATAGAACAAATTGGAAAGAATGTTGAAGTATATGTAGACGACATGCTGATTAAGTCCAAAGTAGCATCAAGCCACAACTGAGATTTAGATCAGACATTTGGAGTCCTAAGGCAATACAATATGAACCCGAACCCATTAAAATACACCTTCACCATCAAGTTAGGAAAGTTCTTAGGATATATTGTAAGTGCACATGGCATTAAAGCGAATCTTGAGAAGAATGAGGCAATAATAAGGATGGGAATCCCAAAGAAGCCAAAGGATCTGATGAGTCCAAATGGCAGGGTAGCGGAACTAAGTAGATTTATATCCAAAGCAACTAACAAGTGCATCCGTTCTTCGATCAGGAGAAGAAAGGGCGAAACTTCGAATGGATCAAGGAATGAGAAGCCACATTTCAGAATCTAAAGGATTATTTGGTCAATACTCCTATATTATCAAAGCCGATGATAGTCAAGAACTTGTACATTTATTTAGCGGTAAATGATAAAGCTATTAGTACTGTAGTGATACGAGAAGATGAAGGGACCCAAAGGCCCAATTAGTTCACAAGCAAGTAGATGTCAGGTGCAGAACTAAACTACTCAGTCATTGAAAAGCTGGCTTAAAGCATACTTCTTATAGCAAGGAAGCTACGGCCCTATTTCTAGGCGCATCCCATCAAATTCCTTATAGATAAACCTCTTAAGCAGATGCTGTAGAAGCTAGAGACGTCATGCAGCCTATTGAAGTGGGCGATGGAGCTTAGCCAATACGACATCACCTATTGTCCCAGAAAGGCAATCAAAGGCCAAGCGCTTGCAGACTTCATCGCAGAATAAACAATACTAGCAGAGCCCCAATCAGAAAAAGAAGAAAGCACCCCACCGTTCTGGCATTTTTTCGTAGATGGAGTATCAAATGAACAAGGGAAATTAATTGGGTATATGCCGATCACTCCAAATGGACAGAAGCAGTATGCAGTAGTGCAACTTGGTTTCAAAGCAATCAACAATGTGGAAAAATGTGAGGCTCTCCTTATAGGCCTAAGGATGGCCTAGGTAATGAAGGTAACCCACTTTAAAATTCATAGTGATTCCCAACTAGTTGTGAAACAAATGCAGGGCAATTACCAAGCGAAGGAACCAGGCCTAGCCAAATATTTGGAACTATTTAAGAGGCGGCTAAAGTAGTTTGAACAATTTAGGATAGAGTGGAATCCACATGAAATCAACTCACCCACAGACTCCTTAGCAAAGCTTGCTACTACCAAAGTGGCTAGAGAAATGAAGGCAGTACCAATCCGGCATCAAGCAGAGCTAAGTACAACGGAATCAAATTAGATACTAGCTCTAACTCGAGCTCAGTGGGCCGCCATTCAAGGAACGCAGGATCAGGAGATAGTGGGGAATCAAGAGAAACCTTGGATGAACCCCCGCTTTAGCAAACCAAGGAGAATAACTGGATGACTCCCATTAAGTAATTTTTGCTAAATAGAATCTTACCCTCGAATCGAAATGAAGTTCGAAAAATAACATACCAAGCTCTGTACTACTCTTACTTTGATGGCACATTATACAAGAAAGGGTATTCAACCTCTTGTCTTAGGTGCGTTACCAAGGAAGATGGGCCATGAGTCATGAGAGAGGTTCATGAGGTTCAATGCGGAGATCACTCAGGGGAAATAAATTACCAGAGAAAGTATTAAGGCACGGTTACTATTGGTCTATGGCGCTTCAGGATTCAAAGGAATTTGTACGGGGATGCGATTGATGTCAATGATTTGCAAGTATCCCTAGACAGCCATCCCATGAGCTAATACCACTTGCAAGCCCATGGCCATTCGATGTATGGGGCATAGATCTGATAGGACCACTTCAGATGTCAAAGGGAGGAGCCAAATATGCCATAGTGGTAATAGACTACTTCACTAAGGGGTAAAGTAAAATCCCCTGGCCACGATCATTGCGAAGAAAATAGTCCTTTTTTGTAGTAAGAAATGTAATCACTAGATAGACATTTCCCACATAATCATTTTCAACAATGGCATCTAGTTCGACAGTAAAGAGTTTACTGAGCTTTAAGAGGTGAACAACATGATAAAATGTTTTTCTTCAGTCGCTCACCCACAAGCAAATGGGTAGGTAGAAGCTGCAAACAAAACCATCAAGAAGCTATTAAAGAAAAGGCTACAGAAAGGAAAAGGGAAGTGGGCAGAAGAATTATCTTTAGTACCATGGGAATATCGAACTTCAACCAGATCTCCAACCATCCATACCCCTTTTTTCACTAACCTATGAATATGAGGTAATGCTTCCTGTCAAAGTAGAGATCCCATCATATTGGAGAATATCGTACACAGTAGAAAATAATAGGAAATTGAAAGAAGTTTCCTTAGACCTTATCCAGGAAAGAAGAGATGAAGCAGCAATAGTATCAGCTGCATATCTAAAAAGGATAGCCAAAAATTATAACCTCGGGCTTAAAGAGAGAAACTGCTATAAAAGGGACTTAGTACTGCGAAGAGTAATGACCAAGACAAAGGATCTAGCAAATGGAGCGTTGGGTCTGAATTGGGAAGGCCTGCAGTCATAGCGGAGATATTAGCAAATAGGACATATCGACTATCAAGACCTGATGGAAACTTAGTTCCAAGAACTTGGAACTTGGAACTCAGAACTCCTCAGACCTAACTTTGTATGACCTACACTGCTTATGAACGTTATAATTACTATTATAAAGTAATAATACAATAAACTAGACATAGGGATATTAGACAGTCCGAACCAGTATAAAAATGCCTCTGTGCTAATTTTCTTGACATAGTTAAATAACCATGTTGGACATAGGGATATTAGACTTCCTAAACTAGCCATCAAAAATACTGCTCAGTACAGATTGGCTTCTCAACCAAAGTGGACACAAGACTATTAGAATGTTTGAACCAGTTATCAAAACTAAGCAGCTTATAACGCAGCTCGGCTTCTTAGCCAAACTAGTTGTAGGGATATGATTAACTCTGCTAACATAGCACACTAGACTATGGATACTAGACAACCAGAACTAGTACAAAAAATCATGCGCATATGAAGTTGTAAACACGCAATTTGACTTCATAGTCAAATATCCATCTACCCCTAACTAGCGGGACAGACCGTGCCAAGCGCACGAATGTGAACATGTCTTTAAAAAAGAGGGGCAAGTCACGGCCCATATGCGGTAGAATACGCATGCCAAGCGCACGAATTTTCATAGCAACTACCATTGTGTAATGATTGCAATAATAGTGCAGCATATAAAAGACAATGGCTATCTCTAAAATGATAATGGTGATGCTAAACAAAACCTATGTCTACCTCAAATAAACGGGGTAGACCATGTTAAGCACACAAACAAACAATCTTTAACAGCTCACTGCCATTATTTAAAAACTACACCGACATACACACACAATGTATGGTTCTAATAGTGACTTCACAGGCGATTTTTCTCTGCTCTGCTTCACTTTTCGTCCGACCCTTTTCCATCCTTTGTCTCCCGCCTCGTTTTCTCCATCACACGCTTCCGCCTCGGACCTTCTCTATGCCCAAGAAGTAGAGCTCAGCGGATCTGGTGCCCTCGCTGACTCGCTCTAGCGTACCCTTCAATGCCGTAGTTTCCCGAGCGTCATCTACTGCTTTTATAATCGCGATTTCTGTGGTTTCGCCTACCTTGCCAGAGTTGGTAATCATCAATCCTCTTTTTGGTCTTCTGAAAGACATTAACTCCTCTCTGTTATCTTCACCCCAATTTCTTGGTAGTTATATGAATTCTGGTGAAAACCCTCTAACTCCGTATTTAGCTTCTGCAAGTAATGATCCTTGGTCGATTAAGGACATTGCATTGACTGTTGTGGTCGATTTGGGTTTGTTTGAATCTGAGAACAATGATATTGGGTCCGATTGTTTGACTGATAAGGTGGTGGTTGTGGCAGTGAATGTCGAAGTTGATATAGATCGTGAGGATGTAGTGGATTGGTTGGTCATATCTGATAATGAACAGTCAAGAACCTGCACACCACATGCTCGTGTAAATTCTAAGCTCAATCCCTATGTATCTCCTTCTTGTTCTAATCCTGTTTGTTCCTGAAGTTGCTGCTCCACCTAGTGCAGTTCCGCTGTGGTCGTCATTATTCTCCAAGTTGCCAAAAAATGCGGGTGTGAATTCTCCCCGTCGCTTTGAAAAACTAGAGATTGAGGGTATTATCATCCCTCCAGTGGAGATGATTGACGTCGGTGTTGATTATTGGAAGGATTATTTGATTGGATTTTTCCTCGACTCCAATCCTGCCTATCAGTTAGTTAAGGCATGCTACAACCAGATTTGGAAGCCTAAAGGAGGATTAAGTGTTCATTTCGATAATGCAATGTTCTATTTTAAATTATCGCGTAGTGATGTAAGACAACATATTCTAGAGGCCAATCCTATCCTCATTGAAGGGAAACCTTTTATTATCACAACCTGGCATCCGTCTGTTGATAAGGAAAAGGATCGGGTATTATCTATCCTTGTATGGACCCACTTTTCTCACAACCCATCTGTTCTTCAACCCCTAATCGGGATTGATTGGCTAGCAGGCCTTGTTGGTAAGGTGATATGTTATGATGCTAACACTGTAGCCAGAAAGAGATTAGTTTATGCCAAAGCACTGATTGAAATAACGCCTTCCAAACCCTTGCCTTTGGTTTTGAAAGCCAGACTCGATAAGGGCCATTTTGCTGAGGTCGGAGTCCGCTACAGTTAGAAACCAGACATCTATTCGGCCTATCAGTCTTTTGGGCACCTATCAGATGCTTGTACCAAAACTGCCTCTACTGCCTTTGTTCCTTTATCTGATCGGGTTCCACTTCCTCGACCTCCTGTCAGAAAGTGGGTCTCGAAGGTTGCTCCTCCTCCGTCTGTTTTGCCTCCAGTTGTTGCTTCTGCTGCTGTTGCTCCTTCTGTAGATGCTCCTGTTTGTCCGGCCCAGCCTGAGATTGCTATTTCTTTAGTTGCTCATGTAAGTCCGACCCTGTTGGAATTGCTACCTCTGTAATTGCTCCTTCTGTAGTTGCTCCTATTAGTTTGGCCCAGCCTGAGATTACTACTTCTATTTTGACTGATTATATTACTTGGAATTCTGAGGAGCGGGCCTGGATTCATGTTCCATCAGAAATGCAGTACTCGCCTGAGACTGACACCTATTTTGCCTTTATCAGTGATGTTGAGGGTGGGAATCGTTGTCTTATTTACCACATTGACGGTCAGGGTCTGTTCCTTACTAGGGTTGGTGAGATAGGAGAGGAGAATAAAAGTAAGTTTTATGACGTCGGTTGGGATAGGAAATTTATTTACTCTCCTTCGTCTGAAGGTTATGATCCGAATCTGGCTGCTCTTTTTTTCTGGGTATGTTATTGTTATTGGCCCGTCGTCAGATGCTGGCAGTGGCGGTCCATCTTTAGAGGGCTCGTAGTAGTATTTGTTTAGTAGTTTAGGCTCTTTTTGCCTAATCATGTTCTGTATTTTCTTAATTTGTTTGTTTTAGTTGTTCCGTGCTTGTGCAGAACACCTATTTTTCCATTATATATACAGTGACACGGCCCACTATATAGCCAGCTAGCTTTGCTAAAAAAAAATAAAAAAACTACACTGACAGTGTAGCATATGAACAATAACGATAATCTTAGAAATGAGAATGGCAACGCTAAACAAAATATAATAAATAATTTTTTATAGATCATCACCATCGTTTGATGATCACGCCAACTACACGGCATATATATGACAAACAGTCTATCCCCAAATAGCGGGGCAGACCATGCCAAATGGACGACAGAACTTACATGGAATACAATATCCAAAAAGTAGACCATAAGATGCGAAGAACAAGAACAAGCTGACTAGTTAAGCTTATTTTTTGGGCCATCGGTTGGGCTTGTCAACCGGACCTTATTACCTATTATCCTACTATTATTAATCGGCTGTGTAGTATATCACTACACATCCGTCTTTCTCAAAAAAAAGATGCGAAGAACAAGAACAAGCAGAGACAAGTCCACATCGATCTGCGATCACTGCAGACTTAGGGGCCAAGATGTTACACCCATGTTTCACCATCTAAATTAAAAGGGAATTAAATAAGGTACAAAGTTGAAAGAGCTGCCCTCAAAATAAAAAGTCAAAAGGAGAAAAGATTGGAGTGATCCAACTAGTACTGCACATAGGTAGGTTTGCGGTCATGACACTCGATCCAACCAAGAGAACTGCAAACAAAAGGCCAGAAGCAATAATAGAACAAAATATCGCACTCATAATATAAGCCATAGGAATACC
The DNA here is from genome assembly GCA_030737815.1 of Allium fistulosum. NCBI lineage: Eukaryota > Viridiplantae > Streptophyta > Magnoliopsida > Asparagales > Amaryllidaceae > Allium > Allium fistulosum. The sequence continues at coordinate 369,439,730 of CM060902.1, read as the reverse complement.
AGAAACAACTGATGAAGTTTTGCACCCGCATGCCATAATAAAGGAATGACTGGACTACGTTGTTGACATTCCCAAAGCTCAGACTTTGTTAATACCCTCAAGTTGGATATACATTATGCATACCGAAGGCTACCAAGCATCCTAAAGGGCTACACATAGGTCCACTCGAGCGATGCTCCTTCGCAGATCCACACTTACACGAAAGAAGCAAAGATATTAGATCACCTGTACCGATAACCCATGCAATAAGTGTAACTCAAATCAAAGATAGCTCGGAACAACCGCATACCAATTAGTACAACTTCACTTTAAACGTGCCAGCCATGCCTCAAAACCGACAAAGTGACTTTTATTATCCTCCCAAGAACCCGAATGTAGCATCAATTCAAATTTGAGGTTTCTCGCCACCATTTCAAATGATATCGCCATAATTTCAAGAATTCCCACTTTCCTCTCAAACTTTCTGCCAAGAACACATCAACAATCTAGGGTATATCAAACATATAACACGGATAGACGACACCTGGAAAGATCCAAGGATTGAAACATAACAGTGAGAAACAGATAATGGAAATCCGCGTGCAACATTATACTATAAGTAGAAAAATCATTGTAGCAAGAATGGGACCTTTTTCTGCTTTTTGAATATTTTAAGATTTTATTGTACTCTTTGCCATGAAAACTTGTACTAAAATAGAAAACACAAGAAAGATTTCCCCCGTGAACATGATATTCCTTAACATTCGAACCACGTAAATTCCTTTTGTCCTTAATTATTTCTTCATTTTGTCATTCACACATCTAGTTTTCAGTGCAAGATCTACCGTTTTGTATTAGAATTAAATCTAGCTCGATTTGATATTTTAATAAACAGTTAAAGTGCAACTAGTTAATTGTGTAAGCATCCAGTGATGCAATTACTACATAACAGCAAATTTATTATTACTTAACTTTGCTAATTCAAAATTATTGAGATAATTAGTTCGGTAATTCTTCATCTTTAGTTGAGGTGTTGTAAGACCAAAAAACTTACTAACAGGTAGTTTAGGGTGGTTATTGAATTTCCCCATAATTTAATCATTGGAGTAATTTACGGGATGAAATTCTTTTAAGGGGAAAAGAAAGTAACATCTAGTAATTTTACAGTAATAATTTAATTATTATTAGACTCCAAAAATGGAATTTGAGCTAATGATGGAATTTAGCTATGAAACTCACATCATTATGTTCATGGCGATTTTCTAAGCAACTTTCATATCTAGAGTTTGTTATCGGAGTTCAGACGAAGAAGTTATGGGAGTTTAAAGGAATCAGAGCGAAAATAATTAAATAACAAAATTAATAATAAATAATAATTAAATCGGGACCCCAATGGTCGATCCCCGTGATATGCTAGTCCACCACTAGCGGTCGACTGTGCATAGGGGTGCGGTCGATCGGTCGAGGCATTTTCATTGCGGTTTGAACCTCAACCAACTACCCGGATTTAATAATGAAATCTAATGGATAAGACTGATTCGATGTAACGACCTGGATTTTCCATCATTTGATTTTGAATATTTAAATGATTTTAAATATTGGATTTGGAATATAAATTGATATTTTGAATATGAAGATTTTGGTTGAAATTATAGAGTGAATTTAAATTTCAAATATAGCGATTTATCGTAATACGGAAATGGTGAATAATTGAAATTTGAGTTGAATATGAATCAAAACGATTGCTAATGTTGATATAAATTTTATTTGAATTAGAATTGAGTTAGTAAGCTTTTAAAGCTGGAATTTCAAGTGATTTTGCCAATTTTTGAATTCGTTGTTTTTATCGATGCGTTAGAATAGCGATCCAGGGCACAGTCTCAAAATTCGACGAAACTAGTTCCATTTGATCTGCAATAATGCATTATTACAGGATATCAAATTTCATAGCATTTAGAGTTACCGTTTGGTCGTATGGGATAGAAACGCGTTGAAATTATTATTGAAAAATTAATATAATAATTGGATTCAAAAAGCTATCTTCTACATACGATCGAATTAGGTCTCAAAACTTGTTCCATTGAGTTCGGAATAGGAGTATAACATTAGGAACGGCAGGCGGCACGTCTCGATAGGGGTTCGGGATTTTAAGGTGCCATAAACGAGATATTTTGGAAATTTAATAATATTATAAATTGCAAAGTCAAACCCAGCCACCCTAGTGCCGCCCTACCATCTGAAACGCGCCGCTCCGCTTCGATATATAAATGCGAGCCTTTCCTCTCTCTTCCTTCCGGAGTTCAAAATCAGTTCGAAAAAGAAAAATAAAAAGAACAACAACTTGATTTTATAAAAAAAAACAGAGAGCGATCGATCGAACAGTAGTAGGCGCAGAGGAGCGTGGCGAGGTGCTGGGCGGCGAAGTCGATCGATTTGGGCTTAGGGTTTCTAGCTCGGCGTAGGCACGCGGCAGCTCTGGTTGAGGTGGTGACGCGCGACATTGGTGTGCTTGGGGCCGTGAGGAGGAGGCAGTCGCGATCTGGGAGATGGTGCGGGCCGAGAATGGTGGGGGTTCAGAAGGTGTAGCTCGCGAAGGAGATGAGGTCGACGAAGATGGTCAGGGTTTTCGGGCACCGGAGAGGGTGAAACGATGGGAAGAACGGCCATGGAGATGTTCACAGCCTGGAACTGTAGCGTGCTTGAGAGGGAGATAAGGTTTAAGTTTTTAAATTTTTGTTTTATTAAGTTAATTTATATTTAATTAATTCAAATATTCATAAATTGATATCGAACTCGTAAGAGGTCCAAATTAAACGAAACAAGCGGCAATAGATTCGTATCGACGAGTGCTGCGCAACAAAATTAATATGGGGTTTTTTAGAGTCAGCTGGAATTTTATATTATCGATTTAATTCAAAATCTGGATGTTTGGCTAATTAAAATCAAGGTGAGTAAATCTCACTCATTTGGATTGTTCGTTTTAATTTAAAAATATTGAAAATTATTTATTGGTTGATTGGTTGAATGAATAAATTATTATTGGTTGGATGTCATATTATTATATATATAATAATATATATTAGAAGTTGGGTATATTTCCCGTTGATTGAAGCGGATGAGACACTATGCGCCCCGCATAATAGCGAATGACTCTACATTATTGCGATATGCCGCCTCGAAGTGGGATTATTATTTTATGTTATATAACATCTGTTTTTGCAGGGAAACAGGTTGAAACGATCCAACTGGATTCCTCAAGATTGTTTTTTTAATTTCATATATAGTGATATATGATGTGTGTGGATAATCTGTTATAGATTATGTTATGATTTGATTTATTGGATGCTACAGTAGCACTGGCCTTAATTTTGGTATTTTAAATACCATAAGTATTATTTTTAAATTTGAAGGAATTAAAAGGAGATTTTGGATATAAAAATATTTATATCAAAATTTGGATTATTTTAAAGAAAATTGATTTGGATAAAACAATGAATTGATTTTGGATTTGTACTCAACTTTTTGTAAAATGCTTTAAATAGAGATTTTAAAATAATTTATATAAGGGATTTTTAACAATGGATTTTTAAATGATATTTCTAAAAATATGGATAAGGAGTTGAAATCAATATTTAAATAAGATTTGAAAAATAAATGGGATTATAATGTGATAGATTTAAAAATGAAGTTTATAAATGAGAATGGTTTATAAACAAGTGAAACCCAAATGAGTTTATAAATTTATATACGATGTTTATAAATAAAGTGAAATGATTTCCATTTGATAAATTGGAAATATAAATTCGCGGTGAGAATTTATAATGAGATATAGAAATCGGTTTAGGAAGAAACAGTGGATTCTATTTTTGAATTTGGAAATAGTTATGAAATTGGAGACGCAAGTCGATTTGTGATAAATCGAGAGAGATTTATAAATGCTAAAATTGTTATATTGGATTTAAAAAAATAGATTTTTATCGGGAAGTTAAGTTTTGTTTTTATATAGGGATTTTTATTTATTAAACTATGTAGTTTAAAAACTATTTAGTATTGAAAATATTTCGAAAAGTTGGTTATTCAAATTTTTGATATTAGTTGAAATGGAGTATAATTTTATAATAAGCTTGGTAAATCGATTAGTATTATTTATAAAGGAACTGGAAATTGGTATCGTTGTTTGTTTAAAAGTGTTTTGGATATTTTAAATGATTACTTAAACGTGCTTTGAAAATAAACTATTATTCTTTAAAAATACTTATTATTTTATATACTGAATTTAAAGGAAAGTGATTGGGATGTGTTTATAAATGCTCTCGAGATTTGTAAACCGGGTTTAATTAAGGAATGTGATTTTATAAGGGAAAATCTTATAATGGAATTCTAGGAACTTAAGGAAATTTCCAAAGTATTTAAATACAGAAACTTTGGAAATGAATTAGAATTCATAGAAGAAGTTAGAAATGGGTAGTTGGATTTATAGACAAGTATAATCGATTTTGGAAATTTTAAAGGAAATTAATTAATGAATTCTGAAAACTTATAGAATCCTTTATAAATGAGTTAAAGGAACTTACAAATAAAATTGTAAAGGATTTTGAGAAGTATGGAATAAATGGAATATTTCCTAAGCTTTGGAAATAAAATGATTTTGGGAAATTTACTTATGAATATTTTCCTAAGTATTGGAATTAAAGGTTTTGGAGATATTTTAGCGACGAAACAATTTATATAGAAATATTTTTTTAAGTAATGAATTATAAGTTGGATTGGGAAATATTTCTAAGTGTTGATATGGGTTGAAATATCCAGTTATGGATATAAGTATTTGAAATTGTTTTCAATTATTAAATATACTAGAAGTGATTTGAATATATATCTTTGTAAAAATATTTTAAAATAAATATTTTGAAAGATTTATAAATTTGGCCCAGTGACCGCTTATGTGCGTAACTGGATAGTTAAATAACAAACTATCAAATGTGGCCAATTTCGTTGATTGTTTCGAAGAGACTGAGATCAGATTTAATTATCCGAAAACCACTTCGATCTAATTTGTGCGCTACGAATTATGATATCGTGAAGATAATGAAGATGGTGATTTTGAAGATTCGGTTTGTTCAAACCCAAAACAACTTGTATGGATGAATGCTATCATTTCATTGTTGCCTGGAAGGCGGTGTTGGCATTCCAAGTATATGAAAGCTAAAACTAAGGTAATACGTAGCCTCAAGCCTCATTAACCGGGAATGACTAAAATAAGGGAGATACAACAGAGCTAAGTGGGTCACACCCAAGTTGGGTGTGTTATCACTAGATACCCTTGGATATATTATAATTATGGATATGGTTGTGCATGGAAAAGAGAGCGCTCGATAGGGTAGGAACATCCAGGGTGATAACATATTCAGTACTATCCAGTAAGGGGTAGGCCGGTCCTGTGTTGGCAGTGATCGTTAGGTATGACCTTGATACATTTTTCTAGAGGTGTACTGTGGCTGGCGGTACCCCAGTAGCCCTATCATTGTATGGAATCCAATATCCACTACGAGCCTGTATGGTTTTTGTTGTATACCAAATATGCTGAAACGTGAGATGCGAGCATTTCAGCTATTTTATAGTTTATTTTCTATAGACACTATTATAATATTATATGATTTTGATATAAAATGTTTTGGTTATCGTAAGGTAAAAACCCATCATATTTATGTGCGTCGTGGTCTTACGATATACCTTTGATTCAAAAGGTTTCTAAGAATATTTAAAATTCAAATTGAGTGTGTTTTCTCACGCTGGTTTTCTAGATTGACTCGGGTGTTATTTTATTACAAAGCTCAGGTCAGACCGAGTATTACAGATTCAAGTTAGGATGCTATGGAGCTCAGGAACCGAGCCAGGGGATTTTAGGCGTATTTCACGTACTTGGTTATTTTCCACTATGTATGTTATGTTGTATATTCAGTACTTGTGAGGACAAGTTATTATAACTATCCAGATTTCTATGTTGACTGTTGTACTCTGATGATTGTATGAATATTAACAGTTATAGTTTCTTTTTGTATAAAGATCTATATTTATTTATATTATATATTGTTCCACTGCGATTTGTGAGATTCTATATGTTTCTTTTATTTCTTCCTCTTTCTTTCTTCTCACCCTCTCTCTTCTTTTCCTTGACATTCCATCATTCTGTACGTTTTGGATCAAACATGTGTGGTTTATTCTCAATTCAAATGGTACGGATTTGCGGGTCGTCACACGTGGTATCAAAGCTTAGGTTGAGTGAACACCTAGGCTTTGGTGGGGATTACTCATTAAAGATAGGGTCAGTAGTACCCTAGAATGAGTTTGAGTGCATTATAGATATGAGCGCGTATTTGTTAGTGAATATAAATTGTTTTATATTGTGTTGGCTTATTGGTTGAGTGTTTATGAATTCTGGTCAGTATGGTCTGGATAACTGTATCGATAAGGGTTTCTAAACTCTTAACAAGTTAAATCGCCATAGTAATTTTTTAAAGTGGGTAAATGAAATAATTTTACCCAAAATTATATTTTGTTACAAAAGAAATAATTTTTTGAAATTATTATAGTATATTGATTTGTTTGGATGTTATAATTATAATCAAAACAATATTATAAATCAGAATGGTCATATATAATCAAATTAAAATGTACAAGTATGAATTATACAAATGAATTAAAACTAAAATTTGATTCAAACCAGAATTTGGAAATTTGAATCCCGGAAATTTCGAAAATGTTTTCCAAGTGTTTTGAAATATATAATGGTAATATTATTATGGAAATGTACTTGAATAGAAAATGTTTTTTAAATGGATTTTGAAAGTGATAAAGCACTTAACTCATTACAGTCGTTGGAAAATAATTCTGGTGATGACGGCCGCATCATCAGTCTTCATTTACGAGTAGTGACGGATTGCTACCCTAACTGTTTGTTTTGGAATTGTTGATAAAATAAGTTTGATTTGAGAAATCCCAAAAGGAGTTTGTTTTGGTAAAAACCAAAGTTTGATATAATAATTCAAAAGGATGTTTGGGTTACAAAAAGGAGTTATATATGATTTCAGAATAATTTGAAATAAAACCCAATTTTAAAGTGATTAAGTAATTGGTTGAGATGAGTGAAGCTAGAATTGGGTTATAAATGAGATTAACTCAAGTTAAGTTTAATGAGATTGAATTTGATCCAAAAATGAAATGGAATTCGATGGTAATAAAGCGAACTAACTAGACAAATTAATTAGTGAATTGAATTTGAATTGGGAATATTGAATGATTAAAGTGTTTATGAACTTAAGTTTTTAAGTTGTATATAAACTTAAGTTTTTAAGTTGTATATAAACTTAAGTAATGATATAAAATGTTTATAATAAGACTTAAGAAATAATTTTGATGGAATGATTTCCGAAATGAACTTAACTCAAGTAAAGGAAATTAAAGTGAATTCAGGATGTGTTAAATGGAATTGGATTTGAATTTGTAATAGCTTAATAAAATGAATATAGACTTGAGTATGGAAATCAAATTAAAGGTAATCAGGAATGAATTAAGGGAAAGTAAGCTTATACTTTGAAATAGAAATCCAAATTTGAATTATAAAATGGATTTATACTCAAGCCAACTAAATGAAGTGATTTTTGAAATAAAAATCTAATTGTGAAATGGAAAATGGAAGTGACTAATTAGATGAATTAGTTAGTAAATTGAATATAGAAATGAGACTCAACTTGGTTGAGTAATATGGATTATGGATTGAATTTGAATGTGGAACTTGAGTTATAAATGAAATTCAACTTAAATGTAAGCGAATTAAGTATATTTTGAATGTTGTCGAATAAAATAGAAATGGATTGAAATGGTGACGACTTCAGTTATAAATGAATTCAATTTAAGTGTAAATAGAATATGGTTGGGAATATTGTTGATAAGAATGGAATTCAACTTAATTAACTTATTTATGAGATGATTCATAAATAGATTGGCATGGATTGGTTTGTTGTTGAATATAAAATTGAGAAAACAAGATTTTGTGAATAAATTGAATGTGGATTAATAAAAAGTTGATAAATTGATTTGGAATCAATTTACAATAGCTATAAACTAGAATGGTTATTTTATTAAATGAATATCACCAAATAGCATGGATTGAACTATCATTCGACATAAACAGAAGCAATAAAAAATTATGTAAACAGATGAAAAGTGAATAAATTGGTTTAGAATCCATTTGAAATGAATATGAATATATTAAGTGTAATATAAAATGGATGCAAGTAAATTTGGTTGTGAATCATTCAAATTGAATGAAATGGTATATAAATTGATTGATAGTAACTAAATTAATGTTGGAACCCAGTAATTGCTTTAAAATACATGCAGAACATGTTGGTTTATGCAAATATTGTGTTTAACTAAGGAATTGCTTGAAATGTTACTAAATTTCTTATTTTTGGGAGTTGCGTGTTTAAATTGAGTGAGTATAGGTATATGGAGCTATTTGGCTAGATTTTGGTTGTGCAAATTGCATATAAATTGAGCGAGCTCGCTTAATAACGCTAAAATAAGGTACGCTTACGTATTTAGCACACGAAAAATAAAAATATTGTTATATATTGTGTTTTCCGGCCATGAGAGTCGATGTATATCTTTTTATCATATTTTTCATATTGCAAAAGGCTCTCCGTACAAGGTAGACTCTGCCAAAAAAATTCGAAAATTTAGGGTGTTAGAAAAATTTTATTACCTAAAATTTAATTTTGAATTGTAACCGAAATAAGGGATTTTGGTTTAGAAATGAAATCTAATTGTTTTGAATGGAACTAAAAGATTTGGGAAAATGAAATATCGAGTTTCAACTAAGTGGGTTTTAACAAGTTAATGGGTTTGTTGCATTTTTCCTACTTAGCAATTTTGGGGACGAAATTCTTTTAAGGGGGAGGAATATAACGGTCCGAATATTCCGTCGTTTGATTTTGAATATTTAAATGGTTTTAAATATTTGATTTGGAATATAAATTGATTTTTTGAATATGAAGATTTTGGTTGAAATTATAGAATGAATTTAAATTTCAAATATAGCGATTTACCGTAATAAGGAAATGGTGAATAATTGAAATTTGAGTTGAATATGAATCGAAACGATTTATAATGTTGATATAATTCTATTTGAATTAGAATTGAGTTAGTAAGTTTTTAAAACTGGAATTTTAAGTGATTTTGCCAATTTTTGAAATCTTCGTTTTTATCGACGCGTTTGAATAGATCCAGGGCACAGCCTCGGAATTCGACGAAACCAGTTCCATTGGATCCGTAATAATGTATTATTACAGGATTTCAAATTTCGTAGCATTTAGAATTACCGTTTGGTCGTATGGGATAGAAATGCATTGAAATTAATATTGAAAATTTAATATAATAATTGGATTTAAAAAGCTATCTTCCACATACGATCGAATTAGATCTTGAAACTTGTTCCATTGCTTTCAAAATAGGAGTATAACATTAGAAACGGCAAGCGGCATGCCTCGATAGGGTTTCAAGATTTTAAGGTGCCATAAACGAGATATTTTGGAAATTTAATAATATTACAAATTGCAAAGTCAAACCCATCCACCTTAGTGCCGCCCTACCTTCTGAAACACGCCGCTCCCTTTTGGTTTATAAACCCGAGCCTTTCCTCTCTCTTCCTTCTGGAGTTCGAAATCAGTTTGAAAAAGAAAAATAAAAAGAATAACAACTCGATTTTATAAAAAAGAGCGATCGATCGAACGAGCAGTAGGCGCGGAGGAGCGTGGAGAGGTGCTGGGCGGCGAAGTCGATCAATTTGGGCTTAGGGTTTCTAACTCGGCGTGGGCGTGCGGCAGTCCTGGTTGAGGTGGTGACGTGCGACATTGGTGTGCTCGGGGCCGTGAGGGGGAGGCACTCGCGGTTTGGGGAGTTGGTACGGGCCGAGAATAGTGGGGGTTCGAAAGGTGTAGCTCACGAAGGAGATGAGGTCGGCGAAAACGGTCTGGGTTTTTGGGCACCGGAGAGGGAGAAACGATGTTAAGAAGATCGGCCATGGAGATGTTCACAGCCTGGAACTGTAGCGTGCTTAAGAGGGAGATAAGGTTTAACTTTTTAAAATTTTGTTTTATTAAGTTAATTTATATTTAATTAATTCAAATGTTCATAAATTCGTATCGAACTTGTACGGGGTCCAAATTAAACGAAACAAGCGGCAACAGATCGTATCGATGAGTGCTACGTAACAAAATTGGTTTGGGATTTTTCGAAGTCAGTTGGAATTTTAGATTATCGATTTAATTCAAAATCTGGATGTTTGGCAAATTAAAAATCAAGGTGAGTAAATTTCACTCATTTGGATTGCTGGTTTTAATTTAAAATATTAAAAATTATTTATTGGATGAATGGATAAATTATTATTCGTTGGATGCCATATTATTATTATATATATATATAGTAATATATATTAGTAGTTGGGTATATTTTCCGCCAATTGGAGCGAATGAGACACTATGTGCCCCGCATGATAGCGGATGACCCTATATTATTGTGATATCCCGCCTCGAAGTGGGATTATTATTTTATGTTATATAACATTGGTGGTTGTAGGGAAATAGGTTGGAGGGATCCAATTGGATTCCTCAAGATTGTTGTTTTTAATTTCATATATAGTGATATATGATGTGTGTGGATAATCTATTATAGATTATGTTATGATTTGATTTATTGGATGCTATAGTAGCACTGACCTTAAGTTTGGTATTTTAAATACAATAAATATTATTTTTGAATTTGAAGGAATTAAAAGGAGATTTTGGATATAAAAATATTTATATCGAAATTTGGATTATTTTAAAGGAAATTGATTTGGATAAAAACAATGATTTGATTTTGGATTTTTACTCAACTATTCGTAAAAAAATTTAAATAGAGATTTTAAAATAATTTATATAAGGAATTTTTAACAACGGATTTTTAAATCATATTTCTGAAAATATGGATAAGGAGTTGAAATCAATATTTAAATTAGATTTGAAAAATAAATGGGATTATAAAGTGATTGATTTAAAAATGAAATTTATAAACGAGAATGGTTTATAAACAAGTGAAACCCGAATGAGTTTATAAATTTATAAACGATGTTTATAAATAAAGTGAAATGATTTCCATTTGATAAATTGGAAATATAAATTCGCGGTGAGAATTTATAATGAGATATAGAAATTGGTTTAGGAAGAAATAGTGGATTCTATTTTTGAATTTGGAAATAGTTATGAAATTGGAGACGCAAGTCGATTTGTGATAAATCGAAAGAGATTTATTAATGCTAAAATGGTTATATTAGATTTAAAAAAATAGATTTTAATCGAGAAGTTAAGTTTTGTTTTTAAAAAGGGATTTTTATTTATTAAACTATGTAGTTTAAAAACTGTTTTAGTAATGAAAATATTTCGAAAAGTTGGTTATTCAAATTTTTGATATTAGTTGAAATGGATTATAATTTTTATAATAAGCTTGGTAAATCGATTAGTATTATTTATAAAGGAATTGGAAATTGGTATCGATGTTTGTTTAAAAGTGTTTTGGATATTTTAAATGATTACTTAAACGTGTTTTGAAAATAAACTATTATTCTGTAAAAATATTTATTATTTTATATATGGAATTTAAAGGCAAGTGATTGGGATGTGTTTATAAATGCTCTCAAGATTTGTAAACCAGGTTTAATTAGGGAATGTGATTTAATAAGGGAAAATCTTATAATGGAATTCTAGGAACTTAAAGAAATTTCCAAAGTATTTAAATACAGAAACTTCGGAAATGAATTCGAATTCATAAAAGATGTTAGAAATGGGTAGTTGGATTTATAGACAAGTATAATAGATTTGGGAAATTTTAAAGGAAATTAATTTATGAATTCTGAAAACTTATAAAATCTTTTATAAATGAGTAAAGGAATTTACAAATAAAATTGTAAAGGATTTTGAGAAGTATGGAATAAATGGAATATTTCCTAAGCTTTGGAAATAAAATGATTTTGGGAAATTTACTTATGAATATTTTCCTAAATATTGGAATTAAAGGTTTTGGAGATATTTTAGCGACAAAATGATTTATATAGAAATATTTTTTTAAGTAATGAATTACAAGTTGGATTGGGAAATATTTCTAAGTGTTGATATGGGTTGAAATATCCTGTTATGGATATAAGTATTTGAAATTGTTTTCAATTATTGAATATACTAGAAGAGATTTGAATATATATCTTTGTAAAAATATTTTAAAATAAACATTTTGAAGGATTTATAAATTTGGCCTAGTGCCCGCTTATGTGTGTAAGTGGATAGTTAAATAACCGACTATCAAATCTGGCCAATTTCTTTGATCGTTTCGAAGAGACCGGGATCAGATTTAATTATCCAAAAACCACTTCGATCCGATTTGTGTGCTACAAATTGTGATATCATGAAGATAATGAAGATTGTGATTTAGGAGATTCGGTTTGTTCAAACTCAGAACAACTTGTACGGATGAATGCTACCATTGCATTGTTGACTGGAAGGCAGTGTTAGCATTCCAAGTATATGAATGCTAAAACTGAGGTAATACGTAGCCTCAAGCCTCATCAACCGGAAATGACTAAAACAGGGAAGATGCAGCAGGGCTAAGTGGGTCGCACCTAAGTAGGGTATGTTATCACTTTTCTAGATACCCTTGGATGTATTATCATTATGGATATGGTTGTGCATGGAACAGAGAGCGCTCGATAGGGTGGGAACACCCTGGGTGATAACATATTCAGTACTATCCAGTGAGGGGTAAGCCGGTCCTGTGTTGGCAGGGATCGTTAGGTACGATCTCGGTACATTTTTCTAGAGGTGTACTGTGGTGGACGGTACCCCAGTAGCCCTGTCATTGTACGAAATCCAATATCCACTACGAGCCTGTACGATTTTAGTTGTATACCAAATATGCTAAAACGTGAGATGCAAGCATTTCAGCTATTTTATAGTTTATTTTCTATAGACACTATTATAATATTAGATGATTTTGATATAAAATGTTTTGGTTATCGTAAGGTAAAAACCCATCGTATTTATGTGTGGCGTGGTCTTACGCGGTACCTTTGTTTCAAAAGGTTTCTGAGAATATTTAAAATTCAAATTGAGTGTTATTTCTCACGCTGGTTTTCCAGACCGACTCAGGTGTTATTTTATTATAATGCTCGGGTAAAACCGAGTATTACAGCTTCAGGTCAGGATGCTATGGAGCTCAGGAACCGAGCCGGAGGATTTCAGGCGTATTTCACGTACTTAGTTATTTTCCACTGTGTATGTTATGCTGTATATTCAGTACTTGTGAGGACAAGTTATTATAACTATCCAGATTTCTATGTTGACTGTTGTACTCTGATGATCGTATGAATATTAACAGTTACAGTTTCTTTTTGTATAAAGATCTATATTTATCTATATTATATATTGTTCCACTGCGATTTGTGAGATTTTATGTGTTTCATTTATTTCTTCCTCTTTCTTTCTTCTCACCCTCTCTTTTCTTTTCCTTGACCTTTCGTCATTCTGTACTTTTTGGATCAGACATGTGTGGTTTATTGTCAATTCAAAGGGTACGGATTTGCGGGTCGTCACATTCGAAGCCTATAAATACAGAGCTAACCCCTCCCTTCTATTGCAATATTTTCCGATCTAGGGTAGCAAAGCTCTGTCATTCCCCCTTCTCCACTATTCTTCCTAACTTTAGAATAGTCAGTATTAATACAAACCGGTGAACAACGGAAAATAAATAGAAGAAAGGAAGGAGTGGATCAGCATTGCACAAATAAAAAGGTAAATTTCAATATTATAGATCTATATTTCTCTTTTTCCCAAATCTCTTCTCAGGTCTGTAATTTTATTGGTGTGTGTGTCCACTTTTATACATATATCTTAGGATTAGAAAGGAAATGGAGTTGATTCATGGAATTAGATTCAGATCTGGGAATTTGGAATGCTTTTATAAGTGAGTGAAAAATAATGTAATTTACTTATAACATTGGAATTTATTTCGTTCGAATTTTATTTGATATTTATGCCTAAATAAAGATCTAAAGAGTTGTAGGCTTGAATTAAGCGCATAAAACACCGCTTACATATTCTATAAATAAATAGGAATATTGTTTACACTCAGATCTGGAACTCAGTCCCTAAGTTATTAAAAGTGAATATGGATAAAGATGTAGTATTTATTCTAGATCTACAGTTGGGTTGTAAAAAAAATATTAGTGTAATTCAGATTTGCTCTGATTCTATTTAGAATATGAGATTTATATTTTAATTTGTTGGAAGTGCTATCCGTTTATCTCCATGCATTTGTCCAATATCGTAATTTCATAGAAAGAGTGCGATGTTTAATTTGATAAGGAAATATTAAAAGAAGAAAGAGATATGTAAAATATAGATTTCCTTTCTTGTAACTTACACTGTCTATTTCAATAAAAAGAAAATAAATAATTCCTTGTAATTTAAACTAAGCAAATCCCTTAATTTAGGTTAATTTATGGAAGGTTATAACGGAAAACCTTTTTGGAATGATGATCCTAATAGATTGAAATATAGAATGAAATATTATAGCTAATGGACTAATAACTGCAAACATAATAATTAATTTATGAGCATATATAATTGCGCTAAAACATTCAAAATAAAAATATAATTAATACAACGTATTATGCATTTAATGTCCGCATTAAATGTAAATTGAATGTTAGAATAGATCATGTGACACCCCACCTCTATACTCACACTAGCCAAGGACACTACTAGGTAATGCCGTCGACTAGCATGAAGAATAAGGTTGTTGAGGAGCGACCATCTATGTGATTGCTTTGTGCGATCATTTCAAGAGGAAATCCGACATATCAAATACAAACTCAAAGCTACTATATAGTGGCTATGTGGGCTTCAGAAACAAATATAGAAATAAGCATAACACAAATCAGTCACAGGTGTTCATATCACAAAGGCGGAAACAGATATGAATATAACATATAAAAGTGTACATCAAAATAGTGGTCATACAAGATCCACTACATCACAAAAGAATAGGTACAAGTGCTAAGCAAAAGAATATGTATACATCAAGAATTCTCTATCTCGAATGTATAATAACAAAAACTACTAAGCTAAAGTAGTTAGCCAAAAGTCAGATGACGGACCCTGCTAAGAAGTCAAGTGGAAGCACCTGTAACACCTCGGTCGGACCCGAGTATTATTTAAGAAGCAAAAATAATAAACGGATCATTTTAGCTATAAATATCATATGAGATGAGATATGATAAGAGATACCACAAAAATGTATGATAACAATAATGCCATACTGTGACAAGTATACATCAGGTAACAACAAAAATCATACAATAGCTCAAATCTCGTCAAATAACCAAAAATAATATCACATTCTTTTGCTTATTCACCAAACCCCAAATATTGACAAAACATATCAACGTCAATCGCAAAAATTGGTGAAACACAAATTCTAGAAATCATCAATTAGAAATCCAGAAATCATAAAGGGGGAGGCCTATCAAAAACGGGAGCATGAAAACTAACCAACACGTGTATCACAAACGGGACGCTATCCCATGGTCGCTAACCATAGAGCCGGTGCAACGACGTAGTACAATAACGGTACGCTCGAGGAACATGATACTCAAGTAATTCGGAACAACGACGTAGTACAATAACGGTACGCCCGATGAACCTGATAAGCTGGAACAACGACGTAGTACAACAACGGTACGCCCGAGGAACCAAACTCCATAAACCCATAGGTCGCTAGCCTATAAAAATTGAGATGAAGCTCCGTAAAACGATAGGTCGCTTGCCTATAAAAATGAGACGAAGCTCCATAAAACGATAGGTCGCTAGCCTATAAAAATGAGACGTCGCATATTGATAGTCTAAACCTCAAAAATGATTGTCATGGATCAATAAAAAGTGTGGATTACACTAAGATAGTAAATAGATTAGTTTAGCTTCATTCCCATAACTACTTGCTTAACTTAAATATTTACGAACAAATTGTAGATTTCGACTCGAAAATTATCATAAGATTTCAATCGAACAAGTCTAAGAATTAACCGACGAAGTAAACGCAAGCGTTCATACCACTTGTTTTGCAAAATCGTTTAATTGGATTTCTCGTACGAATGAGGTAAAGGTTTGTATATACTAATAGTTTGGAAAACGGATTTAAAAATGAGCTTTGTATTAAAAATGGTATTGAAATCATCTTTGTGAAAGCGTTTGAATATTACTACTAGTATACAAACCTTTGTATTTTTAAAAGTGACAAATCACAGAAAACGATTGTAGAAACAATCGATCACCACAAATTCACATTCAACGACGTGAATTAAAACCATAAAAATCGATATCAAATCCATCAAATGGATATTCCCATAAATCCAGAAAAAGAAGTCATCAAAGTTGATAATAAGTGATAACAACTAAACGGATCAACCAAAAATCGATTAAAACGTAAATCCACCCAAAATAGGCAATTTGGCTGAAATAAGCAGCTCCAGATGTCTGACAGACTTCCCAGACGTTTGAGTTGAAGCTCTGGAATTTTCTTCTAGATCGCCCAGATGTCTGAGAAGTAAGCTCAGACGTCTGAGCTGAAAAACTGGAATTTTATTCCCGTAGCATCAGACGTCCGAGCTTATTACCAGACGTCTGAGCTGAAGCACAGGGCAATTTTTGCCAAGGCCATTGATGGCCAAATCAAATTCGAAACAAACGAATGAGCGACGATGGCTAGAGATCGATGTCAAGCGATAACCCAACCCTATAAACACATCAATACACTCCAAATAACATGTCCAAACATCCATATAAGGATTTTCATAGATTTTGACTTCAAAAAACAAAAATTGGAAAATTCGTCAAACCAATTCAATTCAAAAGCAAATGGACATGAAATAGATGTTAGGAATTCATACCTAACAACTATCAAAGGTATATACATAGATGTGAGTTAAAGAACCCACCTTTAAACCCAAAAACATGAATGAGAAGCTCTAAAACAAAGGAAATGCCAATTCCTCTTCAATTTCAACCCAAGAAGCTCCAATCTAAGCTCATAATCATATATTTCCTAAGTTAGGGTTTAGGAATTTCTGAAAATTGGAGAGGAATTGAGATGGAGAAGATAAAGAGGATGCTTACCTAAGCTTCTCTTTGATTTTGGAGCTTGAATCTAGAATTTCCTAGTAATCTAGAGTTTAGGAATTCTAATTTCCCTCTGTTTGCACAAAAAATGGACAAACACCTCAAAGTTGTATGATTTAGTAGATCTTATGTTATTCTTAGCGATTTGAGTGATTTATGCAAATATATGAAAAACAGGGGCTAAACTGTAAAAAGACACGCAGATTTATAGTGGTTCAGCCAGAATGTGCCTACGTCCACTTTATATGTTATTTCTCTTCTCTTCTTTTGATTACAAGTACAAAGCTTTTATACAAGTAAAAGAAAGTTGTTTGAAAGTTCTCTCCATGCTTGAGCTCTCAAAACTTGTCCCCCATTGTTGTACCCCTGCCCCTCTATTTATAGAGTGAGGCTGGGGGTAGGGGTCTTGGAGGTATATAGAAGCTGGTGGGCCTGGGCTGCTACAATCTGGCCTGGCAATGCTTTGGCTCGGTAGGACTTTGGTTCGGTGGTTGGAGATGAGATTTGGATCGGCAATGAGTTGGTTCGGTGGTTGGAGATGAGGCTTGGACCGGCAATGAGTTGGTTCGGTGGTTGGAGATGAGGCTTGGATCGGCAATGAGTTGGTTCGGTGGTCTCCGTCCGGTGATTAAGCTTGGATCGGCAATGAGTTGGTTCGGTGGTCTCCGTCCGGTGATTAAGCTTGGATCGGCAAT
Source organism: Allium fistulosum (assembly GCA_030737815.1). Lineage (NCBI taxonomy): Eukaryota > Viridiplantae > Streptophyta > Magnoliopsida > Asparagales > Amaryllidaceae > Allium > Allium fistulosum. The sequence goes on along the minus strand of CM060902.1, from coordinate 369,421,798 downwards.
GAGATGGTTTTGTGGTAAAGTTTGTTCTGTGGTCTTCGTCCGGTGATGAGGCCAGTTCGATGTGGGCTAGGCTCGGTGGTGAGAAATAGCCCAACATTTGCCCCCCAAAGCGGGGCATATGCCAGCGTATGCCACGCTTTGTTTTAGCTCTGTCATTCTTATACGGTCCGCGTGCCGAGTCAGTTGGTCCGGTCGCTTTTGTTTGCTTATAAGTAGGGGCATCATGCTTTCGTTATTCCCTACCAAGTGAGATAGCCGAACCGACTGATTGCCGAATTTAAAATTCCTACCCTTTGCCGAATCAGCTGTGTTAGCCGAACCAGGTGAGACCCTTTTACTGTCGGATGAACTTGTATACTGCACTACCGAATGAGCTTCGGGTTTCCAAGCACCGAATGAATGGTGGAGTACGATTGCCGAATGGGATTTAGTTGAGATTGCCGAATGGGATTTAGTTGAGATTGCCGAATGGGATTTTGTTGAGATTGCCGAATGGGATTTCGTTGAGATTGCCGAATTGGATTTCTAGATGGGGATGTCGAATGAAATTTTACATTTACTTTACCGAATGTCAATGGGAGTCTGAGCATTTCGATTTTATGAGTGAAATTTCATATTACACACATACTTGTTTACATCCTCTGTTCTAACGATGTTCTTCTTTGTGTTTGCAGATAAATGTCTCGAAAAGCAGAAACTCGCTCGGATAAAAAGAAGTCCCAGGGCGAAGGAGAAACTTCCTCAGTGCCCCCTGTTCAGCCAGGTCCAGAACGTCATGGATCTACCCCGAGATCACTAGTGGACGGGTACGGCCCTCAGGAGCTTCTGAACTCCCCGCCCGATTGCTTTCCTAGCTCCCTTAAGGAAGAGCAGCTTGATGTCATCTCCCGTTCTTTCGGGATTGACAGGGCTCGAATGTTGTTGCCAGGGAGAGAAGTTATGCCGTACGACCCTCCTGAAGGGTACTTTGCCTACAGCAGATACCACTGCATGTGTGGTGCCATTCCCCCTCTTAACGCTTGGGTAGCCAGCTTCCTCACATATCTAAAGGTGGCCCCATTCCAGCTTCAACCCAACTCTTATGCTATACTGGTGAGCCTCTTCGTCATCTTTCGAAGGAAGTATGGTCGTGCTCCTTCTAACCGGGAGATCCGGTACTTGTATAATCTGAGGGGCTATAAGAAGGGGTCCCCATACATCAGCTTGGAGTCAGCTGTGACCTTTAAGCCAGTCTTGGATCTGTATTCCAAATTCAGCATGTTCAAGAAGGAGTGGTTCTTCGTCAGGGACGACTCTGTTTCTATTCGGCGTTTTACTTCTGGATGTAAGTCGACGCTTTATCTATAATTTCCATTCTGGTTGCGATGCTTCTCCTCATACATTTTCATTTTTGCTAGCGACAGGTTGCTTTGCAGTTGTGGAGACTGATCGCCTAGTTCAGACGGCGGCTGAGATAGAAGCTATTCTCGGGAAATATAGATCATCTGCCTACCTGATCAGAAACGCAATCCTTCTGGAGTATAACTTAATCCTTCCACAGCAGTCAGTAGTCAAGCTGAGGGAAACGGCGGAGGAGAGGGCGGCTGCTCAGGCTAAGGGAGGTGTCACGGTAGAGAGTAGCAAGAGGAAACCTTTCACAAAACCTCCAGCCGTCGGCGATAAGAAACTTAAGAAGTCGGACGGTCCCTCTCCCAGCAATTGTCCACTTACCCAAGAGGAGGAAGGCATAGAGGAGGAAAAAGGCGAGAGTGGAGACGGTCGGGAAGGTGATAAAGGTGGCGATGGCGTCGGGGCCTTGCTTCCTGGACAAGCGGGTGAGATTCAGGAGTGGACGGATGATGCGTTCCACCAGGCTTTCGAGGAGCTGGACGAAGATCCGGCTTTGGTAGAGAAAACTGGGAAAACTGACAAGGCTGGAACTGGTGCAAGCGAGCCTCCTCAGACTATTCCAGCCAAGGTGGCTCCGACGACTCAAGGTGAACTTTTGATTCCTGCCGGCTCCATTTATGATAGGGACTTAGGAATATTTTATGACCCGCTCCCGTCCTGGAATGAAATCCAGGACTTATTGCAGTATCCTACTCCTCCCCAGGGTTTGTACAACCATAGATGTGTTTCCTTTCTTATTTCCTTTTAATTTGCCGTGTTTTCTCGAATTATAGATCAATGTATGCTTGTGACACTTTTTCTTCATATCAGGAGCAGGTAAAACGACCAAGGCCTTAGATCTTCGGCACAGGCTTGAACAGTACAAGCTTTCCAAAACTTCTGTCAAGCCGAAGCCTTCGACCCACCGCTCCGGGGATGTAGTCGGCTACCGTCCTCTTCTCGGGGTTATCGAAGAGGGTATTCAGCAGAGAAAGAGGAGTCGTCCTTTATCCGAACCTTCGCCCGGTCCTCAGCTCCCGGCTCAGCCTCTTCATGATATCACGGAGGAGGACAGCGAGTTTGCACCTTCTCCGCACCCGTCCGGAAACCCTTCTGTTACTCATATCGACCGTCCTGACTTGGTTCGTAATCCATTTGCGGGTCATCCTGATCTGGATCCAAGTTCCCACGACATTACCTTTGAAGAGGTTACTGGTGAGCACCTTCTTCCCCGCAATCCCATGGTACGGGTGCTTGATGAGGCTAAGTCCTTAGATCTTGATCTACTTACCACTCGGATAGTTACCATGGGAGACGAGGCCAAGGCTAGTATTGATCGGGTGGCGGAGGAGACTAGGAAGCTGATGGGGCATCATGCCCGGCTGGTTAAGGCTGGAGAGGAGATTGGGAGTGCCAACATCCGACTAAGATTGATGGTTTCAGACCAGGCCAAACAGCTCGCTGACCAGGCCATTCATATTTCTCAGCATGAGGCTGCCTCCGGGCGATTGAGGAAAGCTATGGAGGAGGCTAGTAAGGCGGAACTGCGGAAGATGGAGGCCGCCTGCAAGGAACAGATAAATATGGCCATCTCGACAGTGGATGAGGTTCGGAGGGCGGATCTTGAGCGGGTAGAGGAGCTGTCGGGGAAGCTTGAAGCCGCAGAGCTTGCTCAGGTTAGGCTGAAGGAGGAGATGGAGGCGATGCGGAAATCCCTTCAGGCTGACTGCTCGAGATACCGTTTGGAGAGAGAAGCTGCTGTTGGAAGGTTGTCGGCTTCCGAGGCCCGGATGAGGGAGTTTGAGGAGAATGAGGGGATGATGGATGAAATGCTTCAGGACATGTACTTCCGAACTTGGAAGCAGGGCAACCTATCTTGGATGGATGATTATCCTAGGGTCATGGCTAAGATCTATCTTCGGGCTTTGGAGGAGGCTAAGGCCGATGCGGATACAGATGGTGGCGTGGTCTTCAGCATGGATGCGGTCACTGCTCAGTTTGCCAAGGAGGAGAAGGTGGCGGTGAAGGAAGGTATGCGGTTGCTTGCCGCTGAGGAGGTAGGCGTGCAGGTAGAGGATGACGATCAGGATAGTCAGGAAGCAGGAGCTGGTAAGTCTCCCTTTTTAGTTTCTCCATCAACTTGGTTTCTTATTGCTAATGAATCCTTTTTCTGACTGGACAGGGGGTCAACAAGACAAGGATAAAGCTCCACTGCAGCCGGCCCCTTGATTATACCTGGAAAAACTCTTTTTATGGATTTGACAGTGTTGTATATGTTAGTCGAAAAATAGTAAAGTAGCCTTTTGGTTGTAATATTTTGCCACTTGTAATAAATAGTCTTATTTTTGACGTGTAATTCTTTAACTTAAGCTGATTTTGTCGTCTTTTGAATGTTTGCTGTTATTTTGGCATGTCGTATGAGAAATATAGCTATGTATATTCTTGTAATTAAATTGTATTTGATGTCGGGTTCTGGTTTAAGACATAATTCCATGACTTGCAATGTTAGTGTATGGTGTGAACAAATTATAGTCATGCATTTGCACATAAAGGAAGAAAATACCGCCTTTCATGTTCTGTTTGTAGATAGTAGTTTCGAATATCTTGTATGACCGAGCATGGAAAGCAGTTGAATGCCCTGCCATCCGATTGTGAATCTCTGCATCCATTGGTGAGTATCTCCTACTCTGTATCCTGTACTTTATGGATTGTTATAGAGGATAGGAGGAAAGCTTTTTAAGTAAAATTGAAATATGTGAAATAGTAAAACTTTCAATCACGGAAGGCCTTCGATGTGCTTAAGTTCGTGGCAAACGGGTTTTGTAGTCACTTTCCCTAGCTGTGGGTCTTGGAGACATTTGTCACCCATCTTACGCCTCCGCGGGGAGTTAATTCTTTTTTACCACAGTCGCACTTAAGACACATCGGAGCCGAGATCGCGCACAGTAACTACCCGGGCCATTATGGCCCGTAATCATGGGTATTATTCGATTTACTGTGGCCGGCTAGCGTGGGTGCCGATCGTCAACTGTGAACTGCCCCTGGCTGGCCACACCTTATGTTGGGGCTTATAGTCGGTTCACAGTTGCCGGCGAGCCTAACGCCGTAATGAGCTGCCTCGGCTATAGTTGGCCTTCTCGGTGGCTTATAATCGGCTCATTACAGTTGGCTTTAAGGGCCGTCGCGAGCAATGAGTTAACCCGCAGCAGAGGGATGCTGGAGCAAAAGTGTCTCATTGGCGAGGACATAGATTCGCATAGTACCTGTTAGGTTTTGCCCAGGTGAAGTTGCGCCGTGGAGTGCTTTGAGTGGAGATGCCATTCGCGTAGGATTTTGTTCAACAGAAAAGGATAAAGTTAACAAGTTGCCAAGATATAAAAGGAACAAGTTAAAAAAGAGACAAAGTTTTTTAAAGTGGTTTGGCATGAAAAGGCCTACGTCCACTGATTCTCTTTGTTAATTCACTTCATATGGGCAGTACAAGTTTAAGAAAAGTATCGACGGAGGTGCTGGATGTTCCATGCCCTCTGGAACACCTCTCCGTCCACTGTTGACAAAATATAGGCTCCGTTGTGGAGATCTTTATGAATTACATATGGTCCATCCCAGATTGGGTCTAGTGCTCCGGGGCGAGGAAGATTCGCTTGAGGACAAGATCCCCTTCTTGTAAGGTACGATGCTTGACTTTGGAGTTGTATTGCGCTGCCACTTTCTGCTTGTGGGCTGCTGTTTTAAGGACTGCATCATTTCTTCTCTCCTCAACTAGATCCAAAGACATGTGGAGGAGCTCTTCATTCTCTTCCGGGTTATAGTGGATCCTACGGTGGGAAGGCACAATGGTTTCAACTGGGAGCATAGCCTCCGATCCGTATGCCAAAGAGAAAGGAGTGTGCCCCGTTGATGTTCTGAAAGATGTGCGGTAGGCCCACAGTGCCGTAGGGAGTTCATCCACCCAAGCGCCTTTTGACTTTTCGAGCTTCTTTTTGATCAGAGTTTTCAGAATTTTGTTGACTGCTTCGACTTGTCCGTTTGCCTGGGGATATGCTACGGATGAGAAGCTTTTATGAATTCTGTGTTCTTGGCACCAGTTGGCGAATTCCTCGCTGTCAAACTGAAGTCCATTGTCTGATATGATTTTGAGCGGGACTCCGTACCTGCATAGAACATTCTTGATTAAGAAGTTAATAACTTTTGCTGAAGATACTTTATTCAGAGGTTCCGCTTCCACCCATTTGGTGAAATAATCAACCGCCACTATAGCATATTTGGCCCCGCCTCGGCCCATCGGTAGCTCGCCGATTAAGTCAATTCCCCATATTGCGAAGGGCCAAGGGCTGGTCATTTGAGTAATCTCAGTTGTTGGTAGCCGTGGAATCTTAGAAAATTTCTGGCATCTGTCACACTTCTTGACGAAATCTAAGGCGTCCTTGCTTAAGGTGGGCCAGAAATATCCGTATCGGAGTATCTTTTTTGCTAATGTTTGCCCTCCGGTGTGATCTCCGCAGCTCCCCTGATGGATGTTGGATAAGATTTCCTTGGCTTCTCTCCCGGCGACACACCTTAATAACGGGTTAGAGAATCCACGCCGATAGAGGATGTCTTCTTGTATTGTGTAGCGGGATGCTTTCCTCAAGATTTTCTTGACTTCGTTACGCCCGTTGGGTAGAGTGCCACTTTGTAGGTAGTCTCGGATGGGAGTCATCCAAGTTGCTTCTTCGGTTGCAGCTATCAGATTTACTTGCTCAAAACTTGGGGCCAGTTGCTTTGAGATGGTTACTGCCCCGAAGATGGTGATGTCTCTCACACTTGCTTGCTTTGCTAATTCGTCGGCCTCTCGGTTCTCCTCCCGAGGGATATGTTTGACTAAGTAGTGGTCCAATCGGCTGAGAAGTAACTTGGTCTTCTTTAGATATGCTATGAGTCGTTCTTCTCGAGCTTGGAATTCTCCTAGTATTTGATTAACAATAAGTTGAGAATCGCTGTGAAGACACAAAGAGTTGGCCCCGATTTCTATGGCAATTTCTAGTCCAGCTATCACTGCTTCATATTCTGCATCGTTGTTGGTGGCAGCGAACTCCAACCTTATAGCATAGTGCAGTTTGTTTCCCCTGGGAGTGATTATTACCACACCTGCCCCCGAGCCTTGTTCGTTTGATGCACCATCCACAAAGAGATTCCACTTGATATCTTCTGTTATTTCCAATTGCTCCTGATCTTCGTTGGTAGTGAACTCTGCAATGAAATCAGCCATGGCCTGTCCTTTGATGGCGGTGCGAGGGTGATAGGTGATATCATACTGACTCAGTTCAATGCACCATTTAAGTAATCGCCCAGAAGTGTCGGGACGATGGAGTACCTGCCTCAGCGGTTGATCGGTCAGAACTTTGATGGAATGGGACTGGAAGTAGTGACGCAATTTCCGTGATGTGATTAGTAAACAGTATGCTAACTTCTCAAGTTTAGGATATCTGACTTCTGCCCCAGTAAACCTTTTGCTGACGAAGTAAACTGGTCGTTGCGTGTGGTTGTCTTCCCTTACCAAGGCAGCGCTTAGAGCGTGAGATGACACAGCAAGGTATAGATATAATTCTTCGCCTTCGCTTGGAGTCGAGAGTACCGGTGGTTTCTGGAGGTGTTCGATTAGGTTAAGGAAAGCGGTTAAGCATTCGTCCGTCCATTCGAACTTTCCTTTATCTTTCTTTAGAGCTTCGAAAAAGGGGACGCACTTGTCCGTTGCCTTGGAGATGAATCGGCTTAGGGCGGCCACTTTTCCATTTAGGCTTTGCATTTCCTTTCGGGTGGAAGGTATCTTGATATCCCTTAGCGCTCGGACTTGTTCAGGGTTTGCTTCTATCCCTCTGGCATGAACGATGAATCCTAAGAACTTTCCTGATGACACTCCGAAGGAGCATTTTAGTGGATTCAACTTCATTCCATATTGTCGAAGTACTTGAAACATCTTGCCTAGGTGGCTTACGTGATCTTTGGCTTTCCTTGACTTTACCAGCATGTCATCCACATATACTTCCATAGTTTGTCCTATTAGCCCCGCAAACATCTTGTTGACGAGGCGCTGGTAGGTGGCTCCTGCATTTTTAAGTCCGAAAGGCATTACCTTATAGCAGTATAAACCTCGGTCGGTGATGAAACTAGTGTGGTCTTGGTCGGGAGCATGCATAGGAATTTGGTTATATCCTGAGTATGCGTCCATAAAAGATAGGAGCTCGTGCCCGGCTGTGCTGTCTACAAGTTGGTCGATTCTGGGTAGTGGGAAGCAATCCTTTGGGCAGGCGTCGTTTAGGTTGGAGAAGTCGATGCAGGTCCGCCACTTCCCATTAGCCTTCTTTACCAGTACCGGATTGGCGATCCATTCCGGGTAAACAGCTTCTCGTATGAAGTCATTGGCGAGTAGATTCTTTACTTCTTCATCGAGGGCTGCTGATCGCTCTGCCCCCATACTTCTCTTTTTTTGTTTTACAGGCGCCTTGGTAGGATCAATGTTTAATACGTGGCATGCTATGTCGGGGGAGATTTCGGTCATGTCAGCGTGTGACCAAGCGAATACATCCAAGTTGTGGCGGAGAAAATCGATGAGTTGTTCCTTCAATTCGGCTTTTAGTTGGGACCCAATTTTCAATAGTCTACTTGAGTCGTGCTTGTCTACAGATATAAACTCCATAGCCTCTGCAGGCTCGGTGGTGGCCTCCTCCTCTTTGTCCCTAGGGTCTAATTCATTGAACGGGTCGCTGGTATATCGAAGAGGAGGGGCTTTCTTTAGTTGCTATGCTTCTAGACTTTTTGTGCAGAGGGCAATCTCTACACCCTTCCCTTTATCCTTCCTGTGGTTGTTGCGAAGTTCAGTCACATAGCAGCCTCGAGCAACGTCCTGGTCTCCTTCCACTTCCCCTACTCCATTGTCTGTTGGGAATTTCATTTTTAGGCACCATGGGGCTAAGACAATTTGGAAGTCAGACAAGGATGGCCTTCCTAAGAAGGCGTTGTAGGCCGACTGGTTTTCTATTAGCACAAACGTCTGTTCCGTACAACGGAGCGGGGATGGCTTCCAATCTCAATAAAGAGGTCCAGTTGCCCGAGGGGCATCTTCGCATCTCTAGTGAAGCCGTGTAGTGGTTTATCGCAGGGGGATACATCCTTCATTGATAGCTTCATTTTGTCGAATGCGTGTTTGAACAGGATGTTTACCGAGCTTCCAGTGTCTACCAGGATTCGGTATACTTCGGCGGGACCAAGTCGGGCAGAGATGACCATGGGATCCATGTGAGGGTACTGCCTTCCTTCTAGGTCACGCTTACCGAACGTGATGTCATTACTTTCTTTCCGCTTCGGGTGGCGCTCTTCTATAACCGAATTGACATAGTCTTTATTGTCTCTAAGCGACTTTCCGTATCTTTCCATCTCTTTCCAGCTTCTGTCTGCGATGTGTGGCCCTCGTGAGATGGTATGGACCACTATCTTTTCTTGGCTAGAGCTGCTAGCGTTGCGGTTTCCTCTATCGGCCCCCGGTGAGGGTAGCCTTGGGTTTTCATTGGCAGGAGCTGGGGTCCTGTCCTGACCTTTTACATAACGTTCCAGTTTCTTTCTTCTGATGTGTTCCTCAATCAGATCTCGAAGATGATGGCATTCGTTGGTATCATGCCCGTGAGATTCGTGGAAGCGGCAGAATTTTCCAGACTTCTGTGCGTTATCTGATTCTTTCTTGTATGGTGGGCGTTTGTATCTAACTTCGCCTTGGGTGGCAAGGAAGATATTTTCAACGGTCTCGTTCAAAGGGGTGTAAGTGTCGAATCTTGGTCCTGGCCGATATAGGCGCTTTTCTCCCTTCTTGCCCCCAGCATTGTCTCTGGAATCATTTCTTCGAACGTCCCTTTCCACAGCAGGGGCGTTGCCATGGGTTGTCTTATTTTGCTGTCCTGACTGCCCCTCAACGGCAGCATCCTCAAGCCTCATGTATTTCCCGGCTTCATGGAAGAAATCGGGTAAAGTAGCTGGTTTTTCTTTTGTCAACCTTCTAGCAAATTTAGTGTCCGGATGCACACCACTGCAGAGGGCCATTAGGATAAGCTTCTCATCGGCATCTTGGACTGCGGCTGCTGCGGCGTTGAATCTGGTTAGGTATTGCTACAGCTTTTCTCCAGGTTTCTGTTTGACGCTGGATAAGGAATACGCGTCTTTAGGTTGCTCCACATGAATGCGGAACTGACTGATAAATTTTTCTTTCAACATTTCCCACGAGCTGATGGATCCTTGGGGTAGATGACAGAACCAGGAGGTAGCAAGATCTGCTAAGAAGAGCGGAAAGCATTTGCACAGTACTCCCTCCGTCGCTCCACTCATGAGCATATGTTGCGTGTACCTCTGTAAGTGTACAACGGGATCAGAGGTTCCTTTGTAGGGTTCCATTGTTGGCATCTTCCATTCTCGGGGGGTGATAGCAATTTCGATATTGCGGGCGAAAGGGCTGGTTACCCTAGCGCCTATCCCTCGATCTCTTTGCTCCCGTTGGACACACTCTCTGAATAAGCGTGCCATCCTTTCATCAGAACTTGGAGCAGATAGAAATGAGTTTGGTTCTGTTCTGTGGGATTGATTCCGTCCAGATGACCTGTAGGGATGGTATCGTCTATCATTCCTCATATTTTTCAGTGGCTGCCATTGATCTTCTGGGAGCATGCTTGGGTCAGCTACAGTTGGCCCTTGCCTTGATCTCCCCCTGTTGGGTTCTGATCTAAGCACTTCCTCGGGTCCAACTTCGGGCTGAACTCTAGCTCGGCCCCGTTCACTGGCGTTTCTGTGGTTAGGCAGCATGACAGGCTCAGCTACAGTTGACCTTCGCCCGGTACCTTCCCCGTTGGGTTCGGTACCAAACGTTTCCTCAGGCCTAACTTCGGGCTGTACTCGGTCTCGGCTCCTACCACGGCTACTTCTGCCGTTAGCTCCTTCGAAGAAGGAAGATCTTTGTTGTCTCTGAGATCCTCCAGACTGGGACTCGCCCCATGATTCAGTGTTGCGGTTGGATTCTTCAGCGTCCCTTAAGCGTGACATGAGATGGTCCACCAAGGCTTCCTGCTGGGATGTGAAGCGGTTAGTTACTTCAACCACAACTCTGTCCAGATCTGCTCTAGTAATTGCTGCAGGCTGTTCTGTGGCAGGAGTAGTTGGGTTAGCCTGTTCTTCATTTGTTACTGTTGCTGGAGGAGGACGATTTACTTGATTCATGACAGCTGGATCTGGAAGACTGCTGGATGTGATGTTTTTTCCTTTGTTAACATCTTTTCTCTGTTTGGGAGGCATGTTTTCCAAGTGGCGGACGATGCTGTTAGGAAAACTTGTTAAGAGGATGAAGCTGAAGCTTCGAGTTTCTAGTTCTCAATGAAAGCACCAAAAATGTTTGCACAAAAAATGGACAAACACCTCAAAGTTGTATGATTTAGTAGATCTTATGTTATTCTTAGCGATTTGAGTGATTTATGCAAATATATGAAAAACAGGGGCTAAACTGTAAAAAGACACGCAGATTTATAGTGGTTCAGCCAGAATGTGCCTACGTCCACTTTATATGTTATTTCTCTTCTCTTCTTTTGATTACAAGTACAAAGCTTTTATACAAGTAAAAGAAAGTTGTTTGAAAGTTCTCTCCGTGCTTGAGCTCTCAAAACTTGTCCCCCATTGTTGTACCCCTGCCCCTCTATTTATAGAGTGAGGCTGGGGGTAGGGGTCTTGGAGGTATATAGCAGCTGGTGGGCCTGGGCTGCTACAATCTGGCCTGGCAATGCTTTGGCTCGGTAGGACTTTGGTTCGGTGGTTGGAGATGAGATTTGGATCGGCAATGAGTTGGTTCGGTGGTTGGAGATGAGGCTTGGACCGGCAATGAGTTGGTTCAGTGGTTGGAGATGAGGCTTGGATCGGCAATGAGTTGGTTCGGTGGTCTCCGTCCGGTGATTAAGCTTGGATCGGTAATGAGTTGGTTCGGTGGTCTCCGTCCGGTGATTAAGCTTGGATCGGCAATGAGATGGTTTTGTGGTAAAGTTTGTTCTGTGGTCTTCGTCCGGTGATGAGGCCAGTTCGGTGTGGGCTAGGCTCGATGGTGAGAAATAGCCCAACACCCTCTCTTTCCCCCATTTTTCTTTTAGCTTGAAAGTGTTAGAAAATGAAAATGAATGAAGAGGAGTTGGAGGAGGATTTAGGGTATTATGTTGGGTTAGTGGGCTGAAACCCAAACCCAAAGCCCAAAATAGAAAAATAGAAAAATTCTACTCAACTCCAAACATATCGATGTTTATACTCATAAAGGTCGCAAACACCATTTTGGACTCAATGGTAGGGTCTCGAGTCCTAATTTGACTGTTTACAAAAAGTAGCATTTCAGACTTTAATCCGACTAACGATGCCATATTTAAATTTCAATATTTAAATATACAATCGCAAAATATGCGAGTTGTTACAGACTCCCCTCCTTAAAGAAATTGCGTCCTCACAATACTTAAGAAGAAAATAAAAAGTAACAACTGTTAACCGGCACCTTGGTCCGGCTACAAGACGACAGTTGAAGAAATTATCGTTAGCACTAGACAAGATTCTGACTAAGAAGAGCCTGAGCATATACAGGTTTGATGCAATCGACATGTTTTGGCATTTAGGTACGTTTCGGCAAGAATAGACCAACTAGCTTGAGATTGCCCTATATGGGCCAAGTCACCTTGGCCTTGAGCCCGTGAAGGAAGTCCAACCCATCTTCTTCTATAAATAGAAGGGCAGGGGCACAATGAAATGGATCTTTTTTCGAGAAAACTGGGGAGACTCTACCGCTCTCAAGACTCATCCTCTTTACTTAGCAATTGTATTCAAGTGTTTGGTCTACGGATTGTATCTGTAATCAATCATCAAGTAAAGCAATAAAGTTTAACCTCAAAGTGGACGTAGGCAATTACGCTGAACCACTATAAATCCGGTGTTCTTACTTTCTACATTTAAATTAGCATATTCTTCCTTGTTTAATTTAACTTCATCGCTTACATCTCTACACAATCTTTCTCAATGAGGTTAGTGACCAATTTTGGTGCTAACACTTTGGTGCTTTCACTGAGAATTGAATTCTCAGCTTGATTGGATCTCATCATCTACTAGTGGATTTCCATATTCGCGAGATAGATCCAGTTGATTACTAGGAAACTTCCTATTCTACTCAAATTTGAAAGAAATCCAAAGGAAGCTGATAGCCGTATTCATAGAAACCAAGTCTATGTAAGATATGGGGACTGGACGTTGAAGTTTGCAGTCATGTTGAATAAAGGCCGACCCCCCTCTGAAGGCAATTTAGCCGATCGCCCCAGAAAAGGAGTATGCCGACCACTCCAGAAAAGGTGTATGCCCATCGCTCCAGAGAATTCCCATGCCGAGCAGAATTCCCATGCCGAGCAGCATCCAGGCCGAGCAGAGCTCCCATGCCGAACAGAATTCCCATGCCGAGCAGCATTCCCATGCCGAACAGCCTTGGCCGAACAGCTTTGGCCGAACCACTCCAGGCCGATCCACTTTGGTCGAACAGCCTTGGCCGAACAGCTTTGGCTGAACCACTCCAGGCCGATCCACTTTGGCCGAACAGCCTTGGCCGAACAGCTTTGGCCGAACCATTCCAGGCCGACCATACCTCTAGGCCGAACGCTCTTCCAGGCCGATCCATACCTCTATGCCGAGCACCTCTATAATGCCGAACGGTATTGTATGCCAAACGAATCGGTTGTGCCGAACAAGAAAGAATGCCGAGCACCTTTGTAATGCCGAACGGTATTGTATGCCGAACGACTCGGTTGCGCCGAACGAGAACGAATGCCGAACACCTCTGGAATTAAGTTACACCGGTCCCTTATACGACCCCTATTTTCAAAAAAAAATATTTTCGGGTACGACCCAAATTTTCAAAAACGAGGCTAATTTTTTTTTTCGGGGGGAAACCCCCTCGAACCCTACCCGCAGCGCAGTGCCTCTGGATAGTGAAATCAAAACTCAACTTAATAAAGGAACATTCTATCCACTTCCTTAACATCCCATGATCGACCAGGGCGTAGAGGATCTAGCGGCAGCTTATGAACGACATCAAGGGAACGGCCAAGCAACCGCTATTGAAATGGTACTCCCAAAGGTTGGAGAACATAGATGATATGACTCTAGCAAACGCCAAGATGACTCCAGGCACCATTCTTCGCTGACCCAGCACTTCGAATTTAGTGACTCCAAGCAAACAAATGTTTGGCTCTAAGCAATTTATTCCAAATACTAATAAGGGTATCATACTGATCGCGTTTGAGGAAAGTCAACCTCCAAATATATTTTGGTAGCTAGTTAGCTAAAGAGCCTCCTACGACTATGGATCGTTTTCTTTTACAAAATGAATCAGAACTAAAGTGAGGCGGAGTGGAGCATACTAGGAAAAATAACAATGCAGGCCTGTCGGCTAAGGACATTGATTCGAGTAGACAAAACAAGATCTCAAAATTCGACTCATATGCTCTTTGATAGTTTCAATCGATAGCCTCTACTTGGAAGCTCACGACTCAAATTGGTACTGGAAACTAACCTCGAGAGAGCCCATCGAAGTCCAGAGAAAATCGGAGGAATCTTGTATATTCCAAGATGCACACTGATCCTGACACTGGCGATTACAAACACCTCCGAGGTGTGATCGAAAAGCTTTTTCGGAAAAGAAAGCTTCAGTAGTACATGCAAGCCTCATAGAAGGGCGAGCCAGGAACTGCGGATGCCCATCAATAAAGAACTATAATTAATAATTGAACCGTTGGCAGTTGGCATCCCGCTAGAAGGGGCTAGGGGTAGAGTTAAACAGCAAGCACACGATGCTGCTCCACTTATCAATGAGATTTATCCCAAACTTCTTTGGATTATTTTCTATTTCAATTTGAAATGTGCTTTGAATTGCAACAGACTTAAACTAAACTTATTTTAAAACGATGCAGGCGACCAAGTACTCAAAGTAGGCTTCCAACCAATCCACGCAGACCTTAATCGGATTTGTGGAGTTTCATCAAGACGAGCATGATTCGTTCGCTCATTATCAACCATGTGCCTTTGATTTGGGGCCAAGGACTAGAGATTGAAAAGCTCATCACGGTCAGAGCCCAATACAAAGCCAACATAACCGACCATCCATCCATCGACCTCCACATTTGACTTGGAGACCTAAAAAGGCTCGGAATGAATATGGCCCGATCATCCACTCCAATCGAGTATTAGAACAAAGTTCGACAAAATAAAGATACCCCTCATGAAGCTCAATGACGCCGGGGATCCGCCTAAAGTGGACGTGATTTGATCATCTACACATCAAATCCTACCCTGAACACGAAAGGTTGTTCGAAAGCCCAACTTGAAGTAGCTATGGTAGACTGCCTACTCGCTAACCATCGCTCTTAATACATGGATGCGACTGCACCGTGAAACATATGCAACTTACTTTGTCTACCCAGTAATCCATCATCCTCGTTTTCTGGAAAGAGATACGAAGCAAATTGTGCGAGACCTGATTATCCAACCCCAGCATGGATGCGATCCAACCATCTGTCATATACCTCCTTCCTTGACTTGATTGGAAGAGCTATAATCACCAAGTGGACGAGAATCGACCGTCCATTTTCAAAGTTTCATCCTTGATGCTGGGGGCAGAATCCCATTCCATGAGCAAACATGGTTCGATTGTTCTTCCGACAACATTAGCCTCGATACGGTAGATGAAATATAAATTGAAGGGTGGAAATACGACTACTCTCAATAACAACCTCCAAGTCCCCAGAGTGTGGACTGGAGTACTCTAAGTCCCCAGAGTGCGGACTCGAGTATATACGACAACCTTCAAGTCCCCAGAGTGCGGACTGGAGTACTCTAAGTCCCCAGAGCGCGGACTAGAGTATAAATGACTCAAACCTCCAATTCCCCAGAGTGCGGACTGGAGTACTCTAAGTCCCCAGAGCGCGGACTAGAGTATAAATGACTAAAACCTCCAAGTCCCCAGAGTGCGGACTGGAGTACTCTATGTCCCTAGAGCACGGACTAGAGTATAAGCGACTTAAACCTCTAAGTCCCCAGAGCGTGGACTAGAGTATAAATGACTTAAACCTCCAAGTCCCCAGAGTGCGGACTGGAGTACTCTAAGTCCCCAGAGCGTGGACTAGAGTATAAATGACTAAAACCTCCAAGTCCCCAGAGTGCGGACTGGAGTACTCTAAGTCCCCATAGCGCGAACTAGAGTATAAACGACTTAAACCTCCAAGTCCCCAGAGCGCGGACTAGAGTACTCTAAGTCCCCAGAGCACGGACTAGAGTATAAATGACTCAAATCTCCAAGTCCCCAGAGTGCGGACTGGAGTACTCTAAGTCCCCAGAGCGTGGACTCGAGTATAAATGACTCAAATCTCCAAGTCCCCAGAGTGCGGACTGGAGTACTCCATGTCCCCAAAGCGCGGACTCGAGTATAAATGACTTAAACTTCCAAGTCCCTAGAGTGCGGACTGGAGTACTCTAAGTCCCCAGAGCGCGGACTAGAGTATAAATGACTTAAACCTCTAAGTCCCCAGAGCGCGGACTAGAGCATAAACGACTTAAACCTCCAAGTCCCCAGAGTGCGGACTGGAGTACTCTAAGTCCCCAGAGCGCGGACTAGAGTATAAATGACTTAAACCTCTAAGTCCCCAGAGCGCGAACTAGAGCATAAACGACTTAAACCTCCAAGTCCCCAGAGTACGGACTGGAGTACTCTAAGTCCCCAGAGCGCGGACTAGAGTATAAATGATTTAAACCTCTAAGTCCCCAGAGCGCGGACTAGAGTATAAATGACTTAAACCTCCAAGTCTCCAGAGTGCGGACTGGAGTACTCTAACTCCCCAGAGTGCGGACTCGAATATAAGCGAATCAGATCTCCAAGTTCCCTGAATATGAACTATGACATAGATGACTTGAATTTGTCAAATCCCTGACATACGGGCTAGAAAGTATTCTAAGTGCTCGAAGCATAGAATGGAAGTTCAACGACTCCCGAAGAGTTTTCGAGTTATATGAAGATGGACTGAGAAGTCTATGTTACTCACAACTGCTTAGATTAAAATCACAATCACAAAGAAAACTGAACAATAAGAGTCTTTTGTAAGACAGAAAAAGGAACTAAACCTTATTCAGAAATGAGTTTCTATTACAACCCCTCCAAAGTTCAGAGTCGACATTCTATTTACAAGGTCTAAGGAAATAGATGAAAATAATTACATGACTTAAACTAACTCTCGTTGAACGAGGATAGTAATCACTTCTTGTGCTTCTTCAACTTCTTTCCAGACGGCTCCTCTCCGGAGCATTTACCCTTGGTACTCTCCTTTTATAGAGGGGTAGCAACTGAAGGAGTATGAGTGCCTTCCATGGGCTTGGACCCGCCAGGAAGGATGACCTTCAACGGCTTGTTCAAAGGATCGTCCAAGTCCACACTCGAGGCTCTACTATGACCTTGACCGTCTCCTCCTTCTCTTTCTCGAGCTTCTCCTCCATGCTCAATTCAGATGTGTGCTCAGGGGCGTCTGTAATTTCTACTTCATAACCCCCGTTGGTAGGAAAGGAGGTTTCAGACTTGTCTTCATCATGCGCTCCGATCACCTGAGCATCTGGACCAGGAGCCTCCCTTGCGTTAGTGGCTTCACTGGTTTTCTCCCCCACTTCCTTGGCGAGATCGCTCCTCGGAGTGGGCTCGGGGTCAGAACGGCCTGCACAAAATCATGGAAAACAAGCATTAGAATGCAATAGTCCTGCATAAAGAATAACAACTTTCGAAATCTTAAAGAGAAGGATTATCTACCAGGTTCAGGCAAACTCTCAGCCATCCGGGGGGTCTCACCCTCTGGAATGGGAGACAGAATGCGGACTAAAGTACTCTAAGTCCCTGAGTGCGGACTAGAGTATAAATGACTAAAAAACTTCTACGTCCCCAGAGTGCGGACTACAGTACTCTCAGTCCCCAGAGCATGGACTAGATGATAGACGACTTCAGAAAAATCCCTAAATCCCAGAAGCGGACCAGATTACTCTGAGTTACCAAAGTGCGAACTAGAGTATAAACGAGTTGACGAAAATCTCTACGTCTCGAACTGTGGACTAAAGCATAAACCGTTCGACAAATCTCTAAGTCCCCGGAGCGTGGACTGAAGCATGAACACAAATTGGGCGTGAGTCAACCGGGGGAGAATAACACTAAGTCACCAGAATGCAGAGTGGTGTATAAACATCGATAAATAGACGAGTGGATTCCGACCATTTTCTATTCCTCAAACTTCGTCCTGGAATCGACAGGAGGATTATTAACCCGCTGAGGATGGAGTTCGACCATCCAACTAGTGACCTGGCCAAATCAATGCTGGGGGCAGGAGTACAAAACACTAAAAAGCCGAATACGACAGCTTACTATAGCTCTAGCATGGCGTTCTTTATAACTTGAGGTAGCGACTGCAGGGAGGCCTCAATAAAGAACCAATCGAAACGGCATCCAAAGCTACGAGCAACCTACTATATCATACCTCAGACCAAGGGTCAATGCCGATCCGCACCAAGCACATACGAATGTGACTCGGATGTTTTTTGAAAAACTATGACCCCTAGAGTATGGAAGGGAGGGTAAACCACGAATACTTGGACAAAAATTCTCCAGCACCCTCGTTCGATTTGTCAGGAGGAGTATGAAACTGGATGAGCATAACCCGACTGCATTTGTAGCCAACTTCACCCCGAGATCTGATTACAGAGCGTGAACCAAAGTGGACGTGGATGACCATCCACTGTCCAAATTACGCCCTGAAACTTACGTGGCATCAAAGTATTCTTCTTGGAATGAAAAACCACGATAAAATCCAAGATAGGCGAGACCTAGTCTCCCATCGACTGACATGATCCCACGATTCAACGGGAAAGAGAGTAAAGCTAAAGTGGGCGTGGCTGGCCTTCATACTTATCGGTATATGCCCCAGACCTGGGGGCACGAGCGAGAAGCAAGATGAATGTGAACCGACTATTCACCGATCACCTCTATGTCTTTGGAGTTTAGGTGAGAACATAAACATAGCTAGGATGAGACTCAACCGTCCATGCAGTACATTTATCAACCCGAGACTGGGAGCAGACGCATGGTCATCCAAAGACTGGCTACGATAGCTCAGTATTGAAACTTGTATATAGTGCTTACAGCTACTCAAGGCTACGACCGAAAGGATGCCTAGAGATAGAATCATTAAATCGATACCTTAGCTCATGGGCAATTGACTTTCACTCCAACCCGAAGGACGGGTAAAGGATCATGAATGCATTGAATAGAAAGTGCGTTACTTGAATATTCAAGTAAATTCAAACTCATAGCAAGATCCATCTATACAGTTGCACGTAACTCGAGGCTGACCCCTACTCGACATTTCCTTCAATGCACTTTTAAGCCTGATATTTGGCCATTTGCTGATAATCTGTTAGAGCATTCAGAGGCCTTCACTATTAGACTTAATAACTCATGACAAGACTCTAGGATTCGACCAGAGTCACCATCAACATTGGCCATCCCAACCATATTTCATATTGAATGTTATGCAAAATAGTTACATCAAAACTCAAAGAATCTGGGATGGCACCTGCTAAGCTGACAGTCGATATTACAGCCAGCCATGGCGATCCTTTCCGGGTGCTGAGTATCGAATCATAGCTTAGGGCAATGATGATAAAATAATTAGTTGGATTTTTATGAATAAATGATGATATGTTCCCTTCGACCCATTTTGACATGCATGTGTGATTTCACCAACTATCGTGAGCCATGCATTGGATATCGACCCGAAGCTACAAAAGCTAGCACAATCTCTATTGATTTCATCATGAAAGCTCCACTCTTACTTTTAGGCTCACCCCATCAACGTCTATGCCTACCAGCCGTTGCGACATGGCATACAATGACCTGAGACGTCTGAAAGACTGCTTAAATAGAATATCGAACTAAGCTAATTCGATATCACTTATTTCCCACGAAGGGCTATCCAAGGACGGAAATTAGCAGACCTCACACCCAAATTCACTACCTTAGATGACTACTCGAAGAGTAGCAGAGAACCAACCATAAGATGGAAAATGTACGCGGATGGAGCATCCACTGATCAGTGTTATGGCGTAGAACTCATGTTAATGACTCTCGAGGACGATTGATCTGCTACGTCCTGAAACTCAATTTCCCTGTAACCAATAACGATGCTTATTATGAAGCCTCCACCAACCTCAAACTTGCTAGAGAATTTGAAGTGGAAACTTTGCATATCTTTTGTGATTCCTGATTGATAGTATGCAAAGTTAAGGAGGTTGATCTCGCTATGGGGCATTATCTTGCCTTTTATCTCGGCCAGGTCCAAGAGCTACCTACCAACTTCACGTATTGCATCATTACACACATACTTAGCGAACAAGATGAAAAGAGTCCAGTCACTGGCCAAGTTGGCCAGTTTTAGGGACGCGCAATGGACATACATTGTTTCGGTTAAAATATTTAATATTCCAAGCATTAACGGGTGGAGATCGACTAAGTCTTGGAGACAAAGCCCGAAAAGGTGTCATGGTTGACTCCTATCAAAGACTATCTACAATGAGGAATTCTTACTGAACGGAGGAATGGAAAACGATAGATCCTCCTCAAAGCTTCACGCCAAATCATCCAAGAAGAAGTCGTGTGTAGAAAGGAGTTTATCCATCCCCATGCTTAGGTGTATCTCCCATGATGATATCTTGAGCAAAGTCTATGAAGAAGAATGTGCCGATTACATCAAAGGGAAAAAACCCTGATAAAGAAAATACTCTACTATGGGTATTACTGGCCAACTATCAATCTAGATGCGGTTGATCATGCTAGACAATGCGATGAGTGCAAGATGTTTGCAAAAACTCTGGGAACCCCGCCGATGGAAATTACTCAAATGGCTGGTCCGTAGCCGTTTGCCACTTTGGGGCATTGACATCATCGTCTTCTTTCCGATCCTAAAGGTGGTGTGGAATACGCCATCATAGCAGTTGATTGCTTCACCGAATAGGCAGATTAACCATGACCAAGATGAAGAAAATAATCAACTTCATTGTCCGTAACGCCATCTGTCCTTATGACCTTCTAATGAATAGGATGAAGATGTGAACAAAATCATAAAGCCTGTTCTGAAGAAAAGTTTGGAAAAGGCTAGAGGTAAATGGGTGGATGAACTCCCAACAACATTATGGGCTTATAGAACTACCCATGGGTCCGTGACTGGCCGTACTCCATTCACCCTTGCTTACTGTTCTGAGATCGTTATCCATGTAAAACTTGAAGTCCGCTCTCGTCAAGTGGCTGATTACAACCCTTATTTCACATAAAATACAAATAAGGAATCGCAATTGAATTGCTATTAAACTAGATGGAATTGGCAATGACTTGTGAGCATATAAAATGCATTCGAGAGCCAATGGCAAGAACATGTACCCAAACATGCATGTGTACATGCAAAAAAGTTCGACTTCTTGAAATCAACATAAATTGAATTCTCGCTTAGGGTTATTAAGAAAAGACTAGATCAGATAGCCGAAGCTTACTAGCACTATAGAATCAGACACGGATGGCCACTGATAAACTACAACCCTGGATTTATAACATTGGGAATCGACCAAGCATCATGATGACCAAAGAAGGGTACGACACCTTAGGAGGATAAAATTAAAGGATAATGACTGTTCAAGGGACACGATGGATTTCTTTCTAGAGACATGTAATACTCGCTGATTCAAAGCATGTCGTGTTGCTTCACACGACACACTTTGGGGGGCAAGTGTTAAGCGGCACCTTGGTCCGACTACAAGATGACAGTTAAAGAAATTATCGTTAGCACTAGACAAGATTCTGACTAAGAAGAGCCTGAGGATATACAGGTTTGATGCAATCGACATGTTTTGGCATTTAGGTACGGTTCGGCAAGAATAGACCAACTAGCTTGAGATTGCTCTATATGGGCCAAGTCACCTTGGCCTTGAGCTTGTGAAGGAAGTTCAACCCATCTTCTTCTATAAATAGAAGGGCATGGGCACAATGAAATGGATCTTTTTTCGAGAACACTGGGGAGACTCTGCCGCTCTCAAGACTCATCCTCTTTACTTAGCAATTGTATTCAAGTGTTTGGTCTACGGATTGTATCTTAATCAATCATCAAGTAAAGCAATAAAGTTTAACCTCAAAGTGGACGTAGGCAATTACGCTGAACCACTATAAATCCGGTGTTCTTACTTTCTACATTTAAATTAGCATATTCTTCCTTGTTTAATTTAACTTCATCACTTACATCTCTACACAATCTTTCTCAATGAGGTTAGTGACCAATTTTGGTGCTAACAACAACCATACTAAGGTATAACAACATAAAAGAAGAAATTTTGAAATGAGAAGTTCACCTTAAGGAGCACGAGAGAGTAAGTCCGGATGTGTTCGCTCGTTGAATTCTCTGGATTCCCAAGAGCAATCCTTAGGATTTGAGGACCATTGAACTTTCACAAGAGGAACATCTTTATTTCGAAGGCGTTTAACCTCCGTAGCAATGATACTAATAGGATGTTGCTCATAAGTCAAATTAGGCGAAACTTCAATTTCTTCAATAACACCGGGCTCAAGAATAGAATCAGAATCTCTAAGGCATTTCCGTAGTTGAGGGACATGGAATACGTCATGAATAGCAGAAAATTGAGCCGGTAATAAAAGGCGATAAGCCACGGAACCAATGCGTTCGGTGATGGGAAATGGACCAATATATCGAGGTGATAATTTTCCCGAACGACTGAAACGCACAGCACCCTTCATAGGCGAAACACGAATAAACACCAAATCTCCCACAGAAAATTCCAAATTCCTTCTTCGGTTATCGGCATAGGATTTTTGTCTATTTTGAGCTTCTTTCATCCTATGATGAATAAGGTCAATCTTTTCTGTGGTATCACGAATAAAATCTGGACCTAAAACCAGCTTCTCACCGGCTTCAAGCCAACATGAAGGAGATCGGCATGGCCTTCCATAGAGTGCCTCAAAAGGAGCCATACCAATACTAGATTGGAAGCTATTATTATAAGAAAACTCAACAAGGGAAATATGATCTTCCCAACTTCCACCAAAAACAAGAACACATGCACAAAGAAGATCTTCAAGAGTTTGATTCACACGCTCCGTTTGTCCATCGGATTGAGGATGATAAGCGGTGCTAAAATTAAGCTTTGTTCCCAAAGCTTTTTGAAGACCTTTCCAAAATCCACTAGTAAATAATTGATCATGATCACTAACAATAGAAGTAGGAACTCCATGCAATTTAACAATTTCTTTGACATAAAGTTTAGCCAAAAGAGATACGGTCCGATTGGACCGAACGGGAAGAAAATGGACGGATTTTGTAAGTCTATCTACTATCACCCATAAGCTATCATGACCCGAACGAGAACGGGCCAGGCCATCAATAATGTCCATGGAGACTTGATCCCACTTCCATATTGGAATGTCCAAAGGTTGCAATAACCCACCAGGCCTTTGATGCTCGGCCTTTATGAGTTGGCAAGTCATGCAACGCTTAATGAAGTTAGCAATATCGGATTACATTCCATCCCAAATAAAGGCGTTTCATATCCGCATACATTTTACTACTACCGGGATGAATGATAAATTTAGAACGATGAGAATCTTCTAAAATGTCTTTACGAAGATCACAAATGTTTGGCACAATAAGTCTACCAAACTTTTGAATACTGCCACGATCATCAATATTGAAGTCTTTCAAACCTTCGATATCAATTTTATCCCTACAACTTTGGCTAAGAAGAGCCAATTCGAGATCATGCTTTTGAGCTTCAAGAATGCGGTCTAAAAGAGAAGGATGAGCCTCAAGGCT
Organism: Allium fistulosum; assembly: GCA_030737815.1. Classification (NCBI taxonomy): domain Eukaryota; kingdom Viridiplantae; phylum Streptophyta; class Magnoliopsida; order Asparagales; family Amaryllidaceae; genus Allium; species Allium fistulosum. Next base: position 369,398,459 of record CM060902.1, on the reverse strand, counting down.
ACATAAAACAAGAGATGAACATGAATTGGATTCACGATCTCGAATCTCACGTGTGGATAAAATCTTGAGATCATTCCACTCGGATATCATCATGGAAACAACCGCTTGTTGCTTTCGGCTAAGGACATCGGCAACACGATTTCTCTTTCCGGGAGTATAGAGAATATCAAGATTATAAGATGCAAGGAATTCGAGCCAACGTTGTTGACGCAAATTAAGTTCCTTTTGAAAGAACAAATACTTCAAAGATTTATGATCGGTGTAGAGAACAAATTTCTCTCCCAAAAGACAATGACGCCAAATTCTAAGGGCGAAAACAATAGCCGCGAGCTCTAAATCATGAGTGGCATATCTAGTCTCGGCAGGCTTTAATTGCCTGGAAGCATAAGCGATAACACGTTCACTTTGCATGAGAACGGCTCCCAAACCAACACGACTAGCATTGGTATAAACAATAAAGTCTTGGTTCACTTCGGGAATCACAAGAATAGGAGCATCGGAAAGGAGTTCTTTTAATTTCTGAAAAGTAGCTTCACATTTGTCTGACTAAATGTATTTAACTCCCTTCTTTGTCAAACTAGTAAGAGGTACAGAAATTTTAGAAAAGTCTTTTATGAACCGACAGTAATAGCCCGCTAATCAAAGGAAGCTACGAATTTCCGTCACACTCCGGTCTCTTCCAATTTTGAATCGCTTCAATCTTTGAAGGATCCACGGAAATTCCGGATTCAGAAATAATATGTCCTAAAAATTTCACACGAGATTGCCAAAAGTGGCACTTAGAAATTTTTTCTTTCAATTGATTGCTCCTAAGAGTTTATAACACAACCTAAAGATGTTTTTCATGCTCCTCCTCGGTTTTAGAATAAATAAAAATATCATCGATAAAGATGAGAACAAATCGATCGAGGAAGTCTTTGAAAACTTAGTTCATAAGGTCAACGAAATAAGTTGGAGCATTCGTTAAACCAAATGGCATAACAAGCCATTCATAAGATCCATAACGAGTACGGAACGATGTCAAAGGAATACTATCCTCTGCAATTCGAAGTTGATGGAAACCGGTTGCTAAGTCTAACTGTGAGAAGACTCTAGCACCGCTAAGTTGAACGAATAGATCATCAATCCGAGGTAAAGGATATTTATTCTTGATGGTGAGATCATTAAGCTTGCGGTAGTCAACGCAAAGCCTAAGTGTACCATCAAATTTCTTCACAAAGATAGCTGAAGCTCCCCATGGGGAGGAACTAGAACGAATAAACTGTTTCGCTTCCAATTCGGATAATTGTTTACGCATCTCCTCATTTTCCTTATTAGACATACGATAAGGAGGACGAGTGATAGGTAGAGCTCTAGGGATTAGATTAATTTTGAACTCAATTGCTTGCTTAGGTGGTAATCCTAAAACGGGCTCAAATATATCAGGAAATTCACGAACAACGTGAATGAGAGAAATAACATCTTCCTCATCATCATTATCATCATCATGAGGATTTAAAGAATACAAGGATGCTACCAAATTGGAATCTGAATCTTTAAGAACAATAGAAATCTGCTTAACAGATTGAGGATGTCGAAGATAAATAGTCCTCTCGGGACATAGGATATGGGCTTCATATCGATTAAGCCAATCCATTCCCAAAATCATTCTGAAACCAAGGTAACGCATGACATGCAAATCGGCTCGGAAAGCATAATCACATAAAATGATCTCGACATCTTTACAAAATAAACTGAGTGTTGCGGACCCACCAACCGGATTCGCAATTTTCAGTGAAGTCATCAAACACACAACATTTAAAGAAAAAGTATCGACAAGTTCTTTTGATATAAAAGAGTGAGATGCACCCGTATCAAAAAGAACTCGAATAGGATTCACCTTGAACAAGGTCAATAAAGCGTCGGGCTAAAGTTACTTTTTCAGCTTCCAGCACAAACTTTAACTCGAACCTTTCCCGGAATTTCTCCCAAGTAAGATCCACCTCAATAATTTCAGAAATCAAAAGCTCATACCAATCTAATGCTCTCTCTTGGAGCATGCTAGAAGCCACTTGGACTCGATATAGATCCACAAGATTCATGCGAGAAAAGATGCGATCGCATGTTCTAAGCCAAGCTTGGACTTCTATAACGCTTTTGGAACCCTTGATTGACCTTCCACCCAAATTGGTGTAATCACTGCACAAGCGTGCAAACCCAGATTTAGGATGAGTAGGCTCTAGAATGGGTCCGGCAGCTTCAGCATTCTTTACAAGATCTAAAAGTTGTTGAGCAGACATGAATACTCCATCTTGAGGAGTAGCGCTGGATTGACCGGCGCTGGGACGGCCAGGTCTAACCATTTTTCTTCTTTAAGAAAGAAAGAAGAGGAAAAAGGTTATTCTCAGAATGAATATCAAACAAACTTGATTGATAAAACAAGGCATCACAAAAGAAAATAGGATAGAACGGGTCCAATGACTCGAATTAAATCCTAAGGCACGATTCCTAAGAACGACTTAAGACAATGATCCGTGCTAGATTATTCTACATTGTTCCGAAGTTTGGCTCTGATACCAAACTGTGACGTACCACTACTATACTCACACTAGCAAAGGACACTACTGGGTAATGCCGTCGACTAGCACGAAGAATACGGCTGTTGAGGAGCGACCATCTGTGTAATTGCTTTGTGCGAGTACCGATATGTTAGATAGAATGACTTGCATTTCATTTCAAGAGGAAATCTGACATATCAAATACAAACTCAAAGCTACTACACGTGGCTATGTGGGCTTCGGAAACAAATATAAAAATAAGCATAACTGTGATGCCCCACCTCTATGCTCACAATAAAAAAGAGTATTAAAAGAAATACTGTCTGTTATTACGAAGAATAAGGCTGGACAGGAGCGGCCATCCGTAGTTGGCCTTACACTAGTATTGGTTACCTCGATAGGAGTGGTATATATTTTTCATTTTTCATCTCTTATTTGTTTACTCCGATCGACATACCCAATTCCAGTATAAAACGAACTACGATGGTTCATAATAGTTTAGGACAATAAATATAATAATAACACAGATACTAAAAATGCGGAACACAGATAACAAAGGTCTCATATATATATATATAACTGATGTCAGTTACAATACAGTTGACATAATACATATGATACAACTACAACAGTCGACTTTGGAAGTTATATATACAAGTACATTATCGACTAATATACATGAATACATATCAACCTATACTATGACACGACTACTCCAAAAGATATGAAAAGTCTTCATAGCTCAAACAGCAACCCAAAGAAAGATATCTACAACCTGAAATAACTTGGGTCTGACCCGAGTATTAAATTCAAAAGAAAATAATACATAGGTCAGTCTAATTCAAACTCAGTTATTAATGCACAGAAGCAGTAATAATTAAATAAGCAATAGACGACGATCACAGAAATCTCGTATATCCAACTCTTCAATAAGAGAATCAGATAACTACAGATATAACACTAAACAGTGTTAAACAACAAATCAGCAAATCCAAATCATCAACAAAGATAAATAAAGATTATCGATGAAGATAATTTACAGAAACAACAGAATTGTCTAACGACAATTTACAACAAAATTGTCAAAGTGAAACCCAAGCCAGTGAACATCAAAAACAACAAAAATCTAATTATCGATACGACAATTAGAAAGCACATAATCTAATTATATAAAAGATAATTAGATATCAACAAAATCATCAGATTAAACCAAATCAGAATACAACTCAAAATATATTGAGTTGGCAACACGAAATAATTCCAACAAGTGAAATCGTCAATTAGCATCAAATCTGATTTGGCTGCAGTACATGCTTGCGTGTACTGCCTCGCCAAAATCAGATGTACTCATAAATATGTTAAATAAAGCTCCAAGTAAAACGCAGTAAAACCCAAATGTTGAACAAGTTTAAAACAATGGGACAACAAGAAAATGAATGCAGTAGTATCACTGCAACCATAACCCAATGAAGTACAACATCAAGTCCAAATTCCATCTGATAACCGAAAATACTACAGCAAATCGAAACTTCAGAGGTCAATATAAACTAACAAAAAAACAACTGGTACTAACTCAAATCAAAAGGGACGAATTACACATGAATGCACAATGAAAGTTTACATCCGAGTACAAGGTTAAACCCAAGTCTTTGAGACTGGATTCAACTCAATGTGCGAATCATAATACAACACTGTCTGGATCAAATGCCATCTAAAAAGCAAGGCCAAAGAGTAAAATAAACAGACTGCAACTTCAACTTAAACCACTAAGAGGCCAACCAAACAAGTACGCATGTACACAATGCTAAGTACACATGTATACAATGCTACACCAATGACTGATACGAGTATTATCAGATAAGTGATGCTCAAACCCAAGCCAAACTACAATAAACAAGTGGACAGAACAATGCAGTCCTTACATGAAGTGGAAGTGAACCAGTGTCCACTAAATGAAACTGGAAAATGCAAATGAAATCAGTGGTCATTGCAATGCAAGACCTACTCGACTAATCCGCCTAGGCTCGAGGCTAATGAAAATGCAATGCCTCAGCACACATGAGTGCAAAAGCAAATAAATCCAATGATAATGTAAGCCAACATCATAGACACAGCCGAACAAAAATCAATGCATCAGTGATGTCAACAAGTATGCAAGTGGTTCACAAACCAAAAGAGTGGCATAAACAAAGATATAACATGTATGCACTGTAAAACTGGACAGTACCATCCCCCTACACAAATGCACATGAAACTGCAATTGAAATAAGCAATTTGCCACAAAGGTCAAGCTAATGTCACATGTACTCGAGCTCAAGACAATACAACCCAAATGCAAACTGCAATTACACAGGGGTGACAATATATAATGAGCCAGAATGCCACTGCAGAGAACCACAACATACCCAATGAAATGAAGAACAAAACAAGGTACAGTTCAAACCTTGATAACCAAGTAAACGAAACAAGTCAGTAAAGATTTTTTTGAAGCCAGAAGCAACAGGGTAACCAAACTCAAAGTCAAGCGATAAAATCAAGTCCCAGTCTATAAATTTTAACAAAATCAAGTGACCGAAGACGTCAGAGGGCCAAAGTCGAACAAAACAACATCGTCAAACTCAATTTCAAAAATCATCAAAGCCGTGGGTAACCCACAATCGAACCATGACAGAAAACATCAACACGAAACAAAATCGAACGACCTAAGCATAGTGCTAAAATGAACTAGATGTGAGTGATAATTCACTCACCTTGACACCGAAGAGCACAATGATCCAAACGCAGCTGAAATCATCTCGAGAGACGATGATTCGGAAATCATGAAGCCCTAATTGCACGCAGAGGAAAACGAGCGCCAACCGCCATTTTTTTTTCTTTCATTTCGTTTTTCATTAGGGTTGCGAAAATGAAGAATGGGTAAAGGAGGGAACGGTTATTTACTTTAATACAACCCAACCCCAAAATCAAAACGTGGACCAAAATTAAATATAAAGCCGACAAACCCTTACCCAATCTCTTAAAAGAATTTACAACTGATTAAAACACTTAACAGCAATTAACAACCAATTTAGTCGTCATTTGACGATAATTAATTGTTACTAAACCCCGAGTTGTTACAGACTCCCCTCCTTATAAAAATTGCGTCCCCGCAATTTTCATAATGTCATCAATAACAATTATTTTTCTAACATAAACTGGTTAAGCTAGAAAAATAAAGATCGAGAACACAACACCAAAGAAATCTTTTAATCTCATTAGGGAAATTTACAAATTCTCAACAAAATCTAGTTATCAAATAGATAACCAGAAAACAACAAACTGAATAATACAATCATCAGCAATATTTAATTATCAATTAGATAATTAGAACGTAGAAATTACAAAACAGCCATATCTAATTATCGATACGATAATTAGAAAATAGCAAAATCTAATTATCAACAAAGATAATTAGAAAACACAAATCACAATTCGCAAAACTGCAATTATCTAGTTATCCAACAATTAACTGGAAAACACAAACTTCATAATCAGCAAACTCGAACTATCAACAGAGATAGATAGAAAATAGCAATTCAATAAAATCAACATAATCTAGAATCATTTAGAGACTAGAAAATCTCATAATCAGCAAAACTAGCAAATATCCGATTATCAAAAACGATAATCAAAAAACACAATTATCTAATTAACAAAACGATAATCAGAAAACATCAGATAATCAGAAATCTCAAATCAACGAATATCTAATTATCAAAAACGATAATCAGAAATCTCAAATCAACAAATATCTAATTATCAAAAACGATAATCAGAAATCTCAAATCAACAAATATCTAATTATCAAAAACGATAATCAGAAATCTCAAATCAACAAATATCTAATTATAAAAAACGATAATCAGAAATCTCAAATCAACAAATATCTAATTATCAAAAACGATAATCAGAAATCTCAAATCAACAAATATCTAATTATCAAAAATGATAATCAGAAAACATCAGAAATCTCAAATCAACGAATATCTAATTATCAAAAACGATAACCAGAAATCTCAAATCAACAAATATCTAATTATAAAAAATGATACTCAGAAATCTCAAATCAACAAATATCTAATTATCAAAAACGATAATCAGAAATCTCAAATCAACAAATATCTAATTATCAAAAACGATAATCAGAAACAACAAATATCCGATTATCAAAAACGATAATCAGAAAACACAATTATCTAATTATCGATACGATAATTAAATCTCATAACAGCAAATATTTAATTACCGATACGATAATTAAATCTCATAACAGCAAATATTTAATTACCGATACGATAATTAAATCTCATAACATCAAATATTTAATTACCGATACGATAATTAAATCTCATAACATCAGATATCTAATTACCTGCAGATAATTAGAAACAACAAATATCTAGAAATCAATTAAGAAGACTAGAAAATCAACATAAAAGCTTGGATCGATCCCATAAGATGGCGAGTTTTTAGTTCGCCGCATGTGCATCAACAAATGGCCGAAGCCTACCAAGTACTCATCATAATTTTTGCACCCAACAAATGACCCGAAGGTCCGCAGAGTGACCCGAAGGTCTAGTACTGGTATTTGACCCGAAGGTCCATCATATGACCCGAAGGTCCAACATATGACCCGAAGGTCCATCATAGTGGCTCGAAAGCACACAAAATCATCAAAATCATCAAAACAACAGATATTTTAATTAACGAGTCCGGAATTAACCGAAATAGCAAACAGACATGTCCCATACCACGTGTTTTACTAAATCGTTTGATTCTCTTCATCGTTTCCTTGAAAGTACAAAATTGTGTATTTTGTAAAAATACATTTTACATTCTCAAATGGACAAGTCCAGAATTAAGCGAATCAGTAAAAGAAAGGGGTCATAGTCCTCGATTTTGCTGAAACGTTTAAATCTCTTCCTCATTCTTTTGAAAGCGCAAACTGTAAAATTTTTGGATTTTAAATAATTAACATTTTACGTTTTCAAACGGACAAGTCTGGAATTAAGCAAATCAGTAAAAGTGAGGGTTCACAGTCCTCAATTTTGCTGAAATGTTTAAATCGCTTCCTCATTCCTTTGGAAGCGTAAACTGTAAAAAATTTAAAACAATTTTCAGAACACGTGATTAAAACAACAATATTAGTAACAATTTCGATAAGGGAATTGTACTTCTCAAAATACCGTAAAAACGGATCACAAATCAGCATTGTGGAATAACCGCTTGAAAATCCACTTTTAAAATTTGACGGTTACTGAAGTCAAAGCGACAGTAATTTTTATACATCAAAAATCTCATCAAAATAATTTACATCAAAATGTAACACCAGTGAATTTTCATTCATTAAAATTGTTAACAAAACATCGTGCTTCAAAAATTTAGCATCGATGTAAAAATCCCGTTAAAAAAAATAACGGCAACAAAATACGTTTAAACCAAACATCAGTTCAACGTAAAACCAATGCAGTAACGTGCAACTCAAATTTACACGTATACTACAAAATGAACAGAGAAATCATTCGAATGTATCTTCAGTGAAGATAATTCAAAACAGCAAAATCTAATCAACATGTGATTAGCATAAAAGAAAACCAGCCAAAATCTCAACAAAAATCGCATATCTGCAATCGCTTCGAATCCTCAAATCGGATTCAAAATTTTCAAAGAAACAAAATAAACCCAGCAATGTAAACAACAAATGAAATTTATTTCAATTTCACATTTTGATTTTTAAATCAAAAAGATTATCAGCTGTATTCAGCGAAGACAGTCTCACTGTTTCCGCTGTGCACTCTGATAACAGAACACAAATTATTCAATCATCAAAACACAGTTTCACTTTTATTTTTAAATAAAGATATTTAAAAATTTCAACATAATTTCAAAACTTTAGTTTTGACTCAAAGCACAACTAAAAACATCGACAAATAGTTGTAACACATGTTCCATCTAAGTTATGTTTTATATTATGTCCATAAACCCCAAGCTCTGATACCAACTGTGACGCCCCACCTTTATGCTCACAATAACAAAGAGTATTAAAAGAAATACTGTCTGTTATTACGAAGAATAAGGCTGGATAGGAGCGGCCATCCGTAGTTGGCCTTACACTAGTATTGGTTACCTCGCTAAGAGTGGTATATATTTTTCATTTTTCATCTCTTATTTGTTTACTCCGATCGACATACCCAATTCCAGTATAAAACGAACTACGATGGTTCATAATAGTTTAGGACAATAAATATAATAATAACACAGATACTAAAAATGCGGAACACATATAACAAAGGTCTCATATATATATATATATATATATATATATATATATAACTGATGTCAGTTACAATACAGTTGACACAATACATATGATACAACTACAACAGTCGACTCTGGAAGTTATATATACAAGTACATTATCGACTAATATACATGAATACATATCAACCTATACTATGACACGACTACTCCAAAAGATATGAAAAGTCTTCATAGCTCAAACAACAACCCAAAGAAAGATATCTACAACCTGAAATATCTCGGGTCTGACCCGAGTATTAAATTCAAAAGAAAATAATACATGGGTCAGTCTAATTCAAACTCAGTTATTAATGCATAAAAGCAGTAATAATTAAATAAGCAATAGACGACGGTCACAGAAATCTCGTATATCCAACTCTTCAATAAGAGAATCGGATAACTGCAAATATAACACTAAACAGTGTTAAACAACAAATCAGCAAATCCAAATCATCAACAAAGATAAATAAAGATTATCGATGAAGATAATTTACAGAAACAACAGAATTGTCTAACGACAATTTACAACAAAATGGTCAAAGTGAAACCCAAGCCAGTGAACATCAAAAACAACAAAAATCTAATTATCGATACGACAATTAGAAAGCACATAATCTAATTATATAAAAGATAATTAGATATCAACAAAATCATCAGATTAAACCAAATCAGAATACAACTCAAAATATATTGAGTTGGCAACACGAAATAATTCCAACAAGTGAAATCGTCAATTAGCATCAAATCTGATTTGGCTGTAGTACATGCTTGCGTGTACTGCCTCGCCAAAATCAGATGTACTCATAAATATGTTAAATAAAGCTCCAAGTAAAACGCAGTAAAACCCAAATGTTGAACAAGTTTAAAACAATGGGACAACAAGAAAATGAATGCAGCAGTATCACTGCAACCAGAACCCAATGAAGTACAACATCAAGTCCAAATACCATCTGATAACCGAAAATGCTACAGCAAATCGAATCTTCAGAGGTCAATATAAACGAACAAAAAAAAACAACTGGCACTAACTCAAATCAAAAGGGACGAATTACACATGAATGCACAATGAAAGTTTACATCCGAGTACAAGGTTAAACCTAAGTCTTTGAGACTGGATTCAACTCAATGTACGAATCATAATACAACAGTGTCTGGATCAAATGCCATCTAAAAAGCAAGGCCAAAGAGTAAAATAAACAGACTGCAACTTCAACTTAAACCACTAAGAGGCCAACCAAACAAGTACACATGTACACAATGCTAAGTACACATGTATACAATGCTACACCAATGACTGATACGAGTATTATCAGATTAGTGATGCTCAAACCCAAGCCAAACTACAATGAACAAGTGGACAGAACAATGCAGCCCTTACATGAAGTGGAAGTGAACCAGTGTCCACTAAATGAAACTGGAAAATGCAAATGAAATCAGTGGTCATTGCAATGCAAGACCCACTCGACTAATCCGCCTAGGCTCGAGGCTAATGAAAATGCAATGCCTCAGCACACATGAGTGCAATAGCAAATAAATCCAATGATAATGTAAGCCAACATCAAAGACACAACCGAACAAAAATCAGTGCATCCGTGATGTCAACAAGTATGCAAGTGGTTCACAAACCAAAAGAGTGGCATAAACAAAGATATTACATGTATGCACTGTAAAACTGGACAGTACCACCCCCTTACACAACTGCACATGAAACTGCAATTGAAACAAGCAATTTGCCACAAAGGTCAAGCTAATGTCACATGTACTCGAGCTCAAGACAATACAACCCAAATGCAAACTGCAATTACACAGGGGTGACAATATATAATGAGCCAGAATTCCGCTGCAGAGAACCACAACATACCTAATGAAATGAAGAACAAAACAAGGTACAGTTCAAACCTTGATAACCAAGTAAACGAAACAAGTCAGTAAAGATTTTTTTGAAGCCAGAAGCAACAGGGTAACCAAACTCGAAGTCAAGCGATAAAATCAAGTCCCAGTCTACAAATTTTAACAAAATCAAGTGGCCGAAGACGACAGAGGGCCAAAGTCGAACAAAACAACATCGTCAAACTCAATTTCAAAAATCATCAAAGCCGTGGGTAACCCAAAATCGAACCATGACAGAAAACATCAACACGAAACAAAATCGAACGACCTAAGCATAGTGCTAAAATGAACTAGATGTGAGTGATAATTCACTCACCTTGACACCAAAGAGCACAATGATCCAAACGCAGCCGAAATCATCTCGAGAGACGATGATTCAGAAATCACGAAGCCCTAATTGCACGCAGAGGAAAACGAGCGCAAGCCGCCATTTTTTTTCTTCCATTTCGTTTTTCATTAGGGTTACGAAAATGAAGAATGGGTAAAGGAGGGAACGGTTATTTACTTTAATACAACCCAACCCCAAAATCAAAACGTGGACCAAATTTAAATATAAAGCCCACAAACCCTTACCCAATCTCTTAAAAGAATTTACAACTGATTAAAACACTTAACAACAATTAACAACCAATTTAGTCATCATTTGACGATAATTAATTGTTACTAAACCCCGGGTTGTTACAATAACACAAATCAGTCACATGTGTTCATATCACAAATGCGGAAACAGATATGAATATAACACATAAAAGTGTACATCAAAATAGTGGTCATACAAGATCCACTACATCACAAAAGAATAGGTACAAGTGCTAAGCAAAAGAATATGTATACATTAAGGAGTCTCTATCTCGAATGTACAATAACAAAAACTACTAAGCTAAACTAGTTAGCCAAAAGTCAGATGACGGACCCTGCTAAGAAGTCAAGTGGAAGCACCTGTCACACCTCGGTATGACCCGAGTATTATTTAAGAAGCAAAAATAATAAACGGATCAGTCTAGCTATAAATATCATTGAGATGAGATAGGATAAGAGATACCACAAAAATGCATGATAACAATAATGCCATACTGTGACAAGTATACATCAGATAACAACAAAAATCATACAATAGCTCAAATCTCGTCAAATATCCAAAAAGAATATCACATTCTTTAGCTTATTCACCAAACCCCAAATATTGACTAAACATATCAACGTCAATCGCAAAAATTGGTGAAACACAAATTCTAGAAATCATCAATTAGAAATCCAAAAATCACAAAGGGGGAGGCCTATCAAAAACGGGAGCATGAAAACTCACCAACACGTGTATCACAAACGGGACGCTATCCCATGGTCGCTAACCATAGAGCCGGTGCAACGACGTAGTACAATAATGGTACGCCCGAGGAACCTAATACATAAGTAATTCGGAACAACGACGTAGTACAATAACGGTACGCCCGATGAACCTGATAAGCTGGAACAATGACGTAGTACAACAACGGTATGCCCGAGGAACCAAACTCCATAAAACCATAGGTCGCTAGCCTATAAAAATTGAGACGAAGCTCCATAAAACGATAGGTCGCTAGACTATAAAAATGAGACGAAGCTCCATAAAACGATAGGTCGCTAGCCTATAAAAATGAGGCGAAGCTCCATAAAACGATAGGTCGCTAGCCTATAAAAATGAGATGTCGCATATCGATAGTCTAAACCTAAAAAATGATCGTCATTGATCAATAAAAAGTGTGAATTACACTAAGCTAGTAAATAAACGAGTTTAGCTTCCTGTCCCATAACCACTTGCTTAACTTAAATATTTACGAACAAATTGTAGATTTCCACTTGAAAATTATCACAAGATTTCAATCGAACAAGTCTAAGAATTAACCGACGAAGTAAACGCAGGCGTTTCATACCACTTGTTTTACTAGGTCGTTTAATTGGATTTCTTGTACGAATGAGGTAAAGGTTTGTATATACTAATAGTTTGGAAAACGGATTTAAAAATGAGCTTTGTATTAAAAATGGTATTGAAATCATCTTTGTGAAAGCATTTGAATATTTACTACTAGTATAGAAACCTTTGTATTTTTAAAAGTGACAAATCACAGAAAACGATTGTAGAAACAATCAATCACCACAAATTCACTTCGACGACGTAAATTAAAACCATAAAAATCGATATCAAATCCATCAAATGGATATTCCCATAAATCCAAAAAAAGAAGTTATCAAAGTTGATAATAAGTGATAACAACAAGTCGGATCAAGCAAAAATCGATTAAAACTGAAATCCACCCAAAATAGGCAATTTGGTTGAAATAAGCAGCTCCAGACGTTTGGCAGACTTCCCAGACGTCTGAGCTGAAGCTTTGGAATTTTCTTCCAGATCGCCCAAACATCTAGGAAGTGAGCTCAGACGTCTGAGCTGAAAGACTGGAATAATATTCCCGTAGCATCAGACGTCTGAGCTTATTACCAGACGTCTGAGCTGAAGCTCAGGGCAATTTTTGCCAAGGCCATTGATGGCCAAATCAAATTCAAAACAAACGAATGAGTGATGATGGCTAAAGATCGATGTCAAGCGACAACCCAACTCTATAAACACATCAATACACTCGAAATAACATGTCCAAACATCCATATAAGGATTTTCATAGATTTTGACTTCAAAATACCAAAAATTGGAAAATTCGTAAAACCAATTCAGTTAAAAAGCAAATGGACAAGAAATAGATGTTAGCAATTCATACCTAACAACTATCAAAGGTATAGACATAGATGTGTGTTAAAGAACTCACCTTTAAACCCAAAAACACAAATGAGAAGCTCTAAAACAAAGGAAAAGCCAATTCCTCTTCAATTTCAACCCAAGAAGCTCCAATCTAAGCTCATAAGCAAATATTTCCTAATTTTGAGTTTAGGAATTTCTGAAAATTGGAGAGGAAATGAAATGGAGAAGATGAAAAGGATGCTTACCTAAGCTTCTCTTTGATTTTGGAGCTTGAATCTAGAATTTCCTAGTAATCTAGGGTTTAGGAATTCAAATTTCCCTTTCATTCCCCCATTTTTCTTTTAGCATGAAAGTGTTAGAAAATGAAAATGAATGAAGAGGAGTTGGAGGAGGAGTTAGGGTATTATGTTGGATTAGTGGGCTGAAACCCAAACCCAAAGCCCAAAATAGAAAAATAGCAAAATTCAACTCAACTCCAAACATATCGATGTTTATACTCAAAAAGGTCGCAAACGCCATTTTGGATTCAATGGAAGGGGTCTCGAGTCCTAATTTGACTGTTTACAAAAAGTAGCATTTCAGAGTTTAATTCGACTAACGATGCCATATTTAAATTTCAATATTTAAATATACAATCGCAAAATATGCGGGTTGTTACAGATCACGTAATAAATAGTAGAATTGAAAAATAAAGATGGAAGGATTGTAACTCCAAAAATGAATAGGCAATAATTGTACAACAAATTGGTAGTTATGATAATTTAAATAATTTATAATGGATGGAATGGTACTGGTTAATGAAATTTGTAGGTTAACCGTGGAAAAGATAAGAAAAAAATAATAGTAAGGTTCGAGTAAGTAAATAAATGTCTTTGAAAGTGTCTTTTCAGATAATAATCATTTATTATGGACAAAGTAGACCTTTATGGGGATAATAAATAAAACATGCTAGGTAGCAATTAAACCTTATAAGGGCGCATAATTATCATTAGAATAAATTACAGCCTTAAATATGCAAATAGAGATTAGTGGGTCTAATAAAAAATCTTAGAATAACTAATTGGACTTAGTGGATTGGGATGCGAGGTTAATAGAGTTACACAACAGAAGTTTTCCCTTCACTCAGAGGGTATTAGTAGTTATGTACACTTATTATTGGTGTGAGACATCTCCAACCGTAGGACCCATGGGAAAAAGGAATATACCCTAAAACATAGGACCTGCTTTGGGGATTGAAGGTATAAAGTGGTTGTTTGAGGCCCACCTATTTCCCTTATATGAAGTATTAAATTATCAAGGTTAGCGGTTAAGCACGGTAAATGATATCTTGAAGAGGTCCACTTTAATAGGAAGTATTAAGTGGCTAAAGATATTTTCGTGCAATGTTAGCTAGTTAGGTACCAACGAGGAGTCCACCTCGGGATCAGGTATTAAATGATGGGGACCTACATTAAATAAGGTATTAAATGGTCAGTCTACCTAATTCCATTAAAAGGTATTAAGTGGCTTGGGTACTATCTCTCACATGGCTAGGACATTATTAGCGATAGATGTGGGAATTATATATTATAAAGCCATATATAAGAGTCGTTGGTCTCTGTAGCTATAACCGATAAACCAACATTGATGATGCAAAGGGTCCGCTTTGGGGAATAAGGTATTAAATGGTCGTTGGGTCTGCCTCCTCCATATTCAAGAAGTATTAAGTGGCTGGGTTTTAGGTAGCATATGCATAATATTCATATGTTTTTACTATACCTTGGAGAAGGTTTGGTAGACATATCGTTTGTGCATACGAAATTAAACGGATTAAACGTAAATAATAAGACATAACATTTAAATGGAAACAATCGGTATGAGTTTGTGTTATGTATAAAATATGCAATTTTCCAATCACCAGAATGTTGTTTCGATCCCTTTCTCATTACAACTCACATGATAGATTTAGAGAAACATGTCACTAGAGCAAGACAGAACAGTTGATGGAGAAGTCTTCTTATTCATGCTCAGTATTGACAAAGCGATTAAATGTCTAAGGAATATTATTGATTCCACGGTAGTAGCCTCAATCAATATTTATATCCTATTATACTTTAATTTTCACTCTGAGTTTAGTTTGATCAATCTCTGATATGCTCATGTCTATTACAGGTTACCAAAACTAACGATTTGTACCCTAATGAACTTGGGTTTCAATTATTATCAAAATTTTGATCCATTAAGGTATGGATTGTTACACGAACTCCCTCTAACCATGTTCACCTAAGTCCCTCTTTGATCCGACTCTGATGGAGCGTTAACTTGTAAAAAATTCACAATAAATTCTACAACATGCTTATCAAGTGGGAATACAAATGAACAATTATCAGGTTTCGGTAAGAATTTCTCAAAATCAAGTGATCTAAATCCTTGCTCAATGTTGAGACTCTTGAATCTTCGATAGAGGATGGGGCTACTGGTGGCATTAAGTGGGTCTAAATAGGTTCAGTTGCTCCCTCCCTATATTCTAGGGTTGTAGCGGCTCAAATGTGTTTAGATTCAAACAACGCTCCCTCTTCTTCGATGAGTCTAAGAGCACTGTTTGTCATAAAAATTTATCTTCTTAGAATCTACTCCAAAACTAGTTTCTGCACTTCTTCCTGCCCCACTTTTGTCTCCTTCTTAACAACATTGGTATCCTCATTAGAGTTATTCATATTTACCTCCATTAGGACGGATTCTTTAACCGACTGCAGTTGATTGAATGTTTCTTCTAGCTCAGCTAAAGTTTTCCCAATATCCTTCTTCTGGCTACCCTCATCTACATAAGTGTCCTTAATGGCTACATCCGAACCTGTCTTATTTAGCTTTATGCCTAACCCTTTTATTACAACAACAACATGCACTAAGCTATCTAAAGGATTATTGGCACCTTCTACTTTATGTTGATCTGCGAATGGAGGATCATCCTTCACCGAATTACTCCTAGGCTCCTTCAAGTCTGTTTTATCCTCCCTTACACTTAGACTTTCTCCTTTACTTTCCTCCTCCTTATTAACCCATATCTTAGCCATTGGCCATTATCGCCTTACATGACCAAAACAAATGCAATTATCACATCTAAGGGGAGGGGTTTCGTAAATTACTTCCTACAGAAAAGATTCACCATTCTTACCTATTGCTTCAGTATATTCTGGAAATCCAGACACAACGTTCATTTCCATAGAAACACGAGCAAATGAAATTGTCAAGACCCAAAAGTCGACCTTCGAAAATCGGCACCCGTACTTCACTTGTACTCAAAATGCCGTAGATTCAAATGCCGAATCTGGTTCTCGGGAGCTTATAACAACATTAAGTACATAACACAGCGGAATAAATGAATAATACATTGATATACAATACTGATACAACAGAGTGATACAATGAATATCAATATACATCAGAGATATGATACAACAAATAGCAGCGGAAAAGAAAACGATAACATCAGTAGCGGATAATCTTCATCTCCAAAGCACTAATCCAGAAATAGCTCGAACTCTCAATAACGATGCATAAAGATAGCAAGTGCAGTCTGATCCAAAGACTGAACTAGCTCCAGATAAATCTACAAATCTGACTATCTGAAAAACCAAACTCTAGACTGCTCGTGTAGAAAAATTTTGAGCATCCAGAGTTTAGGAAAGAAATAATAAACTCCGGATCAGTCATGGGACTGGTGTGAGCAACAAAAACAGTTTATCTTTAAAACAAATAGCAGAGAATTTTAAAGTCAATTCGCAATGCTTTTGAAAAATGAAATTACCATAAGACCTCCCGCCACACACACAATGCAAACGCAGACTTGGAGGAGATTTCTTCTTATGATAGTCAAAGATGCTTACTACGCAAAAAATCAAATTCTTTTTGATATTATTATTAGTGCATAGTGTAGAAAACATTTCGAAAGTATAATATAAATCTTAGCCAGCATAGGTACCATTATAGTATGCTTGCTATAGCTACCATATTAAATGGCAGGTTCTACAACTAAAACCGTACAAGGCTCGTATTGTTTCTTTGGATTTCCAACAAATGGTCAGGCTAAGGAACTTCCTATCCACGATGGGTACGTCCCTGGAATAGACGACCCGAGAACCTAACCGGATCTCTGCCAACACAAGGCCGGGTTACCTCTGCAAAAATAGGTAACTACTGACACGCGTATGCCATCCCCCGATCGTCACCGATCTTCCCGAGGATCCCCGATTCGCAACAACCACAAAGTAATAAATTTGCAGTAACCACAGAGGTTAAGTATCTGGGCTCCATACCATGATACCACCTTTATCCAGAAGGAATGACATACACTAAGGGGCGCTACTCCCTAGAACCTTGCTGCATCCTTCCTGTTTCGACCATTTCCGGGGTGTGAGGTCCGACGAAGTCTCGTCCACAAAGCTACGCTTTGTCACAAAGCCATGCTTCGGGTCAAACAAATGATCAACCTATGATCACAAAGATATAAGATCAAATAAATGATCATATCGCAAATGATCAAACACTGATCATCACACAGCAACACTCAGCATGTCACATTACCAAATTGGGATATATCGCTAATAAATTTCAACTACATAACCTCTGAGCTCGTACGTCTTAGAGAAGGGTGTTAAGCTAAGAGAATAAATTCTCCGCCACCAAACAGAAATGTATTTGAAAGAAATCGGCTTTATATCTCAAAGTGTAATGTCAGACATGTAACCATACAAGTCTGTTCCGGGATCGAACAGAACCGAAGGTACTTCTTACGAAGCCCTTGCAATTCCGGGTAATTTCCAATCACGTCCGGACTTCCCGTCACAAAAGAGTGATATAAATCTCTATACCGGAGCAACTCAGTGCAGAGACATTCGACAGGTTGTCCTTTCATTTTCGAAAAATATCCGGTCTTCAACACCGGTCTTCAAATGCCATCCATATACGACGTATCACTATTCGGAATGGGTTATATGACACAAATGTCTTTTCCCGGCTAACCCGAATAATGAGCGCAATATTCAAAACATATGGATATTGGGATTTCAATTAAGTCACAACTTATTACCCAAAAATCTTTCTTCAAATGGTTTAAACAAGTTACCATTTTAATCTTTTTAAACAAAAAGATTAAATTCACAAAGTTCACTTAATTTCACAAAGATTCATTCACAGATTTTCCAAATCGATTTCCATTTCAATTTAATTAATTCGTTAAATCTTTAAATCAAAGATTTAATTAATAGCTTTCAAAACAATTCCATTTCAATTGGTTTAAACAAACATCATTTTAAATCTGTTAAGATAACAGATTTAATTCATAGCTTTTTAAAACAGTTCATTCATAACTTGGAAAAATAATTCCAATTCAATCTTGAAATTCCTTTAATTAAACTGGAATTTCATTTCTTATCTGAAAGCTTTTATTCCTTTTTAAAACAACGGTTTCATTTTGGAAATCTGATTCATTCATACGAGTTGAAATCCTTGGGTTAAATTCAAATTCCCAAAACTTTACTTTTAAATGGTTTAACTTCATATAAACACATTTATATCATCTTTTATCCCTGGTTTCAAAATCATAGATTTAATTTCAAACTTGAATTCAAATTTAAATCTAATTATTTAAATTTCAAAACTTGATTTAAGTTATTCAAAATAACTTTTATCTTTGAAATTCCATTTCAAAAGCTTTACACTTTAAACCCAAATTTCTAATTTCAAAATCAATTGAAATTAAAATTTCACTTTCAAAAAACATCAAATTTAAATTATCTGTGACTTAACCGATTTCCGCGTGAAATCCATATTTGTGTGTGTATGGTGTAGTCCAGGGGTTATACACAGTAGTGCAACATCAATCAATCATCACAGATCAAAATACAGAATATAGTTTGATAAGCGGTATTAACTATCCCGCTTATCGTTCATTCACAGATCACAGATATATATCACCGATAAGTAAATTACAGATCACAGCATAAATCAGGGTGTATCACAAAGCATGATCATATATCAGGGATATCAAACAATTCGACAATCAACAGAATCCAAACATTCATAAGTAAGGTCAAATTTATTATCTGATAAATTTTAAATCAGATTAATTTCTTATGAATTATTAATCCTAGTTAATTAACATTAACTAATTACAAATTATTTTGATTAATTATTCTTTAATCATTTATTAATTAACCATTAATAATAAATTAATTAACCTTTAATTATTAAACAATTAATCTTTAATTATCAAATTCACCATTTAATTAATTATCTTCAATTAATTTCTTTAATTAATTTTTCCTTGATTAATTATCATTCCTTAATCAACTTCATTAAATTAAATTTAACCTTTAATTAATTAATCTCAAATTAATTACCATTTTGAATTAATCACATTATACTTTAACACAGTTTAAATCGATTTACAAAACTTTTAAATCAAATGTTAAAGAATACTCATTTTACACAAAAGAGATTGGTGAAAGTTTTCAAACCAAAATTTATTTAAATTAAGAATCTTATTCTAAAAAAAACTTACTTATCAACTCCTCTTTAAAGCTTATATAATTTTTTTTTACCACCTTTAATTTTTGAATAAAACATTCTTCTTTTTGGAACAATTTATTTTAATAACTTAATATTTGTTTTAAACACTTGATAATAAACCTTATAAAATGTTTATCTTGAAGAACCTGTTCCTTTTCACTTTGCTTTAAGCCTGAAACATTTTCCTTTACAAAATTTTAAACCTGGTAGCTATTTTTAAAACAACTCGAGCCAATGCCAGCAAAACCCGAGTTAACTGCTGAATTACCCGACTCCTGCTTCGAGCCTCCCCATTCTCTTTCATTTTAAAACCTGTTTTTTTTTTCTTTTATTTCCTGTTAGGTTGAATTTTAGTTCAAATTCAAACTTTAACATCAGGTAAACATGCTCTCACGCACACGCGCTAAAATCCCGAAGCAAACGACCCTTCTTCTCGAATAACGACTCGAGTTTCTTCCCATGCCCAAACTCCCTGACACTCGATCGACTTCGTGCACGTGCACCGATGATCGAGACCGTTCCGATCATCTTCACCGATGCCAACGAGTCACTGCTGGCCTACCTCCTTGATCTCAACCACCTCGACTTCGAATAAATCCCAAAATCGAAAACGAGCTGTTCGTTTCCCCCAGGCATTTGAACCCGATCCTATACATTGCCTCACCATCAGTGATCCCGATCACCAGTGATCATGGCCGTCCACCTAGAACTGCTCCACCAACCCATGCTCCATCCAAAACTGGTCCGATCACCCACGAAGCCACCTCCACGTCACACGAGCTCACGCAAAACCCATGGCCAAAATCGAAGCTTAAACCCTAAAATCGATTTGTCCCACCATCTCCTTCAATGGAAAAATTACTGGACATTTTTCCCAACACCAACCATCGCCCAGCTTGCTTCGGTTAAGAGCTCGACCCCTCTAGTTACGCCGATCACCCATGATTGACGAAAATGTCGATCTCGTTCATCCCACAATTTCCCATGATTTAGTGAATTAAAAATCTTAAATTTTGTTTCAAAAATCATGAATTTTCCCATCGAACCCAAAACGTATATGAATCAATTAATTCTGAGATTCCATTTTATCATATTTATTGATTTTTTCACTGTAAACTTGAAATAACAGAAACCATATTATACTGTCATACTTTGAATTGTTTCCAGGTCATGTTTTAAGTGTAAACAAGTTAAATACAAAAAAGAAAAATATCCTAAGTTTAGATATTTCAAGAAGAAGTATTAAATTTCCTAATGTTCTTTGCTCTATGCCCAAACATTTGGATATCAGGCTATAAAAATTTCCAGAGCAACATAGAGTTCACAAAGCTATTTGTTTAATTTATAAACAGCAACCCTATATTGTTCAAAAACAAATACACAATTTTTTTCTTTGAAAGCAGATTTTTACTCACTTGTAAAGATGAAGAACAGAGGCCTATATTTGCAGTCATGTACACACAAACATTTCATATTTTCCAGGCATGCAATCATATTTCACTTTCATGCAAACCATATCTAAGTTATTATCATCACAGACACAAGGAAATGAAGAAGTTCAAGTTTAAGGAAAGAAGTTTGCTCACCAGGCTTTTAGAAATAGAAAGCTTGCTCTTTTCTTGTTTTGAAACAGGAAACTCGAAAACTGGAAACTTGAAAACTTGCATTTATTTTTGTTGTTGATTCCAGAAAACTTTGAAATGCTTGAACTTGAAAACTGAAATGTTTGACTAGCTTTGAAACTGAAGCGTTTGGCTTCAAATTGATTTCCAGGTTTGTATACTTGTTTAAGACTTTGCCTTGTTTTCTAACTTGTAGAAACTGGATTTGCAAAGCTTTTGAAATGAAATAAGATGAGGCAAGTTGGCCAATATACAAATTTGTTTACTGCTCTGGTTTGCTTAATTGAAAGATGTTTTCAGTTTGAAAACGAACGAATGGAATGAAGTGGTGATGTATATAAAAGAGAAGATGTACAGAGTGATGTATTGATCTTTGTACAGGGCATGGCTGAAGTTGCTCTTGCATTAAATGAAAGTATGTAGCATTTATTACCATGGTCTTTTATGTCTTGTTTGCTATTTCCTTTTGTACTTTGTTTATGTTTTCTTTTGTTTATACTTTATCTTCATTTCGGCTGTAAATGTTTTGGTGGGTATGATATGCTTTGTTTTGTTTACTTGAGTATATTTTTATGATGTTGTCAAATTGTTAGCTACTTTATTTACTTTGCCTAGCTTGCTTGCATACTTATGTATAGCTATAAATATACAAAGCCTGGCAGCTTTTTACTTTATGTACATATTACTTGATAATATATATATAAATTCCTATAGTTAATATGTTGTTAAAATTAAGCAAATGTTCTACTTTTTATTTTTATTAAAATTTTATCTCATATTAATTTCTATTTCAAGTTTTAAATATTTATCGTTATCTTACTCAATTATTTAAAATTTTAAACTCAAGTCAAATATATCTATATATTTATTATTTTCAAATTCACTTATTATTTGAATCGGGGAAACTCGAATCAATTTATCAATTGATTTTACAAATTTTTATCAAAAATTTATTTAATTACTCAATTTAATTCAAAAATTCATTTAATT
This sequence comes from Allium fistulosum, assembly GCA_030737815.1. Classification (NCBI taxonomy): domain Eukaryota; kingdom Viridiplantae; phylum Streptophyta; class Magnoliopsida; order Asparagales; family Amaryllidaceae; genus Allium; species Allium fistulosum. The sequence continues at coordinate 369,375,804 of CM060902.1, read as the reverse complement.
ATTAATTTAAATAAATTTAAATTTCAGGGTCGTTACAAACTTCCCCCCTTAAAAGAATTTCGTCCTCGAAATTCGCAGGCACGAAAACAAAGACAGATAGATCAAAGATAAATTTGATCTCCTATAACTCCTCAAACTTACGATATGGATTCCAAACTCAAGTCGGAATATCTCAGAATACATACCAATTTGTCCCTCTTCGGACTTTGGTATTCACAAAAATTACAACAGAATTTCAAATCCGATTTTAAACGAAATCGTTTTATCGATATAATTCAATTTAGCATTATATTCTATTAATCAATTTAATTCAATTTAAAACTTCCAATTTCAAATTCATTAAGGTTCAAATCAAAAAGCTGATAAGAAATCGATGAAGATACGAGGTAAAGACTTTCTACAACGATTCGTAGAGCCATCATCATATCGAAACTCCTTCTTGTAGCTGGTTCGAAGCAATCAAAAGAATTTAGAAACGAATCAAAGAAAATTGATAAGAAAGTTGTTTCCACTGTTGCAGGGTATTGACCATTTATAGTCGTACTTCCCTGTCCCCTATCTCGTCCTCTTCTTGCACTCATACTTACTATCAGTGGATAGTAAGAGAATTTACTGAGACGTTTAGACGGATATCTTAAGGATTACTCATTCTAGAGTTTACTTCACTCTATCTCTAATGAGCTACTTAACGTGTTATACTCCTGAGCTAAAGTTCAACCTTGGCTCTGATACCAAATGTCAAGACCCAAAAGTCGACCTTCGAAAATCGGCACCCGTACTTCACTTGTACTCAAAATGCCGTAGATTCAAATGCCGAATCTGGTTCTCGGGAGCTTATAACAACATTAAGTACATAACACAGCGGAATAAATGAATAATACATTGATATACAATACTGATACAACAGAGTGATACAATGAATATCAATATACATCAGAGATATGATACAACAAATAGCAGCGGAAAATAAAACGATAACATCAGTAGCGGATAATCTTCATCTCCAAAGCACTAATCCAGAAATAGCTCGAACTCTCAATAACGATGCACAAAGATAGCAAGTGCAGTCTGATCCAAAGACTGAACTAGCTCCAGATAAATCTACAAATCTGACTATCTGAAAAACCAAACTCTAGACTGCTCGTGTAGAAAAATTTTGAGCATCCAGAGTTTAGGAAAGAAACAATAAACTCCGGATCAGTCATGGGACTGGTGTGAGCAACAAAAACAGTTTATCTTTAAAACAAATAGCAGAGAATTTTAAAGTCAATTCGCAATGCTTTTGAAAAATGAAACTACCATAAGACCTCCCGCCACACACACAATGCAAACGCAGACTTGGAGGAGATTTCTTCTTATGATAGTCAAAGATGCTTACTACGCAAAAAATCAAATTCTTTTTGATATTATTATTAGTGCATAGTGTAGAAAACATTTCGAAAGTATAATATAAATCTTAGCCAGCATAGGTACCATTATAGTATGCTTACTATAGCTGCCATATTAAATGGCAGGTTCTACAACTAAAACCGTACAAGGCTCGTATTGTTTCTTTGGATTTCCAACAAATGGTCAGGCTAAGGAACTTCCTATCCATGATGGGTACGTCCCTGGAATAGACGACCCGAGAACCTAACCGGATCTCTGCCAACACAAGGCCGGGTTACCTCTGCAAAAATAGGTAACTACTGACACGCGTATGCCATCCCCCGATCGTCACCGATCTTCCCGAGGATCCCCGATTCGCAACAACCACAAAGTAATAAATTTGCAGCAACCACAGAGGTTAAGTATCTGGGCTCCATACCATGATACCACCTTTATCCAGAAGGAATGACATACACTAAGGGGCGCTACTCCCTAGAACCTTGCTGCATCCTTCCTGTTTCGACCATTTCCGGGGTGTGAGGTCCGACGAAGTCTCGTCCACAAAGCTACACTTTGTCACAAAGCCATGCTTCAGGTCAAACAAATGATCAACCTATGATCACAAAGATATAAGATCAAATAAATGATCATATCGCAAATGATCAAACACTGATCATCACACAGCAACACTCAGCATGTCACATTACCAAATTGGGATATATCGCTGATAAATTTCAACTACATAACCTCTGAGCTCGTACGTCTCAGAGAAGGGTGTTAAGCTAAGAGAATAAATTCTCCGCCACCAAACAGAAATGTATTTGAAAGAAATCGGCTTTATATCTCAAAGTGTAATGTCAGACATGTAACCATACAAGTCTGTTCCGGGATCGAACAGAACCGAAGGTACTTCTTACGAAGCCCTTGCAATTCTGGGTAATTTCCAATCACGTCCGGACTTCCCGTCACAAAAGAGTGATATAAATCTCTATACCGGAGCAACTCAGTGCAGAGACATTCGACAGGTTGTCCTTTCATTTTCGAAAAATATCCGGTCTTCAACACCGGTCTTCAAATGCCATCCATATACGACGTATCACTATTCGGAATGGGTTATATGACACAAATGTCTTTTCCCGGCTAACCCGAATAATGAGCGCAATATTCAAAACATATGGATATTGGGATTTCAATTAAGTCACAACTTATTACCCAAAAATCTTTCTTCAAATGGTTTAAACAAGTTACCATTTTAATCTTTTTAAACAAAAAGATTAAATTCACAAAGTTCACTTAATTTCACAAAGATTCATTCACAGATTTTCCAAATCGATTTCCATTTCAATTTAATTAATTCGTTAAATCTTTAAATCAAAGATTTAACTAATAGCTTTCAAAACAATTCCATTTCAATTGGTTTAAACAAACATCATTTTAAATCTGTTAAGATAACAGATTTAATTCATAGCTTTTTAAAACAGTTCATTCATAACTTGGAAAAATAATTCCAATTCAATCTTGAAATTCCTTTAATTAAACTGGAATTTCATTTCTTATCTGAAAGCTTTTATTCCTTTTTAAAACAACAGTTTCATTTTGGAAATCTGATTCATTCATACGAGTTGAAATCCTTGGGTTAAATTCAAATTCCCAAAACTTTACTTTTAAATGGTTTAACTTCATATAAACACATTTATATCATCTTTTATCCCTGGTTTCAAAATCATAGATTTAATTTCAAACTTGAATTCAAATTTAAATCTAATTATTTAAATTTCAAAACTTGATTTAAGTTATTCAAAATAACTTTTATCTTTGAAATTCCATTTCAAAAGCTTTACACTTTAAACCCAAATTTCTAATTTCAAAATCAATTGAAATTAAAATTTCACTTTCAAAAAACATCAAATTTAAATTATCTGTGACTTAACCGATTTCCGCGTGAAATCCATATTTGTGTGTGTATGGTGTAGTCCAGGGGTTATACACAGTAGTGCAACATCAATCAATCATCACAGATCAAAATACAGAATATAGTTTGATAAGCGGTATTAACTATCCCGCTTATCGTTCATTCACAGATCACAAATATATATCACAGATAAGTAAATTACAGATCACAGCATAAATCAGGGTGTATCACAAAGCATGATCATATATCAGGGATATCAAACAATTCGACAATCAACAGAATCCAAACATTCATAAGTAAGGTCAAATTTATTATCTGATAAATTTTAAATCAGATTAATTTCTTATGAATTATTAATCCTGGTTAATTAACATTAACTAATTACAAATTATTTTGATTAATTATTCTTTAATCATTTATTAATTAACCATTAATAATAAATTAATTAACCTTTAATTATTAAACAATTAATCTTTAATTATCAAATTCACCATTTAATTAATTATCTTCAATTAATTTCTTTAATTAATTTTTCCTTGATTAATTATCATTCCTTAATCAACTTCATTAAATTAAATTTAACCTTTAATTAATTAATCTCAAATTAATTACCATTTTGAATTAATCACATTATACTTTAACACAGTTTAAATCGATTTACAAAACTTTTAAATCAAATGTTAAAGAATACTCATTTTACACAAAAGAGATTGGTGAAAGTTTTCAAACCAAAATTTATTTAAATTAAGAATCTTATTCTAAAAAAAAACTTACTTATCAACTCCTCTTTAAAGCTTATATAAATTTTTTTTTACCACCTTTAATTTTTGAATAAAACATTCTTCTTTTTGGAACAATTTATTTTAATAACTTAATATTTGTTTTAAACACTTGATAATAAACCTTATAAAATGTTTATCTTGAAGAACCTGTTCCTTTTCACTTTGCTTTAAGCCTGAAACATTTTCCTTTACAAAATTTTAAACCTGGTAGCTATTTTTAAAACAACTCGAGCCAATGCCAGCAAAACCCGAGTTAACTGCTGAATTACCCGACTCCTGCTTCGAGCCTCCCCATTCTCTTTCATTTTAAAACCTGTTTTTTTCTTTTATTTCCTGTTAGGTTGAATTTTAGTTCAAATTCAAACTTTAACATCAGGTAAACATGCTCTCACGCACACGCGCTAAAATCCCGAAGCAAACGACCCTTCTTCTCGAATAACGACTCGAGTTTCTTCCCATGCCCAAACTCCCTGACACTCGATCGACTTCGTGCACGTGCACCGATGATCGAGACCGTTCCGATCATCTTCACCGATGCCAACGAGTCACTGCTGGCCTACCTCCTTGATCTCAACCACCTCGACTTCGAATAAATCCCAAAATCGAAAACGAGCTGTTCGTTTCCCCCAGGCATTTGAACCCGATCCTATACATTGCCTCACCATCAGTGATCCCGATCACCAGTGATCATGGCCGTCCACCTAGAACTGCTCCACCAACCCATGCTCCATCCAAAACTGGTCCGATCACCCACGAAGCCACCTCCACGTCACACGAGCTCACGCAAAACCCATGGCCAAAATCGAAGCTTAAATCCTAAAACGATTTGTCCCACCATCTCCTTCAATGGAAAAATTACTGGACATTTTTCCCAACACCAACCATCGCCCAGCTTGCTTCGGTTAAGAGCTCGACCCCTCTAGTTACGCCGATCACCCATGATTGACGAAAATGTCGATCTCGTTCATCCCACAATTTCCCATGATTTAGTGAATTAAAAATCTTAAATTTTGTTTCAAAAATCATGAATTTTCCCATCGAACCCAAAACGTATATGAATCAATTAATTCTGAGATTCCATTTTATCATATTTATTGATTTTTTCACTGTAAACTTGAAATAACAGAAACCATATTATACTGTCATACTTTGAATTGTTTCCAGGTCATGTTTTAAGTGTAAACAAGTTAAATACGAAAAAGAAAAATATCCTAAGTTTAGATATTTCAAGAAGAAGTATTAAATTTCCTAATGTTCTTTGCTCTATGCCCAAACATTTGGATATCAGGCTATAAAAATTTCCAGAGCAACATAGAGTTCACAAAGCTATTTGTTTAATTTATAAACAGCAACCCTATATTGTTCAAAAACAAATACACAATTTTTTTCTTTGAAAGCAGATTTTTACTCACTTGTAAAGATGAAGAACAGAGGCCTATATTTGCAGTCATGTACACACAAACATTTCATATTTTCCAGGCATGCAATCATATTTCACTTTCATGCAAACCATATCTAAGTTATTATCATCACAGATACAAGGAAATGAAGAAGGTCAAGTTTAAGGAAAGAAGTTTGCTCACCGGGCTTTTAGAAATAGAAAGCTTGCTCTTTTCTTGTTTTGAAACAGGAAACTCGAAAACTGGAAACTTGAAAACTTGCATTTATTTTTGTTGTTGATTCCAGAAAACTTTGAAATGCTTGAACTTGAAAACTGAAATGTTTGACTAGCTTTGAAACTGAAGCGTTTGGCTTCAAATTGATTTCCAGGTTTGTATACTTGTTTAAGACTTTGCCTTGTTTTCTAACTTGTAGAAACTGGATTTGCAAAGCTTTTGAAATGAAATAAGATGAGGCAAGTTGGCCAATATACAAATTTGTTTACTGCTCTGGTTTGCTTAATTGAAAGATGTTTTCAGTTTGAAAACGAACGAATGGAATGAAGTGGTGATGTATATAAAAGAGAAGATGTACAGAGTGATGTATTGATCTTTGTACAGGGCATGGCTGAAGTTGCTCTTGCATTAAATGAAAGTATGTAGCATTTATTACCATGGTCTTTTATGTCTTGTTTGCTATTTCCTTTTGTACTTTGTTTATGTTTTCTTTTGTTTATACTTTATCTTCATTTCGGCTGTAAATGTTTTGGTGGGTATGATATGCTTTGTTTTGTTTACTTGAGTATATTTTTATGATGTTGTCAAATTGTTAGCTACTTTATTTACTTTGCCTAGCTTGCTTGCATACTTATGTATAGCTATAAATATACAAAGCCTGGCAGCTTTTTACTTTATGTACATATTACTTGATAATATATATATAAATTCCTATAGTTAATATGTTGTTAAAATTAAGCAAATGTTCTACTTTTTATTTTTATTAAAATTTTATCTCATATTAATTTCTATTTCTAGTTTTAAATATTTATCGTTATCTTACTCAATTATTTAAAATTTTAAACTCAAGTCAAATATATCTATATATTTATTATTTTCAAATTCACTTATTATTTGAATCGGGGAAACTCGAATCAATTTATCAATTGATTTTACAAATTTTTATCAAAAATTTATTTAATTACTCAATTTAATTCAAAAATTCATTTAATTATTAATTTAAATAAATTTAAATTTCAGGGTCGTTACAGAAATTCTAGTTCTCCTTAAAGTTGGCTCATCAATTTTAATAGGAACACCAATAGGGCTAACTAAAGCACGTAAAGCTTTGGGACCCAAAAGTCTAAAGCAAACCCTGTGGGCCTAATCCAAACTGGCATAGAAGTGAGTGGATCCTTATCAGCTCTCATCTTAGGATTGAGGATTTTCATTATTATTAGATTCCTATCAAAAAATCAAGGTCTCTCCTCTATAATCTTTTCACGGCCTTTTTCATTTTGGAACCTGATAATGAAAAACCCATTGTCTCTAGTTTGTAAACTAAAGTCTCTAATATAGTTGCAAGATCTTTTGGCAAACGCCTACGTGCTTTAAAGAATGGCCTAAGGCCAACAACATAGAGCAGGAAACAATTCAACCAACCCTCCTCTGCCTCCTTCAGAGCATCATTTGAAATCTTTCTTTTTTTTGCCTCGTCCACTAGAGCCAATTCAACAAATTTCATCTTAGACTCCAAGCCACCTGAACTATCTCCCTTCACTGCATCACAACAACTTACTTTGACCGCATTATTTGTAACTAGGAATGTCCCTTTACCGATTGAGGGTTTACCTATATTTCTCAATGTTGAGGACTTCTGGCCCTTCTCCTTACTGACCGCCGCTTCCTCTCTTATGCCAGCCGAATTGCAACCTATCGCCGCTTTCCCCTTCTACTTACTTGAGTTCATCCATCCAGATTCACATTTTTCTCATAACTAAAAGTCGACATAGAAGATAGAATAGAATCAAAGAATAAAAAGGGAATGAAAATAGGAAAGGAGTCGGGACATCTAGGCTATAAAACCCTTGATCTAGAGTAGCCGAATTTCAAAAAAGAGGTAGCCATTTTACTTATCTTTCAGAACCCTTTTAGTTAAGGATTTCATATTTCTTTTGCTACTTATGATGATTACTAACAAGTTTTCATGATGTTATAATGGATCTATATAACAATACACATTTTTCATTTGAATCCATTGTTACCACCTAATTCATGGGGATCTTATGAAGTAGTGCGGTAATTGTTTATTGTTTTACAATTTTTTTTAATGCTATGTTGTTTCGATCTTTTTTTTGTAATTTGGAGTTCTTTATAGATTAAGGACTGGATATGCAGTTATTTACAATGTTTATAAGTAAGGCTAATTCTATTAACACAACACCTTTTGCCTTATCCTATTAAAAAATTTGAAAATAAATGACTATTTTATCCTTATAATTATTTAGACTGAGATGTTTTATGTCTTTCCATATTCTTTAACTTTTATTCCTTTTTTCCTTCTCCTATACATTTTTTTTCCTTTTTTCCTTACTTTATTCATTGATTTTTATGGTGTAGCAACGTGGTCCTTTTTAGCCAATAAAAATCCTCCTCTTCTACAAATATATTAGCCTTAGCTTTTCAAACCCTCTTTAAAATCTTAGACAAGATAATTTATTATATCTCTCACATTATTAGCCTAAATGTTCAGAGACAATATTTATCTCTCGCAGCGTTAGCCTAAATGTTACATTAAGTTCATTTGCTTCTTAAAGCTTTATCTAAAGTGTGCATTAACAATGCCTTCATTTTTAAAATATGTCTTAACACATTAATGACCTACATTTTTAACTCTCCCATTAGATCCTATGCATTTTTTCTTAAACTTTCAACATTCTCTAACTTCAACCATAATTTTGATTATTTGTATTTATGATTTATTTCAAACTAAATCTGTTTTAAGTTTAAAACTAGAACATTTTTTTTAAATATTTTCTTATCATGAAATGTGTTCTTCCAACAGTGTGTCTAGATTCTCACTTAGTTTTCACCAATCAAACAAATCGGTTTATTCAACCAAAGGTTACCTTATTATCCTTAATTTGAAGGCTAAACTTTATATTAAAGTAATATTGCTTCTTAAAACTTTATTTTGCTTTAGCAATGTTCTCGTTTGTAGAACATATACCCTAACACATTAATGACATACGTGTTTTCTACCATTCCTAAAAATGAATGCTACACATTAACTCTTAACTTTTCAACTTATTGTAACATTAAGTTTATATACATAAATCATTTCAGGGTAAATGCATTTTCATTATAAATTACATAATTATGATAATTTATATACATATCATCTTTTTTATCATAATCAAGAGAATAAAATCCTCATTTTCAAGGATATTAACATCCTTATTTCTATTTAAACCACTCTTTGCATTCACTATTCCTTTATAATCTAACTTAATTTTTTTTATCTTTCCGCACTTTCAATACATGTTTTTGTAATTCCTTAAGCAATACACATTATTTTCATTTGATTGCAATGGTACCATCTAATTCACGGGGATCTTATAAAATATTGTGGCAATTATCAATTATTTTACAAAGCTTTTTTAATGTTATGTTGTTTCAATGTTTTTTGCTAATTGTAGTTATTTATAGATTAAGGACTAGACATGTAGTTGTTTATAATGTTTATAAGTAAGGCTAATTCTATTTACACACCACTTTTATAAATGACTATTTTACCCTTATAATTATTTAAATTAAGGTGTTTTATGTCTTTCCATATTCTCTAACTTTTAATCTTTTTTATTTTACTATAAACATAGATGAAAATGATGATAGAATTATAGAAGAATATAACTTATTTAAAGAAGATACTTTTTTAAAACTAGGTGATGGAATTGAACCTTTAGTATATTTTCTACTAACCTACGTGTTTTCATTTTAAAATTGAGCATATATTTTCTTGGGTTTTACACATAATAAATTGGATTTGATAGCAACAAGCCTATGTATAGGTTTGAGATGGCCAACACCACTGTCCTAGTGGTTAGGTGCTTTGACTTTGATATGAGATGTCACATGTTTGAAACTTGCGTCACGTGATTTGAAAATATATTGACATGTAGTATAATGCATACTATCTAAGACTTATAGTACTAATATGTACTGCTATCTAAGTACCAATTTAAAAAAAAATGAATTTTAGTAAACCTAGTGGGTAGTGCACTTGGAATGATATTAAACCTAGTGTACTGAAATAAATTGCTTAAGTTTCTTATCGTTTTTATGCTATATTAAACTGTAACTTATTTTTCTCTTTCATATTGCATGGTTGAATGGAAAACAATATGAAAAAAATATCCATGATTGCATAGATTTTTTTACTGTTGCGAGAAGATAGTTTTTTCTATTATTGTGAGAAGAAAGCAAGAAGGCAAGACCGAGGTAGAATAAATTAGAGTATTTTTGAAATAAAAAGAACGAGAAAATAAAAAAGTAGGGTGTATTTATTTTTTATAAGGCTCGAGGGCAGGAAAGGCTGAAAAAAGTGTGCTAGTAGAATGTCAACATGTTGTCTCTATTGGTTGGTAGTTTAGACTTCGAGATTAAATGTCACGAGTTTGATCTTCGAGATCAACACTTGTTGCTATTATTAACCATGTTCAAAAAAGTGTGCTAATAGAATTTGTGACATCCCGGAATTTTTGGCAATATCAATTTAATAATCTATGTTGAAAATTAAATTGATTTGATAATGTTCATTAATAAATTTGAATTGATTTAATAATCTTCTTTTAAATAAATATTTAACTGATAATTTATCTTTTAAAAAGCTAATAAATTGTTTTCTATTTATAATGTGTATATATTTGTATATATATTGTAAATAGAAATCTTTGGTTTGAATTTAATAAGTAAATAAATCTTGTTTTCAAATTCTAATATATTTCTGGTAATTTGGAAATTAGGATTTAATATAGTATATATAGTTTTAAATAGTTAAGATAAATGTTTAATTGATTTAGATTAGCTTAAGTTCAAGAATTAAATAAAAGGTTTGTTTTAAAATATGGTTTAATAAATATGAGATATTAATTCATTTAAATAATAATAGGAAGTTATAATCTCTTTTATAAATTATTTAGATTTGACAAATTATTATTTTCAAATAACATGATTAATGTATTGTTTTATATATAAAAATAAATAGATTTAAATTAGAAGTGTTATTTTCGAAATTAAATATGTTGTATATATATATATGTATAAGCTTTTATTTGTATATATATATATATACATAGTTTTGTTTCATTTTCTCTAAAATGTAAGTCATAAATATAAACAATAAATATATATATGGAAAGAAAAGATAATAAATATTTAAGTTAGAATGGAAAATATAATAGGTAAACTCTAAACATCTTGTTAAGTATAGACACTTATTTATATTACAAGGCTGTAAGACTAAAACAAGGTAAGTTAAATGAACACTTGAAATTCTGGAAAGTGTATGTAACCTATAAGTAATTTGTAGGCAAGAATAAACAAAGTAAAGGGAAACATATCTTCATGCTTGTACAGGAAGAATAAAATAAGTATGTATACTGGAAGGCAAGAAAATAAACTAGATATACATGTTGCAGGCATAACAAAGCAAAGTAAAAATATGAAATATCTTTGTATACAAAATAGTTTAGAGAAACATAAGTATGAGATATGTATGTGTAGACATAAGGACACAAGGCATTTAATGTTAAAACATCTTAGTACACTGATATCTCATATCAGCCCCCAAAAGAGATAAAAATCTCTGACCTAATTCATTAAATCTTGTACCAGTGAAGTAATAGCCTGTAAACTCTTTCTTTATCAATCTTCCCATTCCATTCTCATTTACAAAAAGAAAGAAAAAAGAAACTCAGCCTTTCCAGTAAATACATTAACTACTGAAGCATCATTCTTTTCTAACAAAAGCATTAGCAACTCAAGTATTTAAACCCAGGGCAGGCAACTCAAAGTTTTGAAGTTTTAAAGCAAAGTATTTTCCAGTTTTTAAGTGTTTAAAGTATCAAAAGCTTTTCAAGTTTGCAAACCCTGTCTTCATTCATGTCTGGTGAGTAACATCACATTTTAAAAGCTTTAAATTTGATTTTGGTTGTATGATGAGTTCTGGAATATATATATATATATATGTATATATATATATGGTATGAATATATAAATGTTTGATGAATTTTCTACATATATATGGATGTGTGAAAAGGTGTATATGTTTATCTCCTGTAACCTCTCTGTTACCAGTCTTTTTTTTAGCTCAAGATTTATTCAAAAATCATTATCTCATTATCTAATCTAAGTTAGGGTATAAGATTCAAACAAAATTTGTTTGATTTGTCAATAGTTAAAGTTTAGAAAATTGTTTAAGTTAAAACAAAATGGTATTGTCTTTGGAAGTGAAAATAACAGAGCAAACTCGAAATAAGTCAAATTTTAATTATCATGATTCATGAATCCAGGAATGTGAATCAATTACTTTAACTAAAACTCGATTTTTGAAACCAAAAATCACGATTTTTAGATGTAGGGTGGACGAGCAGTTCGCGTTTGCCTGTTTTTCTTTGTTTTGGGAATTGCTGGTGATCCACGGGTGGGTGATGATCGAAATTTGGTCTGGTGATAGAGGGACGAGTGGGGGTTCTAGGAAAAATATTGTAATGATGGTTAGATGATTGTGGAAATGGCAGTGGTGGATTCCAGTTTGTAAACCTAGTTTTAACTAGGCTGCATATTTTGATCGACACGTCTTCTCGAGTTGATCGAGTGCGATGAGTTTTGGGGTGATGGTAGGGGAAACGTGGACGAGTAGATGGCTGGAGTTTCCGATGTAATGGTGGTCGGAGGATCGTGGGCGAGGCAATGACATGCTTTGATGATGGTTCCAGTTTTGGTTCCAGTTTGGGTTTATAGTCTCGAATTTGATTTCGAGCTTTGGGTGGCAATCTGATGATCAGGGTAGGAGGTGGAGTTGTTTGCCGATGTGGGAAGACCAGTGGAGTGGTCGGAGGCGAACAAAGTCACCGTGTACATGCACGGTGCACTTGTTGTCTGGTGATGTTGGTTTGGCCAGAGGTTTTTGTTCTCGGGGAATTCTCGAGTAAATCGAGTGTTCGACTCGAAGCTCTGCGATTTTTGCTCGAAGCAAAATAGGATGGGCTCGGGTAAAGTTTTGTGTCACAGGTTTAAAAACCTGTCAGTGTTGAATTTAAATTGAATGAAAATTTATGAAAGCCAGATTTAAACAAAGTTTAAATAAGTTTTAAAGCTGGATTCAGAATAAATCTGATTCTAATTTTAAAATAAATAAGTTTTATGTTAAACAACTTTAAGAAGTTAAAGTATATTTTAGAAAAATGATTTGAATTTAAAATTTGATTTGGGTTTGAAAACTCTTGTAAACTGCTTTTATAAAACAAGTGTGTCTTTAACATGTGACATGAAAGGTTTTTAAATCTGTTTTTAAAACTTTGTTAAGTTAAATTTGTATTCATTTTGAATCTTAAATTGAAAGGAATTTAAAAGTAAATTCAAAGGTAGAATGTTTTCAAATGCATTTGTAAACGATAATTAAGTCATTAATAAGAAGAAATGATTTATCTTAAAAAATAATTAGATTAAAATGATTAATAATTAGATAAGTTAATAATTAATGATTTAGTATTAATAAATTAAGTAATTAAGGATTAAGTGATTAATTAAAGGATAAATAAAGATCATTAATTTGATAAGTTAAGATTTTGAAATTAATGATTAGGAATCAATTAATCAAGTAATTAAGATTAATTAAGTTACAGTTAAATACTTAATTAATTTAATAATTAGAGATTAATTAATGGTAATTAACTTGTAATTAAAAATGATTAATCTAAGTTTAATTACTTAAGAGGAGGAATTAAAGAATTATAATAGTAAATGAGAATTTTTAACTTGAGATTATTAAATGATTAATTAAAGATAATCATTTGTAAAATTGATTAAGTATAATTACTTAATAAAAGAAATTAAGAAATTAATTACACATTGTAATTAATTGAGTTTAATTTGATTTGTTTAAGTTAATTAATTAAGTTTAATTAATTTAAATTAATCATTGGATGATTTGATATATAAGTGTAAATTACTTAAATGTAATTAATGAAGTATAATTACTTAATGAAGTAATTAATGGTAATTACTATATGTAATTGATTGAAGATGATGTAACATGAAAGTAATTTGGATTAAATTACTTTGTGAAATTAATCAAGAGATTAATTGAGATAATTAATTAAGGAGTAATTAATTTATTAAGTGAAGTAATTAAGGGAAGTTAATTACTGAATGGGATTAATCAAGATTGATTAATAAATGTGGTTTAGTTAAAGATAAATTACTTAATGTAATTAATTTAAATGGGATAATTAAATCAAGAATGTAATTAGGGATCATTAATTTATATAATTAATGATGTAATTAAGGATTGATTCACTAAGACTAATTAATAAATAATAAGTGATTTTGAGGAATTAATTAATGTAATTAATTAAGGATAAATGTAATTAATTATAGTTAATTAATAAATAGAGTAATTAAAGGTTAATTACTGTATTTGGTTAAGGATAATTAATTTGTGAAATTAATTAAAGGGTAATTACTTGAATGTAATTAAAGGTTAGTTAATCAAAGATGATTAATTAAGATGGAAATTTAAGAATGATTAATTATTTGATTTATAATTAATTAATGGTTATGTAAGCAGGATTTTTAAAGATGAAGTAATTAATTTAATTTACTTTAAATTAATTAGAGATGAAGTAATTAATTTAATTCATTTTAAATTAATTATAAATGGTGTGTTTATGAATCCTTGCTTATGTATGGATGAATGATATTGATTTCCTTGAATGGTTTGAAATCTCAGATATGAGATAAATAATGCTGTGTGATATGGATTGTCTATTTATGATGATATTGTAGATTATCTATCTGTGATATTGTAGATTATCTATCTGTGATATGTAGATTATCTATCTGTGATATTATGAATTATCTATTTGTGTGTATATAGATAATGAAATGAATTGTTTTAACTTTAAAACAACTTGGCCTTAAAAGATACGGTTTGGATTTGATGAGACCGGGATCGGGTTTCTAGATTTGGATATCCGAAAACCACATCGATCCAAATTAACGATAGGTCGTGAATCTCAAGTGAAGATGAAGATTCAGAGTGCAAGGGTTATTGTCGTTAACTCTGAGGATGATTCCAAAATGAGTGTAACGAGATAATGCCTTCGGTTTCGTTCAAACCCGGAACGAACTTGTATGGATTGAATGCTTTCAGAACATCGTCAAGTGGACGATGAGCATTCTAAGTGATGAGTTCTGTTAAGGTAATCATGACCTCAAGCCTCATCAACCGGGAATGGCTAAAATAGGGGAGGTGCAGCAAGGCTTCGTGGGTCGCACCCACTTGAGAGTGAGATTTTCCCCTGTCTAGATGTCCCTTTTTATTCGGCTGTGTGGGCAGTTGTGAGCTCCAACTACTGGGGTTGTTTCGTTAGGGACTGTCCAGTAAGGGATAGTTCCGGCCTTATGTTGTAGGGGATTGGGAGTAATCCTCGGTACGCTGATCTAAGCCAGGTACTGTGACGGGCGGTATCCCAGTAGCCCTGCCATTGTATGGAATCCAAAATCCAATAAGTGCCATCGGATTTGATTGTAAACCTAGTATGCTGGAATTTAATGAATGTAACAATTTCGGCTATTTTCTATTTACTTGAAAACCCTAGACCTATTATAATATCACTGAATTTCCTATCAAATGTTTGGTTAGCGTAAGGTAAAAACTTTTCCATGTTTATGTGTGGGAAGTCTTACGTGATACCCTTTGTTTTCAAAAGATTTTCAAAGTTAAGCAACTTTAACCTGTTACTCATACCAGACCCATGTCTGACCCAGAGTTTATCTTCTGTTTTTCTTAAACTCTCGGGTACTCAAATTTTTACGAGTAGCCAAGGGATTCAGGTTAGCTTTGACGATTTGTGGAGGAGCAATGGAGCAGGAGGCTTCAGCGTTGTAGATATATATAGTGTTCCGCTGTGTTGGTATCTCTATGTTGTATTTGAGTTGTATCGAGTTGTATTAACTAGACAGGTGTTTATAACTGTCTAGTATGTGATGTATTATCTGTGTAACTCTAATTGATGTTGTATATTATGTAATATCTATGTGATATATTATATTTCATTCGTTCCGCTGTTGAGATTCTGATGTTGTTTTCTTCTTTCTTCTTTATCTTTTCTATTTCTCACCCCTTTCTTTCTTAAAGATGATGCAACATTCTGGTGGTAGAAAGTTGGGTCGCTACAGAATTGGCCTATAATTAAATTAACTTTGAATTGGAAGGATCAAAAATAATAATATTAAAAGCAATTAATTGTTATCAATTCCATTAAATTTGAATGTAAACTAATAGAATTAGTTGGAAATTAAGTCTGAGTGACATTTCATAGAACAGACTTGTTTTAAGACAACCATTCAAATTGTTAAGTTTCTAAGACATAAATCTAGATTTGGTATGAGTTAAACCATATAACCTGATGTTCATTAGTTGTATTAAACAATTTTTGGTTAACTATCCATGATATTTTAAAAAAGATATATCATTCGAATAAAATTCTAAATATGCTCATAGTTAAAAGTAATTTTTTTCCATAATATCCAAAGTTCAAGTCATGCCCCCATTCATATACAAATAGTATAAAATTCGAATACTTATGCAATATCCTTCCTCCATTGGTCACTATGTAAAAATTATAAGTCATCTCCTTCTTTATAGTCCAAAATGCCAGAAATAGATTCTATATGAAATTTCCTATTTCTATGGGTTTTTATGTTCAAAAGTTCGAGTCGTCTTCTTATCCAATAGCCATTAAAATAGCCCACAAGCTTTTAAGTGAGATTAAAAATGTCTAGTTCCAAAAAAGGATTTGTGCTAAGAAAGAGAAATAGGAGAGGAGCCCCTTCTTATTTGGGGATAGGTCCTTTATTTATAGTAGTTGGAGAGGGGAATGGCTTGATCGTGTTGGTTGATTGAAGCTTACGTAGATTTGTCACTTGGTAAGATAGACGATCTTGGTGATGCCATATGTCATAATCTTAGGATTTGGGTTGTTCACATAGATTGATATCATGGTCGTAGCATTGGAAAATGTGATATGGTTGCATAAGAATGCTTTGAAGTTGTTATTATTCGTTAGATATAAGAGCCACTAGTTGGATTTTTGTCACACACCAACATCCCGAAGACTGAAAGGAAAGCTTCGATCAAATTTCTTTCAAATGCTCAGATAGATTGGTTATTGAAAGTTTTATGTAAATCATGGAATTTTGCTTGAAGATACCAAGTGGAATAAGTATTAGACTAAGACAAAACCTAGTGTAGTAGATAAAGCCAAAAATAAAGGTAAGAAAAGTAAAGACACCATGAGTTATAGTGGTTCGGGTTAAAATCCCTACATCCATTGTGATAGTGTTAGAGGTATGCCCTATGGGCAATTATTTAATTTGTTACATAAATCTAACTAGATAACTAATATGATTCAAAACAAAAGGTGTTCCCTTTCTATTATATACATACTATAAATAATTAGTTAGTTAATTTAAGTATCTATGTCAGAAAATCAATAAATGATGTGTATGTGATAGTAGTTGCAAATAGTTGTAACACGGCTATTATATTAAGATATGATAAGCATATCAATTTTAATATTCCAAGTCAAGATGTATCGAGACTGAATATCGATACATCCGTTAAGACTAGAGTATGTAATGCTCTCCAAATGTTGGGCACTGTATTACTCATAGCTATTGGGGCACCAAGGAGATACGTACTAATAGTTATCAGATAACTATGGAATGACTCAATCAATAGTTTTATGTCGGTTAATATAAATAAGGTCAAATAGAAAATATTGAAGTGGCTAATTTACAAGTTATTTTGACTTGAGAATACTATTGATTTTCAATATGAAAGCTCCATTTTAATTATAATTAACTTGTGGCACGACGTCCATGAACGACTTAGTTGGGTCGAGTGGAAGTATTGGAAGTAAAACACTATTCAAGAGAGGATACGTCTCCTAGGTTATATGGGATTAGTATCATGGTCAGGTAAAGTCATCTTAAAGTCAAAATCTCTGGTCAGAGTAGTTTGGTTAATAATAATTGTTATTATTGAATCAAGAACTTTGTGTTAAATTTAAATATGGATGATATTGGAATTTTGACCATTACCAAATTCCATAAGTCCAAAGTGATACAGTTTTGATGAAGAGAATTTGTGCCAAATAATTGTCACTACTGGGTAAAACTTAAATTATAAGAAAATTGTTTTTACCAAAGCTATGTGAGCGATAAATTTGGCCAAAATGTTACACCACTAGCTAAGGTGAAGTGTTAACGTTGATATTCGAATAGTTCGATATTAATCGTTGATCAATTTACACCTAAAGAGTAAATACAACCACAATGCTAAATCCTCCATCCACCACCCGATTTAATTAAATTATAAATATTATAATCAATTAAATTAATTAATATTTATGAGATATTAATTATAAATTTTAATTAGAATTGTGTTGGTCAATATGAAAAATAGTGTATATATAAGTTATGCATACAATTGTCGATACACGATATCGATGTATGTTTAAATATGATTTAAATGTAAAGTATTTAATTTGGCTTGTAGTGATTTGAGGAACAATAGGGAGACATGTGTGGCTTGCCATAATGAAGAGAACTAGCTTAGGATTTGGTTCCGAAAGGTGAGTAAATGGCTAAGGAAATGAAAGATATGTTTCTATCTTTGGCCATCTTATTTCCTACGCTGTTTAAACATCTCTTGCCACTCTTTTCTTTTCTTTTTCTTTAGGGTTTGTGCCTCCACCTCTCTCCATAAAAAATGGCTGAAAATTCTTCTCTTCCTTTCTCAAAATTTAAGCAAATAAAAAACCAAAACACATACAAATAAAAAGTTAACAGAACAGTGTGTAGCTTTCTCAAAGGAGTTATGCCTTTTGGAAGTGTTGATCTAGAATTCAAGTAAAGTATTATAGATTCAACATTCAAGGTATTCTCTTGGGTAATAGCAAGATATCATCTTGATTTAAAAATTCTTATTATTGTTTATAATTGATTATTACATGCTTTTATTTAATTAATTTATCCATTATCACGATTCCCTACACATATATGTTGTCGACATGAGATAAAAATACGAACATATGTATGTGTATAATTTTGATTAAAATTTTGTTACGTTTATATGGTTGGAGATGTAATTTTGTTGATGAAATCATTACTGTATTTTTCTTTTAATTTTCATTTTAACAATGGTTGAAAGTAAGTTTTATTAGGTTAACTTTAATCTATACAAATATTTCATATGTATTCGTATAATCATATGGTTTTACTAATCAGATGAATTTCTTCACATGTATTATTCTATAACAAAGAAAATTGCAATTTTGATATGTAGTTATTAAATTTAATCATATATGTTAAATTGTTTGTATGTACATACGTATTAAATTCACAACATATTTTATTAAAATTATGTATGTATATGTATGTGTATATACACCCAGTAATCAGGCAGTACCTTTGAAACAACTTTTCTTTTTACATACATACAAAAAAGGGTTATTTTATTTTAAGACAAAAAGTAAGAAAAGGAAAGTTTTGCTAATTATTTTTGTGTAAGAAAAGTTTTGTTTAGTTGTTTTGTAACCATATACGTGCTTGTATGTACAAACATATACATATACACATATATAAACACACTTATATATAAACATTTGTTTAATTACAAACTTATTTTATGCAATTTTAAAGTCCATATAAGTGTATTTAAATTATATTAAGTGCATTTAATGTGTATTTATTGTGCATTTAAACTGTATTTAAAGTGCATTTCAGAACTTTTGTTTTTGTCTTAAATATATAGAATATGAATATTCGTTTTTGCTAATTATTACTTCTTATATGATTGCTTTATTTGGAGTTGAAAACTTAAAATTTAATTTGCAATCTAATTTATAAGTACAGTATTGATGGGTAGAAGCTTTGATATTTTATACCATAATTGTGTAAGTATGTATGTATATACATAAAAAAATATGTAAACATATCATTTATAAATATCTCTATGTTCTATACACACATACATATACATATGGAGGACAACACTTATGTATACAGAGGGGCTAACTTGTCCGTTTCAATGTAAATCCTAGTACTTGTACACAGATAAGTTAAACCATGTACACTATGACTGCTACACGCGCATACACACACATATGTGTATGTGATACACTGTTTGCCTTAATTGATTTGCTTTTACAACAAATCAAATATAACTTATAAATTAAATGAAATATTGATTTTATTTAAAATAAAATTTGGATGGGATCTAAATGAATTAAAAATTCATAGGTCCACTAAAGATCCAATAAATGAATTTTTTAGAAATTTACCCTTTAACTCCACTATAGGCTGACTCGGTTTCAACAATGGTATTAGAGCCCAATAGCATATGTAGTATAAATTAGTCATGTTAGGTCTAACTAATTAAGCTTGCTCACTTAGTATGGTGTCTAGAAAAGTAACGTCTAGGATTGAAATTGGGTAATCAAGTACCCTGTCCTACCTGATTACCGACTTGGTTTGAAAGGTAAAGTGAACCCGACGGTTGTGCCTAATAGGAAAGGCCCAATTTGAATTGGGACTTAAGCTAGTTTTCAAAATTGTTTTGAAAATTAAATAAAGATTTAAATTTAAAAGTTATGTTTAAAATAAAAACATATTTATTATAAAACTTATAATACAACATAAGTTTTCAAAAATGTTTGAAAAGATAATGATATTTTCAAAATGTTTGAAAATATTTAAATTATAATTTCGAAATATAAAATTTATTAATAAGATTAATAAAATAAGTTAATTAAATAAGTCGTTTAATTAATAAATATTTGGGTGTATTATATATATTGATATATGTTATGTTATTTAAAAATGTTTAAGATAACATAAATATACCTGTATGTATATAAAATAAATTTTCGAAATTTATATAATTTAATTAAAACTGTTTAATTAAATAAACTAATCGAACTTTAATTAATTAAATACATAAATTAAATTTTAATTAATTGAATAAAAATACACATATATAAGATATATGTGTATTACTAAAAAGGTTATAGTATATATATTCAATATAATATGTTATAGCTAAATAATATAATAATTAATTAAAGTATTAATTATTTAAATTGATTAAATAAGATTTAATTAATATTATACATAAAATTTTATATATGTTAAATAAAGTATAAAAGTTATATAATAATAAAACTTATATAATATAAATGTATGACACTACACCAAAATAGAGGATTCCCAACGAATATAAGCGTTGCCAAGAATTTCAGTAACACTTATATGTGTCGCTATAGGGGCGTGGGCATTTATTCCCAACGCTTATAAGCGTTGACGAAAAATATCTGCCAACGCTTATAAGCGTTGGGAGATATTTTTCGCCAATGCTTATAAGCGTTGGAAGAAAATTTTCCCCAACGCTTATACGCGTTGGAAAATATTTTTCTCCAACGCTTATAAGCGTTGGGGAAAACTATCTCCCAACACTTATAAGTGTTACAAATATATGCAAACAAATAACTACTTAAATGTGTTTGTTGTTATATTATTTTATTTTTTACAGAATTAAATAAATATTTGTTGAATAAAATAAATGGCTCGGAATTTTATTTAAACAAATATTTTATTCAAGCAAATATTTTATTACAAATTCAAATAGTACAAATTTGAGCTCTCGCTACATTTACACATTTTCAATTACAATACAACTTCAATTACAGTACAATTGTCACTGTACAATTTGCTTACAATTATTCCTCACTATATACACTCACTCAACACTCACACACTTGATCTTGACTTTCTTCAGCTTGTGTTCAACCGTCCGTTATACCTGTCAAATAAATAACGCAGTAAATTGGAAAAGGAAACGAATTTAAATTGCAAAATAAAATTGTGTTTTTAAATATAAAATTTTCCTCAGGTATGTGGGTCGTTTCTTTTCATATTTTTCTGACAGGGTCCAAATATATGTGCACAGGCAACTTGTAATACGCACAGTGTATCACTGCGAATATCACAAGGCTGTTTCCCGATTTGATCTCACGGACAAGTACTCAATAATTTTAAATATGCTTGGTTCACAAAAATACATGTACACATATATGTATATACATGTATACACATATATTGGTGCACATATAACATTCATGAATGACTACAGCCTGCAAGCACTCAGGTAGACCAGAGCATGGTGAACATAAGTGCAACCAAACATATGCACTCTGGTTAAGCAATAGGAATACTCATGCACATGTATAAGAAACATAGAAACACTCAAACATGTACTTAAACATGGATCCAAACATTATGACACAAAGCAACAGCAACCAGGTTCAAGTAAGGAGCAACAAGAGAAACACACAATGTAAATGAACAGGTACACATACAACAAGGAAGCGGTGTCTTGTACAATCAGTATGGACACAGGACATGTCAAGCATAATGAACACGCCGTGACCAACTAAACCACAAAAGTACCACACAAGGACTGCAACCAGATCGGGAAAACAACAATGCAAAATAATCAGACTTGAGCAAAGGCTCACGGACATAGCAACAGAGCAAACATCAATCGTATATACAAGGTAATCAGGTGCTAGTTAAGATTCAAGGGATTTATACATGTTATGTAGATTGAATATTTTCAAAGTTTTTGAATTCAAATTGTATAGCTCTAAAAATCATACCGGTGTAAGTGAGATGTAGCGGATTATCACATATATGCATGATACACATGCACATACGTAAGTACGTAAAAATATTTATGTTTATATATACATATGTGTACGTGTTTGTATGATGCATATCCTTCAACCTTTTATGGTAAACCAGCATTATATTTCTGTTTTCCAATTTTAATAGTTACAAGGAACGCTACAAGATCAATAACCCACTAATAAAAGCATATAATCAAATTTATGATGAAAAAATAAATTATATACACACTTAATTTGGTCATTCGACTCGTACTCTGGCATATTATACAATGCTAAATGATGGGTGGCTAAAAGTTACTGAGCTATAATTTTGAAATTATGTTTTTGTTATGGGAATGGTGTCTATATGACTAGCATTTCATATTATCATGATAAGACGAATTTTCCTAGAAGCGTAGACCTACATGCTTACCTGATTAATCTTGAAACCTATTAACCATTTTCTGCTCTTCGTAGAGGCTATTCTTTGGCGTTCTTATAGTTAAAAAATAAAAAAAGCAGCACATACATTTTTTTTGGAAATGGTCTGATATAAGAAGCTATAGTAATAACTATATTTCCCATGTTACCTGGAAATTTAACTGCAGCATGAGTAACAGTTGGTCTTAATTAAGAATGCTTGACTAATAGTATAAAACCATTGATAAATCCACCATATGATTTGCAGAAGAATCGGTTCAGTCTCATGAGGTCATAGTGATGAAGCATAGTACAGTCCTGGATCTGAAAATTAGATTGATCAAGTCGATATAAATAAGAATAATCAAATTCTTTGTGCTACGTAGAAATTGTATGAATTTTATTTTTCTTGAAACTGGTCATATCTGTATTAAACTGAAAACCACACACACGGATATTATGATATTCATAAACTTGCCAATATTCACGTACAGATAGCAAGTTTGCTGGTGGCATGAACATCAACTATCTTCTTTAATTTTCTTTACGGAACAAATAACCACCAGAAAGTGCAAATTGTTACTGAAGACATGTAGTTAGCATGAGTATTTATTTTCAAATTCCATGGAAACAAAATAGCAAACCAATCCCAACAAATAAACAAAAAGTTAGTTTTAAATGCATGTGTATTCAAGGTAAACCAAATTTGGATCCGAAACAGCCAATAAGCGAGTAAATTACACTGAAGGCACTATCCAGAAGAGTTCAGTTTATTTTTCATTACATAATGTCACTCATCAAGGTGCACCAGCTGATATGGTTTTATTGAGCATATAGAAGGCTGTTTAGCAGCAAATTATTTTAAATTTACTTAAAATTAGTTTTAAATAGCAACGCATAAGTAGTTTCGAATGAACAATATGAAGTAACTTGTTAGGTACTTTAACTACTTATTCTAAAAGTATGATTTAGTTTCCAGCAACAAATAGGTGTAATTTCCTTTAACAATAAGAGCATATTTGGCAACAACTTGCTTTGAAATTGCTTTTTAAAAAAATGGAATAGTAACGTATAAACGATTTTAAACGGTAACTTATAAGTTGAAATGTTTGTGTGTAATTTGACTTTTAAGTTAAAATAAACAAAAAAAATTACTGAAATCTTACCTATGAAATACCCATAAGTCATAAGCAACAAAATGTTGCTTCACACATTTCTACTTACAAATCACGTCTCGAATCTTATTTAGAAGTTGTCAAACACAAAAATTGGAATAATTTACTTACAAGTAGCTTTTACTTTTCAATCTTTGTTCTCTTCATAAACTATTATATATTACCAGTTATTGTAATCCTTAAGCTACTGAACAACAATTGTTTGACACTCTATAGTTCATACAACATCCAAAATTAAAGTCTAAGATCAACTACCAAATCTAGGGCCACCTAGCAATTGTTTTTTTGGATGTTCCTCCCTTTTGGCACAAATTTATGTCATTTTAACATCACATGCATACTTCTCCAACAAAGTCAATTGGAAATGACATCAACTAGTGAACAGATGAGCTTCAGAATTGAATCAAAGCCTAGAACGAAGGTTTACTATAACAAAATATAACATACTATATTACTGGGTATTAAAATGACTTCCAGTAATAATCCATATGTGTGTGTATATTCTCTCTTTGCCTAAGTATAAATCCTTATATAATAGTTCCATTTATAAATCTATTGTATACCAATAAGCTTATAATTGTGTGTGTGTCTATATATATATTTGTTTTAGTTATTATATTTTAATATAGGCAACAGTTCCAGTTTATACATATATGAGTACAATTTCCATTATTTTTCACCCTCACACAAGTTCGCTTTCACCATCCCAAGTTAGATATACATACACACGCACACCTCTCCTCCTATTTATCATTAACATGGACATAAAAGAAATATTGAAAGCATACACAAGCACACAGATATTCTTTCCCTACCCCTTGCCTCAATAGCGAACAAACAAACCATCTCAGTGTTATATAAATATATATACTTTCACTTATTCATCTCTAACAATTCACGAACAGGGGATGCAAGGAGTCATGTATAGGCATGCACAGATTTGATGACACTCTATCATATTCGCAAACACACTCGCATGTCAAAAACTCAGGCACGTAAGCACAAATCGATTGGTAATTTGTTATAGTGATTGGGTTACAAAAGATCGCATACGCATTTCATTGTTTCAACATTGAATGTAGCACTCGCAGACACAAATGTGAGTTAAAGACACTCACCTGAAATGAAGAATTCACGTTCCACATAGCTCCAGCTTGCTGCTTCTTTTCTACTCTCAACTGCACGCACCTTCTTTTCCAATCAGTAGGCGAGTCCCTGATTGCATTGTATTGTAGTGATGTTGAGGAGTTAAGGTGAAGGCTAATTTAGTTTTCCTCTTTATGTCTGCAGGTTCACAATAACAGAATTTGCCACTAATCAAAAGAGGAGATTACAAAAAAGATAAAATTCAATAAGTATATTAAAAGCTTACATTGGACAGGGGAATTAAGGTGAGAGAGGGAAAAGGAATCGTAGAACTGTTCGGGCTTAGGCGGCAGGTAAATAGCCGGCTCCTCTTTGGAATTATTAGGGCTTTGCAGATCCGCTGCTTCGCTTGGGGGAGAAGGAGGAGGTGGGAGGTCAACGGGTTGCTGCTTGAAGGTCGGAGATCTGGCGCTATTCTTTTGAGGCGGAGAACCGAGCCGTGGTGCAAGCGACTATGTCAAGGAGGCGGCGGAGGTGGGCAATTTTGTTTTTTTAGAGCGGTTGAAATGAAAGCACTGTGGAGGAATTAGCGAGAAGGAATTAGGGCAAGGATGAGAGGATGCTCATTTACTTTATTGCCCCCACAACTTTTATTTAATTTCAATTCAACCAGATTTTCCAACACAAATATGTGTTAGCAATAAAAAAAAGTGTAAATGTGTATTTTTGGTGACACATTTTTAGCTTAGCAACGGATATTGTTGTCATTGATCTACAACACAAATAAGTGTTGGCAATTGAAAAAAATAAGTGTTACGAAATGGCTGTTATGGTGTAGTGTGAATTATGGTGGAACCAGCAAGAAACCCAGTTGGACTTAAGGAATAAATACATATGTATTGTATGTATATCGTGATTTCTGATGTGTCCAACACTTGAATCACGGGGGTAATTCATAAAAAAAACATTATTCCATAAGTGATATCATTGAATTAAATAATTGAGTATTGTGAATCTTTAATATGTGTTATCCTCTACCATTTATATATTAATAAATTATTTGCATACTCTCTAGTTATTGAGCAAACTAAAGCTAGAGATGTTATGTGTAGTATATTAATATATTAACTAGATGATTTAAGATAATTATATGTATTTGTTGACCAAACCCAAGGTACATATACTATACTTAGGCCGCCGCGAAAGGCGAGTGAACTTTTCTTATGATATGTTGAGAAAACTCAAGATCGAAATGAGATTTGGTCCAGGAACCATGGATTAGGAGTTGTATATTATACAACCGATAAGGAGTTATACATCATTTTTGAAGCTACGACTTGTTGACCAAACTCAGGGTCATAATTACAAGACTGATGAGTCCTAACAACCACCAGTGAAGTCGAAAAACTTTAATGTTTCGTCTTAGTGTTTGGAGAAACATAAAAGACTAGTAGAAGCCTTATTAGAAAAACGAAATTGTAATATTTAACCTTTTTAATATTGTAAGAACATCTACTATATAAATTTATGATAATCTATATTAATAAATTTGTGTAATTAATGTAATTGATAAAATATTTATCAATTAAAATATAAAATGAACGAATTAATATTGACAAATAGAGATATAAAATATACTTACCAATAAATTGTTGCATATTGACCCATGTAAGCTCCTAATTATGCAACTACTAAATACATTCTTAACTTGGTCACTTATGAGTTTACTTGCCTGAGATTGTGTATTGGACGATCACATATAAATTTTATATGGTGAACAGTCATAATTCGTAATGCATGAAACCCCGATGAAATTAGTTCATTGAAATAAGCAAATAAGCTATAGTGAGAGATCATGTATTCAATATGATTGATTACTATAATGATTTTTTGTGTTAAATGTAACACTGGACCAAAGACTAGCAGATAGATATAAGAATTCGATGACTGAAATGTCAATTTGATCAGTTTACATAAAGTGCAATATACGTAATATCCTTAAAAGTTAAGGATGACAAAATGCACTTTTGTAAAGAATTCATTATAATATTGTAGTAAGGATTTTCTTTTAATGGTTTGACCATTTAGAAAAGAAATCTAATATTTAAGAGTGGATGTAAACTTAAGGCACAGTTGGGATGAAGAGAGTGAATAGTCACTTCTGTTTCATATATAAACATTGAAAACGAGAATTGTAAAATAATTGTTGATACATAATATTAGGATAAGAAATATGATTTTTGTTCCAAAATGTATTTTCAAATAGAAAATTGTTTTCTATGAGATTTATTTCTTTTAATTTAAGATATTTGATCTAAAATTTCTCAACCGCAAACTAGTTACAGTAAATGAAATAAATAGCCTATAATTAACAGTAAAATTTAGCTTCATATTTCATATGCTATTATAGTAATGGTGGAAATAGTAGGAGCATTCCATATAGCACTTATTAGGTGCATCAAATTATGAAACTTATTTTTGTAAAATGTACCAAACATTATGTATGAAATAATAACTATTTTTTAATGTTGACTAAAAAATAGACATAGTTTTATTTCAATAAAACATTATGAATTTTATTATAAAATTAAACTATAATAGTATTATTTGTGATGCATTGGAAAATATAGAAGTATCTAAATTATTTGCAATTTTTTTGGAATTTTGGACTAAGCCAAAGTCTGGAGAAATAATTCTTTAATAATATGATTATGGATCATATGGTACTAGTGAATGATATCTCAAACAATAAAATAAAATGCACCCATTCCGTGGGAGCGATCGTAAGAGTTGATGAACTCTTTAGATTGATACATATAGATGTATGCAATTGCAAGTCTGTTGATACCAGAACAGTTCCACGTACTTCGTTATTCACTAATAAGTTATCACCGACATGGATATGTGTATTTGATACACATGTAGTATGTCTATGATAAGCTCATATAATAGAAAATGGAAGTAAATAAAATAACATGCAACAAAATGATTCAATTTTATCGAATGTGTAGGTACATTAGAAAGAGTACCAAACGTAACCAAGATGAATATAGGTTCAGTCTCAAGAGCCACCCCTCCCTATAATACATAATAAAGTATTAATAAGGAGTAATCGAACTCTATTGAAAAAAGCATAATTAATATTGAGAGAAGTTAAGCTAAATTCATTCTATAAGGTGTGTACTTAAGAGTAGCGCACAAGGTTAAATTGAATATCATCCAAAGAATAGTCTATAAATCACACAAGATAAGGGTTTATAAGAAACCCTATCATGTCCTAGGCAAAGGAGTTGGTGGGTTGTGTGAGTCGAAATACTGCATGTAATAATTGTATGTAAGGGATCTTGTGTGAATCACACACCAAAAGTAGTATGGGAACGATAGTAATTGGATGACTAATTTATGTTGTGAACATAAATATTGTGAACTAATACCAATCAGTTTTATATAAGGCAATTCATAAAATGTTTATGAATGCCCATTCTGTTGCACTGCGAAACAACCAGTGTTTCAAGAAATACCAACTTTGTAGCAAAGGAATTTCTTTGAGAAATTATTGGTAGTAAAATGGATATGGATACGATCTAAGGTTAAAACTAATTGCAAAGGATGAAATGAAATTAACCGAACCTTAATGAACACAACACATTAGAATGTCTAATGAGTATTCTTGCACGTCAAAGAGAAACTATGAGTTTCTATCGCTATCAAGAATAAGTAATCCTCGGTTGTTTAATTAAACCATCAAGAGTATTTGACTCTATGATATGGTATGATGCACAAATCAAAAATAGATTCCAAGTACATTACCAAAATGTGATTTTGATAGTTGTACCCGAAGAGATATGATCCATCGGTCACAAGTGTGTCTTTGAGAGGAAGACAAATGCGATTGGAATGTAGTGAGCCAAATTGATAAGAACAATGTTGTGAATTTCAATTATTGAAATTAGTGTAATAGATTCACCATTCGATGTGCTCAAGTTGATTCTGATTTACTCATAAAATTATTTCCTAGTATGACTTATGTTTTAATTGAAGTAGAAAATTCTAAGTAAAGATTTAGACTAGACTGTTTGCACATAACGGCCATAGTGCCTCGAAGTCAGTGAGAGCCATATTGAGTTTATGGATTTTAGATATGATTCAAGGACTGATACGGAAGCACTGTTCGACAAGCATCAAAATTGAACAAGTATTTTAAAAGAAATATCAAATAGTTTGATTTCAGTCAAAATGCAGAGGAAGCATGTGTCTGTAAAAAGAACGTTGAATATACATTGATATTTCTAAACATAAGAAAACAAAACGTTGTTGATTATTAACGATATACTTATGTTAAGATCAGCTTTTTGTTGTTTTGATACTCTACCTTGGATTTGCAAATGATATCTTTTACAGTGAGTATAAAGTACATTAAAAAGTCCCAAACAATATGCAGAAACATCTTATTAAAATGTTTAATAAGAAACATGTAAAATGGATTCCTTATTAATTGGCAATAGGAATTATCACACATGTTAAGTTGTCTACAATATCATGATTTGTTTATGTATTTGATACATGTAGCAAATATCAAATCCAAATTAAGGTCACTAAATGGTAGTTCAGAGTGTTTTCGTATATTTACATAATACATGAGAATTGTTTGTAGAAACAACGAACTCCACATAAAGGAGTATTCAAACTCAAACTTCAAATGTGATATTGAGTATGGCATGCAATATAAAATTCATATTCAAAGCTAGGTTAAGAAGCTTTAAGTTGGAAATGTCCAAATGAGAGATTGTGGAAGACACAATAAAAGGCCAAGTACATCACCTTGAATAGCGCCACAATAAAAGCAATTTATATACATAATAAATGCATAAATTTATAACTGACCCGAAGGTGATTCCAAATGTTGAGAATCCCATAACATTGATAACAATGTTGTGATATTGTTCGTAACAAAACTTAGAGCTCATTGGAGGTTAAAAGACATGCTCTAAATTGTTCCACATAATAAAGGCAGTTTATTGGCATTGGAGAGAATTGATTGACATAGTGGATAATTGAAACGTAATAGCATACCCCTTTATTGAGGGACTGGCCCGATTGATTTTGAAGCACCAAATGGAGAACTCAGAATAAGATCCCATAATTGACCCCAAGTGCAAGTGGGAGATTGATAAAGTTAAGGGATGCCCTATAGGAAATTATATAATTTGTTACATAAATCTTACTCGATACCCAATCTTATTTCAAATAAAGGGTGTTTCTTTTCTGTTATATACTAGTTATAACACGTTATAATTAATTAATTAGTTAATATAAGTATATATGTCAGAAAGTCCATAAATGATGTGTACGTGATAGTAGTTACAAATAGTTGTAACCATGAGTATTATATCACAATATGATAAGCACATCATTTTAAGTATTCCAAGTCAAGATGTATTGACTGGGTATCGATGCATCCTTTGAGACAGGAGTATGTAACTCTATCCAAATATTGAGCAATGTATTACTCACAACTGCTGGGGGCACCAAAGGGTTATGTACTGATAGTTATTTGATAACCATGGAATGACTCAATCGATAGTTTTCTATGGTTAATATAACTAAGGTCAAACAGAAAATATCGAAGTGACTAACATACATAGTTCTCTTGACTTAAGAATACTTTTTATCTTCAATATGAAAGCGCCACTTTGATTATAGTTAACTCGTGGCACGACGTCCATCTAATGACTATAATTTGGTCGAGTGGAAGTATTGGAAGTGAAACACTATTCAAGAGAGGATCCGTCTCTTCGGTTATATGAAGTTAATATCATGATCACCATAAGTCAACTCAAAGCTAAAATCTCTGGCTAGAGTAGTTCAGTTTATATTAATTTTTACTATTAAACCTAGGACTTTGTGTTTGGACTATAAAGTGGAAAATGTGTGATATTGGAGATTTTACCATTACCAAATTCCATGAGTCCAAAGTGATACAGTTTTGGCGAAGAGAATTGTTGAAATGATCATCACTACTAGGCAACGCTTAAAATTATAGAAAAATTAGTGTTTTACCAAATCTATGTAAGCGATAAATTTGACCAAAATGTTACACTATTGGGTAAAGTGAAGTGTTAAAGTTGATATTTGAATTGTTCGATATTAACTGCTGACTAATTTACACCTAAAGAGTCGGTACGACTGTAATGTTGAATCCTCTATCTACCACCCGATTTAGTTAAATTATATATGTTATAATTAAATAAATTTATTATTATTTATGAAATATTAGTTATAAATTTTTATGTCAATTGTGTTGCTCAGTATTAAAAATAGTGTGTATACAAAAGTTATGTATAAACTTGTCGATATACGATATCGATTTTGTTTAAATATCATTTAAATGTAAAATATCTGATTTGGCTTGGAGTGATTTGAGGAACAATAAGGAGACATGTATGGCTTGCCATAATGGAGAGAATTGGCTTGGAATTTGATTCCAAAAGGTGTGTAAAGAGCTAAGGAAATGAAAAATATGTTTCTATCTTTGACCTCTTAATTTCGTATGCTATTTAAACATCTCTTGCAACTCTTTTCTTATTTTTTCTAAGGTTTGTGCCACCACCTCTCTCCATCAAAAGTGGCCGAAAATTTCTCTCTTCCTTTCTCAAAATTTAAAAAAAAAACCAAATACACATCCATTAAGAATCAAAAGAACTATGTGTAGCT
This sequence comes from Allium fistulosum, assembly GCA_030737815.1. NCBI lineage: Eukaryota > Viridiplantae > Streptophyta > Magnoliopsida > Asparagales > Amaryllidaceae > Allium > Allium fistulosum. Next base: position 369,343,956 of record CM060902.1, on the reverse strand, counting down.
TTCTCGAAGGGGTTACACCTTTTAGAAGTGTTAATCTAGAATTCAAGCGGATTATTATTGATTCAACATTCATGGTATTCTTTTGGGTAATAGCAAGGTATCATCTTGATTTACAAATTCTTATGATTGTTAATAATTGGTTATTACATGCTTTTATTTATTTAACTTATCCATTATTATGATTCCCTATGCATATATGCTGCCGATACGAGATGAAAATATGAACATATGTATATGTAAAATTTTGATTAAAATTTTGTTAAGTATATATGGTTGGAGATGTAATTTTGTTAATGAAATCATTATTGTATTTTTCTTTTAATTTTCATTTTGACAATGGGTGAAAATAATTTTATTAGGTTATGTGATAACCCTGATTTATGAACAAGTTTTATAATTTAATTTAGTATGCTTGCTTGAAATTTTGGTTGCCTAGGAAAAAATATATATGATAAGTTGACCATAAAAAAAGCATTGGGTAAGTATTGATATGTATGCAAGATGATATAATGCACATGTACATACTTCTCTGGAAAAAAAAAGAAAAACAGAAAATTTAGTAGTAAGCTAGAGTAAACTATAAATACATGACATGACATGGTAATACAGATATGAATGTGCCATTGAAACAAGTCTAGAATAAGGAAAATAAAGGCTTAGGTAAGATAGAAATATTATACAGGTATTTTAAACAAATACTGGCTAAAGAAAAAATTATTAGAAATTGCATGAAAATAGTATGAGTTGTTGAATAAATACTTTATCCACTTTTAGCAATTTTCTTAACCTTTATAGAGATCATGCAAATATGGTGACTGGGGTAATAAAGTGTAATTTCTGTTAATAGAACCAGGGACCATTTACCCAGTTGCTCCTAGAATAGAAAGAAAGGCTGATCATAAGTGGTAGGGTAAAATTGACATTGGGTAAATTCTAAAACCCTAGAGGCAGCCAAGGCCTTGTATAAAAGAGGGTTTAAGGATGAAAGGATCTGTCACCATTTGCTTCAAAATAAATATACAGAAGTATAGATAGTTAGCAAAAGGAAAAATGAGAAGCACTGGCTATTAGAGACAAGTAGGAGATAGCAGATCAAAGGAAAAGGATTAAGGTGAGTAACCTCACTGAAAATTGGCATTAAGTCCTGAATATTGAGGCAGCCTAAATGGTTTTATATTTTTATTTAATCAGTGCTTATTTTATGATCTTGGTGTGTTGATGACCTGTTTAAATATTTTGTGTTAATATACCCAGAAAATATGTTTACGGCTTTCATGTTTGAATGATTACTGTGTCATGAATTATCTTTGAGATGAGATGCTATCTTTATGTGGTTGTTGCATATAGATTAATTCATGGAAACTCCAGGGATATATGTTATAAATCTATGGTCTAAAAAAAATAGGAAAAGAAATGGGGCTGTAGCATAAAATGGTTGCTACTTATGTCTCCAGAATAAACATGGTAACTTAGAAGTGCAATGTTATTCTTGTGCTGAACTTCTATGATTACAAATAAATCCATATAAGAACAAAAGCTTGTGGTTTAGTCAGATCTTATGAATCTGTGAGGATTTGATTAAGCCAGAGGTAAATGGATGCATCAAAGCAAACTATATATATATATGACCATATATTTATAAGCATGATTCCTTAAATCCCATGATTTAAATAATATGTACACTGAAAAATCAAACTAGCTTGTATAAATAAATCTATATGGAAAGATGATCTGTTATTCTTTGAACATATGCATGATGGTTGAGTTATTTATTTTCTCTGATTATTTTATGAGATGCAGAAGGGATTAGCATACATGGGGAAAAAGGGGGAAATAAACACTTAGAATTTAACTAAGGAACTTGGATCTTAGGGCTACAAAGTATGGCTTGGCAAGGGAAATATTGCAAGCTCACACATGGTATGATTATACCCAGGGGCCTGAGTGTGCTGGGTTAACAGTGAATATGCCCCAGACAATGTGTGTTTTAATAAAAGGAAAGTAGCTAAAGTCCATCATAAAAATACCTGAGATTGAATTCTGAGAATAAGTTCACAGGTAGGTTTGGGTAAAATCCCTGATAACCAGAAAGTTATGGATAAGGAAAATGGTTAAATGATGATCAGATTGGTTGGTTTAGAGTATTCTATTGGGAATTATATGTTTGCGCTCTCTGAAATAATCCATTGAATTATGTATTATTATGTTATGCATTAATGAACATGCACAGGTGGTAGAGGAATGTATACAAGAAAATGTTGCTTGCCTTATCTGTTTTAAAAAGTTATTTAAATTTTTAGTAAGATTATTCATACCAGGCAATTTAGTCTGACCCTTTGTGTGTTTGTACACCATTGGGTGTCTCATCTTTTTATGAGGCAGCTCATGGTGATTGTGCAGGTAAATAGGCACTTTCTTGATCAGGAATTGGATGAATTTAGCTGCTAAGGAATTGGATAAAATAGTTACAGACTCAAGGATATTAAAATAGATGTTGAAATTGAATTTATGTTATGAAATGTTATTATGTTAGTTAAGTTGCTTGGGAGGAAACTAATGTAATGTGATTTTATGTTTGCAAGTATTGAACTACTCATGAGACTTCTGATGAAAGTTCTAAGATGCTTGTGAGAATGTTTTATTAAGTGATACAATTTCTAGTTTTAACTCCCTGAATACCTAACAAAAATGTGAAATGCTAAGAATAATCTGGAATGATCTGTAGATTGGGAATTAAAAGGTTAACCTGATATCTGTTGCAAGAATTTATGGGAAAATAAAAGGTAGGATGGAAAGAACTGAGAGACACCTAGAAACTCAGATAACTTTGTATGTTATTTGTGTAAAGTGGCAAGAGAATTTAGGCTAACCTGACCAACTTTGCTTAGCCTGAATTCCACCAGTCAAATACCCTAAGCTTATTGGTTAGGAAAAGGTAAACAAATAAAGCAAACATGTAAACCAGGATTGTTGAATTGAAAAAAATATATAGTACCTGAAGTCATCCAGACACACACATGCACACAGAACACAGATACACACATGCACACAGAATCCAGACACACATGCACACAAAATACATATACTCTGGCACAAGGGATATCTAAGGAATTCAATAGATCTGAATTCATGGGAAAATAAACAAACTCTAAAACTAGAGAAATAACATCTAGAATTTGCTTAAAAATTAAGCAAGACAGAAAAGCTTCTTTGGAAATCATTTTTACCATGAGTAAATTATATAGTGAATTACAAAATGAATTCTCTGCTTCCAAAACTCTTCTACTCTGATTAAAAGAAAGAGGAAAACTCAAAGTATCATCTTTATATAGTTTCATAGATGTGAATTAGGTGATTTGATTACAACAATATTTTTATATTGGTTGAAAGATCCTGGATAGTAGAGGAAGGATGTTCTCTTGAATAGATGACCACTGACTAAAACTAATCATAAACTAGTATTAAAAAAAAAGTGGGTCATCTAAATTTGGTATCAGAGCTATGTTGATAAATAACATAGTAAAAATCTTGAATGAACTTGGTTGTTTTGAATGTATGAAAGTATTGACTGTCTTGGATGCCTTGTCTGTATATACTTATATTAATAATATCTGTTATAATTGAATGATAATAAGTTGGAATAGGTTAACTTATAAAAGATTAGATAAAATGGACTAACTCAAGTGTTGTATCCATAGAACTATGGTAAGACCCAGACAACAAGGGGTAGGACCAAGTGAGCCACCCATGGTGAATATGCAAGATTTCATGAGAGCTATAAGGGATGGGGTAGGCAATAGGCAAGAAAATCCACATGAGGAGCTTTCTAAACTACTCAAGACTTTTACCAATCTTGGAGGCAGGACTTTTGATGGAACCGAAGGAATAATGGGAGTTCAAAATTGGCTCAGAATTTTGGATAGAATCTTTGCTGATATGCAAGTTGAAGACCAAAAGAAGAGGTTGATAGCATCTAGACAATTGAGAGGAGCAGCTTTGGATTGGTGGGAAGTCATTATAGCTGGAAGACCTGAAGGAGAGGTGACATGGAACCTGTTTAAAGAAATGTTGGAAGGGAGATTTGTACCTGCATCAGCTAAAGAGTCTTTGTTGGAAGAATTCATTAAATTAAGACAGGGAACTATGAGTGTTACTGAGTATACCCAGAAGTTTGAATCACTAGCAAAGTATGGTGCAGTGCTCATCACAACTAAGGAAGCTAAAAATGGCAGATACATCCAAGGATTGAATGCCAGTCTCAGTAGAGCCATGCTGCCATATAAGGATAAGACATTTGATCAAGTTTTAGATCTGACTTTGAGCCTTGAACAACATGATAAAGCCAGAGAAAATTTCAGAGCATTTAAAAATAACCAAAACAAGAAAGGAAAGGGGAAGTTTCACCCTTATGATAAAAAGAAAACGGATGTAGCTTCCACTAAGCAATCAGAAGAAGTCAAAACCGCTGAGGTTAAAAAGAAGATCACTTGCTATAATTGTGGGCAGGAGGGACACATGAAGAATAGGTGTACAAATCCCAAACCAGCATCTTTCAAGTGTCATCTGTGTGGGAAGGAAGGGCATATAAGAAGGAATTGTCCAGATTTGAGGCAAGGGAAGATGGGAATTTTGGAAGGGAAAAGCAAAATAACTGGAAGTCCAAATGTTGAAAATCATGGCCAAGTTGAAGTTACTTTGCTTATTCATTCAATACCTTTTGCAGTAGTATATGACACTGGGGCTACACACTCATTAATTTCCCATGACATTGTACAACAACTAAAATTGAATTGTATGCTTGTAGATAAGCACTTGCTTATTAAAAGTCCTTTAGGCAGTTCTTGTATATTGGGTATAATATGTAAACAATTAGGACTGAATATAGGGGGACATATGTTTGGTGCAGACCTATATGTGTTGCAATACCCAGGCATGGGAGTTATTTTAGGAGTTGATTGGTTAAAAAGATATAAGACAGTTATAAATATGGAGACCTCCACCTTATCATTGAAAACTTCTGATGGAAAAAGGGTAGTTGTTCTTTGTGAAGCAGATAAGAACAGAAACATAACCACCCTTGATAACTTAACTGGTGAGAAGCACATACCTGCATTAGAAGAAATCCCTGTAGTAAATCAGTATGCTGATGTGTTTGGTGAGGTTAAGGGAATTGTTAACCATAGACCAGTAGAATTTTCTATCAAACTAATTCCAGGAGCTAACCCAGTGGTTAAGAGGCCAACTAGAATGGGGCCTAAGGAATTAACAGAACTAAAGAAGCAATTAGTTGAACTAGAAGAAAAAGGATTCATCAGACCTAGCAGCTCATCATGGGGAGCACCAGTGGTTTTTGTTAAGAAGCAAGATGGATCTCTCAGATTATGTATTGATTATAGAGAATTAAATAAAATCACAATTAAAAATAAATACCCCTTGCCAAGAATTGATGACCTTTTTGATCAATTGAATGGTGCAAAAATATTTTCTAGACTTGACTTAGCTTCAGGATTTCATCAAATGAAAGTAGAAGAGGAAAGCATCAAGTATACTGCTTTTAACACTAGGTATGGACTGTATGAATTTCTAGTGATGCCCTTTGGCTTTACTAATGCCCCCTCTTACTTTGTTGATTTGATGAATATAATTTTTAGAAAATATTTAGATAAATTTGTATTGATATTTATTGATGATATACTAATTTATTCTAAAACAATTGAAGAACATGAGAATCATTTGCATATAGTACTGCAGAAATTAAGACAAGAAAATTTGAAGGCAAAATTTTCAAAATGTACTTTTTGGCAAAATGAGGTAAAATTTTTAGGTCATGTAGTATCAGAAAAAGGCCTATCTATAGATCCCAATAAGGTGATGGCAATTCAAACATGGAAAAGGCCTACCAGTGTCATAGAGGTTAGGTTATTTATGGGAATGGCTGGTTATTATAGAAGGTTTATAAAGGATTTTGCAAAAATTTCAATTCCATTAACTAAATTGACTAGAAAGAATCAGGCTTTTGTTTGGACTGAGGAGTGTGAAAAAGCCTTTGAGAGATTAAAAGAAGCATTAATACAAGCTCCAGTACTAAAGGTGCCTGAAGGAAATGAGAATTTGGTGATATACACTAATGCAAGTGGACAGGGACTTGGGGCAGTGTTGATGCAACAGCATCGAGTGATAGCTTATGCCTCTAGACAGTTGAAGCCCAGTGAGGTAAAGTATGCTACACATGATCTTGAATTGTCTGCTATAGTGTATGCTCTTAAGTTATGGAGACATTATTTGTTAGGGGCTAAATTTGAAGTTTATACAGATCATAAGTCACTCAAATATTTGTTTTCACAAAAAGAATTGAACATGAGGCAGCAAAGATGGATTGAACTCTTAGTGTCATATGATTTTGAAATACTATATACACCTGGCAAAGCTAATAAAGTGGCAGATGCTTTAAGTAGACAGCATGCCAATGTAGCTAGATTAATGATAGAAGTTTAATACTTTATCATTACTAATTGACTCAGAAGTGAAAAGGGGCGGTGAGGAAAATATGAGCATATGCAGTGAGAAAGAAGAATTAGGGAAGTTGAGTTTTGTTACTTTAGGATCAGAATTGAAAAATAGAATTGTAAAGTTACAAGACCAAGATCCATTTTTACTTGAGAAGAAAGTTCAGATATTAAATGGTGAGATAGTGGAAGGATTTCAATTGAATAAACAAGGTCATTTAGTGAAGGGAAAGAGAATATGTGTTCCTACCATTGAAGAATTGAAGCAAGAAATTTTGGATGCTTATCACAAAAGCAAGTACACCATTCATCCAGGAAGCACAAGAATGTATCACAACCTCAAAAGAGATTATTGGTGGAGTGGTATGAAGAGTGCAGTAGCATTATATGTGTCTAAGTGCATGGTTTGTCAACAGGTAAAGGCTGAATATCAAAGACCCTCAGGAATGCTACAACCTTTACAAATACCACAATGGAAATGGGAAGACATATCAATGGACTTCATTGATGGTTTGCCTAAGACTAGGAGGGGAAATGATAGTATTTGGGTTGTGGTTGATAGGTTAACCAAAACAGCTCATTTTATACCTGTAAAATCAGATAGGAATGCATGCACCTTAGCTCAGTTATTTATTAAAGAAATAGTTAGATTGCATGGGATACCAAAGACTATAGTAAGTGATAGAGATACCATCTTCACTTCGAAATTCTGGCAAAGTTTCCACAAGGCAATGGGGACTGATTTATGCTTGAGCACAGCATATCACCCCCAATCTGATGGCCAAACAGAAATTGTGAACAAATTACTTGAAGACATGTTGAGAGCATGTATATTGGATTGGGGAGGAAGTTGGGAAGATCACATATTTCTGGCAGAATTTGCATATAACAACAGCCATCACAGTAGCATAGGCATGACACCCTTTGAAGCACTTTATGGTAGACCCTGTTTATCACCTTCAAGTTGGATTGAGTCTGGGGAGAAGGTGGTCTTAGGACCAGAGAATGTAAAAGAGACCTCTGAAAAGATAGCCTTGATTAGGAAAAGGATTGCTTCTGCCCAAGACAGGCAAAAGAAATATGCTAATCAAAAGAGGAAAGAAGTGCAGTATGATGTGGGGAATTATGTATTCATTAAAATATCACCTATGAAAAAGATTTTGAGGTTTGGAAAACAAGGAAAGTTGATTCCAAGATATACAGGACCATATAAAATTCTAGAAAGAATTGGAAATGTAGCCTATAAGTTAGAATTACCAGAAGAGATGAGAGCAATGCATGATGATTTTCATGTATCCCAATTAAGGAGATGGGTTCATGATAAAGAAACAATTTTAAAATCCCCTGAGAAGGTGCAGATTGACCCCAGAATGGTGTATGAGAAGAAGCCTGTAGGCATAGTTGCAAAGGAAATTAAGAAATTGAGAAACAAAGAAATAAAATTAGTAAAAGTGCAGTGGAGTCTTGACCCAAATGATTGCACATGGGAGTTGGAAGATAAAATCAGAAGTGATTATCCACAGCTAATTGATTAAATCAAAAGGTAAAAAATATATATACATAAGTATACTAATGAATGATTTGATTAAATACTTTTTTATGCATAGGGTTTAATTAATGATTGATCTGAGGATGATTGATTGCTGAATTGAAAATGTCTGAATTAAGTATGAAAGAATTGTGAGACACAATTCCTAAAAGGAGGGGTATATGTGATAACCCTGATTTATGAACAAGTTTTATAATTTAATTTAGTATGCTTGCTTGAAATTTTGGTTGCCTAGGAAAATATATATATGATAAGTTGACCATAAAAAAAGCATTGGGTAAGTATTGATATGTATGCAAGATGATATAATGCACATGTACATACTTTTCTGGAAAAAAAAAACAGAAAATTTAGTAGTAAGCTAGAGTAAACTATAAATACATGAACATGACATGATTATTACAGATATGAATGTGCCATTGAAACAAGTCTAGAATAAGGAAAATAAAGGCTTAGGTAAGATAGAAATATTATACAGGTATTTTAAACAAATACTGGCTAAAGAAAAAATTATTAGAAATTGCATGAAAATAGTATGAGTTGTTGAATAAATACTTTATCCACTTTTAGCAATTTTCTTAACCTTTATAGAGATCATGCAAATATGGTGACTGGGGTAATAAAGTGTAATATCTGTTAATAGAACCAGGGACCATTTACCCAGTTGCTCCTAGAATAGAAAGAAAGGCTGATCATAAGTGGTAGGGTAAAATTGACATTGGGTAAATTCTAAAACCCTAGAGGCAGCCAAGGCCTTGTATAAAAGAGGGTTTAAGGATGAAAGGATCTGTCACCATTTTCTTCAAAATAAATATACAGAAGTATAGATAGTTAGCAAAAGGAAAAATGAGAAGCACTGGCTATTAGAGACAAGTAGGAGATAGCAGATCAAAGGAAAAGGATTAAGGTGAGTAACCTCACTGAAAATTGGCATTAAGTCCTGAATATTGAGGCAGCCTAAATGGTTTTATATTTTTATTTAATCAGTGCTTATTTTATGATCTTGGTGTGTTGATGACCTGTTTAAATATTTTGTGTTAATATACCCAGAAAATATGTTTACGGCTTTCATGTTTGAATGATTACTGTGTCATGAATTATCTTTGAGATGAGATGCTCTCTTTATGTGGCTGTTGCATATAGATTAATTCATGGAAACTCCAGGGATATATGTTATAAATCTATGGTCTAAAAAAAAATAGGAAAAGAAATGAGGCTGTAGCATAAAATGGTTGCTACTTATGTCTCCAGAATAAACATGGTAACTTAGAAGTGCAATGTTATTCTTGTGCTGAACTTCTATGATTACAAATAAATCCATATAAGAACAAAAGCTTGTGGTTTAGTCAGATCTTATGAATCTGTGAGGATTTGATTAAGCCAGAGGTAAATGGATGCATCAAAGAAAACTATATATATATATGACCATATATTTATAAGCATGATTCCTTAAAACCCATGATTTAAATAATATGTACACTGAAAAATCAAACTATCTTGTATAAATAAATCTATATGGAAAGATGATCTGTTATTCTTTGAACATATGCATGATGGTTGAGTTATTTATTTTCTCTGATTATTTTATGAGATGCAGAAGGGATTAGCATACATGGGGAAAAAGGGGGAAATAAACACTTAGAATTTAACTAAGGAACTTGGATCTTAGGGCTACAAAGTATGGCTTGGCAAGGGAAATATTGCAAGCTCACACATGGTATGATTATACCCAGGGGCCTGAGTGTGCTGGGTTAACAGTGAATATGCCCCAGACAATGTGTGTTTTAATAAAAGGAAAGTAGCTAAAGTCCATCATAAAAATACCTGAGATTGAATTCTGAGAATAAGTTCACAGGTAGGTTTGGGTAAAATCCCTGATAACCAGAAAGTTATGGATAAGGAAAATGGTTAAATGATGATCAGATTGGTTGGTTTAGAGTATTCTATTGGGAATTATATGTTTGTGCTCTCTGAAATAATCCATTGAATTATGTATTATTATGTTATGCATTAATGAACATGCACAGGTGGTAGAGGAATGTATACAAGAGAAATGTTGCTTTGCCTTATCTGTTTTAAAAAGTTATTTAAATTTTTAGTAAGGTTATACATACCAGGCAATTTAGTCTGACCCTTTGTGTGTTTGTACACCATTGGGTGTCTCATCTTTTTATGAGGCAGCTCGTGGTGATTGTGCAGGTAAATAGGCACTTTCTTGATCAGGAATTGGATGAATTTAGCTGCTAAGGAATTGGATAAAATAGTTACAGACTCAAGGATATTAAAATAGATGTTGAAATTGAATTTATGTTATGAAATGTTATTATGTTAGTTAAGTTGCTTGGGAAGAAACTAATGTAATGTGATTTTCTGTTTGCAAGTATTGAACTACTAATGAGACTTCTGATGAAAGTTCTGAGATGCTTGTGAGAATGTTTTATTAAGTGATACAATTTCTAGTTTTAACTCCCTGAATACCTAACAAAAATGTGAAATGCTAAGAATAATCTGGAATGATCTGTAGATTGGGAATTAAATGGTTAACCAGATATCTGTTGCAAGAATTTATGGGAAAATAAAAGGTAGGATGGAAAGAACTAAGAGACACCTAGAAACTCAGATAACTTTGTATGTTATTTGTGTAAAGTGGCAAGAGAATTCAGGCTAACCTGACCAACTTTGCTTAGCCTGAATTCCATCAGTCAAATACCCTAAGCTTATTGGTTAGGAAAAGGTAAACAAATAAAGCAAACATGTAAACCAGGATTGTTGAATTGAAAAAAATATATAGTACCTGAAGTCATCCAGACACACACATGCACACAGAACACAGATACACACATGCACACAGAATCCAGACACACATGCACACAAAATACATATACTCTGGCACAAGGGATATCTAAGGAATTCAATAGATCTGAATTCATGGGAAAATAAACAAACTCTAAAACTAGAGAAATAACATCTAGAATTTGCCTAAAAATTAAGCAAGACAGAAAAGCTTCTTTGGAAATCATTTTTACCATGAGTAAATTATATAGTGAATTACAAAATGAATTCTCTGCTTCCAAAACTCTTCTACTCTGATTAAAAGAAAGAGGAAACTCAAAGTATCATCTTTATATAGTTTCATAGATGTGAATTAGGTGATTTGATTACAACAATATTTTTATATTGGTTGAAAGATCCTGGATAGTAGAGGAAGGATGTTCTCTTGAATAGATGACCACTGACTAAAACTAATCATAAACTAGTATTAAAAAAAAGTGGGTCATCTCAGGTTAACTTTAATCTATACAAATATTTCATATGTATTTGTATAATCATATGGTTTTACCAATCAACTGAATTTGTTCGTATGTATTATTCTATAACAAAAAAACTGCATTTTTGATATGTAGCTGTTAAAATTAACCATATAATTATTTGAATGTACATATGTATTAAATTAGCACACATACTTTATTTGATACAAATTATGTGTGTATATATACATGCATACATACAAAAAAGGGTTATTTTATTTTAAGACAAAAAGGAAGAAAAGGAAAGTTTTGCTAATTTGTTTTGTGTAAGGAAAGTTTTATTAATTTGTTTTGTAACCATATATGTGTTTGTATATATAAACACACACGCATATATATGTATGTGTGTATATACATACATACATATACACATATGTGTGTGTGTGTGTGTATATCTATGTGTGTGTGTGTGCAAACTTATATATAAACACCTTTTAATTACGAAGTTATTTTATGTAATTTTGAAGTGCATTCAAAGTGTATTTAAAGTGGATTTAATGTGTATTTAATATGCATTCAAAGTGTATTTAAAATGTATTTCAAAACTTTTTTTGGTCTTATGTATATAGAGTATGAATTGTCATTTGTTGCCAATTATTACTTGATTGCTTTATTTGGAGTTGAAAATCATTTAAACTAAAGGTCTCAAAGGCAATGGCTTCGAAAGGTGTTTCGAAGCTATCCTTCCAATTTTTTTACTTAAAAGATTAAAACTTTCGAAAGGATGGTTCTGAAGCCATATGATTTCCCCAAACTCTTTTATTTGAAGGTTAATGATTTCGAAAGAGGTACTTTCGCTTATGTTCACTTTGACCCAAAAGATTAAAATCAATGGTTTCGAAAGAGGTACTTTCAAATGGTTTCGAAGCTATGCTTCTATAAGTTGCAAAGGTATGCTTTAATACTTTTGAAAGGAATGTTTTGATGGTTTCTAAGGAAGTTTTGATGCTTTCGAAAGAGATATTTTTAGTGTTTCAAAAGGAATATGTTTAAGTGTTTTGAAAAGAAGCTTTGAATGCTTTCGAAAGATATATTCTAATGGTTTCGAAAGTAAAGGCCTAAGGTTTCGAAAACCTTAGTTTTCAAAACAAAGAAGCCAATCCCATTTTTAAAGGAAAACCCATGGCAATATTAAAAGAGCTTTGAAATGGTTTTTAATTCTGGAGTTTTTGAAGAAGCTTTCCTTCATAAAAATAATGGGTTGAAGGTTAACCATATTTAATGTGCAAATGATTTTAAGGATATTAAACCATAAATGATGATATTGTAATGTTATTGTATTTGCTTCTTCTATAAACATATTCACTATATAATGGACCCATAAAAGTATTTTGGGGAGAAAGGGCAGAATAACCAGCTAGGCTGATCTAGTAGTGAATATAAATTGAGTTAACTCCTGAATGAGTAGAGTTGCATCCAGAAGGTCAGGTAGACCAGAACCGAGGTTGCCCAAAGACTAATCAAGAAGTCTTTAGTTTAGACATGTTCATAGTAAACCAATGAAAACTATGTTTGAAGAGAGTTATTGGCAGGGGCCAATAGGTTTGTAGCAATCCCATGAAAACTATATTCGGATGAAGTTATTGACAGAGATCAATAGATTCATAGTCAACCCATGAAAACTATGATATAAGAAAAGGTATTGGAGATACCAATAGGTTCAGAGAGAACCCATGAAATAATGAAGTTATTAGTAGGGGCCAATAGGTTCTTAGTGATACTAAGCAAACTATGAAACCGAACAGATAGTCCATAAGCTTTGAACGTGTCATTAGTCAGCTTATGAAAACTAATAGGTTAATAATGACCCTAGAAACTATAACTATGACAAATAGTCAAATGAATGGGGATGGAAAATCCAGGATATTTTGCTTGTTTGCATATCATCATGATATTTTAAATTGCTATGTTTTTAACAATTTTGGATGTAGGAGCACAGTATATGGTTATTATAAATTTTTGGGTAAGATACTAGTAAGGGGAAAACCATTCCGCAAAGCAGCGTGGTCTCACTAGATATCTAAATGGTTCAAGATGGTAGGTTATTATTTATACCAAGCTTTATGTCTGACTCGAGGTTTATGTTTTCCCCTTAAACTCTTGGGTGCTCAATTAATTTTGAGTAGTTTGAGGGTTGAACTTTTTAGGTTCTCCTTTAGACGAATAAGCTTCTAGAGATGTGCATAAGGCAAGCTAGCTAATGGGAGTTCTTTTTATTTGTGTCCGCTGTGTTTTGATGTAAAACAAAGTTGTTTAATTTCTTATGTACGGACTTTGATCATCTAAGGGGGCATCTTCATATGCCGTTTTTGGCATATTTTGTAATAATTATATTTTCTCTAAACGTGGTTCTCGAATTTGGGATTATGTAATGAATTTGAAATATGATTGAAATGGAATGAGAAATTTGTTTAATGGTTTAGAAAAATTCATATCCATGTGTTTCCTTTATATTAATGTATCTAACATTACCACATTTAGTCATCGAGAATTAATAACTATGGATGACTACTGCATCCGTAGCCATTAGTTTTAGGCCTCCAAGTGGGGGATGTTACAGACGTATCCAGTATTTACATAAAACCGATTCAATTTTGAGTTTATGAAACTTATGTTCATAACATAAATTAGTCAACCATTGTTGGTCAGTTCTAAACTCCTTTAGGGTGGTTCACATAAGATCCCTTATGGTCGAGTTTTACATGCGGCCTCTCGAACTACGCGACTTGTTAACTCCTCGACCTAGGAGATGAAGGGGTTTTGTATTAACTCATATCTTATACGAGCTTGTAAACTATGATTTAGATGAAATTAAATGAACAACGTACGTACTCTTAAGTACATATCCTTATAGAAAGAAGTTAAGTCAACATCACTCATCATCAATCATACTTTGTTTAACAAAGTTTGATCACTGCTTATCGATACATGGGTATGTATCATGGGGGGAGTAACTCTTGAGGTTGAATGTCATTCGTTTTTATATACTTTTGGAACTCTTTTAGATATATCAATCTATTCGATCAAATTAAGTCATATTTCTTGCTATGTTTTTCTCTTCCATTTTATATTCTATAAACTTATCAAAGATATACTACTTGTGTCTCAAATACACATGTTCATGTTTATAATAATTCATTGGTGAATTTAATGAAGTAAATGGATCTGTTTTTATATCAGTAGACCTCGGATTAAATACATCTATATGCATCAATCCGAAGAGTTCATAAAATTTGTTGTCACTCCTAATGAATGGATGCTTTTCCCTTAATCGCTTGAGATACAATTCAGTAGTGTCATTTGACCAGCATTTATACGATCTAATGATTATTGCACAAAGATATGGCCTTGTCTACAATTCTAAAATAATTGTTAAAATTTAGACACTATTGTATTTTCTATCGCTAATGCATCCCTAAAGTTATGAAAACAAATAACATTATAGATTTATTTTATAACAAATATTCACAATATTCATACAAAAATAAAACTAAATTTATTTTCAATCAATATGGTGAAAAATTATTATTTCATAAACAATATTTGGTGTGTGTATATATATATACGAAAAAAATATTTCATATCTTGATGCATCTGTTAGTAAGTGTTATATGGTAAGCTCTCACTATAACTACCATTACTAAATAGTGCATGAAACATGAAGCTCCATCAACCACTTATTATTGGCTATTTTATTTCATCCACTGTAACTAGTTTACAATCAAGAGTTTTAGATCAAATATCGTGAACTCATAGAAATTAATTTTTTATATAAATAATATTTGGAATAGAAATCATTTCTTATTCCATATAAAGTATCTACCGGTATTTTATACAATTCTTGTTTTTGATGTCTCTGCATGAAGCAAAGCTAACCGTTCACTCTCTTTAACCCAATTGTGCCTAAGTTAATTCACTCTTAGACATTCACTTTCCTTTCTAAAGAGTCAAACCATTCAATGGAAATCCTTACTACAAGATCGCACTGAACTCTTTGCAAAAGTGCATTTAACACTTGAGGATATCGAATAAGTTGAGCTTTACATAAAATGATCAAATTGACATTTCAACGAACGAATTCCTAGGTTTGGCTAGTAGTTCTTGGTCCAAATTGCTTCTAACACTACTAGATACTCATTTCGAATGATCTAATTTTCATCAAGATTTTATCCATTACGAATCACGAATATTCACCATATAAAACTTATATGTGATCGAACATGGATCAAATAATCATATTCTTGCATTGCTTTAGAGTTTTAAACTCATTGAAGACAATATGTAGTCTCATGCAAATAAAGATGTAAGTAACCAAGGTATTAATTTCTAGTTGTATAATTTGGCTCCTACATAAGTCGTAACGTGACAACATGCCAAAAAATTTATTAGTAAGTATATTTTATATTTCTGTGTCAATCTTAATGCAGTTCATTTTTATATTTTAACCGATGAACATTTGATAAATTTATATTAGTTGCATAAATTTATCGATGTAGATTATTTCAAATTTACATAGCACATGTTCTTACAATACTAGAATGGTTAAATGATATCGTTTTATTTTTCTAGTAAGACTCCACTAGATTTTATGTTTCTCAAAACCCTAAGAAATACATAGAAATATTTTGATTTCTCTACTGGGTGTTAGGACTCACTTGCTTTAGGATTCTAGCCTTTAGTTTTCTCAACAAGCCATAGCCCCGTAAGCAATGGATAATACTTTATCAGTTGTATCATATATAACTCCTATCCCATTCTCAATCTTGACCTTAAGTTTTCTCAGCAAATCGAAAGAGATTATTCACTTATAAGATTATTTACTTATACCTACCATTTCACGTTGGATTAAGTATATTGCACATACCTTAAGTAAGCTTAACAAATATGTGCGCGCATCTTATCTCCTCTAACAATATATTAATAGTACTACACATAACATCTATAGCTTGAGTTTGCTCAACCACCAAAGATTATATAACTAATCTATTAATATATAAATGGTAGAGGATAAATTATATATTAAGGATTAATAATTTTTAATATATATTGAGTGATGTCAATTTAAAGAATAATGTGTTTCTTATGGAAACACCCCTATGATTCAAGTGTCGATCACATCTGAAATCATGGTATGTGTACCATACGTTCATATTTATTACAAAAATCTATTTTAGGTTTATTTAAGTTCCACTTATGTTTGAACACATATTATAATTTTATTGAGATATATTTAGAATATATGATTAAGGTATTATGATATATTTAGAATATATGATTAGATGTTATGAGTGGTATGTGATAAGGGAAATATCGGAAGATTTCCTGCTGTTTCCGCAATATATGATTAGATGTTATGAGTGGTATGTGATAAGGGAAATATCTTTGGAAGATTTCCTGCTGTTTCAGATAGAGTCTTGGGTATGTATTATAAATAGGGATGCTGGTGATTAATAAAAATTCAAGCTGAGTTTTACCAATTCTTCATGGTATCAGAGCGAGGTTAACGATTTTTTTTTCTTCAAGAATAATTTGCCATGCCTGGTGTTGAAGATCCACCGCCTCCTCCACCGCCTAAAATTGAACCCAATTTCCCTTATTATCTCGGCCCACAAGGTAGACCAGGAGACTTCATTACACCCACTCGACTCAAGGCCGATAATTATGACGACTGGGCGGCTGATATTCAGACAACATTAGAAGCCCGACACAAGTTTGAATTTCTTAACGGCAGTAACCTTGCACCAGCATCTCCCTGTACAAAGTCCGATTGGACCGCGATTAATGCTATGCTTATTTCTTGGATTTCGAATACTATCGACCCCGAGGTTAGGTCCTCTTTGTCAATATTTAGGGTAGCTAAACCCTTTTGGGATCATCTCAA
The DNA here is from genome assembly GCA_030737815.1 of Allium fistulosum. NCBI lineage: Eukaryota > Viridiplantae > Streptophyta > Magnoliopsida > Asparagales > Amaryllidaceae > Allium > Allium fistulosum. Next base: position 369,326,712 of record CM060902.1, on the reverse strand, counting down.
GCAACGTTTTTCCCAAACAAACGGACCTAGGGTGCAACAATTACGATCTTCAATTGCGCGATGTGAGCAGACAAAGACGATGCTGGTTTCGATTTACTATGGTAAATTGCATGCTTTGTGGAAAGAATTGGATCACCATGAACCTTTAATCTCTTGTTCTTGTTGTTCCTCATGCTCGGCTGGCAGATTACATGAGGAACGACGAGCACATGCCAAATTACATGATTTTTTGATGGGCCTTTGTTCTGAATTTTATGGTCCTTTGCGCACACATATCCTCTCTCAAAATCCTCTCCCTAATCTTGATCGAGATTATCAATTAGTGTCACAAGAAGAACGTGTTCGTCAATCGAAGCAGGAAGTCGAGCAAAAGCCCTTTGAAGCAGTCAGTTTCGCTGTACATACAGGGGCTGGTCGGGGACGAAGAACCATTGATAGACCGAAGTGTTCTCAGTGCAAGAAGCAGGGCCATGAGGCCTCAAGTTGCTGGGCGAAATCCGTTTGTAGCCACTGCAAGAAAATAGGCCATGAGGTTAGCCGGTGTTACGAGCTTCATGGATACCCCGATGGTTGGTTCAATGGCAGACGAGGCAGCTCCGCTGGGCAAGGTAGGGGGCAAGTATGCGCTAATGCGGCTGTTGGCAGCAGCTCCTCTATCGCATCTAGTTTGTCGACGGTGTCAGCCTTGGGTCAATTGTTTACGAATGAGCAGTGGAAAGCTATTTCGGGCGTGATTGGTAATAGTAAAATTCCCGAAAATCGATTGAATGGTAAGTTTGATAATACTTCATGGATTATCGATACCGGAGCAACCCATCATGTTACAGGGCAACGTTCATGGTTATTTGACACACAAAATCTTGAGTGTTCTGTTGGTTTGCCCAATGGTGAAAAAGTGATGGCTACTTTGGTGGGATCCGTATGTGTGACGGACAAAATTACTCCCACCGGAGTACTTTATATTCTAAACTTAAGTTGCAATTTAATTTCTGTTTCTCAACTTAATGATGATTTACAAACTGTTGTCTAATTTGATTCTCATACTTGTGCTATACAGGACCAAACGATGGAGCTGATTGGAACGATAGTTAGGAGAGATGGACTGTACTACTTTAACAAACCGAAATTTGTGTCAATAGTTGAAGCAACATCAAATTTGGAGTTATGGCATCGTCGGCTCGGGCATCCTTCCGAAAAAGTAGTTAAGTTAATTCCTCACGTCAAACATAATAATAAAGATAGTTTAGATAAAGGGTGTGAAGTATGTATGCGTGCTAAACATCCTAGAGATAAGTTTTCTTTAAATGACAATAAAGCTTCTAGAATTTTTGAGAAAATACATTGATTTGTGGGGTCCGTATCGACACGTTTCGTCGTGTGGGGTCCGTTATTTTTTGACAATAGTTGATGATTTTTCAAGAGCAGTTTGGATTTATTTGTTGGTTGACAAATTAGAGGTGTTTCAAATGTTTATGTCCTTTGTTGCTATGGTCGATAAGCAATTTTCTCAAACAATTAAGGTCGTTCAAAGTGATAATGGAACTGAGTTTAATTATTTGATTGATTATTTTAATGCAACTGGAATTTTGTTTCAAACTTCGTGTGTGGGTACTCCACAACAAATGGGAGAGTTGGAAGGAAACATAAACATATTTTGAATGCGGGTAGGGCATTACGCTTTCAAGCAAACTTTCCTATTTATTTTTGGGTGAATGTGTTCTTGCTGCCGCTCATTTAATTAATTGTACACCCTCTTCCATGTTACAAAATAAAACACCTTTTGAGATGCTTTTTGGTAAACCACCCTCTTTTGGTGCTATTCGAACCTTTGGGTGCTTGTGCTTTGCTCATAATCAAAAGACTAAGGGAGATAAATTTGCAAGTCGGAGTCGAAAGTGTATTTTTTTGGGTTACCCGTTCGGTAAGAAGGGGCGGAAATTATTTGATCTTGATACAAAGGAATTTTTCGTGTCTAGAGATGTGAAATTTGTAGAGGAGGTATTCCCGTTTGGGTGTTCGGAAGATGTCAATATAATATCTAGTGAGAATAATGACCATGATATTCATCAAGATTTTGCTGAAATAATTTATGAAGATGAGGATGTTGATCTTTTGATTAATGATAATGGGTCTGCTGGGTCTGCGCATGGTTCTACTTTGGATCAGTCTACTAGTCCACAGAAAATGGGTCGTGGTCTTCGGGAAAAGTTCCCAAATGTTCTGTATCGAGATTTTATGGCACATATGGTTTTTGCTAATGGTCCATCTTCTGATTCTCCTCTTTCCAATCACTCCTCAGGTACTCCTTGTCCTCTAGCACATTACATAAATTGTGACAATTTTTCTGTAAATTATCATTCTCCTCCTTCCAATCACTCCTCAGCCATAATTAAGGGTAAGGACCCTAAATCATTTAAAGAAGCCATGAAATCCGATGAGTGGCGCCGTTCCATGAAGGATGAGATACGGGGTCTAGAAGACAACGACAAGGCTCAATTTGATTTTCTTATCTCCAAGTTGGGCATTTTTGAATCTCATGCTCTAACTTGAGGGGGTATTGAGATATATTTAGAATATATGATTAAGATATTATGATATATTTAGAATATATGGTTAGATGTTATGAGTGGTATGTGATAAGGGAAATATCAGAAGATTTCTCGGTAGATTTCCTGCTGTTTCCGCAATATACGATTAGATGTTATGAGTGGTATGTGATAAGGGAAATATCTTCGGAAGATTTCCTGCTGTTTCAGATAGAGTCTGGGGTATGTATTATAAATAGGGATGCTGGTGATTAATAAAAATTCAAGCTGAGTTTTACCAATTCTTCAAATTTACTTATAACTTTTATAATTTAGCTAACTAATATAATATAAATATATGTTACAAATTAAATCATATCTAATTAATTTTAATTCTTGTTTACTAAATCATAATTAATTAATTTGTAATTTCATATTATTCATCTTAAACTATTTAAGGTAGATAATCAACTACAACGTTTATAATTTGTTAATATACACATGTCAATATATGTATACATTCTAATTAATTAACTTTTGATTAATTTTATTTGATAGATTCATTTGTTTAATTAAACAATTTAATTAAATAATTTATTTAATTAGAATTTTTTATTTAATTTACTTTAAACAAATATAAGATAGATATATAACTATAACAATTATAGTTACATACACATTTCAATACGCGCGCGCACACACACACAGATATATATATATATATATATATATATATATTCTAATTGGTTAATTTTTAATTATTTTTTTAGTTTAGTTAATCAAATATATTAAATTTTGAAACCAATTATTTTAGTTTCTCAAAATATTTTAAAAAATTTTGAATACATTTTATAACTTTTATATTTTAAACTTAACTTTTAGATTTAAAATATATTTAAAGTTTACAAACATAACTTTGAAAATTGACTTAAGGCCTACATTAATTTGAGCCTTTATAATTAGGCCAACCTTTTGGACTTACTCCACCCATTGGGCTAGGCCAATAGCCAGGAAGGGGAGTAAACTTAATTGTTTAAACCTAAGTCTAGACACTACTTTTTTAGACACCCATTAGATAGGTAGGCTTAATTAGTTGGCCTTAAAGTTGCTAGTCAGACTACATAGAACAATTTGGCTCTGATACCATTGAAGGAACTTGGCCGACAGTGGGAAAATTGGGCGAATTTAAAAAAAATCTCTCTTTGGATCATAGCGGGCCTACGAAGTCTAATGGTTACTAAATCCAATCTAGTTAATTTAAATGAAATCTAATTTTACTTAAATTTCTGATTTAATTTGTTAAATCTATGTTTACTAAGTATAAATTTTGAATATATCAATTATATATTTCTAAAAGGTGTTTACTAAGTGTAAAATCATAGCAGGAACGAACATATTAATAGATCTGGATGTAATCACATCAAGGTCTAAAATGAAATAGATAAAAATGTAATATTAACAACTGATTACACCTTCTCCTTTTGCAAACATTCTACTAAAACTATACGCAATCATTACACAAAATGACATATGATAATAAAATATTTAACATAACACATAACAACAAAACAACAACAGGGTCAATATATACATGTGTAGATATTAGGATTTATATCTACCATGTATATATCAACTGCCTCAATTTAATTTGATTAATGTAAAATGTATGTTCAATTACAAAATATCATGAAATATGAATATTAATAACAAAGATTAATTAGACTAATCTTAACTTAAATTTAGCAATAGAAATTTCAAAATCCAAATTTGAAGTCAGAAATCCGAATTTGGTTTGGCATGTTCTATTTAAAATTCATATCTAGATTAAATTTGATTAATGTATAAACCTAAAATGATCACGTACTAATATTGGAATCACACACACACACAAACAGATATATATATATATATATAATTATGAAGCCGAAATTAATTTCCATTTTTCAAGTATATGTATACACACATAAATGTAAAATTAAATTGTTTTAATGTAAACATAAGATTTACATATTTTGAAATGCTTTTATATATACATACATATAGCAACACATACACACACATATATATAATATTTGATTTTATCACTCAGAATTAATGCAATTTAAAAAATTAAAAGGAATTTTAAAATCAAAACATATACATAAAGGTTAGAACAATATGTTAATATATTTCATGTTTCAAAATGATTTAAGCCAATATTATTTAATACGTTAAAGTTATATATTCCCTTAGAAACTCATTACATATATATTGAATCTTATTAATAGGTAAACCTCAAATTTTAACAAATAAACATTTTCATTTTTAAATAAATGAATTAAATCAAATCAAATCAAATCATCCAATCAATCGTTTAGATTACGATGTCATTATTAATCATGATGAGGCAAAGATATATATATATATATAATCATTATAAAGTGATACAACTAAATATAAATATGAAATATAAGTTTTACTTTATGGATCTAGCTAATAGTTGACACCTTAATCTGTGAGTTCTCCTTTGATTTCTAAAAATCAGTACCCAATATTTGCAGGAGATAAACGAACCATGTAGCTCTTTAGTTTATCCAAAGTTTTGATTTGGAGTTGGAATTTTTTGCAAATGATGATGAAATTTCAATCATGGCTTGGAGAGAAGAAGAGAAAGAAAATGAATGAAGAAAATAAAATTAGTGGATTTGTTTCAAATTGAAAAAGGAAACCTTCCCATTCTTTTAATTAAAGTTTCGTAGTTAATCCCCTTAATTTTCTCTCACTCCACCCTTCCCTCTATATATATGGTCGGCCATTATTTTCCACTTATATGGTGCAAAGTTTCCAAAAGCACCTCTGGCAATTATCTCTTATTTAAATCGCTTAAAAATATACTGATGTCGTATATCAGTGCGTGCAAATATAACTTCTATACATACATACGAATAATTACAAACAATCCCAAAAACATCAAATTAGTTAATAATAATTAATAGTATATAAATAATAATTAATTTATAGCAGTTAATAAAAATAATTAAATCATGTGGTTTTTTTAGGGAATTAACAAATACAGTTTTGAGACTTAAATATGTGAATTTGGTTGGCGATTAATTTTGAGCAATTCAAATATTAACGTTCACGCATCACCTAAGCTAGTTGTATGATAGTTGGCTGAATTCATCACTTATAAATATTGTTGGTAAAATCCAGCTTCACATTTTCTTAAGCGGTATCTTTTATCAACAGTTATTTATACACATTCTCTTCGTAACACTATATCACTTTAGGATTATGGAATTTGGTTTCGGTCAAAATTCCAATATCATCCTTATTTAACTTAGTTAGTCCATAAATAAAATTCCTAGTTCAATAGTGATATTTATTATTAACCATACTACTCTAGCTAAAGATTTTGACTTTGAATTGACTATAATTGACCGTGATACTAACGCCATAAAATCGATGAGACGAATTCTCTATGGAACAACGCTTGACTAACAATGCTTTAATTTAGGTCCAATTATAGTCGCTTGATGGAACGCCATGTCATGATTTAACTATAATCAAAGTAGAGTATTCACATTAAAATTTCATAATGTTCCCAAGTTTAGGGAACTACGTAATATTGTCACCCAGATATTTCCTATTTGACCTAGCTGTTATTAACCAACAAGAAACTCTCGAGCAAGTTATTCCATAGCTATCCAATAACTATGTGTATGTAACCCGTTGGTGCCCTTAGTAGTTATGAGTAATACATTGTCTAATATTTGGGGAGTGTTATGCACTATGCCTTAAAGGATGCATCGAAATCCTTTCTCCAAACATCTTGACTAGGAATATCTAAAAAAATATTTTATTTTGTATTGTGATAATTTTTTCATGATTATAACTCCTTGTAACTATTATCGCATAACATATCATTTAAGGATTTTCTGTTTTAATATATTTAAATTAATTGCTTAATTAATATGTCATAATATAACAAGTATAAAATAGAACACAACACCTTTTATTTCGAACAAGATTTTATTGCAGAGTTAATAATTTATAATAAATTATTGAATTTCCCCTAGGGGATAACCTTAACTCTCTCAATTAGTTAGTGAAGTTTTAACTAAAAGAATGGGAAGGTTTTGTTATCTCAATTAAGACAAATCCACTAATTTAATTTTCTTGGACTGTTTACATTTTCTTCTCCTCTCCTTGTCACAGTAAATTATCTTCCTCCTCTTCTAAATAATATCAACTCCAAAACAAATAAAAACATCATATAGATATAAAGGCTACATGGTGCATCCTTCTCAAAGGCTACATGGTGCATCCTTCTCCTATAAAGTTAGGCGTAGATTCAAGGATCTAAGAAAGGAATTTCAAATCAAGGTGCCACTTATTGGCTAGATCTGAATGTTTATTCCAATTTTAATTGTTTTCTTAGATGTAATATATTTATCATAATTTTATATGTACATATCATTGCCTCATGTTGATTTATAATTTGTAATATGATTTTTTACTAATTGTTAAATGATTTGATTTGTTTTTAACTTTACAAATTAAAACCAAAATTTATGTATGCATAAAACAATGTTTTAGGTTATGAATATATGTTTTAAATTACTAAACATATTATACAATTTAATAATTTTAATATTTCTCTTTGAATGATCAATCAATCCTAAAACATAGAGATAGTGATGTAATTACATCCAAATATAATAATATCTTCATTCCATTTTTTAAACACCTTTAAGAAACATTTATATATCTAATATATTCACACTTATTCAAAATTTATAATTAATAACAATATATTTAATAAATCACACCAAAAGGTTAAATAAAATTGGATTACGTAAATTAACTAGATTGTATTTATTAAAACCAATTAGACTTCATAGGCTCATTATGATCCAAATAGGGGATTTCTTTTGAAATCTTCCCAATTCACCCCTCGCAAAACAGACCGAGTTCCTTCATTACTAAACTTCAAATATCTTTGTCTTTGAAGCACTTGTGTTCCATCTGTCTTGAGTAAATCTATTTCTTTAATTTGCTCTAATTCAGCTTCATATGTATAACTCATTTTTATGCACTGAATTCTCTTTTTTATCTCTGTAAAATGTTTCGATGATATTTCTGAGAATACTACACAACTTAGAGAAACATTAGTAGTAATATTTATATGGTTGTTATCATAAAAATCAATATTTAGGGTATCAACAGTAGAAAGCTTGAGTTAATCTCTAATGGCGAATTCATAAAGGTTTGGTAAAGAGAAGAAGATGATTTGGGTCTCAGATCTCAATCATAGGATAAATGGGCAGGAATTCATCTCAACCATTGAGGTCAAATTGAGTGTGTCATTACATCAAATGTCACATCTCTGAAACCATATTAAATAATTATTTGTCACAACCAATAGGGTCATGAAACATGTCATTTGCATTAATTGCACATAAATGCAAATCTGCCTTAGCCCGTAGAAGAGAACTTGGAAGGCTAAATGCTGTTGGATTTCTCGTAATAGACAATAAGCCCGTTAGATAAAGGTCCGACTATACGGGCCCTTGCCATGTTTCTCGACCAAGGACATAATTGGCCCAAAATTGCTTACATACTTTCGAGGGCTCAAATCTCAAAGACATGGTCATCCCATTATCCCTTGGATCCTAGCGACGGCTCGCCAAATCATTTCTATCCATAGAATTCCTAGGACTTTCGGGACAACTCCGCCTCATCTCGTCATTAAACAACCAGGTTATAGCCTAAGAGCCTCGTCTTTCGCAGCCCATCCATGCCCTTCGTCTTTCCTTGCCTGTCAATACCCTGGTCATCTAACCTCTTCCCCGTCTTACTTTGTCACAACTCGGCAAGCATCCAACATAAGCATCTAGTCTCCTTGCATAAGAAACGATGACCCCGTACTTTTCCTTGGAAAGATCAATATAATACGACACTGTACATCTAAAAAAAGCATCATCGTGTAGTAACAACCCTCTATACAATAGTCCACATGGGAGCAATGTCGGTTTTCATTAACAACTCCTTACCCCATGTTGTCTTTTTAACACAAGCATGCCATGGTATGGTCCACTAACTAGTCTTCATCCTAACCATTCTCTCCACCTGGCATCATAACTAGTTGGCATTGGATCCTATACCACGATCAATGGTCATGAGGAAACCTAAGGTCCGAAGCTTCAATCTATGCCTTTCGAAGTATTGTCTTCATAGCTATAAATAGATATTCACATGCATTTGTACAAGGATCAGGTCTTCTAATCTTACATGCAATATAACTTAGCTCAAGGCTCTTGCAATAGCAATCTTGTAACCAAAACATCAATTAATAAAACTAGTAGAAAAAGTGGATTTAGATCTTTGCCAAGATCGGACCACTCTATATCTTGTGTTGCTTACTTTATTGGAATTAGATATAACTCTCCTTATTTTACATTTTTTGCTATGGTATTAGTGAACTTTGCTAATATCCACCATTAATCATAATTCCAAAGCTAGCTAGATATTCAATCAATAGTTATGATCGAAGATTACTCTTAGTGGTTGTGTTTATCCAAGTATTAGAAGCTAACAAAGATTCTGACAAAGTAATAACTTGAAAGAAGTAAAACACATACTCAAAGAACAACTCAAGGTGGAATAAAACTAACAGAACTAAGCCTAACATACATCTCAAACCCTTTACACATATCATGGTCTGAATGAGCATGAGTATTTTAATGGAACTGGAACAGTACACATCGGGTTAAATGGGTAATTTAAAAAGAAATCCATTTTTAGATCATAATGGGCCTGTGAAGTCTAAATTGATTTGGATCCAATCAAAATAATTTTAAATAAAATCTTCATTATATTTAATTAATTAACATAAAGATTTGATTTGTATATGTTCATGATATATTTAAAGTGCATATGTGTATGAAAAACACAAATATGTGCATGTACAACATATAATGTGTACATGGTTTAACATGGCCATATGTAAGTGTTAGGAATTACACTACAATAGACACATTTGCCTCATTACATACGTATTTGTTGTCAATTATTATATTAACATTAATATAATATAAAATACACTGATATATATATATAACAAATATGTATGCATATATATACTTATACGTACAAAAAAAGGTGTAGACTTAATTTAAATATATAAACCAATTCAAAATTTAATGTTTAAAATACCTCAAGAAAACTCTAATTTGAATACAAATATAGATCCAACAATAATCTCATATTTAAAATTTCAAAATTCGAATTTCAAAAATAAATTTAGATCCAAAATAATATCCTTTTAAAATTCAAACTTAAATTTAAACATTGTAATATTTAACATATGAATATATATATATATATAAACATATGTGTACATATTAAAATATATTTTTTTATTCAAAAATTTAAAAATCATATATGTGTATATTTTAATATTCAAAATACTACTTTCCAAATATATAAACAATATTATATATTTTAAACATATTTTTTTTTATTTTGGCAAAAAGGTTTAACAAAATCAATTTTTTTATTCATTAAAATCCGTAAGGATTTAAATGAAAGGATATTTTAAATCCGAATAACATATACATATTTAATAATATATAAAAATAATTTTAACGCATTATAGATTTAAACATGTATATATTAATTTATGTATGTATGTGTATAAATAATAGTTTTAAATTAATTTACATAAATACATAAATATTTTATGAATAATAAAATACATTTTAGTTTTAAAATTATTTAAAAAACCATAGTTTTTGAAAGAAATTTATTATTATTATTCGCTATATATATATATATGAAATTTCTTTTATGTGGATATACATACACACAAACAGATCTAATAGCTAATAAATACAGATCTAATAGCAAATAAATACAAATGTGTGATAAAATAAATTTCTAATCTATACATATTTAATCACATAAGTGAACATATGTATATAAGAATACAAATTAGATTTACCTATGTTGTGGCCTTGATGTAGCACATTGAATGTTGATTTAGAAAAAACTCCTTTGAATTGGATTCAATCTCTTTTAGAAAAGCTTCCAACCGAAGATATCACCATACCATTGATATAGATTGAATTTGATTTGATTTATTTTACAAAAATAGGAGGGGAAGACTTATGATTTTTGGCCTAAATAAGATGGAAGTTGAGGCTAAATTCAAGTAGAAAAATGAAAGAAATGTTGAGTTTAAATAGATAAAAGAAAGGAGAGAAGAAGGGGGATTTGTATCTCCCTTTTTACTTATTCTCCTTTACTAATTCAAACTTCATATTTCAATTTAATATCACATTTCCTACCTCCTTTCATAGCCAGCCATACTTGTGGGCTAATGGGCCCATACACATTTCCAAATCCAATCCACATTTGCACATTTTAAATCCAATTTAAATGTTTATCAATATTGTATATCGATACGTACATATATAACTTTTATATACACACACTTTATTAATATTAATTCAAATAAATAAAATAAAATTGTATAATTAATATTTCATAAATATTAATTAATTTATAAAAATTATAATATAATTAAAACATGTGGATTTTCAGAGTATTCAATATTTTGGTTGTGCGACTCATAAATGTAAATCCAGTCAGTAATTAATATCAAACGATTCGAATATTAATGTTCACACGTCACCTTAGTTAGTAGGGTGATAGTATGGTTGAGTATATCACTTACCTAATTTTAGGTAAAATCCAATTTTACTATTTTAAGCAATCCTAGTAGTGACGATTAATTACGCCAATTCTCTTCGTTAAAACTATATCACATTAGGACTTATGGAATTTGGTTTTTGGCCAAAATTCCAATATCATCCACAATCAACTTGTATAATCCAAACACTAACAATTATTGTTAATCGAATTGCCCTAGCGAGAGACTTTGACTTTAATTTGACTATGGTTGACCGCAGTACTAACCTCGAAGATAGATTTTCTATTCAATAGCGTTTCACTTCCAATGCTTTGACTCAGACCCAACTATAGTTATTTGATTAACGTTGTGCCACGATTTAACTATAATCAAAGTGGAGTTCCAAATTGAAGTTCAACGTATTCTCAAGTCGAGGGAACTATGTAATATTATCACTTTGATATTCTCTGTTTGACCTTAGTTATATTGACTAATGGAAAACTATCCAGTGAGTCATACCATGGTCATCCAATAACTATCAGTATTTAACCCATTGGTCCTCCTAGCAGCCATGAATAATACACTATCCAACATTTGGAGAGCGTTACATATTTTAGTCTCAATAGATGTATTGATATCCAACCTTGATACATCTTGGCTAGGAATATTTAAAATGATACGTTTATTTTCATTATGATAAATTACTCCTGATTACAACATATTGTAACTACTATCACAAAACATACCATTTATGGATTTTATATTAAATATACTTTGTTTAAATAATTAAATTATATAACACATTATAACAAGTATATAATAGAATGATAAGACACCTTTTATTTTGCACGAGCTTTTATTACAGAGTTATTAATGTATAATAAATAACAGAATTGCCCTTAGGGCATAACCCTAACTTTGTTAATCTTCCACTTGCACTTGGGGCTAATTATAGAATCTTACTCACATGCATGTGATCAGTTTGATGAGAGTTAATTGAGCTAGTCCTTCCGTGAATGGATTTTCTATGTTGTTCTAATTATCTACTCTGTTAGTCAAATCACCCCGAGATTAATAATCTACCTTTATCATGTGGAACCATTCGGAGTATGTTTCTCGATTTCTAGTGAGCTCTTATCATGACATTATTATTAACAATTGCACAGTATTCTCAATACTTGGAATTAACCCAAGCTCAGCTATAAATTTGTGCATTAATATTTATACATTGCTTTTATTGTAGCGCCATTCAAGGCGATGCACTTAAACTTTTCTTGAATCAGCTACAATCTTTCATTTTGCACATGAATTTAATATTGACATATTATACTAGATATCACAGTTAATACTATACTCTATATCACTTATGAAGTTCGAGTCCGAATACTTCTTCATAAGAAGCTCATTTTTTTTCTATAAATAGTTCTCTAGAATTTCGCAAATACTCGAGAATACTCTTAACTGCCATTTAGCACTCTTAATGCGGATTTGATACTAGCTTTATGTATCAAACACATAAACGAAATACGGTATTGTAGACAATATAGCATGTATGATAATTTTTATTGCCAATTCATAAGAAATCCATCTTACATGCACCATATCAAACATTTTAATATCGTGTCATATCATTTGAAATATTCCAACATCCTTTTATACTAATTATAAAAGATGTTTTCCAAATCCTGTATCAAGAATTAAACAACCAAACTAGAGTTGATTTTAACATCGGTACATCATTAATAATCAGTGGTATGTTGTTTACTTGTTGTTTAGAAATATCTAAGTACCTTTTAACACTATTTCTTATAGACACACGCTTCCTTTACATTTTGAAAGAAAATCAAACAATTTAATATGTCCATCAAAATACTTATTCAACTCCGATGCTTATTGAATGATACTTTCTTATCAGTTCTTAGATCATATTCGAAAATCGACAAACTCAGAATCGCTCCCACGGACTTCAAGACACTTTGATTGTTGTGGGCAATTAGTCTAAACTAAATCTTTATTTAGAATCTTCTATTTTAACATATATGTACCAAAATTCAAAGTTATACCAAATTTTACGAGTAAAATACGAATTAACTTAAGCACATTGAGTAACGACTGTTATGCTAATTTCAACAATTGAAATTTACGATGTTATTCTTATCTACATTTCTCACTGTACTCCAACTATATTGGTCTTCTTCTTGAAAACGTATTTCTAGGTAATGGATTATATCCCTTTGGGTATAACTATCAAAATCATATTTTGATACTGTACATGGAATCTATTCAAGGTTTGTGAATCATACCATTAACAAAGTCAACTCATAATGGTTATTGACATTTCATAGGGAATCTATTTAGGAAGTTCTTTTTGACATTGATATTAAACTTATAGTTTCTCTTCAATATCGTGAATACTTATTAGACGTTCTAATGTGTTGTTTTTATTAGTTTGGGTTATTTCATTTCATCCCCCGTGATTAGTTTTATCTTTGGATCGTATCCAAACCTATTTTACTACCAATAATTTCTAAAGGAAATTCCTTTGCTACAAAGTTGGTAATTCTTGAAATAACAATTGTTTCTCAATGCAATAGAATAGATATTCATAAACATTTTATGAATTGCTTTATATATGTAAAACCGATTAGGTTTTAGTATAGGAAACTTATGTTCAAAACATAAACTGGTCAATTAGTATTGATCGGCTCCAACTCCTTTAGGATGTTCCACTTAAGATCCCTCACTAACATTTATTACATGCAATTTTTCTACTTGCACACAAACCAACTCTTTGACCTAGGATATGTAGGGGGTTCTTATAAACTTTTATCTTGTATGATATCACAAACTATGCTTTAGATGAAATTAATTTTAACTTACATACTACTCTTTATAGAAAGAAGTTAACTCAACTTCACTCTTTATCAATCATATCTTGTTCAACAAAGTCTGAAATCTCCTTATAAATACATTTTTATGTATCATAGGGAGGAGTGAATTTTGAGATTGAATCTTTATTCATTTAGGTGATTTTGAAACCCTTTTCCAATATACCTACCTGGTCACTCAAATCGAATCATTTTATCTTCTTTTGCACGTTATATTATTAACATCTTTTATATCATATGAACTTATACTACATGTGCGTCAAATACACATGTTGGTGTATGTCATAATTCATCGGTGAATTTAACGAAGTATGTGAAAATATTTTGGTATTATTAGACTTATGATTGCATACATGTATGTACCAATCTGAAGAGTTCACTAACTCTTATGTCGCTCCTACTAAATGGGTGGTTTGTTGTTAATCATTTAAGATGCAATTCACTTATACCGTATGACTCATGATCATATGATTAAAGAATTATGTTTCAAAACTATAGTCCATAATTCCAAAATAATTGTAAAATATTAGATACTTCTGTATTTTCTAATGTATCACTTTTGTTACAAAAACAAATACCAGTATTATAGTTTTATTTTATAATGAATATTCATAACATCCATATCAAAATATAACTATGTTTATTTTTAGTAAACAATGAAAACAATTATTATTTCATAAATAATATTTGGTATATTGATGAAAATAACTTTTCGCAATTTGATGCGACCACGAAGAAGCATAATATGTTATGCTCCCACTATTTCCACCATTAGTATAATAAGATACAAAATATGAATCCCTATTTATCCACTTGTTATGAGATTTTAAATAATTTACTGTAACTAGCTACAACAAGAGTTTTAGATCAAATATCCTAAACTCGAAGAAACAATTTTTACAGAAAACAATTTTTTTATACAAAAATACATTTGGAATAGAAATCACATTTCTCCTTCCATATTAAGTATCTTTTAATATTTTATACAGTACCCGTTTACAATGTCTTTTGATGAGGCAAAAGTGATTATTCACTCTCTTCATCCCAACCATGCCTTAAGTCACATCCACTCTCGTACATCCAGTTTCCTTTGGTTGAACCATTCAAATGGAGACCCTTACTATATGGTCATAGCGAACTCTTTACAAAAATGCATTCGGTCATCCTTAACATTTATGGATACCGAATAAGATGCACTTTACATAAACTGAAACTGGCTTTTTAGTGATCAAATTCTTATATCCATCTCGCATATCTTGGTCAAGCATTGCATCTTACATAACAAGATTCTTATTGTAATTAATCATATTCAATACATGATCTGACATTATGTGATGTGCACGTAAATATGCATATATTTACATCCATATTTAATCTATTTTTATTTAATAAATGTCATAATTAGGTATTTTTACATGTTTAAAACCAAATTTCAAAAATGCTTTCAAGTCATCATTTATACATCAATTCAGGGGTAAAATGGTAATTTGTATATATATTATTTTGAGAATATTTACTTGCACATTTTATTTTTATTTGTAGGGATTTGGATGGAAATATGAAGAGGGTTTCATGGAAATATGCATGCATAAGGATGGAAACAAAGGAATGAAGATGGAAATAATTCAACTCATGCATCATGGAGGACCCCACCTACCCACTTACCTTAATCTACAATTAGGAGCTAATGCACAAGTTAGTGGAGGTTAAAGTTACATGCATACTTGATGATGGATTAATTAGAGACTAATGATAACTTGGTGACCACACTTCGTAAGGGGTATTTTGGGAAGCCCACTAAAATATGGATTAGGTTTTTGTGCATGTATAAATAGCTCTCTTATGTTCATGTAATGGATCTTTTAATTACTTATCATATTAGAATGCAAGTTTTACCTTCAAATCAAATGAGAAATAAAATGGCTTCCTAAGCCTCTTTCTTTTTCTACATGCTTTTTCATTTTTTGTTCATTTTTATTTACATGCTTTCTTCATTCTCATGTTAGTAGATTAGCTTTCTCTTTTATGTACTTAGTTTAATTTTATATTTATGCAAGTAGTTTAGTTCTTTATTCTATTTTCCTTAGCACTTACTTTCTTTACTTGTGTTTAAATGTAGAAATTTACATGTGTTGATATGATAATACAAATGAGTAGCTAAACCCCTTCAATTTAGGGGTAATGAAGCTCTCTAAAATTATGTAAATTCAACATATTTTGTGATTTATGGACTCTTTTATGCTTTATGAAAATGTGGATGATTGATGTAAGTTTATTAGTAAATTTGATAGCCTATGTTGTATTTACAAATAGGCTATTCTTACTCAAATATAAACACAATTTACATCATCATTTTACTAATTCATTTTTTATTATGAAATTAAAGTAGAATCAAAATTTGATGATCTATGTTACTAAATACAATAGTAAATAGATCATACTTAAAATAGCTTTTGCTTTGACTTTATTTTCATGAGAATTGATAAGTGGCTTTGGTTGTTGTATTATAGTTTGATGGTTTAAGTTATGTTAATTAATAACATAGATAAACCATACTTATGATAAATACATAACTAATTCCACTTAAGATCAAAATAGAGATCATAGATTATTTTTGTGTTGATTTATGTAAAAATATGAGAGTGTATTTGCCTCTAAATTGTTTTCTAATCACATATTTTCAATCGCTTTTGTTCTAGCATTTTGTTTTACATTTTTAGCTAATCACAACTTCAAATTTTGGTTTAATTTGATTGAATAGAAATTTTAAGATCAGTACAATTCACTGCGGATCGACCCGCACTCACCACGTACTAAAATTGTACGCCGTGCGCTTGTGGTTACTTTTAATTTAATTTTTTCGGCTATATTTCTAATCCGATATAAAGTTAGTCGTTAAACAAGTTTTTGGTGCCATTGTCGAGGAATTAATTTGATTTTTATTTCTATTCTTCGAATTATTTTTGTTTTATTTTATTGTGCGTTTGTTTTGTGTGTTAATTTTCATTTAAAAAAAATGTTGTGTGAATTTTGCATTTATTTGTTTGTTTGCTTATTGTTGTTCTAATTGCAATTGCATTTGCATATTTATAAAACAAATTATATACAACTTCATTTTCAAAATTATATTCCATTTCATTCATTTTTACATCACATTTAACATCAATTTGCATTTCATTTACAAAAAAAATACACAAAAATTTTCATTGCAATTGCTTGCTACCTCCACTTCTTTGTGCAACAGTGCACACAACCACAGTCACTAACATTTCTGTGCACTTCCTATCATCTCTTTGCACCACCAACTTCACCAGCAAACTACTGCCTATCCACCAACTACTGCCTTTTTTTCACTATCCATACAAGCAACTGCCAATCCACCATTCCATTGCCTTCCAAACCCATTCATCCCAAAACTTCCATCATAGACCCCACAGTTCACCTTCCATCTCCTCACTGGCACTGTGCATGGTGCATATCCATTAACATCACCACCATCCTTCTATTGTTCCTCTGCTCCACATTCACTTTAAACACCAAGCAACACTACCATTTTTCGACTAATCAGTGACTGCCAACTTCACCACCCACTACTACCCACTACAGTACCTCAAACACCCACTACAACCTAACTGCTAGAACAACTTCACCATTAACCACTACCCCCACACTACTGAAGCCATCATCACCAACTGCACATATCATTCAACAAACCATCATACATTCATCCATCATCCTTTGCACCAATCAACAGCTACAACTTCACATCCCCTGTTCACAGTTCATCTACTGTTTGCACATCAGTGCCACAACACTTCAAAACAAACTGTCACCACCACTTCACAGCCACCTACTTCTGTTTCAAATACTTCTGACCTCCTCACTACAACTTCATCCACATACCAACAGTTCATTCATAGTACAAACATCACCAGTTCAACACATACAAACACACCACTGTTCATACCATTTCAGTTCACCAGTTCATCACCAGTACCTACCACTGCAGTGCACACACAAACAAACTCATCCTTGGTACTGCCTGCTCATATCTCAGCATTTACATCCTTATTGACATTAAACCAATGACTTGCTACAACTCCACAGCAACCACCAGCAAACTATTAACCTCCCTATCAATCTCCTACAACCATCCAATCCAAACACATCTCCACCTTTAACTTCAGACAATATCTACTACTACTCCCTGTACACCACCCAGTGCACATCAACCTCAACTACACTCACTTCCTTCATTAGAAAAACTGCCAATCACCACTTGCAACAAACCACTCACTTCCACAATCACCCAATACATACTACAAATACATACCACCTCTGTTCACCATTGTCAACCACAGTGCCACAGACATCACCAAAAGAAAACCGAAGCACAACCTAACCTGAAACATCTACTACCAAACCCTCTTCTGCCACAACCAAGTCAACTAAACAACTCCACCACCATCCCGCAAGCACTACTGCATTCCCCTTCAGACCAGCACCATCATTCCACTTACTTACATCCTCCTAACATACCACCAAAACTCGAACATCACCAAAGCCACAAACATTACCCACTACTGCTGCTACCATCCAACCTGCCTCCGCTTCAATTCCAAACCAAATTCCAAAATTCCCAATTTTCTCGAACCCGCACACTTAATCGCCTCAATCCATAACCCAGTTGCTTGAACAAACCCAATCACCTGAACAAACTTGAGGAAATTTAAAATTGAAATTTTGGTTGTGGAAATTTTTGGCTTTGGGAATACGTCGATTTATGGAACGAGAATTTGGTTATTGCAGCGACATCCTTTCTTCTTCTTTAAAAAAAAAGAGAAACGTTGTTTAGTTGTTTTAACAGACCGGGTTCAGTTTGAAGGCCTGAGTAAATTTTATTTTAATTTCTTTTCTTTTCTCTTTTCATTTGTTTTCCTTTGTTTAAATTTTTTTTAGTTCCATCCTAGTTTAAAAAAAGGATTTGCTTTATTTTCAATTTTATTTTGTTGTTTTCAATTTTCAAGTGTTGATAAAAATTTCAGGTTGCAAAAGCAAAATTCAAAAGGAAGAAGTGCTTGCTAAAAACCGCGTTGTTTTGTTTGCTTATAAAAAATCACCGCTAAAAAAAAATTCCAATAATTTGCACGCTCTGGTATCGTGCTTTCATCTCCAATTTTATTTTAATTGCATTGTTGGTTGCTTGCATTTGAATTTACATATATAAAAAAATTTCAAAAAAAAATTTTTTAAAAACAAAAACAAATTTCATTATAGTTGCATTGTTAATTCACGTTTAATTTCAGTTTTGCATTCATCTCATCTTATTTCCTTTTTCTAAGGGCAACATCCAAATCCACATAAGGTGGGGGATTTCATCACTCCTTCCTTGGCCCACAAATTGCATTTCATTCTAGAATTTTGACTAATAATAACGGTTAGATATTCGACTTAAGGGAGTCGCGAGCTCACTTAGGGCTTAATTGTATCTTGTTAGTTGTCTTCTTTGAAAAATTTTATTTTTGGTGTCTAGGCTATGACATAGCAATAATCAGTTATAAATATTATGGTGATTCATAAATATTATACTGATTGTTTCTCTAAAGGTACTTAAACATTCAGTTGCATTGCTATGGTGATTCGTGGTGCACCGATAACTCCTACCCGTTATCTGGCTAAGAAATATTTTATTCATTTAAGACAAAGTGTGATTATACAATTTTGGGTTAGGAGCTACTAAGGACAGAAAATTTGTAATTAAGACCTTTGCATTCATTTAGTTGCATTAGTTCGTGCATATTAAAAAAAAAGAAAAAAAATCAAAAATCCAAAACCAAAAAAATTGTAAACTTAACTTAACTTAGTTTTTTTAAAATCCAAAACAAAAAAAATCCATTTAAATCCTTTCCTTTGAAATTTTTCAATCAAAATCAAAAAAAAATTCTTAAGTTTCTTTTTTGAAAAACAAAAATCCAAGAAAAAAAAATATATATAATCTTTTCAAAAAAAAATAATTTGAAAATTCAAAAACAAAAACGAAAATCAAATTCCCATTTTGCATTTTCTGAACAAAAACAAAAATTCCTTTTGGTAAATATTTGAAAATTTGAAAATTCAAAAACTAAAACACATAAAAAAATTTTGAAAAACCAAAAAACGAAACTAAAATCAAATTTCTCTTTTGAAAAATAAATTTCTCTTGGTAAATAATTTTCCCCCTTTAAAAAAGGTAAAAAAACAAACAATTTCTCACTTTATTTCCTAAACCTTATTTCTTTCTCTTAAACTCGATTCTAACTTCTTTCTCTTCCCTTATTTTTCTCGCTAGTGCATGAATTTGTGTAACGACCCGTATTTATAACTATTTTAAATAGTTAATTTAGTGTCATTAATGAATAAAATTGGTGAAAAATAACTTTTTTAATGATTTTTTAATATAGCCATTGAATATGAACTTGAACAAGATTTTAAAATAAAAAATTTCAAAGATTTAGGTAATAACAAGTATTGAAAGGAAATGCTATGTATTGAATGTGTTTACAATCAATAGTTGAATTGAATAATAAATGTCGAATTCATTAGATGTAAATAAAGTAATCGGTTGATAACTAAAATTCATGTGAAATCTAATATTGAAATTTATTGAATATCAGACAATTAAATTGTTTAAAATTTGATCTTGAAAATTATATAAATAACTGAATCCTAAATTAAATATGAATAAATTATTTCAAAAGTTGATTTAGATGTTATTTAAATATGGATGAAGATTGTCAACACTAAAAAAATGAATTTAAGTGATTAATTTAAAATTTGGAAATTTTATATTTTAATTGACGAGTAAAAATAGCCATTTTGGCCACATTCTCGGATTTCGACAAAGTTAATTCCATTGGATCCGTAATAATGTACTATTATCGGATTTCAAATTTCATAGCATTCGGAGTTACCATTTGGTCGTACGGGATAGAAACGCGTTGAATTTAATATCGAAAATTTTATATTTTAATTCGATTCAAAAAGCTATCTTCCACATAGGATCGAATTAGGCCTCGAAACATATTCCATTATGCTCGGAATAGGGGTAAAATTTTATAAACGCCAGGCGGCACGCCTCGATTGGAGTTCGTCCAAATTTCATGTGAATAGTCGAAATAATATTAAAATATTGTAGTTATACGTATATATGCACGTATATCTTCACAGTAAACCCTAGCGCCTCCATTTTCTTTCTATTGGCCGAAACTTTCCAACCTTCTCTCCCTTCGATCTCCTCATCCATGTAATATTGTCGAAAACTTCCTAAACAAAAGTCATAGAACACGAGGAGATGTACGCATCCAACGGTGGATCTAGGCTATAACGTCTCGAAGCGGTGGCAAAACGCCACGAATGGTGTGCAGATCGAGCATGTTTTTCGAGATGAGAGAGGCAACGAGTTTGTCGAGGCTTCGTCCGTAGGGGGAGTCGAGGGAGGCGTGCATAGTGGTGGAGCTTGATCGCCTTCTAGTGGCTTGAAGGAGGAGCGACGATGGAGGGTTTATCGACGGCGATGGGTTTCTCTTGTACATGAATATATTGGAAGGAACAAACGTGAAGAAAGATAAGCGCGCGCGGCCCAGATTTCATCATCCTGAAATGTACGGCCTTGATAATTTAGGTTAAAATAAAAGGGAAATTTGTAAATTTACATATATATTAAATCGTGAAATCTTCAAAAGTGCATATCCTTTTCACACATTGTCAGAATTGGACAAAACAAATGGCGATGGCATCGTGGCTACGAGCACTACACTCTAGAACTAATTTGGAGATGATTAGCGCTAACTAAAATTTTAGGTTAGATCGAATGTCGTTCGATTTGATTTAAAATTGGAAACACAAGATGAGTGTTTTATAACGCTCACAACGTACTAAAATATTTTTTATGCTAGTAATATCGAAATTATGAAGTGATATAAATTTATTGATCATTGTTGATAAATTTAATTGTCATTCGAATTAACTGTTAAAAATTAAAATTGATGGTTAAATTTGAAATTGGAATTTAATTGCTAGTAAAATACCTGATATTCATAACTATGAAATTGTTGTGAATTACTGACTGATTTGGATGTTGATTGTGATGGATGTTATTGATTGATTATTTGGATGATTTGAGCGTTTATTTATTTTGATATATCCTGCTATCATCCTGTATATTATTTACAGTATACAAAACTGTAAATTGAATTATTTCGAATAAACTATGAAATAGGTTGAAATGATATATGCCGATGACATTTATTTTGGACTGAAATGATATATATCCATCCCTGAAATCAAATTGAAATAACTGATCATTTGGCCATAGGATAGAAAATTATATACGAATACCGGATTGGTTAAATTAAATGATTTTAAAATTTTTGATTTGAAATTTATTTAAATGATTTGATTTTAAGAAAATGAAAATTGAATTTATGGAAATCGAACTATTTCGAAAGTTAGCTTGGAATTGAATTATAATTGAGGATTTGGATTTCAAATTGGGTATTGAAAGTAAATTGATATAAGTGTTTTGAATCGATGTTTTGAAAATCGAACTCGGAATTGATAAAAATCGAAATGGTTCAAAATTTGAAATTGAAATTATTTTGGAATTGTAATTGAAATTAATTTGAAATTTGTAACGCCCCACTCTGAGACCCAATGTAACAAAGAGTATTACGGTAGTAATACTGTCTGTTAAAGCGGGGAATAGAGTATAGTGGAAGCGACCATTTATAATCAAGCTATAACTATCTACCGAATACGTCGAAAGGTGGAATCTATTTAAATTTTTCTCAATCAGGTGGTTCGACATATTCGATAAATACTTATAACGACAAATGGCTAAAGATCTATCAGAACAAAGCATAATAACATAATGAAATAGCATCACAGAACAGTATCACATAACAGCACAGAGTCTCAGAACAATACATCGTCAATACAGATCCAAATATATCATAAGGTGGGTACAAAGCCACCACTCACACAAGTGATTCAAAAATATGTACATAAGAGACTGAATAATCAGAGTATCAAAATAGTGAACAAATATAAAGAGCTATCTATCAGCATAGCAGATAATGTCCAAGCGGAAGCACAGAAGCTAAGTCCAGAGACCTAACCTGAAACAACTCGGTCTGACCCGAGCGTAAAACACTCGGGTCAGGCTAGCTAAAGAATCAGTAATAACTGAGATATATAATAATGCGGTACATAAATAAACAGTACTTTTCCTAAGAAAAGAGTATTTTGGACCACATGAATATAATGACGGTCCCTAATCATCAATCAACAGTAAAAATCTCCAAAGAGAATATCAACACCAAAATGTTGAATAAAAAAAATCGCCTCATATCATTGGCGTAGCCAAAGCTATATAAAGTTGCCCATAGGCAATAATCCCAAGAGTGACCAAAGTCTATAATCAACGCCCAAGCAAAGATCGATGCTCCAAAGAGCAATGGGGATATATTGAAAAGTCAATGAAATCAAACACTGAAAAGCAGTGTCCAGAGACACTGTGAATCCATAAGGTAATTGCACTTACATCGTATGGTTCCATAGAACCAACACCAAATGGCAGTACTCGAATGGATATAAAAATCATCAGATAATACAAGTATAGCACGTGCACCGACCGGAGTCGTTATTGCCAAGTACTGTAGAGTTGTGATCGATCACTCGCACAGATGCGGAACGCGCGAGACGGCGAGATCCTTCCCAAAAGGATAAAGGCCCAGAGGCACATGCCGAAAAAGAAACTGCTCCATAGAACAGGTGTCCAGAGACGGTTGCCCAGAGGCGTGGTGACCCAGAGGTCTAGTACTGGCTGCCCAGAGGCTAATGTGTCACAAACTTCTTGGAGAGGAACCCGTAAAGTGTTAACAATGAGTCCCATACCTCACGTTCGCAATAAACGGTTTACTAACCGATAGCAAGCTCACACTCCAAACAATAAAAAGTCCACCTCGTATCATTGGTAAACTAGACCCAAAGGCCAAAACGATCAATCGAATAGGTCGGGGATTAACCGGAAAGAAAATACACACGGTTCCATAGGCCGGAGATTTCCTAACCGTTTAAGCACCTTTCCACTTCGCTCGACGTGCTAAAAAGTGAGTGTGAGATTTTTATTATAGAAAATAATGGTTCGAAACGGATTTATAATTGATTTTGAGAACACTTTAAAACGGCTTTTGAAAACTCTCCTATTATGGAGTAAATAGTTTAATAATTAAAAATAACATTATATAATAATAATTTCGAAAGCCATTTCGGAGTGAAAATCCTTTTAAAACCTTTTTATAATGCCCGTGTACGAAATCCAGAGATAAATCTCAAAGAAATCGATAAAACCAGAAAATCACTGAAAATATTCTAAGTGTTGGAAAATAGTCCAAAACTGACGCAAACCCAAGTTCGGAAAATTATTTGGACTAGCAAACTGAATCCGAATGGCATGAAAATTTGTAGGAACGTAGCTCGACATTCCTACTTCAGAACGCAAAAAGAATTACTTGATTCCGACTTGAAACGAAGTCGCAGCGACGCTCCAAAGTCGGACCCGGAAATAGTGAATACACTGTTTCAGGCTGAGATTCGGGTCCCTCTTCGACAGCAATTTCGATGAGTCAAATGAACTCGGATACTAATCAAACTTTATAGAGACGGAGTTCGGAACTCCAGCTTTCCAACGAGACTGAAATCGATGAACCGACAAAGGACGAGCCCGGGATGGCGTCGCAAAGTCGGGGTTCTGTACTGAAAACAACGGGGGAAAAGAGACTAAGGCCTATAGTTATGCACTAACAGACCAGAGATGAAAAACCACAATTTGGCATAGTAAACTTCCAATTCTAACAAAATGAATAAAATAAAAGTTGTAGCTTAGTTTCTAAGCTTTCCGGAATGACCAAGATCGTCAAATTCCGTTCAGGGATGAAAATTTTATGACTAAAACAATTCTCAGATTTAAATTCTATATCACTGTCAATGTGCTCTCGGGACAGTAGTAAGGATGCACAGTTTTGATCCAATTAACTTCGAAATTTCATGAAACTTAAAACATGAAAGTTTTAGCCCTAAATCTAAGCTTTCCAGAACATCCAAAATTATTAGATTTGGATAAGAAACAAGTAACTTATGGCCAAATCAATTTCAGGGTTTTATTTTATCTACCCTGTAGTTTGTTGTCAGGTCAGCGACAAACAAACGTGATTTCGACCATTCAAACCACAAAATTAGGCAAAGCTCAAAACATAAAAGTTATAGGCTATAGAATAATCTTTCCAGAACTTCAAGAAAATCTTAATTCCGATTTAATATGAATGAGATATGCCTAATTTACTAACAGCAATAAACTAATTATAATTTCAGCTAGCATATATTACAAGCACCTTATGTGCACACCCCAAATGAAAGCAAAGATGATCAAAGAGCTATGATTCACATGTTACATAATAAAACATGTGTTACTAACTGATTACCCAAATCAAAAGATGATTAAACACATATTAGAAGAGGTTTTTAGCAATATACCTCTCACAAAAGCAACAAAGACTACTATAGCATCAACCCAAGTTAGCAAAAGATGATTAGGAGGCTATAAGATCAAAAAAACACATAAAACATGTGTTACCAATTAGATTTCAGAAATGAAAAAGATATAAAAACGGATTTGAGGTGAGTATTTGCATTACCTTTGCATAGAATGACTTGCATAAGCTAAAACTAGAAGGAGATGAAGATAGAGGCCATTTTTGTTATGAAAGCTTTAGGAAATGATTAGGGTTTTGATTAGGGTTGAATGAATGAGGTTATGAGAGTTTGAGATAATTTATAGAGGAGGTTTAGGGTGGGTTATTGGGTTAGGTTTAGTAACCCAATAAGAAGAGAGTTATTTACATGTTTCCAAAAATTAGTCTATGTGTTTATATATGTTTATAAAACTCATTTTTCTTATCCAAACCCGTTTTAAAATCTCTCCTAAACTATTTAACTTTCCAAAAATAACATTTTAACCTCATTTTAAAATCCCATATTTCCCATTTAAATAAAATAGCCTTTTTCAAATAAATTTTGTTATTTCAAATCCTTTTATGCTTCATTAAAATAAATAAAAATCCTAACTTTTATTTATTAATTGGTAATGCAAATCCCGGGTTGTTACAGACTCCCCCCCTTAAGAAAATTGCGTCCCCGCAATTCCTTAAGATAGATGTCGTCTATAACGTCAAATCCACAAAAGAAGTGATAGTGATAAAATTGAGAATTCTCACCCGTAGAAGAAGATGGGAGAAAGCCAGGATAAGAGCGCTCGATAGATTCTCTGGTCTCTCAAGTACAGTCCTTAGGATTCGGTGACCATTGAATCTTCACGAGTGGAACCTCTTTATTGTGAAGGCGTCTAACCTCCGAATCAAGCAAACGAAGAGGTCGCTGCTCCAAAGATAAATCAGGTAAGATCTCTACATCAGGCACAGCATGCGGCTCAATGATAGAATCAAGATCACGGACACACATGCGAAGCTGGGAAATATGGAACACGTCGTGTATTCCAGAGAAGTGAGCAGGTAGAGCCATACGATAAGCAACGGGGACGATGCGTTCTGTAATAGGAAATGGTCCAACATAGCGAGGAGCCAACTTCCCTGTAGAGTTGAAACGCATAACCCCTTTCATAGGAGATATCTGAATAAAGACATGATCACCAATGGAGAACTCAAGAGGCTTCCTACGGTTGTCCGCGTAGGATTTCTGACGGTCCTGTGCCTCTTTCATTCTCTGACGAATAAGCATGATCTTCTCAGAAGTTTCCCGAACTGAATCTAGACCAAGAAGAAGCTTCTCGCCAGATTCTAACCAACACGCAGGAGAACGACATGGCCTTTCGTAAAGAGCCGCGAAAGGAGTTATGCCAATACTAGACTGAAAGCTGTTGTTGTAAGAGAACTCTACAAGCGGTAAGTGATCCTCCTAACTACCTCCGAAATCCAGAATACAACAGCGCAAAAGATCCTCTAAAACACGATTCACCCTCTCCGTCTGACCGTCAGTCTGAGGATGATAAGCAGTCGAGAGATTCAGCTTTGAGCCCAAAGCTGACTGTAGGCACTTCTAGAAGTGACTAGTAAAGATAGTGTCTCGATCACAGACGATAGAGATAGGAATGCCATGAAGTCGTACGACTTCCTTCACATAGAGCTTGGCCAACTGAGGTGTAGTTCGAGTGGACTTAATCGGAATGAAATGAGCCGATTTGGTCAAGCGATCAATAATAACCCAGATAGAAGTATGGCTTGACCTCGATCGAGGCAGACCATCAATGAAATCCATGGATATCTGATCCCATTTCCATAATGGAATCTCTAGAGGCTGAAGAAGACTAGATGTACACTGATGCTCGGCCTTGATCTGTTGACAAGTCATGCAACCGCTCACATAACTTGCAACATATGTCTTCAAACCCTCCCAATAAAATAGCCGGCACATATCGGCATACATCTTACTCGAACCGGGATGTATAGTGTACTTAGTGCGATGGCACTCGTCTAGGACGTCATGCCTAAGTGATAAATCAGATGGTACAACAATACGGTTCCTCCTAAGAAGACACCGATGAAAATCAAGAGAATAATCCAGCAATGTCTCATCACTGGATCCCGACTCGAGAAGATGAATAAGATGCAATAATTCTGGATCCTGCCGCTGAGCATGGGCAATACGATCCAATAAGATAGGACGAGCTTCCAAGCTGAATAATAAGACCGGAGAATCCGAAGATGGAGCTCGATCTCTAATATCACACATAGAAAGAGTCTCAAGAATATCCCACTCGGCTATCATCATAGAAACTACTGCCGAGTGTTTGCGACTGAATGCATCAGCCACACGATTACCCTTGCCAGGGGTATACTGAATATCTAAGTCATATGAGGCGAGAAACTCGAGCCATCGCTACTGCCTCATATTGAGATCCTTCTGACTGAATAAATATTTCAACGACTTCTGATCGGTGTAAAGAGTGAAGCGTTCACCTAATAGAAAGTGACGCCACGTCTTCAAAGCAAAGACGATAGCTGCCAACTCAAGATCATGAGTCGGATAGCGAACCTCATTCGGACGTAGCTGCTTAGAAGCATAAGCAACTACCCGATCCTTTTGCATAAGCACAGCACTGAGCCCGCTACCACAAGCATCGGTGTAAACAACAAGATCATGGTTACTCTCCGGAACCACAAGGAAAGGAGCATGAGTGAGAAGTTCCTTCAGTCGCTGAAAGGAAGCTTCACACTTATCAGACAAAATAAAGCGAACACCCTTACGAGTCAACGTCGTAAGGGGAAGTGCAACTCGAGAGAAATCCTTGATAAACCGACGGTAATAACCCACCAGACCAAGGAAGCTGCGAATATCATGAACGTTCTCGGGCTGCTTCCAATTCTGAATAGCTTCGATCTTGGCAGGATCGACAGAAATACCTTCAGATGATACAATATGGCCCAAGAACTTGACCTTGCTCATCCAAAAATGGAACTTGGAGAGCTTGGCCTTAAGCTGATGCTGACGAAGAGTATCCAAGACGATCCGCAAATGATGAGCATGCTCTGCCTCGGATCTAGAATAAATAAGAATATCGTCGATGAAAACCAGAACGAATCTATCGATGTATTCTCGGAATACTCGATTCATAAGATCGACGAAGAAAGCCGGTGCATTCATCAAGCCGAATGGCATGACCAACCACTCAAAAGAACCATAACGAGTGCGGAAAGCGGTAAGAGGAATCCTATCTTCCGCAACTCGGAGCTGATGAAATCCGGTGGCAAGGTCGAGCTGGGAAAAGACCTTCGCACCGCTCAACTGATCAAACATATCGTCTATCCATGGCAATGGATAACGATTTCTGATGGTCAACTCATTAAGCTTGCGATAGTCAATGCAAAGCCTAAGAGAGCCATCGGGCTTCTTAACGAAGACCACAGCAGCACCCCATGGCGAAGAACTGGACCGAATGAACTGCTTCGCTTTAAGCTCTACTAACTGCTTCCTGAGTTCCTCATTCTCTTTAGTAGACATCCTCGTGGGAGGACGCCCAACTGGGTGGGAGCCTGGAATGAGATCGATGCGGAACTCAATGGCCCGCTTTGGCAGCAGGCCTGATACTGGCTCGAATATATCGGGGAAATCTCGAACAATAGGAATACGGGATATGTCCACATTCTCATCTCGTGAATCAAGAGCAAATAAAGTAATATCAGAAATCCCAACATCCTGAAGAGCAATAGCTAACGGAGCGGACGAGTCAGGATGACGAAGAAATAATATCCACTCCGAACAAATGATTTTGGCGTCGTACTGAGCGAGCCAATCCATGCCAAGAATCATGTCAAAGCCCAAATACTCCATAAGGTGCAGATTCGCTCGGAAAGAAAATCCACAAAGATCAATATCTATATCCTCACAAAGCAAGCTAAGGGTCGTGGATCCGCCGATGGGATTCAAAATCCTTAGTGAAGAAACCAAACAGGTAACATCCAAAGATAAAGTATCAACTAGTTCCTTTGATACGAATGAGTGAGAGGCACCCGTATCAAAGAGAACTCTACAAGATCTACCATGAAATAAAATAGAACCTTCGAGAACGGAAGGATGCGTACCTCGAGGCTGAGCTGAAGATTTAGGAGCCTTGGCAGCATTAAGCTTGCCTGATCTAGGAGGTGCAGTAGGATAAGTGGAATAATGATGACCCTCCTTCTTACAATAGCGGCAGAAAAGAGGCTTGGGACACTCTTTAAACATATGATTGGTAGATTTAGTTAAGCACGATTCAAAGATAGATAATTCATTAAGGAATATTATGGAATATAATAGATTCCTACACATATTCCTAACTTATTTATCTAAAGGTGGATATGTTCAATTTGGATCGTATTATAACGTATTGTACTACGTGTCAGTTCTTTGTTTGTTATGCTTAATTCCGAACCTTGGCTCCGATACCAAATTGTAACTCCCCACTCTGAGACCCACTGTAACAAAGAGTATTACGGTAGTAATACTGTCTGTTAAAGCGGAGAATAGAGTATAGTGGAAGCGACCATTTATAATCAAGCTATAACTATCTACCGAATACGTCGAAAGGTGGAATCTATTTAAATTTTTCTCAATCAGGTGGTTCGACATATTCGATAAATACTTATAACGAAATTACAAATGGCTAAAGATCTATCAGAACAAAGCATAATAACATAATGAAATAGCATCACAGAACAGTATCACATAACAGCACAGAGTCTCAGAACAATACATCGTCAATACAGATCCAAATATATCATAAGGTGGGTACAAAGCCACCACTCACACAAGTGAGTCAAAAATATGTACATAAGAGACTGAATAATCAGAGTATCAAAATAGTGGACAAATATAAAGAGCTATCTATCAGCATAGCAGATAATGTCCAAGCGGAAGCACAGAAGCTAAGTCCAAAGACCTAACCTGAAACAACTCGGTCTGACCCGAGCGAAAAACACTCGGGTCAGGCTAGCTAAACAATCAGTAATAACTGAGATATATAATAATGCGGTACATAAATAAAACAGTACTTTTCCTAAGAAAAGAGTATTTTGGACCACATGAATATAATGACGGTCCCTAATCATCAATCAATAATAAAAATCTCCAAAGAGAATATCAGCACCAAAGTGTTGAATAAATAAAATTGCCTCATATCATTGGCGTAGCCAAAGCTATATAAAGTTGCCCATAGGTAATAATCCCAAGAGTGACCAGAGTCTGTAATCAATGCCCAAGCAAAGATCGATGCTCCAAAGAGCAATGGGGATATATTGAAAATTCAATGAAATCAAACACTGAAAAGCAGTGTCCAGAGACACTGTGAATCCACAAGGTAATCGCACTTACATTGTATGGTTCCATAGAACCAACACCAAATGGCGGTACTCGAATGGATATAAAAATCATCAGATAATACAAGTATAGCACGTGCACCGACCGGAGTCGTTATTGCCAAGTATTGTAGAGTTGTGATCGATCACTCGCACAGATGCGGAACGCGCGAGACGGCGAGATCCTTCCCAAAAGGATAAAGGCCCAGAGTCACATGCCGAAAAAGAAACTGCTCCATAGAACAGGTGTCCAGAGACGGTTGCCCAGAGGCGTGGTGACCCAGAGGTCCAGTACTGGCTTCCCAGAGGCTAATGTGTCACAAACTTCTTGGAGAGGAACCCGTAAAGTGTTAACAATGAGTCTTATACCCCACGTTCGCACTAAATGGTTTACTAACCAATAGCAAGCTCACACTCCAAACAATAAAAAGTCCACCTCGTATCATCGGTAAACTAGACCCAAAGGTCAAAACGATCAATCGAATAGGTCGGGGATTAACCGGAAAGAAAATACACACGGTTCCATAGGCTGGAGATTTCCTAACCGTTTAAGCACCTTTCCACTTCGCTCGACGTGCTAAAAAGTGAGTGTGAGATTTTTATTATAGAAAATAATGGTTCGAAACAGATTTATAATTGATTTTGAGAACACTTTAAAACGGCTTTTGAAAACTCTCCTATTATGGAGTAAATAGTTTAATAATTAAAAATAACATTATATAATAATAATTTTGAAAGCCATTTCGGAGTGAAAAATCCTTTTAAAACCTTTTTATAATGCCCGTGTATGAAATCCAGAGACAAATCTCAAAGAAATCGATAAAACCAGAAAATCACTGAATATATTCTAAGTGTTGGAAAATAGTCCAAAACTGACGCGAACCCAAGTTCGGAAAATTATTCGGACTAGTAAAATGAATCCGAATGGCATGAAAATTTGTAGGAACGCAGTACGACATTCCTACTTCAGAACGCAAAAAGAATTACTCGATTCCGACTTGAAACGAAGTCGCAGCGACGCTCCAAAGTCGGACCCGGAAACAGTAAATACACTGTTTCAGGCTGAGATCCGGGTCCCTCTTCGACAGCAATTTCGAAGAGTCAAATGAACTCGGATACTAATCAAACTTTATAGAGATGGAGTTCGGAACTCCAGCTTTCCAACGAGACAAAAATCGATGAAATCCGACAAAGGACGAGCTCGGGATGGCGTCGCAAAATCGGGGTTCTGTACTGAAAACAACGGGAGAAAAGAGACTAAGGCCTATAGTTATGCACTAACAGACCAGAGATGAAAAACCACAATTTTGGCATAGTAAACTTCCAATTCTGACAAAATGAATAAAATAAAAGTTGTAACTTAGTTTCTAAGCTTTCCGGAATGACCAAGATCGTCAAATTCTGGTCGGGGATGAAAATTTTATGACTAAAACAATTCTCAGATTTAAATTCAATATCACTGTCAATGTGTTCTCGGGACAGTAGTAAGGATGCACAGTTTTGACCCAATTAAGTTCGAAATTTCATGAAACTCAAAACATGAAAGTTTTAGCCTTAAATCTAAGCTTTCCAGAACATCCAAAATTATTAGATTTGGATAAGAAACAAGTAACTTATGGCCAAATCAATTTCAGGGTTTTATTTTATCAACCCTGTAGTTTGTTGTCAGGTCAGCGACAAACAAACGTGATTTAGACCATTCAAACCACAAAATTTGGCAAAGCCCAAAACATAAAAGTTATAGGCTATAGAATAATCTTTCCAGAACTTCAAGAAAATCTTAATTCCGATTTAAGATGAATGAGATATGCCTAATTTACTAACAGCAATAAACTAATTATAATTTCAGCTAGCATATATTACAAGCACCTTATGTGCACACCCCAAATGAAAGCAAAGATGATCAAAGAGCTATGATTCACATGTTACATAATAAAACATGTGTTACTAACTGATTACCCAAATCAAAAGATGATTAAACACATATTAGAAGAGGTTTTTAGCAATATACCTCTCACAAAAGCAACAAAGACTACTATAGCATCAACCCAAGTTAACAAAAGATGATTAGGAGGCTATAAGATCAAAAAAACACATAAAATATGTGTTACCAATTAGATTTCAGAAATAAGAAAGATATAAAAACGGATTTGAGGTGGGTATTTGCATTACCTTTGCATAGAATGACTTGCATAAGCTAAAACTAGAAGGAGATGAAGATAGAGGCCATTTTTGTTATGAAAGCTTTAGGAAATGATTAGGGTTTTGATTAGGGTTGAATGAATGAGGTTATGAGAGTTTGAGATAATTTATAGAGGAGGTTTAGGGTGGGTTATTTGGTTAGGTTTAGTAACCCAATAAGAAGAGAGTTATTTACATGTTTCCAAAAATTAGTCTAAGTGTTCATATATGTTTATAAAACTCATTTTTCTTATCCAAACCCGTTTTAAAATCTCTCCTAAACTATTTAACTTTCCAAAAATAAAATTTTAACCTCATTTTAAAATCCCATATTTCCCATTTAATTAAAATAGCCTTTTTTAAATAA
This sequence comes from Allium fistulosum, assembly GCA_030737815.1. Classification (NCBI taxonomy): domain Eukaryota; kingdom Viridiplantae; phylum Streptophyta; class Magnoliopsida; order Asparagales; family Amaryllidaceae; genus Allium; species Allium fistulosum. Next base: position 369,293,134 of record CM060902.1, on the reverse strand, counting down.
ATTTTGTTATTCCAAATCCTTTTATGCTTCATTAAAATAAATAAAAATCCTAAATTTTATTTATTAATTGGTAATGCAAATCCCGGGTTGTTACAGACTCCCCCCCTTAAGAAAATTGCATCCCCGCAATTCTTTAAGATAGATGTCGTCTATAACATCAAATCCACAAAAGAAGTGATAGTGATAAAATAGAGAATTCTCACCCGTAGAAGAAGATGGGAGAAAGCCAGGATAAGAGCGCTCGATAGATTCTCTGGTCTCCCAAGTACAGTCCTTAGGATTCGGTGACCATTGAATCTTTACGAGTGGAACCTCTTTATTGCGAAGGCGTCTAACCTCCGAATCAAGCAAACGAAGAGGTCGCTGCTCCAAAGATAAATCAGGTAAGATCTCTACATCAGGCACAGCATGCGGCTCAATGATAGAATCAAGATCGCGGACACACATGCGAAGCTGGGAAATATGGAACACATCGTGTATTCTAGAGAAGTGAGCAGGTAGAGCCATACGATAAGCAACGGGGCCGATGCGTTCCGTAATAGGAAATGGTCCAACATAGCGAGGAGCCAACTTCCCTGTAGAGTTGAAACGCACAACCCCTTTCATAGGAGATATCCGAATAAAGACATGATCACCAATGGAGAACTCAAGAGGCTTCCTACGGTTGTCCGCGTAGGATTTCTGACGCTCCTGTGCCTCTTTCATTCTTTGATGGATAAGCACGATCTTCTCAGAAGTTTCCCGAACTGAATCTGGACCAAGAAGGAGCTTCTCGCCAGATTCTAACCAACACGCAGGAGAACGACATGGCCTTCCGTAAAGAGCCTCGAAAGGAGCCATGCCTATACTAGACTGAAAGCTGTTGTTGTAGGAGAACTCTACAAGCGGTAAGTGATCCTCCCAACTACCTTCGAAATCCAGAATACAACAGCGCAAAAGATCCTCTAAAACACGATTCACCCTCTCCGTTTGACCGTCAGTCTGAGGATGATAAGCAGTCGAGAGATTCAACTTTGAGCCCAAAGCTGACTGTAGGCACTTCTAGAAGTGACTAGTAAAGATAGTGTCTCGATCACAGACGATAGAGCTAGGAATGCCATGAAGTCGTACAACTTCCTTCACATAGAGCTTGGCCAACTGAGGTGTAGTCCGAGTGGACTTAATCGGAATGAAATGAGCCGATTTGGTCAATCGATCAAAAATAACCCAGATAGAAGTATGGCTTGACCTCGATCGAGGCAGACCGTCAATGAAATCCATGGATATCAGATCCCATTTCCATAATGGAATCTCTAGAGGCTGAAGAAGACCAGATGGACACTGACACTACTACAAAACATGCCATTTGCATCGCCTCATTTGAGTCGGTTGAAGTAAAAACTGATGCAAATAGAACTATTTGCATCAGTTCTGTCTTATTAACCGATGCAATTGGTGCGTAGAAAGCAATAGGTAATAAAAAAATCAAATTTGCATCAGTTGTCACCAACAACCGATGTAAATACGTCGATGCAAATAGTTGTAGTTGCATCGGTTATAAAGTCAACAGATGCAACAAAATTAATTTGCTTCCCTTTCCTTACGCCCTTTCGTTAATTCCAGTATTTCGCCGCTTATTTTTCCATTCGTTTCCAGTATTTCGCCTACTTCTCAAAAAAACCCTAACCTTAACCAAATCCATGATTTAATCAACCGAATTCCTCTCCCATTTTCTCCTTCACCTTCTTCTCCTCTCTCTCATCTCAAACCCTAATATCCTCTAATTAATGCTCGAGAGTCTAGATTAAAGGTGAAAGGGTTGGATTCGCGACGTCGTTCAGATAATTTCGTTTGTTTTGGGATCAAAAGAGAAGGGTGTAGGAACTTCGACGTTGACGCCTGTTTTGAGATCGTCGAAGAGGCGACGATGGAGGCGTCGATGCCTACAAGATCTACTTCTCCCAATAGGCTAAAGTTAGGGTTTCGACTGCCATCTTTGATTGAAAGGGGTCGAAATATTGGCGATGCTGAAGTGGATTGGTTGCGGTCGTCTAACCGAGCTGTATATGTTTCATTTCATTGGCTAATACTATGAGAATGGTTTAAGCTTATTATACTGACATATGATTCAGGAATCAGTACTTCTCTCCCTCGTTGTTTTATTTTATACTAACTTTTCAATGATTGCAAATAGGCGTTACTTGAATAGCCCATTTGCTTAAAGTATCTACTATCATTTTTTTTTGTATTGCGCTCTTGTCAGAATTGTAGATTAATCTGAAGATTTATAATCATTTACATTCTCAAGTGCAGTGGTATTTTTGAGGTCAACTGCTCGAAAGATGTCAAAGTTCAGGGTATAATCGGCCCTTGTGCTTCTCTTGAGAAGGTACGTTTTCCATTATTTTTTATTCAAAATATTGCAAGCCTAATTTTTTTCCCCTCAAATGTATGTCCTCACTTTTATTCCTAATCGCAGAAAGGTCCATTGTGCTCGGATACTGTAATTGGTCAGGGAAACACAAGTTCTTGGAAAATGTGTAGTCTTGACAAAAAAACGTCTTTATGTATAATATTTGAAATAGCAAGGAAAGATGGTCCAGATGCAGCAGTTGGTCAAGCTGGAACCAATCAATTCTATTTCCAGTTCTTAACTTAGTAGGGCTACATACTTTTTGCTTTTGCTAACAATGTTCTCTATACTTTCTATGTATTTTTGTATGCGTCAAGTAGTTGAGGATCATCTGACAAAATACAGATATCATTGCTACAGTTATCAACATAATGATGGTAACATGAGATTATGTGCAACTACTATTTCTAGAAGATGGGTAGCTGGTCATGGTACTGTTCAGGTTATTATAGCTTTATTAATGTCTTTTTAGTGAAGTTAGTTGCAATTAGAGTAACTTATCATTGATGTGTAGAGATAGATATACGAATAGCGACTTGCTATTACTTTGCGTGTCCTTGCTCTTATGGGTCTTCTTTTAAATTATCAGTACATTATATTTAATGCAGCAGCTCCTTGTATTTGAAAATAATTAGATGTTATACCGAAGCCATGAATGAAAAAAAGGAGGAGGAAAAATAAATAAAAACAGACAGGTAAAGATTGTAATTAACAATTAGGATCCGAAATTTATTGCTACTGATTAATTGACATTTTCCCATTTTTCAACAAATAACTTCATACTTGATCTTAACCCAATAGTCCACATCTGTATGGAATAGAATCCAAAATGACAATTAAAATTGCAGGGAATTAAATGACTGCCAACCATATCTACATTGATTTTTCATAGTCACAACTTAAGTGGACCCGTGTTCTCACATATGTACATGCTGACATGTTTCAAGCTACACTGAACACTGGGTACCTTCATGATTGGGATTGGCAAATTTTCCTTTCTTGATGTGTCTTTCTGTAATTTTGTATATATTTGTGATAAATGCATCCATTTCCGTTTATGTATGTACTATTTTTTTCTATTTTTTTACTCGTTTGGAATTGTCTCTATGTTCCTCATGCTTTCTGAATCTTTTGTAGGACCTAATGGCTGGATTTGATCAAGAAGCTGCTGCTGCTGTTATGGCACGATTGGTTTCTTTTAGGATGGAATCTGAGGTAATTATTCTTCACCTTGTTAATGTAACTTTCTATTAACCAAAAATTTAAACTACGATATAGAATATAATTTGAATTGTCATGTGGTCTCGACCGTTGATATGATTATGAAATGCATGTTACTCTGATTCCATAATTTATTGGCTTTGCATAAATAATATGAAACTACATTTAGCAACTGTGTGCCGTACTGCTAAGAAATTTGAGCTCAAAGTCTTAATGTAAGCTTGGTTTTTTAGTAATCTACTTTTATGCTAGACTTTGGTGCGTGTTTCGAGTCACTTGGTTGGTTTAGTATCCTTTTCTTATCATAGTTTGGATCCAATAGCTATAATGTTTTTAATGCCATCCAAATATTAAAATTGGATTACACACATTGGCTTATTCAAGAATAAGTATAGTTTGAAATGTCAACGTACATGGACAACAGTGTATTTATGAATGCTTGCTTCCTACGTCTCTTGACTTGTATAATATTTCAGATTTTATTTTTTATTTTTGAACTATTGTATGATTAAAACTGTAAACCTCAATATTTGTCATTTCCAACATTCTCTTAGTTTTACAATTGCATCCGTTAGAAGAACTCTAGACTAACCTTCATATTTTGATTTTAAATTAGTATTTTCCGATGCTAACTGACAGTGTTTGTGAAAATTATGATGTAAAAATTGATGTTTGCTCGAATGATCATATGCATGGCCATTATTTTCAGTATAAACAATTATCCTTTCTCATAATTATTGCTGTAGGCTGATTTTGACCCCATTAGATGGCTTAATCGGTCACTGATTCGAGTATGCTCCAAATTTGGAGACTATCAGAAAGATAATCCATCTTCATTCAGCTTATCACCAAAATTATCGATCTTCCCTCAGTTCATATTCCACCTCAGGCGGTCTCAGTTTGTGCGGGTATGATTTTGATCTGATCAAAGTCAACATTTCCTGAATGCTGAACTACCTAGTATACATATTTCCCTTCTCAAAATATTGAGGTACGATTAAAATCAAGAAATAACTGACTTTAGGAATAAAGGTCTCATGATTGGGATATGGCAATTTTATGTTGATTGACCTTTAAATTTGAGTTTTTCCTCCAACTGAGGTTTGTATCGCTAGGTTTTTGGCATTTGAGAAAAAGGCAAAAGCATAGCCAGATGCCAAAAGCTACAATATTCTAAAGATACATACTTGTTTTATTTGCTAAGTTAACTCCTTCCCATTACAGGTTTTCAATAATAGTCCTGATGAGACTGCATATTATAGAATGATGCTAAATAGAGAAAATGTGTCCAACTCTGTTGTGATGATTCAACCTTCGCTTATATTATACTCGTTCAATTCAGTACCTGAACCAGCCCTTCTAGATGTGACTGCAATTGCGTATAATCGAATTTTGCTCTTGGATTCTTACTTTACTATAGTTATTTTTCATGGAGCCACTATAGAGAAAGGCTATCAAGAACCCTGCTGTCTGAAATCTTGATCAGTGAAGCAGCACCTTGGCGAGGCAATGATAATTTTGCAGCCAATAGTTATGGATGCAGAGCAATCAGGTGAGAAGATCTTGATCAAGAAGATGATGCTTTTGGCAAGGCAGTGATAATACTGCAACCAAAGTAGACTCTAGTGATCAAGATCAGTGCAACCAGATGAGGAGATGAAGATTTCTAATCTGATCCTCTTCTAGGATGGCACAGTTTGCAAGAATTGGTAAGAATTTGATATTAAGATGATCAAGAGATCGGTATACCCCCCCTGTGATGATAATGCTCTGAGGGGAGAAGGATAAAAATCACCTTTTTTTTGCTGATTGATAATTGCCTTTCGGCTATACTAGCTCTGATACCATGAAATGAAAGATGAATTTTATTAATCTCACTATTGCTATTTCTTGAAATTGAATCTAGTTTCAGTATTCTTCTCCCTTCTTCAGAATCTATGTCTACAAGGTATGGTACCCTGTAAAATGATATCGTAACCCCAAATTCCTACATTTGCACATCACCATCAGATATGTAAGTTAAGAGTAATTTTGAGCCTGTTTGGTATAGACTTATTTTAAATCTTCTAATTTGAATTAAATTTTTAAGTAGTTTGAGTGAGCACTAAATAATAAATGTGCCTAAATAGAAAAGTTGAATTGTTCTAAAATTTGAAATTTTTGACCTGTCAACTTATATGCTGATTTTAAGTCGAAAAATTAAATTACCGTCAAACCATCTAAATTACAGAAGTAATTTGTAAGCTACTTATGCTGTTTATAAGCTATTATCAGACATACCATAAACTTGAAAATTGATAGAGGATCTCCTCTGGTGCATTATTCTAATAATATAGCTCCTGCAAATACTTTAATTTTTTTTATATTCAAGATGATTTATTAGTAATTATATGGATTAATGACATAGGGATCTTAAATATACCATTTATGTTTTCGCTGGACTGTATGTTTGACCACCACTCGATTAACTTGATTTTTATTAATGATAAATAGTAACAGATAAATTGAAATTCATTTTATTATATTTTTACTTCTTGTTTATAACAGTGGTGGTTACAACATCAAGGTTGGTGCAGGAACATCTATTGATATCATGAAATTCGATATGGGTGGCTCTGCAGCAACACTTGGGGCTGCAAAAGCAATTGGACAAATCAAGCCTGCTGGAGTTGAGGCAAGTATTTCTTATGGCTTGCTTAAAAAATTGAAATCAAGAAAGAAAAAGAAAAAAAAGGTTCTTGTAAGTGCTTGATGTGCTGAAATTATGATTGTTGATTTCTTGCATTCAGGTTCATTTTGTCGTGGCTGCATGTGAAAATATGACAAGTGGTACAACAATGAGGCCAGGTGACATAGTCACTGCTTCTAATGGGAAAACTATTGAGGTAATATCTGTATTTACAGAAGTTGTTTACATTCTTCTGTCTTTTATTCATGTCGGTTTAATCATTTATTTGAAGAGTAACTGAATAACATAGAAAAATATTCATTTCTGGCAGCAGCAATTTTCAGATCCATGAAATGATGAAGAAGCCATGGAACACTGATCAGGGAATAAAGAAATGAAGAAAGTTTTTCATGTCGGTTTAATCCTTCTAACCCGTATTCATCTTCAGACATTTTGAGAAGAGTTCTGAATATACTACTTATTAAATCTAAAAGTACTGTATTTATTAAATCTGATTATGTATTAACCCGTGCACTTATGCTATTTATTAAATCCGATTATGTATTTGCCATCTTGAATGATTGTAATATTCCATGCAATAATTGTTTGTTATAATCAATAATATATATATATATAGTCTATTTGAGTACTGTAATAATGGTTTCTGAGAATGACTTTTTTGCATCAGGTATAAATAGCTGATGCAATAGGGGTATTAGTTTGCATCGGTTGTTATAAAAAACCGATGCAATAGAGGGATTAGTTTGCATCGGTTTTCAACAACAACCGATGCAACAAGTTCCTTTGTTGCATCGGTTTTCATTACAACCGATGCAACAAGGGGCTGTGTCCAAGCAATCAACCATGATATTTTGCATCAGTTGTTAGTAACAACCGATGCAAAAAGGATCTTTTTGCATCGGTTTCAGAACTGATGCAAAAGTGTTAAGCCTGTTGCATCGGTTGCATATGCATCGGTTGTTGAACTGATGCAAAAGGGGGGTAAACAACCGATGCAAATGACCTGTTTTGTAGTAGTGGCTCGGCCTTGATCTGTTGACAAGTCATGCAACCGCTCACATAACTTGCAACATCTCTCTTCAAACCCTCCCAATAAAATAGCCGGCACATATCGGCATACATCTTACTCGAACCGGGATGTATAGTGTACTTAGTGCGATGGCACTCGTCTAGGACGTCACGTGGCTCACGCCTAAGTGATAAATCAGATGGTACAACAATACGGTTCCTCCTAAGAAGACACTGATGAAAATTAAGAGAATAATCCAGCAATGTCTCATCACTGGATCCCGACTCAAGAAGATGAATAAGATGCAATAATTCTGGATCATGCCGCTGAGCATGGGCAATGCGATCCAATAAGATAGGACGAGCTTCCAAGCTGAATAATAAGACCGGAGAATCCGAAGATGGAGCTCGATCTCTAATATCACACATAGAAATAGTCTCAAGAATATCCCACTCGGCTATCATCATAGAAACTACTGCCGAGTGTTTGCGACTGAGTGCATCAGCCACACGATTACCCTTGCCAGGGGTATACTGAATATCTAAGTCATATGAGGCGAGAAACTCGAGCCATCGCTGCTGCCTCATATTGAGATCCTTCTGACTGAATAAATATTTCAACGACTTGTGATCGGTGTAAAGAGTGAAGCGTTCGCCTAATAGAAAGTGACGCCACGTCTTCAAAGCAAAGACGATAGCTGCCAACTCAAGATCATGAGTCGGATAGCGAACCTCATTCGGACGTAGCTGCTTAGAAGCATAAGCAACTACCCGATCCTTCTACATAAGCACAGCACCGAGCCCGCTACCACAAGCATCGGTGTAAACAGCAAGATCATGGTTACTCTACGGAACCACAAGGATAGGAGCATGAGTGAGAAGTTCCTTCAGTCGCTGAAAGGAAGCTTCACACTTATCAGACAAAATAAAGCGAACACCCTTACGAGTCTGCGTCGTAAGGGGAAGTGCAACTCGAGAGAAATCCTTGATAAACCGACGGTAATAACCCGCCAGACCAAGGAAGCTGCGAATATCATGAACGTTCTCGAGCTGCTTCCAATTCTGAATAGCTTCGATCTTGGCAGGATCGACAAAAATACCCTCAGATGATACAATATGGCCCAAGAACTTGACCTTGCTCATCCAAAAATGGAACTTGGAGAGCTTGGCCTTAAGCTGATGCTGACGAAGAGTATCCAAGACGATCCGCAAATGATGAGCATGCTCTGCCTCGGATCTAGAATAAATAAGAATATCGTCGATGAAAACCAGAACGAATCTATCGATGTATTCTTGGAATACTGGATTCATAAGATCGACGAAGAAAGCCGGTGCGTTCATCAAGCAGAATGGCATGACCAACCACTCAAAAGAACCATAACGAGTGCGGAAAGCGGTAAGAGGAATGCTATCTTCCGCAACTCGGAGCTGATGAAATCTGGTGGCAAGGTCGAGCTGGGAAAAGACCTTTGCACCGCTCAACTGATCAAACATATCGTCTATCCGTGGCAATGGATAACGATTTCTGATGGTCAACTCATTAAGCTTGCGATAGTCAATGCAAAGCCTAAGAGAGCCATCGGGCTTCTTAACGAAGACCACAACAGCACCCCATGTCGAAAAACTGGACCGAATGAACTGCTTCGCTTCAAGCTCTACTAACTGCTTCCTGAGTTCCTCATTCTCTTTAGTAGACATCCTCGTGGGAGGACGCCCAACTAGGTGGGAGCCTGGAATGAGATCGATGCGGAACTCAATAGCCCGCTTTGGCGGCAGGCCTGATACTGGCTCGAATATATCAGGGAAATCCCGAACAACAGGAATACGGGATATGTCCACATTCTCATCTTGTGAATCAAGAGCAAATAAAGTAATATCAGAAATAACAACATCCTGAAGAGCAATAGCTAACGGAGCGGACGAGTCAGGATGACGAAGAAATAATATCCGCTCCGAACAAATGATTTTGGCGTCGTACTGAGCGAGCCAATCCATGCCAAGAATCATGTCAAAGCCCAAATACTCCATAACATGCAGATTCGCACGGAAAGAAAATCCACAAAGATCAATATCTATATCCTCACAAATCAAGCTAAGGGTCGTGGATCCGCCGATGGGATTCACAATCCTTAGTGAAGAAACCAAATAGGTAACATCCAAAGATAAAGTATCAACTAGTTCCTTTGATACGAATGAGTGAGAGGCACCCGTATCAAAGAGAACTCTACAAGATCTACCATGAAATAAAATAGAACCTTTGAGAACGGAAGGATGCGTACCTCGAGGCTGAGCTGAAGATTTAGGAGCCTTGGCAGCATTAAGCTTGCCAGATCTAGGAGGTGTAGTAGGACAAGTGGAATAATGATGACCCTCCTTCTTACAATAGCGGTAGAAAAGAGGCTTGGGACACTCTTTAAACATATGATCGGTAGATTTAGTTAAGCACGATTCAAAGATAGATAATTCATTAAGGAATATTACGGAATATAATAGATTCCTACACATATTCCTAAATTATTTATCTAAAGGTGGATATGTTCAATTTGGATCGTATTATAACGTATTGTACTACGTGTCTGTTCTGTGTTTGTTATGCTTAATTCTGAACCTTGGCTCTGATACCAAACTGTAACGCCCCACTCTGAGACCCACTATAACAAAGAGTATTATGGTAGTAATACTGTCTGTTAAAGCGGAGAATAGAGTATAGTGGAAGCGACCATTTATAATCAAGCTATAACTATCTACCGAATACGTCGAAAGGTGGAATCTATTTAAATTTTTCTCAATCAGGTGGTTCGACATATTCGATAAATACTTATAACGAAATTACAAATGGCTAAAGATCTATCAGAACAAAGCATAATAACATAATGAAATAGCATCACAGAACAGTATCACATAACAGCACAGAGTCTCAGAACAATACCTCGTCAATACAGATCCAAATATATCATAAGGTGGGTACAAAGCCACCACTCACACAAGTGAGTCAAAAATATGTACATAAGAGACTGAATAATCAGAGTGTCAAAATAGTGGACAAATATAAAGAGCTATCTATCAGCATAGCAGATAATGTCCAAGCGGAAGCACAAAAGCTAAGTCTAGAGACCTAACTTGAAACAACTCGGTCTGACCCGAGCAAAAAACACTCGGGTCAGGCTAGCTAAACAATCAGTAGTAACTGAGATATATAATAATGTGGTACATAAATAAAACAGTACTTTTCCTAAGAAAAGAGTATTTTGGACCATATGAATATAATGACGGTCCCTAATCATCAATCAACAGTAAAAATCTCCAAAGAGAATATCAGCACCAAAGTGTTGAATAAATAAAATCGCCTCATATCATTGGCGTAGCCAAAGCTATATAAAGTTGCCCACAGGCAATAATCCCAAGAGTGACCAGAGTCTGTAATCAATGCCCAAGCAAAGATCGATGCTCCAAAGAGCAATGGGGATATATTGAAAAGTCAATGAAATCAAAAACTGAAAAGTAGTGTCCAGAGACACTGTGAATCCACAAGGTAATCGCACTTACATCGTATGGTTCCATAGAACCAACACCAAATGGCGATACTCGAATGGATATAAAAATCATCAGATAATACAAGTATAGCACGTGCACCAACCGGAGTCGTTATTGCCAAGTATTGTAGAGTTGTGATCGATCACTCGCATAGATGCGGAACGCGCGAGACGGCGAGATCCTTCCCAAAAGGATAAAGGCCCAGAGGCACATGCCGAAAAAGAAACTGCTCCATAGAACAGGTGTCCAGAGACGGTTTCCCAGAGGCGTGGTGACCCAGAGGTCCAGTACTGGCTGCCCGGAGGCTAATGTGTCACAAACTTCTTGGAGAGGAACCCGTAAAGTGTTAACAATGAGTCCCATACCCCACATTTGCACTAAACGGTTTACTAACCAATAGCAAGCTCACACTCCAAACAATAAAAAGTCCACCTCGTATCATCGGTAAACTAGACCCAAAGGCCAAAACGATCAATCGAATAGGTCGGGGATTAACCGGAAAGAAAATACACACGGTTCCATAGGCCGGAGATTTCCTAACCGTTTAAGCACCTTTCCACTTCGCTCGACGTGCTAAAAAGTGAGTGTGAGATTTTTATTATAGAAAATAATGGTTCGAAACCGATTTATAATTGATTTTGAGAACACTTTAAAACGGCTTTTGAAAACTCTCCTATTATGGAGTAAATAGTGTAATAATTAAAAATAACATTATATAATAATAATTTTGAAAGCCATTTCGGAGTGAAAAATCCTTTTAAAACCTTCTTATAATGCCCGTGTACGAAATCCAGAGATAAATCTCAAAGAAATCGATAAAACCAGAAAATCACTGAAAATATTCTAAGTGTTGGAAAATAGTCCAAAACTGACGCGAACCCAAGTTCGGAATATTATTCGGACTAGCAAACTGAATCCAAATAGCATGAAAATTTGTAGGAATGTAGCTCGACATTCCTACTTCAGAACTCAAAAAGAATTACTCGATTCCGACTTGAAACGAAGTCGCAATGATGCTCCAAAGTCGGACCCGGAAACAGTGAATACACTGTTTCAGGCTGAGATTCGGGTCCCTCTTCGACAGCAATTTCGAAGAGTCAAATCAACTCGAATACTAATCAAACTTTCTATAGATGGAGTTCGGAACTCCAGCTTTCCAATGAGACCGAAATCAATGAAATTCGACAAAGGACGAGCCCGGGATGGCGTCGCAAAGTCGGGGTTATGTACTGAAAACAACGGGAGAAAAGAGACTAAGGCCTATAGTTATGCACTAACAGACTAGAGATGAAAAACCATAATTTTGGCATAGTAAACTTCCAATTCTGACAAGATGAATAAAATAAAAGTTGTAGCTTATTTTCTAAACTTTCCGGAATGACCAAGATCGTCAAATTCCGACCGGGGATGAAAATTTTATGACTAAAACAATTCTCAGATTTAAATTCTATATCACTGTCAATGTGCTCTCGGGACAGTATGCACAGTTTTGACCAAATTAACTTCGAAATTTCATGAAACTCAAAACATGAAAGTTTTAGCCCTAAATCTAAGCTTTTCAGAACATCCAAAATTATTAGATTTGGATAAGAAACAAGTAACTTATGGCCAAATCAATTTCAGGGTTTTATTTTATCAACCCTGTAGTTTGTTGTTAGGTCAGTGACAAACAAACGTGATTTCGACCATTCAAACCACAAAATTAGGCAAAGCTCAAAACATAAAAGTTATACCTATAGAATAAGATTTCCAGAACTTCAAAAAAATCTTAATTCCGATTTAAGATGAATGAGATATGCCTAATTTACTAACAGCAATAAACTAATTATAATTTCAGCTAGCATATATTACAAGCACCTTATGTGCACACCCCAAATGAAAGCAAAGATGATCAAAGAGCTATGATTCACATGTTATATAATAAAACATGTGTTACTAACTGATTACCCAAATCAAAAGATGATTAAACACATATTAGAAGAGGTTTTTAGCAATATACCTCTCACAAAAGCAACAAAGACTACTATAGCATCAACCCAAGTTAGCAAAAGATGATTAGGAGGCTATAAGATCAAAAAAACACATAAAACATGTGTTACCAATTAGATTTCAGAAATGAGAAAGATATAAAAACGGATTTGAGGTGGGTATTTGCATTACCTTTGCATAGAATGACTTGCATAAGCTAAAACTAGAAGGAGATGAAGATAGAGGCCATTTTTGTTATGAAAGCTTTAGGAAATGATTAGGGTTTTGATTAGGGTTGAATGAATGAGGTTATGAGAGTTTGAGATAATTTATAGAGGAGGTTTAGGGTGGGTTATTGGGTTAGGTTTAGTAACCCAATAAGAAGAGAGTTATTTACATGTTTCCAAAAATTAGTCTAAGTGTTCATATATGTTTATAAAACTCATTTTTCTTATCCAAACCCGTTTTAAAATCTCTCCTAAACTATTTAACTTTCCAAAAATAACATTTTAACCTCATTTTAAAATCCCATATTTCCCATTTAATTAAAATAGCCTTTTTCAAATAAATTTTGTTATTCCAAATCCTTTTATGCTTCATTAAAATAAATAAAAATCCTAACTTTTATTTATTAATTGGTAATGCAAATCCCGGGTTGTTACAAAATTGGAATTGAAATTAATTTGAAACTGACATCGAAACTAATTTGGAATCGAAGTAAAATTTGACTTGAAATCGGAATTGAATCGATTAAATCGAAATGGAAATTTAAAAGTGATTTGAATTGGAAAAATTTGAAAATCGAATCAGTTTGACTTTGAAACATTTTTCAAATAAATTATTTTAATATAGACTGTTTAAAATCTATCTTTTTAAAATAGTTAAATTATTTTGATTTTCCAAACTATTTTACTATATAAACCATTTTCAATACTCAAACTATTTTCTATTAAACTATTTTAACTATTAACTATTTTAAAACTATTTAAACTATTTTCTACAAATTCAAACTGGTCAAGGGGGTAGAATTTTTATATTTAAATCTTGGATTCAAATACGAATTTGGTTAAAATGAAGTTATAACTAAATTGAAATTTGAAACAATTTTTGAAGTGAAATCGAGATATTAAGACGATATGATTATGAATTGAAATTGTATATTTTGAGTAAATATGTTGATTTAGAAATGAAATTGATTTCGAAGCGAATATGATATTTTGATATCGAGTATGAATGGTTTTCGAAATGTAAAAGAACCAACCAGTGTGTAACACGACGTTTGGTTGCTAAAGAGACCGGGGCCTCTTATTGGCATACTCTCTGTCAATATTGGAACCACTTTAACAACTGTGTACGCGGAGAAGACTCCAGAACAAAGTGGTTGGATTTGGCGTTGTTTACTGGATTTGAAGAAAGAGAATGATGATGGATAGACCCCGCCACTTGTGCCAATATGAAGTGACTAAAACAGGACGGCTTGACAAGGCCAAGTGGGCTAATTACCCTGAGCGGACATCCGTTCTTCGATTTTCTTGGACTCGATCCATATTATTATTCTTGTTGTTGGTTCGATTGGTGCACCTTGATTTGGGATAGCCTCCTTTTGACTCGATATGGGATGGTTGGACTTGGTGGGCGGTCATGGCTATGATGCGTTACCACCAGCCCTGCGACCCGAACTGGTAGTATCCTACCATGGGCATTGCCGCACGTGCCTTGTCATACTTTTATCCATATACGAGACCCATACGATTTTGGTTTAGTGTTGTCGTATCACAGCACATCCCTATCCACCGACGAGTTACTGGTGTTTTATTTGCAAACTGTACGACAATGCTTAAAAATACGTTAAGGGGGATCAATGTAAAGCCTTAAATCTAAGAAAAAAATTATTTTACCGATCAGACATTATATATGTAGCGTATTCTACTATGTATAAATATTTGACGGATCCTTAAGAGATGGGAAATCACGTACATCTTTTGAGTTATTGCACGCACATTATACACTGGATAGGAGATGTGAATCCCCGTAAACATCTTTGTCACCACGACAAGCATGTTATATGCGATATCGATTTGACTCACATAAGAATATTTTAGTCCTGACTTGAGTGTTTTGTCTTTTCATTACGCTCAGGTCAGCCTTGAGTTTTTCAGCGCATTGAAATTATTCTGGAGGACGAAGATGAAGATTTGGTATATTATTACTATTATTATTCCTACATCATGTTGTCTGCTGCATTACTTATTTAGCCCTGATGTATATATAACCCTGTTAAATGTTGTATAAATTATAATCAAATGTATAATATAAATAGCTTCATGAACTATTTATTTGATTATTATATTTTCTCGTTCCGCTGCGAGATTCTATGTTTGTTTTTCTTCTTCTTTTCTTATTTTTCTTAATTAACCCTATTGATTATCTATGTTTCAGATTGTTTAAATTGGACATGTTTGGATTAGTGTTAATTTAAACCTTCCGAAATGTGCGTCGTCACAGCTGGTATCATAGCCAGGTTTAGCGATAACCTTGGCTTTGAGGGGTAAATCATTAGAGATAGGGTCAGTAGCACCCTAGAATGAGTTTGAGTATATTAGTAGATATGAGCGCATATTTGTTAGTGAATATAAAAATTGTTTTATATTGTGTTGGTTTATTTGTTGAGTGGCTTATGAATTCTGGTCAATACGAGTAATTAACGTTATTGATAGGGATCTCTAAACACTTGAGCTGAAAATTCGACATAGTATTGTTTTGAAATTGGGTAAATGAAATAATTTTATCCTGATTATATTTTATATATAAAGGAATAATTTTCAGAAATTATTGTGGTATATATAGTGTGAATTGGTTGTTAGAAATGATAATATTGATAATTATCGTTTATTGTTGGATTAGTCAATATTCCTAAACTATTAGCTATTATATGATTATAAGAAAATGAAACCGTATAAATGTGATTTATAAAATATAATTTGCAAGTAAAATGAATATAAAAATTGAGAATTTGAGAAATTTAAGATTCGGTGCTTCTGAAAAAGCTTTTCAAGGTTTGGAAAATAATATCAGTATTGTTTACTAGTATATAAAGATACAAATTGTTTTCAAATAAAATTTAAAAGGAATGAGTTCAGTACTCCCCTATTTTGTCGTTGGAAAATAATTTCGGTGATGACTGCGCAGCATTATTGACGTTCATTTTCGAGTCTCAAAGTGGGGGAGACTTCTGAGAAGCTTTGCTACAAAATTGTTTTGATATACGTATTTTGGTTTAAACTTCGAAAGTATGATTTGATATACAAAAAAATATAATTATATATACTCATTTCAAATGATTTGAAATGAACCCGGTATTTAAAATTTTTAAGTTCTGTTAATTAGTAATCTTTAAATTATTTGAATGAAATGAAATATTTGAATAACCAGAACTTGTAAAATAGGAGAATTAATGAATCTAAGCTAAATGTTTTGAGAAGCTTTAGAATTGAAGTTGCAACTCTTAAACTAAAAGTAAAGAAAATTTAAACAAGTTAAAATAGTGAACATTCTAATTAAGTAAAATGAATCAGATTAATTTGTATAATACCAAATTGCATTCTAATAACATATAATAAGACTTACCAAATGTTAAAAGTTAAAATGATGATTTGGATATGTAATGGGATATTATACAAGTAAACAAAGCTTAAAAGTAATTAAAATGTATATAAATGTAAATTTAGTTGTAATAATACTTAATTTGTATATAATGAAATGATTAATGACTAAACGGAATAAGTAGGGTGAACCTAAGAAAGTAGATAAATGAACTAAATAATATCTTTGTAAATTGGTTATTGAATTAAATATAAATTTGCAAAGAAATTTTGAAATTGAATTTGTAACCTTTGAGATAATTATAAACTTAGATAAAGTTATATATAAGAAGTTGGACTTTTATAGAATGATTATAAACTAGAGTGATGATGAATAAAATGTTTCATAAATAAATTTGTTATTAAATGAAATTATGAACATAAACGTGAATTAAGAAACTTAAGTAAGGATATAAGAAATAATTCACTAATGATGTTGATGCTAAAAATGGAGATATGAACATTATAATTCAAATGTTTAGCGAAAATGTAAAGTATAGTTTATAGTTTATAACTTTGATAAATGTTAGTTAAACAAGATGTTAAGTTAATTGAATATGGATGTTAAAGGAAGGAAGCTAATATTGAATTATGAAATGAACTTTAACTTATGAAAAGCTTACCGAAATGAATAAATGGAAGAAGTTAGTGAATTGTATTAATAAAACGAGTAAATGAAATAACATTGATTTAAAATCAAAATGAACTTAAGTGTAGAATGAATGTGAATAAATGAATTGATATGAGATGTTGTTAAACGTAGAATGAAACAATTGAAATTTAACAAATTTAATTGAATAAATTGAATGTGAATGAAATAGATGTGAATAAATTGGAAGTGAACCAATTATACGCTAATAAAAAATTGAATGTTAATAAGAAATAAAGTGTATAAATTAAATATTGGCATTGGATAATGTAAATTTATATCGTTATGAATTAATTAAATGAATACTAATAATTGAATGGTTTCTTTTGTTGTAAATCGTCGTTATAACTGTTTTATTGTGCATGATTGTTGTTCGTGGTATATTAATGCTTATGTTACGGTTTGGATTAAAAATTCTTGTTATATGCTTCTATAAAACTCATACATGCTTTTTATATCTTCTATATCCAACTAATATTCTAAATTGAGTCGAGATAGGTACATATGAAGACCGTTTGGACGTAGACGCGGATTATATTTTGCTTTTGCTTGCTTAATACGAGCAAACTCGCTCGTATTAATAATAAGAAGGTACACATCTTGGATTAAATACCTCGTTTTTATATGTTTCCCTATGGGATGCCTCATTATTGAGATGAGATGTATATTTGATATATATTTGGTATATTTGGGTAATATATTGAATTGTAAATTTTTCCTATCGAGCCGCGCAAAGGAGACTCTACCGAAATTTTCCATAAATCCACGTGTTAGAAAAATTTTGAGGTTTTAAAATTTTTATAGCTTGTTTTCTTAAATAAATTGTAAATTCTGTAAGCCGATCGGAGTAGCATAGTAGAAATGTAGTAAAAGTTTTCTAATGGATTTTACGTTTTATAAGTTGATTATTTTTTTAAATATATCAAATGTAAAATTCTCTACTTAGTTCTATTTCGAGGACGAAAAGTTTTGAGTGGGGGAGTTTGTAACGACTCATATTTTTTTTGCTATTTTAAATTATTAAATTTAGTGTAATTAATGAATAAAAATGGTTAAAAATATATTTTATAATGATTTATTAATATATCTATTGAATATGAACTTGAACAAGATTTTAAAATAAACAAATTTCGAAGATTTAAGTAATAACAAGTATTGAAAGGAAATGCTATGTATTGAATGTGTTTACAATCAATAGTTGAATTGAATAATAAATGTCGAATTCGTTAGATGTAAATAAAGTAATTGGTTGATAACTAAAATTCATGTGAAAGCTAATATTGAAATTTATTGAATATCAGACAATTAAATTGTTTAAAATTTGATCTTGAAAATTATATAAATAACTGAATCCTAAATTACATATAAATGAAATGATTTCAAAAGTTGATTTAGATGTTATTTAAATATGGATGAAGATTGTCAACACTAAAAAAATTGAATTTAAGTGATGAATTTAAAATTTGGAAATTTTATATTTTAATTGATGTGTAAAACTAGCCATTTTGGCTACAGTCTTATATTTCAACGAAACCAATTCCATTGGATCCATAATAGTGTATTATTATCGGATTTCAAATTTCGTAGCGTTTGGATTTACCGTTTGGTCGTACGGGATAGAAACGCGTTGAATTTAATATTTTAATTCGATTCAAAAAGCTATCTTCCACAAACGATCGAATTAAACCTCGAAACATATTCCATTGTGTTCGGAATAGAGGTAAAACATTATAAATGGCAGGCGGCACGCCTCGATTGGATCCAAATTTCACGTGAATAGTCAAAATAATATTTAAATATTGTAGCTATACGTATATATACTCGTATATCCTCACAGTAAACCCTAGCGCCTCTATCTTCTTTCCAATGGCTAAAACATTCCAACCTTCTCTCCCTTTGATCTCCTCATCCATGCAATATTGTTGAAAACTTCCTAAACAAAAGTTGTAGAACACGAGGAGATGTACGCATCCAATGGTGGATCTAGGCTATAATGTCTCGAAGCGGCGGCAAATCGCCACGAACGGTGTGCAGATCGAGCGCGTTTTTCGAGATGAGAGAGTCAACGAGTTTGTCGAGGCTTCGACCATAGGGGGAGTCGAGGGAGGCGCGCAAAATGGTGGAGCTTGATCGCCTTCTAGTGGCTTGAAGGAGGAGCGGTGATAGAGGGTTTATCGACGGCGATGGGTTTCTCTTGTACGTGAATATATTTGAAGGAACAAACGTGAAGGAAGATAAGCACGCACGACCCATATTTCATCATCCTGAAACGTACGGCCTTGATAATTTAGGTTAAAATAAAAAGGAAATTTGTAAATTTACATATATATTAAATCGTGAAATCTTCAAAAGTGTATATCCTTTTCACACGTTGTCAGAATTGGACGAAACAAATGGCGATGGAATCATGGTGACGAGCACTACACTCTAGAACTAATTTAGAGATGATTACTGCTAACTAAAATTTTAGGTTAGATCGAATGTCGTTTAATTTTATTTAAAATTGGAAACTCAAGGTGAGTGTTTTATAATGCTCACAACGTACTAAAATATTTTTTATGCTAATAAAATTCGAAATTATAAAGTGATATAAATTTATTGACCATCGTTGATAAATTTAATTGTCATTCGAATTAACTGTTAAAAATTAAAATTAACGGTTAAATTTGAAATTGGAATTTAATTGCCAGTAAAATACCTAATATTGATAACTATGAAATTGTTGTGAATTACTAGTTGATTTGGATGTTGATTGTGATGGATGCTATTGATTGACTGTTTGGATGATTTGGACGTTTATTTATTTTGATATATCCTGTATATTATTTACAGTATATAAAACTGTAAATTGAATTATTTCAAATAAATTAAGAAATAGGTTGAAATGATATATACCCATGACATTTATTTTGGATTGAAATGATATATATATCCATCCCTGAAATCAAATTGAAATAACTGATCATTTGGCCATAGGATAGAAAATTATATACGAACACCGGATTGGTTAAATTAAATGATTTTAAAATTTTTGATTTGAAATTTATTTAAATGATTTGATCTTAAGAAATGAAAATCGAATTTATGGAAATCAAACTATTTCGATATTTAGCTCAAAATTGAATTATAATTGAGGATTTGGATTTCAAATTGGGTATTGAAAGTAAATTGATTTAAGTGTTTTGAATCGATGTTTTGAAAATCAAACTCGGAATTGATAAAAATCTAAATGGTTCAAAATTTGAAATTGAAATTATTTTGGAATCGTAATTGAAATTAATTTGAAATTGGAATTGAAATTAATTTGAAATTGATATTATTTTGGAATCGTAATTAAAATTAATTTGAAATTGGAATTGAAATTAATTTGAAATTGACATCGAAACTAATTTGGAATTGAAGTAAAATTCAGCTTGAAATTGAAATTGAATCGATTAAATCGAAATGGAAATTTAAAAGTGATTTGAATTGGAAATCGAATCAGTTTGACTTTGAAACTATTTTCAAATAGATTATTTTATTATAGACTGTTTAAAATCTACCTTTTTAAAATAGTCAAATTATTTTAATTTTCCAAACTATTTTACTATATAAACCATTTTCAATACTCAAACTATTTTCTATTAAACTATTTTAACTATTTAACTATTTTAAAACTATTTAAACTATTTTCTAAAAATTTAAACTGGACAAGGGGGTGGAATGTTTATATTTAAATCTTGGTTTCAATTACGAATTTGGTTAAAATGAAGTTATAACCTAAATTGAAATTTGAAACAATTTTGAAAGCCAAATCGAGATATTAAGGCGATATGATTATGAATTGAAATTGTATATTTTGAGTAAATATGATGATTTAGAAATGAAATTGATTTCGAAACGAATATGATATTTTGATATCAAGTATGAATGGTTTTCGAAATGTAAAAGAACCAACTGGTGTGTAAAACGACGTTTGGTTGTTAAATAGACCAGGGCCTCTTATTGGCATACTCTCTGTCAATATTGGAACCACTTTAACAACTATGTACGTGGAGGAGACTCCAGAACGAAGTGGTTGGATTTGGTGTCGTTTACTGGATTTGAAGAAAGAGAACGATGATGGATAGATCCCGACACTTGTGCCGATTTGAAATGACTAAAACAGGACGGCTTGACAGGGCCAAGTGGGCTAATTACACCGAGCGGACATCCGTTCTTTGATTTTCTTGGACTTGGTCCATATTATTATTCTTTTTGTTGGTTCGATTGGTGCACCTTGATTTGGGATAGCCTCCCTTTGACTCGATATGGGATGGATGGATGCGGTGGGTGGCCATAGCTATGATGCGTTACCACCAGCCCTACGACCCGAATTAGTAGTATCCTACCTTAGGCTTTGCCTCACGTGCCTTGTCATACTTTTATCCCTATACGAGACCTATACGATTTTGGTTTAGTGTTGTCGTATCATGGTGCATCCCTATCCACCGACGGGTTACTGGTGTTTTATATGCAAACTGTACGAAAATGCTTAAAAACGCATTAAGGGGGATCAATGTAAAGCCTTAACGCTAAGAAAAATATTTATTTTATTGATTAGACATTATATATGTAGCATATTCTACTATGTATAAATATTTTGACGAATCCTTAAGAGATGGAAAATCCCGTGCATCTTTTGAGTTATTGCACGCACGTTATACACTGGATAGGAGATGTGAAACCCCGTAAACATCTTTGACGCCACGGCACTCATATTATATGCGATATCGATTTAACTCACATAAGAATATTTTAGTCCTGACTCAAGTGTTTTGTCTTTTCATTACACTCGGGTCAGCCCCGAGTTTTTCAGCGCATTTAAGATTATTCTGGAGGACGAAGACGAAGATTTGGTATATTATTACTATTATTATTTCTGCATCTTATTGTCTGCTGCATTACTTATTTGCCCCTGATGTATATATAACCCTGTTAAATGTTGTATAAATTATAATCAAATGTATAATATAAATAGCTTCATGAACTGTTTATTTGATTATTATATTTTATCGTTCCGCTGCGAGATTCTGTGTTTGTTTTTTCTTCTTCTTTTCTTATTTTTCTTAATTAATCCCGTTGATTATCTATGTTCCGGATTGTTTAAATTGGACATGTATGGATTAGTGTCAATTTAAACCTTTCGAAATGTGGGTCGTCACAATTTGGATTAGTGACACTTCTACGAATCGTTGGACTCATGATCCTTATACAAATCGTTTAACTCGAACAAATGATCCTCTTGACATGGCGAATAAGAATGTCCCTCGAACTCTTATGGATACAATCTTTCACGTTAGAGTTTCTATTCTGTCTTGCACCACATTACCTACTCCAACGGGTAACCATTTCGAAATTCACTCGAACCATATTACCATGCTTCCAAAATTTGGCAAATTTGAGCACGATGACCCACACATTTTCTTCACGAAATTCGAACAAGTTTGCGCAACCATGAAACTCCAACAACTTTCTGATGTCGGAATCAAACTTCGATTAATTCCATTCGCTCTTACGGATTATGCTGAAAAATGGTTGTATAGCTTACCATCCAACTCGATTAAAATTTGGGAAGAATTTGCAAAAGTTTTCTTAAAAAAGTTCTACCCCTTGGAAAAAACATCTTAAATCCAAAACAAAATCGTAAATTTTCATCAATTTAGGGGAGAATCATTCAAAAAATATTTTAAAAGATTTAAAGATCTCTTGATAAAATGTCCACACCATAACTTCAAGAAATGGATGCTTTGCCAAATCTTATACGATGGACTCGAAAATAGCTTACAAACCATGCTTGAATCAATGTGCCAAGTCAACTTTCTTGCCTAATATCACAAAGATGCTCGGCAATTTTTGAAAACCTAGCCGAAAAGTCATCCCAATGGGAACGTTTGAACGAAAAATTAATTTACTCATGATCGAGCGCACACTCGTTAGGATCATCTATAGCTTTGGAAGCTAAAATCGACGCAATGATTAATCAATTCGACAACATATTCTCATCAAACCAAATGACCCAAGCTTCCCAACCCATGTGTTACAAATGTAATGATTTGAATCATATTGCCGATCAGTGCCCTAATACGGTCAAACAACTCAATGCTTTAAATAAGGTTAAAATGACCCGTTTTCTCCAAAGTACAATCCTGGTTGGAGAAATCATCTGGATTTTGCTTGGAACCAAAACAATCCCAACACGATTATGGTTCATCCCAATTTTCAAGCATTCCCGAATAATGCTTCAAATCCTCCCTTTTAGCCCAATCATTTTCAACCAAATTTTGCGGGTCCATCACAAATATACCGCAACAATCAAACATTAATTTTGTTCCCCCTCCTCAAGAAAATAAACGTTTAAGTTCACGTAAGAAAAGTCTTGAAACATTGGCTAAGGTAACCACTCAAAGCCTCCACTTAAATAGCAATTTACAAAATTTATCGACCTCATATATGCAAAACACGAGCCAATCTATCGCTAAACCTGAAATACAAATGAGTCAATTAGCCACGTCTGTAAGTGAATGTGAACGAGGCACATTCCCAAGCCAGCCTGTTTGAAATCTTAGAAATCTGAACACAAATTCGAATCAAGCCCATGTTGTTTAAGATAGTGACGTAACTCAAATGAATGCTATCACAACTTTGCATTTCGTAAAACAAATCGATAATCAAGCCGTTAATCCAAACGATTTACCAGAAACCCTTCTTGACACTTCTAAAACAACAAACGAATTTGAACAGAACGTGGAGCCAAACGTTGAGCTAAATTCCAATCCAAGTTCTTCTTCTACTCATGTAGACCCGCCTACCGAGTATCTTGTTCCATTTCCACATCGTCTCCGACTAAAGAAACACTCTGACCAAATGGACAAGATGTTGGAAATTTTTAAACAAGTCAAAGTTAACATCCCACTTCTTGACATCGTTCAACAAGTCCCAACCTACGCTAAATTTATTAAGGACTTGTGTACTCAAAAACGACACACTCATGTACCCAAGAAAGTTTTCTTAGCTGTCAGACTTAGCGAAGTTTTGTCTTAAGCAATCCCCGTTAAATACAAAGATCCTAGATGTCCAATGATCTCATGCACGATATGAGACAAAAGGATTAACAAACGCTTACTCAATTTCAGTACAAGTGTCGATTTGATTCCTTATTCAGTTTACCAATAACTTGGCTTGGGTGAACTAAAAATGACAAAAGTAACTCTTCAATTTGCTGATCGTTCGATTAAAAAACTCATGGGAGAAATCGATGATGTACTCATTAAAATCGGTCAATTCATATTCCCTATTGATTTCATCGTTTTGGAGACTCAACCCGTGAATAATCCAATGAGTCAAATTCTATTGATTTTAGGCTGATCCTTCTTGTCTACTTCAAACGCTCTAATAAATTGTCGCAACGGTTCGATGAAAATATCTTTTGGAAACATGACTTTGGATCTTAACACTTTTAATCTTGAAAATCAATCGAATGAACCAAGCAATCAAATGTTGGAAGTTTATGCCATTCATGATAACTTCGAAAACGAGATGCTTGACCTTAACGATGAACTTGAGGCCGAGTATGAAAGATTGTTTCAAGAAATCCTCAACGAGATTTAATACACACTCCCTTTTGAATCACTTCCAGTTGAGTCTGAATCTCAACTTAATTCTTTGATTGAGCATCTCCCAAAGTTGGACCTCAAACCGCTACCCGATCACCTTAAGTACGCATACTTAAGTGACAACGAAACGTTTCCCATCATAATTTCTGCAACTCTCTCTTTTGATCAAGAAACTTCCTTACTTTCAATCCTCCTAAAAAACAAGGAAGAAATTGGATGGTCAATCATTGATAAAGGGAATTAGTCTAGCTCTTATTCAACATCGCGTCCATCTAGTTGACGATGTCAAGCCTGTTCATGACGCGCAACGAAGGCTTAACCCAAAAATGAAGGATGCGGTGCATGATGAAATTCTTAAACTCCTTGATAACGGAATCATTTACCCAATCTTTGATAGTTCATGGGTTAGCCCAATTCATGTTGTACCAAAAAAGTTTGTACTAACCATTGTCAAGAACGGTTCTAATGAACTTATTCCAACTCGTACTCAAACGGATTGACGTGTCTGCATTGACTATCGAAAATTAAATCCCGCAACACGTAAGGATCACTTCCCTCTTCCTTTTATCAACCAAATGCTCGGATGATTAGCCAGCCATGAATTTATTGCTTTCTTAATGGTTATTCCGGCTATAATCAAATTCCAATCGCTCCCAAAGATCAAGAGAAGACAACTTTCATGTGTCCCTTTGGCACTTTTACTTATCGACGTATGATTTTTGACCTTTGCAACGCTCCTGCTACGTTTCAAAGATGCATGCTCAGCATCTTTTCTGATATGATTGAACATTTTATTGAAGTGTTTATGGACATTTTTTCTATCTTTGGAAACTCTTTTTCTAATTGCGTGCACCATCTTGAACTAGTTCTTAAACGATGCAAGGATAAGCACTTAATGCTAAATTGGGAAAAATGCCACTTTATGGTCACTCAAGGTATAGTCCTTGGACATGTCATTTTGTGAAAGATTTCAGTAAAATTGCTCGATCCTTGACGATTCTTCTTGGAAAAGATGTTCCTTTCGATTTTAACTCTGATTATGTTTTTGCTTTTGAACGTCTCAAAAACGAACTTGTTTTTGCTCCATTTATTTGCTTACCGAATTGGGATCTTCCATTTGAAATAATGTGTGACGCTTCGAACTTTGTAGTTGGTGTTGTCTTAGGGCAACCCATCAGCAAAATTCTTCACGTTATCTACTACGTTAGTATGACTCTGAACGATGCTCAACTTAACTACACAACCACTAAAAAAGAGCTTCTAGCGCAAGTTTTCGCACTTGAAAAGTTCAGACAATATCTGATAGGCTCACACATTACTGTTTACATAGACCACTCTGCTTTCGGATATCTCTTTGCTAAAAAGGATGCTAAGTCTCGCTTAATTCATTGGATCCTTTCATTACAAGAATTTAATCTTACAATCAAGGATAAAAAAGGAACCGACTATGTCATAGCCGATCGCTTGTCTCATCTTCCCAACGCACCATCACCTTTACCAATTAATGAAAACTTCCTCGATGAACAACTCCTTTCTGTTTCCATCGATCCATGGTATGACGACATAGTGAACAATTTGGTCACTAAAGAAATTCCTTCATTTTGGTCGATACAAGACAAATATAATTTTCTTTTCCAAGTCAAGTACTTCTATTGGTATGATCCGTACTTGTTTAAGTACTGTTCCGACCAAATCATTCGACGTTGCATCCTGGATAATGAAATCAAGAGTGTTCTCTCGTTTTGTCATGATCAAGCGTGCGGTGGACATTTTGGTCCTTGAAAAACTGCTGAAAAAGTACTTCAAAGTGGTTTCTATTGGCCTACTCTTTTCAAAGACTCATTCGAATTTTCTAAAACTTGAAATCGATGCCAAATGCTTGGAAGAATTTCTCGACGAAATATGATGCCTCTAAATCCCATTCTTACGATCGAAATCTTTGATGTTTGGGGTATCGACTTTATTGGACCTTTTCCTAATTCTTTTGGAAATTTGTATATTCTTCTCGATGTTGATTACGTCTCGAAATGGGTTGAAGTCGTTCTATGTAAAACCAACGACCATAGAACTGTTGTGAAATTCCTTAAAGAAAACATCTTTACGAGGTTCGACACACCTTGCACAATAATCTGTGATAACGGTACCCATTTTTACAATCGTTCTTTTGAAACTTTAATAAAGAAATACTCGATAACCCACAAGTTATCCACTCCATATCATCCTCAAACTTGTGGACAAGTTAAAGTTTCAAATCATCAAATCAAATAAATCAAACAAATCTTGGAGAAACCATAAATAAAAATCGAAAAGATTGGTCTCAGAAATGGACCGACGCGCTTTGGGCTTACCATACTGCTTTTAGGCTTACCATACCGCTTTTAATACTAAGCTTGGGATGTCCCCATTTCATTTAGTATACAAGAAAGCTTGGGCAGCGAAGAACTTAAACTTTGATCTCGAGAAAGCTGGCGAAAACTGTAAACTACAACTCAATGAACTAGAAGAACTTAGAAACGATGCGTATGAAAATAAAAAATTTACAAAGAAAGAACAAAAGTTTTTCATAACAAGTCCATCCTAAGAAAAACGTTTTCGCCTAACCAAAAAGTTCTTTTATATGACTCTAGACTTCATTTATTCCCTGGGAAACCAAAATCAAGATGGATCGGACCATACATTGTACAAACTGTTTTTCCATACGGTGCCATAGAAATAAAAAACCTCAGGATGGATCAATTTTCAAGGTCAATGGTCATCGTTTGAAACCTTTCTTGGAATTGCCAAGTAATCAAGAGGAGGAGCTCATGATTCTTCATGAGCCATGTTATGTCTAGTAAGAAATGTTAACCCTCATTTGTAAATTTTTACATATTTTTCCTCGTTACACTCACACTACTAGAAAGGCCTCAAAATGCGACAAAGCCTAGCGACGGCTAAAAAAAGCGGCCGTTGCTAGCCGTCGCTTATCGCGATTTCATTACCTGCAGTTGAGAACACAGTTTCATTAGTCTCTCCCCCAAATCTATTCCCAAATCCCCTCAGCTTCGCCACCAGCCACCGCACTCCGCCGCCAGTAGCCGTCACAACCTTCCATCGCTAATTTCAACCTCTCCAAACTTGTCGGTATCTCCTATTTTGCATTATCTTTGTTTAATTTTGGTTTAAATAAAATTAGTTGATGATTTAGGGATTTGGAATTGGATGATTAAGGGGTCTGGAATTGATGAATATATGTTATTAGTTTATGGTATATAGTTTATTATTTGAATTGGGTATATAATGGTAAACCTAATTTAGAAAATTAGTTGATTATGCGTTTGAAAATGTCGATTATTGCGTAATAGGTGATGATAATTAGTGTTGATTTGGTGGTATTAATTAGTGAATTTATTGTTTATTATGTTGTTAAAAATTATGGCTAATTTAAAATCCAAAAAATAGTCCATGATTATTGAATAATATGTTTATTGATAAGTTTACGAGAATGTTTGTTATACTGTTGTAAGTGCTAACTACTTATTTAGTTCACAAAATCGTTAATTAAAATTTATGTAGTTAAACAAAAGTTAAAATATGTTTTAAAATTTTAGATTTAATTAATAAATATTTAAGTAGTTAAATGAATTATAAAATAGTTTTTGCAGTTGTTAAAATAGTAACTCATAGTTCCCATTTGCGAGATAAGGCATATTTTCCGAGTTACTGATAGTTCGCATGGATTTTGATTCATAATTAAACGAATTCTATTTGGCTACATTACTAAAAAAATTAAGATCATTATTTCACTACAGACCACTAATACTTCAATATTAATATTTTTTTTATTTGTGCTTTATTTATGTGAACCCCTTAGAGAATTTTTGGCCCCATCTGACAAGTGTTGTATATGATCGTTATATGGATATTCGTTTTTCCACAGAACGGACATCTATATTCATCTGATACAACATTTGTTGGATTTGTCCTAGTATTTGGATAAGTTACAAACACAATAAAGTAATTATATTTTATAAATCATTTCAGTTTAAACGGTTCAGAAAATTTCGATGGCACTTCCTTTTTTCCCTGTGTACACGCATTTGTGTACGATACAGGGAATAAAGGGAAGTGCTGCCGAAATTTTTTAGAATCGTTTAACCTGAAATGATTTATAAAATATGATTACATTATTGTGTTTGTAATGGGAAGTAGGATAACCGACCGTCAAAGTAAAAAAACAATAAACTTAAGAATTGAAAATTTGAATGCAATATTTATTTGAATTTGTTAAAATAGTAAAGGGTTATATATGAATTTTTACAAGACTTTAATATGAAGTGTGTTATTCAATCTTCTAACCTACATTTTACAAATCAGGAAATATGTTCGATTATTTTCTCGATCGTAGTTGGATGTATGAAGCTCGAAAAGGTATGAAAGGATCAATAAAAGAACGTTTCTGTAACGGTGTACAAGTATTTATTAGATTTGCTCAGTCTAATAATCGAAATAACATAGACATTCGTTGTCCGTGTAGTAAGTGCAAACATCTGAAGCATTGGAAACCAGATGTAGTAGAAGTACATTTGTACAAATTTGGTTTTTTGCCGAATTATTACTTATGGGATCGTCATGGAGAACTTGTTCAACCTACACCTAATCCTGTAGTGTTAGAGGACGATAATACTATGACCAATCCTATAGAAAACATGGTGCATGATGATGCACGATCAATGTTTCCTACCTTTGACCAAGGTGATGATGGGAACGAAAATGTAGACGAAGAGCCGACCGCGGAAGCTAAAAAAATTTATGATTTATTGGATTCTGCTAAGAAGCCATTGTAGGATGGATGTACAAGCGGAACCGAATTATCTGTAACCGCCGAATACATCACTATGAAATCGAAATTTAATCTTACAGAAGCTGCATTTACAGCAGTTGTACAAACTGCAAAACAACACATGCCACCTAGTACTTTTATGTGTGATAGTCATTATAAAGTAAAAAAACTTATGTCTGCTTTTGGATTGTCGTACCAGAAGATAGATACATGTTTAAAAGGTTGCATGCTGTATTGGAAAGAAGACGCTCATCTTACTAAATGCAGAATATGTAACGAGGAAAGATACAAACCAAGAAAAAAGAAAGGAAAAGAAGTTCCATATAAGAGGATGCATTATTTACCCATCACTCCCAGACTTCAACGGTTATATGCATCTTCTGCTACAGCATGTCATATGCGATGGCACAGTGTGAGAACACCAGAAGAAGGAACTTTGATACATCCATCTGATGGAGAAGCATGGAAACATTTCGATAAGACTTATCCTGAATTTGCGGCAGAGAGCCGTAATGTTAGGCTTGGCTTATGTACGGATGGATTTTCGCCATTTTCTCAGTTTGGTAGTAAATATTCATCATGGCCTATTATTATTACTCCTTATAATTTACCTCCATGGATGTGTATGAAAAATCCATATATGTTTCTAACGATTGTGGTCCCCGGTCCCGATGATCCGACATAAAGAATTGATGTTTATTTACAACCACTAATCGACGAGTTGAAAACCCTATGGCATGAAGGAGTTGAAACGTACGACATTTCGAGAAAATGGAATTTTCGTATGTTTGCTTCTTTATTATGGACTATTAGTGATTTTCCCGCATATGGCATGCTTTCAGGTTGGAGCACATCTGGATGTCTAGCTTGTCCTTATTGTATGGATGAAACACGAGCATTTTCATTGAAGTATGGAAAGAAAATTTCTTGGTTTGACTATCATCGGTGTTTTCTACATACCAATCATAAATTTAGAACGGATAAAAAGAACTTTAAAGCTAACAGAGTAGAGAGTATGCTACCATCTAAGGTTTGGACAAGTGAAGAGGTATATGAAATTGTAAAAGACTACCCAAAGATACATGAAACTGGGGTACAGGTTGAAATTCCAGGTAAATCGGACATTCATAACTGGTGCAAGCAAAGTATATTCTGGGAGTTACCGTACTGGAAAAATCTCCTACTCCGACATAACATTGACGTCATGCACAACGAAAAAAACATGTTCGACAACGTGTTTAACACAATTTTGAATGTGAAGGGGAAAACCAAGGATGATGCGAATTCAAGACGTGATATATTACACTTCTGTAAGCGACCCGAATTGCAATTATACGACGATAATAAGAAACCCAAAGCATGCTATGAGCTAGACAACAAGCAAGTAAAACTCGTTCTAAAGTGGGTGGAAGGACTTAGATGTCCTGATGGGATTTCTTCTAACCTCCGTAGATGCGTTGACTTTAAAAACAGCAAATTGAGTGGGATGAAAAGTCACGATTGCCACATTATGATGGAGTATTTTTTTCCCATGATTTTCAAAGAACTGCTGCCTGCAAAAATATGGAGTGTTATAACAGAATTAAGTATGTTTTATAAACAGCTTTGTTCTACAACGTTAAAGGTAGATCGTATATGTAAACTTGAAGCAGAAATCCCTGTACTTCTATGCAAACTAGAGAAAATATTTCCGCCTGGTTTTTTTAATGTAGTGGAGCATTTACCTGTTCATCTTCCATCTGAAGCACTCCTTCGTGGTCCTGTGCAATATGGATGGATGTATCCATTTGAAAGGTAATTTAATTAATTTCTGTTTTTGTACCACCATATAAATTTAATTAATTTTGTTATAGGTACCTGAATCATTTGAAGAAAAAAATTAGACAAAAAACACGAGTAGAAGGTTCGATTTGCAAATCGTACCTTGAAGAAGAAGCTTCATTTTTTTCTCACGTTACTTTAGTAACGATGTGAACTTATCGTTCGTAAGTGTTCCCCGTAATGAAGAAACTATTGAGCAGGATTCTTCTGAAACAATGTTATCTATTTTTAGACAACATGGAAGACCTGCTGGAAAATGTGTGGAACTATGGTTAGATGATAGAGATTACCATGTGGAACACACATATGTTCTTCTAAATTGTGCTGAAGTTGCACCATTTATCAGGTACTTATGAATTCATATATATTTCAATTATACATGTATATATTAATTATAAAGGAATATAATACATATTTGCAGCATATACGAATCACAACATCCATCTGGTGATCTCAGTAAAGAATTTGCTGGATGGTTTTCAAACTACGTTCATGATACAGGAAACTGTGTTATTGACGAAGGATTACGACACCTTGCTATAGGACCAAAACGAAATGTCAAGACTTATCCAATATTTTTTGTCAATGGATTTAAATTCAACACCAAAGATTACGGGGCTGAAAAATTAACTTATAACAGTGGTGTATTTGTCAAAGGAAGTGATGATTCAGAGAAGCATATAAAAGATTTTTACGGCGTCTTAACACAAATTTTAGAGTTGACATATTATATACAACCTGCAAAGAAAGTTGTTTTATTCAAATGCAACTGGTTTAGTAATGTTCCTGGCTCTGGAATTAATGTGCACAAAGATTATAAGCTAATTGAAATAAGGCATACATCGCATTACTATAAGTATGATCCTTTTGTATTAGCTAAGCAAGCTTTACAAGTTTATTTTGCTCCATATCCGTCATTAAAAAAAAGATAAAGCAAACTGGTGGGCTGTTTTTAAAACGAAGGCAAGATATACATTTGATGGAAATAATATTCCAGATGAAGCAGCGTATCAAGCAGATCTCGAGCCAAATACTGAAATAGTGATAACCGATGACATTGATGTAGGGTCGTTGACTGATGAATCGAATGTTTAAATAGATGCATTTGTAAGTACCGAAGAAAATGATATAGAGTACGAGACCGAGTCTGAATCAGAATACGATGAAGACTGATCATAGATGGCATCGCTTGTTGTATAATTCTGAGCTATGTATTAACAATAATGACTATGTTATGTAATATTCTGAGCTATGTGTAATAATACTGATGACTATATATGATCTGTATCATTCTGAGTTATGCATTATTCTTTTTATGTACGCTTTTTTCGATGATTATGTGCAGAGTATGTTTATATGATGATTACCACTTGACCAATAATTATGTGATGATTATGCGACGATTAATGATTATGTGATATTGATTGATGATTATGTGATTCTTCTGTTATCAGTACTTTTTTCTAAGCAGTACATCTCAATCACCTTCACTTAGAACTATGTCTGATAGGCGCCGTTATCGACGTAGTACATCTCAGTCGCCTTCACCTGGAGCAGGTCCGAGTAGCTCTGAGCCAGATCTCCATCGAGTTGCGGAGATAGTTCCGAAAAGTGCTGGGTATGTATCAAACTTAGTTGAATTATATTATATGAAATATATTGAATATATACATCAACATTTCTACAGAGGGTTCGAGGTGGAACCGTCCGATTTCATTTTACAAGTATCAAAAGAAGCATAACAAAGTAGGATGTCTAGCTGTTGGCCTCAGTGGGATAACATCCCAACACATATAAAAAACGCAATATGGGCTAATCTTATGGTAAGTACAACTTTGTAATATATAATTATGCCTTATATGAAACAAAAAACAATATGCCATCATGCCTTATGATATCACTTTTATGTATTCTGTTTTGCTAATTGTTTTTTAATTATATAATCTCTTTTACATAACACGTATGATAATTCAATATGCAGGCAGCTGTACGCGTGGATCCGCAGGATATGGATGTTTTTATAAATCATTGGAATAAAAAAATGCGGAAAAATTACAGAGAGACTCTTTCAAGGGCTAAGAGTTTAGGGAAAAAGCCAAGTTGGATGAGGGATGATATTTGGGCTGGATTCCAACAATATTGGGAATCGGAAACATTCAAAGTAAGTTATATTGTCACTATATTTTTACAATTAAATGTGTTGAATTATTTTACTTAATAGTGTGTATAAATTAATAGGAATTATCAGCAAGAAACAAGGCTAATAGGAACAAAAACCCTGCTTTACATCGTGGTGGCTCGAAATCCTTCCAACAACATAGGAGGGAATTGATAAATAAATTAACTATTCTATTCTATTCTTGTATATAATCTATTCTTGTATATACTCATGCAATTTATCAATATAATCTATTCTTGTATATATTCAGTGGGCAAAGTATGGAAGGGAGCCTATAGCGGCTGAGGTTTTCAGAGTCACACATGTAGTGGAGCATACAGATGAGGATGGGAATGTTTCATATGATTGGTCGGACGACAAGGCTGCTTCTGTAATGGTAAATATGTTTATTTTTGTAATGAAAATATTTCATATTCGTTTATTTCACAGTAAATAAGTAAATTGTATATCAATTGTGTCAAATATCTGTTCGTAATTGTAGGAGAGATATAATGCAGAGCATGATCGAGTGATATAAGCGAGTGGATGGGAGTCGCTTACGGTTGATGAGTCTAATCGGATATGGGACTCAATCATTGAACTAGCAAGTCGAAACAGGCGTTACAGTTTCGGCAATATGGTATGTACTCAACGTTTACACATTAGAAACCTGTATGCCATGAACTTCTTATTCATTTGAGTTTATTAGCGATAACTTGAATTTTCTTATTGTTAGTGTATGCCATGAACTTATTATTCGGTTGAATTATTTCACAGGCTCTTAATTTCCAAAGAGCATATAGGAGATCCATAGACGAGGAAGAGATTGCTCGGATGCAAACACAATTGGATGAGTTCAATGATTGGCGGAAGAGTCATTT
Source organism: Allium fistulosum (assembly GCA_030737815.1). Lineage (NCBI taxonomy): Eukaryota > Viridiplantae > Streptophyta > Magnoliopsida > Asparagales > Amaryllidaceae > Allium > Allium fistulosum. Next base: position 369,258,716 of record CM060902.1, on the reverse strand, counting down.
GGCGACGCAGATAGATGAGCATATTGCTACCTTCTATCAGGAGCATGGGTCAATGCCCGGGGAAGGAGGTGCAGATGATGATGATGCTTAGTTGGTATGTTTTGACGGGTACGCTTTATATACATATATGTACATATTATGAGGGGTTTGACATTTGGTAATTTGGATGTTGTGATTAATACTTAGTGTTTTGGTGGATTTGATATTTTGGTTGTTGTCATTGATACTTTGGCACTTGATATGTACTAGTTGTTTAATTTAGTTATGTGGGTTGGTTTGGTGGATTTTCATATTTGGTTATATTGATTTTCTTATATGATTTTGTGAATATATGTTGGAATATGCAATATTTGATGATTTGGTTGTGTTGATATTGATTATATGGCATGATGGAATGGTATTATATGTGCGGAATGATGGAATTATATTATTTGGATTGATTGGGATTGAGGGTTGAAGGTGCTGGAATGGGGCATTCAATTTTGTTCCAGATTTGCAACGGCTAGCGACGGCTAGCAACGGCCAAATGGTCACATATAGCGATGACGGGCGACGGCTAGCGACGGCCATGTTGCGACGCTTTGCAGCGCTTTGCATCAACAACCCCGGGAAACTAACAACCCCAACGGTTGATTCCACATGGACAATTAACCGTTACAAGCCGTTGCAAAAAGAACAACGGAGCCGTTGCTTTCTTTTGTTGCAACGAGATAATTAGCGACGCCATTTAACGACGGCTAGCGATGGCCGCCAACGGCTAAAAGCCGTCGCTAAACAGTGCTTCTTTTGTAGTGTCATTATATCATGCATCGACTGTTAGGACACAGTCAAAATCAAGTGTGGGGGGGAGTCTCATCTTCATTTTGATTTTTCATGGTTTATTTTTTGCATTAAAATTAAAAAAACAAACAAAAACACAAAAAAATCTCAAACAAAAAAATATTTTCTTTTTAGCATTTTGATTTATTTTTAAAGAAACACTATAAGATAAGTATATGTTTTTGGTTATTAAATTGAAATTTTTGAAAATTGATTTCTCTCAACAAAAATAAAAATAAAGTTTGATTACAAATAATGATGGTCTAACTAGTATATAAGAAGGTTCATGGGTGATAATTATGAAGTATATCCTAATGGAAATGTTTGTTTAATAAGTGGTTGATTTAAAGTAAAGGCGATAACATTTCAAATCTTCTAAGTTAAGTGGTGCTAAGAAAATATTGCAAAAAATCTCTCTTTAAAAAAAATCTTGTTGTATATATGTATATATTTTATTAACACCTAAAGTCATGTGTTCACACGCAAGTGTGTACACTCACCATGCTTTGTACCCTTCTCACGCAAGCCCAAAAGGCAGTGCATAATCGATATATCTAGCCTCAGTTTATCTGAGTTAGGTGAATGTATATAAAATTTCTTTCATTAATAACGCCTACAGTCGATAGGTGTACACACTTGTGTGTATACTTGCCATGCTTTATATTTCCCTCACGTAAGCCCGAAAGGCAGTGCATGGGTCATATATCTGACCTCATTTTTTTGATTTAGGCATATGTAAATATTGTTAATATCAATAAAATTTTCAAATAAAGAGAGAGTAAAAAATTGAAATCCAAGTACTATTTTTACTTATTTGATTTGACTTGTTTTCAAAAGAAATGAAAATACCACTTTGAAAAACTGCAATAATCAACTAAGTATCCATTTCATAGTTATATTATGTTATCAATCGAAACAACTAACCAAACTAAGTCTATTTGTGATGATAACTTAATTTTTGTTGGAAATTTTGACAAGTAAAAGGACTTAAATTTCTTAATAATGACCAAAACTTATATTTAACTTATTCATGTCAATTTGAAAGTAAAATTTTCATTTGTAAATATTTTCAAAAAACTTGCATTCATATCTTTGTAAATAAATCTTGCATTTAGGAATTTTTCATTTTGCAAATATTTTCATGTTGCATTTGGATTTTATGGGTAGTATAAGCTAAAAACCCTCATGAGAAAATACTCGTCCTACTAAGGACACCCAGAGGTTTAACAGCTTGTTGCATACGCTCAATGCAACTGTGTTTCCTACGAAAATGAATTTATCTTAGTTTTTCTTTATTCGAGGACGAATAAAAAGATAAGTGTGGGGGTATTTGATGTGCACGTAAATATGCATAGATTTACATCCATATTTAATCTATTTTTATTTAAATAAATATCATAATTGGGTATTTTTACATGTTTAAAACCAAATTTCAAAAATTCTTTCAAGTCATCATTCATATGTCGATTCAGGGGTAAAATGATAATTTTGTGCATAGATTAATTTTGAGAATATTCACTTGCACATTTTATTTTTATTTGTAGAGATTTGGATGGAAATATGAAGAGGGTTTCTGTTACCTGGTTGCTCGGGTCGGCTACTAGAGGCAACTGTTGAGTGCCATTCGACCTAAATGCCGCTTGGCCTGAATGCTGCTCGACCTAAGTGCCGCTCGACCTTAATGTCGCTCGGCCTAAGTCCATCGCTCGGCATTGTTAGTTTGAACTGCATCATTCGGCATCCTTTGTTCGACCAATGTCGCTCGGCATGGGAGGGTTCGGCATCTATCGTTCGGCATGACCTAGATTCGAGCCAACTACCCAAAGTTCACCGTTCGGTCAATTACCGCTTGGTGTGAAATTGTTCCTACCTTAGAAGTGCAACCACCTCGGTTATCACCGCCCAACATTCATCATTCAGCCAATGTCGTTCGGCAACCCTCTTTGACAACATCGTCTGGCAAAGTTACTCAGCAAGGTCGCTCGGCAACTACCATTCAGCATCCCTTGCTCGGTGTATATTAAAGGAGTTAACGAGTGGTCAAGCCCACAACAAAGTAAGGGCGTTTGGCATAACTTTACTTCGAGTCACTTGATGATCGCTGCAGACAGTCCTCGACCGGCATCCCTCGCTCGGCAACTGCCGTTCGGCGTCCCTGGCTCGGTGCATAGAAGCCACTCACTATGGGCCAAAGTACTTTGTTCCTAGGCCCACGAAGGAAGTCCGACCTATCTTCGCCTATAAATAGAAGGGCAGGGGCACAGTGAAAGAGACCTTTTTTTGGGAACTCCGGGGAGACTCTGCCATTTTTAAGACTCACTTATTTTCTGTTCAAACTTGTATTCAAGTTGTTGGTGTACGGATTGTATTTGTATTCAGTTATTTGAAAAGGCAATAAAGATTAAACTCAAAGTGGACATAGGCAGTTACGCCGAACCACTATAAGTCTGGTGTTCTCATTTATTGCATTAAGTTTTACATACATTCCTCTATTTTAATTCTTTATCTTCATTGATCTTTCTACATAAATCTTTCTTCGGGTGTAGTGACCAATTTTGGTGCTAACATTTTGGTGCTTTGATTGAGAGCTCGTTCTCAGGTTACTAGGATCTACTTTGCAGCTAATGGATTGAAGAAATCCCTCGAAGGAGATCCAAGTCATTCACAGGAAGTCTGTTGATTCTACTTAGAGTTTCTATCAATAACTCTACAATGGGAAGACCACGTACTAGATCAGCCTCCCACAACGCAGATGTCAACGAGACTACTAGTGTCCAACAAGTAGGACCCAACAATCAACAAGTTAATCTAGGCGCAAGGACTGTCACTGCCCAAAACCAAATGGAAGCTGCTACTAGGACAGAGTTCAACAAGCTGATGAGAGAACTCATGGAGATCAGGAGACAACTTAGCGAACAGATCCAAGCTAACGCCAACCTTATGACTCAGCTTACTCAACAAAAGCATCGGAATGCTGGAGGAATCCTTGCTCCTTACTCCTCATCCGACAGCTCTTCTTCGTCTGATGAACCTCCCAGGTGTAGACGTCGTAAAACAGAAACAACGCAAGCAGGTTCTGTTGATCGATCAATCAGGGATGGTTCGGGTTCTCTACCTGGAGCAATGGCCCCTCACCTACACCAAGAAAATCACACTCAAGCTGGAACGAGAAACTTAGAATCTGGAGTACGAGTGGAAGCTGGACACCCGGCACACCAAGGTCCTAATGATGCTGGTCCCCAGGACACACACTTGGTAGATCGCCAACAGAGGAGACACCGACCAGAATGGTCTCGCAGGACAAACACCAACCTGCCATCTTCCATACAAACCCCAGACCTATCAACTATGGTCAGACAGCTGATGAGAGAGAACCAAGGCTTATCAAATGATGATTGGGGGATATCTAGGAGTCATACTCCGTTCACAGATGCTATCCTACAGGCCGAGTGCCCTAGGAAGTTTAACATGCCGGCTATTCCGGCCTATGAAGGAAAGACTGATCCCCGACAGCATGTGATGAGATATGAATGGATGATGGAATCAGCTAGAGAAAACGATGCAAGTAAATGTAGATGCTTCCCAATAACTTTATCTGGAATCACTACCGTGTGGTTCACCCGACTTCCTCCATGAACTATCTCCAACTTTGATGAGTTAGCAACAAAATTTGTGGAACAGTTCAGGATTCATGCCACTTGTCCCAAGGACGTGATGTCCTTGTCCGGTGTGATTCAGGCTACATGGGAGTCGTTAAAAGAGTACTTACAAAGATTCCACGTTGCCGCAAGTGAAGTTAGCAACCCCAATGACCATGCCATTTTAATGGTCGTGATGCGAGGAGTAAATCTGAATTCGGAGTTTGGTGATTTGCTGGCAAGAAAGACCCCGACTACACTGGAACGTTTTTATTCAAAGGCACACCAATTTAAAAGAAGGGAGGAAGCTAGGTGGACGAGGTGAGACAATGCACCAGTACCTGGCAAGGAGACTGTGCAGAGCAACATTGTTGTAAAACAATTCGGTGACAACTCTGGAAAGGTACAAGTCAATGTTCAAAACAAGCCTGAACAATCTAAAGGATCTGGTGGGGGAAATCCTGGAAAGAAGAGGGAAGCCGGAAAGTGGAAACCAAGGATCCCAACTTACAACGAATACACTACTCTGAATGCATCTCTGGAGAATATTTATTTGTCGACTTGTAATACTTTCCAATATCGAAAGCCATGACCAAAAGAGTCCACCGAAGAGCAAAAGCGAATGGGGAAGTATTGCTGCTTCCACGAGACTTACGGGCACAATACCGAGGAGTGTAGGCACCTCCATGATGCGATTGAAAAGCTGATTCGACAAAAGAAGTTGCAAGATTTCGTTAAGAATCCGCAGAAAGGCGGACAGGGGGCATTCGACCCCAATCGCGGGCAGGCTCCGCATCGACCTGAGGAACCAGCTCGGACCGTAGGAAGACTAATCATAAATACAATAGTCGAAGGGCCTCACCCGGCAGACAAGAGTTGGCAAGAGATGGAGCGTTATGCTAGTTCCCTGAAGAACGTAGATTTCGAGTGTTATTCAATCACGGAAGACGGTAACCCGGTTAAGCAACAACGAATGATGACGGATGATATAGTGTTTAGAAGTAGAGATGCCGATCAGGTGGAGGCACTCACCATTGACCCGATGGTCATCTCGGCCACTATTAGGCCAGCATTTGTGAGAAGGATACTGATTGACTGTGGAAGTTCTGTTAATATCATCTTCAAAAAGGCATATGATTAGATGAAGATGGAGACAAAGGACCTGAAACCATCTAAAGCCTGTATTCATGGCTTTAATGGTGTGGCTACTGATGCGGTGGGCTTTGTTGAATTTCCTGTTGAACTTGGGGAAGGTGAACGTAGGAGGGTGCGGATCCTACCATTCGTAGTTTTGGATGTCGAATCCCCGTATAATGTGTTCTTGGGTCGACCGGCCCTGGAAGAGTTTAGGGCAGCTTTGGCCCTATGGTGTTTAACTTTGAAATTTCTAACAGAAAGTGGAGTTGGTGTAGTGCATAGCGATTAAGCAATTGGTCATGCGTGTTATGTGGCTGAGCTGAGAGAGGCTCAGCAAAGAGAGAAAGGAAAGGTTGTGGACAACTCCGTCCGCATCCAAGTTGCAAAAGATTGACAAGTAGTGCCCGAGCCTTGGCTCGAGCAACATGGTCGGATCTATAGAAACATAGATCCGAGAGATGACGAAGAGAACCCAAGGAGGCAAAAGCCGCACCGGCTGAACTGACATTTCAATCATCCATGATGACCCATCGCAAGTACTTAAGATTGGATCACAACTTGACCCCTCGATGATCGAGGATCTTACTGATTTCCTCCGAGCGAATCTGGATTTTTTTGCTTGGACACATACTGATATGTGTGGGATTTCTCCCACCGTTGCGAGTCATATGTTGAACATAGACCCAAAATACGTGCCAATAAAGCAAAAAAGGAGAGGGGTGGACCCGGAGAGGTCAGCCGCTCTCAAAGAGGAGGTGGACAAACTCAAAGCCAATGGGTTTGTCCACGACGCCCTCTACCCTGAATGGGTATCTAACCCCATGCTAGTGAGAAAAGCGAACGGGAAATGGATGACCTATGTTGATTACTCGGACTTGAACAAGGCATGTCCTAAGGATAGTTTCCCTTTACCCAGAATTGACCAACTGGTCGATTCAACTGCTGGGCACGAGTTGTTGTCATTTATGGATGCGTACTCGGGATACAATCAAATCTCGATGCACATCCCGGATCAGGAACACACTAGTTTTGTCACGAACGTCGGACTGTACTGTTACGTAGTGATGCCTTTCGGATTTAAAAATGCGGGAGCAACCTATCAACGTCTGGTGAATCGGATGTTTAAAGACCAAATCGGTAAGACGATGGAAGTCTATATGGATGACATGCTCGTGAAGTCACGACAGTCAAACGACCACATTCGAGACTTAGCGGAATTGTTTGATATACTCAGGTATTACGGAATGAAAATCAATCCTTTGAAATGTTCCTTTGGCGTTGCGTCAGGGAACTTCCTAGGTTTCATTGTTAACGCACGAGGAATTGAAGCTAACCCGGAAAAGATTTAGGCTATTCGGGACATTCAAGTACCAAGAACTATAAAGCAAGTGCAGAGTCTGAATGGAAAAGTAGCCGCGTTAAGCCGATTCATATCCAGAGCGATAGACAAGTGTATTCCCTTCTTTGTTGTAATAAAGAAGGGGAAGAGAAACTTTGATTGTATACCCGATTGTGAGGATGCATTTCGAGCTCTGGTGAGGCAACTGGAAAGTCCCCCGGTGCTGTCAAAACCTATAAATCACGAAGTGTTGTATGTATACTTGGCTGTATCTCAACATGCCATCAGTACGGCTTTGGTTCGCAAGGAGGACCAAGTTCAAAAGCCGGTGTACTATGTTAGTAAACGTTTAACGGGGGAAGAAAGAAATTATCCTAAAATTGAGAAGCTAGCCTACTGCTTGGTGATTGCATCATGCAAGCTTTGTCCATACTTTCAAGCACACCCAATCAGTGTTTATACCGATCAACCTCTACAACAGGTGCTCCAGCGACCAAAAACCTCTGGAAGGTTGCTAAAGTGGAATATCGAGTTAAGTCAATTCGATATCACCTACCTGCCACGGAGAGCTATCCAAGGACAGGCGTTAGCAGACTTTATTGCAGAATTCACTATACCTGTCGAGCAAAGTAGTAAAGACATTATTCCCCCCATTCGATGGAAGTTATTAACCGATGGCGCGTCAAATGACCGTTGTTCCGGGGCCGGAGTTATTCTGGTGACTCCCGAAAACCGATCGATTTGTTATGCTTTGAAGCTCAGTTTTCCGGCCACGAACAACGAAGCCGAGTATGAAGCGTTGATTGCCGGCTTAAAACTCACTAGAGAACTTGGAATAAAATCGGTCCAGATCTTTTGTGACTCACAATTGGTGGTGTACCAAGTTCGTGGAGACTATCAAGCGAAGGGGCAGAGGCTTGCTCCATACCTCGCTCATGTTCAATAGCTTTTGGTAGACCTGGAATATTATGATATTTCGCATGTCCCGCGTGAATAAAACAGGGAAGCTAGTTCATTAGCCAAATTCGCAAGTACTGGCGATGCACAACAGATGGGCTTGGTTCCTGTTGAAGTTTTGAAATTTCCATGTATAAACGAGATGGAAATAGACTTTCTACTAGAAGCAGAGATTAAAAAGGAGTCATGGATAACCCCATTCAAGCAGTACCTGTTACACGGAGCTTTGCCTGAAAAGAGGAACGAAAGGCGACAAGTCATTCGCAAAGCCCCAAGATATGTGATGCAAGATGGAATAATATATCGAAAAGGGTTCTTGGTTCCATTACTTCGTTGCATCGCCCACGATGAGATAAAACGGGTTTTGAAAGAGGTTCATGTGGGCGAATGTAGCGACCATACTGTGGGGGTAGACACTGGCAAAAAAGACCCTCCGCTATGGATACTATTGGCCTACTGTAAATCGAGATGCTACAGACTACGTAAGAAAATGCGACAAATGTTAAAAGTTTGCGAAAATCCCGAGAGCTCCGCCAGCGGAACTCAAACAAATGGTTAGTCTCTGACCATTTGCAATTTGGGGGATCGATATAATCGGTTCCTTACCAATTTCCAAAGGTGGTGCAAAATATGCGATTGTTGCAGTCCATTACTTTACTAAATGGGCGGAAGCGGAGCCTCTAGCCACGATCACCACCAAAAAAGTAATTAATTTCGTTGTACGAAACATTATATGCCGTTTTGGCCTCCCACGGACTATCATCATAGACAATGGAACTCAATTCGAAAGTAGAGAGTTCAAAGAATTTTGCCAGAAATATCATATTGAGAAAAGGTTTTCGGCGGTCGCTCACCCTAAAGCGAACGGACAAGTGGAAGCCGTGAATAAAATAATCAACTTAATATTAAAGTAATGACTGGAAAAGGCTAGAGGCAAGTGGGTGGATGAGCTTCCGACAGCGCTCTGGGCTTACAGAACCACCCACAAGTCCGCGCCTGGCTATACTCCATTTACCTTGGCATACAGCACTGAAGCTCTGATACCAGTGGAACTTGAAGTTCCTTCTCATCGGGTAACTTATTATGATCCCAAGATGAATCAGAATCTCCTATTGGAATCGCTGGACTTTGTCGATGAAAAACGTGAAGAAGCTGATTTAAGAGCGGCTGCACATAGGCACCGAGTTGCTCGGTATCATAATGAAAAAGTCCAACCGAGAATTTTCAATGCGGGTGATCTCGTTTTGAAGCGAGTTTTTCCGACCCCATCACATTTGAATCCCACATGGGAAGGTCCGTATGTCATCGAACGGAGGCTTGGAGAAGGAACTTTCAAGCTAGCGACCGTAGATGGCGTGACACTTCCTCGTGCATGGAATAGCGAGCATTTGCATCGTTATTATACCTAGTCTATTTCTTTTTTGCATTTTAGTTGCAATTATTTCCAGTGTATGTTCATTTCGCTGTTTTTAGTTTTTCGCATGTAATAAGACAATTCAGTGTGTTTCCATTTGTTATGATCAATAAAGGCTTGAAGCCGTCTTTTCCATGAATTATTGATGTTTCCGTATAGTACAATTCTGTGATGAAAATTAAATTACGTTATTCTGTCTGGCGTATGAACGCACACCCAAACTTGAAAAATCTATAAATCCCCAGAGTGCGGACTAGAGTACTATGAGTCCCCAGAGTACGGACTAGAGTACTCTGAGTCCCCAGAGTGCGGACTAGAGTATAAACGACTTGAAAAATCTCTAAGTCCCCAGAGTGCTTACTAGAGTACTCTGAGTCCCCAGAGTGCGGACTAGAGTATAAACGAGTTGAAAAATCTCTAAGTCCCCAGAGTGCGGACTAGAGTACTCTAAGTTCCCAGAGTGCGAACTAGAGTATAAACGACTTGAAAAAATCTCTAAGTCTCTAGAGTGCGGATTAGAGTACTCTGAGTCCCCAGAGTGCGGACTAGAGTATAAACGACTTGAAAAATCTCTAAGTCCCTGAGTGCGGACTAGAGTACTCTGAGTCCCCAGAGTGTGGACTAGAGTATAAATGACTTGAAAAATCTCTAAGTCCCCAGAGTGCGGACTAGAGTACTCTGAGTCCCCAAAGTACGGACTAGAGTATAAACGACTTGAAAAATCTCTAAATCCCTAGAGTGTGGACTAGAGTACTCTGAGTCCCCAGAGTGCGGACTAGAGTATAAACGACTTGAAAAATCTCTAAGTCCCCAGAGTGCGGACTAGAGTACTCTGAGTCCCCAGGGTGCGGACTAGATTATAAACGACTTGAAAAATCTCTAAGTCCCCAAAATGCGGACTAGAGTACTCTGAGTCCCCAGAGTGCGGACTAGATTATAAACGACTTGGAAAATCTCTAAGTCCCCAGAGTGCGGACTAGAGTACTCTGAGTCCCCAGAGTGCGGACTAGAGTATAAACGACCTGAAAAAATCTCTAAGTCCCCAGAGTGCGAACTAGAGTATAAACGACTTGAAAAAATCTCTAAGTCCCCAGAGTGCGGACTAGAGTATAAACGGCTTGAAAAAAATCTCCAAGTCCACAGAGTGCGGACTAGAGTATAAACGACTTGGAAAATCTCTAAGTCCCCAGAGTGTGGACTAGAGTACTCTGATTTCCTAGAGTGCGGACTAAGATTGAAGCAATTCAGAAAACTCCGAGTCACGTGGAAGTGAGCAAGTACTTGCGTGACCCACATGACTTTGGATTTCAAACACAAGACGGATGGTGAAGCTAATCATCGAACATCATCAAAAGAACAAAAAATTTATTCACTAATCCCAAAATAGAATTCCACTACAGTTCCTCCTAAACTCGGAACTAGAAATATATTAACATCAACTATGGAAATAAATAGAAATAATTACACAATCCGAGTAGCTACTTCTTCGACTTCTTCTCCTTCTTCAGTTTCTCTAAAGACTCCTCCCACACGCGTTTTTCTTGGACATTTTGCTCGCTAGAGAAGGGGTGTCAGAGGAAGGAGGAGGAACTTCTAACTGCCTGGTCCCACCTGGAAGAATAACCTTCAGGGGTCTGTTCAATGGATCATCGAGTTCCACCACCTGAGGCTCAATCTTAATCTCAGCCTTCCTTTTCTTTTCTTCTATAATTTGCTCCGCCATACTCGATTTTGAAGTATGTCCAGAGGCGCCAGTAATTTCAACTTCGTAATATTCCTCGATTGGCGACGGATTGTCGGATTTGTCTTCGTTAAGCGCCTCAATCACTTGAGCGTCAGGTCCGGGAGTCTCTTCCGCTTGAGTTGTCTCTCCCGTCCTCTCCTCCTTCTCCGTGGCGGCATTGCTCCTTGGAGTACGTGCGGGATCAGGATGACCTACGTGGAGTCATAAGAAACAAATGTTAGAATACATTTATCACTCACTAAAAGCGAGAACACTTTGAACTTTGAGGGAAAAGTTATGTACCACTCTTTGGTTGACTCTCAACTATTCGAGGAGTTTCGCCTTCTAGGATAGGAGATAGAATGTGAATATTAAGTCTAGGATCCTCTGGATCATAGCCAATATGTTGCTCGAAGGGGTCAAGTGGTGGACGACTGGACGGCAGAGTAGGGGGAGGATCCGGAGACTCGGTTCCAGATGGACCGGAAATGGCATCTTTTCCTTTTGATAAGGGGGAGTCTCTGCTGTAAAGAGCCTTTGCCGCAGACAAGTCCGAAGGCTCATTCCCCCGAAGAAATTCCTTCACTAAAGCATCTTCGTCAATCTCTTCCATTCCCAACTCCACCTTTTTGATTTCGATTAAAGTATCCCATGTTTCAGCCAAAGATGCGAGGTAACCCTCGCCAAGAAATGTTAAGTCGCGATGCATGAGGACTCAAGCATTATATTCGACTATGAGCGGATCAAACATGCACTTGATTTCCTCCCTACCAGCCTCGGTAGCCGCCTCAAGGCGAGAATCGACTCCCGAGAGCGCTATTCTTTTACCCTCCTCACGAGCTTCATCTTTCAGCGCTTCGACCTTAGAGAGTTCTTCATCGAGCTTTGTTTTCAGGAGTCGCGTAGCAACAATTTCATTGCAATATCGTTGTGACTTTTCTTGAGCAGCAACCTTTTCTTCTTTCTCTTTGAGAAGTAACTCTTCCAACTCTTTGACTCGTTGAGCGAACGCGTCTCTCTCCTTTTGAATGGAGTCTTTCTCTAAAGCTAAAGCGCCACAGCGTTGGACAGCTTCATCGATCTCCTTTTTGTGTGTGGCCTTCAGGCGACTGACTGCCTCTGCAGTATCTTTAGCGTTCTTCTGGGCGGCCTCAAGTTGAGATTTATACGTGGAAAGCTCTTTATCTTGGGCCCTAATGATGTCTTTGTCATGGATGGCCTCGAGCTTCAAACGATCGATTTCATGTTGGCGTTCCATAGAAACTTCAGAGACTTTTTCTACCAAGTGGACAAATGCGTCGTGTTGGACATAAACATCATTGGTGCAAGCAAAGACACTCTGTTTAACATTCCCCGGAATAGGATGGATGGCTAGAAGAAATTTTAGTCCGTCAAAACATATTTTTGGGAATGTCGCTTTAAGCACGACAAGTTTCTCTGCTATCGACGGATCAGGTGCAGGAGTAGAGGAGGTTTGCTTTGTCAAAACTACAAACTTCTTATGAACCTCCCGAGACTACCTAGTACTTGAGGAACCCGAGTGTTTGTCGCAAGGAATTTCAGATTGTGGTCCCCTTTGACCTGATTTCTCCCTGCCTTGTTCCGGTGGAGGTGGGGGATCGTTGGAGCATGATGAGTGACTGTGAATTTTCCTCCGAGAAGATGAATCTCGAGAGCGATAATCTCTATCGCTGTCATCACCTCTATCTCGGCGTTTGCCATATCCAGAGTCTCGGCCGAAAGGATGGAAAATGGAAGAGCCACGAAGGTGGTCGAATCCATGTGAGCGTCCCATATCACCTGCGCAGAAGTTAAGTGATGACAAGTTAGCAAAAATGGCATGACGACTGAAGTTTAAGTGCAAGGTGAAGTGTGAGTGTTCATGTGTGTCCTAGTGTTTCCCCCCAATGGACCAGTTTCTTTAGCTCTAATTATCGGAGTTTTTTCTCCTTGGTGATGGCCTTGAACGCCTTCACTGCCTCTCGCCGGCGAATGAAGTTTTATGGCTTCCGGGTCGTCGAAACCATGGTTGAGAAAATCATCAGGAATTGTAAGGTCAGACAAGCCTTTCAATGAACTCTCTAAGTGTTGTGGAGATGGCTCTTTCTCCATCGAAGTAATTGTCACTTTCGAAGTTCTACCCACTACTTTCTTCCTCAACTTGTAAGCTAGTTTCTTTTTTCCTTTTGAAGAGGGAGGTGGTTCATCCATGCTATGTGCTTCAAGTGCTAGTTCTGGAGCAGGACTTACACCCTCACTCGGAGCTTCAGCCTCCTTTATTTCACCTTCCTCGAATACATCGGTAGTCTCTCTTGTCGAAGGCACCGAAGGCCCAGCTTACCTTTTGCCTTTATCCAAGGCAGGTCCGGTTGTGGTGGCACTGTGAGGAAGACTTATCCGGCGACCTTCCACCAACAATCAAAATCTCGAAAGTGATTCATTGGAAATGATGGATCTGATGTCCCAGTCTTCTGCGGGAACATCTCGGATAGCTTCGATGGCCTCAGAGTACCCGGAGCCTTTGGGATGTGGGCAGATACCTGTAAAAGTCGAGAAATGTTTTAGAAAAAATGCATTTTCTACTGCATACAAGTATTGATCCAGAAAAGAAACTTACTCCCTTCTAGCCATCTCCTCGCAAAGCCAGTGGGACAACGCATATAAAACCATTCTTGCTTGTATTGGATGAATTTGCTCCACGCCCCCGTAAGGATTTGACACTTGTTATATGGCTTAAGGAATATGAAAGATGGGCTGTCGGACCGTCTCTTGAAGAGATAAATATAGCGGATATCGCCGGGAGTAGGGAGCCTGAATAGAATGCTCATGAAAAGAGTGCACATGCCATATATGAATGCGTGACTATTGGGATGTAACTGTGCCGGGGCGATCTCAATATATTGCAACACATCGCAGAGGAAAGAGTTGAATGGTGGCATGCTACCAACCCAGTACATAAATTTGTTGTAGGCAGTATATCCGGTTGGGGGCAGGTGGGGACGATCTTGCCCTGATGGGACCAGTACGTCGTCAAAAGGAATTCCATGTATCGAGCATAATCGGCGAAGGGCGCTTTCATTAATACTCGAAGCTTGAGAATCGATCGGATTGTCTAGAAAGATCGCTGCATCTAGTGCATCGGGAGCCAGGTCAACAGATGCGATCGTGGGACTCGGAATATCTTGTACAGGAGTTGTCGATGGATTTGAAGTTCCAACCACTTCCTGTTGAGAACTCGGCCCGGGTTTATCTGAAACTGTGGTGGAGCTTGACTTTCTAGACATCTTCAATGAATGTTGAATTTGATTAAACACCTGTTTGAACTAGACTTGAAAGACAATCAATATTACACATAATGACAAAAGTGCTCCCCCGTGTGGTGTGTGGACTAGTACAATTGTTCGAGTATAAGCATAAAAGAATTAAAAGTCATGAAGCTGGTAAAATGAAGTTAAGCTTTGAACTGTCATCTTCGAAGACCGTCATCGCCGACCATCTCCGATGGCCTGTCGTATGATGGTTTCAATTTTGAACTTGGCATTGGCACTGTATGTTGAAGGCTATTATTTCTTTTAATCGAGTTAAACTCAGGATTATAGTTGTTGAAACTGGGAAGTTATCAGTCTGAATTAGTTCGATATGCTTGTTTGCTTAAGTCCTTGTCTTTGTTTTTTGTCATATGATTAGACATGGGAGGTAAGTGAATTTGGCATGGGTTATGTTCAAGTTGGAATGATTTCGACTGTCGTTGCCCACTTCAAGGCTCAAGGCCGAGCGACACTCGAAACACACGGTCTAAATGCCGCTAGGCCTAAATGCCACTCGGCCTAAATGCCGCTCGACACTCTCTGTTTCAAACGCCTTCGCCCAGCATTCTCTGGTCTGGCCGCCTAAGCCAGATACGCCGACCCACTCATTCAACACCAACCTACTTACTTCCTACTTCCCTAACACCGCTCTCGCGGGGAGGCAACACCGTCTTGCTTTCTCCCTACCTCCCTAACGTCACTCTCGCATAAAGACGACCAAGCCACTTACTTCGTAGTTGACCGTTCTCCACTCAAAGTACAAGTGCCGAACGGCCACACTCATTTCTTCTTCGTTCCTTGATTACCGAAAGACCTCGAACAACAGTCCAGTTCCACATCAACATCCTAACTCCAACGCTCGATGACCCCACAGAAACCTACGACCTGGAAACGGCCGGAGTCCTTTCCCTTCTCCTCTCTATTCCACCAGCCTTGAAATCGACTAAAGTCATGCTAAGTTCTAGCCCTAAAACATGTCCGAACCTCGATTCGTCTTCCTCATCTACATGCCTCATACTGTCCACAGTCTAAAGAAAATTTGCGAATTCAAATTTCGTATTATACTTCCTAGTTTTAAAGAGCATTTAAACGAGAGATTCTTACCTAAGAGAAAGGTTGAAGCTTAGGGATCTGATAGGCTTGAGATTGAAAGTCATTTAGGCTCAATATGGAGAGGAGCTGTAGGGAGAGCTTGCTAGATTCAGGGTAGGAAGGGAAGATTAGAGAGGTAGCCGAAGTTTGAGGGGAGGTAAATTACGAGTTCCTGTAGAATCGAGGTAAAAGTAGAGAAGTGATGAAGAGTAGTATCGGTTTTTATATGAGACGAAGGGGAGGTGAATAGGCATCGACTGGTCGACCCGATCAAGGCAGTTCAGTGGTTCGGCGAGCAGTTATGTCGAGTGACTGGGAACTTGCTGAATGAGTGGTTCGTCGCACGAATATTGACTGAGCCGTGTTGAAGGCATGGTAGGATGAAGAAACAAATTCAACCTGATGGAAGGAGAAGAGTGAGAAGCATGGTTCGCTTATGGTTCAAAGCGTGTCGTGTATGACTCACACGAAACACTTTGGGGGGAAAATGTTACACGGTTGCTCGGCCCGGCTACTAGATGCAACTGTTGAGTGCCGCTCGGCCTGAGTGCCGCTCGGCCTGAGTGCCACTCGGCCTAAGTCCATCGCTCGACATTGTTAGTTGGAACTGTATCATTCGGCATCCTTTGTTCGACCAATCTTGCTCGGCACGGGAGGGTTCGGCATCTATCGTTCGTCATGACCTAGATTCGAGCCAACTACCCAAAGTTCACCGTTCGGTCAATTACCGCTCGGTGTGAAATTGTTCATACCTTAGAAGTGCAACCGCCTCGGTTATCGCCGCCCGGCATTCATCGTTCGGCCAATGCCGTTCGGCAACCCTCTTTGACAACATCGTCTGGCAAAGTTACTTAGCAAGGTCGCTCGGCAACTGCCGTTCGACATCCCTTGCTCGGTGCATATTAAAGGAGTTAACGAGTGGTCAAGCACACAACAAAGTAAAGGCATTCGGCATCGAGTCACCCGATGATCGCTGCAGACAGTCCTCGACCGGCATCCCTTGCTCGGCAACTGCCGTTCGGCGTCCCTGGCTCGGTGCGCAGAATCCGCTCACTACGGGCCAAAGTACCTTGTTCCTAGGCCCGCGAAGGAAGTTTGGCCAATCTTCGCCTGTAAATAGAAGGGCAGGGGCACAGTGAAAGAGACCTTTTTTTAGGAACTCCGGGGAGACTCTACCATTTTTAAGACTCTCTTATTTCTGTTCAAACTTGTATTCAAGTTGTTGGTGTACGGATTGTATCTGTATTCAGTTATTTGAAAAAGCAATAAAGATTAAACTCAAAGTTGACATAGGCAGTTACGCCGAACCACTATAAGTCCGGTGTTCATTTATTGCATTAAGTTTTGCATACATTCCTCTATTTTAATTCTTTATCTTCATTGATCTCTCTACACAAATCTTTCTTCGGGTGTTAGTGACCAATTTTGGTGCCAACAGTTTCATGGAAATATGCATGCACAAGGATGGAAACAAAGGAATGAAGATGAAAATAATTCAACTCATGCATCATGGAGGACCCCACCTACCCACTTAACTTAATCTACGATTAGGAGCTAATGCACAAGTTAGTGGAGGTTAAAGTAACATGCATGCTTGATGATGGATAAGTTAGAGACTAATAATAACTTAGTGGCCACACTTCCTATGGGGTATTTTGGGATGCCCTCTAAAATATGGATTAGGGTTTTGTGCATGTATAAATAGCCCTCTTATGTTCATGTAATGGATCTTTTAATTATTATCATATTAGAATGCAAGTTGTAGCTTCAAATAAAATGAGAAATAAAATGGCTTCCTAAGCCTCTTTCTTTTTCTATATGCTTTTTCATTTTGTGTTCATTTTTATTTACATGCTTTCTTCATTCTCATGTTAGTAGATTAGCTTTCTCTTTTATGCACTTAGTTTAATTTTATTTTTATGCAAGTAGTTTAGTTCTTTTTTCTATTTTCATTAGCTCTTACTTTCTTTGCTTTTGTTTAAATGTTGAAATTTACATGTGTTGATATGATAAAACAAATGAGCAGCTAAACCCCTTCAATTTAAGGGTAATGAAGCTCTATAAAATTATGTAAATTCAACATATTTTATGATTTATGATCTCTTTTATGCATCATGAAAATGTGGATGATTGATGTAAGTTTATTAGTGAATTTGATAGCCTATGTTGTATTTACAAATAGACTATTCTTACTCAAATATAAACACAATTTACATCATCATTTTACTAATTGATTTTTGATTATGAAATTAAAGTAGAATCAAAATTTGGTGATTTATGTTACTAAATACAATAGTAAATAGATCATACTTAAAATAGCTTTTGCTTTAACTTCATTTTCATGAGAATTGATAAGTGGCTTTGGTTGTTGTATTATAGTTTGATGGTTTAAGTTATGTTAATTAATAACATAAGTAAACCATACTTATGATAAATATATCACTAATTCCACTTAAGATCAAAATAGAGATCATAGATTATTTTTGTGTTGATTTATGTAAAAATATGAGAGTGGATTTGCCTCTAAATTGTTTTCTAATCTCATATTTTCAATCACTTTTGTTCTAGCATTTTGTTTTACATTTTTAGCTAATCACAGCTTCAAATCTTGGTTTAATTTGATTGAATAGAAATTTTAAAATCAATACAATTCCCTGTGGGTGGACCCGTACTCGCCACGTACTAAAATTATATGCTGTGCGCTTATAGTTATTTTCAATTTAAATTTTTTGGCTATTTTTTTAATCTGATAGAAAGTTAGTTGTTAAACACTATTGTTTACTTGCTCACTTCAAATGAAATATTTCATCGAGGTTTCATATATTACGAATTGTGATCATTTACCATATAAAATTTATATGTGATTGAATATGGATCAAATATGCATATACTTGTATTGTTTTTAGAGTTTAAACTTATAGAAGACAATACATACTCTAAGACAAACAAACAAACAAATGACCAAGTTATGAACTTATTAATAGTTGTATAATTAGGCACTTGCATGGGGCCTGAATCAACAACATGCAAAATATATTAGTAATTATATGTTATATTTCCACTTCTATTTCAATCTTAATTTGGTTCGATTGAATAATTTAACTGATAAATGTTTTATCAATTATATCAGTTGCAAATATTATCGATGTAATTTATTTTCACTTTACACAACATTGTTGCCATTCATTTTTCTAATAAGATTTCCACTAGACTATTACGCTTCTCGAAAACCTAAGAAGAAATATATGAATCTTTAAAATTCTCTAGTGGGTGTTAGGACTTGCTTGCCTTAGGATTCTGACCTTGAGTTTGCTCAACAAATCATAGGCCTGCAAGTGATGGATACACTTTATTGGTTGTATCATATATGACTCCTGACCCATGCCTTTGTCCTAATCTCATTTTGATCTTGAGTTTGCTAAAAAATGAAAGAGATCATTAACTCATACTTACCATTTCATGATGGCATAAGTATAGTATAGGTACCTTGAGTTTGCTTAACAAATACATATATTTATCTTACCTCCTCTAGTCAATATACTAATAATACTAGACATAACATCTTTAGCTTGAGTTTGCTCAACAACCAAAGAATATTCAAATAATTTATTAATATAAAATTATAGCAAACAACACTTATACTAAAGATTCATAATATTTAATATATTTATTTGAGTGAATTTGACTTTTGAAATAACTTATTTCTTATGAAATATCCTCGTGATTTAAGTTTCGGACACATCTGAAATCATAGTATATGTATTATACGTATGTATTCATTTCTTAAATCTAATTTCGGTTTATTATTGTTCCATCGTTTATTATACATTCATATTATATAAGTTTATAATTTAATTAACTTATATAATATCTTATGTATAATCTTATATTATAATTTAATCATGGTATAACATTTTAGAATTTAATTAACTTATATAATAATCATGGTATAACATTTTATAATTTAATTACTTATATAACAATCTTATGTGTAATCTTATATTAATTTATTAATTAAAATTAATTAATTAATAAACATTTTAATTTATTTATTTTATTCTTTTTAAACATTTTAAAATATGTGTACTATAACATTTACAGTTGGGGCCTGCTATTTGGACACGGAATAAAACATAGTTGGTGACACAAAAGATCTGGACCGTTGAATATTTTTGTCCTTGCATAGGAGGTGGAAATCAAGGGGCAATCCAATGGTGAAAATCTACTGCGTCTTTAATTATGTCGACATTTTATGTCCCAATAGATTTTCACTTTATAGTTATACACATATAACTTAATATATGTATATTATATTATTTATTATTAACATTTAAATAATTTATTTAATTAAAACAATGTTAATTAATTATAATTAATTTTAAAATTATGTGTGTATATATTACCTTAAATACTTTAAGCTTATATTACATATATCAACATGTATGTGATTTTAATTTAATTCATTAACATGTGGTTAATCATTTATTTAATTAACCTAATTAATTATTAATTGCTTTTGAAAATAATTATTTTATTTTCAAAATAATTTTGTAAAATATTTTATAACATTTATAAAATTTCTTATATATTTTAAAATTAACCTTCTAAATTTAGAATATTATTTATAATTTCAAAATATATTTTGAAAATTAACCCAAGGCCTAAAATTAATTAAGGCCTTTATATTGGAGATAACCTTTGGGCTTACCTCAACCATTGGGCTAGGCCAGTAGCCAGGTAAGGTAGAGTACTGAATTAACCAAATCCATCCTTGGATACTACTTTTTTCAACACCAGACTGAATGGGTAGACTTTAATAACTTTGGCCCTAATACTGCTAATTTAGACCACATAGGCTATTAGACTCTAATACCATTGATGAAACTGAGCTAACATGCAGCAAGGTAAATGGGTGAATTTCAAAGAAAAATTCCATCTTTTGATCATAGGCCTATGAAGTCTAAATTGATTTAGATCTAATCTAAATAATATTAAATAAAATCTTTACTTTACTTGAATAATTAATATAAAGATTATTTTTTTATATATTTGTGATATAATAAAGTTTATAAGTGTATCAAGCACACGTTCATGTAAGTGCAGGTGTATCATATGAATGTGCACATGGTTTAATGTAGAGGTATATAAATGCCGAGATTTACATGGAAATGAACATATTTCCCTCTTTATATACACATTTGCTATCAATTATTATTTTAATATTAATATATGATAATATACATTAATATGCGCGCACACACACACACACACACATATATATATATACATACATACAAAACAACTATGTAAAAAATTAACTTTAAATCTATAAACAAATTCAAAATTTAATGTTTAAATTAGCTTAAGAAATTTTAATTTGAAAACAAATCGATACCCAAAACATATGTATTTAAGAATAAAAATTAGATGTTACCTATGTTGTGGCCTTGATGTAGCATCTTGAATGTTGAATTAGAAAAACTCCTTTGAATCAGATTGAATCTCTTCTATTAACCGAAGGAATCACCATACCATTGAAATAGATTAAGTTTTATTTGCTTTAGTTTAGAAATATAGGAGGGGAGATCCTACGATTTTAGGTGTAAACAAGACAGAGGAGGAGATAAGTATAGTAGAAAATTAAAGAGGATGTTGAGTTTAAATATATATAAAAGGAGAAAATAAAGAGATCTAGGTGTCCCTTTTTACCTATTCTCTTTTACTAATTCAAACTCCATATTTCAATTAAATATGACATCCCCTTCCTTGTATCATAACCGTCAATACTTGTGGGCTAATAGGCCGACACATATTTCCAAATTCAAGCAACATTTGAACATTTTAAATCCAATTTAAATGTTTATCGATATTGTATATCGATACATACATATATAACTTCTATATATACACTTTATTAAATACTGAGTCAAATAAATCAAATAAAATTTTATAAGTAATATTCCACAAATTTTAATTAATTAATTTATAATAATTATAATTTAATTAAATCGTTTGTTTTTTTAGAATATTTAACATTTCAATTGTGCGACTCATCAGTGTAAATTCAGTCGATGATTAACATCGAAAAATTCGAATATTAACGTTTGCATGCCACCTTAGCTAGTGGTGATAGTTTTGCGTAATTTATCCCTTACGTAACTTCAGTAATACACCTTAGCTAGCACATAACCCCTTGGTGCACCCAGCAGGCATGAGTATTACACTGCCCAACATTTGGAGAGCGTTACATTCTCTAGCCTACACATATATCGATATCCATTCTCAATACATCTTGACTAGAAATATTTAAAATGATATGTTTATTTGTATTGTGATTAATTTCTCATGATCACAACACATTGTAACTACTACCACAAAACACAGCATTTATGAATTTTATAAAAGTTTGTATGGATCTAGAATGATATGTCTAATATGAATGATTGAGCTATATATTCTAAACTAAATATAATTAACTAACAAAGTGTCAAAAAGTAGAATAAATAAAAATGATCAGACCAGGAATTTTATGCTAGTTCAGACCTCCCGTCCTACATCCAGTCCCGAAGCTCCCCTTCGGAATTCCCACTAATCAAATTCACTCACCAATCCCGAAGGAACAGGAAATACAATCGAGTATCTTGAGTTGACAATCTTGTGCTCTTTAAAATATTGTTATTGACTACTGGTACAAATCTTCCTATTAACTCTCCTTGAGTATGAAGAGTATATGCACATAGATTTGTAGGAATTTTAATCACCAAAGTGTTATTGTATAGATTTGGTGACATAGAGTGAGAATATGAGACTGTTATTTGCAATAGAGTTAGAGAGCAGGATTGAGATTAGAAAATCAGAAAGTTAAAAACTAATCTCAATTCTTGAGTATATTTATAATGATCAAAGGTGTTGTTTAATGGTTGTTACCGTTCAGATTGAACCCCTTTATAAGTAGTTGCAATCATTAGAAAAAGAGACACGACTGATGGAGAATAAGAGAAGTGTCTATTTAAAGCTTTTGGCAGTTGCAATATTCAGACATCCGATAAATATGGCCAGATATCTAGTCATTTGAAATTATATATAGTAAAATTGGCAGTTTTTGAAAATATTCAATGTTATTCAAACATCTGAGAAGTGTACTTAGACAATTGTCTAAATAACTCAGACATCTCTGGTAATAGATTTTGGAAACTCGAGAGTTTTCTCGGACGTCTATTTGGTAAATCCAGATGTTTGGTTGATGCTCTTTGAATATTGAGTTAAAACATGTGCTGCTAGATTTCTGGTTAGTGTTCCCAAATGTCTGGTTGCTTGAGTTTCTGAAAAATTATTGATTTTACTTTGCTTTCGAAAATGATATAGATTCTGAGTATGTTTGTGTGTGCTCATCTATCTTTAGGGAGATTGTACAAAGTAATTTAAGACACTAAATATAAGTATACGACCTTATATAACATCTTCATGTAGTTATTCGTGATTATCTTCCATATTTGCTTCCATTAATCTTCCGATTTTCCAGAGCTCTTTGTTCTATCATACACCTATAAAGTGGTTGAAATATTGCATACTATGATTGCATAGTTGTTGTCATTAAAACCCAATAAGATGGATTCTAACATTCCCTCCTTTTTAATGATGACAACTATACAATCTTTCGAATAAAATGAACAATGCTCCCCCTTAATATGATATATCCCCTTATCAATATGCGTATATTTCTTCCCATTATAAAAAAAGAAATATGGATAGTAGTTGAAACATATGATATGGAAGGAACTATTAATATATGCAAACTACACAATGATAAAAAGATTCCAACATGAATAACTAGTCATGGAATAACAAAGCGATAAACAATAATCCAAGATACATAAAGTCATCTAAAAGGTTACAACAAAAATAACAAGCCAAATTGTTCAACATAAGAGAAATACCAACAAGAAAGAACATAAGTGCTTAAAAGAAAATCCGGAAGTTATTCTTGTTGACTATGAGAGAGCCAATCGTAATTCTCATAATATTTTAATAAGAAAAAGGATCGGTTTTATAATCTCTTGGCCATTGGCATTCCGTGGTGATGAGCACTTCGTCTTCATTAATTGGTATACCTTGAAATGGAGAATAGTTTAACTGTTGAGAAGGTGGTTGAGGTGGTGCATGAGACCAAGATAACTCCTCGTCTCTTTCTCCTTCTCCTTATGGTTCCTAAATGATATTTTACCTCTTTCACGGTGAGAAGATTATGCAATATGCTCGGTTGGTTGAGCATGAGAGTAAGGTGGATTAGGAGGAGGGAAGGATGAAGAGGTAGAGCTAGAATGACCTCTTACTTTTCTAATAATTTTAGATAATGAAGTCATTATCTTATCCAAAGTTCGCTCCATTTTTCCTATTCTAGTCAAGAAAGATCATTCTAAGCCTTTTATCCTACTCATTAAGGTCTTTTGATTTCCGGTGAGGAATTGTTGGTTTTTAAGAGTCAAATATGCCACTGATTCATTTGAGTTTGGGGGCAAGTCTAACTTCATGAATGTCCAAATCAAAAAGGTAACCGAATTGTTGTCCATAATAGAGGTCGGAGTAAGAGCTCGTGATGGAGGTGGAGGACGAACTGTTAGCTTAGATGAGCATTGGCTACGTTGAGTTGTCCATTCTTCAAAACTCATATGACGAGGCATGGTTTTCGAAAGGTGCATCAAGCTAAAATGCGTTTACCACTATATTTTATCGAATTTTGTTCAAAATACAAAGCAATGATATTGATTTTAAAAAATTCTAGAAGCCTTATTATATAAGGAGCATAAACAATAGTCGGACGCTGACATACCCAAAAATTCTTTATTTCATCATAAACAAATTTCACCGAATTAACTTTTATTCCTCTAAAATTGCATATAAAGTTTTATGATCGTTATAATATATTTGCTCGTGACTTCCTAGAAGAGGCAAAACTGTGTTTACCAACATCCTATTTAGTAGTCTAGCACGGGGTCCGAAGAAACTTGGTTTCCATTCTGGCATATCATCTTCCCAAATTTCATGAGTAATGTAATTTCTAGTAATTACCTATATTCAGTTAGTTGTTCTAAATCCACTCCTTCTTGCCCACAACCAAGAGCTATAGCTAGATGATTTACATTGATTTTTATCACTTTTCCATACACACTTATCCATAACCAACCCTCCTCATCATGAGGTTTACATAAATTTTCACTACACAAATTCATGTAGAAAAGATATATGGCTAATGGATCAATTATTACCTAATTTTGATCATATTCAATCAAAGGAGTAATTTCCATAGCATTAGTAAATTCTTGAAGGCGATACTCCTTAAAAGCACTCAGACGGTAAAATGAACCTTTATTAATCCCTTTGTTCTTAAGCTCTTTAAACCTTTGTGTAGCAACTTGATTTTTGCGGAGCCAAGCAATAATACTTTCTTCGGTTGCAAATAGATTGGATTACAGAAGAAGATTGACATCTTCTAGCCTTTTTGCAATAGATTTTGGTGCCATTTTTGAAGATTTTGGGATTTTTGAAGCTCTAGGGTTTGAAGTAGATTTGGGATTTTGGAGTAGAAGTGAAAAATGATTGAGTGGATAACTATTTTAAAAAACAAAAAGATAGCGGGTCAGACGTCTGAGGTATAGGGTCGGACGTCTGATTTAGGTAAAAAATAGAATAGAAAGGAAACATTATAAAAATCATCTCGTTCAAACATCTAAATTTAGTGAAGTTGATTTTTAAAAATGTTAAGTAGCAGGTGATCAGACATCTGAAGTGGGATGCCAAACGTCTGTTTCTGAAGGAAACTGAAAAAAAATTAATATGGTAAAGCAATGTTGTTGAATTATTTTTGTATATACACTAATTACATACACCCACACAGTAAATATTTATATTTGAAAAGTATATACATTACATATATTATACGTGTATATATATATGAAGTAGTTGCACATATATATTATAAAGATAAACGACAAATACTCACAATTCAACTTAATTTATTGATAGACTCCATATCTCTTTGGACGAATCATTTTCCCATGATTTTTTAAGATATGGTTCATATATCTTAATTGGAATATATGGTGATTTTGATGGATTGATAAGTTGCTTTGAAGAACTAGGTTGTTTTGAAGGAGAAAGTTGCTTTGAGGGGCTTCGGTAGAGCAAATACTTTTTTTGTTGGAGATTTTCTACAGAAACGCAAGACGGATTTCTCTATAACACTCAAGCATTCACCCTGACGGCGTAGTTCCCAATACATCTCCTTTTGCAATCTTATAAATTCTCTTTGGTAATGCACAATATCGTCGATCTGGCATCATGTATGGTTATTATTTCTCCTTCAAATTTAAGTGATTGCCTAACTTTCTTGCCTTTTGGAGAATATCCAGTCTTCTCGGATGGAGAAGAAGTTATCTTGGTATAAAAAGAGGTGTTATCCGAGATTGACATCGTGTCGTTGAGTAGATTTTAAAGAAGCTAGAATTGAATTATAAATGAAAACAAAGGAATTAAATAGTTTATCTATATACTAATTCTGAGAATAGTTTGTTTTAGCTCGGTGAAGATTTTCACCGTACAATATGATATAATACTAAAAATAAAACTGTTTGGTTAAAACAAAAGAACTGTTAGAAAATTATCGACTTTATATAATTTTATTCTTAGAATTTTTGTATCCTTTAATATTTTTAGAAAAGTTACCAATTATGTCTAGGTTATTTGTAGTCTAAGAGGTTTCACGATTCTCTTGGGTACTAATTGTTTAAAAAATATAATTACATTTTGAAAGAAGATATATGGCCATAGTTATGTACATTCACGAAATTAATTCGTTTAGAGAACATATTCCTAAATCTCTATGTAATTTTATAAAAGTAGATCCACAAAGAGGTTTAATAAATATATCTGCAATTTGATTTTCGATATTAATAAATTATAAAGTAACGGTGTCTTTTTCTACATTATCTCGAGAGAAAATGATGATGAAATTTTTAGTTCTAGAGTGATTAATTGGATTTTGTGATAATTTGATAGAGCTCGTATTGTCACAATATATAGGAGATTTAGTTATTATTTTTCTTAAATCACTGAGAGTTTGTTGCATGTAAATTAGTGATGCACATGCCAAGGCAGTTGAAATATACTTAACTTCACAGGTCGATAGTGAAACACAATTTTGTTTCTACTAAATTACGAAAATAGAGATTGACTGATAAAGTGACAAGTGCCATTTATAATCTTTCGATCCATTTTGCAACCTCCAAATTCAGCATTGCTATATGAAACTAACTCAAAATAGCCGCATTTCGGGTTAAAGAGCCCGTAATCTTTGGTATTGGTTAAGTAACGCAAAATTCTTTTCACATCTCGATGATGTGATTCCTTAGGTTGTGCTTTAAATCTAGCGCATAAGCAAATGATCATCATAATGTCAGGTCGACTAGCAATAAAATATAGTAGTGATTCTATCATACTACGATATAATTTTTGATCAAAACCTTTACCATTTTTGTCTTTATCTAAGTGTAAGCTAGTGCTCATTGGAGTCGATTTATGATGTGTTATCCATTCCATAGTGTTTTAATAACTCTTTACAATATTTTTCTTGATAGATAAAGATTCCATTTTCCCGTTGTTTTATTTGTAAATCGAAGAAAAAATTTAGTTCTCCCATATATGACATTTCAAATTCATTTTTCAAAATATTTGAAAAATCATTACATAAATTTTCATTTGTAGATCTAAATATTATGTCATCTATATAGATTTGTACTACCAAAATATCATCATTTTCTTTTTTACTAAACAATGTAGTATTTATTTTACCAATTTGAAAACCAGAATTTAATAAATGACTTTTAAGTTTATCATACCAAGTATGGGTTGCTTATTTTAGGCCATATAATGCTTTCTTATGTTTAAAAACATGATCCAGGTATTTTTATGAACAAACAATGGTGGTTGTTCAACGTAAAGATTTTCTTTAATAAAACCATTTAAAAATGCACTTTTAACATCCATTTGATACAGTTTGAAATTATGATAACATGCAAAAGTGAGTAATGTTCTTATGGATTCTAATCGGGCTACAGGAGCAAATGTCTTCTCATAATCAATTCCTTCTTCTTGATTGTATCTTTAAGCTACTAATCTAGATTTATTATGAATTATATTTCCATTTTCATCGGCTTTCTTTTTAAATACCTATTTAGTTTCGATTATGGATTGATCATCAGGTCTTGGTACAAGTTCCCAAACTTTATTATGTTCAAATTGGTTAATTCCTCTTGCATTGCAAAAATATGAAAATCATCTCTAGCAGCTTCTTTATAGTTTTTCGGTTCAATATTAGAAATAAATGCTACATGGTTCATTTGATTTAGTTGACTTCTAGTAGAGGCTTGAGTGTTTACATCACCTATAACATTGTTTATTGGATGACCTTTCAAATTTCTAAAAGGTGATCTTAAAATAATAATGCCATCATTTATATTCGAATTTTCATTTTTGTTATTATTTTTATCCAAGACAAAAGTTTGACTAATATTTGATATCTCTTCATCATCATTATCCTGTTTGTTTTCAAAATCTTCATCGAAAGAAACATGTACACTTTCTTCAATGATATATTTTCATTTATTAACAATTATATGGCTTTGCTTCAATCTTAATATCTGACAAATATTTCTTCATCTGCTTTCGATTAGAATTTGCCTAATTGATCTTTAGTATTTAATATAAAACATTTAGAACTAAAAATTGAAAGTACGAGACTTATAGTTTTTTTTCAAAAAACATTTAATAACGTTTATTTTTAGTCTTTGGTCTTAATGATATACCATTAAGTACATAACACGCAGTAGCAATAGCTTCCGACCAAATTTTTTTGGTAAGCTACTACTACTAAGCAATGTTCGTGCACATTCTTGAAGAGTACGATTTTTTCTCCTAACTACACCATTTTGTTGCAGTGTACATGGACAGAAAAGTTGTGACTAATGCCTTTTTTATTACAATTTTTTTAAGTAACTCATTTTCAAATTCTCCTCCGTGATCACTTCTTATATTCTTATTTTTTAAATTTATAATTTTTGTATTCTTTTAGAAAATATATTAAAAAATTCAAAAGTGTCACTTTTATGTTTTAATAATAGTGTCAATGTAAATTTCGATTAATCATCGACAATCACAATAACATATTTATTATGATTGATCGTACTTGAGTAGGACCAAATAAATCTAGATGAAGTAGTTCTAGCAGTTGTTTTGATGAAATTCTTTCTTTGATTTAAAAGAATTTTTTTAATTTACCAATTGACATGCATCACATAAGTTTATAACTTTAAAATTTATTTTTGGCAATCCTCTAGCTAATTCATTTTTAGCTAATTTGTTGATATGCTTAAATTAATGTGATAGAATCGCTTGTGCCAGAGCCATGGATCATTATGATTTGTGACTAGGCAAAAGTCATTGTTTTTCTAATATTCATATTTAGAATATAAATGTTTCATTTTCTTACTCCTTCAAAAATCAAAATTTTATTTTGATAAAAAATGTTGCATTTATCTTTTTTAAAATCTATTTTAAATCCTTTATCACAAAGCTGACTTATACTTAAAAGATTGTGTTTTAATTTTTTTTACTAATAACACGTTAGAGATTATAAGAGAAGTAGATATACCAACATTGATGGCATCTCCAATTCCAATTACGAATCCCTTTGAGTAATCTCAGAATGTTACGGTCCCTCCATCGATATATGTTATATTAGATAACATATTCGGGTTGCCCGTCACGTATTAGGAGCATCCACTATGGAGTATCCATTTCTCCTTGTTCTTGCTCTTATTTTTAGGTACATGCAACATGATAAGAATTTTATTGGTACACACTTCCTATGTTAAAGCCCTATGTGTTAGTAGTAGGAGGTAGCCATACCCAAGTGGGTTTGGAACCTTTAGAGATATAATTACTGTTCTTAACAACATTTATAAGATAATCATCTATAAAAAAATTTCTTAATCAATTTGTTATTGGTTTTAGGAATCTAAATTTTAATCATTTTTGAATTTGAACTATTGGATTTAACATTATTTTTAGGCTTTTTGAACTTAGTATAAAGTACTATATGACTCTGTTTAGCTTTGAAACCAAGTCCATTTCTATTTCCAAATGGCTCCGAAATTTAAATAAAATTTTCTAAATTTTGCTTTCCTTTATTAATGATTGAAACGTTAATAGTAATTTGATCCAAATTAGTTCAGAAATTTCATTTTTAGTTGAGGCTAGACTAGATTTTAGTTCACAATTTTCATTACTAAGCTTATCGTTTTTAGTTTTGATATCTTTAAGTTCATCGACTGGAGTAGCATATTTGGAGGATAAATTTCCACAACATTTTAAGGATATTTCTAGTTCCTCCTCTAGTATGCTTTTCTCATCTTTGAGTAATCAATTTCTAGTTTAGCTCTATTTAATTTTCCTACATTCTCTTTATACAATTTCTTTAGGTCTATAAGTTTATCATCTAATTATATAAATTATTTCTAAAATTTCGTTATAAGAGAGTTGAAGACTTACCTTTGATATTGTAGTCATGAAACGAACATTTGCCTATTCAGAATCACTGTCACTGTCACTATCAGAAGAGGATGAGTCTGAAGCGTCCCATGTCACCTATAATGCTTTTCTCTT
The DNA here is from genome assembly GCA_030737815.1 of Allium fistulosum. Classification (NCBI taxonomy): domain Eukaryota; kingdom Viridiplantae; phylum Streptophyta; class Magnoliopsida; order Asparagales; family Amaryllidaceae; genus Allium; species Allium fistulosum. The sequence goes on along the minus strand of CM060902.1, from coordinate 369,228,571 downwards.
CTTCTTGAATTTTTCAAACTTATTTTTCTTCTTCTCGTTGTTAAGTTGTGGGTAGTCTTTCTTCATATATCCAAATTTATAATATATGAAACTCTTGATTGATGTCTGATTAGACGAGTTTGAATTGCCACCATTTTGTGCCTTTGTGAATTTCTTAAACTTATTGAACTTCTTATAGTTCTTAGCAATGAATATGATCTCATCATCGTCTAAATCTGAATCATCATCATTGGCTCGGAATGCTATACTTTTTCTCTCTTGATTTTGCTATTTCCTAGCCTGCAAGTTAGCTTCGTGTGACATCAAATTTCCTATTTATTCTTCAACTTTGAGTTGATAAAGATTGTTGGCTTCTTTAATAGCTAATACTTTTCTTTTCCATTCAATGGTCAAAGAATTTAAAATTCGTGTGACAAGATCAAAGTAGTTAACAGTAACTCCTAATGCCATGAAATCATGTTGTATTGTTTGAAATCTAGCATATATCTCTACAATAGATTCATTTGCTTTCATTTTGAATGATGAAAACTTATTTTTGTAAAATAGAAATTTAGTTTGTTTTACTTTATTCGTGCCTTCATGAGTGACTTTCAGTGTATGCTATATGTCATAAGCAGTTTTACAAAGTATAACTCTTGAGAACTCTTTTTTATCAAATGAGCAAATAAAACATTCATAACTTTAGCATTATTGGTCGCTACGGTTTTTTGAGTATCTGTCCAAGTACTCATTTCAGTGGTAAGAGCTTCATATTTACATTAAGTAGCTTTTCAGGTTTCAAGACCGTTAGCTTCACAAATATTCTCATACATATGGACCAATAAGCATAGTTAGATCCAGTGAATAGTGGTGGACATGCAGTAGACTGACCCTCTAGAGAAGTGCTTGCCATATTCTAAAAATACATTATTATGATAATTTGAATGATCTTGCTCTGATACCAAATGAAAGTTTGTAGGGATCTAGAATGATATGGCTAATATGAATGATTGAGTTATATATTCTAAACTAAATATAACCAACTAGCAAAGTATCAAAAAGTATAATAAATAAAGTTGATCACACCGATAATATTATACTAGTTTGGACCTCTTGTCCTACGCCCACTACCGAAGCTCCCCTTTGGAATTTTCACTAATCAAAATCCCTTGCTTAGCCTTCAGGAATAGGCAATACAATCATGTATCTTGAGTTGGCGATCTTATGCTCTTTACAACACTGTTATTAACTACCGGTACAAATCTTCCTATATTCTCTCCTTGAGTATGATGAGTGTATGCATGTGGATTTGTAGAAATGTTGATCACCAAAGTGCTATTGTATAGTGGTGATATAGAGTGAGAATAAGAGATTGTTATTTGCAATAGAGTTAGACAGCAGGATGGAGATTAAAAAGTCAGAAAGTTAAAAGCTATTCTCAATTCTTGATTGTATTTACAAATGATCAAAGGTGTTGTTTAATGGTTGTTGCTGTTCAGATTAAACCCCTTCATAAGTAGTTGCAATCATTATAAAAAGAGACACGACTGATAGAGAAGAAGAGAAGTGTCTATTCAGAGCTTTTGATGGTTGCATTATTCAGACCTCTAAGAAATATAGCCAGACGTTTGGTCGTTTGAAATTATATATAGTAAAATTGGCAATTTTTAAAAATATTCAAAATTTGGTGTTATTCAGACGTTTGAGAAATGCACTCAGACGTCTTTCTAAGCAACTCAGATGTCTCTGGTAATAGATTTTGGAAACCCGAGAGTTTGCTCAGACGTTTGGTAGGTAAATCCAAACATCTGGTTAATGTTCTTTGAATATTGAGTTAAAACATGTGTTGTCATACGTCTTGTTAGTGTTCGCAGATATCTGGTTGCCTTAGTTTTTAAAAATTATTGATTTTAATTTGTCTTTGAAAATGATATAGAATCGTAGTATGTTTGCATATGCTCATCTAACTCAAGGAAGATTGTACAAAATAACCTAAGACACTAAATATAAGTATACGACTTTACATAACGTCTTCATGTAGTTCTTCATGATTATCTTCCATATTTTCTTCCATAGATCTTCCAATTTTCTAGAGCTCCTTGGTCCATCATATAGCTGTAAAGTGGTTGAAATATCAAGCAATATGATTATATAGTTATTGTCATTAAAAACCAATAAGAGAGATTCTAACATTTTCTATTAAATATACTTAAATTAAATAAATTATTAATATAACATATTATAACAAGTTTATAATAAAGAGAAAAACACCTTTTAATTCAAAAGAGATTTTACTGCAGAGTTAATAATTTCTTATAAATTACAGTACTATTCTTAGGGCATGCCCCTAACTCTATCATATTCTACTTAACAAGCTTGTTTATACATCAAGAGAATGGTAATACTTAGGAAGAAGTGATCAATCTAAAGATGTGAGATAAAAAAGTAGAAGAAAACTCTAGAGTGTTTAATGAAAAACTAATACATGTAGAACGACACCATTCTTGGAGACCAATTTCGGCTTTTATTTATCTTAAGAAAAATTCATGTTACTCATATAATAGTAAACTATGGGGATGGAAGTAAGTGTCATGTACACTAATTTCCAACTTACATTGATTTAAAATCCAACAAGTAATGATTTCCAAAAGTTTTCTTATAATAACGCCCAAACAAAGAGAATAAGGATTGGTCAGATTCATGTCTATTAGATGCTCTAAGGTGGGTACGTCAAGCGATTAAAGAAATTCTTTTGAAATGCTTAAACATAGGTAAGATTGTAAATTTTTTACGACTTTATGATGTCCGCTCGAGTCTGAGGACGAAAATATCCATCTGTGTCCATTCGGTTTTAGTTTAGGACATGTGTAAGGACAATAAAATATACAAAATTGCCTTCATCCAACTTTTCTGATGATTATATATCATTCGTACATTATCTGGCTCGTTCTAAAGGTGACCGAGCTGAAACCTTGTTCGGTCCATGTTCGTCCGAATTTCTTATAGAATAGAAATAGAACACACTTCTTTCGGGTTCAGTGTGAACGATTTACACCCCTAAACACAGGGTAGCATGTGACTATTGTAGATCAATTGGAGGAAGCATTCTAGTATGACGATCTTTGACCAAAACCGTTACATAGATGATCGAAAGTTCGATCAGGTATGTAGGCAATCCTTGGTCAATTTTAACCTATTACTTCTCACACATTGCCAATGTTATCCGGATTTAAATTTTAAAATGACACATTCGACTATTTCATTATATTTTCAACTCAAAGCTCATCCTACTTTACCTTTAAATACTCAAGATTTGTATGATGAAAGAAATTGAATTCTAACATTCCAAGGCCATAATTCTATTGAAAATTTCTTTGTATTTTCTTACTCTTACGCTCGTAATTGATCTGATGTTATTTATAAATGAAATGTCATAGAAAAATATCGAAAATACCATACAAAATGGATGTATGTATATTGTCGAACAATTGTAATTTTGTCGTTTCCTATATGTATTTTACATTTTGTTGTTTTGATTTGCTAGATCATCTCCAACCAAAAGTTGGTTACAAATTACATTTTGTGCGATTACAAAATGTAATGCATCGGGTTTCCCAAGGGTTAATTAACAAGGTGGTGGTTTAATAAGTGCCTGGTGTTTAGGTGCTCGTTCAACAAGTGCTTGAAGACCAAGCTCTTGTCTAATAAGCGCTCGCATCTGGGCGTTGATGCTCAGATGCTAGGCTCTTGTTGAACAAGCATCTGAGCTTCAAGCACTTGTTGAACAAGAGCCTAATTTCATGCTCCTATATCAAGCCCCAGCCTGATAATATTAATTCATTTCACACTTTCAATCCCTTATTTTTAGGTTTTTCATTTTGAACATATGTCGAAATACCACCATGACCCATCAAAATTGCTAGATGAGTTATTTATTACACGACCGATGCCAATGCTGGTGTAGTTCATGCCATTCTAGATGCTACTGTGATCGTAGATGATCTTCGATGTTTGCACAAGCAGCCATCGATGAGAGCACATTGATTGTGTGCAGTGTTACTGACGTCGTAGGTATATTTTTAATATACAGTTATCCAATAAATATGCCTACCACAAACTATGAATGTTTATTGGTAAGCTTATTTTAATATTAACTTTAAATAATTACAAATATAGGTCGGACATGTAGCTAAGTGCGGTAGTTGGCATAAGTTCATTAATCAGTATTTTACCATATTACGAGAGCCGATTAAGGGTAGGCTATATGTATCATCATTCGTGATTTTCTATAGTTGCATATGTTTGCACATGTAGACAGTTGTATAGTAGAGGTTCTTACAGAGAGATGGTGGCCTACTACACATACGTTCCATTTTACATATTTTGAGTTAGGATTGATACCTTTGGACTTTCATATGCCGACGGGTATATAGGTTGGTCGACTAGACCATGTGTTGGTACCCTTTGATAGTGATACAAGAAGTTTGTATCATATTTTGCATATTTACAAGTGTTAGCCGATGATGAGGTTAGAGGAGGTGCTGTTACACTTACATGTCTACAAAGGTATATAGTAGACTATAAGGATACTAATGAGATGCACACTCTTGTCATACATGTCTTCCTACTATATCTGCTTGGTTCTACATTTTTTTTAAACAACCAAGGCATGATTAAACTTAGATCCAGTAGGGTTAATAGATGTGGATGGACTTCATATTTATGACTATTGTACTACCTTCCTTGGATATTTATATATAGCGCTAAATACTTATGCACTATAGCAGTCTAGATAGTTGTTTGGTTTTTAGTACATCCTCCCATTTTAGTACAATGAGTATATGGTCAACATGCACCCATGACTTATTGATGAAGCGAACAATGCTTCATATATTTGCTTCCCTAGATTACGCCATTAGGGGAATGCTATTAATGTACGCCATGTAATATATGGTGTACATAATGAGTTGATGGAAGCCAAATGGCAAATGGATATGAGGCGGCACAACAACATTATTTTTCATCCTTGGCATGAGTATATAAAGTTTATAGAGCCCTACACAGAGCATTCCATTACTTTCCAATTTTCTATATCGAGATGTAGGGTATACTTTCAGCTTCCTACATGTCCTTTCATATGGTATTTAGGAGGGCAGTGTTAGTTGTAGTTATTCGGTATAGTTCGTATTCCTTATAATCTACTTCTATGCGATGATATGTATTGATCTATTCAAGCTGGTCCGACTTATATTGCTAGTATGAGGGCCATGGGATTGGTAGATGGTAAGCCCTTTACTGTCCCTGGAGATTTCGATTCATACTGGACTTGAGTAGCCCCACAGACTTACTCGTTACTTGATTATATATGGGGTTTGAACTCCGATCATACTATCCCTCGTATCTCCTCCGATAGAGTTTCATTACCACCAACTACTTTTGAGCCTTCATCGTCTCAATACATGCAGCCTCCTATGCACGATCACCCTTAGCATTCATTCAAAGCTTATATATTTAAGGGTGGGGTCGTTGAGTATGCAGTGCAGTATCCTATAGATGAGGATATTTAATGTGTAACTTTTACTAGTTTATATTAGCCGCATCAAGTACGTATGACCTTTTAATTTTCATATGGTTCACTATCTTTTACAGCCATGATATATGTATAATTTTCTTGTTTTACTTTGTAGTATGCTTAGCAAATGGGTGATTGCTGCATTTGAGGACGTGACACTTGATTATACTTAGCTCGTGTATAAGGGTTATTAGACCGCAAAAACAACATACTAGGTATCAAACTGAGTATCAAACTTAGGCGGCTTAGTATGAGGCTTAGATACATGGTTATCAGGCTCAGATTCATTAGCTTCAACAGCAGCATCAACGGCCACCATACCCACATGACTGCGATAACGTCAATAATGATAACAACGATGATAGTGGCGATGATATAAGTGTTATTGAGCCACCTTACATGGATTAATGGTGTTTTTCTGTTTCATAAATGTATTTTGATTTTGTCTTCATATTTCTGCATGTCTGTATCTAAGATAATGTACATGTAATTTAGACCACTGTATTTGAGATGTTCATATGGTGATGATGAAATTTGTGTATGCTTATTTACGTATTCTTGTATTGGTCATATGATGATAATTTATATTATTTTGTTTTCATTTTTTATTATATTCATAACATAAATAAAAGAAAAAAACCGACATTTAGTTCATAAACAAAAGCACTTGTAAAGAAATAAACACAAATGACGTGGATCACCAAATATAACCAACACACTTATGTTTGTCTGTTTCAAATTCATGGATGATTGCCACATAGACGATCAGTTGACACTTGATTCGAGTGACGCATATTATTAACTTTCTATTTAAGTGAAATTTTTATATTGAAAATTCACAATATTACTAATGGCAAATGAAACTTGTACTCCACAAGATTATTTGGTGCTGATTAAAGTATACATAGAAGCCGACCGTAGACATATAAAAGAGGAGAATGATCAAGGTTTTTGGGTTACACTTAGCATAGCTTTTAATAATCATCCTAATTGTAGATTCATTCGAAAGAATATTAGAAACTCGAAGTACTTACGTCATATTTACTGGAGCTTATCAAAGATATAGAAGCACTGCAAATGTAATGGAGGAAGAGGACCTATTTCAGTTAAAATGATCTATGTTTGATTCTTGATATTTTTAAGAGTATCATACTAACTTTATTGGACATGCTATATGTTAGCTATGTTAGACAATTTGGGTGATTTTTAATAATTGTGTAAGTTATTTAAGTAAAGTAAGTTGTCTGTACTTTCAAATTCAAGTTATGTAAGTTAATTAAGTTATTCAAGTTTCGTAAGTTATTTAAGTTAAATAAGTTGTTCGTACTTTCCAATTCAAGTTATGTAAGTGATATAAACAAGTTATGTAAGTTATTTATGTTTTGTAAGTTATTTAAGTTAAGTAATGCAGGATTTATGGGTTAGCTCTTGACTTTTTACTTAAAGTTTCATAATAGACTGAACAAGATTTATGTTTTCAAATTCAAAACATACTTGTAGATACGAAATGGACAATGACTTAGTTAAAATAGTACAAACAAGATAACAAAAATTAAAATAGAAATGACAAAAAAGATCGAAATAAATGCACCTATTGATTAAATCTTTCCACAACCACTTAAAAATTAGATCGAACTCAGTTTCCAATGAAGCATTGCAATTTCATCTTCAAGTTCAGTGGCATAAAAAACAGCTCGATGAGGTGAAGGATCATCAAGACATTACCAAACTCCACAGCCATCTGGAAAGTTGCGGCATCTATAGTGGTGTCGACCAATGACATTTTTGTTTCTTAAGACAAAAAACAAAACAGAAACTCCACGGTTTTAGTACATTAATTGAGAATCAATCCCTTATTCTATTTGATTTAGTTGGCGGTAGAGTTCATGCCTTCTTTACCTTCTCCCATTATGGCTTCTTTGCTCTTCTATTTTCTTCCTCCATCCTCTAGAAGCCTACACTACAAGGAGATTAACGATTTCCGACGGTTGAAAACCGTCGGCGGCCGTCGGAAGCCGTCGGTGGCCGTCGGAAAAAGCCGTCGGAATTTACTGCGTCGGGAAGCAGTATTTCCGACGGCTTCCGACACAGGATGTCGTGCGATTTTCCGACGGCTTCCGACGGTAGCCGTCGGAAGCCGTCGGAAATCTGCTGTTTTTTTTAAATTTTGCTGCAAATGTAGCCTTCCATCCAAATTTCTCTTCCAAACACAATTATATCAATACTGCACAATCCAGTGTACAATATTCCAATCAAATATCAAAACCCAAACTACACAATATTTAATAAACACACAAATAAATAAAATTACATCAAAATAAAATACATAATATACATAACCATTCCAAAATTTACAATAATCCTAACAATAAGTGTTCTACCATGTTATTAATACACAAAATCATCAACATCCTCTTCCACATCCTCATCCAACCACAAAACCAAGTGTATCAAACATAAGTATACATATATAAATCAACAATTACCTACACCGTCTACAAAATCATTCAAAACTAAAACAAAACATACCTGAACGAACAAGCAAGCAAGAAATGAATCAATCTCCTCTAGATCCAGAGCCAACCGAGGAAGGGAAGTGGCCACCAAACTGTTGCATGTACTCTAGCAACTGTGTGGTCTGCATGGCCTGTTGGTGGTTCTGCTCCTCCAGCTGGGACACTCTAGTCCGCAATTCTTCTATATCGGTTAGATCGCTCTGAGCCCTATTCCGTCGTCCCCTACTCTGACTGCTGGCCTGCAATAATGGAAAAATGAATAAAATTCAAGTTTATTGTTTTGTAAAGGTCAAAATATCATATTTGAAGTATTTTAAGATAAAATAAATTATTTACCACTTGATTTCCAAATCCGTATCGTCTGCCATGCTCTGCTGGATCCATAACGGACTCAAAAATAGTGTCCTCCTCATTAGTCGTCAGCTGATCTCGACCCGTATCAGCAAGGAGTTTCTGCCGCTGCTCCATAAACTTCTCTTGCATTAACAAAGTAATAATATCATATCTTATTTCATTATAGTTTAACAAGCACAACAATTACTAATACTGAATAAAATGAAATATGCTTACATGGCTTTTGTTGGATTTATCGTCCTGCCATGTATACGAAACACTCCCGTCCGGATTTACATGCTCGACAGCATGCGTACGGGTGAACACGTCCATATAGCCCACAGGACAATGTGCCTCAGCTTCCTGAAGTTGATTTTTACATACAATTATTATACATTTAAAATTATATAGCATAAACTATTTATAATCATTATTCAGTAAATTTACCAACTCCTGCCTATACTGCTGAAACGACTTCGATCCTCCGCGATGAGTGACGGAATTCTTATTTCTATTTGCAGAGTTCATATCCGACTCTGCCTGTACATTCAAAATTTGATACATTATTTTTCGATCACGTCAAATTAATAATTCAAAAAAAATTAGTATACTTGCCTTCGCCTCGTCTGTCTCCCAGTATCTCAACCAAGCTTGCCATACGCTCTCCCCCATCCACCGTGGTTTCTTACCAGATTTCTTAATCTCAGATATCGTGTTCCTGTAGTTCTTGCGCATCTTCTTCATCCCATTATAATCTATATAGGTATAATATTGATCACAAATTATATTGGCCCAGTTGTGTTCTATGTATTTATTCCTAATTTGATTCCAAGCATCTTAGATATGTCTTCTATTTTTTGAATGCCAAGTCCCCCTTCAGCTTTAGTCCTGCAAACTTCATCCTATCTCAACTTATGCGCTTTCGAATTATATATGAAGTTATCACATAAGGAGTTAATTCTCTGGACAATTGATCCAGGAATTTGTAAAATTTGAATCCAAAATCGGATCATGGGCTGTATTACTGTGTTCACTAGTTCTATTCTACCACTTATATTTAGCAGTTTGCTTTACCAGTGATTGAATTATTTATGAATTTTGTAAATAAGAGCGCCATAATCCCAGGCATTAAGCTTATTGTTCAAAAGAGGGATTCCTAAATACATTACTAGTAGACTGCCCATACTGATATTTAGTAAGTTGGCTATTTGCTATTTGTTCGAAGCCCCTTTACTAAAAAATATAATTGATTTGGACTTATTCATGTCTAAACCAGTAAAAAGCTTTAACTACTGTAAAGAGTGCTTAATGCATTCAGCGTTCTTTATAGTGGCTTTAGCCATTATTAAAATGTCGCCAGCATATAAAAGGTTGGTAATAATGGGATCGATATTGTAAATAATGGGATCGATATTGTCATTTTTCAATACACACAATTATAATTTAGACTCATGCATTTTTGTTTGTTTCATAAGTCAATACGTGCACAATATAATACTCCTAGCTCGTTCATTCATTTTTATCTTATTCCAACTAACACAATACAATGATAGCAGCGCTACACACATATACAATCGTAGAATCAAGGCATACACAACGATTTACATATACATGAACAACCACAAATTATACATGTTTTTCACAATTTCACGATAAAAGATGAAATAGGTATACCGTGTGATGCTATAAACCATTATTACGCTATTGGAAACAATTGCAATCACTAATTCGCCCTAATTTATCAATTTATGCAAATCTAGAATTAGGATAAAAACTGAATTTTTCACAAAAATAAAATATTATACTTGAGATTAAGAGCAAGAGGTGTTGAATTCACAGCGGGGGACGAGAAAAAATCACGAAATCAACGATTGGAGGTGGAAAATGGTGATTTGGGGGTTCTTTTTTAATTTGAGTTGGCTGTAAAATGGGGAAGAAGGGCTCGGCCGAGCTGCAGGTATTCGCGATTTTCCGACGGCTTCCGACGGCCGCCGACGGCCCGTCGGAAGCCGTCGGAAAATAGCCGTCGGAAGCCGTCGCTCTCCCCCGTCGCTATTCAGCCATTTTCTAGTAGTGCTATGCTCTTGCAGATCTCTCTCATGCTCTCTTAAATCTTCGTAGTATCTTTCCTCCATTTCAACACACCACTCGACTGGTGGGATGATGTATTCAGTGGGATATCATGGCTTAAATGACCTTCATAAGAGTATGATGAGGGCAGAGAAGTATGTTTATAATCTATCATTTTTGTATACTATATCAAAGTGGTTAGATATGAGTATAGAGAATTATGGCAAACAATTTGTTATATATAATACAACGACACACAGATAGACAATGTAGCCATAGGGATTGACATGATGGGACATTAAGCCATTCTGCCTACCCTAAACAAGTTGGCATATAGAAATATAGACAACATGGCTATGGTGTTTGACATGATAGGACACAGTGGAATTTCGTCTACCTTAAACAAGTTGGCGTGTGGATAGATAGATAACGTGACCATAGTGTTTGACATGATGGGACACCGAGCCATTCTGTCCACCCTAAAAAAGTTAGCTTATGGACAGATAGACAACGTGATTATAATGTTTGACATGACAGGACGTTGAGCCATTCTGTTTACTCGAAACAAATCAAATACATGCCAACTATAAATACCCACAGTAATATTGTTCATTCTCGCTCATTCAAATCCTTAGTACCTTTTCATTACTATTCAACAACACAATAATAATGTCAATTGAAGAACTTATATCTTTAGACGATAGTGACGATAGCTTCGATGAAATGATGGAAGATTATTTTCATCGTGAAAGAGAGCCACTAGCAATGTATGTGCTACAATCTGGCCAATCTAGTAGGCACCATGGTGGATCAGTTATTGGCCATCGTTACAATAATCATAAGCATTCGTGGTACAATAAAAGACTGGTACAAGATTATTTTAATCCATATCCTACTTACACCGATGGCAATTTTAGAAGAAGATTTTGATTGTGCCAACCTTTCTTACTTAGGTACAATTAATTAAATAACATGATAAATACTTGATCTTCAAACCCAATACATCTTGTATTCAGAGATTGACTATTCAACAAAAATCACCACTGCATTGAGAATACTTGCATATGTCGGACCAGCAGACTCTCTTGATGAGAATTTGCATTTGGAGGAAAGAACAATACTATAAGCTTTGGACCATTTCTCTCTATATTGTTCAGGTTAATGGAGTTTGGAGATGTGATGGAGCAGGTGGCTGATATGTATATATTGTATATATTATAAATAAAGTGTGTATCAAAGACATGATGTAGTAGTGTGTTAACTTGGTTTGGGGTTGGATTGTATAGACTTATGTGCTGGTATCAGATATGATATTTGGTATGATTATTCGCTGTGAGACTCTGAAAGTGATCAGTTAGTTTAGTTTTAGTCTTATGTCCTCTCTGTATATCAATATGTATTATCTTCCAATGACTCATCATTTTGGGATATCGTTGTATAGTTACAGGGTTCAGAAATGATGGGTTGTTACAATTGTTGTTATTGTAGTTGTAGTTGCTATTGTTATTTTTGTTGCTGCCGATGTTCCTTGTGTTGTAATGTATATCAATTGAATTATATATTATTATTGTATCTCAATTTCATTTATTACCGTTGAAAAGTGAAATATACTTGATTAGTAATAATAATTCTGAAAGTACAAACATACTTGATTAAGTTCAAATCATTACAACACCAATTGAAGAATAAATGATACAATAGTTCTAAAAATACAAGCACAACTACAACACCTCCTTCATGCCTACATCGTTTGTGTGCGAATGTGGCATTTGAGTGGAGAGTCTGAGCAGAGAAGTTTAGTAAATGGGGAATGCGTTTGTGTGTGAACGGAGCATTTGAGCGAAGAATCTGAACGGAGAAGTTTAGTGTATGGGGAATGTGTTTTTGTGCGAAGGGGGCGTTTGAATGGAAAATTTGAGCGGAGTATTTGAAATTTATATTTTAAAATAAAATTAATTTATATTTAAATAATTAATTATGTGTTTTTAATGAATAATATGTATCAATAATTTGCAAAAATAAATAAATAAATTATAAAATTATAAATTGCTCGAATTCAGTTCAAACCAACTGCATAATATGGAGCACTTTGATATGATTGCAATGCAAAAAACTGCTTCTCAAACGGATCTCATTTGCACAAGTTGTTAGTTTTAGAAATTTATAAAAAATATTAAATTTAATAATTAACTTTATTAAAACAAGAAAACGGGCCGCATTTCTGCATTCGTCTCAATGGGGCATTTCCCCATTACGCAACGGACGCGTCGCGAATTTACGGAGCAAAAATTGACTGCGAACGCACCCTAGTTTCTCATTTGCGTGGGTACAAATCACCTAATTCAATCTCCACGGCACATTCTTCACTTTATTCTATTTTAATTGATTATAATATCATAAATGTGCGGTGGGTATTGATTTGGTCATGGAGACACCGAAGAATAGGATGATGTGATGCTTGACATTTTCCACTCTGAAGTGTAAGATGCGCTTATGACGACTTGGGGTTGCGGTTTAGGGTCTGTCCCTTGGGAACGGTAACTAGACATTTGAACGAGGTATTTGAGCGGGGCATTTAAACAGGGAAGTTGAGTGAACGAGAAATGTGTTTGGCTGTGAACAGAGTATTTTGAGCGGAGAATCCGATCGAAGTATTTGTAAAATTATAAGTTGCTCGCATTCAGTTCAAACCGACTTCATAATGTAGAGCACTTTAATACGATTGCAACGCAAAAACCGTGTCTAAAACGGATCTCCGTGCACAAGTTATTAATTTTAGAAATTTAAAACAAAATAAATTTATTAATTAAAACCTTAATTAATCACAAACCGTCATTCGACTCCATTCATCCCAACGGACCATTTACTCCGTTAGAACATTATTCCTCTGTCTTCGTTCTAGCTATCCCCAAATGCTAAATATATCTCATCAAATGGTTCCAAAAGAATTGCTATCTAATTTTTTTTACAGTGGATCGTGCACATCAATTAAATAAGTATGATGTATGGCTGTGATTTAATTGGTAGAGGTTGACATGAGTTGCACAGAATTGAAAGATGCACAAGAATATTTCAGCCGCTGCATTTTCCAATGTCCTGATTCAAAGGGTAAAAAATAAAAAATAAATAAATATTTGTAAATGTATTCTTACGTACTATATAAAATAGTTAGTTGTACGGTAATTGAACAGTTCAAATAGGATCCAGTAGAGTGTAAAGCTCTATGCCAAAATAGTGGATTACTCTACCCCGTAAAATATTAAGTATGGATAAGGTCAAAACGTGTTTACCACTGTATCTACAAACTCGCAGAAATATTCCACAGCAACCCTGAAAAATCAGTCCCATCTACCACTTACTTATATATACGTCCATCTCCATCTCCATCAGCAGTAAAAAATACCAATCACAAATCGACTCTCAACAGAAGCTCCAGCGAAGATGAAGTCAAAAAACGCAACATCAAAAATATTATGTAGCTGCCTTAAAGCGCCGTTTCGATTGCTGTGCGGAGTGAAAGACATGTACATTGGTTGTATGAATGGATGTGCAGGCAAATTTGAATGCGCAGGGCCAGTAGTATATGAATTTCCATGTAAATACAGTTGTGAATCTACGGAATTACTCAGACCGGAACCTGAAAGTGTTAGTGTATGGAGGAGGAGAAATCATGGGGCTGTAGTTGGGAGAATTGACGAGGAGGAACCCTGCTGCGAGTTTGATGGCAGTTTGGAGGTTGGATCGGATTTGTTGTTTCCCATGGATCGCCTTAATTACTCTACTCAGGCTAACACAAAATTTTCTCTTGGATAAATATTTGATCATCTTTTCTTTTGCTGTTCGATGATTTGTATCTTGCAACTGACCTCCTTTTTGTATGAATATCCGTTGATTGATTTGTCTATATATATTTGTTAATCATTGAATTGGAAGACTTTCAAGTTATTTTTTCTGAACATAAAGAGAACATGCTATACGTTCTAACCCAAAAGTACATGTACATGCTGTAGTAGTTCTTTTTTATGTCTTTAATTTCCGTCATAAAAATTTGAAATACCAGTTCAAGCCAAAATGAATATGCCATCTATTTATTCTACATTAATAAAACTTGGAACATGTCGGTGTCACTGCTCTGTTTTCTATAAATTTTTCCACATTAAATCATGAATTCTCCGTTATTCTTCGCACTCTCAGCCATCAGATTCCTAACCCTAATGTTGTTATCTTGCGTACTCTTTTCCCTCGTTTTTTCCTGAAATCTTCTGGTTAATAAAATTACATGTCCCAATTTGTCTTAATAAGCAAATTGCATCTTCTGATGTGCCTGCTGCTATCTAGCTCCATCATTGCATGTATGTCACAGAGAGAAAATTTAGTTGATTGATATAGGTACCATTTACAAATTTACTTATTTTCTTTCCTCCTTAATTTTTGTTAACCTATTCTGTGGTCTTCATCTTGCTATCACAGTTTCTTTTTTTCTTCAAATTAAAGCTTAAAACCTTTTTTTATTACCTGGGTCTAATGAATTTCTGTAGATTACATGACCAATTCCGGAGCGGAGACCTAATAGTTATCCTACTATCATTGCAATAACCGTTTTCTGTTGGAGCTTAAGAGTAGACACCGCCATAATCACCCGCTGCAACAATCCATCTGTCTTTTTCTGGTTTGTATCTATTTATCGTTTAGATTTGTAAGTGAATAACATAAAGTTTATGCAAAGTAAATACGAACTGTTAACAATTATATTTATAATAAAATTTTAGACACCGATGTAATGAGTTTGAAATTGAAGTTATATACAGTGATATTTTAAAACTTTTTAAGTAAAATTTTTGTTTGCATGATAAAACTGAATCATCATTTAAAACATGCGTGAAACAATTTTTTTTCCATGGAGCAACTACAAAAAATTTAGTTCTCAGTGGCATAAGTTCAAATAAACGTATTGATTTGGTTAGATGTTATGCTCAGAGAAGCAATACTGACAAATTCAATGACATCTTAGGTGTCGTAATATACTAATATATATATTACGTTGCTTTATGGAAATGTCCATACATTCTTCAAGAAATATGTAAGTCTCCGTGTACTTTTTGAATATTTTGCATCATACGCACATCATAGAAATAGTCTTTTCCCACATAAATTTCATCCTAAAGGTATCATCAAAGATAAATCTTTTGTGGAAAATGTCCTAAAACTCTTTACCATATCACAAACATAACTGTGATTCTAATAATGAACCAACATGTACAGACAACATCCAACACGAATTTGTGGATGAAGTGATTCTAATGAAGGGATAAAAAATACTGAGAAGCTGGTGGATGTCTTATCAAAATACTATTTTTTATACCTACGAAGACGAGAGATGTATAAAAATTCGTTTGTGCATCATTTTCCCCTGGTATTGATAATGAAGAGATACTTTAAATGGAAAGAGAGGTTACTGCAAGGCTATTTGCGTCGCTGATGCTCATCTGAAGTCTGACCTTATGCCTGTTGGCTTAAACACAAGAAACAGAGAGAAATAAATGCAAATGACTTTCTTTTATATATTACTTCAAAAAAAAAAAAGAACTGTCCACACCTTAAATGATAAAGTATCCATATATATATAAATAGCATGCACACATCTCTAGACAATTATGAAATGACATGACGTTTTACTAATGGACATGACGTTTTTTTTTTATTTTTTTTGTTTTTTTTAAAGGAAGAATATATATATAACAGGATGGAGAAAAAATGCCTTTCTCCGGGAGCTAACAGAAATATAATAGACATTTTAAAAATACCTTCGAGAATAACAGTACAGAAACAAGCCTAACAAGAGTACTAAAGTAATAGAAAGCACCAGAATCCACTGCCGAAAGAATACAAAAAATCCCTCCTGAGAAAAGAGGAGCATCAACCCACTGAACCGACTATCCCGCTACACCCGATGAAGGTGTAGGCCAGACCACCGTAATAAACCAACCTCCACCAGAAATAGAAAGCCCGAAACCAACCAAGATCTAAACACCAACAAACAGACAGCCGAAGACAAGCTCTACCCGACTGAGGAAATCATAGGGGATAGAAACAACAACCAAAGGCAGCGGCGAAGACACAACCGATCCATCAAGGAAGACGAACCACCACAAAACCTAAACCTGAAACACTAGCAAAAACATCAAACCAAAAATAATAGGGGGGAGGGGGAACCAGATTGCTGGATGAACGCCAGCAATCCGCCAGGAGGACCTAGCCGACGCCAAGTCTGGCGGAACTCGGCGCACAAGAAATGGAAAGAAGACGGACAAAACGATGAGCATTGGAGCTCAAGTTGCCCCTAAACGGTCGACCACGGAATGCTAGAAATACATCATTCCTAACTTGATGAATAATGGATGAGGGGACCATAGGAGAGTCGTCGAAGATTGCCTTATTCCGTGCACACCAAATGTGCCAGCAGATAAGACAAGGAACAAGACGATGAATAATCGAACGAAGAGATTTCCCAGATTTCCGCGCCCACCAGGTAGCCGACAGATCGTTAGCAGATCTGGCAACCCCGCAGACGGACAAAAGGTTACCAAAGTAATTCCAGCATGCAGAGGCAGTAGAACTGGCGAAGAATAAATGGTTCAAGGATTCAGAATTCCCGATGCAGCAGCATTTGCAACGGGAGACTAAAGGAATGTCTACCCTTTTGAGATTCTCATCCAATGGCAGTCCGTCATGAAGGATACGCCACATCAGAAGTGAAACCTTAGGAGGAGAGCGAGAATCCCATATGAAGGAAAATAATGGACGGGTAGGACAAGAAATTCTAACCGAGGACCAAGCTTTCAGGATGGAGAATGGAGCGCCATCCCAGCCCGCCCGACCTCCATGAGAATCAGCGAAGGTCTTCACAAACTGCATGTGCTTCCAAGTCTCACTTGCATAAGACGGAGTTCCCGAAAAGTTGGAACCAGCCAGCCTATGGTACTTAGCATGAAGGAAGTTAGCCCATAAGGAGTCATTAGCACCAAATCTGTACCACAGTTTACAAGCAAAAGCAGCACAAATATCCTTAGGATGCCTAAGCCCCAAACCGCCCTCGTTCTTGGGACGATAAATAGTGTCCCACGAAACCCAGTGGTGGCGACGGCGATCGTCCTTTGTGCCCCAGAAAAAGGACGAGACCAAAGACCGATACGAGCGGAAGAAGGAAGATGTAGGGGTCATTGCCGCAAAGACATGAGTGCCCATAGAATCCAGAACAGACTTAATAAGAACCAGTCTACCGGCCTGGGAAAGAAGAGCCGCATTCCAGCGACAAATCCGGCCCCTCACCTTGTCAGTTAAGCAGTCGAACAAGGAGTTAAGCTTCCTACCATGGTATAGAGCGATACCTAGGTATGGTAACGGCAAAGAAGCTTCCTTGAAGCCCGAGAAGGTCTCAATCCAAGAGGATCGAGACGAAGAACAGTCCTTAGCACGAACGAAACAACTTTTGGAAGGGTTAACAAGCTGACCAGATGACCGTTCGTATTGGTGGATGAAACAAAGAAGACGACGAACGGAGGAACGTCCCCCGTTTGAGAAGATAACAATGTCGTCAGCGAATGAAAGAGAAGAAATAAGAGGACAACCCCTAGGGATTCCAAATCGCTGAATTTGACCAAAAACCGTAAGGGTATGAAGACCGCGGATGAAAACTTCAGCCGCGATCACAAAAAGAGTGGGCGAAAGCGGGTCTCCTTGGCGCAAACCCCTCCCAGCTTTGAAAAAACCGTTAGCAGAACCATTAATAAGCACAGAGAACCAACAGTTGGAAATAAGTCTCCAAACTAGGTCGATGATGGTTTCCGGAAAACCGAACGATCTTAAAACTTTGATGATGAAAAACCAGGACATACGATCGTAAGCCTTAGCCATATCCAATTTGAAGACAACATTTGAACCCCTAACTTTCCTATCAAGCTGGGAGATCAATTCCTGGGCCAACAGGACGTTGTCAGAAATTAAGCGCCCTTTAACGAACCCCGCTTGAGACGAAGAGATAATACGCTCAAGGAAAGGGGCCAGACGACTAGCAAGGATCTTCGAAATAACCTTATTCGAGAAGTTGCATAGGCTAATAGGACGAAAATCCCCACAGGATCGAGGGTTGTCGCACTTTGGGATACATGACGTTTTACTAATGGACACTTATAACTTAAATAATAAACACCATTCCAATGCAAGCAGCTTCATGCAACATTATTATTTTACTTCGGCCACATCATCAAAACAAGTATTGAATCACATTTCAACACCTCCCCTTGATTCAAACTTGCGCATTCCTATTCTCTCCATGAAGAACATGTGCTTAACATGATTCAATGCCTTGGTAAACAGATTTGCATTCTGCTCATTTGTTCCACAAAACTTTAAAACTATTTTTCCTTCATCTACAAGCTGCCTGATGTAATGATGCTGTATTTCTATGTGCTTTGTTCTTGCATGGAATACTGGATTCTTAGTCATGGCTAGGAATGGCAATGGGGCGGGTCTAGGGTCCAAACCCAGTCGACCCGCCCCTGTTTTGGCCCGTCCAGATCCGTCCCATTGGGTCATTGGGGCGGGTAGACCCGTGACCCGTTCTTGATTGCTCCGGGTCTAGGGTCGGGTCGGGGCTCGGCTGACCCGCCCCAACCCGACCCGCACTACTAACTACTCATTAAACTGCTTTATTACTATAATGATTTATTAATCTTCTTAGATATAAGTGATTCTAGCATGGATATTAAAATGTTTCAATCAATAATCTATAGAAAAAATTAAAGTATTAAGTTGCATCATTGATAATTATACAATAACATATGTATATATTTTTTGAATTGTTATTGTAGACATCATTTTTATTAACTTCCCTTATTAGACACATTGTTATTTATATTTCATGTATTATTTGGTGATAATGAGTATAAACAAATAAATATACGTACGTTGAAACCCCGTAGGCAATTTTGAATCAATACATAGAGACTCATCAGGTCTTGGGGCGGGGCGGGTCTACCCTGACCCGTACGGGTCTCGGGTACGGGGAAAAATTCCATACCCGCACCGGGTCTACGGGGCGGGTCTGGGGCAAGGTCTAAAAAATCCGGAACGGGTATGGGGCACTAAAAACCCGCCCTAACCCGCCCCATTGCCATTCCTAGTCATGGCTATAGCTGATTTGTTGTCACACCAAATCTCAGTTGTCTCACCCTGCTTGCTGCATAGATCAACAAGCAATTTCCTTAGCCAACAAGCTTGCCTTGCAGTTGAACCAGCTGCAATATACTCAGCTTCTGATGAAGATAATGCAACAGTATCATGTTTCTTTGAACTCCAAGTGACAGCTCCTGAACCAAGTTTGAACACTGAACCTGATGTGCGCTTTCTATCGTCAATGCAACCAGCCCAGTCACTGTCAGTAAAGCCAACAAGCTTGAATGTCTCGGATTTTTCATACCAAATTCCATGCTCAACTGTTCCAGAGACATATTTCAAAATTCTCTTGGCTGCACCGAGTTGTTGCTTGGTTGGACTATGCATATATCTTGACACCACACTTACACAATATGAAATATCTGGCCTAGTATGAGTAAGATAATTTAAACCACCAACAAGACTTCTGAATAGCCTTTCATTAGCCTTTCCTGTTCCATCATCTCTCTGCAACTTCTCATTTATATTCATTGGAGTGATAGTTGCATTCTTCTCTTCAATATGAAACTTCTTTAAGAGGTCTTCAGCATACTTCCTTTGACATATTGTTAGCACCAAAATTGGTCACTAACCTCGTTGAGAAAGATTGTGTAGAGATATAAGTGATGAAGTTAAATTAAACAGAGAAGACAATGCTAATTTAAATGCAGAAAGTAAGAACACCAGATTTATAGTGGTTCAGCGTAAATGCCTACGTCCACTTTGAGATTAAACTTTATTGATCTTCCTTATTGTAGATTACAAATACAATTCGTGAATCAAATGCTTGAATGAAGTTGTTAAGTAGAGAAGATGAGTCTCAAAAATGGCAGAGTCTCCTCAGTGTTCTCCAAAAAAGGATCCCTTTCATTGTGCCCCTGCCTCTCTATTTATAGACGAAGGTGGGTTGGACTTCTCTGGTGGGCCTGGTAGCTGAATAACTCGGTCCAAATAGTGTAAGTCCTATGCGCCGAACCAGATAGGCTGAACAATAGAACGCCGAGCCTCCCACTTTATGCCGAACGAGGTGAGGCCGGACACTCTGAATGCCGAACATCCATTTGTACCGAATGACCTTGGATGACGAGCTGCAGGTGATTGCCGAACGAGATACGTACCGGAAGAGATGTGGTGTTGAGTGAGGGATGCAGGTCGAATGAGGCTGGACCGCCGAACAGTCCGGGAATGCCGAGCGTACCTTGTAGGCCGAACGTTCATGGATGCCGAACGCTGTGCTCGTGCCGAATGGTCTTAACATGCCGAACGCTCATTGTTTAACTGATCGATGGGGAGGCCGAGTACTAAGTTGCCTGGTCAATTCCCCAGGAAACACATATAAAAACACCACTCTTTCTTTGCTTCACTTCCAAACCAAGAAAATATTGTAGGAGCCCCAAATCGGTCATTTCGAACTCCTGTGTCATTGCTTGTTTGAACTCATCTAACAGTGTTTGAGAGGAGCTGAAATAGATGCACTACGCCATAAATGACCTTCTGCAACATTTTTGCAAGGTGTTGCCAGCTAAAATGTTGCGATAGCTATAGAATTTTGGTCCTACTGCAACGTTGTATTTTTGGTGTTACCTTAGCCATAGAAATGTGTTGCTCTAGCTAAACAAGTGTAACACGATGCAACATTTTTATATAGTGTTGCCATAGATGTTATCAGATTAAAAAATTTAAAAAAAAAATTACACCTCAGCGATCCACACCACCATTTAAAACAAAATCTCAACCGTCGATTCACACCATCGATCCACACCTTACCAATTTCCATTTCCCGCTTTACTTTTCACTCATCCGCTTTCGTTTCTCACCCCCAATTTTCCAATCCCTAATTTTTATTCCTCCGACTTTAAAAAAAATGACGCCGCTCCTCCTTGTTTCTTCGATCTGGAGAATAACTGGCTTTGATTTTATCCCTTGTCGGCCATATCAATTTCCGTTATTTTCTTTCGCCTCGCGTCAGTTTTCCTCACTACTTCCGGATTTGCGATTTTGTTCAGGTTTTTGGCGATTCTGGTGATTCGAGGTAAGGCTGTGGGATTGCGATGGTTCAAGGAGTTGCTGATTTGGTCGCAATTTCGTGGTTGGGGCCTGATGTCAGAGTGGCGGGGGTAGTCGAATTGGTTTCGGTGAAAACTAGGGCACGCGATTCCAGTTGCTTTGATGCTCTGATTGATCGAATCTAGTGTGAGAAACGTTCCTGGTAGCTTGCTCCTTCGTTCTCCTTGATTGATTGCTCGAATTGCTTTGACTTCGTCGTCGGGTGCGATGTGATATTATTTGGTATGTTTTCTGCCTTCTGGTTTACTTGAATATTCTTGATTTTGGTTACACTCGCACGCTTTTGCCGATGATGAATTGGGATTTATTTATAGGCTTTATTTCCTATAATCTCGTGTTTAATCTTTCTGTTGGACTTTGAGAAATCTGGTATGTTGGATTGCAATGATGAATACAAACATATGTGTGTTGAGCTTTGTTGGTTTTGCTTGGTCTGGACTGAACTGGTACCATGCTAACCTTGTTCTTTAACATGAACTGATGCTCCAAGTCCTCTGTATATCATGTTACTGCCTAGGTTTCTCTTGTACATGCCTGATGCATTCACTGTTTTTGCTTGATGGGCTGCCTATGTGTACTGCTGTGTTTCTTGCACTGGCTTGTCTATATTTTGCTGAACCTGGTTCTTGTTTGTTTTGTTGGTTGCTTGGCCCTGAGTTGAATCCAGTCGATGACTCGGGTTTGACCTTGTGCCGTGTCCGTTTTTTTGGCTTGTCTACATATCTGGCTGCACTTGAGTATGAACTTGCACTTGAGTGGTTGCACTTGAGTGGTTGCACTTGAGTAGTTTCTTGTACCAAGCCTTATGATGCATGTATGTTCATCCATGTACATGCATTTCTTGGTCATGTTATGTTGCTTGCTGTGTTGAGTACTACTTTGTGCACTTGGCTTCTCCTTTGTGCATTTTTGCTTGAACTGTTGCTTGCTGTCTTCCATACTGCCTTGTATCCATGTGTTGCATTCATGTTTGGCTTATGCACTTATGAAAAGAAACAACCCAAATACCTGAGGCAAATAATATAACAAAAATATTTTCATTTTCTGTTCGAGTTAAATATTATTTTCCAGATTACTGCTTTTGAATTATATGTGACAGGTATTAAAGACTGGACAGTTGGATATAAGCTTGAAGACAGAGTCAAATCAAATGTGCATGAGCTTGAAGACAGGTTTCAAAGAAGGCTCGATCTTTCGAAATCGGATGAATCGGGCGGTGCCGGGACCGCCGGGACTGCGGTGCCCCGGACCCCCGCCGGCGCTGCGCCCGGACCCGCTTCTCGGCTCGCCTTCGGCTCGGCACTCGGCTCGCCTTCGGCTCGGCATATATTTGTCAGTGTCGGTGTTTGTATAAATTGAAACTACATATGTAATGAGTGAACTGAGTGATGTAGTGAGGAATATCTGTATATGTGAATATCAGTGTTATATATCATTGAATTGTAAAATAGTGGAGTCAGGAATTTGTACTATTTCAAATGTTGAAATAAAATATTTATTTAAATAAATTACTGTTTAAATATCAAATTCTGTGCAATAGCATTTTATTAAATAAATATTTATTTTTATTAAAAAATCAAATATGCTCTATATTGTGGGCCCCACAAATTCAAAAAGTTCATATCTATAGCAACATTTTGGAATGTTGCTACAGATACCTATGGGTGTTGCCATAGACCCAAATAGGGTTCTATTGCAACAATATTACTTATGTTGCCTTAGATAGTCAAAATGTTGCCTTTGAGGTCTAAGGCAACGGCAAAAATTGCATCACCCTAAAAGTGTTGCCATAGACCTATGGCAACATTTTTCGGGCCTGAGCCAACATTTTTTTTGTGTTGCAGTAGGCCATTTATGGCGTAGTGATGATATCATCAACATACAAGCATACCACAATAAACTCTTGCTCACCTTGTCTCTTTACATACAAGGTAGGTTCATTCTCACTCCTTGCAAAGTTGTTGTTAATGAAGAAATTGTTAATTCGGCTATACCAAGCTCTTGGAGCTTGTTTTAGTCCGTAAAGAGCCTTGTACAGCTTATAAACTTTGTTCTCATTTCCTGCTTTGACGAATCCTTGTGGTTGCTCTACAAATACTTCTTCTTGCAGCTCGCCATTTAAGAATGCAGACTTCACATCAAATTGGAACACTGGCAGCCCTTGTTGAGCAGTTAAGGCTAGAATTATTCTCACAGTTTCAAACCTTGCAACTGGTGAGAAAGTTTCTTCATAGTCCTTTCCTTCTTGCTGTGCATATCCCTTGGCAACGAGCCTTGCCTTGTGTTTTTGCACACTACCATCGGTATTATACTTGGTTCTGAAGACCCACTTTAGACCAATTACATTCTTTCCTTTTGGAAGATCAACCAACTCCCAAGTTTTGTTTCTCACAATAGCTTTCATTTCCTCTTCCATTGTTATCTTCCATTCTTCTTTATCTACAGCCTCCTCAAAAGTTGTAGGTTCAGTAACTAGCAGAGCAAAGTTACAATTCTCATAGATTTCTTTCAAAGGTCTCATTTTTTTGGTGATGAATCACTTGATGAGCTTGTTGAATCACATGATGAGGTAGGAGAGGATTGACTCTGACTTTGACTAGAAACTGATATGCCAGGTGAGCTATTGGAGCTTGCAATTTGTATTGCTGGTTGAAACTGCTTATCATCATTCTCAAATGTGACTACTTTCTCATTATTATCAACAGGCTTCTCTTTCCAATCCCAAACACCATCTTCATTGAACACCACATTTCTGCTAATGATTACTTTCCCACTACTAGGATTAAATAATCTATAGGCCTTGGATTGAGTAGAGTATCCTATAAAGATACACTTTTCTAACTTATCATCAAGCTTGCTTCTAAGATTCACTAAGGTGTAAGCAATGCAACCAAAAATCTTTAAATGACCCACACTTGGTTGCTTTCCTCTCCATGCTTCAAAAGGAGTTCTGTTTAGGACAGCTTTGGTTGGAGAAATGTTTAGTAAATAGACTGCAGTTGCCACTGCTTCACTCCATAGTTCATTTGGCATGCCTTTTGCTTTAAGCATACATCTTGCCATCTCCACTACTGTCCTATTCTTTCTTTCTGCAACCCCATTATGCTCTGGTGTGTAAGGTGCTGTTAGGTCTCTCCTTATCCCATGCTCGTCACAGAAGTCAATGAACTCTTTAGATAGGAATTCGCCACCTCTATCTGTTCTCAATGCTTTTATTTTCTTGCCGCTTTGTTTCTCTACCATTGCTTTTAATTTCTTGAAGTTCTCGAAGGCCTCTGACTTGACTTTTTGGAAGTATACCCAACTCATCCTGCTGTAATCATCTGTGATAAGCAAAAAATATTTGCTTCCTCCAAGTGATTCTGTCTGCATTGGTCCACACAAGTCAGCATGAAGTAGTTCAAGACACTCACTTGCTCTCCATGCTTTTCCTTTTGGAAAAGAGCCCTTGGCTTGCTTTCCATATATGCATCCTTCACACAGTTCAAGATCACCAATCTTGGAAAGACCATTCACCATTTTCTTTGCACTCAATAGCTTCAATCCCTGGACGTTTAAATGTCCATATCTCAGATGCCATAGTTTTGCACTTTCATTACCCTTTACAAGCAAAGCTTTGTCTCCTCTTGCAGACAACTCCAGAGGAAAAACCTTGTTCTTTCCCATTGGAACCTTCATTATAATCTCCTTAGAATTTTTGTCTCTTATCAAACACATCTCATCTTCAAAAAGTAGAGAGAACCCAGAGCACATAAGTTGTCCAACACTTAAAAGATTGTGAGCAAGTTGAGGAACATATTGTACTTCATGCAACAGTTTTGTATTGCCTTGTTCTGTCTTCACAGAAACTATACCTTTTCCCTCAACTTCAAGTTGCTTATCATCTCCAAGCCTTACTGTGCTTTTCTTAGATAAATCAAGCTGCTTAAACATATTCTTTGTACCTGACATATGATTAGAACAACCACTGTCTACATACCATAGTTTACTCACATCTTTGCTTGCTGAACTTGGTGGCATCTTTTTGTCTTGTTGCACAAGTTGAGCCAGAAATATTTTCTCTTCTTGCTCAACAAAGTTTGACCTCTGTTCATTTCTTTGTTCATCTTGACCTTGAGCCTTCTCTTTCTTCCAACACTGTGCTTCTTTATGCCCTGGTTTCTTGCAATAATAGCACTTAACCAAACTCTTCTGCGGACCATTATGTTCTCTCCCTGCACTTGTCTGGCCTATTCTTCCACGACCTCTTCCTCTAAAGTTTCCTCGGCCTCTTCCTCTATTATATTGGTGTTCAGTTCTTCCTTTGCTAGAGTCTTCACTTCCCAAGAATGCCTTCTCTTCTTTCTTTTCATAAGATCTGTTCAGCCTTTCTTCATGTGCTTGTAAAGATCCCATTAGTTCATCAAATGTATATTCTTTCATATCCTTTGATTCTTCTATGGCAACCACCACATGATCAAACTTTCTTGTGAGACTTCTTAAGACCTTTCCCACTACATGCTCGTTGGTCATAGTCTCTCCATATGACCTCATCTGTTGCACCACACCAGACACTCGTGACAAATAGTCTTGAACAGACTCTTTTTCCTTCATGAGAGTTGTTTCAAATTCCCTTCTCAGTGACTGCAATCTTACAGTGATTACTTTCTTGTCTCCAAGATATTCCTGCTTTAGAATATCCCAAGCCATCTTTGATGTGGTTGCAGAGGCAATCCTTGGAAATATCTCATCATCCAAGGCTTGTTGAATCATATACAAGGCCTTAGAATCCTTTTTTCTCTTTTCTCTTAGTCGCTGATCTGGCTCTGCCGGTTGTGTATCTTCAAAGCCATCTTCAACCAATTCCCATAATTCTTGAGACTTAAACAATGTTTTCATTTTTAAATTCCAAAAATGATAATTTATGCCTTTGAAGATTGGCAATTGAAGAGAACCACTGCTTTCGGTTTGGTTGTTCTGCATTGTGAACTGGCTTCGATACCAAAATTGTTGGCTTAAACACAAGAAACAGAGAGAGATAAATGCAAATGACTTTCTTTTATATATTACTTCAAAAAAAAAGAACTGTCCACACCTTACAATGATAAAGTATCCATATATATATAAATAGCATGCACACATCTCTAGACAATTATGAAATGACATGACGTTTTACTAATGGACATGACGTTTTACTAATGGACATGACGTTTTACTAATGGACACTTATAACTTAAATAATAAACACCATTCCAATGCAAGCAGCTTCATGCAACATTATTATTTTACTTCAGCCACATCATCATACGAACAAGTATTGAATCACATTTCAACAATGCCTCTAGAAGTCTAAAATGCATTTTGGGGTTCTGGTAAAGCTACTTCAAAAGGTATTGGTTCATACATATCATTAGGTTTGTAATTTGTGATATGTAAATATTAAACAGCATCAACTTCTTAAATTTCTTGACAATTGTGCTACACCCAAGTATTTGTTTATAACTTTGTATTAACTATTAACTCATTTTCCTACGGGTACATATGCATGTCCACATAGTTTGGTAGGTTCTGATGTTCAGTTATATCTGTATATTTCAAAGTTCAAAATAGAAACAGGTAAGTTTTGGTGTTCAATTTATATAACTTAATTAAACAATTATCCACCTTTATTTAACTTAATGACCTACTTGATGAAAAACAAGAATTATTGAACTAAGAATAAAGAAAAATTGGTATCATCATTTCATAGTGATACATGACGGCCTATTCTATCTATAGAGGACCTGTGTACACGTGCACAAATACAAATATCACTCTTCTCATAAATCACTCGGAGAGTACAAACTGTATATTCAAAACAATTATATTTTCTAACTCCATCCCTCAATTCAATTCCTCTTCTCTTCTTACATCTTTCCTGCTTTCTTCTTTTCTTCCTTCTTAGTTTCTGATTCCCCCTTTCCTTCCATGCTCGATTCTACATTTAATTCTCCCCTCAGTCTGGAGAAGTGTATCAACGATAAGGGTTTGGTAAGAATATCAGCACGCTGATACAGGGCTGGTACATGATTAACACACAATTCTCCTCTAACAACCTGTTCTCGAACAAAATACAAATCCAACTCAATATGCTTACTCCTTGAATGCAAAATAGGATTGGTAATCATCAAAACTGTGCTCAAATTATCACACCACACAGTAGTTTTGTAATCTTTATGATCAAGTTTCTCAGACAACAAGGATTTTAACCATATAATTTTAGATGTTACCCCTGCAACATTTCTATACTCTACCTCAGTACTCGATCTGAAGACTGTCTGTTGCTTCTTCAAGTACCATTACACAATATTTCTTCCAAGGAACACACAGTATCCACTAGTGGATCTCCAGTCATCAACATCTGAAGCCCAATCTGCATCTGCAAATGCATTAACACATAATGACTTATTTGCAAATAGCTTCACACCATAGTCCACTATTCCTACTAATTATCTAAGTATTCTATTCACAGCCTTCCAATGATCAATTAATGGATTTTGCATAAATTGACATACCCTATTCACACTGTATGATATCTCGGGTCTGGTTATGGTGATATACTGTAAAGCTCCTACAACACTTCTATAATGATGTGGGTCTTCAATTGGATCTCCTTTGTATTTAGACAGGTGAAGGTTGTTGATCATAGGAGTGGGTAATGGTTTGACTTTTTCCATATTAGCTCTCTTTAGTACATTCTGAATGTAGTTTTTCTGACTAAGATGTAACTCTCTATTTGGTAAGTTCTTAACCTCAATACCCAGAAAATAATGTAAGTTGCCAAAATCTTTTTGCTTGAACTGATTATTCAAGTATTGGGTCAGTCTGTTTATTTTATCATTGTTGCTCCCAATAATGATAAAATCATCAACATACGCTAGTACATATGTGGTTGACCGGCTCGTTGCTTTGATAAATAGAGATGCATCTGACTTTGCTGCTTGATAATCTTAACTTATCAATGCAATTTCTGATTTCTCAAACCAAACTCTAGGTGCTTGTTTCAACCCAAGTATGATCATGTTCAACTTGCATACTAGCAGTTGTCTGTTGTTGCTTTCAAATCCTCTAGGTTGCTCCATGTATACCTCCTCCTGCAAGTCTCCATTCAAGAACGCATTGTGAACATCAAGCTGCTTTATTGCCATCCTTTGTACAAAGCAATGGTTAACATAACTCGTATGGTAGTGGGCTTCACTACTGGTGAAAATGTCTCTCTAAAATCAAAGTCATACTCATGTGTATATCATTTTGCCACTAATCTTGCCTTGCATTTCTATACAGTTCCATCTGCATTTTTCTTCAATTTATAAGTCCATCTACAACCCACAAGTGATTTTTTCTTAGGTACTGGAACAAGACTCCAGGTGTTATTCCTCACTAGCGACTGATACTCTTCCTTCATTGCTTCCTTCCATTCAGCATGTTGTATTGCTTCTTCAAATGTTCTCGGCTCACATGGCTCATAATTTGTCAAATAGATCTTTAGCTTGAAAATTCCTTTTTTTGCTCTGGTCATCATGGGATGTCCTTGTTCTCTGAACTAAGCATTCACATGTGGACTATTATCTCTTGTTGTTTGGGAGTCATCTATTGTCGGTGAGGTTGTTGCAATGATGTAGTTCTCTTCTGAATTTTCTAAGTTATTATCTTCTGAATTATTGATGTCTGATGTACTACTTGATGAATCATTTTGATGCTCTCTAACTGATGTAACCGACCTCCTTCTTACATTTTACCCTGTACATATGAGTATAGCTGGAAGTGATCTCTGTGGATTATAAACTTTTCTTGTGACTTTTACCTCTTTATTAGCCAAAGGCAAGATTCTTTCATTAAATACTACATGTCCAGATATGATGATTCTTCCATCACCTGTCAAACACTTGTATCCCTTCTGGTTATTTCCATAGCATATGAATGTACAAGGTGATGATATGAAATTGAGCTTATTTACATTATATGGTCTTAGGAGAGGAAAGCACAAATAACCAAAGACTTTCAACCTATTATAATCTAGTTTCACTCCATATAATACTTCTCTTGGACTTTTGTACTCTAACATTTTTGCGGGCAACTGATTAATGAGATAAACAGCAGTAGAAAATGATTCTGACCAGAATTTAAGAGGTAGAGACCCCTGTGCATGTAAGGTTAGCCCTGACTCTACAATATGCATATGCTTCCTTTCCACTATTCCATTTTGCTGCGATGTGTAAGGACATGTATGTCTATGCAAAATTCCCTTAGTATTAAAAAATTCCTTTAATGATTTAAATTCAGCTCCCTTATCTGTTTGTATGATTTTATCTTTGGCTTCAAGTTGCCTCTCCACTTGATTAATAAATTGTTTCACTACCTCAAATGTATCTGAATTCTTCTTTAGAAAGTATATCCATATGTATCTTGTGTGCGCATCAAAAAAAGAGATATAGTAGGGGCTAGACCCCGTAAATCTGACTCAATTAATTTAGGTGGGCTACTGTAGACAGTATTAGATAAGTGAAAGGGTAGTTTATGACTTTTCCGCATTTGACATTGAGTACACACATAAGGTAACAACACATCTTTGCAAGAAACATTTATTTTATTCAATTTATCTTTCATTACACTTACAATTGGGATGTCCAAGTCTTCTATGCCAAATATCAAAAACATCATCAGGTTTTTGTGAAAATAAATTGCAACACCTTTCTTTACCTCTTGCTAGTGAGTCAGATACAAGATTGAATTTATACAGTCCATCATGCAGTGCTCCCTGCGGTAAAACTTCTTTAGTATTAATGTCCTTAATTAGACAAATACTCAGATGAAATTCAAAAAACACTCCATTGTCTTCAGCAAATTGAGAGACACTTATAAGATTTTTCTTAATTTTAGGTACTCTTAGAAGATTCCTTAGCAATAAAGACATATCACCCTTGTAAGAGCTAAAGCTAGCATTTCCTACATGAGTGATATTTAATGGTGTGCCATTGCCCATGTGTATAGAACTTTTACCATGATATTTAGCTCCTCCTAGATTCAAATTCTGCAGGTTGCAGATGACGTGATTGGTTGCTCCTGAGTCTAGATACCATCCTTCATCTTGAATATCTTCATTCTTGGCTAATTCAGTGACATTACTATGGTAGACGTGAGACTTATGGTGAGATTGTTGATCTTATTGTTCATTTGACTCAGATTTGCATTAGGTAGATACTCACTCTGGTTGTTTTGAATTGATGAGTTTTGCTGCGTATTAGTGAAGTTAGAATCAAACCTGTAGTAGCATTTCAGGGCAGTGTGCCCAAATCTTTCACAAATTTAGCACCTGGTTTTGCTACTACCATTTCTTCCACTGCCTCTTGATCTTACATGGGTTCTTCCTCTATTATAAGATTGATCAGATTTGAAATTTTTTGAACCTCTTCGAGCATTATTTATTTATTCACCTTTCTGAAAATAGTTGGGCTTTTTGATTCTTGATCTTGATGCATAGTTAATGGAAAATTCTTGACTGGGTGGATTTTTTTGCTCAGGCCTTCCTTCATATGCAAGAAGTATTGAAGTCGCTTATTATAGGGTAGGTGGTGTTTCTTTGGAAGATATAACCGCTACTACAGCTTCATAATCACTATCAAGTCCATTCAAGATTGTAAGCACATGCACTATTTCTGTCACCTTGTGACTAGCTGAGTCTAGAAGATCGCGTATGGATTCGATTCTACTCAGATATTCTCGAATTGTCTGATTATCCTTC
This sequence comes from Allium fistulosum, assembly GCA_030737815.1. NCBI lineage: Eukaryota > Viridiplantae > Streptophyta > Magnoliopsida > Asparagales > Amaryllidaceae > Allium > Allium fistulosum. Next base: position 369,197,061 of record CM060902.1, on the reverse strand, counting down.
CTTACTCCTTGCAACTGCCTTTTATAATGCATAATACTTGCACTACAAGGACGGCAGCAGATAGCGACGGCTTTTAGCTATCGCCGGCCGTCGTAGGCCGTCACTAGCCATCGCTAAAAGCCGTCGCTATTTACCTCGTCGCCCAATAGTATCGCGACGGCTTTAGCGACGGCTACGTCACCAAAATAGCGACGGCTCGCGACTGCAAATGTGCCACGTGGAAATTTTCCAACGACTAAATGGCGTCACTAGCCGTCGCTACGCGACACAAATTTTTTTCACTTTAGCCGTCGCTAGCCGTCGCTAATCTGCAACTTACAGGCCGTCGCCAGCCGTCGCAAGCCATCGCTAATCTGAAGCAAAATTTGTGTAGTTGCACAGCCATACACACTTCAAACAACAACCATCAAATACCATCATCACAGCCAATATACACTATATTCATCAACTATAACCATCATATATCCATCATATAACATCACTATACATTCAAACAATATAAAATCCAACCAAATCTCATTTTCAAATCCAACCAAATCTAACAATATAAAATCCAACCAAATCCATTAACCAGAATATGTACATAGTAACCCGAAATTTCTACATAATATCCCGACATATATATACATAATAGCCAACCAATTCTATCAACTAGAAGTTATCAAAATATATATATAATATCCTGAAATATATATACACCAAACCAACCAAAATGTGTATATACCAAACTATAACACGAGCAAACAAACATACCTACTCCTCGCCATCGCTGTCGTCCTCTCCAGGCATCCTCCCATGCTGTTGCAAATAAGCCGCAATCCGCTCATCCAGCTGTTGCTCAAAGAAACTCTTCCTCCAATCATTTATTTCTTCCACTGTCGCCCTCAACTGAGCAATCTCCGCCTCTTGCTGCGACCTCCAGTATGCACTCTGCATTCTCATCGCCTGTAAAATAGTTCATAACTATTTATATATTAGTATATATATAATATTATTAAAATTATTTAACTATTCATATGCATGAGTAAATTTATATATTAGTACATGTCAAAATTTACCTCCACATTTCCATAGCTATACCGTCGACTGGTCCGAGAAGGCGGGTCAATAATATCATCCCAAATATGGTTCTCCTCCTCTAACGTAAGCTCTTCCCGACCAGTGGACTGTGCTACACGAGCTCGCTTTGCTTCGTACCTCTCCTGCGATTACAAACAATTGTTTTACACGATAAAAACCGAATTTCAAAATTTTGAAAATAAAATAAGACAAAATATTGTTATTAACAATAAATTAATTTACCATTACTGATTGTGATTTGTCATCTGTCCACTCGTACGAAACATTGCTCTCTTCGTCAGTCCTCTCCACGGCATGCGTGGCCTTGAACAGCTCGGCCATAGTGGGCTCGCGGTTGTATCTCGCGGCCTGAAAATATATATATATTATTGCTAATCTGATTATAAAATATTGTAATAAAATGTAAACACGGTTTATAAATTTAATTACCAGCTCTCTCTTGTGCTCCTAAAAGGATTTGGAGCCACCACGATGCAATGCAGGATTTTATTCCTGTTTGCCCGGTTCCGCGCAGATAACTCTTACAAATTAAGATAAATTATCATGTATATATCTTGCGAGATTTATATTAGATTTAAATAATAAAGAAAACATATTTTACTTACTTTTGCTGCCGGACTGTCCCAAATCCAAAGAAATTCATTCCATACACCCTCACCCATCCAGTTCGGCTTTTTCCCTGCATTCTTAGCCTTGGACAATGTATCCCTGTAATTTTTTCTCATTCGTTTGTTCCAGTGATTTAAAAAAATGTCCAAGTCATCAGGGTCAACGCGGACTGCAGCCTATAAATTAAAATTATTTTAAGTTATATACATTATATTAATTTACAACTGAAATTCAAACTACTACTTACAAGTAAATCCGCCTGTATTGTGTTTTTGACGTGAGGGGGGATGTCGTCCCAGCGAGGCCAACAACCATCCATGCGGCTCTGAAATGCCTTTCTCGAAACCTGTAAAATATAATCTGATGGCTCCACCTCAAAGCCACTGCAAAAGTTATGATATACATGTTTAGTGGATTTTAAAACTTATACTTTAAATAAAATTGATACTTACCCAGCACTTCTAGGAACAACTTCTGCAATCGGACGTAAGTCCGGTGCAGTGCCACTACCACCTGCACTGGGAGATGGGAATGGCGTGACATTACCACCTACACTCCATCTCCTGCCAGACATATCTGCTATAGAAAAACAATATCATCAGAGAACAATTATAGAAATTCACTACTACATAGCATGTTTCAATCACTTTCACAGAAACAATTATAAAAATTTACTAGTACAAAACATGGATAAAAATTATATAAATAATCATCACAGAACCATAATAGAAATTCACTACTACATAGCATGTTTCAATCACTTTCACAGAACAATTATAAACATTTACTAGTACAAAACATGGATAAAAATTTACTAAATGATCATCACAGAACAATTACAGAAATTTACTATTACATCGCATGTTTCAATCACTATCACATAACAATTATATCAATAACGATCAGTCTTCATCGTTTTCTGATTCAGACTCAGTCTCGTATTCTATCTCATTTTCTTCGGTACTTTCGAATGCATCAAATAGGACGTTCGATTCATCATTCAAAGGCCCTACATCAATATCATCAGTTATTATTATTTCTGTATTTGATTCAAGATTGGCTTGATATGCTGCTTCATCTGGAATATTATTTCCATCAAACGTAAACCTTGGTTTCGTTTTGAAAACAGCGGACCAATCCGCTTTATCTCTTTTCAAAGATGGATACGGAGCAAAATAAACTTGTAACGCTTGCTTGGCTAATACAAAAGGATCGTACTTATAGTAGTGTGATGTATGCCTTATTTCAATAAGTTTGTACTCTTTATGCACGTTGATTCCGGAACCAGGAACGTTACTGAACCAATTGCACTTAAATAAAAAAACCTTTTCTAAAGGTTCAACATAATATGTCAACTCTAGAATCTGTGTTAAGACGCCGTAAAAATCTTTTAAATGCTCATCTGGATCATCACTGCCTTTGACAAATACCCCGCTGTTATATGTTAATTTTTCACCACCGTAATCTTTCGTGTTGAACTTAAACCCGTTGACGAAGAATATTGGATAAGTCTTCACATTTCTTTTCGGTCCAATCGTAAGATGTCTTAAGCCTTCATCAACGACACAGTTTCTTGGCTCATAAACATAGTTCAAAAACCATTTGGCAAATTCTTTACTAAGATCGCCAGATGGATACTGTGATTCGTAGATACTGCATATATGTAATATGTGTTATTATTATTATGTACGTACAAGTAAATTACAAGTGAATTAATTATTACCTGACAAATGGTGCGACTTCGACATAATTTAAAAGAACATACGTGTGCGCTACATGGTGGTCTCTATCGTCCAACCATATTTTCACACATTTTCCACCAGGTCTACCATGTTGTCTAAAAACATATAACATTGTTTGAGAAGAATTTTGTTCAACGACTTCCTCATTTCGAGGAACAGTTACAAACGATAAGTTCACATCGTCCTTGAAGTAGTGAGAGAAAAAAAACGAGGCTTCTTCTTCAAGATACGATTTGCATATCGAACCCTCAACTCGGGCTTTTTGTCAAATCTTCTTCTTCAGATGATTCAAGTACCTATTAAGATATTTATTACATATTTAGATATACAAATTTGAATTTGAAATTGACATGAACATTGCACATGTTTTACCTCTCAAACGGATACATCCATCCATATTGCACAGGACCTCGAAGAAGTGCTTCAGATGGAAGATGAATAGGTAAATGCTCCATTACGTTAAAGAAACCAGGCGGAAGTATTTTCTCCAGTTTGCATAACAGTATGGGTATTTCTACTTCAAGTTTACGTATATGATCCACCTTTAATGTTGTCGAACAAAGCTGTTTATAAAACAAACATAACTCTGTTATGACGTTCCATACTTTTACGGGCAATAGTTCTTTGAAAGCCACGGGCAGTAAATATTCCATCATGATATGACAATCGTGACTTTTCATCCCACTAAGTTTACTATTTTTGAAGTCAACACATCTATGAAGATTGGAAGAAATCCCATCGGGAAATCTTAATTCTTCCACCCACTTTAGCACGAGTTTTACTTGCTTATTGTCTAGCTCATAGCATGCTTTCAGTTTTTTATTGTCATTAGGCTTCGTATGAAGTTCCGGCCGCTTACAATAGTTTGCTATATCAAGCCTTGAATTCAAATCGTCCTTGGTTTTGCCCTTTACATTCAAAATTGTATTAAACAGATTATCAAACACGTTCTTTTCGTTGTGCATCACGTCAATATTATGTCGGAGTAAGAGATCTTTCCAATATGGTAACTCCCAAAATATACTTTGTTTGCACCAATTATGAATGTCTGACTTTCCTGGGATTTCAGTCTGGACTCCAGTTTCATGTATCTTTGGATAGTCCCTTACAATTCCGTATATTTCCTCGCCTGACCAAACCTTGGGTGGTTTCAGATTCTCTTCTCTGTTAGCTATGAAAATTTTCTTATCTCTTCTAAAAGTATGATTGGGATGAAGAAAACACCGATGACAATCAAACCACGAAACTTTCTTCCCATATCGTAACGAAAATGCTCGTATTTCTTCCATACAATAAGGGCATGCTAGACGACCGGCCGTACTCCAACCAGAAAGCATCCCGTATGCAGGAAAATCATTAATAGTCCATAACAAAGAAGCGAACATACGAAATTTTTTTTTCCTTGATACATCGTAAGTTTCGACTCCTTCATACCACAGTTTCTTCAACTCTTCGATCAATGGTTGTAAATAAACATCAATTCCTTGGGTTGGATCATGAGGGCCGGGAACGACAGTGGTGAGAAACATATATGGTGTCTTCATACACATCCATGGAGGTAAATTATACGAAGTAACGATAATTGGCCAGGATGAATATTTACTACAAAACTGTGAAAATGGTGAAAATCCATCCATACATAAACCAAGTCTAACATTACGGCTTTCCGCAGCAAATGCGGGATAAGTCTTATCGAAATGTTTCCATGCTTCTCCGTCGGATGGATGTATCAAAGTTCCTTCTTCCGTTGTTCTCACACTATGCCATCGCATATGACAGGCCGTAGCAGAAGATGCATATAATCTTTGAAGTCTGGGAGTGATGGGTAAATAATGCATTCTCTTGTACGGGACTTCTTTCCCTTTCTTCTTTCTTGGTTCGTATCTTTCTTCGTTACATATTTTGCATTTTCTGAGGTTAACGTCGTCTTTCCAATACAACATGCAACCTTTCACACATGCATCTATCTTCTCGTACGGTAGACCGAAAGCGGACATTAATTTTTTTACTTTATAATGACTATCGCACATCAGATTATTGGGTGGCATGTGTCGTTTTGCAGCTTGTACAACTGCTGTAAATGCAGCTTCCGTAAGGTTGAATTTTGATTTCATAGTTATGTATTCGGCGGTTACTGAAAGTTCGGTTCCGCTTTTACATCCGTCCCACAACGGCCTCTTAGCAGAATCCAACAAATCGTATATTTTTTTAGCTCCCGCAGTCGGTTCTTCTTCGACATTTTCGTCTTCATCGACAGCTTCAGTTGTAGGAAACATTAATCGTGCTGCATCATCCACCATATTTTCTATCGGATTCGTCATCATATTACCATCCTCTAATAGTTCAGTATTAGGTGTAGGTTCAACAAGTTCTCCATGACGATCCCAGAAATAATAATCAGGCACGAAACCATATTGATACAAATGTACTTCAACTATATCCGGTTTCCAATGCTTCAAATGTTTGCACTTACTACACGGGCAACGAATTTCTGTGTTATTTCGGTTATTCTGTTTAGCAAATCTAATAAATTCGTATACACCGTTGTAGAAATGTTGCTTTATTGATCCCTTCTTTCCAGTTCTGACTTCATACATCCAAGTACGGTCGAGAAAATAATTGAACATTTTTCCTGATTTGAAAATGTATGTTAGACAGTTTAAATCATTAATTTTCAACCACTCTCCATTGTAAACAGTTCACTGTTGCAGAAAATTCAAAATAAAAACTTCACTTTATTTTTTAATTTTGTAGTATTTTGGTTTTCACTTCAGTGGTCAGTCATCCTACTTCCCTATACAAACACAATAATGTAATTACATTTTATAAATCATTTCAGATTAAACGGTTCAACAAAATTTCGGCAGCACTTCCCTTTTGTTCCCTGTATCGTACACAAATGCGTGTACACAGGGAACGTAAAGGAAGTGCTATCGAAATTTTGTAACCGTTTAAAATGAAATGATTTATAATATGTAGTTACTTTATTGTGTTTGTAACTTATCCAATATAGGGACAAATCCGACAAATATTGTATCAGATGAATATAAATGTCCGTTCCGTTACCAAAACGAACATCCATATAACGATCATATACAACACTTGCCAGACGGGGCCAAAGCCAATCTAAGAGATAAAAAAATTTCTTTAAATTTTATCAAATATTGTTGTTCTTTTCAAATTTTGACAATGTTTTAACTATTTAAATTTTATTTAATAAATTTGTATATTTAAATTTTAGTTCAACATTCAATTAACAATTTTAGTTCAATATTCATTTCTTTATTTTTTTACGACATAGATTTTAGCGGAATATTTGTTGTTGTTATATTCATTTCTTAATTTCTTTACAAACTAGATTTTAGTACAATATCAGTTGTTTTTAAAGTCATTTCCTAATTTTTTAAAAAAAAAATTAGATATTTGCAGAATTTTTAATGTTCTCATATTCATTTTTTAATTTTTTGTATAAACTTTATTTTTGTACAATATATACAACCTTTTGCATTTTGGCCGTCGCTAGCCATCGCTAAAATTATTAAAATGGCCGTCGCTGGCCGTCGCTAAATCAACAAGATAAATAGAAGAATTATCAATGAAGATAATTAGAAAACAATAAAAATCTAAGTATTAAATAAAAATTTGTCAATTTAAATTCACTTAACAACTTAAATTTGTAATTTATCAATTTCATAAACTATGAAATACTTTCATGTAAATTTATCAATAACCAAGTTAATCATTAATATACACTATTTTTTCACCTAAAACAACTAACCATGTTAATCGCCAAGACTAATTATCTACATCAACCATTTATTCAACTTGATCATGATAAACTAATTAATGTAATACTTAATTCAAGTTCATGATAATAAACTAATTAATCTACCAAATCAACATACAATACTACTAATACCTAATTTAACAACACTACTAATACCCAATTTAACAACAAATCTCAATTTTACAACAAATCATAATTGAATTAGGGTTTAAACTAAACCTAAAAACATCAAATTTACATTCAAACAAGAGATTAGGAGCATACCGACACAAATTTGGATGATTTGGAGGCGTTGAAGGCTGGGGCGGCGGCTACGGTGACGGGGGGCGATGGATTGGGGGAAGGAGGAAGGTTTTGGGGGAGCAAGTGAAGTGAATCTGCTGCTCTCGGCTCGGATCTGTATATTGCGTATAGCGACGGCTAGCGACGGCCTCTTTTTTTAGCCGTCGCTAGGCTCCGCCGCTATACGAAGCCTTTCTAGTAGTGTTGCTGTCGACTGTGAGTTGAAATTCTGTTGAATAGTAACCCAAACTGATAGAGTTAGGGGTATGCCCTAGGGGCAATTATGAAATTTGTTACATATATCTAAGTCGTTGACCAATCTTGTTCGAAATAAAAGGTATTTTCTTCCTATTATATACTTGATATAATATGATTATATTAATTAATTAACTTAAATAAAAGTATATTTAATAGAAAATACATAAATGGTATATTTTGTGATAGTAGTTACAAAGTGTTGTAACCATGTGTAATTTATCACAATGAAACAAATATATCATTTTAAATGTTCCTAGTCAAGATGCATCGAGGCTTGATATCAATGTATCCGTTGAGACTAGAGTACGTAACGCTCTCGAAATGTTGGGTAGTGTATTACTCATGACTGCTGAGGGAACCAAGGGGTTACGTACTAATAGTTATTGGATAACTATGGAACGATTCCCTCGATAGTTTTCTGTTGGTTAATATAACTAAGGTCAAACAGAAAATATCGATGTGACTGATTTACATAGTTCTCTCGACTTGAGAATGCTGTGGATCTTCAATATGAAAGCTCCGCTTTGGTTAAAGCCAAATCATGGCATGGCGTACATCGAGTGACTATAGTTGGATCGAGTGGAAGTATTAGAAGTGAAGCACTATTCAAGAGAGGATTCGTCTCCTCAGTTATATGCGGTTTGTATCACGGTCAACTCAAGTCAACTCAAAGTCAAAGTCTCTGGCCAGAGCATTTTGGTTAATAATAATTGTTATTATTGAACCAAGGACTTTGTATTTAGACTATAAAGTTGAATGTGGATGAGGTTGGAATTTTGACCATTACCAAATTCTATAATTCCAAAGTAATATAGTTTTGACAAAGAGAATTGGTGTAAACAAATGTCACAACCAGGTAACGCTTATTAAACTAAAATTGGATTTTACCGAAAATGAGTAAGCGATAAATTTGGCCATAATGTCACACCACCTATTAAGTGACGTGTGAACGTTAACATTAGAATAGTTCGATATTAATCACTGACCAAATTACACCCAAGAGTTACACAGCTGAAATGATGAATTCCCTTAAGACCGAACGATTTAACTAGTTTATAATTGTTATAAATTAATTAAATTAATTAATATTTATTAAATATTAATTATAAAATTTGAATATGATTTGAAAAATAAATAATGTTATATATATTTATAATAGTTATAAATATATCGATCGATATACGATATCGACAAGCGATTAAATTAGATTTAATTGCATAGTATTTTGGCTTGGGCTTAGATGGGTTTAAGGCCCATCATTAGGGCTGCAAAATTTCGTTTTTGGGAAGGTCTAGGGGTGGCTAAAACTTTGGGAATTGGTTTGGAGATAATGGGTTGAGATCAAGTAAGAATGGGTAAAAAGGTTTTCTTCGTTTCCCTCTAATACAACCCTATATAAGATAAGTGAGAAAGGTTAGTACACAAGGTTGATATTATTTCATCTAAACAACAGTTTACAAAATCATACAAGGTAAGGTTTTGTAAGAAATCCCAACATATGATAGGCCAAGGATTTGGCAGGTTGTGCGAGTTGAAAGATTGCACGTAATAATTGTTCATGGGGAATCTTGTATGAATCTCCAAAATATTTTTTGAAAGGTCTGTCATCTAATGACATATTTATGTTTTGAACATAATTTTCGTAAATTAAAATTAGTTTTATAAATATAAAGGTTCATGAAGTGTTTATGAATCTCTATTCTATTTGCACTAAGAAACAATTGTTGTTTCAAGATATATCAACTTCATTGTGAAGAAATTTCTTTGAGAAATTTTTGGTAGTTAAATGGAATTGGGTATGATCCATGGATAGAACTGATTATATGAGATGAAGTGAAATTAACTAACCTAAATAAACACATAGCATTAGAATGTCTAATAAGTATTCTCGTACATCGAAGAGAAACTATGAGTTTCTCATTAATGTCGAAAATATACATTACCCTCGGTTGTTCAATTAAACCATTAAGATTGTTGACTCTATATGGTATGATGCGCAAATCTGAAAGAATTCCAAGTACGCTATCAAAATATGATTTTGGTGGTTGTAACCAAAGAGATGTGATCCATCGGCCAAGATTGTGTCTTTATTGAAAAGACTAATGCGGTTGGAATTAAATGAGCAATGTTGATAAGAATAATATCGCAAATTTCAATTATTGAAATTAGCATAACAGATTCGGTATTCAACATGCTCAAGTTAATTCAGATTTACTTACAAAATTATCGCTCGATAAGACTTAGTGTTTGGTACTTATGTATTGAAACAGAAAATTCTAAATAATGATTTAGAGTAAGCCATTTACACATATTAACCAAAAATGCCTCAAACACTACAAGAAAATTGAGTTTTAACTGCAATCATAGTCAGCGTTTAAAAGTTTAATGCTGTAGAATGCGTTTGTGAGAAAGTTGTTTCAAGGGTTCAACGCTGACAAAACTATTAGTGTTTATTTTGTTTGCGGCCGCATACATCGGTGTTTATTTCGTTTGCCGCCACTTCTCATTTACTTGGAGAAAAAAGAAAATACGTCGATTTCCAGTTTCCATTCCCTCCCCCAATTTCTAGTTTCCATTCCTCCCCAGTTTCCAGTTTCCATGCATCGATTTCAATTTCAAGACCAGAAATCAACTTCCTTCATCCACCGCTTCGATTTTGGTTGAGCATCTCTGTCGTCGATTTCGATTTTGGTAGCCCTAAACTCAGCGGAACGGGAAATTGGTGAGCGTTTTTTCTCAACCCTTGTTTTCAGTTTAAGTTAGAATAGTTTCGAATTATCAAATCTTGCTTATCAGATCGAGCTTAAAGTTTTCCCTAGTTTTTGTTCAATATTTATCGATTACAATTGTATGAAACTTTTCTTAACCTCTTTGATGAAATTTCATTTCTAGTTGAGTTATATTCTTTCTGATTTTAGTAAGTACATCTTATTTCATTTCTAGCTGGTCTGGTTTGGTTTTTGTTTGTTGGGGATCCACCATTTCTTAATTCGTGTAGGCATTATGATGAATTGATCAATACTCATTTTCATGCTCTAGATATTTTATTATTAAATTTTTATATCATTATACCTAGATTATATTCATTAAATTATCTCATTTTGAGACGTTATTATTAATACAGTTGAAAATAAGATTAAACTCCTACAATTTGCAGTTAAAACTTTGATATGAAGTTATGATATTTTAAAATGTTAATTATGTAGCCCACTGATAGTTTGGAAAAATTTGAAAATATTTGACATGCTCTGTGATTTGCTTTATTGAATTGAATGGTCAGTCTTTGTTTGTTAATTTATAAATGCTGGCCATTATGGTACACCATTGTTGATAAGGAAAATTTTCAAATTGTTTGATATATTTCATTAATTTCTCCATTAAATTCAACGGCCAATTTTTATTAGTTAATATCTAAATACCGATCAATAAGGTGGAACATTGATGGTAAGGAAAAAATTCAAGATGTTTAACGTATTATACTAATGCTTCATTTAATTAAATAATGGTGTATAACTTCGAATTTTGTAAGTGTTATATTCTATTAGTATTCGACTGCATGATACGAATGAAATAGCTTCTTGCTAACTCTGAATCTTTGTGAAAAGTTAGGAAGATTTTATAGGGTAGAATGCTAAACGCAATATAAATTAATGCTGCAAAATTAATTACTTTTTGTCACAAACAATGAATAGATGTTGAGGCAAATATGTGGCATAATAACAAATAGATAAATATAAGTAGAATTTGGTTGAGAAAATAGGATTAGATCCTATATTCAAATGGATTTTATTAATATTGAATAGATCAGGTCATAATTATTAGAAAAAAGTGCAAGGAGCTGTATAGCAAGTGTCCATGTATCTTTGTTTATACACACACGGAGATGTATTCAATAATAATGGGATCCAATGACCGTGATATACTGTGCCAAATTTTATGTTTTATTTTAAGCATCTAAATTGACTTTCCATGTGTGTGTGTGTTTGTAAAGCATGTACATTCACTCACAAGTATTTTAAGTCCTTCACTCATGCTATCCCAACACAAATTTCCAAACTATGGTTCGAATGCATATTGATATTTGGGAGATATATAGGATAAGAATGTTAAAAGACGACTTTGGGTGCAAAATGAAAAATTAAAACTCTAATTTAAGAAAAGCTAAACATTTTAGTTGAGATTAACTAAGAGAAAAACACAATTTGAGGAAAGATTCAAATTTTAACATGATAGGATTGGTTGATAAGAGCTGTGTTTTTTGTTGCCTAAATTTTGTCAAGTTTTATTTTAGCATGGTGGCGATTATCTTTAGTTTTTTACTTTATACAAACATAAGGGTTATTTGATGTTTTTGAATGTTTCTATCACACATAATTTTCAATTGGAATTGCAGAGATTTTATGTATTTGTACACAGATTTATGCACTTCACGTATATATGCAATATATACTCCTATACCTGTGGATGTACATAACATATTTATAGATTTTTGGTGCATTATTATATTTTTCAACGTTTCCCTCATTTTTCATTAAACATTTTCAAGTACAGTCATTACATAAAAGAATATAAATAACCAATTTTACTCCTCTAAGCAAAGATGACAGAACAATTAGGTTTGATTACATTTTTAGCAATGTTTGAATATGATATGATTAAAATGATTTTACTTAGCAATTAGATTAGTGTACACAACTATTATAGATTATTGTTAAGGCTATATATAGATATAATCTAATGATTAATGCATCCAAATTAGGATATTTTTGGGTTTATCAAAGTTTGTATAATTAAGGAGAATAAGGCAATTCATATGTAAGAAGTCAGGTCTTTTGATGTTAGGTAATTTTTCATATAAGCTTGAGTGTGCACTCTATCATGCACGAGGTAACTCTGTAATGGTAATCTACCGGTATAGAACTTACAAATCATCTAGAATGCACAAATTCATAATCTTTTATAAGAAACTAGAAAGTAATTTGGACAATGTGTGTCAAAAATACCTTATAGTTTTCACTAAACTGTGCCCTCTAAACTATAGCTTGATGTAAAAAGTAGCTTCATCACAAGATGTCCTAACTCATAAACTACCACTGTGGTAGCTCACATTGCAAAAGTCAATTATGTAATGCTCATGAACTCTATTGATGTGCATCAGAAATGGTGCTTATAACACGGAGTTCCATGCTTCTGTGTGATTGCTTTTAAGCATACAAATGATAATCTATCACTTACAACTGCATTATAGATCAGCGTTTAAGCAGTAAATGCCGTTAAAAGTTATTTCAACAGAAATATATCTATTGGAAACGCTGACAAATCATTAGCGTTAAAGCAGAAGAGAGAATAAGTAACAGAACTCTTTTAGGCCGCCTCTTTATACCACTACGCATCTTCCCCAAAATAATTTATCTCCAAAAAACATTACCTTTTATTCATCCTCTGAATTTCTCCAAATCTTAGGCAGTTCTCTCATTCATACTCATCCTAGGTAATTTCTTCCTACGTCGTTCGAAATCATCTTTTTGGCGGCTAAAGAGCGACGACAACCCCCTAAATCAATTCGTAAAAATTGAAGAACCGTAATCAAACCCGTTGGCTTCGAACTTGAGAACACATCTACCACCGTCATAACCATCAATCGTTATGCCACCACTTTCTCTAGTTATCTAATTTTCTCAATAGTAAGCAGACTCGATTATGCATTAACTAAGGTAATTTTCTTTTATTTTCTTTTAGTTAAAGCTGAATATCCATTTAAAAGTATAGTCATTTGTGTAGTGAGAAATTTGCTTGGTAATTGTGGTCTTGACAATAAGAACGAGATTACGTTGAAGACAAGCTCGTTGTATACAAAATTGTATGATATTGCAGTCGGTGGTGGTCAGTAGTCGGTCTACGCTGTTAGTGCTAATATACAGATTTACATATTGCCATATATAAACACAAAACACAACATGATTGCTATATTATATTATAACTAGTGATAAAATATTGTTAACGTAATGCTTAAAAATTAAGTTACAAATTAATGAATATATTTACATGATTCATTTCTTTTCAGCATAATCAGATTTATCAATTTATGGTTTATAAATGTTTTATGGGATGATATTTGAATCTTGGGTGATGGAGTAGGAATTTCATGGTAATATCATAATACATAGGTCTTTTTATATCTGAATATATACTCAGCAAAAACCTAAACGCTGACCCATTCATGTATGCACGAAAGACCTAAAATTTTGTGAAATTATCAACAGAAAACAAACAAATATAAGGAAGAGTATATAACATTGTAGAGTAACATTGTAGAGTATATGTTGATTTTCAAAAGTTTTTGTTGAATAATATTAGTATTAAAGATGCCATGACATGTTTACACTTTTGGTTTTATATCATGTATTTTGTGTCTTGTTACGTATGTAAAAATATGATGTCTACTGTGTCACACTTTTGGTTTAATATCATGTATTTTGTGCATTTTGTTATGTATGTAATAATATGATGTTTATAGTCCTTCTTTTTCATGTTTAATATCTTGTATTGTTACTTATAATAGTGGAATATATAGTTTTCTTAAGTTCAGTTTGTTGCTGCATATGTACTTCAATGCACTGTCTTTTTGTTGCTTATAATAGTGGAATGAATACATTGTTAGATTGCTGCTGCATATGTACTAAAAGAATCATCTGTGTTTTTGTTTTGCATCTTTTTGGCAACAAATCTCATATTGACTTCTGCACTTTATTGATTTCAGTGCTGCATCACAAATCTTTTTTGTTAGTACACATTTTGTATATAATATTTGTCAACGCTATTTCCGACATTACTTTAGTTCTTATACATAGTAGTTGTTTCATCATATCTTTGCATTGTACCTAGGTACTGAAAGTAAGAAGCCTTACAACATTTTGAAGAAATGGGATCGTTGGATGATAAATTATGCAATCAAGACCTCTTCAAAGCAACCATTATCACCCCAACAAAGAAAACCATAATGCATGTAAAGAGAAAAGCTTAAGAAAGGAGTTCTAATGCAGAGGCAAAACTGAATGAACAAGCTGCAAAAGCCTCTGAGAATGCAGAACACATAATGTATGCTTGAAAGTGTTCACTATCATTTTGTTTTGGACTTCAGCATTGAATTTTTTTTATATATATATAGGCAACAAATATGTATCTTGCCTAGAGCAACCAAATGCCTGGAACCGGCTCTTACTTTCATCCATCCTATTGCACAGCACACACATAGTTAGTTTTGATTTTTTAACTGTGTAGTTAGTTTTGATTTTGTAGTTAGTTTACTTTAGGAATAATTAAACTGATTTTGTAGTTAAAACAGTGCATAATCTTTTTTTTAAGTTAGTAGTCATAAAGGCATAAATTTTTAATAGGCATTGAAATTTTAACCGGAATAAAGGGAGTAAACCTTTGCAGATTCCTTCAAGGCGTGTTGTAGGCTATTTGCATGATTTGATGAATGGCACCGAGTGCTACAAGTCCATGATAGTGTATGTTGTTATGAAACACTATTTTTTGTTTTCGGGTAGTTATAGAATTTAATGTCATTTTAGGATATTACATTCAAGCAAGAACACTTTATGTTTGTTTATCTTCCTACTAAAATCACACTGGCATTATTTTCCCTTATGGTTAATTGACTTATATCTTACTTTACATTTTTTATACTGTCATGTAAGTATTAGACCAATTAGGGAAATGATTGTCCTGCATAATAATTTACAGTAACCTGATCTAGCTTATAATAGCTATGCTATGTCAATTTTACTTAGTATTTTTCATTAACGAAAAGAAGATCATCCGGTTTTGAGTTTGATTATCATATTGTTTTGAGATGCTAAAGCATTCTTGATACATAAAAGTTACATCTTTGGTTTCTAATTCAGGTGTGCTGGATTTTTAAGAATATAAAATTTAAACAATTTTTGTCATTTGTAAAACTTATTTTCTTTTGATTTGTTAAAACTTTCATGTTGGTCTGGTAGCTCTCTGTTTCTGGGTACTGTATCTGGGTATGAATTATGAAAATACAAGTAACTAGGCTACACTATGTTATCAATTCTGCATGTTTTCTTTATTTGTATGTTGCGAAAATATACGGTGGAGAGAGGGGAGTTGATAAGATAATTAGTACATATAGAGAGGATATAGTGGACCAAATATTAATATGCAAAACCTTATGTAAGGAAAATCATTTGCTTAATGCCTGAAAAATTGGATACACACACTTGTGTAGTTGGATTATATATATATATATATATATATATATATATATATATATATATATGTATACACATAAGTAAGTTAGCTTCAGTGCTAGTCTCTTTTGGTTCTTCAATCACAGAAAGGGTGTTTTATCGATCTATTCAGAATCTCAGATTCAGTATTATATTTTGGCTTTGCATTATGGCACCTGTTTTCAAACTTAATACTTGAAAATTCGTATGTTGTAGCAGTAACCAAATGTAGTATAAAAGAAGTGCACAACTACAGTTTGATGAAAAGTCCATCATATCATTAGTTTCGTACAATTCGTATGTTGTATGCAGTAGCAAAATTTTATACTAATAATAATATCTAATTTTCACAGGAAGGAAATGAATCCAATATGCATATGTGGGGCAGGACCATGTTTAATAGAGGAATGTGACAAGAAACCAAATGAAGGAAGACAATATTATGTTTGTCATATTGAAAGGGTAATGGAATTTAACTAATATTTTAGTAATTTTTGTTTTAATCGAGATAATAATTATGGATTAGCATGTCTAATATGCTCTTATTTCAATAATTATTATTTTTTGGTAGGAACAAGGAGCATGCTACCATTTTCAATGGTGCAATAGTTCTAACATAGAAGTCTACCCAGGATCTATGAATGATGATTAGGTAATAAAGTGAATTCTTTGTTTAAATTAGTAGCATAATATTGCATAATGTCATATGTATTATACTGCATAGTAGCATATTCAAGCATCTAGTAAATGAATCTATACTAATAAGTTAATCAAATTAAACAATAGTAGCATTTGTTCTCTCTACGAAATATTAAACAAATTAATCAATAAGAATGGCTACCCATCATCAAAACGGTGAACTACACATAGTTTTTAGATCGTTATATCGGAAGACATTTAAACATGTCATTTAGACATACATTGAAGATCCTTTATTGCTAGGTTAAGTTGGCTTATAGCTAAAATATTCTGGGGTAAAGACACAAGTCTCCTTTATTGCTAGGTTAAGTTGGCTTCTTATCTACCTTCTTTTCATTTTTTGTGTTTTCGCATGTGCTTGCGTGTGTTTGTGCAAATATAATATGTCATGGGCATCTTGTAAGATAAATTTTTGTTTGTTCAAAAGTTCAAAATTCTGTTTGGGAATTAGATACTTCCCTTTGCATCTTTTAGAAACATGTCAAAAGGTTCCTTGTATGGTCTGTCTAGATGATGATCTTAATGATATCAATTTCATTTTTCTCGTAAATTTTGAATCAATTTCCTTGTATGGTTCCTTGTGTGCCTTCTATGCATTTCAAAGTTGATTACACCACATAGAAAATCAAAACATGCAAATACGATTGTTTTGTGAGCATCAAATTGCAAAGTTAATAGCTTGCAAAGTTAATGTAAAGCAATTTGCTTATGTGCTCATCTTCACAATTTCCTGATTGTCTAACATATGCATCATTGTTTTTGAAGTTCACATGCAAAAAATTTCTTTCCTTTTCTTTTGTTATTTTCAAGTTTCAGTATATTTCCTTAGCCTTAGGTAACTTCAAACTGTCTTTAAATTCGAATAGGAAATGTGAGTCTATCACATATAATTGTCTTTGACGTAGAATGTAATTTAAAACACCATCAAAACATACTTTTGTTGTGTATGGATGTTTAAGACCATAAAAATGAATGTAATGATGTCAGACACATTTCGCCTATTTGCAAAGTTTAGTAATATTCTCCCTTTGTATAAAATCAAGTCATTAATAATTTTATACTTCTCAGGACATAATTCAGTCCCTGTGATTCTTTCTTTTTTATCTCATGACCTCTCTGCATGGTTTTAGATAATAAAGGAGATTGCAACAGAACAAAATAAATTCAATGGCATTGACAGCCTAGTTAGTTTACGATTCATGCATCATTAACAGTTTACCACTACGAAATTTTTAGTTGTTGCACCCATTAAGGGGGCTGTTCAGCTAACTTGTATTTGTTTTTTTAATTTGACTTTCATTTTTAACATACAGTTTGTTCAAAATTTAAGGCATAAGCAATCACTCAATCAAATACTGTAGAATAGCAAATAATAATAATCATATATTGCATACTATTTATCATGTTAAAGGCCCAGATAGATTCATGATCTCAGTAATTGTCAAGGGTTTCAGCAATAACATAGCGATTTTGCAATCGATGCATTAGGCATTACAGTTAAATAGTAAATAAGTTAAAGCGAGTGGTATAATATGATAAGTTAAATTGTCAAGAGAGATGCAACAGTCACTACCATGTATTTAGTTTTTTCTATTCAAAAGGAAAAACATCATAGATGGTTGCCTTTAACTCTCATATTTTGATAATATTTCTTAAATCTGCATGTTTTTATAAAAAGCAGTATAAGGTGAAGCAGACTAATGAATTAATCCACAGAAATTTCACGTAATGAATAATACTGTGCATAAACAGATGGATGAGATTATGAAGACAACTTGTTAACCTTGAGGTGAAATTATTTACTTGACCTATACAAATTTCGTGAAATTATATAAAATTATGAAAATCAACATATAGTGTAACTTTTGAAATGCTTTACACTTAAAGAAATACTATATACAATACTATATCCTCAACTGTCACTTGTATCTTTTCTAATTTCTACTAACTGAAATTGAAAAGAGCATGTCACACAACAGAAAACAAACAAATATAAGGAAGAGTATATAACATTGTAGAGTAACTATTTCCCTTTATCAATATTTCAATATAGAGTGTACTCAATAGTAATTGGTAACAATTTCTCTTCAGCAATGTAGAGCGTGTGTGTGTATTAGCAGAAGGTCCTACTTCCCTACGATCACATTAAGATTGATTGGTATATCTTGTTTTATATGTATTCCTCTTTCTTTTAGATTTCACTATAAATTAATGAGAGTGGTTGGTTGTATTATGTGAATAAAATATGCTTTAAGTCTATTACAACAGTCAGTACCAATATGGTTTTCCTGATTATACCAATGAAGACAAATGCTAATTTGCAGTTGGTTCCTGTTAAATGTCTTTGTTGTGCAGACATATTCTTTCAGATGGTACTAATGTCCTTCCTTTTGTTTTCTTAATTGTAAAATATTTTAATAACAGGTCAAACAGTTATATATATATATATACAAACACATATACATACACATACATACACACACATGGAAACCCTTAAATCCTTTGCAACCGTTAGATATGAAGCAGCAAGGTTCTCAAAAATAGAATTTAAATTATAAATCGTAATGTTCAAACATCAAAATTGATATGGGATTGAAATTGTAAATCGTAAATTCAAAAATTCATATTATAAGGTTTGTACATAATTTGAAATCGATCTTGATGTTTGACTTGAGAATGTAGATACACTACTCTGTCCTAATTAACTATTAAGCCTGTGACATCTGTACTGCTTTTCAATGCAATCCATAACTTCGATCTCGAACATATTGATGCCGACACTGCGTTGCAACTTGCTAAGGATTTCATCTATCTGTTTCTATCCAACACTTTTTTAGGAGCTTTTGTAAGTTTTGAATGTTCATATTTTCCCTTTCCTTGTGGATCTCATAATATTTAGCTATGATTTTGAAATATCATATGCGGACTGGATTGCTCAGTGCATACATCATCAAAAGGTTATATTTTGCCAGGTTTGTTTGATCAATTTCTTTAATGAAGGAAAATGGAGACTTGCTAGTCATAAACTAATACCCATGAATTTAGTGTTATTTGATGTTTGGTATTTTATGTTCCAGGCACTCTACTGATCGTGAAGTTGCACTCATGATGCTTATGGAAAACCTATCATACATGCTGGCTGAAGGGTTTTCTTTCTTTTTTCCAATAACGTTAATATTTTAATTTTACAATATTAAGATGATATTAGATGCAAACTTGCTTTCTAGATATTGTGCATTTGTCTAATTTTGTATGCAGTTGGTTTATAAATTTTATCTCTCTTTACGGGTTTATGTAAACTTTGTTCATGGATATTGTGTTCAACTTATTTTATGGAAGTGATTAATAGTTATGCTTTTATTTTACAATTTTTAGTTTGATTTGTTTATGTTATGTACATTAACTGATTAAAATATAATTAAATGTAGTTTATATTAATGATATGTGTGAATATTGCAATGGCACAACATTGCTGTCAATTCTTTGGAAAAAAATGCATATCCCTACGACATCGTTTATACATTGCTGTCAATTCATTGGAAAAAAGCATATCCCTACGACAGCGTTTATACATTGCTGTCAATTCATTGGGAAAAAAAATGCATATCCCTACGACAGCGTTTATACCTTGCAGTAGAAAACTATTAACAGCGTTTATACCTTGCAGTAGAAAAATTATTAACAGCGTTTAAAAAACGCTGTAGAAAGTGGGTTTTGACAGCGTTTATATTTTGCAGTTAAAAATTTAGGGTCAACGACCGCATGTCGTTATACAGCGTTTTTAAAAACGCTGTGAAAACTTTTAACAGCGTTTTTCAAACGCTGTGAAAAGTCTTTTTTGTTGTAGTGAAAGTCAGTGAGAGCGATATTGGGTTTGTGAGTCTTTGGATATGATCCAAGAAATGATACGAATGTATCATTTTATAAGCATCAAGATTGAATAAGTATTTTGATAGAAATATCAAATAGTTTGATTTTCAATCAAAGTGCAGAGGAAGCGTGTGTTCGTAAGAAAGAACGTTAAAAGATACACTGATATTTCTAAACTATAAGTAAACAACACGTTGTTGATTTTAACAATATGCTTGTATTAAAATCAAATTTAGTTGTTTTAATACTCAATTTTGGATTGTAAATGATGTCTTTTATGGTGAGTATAAAAGATATAGGGATTGTCCCAAAACGATATACACGAGCACCCTATTAAAAGGAGAACATGTTAGTTGGATTTCTTATGCATTAGCAATAGGAATTATCATACAGGTTATGTTGTGTATGATATTGTGTTTTGTTTATGTATTTGATACATGCAGCAAATATAAAATTCAAATTGATATCACTAATTGGTTGTTCGAGGTGTTCTCGCGTATTTACGGAATACTAGAGAATTGTTTATAGAAACAACGAACTCGTTATGATGGAACGTTTGGACACAAACTTTTATAAGTGATATTGAGTATAACATGTCAATGATAAAATTCAAGTTAAAATCTTTAATTTGAAAATGTTTCAAAATAAAGTTGATTGTGGTCGATTCAACGAAATGTTGAGAACATTAACTTGAATAGCGCTACAATAAACCAATATATATAGATATAAATGCACAAATTTATAATTGAGCCAAAGGTGATTCCAGATGTTGAGAATCCTATAATATTGTTATAAGATAACAATGTCATGAAATTGGTCATGATAGAACTTAAAGCTCACTAGAAGTTGAAAAACATACTTTGAATTGTTTCACATGATAAAGGCAGTTTATTAGTGTCAGAGAAAGTTAATCGACAAAATAGATAATTAAAACATAATAGCATACCCATTCACTAAGGGACTAACCTAATTGGTTTAGAGAAAACTGACCGGAGAAGTTGGAATTAGATTTCATAATTGACCCCAAGTGCAAGTGGGAGATTGATAGGGTTAGGGGTATGCCCTAGGGGCAATTATGTAATATGTTACATATATCTAACCCGTTGGCCAATCTTGTTCGAAATAAAAGGTATTTTCTTCCTATTATATACTTGATATAATGTGATAATATTAATTAATTAACTTAATTAAAAGTATATTTAATAGAAAAATCTATAAATGGTATACTTTTTGATAGTAGTTACAAAATGTTGTAACCGTAAGTAATTTATCACAACGAAACAAATATACCATTTTAAATGTTCCTAATCAAGATGCGTCGAGACTGGATATCGATGTATCCATTGAAACTGGAATACATAACACTCTCCAAATGTTGGGCAGTGTATTACTCATGATTGCTGGGGGCACTTAGGGGTTACGTACTAATGGTTATTTGATAACCGTGAAACGACTCACTCGATAGTTTTCTGTTGGTTAATATAACTAAGGTCAAACAGAAAATATCAATATGACTGATTTACACAGTTCTCTCGACATAAGAATATTGTGGATCTTCAATATGAAAGCTCCGCTTTGATTATAGCCAAATCATGACATGGCGTCCATCGAGTGACTACAGTTGGGTCGAGTGGAAGTATTGGAAGTAGAGCACTATTCAAGAGAGGATTCGTCTCCTCAGTTATATGCGGTTTGTATCACGGTCAACTCAAGTCAACTCAAAGACTTTCAACTCAAGTCAACTCAAAGTCAAAGTCTCTGGCAAGAGCATTTCAATTAATAATAATTGTTATTATTGAACCAAAGACTTTATATTTGGACTATAAAGTTGAATGTGGATGTGGTTGGAATTTTGACCATTATCAAATTCCATAAGTCCAAAGTGATATAGTTTTGACGAAGAGAATTGATGTAAACACATGTCATAACCGAATAACGCTTATTAAACTAAAATTTGATTTTACCGAAAATGAGTAAGTGGTAAATTTGGCCATAATGTTGCACTACTTGCTAAGTGACGTGTGAACGTTAACATTAGAATAGTTCGATGTTAATCGCTGACCAAATTTACACCCAAGAGTTACACTGCCGAAATGATGAATTCCCTTATGACCAAACGATTTTATTAGTTATAATTGTTATAAATTAATTAATATTTATGAAATATTAATTATAAAATTTGAATATGATTTGAGAAATAAATAATGTTGTATATATTTACACTACAACAAAACAGTCTTTTTACAACGGGCAATGCCCGTTGTAATATAGTTTTCGCAACGGGCATGTGCCCATTGTAATAGGCCTCGTTGTAATAGATCCACCACATTTTACAACGGGCAAAGCACGTTGTAAAAACCGTTGTAGTATACATTTTTACAACGGGTTATAACCGTTGTAATAGACTATAATACAACGGCCAAAACTCATTGCAATAGACTAACCATACTAGTTGCATAGCCTGTTTCACAACATACATTGAACGTTGTAAAAAGCTCATATAACAACGCACATTGCCCGTTGCAAAATAAATGCAAATTTTAAAAAAAAATTACAGTAGCATCCATGCAATACATCCATACTAATACTAAATATTATCGTAAAATAATTAAAATCACATACGAAAAGACTAAAAGCTAGAGTCATAGAACTCTAACACTCCAAAAAGCAGTATAACTACATTATTTTGAGCAGCAATATATCTCTTCAATACTGCTTCTATGTGCGCCTTCTTTGAATTCTCCCAAGCAAAGATTGCTGATATTTTCTTAACAGTCCTGATCAACAATACATTGCAACAATATTCAATATAGAAAAGAGAGTAGTCCTGCTTGAATGCAGAAAAGAGAGTAGTCCTGCTTGAATGCAACAAAAGTAGGCAAGTAATTAATGAGCATAACCATGAAAATAGTCATAAGGTCTGCACGTTGACATATAGATTTGATATAGATTGAACGTATATGGTGGAAAAAATGGTCCATTGTAGTGGGGATTTGAATGCACATAGTAAGCACAGTTAATAGCTAAACAAAGAGTTAGAGAGAAGAAGTTATATATTTGGACAAACTAATATGCAATATAAATCAAAATAGCATTTAGTGATGCAACCTGCATTTTTGCAGGACCTTCTTCAACTAAATTAACCTGTAAATAGTTTGGTAAACTTGTCATTAAGATGAAAATAAAAAAGTAAAACACAGATAAATAGCTTGAAAGTTTCAATAGCTGATTAAGAAACATGATCATCAATCCAAAAACACTGTCAACGGATTAGAAGTTGAAATTCAGTCGATATCTTTTGAAATTATAGACTGACTTTTTCAGTCTTCGGCCTGTCTTTAATTAAAGATTGAAAATGTTCTGTACTATCTAATTAGACGTTTTTAGTAGTGTTAGAAACCCGTGCTACCTGATGAAAATTATATACAAACGTGCAGCTAATATACAAAAATAATCATAATGTACAAATAGTATAATCGTACAGTTTTAAGATTACATCTACGAAATTCACAAATAATCATTTGCATTAAAATGGGGTTCTCAAATACTAAACTCAATAAATAGCACATTAATGAATAAACATTGCATTGAAGCCCATATTAAGTTAGTAGTGTCAGTATCTACGTCACACAAATCTTGAGTACATGCACAATACAAAGCTTGAAAACCATCTAAATAGAAGTCTCAATGGATAGCTACAGTCATAGATGTGATGTGATCAGCATAGAAAAATAGCAGGAAATAAAGTTAAAAGAAAAAGGAAGAAAGAAGGAGAGATGAACTATGTAAGATAAAAAACATGAAGTGGTTCGACTAAATACTAAATAGTATTTCCACGGTTATGGGCGGTAAGAAAATGTGTTTGAACCGCATGATTCTTAGGATTATATAACGTACCACTGTTTCCACCTTTTGGTCTATTGCAATCATTTAAGTAAAAATATATTAGTATATTCAGCGGTAAAAACAGTGAGGAAAAATTGGTTGCCCAAGAACATCTGGGTGAAGTCCAAAAATTCAGGGGGATTGAGTGGAAAAACTAAACATTAGTCGTAGTTCATATTGACCAAATAGTTTATAATAGGTTGAACTACGATTCAACCATGAAACTAATGTCTTGACCATTTCATTAGCATCTTCGATCAATTAGAGTTCTATGAGTATGTTCGTTTGTATGGTCAATGATTTATCCTATGAATTTAGAAGACGCGCATATTGCTATATTTACAGACTGGAATGTTTTTATAAATTATCAGGATTTCTATGCAAAATGTCTTTCCATTATAACTAGGTGCTCAGCCCTTGTGTCTAAATATTGAATGCTAAGCTTGAATATAGCATGCAATAAGGTGGTTAGTATTGCTTTTTCTTCACAGTGTACAGTTCGTGCTGACGTTTATTTTAATGAACCATACATCATAATTGACTGGGAATTATTCTTAAAACTTTTACTGCATGACAGAAAAGATGGAATCTTAAAGTGTTGCGTGAGTGGTGAATAAATGTTTGGAGAAGTCATCTACGAATAGTTAAAGGAATGTGCTAAGAGAAAAAGAGAAACGGGGTAAGGTTCAAACCTGATCAAAAAAGGATAATCGAGTCCACACCCAATCCAGCCTCCCCGGGTATCTAAAGGAGCTATTTTCCCAGGCACAAATCTTCTTCTCTCCTATATCACTCTTGTGGCCACTTAAACTCCTTCTCGAATCTCTCCAAGCAATCCACTGTCATCCACCTACAAAAGAATGGTTTCTATGTAATAAAAATCAAATAAACCAAGCCAATTTTCTAATTTTAGGCCCAGTAAAACTTTTACTGCAATGATTGCAAAGTTTTTTTGTTAACATTTTAAAACTTTTATTCTTGAAGTACCATATTTTTGCTAAACATTCTTTGTACGAAAGAAAATAAGGTTTGAAGTATGAACTGATTGCAAAGTTATATGGCATAAATGAAAACAGATTATGGCTTATAAATATATTTTTACAATTTCAAACTTCACTATGTGAATGTTACAACATATTTAAATCTGCTAAATCATCCAAGTTCATTCTTCATTTCTTAAATCAGTTTGAGTTTATAACAAAGATGGATTTGTCCTCGCAGATATAACCTGACATAGATGTTCAATGCAAAAGTAGTTGCAACTTGCATATCAATTTATCCTATCAATATAACACAATGAATCATAAGACGTATGTAATCTCCCTTAGCCAATTACACAAGCTGATGCACAAGTGCGCACACACTTGTAAGTGGAAACCCAAAAGCTAGGTGAAGAATCAGATGCAAATGTAAAAATATATTTTCAGACCATCTAAGAATCCCAAGTAAAATACATGAAATCCAAAAGGACATTTTACTAATTTTAAAATCGATAACTTTCCACATAATTTGGTGAAGCTGGAAATAGAAAATTATTCACTAAAATATTTAAAATTCTCATACCATGGGCTCAAGCAGCAAAGAATATTCTTAAAATGAAGAATGCATTCTGGATATAATGAAATAAAGAATTTATCTGTAGCAACCGCAAAGAAATAAGCCAATTTGCACAAGCACTTTTAAGTGTTTGTAATAAAAAAACATAAAAGCATATAAACAAAAGAAATGCAAAGAAAAACTCGGTCACTCAGCAGAACAGTGCACACATATGAAGACAACCCACACATCAAACACTCAGCAGAACAGTGCACAAGAAACTAATTTATCAGAAGGTGAAAACAAAAATTAGAAGTTGAGTAATGTGTGTTCACCTGTGGTTGGCCAAAACCTGGAAGCATGGAGCCATGGAGTTGGGTATGCTGGTAGTTAATAGCTGCACCATTATTGACTAGAACATGAGAACTTGGACTGATGATATGGGAAGCTTGCTCGATGAGCGAACCAGAAGTAGGAGCATCAGGCATTACTGCTTGGACATTTAAACAAGCACTTGGAGTATCCGTTCGACTCCTCTATCAAGCCAAGTAGGTATCAACACCGATAACAAATATTTATTATAATATTTTTAGTATCCGTTCATCTCCCCTATGATGGGCCAATAAAAATAATAATAGCTTGGACATATCTCAAATCCATGTACCCCATGTCTCCTGTGTCCGGCCAAACAGGGAAATGTTAATATATTTAGAATGAAAAAAAAAACATTAATTAGACTTTGAAATCTCAAAACTAATGAATTTAGGTATAATTTATGTTTAAGGCTTTTTGTAATATAACAACTTTAATGAGACATCCGTACTAATACTATAGAGAACTGATTCTATCGGATTCATTGATGTGTCACCGTTTCAACCTTTGTCAAAGTTAGGTAAATCCTTCTAATGTCTCGTATTCTATTTCATCATGTACATGCCTATCTTTCCTGTAGTACGCTGATGTTTGACAATACCAGTTATTTTAATCAACTCATTTATTAAACAGATTGATCTGTAATCTAGAGGTACATCTCAATACTCTACACAGATAAATACTACATAGCTCGGACCATAAAAATAACTGCATGTAATAAAATTTCCAAAATACTAAAAGTGACACACTGTATATATGTAAATACCTGGGAGAGAAAGGATATTCGAGAAACACTGTATATATGTAAATACCTGGGAGAGAAAGGATTAATGCTTCAGAATCATCTTCTTCTTTAGTCCACTTGAAGGGAGGATCGAGTTTCACATAGAAGCGTGGAGGCGATTGCCTTGTATTCATCTGATTAGGATTCTTAATTTCTATTTATTTGTATGGAAGAGGGATTGAATGTGGATTTAGGATTTAGGGATTTGAGAAATAGAAACGAAAATGAGAAATGGGAAGAAAGAGGATGAGGCGTGCGATCCGTAAAAAGCAACGATTGAGGCCAAAATATCTAGCACCCTGAAAAAATATCTATTACAACGGACACCTATGGACCGTTGGACCGTTGTAGAAAACTGATGTCTATTACAATGGGCTAGAAAAAAAGGTTGTAATATGTACCTATTACAACGGGTTATTTTTAACCGTTGTGATATGCGCTGCAAACTGACCTCTATTACAACGGGCTTGAAAAAACCGTTGTAATATGTACCTATTACCACGGGTTTTTTTACCGTTGTGAAATCGCTGTTGTAATAGGGTCATTTTGTTGTAGTGTTATAACAGTTATAAATATATTGATCAATATACAATATCGACAAGCGATTAAATTAGATTTAATCGCATAGTATTTTGGCTTGGGCTTAGATGGGTTTAAGACCCATCATTAGGGCTGCAAAATTTAATTTTTGGGAAGGTCTAGGAGTGTCTAAAACATAGGGAATTGGCTTGAAGATAATGGGTTGAGATCAAGTGAGAATAGGTAAAAAGGTTTTCCTCGTTTCTCTCTAATACAACCATATATATATATATATATATATATATATATATATATATATATATATATATATCTGTGTGTGTGTATCACTAAAAATAATAACTAATCTTTTTGACCGCCATTACCTTCTACATTGCTGGTTAAAACATAGCTCTCGATCCACTCCAAAATTCTTAAATATATTTCAAATTAAAATAATATTATTCGATAGTTAGAGGTCGGTGATTCCGGACTTGCAATTTGACGCACTACAAGAAAAGTTGGTTTTTATAACGGCAATAGATAACGCTTTATTTCGCCGTGTTATTGTTTGCTTTAATTTGTTCATCTTCGGTAGGCACTACATATGTAACGCTCTTACAAAGCGGGAATTATTTTGGTGGCCGCGGCTTCCTCTAATTATTTCACTTTCCCTCTTCCTCGTTTATTTCCCTCTTCCCCAATTATTTACTCAAATTTTATTCTCTCTTTTTTTCTTCAGCTACCTGCCGCTTCAGATAATTTCCTCTTCCTTCCAAGTCTATGTCTAGGGTTCCTAACCAAGCATAGGGTAAGTCGATTTTATCTACCATCTTCTGAATTCTGATAATACTTACTGCGAATTCTGATGACTATCACCATCATGTCACTCCTAAGCTGCCGCATCATCTCTCTAGCCGCATCCGCCAATCACAACCATCGCTCACTCAACTTTCTCGTCACTACTGTACGATTTGAGCTGAATGATGTTTTCTCATGTGCTAAAATATTGCAAAAAGTTATCCTTCGTGTCCTTGAGGTTAAAGTTGTTCTTTAAGCCTATTTGCGTGCGTACGTATGAGATTTTATTTTCAATAAAATGTTTGGAATATAAGTGGTTTTACAAATTCAGCATACTCTTATAACAAGTTCCTTGCATAAGAAATAAAAAATATATATAACCAACAACCTACGCCTAGTAACATATATAATATCTTGATTGTTAATATTTTTGTTCCAGGATCTATTCCTCCTTGAAGTAAACCTAAAACATGACAAGTCATGCTCTTAAACTTCTTTCTTTATTATCATTTTCTTAATATTGTTTTCCTTCCATGCCAGAATTCACCTATCACCAATTATTATTCCTTTGCACATGTATAATTCCCACCTGTTATGTTGTTTAATTTAATCAAGTATAACTGTTTTTATGAAGAAGAGTTGTTATTACATTTGTACTTGCTAAAAAATTGGTTTAGATTTTTATGTGTCATCATTTGACAATTTGCATATACTAAAAGCATAAATTGTTTCCGCCCAAGTCAAGTCAATAGATGCCTATTTAGTTGCCTGGTCGTAGTATTGAAAAATGCAGATCGTTACAATATTACAAGTTTGCTAGCACTGGCGATAATTTATTATTCTTCTTATTTTGGTATAAAAAACAACCAGTGCTTCCATTGATTGTATGTTTCCATATGTCGTCCCATGATATCAGAAGATGTATACATGTACCAAGTACCAACCATGTCATATGTAACCGTGTGCAAGGCACATTGGTACCGGTAAATGAATATCTAATATATTCTTGGGGTCTCATTGGTAGGATTGGTAACACCCTAAAGAAATTAGATGCATCAATATTGCAGAGATAATAGTGCTTGCTTTAATTCTGGAGTGATTTAAATATGGTAACACATATAGCTGTTCCTTCTCCTGATCTGATTTATTTTCTTACAGAACCAATGCCAGAAAGCGTATAGCTGGATTCAACATGGGAACGGAAAAGAATGCATACGGGTAAAGCTCAAATTTCAATCTTTAGGAATATAGAATAACTTATTGTTTCCAGAACTTGACCTGAACGAGCCCATGAGAGATCATGCTCTATTACCAAAAAATGTAGCAACTAGAGATCAAATGATAGTATTTTACAGTGGAGATGTGCTCACTTTTGATAAAATACCCTCGGAAAATGCTGCATTTGATCAATTTTGCAAAAAAATGTACAAGCTGTACTATTTTATCTGAAGTGGTCTTAATAAAAGATAGCGCCATGAATATGGAAATGCCGCCAATGGCCAGAAGAAGTTTGTTTCAGAGATTTCTTGAAATAAGAACGGATAGGTAACACATTTCTAGTTTATTTTTTATATGTGTTAAAATGATATTGAAAAGGGAAATTAAAATTACAATGGTAGGCTCAAATGACCACACGATGAACTTCTTTAAATCTTTACAAAGATATGTCGATTCAAAATTGCATGCTAATGTTTATTTAAGTGTTTGACATACTGATAAATCTTTTCATATTTTTTGATTTTTAAAGGTTTTAGCTTTATTTCACAGAAATAAAAAATACAGCACATCTTTCTGTAGATATCACGGCTGTCAATCCTTGCACGTTTGATTACTTATCCTAAAACCTAGTGGAACTGTCTTGAATGATTGATTTTTTAGCTGTTTGAACTTGGCTTGCATCAGTTTTTTAGAGAGAAACCTTGCAAATACTTGCTTAAACATTGATTGAGAGTAATTGGTAGTGGGATCCATTGTTCGGTTAATGCAAGACAAACTAAGTTGAATTCAACCAATTGTAAAAAAGTTTCTTCAATTACTTGCAACAGGTGATGCAACAGGTGATGCTGATAAGTTACCTTTTAGTAAATAGAGCATTAAACCTCATATTATGCAACGTATTCATGTTCTGACCAATAAGTTACCTTTGGACATACAGGGATGTTTTGAACCGTGGACTGTCTATTACGTTGTTGACCAAAACATGACAACTCAATGGTTTGCTTGTATGAACTATCCTTTGAGATATTTGTTAATGCTACCTTAGTTAGCGTATTTAGTTCGCAAGTAGAGCAAAGTTTTGTAAGCCTAACTTGTTTTTCTGTGAACTTTTTGACATGACTTTTAGGTATACCGTGAAGCTGCAATAACTTCTGGGGTACCAAAAGATGCACATCGTTTTAAGGTTGCATACGATAAGCTTGTCATTACATCTGGCGCCGAGCCATTGACCTTTAATATTAAAAGGGTAAAGGAGCATGCTTTCTTTCTTCGTGAAGTAAATGACGCACAGGCAATAAGGAAGAAGCTACATTCAAACTTGATGCTGTCAGAAAATCTTGGTAATTTATGAATCAGATCATTCCATTCCATTCCATTCAATGTTCTCCTACATGTAATATTTAACATTTTTTTCTTGTTAGTTTAGGCATTTTCAGAAGAAGAGAAGAAACGCCTTTTAAACTGCGTGGTCATTGGAGGTTGCCCTAGAGACGTAGAATTCAGTGGTGAATTGAGCGACTTCATTATGAAAGACGTGCACGAAAGTTATTCTCACGTCAATGACCACATTCATGTCACTCTGATTGAGGTAAACCATGAATCTCTATATTGATGTTTCATGAATATCCAGGTAAACTGGAAACTGATTTATAGGTGTAATTTCCAAATAGGCAAATGAAATACTATCTTCGTTCGATCTGGGGTTAAGGCAGTATGCAACTAAGCTAATGGCCCTGCCTTAGAATATCATTATTGATTCTATATGTATGTATAAATTATAATAGACTTAACATTTTTGTACTTATACATATATCTTTTGTTAAAATGAGATAACAACCAATTCTGGTAAAATATGGATTAATATTTTCCTCCTCCTCCAGGGTGTAGATTGTTTCTTCCTTACTTAAATATATCTGAAGGCAGCGCTCGACAAAACATTGGACCTAAAAGAGCAGAAATTATGAGAAGTGCACAACGGTAAGTGTATTAAGTTAGCAAACCAAAATTAAATATTCTTGTCTTTGTCATATAAGTATATGTGTATATTTCCGGGTGATTAGCAATGGCTAATTTGACTTGTTCCTAGGATGAGACATTCCTTTTGATAACAAAATTATCCGAAAATAGTGGATAATTGGAAGATTTTCCATGTGTATATATGTCGATGTAACGTTGCTATATACAAATATAGTCACTATAAAAAAAAGTATAAATATCTCTCAAAATGCTATTTTAGTAGAATCTTAAAAATCATAATTAACCTTATACAATAACAACATTAACGTGCAATATACATACATACATACATACATACATACATACATACATACATACATACATACATATACATATACATATATATTTTTTAGGAGTTCTTAATTCACCAAAAACATTGTTATTGATAGACGTAAGTTCTTCTCAATTGAACCACATTCCGCTTGTAACATGATGTTTCTAGAAATATGTCCAAAATTTAGACGACGACGATAACAAATTATTTTGTGTACTTAGTGTACCCCTAGCTGTTCATTTTTCTTCCATTCATATAATCCTAGTTACCGACATAAATTTTATATATACAACAACAAAAATAAATAAATAAAATGAAAATAATCTATTTATTAGAATTTAACAAGCATTTATCAAAAGGTATTAGTTAACTATCAAAAATTAATATGGACAGAAATATAATCCCGGGAAATTCGCAGTAGCTAATTTAATCTATTACCAGAGACACCCTTTCCTTTTGACAACAAAATTATCCGAAATTAATGGATAATTTGCAATTTTCCATGTATATATGTGCAAATATAATGTAGCTATATACATACAACAAAATTATCTGAAATTAATGGACTGTTGATTGTTATAGCCTAGGTCAGGGTTTGATGCCTGCTAGTTTTAAAGTCAGAACTGCACCTTCAGATGATGATAGTAGCTCGTATGAAGAGGTTCTTGATCCTGATTTTGGCGAAGCTGCTATAGGAAGAGTTGCTCCCGTCGATTCTGGTGAGTCATAACACATATCCACACACACACACACACAAAGGGAGGGAGGGAGGGAGTACAAGTGTATGTATTTGCAGATATGCACACATTTGCATTACTGCACTTAATTGTTTACTAGGAAGGCACAATGCATGGTAGTCCACTCCACCGGTTGTTTGAGCCCAGTTTGAATATCTTTGCATACATTACATATGGGCCTGGTTTCTGTGTACTCAATTCTATCAATTATAAGTACTTCTCAGTTTACCAGTTTAAAATGGTTGCAGTTTTCACCTTCGAGAACTTTTGATCTCACGGATATATTTATATATTTTCTTCTCTTCACTGATTAGCATATGCAAGTGGGAAAAAAGAAAAAGAAAACATTGAGACCTAAATACTTCTTTACAGGATTATGGTGGATTATTTTGCTGAGAGCATATGGGAAGATCACAGGAGACTATGCATTTCAAGAAAGAGGAGATGTACAGACAGGCATCGGATTGATATTAAATTTATGTTTATCTGATGGTTTTGATATGTTCCCTACTTTGTTAGTCACTGATGGCTCGTGCATGATTGATCGCAGAATGGGCATCCATGGACATCCTCTTGAGATTCAAGTAAGCTGATCGGTTACCAGTTGGTCAGTTTTCTCTAATTTTTACTCTTAAAGCTTAGATCTAGCTCATCTTTGCTACATAGAATTAGAACAAAGTTTTGATATAGAGGGTTATATCAAAGTTTTGCCCGGTTAAATAATTTGCATGTGTATTGCATGACAAAGTATTACATATATCAAAATTTTGTAAATGTACAAATTTTTCTCATATATTGTACACATGACACAAGCTAAAGCAAGTTACATCAATATTCTGATACAATAAGATTTATCAATGTTTCTTTTCCATAGAATTATCAGTAGATGATTAGCACTCATCAATCTGGATATCTTAGTAACCACAAATGTGTCTAAATTTAAAAAAAAAGTTCCAACACAGAAGATAACATATAAAAAAAACTTTCATACAGTCGTTAAAACAACTCCAAGTACTTCCAAATCTTATCATTAGAATAATGGACATACTTACATAAGAAGAAAATAACTTCATCAGTCGTATGATATGGTTACCCGCTAGCTTTTGTTTAATTTTGGTAATGTATTACTAATGTAATTCTTTTAGAGCTTTTATAGAATTTTATGGTTATCAACACGGTAAGATAGTATCATGTCTAGTATTTGATTTGTTTTGTTCTGTAGGCTTTATTCTACTCAGCCTTACGCTGCGCTCGAGACGTGATTAAGATCAACGATGGATCTAAAGATCTAGTGCGTGCTATTAACAACAGACTAAGTGCACTGTCTTTCCACATAAGGGAATACTACTGGGTGGACTTGAAGAAAATAAATGAGATTTATCGCTATAAAACCGAAGAATACTCTCACGACGCTACTAACAAGTTCAATATTTATCCTGATCAAATTCCTGATTGGCTGACTGATTGGATGCCTGAAAAAGGAGGGTATTTAATCGGTAATCTCCAGCCTGCTCACATGGATTTTAGGTTTTCGTTGGGAAATATATGGGCTATTGTTTCATTGTTGACTACTCCAAAACAAGCAGAGGGAATTTTAAGTCTAATGGAAGAGAAATGGGATGATTTCGTGGGTGATATGCCTCTTAAGATTTAATGGAAGAGAAATTAAATTGACATTATTTTCTGTTTCTCTGTGTTAACTTGGCTGCAGGCTTATGTTTTATTCAATGGTTATGCACTTGCTTTAATGTTTGTACACTGTAATGAAAAATATATCACATTTCTTTCTAAGCATGCTCTTGTGTTATATTTGTTGATTATAATCTTTATTTGTTTATGAAGATTTAGTTTGATTGCTATTATTAAAATGTAATATATAGGCATAGCTCTTGAAAAGTGTATCTACGATTTTTATAGCGGCATATATGAGCTGTAAAAGAATTTATCAATACTATAACATGTTGATTTAATAGCGTGAAATGACCGCTATTGAATAAATATTTTATAGCGGCAAAATGGTGTTATAAAGATTTCCAATTCCGTTGAGATTTAGCTGTATTATAGCGGCTATAATGAGCTATTGAATTAACGTACCATAGCGGCGAATTTGTGTTATAAAACTAAGCTCAACCATAGCGGCATATTTTGTGTTATAAATATTCAACGGTTTTTTATAACATGTCGATATACAGCGCTTATTAAACCGCTATGGTTGTGATTAATAGCGGCTATATGCCACTATAAAAGACACTTTTTGTTGTAGTGACAAATCAAGAACGGTAAAAGGAAGAAAGTCATTGCTTCAACGTGGATTCAAAGGCATCATTAAATTGGTAATTTTAATTCATATTACAATAATTAAATTATATTCCATGATCTTATAATGAGCAATTTCATATCTGTTTAAATATATTGGTACTATATGTTTAGTTAGGTGAGATTTTGTAAGTAGATGTAGTTGTCACAAATCAGGTTGGTTATGTGCATAATTTTTATTATATTATTTTATTTATGTATAGACAAATGTTGTTTACTGTACAAAATCAATTTTTGTCATTAATAACTGTTATATATATATATTTGTTAATAAATTCATATATATATATATATATTAGTGTATATTTCTCTCTCATAATAGCATATATGCATATATAAGATATATATATATATATATATATGATTTAAAAAATTTAGTACACTTATTTATATATAATATGAATTTAAAAATTCGAAAATTAATTATCATACATATATTCATATTTTTAAATTAACATTTATTGAATTTTTGAATTTTTTATTATATATAAAATAAACCACAAATAAAAATTCCATATAAATTCAATTTTATATTTTTTAAAAATATTATTTCATTTCAGAAACGTAAAAAAATGTAGAAATTTTTCAATAAAGTTTATTATTTTTAATAATTAATATTATTTCGAAAAAACTATTTTATGATTTATTAAAAATAATAATTTAATTGAAAAGTTGTTAAAAAAATTTTGTAACCTTTCATTAATGATCCTAGGATTTTAAAATTTTTAAAATATGAATTTTTAATAATATATTATTTTATACTAAATAATTATTGCCGAAATCAATGTATTTATTTTTAAAAATAATGTTTCAACTTTGAAAAATCTTCAGATTTTTTCTAAGCTCTATTTTATTTTACTAGTTTTTCAAAAATTGTATAATTTGAATTTTCATCAATAGATTATTTTATGTTAATTATTTATGGATGAAAACATTATTTTATTCATAATATATACAATTAAAATACTAAAATTATTATGTTTGCAAAACTAAGTTAATTTTGAATTATAAATAATTTTTAATAATTGTTCTCTCTTTATATATATATATTTATCTATATATAAATGTTTTATGTTCATATATTATATATAATATATTTATACATACATGTGTGTGTGTATTTTGTAACACATATACATGCACATATTTGGACAACATACATGACATACAAAATAAGCTAATATGTATGTTGCGATGTAAATCCCAACATCTAAATATGGGCATATTATACCTTTCACGGATTATTGTGTTACACATGCACTCACACATATATGTATATGACACATTTATGTATAAACTAAATCAAATAAAATTAATTTCATATCTTAATATATTTGAATTTAAATAACATAAATGATTTTATTTATATGAAATTTAGAAATGTTCTAATTCAGTTAGACTTCATAGGCCCAATAAAGATCCAATAGGGTAAAAAATTTGAAATTCACCCACAACTTCCGCTGCGGGCTGGTCCAGTTCCAACAATGGTATCACAGCCCAATAACCTATGCGGTCTAAATTAGTCATATTATGGCTAACTAATTAAGCTTGCCCACTTAGCACGGTGTCTAGAAAGGTAATGTCTAGGATTGGAATTGGGTAATCAAGTACCATGTCCTACCTGGTTACCGACCTGGCCTGAAAGGTGAAATAAGCCCAAAGTTTCTCCTAATACAAAAGACCCAACTTAATTTAGGCATTGGGCTAATTTTAAAAATCGTTTTGAAAATTATTGTTAAAGATTTTAAATTTAATAGTTAAATTTAAAATAAAACATGTTTATTATAAAAATTATAATACTACATAAGTTTTTAAAATGTTTGAAAGGATGATGATATTTTCAAAATGTTTGAAAATATTTATATAATAATTTCAAATTTTAAATTTATTAATAATATTAATAAAATAAATTAATTAAATATGTTAATTAATTAATACATATATGCATGTATTATATATGTTGATATATGTTATGTTATTTTAAAATGTTTAAGATAACATAAATATACATGTATGTATACAAGATAAATTTTGAAATTAATAAATTTTAATAAAAATTGTTTAATTGAATAAATTAATTAAAGGTTAATTAATTAAATAAAATACACATATATATGATATATGTGTGTTACACTATAAATGTTATAGTATACACTATAAATGTTATAGTAGATATGTCCAATATAAAAGTTATATTGGAATACTAATTTAAAATTAATTAAAGAGTTAATTGATTAAAATTAATTAGATAAGGTTTAATTAATGATATATTATACGTAAAACTATCATATAAGTAATATGAAATATAAAAGTTATATAACAATAAAACTTATATAATATGTGTATAAACTAAATGTGGAACATTAAAGAAACCCAAATAGACTTGAGAAATAAATAAATATGTAAATGTACATATACTGTGATTTCCGATGTGTCTGACACTTGAATCGCTGGGGTATTTCATAAGAAATATATTATTCTATAAGTCGATATCACTCAATATATATATTGAAGATTATGAATCTTCAATATAATGTTGTCCTCTACCATATATATATATATATTAATAAATTACTTACATACTTCTTAGTTGTTGAGCAAACTCAAGCTAGAGAAGTTATGTGTAGTACTATTAATATGTTAAACATATGAGGTAAGATAACTATATGTATTTGTTGAGCAAACTCAAGGTACATATATTATACTTAGGCCATCACGATATGGTACGTATGAGTTAATAATCTCTTTCGATTTGTTGAGCAAACTCAAGGTTGAAATGAGATTAGAACAAGGACAAATGGGTTAGGAGTTGTATGTGATACAATCGATAAGGAGTTATCCACTGTTTGTGGGGCTATGATTTGTTGAGCAAACTCAAGGTCATAATACCAAAACAAACGAGTCCTAACACCCACTAGTGAAGTTGTAAGACTTCTATGTTTCATCTTAGGGTTTGAAGAAACCTAAAAGACTAGTGGGAGCCTTATTAGAAAAATGAAATGGTAACATTTAACCTTTCTAATAGTGTAAGAACATATGTTATATAATGTTATAATTATCTACAACGATAAATTTGTGCATTTAATACGATTGATAAAACGTTTGTTAATTAACATACATATACAAACTGAATTGAAAGTTGACAAATAGAAATATAATATATACTTACTAATAATTCTAACTGCATATTATATAATGTTTCTATACCCATGCAAGTGCCTAATTTCAACCACTTAATACATTCGTAAGTTGGTCACTTATATGTTTATTTGGTTTAGACTGTGTATTTCATTTTATGAGTTTTTGAACTCTAAATGAAATTCAAGACTATGGATATTTGATCCATGTACTTTGACATATAAATGTTATATGGTGAATAGTCATAGTTTGTGGGGTACAATATTTCAATGAAGTTAGTTCATTCGAAGTAAGCCAATAAACAGTATTTTAAGATCATGTATTCAACTTGAATGATTCCAAAAGGATCATATTGTGTTAATGTAATACAAGACCATAAACTACGAGACACATCTAAGAACTCGATCGTTGAAATGGCATCTTCATCGGTTTACATAAAGTGCAACATATTTGATGTTTTAAATGATAAGAATAATCAAATGCGCTTTTGTAAAAGGTTTGTTAAGATATTGTAGTAAGGTTTTCTTTTGAATAGTTTGACCATTTGAAAGAAAAACGAATGTATAAGAATAGATGTAATTTAAGGTAAAGTTGGAATGAAGAGAATGAATAGTCACTTCTGCTTCATGGAGAAACATTGGAAACAAGAATTGTAATACTAATGGATACTTAATATTGGAATATGAAATATGATTTTTATTACGAAATGTATTTTCATATAGAAAATTGTTTTCTATAACTTTTATTTCTTTGAGTTCAAGATATTTGATCAAAGAGCTCTCCACTGCAAACTAGTTGCAGCATATGAAATAAGTAAACAATATTAACAATATTAAGTGAATGGTGGACCTCTAAATTTAGTACGCTATTATAGTAATGGCAGAAATAGTAGGAGCATGCCATATAACACCTAATGATTGCATCAAATTATGAAAAAAAAAATCGTAAAATGTACCGAACATTATTTGTGAAATAATGTTTATTTTTGGTATTGACTGAAAAATAGATATAACTATATTTCAGTATGAGTATTATGAATATTCATTATGAAATAGAACTATATTATGGAATTTGTTTTCATAGTAAAAGTGATGCAACAAAAATACGTATGTGTCTAATATTATTTACAGTTGTTTTGGAATTATAGACTAAGCCGTATTTTTGAGAAATAATTTTACTATGTGATTATGAATCATATAATACAGGTTAATTATATCTCAAACAATTAATGGTTATGCACCCATTCAGTGGGAGCATCATAAGGGTTGATGAACTCTTTGAATTAATACATATTGATGTATGCAATCACAAGTCTATTAATACCAAAAAGGTTCCACATACTTTGTTATATTCATTGATGGTTTATTACCAACATGTACATGTGAATTGGATACAGATGTAGTAAGTTTATGATAAAATCATAGAACATAAAAGAAAAGTAAATAAAATAACATGCAATAGAACAAAATGATTTGATTTGGTCGAATAAGTGAGTATATTGGAAAGAGTTCCAAATGTACCTAAAAAGGAACATAGATTCAATCTCAAAAGTCACTCCTTTATGTAATACATAATGATGCATCGATAAGGAGTAATCAGACATTGTTGGAAAATTTACGATTAATTGTGAGTGAAGTTGAGTTAGTTTCTTTCTATAAGTTCATGTACTTAAGATTAGTACAGGAGGTTGATATTATTTCATCTAAACAACAGTGTACAAAATCATACAAGATAAGGGTTTGTAAGAAATCCCAACATATCCTAGGCCAAGGAGTTGGTAGGTTGTGTGAGTCGAAAGATTGCACGTAATAATTGTTCATGAGAGATCTTTTATGAATCTCCAAAAAGTTTTTGGAAAGGTCTGTC
Source organism: Allium fistulosum (assembly GCA_030737815.1). NCBI lineage: Eukaryota > Viridiplantae > Streptophyta > Magnoliopsida > Asparagales > Amaryllidaceae > Allium > Allium fistulosum. The sequence goes on along the minus strand of CM060902.1, from coordinate 369,157,014 downwards.
ATCTAATGACATATTTATGTTTTGAACATAATTTTTGTAAACTAAAATCAATTTTATAAATAAAAAGGTTCATAAAGTGTTTATGAATCCCTATTCTATTTGCATTAAGAAACAATTGTTGTTTCAAGATATACCAACTTCATTGTGAAGGAATTTGTTTGAGAAATTTTTGGTAGTTAAATGAAATTGGATCTGATCCATAGATAGAACTGATTATATGAGATGAAGTGAAATTAACTAACCTAAACGAACACATAGGATTAGAATGTCTAATTAGTATTCTCGTACATCGAAAAGAAACTATGAGTTTCTCATTAATGTCGAAAATATACATTATCCTCGGTTGTTCAATTAAACCATTAAGATTGTTGACTCTATATGGTATGATGCGCAAATCTGAAAGAATTCCAAGTACGCAATCAAAATATGATTCCGGTGGTCGTAACCAAAAAGATGTGATCCATCGGCCAAGATTGTGTCTTTATTGGAAAGACTAATGCGGTTGGAATTAAATGAGCAATGTTGATAAGAATAATATCGCAAATTTCAATTATTGAAATTAGCATAACATATTCGGTTTTCAACATGCTCAAGTTAATTCAGATTTACTCACAAAATTATCGCTCGATAAGACTTAGTGTTTGGTACTTACGTATTGAAACAGAAAATTCTAAATAATGATTTAGAGTAAGCTGTTTACACATATTACATAGGTTCTTCCTCTATTATTAGATTGATCAGGTCTGAAATTTTGTGAACCTCTTCCAGCATTATTTATTTATTCACCTTTCTGAAAATAGTTGGGCTTCTTTATTCTTGAGCTTGATGCATAGTTAATGGAAAATTCTTGATTGGGTGGATTCTTTTGATCTAGCCTTCCTTCATATGCAAGAAGTATTGAAGTCACTTATTATAGGTTAGGTAGTGTTTCTTTGAAAGATATAACTGCTACTACAGCTTCATAATCACTATCAAGTCCTTTCAAGATTGTAAGCACATGCACTATTTCTGTCACCTTGTGACCAGCTGAGTCAAGAAGATCACATATGGATTTGATTCTGTTAGGAACTGGAGATAGTGGTTTTGATGACAACGACCTTTGTAACTTATTTTATTATAACTTATATACTAACACTATTGTCTAGATATATATGAATGCTATTATGCAGGATATATATAAGGTAGGTACTAATTATTGAAGACTTTACAGTATAAAGATCAAGGATGAAGAAATTAAATTTGAAGACTCATGAGTATCAAGATCAAGATTTCAAGATAAGTGTCTAGTTTATTGTTAAAACTTCATAATAGCACAGAAATCTTTATTCCATATTTCATTTGGGATAGAACCTATTTCTATCTTCTTAGTGGCTTACAAACCCACGACAAGTAGCTTACAAACCTACGACAAGTGGCTTACAAACCCACGAACATCATGCTTTTGTACAAGTTCTCAAGTCCTGATGTGATGAGATATTCTGCAGGAAGAAGCTTGCAAAACTACTTCAAAATGGTTTTTCAAAATGGTTTTTCAAAATGGTTTTTCAAAACTACTTTTCAAAATATTTTAGCCTTAAAATATTCTTTGTCTTTGTTTTTAAATAAACTCTTGTTTTAAACTTCGTTTGTTTTTAAAACTATCTTCTGATTTTTAAATATTCTTTTATAATATATATATACACACACTTGAGATTTAAAATCAAATTTATATATACATTCTAAAAATATATTTTTCTACTCTTCTTTATTTTAAAACATAGGAAAATTAGTTTATTTTACTCCAGAATCATTTCATCTTGTTTTCATTTCAATGCCATTTTCAAAACAAATTTTACATTGTTTTTAACTAAGGGATGTCGATATCATTGGATACCTCATGTCGACATGGTGGCCGTTAAATTCAAAAGTTTCAATTTTCAAAAGTAGTGTCTATTCTTTTAATTCTCTTCACAAATGGTTATGACCGTTACTGGTTTATAAATAGCCTTCACAAATGAATTTAAAAAAAAGCTAATTTCATATTTTCTTCACTCCTTCTTCTCCACAAATCCATATTCTAAAAATTTCATATTTTAAGTTTGTGTCGAAATTCTGCCGAATTCTCAAGTGAATCAAATTAGAATCTCATTCTTGTTTGGTTCTCTACCCTCTCTCGAAGATCAAAGTGCTATTCAGAGTTATAGGATCAATTTGTAATCAAAAGTTTATCAAGTCTCTCTATAAGGTGTGGTAGTGCCTGGAAATCAATTGGGTAATCTTGTGGCCCGTAAATCAAGAGAGTTTGCCCCGGACTCGTGAGACTGGAGGGTACCTCAAGGCCTTTAGAAACCGAGGATTGTAATCTCGACTTTGGTATAATAAAAATCTGTATGAGGTGTTCTGCCTTGGTACAAGACTGGATGTAGGGTAACTCCAAACCAGTATAAAAACCGGTGTGTTCTTTCCTTTTACTGTTTTTTATTTACTTTCTGCATCTGTGTTTGATTCTGTGATTGTTCTGTGATTAAGTTCTGCATTTGTTTGAGTCATAATTTTAATTTATTCCATATAAGTCTTAGAATCCATTAAACACTATTCATCCCACCTTTAGTGTTAAATTAGCCTTAAGATCCTTAATCCGCACTTATGGCTATACCTTCAAGTGTGAAGACATATCCGAAAGTTGATTTTCTTTGATCCCTATCACCGTCGTAGTCCGAATCACAATAACCAACCAACTTGCAATTCTTCTCATCACTACCGTCAAAAATAAGGCTATAAGATGATGTACCTCTAAGGTATCTCAATATAAGCTTCACAGCTTCCCAATGCGATTTCCCCGGATTAGCCATATACCGAGTTACCATCCCGACGGCATTTGCAATATCGGGCCTTGTACACACCAAAGCATACATTAAACTTCTAACCGCACTAGCATATGACACCTTTGCCATATAAGCCTTGTCTTTCTTCAAAATAGGTGGTCCCTTACTTGAAAACTTCATATGCAAAGGTAAAGGTGTATTTGATGCCTTTGCCTTCTCCATGCTAAACCGGCAAAGCACTTTCTCTATGTACTCCTTTTGAGTTAATTTCAACTCAAAACATTTTCGATCCCTTTCTATTTCTATGCCAAATATCTTTTTTGCTTTTCCAAGATCCTTCATTTCGAACTTCGATTTCAACCTCAGTTTTAACTTGTCGATTTCATTTTTATCCTTAGAAGCAATGAGTATGTCGTCCATATACAAGAGTAAATACACCCAGCAATCATTTTTCAACTTTTTGAAATATACATAAGCATCCTTGATGCTTCTATCAAAACCATTTTCAAGCATAAAATTATCAAATCTCTTGTACCATTGTCTAGGTAATTGCTTTAAACCATATAGTAATTTCTTTAACTTGCAAACCAAATTTGACTTACCATCCACAACAAAACCTTCCGGTTGCTCCATGTAGATGTCTTCATCCAAGTCACCATGCAAGAAGGCGGTTTTCACATCAAGTTGGTCCAACTTCAAATCGTGGATAACAACTATAGCAAGTAATATCGATATTGAAGTATGGCGCACAACCGGTGTGAATATCTCATCATACTCCTTTCCCTTCCTTTGTGCAAACCCTTTAGCCACTAGCCTAGCTTTGTATCTCCCAACGTCCTTCACCTTGTATATCCATTTGCACCCAATAGCACGGTTTACTTTAGGAAGTGGAACCAAATCCCAAGTTTGATTCTTCAACAACAATTGCATCTCTTCCTCTATGGCACAAATCCACTTCGAGCTATCATTCGACTCCATGACGTCATCATGGTCCATCGACTCACCTTAAACTACATGAAGAGCATAGTCCAAATTATCACAAAAGTTAAGATAGTTCCAATCACCATATCTATCGGGTGGTCTTATAGCACGACGACCCACCCGACTAGCAATACCATAACCCAAACTCCTTTCGACTCCACCTTGAATCGAATCCTCTCTAGAATCATGTACATTACCAACACTACTAGAGGAATCATGTAGACTATGTGATGTTACATCAACCGCTTCCTCCTCACAAGCATCTTCAACTACTTTACTCCCTTTACTTCTTGGACAAAATGTAGAAATAACTTCCTTCTCCTTTGATTGACCATGAACCGAATCCCTTAGACAAACCCGATGTCAATCTCAAGCATCAAGCTTTCTCTACTATAGTACGGTTCATTCTCTCCGCAACACCATTCGACTATGGATCTCTCGGTGTAGTAAAATGCCTCCGACTTGGCCTTCATTACATACATCCATACCTTTCGAGAAAAGTCGTCAATAAAAGAAATATAATAGCGAGCTCCCCCCAAAAAAGCTACCGGTGCCGGTCTCCAAACATCCGTGTGAACATACTCAAGAACCCTTCTCGAATCATGTTTCCCTCACCGAATGAAACTTTTGTTTGGTTCCCCATGACACATTCCTCGAAAAACTCTAATTTTTGAAGCTCTCTCCATCGATCATCTCCCTCTTCCGAATAATATCCAAACTCCTCTTCGAGACATGACCTAACCTCAAATGCCACAATCTAGTCGCATCCAAGCCACGAGAACTATCAAATCCACCACAAGTTTCACCTTTTATAGTCACACCTTGAAGCAAATAAACACCATGAGTCCTAGCACCTTTCATCACCATAAGCGCACCCTTTGAAATTTGCAAGCTACCACTCTCAATAGTGATCTTACAATCTAAAGAATCTAGTTGCCCCAAAGAGATAAGAGCCTTCCGAAGTCTTGGAACATAGCGTATATTAGTGAGTGTACGAACCACTCCATCAAACATCCGAATTTGCACGGAACCAATTCCTTTTGACTTACAAATAGCACCATTACCCATAACCATAGAATTTACTTCTTTGTCGATATAAGAAGAAAAACAATTCCTATTCAGCGTCATATGATAAGACGCCCCCGAATCGAGCACCCATTCGCTATCTAAAACATCGGATGCTACCGCAGTCAACATATCTACGTCTCCTTCACCAACTCCACTCTCTACCGCTATGGATGAAGATGCCACTTCCTTCTTTGCCTTCCCTTTGTTCGGACACTCATTCTTCCAATGACCGGGCTTTTTACAAATATAGCACTTGCACTTTCTTTTCTTCGACTTTCCTCTCGAATCGGGGTTCCTTGATTTAGAACGCCCACGGTTCTCCTTCTTCGCATATCTCTCCTTCTCCATAAATAAACCATAACCACTTCTAGCACCACTAATACCATCACCCAACTCCTTCATTTGATCCTGCAACTTTCGCTAAGAAGACCCGTTTTGACATCATCTAGAGTCAAAGTATCTCGGCTATAGATCAAACTATTTGAGAAACCCGTATAACGGCCCGGCAACGAACACAACAATATCATCGCCTTTTGCTCTTCCTCAATCTTCAAATCTACCGCCTTCATCTTCATTGGCAAATCATCAAAGATATTCAAGTGTGCCTTAAGCGAAGTACCTTCCTTCATCTTATAGGTGAAGAACATTCGCAAAAAGATCAAACGATTAGTTAATGACTTCTTCATATACAACTCCTCCAACTTGTCCCAAATTTCCTTAGTGGTAGTCTCACCACTAATTTCGGAGATAACATTCTCCCCCATAGCAAGTTGAAGTGTAGTGAATTCCTACTCTTTCATTTTCTCTCTCTCAACATACGAGATGTCCGCTAGCGACAAATGTGTGTCAAATACTACCCGACGCACTCGATTCCGCGTAAGAACCGCTTTCATCTTCCATTGCCACTTTTCAAAATCATTATCTCCATTCCACTTGTCTATAACCAATTGTGGTCCCGAAGCCGCGTACTATCCACGTACATAAGCCGCTACACCACTTGGATTAACCAATGAGGAACTACGTGAGGTATTATCTAGTTTTGGCATTTCTACAACCACCTGCCAACACCAAAGCTCTGATACCAAATGTTGTGGGAAATTCTAGCTCGAGACCACTCAAATCAAAACCCCAAAGCACAACGGAAAATGAGATCGTGGTAAGAAGCTTAAAAACAACCAATCAATATCTCAATCCAATCCAAACCAATCATAATCTCCAAACAAGCAATAGATAATCAAAGAAATAACGATAAAATAAATCATATACCGATTTATAGTGGTTCCACTAACGTCTTGTTAGTGTACATCCACTTTGAGAGAGACCTTTATTAATGTCCATAAGAAGAGTACAAGAGATTGATTGCGATGATCAAAATTCTAATAGAATTGATTTGTGGAGAAGAGAATTGAAGAAAATTAGGTTTAAATAAACCCTAAATAATGGAGGCTAAAACCCTTGATTAAACCCTTAATCTCCTTGTAGTCCCCTTGTGTCTGTGAGTCTTGAAAATAGCTTGTATAGGAGAGTAGAATACCTAGGAAAAATTCCAGAATTTCTCCTTTGAATATCACAAATCTTCACACCAAAACCGGGGCTGAAAATAGGTTGAAAAACGTCACAAACGTCTGTCGCATAGCGACAGACGTCTGTTATATACCTTAGGAAAACATTCCCTAACACCATAGACATCTGTCATAAAGTGACAGTCGTTTGTCCACATTCTTGGGTTCCAAACCCTGTAGTCATGGACGTTTGTCACTTTATGACAGACGTCTGTCACCTGATGCTGGCCACAACACTCATCCTTTATCGTCATATCTTCCTCCTCCGAGCTCCGATTTGTGAACTATTTTCACCATTATAAAGCTACTTCCGACCTCTTTAATTCTCCATAGAGTGTCGCCAAAATTCAATATATGTATATATATGAAACTATATTTATTTGACTTAAAGTTTCTTATACTTGCACACTTAAAGATATAAACACACACACACATATCACATGCACATCCATCAAACATGCAGGTAAGACATAGCAGTAACCTGGACACTCTAATATAATGCCTATAGATAAACACTTCTTTACACGCATGAATGTTGTTACCTTAAACATAATATAGTCAGGATTGATCTACCAGTGCTAAATTCAAGACCATGCAATTTTCTGAATAGAAAACTAAATAATCAGCATACAATGCACCCAACTTCTAGCGCATGAGAGTATTAAGAAATTGGCAGTGCATATCGTGTACATAAATGTTGGCAGGCTACAACATGTCATGTTGTTTCTCTTTGTACAAGCTTGAACTAGCACAATGGGGAAAAAATAAAAAATAAAAAGATAGCTGTTGTTTTCGTATTTCAGAGAAAACTTAATGCATGCAAAAGAACAAATTAATGCACATCGTAATTATTTAACTGATTTTTTCTAACCTGAATGGAGTCTCAAAGAACAACCTTTAATTCGTTGCTTAGCTTCTTCCAACCATCCAATGTAACTGAAATATGTTCTCGTACAAGCAGACCTAAATAAGAAGATTACTTGACTGACTCATCTCCTATTGGTTCAGCTTGTCCATTAAACTCAACTTCAATTCGATTTGAAATATTTAAAGGAAGCCTTCTCACTTTAGTTGGCCCTCTAGATTTTTTTTTGCAATTGGAACTGCATTTACATTGCCATTTCTCTCGCTTTCTAATCAACTTCAACATTTACTTCTTGTTGCATTGTATTGTCGTTGACTGCTTGGGGGTTGCCTTGAATATGAACATCATTATTTTCAAAATTGTCTTCATTCTGAATATTGTTCTTTACCACGGCCCTCTTTCCTTTTGGTTTTTTTTACCCATTTTCTGTAAATTAAAACGAAACCATTATAAAGCAATCACCAAAATGCTAACGGTAATACTATAAACAGAAAAAGAGTTAAAGCAGTGAGCAAGACCTCTGTAAAGCCAAGTGATACTGAAAATAGCTTGGGAATAAGGTACTTGTATAAGTATGAATGTACACTAAGTGTTTGATATAATATCGGAGAAAAATATTTAATTAATTCAAGGTTTAAATGATTTATTGTTGAGGTTAAAAATGTAATTGGTACATGGACTAAGGGTAATTAAATGTTAGTGACACCTAAACTTATAAAGAAACACAACACTTCCCATTTCTGGAGTGTATTGTCACTGTCATTTCTCAGCTTATATGCCAACACAAATAACCAAATATGAAACGTGTCAGTATTCTTATCTATATAATTCTATACTTGCATCATCACTTTGGTATTATCCCTTCTTTTTCTTACAAGCATCAGAAATACAAACAATGAATACATAAGCTTGCAAACATATACATATTTAATATCCAGATGATTTTATTAAAGTTTAAGTGTTATTTTAGTTTTGTTTAATTTAAATGTAAAATATGTTCTAAATATTAACTGCTGAAGCTTGTAGAGATTTAAAAGCGCTGCTATCAACAAAACTAGAAAACAAACAATAATTTAACTAATATAAATAATTTTAATGGATTTGAACAAAAACATAGATAGCTGCAACTTTATATAACAAATTATTTAAGCTAATATGATTCAACCATAAAAACAGAGCAATACAAAGACAACCAACTTGTAACGACCCGTAAATTTAACTGGTTTTAATAACGTTATTAATTGAAATTTTGCAAAATTTTAAACGATAAAATTTTGAAATATAAATTTGATATTTGAAATGCGTCTAGTTAATCATAGCAACTGGTAAATTTTCGTCCGAAAATACGAAAGTTTATTTCGCGCGTAAATTTACTTCAATTTAATCAGTTAAAAAGCGATGAAAATAAAATGTTTTCGGAACCTAAATATTTTTACATAGAAAAATTCTAAAACATCTTCTGAGCAAATGCTATTTTTCGTTTTTCAAAATTCGGACATCTTTAGCTCCGTCGATCTTATTTTTCTGCGTTTTTGCTGCATTTTCTACTAATAGAAAATTCGAATTCTTAAAAACTCAATCGTACCACCAATATCTATATACCGTTCTTATCGTCTCGTCGTACTGATTTCCACAGTATATTTATTTGTATATTTCGAGGGTCTGATACACCACAAGACCAATAAACAATTACTGTATCGGTAACCGTTTCTGAACCTTTTTATTTCCTTGGCCTTTCATTTTATCTTCCGGTTGAAAATCAAAAAAAAAAGCCACCCACCTTTATTAACTGCTGAGTCCGATGTTTTCGACGTTTGATTTTCCCAAAGTTTTAAAGTTTCTTTTTTCTAAATTTCAATCGGTTCACATTTGCCTATCTTTATATTTGCAATTGAAAACATAATTAAGTGTATCCTGTGACTCAGAACTTCATCTTTATCGTTTCCTAAACTTCAACCAAGCTTTCATTCATGCTTCTCCCTCTGACCTTCCTAACTTCACCGCCGTTTATCAACACGGAGCCCACCCAGATCCACGCAATACCCGCCCGCCTCTCACTCTCCTCAGCCCTACCGAAGCCAGCTTCCACCGCCTCTCTTCCACTGGCCAACTCCGCCGCCTGCAACCAGAACTGCCACACCCCACTGCTCCTCTACCCCATGATCGTACCTTCCTAAGAACCCTCACCTCCATTGCCATGCGCCTTAGATCCGCAAACCCATGTCACCCTCACCGAATCCGCTCCGACTCTTCCGTTTGCCTCCTTCATCACGCAGCCCCACTCAGATCTCATCGTTGCATGCCTGCACTTAAGTAGCCGTGCACCATTTCCAGACAAACCTGCTCTTCCCCTCCCCTCTCTCTGGCCGATGCTTATTATATTAAGTATGGTACATGTGTTTATCTCCTCTACATTTTTTTTATGGCAACTGATGTTCGTTTATATATAGTAGTATAGGTAATGTAATATGTATATATTTTATTGGTTATATAATACGTATCCTAGTTTATATTTTGTAACACAATTTTATAAGTATATACATAAAGTTGTTTTGTTTCTTTGTAGTTAGACTTATATATACATACGTTGTAATATAGTTTGTGTATAAAGCATATAAGTTTTGTATTAAATACATGTAAGCTATTTTCCATTGAACAATTATATATGTATGGGAATTTTGAAGGGTTAAAATCGGTTATTTAAGTATTTGCAACTAAAGTGGTTAACAGTTTCGTATATTGTCAAATATATATACTTCATATAATGTGCATTTTTAAGTTTATTGTTAGATACATTTTATATAAAGGTATAAGTTGTGTTCAGCCAGTTTGTTTACAAATATGTTTATACAAGGTTTATATATTTAGTTTACATCAAAATTGATTTTGCACTTGTTTGCATGTTTGTTTTTTTTTCTGAACAGCAGTTAGACTTCATGTTCACGATATCATATCTCACTCATGTTTTATCGGAATTGGTTGATTCTATTTTTAAAAAAGAGTCGAAGTTACCTAGTTTATGCTTGTCAAATTTCAAAAAAATCCGACATCGTTTGATTAGTGGTCGAGGATCAGGAAGTTAGACCCAGGCAGCTGTTCTTTTGTACTTGAAATTATTTTACACTGCTGCAAACACGACCTGAGTTCATGTTTGACGCATCGTATCTCTTCTGTCTTACGTCGGAATACAGTGATTCCTTTTTTTTTTAAAAGATAAAGTTTTCTACTTTCTGTATATAAATTTTTAGCTTCATACAAGGTGGTTCAGTTCTTTGTTTCTTACCTGAAAGTCAGACCCAGAGGGCTTTTCAGACCTGAACATTTGACAGTCGCAACATGGCATGAGTCTATGTTCGTGACATCGTAACTTTTCTCGTCTCTTGTCCAAATCAAGTGATTCTTTTGCGGTTTGAAATACAAGTTTTGATCTTTATTCATACCAAATTTCAGACCATTTCGATCTCGGTAGCACATAGAATTATATTGTTAAACTTTGACGCAGGACATGTTTTGTAATTGTTGCTATGTTGAATGTTTTGATTTGATTTCGGAAATTCCTATTTAACAGCTTTGCTCGTCGATTCGTGCCAATCTAGTTTATTTCAGAAGTCGTACTTGCAATCCGTAACTCAACTTCGTTGTCTATTCTCGCTCCCTAGCCTCGAAAGGTGAGTAATCACTCACGATTAATGTTCTTTTATTTATTAAATTTGATTTCAATTGAAATGACAATTGAAATATGTTGCTGTTGGTTATTTACACTGTTATATATGCTATTACCTGTATCTGTTCACCCATGACATCTGACACCATTATCTGTTAATTATTTATGCGATAATAATCTAGTTTGGTAGATATTTGATTGATTGATGATGTTTATATTGGACATTAAATTGTTAATGTTAAAGTGATAAATAATATGCAATCGAATTGATATAGGATAGTCAACAATTTAAATTGGATCTATATGTTGAATTTGATTTGTTAAATTTGTATAATATGACCCCCTTTAAATGTTTAATTACTCGACACGTAGTAATATGGTTAACTTCACCTTGAACCATTGAATGTATGTTGTATAAAATTGATGTTGTATGAAATTGAATAATTGATATCAAATGAAGAACCGAATTAATATTAGTGTAATAATCTTTAACCTACATGAAATGATAGTGTAGATTCTAGAAATAATTATATTAATTTGCACAAACAACAATGTGAATTAATACGATTATTTCGGGATTATTTGAATTGATTATTGGATTGATATTGATTGTTGTTATTGCTTGTTTATTTACTTTGACACCATCCCAGTTATCACACTGCAAGTTCCCTTTGCTATGCTTTGATTTTGAATTGAATTGGAATCGGGTTGAAATGATAAATACCCAAATTGAACTTTGACCTAGAATAGAGAATTAAATAAACCCGATTGGTCAATAATTTGATTTAAAAATAAAATAAAGATTTTATTCGAATAAACAATAAGGTTTTGAAATGAAATTGGAATTTGAATTTTAAAGAAAGGAAATGTTAATATTTAATAATCCGAAACAAAATATTAACATAGTAGTTGTTGGAAGAATGTTGTTTTAAAATTAATTATTTAATAATTAAATTTGGAATTATTAATAATTAAGTTTTGAAATTAGTTAATAATTAATTTTTGAAATTATTTAATAATTAAATAAGATTGAATTATTTAATAGTAAAAAAAAATTGAATTCTTTATTAAGTGAAATTGAGCTTCTTGAATAAGTGAAATTAAGTTTCTTTATTAATTGAGTTTTGAAATTGTAACTAAGTAAATAAATAAGTGAAAATTGAATTTCTCTAATAAGAAATAAAATGTGTTTTATTGAAATTAATGTAAGATTTGAAATGTAAAGAATTTGATTTGATGAATTTAATTTAATGAAATTTGTAAATTTTGATATAATGAAGTTGAACTTAATTAATTGATTTAATGAATTGGAAATAAAATAGAAATTGTTTTGAATGATAAATTTAACTTAACGAATATTGAATGAAATCGATCAATGAATTTAAATTGATTTGAATGTTAAATTAAATTAATTTAAATGATTTTGGAATGAAATTTATATATGAACTTGAATCAATATTTGAATTGTTTTAAATCATATATTTAATTTGAATTATGAGACTTTGAAATGGTAATTTGGAAGTTTTGAAACGTAAATTATGGGAATTGTTTTAGAAAGACAAATGTAATGTTGGTTTACAAATTCTATTTGAAATTGAAATTGATTTGGTTTTCAAATTTATCAAACGACCAATCGGTGAAATAATCACGAAAGTTATTAAAGAGACTGGAATCGGTTAGGGACATACTCACTGTCTAAACCGAAAACCACTTTAATAACTATACGCGGAGTGTGATCCAGAATGAAGTGGTTGGAATGATGTACGTGATGACTGAAGAAAAAGAACGATAACGGATAGCCTTGACACTTGTGTCAAATTGGAAATGACTAAAACAGGAGCCGTGCCAGGCCAAATGGGGGCTAGCTACCTCGAGCGAACACACTTCTTCGAAAACTACTCATTACTTGTTGTCGATTGGTGCACCCTTGATTTTGGGAGTGTTGTTTCGGGGTGTTGCGATCGCTGCGGCGATGCGCTCTCACCAGTCCGGATCAGGCAAACGGTAGTTTCACTACCTTGGGTATTGCCTCATGTGCCTTGTCATACTTGGATCCCTATATACGCGACTACTACGAATTTGTTTTGTGTTATACCTATGGAGTACTCTCTGATATCCCACTAGTTTATGGTGGAGTTTACAGTGCTGTATAGACTATAACGCTTATATAAAATGTGTTAAGGGGGATAATGGTAACGCCTTAACACTATTTTGATACTTTATATTACTGATAGACATTATCTACTTATCGTACACTACTACATAGTAGATAGTTTAACGGATCCTTAAAGGATGGTTATTCCAAACATCCTTTGAGTTACTTGTATTTCAATTGCTATTTCACTTGAGTTGGATTTATTGATATAAGAATGTTAATCCTGACTCGAGTGTTTTGTGTTTTGCTTTACGCTCGGGTCAGACTGAGTGTACCAGTATTCGAGACTCACCTTTGAAGTTGGAGCTTTGCTTAAAGATCCAGCCATCTATTCTGCTTTCAGTATTCGATGATTCCAGTGATGTATTCTGATTTGTATTTGATGTATCGTGTTACTATTCCGTTGTATCTGGTTTAACTCTGATGTAACTTATATATTTATATAGTAGCTTCATGAACTACTATCTCTTTTATTTCCGCTGCATTTATTACTCTGTGTCTGTGATCTGTGATTATTTATTTACTGTATATGTTTAGTTTTGCCAAATTTAAATTAATAACGCGGTATTTTGAATCATTCAAGTTCGACATGTGCGGATGCGAATGGTCCAAAATAGCGGGTCGTTACAAAACAAGTACAACAGAGCATTATGGTATAAGACCTATTCACGAACAAATTCTCATATATGTATACAATAATATGGACACAACACATGACATGCACACATACTACACATAAAAATATGATTTAAAATAAATTATTAGCAGGGGCGTTGTTGCTGCCTTGTCAAACAATTATTCCTAGATTTATTTATCTGAGGAATGAATGATAGGGTTTAGAAAATGATGAGAAGAAAATGAAGTTGTTGTCAAAATGCTTCTACTTAATGAAATGTGCATGCAAAAATAGGGTGAGGCAAAGAATACACTGCTATTAACTAAGACATGAAATACACAGTAAACGAGATCAACTTCCCAAAGTATGAACAACAGCTAGAAAAATACATATATTAATTACACATGCAACACCCATATAAGGTGAACAGGATACGCACACCCAAATTTGACAGTGGTTCAATTTGTTTGAATTTCATTTTAATCTAACACGGTTCAATTTGTTTGAATTTCATTTTAATCTGATCTGCACTGCACCATCCATACTTTGGTTTACACACTCACCCAAATTAATATATGCGCCCAGACAATCAAAGCAACACATTACATGGGGCTGCCTAAATACATGGCACTCCTCTCCCTCTATATTAAATCGATCCCAATTCAACTTACCGAAAACAAAACCAGGCTAAACCAATGTTTTAATTTATTATTAGTCTAAACCCATCAGGATGAAAAGGGTTAAATTTGCAAAAGCATAGTGAAATTAGGCGCCATAGAAAAATTCATACTATGCAAAAGCATAATGACAATGTTTTAAAATATTCAACGTGTTTGAAAATCTAGGGGATTAAGCAAACTAGATTCATTAAGATCATTTACCTAAAATTTAAATGCAAAGGCAACAAAATGTACAAGATCATGCATTCATAACAATCTTCAGTGGAAAATAGGCAAACAAACTTTTGACACTACTCAAGTATGCCTTCGCAATTCTCTCTAACATAGTTAGCATCCTCCACAGAATCAACATCTATATCGTTTTCTTTTCATTCTTCTCTAAAATAACTTACATCCTCAATAGACTCATCTGTCTCTAATTCATGAAAACCTCGCGCTGGTGCTTCAATACAACATACCAATTACAAGAATCATTTTCTTTTGAATAATTGATTTGTTTTGCTTGAGATGCAAGGATATATGGATTTCTAGAAAATGAAGCTTGATTTTGATTTAATTTAATAAGAGTAAACCCATCTTCAACTTTCACTCCATTTCCTATGTTTGCCTAATTGCACTTAAAAATGGAAATATAAAAGATATGATAGTCTAACAAAATTATGTCAATTAAAATCGCATAGTATGTGACCACATCAACCACTTGAGATGTATCTTTCACACTTGCTCTACACATAGTACTCGCATCATAAGTCACTCCACAATTTTGAGTTTCTCTCTCGACATCTTCTATGTGAAAACGCTGACCATTTATAATATATCCTTTACAGGATAAGGCATTACTTCTCGGACCGTACGCAATCCATTTTAACAATTTATCGTGATCCTTCGATTCAATAGATATCTGGAAAAAAATCAATGTATTTAAGTATTTAACATAGATTTCGAAAATAATATTAGGTGAAAGTGTATTTAAAAATAACCTTTTTTTAAATCCAATCAGCAAAGTTTTTTGTATGATTATTCCAAAGCAATGTCGCATTTTTTTAAAACGTTGGTTTGAATTTTCCAACTCCTCCAAATGCAAACTAGCACAAAACAATAGATGATAAGTATGCATACATTACACATGCTAAAACAATAAGAATAGAATGTAATATCTACTTACTCAAAAAGTAGTTCCACTATAACCATATTCGTCAGTACAGCCATATGCGTACTTTCTTTCTCATTAGATGACAATGTAATTGCCTCAAGCTTTGAAATTTGACGCCCTTCGAGTATTGCATGGTTTTCATAATCTTCATTTCGACCTTGTTTTTCCCTATTTGTGATGATTTTTTTATAAACTCAACAAAAAATCTCATGGATTCTTCTACAAGATAGAACTCTACAATACACCCTTCAGCTCGTGCATAGTTCCTTACATAATTTTTAAGCGTCTTCATATACCTTTCAAAGGGGTACATCCAACGAAAGTGGACCGGTCCAGCTTCTCTTCCAAGATGAATTATTAAATGTGTCATTATATCAAAAAAAGAAGGTGGAAAATATCTTTCAAGCTCTCATAATATTATAACAATCTCATTATCGACTTGCAGCAGCTTTTCTTTATCAAGAACACATTGACATAGTTTATTGAAAAATGAACATGAACGGATTATTGTTTTCCTCGGCTTCTTTGGCAACAATCCTCTTATTGCAACCGATAACATTTGCTACATTAGAACATGATAACCATGAGACTTAAACCCACTAACTTTGCAATCCGCCAATGATATACAACTTTTAAAATTTGAACAATAACCACCGGATCCCTTGAAATCATATAATCTTTTGCAAAAAAAAATTCATGACTTGACAATGTATATGGAGCCGGTGGAAGATATTTTTTCTTTCCACGAGGTTGTGCAAAATGTCTATGTCGAATTCCCCAATTCTCTAAATCACTTCTGGAATTTGTTCCATCTTTTGATTTGCTATCATGCAGAAGATTTTATGTCGCCAGCATTACTTTCCAGCAACTATATTTAGGACTCTTAATGGAAAATGGATTGAAACCATCTATAGCAAGACCAAGCCTACGATTACGAGGATCGGTTGAAAACAATTTCCATTTCTCATCTACCACATTCCAAGTTATAGAATCCACATGATGACGCATTTTTTCATCATTGCTTTTATTACTATAATGTCATCTTAAATCTTCTGCCATCTTTTGAGATCTAAACATTCTCCTAAATCTTGGAATGATTGGAAAATATCTTAACACTTTAACAGGGACGCCTTACATAATCTCATTTGTAGTCTCATTTTTCTTCCATCTTGAAGAACCGCATTTTGGACAATTATTCAAGTCTTTGTACTCTTTTCTAAAAAGGAAACAATCGTTTTGACAAGCATGAACCTTCTCGAAACCCATATCAAATATTTTAAGGATTTTTTTTACTTCATACATAGTCTTGGGAGGTACATTATCCTTTGGCAGTAACACTTGTAGCACATTTAATAACTTATCAAAACCAGTATTGGACAATCCAGTTTACATTTGAGATATACAAAGCGGTAATAGCAGATAATTTTGTCGGGCCTACACAATCGGGGTACAATGGGCTTTCTGCATCTTCCAAATTCTTAAGTAAATCATCTTCTCGTCTTTATGCACCATCATTTTCGTCATCAGCAAAAAAAGTATGATTGACAAAATCTTCATCTTCATAGTGAATGGCTTGGAATAAATTATATGTGTCACTCAACTTTGTTTCCTCGACTATATTTATTTGCTCACCGTGATTATACCACCTACCGCACTTGTATTTAGGATCCATTTGTTTTATAATCAAATGCTCATAGAAAATCTTGTCATGGTGATGACTAATATTCCGACAATCTACGCTAGGACATTAAAAAAAAATTGTAGTTGTTAAATTTTTTTTCGCAATCTGCACAAAATTCCATGCTCCTTGCTGGTACTCGATACTGGTTCTATGATGAACAATAGACAATATATAAATATTTACTTTAATATGAGATTTTTTAAGTTTTCAAATTAAGTTTTCAGTTAAGTATCATCCAATTACCTGTGTAAAAGCACCCAGTCTTTTTCCATCACCAATTCAATATGAAAACAAGCAAATATCTAAAAATCAAAGTAACAACTAGTTATTAATTCCAAGCAAAGAAGTACATGTGAAAAAGTGTATGATCTGTATATGTAAACCCATAATGTGATATGTACTGTATATGTACTATTATCAGACCAAATGACTATAAGCAAAGAAAAAAATCTCCCTTTTACAGTGATATGCAGTATATACATGTAAACCCATAATGTGAAAACATAAATAATTCATACATGAAAGAGAGATGAATAATTCATTCAAGGTCGTTCTCATCTATCATTTTATTGCATTTAATTAGAATGATAGCAATGAACATAATTGGTATACCACCAAAATCATAGCAAATGTTAAAACTTATTTTCTAAATGTATATTGATGCAATTCAACTTAAGTAGCATATTTAACTGGTGCAAGATGGAGAAATTTTCAAACCATTATTCTGAATATCTTTGGTATAAATATTATAATACGAATGGATATTAATTTTTTTTAAATTGATGCTATTAGATGTACAAGTTGTTAAAAATAGTATTTTATACAAATTGAATAGCACTTGCATTGAAGTTCATACACTTTTTGATAAGTGTTTATGTAACTTCCATGAAAACGGGTAATGCAAGACTAATATTATGACTGTATTTATGTAGTTGTTTAACATAGAAGTTAAATATGATTTCCATTAATTTTTGAAGTTGCTTTCACACACTTGTTTACTATGATTTCCAATGTGTGCAGGATTTTGTACTACATAACCCATATTACTTCTAAAAACAATGATTGTGAACAAATCAAATCATTGAGAATCAATATATACTTTTTTCTGCAATCAAAATAAGAATACAATACTAAAGAATAACTCTATGAAAGAAGTATATCATTAATTTCTGATACTAACTATTTCATTTTATGAAGCGGGTTTAACTGGAGTTCTAGTTTCCATATTTTTTTGACAAATCGATATTTATAACAGTTGAAAACAATATCCCTTCTAATTTTTCCAATCAGTAGGCTAAATAAATGGCAACTTTGTTTTGAGGCTTTTTAGATTTTCATTTTTCGATTTCTACTTTTCCAAAAGTCAACTAGATTGTAGGTTAAGCTACAAAATAGTTTTGCAATAGTCAAACTCAACTTTTTCTTGAATAGTATCCTATAAAAAGATGGAACTGAAAATTAA
Source organism: Allium fistulosum (assembly GCA_030737815.1). Lineage (NCBI taxonomy): Eukaryota > Viridiplantae > Streptophyta > Magnoliopsida > Asparagales > Amaryllidaceae > Allium > Allium fistulosum. The sequence goes on along the minus strand of CM060902.1, from coordinate 369,138,323 downwards.
GAACTAAGTAGCACAATTGTATATGCAATCAACTTGAAACTAATCTTACTCTGAAATTTCGACGACGATGGCTACTGGCTCCTTGCGATGATGGCTACCGATCAACTGCAATAGGAACGACTATGAAGGAAGCCAATCGACTACAACGAGGACGAGAATGAAGGTGCCGATTCGCTTCCACTGATGAGCTACAGGTGATGACAATTTAGTTCGGAGGAAGATTGGAAACTTTTTTAGTTTTGTTTGGGTCGGTAATTTAAAAATTTTTGGAATTTATTTTATGAATACTTGGAAATGAAGTGAGGGAGAGTGAAATGTAAGCGAATCTCACAGCGTTAGGCTTAGGAAATTAGGGAACTTGGCGCCGAAATAATTGGTTCTAACTGCGACCATTCATAAAAGTTGTTTGCTATTGCTAAGAAATTAAACTTTTCTTGTAGTGGAACTACAAATTTTGAAACAAGGGTGATTCGTAACAGCATAGAACTATTGTGACAAAAGTAATCTCATGGAAACAGTGGTTAGCTCCATAGAAAAGGAGCACTTAGAATTCACACACATACAATAGACATGCATCTCATGGAAACAATGTGGAAACCTTGTGGTCATGACGACTGCTTTTTTGTTCTATGAAGATACTAGTCTAAGAAGATGCTAAACGGTGATAATAAATGCTACAAATATTTCCATTGAAACAAACATGAAATCAAGTGGGATGATGTGTGTGTATGTGTGTGCCCCCACACACACTCTTGTTAAATTTTATGCAGAACACATTTTTTCAGTTATTATAAAAAAATTAGTATGCCTTGGCTCCAAAAATACATTAAAATAATGGGACAAAATATTCAGTAAATAATAAGAAATATTAATTAAACTTGAACAGTATTAATTTAGATACATTCACCTTATTTCAGTTTTGCATAGTAAAATTCATAGTAGGGTTGCATTTTCCATAAAAAATGTGAAGATTTGAGAATTTGAACATATACATTAATCAATTACAGTTAAGCGATACTTAAAAAAATAGAGAATTTACCAAAGTCAACAAATCGAAGTTAGGGTTTTTAAGCCTGGTTTGATTACGACAGATGAGCCTAAGAATAGAGGCACCAATGATTATTATGACATCATTGTGGGATCAAATCAATCAGAAATCCCCTTCACCATTATCATTTATATAAGGTAAGTTTGGAAATATTATTGCTCGCCTCTTGGAGCTGTGCAGGGGGGACTAGGGCTAAGGTCGCTTCCACCGACGAGCCTGTAACGGGGACGGAGACGAAGACAAATGAAGATGAGCCTGCACTGGTGACGACTATGATGGAGACGAAGATGAGCCTGCGCTGGTGACGACTGCGACGGTGATGAGATGATTGGGACGGAGACGGGACGACTGTGACGAGAAGAGCCGTTAACTGCAACGGGACGAGGAAGAATTTTTGTATACTAATTTGGATTGGTGGATTGATATTTTTAGAGAAATTGTTTCTTATTGGGATGTCGTTGAAATGGAGGAAAAGGAAAATATTTACCGCCTATAATTTCTAACGGCGTGGTTAAAGTAATTTACAGAAAATTATCTTTTCTTACAGCAAGCCACTCAAAAACGTCGTGCTCTCATGCCTTGGAAATAAACTTTTCTTGTAGTGTCAGCAATTTGGTAAGTGGTTAATGCTCAGTTTTTCTTTTAGTACTTGTTCGCAAACAAAGTATAAATCCAATTCCATGTTCTTAGTTCTTGGATGCAAGATAGGATTGGCAGTTAGAGATACTATACTTAAATTATCACACCAAATTATTGCTTTCTTTGTCGATGTTATTTGTATCTCACCAAGTAATGATTCGATCCACATTATTTCAGCTGTTGTGCTTGCTACACTTCTAAACTCTACATCAGTGCTGGATCAGGAAACAGTTGATAGCTTTTTAGAGCACCATGAGATAGGGTTTTCACCTAGATATATGTTGTAACCACTTATTGATTTTCTGTCATCTAAATCTGTTGCCCAATTTGAGTCTGCATAACCAACTATGTTTACGTTGTTGCATGATTTGAGTGTTAAATGTTGAAATTTTCGGCACCCCCTCGCATCTTCCGCTATGCGCATACTACATTTAGTGTAGAAGAGGCAAGACCACTGAACGAAGCTTTTTTTAGTGCCAGCGTCATGATTGGACATCCCTACAATCCTCTTAGAGCACATATATTTTCATGGCAACATTTATTGTAACAAAAGGAATCCTTTGTTGTTACATGCTACCAATTCCATATATATGATCATCTCTTTTAGAATATCATGTGATGTGGAACTAATCATAATCCAATCCACGCACCCACTCTAATACAATGCGATCTATACCTAACAAATCTCCACCTTGGCGAGCATTTTCTCAATTCAACTTGAAGTTATATAGAGTCCTCAAGCGCTTGGATAAGGTCGCTAACACCTCCAGCAATTTAGATTAGGTCACTATCACCTCTTAGCAGTTAGGCCAAGCTGTTTTACAAAGAGTTCTCTTTTCCACGGTTGGAGCAGGCCACGTTCTAACTTATAACTCCACCTTAATGAGAATCCCGAGCTTAAACCACATATTGGAGCATACTTAGGTCAACGCTGCATCATATTGGTTCCTTCGAACCATCTGCTCCGATACCGTGTTGAAATTTTCAGCACCCCCTTGCATCTTCTGCTATGCACGCACTTCATTTAGTGTAGAAGAGGCAAGATCACTGAACGAAGCTCTTTTGGTGTCAGCATCATGATTGGACATCCCTACATCCCCCTTAGAGCACATATAATTTCTTTGCAACATTTATTATAACAAAAGGGATCTCTTATTGTTACATGCTACCAATTCCATATATATGTTCATCTCTTTTAAAATAACTTGCAAAGTGGAACTAATCATAATCCAATCCATGCATCCACTCTAATACAATACAAGCCACACCTAACATTAAACCATAGTTCAAAGTCACTCTTTAATACCTTAGAATCCACTTCACTGCTTTCCAATGTTCATCTAGAGGATTTTTCATGAATTGACATATCTTGTTTACACTGTATGATATCTTTGGTTTGGTTATTGTAGCATACTATACTACTCCAACAATACTTCTGTATTGTTTGATGTTTTTAATTGGTTCTCCATGATGCTTTGATAGATTTGAATTGTTGATCATTGGAGTTGGTAATGCATTAGCTTGATCCATTTTTGCTCTTGTGGGAATTTCTGATATAAATTTCCTCTGAGATAAATGTATTTTTGTGTTGTTCACTCTTTTGACATTTATCCCCAAAAAGTAATTTAGGTCACCAAGATCTTTGATTGAGAACTGCTTATCAAGAGTTTGGATTAGATTGTTGATCTCCTTTCCATTGTTAACTGTAATTATAAAATCATCAACATAAATTAGTTATATATGATGGTTTCATTATTGAATTTTGTAAATAAGGAAGAGTCTAATTTTGTTGGTTGATAACCCAAACCAATTAATGTTGATTTGAGTTTATCAAACCACACTCTTTGCTTGCTTCAATCCATATATTGCTTTCTTTAGCTTGCACACTTTTCCTTTGATATTTGCTTGATAGAATCCACGTGGTTGCTTCATATATACTTCTTCCTGCAGTTCTCTATTAAAAAATGCATTACATCTAACTGTCTGATTTTCCAATTGTTGTGTAATGCAACAGTCAGTACTATTCTTATTGTAGTGGGTTTGACAACTGGTGAAAAGGTCTCTATAAAATCAAACCCTTCTTGTTGAGTGTAACCTTTAGCTACCAGTCTGGCCTTGTATTTTTGTATTGCCCCATCTAGATTCCTTTTAAGTCTATATGTCCACGTGCACCCTATTATGCTTTGGTGCTCTGGCTCTGTTACAAGTTCCCATGTGTTGTTTCTGATGAGTGCATTGTATTCTTCTTGCATTACTGCTTTCCAATTTTCACTCTACATTGCTTCATTGTATGTTCCTGGTTCTTCTACTTCCAAATTTATTGCTTTTTTAGGTTTCAAAATACCACTCTTTGCTCTTGCAATCATGTGATGCTGAGTTATTGTAGGTGCAGATTGTTGATATGAAATATTGTGACTATCTTCATTTTGAGGACTGGATGAATTTGATTCTTCCAGTTCTTGATGTGATTCTTTAGATTGATTGTGATTGTGACTTTAGTTATCTGATGATTCCATAAATTCATGACCTAGTCTGAAACCAGACACTGAGTTTTGGATTTGGATCGCTTTGAACTCCTCTTGCATTGATTCCTGAACTTTGTTCCTGATGTAAAGGTATTGTGGGTATCGATATCTTTGAATTGTATACCTTTTGTGATGTTTTTATTGCATTTTCAGAGAAGGGAAACACTTTCTCATTAAATTTTACATGTCTGGAAATGATTATCCTACCATTATTGGTTAAGCACTTGTATCCTTTTTGATCTTGTGCATACCTAAGAAATGTGCATAGTGATGATCTGAAATCCAGCTTGTGGCTGTTGTATGGTCTTATCCAAGGGAAACATAAGCATCCAAAAGATTTTAGAATATTATAGTCTGGCATCTTGTTGCTTAACTTTTCCATTGGAGTTTTGTTTTTCAAAACTTGAGTTGGAAGCCTGTTTATCAAATAGACAACAACGTTGAATGCATCAGCCTAGAACTTTAGTGGTAGTGATGCCTTGGCCAGAAGTATAAGTCCAGTCTCTACTATGTGCCCATCCTTCCTCACAACCATGAAATTTTTCTCTGAAGTGTGTGGGCAGGTTATTATGTGCATTATTCCTTTCTTTTGAAAGTATTCTTTGAGTGGTTTATGCTCTGTTCCCCCATCTGATTGAAATGTTTTGACTTGATGATTTGTTTGCTTTTCAACTTGAGTTATGACGTGCATCACCACTTTAGATGTTTCTGACTTTGACTTTAGAAAATATATCCATATGTACCTGGAATAAGCATCAACAAACAATACATAAAAATTGAAACCATAATCAGAATTGATAGGTGTTGGACCCATAGCTTAGTTGTTATCAATTCTAGGGGTTTGTTATATGTAGTATTAGAATCAGTGAATAGAAGTTTATGACTTTTCCCCATTTCACAACATGTGCATATATAAGGTAAAGAGATATTACCAAAATAAACTTTATTATCAAACAGGATTTTCTTTACAACATTAACACTTGGATGTCCTAATTTGTGATGCCAAATATCAAATTTACTATTATTTGCTTCCTTTTGACTAATTTCAGAAAAATTGCAATAGTTTCTACCACATCTAGATTTTCTTGAATCAACTAGATTGAACTTGTATAATCCTTTGCGAGCTTCACCCTGTAAAAGAATATTGTTAGTAAGTATATCTCTGATTAAACAATATTTAGGATGAAACTCAAAGTAAACATTATCATCATTGGCAAACTGTGAAACACTCATCAAATTTTTCTTCATTTGAGGCACTCTTAATGAGTTATTGAGATATAATTGCCTTTCACCTTTTATGCAAGCAAGATCAGTATGAGTAATTTTAATTGACTCACCATTACCCATATGTATAGTCTGATTACCTTTATACTCTTTATTGCCAAGACTCATATTTTCAAGATTGTTAGTCACATAATTTGTTGCACCTGAATCAGGATACCAACTCTCATCTTGTATATCATCTGGTCTTGCAAGTTCATCTTGATTGTGATTTCTTGTATTGTCTGATCTGTTTCTTGAGTCTGGTTGAATGTTGGCTAGATTTGCACTTTGATTGAAGTTTCTTTTGTCTCTATTTGAACTTTTTTGATTAGGAGTATAATTTGAATCAAATATGAAGTAGCATTTATTTGCTGCATGACCAAATTTCTCACAAATCTGACATCTTAGTCTAGTATTGCTATTGTTATTTTATCTGCCTCCTCTGCCTCCTGATCTGAAGCTTTGACCTCCATTTTGATTGTTTTGATTGTTGTTTTTGTTTATTGATGTGAACTTGACTGCCATATCGAAATTGATTGGTTTCTTTTAATCTAATCTACATTAATGAGAAAGTAGGGTGGAATGAACATATTGCAGAGTAGGTGTTGTTTCTTTTGATGAGATGACAATAACAACTACTTCATATTCTTCATCCAATCCATTTATAATTGAAAGAACATGTTCTGTTTCCGATACTTTGTGGCCTACAGCTTCAAGAAGATCACAATAAGTTTTCATTTTGGTGAGATACTCTCTTATACTCATTCCAACTTTCCTTAGATTTTGCATTTGTCTTTTATAATGCATTATTTTTGCTGCTAATTGAGAATTAAAGATTTGCTCTATCATTGACCAAATTTCATAAGATGATTTGCATCCAACTGTTTGAGGTAATAGATTGGAACTGATTGAAGAAAGTAGACATGCACTGAGCAAGCTTCTTGTCTTGAAAAAGTTATAGATTCTTTATTTATCACCATTTCCCCTTCAGTATGTTCAATGAATCTTGCTAGTGTTGTTATTGTTCCTTGAATAAAATTTTCCAAACTATACACTTTGATTGCTATTTCAACTTGATACTTCCACAAGTAAGTAATTACTTTTCATATAGCTGATTTGTAATAAGCTGACTTTGTGGACTTACAATGGTTTTCTGGCTTTAATCAATGAGGGAAGGTTGTTTGTTGATGGTCTTGTGGGACCTAAAGTTGTTGGGACATTGGTGGATGCAGAGTTGTTATCTTCAGTCATTCTTGAATCTTGATTGTCAAGATTTGAGAATCAGAGGCCAAATGATGATTTTCTAATAGTCAGCAAGTTGCAGCCAGAAATAAGCTCTGCCATGGTAGCTTGGTAAGGAAAGAATCCGCAGTTGATGATCAAGAATGAAACTATAGATTCTGAAATAAGAACACCAATGTTTGATCAAGAAAATGGCTGAATTCAGATGATGATTTTACAATCTGATGAACAGCCATTGTGTAGCCACAGATCAAATGATGATCTAGCTCTGATGATCTTTCATGTATGACATAGCCATTAGGCTTTTGAGATGCTTTGATACCAAGATAGAAAACTGAATGAAATGAAATTGTGTTTTTATTATTAAGATTCACAATTACATTTGCATCATATAATACAATCAGTATTTATAAGGGGTAGATACAATATGTGGGTCGAGATATTGAGTTCCGGTTGGTTAAGTTTAAGGCACCCGCTTCATTGTGTATTTGAGAACATTGTATATTTGACCGTTTCATTCTTCTACATCCCAATTCATTATTTGATGTACTGTTTTAGATGGTTGTTTCAGTTTATAACTGGTTGAAAGTATTTGTTTAAATGTGATTCAATAAGCAGTTCAACAATGATGAATAAATATGATGCGGCATACAATATGATTCTCTATTGGTACAAAGAGTGACATAGACCAATGTGCATGCATTTTCATTTTTTTAAAGGCTATTGTTTTTTTATTATGTCCTTTTGTATGATGTAAAAATTTTCTTATTTGTGCACATGTCAAATTATAGGTTTTAGTCATTTATGCTTGGAGATAACATTTGGGGTTGCCAACTCCTTACGTCGGACATATTGGGTTTACGTCCAACATAAACCAATAGTGGACATGATTAGACTAAACTCCTATATGAGTAGAATTGCAAATGGGGTATTGAGAAGATCAAATTGTGTTAGGATACAAATAACTGATTAAAAAAAGACTCATTCTATGTTTATACAACTAGACTTAAGGGTGAAGACTGATGGGGTAGTGCTCTGCACTTTATTTATCAAGCAATTCTAATGCGTAGGGATTTGCCGATATTTAGGCTAAATTTTGTATATGAATCTGTGCATCTGTGCAAAATTGCTCGCCAGTGTTTTTCTTTTTCTATCACGTGGATATCTAGGCATCCTTAAGAGATATCATGTTATAGTAGCATCTCCCTTGTTTGTCATACATTGCCAATGTTAGCTAGATTTGAATTTTAAATGATACATTCGACTATTTGGTGTTATTTTGGACACAAATCTCATCATATTTTTAAATACTTAAGATTTGTATGATGCAAGAAACTGAATACTAACGTTTCAAGGCCATAACACTGTTGAAATTTTCTTGCACTTACGCCTGTAATTGATCTGAGATTATTTGAAACCGAAATGTTATAGAAAAATATCAGAACTAAGGCGGACGTAGGTATATTGTCGGACCATTGTAATAATTGAAATGTTTCCTACATGCAGTTTGCAGTTAGTTGTTCTGTTTGTTTTCTACTATGAATTGATACTAGTAGGTAGAATAATAAAACAATCATTCACTCAAAACAAAGTAGATTCATATTTTCATTTAAAACTAACACTTTTAGTCATCATTACAAAGCTAAAGATCTAATTAGTCCACATCAATTGTTGCGGCTAGAAACAACATCAACGCCAAATAGGAAGTACATGAAATTTCAAAAATTATTTATTGTGGAGGGTCCTGGGTGGAATCTTGCATCTGGAGTTGTTATGGGTGATAAATTGTTTAGGAAGATAGCAAATGGAAATTCCATATTTTTGTTGTTAAATAAGCTAATTGAAATTTGTTAATGTAATTTCTATTATTATTAAAGCATAACTATTAACAAAATTAGATTAATTATTAACCAAGGTATTTGAATTCTTATTACATTTTTAAATTCAATTACTAACTAACTGAAAAACTCTATTTGGACTCAAGTTGATGGTACAATTTATGCCATAGTAGATTTGAACTAATAGATCTCACCCTAAATTCAACGGGTTATTTAAACACAAATAGATTCAGTGGTTAAATTATGATATATCAGACTTTTTTAATTCCTTTTGTATTTCGATACTCGCTCTAAACTAAAATACACTTATTGTTATTTATTAATTAAATTTTTATCAAATATAAATTATTTTACTTATTCAATCAATGTAACTAACAAATCAAAATAGTTTTTTTTTTAAATTTTATAATCAAACTGAATAACCACTCAAAATTGTTCAAAGTGTATTTTTAAACTACCTACTGAATATAAGTTCCTTAAACTACTGTCTGAAAGCATACTAAGGTTGCGTTCTTTGAGAATGGAACGGGAAATCTGAGAGGAACATTTGAGCGGAGCATTTGGTCGGGGAAGTTTAGTGAACATGAAATGCTTTGTGTGCGAACAGAGCATTTGAGTGGAGAAGTTTAGTGAACGGAGAATGCGTTTGTGTGTGAATGAGACACTTGAGTGGAGAATCTGAGCGGAGAAGTTTAGTAAACGGGTAATGCGTTTGTTTGCGAACGGAGAATTTGAGCGCAGAATCTGAACGGAGAAGTTTAGTGTACGAGGAATGTGTTTTTGTGCGAAGGGGGCGTTTGAATGGAGAATCTGAGCGGAGTATTTGAAATGTATATTTTAAAATAAAATTAATTTATATTTAAATAATTAATTATGTGTTTTTAATGAATAATATGTATCAATCATTTGCAAAAATAAATAAATAAATTATAAAATTATAAATTGCTCGAATTCAGTTCAAACCAACTGTATAATGTGGAACACTTTGATATGATTGCAATGCAAAACCCGCTTCTCAAACAAACCTCATTTACACAAGTTACTAGTTTTAGAAATTTATATATAAAAAAATTAATAATTAACTTTATTAAACAAGCAAACGGGCCACATTCCTGCATTCGTCTTGATGGGGCATTTGCCCCATTACGCATCGGATGTGTCGCGAACTAACGGAGCAAAAATTGACTACGAACGCACCCTAATTGTCTCATTCGCGTGGGTACAAACCACCTAATTCAGTCTCCACCGTATATTCTTCACTTTATTCTATTTTAATTGATTATAATATCATAAATGTGCGGTGGGTATTGATTTGGTCATGGAGACACGGAAGAATACGATGATGTGATGTTGACATTTTCCACTCTGAAGTGTATGAAACACTTATGACGACTTGGGGTTGCGGTTTAGGGTCTATTCTTTGGGAACGGTAACTGGCCATTTGAGCGTGGTATTCGAGCGGGGCATTTGAAAGGGGAAGTTGAGTGAACGATGAATGTGTTTGGCTACGAATAAAGTATTTGAGCGGAGAATCCGAGCGAAGTATTTGTAAAATTATTAGTTGCTCGTATTCAGTTCAAACCAACTTCATAATGTAGAGCACTTTAATACGATCACGACACAAAAAACCGTGTCTCAAACGGATCACATTTGCACAAGTTATTAATTTTAGAAATTTAAAACAAAATAAATTTATTAATTAAAACCTTAATTAATCACGAACAGTCATTCGACTCCATTCATCCCAACGGACCATTTACTCCGTTAGAACACTATTCCTCTATCTTCATTCTAGCCATCCCGAAATGCTAATTATATCTCATCAAATGAATCCAATAGAATTGCCATTTAATTTTTTATGGTGGGTCATGCACATAAATTAAATAAGTATGATGTATGGTTGTGATTTAATAGGTAACACTCATGAAATGAGAACATAGGAATTTATCTAGTCCGGCCCCATTACGAACGTTGAAATGTGTGACGCGTCGGCATTACTTAAAGCAACTCCAGTGGTTGATATTTAGCGCTTCGGCTATTTCCCCCTCCTTTTTCCTAACCCTTCGGCTATAAACGGTCATATTTTGACCCCAACAGCTATAAATGGTCATATTACTTATTTCATTACATATATCGGACTATTTTTCAGATTGTAACACACACATCTCTTCTTCTACTACAATTATATTCTCAATTCCATAATATTGAAAGTGTGTCTCATCCGTTTCAATCATATACCGAAGCGATGAATATGGATAACTTGGATTTTGATTCCCAACCCATTTAGAATGTTCATCCCCAGACTGCTCCCCCTCTATCCTTCCATTCTTCTGCTCCATGGTCTGGCGATGAAGATAAAAATTTGTGTTATATTTATTGTCGTTTTTCTAACGACTCGGTCAAGGGAAATGACCAAAGTGGAGATGTGTTTTGGGGAAAAGTCATGACTGCGTACAATAAAAAGCATGTTGAAAAGACGAGGTCAATGTCTGCAATCACCGGTCGTTTTGGGAAGATTAATCGAAAAACACAATTCTACGAGTCTCGGATTCACAAAATAAGAAAAGAAAATCCTAGTGGAATGGGTGGCGAAGCTAAATTGGTAACGTTTTGAAAAATATCATTTTTAATTTATATTCGTATTTTATCGATTTGTTAATATATCATTTTGTGTTTCTGTTTTTTAGAAGAGAATGGCGAACGATCAATTCTTGAAATTATTTCGAAGAGAAAATGGTACAAAGAAACCACATTACTATCGGTTTGCAAACTGCTATGACTTGCTTGTTAGTCAACAAAAATGGAGCTCAAACAACGCAAAAAGCTTAAGAGATGTCCAAACGAAGTCAAAGGGCAAGAAAAAAGCAAGTCGTACTAATTATAGTTCTAGCCCAGGCGATTCTTCTCATATGGACTCTAATGTATGCCTAGATAGCGAAGACGAAGAAGTAGAACCCGCATTTGGTGAAGATGCTAAAACGATGGGGCAACGAGCAGCTAAGAAGAAAATTGTTGTTCAATCCCAAATCGATTCTCATTTAGCCCCAATGCATGAAAAACATATGAGAGAAAATGCAGAACGTCAAAGAGGGAGTGCAGAAAAGCTTGCCGTGTTAAAAGAACTGACCGAGATTGAGAAGGGCTGGTTTGAGTTAGAGCGGCAATGCCAAGAGACCTTAGTAATGGAAAAGGATGTCACTGGAATGGACCCAATTATAATGCAATATTGGATGTAGTACAAACAACGCATTGTTGAGAGTAGATCAGGAACGAAACATATGTAGTTGAAATATTCATGTAATATTTTTAGTTATTGCAGTTTAAATATTCATGTACCTTCAGTTTATGTTTTCAATCATGTACTATTTTCAGTTTTAAAATATTCAATGATATATCGTTTTTTCGATGCATTCTGTAGATATCATTATAGATTACTTCACCAAAAATAAGTGTTATTACAAACATCATAATCATAGCATTCTACAATTCGTTACACAAATAAAAACGCAAACAAATGTAATTAAACAAAGATCCACCATCACGAACTACTGATTTCCATAAGAATTCCAAATATGATCCATTAAATCCCTTTGGAGCCTATTATGAATAGTTGCATTACGGTATACTTCATGATGATCGACATGAATTGCGTACTATCCTTCAGTTCGTAACGTGGCTGTGCGGAATAATTCAATGGGTTGTCTTGCCCCATCATACTCGAAATCGGGATAGTCTATACCGCATTCATCTTCAATGATCATGTTATGCAGAATTATATAATATAACATAATTGTAGCCATTTTTGATCTCTTCCATAATCTACATGGATTTCTGACCATTGCAAACCTTGCCTGAAGGACCCCAAACGCCCTTTCTACGTCCTTCCTTTGTCCTTCAGGCATTGCAGCAAATTGTTTCTGTTTTGCCATCATTGGGTTTGCAAATGTCTTTACAATCGTGCTCCATTTGGGATAAATTCCATCTCCTAGATAGTATCCATGCTCATATGTGTTATAACCAAGAGTAAATGATACAGTTGTTGACTTACCTTGCGCTAAATCATTAAACAAATGAGATCGTTCGACAACGTTTAAGTCGTTAAGAGAACCAGGCATTCCAAAGAAAGCATGCTAAATCCACAAATCATGAGAGGCAACTGCTTCTAAGATGATAGTTGGTTTTTTTTTTGCCGTTATATGCTCCATGAAAAGCTTTTGGACAGTTATTCCACTCCCAATGCATACAGTCTAGACTTCCAAGCATGCCAGGCCAGCCTCTGCTTTCATGCATTTCACGCAACCGCATTACATCTGCCTCGTTTGGTGAACGAAGATATTTAGTCCCATAAATGTCCACAACTGATTGACAGAAGTGATCTAGGTTTTCCAATGTCGTACTCTCCATAATACGATATGCGTCGTCAAGGGCATCGGCGGGTGTACCGTATGCTAACATCCTCAAAGTTATGGTCATCTTTTGATGCCTACTCAAACCTTGTTTTTTTGCAGCGTCCTGCTTGTAAATAAAGTAATTATAATTCTGCTGAATACTTTCGAGAATTCTTAAAAACAATGGACGACTCATTCTGAATCGTCGTATAAACATCTCTGGACCGTAAGTTGGATCACGGGCAAAGTAATCTTGCATAAGTGTTTATGAAATGCTTGCTGGTTACGGTTGATGTATTTCCGACCCACAATTGAGCCACCCTATTTTCCAAAAGTTGAACCGTTTGCTTCATGGTATATCTCCATCAGTTCCTCCTCTTGTTGATGTGCTAATGCATACGCTTCTTCTTCAGAGTCGTTATCGCATAGCAATATAGCTTTTAGTAAATTTCTAGACATTGTTATTGAGGATAGTTGTTTGATTTGTGAATGTTTTGTTAGATTGAATTGTGGTGAACAAGTATGAGATCCATATGGTTATATATATATGACTAATTCTTGAGTAGAAACAAGGTGGCTAAGTGTGTGGTCAAATCATACACTGTAGCCACGTTCCACTGTCGGCCACAGCTAATATCGTTAATGAGTGGAGACAAGGTGGCTCGGTGTGTAGTCAAATCACATACTGTAGCCATGTCCATTTTCCGGCCAAGATTCCCTGCTTTCTTGAGTGGAGACAAGGTGGCTCAGTGTGCGGTCATATCATACACTGTAGCCATGTTCCACTGTCGTCCATAACTAATATCTTTAATGAATGGAGACAAGGTAGCTCAGTGTGCGGTCATATCATACACTGTAGCCACGTTCCACTGTCGGCAACAACTAATATCTTTATTGATTGGAGACAAGGTGGCTCATTGTGCAGTCAAATCACATACTATAGCCACGTTCATTTGCCAGCCAAGATTCCCTGTTTTCGTGAGTGGATACAAGGCGACTCAGTGTGCGGTCAAATCATACACTATAGCCATGTTCCACTGCCGGCCACAACTAATATCTTTAATGAGTGGAGACAAGGAACATCCATTATATAAATCCACAAATCATTATATGTTTAATTCATTTAAAAACTTAACATTATTCAAACTACAATGCCCAACACGACATTTACGTCTCATGAATTGAAGCTGCTTATGCAATACTACATACAAACCGATGAGATGTGCGACAATCAGGAGATAATGGTAATTCATTTTTGGGACACTCTGGCTGAACTTTACAACAACAACGTGGGTTGTCGAGTCAGACGTACGGCTCAAGAGGTGAGGACTGCATACGAAAACTTTAGTAGAGCTTGCATGCATTACCCAAAGGTTATTAATGAGGTTATATCAGAAAATGTGTTCAAGACTACACGTTCGACTTATGACGGTCGATACAATTTAAAATAACGCGCTCCGTTCATTAGCCATGATACGTACTTCATACGCCAAAATTGACTAGAAAGATTTGGATGACCTTAAGATAACAGTATTACTAGTTGGTTATGTAACGGTCGTTAATGTATTGTTTACTTGGAGATATTTAAATGTGTAGTTGGTTAAGTAATATTGTGTTGTATGAAGAATCTTTTAATGTGTAGAGAGCTTTCTGAATTGTCTTTTCAAATAATAATTTCCGTTGTTGTCAGATCAAAAAGTAGTGATATCATTAATTAAATAGACCTGTTTGTTTATATATGCGCTTTCTGAATTACTTCTTCATCATTCATAATCATCTTCTTCCTCACTTACAACAACAACTTCTTCTTCATCGCAATGCCTTCTTGGCCTTCTTCTATCGATTCAGATGCAGGCTATGTGCCTACGGAAAGTCCACATACTGATGTGGATTGGCTTATCGATTATCAAGAACATTATGAAGACGTCCGCGGTCAGTTTCCAGATCTTGACCAGCTGAGACTTCAGGAGGTGGTTGAACCACCATATGAACAACAGGTTGTTCATCAGGCATATGAACAACCTGATAACCAGGTTCAAGTTGTTCAACCTCACACTAAGCAAGAAGTTGAATCGTACCCAGTTTGTTGTCACTTCGGGTATGGAGTTGAAGTTGTAGTACGTGTGAATGGAGAAAATATTAGTCGTCGAATCCAGCTATGTCAATTCTGGTCGAATGGTTGCAATTACGCAGAATGGTTGGATGATCCTTTATGTCCAAGGGGCATAACATATGCAAATGAGTTAGAACAGGAGATAAGATGTCTTAGACTTTCTTTACAGGAGTTGAAGTTTAATCGTCACGTCTAGTTTCTTCATGTTTGTGTTCTATTATTACTGTGTTGTTTTTTATAAGTGTTGTATGTTCATATATCTGCAATTCTAATGTCGCTAGTAGTTTCTTTTTGTTTGTATGTCACTTGTTGGTGCTTATCAGTAGGTTAATATATTAGTGTACCATGTTTGTATGTTTGGAATTGTAATCGGTTTAGCAAATTAATTTATATCAGTGTACTCAAACATATAGAATTCACAGTATACTCAAACATATAGAATTCACAGTAAACTCGAACATTATCGTTCTAAATCAAGGAAAGTGAAATTAGATAAACATGATACACAGTATACTCAAAAAATGATATAAGTACATAAGCTACAGGTACTGTAACATATAATAAAACGTTCACTGTGCATAAACTAAAAGGTATATAACTAAAGGGATGCAATGTCGTCGTCATCAGCATCATCATCATCATCCCCATCACCATCACCACCACCACCATCATCATCCTCGTCATCGTCATCGTCATCCCCATCACCACCCACCTCCTCGTCCTCATCATCCCCATCACCATCCTCTTCCCCATCGTCATCCTCCCTATCGTGCTCATCTAAACCACCAGTGCCATACCCATTGGAACCAGCATCACCTCCGCCTGGTGGTCCGAAAGGCTAATATACAGCAAGTCTAGCTGATAGCTGATCAATCTGCGCCTCTAGCATCTGTGTATGATGCATGTACATATCATGCATGGTGTGTGTATATGCAAGAGTCATATCGTGAAACATACCAAGTGAAACTCTGGCCAGGTCCAATCTAACAGCATACTACATAAAGATGATATTTGACATAGATAAGAAACTAAGCATGAAATAAAGGGAAACTGGCAATAAATAACAAACATACCTCATGCGGAGGATATAACCCAACTGAAGGCACACCAGGATAGTCGGGGTGATCTGGAAAGACTAAAGGCTGCTCAATCAGAGTACTTGTCACGACATATGCTCTAAAAGTAGTATCAGGCTCCAACTTCATCGGAGTCTGGGAGAACTGTGACGAAATCGGGTCAAATGAAACCTGCGGTACCTGAACTCTATCGGTTGCAATGTGAGATCCTATATGATCAGAGTTGACCCCACGAACATAATATGGTACGATGAATCTATGGGGTGCTACTCTAGCCCAATAAGCATCGTAATCTCCATCGATGAAGAAAGTACTACTATCCACCCACCTAGCCTGTCGTAGAGCATCTAGGTACTAATCGCCAATCACCCTATGTCTACCAAACATGTCCTCACAAGATAAAGGATCATATGGTATACGCCGATCACCGTAATTTGATAAGCACACCCGTAATTTTCCACTGTTTTAATCATTTATTCTCCAGGTTTCTCTCTTCAATATATTAGCCTACTGCCAACTTTATTTTCAAAGTTATATGTAGTGTGGTGGGTAAAGTAATGGTTTTTTGAGTAGTATGTCATGTGTTCAAACCCCACCATTTTCATTTTATTTCTTTTCCCTTCTTTTTTTTATTGTTGTAATGTCCAGTATAGCTCATATAAATTTTATCATCCATCCATCGTATACCTACTTCACCTGAAATCACACAATAAACATATTAGCAGTATTGCCATATAATTGTTATCATCAAAATACTAAAATTGTATTTTCCAAAATTTGAACTAATAGATCTCACTCTAAATTCAATGGGTTGTGTAAACACAAATAGATCCAATGGTTAAAATATGATATATTGAACATTTTTTAATTCTTTCTGTATCTCGATCTCACTCCAAACTAAAATACATTAATTATTATTTATTAATTAAATATTATTAAATATCAATTGTTTTACTTATTCAATCAATGTAACTAACAAATAAAAATAGGTTTTGTTTCCTTTTATGAATTTTATAATCAAACCGAAGAATAGGATGATGTGATGATTGACATTTTCCACTCTGAAGTGTATGAAGCACTTATGATGACTTGAAGTTGCGGTTTAGGGTCCGTTTTTTGGGAACATTTGAGCGGAGCATTTGAGTAGGGTAGTTGAGTGAACAGTGAACTCGTTTGGCTGCGAACAGAGTATTTGAACGAAGAATCAGAGCGGAGTATTTATAAAATTATAAATTGCTCGAATTCAGTTCAAACCAACTCCATAATGTATAGCACTTTGATATAATCGCAACGCGAAAAACCACGTCTCAAACAAACCTAGTTTGTACACGTTATTAATTTTAGGACTTTAAAAAATATAAATTTATTAATTAAAACCTCAATTAATGAAAAACGGGCTATTCAGCTTCATTCATCCCAACAGGCTATTTATCCGTTACGAACATTGAAGCGTCTGACGCATCAGACGCGTCATCAACAAGAACGGAACAAAAGAAGACTACGACCTCTTAGAAGCAACACAAGGTGGATGTGATGTGATGGTGGACCTGAGTTGCACAGAATTGAAAGATGCATAAGAATAATTCAACCGGTGCATTTTACAGTGTCTCGATTCAAATCGTAAAAAGAAATATATAAAAAATATATTTGTAAATGTTTGCATACGTACCATATAAAACAGTTAGTTGTACGTTGATTGAAGAGTTCAAATAGGACCAAGTAGAGTGTAAAGCTCCATGCAAAAATAATGTATCCGGAAAATATTAAGTATGGATAAGGTCAAAACGTGTTTACCGCTATATCTACAAACTCGCAGAAATATTCCACAGCAACCCTGAAAAATCAGTCCCATCTACCACTTACTTATATATACGTCCATCTCCATCTCCATCAGCAGTAAAAAATACCAATCACAAATCGACTCTCAACAGAAGCTCCAGCGAAGATGAAGTCAAAAAACGCAACATCAAAAATATTATGTAGCTGCCTTAAAGCGCCGTTTCGATTGCTGTGCGGAGTGAAAGACATGTACATTGGTTGTATGAATGGATGTGCAGGCAAATTTGAATGCGCAGGGCCAGTAGTATATGAATTTCCATGTAAATACAGTTGTGAATCTACGGAATTACTCAGACCGGAACCTGAAAGTGTTAGTGTATGGAGGAGGAGAAATCATGGGGCTGTAGTTGGGAGAATTGACGAGGAGGAACCCTGCTGCGAGTTTGATGGCAGTTTGGAGGTTGGATCGGATTTGTTGTTTCCCATGGATCGCCTTAATTACTCTACTCCTAACATAAAATTTTCTCTTGGATAAATATTTGATCATCTTTTCTTTTGCTGTTCGATGATTTGTATCTTGCAACTGACCTCCTTTTTGTATGAATATCCGTTGATTGATTTGTCTATATATATTTGTTAATCATTGAATTGGAAGACTTTCAAGTTATTTTTTCTGAACATAAAGAGAACATGCTATACGTTCTAACCCAAAAGTACATGTACATGCTGTAGTAGTTCTTTTTTATGTCTTTAATTTCCGTCATAAAAATTTGAAATACCAGTTCAAGCCAAAATGAATATGCCATCTGAAATAGCATTGGAAAAAAAAAATACAAAATTCAGTTTAAAGCCAAAATTCATATGCCATTTGAAAGTGCTAAAAAACAAATTATTGCTGTTTTATTGAAATTAATGTTAGATAACCATATATTGTCACATAACTAATCAGTAATGTAAAGGGCGGTTTCTTAGTATTTGTGCAAGATTTATATTGTAAATTGACCGATGTGGGACTAATCTCAACATTTAAACATAAGTTTATTCCATAATTCTAATACATAAAAGGGGCGAATTCTTAATCAACAGTTTGTTTTTGTTTTTTCCTTTCTTTATTACAGCAAAGCTATTCTACCCAAGGTGTGGTATGCAAAATTTACACCACGAACTAAAATGTAGGAAGCGACCACATATAGAATTATCAAAATCATCTCCTAAATTCCAAAATTTATACTCTATCGTAACTTTTAACAAAGTACATGATCAGTAATTCCAGCAAATCTACTTTTAACTTACTTTATCGTTTATTCTTTAAAGATCAATATTCAGCTATACATAATACAGTGGTGTTGATCGGTGTTTGATGAAGATTTCCTTTTAAGCTGTTTGATATTATCTTATCACATAAAATAGCACTAGCTGGTCTTCATTTTATCCAATCATTATAGTTTAATTGGTTATACTACATACTTAATTCTTTATTTTCTTTGTTAATCATTTGATATTGTGTATTTACCGTAATATCATCCCTTGTTTCTTTACTAAAGTTGTATGACATATGCTCTAATTTATTCCTTTGTTTCAACTCTTTTAAATCTATTATCTTTATTGATTATCCAAATATTGTTTATCATTTGACCTAAGGCTGGTTTTGTTACAATATGTTGAAAAGGAAGCTGAAATGATAAAAAAGCATCCTTATTTTATATTCATTTTGGCTTTTAAAAATACATATGCTAGTTTCTTAATTTATATTGAACTAAAATTACGCGTTTTGAAAGGTATTTGCTAACCTACACTTATAGTATGACTCCTTTTGCATCATATTATATTTTACACGAATTAAATGAAAATAGTTTACCGCGGTTCTAGGTTTAAATATGTTAAAACTACTCAAAAAATTCTCTAATGTAAAGTAGATTATCTAACGGTAATAAAATATAAAACAAGAGAAAGAGAAAATAAGAAGCACAACTGAAATATGAGACTACACTTTTATTGATTTGTATTGATAAAACCCTACTACATTACATAACATATGTTTATACACATATTAGTTGTAGGTTAAGTAATCATATAAAAGAAAATAGAACAAAAGTAATTGCAAAACATACAGTATTAGAAAGTAGAATATGTTAGTGTTAAGGGTGTGCTTTAGGAGCAATAATGTAATTTGTTATATAAACTTAACTCTGTAAACAATCTTATTCAAAATAAAGTACGCTTTCGGTTTTATTTTCAGTTATATTTGTTTTTATTTTGTGATATAAATAATGAATTAATTGTATTAAACATATTGACGCAGCAGCGGATAATCAAAACAGATACAACGATGAAAGTAGCAATCGGTGGATTGAAGAATACCAAAGGCCCAAATCCGTTGATCCAAAGATACCGGATTCTAGCTATCTCAAACACGTTGATCGCGCACGATACCGTGTTTAAAGATCTACGATTCTTCGACGTTGATCAAACGCACTTGATTCCGTGAATCGGCTTCAACAATCGTTGATTCGAGCGCACTCGAATTCCAAAGGTGGAGATAGAAGATCACACTCAACTACCAATTTTAAAAGAGGCACAAAGCACTCAAATTTTTTTTATTCAAAATCAACCAAAATTTACAAATGATACCACCCGCCTATTTATAGGCTTACAACTCAACACTAGGTCGTGAACGACCTATCAAACCGACGACCTAAAACGAACGGCGACTCAACATACATGTACACGCGACCTAACATAGGTCGTTAACGACTTAACAGATGCGACTTAAAGAAAACCATCAAATACAATACAACACTTACATCACAATGCACAACACAGTTCCCGACTTAACAAAGTACAACAGAAAACGACTTAATATATACAACATATAAGCGACTTAACACATTACACATAACGACCTAATACTTGAGCGACCTAAAATACAAGGCAGCGACCTATCTTCCCAGCGTCATAAGATCGAGCGACCTATCTTCCTGCGATCTATCTTCCTGCGACCTAACTTCCCACGACCTAACTTCCCGCGACCTAACTTAGGTCGTAACTCGAAACAGTCAACATTCGAAAGGTCGGAGCGACCTAATGTTGGTTCGCTTGTCTCGCTTAGTTGCTTGCATGCCTTAACACTGATTCCATTAATTCGTGAGCGACCTAAGGTTTCACTAGGTCGTGAGCGACCTAAGGGCCTTGAATGATTCCAATCTGATGAATTGGTAGATTGCGCTGCATCATCCTCCCCCGGTTGATAAAAGTTCGACCTCGAATTTGCACCTTCCTCTTCCACCACAAGCTCATCCCCATGATACGGAATCAGGTATTTGACGTTGAAAACGTCTGCAGTGTGAATATGATCCGGCAATTTCAACTGATACGCATTATCATTGATCTTCTTCAAAATTTTCACTGAACCAATCTTACGCGCCTTCAATTTATTGTACGTTCCCACTAGAAAACGATCTTTTGTCAACACGGCGTAAACCAAATCACCTTCTCTGAAGTTCACACTCCTTCGCTTTTTATCTGCCAGTTGTTTATACTTCTCATTTGATGCAAGCAATCGTTCATGCACAGTTCTGTGGCACTCCTGCAACTCAGTCACAAAATCACAAGCACGCTTAACAACTCCCTTCTGATATGGTACTGTCGTCAGATCCAATGGACCCTTCGGACTTGCTGAGTATACAACTTGAAACGGACTGAAACCCGTACTACGGTTAACAGCATGATTATGTGCAAACTCTGCCTGACATAATTTCATATCTCAGCTCTTCAAATTATCTTTCACAAGACATCTCAACAAATTTCCCAATGATCTATTCACAACTTCCGTTTGCCCATCCGTTTGTGGATGATAGGCGCTACTAAAATTCAACTTCGTTCCGACCATCTTCCACAAACTCAATCAAAAATGGCTTAGAAATCTAGTATCCCCATCAGAAACAATAGATTCAGGTAGCCCATGTAATCGATACACCTCTTTAAAGAATAATTGAGCAACTCGGACGGCATCAGCTGTCTTCTTATAAGCTATAAAATGCGCCATTTTCGAAAATCTATCCACCACCACATACATGGAATCATTCCCTCTCTGAGTTCTTGGTAACCCCAAAACAAAATCCATGCTGATATCAATCCATGGTCGAGTAGGCACAGGTAATGGCATATACAATCTCGCATTCATCGTTGTCCCTTTGAAAACTTGGCAAATATGACATCTCTCCACAAATCTTTCAACTTCTTTTCTCATAGACGGCCAAAAATATGATTTCGAAATCAACTGCAATGTACGATCTCTACCTACATGACCTTCCTCATGCAACTCTTTCACAATCTTCATTCGTAAGCTGCACTCTGGTATACATAATTGACTTCCTTTGAAAAGAAAACCATCCACCAACACAAATTCATCCGTCTTTCCTTCCTTGACTTCATCTACAAACTTCGCAAAGTAAGGATCATCAACAAATAATTCTGGCAACACATCAAACCCCGTTACTTCAACCTTCATTGTAGTCAACAAATGATTCCTTCGACTCAATGCATCTGCCACTCGATTCGTAATTCCCGACTTATGCTTCACCACAAACGTAAATTGTTGCAAGTATGCGATCCACGAAGCATGTCTAGCTGCGATTTTATCCTGCCCTTGCAAATGCTTCAACGCTTCATGATCAGTGTACAGCACAAACTCCTTGTGAAACAAGTAATGGCTCCAATGTTTTATGGCTTGCACGATAGCATAAAACTCTACATCATATGTATTATATCTCATCTTTGCTCCAGAAAGTTTCTCACTGAAATATGCAATTGGTCGTCCTTTCTGACTCAACGCCCCTCCAATTCCAACCTTCGATGCATCAGTATGTAACTCAAACAACAACTGAAAATCTGACAATACTAGAATTGGTGCTGTCGTCAAAAGCTCCTTGATCCGCTCAAAAGCAACCCCTGCTTCCTCTGACCATGAAAATTGCTTCCCCTTCATACAATCAGTAACTGGTGCCATCATGCTACTGAAGCGTGGAATAAATCTTCGGTAGAATGATGTTAAACCATGAAAACTTCTAACTTCTGTTATCGTCCTGGGTTGTGGCCAATTTCTGATTGCTTCTACTTTATTCTGATCCACCTGTATACCTCCTTTCGATATAACACCCCAAAAATAAAACACTATGCGTCATGAACACGTATTTCTTCGTTGCAGCATAAAATTGTTCCTGTCGCGGTATCATCAACACTTCTCTTAGATGTTGCAAGTGTTCTTCTGGACTTCCACTGTATATCAGTATATCATCAAAATACACCACCACGAACTTCCCAATAAATGGTCTAAAGATCTGATTCATCACCCGCATAAACGTACTAGGTGCATTCGAAAGACCAAACGGCATAACCAGCCATTCATATAATCCTTCTCTCGTCTTGAATGTTGTCTTCCATTCGTCTCCTGGTCTGATTCGAATATGATGATAACCACTCTTCAGATCAATCTTCGAAAATATAGTAGCTCCACTAAGTTGATCCAACAAGTCATCCAATCTAGGCATAGGAAATCTATATCTCACAGTAATCTTGTTTAGTGCTCGACTATCAGTACACATCCTCCACGTTCCATCCTTCTTCGGCACTAACAAAGCTGGAACTGCACAAGGACTTAAACTTTCCTGTACACGCCCTTGTTCAAGCAATTCTTCCACTTGCCTTCTCAACTCCTCTTGTTCTTTTGGACTCATTCTGTAATGTGGTCTATGTGGTAACACAGCTCCTGGAACAAGATCTATCTGATGTTGAATGTCCCTCAACGGTGGTAACTCCGTTGGTAACTCTTTAGAAAATACATCTTCAAATTCTTCCAACACTGGCTTTACTTTTTCTGGAATCTCAACCACTTCCTTACTCTCACGTCCAATCAACAAAAATACTTCAGGCTCCTCTTCTACTTCTTTAACAAACTCCTTCAAAGTTAGCAAAGTTTTCAGTTCTTCAATCTCCTCCAACTTGCTTTCTTCTTGTTGTCGCTTCTTGGGAACTAAAGTGATTTTAGTACCTTCAAACATGAAACTGTAGCTGTTAGTACGTCCATCATGTTGCACAGCTCTATCATACTGCCATGGTCTCCCCAACAACAAATGGCATACATCCATATCCACAACATCACACCAAATTTTATCTTTGTATTTCTTCCCAATCAAAAAATTAACACAAGCTCTTTGATTGACCTTCACCTCCCCACCTTTCCTCAACCAAGCTAACTTGTAAGGTTTCGGATGTTTCTCAGTCTTTAATGCCAACTTCTTCACAGCTTCTCTAGAGATGATATTGTCACAACTTCCCGCATCAATAACAAACTTGCAAACCCTTCCTAAGATAGTGCATGTTGACTGAAAGATGTTACTCCTCAACCAGCTAGTCTCTTCCTCCTACTTTGGTGTCAAGCAATTTCTCCTCATCATCAATGAATACCCTTCATCTCCCGATACTTCTTCCTCCTCCTCATCATGTGGTGGATTAGAACATTCAGCTTCTACATCCTCATCCTCAACCTCAGCTACCATTGCTCGCTTCTTTGGCTTCGGACATTCATTGCTTTTGTGACCAAACTCCTGACAATTGAAGCATTTGATACCACTATTGACATTGGTCTTGGCAACTTCAGTGACAACTGGTTTTGCAACAGCCTTTGAAACATTTGCATTGCTACTAGCCCCTTTTATTTGATTGTTGGAATTCGTAAACACTCCACCACCTCGTCTACCTTGCTTCTCCCATGCTAACGCCTTTTGGTGTGCTTCTGCAACAGATCTGGGATCAAACATATTCACCATATCTTGAATCTGTATTCTCAACCCTCCAACAAATCTAGCGGTCAACTGTTCCTCTGTCTCCATGATGTCATTTCTGGCAATAAGTTGATAAAACTCATCTGCATAATCATTAACAGTCTTCGTTCCTTGTCTTAGATTCTGTAAACGTTGATATATAAGAGATTGATAATTATATGGCAAAAATGTAGCCTTCTTTAACTTCTTCATCTTCTCCCATGATTCAATCTTTGACTTTCCCATCCTCTCCCGCGTAAGTTTGGTTTGCTGCCACCATGCCATAGCTCTCCCTCTCAAACGTGTAGCAACCAACTTAACTCTTCGATGCTCGGGAACTTCCTTAAAGTCAAAAATCTCTTTAACATTAGACAACCAATCCAAAAATTCCTCAGCTTGCATACCACCCTTGAATTCTAGAATTTCAGTTTTCATCCCCGATTCCCATCGACGATCATCTTCAACATCCCGATATTGATTTCGTACTTGGTCTCGATCTCAATAATGAATATTACTTCTATCACTCTCTTCATCATAATCACGTGTGCTTCGATATCGATCTCGACCATCAACATCTCTTCGATCACGCATGTCTCTTCTACTATGTCTTTCATCATCACGATATGGCTCATACTCAAACTCACGTTGAGTTATTCTTTCTTCATCTCGATACTCATGGTGATCTCTTCTCATCGATATTGATGATTCTCTTCTACCTCGATCAGATTGTGGTGACACCCTCCTCGCTTCCATAACCGATGGCGAAACTCTGTTTCCTCCATGGTTCGAGACTGGTGACCTTCTCCTTTGACCTTGATTCATGTCCATCATCAATTTCTCTAATCTACCAATACCTTCATCCAACTTCTCATTGAATTTGTTGCTA
The DNA here is from genome assembly GCA_030737815.1 of Allium fistulosum. Lineage (NCBI taxonomy): Eukaryota > Viridiplantae > Streptophyta > Magnoliopsida > Asparagales > Amaryllidaceae > Allium > Allium fistulosum. The sequence goes on along the minus strand of CM060902.1, from coordinate 369,112,705 downwards.
ATTCGTTGTTCCATCTGTTCAGCATCTTCTCTTTTGTACAAATCTTCAACATTTTGATGATGGTTAGCTCTTCTCGGTGGCATTGTCAAAACTTCAACTCTCGGCTTGAACAAATTTGAACTTGAACTCTTTAACTCTCGGCCTTGATCTACAAATATGATGCACGGCTTCAACTAGTTCTCGGCTCTAACTTCAAACATTTCTCCTTGGCTCCAAGACTCGGCTTAGCTATGATTGGCTAAGTCTAGCTCTGATACCAAATGACATAGCAGCGGATAATCAAAATAGATACAACGATGAAAGTAGCAATCGGTGGATTGAAGAATACCAAAGGCCCAAATCCGTTGATCCAAAGATACCGGATTCTAGCTATCTCAAACACGTTGATCGCGCACGATACCGTGTTTAAAGATCTACGATTCTTCGACGTTGATCAAGCACACTTGATTCCGTGAATCGGCTTCAACAATCGTTGATTCGAGCGCACTCGAATTCCGAAGGTGGAGATAGGAGATCACACTCAACTACCAATTTTAAAAGAGGCACAAATCACTCAAACAAATTTTATTCAAAATCAACCAAAATTTACAAATGATACCACCCGCCTATTTATAGGCTTACAACTCAACAGTAGGTCGTGAATGACCTATCAAACCGGCGACCTAAAACAAACGGCGACTCAACATACATGTACACGCGACCTAACATAGGTCGTTAACGACTTAACAGATGCGACTTAAAGAAAACCATCAAATACAATACAACACAACTCTTACATCACAATGCACAACACAGTACCCGACTTAACAAAGTACAACATAAAACGACTTAATATATACCACATATAAGCGACTTAACACATTACACATAACGACCTAACACTTGAGCGACCTAAAACACAAGGCAGCGACCTATCTTCCCAGCGTCATAAGATCGAGCGACCTATCTTCCCGCGACCTATCTTCCTGCGACCTAACTTCCCGCGACCTAACTTAGGTCGTAACTCGATACAGTCAACATTCGAAAGGTCGAAGCGACCTAATGTTGGTTCGCTTGTCTCGCTTAGTTGCTTGCATGCCTTAACACTGATTCCATTAACTCGTGAGCGGCCTTCACTAGGTCGTGAGCGACCTAAGGTTTCACTAGGTCGTGAGCGACCTAAGGGCCTTGAACGATTCCAATCTGATGAATTGGCAGATTGCGCTGCATCACATATACGAGTAGAAAATCTTTAGAAGAAGTGTTTTATCGATTGTTGTTACGACCACGTGTTGAATTGATATGTACAAAACACTAAATCAAGTTTCTAGTCAGGACACATGGTGAACATGATATCAATACATATGTTGAAACTAGTGTATGTAAGGCTCTCTATATGATGGACGATTATTTACTCATGACTGTTGGGACACAATGGGGTTACGTACATGTGCTTGTTTGGAACAATCAAAGAACGATTCGATGAAGGCCTTCTATAATTTAATACAACTAAATCAAAATAGAATATCTCATGGTAATTAAGTGTAGCAGTCTTCTGACTTGAGAGTACTATTGATCTTAGCTAGTCAGGCTATACTTTGATTATAGTTAAATGCTTGACATGGCGATCTTGTTATGGGTATAGTTGGGTATACGTTGAACTACTTGAAAGGAGACACTAGACAAGAGAACATCGACCTTTAATGTAGAAGGTTAGCATCACCATAATTGGTATTCGACTTAAAAGTCAAAATCTCCGACTAAAGTAAATAGGTTAATTGATAAATGTTAAAGGACTTCACCAAGGACTTTAAAGTTACCTATGTAATTAAATACATATATTAAATAGAGTTTCCGACCTTAGATCAAACTCTAGATATCTAAGTGATACAGTGTTAGCGAAATGAATATGTGTACAAAATGTTGTAACTAGGTGGGCTTATTATAGTTTAGAAAATTAATTTCGTTAAACATTAAACTTGTGCCTGATATTGTATTTTAGCAAAATCTGTACAGGCTTCAGTATTTAAATTGTTTAAATATTGACCGAAGACCGAGTTCACACTAAAGATTCAGCATAATTATATTGTTAATTATTTCTGAATTCTACCAATGTTAAAATTAATTTATAAATGTTATAAATTAATAATAATGTAATATAATACTTTATTGTAATATTATGGCCTTTTTAATTATTATTTGAAGCTTAAAATCGATCATAATGATATACAAAATTTGTACGTTGGTTCGATCGGGAATAGAGCTTCAATAAAATAATTATATAATTGATTCAAGATGGGTTGAAGGCATGTTTTAATCAAGACTGGGTCACAGGAGGCTGACAATATTTGATTGAGTGGTTGGGAGACCTAGTCAATAGGATATAAGAGAAAGGAGGGGATATTTTGATATTCCCTTGGCTATAAATAGATGACCTCCGGTTCTTTTCTCTCTACATTAATTCTATACAACTCTAGCCCATCATTGGTCACTGGTGAAGCCAAGGCGATAACTTTGCAACCTGTAACCAAGGAAGTGAATTAAAGTTTAGGGTGGAAACAACCAACAACATGTTCGACTACTGGATAGATTTCAATTGTGAAAGGAACTGATTTCAATCCAAATATAAATTCAAGTTAAATTCATATACATTCACATTAAAATTAATTGTCTCCCCAATTATCAATTTTGGTCACGAAAAGAAAAAACTTTGAATTATTTTATTTTTAAGCTAATTAATAAATAAAGCTTCTTAATACACACACACACACACACCTATATGAATAATATAATTCCAAATATACTTTCGGATGAGAAAAAATTCGGATATGATAATAATACACATGCGCATATTCTTTAAAGTTTGTTTTATATGTTTATATCATTAAACATTTTTGGATTTAATATTATAAAGAAATTTTGTTCTCGGCTATTGAAAAAATACTTTTTTATATATATACATACATATATATACACATACATGAAATTTTCATAGGAAAATTTCAAATCAAGAAAAGGATAAATTTGTTTAGGAAATCATATTAAAAAATATTTTATTTTATTTTTATTCAGACTATTTCGAATTTTAAATATTTGAAAATTTTAAATCAATGAATATACGACCGGATATTTAATTTTAATTTTTTTTTCCATTTTCTTGGTGCTAATTTAAAAAATATTATATAAAAGAATATTTTTTAGATAATTATTTTGTAAGGTCAAATATGCTTGAATTTGAATTTTGAATTTAATACACACTCACATATATATTTAAATATAAAATGAAATATATATTTTGAATATAATTATATATACATATGTATATACGATTCCAAGGAATTTATAAAATAGTAAATTAATTTATATTTTAAGACATTATATTTTAAGTTTATATATATATATATATATGTATATATATGATATTTACATACATATATATTATATAAAAATTAATTAAAACAATATGGTCAATATTATATATTGATAATTTAATGCACATGTATTTCCCTTAACATTAATTTTGATATATTTATCACTTGACATTTATTAACCGTAGGACAAAATGGCTAATTTTTCATTATACTCCTAGAATAGTTTATACTTTTATTATAGTTGTTATGTTTATATTTTGAATAAGAACATCTCCAAACATTAAAATAAAATAAAATAAAGAAAAATTAATAAATTAAATTAATAATAAAATATTATTATTAAACATTAACAGAAAAATATTTTAAATAAATTATTAATATATTGCTCAAATTCTTTTACTAATAGATGCTAAATTTGATTTAGTATAAATAAATTTGGTCACATAAAAAAAAGATCTTGTGGGATATAATAAAATAACTTTTTATGAAATTTACCCTTTTGACCGTGTTGTCAATTCACCCGATCCAATAATGGTATCAAAGCATGCATTGTGTTTTTCTGAACAATTAACCAGCTCAAAGAGCAATATTTTGGAAAAGCCAAACTTAATGGGTGTCTAAGGAAAAGATACTTAAACTAATGAGAATGTTACTCTAACTAAAAATTTTCTATATATGTAAAACCTATCGATCTCTAGGCATTGGCTAGCTTGTCGAAATCGTCTATTTCTTGGGTGTGCCCATGTGGAAAGGCTTTGAAGTATTTTGAATCTCAGGTTGATTCAAATAAGTGCATTTGAATATTATATATTAATTTAAATGTTTTTTAAAATAAGATAAATAATTAAATAATTTTATAAGAAGTTATAAATATGAAATTTAAAATTGTTTTAAATTTAAATAGATATAATTGTTATATTTATAATTAATTTAATTGTTTAATTAATAAAAGAATACATAATTAATTAAACTAAACAGAACCCTCAACCACTGTTTGTAAGCCTTTCATTTTAACTCCGTGGAGTCCATCGGTGGATAGTGCAAGGGAACAGATTATGTCTATTCCTATGTGGGCTCATTTCATGCATATAGCTTCCGTTCTTCAACCATTGATTGGGTTAGATTAGTTAGCTAGTCTTGTCGGCAAGCTCATATGTATTGATGCAAATACTGTGACAATGAAGATGCTAGTGTATGCTAAGGTTCTAATTGAAGTAACTCCAGAGAAGCAGCTACCTTCTAGGTTAAAGGTTCGCGTCGTTGAGGTGCGGGATGTTTTGTTGATATTGATTATAGTAGAAAACCTGATATTTGCTTATTGTGCCAATCTTTAGGCCACATTGTCGAAAATTGTAAACATGGATCAAATTATGCTCCCCCACATCCCTGTGAAGATCCCACTTCCTCGCCGCCTGTTCGGAAATGGGTCCCCAAGCCAAGGATCCCTGCTGTTGATGATGTTATTATTACTGTGCCTCTAGGTCTCAAATAGATTTCTTCTGCTTCTGTCACTTTGGCTTCGTTTAAGGGCTTGAAAGATCTTGTTGATATTGTTGCTTATATTATTCTGCCTCCTTTCAGACCAGTTATTGATTGGAATACTTATAAGCAAGCTTGGGTTCACGAGAAATCCGATATGAGATACTCTTTGTCGTTTGGTAGTTATCATATGTTGGTGAAGGTGATGGTGAGGACCGCCATTTATATTATCATGTGGTTGGAGAAGGACTTGTTTTATCTGCGCTAGGTAAAGACGGTGTTAACAATAGGATTGATTTGGAGGACATCACTTGGAATAGGAAGTGCTTATACTCTAGCGAGTCAGATGATTATGTTCCCAACTTGGTCTCTTTTTTTGGTACTTACATGTCATTGGGCCGAATCCTGAGGATGATGGTAGTGGCTCTTCCTCTTCGGTGGGGGACTAGTCGTTTTTATGTTTAGTAGCTTTGGCACTTCTATCTAACTCCTACTTTATTTTATTCTACTAGCTATTCTGACGCATGTGCCGAATACCTATTTTCTAATGTTTTTTTAATAAAAATGGACGGTCTACTTTAAAGCCGGCTGCCTTGCTAAAAAGGAATATATATATATAACTTAACAAATAATAAAAATTATAATAATCGTTTATATAGTATATGTATAAAGAAAATATGAGGTTAAATAAATAACACCCATGAGACTTAAGGGAGTACACATGGATGTATCAAAAAAGGTATATGATATTATGAGGTATACTTACTCTCCCTTAAATAGTTGATAATACTCTACAAAACCATTTTTAAATTATAAATTTAAAAATAATAATGCTCTCCATAATTTATAATATAAATAGAGTACTTTACATACCTATGGTTATTGGGCACCCTCAAGCCATAGAATATCCAAGATGATGTTTATATTGTTTTTAGATAAGTTTATGTAACTTTACTGCACATCCTCAAGATTTATATAACTCCCCTTAGGATATCGTGAAACGATAGGTTTAGAGTATCTAATTTACCTCATGATTTGTTGAGCACCCTCAAGGCCATAAAGATAATTAGAAGTATAGTTACAGTGTGTTAGGAGTTATATACGATATATAATTAGTAAAGTGTTATTTACTATTTGTAGGGAATACAATCTGTTAAGCACCCTTAAGGTTACAACAACGCAATAAATAGGTCCAAATACCCACTACATAACTTCATGAAATTCTTGTCTCTCATTTAGGTTAATTTGATAGATGCATAATTCAGTGGAAGCCTTGTTAGTTAAATATAATAAACAATCTACTAAGTATAAGAACATATGTAATATTATCTAATTTTTTAATGAATTTGCGTAGACCAAGTGAAAACCATGAATCTATTTTTTGAAACGAACACAATAACTAGCACAAACTATAAAGACTGGTTAAGAAACATTAAGATAGCACTCACCTATGAAAAGCTTTGGTATGTTGTCACCAACGAGCCATTAACCAAACCTGATAAGGATGCCACACCCAAACGAATTAAGGCTTACGAAGGTTGTTCAATGAACCCAAACTTACCCAGTGCCATGTGATGTCGACTATGTGAGTTGATCTCCAGAGACAGCACGAGAACATGGATATTCACAAAATAATCGAGCACCTACAAAATTTGTTCGGTGAGCAGTCTCGTACTGAGAGGCATGAAATCTCATTGAAATTTTTTCATGTAAAGATGAGCAGGGGTACCTCAGTCCAAGATCAAGTACTCAACATGATTAGGTACATTGAAAGGTTGGTCAAGCTAAGAACTACACTTGATAACGAGCTTTAGACGGATTTGATTCTTACATCGTCGACTCTATAGTTCAATCCATTCATATTGAATTTCAATATGAACTCCCTGAAGAGTACTATCGTGGACCTCTTTAATATGTTAAGAGCGGTCGAGGGTACTTTCATGAAGGAACCGAATGCAGTGCTTGCTGTTAAGGGTACCTTTTCCTTGAATAGTTCGAAGAAGCTAAAGTGTAAGTCTAAGGGTGGCAAGTGTAAAGCAAAGATGCAAGAGAAAGATGAATGTCACATTTGCACAAAGAAGGGACATTAGAAGATGAACTGTCCAGACTACTTAAAGAAGCTCAAGGGGAAGGAATCGGATTATGCTCCTAAAGTTATTTTTCATATAGAAACTTGTTTATTTATATGTGCTTATGTTGGGTTTTAGATATAGAATCTGGAACTCATATATGTAATTTGTTGCAATGACTTAAGAGCAAGCGACCCATGGCAAGAGGGAGCATGGAATTTCAAGTTGCAAATAGAGCTAATGTAGCTACCTTTGCGATGTGACAATACCATGTAAAGCTTGCTAGTGGACCTAATTTAATTTTGAATAATTTCTATTATGTATCAAATTTTATTAGTGGAATAGTTTCCATTTCTCGTTTTAAAGAAAATGGATATAATTTTGTTTATTACGACAGTATTATGAATATAACAAAAGATTGAACAAATAGTCATGGCGGCTACAGTTTCCAGCTTTTTTCCAAAACACGATCAAATTTCCATGCAAAATGAGGATGTGTGATCTAAAAATCCTATTGCTCCCAACAGACGATGGTTTCACAAAGGTTCACCCAAGAAGGATGCAAAGTATTTGGCTAGAGCAAAGTCTTGTAATAATTGACAATAATTTAATGGTCTCAACCTAGGAAAGACTGGTATTAATCTAGGCAGAACGTGAGAAACCTTTCGGAATTTCCTTCACTATTTGCAGCATATTATGTATCACAATCTATGGCGGATTCTAAAAGCAATCAAAAATCAATATGGGCCAAAGGTCCCAAAGCTTGGAATGAGATTCTACTGAGCTAGTGGTATCTACATATTCGCCAATTACGTATTTTCCTCCTACTGAATTCAACAACATGAGATGTATAAAAATGAATATTCAAATTGTTGACAATGCTTGAGAGAAATGGAAGAATACTATTGTTCTTTATGTTATGCGTCCAAAGCCCTATTATCACTAGTTAAATTCCTACATAACAAAGGTTTGGAATCCCAATGGTGAGTTTCAAATTTTCCAAAGATAATGGGTGTTACTATGGTTAATTTTGAAAAACAAGAAGATTGTGATAATGTTTTTGCCAAAGGTAATTATTTTAATGATAAACGACCGATGATTAGAAAAAAGTGGAAGTTTATAATGTAGCTCGAAAGGAAATTTCTTCAAACGAACCAATATGGGTTCGATTGCCTGGCCTTAATATAGACTATTGGACAGAAAACACAATTGGTTGAATGGCATTTGTTATTGATAATCCAAGTAAACTGGATTAAGTAATTAAAGGTATGACAAGAATTTCGTTTGCTCGAGTGCTAGTTGAAATTGAGCCAAAATATTCCTTTCCAAAACAGGTACCCATTCTAAATACTGATGATAACATTACACGGTAGAAACTAGAGTATGAATGTCGTCCCACCAAATGTAGTAAATTCAATTATTTGTACATATAGAGAATAAATGCAATATGTAGAAGTCATGGGTGCTAAAGTAAAAAGTAGGTGAAAGTGTATATTGTAATTCTGTTGAAGTTTATGAAAATGATTTAACTAACATTCAAACCAGAACACTTGATTAATTCTGAACTAGACAGTATACAGAATACAGACAAAGGAAAAAATAATAAGCAGTTCAAGTCTGTATAGTCTAGTTATACAAGAGGGAAATCTCAGAATAAACACAAGTGGCCAAATGCTGAAAAAATGGATAACAGTTGTCCAAATCTGATAAAACAAAAGGCGCATGTAAAAACATTGAAACGGTAAATGAAGATAATGATTTGCACTGCAACTGGAATATTGAGCAACCAATTGAATCTGAATCTAATGCAGCAGTTTAGAAGGCAAGCTCTTTGGAGAGAACTTCGGAATCACCTGAAGATAACACAAATAGACATGCAATGAATGAGGAAAATGTTGATAGTATGAATGATTTAAATGCAAGGAAGGAAAAGAGTATACCTTTAACTGCTGAGAAGAAAAATGTTGATAAGAGAGAATCTTTAAACTAGAAAAGCTCCAGATGATCTAGATTTGAAGAAGTACTATTTGAACTCAAAGCCGATGCTGAAGGAGTCATTGATAACTCTGCATGGACAAGTTTGGTATCACAACTTAAATCTAAAGATAGGAAAAGTAAGAGATGCACGACTAGTTTTACCCATGGTAACTCTGAGACTGGGGATACATCGCAACATAATAATTAATGAAGTTCTTAATTGACGCAGAACGGGAAGCGAATTCGACGATGTAAATCGAATCCGTCCAAGATCTCACACGATTAGCGGAAATAATCGGTGAATCGATGATAAATCAGTGAATTTAAGGATACCCAAATGCTCAAATCCGTTGATCACAAATATACCGGATTCTAGCAATCTTCGACACGTTGATCGCGCACGATGCCGTGAGAGAAGATCTACAATTCTTCGAACATTGATCAAGCGCATTTGATTCCGTGAATTGGCTTCAACAATCGTTGATTCGAGCGCACTCGAATGCCGAAGGTGGAGATAGGAGATAACACTCAACTACCAATTTTAATGGAGGCAAGAAGCACAAACCAAATTTTATTTCAAATTCAACTACTCAAAATGATACAACTCACCCGCTATTTATAGGATTTTACAACACACACGACTTAACAATTACACGACATAACAAAAGAAAATACAAACGACTTAAGAAACCAACGGCTTAACGACATACGACTTAAAAACAACAGACGCGACATACGACTTATAACTTGTGACTTACAACAATACAACATTACGCGACTCAACAACAAGCGGTACAACATTACACGACTTAACAAAGTCAAGCAGCGACTTAAGCAATCTTCGCGACCTAAGGATTTCAGTGACTTAAGCTTCATCGCGACATAAGACATCAGCAGGAAAGCTTTAGCGACCTAAAATTCGCGACATAAGAAATGGCAGCGACCTAAGAACTTCGCGACTTAAGCAACTCGAGCGGCATAACTGGAGCGACCTAAAATCGTCAGCGACCGGAAGTTGAAACTTGCTCGCGACCTAACACAAGACTCCAGCGACTTAAAGAATGGCGACTTAACAACTTTGCGACCTACTGGATGTTGCTCGTTCGCGATTTAAAGTATGGAGCGACCTAGGGCTTGCGACATAAGGAGGAGCGACTTAGCTGGAGCGGAGCGATTTAGGGTTTCGCCAATTCTGAAGCGGCTTCTATCTCGCGACATGAGGTAAGTCGCGATTCCTTTGGCTGCGCTGCATCATTAATGGAATGTTAGGCAGCTGAGCTCCCTTACCAGAAAGTTTGATATAATGGAGCATATGAATAGAACAAAACCATTTTTGTTGCTATTGAAACAAATTGGATGAGAAGCAGTTCATACATTTGTAAATAGTTTTAGACTTAACTGAAGTCATGCTCAGAATGTGATAGAGGAATGCAAAAGAAAAAATTTAACATTGTGGGACCCAAATACATGGAACAATAGCATTTGCGAAAATAGTAATCAGGCAATCTCCAGTCTACTTCAAAATAAAGGGGCCTATATATGTAATAATGAATGTAATTTATGGTCATCACACCCAAGCACAAAGAGGAAATATGTGGGAGCACATTAGGAAAGTTCACAACCGTATTTCAATTCCTTAGTCACAGGTGATTTTAATTGCGTCCTTGATGATTCTGATAGGTTGGTCCTAATAACAATGCAAGAAATGCTGATAATTATGACATTATTACGTTGGCTAAACTAGTGGAAATGACCACATTGGAAACTAATTTACTTGAGGGGGAGAGGTTATGCAACTCATTGCAAAATCGATTTAACTTTTGCCAATTACGAATTTCATACTTTTCACATGTTATTGCACAAACATTACACCATTCCACAGGTGATCATTGTTTTACTTTAATTAGTCTCATAAACACAAACAACTAGAATAACAGTACTCCTTTTAGATTTAATGATGCATGGGTAAACATGAAAGGATACATAAATGTAATTGTTACACTCCAAAATTTTAAAACAAAAAGTATGAAGGCATGAATTTATCCAGTGTCAAGGAAGAAGGATCTACCGGGTGTTACCAAGTGTCAAGGAAGAAGGAGCTATCGAGTCTCAAGGAAGAAGGAGCAATTGAGTGTCAAGTAAGAAAGAGTTATCGAGTGTCAAGGAAGAAAAACTACCGTGGTTTCAAGATGCGAAGCTATCGCATAATGAGGAATTAAGCTATCAAGTGTCAAGGAGGAAGAAGCTATCTAGTGTAAGCTATCGGGTGTCAAGATGCAAAGCTATCGCATGATGAAGAATTAAGCTATCGAGTGTCAAGGAAGAAGAAGCTATCGAGTGTCAATATGCAAAGCTATCCTACGATGAAGAGTGAAACTATCGGGTGTCAGGGATCACAAGCTACATGTCATCAATAGTGCTACCAAGTGTCGAAAAATACTGTTATTTCATATTAAAAAAATGAGCATAAAAGCTTCCTAATTGGTCACGTGGCAGCTATGATTGGTCCATCCATGTCATGTCATCATGAAGAAGGTAAAACCAACTTATGCCACATTTCACATCCATAATGTGCCATGTCAGCAAAATCTCAACCGTCTAAGCATAATGATGTCACATGATAAGGATTTAACAGTGTAATTTCTGTGCAAATAGGCATGTACCACCTATTAAGAAGGGGCAAATTTCAAATTGTACTTCTTCCTTGATTTAATTTTCGCTCAAACACAATAAAGAACTTGATTTGGGACATTAATGGCCGCTTAGGTCAAATTCTAACTAGAAATTTAGGACAAACGACTTGCATATTGTATACTTGATTATATGATGACTCGCATACTTACCCAAAAGCTAATTCTCTTGCCAGAGAATCATTGACACACTTGACTTAAACATATAAGTTAGGCCTAATTTTTTGCCTAACGTTCTTGGAAACTTAGTTGAGAGTTGAACCATGGAAAAACTATCTTACTACGCTCATTTCTACAAAAGATGGATAGAACAAAGCTAGTTAACATTCAAGAAAAAGAAGCATTGCATCATACTAATCTTGAAGAGAATATAAAACCATAGTTTAACGTTGAGAACATTGAAATAGATCAAGCTTTAATACCTATAGTGACAACGAATGAAGAAGCTAACATCAATGCTATGTAGTAACTTCAAACTATGCACGAGCTAATCGAAATGCTTGTTTCTTAAAAATACGAAATGAACTAGTTGCTGTTGGGTTTCATTAAGAAATGTCTTTATTTTTTATTACCCATTCTTCATTTTGTAGTTTGTATTTGTAGATTCTACTTTATATTTCGTATTTTGTATTCTGCATTTTGAATTCTGAATTATGTATTCGGCATAATGTATTCTGTATTCTATATCCGGTATATATCTATTTTATTTAAAAATAATTAACACAAATAAAATAATAATATAAATAATAATTTTGCCCCTTTCGCGTTGCCCCTTTCGTAAAAAGAACGTTTTCCCCTTTCGCAAACTTACCCCTTCCCCAGCCTCTTTCGTTTGCCCCTTTCATTTGCCCCTTTCATTTAAAAAAAGAACGCACCCTTAGTCATCACTACAAAGCTAAAGATCTAATTAGTCTACATCAATTGTTGCGGCTAGAAACAACATCAACGCCAAATAAGAAGTACATGAAATTTCAAACATTGTTTATTGTGGAGGGTTCTGGGTGGAATCTTGCATTTGTTATGGGTGATAAATTGTTTAGGAAGGTAGCAAATGGAAATTCCATTTTTTGTTGTTAAATAAGTTAATTGAAATTTGTTAATGTAATTTCTATTATTATTAAAGCATAACTATTAACAAAATTAGATTAATTATTAACCAAGGTATTTGATTCTTATTACAATTTTCAATTCAATTACTAACTAACTGAAAAACACTATTTGGACTCAAGTTGATGGTACAATTTAAGCCATAGTAGATTTAAACTAATAGATCCCACTCTAAATTCAACGGGTTATGTAAACACCTGTGCAGTTAAAGCGCTCGGCAGATTCAATGCGGCGGAGGTGCAAAAAGTCATAGCGGGGATACAACGAAGATATAGCGGGATATATCGGATGACTCTAAAATAGCATATAAAACTCGTACTTAATGTTTTTACAAATATATTAATGGTAATTAAATGAAAAATTAACATTCAATTAAATTATAATTAATACAAAAATAATTTTAAATAAAAACATGTGCGAGCATAATGTAAATAAATGTAAAACTGTTATATAACATAATTGAATTTGGTGGAATATTAGAGTATTTTCATTTCTAAAAATGTATTAAAAATTCAATTAAATAAATTAATTTCATAATTTTTATAATGTATAAATGTTATTTTTCAATTCATTTCTTTTAAAGAAGATATAGCGGAAATAACAGAATATAGCCGGAATAACAGGATATAGTGGAAATAGCGGGGCTTAAAGCGAAAATGCTATATTTGGGGCTATATGAAAAAATCATGGCGGCAAAAATCCGTTATGAGATATAGCAGGGTTATAGCGGGGTAATAGCGGGGCATTAACTGCACAGGTAAACACAAATAGATCCAATGGTTAAAATATGATATATCGGACTTTCTTAATTCCCTTTGTATTTCAATACTCGCTCTAAACTAAAATACATTTATTGTTATGTATTAATTAAATTTTTTATCAAATATCAATTATTTTATTTATTCAATAAATGTAACTAACAAATCAAAATAGTATTTTTTTTTCTTTTCTTTAGTTTTATAATCAAATTGAATAACCACTCAAAAATGGTTCAAAGTGTATTTTTAAACTACCCACTGAATATAAGTTTCTTGAACTACTGTCTAAAAGCATACTAAGGGTGCGTTCTTTGAGAACGGAACGGGTAATCTGAGCGGAATATTTGAGCGGAGCATTTGGTCGGGGAAGTTTAGTAAACAGGAAACGCGTTTATGTGCGAACGGAGCATTTGAGTGGAGAATCTGAGCGGAGAAATCTAGTGAATGGGAAATGCGTTTGTGTGCGAATGGGGCATTTGAGTGGAGAGTCTGAGCAGAGAAGTTTAGTAAACGGGGAATGCGTTTGTGTGTGAACGGAGCATTTGAGCGAAGAATCTGAACGGAGAAGTTTAGTGTATGGGGAATGTGTTTTTGTGCGAAGGGGGCGTTTGAATGGAAAATTTGAGCGGAGTATTTGAAATTTATATTTTAAAATAAAATTAATTTATATTTAAATAATTAATTATGTGTTTTTAATGAATAATATGTATCAATAATTTGCAAAAATAAATAAATAAATTATAAAATTATAAATTGCTCGAATTCAGTTCAAACCAACTGCATAATATGGAGCACTTTGATATGATTGCAATGCAAAAAACTGCTTCTCAAACGGATCTCATTTGCACAAGTTGTTAGTTTTAGAAATTTATAAAAAATATTAAATTTAATAATTAACTTTATTAAAACAAGAAAACGGGCCGCATTTCTGCATTCGTCTCAATGGGGCATTTCCCCATTACGCAACGGACGCGTCGCGAATTTACGGAGCAAAAATTGACTGCGAACGCACCCTAGTTTCTCATTTGCGTGGGTACAAATCACCTAATTCAATCTCCACGGCACATTCTTCACTTTATTCTATTTTAATTGATTATAATATCATAAATGTGCGGTGGGTATTGATTTGGTCATGGAGACACCGAAGAATAGGATGATGTGATGCTTGACATTTTCCACTCTGAAGTGTAAGATGCGCTTATGACGACTTGGGGTTGCGGTTTAGGGTCTGTCCCTTGGGAACGGTAACTAGACATTTGAACGAGGTATTTGAGCGGGGCATTTAAACAGGGAAGTTGAGTGAACGAGAAATGTGTTTGGCTGTGAACAGAGTATTTTGAGCGGAGAATCCGATCGAAGTATTTGTAAAATTATAAGTTGCTCGCATTCAGTTCAAACCGACTTCATAATGTAGAGCACTTTAATACGATTGCGACGCAAAAACCGTGTCTAAAACGGATCTCCGTGCACAAGTTATTAATTTTAGAAATTTAAAACAAAATAAATTTATTAATTAAAACCTTAATTAATCACAAACCGTCATTCGACTCCATTCATCCCAACGGACCATTTACTCCGTTAGAACATTATTCCTCTGTCTTCGTTCTAGCTATCCCCAAATGCTAAATATATCTCATCAAATGGTTCCAAAAGAATTGCTATCTAATTTTTTTTACAGTGGATCGTGCACATCAATTAAATAAGTATGATGTATGGCTGTGATTTAATGGGTAGAGGTTGACATGAGTTGCACAGAATTGAAAGATGCACAAGAATATTTCAGCCGCTGCATTTTCCAATGTCCTGATTCAAAGGGTAAAAAATAAAAAATAAATAAATATTTGTAAATGTATTCTTACGTACTATATAAAATAGTTAGTTGTACGGTAATTGAACAGTTCAAATAGGATCCAGTAGAGTGTAAAGCTCTATGCCAAAATAGTGGATTACTCTACCCCGTAAAATATTAAGTATAGATAAGGTCAAAACGTGTTTACCACTGTATCTACAAACTCGCAGAAATATTCCACAGCAACCCTGAAAAATCAGTCCCATCTACCACTTACTTATATATACGTCCATCTCCATCTCCATCAGCAGTAAAAAATACCAATCACAAATCGACTCTCAACAGAAGCTCCAGCGAAGATGAAGTCAAAAAACGCAACATCAAAAATATTATGTAGCTGCCTTAAAGCGCCGTTTCGATTGCTGTGCGGAGTGAAAGACATGTACATTGGTTGTATGAATGGATGTGCAGGCAAATTTGAATGCGCAGGGCCAGTAGTATATGAATTTCCATGTAAATACAGTTGTGAATCTACGGAATTACTCAGACCGGAACCTGAAAGTGTTAGTGTATGGAGGAGGAGAAATCATGGGGCTGTAGTTGGGAGAATTGACGAGGAGGAACCCTGCTGCGAGTTTGATGGCAGTTTGGAGGTTGGATCGGATTTGTTGTTTCCCATGGATCGCCTTAATTACTCTACTCAGGCTAACACAAAATTTTCTCTTGGATAAATATTTGATCATCTTTTCTTTTGCTGTTCGATGATTTGTATCTTGCAACTGACCTCCTTTTTGTATGAATATCCGTTGATTGATTTGTCTATATATATTTGTTAATCATTGAATTGGAAGACTTTCAAGTTATTTTTTCTGAACATAAAGAGAACATGCTATACGTTCTAACCCAAAAGTACATGTACATGCTGTAGTAGTTCTTTTTTATGTCTTTAATTTCCGTCATAAAAATTTGAAATACCAGTTCAAGCCAAAATGAATATGCCATCTATTTATTCTACATTAATAAAACTTGGAACATGTCGGTGTCACTGCTCTGTTTTCTATAAATTTTTCCACATTAAATCATGAATTCTCCGTTATTCTTCGCACTCTCAGCCATCAGATTCCTAACCCTAATGTTGTTATCTTGCGTACTCTTTTCCCTCGTTTTTTCCTGAAATCTTCTGGTTAATAAAATTACATGTCCCAATTTGTCTTAATAAGCAAATTGCATCTTCTGATGTGCCTGCTGCTATCTAGCTCCATCATTGCATGTATGTCACAGAGAGAAAATTTAGTTGATTGATATAGGTACCATTTACAAATTTACTTATTTTCTTTCCTCCTTAATTTTTGTTAACCTATTCTGTGGTCTTCATCTTGCTATCACAGTTTCTTTTTTTCTTCAAATTAAAGCTTAAAACCTTTTTTTATTACCTGGGTCTAATGAATTTCTGTAGATTACATGACCAATTCCGGAGCGGAGACCTAATAGTTATCCTACTATCATTGCAATAACTGTTTTCTGTTGGAGCTTAAGAGTAGACACCGCCATAATCACCCGCTGCAACAATCCATCTGTCTATACAACAATGTAATATAATACTATTAAAATATTATAGCCCTTTTAATTATTATTTGAAGCTTAAAATCGATCACAATGATATACAAAATTTTTACGTTGGTTCGATCGGGAATAGAGCTTAAATAAATTAATTATATAATCGATTCAAGATGAGTTGAAGGCTTGTTTTAATCAAGTCTGGGTCACAGGAGGCTGACAATATTTGATTGAGTGGTTGGGAGACCTATTCAATAGGATATAAGAGAAAGGAGGGGATATTTTGATATTCCCTTGGCTATAAATAGATGACCTCCCCTTCTTTTCTCTCTACGTTAATTCTATACAACTCTAGCCCATCATTGGTCACTGCTGAAGCCAAGGCGATAGCTTTGCAACCTGTAACAAGGAAGTGAATTGAAGTTTAGGGTGGAAACAACCAACAACAACCTACTGGATAGATTTCAATGCTGAAAGGAACTGTTTCAATCCAAATATAAATTCAAGTTAAATTCATATACATTCACATTAAAAATAATTGTCTCCCTTATTATCAATTTTGGCCACGAAAAGAAAAAACTTTGAATTATTTTATTTTTAAACTAATTAATAAATAAAGATTTTTAATATATACACACACACATACACACACATATATGAATAATATAATTCCAAATATACTTTCGGATGAGAAAAAATTCGGATATGATGATAATACACAAGCACATATTCTTTAAAGTTTGTTTATATGTTTATATCATTAAACATTTTCGGATTTAATATTATAAAGAAATTCTGTTCTCGGCTATTGAAAAAAACTTTTATATATACATACATATATAATTATATATATACGCACATGAAATTTTCATAGGGAAATTTCAAATAAAGAAAAGGATAAATTTGTTTAGGAAATCATATTAAAAATATTTTATTTTATTTTTATTCAGACTATTTCGAATTTTAAATATTTGAAATTTTCAAATCAATGAATATACGACCGGGTATTTAATATTAATTTTTTTCCATTTTCTTGCTGCTAATTTAAAAAATATTATATAAAATAATAATATTTAGATAATTATTTTGGAAGGTCAAATATGCTTGAATTTTGAATTTAATACACACACGTATATATTTAAATATAAAATGAAATATATATTTTGAATATAATTATATATACATATGTATATACGATATCAAGGCATTTATAAAATAGTAAATTTATATTTTAAAACATTATATTTTAAGTTTATATATACAGTGGCAGATCTGGAATATTCAAACTGGGAGTCATAATAGTAATATAACATTAAAAAATACAAAAATTTAAATATTGGTACCGCATTGATTCATGATAACATAGAAAATTTGAAATGGACTTACAACTGACCCCTGCGATTTTTAATTTTTTGAAAATAATTCATGACAACATCATCAGATAAATTGTTAAATACATCCTTTTCAATGTATACAACCAAACTATCATTCAACCACTGATCACACATTCGATTGCGAAGTCGATTCTTCACTATCTTCATTCCAGAAAAAGCTCGCTCTACCGTAGAAGTTGCAACCGGTAGTATAAAAGCCAAAGTAAAAAGTTTATAAACTAACGGATATGTCAGATTTCTTTTACTTTTGACCATTAGTTGAGTAACATCACTCAACCCCTTCAAATATGAGGAATCAACATTTGTTCGTACATCTATAATAAAAGTCTCAAGTTGGTTTGATAGTGCTAAAAGGTCAATGGTTGAAAAATCTTTTGGATAAAATTGAGCTAATCGATATATTTTTGGTTGTCAAAAGCAAGAAAAGAGTTTGAAGGATTTAAGCACGCGACACAAAGTAACAATTCAGTGTTTGCTTCATTAAACCGATTATTTAACTCTTGTAGTTACATATCTATGACGATGTTGAATAATTCAACATCGTAATGGTGAAAATTTGTCGTCTCTTCAGCTTTACGACGTGATCTTCCACAAATAACATACAAATCATTCATATTTGGAATTGAAATAAAATGTTTTCCACAAAAGGCAGAAACTTCTTCAACTAAAGCATTCCACCCATCATCCCTCAACATTTGAAGTCGTTTTCTAGAAATATCAACTAACCTCATAGCATTTTCTATATCTTGATCTTTTCTTTGCAATGCTCGTGACAACTCATTTGTAATCCCAAGTATCAAAGTCATCAAGTGTAAAGAAATTATAAATTCAAAAGATTAAATCCCTTTAAGTAAACGAGATGCTTCAAACTTTTTATCAACATACAATCCATCTTCTACGACTGCATCAAGAACATCAACCACATCACCAAATAATAAAGTCAAACTAATGAGTGTTCTATAATGTGATCCCCAACGTGTATCACAAGGTCGAACAAGTGTAGTCTCTTGATTCAAACCTCTCCCACTTGTGATTTCTTCATTTGATAATGCTTCAATTATTTTAACAACTTGTGATTCTCGCATAATATCATGTCGTTTACATGAACTACCAACTACATTAACAATATTAGAGATCAAGTGAAAGAGTCCGACAACAAGCACATGTTTTTTTTGCAACGGCCACAAGAGCTAGTTGTAGTTGGTGAGCAAAACAATGAATGTAGTGTGCACAATCATTTTCTTTCAAAATAAGAGCTTTTAATCCATTATATTCGCCTTGCATATTACTAGCTTCGTCATATCCTTGACCACGCAACATAGAAATGCTCAATCCATGTGTGGAAAACAAATCATCAAGTGCTTCTTTAAGTGATTTTGCGGTCGTGTTAACTACATGCTTAAGACCTAAAAGTCGTTCAACAACACATCCGTTTTTATTTATGAACCTCAATACAACAGCCATTTGCTCTTTTGTAGATATATCACGAGCTTCATCAATAAGAACAGAAAAAAAAAACATTTTCAAGCTCTTTGATAATAGCATTAGTTGTTTCAAATGCAGCGGCTCTTATAATATCCTTTTGAATTGAAGGCGCTATTAACTTCATATTTTCAGGAGCATTTTTTAGCACAACATTTCTAACCTCTTCATTATTGTCTGAAAGGAATTGTAATAATTCAATAAAAAGCCCTCGATTGCTTGAATCTTCAGATTCATCATGCCCACGAAAAGGAAGACCATGATTTAAAAGAAATCTAGAACATTTAATTGATGCATTAAGTCGAATTCTATAATTGATTTTTGCTTCCTCCGTCATCCTAGCAAAATTAGTTTCAATATGTTGTGGTTGATTAAGTAGGTCTTGACATTTGCTTAGAGCTTGATTATGAGCACTATTAGGACCTCCTTCATGTTCTCGAAACTTTATTTTCTTTTTCCAATTTGTGAATCCTTCACTAACAAATGCATCACCTCCTCCTTGTTTTCCACGTTCATTTTTAAAAAGATAGCGACATAGACAGTAAGCACTAAGCAGCATCTTTCTCAATACTATACTCCAACCATTCGAATTCATCAAACCATGAAGGATTAAATCTTCGCATCGTGCCACTAAAGTTTCTTTGTTTAAATATATGTTTACGAGGTTGACATGCTCGCCTTAAGTAGTACTCTCTATGAACCTTTTCACGAATTATGGGTTCAAAATTCATTATACTTGTCCGCAATCCTGGGTCACCCACAAGTATAGGCAATTCACAATTTTCTTCAGAAGACTGGTTATTTGGAAGAGGCGGTGATCTTTCTAAAATAATTGTTTCGTGTTGTTCATTGTGATTCACCAAAGAAGATTCTCCAATTTTTGATTTTTTTTAAAATATCTCAACATTTTGTAGTAAAAAAGTTGATCATTAAATGAAATAAACAAAATCTATTTTTTCATAAAGCATAATCCAATGAAAAATTTGTTATAGGGTTAAAGTAAAAAAGATGTTTGTTTTTCTAAACAGTTAACGGGCAATACTTGTAATTCTACAAGGATTTCAATGCATCGCAAATTCGCAATAACAAGTATTTTTATATGCATTGCAAACTTCAAAGAAAAGATACTTTGATACTTGTAGCAAGTTCATTGCAATACATTGTAATCCCAATAACAAGTATTGCCTGGGTGCATTTCGTATGCTGGATCCAACGGACATTTCTTCATCCCAATAACAAGTATTACCTGGATGAAGAAATGTTTTAAATTTGTAATACTTGTCTACAGATTACAAGTATTACAAGTATTGCCTAATTAACTACAAGAATCGCAATAACAAGTATTTTTATATGCATTGCAAAGACACTTGGCTTGGGATCAAAGTATTGCAATGAACTTGCTACAGGTTTTTCCCAAATTCCCAATTCCATACAAAACACAATTACCCCCAATTCCAAACAAAATACAAGATGGAGAAAAAAATACCTTTCTAGTTTCTACAGTTCTACTACAGGATGTCGGCTTGGAGAATGACGATGGAGATGAAGAGATGTCAGCTCGGGATGAAGAAATGTCTGCTGGATCAGCTCGCGAGATAGAAGCATACGAAGTAGCAAGTTCCTATTTTTAATTGAAAATGAGATTTGAAGAATAAGGGGCAGCAGTTTTAGTTTTAGTTTTAACTGAGAATTAAGGTATATTTGTAATTTTTGGCAAGTTCAAGGGGGTCAATTGACCCTCCTTGCCCCCACATAAATCCGCCGCTGTATATATTTGTTTATATGATATTTACATACATATAAATTATATAACAATTAATTAAAACAATATGGTTAATATTATATATTGATAATTTAATGCGCATGTATTTCCCTTAACATTAATTTTGACATATTTATCACTTGACATTTATTAACCGTAGGACAAAATGGCTAATTTTTCATTATACTCCTAGAATAGTTTATACTTTTATTATAGTTGTTATGTTTATATTTTGAATAAGAACATCTCCAAACATTAAAATATTAAAATAAAATAAAGAAAAATTAATAAATTAAATTAATAATAAAATATTATTACTAAACATTAACTGAAAAAAATATTTTAAATAAATTATTAATATATTGCTCAAATTCTTTCACTAATAGATACTAAATTTGATTTAATATAAATAAATTTTGTTCACATAAAAAAAAGATCTTGTGCGAAATAATAAAATAACTTTTTATGAAATTTACCCTTTTGACCGTGTTGTCAATTCACCCGACCCAATAATAGTATTAAAGCATGCATCGTGTTTTTCCGAACAATTAACCAGCTCATAGAGCATTATTTTGGAAAAGCCAAACTAAATGGGTGTCTAAGGAAAAGATACTTAAAGTAATGAGAATGTTACTCTAATTAAGAAATGTTCTATATATGTAAAACCTATCGATCTCTTGGCATTGCCTAGCTTGTCGAAATCATCTATTTCTAGGGTATGCCTTGTGGAAGGCTTTGAAGTATTTTGAATCTCAGGTTGATTCAAATAAGCAAATTTGAATATTATATAATTAATTTAAACATTTTTTAAAATAAGATAAATAATTAAATAATTTTATAAGTTATAAATTTTAAATTTAAATAGATATAATTATTATATTTATAATTAATTTAATTGTTTAATTAATAAAAGAATACATAGTTAATTAAACTAAACGGAACACTCAACCATTGTTTGTAAGCCTTTCATTTTAACTTCGTGGAGTCCATCGGTGGATAGTGCAAGGGAACATATTATGTCTATTCCTATGTGGGCTCATTTCATGCATATAATTTATGTTCTTTAACCATTGATTGGGTTAGATTTGTTAGCTAGTCTTGTTGGCAAGCTCATATGTATTGAAGCAAATATTGTGACAACGAAGATACTAGAGTATGCTAAGGCTCTAATTGAAGTAACTCTGGAGAAGCAGCTACCTTCTAGGTTAAAGGTTCGCGTCGCTGAGGTGCGGGATGTTTTGTTGATATTGATTATCATTGAAAACCTGATATTTGCTCATTGTGCCAATCTTTT
Source organism: Allium fistulosum (assembly GCA_030737815.1). Lineage (NCBI taxonomy): Eukaryota > Viridiplantae > Streptophyta > Magnoliopsida > Asparagales > Amaryllidaceae > Allium > Allium fistulosum. The sequence continues at coordinate 369,089,997 of CM060902.1, read as the reverse complement.
GGCCACATTGTGGAAAATTGTAAACACGGATCAGATTATGCTCCCTCGCCTATCCCTGTGAAGATCCCACTTCCTCACCGCCTGTCCGAAAATGGGTCCCCAAGCCAAGGATTCCTGCTATTGATGATGTTGTTAATACTGTGCCTCTGGGTCTTCTTCTGCCACTTTGGTTTCGTTTGAGGCCTTGAAAGATCTTTTTGATATTGTTGCTTCTATTATTCCACCTCCTTTCAGACCGGTTATTGATTAGAATACATATAAGCATGCTTGGGTTCATAAGAAATCTGATATGAGATACTCTTTGTCGTTTGGTAGTTATCATATGTTGGTGGAGGTGATGGTGAGGGCCGTCGTTTATATTATCATGTGGTTAGAAGGACTTACTCTGTCTATGCTAGGTAAAGACGGTGTTAACAGTAGGATTGTTTTGGAGGACATCACTTGGGATAGGAAGTGCTTATACTCCAGCGAGTCAGATGATTATGTTTCCAACTTGGTCTCTTTTTTTGGGTACTTACATGTCATTGGGCCGAATTCTGAGGATGATGGTAGTGGATCTTCCTCTTCGGAGGGGGACTAGTCGTTTTTATGTTTAGTAGCTTTGGCACTTTTGCCTAACTCCTGCTTTACTTTATTCTACTAGTTGTTCTGACGCATGTGCCGAATAACTGTTTTCTAATGTTTTTTTAATAAAAATGGACGGCTCACTTTAAAGCCGGGTGCCTTGCTAAAAAAGAATATATATATATATATAACTTAATAAATAATAAATATTATAATAATCATTTATATAGTATATGTATAGAGAAAATAGGAGGCTAAATAAATAACACCCATGAGACTTACGGGAGTACACATGGATGTATAAAAAAAGATATATGATATTATGAGTTATACTTACTCTCCCTTAAATAGTTGATAATACTCTACAAAACCATTTTTAAATTATAAATTTAAATAATAATGCTCTCCATAATTTATAATATAAATAGAGTATCGTACATACCTATGGTTATTGGGCACCCTCAAGCCATAGAGTATCCAAGATGATGTTTATATTATCTTTAGATAAGTTTATGTAACTTTACTGCATATCCTCAAGGTTTATATAACTCCCCTTAGGATATCGTGAAACAATAGGTTTAGAGTATCTAATTTACCTCATGATTTGTTGAGCACCCTCAAGGCCATAAAGATGATTAAGAGTATAGTTACAGTGTGTTAGGAGTTATATACGATATATAATTAGTAAAGTGTTATTTACTGTTTATGGGAAATACAATCTGTTAAGCACCCTTAAGGTTACAACAATGTGATAAATGGGTCCTAATACCCACTACAGAAATTCATGAAATTCTTGTATCTCATTTAGGTTATTTTGATAGATGCATAATTCAGTGGAAGCCTTGTTAGTTAAATATAATAAACCAATCTACTAAGTATAAGAACATATGTAATATTATCTAATTTCTAATGAATTTGCGTAGACCAAGTGAAAACCATGAATCTATTTTTTGAAACGAACACATTAACTAGCGGAAACTACAAAGACTGGCTAAGAAACATTAAGATAGCACTCACCTATGAAAAGCTTTGGTATGTTGTCACCAACGAGCCATTAGCCAAACCTGATAAGGATGCCACAACCAAACGAATTAAGGCTTACGAAGATTGTTCAATGAACCCAAACTTACCCGGTGCCATGTGATGTCGACTATGTGAGTTGATCTCCAGAGACAACATGAGAATATGGATATTCACAAAATATTCAAGCACCTACAAAATTTGTACGGCGAGCAGTCTCTTACTGAGAGGCATGAAATCTCATGGAAATTTTTTCACGTAAAGATGAGCAGGGGTACCTCAGTCCAAGATCAAGTACTCAACATGATTAGGTACATTGAAAGGTTGGCCAAGCTAAGAACTACACTTGATAACGAGCTTTAGACGGATTTGATTCTTACATCATCAACTCTATAGTTCAATCCATTCATATTGAATTTCAATATGAACTCCCTAAAGAGTACTATCGTGGACCCCCTTAATATGTTAAGAGCGGTCAAGGGTATTTTCATGAAGGAACCGAATGTAGTGCTTGCTGTTAAGGGTACCTTTTCCTTGAATAGTTCGAAGAAGCTAAAGTGTAAGTCTAAGGGTGGCAAGTGTAAAGCAAAGACGCAAGAGAAAGATGAATGTCACATTTGCACAAAGAAGGGACATTAGAAGAGGAACTGTCTAGACTACTTAAAGAAGCTTAAGGAGAAGGAATCAGATTATGCTCCTAACGTTATTTTTCATATAGAAACTTGTTTATTTATATGTGCTTGTGTTGGTTTTTAGATATTGAATCTGGAACTCATATATGTAATTTGTTGCAATGACTTAAGAGCAAGCGACCCATGGCAAGAGGGAGCATCGAATTTCAAGTTGCAAATAGAGCTAATGTAGCTACCTTTGTGATAGGACAATACCATGTAAAGCTTGCTAGTGGACCTAATTTAATTTTGAATAATTTCTATTATGTATCAAATTTTATTAATGAAATAGTTTCCATTTCTCGTTTTATAGAAAATGGGTGTAATTTTGTTTATTATGACAATATTATGAATATAACAAAAGATTGAACAAATAGTCATGGCGGCTACGGTTTCCAGCTTTTTTCCAAAACGCGACCAAATTTCGATGCAAAATGAGGATGTGTGATCTAAAAATCCTATTGATCCCAACAGATGATGGTTTCACAAAGGTTCAGCTAAGAAGGATGCAAAAGTATTTGGCTAGGGCAAAGTCTTGTAATAGTCGACAATAAGTTAATGGTCAACCTAGGAAAGACTGGTATTAATCTAGGCTGAACGTGAGGAACCTTTCGGAATTTCCTTTACTATTTGCAGCATATTATGTATCACAATATATGGCGGATTCTAAAAGCCATCAAAAATCAATAGAGACCAAAGGTCCCAACGCTTGGAATGAGATTCTACTGAGCTAGTGGTATTTAAATATTCACCAATTACGTATTATCCTCCTATTGAATTCAACAACATGAGATGTATAAAAATGAATATTCAAATCGTTGACAATGCTAGAGAGAAATGGAAGAATACTATTGTTCTTTGTATTATGAGTCCAAAGCCCTATTATCACTACTTAAATTCCTACATAACAAAGGTTTGGAATCCCAATGGCGAGTTTCAAATTTTCCAAAGATAATAGGTGTTACTATGGTTAATTTTGAAAAATAAGAAGATTGTGATAAAGTTTTAGCCAAAGGTCATTATTTTAATGATAAACGACCGATGATTAGAAAAAAAGTGAAGTTCATAATGTAGCTCAAAAAGAAATTCCTTCAAAAGAACCAATATGCACTACAAGAAAACAGCCTTTCTACAACGGACAATGCCCGTTGTAATATGTGTTTCGCAACAGGCATGCGTCCGTCTTATTAGGCCTCGTTGTAATAGGTCCACTGTATTTTACACTGGGCAATAAACATTGTAAAAATCTCTTATAACAACATGCTTTGACCGTTGTAAAAAGGTTGTATAACAACATGCTCTGACCGTTGCAAAATAAATGCAAATTAAAAAAAACAACAGCAGCATCCATGCAGTATATCCATACCAATAATGAATAATTTAACGAGTAATAAATATTATCATAAAATAACACATTTTCCTTCAAAACAAATATTATTCACTTCACTACTCTTTGTTTACAATTTTCTTTATTTTTCACTTTTCTCATACATTTCAATAGTGACATTATCATACAAGTCAATTTATGTAGAAAAAACATCCCAGGAAAAACTTGACAAATTATCCTCAAATCAGATATAAACATACTAGTTTATTGAATGTCTCTTTAATTACACTTTCTAGTTCCTCAAATGAAGTTGGAACAACTGCTCCTGCTTCTTTAAGAGCAGTATTTTTTGCTTGTGCAGATTCCATCTCACCGCCACTTTTAGCACCCTAGTTTCAGTAAAAAAAAGTCACTCAATGTTCTAGTGATAATTCACCGAAAATGAAAGAAGAAGAAGATTAAAACAAAACAAAACTCAAGAACTTACGGCATGACCAAACTGAACTTATGACTTGAAAAGTCTTGCACATGTCCCACTAACCCAAGCAACAACTGGTTTTCGAACCTTTCCTTCCTTTAGAGCTTCCACTAATGAGTATTCATCACGCCCACCAAGCTCGCCAAGCACAACCATCATTTTCACCTAAAAAAATTCACATATTTATAAGAACAAATTTCACATATTTATGTGAATGATGTTGATCATGCACTATAAATAGCATCTGAGTGACTTTATTTATGAACAAAATGTACTACTGATGTTAAAATAAAAAATAGCCATTTAGTAGGCAAATAAGCTACCTGTGGTATGTTGTCAAACCTTAGAATATGATCAGAAAGTGTTGAGCCGGGAAAAACATCGCCACCAATTGCAATGCCTTCATAAATGCCATCAGTAACACGTGCAATCGTGTTGTAGAGCTCGTTCGACATGCCACCAGATTTTGAAACAAATCCGACAGAGCCAGGTCTGTAAGGTTTGCATTATCCATAACTTAAGAAAATACAAGTTCGCTTATGATCCTGGTACTACATCTACATTTACATATCCATAACTTAAGAAATCTCACGAATATCTTGCTCCTACAAACATTGTATCAACAAACAATAGAGGACATAGATAAACATAATTCAACTACATTACAATCAAGCTTAACAAAATACAAGTTCGCTTATGATACACAGTTCAATTACACTACAATCAAAGACTAAAAGGATTTAAGACTACTTATTTCAATTTTCAACCTCCGAATTATAGCCTCAAGTCTACGTTTTTCAATTTGCATCTCCAACGCATACTCGCTTCCTCTTTGGCAAAGTGGTGGATCTATCCACTCCAAAAACCCACAACAATTTGATATATTTGCACAAGCAAAAAATCGACGTCCGACAAAACATATATTCTCAACGACTTTGGTCACTACATTGACTCCACAAAAACACACCACTTGTTTGCATGCTTGGGGTTGTGGCGGTTCGGAAGTCGACAAGGTATCCAAGGACAGGATTTCATGATGTTGTGGTGGTTCTACGTTTGGTAAGGGATCGGGTTCAAAATCCTCCCACCACAAATCAAGTTCTTCAGAACTCGAACTAGGTGTATCCGGCCATTCAATTTCGTACCCACCCATCTTTTTAGTTCAATTGAGCAAAGTAATGGACACCGGTACGAATCAAGCACGATAAGCCAATCAGCTATGACAAACATGAAACAGATTTTAGCTCGACAATAAAATAAAACAAATATACACGTATGAATGATATACGTATACATTTGTTTTAAACATATTCGAAAGAACAATTTTATATATAACACGTATAATTCCGCCAACGCATACACGTGCAATATATACAACATATAAAATTTGTCGGAAATTGGAAGAAATGACATATACACACGGAAAAACAATATATGTACGCAACATATCCTTGTGTTATAAAGTTTGGAAAGAACAATTATATAAATACACGTATAAATTTTTTTCTACTCTTTATATATATATATATATATAACGTGCACATCCCAAATCGAGTGCATAAAGCTTTTGTAAGAATCTGGGTACAGAATACATATATATGCGTTTCATCGAGCATCGTACAGTACATATATATATATTTATATACATATCACGTACTGCAACATACATATGAAGAATAAAACAAAGGTAGGGTGGAGTTCAAAGGAATGCAGAAGAGTAACAACTACAAACGATATACCCATATATATACTCTCGTCTATGCTACACACGTGCAACACATATATAAGATAGTATATATCTAACACTACCCAGGCAAGCAGAAAGTAAAACCCATAGCAAAGGAAAAACACATGTATGCGTGGACCTTTATTCAGTTCCCTTTTAAATCAATTTATGCCTTTCAGCCTTTGTCAAAATAAGATTGTGTTCGACAACAGATCATTTCAAAGTCTCCTTCTTATATGATCCATGAAGTTTTTAGTTCATCTACCTCTTTTAGTATTTTTGTTCGAGTAAGTTTTCCAACTACTTTGGTATTAACATCTTTTCTTACATTGACTTGGTTTTTTCCTTATAAAGTAACGTTTTAATTTGTGATGTTTATTTTTTAAAACTAATTGTCTCACCAGAAAGGTTACATGCATGCTAATACTGTGATTTTATAGCTATGTTCTCATCAACTAAAGGTATAAGTTTGATAATACGATATTGCACATTGAAACTTCAACCGACGAAAAATGTAAAGTTCATTTTGAGTTTCCATGCTTGAAAATTTTGGTTAGAGTGATTTTGATATCTTGACATATATGCTGTTTACATGATGGTTTATTATTTATATGCCTAGCTTAAAATACACTATTGGCTGGTAAGTATTTTATTTCAACTGAGAGCCATCATCTCTTTTTCTGATTGTAGCAAGTGCAGGAAGAGATGAAGGAAAAGCCTAGTTCACAACCTTATGATGAAGTACTTTCTTCCATATTTTCTCTATAAAAATACAAAAATAACCCTACAACCCTTCATTATATTTGTTTATAATTTATTTATCCAGATACACTATTGCAACATCGGAAATCCAAAAGGCTTTGGTCAGAAACCAATATCATTTTTTCGTGAGGAATGTCTAATTTCCAAGAGTCATGACTTCTCCTTGAAAGCATGGTTGGAGCTATTAAACATTTTCTTTCTTGCAGGTTCTTGCACTGTGCGAATGTCTAGTTTTATTGAATAGGAAGGAAACTTGTTCTTTATTCAGGTACATTGCCTCCCGTTTGACAAGTTATTTGTCCTAGTTTTTTTTAAATGTCAAAAAGTCAGAAACCGTGATGACCAAGGAAATCAACCAAGTCAAAAATCGAAGCCGTGTTAACCAAGCAAAATACATACGAAATTAAAGAAGTCAGAAGAATCACCATCATTCAATATTAATCAAGTAGCCGAGACAAATTCAAAGCTAAATTATTTGACGAATTCGTATAAAATATACGAACGAAAATATAGAGATTTGAACTGTAGTGAAAAATTAATGATTGATAACAATTCAACACCACGGTGCGCTGCGGAAGCGATTTCAAATCAAGACCTAGTATTGCCTATTTAGATACCAATGATAGTAAAAAGAATTATGCAGTCTCACAGAAAAATAACAGAAATAAGAGACAGAAGATTTAACGTGGTTCGGATATGAATATCCTACGTCCACGGAGACCCAACAACTTTTTATTTCATTAAAGAAAAAGAGTACAAGAGAGGAGAGAATTATGGTGGATACTACACTTGCTTGTCATATGAAGATGTAATTCCTTCATTTAAATAAACTCAATGAAGGAGTTACTTAGGGATTAAGAAAAATAATTTAAAGATTATGTTCCAAATATCCATGATTTAATTTCTACGTAAATGGATAATGGTGATTGGTTTCCATAATTTTCCTTGATTGAATCTCCATCAGCAATTTCTTTCTTCATATAACAAATTGACTAATTAATTGATTTCCTTCAAAATATCCTTCCATATACCAACTAAATTAATTGATTTGATTGAATCAATTAATCAATTTCTTTCCTCTTTAACAGATATTTGAATCATCCAAATTCAACACTCCACCTTGATTCAAATATAACAATCTCTCTTCATCATCTTATCATCAAACAATCGACATATAAGTTGTTGGGTCTAGCGCCCCATGGCGCTCAAGTAACAGGTATCAAACTGATCAAGTTTGAGCAATGCTCAAACTTGTCCTTAGGAAGTGACTTTGTCATCATATCTGAAGGATTATCCAAAGTACTCACTTTCAACAATTTGATCTTGCTTCGTTCTTCCTCAAGCATAAGAAAGAAATCTCTAACATCAATGTGCTTTGTCCGTGAACTATAAGCTTGATTTTCTACAAGATGAATCACACTCTGACTGTCTGAAAATAGCTCTACTGTCCGCTGCACCATTGAAAGATCATCCAACAACTGAAGTAAGTATAATCCTTCTTTTGTTGCTTCCACAATCGATATCAACTCTGCTTCGGTAGTCGATAAAGCTACGATAGACTGCAGCTTTGATCTCCATGAAATCGAGCCTATGCCAAGTGTAAAAACATAGCCCAACACTGACTTCCTAGCATCTCTATCCCCAGCATAATCAGAATCACAGTATCCTCTAAGAAAGATGTCACCATCCACTCCACCATATAACAAGCCCACCAAAGAAGTGCCTCGAAGATATCTAAGAATCCACTTTACAGCTTGCCAATGCTCTTTGTCTGGGTTAGACATATATCGACTCACAACACCCACTGCATGGGCCAAATCTGGTCTTGTGCACACCATCGCATACATAAGACTACCAACAACACTAGAATAAGGTATATCAGCCATATACCTCTTGTCTTCTTTCGATGAGGGAGATAAGTCTTTTGACAACTTAAAATGAGAGCCTAATGGAGTGCCAACCGGTTTGGCTTTCTCCATTCCAAATCGAGCGAGGACTTTCTCGATGTACTGCGTTTGAGTGAGCCTTAACTCTCTCCACTTTCTATCTCTACAAATCTCCATTCCCAATATTCTTTGTGCTTTTCCCAAATCTTTCATATCAAACTCCTTGCTAAGTTCAATTTTCAACTCCATAATTCTTACTATACTCCGAGATGCAATTAACATATCATCAACATATAACAACAGATATATTAAATCATTATCACATCTCTTGAAATAAACACACTGGTCTTTGAAGCTTCTAGAATATCCTTGTGAAAGCATAAACTTATCAAATCTCTTATACCATAGTCTAGGTGACTGTTTTAGTCCATATAGAGATTTGTTAAGTTTACAAACATAGTCAGGCCTGCTACTATCAATGAACCCCTCCGGTTGCCGTAAATAAATTTCTTCATCCAGATCACCATGTAAGAATGCGGTTTTGACATCTAGTTGCTCCAACTCCATATCATAATGAGCCACTAATGCCAATAGAATACGAATGGAGGTATGCCTAACAACTGGAGCAAAAATGTCATGATACTCAACTCCCTTTTTCTGAACATACCCCTTTTCTACTAACTTTGCTTTATATCTGAAATTTCCATCGCCGCCGTCTTTTACTCTATAGATCCACTTACAACCAATAGCTCTCTTGTTGGTGGGAAGAGACACCAAATCCCAAGTATGATTTTTCTGCAAAGATTCAATCTCCTCTTCCATAGCAACTAACCAACTGGAACTGTCAACTGAAGCAATAGCGTCTCTATAATCTCTGGGTTCGTCATGGACAACATTCAAAGCATATGTTGCCATGTCATCGAAGTCAATGTCTTCGATGCTCAATCCAACAAAATCATTAAGCCAATTAGGCTTCTTCTTCTGTCTAACAGGTCTGATCTCTGAACTAGCTCCACCTTGAGTCTGATCCTCTGTACTAATCTCTGTACTTTCCTCATCAACCACGATGTCATCGGAAACACCTTCAGAATTTCTATGAAAAGGAACAGTAGATGACTTACTTTGTGTTTGGTATTCTTCATTTGTCCTCTCATTGTCATCTGATGAGGAAGGCTCCACCTTCAACATAGCCTTCTCATTAAAAGTCACATGCCTGCTGGTAACAATCTTCCTGCTAATAGGACACCACAATCTATATCCCTTCACTCCTCTTCTATAACCTAGAAAGATACACTTGCGAGCTCTAGGTTTCAGCTTTCCTCTGCTCTCATGTACGTAAGCTGGACAACCAAACACTTTGAGAAATGAATAGCTAACAGGCTCTCCTTTCCATACTTCTTCTGGGATCTTCATGTCTATGGCGGTAGAAGGTGTGCGGTTGATGAGGAAAGCCGCCATAGATAAAGCTTCTACCCAAAATCCCTTTTTCAACTTTGCAGTCAATCTAAGGCAACGAGTTCTCTCCAATAATGTCTGATTCATTCTTTCAGCAACTCCATTAGACTGAGGGTCGCCAGGTGTGGTGTAATGCCTCTTAATACCTTCAGACTCACAATAATCGATGAATTCCTGTGATACAAATTCACCGCCGTTATCTGAACGGAGAACTTTCAATTTCTTTCCTGACTGCTTCTCAACTGTAGATTTCCACTTTCGAAACCTGTCAAAAGTTTCACTCTTTGACTGTAGAAAATATACCCAAACTTTACGAGAGAAATCATCTATAAATGAAACGAAATACCTGGCTCCACCTAAGGAGGGGCAAGGGGAAGGTCCCCAAACATCTGTGTGAACATACTCTAAGACAGCCTTTGCCTTATGCTCTCCAGTACCAAAAGAAATCTTCGTCTGCTTCCCAAGAACACACTCTTCACAAAAGCCAAGCTTTGAATGATGAACACCATCAATCAAACCTCGCTTTCTCAACTCATCCATGCTGCGCTCACCAATGTGACCCATCCGTAAATGCCATAATCTGGAAGAGTCTGAATCAACAGAAGTAACAGATGCTGATTCGCCAACTACAGTAGTGCCCTTCAAAAGATAAAGATTTCCTACCCTTACTCCTTTCATAACTATCATAGAACCCTTTGATATTTTCATCTTCTCTCCTTCAACTAGAATCTTCAAACCAAGCCTACTCAGAGCCCCAATAGATATCAAACTTCTTCTCAAATCAGGTACATGTCTAACATCTGTAATAGTACGAATAACACCGTCAAACATTCTAACCTTCACACTACCAACACCAATCATACGACAAGAAGCATCATTGCCCATCAGAACTTCTCCTCCATCAATCTCACGGTAAGTGGAGAAACAGTTCCTATCAGGTGTCATATGATAGGATGCGCCAGAATCAATCAGCCATAGGTTGCTCTTTCTAGAAGAGCCAGAAGCTGTAAACACATCGGTATCACTCTCTGTATCTGACTTCTCAGCGGTAGATGCTGAAGCTTGCTTTGGGTCTCTTCTTCTACCTTCAAGCTTGGGACAAGTTGCTACAAAGTGCCCTGGCCTTTTACAATAATTTCAAGTCAATTTATTAGGCCCCCTAGACTGAGACCTTGATTTATTTCGATCTCCACCATATTTTGACTTGCTTTGGCTTCTTCCTCTCTGAACAGATAAGCCCTCCGTATCACTGTCTAAACTAGTGCTTGCTAATCTATCCCTCAACACTTCATTATGAAGTCCAGCTTTAACATCAGATAGGCTAATTTTACTACGACCATAAATCATAGAATTAACAAAAGCAGTGTACTCTTTAGGCAAGGAACATAAAAGGATCACTGCTTGAGCCTCATCTGTAATTTCAACTTCCGCTGCCTTCAAATTCATTACTAAGGTGGTTAGGGCATCCACATGCCCCATGAGATCAGCTCCAGGCTTCATTTTGTACGAATAGAGTTGTTGTTGCAGAATTATTCTGTTAGTGAGAGACTTGTCCTGATATGCATCAGATAATGCATCCCATAATTCCTTTGCTGTTTTCTTTTGAGAAAATTCTCTAAGGACCTCATCTGAAAGACTTAGCTGGATGGTAGTCAGGGCTTCATCTTCCATCTCTTCTAAAGTTTCACTATCTAACTCTTTCAGCTTCTCAGGCGCAGAAATTATCTTAAAAGTCTTCTCCTTCTTCAATACAGCCTCCATCTTTATCTTCCAAGTACCAAAATCTCCTTTTCCGTCAAAACGTGTTACTCCATAATTGACACCAGATCTACCAACAGACTTACTAGAAGTATCCATTAATATCCAAACAGGAACAATAACACTAGCTCTGATACCAAACTGTAGTGAAAAATTGATGATTGATAAAAATTCAACACCACGGTGCGCTGCGGAAGCGATTTCAAATCAAGACCTAGTATTGCCTATTTAGATACCAATGACAGTAAAAAGAATTATGCAGTCTCACAGAAAAATAACAGAAATAAGAGACAGAAGATTTAACGTGGTTCGAATATGAATATCCTACGTCCACGGAGACCCAACAACTTTTTATTTCATTAAAGAAAAAGAGTACAAGAGAGGAGAGAATTATGGTGGATAGTACACTTGCTTGTCATATGAAGATGTAATTCCTTCATTTAAATAGACTCAATGAAGGAGTTACTTAGGGATTAAGAAAAATAATTTATGTTCCAAATATCCATGATTTAATTTCTCCGTAAATGGATAATGGTGATTGGTTTCCATAATTTTCCTTGATTGAATCTCCATCAGCGATTTCTTTCTTCATATAACAAATTGACTAATTAATTGATTTCCTTCAAAATATCCTTCCATATACCAACTAAATTAATTGATTTGATTGAATCAATTAATCAATTTCTTTCCTCTTTAACAGATATTTGAATCATCCAAATTCAACACGAACCCTATATAAACGAACATCATCGGCAAAATTATGCATTCGAGTACAAGCGAAAAAGGAATAATCATTCGACTCGAATCAGGATCGAGTTCAACATATCAACCAGTAAAGCAAAAAGAATAATTCAGATACCACTGTAGACGAACTCGATCCAAATTGGAGAAGCCGTGTGCTAAAAGAAGAGAGCATCGATCGACAAAGGAAGCACGTAAATCATCATTCGATCGAGCAATTGAAGACGGCAGATTCAATTTTTTCCAAAGCCCTAATTTCGAGCAAAGAGGAACGAGCAAAGGAACAAGGCCAACATTTTTACAGAGCAAAGTAGAGGAACGAAATAAAAGAAATAAAAGGGCCGGCTTTATTTTTTTAATAAAGGCTTTGTGACCGTTGTAATTTGTGACTAGGGTAATTTGTGACCGTTGTAATTTGACACCTCTTACAACGGACACTTTGTGACCGTTGTAAAGTTGGCATCTATTACAACGGGTCTGAATGGACCATTGTAATAGTCTTCTATTACAACGGGCAACCAATGCCCGTTGTAAAAAGGACGTTGTATATGGCATCTTTTACAACGGACCTGAATGGACCGTTGTAATAGCCTTCTATTACAACGGGCAACCAATGCCCGTTGTAAAAAAGACGTTGTAATATGGTATTTTTGTTGTAGTGATGGGTTCGATTGTCTGGCCTTAATATAGACTATTGGACAGAAGACGCAATTGGTTGAATTGAATTTGTTATTGATAACCCAAGTAAACTGGATCAAGTAATTAAAGGTATGACAAGAATTTCGTTTGATCAAAAGCTAGTTGAAATTGAGCCAAAATTTTCCGTTCCAAAACAGGTATCCATTCTAAATACTGATGATAACATTACATGGTAGAAACTAGAGTATGAATGTCGTCCCACCAAATGTAGTAACTTCAATTATTTGTACATATAGAGAATAATGCAATATGTAGAAGTCATGGGTGCTAAAGTAAAAAGTAAGTGAAAATGTATATTGTAATTCTGTTCAAGTTTATGAAAATGATTTAACTAATTACATTCAAACCAGAACACTTGATTAATTCTGAACTAGACAGTATACAGAATACAGACAAAGCAGTTCAAGTCTGTATAGTCTAGTTATACAAGAGGGAAATCTCAGAATAAACAGAAATGGCCAAATGCTGAAAAAATGGATAACGGTTGTCCAAATCTGATAAAACAAAAGGCGCCTGCAAAAACATTGAAACGGTAAATGAAGCGAATGATTTGCACTGCAACTGGAATATTGAGCAACCAGTTGAATCTGAATCTAACGCAGCAGTTTAGAAAGCAAGCTCTTTGGAGAGAACTTCAGAATCACCTGAAGATAAACAAAAATAGACATGCAATGGATGAGGAAAATGATGACAGTATGACTGATTTAAATGCAAGGAAGGAAAAGAGTATACCTTCAACTGCTGAGAAGAAAAATGTTGATAAGAGAGAATCTTTAAACTAGAAAAGCTCCAGATGATCTAGATTTGAAGAAGTACTATTTGAACTCAAAGCCGATGCTGAAGGAGTCATTGATAACTCTGCATGGACAAGTTTGGTATCACAACTTAAATCTAAAGATAGGAAAAGTAAGAGATGCACGACTAGTTTTACCCATGGTAACTCTGAGACTGGGGATACATCGCAACATAATAATTAATGAAGTTCCTAATGGAATGTTAGGCAGCTGAGCCCCCTTACCAGAAAGTTTGATATAATGGAGCATATGAATAGAACAAAACCATCTTTTGTTGCTATTGAAACAAATTGGATGAGAAGCAGTTCATACATTTGTAAATAGTTTTAGACTTTACTGAAGTTATGCTCAGAATGTGATAGAGGAATGCAAAAGAAAAATATTAACATTGTGGGACCCAAATACATGTCATCATACCCAACACAAATAGGAAATATGTGGGAGCACATTAGGAAAGTTCACAACGGTATTTCAATTCCTTAGTTAGTCACAGGTGATTTTAATTGCGTCCTTGCATTGATGATTCTGATAGGTTGGTCCTAACAACAATGCAAGAAATGCTGATAATTATGACATTATTACGTTGGCTAAACTAGTGGAAATGAGCACATTGGAAACTAATTTACTTGAGGGGGAGAGGTTATGCAACTCATTGCAAAATCGATTTAACTTTTGCCAATTATGAATTTCATACTTTTCACATGTTATTGCACAAAACTTACACCATTCCACAAGTGATCATTGTTTTACTTTGATTAGTCTCACAAACACAAACAACTAGAATAACTGTACTCCTTTCAGATTTAATGATGCATGGGTAAACATGAAAGGATACATAAATGTAATTGTTACACTCCAAAATATTAAAACAAGAAGTATGAAAGCATGAATTTATCCAGTCTCAAGGAAGAAGGATCTACTGGGTGTTATCGAGTGTCAAGGAAGAAGGAGCTATCGAGTCTCAAGGAAGAAGGAGCAATCGAGTGTTAAGGAAGAAATAGCAATCGAGTGTCAAGGAAGAAAAACTACCGAAGTTTCAAGATGCGAAGCTATCGCATAATGAGGAATTAAGCTATCAAGTGTCAATGAGGAAGAAGCTATCGAGTGTAAGCTATCGAGTGTCAAGATGCAAAGCTATCGCATGATGAAGAATTAAGCTATCGAGTGTCAAGGAAGAAGAAGATATCGAGTGTCAATATGCAAAGCTATCGTACGATGAAGAGTGAAACTATCGGGTGTCAAGGATCACAAGCTATCACATCTCATCAATAGTGCTATCAAGTGCATAAAAATACTGCTATTTCATATCAAAAAAATGAGCATAAAAGCTTCCTAATTGGTCACATGGCAGCTATGGTTGGTCCATCCATGTCATGTCATCATGAAGAAGGTAAAACCAACTTATGCCACATGTCACATCCATAATGTGCCATGTCAGCAAAATCCCAACCGTCTAAGCATAATGATGTCACATGTTAAGGATTTAACGGTTTAATTTCTCTGCAAATAGGCATGTACCACCTATTAAGAAGGGGCAAATTTCAAATTGTACTTCTTCCTTGATTTCATTTTTGCTCAAACACAATAAAGAACTTGATTTGGGACTTTAATGGCCGCTTAGGTCAAATTCTAACTAGAACTTTGTGACAAACGACTTGCATATTGTATACTTGATTATATGATAACTCACGTACTTACCCAAAAGCTAATTCTCTTACCAGAGCATCATTGACACACTTGACTTAAACATATAAGTTAGGCCTAATTTTTTGTCTAACGTTCTTGGAACCTTAGTTGAGAGTTGAACCATGGAAAAACTATCTTACTACGCTCATTTTTGCAAAAGATGGATAGAACAAAGCAAGTTAACGTTCAAGAAAAAGAAGCATTGCATCATACTAATCTTGAAGAGAATATAAAACCATAGTTTAACGTTGAGAACACTGAAATAGGTCAAGCTTTAGTACCTATAGTGACAACGAATGAAGAAGCTAACATCAAAGCTATGTAGTAACTTTAAACTATGCACGAGCTAATCGAAATGCTTGTTTCTTAAAAATTGTTAAGAACGTCCCAAAGGACAAAAAGTGATGGTGGAAAAGAAGCCAAATCTCCTCAAAGAGATGTTGCCGTATTGCTTTTGAAAAGTAAAATTATTAGGAAAAGTAATTTGGAAACTAGAAGGATGAAGTTGGAGCTGCTAAATTGACAAAAACTCATATTTTTGTTTAGACTTGGAAAGGAGGACGGGGCTAACACTCGCTCTAACCCAAAAAGTGATTGAAGAACCAAAATCCCCACTTGTGAACTCCGCTAGTTCAACTTCTCAGAAGGAGTATAAGCCTGAACGGAAGGATTAAAGGGATGATGAGACATACTTGAGGGATTTTAGCAAATAAAATGGTCAAGGACATGTTGGACTTGAAAGAAGAACGAACAATGGACCCCAAGGTTAATAACAGCTTAAGGGGGCTCCATTTATTGAAGACATTATGGCAACTCCATTGCCTTCGTATGTAAAAATTCCTTCGATTAAGTATGATGGGTCAACTGATCTAGATAATCACCTGTTGCTTTTGAAAGCCAAATGGACATTTACGATGCTCCAAAAGTGGTTAAATGCAAGATATTTCCCAAACTTTCTTCGGTGCTACTGCAAAATGGTACCGTCGCCACTGGGAGAAGCTCACTTATTCATGTGAACAATTTTCCTATTAGTTTTAGGCGCAATTTTAAATCTTTAAGGACCCAACTATAGTTACAAGTCTATGGGCTAATATTATACAAAGGTCGAGGGAATTATTAAGAGAATACCCAAAGGGATTCAATGATGAGGCTAAAAAGGCCGAAAGGGTAAGTAATGGGAAAAGTTAATGGTTGTTAAATCTGGAATAAAAAAAACACCCCCTTTTAGAAGGAACTTTATATACATGGATAAAGATTTGTAAGATTTTCATTTTCAGACCGATAAATTCATCCGGATGGACGAAATCTTTCATGGGAAGAGGAAGACTCGACAAAGGGGAAGAGAAGGAAAAAAGTTTGGATACTCAACTCATAATAAAAATCGAAAAGGATGAAATACCAAGGGCCACTTATGCTGACTATAACCAGCCCATTTCATACATTTTCGCTATCACAAAGATGAGATGGAGTATTCTATGCCAGAAAAGGCCAAAACTAACTCGAAACCAAACAAAGTTGGAGACTACTGTTTTCACAAGGTCGATGAACAAAAAATGAATGATTGTCGAGTTTTAGTTGGAAATATTCAAAATATCATCAGGAAACGAGCTCTCAAAGAGTTTATTATGGGAAATTAGATATCCACCCCCTCAATAAAAATGAGAGACATTCATCTAACAGTGCAAGTTTTCTAGAGAATGAATCCCCACCTGATTTCCCACCACCAATTTAATAATATTGATGTTATTTTTGGTGACTGATATAGCTAGGATGAGTAAAAGCATAGGGAACAGACATACTCACAAGGTCAAGGAGGGAATCTACTCTATGGAGGAGGAGCCACAGGCAAAAACCTTCAAATGTGCTATATAAATCCCAGATTTGGTAGTTACTCTAAAAAAGTTGAGGGGGTAAGGTGTAACGCACCACATATATGCCTATACTACCAAAGTGTATTACTAGGTAATACTGTCTGATAATATGGAGAATGAGGCTATAATGGGCTATTACATATGGATATTCCATTGGGCTAACACCGGAACATTCTCCAAAATCGTAAATTACTCACCAATATGTAATCGGTATCGACACAAAGCAATAAACACGTATATTTTCAAGATAGAGCAATATACAATATAAAATATAAAATAGAGAACACAATGTCAGAACGTAATGATGAAATATAATAAATGAAATCTACAAGTCCAAGTGGAATTACCAAAGATTTGAATACCCATTATCTCTCTCAAATATACATAACTATGTCTGACACAACCAACTCATCATGTCATCATCAAATACATGTGAGACCACTCAATACATATATACTATACAACCCTACTAACTAGCCTCTGACTATGCCCAACGTTAAGCTGGTCACTTCTTTTCTAAACCTAAAATGTCTCGGACTGGCATGAGTATTATATAAATAACACATGGGTCAGACTATGTCTAAAATGTGGATGTACATATCATAATAACTGGCATGATATAATAATGTGTATCATAAGTAGCATATAAATATCTCAACGTATCATAAACCATGTGCATATATCATCACCCAAATAAACAAAAAAAATCAATCATCCCATTACAAAGCTCATAATCAAAGTGGTGATACAACTACACATCCCTACATGGCAATACACATCCAATCATATCAGCACATAAATATCATCAAGTACTTCATGGCATGCACTCAGCAATGCCAAGAAACATCAAAACCAACTATATGTAAACACAAACATGGATATCCTTGACAACCAAGGTTATCTTTCATATAACCATATAAAAGATAAGTACGTAATCTATTTTCTTGCTCTTAGCATCCATATCAATCCTCGATAGCCATATAATTGATGTGCATAGGGTTACACTAATTCATGGACATATAGTCTCATGAATAATCTAAGTAATCCACAATCGCATAACTAGTCATCTAGATTATCAACCTCACAATTAATCACCTTGGCTCTCAACTATAAGAATAATCATATAGGCGCTCTGCCCTTCAATAATCCAATCGACTTTCATTCACTTAGGCAATCATCTGGACTCTCAATCCTATATGTAATATTGTAGACTCTCAGCCTTGTAAATAATATTCTGGCATTAGTTATGTTAGATGATTAGGTCGGCTCTCACCTGTGCACTCAATGTCTCATAAAGGTGAATAAGTACATGTCTATATACTCACATCATCAACCAAATAGGAGACTAACAGCTCCCAGCCTCCTCCATGAGCCTTACCCACTCACTCTCAACACTATCCCTACAATCTGTCATTACCTCAATGACCATCATGACCCAATATCCATAATGTGCATATCTACATTATGCTATGGTCATGACCCTATAAGTGTCCCTAAATGGTAATAGACTGTTGGACTATGTGACATGGAAGTAGTGGCTTTCAGCCTTGGCATTCAACCATACTCATCAAAAGGTATGTCATGGATTCGGAGCGCGACCCCACAATTAGGCTGCTAGGATAGATAATAGCCTGATTTGGTTTACTTCTCACCAAAATAATTAGAGTGTACACTCAATAAATAGATACACTTATGGCTCTTAACCTGCTCACTTTCAGTACACAACACCATATATCATTTTCTTAACTTGACCTCGTATGATTGTAACAACATGCACCTTAATGTGCCCGAATTTCGACTAAAACGAAATCCAAGTCCATTAAGGTATGGATCGTTGGTTTTGACAACATGCAATAAACACAAGTATATATTAGAGTGTGATTAATATAAACTCTCAATGTAATAGAAAAATATAATTGAACGTACGTACTGACTATGGCTACTACCTTGGAATCTATATTATTCATTGGATATTTAGTTGCCTTGTTAGCGCTGAGCATGAACAAGAAGACTTATCTATCTACCATTCCCGTCTTGCTGTAGTAGCGTGTCCTTCTAAATCTATCCTGAGAGTTGTAATGAGGAGGCGGTTAGAACAACATTTTGGTGATTGGAAAATTACATACCTTACCTATGCCATTAATTTATGTCGATTGATTTCCATTAAGTGTTATGTCTATTACTTACGGCTAATCCGTTAAGTCCAATGTATGCGTACATTATGCCCAACCTCCTCCGAGGTAAAAGTATATGAATATGCCTATTTACATATATAGCTAAATGATGTACTACCCAAAAAACCCAACCACTTAACACATCTTAAATAGGGAGAGGCAAACCCAATGACCATTTAATACCTCGGTCCTCGAAGCGGGACCTCCGCAACGTAAATGCTAGTCAATCGGTTCTATCTATAGAGACTGATGACCCCTATATACAGCTTTATAATTTATAATTTACCTATCGTACTACTAACATATCTCAAAGACTCATCTAAGGGTTAACTAGCCCAATTCCGATAAACAAATTTCATCCAACCATATACTTTGAGGTCCGTGCATCTCCCATACGGATTCTACACTAGTAGGAAGCAAAATCTATCAAGGCATAATCCAAGTCTTTGCTACCACTCGGTCGGAACAACTAGTGGTCATAGCCTATATGCCAGACCTACTACTAAAGACCGGTCCAAAAATACCGGCATAGCCCACCAACCTTCCACGACAGACATCCCATTTAGACTAACCAAATAAGTCAAGGAAAATTCCTTTTACGGTCACTTAATACTTCTTATGGTAGGAGATTTCTCACATCTATAGTAAATATACACAACTGCTGGTAGCCTCTAGGCGATGGGCATATTTCTGTTGTGTAACTCTACAGACCTCGCATCCTAACCCACTAAATCAAACCAATCACTTAAAACCTAAGCGTTGCGCTGTGCCCACTGATTCATGCTCGTTCTAAATGTATAATATAAGCCATATAATTTCCTACTATGAAAATTATATTTCCTTCTACATATATTTAATATCATTAATACTTACTTTTTTGCTACATAATTATTCCTACTTTACACGCATAGGCTTTGGTTTCCTTGTTTCACTCTTATGTAAAATAAATGTCTATTGTCTGTAATAGTTGGTCATTAATGTCATAATTAGATAATCTCTAATAATATTTATTTACCTATTTCAAAATCCACTTATTATGTCTATTCAATTTCCACATAAATTCCATATTAAATTCTTTAATCAGTCCCCATGTAATTCTATTAACCCTCTATGAATTACAAATTTATTGCCAATTAAATTTGTAGTTATTGTCCATAAATTTTGAAATTATTATTCTTCCTTTTTCAATCTCCTAGTCTTATAATTATTACATTATTAATAGCTAATACGATATCGTCATCGTAAATCACGCTATGTATATATTTTTATTTTATCGTTGAGTGCGGTTATACGTACACACACACATACACACGTGTGTGTGTATTTCTATTTCTAACTATTAATTCCTAAACTAGAACATTCATTTCCACATTTTAATTTATTAAAGCTATTCTCTCCAAAAAGGATTATTGTTATAATTTTCCACATATTACCCAAAAATGAGACTTTTTCTTCATTTGAAATTACAAGGAATTTTTTCCTTTAATTGAAATAGACGGTGCAAACTACAGAAAAGAATATCCATACTTTACACATCTCCTTTTTTTGGTGTATTCTTTATTATTTCAAACAATGCAATTTGTATACATATTTTCAAAATTGGATAATTTATAGAAATTAAATGGAAATAATTACAATTAAATTATACCACGATCCTAATAAATTAAAACATAGAAATTCACATTTCAAGTCAACTAAGACAACCTAATTTACAACCCAATTATAGATCTGCAATAAAATTTACAACTTTACTAACATTCTATAATAATAAATATTTGGGACTGATTTCAAATTTTCAGATTAGATTGTATATACTATTCATATTCCAATTACCTATTTTGTAGAAGGGGCATTTCACCAGAAGGACAAACTTTGCAGTCCAATTAGTTTTTAGGACACACATTCAAAGAAATTACTTTTAAGGCCAAAGTCAGCAGAATAATTACTTTCAAGGACAAAGTCAGCATTCCAATTACTTTCAAGGACATAATTTCATAGGTTTTTAGGCCCTAGAAACTAATTAAGCAGTCCAATTACTTTCAAGGACATAATTTCATAGGTTTTTAGGCCCTAAAAACTAATTATTTTACGTTTTGTCCTTGAAAGTAATTATTTCAGTTGTGTATCCTAGAAACTAATTCCACTTACTAAAGAGGCCCTTGTGGCTAATTTCCACTTTGTAGAATTTGTAGACGATAATCTTATACATTTTTTTAAGCCTACAAGATCATCAAATCTTATACATGCATAATAATTAAATAAAAATCCAATGAGATAAATTTCAATGTTATAAATAAATTATATAATTCCCACTCACCTTTCTAGTTTTCCAAATCTCCCAAATCTGAATCCATTCCTTTACTTGACTCCTCTTCCATTTAACCAGAAAGAATATGTATAGCAAGATATATATACTTTTAGAATTACAGATCTAAGAAGGGATTTGGGGTTAAGGGGAATATAGATTTATAATTATTGAAATTACCTTTCTTTCGCAACGTTGATTCACTTCTTCTCTTTTATTTTCCGCCCTTCTCCGATTTGTGTGTATATAATATTTTATAATTTTTAAAAGTAGTGGAGAAGGGAAAATGGCAGAGCTTCGTTGCTTGGATTAGAAAATATGAGAAGAGAAGTAAGGGTTGAGCCTGTATTTATAGGCGCATGAATCAACCATAACGTTAGATTAAAATAATTAAATCAGGGTCGTTGGCTAAGGTTCAAACCCTAGCCGTGACCTGAAGATCGATCGACCGCTCCCCTATAGGCGGTCGACTAACCCATAGAGGGGGTCGACTGGTGGGGTCTGCATTTTAATGTTTATTTATTTCTATTTTTGGTTTTCAATTATTTTCGCTCTAAAAACTTGAAATGCTAATAACTTTTTTATTTGAGCTCTGATCGTGAAACTTCGAATATGAAAGTTGCTCAAAAAATCACCACGAATACAATAGGGTAAGTTTCATTGTCAAATTCCATCATTTGCTTAAATTCTATTTTTGGAGTCTTATTAATTAGTTATTGATTAAGATAAATTTTACGAGGTGTTACATTCTCCCCCTTAAAAGAATTTCATCTCCAAAATTTTCCAAGGGTTAAATGTTGTAACATAACGCGCAACCAATCTAAGCTATCCTACCAATTAGTATATGACCAATTTTGCTGCCAAACGTGTACAAGTATATGGTGTATTACAACATATAAGTCATCATGCAAAATGACTCTAAATCGGCGCCTCCAATATGAATGCATTTTTATTTTTTAAAAACATTTTGAAAATATGATGTGAACAACCTATATATACTAGCAGTTCGATATGCATGCAAGTTTTTAAAAATCGAAAATCCTTTTTCAAACATTAATTTCCACACTTCTACTAGTAGGAGCTACTAGTAAAAGTATGGTTCAACCAATTTTGTATCCAATCCCTACCATCCAAAACCTACCACACAATTTCTAACATCCAAAAAATTTGAAAATCCAGTTGTTCTGAATCTGTACTCCTATGTCGGAAAAAGAATTTAGATGGAAAATTTTACAATTCCACCCTTCTTTTGGATACCTATTCCGTTGTACCTTGGAACCTTCCCTTTTGCCCCTAAAACTTTTTCAACTTTTCCAATTACAATTTGCAAAAGGAGGTTTATTTTTGGATGTTAAAACGTAATTATCCTAAGTGTAAGTTTTTGTTTACTATTAAAAAAGTATGAAAATAAATATTCCAAAGCTAAAAAAACCTTTTCCCTTATTATTATCTATGTTTTATATACTATAAACCATGTCGAGTAAAAATCATATCCACTAGTACGTCAACCCACCCTACGTTAAGCATGTGGTGATAGAAAATTGAAAAATTTTCATTTTTCATCAAAAGTCTTCTTCCTTTTCCAATCAAACTTGCAAAATAATATGAAAAATAAAATTCCCAAAAGCATTTAAACATCACTTTTTTCAAAAACACTTGAATAAAACTTTCATAAAACATTTGAAATCAACTTTTCAAAATCATTTACATAAAAAATTTCAAAGCATTCGAACATAATTTTTCAAAGCGTTTACCATTCCGTTCTTAAAACAAATCAGGCCACGTCTTAATGTGATTGGGTCTCAATTTATAAGTTAATGCATATGATCGGTCCTAATATCGTGCGGTTAATCCTAGATTTAGGGAACCTTTTCTTTTTATTCTAAGATAAAAAATTCCTACAAGCGTATTTATAAATTTTAGCTTTTAAGGCATAGGGATAATGATCCATGATTTCGCAATAACACTTCCCTGTCCTCCGCTCGCTAAAATTTATTTTTTTCCAAAATCCTAAAGTTTTTGAGATTATGGCATTTATAATTTCTAGTTGCTAACTTAATTTTCTAATTTATTTTATAAACTTCTAGCTTACCTAGATTTTAACATTAGTTAAGTTTCCTTATGAGATCTCTTTATTTACACTATTTTCCAATATATTTGTATAGCGGCCAAAGCTCCTCCAAACCATTAACACAGTGATAAAACTAAAACATATCCCATACTATGTCGTACGGTTTTCCAATAATCTAAGGGAAACAACTAGCGATTACAATTGAAAAATCATAAAAGAGAATTTTGCTGGAAGCTGCCATTTATCATTAACTGGTGTTAATGATGTTGAAGCCCTAACACTCCATACTAAATTAAGACGGACAATTCTAGTACGCTATTCAACTATGACTTAACTTACCACCTTGACTTCAAATAAATAAGGTTTATCCATTACTTCAATCATTAAACCAGATTATGGGATAGATTGGGCATTCCTACACTATAGTGGGTAGAAAATATAAGTTATGCACATTTAGAATAACTCTTTATAAAATTAGTTAAGTGGAATAATTTTCCTACTATTTATCTTGCCTTCTCTAACCTTGAGTCAACCAACATCCTTTATATGAGTATGCCACCTTATTACTCTCTTCCCTAACCATACCACTATCTTCTCTCAATCACAATCTCTTAACAGCATCCTCAAATTTTGATATTTACTTCTTCTATATCCTTGATATTTCATGCGAGTATACCATAGGACCCGTAAGATTGTACTTTGATACCATTCTCTATTCCTTTGAGGTTTCTTCTCATGGATTCCACACATCTTTAATAAAATATTCCTAGGTTTATACCAACATTCCTTATATACAACGGGGATTCCTTGTTGCTACCCTACGAGCATCCATAGCTATTTTATTCCTAGCCTAAACCTTTACCCTGTCTTACCTAGACACTCATCCCTATTTACTCTATATCAAAAATTGATTTGGTAGTTCACAACACTTTTAAAAATAAAACTTCACCATCATGAAGTACTTGATCAAAGACTTTTATCTTTAAAAAAAATAAAAACTTAGAAACATTTTTATAATTTCCCTTTTCTAGCTAACTTTACCTTTGAAAGACTTTCTACAGCGGAAATTTACTGTTTCCAAAAGTAGGATTTTCAAGCCCAAAACATCTATCACGTTTAAACCCAAATGTCATACCAAACATGTTTTTTTTCAAAAACATCCACTATAACTTTAAACAATGAAAAGTCGATTAGACAATGATAACCTTCATTCTATTATTTTCTCACTACTCGTGCTATTTTTGCTTCCATCTTTGACGGAGATTTTAATAGAATATGAGGGAGACTTCTAAAAGTTACGTGCTATTGCAACATCTATATAAGCACCTATCTAAAGTATATGTCAATTACTATGTATCTATGGAATTTATTCATTCTTCCTATCCAATTCCTATTGCTTCTCTCCTATATTATTTCTAACTAGATTACTAATCCTATTTTACATACATTCCTAATTCTATTTCTATCTAAATTTCTAATACTACTACTATTAGTATTACTCCTACCTAAATTGCCTTCAAGTGGTTTTCACTTCCCTCATAATATATTCCTCCCATATTTGTTATCGGGCATTCTCAACCTTCTATTCTCTTTATCCCATTTTAATCAAGTATCTTTTCATGTATCCACCCCTTAGAGAAAGAATTTTAAAAACCTTCAAAAAATAGGAAAAATCATAAAGCAAAACCTACACTATATTTCCATTCATTTCATAAACGTAAAACCCTTTTACCAAAAACCGTTAGATCGAAAACTTTTGGCTCAATCAATTTTAAACTAAGAATTTAAAATATTACTTACTTTTTTAAAACTATAACTTCTCAATAAATCCTTTGAAAAACCAATTCGAAACATTTCAAGGAGTCTCAAAAAAAATTGTCAAATTCTTTCACATGGGGTTGGACATAGAAATGGACTTTAATCATCCTTTCTTTTGAACTTTCCTTCTTCTTACTCTTTCCTAACTCTTCTTCGTCAACAATCTAGCTATCATCTAGTGGTGATTAGTGCATACATTCTTGCAGAAACTTGCTCCACTCCTTCACGTCTTTTGAATATTTGCAACATATAGTTTCTCTAGGTGAAATGTGCATTCTTAATCATCAATCCATTGAAATCCACGATCATAACGCAACCTAGGCCCAACAAGGAGTCAAGTACCACTCAGCCTCCGGGATTCTTCTATATGTTGTGCTCATGCCCTTCTTAATCAATGCCTTTAGTATGGCCTACAATCTATGAAGTAATCGGGGTAGTGAATAAATTTAACTCTATTTATTGGCCCAACTCATAGTTGCCTTGTCCATCTTTTTGGAATATGGTCACAACTACTTCTATAGTCAGTATTTATAGAGTTTGGAGTATATTATATATATATACATAATTATAGGCAAAAATATAAATACGTTCTCTCAGCGTATCCTAATTCCTATGACGGACTAACCTAAGTTTTGATACCAAATGTAAAAACCCACACCTTAATGGGTCCAGATTTTGACTAAATCAAAATCAAGTCCATTAGGGTACGAATCATTAGTTTATGTTACCTATAATAAACACAAGAATATCAAAGTGCGATCAATATAAACTCACAACGAAATAGAAAAAATATAATAGAACATACGTATTGATTACTATTACTACCTTGGAATCAATTTTATTCCTTGGATGTCTAGTTGCCCTGTTAGCTCTGAGCATGAATAAGAAGACTTCTCCATCTACCATTCCCGTCTTACTCGAGTAGGTTGTCCTTCTAAATCTATCCTATGGGTTGTAATGAGGAGGGAGGGTCAGAACAACATTCTTGTGGGTGGAAAATTACATACTTTACCTATACCATTAATCCATGCCGATTGATTTCCATTTAAGTGTTATGTCTATAACTTATGGCTAATCTATTAAGTCCTACGTATGCATATGATATGCATAACCTAAAAACCTCAGCCATTTAATACATCTTAAATAGAAAGGAGGCAGTCTTAACGGCCATTTAATACCTTGATCCCTGAAGCGGGACCTCTACAACGTAAATGATAGACAATTGGTTCTAGCTCGACCCTTATACATAGCTTTATAACTTATAATTTACTTGTTGTACTACTAACGTATCTCAAAGACTCATCTAAGGTTTAACTAACCCATCTCTGATAAATAAATTTTTTCGAACCATCTACTTTGAGATTTGTGCGTCACCCATACGAATTCTACACTAGAAGAAAGTGAAATCCATCAAGGTATAATCTAAGTCTTTGCTACCGCTCGTTTGGGAGTGCTGGTTGTCATAGCCTATATGCCAAACAACTACTAAAGATTGGTCCAAAAATGCCGGCATAGACCACCGACTTTCCACAATTGACATCTCGTTTAGACTAACCTAAGTAAGTTAAGGAAAATACCGCTTATGGTTACTTAATACCTCTTATTGGAAGTGAAGTAGACCCTATTTCCTTAAAAGTACCGAGTCATTTAATACTTCAAATCCAATGCGAACCTTTGGTATATTTCCCCCTTATCTGCAACGCATATCCCTTCCCCATAGGTCCTATAGTTGGATATGTCTGACATCAGTAGTAAGAATACACAGCTGATGGTAGCCTCTAGGTGATGGGCTGACTTCTGTTGTGTAACTCTACTGACCTCGCATCCCAACCCACTAAACCAAACAAATCACCCAAAGCCTAAGTGTTTGGTTAGGCCCACAAATTCATGCTTGTTTTAAACATATAATTGAAGCTCTATAATTTCCTACTATAAAAATTATATCACTTTCTAGTAATACTTATTTACCCATTGCAAAATCCACTTATTATGCCTATTCAATTTCCCCAAAAATACCGTATTAAATTCTTTAATCAGTCCCTATTTAATTTATTTAACTCTCTATTAACTACAAATTTATTAACTGTTAAATTTGTAGTTATTGCTCATAAATTTTGGAATTACTATTCCTTCATTTTTCAATCTCCTAGTCCTATAATTATTAAGTTATTAATAGCTAATATGAAAATCGTCGTCGTAAATTACGCTATGTGTATATATTTTTTATCATTAAGTGCGATTATACTTATATATATATATATATATTCCTATTTCTAACTATTAATTCCTAAGTTGAACATTCCATTACTCATTTTAATTATTTGAGCCATCCTTTCCAAAAAGGATTGCTGTTATAATTTTCCACAAATAAACCAAAACTTAGACTTTTGCTTCGTTTGAAATTACAAGGAATTATTTCTTTTCTTTAGCTGAAATAGACAGTGCAAACTAGAGAGAAAAATATATGTACTTTACACTTTCTTTTCCTTTTTTGTATATTCCTTATTATTTCAAACAATGCACATTTTATAAATATTTTTGGAATTTGGTAATTTATAGAAATTAAATGGAAATAGATACAGTTAAATCATACATCGCTCCCAATAAATTAAAATATAGAAATTCACATTCCATGTCAACTAGGGCAGCCTAATTTACAATCCAATTACAGATCTGGAATTAAATCTACAACTTTACAAACATTATACAATAATAAATATTTAAGACCGATATCAAATTTTTTTTGAGCATACTATTCCTATTCCAATTACCTATGTTGTAGAATACGTAGGCGATAATCTTATACGTTTGTTTTAAGCCTACAACTCATCAAATCTTATACGGGCATAATAATTAAATAAAAATTTAATGAGATAAACTTCAACGTTATAAATAAATTATATAATTTTTGTTACATGAATGATATCTACTTACAAAGTAATCGAATAAATATCGGCTCAGGCATCCCATACCACCAAGCATTACTCGCTCGTTTATTAAATGCTCATAAACTACATGCACACTACACAATAATATTCAATGTAACAAGTCCAAGGAATAACCAGAGAGATATTACCAGGCATAATTATTACTATTTATTCAGTATTCTCATCACATAGAGAATATAGTCAAACAAAACACATTATCCATTTATAGGAGATTCCATTTATAAAAATAGATCAAAACTTCTAAAAACTTTACGTTCTTTAAAAATTAAAATACCATTTTCTTCATTGATTTAAAACAAAAAAAGGATTTCAAACCTTTAAATACACTTTAAATTTCTTTTCCATATTTAAAAGGATAGAAAACTTCTTTATAATCAACTATCATTAATAAAAATCATCGCGTAATTTTTGGTTATCGAATATAATTTTTAGATAAATTTATAAGCCTTAAAACCAATTTCTATTTAATTAAAACCAAGGAATATATTTTAAAATCTCTTTTTTATTCCCAAAAATTCTAGACAACTCTTTTAAAGTTAATTGGTGGTATTTTGAAATCATTCCATAATTTTCTAGACTTAAATAGGATTTTTAAATAATTATCTAGAGACCAAAACAATTTCAAACTTTTTGAATACACAATTAATTAAATAATTATTATTCGATTAAATAAAAAAATTCTAAAACCTAATTTTATATTTGGAATATGTGATTTTACAACTTCCAAAATCATATTTTTTTAATTTTTTAGAAAAGAATTTTAAAAAACATACTAGGGTTCACTACTTGGAGCTTTACTGCTCCAGGCCACGACCCATTGGTCGACCACACTCTTTAGGGCCGTCGACCAGTCATGTTGCAGTCTGGGCAGCAAGCCCAGGCCATGATACATTTTGAGATCCTTTAAGCTCTTGTCTCCTCTGGTCAACTTCATATCATATTCCTTTCATTCCCACATGATTTCAAGCACCAAACAACAACAACCAAGCATTCAAAACTAACATACCAATTCAAGCAATATTTATAGTAATGGATTCTATGCACTAGGAAGAAACATGAATCAAATCAACATAAACAAACAAGGCATACACATTCCAAATATAAATTTCATGAGCGGAAATCACTCACCTTAACAATGGCTAGCTAATTGATCCATTTACCATTCATAGCTTCTTCATTTTCCATTTACTTTATATAGCAACCGACTCTAAACTTTCTCAAAACTTCATTTTGATTTCTCTGATGGGTATAACTCTTAGTTGAGAAGCATATATTTAAATTTTATAGTTATGGAATATTATTTGATTTTATTTAATTTTGGAAGGAGGAAGATAGGGTGGGTTTTGTTTTTCTTAAATGAAAAATGAGCTATAGGCTTTAGTTTTGAAGAGAATGAAAGATGCTTTAAAAGTTATGGAGAGAAGTAGAGATAAAAGCTTGCTCTCTCCTATGTTTGTTCTTCACAGGCTCAAAAATTAAATTAGATAAATTGGCTCATAATAAATTTAACCCCAATTTAAAATTGATAAACTCAAATCACAATATTATGCCCATTTTAATATAAATTATCCATTAACATAAGTAATTAAATGAAAATTAATTTTTCACCTTAATAGATACTAAAATTCTTTTATTTGTCGTTATTTAACTTAATAAAATCATTAAACCACTTTTTAATTTATTTTGGAAAAAATCATCTTAAGATTAAAACATCAATGTTACCTTGGAATAATCATAATTTTTGTTCATTAAATATTCATAGCTTAAAAAATATTCAACATCAAAATACTTAATTTAATAATCATTTTAACAAGTAATTTCTTTCAATATAAATAAATATCACCAACTAAATTATATTTTTTCTCAATATCAATAGCAAATATTTTATCATCAAAATTCACTATGTAAATAAATACTTTACTATTTAAATCCCAAATTGTCTACATTAGTTAATTAAAACCCATTTATCAATTAAATCTTCATATTAAATTTAACTAACTTCTTATCAACATAGTGTCGTTACTCTCTCTTAAGAAAATTACTTGCTCACAATTTCTCCTTAGAAAAACTATATAAGTCCGCGGGTGCGGCGCAGTGGAAAGGAGGCTTGAGTTCTGGTAAAAAGACTCAGGTTCGATTCCTACCATGCGCTTCCCTATCCAATATAAATTTACCCAAGGATATGGAGGTTTGGATCAACGGATGGCTTTACTATACCCTCCTCAGGAGTTTACCGGCCTGTTGGGGTTCTCCTGGGTTTTCAAAAAAAACTCTATAACAAGCTAATACTTCTTGCTTTTTTACATCCATTTACAACAAAACATAAAACACAACATACATTCAACAAAATAGATCACAATCATACCACACAAAACTCAACCAATATTACAACATCTTATTAGACCCTTACAGTGGCTTTCCCTAAACAATAGATTATCATCCTTGCCCATCATCTATAGCCATGGACTATAAGTCAAACAACTAATTTAATAAGTTACCCTTCTAATACCACTATCAAAATACACCTAAGATGTCAAAAGATTTGGAAAACTTCAAAGTAATTTCTATGGTACAAAGTGTATTACGAAAATTCACATACTCATATCAAAATATACAAATGTATTATACAAACTCCATAACATACATTCACAAAACAAACACCATTACAAAATTCCTTAATTAAATTCAAGGTGTTAAAACATTTAGCTTATTTTTTTTTTCAAAGATGAAGATGTACGATAATTAGTAAATCCAATTCTTTTCCAAAACTTCTCTAATACTTATATAAAATATAGAGGACCCTAAATATATTCATAAAATTAATAGTTCTATTTTTGAAAAATTTTATACTTTCTCAAAATAGGTCCTCTTCATTAAAATTTTCAGTTTCCATATAGTAAACTCCAAAATTTACAAAACGCTTTAAATGAAAATTCATCCTTACAATCCTAGCATTCCATAAAACAAAAAATCATTGAAAACGGACTATTAAATTATTATCAAACTAATCTTAGAATTTTAACTCTGAAAATCTGAATAGAAAAACACTCTTCATAAGACAAGTTTAAACACCCAAGTACTTCAAAATATCAAAGAGTATTCACCACAAAAATGGTTCCTTACAACGATAATTTTCAAACCAAAGAAGAATTACCAAAATATAAACACAAGATCAGTAATTATAGTGACCATGGCTCTTAAAATTCAAACTTCAAAACTCTATCCAAAAAATTTAATTTCTTTTAATTCCAGTTTCCACTTTAAAACAACCCATATTGGATGAAATCTTTTTACACCAAAAATTGTTCATTTTCAAATTTACTTTCTGGAAAAATCAAAAATTACAAAACTCGAATCTTTAGAAAAAGGTAAGTATTGAAAAAAAATTGGGTTTTCCTACTTATTTTTAAATCCAAATACTTTATACTAAAAGTAACTTTCTTTCCAAAACAATTTTCAAAATGATATCTTCACTTCAAAATACTTCATCTTAGATAAATCTATTACAAAAGAATATCCAAAGTATTCACATTATTTCAAATAAATTCACAAAGCAACCTCAATATAGACCTTTAATTCGAAAACCCAACGCAAAAACACTCAGAACATTCCTTTAATTCAAAACTTAATTTTCCACGAATAAATTTTATAAACCTCATTATTTAATTTTATTTTTAAATAGACAACAAAAATATCTTTAAACTTATTTCACATAAACAACATTTATTCATCACTTTAATGAAAAGTCTTTATTAATACTTAATAATATAATAATACACAATTTCTTCAAATAGTTCTTTTCAACCTCACAATTTCAAATTCAAAAAATATCTTTCCATATTTTCTAAAATATTTATTACTTTATTTGTTATAAGGTTACACATTACCCAAATAATTCACAAAATCAATGCTTTACCCCAAATATATATAGATGAAATATATTCATATTCCAAAATTGCTTTGTCTAGTTCTAGAAAATTACTCCAAATATTTTCTACACTTTTCTCTTGAAAACCTATTCTTCACGAAATACTTGCTATTCACATAGATAAATTTTCAAAACTTTCAACCCTTTACTCAAACTCTATAAATACCATATTAGTTATAGAATCATTTTAAGTTAAACTTACACACACGCGCACACACATCTTTATATCTAGGACACTATATCACCAACGTATTTACAATATTCATTCAAGTCACAACATAATCATGCAACTTACCATACTCTCGATACATTTCACCATAAAATATATACTTTCAAATTGACAAAGTTTTACATATTTAAAACGTTTCCTTGCCATGAAATTTTAGCGACTAGCTTTGCCGATGGGTGTCAACATTGCCTCGCCATCAATTTTAACTATCCACTAAGGCTCGATGGCTGCAAACATCATATAAAATATCCACACTTATGAATCATCTTTATTAATCTCAATATTATTCATTACTTTACCAAATAATATATACGCTTACTTATCTAAATGCTTTATATCATTTTCCAAAACATATTATGATTCTCTTTTCAAAATTTAGCTCAAAATACTTCTTTAAAGTATTATGTTCCTAACAAAACACCTTTCCTAAAATATTACTCATACTTTTCCTTAATTTATCCATTTCTTTCATAATACTATTCAATTTCAACCAAAACATTATTATAACACTTTCCAAATAACAATTCTACATTTTTATAATATTATGCTCATTTCAAAATATATTCTTCAAAATGTTTTCCTTTTTCAAATTTCATAGATAGAATGTCCTCAAAATATTATTTTCAAAACATTGGTTTTAATATTATTTGGAATTATTATACTCCTTTCAAAACTTTGTATTACTTTCCAAAACATTGTAACCATATGTCTCATCCTAGTATTTAAGAATCTATATCGATCACATTGATCAGATGCATCAACTAGAATTCTTAAAGTGCCCAACGGAAAATTAACACAAATCAATCTTCAAACTTTCTTTATATATATTTGCTTAAGTGAAAACATTGGTTTTCTTTCAACAAAACATTCCCTAATACTATGTATATATAGCTTAACCAAAAAGATTTTAACTAAAACATATGTTTGCTTATATTAAAGCTTTTACAAATGATTTCTACAAATCAATCAAAACGTAAGTCACTTTCAACTATCTACATAATGACTCGTCAATCATTCATGCCCACAAACACATAAGCTTCCAATGTCATTCTATTTCAACACATTTTATTTAATTATATATATGTACATAAAAATTATGCTTTTTTATCTAAAAAGCAACTTACCATTATCTCCTATGGTAACTCCAACACCGAAGGCACACATGGTTTAAGTATCAAAATTGGGTCGGTCTCTAGCCTTGAGTGATAACTCCTTTCGAATAACACACTAAAGACCGATCCCAAACAAAGCATATATTAGTCAGCGTGTTCACTCAAAGAAATCCAAAGATCAATGAACTAATAAAAATAACTGAATAACCAAGGTGCTCAACGAAATGCAATCCATCAGCTTTCATTGCACACGCTGATCCTTAAAGAATATGGTTACTCCATTCACAGCCACATAGAGATCAAATATTTATCATTGAGGCTGACACTACCAGTCGGACAACTACTTCTGCCTTTACCGCCCTCATCAACTACTCTTCATCTCATACAGATACTAGAACTTAGAAGATAGAAGAGATAAATACTATAGTAAGAAAATACAAATACATCCTTCAATGATTACCCCAGTAATCATCGTATACTCCTATCCCTTACTATAGGGTAACTACTCAACACACCATAAGGGATAGGGACTCTAAGTCTCATCTAAGGTCAAGACTCGTATCTCTTATATTCTATATTGTTCTAAACCTTCTTTGATACCAATTATAACACCCTATAACTATACCCATACTAACAAAGTGTATTACTAGGTAATATTGTTTGATAATACAGAGAGTGAAGCGATAATTGGTTATCACAAATGGATATTTCCTTAGGCTAACACCAAATTGTTTTCCAAAATCATAAATTACTCACCTATGTGTAACCGGTATCGACACAAAGCAATTAACAAGTGCGTTTCCAGGATAGAATGATACCCAATATAAAAGAGAGAATAGAGAGTCACGAACGTAGCACTAAAATTTAATAAATAAATCAATAAGTCCAAGTGGGATTACAAAAGAGTCTAACACCCATTATCTCTCTCAAATATATGTATCTATGTCTGACCATACAACTCATCATATTATAATCAAATACATGTAGGACCACTCAATATATATATAGTATATAACCCTACTAACTAGCCTCCAACTATGCCCAAACTCAAGCTGGTCCGTTTATCCGTAGACCTGAAATATCTCGAATTGACTTGAGTATTATATAATTAACAGACGGGTGAGACTATGTCTAGAATGTGGATGCAAATATCATACTAATTGGCATAGTGTAATAAGGTGTATCATAAGTGGCATATAAATATCTCAAAAGTATTAACATATCATAAAACAGACACATATATTATCATCGAGGTAAATAAACAAATCATTCATCTCATCACAAAGCCATAATAAAAGTGGGTGATACAACTACACATCCCAACATGGCAACACACATACAATTATATCAGCACATAAATATCATCAAGTACTTCATGACATGCACTCGGTAATGCTAAGATTATCTCTCAGACATCAAGTAGACTTATCCGGGGTCCGTCATATTCAACATATATGAAAATAAATAAATAAACATCCAAACCACTATACATGAACACAATGATGGAATACCCTCGGCAACCAAGGTTATCTCCTAGATAACCATATAAAAATAAGTACAAGGTCTAACTTCTTGCTCTTAGCTTCCATAACTATCCTCGATAGTCATATAATAGATGTGCATGGGGTTATACTAATTCATTGGACATATAATCTCATTAATAATCTAAGTAATCCACAAATGCATAACTAATCATTTAGATTATTGGCCTATTAGTTAATCACCTTGGCTTTTAACCATAAGAATGATCATAGAAGCACTTAGCCCTTCAATAATCCAATCGACTCTTAGTCATTAAGAATATCCTTTGGACTCTCAATCATATAAGTAATAGTATGGGCTCTCAGACTCGTAAACACTATTTTGGCATCAGTCATGTTTTATGTTTAGGTTGGCTCTCAGCCGCGTACTCAATAATCTCATAAAGGTGAATAAGCATGTATCTATATACTCACATTAATAACCAAATAGGAGATTGACAGCTCTTATCATGCTCTAAAGGCCTTCCTTACTCGCTTTTAGTGCTACTCCTACAGTCTTTCATTACTTCAACGATCATCATGACCCTATATCCATCACATGCATGTCTACGATATGCTATGTTCACGATCTTACAAGTGCCCCCAAATAGTAATTGATTGCTAACCTATGTGACATGGGGGCAGTGGCTCTCATCCATACTCATCAAAATATAGGCCCTAGATTCGGGGTGTGACCCCAAAATCAGGTTGCTAGGAGGATACTAGCCTATTCTGGTTTACCCTTAATCAAAATAATAAGTGTACACACTCAATAAATAACATACTTATGAATCTCATCCTACCACTCTTAGTACGCAACACCATATATAAATTTCCCATATAAATCAACCTCGTACAAGTGATATCTACTTACAAAATGTAATCGAAAAATATCATCGCAGACATTCCATACCACCTGGTAGTACTCCCTCATTTACTCAATGCTCATAAACTAAACTTGCTCCAGATGATAATATTTTATGTAATAAGTCTAAAGAGTAACCGAAGAGATATTATCAAAACTCCCATACCTGATGGTATTAGAACTCTGTTTATTCAGTATTTTCATTACATAGAGAATATAATCAAACAAAACAAATCGTTCATTTATAAATGAGATTTCATTTATAAATTAGATTAAAACTTCTAAAATCTTTATATTGACAGTAATTTTCACTAATCTCGAAGTTATGATAATACGTTATGAAGAGCAAAGGTTACTTGCTAACCATTAGGCGTAATGATGGAAAAATAAAGGGAAAAGAGCATTTAAGGGTAAGTGACACTAGAGATGAAGTGGTTCGAACAAGCTGCCTACGTCCACTGTGAAGTTCTCTTACTATATGTGTCTCGTACAATTATAAGGAATTATAAGAGAATAATATGAAAATATGATTTGCCTAAAACTAATGAAGCTGCTAATCTCAGGGAGCTATTGTATTAGGAGATTCAAGTAGCGGAATAGGGTTCTAACCTTCGATACCCCTCCACCGAGGGCCCAACCTTCCGGATCCCCTCTATTGACGACCCCACCAACTAGGTCCCTTCCTCCAGAGGTCCAACTAACCCCTTTAAAGTGGCCATGCATGGAGTTCTTATAGCAGTTGAACTAATGGTTGGACGGTTAAGATTGTGCTGCAAAATAGGAGATAAGCATGCCTGGCCATTGATTTGGCTGAATGGACTCGATGAGAGAAGCTGGCGAAATGAAGGAATGTATGTCTGAGATGAAGGTCAACAGAAGAACTATACCAGGGGCATGCTCTACCATGCCTTGCATTAAATGTGATTGTACTAGTAGTATGCTTGTGAGATTGGAAAATGCTTCTTGTTAGAAATAGGTATATATGGTTTTACCTCTTGTTGCTCTACTCCTGCATGCCTAGATGGAAA
Organism: Allium fistulosum; assembly: GCA_030737815.1. Classification (NCBI taxonomy): domain Eukaryota; kingdom Viridiplantae; phylum Streptophyta; class Magnoliopsida; order Asparagales; family Amaryllidaceae; genus Allium; species Allium fistulosum. Next base: position 369,052,561 of record CM060902.1, on the reverse strand, counting down.
GACGTGTAGAGCTGGTCTATTCAGGCAAAAAGGAGGATGTGGAACAAGCAAGAGCCATGGGCATGCTGAGCCAAGTGAGATAAGACATATCGTAGGTCCATATGGCAGTTTGCTTTGATGATAACACTTATATGACAATACTTCTAATATGTTTATTGTGATTTCAGGTGAAGTAGGTATACGATGGATAGATGACAAAATTTATATGAGCTATACTAGACATTACAGCAATAAAAAAAGAAAGGAAAAGAAATAAAATGAAAATGGTGGGGTTTGAACACATGACATATATTCCAAAAACCATTACTTTACCCACCACACTACATATTACTTTGAAAATAAAGTTGGCACCAGGCTAATATATTGAAGAGATAAACTTGGAGAATAAACGATTAAAACAGTGGAAAATTAAATTGCTAAAAATAATGCCCAAGGTAGGATTTGAATCACAACCACTAAGGAGGGATGTCAATTGCTTACCACCTACACTATAAAGACATTTGTGTAAATGTTGATTTAAAATTCTATATAATTGGATGAACATCAGAAAAATAAATTATCAAAAAAGCAAAGTTGGGATTCGAACCCAAGCAAAGTATGATGACACACGACTTCCACCAACCATGCTGCAACTACAATTGTTTACAACTTGGTTTGCAGATTTTATAATAGGCGATGAAGTTTAGAAAAATGTACAAACAAAATGAAGGAAGCGGAACTTGAACCCTAACCACCAGAGTAATGCTGCGCACTTACGAAGTGTGCCAAACAACATTTTAATTTGAAAAGCGGCAATTGTTTTATATTACCGTTTGGTAATGAACAACTCAAGTGCCTATTCATGTAACTTTTTAAAGTGGTGGAAGGTCAAATGGATGCATTTCTTGCGTACTGAATTGCTGAAGGGATGCTCTTGTTCAATGAAATCTTCGCACTCGTATACAAGCCTCCTACCATCCCAAAAGCGTACACACAATTCTATGCTCTCAGAATCATTCTCATATTGCTTTCTAAATTCCTAAACTATATATTCATTATAAAAGCATCGTTTTGCGCTCCAACGTACTACTTAGTGTATTGAAAATATAACATATAATAAAGCTATTTTTTTGTAAAAGAGAAGATTGAAGTCGTATTGTGGAGTCCTCAGGCAGTAAGTGTTGAAGTCATGTTCAGTTGTTCAGGCGGAATCTGTAAACATGTTCCTCCGATCCAAGTGAAGTGAGAGTAATAGTGAAATTTCTAAGAGGTGCTTAGGAACTGGACGTAGGATAGGAGGTCTAAACTAGTATAAATCGACAGTGTGATCTACTATTATATTTCTGCTGCATTTATGTTATCTCTTATATATTGGCTGTTAACCATAAAATCTACTTGATAGAAGAAGTATGAAAGAAGGCTAATGAAATTGGGGTATCGATGAAGAAATAGGCCAAGACATCATAAAAGATGCAAAAAGGTTGTTTCGAAGGCATTGAGCAGGTATCGAAGGAGTCGAAGGCACCAACTACTTATATAGTGCAAAGGACTTCGATCCAGATGAAAACAGATAGGCCCTTCCACCACTATCAACCTTTCGACACAGATGAACAAGCAATGTTGACTTCGAAACCCCTTTCAAAGGCAATCATGGTTCTCTCCCAACTACATGTTAAGCCTTCCAAAATCAAAGGCTTCGCCCCACAATAACCTTTTCGAAAGCATAACAAACCTTTCGAACCAGTCAAAGATCCATCCAGGACACCTTACGACAATGTCGAAAGGCGCTATGAAAAAAGCAATACTCAGGAAACAACAAAGGCAAAAGAATAATAAAGGACCTTTTGACGACGTCAAAAGAAGGCATAGCTTTTGATCAGGTCGAAAGGTTAAGAGGGAATGAAGGAACTACAAGAGTATGACAAGAAGAACAGTGATACCTTTTGACAACATCAGAAGGAAGCATAGCCTTCGACAACATCGAAAGGGAGCATGGCATTCGATTAGGTCGAAAGGTTCAAAACAGGGTGTAATGAGAGGACCTTTCGACCTAGTCAAAAGCAAGGAAACGAAAGGATAAACCAAGAAGCATAAGAGAATACCTTCCGATGACGTCGAAAAGTTCATAACTTTTCGATCAAGTTAAAAGGTTTGAGGCGGCATTTAAAAAGGGGACCTTTCGACCCAGTCAAAAGCAAAGGCGCGAAAGGGGCCGACCTGCATCTATAAATAAGACCCAAGGAGTCCAGTTTTGGGGGACGAATTTTGGAAAAAATACTTAATTCATTTTCTTTACCCTATTTTCTTAACAATAATTGTATTTAGAAGAAACTTTAAATCGATTTGGGGTGAAAGCTCAATTTCTTGTAACTCATTTCGAATAATAAATAAAAATGGAAATAGCTTGTTCATAATGGATATTGGCGACGAGGAAGATCATTAAGATCATTAGCTAGACTAATGGTCAATTGCACATGATTCTAACCTATTCTCAAAATCTCTTTTGATCTATGCTATATGTAAGATCGACTTAGGCATTTCCAATCGAAACACATCATCATCGAAACCTATAGTTAATGTTGAAAATAAAAGTGATGATGGGGTGTTGATTAAGTTGAATGCATGAGTTATGGGAATATCTAAATCGATCTTATATAAGGAATATAAAGTGGATTGTAGACTATTAAACTGGGACTGCTTCGAAAGGTGGAACACCATTCAACCTAGTCGAAGGAGTACTTCCGAAAGGAATCCTGGTTTATATTGCCTAACAATCATTCAAGATGGAATTCATTCAAGGGGAACTTACTCATTTAGGCATCTGAACCCTTTTGAAGGGATTCCATGGAAAGAATATTGATATCACAGGGGCTGAAAACAATCAAGACAAACTTTTAGAATAATCATCCCCTTTCGACAAAGTCAAAAGGTCTTAAGTGTCTCCTTCCGATATGATTGAAAGGGGATAGAAGACATTGATGATTGATTGTTTTCAACTTCTAGGGGAGATGAAACTCAATAAAGTGATGACTTCGAGAGCTATATGTTGTGAATAACTCCTAGAGATAATTTGACTATTCCAACCTAATCGAAAGGTTGGAGTGGCCTCATTATCCCTTTTGACAAGGTCGAAAGGTTTAGCAATTAACTATTCCAACCTAATCGAAAGGTTAGAGTGGCCTTGTCATCCCTTTCAACAAGGTCGAAAGGTTTTGGCAATTTTCTATTATACCAACCTGGTCGATAGGTTGGAGTGGCCATGTGATCCATTTCGACAAGGTCGAAAGGTTTAGAAATTACTATTATACCAACCTAGTCGAAAGGCTGGAGCAGCCAAATTATCCCTTTTGACAAGGTCTAAGGGTTTGGTAATTTACTATTCCTTTCAACCAGATCGATTTGGTTGACAGCTAGATCCTTCCGACTAAGTCATTCTATTCAAAAGATGTGCTTTCTAAGGATAGATCCCTCTCAACAACATGGTCATGTTCAAATAGAATTATCTTATAAAAAGCATTGAGGATGTTGACAAGATTTCTTGTTAACATTTTTGGTGCTAGAATGAGGGCCTAAACCTCCGACCATATCACTATTTACAGACTAATTGTGGTTCATTTTTTCTGGCATAGAAAAATGAGGTCAAAGCATTGTGGTGGACTTGCGGAGGGAGTAGTACACACTACCGCCTTGGAGGAAAATATTGCTCCAACTTTTAACCTGGATGAGGTTCTTCCAGGGCAAACTTCGTTATCGGCATGACAAGATGAAAACACAACAAAACTCAAGCGTTTGGAATAACAACTACAAGAAATGCAGGAGTTGTTGAAGATGGAATTATCTCAAATGTCTTCAAAGACTCCGAAACAGACTTAAGGAAAAGAAGTGGTCTCTCCTAGGCGGAATCTAAAGACTAATTCCAAAGAATGCAGAGACAGAGTGGACTTGACCTCCTCAGAAAAGAAGGAACTTCTCCAAACAAGAGCCAATTATCTAGGAAGAGTTGTCGACAAATTCTTGGAACAGTCTGGCAGTTCAATGTCTAAAGAGTACCACCCAAGTCAGAAAAATTACGGCGATGTTAGAGCTTTTCTTAAAGATGTTGCCGAGAAGGCTATTAAAGACACTATGAATTCTAAAGGGAAAAGAACCATGGATGAGAATGTCAATGATAATGAGAGGGTGCCACCTTTCACTGATGAGATCATGACATCAGTAATACATCCATATGTCAAAATCCCGTCTATGAAATATCACGGGGATACGGATCCTGATGATCATCTTATGGCTTTTGATAGCCAGATGGACTTATACAATGCTTCTGGGGTAGTCAGATGCCGACTGTTCCCCTTTACACTCCAAGGGGCGGCAGCCAAATGGTATAGACAGTACAGAGAAAAAACAATCTACTCCTGGAAGCAGTTTTCCTATGAATTCTCAGCTCAATTCTGTATTTGCAAGGATCCTACTATTGATTATACGGTTTTGGAAAACATAAAGCAAAGGCGAGGTGAATCTCTAGGGGACTATTTGAGAAGATTCAATGCAGAAGCTTTGAAGGCTAAGGACATGAATGACCATGACAAGCTCATAGTCATCCACTCTGGTTTAATCGAGAATACCCCTTTCTGTAAGCAGCTCTTTGTCAATGGCTGCAAAGGTCTACAAGATTTCACTTTCAGGATGATAAGTTCATCCAGATGGATGAACTTTACTATGCCAAGAGAAGACAGTTCCTAGAAAGGAGGGAGGAAAATTTGGCTTCGACCGTAGCTATAAAAGGGTCAGATGTGAAGAGCCGGTTGCTAATATAGTCGCTTTAAACAAGCCTCTATCTTACATATATGTTACAACTAAGGAAAGAGCCAACTTCCTACCTCCCACAAAGCTAAGAATAATCCAGAGTAGAAGAAGGGAGGGGACTACTGCGCCTATCATAAAGCTAACGGTTATAAAACAGATGAATGCAGAGTTCTGGCCGGAATAATTCAAAAGCTGATATGGGAAGGTCATCTCAAAGAATTTATCCAAGATCAGCACAAAGCCCAACGAACTGAAAATGCTCCCCATAAACACCTGGGCAACGCTGTAAATGTGTTAGAGGATGAAGAACCCCTAAGCTTAAGCCCGCCAATTAACAGGACAGATGTAATCCATGGTAAGACACATCCGACAGGAAGTAGTAAAGGGGCTCGAAGTAGATATATTAAAGAGGCCAAAGATGGAATTTATTCCATTCAAGAGGAGCCCCCAACAAAGAGCCCATGTCTTAAACATCCAAATGCCTAATCTGGTGGTAATCCTGCAAGACCTACTCAAAAGTGTCTATCATCTCCATAACAACCCCCTTATGATTACTGCACAAATTGGGCTGTCTATTGTCTCCAAGATTCTGGTCGATACAGGCAAAGCAGTTAATTTCATCTTCAAACATGCTTTTTACCAGATGAATATCCCAGAGCACAAATTAGAGCCGAACACTGAGCCGATATTTGGGTTCAACAACAAGGGGTCAACTCCAACGGGGTAGATAAAGCTACTTGTACAAATGGGAGTACCTCCAACTTGCCGAACATTTGAAACTATCTTAGTGATAATTGACCAACCTTCCTACTACAACGCCTTCTTCGGCAGACCAGCCCTAGATGAGATCGATGCTTTTGTCTCCCCAAAGTACCTCATGGTAAAATTCCTAACAAAGCGAGGCTGGGGGACTGTACGAGGGAACAATTTAGCTCCTGGGAAATGTACTTTGCTACACTTGACCACTACAAAAGGGAGTATTATGCTTACTTTGATTCTTCTATTGCTTTATGGCCTTCGGATGATGGATTTTCACATCTAACATTCGAAGAAAATATTAACACTAAAAATTCTAACAAACGAATGTATCAAAGGCACATTCCTGCAGGAAGCAAGAGAAAGAGAATTGATGCTAACTCAACAAAGGAGGGTCCTATAGTCACAAAGTTCGACTGCCGAGGTGAAACAGAGAGGATAAAACCCATAGAAGACCTTGAGGAAGCCCACATAGATTCAGAGGATGTTTCTAAAATAGTTAAAGTGGGAAATAATCTCGATAATGAGTTAAAGAAAGACTTGATACAGTTCCTTAGAAATAACAAGGATGTGTTTGCTTGGTCACATTCTGATATGGTGGGAATCGTTCTGACCGTAATGTGCCACACTCTTAATATCAATCTAGAGGAAACCCACGTAAAGCAGAGAAAGAGACAATTGGACAAAGTCCGGTCAGATGCTCTAAAGGAGGAGGTAGACAGACTCCTTGAGAATGGATTAATCCGAGAGGTATATTATCCTAAATGTTAGCCAATCCAGCTTTGGTAAAGAAGCCAAACAGAAAATGGAGAACGTGAATTGATTACACGGACCTAAACAAAGCATGCCCAAAGGATTGCTTCCCGCTACCATGGATAGATCAGATAGTGGATGCAACAAGTGGACACAAATTATTATCCTTCATGGATGCATATTCAGGGTACAACTAAATACCGATGTTCAAACCTGATGAGAATCATACCAGCTTCATAACTGAATGGAGAATTTATTGCTACAGGGCAATGCCATTTAGGCTAAAGAATGCAGGAGCTACTTATCAAAGATTGGTTAATCGAATGTTCAAGGAACAAACTGGCAGAAACATGGAGGTTTATGTTGATGATATGTTGGTAAAGTCCAACGAGCCTGAAAACCACCTCAAGGATCTAGAGGAAATGTTCAGAATATTGCGGGAGTATCAAATGAAATTGAACCCACAAAAGTTCTCTTTTGGAGTCCACTCTGGAATGTTCTTAGGCTACCTAGTAAGTGCTTAAGGAATCGAAGCGAGTCCTGACCAAATTCAAGCCAAAAGGGACATGGCCGAACCTAAAACCTGTAAAGAAGTAATGAGCTTAAACGGAAGGGTAGCTACCCTCAGCAGATTTATCTCAAAAGCAACTGATAAGTGTATACCATTCTTCGATGTAATTAAGAAAAAGAAGAACTTCGAATGGGGAGAGGATTACAGGAAAGCTTTCTTCGAATTAAAAAGCCATTTGAAAAAACCACCAATACTCTCAAGTCCCGAAAGTAGGGAAATATTATACCTATACATGGTGGTATCAGAACATGCAGTCAGCTCGGTTCCCATTCAAGAGGGTAATGGGGCACAGCTCCCAGTATACTATATAAGCAGGCGGTTAAAAGATTCAGAGGTTCGATACCCAGTTATAGAGAAATTAGCCTATTGTTTGATTCTCACAGCGCGAAAACTCTAAGCATACTTTCAGGCACATTCGATCAGAGTATTGACCAATTTTCCTCTTAAGCAAGATTTTAGTAAGCCTGAGACTTCGGGAAGGTTGGTGAAATAGGGAATTGAACTCAGCCAATATGATATAGAATTTCAACCACGAGCTGCAATTAAGGGGTAGGCACTGGTAGACTTTGTTAATGAATGCACCAGCTTTATAGAGGAATAATCAGAAAAAGAGAAGGATCAGAAGCCCATGCGGCAATTATTTGTGGATGGAGCATCAAATGAACAAGGTGCCGGCGTAGGATATATAGTCATAACCCAAGATGGACACCGTTTGCATTATGCCATGAAACTGGGATTTCCTACAACTAACAATGTGGCATAATATGAATCAATGATAGCAGGACTTACCTTGGAATTATAACTAAAAATCCCACGAATATAGATTTTTAGTGACTCTCAATTGATGGTAAATCAAATAAAGCAGATATACCAAACAAAAGACCCCAAGTTATCTTTATATGTGAAGAAGATATTACGAATGCTTGCTTTGTTTAAGGATTTTTCGATAAATCAAGTTCCAAGAATAGAGATGCACATGCAGATTCTTTAGCAAAGTCGGCTAGCTCAAGGGGACCCCTAGAGACACGAATTGTCCCCATAGAATATCAGGAAAAGCCAAGTATTGAAAAGGAAACATCCAGGCAAGGGAAAGAATTGCTAGTTATAATGAGATCTCAGACCAAGTCTCAAAGGGGAGAGGAAAAGAAAGTGGTCAAGAGTTAATAGAAGAAAGGATGAGCCAAGCAAAGCCAAATAATACATATGATGATACAAGGATGTCACCCATTGTTGAATATTTAGTTAAAGGGATACTACCGTCCGATAAAGGAGAAGAAAGAAAAATCAAAAGACATGCTCCGACCTTCGTTATGATGGACAAAATCCTCTATAAAAAGGGATATGCTCTTCCCTATCTTAGGTGTGTAAGCATGAATGATGGGATAAAACTAATGGCTGAAGCACACGAAGGATTTTGTGGCGACCATTCAAATGGAGCAAAGCTTGCAAAGAAAATAATGAGGCAGGGATTCTACTGGCCCCATATGGTAAGCCAAGCCATAGACTATGTGAAATGATGCGAGAAATGCCAAAAATATTCAAAAATACCCAGGTTGCCCCCGATTCAATTAACCCTAATCACAAGCCCATGGCCCTTCGATGTATGGGGAATAAATTTGATCAGCCCATTACCAATCTCAAAGGGAGGAGCAAAATATGTCGTAGTAGCCATTGACTATTTTACCAAATGGGTTGAAGCTGAACAACTTACGAAAATCACTTCTAGATAAGTATTAAGATTTGTTATCAAGAACAAAATAACCAGGTTCAGAATTCCCCAAAAAATAATTTCTGACAATAGAACGTGATTCAAAAGAGAAGAATTCTCCCGATTCAGCCATAAAAATGGGATTATTAAAAGTTTTTTGTCTATCGCACATCCAAAAGCTAATGGAGCAATTGAGGCTGCAAACTAAACTATAAAAACAATTCTAAAAAAGCGACTAAATAAGGCAAAATGAATTTGGGTAGAAGAGCTGCCATTAGTGCTATGGGCCTAGCGGAAATCTGCTAAGATAGCAACGGGACATACTCTGTATTCTTTGACATACGGGTGTGAGGCAATGCTACCGGTCGAGATTGAAATACACTCACACTGGAGGATTTCCTATGCATTTGATAAGAATCAAGAATTGAAAAGAGAATCATTGAAAACTTAATACATTGGCTAAGAGATGAAGCAGCAGTAAGAACCGCCGAATATTAGAGAAGGATCTCGAAATATTACAACTCAAGAGTAAGAGCTCGATCCTTTCAAGAAGGGGATTTGGTACTCCGCAAAGTAATGGCCAATACTAAGAATCTTGCAAATGGGCCCCTAGGACCAAACTGGGAAGGGCCATTAATCATATGTAAAGTAATCCCCTCGGGAGCCTACAAATTGTGCCGACTAGATGGCGATATGGTGCCTAGAACATGGAATGCTGAGCATTTAAGGCCATATTTTCCAAAGATGGATTAATAAAGAACTTCTTTCTATAAAGAGAAAATCTACATGGTTGGGAGTGAAATACTCCTTATATTTGGATACTACCTAAGATGGTAGTCTACCTAAGATTGTAGAAAAGCCTTTGTCCGCGCCGAGATGGCCAAGGCAGAGCACCTCATGGAGGGAGGGCGGGTAAGCCTTTAGTCGTGCCATAAGATGGCCAGGTTAAAGCACCAGACAAGCCCTTCGCCGCGCCTCTGATCAGGTCAAGGCACCTCTTGGAGGAAGGATAGAGTAAGCCTTTAGCCACGCCATAAGATGGCCAGGTTAAAGCACTGGACAAGCCCTTGGTCGTGCCTTTGGTCAGGTTAAGGCACGTCCTGGGGAGGATGGAGTAAGCCTATAGTCGCGCCATAAGATGGCCAGGTTAAAGCATCGAACAAGCCCTTATCTGCGCCATGCTATGGCTAGGTTAAGGCACCTCCTGGAGGGAGGATGGAGTAATCCTTTATCCGAGCCATAAAATGGCCAGGGTAAAGCACCGAACAAGCCCATGTCCATGCCGCAAAAGGGTCAGGGCAGGGCGCCTCCTGGAGGGAGGTCGGTTAAGTCCTTGGTTCCAGCCTCTAAGATGAGCTAACCAAGAGCACCGAAAAACAATGGACTAAGATTTCCAAGCCCAAGAAGAGGCTCAATCAACAATGGACTAAGATGTCCGAGCCAAAGAAGAGGCTCAATTAACAATGGACTAAGATGTCCAAGCCCAAGAAAGGCCCATCAAATAATGGACTAAGACATCAAAGGCCCAGAGGAAGCTCATCAAATAAAAGACTAAAATGTCCAAGCCTGTGAAACGGCATACCCGATCATAGATTAAGATGTCCAAGCTCAAAAGGCAGCTAATTAGATTATATATTCATACCTGAAGGGTTCATATATGTCAAAGAGGACATAGGCAAAGGAACGAAATAGAGCTCAACTTATTATTACCTGAATCTGGGTTTCGGAGCATACATTTCAGGATTTCATTTACTAATACCCGAATCTGGGTTTTGGGTCTTTATCAATCATTATCTTTATTATTCCCGAATTTGGGTATAGGAACATTATTGATCACTGCAATTGTTATACTCGAACTTGGGTTTCGATATTATCATTTGATTTTTCTTAATGCCCAAATATGGGTTTATGGCTTCCATTCTAAAGATAATTTCCATGAACCTCTAGTTGTCCAATATATGCCCTAATCTGGGCAAAGGATTTCTATCTTAGTAGCAACTACTATGGAAGTCTGCTTACACAATATGTGCCCTAATCTGGGTAGAAGATTCTTCTACAAATATGATTGTCTGACATGTGCCCTGGTCTGGGCTCAAAACTTGATACGAAAACAATAATTACTAATTCCTGTTTAATTTACTATAAAAACCCAATCCGGGTTTAGAAATGCCACACATGGAACTATTTTTGGATATTGATATCTGAATTTTGAATGTCACGTTATCAACTTCCAAACTTCACAAGTTAATACCCTAATCTGGGTGGATTTCATGGTTGATATGACTTAGTTAAGACTATTACAAACAACCAAAAATTTCAAACTAGCCTTCTTAATGCCAAAGTTCAAAGTTGGTTTTTATTAATTCCAAATGGCGCTTACCAAGCAAATAAGGGCATTAATATGCTGATCTACCATAAAACATTCATGTAAGTGTGATGGCAACTACAGCGAATATCATTAACTTTGAATTTTGCAGGAAAAGTAAAGTTATGAAGAGTAAGAAAACTATGAAATATTTGTCTTAAAGAATAAAAGCTTCTTTCATACAAGGGGGGCAAAATATTAACCATAAAATCTACTTGATAACAGAAGTATGAAAGAAGGCTAATGAAATTGGGGTATCGATGAAGAAATAGGCCAAGACATCATAAATGATGCAAAAAGGATGTTTCGAAGGTATTGAGTAGGTATCGAAGGAGTCGAAGGCACCAACTACTTATACCGTGCAAAGGCCTTCGACCCAGATGAAAATAGATAGGCCCTTTCGCCACTACCAATCTTTTGACACAGATGAACAAGCAATGTTAACTTTGGATTCCCTTTTGAAGGCAATCGATGGTTCTCTCCTAAATACACGTTAAACCTTCCAAAATCAAAGGCTTCGTCCCATAGTAACCTTTTCGAAAGCATAACAAGCCTTTCAAACCAGTCAAAGATCCATCCAGGAAACCTTTCGACAATGTCAAAAGGCACTATGAAGAAAGCAATACTCAGGAAATAGCAAAGGCAAAAGAATAATAAAGGACCGTTTGACGACGTCGAAAGAAGGCATAGCTTTCGGTCCGGTTGATAGGTTAAGAGAGAATGAAGGAACTGCAAGACTATGACAAGAAGAACAGTGACACCTTTTGACAACGTCAGAAGGAATCATAACCTTCGACAACATATAAGGGAGCATGGAATTCGATTAGGTCAAAATGTTCAAAACAACATGTAATGAGGGGACCTTTCAACCCAGTCGAAAGCAAGGAAGTGAAAGGATAAACCAAGAAGCACAAGAGAATACCTTCCGACGACATCGAAAGGTTCATAACCTTTCGATCAAGTCGAAAGGTTTGAGACGACATATAAAAGGGACCTTTCGACCCAGTCGAAAGCAAAGGCGCGAAAGAGGGCCGACCTACATCTATAAATAAGACCTAAGGGGTCCAGTTTTGATGGGCGAATTTTGGGAAAAAACACTTAATTCATTTTCTTTACACTAATTTCTTAGCAATAATTGTATTTAGAAGAAACCCTAAATCGAATTGGGGAGAAAGCTCAATTTTTTGTAGCTCATTTCGGATAATAAATAAAAATGGAGATAGCTTGTTCATAATGGATATTGGCAATGAGGAAGATCATTAGCTAGACTAATGGTTAATTGGACACGATTCTAACCTATTCTAAAAATCTCTTTCGATCTATGCTATATGTAAGATCGACTTAGGCATTTTTAATCAAAACACATCATCATCGAAACCTATACTTAATGCTGAAAATAAAAGTGATGATGAGGTCTCGATTAAATTGAATGCATGAGTTATGGGAATATCTAAATCGATCTTATATAAGGAATATAAAGTAGATTGTAGACTAATTAAACTAGGACTACTTCGAAAGGTGGAACACCTTTTGACCTAGTCGAAGGAGTACTTCCGAAAGGAATCCTAGTTTATATTATTCGAGGGGAACCTACTCATTTAGGCATCTGAACCCTTTCGAAGGGATTCTATGGAAAGAATATTGACATCATAGGGATTGAAAACAATCAAGACAAACTATTAGAATAATCATCCCCTTTCGAAAAAGTCGAAAGGTCTTAAGTGTCGCCTTTCGATATGATTGGAAGGGGTAGAAGACATTGATGATTGATTGTTTTCAACTTCCAGAGGAGATGAAACTCAATAAAGTGATGACTTCAAGAGCTATATGTTGTGAATAACTCCTAGAGATAATTTGACTATTCCAACCTAATCGAAAGGTTGGAGTGGCCTCGTTATCCAGTTCGACAAGGTTGAAAGGTTTAGCAATTAACTATTCCAACCTAATCGAAAGTTTGGAGTGGCCTTATCATCCCTTTCGACAAGGTCGAAAGGTTTAGTAATTTACTATTATACCAACCTGGTCGATTGGTTGGAGTGACCATGTCAACCCTTTCGACAAGGTCAAAAGGTTTAGCAATTACTATTATACCAACTTGGTTGAAAGGTTAGAGCGGCCTCATTATCCCTTTCAACAAGGTTGAAGGGTTTGGTAATTTAGTATTCCTTTCAACCAGATCGATTTGGTTGACAGCTAGAGCTATCACCTTAAATCCTTTCGACTAAGTCATTCTATTCAAGAGATTTGCTTTCGAAGGCGAGATCCCTCTCAACAACATGGTCATGTTCAAATAGAATTATCTTATAAAAACATTGAGGATGTTGACAAGATTTCTTGTTAACATTGGCCATTTTCGATCATGTACATAACAACTAACAAAAATCTACCGTGGCATAAATTACACCATCAACTTGAGTCCCAATAGAGTTTTCCAGTTAGTTAGTAATTGAATTTAAAAATGCAATAAGAACTAAAATACCTTAGTAAATAATTAATCTAATTTTGTAAATATTTATGCTTTAATAATAATAGAAATTACATTAACAAATTTCAATTAACTTATTTAACAACAAAAATATGGAATTTCCATTTGCTACCTTCAAAAACTAATTATCACCAGTCATAACTCCCGATGCAAGATTCCACCCAGAACCCTCCACCGTGAACAATTTTTGAAATTTCATGTACTCCATGTTTGACGTTTATGTTGTTTTTAGCCACAACAATTTATGTAGACTAATTAGATCTTTAGCTTTGTAATGATGACTGAAAGTGTTAGTTTTAAATGAAAATATGAATCTACTTTGTTATAAATGAATGATTGTGTTATTATTCTATCTTCCGTAACCAATTCTTACTGGAAAACATCAATAACAAGAGAATCTCTAACAACATCTCCATAATCATATTTTGTAATATGTAACCCAAAATGGCTATGCATCATGGTACAAAAAATGTAATTTGTTAAATTGGTTTAGTGTTTGTAATCTATATGGGCGCTTGTTCACTTAGCGCCCTGTCTTCGTGTACCTGTTGAACAAAAGTCCATTTTTGATGCGCCTATTGAACAAATGCTTGCTTTATGTTGCTTATTCAACAGTTGTCTGAAGACTAAGCACTTGTTGAGCAAGCGTTCAAATAATGACCTTATCTAGCAACTATTTCAATGGCTATTACCCCTTACCCTCTACAAGTACCATTCACCTCACTCTCTTCCCTTCTAACACTAATATTTTACTACATCAAAAACATTCTACTACCACTTCTCATGAACAAAAATATTTTGTGATTTCGACGCCAATGTCGCAAGATAAAGTTTCGAGGGATTCAATTTTGAAGACAACACAGTTCCAGTTGGTGATAATATAGTTCTGGTTGGAGGAGCATTCGCTATTACTAGTTGAATTTCGGTGGAAGAATATAATTATGTCACATTTAGTGTGCACTCTCAACTGATCCACTCCGTTGTGGCGACCAAAGTGGTGATAGATTTTAAGCAAAATTACAAATTATTAAAATCTGAATATCATTGATTGCAAAAAGATCGCTTTCTTTGATCAAAGGTCATTATGGAAAAATTAATCATCAAACATAGACATTTAATTCCTAAATGTTTAAGTTAAAGCTTATGAAACATAATGGCTTTGAAGGTGAAATGCATTTGGTAAGATTAACTAATTTTCATACATTTACAATTTTTACAATTCTCTAATTTTTTTTATAGAGGGCTGCTGTAGATAAAATATTTATACAACTCCATAGATTTGAGAATAAACAAGCATCTCATTTTAATCAGTTCATGCATTTTTATGACCTGCTAATTGAGCATTTAAAATGGAAATCTTCTCTTTGGAAAATTATTCAAGAAGTCCAATCAAACAAATCCCGAAGAAAAACATCGAGAATTGGAGAAAGCTCCAGTCTTGGAGATTCATAAGGAAGCCAAAGTATGGGGTTGGAAGAATATATAACTCCTAGCAAAGATGATTTTTTCAAGCCTCAAGGACTCAAAATAGTCAAAACGAAGCGTATTGCTGGTGCGGATCAAGCCGAAAAAAGAAATTATTGGAATATGAAGAAAGGTATAATCGTGCGATGGATTTTCGGGTTGCTCAACACCATGAAAAAATATTGAAATTGGAACGACTTCTTGCTGGAAACAATAGATAGAAGAAGATGCAATAATGTTTGTGAATACATCGAAATATGTCCGAATAACAAAGAGATATACGAAATTTAGAAGGAGAGAAATTATAAGATGTAGGCATGAAGGGGGTGTTGTAGTTGTGTTTGTATTTTTAGAACTATTGTATCATTTAATATTCAGTTGGTGTTGTAATGATTTGAACTTAATCGAGTATGTTTGTGCTTTCAGAAGTATTATTACCAATCAAGTATATTTCACTTTTCAACGGTAATAAATGAAATTGAGGTACAGTAATAATATATAATTTAATTAAAATACATTACAACACCAACAACATCAACAGCAACAACAACAACAACAACAACAACAACAATAACAACAACTATAACTACAACTACAACTACAATAACAACGATTGTAACAACCCATCATTTTCGAACCCCGTAACTATACAAAGAAGTCCCAAAATGATGAGTCGTTAGATGATAATACATATTGCTATACACAGAGAACATAAGACAAAAACTAAACTAACTGATAACTTTCAGAGTCTCACAGCAAATAGTCATACAAAAAATCATATCTGATTACATATGTAATACCAAGGCATAAGTCTATACAATCCAAACCCAAACCAAGTTAACACACTACTAAATCATGTCTTCGATACACACTTTATTTACAATATATACAGATCACGCCACCTGCTCCGTCACGTCTCCAAACTGCATTAACTTGAACAATATAGAGAGAAATGGTCCAAAGCTTATAGTATTGTTCTTTCCTCCAAATGCAAATTCTCGAGAGAGTCTGCTGGTCCAACATATGCAAGCATTCTCAATGTAGTGGTGATTTTTTATTGAATGGTTAATCCCTGAATACGAGATGTATTGGGTTTGAAGATCAAGTATTTATCATGTTATTTAATTGATTGTAGAATCCTAAGGAATAAAGGTCGGCACAATCAAAATCTTCTTCTAAAATTGCCATTAGTGTAAGTAGGATATGGATTAAAATAATCTTCTACCAATCTTTCATTGTACCATGAATGCTTGTGATTATTGTAACGATAGCCAATAACCGATCCACTATGTTGCCTACTAGATTGGCCAAATTGTAGCGTATACATTGCTAGTAGCTCTCTTTCACGATGGAAATGATCTTCCATTATTTCATCGAAGCTATCATCACTATTGTCAAAAAATATAAGTTCTTTAACTAACATTATTATTTTGTTTTGGAATAGAAATGAAAAGGTACTAAGGATTTGAATGAGCGAGAATGAACAATATTACTGTGGGTATTTATAGTTGGCATGTATTTGATTTGTTTTGAGCAAACAGAATGGCTCAATGTCCCATCATGTCAAACATTGTAGTCATGTTGTCTATCTGTCTACATGCCAACTTTTTTAGCGTGGACAGAATGGCTCAGTGTCCCATCATGTCAAACACTATGGTCATGTTGTCTATCTGTCCACATGCCAACTTGTTTAAGGTAGATGAAATGGCTTTGTGTCCTGTCATGTCAAACACCATAGCCATGTTGTCTATATGTCCATATGCCAACTTGTTTAGGGTGGATAGAATGGCTCAATCTCCCTTCATGTCAATCCCCATGACCACATTGTCTATCTATGTGTTGTTGTATTATATATAACATACTGTTTGCCTTACTTCTCTATACTCATATCTAATCATTTTAATATAGTATACAAAAATGATGGATTATAAACATACTTCTCTGCCCTCATCATACTCTTATGATGGTCATTTAAACCACGATATCCCACCGAATACATCATCCCACCAATCGAGTGGTGTGTTGAAATGAAGGAAAGATACTTCGAAGATTTAAGAGAGCATGAGAGAGATCTGCAAGAGCGTAGGCTTCTAGAGGATGGAGGAAGATAAATAGAAGAGGAGAGAAGCCATAATGGGAGGAGGCAAAGAAGG
Organism: Allium fistulosum; assembly: GCA_030737815.1. Classification (NCBI taxonomy): domain Eukaryota; kingdom Viridiplantae; phylum Streptophyta; class Magnoliopsida; order Asparagales; family Amaryllidaceae; genus Allium; species Allium fistulosum. The sequence continues at coordinate 369,035,527 of CM060902.1, read as the reverse complement.
CATGAACTCCACCACTAACTACTTCAAACAGAATAAGGGATTGATTCTCAACTAATGTACTATAACTGTGGAGTTTCTGTTTTGTTTTTTGTCATAAGAAACAAAAATGACATTGATCGACACCAGTATAGATGCCGCAACTTTCTAGATGGCTGTGGAGTCTGGTAATGCCTTGACGATCCTTCACCTCATCGAGCCGTTGTTTATGCCATTGAACTTAAAGATGAAATTGCAATGCTTCGTAGGAAAGTGAGTTCAATCAAATATATAAGTGGTCTTAAACAGATTTACTCAATAGATGCATTTATTTTCGATCTTTATTGTCATTTCTATTTTAGTTTTTGTTGTCTTGTCTATACTATTTTAACCAAGTCATTGTCTATTTGTTATCTACAAGTATTTTTTGAATTTAAAAATAGAAATCCTGTTCAGTCTACTATGAACCTTCAAGTAAAATGTCAGGAATCTAACCCAAAAATCTTACATTACTTAACTTTAATAACTTAAAAAACATAATAACTTACATAACTTGTTTAGTTAACTTACGTAACTTGAATTGGAAAGTATAGACAACTTATTTAACTTGAATAACTTACGGAACTTGAAAAACTTAATTAACTTACATAACTTGACTTTGAAAGTACAAACAACTTACTTTACTTAAATAACTTACATAATTTTTGAAAATCACTCAAATTGTATAACATAGCTAATATAGAGATCATATGCAGCATGTCCAATAAAGTTAGTATGATACTCCTAAAAATATCGAGAATCAAACATAGATCGTGTTAACTGAAATAGGTCTTCTTCCTCTATTACATTTACAATGCTTCTGTATCTTTGATAATCTCTATCAAATATGACGTATGTACTTCGAGTTTCTATAACCCTTCGAATGAATCTACAATTAGGATGATTATTAAAAGCTACACTAAGAGTAACCCAAAAATCTTGACCAATCTCCTCATTCATATGTCTATGGTTGGCTTCTATGTATGCTTTAATCAACACCAAATAATCTTGTGGAGTACAAGTTTCATTTTCCATTGGTAATATTGTAAATTTTCAATATAAAACTTTCACTTAAATAGAAATTTCATAATCTGTGCCACTCGAATCAAGTGACAGCTGATCTTCTATGTAGCAACCATTTGTGAATTTGAAACAAACAAACACAAGTGTGTTGGTTATATTTGGTGATTCACGTTATTTATGTTTATTTCTTTACAAGTGTTGTTGTTTATGAACTAAATGTTGGTTTGTTTCTTTTTTTTATGTTATGAATATAATACAAAATGAAAACAAAATAATATGAATCATCATCATATGACCAATACAAGAATACATAAATAAGCTTACACAAATATCATCATAACCATATGAACATCTCAAATACACTGGTCTAAGTTACATGTACATCATCTCAGATAGAGACATACAGGAATATGAAGACAAAATCAAAATACATTTATGAAATAGAAAAATACCTTTAATCCATGTGAAGTGGCCCAATACCACTCGCATTGTTACCACTATCATCGCTACTATCATCACTAACGTCATTGCAGTCATGTGGGTATGGTGGCCGTTGATGCTGCTGTTGAAGCTAATGAATCTGAGCCTAATAACCATGTATCTGAGCCTCATACTGAGCCGCCTAAGTTTGATACTCAATCTAATACTAAGTCTGTTGTTTTTGCAAGGCGATCTAATAACCCTGATACATAAGCTAAGTATAATCAAGTGTCATGTGCTCAAATGCAGCAATCACCCATCTATCCTCATTCATTTATTGAGCATACTACAAAGTAAATAAGAAAATTATACATATATCATGGCTGTAAATGATAGTGACCGTATGAAAATTAAAAGGTCATACGTACTTGCTGCGACTGATATAAACTAGTTAAAGATACACACTAAATATCCTCATCTGCAGGATACTACACTACATACTCAATGACCCCAACCTATAATATGTATGTCGTATACTCATTGTATTAAAATGAGAGGATGTACTAAAAACCAAACGGCTATCTAGACCACTGTAGCGCATAAGTATCCAATGTTATATATAAATATCCAAGGAAGGTAGTAGAATAGTCGTAAATATGAAGTCCATCCACATCTACTAACCCAACTGAATCTAAGTTTAATCATGCCTTGGTTGTTAAAAAATTGTAGACCAAGCAGATATAGTAGAAAGACACGTATGACAAGAGTGTGCATCTCATTAGTATCCCTATAGTCTACTATATACCTTTATAGACATGTAAGTGTAACAGCACCTCCTCTAACCTCATCGTCGGTCAAAACTTATAAATATGCAAAATATGATACAAACTTCTCATCTGCACTATCAAAGGGTACCAACATGGTCTGGTCGGCCAACCTCTATACCCGTCAGCAAATAAAAGTCCAATAGTGTCAATCCTAACTCAAAATATGTGAAATGGAAAGTATGTGTAGTAGGCCCCCATCTCCGTGTAAGAGCCTCTACTATACAACGGTCTACATGTGCAAATGTAAGCAACTGTAGAAAATCACCGAATGATGACGGATATAGCCTATCCTTAATCGACTCTCGTAATGTGGTAAAATGCTCATTAATGAAATTATCCAACTACCGCACTTAGCTACATGACTGACCTATATAGGTAATTATTTAAAGTTAATATTAAAATAAGCTTACCGATAAACATTTATAGTTTGTGATAGGCATATTTATCAGATAACTATATATTAAAAATATACCTACGACGTCGCTAACACTACACACAATCGATGCGTCCTCATCAACGGCAGCTTGTAAAAACATCGAAGATCATCTACGATCATAGTTGCATCTAGAATGGTATGAACTGCAACAACATTGGCATCGGTTATGTAATAGATAACTCATCTAGCAATTTTGTTAGTTCATGGTGGCATTTCGATATATGTTGAATAAAAATGAAAACCCTAAAAATGAGGGATTGAAAGTGTGAAAATGAATTAACATTATCAGGTTTGGGCCTGATATAGGAGCATGAAATTAGGCTCTTGTTCAACAAGTGCTTGAAGCTCAGGCACTTATTCAACAAGCACCAAGCATCTGGGCGTCAACACCCTGATGCGAGCACTTATTGAATAAGAGCTTGGTCTTCAGGAGCTTATTGAACAAGCATCTAAACACCATGCACTTATTAAACAACCAACTTGTTAATTAACTCTTGGGAAACCCGATGCGTTACATTTTGTAATCGCACAAAATGTAATTGTAATCAACTTTTGGTTGGAGATGCTCTAACGAATCAAAAACAAGAAAAAGTAAAATGCATATAGGAAACACCAAAATTATAATTATTCGACAATATACATACATCCATTTTGTATGGTATTTTCGATATTTTTCTATGACATTTTATTTATAAATAATATCATAACAATTACGTGTGTAAGAGTAAGAAAATACAAATAAATTTTCAGTATAATTATGGCCTTAGAATGTTAGAATCCAATTTCTTTCATCATACAAATATTGAGTATTTAAAGGTAATGTAGGATGAACTTTGAGTCGAAAATATCATGAAATAGTCGAATGTGTCATTTAAAATTCAAATCTGGATAACATTGGCAATGTATGAGAAGTAATAGGTTAAAATTGACCAAGGATTGCCTACGTACCTGATTGAACTTTCGACCATCCATGTAACAGTTTTGGTCCAAGAGCGTCAAACTAGAATGCTTCCTCAAACTAATCTATGGTAGTCTCATGCTACCCTATGTTTAAGGGTGTAAATCAATCAGACCGCTTGAAAGAAGTGTGTTCTGTTTCTGTTCTATAAGAAATTTAGACGAACATGGACCGAATGAGGTTTCAGCTCGGACATCTTTAGAACGAGCTAGATAACAGACCAATGATATATAATCATCACACAAGTCGGATGAACGCGATTTCGTATATTTTATTGTCCTTACACATATCCTAAATGAAAATCGAATGGGCATGGATGGATATTTTTCGTCCTCGGACTTGAGCGGACAACAGAAAGTCGTACAAAATTTAAAATCCTACCTATGTTTAAGCATTTCAAAAGAATTTCTTTAATCGCTTGACGTACCCACCTTAGAGCATCCAATAGAAATGAATCTGATCGACCCCTGTTCTCTTTGTTTGAGCGTTATTATAAGAAAACCTTAAATCATTACTTATTGGATTCTAAATCAATTTAAGTTGGAAATCAGTGTATATGACATTTACTTCCATCCCCGGAGTTTACTATTGTACGAGTAATGTGAATTATCATAACAAGTTGTCAATATTATCTTTCTTAAGATAAATAAAAGCCTAAATTCGTTTCCTAGAATGGTGTCGTTCTACATGTATTAGTTATTCATTAAACACCTTAGAGTTTTCTTCCACTTTGTTATATCACATCTCTAGATTGATCACTTCTTCCTAAGTATTACCATTCACTTTATGTATGAACAAGCTTATTAGGTAGAATATGATAGAGTTATGGGTATGCCCTAGGAATAATACTATAATTTGTTGTAAAGTATTAACTCCGCAATAAAATCTCTTTTGAAATAAAAGGTGTTTTTCTCTTTATTATATACTTGTTATATTGTGTTATATGAATAATTTATTTAATTTAAGTATATTAAATAGAAAATGTTAGAATCTCTCTTATTGGTTTTTAATGACGACAACTATACAATCATATTGTATAATATTTCAACCACTTTATAGGTATATGATGAACCAAGGAGCTCTGGAAAATCGAAAGATTAATGGAAGCAAATATGGAAGATAATCATGAACAACTACATGAAGATGTTATGTAAGGTCGTATACTTATATTTAGTTTCTTAGGTTACTTTGTATAATCTTCCATGAGTTAGATGAGCACACACAAACATACTTCAAATCTATATCATTTTCAAAAACAAAGTAAAATCAACAATTTTTGAAAAACTTAGGCAACCAAATGTCTGAGTACACTAACAAGACATATGGAAGCACATGTTTTAACTCAATATTCAAAGAACATCAACTAGACGTCTGGATTTACCTACCAGATGTCTGAGCAAACTCTCGAGTTTCCAAAATCTATTACCAAATATGTCTAAGTTGCTTAGACAAACGTCTAAGTGCACTTTTCAAACGTTCGAATTACACCGAATTTTGAATATTTTTAAAAATTGCCAAATTTACTATATGATTTCAAATGACCAAACGTCTGGCCATATTTAGCAGGCGTCTAAATATTGCAACTGCCAAAGGCTTTGAATAGACACTTCTCTTCTTCTCCATGAGTCATGTCTCCTTTTCTAATGATTGCAACAACTTATGAAGGGATTTAATCTGATTAGTAACAACCATTAAACAACACCTTTGATCATTTGTAATTACACTCAAGAATTGAGATTAGATTTTAATTTTCTAACTTTCTAATCTCCATTCTAGTGCCTAACTCTATTACAGATAACAATCTCATATTTTCACTTTATATCACCAAATCTATATAATAGCACTTCGAAGGTCAACATCCCTACAAATCCACATGCATACACTCATCATACTCAAGGAGAGATTATAGGAAGATTTGTACCAGTAGTCAATAACAGTGTTGTAAAGAGCACAAGATCGTCAACTCAACATACTCGATTGTATAGCTTGTTCCTCAAGGCTAAGTGAGGGATTTTGATTAGTGGAAATTTTGAAGGGGAGCTTCGGGACTGGACAAAAGACAGAAGGTCCAAATCAGTATAATATTCCTGGTGTGATCATTTTTATTAATTATACTTTTTGATACTTTGCTAGTTAGTTATATTTGGTTTAGAATATATAACTCAATTATTCATATTAGCCATATCATACTAGATCCATACAAACTTTCATTTGGTATCAAAGCAAGATCATTCAGATTACCATAACAAAGTAATTGAATAATTATTAGAATAATTCAAGCACTTTTCTGGAGGGTCATTCTACTGCACGTCCACCACTATTCACTAGATCTAACTATGCTTATTGGTCCACATGTATGATAATATTTATGGAAGGTAATGGTCTTAAAATCTAAAAAGCTACTCAAAATAAATATGAAGCTTTTACCACTGAAATGAGTATTGGACAGATGTTTAAAAAACCTCAACAACCAATAATGCTAAAGTTATAAATGTTTTACTTTACTCATTTGATAATAACGAGTTCTCAAGAGTTATACTTTGTAAAACTGCTTATGACATATGGTGCACACTACAAGTCACTCATGAAGGCACGAATAAAGTAAAACAAACTAAATTTCTATTTTACAAAATTACTTTTCATCATTCAAAATGAAAGCAAATGAATTTATTGTAGAGATATATGCTAGATTTCAAACAATATAACATGATCTCATAGCATTATGCTACTTTTAATGACTTTGATCTTGTCACACGAATTTGAAATTCTTTGACTGTTGAATGGGAAAGAGAAGTATTAGCTATCAAAGAAGCTAGCAATCTTTCTCAACTCAAAGTTGAAGAATTAATAGGAAATTTGATGTCGTACGAAGCTAACTCATAGGCTTGGAAATAGCAAAATCAAGAGACAAAAAAATATAACATTCCGAGCCAGTGATGATGATTAAGATTTAGACGATGACGAGATCGTATTCATTGCTAAGAACTATAAGAAATTCAATAAGTTTAAGAAATTCACAAAGGCACAAAATGGTGGCAATTAAAACTCGTCTAGCCAAACATCAATCAAGTGTTTCGAATGTGATAAATTGGGACATATGAAGAAAGACTGCCCACAACTTAACAACGAGAAGAAGAAAAATATGTTTGAAAAATTCAAAAAGAAGAGAAAAGCATTCCAAGTGACATGGGACGATTTAGACTCATCCTCTTTTGATAGCGACAGTGACAGTGATTCTGAATAGGAAATGTTTGTTTCGTGGCTACAATAGCAGAAGTAAGTCCTGAACTCTCTTATAGTGAAATTTTAGAAATAAGTATAGAATTGGATGACAAACTTAGAGATCTAAAGAAATAGTATAAAGAGAATGTAGGAAAATTAAATAGAGTTGAACTAGAAATTGATTACTTGAAGATAATAAAAGCATACTAGAAGAGGAACTAGAAATATCCTAAAAATCTTATAGAAATTTATCCTCCCAATATGCTACGCTAGTCGATGAACTTAAAGATAGCAAAACTAAAAATGATAAGCTTAGCAATGAAAATTGTGAACTAAAATCTAGTTTAGACTCGGCTAAAAATGAATTTTCTGAACTAATTTGGATCAAATTCTACTAACGTTTCAAAGTTTAATAAAGGAAAGCAAAATTTAGAAAATTTGATTAAAATTTCGAAACCATCTGGAAATAGAAATGGACTTGGTTACAAAGCTAAACAGAGTCACGAAAATTATAGCACTTTATATACTAAGTTCAAGAAGCCTAAAAATAATGTTAAATCCAATAGGTCAAATTCAAAAATGATTAAAATTTAGATTGCTAAAACCAAAAAAAATTGATTAAGACAAAATTTATAGATCGTTATCTTGTAAATGTTGTTAAGAATAGTAATTATATCACTAAAGGTTCCAAACCCACTTGGGTATGGCTACCTCTTGCTACTAACACATAGGACCTTAACATAGAAAGTGGGTACCAATAAAAATTTTATCATGTTGTAGGTACCTAAAAATAACAGCAAGAACAAGGAGAAATGGATACTCGACAATGGATGCTCCTAATGCATGATGGGCACTCAAATATGTTATCTAATATAACATATATTGATGGAGGCACCGTTACATATTCTGAGATTACTCAAAGGGATTCGTAGTTGGAATTGGAGATGCCATCAATGTTGGTATATCTACTTCTCTTATAATCTCTAACGTGTTATTAGTAAAAAAAAAAATTAAAACACAATCTTTTAAGTATAAGTCAGCTTTATGATAAAGGATTTAAAATAGATTTTGAAAAAGATAAATGCAACATTTTTATTCAAAATAAAATTTTGATTTTTGAAGGAATAAGAAAACGAAACATTTATATTCTAAATATGAATATTAGACATAACAATGACCTCTGTCTAGTCGCAAATCATAATGATCCATGGCTCTGGCATAAGCGGTCCTATTGCACTAATTTTAAACATATTAACAAATTAACTAAAAATGAATTAGTTAGAGGATTGCTAAAAATAAAATTTGAAGTTAAAAACTTATGTGATGCATGTCAATTAAAGAAAAATTCTTTTATATCAAAGAAAGAAATTTCACCAAAAGAACCGCTAGAACTACTTCATTTAGATTTATTGGATCCTACTCACGTACGATCAATAAATCATAATAAGTATGTTATTGTGATTGTCGATGATTATTCGACATTTACATGAACACTATTTTTAAAACATAAAAGCGACACTTTTGAATTTTTTAAAATACTTTCTAATAGAATCCAAAAATTAAGAAATTTGAAAATTAAGAATACAAGAAGCGATCACGGAAGAGAATTTGAAAATTAGTTATATAAAAAAAATTGTAATAAAAAAGGCATTAGTCACAACTTTTCCTGTCCATGTACACCGCAACAAAATGGTGTAGTTAAGAGGAAAAATTTGTACTCTTCAAGAATGTGCACGAACATTTCTCAGTATAGTAGGTTACCAAATGTTTTTTTGACTGAAGCTGTTGCTACTGCATATTATGTACTTAATGGTATATCACTACGACCAATGACTAAAATTAAATGTTATAAAATGTTTTTTGAAAAAAAACTGTAAGTCTCTTATTTTTGAATATTGGCTCTAAATGTTTTATACTGAATACTGAAGATCAATTAGGTAAATTTAATCCGAAAGAAGATGATGGAATATTTATCAAATATTCAGATTAAAGCAAAGCCTATATAATTTTTAATAAATGAAAATATATCATTGAAGAAAGTGTACATGTTTCATTTGATGAAGATTTCAAAAATAAATGGGATAATGATGACGAAGAGATATCAAATATCAATCAAACTTTTGTCCCAGATAAAAATAATAATGAAAATAAATATTCGAATATAAATGATGGCATTAATATTTTAAGATCACCTCCTAGAAATTTAAAAGGTCGCCCAATAGACAGGGTTATAGGTGATGTAAACACTCGAGTCTCTACTAGAAGTCAACTAAATCAAATTAGCCATGTAGCGTTTATTTCTAATATTGAACCGAAAAACTATAAAAGATACTAAAGATGATTCTCATATTTTGCAATGCAAGAGGAATTAAACCAATTTGAATGCAATAAAGTTTGGAAACTTATACCAAGACCGGATGATCAATCCATAATTGGAACTAAATAGGTATTTAAAAAGAAAGCTGATGAAAATGGAAATATAATTCGTATTAAAGCTAGATTAGTAGCTCAATGATACAATCGAGAAGAAGAAATTGATTATGAGGAGACATTTGCTCTTATAGCCTGATTAGAATCCATAAGAACATTACTCACTTTTGCATGTTATCAAAATTCCAAATTGTATCTAATGGATGTTAAAAGTACATTTTAAAATGGTTTTATTAAAGAAAATGTTTACGTTGAACAACCACCATTGTTTGTTCATGAAAAATAGTCGGATCATGTTTTTAAATTTAAGAAAGCATTATATGGCCTAAAATAAGCACCCCATACTTGGTATGATAGACTTAAAAGTCATTTATTAAATTCTGGTTTTCAGATTGGTAAATAAATACTACATCATTTATTAAAAAAGAAAATGATGATATTTTAGTAGTACAAATCTATGTAAATGACATAATATTTGGATCTACAAATGAAAATTTATGTAATGATTTTCCAAATATTATGAAAAATGAATTTGAAATGTCACATATGGGAGAACTAAATTTTTTCTTGGGTCTACAAATAAAACAACTGAAAATGGAATCTTTATCTATTAAGAAAAATATTGTAAAGAGTTATTAAAACGCTTTGGAATGGATAACACATCGAGTAAATCGATTCCAAAGAGCACTAACTTACACTTAGATAAAGATGAAAATGGTAAAGATTTTGATCAAAAATTATATCGTAGTATGATAAAATCACTACTATATCTTATTGCTAGTCGACCCGACATTGTGAAGAGCGTTTGCTTATGCGCTAGATTTAAAGCACGACCTAAGGAATCACATCATCGAGCTGTAAAAAGAATTTTGCATTACTTAACCAGCACCAAAGAATACGGTCTCTTTCACCCGAAATGCAGCTATTTTGTATTAGTCTCATATAGTAATGCTGATTTCAAAGGTTGCAAAATGGATCAGAAGAGTATAAATGACACTTGTCACTTTATTGGTCAATCTCTGTTTTCCTAATTTAGTAAAAAAAATTGTGTTCCTTTATCGACCTGTGAAGTTAAGTATATTTCAACTGCCTTGGCACGTGCATCACTAATTTACATGCAACAAACTCTCGACGATTTCAAAAAAATAATAACTAAATCTCATGTATATTGTGACAATACAAGTGCTATCAATTTATTAAAAAAATTCAATTAATCACTCTAGAACAAAAACTATTGATATTCGTCATCATTTTCTTTGAGATAATATAGAAAAAGGCACTATTAATTTAGAATTTGTTAATATCGAAAATCAAATTGCCGATATATTTACTAAATCTCTTTGTGAATCTACTTTATAAAATTACGTAGAGAGCTATGAATATGTTCTCTAAAAGAATTAATTTCATGGATATACATAAATATGGTCATATATCTCCTTTCAAAATGTAATTATATTTTTCAAACAATTAGTACCCAGGAGAATCAGGAAACCTCTTTGACTATAAATAACCTAGGTATAATTGGAAACTTTTCAAAAATATTAAGGATAAAAAAAATTCCGAGAACAAAAATTATATAAAATCAAAATTTTTTAACAGTTCTTTTGTTTTAACCAAACAGTTCTAATTTTTAGTAAAATTATATCATATTGTATGGTGAAAATCTTGACCTGGCTAAAACAAACTATTCTCAATATTAGTATATAAATAAACTATTTAATTCCTTTGTTTTCATTTAAAATTTAATTCTAGCTTAACCCGTTAAAATCTACTCAATGACACGATGTCAACCTCGGATAACACCTCCTTTTATATTAAGATACTTCTTCTCCATCCAAGACTGGATATTCTCCAAAGGGAAAGAAAGTTAGGTAATCACTTAAATTTGAAGGAGAAATAATGACTGCACATGATAAATAGATCGATGATATTGCGCATTACGAAAGAGAATCTATAAGGTTGCAGAAGGAGATGTATAGGGAACAATGTTGTCAGGCTGAATGCTTGAGTGTTATAGAGAAATTTGTCTTGCGTTTTTGTTGAAAATCTCCAATAAAAAATAGTATTCGGTCCACTGGAAGCCCCTCAAAGCAACTTGCTTCTTCAAAACAGCCTAGTTCTTCAAAGCAACACATCAATCCATCAAAATCACCATCTATTCCAATTAATTTATATGAACCATATCTCGAAAAATCATGGGAAATTGATCCATCCAAAGAGATGCCGAGCCTATCAATAAAGTAAGTTGAATTGTGAGTCTTTATTGTTTATCTTTATAATATATATGTGTAACTACTTCATATATGTATACACTATTCTTTCTAAATATAAACATTTACTATATGGGTGTATGTAATTGAAAGTGAGTAAGCTCTGTGGCTAGTTAACACTTAGGATCGTGTAATATGGAATATTATAATAGTGCAGAAATGTAACGACCCTAGATTTTAATTTAATTTAAATTGATAATTAAATGAATTTTTGAATAAAAATTTGTAAAATTAATTATAAATGGAAGCGAGTTTCCCCGATTCAAATAGAAAATATATTAAGTCATATGGATTTGAAAAATTTGTATATATTGGATTTGAAATAGAATCTTAAAATAAATGGTTTTAAAAATAAATAAAATCTAACAATATAACAATAAAAGAACTTCATTAGATTTCAAAGTATATGACAAAATGTTGTCAGCCGAAGTTTGCATAGTCAAACAAACAAAGTAAATATATGCATAAACAAGTACAAGATCATCAATGCAAGGCAAGTGGTGAGGACATAAACAAAAGAAAGATAAGATATCTTTGGCTGCAAAAGAAGATATGCGTATAGATAAATATATATATACTTTGTACAAGTCAATTAATGCTCAGCCTCCAAAATGAAAAAATATCTCTGAATGATGGTACAAAGAAAAATATATAACATTACTTGTACAAAGTAAATTATCACCTGTACAATATTTTTCATTTGTAAACTCAATTGTATATCAGCTTCCTCATCTCATTTTATTTCGTCCATCTTCAAAGCTGAGAAATCTGAAGCAAGCAAACATCTTGATCTTAAACAAAAAAATTCAATTAAAACAAACAAAACAAAATCAATACAAACAAGAAGATTTCAACTGGAAGTTAAAAGCTTGGATCAAAAGAAAAGAACTTCAACTTGTATTTTCAAAAGCCTATTCATCAGAAAACTCTGTTTCTTTCTGGAAAATAAGGTGAGCAACTCCTATTTTTAGAAGCTTAACCTGTTTTGATTTCTTGATGTTTGTGAGCAAACCTTCTTTGTTTCCTTTACCTGTGAGTAAACTTTTTTTTTGAAGCATAGTTAATCTGGTTTATATATATATATATGGTGATATTGATTTGTATTTACGTTCTACTTGAATCTATATGGACTTGTATACATGGGTATGTCTGTATATGTATTTATACCCTGTTCTTGTGTGTCAGTCCATAGTTTTACATTCAAAAAATTCGAATCTCTTAATCAAGTCCATATTAGGTTTTGGATTACAAATGAAAAATGTTTGTTGATGAATAGGGATAATTTTAAAAATAGTTTTATAAAGTAAAAAAAATGCAAACAAGAGGAAAGATTAAAATTTTTCAGAGGAAACTTCAAAACTGGGAAAATTCGATCAGAACAAAACGTTGATTTAAGTATATATCCAGAATCCCGATTGGAAATGGTAATTTTTAACATAAATATGAGGATTTTTCATTTGGTATTTTATGAGCAGTTCAAAGATGAACGACAAGTGGTTTTTGGCTAATTTCTGGCGACGCAGTGACCTAGGGGTATCGGGGTTGGTCGAGAAGGTGGAGGAGCTTACCACGGTGGTAGGAAAAATAATTGGAGGTGGTCACGATTCCGGAGGTGACGGCGGCGATCAAATGTAGTTTTTTTAACCTAGTTTTAAGGCACCGTGTTTCTTTCGTTCGTTCTCAGCCTAGGATTGATCGAGTGCTTCGGGGGTTTGGGGTGATGGAAGGTGGGGTGTAGACGAAGGTCTGGGCGGTGGTGCGTCATGTTCTGATGGTCGACGTTGTGGCGGCGTGTTGATTTTGTGATCGGAGCTTGGGTCTGAGTAGCTCGAGCCTTGCTCGATTTTTATCAGTGACATGATCGAGATGGTGGTTGGTCTGAGGACGATAACGTGACCAATCGTGATTTGCTGGTGGTCGCGATGTTCGCCAGAGCATTGCCAGTGACCAGTGCACGTGCACATGGGATCACTTGTATCAGCCGTTTCCAAAAGATGGTGGAAGAAGAAGACGGCTCGGGTTCAAGCACGAGGGAGCAGGCATTCGACTTGAAGTCGAACTCGAGTAGAAAGATGGAGTACCGAGTAAAAATAACCTAAACAAATTTTAAAAACAAAATTTAAAGTGTCTCGGGTTGATCTGGGGGAGAACTCGAAGCAGATGGAATTTTGGCTCGTGGAAGGCTCGAAAAAGTCTCGGGTTTGGTGATTTACAGTTTTAATTAAATGTTTTCAAGTTTTAACTTAAAAGTTAAGTTAATTTATTTTGTTAATGATCATTAGATAATTAATGATTTATAATTACTTAATAATTAAAGAATAATTATTTAAAATTAATTAATCATTAATTAAAAAGGTTAATCAATTTATAATCATGGAATTAATCATTCAAGGTAATTAATTGAGATAATCGAATCTGTTCAAATTAAATTTCTTAAGTTTAATGCAGAATAATCACTTGATGAATTTGGAAAATATAATTACTTAGTGAAGTGATTAATAGATAATTACTGAATGTAATAAATTGAATGATAATTTGAAATTTGAGTAAATTTATTTGTGAATAAATAAAGGATTAATTAATTTAAAATTAAGGATTAATTACCGAATTAATTAAGTTGTTAATGGCTTAATGAAATTTAAAAAAAAAATTATCAAGGAGAATTAATTAAGATAGATGATTATTGTATGATAAATTTATTTGATATATAATAAATTAACAAGCAGGATTTAAAGGAAATTAAAGTAACTGAAATAATTCATCTAATTGTTAGATGATTGATTATTATTGAAATGCTTTTAGCAGTATGATATCCCTGTTTATGATTGTGATGCTTTGTGATATGAATTACTTTGTGCTGAGCTGTAATTTCTATTTCTGTGATATATTACTATGTGAATATGAAACCCTTGGCCCGTAAAACGGCACTTGAATTTCGATGCGACAGGGAGTCGGATTCCAGTTGGTTATCCGAAACCCACATCGAATTGTAATAGTGAATCTTTGTGACTGATAAATTTATTTTATCTATGAATCTGTGAATGAAGATAAGCGTTATTGATTATACCGCTTATTGATATATCTGTGATGATTGATGTTGCACTATTGTGTGTGAAACCCCTGGACTACACTTTTACACACACAAATATGGATTTCACGTGGAAATCGGTTAAGTCACAGATAATTTAAAATTTATGTTTTGAAATTGAAATTTTAATTTCAATTGATTTTGAAATTGGAAATTGGGGTTTAATATGAAAAGCTTTTGAAAGGAGTTTTAAAGATATTTTGGATATCTTGAAATTTAAATAATTTGATTTAAATTTGAATTCAAGTTTGAAATTGAATTCTATGATTTGAAACTAGGGATTTAAAGATGTTATACCCGTTATATAAGGGTTAAACTATTTTAAAAGTATTGATTTTGGAATGTGAATATAATTCAAGGGCTTTAACTCGTGCAAATATAATTGGATTTTTCTTAAACGAAAACTATTTGTTTTCAAATAATAACAGCTTTCATATGAGAAGCGAACTTCCAATTTTTGTTGAAAGGTTTCAAATTTAAAATGAAATTGAAATGTTTTGAAAGGCTATGAATGAATTCTTTTTGAAAGCTATGAATTGAATCTGTTTATTTTTAACAGATTTGAAAATGATAATTTGTTTAAACCATTCGAAATGAAATTGTTTTGAAAGCTATAAGTTGAACTTTGTTTTAAAGATTTAACAAGTTAATCCAATTGAAATGGAAATCGATTTGAAAATCTATGAATGGATCTTTGTAAATGGGGTGAACTTTGTGAAATAAATCTTTTTGTTTAAAAGATTTGAAATGGTAATCGATTGAAACCATTTAAAAACAAGTTGAATTATAAGTTGTGACTTAATTGAAATCACATATCCATATGTTTTTAAATATTGCGCTCACTATTTGGGTTAGCCGGGAAAAGACCTTTGTATCATATAACCAATTCCAAATAGTGATACGTCGTATATGGATGGCATTTGAAGACTGGTGTTGAAGACCGGATATTTTCGAAAATGAAAGGACAACTCGTCGAATGTCTCTGCATCGACTGGCCCCGATATAGAGATTTTATCACCCTTTGTGATGGGAAGTCCGGACGGGATTGTGAATACCCGGAATTGCAAAGGCTTCGTAAGAAGTGCCTTCGGTTCTGTTCGAACCCGGAACAGACTTGTATGGTTACATGTCTGACATTACACTTTAAGATATAAAGCCGATTTGTTTCAAATACATTTCTGTTGGTGGCGGAGAATTTATTCTCTTAGCTTAACACCCTTCTCTGAGACGTACGAGCTCAGAGGTTATGTAGTTGAAGGTTATCAGTGATATATTCCCAATTTGGTAATGTGACATGCTGAGTGTTGCTGTGTAATGATCATTGTTTGATCATTTGCGATATGATCATTTGTTTGATCATTTATCTTTGTGATCATTACTTTGATCATTTGTTTGACCCAAAGCATGGCTTTGTGACAAAGCGTAGCTCTGTGGACGAGACTTCGTCGGACCTCACACCCCGGAAATGGTCAAAACAGGAAGGATGTGGCAAAGTTCTAGGGAGTAGCGCCCCTTAGTGTATGTCATTCCTTCTGGATAGAGGTGGTATCATGGTATGGAGCCCAAATACTTAACCTATGTTGTTGCTGCATTATTATTTCTTTGTGGTTGTTGGAAATCGAGGATCCTCGGGAAGATCGGTTACGATCGGGGGATGGCATACGCGTGTCAGTAGTTACCTATTTTTGCAGAGATAACCCGGCCTTGTGTTGGCAGAGATCCGGTTAGGTTCTTGGGACGTCATTCCAGAGGCGTTTCCATGTGGCAATGGGAAGTTCCTTGGCTTGACCATTTGTTGGAAATCCAAAGAAACAATACGAGCCCTTTACAATTTCAATTGTATAACCTGTTTCCTCAGAAGGCAGCTATAGCAGGCATAATATAATGGTACCTATGCTGGCTAAGATTTATATTCTACTTTCAAAATGTTTTCTACACTATGCACTAATAATAATATCAAAATGATTTGTTTTACGTAGTAAGCATCTTTGACTATCATAAGAAGAAATCTCCTCCAATTTTGCGTTTGCATTGTGTGTGTCGCGGGAGGTCTTATGGTAGTTTCATTTTCCAAAAGCATTGCGAATTGACTTTAAATTCTTTTGTTGTTCGTTTTTAAAGATAAACTGTTTTTGTTGCTCACACCAGTCCCATGACTGATCCAGAGTTTATTGTTTCTTTCCTAAACTCTGGGTGCTCAAAATTTTTCTACACGAGCAGTCTAGAGTAGGGTTTTTTAGATAATCAGATTAGTAGATTTTCTAGAGCTAGTTCAGTCTTTGGATATGGACTGCACTTGCTTATCTTTGAGCATCGTTATTGGGAGTTCGAGCTATTTCTGGATTGGTGCTTTGGAGATGGAGATTATCCACTGCTGGTGCTATCTATTTTCTTTCCGCTGCTATTTCTTGTATCATACCTCTGATGTATATTGATATTCATTGTATCACTCTGTTGTACTAGATATTGTATCAAATATTGTATATCAATGTATTATTCTTTTTCTTCCGCTGTGTTATTTACTTAACTATGTTATAAGCTCCAGTGACTCGGATTTGAACGGTCGAATCTATGGCATTCGAGTACGATGTAAAGTATGGATGTCGATTTTCGAGCGGGCGAAATTCGCGTTCGTTACAAGAAATATAAACTAGATAATTGATAATAGTAATAAAGTAAATGAAATAAGCACACCAGGACTTTTTATACTGGTTTGAACTTCCCGTTCTACGTCCAGTCCCACACTTTCTTCTGGAATTTAAACTAAATAACCCCTCACTTAACCCGGAGAAATAGGTATACAACACCTGAGCAGTCGAACAGGATTTTTCCGCCTCTAACAGCCGAAAGAGGACTTTTACCGCTTGAACAATCGAACATGACATTTACTGGTATAAAAAAATAGTTTACAATTGTGTTCTGAATAACACTGATATATCTTTAAGTATACAACCTTCCTATAATTTAATCCTCAAGTATATATTGTGTGTGTAGATATGAATGGAAGATATTGCTTAGAATCAAAGAATATATTGATTAGTTCAGAGATTCAAGCAATATAAAGATTGTGATTGCTTTTAGAATGCAGGGATAGATAGTAGAGAGTATGGTCAGAAAACAAAATGAGATTCGGTGGTTTGAGAAGTGAATCTAATGTGTTTATATAGCAGACAAACAGCTACAACTATTCACGAAGAGTTTTGATCAAAAGATGCAACCATATCTCTTCAATTTGGATCGTAACTCTTCGCAAATGGAAGTGTCTCTTCAGAAAAAATAACTGTTAGAATCATTCAGTTGACTGAGCAAAATCGACTAGTCAACTAAATATTCAAAGACTGTGTAAAATAGAGTATATCTGTGCAACTGAACAGGTTCAGTTGACTTGTCATTTTTTATCAGTCGACTGACCTGGTTGTCAGTGCATAGTTTATACTTTCTTTAAAGAATTTGAATCTTAAAACAACTTTGATTTTGTGTAAACTACTTGAGGATAGATTTTAACAATTTCAACCTATATATAATGACTAAAACTTCAATAAATAAACATACTATACTTAGATTTGAAGTCTTGTCTCCTTTGTAGTTTAATAGCATATCTCATTCTCTTTTTGTCGCTTGATCGTATAGTCTCATCACTGATTGTTTAAGCTTTTTGTCAAGAATCAAAACTCATGATTCAACATTCTCCCCCTTTTTGATTGATGACAACCTATTTTATATGATACTATATTTTAAGAATTATATAATGGAAGTTATATATATCTTTCCCTGAATATTTGGCGATATATCTAATCCTGCAAAGAATTGGTTAGTCATACAAATTTCTCCCCCTTTGTCATCGACAAAAAGGAAATAACCAATAATTATATCATTGTGAACTAACATCATAACAATCACAAACAAACAATTTTTTTTAAAATTTTACCGAGCTATTTATACAAGCTCATAAAAAATAGTAGAATGTTTTGAATTTAAAAGAAAATAACTTACTACCACGAAGCAAGAATTACCAACATCACTCATCAGAACCTGAATCTGTATCTTCTTCCACTTGCACTAGTCCTTTGCCTCGTGAAGAACTTTCCACAAATTGTCTGCCACCACCATTTCCACTAGTGTCGAAACTTGTATGTTCTTCAGATGTAGACCAAGTAAAACGAGGTGCTGGACGTTTTCCTGGATCACGATGTGAAGTGTCCGTAGTTATCGAGGAGGAACAAGAGATTGCATCCCATAAAATCCCAAAAAAGCTTTTGATCTTGTCAAACTTTTTGTCGATCTTCTTGTCGAGATTTTTGATGTGAGAATCCAAAATGACTTGATTACGTGCAATTAGATCAATGGACTGTGACGCCCCACCTCTATACCCACGCTAGCCAAGAACACTACGGGGTAATGTCGTCAACTAGCGCGGAGAATAAGGCTGTTGAGGAGCGACCATCTGTATAATTGCTTTGTGCGAGTACCGATATGCCAGATAAAAATATAACTTTTCATCTTAAGAGGAAATCCGACATACCGATACAAACTCAAAGCTACTACACAGTGGCTATATGGACTTCAGAAACAAATATAGAAATAAACATAACACAAATCAGTCACAGACAATTCATATCATAAAGGCGGAAATAAATATGAATATAACACATGAAAGTGTACATCAGAGTAGTGGTCAAATAAGATCCACAATAACACAAAAAGAATAGATACAAGTGCAAGACAATAGAATATGTATACATCAAGGAGTCTAATCTCATATGTATACAACAAAAACTACTAAACTAGAGTAGCTAGCCAAAAGTCAGATGATGGTTCCAGATAGGAAGTCATGAAGAAGCACCTGTAAAACCTCAGTCTGACCCGAGTATTATTTAAGAAGAAAATAATAAACGGATCAGTCTAGCTATAAATATCAAATAAAGTGATATAGAATAAGAGATATGACAAAAACGTATCATAACCATAATACCATACTGTGATAAGTACATAATAGGAAATCAACAAGAGATTAATCAATATCACAAGAATCTTCTCAAAGATTAAAAAGAATGTCATATTCTTAATTTGATTCACCAAGCCACCAAAAATGACATACACATCAATGCCAATGGTAAAGGCTGGTAAAATATAAATTCCAGAAATCATCAATTAGAAATCCAGAAATCACAAGTAAATCGGAACAACGACGTCGTACAGCGAAACGTCCGGTGAACCGGAAACACAATAAAAATGAACAACGATGTCGTACAGCGTAACATCCGATGAACCAACACATAGGAAAATAGAACAACGACGTCGTACAACGTAACGTCCGATGAACCGGAAATACAATAAAAAAGGAGCAACGATGTCGTACAGCGTAACATCCGATGAACCAGAAATACAATAAAAAGGAACAACGATGTCGTACAGCGTAACATCCGATGAACCAGAAATACAATAAAAAGGAACAACGATGTCGTACAGCGTAACATCCGATGAACCAACACATAGGAAAATGGAACAACGACGTCGTACAGCGTAACGTCCGATGAACCGGAAATACAATAAAAAGGAACAACGATGTCATACAGCGTAACATCCGATGAACCGACACATAGTAAAATGGAACAACGACGTCGTATAGCGTAACGTCCGATGAACCAAATCACGATAAAACGGAACAACGACATCATACAGCGTAACGTCCGATGAACCGAATCAAAGAGACATCGCGCATTGCTAGTCTAAACCATAAAATGATCGTCATCGATCATCAAGAAGTGTCAATTACACTAAGCTAGTAAATATATGAGTTTAGCTTCATGTCCCATAACCACTAGCTTAACTTAAATATTTACGAACAAATTGTAAATCTCCACTAGAAAATTGTCACAAGAGTTTCAATCGAACAAGTCTATAAATTAACCGACGAAGTAAACGCAAGTGTTTCATACCACTTGTTTTGCTAAGCCATTTAATTATATTTTCTCATACGAATGAGGTAAAGGTTTGTATATACTAATAGATTGGAAAATGGTTTTAAGAAACGAGCTTTGTAATAAAATAGTGTTGAAATTGTTTTAATGAAAGGGTTTTGATATTTACTACTAGTATTGAAACCTTCATATCTTTAGAGTGACAAGTCACAAAACGATTGTTGAAACAAATCGCAACACATAAATTCACGTTCGAAGACGTGAGTAAAGTCCAAAGAAATCAATTCCAAAACCATCAAAGTAGGAATTTCTGTAGAATATTTTTCAGATAAGATCCCCAACGAAGAGGGATACGGGGTTGAGGTACGACCTAAGAGAAGACAAGCGACCTCGTGAAGCCAAATGACCTAAGAGGAAGACGGGTCGAACGACATTCTCAAAAATCCCAAGAAGAAGTCATCAACGAAGAAAATAAATGATAACGACGAATCGGATAACCGGGAATCGATAAAAATTGGAAAACCAATCAAAATGAGCATAAATAGGCAAAACAGGAAAACAGGAGCAGGTCAGTCGACTGAAATCCCTGTTCAGTCGACTGAACACTGTCCAGAAAATTTCTGGCTTCAGCTCAGTCGACTGAACAGAGGATTCAGTCGATTGAACCTGATTTCCTGCATTTCCTACCCTATTTTAAATGAAGTGCAAACTCTCCCGATTTGCAACCGGACGAGCAACGACGCTAAGGGTTTACGCCAATCGACTACCCGGCCATATAAGCTCTTCGGTTTATCACCAAAAACATGATTCAACATCAAAGCTTTGATTCTTTAGAGTTTTAGACTTCTAAAACACCAAAAATTGCAATGCTCACAAAACCCATCCGAATCAAAAGCAAATACATATGAAGAGGTGTTAGAAATTCATACCCAACAACCAAAGATAATTATAGTCATAGATGTGAGATAAAAATCTCAACTTTGAACCCAAACAATCGAAGAAGAAGCTTTTAAAACAAGCTAAGATCAATTCCTCTTCAATAACAACTCAAGAAGCTTCAATCTAAGCTTTAAAAGAAGACATTCCCAAAGTTAGGTTTAGGAATTTCTAAAATTGGAAGGAGAAAGAGTTGGAGAAGAAGAAGGAGATGCTTACCAATGGGTTCTCTTTGATTATGGAGCAAGAATTTGAGATTGAAGGAGGAACTAGGGCTTGGAGTTTCTATTTCCTCTTCCCTTCCACCATTTTCAGTTTTTGACTTGTGTTTGAGGAATGAAAATGAGTGAATGGAAGGAGATGGGCTGAGCTAGGGTATTAGTTAAGCTAGTGGGCTGAACCCAAACCCAAAACCCAATAGAAAAAGTAGGGAATTCGACTTACTCCAAACATATCGAAGCTTACAGTCAAAAAGATTGCAAACGACATGTTGAACTCAATGGAAGTGGTCTCGAGTCCCAATTCGACTGTTTGCAAAAAGTAGCTTTTCGGACTAAAATCCGACTAACGATGAAATATTTAAATAAAATATTTAAATATAAAATCGACAAATATGCGGGTTGTTACAGACTCTCGGGTGCTTTGGCATGGGGTTGAGGTAAAAATTTCATCTCTTCGTTGTTGTGGAGTAGCAGTTTGCTGGTGAGGCCTTGGTTGCCAATCTTGGAATGACATGATAGTGAGCAGTCTCGGAGGCAATTTCATCAGACTAATTATGCGGCTATTTAGAGTTTTAGGAGTGGAGGTATCAGATTCTGGAATAGGAACTTGTAGGTTCATAAGTAGCCGCATAATATACTCGCCGTAATAAATAATGTTCATTCGGCCTTGGTTGAAGGATAAGAATTCGTCTAGAATAAGCTTAGGCCAATTGATTTGAACATCTCCCCAAATTGCAAATAAGCCCTATAATTCTCCGGATATACAAGCTCATAAGAACCGGTACGAGGAAAAATTGTATGCATTAAGGCTCGATTCATTATTCGAGTTGTAGGGCGTAAGGTGATAGATTTTAATTCTGCCATGTCATCTTCCAAAAATCTATGACTTACTTCATCTCGTTCGCCTAAAGGAACATTTAACTCTTCTAAAGGAATACCATTTGTTGGTGTATGAAGAATGTGTCCAATTCTATCTAATGACAAGAATACTTATTGACCACAAACTAAACTCCATACGCAGTTGTCACGTTTTCGTGGATTTTGATGACCCAAATTTAAGTTGGTGTAAAAGAGTTTTACCATTGTATGATTAATTTTGAGATTGTTCTTATTGTGGTCAAGAAGAGATTCTAGATGACTTCTTCTTGTAAGATCTTGAATTCTATATGCAGCGAAGTCAGGAAACACAACAAAAGATCCTTCGAGAAAACGTGCTTCCTTCATCTTGTTCCATCTTTGAACACAGCGGTGGCATCATAAAGCCATCGAGCTATTTGGGTGTCAATAGGTTTAGAGGCTGAGGATGAAGCTTGTCTGGAGCGTTTTGGTTGTCTTGGAGCCATTGGAAAGAATGGTTGAGTAAAGGAATTTGAAAATTTGGAGGGCTAGGGTTTTGAAATTTCTGATGGTAGAAGGTAAAAGTGTGGAGTAAAAGTGAAGAAGATGGGTTATAAGGGTAAAAATTAGGTGAAACAGAAGTTAATAGGTCAGACTATTCATTCAGTCGACTGGTCGTATATGGTCGGTCGACTGATAAATATCCCGAAACTCTCTATTTCCAGAATCAGTTGACTGACCTAATTCATTCAGTTGACTGAATGCTCTTTTACAGCATTATCAGTCTTTTTGCATGTGTTAACAAATAGATATTAATATATTCAATATATTAATCAACGAAGCATACAAAACAAATTGAAATAAAAAAAATAAAGCTTAGTTAGATGAAGAAGAAGTGGATGAATGCGGAGTCTTGCAATCCTCTGGTTCAACTTTAGTGTTTTCTTTGTATGGTTTTAATGGAGACCAGTGATTTCCACGTTCCCATGAATTTGGAGACACAGAAGGAGGTTGCGGTGACTGATGATAAGAAGACATTGTGGGTTGATGAACATTGGATGAAGACGAGCCGCAAAATTTCCAACCAAGTTGCTCCAGAAAGCTAAGTCGGTTTGAATTTAGCTTTTGTTCATAGTACATTTCTCGTTGAATTGCTATTGATTCCCTTTGATAATGATGTAAATCATCAATCTTTTGTTTTGTTAATGGAGAACCAAAGAATAAAAAATGACGTGCCTTCTTTTTCTCTGGAGTATGACCAGTATGATAGTTGGATGGTCTGGCCAGTTCATGACATGGAGTAGGTGTAGGTAAATTTGAAGATCCAGAGGAAGGTGAGGAGAAACCGACAGAGGAATATGCAGAGCCATGTGGGGAGTTGTCTTGGGAGGACATTGTTGAAAGAAAGAAATAATATATGATTAAAGCAAATGAGATGGAGAGATAAACAGACACTCTTCAAGTATATATAATAATGATAAAAATAGTATAAGTAGATAGATGGAATAAAGGATAACCAGAAAAATAATTAGAGGAGGAAAATAATTAGAATTTTCATGGTTGAGAATTATCCATGAGAAGAGTGAAATAAGTAAATAAAATGTATATAAAATGGGTTGTGGAACAACAAATAGTGAAATGGTAAAGACATAGAATTTCCAAGCTAGAGGTGCTGAGTTTAAGTATCAACAAGAATTTTTTTTTAAATTTATTATTGAAATTTTATAATTCTTGTAAAGAAATTATACATAGTTCTCTTCTTAGCTTTATAAAACAATTTTCATTGAGAAGTTTAGTAAAAATATCAGCTAACTAATTTTCAAAATTTACAAATTCTAAATTTACTATATCCTTCTCAATATTATCACGAAGAAAATGATGACGAATGTCAATATGTTTAGTTCGTGAGTGATTGACATGATTTTTAGATAAATTTATTGCACTGGTGTTATCACAATATACTATAGATTTATTTAATTTTATATCAAAATCTTGCAGTGTTTGTTGCATGTAGATTACTTGAGCACATGCTAAAGCTGCAGATATATATTCTGCTTCACATGTCGATAGTGAAACGTAGTTTTGTTTCTTACTAAACCAAGATACTAAGGATCGTCCGATGAAATGACAAGTTCCACTTGTACTTTTTCTATCTGTCCGACTTCCTCCAAAATCAGCATCACTATAGGATACTAATTCAAAAGGACATTCTTTTGGATAAAATAGTCCTAAATCGTTGGTCTTGCTAGGATAACGAATTATACGTTTTACTGCTCGCATATGTGATTCTTTAGGATTTGCTTGAAATCGAGTACATAAACAAACACTCATCATAATATCAGGTCGACTTGCAGTTAAGTAAAGTAATGATCCAATCATGCTACGATATAGTTTCTGGTCGACACTCTTACCATCTTCATCTCTGTCGAGATGTAGTTGTACTCATAGGAGTTGGCTTGGCAGAAGTGTTTTCCATACCAAAATGTTTAATTAGATTATTAAAATACTTTTCTTGATTAATAAAAATGCCATTTTGCAATTGCTTGACTTGTAGTCCAAGAAAATATGATAGTTCTCCCATATGTGACATTTCAAATTCATTTGTCATGATAGTCGAAAATTCCTGACATAATTTTTCATTAGTTGAACCAAATATAATATCATCAACATATATTTGTATAATTAAAATATCTTGTTCAATTTTCTTAATAAATAAAGTTTGATCAACTTTTCGAATTTCAAAACCAGAGTCTATTAGATAGCTCTTAAGTCGGTCGTACCAAGCACGGGGTGCCTGTTTCAAACCGTATAAGGCTTTCTTAAGTTTATAAACATGGTCTGGAAATTTTTCATGAGCGAAATGAGGAGGTTGTTCAACATAAACATTTTCTTTTATATATCCATTTAAAAAAGCACTTTTAACATCCATTTGATATAATTTAAAGTTATGAAAACATGCAAAAGCCAATAGAATACGTATAGCTTCTAATCTCGCGACAGGAGCAAACGTTTCTTCATAGTCTATTCTCTCTTTTTAATTATATCCTTATGCTACTAATCTAGCTTTGTAACAACCCATAAATTTAACTGGTTTTAATAACGTTATTAATTGAAATTTTGCAAAATTTTAAACGATAAAATTTTGAAATATAAATTTGATATTTGGAATGCGTCTAGTTAAACATAGCAACCGGTAAAATTTCGTCCGAAAATATGAAAGTTTATTTCGCGCGTAAATTTACTTCAATTTAATCAGTTAAAAAGCGATGAAAATAAAATGTTTTCGGAACCTAAATATTTTTACATAGAAAAATTCTAAAACATTTTCTGAGGAAGACGTCATTTTTCGTTTTTCCAAATTCGGACATCTTTACTCCGTCGATCTTATTTTTCAGCGTTTTTGCTGCATTTTCCGCTAGTAAAAAATTCGATTTTTTTTTTAATTCAATCGGGCCACTGATAATTTTATACCGTTTTGATCGTCTCGTCATCTTGATCTCTGTGGTATATTCATATGTGTGTTTCGGACTTTGAAACGCGACGAAGTCGGTGAACCGATTTGGCGTATCGGTTGTATATTTGGGCCAATGACCACTCATTTTTCTCGGAAACAACCAATAGGCGTGGGCTATTAATGATTCTTGAATTAACGTCTAAAAGTTTGCTCCAACTTTTGATATTACCTATGTGCTGATTTATTTTTGCTCGGTTCATTTTCTGAAATGAAAAAAAAATGAAATCAAATAGATTTGGCTGAACGTCATATCTTCCTTGCCCACAACTTCTTCCATTTTCATTTTTCCTGCATGTTCTCTCCTCTTTCTTCATTTTTCTCAAAAGCCATGCTAGCTACATTCTCCCACCAACGCACATAAACCTGAGCACCCGAGCCTTCGCCTACACCCCTTGCCGCTCCACCGCCGCATGCGGTCTCCTCAAACCCAGCGGCCTGATGCCGTCCCCTCCCCTCTTTTCTGCATAACCCAAACGCCAAACTAACGTGTACCCGCACTCCATCCAAACACCTCCTCCACCCGCCTCCCGAACCCTTCAACCTGAGCCGATCTCCTACCCACAAACGCCAACCCAGATCTTGACCCGACTCCGCCGTTAGCAACCCAAAACCATCTCCTTCAGATCCGAGCTCCACCCCTCCCTCTCTCTCATACTTCTTCCCATCAGCCCACATCTCCGCCTACTCGCCCTAGCAGAGCGTGGCCTCACCCCCTCCATTCATCATCTCTGCTTTTGCCGATCTCCTCCCTTCCTTCATTGTTCGGCCTGACCGCCTCCAACAGTCCCCTCCTCTCACGGCCGAGCAACTTTGGAGCCCTTCTTCTTCGTGTTTTGCATATATATCTGTCTGGACTATACATATATATAGGTGAGTATATATATACTTAGGTGCCAACATATATATCTATGTATTGAATTTGTTGTTTAATGATTTTGTATATATATCTATGTTGCATCCGAGTATACATATATAAGTTTATATAAAATTTTATAACCTGTTTATATAATTATGTCAGCTTATACAATAGTATGCTTCTTATACTGTATTATAGTTTAGAAGTTGGCATGTTGTTTCTCTGGGTACATCTAAAAGATAATTTTATTCTACTGTGTCGTGTGTAGTGATGTTAAGTATGACATATTTGTAGTTTGAATTTCGAGGTAGTATAGGTGTTTAATGAGAAATAATAATAAGTATGCGTTTAATTTATAAGTTTAAAATATCTATTTCAAGTATTGGTTTATAATAGATTTCATTCATACCCTGTTGTACTCAAGCATGTGCTATATATTTTAGTACCAGCCTACCTTAATTTCATATACATATAGTGTACTATGTAAGTAATATTTTGCTTTACTGATGGTGTATTAATTGTTGAGTATTATATGTACGGGTTGTATATATATTGAAGTTATAGGTTAGCACATTTGTTAGTTGAATATATATAACTAACAGTGTGTACATATATAGTGTAGATATATATGAATTGGATAGCTAAATATGACAGTCTTGCTTGTTGATTTGTACGCATGTAGTCTTTTGTTTGATTTGTTTATATTGACATGTAAACACTGTAAGTAAAAAAAAAATAGTTGCATTGTGTTGTATATAAATGAAGAAAGTACACATATCATAAGAAGATTATACATTAGTAAGTTATGTAGAAAGGTGATTCTCGGTTTATATATACACTAAAGATGTTGGTTTACATAAGCGATTTTATTAATATATATATGTATATATTCTTATATTCAGGTCTATAAGTTTAAAGTTAAAATGGAATCGTTTACCTTCATTTTTATATAATTTAGATTACAGTCAAGTTAGGCAGTGTTAAGCAGTGTTTTTTTTATCTATATCTGTTTGTTATACATTGTTTATATTATTTTAAAACAGGAGTTCAGTCTTGTATATATGTTTGTTGTTTTTATATTTGCTTAAAGGTATGTCACATATAATATCTTACATATATAAATTTTCCAAAAGTCTCTGTCTGTTTCAATTTAATAACAATAGAGTTTATTTTAAATATGATTTTAATTTTTATATATATTATTTTAATATTGGTCTTGAATTTAGATATTTATTTAATAAAATAATACTAATAACATATATACACACACACACACACATATGTTCTGTTTCTATCGAGCTGATTCTAATTATCTCATCGATTCCTATCTTTCAGCTTTGTCCATCAAAATCCATTTTCAGCTTATTTTGCTTGAGTTGTCATTTGGATTGTTCGATGGTGTAGATCGTGATCCAATTCGTATCTTGTCGAGTTGTCAAGTTCTTCTAGCCTCGAAAGGTGAGCAACCACTCACGATTAACGTTCTTTTATTTATTAAATTTGATTTCAATTGAAATGACAAATTGAAATATGCTGCTGTTAGTCAATCACATTGTTATATATGCTATTACCTGTATCTGTTCACCCATGACATCTAACACCATTATCTGTTAATTATTTATGCGATGATAATACAGTTGGCTGATAATTGATTGATTGTTGATGTTTCATTTGACGTTAATTGTAAATGTTAAAGTGATAAATAGAATGAAATTGAATTTGATATAAGATAGTTAACAATTTAAAATGGATTTATATGTTGAATTTGATTAAGTTAAATATGACCCCTTTAAATGTTGAATTAATTGACACGTAGAAATTTGGTAAAAACACCTGTAACCATTTAAATGTTGTTGCTTAAATTTATGTAGTATGAAATTGAATAATTGATATCAAATGAAAAACCGTATTAATATTAGTGTAATAATCTTTAATCTACATGAAATGATAGTGTAGATTCTAGAAATAATTATATTAATTTGCACAAACAACAATGTAAATTAATACGATTATTTCGGGATTATTTGAATTGATTATTGGATTGATTGGTTGTGTTATTGCTTGTTTATTTACTTTGACACCATCCCAGTTATCACACTGCAAATTCCCTTTGTTATGCTTTGATTTTTGAATTGAAATGGAATCGGGTTGAAATGATAAATACCCAAATTGAACTTTGACCTAGGATAGAGAATTAAATAAAAACCGATTGGTCAATGATTTGATTTAAAAATAAAATGAAGATTTTATTTGAATAAATAATATGGTTTTGAAATGAAGTTGAAATTTGAATTTTTAATGAAAGGAAAATGTTAATATTTAATAATCTGAAACAAAATATTAACAATGTAATTTGTGAAAGAACGTTGTTTAATTTGAGAAATTATTGAATTAAGTTTTGAAATTATTTAATAATTAAGTTTTGGAATTTTATAATAGTTAAGTTTTAGAATTATTTAATAATTAAATAAGATTGAATTATTTAATAGTCAAATAAAATTGAATTCTTTATTAAGTGAAATTGAACTTCTTGAATAAGTGAAATTAAGTTTCTTTAGTAATTGAGTTTTGAAATTGTAACTAAGTAAATAAATAAGTGAAATTGAATTTCTCTAATAAGAAATAAAATGTGATTTATTGAAATTAATGTAAGACTTGTAATTGAAAGAATTGATTTGACGAATTTAATTTAATTCAAAATTGTAAGTTTTGATTTAATGAAGTTGAACTTAAGTAATTGATTTAATGAATTGGGAATTAAATAGAAATTGTTTTGAATGACAAATTTACTTAATGAATACTGAACAAAAATCGATCAATGAAGTTAAATTGATTTGAATGTTAAATTAAATTAATTTAAATGATTTGGAATGAAACTTATTTATGAACTTGAATCAATATTTGAATTGTTTTAAACAGAAATTGGAATTGAATTATAAGATTTTGAAATTATGAATTTGGAAGTTTTGAAACGTAAATTTTGAAAATTGTTTTGGAAAGACAAAGGAAATGTTGATTTATAAATTCTAATTGAAATTGAAATTGATTCTGTTTGAAATATATTAAATGACCAATCGGTGTAATAATTACGAAAGTTATTAAAGAGATCGGAATCGGTTAGGGACATACTCTCTGTCTAAACCGAGAGCCACTTTAATAACTACACGCGGAGTGTGATCCAGAATGAAGTGGTTGGAATGATGTACGTGATGACTGAAGAAAGAGAACGATAATGGATAGCCTTGACACTTGTGTCAAATTAGAAATGACTAAAACAGGAGCCGTGCTGGGCCAAATGGGGGTTAGCTACCTCGAGCGAACACACTTCTTCGAAAACTACTCATTACTTGTTGTCGATTGGTGCACCCTTGATTTTGGGAGTGTTGTTTCACGGTGTTGCGATCGCTGCGGCGATGCGTTCTCACCAGTCCGGATCAGGCAAACGGTAGTTTCACTACCTTGGGTAGTGCCTCATGTGCCTTATCATACTTGTATCCCTATATATGCGACCACTACGATTTGTTTTGTGTTATACCTATGGAGTACTCCCTGATAGCCCACTAGTTTACGGTGGAGTTTACAGTGCTGTATAGTCTATAACGCTTGTATAAAAATGTGTTAAGGGGGATAATGGTAACGCCTT
Source organism: Allium fistulosum (assembly GCA_030737815.1). NCBI lineage: Eukaryota > Viridiplantae > Streptophyta > Magnoliopsida > Asparagales > Amaryllidaceae > Allium > Allium fistulosum. Next base: position 369,004,910 of record CM060902.1, on the reverse strand, counting down.
AACACTATTTTGATACTTTATATTACTGATAGGCATTATCTACTTATCGTACACTACTACATAGTAGATAGTTTAACGGATCCTTAAAGGATGGTTATTCCAAACATCCTTTGAGTTACTTGTATTTCAGTTGCTATTTAACTTGAGTTGGATTTATTGATATAAGAATGTTAATCCTGACTCGAGTGTTTTGTGTTTTGCTTTACGCTCGGGTCAGACTGAGTGTACCAGTATTCTAGACTCACCTTTGAAGTTAGAGCTTCGCTTGGAGATCCAGTTATCTATCCAGCTTTCAGATATCCAGTTGATTCCAGTGATTGTATTCTGATTCTTGTATTTGACTATTATATTCGAGACATCTGTTGTACCTTATTTAACTCTGATATGTATATAGTAGCTTCATGAACTACTATCTTTTGTTTCTGCTGCATTTATTACTCTGTGTCTGTGATCTGTGATTATTTATTTACTGTATATGTTCAGTTTTGCCAAATTTAAATTAACAATTCGGTATTTTGAATCATTCAAGTTCGATATGTGCAGATGCGAATGGTCCAAAATAGCGGGTCGTTACAAGCTTTATTTCTACTTATATTACCTAGTTCATCAGCTTTGTTTTTGAAAACTCATTTTGTACCCATGACGAATTGATCACTTGGTCTAGGAACTAATTCCCCAACTTTGTTTCTTTCAAATTGGTTTAACTCTTCTTGCATAGCTATAATCCAATAGTCATCAGTGGAGGCTTCCTTAATATTTTTAGGTTCTATATTAGAGAGAAAAGCTATATGGCCCATTTGATTTAATTGATGTCTTGTTCTTACATTTGAATTTACTTCTCCAATTATATTTTGAACAGGGTGGTCTCTAAGAATTCTTGGAGGAGATCTTACAAGATTTTCATTATGAACAATGTTTTCATCTTCTCTAATATTATTAATGTTATTATTTTGAAAAATAATATCATCATCTTTTGAATTATTTTGTTATGATTTTATTAGAATTTTTTTTCAAGTTTGTAATATTAGAAGAAATTTTGACATTTTCATCGAATGAAACATGAAGAGTTTCTTCAATTACTTTAGTTCTTATATTAAAAACTCGATAAGCTTTGCTTCTTTCCGAATATCCTATGAATATTCCTTCATCGGATTTTGGATCAAACTTGCCAAGTTGATCTTTAGCGTTAAGTATAAAACATTTTGAATAAAATACTTTGAAATAGAATATATTAGGTTTTCTGCCATTTAAAAGTTCATATGGGGTGTGTTTTCTTAATGATCGAATAGAAACACGATTCAAAACATAACAAGCAGTTGCAACAGCTTCTGCCCAGAAATGCTTAGGTAGAGAGCTTCCATTTAATAAAGTTCTTGCACATTCTTGTAATGTTCTGTTTTTCCTTTCTACAACTCCGTTTTGTTGTGGTGTTCTAGGAAAAGAAAAGTTATGATTAATTCCTTTCTTGTTACAAAAATGTTCAAAAGCTTCATTTTCAAATTCACCTCCATGATCGCTTCTAATATTTTTAACTTTTAAATTTTTTATATTTTGAATTCTTTTTACAAAAATTTTAAAATTCTCAAAAGTATCACTTTTATGTTTCATGAAAATAGTCCATGTATATCTTGAAAAATCATCTACAATGACAAACACATATCTATTGTGATTAATAGATTGAACTTGAGTAGGTCCAAAGAGATCCATATGTAGTAATTCAAGTGGTTGTGTTGTAGATATGATTTTCTTAGATTTAAAAGAAGACTTTGTTAATTTTCCTAACTGACATGCATCACAAATATTATCAATTTTGAATTTCATATTAGGTAGTCCTTTAACAAGTTTATTTTTAGCTATTTTATTAATAGTATTAATATTTATATGACAAAATCTTTTGTGCCATAGCCAAGAATCATTTTCTGTAGCTACTAAACACATGTTTGTGTTATGATTTATATTCATATTTAAAATATTAATATTTCTATCTCTTTTACCTTCAAAAATTAAATTTTGATTTTTATCAGAAATATTGCATTTATTTTCTGAAAAGGATATATTAAAACCTTTATCACATAATTGACTTATGCTTAATAAATTATGTTTTAAGTTTTTAACTAATAAAACATCAGAAATGAGTGGTAAGTTAGAGATACCGTTATTGCTCACATCACCTTTGCCGATGATATAACCTTTTGAATTGTCTCTAAAAGTGACCGATCCTCCATTTGAGTAAACAATGTTAGTTAACATGTCCTTATTACCAGTCATGTGTTTCGAGCAACCGCTGTCTAAAATCCATTTTCCTCTCTTTTTAAGTGGTACCTGCAAAAAATAAAGATTAAGTTGGTACCCACTTTTCTTTTTAGGGTCCTAAGAGTTAGGTCTTAGGAAACCAAAGCCAAATTCCCTTTATAAATATAATTCTTATTTTTATGAATAGTTTCCATAAATGTTTTGATATGTCTATTCCTAATTAAATTGTTATTTATTTTAGGAATCCATATCTTAATAGTTTTAAGATCGTTAGAAACTGTTTTCTTAATATCTTTCTTAATTTTGTTTTTAAGCTTATTTTTAAACTTTCCAAATTTCTTTGGATTTTCAATTTTCTTATATCCTAGTCCCATTTTATTTGAAGTAGACTGAGAATTTTCTATTATTGTAGAAAGATTTTATCGTCCTTTATTGAAGTTAGAAATTTTTTTATTAATATCTTCTAACTTAGTTTTGAGACTAGATTTTTCTAACTCTAATACTTTAGTGTTAGATTTTAAATCATTAATTTCTGCTAATAAATCATCATTTTTATTTTTCTGAATTTCTAATTCCTGAGTTATCATAGAAAGTTAAGATGTTAAATTAGAATTAGATTCTTGAGATATTTCAAGTTCTTCTTCTAGAATTTTCTTTTCATCTCTTAGCATACTAATTTCTAATTCACATCTATTTAATTTTCCTTGTAACCCTTTATTTTGCTTTTTAGTTTGTTCTACAAAGTCCACTAGTTCTGAATTAATTTCAACCAAATCTTCAAAACTTAGTTCACTTACATCATCACTTGTAGCCATGAAGCATATATTTGCTTGCTCTGTGTCACTGTCACTGTCACTCTTTGATGATGAAGAAGAATCTGAATCATCCCATGTTACTGAAAATGCTTTCTTCTTGAATTTGTCCTTCTTGAATTTCTTTTTCTTTTTCTCTGGACAATCTTTCTTCATATGACCCTTTTTATGACATTCATAACATTCTATGACAGAGGATGATGGTTTATTGCTATTATTGTTGTTGTTAGAATTATTTTTGTAACTCCTGAAGTTGTTATTATTTTTGAATTTCAAAAACTTTTTGAAATTTTTAGCAATAAGTGCCATATCCTTTTCATCTGAATTAGAATCATCTATTTTTGCTTGAAATGCTAGATTCTTCTTATCCTATGCTTGAACTTTCTTTGCCCGCAAATTCACTTCATATGACATTAGATTTCCTATTAACTCTTCTGGTTTCATAGTGGAAAGATTGTTTACTTCTTCAATACTAAGACCTTCCTTTCCCATTCATCCGTTAAAGAGTTTAGGATTTTTGATACTATATCAAAGTCAAAAAAAATTTCTCCTACTGCCAATAGTGAGTGATATATATCTTGAAATCTAGAGTACATGTCAATTATAGTTTCGTTTGGTTTCGTTTTGAAATTTCGGAACTGATTTTTCAACATAGAGATTTTGCTTTGTTTGACTTTGTTAGTTCCTTCATGAGTTATTTTTAGAGTTCTCTATATCTCATAAGCAATTGTACACATACTGACCCTATTAAACTCATTTTTATCTAATGCACAGAATAACATGTTCATAGCTTTAGCATTTGAAGTAGCATCAGTTTTTTGTGCAGTAGTCCAAGTTGAAAAATCTTATGTTGGCATGGTATATTCCTTTTGGGTAATAATCCAGGTTTCAAAACCATTAGCTTGCATATATATTCTCATTCTAGTTGACCAGTAATTATAGTTAAGACCATTAAATAGTGGTGGTCGAGCAGTTGATTGACCTTTAGTGAAACTAGAGTTAATGTTAATGCTAGAATTGGTGTTACTATCCATATTACAAAAAAATTATCAAATAACTGTGTTACAGTTATAGGATGTCCTTGCACTGATACCAAATGAAGGTCGCTATGCTCTGATACCAAATGAAGGTCGCTATGCTCTAATACCAAATGAAAGTGAGTAAGCTGTGTGGCTAGTTAACACTTAGGATCGTGTAATATGGAATATTATAATAGTGCAGAAATATAAACTAGATAATTGATAATAGTAATAAAGTAAATGAAATAATCACACCAGGACTTTTTATACTGGTTTGAACTTCCCGTTCTACGTTCCTTCTGGAATTTAAACTCAATAACCCCTCACTTAACCCGGAGGAATAGGTATACAATACCTGAGCAGTCGAATAGGATTTTTCCGCCTCTAACAGCCGAAAGAGGACTTTTACCGCATGAACAACCGAACAGGAGTTTTACTGGTATAAGAAAAAAGTTGACAATTGTGTTCTGAATAACACTAATATGATCTTTAAGTATACAATCTTCCTATAATCAAATCCTCAAGTATATATTGTGTGTGTGAAGATATGAACGAAGATATTGCTTAGAATCAAAGAATATATTGATTAGTTCAGAGGTTCAAGCAATATAAAGATTGTGATTGCTTTTAGAATGTTGGGATAGATAGTAGAGAGTATGGTCAGAAAACAAAATGAGATTCGGTGGTTTGAGAAGTGAATCTAATGTGTTTATATAGTAGACAAACAGCTACAACTATTCACGAAGAGTTTTGATCAAAAGATGCAGCCATATCTCTTCAATTTGGATCGTAACTCTTCGCAAATGGAAGTGTCTCTTCAGAAAAAATAGCTGTTAGAATCATTCAGTCGACTGAGCAAAATCGAGCAGTCAACTGAATATTCAAAGACTTTGTAAAACAGAGTATATCTATGTAACTGAACAGGTTCAGTCGACTGGTCATTTTTGGTCAGTCGACTGACCTGGTTGTCAGTGCACAGTTTATACTTTCTTTAAAGAATTTGAATCTTAAAACAACTTTGATTTTGTGTCAACTACTTGATGATAGATTTTAACAATTTCAACCTATATCTAATGACTAAAACTTCAATAAATAAACATACTATACTTAGATTTGAAGTCTTGTCTCCTTTGTAGTTTAATAGCATATCTCATTCTCTTTTTTTCGCTTGATCGTATAGTCTCATCACTGATTGTTTAAGCTTTTTGTCATGAATCAAAACTCATGATTCAACAGTAATAAGTGTGTATTCAAAAATAATTCAACAACATTGCTTTACCATATTAATTTTTTTCTGTTTTCTTCAGAATTAGACATTTGGCATCCCACTTCAGACGTCTGATCACCTGCTACTTAATGTTTTTACGAGGCGATTTAGATGTCTAAACGAGGCGATTTTTACACTATTTCCTTTCTGTTCTATTTTTTTACTTGAATCAGACGTCCGACCCCATACCTCAGACATCTGACCCGCTATCTTTCTATTTTTTAATATAGTGGTTCACTAAACCATTTTTCACTTTTACTCCAAAAACCCAATCTACTTAAAACCCTAGAGTTTCAAAAATCCCAAAATCTTCAAAAATGGCATCGAATCTATTGCAAACAAGGCTAAAGAGGTCAATCTTCTTCTTCTAATCCAATCTATTATGCAACCGAAGAAAGTATTATTGCTTGTCCCCACAAAAATCAAGTTCCTAAACAAAGGTTTGAAGAGCTAAAGCACAAAAGGATTCATGAAGGTCCATTTTACCATCTGAGTACTTTTGAGGAGTATTGCCTCAAGAAATTACTAATGCTGCGGAAATTACTCCTTTGATTGAATATGAACAAAATCAGGTACTAATTGATCCACTAGCCATTTATCTTTTCTACATGAATTTATATAGTGAAAATTTATGGAAACCTCATGATGAGGAGGGTTGGTTATGAACAAGTGTGTATGGCAAAGTGATAAAAATTAATGTAAATCATCTAGCTATAGCTCTTAGTTGTGGCCAAGGAGGAGTTGAGCTATAACAATTAACTGATTATAGGAAATTACCTAGAAATTCCATTACTCATGAAATTTGGGAAGATAATATGCTAGAATGGAAACCAAGTTTCTTTATACCCATTCTAGACTATTAAATATGATGTTGATAGATACAGTTTTGCCTCTTCTAGGAAGTCATAAGAAAATATATGATAATGATCATAAAGCTCTATATGCAATGTTAGGGGAATAAAAGTTAATTTGGTGAAATTTGTTCATGATGAAATAAATAATTTTTGGGTACGTCAGCGTCCGACTATTGTTTATGCTCCTTATACAATGAGGCTTCTGGAATTTTTTAAAGTCAATATCATTGCTTCATATTTTGAACAAATTCCGATGAAATATAGTGGCAAACGCTTTTTTAGCTTGATGCACCTTCCAAAAACCATTCCTCGTCATATGAGTTTTGAAGAATGGACAACTCAACGTAGCCAACGCTCATGTCAGCTGACAATTTTTCCTCTACCTCCTTCATGAGCTCCTAATCCGACCCCTACTATGAAACAACAATCCAGTTACTTTCTGATTCTGAATTCATGAAGTTAGACTTGCCCCCAAATCCGAACGAATTAGTGGCATATTTGACTCTTAGAAACCAACAGCTCCTCACCGGAAATCAAAAGACCTTAATGAGTAGGATAAAAGGCTTAGAACGATCTTTCTCGACTAGAATAGGAAAATTGGAGCGAACTTTGGATAAGATAACGTCATCGTTATCTAAAATTATGAGAAAAGTAAAAGGTCATTCTAGCTCTACCTTTTCATACTCTCCTCCTTCTAGTCCACCTTCCTCTCACGCTCAACCAACCGAGCATATTGCATAATGTTCTCATGGTGAAAGAGGCAAAAATATCATTCAGGAATCACAAGGAGAAGGAGACAAGGAGTTATCTTGGTCTGATCCAACACCTCAACCACTTGCTCAATAGTTAAACTATTCTCCATTCCAAGGTATACCAATCAATGAAGACGAAGAGCTCATTACCACGGAACATCAATGCCAAGGAGATTATCAAATCGATCCTTCTGCTTATTATGAATATTATGAGAATTATGGTTGGCACTCTCATAGTCAACAAGAATAATTCCGGATCTTCTTTTAAGCACTTATGTTCTTTCTCATTCTTATTTCTCTTATGTTGAACAAATTGGCTTGTTATTTTTGTTGTAACCTTTTAAATGACTTTATGTGTGTTGGATTATTGTTTATGACTTTGTTATTCCATGACTAGTTATTCATGTTGGAATGTTGTTATCATAGTGTAGTTTGCATAGGTGATTCCTTCCATATCATATGTTTCAACTAGTATCAATATTTCTTTTTGATAATGACAAATATGAAGAAATATATGGATATTGATAAGGGGAGATATCATTTTATGGGGTAGTATTGTTTATTGTTCATTTTATTTGAAAAGATTGTATAGTTGTCGTCATCAAATAGGGGGATAATGTTAGAATCTCTCTTATTGAATTTTAATGACAACAACTATACAATCATATTGTACAATATTTCAACCACTTTATAGGTGTATGATAAAACAAAGAGCTCTGGAAAATCGAAAGATCAATAGAAGCAAATATGGAAGGTAATCACGAAGAGCTACATGAAGATATTATATAATGTCGTATACTTATATTTAGTGTCTTAGATTACTTTGTACAGTCTCCCTAGAGTTAGATGAGCACACACAAACTTACTCAGAATCTATCTCATTTTTGAAAGAAAAATAAAATCAATAATTTTTCAGAAACTTTGGTTACAAGCATTTGGGAACACTAACCAGACGTCAAGAAGCACATGTTTTAACTCAATATTCAAAGAGATCAACCGGACGTCGGGATTTACCTACCAGATGACAGAGCAAACTCTCGGGTTTCCAAAATCTATTACCAAAGATGTTTGAGTTGCTTAGATAGTTGTCTGAGTGCACTTCCCAAACATCTGAATAACATTGAATATTTTCAAAAACCGCCAATTTTACTATATATAATTTCAAATGACTAGACATCTGGCCATATTTATCAGAAGTCTGAATACTTCAACTGTCAAAAGCTTCTAATAGACACTTTTCTTCTTCTCCATCAGTCGTGTCCCTTTTTCTAATGATTGCAACTACTTATAAAGGGGTTCAATCTGAATGGCAACAACCATTAAACAACACCTTTAATCATTATAAATGTACTCAAGAATTGAGATTAGTTTTTAAATTTCTGACTTTCTAATCTCAATCATGCTCTCAAACTCTATTACAAATAACAATCTCATATTCTCACTCTATGTCACCAATCTATACAATAGCAGTTTGGTGATCAACATTCCCACAAATCTACGTTCATACACTCATCATACTCAAGGAGAGATTATACGAAGATATGTACCAGCAGTCAATAAAAATGTTATAAAGAGCATAAGATTGTTAATTCACGGTACTTGATTGTATTGCCTATTCCTTCGAGCTTGGTAAGGGAATTTGATTAGTGGAATTCCAAAGGGGAGCTTCGGGACTGGACATAGGACGGGAGGTCCGAACTAGTATAAAATTCCTAGTGTGATCATTTTTATTTATTCTACTTTTTAATACTTTGCTAGTTAGTTATATTTAGTTTAGATTATTTAACTCAATCATTCATATTAGCCATATCATTCTAGATCGATACAAACTTTTAGAAACTTCATAAATTCTATCTTTTGTGATAGTAGTTACAATGTGTTGTGATCATGAGAAATTTATCACAATGAAAATAAACATATTGTTTTAAATATTTCTAGTCAAGATGTATTGAGATCAGATATCGATATATACGTTGAGACTAGAGTATGTAACGCTCTCCAAATGTTGGGCAGTGTAAAATCATGCCTATTTGGTGCACCAAGGGTTATGTACTAGTTGAGGTGTATTACCAAAGCTGCATAAGTGATAAATTTGGCAAAACTATCACACCACTAGCTAAGGTGACCTATGAACGTTAATATTCGAATTGTTCTATGTTAATCGTCAACTGAATTTACACCAATGAGTCTTACAATTGAAATGTTAAATACTCTGAAAAACACATGATTTATTTAAATTATAATTATTATAAATTAACTAAATTAATTAAAATTTGTGGAATATTACTTATAAAATTTTATTTGATTTATTTGAATTAGTATTTAATAAAGTGCGTATATAGAATTTATATATGTATGTATCGATATAAAATATTGATAAACATTCAAATTGGATTTAAAATGTTCACATGTTGCTTAGATTCAGAAATATGTGTCGGCCTATTAGCCCCAAGTATTGCCGAATATGATAGAAGGAAGGGGATGTGATATTTAATTGAAGTATGGAGTTTGAATTAGTAAAGGAGAATAGGTAAAAAGGGACATCTAGATTCTTTATTTTCTCATTTTGTATATATTTAAACTCAACATCCTCTTCAATTTTCTACTAGACTTATCTCCTCCTTTATTATTTAGACTTAAAATCATAGGACCTCCCCTCCTATATTTCTAAACTAAATCAAATCAAGATCGATCTATATCAATGGTATGATGATTCCTTCGGTTAGTAGCTTTTCTAGAAGAGATTGAATCCGATTCAAAGGAGTTTTTCAAATTCAACATCAAGGTGCTACATCAAGGCCATAACATAGGTAATGTCTAATTTGTATTCTTATATACATATGTTTTGGGTATCGATTTTTCTCAAATTAAAATTTCTTAAGCTAATTCAAACATTAAATTTTGAATTTGTTTATAGATTTAAAATTAAATTTTTACATAATGGTTTTATATGTGTGTGTGTGTGTATCTCTATGTGTGCGTGTATATATATATGTGTGTGCGTGCGTGTGTGTGTTTGTGTGTGTATACATTAATGTATTTTATATTATATTATTTTTCAAATATTTTTTTATATTATATTAATTTTAAATTAATAATTGATAGCAAATATGTATATAAAGAGGGAAATATGTCCATTGTCATGTAAATCTCAACATTTACATACGGCTACATTAAACTATGTGCACATTCTTATGTTGCACCTACACTTGCACGAACTTGTGTATTTGATGCATTTATAAACTTTAATATATCACAAATATATACAAAAATAATTTTTATATTAATTATTCAAGTAAAGTAAAGATTTTATTTAAAATTATTTATATTGGATCTAAATCAATTTAGACTTCATAGGCCTATTATGATCAAAAGATTGATTTTTTCTTTGAAATTCACTCATTTAACTCGCTGCATGTTAGCTCAGTTCCATCAATGGTGTTAAAGTCCAAAAGCCTATGTGGTCTAAATTAACAGTATTAGGACTAAGTTATTAAAGTCTACCCATTTAGTTTGGCATTGAAAAAAGTAGTATTCACGGATGGGTTTAGGCAATTCAGTACTCTACCTTACCTAGCTACTGATCTAGCTCAAAAGGCTGAGGTAAGCCCAAAGGTTATCCCCAATATAAAGGCCTTAATTGATTTTGAGCCTTGGACTAATTTGCAAAATCTATTTTGAAATTATAAATAATATTCTAAATTTTGAAGGTTAATTTTAAAATATATAAGAAATTTTATAAATGTTATAAAATATTTTACAAAACTATTTTGAAAATAAAATAATTATTATCAAATACAATTAATAATTAATTAGATTAAATAATTAATTACATGTTAATTAATTAAATTAAAATAACATACATGTTGATATATGTAATATTAGCTTAAAGTATTTAAGGTAATATATATACATAATTTCAAAATTAATTATAACTAATTAAAATTGTTATAAATAAATAAATAAATTAAATGTTAATAATAAATAATATAATATACATATATTAAGTTATATGTGTATAACTATAAAGAGAAAATCTATTGGAACACAAAATATCGACACAATTAAGGACACAATAGATTTAAACCAGTGGATTGCCCCTTGATTTCCAACTCAAATGTAAGGACAAAAATATCCAACGGTCCAAGTATTTTGTGTCACCAATTATGTTTTATTTTGTGTCCAAATAGTAGGCCCCAACTATAAATGTTATAGTACACACATTCAATTTAAACTATTTAAAAATAATAAAATAAATAAATTAAAATGTTTATTACTTAATTAAGTTTTAATTAATAAATTAATATAAGATTATACATAAGATTGTTATATAAGTTAATTAAATTATAAAATGTTATACATTGATTATTATGTAAGTTAATTAAATTATAAAATGTTATACCATGATTAAATTATAATATAAGATTATACATAAGGTTATTATATAAGTTAATTAAATTATAAACTTATATAATATGAATGTATAATAAATGATGGAACAATAAGAAACTGAAATTAAATTTAAGAAATAAATACATGCGTATAGTGCATGTACTATGATTTCAGATGTGTTCGAAACTTGAATCATGAGGATATTTCATAAGAAATACGTTATTTCAAAAGTTAATTTCACTCAAATAAATATATTAAATATTATGAATCTTTAATATAAGTGTTGCTTGATACAATTTTTATTTTAATAAATTACTTGAATATTCTTTGGTTGTTGAGCAAACTCAAGCTAGAGATATTATTTGTAGTATTATTAGTATATTGACTAAAGGAGGTAAGATAAATATATGTATTTGTTAAGCAAACTCAAGGTACCTATACTATACTTAGGCCATCATGAAATGGTAGGTATGAGTTAATGATCTCTTTCGGTTTCTAGCAAACTCAAGATCAAAATTAGATTAGGACAAAGACATAGGTTAGGAGTCGTATATGGTACAACTAATAAAGTGTTATCCATCACTTGTAGACCTATGATTTATTGAACAAACTCAAGGTCAGAATCCTAAGGCAAGCGAGTCCTAACACCTACTAGAGGATTTGAAAGATTTATCTGTTTCTTCTTAAGTTTTCAAGAAACATAATAGTGTAGTAGAAATCTTATTAGAAAAATGAATGGTAACGGTGTTATGTAAAGATAAAATAAACTACATCGATAATATATGCAACTGATATAATTGATAAAACATTTATCAATTAAATTACTCAATCGAAAAAAATTAAGATTGAAATAGAAGTAGAAATATAAAATGTACATACCAATATATTTTGCATGTTGTTAATTCAAGCCCCATGCAAGTTCCTAATTATACAACTACTAAATACATTCATAACTTAGTCATTTGTTTGTCTGTTTGTCTTAGAGTATGTACTGTCTTCTATAAGTTTCAAACTCTAAAAACAATACAAGTATATGCATATTCGATCCATATTCAATCATATATAATTTTATATGGTAAACGATCACAATACATAATATGTGAAACCTCGAGGAAATAGTTCATTTGAAGTGAGCAAGTAAACCATAGTGTCAGATCATGTATTGAATATGATTAATTACAATAAGAATCTTGTTGTATAAGATGCAACACTTGCCCAAGATATACGAGATGGATATAAGAATTCGATCACTAAAAAGTCAGTTTAGTTTATGTAAAGTGCATCTTATTCAATATTATTAAATGTTAAGGATGACCAAATGCATTTTTTAAAGAGTTCATTATGATCTTATAGTATGGTCCTCCATTTGAATGGTTCAACCAAAGGAAATCGGATGTACGAGAGTGGATGTAACTTAAGGCACGGTTGGGATGAAGAGAGCGAATAATCACTTTTTCCTTATGAAAAGACATTATAAACGAGAATTGTATAAAATACTAAAAGATACTTAATATGGAATGAGAAATGTGATTTCTATTCCAAATGTATTTATGTATAGAAAATTGTTTTATGTAAAAATTATTTCTTCGAGTTTAAGATATTTCATCTAAAACTCTTTCTGTGGCTAGCTACAGTAAATGATATAAAATCTCATAACAAATGGATGAATGAGGCTTCATATTTCATATCCTATTATACTCATGGTGAAAATAGTGGGAGCATAACATATAACGCTTCTTCATGGTCGCATCAAGTTGCGAAAAATTATTTTCATAAACATACCAAATATTATTTATGAAATAATAACTATTTTCATTGTTTACGGAAAATAAACACAGTTATATTTTGATATGGATGCTATGAATATTCATTATAGAATAAAACTATAATATTGGTATTTGTTTTTGCAACAAAAATGATACATTAGAAAATACAGAAGTATCTAATATTTTACAATTATTTTGGAATTATGGACTAAGCCATAGTTTTGAGACATAATTCTTTAATCGTATGATCATGAGTCATATGGTATAAGTGAATTCTCAAAGGATTAACAACAAACCACCCATTTAGTAGGAGCGACATAAGAGTTAGTGAACTCTTCACATTGATACATATACATGTATGCAATCATAAGTCTTATAATACTAAAATAGTTCCACATACTTCGTTAAATTCACCGATGAATTATCATAGACACAAACTTGTGTATTTGATGCACATGTAGTATAAGTTCATAGAATATAAAAGGATGTAAATGATATAACGTGCATAAGAAGATAAAATGATTCGATGACTGAATATGTAGGTATATTGGAAAGGGTTCCAAAATTGCCTAAATGAATAAAGATTCAATCTCAAAATTCACTCCTCCCTATGGTACATAACAATGTACTAATAAGGAGAATTCAGACTTTGTTGAACAAGATATGATTGATAAAGAGTGATGTTAGTTAAATTCTTTCTATAAGGTCGTGTACTTAAGAGTAGTATGTAAGTTAAAATTAATTTCATCTAAAGTATAGTTTATGATATCATACAAGATAAGAGTTTATAAGATCCCCCTACATATCCTAGGTCAAATAGTTGGTTTGTTGTGCCAGTAGAAAAACTACATGCAATAAATGTTAGTGAGGGATCTCAAGTGGAACATCCCAAAGGAGTTTGGAGCCGATCAATATTGATTAACCAGTTTATGTTTTGAATATAAGTTTCCTAAACTAAAACCAAATCAGTTTTACATACATAACGCAATTCATTAAATGTTTATTAATACTTATTCTATTGCACTGAGAAACAATTATTGTTTCAAGAATTACCAACTTTGTAGCAAAGGAATTTCTTTTAGAAATTATTAGTAGTAAAATAGGTTTGGATACGATCGAAAGATAAAACTAATCATGAGGAATGAAATGAAATGAAATAACCTAAACTAATAAAAAAAACACATTAAAATGTCTAATAAGTATTCACGCATATTGAAGAGACACTATGAGTTTATTGTCAATGTCAAAAGGAACTTCCTAAATTGTCAATTACCATTATGAGTTGACTCTGTCGATGGTATGATTCACAAACCTTGAATAAATTCCAAGTACAGTATCAAAATATGATTTTGATAGTTGTATCCAAAGGAATATAATCCATTACCTACAAATGCGTTTTCAAGAAGAAGACCAATATAGTTGGAGTACAGTGAGAAATGTTGATAAGAATAACATTGTAAATTTCAATTGTTGAAATTAGCACAATAGTCGTTATTCAATATGCTTAAGTTAATTCGTATTTTACTCGCAGTCTGTTATAAATTTGAGTTTTGGTACATATATGTCAAAATATAAGATTCTAAATAAAGTTTAGAATAGACTAATTGCCCACAACAATCAAAGTATCTTGAAGTTAGTGGGAGCGATTCTAAGTTTGTCGGTTTTCAGATATGATCTAAGAACCGATAAGAAAGTATCATTCAATAAGCATCGGAGTTAATAAGTATTTTGATAGAAATATTAAATTGTTTGACTTTCGTTCAAAATGCAAAGGAAGCATGTGTCTATAAGAAATATTGTTAAAGGTACTTAAATATTTCTAAACAACATACTACTGATTATTAATGATGTACCTATGATAAAATCAACTCTAGTTTCGTTGTTTAATTCTTGATACAGGATTTGAAAAACATCTTTTATAATCGGTATAAAAGGATGTTGGAATATTCCAAATGATATGACACAATATTAAAATGTTTAATATGGTGCATGTAAGATGGATTTCTTATGCATTGACAATAAGAATTATCATACATGATATATTAACTACAATATTGTATTTCGCTTATGTGTTTGATACATAAAGCTAGTATCAAATCCGCATTAAGAGTGCTAAATGGTAGTTAAGAGTATTCTCGAGTATTTGCGAAATTCTAGAGAATTATTTATAGAAAACAACGAGCTTCTTATGAAGACGTGTTCAGACTCGAACTTCATAAGTGATATAGAGTATAATATTAACTAGGATATCGAGTATAATATGTCAATATTAAATTCATGTACAAAATGAAAGATTGTGGCTAATTCAAGAAAAGTCTAAGTACATCGCCTTGAATGGCGCCATAATAAAAGCAATGTACAAATATTAAGGCACAAATTTGTAACTGAGCTTGGTTTAGTTCTAAGTATTGAGAGTACTACACACTTTTTATATGATAATAATGTCATGATAAGAGCTCACTAGAAATCGAGAAACATACTCCAAATGGTTCACATGATAAAGGTAGATTATCAGCATCAGGGAGATTTAATTGATAGAGTAGATAATTAGAATGACATAGCAAATCCATTCACGAAAGGACTAACTCAATCAATTCTCATCAAACTGATCATAGGAATATGAGTGAGATTCTATAATTAGCCCCAGGTGCAAGTGGAAGATTAACAAAGTTAGGGGTATGCCCTAGGGGTAATTCTGTTATTTATTGTAAATTATTAACCCTGCAATAAAATCTCATGCAAAATAAAAGGTGCAAAATAAAAGGTGTTTTATCATTCTATTATATACTTGTTATAATGTGTTATATAATTTATTTATTTAAACAAAGTATATTTAATACAAAATCCATAAATCGTATGTTTCGTGATAGTAGTTACAATATGTTGTAACTGTAAGTAATTTATCATAATGAAAATAAACATATCATTTTAAATATTTCTAGCCAAGATGTATCAAGAATGGATATTGATACATCTGTTGAGATTAAAATATGCAACACTCTCCAAATGTTGGATAGTGTATTACTCATGGTTGCTAGGGGACCAAGTTTTACGTACTGATAGTTATTGGATAACCATGGATTGACTCACTGGATATTTTTCTATTAATCAACTAAAGTCAAACAGAGAATATCGAAGTGATAATATTACTTAGTCCCTCAACTTGAGAATACCGTTGAACTTCAATTTGGACACTCCACTTTGATTATAGTTAAATCGTGGCATGACATTAATCAGATGACTGTAGTTGGGTCTGAGTCGAAGCATTGGAAGTGAAACACTATTGAATATAAAATCTGCCTCTGAGGTTAGTATTGCGGTCAATCATAGTCAACTTAAAGTCAAAGTCTCTCGCTAGGGCAATTCAGTTAACAATATTTGTTATTATTGAATCAAAGAATTTGTGTTTGTATTACACGAGTTGAATGTGGATGATATTGGAATTTTGACCAAAAACCAAATTCCATAAGTCCTAATGTGAAATAGTTTTGACGAAGAGAATTGGCGTAATTAATTATCACTATTTGGATCGCTTAAAATAGTAAAATTGGATTTTACCTAAATTAGGTAAGTGCTAAACTCAACCATACTATCATACCACTAACTAAGGTGACGTGTGAACATTAACATTCGAATCGTTTGATATTAATTACTGACTGGATTTACACTTATGAGTCGCACAACCGAAATGTTAAATACTCTGAAAATCCACATGATTTAATTAAATTATAATTATTATAAATTAATTAATATTTGTGAAATATTAATTATACAATTTTATTTTATTTATTTGAATTAATATTTAATAAAGTGCGTATATAAAAGTTATATACGTACGTATCGATATACAATATCGATAAACATTTAAATTGGATTTAAAATGTGCAAATGTGGATTGGATTTGGAAATGTGTATGAGCTCATTAGCCCACAAGTATGGCTGGCTATGAAATGAGGAAGGGGATGTGATATTAAATTGAAATATGGAGTTTGAATTAGTAAAAGAGAGCAAGTAAAAATGGAGATACAAGTTCCCCTTCTTCTCTCCTTTCTTTTATCTATTTAAACTCAACATTTCCCTCATTTTTCTACTTGAATTTAGCCTCCACTTCCATCTTATTTAGGCCAAAAATCATAGGTCTTCCCCTTCTATTTTTTGAAACTAAATAAAATCAAATCAAATTCAATCTATATCAATGGTGTGGTGATCTCTTCCGTTGGTAGCTTTTATGGAAGAGATTGAATCTGGTACAATGGAGTTTTCTCTAAATCAACATTCAATGTGCTACATCAAGGCCACAATATAGGTAATATCTAATTTGTATTCTTATATACATATGTTCATTTATGTGATTAAATATGTACAGATCAGAAATTTATTTTATCACAAATTTGTATTTACTTGCTATTAGATTTGTTTGTGTGTGTGTGTATCCACATAAAAGAAATTTCATGTGTGTGTGTATATTCAGCCAATAATAATAATAATAAATTTCTTTCGAAAACTATGTTTTTTTAATAATTTTAAAACCAAAATGTATTTTATTATTCATAAAATGTTTATGTATTTATGTAAATTAATTTAAAACTATTATATATACATATATATATATATGTGTGTGTGTGTGTGAATATATAATGCGTTAAAATTATTTTTATATATTTTTAATATTTATATATTATTTGGATTTAAAATATCCTTTCATTTAAATCCTTACAGATTTTAATGAATAAAAAATTGTTTTTGTTAAAACTTTTTGCCAAAATAAAAAAATTTAATGTTTCAAATATATAATGTTGTTTACATATTTGGAAACTAGTATTTTGAATATTAAAATATACGTATATATGTTTTTTAAATTTTCGAATAAAAAATATATTTTAATATCTGCACATATGTTTATATATATATATAATGTTTAAATTTAAATTTAAATTTAAATTTTAAAAGGATATTATTTTGGATCTAAATTTATTTTCAAGTTTTGGATTTTGAAATTTTAAATAAGAGATTATTTTGGACCTATATTTGTTTTCAAATTAGAATTTTCTTGAGGTATTTTAAACATTAAATTTTTAATTAGTTTATATATTTAAATTAAGTCTATACCTATTTTTTTGTACGTCTAAGTATATATATATATACATATTTGTTATATATGTATATATATATGTATATTTATATTATATTAATGTTAAAATAATAATTGATTGCGAATACGTATATAAAGAGGCAAATGTATTTGTTGTAGTGTAAATCCCAACACTTACATACGACCACGTTAAACCATGTACACATTATATGTTGTATGTGCACTTACACATATGTGTGTTTTTGATACACATATGCATTTTAATATATCATGAATATATACAAATCAAATCTTTATGTTAATTAATTAAATATAACGAAGATTCTATTTAAAACTATTTTGATTGGATCCAAATCAATTTAGACTTCATAGGCCCATTATGATCTAAAAATGGATTTTTTAAATTACCCATTTAACTTGGTGTGTACTTGCCCAGTTCCATTAAAATACTCATACTCATTCAGACCATGATATATGTAAAGGGTTTGAGATGTATGTTAGGCTTAGTTCTGTTGGTTTTATTCCACCTTGAGTAGTACTTTGAGTATGTGCTTTAATTCTTTCGGGTTAGTACTTTATTAGAATCATTGTTAGTCTCCTAATACTTGGATAAATACAACCATTAAGAGTAATCTTCGATCATAACTGTTGACTGAATATCTAGCTAACTTTGGAATTATGGTTAATGGTGGATATTAGCAAAAGTCGCTAATACCATAGTAAAAAATGTAAAATAAGGAGAGTTATATCTAATTCCAATAAAATAAGCAACACAAGATGTAGAGTGGTCCGACTTTGGCAAAGATCGACATCCACTTTTTCAACTAGTTTTATTGTTTGATGTTTTGGTTATAAGAGTGCTATTATAAGAGCCTTGAGCTAAGTTATATTGCATGTAAAATTAGAATATTCGATCCTTGTACAAGTCTGTGCAGTTAAAGCGCTCGGCAGATTCATAGCGGTGGAGGTGCAAAAAGTCATAGCGGGGATACAGCGAGGATATAGCGGGATATAGCGGATGACTCTAAAATAGCATATAAAACTTGTACTTAATGTTTTTACAAATATATAAATGGTAATTAAATGAAAAATTATCATTCAATTGAATTCTAATTAATACATAAATAATTTTAAACAAAAACATGTGCGAATATACTTTAAATAAACGTAAAACTGTTATATAACATAATTAAATTTAGTAGAATATTAGAGTATGTTCATTTCTGAAAATATATTAAAAATTAAATCAAATAAATTAGTTTCATAATTTTTATAATGTATAAATGCAGTTTTTCAATTCATTTAATTAAAGAAGAAATAGCGGAAATAGCGGAATATAGCAGGATTAACGGGATATAGTGGAAATAGCGGTGCTTAAAGCGGAAAGGCTATATTTTAGGGCTATATGGAAAAATTGTAGCGGTAGAAATCCGCTATAAGATATAGTGGGGTTATAGCGGGGTAATAGCGGGGCATTAACTACACAGGTACAAGTGCATGTGAATACCTATTCACAGTTATAAATACAATGCTTTGGAAGGCTTAGATTGAAGCTTCGGACCCTAGGTTTCCTCATGACCACTGATCGTGATATAGATTCCAATGCTAGCTAGTTAGGATGCCAGGTGGAGAGAATGGTTAGGATGAAGACCAGTTGGCGGACCATACCATGGCATGCTTGTGTTAAAAAGACAACATGGGGTAAGGAGTTGTTAATGAAAACTGACACTGCTCCCATGCAGACAGTAACGACCCGTATTTTTCGATGATTAAAATAAATTAAATAAGATTTTAGAATTTAATATTGAAAGAAAACTAAAATTTTTGATGTTATAATGAGAATAATAACTAGAATGTAATGTTAGTAATGTTAATATATGGTCATTGCTAACTATTTTAATGTAAATCTAATTAATTGAAGTGACTGTAAAGTTATAATTGGTTATAAACTATAAATAAGGAAATACATTAAATGTTGAAATGATAGGCAATCAAATAGAATTGGCTAATATTGAATATGAAATCAGTGATGTTGTTTGAATGCTGTTGATAACTATTTAATGTAGTTTCAAATCAATTGAAATAAATTGTAGGTTGACTTGGTTATAATCGTATATAATGAAATAAATTAAATGATGTAGTTAATGGTGAACTTGTATGTAATTAATTGAAATAGGTTAATATTGAATACAAAACCATTTTGGGTAAGAAAATTATAACCCTTGGTTGTAAAGAATAAGGTAATGTGTATGAATTATTATTATAAACGATTGTATTAACTATTTTCTCATTAATTTATCGGTTTGAATATTGAATGGGTAATTAATGGAATTAAGGCAATTGAATGTTGGTTTTAATGTTGGAATTGTATGTCAGTAATTGAAATAATTGTAAAGTTATTTGGTGATAAGTTGAAATAAGGAAATGAATTAAATGTTATATAAAAAGGGGAATATTATATGAATTAATGGAAAATTGAGTATAATCAGGGTTGTGTAAGTAGTCATAACATTTATTGTTGACAATAAACTTATAAATGTGATTAAGTAAGTAAAAGGTAATTAATGAATTTGTCATTTATCATTTGTCATTTATCACCTATTTATTTAATCCATTGAAATTAAATTGAAAATCAATTGAAATTAATCAAATTACTTATTGTAGTTAATATGAATTAAAGTGATAACTATAGAAGATTGAGGTAATGAAATGGTAAACCAACGTAAAGTATATCCATAAGATGATAATTGATTGAATAATAAGATGATAATTGATTGAATAATAAGATGAAAATCAAAATAAATATATATTGGAATTTAAGTTAATTAATGAATTTGTTGTCATTAATTTGACTTGGAATCTTTCAATAAAAGGGAAAGAGAATTTAATTGAAATTAATGGCGTTTAATGAAAGAATGTTCGTTTGTTAGGATCCGTTCTAAAGTGTAATTTTGAAACTAATTACAATTATGTCGATTTGGAATCTTTCAATTTAAAAGAGTAAAAAAAGAGAAACATTAATTTTAATTAATGGATTTAACGAAAGAAACATACATTATTGTTAAAATAAAAAGAATGTTTTAATGAAAATAAAACAAACATTTTCATTTTGAAGGTAAAAGTAATTTTATAAAAAGAAGAAAAAAAACGAATTTTAAAACAATAATTTACAGTCATTAAATATCAATTTGAGGCTGTATATAAGTGATTTTAACACTAATCTTGAAATTTAAATTAATTAACTTTTTAGGTTTCGTGATTGCGCTCTGAGAAAAACTTTATTTTGAAAAAAAAACTTGAATTTGAGTTCCGGATCATCTTTTATTTTATGTAATGTTACATTGGTTGTTGTATTCAAATTTATTTATTTTATGTTAATTATGTTTAAACGGGTGTAAAAAATATATATTTGGTGCTAATATATTTAATTGAGTTGAACATGCAATTAATTAGATCCTAAGTGGTCCCTTTATTTCCTTATTATTCAATACACCTGCCACTATTTCCACATTTTGGTTTTATTGCAATTTTTTGATGTAGTTGAAATGTGAATTCATATCCTTTCTCATTCTTCTGTTTTGTTTATTTTATTACCCAAAGCATTTACTTAGATCATATAGCTTCATTTTATTTGTCCCTTCCATACCTATTTCATTTGTTACTTCCCTTTTCTTTTTTTGTTTCATATCATATCTCATTCTTTCCCTTAGAACTTCATTATTTTTCAAACATCAGGGCCTCTATTTTTTTCTCTCAAAGTCTTAATTTCAACATAGCTTTATACCTCCACTTAGTTACTACCAATTCTATTTTACTGAAGCTATGTTCAAAACAAGAAAAAAGTGTGAGCATCTATTTCTTCCTCAACCACATTCGCACCTTTCCTCATCACCTTGCCTTCTTTTGCAAGAAGCCTTCAAAAAAAATGAACAATGAGAATTAGCTTTCATGGTTTTGGCTTTCTACTCCTTGCCTTTGTTTTGGGTACATCAAATTTAAAAACGTGAGTTATTAAAGTTTTTTATTTTAATAATTAATGTGTACGTAATTTTTTTAATATATCCTTATAACCTGAATATCTTCCATATACGAGCTCCGATACATGCATAGTTTCTTCCGTTGGACTCGTATTGCAATTCCTAACGACATGAAATAGGTTTGGCTGAGTTTGGAGACTGTTGGAAAAGCATCTTTGTTTTGATTTTTGCGTTCTAAATATCAAAGGTGAGTGTTTTGATCCACTCATGAATACTAAATTATCTTATGTTAGTTAAATTAAATTTATGATGTGATTAGAAATTTATTGATTGCTGTTTGGTATTTTTAGATTGTCATTTAAGTTAAATTTGAATTTATATTGAATTGAATTGCGATTTAATTAATATTGAATATAAATTGCTAGTTAAACACCTGATAATGATAATCAATTGATTGTTGTGATTTATTGGCTGATTTGGATGTTGGATTGTGATGGTTGTTATCGGTTGACATTTTGGATGATTGAATGTTATTTATGTATACATCTCTGTTATCACTATGGATTGAAATAATAACCCGAGCGGTTTCCATTGGGTTGGAAACTTTGATTTTGGATACTGGTTGAAATGACATATACCCATATAATTTCTTGAATTTGGATTATTTATTGGAATTGAATTATTTGAAAGGTTTAAGTTTTAAATTTAAACTTCGGATTTATTCCAATTATAACGATTAAGATTGGTATTTCGAATTATTTGAAATCTTTTAAATAATCATATCCACATTATACACTTGATAGGAGATGAAAATCCCGTAACGTCTTCGAAGCCATTACAGTAATATTTCTATTCTACTTATTTTGATTTGACTTACATAAGATCTTTTAGTCCTAACTCGAGTGTTTTGTCTTTTCATTACGCTCGGGTCAGTCTGAGCTTTTCAATGTATTGAAGACCATTTTATTTTGGAGGATGAAGACGGAGATGAGTCTACTATTCATTATTAATTATTCTACTACATCATGTGTTCCGCTGCATTATTTATTTATTTCTACTATATGTATAACTCTGATTTGTATTGTAAAAGTGTAATCAAATGTCATTTATAAAACAACTTCATGAACTGTTTATTTGATTATTATATTTTGTCATTCCGCTGCAAGATTCTGTGTTTTGTTTTTCCTTCTTTTCTATTATTTTCTAATTTATCCCATTGACAATCCTCCCTTTTGATTGGTTTGAGTTGACATGTGTGGTTTATTGTCGATTTAAACCGTCCAAAAAGGTGGGTCGTTACAGTTGGTATCAGAGCCAGGTTTTGACATACCTTAGCCTGTTGGGGTTAACTCATTAGAGATAGGGTAGTAATACCCTAGAATGAGTTGTCTAAGTGTATATTTACGAGAGCGCATATTTGTTAGTGATATAAAATATTTTATATGAGTTTTGAAATGAATAATTTTTCCTAATATTATATGTTATATAAGGGGATAAATTTTTTATAACCAATATGGTTATTTGTAATGCGTTTGATTTATGAAATGGTAATATTTAATTATTATCATTTATAGTGTGATTTGTTGTATTTAGTCAGTTTATAAGCATTTACTATTATTGTTGATTGAATTTATGGACTGAACACTAGTTTAATAATGGCGCATTAAAGAGAATAAAATGAATAATTAGGATAATTGGTTATGAAATTGAAATGTTTGGTTGTGAATATTGTTGTTTGTTGATTGGTAGTTTCAACTACTGAAATAAAATGGAATATTTGGATATTTGAATAGTTGGAAACTTCTGAATTAATATATGAGTTGAAACTTAGAAATTGTGTTGAATTATGCAGTTGAATTTGATAACCTTAATTTGTTTAAAAGAAAAGGGGAACTAATTGGATAAACAAATATGAACTAAAAGTGAAATGATTATAAATAAAGTCATGACTTGTAAATTGTTTAGGAAATAAATGGATGTTGCAATAAATGGTTATAATTAAAGTGTGATAACTTTAAACTCGAGTAATGTCTTATAAAAAGGAGTTAAGCCTTTATAAATTGGTCATAAACTTAAGGAAATTTCTTATGAAATGATTCGCAACAGTATCAAATGAGAAATATTACATGTGAAAATGAATGTAACGTAAAATGAAGAGAAATATAAGCAATGTTCGAGAATGAATATATTAATGTTCTATATTAAATGGAGAAATTATGTAAAACAAACATTTAAGTATGAAGTGATATTTGTGTTAATAAATGAGATTTATAATGAGGTTAAATTGAAAATGTAACTGTGATGAAATAAATTGGAGTAAATATGTAAGTTGTAGCTATATTGCTTTATTTACATAATCAATTTGATCCAGATTTGAGTACACAAGTTCGAGGTGAATTACACCATTTCGTGTTAGGATTTTTCATTCGATTCTTAATGGCGAATATTTGATATGGATTTTGGTTTGATTCTAGAATTCTCTATCATAGTATATGGTTATGTAAGGAGAATGATGGTTTCTAGTCAAGAAACTGTAATATCCCGGAAATTTGGGGCAATATCAATTTAATAATCTGTTTAAATAATTAAATTGATTTGATAATCTTTGATAATAAATTTGAATTGGTTTAATAATCTAATTAAATAAATATTTAATTAGTGAATTTTACTAATAAAATGATTTCTATTTATAATGTATATATATATGTATATATTGTAAATAGATAAGCTTGGGTTTGAAATTTAAATAATAAATAAATTCTTGTTTTAAAATTTCTAATATACATCTTTGATAGTTTGGAAATTTTGATATTAAGCTTTTCAAAGCTATTTAAACAAAATAACTATATGGTTTTAAATAAGATTTATAATAAGGTTATTTTATTTTCTTTTTGAAATATTGCTTAATAAATAAGATTTAAGAGTATATATATATAGATAAGTAATTTATAAATTAAGTAAAGGCTTTTTATTTACATTTAAAATAAATACAAATTTCCATAAAGACATGTGTAAATTCCTAAGGCTAAGTAATAACAAGTGTTAACAAATAAAAAATGGTTAGTGACAAATGTCAAAGTTTTGTATTTTTGTTTTTCTTTTAATTAAATAAATCATTTCTACTTATATAAACACATGCTTTCATTCCATTCTCTTTTCTATTTCTTTTTCAAAGCTAAAGAAAACTTTCAGCCTGTAAACAAAAAATTCCCAAAGACAATAATCTTTCTCAAAACCAAAAAAAAAAAAAAAGATCTGCAATTCATTTCAAAAACAATCTTATAATCATTCCTCTCAAACCTGAAAGCTCCTTCAACTCTGCAATGCATTTCTTCAATCTGAAAGTCTTCAGCTTGCATTTTTCAAATCTGAAAATCTGTAAAACATCTTCTTCAAAACCATAATCATCTTTCTCAAATATCCTGTAATTCATATTCAAATCAAAGGCAAAGTTTTTTAGCCCACATTGTAAATCTGAAATCAAAACAAAACCTGCAGTTTCTTCAAATCTGGAAACAAGCAATAACCTGGAATCTAAAGCATTACCTCAACAAGATAAATGGCATGCAATGCAAGTTTCCAGCAAGCAATGCAAGCTTCCAAATCAAACATTCAAGTTAAAAGTTTAAGAAGCAAAAGGCATCTCAGTAAAAAGTTCAAAAGCTTTTCAAAACATATCTGGAAGCTCTGTCTTCTTCAAATTAGGTGAGTAACAATTTTTGTTAAAATAACTTAAGTATAATTGTGTTGAATGCTTAATTCTGTGATAAATATTGTTTTGATGTGAATGTTTATAGATGATTCTGCATGTACATGAATGTATATAGGTGTGTATGTTGTTTGTATCAGTGTGTCTCTGTTATTTTGAAATTCCAGGCTCCAGTTTGATATAAAATCATTATCCCATGATCTAGTGTTAATTTGGATTTAATATTTAAACAAAATATGTTTGTTTTACCATAAACTAAAGTTTAAAATTTAAATTAAGTCAAATTCAAACCTGAGTGTCTCTGTAACCAAAAAAATAACAGAGCAATATTATAAAAAAGTGAAATTCCAAACTGGGTAATTTATAAATTCAGGATTATATATGGAATACATAAACTACAACATGATTTTTAGCATTAATATCATAATTTTTAGTTTAGTATTAAAGGAGCAGTTCTGGTTTAAGTTAGAAATGAATTTTTGGTAATTTTGATGATCTCAGTGAAATTGGGATGTTGTAATCTTCGGTAGTGATGGAGGAATGATCAAGGATATAAGGAAAATTACTGGAAATCGAATTAAAACATTGAGGAAGAAATGATTTAGAATTTGAATTTTTTAACCCTAGAAAATGAAGCTTGGAAGAATCGATCGTCGTGATCCCTGTAGTGGATCGAGTTCGTCGAGTTTTTGGGAATGAGTAGTAGTCACGTAGACGGTGTCGCGGCCGAAAGGGTTGACCTGCAGATGATCGGAACGGCGAGCTTTGGGTGATGACAGGCTTTGGCGAATTCGAACTGATGAGTTCCAGGCCTGGGAGGTGATCGAATTTCGAATTCGAGCAGTGATCGAAGAAATCGCGATCGTGATATGGTGTAGGGATGAACGTCGAGATGGTGGAGTCGTCGTAGATGACCGGAGTTGACGCTGATGATCGTGCACGTGCACACGATTGGGATATCTGGTGAAGCCTGGGTTTTAACAGAGGAAGGTCTTGAGATTTTCAAGTGTTTGCGTGAGAGGCTCGAAGTTTTTAGGCAGGCAACTCGAAGTAAATTTTAGGGGTCTCGTGAACATTTGTGTTGCCAGGCTTTTAAAAGCCTGTATGTTTTAAATTTAAACAGAATTTAAATTTGTAAAGAGATATGAAAACAGAATGTTTAAATCTAAGTTAATCTGGAAAAGTATAAATCTGTATCTCAGATTTTAAAATAAAAGCAGTTTTTAAATTAAATTGTTTTAATAATTTTAATTGTTTAAAATGTATATTATATGGTTAGAATTTAAAAGTAAATTCAATTTAAATTCTTTAAGTTCTTTTATAAGATGAGTATTTCTTTAACTTGTAAATAAAAGAGTTTTAGAAATGATGTTTAAAACATTGATAAAGATAATTTGTTTTCATTTTGAATCTTTAAATTTAAATGAAATTTTGAAGATAAAATTTAAGTAAATTAATTTAAAATACTTTGTAAATGATAACTTGATTTTCAATAAGAACAAAGTTTATCTTAAAGGAATTAAAGATTTGTGTTCATTAAATTAATTAGGAAATTTAATGGATAATTAATTTGTTTGATTAATTAATCATTTGGATTAATTAAATAAGTAATTAAAGGTTTAAACTAATTTATTTATGATTAAGATTAATTAATTAGGGATGATTAATTTGTAATTAAGGATTATAAATTAGAGTATTAATTAATGGTTAGGAATTAATTAATAAGTAATTAAATATTAATTAAGTTATGGTTAACACTTAATTAATTAAATAATTAAAGGTTAATAAATTGGTTATTAAGATTTATTAATTTGGAATTAATAATAATTAATCTAAGTTAATTACTTAAGAAAAGTAACTAAAGAGTTATTAATAGTTAATGAAGTCATTAATTATGGATTATTAAATAATTAATTAATGTGGTTAATTTTAAAAATTAATTAGATTAATTAATTTAAAGATAATCAATTATAGAATTTGTTTAAATGAATTACTTAATGGAAGTAATTAAGGAATTAATTACTCATTGTAATTAATTGAGTTAATTTGATTTATTAAGTTAATTAATTAATTTTAATTAATTTAGAATAATCAAGAGATGATTTGATAATAATTACTTAATATAATTAATAAGGTATGATTATCTAGGGAAGTAAATAATAGATAATTACTGGAAGTAATTAAGTGAATGATGATGTATTAATGGAAGTAATTTGAGTTTAATTACTTGTGAATTAATCAAGGGATTAATTAAAGGATAATTAATTAAGGAGTAATTAATTTATGAAGTGGAGTAATTAAGGGAAGTTAATTACTAAGTGAGATTAATCAAAGGTGGTTAATAAATGTGACTAATTAAAGATTAATTATTAAATATAATTAATTTAAATGGAGTAATTAATTAAGAGTAATTAAAGATTATTAATTAATTAATATAATTAATAATGTAATTAAGGATTGATTAATTAAGATTAATTAATCAATAATAAGTGATCAAAAAGTAATTAATTAATTATAATTAATTAAGCATTAATGTAATTAAGTATAGTTAATTAATAAATGAAGTAATTAAAGATTAATTACTGCGATGATTTAAGATAATTAATTTGTGAAATTAATTAAGTATTAATTACTTAAAGTAATTAAAGGGTAATTAATCAGGAATGATTAATTTAGATGGATACTTAGAGTAATGATTAATTAATTGGTTTAATTAATAATTAATTAAGCAGGATTTATAGGATGAAGTAATTAATTTAATTCACTTTAAATTAATTAGATATGATAAATCATTACTTAAGAATGGATGAATGATATTGAATGCTTTGCATTGTTGATATCTCTGATAAGAGATGTGCTGATCTATGATATAGATGTTTGGTTGGATTGAAATGATAATATGAATTATCTGTTTGGATGATAATATGGATTATCTATTGTAAATTATCTATCTGTGTGTAGTATAGATAAGAATTGAATTGTTTTAACCTTAAAACAACTTGGCCCTTAAAAGATACGTTTTGGATTTCGATGAGACCGGGATCGGGTTTCCGTATACCGGAATTCCAGGTCTGGAGACCCGAATACCACATCGATCCAAATTAACGATAGGTCGTGAATCTCAAGTGAAGATGAAGTTTCAGAATGCAAGGGTTATTGTCGTTAACTCTGAGGGTGATTCCAAAACGAGTGTAACGAAATAATGCCTTCGGTTTCGTTCGAACCCGGAACGAACTTGTATGGATTGAATGCTTTCAGAACATTGTCAGGTGGACGATGAGCATTCTAAGTGATATGTTCTGATTAAAGGTAATCGTAACCTCAAGCCTCATCAACCGGGAATGGCTAAAACAGGGGAGGTGCAGCAAGGCTTCGTGGGTAGCACCCACTGAGAGCAAGATAGATCCCTGTCTAGAGGTCCCTTTTCTTTTTATTCGGCTTAGTGTGTGGTTGGTCGCGCCAACTACGGGGTTATCTTGTTCGGAATTATCCAGTAAGGGATGGTTCCGGCTTTGTGTTGCAGGGGAGCGGGCGTACTCCTCGGTACGGTGATCTAGGCCACGTACTGTGACGGGCGGTACCCCAGTAGCCCTGCCATTGTATGGAAACCCATTCTTCCTACGTGCCCTTACGGTTTTGATTGTATAACCCACTTTGTGGCTAGTATGCTGGAATTTAATAATGTAACAATTTCAGCTATTTCATATTTATTTGAAAACCCTAGACCCTATTATAATATAACTGGATTTCCTATCAAATGTTTTGGTTAGCGTAAGGTAAAAACTTACCCATGTTTATTTGTGGGGAGTCTTACGTGATACCTTTTCTTTCTAAAGGTTTTGAAGTTAAGCAAGTTTAACCTGTTACTCACACCAGACCCATATCTGACCCAAGTGTTTATTTCTGTTTTATAAACTCTTGGGTACTCAAATTTTTACGAGTAGCCAAGGGATTCAGGTTTAGCTTTGACGAATATTCTGGAGGAGCAATGGAGCAGGAGGCTTCGGCGTTCGTAGATATAGTATTCCGCTGTGTTGATATCTGTGATAGTGTGTGTATTGTATTGAGTTGTAATAACTAGACAGATGTTTATAACTGTCTAGTATGTGATGTGTATCTGTGTAACTCTGATAATTGTTGTATACTATGTAATAGTTTATGTTATTAATATAAATTATTCATTCCGCTGTGAGATCGTTGTTGTTGTTTCTTTCTTTCTTCTCTTCTTTCTCTTTTCTATCCCTTTCTTTCTTCATAATGATGCGACTTTCTGGGCATAGGAAGTCGGGTCGTCACATTTGGTATCAGAGCATAGGTTGAGCGAATGCCTAAGCTTTTGGTTAAGTGAATATCAGAACACTAGGTTGAGTGAATACCTAGGTTCGGAAGGATTGTTCATTAGAGATAGGATCTGTAGCAACCTGTTGAGTCTGAGTATATATATACGAGAGCGCGTATTTGTTAGTTATATAAAATGGTTTTATATTGTGTTAATTGATCGGTTGAGTGGTATATGTATTGTGGTCAATACGAGTAGCTAACGTTATTGATAGGGATCTCTAAACACTTGGACCAGGCCAACGGACACAATATTGTTTTAAAAAGGTAGATGAAATAATTTTACCCAGATATAATTTCTATATAAAAAAAGTATCATTTTAAATGTATATGGTATTTGTAATGATTGGTTGAGATGATAATAATTTATCATCTAGGATTAGGAGTCTGAGTGTTGAGGTTGGAAGAGTATCTGTCGAGACTGTAAACCTAATACCGTCTCGAGTGAACTTTACAGTTGTGTAAGGATTTCACAATCTCTGAAGGAAACCTGTTAAGGTTCGGAGTTCATCTTAGGAGTTGGATGAGTAGAGTTGGATCTGTCGGAGAACAGAAGCGAGTGATGGTATCTCAGGTAATAGTAGCTGTGTGATGAGATGCAGTGACTATGGATGTTCCCGAAGATGTTTTCTTTGGAACAAGTTAATGAAGTGTGTCTGCTTCGGTGTTGTGGTTGAGTTCAGCATGGTATTTCTATTTGGTTTGGGTTCGAGTTTCTCGAAGAGCTTTGGAAAAGGAAGTCTTTGGCATTTGTGGCAGCAGTGCAGCTCGGAGTATTCTGTGCATTGGCAGGAAGTTTTCTGGCTGAGCAGTTTTTCTGAAGGTAGAGTTCAGAAGTAGTAGAGTGGATCCATTTCTTCGATAGATTGGATAGTTAAGTATAAGCTGTTCTGATTGGTAAAGAGAGAACAGTTTTCTTTGCAGTTAGGCTGGGTTGATCGCAAAAGTGACTTGCGATAGTTTGAGTATTCTCTTGAGTTATCTGAGATTTTCTGGGATGTGTTGTCCAGTTTGTGCTTGTGTTCTTCATCAGCATTTTCATTCTACTCCAGATCAGAATGGTGCAGCGGAAGTAGTTTGGCGAGTGCATCTGTTTGTCTTTTCCAGATAGGAGAAGTTAGTTCGGTCTTCTGATGTTGTGAGTAGATTTTTGTTTTGGATTATGGGTAGATTTTGAGAGGATCATTTTGTCGGGTTATTTTTGGTCTAGTTTGTTTCTAGAAGCATCGGCGAAGGTTGAGCTGATCAGAAAGGATTTGTAGGAAGCCGAGATCGTCTGAAGATTTTGTGGATAAGAGACGAAGGAATTTGAAATTCGAAGTTGGAGACTTCGTTGTTGTGAAGTTTTTCTCTGATTAAAGGGAGCTATAAGATTGGGTAAGTCTCGGAAGTCAGCTCCGAGTTGTTTTGGATCTTTTCTATGTTCTGATTTGGATAAGAGTTTGATCTACTGGATTGAATTGTCAGTTTGGATAACTGGAATTCAATGTATTTTACGTATCTCTGAGGGAGTACGTGTTTGATCTATCTCTGGTTTAGGAATCAGCAGTTCTGGAGGATTTGGTTGTTGAGTCAGACTCGTCTGTAGTCTGATATTCTGTTTAGTTTTGTAAATCTAGATAAGTAGGAGCTCTATAGCTTAGTATTGTTTGTTTGGATTGTTTGTAGAGCGAGTATCCCGGTATATATACTTGGGGAAACTCGAGGAAATTCTATTCAGATTTTTTTTCGCTAGATAGTTAGAATTGTTTGTTTGGACAATTGGTTGCTATGATTGTTAGCATATGGATGATAATACATCCTTGTGATTTAAAAAGATTATTAAATTACCTTTGTTTTAAATTTCGGGGACGAAATTATTTTAAGGGGGGAGGAATGTAATATCCCGGAAATTTGGGGCAATATCAATTTAATAATCTGTTTAAATAATTAAATTGATTTGATAATCTTTGATAATAAATTTGAATTGGTTTAATAATCTAATTAAATAAATATTTAATTAGTGAATTTTACTAATAAAATGATTTCTATTTATAATGTATATATATATGTATATATTGTAAATAGATAAGCTTGGGTTTGAAATTTAAATAATAAATAAATTCTTGTTTTAAAATTTCTAATATACATCTTTGATAGTTTGGAAATTTTGATATTAAGCTTTTCAAAGCTATTTAAACAAAATAACTATATGGTTTTAAATAAGATTTATAATAAGGTTATTTTATTTTCTTTTTGAAATATTGCTTAATAAATAAGATTTAAGAGTATATATATATAGATAAGTAATTTATAAATTAAGTAAAGGCTTTTTATTTACATTTAAAATAAATACAAATTTCCATAAAGACATGTGTAAATTCCTAAGGCTAAGTAATAACAAGTGTTAACAAATAAAAAATGGTTAGTGACAAATGTCAAAGTTTTGTATTTTTGTTTTTCTTTTAATTAAATAAATCATTTCTACTTATATAAACACATGCTTTCATTCCATTCTCTTTTCTATTTCTTTTTCAAAGCTAAAGAAAACTTTCAGCCTGTAAACAAAAAATTCCCAAAGACAATAATCTTTCTCAAAACCAAAAAAAAAAAAAGATCTGCAATTCATTTCAAAAACAATCTTATAATCATTCCTCTCAAACCTGAAAGCTCCTTCAACTCTGCAATGCATTTCTTCAATCTGAAAGTCTTCAGCTTGCATTTTTCAAATCTAAAAATCTGTAAAACATCTTCTTCAAAACCATAATCATCTTTCTCAAATATCCTGTAATTCATATTCAAATCAAAGGCAAAGTTTTTTAGCCCACATTGTAAATCTGGAATCAAAACAAAACCTGCAGTTTCTTCAAATCTGGAAACAAGCAATAACCTGGAATCTAAAGCATTATCTCAACAAGATAAATGGCATGCAATGCAAGTTTCCAGCAAGCAATGCAAGTTTCCAAATCAAACATTCAAGTTAAAAGTTTAAGAAGCAAAAGGCATCTCAGTTAAAAGTTCACAAGCTTTTCAAAACATATCTGGAAGCTCTGTCTTCTTCAAATTAGGTGAGTAACAATTTTTGTTAAAATAACTTAAGTATAATTGTGTTGAATGCTTAATTCTGTGATAAATATTGTTTTGATGTGAATGTTTATAGATGATTCTTCATGTACATGAATGTATATAGGTGTGTATGTTGTTTGTATCAGTGTGTCTCTGTTATTTTGAAATTCCAGGCTCCAGTTTGATATAAAATCATTATCCCATGATCTAGTGTTAATTTGGATTTAATATTTAAACAAAATATGTTTGTTTTACCATAAACTAAAGTTTAAAATTTAAATTAAGTCAAATTCAAACCTAAGTGTCTCTGTAACCAAAAAAATAACAGAGCAATATTATAAAAAAGTGAAATTCCAAACTGGGTAATTTATAAATTCAGGATTATATATGGAATACATAAACTACAACATGATTTTTAGCATTAATATCATAATTTTTAGTTTAGTATTAAAGGAGCAGTTCTGGTTTAAGTTAGAAATGAATTTTTGGTAATTTTGATGATCTCAGTGAAATTGGGATGTTGTAATCTTCGGTAGTGATGGAGGAATGATCAAGGATATAAGGAAAATTACTGGAAATCGAATTAAAACATTGAGGAAGAAATGATTTAGAATTTGAATTTTTTAACCCTAGAAAATGAAGCTTGGATGAATCGATCGTCGTGATCCCTGTAGTGGATCGAGTTCGTCGAGTTTTTGGGAATGAGTAGTAGTCACGTAGACGGTGTCGCGGCCGAAAGGGTTGACCTGCAGATGATCGGAACGGCGAGCTTTGGGTGATGACAGGCTTTGGCGAATTCGAACTGATGAGTTCCAGGCCTGGGAGGTGATCGAATTTCGAATTCGAGCAGTGATCGAAGAAATCGCGATCGTGATATGGTGTAGGGATGAACGTCGAGATGGTGGAGTCGTCGTAGATGACCGGAGTTGACGCTGATGATCGTGCACGTGCACACGATTGGGATATCTGGTGAAGCCTGGGTTTTAACAGAGGAAGGTCTTAAGATTTTCAAGTGTTTGCGTGAGAGGCTCGAAGTTTTTAGGCAGGCGACTCGAAGTAAATTTTAGGGGTCTCGTGAACATTTGTGTTGCCAGGCTTTTAAAAGCCTGTATGTTTTAAATTTAAACAGAATTTAAATTTGTAAAGAGATATGAAAACAGAATGTTTAAATCTAAGTTAATCTGGAAAAGTATAAATCTGTATCTCAGATTTTAAAATAAAAGCAGTTTTTAAATTAAATTGTTTTAATAATTTTAATTGTTTAAAATGTATATTATATGGTTAGAATTTAAAAGTAAATTCAATTTAAATTCTTTAAGTTCTTTTATAAGATGAGTATTTCTTTAACTTGTAAATAAAAGAGTTTTAGAAATGATGTTTAAAACATTGATAAAGATAATTTGTTTTCATTTTGAATCTTTAAATTTAAATGAAATTTTGAAGATAAAATTTAAGTAAATTAATTTAAAATACTTTGTAAATGATAACTTGATTTTCAATAAGAACAAAGTTTATCTTAAAGTAATTAAAGATTTGTGTTCATTAAATTAATTAGGAAATTTAATGGATAATTAATTTGTTTGATTAATTAATCATTTGGATTAATTAAATAAGTAATTAAAGGTTTAAACTAATTTATTTATGATTAAGATTAATTAATTAGGGATGATTAATTTGTAATTAAGGATTATAAATTAGAGTATTAATTAATGGTTAGGAATTAATTAATAAGTAATTAAATATTAATTAAGTTATGGTTAACACTTAATTAATTAAATAATTAAAGGTTAATAAATTGGTTATTAAGATTTATTAATTTGGAATTAATAATAATTAATCTAAGTTAATTACTTAAGAAAAGTAACTAAAGAGTTATTAATAGTTAATGAAGTCATTAATTATGGATTATTAAATAATTAATTAATGTGGTTAATTTTAAAAATTAATTAGATTAATTAATTTAAAGATAATCAATTATAGAATTTGTTTAAATGAATTACTTAATGGAAGTAATTAAGGAATTAATTACTCATTGTAATTAATTGAGTTAATTTGATTTATTAAGTTAATTAATTAATTTTAATTAATTTAGAATAATCAAGAGATGATTTGATAATAATTACTTAATATAATTAATAAGGTATGATTATCTAGGGAAGTAAATAATAGATAATTACTGGAAGTAATTAAGTGAATGATGATGTATTAATGGAAGTAATTTGAGTTTAATTACTTGTGAATTAATCAAGGGATTAATTAAAGGATAATTAATTAAGGAGTAATTAATTTATGAAGTGGAGTAATTAAGGGAAGTTAATTACTAAGTGAGATTAATCAAAGGTGGTTAATAAATGTGACTAATTAAAGATTAATTATTAAATATAATTAATTTAAATGGAGTAATTAATTAAGAGTAATTAAAGATTATTAATTAATTAATATAATTAATAATGTAATTAAGGATTGATTAATTAAGATTAATTAATCAATAATAAGTGATCAAAAAGTAATTAATTAATTATAATTAATTAAGCATTAATGTAATTAAGTATAGTTAATTAATAAATGAAGTAATTAAAGATTAATTACTGCGATGATTTAAGATAATTAATTTGTGAAATTAATTAAGTATTAATTACTTAAAGTAATTAAAGGGTAATTAATCAGGAATGATTAATTTAGATGGATACTTAGAGTAATGATTAATTAATTGGTTTAATTAATAATTAATTAAGCAGGATTTATAGGATGAAGTAATTAATTTAATTCACTTTAAATTAATTAGATATGATAAATCATTACTTAAGAATGGATGAATGATATTGAATGCTTTGCATTGTTGATATCTCTGATAAGAGATGTGCTGATCTATGATATAGATGTTTGGTTGGATTGAAATGATAATATGAATTATCTGTTTGGATGATAATATGGATTATCTATTGTAAATTATCTATCTGTGTGTAGTATAGATAAGAATTGAATTGTTTTAACCTTAAAACAACTTGGCCCTTAAAAGATACGTTTTGGATTTCGATGAGACCGGGATCGGGTTTCCGTATACCGGAATTCCAGGTCTGGAGACCCGAATACCACATCGATCCAAATTAACGATAGGTCGTGAATCTCAAGTGAAGATGAAGTTTCAGAATGCAAGGGTTATTGTCGTTAACTCTGAGGGTGATTCCAAAACGAGTGTAACGAAATAATGCCTTCGGTTTCGTTCGAACCCAGAACGAACTTGTATGGATTGAATGCTTTCAGAACATCGTCAGGTGGACGATGAGCATTCTAAGTGATATGTTCTGATTAAAGGTAATCGTAACCTCAAGCCTCATCAACCGGGAATGGCTAAAACAGGGGAGGTGCAGCAAGGCTTCGTGGGTAGCACCCACTGAGAGCAAGATAGATCCATGTCTAGAGGTCCCTTTTCTTTTTATTCGGCTTAGTGTGTGGTTGGTCGCGCCAACTACGGGGTTATCTTGTTCGGAATTATCCAGTAAGGGATGGTTCCGGCTTTGTGTTGCAGGGGAGCGGGCGTACTCCTCGGTACGGTGATCTAGGCCACGTACTGTGACGGGCGGTACCCCAGTAGCCCTGCCATTGTATGGAAACCCATTCTTCCTACGTGCCCTTACGGTTTTGATTGTATAACCCACTTTGTGGCTAGTATGCTGGAATTTAATAATGTAACAATTTCAGCTATTTCATATTTATTTGAAAACCCTAGACCCTATTATAATATAACTGGATTTCCTATCAAATGTTTTGGTTAGCGTAAGGTAAAAACTTACCCATGTTTATTTGTGGGGAGTCTTACGTGATACCTTTTCTTTCCAAAGGTTTTGAAGTTAAGCAAGTTTAACCTGTTACTCACACCAGACCCATGTCTGACCCAAGTGTTTATTTCTGTTTTATAAACTCTTGGGTACTCAAATTTTTACGAGTAGCCAAGGGATTCAGGTTTAGCTTTGACGAATATTCTGGAGGAGCAATGGAGCAGGAGGCTTCGGCGTTCGTAGATATAGTATTCCGCTGTGTTGATATCTGTGATAGTGTGTGTATTGTATTGAGTTGTAATAACTAGACAGATGTTTATAACTGTCTAGTATGTGATGTGTATCTGTGTAACTCTGATAATTGTTGTATACTATGTAATAGTTTATGTTATTAATATAAATTATTCATTCCGCTGTGAGATCGTTGTTGTTGTTTCTTTCTTTCTTCTCTTCTTTCTCTTTTCTATCCCTTTCTTTCTTCATAATGATGCGACTTTCTGGGCATAGGAAGTCGGGTCGTCACAGAAACCATATCGAAGTCTGCATTTGGGAAGTCGAATGGACAATACTAGTTCAAAAGCGAACTTGTGTGATCGAGCGAGTGATCGAATGTGATTTGCAAAATGATGATATATGTACATCTTATGTTCTAATATTATTGATATGTTTTGATGCTGAAATTGAATGTTGCTGGGTTGGATATCTTTGTAATTTAAATTGGAATTTTCTTTTGTGCAAAACTACTATTAATTTAAAACCATTTTGAAAATCTATTTTCTTTTATTTTTCTTATACAAACTATTTTATTCTATTTTATTTACAAAACTATTTTACAAACTATCCTATTTACAAAAATATCTTACAAACTATTTTTTAGACAATTTTATATACCAACTATTTACAAACTATTTTATTTACAAAAACTATCTTACAGACTATTCTACGAACTATTTTATATACAAACTATTTTACAAACTATTTTATATACAAAACTATTTTATATAAACTATTCTAAATTCAAAAGCTTTTATAAAGCAAAGATGTTCAATCCCATATGGCACTTCATGCAGTGTAATTGATTTTGGAAAATTTTTGATTCTTATATAAGACGGACTTTATATAAGTATAAAGTGATTTTGAAAACTGTTGATTTTGGAAGGTATTTGACCTGAAAAGATAAATCTTATATATAACGGAATTTATATAAGAATGATTTGATATATTCCAGATTACTGATTTTGGAAAGTACTCTATCTGAAATGAAATCTTATATATAATGGAATTTATATAGGTGCGATATTTGAAGCTATGATTTTTAAAGGGTACTATATATATGGTATGTTATTATTTTGAAGTAAAAGGTATGAGGAAGTACCCTCCGCGAAGAAGTATAGTATGATATGCTTCGACCCAGATGGACTTGGGGAATCCAGGAATGGATTCGACCGATAAACCCTAATATACTTGGGTGAATTTAGAAATGGATTCGAATTGATATGGTTGTCCGGACTTAAACTCATGAGTTCCTTGATTTTTTTCCAGGGTAGATGGTTCTTTAGTTTACCCAATGGAGGCGCTTTCGATCCTGGGATCTGTTGTTTATGGATTTTCCGAGAAGGAAGTGCATCCATTGTGTAAATCATTGAATCAATAGTTACCCCTGCAGCAGGGGTCGATGGTCCGTTGTCTACGAAATGACTACGATGTTTTTCTAGAATCTGAAAGGTGGAAGGATCTTCTAGAAAGTTTTGTGTCCATTGCGTAAACATTGGATCAGCAGCGGGCTACTGCTATCGTAACATCATCATTTGACATCAGATTTTGAATGGTACTTCTCATACCTGTATTTTTTAGTATTTTTCACTGGGTGTTGAAACATGTCTACTAAGTACTTGGAGATTTCTAGTCTTATATCTGATTAACATACGACTAGAGTCTGCAAGAACGAGGATAAACTTGTTAAAACATCGAGTTATAGAAGTATTTTGATAAAGTATTATATAAAGAATATTTTGGTCATTTTTTTCATTTCTAAAGACTTTAAAAATGTTTAAAATATTGTTATTTATGTACAACATGGTTTAATAGTAAATCATTAGTGTTGTAAATATTATGAGAAGTTATTAATTAAATAAAACATATTTAAAGTTAATGATTATTGATTTATTAATGATGTTTAAAATTATTTTGAGATTTAAAACTAATAAAATTTATAAATAATGGATTTAAGGTTTTCAATAACTTCTTTTTAAATATAAATAGTGATGTAAATAATTGTTTTAAAATAGTTTACACATATTTATAAAGACGTTATTTAAAAAAATTTATGTGGTATTTATAAATGAAGCAAGAAATTTTACGAATGAATTATTTTTCGTAAAATATTAAAGATAATGATTTTCAAATGAAGTTTTCAAATGAATGTTTCGAATAAAATTTATATAAGTTTCTTTGAATGTATAATTTAAAGATATTATATAAATGGGAAAAAAATTGATTTGCGAAGTTTTATGTATAGTAATAAACTTACCAATAAATTTGAATCTCAATTTTGGAACTATGGTTTGAAATATTTACTTGATTTCGATGCACTAACAGTAAATTTATAGATCTATTCACTATTTGAATTTTTATATTAAACCATAATAAATGTTTTTCCATGATTTGAATATTTATTTTAAACAAGTGTGTAAAATTAATTATGAAGATATGAAATTTTATACTTTGAATATTTAATGTAAGATTTGAGTATACTATTAGTTTCAGTTTAATAATCAAGGGTTATACTTATTTTAAAATATGAGTCTAATAAATTATTAGATTTATGGAACTTTATAAAAAAAGGGCTTATCATAATGTTTTAATAAACTTCTAACATTGTTTAAACTTTTAGAAAATTCTTGCATAATGCTATGAAGATGTTTTAAGTATATCTTATATCCTTACTAAGTGAATGAGGTTAAATGTTTTAATTGAATTTTTAGATATATTGAAATATTTCTTTTCTCTTCAAGGGTGAATACCAAATACTTATGTAACATTCAATTACATTCCAAATATATTTATATATATATAACTTACCACAAATGTTTAATAAGTTGAAATGTTAATAGAATATTATACAAGTTAAACTTAAGTAATGGAAGTGTTTAATGAAATTATTTCTAAATAAGAATTTTGATGTACAAGAAATGTTATGAACGTAAGTTAATATTGTGAAATAATTTATGTAAGTACATGAAAGAAAAAGAAAAGGACATTATATGAAAAAAAATGAACAGTAATGATGTAAAAAGAAACCAATTGAATAAACTTAAATATTGTGTTGAAATTATAGGTTGTTTTGGCTTATGGGATGTTAGGAAAGGATACTTCTAACTGTATAAGGATGTATAGATAATCAATCAAGTAATTATCTAAGGTTGTTGAGCATAGGGTACACTTAATAGTTTAATTATCATCTTGTACGATTAAAATTTTCTAAACCTGAACAAATCATTAGTTTGGTTTCTATGGACGTATGATTGATTCCTTTGTTACATATGGTGGTCGTGTTGTTTGTTTGCATGTGACTATTATTATGTTGTGTTGATTTGTTTGTTATTAATTGAAACAACTTAAATATATCTATTTTCACGTAATTATTAATTTCTTTGGATTTTATAAGTGAAGTACATGTTTATGGAAGCAATAGCTACTACCTTTTGTTTTATAAATTAAGCGTTGTTTGCCCGACAAATAAGTACATTTTTGGACTATGGGTTTCTATCAATATTATATTGTTTTCTCATGGTTTGGGATGTTTATTTTTGAAATATGATATATATATATATATATATATGGTAATTATTGATATTATTATCTCTCCCGAACCTCTCCGTACAAAGGAGACTCTACCGAAATTTTCCGTGAATTTTAGACTTAGAGATTTTGTGAAAAGTGAAATATTTTCAAACTTTGGTAGACTTGAATATGAAAATTTACTTGTTATTAATTTTATATTGTATTTAAATTACTTAATTGTGAAAATTAATTGTTTATAAATAGAATACTTTGAATAAAATATATTGATTCCTTATTTCCTCCTTTTCAATTTTCGAGGACGAAAAGTTTTGAGTGGGGGAGAGTGTAACGACCCGTATTTTTCGATAATTAAAATATTAATTAAAAAAGATTTTAGAATTTTATATTGAAAGGAAACTAAAATTTTTGATGTTATAATGAGAGTAATAACTAGAATGTAATGTTAGTAATGTTAATATATGGTAATTGCTAACTATTTTAATGTAATTCCAATTAATTGAAGTGACTGTAAAGTTATAAACTATAAATAAGGAAATAGATTGAATATTGAAATTATATGTAATCAATTAGAATTGGCTAATATTGAATATGAAATCAGTGATGTTGTTTGAATGCTGTTGATAACTATTTAATGTAATTTCAAATCAATAGAAATAAATTGTAGGTTGACTTGGTTATAATTATAAATAATGAAATAAATTAAATGATGTAGTTATTGGTGAACTTGTATGTAATTAATTGAAGTAGGTTAATATTGAATACAAAACCATTTTGGATAAGCAAATTATAACCCTTGGTTGTATAGAATAAGGTAATGAGTATGAATTATTATTATAAACGATTGTATTAACTATTTTCTCATTAATTTATCCGTTTGAATATTGAATGGGTAATTAATGGAATTGAGGTAATTGAATGTTGGTTTAATGTTGGAATTGTATGTCAGTAATTGAAATAATTGTAAAGTTATTTGGTGATAAGTTGAAATAAGGAAATGAATTAAATGTTATATAAAAGGGGGAAAATTATATGAAATTAATGGAAAATTGAGTATAATCAGGGTTGTGTAAGTAGTCGTAACATTTGTTGTTGATAATAAACTTATAAATGTGATTAAGTAAGTAAAAGGTAACATTTGTCATTTATCACCTATTTAGTTAATCCATTGAAATTAAATTGAAAATCAATTGAAATTAATCAAATTACTTATTGCAGTTAATATGAATTAAAGTGATAACTATAGAAGATTGAGGTGATGAAATGGTAAACCAACGTAAAGTATATCCATAAGATGATAATTGATTGAATAATAAGATGAAAATCAAAATAAATATATATTAGAATTTAAATTAATTAATGAATTTGTTGCCGTTAATTTGATTTGGAATCTTTCAATAAAAGGGAAAGAGAATTTATTTGAAATTAATGACGTTTAATGAAAGAATGTTTGTTTGTTAGAATCTGTTCTAAAGTGTAATTTTGAAACTAATTACAATTATGTCTATTTAGAATTTTCAATTTAAAAGAGTAAAAAAAAGAAACATTAATTTTAATTAATGGATTTAACGAAAGAAACATACATATTGTTAAAATAAAAAGAATGTTTTAAAGAAAATAAAATGAACATATTCATTTTGAAGGTAAAAGTAATTTTATAAAAAGAAGAAAAAAAACAAATTTTAAAACCATAATTTACAGTCATTAAATATCAATTTGAAGCTCTCTATAAGTGATTTTAACACTAATCTTGAAATTTAAATTAATTAACTTTTTAGGTTTCGTGATTGCGCTCTAAGAAAAACTTTATTTTGAAAAAAAAACTTGAATTTTAGTTCCGGATCATCTTTTATTTTGTGTAATGTTACATTGGTTGTTGTATTCAAATTTATTTATTGTATGTTAATTATGTTTAAACGGGTGTAAAATATATATATTTGGTGTTAATATATTTAATTGAGTTGAACATGCAATTAATTAAATCCTAAGTGGTTCCTTTATTTCCTTATTATTCAATACACCTGCCACTATTTCCACATTTTGGTTTTATTGCAATTTTCTGATGTAGTTGAAACATGAATTCACATCCTTTCTCATTCTTCCGTTTTGTTTATTTTATTACCCAAAGCATTTACTTAGATCATATAGCTTCATTTTACTTGTCCCTTCCATACCTATTTCATTTGTTACTTCCCTTTTCTTCTTTTGTTTCATATCATATCTCATTCTTTCCCCTAGAACTTCATTATTTTTCAAGCATCAGCGCCTCTAATTTTTTTTCCCAAAGTCTTAATGTCAACATAGCTTTATACCTCCACTTAGTTACTACCAATTCTTTTTTACTGAAGCTATGTTCAAAAAAAGAAAAAAAGTGTGAGCATCTATTTCTTCCTCAACCACATCCGCACCTTTCCTCATCACCTTGCTTCTTTTGCAAGAAGCCTTCAAAAAAATGAACAACGAGAATTAGCTTTCATGGTTTTGGCTTTCTACTCCTTGCCTTTGTTTTGGGTATATCAAATTTGAAAACGTGAGTTATTAAAGTTTCTTATTTTAATAATTAATGTGTACGTAATTTTTTTAATATATCCTTATAACCTGAATATCTTCCACATACGAGCTCCGATACAAGCGTAGTTTTCTCCGTTGGACTCGTATTGGAATTCCTGACGACATGAAATAGGTTTGGCTGAGTTTGGAGACTATTGGAAAGGCATCTTTGTTTGTAGTTTTGCGTTCTAAATATCAAAGGTGAGTGTCGTATTACAGTAATATTTATTATTCTATTCTACTTATTTTTATTTGACTTAAATAAGACCTTTTAGTCCTGACTCGAGTGTTTTGTCTTTTCATTACGCTCAGGTCAGTTTGAGATTTTTAGTGTATTGAAGACCATTTTATTTTGGAGGTTGAAGACGGAGATAAGTCTACTATTTATTATTAATTATTCCACTACATCATGTGTTTCGCTGCATTATTTATTTATTTATTTCTTCTATATGTTTAACTCTGATTTGTATTGTAAAAGTGTAATCAAATATCATTTGTAAAACAGCTTCATGAACTGTTTATTTGATTATTATATTTTCTCATTCCGCTGCAAGATTCTGTGTTTTGTTTTTCCCTCTTTTGTATTATTTTCTTATTTACCCCATTAATAATCCTGCCTTTTGAATGGTTTGAGTTGACATGTGCGGTTTATTATTGATTTAAACTGTCCAAAAAGGTGGGTTGTTACACAAATATGAAGTACAGAGGGTTGTTGCTGCATGGTGATGCTTTTTTTAGATGTGCAGTGTCGTATTATGTTGATCTTGCTAAGGAACATCATGGGGTAGTCGTTTCTTTATGCGGGGAGAACAGATGCTTTTGTCGGATGCCTACCGAGTCGTGACAAAGTAATACGGGGGAAGAGGTTGGATGACCAGGGTATTGGCAAGCAAGGAAAGATGGAGGGCATGGACGGGCTGGGAAAGACGAATCTCTAAGGCTATAACCTAGTCGTTTAATGACGAGATGAGGCGGAGTTGTCCCGAAAGTCCTTGGAATTTTATGGATAGAAATTATTTGGCGAGCCATTACTAGGATCCAAGAGATAGTGGGACGACCATGTATTTGAGATTTGAGCCCTCGAAAGTATGTTAGCAATTTTGGGCCAATTATGTCCGTGGTCGAGAAACATGGCGATGGCTTATATAGTCAGACCCTTATCTAACAGGCTTATTTTCTTTTATGAGAAATCCAACAGCATTTAGCCTTCCAAGTTCTCTTCTATGGGTAAAGGCAGATTTGCATTTATGTGAAATTAATGAAAATGACACATGTCATGATCCTATTGGTCATTACACATAATTATTTAAGATGGTTTCAGAGGTGTGACATTTGATGTAATGACACACTCAATTAAACCTCGAGGGTTGAGATCAATTCCTTCCCACGGTCTGAGA
Source organism: Allium fistulosum (assembly GCA_030737815.1). Taxonomy (NCBI): domain Eukaryota; kingdom Viridiplantae; phylum Streptophyta; class Magnoliopsida; order Asparagales; family Amaryllidaceae; genus Allium; species Allium fistulosum. The sequence continues at coordinate 368,960,107 of CM060902.1, read as the reverse complement.
CCCAAACCATCTTATTCTCTTTGTCGAACCTTTTTGAATTCGCCATTAGATATTAACTCAAGCTTTCTACTGTTAATACCCCAAGTATTGATTTTGATGACAACAACCATATAAATATTACTACTAATGTTTCTTTTAGTTGTGTAGTATTTTTAGAATTATCATTAAAACATTTTACAGAAATAAAAAAGAAAACTCGGTGCATGAAAATGAGTTATACATATGAAGATGAATTAGAGTAAATTAAAGAATTAGACTTACTGTAACGATCCAGATTTCGAACTAGTCAAAATCGCCAAAAAACCCGTCCGTTCTAAAACTACGAATGAAAGCTATCAACTTAATACACAATATTTGATAAATATTCAACATTACTAAATGTATAGGATAAAACTTTCAATTATACAAGTTATCAGAGTGATCATTTATTCTACAGTGTGCTTTAATACAAACCCAAAATCAAATACCACAAATAAACTGTAAACCTACTGCTACACAACTTTGAGGAGAAACAGCAATATCCTTACCTGCAAACTAAATAAACAATGTAAATGTGGAATAGTAAGCAGAAAAGATATAATAATATAAAACTAATAACAACCAATAAAAAGAAAAGTAGGAAAATTTTATACTATTATTGGGGATGCATCACTACCACTTGTGACTGCCTACGTACCCCTATCTAATTGGGTACCCAATTAGATATAGGATCAAGGCAACGTAGTTCTCCTACTACAAATAGGATTCATGGAGCCTACGATGCACAAACAATATGAAATTCCCAAAACTACCTACTTAGACTTAATCTTCACTTTTAGTTTTTTAAAATTTAATTAACTTTATTATTTTCAAAAATAATTTCCTTTGAAAATACTTCTTTTCGAACTAAATTCTCGATTTTATTTCAAATCAATTTGAAATAATAATATATACATCGTTTGTATCAAACTATTCTTTAGTTCAGAACTTAAAACAAATCAGTTTGAAATATATAATTAGAAAGCCAAAATACTATTATAAAAGCATATCAAAGTATATGCAACCAAATCAGGAGGCTTCTCCCAATAACAAGGCAACTGGGTTCCAGGCTCTCTACAAATGAATAAACAAACAAAATATATCTCTCTATCAAAGAGCAGACTATACTAAGGGTTACAGAAACCCATTAAAGCCCACTTTTTAGTTATGGGTTACCTGAATTATCGGTAGCATAACAAATTATTTTATATCCCGAAGCAATAAATCATTTTCACTAATATTCAAAAATACTTTCAATCACAGTATTTTCATTTTCCAAAACCTTTTGAAAGTCATTTTAAAACTACCGGGTTTTAAGTTCTTGAAATTCTTTATTTATAAAACACATTTTATAAATATCTTTGTACAAATCACTTTTATTTAATACAACTTCAAAAAATTCATTTCCAAATATTTCTATTTCTTTAAACATTTCATAAACTTTCATATATGAAAACTAACTTTGAAAATAGTTCAATTGACGTCAAATTATTATAATTAATTAATGAACCAATATTATCGCTAAACACCTTTTAGTCAAATCGTGAAATAAATCACAAGGTGTTAGCCTACAATTATTTTCTACCCAGCCAGTGCATATGGATAATTAGTTGTCATAAACTGGTCGAGCAATGTCAATAATCGATAAATAAGAATCAGCACTCATAAACTGGCCGAGAGTAATCCAAACAACCAAATAATCAATCAACATTAATAATAAATAGCAACACATCTAATAATTTATTAACAATCAATGTCAAACAGATCAATTATTGAATAATAATAAATCTGCACAGATTATAATAGCAGAATGAGGATTTGTTCTGCTAATAACTTGTCACTAATATTTTATCAATATTTTATACTTTTCTAAACGTTTCAATAAACTAGACTAGTGTTTTCTATTTGTCAATACAAATGTAACGTCGAAGATGGCGGGTTAAACGAACTACGTATGGGGTAAACGGACTACGTATGGGGTAGTTAAACATTTTTAAAGTTAAACTTTTTAGTAACTAAAATCAAACTAATTTAATTATAACTAATATTTATAAACTACTCTCACCCCAAGGTTCAAAGGCCCAAACGCATGCATGTACTATCCACATCTCCATTTCGTTTCCATCTTGCGCCTACACACTATTATATATATGAAAATGAAGTTTTCATGCTTGCTCACGTTTCACTTCCTCAACGCGCCTATCCACCACTGCCCGCCATGCTCTTCCTCACTCCAATGCCTACTCACCCGCATCCAAGGCCCACACCACCTTTTATTCTTCCCCGTCTTGCACTACTACCATTCGCACATGCAATAGAATTTTCCCACCTTACTGATCAAAACACATGCGCATGCTACTATTTTTTCCACTAAAATTGTACACATTTTCATGCATGCAACTCCTCTCTAATGCACCTGGTACACGAACCAATGAATTCCCCGTCTTCCTCCCATGCATGACTTTGGGTAATTACATTTTGTTTTATGCTTGCCTTAGAGAGACTTAAGAAAAATATGAATGCTCTGTTGCCTTTGCCTGAGCATAGAACAAAAAGTGAAAAATGATTGAAAAATGGAAAGGTTACTTTTTGTGTACATGCATCTCCCTAGAAAGAAAATAATGTGTGTCCATTTTATTTCTCACCCCTGTGTTTAGAAAAGATGTACCTCAAATATGTTTCAAAGCAAAGCAACCAAGGTACAAATCATTAAATGTAAGCAAATCAAAGTCAAAGACCAAGAACATTGCATGTGCGAAGAGACAGTGAAAGATATGGCAAGATTTGTGTAAGTGTAGATATTTTATTAAAAGTTTTGGGGTATGATGCAACATCATGTCCCATTCGCGTACGAGTCGCGAACGACAAAAATAAAAATATGATCGCCCTCAACAATGTGAGACGATCACAAAACAATATTAAAATAGACAAGTTAACGAATTCAGTGAAATTTCAAAAGTACTGGCGTTTGCCACAAAAAAACATCAAACGAAAATTTAATTATTTTTCAAATTAAAAATTATAGAAAAATCTAATAATTAATTTAAAAATACGTCTCAAATATCCAGTCTAAATTTGAAACAGTTGTTTCATTATAATTTAATCCAAATTTGAATATTTAAATAAATTAAATATTCAAATTTGAAGAACAAAATTTACCAGTCATTACACTTACTCAAGATAGATGGAACACAGTGCTTCAACGACAAAGATATATGAAGTATTTAGTAATGAAGAAGCCCAGTCCATTTCGCGAGGGGTGAATTGGAAAGATTTCAAATGAAATTCCCTATTTGTATCATAATGAGCCTATGAAGTCTAATGAGTTTTAATAAATACAATCTAGTTAATTTCCGTAAAATCCAGTTTTATTTAACCTTTTGATCCAATTTATTAAATCTATTGTTATTAAGTATAAATTTTGAGTAAGTGTTAATATATCAAATATATTAATAATTCAAAAGGTGTTTTGTAAGGACCCGATTCTTCGACTTCCGAAAATCGACATCGATACGTCCACTGTATCAACTGCCGAGCAAACGAATGCCGGAAAACCGAATTCTTTGGGTTTTAAAAGAAGAGGTAGAAGAAAAGATAGAAGAAAAAGAAAAGAAGAACAACAGAACAACATCAGAATAGAAACAATATCAGAATCTCACATATCGCAGCGGAACAAAATATAATAGGTAATCACTAGTCTTTTAAAACAAAGAACTATATTAGTTTATACATACATCAATCAGAGTCAATATACAAAAATGGACAGTTATATAAACTTGTCCTCATACAGAATACACAGCGGAATAAATACTATCAGATACAAATACTACGCCTCGTCATCCAGCTTATCTCCAAAGCTCCAGAATATCCAGAATATCCTGATAACCTAACTCTAGACTGCCCGTGTGGAAATTGGTGGCCACCCAGAGTTTAGAAGGGAACAATAAACTCCGAGTCAGTCATGGTGACTGGTGTGAGATTGTAAAACAGTATTTTTTCACAAAGAAAATAAACCAGATACGCAATGCTTTTGGAAAATGAAACTACCATAAGACCTCCCGCCACACACACAATGCAAACGCAGAATTGGAGGAGATTTCTTCTTATGATAGTCAAAGATGCTTACTACGCCAATCATTGGATTATTATTATTAATGTCCTAGTGTAGAAAACATTTTCGAAAGTAGAATATTAATCTTAGCCAGCATAGACATTCCGAACTATGCCTACTATAGCTACCATCCAAACAGTGGGGCGCCACCATAAGTAGATGGCAGGTTCTACAACTAATACCGTACAAAGTTCGTATTTGGAAGATGGATTTCCAACAAATGGTCAGGCTAAGGAACTTCCTTTCCTCCTGCCAAATAGGATCGCCTCTGGCTGGACGTCCCGAGAGACAAACTCTCTCTGCCAAACAAGGCTGGGTTACCCCTGTAACAGGTAACTCACGAATATGTCATCACCCGGTCCTTTGGGACCTTTATCCGAGCGCTCGATATCCAACATCACACATCATAAAGAAAGTGTATCCACATGAGTAAGTTTCTGGGCTCCATACCATGATACCACCCCTTTCCAGAAGGAAATGACATACCCTAAAGGGCGCGACCCTCATAACCTTGCCGCAACATTCCTGTTTCGACCATTTCCGGGTTGTTGAGGCCCTGACGAAGTTTCGTCCACAAAGCTACGCTTTTTCAAAAAGTCACGCTTTGGGTCAACAGATGATCAACCTATGATCACAAAGATAACTGATCAAACAAATGATCATATCACAAATGATCAAACACTGATCATCACACAGCAACACTCAGCATGCCACATTACCAAATTGGGAATATATCGCTGATAACTTCAACTACATAACCTCTGAGCTCGTATGTCTCAGAGAAGGGTGTTAAGCTAAGAGAATAAATTTTCCGCCACCAACAGATATGTATTTGAAAGAAATCAGCTTTATATCTCAAAGTGTAATGTCAGACACACAATCCATACAAGTCTGTTCCGGGATCGAACAGAACCGAAGGCACTTCTCACGAAGCCCTTGCAAATCCGGATAATTTCCAATCACGTCCGGACTTCCCATCACTAAGGGTGATAAAACCTCTAAATCGGAGATCAACCAATGTAGAGTAACTCGACGGTAATCCTTCCGTTTTCATAAATATCCGGTCTTCAACACCGGTCATCAAATGCAATTCATAACGACGTATCACATATTCGGAATGGGTTATACGACCCCATGGTCCTTTCCCGGCTAACCCGAATAGTGAGCGCTTATTCAAAAATAAGTGTGGCATTCAAATTCATCCAATTCACAACAAATACCCATTCAAGGTAATTATTGATAGTCGGTTATTTAACTATCAATAAAGATGCGCAACATCATCAGATTCCAAATAATTTTCCAAATTATTTATTTTCCAAAATATCTTTACTGGATATAAATTTTCCACACTTCAAAAATAAATCGATATTTATTTTTAAAACGAATTTCCATTTCTTTTTATAAATTCCATAATGAATTTATATTTCAAAATATCTACTGATATACGATTTTCAAATCGATGTCAATATTCACTTTCGATTTATCTTTAAGAAGATAAAATCTCAAAACATTTCATTTCATATTGGAAAACATTTCCATACTTATTTAAAAATAAGTGATTCACAAATCTATTTATTTTCAACATTTGAAAATATCGATATACTTAAATCAATTTTAAGTATAAATTCATTCTTTAAGGAAATCATTCTCTTAAGCACATTTATTTGAGTCAAAACGAATGTTACGTAAAACATTGTTACGACGACTCAAAATCACTAGTATAGGGATTCGGAATTAAGATAGATGTATAAATCCCAATACTAGATAAAAACATTTCCTTTCGGAAATCATTTACTATAACAACAGTGTTATAGTCCACCATTTCCTTATTTCTCGAAAACGTCTATTTCAACAATGAATGTTGAAATCTATGGTTTCGATATTTAACACATTTTAAAACATCTTTTAAAATAATTAACTTCATTTCAAATATCACTTTCCCAAAACCATATCCATTTTTCTTAAAAATATATTCACTGTCCAAAATCGTGAATATACTTCACTAACCAATTTTCAATAATCTCTACACATTTTATTTCAATAAAAATTCGCTATCCAAAAACGCGAATATATCTTCTTTGATAATCTTCTATATTTAATTTATCAAATCCAATTGATTTCGAATTTATAAAACAACGTTTATAAATTCTATTTCTATTTTCTAACAACTTCAATTTAATAAATCTCCTTTATTAACAATTCGATTCATAATTCAAATCATATACCAACAATCCATAATTATAAGTTAAATACTTATAATTCCTTTATTTTACAAAAATCATTTCCATTTATAAGTTCACAATTTATAAATTTCATTTATTTATAAATTCTTAAAAATTCATTTTAACGCTTATAAAAACTCGTTTTATAATTCCAATACTTTTAATTTCACAGATATCAACTTTATAAATCTTTTATATAGACCGTTTACAATATTCAAAAATCCCAAGTTAAACCATTTTATAAATAAATCAACTTTTATTTCAAAAATCACACTTTGGTTATATTTCACCAAAAATCTTAACTTTTATAACTTTAAAATTTTAGACGTTTATTTATTTGAAATAAATCAATTCAAAAATTAAGTAAACGTATACTTTCAAAGATCACTTTAAAAATCCTTTTTATAGTAAAAGTCGTTATTTTTAAACTTCAAAAATTGAATCTGATGATGCAACAGCACCAATTAGTCAATCACAACAACAAACATCATATATCAATATGATAACAGAATATACATCACAATATCTGTAAATAAATAAATACTGGTGAGGAATCCAGTTGGATCCCTCCAACCTGTTTCCCTGCATCCACAGATGTTAGCACAATACCCATTCCACTTCGAGGTGGAATATCACGGTATATAGGATTTATAAAAATCATCCGCTTACTAACGGCGCAATAGGGTCTCATCCGCTATACAAGGCGGGAAATCAATCAATCCAATATATACATATGCCAATATGTATATATTGCTACATATATATAGATATATCCTACTATATCTAATATCACATCCAATAGCAATCAAATCAATAACTGCAATCCAAATTTATTTTGAGTGAGAAAAGTCTCACCTTAGCTTTTAATTTGCCATCCATTTCCATTTTGACCATTTCTTCTTGATTTTTAACCTTGTATAAATAATTTATACATTTATTAATATTCAAATAAATCGAATAATAAATTCTCATTCTTGATTGTTAAATTAATCAATAGTTTCAATTAAACCAATTTTTTTATTTAATAATTTTTTTTTAACTAATTATTTTACTTTAAATCAATATCTTTAAATCAGTTTCCTTTAATAAATCATTTTACCTAACAAATTTTTCCTTTTACAAATTTTCCTTTTGAAATTAATTTAAATTAACCAAGGGTTTCATTTTGAACTAATAATTTGAATTGTAAACAAATTTTCTTTTACTGTATAAAACTATTTATCCTCTAAACTGTTTTAAATTTTCTATACTTTCAAAACCCTATAAATATATATATATATATATTGTTTCATTTATAAATAGGTATTTATTTGATTAAAACAAAATTACCCTTTCTGTAAATTCACTTATATATTTCTAAAGGTAAATACACATATATGCCTTATTGTAAATTAAATTCATTTTCTCTGTTTTAATCCTTACTGTTTATTTTAATATGAAAGTATTGTTTCTTCTTCCAAATTTTAAACTGTGACTATATTAAATTAAATCAAAAACAAAACAGCAGATACCTCACAGCAATCGACTACGCCAACTTCGTCGAGATCGAACTCGACCATCGCCAGTGTGCGTGAGCTGCTGCCCCTCCAATGTCATCCTACTCGAGTCGAACTTAATCGAGTGCCATCCTCCCAGATCTTCCCACGCGACCCTGATTGAATGCCACACCGGAAATCCCCCTTCGCGAAGTTCGCCGCGACCCTCGCTGAACCCAGGCATCGCGACTTCACCAGCGATCGCCATCTGGAATTCGAACTATCCCCTCCGTCATCGAGAACCCCACGAATCCATCACAAAGCCCCAACCTTTTCACGAACGCGTGCGCTTCCTTCGATCGGTGACTTGACTCACGTACGCGAGCCTCCCATCGAGTTGAAATAGTGGAGAAGGAATTGAAAAGTGTAAAGATGAAGGCTCGGCAATTTAGATTTTTGAACGAGAATTCGTTTTCGTTTGTTTTTGAAAGAGGAGGAGCTCAGCATTATTAACGAAGAAAATGAATGCGTTTGATTTTTAAAGCTGCCTCCTTTTTCTCGATTTGCTTTTCAGAGTTGAAGAGGAGGAACGAAATGATTTTGTCGCCATTTTTTTCTTTTGCAGGATTTCGTTTTTAAATTATACAGAGGAAACAGACGTGATATTTTTAACAGAGGAGGAAGGGGAGACCAACGTACGCGACATTGCAGAGAGTAGGTCTGCTTACACGATCTCGTTCATGATTTTAGGCGTAGAATTAGGGGAGATAACGTGTGATGTTAATTAATATAAATAGAGATTTTAAATTTGAATTCGATATGGATTTCCACTCGTTTTCTAACCGTACGGTCACAAAACAACTCCGATCAATACGAAATTTGAAATCCGGTAATAATACAATATTACGGATCCAATGGAATAGGTTTCGTCAGATTCCGAGACTGCGCCTCGGAATGCTATTTTAAAATTCAATTTAAACAGCTAAATTTCAAAACCGAACAAAACAGTTTGAAATTAAATTCTGAAGCTTCTATTATCTTCAGTACCATCATTACGAATTTTAAAAGTTTTTCGAAATATTTTTTCTCAACTAAAAATTGAAGATTTAAATTTTTATTCAACATTCAACAGATTAAATTTTATAATTTAATCGCCAATTTCAAAGTTATATCGGGGATTCAAATTAAATTATAATTCAAATATTTAAAATTAATTAAATATTCTCAATTTAATTTGTTCAAAATTCTGGGTCGTTACAAACTTCTCTCCTTAAAAGAATTTCGTCCCGAAATTACAAGTTAAGAAAAATGGTTCTTAACTCGTCTACTATTTTACCAAAACCCCATAGTTTTATCAAATTTATCAAAACAAATCTTTCTACTAAAGATTCGTTATTAATTCAACTAAATTTCCAACTTCAATTATAAGTTCAAAACAACATTGTTTTACCTCTCAATTCAAATTTAAATTTAAATTCAAATTTCAAACTTTCAAAAATTTCTCAAAAATTTTCAAACGCCCTAAATTTTCGAAAATTTTTGCCAGCGTCTCCTTTGCGCGGCTAATACGGCACGACTACAAAACGTCCCTACGGACTCTCAGATTTCAAAAAGAAAAGAAAAAGCCAAGCGGCTAGACAAGAAAATCAACAAATTTCATATTGAAATTAAAATACTTACCTTTTGTCGAGCAATTCAAATTATCTTCAAAATCAAAATTTCCAATTTCTTTAATACACCTGTATATCCTACTAGCCATAATATCTAGTTACAACATTCAAACCATTTTGCAAATTCTATTACAAAATTTTCAACACTTACTTCTTATACCATTTTTACTTCACTATTGAAGTTATATCCATTATCATTCAATTTTACATTTCAAATTTTCATTTGAATTCAATTTACCATTTCAATTCCATTTGGATTCAGTTTAACTTCTGAATATTGAATTTCTATCAATTTACTTTCATTCACAACTGCGCTATTTTTAAATTAGTTCCATTTACAAATTCATCACAAATTCTAATTCATTTACTCAAATTTGTTTTCAACATTCAGTTTCAATTCCAGTTTTATTTTTTTCGTTCATTCCCAAAATTTATTTTCAATTTACCATTTTGGTTTATAACTACTCACATTAAACTGGATTTCAAATTCCATATGAATTTAATTTACCTTTCTTCTAAAATCATTGAATTTAATTTGTTTCAAACCTTATTCATTTGGTCAATATTCAATTAGCTTCACTTACTAATTTTAGTTTAATACTTCACAATCAAATTCAATTCCATTTTTATCCGCTTACAAATTCAAAATGAATCTCAACTTTCAATTTCACTTTCATTTATTCAAATTTATTCACTTATACTTCTTTAATTTAACTCTATCGTTTAAGTTAAATTTATTCTATCAGAATTCAAATTGTATAAGTTATCAACTTAATAATATTTCATAAATATTTTTATATAGTATTCCAGAGTTTTTCCAACCTTCAAAAATCATTTTGAAAACAATTCAAATTATCCTTTGAATTTCCAAAACAATACCCAATTTTTCAAACAACTTCCATTTAAAACAATTTGGCAGCAATTCCTCTTTTGGAAACCCGAAAATGAACATCGATGATGCTGCAGTCATTACCGAAGTTATTTTCCAGCGGCCGAAAAGAGTTTAGAGCTTTTCATTCCTTCAAAACATTTTTCAAAACCTTCGAAATTCATTTTCCACTCCAAAAAGAATTTAAACTTTCTAAATCTCCAAAATTTTCAAATTCTTTTCAAAACATTTCCAAATACTTCTCTGGAATTCCGTTTCAAATTATAAATCACATTTACAATTTATATTCTTAAATTTCATTTGTACGTGAATTTATTTCTTAACTTTGGAGTTACGATTTCAATTTCTTATTCAATTTCATATAATAATGATAACATTTCAATATTATCACTTTCCTAACAAACATGCAACCATATACTATGATAATTCATAGAAAAATTATTTCCTTTCTATACAAAAATAGTCTTGGGCAAAATTATCTCATTTACCCTATTTAAAAACAATACTGTGTCGGTTTATCTTGTTTAGAGTTTAGAAACTCCTATCAACACAGTTAGCTAGACTGCATCGACCAGAATCTATAAACAATCAACCGATAAGTCAACACAATACAAAACAAATTTCATATTCACTAACAAATACGCACTCATATCTATTTGTACACTCACACTCATTCTAGAGTACTACTGACTCTATCTCTAATGAGTAACACCCAACAGAGCAGGGTTGTCGCTTAACCATATGCTCTGATACCACGTTGTAAGGACCCGATTCTTCGACTTCCGAAAATCGACATCGATACGTCCACTGTATCAACTGCCGAGCAAACGAATGCCGGAAAACCGAATTCTTAGGGTTTTAAAAGAAGAGGTAGAAGAAAAGATAGAAGAAAAAGAAAAGAAGAACAACAGAACAACATCAGAACAGAAACAATATCAGAATCTCACATATCGCAGCGGAACAAAATATAATAGGTAATCACTAGTATTTTAAAACAAAGAACTATATTAGTTTATACATACATCAATCAGAGTCAATATACAAAAATGGACAGTTATATAAACTTGTCCTCATACAGAATACACAGTGGAATAAATACTATCAGATACAAATACTACGCCTCGTCATCCAGCTTATCTCCAAAGCTCCAGAATATCCAGAATATCCTGATAACCTAACTCTAGACTGCCCGTGTGGAAATTGGTGGCCACCCAGAGTTTAGAAGGGAACAATAAACTCCGAGTCAGTCATGGTGACTGGTGTGAGATTGTAAAACAGTATTTTTTCACAAAGAAAATAAACCAGATACGCAATGCTTTTGGAAAATGAAACTACCATAAGACTTCCCGCCACACACACAATGCAAACGCAGAATTGGAGGAGATTTCTTCTTATGATAGTCAAAGATGCTTACTACGCCAATCATTGGATTATTATTATTAATGTCTAGTGTAGAAAACATTTTCGAAAGTAGAATATTAATCTTAGCCAGCATAGACATTCCGAACTATGCCTACTATAGCTACCATCCAAACAGTGGGGCGCCACCATAAGTAGATGGCAGGTTCTACAACTAATACCGTACAAAGTTCGTATTTGGAAGATGGATTTCCAACAAATGGTCAGGCTAAGGAACTTCCTTTCCTCCTGCCGAATAGGATCGCCTCTGGTTGGACGTCCCGAGAGAAAAACTGCTCTCTGCCAAACAAGGCCGGGTTACCCCTGTAACAGGTAACTCACGAATATGTCATCACCCGGTCCTTTGGGACCTTTATCCGAGCGCTCGATATCCAACATCACACATCATAAAGAAAGTTTATCCACATGAGTAAGTTTCTGGGCTCCATACCATGATACCACCCCTTTCCAGAAGGAAATGACATACCCTAAAGGGCGCGACCCTTATAACCTTGTCGCAACATTCCTGTTTCGACCATTTCCGGGTTGTTGAGGCCCTGACAAAGTTTCGTCCACAAAGCTACGCTTTTTCAAAAAGTCACTCTTTGGGTCAACAGATGATCAACCTATGATCACAAAGATAAATGATCAAACAAATGATCATATCACAAATGATCAAACACTGATCATCACACAGCAACACTCAGCATGCCACATTACCAAATTGGGAATATATCGCTGATAACTTCAACTACATAACCTCTGAGCTCGTACGTCTCAGAGAAGGGTGTTAAGCTAAGAGAATAAATTCTCCGCCACCAACAGATATGTATTTGAAAGAAATCAGCTTTATATCTCAAAGTGTAATGTCAGACACACAATCCATACAAGTCTGTTCCGGGATCGAACAGAACCGAAGGCACTTCTCACGAAGCCCTTGCAAATCCGGATAATTTCCAATCACGTCCGGACTTCCCGTCACTAAGGGTGATAAAACCTCTAAATCGGAGATCAACCGATGTAGAGTAACTCGACGGTAATCCTTCCGTTTTCATAAATATCCGGTCTTCAACACCGGTCATCAAATGCAATTCATAACGACGTATCACATATTCGGAATGGGTTATACGACCCCATGGTCCTTTCCCGGCTAACCCGAATAGTGAGCGCTTATTCAAAAATAAGTGTGGCATTCAAATTCATCCAATTCACAACAAATACCCATTCAAGGTAATTATTGATAGTCGGTTATTTAACTATCAATAAAGATGCGCAACATCATCAGATTCCAAATAATTTTCCAAATTATTTATTTTCCAAAATATCTTTACTGGATATAAATTTTCCACACTTCAAAAATAAATCGATATTTATTTTTAAAACGAATTTCCATTTCTTTTTATAAATTCCATAATGAATTTATATTTCAAAATATCTACTGATATACGATTTTCAAATCGATGTTAATATTCACTTTCGATTTATCTTTAAGAAGATAAAATCTCAAAACATTTCATTTCATATTGGAAAACATTTCCATACTTATTTAAAAATAAGTGATTCACAAATCTATTTATTTTCAACATTTGAAAATATCGATATACTTAAATCAATTTTAAGTATAAATTCATTCTTTAAGGAAATCATTCTCTTAAGCACATTTATTTGAGTCAAAACGAATGTTACGTAAAACATTGTTACGACGACTCAAAATCACTAGTATAGGGATTCGGAATTAAGATAGATGTATAAATCCCAATACTAGATAAAAACATTTCCTTTCGGAAATCATTTACTATAACAACAGTGTTATAGTCCACCATTTCCTTATTTCTCGAAAACGTCTATTTCAACAATGAATGTTGAAATCTATGGTTTCGATAACACATTTTAAAACATCTTTTAAAATAATTAACTTCATTTCAAATATCACTTTCCCAAAACCATATCCATTTTTCTTAAAAATATATTCACTGTCCAAAATCGTGAATATACTTCACTAACCAATTTTCAATAATCTCTACACATTTTATTTCAATAAAAATTCGCTATCCAAAAACGCGAATATATCTTCTTTGATAATCTTCTATATTTAATTTATCAAATCCAATTGATTTCGAATTTATAAACAACGTTTATAAGTTCTATTTCTATTTTCTAACAACTTCAATTTAATAAATCTCCTTTATTAACAATTCGATTCATAATTCAAATCTTATACCAACAATCCATAATTATAAGTTAAATACTTATAATTCCTTTATTTTACAAAAATCATTTCCATTTATAAGTTCACAATTTATAAATTTCATTTATTTATAAATTCTTAAAAATTCATTTTAACGCTTATAAAAACTCGTTTTATAATTCCAACACTTTTAATTTCACAGATATCAACTTTATAAATCTTTTATATAGACCGTTTACAATATTCAAAAATCCCAAGTTAAACCATTTTATAAATAAATCAACTTTTATTTCAAAAATCACACTTTGGTTATATTTCACCAAAAATCTTAACTTTTATAACTTTAAAATTTTAGACGTTTGTTTATTTGAAATAAATCAATTCAAAAATTAAGTAAACGTATACTTTCAAAGATCACTTTAAAAATCCTTTTTATAGTAAAAGTCGTTATTTTTAAACTTCAAAAATTGAATCTGATGATGCAACAGCACCAATTAGTCAATCACAACAACAAACATCATATATCAATATGATAACAGAATATACATCACAATATCTGTAAATAAATAAATACTGGTGAGGAATCCAGTTGGATCCCTCCAACCTGTTTCCCTGCATCCACAGATGTTAGCACAATACCCATTCCACTTCGAGGTGGAATATCGCGGTATATAGGATTTATAAAAATCATCCGCTTACTAACGGCGCAATAGGGTCTCATCCGCTATACAAGGCGGGAAATCAATCAATCCAATATATACATATGCCAATATGTATATATTGCTACATATATATAGATATATCCTACTATATCTAATATCACATCCAATAGCAATCAAATCAATAACTGCAATCCAAATTTATTTTGAGTGAGTAAAATCTCACCTTAGCTTTTAATTTGCCATCCATTTCCATTTTGACCATTTCTTCTTGATTTTTAACCTTGTATAAATAATTTATACATTTATTAATATTCAAATAAATCGAATAATAAATTCTCATTCTTGATTGTTAAATTAATCAATAGTTTCAATTAAACCAATTTTTTTCTTTAATAAATTTTTTTAACTAATTATTTTACTTTAAATCAATATCTTTAAATCAGTTTCCTTTAATAAATCATTTTACCTAACAAATTTTTCCTTTTACAAATTTTCCTTTTGAAATTAATTTAAATTAACCAAGGGTTTCATTTTGAACTAATAATTTGAATTGTAAACAAATTTTCTTTTACTGTATAAAACTATTTATCCTCTAAACTGTTTTAAATTTTCTATACTTTCAAAACCCTATAAATATATATATATATATATATACTGTTTCATTTATAAATAGGTATTTATTTGATTAAAACAAAATTACCCTTTCTGTAAATTCACTTATATATTTATAAAGATAAATACACATATATGCCTTACTGTAAATTAAATTCCTTTTCTCTGTTTTAATCCTTACTGTTTATTTTAATATGAAAGTATTGTTTCTTCTTCCAAATTTTAAACTATGACTATGTTAAATTAAATCAAAAACAAAACAGCAGATACCTCACAGCAATCGACTACGCCAACTTCATCGAGATCGAACTCGACCATCGCCAGTGTGCACGAGCTGCTGCCCCTCCAATGTCATCCTACTCGAGTCGAACTTAATCGAGTGCCATCCTCCCAGATCTTCCCACGCGACCCTGATTGAATGCCACACCGGAAATCCCCCTTCGCGAAGTTCGCCGCGACCCTCGCTGAACCCAGGCATCGCGACTTCACCAGCGATCGCCATCTGGAATTCGAACTATCCCCTCCGTCATCGAGAACCCCACGAATCCATCACAAAGCCCCAGCCTTTTCGCGAACGCGTGCGCTTCCTTCGATCGGCGACTCGACTCACGTACGCGAGCCTCCCATCGAGTTGAAATAGTGGAGAAGGAATTGAAAAGTGTAAAGATGAAGGCTCGACAATTTAGATTTTTGAACGAGAATTCGTTTTCGTTTGTTTTTGAAAGAGGAGGAGCTCAGCATTATTAACGAAGAAAATGAATGCGTTTGATTTTTAAAGTTGCCTCCTTTTTCTCGATTTGCTTTTCAGAGTTGAAGAGGAGGAACGAAATGATTTTGTCGCCATTTTTTTCTTTTGCAGGATTTCGTTTTTAAATTATACAGAGGAAACATACGTGATATTTTTAACAGAGGAGGAAGGGGAGACCAACGTACGCGACATTGCAGAGAGTAGGTCTGCTTACACGATCTCGTTCGTGATTTTAGGCGTAGAATTAGGGGAGATAACGTGTGATGTTAATTAATATAAATAGAGATTTTAAATTTGAATTCGATATGGATTTCCACGCGTTTTCTAACCGTACGGTCACAAAACAACTCCGATCAATACGAAATTTGAAATCCGGTAATAATACAATATTACGGATCCAATAGAACTGGTTTCGTCAGATTCCGAGACTACGCCTCAGAATGCTATTTTAAAATTCAATTTAAACAGCTAAATTTCAAAACCGAACAAAACAGTTTGAAATTAAATTCTGAAGCTTCTATTATCTTCAGTACCATCATTACGAATTTTAAAAGTTTTTCGAAATATTTTTTCTCAACTAAAAATTGAAGATTTAAATTTTTATTCAACATTCAACAGATTAAATTTTATAATTTAATCGCCAATTTCAAAGTTATATCGGGGATTCAAATTAAATTATAATTCAAATATTTAAAATTAATTAAATATTCTCAATTTAATTTGTTCAAAATTCTGGGTCGTTACATGTTTAAAAAATGAAATGAAGATATTATTATATTTGGATGTAATTAAATTATTATCTCTATGTTTTAGGATTGATTGATAATTCAAAGAGAAATATTAAAATTATTAAATTGTACAATATGTTTCGTAATTTAAAACAAATATTAACTTAAAACATTGTTTTATGCATACATAAATTTTGGTTTTATTGTAAAGTTAAAAACAAATCAAATCATTTAACAATTGGTAAAAATTGTATTACCAATTATAGATCAACATTAGGTAATGATATGTACATATAAAATTATGATAAATATATTACATCTAAGAAAAAAATTAAAATCGGAATACCCCATTCAGATCTAGCCAATAATTGACACCTTGTTTTGAAATTCCTTCCTTAGATCCTTGAATCTACGCCCAACTTTATAAGAGAAGGATGCACCATGTAGCCTTTATATCCATTTGATGTTTTTATTTGTTTTGGAGTTGATATTATTTAGAAGAGGAGGAAGATAATTTCCAGTGACAAGGAGAGGAGGAGAAAATGTAAAATGCCTAAGAAAATAAAATTAGTGGATTAGTCTTAATTGAGATAACAAAATCTTCCCATTCTATTAATTAAAACTTTACTAAATAGCTGAGAGAGTTAAGGTTATCCCCTAGGGGCAATTCAATAATTTATTATAAATTATCAACTCTGCAATTAAATCACATTTGAAATAAAAGGTGTATTGTTCTTTTTTATACTTATTATATTATGACATATTAATTAACCAATTAATTTAATATATTAAAATAGAAAATCCTTAAATGACATGTTATGCGATAATAGTTACAAGAAGTTATAATCATGAGAAAATTATCACAATACAAAATAAAATATTTTTTAGATATTCCTAGTCAAGATGTTTCGAGAAAGGATATCGATGCATCCTTTAAAACCATAGTGCATAACACTCTCTAAATATTGGACAATATATTACTCATAACTACTAGAGGCACCGACAGGTTACATACACATAGTTATTAAATAGCTATGGAATGGCTTGCTCGAGAGTTTCTTATTGGTTAATAACAACTAGGTCAAATAGGAAATCTTAGGATGATAATATTACGTAGTTCCCTAAACTTGGAAACACTATGGAATTTAAATGTGAATACTCTACTTTGATTATTGTTAAATAATGGAATGACGTTCCATCAAGCGACTATAATTGGATCTAAATTGAATCATTGTTATTCAAGCACTGTTCAATAGAGAATCCGTCTCCACAGTTTTATAAGGTTAGTATTACGGTCAATTATAGTCAACTCAAAGTCAAAATCTTTAGCCAGAGTAGTACGGTTAATAATAATTATCACTATTGAACTAGGAACTTTATTTATGGACTAACTAAGTTAAATAAGGATGATATTGGAATTTTGACCAAAACCAAATTCCATAAATCCTAAAGTGATATAGTGTTACGAAGAGAATGTGTGTAGATAACCGTTGATAAAAGATACCGCTTAAGAAAATGTGAAGCTAGATTTTACCAACAATATTTATAATTGATGAATTCAGCCAAACTATTATACCACTAGCTTAGGTGATGCGTGAACGTTAATATTTGAATTGTTCAAAATTAATCGCCAACCGAATTCACATATTTGAGTCTCAATACCGTATTTGTTAGTATACTAAAAAAATTTAATTATTTTTATAAAATGTTGTAAACCAATTAAATTAATTAATATTTGTGAAAAGTTAATTATTATTATTAATTTGATGTTTTTGGGATTGTTTGTAATTATTTGTATGTATATATAAAATTATAAAAGTTATATTTCCGTGCATTGATACGCGACATCGGTATATTTTAAGCAATTTAAATAAGAGATAATTGCCTGATGTGCTTTCGGAAACTTTGCACCATATAAGTGGAAAATAATGGCCAACCACTTATGTAGGGGGAAGGGTGGAGTGAGAGAAAATTAAGGGGATTAACTATGGAACTTTGATTAAAAGAATGGGAAGGTTTCCTTTTTTCAATTAAAACAAAGTGGAAATTAGAGAGGCATCCCTATCATACTTTCTTATTATAAAACGGGTCCCTGTCAAAGTTTTATTGTAAAGCGGGTCCCTGTTTTATGGAAACGAAGAAAAATTATTGCTGAAATGTCAGCAACTTTTATAAATAAGTGCTGATATTTCAGCAACTATCCGTGTCAAAGTTTTATTGTAAAAACAAAGAAAAATTATTGCTGAAATGTCAGCAACTTTTATAAATAAGTGCTGATATTTCAGCAACTTTCATATACTATGTTCATAGTGTACATAAATGTTGCTGAAATATCAGCAACTTTTATAAATAAGTGTTGATATTTCAGCAACTTTCATACACTATGTTCACAGTGTACAGAAATGTTGCGGAAATGTCAGCAACTTTTATGAAATGTTGCATCATGCTCTGCAATAATCGTGAATAAAAAACAGGGACCTAATTTACACTGAAATTTAGTGAAGGACTTTTCGTGAATTTTGAAACTTAATAAGGACCTGTGCCAAAAGTACCCTAAAACAAATCCACTAATTTAATTTTCTTCACTCATTTTTCTTTCTCCTCTACTCTCCAAGCCATGACTGAAATTTCATCATCATTTGCAAAAAATTCCAACTCCAAATCAAAACTTTGGATATAATAAAGAGCTACATCATTCGTCAATCTCCTGCAAATATTAGGTAATGATTTTTAGAAATCAATGGAGGACTCATAGACTAAGGTGTCAATTATTAGCTAGATCCATAAGGTAAAACTTATATTTCATATTTATATTTACCTGTATCACTTTATAATGATTATATATATATATATATATCTTTGCCTCATCATGATAATAATGACATCGTAATCTAAAACATTAACTGGATGATTTGATTTAATTCATTTGTTTAAAAATGAAAATGTTTATATGAGTAAAATTATAGTTTCACCTATTAATGAGATTCAATATATATGCTTAAATAATTTTGAAACACGAAATATATTAACATATTATTCTAACCTTTATGTATATGTTTTGATTTTAAAATTCCTTTTGATTTTTTAAATTGCATTAATTTTGAGTAATAAAATCAAATATTATATGTATGTATGTATGTATATTGTTATATATATAAGTATATATAAAAGTATTTTGAAATATGTAAATCTTATTTTTACATTAAAACAATTTAATTTAACATTTATGTGTGTATACATATACTTGGAAAAATTGAAATTAATTTCGGCTTTATAATTATATGTGTGTGTGTGTGAGTGAGTGTGTATGATTCCAATATTAGTACGTAATCCTTTCAGGTTTATACATTATCAAATTTAATCTAGATATGAATTTTGAATAATAGTTGCCAAACCAAATTCGGATTTCTAACTTCAAATTTGGATTTTGAAATTTCTATTACTAAATTTAAGTTAAGTTTAGTCTAATCAATCTTTGTTATTAATATTCATTTTTCATAATATTTTGTAATCAAACACACATTTTACATTAATCAAATTAAATTGAGGCAGTTGATATATATATGGTAGATATATATATCCTAATATTTACACATGTATATATTGACCTTGTTGTTGTTTTGTTGTTATGTGTTATGTTAAATATTTTATTATCATATGTTATTTTGTATATTGATTAGGTATAATTTTAGTAGAATGTTTGCAAAAAGAGAAAGTGTAATCAGTTACTGATATCACATTTTTTTCTATTTCATTTAGATTTTAGATCTTGATGTGATTGCATCCAGATCTAATAATATGTTCATTCCCGCTATGATTTTACACTTATTAAACACCTTTTAGAAATATATAATTGATATATTCAAATTTTATGCTTAGTAAACATAGATTTAACAAAGTAAATCAGACGGTTAAGTAAAATGAGATTTTATTTAAATTAACTAGATTGGATCTAGTAACCATTAGATTTCATAGGCCCGCTATGATCCAAATAGGGATTTTTTTTAAATTCGCCCAATTTTCCCACTACTGACCAACCAAGTTCCTTCAATGGTATTAAAGCTAAATTGCTCTGGGTAGTCCAACTAGCAACTTGAGGGCCAACTAATTAAGCCTACCTATCTAATTGCTGTCTAAAAAAGTAGTGTCTAGGCTTAGGTTTAGACAATTAAGTTTTCTCCCCTTCCTGGCTACTAGCCTAGCCTAATCGGTGGAGTAAGTCTAAATGGTTGGCCCAGTTGTAAAGGTCCAAATTAATTTAGGCCTTAAGTCAATTTTCAAAGTTATGTTTGAAAACTTTAAATATATTTTAAATTTAAAAGTTAAGTTTAAAATATAAAAGTTATAAATTGTATTCAAAATTTTTAAAATTATTTTGAGAAACTAAAATAATTGATTTCAAAATTTAATATGTTTGATTAATTAAATTAAATAAATAATTAAAAGTTAATCAATTAAAGCATATATACACATACATATCTGTGTGTGTATGTGCGCGCGCGTCTATTGAAATATATATGTAACTATAATTGTTATAGTTGTATATCTATCTTATATTTGTTTAAAGTAAATTAAATTATAATTTTCTAATTAATTAAATTATTTAATTAAATTGTTTAGTTAAATAAATGAATCTATCAAATTAAATTAATCAAAAGTTAATTAATTAAAATGTATACATATATTGGCATGTGTATATTAACAAACTATAAACGTTGTAGTTGATTATCTACCTTAAATAGTTTAAGATGAATAATATAAAATTTCAAATTTTTTATATAAATTAAATTAAATTAATTAATTACGACTTAATAAATAAGAATTAAAACTAATTAAATATGATTTAATTCATAGTATGTATATATATATATATTAGTTAATTAAATTATTAATGTTATAAGTAAATTAAAACTTATATAACTATATGTGTAACGCCCCACTCCGAGACCCACTGTAACAAAGAGTATTACGGGAGTAATACTGTCTGTTAAAGCGGAGAATAGAGTATAGTGGAAGCGACCATCTATAATCAAGCTATAACTATCTACCGAATACGTCGAAAGGTGGAATCTATTTAAAATTTTCTCAATCAGGTGGTTCGACATATTTGGTAAATACTTATAACGAAATTACAAATGGCTAAAGATCTATCAGGACAAAGCATAATAACATAATGAAATAGCATCACAGAACAGAATCACATAACAGATATAAAATCCCAGAACAATACATCATCAATACAGATCCAAATACTATAAGTGGGTACAAAGCCACCGCTCACACATGTGAGTCAAAAATATGTACATATCAAAGTCTGAATGATAATATAGTAGTAGAATAGTGGACAAATAAAGCGCTATCTATCAGCATAGCAGATAATGTCCAAGCGGAAGCACATAAGCTAAGTCCAGAGACCTAACCTAAAACAACTCGGTCTGACTCGAGCGAAAACACTCGGGTCAGGCTAGCTAAACAATCAGTAATAACTGAGATATATAATAATGCGGTACATAAATAAAATAGTACTTATCCAAAGAGAAGTATATTATGAACCACATGAATATAATGACGATCCCTAATCATCAATAAACAATAAAAATCTCCAAAGAGAAATCAACACCAAAGTGTAGAATAAATAAAGTCGCCTCATATCATCGGCGTAGCCAAAGCCATAAAAAGATGCCCATAGGCAATAATCCCAATAGTGACCAGAGTCTGTGATCAATGCCCAAGCAAAGATCGATGCTCCAAAGAGCCATGGGGATATACTGAAAAGTCAATGAAATCAAATACTGAAAAGCAGTGTCCAGAGACACTGTGGATCCATAAGGTAATCGCACTTACATCGTATGGTTCCATAGAACCAACACCGAATGGCGGTACTCGAATGGATATAAAAATAATCAGATAATACAAGTTTTGCACGTGCACCGACCAGAGTCGTTGTTGCCAAGTACTGTAGAGTTGTGATCGATCACTCGCACCGATGCGAAACGCGCGAGACGGCGAGATCCTTCCCAGAAGGATAAAGGCCCAGAGGCACACGCCGAAAAATAAACTGCTCCATAGAGCAGGTGTCCAGAGACGGTTGCCCAGAGGCGTGGTGACCCAGAGGTCCAGTACTGGCCGCCCAGAGGCTAATGTGTCACTAACTTCTTGGAGAGGAACCCGCAAAGTGTTAACAATGAGTCCCATACCCCACGTTCGCACTAAACGGTTTCCTAACCAATAGCAAGCTCACACTCCAAACAATAAAAAGTCTACCTCATATCATCGGTAAACTAGACCCAAAGGTCAAAACGATCAATCGAATAGGTCGGGGATTAACCGGAAAGAAAATACACACGGTTTCCATAGGCCGGAGATTTGCTAACCGTTTAAGCACCTTTCCACTTCGCTCGACGTGCTAAAAGTGAGTGTGAGATTTTTATTATAGAAAATAATGGTGTAAAACGGATTTATAATTGATTTTCGGAATCACTTTTAAAACGGTCTTTTGAAAGGTCTCCTATTATGGAGTAATTAATTTAATAATTAAAATAATATTATATAATAATTTTCAAAAGCCATTTAGGAGTGAAAAATCTTTTGAAAATGATTCATAAAACCCGTGTACGAAATCTAGAGACAAATCTCAAAGAAATCAATGAAAACCAGAAAATCATCAAAAATATTCTAAGTGTTTGTAAACATTCAAAAACAGCTGTGAACTCAAGTTCGATAATTTATTTGGACCAGCAAACTGTATCCAAATGTCATGAAAATTTGCAGGCATGTAGTCCAACATCCCTACATTAATATGCAAAAAGAATTTCTGGATTCCGAGTTGAGACGAAGTGGCAGCGACGTCTCAAAGTTGGACCCAGAACAAGATTTACACTGTTTACAAACAGCGACTAGAGTTCAACTTCGACACGAAATTCGAAGTACCAAACGAACTCCAATGTTGTCCAAATTTTCCTACGATGGAGTTCGGAACTTCACCTTTCTAACGAGACCAAAAACGTTGAATTCCGACTTCCGATGCGAACGTGGAGGCATCGCGGAGTGGCGCTCAAAAGCTGGAAACAGAAGGGATATTTGATTTTCATTCTAAGTTTTTGACCATTCAAAAACTGCTGCGAACCCAAGTTCGGCAATTTATTTGGACCAGGAAACTGAATCCAAATGACATGAAAACTGGTAGGAATATAGTCCAACATCCCTACTATAAGATGCAAAAAGAATTTCTGGAATCCGAGTTGAGACGAAGTAGCAGCGACGTCTCAAAGTTGGACCCAGAACAAGATTCACACTGTTTACAAACAGCGACAAGAGTTCAACTTCGACACGAAATTCGAAGTACCAAAAGAATGCCGATGATGCCTAAATTTTACAGAGATGGAGTTCGAAACTACACCTTTCCAACGAGACCAAAAACGTCGAATTCCGACTTCGGATGCGATCGTGGCGGCATCGCGAAGTGGAGAAAAAAAATCTGGAACAGGGTTTAAAAAAAAATTATTTATTATTTTTTTTTCCTTTTTTTCTCGGGACAGTGGTAATAATGTACAATTTTGACCAAAATAACTTCGAAATTTCATGAAACTCAAAACATGAAAGTTTTAGCTCTAAATCTATGCTTTCCAGAACATCCAAAATTATTAGATTTGGATAAGAAACGAGAGAGATACATGCAAAACAATATCAGATTGAAACTCAAGATAACTTGTTAAAGACAGAATTGGTCTTCTGTCTTTGAACGCATTTCAGGTCATCTAAATGGCAATATTACAGAAAACTCACTAAACAAAAATTGTAGCATATGTTTTAAGCTTTCCGGAACATTCAAAATTATCTAATTCGGATCAAAAACGAGTAACATATGGCCAAATCAATTTCAGGGTTTTATTTTATCAACTTTGTAGTTTGTTGTCAGGTCAGCGACAAACAAACGTGATTTCGACCATTGAAACCACAAAATTAGGCAAAGCTCAAAACATGAAAGTTATAGGCTACAGAATAAGCTTTCCAGAACTTCAAGAAAATCTTAATTCCGATTTAATATGAATGAGATATGCCTAATTTACTAACAGCAATAAACTAATTATAATTTCAGCTAGCATATATTACCTCTTTCCAAACAATGAAAAGAAGATCAAAGAGTTTCACAATCTAAATGCACAAAAAAAAAGAGGATTACAAAATAATTTCAGAAATTAAAGAATGAATTAGAGGTGGGTTTTGTGATTGCTATTATCTCTTTTAGTAGTTTGGATTAACTCTCTTTGATTTGGTGTAGATTGGAGTCTTGCTTAGGAGGCCATGACTAGGTTTTGGAGCTTTCTAATTAGGTTTTAGTGGTTATGAAATGAAGTGTTGGCTGAAATGGGAGAGTAAAAGATACTTTATAGGCTAATGGTTAGGGTTATTGGATCTAATACCCATTAGGACTTTGTATTATTCATGTGCATACATATATAGGCAATTTTCTCTAAGTACACTCTACATACAAATTACTAAATACATTTCAAACCATAGAAAATTATGAAAATATGTTAACAATTACTTTTAGCCATTTCATAAAATCCTATATCAACAATATTTTACATTTTAACCCCTAATTTTTCCAAAACACCGTTTATAGTTAATATTAGCCAAAATTACCATTTTGCAAATAAATTGCAAATTAATTTCCCAAATCAAATATTGCACTATTTTACACATATAAAATTTTGCAATAATATAAATTACAAATTTCCCTAATTAATTTCCTTGAAATGCTCCATTTTACACTTAAGCCCAAAATATTAATTTATTCAAAATGACTAAATTTTGAACAAATTAGCCACATTAAAAATTCATTAATAGCTCCAATTAAATTAAAATCCCAATTTTAATTTATTATTTGGTAACCGCAATCACGGGTTGTTACAGACTCCCGCCCTTAAGAAAATTGCGTCTCCGCAATTCCTTAAATATAGAAGTCGTCTATAACATCTAATCCACAAAAGGAATACAGAAGACGGAGCTCGATTTCGAATATCACACATAGAAAGAGTCTCAAGAATATCGTCGATGAAAACCAGAACGAATCTATTGATGTATTCCCGGAATACTCGATTCATGAGATCGATGAAGAAAGCCGGAGCGTTCGTCAAGCCGAACGGCATGACCAACCACTCAAAAGAACCATGACGAGTGCGAAATGCTATAAGAGGAATGCTGTCTTCCATGACTCGTAGCTGATGGAATCCGGTGGCAAGGTCAAACTGAGAGAAGACCTTCGCACCGCTCAATTGGTCAAACATGTCGTAACGGGAATTAGAGTTAGACATGATTCAATGATAGATAATTAATTAAGGAATACTACGGAATATAACGGATTCCTATACATATTCCTAACTTATCTATCAATAAACATGAGGAAGGGATATGATTTAATTCAGATCTAATTTAAAATGTATTGTACTAAGTGTATCTGTTCTGTGTTTATTATGCTTATTCCTGAAACCAGGCTCTGATACAAGCTGTAACGCCCCACTCCGAGACCCACTGTAACAAAGAGTATTACGGGAGTAATACTGTCTGTTAAAGCGGAGAATAGAGTATAGTGGAAGCGACCATCTATAATCAAGCTATAACTATCTACCGAATACGTCGAAAGGTGGAATCTATTTAAAATTTTCTCAATCAGGTGGTTCGACATATTTGGTAAATACTTATAACGAAATTACAAATGGCTAAAGATCTATCAGGACAAAGCATAATAACATAATGAAATAGCATCACAGAACAGAATCACATAACAGATATAAAATCCCAGAACAATACATCATCAATACAGATCCAAATACTATAAGTGGGTACAAAGCCACCGCTCACACATGTGAGTCAAAAATATGTACATATCAAAGTCTGAATGATAATATAGTAGTAGAATAGTGGACAAATAAAGCGCTATCTATCAGCATAGCAGATAATGTCCAAGCGGAAGCACAGAAGCTAAGTCCAGAGACCTAACCTGAAACAACTCGGTCTGACCCGAGCGAAAACACTCGGGTCAGGCTAGCTAAACAATCAGTAATAACTGAGATATATAATAATGCGGTACATAAATAAAATAGTACTTATCCAAAGAGAAGTATATTATGAACCACATGAATATAATGACGATCCCTAATCATCAATAAACAATAAAAATCTCCAAAGAGAAATCAACACCAAAGTGTAGAATAAATAAAGTCGCCTCATATCATCGGCGTAGCCAAAGCCATAAAAAGATGCCCATAGGCAATAATCCCAATAGTGACCAGAGTCTGTGATCAATGCCCAAGCAAAGATCGATGCTCCAAAGAGCCATGGGGATATACTGAAAAGTCAATGAAATCAAATACTGAAAAGCAGTGTCCAGAGACACTGTGGATCCATAAGGTAATCGCACTTACATCGTATGGTTCCATAGAACCAACACCGAATGGCGGTACTCGAATGGATATAAAAATAATCAGATAATACAAGTTTTGCACGTGCACCGACCAGAGTCGTTGTTGCCAAGTACTGTAGAGTTGTGATCGATCACTCGCACCGATGCGAAACGCGCGAGACGGCGAGATCCTTCCCAGAAGGATAAAGGCCCAGAGGCACACGCCGAAAAATAAACTGCTCCATAGAGCAGGTGTCCAGAGACGGTTGCCCAGAGGCGTGGTGACCCAGAGGTCCAGTACTGGCCGCCCAGAGGCTAATGTGTCACTAACTTCTTGGAGAGGAACCCACAAAGTGTTAACAATGAGTCCCATACCCCACGTTCGCACTAAACGGTTTCCTAACCAATAGCAAGCTCACACTCCAAACAATAAAAAGTCTACCTCATATCATCGGTAAACTAGACCCAAAGGTCAAAACGATCAATCGAATAGGTCGGGGATTAACCGGAAAGAAAATACACACGGTTTCCATAGGCCGGAGATTTGCTAACCGTTTAAGCACCTTTCCACTTCGCTCGACGTGCTAAAAGTGAGTGTGAGATTTTTATTATAGAAAATAATGGTGTAAAACGGATTTATAATTGATTTTCGGAATCACTTTTAAAACGGTCTTTTGAAAGGTCTCCTATTATGGAGTAATTAATTTAATAATTAAAATAATATTATATAATAATTTTCAAAAGCCATTTAGGAGTGAAAAATCTTTTGAAAATGATTCATAAAACCCGTGTACGAAATCTAGAGACAAATCTCAAAGAAATCAATGAAAACCAGAAAATCATCAAAAATATTCTAAGTGTTTGTAAACATTCAAAAACAGCTGTGAACTCAAGTTCGATAATTTATTTGGACCAGCAAACTGTATCCAAATGTCATGAAAATTTGCAGGCATGTAGTCCAACATCCCTACATTAATATGCAAAAAGAATTTCTAGATTCCGAGTTGAGCCGAAGTGACAGCGACGTCTCAAAGTTGGACCCAGAACAAGATTTACACTGTTTACAAACAGCGACTAGAGTTCAACTTCGACACGAAATTCGAAGTACCAAACGAACTCCAATGTTGTCCAAATTTTCCTGAGATGGAGTTCGGAACTTCACCTTTCTAACGAGACCAAAAACGTTGAATTCCGACTTCCGATGCGAACGTGGAAGCATCGCGGAGTGGCGCTCAAAAGCTGGAAACAGAAGGGATATTTGATTTTCATTCAAGTTTTTGACCATTCAAAAACTGCTGCGAACCCAAGTTCGGCAATTTATTTGGACCAGCAAACTGAATCCAAATGATATGAAAACTGGTAGGAATATAGTCCAACATCCCTACTATAAGATGCAAAAAGAATTTCTGGAATCCGAGTTGAGACGAAGTAGCAGCGACGTCTCAAAGTTGGACCCAGAACAAGATTCACACTGTTTACAAACAGCGACAAGAGTTCAACTTCGACACGAAATTCGAAGTACCAAAAGAATGCCGATGATGCCTAAATTTTACAGAGATGGAGTTCGAAACTCTACCTTTCCAACGAGACCAAAAACGTCGAATTCCGACTTCGGATGCGATCGTGGCGGCATCGCGAAGTGGAGAAAAAAAATCTGGAACAGGGTTTAAAAAAAAATTATTTATTATTTTTTTTTCTTTTTTTTTTTGAACAGTGGTAAGAATGTACAATTTTGACCAAAATAACTTCGAAATTTCATGAAACTCAAAACATGAAAGTTTTAGCTCTAAATCTATGCTTTCCAGAACATCCAAAATTATTAGATTTGGATAAGAAACGAGAGAGATACATGCAAAACAATATCAGATTGAAACTCAAGATAACTTGTTAAAGACAGAATTGGTCTTCTGTCTTTGAACGCATTTCAGGTCATCTAAATGGCAATATTACAGAAAACTCACTAAACAAAAATTGTAGCATATGTTTTAAGCTTTCCGGAACATTCAAAATTATCTAATTCGGATCAAAAACGAGTAACTTATGGCCAAATCAATTTCAGGGTTTTATTTTCAACCTTGTAGTTTGTTGTCAGGTCAGCGACAAACAAACGTGATTTAGATCATTGAAACCACAAAATTAGGCAAATCTCAAAACATGAAAGTTATAGGCTACAGAATAAGCTTTCCAGAACTTCAAGAAAATCTTAATTCCGATTTAAGATGAATGAGATATGCCTAATTTACTAACAGCAATAAACTAATTATAATTTCAGCTAGCATATATTACCTCTTTCCAAGCAATGAAAAGAAGATCAAAGAGTTTCACAATCTAAATGCACAAAAAAAAAGAGGATTACAAAATAATTTCAGAAATTAAAGAATGAATTAGAGGTGGGTTTTGTGATTGCTATTACCTCTTTTAGTAGTTTGGATTAACTCTTTTTGATTTGGTGTAGATTGGAGTCTTGCTTAGGAGGCCATGACTAGGTTTTGGAGCTTTCTAATTAGGTTTTAGTGGTTATGAAATGAAGTGTTGACTGAAATGGGAGAGTAAAAGATACTTTATAGGCTAATGGTTAGGGTTATTGGATCTAATACCCATTAGGACTTTGTATTATTCATGTGCATACATATATAGGCAATTTTCTCTAAGTACACTCTACATACAAATTACTAAATACATTTCAAACCATAGAAAATTATGAAAATATGTTAACAATTACTTTTAGCCATTTCATAAAATCCTATATCAACAATATTTTACATTTTAACCCCTAATTTTTCCAAAACACCGTTTATAGTTAATATTAGCCAAAATCACCATTTTGCAAATAAATTGCAAATTAATTTCCCAAATCAAATATTGCACTATTTTACACATATAAAATTTTGCAATAATATAAATTACAAATTTCCCTAATTAATTTCCTTGAAATGCTCCATTTTACACTTAAGCCCAAAATATTAATTTATTCAAAATGACTAAATTTTGAACAAATTAGCCACATTAAAAATTCATTAATAGCTCCAATTAAATTAAAATCCCAATTTTAATTTATTATTTGGTAACCGCAATCACGGGTTGTTACAATATGTATTCAAACATAAGTGGAACTTAAATAAACCTAAAATATATTTTTGTAATAAATATGGACGTATGGTACATATACTATGATTTCAGATTTGCCTAATACTTGAATCACAAGGATGTTTCCATAAGAAACACATTATGCGTTAAATCGATATCACTCGATATATATTAAAAATTATTAATCCTTAATATATGATTTGTCCTCTACCATTTATGTATGAATAGATTACTTGTATACTCTTTGGTGGTTGAGAAAAATCAAGCCATATATGTTATATGTAGTACTATTTATATGTTGTTAGACGAGATAAGATACGTGGACGTATTTGTTAAGCTAACTTAAGGTATGTGCATTATATTTTGGCCGTCGTGAAATGGTATGTATGAGTGAATAATCTCTTTCGATTTTCTGAGAAAACTTAAGGTCAAGATTGAGATTAAGACAAGATCATGGGTTAGGAGTTGTATATGATACAACTGATAAAGTGTTATCCATTACTTACGGGGCTAAGATTTGCTGAGCAAACTTAAGGCTAGAATCATAAAGCAAGCGAGTCCTAACACCCAGAAGAGAAATCAAAATATTTCTATGTTTTTATTAGGGTTTTGAGAAATATAAAATCTAGTGAAGCCTTACTACGAAAATAAAACAGTTTCATTTAACCATTCTAGTATTGTAAGAACATATGCTATGTAAAGTTAAAATAATCTACATCGATAAATTTATGCAACTAATATGGATTGATCAAATATTCATCAGTTAAAATATAAAAATGAACTACGTTATGATTGACATAGAAATATAAGGTATACTTACCAATAATTTTTTCAGCATGTTGTCACGTTGAGACTTATGAAAGAGATAAATTATTCAACTACCAAATACATTCATACCTTGGTTACTAACATCTTTATTTGCCCGAGACTGCATATTGTCTTCCATGAGTTCAAAACTCTAAAGCAATGCAAGAATATGATTATTTGATCCATGTTCGATCACATATAAATTTTATGTGGTGAATAGTCATGATTCGTAATGGATGAAACCTCGATGAAAATTAGATCATTCAAAATGAGTATCTAGTAGTGTTAGAAGCAATCTCAACCAAGAACTACTAGACAAACCTAGAAATTCGATCGTTGAAATGTCAATTTGATCATTTTACGTAAAGTTCAACTTATTCGGTATCCTTAAATGTTAAATGCACTTTTGCAAAGACTTCGTGTGATCTTATAGTAAGGATTTCCTTTGAATGGTTTGACTCTTTAGAAAGGGAACTGAATGTCTAAGAGTGAATGTAATTAGGCATGGTTAGGTTAAAGAGAGTGAACTGTCAGCTTTGCTTCATGTAGAGACATCAAAACCGAGAATTGTATAAAATACTGGTAGATACTTTATATGGAATAAGAAATGTAATTTCTATTCCAAATATTATTTATGTAGAAAATTAATTTATGTGAGAGTTATTTCTATGATTTCACGATATTTGATCTAAAACTCTTGATTGTAAACTAGTTAAAGTGGATGAAATAAAATAGCCAATAATAAGTGGTTGATGGAGCTTTATGTTTCATGTGCTAATTAATAATGGCAGCTATAGTGGGAGCTTACCATATAACACTTACTAATAGATGCATCAAGATATGAAAGATTTTTTTCGTATATACATACGAAATATTATTTATGAAATAATAATTCTTCTCAGTGTTGATTGAAAATAAATTTAGTTTTATTTTTGTATGAATATTGTGAATATTTGTTATAAAATAAATCTATAATGTAATTTGTTTTCATAACTTTAGGGATGCATTAGCGATAGAAAATACAACAGTGCCTAAATCTTAACAATTATTTTAGAATTTTAGACAAGGCCATATCTTTGAGGAATAATCCTTAGATCGTATGAATGTGGGTCAAATGATACTACTAAATTGTATCTCAAACGATTAAGGCAAAATCATCCATTCACTTGGAGTGACAAAAGAGTTTATGAACTCTTTGGATTGATGCATATAGATGTATTTAATCCAAGGTCTACTGATACCAAAACGGATCCATTTACTTCATTAAATTCACCAATGAATTATCATAAACATGAACATGTGTATTTGAGACACAAGTAGTATATCTTTGTTAAGTTTATTGAATATAAGACGAAAGAGAAAAACAAAGCAAGAAATATGACTTAATTTGATCGAATAGATGAGTATATCTAAAAAGTTCCAAAAGTATGTAAAAACGAATGATATTCAACCTCAAGAGTCACCACTCCCTATGATACATAACCATGTATCGATAAGTCTGTTCAAACTTTGTTGGACAAAGTATGATTGATGATGAGTGATGCTAAGTTAACTTCTTTCTATAAGGATATGTACTTAAGAGTACGTACGTTGTTAATCTAATTTCATCTAAATCATTGTTTACAAGCTCGTATAAGATATGATTTAATACGAAACCCCTTCATGTCTTAGGTCGAGGAGTTAACAAGTCATGTGTGTCGAGAGGCCACATGTAAAACTCGACCATAAGGAATCTTGTGGGAACCACCCTAAAGGAGTTTGGAGCTGACCAATAATGATTGACTAATTTATGTTATGTACATAAGTTTCATAAACTCAAAATTGAATCATTTTCATGTAAATACTGGATACAATCCAACACTCTAACGTGGAAACTAGTAATAAAAGATGAAAATAAATTAACTGAGCCTAAAACATACATAACTCATTAGAATGTCTAATACGGATTCTTGCACATTAAAGATAAATTATGAGCTTTATATAAATGTCGAGAAAAGGATTTTTTAGTTGTAACATTTTTCTTAGTTGCTAATAAGCTATAAGGAGTATAGACTCTACATATGACATCTGAAATAGGTTCAAAGTATATTATCAAAATACGATCTTGATAGTTGTACCCGAGGGATATGATCCATCAACTGTCGATGAGTCTTCAAAAGGAAGACCGATGCAGTTAGAACATATTAAGCAATGCTGAGAATAATCTCATAAATTTCAATTGTTGAAATTAGCACAATTGATTCATTAGTCAATGTGCTTGAGTTAATTCTGATTCTGCTTACAAAATTATCATCGAATTTGACTTTGAATTCGGTACAACTTAGTTGAAATAAAAACTTTTAATAATGATTCAAAATAGAATGTTTGCACATGATAACCAAATTATTATGTAAGTGATAACCGAGTTTGTGAATGTTGGATAAGATCCATGAGCTGATACGATAACATCATTCGACGATCGCTGGAATTAAGCATATATTTTGACAATGAAATCAACTAGTTTGATTTTTGGTCAAATTGTTGGCGAAGCGTGCATCTGAAATAATATTAAAATGTACTAAAATCTTCTAAAAATGTAAGCACGGATATTGGGATTGTCAAAAACGATATATACAAACACAATATTAAAGTATTAAATATAGAACATATGACATGGATTCCTTATACATCAATAATAGCAATTATCATATGTGTCATAACATCTACTATGTCGCAATTTGTTTACGTGGTTGGTACATTGAGCAAGTTTTCAAATCACATAAACGATCCAGGCTCAAGCATTACCTTTGAGCGATATCAAAAGTAATAATATCCAAACGGATTATAAAACAAGTAGCAATCCCTTTTGAAATGGTAAAAATCATCAAAATAATTTCCAAACGAGGAAATATACAAAATCATAATTTTATTTCTTTCAAATTTGGAAATTCTCATTGGTAGAAATACTATCAAAATACCTTTGATTTATTTTATACAAAACCCGTAAAAATCCTTACAAATAATTCTCCAAATTCCTTTTATAGAAAAACTTGTATAAATAAACCATTCAACCATTATGGTTTAAATTAAAATTAAAATTATTTCTAAAATCAATCAATTTTTTTAAAAAGGTTTTCTACTTCGAAATCCAAACAAAATATTCATATAGAATTTTAAATTCAATTTTAGTTGAAATCCCATTATTTTCCCTTGAAAATAATTCAAACTAAAATTCTATTGATGTTAAGATAGTTCAAATCATGTTATATGAAAACCATTTTAGTACTATAAATTATCAAAAATTACTTTCAAAGGATTTCAATAAGAAATCTTCCTTCTTTGTATAAATTCAAATAAACCTGAATAAAATTAAGTTTTATATTTCTCAAATATTCATTATAATTTAAAATTACTTTTAAAAATCAACATAAGTTTAAAATAATCAAACTCAAGTTTCAAAGCTTTAATATAACAATATAAACACACTACTACTCATATGGATTAAAACTATATATATATATATATATATATATCAACGTCATTTTTAATAAACAAATTTCAACTTCTTTAAAAGATAAATTCAAATATATTTCAAAATAAAATACTTTTAAACCTCCATACTAGCTTTAAATATTCATATCATACTTTTCAAATAAATAATTCAAATCACTCGTTTTAGTTAAATTTCTACTGTCCAAAACGGTCAATATCATAGTATATAGAATTCCATTCAACTATATATAATTCCATCCAAACATTCGTCGATTAAATAACACAACCATCAATCATCTACTGATATTAATCAATGCTATAAGCCATCATTAATCAACATACCATCCAATCCGAGTAAGTTGAAATCAAGCTATCAACACTAAGCCTAGTCAGTAAATCAATCTTCCAGTAATCTAATCCAAACTGATATATATTTTAATTTTAAATGATTTTAAAAAGAGAGAAAGAGAGAGAAGAAGTTAACTCATAGACAACAAAAATAAGGCTCAATGTACCAATCACATTAAAGAACTATGATATAAAATCGCTAAATGGTAGTTATGAGTATTCTCGAGTATTTATGAAATACTAGGGAATAGTTTTTTGAAATAATGAACTCCCTATGAAAGAGTGCTTGGACTCAAACTTTATAAGATTATCATATATCATATGTCAATTCTAAATCCATATCAATTAAGGAGCTCTGAGTTAGATTAGTTCCAAACTAGCAGTGGTGGATGATTCAATCGAAAGGCTAAGTACATTGACTTGATTTGTGCCACAATGAAAGAAGTATAAATATAATTGCATAAATTAATAACTAAGCTAAGGGCGATTCCCAATGTTGAGAATGCCACGACTTTGTTTTGTGAAAACACTACTGCAATAAGGATCATGAAAGAACCTAGAACACATTAGAATTTGAGATACATAGTCTGAAAAGTTTCACATGACAAAGGCAATTTATCAATGGTGGAGAGAGTTTATTGACATATTAGATAATTAAAACAATATAGCATATCCACTCACGGAGGGACTGGCTCGATCAGTTTTGAGCAAACTGGTCGAAAGAATGAGATTGAGATTCCATTATTAGCCCAGGTGCAAGCGGGAGATTGAGATAGTTAAGGGTATATTGTACATTATTAGCTCTGCAATAAAATCTCATTCGTAATAAAAGGCGTCTATGTTTTATTTTATACTTGTTATATTGTAATATATTAATTAAGTAATTAATTCAAGCATATTAAAATCAAAAATCCTTAAATGATATATTATGTGATAATAATCACAAGGAGTTGTAATCATGTGAAAATTATCACAATATAAAATAACATATTATTTTAAATATTCTTGATCAGGATGTTTTGAGAAATGACATCGATACATCCATTGAGATGAGTGTGTAACATGTATATATGTTGGGTAATGTATTACTTATGACTGCTAAGGCACCAAAGATTTACATCGTAGTTATTGGATAACTATGGAATGACTCATCCGAGAGATTCCTATTAGTTAATAAAAACTAGGTAAAACAGGAAATCTTAGGGTGACGATGTTACATAGTTCTCTTGACTTGTGAACACCGTGGAACTTTAATGTAAATACTCCACTCTGATTATGATTAAATCATGGCATGGTAATCCATCGAGTGACTATAATTAGGACTGAGTTGAAGTGTAACATCCTGAAATTTTCAACCATTCGCATCCACACATGTCGGACTTGAATTGCTCAAAATCTAAGACTGTTAATTTAAATTTGCAAAACTCAGCATATACTATAAATAAAGATCATAGAATCACAGACACAGAGTAATATAACAATAATGCAGCGGAAACAAAAGAATAGTAGTTCATGAAGCTAATATATGTATAACAGAGTTAAATAAGATACAACAGAGGTTTCGAATACATAGATGTCTCAATACAAAAGTCAAATACAAAACCTGAATACATCACTGGAATCAACTGAATAACTGAAAGCAGAATCGATAGATGGATCTCCAAGCGAAGCTCCAACTCTAAAGGTGAGTCTCGAATACTGGTACACTCAGTCTGACCTGAGCGTAAAGCAAAACACAAAACACTCGAGTCAGGATTAACATTCTTATATCAATAAATCCAACTCAGGTGAAATATCAACTGAAATACAAGTAACTCAAAGGATGTTTGGGATAACCATCCTCTAAGGATCCGTTAAACTATCTACTATGTAGTACAACACGCTATTATAATATGTCTATAGTAAAGTATACTATTTAAAAATAGTGTTAAGGCTTTACATTTTCCACCTTAACACATTTTACAGTGCCAATAGTCTATACAGTACCGTAATACCCCGTAAACTGGAGCTACCAGAGGATACTCCATAGGTACGACACAAATCAAACTCGTGGTAAAGCACCCTAGGGTAGGTGACATGGCACAACAAGGCAATGCCAGGGTAGATATACCAATTACGCATCCGGGCTGGTGGTAACATAGAGCCGCAACAATCGCCCACCTCGAGCCACACTCCCGAATCAAAGGCGCGCACCAAATCAATCACAAAGTAATATAATGGCATACGATGGAGTGTGTCCGATAAGAGGAGCTACCTCATTGGCCCGGAATCACTCCTGTTTTAGCCACCTTATGCCAACTCATGGGAGTTGGGTCCACGTAAATATATACCTTTAGGATCGTCGCCACCATCCTACTTCATTCTGGAATCTCCACCGCATACACAGTTGTTAAAGTGGTTTTCGGTATCGACAGAGAGTATGCCCATATCCGATCCCGGTCTCTTTAACAACCAATCGTTATTATAACACCGTGGTTATTTCAAAATAGTTTATACTTTAAAACCAAAATATCATTTCCATTTCAAAACCAAATCAATACGATATCATTTCCATTTCAAATATACTCACTTCCAAAAATCATATCACTTTCCAAAGTTATAACGCTTTCGAAATCATAAGTCTTTAAAAATCACAACACTTTGGAAATCAAAACCTTGAAACACTTTGAAATCATAGCTTGGAAATCATAACATTTTGGAATCTTTAACACTTTCCTCTTAAACAGTTTAGATATTAAAAGTAGTATATATAATAAAATAGTTTATAAAATAAAATAGTTTATATAAAATAATTTATATAAAATAGTTATAAGTTAAAATAGTTTATAATAAATAGTTAGTATAATTAAAATAGTTTATGAAATAAATAGTTTATATTAAAATAATTTATTAAGTTAAAATATATAAATAGTTTTAAATATAATTTAAATTTACTTTATATAATAAAATAGCTTCCTCAAATTTCACAAATCGATTCAAATCAACTCGACTTCCAAATTCAACTTAATTAAATCTCAATTCATAAATTTCAACTCAATTCAGTTTCTCAATAAATCATTTCAAATCATATCGATTTCAAATACAGATTTGAACCACAAAATAAACCTTTTAATTTCAATATATTTCAAAGATTTAAATATTCAATATTTCAAAACTAAATCCAATAATTTCATATATATCAAATTCACTTTACTATTATTTTGTTTGAAAATTTTACTTAATCATTTCAATAATCATCTAAATACAACTTCAATTTACCAATTTAAATAAACAAAATATCCCATTTAAATTTATATAAATTTGAAATATTCATTTAAGTCACTTTTAAATCAAATCCAAGTTATAAAATCATATCTTTAAAATTTCAATTTTTATAAATTTCAAATCAAACTTATTTAAGTATAATTCTTAAATAAATATAATTTCAAATCAATTTCAAATTATCTTTCCAACCTGAATCATTATAAACTCTATATTTGAAAATATATATTTTAAATAAATACTTAAACATATTATATATCAACTTTATTAAATCAACTTTAATAAATCTTTAAAATCAATATTTATTAAAATCATATATTTCTTTTCAAACCATAGAAATCATTTTCAAAATATTTATATATAGACCAACGGTGTCTGTATATAATTCTCTACCCTATGGTCAAGTGATACGGGTATTTATAATTTCAATCCGTAATATATATATATATATATGGGTATATATCTTTTCAACCCGCAATCCCAAATTCAATTCAATGAAAATCGCTTGGGTTTATCATTTCAACCCATAACGATTTTCTCCTATTCTACAGATCGTTCGGGTATGTATCATTTCAATCCGTAGGGAATTCTATACTAACAGGGTACTTGCAGAGTGATAACAGTTATGGTAATAATATAACAACAGGCATATATCATCAATATAAATAACAGATAATGGTGTCAAATGTCACAGGTGAACAGATACAGATAATAGCATATATATAGCAATGTAAATAACTGACAGCAGCATATTTCAATTGTCGTTTCAATTGAAAACAAATTTAATAAATATAAGAACGTCAATCGTGAGTGATTGCTCACCTTTCGAGGATAGAGAAGATAGACAATGAAATTGAGCTACGAATTCCAAAGCAACGCTAGATTGAACGTGAATTCGACGGACAAAGCTGATAAATAGAGATCGATGAGATTGGATATATAAGTAAATTGATATAGATATAACATATAAAATTATATACACTAAATCATATCCAAATTTCAACTCATATTAAAATCTTTAAAATATATTTATATATATATGACAACTCAATATCTATTGAAAATCAATATTTTAATCAATCAATATTTAAGGATATATACCTTTAAATAAACTCACATACATATACATACACTTAGCTGTTAAACTATAGAAACCAGTACCTATATTCATATACGTAAATACTTTAAACTCAGGTATATATATATAAACTTTATTTTCAACAGTACAAAACAGGAAAACAACCAATGTATGCAGACAATAAAATGATATGAACTACAAGATATATATAGGCTTTACATATACTTTTCAGCTATACTGATTTTAAACTAATACAAAAAAAATTAGTCCATATATATACTACGCAAATTAAAACTTTACGAATATTGATGAAATCTCTTTTAAAGGCTAAGGTATTACATGTGCACTAATATGAACTCATGCAACCAGACAACTTAAGAACATATATACTATCTTCTATAACTAAAATAAGCCTACACAACACATATACTAATATAAGCCGTTATATACCACTGCAAACTTTTACTTTTAAAACTACACACACACACAGCCTACTCACAAATCAACATGCAGACTCAATAAATGACAAATATACCTTTAAATTATACTTTAGAAATACATATATATACTACAGTTATAACAAATATATTAAAGTACTAACATATGTTTAAATAAATACTATAGTAAGTTATATCCATACCTGTAAACATGCTGTAAATTTACTTAAACACGTAACATATTTAAGATTGTATATATATAAGTATGCTCACAGATCATATAACAGAAGACTATATGCATATCTATGCTGCAGTAAACACTATGCAAAACTTGCTTTACTGCAGGCTCATATAAATAAATGCTGTAACTTATATAGTAGGCTTAAATAATATATAATATACTCATATATACTTACATATATATGCGAAGTATCTGTAAACAAATATATATAAGTTTAACACAAAAAAAATTAAAAAAATTAAATTAAATTAAAGTAATGTAATATATACTTAAAACAACACTATATACTTATTACACAATATACGAAAGCAGCTTGCAAAGCATATTTATATAACATACGATGTGAAATTATATACTATATATATTGTTATTAAAACCGTTTCAAAGTATAACATAATTTAAATAAATTTTCTAAAATATAATATAAAACTTACATTATAATATATATTCAAATAGGCGAGGAGGAAATCAAAGCCTGCTGCTGCCATGACGTCGGAGGTGGTTGGTGGAAGGCTTACGCGGAGTGATGGAGGTAGGGCGGATCTAGGCATAGGGTGTGTACGTGGATCAGGCAGGGTTCTTGCTCGTGGCAGTTCCATGGGGTCGTGTGCTAGAGGAGGTGTAGAGGTGAAGGCCGGTTGGAGGAAGAGAGGACGTGGGCATGAGTCGATGGGTTCGGCGAAGGGGAGGGTGATGCTGGCGGTCAGGGAAGGAGGTGGCTACAGACAGGGGAAATAGAAAGGGAGGAAGGTGCTTGGAGGGTGAGGTGGGAAGAAAAGGTGGATGATGGAGTTTGTTGCGTAAAGAGGAAGAAGGCTGGCAGGTTGAGAAATTTGTGAAAGGTAATGAGATGGTTCTGTTTTAATTAATGTGATATCCCGGAATTTTTGGCAATATCAATTTAATAATCTATATTAAAATTAAATTGATTTGATAATTTTTGTTAATAAATTTGAATTGATTTAATAATCTTCTTTTAATAAATATTTAATTGGTAAATTTTATCTTTTTAAAAGCTAATAAATTGTTTTCTATTTATAATGTAAATATATTGTATATATTGTAAATAAATTAGCTTTGTTTTAAATTTAACAAATAAAACATATTTTCTAATTCTAATATTTTTGGTAATTTGGAAATTTGATTTTATTTAATATTAAGCTTTTCAAAGCTATTTAATAAATAACTATATGGTTCTAAATGTTAAGATAAAAGTTTAAATTGTTTAAATTGATTTTGGCTTAAGTTTAAATTTAAATTAATTAACAATAAGGTTGTTTTATTTTCTTTTTAAATATAGCTTGATAAAATAAGTAATTTATTAATAAAAAGATAATTTCTTTTATAAATTATTTTGATTTGATAAATGAGTTATTTTCAAACAATAATAATAATGTATTGTTTTTACAAATAGATTTTAATAAAAATAGCATTGTTATTTCAAATTGAATTTGTATATATATAACTTGATTTTTAAAATTGAATGTTAGAATTTGGTTTGGATTTGAATTTAAAGTTTTGAAATTCAAAGTATAGATTTTAAATTGTTTTGAATTTTAAAATATTTTTATAAACTTTTATTTATATATATATATATATATAATTGTTTTATTTCTTTTAAAATTATCTATATATTTATACTTATTAACTAATTAATTAAGCATAACCTTTATTAAC
Source organism: Allium fistulosum (assembly GCA_030737815.1). Taxonomy (NCBI): domain Eukaryota; kingdom Viridiplantae; phylum Streptophyta; class Magnoliopsida; order Asparagales; family Amaryllidaceae; genus Allium; species Allium fistulosum. The sequence goes on along the minus strand of CM060902.1, from coordinate 368,918,574 downwards.
ATTTAACATATTAACTAAATACTAATTAACTTAAATGACATGTGTTAGTTGTTAAGCATATTAATTGACAAATATTAAAATATAGGACAAGTGGCATTTGTTAATTTAGTTTTTCTTTTATTTTTATTTATAAAACATTTCAGCTTATATAAACAAATCTCCTTCCTTCATTTATTTTTTCCTAAAATCTAAAGCTAAGAACAATGCTGAAAACATTAAATCAAAACAAATCTGTAAAACAACTCCTCAAAACCAGGAATCAACTAAGCATGAAAATCAAATCCCTGCAATACATTTCCAAATCAAATCTTCAGCCTGCATTTTCTTTTCAAATCTGGAAGCATGTTCAAACAGTCATCTCTGCATGCAACTGCATCTTTTCAGGCTAAAGCTAGCATTCCAGTTTTCAAATCAAATCAAGCATTCAAGTTTAAAAGTTTTTAAAGAACAAAGGGCATTTCAGTTTTAAAGGTATTCAAAGGCTTTTCAAAACTGTTTCAAAAAGGGGATGCTCTGTTCATCAATTTTATCAGGTGAGTAACATCACTATTTTTAAAAGTTTAAGTTTATGAATAAGGTTGCATGTTAAATCTCTGTTATAAATATGTATTTTATGTATATATAAGTGAAATCTGCTGTGAATATAATGGATGTATTGGTGTGCATATGTGACTATGTACTATGTTCTTGTTTTGTTTTCCTAGGCTCAAGATTTCATTTAAATCCCTTACCACTTGATCTAGTTTTTGTTAGGACTTAATTTACAAACAAAATTTGTTTGATTTAACATAGACTAATGTTTAAAAAATTTAATTAAGTCAAATTTCAAGCCTGAGTGTCTCTGTAAACCAAAAACAACAGTGCATGTATATAAAAGTGAAAACTCAAACTTTGTAATTCATAAATTCAGGATTATAAATTGAATACATAAACTATAACATGATTTTTAACACTAAAATCATAATTTTTAGTTTGGGAATGAAGGTGCAGTTCTGGTTTGAACTGAAAATGAAATTTTGGGTAACTCTGGTGATCTCGGTGGTTTGGAATGTTGCATTCTTCAGTAATGGTAGTGGGATGATTAGCGATGATAGGAAAATTGTCAGGAAGATGTTTAATTCATTGAGGAGGTAGCAGCAGTTGATTCTTTTCTGGAACCCTAGTTTTAACTAGGCTTGATAAATTGATCACCACGGTTTCTATAGTTGATCGAGTGCAAAGGGGTTTTGAGAGATGGAAGCTTGGTCATTGACGAGGACATGGCCGGAGTTGCAGAATTTACGGTGGTCGGAGTTTCATGGTCGAGGCAGTTTCCAGGTTTGAAGATGGTTCCAGTTTTGATTTCCAGGTTTGGTTGCGATCTCGAATTCGATTTCAAGAATTGGAGTTCGATCTGATGATTGTATTAAGGTGTTTGAGGAATTGTTGGTATGGGAAGATCATCGTTGATGATCATAGATGATCAGCATCACCGTGCATGTGCACGGTGCACTGTTGTTTCTGGTGAGTTTGAGTTTGGTTTGGGGTTTTGTATACTCGAGTTTTTCTCGAGTAATCTGATAGTTTGCTCGAGGCGGTTTGGTTTTGGACTCGAAGTCATTTGATGGTGGCTCGGGTGTTGCATTCCAGGTTTTAAAGAAAACCTATAGTGTTTTTTTAAACTTTAAAACTGAAGTTTAAAAATGAAAAGCAAAGTTTTAAACAGGTTTTAAATCAAAGTTTAAATCTGATTCAAGTTAAGTTTAAATCTCAGTTTTAAAAATAAAATAAAGTTTTTAAAATTTAAATTGTTTTAACAACCTTAAATGTTTAAATAGTTTGAATTTAAAAATAAAGTTTTAAATTGTAAATAAGTTTTTAAGTTAAGTTTAAATCTGGATTAAAATCCAAATATGTATTCCAGTTTTGAAATTAAAGGAAGTTTTTAAAATTTGAATTGTTTTAAACAACTTTGTATGTTTAAAGTGTATTTTAAATATGGTTTGAGTTTAAAATAAATTTGGTTTAAAATTCTTTTAAGCTTCTTTATAAGATAAATATTTCTTGAATTTGTGAAATAGAAAGGTTTTTGAACTTTGTTAAAGTTAATTTGTATTCATTTTAAATCTTAAATTTAAAATGAAATTTGAAAGAAATTTAAAAGTAAATTGTTTTTAAATGTTTTGTTAATGATAATTTAATCATAAGTAAGAAATATTTTTATCTTAAAGTTAATTAGAATTTAATGATTTGTAATTCATTAAATTATTAAGTTAATTAAAATGGATAATTAATTTATTTAATTAATTAATGATTTGAGTTAATTAATTTAGTAATTTAGAGTTTAAATGAATTAATTAAGGTTTAAGATTATCTAATTAAGGAATAATTAATTTGTAATTAAGGATTATTAATTAGAATATTAATTAATGATTAGAAATTAATTAATCAAGTAATGAAAGATTAATTAAGTTATAGTTAAAACTTAATTAATTAAATAATTAGAGATTAATTAATTGGTATTTAAGATTAATCAATTTGTAATTAATAATGATTAATGTAAGTTTAATTTCTTAAGAAAAGTAATTAAAGAATTGTTAATAGTTAATGAAGGTCATTAACTTAAGATTATTTAATGATTAATTAATGTGATTAATTTTAATAATTAATTAGATTAATTAATTTAAAGATCATCATTGATGAAATGGGATAAGATTAATTACTTAATGGAAGAAATTAAGGAATAAATTACTTAATGTAATTAATTGAGTTAAATGTGATTAGTTTAAATTAATTAATTAAGTTTAATTAATTTAATCATTGGATGATTTGATAATAATTACTTAATGTAATTAATGGAGTGTAATTACTTAGTGAAGTAATTAATTGATAATTACTGGATGTAATTAATGGAAGATGATTTAATAATGGAAGTAATTTGGATTAAATTAGTTGGAAATTAATCAAGGGATTAATTAAGGAGTAATTAATTTATTTAAAGAAGTAATTAAGGGTAGTTAATTACTGAATGTGATTAATCAAGAGTGATTAATAATTATGATTTAATTAAAGATAATTACGTAATGTAATTAATTTAAATATAGTAATTAATTAAAATGTAATTAGGGATCATTAATTAATATAATTAATGGTGTGATTTCGGGTTGATTAATTAAGATTAATTAATCAATAATAAGTGATTAAGTAATTAATTAATGTAATTAATTAAGGATTAATGTAATTAATTATAGTTAATTAATTAATGAAGTAATTAAAGGTTAATTACTGTATTTAATTAAGAGTAATTAATTTGTGAAATTAATTAAAGAATAATTACTTGAATGTAATTAAAGGATAATTAATCAAGGGTGATTAATTAAGGTGGATAATTAGAGGATGATTAATTAATTGATTTGTAATTAATTAATGTTTAAGTAAGCAAGATTTTTAATGATGAAGTAATTAATTTAGTTCACTTTAAATTAATTAGAGATGAAAGTAATTAATTTAATTCATTTTAAATTAATTATATTTGGTGTGATTATTAATCATTGCTTATGTATGGATGAATGATATTGATTTCCTTGAATGGTTTGAAATCTCAGATATGAGATGCTGTGTGATATGGATACTTTGATTAAAGTATAATGATAATGTGGATTATCTATTTGTGATGATAGTATGGATTATTTGTTTATAATGATAATACAGATTATCTGTTTGTGATAATAATGTTGATTTTCTATTGTGAATCTGTGAATTATCTATCTGTGTGTGTATAGATAATAGAATTGAATTGTTTTAAACTTTAAAACAACTTGGCCTTTAAGATACGTTTTGGATTTCGATGAGACCGGGATCGGGTTTCTAGATTTGGATATCCGAAAACCACATCGATCCAAATTAACGATAGGTCGTGAATCTCAAGTGAAGATGAAGATTCAGAGTGCAAGGGTTATTGTCGTTAACTCTGAGGGTGATTCCAAAATGAGTGTAACGAGATAATGCCTTCGGTTTCGTTCGAACCCGGAACGAACTTGTATGGATTGAATGCTTTCAGCACATCGTCAGGTGGATGATGAGCATTCTAAGTGATGTGTTCTGATTAAAGGTAATCATAGCCTCAAGCCTCATCAACGGGGAATGGAACATGGGAGGTGCAGCAAGGTTAAGTGGGTCGCGCTCAAGTAGGCAAGATTTTCCCCTGTCTAGAAGTTCCTTTTTATTCGGCTTAGTGGGCAGTTGGCGACGGCCATCTGCGGGGTTGTCTTGTTCGGGACTATCCAGTAAGGCATGGTTCCGACCTTGTGTTGCAAGGGATTGGGAGTAATCCTCGGTATGATGATCTAGGCCCCGTACTGTGACGGGCGGTACCCCAGTAGCTCTGCCATTGTATGGAATCCAATCTCCAATAAGCGCCGTACGTTTTGATTGTGCCCAACTATGTTGGAATGTGAGATGTAAGCATTCCAGCTATTTCTGTATTTTACTTGAAAACCCTAGACCCTATTATAATATAACTGGATTTCCTATCAAATGTTTTGGTTAGCGTAAGGTAAAAACTTACCCATGTTTATTTGTGGGGAGTCTTACGTGATACCTTTTGTTTTCAAAGGATTTTCAAAATTAAGCAACTTTAACCTGTTACACACACCAGACCCATGTCTGACCCGGAGTTTATTTCTGTTTTTCTTAAACTCTTGGGTACTCAAATTTTTACGAGTAGCCAAGGGATTCAGGTTAGCTTTGACGAATTGTTGAGGAGCAATGGAGCAGGAGGCTTCAGCGTTATAGATATATATAGTGTTCCGCTGTGTTGGTATCTCTGTGTAGTTTCTCTGTATTGTATTGAGTTGTAATAACTAGACAGGTGTTTATAACTGTCTAGTATGTGATGTATAATATGTGTAACTCTGATTGATGTTGTATACTATGTAATACTTATGTGATTAATATAATTTATTCGTTCCGCTGTTTAGATTATGTTGTTGTTTCTTTCTTTCTTCTCTTCTTTTCTCTTTTCTATCCCTTTCTTTCTTCAAGATGATACAACTTTCTGGTCGATGAAAGTCGGGTCGTCACAATTAATTTCTTTGAAACCAAGATGAAACGAAGGGAAATGGTCACGAAATGAATTCTCTGGGAATATGGAAATGAATAGGCAGTAGCAAGAGAAATTGCAATAGTCAGGGAATAATAAAAAGTCAAAAAGCTGAATTCAAGTAATAACAAAAGCAACTGTACATTTATATTTAAACATTGGATAATGAATGGTCACAGAGAAACAAAACTGACCGTTATGGTTAACCGTTTCGCGGATTCCACTGTGTACAATTCTTCAAAAAACAGAATTGGATATACCGTAGAGATCAGCATGACGAGACGATCAAAATGGTATACAAATATTAGTGATAGGTTCATCAGATCAAAAGTCGACATCGTTACCAGAAATGCTGCTAATTTGCTAGAAATAAGATATACGGAGTAATAGAAGTCCAAACTTTAAGAAACGAAGGATGACGTCTCACTCAGAAGATGATTTACAAATTTTCTATATAAAAATATTCAGGTTTGGAAAACATTTTATAATCATCTAATTTTAACTGATTTAAATTAAATAGAATTGCACTATAAAATAAACTTCCATATTAGTTGATAAAAATTTACCATTTGCTATGTTTAAATATACGTATTTCAAATATTAAATTTTCATTTCAAAATTTTATTCTTAAATTTTCACAAAATTTCAGTTAATTACGTTTTTAAAACAGTTAAAATTTACGGGTCGTTACATGAAGCATTAGAATGGAAGCACTTTTAAATGGGGAATTTGTCTCCTCAATTATATGTGTTTAGTATCATAGTCAACTGTAGTCAACTCAAAGTCAAAATCTCTAGCTAGAGTAGTATGGTTAATAATAAATGTCATTATTGAACCAAGGACTTTGTTATGGACTAACCGAGTTGAATAAAGATGATATTGAAATTTTGGCTAAAACCAGATTCATAAATCCTAAACTGATATAGTGTTAACGAAGAGAATGTATGTAAATTATCGTTACTTAAAGGAATCATTTAAGAAAATGTCAAATTAGGTTTTTACCAAAAAGATCTTAAAGTGATGAATTCAGCCAAATTATCACACCACTAGCTAAGGTGATATATGAATGTTAATATTCTAATTGTTCAAAATTAATCGCTGACTGAATTCATATCTCTGAGTCACACAATCACATTTATGAATTCTGCAAAAAACCGCATGATTTAATATATTTATAAACAAGATTAAATAAGATATAATTACTTGAAGGGCTTTGTGAAACTTTGTACCATATATGTGGAAAAGGATAGCCAGCAATATATGTAGAGAGAAGAGTGGAGTGAGAGAAAATTAATGGGATTATTTAAGGAAGTTTTAATTAAAAGAATAAGAAAGATTTCATTCTTTATATTAAAAAAAATCGACCGATTTTATTTCCTTCATTCAATTTTCCTTCTCCTCTTTTCTCCAAGCCATAACTGAAATTTTGTCATCTTTTCCAAAATATTTCCAACTCCAAATAAAATCAAAACTTCAGAGAAAATAAAGAGTTTCACGATTCATTTGTCTCCTTTAAAGATTGGGTGTTATTTTTGGAAATATGAGAACTCATAGATCAAGGTGTCACTTATTAGCTAGATTCACAAGGTAAAATGTCATTTTCATATTTATATTTAATCATATCATTTTATAACAATTATATATATGCCTCATATGATTTATAATTGACATCATAATCTAAACAACTAGCTGATTGATTTTATTTAGTTTAATTCATTTGTTTAAAATTGAAAATGTTTATATGTGTTGTGCTTTCCAGTGTTGGTGTTTGAGGGTCCTTGCTATTTGGCCAGGCTTCTTTGTTGTTGGTTGCTTGATGGAATAATTGTTTATTGCCTTTTAGTAATGTTATGTGCCATATCTTGGTGTGCTGATTTGGCCTTTGATCTTTGTGTTGGAATCCATGTGTTGCATTTACCTACTTCTTGTTGAAGCTGGGTTGTCATATTTTCTATATATCAATTTATATGCCCTTGTAGCTAGTGTGTAATGTCGTTCTCATGTGAGTTGTTGTGACGCCCCACCTCTATACCCACGCTAACCAAGAACACTACGATGTAGTGCTGTCAATTAGCACGGAGAATAAGGCTGTGGAGGAGCGACCATCCATGTAACTTCTTTGTGCGAGCACCGATATGTCAGATAGAATAGAATGCATATCATTTAAGGAGGAAATCCGACATGCCGATACAAACTCAAAGCTATCACACAATGGCTATATATAATCTTCGGAAACAAACGTAGAAATAATCATAACATAAATCAGTCACAGACATCCATATCACAAAGGCGAAAGAAGATATGAATAAATATATAACACATAAAAGTGTACATCAGAGTAGTGGTCGGAAAGATCCACGATAATACAAAAGAATAGCAACACGTGCTATACAAAAGAATAAGTACACAACATAGAGTCTATATCTCTAATGTGTACATACAAAAACTACTAATCTATGTAGTTAGCCAAAAGTCAGAATAATCCTGATGGGAAGTCAAGCAGAAGCACCTGAAACATCTCGGTCTGACCCGAGTATTATTTATAAGAAAATAATAAACGGATCAGTCTAGCTATAAATATCAGATGATATGGTATAAAGTAAAAGACATGGCATGAGCATGTAATAACCATAATGGCATACTACTATAAGTATGCAATTGAAAATCAACAAGAGATTAATCAATATCACAAGAATCTTCTCAAAGATATAATAGGGTATCATACCCTAAACTTGTATTCATAACAAGTCAATAACACATTAATTCACCAATGCACAAAAATTGATATCATATCAATGAAAATCATGAAAATTGGTGAAGCACAAATTCCAGAAATCAACATATGAAATCCAGAAATCATTTAATTCGGAGCAACGACGTCGTACAGCGTGACGTCCGATGATCCAGAGGCACAATTAATAGGTACAACAACGTCGTACAGCATAACGTCCGATGAACCAAAGCATAATAAAAAGGAACAACGATGTCGTACAGCGTAACATTCGATGAACCAACACGTAGTGAAAATGGGACAACGACGTCATACAGCGCAACGTCCGATGATCCAGAGACACAATAAAAAGGAACAACGATGTCGTATAGCGTGACATCCGATGATCCAACACGTAGTGAAATGGAGCGACGACGTCGTACAGCGTAACGTCCGAAGGACCAAATCACGATAATACGGAACAACGACGTCATACAGCGTAACGTCCGATGAACCGAATCAAAAGACATCGCACATGGCTAGTCTAAATCACAAAAATGATCGTCATGATCATAATGAAGTGTCAATCACACCAAGCTAGTAAATATATGAGTTTAGCTTCATGTCCCATAACCACTTGCTTAACTTAAATATTTACGAACAAGCTGTGAATCTTCACTAGAAAGTTGTCACAAAAAGGGTTCAATCGAACAAGTCCAAGAGCCAACCGACGAAGTGAACGCGAGCGTTTCATACCACTCGTTTTACTAAGTCGTTTAATTCGATTTCTCATCCGAGTGAAGTAAAGGCTTTTATATACTAATAGATTGGAAAACGGTTGAGTAAAAAGAGCTTTGTAGTAAAATAGAGTTGAAATCGTTTGGAAGGAAGTGTTTTGATATTACTACTAGTATTGAAACCTTTATATTTTTAAAATGACAAATCACAAAAACGATTGTAGAAACAATCTATCACAAAAATTCACATTCGAAGATGTGAACAAAATCCAAGGAAATCAGCTCAAAATGCATCAAAGTGGAAGTTGTGTTGAATGTTTTTCAGATAAGATCCCCTACGGAGGGGGTCCAGGGGGTGGCAACCCCCCAAGGTGGGGGTGCGGGGGCAACGCCCCCGCTACGGGGTTCGACCTGCCCGGTCAGGTCGCAGGGGTCCAGGGGGCAGCGACCTAGTGAAGCCAAGCAACCTAGTGAAGCCAAACGACCTAAGGGGCCATACGACCTAATGGATATAAGGTCCAACGACCTAAGTGAAGCAAGGCCTAGCGACCTAAGGAAAATAAGGTCTAACGACCTAAGGAAAAGAGACTCGCGACCTAAGGACTCGCGACCTAAAACTCGCGTCCTAAGGACACGCGACCTAAAGCTCGCGGCCTAAAGACACGCGACCTAAAACTCACGACCTAAAGATACAGCAAAGAGGCGCGCGACCCAAAGGGGTACGCGACCTAAAAGGTTTCGCAACCTAACTGGGTACACGACCTAAAGGGGGGTACGCGACCTAAAGGGTTTCGCGACCTAACTGGGTACGCGACCTAAAGGGGGGGTACGCGACCTAAAGGGTTTCGCGACCTAACTGGGTACGCGACCTAAAAGGTTTCGTGACCTAAAGGAGGCGCGACCTAACTCAAACAAGCCAGGCGATATAAGGTCGGAGACGACCTACGACTTAACTCCGAGCGACCTAAGGCCAGAAGCAATAGCGAGCGACCTACGACCTAACTCCGAGCGACCTAAGGCCAGAAGCAATAGCGAGCGACCTACGACCTAACTCCGAGCGACCTAAGTCCAGAACGAAAATCTGCAGGCAGTGACTTCTAGACAGAGCGACCTAAGGCGCAGAATTTTCCAAAAACGCTGAAAAATTGAGTTTCTCACCAATTCAATCCAAACCAAATGCAAACATTCATGCTAAAGTGATAGGAAGTCATTCCCAACAATCCAATGACAGTTAAAGGCAAGATGTGAGATAAAAATCTCACCTTTTCACTGAAATTGATGGATATGAAGCTTGAGAGTTAAGCAAGAACAGCAACAAGCTTGAATCAATGTTCTTCACTTGAATTTGGAGTTAGATGTTGAATTTGTTAAAGATCTTGAGCTTGGAATTTTAATTTCTCATTCCCTCCTCCATTTTTGATAAAGCTTGAAGTGTTTGATGAAGTGATGAAGAGGAGAGGGGGTTGGAACTGAGTTAACAAATGGTTCAGCCCAAACCAAAAGCTCAAAGGAAAAAGTGACGAAAATTTCACTATCTCCAAACATATCGAAGTTTACACTCAAAAAGATCGCAGACGTCATTTTGAACTCAATGGGGGTGGTCTCGAGTCCTAATTTGACCGTATGCAAAAAGTAGTTTTTCGGACCAAAATCCGATTAACGATAAAATATTTAAATAAAATATTTAAATATAAAATCGATAAATATGCGGGTTGTTACAGTTGTACACCCTGCGTGGTGTTTTGTAATGTCTTCGAGTGATGTACTCATGTGAGTTAAAAGTGGTCAGTCCACTAAAAAAACTGACATTTAGTTGCTGAAGCAAATTTGCTTCACACCTCTTATCCCATTGTAAAGTGGTATGGCCACTATAAAACCAGCTTGCTTGTGCAAAATAATAGTACTTTATTTTTCCTGCAAAAAAATGTTTAAACGTGTAAAATTATAATTTTGTCTATAAATATGATTTAATAAACATGTAATGATTTTCCAAGGTAATATATAACTTTAATGGGTTAAATAATATTGATTTGAATCATTTTGAAACTTGAAATATATAAACATCTTGTTAAAAACTTTACATTCATGTTTTGATGTTTTGATTGTTTTTTAATTACATTAATTTTAAGTGATAAAACTAAATATTTATATATCTATGTATATATATTGTTATATATTTATATATAAAAGCATTTAGAAATATATATTTTTGATAGTAAGAGTGATACTCTATTCAAACAGAGCACTCATTTTTATGTCTTAGGGATTCGAACCATGACCTTTAGTAACCATGTCTAGAGCGTTATACCACTAAACAGTTGAGATAGTGGTCCTAGACGCATTTAAAAATATTTAAATCTTATGTTTATGTTAAAAAATATTGATATAAAGATTATGCGGAATATAGTTGCATAGCTGTATGCAAGGTTTTAAATCTCGGCAATCTCGGCCGAGATCTCAGCTGAGATCTCATTTTCAACCTTGAGCGATTCAAAACAACAAAATTCAAATTAATCTCGGTTGACCTAAATCTCGGCCGAGATATTCAAATCTCGGCCAAAATCTCGGCCGAGATCTATTTGCGAGATCTCGGCCGAAATGGTGTTTTTTTATATTTTGATTTTTTTTTAGTGGGCTTGGCCCAAATTCCATAATATATTACATTCTTCTATCCTCTACATTCATTTCGGTCACGAATGCATTTCGTTGCAATTTAATTCATAGTATCCAATTAAGCAACTTAATATAGTTCATTTCATATGCACAAATTAATGGTGTTCCATCCTTTTTTTAGTTTAAGCTAAATTTTATATGATTAAATTAGTCACTTTTGTAATTAAAATATGACTAGTGGAATGCTTGATTTAACTTTGTTGACTAATGACTACCAAGATCTTTTACAAGTTTGGAGCTAGGAGTTTTAATTATATGTTTATTTGTAAATGTAGGATGGTTCTATATTATGTTTTTACTATAAACTATATACAATGTAAGAAAACCATTAGTAATGTTATTGACAATTATTTATTTATAGTGTAGAGAAGTCAAGTAACTATATGTATAAATGAATGTGGGGTGCCTATGTGACTTTATGTTTCATGTTTGCTTCATCTTGTTGTGATATTATATGTTCAATTCATAAATCCTCATTATTTATTTACATCATATAACGTGGATTTTTTTTCAAGCTACTCAAGACGAAAGTGTTATTACTACAAATCAAATCAATTAAATTATTATTTTAATTAGCATTTATACATTTAGTTGTATGCAATTTAATATTAAAATACCAAATATTCCGAGATAGCTCCGAGATAAACTTTAGGACCCGATATGTAAATCTGAGATAGATGCCCGATATACATTTATCTTGTCCGAGATCTCACCCGATACGAGATTGGGTCTCTAAAATCTTCGAGACGAAACGTGACTGAAATATGAGATTTAAAACCTTGACCGTATGATATATATATATATATATGATAAAATAGCTCTACCAACATGCTTGGTCAGTGGTAAATGAAGTCCAAATCAACATAAAGCATTTGAAGTAAAGTTTCAAACACCACCCCACAAAACCTACACATACATAACATATAGATAATAATGTGCATAAACATAAAGCATCAGCATCCACAAACAGATACACACCCCTACCTACCAGCCACCTTGGTTGGTGCTTTCCTCCGATGCAGGTCCAGGAAGGAAAAACCACAGATTCCCTTGTGGTGCACCTGTCCAATTATTAAACTAGAAAAATGTTTTTATAAGAGATAGAAAGAGAAGAGTTATACCTTGAGTTGAAACAACGATCATTCCGCTCTATCCACATAGCCCAAAAATAAGGTAGAGCAAGTAATGCATCACAGGACATAGGAGAACTAGTCTCCAGACATCATTGAATATTGCTTTTTGATAATGTTGTGCGAAACCGTAGGTTAACGGCACAAGTTGTCCAAACATGGAAGGAAAAATCGCATTCAAAGAAGATGTGATCACAAGAGTCGGTGTTAGTTAAGCACCGAGTAGATCCCGAGTTTTTGCTAGTAAGGTTATTTGTCGTGTTGAGCTTGTCCAACAGAACAAGCCAAGCATGAATCTTGAATTTTAGGGGATCTTTGATTGCCCATAGATTGTCAAGTTTAGAGTCATACCAGAGTGAGAGTAAAAAGTGTACATTGATTTTACGTAGGACCGCCCTGTAAAGTGTAAAGCCAACGAGTATTAATCAGTCGCGTTAGTAAGTGAAGTGTTGGCAGTGAGCTGAAGCAGGGAGCATAGTGCCAGTATGTTGTTTCCAGTAATATGAGTAGAAAATTAAATATTGCATGACTCTCTAACAACAGCCTTACTCACATATATACTTTTGTCGGTTGCAATCATGAAGAGAGAAAGAAACATCGAAGATAGAACCATGTTATCCAGCTACTGGTTCATCCAGAATGCAATTCTTGAACCATCTACCAGCTTGGTGGATGTGCATAAGTGTAATTGATGGCAACAAGAAAGGATCCCTTTCCATGAAGTTGAGGATGACGGCGGAGGAGATAATCTAAGGTCTGCAAGGCTGGGAGTGCCATTGTAGTGATAGTGGCAATCCATTGAGCCCAAGGCTTGGAACTTCTTGAAATTAAGTTCCAGTCCCATTTTGATAGTAAGGCTCTGTTGAACTGAGAGAGATTGATGACTCCTAAACTGCCATGAGACTTTGGCCTACAAACTCTACCCCAGGATAGCAAGCAATTGGAAGGTGAAATGGTGGTGGTGCCCTTCCAGAAGAAGGCACGTCTCAAAGAGTCAATTTTGTTAATGACCCAAGAAGGAGCTTTGTAAAAAGAGAACTAATATGTTGGGACATTGCTGAAAACTGAGTTAACAAGAGTCAGCTACCTGCTCGGGTTAGAGAGGTTCCCTTTTATCCACCCAGTCGCCTTGTCTTTATCTCAAGCAGATTATTCCAATCTTCACACTTAGGATTCGAGGTTCCAAGCTTAAGGCCAAGATAGGGTATTGGGAAAGGCTATAGTGTGCAGTTTAGGCTTGAAGCCACAAGATGTCCAAATCATCAGTATCGCTGGTTATTGTTACCGAACTTTAGAAATGTTTGTCTTTAGGCCTGACGCCAAAAACAGTAAAGCAACAGCTTAAATGAGGCAATGGATAAGGGGTTGGTAATGTAATAAGCATCATGTCATCAGCAAATTGGAAAAAACTTAGGGTGGATGGGATTACCTTGTTACCAGGACAAGCTAGTAGGCCTAAAACACGGGCGAGGTTGACCATACGGGCGAAGTCATCGGTTGCTAAGTTAAATAGAAGAGGAGATAAGGGGACTCCCTAGCAGATCCCTTTTAAGTTCATGAATATGTTACCCTTTTTTCTGTTGATGCAAATAGTGGAAGAGGATGTAAATAGTAGTTGTGTTACCTAGGCAATGAAGCGATCTGGGAAAAGCCTAGCTTTCAGAGAGTCGAGAACAAAGCTCCAAGAGATTAAGTTGAAAGCTTTATAGAAATCAAACTTGACTATCACATAGTTGATGTGATTAATTACGCAATAGTGTATGGCCTCCTGGACAGATGCCTCATTATCAAGCAACGATCTACCAGGTATGAAAGCCGATTATCTCGTTGAAATAAGGTCGTTAACGGTGGGCCTAAGGCGATTGGTCAGAACCTTGGAAACAAGCTTCAAGATTGTGTTTTGGAGGCTGATTGTTCGAAGTTAGTAAGAGTAGAAGCACCTTTAAGTTTTGGGATTAGATAATGTTGTCAAAATTGAGACTTGTGATCAGTTCGGGATTAGAATAAAAGTCATCAAAAACTAGAATGATGCTAAATTTGAGGAATCCTCAATACCTCTTAAAAAAGGATGGAGGGAAACCGTCAAGTCCAGGGGCTTTGTTTCTAGCCATCTCATTGAGCGTAGCCCAGATCTCGTCTATGCCAAATTCGGCGTCAATAGTAGTAGGAAGCCTTGGAGGAGAAGGGAATAGCTAATTCTAGTCGATGATATTGAAAGTAGGCGCTGGATCTCGGAGAGTGGTTTTGAAGTTGTGTGTGAAGACTCTAAGGATCTAATCCTCATCTGTAACCTAGTGTCGTTAATAGAGATGATTGAAATGTAGTTGGATCTATGTTTTCCATTGTCTACCAGATGGAAGTAACCCATATCTGAGTCCCCCTCCTTAAGCCACTAGGCTCGAGATCCCCCTTGGACCTAATAGGGTCTAAAGAGGTCCATCCAGTCAAAAGTTCTCCACCAAAAAGTTTAATTCTACTTTGAGTTTGAGTACAAAATTTTGACTCTTGGTTAAAAAAATATGTCAAGTTTCAAAGATCTGATAAATTTTTTAATCAAGGCACATTTATCCATGCACCCTAGACTGCGAACGTTCCATGATAGGATCTTCATTGAGGTACGGCTGCTCTTTCCTTTTCTAGATTCTTAATTACAAAAACTAATTTTGGGGACAAACCCATACCAAACTTAGATGTAGTTGACATAATTGTCGAGTGATTAATTGAAGAGAGTGTCTTAGGAACGAAAATACTACCTTCAAAGTTGTGACCACCTCTACTGGACAGAAGACGACCACTTCTTTTGACTGATGGAATAGCAGGTGAGGGCAGCAATTGGGCAGCAACCATTGGTCTATCGCATAGGTAGAGTGTTGAACATTCTCAAGTCGGTGTCGAAGTCTGTTGCTTGGCCCGATGCATAGTTCAAACGACTAGGTTCCTTTCAAAGTCAAGGTCCATGTCTTGGACAAGAAATTGTTGTCTATCAGTAGAAGCAAGTTACATAGGCTCGGTGAAGTGAGATGGCTGCCACGCAGAAGGCCCCGTGATATTGGCAGGAGGAACCTCATCATCTTCCGAGGAGATAATAAGTACCCTCTTCTCGGATGCAATTGCTTCCCTCATGTCCTGCAACTCAGCCTCCTTCGACATAACATCATTAGTAAAACTTAAAGGGGGAATGGCATACCTATCCACGTTTGTAACTCTTCATCACTGAAGAGGTAGATAGGTTATCCATCCGTAGCTTAAGGTAGTCTGCTTCTCCTGGGATGATATACTCCGGCTCGATCGGGGGATGGCGATGAGTCTAATGGTCAAAGCTGAAGTTGAAATCATGACTCTAGCAACCAGGGACCCAGATAGTGAGACGGATTTATCAAGTCTTATGTTGATGAAGGTGAATCGCTGGTCATAGGTAGCCCATGCACACTGGTCCACTTCAATAAACTCGCCAATCAGGTAGAGGAGCTGATGCAGCTTGTCACCCTTATGTTAAAAATTTAATTTAACATGTACATGTGTGTATATATACACTTTGAATAACTGAAATTATTTCAGCTCTATAACTATATATACATATATATGATTTTAATATTAGTGCTCAATTTATTAAGGTTATTTCTAAATTAATCAAATGTAATCTAGATTTGAACTGTGAATAAAATTTGGCAAACCAAATTTAGATTTCTAACTTCAAATTTCGATTTTGAAATTTCTATTAGTCAATTAATGTTAAGTTTTGTTTAATCAATCTTTGTTATGAATATTCAGATTTCATAGATCTGATATATATTTTACATAATCAAATTAAATTGAGGTAATTTACACATGCATATAAATGGCGAGTATATACATGGCAGTTATAAATACCAATATCTATGCATGTATATGTTAACCTTGTTATTGTTTCATTTTTACATATCAAGTTAAATATTTTATTATCATGTGTAATTTTGTATAATGATTAGATATAGTTTTAGTAGAATGTTTGCAAAAGGAAAAGTGTAATCAATTGTTGATATTAACTTTTTATCTCTTTCTTTTATACCTTGATGTGGTTACATCAAGATCTAATAATATGTTCATTCTCTTTTTAAACACGTTTTAGAAATATGAATATATTTGATATATTCATATTTAACATTATAGCTAATAAACATGGATTTAATAAATAATGTCCGAATGTTAAATAAAATTGGATTATATTTAAATTAGCTAGATTAGATTTAACAAAAACCCATTAGACTTCATAGGCCCTCTATGACCCAAATAGGGAACCTTTTGAAATTCACCCAATTTATGCATTACTGCCTAACTCGGTTCCTTCATAATGCACATGCCTTGAGTTTTCTCAAAAAATACATGTATATCTAACCTCGTCTAATAATATATTAATAGTACTGCATATAACATCTCCGACTTGAGCTTGCTTGATAACCAAAGAGTATGCAAATAATCTATAAATATATAAATAGTAGAGGATAACTTATATAGTAAGGATTAGTAATCTAAACTAGACACACACACACACACACACACACATATATATATATATATATCGAGTGATAACAATTTAAGGAATAATGTATTTTCTATGAAATCACCCTCTTATTCAAGCGTCGGACACATTTGAAATCATGGTATATGTACTATACATATATGCTTGTTCCAAAAATCTATTTTACTTAGGTTTATACATATAGTTATAAAAGTTTTAATTTATTTATAACTTTAATAATTTAATTAACTTGATATATATGTATGCATGCATGTATGTATGTATGTATGTATGTATATATGTGTGTATGTTTTATTAATTAAATCATATTTAATCAATACATATTAATTAAACTATAATTATTAATTCATGTTAATTAAATTATGTTTAATTAATTTTAATCTTAATTTTATTAATCAAATCATACGTTGTTAATTTACTTTATATAAAGTTTCTTAAGTTTTATATAATTCATCTTAAACCATTTGAGATAAATAATTAACTGCAACATTTATAGTTTTTTTGTGTGTATCAGTATATGTATAGATATTAATCAGTTAACCTTTAATTAAATTTATTTACTAAATTTATTTGTTTAGCTAAAAAATTTAGTTAAATGTTTAAATTAATTTGAAAAGTTTATATAATTCATCTTAAAAAAATTTAAGATAAATATATAACTATAATAGTTATAGTTACATACATATATCAATACACACACACATATATATATATACACAAACACATGCGCGCGTGAACATGCGCACCCACATATTTGAATTCAGTTTATAAGTTTAAAAAAAATTCCTTTTGTATTTTAAACTTAACTTTTAAATTTAAAATATATTTTACCCAAGGCCTAAGTTAATTTGGGCCTTTACAATTCGGCCAACCTCTTGGATTTACTCCACCTATTAGGCCAGGCCGTTAGCTACGGAGGGAGAATATTGGATTATTCAACCCCAAGCCTACATACTATTTTTCTAGACGCCTATCAGATATGTAGGTTTAATTAGTTGGCCTTAAAGTTACTAATTAGACCGCGTAGACCATTTAGTCTCTAATACCATTAAAGGAACCCGGTCAATTTCGTAGCGGGAAGATTGGGTAGATTTAAAATAATCCCTATTTTGGTCATAGTGAGCTTATGAAGTCTAACGTGTTTTACCAGATCTAATCTAGTTAATTTTAAATAAAATCTAATACTATTTAACATTTTTATTTAATTTATTAAATCTATGTTTATTAAGTATAAGGTTTTAATAAGTTTGAATATATCAAATATATTCATATTTCAAAAAGGTATTTCAAAAAAAGGGAATGAAGATATTATCATGTTTGGATGTAATCACATCAAAATCTAAAAGGTAAGAGATAAAATGTGATATCAACAATTGATTACACCTTCCCCTTTTGCAAACATTCTACTAAAACTATACCTAATCATTATACAAGATGATATACGATACTAAAATATTTAACGTGACATATAACAACAAAACTACAATAACCTCAGTACACATGTGTAGACATTATGATTTATATCTACCATTTATATATTCACTATTTATATGAACATATCAATTAACTCTATTTAATTTGATTAACGTTAAGTGTATGTTTGATTACAAAATGTTATGAATTTAGTATTAATAACAAAGATTGATTAGACATAACTTAACATATATTTACTAATAGAAATTTCAAAATCTAGATTTTCATTTAGAAATCTAAATCTGGTTTGGCAAGTTTAATTCAAAATTTAGATCTAGATTACACTTGATTAATGTGAAAATAACCTTATTGAATTAAGTGCTAATGTTAAAATGATTTAAAATTGTTTAAAACAAATATTTGAATTACATTAAATCTTTCTGAAGTATGTGCAAATATATACATACACATAAATACACACACACAAAAATATATTTTTTTTGAAAACCCAGGAGAACCCGGTGGACCGGTAAACACCTGAGGAGGGTATAGTAAAGCCGTCCGCTGATCCAAGCCCCCAAACCCCCGGGTAAATTTATATAGGATAGGGAAGCGCATGGTAGGAATCGAACCTGGGTCTTTTTACCAAAACCCAAGTCTCCTTTCCACTGTACCGCACCCGCGGACCACACACAGAAATATTTATATATAAGTTTTAATGCAAAAACAAAATTTGTTTTTTAAATCAAAATACCACAAAACAAAATTGCATACATTAAATCAACAAAATATCAATAGTCTCCATATTTTAGGAGTGATTGAAAATTAGAAATATTGAAATATTAGAATTATTAAATTATATAATATATTAAGAAATTAATCTAACATAGATTCATAACGTAAAACACTGTTTTATGTATACATAAATTCTGGTTCTAATTTTTCAAGTTAAAAATAAATCAAATCATTTAACAAGTTGTAAAAAATGTATTACTAATTCTTGATAAAGATGAGGCAATGATATGTACATATAAAATTAGGATAAATTTATTACATCTAAGAAAATAATTAAAATCAGAATATGCCTTACTGATCTAGCCAATAAGCAATAGAATGGTTTGGGATTTTCTCCTTAGATCCTTGAATCTACACTTAACATTTCAAGAGAAGGTTGAAATACATAACCTTTATATTTGTTTAATGTTTATTTATTTATTTTGAAGTTAATTTGTTTAGAAGAGAAGGAAATAATTCCAGCCATGGCAAGGAGAGAAGAGGAGATAAAGAAAATAAGTCAAGAAATAAAATTAGTGGATTTGATTTAATTGAAAGAATGAAACATTTTCCCTTTTTTCAATAAAAACTTCCCTAATTAATCCTATTAATTTTCTCTCGCTCTACCCTTATATCTACATATATTACTGACCATTATTTGCCACTTATGCGGTAGAAAGTTTCCAAAAGCCGTTCAACCAATTTTCACTTATTTAAATTCGTTTAAAAACATACCGATATCGTATATCAATTGTAACACCCCATCAAATTAACCAGAAATTAATTAAGAAAAATCAAATAACCAATAATGACGTCAAAAACGGAAATTTTGCTAAGGTTGGAATTTGGCTACAAAACTTGAACCATTGTGTTCGTGGTGATTTTCCAAGCAATTTTCATATATATAGCTTTTCGATCGGAGTCCAAACAAAGAAGTCATTGACATCCAAAAATTTCAAATCGAAATAAATCGAAACGCATTTAAAGTAATAAATATTATTAACGTGAATGATAGCTTAATGTTAAAGAAATCATCAACATGAAATTTAAACGGGTAATAAATATTTATAACATTAAAATAAGGCTAGAATAAATAATGCCGAAGGACAGTTAACCGGCTAACAACCTCCTTGGTCAGGTCGACTGGTCTTCTACCAATATGTAGGGTTTTGAATGGCCTGAACGGCCCAGATTTAATAAAATTTGATCGTACGGTCAAGAAGCATCCTAATTACTATAAATAAAAGGCTAGCCCTCTCACTTTTATTCAAAAAAATATACAAGCCAACAAAACCGTACCATTTTCTTCCTCCTCAATACAATTCTTAAAATCAAAAATTTCAAGAACATATATATATATATATATAAGATTTAATGGTTTAAGGAAGATTAAAGAATCAAGGAAGGAAGAGGTAACAAAATTATACATATATACATACACACACACAAATATATATATATATATATATATTCTCTACTTTATTCTTCCCTAAACTAAAATATTTTATGGCTAGTACACTTAATTGAATTTACATATTATACAAAATAAAGAAAAGATAATTAGAGAAAGGAACAATGCGAAGGCGTGGAATCAAATCCAAGGGAATTCAAGGGGAATCATATATGAGTGGGAACCTTGATTTTTCATTGATAGTATGTTTAATTTGATATTTGGATCAGTATGTGCCTTGGGGGATTCTGCATACAAAAATATAATAACTAAAAACCCCAAAAATCTCACCATATTATGTAATTCTTGAATTATTTGAAATCTTGGTCATGTTATATTAATTTAATAGGTTAGGATTTATTTAATAATTATAAGATAAACATTTTACATTCTATTTAGTTCCACTTTTCACTTTGTTATTGTAATAACAAAGAATTTCAGGACAAATAGATAGAACTAGGTATGAAAAGTAGGAAAGGAGAAGTTTTTACTCTTATCCGTGGTTTGCACCACCTATTTTGAATAATTGAATTAAACCTGATTTCTTTGTTGTTTCAACGCAATATGCTCAAATTGTTAGATAGAATATGAAAGGTTTATATCGCAAAATACCTTCTTTTGAAAAAGAAGTGTAGTCTTATTATATTAATATAAAATAAAATTGTACGGTTGGATTCCATTTATATACATATACATATACATATACATATACATATAGATATACATATACATATACATATACATATACATACACATACAAATACACATACACAAACATACATACATACATACATACATCCATACATACATACATACATACACACATACACATGCGCACGCGCGCGCACACATATATGTACAAGTCTAGTGTTAGTTTATTGAAAATATTGGCCTTTATGAAAGTATTGTATTGTTTGGACTTGTAGAGGAACTGTAGTTGTTGATAATATATGACCCTGAATAGACAACAAATAAATGTAATAAATTAGGCATAAAATTTAGTTAGTTACAATTTAATATTAGACTATATATATTCCCATAAACTTCGAAACTTGCAATTAAAATTATAGACCTATAATGTATATAATAATTAAGACACATAAATGGCAACTAATAATCAGCAATCAATCTAAAAAAGGTAAGTTAAGGATAATTATGGAAATCAATCCATAAATAAAGGCGAAATAAAGAGTTTCCCTTGTAAGACTTTTAATGTGTAACTACGGGTGAGGTGTACATATAATATACAAATATTATACATATATGTAGGCATAATACCATTTTAAATATTGGAGAGAGTGAGAATATGGCTAGGTCATAGGGATGTGAGGTCGGTTAAAAGCACACAAAAGTCTACCCGGCTAATTTGGCTACCAACGATGTGACTTTTGTAGTTGATGCGGGATATCACCTATAATAAGTACCCATATGGATGCGAGGTTAATCTCAATTGTGTAGGGTAAGTTTGTCCAGCTAATCAAATTACCAGTGCCTACAATAGTCAGACTAATGTGAAATATTACAGTTGGGTTACAAGCTATAATGTGGGAAGTATCTTTGACATGCGTTGTGAAAATCCCTTAGGGGAGGCCCGCGTAGGGATTGAGGTATTAAATGACTGTTAGGGTTCTACCTCTTTCCTATTCAAGAAGTATTAAGTGACCTACAAGAGGATTGGTATGATCATAGTCAGTGAGTACTAGGATAGGAGGGGCTCGCCTGAGTTTGGTAGTAAATGATAGGAGGATCTGCCTATTACCGAACTAAAGGGTATTAAATAGCCTGGGTACTTCCTCTTGAATCATTAGGATATTGTTGGATGGGAGATGGGTTGTCGAACCCGATATACTCCATAGTTGTTTTGTGCCTGTTGTTCTAGTCATGGATTAGGATTCGGAGGGTCACTAGCCTATAGTAGAGATATACATGGAGAAACATACATACATACATATACTTGTGTGTACTAAATATGTAAGACATAATACTTGTCTGAATGATTACTAGCCATATATTATTATTGTAAAACTCGAGGTTCTCATTCACTAGACATTGTTCTTCTGTTCCCCTCCTTCATAAAACATAACGGTTAGGTTCGATGATGTAGGTAAAGGAGAAAGGGACGAAGTCCCGAAGGTAGTACTAGTTATCTATTTTTATTTTTATGTACCTTGAAAACAATGTATTTGACTTGATTATTGTGTTTTGAGATATTGTATTTCTGAGACATGGTTTTATGCAATGGGTACTTATTTCATTACTATATTTTATTCCTTCCACTGTGAGATTTTAAAAGTATAGATAGATAGTTTTGCATTTTGTTTTATCAAATATATCAAATAATAGCTAGCTTCGAAATGGACCTAAGGTTCGATGGAATTTTTTTAGGTCAAAAATTAGGTCCGTTTCAGAGAGGGTTGTTACATCAATGCTCGCAAATATAACTTTTATATATGCGTTCAAATAATTTTGAACAACCCCAAAAACATCAAATAAATTAATAATAAATAATATTTCACTAATATTAATTAGTTTGATTAATTTACATCATTTTATAAATTAATTAAATCATTTGGTTTTTTTAGAATTGACAAATATGATTGTGAGGCGTAGAGATGCGAATTCAGTCAACGGTTAATTTTGAACAATTAAAATATTAATGTTTACATGCCACCTTAGCTAGAGGTTTGGTAGTTTGGCCGAATTCTTTACTTATAGACCTTTCGTGTAAAATCCAATTTCATATTTTCCTAAGTGGTAGCTTTTAGTAATGATAATTTACATGCACTTTCTTCGTCAACACTTATCACTTTAGGAATTGTAGATTTTTTTTGGTCAATTTCCAATATCATCTTATTCAACTTAGTTAGTCCATAAATGAAGTCCTTGGTTCAATAATGACATTTATTATTAACTGTACTACTCTTGCTAGAGATTTTAACATTGACTTGACTACAGTTAAATGTCATACTAACCTTATATAACCATGGAGATGATTTCTTTATTGAAAATTGCTTCACTTCCAATACTTCAACTTAAACCCAACTATATTCGCTTGGTGGATCGAAATGTCATGTTTTAAATACAATCAAAGAGGAGAATTCACATTGAAGTTCCACAGTGTTCCCACATCGAGGGAACTATGTAACACTGTCACCTTTAGATTTCCTACTCGACCTAATTGTTGTTAACCAACGAGAAACTCTCCAATGGTCACGAGTAGTACATTGCCTAAGATTTGCAGAGCATTACGTAATCTGGTCTTAAAAAGTGTATCAATATTCTTTCTCTAAACATCTTGACCGGGAACTTCTAAAAAATGTTATTTTATATTGTGAAAATTTTCTCATGATTACAACTCCTTGTAATTATTATAACATATCATCTAAGGATTTTCTATTCTAATATACTTAAATTACTTAGTTAATTAATATATCACATTATTACAAGTATAACATAGAACATAAACACCTTTTATTTCGAATCAGATTTTATTATAGAGTTAATAATTTACAATGAATTACAGAATTACCCTTAGGGCATATCCTTAACTTAACTCAGTTTGAGTCTTGGAATTTTCTTAAAGGTCCTATAACAAATATCATTGAAATTCTTCACTAAAACCAGGCAACATCTTAATGAATTTGAACTTCGAGGTGATAGAGAAATGGAACAAAAAGCTTTGGAGACGTCAAGATTGAAGAAAGAGGAGCCTCTACCAATTTGGCTAAGTTTGGAAGAAGCCAAACTGGTTAACACCAAACAGTCCAGACCATATAAGACCGACTAGTCAAAAGTTAGATGGGGCTTACTTTAGGTTAATGGTGATGTTACTTTTAACTTTAAGGAAAAAGACAAGTTTTGGATGGACAAAATTGGTCGGTACATACCATACTTTGATGGGCATTTTTGTCAACAAAGATCCAAAGCTAAAATTTTAGTAAGTAAATCCGTTTGGCATTGACCAAAGCCGGTTAGTACTGAACGATACAATTGTTGAGATATTGCAATTATAGCTACTTCTCTACGACTACAAACTCGGATTTGCATTTTGCTATTATGTTAGAGGAGTATGCATATAAATGGATGGGTATGGACAATGAAGAAAGAACTTTTTGATTTTATTTTGAACTTTGCATCGAGTTTTTGAGATCAACTCCATTTCTAGGTTGAAATCCTAGTAAAAGTAGTTGCAAATGCATGAGAAACTCGAAATAATATAGATAGTGGACATAGCTGTACGACTTTAAAAATTATGCGTTCTTGTCTTTTCTTTCGATTTTTATTCTTCTAATTTTTTTTATTTGATTAGCATGTTTGCTCATTTTCCATGCAAACATTTTTGTTAATTTCATTGAGAGCGAATTTCTATGGCATAGATTTGTCGCTATTGTTTAGATTATTCAGAAAGTCTACAAGTAGATCTAAAAGATAATGGATCCAAAGAAAGACAAAGGTGCAGATCTGGAGCAATTGCTGAAGGGAACAATGAAGGATCCCACCATAATAAGGAAGAAACCAATCAACTGCATGACTTGCCAAAATCTACATCTCTCCAATAAATTATGACATAGGAAGAGATTGTGAAGTTGATATCAGAGATGAAATTGAAGAAGCAGAAATAGCAAAATGGTTAGATGGATATAATGACTAAAATGCAAAACAACTAACGGCGTTGACCTAACCCTCGCAACAACGTCAATCTCGTAGACGAAGGAATAATAGAAGAGATTCTTCATCTTCTAATTTTAGTGAAGATAGCTCATCTTCAATTGATTAGAATTGAGAAAAGATAAGAGAATGATGCATAAAGGGGTTGGGGAGACGTAGAAGAAGACGATGAGAGAAGGAGTCCCTTAACCGAAGTTAAAACCGCTTGACATTGATCGGTTTAGAATGGTTGGTACCGACTTGTCAGCTAAAAGAACCCATCTCTTTGATAGTAAGAAGGACTTACAACTGGCTGATACTGGCGAAGGGCAAGCTATTAGTCTTCAAGCTAGTTGTGCTGGAGCTAGTACTGTTGAACCTACAAGAAGGGGGTGGAGTTCGATGAGGCAATAACATAGGTTAGGGCGAATGGATTTTCCAAAGGTAGAGGAACCTAGACACCACGAAACTAACCTAGACCATTTGTCAGGCCAAACACTTGGTAACGTTCATGATGATCGCCGTTTGGCAGACTAAGGCAGTGAAGAGTACATTGCTGATCTGATAATGAGATTGATGAATCAGAATAAAAAAGACATGATGATGAATGGGTCTCATTGTTGAGTAGGGCCCCACTGGCCATAGAAATTCTTGAAGTGTGGTACCTGAAGAAGTTTGTGATGCCCAAGTTTTCTAGCTATAATGGTGTGACTGATCCTAGACAACTTCTATTTAAGTATGACAGGCACATAAATAGTGCTTGTGCAATAGATGTTGTAGGATGTATGTGTTTTCTGATTTACCTTCAAAGATTGGCAATGATGTGGTTCATTAAGCTCGAGCCCAGGTGCATATCTTCTTTTGATTAATTGGAAAAGCGATACATGGAGAAGTTCTGGGTTTACACTTTCAATTGAAGGATACCATGTCATTTTCAAATGTGCATTGGAGGTTCGGAGAGACCGTTAATGGTTGTTTGAAAAGTTCAACACTGCAGTAATGGAGGTGAGTAACCCCAAGGAGATGATTGTACTAATTGTATTTATGAATGCGGTTCATTTGCAAATTTCTTTTGGTAGCTGGCTCAAGAGAAAAGAACCACCTACATTGAAGCAGCTTTATTGTAAAGCATTCCAGTATCTGCACTTGGAAAAGGAAGATCTTGAAGTGGCTGCTGACGGTTGGAAAGGGTCGATAGTGTGATAAAAGAAACACAACTGTCAAGTAAACTAGAGGTGATGCTTGAAATGTTGCAGTGAATGTTGCAAACAACAAAAATAAATGGAAGAACTAGATGCTAGTGGAAAAAAGCAAGATCACAAGAAGCCTTCATGGTTTATTCACCCATGATACTTTATAGAATTGACTGATTCCATTGAGATTATTTACCTTACTACGAAGGAACATAGCATTATAAGAATCCTCCCTTAAAGAAGGCTTCTGAAGAGGAGAAGCTCTCTGAAAAGTATTGTCGCTTTCACGAAACTCATAAGCACAATACGAATGATTGTAGGCATTTGAAGGATGTTATTGAGGATTTGATCAAAAAGAAAAGGTTATAGCAATGTGTTTGAAACCCGAAGGCTGGGGTAAGTTAGTAACTAACCCCAGGGGAAATCAGCCCCATGGAATCAGGATGGGTCCAGTGGATAAGGATCGAGAGAACCAGCCAGGGGGATAGCTACTAACACCGTATCTAGAGGTTCGTGTCCGATGGAACAAAGGTTGAATGAAATAGAGCGGTATGACAGCTCCTTGAGGCATGCGCCTCAAGAGATGCATTACACCATAGATAAAGGTGCTTTGGAAAAGCAACATAAAAGAGTATATCATGGCATCGTTTTCCAAAATACAGAAGCTGGTGGGGTTGAAGTAGCATTGCTTGACCTGATTGTGATTACGATCGCAATAAGGCTAACCAAAGTGCACTGAGTCCTTATTGATTGTGGGAACTCGATGAATATTTTTTTGGTAGATTCTCGATAAGATGTGTCTTGATGAAAAGAATACAAAACCATGTAAACTTCGCATCTTAGGATTTAGGAAGAGGCCAAAGATCCGATCGGGTGCATCAAACTGCTTGTAGAACTAGGAGAAGGAGACCACAAGGTAGTCAGTTGCAGAATTTTGTTGTGCTTGATGGATAATAAGCCTTTATTGCTTTCTTAGGCTGATTGGCCCTTATTGATTTTCAAATTGTGCTTGCTCCATGATGCTTTTTGTTGAATTATCCTATATAGAATAAAGTGGGGGAAATTCAAGGTGACTAAAGATAGTTGTGAGTGCTACGTCGTTGATCTTAAAGAGGACAAGCAACGAGAGAAGTAAAAGAGTGTAGAGAAGCCTCTCTATATCAAGTTCCGCAAATGTATAGCAACTAGCGCCCAAGCCTTATGTCGGGTCCAATAACAAAATTTTACAAACCCGTGGACCCATAAAAAGAGCCATAGGAGGTAAGGGTAGCGCTAGTTCGTCGATGACCAATGTCCCAATAGAGGATGATGATCTAAAAAGGGTTCTCAAAGTCCGATCTCAACTCTACCTAAATATGAGAAAGGAGTTGGTAGGGCTTCTCCAAGCAAGCGTGAACTTGTTTTCTTGGACATATTTTGGTATCTGTAGGATATTGCCTAAAGTTACGTTTCATGCATAGAATGTGCACTTAAGTTACCTTCTGTGAAACAAAAACGACGTAGTATGGAACTGGAGCGATCCACTATTTTAAGAGAAGAAGAGGATAATTTGAAGGCCAATGTCTTTATCCATAAAGCACTATAACCACAATAGGTGTCAAATCTATTGTTGGTCAAAAAGGAAAACGAGAAATGACGAACATACATTGACTATTCTAACTTGAATAAGGCATGCATGAAAGACAACTTTTCGCGACCGTGAATAGACCAATTAGTGGATGGAACGACCATACATGAACCTCTATCGTTAGTGGATGCATATTCTGACTACAATCAGGTTGTAATGCATATTCCAGATCATGAGCATACAAGTTTTTTTAGATTTGTTGTTGTATTGCTACAATTATGCTATTCGATCTAAAAAATGCCAAATCTACTTAACAAGGCCTTGTTAACATAATTTTTCAAGAACAGATTAGGTAGACGATGGAATTCTATGGGAAGGATGTAGGAAAAGCGGAATACAGATCTTAAGGCAGAATTAACACTAGAGGAGGGGGAGGTGAAAGTGTTTAATTACTTTTATGAATCTTTTTAAAATCTTTTCAAATTAAGCCCAAATAGATGCAATTCACAAACACAGAGACAATTACAGAACTAGAAACAGATGCAAATAGTAAATAAAAGCAGTAAAGGAAAGAACACAACGGAATTTTATACTGGTTCGGAGTTACCCTACATCCAGTCCCATACAATTTCTTGTGCATATTTCTTTTCAAATATATTGTCGATATTACAACATCGATTTCAAGGCCACGAGATACACCCTCTTGTCTCCGAGTCCAGGGCAAACTCTCTTGATTTAACTAGGCTATAATCACACCTAATTGATTTACGGGCTACAATCACACCTAATTGATTTACGGGCCATAATCACACTGTTTCCAATCACACTTTGATAGAGAGAGACTCGATACACTTTGATCTTTCAATCTTTGATTACAAATGATCCTATAATTCTGAATAGCACTGAGATCTTTGAGAGAGAGTGGCAGAGAATCAAACTAGAGATGATCGAGTTTGATTCACTTAGGATTTTGGCAGAATTTTGTTAAAGCATTTGAAATATAAGAGAATATTTGGGTAGAGAAGAAGGAGTGAAGAAATGAAGAAAAACTTAAAATTCGTTGAAAACAAATGGTATATGTAGGAGAATAACGGTCATGTCCATTCGTGAAAGGTTATGACGAATAGACACTTCATTTGAAAATTTGAATTTTAAAATCTACAGCTACCATGTCGACATGGGGAGTATAGGCATGTCGAAATCCCCTAGTATTTTTTGAAAATTGATTTTTGTTTTAAAAGAGATTTTCTTTCTAAAGTTTGTCGAAACAATCTTAGAACTTTGTAAACTATTTTGAATATACTTTATGATTATAAAAACCTTTGGAAAGTGATCTTACGAAATAGAAAAGTAATAAAAACTAAATATATAAATATTTTGAGATTAAAGCTAAAACATTAAAACCAGGAGATGGTTTAAAAACAAGAAATGATTTTGAAATTAATATGATAAAAATAGTTTTTTGGATTAAGGCTAAAATATTTAAACCGAGAGAGAGAAGTCTTTTTAAAAAGATAGTTTTGAAAAAATCTAAAAATAAGTCATTTTGAAAATTTCGTGGATTCCATTCCACTAGAGAAGGTCGTGGGTTCTATCCCACTAAAGAGGTCGTGGGTTCCATCCCACTTTTAAAGCGAGAAGGTGGATTCCATTCCACAATTAAAATCCGAATAAAGGTTTTAGTGCTATTATGAAGTTGTAACATAAATCTAGACTCTATTACTTATCTTGAACTCTTGATAATCTTGATACTCAAGAGTCTTCAGTCTTGATTTCTACAATCTTGAATTCATCAGTCTTGAATCTCTATACTGTACAGTCTTCATTCTAAGTACCTGGATATATATATATATATATATATCCTGCATATACATATATCTAGACAAAGATATTAGTATTTATATTTTATAACAAGTCCTATGGTTGTTGTCATCAAAACCATCATCTCAGGAACTAAAAATCTCCCCCTTTTTGATGATGACAACCTATGTTTATAAAATATACTCCACCAAACTCTGATTCTACTCTGACTCCCCATTGTTCCACAACTCCCCCTTAATCTACTAACTTCCCCTTAATCTAAGCTTAACTAACAGCCTGACTATCCTATTTTATAATTCTACCCCTTTATCATAAAAAAAAACTAAGCCTAAACTGCATAACTCCCTCTTAAACTAATACTATGGAACTAAATGCTAATAACGAAGTATAATAAGTGAAACATAAATCTAATTTTATTACATATGATGTTACATTACACATATATATGAAACATAGACACAAATATATACAAGTACACAAAATATAAAAACATTAATATAATAACAATCTAACGAGAGTCCTTGATAATTGGTGAATTGTGAATCGAACAAATAGGGTAATAGAGACAAAAGTTTCCATGTTGTTCGACCAAAATTACCATTTTGGAAAAACAGACATCTCCAACACAAACAATATCATCATCCTCATCCATTTGCGCTTCTTCCTCTTCTTCTTCTTCTTCTTCGTCATCTCCTAATGGATTATGAATACGTATGTTAGAGGAATCATCTTCAATCACAATAAGGTGTGCATGATTATCCATTCGAAATTTTTGCAAATTTCTAAGAATCTTGCCTTGTTTCTCTTGTTCCTTTGCCATCCTTATTTGCATGACTTGTAATTCAGTCAGCATTTGCAGAGAATCCTTCATAATTTCCTCGATCTTCATTACTCGAGCTAATGTAGTACGTTGGAATGGACAAGAAATAGGAGAAGGGAAGGAAATGGTTGCATTTTGGTTTGATTTAGAAGAGGAGGCCATTACTTTGTATTTTCAGAAGTTTATTATAAAGAAAATGAAGTGAGAAGATAGATGAATTCGAAGTATTGTGGTTATATAACCACCAAACTGATTTTAGAGGGAAAATCAAAATTTCCAATCTAACCGTTGTATGTCAACATGGGGGTTAAGGACATGTCGACATCCCTTTGAAAATTTTGACAATTTTGTTTTTCTCTTTTTATTTAAATATATATATTACTATGTTTATATTCTATATCTCAATTATAGAACAAATACCTAGTTCTCTTCTTAATTTAGTGAATGTTGATTTATTTAAGGGTTTGGTCAGAATATCAGCTATTTGATTCTCATTGTTGATAAATTCAAGAGAAATAATCTCTTTACTTATATTATCTCTGAGAATATGATGTCTGATATCAATATGTTCGGTTTTGGCATGATGAGTAGGATTTTGGATAAACTTATTGCACTTGTATTGTCACAATAAACTGGTGATTTTGAAATATTTAATCCAAAATCCTTTAGGGTCTGTTTCATATAGATAACTTGAGAACAAGCCAAAGCAACAGAAATATATTCTGCTTCAGTTGTTGACAGTGAGACAGTATTTTTCTTTTTACTAAACCACGAAACCAGAGAATGTCCTAAAAAGTGACAAGTTCCGCTTGTACTTTTTCGGTCTGATTTATAACCAGCATAGTCAGCATCACAATATGAGATTAAATCAAATGAATCATTTTTAGGGTAAAATAGGCCATAGTCTAAAGCGTGTTTAACATATCTTAGGATACGTTTAACAGCTTTTAAATGGGTTTCTTTGGGTTGAGATTGGTATCTTGCACAGAGACAGACACTATGCATGATATCAGGCCTACTCACAGTTATATAGAGTAGCGATCCAATCATTCCCATGTATAGTTTTTGATCAACATCTTTTGGCATATCTTCTTTATTCAAGGCTTCATTGGTTGCCATAAGAGTGGGTTTTCCACTCGCAGTGGTCATACCAAACTTACTAACTAGATCCCTAGCATACTTTTCTTGACTAATGAAAATGTCACTATCTAATTGTTTTATTTGCAATTCTTAAAAGAAAGTAGGTTCACCCATATGACTCATCTCAAACTCTTTTGTCATTATTTCAAAAAACTCTTTGTTTATTTCATTGTTTGTTGATCCAAAAATGATATCATCTACATAAATCTATACTAATTGGATATCATTTTTATTTCTTTTAATAAAAAGAGTATTATCTACTCTACCAATTACAAAATTTGATTGTAATAGGTAAGATCTTAGTATGTCATACCAGGCTCTAGGAGCTTGTTTCAGACCATATAAAGCTTTCTTTACTTTGTAAACATGATTTGAAAACTTTTCTTCTTCAAAAAGTGGAGGTTGTTCAACATAAACATCCTCTTTAACAAAACCATTTAAAAAGGTACTTTTGACATCCATTTGAAATAATTTGAAATTGTTGTGATTTGCGAAAGCAAGTAGAATTCTAATGGCTTCTAATCTTGCTGCGGCTGCAAAGGTTTCATCAAAGTCTATTCCTTCTTCTTAACAATAACCTTGCGTGACTAAACGAGCTTTATTTCTAACGACCTCACCTTGTTAATTCATTTTATTTTTATAAACCCATTTAGTTCCTATTATAGTTTTGTCCTCAGGCCTAGGAACAAGTTCCCATACATCATTTCTGGTGAATTGATTCAGTTCTTCTTGCATAGCAAGAATCCATGAATCATCAGATGATGCTTTCTTTGGCTTTTTGGGTTCAATAATTGATATAAAAGCTACATTACTTATCTTGTTTAGTTGGTTTCTAGTTTTAACAACAGATTCAATATTTCCAAGTATATTTTCTATAGGATGATCTTTTAAAAGCCTGGTCCTTTTATTAGGATGAACGGTTTCACAATTTGTTTCATTTGGTTCATTATTTAAAGTAACAAAATAATCTTCACCATCTATTTGAACAAAATCTTTGAAATTTTCATCAAAAGATACATGCATTGTTTCTTCAATGGTGTTAGTTTTTAAATTGAAAACTCTATATGCTTTACTTCTATTAGAATATCCGACAAAGATTCCTTTGTCGGATTTAAGATCAAATTTATCCAAATTGTCCTTCCTATTTAGTATAAAGCATTTACTTCCAAAAACTTTAAAATAAGACACATTTGGTTTATTATTGAAAAGAAGTTCATATGTTGTTTTATTGGTTAGAGGTCTAATTAAAATCCTATTCAAAATGTAACAAGCTGTAGCGACTGCTTCAGCCCAAAAATTTCTTGGTAATTTACTATCTGAAAGCATAGTTTTTGCACACTCTTGAATCGTCCTATTTTTACGCTCTACCACTCTGTTTTGTTGTGGAGTTCTTGGAAAAGAAAAATTATGAGTTATTCCTTTTTTATTACAGAAATTCTCAAAATTTTCTTTTTCAAATTCTCCACCCTGATCACTAGGAATAGTTTTGAGTTTTAAAGAAAGTTGATTTTAAATTCTTTTTGCAAATTTTTTAAATAAATCAAAAGCATCACTTTTATGTTTTAGAAAAATTGTCCATGTAAATCTAGAATAATCATCTACAATTACAAAAACATATTTACTATGATTTATTGACTGAATTGAGATGGACCAAACAGATCTAAATGAAGTAACTCAAGAGGTTTTGAAGTTGAAATCATATCTTTCAATTTGAATGAACTCTTCCTAAGTTTTCCTAACTGACAAGCATCACATATATTATCTACTTTAAAATCCATTTTAGGAAGACCTCTTACTAGATCAAGTTTTCAAAGTCTAGATAAGGGTTTGAAATTCAAATGCCCAAACCTTTTATGCCAAATCCAAGGGTCACTTGTATTAGCCAAAAGACATAGATTATCATTTGAGATTTTCATACCGAGAATATAAATATTTTTCTTCCTAATTCCTTTAGATAATATTTGATTTATTATCTTCGATGTGATACTTATCCTTTTCAAATTTAGTTTTGTAGCCCTTATCAAATAGTTGACTTATGCTAAGTAAGTTGTGTTTTAGATTCCTAACTAACAGAACATCAGAAATAGTAGGAGCCTTAGAGTCATTGATATTGCCGATGCCAATCACATATCCTTTAGAATTGTCTCCAAAGTTGAGCATTCCTCCATCTTCATAAATTATGTCATTTAGTATCTCCGGATTACCAGTCATGTGTCTTGAACATCCACTATCAAGTATCCGTTTGTTTTTCTTAATTTGCACCATTTGTCCATTAAGTGTTGATTCTTCAAAAGCCATATAACACATCTGTTCCTGCACAACACACCAATTCAGTAGATAACTTGATTTTCTATAATAACAATATGCATACTTATGAGACAATGATGATTTGGACAGTTTTGAACTAGTGTTAACAGAATCTCCAAAAATTGCCATTTTAAACTTTTTCAAAATTCAGACTATGATAACTTTGAAAACCAATGCTCTGATACCAAATGTAGGAAATGCGGATTACGGATCTTAAGGCAGAATTAACACTAGAGGGGGGGTGAATAGTGTTTAATTAATTTTATGAATATTTTTGAAATCTTTTCAAATTAAACCCAAACAGATGCAATTCACAAACACAGAGACAATCATAGAACCAGACACAGATGAAAATAGTAAATAAAAGCAGTAAAGGAAAGAACACACTGGAATTTTATACTGGTTCGGAGTTACCCTACATCCAGTCTCACACAATTTCTTATGCAGATTTCTTTTCAAATATAATGTCGATATTACAACCTCGATTTCAAGGCCACGAGATACACCCTCCTGTCTTCGAGTCCAGGGCAAACTCTCTTGATTTAACTAGGCTACAAGATCACCTAATTGATTTATGGGCTACAATCACACCCAATTTATTTACGAGCCACAATCACACCGTTTCCAATCACACTTTGATAGAGAGAGACTCGATACACTTCGACCTTTTGATTTTTGATTACAAATGATCCTATAACTCTGAATAGCACTGAGAACTTTGAGAGAGAGTGGCGGAGAATCAAAATAGAGATGATCGAGTTTGATTCACTTAGGATTTTGGTAGGATTTTGTTAAAGCATATGAAATATAAGAGAATATTTGAATGGAGAAGAAGGAGTGAAGAAATGAAGAAAAACTTACTTAAAATTCGTTGAAAACAACTGGTATATATAGGAGAATAACGGTCATGTCCATTCGTGAAAGGTTATGACGAATAGACACTTCATTTGAAAATTTGAATTTTAAAATCTACGGCTACCATGTCGACATGGGGGGTATAGGCATGTCGACATCCCCTAGTATTTTTTGAAAATTGATTTTTGTTTTAAAAGAGATTTTCTTTCTAAAGTTTGTCGAAACAATCTTAGAACTTTGTAAACTATTTTGAATATACTTTATGATTATAAAAACCTTTGGAAAGTGATCTTACGAAATAGAAAAGTAATAAAAACTAAATATATAAATATTTTGAGATTAAAGCTAAAACATTAAAACCAGGAGATGGTTTAAAAACAAGAAATGATTTTGAAATTAATATGATTAAAAATAGTTTTTTGGATTAAGGCTAAAATATTTAAACCGAGAGAGAGAGAAGTCTTTTTAAAAAGATAGTTTTGAAAAAATCTAAAAATAAGTCATTTTGAAAATTTCGTGGATTCCATTCCACTAGAGAAGGTCATGGGTTCCATTCCACTAAAGAGGTCATGGGTTCCATCCCACTATTAAAGCGAGAAGGTGGATTCTATTCCACAATTAAAATCCGAATAAAGATTTTATTGCTATTACGAAGTTTTAACATAAATCTAGACTCTATTACTTATCTTGATATCTTGAACTCTTGATAATCTTGATACTCATGAGTCTTCAGTCTTGATTTCTACAATCTTGAATTCGTCAGTCTTGAATCTCTATACTGTACAGTCTTCATTCTCAGTACCTGTATATATATATATCCTGCATATACATATATATAGACAAAGATATTAGTATTTATATTTTATAACAAGTCCTAAGGTTGTTGTCATCAAAACCATCATCTTAGGAACTAACAAATGATATACTCAGGAAGCCACGACGATCAATGGATCATATGAGCGACCTCTCAAAAATGTTCAATGTACTTTGAAATTGTATCTACCGAAGTGCTCTTTCGGAGTCGCATAAGGAAAGTTTTTAGGGTTTGTCGTAAACTCAAGAGGCATTTAAGCTGACTCAGAATAGATTAAAGCATTGAGACTTTTTACTTCCCCAAAGATAAGGAGGGAAACGTAGAGCTTGAATGGTAAAGTCGCCACATTGATTTAATTCATTTCAAAGGTGACTGGTAAGTGTATACCATTCTTTGATGCCCTCAAGAAAGAAAGAGGAATGTTCTAATGGATGAGAGAACATGAAGCTACATTTCATAATGTGTTAGACATCTGAGGAAACTACACTATTGTCCAAGCCTTTGGTAGGAGAATATTTGTACGTTTACTGAGCAGTATTAACTCACACATTGAGTAAGGAGTGCAAGGTCTAAAGGCATGTTTACTACATTAGCAAATAGTCATATGGAGCAGAAAATAATCGTCCTAAGCTAGAGAAATTGGCATAGTGTTTGTTGATTGCATCACAAGTTGAGACCATATTTCCAAACGTAACCGATAATGGTGTTGACTGATCAACTGCTTTGGCGAATGTTATATTATCCCGATACTTCGAAAAGATTGATATAGTGGCACATCAAATTGAGCCGGTATGATATAACTTACCATCCTAGGAAGGCAATTCGAGGACTGGCATTGGCTGATTTCATTTTTGAGTTCACCAACCGATATGATGAAGTGGAAGAAGTGTGGGTCCAACTTCTCAATGGAAGTTGTATGTTGATGGAGCATTCAATGACTATGATTCCGGGTCTAGAGTAGTTTTGATGATCCAAGATGTTCTAAGGATCTGTTATGCTTTGAAGGTAGTGTTCCAAGTGACAAACAACGAGGTTGAATGGAATGTGTTGATTGCAAGACTTAAGATAACAAAGAAGTCGGGGTCAAGACAACGCATATCTTTAACGACTCTCAACTGGTGTTTGTTTGGTTAAGAAGGAATTTAAGGTTAAGGGTGCAAGGCTTGCCCCTTACCTATTAAAAGCATTGGAATTGTTGGGCGATATCGAAACCTACACGATAATGCACATCCCCGGAGAGGGGAATATGAATGCTGATTCATTAGCCAAATTACCAAGCTTTGATGCATAGCTATTAGGAACCATGCCAGTAGAGGTTGTAATGACTCCAAGCATTGATGAGATGGTGTTGATTGGACCTTGGAGGTTTAAGAGGAGAAGGAGTTATGGATGACTTCGATTAGAGATTATTCACTAATAGGAACTCTCCCAAAAGAAAGGAATAAAAGGCGAAAGCACCTGCGTAAAGTACCTTGGTCATTATGAAGGAGAGAGTGCTATGTAGAAAGTATTTTCTACCCCCTTGCTAAGGCATGTAGCGAAAGATAAAGCTAAGAAGATCCTTGCAGATATACACGAAGGAAGCTATGGTTATCTAATTGGGGGAAAAACTTTAATGAAGAAGATTTTTCGCTATGGATATTTCTGGCCAACTGTCAACTAACATGTAGTGGACTATTACAGGAGATGAGACAAGTGTTAGAGATTTGCAAAGATTCCAAGAGCCTCATCCAACAAGCTTATGTAGATGGTTAGTCACTGACCGTTTGTGGTTTAGGGATTAGATATCATTGGAGATTATCGATGTCAAGAATTGAAGCGAAATATGCAATAGTGGTTGTGGAATACTTCATGAAATAGATAAAAGCAAAACCTCTTACAACGATCACTTCGACAAAAGTGATCAACTTTACAGTGAAGAACATTTTATATATATATGGATTCCTACAGAAGATAACCACTGATAACATAACTCAATTTGAAAGTACATAATTCCATGCTCTGTACCAGACTGAGAAGAGCTTCGCAGCAAAGGCACATTCATGGGCCAATTGACAGGTGGAGGCGGTAAACCAGATCATCAAGCCCATTATCAAGAAGGGACTGAAGAAAGCGAAAGGCAATTGCATATATGAGTTTTCATAAGCATTGTGGGCTTATCGAACAAACAAGAAATTCGCACCCAATCATACTCCATTCGCCTTGGCCTACGAAAATGAGGTCATGGTACCGATTGAAGCTAAAGTCCCTTCTCGGGAAGATTGCACTATGATCTTATGGTCCTTGCTTGAGTCCCTTGACTTAGTTGAAGAAAAGTGAGAAGTGGCTGATCTAAGGATAACTACTTACCAACGAAGAGTAACAAAGCTATTCAATGCCAAGGTCAAAAACCATACCTTTATAATATGTGATCTCATTTTGAAACAAGTATTTCCTAATATGGTAGAACTTAGTCTGAATTAGGATGGTCCTTATATGGCATAGAAGCTTGTAGATGAAACTTTCAGGCTATCAATAGTAGATGGGACCTAATTCTACGGGCATGGGATAGCGAGCACCTACGATGCTATTTTATTTGAATTTATTTCTATAAATACGGCATCATATTCATCAAGATTTTATGTAATAAGGAAATAATTTCTATTTGTTGATAAATAAAGTTAGCCTTTTGAATTAGTGGAACTATATTCTTAAAGTACAACTTTGTGCTCTATGAGTAGTGGTAGAATTAGACATTTTATGTTTTTAGAACTACATGTCTAGGTACTCATTGATAGGTACCAATGAACTCCTCTAATCCATGATTGGGTCGTTAGAGTATAATCGGATCAGGGAGTGACTGGATAATTCACCTCTAAATATCACATTATTGACCAAGGCCAAGAACTAGGCATGGTCATGGATGGCAGTCCGGAGAGAGGCATCAAAGACACCGATTCCCGGAGATAGGAATCAGTCTAAAACTATATTTTTCTTGCAGGTGTACTACCGAGTTATATTGGTGCGCATGCTAACGCAAGAAGGTAAGCCATATAATCTTAGCCGTAATGATAGAACACAACCATTTTTATAGCCAAACAAGACAATTTCTACCAATAATAAGCACGGTTGGCTGACGAAATGCAGCTTTGTTTAGTTGAACAAGATACGTTTGACCAATAACAAACAAAGAAAGGTAACAAAATGTCACTAGGAAATAGAAGATACTTTCTCATATATATATAGGGTTACAATAAGCAAAGCAATTGCATAGATCACGGACACAAGCAGGTATATATATAAGTAATTTCATTATAGATAATTATATATTTATATATGTAAGCAAGTGCATAGGCAAAAAAGTAAAGTGGGATAAAGTAAATGAGACAGACTTGAACAGAAAACAACTTTTATTTACATTCATTTTTAAGTACAAGATGTAGGGTTCATACCCGCACATCAGTGGCTTATGTACATGGAAACAAAAAAGAAAAAACAACCCGTATGAAGTAATAAGACTTGCTACTTCTTTTTCTTCTTTGGTTTATTGTTGCCCTTCCTGGAACTCGCACCATCTGGTTTGCGCTTTCCCTTCTTGATAGACTAGGCCAGTGGCTTATCATCATCTTTGTCCCAACTGTAATTGAACGAATAGGTGGGATTTGTTCAAAGACATGGGGTTGTTCTGAAGATTGGCATAGTGGGAGGCATAGTAGAAATAAAAGGAGGCTTAATATGGATGCTCTGAGTCAGGAGAGGTGTAGATAATGGAGGAGGAATCTTCTTAATCCTCAGATCAGTTTAAACCTTTATGATATTTGTTACAACAATGACCCGTCTCTCTGTCATTGTGATTGTCTCGGGTTTCTTTTCATCAACGATATAGATGTCATTATCGAGCGATATTTCAACATCTTCCAAGCTCTCTAGGGCCCCTATTTTTAAAAATCAGGGTCGGGGCCAGACTTCTAGGCAAGGAAAGAAGAGTATGTGTTTTGGGGATAACAATGGATGTAGTAGAAGAACTAGGACCATGAGTAGCTATGATAGGTGGCAGGGGTGGCAGAGCCGACAACTGACCTGTAAGGTAAGAGATAGAAAGGTAAAGATTAGTTATGTCCTCAAAATAAAATCATAGCTTCTCGAAGACTGGGATGTTAGAAATATCTTCCAAGCGGTGAGGGTTTCTTAGTTGGAGACTCCATGATTTCACATTCCTCTAATAATTTGCCATTGGAGGTAGAGTAAGGGGAATTGACAATAGAATGAAGTCTAGAGCATCATGATTAGTGATTTTTATAATAGTTGTAATACAGGCGTCAAGGGTCAAAGTTACAGGTGTTTCAGTTGTAGCAACCTCAATAGTGGTCAAAGAGAAAATGATTGGATTTTCATGAGACTATTTTTGGTAAGAGCGGCATCATTTAGATTATTTGAAGAGCTTGGACCGATTGGGGTCTTGGTGGGCATCTATTCGAAAGTGGAAGCTTCTAGCCCCTTGATCGCAAGCCCTTTCTTTAGGGCTATCAAATCCTGTTCATCAAGTGATTCGACCTTTAGTATTTCTTCATCAACTTCTTGGCCTTGATCTCTTACTCACTTCAATATCTCCTCCTAGGCTTCGACAAGGGTTAGTAGATAATCATTGCCCATCCACTTGATGCCTTTTTTTTCAATAACGTTTAGCGAAGTACCCCAAGAGGATGGGTTCGATTTCCTCGGTTCAATTGTCAAATTTTGCATCCACGTAGGTGAGCATCGTTTGTAGGTAATCTATTTTTTTCTCATGCTCAGCTAGCTTGATTCTTGGGTTTATAATTTCTTTAGAGCTGGATTGAGCAAAATTTTGGGCTTGTCTCTTAATCTCTCTCTTTATTGAGATCTCCTTTGAGCTTATCAATCATGGCTTGAGTGTAGCCTTTTAGGTCTCTGTAACTTTAACCCCATTTTCAAGGCTACTGGTCACATTGTATGCATCCTTTAATTGTACATTTGGCTTTCTATGCAACAACCTCATCTATCAATTCTATATCACCTCTTTAATGGCCTTATCTCTAGCTTCTATCTCCTTTTGGAGTTTAGCTAGCTCCTGTTTATAGTCCTCGTAGATCCTATTATGATCAACTCTTTCCGTGTCAACTTCTGATAATCAGCTGGTTGGCATAGTTAACATCAAAAAGTCTCTTGGCCGGTCTCCTCCATTGAACATACTGCTCCACTGCTCTTGATTTTTGGATATGCCCTCCATTATATAATTTTTGGAGAAGTTTTTGATATTGTAATCAAACATTAACCCTCTAAACATAGGTCAAGGAATGCAAATACTTTTTTTAGGGACTAGAGGCTGACCTTAAGAAGGAGGAGCGGTTTGACTAACAAATGCATCTTTCCCAGCTCTATGGGATTGACAAGAAGTTGAAGTCCAGAAACCTTGGTTTTGGGGAAGTGGTAGGAGCCTTGGGATGCTTAACGGTAGGAGCCGTTAAGGCTTGGAAGATGGAGGAATGTCTAGGAATGTTGAAGATCTTGGGAAGATTGCATAAGGGAGTGTCCTTGATAAGGGATGTCAGAAGCATGCCTGGTGTAGTCACATGAACCTCTACGTTCATCGGAATGAGGAGCCTCCCTTAGGCGGCATGTCTTTTCTGATCCTTCATTCCAAGCCTTTTACTCTCGGATTCATGATAGCTCCTTGGAAAAGGCATGAACTGCCTTGTAATAGGAAGCAAAAGTCACCGACTTATGGTGAACTCTTTCAAACTGGCTTGGCTTTCCTATTGTACCTAAAAAAGGAAAGAATTGGATCAAAACCAAGAAAATAGATTGAATATGAGTGTAGAGTGATTATGCTCATGATCCTAAGAAATGTGTGAAGTGCCAGTCTATCTTAAGTAATCTACGGACCATTTTCTTAAGGTTAGAGCTGTGGAGTTAAAGCGTTTAGCAGACTATAGTGGTGGATGTGCAAATAGTTATAGCGAGAATAAAGTGGGGATATAACGGAAAATAGCGGTGGTGCAAAAAGCTTTACTGGAAATAAAATTAAATCTCGAAAGGTAATGTAATCTTCTTCTCACATTATTTGTGTAGAAAAAAAAAATGTTTTAACCTTATATAAAAAAACGAACGATTATCATTATGTACACAGTCCTAATTTGGTTACTAAAATAAAGTTATAAGTTATATTGAGCACATAGTCCTAAAACTTAGGTCTTTACCTTAACTTTAATGAGTTAATTTAAAAGAGAATTAGTCAAATTAACACTGTTGTATTAATATTGCTAAAGCAGAGGCTAAAAACCATTGATTGGGTGTAGTGGAATATAGCGGGGGTTTAAGTGGATCCACTATTTAATAGCACTAATTGAAAAAGCATAGCGGTTGAAGAGTGCTACATGCTTTAGCAGGGATTTGGAGAGGCTTTAGCGGGGCTTTAATTGCATAGGGTTAGAGAGACAGATTTTCCTCCCTTTAAGAACGTAAAGACATGCCTGTTAGAGATAAATTGAAGTACAAATGATTGGATGCTAGAAGATCGTTAAAGCTCAAATTAGTGGGAGTGAAGTCTAGAAAGGTCCTAATGTCACCTAACGAGGTGAAGATGGAATCAACTATGCCTAAAGGAGCTGACCACTCAATAAGATCTTGGTGTGATTCGAGTGTCGAGAGTGAAATTTTGATTATGAGTTATCTAGGTCTAGGGGCAAGTGTAGTCTGAATGCCATTAGGAGATGTCTCCCCGAATGGCTCATCTTCATCCATGCCATCGTCTTCTTCTTCTTCTTCTTCTTTATCTTCTTCCTCTTCTTGACTGTCTATTTCATCTACAAATCATCTTTCCTCCTATTTTTCTCCTTCATAGGGGCTTGGAAGCTCCTCAACTTCCATGAAGATTCGATGAGAAGCGAGGTTCATTTGGAGCTTCGGGTGGGATTCTCCTGCCATTGTAAAGAAGTCAGTGTAGGTGCATTCTGGTTGGTAGGAAAAAAAGGAAGTGTGTCTTTGTGCCTCATCATCCCTTTGAGGAATTGAAGGGTATCCTTGAGAATAGGAGTCACAATCATCCAAGGGATATATGTGAGAAATGTGAAGGATGGTCAGTCACTTTGGCAAAGAAAGCCTGTGTGTGATTAGACCAGTAGATGAGGGACTTACGTCCAGAGAGCCACTTTGGTTGGAAGCTACTGTGGTATCGTATGAAGAAGTAATCGTCCTTAAAGTTACTTCTTTTATTATGAAGCCCCTCTACGACTTTACATCTGCTGAATAATTCAAGAATCAGGTGCGAAGGGTGGTCAAATCTCTTCTTAAAGTAGAATAGAAAAGTGACCTAGAGGAATGTGGGTGGCCTCCCCAGATGCATCCTGATGATCATCTAGATGGATTTTAGAGCGGCATAGCAGTTGGGATGGATTTGAGACATGGTAAGTCCCAATATCTGCAAGATATATCTTAAAAAGTTGTTAAAGCGAGAGACGACCACAAACAAGCACATGTAATAGTTACAAGCGGTGTAACTTTTTAGAGGATCGTGAACTCTTTGGTTGGGCAAATTATGGAGAACTTCATTTTAAAGAATCTCTTGCTATTCACAGATAATCCGTAGCTCCTTTGTAGTCAGCTTTGATGTCGGAGAATGCAATGGATTTTGTAGAAACATTATACAAAGCGGATTAACCTATGGAGCTACGCAGTCTTGTGGTCCCATGTAAGGAGAAATTTGAAGCTTTTGGGTAGTCAAGCATATAACTCTTGTTGGAATAGAAGAGGATGCCAGGGCAAATGGTGAGCCTGCTTCAAAAGG
Organism: Allium fistulosum; assembly: GCA_030737815.1. NCBI lineage: Eukaryota > Viridiplantae > Streptophyta > Magnoliopsida > Asparagales > Amaryllidaceae > Allium > Allium fistulosum. The sequence goes on along the minus strand of CM060902.1, from coordinate 368,875,141 downwards.
TGTAGAGTGGAAAATGGAAGGATTGGCCATGGTAGAAAGGCAAGGAGATCATCCACAGTCGGCCATTCTATACTGAAAGGTTAAGAACAAGCATGTATAGGTATGATTTATTTCAGTGTTATTCTTTAATGAAAACATGTATATCCAATGCAAAGGATCCAATGGATGTCGATGCGCATTGACAAATCAGATTATGTACATCAATCAGTGTAGTACACTGTGTTTATCTATTTAGTGTGTATCATGTGACCCTATGTGTACGAGAGCACTTATTGTATATAGCTTGCTCGTGCTAGCAAATGAGCATTGGCACGTGATGTAACTATATGTCAGATTTTACCAATTATTGTGGAGTATACGATAATGAAATCATGGTATGAAATGATATGAGCTTCTCTTTGCAGGCCTGCATTGTTATGTTGTTCGGTTTCGAGTGTCGATGGGATGAAAGACCCCAAATTGTTGATGCTTCGATCCATTTAATGCTAGAATGTGTTCAGTGATTTCTTGGAAACGTCCCATCAAATTTCCAAGCATCAATCCTTACTTGATAATAACCCGAGGAAATCCATTTATCTACATCAATTTCACCATCTCCATCCTACTAGAAAGAGGAACCCTAGAACTATTTCAAGAAACTCAAAGCTTTCCCATGGTTTTTGTGAAGGATGGTATCATCGAAGGAGTCTCTTAGGCTGGGTTAAGGTACGTTCAACGGCGAAGGAGATTAAGTGATGACGCAAGCCCAACGATGAAAATAGTAGTTGACATAAGGTGGTGACTCAAGACAAGGCCTCGACCCACATAAAAAGCTTAGACCTGAAGAAGATTACAGTTGGAGATGGCCAATACCTAAATCAAACATAGTTAGCGCATAGATGAATCAACGACAACTGGTTTGCCTAAGAATTGAAATAGCGGTGCTGTTTAATACTCAAAGTGATGGAGGCAGCGAGTGGTCAAGGCAGATGTTGGAAGGTTAAAAATAAAAGTGAATTGGGAAAAATTTATACAACACTTAGAAAATCGCTTGGTACCGAACACAACCATTCAGTGTCGAACGGTGTCGACACTCATTTAAAAAAGAGGGAGGTAATCTAGCAGACCAAAGAATGATGTAGCTTCCAAGAAATTCCAAACAAATATTGAAGGCTTTAGATAGAAGACTTTAACTTTTACATCTGCAGAAAGGATGGGAGTCAACAGTTGTACGAAGCACATGCTGATATTCTCATAGTAGATGTAACATTTCACGAAAATAGTTCGTGTAATGAGAACATCTTTGTAGATTGAATTGGTCGCTTGTATTGATCCAAAGCACGCTTTGTAATCACAAAAGTGTACTTTATGGGGGCATGTGTTATCCGATATTTGAACCAGGTGACATCTTGAAGAATCTGAACTTCGAGACGATAAAAAAATGGATCAAAAACTTAGGGGCTGTCAAAACTGAAGAAAGAAGGAGCCTTAAGAGATTTTCCTAAATTTGGAAGAAGCCAAATCAGTCATCACCAGATGGTCTAGACTATTTGGTACCGGTCGATCAAAAGTTAAATGGGGTCCAATTTATGCGATTGGTAATGCTACGTTCAAATTTAAGGAAATAGTCAAGTTTTGAATGAGCGAAATTAGTCGGTATCTCCCACGCTTTAATAGGCAATTTTGTCAACAAAGATCCAAAGTTTGACGACTTAAACAATTATGAAGAAAAGCTAAGATTTTTGTAAGCAAAACCATTCGACACTGACCAAAACCAGTTAGTACCAAACGAGACAATTGTTTTTATATTGCGGCTTTTACTTCATCTCCACAGCTACAAACCCGGATATGGGGAGATATTTGTTCAAACATATTCTGCCGGTTATGTTGGAGGAGTACAGTATAGATAAAAGACTATGGACAATGAAGAAAGGATTTTTTGAGCGAAACTAAAACAAAGATGACAAGCAAATCCCCAGAAAACCTCTTTATAGGCCATCTTGATTAATAAAAGGGTTGGGGGTTCTGATGCATACTAGCAAGTATCTCAAATGGTCCCCTCTTTTTGAAGGCTCATTTAACATGCTTATCAAAGGATGCTAGCAAAGCAAAGAGGAGGGGGACGGCGGGGGTGGAGTAGTGCAACTGATCTACGACCGCCCTTCAATATACAATATCAGTATGTAAAGTAAATTTCTCTCGTAAGCCCGCTTTTGTCTGAAACTTCTGGTTTAAGGGACTTCACTTCTATTTCGACATTTGCTTGGAATTGCAACCCTTTTTTGAGATCAACTTCATTTCTAGATTGAAATCACAATAAAAGTGGTTGAAATTGCAAGAGAAACTTGAAATAATATTGATAGTGGACGTAAGCTTAGAATTCTAACCTAACGTCTTTATAAATTTTGTTTTCTTGTCTATTATTTTGATCCTTAATCTTTTAGTTTTCCTATTTGGTTCGATTAGGGTGTTTGTCCATTTTTCTTGCAAACACTCGTCGAGCAATTATTTCTATATAAAACACATTTAAAAAATACTGATATCATATATCGATACATGCATATATAACTTTTATATACACATCCAAATAATTACTAAAAACATACAAAACATCAATTAAATTAGTAATTAATATTTTTTGAATATTAATTAATAAATTTATACCAATTTATAAACTAAATAAAATTTGCAGTTTTTGTAAAGAATTTACAAATGTAGTTGTGTGACTCGGAGGTATGACTTCAATTAACGATTAATACCAAACAATTCAAATATTAATGTTCAGACATCACCTTAACTAATAGTGTGATGGTTTAGCCGAATTCATTGGTTATAGAATATCTAGTAAAAATTATATTTTTTTAATCTTTAGTGCTACTAATAGTGACAATAATTTAGCCACATTCTCTTTGCCAACGATATATCAATTTAGGATGTATGAAATTTGGCGCTAGTCAAAACTCCAATATTATCCACATTCAACTTCATTAGTCCATAAACAAAGCCCTTGGTTCAACATTAACATTTATTATCAAATATCTTATTTTGGCCAGAGATTTTGACTTCGTATTGACTATAATTGGTAGTGATATTAACTCGTAGAATTAAGGGAATGAATTCTTTATTGAATAGTGCTTCACTTCCAATGCTTCAACTCAGACCCAACCATAGTTGCTCAATGGATTTCCATGCTATGATTTAACTAAAATCAAAGTGGAGTATTCACGTTGAAGTTTCATGATATTCTCAAGTTAAGGGAACTGAGTAATATCGTCACATTAAGATGTACCGTTTGACCTAGTTCTTATCAACCAATATGAAACTCTCGGACGAGTCATTTTATAGTTATTCAATAACTATAAGTATGTAACTCTTTGCTACCACCGACAGCCATGAGTACTACACTATCCAACATTTGGAGAGCATTATGTACTCTAGTCTCAATAGATGAATCGAAATCCTTTTCTCAAAACATTTTGACCAGGAAGATTTAAAACAAAATATCATTTTATTTTATGATTAATTACTTGCAATAGCAACTATTTGCAACTACGACCACATAAAATTTCGTTTAAGGATTTCCTTATTATATATTTTAAATTAATTACATCAAAATATAAAAATATATAAAGGAAAAGAAACACCGTTACTACGAACAAATATATGTTATAATTTACATAATTACCCATAGGGCATACCACTAGCTCTTTCAAATATAATAGCTTAAATGTAATTATAATATTAAAAGGAGTTTATCAAAAAATACCTCATATACTCTAAAGCCCTAACTGCCACAACATCGAATTTAATCTAATTAGTCACATCTCCTGATATTATCGATTATGCCGCCGCAGTCACCAATAAGGTACGTTTCTCGAGACAAGGCGACCTATACCATTGAACTCATGTGAAATGACCCGATTCTTTTTGCATTTATTTTTAAGGATTTTCAGATGAGTTTTTTATATATATTTATATATAAATCAATGGATCACTTCTCTTAATTAATTTCCCAAGATCCAGAATTTTACCAATATAAAAATATTAGTATATAAATCAAATCATGCCATTTATATATATGAAGATATATAAATGTTTCCTTGCTTATCAGAGTAATTAAATTAGCAAAGAAATTCAATCACACAGTATTTCTCACATTTGAGAGATTTTGTGTCACATAGCCATTTCTACTTTTTAATCTTCTTTTGAACTCAAGCTTGATTAATATTTAGTTCAAATATTACCACTTATTATTTTCTTGTTTTACTTCTCAAATTAATTGATTCCTGGATTTACTAGCCATACATTTGATTTCTGGGATTTTGTAATTTTGATACTTATTGTTTTTGATTAAATAAAGGGTGTTTAAAACATCTCATGCATATTTGTTTAGCCCGGGGTTCTTATTTCAAACACAAACAATTTTTATGTCAGGTAAAATACTCATATTTTGGTTTATAAAGTATGCAATGATCATATGAATAATAAGGTAGTAAACTTGTTTAAAGGTCAAGCAGAGGAAAACAATACATTTGAGCAAAGTGCAAACACAAACACACATACTAAATGAAGGCTTAGCATATACATGGAGACAGTATGATCAAGGAAATGACAAAAATCAGATCAATGCAAAACTTTCAGATGAACATATGGTGAAGACAATTGATGAATCTCCAAGTAGTAGAACAAATGACTGTGATCAATAAACAGTGGAATAATGGACATGCTTATTACAAACATGACCACATGATACCACAAACTACAACAGGTTTGACTATAACCAAATGCAACCAGACTTGATTCAAGTATCTAGATGATAGGATTTAGTTAAGTATAGTTGCAGTGAAGCCTACAGGTACCAAGCATACATATGAACTTATTACATAAAGCAATACAAGTTTTTACTGGAAAATCAAATGCCCAGATAGGATTACAGGCTATGTCTTCAAACTTTTGCATGTGCTTGTATCAATTACAAGTCATGATTTGGCTCTACTGGTTAACCAAGACCTTATTCTACCCATTCACTTAAAACCTTGGCACATATTTATTCAAGAATAACTTCAATATTATAACTGAAGTCAAACAAATATGTCAAGGAGAACACATATCAGATTATATGGCATGTTCTCATCCATCTTAATCCATCAGATTACTTCAGAATCTATTACTTAAATCCATAACTCACAAGCACATATGTTACTTAAATCAATAATCCACAATCACATATAATACTTCAGTTTTTACATGTCCTTTGCAAGAAAACAAGCAAATTTCAATTCTGGAAATACTTAAAACATAATAGAGTTTTTCCTAACTTATTTATTCATTACAATAATACTACTACTTTTCTTAAACACTTTAAATTCATCAAGATCTCCAGATATCCATGCAAGCAAGCTACTCATGCATCTTTCCCTGCAGCAATACTTTGAGCCACCTCAATAAAATGAGACACCCCAAATATTGCAAAGGCAACAAATAGGGTCAGAAATAAATTCTGGTGTGAGTGAAATCAGGGATTAAAATAACTTGTAAATTCCTATGACTGTGCAAAGAGCTGATATGTGTGATGCTATTCAAATTCATATTAAAATCTGAGTATTTGTATATATGTAAGCTTATCTAACAAACATACACCCAAGCATTCATCCATTCACTTTATTCAGTTGTACATGTACAAGCTCCTATGGATTAACTCCCTAAGTTCCATAGCATAATTTCTCAATCTCATCTTTTTATTTTATTTGGTCTGAACTCTTGCCATTGAACACCATGTGTGCATTGCAAAGGGGCTCAGTTCTGTTAACCCTTTACACAGAGGCCTACAGGTCTTAAGGAAGTCATGCACATACCCATCATCCACCTGATGATGAATAGATCAAGGCACTACTCCTAAATTATTTTATAATTTAGAGACCATGCTTATTTATTTTCTGGGGAATTTTTCTTTTTAATTCCAGAGATGCTTATGTTCTTTCCTTCATTACATAAGTCAAAAATTATTAAATTCACTCAAAGATTATATCCAGACATACAAAACATTCATGCAAAATTGCACATCTCATTTTAAAGTCATTTTTGCTTAATCATATTTTCTAAAACCTGCTTGTATATTTATTTCTAGAAATTTTCCCATTGCTTACATAAATCTGAAGAAGTCATATGAAATACTATATTTATTTTTACTGTGAACGTAGGATATGGTTTTTTGAGAAAAACCCATAAAAACATATTGGCTTATGATCTGAACAAATCAGCACATATTTGTAGTATTGCATTGTTCATATCATTTTTAATATAAACTAGGCATAAGTATGAATCTCATTATTCACACTGCCTACTTCTTCTTTTTTCATTGATACCCTATTTCTCAGTAAAACATTTAGTTCATTTTCATATATAAAATAGAATATAAAATCTATTTCTGTGATTAGAGTATTTGTTTAATTATCTATATTTCAAAACAAAAATTGAAACCATCACAACAGATCAAAACAGGTTAAAATCTCAACCAAAAATTCAACCAGAATATCATCCATGATCAACATATTTTCATTCAGAGAATAAAATAAAACAGAAAAACATAATATAATTTTTATATAAAATAACTTGGCTGCCCTTAACTTGGGTCTTAATGCCTTAAATCTCATAGGTGATTAATCACTCACCTTCCTCTTCTCTTCCCCGAGAATGCTTAAGCTTGAAGGCAGTGTGAGTTTTGCTTTTTTTTTTAATATTTCTCTGTTTTCTCTCAGAACAAACTGCTGCTATCCTCTTATCTTTAAAACATTTAGCTAGGGTTTAGTGGAGAGAAAAGCCCATTTTATCCTCATACAATTTAGAGAATTATGTATATATGTTTATGGCTAAATGTGCCATTTTCTTTTTTATTTCTATTTTAGGTAAAACAGTTGCCTTTCTTCTTTTCTGGGTGCATGCCATTTGCATGTTTCTTATGCACATTATTTTCATGTGACTTAGCTTCATTGTGTATTTCCTTAAATCTGAATTGTTCACTCATATCTCTCTTTATAAATTTAATTCCTAGCTATTATTTTTAACCATTTGTTTTTCTCTTGATTTATTTTAAAAATGTATTTATGCACAAATAATACTAAACTGGTTTTATGCAATTTAATTATCAGAAAGATTTATTTTATCACTTGATATTTCTCTGGCTACTCATATTTAATATATATATATATATATATATATGAGATATGTGTATGTAAAACTCACTCATACTTGATCATTTTCTTCTCATTATTATTCATTGAAAAATCGCTATCGTCTTATTTAATTATTTCCACTCATCCTTGATATTTATTTTCAAACTGTTTATCCTTTAAATATTTTCTATTAACTGATTTTTATTTTTATTTCAAAATTATTTTTATCTCAATAATTTGGGTCTTCACATCATGTCCGACGTCTACTCTCTAAAATCCTATTATGACTTGATATGCAATTGCTGGCTTTTCGAGCTACCAAAGATGTCATCGTGCAAGTCATCTCCTCGTTGCCAATGGACCATTTTGCTACAGGCTTATGTCCAACAGAATGCTTTCAAAGTCATCCACAAAATATTTATGGAGATGAGCATGCACAGTATACTGGAAGAAGAAAATCATTTTTTGAACCAATTATATATATATATGATATACATGTAATATTTTAATCCAAAATTATTTTAAGATAGAATTATTTTAACTAAAAATAATTTTGTTTGAAATATTTAATAATTCAGCCAATCGATTAAACCATGTACTATAAGCTTCACGTTTGAGGGAATATTCTAACTTGAAAGAAATGAAATCATTTTTTATTTTGAATGAGGGCTCTAAGTTTATTTATAGCTTCAATATGCAATGTATATATCTCACCCAAGTCCACCCTTCAAAGGATAATCCATTATAAATGAGATCTTATCTCACTTAAGTAATTAAACATATTTAGTTTAGTAAATCTCCACACATATTTTTTCCCTCTCAATTCTAGAAAAAATTTAAAAAAATTCAACCAAAAAATAATAATTATATTATTTAATCATCCCAACAAAAAATTAAATAAACATTTCACATTTCTATATTTTGTTAATTAATCTAAGCCTTCTAATAATAACAGTTAATAACTATCGATAAATTAATAAATGTACCATTATATTAAAGTGTCCAATATAATTTATAGCCTTTATAGAATATGTCATTAAATTATTTTTGGATAAAACCTAAGATTTATGGTTTTGTAGTTAAACTTTATATGGTGAACATTTATATTTCTTTAAACCATTAAACAATGATATATCATGACTTTATATTTTATTAAATTATTAAATAAGTATATCGATATACTATGATGTTTTCACTTTATCAAAAATCAATAAATAAACATAATCATATATTGTGACCTTGTAACTTTATATTTCATTAATTCATTAAATAAATATAATAATTATATTAATTTGTCCATTATAAATATATCGATATATTTTGAACGTTTTATCTTCGTTATTACAATATTCAAACAAGTATCTAGAATTTGGACCAATGACCAAAATTCTAATAATATACGTATTTAATTACAAGGTCCAACATTGAATTACTTGTCTTAATCTAATAACATTTATTAATTAACTTATATTCTTTGGTTAAGAAATTTGCTTTAAGTTAACTACCCTTTACGGTGATACTAACCTTGCATTTGGAGGACACAAATCCTCCATACAATTGTGTTCACTTTAACTGGTTCAATTTGCACCCAACTATGACCTTTACATAATCATTGTTGTAATGTGATTGACCATTGTTGAAATATATTTTAATATTGAAGATTCACGGTATTTTGTATTTAACCTATAGAAGGTTGGAGTTTTCCTATAATTGTATTAAGAAGTCACACATACGAAACCTATTGATGCCTCAAACTACCATTAATAGTTTACTATCCATCGTATGAAGAACATTGCATACACTAGTCTCAACAGACGTATCGATGTTCTATTCTAAAACACATATTGAGTAGAAACATTTAGAGATAACTATTTATTTGACATGATTCAATATTTATAGCTACAAAACATATACTTAACTACAATCGATTAATACTTTACATAAGGATTTTTTTACTTGAATATATTTAGTATTTTTAAACCATTACTTATATTCTAATATAAAATTATATGCAATAGAAATAAAATCAAAAACTTACTTTATTCTGAACAAGATTTACTATAAGAGTTAAGTTTCATAATCAAATTACCTATTGCCCTTAGGACAAACCTTTAACTATATCATTCTTCCATTTGCACTTGGAGCCAATTATGGTGTCTTGTAACTACACTCTCGGTCAGTTTTCCGACAATAAACTTAGAAAAGGGTATTAGTTAGTGGACCTGTAATATTACTATTTTGTATCTACTTTCGATTATACTTCTTCATCGTTGATAAACTATTTTATCATGTAGCAATTCTAAAGAACTTGTCTCAATATCTTATTGTGCTTGTTGTTCCTACTAAATCTATATTTCGTCATTTATATTTGAAATACATTCTTGGATTTTCAATTGTAGAAACCATCCTAACTTTCTTATAAATTTTCATACACACATTGGTTTTATTATGGCACTATTCAAGACGATGTACTTACCCTTTATAGTTAAATCTTCCATAACCTCTTATTAAGAAACTTTCAAACATATATCCTCTTTATTAATGGTAAACATGAATTTTAAGATTGATGTACTATTTTCGCTCTTGTTTTCAAGTTTGAGTCCAAACACTTTTTGTAAGGAGTTCATTATTTCCATAAACGATCCTCTAGTATTTTGCAAACACTTGAGAGTGGTCTTAACTATCCTTTAGTGATTATCACTTGGATTTCAGTGATAAATGCTTACTGCAAAATATGTATAAGCAATTTAAGGTCTTGAACATAGCATAATATAACTAATGGTTCCTATTGTGGATACATATGGATACATAAGGATTCCACTTTATACGCTCCTTATTAAACATTTTAACATGGTATTTAAGTTCATCGACTAGGATAATCCCAAGAAGCTTTTATCCCAATTATAAAAGATGCCCCTTACAAATAATTCATTGAGAATTGAACAACCAAGCTTTAGCTAATTTTAACATGAGTGCATCATTATCAGTCAGTAGCACGTAGTTTATTTGAAGAAATATAAGTATTTTAGCCCCTACTATTTTTTTTATAGACACGTGCTTCCTCTGAATTTTGGCAGAAATCAAACTATTTTCTTTTTCTATTAAAATACATGCTCAACCTCCAGATGCTTTTTTAAGATCACAGGATAAACTTAGAAAATTCACAAGCTATTTTTTTGATAGAAATGTGTGATCCTCTAAAGTACAGGAGAGCACACGTGTACACACACACACACATATATGTGTATATATATATATATATATATATATATATATATATATCACCGCTAGTAAAGGAGAGAGCACACGTGTACACACACACACACACATATATATATATATATCACTGCTAGTAAAGGAGCTGCCAACATGCCTGACATGTGACAAATTATAACACAGAAAAATCTAAGATAACAACTTCAGATAACTTCTTGAATGAGCTCTTGCAAGGCCACCACCCATTACACCTCAGTATCGAACTCCGGCAAGGCCACCGCCTGATAATGAAGTGTTAGAAGTACCCAATATAAACCATGGTGCATCTAAATGAACAAATGAGACCAACAAGCAGCTCCACTAGAGAATGAACACCCTACAACTAGCGCAGATGATCCAGATCTAAAAAGATGAAATCTCCCCTAACAACAATCCTGCAATCCTGGCAACAGCAACCCTGAAACCCTACAAATAACATTCTTGCACTATTTTCAGCCTAAACCTATACATGTAGATGGAACTATACAAAAATAAAAGAATAATACACATATATGTATATAAATAAAATATATATACATATATATGCATTAATGAAATAAGAGTAATAAATCTAGAGTTAAAACTATAAAACAGCAAAGAAACTATAATAAGAGTTAGACTAATAAAAGGGTCAAACACATTATGCAACATCTTAATTTTCTTTTATTTTATGAGATGGTGATCACGAAATAAAAAGTCATAGATATTAAGAAAATATGTAATTATATGCTTATATTTTTTTTTAAAACTAAAAGATATTAACATTATGTTTCTGTGATGAAAAGAACATTATGATAATCAGTAAAATCTTCATTTGAATTCGAATAAATGATAATAGTGTAGTTATTAATGTTAAAAATATTGTTTATTGTTTAAATAATTCAATGCTTTTTCTAACCTCATTAAGATATTCTTTAAAATGATTATTTTTAGCCAATCTATATTTTTGATTTGAGATCCAATTGAAACAAAATGATGCTACTATTATTACCATTCTATTAATATGACTATTATTATTATTAAATAGTCTTTGGTTTCTCTCAAACCAAATATACCAACAAATTATAGTGAATGAAGTGTCTAGTAAAAATCTATATCCTCTTTTAAACTTAAATCTTAAGTTATTCCAGTAATGATCACAATCATTAACTTTAGTTGTCAGAATAAAGTTAAAGATTTTAAGAGTATTATTAAGAATGTAAAAAGTATCCTTACAATCGTAATATATATGATTAATATTTTCTAAATACAAGTTACAAAAATACATTTATTATCAATTGGCAAATTCTTTCTTTTTAAAAGTTCAATGTTATTTAGCTTCCCATGCATGATTAACCACATACAAATCTTAGCTTTTGGTGGTGCATTTGCTTAAGATTAAAAGTGTTATTAGTAACGCCTGAGAAATTGAGAAATTTATATAATGAATTAGAAGTGAATTTCTTACTTTTATCCCATTCCCAATTAATAATATCATTTTTATAATCAATATTATATAATTCAATCTTACATATAATAAAGTAAATCGTCTAAGAGTTGTACCTTCTAAGATTCTATTAAAACTAAAGTTCCAAGAGGTATCATTATCCGGAGAAAAAACATCTTTAATTAAAGCATTTTTAAAGCTACAAATTTCAAAAAGTTCTTTAAATTCGACCCTAAGAGGATTGACAGATATCCAACGATCATGCCAAAAAGTTGTATTATTTCCTGAATGAACAATCATATTAATACCAAGGTTATTTCCTGAATGAACAATCATATTAATGCCAAAAAGATCACAAGCTTATTTCTGTCCTATTGATTTCAAGATATTTTGGCTACGGTGTATGAACAGTCTCTACTAAATCAATATATGAAAGTGGTCAGTTTCAACAACAATATCCAAAATTCTGGTCATATTTTGTAACAAATTTGCTAGTAGAATCCTAGGACTTAAGCGTGTTAACTAGTAAAATTACTTCATTAATATCAAGGTTTTAAGTTGATGAGGTTATTTCCTATCAACTTAGCTTTATATATTTCCAACTACATTGATTTTCTTCTTGAAGACTCACTTACAATCGATGAATCAAATTCATTAGGGTACATCTTCAAAAATCAAATTTTGTTAGTGTACTTGAAATCCATTTTAGATTTAATGCATTATGCCATGTGACAAAGTCTATACTCTCCATGGGTTGTTGATAATTGAGGAGATTGTCATTACTAGAAATTCATTTTCTCGACACTGATAAGAAACTCGTAGTTTCTCTAGAATGTATGAGATTTACTATTTGACATTCTAATAAGTTGTGTGTCCTTTCGAGCTTGATTAAATTTGTATCATATACTTAATTAATTTACATGTTTGAATCTTGGACCACATCTAAGTCCATTACACAACCACCAATTCTCTAGGAAGAAATTCCTTCGATAAGAAAATGGCATGTCTCGGAACAAAAATTTGTTTCTCAATGCGATAAGATGGGGATTCATAATATTATGAATTGTCTACAAGCTTACATAAAACATACCTAGCATTTAGATAAAACTAAATTTAATATATGCACTTACATTTATGCAAATATCCTCTAAAAAAATTTAACTTATGTTCGCTCATTATTAGTCATACTATATCCAACATAGTTTGATTAGTTCTTATAAATACCGTATCATATAACATAAGGCGAGTGACTTTGAAAGTGAATCGTAATCTCTTTTGGTTACTTTTGGAACTGATATCTAAGATACTCATTGTACTAACCCATATTTTTCGATAATTAAAAAACCAATAATTTTTAAACCTAGGGATAAATCAACATTTTTTCAAACATTGGTTTTGGAAATGAAAGTAGTGCTATTGCAACCATCTCGGTTTTTAGATGTGCTCCACATATTGGTTTATCCGAATTGAAGTCCAGACGATGACGTTATGGACATTTTCATAAGTAGATAATTTGAATATTGAATGGGCTAATTCCATCTCAAATGTGAATGGACACTTTACCTGGGCAATAAATAATAGTTGATTTCTTCTGTTTGAAAATTAAAAATCAGTTCTATACCTGTTTTCCTTTTCCTTTCTCTTGACCAAAAATCCTAAGCCTCGGTTCAATTCAAAACTATACAACCCGGATCTTCACCAAAAACCTATAAATTAAATATCAAATAAAAGGCGAATCAAGAGATATAGTCTAATACAAACTAGATTAGCAAATACCTGGATTTAGAGACGAACTTATTTCTAGACATCAAGCGTTGCAGAGCAATTCGAATCAAAGTGAGTGGTTTTCATCTCCTTTATTAACTAGTCAACCTTGATTAATCCTTCGATAAACTATGGATTAGGGATTTATTTAGGTTAACAATGATGATTGCTGAATTGAAAAAAAAATGAAAGTGATATGCTTTGAAATAAAATGGAATTTGATTTTATAATTAATGCAAAATGATAATTGAACAAAGCTTGGCAAAATAGTGAAATATTGAATTTAAAATTAGTGATATAGGGGCCAATAATTACATTTAAATTCATGGATTATTGTAAATTTGAGTTTATGATAACAATTTTTATGGACCAGAGTATATAAATTAGAAATTATATATATATATAATACTTATATATATGGATATAAGTAAAGATGGAGAAAGAGAATGAGTTAAGGCATATATGTATAGAATATATTCAAAATGCTATATAAAATCTTGTGAAAATGATGTAAATTAATTTCTGAGACTAAAGAATATAGATTTAAAACATATTTTTAATAATTTATTAAAGGTTATTTGATGGGAATTTGGGAGTATAATGTTTATAATATTAAATTGTGATTTCAATGAAAATATATGATGTAAAAATATGTAAAAATTATATGAAAATATTATAAAGTCCTATATGATATTTCAAGTGTTAATATAATTTTATGATGAATTTATAATGATTTTTAAATGTATTTTAAAGTATATCTGTGGGAAAGCATATTTATAATTTCTAAAACTTGTTTTATAAACTCTGACTTTCTAGGCGATTTTGGAATGGTTTTGATTTAAACAATTTGATGAAATTAAAGTAGAAAGATAGTAGAGGATCATATCAAAATTTGGAAGAAATGGGATTAGGAAACGAATCGGAAATAAGGAATAAAAGTTCAAAACAAACTAAAAAAATAGTTCAAAAAATTTGACTGGAGCATTGCTCCTATTACGACATTCACCACTCGTCGATCGGTGGTGAAATCATAGGTCAACCGGTGGTACAGGTTGATCGGTGGTCTACCTTGACCTAACATGGTTGATTCATATGGGAGTTGCTCGGTCATGTTAGAACCTCATAGTTTGGTATTATGATAGTGAAAACTACAAAAGAAATATTTCTGTATATACTTAACATTGTAGGAAAATATATTGACCAACAAAGAGATAATACGACGAAGACAAGATGAAGATGACAAACAAAATTGTATTAGTCATAGTGCTTTGTGTTTAGAATTATATGATTGTTAAAATCTATTCAAAGTGGTACACACACAAATCATCAAAGTTGCATTTCTATTTTTTTTAAAAAATTACACAGAACAATTTGACTAAAACCACATAACTAATCGACTAATACAATATCAGTTGACCGAATAAGCTTATTTAGTGATATAAGTGTGCATTTTATTTTTTGAAGGTCAACATAATCAGTCGACTAAAACTGTAGAAACACTCGACTAAAAAGTGGCAAAAATGAACTAGTTTGTTTCTGGTTGAAAACTCAATTTTTTTATTTTAACCTGTCGACTAACTGGTACATTACCAGTCAACTAATTACCTATAACTATCATATTTTTCGAATTCCTAAATATTTATATTCCTCAAATGAAAGGGCATTTCCTTCCATGAGGGGTTGCAGCTATTTCTGACAGTAGCTATTTCTCATGAATGTATAAAACTCTTTAATCATTATATATAGCACCATAATTCAAGAATCTAATATGATTTTACATTTCCTTTTCTCTCATAATCTCTTGGAATCTATTCTTGCACTAAGAGGCTTTCTTTTGAAATACTGATCACTTGAACATTCAAGAAGTATTATTTAAATGATAGGTTACTTCCGTTCTTTTACATATACACTACATACCACTAATTAGGAAAATTATATGAGGGGTGTACTCTATCGACTCATCCATGATATTTACAACACAAGAAGTCAACTTTTTGCTACTTTTGTAGTTGAGACCTATTGGAGATCTTCAGGTACGAAGTCTTGTTCGACGGCATAGGCAGTTTTTGTAAGATACCTATTCCTTCAGGTCAAGTGAGGGTTATTATTTAAATCCAGAAGAAGTCGGGAACTGGACATAGGGCGGAAAGTTTGAACCAGTATAAAAATCTCTGGTGCACTTTACTTTAGAGCATTTTTATTTAATCTCTTATTATACAAGTTTTAGTTTAGTAGAACAATTCATATTACTCGATCCACAACAACTTTCAAATCAATACATGGTTTTTTGAGTGGTTTCAACGCGTCGTTTTAAACTGCATTATGATGTGATTTTCCTTGTTTGATTGAATGTAATATTTGGATGTATATATAGAAACATATTTTTATGTACACATATATAGATATATACGTATGGATAGTCAATTCTTATTTTTGATTTATTGATAATTGATTGTTGAGACCTTTATCAGTTATCTGAGCATTTTTTAAGGTGCATGTTGTAGTTAGAAATAGGTCTGTAAGCCGTATATGGAAATGCGTCCATTCAACAATTTTTCCATGCTTTAACACAATAGGGTGGGCTTGGCTTTGTATATGGGTTAAATCATATCATTGACCATTGTAATTGTATTGGACTGAGACCTTATTTCATGAGTTAACTAAGTTTATTGGATTATTTAACTTACTTATTGGATGCGGGTGAAACAAGAATATGGTATGATGTTTACCATAGTTGTCGTAGTATTAACTCGGAATGATGAGAGTATTTAGTAAATTAGACGTATATCACTCACTAGACTGCAGTCCGACCCTCTTTATATTTTTCCTTTTTATGTCATCACTAGGTTGATGGAATTCAATCTGCTTTGGCAAGTAAAGTTTGAAGGTATTGATGACAGTGGTGTTACTTATGTATCTAAACATATATATAAACAATCATTTGATATTGTTTGAATTTGTATATGTGTGTCTAGATTGGATTTGATTGTATTTGACTTATGTATATACAACGAATCTATCACTTTGAAATATTATGTTATTTGACTATATTATTTAATGTTACCTTTTGCTGTGAGTTCAGAGAGAGGTAGATAAAACATATTTTTTGTTTTTTCTCCAGTAATACATTTCCAACAACACATCATTTTCAATTTACAGGGTTTAAACATCGTGACTTATGTTAAATCATAGGGTCAAAAATGGTAGGTTGTTACATTCGATAATTGGAAAAAATATTCCTTAGATTAAAGACTAGGAACGTATTGAGAGAGTGTATTTGTAACTTTTATAGTGTCTATATATATAATAGGGTAGTAAGTTGAGTACATACATACACACCATTTACTGTTCTGGTTCTATTCACTATCTATTGATGAGTATCTAATGAATCTCATGTTCTTTTCAAATAGTTAAAAATGAGTAACTCAACTAGAATGGAGACCAACGCTACTAATATCGGTGGGATAAAACTAGGGTTGGTGCTAGTACCCGGGTTAATGTCTTGAATTTCCCTAGAATGAACATTCATTTGTGGTTATGTTGGTACCATCAAGTGAGTGGTCTAGAAAATGCAACTAACTTTGCCAAGATTCCTTATATCCTTAATGTTTCTACTACTTCGGAAGTTTTGCTCGTCCAATAAGCACCATTTTTAGATTTTCTACAGCTCCGTAGGGAGTTCTCAAGCTTAGGCGAAAAACCTGATGTTGGTACCGAATCCTATGCAGTGACTAAGGCATGGTTGAAATCTTATTAGATCTTCTGCTCATTGGGTTTAAGTGATATCACTAAGAGATAGTTAGTCGCATGGCATCCGTAGGGTGAGCCAACAAATTGGTGGGAAGTAATTTCTTCTAAAGTGGATGAGGACACTATCTCTTGAGCAAACTTCAAAAGGAAGTTTGAGCTTAAGTTCTTCTCCAGAGCAGAGAAGGGATTACTACTAGAAAATTTTATCCATCTGAAGGAAGGAGAGTCAACTATAAGCGAAAACATTAATCAATTTAATGAATTAGCTAAGTTTGGATTAGATGGATAGAGTTATCTAAGTGCAACTAGATAAATTTGTTGCGGTGTTTGTGGATGGTATCTTGTTATTCTCCAAAACGAAGAAGAGCACATGCATCATTTAATGGAAATATTGGAGGTACCGAGGAGGAAGCAATTGAGAGTGAAATTTTAGAAATGCCATTTTTGGAAGAAGGAAGTCAAATTCCTTAGGCACGTAGTACCTGGAGCAGGACTGACGGTAGACCGTGAGAAAGAGTAAGCAGTGAAGGAATGGAAGGCACCAAAGAATGCTTCAGAGGTTCATTGTTTCTTAGGTTGCCTGTTTTCTATAGGAAAAGGACTATGCAAAGATCTTGACACCGCCTAACTAAGCCTACTATTAAAAATCACGTCTTTGTTTGGAACTCATATTGTGAGAAAGCATTCGTTACGCCGAAGGAGTTATGACGAGTGCACTTGTCTTAACCATCCACGATGGTACCAAATCGTTTACCATTTATATTGATGTCTGTGAAGTCGGCGTTATTGTTGTCTTGATGCATGAAGGGAAGGTGATAGCATATACTAGCCGATAGTTCAAGGAACATGAGAAGAATTACCCGACACATGACCTTGAGTTGGCTACTATCGTATTTTCATTGAAATCCTAAAGGCATTATTTGTTGGGAGAAAGATTTGAGTTGTTCACGGATCACAAGTCCCTTAAGTATCTATTTTCGGAGGAATCATATTTGAGGCAACAAAGATGGGTGGAGTTTCTTTTGTCATATGATTTTGGGTTTGCCTATACTCCTGGAAAGGGGAATATGATTGTTGATGCATTAAGTAGAAAGCATGCCACAATGAACGGTTTGTTGATGGAATGAAAGAATTTGGAGTTTCTCTTTGATTTTAACTTTCGACCCTCATCGGAATATACACTGGGCTTATTAGCTAAAATAGAGGTCAAACTGTATTAATGGATATAAATTGTCACGACTAGGTTTTTCGACCTCCAAAAATCGACGTCAATACGTTCACGGTATTGCATGCCGAACAATCGAATGCCGAAAATACCCAACCGTAAGGGAAATAAGAAAGAGGTAGAAGAAGAAAATAGATAACAACATCAGAATCTCACAATCGCAGCGGAACAATATATAATAGATAACAACAGATCTTTATACAAAAGAAACTAAAACTGTTTTTATACATTACATCATCAGAGTACAACACAATCAATAACACAATACTGGACAGTTATAATAACTTGTCCTCACAAAGTTGAATATACAACTGTAATACCCCAAGATTTTGAGGATAACTCTTTTAAATAAATGATTAAAATTCTGGGGGAAAATCAGAATTATTATATAGGTGGGATTTTCAGTGGTGCAAGGTTGTGTGCATGTGTGCACGTGCACACTAGTTATAGCACTAAGAGAAAATCCAGAATTCCTGAATGATAAAACAAGGAAGGAAAACATTTAGATAAAATGTTTTAAATAAAGGAAATATAGGCCTAGACATGAATATTAGAATTCCTGAGGATGTGTGTGTGTATATATATATATATATATATATCTATATATATGCATATGTATGACTTGTCTGAAAATTAAGGCAGAAGAGAACATTGATTTATAATGAATAAGTGAATTTTTTTATTTGAATAATAGGTGTAGAAATGCACATAAGTATGCACATGTTTTCTGCAAATAAAAGGTTAAAGTTAAATTAACACCCATAGTTGTATAAATGTGTATATATATATATATATCCAGATATTATTTGAGCAGAAAATTAATAAAGGAATCACTAAAACAGTAAGAACCAAAGTGCAAGAAAGCAAATGTACATAGGCAGAAAATAGAAAGTCACACCATTATCATGTTTGAGGTAAGTATAATAAAAATACTTAAAGTAATCACTTTCTGAAAAGAAAAGAAAATGGGCACAATTTAGCCTTGTTTTAAAATATTGGCCGGGACATTAAGGGTTAGGAGGGAGGGAATATGCAATGCCAAATGCATGATTCTGGTCTGGGCTAAAATAGGGATTTTGCATCACCCAAAACCCTAGATAGAACCCTTATTTAAACCAAGAGCCCAATCAGAAAACTGCTCTCTCACTAATTAATTAACCTAAGGAAGAAGAGGAAGATAAGGCTAAAGATTTGAAGGGTTTTCTGGTTTAAGCTTGTGTAAGCATTTAGGTGAGTATCCTCACTCATATACATGGCATTAAGACCTGGGATTAGGCAGCCAAGCTCTTATATGCTATATTTTGCATGTTTTGATTTACAAACTATGTTGGCTACTGATGGTTTCATGAATGTTTGATGAGATATGATCTGCTATGCTGGATGTATAACTTTGTTGTTCTATTTTCATCTCTGTATATTATACCAAAACCTTAAAGGACATATAATAGAGTATTTGTAACTAGTCTGAATAATGGCTTAAGACAAAGAATGAAAAAAAAAGAAAACTATGAGCTGCATATACATGGGTATGGTGCTGAGGCTTGAAATAATTGGTTAAGGGTGCAATGGAGTCTTTCTCTATAAGTGCTGAGCCCTAAACCAAACAGAAATTTACAAGCCTAAAAACTATGTTTAAACAAGATTAAAAATCTGGCTAAACATAGTTGCTTGCAAAATCAAAATAGAGCCATGCATTTATTCTCAGTTGCAAACATTCTGGTATATGCTTGAATAGGGTGTTTATATGCTAAATAATGTGAGATGAAATGACTGGGGTGTTATACCTCTAGAAAGTAACCTTTAACTTGCTTGCAATATTATGTCTGCAAGGTAACTAGTATGCTTCATGTGTACAGGTAGTTTGTACACCTAGCTATCATTGATAGAATGAACATAAATACACTTAGTGATATAACTAAGGATTTTGTGCCAAGAAGGCTGCTGGAATGCTTGTCCTATTTGAAGTAGACAAGTTGGCACATGGCTTGTTTAAGTCCTGAGATCTTTGTGCCATGATGTTAATTAGTTCATGGCAATGTGTCCCTTTGATTCCTTATAGCAGATGAGGCCAGGAATTTATAAGAAAAAGAAAAGGCAACCTTAGTAGTTCCAGATAAAAGTTGTTTTAATGCATATGTTTGCTCTTATGTATTGTATATGATAATACCTGTCAAGTATGCAAAGTATATTTATGCTGTATCCTTAGCTTAATATCATGGATATGTTAGAAATGCTCATACCAGATCATAGATCTGACCCTTATTGCTCATGGCACATGGGGGTGTCTCATTTATAATGGGGCAGCCACTAATGCTTTTGCAGGTTGTGATGGAGCTAAGTAAGCAAGATTAAAAAGATATGGAATAGGGGATGCTAAGATAATTAGAAATAAAAGCTAGAATGTGTTAATTCATGCATGTATTCCCTGATTAATATGGCTATCTAAATGTATTAAGTAGGAAGAACTTGTAAGAGACATGTGCTATGTTGTTTCTGGTTATTTCAGATTTGGTATGTACTAAGGATATTGATGTTAAACTGATTTGAAAACCTATTGCTAAAGTTGTTTTGATTTAGAGGAAAAACCTGGATTTTATAAGCATAATCATTTATGATGATTTCAGTTAATCCTGAGTCCTTTCAAAAAAAAATGGATATGTAGAAAATTATATTGGGAAAACCCAGAAAAGGATTAAACTGCTATGTTTTCAATTCATGATATTGATATATGTCCAAATGCAAGAAAATGTGTATATACTCTGAAGATATATTTTTAAAAAGAGAATTATGGTTAGGAAGAATGATATATATCTGACCACAAGGTGTCTGATTCATACAAATATATATAAACATGTTTTTAAAAAGGAGAGGTATCAATGTTTTGTGTATATTCTGGGTTGTAAAATGCAAACAAAAGAATGGCCAGAGTAACCACATGGTTAGGCCATAGGTCAGGCCAAATGTTTCACTTCAAATCAATGAAGCAAGGGAACATTTGAGCTCAGTTTTCTGGAAAATGAACAAAGACACTGACATGTACATGTATATCTGTGTACATGTTGATATTGGGCAAAAATATAAATATAAATTCCTAGAACAGTTGTAGGAAAGGGTTTCAAAAATAATAAAGCAAGAAATATTGTTTTGTATGATAGATTATAAGTAAAAATTGAGTGTATATTTAGGTAGGTATCAGATTTCAAACCATACAGGAGAAAATAAAAAGAAAAACAAAAATTGTGTTTGAACCGACCAGCATAGTACTCGAACTCGTGACCTTGAATGTATAAGTTAGGCGCGTTTCCATTACGCCTAGATGTTGCTTGTGTTCACTTATGATCCACTTTCTTTTAACCTGAGTTTGATACTATCCAGACTTTAAGAAAATCATCTATATTATAAGCTTGCTTTCCACTGATTATTGCTTGATCATTTCTTAATTATAATAACAGCCTAAGGTACATATTTCCAGTGGACACTATAGCCAAAAATCAGGATACAATAAGTTTTCTTTTAAAAAGGGAATTTATCACATTTTTGCAAATTTAAAAAGGATTTCTACTTATTATCATGCTCTGATTCAAGTAGAATATAACATAGATATCTTCATATATGTATGTTAAAAATGATTTAGAATTAAAACAATATTTTTATATTGTGAAAGATCCTGGATATATTTTTGTTTATTAGAGAAAGAAAATGACCCTGGGAAATATATTTGTAATGGATGATATATCTATATCATCTTTAAAAAAAAATCACTAATGAAATTAGTGTGTAAATAGGAGGGTCATTTCATTTGGTATCAGAGCTATGTTTTAATTAACATAGCAAAATGTTTGTATGTTTATATTTATACTAGGTTTGTTTGTATATTTGACTGTTTATAAGTATTCCCTGAATGTATGTATGTGTGTGCATGTGACATACACAATGATTAAATAGGAAAGATACAACCAATTTAAAATTAAAGCTAAGTGTTATAAACTAATAAGATGAAATACATATACTTTTAGAAATATGGTAGGAAGAGGGTCTCATCATCAAGGAGGATCTAGCATACCACAAATGCTTGACATGCAGGAATTTGTGAGAGTTCTGAGAGATGGAATTGGGCACAGACCTGAGAACCCATATGAGGAGCTCTCCAAGTTAGTGAAGACTTATACCAACTTGGGAGGCAAGAGCTTTGAAGGAACTGAAAGTGTAATGGAGATTCAAGCATGGCTAAGGACATTAGAAAGGATCTTCACTGATATGCAACTAGATGACAAGGAAAGAGATAAGTTTAGGAGCTTCAAAAACAATAGCAACAAGAAGAACAAAGGGAAGTACCATCCTTATGATAAGAAGAAAGGAGAGGCAGATGGTAAGAAGGCAGTAGATGCAAAACCCAATGAAGCCAAAAGAAAAATAGTTTGCAACCATTGTGGGAAAGAAGGCCATATTAAGCCAAGATGCCCAGAGCTAAAAGGGGGAGCTTTCAAATGCTTTCTATGTGGGAAGGAAGGGCATATGAAAAGAAATTGCCCAGAATACAAGCAACAAGGGAAAGTGGCAAACCTGGAAGGTAGGGGCAAGGCCATAATTGAGGCTAATGCTGAAAACCATGGTCAAGTGGAAGGTACACTATTTATTTGTACCATACCTTTAGCTGTAATATATGATACCGGGGCAACCCACTCACTCATTTCCCATGAAATAGTTAAAAGGTTGAAAATGAACTGCAATTTGGCTGAAATACCTCTGTTAATACAAAGCCCTTTAGGAAGTTCTAGTGTATTAGATATGGTTTGTGTGGATGTGAATTTGAACATAGGGGGAAGCACATTTGTTTCCAATTTATATGTTCTAAATTTCCCAAATATAGGAGTTATATTAGGGGCAGATTGGCTAAGACAATTCAAAGCCATAATTGACCTAGATGCATCCACCATTTCACTACAAAATTCTAAAGGCCAAAGAGTTACAATTCTATGTGAACCTATCAAAGAAAACAGTCTAAATCATTTAATTGAATTAGAAAATAATCCCAAGGAAATAGCTATTAATGAAATCCCCATAGTTAAAGAATACTTGGATGTATTTGGGGAAGTAAAAGGTGTCTCACACCATAGACCTGTTGAATTCCAGATTAACCTTATGCCTGGGGCTAGCCCAGTTATCAAAAAGCCTACAAGGATGGGGCCAAGTGAATTAAAGGAGCTAAAGAACCAGCTGGAAGAATTAGAAGCCAAGGGGTTTATAAGGCCAAGTAATTCATGCTGGGGTGCTCCTGTAGTATTTGTTAAAAAGCATGATGGTACTTTAAGAATGTGTATAGATTATAGAGAATTAAACAAAGTAACCATCAAAAACAAATACCCATTACCCAGGATAGATGATCTCTTTGATCAACTCAGTGGAGCTAAAGTGTTTTCTAGGCTAGACTTGGCATCTGGGTTTCATCAGATGAAGGTTGAGGAATCAAGTGTTAAATATACAGCATTCAACACAAGATATGGATTGTATGAGTTTCTGGTTATGCCATTTGGGCTAACAAATGCCCCTTCTTACTTTGTAGACCTAATGAATAGGATATTCAGAGATTACTTAGACAAGTTTGTTCTGATTTTTATAGATGACATTCTAATCTACTCTAAAACAATAGAGGAACATGAGAACCACTTACATTTGGTCTTATCTAGATTAAGAGAAAAAGATTTGAAAGCAAAGTTCTCTAAGTGTGTGTTCTGGCAAGAGGAAGTACACTTTCTTGGACATGTTGTCTCTGCTAGAGGAATTTCTGTAAACCCCAATAAGATAGTAGCAATCCAAGCATGGAAGAAGCCTAACAATGTTAGTGAAGTTAGGTCATTCATGGGGATGGCAGGATACTATAGAAGGTTTATACAAGGATTTTCTAAAATAGCAATGCCACTCACTAACCTGACTAGGAAGAACGAAAAGTTTATATGGACTGATAAGTGTGAACAAGCTTTCACCCAGATCAAGGAGGCTTTGGTAAAATCACCAGTGTTGAGAGTACCAGAAGGCAATGAGGGATTAGTTGTATATACAGATGCATGTGGGTCAGGGCTAGGGGCTGTGTTGATGCAGCAAGATCAGGTCATAGCCTATGCATCTAGACAACTAAAACCCCATGAAACTAGATATGCAACTCATGATCTTGAGTTGGCAGCAGTAGTATATGCCTTAAAGCTCTGGAGGCATTATTTATTGGGTGCAAAGTTCATTTTATACACTGATCACAAGGCCTTAAAGTATCTCTTTTCACAGAAAGATTTAAATATGAGACAACACAGATGGGTTGAATTTCTTGCTGCTTATGACTTAGATATACTTTATACACCAGGCAAGGCTAATAAAGTGGCAGATGCATTGAGTAGGCAGCATGCAAAAATGGCCATGTTAATGATGGAGGAGTTTAGAGACTTGACCATGCTCACTGATTTGGAAATAGATGAGAGCAGTGGGATAAGTATGGAGATAATTGAGGAAGAAAGGAGTAAAGGAAGGTTAAGTTTAATTACTTTACAATCAAATTTGGCCTTGAAGGTGGCAAAGATGCAAGAAGAAGATCAAGACTTAGCAGAAAAGAGGTCTCTCCTATTAAAGAAGGAGGAAGTGAAGGATTATCACATAGATGTAAAAGGATACTTAAGGTACAAGGGAAGGATATGTGTCCCAAACATCATAGAATTGAAAGAAGAAATCCTTAATGAGTACCATAGGAGCAAATATTCCATACATCCAGGCAGCACCAAAATGTACCAAAACTTAAAAAGGGACTATTGGTGGAAGGGAATGAAGTCTAATGTAGCTAGATATGTTGCTAAGTGCATGGTTTGTCAACAAATAAAAGCTGAGACCCAAAGACCTTCAGGGTTGTTGCAGCCACTTAGCATACCACAGTGGAAGTGGGAAGACATATCTATGGATTTCATAGATGGTCTTCCTAGATCCAAGAGGGGAAATACAAGTATTTGGGTGATTGTAGATAGGCTGACTAAAGTAGCCCACTTCATACCAGTGAAAGCAGACAGAAATGCACCTAGGTTAGCCCAAACTTTTATGAGAGAAGTGGTAAAATTGCATGGTGTTCCTAAAACTATAGTGAGTGATAGGGATACAATCTTCACTTCAAGATTTTGGAAGAGCTTCCAAGAAGCTATGGGGAGTGAATTGTGCCTAAGCACTGCTTATCACCCCCAGTCAGATGGGCAAACAGAAGTGGTAAACAAGATTTTAGAGGATCTGCTTAGAGCATGTGTGTTAGACTTTGGAGGAAATTGGGAGGACCACCTCCATTTGGCTGAGTTCACATACAATAATAGCCACCAAAGCACAATTGGAATGGCACCCTTTGAAGCCCTATATGGAAAGCCATGTCTATCACCTATGTGTTGGGCTGAGGCAGGAGAGAAAGCTATCCTAGGGCCAGAATATGTCAAGGACATCACAGAGAAAATAGGACTGGTGAGAAAGAGGATGGCAGTAGCTCAAGATAGGCAAAAGAAGTATGCTGATGCAAAGAGGAAGTCAGTGGAATTCAAAGTAGGTGATTATGTCTTCATTAAGGTTTCACCAATGAAGAAAGTCTTGAGATTTGGCAAGCAGGGGAAACTCAGACCCAGATATGTTGGACCATACAAGATTTTGGAAAGGATAGGCTCACTAGCCTATAAGCTGGAGCTTCCAGAGAAGATGAGTGCAATGCACAATGTGTTTCATGTGTCACAACTAAGGAGATGGGTGCATGACAAGGAGGAAATCTTAGAAAAGCCTACTGAAGTTCAGATTAATCCAGATCTAATCTATGAGAAAGAGCCAGTGGGAATTGTGGCAAGGGAAGAAAAGAAATTAAGAAACAAGACATTGAAGCTTGTAAAGATTCAATGGAGTATGGATCCTAGTGATTGTACTTGGGAGCTAGAGGATAAAATCAGGATGGATTACCCTAGGCTCTTTGCAAATTTAAAAGGTAAATTCTTAGATTACTAAGAAAGTTTGATATGTATGATAGACAGTGACTATTTGAATTGCTCATGCATATTTGAATAATTTTCCCTAAGAAAGTAGGAGTACTCAAAGAATATGTTGCAAATTGTGAGGGCACAATTCCTAAAAGAAGGGGTGATTGTAATACCCCAAGATTTTGAGGAAAACTCTTTTAAATAAATGATTAAAATTCTAGGGGAAAATCAGAATTATTATATAGGTGGGATTTTCAGTGGTGCAAGGTTGTGTGCACGTGCACACTAGTTATAGCACTAAGAGAAAATCCAGAATTCCTGAATGATAAAACAAGGAAGGAAAACATTTAGATAAAATGTTTTAAATAAAGGAAATATAGGCCTAGACATGAATATTAGAATTCCTGAGGATGTGTGTGTATATATATATATATATCTATATATATGCATATGTATGACTTGTCTGAAAATTAAGGCAGAAGAGAACATTGATTTATAATGAATAAGTGAAATTTTTTATTTGAATAATAGGTGTAGAAATGCACATAAGTATGCACATGTTTTCTGCAAATAAAAGGTTAAAGTTAAATTAACACCCATAGTTGTATAAATGTATATATATATATATATATATATCCAGATATTATTTGAGCAGAAAATTAATAAAGGAATCACTAAAACAGTAAGAACCAAAGTGCAAGAAAGCAAATGTACATAAGCAGAAAATAGAAAGTCACACCATTATCATGTTTGAGGTAAGTATAATAAAAATACTTAAAGTAATCACTTTCTGAAAAGAAAAGAAAATGGGCACAATTTAGCCTTGTTTTAAAATATTGGCCGGGACATTAAGGGTTAGGAGGGAGGGAATATGCAATGCCAAATGCATGATTCTGGTCTGGGCTAAAATAGGGATTTTGCATCACCCAAAACCCTAGATAGAACCCTTATTTAAACCAAGAGCCCAATCAGAAAACTGCTCTCTCACTAATTAATTAACCTAAGGAAGAAGAGGAAGATAAGGCTAAAGATTTGAAGGGTTTTCTGGTTTAAGCTTGTGTAAGCATTTAGGTGAGTATCCTCACTCATATACATGGCATTAAGACCTGGGATTAGGCAGCCAAGCTCTTATATGCTATATTTTGCATGTTTTGATTTACAAACTATGTTGGCTACTGATGGTTTCATGAATGTTTGATGAGATATGATCTGCTATGCTGGATGTATAACTTTGTTGTTCTATTTTCATCTCTGTATATTATACCAAAACCTTAAAGGACATATAATAGAGTATTTGTAACTAGTCTGAATAATGGATTAAGACAAAGAATGAAAAAAAAAAAAAAACTATGAGCTGCATATACATGGGTATGGTGCTGAGGCTTGAAATAATTGGTTAAGGGTGCAATGGAGTCTTTCTCTATAAGTGCTGAGCCCTAAACCAAACAGAAATTTACAAGCCTAAAAACTATGTTTAAACAAGATTAAAAATCTGGCTAAACATAGTTGCTTGCAAAATCAAAATAGAGCCATGCATTTATTCTCAGTTGCAAACATTCTGGTATATGCTTGAATAGGGTGTTTATATGCTAAATAATGTGAGATGAAATGACTGGGGTGTTATACCTCTAGAAAGTAACCTTTAACTTGCTTGCAATATTATGTCTGCAAGGTAACTAGTATGCTTCATGTGTACAGGTAGTTTGTACACCTAGCTATCATTGATAGAATGAACATAAATACACTTAGTGATATAACTAAGGATTTTGTGCCAAGAAGGCTGCTGGAATGCTTGTCCTATTTGAAGTAGACAAGTTGGCACATGGCTTGTTTAAGTCCTGAGATCTTTGTGCCATGATGTTAATTAGTTCATGGCAATGTGTCCCTTTGATTCCTTATAGCAGATGAGGCCAGGAATTTATAAGAAAAAGAAAAGGCAACCTTAGTAGTTCCAGATAAAAGTTGTTTTAATGCATATGTTTGCTCTTATGTATTGTATATGATAATACCTGTCAAGTATGCAAAGTATATTTATGCTGTATCCTTAGCTTAATATCATGGATATGTTAGAAATGCTCATACCAGATCATAGATCTGACCCTTATTGCTCATGGCACATGGGGGTGTCTCATTTATAATGGGGCAGCCACTAATGCTTTTGCAGGTTGTGATGGAGCTAAGTAAGCAAGATTAAAAAGATATGGAATAGGGGATGCTAAGATAATTAGAAATAAAAGCTAGAATGTGTTAATTCATGCATGTATTCCCTGATTAATATGGCTATCTAAATGTATTAAGTAGGAAGAACTTGTAAGAGACATGTGCTATGTTGTTTCTGGTTATTTCAGATTTGGTATGTACTAAGGATATTGATGTTAAACTGATTTGAAAACCTATTGCTAAAGTTGTTTTGATTTAGAGGAAAAACCTGGATTTTATAAGCATAATCATTTATGATGATTTCAGTTAATCCTGAGTCCTTTCAAAAAAAAATGGATATGTAGAAAATTATATTGGGAAAACCCAGAAAAGGATTAAACTGCTATGTTTTCAATTCATGATATTGATATATGTCCAAATGCAAGAAAATGTGTATATACTCTGAAGATATATTTTTAAAAAGAGAATTATGGTTAGGAAGAATGATATATATCTGACCACAAGGTGTCTGATTCATACAAATATATATAAACATGTTTTTAAAAAGGAGAGGTATCAATGTTTTGTGTATATTCTGGGTTGTAAAATGCAAACAAAAGAATGGCCAGAGTAACCACATGGTTAGGCCATAGGTCAGGCCAAATGTTTCACTTCAAATCAATGAAGCAAGGGAACATTTGAGCTCAGTTTTCTGGAAAATGAACAAAGACACTGACATGTACATGTATATCTGTGTACATGTTGATATTGGGCAAAAATATAAATATAAATTCCTAGAACAGTTGTAGGAAAGGGTTTCAAAAATAATAAAGCAAGAAATATTGTTTTGTATGATAGATTATAAGTAAAAATTGAGTGTATATTTAGGTAGGTATCAGATTTCAAACCATACAGGAGAAAATAAAAAGAAAAACAAAAATTGTGTTTGAACCGACCAGCATAGTACTCGAACTCGTGACCTTGAATGTATAAGTTAGGCGCGTTTCCATTACGCCTAGATGTTGCTTGTGTTCACTTATGATCCACTTTCTTTTAACCTGAGTTTGATACTATCCAGACTTTAAGAAAATCATCTATATTATAAGCTTGCTTTCCACTGATTATTGCTTGATCATTTCTTAATTATAATAACAGCCTAAGGTACATATTTCCAGTGGACACTATAGCCAAAAATCAGGATACAATAAGTTTTCTTTTAAAAAGGGAATTTATCACATTTTTGCAAATTTAAAAAGGATTTCTACTTATTATCATGCTCTGATTCAAGTAGAATATAACATAGATATCTTCATATATGTATGTTAAAAATGATTTAGAATTAAAACAATATTTTTATATTGTGAAAGATCCTGGATATATTTTTGTTTATTAGAGAAAGAAAATGACCCTGGGAAATATATTTGTAATGGATGATATATCTATATATCATCTTTAAAAAAAAAATCACTAATGAAATTAGTGTGTAAATAGGAGGGTCATTTCAACAACATACCATATATAGTGGAATATAAGTTAGATACATGATATACGTCTCCGTCATCCAGCTCGTCTCCTGAGCTCCATAAAATCATATCCCGTATCTGTAATACTCGGTCTGACCCGAGCATTATAATAAAATAACACCCGAGTCAGTCTGGAAAACCAGTGTGAGAAAACAAAGTCAATTGAATTATTAAAGTTTTCAAAATCCTTTGAAAATAAAAGGTATCTCGTAAGACCACGCCACAAATAAACATGCCGGGTTTTTACCTTACGATAACCAAAATATTTTATATCAAAATCCTCTGATATTATAATAGTGTCTAAGTACAAATACTTATTCAAATAGCTGAAATGCTTGCATCTCACGTTCCAGCATAGTTGGGCACAATCAAAATCGTATGGTGCTTATTGGAGATTGGGTTTCCATACAATGGCAGGGCTACTGGGGTACTGCCCGTCACAGTACCTAACCTAGATCAGCTTACCGAGGACCACTCCTGATCCCCTGCAACACAAGACTGAAACTATCCCCTACTGGATAACCCGAATAAGATCACCCCGCGGTTGGGATCAGCAACCACCACACAGCCGAAATAAAGGGACTCTAGACAGGGGAAATCTTACCCTACTTGGGTGCTACTAACTTAGCCTTGCTGCACCTCCCCTGTTTTAGCCATTCCCGGTTGATGAGGCTTGAGGATACGATTGCCCTTTTAGCGCACATTCACTTAGAATGCTCACCGTCCTCCAATGACGATGTACTGATAGCATTCATCCATACAAGTCTGTTTCCAGTCCGAACGGAACCGAAGGCACTATTCCTACTACAACCATTTTGGAATCACCCTCGGGATTAGTAGCGATTAGCCCTTGCACTTCACTGCTCCTTCTTCAACTCCAAGCTCTTGTCTTGCTTACGAAAACGTTCTCGTTGGATCAAAGTGGTTTTCGGATCACAAATCCTATCCCGGTCTCTTCGAAACAACGTTCCCTATTTCCAGTAAACTCAACTTCGGTTCTTTAGGAAATACACAGATGAGAATAAGATCGGAGATCACCTCCTAACCGTTAGTGGACGGATTTCCTTATAAATGTCCTAGAAGAACGAACGAGTTTATACGTACAGTATAACACCTCGAACGGTAACTGTACCATATAATTCCCGTACCTCTTCTAGACATTCCCAAAGTTATATTCTGGTCTAGATTTGATAGTCGGTTATTTAACTATCAATCAAACAATCAATTCAATCAAATACTTTATTTCCACTGAAAGCACCAAGCCTTCTTAAATTTAGTTTTTAAATAAATTAAATCACTTTATCCAAAACTATATAGTTAAAATATTTAAAATAAAGCTACTTAAACCATTTTATTCAAAATAATAGTTATGAAATTTTGTAATAATTTTCCAACTAAAACTTTAGCCAAAACTACTTTTAAAATAAAGCTATTTTATAAAATATAAATATTTAATAATTTTCCTCTAAATCATAATACTACTTAACCTTTAAAAATAATTAACTACTATAATTAACTTAATTAATATTTACTTTAACACTTTCAAAACAATTAAATAATAAATTTTTCTAAAAACATTCTTTTTAAAACATCTTTAAAACTTCTAGTTCATACTTAAAAATCTTTCTTTGAAAATATACATAGCTTTTCAGGAAAATACACTTTCCACTCTAATATAGCCCATCTAATCATTTATAAATCCTTCTCGATTTATCTCCAATTTAATTTATGTCCCAATCCCTTAAATTTCTTTCTCACACTTTTAAAAATAAATCCACTATTTATTTTTAAAATGAATTACCATCTCCTTATAAATTCCCATCATGAATTTTAAATCTCAAATATCCACTGATATGTACTTCACTTTATTTATAAACCCAGTTTATAAATTCCAAAGTCTCATTTTCCATTTAATCACTGTTTTCAAAACACTTAATCGATTTTCTGAATTTATTTCATTTTGAAATTTATTTCCTGATTTACCCAAATTAATTCCAAAATCCATTAATTCTAGATTCATACCTTATTTATGATTTAAAACCTTATTTAAATCTGAAACATTAATTTCATATTTTATATTTTTCCCAAATTTCCTCTTTATTTTTCTCAAATCCGTTTTAAACCCCGGATTTAAAAAAAACTTTTATACTTAACCAAATCGCTTAAGTCCCATTATTAAATCCTTTTAATCAATTATTTAAAAATCCCTATGTTTCCATATTTAGAAATTATCAAGTATAAAATTTTAAAATCAAACTATTCATTCTTCCCAAATTCATTGCTTTTAAATTTATCCATCTTTACTATAAATTTCTAGCTTTAAATTTTCCTTTTAAAAATTCAATATTTACATTTCTGATATTTCAAGATGTCAAAAATATATTCAGCAATATCATAGCATCCAATAAATAAATTTTTCCAACATAAACTATCACAGATTATTCAACATTTCATATATCACTAAAATGAAAATAAATTCAACATTTTTGAGGAATCCATTTGGATCCCTCCAACCTGTTTCCCTTCATCCACAGATGTTAGCACAATATAAAAATACCAATCCCACTTCGAGGGGGATATCACGGTATATAGGATCATCCGCTATTATGCGTGGTGCATAGGGTCTCATCTGCTATATAATGCGTGAATATCAATCACTCCAATATATATACTACTATATATATAATATCACATCCAGACTGAAAATAATTATCAAATTCAATCAATCAACCAATAATTTAATTTTAACTATTTAAATTAACCAGTAATCCAATTTGAGTGAGTTTAACTCACCTTGAATCTTTTTATTACATCGATTCCCAGCAACGAACCAACCCAACTGGTTTCATTGAATCAGGACCTCGTACAAATGAAATTCCGAATTTATTAGCAATTTGACATGATTTAAACTACCATTAACATTCTCATTTTAAATTTTAAATTTATTGGCTTAATAAACTTTCAAATTTACTTTACTGTTAAATTTCTGATAAATGAAAAAAAAATGATCAACAAATTTAATTAAAAGTTTTAAACCTATGTAACATTAAATTAAAATGTTTAAAAATTTAAATTACCTTAACGTACAGGAAAACGAATACAACGAGCTTCTGCTCGAATGCTCCGTACGAGATTATTGCCCTCGTCGAGTTCATCTCCATTGCGTTACGGCCTCCATCACTAAACCCTACTCCTCGACTACCACGTTCTGATGATCTCGACCCCACCCTTGGTTTTGACCGGACGCTCGAGAACAGTCGAACCCCTTCCGTTCAACTAAACTGCCATCGCCCGGGCTTTACTATATTGCCGCTCGCCCGCCGAATCCTCCGGCCACCCCACGCCGCAAGCCCCACCACCTCCGACATCCCATAGCTTGAGATCGAGCTACCCTCTCTGACAAGGAACCGCGCAAAAATTCCATGCTTCCTCTCTCTTCGCGAGCGTCGACATCGAACTGAGAGGAAGGACAGAATGCGATTTGTAGGATTGCTGCCGTGTACAAAGAAGAGGGAGAACGATACAGCCTTGAATTGGTTCCTCGATTCAATTTGGATTTCGTTCGTGAAGGGGGATGGAAGCGAAGGAAGCCATGGGTTTAAATTCGAAGTGAGGATGGAAGTGAAGTATAACTGGAGATAGAAATTCAAAGTTCGACCATTTTATTTTTTTCTTCTTCTTTTTTTTTCTTGCTTCTGAAATGATCAACTTGCGTGCATTATTAAAACGAAAATGGAGGGGGAGACAAGATGAGATGTTAACGTGCCCACATCAACTTACTACAGTGATTATGAAATGAAAGCAAAAAGATCTGAGGTGAATATATATGTCATTCAGTGTAATATATATATATATATATATATTTAAATTAAAACCGTCTCGATCCGCAGCTTAAAATTTCGACCTCCTATCGAGGCGTACCTCTAGGCGTTTATAATGTTATACCCCTATTTCGCATGCAATGGAAAAGGTTTCGAGTCCTAACTCGATCGTATGGAGAAGATAGCTTTTTGGACCCAGTTATTATATTGAATTTTCAATATAAATTTCAGCGCGTTTATATATCGTACGATCACACGACAACTCCAAATGCTACGAAATTTGAAATCCAAT
The DNA here is from genome assembly GCA_030737815.1 of Allium fistulosum. Lineage (NCBI taxonomy): Eukaryota > Viridiplantae > Streptophyta > Magnoliopsida > Asparagales > Amaryllidaceae > Allium > Allium fistulosum. The sequence goes on along the minus strand of CM060902.1, from coordinate 368,840,819 downwards.
AATAATGCACTATTATGGATCCAATGGAACTGGTTTCGTTGAATTCTGAGACTATGCCCCAGAAGACTATTTTAAATGTCGATTTAAACGATATATTTTTAAAACTGAACAAACCACTTTTAAACTCAGATTTAAAACTTCTATTATCTTCAGTATTATCAATATAAATTTTGTAAGCCTCTAAAGTATTTTTAACGGGCTTAAAACCAAGATTTCATATTTTACCCAATTTCCACTCATTTAATTCAATAATTAAATTACCCAATAAATAGTGATGTTTGAAATTCAAGTTAGAAATTAACTTTTAAATATTTAAAATCAATTAAATATTCCAATTTCAAATATCCAAAATTATGGTTTGTTACATAAATTGACTTAGCCATAGATAAGATGCAATGTTAGTTGGGATATTAGATCATTTGAAATTAGGTGAATGATCAAACCATTGACCATTACTCCAAATACCCAAAAAATACCTAAGGCGTGATGGTAGGCTGTGTGTACCTCAGATTAAAGAATTGATAGATGGTTTATAGAAACTCTATTAAAGACATTTTTATACATTCAACGTACTCTACAGATAGAGGAATACATAGAGTTAAGCATAGTAAAATAAGAAGTTGAAATATTTCATTGAAACTGTTCGTTTAAAAATTCCTTGAAAAGCTAACTATAGGTTCTTCTTTCCATCAGAATAGTTGTGTCATTATGCTCCTTACTAAACTTGTTGTAGAGATGAAATAGGACCAAAGGAAGTCTTAAGAGAGTATCACCATTCTAGGTTGACAATTCATCTGGTTAGAGACAAGATGTATCAAGATACGAAGAGGGCATTCTACTAGAATGAATAAAGATGCATGTGGCAGAGTTTGTGGCTAAGTCTTTGACTTGCCAAAGGGTAAAAGCTAAAAAGAAGAAGCGAGGTGGGCTTTACTCCCATTAGCAGTTCCATAGTGGAAATAAGAGAATATATCTATGGACTTTATTGATGGATTGCCTCGAAGTAGCAGGGGCAATGAGAGTATTTGGGTAGTAGTGGATCGACTTACCATGAGTGCACATTTAATCCCTAAGAAGAGTATAAGTAACATGGAAACGTTAGCAACATTGTATATAAAGGAGGAGTTATTGAGACCCACCCTTCACGGGTGAGTTCCAAAGGAGTTTACAGGATGCTTCAAGAACAGAACTAAACTAGGTACGACATATCACTCTTAGATAGATGGACAACTGGAAAGGATGAATAGGAGATTTTAGGATCAACCTAGAGCATGTATTCTTGGTTTGAAAGGAGCTTAGGAGGACCATCTACCATTGGTTGAGTTTTCATATAATAACAGTTACAAGGCTAGTTTTAGGATGGCACCATATGAAGCATTATATAAGAGGCCGAGTGAGTCACCCTTATGTTGGTAGGAATCAGCTGATAAGTTAATCCTTGGAATGGAGATGATTTGAGATACTTCGAATAAGAAGGAGCTGATTAGGAAGAGAATAAAAGCCGCACACGATCAACAAAAGTCATATACCGATGAGAGAAGGATTGAGTCAGATTATGTGGTCAAAAATCTGGTACTTATGAAGGTTTTACCACTAAAGAGAGTTGTGAAGTTTGGGAAATTGGAAAAACTAGAACTGAGTTTTGTTGGATCCTTCCTTATATTGGAGCAAATTAAAAGCCTTTCCTATAGAGTGTAACTCCCAAAGAAGATCTCAGGTGTCCACAATGTATTCCTTAAATCACATTTGTAAAAATTGAGTACATGACTCAGTATCAGGCGAAGTAAGTTGAAGGATGTGGAGTTGGAACCTAAGCCTAGTTCATCACATGGTCCAGCCTATATCGTCGAGCATAGAGTAAAGCAGATTAGGAATAAGTTAGTGAAGTTGGTGAGAGTGTAGTGGGGGAACGACCTGGTAGAGAGCACATGGGAGCTTAAGGAGTAGATGAGGATTTCACATCGTAATCTCTTTAATGTTACGTTCATTAATCCTGTTGTTTCCTTAGAACATAGTTTGGATGTTAGATTTTGGATGCTTTGGATTTGTTTGCTTTATGGTTGGCTTATATTAGTATAAAAATGATTAGGATGGTTCAACCCTTCACTCATGCGATGATGTAAAAAGTTGCATTCAAAGAGATTTTATCTATGTTGATATATTAGGGTTGTATTGCATCATGCCTATATGCTATCTATATTGCATACATTCGGGAGACCAACTAGTTCAGGAGGTCGACTACCAAATTGCATTTCTGAAATAGTTAAGTATTATTGCCATGATCATGCATTCCAACTTGTTTATTTATTACTATATATGTATTTGTATGATTCTAATTGAATGATGGTATGAATTGTTTGACTCGGATGCCAAGTTACTAATTTTGGGGGTGGTTCCTTTTAAGGGGGAGAGTGTAATAACTCGTATTTTTTGATAATTAGAAGCAAATAAAATCAATAATTTTTACCCAAAGAGAAAAATCATCATTTTTAAAATATTGGAATTTAGGAATGAAACAGACCTAATGCGACCAGCTCATTTTTCTGGTGCACGTCATGCATTGGTTTATCTGAATCGATGTCCGGATAGTGAAGTCAAGGTCGTTTTCATAAATCGAAAGTTTGAATCTTAAATGGGCTAAGTACAACTCAAATGTGAATGGACACTTTACCGAGGCTATAAATAATAGTCGATTTCTCCCGTTTGAACATTTAAAATAATTGCAATACATATCTTCATTTTCTCTTCTCTCATCTCAAAAACCTAATCCCCAATTAAATTTAAAATTACAAAATCTAACCCGATTCTTCACCAAAACCTAAAATTAAATATCATATCGAAAGGCGAGTCAAGACCAATGATCTAATACAAATTAAATTATTGAATACCTGCATTTGTAGATGAACTCATTTCCTAACAGTAGGCATTGAGGAGTAATTCGAATCAAAGTGAGTGGTTTTCATCTCCTTAACCATTTAACTAGTCATCTTGATTAATCCTTCAATAAACTATGGACTAAGAATTTTTTTAAGTTAATAGCAATGTTTACCGAATTAGGATAGAAACTAAAAGTGATATAATTTGAAATATAATGGAATTTGATTTTATAATTAATGCAAAATGATAATTGAATAATGTTGGGCCACAATGAAATATCCAATTTGATATTGGTGATATAAGGCCAATAATTACATTGGAATTCATGGATTATTGTAAATTTGAGCTTACGATGGAGCAAAGAATATAAATTCTAAATTTAATTAATTTATATATAACATGTGTACATATGAATATAGGCAAATAGGTGCATAGTGAATGAGTTTAAGGCATATATGTATATAGTATATTCAAAATACTACATAATATCTAGTGAAAATGATGTAAATTGATTTCTGAGATTAAAGAATGTATTTTAGAAAAAATATATGATTTAAAACGTATTTTTAATGATCCATTAAAGGTTATTTAATGAGAATATGAAAATTTTATGTTTATAGTACGAAATTGTAATTTCAATGAATATATACAATGTGAATATATGTAAAAACCATACAAATATATTTATAAAAGCCTATATGACATTTAGGTGTTAATCTAATTTCGTTACGAATTTATAAAGATATTTAAGTGTATTTTTAAATATAACTTTGGAAAAAGCATATTTATAATTTCTGAAACTAGTTTTGTAAACTCTGATTTTCTAAGCAATTTTGGAATGGGTTTGCTTTAACCTATTTGATGAAATTAAAGTAGAAAGAGGACCATATCAAAATTTGAAGAAGATAGATAAGAAAAGGATGAAAAGTGCAAAACAAACTCGGGAAAAAAATATAGTTTAGGAAAATTGACAGGAGCATTTGTTCCAGTCAATACTTTCACCGTCGGTCGAAATCATTGGTCGATCGATGGTATAGGTTAACCTATGGTCTGCCTTGACCGAAACAGGCTGTTCGTGTGGGATTTGCTTGATCGATGCAGGGCTTTTCTAAGGGTTTTAGGGTAACATTTTAAACTGCATTATAATGTGATTTTCCCTTTTGATTGAATGGAATTTTTGGACATATATACACACACGCGCATACATACATACATGCATACATACATACATACATATATATATATATATAAACACACATGCGCGCGCATATACATAGATATATGAGTATGGATAGTCAATTCGTGTTATTGATTTGTTTGACCATTGATTGTTGAGACCTCACTAAGACCCAATGGTGATAACCATGCAAATTTCATATTGACCCATGAATAAAGTCTTTGTAGACTCGAAAAGCTTAGTGAATGTCATTTTTAAATCAATATACAACAAGATAAACCTCCAACTGAGGTGCTGAAGCCTAATCCAGAACCAACATATAGCTTTAACAACATTGCGACTGTACCCATTGGCATGGATATCATTGTAGCATAGTCATTCAATTATGTATGTATTTTCTTAGGTGCATGTTGTAGTACAGAAATGAGTCAGTAAGCCATATATGGAACTGTGTCCATTCGATGATTCAGCCATGTATTAATGCAACAGGGTAGGCTTGGCTTTGTATATGGGTTTAACCATATCATCGACTGTTGTAAATGTTATGGACTAAGACCATGTTTCACAAGTTAGCTATCTTTATTATATTGTTTAACTGAATTGTTGGATGCTGGGGAAATAGGACTAACGTATGATGTTTACCATAGTTTTCTTAGTATTATTCGGAATGATTAGAGTATGTAGTAAACAAGACATACATCACTGACTAAACTATATTCTGATTGTCTCTATATTTTTCCTTTTTGTTTCGATGGAATTCGATGTGCTTTGGAAAGTAATGTTTTAAGGTGCGGATGACGATGGCATTACTTATAAATATGAACTTTTATATAAATAATCATATGACAGTGTTACGATTTGCATATGCATGTTTGGATTGGATTTGACTTATGTATATACATTGAATCTATCAGTTGGAATATAGCGTTATTTGACTATATCATATATTATTACCTTCTGCTGTGAGTTCAGAAAAGATAGAATATATTTGTTGTTCTATCTTTTGTTATACATCTCGAACAATGCGTCATTTTGATTTACGGGTTTACACATCGTGAGTTATATTATAGTTCATTTGCATATATTTTTTTACTTATGTTTTATATTCTATGAACTTATTATAGATATCTAACTTGTGTATAAAAATATGCATGTTTATATTTCTTTAGGATTCGAACTATATACAATACATATGTATGTATCAATGCTATAGTTTATTAACTTTTTTATTACTCCCACAAATGAGTGCTTTGTCATTAATCCTTTTAGATTCACGGGTACTATAGGATTCATAATCATATGATTAAAGAATATTTTCTCAAAGGTATGGCTTCACCTATGATTCCAAAAGCAATTATTATGCATTTTAGATGCTTTTGTAATTTCTATCTAATATATAACTATTGTTATGTGTGATATCCTGGAAATTTGGCAATATCAATTTAATAATCTTTATTAATAATTAAATTGATTTGTTGATTTATTTTATAAATTGACAAGTTTAATTCTTTTAAAGGTTAATAACATTTTAATTGGAAAGTTTATTTCTTTTGAAAAACTAATAACATTTTAATTTGGGAATATCTTTTCTAACAATTTTAAATTGGGAAGATTTATCTTTCTAAAAACTTATATAAGTGTTTATATTTATAATGTATATATATTGGTATATATATTATAAATAGGTAGTCTTTAATTTAATAAAAGGATAAGTTTTCAAATTTATAATATATATGTATATATATATTGTTATTTGGAATTATGTTATAAAATTCAATATAGTAATTATAAAAGCTAATGTTAAAAATATTTTCCATTTAGAATATATATATATATATATATTTGTATATAGTAAAATGGAAAGAATATTGAATTCGAAATTAATAAAGTATTTTCAAACTTTAATATTTATATAATTTGTAATTTGGAAATTTGTAATTTGACTTAATACTTTTGAAAATGATATTTGAGATTTAAATAACAAGAATAATTTCTTATTTATTTTAAAGATAAATTTTAAGCTTAAGTTTTATTTAAGATTTAATTTAAGAAATTCATTTGTTTTAATATTCTTTTCTCTTTAAAAAAATTCAAATATAAGTCAATATGGGTTTGTAAAAATATATATATAGTTAAAATAAGTTTCTCAAGCATATAAAAATATGTTATATTTAATTTTATCAAAGCATAAGCTATTATAAATAATTGTTTTCACATTTGTATATTTATTAAAATCTAAAGCTTAAATTATAAAAGGATAAATACATTTTTATACATATAGATATTTTATAAATAAACATGTAGGATTTAAATAAATCAAAATAAAAAGAAATTAACACTTGTAAATCAATAATAAAGCATTTAAAACACTTGTAAACATTTGGAAGCTTGGAGTGTTTAGGTGTAAGTTAATTAACTCTTAAGAGGACAAATGTCCACATCTCCTTTTGATAATTAAAATAAGTAAATTAAAATATAAAAGAAGAAATCTATTTTCACTTTTCAGCTAAAACTCTTGTTCTCTTCATTTCAACCAAAAGAATATAATTCGAATCTAAAAATAAATGAAAGACTGGAAACCTGAAAATCAAAAGAAGACTGAAATCAAAATTCAAAGAAGATGAAAATCTGGAAATGCAAATCAGTGGAAAAGAAGATAAAAAACAATACAACATCAATCTCAAGATTTTCAAATACAACTTAAAGTTCAGAGAAAGGAAATCAAGCAAGTAATCAAAGATCAACAACAAGTTTAAAATTCAACAAGCAAAAAGGAAATCAAGCTTAAATTCAAACATGCAAGCCTGGAAACAAAGTGGTCATCTCTTCTCTGTTTTATAAGTTCAGGTGAGTAAACCTAAGTTTTAAAAACAGTTTTAAATCTTGGATTTCTACTTGTTCTTATGAATGAACATCTTCATGTTATCTGAATACTGGAATTAAAATTGGATGCATGCTTGAATTATACATTTTTGAAATCTGTAGTTTACATATGTCTCTGTTTAAAATAATAGTGAGTAAACTTATTTTAAAAACCCTTTTTAAACCCTGGTTTCAACTTATTTTTGTGAATGAATATCATGTTATTATCTGAAATACTTGAATTAAATGAATGCATGTTTGAATAGGGATGTTTGAATGACTGTATAGTTGTAATATAGTTTCTGTATAATGATAACAGTTTTGATTTCTTATAAAAACCAATATCTCATCAATTAGTCTCTGGTAGTTTTTGATTTGTAAATGAAAGATGTGTGAAATCATATAATATTACTATTAAAAATAAGTTATGAAATTTATATAAATTATCTGACTCGAAATTTTACAAACAACAGTGAAATGTAAATTGGGTCAAAACTTAATGAATTAAATTTTAAGATTTAATTATATGGTTGAAATCGTGATAGGAAACTATGAATTTTAATAGCTATATCACGATTTTTAGTTTAGAAATTGTTGAGTATGGGAGAGATGACCGGAAATGTCAGTTTTGGCCAATTCTGGTGATCGCGGAGGTCATGGACCTCGGGATTGTGACCAGAGGAGGATGGAAGGATGTAGGTCATGGGAAAAATGATCGTGGATGTTATAATCCATCGTGATGATCATTCGAAGTCTTAATAGGGTTTTTGGTTAGTTGAAATCGATGTTGAAGGTTGGATTTTCACGGCGACGACAAGCGACCGGAAGCGATCGCACGTGGTTCTGTGGGTTCGAGGCGAAGTAGGGAAGCTTCGACGAAGGTGGCGAGGTGTCTCGAAGTGTTGATTGCCGTGGATGATGGTTTTTCTGATGATGGTGTTCGAGCAGTTTGGGTTTGAAATGTCGAATTCGAGTCTCGTACGAATCGAGTAATTTTGATGCTCGATCGTGATGTCGTGGTTGTAGATGACTTGCCGGAGGCCAGATCGTAGTTCGTCGACGTTCAGCATAGACGTGCACGTGCACGTGCATGTTTGAGTGCGTCTGGAAGTTGGTTTTGGAGGAGAAGGTTGGAGGCTCGGGTTTTTATCCGGGGGAATTCAAGTTTTACTCGAAGCAGGGGAAGTGAGTTTTGGACGCGAGTGTTTCTTCGAGTCTCCAGGGGTGTTTGCTCGAGTGTTAGGTGAGGCAGATTTAAGTTTTCAGGTTTTAAAATAGAACAGGAAATGTTTTAAAGTTTAAACAAAAGAAATTTTGTTTTGTAATATTTTCTGAGTTTAAACAAGTTTATATATTTTATAATATTGAGTTTTAAAATAAAATAAGTAGATTTTGAAATAAATTTGTATTTAATTATATTTAATAACTTGGGAAAAGTTTTAAAGATTTAAAGGTTCAAGTTAAAATGTGTTTAGTAATCAATTAAAATAGGAATTTTCTTAAGTATTTAGAATGTTGATTTAATTAAAGATAGTTAAATTGAAAAGGAAATTTAGAAAATTAAATTATTTTAATTATAAAGTGTTATTGGTAAATAATTGATTTAAATTAAGATAGTAGTTTCTTAATTAAGAACCTTTAATATAATAAGTTAAGAATCATTTAATTAAATTTAAATGATTAAGTTAAATTAATTAATTTGTGATTACTTAAGATAATCACTTATAAATTAAGTTAAGTATAATTACTTGATGAAGTGATTAAGGAATAATTACTGAATGTAATTAAGTAAAAGGAAAGTTATTTAATAAAATAATTAGAGGATAATTATTTTATGAAAGTAATTAAATAAGAAGTGATTAAGGTTAATTACTTAGTGTTATTAATTAAATAAATTATTTAATTAAGTTAATTAAAGGATTAAGATTAATTATAAGGTAATTAATTATTTGTTAAGGTAATTAATTAAAAATAATTAATTAAGGAAGATAATTAATTAGAGTTAATTACTGGTTAAGTTTAATCAAAGGTGATTAATAAATTATGGTTTAATTAAAGGTTAATTACTTAATGTAATTAATAATTAATTAAAGGTGTAATTAGGGATCATTAGTTTATAATTAATGATGTGATTAAGAGTTGATTAATTAAGATTAATTAATCAAATGATAAGTGATTAATTGTAATTAATTAAGAGATGAAGTAATTAATTAATTAATTAATGAAGTAATTAAAAGTTAATTACTGTATTGGATTAAGGATAATTAATTTGGAAAATTAATTAAGGATAATTACTTAAATGTAATTAAAGTATAATTAATCAGGGTAATTAATTAAAGTGGAAATTTAGAGGAAGATTAATTAATTAATTTATAATTAATTAATGATTATATAAGTAAGGTTTATAATGAAGTAATTAATTTAATTTATTTTAAATTAATTAAGAGATGAAGTAATTAATTTAATTCACTTTAAATTAATTAAAGATAGAGATAGTTAATTTAATTCATTTTAAATTAATTATGTTGTGATTAAGTAAATCATTGCTTATATAAATGGATGACATTGATTGTCCTGAATGGATGTAATCTCAGAAATGAGATAAGTAATGTTGTATGGTATGAATGCTTGGTTGTATTATGATGGTATTATAGATTAACTATTGTGATGTTGATATGGATTACATATTGGTTATGAATCATCTGTATATCTGGTAATGTGATTATCAATTGTGAATTATGAATTATCTATCTGTATGAATATAGATAAGTTAAATTGTTTAAACCTTTAAACAACTTGGCCTTAAAAGATACGTTTTGGATTTCGATGAGACCGGGATCGGATTTGCTACAGTACAGCATGATAGGGGGTTCTCGCTTCGCGGTTTGGTGGCGAACGGGAGACTCTTACCCCTACATGTCCCTGAGAGGTAAAGGCCTTGTGAGGGTTGGTTGCGAGTCGAGAGGCTGGCCGTAAAAGCAAATTCGAGGTATCACTGTATGCCACGGTGGGTCTGGGATGGTTGCAAAGCCTACCAGTCGCCACTGGCTCGTCCCATTACAGTTGGTATCAGAGCAGTAGGTTGAGTGAATACCTAGGCTCTGAAGTGGTGTCTATCTTGAGAGCGCGTAATTGTTAGTTATATAAAAATGATTTTATATTGTGTTAATTGATCGGTTGAGTGGTATATGGATTCTGGTCAATACGAGTAGCTAACGTTATTGATAGGAATCTCTAAACACTTGAACCAGGCCAACGGACACAATATTGTTTTAAAGAGGTAAATGAAATAATTTTACCCAGAAATAATTTCTATATAAAAAGTATCATTTTAAATATATATATATTTCTACCTATTTGTTGGGTTACCTGTTCGGGTTTTCCAATATAAGTTATAAAGGTAGATAAGGTGGTAGTGTGAGTAACACGACTACCAATAGTTAGAATATGAGTGTTGAGGTTGGAAGTATATCTGACGAGACTGTAGACCTAATACTGTCTCGAGTGAACTTTGTTGTGGTGTAAAGATTTCACCGATCTCTGAAGGAAACCAGTTATGGTTTAGAGTTTATCTTTGAAGTTGGATGAATAGAGTAGATCTATTGGATGAGCTGAAGAGAGTGATGGTATTTTGGTAACCTCAGGAAGTAGTAGCTGTGTGATGAGACACGGTGGCTATGGACGTTTCTGAAGATGTTTCTTCTGGAACAAGTTTGAAGAAGTGAGTCTGTTTCGGTGTTGTGGCTGAGTCCAGTGGGGTGTTTCTATTTGCTTTGAGGTTCGAGTTTCTCGAGGAGTTTCGGATAAGAAGTCTTTGGTTTGTGGCAGCAATGCGACTCGGAGTGTTCTATGTTGGCAGAAAGTTTCTGGCTGAGCAGATTTTCTGAAGGTGAAGTTCAGAAGCAGTAGAGTGAATCCATTTCTTCGATGGATTGGTTAGTCAAATATAAGCTGTTCTGATTAGTGAAGAGAGAACAGTTATCATTGGAAATTAGGCCGAGCTGATCGCAAAAGTGACTTGCGATTGTTTAAGTATTCTCTTGGGATTATTGGAGATTGAGATTCCGTATCGACTTGATTCGTGGAGTTACCAGAAGTTCAGCTTAGTAGAAGGATGTCTCCTAGAGAATAATTTGGTGAAGCAGCTCAGGATTCTTTGGAGAGGGATTGACCACACCTAATTTTCTGGTGAGGATTCTGTTAAGGTGTTTTTGACCAAGTAGAATGGTTCACTAAGATTTTATAGATATGGTGAACTGTGGATGATCAAGTTTGTGCTCGAGTTTCTCCGATGGCATTCTCATCTGTTCAAGATCAGAATTGTGCAGCGAAAGCAAGATAGCAGCTATTCTAGAGTGGAAGCAACCGAGAGTTGTAATTTTCTTCGAGTAGAGGATTTCTATAGGAAATTCAAGTGTATCTCTAAGTGTGAAGAAATTTTCGGGATTTGGAGGTAAAGTTGTCAAGTGCAACTGTTTTGACTATTTCAGATAGGAGAGGTAGTTCGAAGTTCTCTAATGTTTGTACAGTAGAGTTGTGTTTTGGATTTCGGCATATTTTTGAGAAACCATTTTGTTGAGTAGGATCCGGAAATTGGTTTGATGTTGGTCTAATATGTTTTCAAGAAGCATCAGCAAGGGTTAAGCTGATCAGGAAGAATGAAGTGACTCAGGATCGTCAAAGGAGTTATGCAGTTAAGAATTGATGGAATTTGGAAATTGATGTTGAAATTGGATATTGTTTTAAGTTTTTCTCCGATCAAAGGAGATATAAGATTTGGTAAGACTGGAGAGTAAGCTCCGGAAGTATTATGAGATTTTTCTGTGTTCTTTGGAGATTAGATTTTGATCCCCAGGATTGAGTTGCTAGTCCGGATAACTGGAATTCATTTTATTTCACATATCTCTGAGGAATATGTGTATGATTCATCGAGTGATGGAATCAGCAGTTCAGAAGGATAGTTGGGATGGTTTTGAGTTAGTCTGATATCTTGTTCAGATTTGTGATCTAGAAAGGAAGGACTTCTAGATTATTGTAGATAGTTAGTTTAGATCCTGTAGAACGAGTCTCCCGGTATATATATATATACTTGGGGAAACTCGAGTAAATTCTATCCAGATTTTGACTGGATAGTTAAATTTGTTTGGTTAAATTGTTTGCTATGGTTGTTAGAATATGATTGATATGTATGATTGCTGTTTAAAATTAAAAATTTGCTGGGTTATTAAATTATCTTTGCTTTTAAATTTCGGGGATGAAATTATTTTAAGGGGGGAGGAATGTGATATCCCGGAAATTTGGCAATATCAATTTAATAATCTTTATTAATAATTAAATTGATTTGTTGATTTATTTTATAAATTGACAAGTTTAATTCTTTTAAAGGTTAATAACATTTTAATTGGAAAGTTTATTTCTTTTGAAAAACTAATAACATTTTAATTTGGGAATATCTTTTCTAACAATTTTAAATTGGGAAGATTTATCTTTCTAAAAACTTATATAAGTGTTTATATTTATAATGTATATATATTGGTATATATATTATAAATAGGTAGTCTTTAATTTAATAAAAGGATAAGTTTTCAAATTTATAATATATATGTATATATATATTGTTATTTGGAATTATGTTATAAAATTCAATATAGTAATTATAAAAGCTAATGTTAAAAATATTTTCCATTTAGAATATATATATATTTGTATATATTAAAATGGAAAGAATATTGAATTTGAAATTAATAAAGTATTTTCAAACTTTAATATTTATATAATTTGTAATTTGGAAATTTGTAATTTGACTTAATACTTTTGAAAATGATATTTGAGATTTAAATAACAAGAATAATTTCTTATTTATTTTAAAGATAAATTTTAAGCTTAAGTTTTATTTAAGATTTAATTTAAGAAATTCATTTGTTTTAATATTCTTTTCTCTTTAAAAAAATTCAAATATAAGTCAAAATGGGTTTGTAAAAATATATATATAGTTAAAATAAGTTTCTCAAGCATATAAAAATATGTTATATTTAATTTTATCAAAGCATAAGCTATTATAAATAATTGTTTTCACATTTGTATATTTATTAAAATCTAAAGCTTAAATTATAAAAGGATAAATACATTTTTATACATATAGATATTTTATAAATAAACATGTAGGATTTAAATAAATCAAAATAAAAAGAAATTAACACTTGTAAATCAATAATAAAGCATTTAAAACACTTGTAAACATTTGGAAGCTTGGAGTGTTTAGGTGTAAGTTAATTAACTCTTAAGAGGACAAATGTCCACATCTCCTTTTGATAATTAAAATAAGTAAATTAAAATATAAAAGAAGAAATCTATTTTCACTTTTCAGCTAAAACTCTTGTTCTCTTCATTTCAACCAAAAGAATATAATTCGAATCTAAAAATAAATGAAAGACTGGAAACCTGAAAATCAAAAGAAGACTGAAATCAAAATTCAAAGAAGATGAAAATCTGGAAATGCAAATCAGTGGAAAAGAAGATCAAAAACAATACAACATCAATCTCAAGATTTTCAAATACAACTTAAAGTTCAGAGAAAGGAAATCAAGCAAGTAATCAAAGATCAACAACAAGTTTAAAATTCAACAAGCAAAAAGGAAATCAAGCTTAAATTCAAACATGCAAGCCTGGAAACAAAGTGGTCATCTCTTCTCTGTTTTATAAGTTCAGGTGAGTAAACCTAAGTTTTGAAAACAGTTTTAAATCTTGGATTTCTACTTGTTCTTATGAATGAACATCTTCATGTTATCTGAATACTGGAATTAAAATTGGATGCATGCTTGAATTATACATTTTTGAATGTCTGTAGTTTACATATGTCTCTGTTTAAAATAACAGTGAGTAAACTTATTTTAAAAACCCTTTTTAAACCCTGGTTTCAACTTATTTTGTGAATGAATATCATGTTATTATCTGAAATACTTGAATTAAATGAATGCATGTTTGAATAGGGATGTTTGAATGACTGTATAGTTGTAATATAGTTTCTGTATAATGATAACAGTTTTGATTTCTTATAAAAACCAATATCTCATCAATTAGTCTCTGGTAGTTTTTGATTTGTAAATGAAAGATGTGTGAAATCATATAATATTACTATTAAAAATAAGTTATGAAATTTATATAAATTATCTGACTCGAAATTTTACAAACAACAGTGAAATGTAAATTGGGTCAAAACTTAATGAATTAAATTTTAAGATTTAATTATATGGTTGAAATCGTGATAGGAAACTATGAATTTTAATAGCTATATCACGATTTTTAGTTTAGAAATTGTTGAGTATGGGAGAGATGACCGGAAATGTTAGTTTGGGCCAATTCTGGTGATCGCGGAGGTCATGGACCTCGGGATTGTGACCAGAGGAGGATGGAAGGATGTAGGTCATGGGAAAAATGGTCGTGGATGTTATAATCCTTCGTGATGATCATTCGAAGTCTTAATAGGGTTTTTGGTTAGTTGAAATCGATGTTGAAGGTTGGATTTTCACGGCGACGACAAGCGACCGGAAGCGATCGCACGTGGTTCTGTGGGTTCGAGGCGAAGTAGGGAAGCTTCGACGAAGGTGGCGAGGTGTCTCGAAGTGTTGATTGCCGTGGATGATGGTTTTTCTGATGATGGTGTTCGAGCAGTTTGGGTTTGAAATGTCGAATTCGAGTCTCGTACGAATCGAGTAATTTTGATGCTCGATCGTGATGTCGTGGTTGTAGATGACTTGTCGGAGGCCAGATCGTAGTTCGTCGACGTTCAGCATAGACGTGCACGTGCACGTGCATGTTTGAGTGCGTCTGGAAGTTGGTTTTGGAGGAGAAGGTTGGAGGCTCGGGTTTTTATCCGGGGGAATTCAAGTTTTACTCGAAGCAGGGGAAGTGAGTTTTGGACGCGAGTGTTTCTTCGAGTCTCCAGGGGTGTTTGCTCGAGTGTTAGGTGAGGCAGATTTAAGTTTTCAGGTTTTAAAATAGAACAGGAAATGTTTTAAAGTTTAAACAAAAGAAATTTTGTTTTGTAATATTTTCTGAGTTTAAACAAGTTTATATATTTTATAATATTGAGTTTTAAAATAAAATAAGTAGATTTTGAAATAAATTTGTATTTAATTATATTTAATAACTTGGGAAAAGTTTTAAAGATTTAAAGGTTCAAGTTAAAATGTGTTTAGTAATCAATTAAAATAGGAATTTTCTTAAGTATTTAGAATGTTGATTTAATTAAAGATAGTTAAATTGAAAAGGAAATTTAGAAAATTAAATTATTTTAATTATAAAGTGTTATTGGTAAATAATTGATTTAAATTAAGATAGTAGTTTCTTAATTAAGAACCTTTAATATAATAAGTTAAGAATCATTTAATTAAATTTAAATGATTAAGTTAAATTAATTAATTTGCGATTACTTAAGATAATCACTTATAAATTAAGTTAAGTATAATTACTTGATGAAGTGATTAAGGAATAATTACTGAATGTAATTAAGTAAAAAGAAAGTTATTTAATAAAATAATTAGAGGATAATTATTTTATGAAAGTAATTAAATAAGAAGTGATTAAGGTTAATTACTTAGTGTTATTAATTAAATAAATTATTTAATTAAGTTAATTAAAGGATTAAGATTAATTATAAGGTAATTAATTATTTGTTAAGGTAATTAATTAAAAATAATTAATTAAGGAAGATAATTAATTAGAGTTAATTACTGGTTAAGTTTAATCAAAGGTGATTAATAAATTATGGTTTAATTAAAGGTTAATTACTTAATGTAATTAATAATTAATTAAAGGTGTAATTAGGGATCATTAGTTTATAATTAATGATGTGATTAAGAGTTGATTAATTAAGATTAATTAATCAAATGATAAGTGATTAATTGTAATTAATTAAGAGATGAAGTAATTAATTAATTAATTAATGAAGTAATTAAAAGTTAATTACTGTATTGGATTAAGGATAATTAATTTGGAAAATTAATTAAGGATAATTACTTAAATGTAATTAAAGTATAATTAATCAGGGTGATTAATTAAAGTGGAAATTTAGAGGAAGATTAATTAATTAATTTATAATTAATTAATGATTATATAAGTAAGGTTTATAATGAAGTAATTAATTTAATTTATTTTAAATTAATTAAGAGATGAAGTAATTAATTTAATTCACTTTAAATTAATTAAAGATAGAGATAGTTAATTTAATTCATTTTAAATTAATTATGTTGTGATTAAGTAAATCATTGCTTATATAAATGGATGACATTGATTGTCCTGAATGGATGTAATCTCAGAAATGAGATAAGTAATGTTGTATGGTATGAATGCTTGGTTGTATTATGATGGTATTATAGATTAACTATTGTGATGTTGATATGGATTACATATTGGTTATGAATCATCTGTATATTTGGTAATGTGATTATCAATTGTGAATTATGAATTATCTATCTGTATGAATATAGATAAGTTAAATTGTTTAAACCTTTAAACAACTTGGCCTTAAAAGATACGTTTTGGATTTCGATGAGACCGGGATCGGATTTGCTACAGTACAGCATGATAGGGGGTTCTCGCTTCGCGGTTTGGTGGCGAACGGGAGACTCTTACCCCTACATGTCCCTGAGAGGTAAAGGCCTTGTGAGGGTTGGTTGCGAGTCGAGAGGCTGGCCGTAAAAGCAAATTCGAGGTATCACTGTATGCCACGGTGGGTCTGGGATGGTTGCAAAGCCTACCAGTCGCCACTGGCTCGTCCCATTACAGTTGGTATCAGAGCAGTAGGTTGAGTGAATACCTAGGCTCTGAAGTGGTGTCTATCTTGAGAGCGCGTAATTGTTAGTTATATAAAAATGATTTTATATTGTGTTAATTGATCGGTTGAGTGGTATATGGATTCTGGTCAATACGAGTAGCTAACGTTATTGATAGGGATCTCTAAACACTTGAACCAGGCCAACGGACACAATATTGTTTTAAAGAGGTAAATGAAATAATTTCACCCAGAAATAATTTCTATATAAAAAGTATCATTTTAAATATATATATATATATTTCTACCTATTTGTTGGGTTACCTGTTCGGGTTTTCCAATATAAGTTATAAAGGTAGATAAGGTGGTAGTGTGAGTAACACGACTACCAATAGTTAGAATTTGAGTGTTGAGGTTGGAAGTATATCTGACGAGACTGTAGACCTAATACTGTCTCGAGTGAACTTTGTTGTGGTGTAAAGATTTCACCGATCTCTGAAGGAAACCAGTTATGGTTTAGAGTTTATCTTTGAAGTTGGATGAATAGAGTAGATCTATTGGATGAGCTGAAGAGAGTGATGGTATTTTGGTAACCTCAGGAAGTAGTAGCTGTGTGATGAGACACGGTGGCTATGGACGTTTCTGAAGATGTTTCTTCTGGAACAAGTTTGAAGAAGTGAGTCTGTTTCGGTGTTGTGGCTGAGTCCAGTGGGGTGTTTCTATTTGCTTTGAGGTCCGAGTTTCTCGAGGAGTTTCGGATAAGAAGTCTTTGGTTTGTGGCAGCAATGCGACTCGGAGTGTTCTATGTTGGCAGAAAGTTTCTGGCTGAGCAGATTTTCTGAAGGTGAAGTTCAGAAGCAGTAGAGTGAATCCATTTCTTCGATGGATTGGTTAGTCAAATATAAGCTGTTCTGATTAGTGAAGAGAGAACAGTTATCTTTGGAAATTAGGCCGAGCTGATCGCAAAAGTGACTTGCGATTGTTTAAGTATTCTCTTGGGATTATTGGAGATTGAGATTCCGTATCGACTTGATTCGTGGAGTTACCAGAAGTTCAGCTTAGTAGAAGGATGTCTCCTAGAGAATAATTTGGTGAAGCAGCTCAGGATTCTTTGGAGAGGGATTGACCACACCTAATTTTCTGGTGAGGATTCTGTTAAGGTGTTTTTGACCAAGTAGAATGGTTCACTAAGATTTTATAGATATGGTGAACTGTGGATGATCAAGTTTGTGCTCGAGTTTCTCCGATGGCATTCTCATCTGTTCAAGATCAGAATTGTGCAGCGAAAGCAAGATAGCAGCTATTCTAGAGTGGAAGCAACCGAGAGTTGTAATTTTCTTCGAGTAGAGGATTTCTATAGGAAATTCAAGTGTATCTCTAAGTGTGAAGAAATTTTCGGGATTTGGAGGTAAAGTTGTCAAGTGCAACTGTTTTGACTATTTCAGATAGGAGAGGTAGTTCGAAGTTCTCTAATGTTTGTACAGTAGAGTTGTGTTTTGGATTTCGGCATATTTTTGAGAAACCATTTTGTTGAGTAGGATCCGGAAATTGGTTTGATGTTGGTCTAATCTGTTTTCAAGAAGCATCAGCAAGGGTTAAGCTGATCAGGAAGAATGAAGTGACTCAGGATCGTCAAAGGAGTTATGCAGTTAAGAATTGATGGAATTTGGAAATTGATGTTGAAATTGGATATTGTTTTAAGTTTTTCTCCGATCAAAGGAGATATAAGATTTGGTAAGACTGGAGAGTAAGCTCCGGAAGTATTATGAGATTTTTCTGTGTTCTTTGGAGATTAGATTTTGATCCCCAGGATTGAGTTGCCAGTCCGGATAACTGGAATTCATTTTATTTCACATATCTCTGAGGAATATGTGTATGATTCATCGAGTGATGGAATCAGCAGTTCAGAAGGATAGTTGGGATGGTTTTGAGTTAGTCTGATATCTTGTTCAGATTTGTGATCTAGAAAGGAAGGACTTCTAGATTATTGTAGATAGTTAGTTTAGATCCTGTAGAACGAGTCTCCCGGTATATATATATATACTTGGGGAAACTCGAGTAAATTCTATCCAGATTTTGACTGGATAGTTAAATTTGTTTGGTTAAATTGTTTGCTATGGTTGTTAGAATATGATTGATATGTATGATTGCTGTTTAAAATTAAAATTTGCTGGGTTATTAAATTATCTTTGCTTTTAAATTTCGGGGACGAAATTATTTTAAGGGGGGAGGAATGTGATATCCCGGAAATTTGGCAATATCAATTTAATAATCTTTATTAATAATTAAATTGATTTGTTGATTTATTTTATAAATTGACAAGTTTAATTCTTTTAAAGGTTAATAACATTTTAATTGGAAAGTTTATTTCTTTTGAAAAACTAATAACATTTTAATTTGGGAATATCTTTTCTAACAATTTTAAATTGGGAAGATTTATCTTTCTAAAAACTTATATAAGTGTTTATATTTATAATGTATATATATTGGTATATATATTATAAATAGGTAGTCTTTAATTTAATAAAAGGATAAGTTTTCAAATTTATAATATATATGTATATATATATTGTTATTTGGAATTATGTTATAAAATTCAATATAGTAATTATAAAAGCTAATGTTAAAAATATTTTCCATTTAGAATATATATATATTTGTATATATTAAAATGGAAAGAATATTGAATTTGAAATTAATAAAGTATTTTCAAACTTTAATATTTATATAATTTGTAATTTGACTTAATACTTTTGAAAATGATATTTGAGATTTAAATAACAAGAATAATTTCTTATTTATTTTAAAGATAAATTTTAAGCTTAAGTTTTATTTAAGATTTAATTTAAGAAATTCATTTGTTTTAATATTCTTTTCTCTTTAAAAAAATTCAAATATAAGTCAAAATGGGTTTGTAAATATATATATATATAGTTAAAATAAGTTTCTCAAGCATATAAAAATATGTTATATTTAATTTTATCAAAGCATAAGCTATTATAAATAATTGTTTTCACATTTGTATATTTATTAAAATCTAAAGCTTAAATTATAAAAGGATAAATACATTTTTATACATATAGATATTTTATAAATAAACATGTAGGATTTAAATAAATCAAAATAAAAAGAAATTAACACTTGTAAATCAATAATAAAGCATTTAAAACACTTGTAAACATTTGGAAGCTTGGAGTGTTTAGGTGTAAGTTAATTAACTCTTAAGAGGACAAATGTCCACATCTCCTTTTGATAATTAAAATAAGTAAATTAAAATATAAAAGAAGAAATCTATTTTCACTTTTCAACTAAAACTCTTGTTCTCTTCATTTCAACCAAAAGAATATAATTCGAATCTAAAAATAAATGAAAGACTGGAAACCTGAAAATCAAAAGAAGACTGAAATCAAAATTCAAAGAAGATGAAAATCTGGAAATGCAAATCAGTGGAAAAGAAGATCAAAAACAATACAACATAAATCTCAAGATTTTCAAATACAACTTAAAGTTCAGAGAAAGGAAATCAAGCAAGTAATCAAAGATCAACAACAAGTTTAAAATTCAACAAGCAAAAAGGAAATCAAGATTAAATTCAAACATGCAAGCCTGGAAACAAAGTGGTCATCTCTTCTCTGTTTTATAAGTTCAGGTGAGTAAACCTAAGTTTTAAAAACAGTTTTAAATCTTGGATTTCTACTTGTTCTTATGAATGAACATCTTCATGTTATCTGAATACTGGAATTAAAATTGGATGCATGCTTGAATTATACATTTTTGAATGTCTGTAGTTTACATATGTCTCTGTTTAAAATAACAGTGAGTAAACTTATTTTAAAAACCCTTTTTAAACCCTGGTTTCAACTTATTTTTGTGAATGAATATCATGTTATTATCTGAAATACTTGAATTAAATGAATGCATGTTTGAATAGGGATGTTTGAATGACTGTATAGTTGTAATATAGTTTCTGTATAATGATAACAGTTTTGATTTCTTATAAAAACCAATATCTCATCAATTAGTCTCTGGTAGTTTTTGATTTGTAAATGAAAGATGTGTGAAATCATATAATATTACTATTAAAAATAAGTTATGAAATTTATATAAATTATCTGACTCGAAATTTTACAAACAACAGTGAAATTTAAATTGGGTCAAAACTTAATGAATTAAATTTTAAGATTTAATTATATGGTTGAAATCGTGATAGGAAACTATGAATTTTAATAGCTATATCACGATTTTTAGTTTAGAAATTGTTGAGTATGGGAGAGATGACCGGAAATGTCAGTTTTGGCCAATTCTGGTGATCGCGGAGGTCATGGACCTCGGGATTGTGACCAGAGGAGGATGGAAGGATGTAGGTCATGGGAAAAATGATCGTGGATGTTATAATCCATCGTGATGATCATTCGAAGTCTTAATAGGGTTTTTGGTTAGTTGAAATCGATGTTGAAGGTTGGATTTTCACGGCGACGACAAGCGACCGGAAGCGATCGCACGTGGTTCTGTGGGTTCGAGGCGAAGTAGGGAAGCTTCGACGAAGGTGGCGAGGTGTCTCGAAGTGTTGATTGCCGTGGATGATGGTTTTTCTGATGATGGTGTTCGAGCAGTTTGGGTTTGAAATGTCGAATTCGAGTCTCGTACGAATCGAGTAATTTTGATGCTCGATCGTGATGTCGTGGTTGTAGATGACTTGCCGGAGGCCAGATCGTAGTTCGTCGACGTTCAGCATAGACGTGCACGTGCACGTGCATGTTTGAGTGCGTCTGGAAGTTGGTTTTGGAGGAGAAGGTTGGAGGCTCGGGTTTTTATCCAGGGGAATTCAAGTTTTACTCGAAGCAGGGGAAGTGAGTTTTGGACGCGAGTGTTTCTTCGAGTCTCCAGGGGTGTTTGCTCGAGTGTTAGGTGAGGCAGATTTAAGTTTTCAGGTTTTAAAATAGAACAGGAAATGTTTTAAAGTTTAAACAAAAGAAATTTTGTTTTGTAATATTTTCTGAGTTTAAACAAGTTTATATATTTTATAATATTGAGTTTTAAAATAAAATAAGTAGATTTTGAAATAAATTTGTATTTAATTATATTTAATAACTTGGGAAAAGTTTTAAAGATTTAAAGGTTCAAGTTAAAATGTGTTTAGTAATCAATTAAAATAGGAATTTTCTTAAGTATTTAGAATGTTGATTTAATTAAAGATAGTTAAATTGAAAAGGAAATTTAGAAAATTAAATTATTTTAATTATAAAGTGTTATTGGTAAATAATTGATTTAAATTAAGATAGTAGTTTCTTAATTAAGAACCTTTAATATAATAAGTTAAGAATCATTTAATTAAATTTAAATGATTAAGTTAAATTAATTAATTTGCGATTACTTAAGATAATCACTTATAAATTAAGTTAAGTATAATTACTTGATGAAGTGATTAAGGAATAATTACTGAATGTAATTAAGTAAAAAGAAAGTTATTTAATAAAATAATTAGAGGATAATTATTTTATGAAAGTAATTAAATAAGAAGTGATTAAGGTTAATTACTTAGTGTTATTAATTAAATAAATTATTTAATTAAGTTAATTAAAGGATTAAGATTAATTATAAGGTAATTAATTATTTGTTAAGGTAATTAATTAAAAATAATTAATTAAGGAAGATAATTAATTAGAGTTAATTACTGGTTAAGTTTAATCAAAGGTGATTAATAAATTATGGTTTAATTAAAGGTTAATTACTTAATGTAATTAATAATTAATTAAAGGTGTAATTAGGGATCATTAGTTTATAATTAATGATGTGATTAAGAGTTGATTAATTAAGATTAATTAATCAAATGATAAGTGATTAATTGTAATTAATTAAGAGATGAAGTAATTAATTAATTAATTAATGAAGTAATTAAAAGTTAATTACTGTATTGGATTAAGGATAATTAATTTGGAAAATTAATTAAGGATAATTACTTAAATGTAATTAAAGTATAATTAATCAGGGTGATTAATTAAAGTGGAAATTTAGAGGAAGATTAATTAATTAATTTATAATTAATTAATGATTATATAAGTAAGGTTTATAATGAAGTAATTAATTTAATTTATTTTAAATTAATTAAGAGATGAAGTAATTAATTTAATTCACTTTAAATTAATTAAAGATAGAGATAGTTAATTTAATTCATTTTAAATTAATTATGTTGTGATTAAGTAAATCATTGCTTATATAAATGGATGACATTGATTGTCCTGAATGGATGTAATCTCAGAAATGAGATAAGTAATGTTGTATGGTATGAATGCTTGGTTGTATTATGATGGTATTATAGATTAACTATTGTGATGTTGATATGGATTACATATTGGTTATGAATCATCTGTATATTTGGTAATGTGATTATCAATTGTGAATTATGAATTATCTATCTGTATGAATATAGATAAGTTAAATTGTTTAAACCTTTAAACAACTTGGCCTTAAAAGATACGTTTTGGATTTCGATGAGACCGGGATCGGGTTTCCGTATACCGGTATTCCAGTTCTGGAGACCCGAATACCACATCGATCCAAATTAACGATAGGTCGTGAATCTCAAGTGAAGATGAAGATTCAGAGTGCAAGGGTTATTGTCGTTAACTCTGAGGGTGATTCCAAAACGAGTGTAACGAGATAATGCCTTCGGTTTCGTTCGAACCCGGAACGAACTTGTATGGATTGAATGCTTTCAGCACATCGTCAGGCGGACGATGAGCATTCTAAGTGATATGTTCTGATTAAAGGTAATCGTAACCTCAAGCCTCATCAACCGGGAATGGCTAAAACAGGGAAGGTGCAGCAAGGTTTCGTGGGTAGCACCCACTGAGAGCAAGATAGATCCCTGTCTAGAGGTCCCTTTTCTTTTATTCGGCTTAGTGTGTGGTTGGTCGCGCCAACTACGGGATTGTCTTGTTCGGGATTATCCAGTAAGGGATGGTTCCGGCTTTGTGTTGCAGGGGAGCGGGCGTACTCCTCGGTACGGTGATCTAGGCCACGTACTGTGACGGGCGGTACCCCAGTAGCCCGGCCATTGTATGGAATCCAAAATCCAATAAGTGCCGTACGTATTAGTTGTGCCCAACTATGTTGGAATGTGAGATGTAAGCATTTCAGCTATTTCTGTATTTTACTTGAAAACCCTAGACACTATTATAATACAATCGGATTTCCTATCAAATGTTTTAGTTAGCGTAAGGTAAAAACTTACCCATGTTTATTTGTGGGGAGTCTTACGTGATACTTTTGTTTTCAAAGGTTTTCAAAGTTAAGCAATCTAACCGTTTACTCACACCAGACCCATGTCTGACCCAAGTGTTTATTTTCTGTTTTATTAAACTCTTGGGTACTCAATATTGTATTGAGTAGTCAAGGGATTCAGGATAGTCTTGACGAATTCTGGAGGAGCTGTGAAGCAGGAGGCTTCAGCGAGTAGATATATAGAGTTTCCGCTGTGTTTGTATTAGTCTGTATTGTACTGATGTACTTGTGTTGTATAATAGACAGAAGTTTATAACTGTCTATTCTGTGATGTATAAATTTTGTACTCTGATGTATATGATACTATGTAATATCTTATGTGATAATATATTTCTCGTTCCGCTGTGAGATTTCTGATGTGTTGTTGTTCTCTCTTCTTTTCTTTTCTTCTTCTATCCCTTTCTTTCTTCATAACGATGCGTCTTTCTGGGCAAAGAAAGTCGGGTCGTTACATTATGAAAACAAATACTCTCATTGAATACCATAAACATATTTATTTTGTAATGAATATTCATAATATTTATATTAAAACAAAGTTGCATTTATTCCTATCTAAACATGAAAATGAGTATTAATTCATACAACTAAGTCTGTAAGGCCCGTGTTGGAGAATGGATTCCATACAATGACAAGGTAAGGGAGTACTTTCCGTACAGTACCTCTCTAGAGAAAATGTAGAAAGGGTGCAAACCTATTGCACCTCTGCGAATTAGGACCGACCTACCCCTTTCTGGATAGTACCGAATATGATCATCCATCGGCTACCAACATGACAAACCATACCAAACCCGAATCGTACATAAATCCATAAACACCGATCAAGGTCAGGTGATGACCATACTCTAATGGGAACGACCCACATAGCCCTATTGCATAACTTCTGTTTTAGTCATTTCAAGGTGTGAGTCTTGAGGCGACGTTTTACCTTTTTAGCAAATCCCATTTGGAATGCTAACATTGCCCTCTAGGCAATAATGCAACGCCATCATTCATCCATATACGTTGTTCAGGATATGATAAACTAAAGGCACTACTTCTAGTACTTCCTTTTTGGAATCACCCTTAGGATTAGTAGCAAGTAGCCTTTGTACTTCAAAAAGCTTCATCTTCGATCATCTTCACGATGTCTCCAATTTGAATGCTTATGCCAGTTCGAAGTGGTTTTCGAATAACATATACAATCTCGGTTTCTCCGAACTGACAATAGATAGTTTCAAAACTAGCCATTATTTGATAGTTGGTTATCTAACTATCAAATAAGCAAAAAATCCAATCATAGATTTAACTTCATATAGAAACCAAACATAGTTAAGCACATAAGAACCAGTAAGCCTCTTTAAATGATCCTTCCATTAATTAGTATTACTTTGTAAATACTTATTATCAAAACACTTTTACAAAGATATATTCATGAATCTTCTCTAATCTTATCAATATTTGAAAAAGTATTCATATACTTAACTCAACTATATAAGTATACTCACAAAACATTACAATTTCAATACTTAGAAAGTGTCTTCATATACTTATCTCAACGGTATAAGTATATTCACAAAACGCTTATGAAAGATTTCATATTTTAAAAGCATACTTAAATGGACCAAAAACAAATGTCATTTAAAAACATTATTTAGTATAAACCCAAACCGCTTCCCTATTTGATCCCAAACCACTTTCCTATTTGGTGTAAGTAAATGGATCGTATGAAAATTAGACCAAATACACTCACCACCACTTCCTAGTTTCAAACCTATACCATCCCTCGATTAACAATGAAGTTGGACAAATTAGAGAACTATCCTTGCCTCGACATACATTCATAATTCTCAGGATAGGGATGAGTTTCCATACCTCAGAATTTGGTGTTAAGTAAGAAAAGAATACTTTCCGTACCACCATTTTTTTAAAATGATCATTTATAGAAATCAAATCTAATTTCCTTTTATAAAATTCCTTTTTATAAATCTATTTTATATTTACAAACTCCTTTTATAAATCTCCTTTTATATTTATAAAACTCTTTTTATAAATCTCCTTTTGTATTTATAAAATTCATTTTATAAATCTACTTTTATATTTATAAAACTTTTTTTATGGATCTCCCTTTTTATTTATAAAACTCTTTTTATAAATCTCCTTTTATATTTATAAACTCTTTTTATAAATCCACATTTTTATTTATAAAACTCTTTTTATAAATCTCCTTTTATATTTATAAACTCTTTTTATAAATCTCCATTTTTATTTATAAAACTCTTTTTATAAATCTCCTTATTTTATATCTCATATACTTATTGCAAATCTTTGGTTTCAAAATAGGACTAAATACTTTTCATAAAAAGGATCATTCCATATATCACTATAAATTCACAAATATGATCTATTATTTCAATGTATCAAAACAATATCCTTTCCCTTTTATAAAATATCATTTATAAATATATTCTTTTATTTATAACATACCATTTATATATTTATCTTTCTATACAATATTTCATATTAAGAGTTTATTTATTCCAAAATATTTCTATCTTCTTTTAAAACAGAATCACTTTATTATAAAAGATAAATTTTCTTTTGTTTTTCCTTTAAAATAAACATTCATTATTATATTAACTTTTCAGTAAAATAAATGCTTCCCAAATTACTTTTAAAACATTTCCAAAAATATTGGAGTAAAATAGAGAAGTTTAAAAACCCTTTCTAATTAAATACCACAGAGAATTACAAAAGTCAGATTTAAAATCATTCATCAAAACCATTTTCTAATCAAACAGTGAATAATAGTATTGCAAAATACTATAATGAGGCCTAGAGCTACCATAACACCTAATAAGTGTTTTCATAGGTCTACAACTAAAAATGTTAGTCATATCCAATATTTTGGCATTTAACAACTTATAAAGTAAGTATATAAATGAAATCAAAATCAATAATAGTGAGGAATCTGTATCCTTCAACATAATTCTCTGTATTAGCTGTATTTCATTTCATATGTCATCTGCTTTCCAAAGTGGGAGATCAACCAAAGAAATAATTCAAGTAGACAAATAATAATTTATAACAACATATATATCATACAATGTTCATCCAAAGGTGAGTTAACTCACTAAAATTCCAGCCAACGATTACGCATTCCTACTCGATCTAAAATTGAACGGTATTCGATTTTAGCTTAAAATTCCACTTGCTCCAAACTTAATGAAATCAACTCTAGTGCGTAGATAACACTCCTACGAGCACAATGCAAAATATCGTGTCTCGATTGGACCTCGTATGTAGAAGATACGAATTTTATAAGTTTATGGATTAAAACTTAAGTTAATTAGCTTAACTAAAAACTAAATTAATTACCCCTCCCACTTAATCATCTTCTCCCCCCAAATTCACAATCGCATGTACATGTGAATGCATATACCTAACTTGCATCGTACATGCACTATCAAACCTTGGCCGTCACTCGACGAAATCACAAATCACCACCACCGACGAACTTCTCTTCGCCTCATCTCCGCATCCCACACGACTACTCAAAGCTCGCCCCATCTAATCAATCACAACTTGGAACAAGTCATGGCCACCCTAAAATGTTGCACCACATAAAACTGCATCTGAAACAACCCGTATATTTGGACCATTTAAATTGACAATAATCCACACATGTCAACTTAAATAGTACAAAACACGAATCATTAATGGAGTATATGTATATAAATGAGAATCATCATAGAATCACAGAAAATATAACATACCAGAATAGTGCAGCGGAAATACAACATAGTCATAAGAGTAGTTCATGAAGCTACCCATAAATACAACAATGTCTCAAATAAAAGAAATAGAACAACATAGATATCCAATAGTCCAAATAGAAAGAACAATACTGATAAGATCCGAGCATAAGCACAAACAAACACTCGAATCAGGACATATATTCTTATACAGATAATATGATTCAGAATATGAAATAAAAATAACTTAAAGATGAATGGAATAAACATCTTCAGGATCCGTTAAACTATCTATACATAGTAGTGTACGATAAATAGATAATGTCTAACAGTAAAGTAAAATATCAAGATAGTGTTAAGGCGTCACCATTATTCCCCTTAACACATTTTATATAACATTATAGACTATACAGCACTGTAAACTCAACCGTAAACTAGTGGGATATCAGGGAGTACTCCATAGGTATAATATAAATCAAATTCGTAGTGGTCGCGCATACGGGAATACAAGTATGACAAGGCACATGAGGCAATACCCAAGGTAGTGAAACTACCGTTTGCCTGATCCGGACTGGTGAGAACGCATCGTCGCAACTATCGCAACACCGTGAAACAACACTCTCAAATCAAGGGTGCGCACCAATCAATCACAAAGTAATGAGTAGTTTACGAAGAAGTGTGTTCGCTCGAGGTAGCTAACCCCATTTGGCCCGGCACGGCTCCTGTTTTAGTCATTTCCAATTTGACACCAATGTCAAGGCTATCCATTATCGTCCTCTTTCTTCAATCATCAACGTACATCATTCCAACCACTTCATTCTGGATCACACTCCGCGCATAGTTATTAAAGTGGTTTTCGGTTTAGACAGTGAGTATGTCCCTAACCGATTCCGGTTCCTTTAATAACCTTCGTAATTATAACACCGATTGGTCGTTAATATATTTCAAAACCAAATCTGTGACGACCGCCCATGACCCCTACACCGAATCTAGAGATAGTGCGCTGTAAAGTGTGCCAGGCGACCACGGACGATTGTCAGGGTAAATCAAAACAACAGTAACTATCGTATTACTCACAGCGCATGGACAAAATACAATAGAACATATATATAGTGAAGCTTCACAGAATAGAATCCCATCAATAAATCTTCATAATAGTTGAATACAAACATCTGAATAGTCAATACAACAAGCCTCACTACATATCACTCAGAGAATACAGACAGCGGAACATCCAGTACATATAATAAGAAGATAATATGCAACCCTTCAGCTCGTCTTCGATATCAATCCCGTGAAAAGCAAGAATAGCACCTGTCACCTACTACCTAGTCTGCCCGTCCCGAAATGGACGAACAGCCCAAGGCAATAAGAGTTAAAACATAAAGCCTTGAGTCAGACAACAATCTTAGTGAGCAGTAAATTAACTAACAACATACCAAAAGAGCATAAAGGAAAAGGAATAGGAATACAACCCTCCCACTCCAACCTCATTCTACAGTGATAGCCCCCAGACACACACTAAGCAGAAGCAAACATAGCAAAGCATACAATTTAAAGTAAAGCAATTATCACTCGAGTCAAGGGCGATGTTTTCCAAGTACAAACCCCCAAGGCCTAAACCAAGATCAGATAAGCACCCAGAAAATACCGCTCTTGAGACCGAATGACGATACAACCAAATATCCATGACTCTGGCTACCACTGTTATCACTGCTTCGGTATCACCGTTAATTGAATGACCGGCACATTCTTTCAGCCGTCCGTCAAGGGCTAATGGTAACCCTGGTTCTAGACATAACTCCCGCACGTCATCGTGACCCGTGCCTAGGACTATCGAATCTGCCCAGAGTACTCGACCATCAACAGTTGGTCGTTGGGACTATCGAATCTGCCCAAACGTACTCTTGCTTAGAGCATGCTAGAACCTTCAACAACGATGAGACCCAAGCCTCCTAGTCATCCTCCTTGACGACCATTCTCATATCCATCCATTATCCTCAACTCGAACCATTTCACCGAGTTATCAACATGCTTGGAATGATCCCGTCTGGATTAAACCAAGTCTTCGTCACATAATGCCTTGCTTCATCACATCCTCGCAAAGCCTCATTCCAACATCACATCATCAAATCTATGCATAAGAGCTTCATCATCCCGCTACATATGCCACGAGCAGCTTTCCCAATTCAAGAGCCCTTCCCTTAGCCTTTGAATCATCTTCGGTCTAAATCAAATCATCAATCATATAATTCATAGCAATCAACCAAGTCAAACATTAATCCAAACAATCAAGCATTCTAATATGATCTAAGTAGACAATTATCACAATAATGGCAATTTCGTAATTAAGAAGTTGAAAGTCTAACAAGCATGAAAACATGAGAAATATCTCTACAATCTTGATGAATGAACTTGCATAGGTTAACACTTAGTAAAATGGTTGTCAAATCATCATGAACAATGGATCTACATGGATCTACACTTAGGATGAAGAAAATGCATGGAAATCACTATTTTAACACCAAATCGAACCAACAATCCGATATATTCCTTTGGATCCGTGTGAGAGATAATCACCACTCACCAAATCACCTAAACAACCTCAAATCTACACGCTTCAGATCTGGACAGCGAAGGATCAAGCTTGATCTATCATGAATCCGCTTCAAACGATGAAATCTCACTTCAAAGGATGAAGATCTTCAATCTAAGCTCTTGAATCTTCAATTTGATCTTCGATATGGATGGAAGGAATCACTAGATTAGAGTGGAGAAAAGAAGTGAAGAAGTGTAGAAGTCGAGCTCTCAAAATGGAAGCACTTCGTCGCTTCAAAATCCGGATCCCAAAAATGAAGCCAACCCCTTCTATTTATAGGCAGAAAAACCCCTAACTCGGCCGTCTCCATAAGTCGTCTCCGACTTATCTCCCTCCGACTTACGACCTACCGACTTAGCAGAGGCTCCGACTTAATAGCTCTACCGAGTTACGCCTTAACAACATAACAACTACGACATAACGCTATACCGACCTACGACTTATAACATAGCAGCTTTGCCGATCTATCAGGATAAGACTCAACTCCTAAGTCGTCTATGTCTTATGTCGGCCACTACCTTAACTCGGTCACGACTCAACTGAGTTACAACTTAACTTCTAGACTTAGGTCGCTCACATCCTATCTCCTAAGTCGTTAACTCGGTCAACCGACTTAACACTTAACTCAAAACCTTAAGTCGTCTACAATCCTAAGTCGTCTCAATATTTTAAGTCGGTCAACCACACTTCCTTAACTCGGTTAATTCCTTAAGTCGGCAACTCGACCTAGACTTATCCCTTAACTCGTCCAAACCGACTTAGGACGTAGAAAAATTCCGAACGACTCATCAACAATGCAACCAATTGTCAACTGTTTTACGATGTTTCGATCCGTAAAATACGGGTCGTTACATTCTCTCCCCCTTAGGAATTTCGCCCCCGAAATTCCAAACAAAAAAGCAATCAAAGATTATTCTGCACGCCTAACATCCATAGAAATCAACAAACCATGCATCCAATTCTAGCTTAGCATGCAGAATTCTAAAACTAGAACAAGTTACAATACCGTGAGATGACACGACACCTTAGGGCCATACCTTGAAGAGTTCAGGATGAGCTGCCTTCATCCTCTCTTCCACCTCCCACGTACAGTCGTTATCATCATCACTCCATTGTATCTTGAGCAACTTAACTACCTTCCTCCTAAGCAGTTTCGTGTCAGTTTCCACAACCCGAAGCGGCTTACAAGGTCTTCTATCGACTGGATCAACTTCGAAATCTTCACAGCTATCGGCAGAAACCACTGTATTCGAGTCGTGCACATACTTCCGTAGAGACGATACATGAAAAACATTGTGCACACTCGACATCTTCTCTGGTAACTCCAATCTGTAGGCGAGCTTTCCAATTCGCTCGATGATCGGGAATGGTCCAACAAATCTCGGAGTCAATATTCCTTTCTTCCCGAATCGAATAACATTCTTCAGAGGAGAAATCTTCACAAAAACCATATCACCAACGTCGAATTCCAAATCCTTACGACGCTTATCGGCATAACTTTTCTGACGATCTTGGGCTGCCTTCATTCGTTGCCGAATGATCTCTATACAATCCGAAGTCTGTCGAATCATCTCTGGCCCAAGTATCAACTTCTCTCCGGTCTCTAACCAACATGTCGGAGAGTTACACGGTCTTCCATACAATGCCTCATACGGTGCCATACCAATGCTTGACTGGTAACTATTGTTGTATGAAAATTCCACCAAATGAAGATGATCTTCCCAAGATCCTCCGAAATCCAAAACACAAGCTCTGAGGAGATCTTCCAAAACTCGGTTGACTCGCTCGGTCTGACCATCTGTTTGAGGGTGATAAGCTGTACTCAAACACAACTCGGTTCCCAAAACTTCTTGAAATCTCTTCCAAAATCCACTAGTGAATAATGGGTCTCGATCACTCACTATACTCTTCGGAATACCATGGAATCGAACTATCCATTTGACATACAACTCGGCCAACTTTGATACAGTCCTAGTCGATCGAACAGGAATGAATCTTGCACTCTTAGTCAAACGATCTACAATGACCCAAATCCCTTCATTTCCCGTTCTGGTTCTAGGTAATCCATCAATAAAATCCATCGACACTTGTTCCCACTTCCAAGTAGGAACTTCTAATGGCTGAAGCAATCCACTTGGCTTCTTCTGTTCGTCTTTCACCAACTGGCAGTTCATGCATTTGGAAATAAAATTTCCAACATCCTTCTTCATACCTTCCCAGTAGTAGGTTCTCTTCATATCCCGATACATCTTATTTCCACCTGGATGAATTGTCAACTTCGAGTGATGACTTTCCTTCAGAACTTCATTTCTTAATTCATCTATATCGGGAACAACTAGTCGTCCTTGCTTTCGGAGCCAACCCTCTCGATCGACCTTGAATCCTTTATCCTTTTCTGGATCCAATCCGGATTCCAAATCACGGATAATCTTGACAATCTTATCATCTCGCTTTTGACTCTCGCCAATCCGTTCCACAAGAGTCGGTCTTATTGATAAGCTTGCCAACATCTCAGGTTCCAATTCGCATCTGGGCCTGAAGTCAAATCCAGCTAAATACTCGAGATTCTTCCATTCAGAAAACATAGCTCCCAATCCTACATGTCTTCGACTTAACGCATCTGCCACTGTGTTACCTTTTCCCGGTGTATAAGCTATACCAAAATCATATGATGCCAAAAACTCTAGCCAACGTTGCTGCAGAAGATTCAAATCCTTTTGGGAGAAAAGATACTTCAACGACTTATGATCTGTAAACAACTCGAATCGAACTCCCAATAGATAATGTCTCCACATCTTCAGAGCAAAAACAATCGCCGCCAACTCCAAATCATGAGTCGGGTAATTCCTTTCATGCGGCTTCAGTTGTCGACTCGCATAAGCAACAACTTTATCCCTCTGCATCAGTACTGCTCCAAGTCCAGTACCACATGCATCAGTGTAAACCACCATCTCATCATTCCCACTTGGAATAGTCAAAACAGGAGCACTCGTCAATCGCTCTTTCAGGATTCTGAAAGCTTGCTCACACTTATCATCCCATCTGAACACTAGGTTCTTTTTCGTCAATCCTGTTAACGGTGCAGCCACCTTGGAGAAGTCTTTGATAAACCGTCGATAATATCCTGCTAATCCAAGAAAACTTCTCACATCAGATGCATTCTTAGGTCTAACCCAATCCTGGATTGCTGCCACCTTAGCGGGATCAACCGCTATTCCATTTCCAGAAATCACATGGCCTAAGAACCTCACTTCGCTCTTCCAGAAGTGACACTTCGAAAACTTAGCCTTCAGCTGATGTTTTGAAATGACCCTCCTATTTTCAAGCTAATTTTATTAGTGATTTTTTTTTAGAGATGATATATAGATATATCATCTATTACAAATATATTTCCCAGAGTCATTTTCTTTCTCTAATAAACAAAAATATTTCCAGGATCTTTCACAATATAGAAATATTGTTTTAATTCTAATCATTTTAACATACATATATGAAGATATCTATGTTATATTCTACTTGAATCAGAGCATGATAATAAGTAGAAATCCTTTTTAAAATTTGCAAAAATGTGATAAATTCCCTTTTTAAATTAAAACTTTTTGTATCCTGATTTTGACTATTGTGTCCACTGGAAATATGTACCTTAGACTGTTATTATAATTAAGAAATAACCAAGCAATAATCAGTGGAAAGCAAGCTTATAATATAGATGATTGTTTTAAAGTCTGAATATTAACAAACTCAGGTTAAAAGAAAGTGGATCCTAAGTGAACACAAGCAACATCTAGGCGTAATGGAAACGCGCCTAACTTATTCATGCAAGGTCACTAGTTCGAGTACTATGCTGGTCGGTTCAAACACAACTTTTGTTTTTTTTTCCCCTGTATGGCTGAAATCTGATACCTACCTATAATTGTACATATATATTTACTTTTTGCCTATATCCTAACATACAAAACAATTCTTCTTGCATAACTATTTTTAAAACCCATTCTTTCAACTGTTTTAAGAATTTACATCTATATTTTTGCCTAATATCAACATGTACACAGATTGTATGTACATGTCAGTGTCTTTGTTCATTTTCCAGAAAACTGAGCTCAAATGTTCCCTTGCTTCATTGATCTGAAGTGAAACATTTGGCCTGACCTATGGCCTAACCATGTGGTTACTTTGGCCATTCTTTTGTTTGCATTTTTACAACCCAGATTATACACAAAACATTGATACCTTTCCTTTTCAAAAGCATGTATATATATTTGTATGAATCAGACTCCTTGTGGTCAGATATATATCATTCTTCCTAACTATACTTCTCTTTCAAAAACACATCTTCAGGGTATAAACACTTTTTCTTGCATTTGGACTTATGTCAATATCATAAATTGAAGATATAGCAGTTTAATTCTTTTCTGGGTTTCCCCAATATTATTTTCTGTATATCTATATTCTTTTTGAAAGAACTCAGGATTAACTGAAATCATCATAAAATGATTATGCTTATAAAATCCAGGTTTTTCCTCTAAATCAAAACAACTTTAGCAAATAGGTTTTCAAATCAGTTTAACATCAATATCCTTAGTACATACCAAATCAAAAATAACCAGAAACAACATAGCACATGTCTCATACAATTTCTTCCTACTTAATACATTTAGATAGCCATATTAATCAGGGAATACATGCATGAGTTAACACATTTTAGCTTTTATTTCTAATTAGCTTAGCATCCTCTATTCCATATCTTTTTAATCTTGCTTACTTAGCTCCATCACAACCTGCAAAAGCATTAGTGGCTGCCCCATTATAAATGAGACACCCCCATGTGCCATGAGCAATAAGGGTCAGATCTATGATCTGGTGTGAGCATTTCTAACATATCCATGATATTAAGCTAAGGATACAGCATAAATATACTTTGCATACTTGACAGGTATTATCATGTACAATACATAAGAGCAAACATATGCAATAAAGCAACTTTTATCTGGGACTACTAGGTTGCCTTTTCTTTTTCTTATAAATTCCCGGCCTCATCTGCTATAAGGAATCAAAGGGACACATTGCCATGAACTAATTAACATTATGGCACAAAGATCTCAGGACTTAAACAAGCCATGTGCCAACTTGTCTACTTCAAATAGGACAAGCATTCCAGCAGCCTTCTTGGCACAAAATCCTTAGTTATATCACTAAGTGTATTTAGGTTCATTCTATCAATGATAGCTAGGTGTACATACCACCTGTACTCATGAAGCATACTAGTTACCTTGCAGACATAATATTGCAAGCAAGTTAAAGGTTACTTTCTAGAGGTATAACACACCAGTCATTCCATCTCACATTATTTAGCATATAAACATCCTATTCAAGCATATACCAGAATGTTTGCAACTGGGAGTAAATACATGGCTCTATTGAGTTTATTTTGATTTTGCAAGCAACTATATTTAGCCAGATTTTCAATCTTGTTTAAACATAGTTTTTAGGCTTGTAAATTTCTGTTTAGTTTAGGGCTCAGCACTTATAGAGAAAAACTCCATTGCACCCTCAACCAATTATTTCAAGCCTCAGCACCATACCAATGTATATGCAGCTCATAGTTTTCTTTATCTTTTCATTCTTTGTCTTAAGCCATTATTCAAACTAGTTACAAATACTCTGATATATGTTCCTTAAGGTTTTGGTATAATATACAGAGATGAAAATAGAGCAACAAAGTTATACATCCAGCATAGCAGATCATATCTCATCAAACATTCATGAAACCATCAGCAGCCAACATAGTTTGTAAATCAAAACATGCAAAATATAACATATAAAAGCTTGGCTGCCTACTCCCAGGTCTTAATGCCATGTGTGTGAGTGAGGATACTCACCTAAATGCTTACACAAGCTTAAACCAGAAAACCCCTCAAATCTTTAGCCTTATCTTCCTCTTCTTCCTTAGGTTAATTAATTAGTGAGAGAGCAGTTTTCTGATTGGGCTCTTGGTTTAAATAAGGGTTCTGTCTAAGGTTTTGGGTGATGCAAAATCCCTATTTTAGCCCAGACCAGAATCATGCATTTGGCATTGCATATTCCCTCCCTCCTAACCCTTAATGTCCCGGCCAATATTTTAAAACAAGACTAAATTGTGCCTATTTTCCTTTCTTTTCAGAAAGTGATAACTTTAAGTATTTTTATTATATTTACCTCAAACATGATAATGGTGTGACTTTCTATTTTCTGCCTATGCACATTTGCTTTCTTGCACTTTGGTTCTTACTGTTTTAGTGATGCCTTTATTAATTTTCTGCTCAAATAATATCTGGATATATATATATATATACATTTATACAACTATGGGTGTTAATTTAATTTTAACCATTTATTTGCAGAAAACATGTGCATACTTATGTGCATTTCTACACCTATTAAAATTTCACTTATTCATTATAAATCAATGTTTTCTTCTGTCTAAATTTTCAGACAAGTCATACATAGGCATATATATATAGATATATATATATATATACACACACACATCCTCAGGAATTTTTGATACTCATGTCTAGGTCTATATTTTCTTTATTTAAAACATTTTATCTAAATGTTTTCCTTCCTTGTTTTATTATTCAGGAATTCTGGATTTTCTCTTAGTGCCATAACTAGTGTGCACGTGCACACATGCACACATCCTTGCACCACTGAAAATCCCACCTATATAATAATTCTGATTTTTCCCCAGAATTTTAATCATTTATTTAAGAGAATTTTCCTCAAAATCTTGGGGTATTACAATCACCCCTTCTTTTAGGAATTGTGCCCTCACAATTTGCAACATAATCTTTGAGTACTCCTACTTTCTTAGGAAAAATCATTTAAATATGCATGAGCAATTTAAATAGTCACTGTCTATCATACATATCAAACTTTCTTAGTAATCTAAGAATTTACCTTTCAAATTTGCAAAGAGCCTAGGGTAATCCATCCTGATTTTATCCTCTAGCTCCCAAGTACAATCACTAGGATCCATACTCCATTGAATCTTTACAAGCTTCAATGTCTTGTTTCTTAATTTCTTTTCTTCCCTTGCCACAATTCCCACTGGCTCTTTCTCATAGATTAGATCTGGATTAATCTGAACTTCAGTAGGCCTTTCTAAGATTTCCTCCTTGTCATGTACCCATCTTCTTAGTTGTGACACATGAAACACATTGTGCATTGCACTCATCTTCTCTGGAAGCTCCAGCTTATAGGCTAGTGAGCCTATCCTTTCCAAAATCTTGTATGGTCCAACATACCTGGGTCTGAGTTTCCCCTGCTTGCCAAATCTCAAGACTTTCTTCATTGGTGAAACCTTAATGAAGACATAATCACCTACTTTGAATTCCACTGACTTCCTCTTTGCATCAGCATACTTCTTTTGCCTATCTTGAGCTACTGCCATCCTCTTTCTCACCAGTCCTATTTTCTCTGTGATGTCCTTGACATATTCTGGCCCTAGGATAGCTTTCTCTCCTGCCTCAGCCCAACACATAGGTGATAGACATGGCTTCCCATATAGGGCTTCAAAGGGTGCCATTCCAATTGTGCTTTGGTGGCTATTATTGTATGTGAACTCAGCCAAATGGAGGTGGTCCTCCCAATTTCCTCCAAAGTCTAACACACATGCTCTAAGCAAATCCTCTAAAATCTTGTTTACCACTTCTGTTTGCCCATCTGATTGGGGGTGATAAGCAGTGCTTAGGCACAATTCACTCCCCATAGCTTCTTGGAAGCTCTTCCAGAATCTTGAAGTGAAGATTGTATCCCTATCACTCACTATAGTTTTAGGAACACCATGCAGTTTTACCACTTCTCTCATAAAAGTTTGGGCTAACCCAGGTGCATTTCTGTCTGCTTTCACTGGTATGAAGTGGGCTACTTTAGTCAGCCTATCTACAATCACCCAAATACTTGTATTTCCACTCTTGGATCTAGGAAGACCATCTATGAAATCCATAGATATGTCTTCCCACTTCCACTGTGGTATGCTAAGTGGCTGCAACAACCCTGAAGGTCTTTGGGTCTCAGCTTTTATTTGTTGACAAACCATGCACTTAGCAACATATCTGGCTACATCAGACTTCATTCCCTTCCACCAATAGTCCCTTTTTAAGTTTTGGTACATCTTGGTGCTGCCTGGATGTATGGAATATTTGCTCCTATGGTACTCATTAAGAATTTCTTCTTTCAATTCTATGATGTTTGGGACACATATCCTTCCCTTGTACCTTAAGTATCCTTTTACATCTATGTGATAATCCTTCACTTCTTCCTTCTTTAATAGGAGAGACCTCTTTTCTGCTAAGTCTTGATCTTCTTCTTGCATTTTTGCCACCTTCAAGGCCAAATTTGATTGTAAAGTAATTAAACTCAACCTTCCTTTACTCTTTTCTTCCTCAATTATCTCCATACTTATCCCACTGCTCTCATCTATTTCCAAATCAGTGAGCATGGTCAAGTCTCTAAACTCCTCCATCATCAACATGGCCACTTTTGCATGCTGCCTACTCAATGCATCTGCCACTTTATTAGCCTTGCCTGGTGTGTAAAGTATATCTAAGTCATAAGCAGCAAGAAATTCAACCCATCTGTGTTGTCTCATATTTAAATCTTTTTGTGAAAAGAGATACTTTAAGGCCTTGTGGTCAGTGTATAAAATGAACTTTGCACCCAATAAATAATGCCTCCAGAGCTTTAAGGCATATACTACTGCTGCCAACTCAAGATCATGAGTTGCATATCTAGTTTCATGGGGTTTTAGTTGTCTAGATGCATAGGCTATGACCTGATCTTGCTGCATCAACACAGCCCCTAGCCCTGACCCACATGCATCTGTATATACAACCAATCCCTCATTGCCTTCTGGTACTCTCAACACTGGTGATTTTACCAAAGCCTCCTTGATCTGGGTGAAAGCTTGTTCACACTTATCAGTCCATATAAACTTTTGGTTCTTCCTAGTCAGGTTAGTGAGTGGCATTGCTATTTTAGAAAATCCTTGTATGAACCTCCTATAGTATCCTGCCATCCCCATGAATGACCTAACTTCACTAACATTGTTAGGCTTCTTCCATGCTTGGATTGCTACTATCTTATTGGGGTTTACAGAAATTCCTCTAGCAGAGACAACATGTCCAAGAAAGTGTACTTCCTCTTGCCAGAACACACACTTAGAGAACTTTGCTTTTAAATCTTTTTCTCTTAATCTAGATAAGACCAAATGTAAGTGGTTCTCATGTTCCTCTATTGTTTTAGAGTAGATTAGAATATCATCTATAAAAATCAGAACAAACTTGTCTAAGTAATCTCTGAATATCCTATTCATTAGGTCTACAAAGTAAGAAGGGGCATTTGTTAGCCCAAATGGCATAACCAGAAACTCATACAAACCATATCTTATGTTGAATGCTGTATATTTAATACTTGATTCCTCAACCTTCATCTGATGAAACCCAAATGCCAAGTCTAGCCTAGAAAACACTTTAGCTCCACTGAGTTGATCAAAGAGATCATCTATCCTGGGTAATGGGTATTTGTTTTTGATGGTTACTTTGTTTAATTCTCTGTAATCTATACACATTCTTAAAGTACCATCATGCTTTTTAACAAATACTACAGGAGCACCCCAGCATGAATTACTTGGCCTTATAAACCCCTTGGCTTCTAATTCTTCCAGCTGGTTCTTTAGCTCTTTTAATTCACTTGGCCCCATCCTTGTAGGCTTTTTGATAACTGGGCTAGCCCCAGGCATAAGGTTAATCTGGAATTCAACAGGTCTATGGTGTGAGACACCTTTTACTTCCCCAAATACATCCAAGTATTCTTTAACTATGGGGATTTCATTAATAGCTATTTCCTTGGGATTATTTTCTAATTCAATTAAATGATTTAGACTGTTTTCTTTGATAGGTTCACATAGAATTGTAACCCTTTGGCCTTTAGAATTTTGTAGTGAAATGGTGGATGCATCTAGGTCAATTATGGCTTTGAATTGTCTTAGCCAATCTGCCCCTAATATGACTCCTATATTTGGGAAATTTAGAACATACAAATTGGAAACAAATGTGTTTCCCCCTATGTTCAAATTCACATCCACACAAATCATATCTAATACACTAGAACTTCCTAAAGGACTTTGTATTAACAGAGGTGTTTCAGCCAATTTGCAGTTCATTTTCAACCTTTTAACTATTTCATGGGAAATGAGTGAGTGGGTTGCCCCGGTATCATATATCACAGCTAAAGGTATGGTACAAATAAATAGTGTACCTTCCACTTGACCATGGTTTTCAGCATTTGCCTCAATTATGGCCTTGCCCCTACCTTCCAGGTTTGCCACTTTCCCTTGTTGCTTGTATTCTGGGCAATTTCTTTTCATATGCCCTTCCTTCCCACATAGATAGCATTTAAAAGCTCCCCCTTTAAGCTCTGGGCATCTTGGCTTAATATGGCCCTCTTTCCCACAATGGTTGCAAACTATTTTTCTTTTGGCTTCATTGGGTTTTGCATCTACTGCCTTCTTACCATCTGCCTCTCCTTTCTTCTTATCATAAGGATGGTACTTCCCTTTGTTCTTCTTGTTGCTATTGTTTTTGAAGCTCCTAAACTTATCTCTTTCCTTGTCATGCTGCTCAATCTTCAGAGCCAAATCTATTACTTGATCAAAAGTTCTGTCAGCATAAGGTAGTATAGCCCTGCTAAGCCCTGGGTTCAATCCCTTGATGTATCTATCATTTTTGGATGCTTCATCAGCCACTAACATTGCCCCATAGGTTGACAATCCCTCAAACTTCTGGGTGTATTCTGTGACATTCATAGTCCCCTGTCTAAGTTTGATGAACTCCTCAAGTAAAGTGGTTTTTGCTGAGGCTGGAACAAACCTTGCCTCTAACATCTCCTTAAATTGATTCCAATTAATATCATTTTCATTCCGGCCAGCTATGATCACCTCCCACCAACTCAAAGCTGCACCTTTTAATTGCCTTGAGGCCACTTGCCTCTTCCTTTGGTCATCTAGTTGCATATCAGTGAAGATCCTCTCTAATGTCCTCAGCCATGCTTGAATCTCCATTACACTTTCAGTTCCTTCAAAGCTCTTGCCTCCCAAGTTGGTATAAGTCTTCACTAACTTGGAGAGCTCCTCATGTGGGTTCTCAGGTCTGTGCCCAATTCCATCTCTCAAAACTCTCACAAATTCCTGCATGTCAAGCATTTGTGGTGTGCTAGATCCTCCTTGATGATGAGACCCTCTTCCTACCATATTTCTAAAAGTATATGTATTTCATCTTATTAGTTTATAACACTTAGCTTTAATTTTAAATTGATTGTATCTTTCCTATTTAATCATTGTGTATGTCACATGCACACAGATACATACATTCAGGGAATACTTATAAGCAGTCAAATATACAAACAAACCTAGTATAAACATAAGCATACAAACATTTGCTATGTTAATTAAAACCTCGCTCTGATACCAAATGAAATGACCCTCCTATTTTCAAGCTAATTTTATTAGTGATTTTTTTTTTAGAGATGATATATAGATATATCATCTATTACAAATATATTTCCCAGAGTCATTTTCTTTCTCTAATAAACAAAAATATTTCCAGGATCTTTCACAATATAGAAATATTGTTTTAATTCTAATCATTTTAACATACATATATGAAGATATCTATGTTATATTCTACTTGAATCAGAGCATGATAATAAGTAGAAATCCTTTTTAAAATTTGCAAAAATGTGATAAATTCCCTTTTTAAATTAAAACTTTTTGTATCCTGATTTTGACTATTGTGTCCACTGGAAATATGTACCTTAGACTGTTATTATAATTAAGAAATAACCAAGCAATAATCAGTGGAAAGCAAGCTTATAATATAGATGATTGTTTTAAAGTCTGAATATTAACAAACTCAGGTTAAAAGAAAGTGGATCCTAAGTGAACACAAGCAACATCTAGGCGTAATGGAAACGCGCCTAACTTATTCATGCAAGGTCACTAGTTCGAGTACTATGCTGGTCGGTTCAAACACAATTTTTGTTTTTTTTCCCCTGTATGGCTGAAATCTGATACCTACCTATAATTGTACATATATATTTACTTTTTGCCTATATCCTAACATACAAAACAATTCTTCTTGCATAACTATTTTTAAAACCCATTCTTTCAACTGTTTTAAGAATTTACATCTATATTTTTGCCTAATATCAACATGTACACAGATATGTATGTACATGTCAGTGTCTTTGTTCATTTTCCAGAAAACT
The DNA here is from genome assembly GCA_030737815.1 of Allium fistulosum. Lineage (NCBI taxonomy): Eukaryota > Viridiplantae > Streptophyta > Magnoliopsida > Asparagales > Amaryllidaceae > Allium > Allium fistulosum. The sequence continues at coordinate 368,798,211 of CM060902.1, read as the reverse complement.
GAGCTCAAATGTTCCCTTGCTTCATTGATCTGAAGTGAAACATTTGGTCTGACCTATGGCCTAACCATGTGGTTACTTTGGCCATTCTTTTGTTTGCATTTTTACAACCCAGATTATACACAAAACATTGATACCTTTCCTTTTCAAAAGCATGTATATATATTTGTATGAATCAGACTCCTTGTGGTCAGATATATATCATTCTTCCTAACTATACTTCTCTTTCAAAAACACATCTTCAGGGTATAAACACTTTTTCTTGCATTTGGACTTATGTCAATATCATAAATTGAAGATATAGCAGTTTAATTCTTTTCTGGGTTTCCCCAATATTATTTTCTGTATATCTATATTCTTTTTGAAAGAACTCAGGATTAACTGAAATCATCATAAAATGATTATGCTTATAAAATCCAGGTTTTTCCTCTAAATCAAAACAACTTTAGCAAATAGGTTTTCAAATCAGTTTAACATCAATATCCTTAGTACATACCAAATCAGAAATAACCAGAAACAACATAGCACATGTCTCATACAATTTCTTCCTACTTAATACATTTAGATAGCCATATTAATCAGGGAATACATGCATGAGTTAACACATTTTAGCTTTTATTTCTAATTAGCTTAGCATCCTCTATTCCATATCTTTTTAATCTTGCTTACTTAGCTCCATCACAACCTGCAAAAGCATTAGTGGCTGCCCCATTATAAATGAGACACCCCCATGTGCCATGAGCAATAAGGGTCAGATCTATGATCTGGTGTGAGCATTTCTAACATATCCATGATATTAAGCTAAGGATACAGCATAAATATACTTTGCATACTTGACAGGTATTATCATGTACAATACATAAGAGCAAACATATGCAATAAAGCAACTTTTATCTGGGACTACTAGGTTGCCTTTTCTTTTTCTTATAAATTCCCGGCCTCATCTGCTATAAGGAATCAAAGGGACACATTGCCATGAACTAATTAACATTATGGCACAAAGATCTCAGGACTTAAACAAGCCATGTGCCAACTTGTCTACTTCAAATAGGACAAGCATTCCAGCAGCCTTCTTGGCACAAAATCCTTAGTTATATCACTAAGTGTATTTAGGTTCATTCTATCAATGATAGCTAGGTGTACATACCACCTGTACTCATGAAGCATACTAGTTACCTTGCAGACATAATATTGCAAGCAAGTTAAAGGTTACTTTCTAGAGGTATAACACCCCAGTCATTCCATCTCACATTATTTAGCATATAAACATCCTATTCAAGCATATACCAGAATGTTTGCAACTGGGAGTAAATACATGGCTCTATTGAGTTTATTTTGATTTTGCAAGCAACTATATTTAGCCAGATTTTCAATCTTGTTTAAACATAGTTTTTAGGCTTGTAAATTTCTGTTTAGTTTAGGGCTCAGCACTTATAGAGAAAAACTCCATTGCACCCTCAACCAATTATTTCAAGCCTCAGCACCATACCAATGTATATGCAGCTCATAGTTTTCTTTATCTTTTCATTCTTTGTCTTAAGCCATTATTCAAACTAGTTACAAATACTCTGATATATGTTCCTTAAGGTTTTGGTATAATATACAGAGATGAAAATAGAGCAACAAAGTTATACATCCAGCATAGCAGATCATATCTCATCAAACATTCATGAAACCATCAGCAGCCAACATAGTTTGTAAATCAAAACATGCAAAATATAACATATAAAAGCTTGGCTGCCTACTCCCAGGTCTTAATGCCATGTGTGTGAGTGAGGATACTCACCTAAATGCTTACACAAGCTTAAACCAGAAAACCCCTCAAATCTTTAGCCTTATCTTCCTCTTCTTCCTTAGGTTAATTAATTAGTGAGAGAGCAGTTTTCTGATTGGGCTCTTGGTTTAAATAAGGGTTCTGTCTAGGGTTTTGGGTGATGCAAAATCCCTATTTTAGCCCAGACCAGAATCATGCATTTGGCATTGCATATTCCCTCCCTCCTAACCCTTAATGTCTCGGCCAATATTTTAAAACAAGACTAAATTGTGCCTATTTTCCTTTCTTTTCAGAAAGTGATAACTTTAAGTATTTTTATTATATTTACCTCAAACATGATAATGGTGTGACTTTCTATTTTCTGCCTATGCACATTTGCTTTCTTGCACTTTGGTTCTTACTGTTTTAGTGATGCCTTTATTAATTTTCTGCTCAAATAATATCTGGATATATATATATATACATTTATACAACTATGGGTGTTAATTTAATTTTAACCATTTATTTGCAGAAAACATGTGCATACTTATGTGCATTTCTACACCTATTAAAATTTCACTTATTCATTATAAATCAATGTTTTCTTCTGTCTAAATTTTCAGACAAGTCATACATAGGCATATATATATAGATATATATATATATATATACACACACATCCTCAGGAATTTTTGATACTCATGTCTAGGTCTATATTTTCTTTATTTAAAACATTTTATCTAAATGTTTTCCTTCCTTGTTTTATTATTCAGGAATTCTGGATTTTCTCTTAGTGCCATAACTAGTGTGCACGTGCACACATGCACACATCCTTGCACCACTGAAAATCCCACCTATATAATAATTCTGATTTTTCCCCAGAATTTTAATCATTTATTTAAGAGAATTTTCCTCAAAATCTTGGGGTATTACATGTTTCCGCAAGATTTCCAAAACAATACGCAAGTGCGTCTTGTGCTCTTCTTTCGTTCTGGAATAAATCAGAATATCATCCACGAACACAAGTACGAATTTGTTCAACTGATCTCTGAACACTCTATTCATAAGATCCACAAAATATGCTGGCGCGTTAGTCAATCCAAACGGCATTACCAGCCACTCAAAGAAACCAGATGGTGTTCGAAAAGCAGTCTTCGGCACACTATCCTTAGCCACTCTCAACTGGTGAAATCCCGTTGCCAAATCCATCTGAGAAAACACCTTAGCTTCGTGAAGCTGATCAAACAAGTCATCTATTCTCGGCAATGGATACTTGTTCTTCTTAGTCACCTTATTCAGCTCACGATAATCCACACACAACCTCAGCGATCCATCCGCTTTGGTTACAAACACAACTGGTGCACCCCATTCGGACACACTACGCCGAATGAACCCTTTCTGTAAAAGGTCATCAACCTGCACTCTCAACTCCTGTTGTTCCCTAGGCGCCATCCGCCTAAGAGGCATCACAACAGGTCTGGCTCCTTCAACTAGATCTATACGAAATTCGATCTCTCTATGCGGCGGCAACCCTTTGACTTCGTCAAAGACATCCTCGAATCCATTAGCGATCGGTACTGATGACAGTCCATCCCGTGGAACAACCAGCGAATACATGAAGCTCATGAAGACGCCTTCTTCATGCTTACATCGTATCACAATCTTTCGCCCCTCCACATTCTCGACTGTCACTTCCAACCTCTCGCAATCAACCTTTGCCGCATACTTCCTAAGCCAGTCCATACCCAAAATAATTCCGAACCCCGCAAAGTTCAGAACAAAGCAATCACAAACAAAAGAGCAATCATGACTCGATACAATCAGACCACGGCATAACATACACAAACAAGACGAACCCCCAACTGGATTAGTCACAACCAATGGCCTATCAACAATATCCGGTTCCAAACCCAACCGGCCTACAAGTTCACTACAAACAAACGAATGCGACGCTCCAGTATCAAACAGAACTCTAACTGGAACACCACATAAGAAAAGAGTACCTTGAACCACCACACCCTTTCCTTTCTCTTCAGCGGTAGGAGCTTTCGAAGACGATGGAATAGCTCCCAAAGCATAAGCTTGCACAATCTGCTTGTCCCTCCTCGGTTCTGGACAATTCTTCCTGAAATGCCCTGGCTTGTCACAGTTGTGACACTTCATCGGTGCCTTCGGATTCTTACAATCCTTCGAGAAATGGCCCTTCTGCTGACAATTGTAGCAAGTTACCTCGCCTTTCGGCTTCTTCTGGCCATCCTTACCCTTCTGCTGCTGCTGCTTCCTCTTCTGGTTTCCACCCTGCTGTGGTTTAGAATCTCCTTTGGTAACAGAAACAACAGATCCTTCCTTAGGAAACAGACTCTCATGCCTGAGAGCTTTCTCCACAAGCTTCTCAAATGAATCGTCCAAATGATCCACTAACTGTCTCCCAAGATAACTATCCAAGCCTGTCACAAACTTCTCATTCTTCTGATAAGCAGATTCAATATATGACCGGGCATACTTGGACAAAGCTTCGAACTCAGAAACATACTCAAGAACTAATCTTCCACCTTGCTTGAGCTCCACAAACTTCTTGAACAGAACAGACTTCTGAGCTGTAGAGATGAACTTAGCTTCAAATCTAGCTTGGAATTGTTCCCAAGTAATCTCTTCCTCCGCAGTATTGATGGTAATAGAGTTCCACCAATCAGAGGCTCTCCCTTGAAGCTGCCTTGATGCCAACTTCCTCTTAGTTGCATCATCAATTCCCAAATCACCAAATATCCTTCTACAAGCATCTATCCATCTTTGGACCTCAATAGTTGATTCTGTTCCCAAGAAAACCTTTCCTCCAAGAGCAGTGTAGTCCTTACACAACTTAGCAAAATCTACCGGTTTTGGAGTTCGAACTTGAACTCCAACATCCACCGATGGCCCCGGAGCTGGTATCCTTCTCATGATCGAAGTCATCATAGCTTCGAACATAACAGCATAATCAGCAGCCCCTTTAGTGGCACGACCTTCCCTAGCAGCTGGTCTCCCTCTTCGACTCATTCTCAATATCTATAAAAAGGGAATGATTAGAACATCTTGAGAAACAACTGCTTAAAGGACTCAAACTCTACTAATCTACTATATTATATATAGTAGTCATCCATCAAAATTACAATTACGTCTCTCATACGTAGTTACGTCAACGAGCGTTGGGTAAAATCGATTAACCAATGCTCTGATACTAAATGTGACGACCGCCCATGACCCCTGCACCGAATCTAGAGATAGTGCGCTGTAAAGTGTGCCAGGCGACCACGGACGATTGTCAGGGTAAATCAAAACAACAGAATCTATCGTATTACTCACAGCGCATGGACAAAATACAATAGAACATATATATAGTGAAGCTTCACAGAATAGAATCCCATCAATAAATCTTCATAATAGTTGAATACAAACATCTGAATAGTCAATACAACAAGCCTCACTACATATCACTCAGAGAATACAGACAGCGGAACATCCAGTACATATAATAAGAAGATAATATGCAACCCTTCATCTCGTCTTCGATATCAATCCCATGAAAAGCAAGAACAGCACCTGTCACCTGCTACCTAGTCTGCCCGTCCCGAAATGGACGAACAGCCCAAGGCAATAAGAGTTAAAACATAAATCCTTGAGTCAGACAACAGTCTTAGTTAGCAGTAAATTAACTAACAACATACCAAAAGAGCATAAAGGAAAAGGAATAGGAATACAACCCTCCCACTCCAACCTCATTCTACAGTGATAGCCCCCAGACACACACTAAGCAGAAGCAAACATAGCAAAGCATACAATTTAAAGTAAAGCAATTATCACTCGAGTCAAGGGCGATGTTTTCCAAGTACAAACCCCCAAGGCCTAAACCAAGATCAGATAAGCACCTAGAAAATACCGCTCTTGAGACCGAATGACGATACAACCAAACATCCATGACTCTGGCTACCACTGTTATCACTGCTTCGGTATCACCGTTAATTGAATGACCGGCACATTCTTTCAGCCGTCCGTCAAGGGCTAATGGTAACCCCAGTTCTAGACATAACTCCCGCACGTCATCGTGACCCATGCCTAGGACTATCGAATCTGCCCAGAGTACTCGACCATCAACAGTTGGTCGTTGGGACTATCGAATCTGCCCAAACGTACTCTTGCTTAGAGCATGCTAGAACCTTCAACAACGATGAGACCCAAGCCTCCTAGTCATCCTCATTGACGACCATTCTCATATCCATCCATTATCCTCAACTCGAACCATTTCACCGAGTTATCAACATGCTTGGAATGATCCCGTCTGGATTAAACCAAGTCTTCGTCACATAATGCCTTGCTTCATCACATCCTCGCAAAGCCTCATTCCAACATCACATCATCAAATCTATGCATAAGAGCTTCATCATCCCGCTACATATGCCACGAGCAGCTTTCCCAATTCAAGAGCCTTTCCCTTAGCCTTTGAATCATCTTCGGTCTAAATCAAATCATCAATCATCTAATTCATAGCAATCAACCAAGTCAAACATTAATCCAAACAATCAAGCATTCTAATATGATCTAAGTAGACAATTATCATAATAATGGCAATTTCGTAATTAAGAAGTTGAGAGTCTAACAAGCATGAAAACATGAGAAATATCTCTACAATCTTGATGAATGAACTTGCATAGGTTAACACTTAGTAAAATGGTTGTCAAATCATCACGAACAATGGATCTACATGGATCTACACTTAGGATGAAGAAAATGCATGGAAATCACTATTTTTACACCAAATCGAACCAACAATCCGATATATTCCTTTGGATCCGTGTGAGAGATAATCACCTAAACAACCTCAAATCTACACGCTTCAGATCTGGACAGCGAAGGATCAAGCTTGATCTATCACGAATCCGCTTCAAACGATGAAATCTCACTTCAAAGGATGAAGATCTTCAATCTAAGCTCTTGAATCTTCAATTTGATCTTCGATATGGATGGAAGGAATCACTAGATTAGAGTGGAGAAAAGAAGTGAAGAAGTGTAGAAGTCGAGCTCTCAAAATGGCAGCACTTCGTCGCTTCAAAATCCGGATCCCAAAAATGAAGCCAACCCCTTCTATTTATAGGTAGAAAAACCCCTAACTCGGCCGTCTCCATAAGTCGTCTCCGACTTATCTCCCTCCGACTTACGACCTACCGACTTAGCAGAGGCTCCGACTTAACAGCTCTACCGAGTTACGCCTTAACAACATAACAACTACGACATAACGCTATACCGACCTACGACTTATAACATAGCAGCTTTGCCGATCTATCAGGATAAGACTCAACTCCTAAGTCGTCTATGTCTTATGTCGGCCACTACCTTAACTCGGTCACGACTCAACTGAGTTACAACTTAACTTCTAGACTTAGGTCGCTCACATCCTATCTCCTAAGTCGTTAACTCGGTCAGCCGACTTAACACTTAACTCAAAACCTTAAGTCGTCTACAATCCTAAGTCGTCTCAATATTTTAAGTCGGTCAACCACACTTCCTTAACTCGGTTAATTCCTTAAGTCGGCAACTCGACCCAGACTTATCCCTTAACTCGTCCAAACCGACTTAGGACTTAGAAAAATTCCGAACGACTCATCAACAATGAAACCAATTGTCAACTGTTTTACGATGTTTCGATCCGTAAAATACGGGTCGTTACAAAATCAATTTCAATTTCAATTAGAATTCGTAAATCAACATTTCGTTAGTCTTTCTAAATCAATTTCCAAAATTACATCTCATAACTTCCCAAATTCCTTTTAAAATTTATATAATTCAATTTCAAAGTTTCAATTTTAAAACAATTCAAATATTCATTGAATTTCGTATATAAGTTCATTCCAAAATCATTTAACTTAATTTATCGTTCAAATCGATTTAAACTCAATTATCGATTTCATTCGATATTCATTCAATTAATTTATCATTAAAACAATTTCAATTAAATTTCCAATCTATTACATTACTTCCTTAAGTTCAACTTATTATATCAAGCTTACAAATTGATTTTAGATTAAATTTGTCGAATCCAATTCTTTAAATTACAAGTCTTCCATTTGTTTCAATAAAACGCATTTTATTTCTTATCAAAGAAATTCATTTCATTTATTATTTACTTAGTTACAAATTTCAAAACTCAATTAAAGAAACTTAGTTTCACTTATTCAAAAATTCACTTTCTCTTAAGAAGAAAAAATTTCAATTTAATTTAATCATTAAATAATTCAATCTTATTCAATTATCAAATAATTTCAAATCTTAATTATTACTGAATTATAAACAATTTCAAAACTTAATTATTTCTAATTTTAACTTAATTATTAATAATTTCCAAAACTTAATTATTACTAATTTCAAAATTTAATTTTTAACAATTCCAAAACTTCATTATTAATCAATTTAAATTTAAACAATGTTCTTCGTCAATTACTACGTTAATATTTGGTTCAAATTACAAATATTCACATTTTTCATTCATTCGAATTTAAATTCCAAATTTTATTCAAAACCATATTATTAGTCAAATAAAACTTTATTTTATTTTAAATCAAAACATTGACCAATCGGGTTTAATTTAATTTTCTATCCTAAGTCAAGGTTTATTTGGGTATTTATCATTTCAACCCGATTCCATTTCAATTCAAAAATCAAAGCATACAAAGGGAACTTGCAGTGTGATAACCGGGATGGTGTCAAAGTAAATAAACAAGCAATAACATCCATACATAATAATTCAACAGCTATTCAAATAATCCAGAAATAATCATATTAATTTACATTTGTTATTTATGCAAATTAATATAATTATTCCTAGAATCTACACTATCATTTCATGTAGATTAAAGATTATTACATTACGGTTTTTCACTTATCATTTCACTTAAATTTTATACTACAACAATTAATCCAATATACGTTCAAAGGTTCAACGTGTAATTAATCAAATTCCTATGTGTCCATTAACTTAATAATTAAAAGGGGTCATATTTAACTAATCAATATTCATCATATGAAGGGGTCAAGTTTAACTAATCAACATTCAACATATATAATTCATTTTCATTTGTTAACTATCCTATATCAATTTCAACTTGCAAATTATTTATCACTTAACAATAACAATTAATATTCAATTTAACATCACATAGCAATCATTCATCAAACCAAACTTGCATAAGAATATAGTCGTGAAAATTAATTCACCTTTCATGGATAAAGAAATTTGACCCAAAGCAAGAAGAAGCACGAAAGAAGTCGGTACAACACGAACAAACAGAACACTGTAAATATCGATAAAGAGACGATATTAATTCAATGAACGTTTATATAATTTATAGAATTATATAATTGCGCTTACCAATAATGGAGAAACGAAGGCTGAGGGATTTGATGCTGATGCAAAATGAGAAGCTTCAAGCGGTTGCTGTAACAACAACAGAGGAGAAAAATGGTTACTATATTTCAATAACAAATAGATTTTGCGAATATACTTTTCAGCAACAATTTGAAAATGACAGTGCACTGCCATTATTGCATAAAGCAACAGTACACTGCCAACTCTATTTATTTTCTTTTCCCCTCTTTTCAAAACCGAAGTTGCTACTATCTTTTTTTTCTCACTTTCTTTCCTCTCACAGCAAGCACCAAATTTTACACACGGGCACACAATATACATGCACACGCTTAATGTACACAGCATGGGCGAAAGTGGCACAGTGAAAAGCGCCGGCTATGTTCAGGGCGGAACGCCGGAGGAGTGTGCGCAGGCTAGGGAGCAGTCAGAGTAAGGGCTGTCGGCTGAGACTATGCCACAGGCGTCTCGGTTTGGTCAGGGGTGGTGCGCGACGAGTGATGGCGCCGGAAAATGGAGGCTCGGTGTTTGTGGGGAGGGCTGCCTCGGTGTGCGTGGTGAAGGTGGAGAGAGGTGGTGGCACACAGTGAAGGGGACGAAGTGGTGAGGCGCGGTCGGACTGGGTGTGGGCGAGTTGGTGCGATGGCCGAAATGGGGAGTTGCGGTCTGGAGAAGGGTTTTAGGGAAGGTGGTGCAGTCGGTTGGTGGTGGCTCAGCGTGGTCGGCGTAGGTGGGATGGGTGACGTGCGGTGGAGAGGAAGGGCAGTGCGTATGCAAGTAAATGTGAAGTGTTGGTTCTCTTTTGCAACTCACGTTTTTCTCTTTATAGAGAAAAGAAGGAAAAAAAATGGGGAAGGAGAAGCATTGGATAAAGATGAAGGAAGGAAAAAGATGTTCATTCCTGACAAAGATGTGCGGCAAGTCTTTTATTTGGTTTATATTTATTTGTTTGTTGAAGTTTGATGCTCAGTAAATTCTCCTTGTAAACCACAAAGCCTTTCCACTTCCCATACGACACAACTATTTCCAAGGTAACCCCATCTTCCAACTACCATATTTATTTCTTCCAGCAGAAATTTTATTTTCAAATTTTTGAATGGATCCGGGCTACAATTTGGGCTGAATATTATTTAACCGGTCCATCCAGAACCGTTAAACTATCGCGACTATTTTTACATCGGACTCCGATTTGCGTGAATAGATATATCATTTTGATCAGCGCGACGAGGCGCTTCCGACAGTACACAGATAATTGTGATACGATAGTTTTATAAAAAAAATCAATTTTTCGCTGCTTAAATTGTTCGTTTTGCAAAACAATTTAAATGGAACAGTCGATGACAGTTTCTGACAAAACGAACTACATCATCTTGCACAAAATAATTTTTACAACATAACTGTGTAAAATATTTGGATTTGAAAGATAAATTTTACGCAGCTTTATATGAACTGATATACAGTAAAACGCGAACGAAATTTACTGTAATATTTTGCGACGAAACTTTTTCTATGTTCATATCTAACTAGATGTATCTTATAAATAAAGTTTGGACGTTAATTGAGATCGCTTATAAATTCCAAATTTTTTTTTATTGAAACGATGGATTTAAAATTTTAAATTGGGTCGGAAATTCAGGGTCGTTACAATCTCCCCCACTCAAAACTTTTCGTCCTCGAAAAGGAACGAGACGAGTAAGGTAGGAATGAAATAAGCAGAAAAGTTAAGATAGATTTTAAGAGATTTGTGAATTATACCTGAAATTAGTAATTCGGGGTTTGAATCCCGAATACTATCCTCAGTCTCCCATGTGCAATCTTGCTCATCTGCACTCCATTGGACTTTGACGAGATTCACCGACTTCCTTCTAAGTTGCTTTGTCTCATGATCTACTATCCGAAGTGGCTTTCGCTCAATAGTCAAGTCACGCTCAATAACTATCTCTTCCAACTGAGCAGTAGGGATCGTCATAGATGGATCGTGCACAACTTTGTGAAGATGTGAGACATGGAATACATTGTGCACCCCGGCGAACTTCTCTGGTAATGCAACTATATAGGCCAATGTTCCGACTCTTTCCGTAATCTCAAACGGACCAACAAATCTGGGAGCTAGCTTCCCTTTCCTTCCAAATCGAACAATATTCTTCAAAGGCGACACTTTCAGAAATACTTTGTCTCCTATACTGAATTCGAGATCTCTTCTCCTTCTGTCAGCATAGCTCTTCTGTCTATCCTATGCCGTCTTTATCTTCTTTCTGATTTCTTCGACTTTTTCAGAGGCTTCCATAATTACTTCTGGACCAAGCACTAATCTATCTCCAGACTCAATCCAACAAGCTGGCGATTTGCACGGCCGTCCATATAAGGCTTCGAACGGTGCCATACCAATGCTTGCCTAGTTGATTAAATATGATTAATTCAAATTTAAATATACTTATTCAAATTTGAAATTTAATTTCTTTACCTGGTAACAATTATTATAAGTGAATTCAACAAAGTGAAGATGGTCTTCCCAGGATCCACCAAAGTCAATAATACAAGCTCGGAGAAGGTCTTCCAAAATCTGATTCACCCTCTCAGTTTGGCCATCTGTCTGAGGATGATATCCTGTGCTCAGATTCAGTTTGGTGCCTAAAGTATCCTGAAATGCTTTCCAGAATTTACTGGTGAAAATAGGATCTCGATCGCATACAATACTAGATGGTACACCATGAAGTTTAACAACTTATCTCATGTATATCTCGGCCAAACTCGAAGCTATACGAGTGGACTTGACTGGAATAAAGTGAGCGGACTTCGTCAGTCTATCGACAATCACCCATATGCTTTCGTTACCCTTTCTAGTCCTTGGCAGTCCATCAATAAAGTCCATAGAAATTTGCTCCCATTTCCAACCTGGAATCTCTAGAGGTTGAAGTAAACCTGTTGTCTTCCCGTGATCAGCTTTAACTTGCTGGCAAGTTGTGCATCTGCTGACATAGGTGGAAATATCGCGCTTCATTCCACTCCACTAATATAGCTTCTTCATATTTTGGTACATTTTAGTGACACCGGGATGAAATGAAAGCGAAGATTTATGGTTTTCTCTTAGCACTTCCTGTCTAAGACCATCAACATTAGGAACACAAATTCGATTATCAATTCTCAAGACTCCATTACTATCAACATGTGCACCCAGTTTATTATCAGCATTTCCAACTCTTCCAAGAACTATTTCTTTGATGCGATAAAGCAAAGTGTCCTCATATTGCTTGGCTATAATACGATCCATAAGAGCCGGGGAGACGGAAAGCTGGAATAACATCCTTTCAACAAGATTACAACATATCATAGCTTGGTTTCTACTCAAAGCATCGGCTACGGCATTTGCTTTTCCCGGAGTGTAATTAATATCAAGATCATATGCAGCTAGAAATTCGAGCCATCGGACTTGTCTCTGATTCAAATCCTTTTGTGAGAAAATATATCTCAATGACTTATGGTCAGTGAATAACTCGAATTTCGTTCCCAATAGATAGTGCCTCCATAGCTTAAGAGCAAATACAACCGCAAGAAGTTCTAAATTGTGAGTTGCGTAATTTGCTTCATGGGTCTTTAACTGACGACCAGCATAAGCAATAACCTTTCCTTTCTGCATTAAAACTGCTCCTAATCCATCACGGCAGGCATCAGTATAGACGGTCAATCCTTCGCTACCGTCAATAACTGTAAGAACTGGGGCAGAGGTCAACTTTCGCTTCATCTCATTGAAAGCTGCTTCGCACTTTTCACTCCAAATAAATTTCACATTCTTTCTGGTCGGTGCGGTAAGTGGTGCGGCAATACGAGCAAAGTTTTCTATAAATCTGCGATAATAGCCGGCCAAACCAAAGAAACTGTGGATATCTGTAGTAGTTTTGGGGGTCTCCCAATCCTGCCAATTCCAAAGATTCGAATTAAGATATTGATAAGTTGTTTTGATAGAATTGACAAGTAAGAATAGAACTTACATTGATTACGGCGATCTTAGCTGGATCGACCGAAATCCCATTCTCCGAGACAATATAGCCAAGAAACCGAACTTCATCCTTCCAAAAGTGGCATTTTGAAAACTTGGCTTTAAGCTGATGACTGCGAAGAGTTTCAAGAACAAAAGCCAAATGTGACCTATGCTCTTTCTCATCCTTAGAGAAGACAAGAATATCATCGATGAAAACAAGAACAAACTTGTCAAGAACATCCCGGAAAACTCTATTCATTAAGTCGACGAAATAAGCTGGAGCATTAGTAAGACCGAACGGCATAACCAGCCATTCAAAGAAACCATTTTCAGTCCGGAATGCTGTTTTAGGAATACTCTCCTCAGCAATTCTGAGTTGGTGAAAGCCAGTAGCCAGATCGAGTTGAGAGAATACTTTAGCTCCATGGAGCTGGTCGAATAGATCGTTGATGCGGGGCATCAGATATCTGTTCTTGTGTGTGAGCTTGTTCAGCTCTCTATAGTCCACACACATTCTGAGAGAGCCGTCTGACTTTGTGACAAATACAACTGCAGCTCCCCATTCCGAATGACTGTGCCGAATCAAGACTTTAGAAAATAAATCTTCAATCTAAGCATTAAGTTCTGCCTTCTCTTTAGGAGCCATTCTCCTGGGAGGGAGAACTACTGGTCGGGCACCAGGAATAAGATCAATGCGGAATTCGATTTCCCGCGGAGGTGGTAGAGAATTTACTTCTCCAAACACATCCGAAAAGAATTGAACAACTGGAGTAGAGCTTAGTTCATTTGGATGAGAGTCAAGAGAGAATATAAAACTCCCAGCACATTCTTGAGGTGATTTACCTTTAATAACTAAAGGTATACTCTTGTCGTCAATTAGAGAGATGGTTCGAGATTTGCAAGAATAACGGCTTCGAATTTTTGTAGCCAGTCAACACCTAATAGGATATCGAATGCCTCGAATCCAAGGACATAAAAATCCCAAGTGAAACGGTGCATGCCATACATAAGCATGACATATTTGCATACCCTTTTGAGGTTAGCGGGTCCTCCAATGGGATTTGATACACATAAGAAAGTAGATGCAAGGATGGGTTCTAAACCAAGTTTATTTCACAAATCAATAGATATGAAACTATGTGTTGCTCCGGTATCAAATAGAACTTTAACGGGTAAAGTATGCAACATAAAAGTACTTTGTAATGTACCTTGGTTATCAATCGGAGCAGGTGGGGTAGGAGTATCACGGGTGGAGAAGTCATAGCAAATACTCCAGCCGTCTTTCCCTTTTTATACAAAGGACAATCCTTCTTGAAATGGCCCGGCTGCAGACATACATGACAGAGGTCGTTCCTGGTATTCTGAGGTGGCGGAATAGCGGCGCTGGCAGATTATGGACAACTGTTGGCGTAGTGACCCTTCTGGTCGCACTTGAAACAAGTGATGAGGGATAAGTCAATGGACTTTTTCTGAGAATAGCCAAGCCCGGTTGTCTTCTACCAGATCTTCTTCTGTTGCTCAAAGTTTGGCTTCCTCTTCCCAGTCTAACTAGAAGATGGCTGTGTAACTGGAGCCTTGGTGGCTGGTGTTCCCTTCGGCATTCCCTCGTATCGAAGAGCAAAATCCATTAACTCAGTGAAAGTTCCATGGACATGAGCGGTGAGTAGCTCGTAATACTCTGGGCGTGCGCCATGTATGAACTTCTCATTCTTAAGCAAAGGTGTGTCAATCAAACCGGGTCCGAACTTAGATAGTTCGTTGAATTCCCTTTCATACTCAGTGAAGGTCATGTTGCCTTGCTTGAGATCCATAAAAGACCGATAGAGTTGGGCCTTCCCAGTAGTTGGCATCCACTGAGCCGTAAAGGAATCCCTATTACAAGTGATATGAAAACGAATTAAAAATTTTGACGAGATAAGAGGAATTTTATTTAGTTGGAATTTTAGATAGATTACTACCTAAACTGGGCCCAAGTGATGGTTTCCTCATCAGTTCGAGAAGTGACTGACCCCCACCAATCATGTGCAGCATCCTGAAGCTGCCAAGCGGCCAACTTACGCTTCTGAGCATCTGTGATCTCCAAGCCAGTAAATATCCTTTCCAAACTCTTTAGCCATTGTTGTGCTTCGATAATACTCACGGAGCTAGTAAATTTGACTCCTCCAAGCTGAGTGTACTCCTTGCTAAGAGTGGAGAATCGGACTGCGGGAGCTGGAGCATGTGGACCAGGAGCATTTCCACCCCTTCCTCCTCTAACATTTCTTCTGGTAGCCATCCTGGAATACCAAAAGTGATTTAGAATCAAAGATAGGAATTTATAGAACTTAAGGAAATTCTACTCAAATGAATTCAATATAAAGGATGAATCAAGGGTGTGGATTCTGAAATGATTCTCCTCATTCTAGGGTATATTACCCTATCTCTAATGAGCTTTAAAACTCCACAGGCTAAGGTTGTCGGGAACCAAAGCTCTGATACCAACTGAAACAACCCGTATATTTGGACCATTTAAATTGACAATAATCCATACATGTCAACTTAAATAGTAAAAAACACGAATCATTAATGGAGTATATGTATATAAATGAGAATCATCACAGAATCACAGAAAATATAACATAACAGAATAGTGCAGTGGAAATACAACATAGTCATAAGAGTAGTTCATGAAGTTACCCATAAATACAACAATGTCTCAAATAAAAGAAATAGAACAACATAGATATCCAATAGTCCAAATAGAAAGAACAATACTGATAAGATAACATAGTGATAATCTTCGGTCTTTAACTCCAAATAGAACAACAACAGCAATCCTCAGTCTGATCCGTGCATAAGCACAAAGAAACACTCGAATTAGGACATATATTCTTATACAGATAATATGATTCAGAATATGAAATAACAATAACTTAAAGATGAATGGAATAAACATCTTCAGGATCCGTTAAACTATCTATACATAGTAGTGTACGATAAATAGATAATGTCTAACAGTAAAGTAAAATATCAAGATAGTGTTAAGGCATCACCATTATTCCCCTTAACACATTTTATATAACATTATAGACTATACAGTACTGTAAACTCCACCGTAAACTAGTGGGATATCAGGGATTACTCCATAGGTATAATATAAATCAAATTCGTAGTGGTCGCGAATACGGGAATACAAGTATGACAAGGCACATGAGGCAATACCCAAGGTAGTGAAACTACCGTTTGCATGATCCGGACTGGTGAGAACGCATCGTCGCAATGATCGTAACACCGCAAAACAACACTCCCAAATCAAGGGTGCGCACCAATCAATCACAAAGTAATGAGTAGTTTAAGAAGAAGTGTGTTCGCTCGAGGTAGCTAACCCCATTTGGCCCGGCACGGCTCCTGTTTTAGTCATTTCCAATTTGACACCAATGTCATGGCTATCCATTATCGTCCTCTTTCTTCAATCATCAACGTACATCATTCCAACCACTTCATTCTGGATCACACTCCGCGCATAGTTATTAAAGTGGTTTTCGGTTTAGACAGTGAGTATGTCCCTAACCGGTTCCGGTTCCTTTAATAACCTTCGTAACTATAACACCGATTGGTCGTTAATATATTTCAAAACCAAATCAATTTCAATTTCAATTAGAATTCGTAAATCAACATTTCGTTAGTCTTTCTAAATCAATTTCCAAAATTACATCTCATAATTTCCCAATTTCATTTTAAAATTTCTATAAATCAATTTCATTTTAAAATTTCTATAATTCAATTTCAAAGTTTCAATTTTAAAACAATTCAAATATTCATTGAATTTCGTATATAAGTTCATTCCAAAATCATTTAACTTAATTTATCGTTCAAATCGATTTAAACTCAATTATTGATTTCATTCGATATTCATTCAATTAATTTATCATTAAAACAATTTCAATTAAATTTCCAATCCATTACATTACTTCCTTAAGTTCAACTTATTATATCAAGCTTACAAATTGATTTTAGATTAAATTTGTCGAATCCAATTCATTAAATTACAAGTCTTCCATTTGTTTCAATAAAACGCATTTTATTTCTTATCAAAGAAATTCATTTCATTTATTATTTACTTAGTTACAAATTTCAAAACTCAATTAAAGAAACTTAGTTTCACTTATTCAAAAATTCACTTTCTCTTAAGAAGAAAAAATTTCAATTTAATTTAATCATTAAATAATTCAATCTTATTCAATTATCAAATAATTTCAAATCTTAATTATTACTGAATTATTAACAATTTCAAAACTTAATTATTTCTAATTTTAACTTAATTATTAATAATTTCCAAAACTTAATTATTACAAATTTCAAAACTTAATTTTTAATAATTCCAAAACTTCATTATTAATCAATTTAAATTTAAATAATGTTCTTCATCAATTACTACATTAATATTTGTTTCAAATTACAAATATTCACATTTTTCATTCATTTGAATTTAAATTCCAAATTTTATTCAAAACCATATTATTAGTCAAATAAAACTTTATTTTATTTTAAATCAAAACATTGACCAATCGGGTTTAATTTAATTTTCTATCCTAAGTCAAGGTTTATTTGGGTATTTATCATTTCAACCCGAATCCATTTCAATTCAAAAATCAAAGCATACAAAGGGAATTTGCAGTGTGATAACTAGGATGGTGTCAAAGTAAATAAACAAGCAATATCATCCATACATAATAATTCAATAGTTATTCAAATAATCCCGAAATAATCATATTAATTTACATTTGTTATTTATGCAAATTAATATAATTATTCCTAGAATCTACACTATCATTTCATGTAGATTAAAGATTATTACATTACGGTTTTTCACTTATCATTTCATTTCAATTTTATACTACAACAATTAATCCAATATACGTTCAAAGGTTCAACGTGTAATTAATCAAATTCCTATGTGTCCATTAACTTAACAATTAAAAGGGGTCATATTTAACTAATCAATATTCATCATATGAAGGGGTTGAAATGACCCTCCTATTTCTACTCTAATTCCATAAGGATTTTTTTTTTAAGGTAAAGAGGATATATATATATATAGATAGATATATCATCCATTGCAATTATAATTCTCAGGGTCAATATCTTTTTCCAATAAACCTAATATATCCAGGATCACAATAATCAACCAATATAAATATATCAGTACATTCACAAAAATAAGCACACACATGTGAGGATGTGTATGCCTCTCTTGTTTGAATCAGAGTTCTGGAAAACAAGAGGATATTGGATTGCTGATTTTTTTTGACCAAACAATCCACTGGAAACATATACTTTAGTCTGTTTATCCTAACTAAGAAGTGATCAAGTAATAATCAGTGGAAAGCAAGCTTTTCATATAGATGTTTGTGTTAAAGTCTGAATAGTATCAAACTCAGGCTAAAAGAAAGCGGGTCATAAGAGAACACAAGCAACATCTAGGCGTAATGGAAACGCGCCTAACTTATACACGAGAGGTCACTAGTTCGAGTACTATGCTGGTTGGTTCAAACACAATTTTTGTTTTTCATTTTTTTCTTCTGTACAGTTTGGAACCTGTTATCTACCTATATCTGTACTTATATACTTTATTTTTGCCTATGTTCTATCATACAAAACAATAATTCTTGCTTAATTATTTTTGTAACCCATTCCTACAACCTGGAAGGCTTCATGATTGATGTAAATTAAGGGCCTGTTGCTTGGGTTTTGTAAATGATAGAAGTGTTTATCATTATCTAGGTTTGAATTTCTTCTCACAAAATCTGTCTGGAATTAAGAATGCATTTGGTTAGAATCTGAATGAAATTCAGATTTTTATCACAAATACAAAGGAAAAGGTGTGGTAATTTTTGCACTAAACATGTTTATGTGCATATATATCTGCAACTATTTGGATCAGGCTTACAATTCCCTTATTACAAATCCTTTCTTTAAAAATTTAGGACATGAGACATTTGTGTGAAACAAGTTTAATTATGGGAACCTTGCAGCCATATAAAACATTCAACCTATGCCTATTTTCTTTTGTATACATATGCCATGGTAGAAAATAAAACCATTTAATTTTCTGAGATTCAACTATCTAGATTTTCCAAAACTTAAATCCTTTCCAAAGACTCAAGATTGATTAATACATTTATAAAATGTAATCATTCGATTTTAACATGGGGTTCTTGCTAAATCCACTTACAAGATTTGATTAAATTTTTTTTTTAACATAACAGATATTTAACTTGGTTCATAGATTCGAGATACAAGTCAATCTCTTAATAAAATACCTAACAAAATATCCATCCAATATTCAACACTTAATACAAGTAGCAATTTAAATTGTCAATACATGCAGATTTCAACATTTAGGCTCTTATCTATCTAAGCTTAGCATGCTATATCTTTTTCTCAAAGCCTTGCTCCTACTCCTACTTAGTTGCTGCAATCCCTGAAAAAGCATTTGAAACTGCCTCATTTTAAATGAGACACCCTAGATGCCATTAGCACACTAGGGTCAGACACATGTCTGGTATGAGAAAGCTCACAAAAATAATTAGTTAATTAGGTTAAAGTCAAGTTAAGTACATATACAGAAAGTTCAGCCCTTTGGAATCAGGCAAATACTTGTGTGCATGCTCTGTGTCATTGTGCATGTGCACACTTTAATTTTCTTTCCAGAGACTACATATATAAATATGGCACATACATTCAAGCATACAATTCGATCATAGTCAAACAATCATTCATACCAAACAGGAAAATAACCAATATGAGTTAAATCATTTATTCAATTCTCATATTTCAAATCTGGGAAAAACTCTAGTTTTCTCATCATCTCAAGTATTATTCCCTGGGTATATTTATCTATCCTTGGTCTCATCTGCAATATTTATGAATCAATGGACACACTGTAATGAACTAATTCACTCCATTACACAAAGATCTCAGGACTTAAACAAGCCATGTGTCAACTTGTGTTACTCAAGCACACAAGTCATTCCTGCAGTGTTCTTGACCCCAATTTCCTAATCAGGTTTAAGTTAATAATAACTCTTTTGATTTTTCATGACAAAACCATTCAGTGATTCATTTCATTAGCTAAAAACATCCATAACATGACATCTCATATTATTCATGACCATACATAGGCAAACAAGCAAACAACCATTGGTGATTATAAACTAAGGTTCTGTATACATATATATATTCATCCTGGTATTTAAAAGGAGTTTAGGCAACTAACATTGGCTTATGGTTTCTGGGGGAGTTTTTCTTTTGCAAACATTTGTGCTTGAGTTAAACTCAGGATGACCTGGTTTCACTGAATCACAAAATTTTGTTTGCTATGCATTTTATTGAATCAGGAGCATCAGCACATAGGCAACCCTATTGCACCCCTAATTACTTTCTATTTCAAGCCTCAGCACTTATACATGAGTATATTGCAGCTCAACATTATTTACATCTTTCTGGGTTGAGCCAAAACCAATACTACTTGCCTATTCTCAACATTTTATTTTCTGGGTATTTGTTTATATCCCTAAACATTAACATATCAGAGATCTGAGTGTATAAAACAGATATGTATACTAACAACACATAAAACTTTGTTATAATAAAACAAGTGATCAACCAAAGAGAATCAAAACATTTTCAGATTTAAATTCACAGATAAACATTCATATATGAAAATATTCTTTTAAGAAAAATACTTTTAACTGGCTGCCTACATTAGGACTTATTGCCTTAGATTTTTGAGTGAGTTTTCTCACCTAGCTCTCTTCTTTGTTTCCTTAATTAATTGATGAGCTTCTGCCCTTAGCCTCAAGCTCTCTTCCTTCCCTTGTCTTATAATTTCTATGGTGTTGTTTTTTTTTTCAAAATTCTTTTCTGAGGAGGAGAGGAGGCTGCTGCATATACATGTATATATATACAGGGTCTCTCTTAGGGTTTTGGGTATTGGCTAAGGCCATTTTTGCCCACCAGAAAAATCATGTTATCTGCATTTTAAACCCAAAGTTTTACCCTTCCCGGCTTAATTTGGGTGAAGAGAAAAGTGGTTACACATTTTTTTCCAGAAATTTGCTTTTCAGAAAATACTTTTCCCCTTGTCTACAATCATGCTAAAAATGTGACTTGATTTTGTTATTTATTAAATACTCTTTTCTAATTCTGCCTATACCAAGCACTTCCCTGTTTTATCTTTTTTTTTCTTTCTATTTTTAGCTTTCATGCAAATGGTATGTACTTCCTTCATTTATTTATAAGAGGATTTTTCCTTTTTATATCTTCATTCTTTTTATTTCTGCTTATATTAAAATATGTCTGTATATTTTATTTCACTAGTTTAAACTCTAGTATTTTATTAACACATATATATTTATATAAGTCTTACTGAAATAATTAGTACACCCACCTATATATTCATACATCATTCTATACTGACACACACATGTACATGTACACTCAAAAATATTCAGTAGCATTCATATATACATTTACTCATGCATACTACTTTTAAGAATTTAATCTACATATATATATATATATATATATATATATTTCCATACACATCAATATGTATGTATTCTTGGAGTTCAGGGTTTTAGCTTATATTCATGTGCATTTCCTGTGCACACATGTACACACACTGATACACTATCAAGCTATATCAATTCCTCCTTCAAAATTTATTTAAAGATTATTTTAAATTTATTTATATTTTCCAGAATAAATTCCTAAAATCTTGGGTCATTACATACACCCCTCCTTTTAGAAATTGTGTCCCACAATTTTCCTAAGCTTAAAATAAATTTTAAACTTAATTCAGAGAACAAGTATATTCTTTACCAAATAGATTCTTAGTTCTATACTAACTAAAAATATATTCATCCAAAATAAAGAAAACAATTAAAATCAGAATTACCTTAATCTGAAAATAGCTTAGGATAATTCATCCTAACTTTGTCTTCTAATTCCCATGTGCAATCACTGGGATCAAGACTCCACTGTACCTTCACAAGTTTCAGAGATTTATTCCTCAACTTCTTCACATCTTTTGCTAAAATTCCCACTGGATCCTTTTCATAAATTAAATTAGGATTTATCTGCACTTGGGTTGGGGTTTCAAGAATTTCTGCCTTGTCATGGACCCATCTTCTCAATTGTGATACATGAAAAACATCATGTATACCTTGCATGTTTTCTGGTAATTCCAACTTATATGCCAAGGGACCAATTCTCTCCAGAATTTTGTATGGTCCAATATATCTTGGGGTTAATTTGCCTTGTTTTCCAAACCTCAGCACATTTTTCATGGGTGAGATTTTGATGAAAACAAAATTTCCCACCTCATATTCTACCTGCCTCCTTCTCATGTCTGCAAATTTCTTTTGCCTATCTTGAGCTGCTGTCATTCTTCTTCTTACCAACTCAATTTTCTCCTTGGTTTCTTGTATGTACTCAGGTCCTAAAATAGACCTTTCTCCTGCTTCTACCCAGCAAACAGGTGACAAACAGGGTTTACCATATAAGGCTTCAAATGGAGCCATTCCTATGGTGCTTTGGTAGCTGTTGTTGTATGTAAATTCAACTAGATGAAGATAATCTTCCCAGTTGCCCCCAAAATCCAGTATACATGCCCTCAACATGTCCTCCAAAACTTTGTTTACCACCTCAGTCTGCCCATCTGATTGAGGATGGTAGGCAGTACTTAAACATAGTTCACTTCCCATTGCTTCTTGAAAGCTTCTCCAGAATTTTGAAGTGAAGATGGTATCCCTATCACTCACAATGGTTTTGGGAATGCCATGTAACTTTACCACTTCTTTTATAAAAATTTGAGCTAGTTTTGGTGCTGTTCTTTCTGACTTGACTGGGATGAAGTGTGCTACCTTGGTTAGCCTATCAACTATCACCCATATACTTGTATTACCTCTCTTAGATCTAGGCAGTCCATCTATGAAGTCCATAGATATGTCTTCCCACTTCCACTGTGGTACACTAAGAGGTTGCATCAACCCTGATGGTCTTTGAGTTTCAGCCTTGACTTGTTGGCAAGTCATACATTTGGCAATGTACTTAGCTATATCAGATTTCATCCCCTTCCACCAGAAGTCTCTTTTCAAATTTTGATACATTTTTGTGTTACCTGGGTGTATGGAGTATTTACTTCTGTGATATTCATTCAATATCTCCTTCTTCAATTCTATGTCCTCTGGTACACACATCCTATTCTGGTATCTCATATAACCATTTTTATCAATGTGGTGATTCATTACTTCCTCCCCTCTTGAGAGGAGCATTCTCTTCTCTAATAAGTGAGCATCTTGTTCTTGCATTTTTCCTACCTTCAGAATTAAATCTGGTTGAAGTGTCATTAAGCTTAACTTCCCTTTATCTTCTTGTGCACCATGCATCTGCTCATTAACGTGCACACAACCCTTCTCCCCAATCTCTAACTCAGTTAGCAAAAATAAGTTTTTAAATTCTTCTATCATCATCATAGCCAATTTAGCATGCTGTCTACTTAGAGCATCTGCAACTTTGTTTGCTTTACCTGGTGTATAAAGTATGTCAAAGTCATAGGCAGCTAAGAACTCCACCCATCTATGTTGCCTCATGTTCAAATCTTTTTGTGAAAACAAATATTTTAGAGACTTGTGGTCAGTGTAAAGTTCAAACTTAGTGCCTAACAAATAATGTCTCCAAAGTTTTAAAGCATATATCACAGCTGCTAATTCGAGATCATGTGTGGCATACCTTACTTCATGGGGTTTAAGTTGTCTGGATGCATATGCAATGACTTGGCCTTGTTGCATCAACACTGCACCCAAGCCAAATCCACTAGCATCAGTGTATACCACTAATTCTTCATTTCCATGTGGTACCTTTAGAATTGGAGCATTCACCAATGCCTCCTTCAACTGTTCAAAAGACTTTTCACATTTTTCTGACCAAACAAAAGCTTGGTTCTTCCTGGTTAGGTTAGTGAGTGGTGTAGAAATTTTTGAAAAATCTTTTATAAACCTCCTATAATACCCTGCCATCCCCATAAATGACCTCACTTCACTCACAGTGCTTGGCCTCTTCCATGCTTGAATAGCCACTACTTTATTGGGGTTCATAGAAATTCCTTTGGCAGATATAACATGGCCAAGAAAATGTACTTCCTCTTTCCAAAACACACATTTTGAAAATTTTGCCTTTAAATCTTTTTCCCTTAATCTAGACAAAACCAGGTGCAAATGATGCTTATGTTCTTCCACTGTCTTGGAATAAATCAAAATGTCATCTATAAAAATAAGCACAAACTTGTCTAAACAATCTCTAAAGGTTCTGTTCATTAAATCTATAAAGTAAGATGGTGCATTGGTCAAGCCAAATGGCATAACCAAAAATTCATACAACCCATACCTAGTGTTAAAGGCAGTGTACTTGATGCTTGATTCTTCCACCTTCATTTGATGAAAACCAGATGCTAAGTCTAGTCTAGAAAATACTTTTGCCCCTGCTAATTGATCAAAAAGATCATCTATTCTTGGCAATGGGTATTTATTTTTAATGGTTACTTTGTTTAATTCTCTATAATCTATGCAGAGTCTTAAGGAGCCATCTTGCTTCTTAACAAATACCACTGGTGCTCCCCAGCAAGAATTACTTGGTCTTATAAAACCCTTTTCTTCCTATTCTTCTAACTGTTTCTTTAATTCTTTTAGTTCATTTGGCCCCATTCTAGTTGGCTTTTTAATCACTGGGCTTGCTCCTGGAACTAGATTGATCTGGAATTCTACTGGTCTATGGTGTGGAATACCCTTGACCTCACCAAACACATCCAAATATTCATTGACTATGGGAATTTCTTCAATGGTTAGTTCACTGAAATCTTTTTCTGAGTCAACTAAATGATATAGTTTTCCTTCCTTAGCTACCTCACATAAAACTGTGATTCTCTGGCCTCTAGAATTTTGCAATGATATGGTGGATGAGTCTAAATTAATTATGGCTTTAAATTGCCTTAACCAGTCTACCCCCAATATAACACCTATATTTGGGTAATTAAAAACATATAAATTGGAAATAAAAATATTTCCTCCTATGTTTAATTCCACATCCACACAAATCATATTTAAAACACTAGAACTCCCCAATGGACTGTGTATATGCAATGGGGTTTCAACCAATATGCAATTCAGTTTTAGCATTTTAACCAATTCATAAGAAATTAAAGAGTGAGTTGCCCCAGTATCATATACTACTGTTATGGGTATGGTACAAATAAGTAATGTACCTTCCACTTGGCTATGGTTTACAGTGTTACTCTCCACTGTGGCTTTGCCTTTTCCTTCCAAATTTGCCAATTTGCCTTGCTGTTTATACTCAGGACAATTCCTCTTCATATGCCCCTCTTTCCCACATAGATAGCATTTGAAAGCTCCTCCTTTCAATTCTGGACATCTTGGTTTGATATGCCCTTCCTTTCCACACTGATGGCACATAATTTTCTTCTTGTTTTCCTTGGCTTGGACATCTCCAGTGCTTTTGTTACTAGCCTCTTCTTTCTTCTTATCATAAGGGTGATACCTCCCCTTACCTTTCTTGCTATTATTGCTCTTAAAATTTCTGAACTTCTCCCTTTCCTTGTCATGCTGCTCCAACCTCAAAGCTAAGTCTATCACATGGTCAAAAGTCTTGTCTGCATAGGGTAACATGGCTCTGCTAAGTCTTGGGTTCAGACCTTTTATGTACCTATCATTTTTAGATGCCTCATCTGCCACAAGCATTGCTCCATATGTGGAAAGCCCCTCAAACTTTTGAGTGTATTCTGTGACAGTCATGGTTCCTTGTCTAAGTCTAATGAATTCTTCTAGCAAGGTAGTCTTTGCTGATGCTGGTACAAACCTTGCTTCCAACATCTCTTTGAATTGATTCCAAGTGATTTCATTCTCATTCCTTCCTGCAATGATTACTTCACACCAGCCTAAAGCTACTCCTTTCAGCTGTCTTGAAGCCACTTGCCTCTTTCTTTGATCATCAAGTTGCATGTCATTGAAAATTCTTTCCAATGTTCTCAACCATGTTTGAATTTCCATGATACTCTCTGTCCCTTCAAAGCTTTTGCCTCCTAAATGAGTATATGTCTTAAGTAATTTTGAGAGTTCTTCATAGGGATTTTCTTGCCTTTGTCCTGCCCCATCCCTAAATGCTCTCACCAAGTCTTGCAGATTGACCATTGGTGGTGCATGGGAAGATCCTGCTCCCTGATTTGGTGGTCTCCCTACCATAGTTTGCTAATAATAATTTACATAGCTGGTCAGTTTGATTGGTAATTTGGTTGTTTCAGTGGTTTTTTTTTCATACTGAACACATTGTTATATATATATATATATATAGTTCCTTTTAATTTTATTTCTATCTAAGAACTTGATCCTTACTTCTACTATGTTAAATAACATAGCTCTGATACCAACTGAAATGACCCTCCTATTTCTACTCTAATTCCATAAGGATTTTTTTTTAAGGTAAAGAGGATATATATATATAGATAGATATATCATCCATTGCAATTATAATTCTCAGGGTCAATATCTTTTTCCAATAAACCTAATATATCCAGGATCACAATAATCAACCAATATAAATATATCAGTACATTCACAAAAATAAGCACACACATGTGAGGATGTGTATGCCTCTCTTGTTTGAATCAGAGTTCTGGAAAACAAGAGGATATTGGATTGCTGATTTTTTTTGACCAAACAATCCACTGGAAACATATACTTTAGTCTGTTTATCCTAACTAAGAAGTGATCAAGTAATAATCAGTGGAAAGCAAGCTTTTCATATAGATGTTTGTGTTAAAGTCTGAATAGTATCAAACTCAGGCTAAAAGAAAGCGGGTCATAAGAGAACACAAGCAACATCTAGGCGTAATGGAAACGCGCCTAACTTATACACGAGAGGTCACTAGTTCGAGTACTATGCTGGTTGGTTCAAACACAATTTTTGTTTTTCATTTTTTTCTTCTGTACAGTTTGGAACCTGTTATCTACCTATATCTGTACTTATATACTTTATTTTTGCCTATGTTCTATCATACAAAACAATAATTCTTGCTTAATTATTTTTGTAACCCATTCCTACAACCTGGAAGGCTTCATGATTGATGTAAATTAAGGGCCTGTTGCTTGGGTTTTGTAAATGATAGAAGTGTTTATCATTATCTAGGTTTGAATTTCTTCTCACAAAATCTGTCTGGAATTAAGAATGCATTTGGTTAGAATCTGAGTGAAATTCAGATTTTTATCACAAATACAAAGGAAAAGGTGTGGTAATTTTTGCACTAAACATGTTTATGTGCATATATATCTGCAACTATTTGGATCAGGCTTACAATTCCCTTATTACAAATCCTTTCTTTAAAAATTTAGGACATGAGACATTTGTGTGAAACAAGTTTAATTATGGGAACCTTGCAGCCATATAAAACATTCAACCTATGCCTATTTTCTTTTGTATACATATGCCATGGTAGAAAATAAAACCATTTAATTTTCTGAGATTCAACTATCTAGATTTTCCAAAAATTAAATCCTTTCCAAAGACTCAAGATTGATTAATACATTTATAAAATGTAATCATTCGATTTTAACATGGGGTTCTTGCTAAATCCACTTACAAGATTTGATTAAATTTTTTTTTAACATAACAGATATTTAACTTGGTTCATAGATTCCAGATACAAGTCAATCTCTTAATAAAATACCTAACAAAATATCCATCCAATATTCAACACTTAATACAAGTAGCAATTTAAATTGTCAATACATGCAGATTTCAACATTTAGGCTCTTATCTATCTAAGCTTAGCATGCTATATCTTCTTCTCAAAGCCTTGCTCCTACTCCTACTTAGTTGCTGCAATCCCTGAAAAAGCATTTGAAACTGTCTCATTTTAAATGAGACACCCCAGATGCCATTAGCACACTAGGGTCAGACACATGTCTGGTATGAGAAAGCTCACAAAAATAATTAGTTAATTAGGTTAAAGTCAAGTTAAGTACATATACAGAAAGTTCAGCCCTTTGGAATCAGGCAAATACTTGTGTGCATGCTCTGTGTCATTGTGCATGTGCACACTTTAATTTTCTTTCCAGAGACTACATATATAAATATGGCACATACATTCAAGCATACAATTCGATCATAGTCAAACAATCATTCATACCAAACAGGAAAATAACCAATATGAGTTAAATCATTTATTCAATTCTCATATTTCAAATCTGGGAAAAACTCTAGTTTTCTCATCATCTCAAGTATTATTCCCTGGGTATATTTATCTATCCTTGGTCTCATCTGCAATATTTATGAATCAATGGACACACTGTAATGAACTAATTCACTCCATTACACAAAGATCTCAGGACTTAAACAAGCCATGTGTCAACTTGTGTTACTCAAGCACACAAGTCATTCCTGCAGTGTTCTTGACCCCAATTTCCTAATCAGGTTTAAGTTAATAATAACTCTTTTGATTTTTCATGACAAAACCATTCAGTGATTCATTTCATTAGCTAAAAACATCCATAACATGACATCTCATATTATTCATGACCATACATAGGCAAACAAGCAAACAACCATTGGTGATTATAAACTAAGGTTCTGTATACATATATATATTCATCCTGGTATTTAAAAGGAGTTTAGGCAACTAACATTGGCTTATGGTTTCTGGGGGAGTTTTTCTTTTGCAAACATTTGTGCTTGAGTTAAACTCAGGATGACCTGGTTTCACTGAATCACAAAATTTTGTTTGCTATGCATTTTATTGAATCAGGAGCATCAGCACATAGGCAACCCTATTGCACCCCTAATTCATTTCTATTTCAAGCCTCAGCACTTATACATGAGTATATTGCAGCTCAACATTATTTACATCTTTCTGGGTTGAGCCAAAACCAATACTACTTGCCTATTCTCAACATTTTATTTTCTGGGTATTTGTTTATATCCCTAAACATTAACATATCAGAGATCTGAGTGTATAAAACAGATATGTATACTAACAACACATAAAACTTTGTTATAATAAAACAAGTGATCAACCAAAGAGAATCAAAACATTTTCAGATTTAAATTCACAGATAAACATTCATATATGATAATATTCTTTTAAGAAAAATACTTTTAACTGGCTGCCTACATTAGGACTTATTGCCTTAGATTTTTGAGTGAGTTTTCTCACCTAGCTCTCTTCTTTGTTTCCTTAATTAATTGATGAGCTTCTGCCCTTAGCCTCAAGCTCTCTTCCTTCCCTTGTCTTATAATTTCTATGGTGTTGTTTTTTTTTTCAAAATTCTTTTCTGAGGAGGAGAGGAGGCTGCTGCATATACATGTATATATACAGGGTCTCTCTTAGGGTTTTGGGTATTGGCTAAGGCCATTTTTGCCCACCAGAAAAATCATGTTATCTGCATTTTAAACCCAAAGTTTTACCCTTCCCGGCTTAATTTGGGTGAAGAGAAAAGTGGTTACACATTTGTTTCCAGAAATTTGCTTTTCAGAAAATACTTTTCCCCTTGTCTACAATCATGCTAAAAATGTGACTTGATTTTGTTATTTATTAAATACTCTTTTCTAATTCTGCCTATACCAAGCACTTCCCTGTTTTATCTTTTTTTTTTTCTTTCTATTTTTAGCTTTCATGCAAATGGTATGTACTTCCTTCATTTATTTATAAGAGGATTTTTCCTTTTTATATCTTCATTCTTTTTATTTCTGCTTATATTAAAATATGTCTGTATATTTTATTTCACTAGTTTAAACTCTAGTATTTTATTAACACATATATATTTATATAAGTCTTACTGAAATAATTAGTACACCCACCTATATATTCATACATCATTCTATACTGACACACACATGTACATGTACACTCAAAAATATTCAGTAGCATTCATATATACATTTACTCATGCATACTACTTTTAAGAATTTAATCTACATATATATATATATATATATATATATATATATTTCCATACACATCAATATGTATGTATTCTTGGAGTTCAGGGTTTTAGCTTATATTCATGTGCATTTCCTGTGCACACATGTACACACACTGATACACTATCAAGCTATATCAATTCCTCCTTCAAAATTTATTTAAAGATTATTTTAAATTTATTTATATTTTCCAGAATAAATTCCTAAAATCTTGGGTCATTACAGGGGTCAAGTTTAATTAATCAACATTCAACATATATAATTCATTTTCATTTGTTAACTATCCTATATCAATTTCAACTTGCAAATTATTTATCACTTAACAATAACAATTAACATTCAATTTAACATCACATAGCAATCATTCATCAAACCAAACTTGCATAAGAATATAGTCGTGAAAATTAATTCACCTTTCGTGGATAAAGAAATTTAACCCAAAGCAAGAAGAAGCACGAAAGAAGTCGGTACAACACGAACAAACAGAACACTGTAAATATCGATAAAGTGACGATATTAATTCAATGAACATTTATATAATTTATAAAATTATATAATTGCGCTTACCAATGATGGAGAAACGAAGGCTGAGGGATTTGATGCTGCTGCAAAATGAGAAGCTTCAAGCGGTTGTTGTAACAACAATAGAGGAGAAAAATGGTTACTATATTTCAGTAACAAATAGATGTTGCGAATATACTTTTCAGCAACAATTTGAAAATGACAGTGCAATGCCATTATTGCATAAAGCAACAGTACACTGCCAACTCTATTTATTTTCTTTTCCCCCCTTTTCAAAACCGAAGTTGCTACTATCTTTTTTTTCTCACTTTCTTTCCTCTCACAGCAAGCACCAACTTTTACACACGGGCACACAATATACATGCACACGCTTAATGTACACAGCACGGGCGAAAGTGGCACAGGGAAAGGCGCCGGCTATGATCAGGGCGGAACATCGGAGGAGTGTGCGCAGGCTAGGGAGCAGTCGGAGTAAGGGCTGTCGGCTGAGACTGTGTCGCAGGCGTCTCGGTTTGGTCAGGGGTGGTGCACGATGAGTGATGGCGCCGGAAAATGGAGGCTCGGTGTTTGTGGGGAGGGCTGCCTCGGTGTGCGTGGTGAAGGTGGAGAGAGGTGGTGGCACACAATGAAGGGGACGAAGTGGTGAGGCGCGGTCGGACTGGGTGTGGGCGAGTTGGTGCGATGGCCGAAATGGGGAGTTGCGGTCTGGAGGAGGGTTTTAGGGAAGGTGGTGCAGTCGGTTGGTGGTGGCTCAGCGTGGTCGGCGTAGGTGGGATGGGTGACGTGCGGTGGAGAGGAAGGGTAGTGCGTATGCAAGTAAATGTGAAGCGTTGGTTCTCTTTTGCAACTCACGTTTTTCTCTTTACAGAGAAAAGAAGGAAAAAAATGAGGAAGGAGAAGCATTGGATAAAGATGAAGGAAGGAAAAAGATGTTCATACCTGACAGAGATGTGCGGCAAGTCTTTTATTTGGTTTATATTTATTTGTTTGTTGAAGTTTGATGCTCAGTAAATTCTCCTTGTAAACCACAAAGCCTTTCCACTTCCCATACGACACAACTATTTCCAATGTAACCCCATCTTCCAACTACCATATTTATTTCTTCCAACTGAAATTTTATTTTCAAATTTTTGAATGGATCCGGGCTACAATTTGGGCTAAATATTATTTAACCGGTCCATCCAGAACCGTTTAACTATCGCGACTATTTTTACGTCGATCGTACTCCGATTTGCACGAATAGATATATCATTTTGATCAGCGCGACGAGGCGCTTCCGACGGTACACAGATAATTGCGATACGATAGTTTTATAAAAAATCCAATTTTTCGCTGCTTAAATTGTTCGTTTTGCAAAATAATTTAAACGGATCAGTCGATGACAGTTTCTGATAAAACGAACTACATCATCTTGCACAGAATAATTTTTACAACATAACTGTGTAAAATATTTGGATTTGAAATATAAATTTTATGCAGCTTTATATGAACTGATATACAGTAAAACGCGAATGAAATTTACTGTAATATTTTGCGACGAAACTTTTTCTATGTTCATATCTAACTAGACGTATCTTATAAATAAAGTTTGGACGTTAATTGAGATCGTTTATAAATTCCAAATTTTTTTATTGAAACGATGGATTTAAAATTTTAAATTGGGTCGGAAATTCAAGGTCGTTACAACATCGCACCATCTCAAATTGCCTACGCCGACACCCCTTCGCACGAGAATCTCAACCCAACTATCGCTAAGGCCTATCGCCGCTTCTAGCCCCCCCGACCAAACCCTAGTTCAACAATCACCATGTCGCACACCCCCAAACATCACCGCATGTGATTTTGACCCTATGAATTTGAAGTCTCTACCAATATGAACTCAACGCATCTAACAACGATGGATTTCGTGCATCGTAGCTCCAGGAAGAATTCAAAGTATGAGGCGGCTTGTGTTTGTTTACTGGAAATGGAAAAATTAAAAGAGAAGAGAAGGAAAAGTGAAATAGAGAGATGAGGGCAAGTTGTTTATATAATAAAATAATATTATTATTTAATTCTCTAATTAAACCGTTATACATTTTGAGCTCCCACGATCACACCGCATGTCCGATCATCACGAAACTCGTTGGCATACATCACCTCATTATTTCGGACCCAAAGACACTGGTTTCGTCAAAATTTGAGATAGTGCACTAGGATGATAATTTCACATGTTTTGAGACCGTTTATCGAAAATGATTTCTAGTCTCACTATCGATATTAATTTGAACTATTTATTTTTGTAAATATTTTGCTATAGCAAGGTCACCATTATTATTTATTAATTAAAAGGAGCTATTAAATTTTTAAAATCAGTTATTTAAATAATTAAAATTAATTAAATATTCAAAATCAAAATGATAAAATTCTAGGCTGTTACATTCTTTCCCTCTTAAAAGAATTTCATCCTTGAAATTCCCAAAGGAAGAAAATATCTTCTCACCCTAAGCCTTTAAAGTCCCTTACATTTTAGAAAATTTCGACAGTGCCTCCTTTCTACGGTTAGGTTCGAAAAAATCACAACATCAATATAAGCTAATATCTGGAACCTCCCATATCTGGGTTGACACAACAACAATATATACATGTAATATAGATTATAGAGTGTGTATATCACATAGCAAACACACAAATTAAGCATAAACACGTACCAGTTTTGCGAGCAAGCAAACTCTGCTCATGAAGCCAAAAGCAACTGGCAAGCCTTTGCTTCCATGTATCTGTATTTCACTTACATAACCCAAAAGAGAGTTAAACATGACAATTGAAACAATACAACAACTGATCCATCATATATCATGAATCTAAGCATGCTAAATCATATATAGCAATCATCTCAAATAAACTTGCCATATCAAACCATATAACTTTCATTTCTACTGTAAGAAGCATAAAACTACATTGAACCCCGTATGATGTACATATGTCATCCATATGCAATATCAATTTTGATCGCTTGCTTAATCACGTAAACCTCTCTTCCCGAACTAGTATCACTCGTTGACGTCCCTAAAGCGGACTCCGATCAAGTTTCTTGATTAGAAACCTCTGTTTTCCTTACCTAACCATATACAATGGTATAAAACTTCTCCATATACTTATCTATTCATAAATACTTAAATGGTATAAGCATACTCACAAGACACTTTTAAAGATTTCATATTTCAAAAGCATAATTAAATAGGCCAAAAACAGATGTCATTTAAAAAATATTGTTTATTATTAACCCAACTCACTTCCCTTTTTGCTATAAGCAAATGGATCGTATGAAAACTAGACCAAATATACTTACCATCACTTCCCGATTTCAAACTTGTACTATCCCTCGATCAATAATGAAATAAGACAAATTAGAGAACTATCATTACCTCGACATAAATTCTTAATTCTTAGGATAGGGACGATTTTCCATACTTTGGAATTTGGTTTTGAGTATGAAATGAATACTTTCCATACCACCATAATTTAAAATGATCATTTATAGAAATTAAATTTCATTTCCACTAATAAAATTCCTTTTTTTAAATCTCTTTTATATTTATAAAACTCCTTTTATAAATCCCCATTATTTTTATAAAACTCTTTTTATAAATCTCCTTTTTATTATTTATAAAACTCTTTTTATAAATCTCCTTTAATATTTATAAAACTCTTTTTATAAATCCCCCTATTTTAAAACTCTTTTCATAAATCTTATGATTTTAAATTTATATACTTTCCATAATTCTTCAATTTCAAAATAGAACTAAATACTTTTCATAAAAACAATCATTCCATATATCACTATAAATTAACAAATAATGATTTATTATTCTAATGTATCAAAATGATATACTTTCTCCATTATAAAATATCATTTATATATTTTTATATATAAAATTCCATTTATAAATTTCTCTTCATATACAATAGTTCATTTAAAGGTTTCACAAATATTTTTTCAGAAATATTTCTATTTTCTTTTAAAACAAAATCACTTTATTATAAAAGATAAATTTCCTTTTACTTTTCCTTTGAAATACACATTCTTTATTATATTAACCTTTTGTAAAATATATTCTT
The DNA here is from genome assembly GCA_030737815.1 of Allium fistulosum. NCBI lineage: Eukaryota > Viridiplantae > Streptophyta > Magnoliopsida > Asparagales > Amaryllidaceae > Allium > Allium fistulosum. Next base: position 368,763,435 of record CM060902.1, on the reverse strand, counting down.
TCCAAAATACTTTTAAAACATTTCCAAAAAGATTAGAGTAAGATAAAGAAGTTCAAGAACCCTTCCTAATTAAAATACCATAGAGAATTCCAAAAGTCAGATTAAAAATCATTCTCTGAATTAAAACCATTTTCAAATCAAACTGTGAATAATAGTACTTAAAAATGCTATAATGAGGCCTAAAGCTACCATAGCACTTAACGACTGCATTCGTAGATCTACAACTAAAAGAGTTCAACTTTTTCAACATATCAAAATCATCTGAGAGAAGTGTTGCTGATACTTTGTCTTTCATCATCACGATATGGCTCATGTTCAAACTCACGTGGAGTTCTTCTCTCTTCATTTCTATACTCATAATGTTCTCTTCTCAATGAAACTAAGGATTATCTTCTTTCTCGGTAAGATTGCGGTGACACCCTCCTCGCTTCCGTAACCGATGGCAAAACTCTGTTTCCTCCATGGTTCGAGACTGGCGACCTTCTCCTTTGACCTTGATTCATGTCATTCATCAGTTTCTCTAACTTCCCAATGCCTTCATCAAACTTTTCATTGATGCGTTGTTTCATTTGCTCGGCTTCTTCTCTTCTATACAATGCTTCAACATTCTGATGGCGATCAGCTCTTCTCGGCGGCATTGTCAAAACTTCACAACTCCAACACTTAAACTCTCGGCCTTGATCTACAAAAATGAACTTCAACACTTCACTTGATCTAACAGGCTCGGCTTGAATTCTTCAATAAGAATTGGCTCCAAAGACTCGGCTTAGCTATGATTGGCTAAGTCTCGCTCTGATACCAAATGATGCAGCGGCAAATAACAGAAATGAATATACCGATGAAAGTAGCAATCGGTGGATTGAAAATACCAAACGCCCAAATCCATTGATCTCAAAGATACCGGATTCTAGCTATCTTCGTCACGTTGATCGCGCACGATGCCGTGAAAGAAGATCTACAATTCTTCGAATGTTGATCAAGCGCACTTGATTCCGTGAATTGGCTTCAACAATCATTGATTCGAGCGCACTCGAATGCCGAAGGTGGAGATAGGAGATAACACTCAACTACCAATTTGAGAAGAGGCACAAAGCACTCAAACAAAGTTTTTTTCAAAATCAACCAACTTTTACAAATGACCCAACATCCCTATTTATAGGGTTACAACATACACTGTACACTAGTATGACTTACGACCTACGTACGACTTACGACCTACGACCTAACACTTGAGCGACCTAAAAGATAACACATCTTCAGGCTGAGCTTCGGCTTTGTGAGCGACCTACGAGATAACGACTTAGCATCTGGAGCGACCTAATCTTCGCAACTTATGGTAGGTCGTTCGCGACCTAAAGAAAGCGGCATGTAAGAGCGACTTAAGGCAATCTGGCCGATACAATCAGTAGCTTGTCCCAGTAGGTCGCTGGAGCGACTTAAACTTAACTCGTTACCATCGTTAGGTCGCTGGAGCGACTTAAAATATAACTCGTTAGTCTTAGGTCGAGACTTACTAGGTCGAAGCTCTTTAGGTTATGGCTCGGTTTGCCTGACATAACTCGTAAGGTCGCTTGAGCGACTTATCAACTCGTTAGGTCGCTCGCGACCTAAGCTCTCATCAGATTGCGCTGCATCACACACTAGCCAATCTCGGCCGTTACTCGATGAAATCATAAACCACCACCACCGACAAACTTCACTTCGCCTCCTTTCCATGTCACACCCCACCACTCAAAGCTCACTCCCTCCTATCAAATCATGACCTAGAACAAGCCATGATGACCCTAAAATGTCGCACCATCCAAAACTGCATCGCATCGTATCAAATTGCCTACCTCGACTCCATTTCGCACGAGAATCTCAACCCAAATATCGCTAAGGCCCGTCGCCGCTTCTATCACCCCCGGCCAAACCCTTGTTTGGAAATCACTATGTCACACACCCCCAAACACCAACATATGCGATTTTGACACCATGAATTCGAAGACCCCACCAATACAAACTCATCGGATCCGACGACGATGGATTCGTGCATCGTAGCTCTGGGAAGAATTCAAAGTATGAGGGGATAATGTTTGTTTTGAGAAAGTAAAATGAGAAGAGAAGGAAAAGAGAAAGAGAGAGATGAGGGTAAGTTGTTTATATAATAAAATAATAATAATATTTATTTCTCTAATTAAAACGTTACACGTTTCGAGCTCGCACGATCACACCGCATGTCTGGTCGCCATAAAACATGTTGACCTACATCATCTCATTATTTCGGACCCAGTGAAACTTATTTTGAAAAAATTTAAGACATTGCTCTAGGATGATAATTTCACGCCTTTCGAGACCATTTATCAAAAATGATATTTAGCCTTAACGATATTAATTCGAACTATTTATTTTTTAAATATTTTTCTATAGCAAGATCACCATTATTATTTATTAATTAAAAGGAGCTATTAAGATTTTAAAATCAATTATTTAAATATTTAAAATTAATTAAATATTCAAAATCAAATCGATTAAATTCTGGGTTGTTACAAAATGCTTCCATTGACAAGTATCGTACGGAAAGTTCCCACTATTTTTGCTCCTACAATAGCAACATTCAAAATACAAAACTCCATCTAACCACTTACCATGGGCTATTTATTTCTTCTATATTAACCAACTTACAATCGTGAGTTTCTTATTTATTTTATAAAAGTTTGAGAAATAGATCGTATAGAGGACAATTTTCTATATGAAAACATATTTGGAATAGACCACATTTCTTGTCCCTTATTTAGAATCTATAAATATTTCATAAAATTTCATTTTCAATGTCACTTCACGTAACAATGGTAACCATTCTCCCTCTCTTTGTCCCAACATGTGTATGTTACTTCCATTCTCATACTATTGTTTCCTCTTTTAAGTTGTCCAACCTTTCAAAAGAGAAAACCCATTACTATTGGAGTGCACTGGATCTCTTTATAAAAATGCATTCACTCGTCCTTAACGTATTAAGGAGACTGAACAAGTTTCAATTTAAAAAGTGGCTCAAACTATCATTTCTGTAACGACCCCGAAATTTAATTTAATTTAAATGGATAATTAAAAGAATTTTTGAATAAAAAATTGTAAAATTAATCGATAAATGAATTCGAGTTTCCCCAAAACGAATAAATGTTTGTTTCGAACAAATATTTTAAACAAATTTATAGTTATATAAAATAATAAAAGCAAATACAAAATACTTAAGCTAATAAATACGAAGTAAAATAATTATAGAATCTCATTTAAAATAATAGAACAAAAGTATAGAAATAAAACAAAATAAAATATATTTAAGTAAGTATAAAGACAAGTATGCAACCTAAGTTAAATTAATACAAATAACTAAAACAACATAACAATATATAACATTTTAAAGTAATAAAACAAATAAACATATCTATGAACACAAACAAAATTATCTCAGCCGAAAACAAGGCATAAAACAAAACAAATGGGAACTGGAAAAGCAAGACAAAAGTAAAGAATAAACAAAGCTGTAGCCACCAAAGTAGATCCATCAGCCACCATAACAAATCATTTCATCCCACCAAAATATGGCTACAGCCGAAAAACAAAATGTATGGGAGCTGCCAGGCATATAAAATATGTAGCCTATAGGGTAGAATGCAAAGCTAAAGTTGAAAATAAACTGACAAAACTAATACAACATCATCTCTCAGCCGAGTTTGAAAGCCAAGAATAAGTATATTGTACAAAGCAATAAATGCAACATGCCTCATGCATTTAATGCAAATGTCTTCAGCATGCTTTTTGTACAAATAATATAGTACATACTTTTTTTTTATATGCATCAATCCTCATTTCAGTTCATTATCACAACTGAGTAAAATAGGAGCAAACTCAAACAAACTCAACATTAAAACAAACAAACAACTCGAACCAAAGATTGAAGAAAGAAGACTTCATCTTGCAAGTTCAAGTCTGCTTCAAGTAGCAGATCAAAAACAAATGCCAGCTTTCAAATTTAACTTTGCATTTCCAGGCTGTCTCTGTTCTTTCCCCTCTGTTCTTCTCTGCCATTTTTCAAGGTGAGCAACTTTGTTTTTTTTATCAGACTTCTTTGTTTCCACTAGTAAGTGAACAAAAATTTGTTTTTGACTTAAGTCTACTTAGATCTGTGCTTATGATCCATTGATGATAATATGCTTGCATATCTATTTTGTTGTATAGTCTCTGTTTCAAAAAAATGTTTTTTTTCAAGTGAGTAACATCACTCTAAAAACAAATTTTAAAAATGAAATTTTGTTGCATCTATGTATGTAGATGAGTAGGTTAAATTTTTATGTATATATGAATGCCTGTGAGTGTTTGAAGCCTGTGTTCATGCTAATGTTCTTCCCAGCTCTCTGTTGTAAGCTTTCAAAGCCAGACTTTGATTTTTTTTAAAATCCATTTTCTACTTGATCCACTAAACATTTGGACTCAGAATCAAAACAAGAATTGTTCGTAGTAGTCTACTGATAATTGTAAAAATAGTATCTGGATTTTTATTTCAACAAATATCTTTTAAATTTAGTAATAACAGTAAAAAGGTTATATTTGTTAAAAATCAAAGATTCCAATTTCTGATTTGGATTACATGATTGTATTCGAGAAGGGAAATGATGAATTTAGGTGGAAAAATCGAAATTTTTAGGCCGGTAAATTTTGAGTTTTTCTGAGTTGTTTGGAAAGTGGACTTTCGTCAATTATCGATGATCGGAGGATTTTCGTGAGGCCGGTCTTGGACTGGAGGAGGATGGCGACAAGGGGGTCTCGGGAAAAATAGTCTCACATTTTTTCGATGGCCGTAGAGGTCAGGGGATGGTCATCTAGGGTTCGCGGTGTAATTTTGGGTCAGGGTCTTTGCGCGTTGAGATCGGTGGTGATCGACCACCGGAGTGAATCGCGAGGAGGGGGTTGGGTTCGCTGGAGAGTGGAGCGACTTTGGGAAGGACGGTGGAGGTTCCAGTGATCGGAGATGGTGGCCAGTACCATTTTTCGATCGATGGTAGCATTTCAGGTGGGTTCGAATTGCAAAATTTTGATTGGTCGGGGGCAACGTCAAGGCAGATGGTCGAGGGGGTAGGCGAGGTCATCTCGGTTCTGTCCATGGTCGGAGAGTTGATCGGTGGCGATCTGGATCGTGTGCACCGTGCACGCGTGTGCATCGAACTGGAAGTGGGAAGAAGGGTTGGGGAAGAAGCAGAGTTACTCGGGTTTGTCTCGAGTAAGTTGAGGATTGGCTCGAAGCAAGAAGAAGATGCGGGTTACTCGAGTAGTTGCTCGGGAAGAATTTGAATTAACTCGGGTTTTGTTAATTTGAATACCAGATTTCCAGAGTTTAAAAGGGAATTTTAAAGAAAAAAAATAAACCCAGTTTCGAATTTAATTTATAAGCAAGATTTAAGTCAAGTTTCCAAAGATCTGATTTTCAAATTATAATGATATTGGAATGCTTATTATATAAAAAAAAGAAATTTCTTAAGTGTTTTCAAATAGAAATTGATGATGTGATTAAATAAGTAATTAAGATAAATGGTTTATCTTAAGATTTAAAAGATCATTAATTTGAAATTTATTGGTAATTACTTAATTAAAAGTTAATTAAGTATTAATTAAGGATTTATTAATTTGTTGAGAGTTAATTACTTAATGATAGTAATTAAAGAATAATTAAATCAATTTCTTAATTAATAATTAAAGGATAATTAATCAGGATGATTTGTAATTAATTAATGTTGATTTACTAGGATTAGTAATTTATTCATAAGTAATAAATCTAATTTAAATTAATCAGATAAATTCATGGATCTTACTTATGAATGTTTGGATTCCATTGAATGTTGAATTGTTTGATATCCCTGATATATGATGCTTAGTGATACATTCCCAATTTGGTAATGTGGCATACGAAGTGCTGATGATCATTTGTTGATCAAAGCGTTGCTTTGTGAAAAAGCGTGCTTTGTGAAGAAGCGTAGTTTTGTGGACGAGACTTCGTCGAGCCTCACAACCCGGTAATGGTCGAAACAGGAATGTTGCGGCAAAGGTTTGTAGGGGTAGCGCCCCTAGGGTATGTCATTTCCTTCTGGATAAAGGGTGGTATCATGGTATGGAGCCCAGATACTTAACTCGTGTGGACATGGTAATTTATTACTATATGATGTTGCTTTGTTGGTTTTTGGGATCCCGGGATAAAGGTCGGTAACGACCGGGGGATGACATGACTCGTGTGTTAGTTACCTAGTTACAGCTGTACAGCGTGAGGTAGCGTCGGCCTTTTGTTTGCAGAGATCCGGTTAGGATCCGGGGCGTCTTTCCAGAGGCGTTTCTATTTCGGTAAGGAAGTTCCTTAGCCTGATCATTTGTTGGAAATCCAAAGAAACAATACGAACCCTGTACGATTTTTAGTTGTATTACCTGCTATGGGATGTGGCGGTAACCTGCTATTGAACGTAGTAGCTATAGTAGGCATACAACAATGGTTGTATGCTGGCTAAGATTTATATTGTATTTTCGAAAGGATTTTCACACTATGCACTAATGATAATAATATCGAATGATTTTGCGTAGTAAGCATTTTTGACTATCATAAGAAGAAATCTCCTCCAATTCTGCGATTGCATTGTGTGTGTGGCGGGAGGTCTTATGGTAGTTTCATTTTCAAAAAGCATTGCGGATTTCAATGTTTAAAAGTCTTTGTTGCTTGTTTTAAAGATAAACTGTTTTTGTTGCTCACACCAGTCCCATGACTGATCCGGAGTTTATTGTTTCTTTCCTAAACTCTGGATGCTCAAAATTTTCTACACGAGCAGTCTAGAGTTTGGTTTTTCAGATATTCAGATTTAGTAGATTATCTGGAGCTAGTTCAGTCTTTGGATCGGACTGCACTTGCTTATCTTTGTGCCTCGTTATTGGGAGTTCGAGCTATTTCTGGATCGTGCTTTGGAGATGAAGATTATCCGCTGCTGATGTTATCTATTTTTTCTTTCCGTTGAAATTTATTGTATCATATCTCTGATGTATATAGATATTCATTGTATCATCATTTTATCTGGATATTGTATCAGATGTTGTATATCTATATTCTTTTTATTCCGCTGTGATATTTACTTAACTGTGTTATAAGCTCCGGCGACTCGGATTTGAACGGTCGAATCTACGGCATTCGAGTACGATGTAAAGTATGGATGTCGATTTTCGAACGCGAAAATCCGTATCGTTACATTTGGTATCAGAGCTAAGGTTGAACTTTAGCTCAGGAGTATAACACGTTAAGTAGCTCATTAGAGATAGAGTGAAGTAAACTCTAGAATGAGTATATCCCTAAGATATCCGTTTGAACGTCTCAGTAAATTCTCTTACTATCCACTAATAGTGAGTATGAGTGCAAGAAGAGGACGAGATAGGGGACAGAGGAATACGACTATCAATGGTCAATACCCTGCAACAGTGGAAACAATCTTTCTCTATCAATTTTCTTTGATTCGTTTCCAAATTCTTTTCATTTCTTCGTATCAGCTACAAGAAGAAGTTTCGGTGTGATGATGGCTTTACGAATCGTTGTAGAAAATCCTTATTTCGTATCTTCATCGACTTCTTATCAGCCTTTTGGATTTAAACCTTAATGAATTTGAAATTGGAATTTTAAATTGAATTAAATTGACTAATAAAATATGAGGGTAAATTTGAATTGTATCGATAAAATGATTTCGTTTGAAACCGAATTTGAAATTCTATAGTAATTTCTTGTGAAGACTGAAGTCCGAAGAGGAACAAATTGATATATACTTTGGAATATTCCGACTTGAATTCGGAATCCGTATCTTGTGTTTGAGGAATTATAGGAGATCGGATCTATCTATCTCTGCGTTATTTTCGTGCCTGCGAATTTCGAGGACGAAATTCTTTTAAGGGGGGAAGTTTGTAACGACCCCGAAATTTAATTTAATTTAAATGGATAATTAAAAGAATTTTTGAATAAAAAATTGTAAAATTAATCGATAAATGAATTCGAGTTTCCCCAAAACGAATAAATGTTTGTTTCGAACAAATATTTTAAACAAATTTATAGTTATATAAAATAATAAAAGCAAATACAAAATACTTAAGCTAATAAATATGAAGTAAAATAATTATAGAATCTCATTTAAAATAATAGAACAAAAGTATAGAAATAAAACAAAATAAAATATATTTAAGTAAGTATAAAGACAAGTATGCAACCTAAGTTAAATTAATACAAATAACTAAAACAACATAACAATATATAACATTTCAAAGTAATAAAACAAATAAACATATCTATGAACACAAACAAAATTATCTCAGCCGAAAACAAGGCATAAAACAAAACAAATGGGAACTGGAAAAGCAAGACAAAAGTAAAGAATAAACAAAGCCGTAGCCACCAAAGTAGATCCATCAGCCACCATAACAAATCATTTCATCCCACCAAAATATGGCTACAGCCGAAAAACAAAATGTATGGGAGCTGCCAGGCATATAAAATATGTAGCCTATAGGGTAGAATGCAAAGCTAAAGTTGAAAATAAACTGACAAAACTAATACAACATCATCTCTCAGCCGAGTTTGAAAGCCAAGAATAAGTATATTGTACAAAGCAATAAATGCAACATGCCTCATGCATTTAATGCAAATGTCTTCAGCATGCTTTTTGTACAAATAATATAGTGCATACTTTTTTTTTTATATGCATCAATCCTCATTTCAGTTCATTATCACAACTGAGTAAAATAGGAGCAAACTCAAACAAACTCAACATTAAAACAAACAAACAACTCGAACCAAAGATTGAAGAAAGAAGACTTCATCTTGCAAGTTCAAGTCTGCTTTAAGTAGCAGATCAAAAACAAATGCCAGCTTTCAAATTTAACTTTGCATTTCCAGGCTGTCTCTGTTCTTTCCCCTCTGTTCTTCTCTGCCATTTTTCAAGGTGAGCAACTTTGTTTTTTTTATCAGACTTCTTTGTTTCCACTAGTAAGTGAACAAAAATTTGTTTTTGACTTAAGTCTACTTAGATCTGTGCTTATGATCCATTGATGATAATATGCTTGCATATCTATTTTGTTGTATAGTCTCTGTTTCAAAAAAAAATGTTTTTTTTCAAGTGAGTAACATCACTCTAAAAACAAATTTTAAAAATGAAATTTTGTTGCATCTATGTATGTAGATGAGTAGGTTAAATTTTTTATGTATATATGAATTGCTGTGAGTGTTTGAAGCCTGTGTTCATGCTAATGTTCTTCCCAGCTCTCTGTTGTAAGCTTTCAAAGCCAGACTTCGATTTTTTTTAAAATCCATTTTCTACTTGATCCACTAAACATTTGGACTCAGAATCAAAACAAGAATTGTTCGTAGTAGTCTACTGATAATTGTAAAAATAGTATCTGGATTTTTATTTCAACAAATATCTTTTAAATTTAGTAATAACAGTAAAAAGGTTATATTTGTTAAAAATCAAAGATTCCAATTTCTGATTTGGATTACATGATTGTATTCGAGAGGGGAAATGATGAATTTAGGTGGAAAAATCGAAATTTTTAGGCCGGTAAATTTTGAGTTTTTCTGAGTTGTTTGGAAAGTGGACTTTCGTCAATTATCGATGATCGGAGGATTTTCGTGAGGCCGGTCTTGGACTGGAGGAGGATGGCGGCAAGGGGGTCTCGGGAAAAATAGTCTCACATTTATTCGATGGCCGTAGAGGTCAGGGGATGGTCATCTAGGGTTCGCGGTGTAATTTTGGGTCAGGGTCTTTGCGCGTTGAGATCGGTGGTGATCGACCATCGGAGTGAATCGCGAGGAGGGGGTTGGGTTCGCCGGAGAGTGGAGCGACTTTGGGAAGGACGGTGGAGGTTCCAGTGATCGGAGATGGTGGCCAGTACCATTTTTCGATCGATGGTAGCATTTCAGGTGGGTTCGAATTGCAAAATTTTGATTGGTCGGAGGCAACGTCAAGGCAGATGGTCGAGGGGGTAGGCGAGGTCATCTCGGTTCTGTCCATGGTCGGAGAGTTGATCGGTGGCGATCTGGATCGTGTGCACCGTGCACGCGTGTGCATCGAACTAGAAGTGGGAAGAAGGGTTGGGGAAGAAGCAGAGTTACTCGGGTTTGTCTCGAGTAAGTTGAGGATTGGCTCGAAGCAAGAAGAAGATGCGGGTTACTCGAGTAGTTGCTCGGGAAGAATTTGAATTAACTCGGGTTTTGTTAATTTGAATACCAGATTTCCAGAGTTTAAAAGGGAATTTTAAAGAAAAAAAATAAACCCAGTTTCGAATTTAATTTATAAGCAAGATTTAAGTCAAGTTTCCAAAGATCTGATTTTCAAATTATAATGATATTGGAATGCTTATTATATAAAAAAAAAGAAATTTCTTAAGTGTTTTCAAATAGAAATTGATGATGTGATTAAATAAGTAATTAAGATAAATGGTTTATCTTAAGATTTAAAAGAACATTAATTTGAAATTTATTGGTAATTACTTAATTAAAAGTTAATTAAGTATTAATTAAGGATTTATTAATTTGTTGAGAGTTAATTACTTAATGATAGTAATTAAAGAATAATTAAATCAATTTCTTAATTAATAATTAAAGGATAATTAATCAGGATGATTTGTAATTAATTAATGTTGATTTACTAGGATTAGTAATTTATTCATAAGTAATAAATCTAATTTAAATTAATCAGATAAATTCATGGATCTTACTTATGAATGTTTGGATTCCATTGAATGTTGAATTGTTTGATATCCCTGATATATGATGCTTAGTGATACATTCCCAATTTGGTAATGTGGCATACGAAGTGCTGATGATCATTTGTTGATCAAAGCGTTGCTTTGTGAAAAAGCGTGCTTTGTGAAGAAGCGTAGTTTTGTGGACGAGACTTCGTCGAGCCTCACAACCCGGTAATGGTCGAAACAGGAATGTTGCGGCAAAGGTTTGTAGGGATAGCGCCCCTAGGGTATGTCATTTCCTTCTGGATAAAGGGTGGTATCATGGTATGGAGCCCAGATACTTAACTCGTGTGGACATGGTAATTTATTACTATATGATGTTGCTTTGTTGGTTTTCGGGATCCCGGGATAAAGGTCGGTAACGACCGGGGGATGACATGACTCGTGTGTTAGTTACCTAGTTACAGCTGTACAGCGTGAGGTAGCGTCGGCCTTTTGTTTGCAGAGATCCGGTTAGGATCCGTGGCGTCTTTCCAGAGGCGTTTCTATTTCGGTAAGGAAGTTCCTTAGCCTGATCATTTGTTGGAAATCCAAAGAAACAATACGAACCCTGTACGATTTTTAGTTGTATTACCTGCTATGGGATGTGGCGGTAACCTGCTATTGAACGTAGTAGCTATAGTAGGCATACAACAATGGTTGTATGCTGGCTAAGATTTATATTGTATTTTCGAAAGTATTTTCACACTATGCACTAATGATAATAATATCGAATGATTTTGCGTAGTAAGCATTTTTGACTATCATAAGAAGAAATCTCCTCCAATTCTGCGATTGCATTGTGTGTGTGGCGGGAGGTCTTATGGTAGTTTCATTTTCAAAAAGCATTGCGGATTTCAATGTTTAAAAGTCTTTGTTGCTTGTTTTAAAGATAAACTGTTTTTGTTGCTCACACCAGTCCCATGACTGATCCGGAGTTTATTGTTTCTTTCCTAAACTCTGGATGCTCAAAATTTTCTACACGAGCAGTCTAGAGTTTGGTTTTTCAAATATTCAAATTTAGTAGATTATCTGGAGCTAGTTCAGTCTTTGGATCGGACTGCACTTTCTTATCTTTGTGCCTCGTTATTGGGAGTTCGAGCTATTTCTGAATCGTGCTTTGGAGATGAAGATTATCCGCTGCTGATGTTATCTATTTTTTCTTTCCGCTGAAATTTATTGTATCATGTCTCTGATGTATATAGATATTCATTGTATCATCATTTTATCTGGATATTGTATCAGATGTTGTATATCTATATTCTTTTTATTCCGTTGTGATATTTACTTAACTGTGTTATAAGCTCCGGCGACTCGGATTTGAACGGTCGAATCTACGACATTCGAGTACGATGTAAAGTATGGATGTCGATTTTCGAACGCGAAAATCCGTATCGTTACAATTTTAGTGGTCCAACTCTTAGGTTTGTCCATAGTCCTTCATTTTTAGAAAACTAGTGAAATAGAGACGAAATTTTCCAATGCCATTCTGATGCCTAATAGACGGGCAATTAGAAAGGCATCGGAAAGTCGTGAATGAGAAAGAAAGCGTCGGAAAGGCATAAAAAATACCAATGCCTTTATACCATCAACAAACTCAATTAAAGACGTCAGGATGGCGTCGGTACTTCTTGACACATGTATGTTTACTCTTTCTTGATTTACTTTTTTTTATTAGTATTTTAAATAAAGCTGTATTGTCATAATGTTTCAAGTGTACATATGTATATACATTATTTATGTATATTAATGTGAATAAAAGTTTACCTATATATGTTATTTTAAATTATTATTTATACAATTACTCTTTTAAATTATTTAATTTGAAAAGTAAATAATATGACATAAGTATCAAATTATATACATTTCAATTATTTTAAAACTATATATTTAAAAGAGATTGATAATAAGAATGGTACTTTATGTAATTGAGCATTTATTTTGATGTCTCATGAGTTCGAACCCATGAACTCTAGAACCACACCCTAAAGCACCGTAAAACTAACCAGTTGAGCTTATAGTCCTCGATTGTGTGTTTTAAATCACAATAATATATATTATTATAATTTAAAAAAATTGAATATTATATTTTTGTTTCCTACTTTATACCTTCCAAATTAATGAAATCAGACCATATACATTCTTCAATACTATATGATAAGCTTAAATATACAACCTAATGTAATTCTATTTTAATTTGACCATCCAGCATATCGAATGTAAATATCCCTTGGTGTCATTTGATTATTCAAAATAATCGATTAACTTAAGGGATCGTAGATCAAACTAACTCAACATGGCATGGGATTTAATATTTTAGCATCTAGGACAACATGTTGACTCAAAATGGTCGGATTTCAAAAACTTTTAATGTGTACAAAACTGTTGGTTCAAACTGGTCATATTCCATATAAGCTACGTAGAATTTTATTGGAAGCAACCAATTCTAACTGAAATTCCAACTTACATTCCGCATTTATAAAATCCGATGGCAAACATTAATTATATCGTAGGAGAAGCTTAAATATACAATTTCATGTATTCGGAGTCAATTTGACTATCCCTTTTATCGAATGTAAATATTCCTAGTTGTTAGTTGATTATTGAAAATAATCAATTAACTTATGGGACTGTGGATCAAAGTGACTCGGAATAGCATGAAATTTTGTATTTAATCATCCAAAACAACAATGTAAATTCTCAATGGTCGGATTTCCAAAAATCATAATGTAGACGGAACTATCGGTTCAAACCGTTCATTTTCCATACAAGTTACTTCGAGTTCAATTAGAAACGACCAATTTTGACTGAAATCCCTACTTACTTTCCATATTGCTGAAAGCTAACTATAGACATTCATCAATACTGTATGAGAAGCTCAAATAGACAGTATCATGTAATTTTGAGTAAGTTTGACCATACATCTTATCGAATGTAAATATTCCTATGTGTTAGTTGTTTATTGAAAATAACCAATTAACTTACGGGGTTGCATATCAAACTGACTAGGAAGGACATAAATTTTGTACCTAAGCATCTAGGACAACAATGTTGATTCTCACCTGTCGAATTTAAAAATTCATAATATGGATTGGACAGTTGGTTCAAACCTGTCGTTTTCCATACAAGTTACTTAGAGTTCTATTGGAAACGACCAATTACAACTGAATTTCTTACTTACTTTCCACATTGATGAAATCCAACTGCACATGTTCATTGATACTGAAGCTTACATATATAGTTTTATGTAATTTTTAGACATTTTAACCATCCATCTTATCGAATGTTAATATTCCCAGGTGTTAGTTGATTATTGAAAATAATCAATTAAATTACAAGATTGCGGATGACTTGGAACGACACAAAATTTTATACTTGAGCGTCTAGAACAAGAATGTGGATTCTCATGGGTCGGAGCCAAAAATTTATAATGTAAATAGGATAAGGAATAATAATTTATAATTTAAAAGTATATAAAAATTGTAATAATTATTTATAACAAATTAAAAATTCTAAAATGTCTGTTTATTAAATTAAAAGTTTAATAATATATATTATGAAAGTAGAAACTATATATTTTTGAAATATTTGAAAAGGTATGATAAGTATGTTAAAATCAAAAATTAAAAATGTTCTTATCGATACCTCCCTGATGACATCCTCTCCTACAATGCCAATTCCACAACCGTCGACTTCATTTACACCCAAAAGAAAAAAACAAGATAAAAAACCCTTAAATAATCCGTCATTAAAACTCCACTTCCACTGTCCTCGCTTGAGGTCTGCCATATCCTTTGCCAACTAAAAACTAAAGTCCACCATTCCTAAAAGTCGATGTCCGCCATTCCCTAAAGCCAAAGTATGCCATTCCCCACTACTACTGCAACATCCGATGAACCTCCATAGTTACCGCAACATCTGCCACTCCCCATCGGCCACAACCGCTACCAACTTCCAATGCTCCCCATCGATCGCAACCCATCGAGACTCGATAAGTTTAATTTAAATTCAATTGTAAAAGTTAATTTTGTCTTCTCAAAACCGATCTAATATATAAAGCTTTAATCAATTTGTTTGGTTTATGAGAATGTATATTCGATAATTGTAACAACCCGCATATTTCACGATTGTATATTTAAATGTTTTATTTAAATATAGCATCGTTAATCGGATTAAAGTCTGAAATGTTACTTTTTGTAAACAGTCGAATTGGGACTCGAGACCACTTCCATTGAGTTCAAAACGACGTTTACAACTTTTTTGAGTATAAACATCGATATGTTTGGAGTTGAGTAGAATTTTGCTATTTTTCTATTTGGGCTTTGGGTTTGGGTTTCAGCCCACTAACCCAACATAATACCCTAACTCCACTCAACTTCTCTTCATTCATTCATTCTCATTTCCTAATACTCTCAAGCTAAAGTAAAAATGGGGGAAGAGAAAAGAAATTAGATATTCCTAAGCCCTAGTTCTCTTAGGAAAAATCAACTTCAAGCTAGAAATCAAGGAGAAGCTTAGGTAAGCATGCTCTTCATCTTCTCCATCTCAATCTCTCTTCAAATTTCAGAAATTCCTAAACCCTAACTTAGGAAATATTCTTCTTATGAGCTTAGATTGAAGCTTCTTGAGTCGTTGTTGGAGAGGAATTGATCTTAGCTTGTTTTAGAGCTTCTCGCTTGAGTGTTTGAGTTAAAGGTGAGTTCTTTAACTGACATCTACGTTTATAACTTTCATTGTTGTTAGGTATGAATTCCTAACATTTGTGCATGTTCATTTGCTTTTGATTTGAATTGATTTGGTGAATTTTCCAATTTTTGGTTTGTGAAGTCCAATTTTATGAAAATCCTACTATTGATGTTTGGACATGATATTTGGGGTGTATCAAAGAGCCTATAAGGCTGGGTTGCCGCTTGGCATAAATCCCTAGTCTCCGTTGCTCGTCCGATAGCTTCCAATTCATTTTGGCCATTAAGGCCTAGGCAAACTATGGCCTAGACTAGGTCTTCAGACGTCTGAATTTCAGCTTTAGACGTCTGGTTATGCCTTCTGGAGAAAAGAATATACGGCAGAAAAATAAAACTGGCAGAGACTAATTTCAGACATCTGAATTTAGGGTTCAGACGTCTGAAAGGGGTTTCAGACGTCTGCTTAGAGATTACAAACGTCTGGATGGTTTTCTGGAATATTTCCAGAGACAAATCCAGACGTCTGGATTTATCCCCAGACGTCTGGAACTGTCCAGTTTTGCCTATTTGCCTATTTTTGAATGAATTTCCATTGTTTAATCGATTTTTGTCGATCCGGTTAGTTGTTATCACTTATTATCGACTTTGATGACTTCTTTCTTTGGATTTTTGGGAATATCCGTTTGATGGAGTTGATATCGATTTTTATGGATTTAATTCACATTTTCGTAAGTGAATTTTTGGTGATTGATTGTTTCTACAATCATTTCTGTGGTTTGTCACTTTAAAATACAAAGGTTTCTATGCTAGAAGTAAATACTCAAACTCTTTCACAAAAACGATTTCAACACTACTTTTAAATACAAAGCTCGTTTTTTTAAAACCGTTTTCCAATCTATTAGTATATACAAACCTTTATCTCATTCGTATGAGAAATCTAATTAAACGGCTTAGCAAAACAAGTGGTATGAAACGCTTGCGTGTACTTTGTCGGTTAATTCTTAGACTTGTTCGATTGAAATCTTGTGACAATTTTCGAGTGGAAATCTACAATTTGTTCGTAAATATTTAAGTTAAGCTAGTGGTTATGGGACATGAAGCTAAACTCTTATATTTACTAGCTTAGTGTGATTCACACTTCTTATTGACCAATGGTGATCATTTTGTGATTTAGACTAGCGATGTGCGATGTCTCTTTGTTTGTGTGGGGACTAAAAACCCCATTTGTGGAACTTCGGTTCAATTTGGTGGGGTATCGACCCATGGTCTTTGGGCCGTTTGTGGAGCCTCGGCTCAAAATTGATGGTTAGCGACCATGGAATAGCGTTCCGTTTGTGACACACGTGTTGGTGAGTTTTCATGCTCCCGTTTGTGATAGGCCTTCCCCCTTTTGTGTTTTCTGGACTTCTGGTGGTTGATTTCTAGAATTTGCGTTTCACCAATTTTCGTGGATTGCATTGATAAGCTCTATCAATATTTGTGTTTTGGTGAATAATTTAAAGAATATGACATTCTTTTTGGTGTTTGAGAATATTTGAGATATTGTATGATTTTTGTTATTATCTAATGTATACTTGTCACAGTATGGCATTATTGTTATCATACCTTTTTGTCATATCTCTTATCCTATCTCATTTTATATGATATTTATAGCTAGACAGATCCGTTTATTATTTTCTTCTTAAATAATACTTGGGTCAGACCGAGGTATTTCAGGTGCTTCTGCTTGACTTCTTATCAGGGTCTGTCACCTGACTTTTGGCTAACTACTTTAGCATAGTAGTTTTTGTTAGTATACATTTGAGATAGAGACTCCTTGATGTATACTTATTCTTTTGTCTAGCACTTGTATCTATTCTTTTGTGATGTAGTGGATCTAGTTTGACCACTACTTTGATGTACACTTCTATGTGTTATATTCATATCTATTTCCGCCTTTGTGATATGAATATCTGTGACTGATTTGTGTTATGCTTATTTCTATATTTGTTTCTGAAGTCCTCATAGCCACTGTGTGGTAGCTTTGAGTTTGTATTTGATATGTCGGATTTTCTCTTGAATTGTAAGTTATATTATCTGACATATCGGTACTCGCACAAAGCAATTACACAGATGGTCGCTCCTCAACAGCCTTATTCTTCGTGCTAGTCGACGGCATTACCCTGTAGTGTCCTTGGCTAGTGTGAGTATAGAGGTGGGGCATCACAATAATTCCTTGTAAATTATTTGTTAATTTAATCAATTAATAGTTTAATTTGTCAAGCATAATTATGCATATCGAATCGATTAATACATCGTAGTGATCACTTGAATTTAAACATAATCGTGCATATGCATATCAAATCGATTAGTTGTTGAATTTTAATTACATATTCTAATTTTAATTTTAGTTAATTAAATATAAATCTAATTCTATAATTAATTTTAATTTAAAATTCATTATAACTTAATTTTAATAATTATATAATTTAATTTAATTTTCTAAGTAATTATAATTTAATTTTAATTTTAAAAATTATATGATTTAATTTTCATTTTAATTTTAAAAATTACATAGTTTAATCAGTTGAATTTAATTAATTATAATATCTACTTTTAATTTGAAAACTTATTGTATTCAAATTTAAAAGTTACATGATTTAATTTTCATTTTAATTTTAAAAGTTGTTATAGATTAATTAATTAGATTTAAATTCAATTATGTAATCTAATTTTAATTGTAAAATTTATTATAACTTAATTATAGTAGCTATATAATTTAATTTTCAAAGTTATTATAATTTAATTTTAATACAAATTCAATTTTATAAATTACATAATTTAGTCTTCAAGTTAATAGTTATTATAATTGAATTTTGTTGACCTTTGATTTCATTTGGTCCCATTCGACAAGTACTGTATACGATCGGTATAGAGATGTTCTTTTGTTTTTGTGAAACGCACTTCGATATTTATATGATGTAATATTTGTTGGTTTTGTTCCAGTAATCGATAAGTTATAGATATAAAGGTATTTAACATTTCATAAATCATTTCAACTCAAGTGGTTTAGTTGCAGAAGTTTACATATTTTCAAAACAAAGTATATGGTAGTATTAATAAAATAAGAATTATCTATAGAATTAATAAAAGAAAATATTATAACATATGAATTTATAAATAAATAATACTAACGTATGGTGTTAATAACAGAAAATTGTAAAAAATCCTATTTTTTACAATATGTGAATATAATACCAAGTATGTGTATTATTTGTAGTAGAACATGTATATTCTGAAAATCCGAATTTAGATGTACATGTTTAAGAAGAAAGGAACAATACCGTTGCATTTTAAAAATGGCATGGAAGCATTTAAAAAAGTGGTATCTTAGGATAGATTAAAACAGATAGAAATTTGACGTCCTTATTCCAACTATCATTGCATAAAACTTCAAAAATATGATATCATAATGTTTCATTTTCATTTTTTTATGTCGAACTATTATGTGTGGAGATATCACGGTGAAGTGGAGACAAGAAACGATCTAACAATTATAGTTGAGGATAAGCCCATAACCATTGAAGTTAATGTCAAAGAAACTAGTTAAGAAAATAATATGACAGAAATTGTTCATGATGTCGATGGTCCTAGTATGTAGTCGGAAGAATTACCATATGGCAGAAGAACTTTACCTTGAAGCTAGTTTTTTTTAACTTTTTAGAATAATCAAAACGATCTTTGTACAAAGATTGTACAACGATACACTTATCGGTGACATCTAGATTAATTGCTATAAAATCCTTCATAAGTTAGTAATAAACTTTATTAAGTCTTTATGGATCCCTAATAGTGACTACTTGAAAATTGTTTTGCTATGTATATCAGTTTCACAAGTCATATTTTTTCATGATATAGGATAAAGCTTATGTTTTTTCTCTATAGCATCCTCACTATCACTGATATTCATGCTTGACTTTTAAATTTATCTTGAAATCTTGGTGATTTGATTATATCATTTTTCTTGTTAACGTAATATTTAATCTCATAACATTGGATTATGATTTATAACATATATAGGCATGCCATAGTTTTACGTTATCATTTTAGTTTTGAAATAGAGTTTTAGTTTCGAAACTGAGTTAACTCGGTTTGAAAAAAGCCGAGTACTCAATTTTGAAAAACCAAGTTGACACAGTTTTGAAAAATAGAGTATACTCGGTTTTTAAATATGAGTTTATATAGTTTTTAAAAATCGAGTAAACTCTGTTTTCCAAAACAGTGTGAACTCATTTTAAATTTATTTTTTATTTTTGCATAGTTATAAAATGTATTTCCAAAAATGACATTTCGATAACTTCATTTTAGTTGATGCTGCCTTAATGTTTCTAGCACTATTCTAAGATGAATCTCATGACCTCTTTCATTTTTAGAATATATCAGAATACCATCTATAAACACTAAAATGAATCTATCCAAATTCTTTCAAAAGATCTGGATCCTCGAATCTACAAAGAAAGCAGGCGCATTGGTCAATCCAAAGGGCATGACTAACCTTTCATATAAACTTTATCTTGTTCGAAACACCGTTAATGGAATGTTGTCTTCTGCCACTCTCAATTGATGAAACCCTGCCGCTAGATCCAATTGGGAAAATACCTTGGCTCCACTCAATAGATCAAACAATTCATATATTCTCGGTAAAGAATAACGATTCTTTGTTGTCTTCTCATTTAACTTACAATAATTAATACACATCCTCAACGACCCATCAGGTTTCTTCATGAACACCGTGGTCGTTCCTTAAGGTGAGTTGCTTGATCTAATAAATTTATTTCCTTCTAAATCCACCAGCTGATGCATTAACTCTTTCATCTCAGTAGGTGCATTCTGCTAGGCGGTCTACTTACAGGTTCATCTGCAGGTACAAGATCTATTTGAAACTCAACGGCTCTTCTCGGTGGTAGTTGATTGGCTCAAAAACATCTGCATACTTTCTTACAACAAAAACTTGATTCACCTCATCTTCCACTTTTGTTGCACCCAATAAAGCATATACATCTAAACTTGAATTCTCTACTCGGTACATAATTCGATTACGGTTATTTGCGTGTCTTAACGATATCTTCCTATCTTAGCAAAATATCCTAGCATTATATTTGCTTAACTGGTCCATACCCAAAATAATCTCAAAACCCAGAAAAACAAACACGTGTAAATTATACATAAATGCATAACCTAACAACTAAAATTCTAAATAGTCACATCTCATCCCAAGAATTGCATAACCTCATATTGGATTCGCAAGCCTTAAGGAAGTAAGGTATGATAGTTCTAAATTTGACCTATCTACCAATCATTGCGAAATAAAAGAATGTGATGAGTCAGTATCAAATAATACTTTAACAGGTATGCCATGAATCAAAAGCGTACCTCCCGTGACAAACTTTCCTTTCTCTTTTGTAGTCGGTCCAGAAGCTGATGGCTTCAAAGAAAAAACTTTCCCTTTATCAGCCTTGGTCGGTTCTGGACATTCATTCTTGTAATGCCTAATTTAGTTGCAGTTATAACACTTCACGCCCTTCTTTCCCGCAGCCTTCTTTCCATCACCAGATAGACACTCACTAGCTAAGTGCCCTTTCTTATCACACTTATAGTAAACAAAATTAGCTTTCCCTTTCTTGATCGATCCGCCCTTCTTAGCTCCATTCTTATTAAAGATCTTCCTTTTCTTGCATTGGAAACCTTTAGTCTCCACAGGCTTGTCACTTCCATATATTGAAAGCATTTCCTCATTCCTTAATGCCATCTCCACCACTACATCACATGGATCTATGAGATGTTGCATTGTTGCCCTAGTAATCTTGGGCTTCAATCCACGAATGAACTTTCCTTTCCTTTTAATCATGGTTTCAATAGTAGTATACCCGTATCTGAACAACTCATCAAACTTAGTTACATATTCCAGTATAGACATCTCTCCTTGCTCCAATTCCATAACTTCCTAAGCAAAGTTGACTTAGTTATCTAAGACAAAAAAATTTCTTCAAATCTTCTTCTAAATTCATCCCAAGTCAAGTTCTCCTCTGGTACTCCTACAGTCACTATGTTCTACCAATATAAAAAAACTCCTTACAACTGTCTAAATGCGAACCTCCTCTTTTGCTCATCATTCAAGCCTAAGTTAGCAAAGATCCTCTCACAGTTTAACAGCCAATTCTCAACTTCAATAGCACTTTCTGTTCCTAGAAAATACTTTCCTCCAAGACTGGTATAATCACGGCTCAACTTGGCATAATTGTTATGGGTCGGTACCATGGGGTTAGCACCTCTCGCATTGCCAATGTTTCCTCCAGCAAAACCAGCTTTAGCTTGCTTCATATTCTCGAAGAACTAGTACATAGTACCCAAATTTACTGGTGGGGTTCTAGCACTCACATTAGCATTTGCATTTGGATTAGCATTTGCTTGTCGACCCGGATTCCTTCTAGTATTGGGCTGAACATTTTCGTTAGTTGTGGTGCTTCCTCCACCTAGATTCACTCTTCCATTTCCTACTTTTATATCTCACTTTATCGTAATCTGCATACGAGTCTTTGTAAAATACAAAAAATGGTCTAAGAGAGAAGGGAGAACAGAGATAGAAAAAAATACTTATAGCAAATAACAAGTACGTTACCATAGCATTATCGCATACTCTAACCTTATTCCCTAATTTATTAGGATTATGTTTCCAAAATCTGTGAAATTTTATTTCATCACAATCTTATAATTTTTACATAAACCAATGCTCCGATACCAAGTTGTAACATCCCCCATTTTGAGGCCCGAAACTAAGCGCTACAGATGCTGTAGTCATCCATAGTATTAATTTTTGGTGAAACAATGAGATTAGTTAATTGTAACCATAACATCTATAGCACATGAATATGAAAATTTTCAAAACACATTTTATTAATAATTGTCATATTCATTACATCCCATTATGTAATCCCATCGTTTCCACATTCAGAAATAATATAATAATTAGAAATATATTCCATGAGCGACATATGAAGATGCCCCTTCTTCATAAAAAAATGATGCCCCCTTCTTCATCAAAAAAAGAACCGCTTGGAAGATCAGAGTCTATCTACTTGACAGTTCTAAATTCTGCAATTACATCAATTCGAACATAGCATAGTCTTAAACAACAAAGTGGAAATAAACTCCTAATATTAGCTACCTTGCCTCCTGCACGTCTTTGGAAGCTTATTCGTCTGACCTAAAAATCCCTACTCTGGATCTACTCAAATAAGTACCCGATAGTTTAAGGGGAAAAAATATAAAAACTTCAGGCTAGACAAAATTTTTGATTTGAATAATAGTATACCATCTCGAACCAAACTAGATATCTAGTGAGACTACGCCACTAAGCGGAACAGTTTTTCCCCTCACTAGTATCTTATCCAAATAGGTCAATCATAAATCTTGCACCTACAACAAAAATGATTAGAACAAAGTATAACATGATCATATGCATGCACGCTATATGGGTAAGTCTTATTAGTCTGTCTTCCTTGGGTTATGCACACCCAAGGTTTACCCTTTCCAAAATTAGACCGTCTTTCTCAAATCATAGTTTTTCTAAGGTTACTATGAGCCTAATGGTTTTATAGGCCAACTAATAACCTATTGGGCCGACTTGGACCAAAATTTTAACTAAATATTCCAAAATCTTCGGATACGGTTAAGAGTTCCAAATACGGTTAGGATTAAAATAACTAAAATATCCTGATAAGCATATGGAGCTAAGAGTTCCTTTCTATGCGCAAACATCCTTTCGTCTCACTATTCACACACCTTAGGCACTGGAATCACGGACCTTTACCAACCGAAGGCTAACAACTGAAACATAGGGCGTGACCCTACACTAGTCCCACTTACAATCTTATATGGTTTTAAATCCATGAGTCATATCTTTTGATTAGTTCGGAGCATCCTAACACAATTAATCTATCTGATCTCCTAGATGCAATTCTACTCAATCAGGAGTTTAGTCTAACCATAGTCACTATTGGAACAACCTAATAGGTAATTATGTTACTGTTATCCCGCCTTTTGGCAAGGCCGTGACACCAAGAACTTGACTAGAAACCAGTGACAGTTCGTCTTGGAGATCGGTTAAACGCAGGCTCATTATGGATATCGATGAATTTTGTCCGAGTCCGGATCGAGCCACGATTAACAAGACATAACAAGCAAAGCCAGGGAAGCCAACGTTCCAAGTTTCAAGACGATCCGAGTTCGTATGCTCAACTTATGATCAATACAAGATGAAGGAGATCCCCCCTGATTCGAATCCATAGGTGGGACATATGTTCGAATCCATCAACATCTGTTTGCTCCGAATCGATCGCTACCTCCTTGTTCGAATCCATCAGATGGTCAAGCTTCGTATCCATCACCCAAATCCATATTCGAATCCTTCAGTTATCCTTAGTTCGAATCCATGAAGACATCCTGCTTCATACCCAACAAGATGCTCTGCTTCGAATCCATGCATGGGTGGCATGTTCGAATCCATTGAAGTGCCTTCCATCGAATCCATCCAGCTACGATTGACTCCGTATCGATTGAGACACTTTGGCTATCGATACGAAGTAGGCGTCATTCGAATCCAGGGATTTTTGGTGTCTTCGAATCCATCGAGTCAAAGCGGCGAAGTTTCCGGGATGACTCGATCAAACTGGCGACAAAAGCGGATCGATGCGAAGATCGCGCTCCACGTCATCACAGAAGCATGCTCCACCATCGATTCGAAGCAATCGATTCGAATGAATCGATTCGAACGAAACAGCCTAACAAAGAATACCATTTCGAATCGACAATATCTGGAGTTCTACAAGTCCAAATGCTATGAAATTTTCACAGAAGCTTGTGCACATGTTGAAGAATGTCCACACCAAATTTCAGCTCGATTGGATGATTTCTTGATCGATTCGAATGGACTTCGAATTGATCCCAAAGTGGGCCCGGATTTCCTGAGACGCGGGCGCATGGGCCCCCACACGTGCCAGAAGTAGTCTCCCTAATTTTAGGCGTAATATCAGCCTCCTACACCTATAAATAGAGCCCCTGGTCATTCAGAAAAGGGGTCGGATAATTTTAAGAGCTAAAGAGCGCCCGGATTCTGCCAGATTTACTTCAAATCACCACTGCTACCTTAGTTTCAGACTTAGCTTACAAAATCAGTCGTACTACATTATAAGAAATTTTGATCTTCAAGTATCAAGCA
Organism: Allium fistulosum; assembly: GCA_030737815.1. Classification (NCBI taxonomy): domain Eukaryota; kingdom Viridiplantae; phylum Streptophyta; class Magnoliopsida; order Asparagales; family Amaryllidaceae; genus Allium; species Allium fistulosum. The sequence goes on along the minus strand of CM060902.1, from coordinate 368,738,724 downwards.
ATAAAGTCATCAACTTCAGAGTGGACGTAGGCAAGATCACCGAACCACTATAAATCCTGTGTCATTTACTGTTTTTATTGAGTTTCCTGAGTGATTTGCATACTTATTCCCCTACATATTTGATATTTGTGATCTGTGATTGCAAACTGGTGCTTTCAACGGCTATTGGGTGTTTGTGACCAATTTTGTCGCAAACATTTTGGTGCTTTCACTGAGAATTGAACTCAGGGATCTACCGGTTGGAAGTCGAATTCGAAGGTTTAAAAGTTTAGATTTGAAAAGCTATGACGAGACAAGCGAGCAGAAGGCCAAGGGCAGAGCGAAGTCAGCACGAAGGGAGTCAAGAGGCTTCCTCAAGAGCAAACCAAGCTTCACTTTTCATCACCAGGGATGAGATGGAGACAATGATGAAGAGACAGGAGGAAATGATCCAGAATTTGCTTCAACAGATTGGACAACTTGGAGCGCAAAATCAAGGAGCAACCAGAATCCAGAACGGAGCAGGACCATCTAGCGCAGCGCCGGAGCTGGGGGGCACACACTTAGGACATGTTGATCCAAACCTAGGAAGAGAGACAAGGACATCCGAGCAACCTGGCGGCGATAGAGGGATGAACGCTCAGCCATGGGGGCAGACACCCGAAAGCTCACACGGACTCGGGGGGCAGATCGAAGGTAGTGAACGAGGACTACAGCTTGGAGACAACGATAGATTGGCAGAGATGGTCAGGCGAGCCATGAGAGGCTGTAACGACCCGTATTTTTTTATGGATCGAAAAGTTCGTCAAAATCTAGAATTTTAGCATTTTCAAGTCATTTCAGATTTTTAGGCAGATTTGTCTAAGTCCTAGGTCGTGAACGACCTAAGAGCTAAGTCGTGACCGAGTTAAGGAATTCGGCGAGTTAGTGTTAGGCCGTGGGTTAGTTGGAGCGACCTATAGAATTATGCAACCTAGGATTTAGTTAAGTGTTAGGTCGGCAGGGCGAGTTAACGACCTAAAGAACTGACCGACTTAAGGATATGGCGACTCAAGGGTAGGCAGACCTAGTGGAGTAAGCGACCTAGTGGTTACTGGGTTAGTGTGGTTAGGTCGGCAACGACTTAGAGCGTATAGAAGTTAGGTCGGTTGGACGAGTTAGCGGGTTGACCGACTTATGATTGTAGACGACTTAAGGTTAGAGTTAGGTCGTAGTGATTGAGTTAAGGGATAGGTCGCTATGTGTTAGGTCATCTGGTAGCTTGGTTGGTTAGGTCGTGAGCGACCTAAGGGTTAAGTTGTTACCAAGTTAAGTCGACTGGGTGGGTTAGCGACCTAAGGAGTTAACGTGTTAGCGACCTTAAGAGTTAGCCTATGTGTTAAGTCGTAGACGACTTAAGGGTGTAAGTCTTAAGTCGTAGGAGTCGTAGGCGCGCATGCTATAAGTCGTGACCGACTTAGGAGATAGCAGTTGTTAGGTCGCAGATGCTTCTGGTTAAGTCGTAGGATGGCGAAGCTGTAAGTCGTAGGTCGTATGGGGTATAAGTCGGAGACGACTTAGGAGATAGCCGAGTTACGACTTAGTGAAATTTCAGCTATAAATAGGAAGGGTTTTTCTCACTTTTTGGGATCCGGATTTTGAAGCGACGAAGTGCTGCCATTTTGAGAGCTCGACTTCTACACTTCTTCACTTCTTTTCTCCACTCTAATCTAGTGCTTCCATCCATCCAAATCGAAGATCAAGATTGAAGATTCAAGAGCTTAGATTGAAGATCTTCATCTTTTCAAGAGAGATTTCTTCGTTTGAAGCGGATTCGTGATAGATCAAGCTTGATCCTTCGCTGTCCAGATCTGAAGCATGTTGATTTGTGTTTGTTTAGGTGATTTGGTGAGTGGTGATTATCTCTCACACGGATCCAAAGGAGTATATCGGATTGTTGGCTCGTTTTGGTGTTAAAATAGTGATTTCCATGCATTTTCTTCATCCTAAGTGTAGATCCATATAGATCCATTGTTCATGATGATGTTACATCCATTTTATCATATGTTAACCTATGCAAGTTCATTCATCAAGGTTGTAGGGATATAATTCATGTTTTCATGCTTATTGGACTTTCAACTCTTTAATTACGAAAATGCCATTATTGTGATAATTGTCTACTTAGATCTTATTTGAATGCTTGATTGTTTGGATTAATGTTTGATTTGATTGATTGTTATGAATTAGATGATTGATGGTTTGATTTAGACCGAAGACGATTCAAAAGCTAAGGGAAAGGCTCTTGAATTGGGAAAGCTGCTCGTGGCATATGTAGCGGGATGATGAAGCTCTTATGCATAGATTTGATGATGTGATGTTGAGATGAGGCTTCGCGAGGATGTGATGAAGCGAGGCAATCATGTGATGAAGACTTGGTTTAATCCAGACGGGATCATTCCAAGCATGTTGATAACTCGGTGATATGATTCGAGTTGAGGATAATGAACGGATATGAGAATAGTCGTCGAGGAGGATGACTAGGAGGTTTGGATAGCATCGTTGTTGAAGGTTCTAGCATGCTCTAAGCAAGAGTACGTTTGGGCAGATTCGATAGTCCCAACGACTAACTGTTGATGGTCGAGTACTCTGGGCAGATTCGATAGTCCTAGGCACGGGTTGCGACGACGTGCGGGAGTTATGTCTAGAACCGGGGTTTCCATTAGCCCTTGACGGACGGCTGAAAGAATGTGCCGGTCATTCAATTAACGGTGATATCGAAGCAATGATAACAGTGATAGCCAGAGTCATGGATGTTTGGTTGTATCGTCATTCGGACTCAAGAGCGGTATTTTCTGGGTGCTTATCTGATTTAGGCCTTGGTACTTGGAAAACATCGCCCTTGACTCGAGTGATAGTAGCTTTACTTTAAATTGTATGCTCTGCTATGTTTGCTTCTACTTAGTGTGTGTCTGGGGGCTATCACTGTAGAATGAGGTTGGAGTGGGAGGGTTGTATTCCTATTCCTTTTCCTTTATGCTCTTTTGGTACGTTGTTAGTTAATTTACTGCTCACTAAGACTGTTGTCTGACTCAAGGCTTTATGTTTTAATTCTTATTGCCTTGGGTTGTTCGTCCATTTTGGGACGGGCAGACTAGGTAGTAGGTGACAGGTGCTGTTCTCTTCTCACGATGCTGATATCGAAGACGAGATGGAGGGTTGCATATTATCTTCTTATTATATGTACTGGATATTCCGCTGTTTTTGTATTCTCTGAGAGATATGTAGTGAGGCTTGATGTATTGACTATTTGGATGCTTGTATTCAACTATTATGGAGTTTTATATGATGTCATTTTGTTCTGTGAAGCTTCACTATACATATGTTCTATTGTATTTTGTCCATGCGCTGTGAGTAATACGATAGATTTTGTTGTTTTATTTTACCCTGACAATCGTCCATGGTCGCCTGGCACACTTTACAGCGCACTATCAATAGATTCGGTGCAGGAGTTATGGGCGGTCGTCACATTTGGTATCAGAGCATTGGTTAATCGATTTTACCCAACGCTCGCCGTCGTAACTACGTATGAGAGACGTAATTTTATTTTGATGGATGAATACTATATATAATATAGTAGTTTAGTTGAGTTTGTGTCCTTTAGGCAGTTGTTTCTCTAGATGTTCTAATCATTCCTTTTTATAGATATTGAGAATGAGTCGAAGAGGGAGACCAGCTGCTAGGGAAGGCCGTGCTACTGAAGAGACTGCTGATTATGCAGCCATGTTCGAAGCTATGGTGACTTCGATCATGAGAAGGATACCAGTTCAGGGGGCGGCAGTTGATGTTGGAGTTCAGGTTCAGACTCCGAAACCAGTGGATTTTGCTAAGTTGTGCAAGGACTATACTGCTCTTGGAGGGAAGGTTTTCTTGGGAACAGAATCAACTATTGAGGTCCAGAGGTGGATGGATGCTTGTAGAAGGATCTTTGGTGATATGGGAATTGAGGATGCAACTAAGAGGAAGTTGGCATCGAGACAGCTTCAAGGGAGAGCTTCTGATTGGTGGAATTCTATTACCATCACTACTCCGGAGGAAGAGATTACTTGGGAGCAATTCCAAGTCAGATTTGAAGCTAAGTTCATTTCTACAGCTCAGAAGTCTGTTCTGTTCAAGAAGTTTGTGGAGCTCAAGCAAGGTGGAAGATCTGTTCTTGAGTATGTTTCTGAGTTTGAAGCTTTGTCCAAGTATGCCCGGTCGTACATTGAGTCTGCTTATCAGAAGAATGAGAAGTTTGTGACAGGCTTGGACAGTTATCTTGGGAGACAGTTGGTGGATCATTTGGACGATTCATTTGAGAAGCTTGTGGAGAAAGCTCTTAGGCATGAGAGTCTGTTTCCTACGGAAGGATCTGTTGTTGCTGTGACCAGGGAAGAGTCTAAACCCCAGCAGGGTGGAAACAAGAAGAGGAAGCAGCAGCAGCAGAAGGGTAAGAATGGCCAGAAGAAGCCGAAAGGCGAGGTGACTTGCTACAATTGTCAGCAGAAGGGCCATTTCTCGAAGGATTGTAAGAATCCGAAGGCACCGATGAAGTGTCACAACTGTGACAAGCCAGGGAACATCAGGAAGAATTGTCCAGAACCGAGGAAGGACAAGCAGATTGTGCAAGCTTATGCTTTGGGAGCTGTTCCGTCGTCTTCGAAAGCTCCTACTACTGAAGAGAAGGGAAAGAGTGTGGTTGTTCAAGGTACTCTTTTCCTATGTGGTGTTCCGGTTAGAGTTCTGTTTGATACTGGAGCGTCGCATTCGTTTGTTTGTAATGAACTCGTAGACCGGTTAGGTTTGGAACCGGATATTGTTGATAGGCCATTGGTTGTGACTAATCCAGTTGGGGGTTCGTCTTGTTTGTGTATGTTATTCCGTGGTCTGGTTGTGTTGAGTCATGGTTGCTCTTTTGTTTGTGATTGTTTTGTTCTGAACTTTGCGGGGTTCGGAATTATTTTGGGTATGGACTGGCTTAGGAAGTATGCGGCTAAGGTTGATTGTGAGAGGCTGGAGGTGACGGTCGAGAATGTGGAGGGGCGAAAGATTGTGATACGATGTAAGCATGAGGAAGGCGTCTTCATGAGCTTCATGTATTCGCTAGTTGTTCCACGGGATGGACTGTCTTTAGTGCCAATCGCAAATGGATTCGAGGATGTCTTTGACGAAGTCAAAGGGTTACCGCCGCATAGAGAGATCGAGTTTCGTATAGATCTAGTTGAAGGAGCCAGACCTGTTGTGATGCCTCTTAGGCAGATGGCGCCTAGGGAACAGCAGGAGTTGAGGGTGCAAGTTGATGACCTTTTACAGAAAGGATTCATTCGGCGTAGTGTGTCCGAGTGGGGTGCACCAGTTGTGTTTGCAACCAAGGCAGATGGGTCGTTGAGATTGTGCGTCGATTATCGTGAGCTGAATAAGGTGACTAAGAAGAACAAGTATCCATTGCCGAGAATAGATGACTTGTTTGATCAGCTTCACGAAGCTAAGGTGTTTTCTCAGATGGATTTGGCAACGGGATTTCACCAGTTGAGAGTGGCTAAGGATAGTGTGCCGAAGACTGCTTTTTGGACACCATCTGGTTTCTTTGAGTGGCTGGTAATGCCGTTTGGACTGACTAACGCGCCAGCATATTTCGTGGATCTGATGAATAGAGTGTTCAGAGATCAGTTGAACAAGTTCGTACTTGTGTTCGTGGATGATATTCTGATTTATTCCAGAACTGAAGAAGAGCACAAGACGCACTTGCGTATTGTTTTGGAAATCTTGCGGAAACATCAGCTGAAGGCTAAGTTTTCGAAGTGTCACTTCTGGAAGAATGAAGTGAGGTTCTTAGGCCATGTGATTTCTGGAAATGGGATAGCGGTTGATCCCGCTAAGGTGGCAGCAATCCAGGATTGGGTTAGACCTAAGAATGCATCTGATGTGAGAAGTTTTCTTGGATTAGCAGGATATTATCGACGGTTTATCAAAGACTTCTCCAAGATAGCTGCACCGTTAACAGGATTGACGAAGAAGAACCAAGTGTTCAGTTGGGAGGCTAAGTGTGAGCAAGCTTTCGGAATCCTGAAAGAGCGATTGACAAGTGCTCCTGTTTTGACTATTCCGAGTGGGAATGATGAGATGGTGGTTTACACCGACGCATGTGGTACTGGACTTGGAGCAGTGCTGATGCAGAGGGATAAAGTCGTTGCGTATGCAAGTCGACAACTGAAGCCGCATGAAAGGAATTACCCGACTCATGATTTGGAGTTAGCGGCGATTGTATTTGCTCTGAAGATGTGGAGACATTATCTGTTGGGAGTTCGATTCGAGTTGTTTACGGATCACAAGTCGTTGAAGTATCTTTTCTCCCAAAAGGATTTGAATCTTCGGCAGCAACGTTGGCTAGAGTTTTTGGCATCATATGATTTTGGTATAGCTTATACTCCGAGAAAAGGGAACGCAGTGGCAGATGCGTTAAGTCGAAGACATGCAGGATTGGGAGCCATGTTTTCAGAATGGAAAAGTCTCGAGTATTTAGCTGGATTTGACTTCAGGCCTAGATGTGAATTGGAACCTGAGATGTTGGCAAACTTATCGATAAGACCTTCTCTAGTGGAAAGGATTGGCGAGAGCCAAAAGCGAGATGATAAGCTTGTCAGGATTATCCGTGATTTGGAATCTGGATTGGATCCAGAAAAGGATAAAGGATTCGAGGTCGATCGAGAGGGTTGGCTTCGGAAGCAAGGACGACTAGTTGTTCCCGATATAGATGAATTGAGGAGTGAAGTTCTGAAGGAAAGTCATCACTCGAAGTTGACAATTCATCCAGGTGGAAATAAGATGTATCGGGATATGAAGAGAACCTACTACTGGGAAGGCATGAAGAAGGATGTTGGAAATTTCATTTCCAAGTGTATGAACTGCCAGTTGGTAAAAGCTGAACAGAAGAAGCCAAGTGGATTGCTTCAGCCCTTAGAAGTTCCTACATGGAAGTGGGAACAAGTGTCGATGGATTTTATCGATGGATTGCCTAGAACCAGAACGGGAAATGAAGGGATTTGGGTCATTGTGGATCGTCTGACTAAGAGTGCACGATTCATTCCTGTTCGATCGACTAGGACTGCATCAAAGTTGGTTGAGTTGTATGTTAAGTGGATAGTTCGATTCCATGGTATTCCGAAGAGTATAGTGAGCGATCGAGATCCATTGTTCACTAGTGGATTTTGGAAGAGCTTCCAGGAAGTTTTGGGAACCGAGTTGTGTTTGAGTACAGCTTATCACCCTCAAACAGATGGTCAGACCGAGAGAGTCAACCGAGTTTTGGAAGATCTCCTCAGAGCTTGTGTTTTGGATTTTGGAGGATCATGGGAAGATCACCTTCATTTGGTGGAGTTTGCATACAACAACAGTTACCAGTCAAGCATTGGTATGGCACCGTATGAGGCATTATATGGAAGGCCGTGTAACTCTCCGACATGTTGGTTGGAAACTGGAGAAAAGCTGATACTTGGGCCAGAGATGATTCGGCAGACTTCAGATTGTATAGAGATCATTCGGCAACGAATGAAGGCAGCCCAAGACCGTCAGAAGAGTTATGCTGATAAGCGTCGAAAGGATTTGGAATTTGACGTAGGAGATATGGTTTTTGTGAAGATTTCCCCACTGAAGAATGTTATTCGATTCAGGAAGAAAGGAAAATTGACTCCGAGATTTGTTGGACCATTCCCGATTATCGAGCGAATTGGAAAGCTCGCTTACAGATTGGAGTTACCAGAGAAGATGTCGAGTGTGAACAATGTTTTTCATGTATCATATCTACGGAAGTATGTGCACGACTCGAGTATGGTGGTTTCTACTGATAGCTATGAAGACTTAGAAGTTGATCCAGTCGATAGAAGACCTCGTAAGCCGCTTCGTGTTGTTGAAACTGACACGAAACAGCTTAGGAGGAAGGTGGTTAAGTTGCTCAAGATACAATGGAGTGATGATGATAACGACTATACGTGGGAGGTGGAAGAGAGGATGAAGGCAGCTCATCCTGAACTCTTCGAGGTATGGCCCTAAGGTGTCGTGTCATCTCGCGATATTGTAACTTGTTCTAAGTCTTAGAATTCTGTACGCTAAGTTAGAATTGGATGCATGGTTTGTTGATTGCTATGGATGGTAGGCGTACAGAATAGTCTTTGATTGCTTTGTTTGCTTGGAATTTCGGGGCGAAATTCCTAAGGGGGAGAGAATGTAACGACCCGTATTTTTTTACGGATCGAAAAGTTCGTCAAAATCTGGAATTTTAGCATTTTCAAGTCATTTCAGATTTTTAGGCAGATTTGTCTAAGTCCTAGGTCGTGAACGACCTAAGAGCTAAGTCATGACCGAGTTAAGGAATTCGGCGAGTTAGTGTTAGGCCGTGGGTTAGTTGGAGCGACCTATAGAATTATGCAACCTAGGATTTAGTTAAGTGTTAGGTCGGCAGGGCGAGTTAACGACCTAAAGAACTGACCGACTTAAGGATATGGCGACTCAAGGGTAGGCAGACCTAGTGGAGTAAGCGACCTAGTGGTTACTAGGTTAGTGTGGTTAGGTCGGCAACGACTTAGAGCGTATAGAAGTTAGGTCGGTTGGACGAGTTAGCGGGTTGACCGACTTATGATTGTAGACGACTTAAGGTTAGAGTTAGGTCGTAGTGACTGAGTTAAGGGATAGGTCGCTATGTGTTAGGTCGTCTGGTAGCTTGGTTGGTTAGGTCGTGAGCGACCTAAGGGTTAAGTTGTTACCAAGTTAAGTCGACTGGGTGGGTTAGCGACCTAAGGAGTTAACGTGTTAGCGACCTTAAGAGTTAGCCTATGTGTTAAGTCGTAGACGACTTAAGGGTGTAAGTCTAAAGTCGTAGGGGATTTGGGTTTTGTTGAGTCGTAGGCGCGCATGCTATAAGTTGTGACCGACTTAGGAGATAGCAGTTGTTAGATCGCAGATGCTTCTGGTTAAGTCGTAGGATGGCGAAGCTGTAAGTCGTAGGTCGTATGGGGTATAAGTCGGAGACGACTTAGGAGATAGCCGAGTTACGACTTAGTGAAATTTCAGCTATAAATAGGAAGGGTTTTTCTCACTTTTTGGGATCCGGATTTTGAAGCGACGAAGTGCTGCCATTTTGAGAGCTCGACTTCTACACTTCTTCACTTCTTTTCTCCACTCTAATCTAGTGCTTCCATCCATCCAAATCGAAGATCAAGATTGAAGATTCAAGAGCTTAGATTGAAGATCTTCATCTTTTCAAGAGAGATTTCTTCGTTTGAAGCGGATTCGTGATAGATCAAGCTTGATCCTTCGCTGTCCAGATCTGAAGCGTGTTGATTTGTGTTTGTTTAGGTGATTTGGTGAGTGGTGATTATCTCTCACACGGATCCAAAGGAGTATATTGGATTGTTGGCTCGTTTTGGTGTTAAAATAGTGATTTCCATGCATTTTCTTCATCCTAAGTGTAGATCCATATAGATCCATTGTTCATGATGATGTTACATCCATTTTATCATATGTTAACCTATGCAAGTTCATTCATCAAGGTTGTAGGGATATAATTCATGTTTTCATGCTTATTGGACTTTCAACTCTTTAATTACGAAAATGCCATTATTGTGATAATTGTCTACTTAGATCTTATTTGAATGCTTGATTGTTTGGATTAATGTTTGATTTGATTGATTGTTATGAATTAGATGATTGATGGTTTGATTTAGACCGAAGACGATTCAAAAGCTAAGGGAAAGGCTCTTGAATTGGGAAAGCTGCTCGTGGCATATGTAGCGGGATGATGAAGCTCTTATGCATAGATTTGATGATGTGATGTTGAGATGAGGCTTCGCGAGGATGTGATGAAGCGAGGCAATCATGTGATGAAGACTTGGTCTAATCCAGACGGGATCATTCCAAGCATGTTGATAACTCGGTGATATGATTCGAGTTGAGGATAATGAACGGATATGAGAATAGTCGTCGAGGAGGATGACTAGGAGGTTTGGATAGCATCGTTGTTGAAGGTTCTAGCATGCTCTAAGCAAGAGTACGTTTGGGCAGATTCGATAGTCCCAACGACTAACTGTTGATGGTCGAGTACTCTGGGCAGATTCGATAGTCCTAGGCACGGGTTGCGACGACGTGCGGGAGTTATGTCTAGAACCGGGGTTTCCATTAGCCCTTGACGGACGGCTGAAAGAATGTGCCGGTCATTCAATTAACGGTGATATCGAAGCAATGTTAACAGTGATAGCCAGAGTCATGGATGTTTGGTTGTATCATCATTCGGACTCAAGAGCGGTATTTTCTGGGTGCTTATCTGATTTAGGCCTTGGTACTTGGAAAACATCGCCCTTGACTCGAGTGATAGTAGCTTTACTTTAAATTGTATGCTCTGTTATGTTTGCTTCTGCTTAGTGTGTGTCTGGGGGCTATCACTGTAGAATGAGGTTGGAGTGGGAGGGTTGTATTCCTATTCCTTTTCCTTTATGCTCTTTTGGTATGTTGTTAGTTAATTTACTGCTCACTAAGACTGTTGTCTGACTCAAGGCTTTATGTTTTAATTCTTATTGCCTTGGGCTGTTCGTCCATTTTGGGACGGGCAGACAAGGTAGCAAGTGACAGGTGTTGTTCTCTTCTCACGATGCTGATATCGAAGACGAGATGGAGGGTTGCATATTATCTTCTTATTATATGTACTGGATATTCCGCTGTTTTTGTATTCTCTGAGAGATATGTAGTGAGGCTTGATGTTTTGACTATTTGGATGCTTGTATTCAACTATTATGGAGTTTTATATGATGTCATTTTGTTCTGTGAAGCTTCACTATACATATGTTCTATTGTATTTTGTCCATGCGCTATGAGTAATACGATAGATTTTGTTGTTTTATTTTACCCTGACAATCGTCCATGGTCGCCTGGCACACTTTACAGCGCACTATCTCTAGATTCGGTGCAGGTGTCATGGGCGGTCGTCACAGAGGCAGAGTAGTAAACAGAGATCTTGAAGACGTGAACAAGAGTCCCTTTTCTCCTGCGATAGGTTTGGCTAGGAACCCGCCACAAACTGCCTACAGTAGAAAGGTATGATGGGAGGACAGACCCTGCGGTCAATCTAACGAGGTATATAAGGCACATGGAAGTGCTGGGGGCATCACAGGAAGTCATGGCCCGGTGCTTCCCATTGTATTTGACAGACATAGAAGATTTATGGTTCAGACAAATAGAGAGCGGCTCCATTGGGACATGGACCGATTTGATTGAGAAATTTATGAGGCAATTCAGGGTTCACATTTCAAGACCCAAGAATGTGATGAGTTTGGCAACGCTAAAGCAGAAAGTTGGGGAGTCTTTGAGGAATTTCCTGACGCGGTTCAATGCGGCAGCAGCATCGGTGGATCGACCAGATCCATCCATGGTTATGATGGCAGCTGTGTCCGGAATAACCGACGGCACAGAATTCAAAAATTCATTAACTAAGGATCCGCCTATGGATCTAGGAGAATTCTATCACGAGGCACAAAAGTTTTTACGATTGGAAGACGCTAATGCTGAAAGAGAAGAAGGAGAGGGAATAGAAGTTTATGCACTTAAGGACAAAAAGCCTTTTGAAAAGGATTCAGACCAGGATAAAAGAAAACGAAAGGCTGAGGACAATGGTGACAGGCCAAAGCGACTGCGGAAAGAGCCACGATTCACCACTTATTCAGAGCTGAATGAGAGTTTGGAGCGAATCTACCAAGATACCCGAGAGCAAGTCCCCTACCGTAGGCCAATACGAAGGGACCCCACTGTTGATGAAAGTAAATCAGACAGATATTGCTTATTCCACGAACTGAATGGTCATAACACTAACGACTGTAGACATCTGAAGGATGAGGTGGAAGGGCACATCAGGAACGGTATGCTACTTCAGTATGTGAGGAGGCGAGCTCCAGCGGTGGAGCTAGAGCGACCACCGTCTACATCAGCTAGGGGTGACCCCGAGTCGGGACACCGTATGATTATCAATTAATTGAAATAACGATGAACAAGTCGTAAACCTCTCACCAACATGGGTAAGTCATTTGCACATGTGCGTGATCACGAAGGGTCCATAGGCATGCTCTGAATGACTACTAACCCTATCGTTGTGCGAGTTTACACTTTGACATCGTTGCTTTTCTTTTGTTTCGTCTTGATTTGAACATTTGAACTTGATTCTGTTTAACATTTCTGCTAAAGACTTATTTTCAATGAAAAAATGCTACTTGTGATTTCATAATGGCTAAGCCGCTTACACATGTATGGGATCACGAACGGTCACTAGGCATGCTCTGAGATGGCGATAAACCGTTGCAACAAACAATCCGGGAATTCACCCGAACGTGAAACCTGGTATTGATAATACTAAGTCCCTCCCCGGGCACACTCAATTCGCCTCGAACGGCACCCGACCATGAACGGTCACAAATCGCCTCGAACGGCATCCGACCGCGAACGGTCACAAATCGCCTCGAACGGCATCCGACCGCGAACGGTCACAAATCGCCTTGAACGGCATCCGACCGCGAACGGTCACAAATCGCCTCGAATGGCACCCGACCGCGAACGGTGACAAATCACCTCGAACGGCATCCGATCGCGAACGGTCATAAATCGCCTAATATAACATTCGATCGCGAACGATCACATTTAGCCACGAACGGCATCCGACCGCGAACGGTCCCATTTCGTTATTTGCCGCGAACGGCATCCGACCTCGAAAGGTCCCATATTACCTCAAATGACATACGGTCGCGAACGATCGTTATTCGTGGTCAGGAAAGACTATCAAGTTTTTTACAGGTCAATAATAGGACATGAACATCCAGCTTATGGAACTACAAAACACACCTTCCTATCGCAAGGCATGTTTTGGGGGGCAAATGTTATCCCGCATTTTGGCAAGGCCGTGACACCAAGAACTTGACTAGAAACCAGTGACAGTTCGTCTTGGAGATCGGTTACACGTAGGCTCACTATGGATATCGATGAATTTTGTCCAAGTCCGGATCGAGCCACGATTAACAAGACATAACAAGCAAAGCCAGGGAAGCCAACGTTCCAAGTTTCAAGACGATCCGAGTTCGTATGCTCAACTTATGATCAATACAAGATGAAGGAGATCCCCCCTGATTCGAATCCATAGGTGGTACATATGTTCGAATCCATCAACATCTGTTTGCTCCGAATCGATCGCTACCTCCTTGTTCGAATCCATCAGATGGTCAAGCTTCGTATCCATCACCCGAATCCATATTCGAATCCTTCAGTTATCCTTAGTTCGAATCCATGAAGACATCCTGCTTCATACCCAACAAGATGCTCTGCTTCGAATCCATGCATGGGTGGCGTGTTCGAATCCATTGAAGTGCCTTCCATCGAATCCATCCAGCTACGATTGACTCTGTATCGATTGAGACACTTTGGCTATCGATACGAAGTAGGCGTCATTCGAATCCAGGGATTTTTGGTGTCTTCGAATCCATCGAGTCAAAGCGGCAAAGTCTCCGGGATGACTCGATCAAACTGGCGACAAAAGCGGATCGATGCGAAGATCGCGCTCCACGTCATCACAGAAGCATGCTCCACCATCGATTCGAAGCAATCGATTCGAATGAATCGATTCGAACGAAACAGCCTAACAAAGAATACCATTTCAAATCGACAATATCTGGAGTTCTACAAGTCCAAATGCTATGAAATTTTCACAGAAGCTTGTGCACATGTTGAAGAATGTCCACACCAAATTTCAGCTCGATTGGATGATTTCTTGATCGATTCGAATGGACTTTGAATCGATCCCAAAGTGGGCACGGATTTCTTGAGACGCGGGCGCATGGGACCTCACACGTGCCAGAAGTAGTTTCCCTAATTTTAGGCGAAATATCAGCCTCCTACACCTATAAATAGAGCCCCTGGTCATTCAGAAAAGGGGTCGGATAATTTTAAGAGCTAAAGAGCACCCGGATTCTGCCAGATTTACTTTAAATCACCACTGCTACCTTAGTTTCAGACTTAGCTTACAAAATCAGTTGTACTACATGATAATAAATTGTGATCTTCAAGTATCAAGCAATAAAGTCATCAACTTCAGAGTGGACGTAGGCAAGATCACCGAACCACTATAAATCCTGTGTCATTTACTGTTTTTATTGAGTTTCCTGAGTGATTCGCATACTTATTCCCCTACATATTTGATATTTGTGATCTGTGATTGCGAACTGGTGCTTTCAAAGGCTATTGGGTGTTTGTGACCAATTTTGTCGCAAACAGTTACCAATTCCTAGGATGCAATGTTAGGTCATGAAAATGTGTGTATGACAATGATAAATATGCAATTTTAACCGATCAATGATAACAAGAACTTATAACATTATTCAACAACATATGTTCTAGCAATAGTTATTGGCATCCCAAAATTACTTAATTTAAGTGATAATTCCTTTGGCAAAATCCATGTAAAACTTGGGCTAAAACACCATTTTATTTCCTTGAAAATACATATCTGCATAGATAATTACTCATTTAAAATCTTTCTCTAAAACAAAGAAAACATAACCCATTACTTAGCCAAAATACACCCATGTTTAAATTGCTTTTTAAATCATTCGGTATTTAAAATGAGGTTGTCGAGCCTCTAAAACATAAAGCTATCGAGCCACTAAATAAAGCTATTTAGTTATAAAACATACGGCCACTATGCCGTTCAAATAGGGATGTCGAGTCTCTATGTCGAGCCTTTAAAATATAGTATGGTTTGGTTTATAAAATATACGACTATAATGCCGCTAATATATGGTTATCGAGTTTCTAGAATACATGGGCTATCAAGGTAAACATTCAACTACTATTCCACTTAAAACATTGATGTCGAGCAAATAGGAGACAAGAGGCTTCGAGTTTTAAAACGTTTAGTGGTGTCGAACCCTTAAAATCTTTAGGGTTCCAAACCCCTAAAACTTGTTGGTATCCAATCTTAAAAGCTTGAGGGTGTTGAACTTTTAAAAGATTAATATTGAGTCTCAAAACTATAGGGTGCTGAGCCTCTACAACCTTGTTATATCGAACCCCTACAATACTTAGGGCTGAGCTTATATACAAGCGGATACATCACATATGTACTAAGTAGATATCGCATGAATCATCAAATGTAGATGTCGAGTCTATAAATTCAATACATCATATATCTATCAGATAGTTATTCCATGTATCGACCTTCATGGATGTCGAATATCGATATAAAAGGAGTCTCAAATATCTACAATGGTATTACAGTAATTAAAATAAAAACTGTTTTATTTTCTTTTAAAGCCAATACTTTCCACCAACTCTTGCTCCCTGTAAAATTATTGTTGGATAACAAAATGTTTTACATATTCTTTTGAAAAAATTGCTCGTAGATCTATTCTACCTTCGCAAATATCTTTACAAACTTTTAAAATTAATATATCGTATATTAATTAAACACTTTTCTAGAATAATAAATTCATAGAAATCACTATCATTAGGAAAAAATTTAAAAAAATACAAATTTCCATCTTCTTTCTTATATAAAAATTTTGAGGGCCAAAATATTAATTTAGTTATTTTTAATAATTAAAACTCAAAATAAACACATTTTCCATCTTAGGAAATTCATAAAATATCCATATGAACTTGAAAAATTATGAAATAAAAACATCATCTTTAAAATAATGTTTTATACAACATATTCAATTTTCAAATCAACTAGAGACTAAAAATTTAAGGTTTACCTTTAAAAACCTACAAAAACAATTCCATAAATATTTCAATAAATCATCATTCAATCCAATAATGATAATCATCAATCAAAGCGTGACATGTATTTACAATCAATTAAAAATCATTTATAGATCCGAAAACAAGCATAAATAAATGAGATGGATACTATTATTTACCTTAGATTGGATAAAAGAGATTGAGATTTGATGTTGATTAATTACACTAGCTTTTCTCTTTGATTTCCTCTTCCTCGTCTTCTAAGTAATGGTCGTCCTCTTTAGGTTACGTTTTGGTATTTTGAAAAATGAAATGAGAATGAATGAGAGAAGGAAAGTTTAGGGGATGAATTAAGGGACTATTCCCAATATGCCCCTCTCATAAATTCCTTTATATGTTTTGTTTAAAACAATCTTCTTAATCGATTAATTAAGGCACGACCTAATTAATTAACAAATCTCAATCTCCTTATCATATCACATCAGATTATTCTATTTAATTTATCAAATTAAATTTCCTGAATAATGTTAAACAAAAATTAAGAGTGTTACACCAAATTTACATATGCTCTTATTACACTAGTTATATGCACCACTGTATATCCATCATATTTGAATATATTTTCTTCATTTCTCAATGGAAAGATTTTCATTGGGAATTGACCATTTGGAAGGTCTTCTACATGACTCATAAGGTCGAGTCCACCGGGATGGATCGACCACTAGTGGATGGACTAACGATGTTAGGACAACATTGGTAGTAATTCATTCAGAAAACTTGATTTAAAAGATATATGCATGTATTTGTAATTCTAATAAGTATGAAAAAACTGACAAATTATTAAGCTTGGATCGACAAGCTAAAAGATTAAGGTGTCTATGTCACACATGAGGTTAAGGAAGAAGGCTTTTGCACCCTTTGCACTTTATGGCCAAACGGCCAGACCCTATACCCTATTATGGACTATTCCTACGATAATTTCTAAAACATTGATTAAATAATTACATTGCTTCAGTAAAATGATTGTTAAATTATTTTTTGATACTTTAAATAATCAAATAAATGCAGAAGTATAGAGGTAGAGACATCAACAACGTTCCAGACCAATCATCACAGTATAGTGCTCGGATGGAGCAAAAGCTGGCAACAATAGAGGCCAAGGTCAAAACACTTTAGTCGAATTATGAGTGGCTTAACCGACTGTTTGAGGGGCACTTTCCTAGACAAGAAGGCCAGACCCATCAAGACCAGGACCAGGCCGTAGACCAGTGAGGTTCCATGTTTGCTATGCATTTTATGTTTTTCTACTTGAGATGTGTATTGTAATGTATATATATTTATCTGTTCTGTGGAAATGATATTTGTTTGACTTATTTGTAAATGACATTAGTTGAGGTTGTTTTATTGGATAATACTATTATTATTGTACATTCTTTGGATGTTCCATCAAATTTGTCATTGTTTTTATTGTTTTTATAATGTTGTGGGTGATATTCTTGTTTTATTTAAGATATATATGTTTTATTGCATGTATGGAACTATCGAAATGATTGTGTTAGATATTGGGTTTGAGTGTAAGAATGCAATAGAAATGATGCAAATTTGGTTCAAGGATGACATCACAAAGGCATTAGAAAAGCATGGGAAAATCTAGAATTTGCATTTTAAAAAAGGCACTAGTAAGGTGTTAGAAATATAAGGCATCTAAAAGGCGTAGGAAAATATATATTGAAATGGTGTCGGCAGGACCCCTATGTTAGTCGTTGGAATGTATAGGTGTTTGGAAAAAAGGACACTTGAAAAAAGGCATCGGAAGAACCCCAAGAGAGGCATCAGAATGGCATGAGAAAATATTTTCCCAAGCTTGTTTTTCAAACGCTCAAAAAGGCTTTGGAATACTTTCTCACGATGCCCTGTTGACACCTTTTTGGCATCGGTAATAACTAATGTTCTTATAGTGCTTGATTTCTTCCCAACACAATATGATCATCATTGTATTCAATCGTAGTGTGTAGTAATCTTGCATTATGGTTTACTTGCTCATTTTAAATGAAACAATATAATTAGAATTTCATATCTTGTGGAAAGCGGTTCGTCACCATACAACTTTTGTATGTGATCAAGTATCCATACTCATGTATTGTCTTAGAGTTAAAGTTATAGGAGATAATACACAACCTCGAGAAAATTCACACTTAAGTTACCAAGACTCGATATTTTATTGGCTTTATCATTCGATACTTGCTGGGCCTTGAAGTGATAACATGCCAAAAGATTAATTTATAAGTAATCTTTACATTTCTTCATATACCATTAATTCAATTTGATTAGTATGTTTTAGTCGATAAATAACTTTATCAATTATATTACTTGTGCAAATATATTAAAATATATTATTATAATAATGCATATATTCTTATTCTTATTAGAATGGTTTATTATATTTTTCTAATAAGGCTCCCATAAGACTCTATATCTCCTACGGAGCCTAAAAGAGATGAGAGAATTTCATAAATTCCTCTATCGAGTGTTATGATACACTTATCTTATTACTATAACTTTGAGGGTGCTCAATAATTCGTAGTCTCCATAAATGTTTAATAACACATTAATAGATATATCTCATATATAACTCCTAATTATACATACTTTGCTCCTAATCATCTTTACGACCTTGAGAATGCTTAGTAAATCATAAAGTACAATAGATACTCATGACCTATCATTCATGATTGCATAAGGATAATTTTGTAACACTTGAGGGTGATCAACAAAGTTACATAATTTTTTTCCAATATAGGGAGAATATAAACCTCATTAAAAATAGTTTAGGGCCTAAGGGTGCTCAATAACCATAAGTATGTTTAGTACTTTATGTATATGGTAGCTGATAGAGATTCATAATCTCAAAATAATAGTAATGAGTATTATCGCCTATAAGGAATGATAAGCATTCACAATACTCAATGTTATCATTTGCCATTTTATATGTATATACAAGTATATGCATATGTATTCATTCCTTATAACTATAGTGAGTTTAATTTTGATTTCCATTAAAATCATATTATTTTTATTTCAAATACATCATATAAGATTCTCTTATTTAATTATAAAATTTATAATGTAATATTAAATCTTATATTTGTGTGTATATAGTATCAATTAATAGTTTAATGAACATAACAACTTAATTATGACAATTTATGGACTATAACATGTATAGTTCATATTATAATTCAAATTATTTGAATCTCATTTATATATAACCTTTATCATTCTAAAATATAAAAAAAATTATTCATTTACAAATTTTGCAAATTAAATTTAAATTTAAAACAATTTTACATTGATTTATTTATAACTTTTTTGAATTATACTTAATGAAATTAAATTTATTCATAATATTTTAAAAAAATTAATATAAATTTGAATTATTTTTAAACTAATTTTATAATCAAACTTTACATATTATTCAAATACGCTTACATGAATCAACCAAAGGCATAACACATTTGTGCCTTATACAAAGGGCATGCCCTAGAAGCAAACCACTTCGACGAGCCAAGTAAGGTCTAAGAGTAAAGAGGTTAATTGTTTGTAAGAAAGTTTCTTTATTAAAGTAACATTCTCCTTAGTTAAGCACCCTTTCTTAACACCTATATAATTGTATTTTTCAATAAATTGTCCTACATGTTGGCAAGTTAGTCATAATAACCCAATGAAGGCACAAATATCATTGTTAGCTTAGGTGCATTGAGAAACGGGGTAAAAAGGAAAAAATTTCAATAATTTCCTCTTATTCATTGCGCACTAGATCTTTCTGCATGTTTTCATAAATAGTATAATTTATATTAAATCATATATAAATAATTTGAAATATGATGAATTTCAATTTACATTATTATTAATATGAATAACATTTATTTAAATATGGGATTTGTTAAAACCATATCATTTTTAAAGTGTTATATTTAAAAGCAATTTTATTATTGATTGGAACTTATTCTAGTGTAATATTTAACCTTATTATTAATTTGGATATCTTTATCTAAAGATAATACTATAAATTATGCGTAAATTATTTATACACACACACTAATGTATGTGAATAGATAATTCATAATAACATTTGATTCGAATATGGAAAAATCTAGCAATAAGTAATGTCCTAATTTATTAATTTTTGTTAGCAGTATAAATTTATAAATATCTTACTAATGAATCGACATATTAATATTTATATATTAAAATGTTTAAGTGCATACTGTACAATTAGATAGTATCAATATGTCCTTAATTTTGATACGAACCCATAGTCCCCAAGTTGCATGTAAAATGGTTCTCATATGCAAAAGTTATTTAGGGCATACGCCATAAGGAGTTTTGTGTGAATAAAAAAATATAATAGCTTAAATGCAATTAATTATAATATTAAATAAGATTGATCTGCCGTACACTAAAACCCAAGCCACCATAACATTATACTTCATCCAATTAGTGATGCCGCCTCATACCGTCGATTACACCATCGCTACCACCAATCTGCTTCGTTTTTAAGACAAGACAACCTATACCATCATATTCATGCCTGATACTAGCTCTTTAAAGCCCTAATTTCTGACGATGTGCTGCCATTGCCGTTTTGAGCTATTGGAGGCGTCGTCCTTATGCCAGTCGTCATCTCCTCACTGCCAATTGACCCATGTTGTAATAAGCCTTTATCCATCCTAACCTTTTAAAAGTTATGCATAGTATATCTATGGTGACATGCATGGCGATGTGCAAGAATGGTATTTTTAAAGGAAGATAATTATTTCTTAAACCAATTTATAACACACACATGTATAGTGTAATATTTTAATCAAAAATAATGTTAACATAGAATTATTTTGATGAGGATAATTTTTTTAATCGATTACACCTTGAACCATAGTGATTTCCCTTTGAGAGAACATTTCTCTAACTAAATGATAGTGTTGTAAAGTCTAATATATCATTAATTTATAAATGGAGGACGAGAAAAAAAATTGTCCATTTTGAATGAGAGCTCTAGGTTTATTTTTAGCATCGATATGTTATGTGAATAACTGACTCAGGCCCGTTGTTCAAGGGACGTTCCATTATAAATGTGATCTTTTCTCATTTAAATAATTAAACATTTTTAGGTTGTCCATATCCATACATATTTTCGCCTATTCAATTATAATAAAAATTTGAAATTTTTAACGTAATAAAATATTTATTTAAAATATTGTGATTATTAAATTAGCTTAATAAATAATTAACATTTATATATTTTGTTTATTGATTTAAGATCTTTAATGGTTATAATAAACAATAATAAACTAATTAATTTATAAAGCATTATATTAATTTCTCTATAATAATTCGTAAAAATAGTTGCCATTACGGTTGGTTCAGTTATTAGACTTCTCACTTTGCTCTCATGGTTATCTACTTGAGATTATTGATTGGTTAAGGCACTGTGCAGGGATTTTGTTCGCCTTATCCTTTTAGGGTTTAGTTATTGGACTTCTCATATATTTTATTGTGTTGGTATTGTTGGAAGTTTTCTTTAATAGCAAATAGATTTAATTTTAGATGAAGATAGATAAGAGGTTGGAGGGAAAAACTGATTTTTTTAATAAGGAGTAAAAATTTATTATTAAACTTTATTATAAAAGTTCATATTTTTTTCTTGCTACATTTCTTTTCTCTTACTGCTTTCTTACTTACATCCTCTAAGATTAGTGAATTCACCTCTATTTATAGGAGTTTACATCCCAAACAAATGGTGAAGATTTACTTAATCTAATGGTTCTCCATAAATATCTCTTAAATATTCTTTCATACAATTTCAAATATATTAGTCCATAAATATCTTCTAAATATTCTCTCATATAATTTCAAATATATTATTCTATATATTCAATATTCTAGATATTTCGTATATGGAAAAATTTGGAATAAAAAAATCAAGTTTATTTCCAACACCCCCCTGTAAACTTGATTTTGTAGTACCGGTAATTCTTGAAATCTTTGTATTTCACATGCTTCGCTAAGAATAGAGATATTATCCAAACTTTCTTCATTGCGTTGACCTTCTTACCAAACGTCAAGAATTTCAATGCAAGTTCACGGATTCTTGTTTTACTTCTTTCATTTCATCGTCCATCGCTACAATAGAATTTTCCATAAATTAAGTGTTCTAACATCCGTCTTGTTTCAATATCATAAATTTTGAATGAGTCGTATATTTTATCTTTATATTCTTTCATAACTTCGCTCTTGCAATTTTTGACCAATCCAATTATATTTTCTTAACATTCTCTGTTTCCATTTCTTCAGATTTTTGCTCATATTTCAAATCTCTTCCACGCTCTTGAATTTCATCTCCTTGATTTATGTCTTCTTCATTTTCATCTCGTTTGCTTTCGTACTCTTCATCATTGACATCATCTTCGCTTACTTTATTTTCTTTATGCTCTTCTTTTCCATCCTCTATACGTTTCCTTCATCCTCCAATTTATCCTTCTCTAACTCCTCAAATTTCAGCAATTTTTCCGCATCTTTCTCCTTCTCACTATTCTTCCTTTTCTCTTTCTCGTCAATCAGATTGTCTTCTTCTATTATTTTTGCATCATTCTTTCCATATGCTTCTTTCAACAAATTCCACGACTCTTTTGTGGAACCTTCTCCAAGTATATGATCATACGCTACTTCATCGACGTTCTCACTCATCACAACACGAGCACGATGGTCATTCCATCGTAAATTCGCAAATGTTTTCTTGTCAATTTGCGACATGCTCTCCAAATCATTCGGCCATTTATAACCATTTTCGACAATCTCCCATAATCTTTTGGAGATTAACCACTCTTTCTTTTTCTTGTAAGCGAACAATAAAGTACCATCTTCTTGACTTCTTTCTTCAACATAATTGGCCTTCTCTTTAATTTTATTGTTGCTTGAAGTTCTACATTCAGAAGCATAATGTTCAAAATTTTCACAATTGTAGCATTTAAAGCGTGACTTGTCATGTCTTGACTTTGAATTTCCTCTTCCACGACCTCTTGTTGATCTTTCTTCTCTTTGGTTTTTGTCGTCATTATTGTTATCGTTATTGGGTCTCCAACCTCGTACGTGTCCATATCCACGACTTTGTCCTAATTCTTGGTCACAACCTTGTCTTTGTTGACTTCGATTGCTTTCTTCTTAATTGAATCAATTCATGTCTTGAGTACTTCCTCCACAATCTCTTCCTTCTTCGTTTTCTTTTCTTCATAAGCTTGCAATGAATCGAGAAGTTCCTCTATTGTCGCGACCTCCAAGTTTTTTTGTCTCTTCGATGATGGCGACAATATGTTCGAACTTTGGATCTAATGATCTAAGAATCTTCTTCATAACTCTTACATCATTTAACTTATCACTATTTCTTTTTAGGTTATTAGCAACCATTAAAACTCTTGAGAAGTAATTGGAGACAAGTTCACCTTTTTTCATATGCAAAGTTTCAAACTCTCCTCTTAAAGTTTGAAGATGTACCTTTTTGACTTGATCGGCTCCTTTGTAAGATGTTCAAAGCTTTTCTGTGAAGATCCCGGACTCGGCCTTCGAAAATCAGCACCCGTACTTCACTTGTACTCAAGTGCCGTAGTTCCAAACACCGAATCTGGCTCCCCGAAGCTTATAACACAGTAAGTATAACAACACAGCAGAATAAAGAAATCAATGATATCATATATAACTCCAATGAATACAATATCCAGAATGATACATAACAATGATATCAATAATACACAGCAATATCAGAGATATGATACAATGCTACAGCGGAAATAACAACAATGAGAGAGATCACTCCAAATGATCTACAAAAGAGAATGACTCCAACAACTCCAACATCAGCTCGAACCACCATCACGTTGCACCAAGAGAAGCAACATCAGTCGTGATCTCCAAAAAATGAACTAGCTCCAACTCTCTACTAAACCTGCCTATCTGAAAAACCCAACTCTAGACTGCCCATGTGGAAAATTGTAGGCACCCAGAGTTTAGGAAGGGAACAATAAACTCCGGGTCAGTCATGGGACTGGTGTGAGCAACAAAAACAGTTATCTTTAAAACAAACACAAAAGAATTTTCAACATTTAAATCCGCAATGCTTTTTGGAAAATGAAACTACCATAAGGCCTTCCACCACACACACAATGCAAACGCAGAATTGGAGGAGATTTCTCCTTATGATAGTCAAACATGCTTACTACGCAAAAACACCTTTGATATTTTTATTAGTGCATAGTGCAGAAAACATTTCGAAAGTATAATATTAATCTTAGCCAGCATAGACATTCCAAACTATGCCTACTATAGCTACCATCTAAACAGTGGTGACCACCATAAGTAAATGGTAGGTTCTACAACTAAAACCGTACTAGGTTCGTATTGTTTGATTGGATTTTCCAACAAATGGTCAGGCTAAGGAACTTCCTATGCCACATGGGAACGCCTCTGGAGGGACACCCCGAGAACCACCTGGCTCTCTGCCAACACAAGGCCGGTTACCCCATTCCCGGGTAGTAAACCTGAGATATTCCACCCCCGGTCGTTTGCGACCTTTATCCGAAGCCTCGATCACACAGCAACAATCAAACAGAGTAAATGAGATTGGAGCAACCACATAGGTAAATATCTGGGCTCCATACCATGATACCACCTTTTTCCAGAAGGAATGGACATACCCTAGGGGAGCTACCCCTGAAACCTTGTCGCATCTTTCCTGTTTCGACCATTTCTGGTCTGTGAGGCTCGATGAGGTCTCGTCGACAAAGCTACGCTTTTTCACAAAGCCATGCTTTGATCACAAATGATCAACGAATGATCATCAACACACAGCAACACTTAGCATGCCACACTACCAAATTGGGAGTATATCACCGATAACCTTCAACTACATAACCTTTGAGCTCGTACGTCTCAGAGAAGGGTGTTAAGCTAAGAGAATAAATCTCCGCACCAAACAGAAATGTATTTGAAAGAAATCAGCTTTATATCTCAAAGTGTAGTGTCAGACATACAACCATACAAGTCTGTTCCGGGTTTGAACAGAACCGAAGGCACTTCCGAAGAAGCCCTTGCAATCCGGATAATTTCTAATCACGTCCGGACTTCCCACCACATATGGAGTCTCTATACCGGGGACCAGTCGATGTAGAGACATTCGACGAGTTGTCCTTTCGTTTTCGAAAATATCCGGTCTTCAAATGCTATCTATAACGTCGTATCATTATTCAGAATGGGTTATATGACACAAAGGTCCTCTCCCGGCTAAACCGAATAACGAGCGCATATTTAAAAACATATGGATGTTGGGATTTCAGTTAAGTCACAACTTATTACCCAAACTTTTCTTTCAAATGGTTTAAACACATTACCATTTTAATCTTTTTTAAAAAACAGATTCAATTCACACAGTTCACCCAGTTTCACAAAGATACATTCATAGATTTTCCAAATCAATTTCCATTCTAATTGGATTTACACATTTAAATCTTTAAATCAAAGATTTAACTCATAGCTTTCAAAACACGTTTCCAAAGATTTATTCGTAACTTGGAAAACCAATTTCATTTCAACCTTGAAATTCCTTTAATTTAAATTGGAATTTCATTACTTATATGAAAGCTTTTATCCTCTGAAACAAATAGTTTTTATTTCGGAAAAATCCGATTCATTTATACAAGTTAAACACCTTGGGTTAAATCCAAATTCCCAAACCAATACTTTTAAAATGGTTTAAATTCATATAAACACATTTATAACATTTTAACCATAATTTTCAAACATAGAATTCAATTCCAAATTATTTAAATTGGAAACTTTACCTAGTTATTCAAAATAACTTTTATCTTAAAAACTCCTTTTCAAAAGCTTTAACATTTAACCCAAATTCATTTCCAAAATCAATTGAAATTAAAATTTCAATTTCAAAAATATTAAATTTAAATCATCTGTGACTTAACCGATTTCCACGTGAAATCCATATTTGTGTGTGTAAAAGTGTGGTCCAGGGGTTTTACACAATAGTGCAACATCATCAATCATCACAGATTCAAGCATAGAAATATCGATAAGCGGTATAATCTATAACGCTTATCTATAAACACAGAATCACATAAAGATAATAAAAATACATTATAAATAAATAAATTACATTCATCACAGCTTGAATTAAAACAATTCATATCATACAGCATCACATAGAAATCAGGATATGTCCCAAAGCATCACAGATCAGGGAATATCACAATTCAATCATTTAGTCCGGTCCAAACATTCACAGGTAAGGTCAATTTATTTATCTGATTAAATTAAATCAGATTAGTCACTAATCCTGGTTAATTAACATTAACTAATTACAATTTTATTTTAAATAATTAACCTTTAATAATAAATTAATTAGCCTCAATTAATAAATTAATTTATTATCATTTAATTAATTATCCTTAATTACAATAATTAATTTATTAATCCTTAATTAATAATCATCCCTTAATCACTTTCAGTTATTAATTAACCTTTAAATTTATTTAATTATTCTCAAATTAATTTCCTTAATTAATTTGTCACATTAATTAATTACCTTTAATTAATTACAATAACTGATTATTCTTAATTATCTTCATTGATATCAAAATCTTAAATTAATAACCTTACCAGTTATCATTATCAACACATTAATTTATTCAAGAAATTAAGGTTAATCAAAATATCAATTTATCTTAATTAATTTCATTATTTATTTAAAATAATTAATTAATAAATAATGTCATAAATTAATTAAATTAAAACTTAATTACCTTTAAAATAATTAACTTAAATTATCAAATTAACAATTCTAAATTTACAAATTAATTAGATACTTAATTATCAATTAACCAATCTTTAATTACAAATAGAAATTAATCATTCTTAATTAATTTCCAAACAATTAATTTATAGTAATTATTTATCTTAATTAACATTTAAAAAATCTTCCTTACACTTTGAAAATCAATTTATTACAATTATAAAAAGTTTTAATGTTGATTAACTTTAACCCTTATCTTTAAGTTAACCATTTAATTAAAATATTAATTAAGATTAAAACAATGTTAAGTATTTACTTAAATAATTTAAAACTTAGAATAGTTTCTTAACTTAATTTGTCAAATATTAATTACTTCATTAGCACTAAATTTTTGTTTACAACATTTACTTCAAATTTAATTAGGTTAAATCCTTTCGAAAACAGAACCCGAGTTTTACCCAGGCTTTACTCGAGTTTTCCTCCATCTTTCCCCTAGCCATTCTCACGTACTTCTTCCTCTTTTTTCCCAGTTAGTTTAAGCTTAAACATAAATCAAACTATGGCATAAGGAAAACTTTCTCATATACTCGAGTACGACCCCGAAGCAATCACCCTCTTTCTCGTGTAACGACTCGAGATGCTCACCCCACAACAGTTCTGACACCACTTACTACGCCGTACACGTGCACAGCGATGCGCCACTTCTCCGGCAAACTTCACGATCACTGAAAAGTCACGAATCACCCTAATATTTGAAATCAAAACTCGACTCGACACAAAAACTACCAAATCAAAATTTAGCATATCGCTCCAAAACCTGGAACTCGAACACCCCCCGCAAAAATGCTTCGCCTCGGTTGCTCCCACCACCGGAATCGCCACGACTTCGGCCTCACCACGACAATGCCTTTTTCTTCCATTCCCCTCAGTTTCGTACAACTCGATCAAACCGAGGTGATGAAATCACTTCGTTTCTGACCACGACGAAACCCAAACACTAAACCCTAATCTTGCCTTGTTCTAGCATCTCATACAATAGAAAAACCATATAACTATTTTCTCAACTTCATTGATGGCCAAGCCAACTTCGAGCAAAATTTCAACACCCAACATTCGTTCGAACGCCGGTAATTGATTCAAGAGCATATTTTGTTCAAATATGAACTGCACCTGGGATACTTAATTAAAAATCATCGTATTAAGTTTAAAAATCCTATCTTTGTATGCTTATTCAAGTTATAAAATCAAATCCATAATTTAAACTACTCGAATAAATCATATGATTTCTTATTTAACTGTAAAACTGAGTTTACAGTGTCAAGTTCTTCATTTTCAAGCTTAAATCATTTCTGGGCCATGGTTTAAGTTTAAACAAACTTGTTTCGTTAGATACCTTAAGCCTAACTAAGGTTGAATGATAATATTTTAGATTTTGATTACAATTTCAACTCTGTAACTAAGAACATGTATGCATATGCCTGTATAACAGATATGCACTGACATGTTCAAACACACAGGCCTATTAATCAATATTTCCAGAGCATGTTTTAAGCTTCAATCACAATATCAAAGAATATAGGCCAATATAAAAGAGTTTGCTAACCAGTTAGAAAAGCAGAGTCTTTGAAACTTGATTTGAAAATTTGCATGCCTTTGTTGTTTTGATTCCAGAAAACCTTGTCTTGCTTGTAACTTAAAAACTGAAAAGCTTTAATACTTGAAAGTTTGAAGTTGTAATGCTTGATCTTGTTTACTGGAAACTTGAATTACTTGAGAAGCTGAAGTTTTAAAACTGGAATCTTTTCTGGTTTGATGATTTCTAGTTTGCATTTGTTTATGAATGAAAAGAAAAGGAGATTGATATATAGAAACAAGTATACAGAGGTAAGTATTTTGCTGGTACAAGATTTTATTAGTTTGGTCAGGGATATTTCTATTCAATCGTGGCTGATATTAATTAGGCTTGTACAATTATATATTTTATTTTGTTTGTACATAGATATTTAAACTAGTGTCTTCTTTGATAAGCTAATGCATATGTATATTTTATTTTCTTTTACAAGCCTTCATGCATATATAATCTTTGTTTTCTTTTACAATACACAACACCAAACAGGCCATTTTGTCACACTTTTTTCGTTTCATTTTGTCACGGTTATTATTGTTGGAAATTTGTAACGGTTATTATTGTTACATTGTATTATCACGGTTATTTCCGTGACAAAATTTGGGCTTTTCGTAAATAACTCAAAGACGTTGGATATAGTAGTCATTTATGTTTCAATTGTTGCTTCAATTGTTTGTCATGCTTCTGGCTTCTATCGTTCTTCCCTAAATCAAATTAGGTTTAAGCAGCCGTCGCTCCAGCCTTCCTTCGATCCAACGAGCCGCCCGCCTACCGCCGTAATTTCAAAGCCTTCGTCCATTTCTTTCACCAAATCCGTCCATCTCTTTCACTGCCTTCCCCCTTCTTCAAAGTCAGGTAATAATTTTCGTTTTTTCTCCGCTTCTAAATTAGAATATACTGGTTTGTATTTATTAGTCTGTAATCTTGATCACATATTACGTTAAATTCTTCTCTCTCTCTATCACAAAGTAATACACTTATTAGTCTGTAATCTTGATCACATAATTAAGTAAATGGAATCGAAGTTGGGTATGTCTGCTCTTGTAAGCGGTTGATGCTAAAGGTGTTGGCAAAGCTATTGTTTTGGCTCTAGGCAAATATGGTACCTTAGTGACTATTGTTGATTTATCCGAAAAGAGAGAAAATGAAACTGTTTCATTGATTGAACCAAGAACAAAAATGTTTTCCATCCTACAATTACCTTCTCTTCTAATTGGCATGTAGCATATTGTAGCATATTGTATCTAGTATCCACTTATATCGACCAAAATTAGGATTTGTTGGTGATTTATTTTACCCAAGTAACACCTGAGGCTTCAGCTTCATCTATGCATATATACAGCGAAGCATTTTTTTAACCTAAGTATCAATAGTTTGATGCAGTGTAGCTATTCCATATGTGATAGAAGGAACGCATCATCTTAAATATGTTTATGGATATAGGCATATAGCTACCATCTTAGTATATGCATTACTGACCCACCAGCTATAATTACTTTCTGTCAGAGTTCTGCTATTATATACCTATCAATTCCAGTTCTTTCTCTTCAACTTGTTTCATTATTCTGTTTTAGCCACTAACCAATCAGACAGGTAGAATGAGAAAACCATATACTTGGTTAGCATTAGTCTGTTTTTTGTCAAGTACGTGCAAGGACTTCATATTTGAGGTACTGATGAGTGTCATAGCCCTTCCCTTTAATCATTCTTTGGTACTTTTCCTTCCCATCATATGCATCAATAGGGTACTTCATTTTCAGGTAAAAACAAAAACCATTATTACCAAGTTAATTAATTAGGTAAAATCATATTCGATCTACTTAGTTTTGGAGAGTACCTGATCATTACAATATTACTAGATAACATATGCAAGAAATACTTGTACCTTTTCCTTGTGTCTGTGCTTCATATGCTCTTAATTGAATGTGTTGTCGAACTGATGCTTTTAATCTTGAAAAGTTATTCATATTAAGTGATTTTCATCATTAGTGATTCATTATTTATGTTCAACAAATTGTGCATCTGTCCTTTATTGTTAATTCTTTTGTGATTAGCATAATTTTGATTTTTATAGTTGAACTATATGTAACCGTCCCTGTGTAACATGAATGTTTATAGTTGAACTATATGTAACCTACTGTTGATGATTGTTGATACAATGTTAATAGTAGAATGTTGATACAATGTCTGTTTTTTATCGGTTTATCATAATGCCAGAAACAAAATTAGAAACAGAGATGACAATCATAACATGGATAGAATGAATGCAACAAAATTACTTTAAGCGAAAGGTGGCCTTTCTTTTTTTTCCTTTTCAAAAAAAAGACCATTTTGGATCAAGTTTAAGTACCTGATTTTATCTCCAAATAATTTGTTTTATGCTAAAGCATATGCGAACCGCCCTTTGTTTGAAAGTAATAAGTGTGGTGGTCAAGCAAGTGAATCCTTTAACTCGTTGAGTCTAGCATTCATTTCCTTATTATCCTATGTCGGTCTTCTGCAAAACCGAGTGAACAACCTTCTTGGTGCTGCATGGAAAATAACCTAGCTGCATTAACGAAATTGAGGACCAACACTGTATAAACTTGGCAAGACCGATCGGTTTCTTTAACGCATCTGTTAGGCTATCGTATGGATATTCTGAAAATTCACACTTCTTTCTCCACCTTTTCAAGAACATAGGATATTTCATTTGCCTATGTTTTGTTCTTGAATTAAATGATGGATTCTTTGTCAAATACAAAGCTTTCTGATATCACTAACATAATATTCTTGATTTTTTTTTGTTTCTTTCCGTGCAATAAGTATAGTATGAATCTAATTTACAATATATATGTGTGTGTTAGTTTTATGTAATTGTGACATCTATAGGTTTCTGGGCCATCAGGACAGATGACATGGATTCGAGGAGGGCCTAAATCTTTAGATAGCAGTAACATATTAGAGGCTATCGACGGAAGGTACTAGTTATTCAGTTTCATTATCAATGTTGAAGATGTATGTTAAAACATGCTTAAGGGCTTGTTTGCGAGGGCACTTTTGTCTGATGCAA
The DNA here is from genome assembly GCA_030737815.1 of Allium fistulosum. Classification (NCBI taxonomy): domain Eukaryota; kingdom Viridiplantae; phylum Streptophyta; class Magnoliopsida; order Asparagales; family Amaryllidaceae; genus Allium; species Allium fistulosum. The sequence goes on along the minus strand of CM060902.1, from coordinate 368,707,437 downwards.
GATTATGAATGTGGGTGTGAACATAGGTTCTATAGTGGACAGTTGAGTTTCCCGTTTGTGAAAATATTCTAACACAAGTTAATGAATGTGTAATGAAGTAAGTACATGTGAATTTGTTATTACTATATAATTGTTTTATTTGTAAAATATGATTATTTAATTGTATTATCTATTATTTGATTAATTTTATAAAAATTAGATGCTTAAAATTTTAGTTTTAAAATGTGAGCTTACAAGCTGGATGTAGTTTATGCACCTCAAAAGCTGCATTATTTAAAGCAATTCTGATGGTAAATGGACCCGACATAAGCCACGTTGGGCATGGTGAATTCAATGGCGAAATTGTCCGCAAATTATGGTTAAAATTGCAAATTTATGTTGAAATAAAGCTCAATATGATAAACTCCTAAACTGCTTATCTAGCACTGACCACTGTCTGTTAGAGCTTCTTTTCAAACCATTTCTTCTTATATGTCCAATGCCATTTTTCATGACATGCAGCTTAATGAGAATGTCCACTGATTACATTGACCTCTATTAGATCCATTGGCCTGATCGGTCTGTACGTTTTACCTTTCTTACCATGATATACATACTTAGTTGTTTTGAATTATCACATTTATTTCCATTCTATTGGTTATCTACAGCTACATTCCTATGTTTGGAGAAACTGAATATGATCCTAGTCGGCAGTACGAGTCTGTAGATATAGAGGAACAACTCCACGCTCTTGGAAGAGCTATTGATGCTGGCAAGGTATGTTATTTCCTTACCATCCTTCTATTGCATGATAGTGGCATGCAAATTTCTGATACCGAAATATTATTATGCTGTTAGATCAGGTATATTGGTTTAAGCAACGAGACACCTTATGGAATTATGAAGTTCCTCCATCTTGCTAAAAATACTCGTATCGAGAATAAAATATTGACTCTGCAGGTAACCCTGACTTTTTTTAAAGTTCTTTTACTGCTACCGGACTAGTTTAATTTGCACTAATGTTTTTCACAAACATTTGCCAGAACTCCTATAATTTGTTATGTCAAAATTTTGATGCTGGATTAGCTGAATGCTGCCATCATGAAAGGCAAGCTGTTGGTTTTCCTCAATTTGGCACACATTTTTACTGTATACATAAACCATGTTATATGTTATAAAGAATGTTGGTCATTGTGTCCAAGTCTGCTGGTATATATCACAGATTCAGATGTGAGAAATGCTTTGATACGGACATCATATCAAAATATTGATGCAGCCTCCCTTAAATTCCACAATGTGTACTAAAAAAAACAAAATATATTTATTATAATTTTCTTTCAATAAAAAAAGTCATCTGTCTTTTAATACACATGGCGTAATTCAAGAAGGGTTGCATCAAGGTTTTGATGCAGACGTCTGTATTGAAGTTTTTTCTGCATGTGTTGTACGCAAATATTTTTTAAATCTGCAAATTTCAGACTGAGAACACATATTTTCAATGGATTATTTGCGCATTGAAACTCTAAATATTCTTGTTGCTGTTGGTATTTAACATTGAACGATTTGCAGAATCGGTTTGCTGGCGTACAGTCCTATTGCAATGGTTTGGGGAGGTTTCTAGCTTGTTGATGTTTTCTGGTTGGATGCACATGATTGTTTGTGTAGTGCTGGAGCAGTGCCAGGTTGATGTTGTTGATAGGTGTATGTCGTATAGGTGATGGTAGCAGAGTTGTAGATGATTGCTGTTTGTTCAGGCAGGTTGATGAGCAGGGGAGATGCTCTCATGTAGTTCATGTGATGGGTGGTTTGACTGTTAGTGTTAGTTTGACTATTGGAAGGTGGTTGATGGGTTCAATTGAAGAAGTTAAGGAAGTGGAGGGAGGTGCTGAAGATCGGGTTGGTTTGATGTTGTATGGTGGGTTGGTTTGAAGACGTAGCGGTTCAGGATATGTTTGTGGATGAGTTGAGGTTGCGGACTTGTTGGTTTTCGGTGTAGACGGTGATGAAGTTGGTGTTGAAGGCAGTTTTGAAGTTGGATGGTGTAGGAGGTTGTATAGACAGTGGGGTTTGTTGAAATGCAGCGTTGGTGTGAATTATGGGAGATGTGGAGTAGGAGGAGGAGCAGGATGGTTAAGGTTATGGTTCATGTATGGCATTGTCCTATAGATGCTAAAATAGTAGTTTGTAACTCCTACCATTATGTCTAGGAGAACTGAAAATATTTATGGTCATGTTTTAATTAGTTCTTTTTAGCTGTTTTGTACGAGATTTATGTATTTACAAAAACTATCCATAGTAATGCACATGTCAATTGCTATATGAAGTTTATTTGTTTGCATGTGCAATATTGACGTCCATATTAATGCATGTGTTGGTAGGTATATATGCATATTATAAAACATAGTGTGCTGATACGTATTATCAACGATATGGATGGTAGGTAATGATTTCTGAATGTTTTGAATACTCACGCTTATAACCGTGGTGAAACCCCAGAAAACTCACGCTTATAACCGTTATACTTCAAATTACGATTAAATCCAGATTTAACACACTTATAAACGTGATAGATATGAAATTTCCCACGTTTATAACCGTGATTCATCATTCTCACGCTTATAACCGTGAGTAAACACCATAACTCTCACGCTTATAACCGTGAGCAATACCCAAAATTATCACGGTTATAAGCGTTATTTTTTCTGTGATAATATTTGCCCACGCCACTTGGGACAACGCTTATAACCGTGGGGAATTTAATTTATCACGGTTATAAGTGTGATAAAATGGCCTTTTTGGTGTTGTGATACTTTCATATATATGTTTATATTTTCTTTTCTTTAGCAAGTACATTCATATGTATTTTGTCTCTTTATTTTACAAGTGTATAGATATATATTTTTATTTGTTTGTGCTTGAATGTATTTTATTTTTCTTTTATTATTTTTGTTTGTTTTTATTCTATATGTATTACTTTGTATTGATTTATTAAGATTTATATATTTACTTTATATTGAATAAAACTATATATATATATATATTGTAATATAGATGAATTTCCAAATTTTAATTTGTTGTTAAAATTTGAGCTAATGTTTTCCTTTATATTTTTATTTGGATTCAGGGAAACTCGAATCAATTTATCGATTAATTTCACAATTTTAATTCAAAAATTCAATTAATTATCAATTTAAATATATATAAAATCCAGAGTCGTTACAACTTCCCCCTTAAGAAATTTCATCCTCGAAATTTGCTAGGGAGACACAAAGATAGATGAAGAATATTTCATCAATTCAACTGAACATCTATTCTGCATTTGGCTTACCAAATCAGAATATAAATAATAGATATAAGAATGAATCTTTTTATTTTTTTACAAGATACTCGGGTTATCCAGATCTACGAAATATGCAGTGGCATTGGTTAGTTCGAAAGGATAACTAACCATTCGTAGAATATACTGGGACCCAAAAATAGATAGATATATGGATACAATTTCAAAACTTTCAGATTAGAAACTAAAGTATACCTATCAATTATAACAACCAAAGCAAACAAGGAAACCAATACATCTAAACAAACAATTCTGACCTATTTGGAGTTTATGTCCCATATCAAATCTTTTTCCTGGATCTACCAGGAACTATCAAAGAATTGAGAAAAGATGACGAACCAAAGAGATTGATAGAGAAAAGATTGTTTCCTTGCTGTTACAGGGCATTGACCATTTATAGTCATATTCCCCTGTCCCATATCTCATCCTCTTCTTGCACTCATACTTACTATAAGTGAATAGTAAGAGAATTTACTGAGGCACACGGACAGATATCCTAGGGATTACTCATTCTAAGGTATACTTCACCCTATCTCTAATGATCTACTTAATGTGTTATACTCATGAGCTAAAGTTCAACCTTAGCTCTGATACCACTTGTGAAGATCCCGGACTTGGCCTTCGAAAATCGGCACCCGTACATCACTTGTACTCAAGTGTCGTAGATCCAAACGTCGAATCAGGCTCCCGGAGCTTATAACACAGTAAGTATAACAACACAGCGGAATAAAGAAATCAATGATATCATATATAACTCCAATGAATACAATATCCAGAATGATACACAACAATGATATCAATAATACACAGCAATATCAGAGATATGATACAATGCTACAGCGGAAATAACAACAATGAGAGAGATCACTCCAAATGATCTACAAAAGAGAATGACTCCAACAACTCCAACATCAGCTCGAACCACCATCACGTTGCACCAAGAAAAGCAACGTCATTCGTGATCTCCAAAAACTGAACTAGCTCCAATTCTCTACTAAACCTGCCTATCTGAAAAACCCAACTCTAGACTGCCCGTGTGGAAAATTGTGGGCACCCAGAGTTTAGGAAGGTAACAATAAACTCCGGGTCAGTCATGGGACTGGTGTGAGCAACAAAAACAATTATCTTTAAAACAAACAAAAAAGAATTTTCAACATTTAAATCTGCAATGCTTTTTGGAAAATGAAACTACCATAAGGCCTCCCGCCACACACAGAATGCAAACGCAGAATTGGAGGAGATTTCTCCTTATGATAGTCAAACATGCTTACTATGCAAAAACACCTTTGATATTATTATTAGTGCATAGTGCAGAAAACATTTCGAAAGTAAAATATTAATCTTAGCCAGCATAGACATTCCGAACTATGCCTACTATAGCTACCATCTAAACAGTGGTGACCACCATAAGTAAATGGTAGGTTCTACAAATAAAACCGTACTGGGTTTGTATTGTTGATTGGATTTTCCAACAAATGGTCAGGCTAAGGAACTTCCTATGCCACATGGGAACGCCTCTGGAGGGACGCCCCAAGAACCACCTGGCTCTCTGCCAACACAAGGCCGGTTACCCCCTTCCCGGATAGTAAACCTAAGATATTCCACCCCCGGTCGTTTGCGACCTTTATCCGAGGCCTCGATCACACAACAACAATCACACAGAGTAAATGAGATTGGAGCAACCACATAGGTAAATATCTGGGCTCCATACCATGATACCACCTTTTTCCAGAAGGAATGGACATACCCTAGGGGAGCTACCCCTGCAACCTTGTCGCATCTTTCCTATTTCGACCATTTCCGGTCTGTGAGGCTCGATGAGGTCTCGTCCATAAAGCAACGCTTTTTCACAAAGCCATGCTTTGATCACAAATGATCAACGAATGATCATCAACACACAGCAACACTTAGCATGCCACACTACCAAATTGGGAGTATATCACTGATAACCTTCAACTACATAACCTCTGAGCTCGTACGTCTCAGAGAAGGGTGTTAAGCTAAGAGAATAAATCTCCGCCACCAAACAGAAATGTATTTGAAAGAAATCAGCTTTATATCTCAAAGTGTAGTGTCAAACATACAACCATACAAGTCTGTTCCGGGTTTGAACAGAACCGAAGGCACTTCCGAAGAAGCCCTTGCAATCCGGATAATTTCTAATCACGTCCGGACTTCCCACCACATATGGAGTCTCTATACAGGGGACCATTCGATGCGGAGACATTCGACGAGTTGTCCTTTCGTTAAAATATCCGGTCTTCACCACCGGTCTTCAAATGCTATCCATAACGTCGTATCATTATTCGGAATGGGTTATATGACACAAAGGTCCTCTCCCGGCTAAACCGAATAACGAGCGCATATTTAAAAACATATGGATGTTGGGATTTTAGTTAAGTCACAACTTATTACCCAAACTTTTCTTTCAAATGGTTTAAACACATTACCATTTTAATCTTTTTAAACAAAAAGATTCAATTCACACAGTTCACCTAGTTTCACAAAGATACATTCATAGATTTTCCAAATCAATTTCCATTTTAATTGGATTTACTCATTTAAATCTTTAAATCAAAGATTTAACTCATAGCTTTCAAAACACGTTTCCAAAGATTTATTCGTAACTTGGAAAACCAATTTCAATTCAACCTTGAAATTCCTTTAATTTAAATTGGAATTTCATTTCTTATATGAAAGCTTTTATCCTCTGAAACAAATAGTTTTTATTTCGGAAAAATCCGATTCATTTATACAAGTTAAACCCCTTGGGTTAAATCCAAATTCCCAAACCAATACTTTTAAAATGGTTTAAATTCATATAAACACATTTATAACATTTTAACCATAATTTTCAAACATAGAATTCAATTCCAAATTATTTAAATTGGAAACTTTACCAAGTTATTCAAAATAACTTTTATTTTAAAAACTCCTTTTCAAAAGATTTAACATTTAACCCAAATTCATTTCCAAAATAAATTAAAATTAAAATTTCAATTTCAAAAATATTAAATTTAAATCATCTGTGACTTAACCGATTTCCACGTGAAATCCATATTTGTGTGTGTAAAAGTGTGGTCCAGGGGTTTTACACAATAGTGCAACATCATCAATCATCATAGATTCAAGCATAGAAATATCGATAAGCGGTATAATCTATAACGTTTATCTATACACACAGAATCACAGATAGATAATAAAAATGCATTATAAATAAATAAATTACATTCATCACAGCTTGAATTAAAACAATTCATATCATACAGCATCACATAGAAATCAGGATATATCACAAAACATAACAGATCAGGGAATATCACAATTCAATCATTTAGTCAGGTCCAAACATTCACAGGTAAGGTCAATTTATTTATCTGATTAAATTAAATCAGATTAGTCACTAATCCTGGTTAATTAACATTAACTAATTACAATTTTATTTTAAATAATTAACCTTTAATAATAAATTAATTAGCCTCAATTAATAAATTAATTTATTATCATTTAATTAATTATCCTTAATTACAATAATTAATTTATTAATCCTTAATTAATAATCATCCCTTAATCACTTTCAATTATTAATTAACCTATAAATTTATTTAATTATTCTCAAATTAATTTCCTTAATTAATTTGTCACATTAATTAATTACCTTTAATTAATTACAATAAGTGATTATTCTTAATTATCTTCATTGATATCAAAATCTTAAATTAATAGCCTTACCAGTTATCATTATCAACACATTAATTTATTCAAGAAATTAAGGTTAATCAAAATATCAATTTATCTTAATTAATTTCATTATTTATTTAAAATAATTAATTAATAAATAATGTCATAAATTAATTAAATTAAAACTTAATTACCTTCAAAATAATTAACTTAAATTATCAAATTAACAATTCTAAATTTACAAATTAATTAGATACTTAATTATCAATTAACCAATCTTTAATTACAAATAGAAATTAATCATTCTTAATTAATTTCCAAACAATTAATTTATAGTAATTATTTATCTTAATTAACATTTAAAAAATCTTCCTTACACTTTGAAAATCAATTTATTACAATTATAAAAAGTTTAATGTTGATTAACTTTAACCCTTATCTTTAAGTTAACCATTCAATTAAAATATTAATTAAGATTAAAACAATGTTAAGTATTTAATTAAATAATTTAAAACTTAGAATAGTTTCTTAACTTAATTTGTCAAATATTAATTACTTCATTAGCACTAAATTTTTGTTTACAACATTTACTTCAAATTTAATTAGGCTAAATCCTTTCGAAAACAGAACCCGAGTTTTACCGAGGCTTTACTCGAGTTTTCCTCCATCTTTCCCCGAGCCATTCTCACGTACTTCCCCCCCCCATTTTTTCCCAGTTAGTTTAAGCTTAAACTTAAATCAAAATATGGCATAAGGAAAACTTTCTCATATACTCGAGTACGACCCCGAAGCAATCACCCTCTTTCTCGCGTAATGACTCGAGATGCTCAACCCACAACAGTTCTGACACCACCTAATACGCCGTACACGTGCACGGCGATGCGCCACTTCTTCGGCGAACTTCACGATCACTGACAAGTCACGAATCACCCCAATATATGAAATCAAAACTCGACTCGACACAAAAACTACCAAATCAAAATTTAGCATATCGCTCCAATACTGGGAACTCGAACACCCCCCGCAAAAATGCTTCGCCTCGGTCGCTCCCACCACCGGAATCGCCACGACTTCGGCCTTACCACGACAACGCCTTTTTCTTCCATTCCCCTCATTTTCGTACAACTCGATCAAACCGAGGTGATGAAATCACTTTGTTTCTGACCACGACGAAACCCAAACACTAAACCCTAATCTTGCCTTGTTCTAGCATCTCATGCAATAGAAAAACCATATAACTATTTTCTCAACTTCATTGATGGCCAAGCCAACTTCGAGCAAAATTTCAACACCTAACATTCGTTCGAACGCCAGTAATTGATTCAAGAGCATATTTTGTTCAAATATGAACTACACCTCGGATACTTAATTAAAAATCATCGTATTAAGTTTAAAAATCCTATCTGTGTATGCTTATTCAAGTTATAAAATCAAATCCATAATTTAAACTACTCGAATAAATCATATGATTTCTTATTTAACTGTAAAACTGAGTTTACAGTGTCAAGTTCTTCATTTTCAAGCTTAAATAATTTCTGGGCCATGGTTTAAGTTTAAACAAACTTGTTTCGTTTGATACCTTAAGCCTAACTAAGGTTGAATGATAATATTTTAGATTTTGATTACAATTTCAACTCTGTAACTAAGAACAGGTATGCATATGCTTGTATAACAGATATGCACTGACATGTTCAAACACACAGGCCTATTAATCAACATTTCCAGAGCATGTTTTAAGCTTCAATCACAATATCAAAGAATATAGGCCAATATAAAAGAGTTTGCTCACCAGTTAGAAAAGCGGAGTCTTTGAAACTTGATTTGAAAATTTGCATGCCTTTGTTGTTTTGATTCCAGAAAACCTTGTCTTGCTTGTAACTTAAAAACTGAAAAGCTTTAATACTTGAAAGTTTGAAGTTGTAACGCTTGATCTTGTTTACTGGAAACTTAAATTGCTTGAGAAGGTTGAAGTTTTAAAATTGGAATGTTTTTAGGTTTGATGATTTCTAGTTTGCATTTGTTTATGAACGAAAAGAACAGGAGATTGATATATAGAAACAAGTATACACAGGTAAGTATTTTGCTGGTACAAGATTTTATTAATTTGGTCAGGGATATTTCTATTTAATGGTGGCTGATATTAATTAGGCTTGTACAAATATATATTTTATTTTGTTTGTACATAGATATTTAAACTAGTGTCTTCTTTGATAAGCTAATGTATATGTATATTTTATTTTCTTTTACAAGCCTTCACACATATATAATCTTTGTTTTCTTTTACAATACTTTCATATATATGTTTATATTTTCTTTTCTTTAGCAAGTTCATTCATATGTATTTTGTCTCTTTATTTTACAAGTGTATAGATATATATTTTTATTTGTTTGTGCTTGAATGTATTTTATTTTTCTTTTCTTATTTTTGTTTGTTTTTATTCTATATGTATTACTTTGTATTGATTTATTAAGATTTATATATTTACTTTATATTGAATAAAACTATATATATATTTGTTTATTTTGTAATATAGATGAATTTCTAAATTTTAATTTGTTGTTAAAATTTGAGCTAATGTTTTCCTTTATATTTTTATTTGGATTCGGGGAAACTCGAATCAATTTATCGATTAATTTCACAATTTTAATTCAAAAATTCAATTAATTATGAATTTAAATATATATAGAATCCGGGGTCGTTACATTTTCCTATGCTTTTTTGGCTGACTTTGATCCCGAAACTTTCTCAAAAGCATCGTCATCCAATGCTTGATAGATTAGACAGAGAGCCTTCTTGTCTCTCGTCTTTGAGTCTCTCAAACTATTCCTTTGAGTTTGAGATATACTATCTTCATTCTCTTGTCCGGTGTAGCCTTTCTCAACTATCTTCCATACGTCGTGTGCTCCAAGAAGAGCCATCATCCTTAAACTCAAATTGTCATAATTGGTCTTAGTGAGCATTGGGACTTGTAAGGGAACACCGCTATTCGTCATCTTTTAGGAGGATCTTCAATCTCTGATACCACTTTGTTGGAAGTTTTTTTCAATAGCAAATAGATTTGTTTTTAGAAGAAGATAAATAAAAGGTTCGAGAAAAAAAATGTAGTTTTTTTATAAGGAGAAATTTTTTATTATTAAACTTTATTACTAAAGTTCATATTGTTTTCTTGCTAAATTTCTTTTCTCTTACTACTTTCTTACTTACGTCCTCTGAGATGAGTGAATTCACCTCTATTATAGGGGTTTACATCTCAAACAAATAGTAAAGATTCACTTAATATAATGGTTCTCCATAAATATCTCATAAATATTCTCGCATACAATTTCAAATATATTAGTCCATAAATATGTTCTAAATATTCTCTCATACAATTTCAAATATATTATTCTATATATTCAAGATTCTAGATATTTCCTATATGGAAAAATCTAGATTAACAAAATAAAGTTTATTTCCAATAGGTATACCTTGTTTATGTCATTTGGTACGGTTAGTTATGCTACTATATTTGCTTTTGCTATACTACCAAGCTTGTCGGCAGTTATTCTATGATGTAGGTCGTTCGATCTAGGGACTCTATTCCTTTTCTTTATATATATATATAGTATGATTGTATGATCCTTAAATCATACATCCTTTATATCAAAAGAAAAATAGTGGCCGTCATTACATTGCTCTTCCATCAGGCCTCATTCTCCACCCTTCACCATCCCTGCTCTGACCCACTCACCCCCGTTGAACCTTCTCTAGATTCTATGATCATTGAGGCCTCTTCCAGTCTACCACTTGCTGTTCCACCTAAACCAGTAATCACCTAGTCACCCGACGACCCCCTCCACCACCACTCGTTATGCCCATGGTGTTGGAATATATATTAAAAAAAAGAGGTTGGAGACTAGAGAGAAGAAACTTGTTCTCACTAATCCACACAACTCACACACAAAGAGAAGAAACTTGTTCTCACAAATAATGCTTTATTATTATTTTTCCTTTGCTTGATTTCTTGATTACAAATGAGGGGAGAGCTCCTCTATTTATAGTCCCTAATAGATCATTCTAGAATTACTTTTGCTTGATTACAAAGAAAACATAATTCTAGAAATACTTTTACTTGGTTACAAAGAAAACATAATTCTAGAAAGACTTTTACTTAATTACAAAGAAAACATAATTCTAGAACTTTCACCCCCCTTTAAACATAATACAAGAATTATCTAGAAACTAATAAATCAAGTTTATATTCCAACACTCCCCTTTAAACTTGATTTGCCCCCCTTTGAGCTAAACTTTTACGCATACCAAGTTTCTTCTTTAACTCCTTGAAAATCTCCAACTTCAAAGGCTTCGTTAAAATATCGGCAATTTGACCTTGCATCTTGCAATGCTTGACAACTACTTCTCCTTTTCCAACCAAGACTCGAATGAAATGATACTTGATTCTTATATGCTTGCTCCTCCCATGAAAAACTGGATTTTCGGTGAGTGCTATAGCAGAATTGCTATCACAATATATAAGTGGACTTTCTTTTGGAGTATGCTTAAGTTCTTCTAGCACCCATTTAATCCATAAAGCTTGACAACTAGCTAAAGATAGTGAAATATATTCTGCCTCGGCGGTTGAGAGAGCCGCAACTTGTTGTTTCTTTGACATCCACGTGAATGCACTTGATCCAAAGTAGAAAACATTTCCCGAAGTACTTTTACTATCATCAACACTTCCGGCCCAATCACTATCACAATATCCAAGCACCTTAGGATCATTTATCTTTTGATAATAAATTCCATCCCCAAGTGTTCCACGCACATATCTCAAAATTCTTTTTTCGGCATCCCAATGTGTCTTCTTTGGTTGCTCCATGAACCTACTAATCAAGCTCACACCATATGTAATGTCCGGCCGAGTGGCTGTCAAATACATCAAACTCCCAACAAGACTTCTAAACAATGTTGGATCAACATATTTAGCATTGTCATCCTTACTTAGTTTCAAGCCAACTTCAACTGGAGTGCTAATTGGCTTTGCCTCTTCCATTCTAAACCTCTTCATCAAATCTTTTGCATACTTTTCTTGAGAGATAAATATACCATCATTATCTTGCTTTACTTCAATACCAAGAAAGTAAAGAAGTAGACCCAAGTCGGTCATCTCAAATTCTTGCATCATACTTCTCTTAAATTCTTCAATATTATCAAGACTATTTCCCATAAAAATCAAATCATCCACATATAAACCAATGATGAGAATGTTACCTTTATTCTCCTTGATGTAAAGAGTATGCTCAAATGGACACCTCTTGAATTCCATCTTCACAAAATAGTCATCTATGCGACTATACCATGCACGAGGGGCTTGCTTAAGGCCATACAATGCCTTCTTCAACCGATAGACTTTATGCTCTTCATCCTTTATCACATAGCCGGAAGGTTGATCAATGTACACCTCTTCTTGTAGTACTCCATTCAAGAAAGCAGATTTAACATCCATTTGATAAACTTGCCACTTATTTTGAGCGGCCAATGAAAGTATCAAACAAAGTGTTTCAAGACGTGCCACGGAAGCAAAAACTTCTTTGTAATCAACACCATACTTTTGCTTGTAGCCTTTCACAACTAATCGTGCCTTATGTTTTTCAACTTCACCTTGTGCATTCAACTTTGTCTTGTAAACCCATTTGACTCCAATGGGTTTCTTCCCTTCAGGTACTTCAACCAACTCCCATGTTTGGTTCCTTTCAATTGCATCAATTTCTTGATCCATGGCTTGTCTCCATTTGTCTTCCTTGGCGGCTTCTTCAAAATCAACCGGATCCGTAGTTGCATATAAAGCAAAATCAACAAATTCATCTTCTAAAATTCTTCTTGTTTCTCCATAAATATCCGCAAGAGGTCTTGTCCTTCTAGGTGTTGATTCTGAACTTGAAGATGATGAGCTTGGAGGAGAATTAGATGGTGGAGTAGGTGGAGTCGATCCTTCTTCTTCAATTGGCTCAAATGCATCATTATCAAGCAAGATACTTGTACTCTTTTTCTCATTTTTCCATTCCCATGCTTCTTCCTCATTGAAAATTACATCACGACTTACAATAGTCTTCTTTGTGATGGGGTTATATAATTTATATGCCTTGGATCTTTCACTATAGCCAATAAAGATGCACTTTTCAGATTTGTCATCAAGTTTTCCTCTCTTTTCATCCAGCACATGAGAGTAACAAATGCTTTCAAAAATTCGGAAGTGGGAGACACATGGCTTGTGACCACTCCATGCTTCTTGTGGAGTCTTTCCTTGAACACTTTTAGTTGCCGCACGGTTGAGAACATAGCATGCACATGCTACAGCTTCAGCCCAAAATATTTCAGGCAATCCTTTTGTCTTCAACATACTTCGAACAAGTTCCATGATGATACGGTTCTTTCTTTCGGCCACCCCATTTTGTTGAGGGGTTGAGCGGACCGTTAGTTGATGATGAATGCCATGATCCTTTAAGAAATTTCCGAATTCTTCCGCCATATATTCTCCACCACGATCGGATCGGAGTGTCTTTATAGAAAAACCACTTTGCTTCTCCACAAGTGCTTTAAAATTCTTGAACACTTCAAATACTTGAGATTTTTCTTTGAGAAAGTAAATCCACATCTTGCGACTATAGTCATCAATAAAAGTGAGAAAATACCGATTACCTCCAAGAGAGTTTGTGCACATAGGTCCACATAAATCCGAATGCACTAGCTCCAAAGGATTCTTTGCTCGCCATGCCTTTTCTTTTGGAAATGGATCTCGATGGTGCTTGCCAAAAACACAACTTTCACATACTTGATCTTGTTTGCTAATATTTGGGATGCCTCTCACCATATGATCTTTGTAAATCTTGGATAGAGTGCTAAAACTCAAGTGATTATAACGAAGATGCCAAAGCCATGACTTGTCATTAACAATATTAGCAAAACATGGAAATGCTTCATTTTTAATTTGCAACGGAAACATTTTTGTTGGTGTCATCTTCACTTTTGCAATAAGAACACCAGTTTTGTCTTTGATCTCACATAAATCATTTTTGAAATTCATATTATGTCCCTTCTTTAAAAGTTGCCTAACACTCAAAAGATTGTGTTTAAGATCGGGAACATAATAAACATTAGAAATATAATTTGTACCTTGCTTTGTCCGTATCGGAATATCACCACTGCCTTTGACAATGAGCCTTTTGTTATCATCTGTCTAGACTTCTCGCTGGACACTTTCATCAAAATTCACAAAGCAACTTTTATTTCCGGTCATGTGGTTACTACAACCACTATCAATATACCATATATCATCAAAAGAAGCTTCTTGAACATTACAAGCAAGAAGCATACTTTCATCTTGTGTCTCCAAATTCTCATATAGAAAATTAGAATTATCTTTTTCATCATTAATTCTTTTAAAACAATCCTTTTTCATATGCCCATATTTATGACAATAATGACTTTGAATATTATAAGAGTTACCTCTTCCTCTTCCATTGTATCCTCCATGACCTTGTCCTCTTCCTCCTTGAGATGGGCTTCAATTTTCACTTTGAATTTGGCCTCTTCCTTGTTCTCTATCACGGGCTGATCTTCCACCTCTTCCTCTAAAACCACCACGGTTGGTGTCTCGAATTTGAAAAGCTTGCTCGGAAGGAGAGGAATCAAATTGTTTGATGCGAAGCTCATGAGATTGAGCCCAACAATTCTTCAAGAGAGAAAGTATTCAAATCTTTTGATTCTTCAATAGCAACAATAACATGCTCAAATTTCCTTGTCATACTTCGAAGAATTTTTTCAATAATTCTTTTATCCGAAATTTCTTCACCATTGACTCGAAGTTGATTAGCAATAGAAATAGTTCTATTATAAAATTCCTCCACCGATTCACTTTCTTTCATTTTGAGTAAATCAAACTCACCTCTTAGAGCTTGAAGTCTTACCATCTTTATCTTTTCTTCACCTTTGTACGCCTTGTTGAGGATGTCTCATGCCTCCTTTGATGTTGATGCTGAAGAGATCCTTTCAAAAATTGTTTCATCCACCGCTTGATAGATAAAATAAAGAGCCTTCTTGTCCTTCTTTCGAATCTCTTTCAAAGTATTCAATTGTTGTGTTGAAAGTGTTGCTTGATTCTCCGGTTCATCATATCCATTTTCAACAATCTCCCAAAGATCTTAAGAGCCATACAAGACCTTCATTTGAATGCTCCATTGATTGTAATTTTTTCCCATCAAACGAGGAAGTTGAGGTTGCAACATATTGTTGGAAGTCATACCTAAACCTTGCTCCGATACCACTTTGTTGGAATATATATATTAAAAAAAAGAGGTTGGAGACTAGAGAGAAGAAACTTGTTCTCACTAATCCACACAACTCACACACAAAGAGAAGAAACTTGTTCTCACAAATAATGCTTTATTATTATTTTTCCTTTGCTTGATTTCTTGATTACAAATGAGAGGAGAGCTCCTCTATTTATAGTCCCCAATAGATCATTCTAGAATTACTTTTGTTTGATTACAAAGAAAACATAATTCTAGAAATACATTTACTTGGTTACAAAGAAAACATAATTGTAGAAAGACTTTTACTTGATTACAAAGAAAACATAATTCTAGAACTTTCACCCCCCTTTAAACATAATACAAGAATTATCTAGAAACTAATAAATCAAGTTTATATTCCAACACCACCACCACCACCACTCGTTATACCCATGGGTCAATAATACATCGATGTTGTGTGCTTAGCTCATAGCCGTCATTTATACACCAATATGGATCGTGAGACTCTATTCCTAACTACCCTCATCACCAACCATGGGATAAGAATAACCATTTCCATGATACATTTTCTAAATTCAAGCTAAAAGAACTTTGCATTGAAGTAGGTCGTCCTGCGGACATGTGAGAATCCAATGTAAGAATGTGGTAAGGTGTTACAGATGCCTACGACTGGGACATATGATGAATTATTACAATGATATCAAAGAGATTTGTTATACACAATTTTTTCAAATTTACAAAGGGAAAGGATTTTTGAGTAAAAGCAATAAAAGATGACTATGCACAAGAGAACACTAACAGAGTAATTAAAGATTGCAAGGTGATTGTTGTCAAAAAGTAATATTACTGAAGATATGGATATTAAGAAATAACGAAAGTATGGGCATAAGTTAGTGGATAAGTAAATAATAGTATTAGTCGACACAAAGGGTATCAAGATGGAATTTCTAAATGAAAACAGTGGTCCATGTTGTTTACAAAAGTATATTGTTGAAAATGCTTATGAAAGAATGAGAAAGGCTAATGAGAAGACGAGGGATGAGTTATTAAGAATGTAATATGCATACATCTTAACGGAAGTATGGGAAAATACCTCAGCAAAAGTATGAAGCTAATACCTTAGCAAAAGTTGAAGCTAACACCTTACAGGAAGTGTGGACAGTCCAAGCCTTAATAGAAACATGAGTTATGTATCTTAACAAAAGTATGGCTGCTAATAAATTTGCAAACAAGTGTATTAGTGAAAACATAAAAGAATTTGTTAATGAAGGGATAAAAGTGCCTTAGCAGAAATACGGGGAGAAAGCTTGAAGAAGATATAAGATGATGCTTTAAAGATTGTTAACAAAAAGTATACTATGAAATAGTGTTGACGATGATAAAAGGCAAACTTCTAGTAGAAAAATAATAAGGAGTTAGCAAATACATAAGATCGTTTTTACCAAAATTATGAGATGGAAGTCATGGTTGAAGTATGGATTTAAGGCAACGAAGACATGAATGATGTCACACATCAACATCATATTGGCCAACTTTTGCCGTGATAGCTGAAAGTATGAAAGTTTTAAACTTTTTGGTGAATCTCTCTAAACAGCCATGTGTCGCCTCCAAGGCGTCCGACTAATCATTATATCAAAAAATCTCAACCATCTCAGTCTCCAGTTTTCCAACATCCAAGAGGAAAGAGTTCAAGCATTTGATTCAAGACACATGTCAAGTATCCAATGATCCAACATAGCTACAAATAGGTGTTATCCCCCACATAAGAAGGGGACTTTCTTGAAATCTTCTCCTTTCTCATCTTTATTTGTATTATCAAAAAATTGTAAACCTTGATTTGGAGTTTAATGGCCACCTAGGTCAAATCCAAATTGACAAATTGTACTCAAGGAGTAAACAAAGAAAATTTTGCATATTTAACAATGGTGACTATTTCTTTCACACGTATTGTTTAGCTTTCTCTACATGCACTTTACAAAAGGAAGTTATGTTAAAGTTTTGGTCTAACGGTTTTGGTGCTTTTATTTAGAGTTTAACTCAAGTCTCAACAATCAATCATCTTTCCATTTGCATCCTAATAACAAATCTTAGACGAACATGGCAGGAATAAAGAAGAATGGTATATAAGAACAAAATGTGGTTCAAGCCACTGCCGTTACGGTGAATGTGACTCCCAATTTCAACATAGATAACATAGTAATGGGACTATCTTCTCTACTAACGGTAACAGAAAATGAAAGAAAGGCATCAAAAAAGATGCAAGAGCAATTTAATATAATGCATGAGCTAGTCAAGATGTTAATTAGTAGCTCAAAGAACTACTCTGAAGACTCATGGAACAAAAGACAATTGCGAAGAGGTTAAAACCCCTAGAAAGGCAACAATGTTTCTCTTTAAGAAAGTTACAAACTTGAGAAAGGAACTTTGTGATCAAAAGGAAAAGGGGCAAAGAATGTCGAAAAAATGACTAAAAGCACAAGAGCAACTTCTAAATTCGATCATCATGCAAGGAGAGGCATCGTGGTAAATGATCAGTGTGGTCAACTACTCTTAAAGTTCCAAATTTCACCAACAAATCCCAGATCAAGAAATCAGCTAGTTCTACTTCTGGAATGGAATATGGACAAGAAAAGAAGGATTACGAGAACGACAAAGCACACTTGAGATCTAGCGCTAAAGATGGCCAAAGTAATAATCAATCTAAAGAGCTATATATACACGAATGCAGATATTTACATGATTTTCACTTCCCAACTAGAAACATTGTTTAACTTGAGGAAGTTAACCATGAAAGGAAGAAATTACAGTAGAAGTGGAGAGAAGTGCAAATAGTGGGATTGCTAATAGCTAACAAAAGGGCGGAATGTGACGAAACTCAAAGGACTAATTTCATGGCTCTGAACCAACCTATATCACACATTTACAGAATTACAAAGGATACAGTGGAATATCTTATCTCCATGAAAGCCCATCCCAACCCCGAACTGAATAAGAAGGAGATTGCTGCATGTTTCATTACGAAAATGGGCATAAATTGATCAGTGTCGAGTCATAGTTTTTATAATTCAAGTAATGATTAGGAGGGAGCATTAAAAGAATCCATAAAGATGGACCAATGGTCTCATCAGGTTGTCACCAATATAATGCCACATATAAGCAACGCTAATATATTGGAAACTCAAGCATTCCCTGCCTAAAACTCACATTGATGAATTTCACTAGGAACCAAATATTACTGGAACAAGCAAGGGAGCAAAAAATAGATATATCCAAGAAGCCAACGAAGAGAGTCTAGTCTATTAAAATTGACTCATCGCTATATGTCATTAGGGCAGTATCCCAGATCCGATGATAACCGTTAAAAAATTAAGTGGTATAAGATATCCCAACAACCACAATGTGTCTAAAATTTTGGTGGACATTACAAGTGCAGTAAATAAGAACTTCAAGCATACTTTGAATTGGATGGACATTCCAATTATGAGACTTGAATCAAGTCTTAAGCCTTTTCTGGATTTAACAATAAGGGATCCATCCCCAGTGGGACAAATGAAGTTATACATGCAGGTTAGAACGCCCCAGGCAATGAAACTTTCGAAAACTCTTTGTAGTAATAGACCAATCCTCATATTACAATGCATTCTTTGGAAGGAGAGCATTGGATGAGATTGAAGCCTTTGAAAACACTTACATACAAACTTTCTTTCCAAGAATGGTTAAGGAACTATCAAAAAGGAATAATGTAGTGTTTGAGATATATTATTCGCTACTTTGAAGTAATTGAACTAAGTGAATTTGTTTATAACCGTGTCGAGTAACTTTATGTCGAATAAATCCATAAAACTCCAAATTGAAAAGCCTTTAGCTGTTAAACATTTGAAAATGATAGCTAAGGAAAGTAAGTAGGTATGTTTGGTCATCGAAAAGGAAATATCACCTAAAAAGAGTCATAGGGGTAAAAGTGAAGTGTAAAGACAAAAAAGCAATGCTTTTATGAAATAGCATAAACAAATTAAAAAGAAACCTAAGAGGAAAGGAACTGGAGAGTTTACTTTATGCCATCCCAGAGAGCAAACAAGAAAAAATAAAATTACAGATTAATTGGTCTCCTACAGAATCCCGCGGTACCTATCACAATGCATAGCATAAAGCAGCAAATGGAATCAATACTGAAATAAAATATGTGGTAAAGCATCGTGTGTGAGATGTCGGATGGTTTGAGGGATCCCAGATGGCATATCATTAGGAGTGGTGAACGCTGAAGTTGCTGACAAACGAGTCTAGAAACCTATTTCAAAAGTTGGTTTATGGTCTTTCCTTGAAAATGTGTTTAGTGTCATCATGGACCAGTCTAACCGTTCCGGAATGACATATTCGCTTGTTATCAAAGAATTGGTTCCTAGCATACTATATTTGTTAGCATATGTAGCATGACACAATGCGACATAGAATAGCTCGAGTGGATTTTCCTCCAGAATTAGGCTACCAATAACGGAGGAGTTGGCGATTGTTGAAGGAGTCTGAATAAAGTCATAGGATCTCCTCGAACTAGAACCAACATTCTACAGATGGATCACAAAAACCACAGATATGGGCGATAGATTCGATGGTGCTACTGCTACAGCATCTGCATTTGGCGACTATGTGGACATTAAGCTTGAGGAGGTTGTAATCTGATGGTAACCCATGATGCAGGAGTTTCCGTGTGAAAATGCAACTTTGGGGAGGATGTGAGGATCCCATATGATGTAGAAATGTAAATTAAACTCATGCTAGTATAAGATTCCAAGTTGATTTGATACGAAACTAACCATGGAGCCACCTACATGTAGAGGGGGAGGTAGTAGTGATATCAAAATCAGTCTTTTTTTTTTTTTTTTTTTTTTTTTTTTGCATTCACTGGAATTAGCGAGGTATCAAACGAAGTTGCAAGAAGCAAGCTATTGATATCTACGATGAAGAAAGTTGCGCTATAAGGAGTCGTTCCTAAAAAATGTGAATCCATAGCTTATAAGTGTAAGATGTACTAGCAACAAAAATGTCTGGAATGCCAAGGTTGCCTTCATGTTTAGGTCCGCTAATGCGATCCTAAGAAATCCAGTGGCGTGTTTTAGTTATTTTAAAATGACCTAAAGGCAATTTGTACATAGGCGCTAGAAGTCATGAAAAAAGCATCGGTTGGGGTATTGGCGGAGAAGACATGGAAGCTAAGTGAATTCTTGATAGAGGTAGTGAATACCAATTTCTCAACCAGGGATTTGAGGGAAGAACTCCATTTACTAATGAATCTCTGAGACCTGTTCTAGAAATAAAGGTTTTCCCTACGTTTATTTAATCGGGTTCCAAGGTAAGTTACGAGGAGTGGAGCTATGGAAAATCTACGGTGCTATAGAGTCAGGCCGGCCTAAGATTGTGTAGCTCTAACTCAAAATTATTTTGGTTGTCCATAAATGAAATTTTTTTTCTTTTATTAATTCTTTTGTGTTTGAAATTAAGCATGCCGTCAAATAAAAAAGATACAACATACAACATAACAATTTTTCATACAAAAACCACTAAAACAAGTGGAGTTATATAAAGTTAAATTAACTTTTCATACAAAATCTACCACATAAAGTGGAGAAATACGAAGTTCCATACAAAATATAAAACTTGTTCAAAGAAATATACTCCGCCTTGCATTTTTTGTAGCGAATTCTTCAATCATTTTGTCTTAATCTAATTTCTTCAAAAACTCACTTTCAATTGAGATCATTGCTAATCCATTTAATCGCTCTTGTGACATGGTCGTTTGAAGATAATTTTTGATTAATTTCAATTTAGAAAAACTTCTCTCCGCCGAAGCAACGGTAACCGGAATTGTTAGTAAAATCCGATAAGCAACCCATGCACATTGAAAACCACCGTCATCTACATAAAATTTTATAAAATCAAGAATGTCAACCGACTTAGTTATTTCCTTAGGTAACATACTTTGAAAAGCTCTTAGATCTTGAAATAGATCTTTTCCATAAATATTGCATTGTTGGTTGTGTTTCAAATAACCTTCTAAGCAAATACAATGTTTCATCAACTCATCTTTGCTAATATGTATGAACTTTGCATTTAATAAAAATCCAAAACTTTTATCATAAAGCTCAAATTGTTCAAAACGGTCTTTTAAAGATGTAAGAGCTTGATATATTATGTGAATGAAGCATGTGCCTCTAAAATTCTCTTCCGGTGATTGGTCTTCTTCGCCATTAATTTCAAGATCCTCATCAAAATGCCTCTTCCTACGAAAAACTCTTTTCACCTCAAACATTGGTTCAATATCAACATCGATTGCAAGTTCTTTGCCTTCTTTCATCATTTCTTCAAAACCATATTCTCTAAAGTTTTGAAAGAATAGAGTAATTCTTTTAATCTTATGATTTCACTTCTAAATTCATATCTTCATGTTGAAGTATTTTACTAACTTGATTCACTTTATCCAATAACTTGAACCAAATACAAAGGTTAATCAAAAACTTAAAGTTCTCTAAAACATTCAAACATAAACCTTTAGCTTCCGCCATCACAATATCCTCTTTAGAACTCTTGGCAATTTCAACCAAAGAATCTCTTAACATTGGCGCTTGAAATCGAATAACTCTCACACTTTGAACATGACTTTCCCATCGTGTAAACGACAATGATTTTGGTGTTAAACCTTTTACATATTTCTTAAGAACATTTCATCGGTGAGTGGATCCCGAAAATAATGTATAATTATTTTGCATATATGCAAAAAAAATTATAGCTTTAACACAAGATTTAGCCATATCACATAATGCAAGAATTAAACTATGACATCCGGATGACATATAAAACCCTCGTGGATTTTTATCAAGAAGTCTTTTTTGTACACCTTGATGCTTACCTTTCATATTAGACTCATTATCATAACCTTAACCTCTTATATCATCAATATTAAGTTTAAGTTCATTCAAAATATTTTTAAGTTGCTTGAAAAGGCCAAGCCACGATGTATCATCAACAACTATAAATCTAAGAAAAAACTCTTTCACCTTCACCTCATCGAAATCTTCAATATCAACACACCTTATGATAATTGACATTTGTTCTTCGTGGCCAATATCCGGAGTACAATCAAGCATAACCGAGAAATATTCTGCTTTTGAGATCTTTTTTATTATTTTTGTTTTGATCTCATTAGATAATAAAATTAATATCCCATTTTGAATTTTATGACTAAGATACTGATGTTGAATTTCTTTATTCACCACACGTCGAAGATGGTCTTTCATAATGGGATCAAACTCTGCAAGAAACTCAATAAGTTGGCAAAAAAGTCCATGTTTGTACCAAAAATGGGCACAACACTCTTCGGAAGTTTTTGAAGAGATAAAATGAAGAAATCAAATGGAAAAAGAGGATTGTCTAACAAAAACTCCAAAAACAGATATGTAAATGATAAAAAATGCACAGAAACACAGGGATTTAGAGTGGTTCGGCGTATTGCCTACGTCCACTATGAAATTTTTCGCTTTATTGATGTTTCTTTGATGATTACAATTGATTGCAGCAGGTTACAGCAGATAATAATGAATTACAGCACTAAAATTCGTTAACAGCAACAGCCATGGAGTATGGAATTGAATCCGGCAGAATCTAGGCGTTCTAGAATTTAAAGATCCCTTTTCTGTAGGCTCTGGGGGTCTATTTATAGGCATAGGAGGATGATATTTCCCTCAGATCTTGGAAGACTTCTTCTGGCACGTGATCGGGCCCACGCGACCAAGCCCGTGAACTTTCGGCCCGATCCGTGATCGATACGAACGAATTTCGTATCCATCAAGATTGCGTCCGATGGAGTCGATATTCGGCAGGAACAATCTTTATCATGCACGTAAGCTCCTGTGAAAATTTCATAGCATTTGGACTTGTAGATCTCGAGTTATGATCTATGCAAGTTTGGATTTCTCAACCGTGATCGATCAATATCTTGAGCATACGAACTCCGATTGACATGAAATTCGGAACGTTGGCTCTCATAGCTTTGCTTGTCATGTCGTATCAATTTTAGCTCGATCCGGACTCAGAAAAAATTCGTCGATATCCATAGTGAGCATGCGTATAACCGATCTCCAAGACGAACTGTCATGGGTTTCTAGTCAAGTTCATGGTGTCACGGCCTTGCCAAAAGGCGGGATAACGGTCCATTATTCTTTTCATAAATCTTCTCATTACTTCCACGAAATGGTAAACTATTTCGAGAAAGTGTTTTTACGACCTCAATTATTCGAATCAATATCAGCTTCCAACGATCTTTCTCTTTATCAATTTGAGCTTGCATATTTTTATCAACCGTTGCTTTTAATTTTAGTCCTTTTTGCAAATCAGCCCACTTCACAACGTTTTCACAAAGTTCCGGATTAGTTTCATGCTCTCTAAGTTTTGATGGAAGATCATGCCAATCATCCATTCCATCTTCCGACAATTTACTCAACATCGCTTTATTTTTAAATAACTTGCAGCAAAAGCAAAATACTTTATTCAATGCATTTGAGTATACAAGCCACTTCCTTTCATGCTCCTCTCCATTTGTAAAACGATGAAAATAATGCTTAGACGAAAAGCTTCTATTTCTCCCATCCTTTATGACCCTCGAAAATTTATCATTTAATTTGGATATTTTAATGGGACCTCTTTGAACGATAATTGTTCGTTTTGTATCGCTCATAGTACCCCCACAAACCTGGATCGTGATTTACATCCGCATCTTTATCAAAATCAAGTATACTTTCATCATTTATCTCCTCATTTACATGTTCTTCAGCATCCATTTCTTCATCATCAATTACATCTACATTAATGCCCTCATTTTCAGTTTCATCAACATCAATGCCCTCATTTTCAGTTTCATCCTCAACAACAATATCAATATTTTCATTAATAGCTTCACTAACTTCTTCAACTTGACGAAAATTTTGTGATTTTTGTGTTTTTGCATTGAAGAGTTTAGAGATTGAGCCCACCATTGATGATGCCATTGCATCATGACATTGTTTTACCTTTTGTTTAAAAGCTCCGAAATTTTATTTTCTAAATCTCACACGATTTTTATCGTCATGTTTTTTCGACATAGTATCTAAATAAAACATTAAAATATGTATTAGTTTTGCTACAAACTACATGAAGTAATGTTTCAGATTAGAATTAAAATTATTTAATGTATATGTAAGGGTTTCACTAAAAAAAAGCAACAATCAAAATTGGGTAATTTTAAGCAACAATCAAAATTGGGTAATTTACAGGCATAGTGATTATTGATTAGTGCAACAATCAAATGAATCAACGAATCAGCAATCAAATGAATCTTTAGTTAGTCAATTACTGTTAATAATAGTTGCAAGATGTTTGCTTTCTTTTTTCCTTTTTTCAGAAATGGCAATTGATGTCAATGTGAAGATCAAAAAAATAAAATAAAAATGCTATGACAGATCAAAGATACAAAGATCCAAAATTCACCTGACAAGAGGCAGCCTTGGCTAGATTCTGGCTGGAAGTCTGGAACGGAGGACAGACGTTAGCAGGCGAGGGCAGGCCGTAGACGCAGGAGACAACAAGCGGTGGTACGGTGGTAGCAGGCGGCAGCAGGCAGGGGACGAGATTCTGGGTTGCCCTAATTCATGAGATTATGAAATATTAAGCGTCTAACTGTCTAAGCCCTAGATTGTAAAGATAATTATGTAAATAGCATTACAAAAATTGTTGCCCCACTTGGGCTGGGTTGCCCGAGCCCAGGGGCTTAGTGGGCTTGCCCCTGGGCCAACTATGTATAGAGTGTAGCTTTCTTGTTAGCGGTGGATAGATGAGATGTGATGATAGAGTTTTTGCCGATGTTAATTTTTTGTCCAGAGGTCCTTTCATACGCATTGAGAAATTTACTGGGATTGCTAATTGATCTAGATTGGACGTTAGCAAAGATGAGGATGTCCTCCTCAAATGAAAGAGATGAAACAAGTGGCAAGACATTGGGTAAGAGAAATGGCTCATTTTCCCAATGTTCATGAGGTCATTTATGATGCGTTCGAGCATTTCAGTAGCAACTACAAACAACGCAAGGGAAAGAGTGTCACCCTGACGGACCCCCTGTCCAGATTGAAAGAAGTCTTTGGGAGTCCCATTAATGTGGACATAGTAGCAACAATTGGTGATGAGCCTCCAGACCATATTGGTGGAAGTTTCAACAAAACCGGAAGTCCTAAGGACTATAATAATGAAGAACCAGGATATATGATCGTAGGCTTTCGTCATATCTAGTTTAATGATAATGTTAGATCCTAGGATTTTATGATCGATTAATGTAACAAGTTCTTCAGCGATAAGAATATTGTCTATAATTAGTCTACCTTTAATAAAGCTAGTCTGAGATGGAGAACTAATTTTATGAAGGACGGGAAAGATTCTGTTAGAAAGGATTTTGGAGATGATTTTGTTTGTAAAGTTGCAAAGACTAATAGATCTTAGTCCAGAATAAGTTTTGAGGTTTTCGGTCTTTAGTATAATGATGATGTTTGTCGTGTTCCAACTCTGAGAAAGGGGATTGCTAACGAAGAAAGCTAATGTAGCAAAGATAAGATCTAAATTAAATATTTTCTAGTAGTTATGGAAAAAGAAGCTATTAAACCCATTAATCTGGTTACACCTTCTTTAATAAGGCTAAAGACAACTGGTCAAATTTCATCGACAAAGGGAATGTTAGAAAGATTAACATTAATAGAGTTTATTGATAAGAGAAAGGATACAGCAATGCACATCCCTATTGAGAAAGGAGGTGGTTTATGACCAGAAAAAGCATGAAAATGGTCAGTCGCAACCATTTCTATCTCAACATCAAAGTCAGTGTATGACCAGTCCTCGTTTTTTATCCTTGTAAGTGTTATTCTATTTTTGTATTGTTTACTATATGTTAATGCCCAAGGTATTAATTTTGATGACAATAAAAAATATAAATATTGTTACTAATTTTTTCTCGAGTTATATAGTATATTGTGCAGGATATCATGAATATTTAACAGGCCTATACAAGTAGTGGTTGAATAAAAGCATGAAGAACTTATCGATACAAATCAAAAGTTGATCGAGATATATTTGAAGACTTATGAGTTTTGAAGAATTCAAGAATAACATTATGAAGAGCTCAAGACATTTATGTCAATTTTTATCAAATCTTAAATTAAATGCTAAAGACCTAAGTAGTATCATATCTTTGATTATCTTCAATTCAAAAATTATTTTTCCACTCAATTTTTTTTATAAAAGAATAATATTTGATTTATTTATTAAAATCAGTTTTATTAGAGTTTTATAAAGAAATATATTTTGAAACATATTTAAAGTGTTTTTGAAATTATATAATTTAACATGTATATGTCGACATATACGAAATTTCTATGTCGATATATAGACCGTCGAAGTGTTATAAAAATTTCAAAAAAGCAACTTTTGGTGTCACCATTCCACGAATGGACACAACTCTTCAACCTTTATTTAAAGGCCTCTGATTTTGAATTTTCAACAATAATTCAAACTACTTTCTTTATTTCTCTCTCTTCTCACTCATTCTCTTTAAGATTTCAAAGAAGTGCTATACGATTTCTACATTAATTTCTTTCTCTACATTCATAAAAAATATCAGAGAAGATTCACTTCTATTCTATACCATTAACTCTCTGATCTTCACACTATTCTACTCAAAAGCAAAGACATTCCATTATTGAAGGTCTATAGGAAATTGTATCAACAAACTACTTAAAATTATGATTGAAAGATTCGATTTATTGTAGTCCACTACTAATACTTGTAAAAGCGTGATCATTACCACCCAAGTGAATGTTAAGACGAGATTGTAAAGGGAGTTGTCATGTCTCGCAAGTTAAAGACAGCATAGATATTCTGGTTAACTGAGTCAAATTCCAAAAGATGCGCTGATTACCTGAGTCAAATTCCAGTAGGTGTCCTTGCCACTTGAGTCAAAGTCCAGAGGTGTAAAGGGTGTTCTTGCCACCTGATTTAAAGTCAAGAATTGATTAGCAAAATTTTGTACGAGGTACATGACTTGATGTAGGATTGGGAATCTAAACTAGTATAAAAAATTTGATGTCCTTTTAATTTTTACTTTTACTTCATTTACTTATTATTATCTAATTGTTCGATAATTATATTATTACCAGCGGTTGAATTTTCTATGAGAAAATTTGAATTTTGCAAGTATATTGATAAAAAGTTTAAATACAGTATTCACCCTCTCTAGTGTAGAATAGCCTTAAGATCTATTCTGTTATATTATAGATTAGGTTATCACACTTATTATCATCCCATCCACATTTGGTATAAGAGCACACGATTTTCAAAAACTCGTAATGTGATTTTTGAAAATTTTATACTACTAACACTAGTAACACACTTTTTAATACTTTTATAGAAGACCGGTCAACTGGTAGACTTCAGTCTTTCATGGTAGTAATTATGCATATTGGTCATGTAGAATGAAAATTTATTTACAATCCAATGACTTTTAAATTTGGAGTAATACCCAAAGTGAGTATAAGGAATCTAAAATTGAATATTCTCAATGGACAAATGAGCAAAAGGCACAATCACTTAGTAACTCAAAAGCTATGAATATACTGTTCGGTTTACTGATAAAAATGAATTTAATAAAGTTTTTGTAGGTAGGTCGGCATATGAAATATGGAGAACACTGTAGGTTACACATAAAGGCACTAATATGGTTAAACAAACCAAGATTTATATGTTAACTAACCAATTTCAGTTATTTAAAATGAAACTAAATGAGTCTATTTCTAATATGTATTCTTAATTTCAAGACATATTATATGCTTTAATTTTATTAGGAAAAGAATTAAATAAAGAGGATAAAGTACAAAAGATTTTTAATTCACTTATATGTGAATAGGATCAAAAGACTCTAGCCATAGCAGAAGCCAATGATATCAGTATAATGAAAGTAGAAGAATTAATAGGTAATTTAATGTCATATGAAGTTCAATTGCAGGGCAAAAAGGAAAGCCAGTCAGGTGAGAAGAAAACACCGACATTCAATGGTGCTCATAGAGATAAAGGATCAAATGACAACGATAAAACGGCGTTCATGACTAGGAATTTCAGAAAATTCTTGAAGTATGGAAATGAAACAAATTTAGAAGGACTAATGGAAATTTGAACAAATCAAGGAGCGAAGATACCATCAAATGTTTTGGATGCAACAAAACTGGACACTTTCTGAGGGACTGTCCAAATTAAAAGAAATCAATATTCTCTTCCAACACAAACTCCTTCAACAAAAAGAGAAAATGGGCTTACAATGCAACATGTGAAAATCCAGACTCCACATCAAGCAGCAGTGACTCTGAGACAAAAAATGCAGATATGTGCTTCCTTAACAGAGATGAATAGACACCGGTTGGTCACAAAAAAAAAGCTACGAACACTGAAGGGAACCAGGATTAACTCAAAAGTCATTAATTTTTTATTTTATTTATTTATTACAATATAATTCATTAGTTAAGATAATTAGACTTTCGTAAGTACATACTATGTGGTTCAGATTTTATTAGTTCTTTTAGAAACCTTATTTGAAACAACAAATCGCATTTCAAATTAATTATCTTTATATTTAATACAAAATTCTTATAAATTAAAAAAATAATTATTTCAAAATATTATATATTATACAAATTTAAAAATAATAAAATAAACATATAGATATACATATAGATATATATAATTATATACTCATTTTCAAAAAAAATATAATTATATACTTTTTAAAAAAAAATTGCAAAAATATTCTTGAAATACTCTAATTTAATAAATAAAAATTGTATAATACTTTTTATTGAAATATTAAATTCATTTTCTTTAATTTTCTAATGATAATAATCGATTTAAAAATCATAAAATAATTAATTCAAATTCATAAAACTTGATAACTTAATGGACAATATATTAACGAAAACATCAATAAATTTATCAAACTAAGAAGAAAACTAGGAATCTGCTTATTTTCTAAAATATATTATATATTTATAGATAGAACTTAAATAAAATAAAAATTAGAATATATCATCACATGGATATGTCGACATACGATAATTTCATATGTCGACATATAGATTGTTGAAATAGATTTTCCTTCTTAATTTAAGTTTTAAAAATAAAAACTACATATATAACTATTTAGTCCCTAGACCCATTTTATCTCATTTTTTTCTATAAAAATTAAAAAATAAAAAATAAAAACACATACCATTAATAGATCCAAACACTTTCAAATGCCCAATTGAATGAAATTCGCATTTTTGCTACTTCACATTCTCAACACTAGGGAAAGTAGAGAAAGAAATAAAGCTTGTCATCAACATGCTTACCAAAATACAAGTACTTCAAATCTGGATGAAGAATGAACATGAGAGGCATGGAACAGAATCATTTTCTGGACAGTCAAATTGACCGTATTATAATAGATGGGGAAGAATCTGAAAATTTGGTTGTTCATAACCCCATTAACATGGGAAGTGAATCTGAAGAAGAAGAGGAACATGAAGAAAACGAAGAGGAAGAAGAACAGGAGGAAGTAGAAATGGAAGTTGACGACGGAAATGAAGTTAGATGTATTGGAGAAATAACTTTTGATGCTAATGGAAATTTAATAGAACAAAAAGGGAATTTTTGTTTCCATTATTCAAACTGTAGCATTCACAAATCTCCAATCATCAAGGAACATCGTTACTATAGTTGTCTATTTGTGTGTATGTTTGTACTTTGTAAATATATTTAGTAGTATGTATAATAATATTTTAATGGGTTTCGTTAATGTGTGTTCTAAGGGCACATGTTAAGAATGATAGTTATTAGCTAACGGACAAAAATAATTATTTGAATACCAACTTTTTGATGAAATTCGAGGGGTTATATTGATAATTTAATAACATTAACATGTGTCTTTAGGGTACACGTTACCCGTTTCCTATTTTAATTTGTATGTTGTATAACTGGTATTGTTATGATACTGCTATATAAATATTTAAAAGTATCACAAACTATTAAAACCACATGCCAAAGAACGACGACAGAATTTTACTTTTCCAATGGCGATATTGCTTATTCAAATTCATTTCTTAATACAAATTATTCTTTCAATCTTCCTATACTAAATAGTTATCCTATCTTTTCTTCAAAATCTCGTTCGTATGCCGAAGTGAAAAAAGAAACAAAATAAAATCTGATAATTCGAAGATCGCATCATTCAAAGCCTTGGATAGTGAAAAATGTGAAGATACCCTTCTGTTTTAGATGTGGGATAAGGATCATGTAGCAAAGGTATATAGAGATCCAATCCATTGCTTTAGATGTGGGGTTTTTGGTCATAAACAGAATTCTTGTTCTTTTTCTCCGAATCCCCCTTTGTCGAAGCCTTTAAATGCAAAAGAACATGCTTATATTTCTGTTTGGAACATCTGAGACTTAAGGGAATATTTTTTGATGTACTTTCTAAAAAGAAAGAGGAAGGTTTATATCTCTTTAATAAAATTCTATGGCACTTCGACTATTTAAACTCCATTTGTCTTGAATCTGTTTAGAGCAAAATCATGGGTAATGAAATGAGTTTGAAATCCAATAAAGGGAATAAAGATCTTGCAATAGCAATAGATGTTGAGTTAACAGATTACAAATATTGAGGGGATCTATTTATACATGCTGTAAATGGAAGTAATGATGATCAGAGAGTAGATATACTATTTTTTTCATTCAGATGTAACTGATTAGTGTGATAATAATTTTTCAAGTCAGGTTAATAATAATGAAGTAGGTTTTGCGATGCCTAATTACTCAACTGCAATTGTTAATATATACAAGGAAGATGAATTTATACGGGTTAAGAAGCATTTGTTCAAGCAAAGTAAATCAGAATGTGTTGAAATGGTGTTATATAAAAAGTTTGATATTGGAATTGAATGGAAGGGTTGAGTGCGAGGAAGACGTAGATGATAAAGTTGAGGATGATGTTGTTGGAAGTTTTCCTCAATAGCAAATAGATTTGATTGTAGAAGAAGATAGATAGAAGGTTGGAGAAGAAAAAACAGATTTTTTTTTCAGAAGGAGAAAACCTTTATTATTAAACTTTATTACAAAAGTTCATATCTTTTTCTTACATCCAAAATGAGTGAATCCACCTCTATTTATATGAGTTCGCATCACAAATAAATGGTGGAGATTATCTTAATCTAACGGTTCTCCATAAATATCTCCTAAATATTCTCTCATACAATTTCAAATATATTAATCCATAAATATCTCCTAAATATTCTCTCATACAATTTCAAACATACTATTTCATATATTCTAGATTCTAGAAAAATATAGATTGCAAAATTAAGTTTATTTCCAACACCCCCCTTAAACTTGATTTTGCTACTCCAAGCAGACTCCTCAACTTAACAAAATTTTCGTGTTTGAGAGGGTTGGTGAAGATATCAACTACTTGATCATGTGTCTTCACGTACTCTAGTTGTACATCCTTTTTGGCGACACACACTCTAATATTGCAGTAGCATGTATCAATATGCTTGCTACGATCATGGAAGACTGAGTTCTTGGCCAAAGCAATTGCTGACTTATTGTCCAAGAAAATCTTGGTCGGCTCCTCTTGCGGCAAATTCAACTCTTTTAACAGGTTTCGTAACCAAATTTTATGGCAAACACATGAAGTAGCCGCTACATACTCCGCTTCACATGTGAAAGAGTGACAATCGACTGCTTTTTCGACATCCATGTGAAGGTCGTGTCTCCCATGTAGAACACGAAGCCGCTTGTGCTTTTTCGATCATCCATATCTCCACCTCAATCACTATTTCTATATCCAACAAGCTTGTAATTATAAGAAATGGAGTAGTAAAAGCCAAAGTTTGTTGTCCCTTTGACATAACGAAGAATCCTCTTTGCTTGTTGTTGTCATTGTTGATGTCGTTATTGGGTCTCCAACTTCGTACATGTCCATATCCACGACTTCATCCACGTTCTTGACCACAACCTCGTCTTTGTTGGCTTCGATTGCTTTATTCCTTCTTTGAATCAATTCGTGTCTTGGGTACTTGCTCTACAATCACTTCCTTCTTCCTTTTCTTTTCTTCATAAGCTTACAATGAACCGAGAAGTTCCTCTATTGCCATGGCCTTCAAGTTTTTCGTCTCTTCGATGATAGCAACAATGTGTTCGAACTTTGGATCTAATGATCTAAGAATCTTCTCCATGATTCTTACATCATTTAACTTCTCACCGTTTCTTTTTAGGTTATTAGCAACCGTTAAAACTCTTGAGAAGTAATCAAAGACAAGTTCACCTTCTTTCATATGCAAAGTTTCAAACTCTCTTCTTAAAGTTTGAAGATGTACCTTTTTGACTTGATCCGCTCCTTTGTAAGATGTTTGAAGCTTTTCCCATGCTTCTTTAGCTGACTTTGATCCCAAAACTTTCTCAAAGTATCGTCATCCAATGCTTGATAGATTAGACAGAGAGCCTTCCTGTCTCTCGTCTTTGAGACTCTCAACTATTCCTTTGAGTTTGAGTTAGACTATCTTCATTCTCTTGTTCGGTGTAGCCTTTCTCAACTATCTTTCATACGTGGTGTGCTCCAAGGAGAGCTATCATTCTTACACTACAATTGTCATAATTGGTCTTAGTGAGCATTGGGACTTGTAAGGGAATGCTGTTATTCATCATCTTTTAGGAGGATCTTCAAGCTCTGATACCACTTTGTTGGAAGTTTTCTTCAATAGCAAATAGATTTGATTGTAGAAGAAGATAGATAAGAGGTTGGAGAAGAAAAAAACATATTTTTTAAGAAGGAGAAAACCTTTATTATTAAATTTTATTAAAAAAGTTCATTTTTTTTTCTTACATCCAAAATGAGTGAATCCACCTCTATTTATATGAGTTCACATCACAAATAAACAGGAGAGACTATCTCAATCTGACGGTTCTCCATAAATATCTCCTAAATATTCTCTCATACAATTTCAAATATATTAGTTTATAAATATATCTGAAATATTCTCTCATACAATTTCAAACATTCTATTCCATATATTCCAGATTCTAGAAAAATTTGGATTGCAAAATTAAGTTTATTTCCAATAGATGTGTGGGCAGTTTAAATTACTGAGAAAATGTTATTGGGTTATAAAAAGAACATGCATGAGATGAATACTCCTACATTGCTGGAAATAAGAATACAAGGGTCTATTTGGTTTCATTTCGAGTTTTGTGTTTTGCATTTTCAAAATTAATTACAAAATATGGAATGAACAGAGGAAAATATTTAAAAAACTTTGATTTATTATGACGATAATAGAGGGACGACTAAGGGGATGGAACGATGATGGACGAGATGGATGGAAGGATTGTTTCTCATGCTTTTGTTATTTCTCTAGACATGAAAAACAAAATAAATTTGCTTTTCATTTTGTATGTTGACTTCATTCTTTAAATTTGTTGTTTTCAAAAGATACATGCGTCGTACGTTGTTTTGTTTGCACAAAAATCCAAAACTGAAAATAACAATCCAACCAGTGTCTAAGTTATGGAATTTTTGGAAATGAGAATGTGCTCATGGTGATTATGCATTTTGATACTCCTGCATTATTGTAATTTGAAGAATTGTGTTTAAAAAAATGCAATTTTGTATTGAATTGATGATAATACAGTATACATGCATACTATATTTATATGGGTACATAACAGTTGAATGAGAAATAAACTGACATGGGCTTTGGGCTTATATTTTGATTCATAACCGTTGTACACAATATACACAATATTATCAATATCGGTTCTCATTATATCCTTTAACTCTCCCCCTTAAAATCATCTAAGGCTTTGCCCTAATGGCTGCTTCATCTCTGTCTCTTGCGATCGCTCCTTTTTCTTCAAAAAATAGACTGATTAGGAGAGAAAATTGGTCCCATGTCATTCGTATGCTTCTATTGCTTCACAAAAAAGAGAGATTGATGAGATCTGAGTAGATCCATAATCTCGCAGTCAGCGACTTTTGGAAAACAATTGATTTTGGTGAAGAAAATCTCAGATCTTCTCGCATGTGGGTGGATCTGATGCTATTGAGTTGAATTTGTGCTCACCTTTAAGAAGATGCCTCTTCAAGTGTAGATCTGTTGTTGTTTAGTCAGATCTAGACTTGATCTGTTGTCGTTGTGTAAATCTGATTGCAGGCATCTTTCTTCTCATGCAGATTTGTCACAGTTGGTCTATTGATGTTGAGTCAGATCTGAGCTTAATTTGGACTTGCAGATGTACCTCTTCAGTGTAGATCTGTCACTGTTGTGTTAGATCTATGCTTGATTTGGTCTGAAGCTTCTTTCCTTTCACCTACCTTGAGCTCGGTCTTTAGTCTGGTAAAGTTTCTTGCTGACAATGATTTTGGGATAAAAACTGCGATTTGGTAGGTTGAAGGTACGTGATTTACTTGCAATTTTTCCTTCATTACCTGCTCGCGAATAAAATATAAGTCTATTTCCATGTGTTTTGTTCTGGAATGCAATACTGGATTGGCAGACAATGAAATTGCACTTAAATTGTCATTCCATAGCATTGGTTTTGTGTTTATATTCACTTCCAGTTCACTTAGTAATGATTATATCCATATGATCTCTACTGTTGCACATACTATGCTTCTATACTCTACTTCGGGGCTTGATCTAGATATTGTTTGTTGCTTTTTAGAACACCATGAAACCGGATTATTTCCAATATATATACTGTGTCATGTGGTGGATCTTCTATCATCAGGATCTATAGCCCAATCTGCATCTGCATACCCAATTATATTTAGAAGTTTGCATGCTTTAAACTTTAAACCATGATTGATTGTCCCTTTTAGATATCTGAGTATCCTTTTCACGGCTTTCCAGTGTTCATCTTTTGGGTCTTGCATAAATTGACACACTTTGTTAACACTGTATGATATTTCTAGCCTTCTAATGGTTGCATATTGTAATGTACCAACAATACTTCTGTACTGTTTAATGTTAAATATGGGTCCTCCCCTGTATTTTAACAGTTGATGATTTGTCACCATTGGCGTTGGTGAAGGATTTGCTCCTTCCATTTTTGCTTTGGTTACGATTTCCATGATATACTTTCTTTGATATAAAAACGTTTCTGATTCTGACACTCTTGTAACTTCAATTCCCAAAAAATAGTTTAATGCTCCAAGGTCTTTTATTGAAAATTGTTTATCTAAAAGTTGAATAATATTGTTGATCTTTGACTCATCACTACCTATAATAATTAAATCATCAACATATATCAGTATGTATATAACTAAAGCATTATTGATTCTTGTAAAAAGTGAATTATCTGATTTGGCAGGCTGAAATCCTAGATTTGTCGGTGTGGATTTTAGTTTGTCAAACCAGACTCTAGGAGCCTGTTTAAGACCATAAATGGCTTTATTTAATTTACAGACTAATCTTTTATCATGTATGTATCTATGTGGTTGCTCCATGTTGACTTCTTCTTTTAAATTTCCATTCAGGAAAGCATTATTTACATCCAATTGTCTAGTTTTCCAGTTTTTGTGTAATGCTATGGTGAGCACTACCCTGATTGTAGTTGGTTTAACAACTGGAGAAAATGTTTGATCAAAGTCGAATCCATGTTGTTGTGTATACCCCTTGGCCACAAGCGTTGCTTTGTGTCTTGCAATAGTTCCATCAGGGTTTTTCTTTAATCTGAAAATCCATTTGCATCCCACTACATTTTTGTTTTCAGGTGGATGAACGAAATTCCATGTTTTATTTCTCATAAGCGCATCATATTTTTCATCCATAGCCTTTTTCCAATTTTTGCTGCTCGCTGCTTGATCAAAGTCATTTGGTTCTTCTGATGTAATCACTGCAGTGTATATCTTTGGTTTAAATATCCCACTTTTTGACCTGGTAGCCATAGGATGTCCAGTTTGAGCAGGTTGTAATATATGTGCTTGTTCAGTTGTATTGTCTTGATGTACACTTTGACGCTCATATTCTCCTTCTTGACTTGTTCTGTGTGATTGATTATTTACAGGAGTGTGATTGAGTTGATCAGATTGCTTTGCTTGTTCATGACCTGGTTCATTGAGCACAGTGAGTTGTGGATCAGAGTGATTTGAGCCTTCTTCAATCCATTCCTTGCTATCTTCTGTTTGATATAAAGGTATATCTAGTATTGAAACTTTTGGATTGTATACTTTCTGTGTGGTCATCACACCTATGCTAGAAAATGGAAAAATACTTTCATTAAAGACAACATGTCTACTTATAAAAATTTTAGCATTACTGTCCAACCATTTGTATCCTTTCTGGTTGCTTGCATAGCCTAAAAATGTACAGGCAGTTGATCTGAAATTTAATTTGTGTGCATTGTTAGGTCTTAGATAGGGGTAACAGAGACATCCAAATATTCTTAGTCTAAGATAATCTGGTTTTATATTAAACAAAGTCTCTAATGGACACTTATTTTTCAATACTTTTGTTGGTAGCCTATTTATTAAATAAACTGCAGTGCTAAATGCATCTGGCCAAAACTTCATTGATAGTGACCCTTGAGCTAACAAAGTAAGACCACACTCTATAATGTGTCTGTGTTTCCTCTCAACTGTTAGGCGTGGCTCGCATTGTATTAGAGTGGGTGTGTAGATTGAATTACGATAAAGTCCCACATCATAAGATATTCTAACAGAGATGAGCATATATATGAGATTGGTAGCATGTAACAACAAGGCATTCCTTTTGTTACAAATAAATGTTTCCATGAAAATATATGTGCTCTAAGGCGGATGTAGGGATATCCAATCATGACTCTGACACCAAAAGAGCTTCGTTTAGTGGTCTTGCATCTTCTACACTAAATGAAGTGCACGCATAGCTGAAGATGCGAGGGGGTGCCGAAAATTTCAACATGGTACTAGAGCCGATGGTTCGATGGGACCAATATGATGCAACATTGACCTAAGTATGCTCCAATATGTGGTTTGGGCTCAGGATTCTCATTAAGGTGGATTTTTAAGTTAGAATGCGGTCTGCTCCAACCATGTAAAAGAGAACACTTTGTGAAATAGCTTGGCCCAATTGCTGGAGGTGGTAGTGACCAATCTATACTGCTGGAAGTGTTAGCGACCTTATCCAAGTGTTTGAGGACTCTGTATAACTTCAAGTTGAATTGAGAAAATGCTCGCCAAGGTGGAGATCTGTTAGGTGTGGCTCGCATTGTATTAGAGTAGGTGCGTAGATTGGATTATGTAAAGTCGCACATCATAAGATATTCTAAAAGAGATGAGCATATATATGAGATTGGTAGCATATAACAAGGGATTCCTTCTGTTACAAATAAATGTTGCCATGAAAATATATGTGCTCTAGGGGGATGTAGGGATATCCAATCATGACGCTGCACCAAAAGAGCTTCGTTCAGTGGTCTTGCCTCTTCTACACTAAATGAAGTGCGCGCATAGCGGAAGATGCGAGGGGTGCCGAAAATTTCAACACTCAACTAGACCATTTTGCTCTAAAGTATATGGACATGTGGTTCTATGAATGATTCCTTTCCTTTGAAAAAACTCATTGAGTGGTTTAAATTCTGCACCACCATCTGTTTGCAAGACTTTTAATTTGTGATTTGTTTGTCTTTCTGCCCGTGTCACAAAATGTACAACTGCCCTGTAAGTTTCTGATTTGGTTTTAAGAAAATATATTCATGTGTATCTAGTGCGTGCATCAACAAAAGATATGTAGTAGTTAAAACCATAGTCTGAATTGACTAGTTGTAACAACCTGAGATTTTGATGTTAATTTAATATCGTCATTAAACGATTAAAATGCCAGCTAATTACTGTTTGAAGTTTTTAACACCCGGTTTAAATTCTTTTGAATAATTGTTAAGTGCTTTTATCGGTTGTAAATTCTTTTAAAAATTTGATTAAAATTGTTAGTGGGATTTAAAAATCATATTGGCCCACGTTTCCCTTGTGATGCCGTGATAATCCAAAGCCGTTCCCCTTTTTAATTCTTTCGTTCACTCGAAACCTAAGGCACGAACTACATCGATCGATAGAAACGAAAATGGCGGCTTCATCCTCCTTCCTCTTCGTTCAGTAATTAGGGCTTTTCAAAATAAGGGCCGTCGATTTCAATGCTCGTTCAATCATCAGCAGCAAAGGTCTCAAATGACTTAAGTGATGAAACACTGAAATAATGCCAAGGTCCAGACAACAACAGAGCACAATGCACCAAGTAAGTGACAGCAAACAACAGGGCCAGACCACAATAATGCAAGCATGAAGTGAATGCAACTACAGGTAAACACCCTAGGGCCAAGCACTGATATATGCAAACAAAAGAAATGCAACATAAATTAAAAGCTATGCAGTGATCAAACAGACTGCAAGATGTATGCAAACCTAAGGCATGAAACCACAGTGCAACGGTCAAGGTTGTATACCAAACTGAAACAAGCACATATCTATGTATATGTATATGCAAAAGTCATGCGCAACTGGATATCAACACGATTCAAAACTGTATACCAGATGCAACAAGGAACCAGAACTAAATGTCATGCAATGGGATTATCAAATTATGCTATAGTGATGATACAAGCACTTACAAAACGTATGTATGCATGCACAAATATGGTAAGACTCGAGCATGCAAGTGCAGACTACAAAGTGGTCACGTATACTGCAATAACAAAAGGCCACTGACTTGAGTACATTAGTGCAACAGGGACCAAAGGTCAAGTAATACAAGTATTACAGACCAGAATTCGAGTGATAAATGCACTAAGGACATAGCCATGAACTCAAATCATAAGTGATACGAAACTGCACAAAGAATACAACCAGGAAAACAAATACCTGAATGATATCAAGTGCAACTGCAACAGAAAGAAAATATGTACAAGTGAATTCCACCAATGTCAAATGATGGAACCAGACCACATGGATAGGCAACCGACAGGAAAATATGCACAAGTGCGATATCGAATAAAATCAATTCAAGATACAGAGGTAATATCGAAACTAGTAGTGACCATGCTAGAGTCTCGGAGGAAAACAAAATTCGAGTTAAGGCCGAAGACAACAAGAATCTGTCCAAGTTAAACTAACTCATCAACATCATAACAAAATAATTTGCTTCGAATGAACGAAGTCATAATAACCACAAAAATCAAAACCGAGAGCATCCAGTATAGGCAAAATAAAAACAAATGGACAAACAAATGCTACCGTGAATCGCCAAAACAAACTCAAAGCCGAAGCTTAGTTTTTCCAACCAAAATAATGCTACACTCCGATGATCAGAGGATCGAAATAACCAGGGTGCATATTTAAACAAATTCAAGTGACCAAAATCAATTAGATCACTACCAAAGAAATGGTGAAAATCGAACTACCCAAAATAAACACTGTAATGACCATGAAGATCAATTAGATTAAACGTCATCAAAAGCAAAAGAATTCGAACACTGATAGCCAAGAGAATGAACAGCCTACAGAACAAAATCAACACTTGAACCAAAATCACTGCCGAGCATAGCTGAATTAGATGTGAGTGACGCATAAATCACTCACCTTTGCCAAAACAAAGCAGAGACCATCGAAGTCGAACACGAAAAGTCGATTGCCTAAGCCCTAATTTTTGAGCGAGCACCAGAAATCGGCAGCAAAGCTCTAGCTGCTGATGATTGAACGAGCATTGAAATCGATGGCCCTTATTTTGAAAAGCCCTAATTACTGAACGAAGAGGAAGGAGGACGAAGCCGCCATTTTCTTTTCTCTCGATCGATGTAGTTCGTGCCTTAGGTTTCGAGTGAACGAAAGAATTAAAAAGGGGAACGGCTTTGGATTATCACGGCATCACAAGGGAAACGTGGGCCAATATGATTTTTAAAGCCCACTAACAATTTTAATCAAATTTTTAAAAGAATTTACAACCGATAAAAGCATTTAACAATTATTCAAAAGAATTTAAACCGGGTGTTAAAAACTTCAAACAGTAATTAGCTGGCATTTTAATCGTTTAATGACGATATTAAATTAACATCAAAATCTCAGGTTGTTACAGACTTCCCTCCTTATAAAAATTGCGTCCCCGCAATTTCCATAATTAAGGTCGTCATTAACAATAAATTTCCTAACATAAACTGGTTAAGCTAGAAAAATAAAGGTAGAGAATTCGAACATCAAAGAACTCTTTTAATTTCATAAAAAATTCACAATTCTCAACAAAAATTTAACTATCAAATAGACTATCAGAAAACAACAAAACTGAATGAACAAAATTTTCAGCAATATTCAATTATCAACTAGATAATTAAACACCGAAATTCACAAAACAGCAATATCTAATTATCGATACGATAATTAGAAGACAGCAAAATCCAATTATCAACAAAGATAATTATAAAACACAAATCGCAATTCGCAGAACTGCCAAAATTCTAGTTATTCAATAATTAACTGGAAAACACAATTTCCATAATCAACAAAATTAGCAATCATCCAATTTTCCAAATGATGCTCAGATAACAAATCAACAAATATCAAATTATCAAAAACGAAAATCAGAAAACATCAAATTTCTAATTATCTCAAACGATAATCAGAAAACAAATCAGCACATATCTAATTACCACAAACGGTAATTAAAATTTCGTATCAACAAATATTTAATTACCACAGACGGTAATCAAATTTCAAATTCAACAAATATTCGATTATCACAAAACGATAATCAAATTTCTCAAATTCACCAAATATTCGATTATCAAAGACGATAATCAAATTTCAAAAATCAACAAATATTCGATTATCACAAAACAATAATCAAATTTCTCAAATTCACCAAATATTCGATTATCAAAGACGATAATCAAATTTCAAAAATCAACAAATATTCGATTATCACAAAACGATAATCAAATTTCTCAAATTCACCAAATATTCGATTATCAAAAATGATAATCAAATTTCAAATCAACAATTATTTGATTATCACAAGCGATAATCAAATTTCAAATTCAATAATTATTTGATTATCTCACGCGATAATCAAATTTCAAATTCAACAAATATTTGATTATCTCAAGCGATAATCAAATTCAAATCAACCAATATTTAATTATCTAAAGCGATAATTAAATTTCAAATCAGCAAATATTTAATCATCTCAAGCGATAATTAAATTTAAAATCAACAAATATTTAATTATCTCAAGCGATAATTAAATCTAAAATCAACAAATATTTAATTATCTAAAGCGATAATTATAAGCAACAAATATCCGATTATCGAAAACGATAATCAGAAAGCATATCAGCAAATATCTAATTATCACAAGCGATAATTAGAAACAACAAATATCCGATTACCAAAAACGATAATCAGAACTCATATCAACAAATATCTAATTATCACAAGCGATAATTAGAAACAACAAATATCCGATTATCAAAAACGATAATCAGAACTCATACCAACAAATATCTAATTATCACAAGCGATAATTAGAAACAACAAATATCCGATTATCAAAAACGATAATCAGAACTCATATCAACAAATATCCAATTACCTGCAGATAATTGGAAACAACAAATATCTAGAAATCAATTAAGAAGACTAGAAAATCAACATAAAAGCTTGGATCGATCCCATCAAATGGCGAGTTTTTAATTCGCCGCACGTGCATCAACAAATGGCCGAAGCCTACCAAGTACTCAACATAATTTTGGCGCCCAACAAATGACCCGAAGGTCCAACATATGACCCGAAGGTCTAGTACTGGTATTTGACCCGAAGGTCCAACATATGACCCGAAGGTCCAACATAGTGGCTCGAAAGCACACGAAAACATCAAATATTTCAATTAACGAGTCCGGAATTAACCGAAATAGCAAACGCACATGTCCCATACCACGTGTTTTACTAAATCGTTTGATTCTCTTCATCGTTTCCTTGAAAGTGTAAAATTCATCAAAATCATCAAAACAGCAGATATTCAATTAACGAGTCCGGAATTAACCGAAATAGTAAAAGTGTGGTTCCATACTCCGCACTTTTGCTAAATCGTTTAAATCTCTTCATCGTTTCCTTGAAAGTGCAAAATTGTGTATTTTGTAAAAATACACTATACATTCTCAAACGGACAAGTCCGGAATTAAGCGAAACAGCAAAAGAAAGGGGTCATAATCCTCGATTTTGCTGAATCGTTTAAGTCGCTTTCTCATTCTTTTGAAAACACAAACTGTTACAATTTTCTAAAACAATTTTCATTTTAAAACAATTTTCCAATCACGTGATTAAAACAGCAAATCAGTAACAATTTCGATAAGGAAATTGTACTTCTCAAAATACCGTAAAAACGGTCACAAAACAGCATTGCGGAACAACCGCTTGAAAACCCACTTTTTTTAAAAAAAAAATTGACGGTTACTGAAGCCAAAGCGACAGTA
The DNA here is from genome assembly GCA_030737815.1 of Allium fistulosum. NCBI lineage: Eukaryota > Viridiplantae > Streptophyta > Magnoliopsida > Asparagales > Amaryllidaceae > Allium > Allium fistulosum. Next base: position 368,664,569 of record CM060902.1, on the reverse strand, counting down.
GTTTTAAAACGTCAAAAAATCACATCAAAACAATCTACATCAAAATGTAATATCAGTGAATTCTCATTCATCAAAATGCCACAAACCGTGCTTCAAAATATAGCATTGGTGTAAAATCCCGTTATAAAATAACGGCAACAAAATACGTATCATAACCAAGCATCGGTTCAACGTAAAATAAATGCAGTAACGTGCAATTCAAATTTTGCACGTACTACAAAAGGAACAAAGAAATCATTCGAATGTATCTTCAATGAAGATAATTCAAAACAGCAAAAATCTAATCAATAAATGATTAGTACCAAAGAAAGCCAGCGGAAATTTCAACAAAAATCACATATCTGCAATTTCTTCGAATCCTCAATTCGGATTCGAAATTCTCAAAGAAACAAAATAATTACAGCTATGTAAACGACAAATGAAATTCATATCAATTTCGTATTTTGATTTTTTAAATCAAAAAGATTATCAGTTGTACTCAGCGAAGACAGTTTTACTGTTTCCGCTGCGCACTCTGATAAACAGAACACAAATCAATCAAATCATCAAAACACAATTTCACTATTATTTTTAAATAAAGATATTTAAAAATTCCATCAAAATTTCAAAACTTTAGTTTTGACTCAAATCACAGATAAAACATCGACCAATAGTTGTAACATATGTTCCATCCAAGTTATGTTTTATATTATGTCCATAAACCCCAAGCTCTGATACCAACTGTGACGCCCCACCTCTATGCTCATAATAACAAAGAGTATTAAAGGAAATACTGTCTATTATTACGAAGAATAAGGCTGGATAGGAGCGACCATCCGTAATTGGCCTTACACTAATACGGTTTTCTCGATAGGAGTGGTACATACTTTTTTATTTTTCTTCTATTATTTATTTACTCCCGTCGACACACCCAATACTAGTATAAAACGAACTACGACGGTTCATAATAGTTTAGGACATTAGATATAACAATAACACAGATAATATAAATGCGGAACACAGATAAAAACAAAATGGACAAACAAATGCTACCGTGAATCGCCAAAACAAACTCAAAGCCGAAGCTTAGTTTTTCCAACCAAAACAATGCTACACTCCGATGATCAGAGGATCGAAATAACCAGGGTGCATATTTAAACAAATTCAAGTGACCAAAATCAATTAGATCACTACCAAAGAAATGGTGAAAATCGAACTACCCAAAATAAACACTGTAATGACCATGAAGATCAATTAGATTAAACGTCATCAAAAGCAAAAGAATTCGAACACTGATAGCCAAGAGAATGAACATCCTACAGAACAAAATCAACACTTGAACCAAAATCACTGCCGAGCATAGCTGAATTAGATGTGAGTGACGCATAAATCACTCACCTTTGCCAAAACAAAGCAGAGACCATCGAAGTCGAACACGAAAAGTCGATTGCCGAAGCCCTAATTTTTGAGCGAGCACCAGAAATCGGCAGCAAAGCTCTAGCTGTTGATGATTGAACGAGCATTGAAATCGACGGCCCTTATTTTGAAAAGCCCTAATTACTGAACGAAGAGGAAGGAGGATGAAGCCGCCATTTTCGTTTCTCTCGATCGATGTAGTTCGTGCCTTAGGTTTCGAGTGAACGAAAGAATTAAAAAGGGGAACGGCTTTGGATTATCACGGCATCACAAGGGAAACGTGGGCCAATATGATTTTTAAAGCCCACTAACAATTTTAATCAAATTTTTAAAAGAATTTACAACCGATAAAAGCACTTAACAATTATTCAAAAGAATTTAAACCGGGTGTTAAAAACTTCAAACAGTAATTAGCTGGCATTTTAATCGTTTAATGACGATATTAAATTAACATCAAAATCTCAGGTTGTTACACTAGTGCTGGACCCCAAAGATCAGCAGCAACCAATTCAAGTGATTTTTCATACTTTGTTTGTGAGTCGGTAAATGATAGTTTATGACCTTTTCCCTTCTGACAATATGTGCACACATACGGTAGTGTAATATTTCCAAAAGAAATTCTATTATTCATTAAAACATGTTTTACAATATTGACATTAGGATGCCCTAACTTACTATGCTAAGCATCAAACACACTATTTTTCTCATCTGTAATAATAGATAGATTACATGATTTTTCACATCTTCTTGACTTTCTTGAGTTAACAAGATTAAACTTATATAGTCATCTGTCAACATTTCCCTGCAAAAGAATATATTTGGTGAGTATATCTTTGACTAAGCAATAATTAGGATAAAATTCGAAATAAACATTGTTGTCACTTGTAAATATTGACACACTTATGAGATTTTTCTTTATTTGTGGTACTCTGAATAAATTGTTGAGATATAACTATCTTTGACCTTTTATGCAAGCAAGTCTAGTATGTGTCATTTTAATACTCTTACCATTGCCCATGTGTATGGACTATTTACCTCTATACTCCTTTTGCCCCAAATTCAGGTTGTCTAAGTTGTTTGTAATGTGATTGGTAGCCCCTAAGTCTGGATACCAACTTTCATCTGCCACATCATTTGACTTTATGCTTGAGTTTTGTTGACAGTTTCTTGAAGCATCTAACTGATTGTTTTAATCAACTTGTGCCATTTTGACATTTGGATTTGCTTTTCTTTGGTTGTTTTGATTATGACCAGTTGTATAATTTGCATTAAATCCGAAATAACACTTAATTGCAGTATGACCAAGTTTCTCACATATTTGACATTTTGGCATGTTACTGTTATTCCATCTACCTCTACCTCTTGATCTGCTTGAATAACCATCTCTTTGATATGTTTAATCTGTTTTACTGCTGTTTTGACCTTTGCCTTTATAGTTGACTGCATAGTTGATTGACATATCTGCATTTAGTGGCTTTTTGCGATCAATTTTCCCTTCATGAGCAAGTGTTGAATGAACATACTCTGTAGGTGGTATAGTTTTCTTTGATGAGATAATTGCTACAACAGATTCATATCCTTCACTGAGACCATTTAAAATGGTTAAAACTTGCTCCATGTTTGATACTTTGTGACCTGCTGCTTCTAACATATCACATGTTACTTTCATCTTTGATAGATAATCTTTCATAGGTAAATTATCCTTTTTGATATTTTGCCACAGTCTTTTGTAGTGCATCACCTTTGCTGCTAATTGTGTGTTGAATATTCTTTCAACAGTGGCCCATCTCATTTGATTTTTTACAGCCAAGAACTTGTGATAACAAGTTAGTACTGATAGATGATAATAACCATGAACTTAAAAGTCTATCTTGTTTATGATATCTCGTGTATTCCTCATTGCTAATCATCTTGTTTTCTTGATTAGTTACAAATTTTGGAGGAATAGAGATGGTGCCAAGAATGAATCCTTCATGGCCATAACCTTGAAGTGCATTTTCTATTTGAAGTTTTCACAAAAAATAGTTATCTCCCTCAAAATGAACAGTTATTAACTGACTTTGAGGACTGATCACTATTTTGATGAGACTTTCTGTTGTTGTGTCGAGTTGCTCGGTGTTGGCAAAGTTTTTAGATGTTGCTGTATTACTGTTATCTACAGACATGATGATAAATTTTGTTAAAGAATTGACTGACCCGAAGAGTCCTGAGGATGAGCAGAAGCAAGAATTTCTTCAAAAATCAAGAATCAGATTTGATGCAACCAAATTTAAATGATGAGATTACTCTGATAAGTTTCTGGCATGGCACTTACTTTTCTTATGAGTTTTTGATTGAATTCTTGATTTCTGCTTTGATTTTCCTTTCTTCTGGATCTCTTCTTGTCTCTAAATTCTTGTATTTCCAGGCACGGCACGGAAATTTTGGTGAATTCTTGATACAACCCAGATGATGAGATTAAATTCTGATGGGTTACTGATTATCAGATGATAATGATTAATCTGATGATAATCAGTTTTAATTTGTATTAGCAAATTCTATTAAATGCTGTTAAGCTTTGAAATTTGCTAAGATACCATATTGGAATTTGAAGAATTTGTGTTTGAAAAACAAAATGTGATTTTGTATTGAATTGATGATAATACAGTATACATGCATACTGTATTTATCTATGGGTACATAGTAGTTGAATGAGAAATAAACTAACATGAGCTTTGGGCTTATATTTTGACCCGTAACCGCTTTATACAATATACATAATATTATCAATATCGGTTCTCATTATATCCTTTAACTTGCATTGCTGAAAAAATCGAAGCATGATTTAGATATTTGTGAATATTATATGGCAATAGTTTGTATGCATAGTGATATGTTTGCTACAATAGATAATGATTATGGTTATGTTGGAACTACACATAATGTTGTTATATGTGTTGGTGAACCGCGATCTTAGTTGAGGGGAACCATGTTGATACATCTTCTATGTTGGAAAGAATAAAAGAATAATTTGCTTTAATGGAAAAGAAGAGGCAGCTGCTATGCTAGGTGATATGCATGCTTTAGCTGAGAGCGGTGTTTTCATGACCCTATCTTGCTTCAGTACGACCTCGAATAACCCTGAACCTTGAACCACCACGGTCTGGAACTCAATCGAACCTCATTCAACCATGAACCTTGGTCGGACCTTCAAACCAACGATCCGACCGTCAATTTTACCCGGTTGAACCATAGTTATTTTTTTTTCCTACTTTCTCAATGTGTAATTCTCTCTCATTTCCATCTTTCACATTGTTTTGAAAAAAATAAGTAAATATATATTTCAAAAATCATAATCGTTCCAAAATCTAAACCACTAACTCCAACACTTTGTTCTTCACTGCTGCAAACTCCTCTAATACCACTGTAAGCTTCATCAAGTTTGTCATCATTAACTTATATCGTTGTGCACTACTCTACTATATACAAAGCTGGAGTTGTGCACTGCAACAATACACAACTTCAGTTGTAGACTTTAAAGACCATCTACAGCTTATGTACATAGCATTATTTCAATATATTTTTTGTTTATTTTGTAGTTAATTGTGCAAATTTTTCGAAAAAATAAATCACGGTTTCGACGGTTGAACCATCAAAATCTCAAACCTTCAATCATCATGGTTCAAGGCATGGCACAGTCATGAAAACTATGGCTGAGAGAAAGAATGCATTGGAACAAGTTATTTGACATGGGTATGGGCAGTGTACCTGATGTTAATGTGCATGCCCTCGATGCACGTGTTAACAAGGCTCGTAAGGACAAGGGTGAAGTAAAGTTTGTTGTGTGCAATAATATACGTGAGGAAACTATTGATTTCTTTCACTAGGAACAGTTAGCAATGTATAAGATGGAACTCAATTCATAGAATTGGGAAATGGTCCCATTGCATTCTGAAGGATCCAAGGAGCAGAATTTTGACATAATGGAAGCTGATGGTATCGAGATGTTATGTTTAACTTTCGGTTCTAATGTGGATGAGAAATGCTCAGATATTATTGTGCCTAAGGGGATACAAATAATAAAGATATAGATAGTGAGTTTAAGTGCAGCAAGTTGATACATGGGGTTTCATTGAACAGTGGTACAATGCACAGGGATGTATAGGGAATTAACACAGAGAGATTTAGACGTAGTCAAGAGTTGAAATAAGATAGCAAGAGGGGAGATAGAGATGATTTGGTGCATACAGTATCTGTTGTTGCTGTTCAGTGAGTTGACAGTGAGTGTGGTTCTAGTTCTACTACTTTTAGATCAGTAAGGAGGAGTCCTCGCCTTCGTAAAGCGGCCATTAGAGCTTTTGATAGCTCTAGCTCAAGTATGGATGATCTTTTAGACGATATTTATAGTTCTTATGCTTTGAGTAGTTTATCTATCAGTGATATGCTTCATCTGGCTAGAAGTTTAGGTTATATATTTGATGATATTCAGTTAGATGCGGGTTATATTAGGAGCATGAAATTAAAATGGGTAAGACCGCTTGGAACATGAGATTTATTAGTTGGAATATTATGAGATAAACGATTTTGAAAAATGTAGTAAAATTAAGTCATTTTTATAACATAATAACATTTATATTGCACTATTACAGGAAACAAAAATAGAACACTTTGATTGTAGATTTTATAGGAGTTTAGGGGTTATATATTTTTGTCATTGGGTTCTTCCTGCTAGAGGTAGCTCAAAGGGATTAATGGTAGGTTGGAAAGAAAATTGTGTTTAAACTTTTACAATCTATTGTTAAATCTCATTCAATGCATTTAATTCTTTATGATCTTAGTGATGACTCATTTTTAAATGTTACTAGTGTTTATCGACCGAATTCTAAATTAGATTGTTGGGTTCTATAGAGTGAATGTCTGGCTTTTAAATCACTCACTCTAGGTCATTGGGTGATGGGTAGGGATTTCGATGTCACTAAATTTCAGGAAAATGAAATCCTAGAGAAGGAGATTTTTTTGCTGTGAAAGATTTTGATCAATTCGTTATTAATAGTAATTTAATTGAACTACAGTTAAACAATAGACGGTTCACTTGGTCGAATAAAAGGGATGACACATCGATGACTCTATTAGATAGATATTTTATTAATGATAAAGTGGAAGATAAATATCATGTTTGTAAGGTGGTTGGGCTCCCGAGTATTTACTCGAAACATTATCCAATTATATTATTCTTTAATAACCAAAATAATAGAAATAAAATATTTAAATTTGAAATAATATGGTTGTTAGAAAATAATTTTTCAGAATTAATTGCAAATAAATGGTTTTCTTTGAGTAAGTATAATTATAAATTTTTAGAAAATATAGCTAAAATATTTGTAAATAAAATTAGAGATAAAGAATTTTTCTTAAGAAATGGAATAAAGATGTTTTTGGTAATATTATAATTAAAAAATATACATTATTAAATGATATTCTAAAGCTGAATAAAATAGAAGAACTAAGGAATTTAATATTTTAGAAAAAAACATGCTTTAAAATTTGAAAGATGAATTAAATAAAATTCTAACACAGGAATAAGTAACGTGACAATAAAGACCTAAGGTTCAATGGATGGATGATGGTGATATGAATACTAATTTTTTTCACAAAGTAGCAAATGATAGAAAATGTAGTAACACCATTAACTCTATTTTAATTAATAACGTTGAAATCTTTAATAAAAAGGAATTAAATAAGGCATTTACTAACTACTAAAAAGGAATTTTTGGAACTAAAAATTAGCATAGGATTAGACGTAATTGAGAAGAATTATACTCTAATGACACTATGTCTGATTTAGATGGACTGGATTTTCCATTTAAGAAAAAGGAAATTTTGAAGGCTATAAAAGTATGCCAAATGATAAATCATTTGGCCTTGATGGGTTCTTATATTATTTTATGAAAATTATTGGTGTGTTTTTGTTACGACTCGAAATTTCTAACACTTCTTACTTGGATATCTGAATTATTTTATTTGAATCTTGGTTAAATGTGATTAAATTAGATTTATAACTTTGTTAACCCCTTTTTAATTAATAACTAATGAAGATAAAATTGTTTTTGAAATATGTTTACAAAAAATAAATAGTTTGAAGAAATATCAATAATGTGGTCGAAAACTGTTTTTTCGATAAACGGTTTTTTACTCGGTAAAAGTTGGTTGAAATTTTTGGGTTTGCTAAGGAAATTAATTTGTAATTAATTAGCAGTTAAAAATATTTTGAGTGTTATGGCTAACTAATTGAGATTAGTGAGGTCATGCATGAGGCCATGAGGAGATATTTTATGGAGGAAGCTTAAGGATGAAATAAAGAAAGGATGATGTTCAAAGTTGAGCACATGGAAAGGAGGGTTGGATGGTGACCTTCCAAGGAGGTTTGGAGTTCGTAGTGACCATTGTTAAAGTCTACAAATACACTACCCTAAGCTCACAAATCATTTTTACAAAATAATAAACATAGAAATAAATAGCTTGTCATGCCTCTTCTCTTCGCTTTGAATTCCTAAACAATATCAAATGAATTCCAAACTCCAACAAACTTTAGCTATGGCCCTAGCACAACATTGAAGACCAGAATAGAAATTCAAAAGTGGAAGAAAAGGAGCACACACCCACCTCAACATGACCATGAGCAATTGGAGCAAAAGGAAGGATGGTCGAGAGGTTTTCGAAGGTAAGGTTGGATCTTTAGCTTGTTTGGTGATGGTAAGAAGAGGTCTGGTGTTCATAAGACTTATGCTTGGTTGTTAGCAAGATTATGGAGTGAGTTAACTCACCATTGAAGTGTATATATTGTGTATGTATATGCTTGTTGTGTAAATATAAAGTTAACCAACAAAAGTTAACTAATGAAGTTATAACTTTGGACCCCTCTTTCTTCGGAAAGCAAATGAAAACTATATATGTAATATACTCACTTTTATTACCCTCTACAATATGTAATGCGGCATTGACTTTGTGTTTAAATGTTTGGTTTAGTTGTATATGGCATTGAAGTGTGTTTGAAAGTGTTTGAAGCGAGAAAGGTCGCTATAAGTGCACTTCACAAATTCCATGTGTTTAACCACTTTAAAATGGTTATATGTGAATATATTGTGAACGTATATATTTTGGTTATGCTCCACACTTATAATCGTGTATGGAAACATAAGAAAAAGGTTTGAAAAATTGCAGAAATGATAGAACAAATTTTGAAAATTTGGAAGGTGAGAAAGGTCGCTATATTGGCACTTCTACATGCCTTATTTTAGAAATTTTTAATATTATTTTGAAAAATATCCTTAGGGATTTCTTTGCATGGTTTATAAGTACTCTAGATACTCCTTACTGTAAAAATTTCAAATCTTAAATCAAAATTTTGGATAGTGAAAACTGGCCACAACTTTCATACTTTTTCCAACATGCACTTTGTCCTGTATTTTATATGGCACTTACAAATGCTGTCTTTGACCTACAGCAGCATTACAGGACCTTTTTACAGCGATGTTTGGACTTGGGTTGTTTTAAGTTTTTTTTGTGATTTTAAATGTGTTTAAAATGTCATTTAAATTTATTATTTTTATGAGATCTTTTTAAGGATGTCTAGTAAAAGGTTTTCAAGTATTTTAAAAGTGGTTTTAAGTTTAAATATATTTTTAATAATTATTTAAGAATTTTAAAGTAAAGGTTTATTATAGAAAACATGCTTTTTATATGGTTTTTGTTAATTTTTTATTTTTTTATTTTTGCATAATATTTTATATAGATATTTATAACATATTTATATGTATTTTAAAAGTATTTATAAGTTTGGAAAAATGAGTTAAATATTTTATAAAAGGAAAAAAGGTGGTTTTGTCACAACGTTAAGTTATAATGAATGATTTTGAGAAGTTATTTAAAAGTATATTGTCTTATCAGATAAGAATACTTAGATATTTAAAAAGAGTACTTTAAGGATAATGAAAATTATAAAAGTGTTTTGGGTTTGTACAAAACAATGTTTTAGTAATATTTGTTTTAACCCTTGTAAATATACTTTGATCTTTAAAATGAAAAAAGTATTTTTAAGATAATGATAAGTATGAAATGTTTTTAGAAAAGGTTTAACTTATCATAGAGAAGGGGTTTATAAAAACAATGTTTTAGTAACGTTTGTTTTTAATCCTTTGATTATATTTTAAAGTGGAAAATCGTGTTAGGTGATTTGTGAATATTTTTATACCTTTGAGATAAGTATTTGAAAATATTTTCAAGAATGAAAATAGTAGAAATTAATAGTGAAATAGTATAATACATGTATATATCTTTCATAAAGGTATTTTAATACACACACACATATACGCAAGTATTGAAAAAATAAGTGAATATGAGGGTTAGATGTCGATTATATGATTCGATCGTGTTTGTATGTTTACTTGTCTACGGAAAGTATTTTCTCCTATACTTTACAATAAAAGCCGACAAAGTTGATTTGTTCTATTTGTAAGAGTTAAAATGAGGTGTCAAAATAGGGTTTTGATGCAACCAGTGCTCCAACCTACCTGGTTCCACTCTTGATTGAGCGATAATTTTTATTGCAATCATACTTGACTAAATTTACTTAGGAAGTATATAAAAGCTTCACGACTTCATATGGTTTGAGATCCCCAAGGTGGACTCATTGGTATGAAATGTCTCTTGCTTTAAGAATGTATATGTACGAGATCTCCTCGGGAGGACTCCTTTATATTGTTCGCTTACTTCTAAAAGGACCGAAATTGATTTTACCAAAAATTCACCAATTAGTTTTGAAGAGTCCGGGATCGGGTAAGTATACTTATGTATTACTTATCGAAAATCGCTTCAAAACTAATATACGAGTTCTATGTTTTGGAAACCATTGTGGAGTGAAATGATATAGAGTTGAACTGTTTATCCTCAAGTTAAGTTCAAAGGAGAGGTCAGCGTTAACATTTTGGAAAAATTCTATAGAGTTGAACTGTCTATCCTAAGATTAAGTTTAAGGGAGAGGTCAACATTAAAATTCGTCAGATGCCTTATGCTGGGATCCATAGAGGGATTCATGAACTGACCAGTGATGATGGCTTGTGTGTTGAAATGTTGGAATCCATGGAGAGATTTGAGATCTGTTCAAGTGATGAAGATTCGTGTAATGAGATGTTAAATGTGACTTCATCATTAGTAATGATAGAAAACATAGCATGATGCATAGTGGTGAGTTTAGCTAACTCAGGGGTACATCAACTCTAAATATCTAGAGGTGTTTTCGATTGAGGTGCGCATGAGTTGATGGTATTCGGTATCACATGTTCAGATGTGGACTAGCTATATTTACCTTTGTGATATATTTTATTATAGATATATACGTAGTTTGCAAGGTAGCTTGTAACCTTTTTCAGGAGGTCACCCTCAATTTACTGGGGCGCCTCCAACGGAAATCCATTTGTGAACGTTTCTTAGCCGTTTTAGTTGTACTTCTATTATTGTTGTGGTTCAGATGCAAGTAGCACGGTTATTTTCTGATTTATATTCTACACCCTAGACACTATCGATTATATAGTCATATGTACTTCTTAGATGGTTTTAGTTCTTTTAAGATGAAAACCATTTCGGTGACTCGGTTGGTCTCAAAAGGTACTGTGATATGAGCCATAATATTTCTTGAGTTTCTCACATTAGATTTATGTCAGACTCATGGTTATTTCCCTTAATTCCTCTGGTGCTTTTTCAAGCAGTTTGAGAAAGGCAGGTTTTCGTTGGGTATTCTTTGGAGCTCATAGAGACGAGATGGATGCTTTCACCTACCATAATAATTTATTTCCACTCACTACTAGTATGTATATATCAGCATTATGATGAGAGGCTGTTATAACTGTCCTGGCCGATGATAGTAATTTGGTTAGTAACTTTGAAATTACATTGTATCTTAGAGTAACCCTTTGTACTGCTTTGATATTATATATTATCGTCCCGTAGTGAGATTTTGAAATTTTGTTCTCTTCTTTCTTATTCTATTTCTTCTAATGCTAACAATCTATTTTTTCGGCACATGGATGTTCAATACATGAATAACATGGATGTACTAGTGTCAACATTTGGGAATCGAAAAGACGGATTGTTACGGTTTTAAAATATGATATAATTAACATATTTAACAAATTTTTATGACGTTTCATTACAATTAGGTATGTTTAATTTTTCTAATGTAATCTTATTACACAAGAAAGTGGATGCAAATGAGTAAAAAGTTTTTAGGCCTATTTCATTCGTAAATTATTCATTCAAAATCATTTATAAGGTTTTAGCTAATATGTTAAACACTAAAATGAATGAATTAATTGATCTTACTCAAACTGTGTTTATCATAGTTAGAAATATTATTGATGAGTTAGCAGTAATTTACGAGTTTATTAATCATTGTTAAAAAATAATATCACTTGTGCACTTTTAAAACTCGACTTTGCAAAAGCATTTAACACAAGTGATTGGGCTTAACTTAAGGATTTATTATTGGCTAGGGGTTTCAGTGTTAGATGGGCAAGTTGGATTATGTCTTTTCTTAAAAGGAAATTCAAGTATTATGGTTAATGGTATATACGAAAATAAAATTCAATCGAAACGTGGACTTATGCAAGGTGAGCCATTGCCCCCTCTTTTGTTTAATTTATCTAGGAATGTTTTTGCTGGGATTGTCAAATAGCCACTAGGAATGGGATTTTAAATAATATTGGAAATGAAATTGTTATCCCGCCTTTTTGGCAAAGCCGCGACCCCAAGAACCTGACTAGAAACCAAGGACAATCTGTCCCGAAGATCGGTTATACACAGGTCTACTATGGATACTGGCCGATTTTGTCCGAGTTCAGATCAAGCTACAATTAACATGGTACAACAAGCAAAGCTATGAAAGCCAACGGTCCAAATTTCAGGTCAATCAGAGTTCGTATGCTCAAAGTATGAATCGATCAAAATCAAGGAAGTCAACCTCATTCGGATCCATGGTGTTCGTATCCATCAAAGTCAATCTCTTTCATATCCATCGGCAACTACTCCTTCGTATCGATCGACCGCTTTGTATATTTCGTATCGATCGGCCAATAGATCGATACAAAATCAACACCCTTCATTGATACGAAATCAACACCTTCAACCGATACGAAGAGCTTAAGTTTTTATCGATATGAACTGGAAAGAAAGTTGTCGATACAAAGCGGCTTCAAGTGAACGATACGAATGAAGTTACATGGGATCGATACAAAGAAATGTGGTCAAAAAGAGGAAACGGTCACTCAGCATGAAAAGTGGATCGTCCCTAGACTATCGCTCCACGTCACCCTGATCGACAAGCATAACATCGATACAAATAACTATCGATACAAATTGATCGATACGTACATTCCAGCAACATACAATGTCAAACTTGGATCGATCATAACTCAAGATCTACAAGTCCAAATGCAACCAAATTTTCACAAGAGCTTGCTTACCACCTCAAGAATGTCTATGATCGATCTCAGCCCAAGAGGAGCTATTTTTGATCGATACGAATGGAGTAGGGATCGATCCCAAATGACCCCGGATCAATCAAGTGGGCCCACCCACGTGGGAGAAGAAGTATTCCGAGGTCTAAGTCAGATATTTTTAGCCTACACCTATAAATAGCAACCATATGCCTCCAGAAAATAGACTTTTGATTCTGCTACGTTGATACTCTGCCGGAAACCCATTGTAACTCAAGTGCTTGAGTATTCTCTATTATAATCAGTTAGTAAACATCAATAAAACATCGAACTTTCCAAAATGGACGTAGGCTACAACGCCGAACCACAATAAATTCCTATGTTCTTGCATTTCTATTTGTCTGTTTTGGCATGTTTGTTAGATTAGCCTCTTTTTACATTTAAATTCTTCATTTTAATATCTTCAAATACGTCTGAAGAGTGTTGTGCCCAATTTTGGTACAAACACTTTGGTGCTTTCATTGAGAGAACCCATTTCTTCTCCTGGTCATTGGATCTACTATCGTTGTTGGATTGCTGAAATCTAAGGAGGAGATCCAGATCTGTCATCTAGTAGTTCATTCCATCATATTCAGTTTACACCAGATCTAGGAAAGAGCTACATCAGCCATGGTTAACACAAGGACTGCTTCAATTGCTGCTAATCCAAAAGGACAATATAGGCAGAACGCCGCGCAGCTGCCTGCTACGGGTCAGACTTCTATTGGACCTTCGGATCCATAAGGCTCTATCACTAGGGAGGAGTTCCAGATCCTTATGCAAGAGCTTACTCAAAGCCGTCAGGTGCTCATGCAACAGATCTATGCCAACAAAAAACTTGCAAATCGACTGAACGACGAATACCAAAGAAGATCTAGGAGGCATCACATCTCACATTCTTCTACCGAAAGCTTAGCTTCATCCGACATCAATCGTAGATTCACTCGTCGTCAATTGGATGATAATTACAAAGGAGCCTCCAGGCATCGGCATACTTTGAATCTGGGACAAGCTAGGATTGGCCCTTCCTTAGGTCAGCAAGCTGGACCTTCCTCCCGAGGAGGTGCTCTTCCTTACCACATTGTTCACGACCATGCAGCTGCTGCCGCGACAAATATGGAAGCTTGACATCAGAATCAACCAAATCCAGTCTTTCATCAACACAATCATGCTCCCGAACCTTACGTTCTAGAAGATTTGGAGCCAAGGAGGCGAGGCATGGACCGTCGACCGTGCTCGAACCGTCCTCGCAACATGGAACTCGACCATGCCTTGGCTCCAAACGTCCAAATGCCTGACATTCCAACCATGATCCACCAAATGATCCATGAAAGTCAAGGCCTTACTAGTTACGATTGGGGAATCTCTCGAAGTCATACACCATTTACTGATGACATTCTTTATGCTGAACCACCTCGCTGATTCAGGATGCCCACTTTGCCCGTGTATGAAGGAAGTTCGGATCCTAATCAGCATATATTAAAGTATGAATGACTCATGAACGCCACTCGAGCTGACGATGCGATTAAGTGCAGGAGTTTCCCTATTTCCTTGGGAGGTATTGCAACCATGTGGTTTACTCGTATACTGCCTCGATCCATCTCATGCGTTGATCAGTTGGCTAGGAAATTTGTCGAGCAATTCCGTATGAATGTTACATGGCCAAAGGATGTCAACACCTTGTCCAGCGTTACTCAAGCTTCGGGAGAGACACTTGGATGTTATTTGGAAAGGTTTCATGCTACCTATGCCGAGGTCAGCAACCTAAATGACAATTCTATTTTAATGGCACTGACTAAAGGAATCGATCTTGATTTCGAGTTTGGCAATTGGTTGGCTGGGAAACCCCCCACGTCGTTGGATCGTTTCTATGCTAAGGCGGCCCAGGTTTTGAGAAGAGAAGACGTTAGGCGATCTAGGAAGTAAGACGATGTGGGGCCTAGTGTCGAATGCATTCAAAGTAATGTTGCTGTAAAACAGACCGGTGAGAACTCTAGCAACGTGCAATTGAATATACAGAACAAACAGGGTCAACATAAAGGTAACGGCGGTCAGGGAAATAAGCGAGACTCGAACCGCAGACCTAGAACCAGAGCCCCGATGTACGACCAATATACCCCTTTGAATACATCCCTGGTGAATGTTTATTTGCAAACCTGTAATACCGAACAATATAAGAAACCAGCTTTGAAACAATCATCTGAGAAGCAGATCCAAACCAGAAAATTTTGTAGATTCCATGATAGTTACGGCCGTAACACTAATGAGTGTCGTCACTTGCAAGATATTATCGAGAAGTTGATCAGAGAGAGAAAGTTGGAACAGTTTGTGCGGGCGCCGTAGAATGGAGGTGCGGGGCCATCAAACCCAAATCAAGGTCAAAACCAGGCTATGCCAGAGGAAGCCATACGTACTGACGGGAGGTTGGTTATTAACGCAGTTAGTGGTCGTCCTCATCCAGCTGGAAGGAAATGGAGTCGTATGCTAGTTCGATTAGGCATGCATACTTCGAGTGTTGCAGTAATATTGATGATGGGTTCCGCGAAAACAACAGAAAACGATGACTGATGACATTGTTTTCCGGAACAGAGATGCTGATAGAGTCAAAGCCCCCACTATCGATCCACTAGTCATATCAGCCCAAATAGGTCCTGCTTGGATGAAGAGGATCTTGGTAGATAGTGGAAGCTCCGTGAATATTCTTTTTTAACGAGCTTATGACCAGATGAGAATGGAGGCGAAGGACCTAAAGCCATTTCAGTCTCGCATACATGTCTTTAATGGAAGTGCGACCATACCAGCCGGCATGGTTGAATTACCCGTGGGATTGGGTATCGAGGATCACGGGAGAGTCCATATGGTGCAGTTTATTGTTTTGGACATTAATCCCCCCTACAATGCTTTTTTGGGCCAACCGGCCCTTGCTAAATTCAGGGCAGCTATTGCCCCATGGTGTTTAACTCTGAAATTCCCCACTGACAACGGGGTCGGAGTTGCTCAAGGTGATCAGGCGGCTGGACGCACCTGTTATGTTGCTGAGTTACGGGATGCGCAGCGTAAGGAGAAAGGCAAAGGCATGGAGGAATCTCTCTACGTCCATTTTTCAAAGAATTGACACCTAAAGCCTAGGCCTAGGCCCGGGCGCCACGACCAGTTCCTTATGGACCTTGATCCCAGAACCTTCGAAGTTGGTGATCTCATACTTAAGGGAATTTATCCGGTCCCTTCACACATGAAACCGACATGGGAAGGACCATATGTCATTGAGCGGAGACTTGAAGATGGCACGTGCAAGCTATCAACTGTTGACGGCCTCACTATACATAGAGCACGGAACAGCGAGAGTCTCCATCACTATTTCACATAAAAGGCTTTTCTTCATTTAGTCTGCTTTTTCCTTTGAAATTTGTTTATGCATTTTTAAATTTGAACTTGTAATAAGGCAACTGACTTTGCCATACTTTTTTATTTCAGCAATAAAATGCAAACTCGTCAAGCCAGAGTGGGGATTCTTGAAATGCGTCATGCGATCATCACGATGCACAAAGAGCTAAGTTCCATCTCCTGGTGGGACTCATTCAAATAGGGGGTGATCATGATCCAACCGATCACTCGTTAAGTGAAACCCGAGCTCAGGAACCGACACACTTCAATCAAAAGGGATTGAAACACGACAATCCTCTAACAAATTCCAGTTCCCAGAGTGTGAGCTGGAGTGCGAATTCCAAATCCAAGCTCGAGGAGGATGGACCCGTCCATCTATGACTTCGCTTGTCAAATCGAGGTGGATGTGATCCGACCGTCCACAACCTTGATCAACTCCCTGTTCCCATAGTGCAAACAGGATCTTAATGCCTAAACAGATGTGACTGACCATCTGTCGGCCAACTCCGGATTCCCAGAGCGCGAATCGGAGTATAACCACAA
Source organism: Allium fistulosum (assembly GCA_030737815.1). NCBI lineage: Eukaryota > Viridiplantae > Streptophyta > Magnoliopsida > Asparagales > Amaryllidaceae > Allium > Allium fistulosum. The sequence continues at coordinate 368,647,740 of CM060902.1, read as the reverse complement.
TCGGGTGTGACTGACCACCCACCGACTCACTCTAGTCCCGAGAGCGCGAACTGGTGTATAAACATCAAAATGTGTGTGACTGACCACCCGTCAACCAACTCCAGATTCCCGGAGTGTGAACTAGAGTATAAACATTAACTGACTCCGATCCCGAGAGCGTGGACCAGAGTATAAATGTTAAACAGGTGTGAATGACCGCCCATAAAACAACTTAAGTCCACGGAGCATGGACCTAATTCTAAACAATGAATGGGTGTAACTGACCGCCCATCAACCAACTCCAAATTCTCGGAGCGCGAACTAGAGTATAAAACATTAGACGGGCATGAATAACCGCCCATAAAACAAATCTCAACCCTGGAGCGTGAATATAACTCCAAGTACTAAACGGGTGTGACCGACCACCCGTGACTTATCCTATGTCCCCAGAGCGTGGACGTGATTCGAAATGACGAGTAGGCGTAATCGAACAACAGTACTCAAGCTCATTTCCCAGAGTGCGGATGCAAGTACATATCAATGAATGAGTGTGATCGACCGCTTAAATTCATCTCACTTTAACTTCATCCCGACTTAGTTAAATAGAGGTCAACAAAGGCGATAAGTGTCCGCGGACCGACTACTTCAATTTTCCCCGAGATTAGGGGCATAACTCAAGTACCAGCCACAAACCGAGATAGTGTAACATCGAATTTCGACTCGACGTTTGATTATGACCCAAAGCCATGACTACAGGACTTAACGACCGAACTCAAGCTCGACTCAAAAACTAAAAGCCTCACGAGTACATTGAATGGAAATACGAGTGCAGAAATACTTAAGTGAATAGACATAGAGTTATGCTGAAGAACAATGGAATCTCATTTTAACTATTCTTCAAAATAAAACGATAAGTGCAAAAAAAATTATTCCAAGAATTTCTATTGGCAGGGGCCAAACCCGCATCTATACACGGCCTACGGAAAGCAATTACACTACGGGGTAATGCCGTCGACTAGCACGAAGAATAAGGCTGTTGAGGAGCAACCATCTGTGTAATTGCTTTGTACGAGTACCGATATGTTAGATAATATAACTTACATTTCATTTCAAGAGGAAATACGACATATCAAATACAAACTCAAAGCTACCACACAATGGCTATGTGGACTTCGGAAACAAATATATAAATAAACATAACACAAATCAGTCACAGATATTCATATCACAAAGGCGGAAACAGATACGAATATAACACATAGAAGTGTACATCAACGTAATGGTCATACAAGATCTACTACATCGCAAAAGAATAGGTACAAGTGCTAGACATAAGAATATGTATACAACAAGGAGTCTCTATCTCAAATGTATACTAACAAAAACTACTATGCTAAAGTAGTTAACCAAAAGTCAGGTGACGCACCCTGATAAGAAGTCAAGCAGAAGCACCTGAAATACCTCGGTCTGACCCGAGTATTATTTAAGAAGAAAATAATAAACGGATCATTCTAGCTATAATTATAAGATAAAATGAGATAGGATAAGAGATGTCACAAAAATGTATGATAACAATTATGCCATACTGTGACAAGTATACATCAGACAACCACAAAAATCATACAATATCTCAAATATTCTCAAACACCAAAATGAATGTCATATTCTTTAAATTATTCACCAAAACACAAATATTGATAGAGCTTATCGATGCAAACCACAAAAATTGGTGAAACACAAATTCTAGAAATCAACAACCAGAAATCCAGAAATCACAAAGGGGGAAGGCCTATCACAAACGGGAGCATGAAAACTGCCCAACACGTGTGTCACATACGGAACGCTATTCCATGGTCGCTAACCATCAATTTTGAGCCGAAGCTCCACAAACGACCCGAAGACCTTGGGTCGCTACCCCACCAAATTGAACCGAAGTTCCACAAACGGGGTTTTTAGTCCCCACACAAACAAAGAGACATCGCGCGTCGCTAGTCTAAATCACAAAATGATCACCATTGATCAATAAGAAGTGTGAATCACACTAAGCTAGTAAATATAAGAGTTTAACTTCATGTACCATAACCACCAACTTAACTTAAATATTTACGAACAAATTGTAGATTTCCACTCGAATATTGTCACAAGATTTCAATCGAACGAGTCTAAGAATTAACCGACAAAGTAAACGCAAGCGTTTCATACCACTTGTTTTGCTAAGCTGTTTAATTATATTTCTCATACGAATGAGGTAAAGGTTTGTATATACTAATAGATTGGAATTACTTCTAGTATAGAAACCTTTGTATTTTAAAGTGACAAGCCACAGAAATGATTGTAGAAACAATCAATCACCAAAAATTCACATACGAAAATGTGAATTAAATCCATAAAAATCGATATCAACTCCATCAAACGGATATTCCCAAAAATCCAAAGAAAGAAGTCATCAAAGTCGATAATAAGTGATAACAACTAACCGGATCGACAAAAATCGATTAAACAATGGAAATTCACTCAAAAATAGGCAAATAGGCAAAACTGGACAGTTCCAGACGTCTGGGGATAAATCCAAACGTTTGGATTTGGTCTCTGGAAATATTCCAGAAAACGATTCAGACGTCTGTAATCTCTAAGCAAACGTCCGAAACCCTTTTCAGACGTCTGAACCATAAATTCAGACGTCTGAAATTGGTCTCTGCCATTTTTATTTTTCTGCCGTATATTCTTTTCTCCAGAAGGCATAACCAGACGTCTGAAACTGACATTCAGACGTCTGAAGACCTGGTCTGGGCAACAGTTTGCCTAGGCCTTGATGGCCAAAATGAATTGGAAGCTATCGGACGAGCAACGGAGACTAGGGATTTATGCCAAGCGACAACCCAGCCTTATAGGCTCTTCGATACACCCCAAATATCATGTCCAAACATCCATAGAAGGATTTTCATAAAATTGGACCAAAATACCAAAATTTGGAAAATTTTCCAAATCAATTCAAAGCAAAAGCAAATGAACACGAATAATTGTTAGGAGTTCATACACAACAACAATGAAAGTTATAGACATAGATGTGAGTTAAAGAACTCACCTTTAAACTCAAAAACAATGAACGAGAAGCTCTAAAACAAAGGAAAGGCCAATTCCTCTTCAATATACCTCTAGAATCTTCAATCTATTATCAAAGGTGAAGTTTTTCCTAAGTTAGGTTATAGGAATTTCTGTAAATTGAAGAGAGATTGAGATGGAGAAGAAGAAGAGGATGCTTACCTAAGCTTCTCTTAGATTTTGGACTTGAATTTGTATTTTCTAAACAAACTAGGGTTTTGGAATTCTAATTTCCAATCTCTTCCCCCATTTTTCTCTTGAGCTAGAGTGTTAGGAAATAGAATGAATGAATGAAGAGGAGTTGAGTGGAGTTAGGGTATTATGTTGGGTTAGTGGGCTAAAACCCAAACCCAAAGCCCAAAATATAAAAATAGCAAAATTATACTCAACCCCAAACATATCGATGTTTATACTCAAAAAAGTTGTAAACGCCATTTTGGACTCAATGGAAGTGCTCTCGAGTCCCAATTCGACTGTTTACAAAAAGTAACATTTTGAACTTTAATCTGATTAACGATGCTATATTTAAATAAAAAATTTAATATACAATCGTAAAATATGTGGTTTGTTACAGACTCCCCTCCTTAAAGAAATTTCATCCTCGCAATACTTAAGAAGAAAATAAAAAGTAACAACCATACTAAGGCATAATCAACACAAAAGAAGAAATTTTGAAATGAGAAGTTCACTTTAATGAGCACGAGAGAGTAAGTCCGGATGTGTTTGCTCGATGAATTCTCTGGATTCCCAAGAGCAATCCTTAGGATTTGAGGACCATTGAACTTTCCCAAGCGGAACATCTTTATTTCGAAGGCGTTTAACCTCCATAGCAATGACATGAATAGGATGTTGCTCATAAGTCAAATTAAGCGAAACTTCAATTTCTTCAATAACTCCAGGCTCAAGAATAGAATCGGAAGCCCTAAGGCATTTCCGTAGTTGAGAGACGTATAATACGTCATGAATAGCAGAAAACTGAGCCGCTAATAAAAGGCGATAAGCCACGGAGCTAATGCGTTCGGTGATGGGAAATGGACCAATAAATCGATGTGCTAATTTTCCCGATCGACTGAAATGCACAACACCCTTCGTAGGTGAAACACGAATGAACACCAAATATCGCACAGAAAATTCTAAATTCCTTCTTCGGTTATCGGCATAGGATTTTTGTCTACTTTGAGCTTCTTTCATCCTATGACGAATAAGGTCAATCTTTTCTGTGCAATCACGAATAAAATCTGGACCTAAAACCAGCTTCTCACCGGTTTCAAGCCAACACGAAGGAGATCGGCATGGCCTCCCATAGAGTGCCTCAAAAGGTGCCATACCAATGCTAGATTGGAAGTTATTATTATAAGAATACTCAACAAGGGAAATATGATCTTCCCAACTTCCACCAAAATCATGAACACATGCACGAAGAAGATCTTCAAGAGTTTGATTCACACGCCCGGTTTGTCCATCGGACTAAGGATGCTAAGCGGTGCTAAAATTAAGCTTTGTTCCCAAAGCTTTTTGAAGACCCTTCCAAAATCCACTAGTAAACAATGGATCACGATCGCTAACAATAGAAGTAGGAACTCCATGCAATTTAACAATTTCCTTGACATAGAGTTTTGCCAAAAGAGGTACGGTCCGATTGGACCGAACGGGAATAAAATGGACAGATTTTGTAAGTCTATCTACGATCACCCATAAACTGTCATGACCCGAACGAGAACGGGGAAGACCATCAATAAAGTCCATAGAGACTTGATCCCACTTCCAAACGGGAATTTCTAAAGGTTGCAATAACCCACCGGGCCTTTGATGTTCGGCCTTCACGAGCTGGCAAGTCATGCAACGCTTAATAAAGTTAGCAATATCTGATTTCATTCCATCCTATTAATAAAGTCGCTTCATGTCCGTGTACATTTTACTGCTACCGGGATGAATGGTAAATTTAGAATGATGAGAATCTTCTAAAACGTCTCTATGAAGATCGATAACATTTGGCACAATAAGTCTACCAAATTTTCGAATATCGCCACGAACATCAATATCAAAGTCTTTCAAACCTTCAATATTAATTTTATCCCAACAACTTTTGCTAAGAAGAAACAGTTCGGGATCATGCTTTTGAGCTTCAAGAATGCGGTCTAAAAGAGAAGGATGAGCCTCAAGGCTACACAAAACAAGAGATGAACATGAATTGGATTCACGATCTCGAATCTCACAAGTGGATAAATTCTTAAGATCATTCCATATGGATATCATCATGGAAACAACCGCTTGTTGCTTACGACTAAGGGCATCGACAACAAGATTTCCATTTCCAGGAGTATGGAGAATATCAGGATCATAAGATGCAAGGAACTCGAGCCAACGTTGTTGACGCAAATTATGTTCCATTTGAGAAAATAAATACTTCAAAGATTTATGATCGGTGTAGAGAACAAATTTCTCTCCCAAAAGATAATGATGCCAAATTCTAAGAGCGAAAACAATAGCTGCGAGCTATAAATCATGAGTGGCATATCTAGTCTCGGCAGGCTTTAATTGCCTAAAAGCATAAGCGATAACACGTTCCCTTTGCATGAGAACGGCACCCAAACCAACACGACTAGCATCGGTATAATCAATAAAGTCTTGGTTCCCTTCGGGAATCACAAGAATAGGAGCATCGGAAAGGAGTTCTTTTAATTTTTGAAAAGCAGTTTCACATTTGTCTGACCAAATGTATTTAACTCCCTTCTTTGTCAAACTAGTAAGAGGCATGGAAATTTTAGAAAAGTCTTTTATGAATCGACGATAATAGCCTGCCAATCCAAGGAAGCTATGAATTTCCATCACACTCTCCGGTCTCTTCCAATTTTGAATCGCTTCAATCTTTGAAGGATCCACGGAAATTCCAGATTCAGAAATAATATGCCCTAAAAATTTCACATTAGATTGCCAAAAGTGGCATTTAGAAAAATTTTCTTTCAATTGGTTGCTCTTAAGAGTTTCCAACACAATCCGAAGATGATTTTCATGCTCTTCCTCAGTTTTAGAATAAAAAAGAATATCATCGATAAAGATGAGAACAAATCGATCGACGAAGTCTTTGGAAACTCGATTCATAAGGTCAACGAAATAAGCTGGAGCATTCGTCAAACCAAATGGCATAACAAGCCATTCATAAGATCCATAACGAGTACGGAACGATGTCAAAGGAATGCTATCCTCTGCAATACGGAGCTGATGAAAACCGGTTGCTAAGTCTAACTGTGAAAAGACTCTAGCACCACTAAGTTGATCGAATAGATCATCAATCCGAGGCAAGGGATATTTATTCTTGATGGTGAGATCATTAAGCTTGTGGTAGTCAACACAAAGCCTAAGTGTACCATCGGATTTCTTTACAAAAATAGCTGAAGCTCCCCATGGAGAGGAACTAGAACGAACAAACTGTTTTGCTTCCAATTCGGATAATTGTTTACGCATCTCCTCATTTTCCTTATTGGAAATACGATAAGGAGGACGAGTGATAGGTAGAGCTCTAAGGATTAGATTAATTCTGAACTCAATTGCTTGCTTAGGTGGTAATCCCAATACAGGCTCAAATATGTCGGGAAATTCACAAACAATGTGAATGAGAGATATAACATCTTCCTCATCATCATTATCGTTATCATGAGGATTTAGAGAATACAAGGATGCTCCTGAATTGGAATCTGAACCTTTAAGAACAAGAGAAATCTGCTTAACAGATTGAGCATGTCGAAGATACATAGTCCGCTCAGGACATAGGATATGGGCTTCATATCGGTTAAGCCAATCCATCCCCAAAATCATTCTGAAACCTAGGTAACGCATAACATGCAAATCGGCTCGGAAGGCATAATCACATAAAATAATTTTGACATCTTTACACAGTAAACTGTGTGTTGCAGATCCACCAACCGGATTCGCAATTCTCAATGAAGTCATCAAGCCAATAACATTCAAAGACAAAGCATCAACAAATTCTTTTGATATAAAAGAGTGAGATGCACCCGTATCAAAAAGAATTCGAATAGGAAAATCACGAAATATAATAATGCCATCAAAGATAGAATGAGAAATACCTTGACCAAGAGAAGTGTTAGTATGGGCTTGCACAACGTTTAGCTTGCCTTCCTTCTTGCTATGAAGTTTGGGACATGAAGATATAGTATGACCTGAACTTTTGCAATAGCGACAAGTAAGAGGCTTCAGACACTTGTTTGCATAATGGTCCTTAGAACTACAATTGTAACATTCTCCACGACTAGAGGTAGGAGTCTTTGCTACCGAAGTTGCTCGCTTCCCTTTCTTGTTGGGATACGGCTTGAACTTAAAAGGCCTCTTCTTATTGATGTTTTGTTTGACTTCAACATCACTTTCTTTATCGGCATCTTTGAGTCGAAGAGCGATATCAACAAGCTGATCGAAAGAAACTTCTAGTTTCAGAAGTAATGGCTTTTTGAGGTTCTTATTCAACCCATAGACAAACCTCTGATTTTTTTTCAATGGGGTAGTAATATACTTGACCCCATATTTAGAAAGAGATTCAAAAGATGCGAAATAGTCGGTCACAGAAGATTCACCTTGAACAAGGTCAATAAAGCGTCGAGCTAAAGATACTTTTTCAGCTTCCGGCACAAACTTTAACTCGAACCTTTCCCAGAATTGCTCCTAAGTAAGATCCGCTTCAATAATTTCAAAAATCAAAAGCTCATACCAATCTAATGCTCTCTCTTGGAGCATGCTAGAAGTCACTTGCACTCGATGTAGATCAATAAGATTCATGCGGGAAAAGATGCGATCGCATGTTCTAAGCCAAGCTTGGACTTCTATAACGCTTTCGGAACCCTTGAAAGGCCTTCCACCCAAGTTGGTGTAATCACTGCACAAGCGTGCAAACCCAGATTTAGGATGAGTAGGCTCTGGAATGGGTCCGACAGCTTGAGCATTCTTTACAAGATCTAAAAGTTGTTGAGCAGACATAAATACTCCATCTTGAGGAGTAGCACTGGATTGACCGACGCTAGGACGGCCAGGTCTAACCATTTCTCTTATTTAAGAAAGAAAGAAAAAATAGGAAAAAGGTTATTCTCAGAATGAATATCAAACAAACTTGATTGATTAAACAAGGCATCACAAAAGAAAATAGGATAGTACGGGTCCAATGACTCGAATTAAATCCTAAGGCACGACTCCTAAGAAAGATTTAGGACAATGATCCTTGCTAGATTATTCTACATTGTTACGAAGTTTGGCTCTGATACCAAGCTGTGACGCCCACCTCTATACTCACACTAGCCAAGGACACTACGGGGTAATGCCATCGACTAGCATGAAGAATAAGGCTGTTGAGGAGCAACCATCTGTGTAATTGCTTTGTGCGAGTACCGATATGTCAGATAATATAACTTACATTTCATTTCAAGAGGAAATCCGACATATCAAATACAAACTCAAAGCTACCACACAGTGGCTATGTGGACTTCGGAAACAAATATAGAAATAAACATAACACAAATCAGTCACAGATATTCATATCACAAAGGCGGAAACAGATACGAATATAACACATAGAAGTGTACATCAACGTAGTGGTCATATAAGATCTACTACATCGCAAAAGAATAGGTACAAGTGCTAGACATAAGAATATGTATACAACAAGGAGTCTCTATCTCAAATGTATACTAACAAAAACTACTATGCTAAAGTAGTTAGCCAAAAGTCAGGTGACGGACCCTGATAAGAAGTCAAGCAGAAGCACCTGAAATACCTCGGTCTGACCCGAGTATTATTTAAGAAGAAAATAATAAACAAATCAGTCTAGCTATAATTATCAGATAAAATGAGATAGGAAAATAGATATCACAAAAACGTATGATAACAATTATGCCATACGGTGACAAGTATACATCAGACAACCACAAAAATCATACTATATCTCAAATATTCTCAAATACCAAAATGAATGTCATAGTCTTTAAATTATTCACCAAAACACAAATATTGATAGAGCTTATCAATGCAAACCACAAAAATTGGTGAAACAAAAATTCTAGAAATCAACAACCAGAAATCCAGAAATCACAAAGGGGGAAGGCCTATCACAAACAGGAGCATGAAAACTCCCCAACACGTGTGTCACAAACGGAACGCTATTCCATGGTCGCTAACCATCAATTTTGAGCCGAAGCTCCATAAACGGCCCGAAGACCGTGGGTCGCTTCCCCACCAAATTGAACCGAAGTTCCACAAACGGGGTTTTTTGTCCCCACACAAACAAAGAGACATCGCACGTCGCTAGTCTAAATCACAAAATGATCACCATTGATCAATAAGAAGTGTGAATCACACTAAGCTAGTAAATACAAGAGTTTAGCTTCATGTCCCATAACCACCAGCTTAACTTAAATATTTACGAACAAATTGTAGATTTCCACTCGAAAATTGTCACAAGATTTCAATCGAACGAGTCTAAGAATTAACCGACAAAGTAAACGCAAGCGTTTCATACCACTTGTTTTGCTAAGCCGTTTAATTAGATTTCTTATACGAATGAGGTAAAGGTTTGTATGTACTAATAGATTGGAATTACTACTAGTATAGAAACCTTTGTATTTTAAACTGACAAACCACAAAAATGATTGTAGAAACAATCAATCACCAAAAATTCACATATGAAAATGTGAATTAAACCCATAAAAATCGATATCAACTCCATCAAATGGATATTCCCAAAAATCCAAAGAAAGAAGTCATCAAAGTCGATAATAAGTGATAACAGCTAACCGGATCGACAAAAATCGATTAAACAATGGAAATTCACTCAAAAACAGGCAAATAGGCACACTGGATAGTTCCAGACGTCTGGGGATAAATCCAAACGTCTGGATTTGGTCTTTGGAAATATTCCAGAAAACCATCCAGACGTCTGGATTTGGTCTCTGCCATTTTTATTTTTCTGCCGTATATTCTTTTCTCCAGAAGGCATAACCAGACGTCTGAAACTGAAATTCAGACGTCTGAAGACCTGGTCTGGGCAACAGTTTGCTTAGGCCTTGATGGCCAAAATGAATTGGAAGCTATCGAACGAGCAATGGAGACTAGGGATTTATGCCAAGCGACAACCCAGCCTTATAGGCTCTTCGATACACCCCAAATATCATGTCCAAACATCCATAGAAGGATTTTCATAAAATTGGACCAAAACACCAAAATTTGGAAAATTCTCCAAATCAATTCAAAGCAAAAGCAAACGAACACGAATAATTGTTAGGAGTTCATACCCAACAACAATGAAAGTTATAGACATAGATGTGAGTTAAAGAACTCACCTTTAAACCCAAAAACAATAAACGAGAAGCTCTAAAACAAACGAAAGGCCAATTCCTCTTTAATATACCTCTAGAATCTTCAATCTATTATCAAAGGTGAAGTTTTTCCTAAGTTAGGTTATATGAATTTCTATAAGTTGAAGAGAGATTGAGATGGAGAAGAAGAAGATGATGCTTACCTAAGCTTCTCTTAGATTTTGGACTTGAATTTGTATTTCCTAAACAAACTAGGGTTTTGAAATTCTAATTTCCAATCTCTTCCCCCATTTTCTCTTGAGCTAGAGTGTTAGGAAATAGAATGAATGAATGAAGAGGAGTTGAGTGGAGTTAGGGTATTATGTTGGGTTAGTGGGCTGAAACAACCCAAAGCCCAAAATAGAAAAATAGCAAAATTATACTCAACCCCAAACATATCGATGTTTATACTCAAAAAAGTTGTAAACGCCATTTTGGACTCAATGGAAGTGGTCTCGAGTCCCAATTCGACTGTTTACAAAATGTAACATTCTGGACTTTAATCCGATTAACGATACTATATTTAAATAAAACATTTAAATATACAATCGTAAAATATGCGGTTTGTTACACTGCTAGCCTGCTCGGCTCTCTCCATTTCAACATTAATTTCCTCCATTATCTCCTCCTCCCAAACTGCTTGAGCGTCCACTGGAATGCTACTAGTCGGGCCCAATGAGCTATTTGTAAACACATTTCCACCTATGTTGAAAGGCAGGCCAATGATTGGGTCGCTTGGGTGGCCTAGGAGTTCTTCCATCATTTTCTCATCAAAACGAAGCTACTTTCGTGCACCTCCCCGGTTGATGTGGCAACCGTCGTGGTCTTTGCCTCCGTCATAAGAGCCTCCTGCTCATGATGCAATTCTTGGGTTGTAGGAGGATCGGCTGGTGCAGAACCCATGACTGAATAAAGACGCAAAAAGGTGTTAGAGATATCTTTCAACAACGCTCCAGCCTTTGGATGAATATAAGAAGTGTTCAAAGTACCTTCCTCGGATTGACTCACATGTTGAGCCGGTGCGCCTTCAAAAACATGTTCGTGGACCCGGGAATGTGCGGCCTATCTGGGTCGTACGCTGGAACAACTGGTAGGTTAATTGTAGAAGTGAGCTCGGGTTGAGTCACTGTAAGCATTTCAGAGCTTCCTTCATGGTGCTCAACTCCGGACCCCTCTCCAACGTCCGGGTATTTAGCGGCTAGTTTCTCCTTTTCAAAGGCAACGATAGCATCGTGAAGAACTTTTCTCTCCTCTTCGGTTAATATCCGGTTCTCTAGCTCGAAATCGTCAATAGATGTGGTGTTGCGGTCTGCTTTCTCATCCTCTACTAAGTGGCACTAGTCATTATACATATGTAATGGGTAACCTTCGAGCCAGCTCAGATTGCGGTGTTTCAAGACACTGACATTATAAGTGATCAGGTGGTCTTCGATATCACCTTCCAACCTGGTCTCTACCGCTCTAACCTCAGTCTCAATTTTGGCCTCGGATTCTTGGACCTTTAGCTTGGCCGCATCCCGCTCATCCCTGAGTACCACGGCTTGCTCACATGCCTCTTGGGTAGCTCTATTAGTGTTTTTTTTTTCCTTGGCGACTTTAGCAAATTTGGCTTTTAGCTCCTCAAGATCTTTTAGCACCGCATCTCTTTCGGCAATGACTGTGGTGGTCCGGTGCCCCATTTCCTCGACCAAGGCTATTTGTATTCGCCTCATCTCCTCCATCTTCCAGGTTACCTCGTCGGCTCTCTTAATAGCCTCCATTTCCAAATTTCTCGAAGACACATTTTCATTGTTGAGCACTTGAATTATGCGGTCCTTCTGAGCGAGATCTTTCTCTAGTTTCTCGATTGTCTTCGCACGCTCAATGGCCACCGCTGAAACTTTCTCTACAGTCTTCATCCATTCTCGATATTGACTATAAACACCATATATGCAATCATGTATCGTCTGTTCTGCCTCGTTGGGAATTCGCTTTAAGTGTAGAGGAAATATGAAGCCGTCAAAGCAGACAGTTGGAAAATCCATATTCAACTTAGCAATTCTTATCGCTTCTTCCCCAGTGGGTTCTATAGCAACTTGTTCAGTGGTAACGGGGGTTTCAGTCTCAATTCTACGGAATTGTTCTTTCTGCCTTGAAGTTTGAGGAGGTGGTACTTGACATGAAGACTCTAAAGGCTGTCTACCAGAACCGGAAGGTTTGGAAGGAATTCTAGGTGGTGGATAGCGAGACCGTGAGCAACGCCTATAATCCCTTTCCCTCTCCCTTTCTCGGCGCTCATGCTCCTGACTAGAATGGCGATGATTATAGTCTCTTTCAGACTCATGCCTGTGAGACTCAGAGTAAGAACTTGAGGAATGACACGCAACACGAAGACTACCAAGCATAGATCCCCGCTTCATCATTGTACCTGTAAAAATAAAAAGAGAAACAGAGTTAATTATCTCCAGAGGCTGAGAAGCGTGTGATCAGAAATTGTGTAGTGTCGTGAAGTGTGTGCTTGTATGTGCAAACCCCCAAACTAACCGGTTGTGGAAACCGTGCACGTAGAAGTTGGGTCCCCTATATCTAAGGCACTTTGAAGCCCCTCTAGTCCGTTATCTTGATGTAAAGGCAAGTCATCTGGAATGGGTATGTCTGTCGGTCCCTCAAAAGAACTCTCCATTTGCGGAGGAGGAGCCTCTAAACTTATAACGGTCAATATAGGCGAAAATAACACAACAGATTTGCGTCTCGTGGCTTTCTAAGCAATAGACTTGCCTCTTCTTTTCAACTCTAAAGATTGAGGACTCTTCGGAGGCACATCTACAGGTTCGTCTCCAGTGGGCACCTTCTCATCATCGCAATGTTCAGCAATCACAATTCCAGGAGCTCTCCTTCTAACTTGCCTTACTGGAGCCGTCCTAAGAACTCCTACAAGTCCGATGCTCTGGTCTCTATCGATCAACCCCACGACAATCAGATTTTCATCTGTGAGAACTTCATCGATTTCTCTTTGCGCGACGGGCACGTATTGAAGAACCTTTACTATTTCTTTAAACCGAGCTCCTTCAGGTCACAGAATTGAAGCTGTATAGTAAGTAAAGTGTTAGACTCGGCACCGATTAATATCGTCATGTTAATCAACAAAGAAGTTGAAGCACTTATGTTTGACTAGCCACCTCCTGGCAAATCCCGGTGGACACCGGACGAAAAACCATTCGGTTTTGAAGTAACTCAACTTGCTCCAAGCTCTGGCCACAACTTGACAATTCCTAACTGCTTCTAGGAAAGTGAAGGAAGGGTTATCCCCATGACTTTTTATGTTGAATAAGTATCTGATTTCTTCTACAGTCGAAGGTCGGAAGATGTGCTCCATGAAGATGACGAACAAACTGTTGAGCAAAGCGTACCCGTTTAGGTGCAATTGGGACGGAGCGATTCTCAAGAAAAGTAACACTTCCCGGATAAACTAATTGATGGGAGAAAGCGTCCCAGCCCTGGTAATAAGACTTATGCACATGAAACTGTTTCTAGCCGTGTATCCCTCCAAGGGGTTGTGGGATCTATCTTCCAGCCTCGGTAATAAGACGCCATCAAGAGACAACCCATGCCTTAGGCAAATCCTGCGTAACACGTCTTCAGAAATTTTTGAACGGACAGAAGCCTGCGGGTACATAATAAAAACAACACCCGGCATCTCGTCCGGAGTAGGACTTACTACTTCAGTTGCGATAGCCGGCATTTCAATTACGGGAAGAGGCAGACTCTAAGCATCCTACAACTGAGAACTTTCGGGTTCCATAGCTGTGGCACTCGATAAAAATTATCGTTAGACGACGATAAACCCGTGCTTCCCCCGGTGTAAAGTGCGTTAATGTGTTGTGCAGTGCAATGCTACATGATACTTAGAATTCTACAGAATTTGAGAGGTGTTCAAACGACAAGACTTCGAGATTCAACCGGAGTTACTGTCATCGCTGACCGTCACAACCATGCCATCCAGACTACGGAGAACGATCCAAGTTAAAGTTTACAGAATTTGTCGAGTTACAGTTCCATCGACGAGCTTCGAAGGGTAGTCCAATATGCAGTGAAACGGTTAAGTCCAATTATGCAAGGCTGAAGCTCGTCGGAGTCAAATGTTCGATTATGCAAGATTTCGTATCCATTAAAGTTTGAACTTGGATCGAGCACCAGAAATGCAATTCATATCGATGGTGGAAGACATCATCTCATATCAATTGCCAGAAGGTCAATTCGTATCGACCGAGAACCCTCAACTATGTATCGATCAAAATCAGCCTCTTCGTATCGATCGCCATATCCAAGTCTTCGTATCGATCACTCTGGATCGATACGAACTCCCATTATCAGTCGATACGAAGCTACTTGCTTCATCGATATGAGGATCCATTATGCCTGGATCGATACGAACTCATTCTCCATCCACAATCGATACAAGTACGTCCTTCATCCACCATCGATACGAGTAATTCCTTCATATCTCTCTACACTTCTTCTTCTTCAAACAACATAAATGCCATTCCAACCTTCCTCGACCTTGTTCCAGTCAAACTCCGACCTCGACACACGAATGTGAATGGATTGGCAGTCAAACTTGAATCTCATCGTTTTAATGTGGATTTATGGGTTGATTACCTAGTTAAAGCAGTTAGTTGGTGGGATTAAATAATTAAATAGCATCGAAGATGCAGGCAATTTCTTTTTCTCTTTTTCTCTAATCGTTACGAAAACAGTGTGTAGGAGTGAAAGCAAGTGAAAATTTTCTAAGTCCAAATTGCATTTATATGGACTCGAACTCAGAAGGAAACGCTTCGTCTCCCAGTGCTAAAAAGCAGTAGGAATGGCCACCAACCTCATTGATATGTAGAGCTGTCTTCGTATCCATTCACCCAGATCGATCTGGGATATGGCTGTTCGTATCCATCAGCAATTGACCTCATATGTCATCAATACGAATGTCGTTGCCATGTCATATTTGTTTCGATCAAATCCATCCATACGAAGTAACAATTTCGTATCCATCAGCCTAAAGACCACAGGAGTTCGTGTCCATCGATACAAAGCATTTCGAAGAACCAACTACTTCGTATCGATAGCCATTGATATGAAATGCATGTCCCAACTCTTCAAATCGATCTAGGAGATGATCGATACGAAGAAAGGACTTAAAATGACCGTCAAACGTTGTTACAACCCGAATTTCACATCGATCCAAGAGAGGATCGATACGAAACTCGATCCAAACAAAAACTAAAAGACTTGACAACGACCCGTGAACGTGCAAATGTGAACAGGAGTAAAGTAAACATACGTGCATGTATGATAAACTAACATTCAATTTTCAAAATTCACAGAAATTGAATGCTCACCTGATGACAATTACGACAGTGAACGACAAATTTCTAGCACTCGACACTCGGTTACAATAGAACACTGCATGATCATTAGTAGTCAGCAATTCAGCATTTATACTACTGGAAATCAATCAAAGGTTACATCTCTCGACGAAAAGACAAAAACTATTCAGTGAATCAGATAGGACTTTTGAGGACAAAGATTGCAGATTTTCAAAGCACGCCATAAGACGTACTTTGGGGGGCAAATGTTATCCCGCTTTTTTGGCAAGGTCATAACACCAAGAACTTGACTAGAAATCAAGGACAATCCATCTCAAAGATCGGTTATACACAGGTCTATTATGGATACTGGTCGATTCTGTCCGAGTCCGATCAAGCTACAATTAACATGGTACAACAAGCAAAGCTATGAAAGCCAACATTCCAAATTTCAGGTCAATCGGAGTTCGTATGCTCAAGGTATGGATCAAACAAAATTAAGGAAGTCAACCTCATTCGGATCCATGGTGTTCGTGTCCATCAAAGTCAATCTCCTTCGTATCCATCGGCAACTACTCCTTCATACGATCGACCGCCTTGTACATTTTGTATCGATCGGCCAACAGATCAATACGAAATCAACACCCTTCATCGATATGAAATCAACACCTTCAACCGATACGAAGAGCATAAGTTCGTATTGATACCAACTGGAATGAAAGTTATCGATACGAAGCAGCTTCAAGCGAACGATACGAATGAAGTTTCATGGGATTGATACAAAGAAACATGGTCAAAAAGAGGAAACGGTCGCTCGGCGTGAAAAGTGGATCACTCCTAGACTATCGCTCCACGTCACCCTAATTGACACGCATAGCATCGATACGAACAACTATCGATACGAATTGATCGATACGTACACTCCAGCAACATACAATGTCAAACTTGGATCGATCATAACTCAAGATCTACAAGTCCAAATGCCACCAAATTTTCATAAGAGCTTGCTTACCACCTCAAGAATGTCTATGATCGATCTCAGCCCAAAAGGAGCTATTTTTTATCGATACGAATGGCGTAGGGATCGATCCCAAATGACCCTGGATCGATCAACTGGGCCCACCCATGTAGGAGGAGGTATTCCGAGATCTAAGTCAGATATTTTAAGCCTACACCTACAAATAGCAGCCATATGCCTCTAGAAAATGGACTTTTGATTCTGCTACACCGATACTCTACCGGAAACCCATTTAACTCGAGTGCTTGAGTGTTATCTGTTGTAATCAGTTAGTAGACATCAATAAAACAACAAACTTTCCAAAGAGGATGTAGGCTACAACGCCGAACCACTATAAATTCTTGTGTTCTTACATTTCTGTTTGTCAGTTTTGGCGTGTTTGTTAGATTAGCCTCATTTTACATTTAAATTCTTCATTTTAATCTCTTCAAATACATCCAAAGAGTGTTGAGCCCAATTTTGGTACAAATAGAAATTACAAGTAATGGTATTTCCATTCTCCAGTTTGCGGATGATACCATGTTTTGTACATCTCACTTACCTCTTATTATAGCACTTAAGTTTATATTATATTGGACTAAAGATTAGTCTGATAAGAGTTCTGCGTTAGTATTAAATGATATCCATCTGTTAGAGAATCAAGTTACATGTACATTAAATTGTAAAGTTATGGAATTTCCCATAGAGTATTTTAAGATTTTTAATATGGCCAACTAAACTGAAACATGATGATTGGTTAATAATAGATAAAATTAACAAAAGATTAACTAAATGGAATGGAAGATTTTTATCAAGGGCAGGTGGGATAGTCCTTATTAACTATGTTTTATTAACATCATCCATATACTCGATGTCGTTTTATCGCTTTTCAGAATGGTTAATTGAAAAAATAGATAAAAATAGGAAAGATTTTTTATGAAGCCATGGTAATCCTAATAACAATTAAATATGTTTAGTTAATTGAGAAATAGTATGTAAATCCAAAGACGAAGGATGGTTAGATATTATAAATTTACATAATTTAAACACATCTTTATTAAAAAAAAATGGATATGGAAATTTGCCGATAATAATGAGAATTTATTTTGGGAAGAAACAGTATCGAATCAATGGTATAGTGGTACATATAATATAATCTACATCATATTTCAATAAATAATACAATACTTCTCGTTTTTGAAAATTGATATTAAAAAATTATGATATTTATAAATTAGGAATTAATAATGTGGTACATTCGGGGAATAATACCTTGTTTTAGCATGAAAATTAAATATTAGTAATTCCTTTTAAAATAGAATTAAAAAACTTTACGAAATTTGTAGTTTTAAATATGTGCTAGATTTCTAAAATATGTAGACCAAAATTAATTTTTCCATGGGAATTTTGTTTTAATCATACTTTAGCTGAAAATACATTATCTATGTTCGCCTAACTTTGTGCTAAATTAGAATTATATAACATTGATAAC
Source organism: Allium fistulosum (assembly GCA_030737815.1). Classification (NCBI taxonomy): domain Eukaryota; kingdom Viridiplantae; phylum Streptophyta; class Magnoliopsida; order Asparagales; family Amaryllidaceae; genus Allium; species Allium fistulosum. The sequence continues at coordinate 368,629,476 of CM060902.1, read as the reverse complement.
AAAAGTGACATTAAAATACGTTGTTGGGATAATAATAAAATTTATACAACGCACCCTTTTTATAAATTTCTTAAATTTTTGAGTACAAAGTCAAATATATTTGGAAAGGTAATATTCTACCCAAAGTTAAAGTACATATGTGGTTAATTATACATGGAAAATTAAATACCATCGAACTATTATAAAAGAAAATTGTCACTTTTATTTTCTTTTATAATCTCTACATTATAAATATAATTACAAGTGTCTCTTTTCTATTCTAATCTGTCTTCTTTTATTATGATGCTGAATTCTCTTTAATTCTCTTTTATTATATGACAAGCTTAGCTTTGGACTACGTTCGCTTGTCACAAATTTACTTATCATAATAACTACTTTACTTTTATTCTATTATCTACGCAGTAAATGCAGATCTAGGTACATTTCTGTTTATAGCTTCTAGTCTTATCTAATAATTAACTTGATTCCTTTAATTCTTTGCTTTATCTTCTTATATTATAAGAAGTAGTTCTATTCTATTTGGTTGGTTACGAAAACTGTGCTAAAAATTCATTTCCATATTTTAAACCTAAATAATGCTATAAACAATAATCTGTAACAGCAAAATATTTCTTTTATTATCTCTTTACTTTTTGGAAGTGCAAAATACAGTGGTTTCTCTATTTTACACTAATTCCTTTTTTCTTTCTTTTATTCTTACAATTATGTTTATCGTTATCTTTTTAAATATTAAACTATAGAAATGTATTTTATTTTCTAAACCAACCAATTAATCTATCACGTACTTAAAAATCAAATTATTAGGTTTTTCTTTAAGTTATTACTCCCATTTTAGTAGAATTACTATAAATTTCTGTAATAACCTACATATTTTACGAATATATATTTAAATGTTTTATTCAAATATAGAATCGTTAGAGGGAATTAAAGTCCGAAATTTGACATTTTTTAAACAGTCGAATCCGGACTCGAGACCACTTCCATTGAGTTCAAAACGCGTTTACAACTTTTTTAAGTATAAACATTGATATGTTTGGAGTTGATTAGGATTTTGGTATTTTGTTTGGGCTTTGGGTTGTGTTCTAGCCCACTAACCCAAGAAGAGAACCCAAACCATCTACCAAACACCTCTCACTCCACTCCTCTTCATTCATTCTACTCATAATTTCCTAACACTCAAGCTAAAGGGGAAAATGGGGGAAAAGATAGGAAATTAAAATTCCTAAACCCTAGATTATTAGGAAATTCAAATCCAGGTTCTAAAATCAAGGAGAAGCTTAGGTAAGCATGCTCTTCATCTTCTCCATCTCAATTTCTCTTCAATTCTTGATTTTTCCTGTAACCTAACTTAGGAAATTCATTTCATGTGATCATAGATTGAATGTTCTTGAAGTGAAGTTGAAGATAGATTGATCTTTCTTTGTTTTAGAGCTTCGCATTCCTTGTTTTTGAATGTAAAGGTGAGTTTTTGAACTCACATCTATGTCTATACCTTTGAAAGTTGTTAGGTATGAATTCCTAACATCTATTTCAGGTTCATTTGCTTTTGATTTGAATTGGTTTGGTGAATTTTCCAATTTTTGGTAATTTGAAGTCAAAATCTATGAAAATCCTACTATGGATGTTTGGACATGTTGTTTGGAGTGTATTGAAGAGCCTATAAGGCTGGGTTGTCGTTTGGCATAAATCTCTAGCCACCATCGCTCATTCGATCGCGTCCGAGTTGAATTGGCCATCAATGGCCTAGGCAAATTTTGCCCTGAGCTTCAGCTCAGACGTTTGGGAAAACAGCTCAGACGTTTGGGTCATGGGAATAAAAAATTCTAGAACTACAGTTCAGACGTCTGAGGTTATTTCCTAACGTCTGCGCGATCTGGAAGAAAATTTCCAGACCTTCAACCCAGACGTCTAGGAAAACCACCAGACGTCTGGCGCTGTCAAATTCGGCCAATTGGCCTATTTTTATGTGGGTTTCTGTTTTAATCGATTTTTGTTGATCCGGTTACTTGTTATCACTTATTATCGACTTTGATGACTTCTTTTCTGAATTTTTAGGAATATCCATTTGATTGATTCGATATTGATGTTCATGGTTTTGATTCACGTCGTCGAATGTGAAGTTTTGGTGATAGATTGTTTTTACAATCGTTTCTGTGATTTGTCACTTTAAAATACAAAGGTTTCTATACTAGTAGTAAATACTCAACCTCTTTCAATGATTTCAACATTACTTTTAATACAAGCTCATTTTTAAAACCGTTTTCCAATCTATTAGTATATACGAACCTTTACCTCATTCGTACGAGAAATCCAATTAAACGACTTAGCAAAACAAGTGGTATGAAACGCTTGCGTTTACTTCGTCGGTTAATTCTTAGACTTGTTCGATTGAAACCTCGTGACAATTTTTGAGTGGAAATCTACAATTTGTTCGTAAATATTTAAGTTAAGCCAGTGGTTATGGGACATGAAGCTAAACTCATTTATTTACTAGCTTGGTGTAATTTACACTTTTATTGATCAATGATGATCATTTTATGATTTAGACTTGCGATGTGCAATGTCTCTTAGTCCGCGTGGGGGACTATACCCTGTTCTGTAGAGCTTCGGCTCAATTTGGTGCGGTAGCGACCCATGGTCTTTTGACCATTCGTGGAGCAATCGGCTTAATGAGTCTGTGCATGGGGCCTATCTTTCTAGGTGCGTCAATGTTCGGCTCAATCGAGTTTCTGTCCACGGGGCGTATCTTTTTAGGTATGTCGATGTTCAGCTCATTACGGGTTAGCGACCCATGGGAATAGCGTTCCGTTTGAGATGCACGAGTTGGTGAGTTTTCATTCTCCCGTTTATGATAGCCTCCCCCCTTTATGTTTTCTGGATTTCTAATTATTGATTTGTAGAAATTTTTTTTCACCAATTTTTGTGATTTTCATTGATATGTTTTGTCAATATTTGAGGCTTGGTGAATAAGCTAAAAAATATGATATTCTATTTGGATATTTGAGGAGATTTGAGATATTGTATGATTTTTGTTGTTATCAAATGAATACTTGTTACAGTATGGCATTACTGTTATCATTTTTTTTTTCATATCACTTATCCTATCTCATCTTGTGTGATATTTATAGCTAGACTGATCCGTTTATTATTTTTCTTCTTAAATAATACTCAGGTCAAGCCAAGGTGTTTGAAGTGCTTCCACTTGACTTCTTTGTAGGGACTAGCTTCTGACTTTTGGCTTACACTTTAGCTTAGTAGTTTTTGTTTTTATACATTCGAGATAGAGACTCCTTGATGTATACATATTCTTTTGTCTAGCACTTGTACCTATTCTTTTTTGATGTAGTGGATCTTGTATGACCACTACTTTGATGTACACTTCTATGTGTTATATTCATATCTGTTTCTGCCTTAGTGGTATGAATATCTGTGAATGATTTATGTTATGCTTATTTTATATTTGTTTCCGAAGGCCACATAGCCACTGTGTAGTAACTTTGAGTTTGTATTAGATAAGTCGGATTTCCTCTTGAAATGAAATGCATGACATACTATCTGACATATCGGTACTCGCACGAAGCAATTACATAGATTGTCGCTCCTCAACGGCCTTATTCTTCGTACTAATCGACGGCATCACCCAGTAGTGTCCTTGGTTAGTGTGAGTATAGAGGTGGGGCATCACAACTTGGTATCAGAGCCAAACTTCGGAACAATGTAGAATAATCTAACAAGGATCATTGTCCTAAGTCTCTCTTAAGAATCGTGCCTTAGGATTTAATTCGAATCTTAGGACCCGTTCTATCCTATTTTCTTTTATGATGCCCCGAGTAGCGTATGAGTAGCCTGGAAGGATATTGCGAATAGAAAAGAGTTGCTTAACTGGATGCTATAGCGAAGTCTGCTAGCTCATTCAGGAAGGGTGACTACTCAACTTAATAAGAGTTATTCCCTGGGAAACGACTTATAAGCAGATACGGTATGGGAACAAGAATTGAGGAAATTCCCGTGTGTCCAGAGGCCAGGGTTGTATAATGGAAAAAGTGATTAAGATTCAATCCGCTTCACTTCAAGGTTTAACGGCTAAGACGGTAACAACAGAGCGGCAAGGGGATATATGCATTATTCGTTTAAGCTTACTAGCTGCGGATGGAACAGCAACAACTAGTTCTGGTTAGCCCAATCCCAGTCCACCATTCGACCTACTCATGGCATGCTAGTGGCAGGAGACTTCGCGTAACACCACCCGCACCAATAGCTATTATACTTATTTCATCCTATCAGGCCTGAAACAAAGAATTGAGCCTGTTCTAAATCACTGGCCCCTTCGGTCTTACAAAGACTACGTCCCCTCCCCCAATTGATCGGGAAATCGGCTGTTTACAGTTACACCAAACAGGAGAAATCGCAATTCATGGAAAATGGCTGACCAAGTTTCCTATGCATAGTCATATCTTTCCCCCTCTCCTCTTTGCTCAATTTATTAGCGGTAGCTCGAGGCAGCTAATAATTAAGAAAGTAGCCCCTTGTGACCCCGAGGAGGGAAGTAGTAAATAACTATTATATTAAGCTGAGATGAGAGAGAGTTCAGGAAGAATCTCATCACAAAAAGGGGCCTTCTATTTTAGACCCGCCCGCCCCCTTTAGATGAGATTAGGCAGTAGGTTCGGCGTCTACTACAAAAAAAAAGAGAATCCTAAGTAAATACTTGGCCTCTGCTAGGCAGCATTGTTTTGTCAATCAAGTTTGTTTGATATTCATTCTGAGAATAACCTTTTTCCTCTTCTTTCTTTCTTTCTTAAAGAAGAGAAATGGTTAGGCCTGGCCGTCCTAGCGCAGGTCAATCCAGTGCTACTCCTCAAGATGGCGTATTCATGTCTGCCCAACAGCTTTTGGATCTTGTTAAGAATGTCCAAGCTGTCGGACCTATTCCTGAGCCTACACATCCTAAATCCGGGTTTGCACGCTTGTGCAGTGATTATACCAATTTGGGTGGAAGGCCATTCAAGGGTTCCGAAAGCGTTATAGAAGTCTAAGCTTGGCTTAGAACATGCGACCACATCTTTTCTCGCATGAATCTTGTGGATCTACATCGAGTCCAAGTGGCTTCTAGCATGCTCCATGAGAGAGCGTTAGATTGGTATGAGCTTTTGGTTTCAAAAATTTTTGAAGCGGATCTTACTTGGGAGCAATTCCGGGAAAGGTTCGAGTTAAAGTTTGTGCCGGAAGCTGAAAAAGTAACTTTAGCCCGACGCTTTATTGACCTTGTTCCAGGTGAATCTTCTGTGACAGATTATGTTTCATCTTTTGAATCCCTCTCTAAATATGGGGTCGAGTATATTAATACCCCATTGAAGAAAAATCAGAGGTTATCTATGGGTTGAATAAAAACCTCAAAAAGCCTTTACTTCTGAAACTAGAAGTTTCTTTCGATCAGCTTGTAGATATCGCTCTTCGACTTGAAGAGGCCGATAGAGAAAGTGATGTTGAAGTTGTCGGTGCCAAGAAGAACTTCAACAATAAGAAGAAGAGGCAACTTGACAGTAAGTTCAAAGGCCCTAATCCTAATAAGAAAGGGAAGCAAGCAACTTCAGTAGCAAAGACTCCTGCCTCTAATCGTGGAGAATGCTACAATTGTGGATCTAAGGACCACTATGCAAATAAGTGTCCGAAACCCCTTTTGTCATTATTGCAAAAGTTCGGGTCATCATATATCTGCATGTCCCAAACTTCAAAGCAAGAAAGAGTGAAAGTTGAATGTTGTGCAAGCCCCTGGTAACACTTCTCTTGGTCAAGGTACTTCTCATTCTGTCCTTGATGGCATTATTATGTTTCATGGTCATCTTATTCGAGTTATTTTTTATGCGGGTGCATCTCACTCTTTTATATCAAAAGAACTTGTTGATACTTTTTCTTTAAATGTTATGGGTTTGATGACTTCACTGAGAATTGCGAATCCAGTTGGTGGATCTGCAACACTCGGTTTACTTTGTAAAGATGTAGAGATTATTTTGTGTGATTATGCTTGCTGATTTTCATGTTATACGTTACTTAGGCTTCGGAATGATTTTGGGAATGGATTGGCTTAATCGTTATGAAGCCCATATCCTATGTCCTGAGAGGACTATCCATCTTCGACATCCTCAATCTATTAAGCTGATTTCTTTTGTTCTTAAAGATTCAGATTCCAATTCGGTAGCATCCATGTATTCTCTAAATCCACATGATGGCGATAATGATGATGAGGAAGATGTCATTTCTTTCATTCACGTTGTTCGTGAAATTCCCGATATATTTGAGCCCGTTTTAGGATTACCACCTAAGTGAGCAATTGAGTTCAGAATTAATCTAATCCCTGGAGCTCTACCTATCACGCCTCCTCCTTATCGTATGTCCAATAAGGAAAATGAGGTGATCCGTAAACAATTATCTGAATTGGAAGAAAAACAGTTTATCCGATCTAGTTCCTCTCCTTGGGGAGCCTCAGCTATATTTGTGAAGAAATTTGATTGTACACTTAGGCTTTGCGTTGACTACCGCAAGCTTAATGATCTCACCATCAAGAATAAATATTCATTGCCTCGGATTGATGATCTTTTCGATCAACTTAGCGGTGCTAGAGTCTTTTCACAGTTAGACTTAGCAACCGGTTTTCATCAACTTCGAATTGCAGAGGATAGCATTTCTTTGACATCGTTCCGTACTCGTTATGGATCTTATGAATGGCTTGTTTTGCCATTTCGTTTAATGAATGCTCCAGCTTATTTCGTCGACCTTATGAATCGGATTTTCAAAGACTTCCTCGATCGATTTGTTCTCATCTTTATGGATGATATTCTTGTTTATTCTAAAACCGAGAAAGAGCATGAAAAACATCTTCGGATTTTGTTGGAAACTCTTAGGAGTAATCAATTGAAAGAAAAATTTTCTAAGTGCCACTTTTGGCAATCCCGTGTGAAATTTTTAGGACATATTATTTCTGAATCCAGAATTTCCATGGATCCTTCAAAGATTGAGGCGATTCAAAATTGGAAGAAACCGGAGAGTGTGATGGAAATTTGTAGCTTTCTTGGATTGGCGGGCTATTACCGTCGTTTCATAAAAGACTTTTCTAAAATTTATGTGCCTCTTACTAGTTTGAAAAAGAAGGGAGTTAAGTACATTTGGTCAGACAAATGTGAAACTGCTTTTCAGAAATTAAAAGAACTCATTTCCGGTGCTCCTATCCTTATGATTCCCGAAGGGAACCAAGACTTGATTGTTTATACCGATGCTAGTCGTGTTGGTTTGGGAGCCGTTCTCATGCAAAGGGAACGTGTTATCGCATATTCTTCTAGGCAATTAAAGCATGCCGAGACTAGATATGCCACTCATGATTTAGAGCTCGCGGCCATTGTTTTCGCTCTTAGAATTTGGCGTCATTATCTTTTAGGAGAGAAATTTGTTCTCTACACCGATCATAAATCTTCGAAGTATTTGTTTTCTCAAAAGGAACTTAATTTGCGTCAACCACGTTGGCTCGAATTCCTTGCATCTTATGGTCTTGACATTCTTTATACTCTCTGAAAGGGAAATCGTATTGTCGATGCCCTTAGTCATAAGCAACGAGCAGTTGTTTCCGTGATGATATCTGAATGGAATGATCTCGAGACTTTGTCCACTTGTGAGATTCGAGATCGTGAATTCAATTCATGTTCATCTCTTGTTTTATGTATCCTTGAGGCTCATCCTTCTCTTTTAGACCACATCCTTGAAGCTCAAAGTAGACAAAAATCCAATGCCGATAGCCGAAGAAGGAATTTGGAATTTTCTGTGGGAGATTTGGTATTCATTCGTGCTTCACCTATGAAGGGTGTTGTGTGTTTTAGTCGATCGGGAAAATTAGCACCTCGATATATTGGCCCATTTCCCATCACCGAACGCATTGGTTCCGTGGCTTATCGCCTTTTATTACCGGCTTAATTTTCTGCTACTCATGATGTTTTTCACGTTTCTCAACTATGGAAATGCCATAGAGATTACGAATCTATTATTGAGTTCGGTGTTATTGAAGAAATTAAGGTTTCACCTAATTTGACTTATGAGCAACATTCTATTCGCATCATTGCTACGGAGTTTAAACGTCTTCATAATAAAGATGTTCCGCTTGTGAAAGTTCAATGATCCTCAAATCCTAAGGATTGCTCTTGGGAATCTAGAGAATTCATCGAGCGTACACATCCGGACTTACTCTCTCGTGCTTTTCAAGGTGTACTTCTCACTTCAAATTTTTCTTTTGTGTTGTTTACCTTAGAGTGGTTGTTACTCTTTATTTTCTTCTTAAGTATTGCGAGGACGCAATTTCTTTAAGGAGGGGAGTCTGTAACAACCCGCGTATTTTACGAATATATATATATTTAAATGTTTTATTTAAATATAGAATCGTTAGTGGGAATTAAAGTCCAAAATTTTACTTTTTGTAAACAGTCGAATCCAAACTTGAGACCACTTCCATTGAGTTCAAAACGATGTTTACAACTTTTAAGTATAAACATTGATATGTTTGGAGTTGATAAGGATTTTGGTATTTTGTTTGGGCTTTGGGTTGTGTTCTAGTCCACTAACCCAATAAGAGAACCCAAACCTTCTACCAAACACCTCCCACTCCACTCCTCTTCATTCATTCTACTCATAATTTTCTAACACTCAAGCTAAAGGGAAAATGGGTGAAAAGATAGGAAATTAAAATTCCTAAACCCTAGATTATTAGGAAATTCAAATCCAAGTTCCAAAATCAAGGAGAAGCTTAGGTAAGCATGCTCTTCATCTTCTCCATCTCAATTCCTCTTCAATTCTTGATTTTTCCTATAACCTAACTTAGGAAATTCATTTCATGTGATCATAGACTAAAGGTTCTTGAAGTGAAGTTGAAGAGAGATTGATCTTGCTTTGTTTTAGAGCTTCTCATTCCTTGTTTTTTAATTTAAAGGTGATTTTTTGAACTCACATCTATGTCTATACCTTTGATAGTTGTTAGGTATGAATTCCTAACATCTATTTCATGTTCATTTGCTTTTGATTTCAATTGGTTTGGTGAATTTTCCAATTTTTGGTAATTTGAAGTCAAAATCTATGAAAATCCCACTATGGATGTTTGGACATGTTGTTTGGAGTATATTGAAGAGCCTATAGGGCTGGGTTATCATTTGGCATAAATCCCTAGCCACCATCGCTCATTCGATCACATCCGAGTTGAATTGGCCATCAATGGCCTAGGCAAATTTTGCTAGAGCTTCAGCTCAGACGTTTGGGAAAACAGCTCAGACGTCTGGGTCATGGGAATAAAAAATTCCAGACCTACGGCTCAGACGTTTGATGTTATTCCCAAACGTTTGGGCGATTTGGAAGAAAATTTCCAGACCTTCAACCTAGACGTCTGGGAAAACCACCAGACGTCTGGAGCTGTCAAATTCGGCCAATTGGCCTATTTTTATGTGGGTTTCTGTTTTAATCAATTTTTATTGATCCGGTTAGTTGTTGTCACTTATTATCGACTTTGATGGCTTCTTTTTTGGATTTTTAGGAATATCCATTTGAAGGATTCGATATCGATTTTCATGGTTTTGATTCACGTCGTCGAATGTGAATTTTTGGTGATAGATTGTTTTTACAATCGTTTCTGTGATTTGTCACTTTAAAATACAATGGTTTCTATACTAGTAGTAAACACTCAAACTCTTTCACAAAAATGATTTCAACATTACTTTTAATACATAGCTTATTTTTAAAACCGTTTTCCAATCTATTAGTATATACAAACCTTTACATCATTCGTACGAGAAATCCTATTAAACGACTTAGCAAAACAAGTGGTATGAAACGCTTGCCTTTACTTCGTTGGTTAATTCTTAGACTTGTTCGATTGAATCCTCATGACAATTTTCGAGTGGAAATCTACAATTCGTTCGTAAATATTTAAGTTAAGCCAGTGGTTATGGGACATGAAGCTAAACTCATTTATTTACTAGCTTGGTGTAATTTACACTTTTATTGATCAGTGATGATCGTTTTGTGATTTAGACTTGCGATGTGCAATGTCTCTTAGTCCGCGTGGGGGATTATACCCCGTTCTGTAGAGCTTCGGCTCAATTTGGTGGGGTAGCGACCCATGGTCTTTTGAACGTTCGTGGAGCAATCGGCTCAATGAGTCTGTGCATGGGGCGTATCTTTCTAGGTGCGTCGATGTTCGGCTCAATCGAGTTTCTGTCCATGAGGCATATCTTTTTAGGTACGTCGATGTTCGGCTCATTACGGGTTAGCGACCCATGGGAATAGCGTTCCGTTTGAGATGCACGTGTTGGTGAGTTTTCATGCTCCCGTTTATGATAGGCCTCCCCCCTTTATGTTTTCTGGATTTCTAATTATTGATTTATAGAATTTTTGGTGATAGATTGTTTTTACAATCGTTTCTGTGATTTGTCACTTTAAAATACAAAGGTTTCTATACTAGTAGTAAATACTCAACCTCTTTCACAAAAATGATTTCAACATTACTTTTAATACAAAGCTCATTTTTAAAACCGTTTTCCAATCTATTAGTATATACGAACCTCTACCTCATTCGTACGAGAAATCCAATTAAACGACTTAGCAAAACAAGTGGTATGAAACGCTTGCCTTTACTTCGTCGGTTAATTCTTAGACTTGTTCGATTGAAACCTCGTGACAATTTTTGAGTGGAAATCTACAATTTGTTCGTAAATATTTAAGTTAAGCCAGTGGTTATGGGACTTGAAGCTAAACTCATTTATTTACTATCTTGGTGTAATTTACACTTTTATTGATCAATGATGATCATTTTGTGATTTAGACTTGCGATGTGCAATGTCTCTTAGTCCGCGTGGGGGACTATACCCCGTTCTGTAGAGCTTCAGCTCAATTTGGTGGGGTAGCGACCCATGGTCTTTTGACCGTTCGTGGAGCAATCGGCTCAATGAGTCTGTGCATGGGGCGTATCTTTCTAGGTGCGTCGATGTTCGGCTCAATCGAGTTTCTGTCCATGAGGCGTATCTTTTTAGGTACGTCGATGTTCGGCTCATTACGGGTTAGCGACCCATGGGAATAGCGTTCCGTTTGAGATGCACTTGTTGGTGAGTTTTCATGCTCCCGTTTATGATAGGCCTCCCCCTTTTATGTTTTCTGGATTTCTAATTATTGATTTATAGAATTTTTGGTGATAGATTGTTTTTACAATCGTCTCTGTGATTTGTCACTTTAAAATACAAAGGTTTCTATACTAGTAGTAAATACTCAACCTCTTTCACAAAAATGATTTCAACATTACTTTTAATACAAAGCTCATTTTTAAAACCGTTTTCCAATCTATTAGTATATACGAACCTTTACCTCATTCGTACGAGAAATACAATTAAACGACTTAGCAAAATAAGTGGTATGAAACGCTTGCGTTTACTTCGTCGGTTAATTCTTAGACTTGTTCGATTGAAACCTCGTGACAATTTTTGAGTGGAAATCTACAATTTGTTCGTAAATATTTAAGTTAAGCCAGTGGTTATGGGACATGAAGCTAAACTCATTTATTTACTAGCTTGGTGTAATTTACACTTTTATTGATCAATGATGATCATTTTGTGATTTAGACTTGCGATGTGCAATGTCTCTTAGTCCGCGTGGGGGACTATACCCCGTTCTGTAGAGCTTCGGCTCAATTTGGTGCGGTAGCGACCCATGGTCTTTTGACCATTCGTGGAGCAATCGGCTTAATGAGTCTGTGCATGGGGCGTATCTTTCTAGGTGCGTCAATGTTCGGCTTAATCGAGTTTCTGTCCATGGGCGTATCTTTTTAGGCATGTCGATGTTCAGCTCATTACGGGTTAGCGACCCATGGGAATAGCGTTCCGTTTGAGATGCATGAGTTGGTGAGTTTTCATTCTCCCGTTTATGATAGCCTCCCTCCTTTATGTTTTCTGGATTTCTAATTATTGATTTATAGAATTTTTGTTTCACCAATTTTTGTGATTTTCATTGATATGTTTTGTCAATATTTGAGGCTTGGTGTATAAGCTAAAAAATATGATATTCTATTTGGATATTTGAGGAGATTTGAGATATTGTATGATTTTTGTTGTTATCAAATGAATACTTGTTACAGTATGGCATTACTGCTATCATATTTTTTTTCATATCACTTATCCTATCTCATCTTGTGTGATATTTATAGCTTCCACTTGACTTCTTTGCAAGGACTAGCTTCTGACTTTTGGCTTACTACTTTAGCTTAGTGGTTTTTGTTTTTACACATTCAAGATAGAGACTCCTTGATGTATACATATTCTTTTGTCTAGCACTTGTACCTATTCTTTTGTGATGTAGTGGATCTTGTATGACCACTACTTTGATGTACACTTCTATGTGTTATATTCATATTTGTTTCTGCCTTAGTGATATGAATATCTGTGATTGATTTATGTTATGCTTATTTTATATTTGTTTCTGAAGGCCACATAGCCACTCTGTAGTAGCTTTAAGTTTGTACTTGATATGTTAGATTTCCTCTTGAAATGAAATGCATGACATTCTATCTGACATATCGGTACTCGCACAAAGCAATTACACAGATGGTCGCTCTTCAACAGCATTATTCTTCGTACTAATCGACGGCATTACCCAGTAGTGTCCTTGGTTAGTATGAGTATAGAGGTGGGGCATCACAATTTCTATCTTTCTCTTTTTATTTCAGCTTTTCTTATTTTACATCTAATTTCTGTAAATCTAGTATTCTTTTATTTTGGTCCGTATTGCGAATTCTTCTCTTTACTATTTTATTCTCGTAAAAAGGAATAAAAAGAAGTTAACATTTAAAGGCTAAATTTCTACTTCAAAATAGATGTAATCAACTGTAAACTTCTTACTTTTAGGCTTACGTCTTTCTCTAACTATCAAGCCTAATATTAATTAAATATAAGCACTCTTATACAATTTACAGTCTCAGCATAACTAGTTAACAGAATTAATTACTGAAATAAATACTAAATAAAATTATTTAACAGGAATCTAACGATAATATATCATAAATGTAAAAGATATATAATTAAATCCATTCACATGTCGTCCTTAGCTTCAATCTCTATCCATTTTAATTTGCTACACTTTTCTCTGCTTTCTCCCCTTTTTGATTCGCTGTAAAATCTTTGATTTTTTTGCGCAATTCTCTAATTTGTTTATATGTATTTTCTTGCTTAATTTTATTTTTGGTTTGGGGATAGATTTGATTAACGGAGGAGAAAGAAAGAGGGAGAAGAGAAGAGGAGTTTGCTATAAATGATGGCAGCTGATTCAGAGAATATAGTGTGGGCTAGGATTAAGTTACGTTCGATTTATAGGTGTAGTGAACAACTAGGAACCATCCGATTAACCCTAAAAACAATCCTCACCATCAGAACTTGATTTGTTTACGTTAGCTTATAACGTATCACTCTCCAACGTTATTCATTTGTTCCTTTGTTATATGACCCTATTAATTCACGTTTCCTTCTAAATAAGATTCTCTCATTAATTATCCAATTAATTAGATCATACATAGACATACATACATACATACATACATACATATATATATCCAATATTAATTGATTCTTATACGTTATAATTTCTTGCCTATTTGAACACGTCAATTAATACCTCTATTAATTGAATGCATATAAAAGTTATACTTTTTAATTTATTCTTATTAATTTACCTACATCATAAACCTAATTACTTTGTTTGATTTTTGTACGCGTTCCATTTTTTTTAACTTGAAAACAAATAATCCTATAACTGTCGTTTTCTTCTAGCTAATTAATTTACATTATTAGCTATTGTAAAGATGGCATATACTTTGGTTAATTGACACCCTTTTTAAAATGCTCAACTAATTGCCAATTAATTAATTGACACGTTTTCCCATTTTAATCGATATCCAAATTAATATCTATGTGTCACTCAATCACACATTTATTAGTTGTACATATTTGAACCGCCAATTATTACCAAATTAATTGACATATAAGTTTCCCTCTTTTATTAATTGACGCTTACTTAATGTCTTTAATTAATTTCTCAATTAATTGGTTGCGTCAATTATAAATTAATATATGTATGTTATCATTTAATTTATTTCTCACATACATTTCCCTTTATTAGAAGATCCCTTAATTAATGTAATAAAATTGACATATTCTCTGACTAATTGACGCTTCTATGTCTCTTAACTAATTCCTCTTTTAAGTGATTGATGCGTCAATTAATCACACACTCATTGGTTTCATATATCTATATAACCTCTTAATTTTTAAATGTGTATATTTGACACTTATATTTTTCACTATTTTGCAACTATGTTAATTCAAGTGATTTTATTTGTCATAAAAGCACGGGTTGTTACATTCTCCCCTCCCCCCTAGGAAATTTCGTCCTGAAATTTGATAAGGGTTCAATCATGCAAACCTTCGTGCATCCATTCTACACTAGCAACCATTTAGTGTACAACCAATTTTGCAACAATTTGTACATAGTGCAAAGTGCAATACATCATAAAATATATGCATGTGCAAGAATTTCTAAGAGGTACCTCCTATATGAATGCTTTCTCTTTTAGAAATTCCTTTTAAAACATGATGCACACATCCTAAATATACTTGCAATTTCTATATGAATGCAATCTTTTCAAAACTCAAAATATTTTTCATCCAATTTTTCCCACACTTCTACTAAATAGGAGCATAGTTCAACAAATTTTACGTCCAAACCTACCACATAACTTTTAATTTTCTGAATTTTAGAAAATTCTAATTTTCCAAATTCGATTTCTTATGTCAGAAAGAAGGTAGAAAATAGAAAAACTTCACATTTCTCCATTTTACTTTTGCGTATCTCTCTCTCCATACTTGGAACTTATGTCGCTATCCTATAAAATCTCTATTTTCTTTCCCAAGCACGGTTTACATAAGAAAGATTTTTCTTTTCAAACTTTTTCCCAAGCATAATTTATGGAAAAGATGTATTTGTCTTTTGCAATTCTCATTTATTTCTATTGACGTTTCTGTTGCTTTCTTTAGATCTTACTGTTTTTCTTTTAGTTACCTTATATCTGCTTTTACTCTTCTTTCAATACAACAACTAAACACATCTATCATCTAGGGCGAGGAGGTATAGGACCATGTCCACTCTGACACAGAAAGGTCCTACTCTAGGAATCCAAGTAACTCATATGCTCCTCCTGCCGTCTATTACTTGTTACCAACTTACGCTATATTACTCATGACGAATAAGATCTATTCATCTCTTCTATTACATGCTAAAAAAGGAATGATTAAGTCTCATTTACTGTAATGCATAAGGATTTCAATCTATGCAGTCTCTACCTAAAAAGACAACTGAGCTTGGGGAAATTCTCTCTTTAGCTTTCATCTTTCCCCAACTAAGGTCTACCTATCCCAACCACGTGTTTCTTATCATCTTACTAATATCATTTCACTATTCTTCTATAGTCTACACACATGAAGCAACATTTCTAGGTTTTCACTAGTGTCCTATACACCTTACGGGAACTTTCATTATTACTCTTAGGAGTAATTACTGCTATAGCCTTATACTTTTCCCGTTACACCTAGGAAATGATTCATATCTACTCCATATTTAAAATTTTGGTTTGGTTTTGTATTTATCATTTTACTTCAAAAATTAAAGCTTCTAAATTTTATCTTTTCAAAAACTTATTTACTTTTCCACCAAACCATTTTTTTAAAACATATCTTGCTTGTTCCTAAAACATTTCTCTTTTTCCTTGACTTTAAAAAAACGTCCTCACATGTTTTCAAAATATCCTTCTTTTTTTTATAGATTTTCAAATTTACTAAAACTGGAGTGAATAAGAACAATATTTTTATTAAAAATCTCTTAAGTTTCCTACTCTTCTAATTACTTAACCTTGAAGGAGTTACTAACTTACTACACTTAATGATTTTATACCTTAATGTATTGGAATTACTTTCTCTTATGAGAAACCATTAACGCTAAAACCTTCAATGAATCCTTTAAAGGAGGATTTCATGTTTATGTGAAATTATAAGGAATTTAGTTTATATTTTATTGAAATAGGCTATACAAAATATGATGCTTTACATACCTTGTACATCTCTTTCACGTATTCCTTATAACTTGCACAAAACATCTTTATTTGTGATTCATAGAAAATTATATCATTATTCATTTCATTCCAATAGATTAAGTTATGTTTACTCTATATTTACTTACATAAGATATTTCCTACTAAATTCATTAATTTATCATACATTATTTTTCAAAAGAACTCATTTTTAAAACTTCTTTATAACTAGGAAATATTTTCATATACTTATTTAAATAATAAGTGTACATACAAACCACTTTAGAGATTATCTCCAAAACTCATTTGGGTCAAAATAGATGTTGCATAAAACATCGTTACTACAACCCAAAGATACTAATATATGGATTCAATTAAAATAAATATTAATAAATCTCGTATACTATGTAAAAACATTTACTTTGGGAGTCACCTACTATAACAATAGTGTCATAGTCTATGCTTCCTTTAATTTTACTAAAAACAGTTATTACATAATAAATGTTGTAACCTACATTTTCGATACTTAACACACTCTAGGTTTTTATATTTAAAATCTTTGTTTACCTACAAAGAAACTAGCGAGCTATACATGCTCTATAATTCTTCAAAAATAATTTCACTTGTAACAAAATTTACATCATATAAAAACCAATTTAAATTTCATACCACTTATTTTTTTCAAAAACCCAATATTTACTTCCTCAAATATATTAACAATTTTATTTTCCAACTTTTCAATTCAAAAGTATCATTTTATTGGGTTGGACATAAAGTGGATTTTCTTTTTACTAAAACCTCTTATTCCTTCCAAAATAAAAACACCCTCCCTGCTATCCCTAGGGAACTTCCCTACTTCCTATAACATATGGATACAAATTTTCTCTCAAAACATGGCTTATTTGTATGCTATAAATCGGTTATAAAATATGGCTCTACATACTTGGGTCATCCCAAACCCAACTAGCAAACAAAGCACAAATATACTTCTAAAAACTCTCCATATGTTAAAATCTATAATTGAGGACTATTTGGATTTTAGTACATAATATACTTATATTTTATTCAAAAATACAAATACGTTCACTCACTATCTACCTAGGAATCCTAAACCTCGCTCTAATACCAAATGTAACAATCCAAGTTCTAGTGGGTCCGGATTTTTCGAAAAAAATGCTAAAACCCAAGCCCATTGAAGCACGAGTTGAGTATTTGATATCCTGTAAATAGGCAAAGACAAATAGATCAGAGCTCGGATAAATATCTCATAGTGGAACTGACTAAAATATAATAGTAAGTAAATACTCACAAATAAAATAACACTTTCTGAATAAGTGTCTCAAAACTGGGAAGTCTCTGCCATCTACCTAACTTGTAGGATGTTATAAGGAGGGGGTCAGAACTAAAGTTCTGGTGAATGGACAAATTATACACTTCTAAGCTTAATTCTACATATACCGTTTTATTTCCATTTATTGTTATGTTAGGTTCATTGGATTTATAATACTCTCGCCTCTGTGCGTGAATCCTGCCCATCTACTCCCTAGTAGATTAAAACCTAATAACCGATATATATATATATATATATATATATATATGTGTGTGTGTGTGTGTATGTGTAGCTATATGCCCAATGATCGCATTGGTCCTAGGTACTACCCATAGTACATTCAGTATCCTCCTTGCAAATGACTCCATCGTCTTGCTTCCATGGCATTCTGTGACTACATCTGGAAAGGACTGCCTCAAAAGGCCTACAATACATATGTTCCGTCGTCTACTATGAAAACGTAAAACGGCGTCCGCACTAGTTTATACTAATGCTCGAACATCCTCAATGTACCACCCAATGCGTGCCTTGAGGACTATATGTAATCGTTCTGTCTACTTCCCAAAATCCTGCTCAACAAGGTCTACCTTGTACGGAATTCAGTCGGGGATTTTCTATTTTTGTAAAGGACCGCCTCGTTAGGCCTACAATACAGATATTCTATTTGGTATGTTTCTTTCCTTATCGTGGCTATGGCCCCACGCAGCCACCCCTCAACTAATCGAAAGACTTCTAAAGAGCTAAGTGGTTGTGCCCCACTGGAAACAATCTAAACATCCAATTGGTTGCGCCCCTCAACCAATGTCTCGATAGTGAAAGTATCATTGGACTGTTGGTTTAAATCTAGTCTTTCCCGAACTCGCTCTTGGTTTTGATGTTGGCCTGATATCCGCATGCGACTATTCTTTTGGGTCCTGCTCACTAAACTTACTTGCAAGTACCGGGACATACGAATACCCTACTCCAAACATCAACCCCTTTTGACTGCCTACAATGGTCCTGCCATGCAAAAAGCAGTCAAGGCATACTCTTTTGATGGAGCACCTACAGACCTGCCTCTGGAGGACTGCTTCACTACGCCTACACCAGAGGGCCATCCTAGAGTACCCTTAAGTCCCGTTGAAGTCTCATACTTCCTTCTAGCCCAAAATAACTAAGTTGGACGTGCTTCTTCTGTGTTGAAATCTGTGATGAACTGCTTTGTTAGGCTCTTCATCCTTTGGGCTGCTCCAAACGCATCTCACTCTTTCGTTAGACCATAAGTCTAATCTTTTAATTTGCGTTTAGTTTACTTTTCTTATTCTGTTGGCTACTTATTTACCCTAATTAGTACAATCGTGTCCCAGCCTCACCTAACCGTGGTGAGACTATCAGTTCCTGACTGAAAGGGAATGCTGTTGGTATGGGCCACTTCTATTATCTTGCTTATTAACTTAATTTAAGTCTTAAATTTATTAAAATAAGCCTCTTCTGTTCTTTCTACTTAATTATAACCTATGTTATAATTTCACTTGTAATTGTCACTTTTATTTTCTTTTATAATCTCTACATTATAAATATAATTACAAGCGTCTCTTTTCTATTCTAGTCTATCTTCTTTTATTATGATGCTGAATTCTCTTTAATTCTCTTTTATTATATGACAAGCTTAGCTTTGGACTACGTTCGCTTGTCATAAATTTACTTATCATAATAACTACTTTACTTTTATTTTATTATCTACGCAGTAAATGCAGATCTAGGTACATTTCTGTTTATAGCTTCTAGTATTATCTAATAATTAACTTGATTCCTTCAATTCTTTGCTTTATCTTCTTATATTATAGGAAGTAGTTCTATCTATTTGTTTAGTTATGAAAACTGTGCTAAAAATTCATTTCCATATTTTATTACTAAATAATGCTATAAACAATAATCCGTAACTGCAAGATATTTCTTTTATTATCTCTTTACTTTTTGGATAGTGCAAAATACAGTGGTTTCTCTATTTTATACTAATTCCCTTTTTCTTTCCTTTATTCTTGCAATTACGTTTATCGTTATTTTTTTAAATATTAAACTATTGAAATGTATTCTATTTTCTAAACCAACCAATTAATCTGTCACGTACTTCCAAATCAAGTTATTAGATTTTTCTTTAAGTTATTACTCCCGTTTTAGCAGAATTACTGTAAATTTCTTTTTTTCTCATTTTGTTTCAGCTTTTCTTATTTTACATCTAATTTCTGTAAATATAGTATTCTTCTATTTTAGTCTGTATTTGTGAATTCTTCTCTTTACTATTTTATTCGCGTAAATAGGAATAAAAAGAAGATAACATTTACAGGCTAAATTTCTACTTTAAAATAGATGTAATCAACTGTAAACTTCTTACGTCTTTCTCTAACTATCAAGCCTAATATTAATTAAATATAAGCTCTCTTATACAATTTACAGTCTCAACAACTAATTAACAGAATTAATTACTGAAATAAATACTAAATAAAATTATTTAACGGGAATCTAACGATAATATATCATAAACGTAAAAGGTATATAATTAAATCCACTCACATGTCGTCTTTATTTCAATCTCTATACCTTTTAATTTGCTATGCTTTTCTCCGCTTTTTCCCCTTTTTGATTCGCTGTAAATTTTTTGATTTGTTTGCGCAGTTCTCTTATTTGTTTGTATGTATTTCCTTGCTTAATTTTATTTCTGGTTTGGGGAAAGATTTGATTAACAGAGGAGAAAGGAAGAGGAAGAAGGGAAGAGGAGTTTGCTGTAAATAACGGCAGCTGATTCAGAGAAAATAGTGTGGACTAGGGTTAAATTATGTTCAATTTATAGGTGCAATGAACAACTAGGAACCATCCGATTAACCCTAAAAACAATGCTCACTATCAGAACTTGATTTGTTTAAGTTAGTTTATAACGTATAACTCTCCAACCTTATTCATTTGTTCCTTTGTTATATGACCCTATTAATTCATGTTTCCTTCTAAATAAGATTCTCCCATTAATTATCCAATTAATTAGATCATTCATACATACATACACACACACACACACACACACACACATATATATATATATATATATATAATTGATTCTTATATGTTATAATTTCTTACCTATTTAACACGTCAATTAATACCTCTATTAATTGAATGCATGTAAAAGTTATACTTTTTAATTTATTCTTATTAATTTACCTACATCACAAACCTAATTACTTTGTTTGATTTTTGCACGCGTTCCAATTTTTTTTAACTTGGAAACAAATAATCCTATAACTGGCGTTTTCTTCTAGCAATTAATTTACATTATTATCTATTGTAAAGATGCCATATTCTTTGATTAATTGACACCCTTTTTAAAATGCTCAACTAATTGCCAATTAATTAATTAACACATTTTCCCATTTTAATTGATATCCAAATTAATTCATATGCGTCACTCAATCACACATTTATTAGTTGTACATATTTAAACTGCCAATTCATTACCCAATTAATTGACATATAAGTTTCCCTCTTTTATTAATTGACGCTTACTTAATGTCTTTAATTAATTTCTCAATTAATTGATTGCGTCAATTATAAATTAATATATGTATGTTATCATTTAATTTATTCCCCACATACATTTCTCTTTATTAGAACATCCCTTAATTAATTAATGTTATAAAAGTAACATATTCTCTGACTAATTGACGCCTCTATGTCTCTTAATTGATTCAATTTTTAATTTATTAATGCGTCAATTAATCACACACTCATTGGTTGCATATACTTATGTAACCTCTTAATTTTTAAATGCGTATATTTGACATTTATATTTTTCACTATTTTGCAATTATGTTAATTCAATTGATTTTTTTGTCATTAAAGCACGGGGTGTTACAAGCCGAGCTTCGATATGCTACAGGGCCTTCCAAAGCTTATTTGGACTTCCTTGACATTTATTTTTACTATTCAATTTCCCTTTGGGGACTGGATAAGGTTTTTCTCTCATCATGGCCTCTTCTCTGTTGCTACTTTCAGCCTTTTATGGCCATTGTTATGTTTCTTTATGATTTTCATGCTTTTTGGATTATTTTTTTAGTGTTTTTTTGGTTTTTTATTTTTATTTTATTTGTACAGGTTCATGGGGAATAATTATATGTCATGCTTATTGCTAGCTTCTTTTTAAGTGTGCAATAAAATTACATATATGCTCTCCTCTCCAAGGAGTATCACTCATTTTTCTTAAAAATTATCTCATGCTATTAATAAATGATTATTGTACACCTAAATAAAGAATATTGATTTTAACATAAAGAAAATATTAATTTTCTCTTTGGAAAAAAATATTACTCTAAAAATTATAGAACAATTAAATACTTAATCAAAATAAAATTCAAAATTGTTTAAAGAAAAACATGTATATCAACATACAATAAATCTGTATGTCGACATATAACGGTCAAATTTCAAATTTTAAATTCAAATTATTTCCAAGAGGGAACAATCAATTAACTAAATATTTCTTCTATAAATACATATTTAAACATAGAGAAATGACCATATCTTCTTCTCTAAAAATTCTAATTTATATTTAAAGAAAACTAGATTTATGAAAGGGTGCTTATAAAGAAAATTTAAGCGACAATAAGGAAAAGGCATTACAATATTTCAAAAAGGCTTTCTATATGATTTTGAGAAATAAAAATCATTTGGAAATGAATCAGAAGAAAATTATTCATGAACTTGGAAGGCATCTCACATCAACTCGATGCTTTATATGCTATGTCTTAAGGGAACAAAACCTTTTTTTTTATAAAAACACTGGTTATAGGGAGATCGATGATGAAGACATGGAAGTGGACATGGAGAAACTCAAAGACTAGGAAATTTTTTTGTTGAAGGAAGTTTTGGTCCAAATGATGGATGATTAAAAGTTCCATCAAATAAACTATGATTTCCACAAAATAATTGTTTATGTATTTTTCATGTATTATTTTATGTTGTACTGATTTATGTTATGTTTCTAAATTTAATGTAATGTCAGTTATAAATATGACTATTGTAAATATGTAAATTAATTCATAAAAGGGATTATTTAATAGATTTTTTGATGATTTTTTAGAATATTACTTCACTTACACAAAGATAAACTAATAACTCCTTATATATGATCTATAATAATGATATATACAAATATTCATTTCTTACAGTAGAAATATAATAGTATAGCTCCTTATAAACAATTCATTTATACAATTTATTTACCTTTTTTTTATGATGAAGGGGGAGTTGTTGAATAAAACATAATAGGAAAAAAGATAGGGGGAGTTGCATAGCATATATTCAAGGGGAGTTAGGGGGAGTTTTTTAACTGAACACCATTATATTTTATAATTGAATATTTAATAGTTATCATCATTAAAAAGGGAGATATTGTTAAAACCCAAGGTATTGATTTTAATGACAACAACCATATAATTATTATTACTAATGTTTTCTCAAGTTATATAGTATTTTGCAGGATATGAGGAATATTTAACAGGTGTACACAAGTGATGATTGAATAAAAGCTTGAAGAACTGATTAGTATAAATCAGGAGTTGATTGATATTTATTTGAAGACTCATGAGTTTTGAAGAAATCAACAATAAAAGCACGAAGAGCTCAAGACATTTGTGTCAGTATTTTATCGAGCTTTATATTAAGTGTTAAAGACCTGAGTAGTATCATATCTTTTATTATCTTCACTTCGAAATTATTTTTCCGCTCAAGATGTTTTTATAAAAGACAATATTTAAAATAATTATAAAATAAATTTTAACAGGTTTTTTATAAAGAAATATATTTTAAAACATATTCAAAATGTTTTTTAAAATATACATATTAATTTGTATATGTCAAAAATATGTATGTTGACATATAGACCATTGAGGTGTTTTTTAAATTTTCAAAATAAGTAACTTTTGGCACCATTATTTCATGAATGGACACAACCCTTCAACCACTATCTAAAGGCCTATGATTTTGAATTTTTAGCTGCAATTCTAACTACTTTCTTTATCTTTCTCTTCTTCCTCATTCTTTTTAAGATTTCAATGATGCGCTGCCGATTTCTACATCAATTCTCTTTCTCTACATTCATACAAAAGATCAAAGAAGGTTCACTTCTTTTCTACACCATTAACTCTCTGATCTTCACTCAGTTCTACTTAAAAACAAAGATATTCAACTACTGAAGGTCTATAGGAAGTTGTATCAACAAACTACTTGGAATTGTGATCGAAAGATTCTATTTCTTATAGTCCACAACTACTAGTTGTAAAAGGGTGATCTTTACCACCCGAGTGAAATTTAAGACGAGATGGTAAAGGGAGTTGTCCTGCCCCCTGAGTCAAAAATAAGATAGGTGTTCATGTGTCTTTCAGATTTTAAACTTGAAATAAATTTGTTAATCATAGGTTTATACCTTAAACCCGAGATCAAACTAATATTCTCTAACCATTTCTAAAATAATTAAATTAAACAAATTTTCTTTTGACAAATTTAATACAATTGATTTTAAATAAATAAAAGAAGACAGTCACCTCACTGCTTCCAGCACTCGTGAGTCGAACGCAACCCCAATTTGATCGAAGTCGAACTCGACTATGTTGCTGCCTTCGAGCTTTCCCCAATGTCGCCGAAGCCACGACCTGAAGCACGCAGCCATTCCGTCCTTGCCACAGCCTCGACTTCGAACTCAAAGACACCATCGCCTCTGCCTCACGAATTCGAACCCTCCCTTTCCTTGCCTCCACGCGCGCGAGTTCGCCAGCCTCCCATCGCCGCTCCAGCCCACGCGAACGTGAAACCCTAAATCGCCGCGCCTCACAGCCTCGCGACGCGCCTGCCCCCCTCGCGATGCTCGCGAATTCGTCGCCTGCCGCCATCGCGAGATCGCGACTTCGATTCCAGATCACCACACCTCGAAGACGCCGACTGCATCCCTCCGTCACCTTCGAATTCGCGAACGCCTCGCAGTCGCACGCCCTACCCCCAACTCACGATGCCCTTCCAGCATCAACTTCGGTCAAGTCTCGAACATGAGCTCGAGTTGTAATTGTCGTCCTTTTTAGAGATAATTCGAACGAATCGATTTCGTTTTGTTTTCTTCGATTTAGAACTGCTCGGCTGTTTTTTTCTTTGTGGAGGAAGGCTTCGTGAATTTTGAATGGGAACTGAGGAATGGTAATAAAGTACGGGGGTATGGGAGTAAGTATGGGAGAACGTGGGTTTGAACGTTTTTTTTTTTCTTCTTCTTTTCTTTTTTTCAAAATATCTCGTACCGCGTACCTTGAAATCTCGAATCTCGATTTCAGTGTGCCGCCAGGCGTCCCTAATGTTTATCCCCTATTCCGAACACGTTGGAAAAAGTTTCGAGTCCAAATTTGATCGTATGGAGAAGATAGCATTTTAAATCAAACAAATTTCAATTTAAATTTCAGTGCGTTTGCTTGTCGTACGATCACACGACAATTTCAAACATTACGAAATTTGAAATCCGGTAATAATACAATATTACGGATCCATTGGAACTGGTTTTGTCGAATTCCGAGACTGTGCCTCGAACGGCTATTTTTAAATATCAGTTGAACGATTAAATTTCAAAACTGATCAAACAGTCTGAAATTAAATTCTGAAGGTTCGATTATCTTCGGTATTATCAATATGAATTTTAAAAGCCTTCGAAATATTTTTCTTCAACTTAAAATTGAAGATATAAATTTTTATTCAATTCAATAGATTAAATTCTGAAATTAAATTGCCAATTTTCAAAGTGATATTGAGGATTCAAATTAAATTATCATTTAAATATTTAAAATTAATTAAATATTCCCAATTTAATTTGTTCGAAATTCAGGGTCGTTACATTTTATAAGAGAAGGATATGACTTAATTTGAGTCAAGAAAAAGAGAGACCTCCTAATCATGTTACCAAGGGGTCAATAGTTTTCCGCTACGATTAGAGAAATCTCCACTAATGTTAAGCTTTCTAATTAGGGAGAGAAGACATAGCGAGTCTATTAAAGGTTATAGGACGGAAATAACACTAACGTTATGCTTGGAAGAAATACTTTAAGTCTACAAATGGTAGGACCAGTTCCTGATCCCTCTGATGTTCTAGAATAGAATGTGTAACAACCCTGTATTTTGTGATTATTTTATTTGTATATTTTTATTATTTTTAATTGATTTCCTGATTTAAAAACTTTATTTTATTCATTAAAATGAATAATTTTTGTTATTTTAAATATAAATTTTGATTTTTATGTGAATTATAATTCCAAACATGAATAAATAGAGTATTTTCCAGAAATGTGAATTTTTGTCAATGTGGTCAAACTTTGACTTTTAATTTAAAATTTTAAAAGTTTGAATTTTTTAATTTTATCTTTTATTATGAAAGTAAATAAAATTTCAAGTATACTGCTTTTCGTTTCGTTGAAATCTGATTAATATTGTGAAAGTTATGCTTTTTATACTATTGTATGTAAATTGTTTTATTTAACAAAATTGTTTATTTTAATTTATATAAATAATATTTTGTCTGTCATGTCATGTTCTAATTTATGTCTTCATGTGTAACATGACATGTTATGGATATATATTTTATTTTAAAACATTTTATAAGTGTAGTTGAAATTTTCCAACATTAGTTGTATTTTGTTTACAAATTTTAATTCTAGTTTCAATTAAATAGAGTATTTTCTTTATTTATTTTCTATTTTTCCTAAACCTTTTTACTTATTTTTCATAATATCTATCTCTACCTTATGTTTCTGTTTTATTTATTTAGACATTCATTTATTAATTGAATGGTTATGGGTTCAGATCCCTTATTTATTTCTTAGAAAGAAATTTCAAATAAATATACGTTATTGACTTAAATGCATATCTTTTAAAGTTTATTTATTAAATGGTCTTGTATTTATTTGTTTTGTGAAGGCTTCTTTTTTATACATCCTTCTTTAATTTATAGGAACGAATCAATTAAGATATGTTACTTGTTTTAATTATAGGCATACGTTTCATTTGATTTCTTGCCTTTTTATTGCCCACCTTTTGATTTCCTACCATAACTACTCCAGTACATCCTAAACCCTAGCCGCCTCCAACACATTTTCATATGAAAAACTTCTCTTTTCCTTAGCAATTCACGGCCAAACATCTGAGAAAAAAATTGGCAATGGCTTCCTTCTCTTTTCTCCAATTTTCTTCTTTGTTTTGCCTTATTTTTCACTTGATTTTACTTGATCTTCACGTATGGTTCTCGGCCTAACCCCTTCACCATCACCACCACCGACCACCACCACTTCTTCCCCACATAATCCATGGCCTAACCACCATACTCCTTTGACCTGAAGGTGCCATGGCCTCCCTTTGAACAAAGCTTCACAAAAACTATGAAAAACTCCACAAAACCATGCTAACCGAGCCCCATATGCAACACCACCTTCATTGCTTGCCACGGCCACCTCCTTAGCCACCACCACTAGCAAGCACCACCACTGAACACCATTACTAACCTCTGACCTGACCTGTAGCAGCCTCTAGCTGAGCTCAAATATGCCTTTGACCGAGCCCAAGTTGAACTAAAACCCTTTCTAGCCTTGCCTTTTGACCTTCCACACTTTGTAACTTCCAAACCCTTCCTATTCTTGACCAAGCCTTGTTATTTTCAGTCCAAACCTGATCCTTTACCACCTGAAACATGTCATGGCTGAACCAATTTAGCCTTAGGGCCGATCACATGTTGAGTCAAGAGCAAGCAAAACTTGTTTGAAACTTGGTAATGTCTTTGTTTATCTCTATTTCAATTTGTTTCAAAATAAATTTTGGTATTGTGTGTATATATATATATGGCTTGGTTTATTGTTATATACAAGATATACATCTTGGCTCTCTTCCCACTTGAATCAAATCGTGCTATCGTGCCTTCCGGATTCTCTTTTGTGTGTGTTGTTTGCGAACTCCTGCTTTAAAGAGGAGAGTTTTCACACACGACATTTATACTTATAGAATTGTGAATTGACAACAAGTAAATGTGTAGAAACTGTTATATCATGTTATACCTGCCTGTGATATAAATTATATGATGTTAAACTCCGTTATAAACTTGTCACATCATCTGCTATGTATATTTTATTATACTGTTTATTTATTTCTGTTAATCACACTGCAAGTTCCTTGTAGAATAGAATCACTATGGGTTGAAATGAGACATACCCGAACGGATTTTAGAATAGGGAAAAATCATTATGGGCTGAAATGATAGGCTCGAGTGATTTTTATTTATTTTTATTAACTTGGGATTACGTGTTTGAAATGATAGAACCCGGATTTTTCTTTGTAAATTACGGATTGAAATGATATATTATCCGTATCACTTGACCGCTTAGAAAATAGTATACAAACCCGTGGTTATTTTATATATTTCTCTGGATATTTTTAAGTATTTCAAAAATGTAAATTTTGACATTTTGATTAAATTTGAATTTAAAATGATTTATTAAAGTGTTATTGATTTTTCTATGAATTTAAAATGTTAAATAAATAAATGCTAAAAATGGAAATTTGGAATTTGACTTGACTTGGAATTGTGAGATTTGGTTTTAAAAATGGAAGTTTAATTAAAAGAAAATAAAATGGAAATTAAGTTTTATTTGTGTAATGATAAATTAAATTAAAGTGTTAAGTGAATGTAAGGAATAGAAAAATTGTACACTTGAATTTAATAAGTGAAGTAATGGAAGTTTGATATTTATTTGTGAAATTTACTTTATAAAAATCATAAGTTAAAGGGTATTTAAATGACCATTTTAAAGTGGAAAAATATGATTTTTATATAATTAAAATGATTTAAATTGAAGTTTATATGTTGCTGAAATTCTATTGTAAATCTGGATATGTCTTTAATAGCACTTCAGAAATGCTATCGTTTCTGAAAGTTAACTAAAATCTGAACTAATAAGAATCTGCAGCACTTTGTAAGTTTTGTAGTTGCAGAAGTGAACTAAAAGGCTAAAATGAACTAAGGGCTAT
The DNA here is from genome assembly GCA_030737815.1 of Allium fistulosum. NCBI lineage: Eukaryota > Viridiplantae > Streptophyta > Magnoliopsida > Asparagales > Amaryllidaceae > Allium > Allium fistulosum. The sequence continues at coordinate 368,600,929 of CM060902.1, read as the reverse complement.
CACACCACTTTGCAAGTGCTGCCTTTGCTGAATTGAACTAAAATCTTTAAATTGAACTCTGAGCTATTTACAGCAGTTTATAAATGCTGTCTTTGCTGAATTGAATTATTTTCAAATATAACTTACCGCAGCACTTTCTAAATGCTGTGAAAGCTGGAATTTTAATGTTTTAATGTATTTAAGTGAATAAATGAACTCAGAAAGGGTTGAAATTTTGGGAATTTAATATTTGATTTGAAGGTATAATGACTTCATCTTTTAATGGTTTAAATGAATGATTTTAATTCGGAATTATAAACCATTTTGAAATGTTAACCACCGGGACACTTCTCTGTATGCTATTTTATTTCCTTGTGATTTATTTTGATGCACACCTTTGATTTGAGAGTGTGGTTAGAGGTGAGCGATTACTGCAGCTCTGCGCTACCATGGTCACATTAACACTATTATTTGCATTGTTTACTTTAATATGGACATTTCTCTGATAGCGTTTATTCTTGCTAAATTGTTTAACGGATCCTTAAAGGATGGACGATCCCAAGCATTCTTTGAGTCATTGTGCATTGCTTTTACAGTTCACTTGAGTTGGTTTACATTGTATAAGTATGTATGTCCTGACTCGAGTGTTTGTGTTTTACTTTACGCTCGGGTCAGCCTGAGAATCACGGCTTTGGATTCACCTTCTGGAGCTAGAGATCTGTTGGAGCTTATTTGTCTATCGGTTCATCGACTTCTATTTCTAGTTATTTCCTATTCAGTATTGTCTCTGTATTATTGATTTATGTATCCTGACTTCTATTATATTTTTTTGACTATGAGATTTTGTATATGTTTTGAGAGTTGTATATAGTAGCTTCATGAACTACTATGGTATTTTATTTCCGTTGCGAGTTATTCTGTGTCTGTGATTCTGTGTTTGATTTTATTTGCTCCAAATTTTCTTGACAATCCACTGTTTTGAAGTATTCAAGTCTGACATGTGTGGATTTATTGTCGATTTGAATGGTCCAGAATAGTGGGTCGTTACAGAATGTTAATCATAATGACATTGAATTGTGCTTAATAGCATTATATTTTTTAGCAAAGAAGATCATGTGTACGATTCTATTAGAGGAACGTAAGGCTTTCTATGTTTAGGCCACGAGCAGTTTGTGTTGGGTGATGATGAAGTTATTGTCGAACTAATCGAGAGGAATGAGGAGAGTCAGCACAGGCAATAGGTGAAGTGGTTGATGAGGCATGATGTGACATCTCGTACTTTACATAACTAAATAATTAAATTAAAAATGTAAAATCATAATTGTATATAAAGGGACAAATAGTAAATTTTTATAGGAGATGGAATCAGGATCCGTGTAACGACACGAAATTTAATCACTTTAAATATGGATATTTAATATATTATTAAATAACTAATTTATGTATTCCATTACTCAAATATATCCCTTTTTATTTATAACTTGTGATAATGAAATGATTTTCAAAATGTGTTACAAAAATAATTAGTTCAAAGAAAAATAGAAAATGGGACCAGAAATCGTTTTTCGAATTTTGATTTTTCATCGTCTAAAACTTATCGGAAATGTTTAAACATTTTCATTAACATATACACACATATATATTTATAACATAAGCATAGTTAGTAATATAATATGGTAAATATATGCTTACTTAAGTAAATGAAGGAGATGTGACTTTTTTTTTCAAAATTTTAAATTAAAAATAAAAAGAATGTAATGTCATATTATCTCTTACATCATGGTACAAAGGAACTGGATTATTTGGTAGACAAAAGAGGGGGTTATGGTGCTTGCGTGTGGTATAAGGGAGAGGAGGAGATGTGGTGATGTGGCAAGTTTTGAGTGGAGGGTAGGTACATAAGGATTAGTTTGGTAATTTGGTTATTTCAATTTATATAAAAACAATTCCAAAATTTTCTCTTTCATTTTCCATTTCATTTCTTACCTTTTTTTAAACTTCATCTTCTTCTTTCTTAAGTTCAAAAACCTTTTAATAGCTTCTTTAGTTTCACATTTTAAAAATCTTGTCATTTTCCACTTTTAAAACTCTTAAAAATCATTTAAAAGCCTTTTCTTCTCTTCCAACAACCACTTCTTCTCAAAACAAGTCCAAGAACCCCTCAGGCACATCATGGTCGAGTCCCCTAGGCCACTAGATTGAGCTAAATGAACCCTCTTCCCTAGCCAAAATCATATTTTTTCCTAAAGAAATACAAGATCCGGGGTTGGTTCAAGTGTTAGAGCTTTGGTTTGGTTTTTTTTCACATTTTGGTGAGTAAAACTCACTTCTTTAGGGAAACATTTAACCTTTATTATGTTGTTTATTTATGTCGTAAAATAATGGTTGTTTGATGAATTTATGGTGATGATTTGGTTATACATACATATGCTTGTATGAGATATTGAATTTAGACTTGAAATTGAAGTTTACTGTTGAGAATAGTTTAGAACTTGTGATTTGTTGTAATGGCATGTAAATAAATGATTATGTTCATTTATGTGTTGTATATGTTAAAGAAAGTTAGCATTTGCACTTATATAAGTGACTTAGAGGTGCTTTGGGTTTAAAATCGTGTTTACTCTTTTAATTCACTAGAAAAGTTATAAAGTTTCAAACTTTATGTTTAGTTTTTAAACTTCATACTATGTTTTATAAAATAAGTTAAATCTAAGAGTAAAAGCTTGGAGTTGTCGGCTTATAAACTAGTTTGAAGTTATGGCATCTACAGCGATAGTCGCTATGAATGCAGTTCGCGAAATCAAACACTTTTTCTAAAAGTTAAGAGGTTTCATCTAAAATATTTTTGGAAAAGTTTTTCAAAATATATTGTAAGCATAAAAAGTTAATTGTTACTATTAATTAAGTATGAGTTTTATTGATTATTTAATTAATTAAGTAAAAATAATTAGTATTTAATTTGTAATTAAGCAAACGAAATTAGTACCTAAGTATTAATTAAGTGAGATAATTATAATGAGTTAATTCATAGAGTTTTAATTATTTATTAATTAAGTAAATAGTTAATTAAGTATTAATTTTATTAATTAAGGCTTGATTTTTTAATTAATTAGAGTTTAATTATTTACCAATTACTAATCAGGTAGGGTTTAATTATTAATTAATTAATGTTTGGTTAAGCTTAAATTAAGATTTAACTATGAATCTAATTAAGATTTAATTATTGTTAAATAAAGGCTTTATTTTTATTTACTTTATTTATAAGGATTAGTTTTATTTAAAGGCAGCTTTCTTTTATAAGTGAATGGGTTTAAAAAAAGGGATTTTTTTTGTCTGTGCCATTAAGTGGTCAAACAAATATGAATAAGTTATATTTAAAATGTTGACACGTTTTATTGAAAGTAAGTTGTCTCGTATTTAGCACTAAAAGCCGGCAAGTAAAACTTTCCTCTATTTGTGAGATCTAGAAATTATTTCTAGGCGAGGGATAAAGAAGTCGAAATGTAGGAAATGCGATAAATAAAAGAGAGTTAATTTCGATAAATGGGTCATGATAAATTAAGTCTATGTAGGATATTTCATCATGTACTTAACACCAAATTCCGAGGTATGGAAACTCGTCTCTATCGCAAGAAGTAAGAATGTACGTTGAGTCAAGATTAGTTTCTAACTTGTCCAACTTCATTGTTAATCAAGTGATAGTACTGTTTGAAATCGGAAAGTAGGGATATGTATAGGATGTCTTATTTTTCATATGCAAAATCTATACACGCCCCAGATAGTGGATTTGTCCATTATCGATAACTTTACCCATTTTAAAATTATAGAATGTTGGTTTGAAGAGACCGAAATCGGATAGCGTCAGTTATCCGAAAACCACTTCAAACCAACATAAGCATTCGAAACGGGTAACATCTGAAATGACAGAATTCAAAACGAAGACCTCGAAGTGCAAGGGCTACTTGCTACTAATCGTGAGGGTGATTCCAAAATGGGTGTAGTAGAAGTAGTGCCTTCGATTTATTCATATCCTGAACAACTTGTATAGAAGAATGCTAGCATTGCATTGTCGCCAGGAGAGTAGCATTTGCATTCTAAATGGGATTGCTAAAGAAAAGGTAAAACGTACCTTCAAGCCTCATAACCGGGAATGCTAAAACATGAGATATGCTTCAGGGCTATTTGGTTCGCACCTATTAGGGTATAGTCACCACCCGATCTAGATCGATATTATCAAATTATGTATCCTAGTGTCCCGAGCAAGGTTGTTGATCACAACCGGGGTGGTGATATATTCAATATTATCCAGTAAGGAGTAGGCTGGTCCTGATTTGCAGGGAGTTCATGTGTGGCCCTCGGTACATTTTATCTAGAGGTGTACTGTTACAGGCGGTACCCCAGTAGCCTTGTCATTGATGGAACCCAACTTCCAATAAGTGCCATATAGACTTAGTTGTGTCCAAATATGTTTAAATGTGAGATGCAAGCATTTCAGCTATATTCATAATTTACTTTAAACCTAGACATTATCATAATATCACTAGTTTTTATATTGAAATATTTTTGGTTATCGTACGGTAAAAACACGTCCGTGTTTATGTGCGGCATGATCTTACGAGATATCTTTGTTTTATAAGTTTAATAATTCAGTTGTTTGGAGTTTACTCACACCAGACCTATATCTAGCCTGGAGTTTTATTTTCTTTCCCTAAAAATGTTGGTTACTCAAATTTGTATGAGTAGCTAAGTAGTCCAGGTTTCTCACAGATGCATTTTGAAGGAGTTTGGAGCAGGCGACTTCATCGATATCTAGCTATTTACTATATTTCCACTATGTATGTGTGTATCATCAAGTGTTGGAACAGGAAGTTATAACTGTCCCTGGCTGAAATTTGTACTATTGTGACTCTGATGTATTTTTACTATGGAAGTGACTAGGTATGATCCTATGTTGACAAATATATATTGTTCCATTGCATTGTAAGATTCTACGTTTTAATCTTATCTTTCTTTACTTTTACCCAATGGCTCATCTTTTGGAGTAAGAAAGGTGGATCGTTACAATTTGAGACTTATTCCATTATTTCTATAATTCTATTTACAATCAGAAAATATATGTAACACCCTCCATTATGAGGCCCGTAATTAACAGCTACGGATGCTACAATCATCCATAGTTATCAATTCTCGGCAATAAAATGTGACTATGTTAGTCATATCAATAATCAGAAGCACATGAATTTGGAAAATTTCCCAAACATGGTTTATTAACAAATTTTTACATCTCATTTCACAATTGATATTTCATATTCATTACATAATCTCATTCGTAATCCCACGTCGAGAGAAATATAATTATTACAAAATACTCCAAGCGCAACATATGAAGGTGCCCCCTTGGTTGATTAGAGTCAAATACTTAGCAATTGTACAACTTTGTCATTACATCCAAATAGACGAATCCAAACTACACAGCAGAAATAGATAAAATTCTTAATAGATAGATTGTCCCATATACATCTCCGTAAGCTTATTCATCTAATTGGAAACCTGAATACCCTTACTCTCGATCCACTCAAATGAGCACCTAGAGTTTAAGGGGAAAAAACGTTGGGTCAGCCACAAAGTCTGGTGTGAATAATAACCAACCATTTCAAACCAAACAGATGTATAAAGAGACCACGCCACTAATCGAAACGGGTTTTCTGCTCACTAGTATCTTAACCGAAATACATTTACCATATATTATGCTCCTGCATCAACAATGGTTAAAACATAACAACATATGAGGGATATGCAAGAATGCAATATATTATGGATTATCCATCCCAATTTATCTTACTATCTGTCCAAATTTATAGTTTTTCTAGGGTCACTGTAACGACCCGTAAATTTTAGTCATTTTATTTATTTAATTTATTGAATTTTGTGAAATTTTAAATAATAAAATTTTGAAATAAAAATTTGATATTTGGAATGCGTCTAATTAATCATATCAACTAGTAAATTTTCATCAGATAATTTGGAAGTTTATTTTCTAGCGTAATTTTATTCCAATTTATATCAGTTAAAATTGATGATAATAAAATGTTTTCCAAACCTGAATATTTTTACATAGAAAAATTCGAATTCATCTTCTGACTAAGATGTCTTTTTTTCGTTTTTCCAAATTCAGACTTCTTTAGCTCCGTCGATCTTATTTTTCTGCGTTTTTGCTGCATTTTCCGCTGGTAGAAAATTTGAATTTTTATAATTCAATCATACCACTGATATCTGTATACCGTTTTGACCGTCTCGTCGTGCTGATCTCTACGGTATATTTATTTCTGTATTTTGAGGTTTGGTACGCGACGGAAACAATAAACTGTTCGTTGTAACGGTACCATAAACTGTGACTTTACTACTTCCTTTGGTTTCAAATTTTGAAACGTGTTGTCCAATCAAGCCATTAATTGCTTTAGATTCTCACCTGAATCAAATCACGTGACCGTTGCTATTTTATTGCTTTCATATTGAATGCGACTGTTCACTGTTTTGAGAAGGTTGAATTTGAAAAATAATAGTATAACGTTCAATAAAATATGTAGCCAGCTGTCCCTTCCTTTCTTTTTTCCATTTTGAAACGTTTAAAACTAATAATGAGATAATATATAAGTGGTTCATATCGGTTCGCTTACTTTTGCATTGGATTGTCTGTGCATCTTCTTCTACCCAAGACTCTTCAAATTTCTTCTTCCACTTTTTTTTTAGCCTGGCCATTTTTCTTTGCCATCCCTCTCCCATACAGCCAAATACCTCTCCCCTCTTGAAACCTCCAAACCGAAGTGCTCCTTCCCCATGCAACCTCGCCTCCAGTTGTATTCCACCAGCGCCTAGACCGAGCAAGCAGCCATCACTTAGGCTTCCGCCTACCACTCTCCCCTTCGACCGCCATCACCAAACTCTTTCCCCCACTCATCCTCCCTGTAGCATGCTCGGCTACCTTTACTCCTCTGTTGCGTTTATATAGGTGAGTTTATATATTAATATATATTAGTTTATATATAATGTTTATAAAGTTACGGTTCTTGTTACCTGTTATGTTGAAATGTATATATTTTATATGTATGCATGAAGGCTTGGTAATATATATTGTTATATAGGTAGTTTAGTTTCGCATGTTGTTACTGTAATATATACTAGTTATATATATATTGTCTTGCTTACCTCTGTTCAAAGGCTAAGTCGTATATACTTGTTTAAAAAGTAAGTTGTACATAAGTTTAGTTTTATATTACTATATATATGTATATAAGTTTGTTTTCTTTTGGGATAAGCTGTTCATTGTTTAAAACCTACTACTGCTACTATAAAGAGATATGAAGATATTTGGACGACTTGATTTTTTATCTTTATGTACTGTAATATACTTGTGCAATTATATACAGGTTTTGCATTTGCTTAGATTTACAAGTATATCCATGTTTTTTCTTATATCTGCAAGTATATTCATGCGTTGGTTTATGCATTTGTTAGTATATACACGTGTGGAAACTTTCATGTATATATATTGTAGAGCTATGTAAAAGTTATGTGTTGTTTGCTTGTAAGTATGAAAGTATTATCATATATAGATCTTTACAAATCCTCATTTATATTTTGTTATATAAATAATGTCATTTGGTGTCATGTATGTATAGGTACGTTTTTGGTTGTTTGTAAGTAATTTAGTATATATATTGTCTGACCATTTTATACATATTAGCCTATTTTGTTATGTAAGTTGTAGCATAGCAGTACCTGTTGAGTCTGTGCATATAAAGTTACGATGATTTTGCTATGAATAGTATATAATAGTTTGTTAAGTATATATATTTATATTTATTTCAAATTTTAATATATAGATATGATTGTTTTATTGTGTGTGTTTTATTCGAAATAATAGATTTTGAAACACATACATATATATTTTATTTAAGATATGTTTGAATTTAGCATATGATTTTATATAGATATATATATATATTTATATACAAGTTCACTTATATCATTTATCATCATCGTTTCAGTTCTGATGTGATTTCGTCAATCCCTATTTATCGGCTTCATCCTTTGATTCAATCTTGCCTTGTTTTGTGATTTCGTGCCTGGATTTCGTAACTCAACTTCATTGTCTATCAATCTAGCCTCGAAAGGTGAGCAATCACTCACGATTAATGTTCTTATATTAATTAAATTTGATTTCAATTGGAACGGCAATTGAAATATGCTGCTGCTAGTTATTTACATTGCTATACATATGCCATCATCTGTATCTGTTCACCTATGACATCTGACACCATTATCTGTTATTTACACTGTTATATATATGTTATTACCTGTATCTGTTCACCTGTGACACCTGACACCATTATTTGTTATTTATATTGATGATATATGCCTGTTGTATTATTATTATCATATCTGTTATCACTCTGCAAGTTCCCTGTTAGTATAGAATTCAATATGGGTTGAAATGATACATACCCGAACGGACTTTAGAATAGGAGAAAATCGTTATGGGTTGAAATGATAAACCCAAGCAGTTTTCATTTGAATTGAATTTGGGATTACGGGTTGAAAGGATATATAACCGTATATAATTTAAATTACGGATTGAAATGATAAATATTTGTATCACTTGACCATAGGGTAGAAAATTTTATACAGATACCGTTGGTCTATATATATAAATATTTTGAAAATGATTTCTTTGGTTTTGAAAAGAAATATGTGGTTTTAATAAATATTGTTTTTAAAGATTTATTAAAATTGATTTAATAAAGTTGATTTGAATCAGTATAAATATGTTTAAGTATTTATGTAAAATTTACATTTTTAAATATAGAGTTTATAATGTTTCAGGTTGAAAGATAAATTTGAAACTGATTTGGAATTCTTAATTATTTAAGAATTATACTTGAATAAGTTTGATTTGAAATCTATTAAATTTGAAATTTTAAGATATGTTTTATAACTTGAATTTGATTAAAAAGTGGCTTAAATGAATATTTCAAACTTATATAAATTTAAATGGGATATTTTGTTTATATAAATTTGTAAATTGAAGTTGTATTTAAATGTATTGAAATGATTAAAGAAATATCTCCGAAACTAAATGTAATGAAATTAAATTGAGATATAAATGGAATTATCAAATTTAGTTTTTGAAATGTGGAATATTTAAAGCTTTGAAATATATTGAAATTGAAATGGCTTATTTTGTGGTTCAAATATGTATTTGAAATTGATAATTTGAAAAGGTTTATTGAGAAGTTGAATTGAGTTGAAATTTATTAGGTTGAATTTGGAAGTCGAGATAATTTGAATCGATATGTGAACTTGTGGAAGCTATATTATTGTATAAAGTATCTTTAAATTATATCTACAACTATTTATAGTTTACTTTATAAATTATTTTAATTTAAACTATTTTATATAAATCAATTTCAATATATATTACCTTATTATAAACTATTTTAACTTATAACTATTTTATATAAACTATTTTTATTTTATAAACTATCTTATTTTGTACACTAATTTTAATAGCTAAACTATTTAAGAGGAAGGTGTTATGGATTCCAAAATGTTATGATTTCAAGCTATAGTTTCAAAGTGTTATGAATTTCAAGGTTTTGATTTCCAAAGTGTTTGATTTTAAAAGACTACGATTTCGAAAGCGATATAACTTTGGAATCGATGATTTTGGAAATATATTTATTTAAAGTGAAATTGATATCGTATGGATATGGTTTTGAAATGGCAATGATATTTCGGTTTGAAATATAAACTATTTTGAAAGTTTACTAAATGACCATCGGTGTAATTAATACGTAGTTATTAAAGAGACCGGGATCGGATATGGACATACTCTCTGTCGATACCGAAAACCACTTTAATAACTAAAATACGCGGAGTGTTGATCCAGAATGAAGTGGATGGTTTGGTGAACGCGTTGACTGAAGAAAGAGAACGATTTTGGATGACCCCTGACATGACTAAAACAGGAGCCCTGCCGGGCCATTGAGGTTCGCCACCTCTAGCGGACACACTTCTTCGTTACCATATCTATTACTTTTGTGATTCGATTTGGGTGCACCCCTTGATTATGGGAGTGTTGTTTCACGGTGTTGGGGTAGTAGCTGCTATGCCCAACATCAGTCCGGATGACGCAACTATTAGTATCCTAGTTGGTATTGAAAGTGTACGTGTAGTACTAAGGATCGTGTAATATGGTATATAAATGCGGAAACTGGTAATAACAGTAAAATAAAAATTAAAGTAAGCACACCAGGAATTTTTATACTGGTTCGAACTTCCCGTTCTACGTCCAGTCCCAGAATACCCTCTGGATTTAAACTAAACCCCTTACTTAACCCGGAGGAATAGGTATACGACACCTGAGCAGTCGAACAGGTTTTTTTCCGCCTCAACAGCCGAAGAGGACTTCAACTTAATACAAATAGTTTGTTGACGAATGTGTTCTGAATAACACTTATTGTCTTTTGATAGTACAACTTTCCTATAATCAAATCCTCAAGAGTATGTATGTGTGTGAAGATTTAGAAGGAAGATAATCACGTAGAATCGAAGTATATGAATTAATTTAAGGATTCTAGTGATATTGAATGAGAATGAATGCTTTTATTTGCAGAAATGAATAGAGATTAGATTTCAGAAATATAAACAAGAATCGGTTATTGTAGAAGTGAATTGAATATGTTTATATAGTTGTAGAAGAGTTATAATCTTTCATGAAGAGTTTCAGTCAACAGTTGTGTCCATATCTCTTGAAATAGAGGACATTCCTCTTCATGAAATGATCGCATCTCTTCAGTAAACTAGCCGTTATTCTCTGGTCGGTCGACCGGAAAATCTGGCCGGTCAGCTGAGTTCGAAATCGTACACAAAACAGAGAGTACCTGTGCACATAACACAGGGTCGGTCGACCGAGGATCCTGGTCAGTCAGCCGACCTGATGTTATTTGCACAGTGTACACTTATATATGTATAAATTAACATGGATCAATTTGTGTGTGTGTGACTACTTGAGGAATGATTTTAACAATATTCTAAGACTCAATAAAATAAAATATTCATACTAATCTCTGGATTGTAGTCTTATCTCCTTTGTAGTTCACAATATACGTTTATTCTCTTTTTGTCGCTTTCATATAGTATTCTCTTTGTATTTCGTCGTATGATCTCTGAAGCTTGTGTCATGAATCAAAACTCATGAATCAACATTCTCCCCCTTTTTGATTGATGACAATACTTATGTGACGAAAGTAAAACTTATCTATATTATAATTCTCCCCCTGAATATATGGCGACTTTTCTGCAAAAAATATGTTAGCTTTCATACATTTTTCTCCCCCTTTGTCATCGACAAAAAGGAATACTTACCAGAAGTAATATGTTAAAGTAATGCGAATCATTGAAATTTAAATATTAAATATTCAAACCAAAATAGGAGCAATTAAGGATGTTTGCTTAGTACATAACAATAATGAAGGAAAAATATATTGTGCTCATAAAGAAATTCTTGAAATTAAATTGTAAAATACTACAATTACTCCTCATCATCATCAGAATCCCAGAATTCTGGACGAGTATTATCATCCAGTGGAGCTGGTTCCTTACCCCGTCTTTGTGTGTGAGGAACGTGAGTTGCTGATGTGCTGGAACTTGTGTTATCGGATGTAGACCAAGAGAAATTTGGCGCTGGTCTTTTTCCAGGAGCAACAAATGAAGCACCGGCTTCGGAAGTACATGATAAGGCATCCCATAAATTTACGAAGAAGCCTTTGATCTTCTTGAACCGCCCATCAATTTTTCGAAGTCGAGAATCCAAAGCTAGTTGATTTCGAGCCAAAATATCAATGGCAGCCTCCGTACTAGTACCGGGAGTTGGTCGTTGAATTGAGGTTTGACGAGTTATACGTTCCATAGAATGAGTAGATGGTTGAGGTGTAGAATAGCTGCGACGTAGTTGTTCTCGAGGAGTAGTACGCCATTGCTGAAAAGTTGTAATTTGGGACGGTGCATCGGGTATCTTCATTAGTTTTATGGTTCGTGAGTCAAAAGTACGAACTTTGGATGTTTCGGATTCCGGAGCATGGGTGACAAAGTTATTAATCAACCTCATTATGTATTCTCCATAATAAATATGGAGCATCTTTCCTTGGTTGAAAGAGAGAAATTCATCCATAAGAAGTTGTGTCCAATTTACTAGAATATTTCCGCACATAGCATATAATGCTTTGAAGTTTTCGGGATATACTAAGTGGTATGATCCTCCTCTTGGAACAATAGACTTCATCATGAATCGATGAAAGAGTCGGGCTTTAGGTCGAAGGGATGAAGTTTGCCTTAAATCAGTAGCGTCATCTTCAAAAAATAGATGACTTAGACGGTCACGAGTCGATGTAGTACAATCTACATCATGTAACGAAATTCCACCCGGTCGAGCATTAAAAATGTGGTTAATTCGATCAATGGAAAGAAAAATCGAAGTGCCACAAACCGATGTCCAAACACAATTTTCAGTGTTTCTCGGTGGATTTACAAGGTTGAGATTTGCTAGAAATAACTTGACCATTATATGATTAATTTTCAAGTTATTTTTCCTATGGTCAAGAAATGTATCAAGACCATTTTCAAGGGCGGCATTTTCAATACCGTAGGAGGTAAAATCAGGATAACTTACAAATGACTCCTCAAAGATTTTGGCATCTTGAAGCCTTATCCATCTTTCTAAAGCTTTGTCACTTACTAGCCAAGAAGCAATTTGAGAGTCTACAGGAGTTGATGAAGATGAGCCAGCATTAGTCTTAGATTTCTTCTTAGGGGCCATTTTTTGTTTGAAGAATTTGAAGAAGTTTGGGGAGGTTGTAATAGGGGCTAGGGTTAAAATATGTTTTGGGAGAGTAAAAGTGAAGAGGTGAGATGGAAAAGGTGAGTGGATGGGTTAAAATATGTAGACTATTGCAACAGAAAGCACGCTCGGTCGGCTGAGTTACCTGGGTCGGTCGACCGACTTGAGTTTCAGGTTAGTGCTTAATCTTTCGGGAAGAGCTTCGGTCGACCGGTGCAGGGTACTCGGTTGACCGACTCAAAAAAAATGTTATAGTTGCTTTTCGGGATACAGGTTCGGCTGACCGACTCAGGGGGTTCGGTCGACCGACCTGGCAGAAATATGTTTTTACAAACTTCTCGGGATAGCTTCGGCTAACCGACTCAGGCTCTCCGGTCGACCGAGGCATGTGAACAAATAAATTTCTGTTGTTTTTCAACAAAAAAATTATAGAAATATAAATTATATTATTACATCATTTATATCTATACATCTTATTGAAAATAATAACATAAATATATTAAATTATAGCCATGGTTCATCAGCATCTACGTTCCCATGAGTTTGGAGACGGAACATTTTCTATTAGTGACCATCTTGGAGCTATTGGAGTTTGAACGGGGTTTGAAGGTGATGGAGATCTGTAAGAAGGTTCAGCAACATCATCCTTCTTAGATGAACAAATTTTCATGGCTATCTTTTCAAGAAAACTTAAACGTCTTGCCGTGACTTTTTTTTCGTAGTAGAGTTCCCATTGCATATTCATTTGCTGTTGTTGGTAGTGATGTATTTCATCAATTTTTTGTTTGGTTGATAGAGATACTACCATTGTATTCTTCCCTTTCTTCTTTTCAGGTGTATAGCCTGTATGGGAGTCTTCCCATGGTTTCCACCCGTGTCGGGGGTCTTTATCTGGAGAGGAGAAGTCTAGAACACAGTTAGGCATTGGAAAAGTAGGATAGGGACCATTTTCGGGGATGCGATCAAAACAATCGTCGTCCGGAGATGTGTATGAAAGATGAGAATTTTCAGAGTTATAGTAATCATTGTTAGAAGACAATTTTTTCAAGTTTTGTTTTGTAAAAATTTTGTAGTATATGTTCTTAATCAATAAACATAGTACATATATATAACCATCTATTTTCTGAAAAATTAGTGGTTTAAAACAAATTTTAACTATAATCACAGAACTTTATAGCAAAAACTGTTCGTTATTGTATGATATATAAGCTTTAGAGCTAAAAATAGTTTGTTTCTGAAATTAAAGTTAATGGTACAGATTGTAAATAGAACTGAAACAAGAAACACCCATAGCTCAAGTAGCTATAATACAACATCTAACAAATAAGTCAGAGGTCATGAGTTCGAGTTCCGCTTTGGTCAGAAATAAAATAATTTTTGTTTTTCGATATTTTTGCATATTTTTATTCATAAATCTTTAAACGACATTATACCTAAATCACGTCTTAGTTTTATAAAAATATTTTCATTTAGCGGTTTAGTAAAAATGTCTGCTATTTGATTTTCAGTGTTGATAAATTCTAAATTTATTAATCCTTTTTCCAAAGAATCACGAAGAAAGTGATGACGAATATCAATGTGTTTTGTTCGTGAGTGATTGACCGGATTTTTAGAAAGATTTATTGCACTAGTATTATCACAATAAATTATTGATTTTTCAAGATGACAATTAAAATCTTGTAGTGTTTGTTGCATATATACGACTTGTGTACATGCCAAAGCAGCAGATATATATTCTGCTTCACACGTTGATAAAGAAACACAGTTTTGTTTCTTACTAAACCAAGAAACTAAGGAACGTCCAATGAAATGACACGTTCTGCTCGTACTTTTTCGATCCGTCCGACTTCCTCCAAAATCAGCATCACTATAGGAAACTAATTCGAAAGGACATTCTTTTGGATAAAATAGTCCGAAATCTTTGGTTTTAGTTAGATAACGAATAATGCGTTTAACTGCTCTCATATGTGATTCTTTGGGATTTGCTTGAAATCGAGCACATAAACAAACACTCATCATAATATCGGGTCGACTTGCTATTAAATAAAGTAAAGAACCTATTATACTACGATATAGCTTCTGATCAACACTTTTGCCATCTTCATCTTTATCGAGATGAATTGTTGTGCTCATAGGAGTTGGTTTGGCAGCAGTGTTTTCCAGACCGAAACGTTCGATTAAATTATAACAATATTTTTCTTGATTAATAAAAATTCCATTTTCAATTTGTTTAATTTGTAATCCAAGAAAATATGATAATTCTCCCATATGAGACATTTCAAATTCATTCGTCATTATAGTTGAAAATTCTTGACATAGTTTTTCATTTGTCGAGCCGAAAATAATATCGTCAACATATATTTGAATTATTAAAATATCTTTATTAGTTTTCTTAATAAAAAGCGTTTGATCTACTTTACCGATTTCAAAACCAGATTCTAATAAATAGCCTTTAAGACAATCATACCAAGCACGTGGTGCTTGTTTTAAACCGTATAACGCCTTTTTGAGTTTATATACATGATCCGGAAATTTTTCATGATTAAACAAAGGTGGTTGTTCAACAAAAACATTTTCTTTTATGAATCCATTTAAAAATGCACTTTTAACATCCATTTGATACAGTTTAAAATTATGAAAACACGCTTAA
The DNA here is from genome assembly GCA_030737815.1 of Allium fistulosum. Classification (NCBI taxonomy): domain Eukaryota; kingdom Viridiplantae; phylum Streptophyta; class Magnoliopsida; order Asparagales; family Amaryllidaceae; genus Allium; species Allium fistulosum. The sequence goes on along the minus strand of CM060902.1, from coordinate 368,585,402 downwards.
GCTAATAATATTCGTATTGCTTCAAGTCGGGCGACCGGAGCAAACGTCTCTTCGTAATCAATTCCTTCTTCTTGATTATATCCTTGTGCAACTAATCTAGCTTTATTCCTCGTTATATTTCCTAGTTCATCTGCTTTATTTTTGAAAACCCATTTAATACCGATGACTGATTGATCACTGGGTCTAGGAACGAGTTCCCAAACTTCGTTTCGTTCGAATTGATTTAGTTCTTCTTGCATGGCAAGAATCCAGTAGTCATCAGTTGAAGCTTCTTTTATATTCTTAGGTTCTATGTTAGAGAGAAAAGCTACATGACCAACTTGATTTAGTTGATGTCTGGTTTTAACATTCGCATTAACTTCTCCAATTATATTTTGCACAGGATGATCTCTTAAAATTCTAGGTGGAGATTTTATTATATTAGGAGTAACGTTTTTATTGGTTTCATGAATATCAAAATTTTCATTTGTATTACTATTTTCATTCTGAGTAGTTTCATCATCAGAATCAATAGTAGCAATTGGATTTATATTTTTAAAATTTTCGTTGAAAGAAACATGTAAGCTTTCTTCAATAATTTGAGTTCGTTTATTATAGATTCGATAAGCCTTGCTTCGTTCCGAATATCCAACGAATATTCCTTCATCGGATTTTGGATCGAATTTGCCTAGTTGATCTTTAGTATTTAAAATAAAACATTTAGAACCAAAAACTTTAAGATATGAAATATTTGGTTTTCTTCCATTTAGAAGTTCATATGGGGTATTCTTAGTTAATGGTCGAATAAAAACGCGATTCAATACATAACAAGCAGTAGCTACAGCTTCTGCCCAAAAGTGTTTCGATAAAGTGGTTCCATTTAGTAAAGTTCTTGCACATTCTTGTAACGTTCTATTTTTCCTTTCTACAACTCCATTTTGTTGTGGTGTTCTAGGAAATGAAAAATTATGGTTAATACCTTTCTTGTTACAAAATTGTTCAAAAACTTCATTTTCAAATTCGCCTCCATGATCACTTCTTATATTTTTAATTTTCAATGTTTTAATATTTTGAATTCTTTTAACAAAAACTTTAAAATTATCAAAAGTATCACTTTTATTTTTCAAAAAGAAAATCCAAGTATATCTAGAGAAATCATCTACAATAACAAAAACATATCTATTATGATTAATAGACTGCACTTGAGTTGGACCAAAAAGATCCATGTGTAAAAGTTCAAGTGGTTGTTCTGTAGATATTACTTTCTTTGATTTAAAAGAAGATTTTGTTAATTTTCCTAATTTACATGCATCGTAAAATATGTTAGTTTCGAATTTTATATTGGGTAAACCTTTAACTAATTTATTTTTAGCTAGTTTGTTGATGGTATTAAAATTGATGTGACAAAATCTTTTGTGCCAAAGACAAGAATCGTTTTCTTTAGCCACTAGACACAAATTTGATTCATTATTAACGTTCATATTTAAGATGTAAATATTTTTATCTCTTTTTCCTTCGAAAATAATGTTATGATTTTTATCAAAAATGTTACATTTATTTTCTGAAAAAGTTATCTTAAAACCTTTATCGCATAGTTGACTAATACTTAATAAATTATGTTTTAAATTTTTAACTAATAAAACATCAGTAATGAGAGGTAAATTAGATGTACCATTGCTATTGACATTGCCTTTGCCGATGATATATCCTTTTGAGTTATCTCCAAAGGTGACTGCTCCTCCATTTGAGTATATAATGTTTGACAACATTTCTTTGTTTCCAGTCATGTGTTTTGAGCAACCGCTATCTAAAATCCATTTTCCTCTCTTCTTATGTGGTACCTGCAAAAAGTTTATAAAAAGTTGGTACCCAATCTTTTTAGGGTCCTAAGAGTTAGATCTTAGGAAGCCAAACCCATACGGGTTCAGAATTCCCTTTATAAACATAATTTTTGTTATTATGAACAGTTTCCATAAACATTTCGATATGTTTATTCCTTATCAATACATTATTTGTTTTTGGAATCCATATCTTAATGGTTTTAGTATTTGAATAAACTGTTTTCTTAATATCTTTCTTAATTTTATTATTAATCCTACTTTTAGCAAAATTATTTTGTTTCTTAAATCCTAGTCCTGATTTATTGTTAGAGGATTGAGAGTTTTCTAGTATACTAGAAAGATTTTCTCTTCCTTTATTGAAATTAGAAACATTTTTAGAGATATCATCAAATTTTATTTTAAGACTAGATTTTTCTAACTCTAAATCCTTAATCTTAGATTTTAAACTATTATTTTCGAAAGTAAAACATCATTTTTATTTTTCTGAATTTCTAGTTCTTCAGATATTGACGTAATTTGAGAAGATAAGTTAGAGTTCGATTGTTGAGAAATTTCAAGTTCTTCTTCCAATATTATCTTCTCATCTTTCAACATATCTACTTCTAAAACTGTTCTATCTAACTTTCTTTGCAACTCCTTATTTTTCTTTTTAAGTTGTTTTGTTAAATTTACTAATTCAGAATTTATTTCAATTAAATCTTCAAAAGTAAAATCACTTACATCGTCTGACGAAGCCATGAAGCATACATTTGCTTGTTCATTATCACTTTCACTCTCTAATGAGGATGATGAGTCAGTGTCGTCCCAAGTGACTGAAAAAGCTTTTCGTTTGGTTTTATCCTTCTTGAAGTTATTCTTTTTACGATCTGGACAATCCTTCTTCATGTGTCCTTTCTTATGACATTCATAACATTCCATTGTTGAAGATGATGGTTTGTTGCTATTGGAATTGTTGTTGGAATTATTTTTGTTTCCCTTGAATTTGTTTTTGTTGAATTTCAAAAACTTTTTGAAATTTTTAGCGATCATTGCCATATCTTCATTATCTGAGTCGGAATCATCTTTTTCTGCTTGGAATGCCACATTTTTCTTTTCTTGTGCTCCATTTCGTTTTGCCTGCAAATTTACTTCGTAGGACATTAAATTACCTATCAATTCTTCTAGTTTTAATGTTGACAAATCAGTTGCTTCTTCAATAGCTAGGACTTTTCGTTCCCATTCGTCCGTTAAAGAATTTAAGATTTTTGTAACAACATCAAAATCAGTAAACTTTTGTTCTAATGATAATAAAGCATGATAAATATCCTGAAATCTAGAGTACATGTCATTTATAGATTCATTTGGCCTCATTTTAAAATTTTCAAATTGATGTTTCAACATAGAAATTTTGCTTAATTTAACTTTGTTCATTCCTTCATGTGAAACTTTAAGAGTTCTCCAAATTTCATAACCGGAAGTGCACATGCTAACTCTATTGAATTCATTTCTATCTAATGCACAAAACAAAATATTCATAGCCTTAGCATTTGATGTAGCATCTAGTTTTTGTGTGTTACTCCAAGTTGAGTATTCTCCAGTAGGAGTTGTGTACTCACTTTGTATAATATTCCAGATATCAAATCCACTTGATTGCATATAGATTCTCATTCTAGTTGACCAATAATTGTAATTTATACCATTGAAAAGTGGAGGTCGTGAAGTCGATTGACCTTCTGTGAAACTAGAATTAGTGTGAGTGTTAACATCGTTAATGTGTGGTTCCCATATTACTAGAAATTAATATCAAATAACTTTGTGATGGTTATAGGATGACCTGGCTCCGATACCAAATGAAAGTGTACGTGTAGTACTAAGGATCGTGTAATATGGTATATAAATGCGGAAACTGGTAATAACAGTAAAATAAAAATTAAAGTAAGCACACCAGGAATTTTTATACTGGTTCGAACTTCCCGTTCTACGTCCAGTCCCAGAATACCCTCTGGATTTAAACTAAACCCCTCACTTAACCCGGAGGAATAGGTATACGACACCTGAGCAGCCGAACAGGAATTTTTCTGCCTCAACAGCCGAAGAGGACTTCAACTTAATACAAATAGTTTGTTGACGAATGTGTTCTGAATAACACTGATTGTCTTTTGATAGTACAACTTTCCTATAATAAAATCCTCAAGAGTATGTATGTGTGTGAAGATTTAGAAGGAAGATAATCACGTAGAATCAAAGTATATGAATTAATTCAAGGATTCTAGTGATATTGAATGAGAATGAATGCTTTTATTTGCAGAAATGAATAGAGATTAGATTTCAGAAATATAAACAAGAATCGGTTATTGTAGAAGTGAATTGAATATGTTTATATAGTTGTAGAAGAGTTATAATCTTTCATGAAGAGTTTCAGTCAACAGTTGTGTCCATATCTCTTGAAATAGAGGACATTCCTCTTCATGAAATGATCACATCTCTTCAGTAAACTAGTCATTATTCTCTGGTCGATCGACCGGAAAATCTGGCCGGTTAGCTGAGTTCGAAATCGTACACAAAACAGAGAGTACCTGTGCACATAACACAGGGTCGGTCGACCGAGGATCCTGGTCGGTCAGCCGACCTGATGTTATTTGCACAATGTACACTTATATATGTATAAATTAACATGGATCAATTTGTGTGTGTGTAACTACTTGAGGAATGATTTTAACAATATTCTAAGACTCAATAAAATAAAATATTCATACTAATCTCTGGATTGTAGTCTTGTCTCCTTTGTAGTTCACAATATACGTTTATTCTCTTTTTGTCGCTTTCATATAGTATTCTCTTTGTATTTCGTCTATGATCTCTGAAGCTTGTGTCATGAATCAACAGGTATCGCCTCATGTACCTTGTCATACTGTTTATCCTATCACGACCACTACGATTTGTTTTGTGTTATACCTATGGGGTACACTCTGATAACCACTAGTTTACGGTGGGGCTTACGGTGCTGTATAGACTATGACATTATAAAATTGTGTTAAGGGGGATTATGGTAACGCCTTAACGCTATTTTAATATCGTACTTTATTGATTAGACATTATCTATTTAGCGTACACTACTACATAGTAGATAGTTTAACGGATCCTTAGAGGATGGTTATCCCAAACATCCTTTGAGTTACTTGTATTTCAGTTGTTATTTCACTTGAGTTGGATTTATTGATATAAGAATGTTAATCCTAACTCGAGTGTTTTGTGTTTTCTTTACGCTCGGGTCAGACTGAGTGATCCAGTATTCGAGACTCACCTTTGGAGTTGGAGCTTCGCTTGGAGATCCAGCTATCTATCCAGCTTTCAGATATTCAGTTGATTCCAGTGATGTATTCTGATATTGTATTCGAGACTTCTGTTGTATCTTGTTTAACTCTGTTATATATATATTAGCTTCATGAATTACTATTCTTTTGTTTCCGCTGCATTATTGTTATATTACTCTGTGTCTGTGATCTGTGATTATTTATTTACTGTATATGCTGAGTTTTGCCAATTTAAATTAACAATCTATTATTTTGAATTATTCAAGTCTGACATGTGTGGATTATTGTCGATTTGGATGGTCCAAAATATTGGGTCGTTACAGTCACTATGAACCTATTAGTTTTCATGGGCCGGCTAGTAACCTATCTCAAATCTTAGGGACAATCAGTCCTACTTCTTAGTTTTCATGGGATCACTAAGGACCTATTGGTTTCCACTAATGACCTTCCAATCATAGTTTTCATGAGCTTACTATAAACCTATTGGATTCTCCAATTACATCCCTCAAATCATGGTTCTCATGGGATCACTATGAACCTATTGATTTCCATCAATAACATCATCTGGACATAGTTTTCATGGGATCACTACGAATTTATTGGACCATTCCAATAAAATTTCTCATATTATAATTTTTATGGGATGACTATGAATCTATTAGACCCTTCCAATAATTTGTCTAAATCAATAATCTTTTGATCAGTTCTGGGCATCCTTTACTTCTGATCTACCTGATCTCTGGATGCAATTCTACTCACTAAGGATTTAATTCTCTTTATACTCACTACTAAGTCAACCTAGCTGGTTATTCTGCCCATTAATACCCCAAAATGCAGTTATGGGTTATAAATGATGTGAGTATGATAATAACAGCGTGTATAATAACTGATAAAATAAACATAAGAAAATATAACATCCATCATTCAATTATGTTTAATAAATAATCATTCTTCTCATAATTAATTAATCTTAAGTAATATTCCCTTTTTTAAATTTAGCTCAAAACTTAGGCTTTTCCATCATTAAATTCCTTTAAAACAATTTCATAATGATATATGAGTAATCCCATTAATCCATATTTAATGCAAGGAAATATAAAGCTCTTTATGTTACCAAAGTCTTATGCCATTTGTAAATCACTTTATGTATTGCCATGTTTATGTTTGAAAAAGATATAAGGTTGCTGGTTTAAATAGGTCAATTTAGATCAGTGTTGACAACAATATAGTGTCAACTATGAAGCTTAAGGCTCTCCTCCTTTATTACATATCTTAAAACATGCGGTGTCAATACCCTTCGTCGACCTTTATCCAAGGTTGAAGACCAAACTTGAAACCTTTATAAATTTTATGGCCAACTGCCGAAGATGTAGGGTCGTCGACCCTTTAAAACATAGGCCTCTTACACTCTTTAAAACCGATTTTGAATAACATAGATATAAGCCTCTTCGGCATTAAAAAGATAAAGTGCAACGTCATCGCCAAGCGGCATCGACACTAAAACATAAGGTCGCCGACCTTGATACGCATCGACCTCCAAAACCCTCGTCGACGTTATAAATTTTTTACACTTAAGTTACTTCGGCTACTATGCTGCTTTTGGTATAGAGTCGAAGACATAATAGGCAGCGTCATTGCCTTGATTTGGAAAACCAACAAAGAGCTGAGATGCGGCATCAATAAAATAGTGATGAAGACAAGTGACAACGTCTATGTCAGCACTAAGCTTTTAAACGTTTAAATGAATCACGACAAGGCTATGCCACCAACATCTTATGCCACCTTGGTCCACTTTGATGCCATCGGAATCACTCCATAACTGCCTAAATAGTTATCATGTGATTCCTTCTTCATCGACGTCGACCTTTATCAATGTGACCTCATCTTTAAGCTCGACGACGTTATGGTAGCATGGCATTGTCGTAATCTATTTTAATACTACTAAAAGCAATTATTTTCACCAAATCCAATTATTTATCAAAATATAATTAGTTTACAACAAAACTTTGCATTTTTCTTTTTAGATTTACTGCCGCTTTCAATTTCCAAGTCCAAAACATATATTAAATAAATAAATATCCTTAATTAATTATCCTTTAAATGCTTATCTACCATAATTATTTCATAGTATTTCGAAATCACTTGGGAAAAATCCCAAAAATTCATAGAAAGTCAAAAATTTAATATACTTTATCATATAAAAATTTCAAAGCCAAAAGCCATTGTTAATTATTTTAAATAATTAAAACCCGAAATTAAGCTATTTTCTCCTTAGGAAATTCATAAAATAATCTATATAACATGGAAAATTATGAAAGTAAAAACCTTTCTCTAGAATAATGTTTTATACAACATATCAGAAAATCAAAGCATTTGGATATTAAAATATTAGGTTTTACCCTTAAAACCCATTTAAGCATTTCTATAGAATTCCAATAAATCGTTATTCTATCCAAACAATGATAAGATCAACAATGCATATCATATTACCATAAACGAATCAAAGACCCATAGGTATCGAAATAAAATAAGCAAAAGTGAGACAGTTTCATTATTTCACCTTGATTTTGATAATAGAGTTGAGATTTGATGAGTGCTTTAGTTTCCCTAAGTTTTCTCTTGAATCTCTTTGATTTCGTAATTCTACTCCCCCTAGGTTAAGGCAAGCCATGACTTCCTTTTCTTCAGATTGTTTTGTGAATGTGTAAAATGAAAAAGAAATGAAGGGGAGAGGGTTTAAGGTATGAAGGGTTTTTCTATTCCTAAACTAACCCTCTCATATGTCTATTATTCTTAAGTCACAAACAATCTTATTAACCAATTAGTTAGTTAATTATTGCTCGACCATGTTGATTATTAAATCTCAATTCCTTATAAGACTATATATCACATTACTCTATCTAATTTATCTAATTAAATCTTCCGAGTAATTTTAATTAAAATTATAGGTGTTACAGCCTCCCCTCCTTAAAGAATTTTGTCCTCGAAATTCAGTAAAGATTACGAAACAAGCATATCAAACATGCAACAATGCTAGTGTATCCTACCACCTACTAAGTCTATATACCACAAATATAGAACATACCATCATAACAGCTCAGGATAAGTATCCCTAATCATGTCCTTTGTCTTCAAAGTACAGTCTTTCTCGTTGTCACTCCACTAGACTTTCATTAATCTGACTGTCTTGCTCCTTAACTTCTTCTCATCTCTCGCTACAACTTGAAATGGTTGTCTCACAAAGGTCAGATCCGGTTTTACTACTAATTCTTCCAATGCCTTTGGAGCAATAGTAGTCTTTGGATCATGCACACACTTTTGAAGATGGGAAATGTGACATACATCATGGAAATCTGCCAAACTACTTGGTAACTCTACTCGGTACGTAAGTTTTCTGATCCTCTATATAACAGGGAATGGTCCAACATATCTCGGTGCCATTTCCCTGACTTTCCAAATCTTACCACACCCTTCATCGGTGATACTTTAATAAAAAACTTTGTCTCCAACTGAGAACTCTAAATCTTTACGCCTTTTATCTGCATAACTTTTTTGTCTAGACCGAGCTTCTCTCATCCTACTTTGGATTAACTCAATCTTCTCGGTGGCTTTCCTTACTGTATCTGGACTAAGGAGCAATCTATCTCAGGTCTCTAGCCTACATGCTGGTGATTTGCATGGCCTCCCATACAAAGCTTCGAAAGGCGTCATTCCTATACTTGTCTGATAACTATTGTTATAGGATAACTCAACCAAGTGCAAATGGTCTTCCTAAGACCCACCAAAATCTAGCACACAAGCTCTCAACAAATCTTCAAGTACCTTATTGGCTCACTCTGTCTATCCATCTGTCTGAGGGTGATAAGTGGTACTCATCTTAAGCTTGGTACCTAACACTTCATGTAGACTTCCAGAATTCACTAGTAAATAATACATCTCTGTCACTGATTATACTACCAGGAATCCCATGCAGTCTTGAAAGTGACTAAGGATCGTGTAATATGAGATATTAACTAAACTATTTACTTATGCGGAATATAAATATAAAAGTAATAAAGTAAATGGCACCAGAGATTTTTATACTGGTTTGAACTTCTCGTTCTACGTCCAATCTCAGACTCCTTCTAGATTTAATCGATACCCTCCCTTAACCTGGCGGAACAAGTATTACACCGCTTGAGCAACTGAATAGGACTTCAACCACTTAGACAAGACTGCAACCGTTTGAGGATACTACAACAAGACATCAACTATAAATAGCAAAAATGTATTTGACTGAGTGTGCTCTTGAATAGCACTAATAAGTCAATAACGTACACCCTTCCTATAATCTTCTCCTTTGTGGTATATCGTGTAGTTTGTGAAGAAAAGAAGTAAATTTGATCACAAGAAAATATTCTTGAATGATCGTGTGATCAAAAATATAAAGCAATTTGGAATTGAATGCTTGAGAGTTCAATAGTAAAGATAGAGAGAATTGCAAATAGAATTGATCATGAAAACAATGAAATAATTTTCTCTATATAGAGTTTAATAGTTGCAATCATTCGTGAAAAGAAACGGTGAAAAGTTAGGACTGCAACTCTTGATTTAAGAGATGCAACCCTTCATGAAGAAAAGGTACCCTTTTAGAAAACTAGTCGTTATACAGATTCAGCCGGCTGAACAGAGTGTAGCAGCCAGCAGAATCGACAATTTTGAAATCACCAAGGAAATAGTTCATTTTAGGAAATTTTCAACCGGCTGAATATAGTCATTCAGTCTGCTGAATATTCAAAGATATTCATGTTTACTTGCACAGATTCAGTCGGTTGACTTGGATGGTCCAACCGGTGGAATTTCAAGCTTGTTGCGATGTTTTTGAAAATTCAATTTTTGAAAAATCGTGTGTGTATATATACCACATAGAAGAGATTTTAACAACTTTATACCTATAAACATAGACAATATGACTAATAGTACTTTGTAGCGTCAGTTTGGCCTTCATTTTGATATAATTGTCTCTTTGTAAAGTTGATATCATTTCCTGCAAAAGTGGTTAGTATATACAATATATACTCTTATAGTTGTCACTATCAAAACATCAAAATATAAGGCTCTAACATTCCTCCCTTTTTTGATGATGACAACTATATAAGTTCAATTTTAAATTGAGTTATTCTCCCTCTAACTCGATATTCCCCCTATCGATATGGCCTTACTTCATTCTCCCCCTTTGTTATCGACAAAAAGGAAATAAATATCAATAGCTGAAATAAAAATTGTGTAAAAGTAAAAAATTTACGAGAAGCAGTATTAGACTCAAAACATCATAGAACATACAATCACCCCATCACATAAAACATCACAGATCAGAGGACACAAAACATCACAGATATACTACGGAAATACCATGCATAATAACATGACAAACATAACATCACAAAAACATAACGATCAAGTCATCACAAACATTGCAGCACAAATTGTTTTTTTAAAGAGTTAAATACTGAACATAAATAAGAGTCATAATAAGCCGATAATAGAAACATACCATGATATAGAGAACAATCAAAACTCTTGGCTTTCAAAGTTACCTCCTTCATCTTCGTCGTCCTCTTCGGAAGTTGTCCAAGTGAAAGGAGCTGGATTTTCAGTAACTCATGTTAATGAAGTAGGAGGAATAGCAGATGTGGACGAAGAGTAAGAAAGCTTATCCCAAATCTTTTTCAAGAAGCCTTTGATGGAATTGAGCTTTTTGTTGGTTTTTGACATGTTGTACTCAATTTTGGTTAAACGATGATCAAGCCTACTTTGGTTTCAAGATAAGGTAACAAAATCTTGTTTGGATGGGGCAATCACATTGATTTCTTCAATTTCATTATCATCTCCTTGAGCTTGCGTTCCTTGGGAGGAGGAAGCGAAGCTAGTGTCATGGGGTTGTGCAATACATCGCCTTTGCTGATGATATATCCATTGGAGTTATCTCCAAATGTAACAGATCCTTCTGAGTAGATAATATTTACCAACATTTTATTATTGCCCATCATATGTTTTGAGCAACCACTATCGAGTATCCATTTTCCTCTCTTCTTGTTTGGTACCTGCAAAAAATATAGAAATGATGTTGGTACCCACTTTCTTTGTTAGGGTCCTAATCGTTAGATCTTAGGAAGCCAAACCCATGAGGGTTTAAAATTCACTTTATAAACATAAATTGTTCCTATGTACATAAGTCATAAATGATTTTATATACTTATTTCTAATCAAATGAATATGAGTCTTAGAACCCAAATTATAATAGATTTTGAATGATAGGTAGTTTTCTTTTTACTAATAGATTTTAAAATTGGATTTTCAAGATTATTGTTTTTCTTCTTGACATTTGTATATAGAGAGTTATATTGTTTAGGACTAGTTTTTACTTTTGTAAATTTGTTATATCCTAATCCCTTTTTACTACTAGTGGATTATGAATTTTCTATAATCTTAGAAAGATTTTCTCTACCTCTACTAAAGTAAGAAACAATTTTGGTAATATTATCTAACTTTGTTTTCTGGCTAGTACAATTTAGTTCTAGTATTTTAACAGTTGAGTTCAATTCATGATTTTCTGTTGATAATGTGTCATTCTTTTCTTTTTCAGTCACGATTTCACTACTTAACATAGTAGGTTGAGAAGCAATATTAGAACAAGATTCTTGTGAAATAACAAGTTCTTCTTCTAAGATTTTCTTTTCATCTCTTAACATATCAACTTCGATTTCATTTCTATTTATCCTTTCTAGTGGATCTTATATACTTTCTCTTAAGATTTCTTAGTTTATCTAATAATTAAGAATTTATATCAACTAAATCATCAAAAGTAAGATCACTAACATCATCGTTTGTGGCCATAAAGCGTACGTTGGTTTGTTCTGAATCGCTGTCGCTGTCGGATGAGGAAGAGAAATCCAAATCATCCCATGTAACTGAAATAGCTTGTTTCTTCTTATATCTGTTGCTCTTACTTTTGTAGTTATTTCTATCTTTCTTGCGATCTGGACAGTCTTTCTTCATATGCTCCTTTTTATGGCATTCGTAGCATTCAAGAGTTGAGAATAATGGTTTGTTGTTTCTGTTATTCCCAAACTTTCCATTCTTTCTAAATTTTAGAAACATTTTGAAATTCTTAGCTATAAACGTCATATCATCTTCATCTTCGTCTGATTCTTCTTTTATGGCCTGGAATGCTATTGTTTTTCTATCTTCAGCTTGAACTCGTTTTGCCTGCAAATTAACTTCATATATCAAGAGATTTCCTATTACCTCTTCTGGTTTTATGGTATAAATGTCATTAGCTTCTTCAATTACAAAAAAATTTCGTTCCCACTCATCCATTAAAGAGTTTAGGATTTTTGAAACAATATCAAAATCAGAATATTTTTCTCCTAATGCCAAAAGTAAGTGATATATATCTTGAAACCTGGATTACATCTCATTTATGGTTTCATCTTACTTCATTCGGAAATTTTGAGATTGATTCTTAGGCATAGATATCTTGCTTTGTTTAACCTTATTAGTATCTTCCAGAGTAACTTTAAGAATGCGCCAAATTTCATATGCTGAAGTATACATACTAACTCTACTAAACTCATTTTTATCTAAGGAACAAAACAACATATTCATATCTTCAGCGTTTGCAGTAGCATCTAATTTCTGTGTATTTGACCATTATGCATAAGGAGTGGTAAGTACAAATTATTCTTGTTGAGTGATATTCCAAGTGTCGTATCTGTTTGCTTGCATGTAAATTCTCATCCTAGTTGACCAATAATTATAGTTTAATCTATTAAATAGTGGTGGTCGTGCAGTGGATTGACCTTCAACAAAACTAGATGTTGTGTTATTTTCCATAGTACTTGAATATCAAAAACTTTGTTACGATTATATGATGATCTGCTTTGATTCCAAATGAAAGTGACTAAGGATCGTGTAATATGAAATACTAACTAAACTATTTACTTGTGCGGAATATAAATATAAAAGTAAAAGTAATAAAATAAATGACACCGGAGATTTTTGTACTAGTTCGGATTTCCTGTTCTACGTCCAGTCCTAGACTCCTTCTAGATTTAATCGATACCCTCACTTAACCAAGAGGAACAAGTATTACACCGCCTGAGCAACCGAATAGGACTACAACCACCTGAGGATACTACAACAGGACTTTAACTATAAATAGCAAAAATGTATTTGACTGAGTATGCTCTTGAATAGCACTAATAAGTCAATAATGTACACCCTTCATATAATCATCTCCTTTGTGGTATATCGTATAGTTTGTGAAGAAAGGAAGTAATTTTGATCACAAGAAAATAATCTTGAATGATCATGTGATCAAAAATATAAAGTAGTTTGGAATTGAATGCTTGAGAGTTCAATAGTAAAGATAGAGACAATTGCAAATAGAATTTATGATAAAAACAATGAAATAATTTGCTTTATATAGAGTTTAATAGTTACAATCATTCGTGAAAAGAAACAATGAAAAGTTAGGACTGCAACTCTTGATTTAAGAGATATAACCCTTTATGAAGAAGAAGAACCCTTTAAGAAAACTATCTGTTATACAGATTCAGCCAGTTGAATAGAGTGTGGCAGCCAGCTGAATCGATGATTATGAAACCAGCAAGGAAATAGTTCATTTTAGGCAGTTTTCAGCCGGTTGAATATAGTCATTCAGTCGGCTGAATATTCAAAGATATTCATGTTTACTTGCACAGATTCAGTCGACTGGCCTGAGTGGTTCAGCCAGTTGAATTTCAAGTTTGTTATGATGTTTTTGAAAATTCAATTTCTGAAAAATCGTGTGTGTGTGTACCACATAGAAGAGATTTTAACAACTTTATACCTCTAGACATAGACATTGTGGCTGATAGTACTTTGTAGCGTCAATTTGGTCTTCATTTTGATAAAATTGTCTCTTTGTAAAATTGATATCATTTCCTGCAAAAGTGGTTAGTATATACTATATATACTTGTATAGTTGTCACTATCAAAACATCAAAATATAAGGTTCTAACAAGTCTAGCAGTATTCTTTATAGACAAATTAGCTAATACAGGTGTCGTCTTGGTTGACTTAACGGGAATGAAATGTGCACTCTTGGTCAGTCTATCTACTATGACCTATGTACTCTCATTTCCTCGATTTGACCTTGGCAACCCATTAAAAAATCCATGGGTATCGAATCTCATTTCACCTAAAGGCTGAAGCAAACCACTTAGCTTATGATGTTCGGCTTTCACTTGTTGTCAATTTGAACATTGCCTCACCCATAAGCCTACATCCCATTTCATACCTTCCCAAAAGAAACTTCTCTTCATATCCTGATACATCTTGGTTCCCCCAGGATGAATCATAAACTTCGATCGATGACATTTTGTAAGAACTTCCCTCCTTAGGTTTTCAACATCAAGAACTCATAATCGTCCCTTCTTTATCAACCATCTATTATGCCCCTTGAAGCATATATGCGATAAATAGACTTTCGGTCAAGATAAAAATCCTTCAAATCATCAATCTCGGTCCCACCTTCCAATCGTCAAATTCTTTCAACTAGTAATCGATCATCTCTTTATTTAGAAGCAGTTTCGTTGATCAATACTGGTCGAACTTCGAAACAAGATAACATTGCAGTAATCTGTCTAGAACCGGTAGTCGATTTTAACTGCACACTACAAGTAGTCAATGCCTTCAAATCCTTCCATTCTGCCAACATAGCTAACACCAGATTTTGATGTTTCCTGCTAAGTGCATCTGTAACTTTATTTCCTTTCCCTGGTGTATACTCAATACCAAAATAATAAGCTACTAAAAACTACAGTCATCTCTACTATCTCATATTCAACTTTTTCTGCGGGAATAAATACCTCAAAGATTTATGATCTGTATATAACTCAAATAGTTCTCCTAAGAGGTAGTGCCTCTACACTTTCAATGCGAAATTCACTGCTGTCAACTCCAAAGCATGAGTCAGATGTCTAACTTCATGTGGTCTGAGCTGTCGAGGAGCATTGGCAATTACTTTACCTCTCTACATCAACCCGGCTCCTAATCTCGTTTCACATGCATCTGTATACACCACTAAACCTTGATTTTCATCTAGTACAACTAACACAGGCGCATTGGTCAACAAATTCTTTAACTTAAGGAATGCTTCCTCACATTTATCAGACCAAATAAACTTCACATCCTTTCTGGTTAGCTTAGTCAAAGGCGCTGCTATTTGCAAGAAATCTTCGATAAATCTCTGGTAATAGCCAGCTACTCCAAGAAAACTTCTTATCTCGGTCACCATCTTATGTCTTTTCCAACTATTAACACCTTTGATCTTGGTTGGATCGACTGACAATCCTTTCTTCGAAACTACATGATCAAGAAACTTCACTTCTTTCTTTTAGAAATGACACTCGAAAACTTCGCTTTTAGTTGATACCGGCTCAACATTTCAAGCACTATTCTAAGATGTATCTCATGGTCTCTTTCATCCTTAGAATATATCAAAATGTCGTCAATGAACACAACACAATCCAAGTGCTCTCGAAAAATTCAGTTTATCAAATCCACAAAGAAAGCTAGCACATTAGTTAATCTGAATGGCATCAGTAACCACTCGTACGAACCATACATCATTTGAAATGCCGTCAATGGAATATTGTCCTCCGCCACTCTCAATTGATGGAACCCTGTCGCCAAATCCAATTGGAAAAGTACATTGGCTCCACTCAACTGATCAAATAAATCATCAATTCTCAACAAAGGATATCGATTCTTTATCATCTTTTCATTTAACTTTCGATAAAGGATGCACAATCTTAGCGACCAGTCCGGTTTCTTCTCGAACACTGCGGCCGCTTCCAAGGCAAACTGCTTGGTCTAATAAAACTCTTTCCTTCTAAGTCCATTAGCTACACATTTAACTCCTTCATCTCAGCAGGTGCCATCCTGCTAGGTGGTCTACTTATGGGTTTAGCTCCTGGTAAAAGATCTATTTGAAACTCAGTAGCTCATTTCGGTGGTAGTCATGTAACTGGCTAAAAAAACATCTGCAAATTCTCTTAAAATTAAAACCTGATTCAATTTATCTTCCACTTCTCTCTGCAAATTCTACTTATGAGTATATTATTCGATCACTACTATTAGGGTGTCTCTATGATATTTTCCTATCCTTGTAAAATATCCTAGTATCATATCTGCTTAACCAATCCATACCCAAAATATTCCCAAAACCAATGAAATCAAATACATACAAACTGCAGGTAAAAGTATAACCTAGCAAATCAAACTTTAGATGGTCGCATCTCATCCCCAGAGTTGCATACCCTCCTATTGGATTAGCTATCCTTAAAGAAGTACAAATGTATGATGGTTCTAAGTATAACTTATCTACCGAACACTGAGATATAAATGAATGTGATGCACTAGTATCAAAAAGTATCCTAATTAGTATGCTATGAATCAAAAGCGTACCTTCCATTATAGACTTCCCTTCTCAATAGCTAGGGGTGGGCATTTAACCGAGTTAACTGACTTAACCGACATCGATCGAACCGCATTAACCGATATAATCGGTTAACCGAATTTTAAGTTAATCGACCGACCTTAACCGATCAACTTCGAGTCGGTTAACGGTTAACACACTGGTTAACCGCGGTTAACCATTAACCGAACCAATAATTTTTCAAGTGTGTTCGACTATAACCCTAATCGGCTCACTAACGCACTACATATCCTATTATTCTCAAAACCCATTAAATGCATATCGCCGCTTCCTCTTTTGGTTAAAAAAACCCTAGATCGACTCCACTCCACTACCGATTTCGCAAAATCAATAGCTAATCCCAGGAATTTCGATTCGATCGATAGATCATCTCCTTAAAGGCTTAACATCTTTCAATTCGTCAACGTGCTGCAAGCTTGCGAGTTGCGATTCCAATTTCACATCGATTTGAGGCTTTGAGATATAGTTAATACTAGCCGAAAGAGGAAGAATGTGAGTTTGTTCTAACTTTTACATGTTTTATTTGATTATCTGTATAATTATTAGATTAGAATTGCAATTTGTTGTTAAATTCTTTATACTATCTATTAACCTAGAGATGCGAAAATTTGTTATCTGTTTAAATATTACAAAATTAAACTGTAAATTAAAATATATATTACTGAGTTAAACAAGACTCAAGTATCTGATATGTTTTATGTGTTTAAGTATTTTTAGTTTAAGTATCTGTTTAAAGTTTAAACAGATATTCAGTTTACAAAATTATATGTTTAAGTATTTACAGTTTGAATTGTGTTATTAGATTTAACTTGATATTTTTACAGATATTTACAGTTAAATATTCTTATAATAACTTTAGAATATAATAACAAGTTAAATATTTATAGTTTGATATTTGATAATAACACAAGTATTGTAAAAATATGCATGTAATATGGTATATTTAACTTAAATAACAAAAACCATAAAAATTGTTTTGTACTGGACATAAATAATGTCCTGAAGTAGTTGTTTATTGAAACATTGTTGTTTTTTACAGCATCCCGGTTCACATTTATTAACTATTCATGCAAACTAAGATGTTAGATTTGTCATTTTTAGTTGTTCTGAGATCGAGTTTTTAGTGATACTAAAAATGCTTTGCTTTATTGTTATTCAGAATGTGTTTTAGAGAATATTTGATTATTAAAATTAATGAAACTCTTCAAATTATAATATTTGTTCCTATTTTGAATATTTCTAAACACAAATTAATAGAAGAGGAAAACAAAGTTGAAATACGGAAAACAAGTCGAAAAAGCCGAGAACTCTTGGGTTTTAAGTCAAGTTTTCTGAACAAAAATAAATCAAAAACAGATCCACAAAATTTTAAGCTAAGCATGTTTTCTAAGTATTTTAGAAATAAAATTTCTGATCAATTAAACTTCAAATTGTGTAATGTTCTGTTTTCATTTTGAAAATTGATTTTCAAACTACTTGAACCAAGTTCAATTCAAAAAATTTAAAATACCTCATGACTACGTCTTAACATTTTCTTTTAACGGATGTACTCTCTGCTGAATAGGCCTACATTCTTACTAACTCCATCTCTGAAATAAGTTGAATGCCATAGATGAAAAAACTCTCAAAAGAAAGCTTTTGAGTAAAAATACAAATGAAGTTGGATGCCATAAATTCTGAAAAGGAAATTCAAATAAAGAAATAGAACAAAATTTATTGTTAAATGGAAAATTTATTGTTAAATGGAAAATTTATTGTTAAATGAACAAGTTTTAGTTTTTTAAATACTAATATTTAGTTGGTTTTGGATACATGAATGTGCAATTTTAGGAGCTCAAGATTCTTAGATGATTATCAGTTTCATATATGAGTCAATTTTCATATATATTAATGTGCTATATTTGTGTTTATTGTTAAGAGCATAAAGCTCTAAATATGTATGGTAAGTTTTAGAGTGTTGGATTGCACATAAACATCAGTAGCAGGTTTCAAAAGCATTAAGATACCGTATATCACTAACCTTAAGATATATGTTAGTTTTTAAATGTATATTAGCTTTAAATATATATAATATGGATATGTGATTTGGTGAATAAAGATTTCAAATGTACACACATCCAAGTTTTGAAACATACATAACATTAATACAGAATATTGCCTTTTGATACATAACAGTACACACATCCAAGTTTTGTGTTTTGAAGTAGTACATAACAATTCCAGTTGACAGTTCCAGATGCCATAAATTCTGAAATATGCCATTTTTAGAAAATTTATTGTTATTATTTGATGAAATTCTTTTTTTAACCTTAAACAGTTCCAGTTGGCAGTTATTGCATGGATGATCTTCACTTAGGTGTAACCATGGTCAATGCTATCGCACTGTGATGATTGTTAGTTGTTGCAGTCTAGACTCTAGTTGTGATGAACAGTTCAGCTCAGGCTGAATTTCCATTACATTTTGCAGTTGAAAATGAATATAATTGTTTGTACTATGTAGTATTGTAGTTTATATAATTTCAAACTATGAATAATGGACTGTTGTGGATTGTAAAATGTGAACTTAGTTGTGAACTTGTGATCTTTGTTTATGATTGTGGACTGTTTATGTGATTATGGACTGTTTATGTAATTGTTTATGCTTATGATGCTATAGTGAATTATGTGATCTTTACAGTACATGATGCTCTAATGAATTATGTGCTCTAGTGAGCTTAGCTGGGCTAATCTCAAGTCCTGTATATGAAGTTATGAAGTATGAACTGACCTATACAGTATACATGCCATGATTTAACGTTGCAACATATATGTATGGTTAACCATCGGTTAACCAGACAACGGTTAACCGTTTGGATTAAACGGTTAATCGTGCAACAGTTAACTGCATGATCGACCGATTAACCGATCCATTAAATTTGATAGGTTAACCACGGTTAAATTTAACCGGTTCGGTCGGTATGCTTAGCCCATTTTAACCGATGAAACGGTTAACTGAACCGTTACTTTTCACTGGTTAACCGTTCAAATTAACTGATCGGTTCGATTAACCGACCGTGCCCACTCCTATCAACAGCAGTTGGTCTAGAAGATGATAGCTCTAAAGTGAAAACTTTCCTTTGTCGGCTCTATCCGGCTCTGGACACTAATTCTAGTAGTACCCTATATGGTCACTGTTGAAGCATCTTACACTTTACTTTTCTACAACCTTCTTCCATTGACCAGTCCAGCACTAATGAGTATAATGTCCTTTATTGTTGCATTTTGAGCAGACAACATCAACTTTCCCTTTCTTCGTAGCTCCACCCTTTTGAGCACCATTCTTCTTAAAGAACTTCCTCTTCTTTCATCGGAAACCTTGAGTCTCTACTGACTTCTCCTTCCCAAAAGTAGAAAGCATTTCTTAATTCTGGATAGCCATTTCCACCACTACGTTCGACGGATCTCTGAGATGTGGCATAGTTTCCCTAGCAATCTCCGACCTCAACCCTCGGATAAACTTCTCGTTTCTCTTGATAACAGTGTCAATAGTGGCATATCCATACCTAGACAACTCATCAACTTTAGTAGAATATTCTAATACCATCATATCCCCTTTCTCAAATTCAATAAACTTCCAAAGCACGGTGGACTTAGCTGCTTCAGACCAAAATCTTTCCTTGGATCTCTTTTGAAAATCAGCCCAAGTCAACTCCTCCTTGGGCACTCCTACGGTAACTCCATTCCACTAGAATAAAGCGGCTTCTTGCAACTATCTCAATGCCAATCTCCTTTTCTGCTCATCACTCAATTTCAGATCCATGAAAATTCTCTCTTAGTGCAACAGCCAGTTTTCCACTTCAATTGCATCTTTAATTCCCAGAAAAGGCTTTCCACCCAGATTGGTGTATCTCAGCTCAGCTTGGCATAGTTATTACCAACTGGCGCTATGGGATTGACTCCTCCAACATTAGCAGCATTTCCTCCAGCTTGCATCAAGTTGACGAAGAACTGATACATAGTCCCTATATCTATTGGTGGGGTTCCGGCACCTACATTAGCATTTGCATTTTGATTAGTACTTGCCTGTCGACCTGGTTCCTCCTGATATTGGACCAAGCATTTCCATTAGTTATGATGCTTCCTCCACCAATATTCACTCTTTCATTTCCTTCCTCCATATCTTTATTTCTCATAAATCTGCATATGAGCCTTAGTAAGACATGGAAAAACGGTCTAAGAGAGAGGGGAGAATACATACTTACATATAGCAAATACAAGTAAGTTATTATAGCGTTATCCCATAACCCTGATCTTATTCTCTGATTCATTAGGATTATGTTTTCAAAATCTCTTTAGGTTTAAAATTCTTTTAATCATAAACTTATACTCTGATACCAACTTGTAACATCCCCCATTCTGAGGCCCACAACTAACTGTTACAGAAGTTGTAGTCATCCATAGTTGCTAATTCTCGATGACAAAATACGGCTATGTTAATTACATCAAAAATCAGAAGCACATGAATATGAAAATTTTCCTAAACAAAGTTTAATAACAAATTTTTTCATCTCATTTCACAATTGATATTCCATATTCATTATATAATCCCATTCGTAATCCTATGTTCAAAGAAATATAATTATTACAAAATACTTCAAGGGCAACTTATGAAGATGCCCCCTTGGTTTATCAGAGACAAATACTAGGAAATTATACAACTTTGCCATTACATCCAAATAGATGAAACCAAACTACACAGCAAAAATAGATAAAGTTCTTAATAGCTAGGTTGCCTCCTGCACGTCTCCGAAAGCTTATTCTTCTAACTGGAAATCTGAAAACCCTTACTCTCGATCACTCTAATGAGCATCTGAGAATTTAAGGGAAAAGAAAAAAACTTCGGGCCTGACAAAAAGTCTGGTGTGAATAATAACTTACCATCTCGAACCAAATAGATATCTAGTAAGACCACGCTGCTAAGCGAAATGGGTTTCCCCTCGCTAGTATCTTAACCAAAATACATTAACCATACACTGTGCTCCTACATCAACAATGGATAAAATGTAACAACATATGATTGATATGAAAGAATGCAATATACTCTAGATTACCCATCCTAATTTATCTGACTATCTGTCCAAATTTATAGTTTTTCTAGGGTCACTATGAACCTATTAGTTTTCATGGGATGACTAATAAACTGTCTCAAATCTTAGGGACAATCTGTCCAACTTCATTGTTTTTATAGAATCACTAAGAATCTATTGGTTTCTACCAATAACCTTCCCATCATAGTTTTCATGGGCTTACTATGAACCCATTGGATTCTTCAATAGCATCTCTCAAATCCTAGTTTTCATGGGATCGCTATGAACTTATTGATTTCCATAAATAACAACATCTGGTCATAGTTTTCATGGGATCACTAGGAACCTATTGGACCCTTCCAATAACATTTTTCATATTATAGTTTTAATGGAATGACTATGAATATATTGGACCCTTCCAATAATCTGTCTATATCAATAATCTTTTGATCAGTTCTGGGCATTCTATACTTCTAATCTACCTGATCTCCTGGATGAAATTTGTAACGACCCGATATTTTGGACCATTCGCATCCATTATAAGTGTATAGGTAGACACTCATGCCGGAATTGAATTGCTCAAAATACCACGTTGTTAATTTAAATTTGGCAAAACTGAACATATACAGTAAATAAATAATCACAGATTACAGACACAAAGTAATAAGTGCAGCGGAAATAAAAGAGATAGTAGTTCATGAAGCTACTATATGAATATATAAAATACATCAGAGTTTACAACAGAAGAGTAATACGATACATCAGAGTTAAACCAGATACAACGGAAGAGTAACACGATACATCAGATACAAATCAGAATACATCACTAGAATCATCGAATACTGAAAGCAGAATAGATGGCTGGATCTTCAAGCAAAGCTCCAACTTCAAAGGTGAGTCTCGAATACTGGTACACTCAGTCTGACCCGAGCGTAAAGCAAAACACAAAACACTCAAGTCAGGATTAACATTCTTATATTAATAAATCCAACTCAAGTGAAATAGCAATTGAAATACAAGTAACTTAAAGGATGTTTGGAATAACCATCCTTTAAGGATCCGTTAAACTATCTACTAGGTAGTAATATACGCTAAGTAGATAATGTCTATCAGTAATATAAGGTATTAAAATAGTGTTAAGTCATGGCCCATTCCACCCTTAACACATTTTTATTCCCAAAAGCATATACAAGACCATAGTTTCCCCAAAACCGGAAGTCACCAGAGGGCAATCCATATACTAAAGGTACAAAACAAATTCGTAGTGGTCGCGAATAGGGAATACAAGTATGACAAGGCACATGAGGCAATACCCAAGGTAGTGATACTACCGTTTGCCTGATCCGGACTGGTGAGAACGCATCGCCGCAGCGACCGCAACACCGTGAAACAACACTCCCAAAAATCAAGGGTGCACCAATCGACAACAAGTAATGAGTAGTTCGAAGAAGTGTGTTCACTTGAGGTAGCTGACCTCCATTGGCCCGGCAGGGCTCCTGTTTTAGTCATTTCCAATTTGACACAAGTGTCAAGGCTATCCATTATCGTTCTCTTTATTCAGTCATCACGTACATCATTCCAACCACTTCATTCTGGATCACACTCCGCGTATAGTTATTAAAGTGGTTTCGGGTTAGACAGAGAGTATGTCCATAACCGATTCCGGTCTCTTTAATAACTTTCGTAATTATTACACCGATTGGTCGTTTAATCAATTTCAAAACCAAATCAATTACAATTTCAATTAGAATTTGTAAATCAACATTTCATTTGTCTTTCTAAACAATTTCCATAATTTACGTTTCAAAACTTCCAAATTATCATTTCAAAATCTTATAATTCAATTTCAATCTTTATATTGATTCAAGTTCATATACCAATTTCATTTCAAAATCATTTAAATTAATTTAATTTAACATTCGAATCGATTTAAATTCATTAATCGATTTCATTTAATATTCGTTAAGTAAATTTGTCATTCAAAACAATTTCTATTAAATTTCCAATTCATTAAATCCATTATTTAAATTCAACTTTCTTATATCAAAACTTACAAATTGAGTTAAATTAAATTCATCAAATCAAATTCTTTAAATTTCAAGTCTTGCATTAATTTCAATAAATCACATTTTATTTCTTGTTAAAGAAATTCAATTTCACTTATTTACTTACTTAAATGATTTTCCAAACTTAATTTATAAAGAAACTCAATTTCAATTATTACGAAGTAAAATTCACTTATTCAAAAATTCAATTTCACTTATTAAAGAATTCAATGCAATTTAATCATTAAATAATTCAATCTTATTTAATTATTAAATAATTCAAAACTTAATTTTTAAATCATTTCAAAGTTTAATAATTTCAAACTTAATTATAATTTCAAACTTGGTTATTAAATCATTTCAAACTTATTTCAATCATTTCTCAAATTAAACAACATTCTTCCATCAATTTCATTGTTAACATTTTGTTTCAGATTATTAAACATTAACCTTTTCCTTTCATTTAAAATTCAAATTTCAACTTCATTTCAAAACCGTATTATTTATTCAAATAAAATCTTCGTTTTATTTTTAAATCAAATTATTGACCAATCGGGTTTTATTTAATTCTCTATCCTGGGTCAAAGTTTAAATTTGGGTATTTATCATTTCAACCCAATTCCAATTCAATTCAAAATCAAAACATATCAAAGGGAACTTGCAGTGTGATAACTGGGATGGTGTCAAAGTAAATAAACAAGCAATAACAACAATCAATATCAATCCAATAATCAATTCAAATAATCCCGAAATAACCGTATTAATTCGCATTGTTATTTGTACGAATTAATATAATTATTTCTAGAATCTACACTATCATTTCATGTAGATTAAAGATTATTACATTACGGTTTTCACTTGTCATTCAATTACAAATTTATACTACAACAATTAATCCAATATACGTCGACGGTTCAAAGTGTAATTATCACTATTCTACAGGTCAATTAATTTAACAATTAAAAGGGGTCATATTCAACTAATCAAATTCAACATATTTGTCGATTCAAATTTCAATTATCCTACGTCAAATTTACTTGCATAATATTTATCACTTTATACATTTAAATTTAACATCCAATATAAACAACAAAAATCAATCAATTATCAATCAAACAGGATTATCATCGTATAATTAACAAATAAATGTGTCAGATGTCACAGGTGAACTGATACAGGTAATAGCATACATATAACAGTGTAAATAACTGACAGCAGCATATTTCAATTTTCGTTTCAATTGAAATCAAATTTAATAAATAAAAGAACGTTAATCGTGAGTGAGTGCTCACCTTTCGAGGCTAGATAGATTTGGCAAGGAAAAGAGCTACGAATTTCAAAGCAACGCTGGGTAGACACAATTCGATGAAGGAAACAGGAACGACAGACAAAGCTGATAACAAAAATCGATAACGAATCAGAACCGGATTGATGAAGATAGATGGTATACATGAACTTATACATATATGACTATATACATAAGAAAAGAAAATATATATATATATAATAATAATATTCATCATTTAAATTCAAACACGCCTTTTAAATTTAGTTAAATATGTATTTCAAAATCATTGTTTTAAATAACACATTAAATAAAACCAACATATCTACACACTGTAACTTGAAATAAATACACATATATACATACAAAAATGCAAAATACTAACAACCAAGTTATTACAACTCACATAAAAATATACGACTATCTCATGATATAAGGTTCTGAATGATAAAATTTCAATATAACAGGTTACACACTTCATACAAACTATGTATACTAATATAAATAAACTAATATGTATCATGCTACTTTACAATGTTGACATTATAAGCTTCCATACAATACATATCCCATATAACCCAATATATATAAACTATTCTATATAACCATACATATATCGACTTCTATATAACCATACATATATGGACTTGCGCTATACATATATAACGACAGTGGCCACTTGATAAAACAGAACTCATGTGTTTATACTTGATATATATATAACTTATATTCTATATAAAGATATATATACTACTAACATATGCAAAATTTTCAAAATCTATATGTTTCCAACATAAAACAGAGACACCGAAAAAATAAAAATATGCAGACCCAATTACATGAACCAAATACTTGTATATAGTCTGGGCATAAACATTGTATTCACGTATATAAATTACTCAACATATAAATACCGACCATATATATATTGAAGTATATAAACGCATACTATAAAATATGCACTACTGATACACTTTAGGTAAACATGAATGCTTTTATAAAACTGAACTTATACAAATCTTAACAAAGTTCGACTAGATTAAATAACCCATATAATAATACAACACTTTAAAATACTATACCCTATTACCTATGCACAGCCGAGGAAAGGTGGAAGATAACGAGGGGTGGTTCGGAGCGGAGAAATGAGAAGAGCGAGGAGAGCAGGCGGAGGAAGAAGTTGTAGGCGGTTCAGTGGTGAAGGAGAAGAGTGGGTGAGGGAGATGGAAAGGGGAAGGTGGCCACGGTCAGATCTGGGTGGAGGCTTCGACGAAGAGGCTGAGACCGTGAGGTAGGAACGATGATGGGTAGGCTCGCTCGGTTTGGTGGTTGAGGAGTTGGCAGGCCAAGGTCTGGCTTGGTGGTGCGAAAATGGCGGATGGTGAAGGAGGTCGGAAGGTGACCGAGCTCAGATTGATGGGAGGAAAAGACTTTGGTGGATGCTTCGGTTGCACGGTGGGAAGCTAGGTGGAGGGCGGCACGTCATTCGGAGGATGGAGAAAAAAAATGATAGGCAACACATTTTTTTTGTTTTTATGAAGCGCCAGAAAGAGGTAATGTAGGGAAGAAGAAAAGGAAGGAGCACATTCTCGAATGTATCTGAGAGAGAAATATAGCATGACAGCCTTGCATGCCTCTTCACATCCTATATACACGTTACTTTTAATTCTTCACTTTTTTTAAACGATGTGAGTACCAAGAGCAAGAGTCAGATTCAAATGTAAATAAAAGCAACAGCTGTCAAGTTGTCCTTGGGAAAAACGGAAAGACACGGAAAACAAAAGGACGCGAACCGGTATCAATACGAAGTTATTTACCAATTTTCCGCTACGTGTCAGACTTCAAAACACAGAATTGAATATACCGCAAAGATCAGCACGACGAGACGATCAAAACGATATACAGATGTTAGTGGTACGATTGAATTATAAAATTCGAATTTTCTACTATGGAAAATGCAAGAAAAACAAAGAAAAATAAGATCGACGGAGCCAAAGAAGTCCGAATTTGGAAAAATGACAAACTGACGTCTTGCTCAGAAGATGGTTTAGAATTATTCTATGTAAAATATTTAGGTTTCGGAAACATTTTATTTTCATCGCTTTTTAACTGATTAAATTGAAGTAAATTTACGTGCGAAATAAACTTTCATATTTTCGGACGAAAATTTACCAGTTGCTATGTTTAACTAGACGTATTCCAAATATTAAATTTTATTTCAAAATTTTATCGTTTAAAATTTTCACAAAATTTCAACTAATTACGTTATTAAAACAGTTGAAATTTACGGGTCGTTACACTCTCCCCCACTCAAAACTTTTCGTCCCCGAAAAGGAACGAGGTAGGAGAATAGAAACAACCAGAAAGAAAAACAGATTTGAAATACAAAATAACATTTAATTTAAACCATATAAATTCAAATTTAGATTAATTGATATTCAATAATTGATTCAATCCATTTGATTTTACTAAAATCAATCTCAACTATTTCTAAATTCGTTATCTTATTATCCAATTATCTTTAATTTACAATTTCTAAAACCATAAATTTGAATAGTCTTTTATTATAATCATTTTTTTCAACAATTTAAATTCTTCTTTATTCCAAATTACTGTTAAATTTATTCCACTTAATATTTCTACTCACATATATTTAACCCATATAAATTAATTTAAAACATAAAAGTTTCGATTTAAATTAATTTACATCTATTAATTTCTTTTAAATTCAAGGTATTTTCATATGTTGATCAAATTTCAATTTATTAATATTTGATACCAAAAGATTCCTTCAAAACAAAATTTTATTTAATTTGTCTCATTTACTATTCATTCAACTAATTATTCTATTTATCTCTAATAACATCTTTTATAATTAAAATTTTAAGTGTATAACATTTATTATAACCCCTCAAATTTTATCTATAAAATCCTTTAACATCACTTTACATTGTATAATATTCAATTACAATGTTAACTTCTGAATAATTTAGGTAAGTTGTATTAGAATGCAGTTTGAACAATATACAAATAAAATATTCCAAATTCAATTATTCAAGTTTAAATGTTTATTCCAAAATTTGGTTTTATTTATAAGTAAAATCATCCTTTAACAAAATTTAAGAATTAGATTTCTGATTAACTTTAACAATTTAGAGATATATAATATATTTATATCAAATCAAATTAATTTTTAAAATAAGATACCTATATATATATATAAATCAAATTATACTGAAGAAATTCAAATCAAAATATATTACTTTTTTTTTCTCAAAACAACGTAGCAAAGCTACAGAATGGTTTCTCCACTTCGAAACTCGAAAATGAATGTCAATGATGCGGCCTCCATCACCGAAACTATTTTCCAACGACAAAGAGAAGTGTACTGATTTCAACATTTTAAAAATTCTTTGAAAACGATTTCTATTCGAAAATACTTTCTATACTATATACTTTAAAATTTTAAAAACCAAAGTTCGAAATCACCGGAAACTAATAAATTCTCAAATTTCTGAATTAGATTCATTTCAAATTCAAATCAATTTATAACCAAGTTTATAAATTCATTTATTGATATTATGCAATAGCCAATGGTTTACAAAACAATAAATGAAAATCAAATATTATTATTTTCAGGCAACACATTCATTAACAATTTAATTTCAGAAAACTTATATTTATATATAAGATAATCATACAAAACTTCTATTTTATTTATCAAATTTGAAAACGATATTGTGTCAGTTTGCTCTGCTCAAGTGTTTTGGAAATCCTATCGATAGCGTTGATCAGACGAATCGATCGAAAACCCAAATCAACATCAACAACTCAAACAACACAATATAAAAACATTTAAAATTAATTTACAATACACTTCCTCACTCAACGATACAATAATGGGTTTCAAAGCAAGGATAGGGATTCAAATTTTTGATAGACTCAAATCAAATAGAATTTCGATTCGAAGATAGGTTTGAACAAAGACGAGATAATTAAATAACAAAATAAGGCGATGGATAAGTTTATATAAATCGCGGGCAACCTTAACCGGGTCGACCGTGACTTCAAAAATAAGATCGGTGTAGAATTCCGAGGTAAATCGACATTCGATCTCAAGAAATAGAATTCAGGTATAGCAGGAGATAGATAGCATCGTAAACCGAGGATACAGAAATCTCCGGTAAATCAATGCCTATTGTAAAGGAGTTTTGCTCCTTTACGAATCATCCGAAGATTGGCGAGACCGCCGATTTATTATAGATATCATTCAAAATGGAGTTATGGGGTGCTCCAGAATTTGAAAGAAGACGAATAGTGAAGGACACGAATGAATTTCGCAACCGAGGGGAATGTTCCAAAATTCAAAGAAATCGAGTCGAAAGGAAGAGAATGAAACTCGAATGAGAGTGATTCTGTAAATACATTTACCCTATATGTTGAGTTTTGCCTAGAGCTACCAAAGCTCTGATACCAACTGTAACGACCCGATATTTTGGACCATTCGCATCCATTATAAGTGTATAGGTAGACACTCATGCCGGAATTGAATTGCTCAAAATACCGCGTTGTTAATTTAAATTTGGCAAAACTGAACATATACAGTAAATAAATAATCACAGATCACAGACACAGAGTAATAAGTGCAGCGGAAATAAAAGAGATAGTAGTTCATGAAGCTACTATATGAATATATAAAATACATCAGAGTTTACAACAGAAGAGTAATACGATACATCAGAGTTAAACCAGATACAACGGAAGAGTAACACGATACATCAGATACAAATCAGAATACATCACTAGAATCATCGAATACTGAAAGCAGAATAGATGGCTGGATCTTCAAGCAAAGCTCCAACTTCAAAGGTGAGTCTCGAATACTGGTACACTCAGTCTGACCCGAGCGTAAAGCAAAACACAAAACACTCGAGTCAGGATTAACATTCTTATATTAATAAATCCAACTCAAGTGAAATAGCAATTGAAATACAAGTAACTTAAAGGATGTTTGGAATAACCATCCTTTAAGGATCCGTTAAACTATCTACTAGGTAGTAATATACGCTAAGTAGATAATGTCTATCAGTAATATAAGGTATTAAAATAGTGTTAAGTCATGGCCCATTCCACCCTTAACACATTTTTATTCCCAAAAGCATATACAAGACCGTAGTTTCCCCAAAACCGGAAGTCACCAGAGGGCAATCCATATACTAAAGGTACAAAACAAATTCGTAGTGGTCGTGAATAGGGAATACAAGTATGACAAGGCACATGAGGCAATACCCAAGGTAGTGATACTACCGTTTGCCTGATCCGGACTGGTGAGAACGCATCGCCGCAGCGACCGCAACACCGTGAAACAACATTCCCAAAAATCAAGGGTGCACCAATCGACAACAAGTAATGAGTAGTTCGAAGAAGTGTGTTCACTTGAGGTAGCTGACCTCCATTGGCCCGACACAGCTCCTGTTTTAGTCATTTCCAATTTGACAAAAGTGTCAAGGCTATCCATTATCGTTCTCTTTCTTCAGTCATCACGTACATCATTCCAACCACTTCATTCTGGATCACACTCCGCGTATAGTTATTAAAGTGGTTTCGGTTTAGACAGAGAGTATGTCCATAACCGATTCCGGTCTCTTTAATAACTTTCGTAATTATTACACCGATTGGTCGTTTAATCAATTTCAAAACCAAATCAATTACAATTTCAATTAGAATTTGTAAATCAACATTTCATTTTTCCTTTCTAAACAATTTCCATAATTTACGTTTCAAAACTTCCAAATTATCATTTCAAAATCTTATAATTCAATTTCAATCTTTATATTGATTCAAGTTCATATACCAGTTTCATTTCAAAATCATTTAAATTAATTTAATTTAACATTCGAATCGATTTAAATTCATTAATCGATTTCATTTAATATTCGTTAAGTAAATTTGTCATTCAAAACAATTTCTATTAAATTTCCAATTCATTAAATCTATTATTTAAATTTAACTTTCTTATATCAAAACTTACAAATTGAGTTAAATTAAATTCATCAAATCAAATTCTTTAAATTTCAAGTCTTGCATTAATTTCAATAAATCACATTTTATTTCTTGTTAAAGAAATTCAATTTCACTTATTTACTTACTTAAATGATTTTCCAAACTTAATTTATAAAGAAACTCAATTTCAATTATTACGAAGTAAAATTCACTTATTCAAAAATTCAATTTCACTTATTAAAGAATTCAATGCAATTTAATAGTTAAATAATTCAATCTTATTTAATTATTAAATAATTCAAAACTTAATTTTTAAATGATTTCAAAGTTTAATAATTTCAAACTTAATTATAATTTCAAACTTGGTTATTAAATCATTTCAAACTTATTTCAATCATTTCTCAAATTAAACAACATTCTTCCATCAATTTCATTGTTAACATTTTGTTTCAGATTATTAAACATTAACCTTTTCCTTTCATTTAAAATTCAAATTTCAACTTCATTTCAAAACTGTATTATTTATTCAAATAAAATCTTCGTTTTATTTTTAAATCAAATTATTGACCAATCGGGTTTTATTTAATTCTCTATCCTGGGTCAAAGTTTAAATTTGGGTATTTATCATTTCAACCCGATTCCAATTCAATTCAAAATCAAAACATATC
The DNA here is from genome assembly GCA_030737815.1 of Allium fistulosum. Classification (NCBI taxonomy): domain Eukaryota; kingdom Viridiplantae; phylum Streptophyta; class Magnoliopsida; order Asparagales; family Amaryllidaceae; genus Allium; species Allium fistulosum. The sequence goes on along the minus strand of CM060902.1, from coordinate 368,553,698 downwards.
AAAGGGAACTTGCAGTGTGATAACTGGGATGGTGTCAAAGTAAATAAACAAGCAATAACAACAATCAATATCAATCCAATAATCAATTCAAATAATCCCGAAATAACCGTATTAATTCGCATTGTTATTTGTACGAATTAATATAATTATTTCTAGAATCTACACTATCATTTCATGTAGATTAAAGATTATTACATTACGGTTTTCACTTGTCATTCAATTACAAATTTATACTATAACAATTAATCCAATATACGTCGACGGTTCAAAGTGTAATTATCACTATTCTACAGGTCAATTAATTTAACAATTAAAAGGGGTCATATTCAACTAATCAAATTCAACATATTTGTCGATTCAAATTTCAATTATCCTACGTCAAATTTACTTGCATAATATTTATCACTTTATACATTTAAATTTAACATCCAATATAAACAACAAAAATCAATCAATTATCAATCAAACAGGATTATCATCATATAATTAACAAATAAATGTGTCATATGTCACAGGTGAACTGATACAGGTAATAGCATACATATAACAGTGTAAATAACTGACAGCAACATATTTCAATTGTCGTTTCAATTGAAATCAAATTTAATAAATAAAAGAACGTTAATCGTGAGTGAGTGCTCACCTTTCGAGGCTAGATAGATTTGGCAAGGAAAAGAGCTACGAATTTCAAAGCAACGCTGGGTAGACACAATTCGATGAAGGAAACAGGAACGACAGACAAAGCTGATAACAAAAATCGATAACGATTCAGAACCGGATTGATGAAGATAAATGGTATACATGAACTTATACATATATGACTATATACATAAGAAAAGAAAAAATATATATATATATATATATAATTATAATATTCATCATTTAAATTCAAACACACCTTTTAAATTTAGTTAAATATGTATTTCAAAATCATTGTTTTAAATAACACATTAAATAAAACCAACATATCTACACACTGTAACTTGAAATAAATACACATATATACATACAAAAATGCAAAATACTAACAACCAAGTTATTACAACTCACATAAAAATATACGACTATCTCATGATATAAGGTTCTGAATGATAAAATTTCAATATAACAAGTTACACACTTCATACAAACTATGTATACTAATATAAATAAACTAATATGTATCATGCTACTTTACAATGTTGACATTATAAGCTTCCATACAATACATATCCCATATAACCCAATATATATAAACTATTCTATATAACCATACATATATCGACTTCTATATAACCATACATATATGGACTTGCGCTATACATATATAACGACATTGGCCACTTGATAAAACAGAACTCATGTGTTTATACTTGATATATATATAACTTATATTCTATATAAAGATATATATACTACTAACATATGCAAAATTTTCAAAATCTATATGTTTCCAACATAAAACAGAGACACCGAAAAAATAAAAATATGCAGACCCAATTACATGAACCAAATACTTGTATATAGTCTGGGCATAAACATTGTATTCACGTATATAAATTACTCAACATATAAATACCGACCATATATATATTGAAGTATATAAACGCATACTATAAAATATGCACTATTGATACACTTTAGGTAAACATGAATGCTTTTATAAAACTGAACTTATACAAATCTTAACAAAGTTCGACTAGATTAAATAACCCATATAATAATACAACACTTTAAAATACTATACCCTATTACCTATGCACAGCCGAGGAAAGGTGGAAGATAACGAGGGGTGGTTCGGAGCGGAGAAATGAGAAGAGCGAGGAAAGGGGAAGAGTGGGTGAGGGAGATGGAAAGGGAAAGGTGGCCACGGTCAGATCTGGGTGGAGGCTTCGGCGAAGAGGCTGAGACCGTGAGGTAGGAACGATGATGGGTAGGCTCGCTCGGTTTGGTGGTTGAGGAGTTGGCAGGCCAAGGTCTGGCTTGGTGGTGCGAAAATGCAGATTGTGAAGGAGGTCGGAAGGTGACCGAGCTTAGATTGATGGGAGGAAAAGACTTTGGTGGATGCTTCGGTTGCATGGTGGGAAGCTAGGTGGAGGGCGGCACGTCATTCGGAGGATGGAGAAAAAAATGATAGGCAACACATTTTTTTGTTTTTATGAAGCGCCGGAAAGAGGTAATGTAGGGAAGAAGAAAAGGAAGGAGCACATTCTCGCATGTATCTGAGAGAGAAATATAGCATGACAGCCTTGCATGCCTCTTCACATCCTATATACACGTTACTTTTAATTCTTCACTTTTTTTTAAACGATGTGAGTACCAAGAGCAAGAGTCAGATTCAAATGTAAATAAAAGCAACAGCTGTCAAGTTGTCCTTGGGAAAAACGGAAAGACACGGAAAACAAAAGGACGCGAACCGGTATCAATACGAAGCTATTTACCAATTTTCCGCTATGTGACAGACTTCAAAACACAGAATTGAATATACCGCAAAGATCAGCACGACGAGACGATCAAAACGATATACAGATGTTAGTGGTACGATTGAATTATAAAATTCGAATTTTCTACTATGGAAAATGCAAGAAAAACACAGAAAAATAAGATCGACAGAGCCAAAGAAGTCCGAATTTGGAAAAATGACAAACTGACGTCTTGCTCAAAAGATGGTTTAGAATTTTTCTATGTAAAATATTTAGGTTTCGGAAACATTTTATTTTCATCGCTTTTTAACTGATTAAATTGAAGTAAATTTACGCGCAAAATAAACTTTCATATTTTCGGACGAAAATTTACCAGTTGCTATGTTTAACTAGACGTATTCCAAATATTAAATTTTATTTCAAAATTTTATCGTTTAAAATTTTCACAAAATTTCAACTAATTACGTTATTAAAACAGTTGAAATTTACGGGTCGTTACAAAATTCTACTGACTCAGGATTTAATTCTGTTTGTACTCACTACTGGTTAACCTAGTTGGTTATTCTGCCCTTTAACACCCCAAAATGAGTTATGGGTTATAAATAATGTGAGTATTAAAATAACAACATGCATAAATACTTTTCAAATAAACACAAGAACATATAACATCCATCATTTAGTTAGGTTTAATAAATAATCTTTCTTGTCTCATAATTAATTAATCTTAAGTAATATTCCCTTTTGTAAATTTAGCTCAAAACTTGGGCTTTTCCATCATTAAATTCCATGAAAACATTTTCATAATGATATGTGATTAATCCCCTTAATCCATATTTAATACAAGAAAATATATAGATCTTTACCAAAGTCTTATGCAATTTATAAATCACTTTATGTATTTCCATAGTTTTGTTTGAAAAAGATATAAGGTTGCACCTTTGAATAGGTCAATTAAGATCAGTGTCGACTACAATATAGTGTTAACTAAGAAGCTTAAGGCTCTCCTCCTTAATTAAAAATCCTAAAACATGTGGCTTCAATACCCTTCGTTGACCTCTATCCAAGGTTGAAGACCAAAAATTAAAACCTTTATAGATTTTATGGCCAGCTGTCGAAGATATAGGGTCGTCGACCATTTAAAACATAGCATCTTCGCCCCTTGGAAAACAGTTTTGAATAACATAGATACAAGCCACTTTGGCATTAAAAAGATAAGATGTGATGTCGTGGACAAGCGACATTGACACTAAAACATAAGGTCGCCAACCTTGATCCACATCAACCCCCAAGACCCTCGTCGACGTTATAATACTTTTATACTTAAGTTACTTCGGCTACTATGCCGCTTTTATATAGAGTCGAAGACATAATAGGCATCATCATTGCCTTGATTTAGAAAACAAATGAAGAGAAGAGATGCAGCATCATTTAAATAGTGATGAAGACATGTGATGGAGTCTATGTCAAAACTAAGCTTTTGAACGCTTAAACGAATCACGATAAGGTATGCCGCCAACATCTTATGCCGCCTTGGTCCTCTTTGTTGCCATTGGAATCACTCCACAACCGCCTAAGTAGTTATCATGTGCTTTCTTCTTCATCGATGTCGACCTTTATGAATTCGGCATCATCTTTAAGCTAGACAACATTACAGTAGCATGGTATTGTCTTAATTCTTACGAAAACTATTTTATTACTACCAAAAGTAATTGCTTTTCATCAAATCCAATTATTTATCAAAATGTGATTGATTTACAACAAAACTTTGCATTTTCTTTTCAGATTAACTACCGCATTCCATATCCATGTCCAAAACATATATTATATAAATTAATTTATATCATTAATTAATTATCCTTTTAAATGCTTATCTACCGTAATAATTTCATAATAATTCGAAATCACTTGGGAAAAATCTAAAAATTCACAAAAACTCAAAAATATGATATTCTTTATTATATAAAAAATTTAGAGCTAAAATCCATGTTAATTATTTCAAAAAATTAAAACCCGAAATTAAGTTATTTCCTCCTTTGGAAATTCATAAAATAATCTATATAACTTGGAAAATTATGAAAATAAAAACGCATCTCCAAAATAATGTTTTGTACAACATATGAGAAAATCAAAACATTTGGAGATTAAAATTTTAGGTTTTACCCTTAAAACTCATTTAAACAATTTCGTAAAATTCCAATAAATCATTATTTTATCCACACAATGATAAGATCGACATGGTATATCATATTAACATAAACGAATCAAAGATCCATAGGATTCAAAATCAAACAAGCAAAAATGAGATGGTTTCATTACTATTCACCTCGATTTTGATAATGGATTTGAGATTTGATGAGTGTTGTAGTTCCGTAACTTTGCTCTTGAATCTCTTTGATTTTGTGCTTTTACTTCCCTAGGTTATGGCCGGTCATGACTTCCTTTCCTTTAGATTGTTTTGTGAATGTGTAAAATGAAAATGAAATGAGGAAGGAGAGGGTTTAAGGTATGAAGGGTTTTTCTATTCCTAAACTACCCCTCTCATATGTCTATTATTCTAAAGTTACAAAACAATTTTATTAACCAATTAGTTAGTTGATTATGGTTCGACCATGTTGATTATCAAATCTCAATTCCTTCTCACACTAGCATCACATCATTCTATTCAATTTATCTAATTAAATCTCTTGAATATGTTAATTAAAATTATGGGAGTTACACATATAACTTCATAAAATTGCTAAAGCGAGTAGGAAAACAGAAAAAAAATCCAAACCCAATGGCATTTTCATTATATATTGATTACGAAATTTCATCGTAAATATTATTGTTTTCAGCCTATAGAGAAATCCTTAACTCTATTTCTTTTGCTCTATAATCATTGCCTCTACTTATAAAACCTTAATCCATAAATCAACTGTAAGTCTGCAAATTAAATCCAGATTAAACAAATCAATATATGAAACTAATCAGTTACTAATCATCGCGGAGAGAGCTATGCAAATAAATCAAAGCTACTATGAAATTTGGTTTTGAAGGTGAAGAATTTATAAATAGTAAAGGAGTACTAGGATCTACATCGAATAGGGAAGATGCATGACTAATCGGTAAACAGAACTTTTCTTATTTGAATATACATTGACAAGACGTAGTAATTCACTCATTATGGTCTTAAATCAAATTATAATGGTGAAACTAATAGTTAAAATATGATTAAGATGTAGTATGTCATGGCTAAATGATAAAAATGATTCTTTTATTTTTAACTAGTTAATGATTAATCTTGCTAACTAAAAAATGAAAAACATAAAAGTGTTCCAAATTAGACATACTATATATTAAAATTGTAGTTCTCGATGATGCAAATCCATAGGTGTTGTTCATTCATCGTTTGGAAGTGTAGATGGATCATAAAACACTTCGAAAGTTTGACAAACATGGATCATCTATTTTGATCCAATGATGAAACAGCAATGATACGACGATTGGAATATGGGTGTGTATAGGAGATCGAGTAGGTGCCCACGGTGGTCTTCGATTATCTCAGCACTGAGCAAGATGGCCTTAACTTAGCTATAAAGACCAACGATAGTGAGGTTGATCGGTGGTAGTTGGGGTGATGATGAGGGTATGGTTGGGTGGCACGTACGACGTGGAGGAAAACGATGGTGTATGATCGGCGTCTATGGGTCTGTTGGCGGTGCCTGTAGTGGTCAAACATGGATGTTGGTGGGTTTCACGATGCATGATCGGAATCGTGTATCCTAGCCAAAACACAGTACATTAATTAATTAATAACTAATTGATTTAATATATAATTTTGTACAAAAATTAATCAAATAATACCCTTATCTTCAAATGCTTATAACTTACGCTTACGACCTCCTTTTCACGTGCGGTTCACGGGATCAGGATCGTGACGAGGAACATTTTCTTATGTTGTTGTCTATGTTTCAAAATACCTCCAAATAATTCTAATAACCCATACCATAATGAATCTGAAATTTTTCTAAATCAAAAAACCAAGTCCACTAGGGTATGGATCGTTGGTGTTGGTATCCTGTAATAAAGAAAAATTATATCACAAAGCCATCAATAAGAACTCACAATGGAATAATCAAGTATAAGAAAACACACACACAATATCTAGCGCCCTTGTTAGTGCAGAGCATGCATGAGGAAATATGTCCTTTCACCATTCCCGCCTTGTACTAGTGCACGTCGCACAAAATCTATCTTGTGGGTTGTAATGAGGAGGGGGTTAAAACAATATTCTGGTGACTGGTAGATTACATACTTTATCCATAACACGTATTTATGCCGATTGTTTTCCATTACGTTTTATGTATATTTTTGAAAGCTTGGTCATTTTGACTTCATGTACGCGTACGATATACCCAACCTACTCGAGGTATACAATAGTTAAATGTGTGTGTGTGTGTGTATAAGTATCATAGTCCCTTATGGACTAGGATACATTCTCCGCTAGTATCTGTAACTCTGTAGCGCGTCGGGTATCCACCAATAGTGTTTAGGCTGAATTGCCTGCGTACACCGAGGAACCTTCCATTATTGTCGGATGACAGCATTACTACTATTTAACCATATTCGAATTTGTCTCAAAGACTTATCTAGAGGCTATCTAGCAAGCTTCCTAATGACAAACAAACTTTGAGGTAATTGCATATCCCATACGAAACCTACACTATAAGGGTGTAGTCCGTCTCATGGCATAACCTAAGTCTTTCTGATCGCTCCAGGACCAATGACGCTTTCGACCTATTTGTATAGCCCTAATCCTCAAATATATGGTACCAACCTTGTTGACATAGCGTCGAATTTCGACCATCGTCCCATTTAGATTTCCTAGTAAAAATCAAAGAAATGCTTACCTGGTTACTTAGTACCCCGTGTTGAGATTGAAGCAAACCTTAATTGTCCATTTTAGACTTTAAACCCGAGATAAACCCTCTTTGGTATATTCTCACACCTATACGTGAACGTATATTCCCACGGGTCCTACGGCTGGAGATGTCTCACATCTGTACAATATATACACAACTTCTGGCAGCCCCTCGTAGCGGGCAGACTTTGATTGTGCAACATACCGACCTTGCATTCCAACCCTTACTAATGATCGCATCATTTATGATTAATTTAAATATTGGCTAGATCTAATAATTCACACCCGTCACAAAGGTATTCTTAATGAAATATAATTTTAGCAAGAGAATTATTACGCCCCCTAAGTTCAATTATTAGTATTCATTTACTTTTACATAAACTTCATATTTCATTAATATTATTAAATGTCACTTACCGCTTCTTTCTAATTTAGTATATTAAATACCTTTTATTGCTTGATTTCCAATTAATATAATTAAATACAATCTACTACTCCTTTTCAACTATTACAATTAAGTATAATTAACTGATTCCTTTGAATTAATAGCTACCTTTCTTGGTTACTATAACTTTCCTAACTTACCTTAAATCATGTATATTAAAATAACAACGGAATTATTGTTGTTATTTCTATTTACAATACTTTGGTTTTACATTTAAGGATTTCTATATTTTAATGCATTGGACCTACATCTTCCTAAAAGGAAATATTAACACTATAATTTCCCATAAATGATCTAAAATAGGTTTTGTGTTGTGTTTAGAACTATAGGGGATTATTATTTTTTGTTATTATTGAAATAGAAGGTACAAAATACGGCAAACATCAATATTTTGTACATCTCTTTCTTCTAGGCATATTCCTCATTACTTCAAACAATACACCTTCACACATAATTATAAAGTTGGATAATTTATAGAAACTTGCATAGAAACATTCTTCATTTCATTGAATTAAAATATTAACTTAAACCCTTATCAAATTTGTAACAATCTTCAATTCATGTTTAATAACTTATAACCTTCAATTAACTAATCTGGAATTTACATAGAATCTTATTAATGAATTATCTCATAACTATTAGGGACTACTTTCGCAGAATATGTAGGTAAGGTACTCAAGTTCATTATATACATATATATATATATATATAAGCCTACAATTCCAAAATTTACATTTAGGCATAGAAGAAAGAGATTCACAACAATATAGATCCAATATTATATAAAAACATATAATTTCCCACTCACCTCTAAGCTTTCAAAACTCCAATCTAAATTTGTTATTTTCAATTGATTCCCTTTCCTTCTACTAAAATATGTATCAAAACTTTATTAATATTTATCGGAATTATAGATCCGAGAAGAGATTTGAAGTAAATGTAGATTACAAATTACCTTTTATGTTACACCTATATTTCTCAAACTATGTTAAAGGGGAATTAAAGAAGGCACAGAGCCGAGAGAGCTACCCGTATAATAAACGTTAAAATAAAAAGAGAAGAGGTTGAAACGATCCAACTGGTACTATACAAAAAACAGGCAGGCGGTCGCGACACCTGAACCAACCAAAATAACTACAGCCAAAAAGCAGGAATGCGCTCATATGACAAGCCACAAAGATATTAGATCTACGCCAATCCCTTAGTTTTAATATTATATTATATTATTAAACCCAAAATATGACATAATTACAGGGAGCAAGAAATAGTCCACAATCATAATACACAATACCAAAGAAAGGCGTAGATACTGCATAGTGATAGAGTATAACACAACATGTTCTGAAAGCTATGCATAAACCAAAATACATAGACAATTGGACTTTACCATCAAAATCCCCAAAACTTATACGTTATTAACACCCTCAATAGGGGATCTGCATCGCACATACTGAGAGCTACCTAAGCAGTACCGCACGGAGTCCAAAAGTATTCCAGGGGTTGCACACAGGGTTACTCATACTTCGCTCCAATGCAGATCCATACTTACGGGTAGATAGCCAAGATATAAATCACCCTTATCAATAACCCATGCAACAATGGCAACTCAGATCACAATCAGCTCAAATTATAGTTAGCTCAGAGCACATTCGTGCATTTATCAAACTAGTTTTAGTACCAGATCTTACCTTATTTCTTGCATTTGTTATTTATCTACCTAGTTTTAGTACCAAATCTTACCTTATTTGTATCAGAATTAAATATTAGTTGGATTTGACATTTTAACAAATAGTTAAAGTGTAACTACCTAATTGTGTAAGCATCCAAGGACATAATTACTACTAAACGACAAATTTCATACTACTTAATCTTGATAATTAAAAATCATTGAGGTAATTAGTACGATAATCACTTCATCATCAGTTTGGGTGTTGTAAGATGAAAAATCTTACCAACATTTTTGGCACCAGAAGGAGAGCCAACCTCCATTTATTTCAGTATTCAGTAAAACTTTACCCACGTTTATTATACGTACCATGAATCTCATCGATTCATCTATCCCTCTTATTCAAGAACATTTACACTTGGCTTTAAAGACCACCAACAAGTCACTCATAACTTCGAAAGACCAAAGTGAAGCGAAAGCTTTAACTGAAGTTCCTACAGGCCCCCTCTTGGTCGCATTTCAATCCTTCACAAACCAAATTGACTAACAGATGGAAAGGCTAGAGAAAATTATGGCCCAAAATACTATCCAGAACCATCCACTCTACCTCGGTCCACAGCTCACTGGCTTTTTCACCTACTGCACTGGCTATTCAGTAGGGGAATAATAATGACACTCCTAAAGATGGGAACTATGACTTTGGCCTACGAATCGATATCAAGCTAAAATGCAAGATCCAAGCAAATCCATAAAACAAGACAAAACCAGCCAATATTAAACCTCTACCGCTTAAGAAACAAACTCGATCTGCTCTGGAAGAGGACGACCCCCTCACCATTTAAGGATGAATCGTCACAATCACAACCCAAAGAAGACGAAATCTGCCAGTTAAAAGCTCATGTAGAGTAGTTGGCTAAACTTTGCCAATAAGGAAATGGAGAGAAGATTAGGGCGAAAGGATCTTCTTCATTCACGAGACTATCATCGAAGCAGACTTCCCTGATAACTTCAAGGTCCCATTAATTTTTTTGAGAGAGCAAGGTCCCATTAATTAAAATTTTGTTGGGACTACAAATCCAGGCGACCACCTCTGTATGTTTGAATACCACATAGATGTTCTGAAAGTAGGAACGATGGCTAGATGTAAACTTTTTTCAGTTTACTTAGCCAAAGCGGCAGCTAGATAGTTTAGGAGATTTTGGTTAGGGTAGGTCCATTCAGGGCGACAGTTATCCATCAATTTTATGAGATAGTCCAATTCAGGAAGAGAAGCCTCCCATAATGTAAACAACAATCCTGCATTAAGTAGGGCGAAAACAAGAGTCTGTGCAATTTTGTTAAGCGTTTCAAGTCCGACGCTCTTAGAATTGGAGTAAGTGATGAAGGAGCATTACTGATGGCGGCCCATGTCGGGATCAGAAGGGGGACCCCAATATAAAAAAAGAATAGTAGAAAGTCATGCCAAAACATGAAGGCTTCCTATGAAAGAGTCAGTGGCAACATTTGGATGGAAGAAGCTTGTTCCACTATGCAGATTCAGAAGTATTCTACCATTAGCTTTGATAAGAAAATGGGGCAGAAGGATATCACCTGCTAGCAAAGAGATAGAAGGAACTTAGCTTCACAGCAGAAACCCCACTCACTCACTCCCCAAGTTAGATATACGATATGACTAAGGCATAACTTGCTTACGATGTACCCAACAAAGGGAAGAAACCAGAACAGAACCGGGGTGGGGAATACTACCACTTCCACCGAGCCAATGGCCATTATAACGACAACTATCGACATCCGAAGAATGAAATAGAGAGGCTGAGTGAGAAAGAATACCTAGGCAACTTTTAGAAGAATAACGGTGAAGGTAAAATAGGAAATCTAACTTCTGACCCAAATGAGAACCAAGTTGGAAACCCCTCTAACCTAATAGCATCAATCCATAGCGGGCTACACCCTGTGGGTATGAGTAAAAAGGTACAAGAAAGGAACGTGCAATAGGTAAAAGTCTAGTATAAGTCAATTTTCCATGTCAAACAAAAGCCTACTCCAAAGATAATGCTTACGACAGCTGATGCGGCAGGGATTTTCTTCCCTCACTAAAACCCATGTCTTATTACGGCACAGATATCAAACTGCATTATGAAGAAAGTTTTCGTTGACTATGGGTGCTCGGTCAACGTTATCTTCAAGTCTTCATATAATCAGATGAGACTTCCACCAAAAATTCTAAAACCAAGTCCTGAACTAATCTTTGGCTTCAACGATATTACTACCGTCCTAGTGGGAAATGCACACTTGCTTGTTACTACTAGAACTACCCCCACTGCATAAGTTATTCTATGCCAGTTTCTTAATCAATGACCAACATGCACCGTATAATGCCTTCCTGGGACGTCCTGCTTTGATAGACATGGGAGCAATTGTTTCTTAGAAAGATCTGTTTATGAAGATAAATCCTTTTGTGGGAATAGGGTCAATAAGAGGCAAACAATTTTTAGCTAGAGAGTTATACGATGCAAACCTTACTTCCGACAATAAAATTATTTGAAATTTTTCTGGTGTATCTTTTAATATTTGTAATGATAATAACAAAAAGAGGACAAACCAGTTCATAAAACTACACCAGTACTAGATACCTAAGCTAACACTGAAGCAAGTAATCCTACGCCCTTAAAATCTGCATAGAAGGAAAAAAGGACATATATTCAGTTTATGCACGGTACTTCTCTAAAGAAGCCCAGAATAGGCATCCTCAGTAAACTTAGTATCAGAAGAGGAAACGAAAAGTGAGATGGACCTGAGATTAGGAGCATCAAAGAAATAGCTCGAGCCGGTAGATGGTCTTGAAGACGTACAAATAGATCCAGAAGACCCCACGAAGTTTCTCAAAATCGAAAAAAATATCAGTGTAGATGATCATATTGAACTAATAGAATTTCTGAAAAAATCAGCAGAAGTATTCGCCTGAACATGCTCAAACATGGTAGGAATATATCTAGCCATAATCTTTCATTCATTCAACATTGATCCCCATCCAGTCAGACAAAAGCGCAAAACTCTTGACCAAGAAAGGTACAAAGCACTGTATGAGGAAATTAATAAGTTGATGGAGAATGGATTCATCAGGGAATTGTACCGCCTGTAGTGGATTGTCAACCTAGTACTTGTAGGAAGCCTAATGGAAAACGAACAACTTTCATAGACTCCACCAATGTCAACAAGACTTGCTCAAAGGATAGTTTTCTCTTGCCTAGAATTGATCGGTTTGTGGACACGACTAGTGGGTACAAATTGCCCTCGATCATAGACGCATATTCAGGGTGCAATCTAATATCCATGTTTGAGCCAAATCAGGAGCATACTAGTTTTATGACAGATAAAGGGTTATACTCCTATAAGTTCATGCCATTAGAGCTCAAGAACGTGGGGCAACCTACCAGAGGCTGGTTAATATGATGTTTCATAACATATTGGAAAGAACATTGAGGTATATGTAGACGACATGCTGGTAAAATCTAAGATAGCATCAAGCCACGTCCAAAACTTCGAGCAAATAGTTGAAGTCCTAAGGCAATACAATATGAAGTTGAACCCTCTGAAATGCACCATCGCCATCCAGTCAGACAAATTCCTGGGGTGTATAATAAGCGCGTGGCATTGAAGCAAATCTTGAGAAGACTAAGGCAATAAGAGGAATGGGAATCCCAGAAATGCTAAAGGATCTGGTGAGTCTAAATGGTAGGATAGCAGCACTAAGCAGATTTATATCAAAAGCAACAGACAAGTGCATCCCATTCTTCGATCAGGTGAAGAAGATGCGAAACTTTGAATGCACCGAAGAGTACAAAACTGCATTTCAAAACCTAACGGATCATCTTATCAATAATCCTATATTATTAGAATTGGTGATAGGTGAGAACTTCTACATTTATTTAGCAGTAACTGATAAAACTGTTAGTGCTGCAGTGGTACAAGAAGATGAAGGGACCCAAAGACCCATCTACATTATAAGAAAGAGGCTGTCAGGAGCAGAATTAAACTACTCAATCATTGAAATGCTAGCCTACAACCTACCGCTTACATCAAGGAAGCTGCAACCCTATTTCCAGACGCATCTCATCAAAGTCCTCACTGACAAACCCCTTAGGCAGATATTGCAGAAGCCAAAGACATCCGACCGCTTATTAAAATGGGCAATGGAGCTTAGTCAATACGACATCACTTATTGTCCGAGAAAGGAAATCAAAGGCCAAGCACTTACAGATTTCATCGTAGAATGCACCTTGCTAACTGAACTTCAATCAGAGGAAGAAGCAAACACCCCGCAGTTTTGGCAACTATTTGTAGATGGAGCGTCAAATGAATAGAGGGCAGCAATTGAGTATGTACTGGTCACTCCGAATGGGTAGAGGCTGTATGGTGCAATGCAGCTTAGTTTCAAAGTAACCAACAATGTGGCAAGAATATGAGGCCCTACTCGCAGGCCTAAGAATGGCCCAGGTAATGAAGGTAACCCATATTAAAATTCACAATGATTAACAAGTTGTTATGAACCAAGTGCAGGAAGATTACCAAGCGAAGGAACCAAACTTAGCCAAATATGTGGAACTGTCTAAGAAGTTACTAGAGCAGTTCAAACAATTTGGAAAAAAAATTCTACGTGAAAACAACGCATCCACCGACTCTGTAGCAAAACTTGTGAGTGTCAAAGAGGCTAATGAAATGAAAGTAGTACCAATTGGGCATCAAGCAGAGCCGGGTATAATAGAATTAAATCAAATACTGGTCCTGACCCAAGCCCAGCGGGCAACCATTCAAGGAACATGAGATCGGGAGACAGCGGGAAATCGAGAACAACCCCAGGAGAACCCACACCTCGGCACAATGAGGAGAATAACTGGATGACTCCCACCAAGCAATTCCTGCTAAATGGAACCCTACCCCCGAATAGGAATAAAGGCCGAAAAATAAGATACCAAGCTCCATACAACTCCTTTTTTGATGGCACATTATACATGAGAAGGTATTCAACCCCTTATCTTAGGTGTGTTTCCAAAGAAGAGGGTGTATGAGTCCTTAAGGAAGTACATGATGGCCAATGTGGAGATCACTCATTGGGAAACAAGTTAGCAAAGAAAGTACTGAGGCATGGTTACTATTATCCTACGATGCTTCAAGACGCAAAGGAATTTGTAAAGAAGTGTGACAGATGTCAACGCTTTGCCAGTATCCCCTGACAACCATCCCTTGAGCTCATCCCACTCGCATTCAACACATGGTGCATAAATCTGATAGGACCACTTCCAATGTCAAAGGCAGGAGCTAAGTATGCCATTGTAATGATAGACTACTTCACTAAAAGGGTAGAAGTAGAACCTTTAGCCATGATCACTGCGAAGAAAATAGTCACTTTCGTAGTGAGGAACATAATCACTAGATATAGAATCCCCTACAAGATTATTTCTAATAATGGCACCCAGTTTGAAAGTAAAGAGTTTACCTAGCTATGTGAGAAGAACAGCATAATAAAAAGTTTCTCTTCCATCACTCACACACAAACAAATGAGCAGGTAGAAGCTGCAAACAAAACCAACAAGAAGTTGCTTAAGAAAAACTGCAGAAGACTAAAGGAAAGTGGGCGGAAGAGCTATCTGTAGTACTATAGGCCTACCGAACCTCAACCAGATCTCCAACTGGGCAACTTCTTTTTTGCTAACCTACGGATATGAGGCCATGCTTTCTATCGATGTAGAGGTCCCATCACATAAAAGAATATCATATACAACAGAAAAGAATAAGAAGTTGAAGGAAACTACGTTAGATCTCATTCAGGAAAGAAGGGATGAGGCAGCGGTAGCATTGACCGTACATCGGTAAAAAATGGAAAAAAATTATAACACCAGGCTCAAAGAATGAAACTTCTATCAAGGAGACTACGTACTGCGAAGAGTAATGGCCAACACAAAGGATCCAGTAGATGGAGCATTGGGTCCGAATTGGGAAGGCCCGTTAGTCATAGCAGAATTTTTAGCGAATAGGGCATATCGACTATCAAGACCTGATGGCAACGTAGTTCCAAGGACTTGGAACTCAAAGCACCTCAGACCTTACTTTTTGTATGACCTACATTGCTTATGTAATGTACATTGTAATTACTATTATAAAGTAACAATACAATGAACTAGACGTAGAGATAGTAGATGGCTCGAACCAGTATAAAAATTTATGTGTGTTTATATTCTTTGACATAACTAAATAATCATGTTGGATATAAAGATAATAGATTACCCGAACCAGTTATCAAAACAGAGCTACTAATAATGCAGCTCAGCACCTTCAGCCAACTAACTAGACGTAGGGGTATTGGATGGTCTGAACTAGTATAAAAACCTCTATATGTTAATGCGGTTAACATAGTACACTGGACGTAAAGATACTAAACAGCTGAAAGCGGTACAAAAAACCATGCGCATGATTTGAAAGGCTATAAATACGCGACCTGACTTCACAGTCAAAACTCGATCCTCGTTTAAATCGCGAGGGAAGACCGTGCCAAGCGCACAAAAAAATAACTTTTAACAGCTCACTACCGTCGTTTGATAGTCATATTAACAACAGAGCATATGAATGATAATGAAAATCTCAGAAATAAGAACGTGACACTAAACTAAAAGCAAATGACATTTCACAGCTCACTGCCATCATTCGATAGTTACATTAACAACACAACATATGGCAGCAATCTCATAAACGAGAACAGTGATGCTAAGCTAAAAATAAATGATTTTTTACGGGTCACCGCCGTTGTTCGACAGTCGTACTGACCACACAACATATGAATGATAGTGACTTGCCACCAAATAGCAAGGCAGACCACGCTAAGCGCATGACAAAGCTTACATAAAAAGCAACATCCATAAAACAACTTATAGGATCCGAAGACCAGGGATGAGTAAAGACAAGCCTACACCGATCTGCGATCGCTGCAAACTTGTGGGGCAAGTGTTACACCCATATTTCTAAAACTATGTTAAAGGGCACAAAGTTAAGAGAGCTACCCTCACAATAAAAGTTAAGATGAAAAGAGATGAGATTGAAACAATCCAACTAGTACAACACAAAAAAACGGCTTGCGGTCACGACACCCGATCCAACCATAAGAACTGCAGCCAAAAAGAAAGAAGTTGCAATAAAACAAAATACTATGCTCATTAGACGAGCCACAAAGATATCAGATCTGCGCTCATCCCCTAGTTTCAATATTACATTTTATTGCTAAACCCAAACTCTGACATAGTTACAGGGAACAGGAAACAATCCACAATCACAATACACAGGACCAAAGTAAGGCATAGATACTGCACAACGGCAAAATACAACACATCTCGATTTGAAAGCTACACACAAACCAAAATACATGGACAATCGGACTGCACCATCAAAATCCCCAAAAATTATACTTTATTAACAGCCTTAAGAGTGGATTTGCATCGCACATACTGAGGGCTACTTATGTAGTACCGCAGGAGTCCAAAAGTGTTCCAAGGGCTGCACACAGTGCTACTCAGACTTCGCTCCAATGCAGATCCATACTTATGGGTAGATGGCCAAGATATAAATCACCTTTATCAATAATTCATGCAACAAGGGCAACTCAGATCATAATCAGCTCAGATTATAGTCAACTTAGATCGTATTTGCACGTATATCGAACTAACTCCCCAAGTTAAGAAAATCACGTACCTTAAGCCCAAAGTAGCTCAAGCTGATTGCACCTAAGTGCTAGGCAAACACCGCAGCATCATGCAAGTATCACGCACCAACCAGTACAACCTCATTCCAAATGTGTTGATAGTGCCCTAAAACTAATGAGTCACTCTTACTGTCCTCCTAAGGACCCGTATGCAAAGCTAATTCAAATTGGAAGTCTCTCGCCATGATTTCAAAGACTCCTGCCAAGATTTCAACCATTCCCGCTCCAGTTTCAAAAGTTCCCGCCTTCATCTCAAACTTTCCATCAAACACACATCAACAATCCAGATGCATCAAACAGACAATCTGAATGGATGACATCTGGCATGATCCAAAAGTTGAAGCACAACGGCAAGAGAAGGATTGTAGCGATCCGCATATATCTCAATATTATAAATAGAAAAATCACTGTAGTAAGAAGGGGACCTTTTACCCTTTCCACTTTTTAATACATTTAAGGTTTTATTGTACTCTCAGCCATTGAGATATGTACTGGAGAATAAAAGGAAAGAAAGAGATATTCCCACCCACCCCCCTCGGTAGACGTAGAATTCTTTAACATCCAAACCACATAAATTCCCTATGTTCTTTGCTATTTCGTGCATTTTGTTATTTACCTACCTAATTTTTAGTACCAAATCTTACCTTATTTGTGTCAGAATTAAATATTAGTTGGATTTGACATTTTAACAAACAGTTAAAGTGCAACTACCTGATTGTATAAGCTCCAGCAACATAATTACTGCTTAAAGGCAAATTTAATACTCCTTAATTTTGCTAATTCAAAATCATTAAGGTAATTAGTACGATAATTACTTCATCGTTAGTTTGATTGTTGTAAGATGAAAAATCTTAACAACGTTTTACTTTGGTGAATTGATTCGACCACGTTCTACTTCTCCTTTGTTTTCCGCTATTCTCCACTTATATATATATAATTTATAGTTTTCAAAAATTCTTAGAATTTATGGAGAAGAGAAAATGGCAGAGCTCCGCTCTTGATTTAGAAAATATGAGAAGAAGAGTGAGTGGATAGGCTTGTACTTATAGGCACTCGAATCAGTTACATTCGTTAGATTAGATTATATTAAATCTGGGTCATTCAGCCAAGGTTTATTATCATCCTCATCCAATGGTCAACCACTCTACCTCCACCGGTCGATCGCTAGCAGTTGGTCGGTCCTAATAAGGGTGTCGATTGGTCGATGTTTTATGTTAATTGTTGATTTCTTTTGGTTTGTTTCCTTATTCTATGATTTAATTTAATTTAATTTACTATAACGGTTACTTTAACGTTAAGTCTCCATTTAACATTAACTCAACCTTAAATTGATAATATTTATCCTTATACATTTTAAACTTTTATGATCTGAAATATTCGAACGTTAATAAATATTTGATTTGAACTCCGATCGTAAAACTTTATATGAAAATTGATCAAAATTTGCCACAAACACAATGGTGCAAGTTCCGTAGCCAAATTATTTGTGAAAATTCCATTTTGGTTTAATAATTATTTATTAATTCTTTTTAATAAATTGCCATTTAATTTTACAGGGTGTTACTAAAATACCTTAATTTAGTAGATTCATTATATGTGGGGTTCTACTAGGGTGTTTCGATACACAAATAAGGAAATTGGTCCTTGGTTATGCTAATGGCATTTTACGATGACGTGTTAGGGGTTGATCCAATAGCATCACAGATGATGGGGCGATAATGAGCTTTGGCCTCGATCCCAATAGTGTCATAGACCGTTTGATGATGGCTAGCTTGGATTTGACCTCAATTGTCACATACGATTTCAGCGATGATAAGTTGGGACTTTGGGCTAAATCATGTCACATTCGGTTTCAGCATGTAAGTTGAAACTTAGGGCTCAATCAAGTATGTACATTTCCTTCGTGGCGAGTTGAGAGTTGGGTACAATCATGTCGTAGTCAGATTTTGCATGTGAGTTAGGACTGTAGGCTCAATTGCTGCATACTTTCGACGATAGAGAGTTGGGACTTTGGACTCAGTCCTGTCGCAGTCGGTTTTTGCATGCAAGTTGAAACTTTGGGCTCAATCAACTGCTAATGATAACTTTGTGGCCACACTTCCTAAGAGGGTAGTTTGGGTAGTTCCCAAAAATATGATTAGGATTTTAGGCTTGTATAAATACCCCATATGTTCATGTAATTAAGCTCTTAGCCTCCTTTGAGCCTCCTCTTTAGTTAGTTTAGTTTGAGGCTCAAAAATAAATTACAAACTCTCTTTTCTTTTTCATGGCTACTTAGACATTTTCTTCTTTCATGTAACTTTCTTTTTATGCGAATTTACTTCATGTTCTTTTATTTCATGTTCTTTACTTTATGTAATTAGTGTAGTTTTTATTTCATGCAAGTAGATTAGCTTTTATTTTAGTTTAATTAGTTCTTTTCTTACTTTCCTTTCATTTTCCTCTTTGAGTTTCATGTTGAACTCTACATTTGTTGAAATAATAACAAATATGAGAGGCTAAACCCCTTCAATTTAGGGGTAATGAAGCTCTCTTAATCATGTAGATTCAACATTTTGCTAATTTTTGATCTCCTTTTGAGCTTAATGATAATAATTGATGTGGTTTAATTTTGTTGTTTTAGCTTTGAATTTGATAGCCTATGTTGTTGAAACCAAATATGTTATGCTTAAACAAACAACAAACACAAATTACCTCTTCATCTACATATGATTATGGTAATGAAGTGAATATTAAAATCAAAATTTAATGGTCTATATTTCTAATCAATAGTTAATAGATCATGCTTAGAATAGATTTTATTTTCAATTTCATTGTAATTTTCATAAGAGGTAAGAAATAGTTTAATGGGTGTGTTATAGTTTGATGGTTTATATTGGGCTAATTAATAGCACAAATATTCCTTATTTATGATAAACATGTCAATTAAGTTCACTAATGACCAAAAAAGAGATCATAGTTTCATATTGTGTTGATTTATGTGATCAAGAGAGTGGATTTATCTATAAATTGTCTTTTAATCTCATAGTTTTCATTCATTTTTGTAGTAGTTAGTTTTTACATATTTTCTAGCTTCAAACAATTTCAAACTCTTGGTTAATTTGATTGAATAGAATTTTAGAATCTAAACAATTCCCTGCGGATCAACCTGTACTCGCCACATACTAAAATTGTACGCCGTGCGCTTACGGTTATTTTAAATTTAAATTTGATCGGCTATTTTCTAAACCGATAGAGATTTAGCCGTCAAACAAGTTTTTGGCGCCGTTGCTGAGGAATTTTATTTTATTTTATTTTCTATTCTTTGAATTATATTTTTTGTTTGATTTTATTGTGTGTTATTTTGCATTTAAAAAAAATTAAAAAAAACAAAAAAAAATCTCAAAAACAAAAATTCCTTTTAAGCCTTTTGATTTACTTTTAAAAAAACACTATAGGATAAATATATGGTTTTGGTTATTAAATTGAATTTTCGAAAAAGTTATTTGTCTCAACAAAAATAAAAATAAAGTTTGATTACAAATAACTTTGGTTTAACAAGTATATTGGAAGATTCATAGGTGATAATTATGAAGTATATCCTAATTGAAAATCTTTGTTTAAATAAGTGGTGGATTTAAAGAAAATGATATAACATTTTTTATCTTCTAAGTTAAATTGTGCTAAGATGATTTTGCAAAACTCTCTCTTCAAAAGAAAAACAAAAAATATATATAAAAACAAAAAAACAAAAGAATTTTTTTTTGTATATATGTATATATTTTATTAACACCTTGAGTCATGTGTTCACACGCAAGTGTGTACACTCGCCATGCTCTGTACCCTTCTCACGTAAGCCTGAAAGGTAGTGCATGATCGGTATATCAGGCCTCAGTTTATCTGAGTTAGCTGTTTGTATATAAAAATTCTTTTATTAATAATGCATATAGTCGTTAGGTGTTCACACTTGTATGTTCACTTGCCACGCTCTATATTCCCCTCACGTAACCCCGAAAGGCAGTGCATGGGTGATATATCTGGTCTCAGTTTTCTGAGTTAGGCATATGTAAATACATTTAATATCAATAAAATTTTCAAATAAGAGAGTAAGCAATTGAAATCCAAGCACTGCTTTTACTTATTTGATTTGACTTGTTATTCAAAGGAAATGAAAATACCACTTTGAAAAACTTTGATTATCAACTAAGGATCCATTTCATAGTTATATTGTGTTATCAACCGAAACAACGAGTCAAACTAGAATCTATTTGTTATGATAACTTAATTTTTGTTGGAAATTTTGACAAGTAAAAGGATTTAAATTTCTTGATAATGACTAGAATTTATATTTAACTTATTAGTGTCGATTTAAAAGTAAATCCTTCATTTGTAAATATTTTCAAAATTTTGCATCCATATCTTTGAAAATAAATCTTGCATTTAGGAAAATTTTCACTTTGCATTTGGATTTTCTGGGTAGTATCAGCTGAAAACCCTCACGAGACAACACTCGTCCTACTAGGGACACCTAGAGGTTTAACGGCTTGTTGCATACGCTCAATGCAATCGTGTTTTCTACGAAAATGGATTTATCTTAGTTTTTCTTTATTCGAGGACCAATAAAAAGATAAGTGTGGGGGTATTCGATGTGCACGTAAATGTGCATATTTTTACTTCCATATTTAATCGAATTTAATTAAATAAATGAGCATATAGGGTGTTTTAACAAGTTTAAACCAAAATTCAAATTATTTTCAAATCATTATTTATTCATCTTCATATATGGGGAAAACGGTCATTTTGTGCATATATTAATTTGAGAATATTTATTTCCACATTTTATTTTTATTTGTAGGAAAATTGGATGGATATTACAAGAGGCTTCATGGAAAATATGCATGCACAAGAGAATACAAGCAAATGAAGATGGAAATAATTCATTTCAGGACAACATGGAGGACCCCACCTACCCACTTACCTTAATCTACAATTAGAAGCTAATGTACAAGTTAGTGGAGCTAAAAGTTTCATGCACATTTAAATGGAGGATTATCTCATGCTAATGATAACTTGGTGGTCACACTTCCTAAGAGGGTAGTTTGGGTAGTACCAAAAAATATGATTAGGGTTTTAAGCTTCTGTAAATACCCCATATGTTCATGTAATTAAGTTATTAGCCTCCTTTGAGCCTCATCTTTAGTTAGTTTAGTTTGAGGCTCAAAAATAAATTACAAACTCTCTTTTCTTTTTCATGGATACTTAGCCATTTTCTTCTTTCATGTAACTTTCTTTTTATGCAATTTTACTCCATGTTCTTTTATTTCATGTTCTTTACTTTATGCAATTAGTGTAGTTTTTATTTAATGCAAGTAGATTAGCTTTTATTTTAGTTTAATTAGTTCTCTTCTTACTTTGCTTTCATTTTCCTCTTTTTGTTTCATGTTGAACTCTACATTTGTTGAAATGATAACAAATATGAAAGGCTAAACCCCTTCAATTTAGGGGTAATGAAGCTCACTTAATCATGTAGATTCAACATTTTGCTAATTTTTGATCTCTTTTTTTGCTTAATGACAATAGTTGATGTGGTTTAATTTTGTTGTTTTAGCTTTGAATTTGATAGCCTATGTTGTTGACACCAAATAGGCTATGCTTAAACAAACAACAAACACAAATTACATTTTCATCTACATATGATTATGGTAATGAAGTGCATATTAAAATCAAAATTTGATGGTCTATAGTTTTAATCAATAGTTAATAGATCATGCTTAGAATAGATTTTATTTTCAATTTCATTGTAATTTTCAAGAGAGTTAAGAAGTAGTTTAATGGGTGTGTTATAGTTTGATAGTTTATATTGGGCTAACTAATAGCACAAATATTCCATACTTATGATAAACACATCAATTAAATTCACTAATGACCAAAAAAGAGATCATAATTTCATGTTGTGTTGATTTATATTATCAAGATAGTGGATTTATCTCAAAATTATCTTTTAATTTCGTAGTTTTCATTCACTTTTGTAGTAGTTAGTTTTTAAATATTTTCTAGCTTCAAACAATTTCAAACTCTTGGTTAATTTGATTGAATAAAATTTTAAAATCTAAATATTTCCCTACGGATCGACCCGTACTCGCCACGTACTAAAATTGTACGCCGTGCGCTTGCGGTTATTTTTAATTTAAATTTGATTGGCTATTTTCTAAACCGATAGAGATTTAGCTGTCAAACAATTCTACACGCTATTCATGACTATTGATATCGCAAGTTCTTAACATTACACGGCTTTATTAGTCATTAATGCTTCCTATTTTGTTATTATTCTCTTGTAATTTCTTGTAGTTGTAAGAGAAATATACAGTCAGAGAACTTCATAGTGGACGTAGGCAGCTTTATCAAACCACTCTACATCTTGTGTTATTTATCTTTCGGTTTGTATTGAACTCCTCTTGTTCCATTTTAAGCTTAGTTAATAACAAGTAACCTTTGCTCTTCACAACACATTTCATTTCATTATGAGGTTGGCAAGGAAACTAGCCAAGATATATCATTAAACTGATTCAGCTCAACTGTCACGCCTAAGCCATGCACAAACTTTCGCAAATGAAAAACATGGAATGTGGTTTGCACGCCCGCCACGTTCTAAGGTAAGTCAACTCTATAAGAGAGGTTTTGAATGCTCTCGAGTGTTGAAAAGGACCTACGAATGTCAGTGCCCACTTCCGCTTAGTACCAAATCGAACAATATTCTTCAGTGGAGAGATCTTAACAAATACTGTATCGCCAATAAAGAACTCTAAATCACTTCTTCTCTTATTAGCATAGCTCTTCTGCCTATCCGAAGTAGTTGTCATTCGTTGTTGAATGATCTAGATCTTCTCCAAATTCTATCTAACCATATCTAGCCTAAGTATTAGTTTTCTACCTACTTCCCACCAACACGAAGGAGCATTGCATGGTCATCCATATAACGCTTCAAATGGAGCCATATCGATGCTTGACTAATAACCGTTATTGTATGAAAACTTTACTAAATGCAAATGATCATCCCAGGAGCCTCCAAAGTCGAGAAGACGGGCTTGGAAGAGATCTTCCAAAATACAATTCCCTCTCTCAGTCTGCCCATCAGTTTGCAGGTAATAACCTATACTGAAATGTAGTTCTGTCCCCAATGCCCTATGCAAACTCTTCCAAAACCCACTAGTGAATGAAGGGTCCCGGTCTCTCAAAATGCTCTTCGGCACACCATGAAAGCGCACAACCCACTTCACATACAACTTGACCAATCTGGAGGTCATTCTACTAGACCTTACGAGTAAAAATCTAGCATCCATCGTCAATTAATTAATTATGACCTAGATGTATCATACCCTCCTCCTGTCCTCAGCAATCCATCGATGAAATCCATCAAAACATGATCCCACTTCCACTTGGGAATGCTAAGCGGTTGTACTAAACCACTCGGCTTCTCCTGCTCTACCTTTACCTATTTGCAGTTCATACATTCGAGATGAATGCCCCAACGTCCTTCTTTATTCCTTCACAAAAAAATTGTCTGTCTCATATCACGGTACATTTTATTTCCACCAAGATGAAGTCAATCTCGAATGATGGTACTCTCGTAGCACCTCAGCCCATCGACATTAGCCATAAATAATCTCTTATCCTTATGGAGCCAACCACTATGGTTGAGCCCGACCACTTCATCTCCTTAGACGGTACTCCTTCCTCTATATTTACCATGATCCTATTAGTCTACCATCTCACTTTTGACCAGTATCGATCCACTCAATCAAAGTAGTCTGATTGTCATGCTAGCAAACACTTTCAGCTCTAGTACACATCGAGGTCAGAAATCATAGCCAGCAGTAAACTGCTTCCACTCTAGGAACATCGCTCTCAAGCCAGCATGTCTTCTATTCAAAGCATCAGCGGCTGCATTTCCCTTACCATGTATATAGGAAATGACAAAGTCGTAGGAAGCAAGGAAGTCTAACCATCGCTTCTGACGAATGTTAAGGTCCTTCTGTCAGAAGAGGTACTTCAATGATTTATGTTCCATATACTCGAACCTCTCTCCAAGTAAATAATGCCTACATATATTCAATGTGAACACTATCCCTGTCAACTCCAAATCTTGAGTTGGAAACTTTCTCTTGTGTAGTTTCAGCTGCCAACTAGCATATGCGACAAACTTTCCCCTCTACATCAACAACTCATCTAGTCCAGTACTACAGGCGTCTATGTATACTATCAATTCTTCTTTCCCACTCGGAATGACCAACACCGGTACACTCGTTAACCTCTTCTTCAAACTCATGAAAGCCCACACCCTGTGTCCCAAACAAAAAGTCTGATTCTTCTTTGTTAGATTGGTTAATGGCACTGCTACCTTAGAGAAGTCCTTGATAAAAAGATAATAATATCATATCGATCCAAGGAAACTTCTCACTTCCATAGCGGTCTTGGGTCGATCCCAGTCATGTACTCATGCAATCTTTGCAGGATCTATAGCAATGTCGTACTCAGAAACATTGGGACATAAAAATCGCACTTCCCTCCTCCAAAAGTGACACTTTAAATACTTCACCTTTAGTCGACGCCTCCTCAATACCTCGAGCATAGCACTCAAGTGCTCCTTATGTTCTTGCTCTCTCTTCAAATAAATAAGAATACCATCCATGAACACAAGTACAAACTTCTTTAATTAATCCCTAATAAAACTGTTCATAAGGTCCACAAAATATGTCGGTGTGTTGGATAGCCCGAACGGCATAACGAACCATTCTTAGAATCAAGATGGCTTATGAAACACTATAATTGGCACACTCTCCCTCACCAATCTCAATTGATGAAACCTCATTGCAAGTTCCAACTGAGAGAACATGCTTGCATCATGGTGCTGATTGAACAAGTCATCGATAAGCGAAAGTGGATACTTTGTCTTCTTTGTTACCCTATTCAGCTCATGGTAGTCGATACATAACCTTAAAGAGGCATCCACCTTCGCGGCGAATAGTATAGGTACTCCCCACTTTGATATACACAGTTGAATGTACCCTCGTCTTAATAGGTCATCCACTTGCACTTCTAGTTCCTTGTGCTCTTTGGGTGCCATATGCCTCAATGGCACAACAATCGTTCTAGATTCCTTTAACAAATCTGTACGGAATTCTATTTCCCACCGTGGTAGTAGTCGGGTCACCATCTCGAATATGTCCATATACTCCCAAGCTATAGGCACATATGACAACTCATCATGTAGGATCTTGAGCGAATACAAAAGGCTAACTATCACCTCATCACCAGGTGGGCATCCTACCTCCAATCTACACCCATTGCCCATCCTTATCATCACCAATGGCCTCTCACAATCGACCCCTACTCCATCTCCATAGCTAATCCATCCTAAGGATAATACTAAATCCCATGAGACCCAAAAAAAAGCAATCATAAACAAACAAACTTCCTTGACTCGATAAGGCTAAATCTCACCAAACCATATAAAGGCTAGTCAATCCTCCAACAGGGTTTACAACAATCAAAGGTCGACCAACTATCTTGGGTTTCAATCCCGACATATTTACCAAATCACTAGATATTAAGGAACATGAAGCCCCAATATCAAATAAAACATGTACAAGTGTATCAGAATAGAAAGCATACCCTGTATAACGGTGCTCTTCCCCTTCTCCTCTACCGATGGAGCACTCGACGAAGCTGGAACAGTGTTCAAAGCGTAAGCTAACACAACCTTCTTATATCTATGCAATTTTGGATTGTCCTTCTTGATGTCTCTAGGCTTGTTGCAATTGTAGCACTTCTTTCCTTCCGCCTTACAGTCTTTAGTAAATGACCATTCTCCTTATAATTATGGAAAGTAAGCTTTGCCTTTTTTATGGCCACCCATGTTCTGAAGTTTCTTCCTCTTATGTTGTTGTTCCACTTTATCTTGCCTCCCTCGCTTGCTTGTGGCTTTGGCTCATCCTTGGAAACAACCAGCCTAGACTACGGATACAGACTTCTGTGTCAATGAGCTTTCTTCACCGACTTCTTAAAGGAATCATCGAAATGTCCCACCAGCTTATCTTTTAAGTAACCATCCAAGCCCATAGTAAACTTTACATT
The DNA here is from genome assembly GCA_030737815.1 of Allium fistulosum. Lineage (NCBI taxonomy): Eukaryota > Viridiplantae > Streptophyta > Magnoliopsida > Asparagales > Amaryllidaceae > Allium > Allium fistulosum. The sequence goes on along the minus strand of CM060902.1, from coordinate 368,526,422 downwards.
CTTCTAGAGCGGAGTATCGATAAAAGATAGACCATACTATGATAACATATCGAACTCAACTACGTACTCTAACATAGACATATCACCATATCTTAATTCACCAAACTTCTGGAAGAGCATCGACTTCTAGGCAGTCGATATATATTCTCTTTAAACCTCATCTTAAACTACATCTAGTTAATCTGATCCTCGAGAGTGGTAATCTTGATGGTGTTCACTCACTCCATTGCTCGCCCCTGGAGCTATCTAGAGGTTAGCTTCCTCTTCATCACATCCTCCAACTCCATATCCTCAAAAATGCATTCATGGGTGTCCAACCAATCCTGTAGTTCAGTGGCTAATTCTATTCTAAGAAATGGTTTGCCACCCAGAGTCGAATAACCCTTGTTTAGTTTGGCAAAGTCGGGCCTCGGTGCTTGCAACGAAGCACCACGACCGGCAGCTATAAAGGAGCGATTCCTTAGGAATTTTGCAGCATGTTCATCATCATGTTGCTAAACATAGCCGGCATACCAGGGTTCATAGCTGCTTTGTCGCCCACTCCCTATTATATGCCAAAAGTAGAGGTCCTAGCAACATTCCTCATTTATCGGCTCATTCTTATAAGTTGTAAAAAGAACGATCAGTTTCTCAAAAAGGAATAAGTGATCTCTGTGACTATAATTTAACTTATATTATACACACACACACACACTACTATATAGTTTCGAAAACCAAAATTTAATAAGCACACTTTCTTATATATTGCTTAATCCATGCTAAGGCTATAATTTGTACCTTATCTCTAATGAATTTATGTATCAACTTAGGTTTTAACAAGTTGACCTAAGTCGGAATTGCTTAACCTAAGCTCTGATAGCAAATATGATGACTTTCCTAAACCTCATGTACCCAATATACCTATAGAAGGCATTGTTGAGGTACCCGAATGATGCATGATGATAGTCAAGGATGTAAAGTAATGATAATCCAAAACACAGAAACTGTAGAATGTCTCACATATTAAATATAATAATCAAATAGATGTAAAACTGGCGAGATAGTGGTATAATCAAATGGATCACAAATCAAAACATCAAAGTGCAGTAGGTTCACAGATTATACAAAACTAATAATAAAAGAGTTTATACATCCCAAATCTCCAAAATAAACTCTATAATTGTGTAAAAACCCACCCCGGAACATGCCTAAATTTCGATCAAGAAAAGGCCCAATGAAACTTAGATCCATTCTAAGGTAAGCTATTGGTAGTAAAAAGAAATAACATTACAGGGACATAACTAAACTTTCAGAACTCACAGCGGATGGAACAAAATATAATAGTAAAATGCACCCATTTATTTCAAATTCATAACAATGTCAAAATATAAGATACCATCAAACTGGTGGTGGTGCTCCAGTGAAAGCATCCAGAGTTGGCTTTGCTAAGCTAAACAAGGAACATTCTAGCCTTAGAGGCAAACCATTCCTTGGAATGGAGTCGGTTGTAGAAATGTATGATAGTTGGATACCTATGAGCCTATCTTTGAAGATTTGTAGCTGGAAGATGCAATGAAGAGGAAGTTAGCATCTAGGCAACTTCAAGGTCACGCCATGGGATGGTGGAATACTATTAAGATTATTATTCCAGAAGATTGGTTCACTTGGGAGAAGTTTTGGGTAAGATTTGAAGAGAAGTTCACATGGCCGCCTAGAAGTTGGCATTGTTTAGGAAGTTTGCTGAGTTAATGCAAGGAGAGAAGACTGCTACGAGTATGTGGCTGAATTCGACATGCTGTAGAAATATGGTTTATCTTTCATTAATACCCCTTTAAAGAAGAACGAGAAGTTTATCATGGGTTTGGATAATTATCTGGAGGAGAATCCTGTGGGACATATTGAAGAGCCCTTCGAGAAGCTGGTTGAAAAGGCTTTGAGGCGCAGAGACTATGGTTAATACCAAAGGTTGAAGTTGTTGCTTCAAAGGAAGAACTAAAACCGCAAGCGAGCGGTGGAGGTAAGAGAAAATGGAATAACAAAGAGAAGAAGCAGTCTCGGGAAGAGGATGGCTAGAAGAAAGGCAGGTGGGAGCTGAAGTGGTTTAAATGTTGTAAGGTAGGTCAACTTAGCAAAAAATGCAGGACCCGAGGTGTGGAGAGAAGAAGTGCTTCATCTGTGATAAGACCGGGCACTTGAAGAGGGACTACCCAGAAGTGAAGAAGAATAAGTAGAGTGCTACTGTTTATGCATTGGATGTTGCTCCTACTTCATTGGTTGCTCCACCGGCAAAGATGAAAGAGAAGGGCATTATTTTTCAAGGTATGCTTTTTAATTTTTCTGTACCTATGTGTGTTTTTTGTTTGGTATAGATACGTTAGACCCTTCACATATCCAATGACTTAGTAAATAGGTTTGAATGGTGATTTGACCTAGTAGGTAAACCTTTAGTTGATTCAAACTTAGTGGTAGTTCGACCAACTTAATGACGGTTTGTTAAGGCTTAGTGTGTTGAGTCATGGATGTCTGTTTGGGGTTCGGTATTATTTGGCTTGGGATAGCCAAAGGGATATGGAACTATAGATTAGGTGTAGTAGATGACGGATTGGGTAGGGAGAGCAAAAGCTAGAGTAAAACGGCACACATGGGAGGGTATAGTTATGGTTAGCTTTGTGCACTCACTTGGGATCTCGCAAGAGGAGTCGTCCGAATGAAGTCAGACCGTCGCCATGTTGAGAGATGGAGTTTCATATCGACCTAGCGACCAGTGTTATATCTTCGAGGAAGATGGTACTCAATGGGATAGGAGAACTGGAGGTGCAGGAGAGTGACCCATTAAAGGGGTTCATTTATAGTGGTATATCCGAGTGAGGAGTGCTTGTAGTATTTGTATAGCGAGAAAACGGTTCTTTGTGATGGAGTGAAGCACTGGGAACTTAAGGAGCTTATACTGGTATTTATAAAAGATTTCCTTGCCTTCTAGTGAAGGAGAAGTACAAGATGCACTTGGGATAGCACCAAAGGAAATAAGGAAACATTCTAGTTGAGGAGTGTAGTTCCTAGTGCAGACACAATTTAGGTATATTATCGGTTATGATTTTCATCTGAAGAAAGAGTTAGTGCCAAGGATGCTGCCGAGTGAAATGAGAGACCCACTCTGATAGGGATGGAGAAATGTCTATAAGTATGAGGCAATGCAGCCTCAATCGAGTTTGCTGGCTCCGTATAGAAGATATATTGTTTATACCTGACATTGATGGACTTAGGGATCAGGTACTACGAGAGTGCCATAATTCATAATTAATGATAAATTACAGTAGGAATAAGGTATATTGGATAGACATCTTACTGAGAAGGGAATGATAAAGGGTGTTAGGATTTTGGTAAGTGGAAAAGCTTACGAGAAGTAATAAGGAAACTGGCATCAAATTGATTGGATGACATTAAGGTTGAACTAAGAGCGGCTTAAGAGGAGGGTATCGAAGTCGGAAGAAGTTCGACTAGAGTGAAAGCGGAGGCGATGATATGGTGGAGACCGAGGAGAATGTGGGGACCGATGGTGCAGAGCGCTTTATTGGTACAGTTTTCAGTGTATTACATTCATTTTCACTTGCGATGTCATATAGGATAGCCAGTATCTCGCATGTAAGGATAGGCATAGGTACTATTCGATTGCATGTTTGATGTATGAGATAGTAGCTTGTGATTATTTGGCATGCGGGATGGCTATGTATGAGTTTTCTTATTTGACTGGGTTTTCTAAGGCGAAATTCCTGAAATAGGTGAGACTATAATGACCCATACTTCACGTATCGGAGGATCGTAAAATATTATTTTTAAATTCATATGAAGTCGTATGACTATAACCTTTTTAAATGTTAACTAGAGATATTTTCCATCTTTAGAATTTATGTTGGACAGTTTTGACCTTAAAAATTTTGTAAGGCCTACAACTTATGATACGAGTTGAATTAGGGTCTGAAAGTTGAATTAGAGTCTGATACTACTTAAAGCAAATTGGGATGATGATTTCTCTTTCCGTGGAATGGTCATATTAAGAATTTGAACTTCCTTTTAAGAGATATGGCTATTTCAAATTCTAACTGGTTCTAAATAGATTAGCAGGTATTAGAGGGTGATTAGTGCAGTACATTATCCCAATTCGGAATTAGGGTTAATACCACTTCCTCCCAGCTGTCATTAGTCATTCATCTTCATTTCTAATCACCTCCTAACCTCCATAAATCCAAATTATACCTAAAAACCACATTTCTCCTTGTCAATTAGTGTAATTAGTGGATTTAAGAGAGGTTGGCAATAGTAGATCTGCTAGTTAGGGACTTTGGGATTCGTGTTGGGACTGCTCTACATCAAATTTGCTTAAGGATTTGTGTGCTTTGATCCAAGGTTAGTGATTTTACCTCTCTCACTATACTATGCTTATCTATATAGTAAAAATGTGATTTTTAATATGATTATTAAAGTTAAAATGTTTTAGAACTTAGGTCTGATATTAATAACACCCTGGGACGGGATCTAAAAAGATAGATTTGGATTTTAACATGATTTACACCATGTACCAAGCATAATAGCAATTTTATATAATTAGATTTAGGATGATTTATGCTTGTAAATCGTGTTTGGATGATCATATGCAATGTTTGGATGTTGTATGATGATGTTTGATGGTTGTATGGATTGCTTTGATGTGCTTGCTAGTTGTTTTGCATAGTAAGAATTGTAATATATTGTTTGGTGCAAATGACATCAAAGTGCTTGAAATGCGACAAAATTTGGATATGATTTTCTTGAAGCCTTGAGAGTCCATACAATAAGTTTGAAGTGAATTTTAGTTGATTTGGTGGCCCAAAAAGTGGTCATCAAAAGTGGTCGGTGGTGACCACTTGCTTTGAGTAAAAGAGGGAGCAACTTTGGGTCTTTTAGTAGCTTGCTTCTAGTTGAGCCTGGGAGGAAATAGGTTGGGGTTATGAAGGACTTAGAAAAAATATTCAACGGTAGAAAGTGGTCAGGACCGACCACTTTTGCTACGTGGTCTATGGATGACTGCTTCGGATCCAGGGAGAGGTGCTTTGGGTCATCAAGGCACAAAACAATAAGTCAAAGTGCTTTGATTTCATGAAATTTTGGGCTTGGCCTAAGTGCTGAGGGCTGACCACTTGTGTGCTTTATGATGAAGAATATGAAACTAAAGATCATATGTTTTTTAAATGTTCTTATAGAAAATATATTTGGGCTATATACAAGCTAAAATTGAAATTATTACCTTCGCCTAACCCAATACTAAAGGATGAAGTAGCTGAGCTGATTTCCAGATTTAACCACAAAGACCAAATCCACGATGCTGCTTTTGCAGCTCTAACTACAGCGGTTTATTTCATTTGAAACGAAAGAAATTCTCAAATCTTTGAAGGAAAGAAAACCGATAAAGTTCAGAAGTCAAAAGTTATTAGAAAGGAAGTGGTATACCTGGTAAGGGGAAATGACAGTAAATCAGAGAGAAACGATAGCAATCTTGAAATCCTGAGTGGATGGGGGATTAGACTTAATTATGCTAGATATAAGAGTCCCTGTAGCTCGGCATCATTGAAATAGATTAGGGTTGTAAGAATGAGTTTAAGCTACATGCAGAAGGAAGTAGTTATAAGTGAAGCAGATCAGATATGTTCAAATGATCCATCTTACATTAGGCTGAACAGGACTATTGTGTTTATTTATTTTGTATATCCTTTTGTCAATGAATAGAAAGTATGTAAGTTAATATATGGAAATTGTATGTACTCTTTTTCCTTACAAGGCATCCAGTTAGGTTAAGGGTTGTAAGGTTTTGACGAGGTATATAATGGAAGTATGTGATTGTGTTTTAGTAACAAGAGTGCCGATTTTCAAAAAAAATATTAATACATATATATAATAAAATCATATTAAGATAATTTATGTATCATATTAAGTTCGACCGCAAATAAAAAATTATATTATTTTATAATTATTTCTATATATTTATAAATTGTTTCAAAGGAAATTTTCGTTAATCTTATGTTATTTAAAATATTATGATATCTTTACTATAATTTTTAATATAATATGGGTGTGTGTGTGTCTTTTCAATTTATAGTTCAAGAATTATTTTTAAACTGTTTTACTAAGTAAATATAATAGATATTTTGAAAGGAAATTTGAATTTCAAATTTATTGACTATGCAAAATGATTTTTTTTATTTAAAAAAATTCAAAATTAAATTTAGACATATTTTTTGAATTTTTTTGGACAGCAATATGAATGTAAATGACGAATGTGTCTATTGTGGTGTAAATCCCAATACCTACACACGCACACATTAACTGTATATGTAGTACATATATGTTGCATGTGCACAATGCACAAATAAGTATATTTGGATATACTCAATTTAAATTTGAATTTGAATTCAAAATAAATCCATGATTTAATTAAAAAGTGAATTAAAATAGGATAATTTTTATATAAATCAATTTTTGATTAGATTTAAAATCAATTTAAACTTCATAGGCCCAGCACGATCTAATTTAGAGAAAACAATTTGAAATTTACCATATTTGCTTGTTGCAACCCAGCCCGGTTCCTTCAACTACTATGCTTTAACAAAGTCCATAAAGGCTATAATATTTAAATTGTTTAAATATTACCGAGGGTTGAGTTCACACTTGGAAGACAGATAACCGTAACTCTCAGTTTTCAACTACTAATAATTTATTGAAATAACTAATAAAAATTATAAATTATTATTATGGAGAAATAAATATAATGGTTATATTAATTAATTAATTATTATTAAAAGGCCTAAAGTTAATTAATAAATATGTGATAGTTATATATTTGTCTAAATTTTTTAGGCCAATATAATAATAATATGTGTGTGTGAGTTATTTTAGTACTTGAAATTTTTTTAAATTGTTTTAAAATAAGCTAGTCAAAATTTATGCGGGTTTAAATTAATTAAACGAGTTCGATTAATTTAGAGAGATAAGATCTCACTTATAATGGGTCGTATCTTGAATAGTGGATCTGGGTGAAATATTTCATATAGTTATTAGTTCTATAAATATACTTTGATGCCACATTCTACACACATATAAATTTATTATCTGTCTCCAAATAAATTATATTTTGATGGTGGACTTTGCAGCTCCATCACTGAGTTAGGCAAAATTTCTCTTAAGGCAAAGCCGATGGTTCAAGGTGTATTCGACTAATAGGATTACCAAATAAATTTTCTTTCACGATAACTTTTCAAAATCGATTTATAAATTTGTTTTAAATTAAATGTTTCTTTAAATAAAAAAAGGATTTCTCTGAAAAAAGGGAATTTTCCCTTTCTTTGTGTACATATTACATAAGTATCACGGTGCACCATCACAATGTTGTAATGATCGTCAACGTAACTGCAGCCAATGTCATCGATTGGATAGAGAATGCATTGGCGACCATCACGACAACTTTAATGACTAGAGACAGGGGCAATCTAGATCTCAACTTCAAATATCATAATTAGGGTTTCGTTGAAGGTTGATCGGACATGGCATTGATGGCATCATCAAATTTGGCTTGGCGTGAGGAGTGTAGCGGAGATATCAGCAACGTCGTTGGTGGGCGATCGAGGTGGCAATAAAAAATAATATCACCATTAGCCCTGCTCCTAGAGTTTCTCAACCGTTGGAAGACGAAGGTAATTTTGTTGATATAACCCTTAACTTTTTAAAATTACAAATTGATCCTTGAATATTCAAACTAGTATAGTTATCACATAAGAACTCCTTTTTACACACCACTTACGTTAATGAGTACGTAATTAAACTCCAAGCACATTAATATTATTCGATAGCAAATCATATGCATGTATCTAGTATTGTAAATCAGACATTTTATTATTAGTATTACCATTAAATAAATATATACCCATCGATACATTAATAAATATTAATATGTAAGACATTATTTGTTTGCTTCAAATATATTATATTTGAATTAAATAAATTATAATAATTTACATGTATAGTTTCAACTTATGAAATATTAAATTTGAACAAGTGTTACTCAAATTTGAAATAAAATTATTTTATTTTATCAATTCTTGTTATTTATATATTTGTTGATAGTATAATTTATATATGTATGTATGTATGTATGTATGTATGTATGTATGTATGTATGTATGTATGTATGTATGTATTATTTAATTAAATTTATAATTTAATAAATATCATTTATATTGGTCATAAATTATCCCATTGAGTATTTTCAGATAAATAACAACATTATAATTAAATCGATATTGCTATTATAAAGATAGTGTAATACAAATTAAAATTAAAATTCAAATCAGATTCATCCTATAAGAACATTAATATGATTTGATATTAACAACATTATTTGTAATACCACTGTAAAAGATCTAGTGTATAATGAATTAGAAAATGAATCGTTTTGAAATTCACCCCTTTTATCCTTCTGCAAGATGCATTGGATCCAACACAAACTATAAAAATAATTGTTATCTCGCCTTTATCCCGGCTATAACCAGGCTGATTGGACAAGTTAGACTCGATGATAAACAAGGCAAGCAGTTCAGAGAGGCGATAATAAAGTCTAGAGATCAAGGATAGATGACAATATGAAGTAATGATCAAGCGAACCAAGAGATAGACTCTACAGAATATTCTAAGTATGGAATAGCGCTTCCCCTAGGTAGGGGATCGAATCAGATCACTATGGTTATGAACAACTTGGATCAGCAGTTCAACTCAACCAGAATCGATTGATACCTCTTAAAATCTAAAAGCAACTATGCAAACAACTTTGGAAACATGAAGCTAGCATAGAAGGGGATCCTACTGATCGATCACGACTCGCCACGTGGCCAGGAAGATAGATTGGCCCCAATCGTTCAACATTGGGAGTTAGGCCTTGAAATTTTTTGGGTGACCTCGCCTACATCTGGAGATTCTGTCGGTGAATTTCAAGAAGATATTTGATCGTCTACACCTATAAATACATGGTTCATAGCTCATTTAAAGGATTTTTACGTTGTTGGTTTCTTTATACTCCATTGTAATTACGGATTCCTATCTGATCCCTCTTATACTCAGAAATTCAAGTCATTAATAAAGTTATCTCTTCAAAGTGGATGGAGGCACTCAACGCTGAACCACTATAAATCTCTTTTTCTTTGCTTTTTGCTTGTATTCTACTTATTTACTCTGTGCTAATTTTGTTTACTTCATTTATTTCTCTACACGTAATCTATTGGGTGTTTATGCCAACTTTGTTTGCAAACATTTTAGTGCTTTCACTAAGAGAGAATTCTCAGCCTGATTGGATCTCATCATCTACTGGTGGATTCCCATATCTACGAGATAGATCCAAATTTCTGGCAACGAGTTTCACTACTATTTAGATTTAAGAAGATCTAGTAGCCATGGCCAGAGGAAAGTCTAATATTTTCTGTGTTATTGTAGGAAATGACGATGCTAGTGTTCAACAAGTTGATCAAAATGCACAACCGACAGTTGTCGATGCCCAGAATCCAGCTGAATATATCACTAGAGCTGATTTTGAAGTCCTAATGAAGGAACTGATGGATACCCGTCAACAGCTCAATCAGCAAATCAAGGCTTACATCGACCTGATGAACCAATTGAAAGACCAGCGTGGAAAGACAAGGAGGGAGCCTACTCCATATTCAAGATCGGAAAATTCCTTCTCATCTGATGACTATCACCGAAGCAGATGCCGTAAAACGAACTCATACACACCTGGAACATCAGGATGAAATTAGGCGATCGGCCAAGGTCGACTAGTGTCGAACCCCCTAGGAGGTTTGGCAATGAACCCTCCAGTCAAGAGGGAATCAGTATGTAGGTGGAGGTGCTTACTCTGGAAGTGTCGCGATCAATCAAAGTGTTGGTGCTCAGGCAAACGTGGTTAAACTGCAGCTAAGAGATGATGATAGAACTACTACTTAGGAAATGGATTAAGAGCAAGTGGAGCCAAGGCAACGTGGCCCTGCCCGAAGGCATGGATCGGGTCATTCACATGAGGTGGAGCACGACTACCGCCTGGCACCAACTTTCCAAACACTAGACTTAACAGCTATAGTGAGGCAGCTAGTGAAAGAAAGTCAAGGCTTGACCAATGATGATTGGACTCTCTAGAAGTCATACTCCATCCACCGACAACATTCTACATGCCGAATACCAACGAAGGTTCCATATGCCTACAATGCCTGCATATGCGGGAAAAACCAACCCTAGACAGCATCTCTTGAAGTACAAATGACACATGGACTCCGCCCGAGCCACCGATGTAGTCAAGTGCAAGTATTTTCCCATTTTTCTAGAAGATGTTGCGACCATGTGGTTCAACAAGCTGCCACCGTGGTCAATCTCTTCATTTGGTGAGTTAGCAAAGAAGTTCCTAGAGCAGTTTCGATGCACACGACTTGCCCAAAGGATGTAATGTCACTCTCCAGCTTGGTCCAAACACCGGAGGAGTCACTAAAAGATTTTCTGGAAATGTTTAATACAGTTATTACTGAAGTTAGAAATCCAAATGATGATGCAATACTCATGCCGCTAACTAGGGGAGTCGACCTTGATTTTGAGTTTGACAATTGGTTAGCAGGAAAGTCTCCTTCTCATTGGACTGTTTCTTTACAAAGGCGGCTCAGTTTTTGAGGAAGGAGGAGGCAAAGTGAAATAGGAAGAGAGATGTAGGCGCAAGCGCCGAGGGAGTACAGAGTAATGTGGCAGTAAAGCAATCCGGTGATAGTTTCGGAAAAGTTCAGACCAATGTTCAGAACAAACCAAATAAGTAGGAGAAAGGTGGTGATAGAAACCACGACCAAGATGGGATTCCGAGAGAGGGAAGCCGAGGATCCCATCGTTCGATACAGACACACCATTGAATACGTCGCTAGAGAATGTTTACCTATCGACCTGTAACATCATGCGGTATAGGAAACCACCTTCGAAGGAACCGACGAAGATGCAAAGACGGTTCGGAAAGTATTGTAGATTTCATGAGAGTTATGGACATAACATGGACTAATGTCGCTACCTCCGTGATGTTATTGAGAAGTTAATTCGAGAAAGAAAATTGCAGCAGTTTGTTAAAGCTCCACAGGATGGTGAGTAGGAGGCATCCGACCCCAATCGAGGACAAGCTCCGCCTAGTGGTGAAGAACCTCGGCGAACAACGGGGAGATTAGTTATTAATACCATTGTCAGAGGACCACATCCAACCGATAAAAGCTGGAATGAGATGGAGCATTATGTGAACGCTATCAGACATGTTGATATTGAATGTTGCATGAACACGGAGGACGGTGCTCTAGCAAAGCAATAGCAAACTATGATAGATAATATCGTATTTCGAAGCAGAGATGTGGACAAGGTGGAAGCCCCTACGATTGACTTGATGAAAATCTTAGTCATGGTTGGCCCCGCCTTAGTGAGAAAGATTCTAATTGATCACAGAAGTTCTGTGAATATTATTTTCAAGAAGGCATACTACCAGATGTTACTGGAAACCAAAGATCTGAAACCATACAAAGCCCATATTCATGGCTTTAATAGTATTGCAACTGAAGCGGTAGGCTATGTCGAGCTACCCGTGGAGTTAGGAGATGCAACCGAAGGAGAGTATAGGTGTTGCGTTTTTTTGTGATGGATATGAACTCTCTATACAGTGCTTTTCTGCCCCGACCGGCCCTTGCTGACTTCAGGGCAGCTATCGCCCCTTGGTGCTTAACACGAAAATTCCAGACATAGAATGGCATGGGAATTATCCACGGAGATCGGGCGACTGGACGTGCCTATTATATGGCTGAGTTGAGAGACACTCAGCGAAGGGGGGAAAGAAAAGGAGTGGTGATTCTGCATCAAAACCAATGAAACCTAGCAATCGGCATCCGAGCCTTGGTTCAGGCACCATAGCTGGTTCTATAAAGATATAGATCCAAAAGATGAAGAAGAGAAGCCCAAAAAATCCAAGGCTGCACTCGCTGAGCTGACGGTCGACCTCACGGTCGGCCACGACGACCCATCATGGGTCCTGAAGATCGGATCACAGCTCAGTGCAACGATGATGAAGGAAATAGTTGGCTTTCTCCGAGTGAATCTTGTTGTGTTCGCTTGGACCCATTCTGACATGTGTAGGATCTCACCGACTATTGCAGGGCATGCTTGAATATCTACCTGAGGCATATCCGGGTGAAATAAAAGCGACGCGGCATGGACCTGGAGAGATCAGCTGCACTCAAAGAGGAGGTGGATAAACTCAAGAACGATAGGTTTATTTACGACGTCCTCTACTCGAAATGGGTATCTAATCCAGTTGTGAGAAAATTTAATGAAAAGCGGGGGACCAGCGTCGATTACTTAGACCTGAATAAGGCGTGCCCGAAAGACAGCTTTCTACTTCCGAGAATCGACCAGCTGGTAGACTCTACCACTGGACATGAATTGCTTTCATTTGTGCATGCATACTCCGAATATAACCAGATCCTGATGCACGTCCCCGACCAGGAACAAACCAGCTTTATTACTGATCTGGGGTTGTACTGCTATGTTGTGATGCCTTTTGGACTTAAGAACGCTGATGCTACTTACCAGAGACTGGTAAACCGGATGTTCAAAGACCGGATTGGGCAATTAGTGGAGGTATATGTAGATGATATGCTCATGAAGTCACGGCGATAAAATGACCATGTTAACCAGATTTTTGGTCAACACCCCAAATAATGCTTTCAATAGGAAAGAGAAGGTTGCTTAAGTTGAAAGGTACGTTAGCCTAGATAATAGCTCCTACGCTTTACTCCCATAAATGATATATTTGGACTTGAAGATCACGATGTAGGCGTAAGGTTTAATCTTTTAGTCGGAAGGTTATTACCAGAGGTATACTTGTTTTGAACCATCGTGACGCCTTTCTCTACAGCTCTAATGGAGATTAATAACCAAATGTTATCTTTCAAATTTGTGCTCTAGTGATTTCGAAAGGTTTGGATGACTGACTCATTTGGCAACAAGGTGAGGAATGGAATCCTGAGTAATATATGAAGACCTTTGATCTTATCGAAGAGTTTATTTACTCTGAGGAAGTTGAACTTGATCTGGTCGAAAGGTATTAGAATTCTAACTACGGATTGAACTTTATTTTCCTACTCTTATATTGTTCTGAAGGGTTTGAGTGGTTGGCTGATGACGCGGAAGGTTTGACTGCTACTAGGATATAAGTATCTACCTATTTTTGATGAAGCAACTCGATTACAATGTCAAAAACCCCGAAAGGTTACTGCTTATATTAATCCTGATTGACTATTGGCCCTATCGATGGACGGAAATAGAAAACTCGATATCTTTCTTTGCTTGAAATGATAACTTCAATCAATTAATCTTCAGACCTATCGACCAGAACCTTTCAAGAGAACTGAACCTGCAAATTGGTATTAAGGCAGCAAAAGGATAAGCAATCTATAAAACGGTTCACAAAATCAGAATACTTCCCTTGCCATCCATCATAAGGTTTTACTTTTATTGAATTTCCCAAATTAAATCCCCAATTAGGGTTACAGAATTCTGATCAAGAAGTTACAAGATTTTCGAAAAATGAAAGGGAAAAGGTCCCCCTAAACTGGACCCCTTGGGTCCTATTTATAGATGTGGGTGCTATCTCATCAGCCATACGCCTTTATTTGGTACGGAAGGTTGCCTTTGGTATGTGGGTAAACCTTCCGGTCTTGCTTGGAAATAGTTTTGTGTACATGTTTGTAGGCCTCTCATTATCGTCGAAAGGTACGTTGATCGTGTATCACCATGGTGTGCCAGATGCTGCCGAAAGTTTTTTCCTTCACTTGTTTTCAAGAAACTGTTGCCTTTACTGGAAGGTCTGTTATATGCATAGCGCGTGAACTTTCCAATCCATCGGAAGGTTCATAGCCTTTGCGAACCCTTTGGCCATAGCAGAAGGCCGCTTTTTCCTACCCAACTATTGCCGAAAGTGGTATCTTCCCTGGGTGATGGCGGAAGGTTGTCTTCTATTGACTTATAAGCACTGCTTTTACCTAAACCTTCCGGTAACATCGGAAGGTGCCTTGCAGGTGTATTATCTGGCCTGAAAAGCTTATTGCGCTTTCGGAAAGGTTGGCGTGAGGCCACGTCTTTGTTTCCTCTTATTTGCTTCTACTGGAGGGTAAGCGCCTCCTGATCATTGTAGTATGACACTCTACTTTCCTATGAAAGGTCTTGAGCCGCTTCATATTATTGACTGCATCCCTTCGATCTCTCTGGATGGTCTGATCCTGCTCCTTTCTTTTCTTTCCTCTGTTTAAGCCCTCATGACTTAAGCGGAAGGTGAATTTTCTAAGTAACATTTGCCTCCCCTCCCCCCCATGCGAAGGGATGCACTTGACTTTCCAAGTCATCCTTCCTAAGAATCATGGAGCTTTGGCTTCCTCTTCCTGCAAATATAAATTCCAAGTTTAAGTAAAAGAGCCCTTTTAAACAATTTCATCTTTCCCAGAACAAGGAAGTCATTTTCAAACTTGATTTAAAACAAGGAGGTCATCTTCCTTCAAACGTAAGGTTTAGAACTACTCTTAACATCGAGTTAATAATATGGTCTGAGATTCACTTAAATTTTATTCTGGTAATTTAAAGCGTTCTGTTTGCCTCTCTAAAAGAACTTAATGTTGCAGCGCTAAACCTGCCGATGGGATCAAAAGGTGTTTTAGCTTTAACTTTTCCTTACTGTCGGTAAGTTTAAATGGCCTACTGCTTAATCCTACCGTCAACAAGCTTTTACTGGAATCAGAAAGTCCTAAACCTTCTGATTCCTTCCTGTTGTTCAAAATATCATATAGCTAAGTAACAAGTATATTAATTCATCTCCAACTGTACAACATAACTTAAGAATTTCAACCAAACATTCAAATATTCATATATATATATATACACACACACACACATATACTACTTCATACTACACTTTTTCAAAATGATCTATCACATTAACATCCTAAAATTAAACATCGAAAGTGACCAAAAAACAGCAAAATGTTTTTTTTCCTTTTTATTCTACGGCCTCCCTTGAAAAGGCGGAAGGTGTGGAGCTAAGTCAATGGAGTTGATGACAATGGGCTCAACCCATATTGGCTGATATGGAGGATAAGTTGTTAAAGCTGGATTCTCTCTCGAGACATCCCAGATGGTCAAATCCATCCAAAATGCGTTCGTAGCCAAGTCGAAAAGCAAAGAGTACGTTGCTTTTATATGTGGGTTAGGAAAATCTGGTTGCGGGTGAGAAGCATTACTGGATTGCACGCTAGCAACCTCTTCTGCTTCTTACGGAAGGTTTACGATGTTCAATGCAAAGCAACAACAAAAATGGGGTGCTTCTGCATTGATGAAATTGGGATGAATCTGATGGAGGTTGCAAGCAGCCGTTGATTCTTTTTTCTTTTGTTTTATTTGTTTTTTTAGAAACAAATGCCTGTATAACGAAAATTTGAGGGGAGAAAAGGCGGAAGACGAATGGCTTGTGTCAGTGATCTCGGTGCAAAAAATAAGATGTTATCTCGTTCTCTAGAATTCTTTCTTTAATGGCTTTTTTTGTTTTACATGATTACTGTTGTATTATAACTTAAAAATAATTTTTAGTTAAACCTTATTCGATAAAAATCTGCAAACAGCAGCCCTGACTCGACGTATTATTATTATTGTTTTCTTTTCCTTTCTCTCTTTTTTAGAAGAGTTCTAGTTTATCAATATAAGCTTGCTTTCAAATTTTCTCTTAGGTCCACTTTGTGTAAATCGGAGGGATGATCATAAATACACAACACGTAACTATTTTTATGTATATACATTTCTCACTGTGCATCTTGTATTTGGCTAGTTTGTAATAGGTTTCCCATATTACCTGTTTCTTGGTTTTAGTTACCTTAAGAGATCCATCTAGTCAACATACCCAATAGGGGAAAACCTTCTTCAAAAGTGACTTAGTATGGAGAATTATAAAGTAAATGGTTCCTGTACTAATTTTCAACTCAAAACGTCCATCTTAGAAATAAGAATTCAAAAGTTAATTTGGTACCACAAATCTACGCCCCACCCCGAGACCCACATTAACAAAGGGTATTACTGGATAATAATGTCTGCTAATGAATGAATAGGGCTGGTTAGGAGCGACCATCCATGGCTTTGCCTTAAACATCTATTAAATACGTCAATTTAGTGCTCTAAATTTTTTTCTTTCTCAATTGGATCGACATATTCAATAAATGCTTAATACAAAACTACAGTGGCTAATGGATCTATCAGAATAAAATACAACAACAATAAGTACAACATATCTGTAACAACCCGCAAATCCGTACCCCTTGAATTGACATTAATTTCCATTAATGAACTCAAGAAGAACGGAAATACGAACCATTTGGGTTAAAGAAGAAGAGGTAGAAGAAGAAAATAAAACAACAACAGAATCTAACCATCGCAGCGGAATAAAATATAATAGACAATAACAGATCTTTACACAAATCAAAACTATATCTGTTTATACAATACATCATCAGAGTATACATCAGAGTACACATACATACGATTGGACAATAATCATATCATGTCCTCAATATAACAGAGTACAGCAACCAACACAGCGGAATATATATATATAAACAAGTACGGGAGATACGTCACGCCATCCAGCTCATCCCTGAGCTCCACAGCATCATATCATGTATCCTATAATACTCGGACTGACCCGAGCATCATATAAAACAATAGCCGAGTCAGTCTGGAATACCAGCGTGAGGAAATCACACTCAAATTGATTATTAAAGTTTCAAAATCCTTTGAAAACAAAATCATCTCGTAAGACCACGCCACAAATAAACATGTCAGGTTTTTACCTTATGATAGCTAAAACACTTTTTATCAAAATCCTCTGATATTATAATAGGGTCTATATACAAATACTTATTAAAATAGCCGAAATTGTTACATTCATTAAATTCAGCATACTAGCCACAAAGTGGGTAATACAAACAAATACCGTACAAAGCACGTAGGGAGAATGGATTTCCATCAATGACTAGGCATTGGGGTACCACCTGTCACAGTACCTGGTCTAGATCAGCGTACCGAGGACCCACCCTAAGTCCCCTGCAACACAAGGCCGGAACCATCCCTTACTAGATGATTCCGAATAAAATCACCCCACGGTTGTGATCAGCAACCGCACCACTAAGCCGAAATAAAAAGGGACATCTAGACAGGGATGACCTTACCCTCCAGTGGGAGCTACCCACGAAGCCTTGCTGCATAACCCCTGATTTTCAGTCATTCCCGGTTGATGAGGCTTGAGGCTAAGCGTTACCTTTTAGAACATATCCCTTAGAATGCCCATCGTCCGCTGACGATGTTCCGAAAGCATTCATCCATACAAGTCCGTCCCGGGTTCGAACGGAACCGAAGGCACTACTCCTACTACATCCATTTCGGAAATATCCTCAGGATTAGTAGCGACTAGCCCTTGCACTTCACTGCTCCATCTTCGACTCCGAAATCGTTTCCACAAAACGTACAAACCGGATCGAAGTGGTTTTCGAGAAATAAATCTCGATCCCGGTCTCTTCGAAACGATCAGCGTATTGGCCAATATTGATAGTCGGTTATTTAACTATCAATTAACATTCACAAACATCCATTCAACAACAAATAATTTTCCCCAAATTATTTATTTACCTCAAATATCCTTTCAAGATATATTTCCAAATTTCAAAACTCATTTGAAACAATTTCAAAAAGTTTCCGCTTACGGAATACATTTCCCAAATGTTTATTTCCTCTGAAACACCAAGTACAAAATACATTTAGATTTTAAAATATTTTAAAAACACTTTACTATAAATATGCTTTATAACATTGAAATTATAAAACTACTTTAATGCTTTATTAAAATATATACTTTAAGGATATTTAAAATAAAACCGCTTTATAAATATAAACTAAATTTCTCTTTTAAAACATAATACCAAATCACTTATATATAATTACTACAATAATAGATTTTTGAAAATACTTACCTTGGAAATTAACATTTAAAAAAACAAATTTTCTAAAACATGCTTTTAAAAAAAACATACTTAAAACTATTAACTTATATTTCAAATTGCTTTGAAAACGTACTTGGCTATCCAAGGAAATACACTTCTTTTCACATCTTTTAAAAATAAATCAACATTTATTTTTAAACCAATTCATATCCCTTTATAAATTCCCACCTTGAATTTATATTTTCAAATATCCACTGATATTTTATTTTACTTTATAAACCCAGTTTATAAATTCCAAAATCTCACTTCTCTTCAAAATTTTAATTCCAAATACTTAAATCAATTTGCAATTGATTTCCAACTCACTTCACTAGAAATAATTTTCTTTACTTACTTCATTTATTTCAAAAAAAAAATTATCTTTTAGGTTTATTTCTTTATTATGAGTTAAAACCCCTTTTAACTGAAAATACCAATTTCCAATTTCCAAAACTCCTTATTTATCCTTTAATTAAATTTAATCCTTAAATTCAAGAATATATTCTTTATCCTTAATATCACTTTAGTTTAAAGTTTAAAATTTCCCTTGTTAATTCAAAATTCCCTTATTCCAATTCACTTGAATTATTTTACTTAAAATTTACTCTTTTATTTCTTTCAAAATCCAATTCTATAGAATTTAATAACCCATTATACTTAGATATTCAATCCAACAATATCTTCCAATATTTCAATCATCAATAAAATCATCACAGGATATCAATATTCATAACACAGAATATCAAATAATCTAAATAATTTTGAGGAATCCAGTTGGATCCCTCCAACCTGTTTCCCTGCATCCACAAACGTTAGCACAATACCAATTTCACTTCGAGGTGGAATATCACGGTATATGGGTTTTATAAAATATCATCCGCTATTACGTGGCGTATAGGGTCTCATCCGCTATAAAATGCGGGAATATCAACTCCAATATATACTATATACTACTATATAATATATATCATATCCAATCAATTCAACCATTCAATCCAAATATTTAAATTTATCCATTTAAATTAAAATTAAAATTCAGCTGAGTGAGATTAACTCACCTTTGCTTCTTAATTTGCAATCCAAACCAACCAGCTTGTTTCGTCCAGATTTTGACCTTGAATTAACATTTATATGGTTTATTAATCTTTGAACCAATCAAAAATTTATTTCTTTAATTTAACTAATAATTAGCTTTAAGCTAACTCCTTTTTAAATAAAATATTTTCTAATCACCGAAATAACTACATAAGTTAGCCAAACAAATTAATCACTAAAAGAAATTAGCAAATTGTATTCTTATTTTCCATTTCCCCTAACTGTAACCTTTCCTTACTGTAAACTTCTAAAAATCTAAATAAACAGCAAGTCAAATTAAACTTTTACTTAACATAAATTTTCTATTTTCAAAATCTTATCTTTGAA
Organism: Allium fistulosum; assembly: GCA_030737815.1. NCBI lineage: Eukaryota > Viridiplantae > Streptophyta > Magnoliopsida > Asparagales > Amaryllidaceae > Allium > Allium fistulosum. The sequence continues at coordinate 368,506,875 of CM060902.1, read as the reverse complement.
TATATTATTTTCTGTTTAAGCTATATATAATATAAATCTGAATAAAAATGTACTCATATACAAATAAAGTTAACTGCTTCTTTTTTTTATAATTACCAAAAGTAGAAATTTTCCATTACTGTAAAGAAAACTTCTCCTTCACTTCCTATGCATCTTTGTGAAATAAAAATTAATCACTCTAAATTTTAGATAACTTAAATTAAATCAGAAAAATACCTTACTGATAAAGAAACGAACCCATCTCCATCGACAAACCTCTACGAACGCGGCCTCGAAGCCCATGAGCTTGCGACCCGCCACCATGAAACATAGTCGAAAGAAACGCACCCTCGTCCAGCCCATTCACACGAAGTCTCGACTTCGGCTTCGACTTCCCCCCCTTCTCTCCTATACGCGATCTGAACCCTAGCGTCGCGATCGAGTTTCATCGCAGCTCGAAACGAGAACAATCTCACGAGCCACCATCTTCGGGAGACCCTCGCTTGCCTTTAAGAAAACTCGTACGATTAGATTTCGAACAAAGGAAGACTCGACTTTGATTTGGTAATTCATTTCGATCGATCGTTTATACAGGGAGGACGAAAGGAATGGGATGCGATATGAGGAGGGAGAATAGATCTGTTTTCAATTTGAAGAGGGTGAAAAGGGATTCACATGCCATATTTCAAAAGAAGGAAGTCGCGTTCCTTTTTGATTTGGCTTCTCGATTTTGAACAAAAAAAGAAGATGTCGTGCTTTGCTAAAATAAAAGATGGGATGTTGGCGTGTTGAGGAAGGAATAGCTACAGTGTTTTGAAAAGAGGTGAGATATTTCTGGTGTGAAGATGTTTGACTATTCAACAACAAACAATATATAGTATTATTTAAATTTAAACGTCTCGAAATCGCAACTCAAAATTTTGACATTCTATCGAGGTGTGCCGTCAGGCGTTTATAATGTTATACCCCTGTTACGAACACGATGGAAAAGGTTTCGAGTCCAAATTCAATCGTATGGAGAATATAGCTTTTCGAACCCAGTTATTATATTGAATTCGATATAAAATCTCAGCGCGTTTATATATCGTACGCTCACACAACAACTCCAATCGCTCCCAAATTTGAAATCCGATAATAATATAATATTACGGATCCAATGGAACTGGTTTCGTCGTATTCCGAGACTGTGCCTCGGAAGGCTACTTTTAAATTCAATTTAAACAATATATATTTTTAGAACTTAACAAAACACTTCCAAATTCAGTTTCAACACTTTTACTATCTTCAGTACTATCAATATAATTTTTACAAGCCTTTAAATTATTTTTAACAGGCTTAAAATTCCTAATTCGCTATTTTAACCAATTTCCAAGTATTTAATCCAATAATTAAATTACAAAATAAATAGTGATATTTGAAATTCAAGTTAAAATTACCCTTTTGAATATTTAAAATCAATTAAATATTCCCATTTCAAATATCCAAAATTCCGGGTCGTCACAATATCACAAAATAGCAGTCAAACATATATATATACATATACACAGATACATCATTTAGAATCATAGTTGGTAATCTTCTTTAGAGTGCCAATCTCATGATGTCTACTAGTTTCACATGAATGATTAGCCAAATCATGAGTATCTTAATATATATATGATATATTCTCCAAACCCTAATGACACCGTGTTTCATAACGTAATGTGGCGTTTATAATATTGCAAATTCTACATGTTTTGTTTCTTTTCATTCACACCTTGTTTGTTCCTGATTTAGACATTCCCTTCGAGGGTTGATGTGCTTCTCTGCTTTCCGCTTTAGTTCATGGCTCCTCTCTTGGCTGAATGAATCTAGATCCCCTGCTATTTTGACTTTTCTGTGAAACATGTGGCACGTGGCATTTCTAATTACTAGCTTGAAAATGACAAATGAACCTGAAAGGCGTCATTTTCCTAGATTAACAAATCTTTGTGGCAATTATATATATAAAAATAAAAGGAATTCATTTAAAATGTCAAGGCCTCATTTTTTTATGATGAGGGATGATCGTAGATTTAGCTCCTTTCACTTGCTCGGCATTCCTGGAAATAGTTAATTCTGAGCTGCACATAATTATTGAATTCTAAAATTCACTCAATAAAGACCATGTGGGGACATTTATGACTGGGATCTTGTTATGGTAGTTTTTGGATTTATCCCTCGTTGTTGAGGGAATCTGAGAACAAAAAGGCTTGAAGTATCCTTTAGGAGATCCTTTCGGCAGCAGTCCTTTTCCAAGAATATTCTAACTTGTGTCAAATTATTTAAGATGAGTAGGAGTCCTTAGATTTCACATCTAGACTAGGGCTTTCAATAATCAGTAGCCTTGGGATCCAAACCTTCTGGTATTAATGATGGACTTTTACCAGATGCCATCGGCCTCAAACTCAGGTATTAAGAAATATTAATACGGTAATCGTTCTTTGATATATCAGTGTTATTTCCCATGGTGAACGGCATAAGGACAGAAACTTATATTTGCTGGTAAGAGACTGAGGCCTCTAATCTATAATAAACAGTGAAAATCTTGAAAACTGTACGTAATTAAGTATTAGAGGTTCAAAATTCCTCGCCTAACAATAGACGATTAATAGAACACCACAAATTTATTCATATTTGGCAGTTAACAATGAAGGACTAGAGATTTAGCCTGGCGATGAGAAATAAAAGATGGAACTACCATTCTTAATAATAAGTGATACAAGACTAAAATGCTACTCTTAGAATCTTCATATTGGGAGGTCAGAATCATTCTTCGACAATAAGTGATGAAAGACCAAAGTATCGCTTCTAGTAATAAGTATTAGAGGAACAGAAGTGTACATCCTAATAATGAGTGACAGAAAGCCAGTAAACCAATCCAACGTCAATAATGGAAGTCTAATAAACCACTTTTGGTATAAATAATTGATGATCATAACATTCTTTGCTTACATTCGATAGTTGCAGTTAAGAGCATTATTTTAGATATTAATAATAGAAGTCCTGGAATCCTTTTTTGAAATTTTATAATAGAAAACAAAGATACCATTTCTGACGGTTAATAGTAGGAGATCAGAATTCCATTCTTGGCAATTAATAGAAGACCAGACTTCCATTTCTAGTAATTAATGATAGGAGACCAGAATACCATTTCTGACAATTAATGATAGAAGACCAGAATACCATTTCTGATAATTAATGATAGAAGACCAGAATACCATTTCTGGTAATTAATGATAGAAGTCCAAAATACCATTTGGCGGAGGTCCAAAATTTTTCTCTGGATCTGTTCATTGAATATGCCAACCTTAGGCTTCAAAGATATCTTGGATGCTTTTGCTTTTGGCCTATTTCAGGCGGGGACTCTTTTGTCCGATTTTGTGCTTATTTAAGCAGAGCCTATTTCAGGCTGTTAGTCATCTTTGATAATACCAACCTCTTTGGTGGTTGCTATTTTAAGTGGTGTCAATTTATGGCGGTGCCTATTTCAGGCATGGACTTTTCTTAGTCCGCCGGACATTTCGTCCGGGTTTCCGGCGCGCTCGACTAGCTTACTCTGAAGCAGGGCCCAAGGACTTACCCATCCTCCCTCCAGGAGGCGCCTTAACCTGGCCATAGCGTGACGAGGCTAAGGGCTTGTTCGGTACCTTGGCCAGGCCATAGCTTGGTGGGACCAAGGGATTACCCGTCCTCCCTCCAGGAGGTGCCTTATCCTAGCCATAGCGTGACGCAGATAAGGGCTTGTGCTGCTTTAACCTACCATTTCTGATTTTGGCACAAATAAAGGCTTACGCCCTCCCTCCAAGAGGTGCCTTGACCTGGCATCTTGGCACGACCAAGGGCTTTCTACCATCATTGGTAGCCTACCTTTTTAGGTAGTCCAAGTTTAGGGAGAACTCTTCTCCCGATCATGTAGACTTTTCTTATTTCGAAAATAGAGCTTTTATTTCATGGTTTGGTTAATCCCTTACAAACTGTTTTAGCTTCCCTTGTTGTAAAAAGTGTAGAACCATTTTCCTGAGTACTTTGCATTGGTTAGTATCATGTCCGTTCATGAGATGGAAATTGCAATATACTCCCTTGGACATTTTCTCAAACCCCGGCCTTTTCTTTTGAGATGGCCAATATTTCAGTTCCTCTTTAGTTTTAGTTTATATGTCCTCGATTGACGTCGTAAGATTGTACTCTCCAAGAAGTATTGATTTTTGAACCGTGCTTGACTGGCGTCTAAATATTTTATGGCCTGGTCCAAATACTTCTTCGGGAGGAATAGACTTTCTTTTCATGGCTCACTGGCTTTCTTCCAAAGGCTTTCCTTCCAATCTCGAGGTCTCGGTTAGAAATTTTTTGGTGATTCTTATGTTTCCACCAGGCGGTTCTTTAACCCGTCTTACTTTTTCAACCGTGGATTTTTTCAGATGCTCGTAGCTTTCCCTGGGGTGATAGGACTTTCTTATGATCATATTCCATTTGTTTGAGAAATTTTCATAATCCTTTATCCTTTCATAGATGGTTCCCTGGGAATATGATTGGATGGTTTTCCTCCTTTTGTTAAAAATGTTGTCGCTTCTATTTACTCCTCTTCCAAGTGCAAAGATCGAGCTTGGTCCCATGTGGAAGGGATTCAAGCTCCATTTTTCTGGATCATAGGATTCCGCCTTCTTTTTGTTTATAATTCTCAAGGCTTCAAGCCTTAACCTTTGTTCCTCGTTTTGATTAGAATCTTTGTTGTCCACATAGGAAAACCTTATGAGTTGGGGTTCAGAAGACCCTCGTTCAGACCTCTTGAATCTTTTAGCCATGATTTATTCAATGATATATGACTTTGATGTGGTTTGATGAGAATCAGGGAATTGTAGTGTCGAGAAATCAAACAAGTCGGAGGTTCAGGGCCCTCCTTCTAGAGCCAAATGTTAACCAGATTATTGGTCAACACCCCCAAATAGTGCTTTCAATAGTAAAGAGAAGGTTGGTTAAGTTGAAAGGTACGTTAGCCTAGATAATAGCTCCTACGCTTTACTCCCATAATTGATATATTTGGACTTGAAGATCACGATGTAGGCGGAAGGTTTAATCTTTCAGTTGGAAGGTTATTACCAGAGGTAGACTTGTTTTGAACCGTCGTGACGCCTTTCTCTACAGCTCTAATGGAGATTAACCAAATGTTATCTTTCAAAGTTGTGCTCTAGTGATTCCGAAAGGTTTGGATGATTGACTCCTTTGGCAACAAGGTGAGGAATGGAATCCTGGGCAATATGTGAAGACCCTTGATCTTGTCGAAGGGTTTATTTGCTCTTAGGAAGTTGAACTTGATTTGGCCGAAAGGTATTAGAATTCTAACTACCGAATTGAACTTTATTTTCCTACTCTTATATTGTTCTGAAGGGTTTGAGTGGTTGGCTGATGACTGTGGAAGGTTTGACTGCTGCTAGGATATAAGTATCTACCAAATTCTGATGAAGCAACTCGATTACAAATCGAAAACCCCGGAAGGTTACTGCTTATATTAATCCAGATTGACTATTGGCACTATCGATGGGTGGAAATAGAAAACTCGATATCTTTCTTTGCTTGAAATGATAACTTCGATCAATTGATCTTCAGACCTATCGACCAGAACCTTTCGAGAGAATTGATCCTGCAATTGGCATTATGACAGCAAAACGATAAGCTATCTATAAACCGGTTCACAATATCAGAATACTTCCCTTGCCATCCATCATAAGGTTTTACTTTTATTGAATTTCCCAAATTAAATCCCCAATTAGGGTTACAGAATTCTGATCAAGAAGTTACAAGATTTTCGAAAAATGAAAGGGAAAATGTCCCCTTAAACTGGACCCCTTGGGTCCTATTTATAGATGTGCGTGGTATCCCATCAGCCTTATGCCTTTATCTGGTACGGAAGGTTGCCTTTGGTATGCAGTTGTAAACCTTCCGGTCTTGCCTGGAAATATCTTTTTGTACACGGTTGTTGCCCTCTCATTATTGTCGGAAGGTTCGTTAATCGTGTATCACCATGGTTTGCCGGATGCTGCTGAAAGGTTTTTCCTTCACTTGTTTTCAAGAAACTGATGCCTTTACCGGAAGGTCTGTTATATGCATAACGCATGAACCTTCCGATCCACCGGAAGGTTCATAGCCTATGTGAACCCTTTGGCCTTAGTAGAAGGCCGCTTTTTCCTGCCCAACTATTGCCGAAAGTGGTATCTTCCCTGGGTGATGGCGGAAGGTCGTCTTCTATTGACTTATAAGCGCTGCTTTTACCTAAACCTTCCGGTAACATCGGAAGGTGCCTTGCAGGTGTATTATCTGGCCTGAAAAGCTTATTGCGCTTTCGGAAAGGTTGGCATGAGGCCATGTCTTTGTTTCATCTTGTTTGCTTCTTCTGGAGGGTAAGTGCCTCCTGATCATTGTAGTATGACACTCTACTTTTCCTGTGAAAGGTCTTGAGCCACTTCATATTATTGATTGCATCCCTTCGATCTCTCCGGATGGTCTGATCTTGCTCCTTTCTTTTCTTTCCTCTGTTTAAGCCCTCATGGCTTAAGCGGAAGGTGAATTTTCTGAGTAACGGACCACATTGATGACTTGGCGAAGATGTTCAGCTTTCTTCGGAAATATGGAATGAAACTTAATCCCTTAAAATGCTCTTTTGGAATTGCATCAGGAAAATTCTTGGGTTTCATCGTCAACTCTCATGGAATTGAAACCAATCCCAAGTAGATTCAGGCAATAATGAATATCCAGGTGCCATGGATAGTCAAACAGGTGCAAAGTTTAAATGCAAAGGTCGCAGCCCCAAGCATGTTCATTTCCAGAGCCACCAACAAGTGCATTACTTTCTTCGACTTAATCGAAAGAGGGAAGAGAAACTTTGAATCGACACAGGAATATGTTAATGCATTTCAACTCTGGTACATCACTTAGATAGACCACCTATCTTGTCCAAACCACTAAATCATGAAGACTTGTACATCTATTTAGCAGTGTCGGTACATGCCATAAGTGTCGCGTAGCTGCATGAAGAAAATTGAATACAAAGGCCAGTGTATTATGTTAGCAAGCGGTTGATAGGTGCTGAAAGGAACTGTCTGAAGCTAAAAAAGCTTGCATATTGCTTGTTGATTGCGTCAAGAAAGCTCCACCCTTATTTCCAGGCTCATCTCATCAATGTCTTCACTAACCAACCATTATGACATGTACTACAGCGACCTAATATATCGGGAAGGTTACTTAAATGGAACATCAAGTTGAGCCTATTCGATATCACTTATCTCCCTCAGAAAGCCATCCAGGAAGAAGCACTAGCAAACTTTATAGCCGAATTCACTACACAAGACAAATCTCCGGAGGGTAGTAAAGAACCTATCATCCAATGGAAGATGTACATGGATGGAGCATCCAAGGATCGGTGTTTTGGCACCAAAGTCATACTAGTAACTCTTGAGGAACACTCGATCTACTACGTCCAGAAATTTTACTTCCCTAAAATGAATAACGAAGCTAAATATGAAGCCTTGATAGCTGGGCTTAACCTGGCTAAAGAGTTGGGAGTAAAAGCTTTCCAATTTTTTGTGATTCCTAGTTAGTAGTGTATCAAGTCAGGGGAGAATACCAAACCAAAGGAGTGCGACTTTCTCCTTATCTCAATCGGGTCCAAGAGCTGCTAACCGATTTCGAGCATTACACCATTACACACATCCCCCGAGAACAGAATTAGAAAGTCGATTCGCTGGCCAAGTTGGCCAGTTATAGGGATGCACAATAAATGGACTTGGTTCCAGTTGAAATACTCAGTGCTTCGAGCATTAACCAGATGGAGATCGATTGGGTCTTAGAAACGGAGCCCGAGAAGGAGTCGTGGATGACTCTGATTAAAGATTATTTGCAAAGGGGAATCCTTCTCGAACGAAGAAATGAAAAATGATAGGTCCCTCGTAAAGCTTCACGATACATCCTTCAAGAAGGAGTCATGTACAGGAAGGGTTTCTCTGTTCCCTTGCTTTGGTGTATCGCCAAAGATGAAATCAAGCGAGTATTAAGAGAAGTCCATGAAGGAGAATGTGGTGATCACACCGAGGGGCAAATCCTGGCAAAGAAGATACTCCGCTATGATTATTTCTGGCCAACTATCAATCAAGACGCAGCTGATTAAGCTAGATGATGCGATAAGTGCTAGATGTTTGCAAAAATTCCGAGAGCCCCATCGACGGAAATTAATCAGATGGTCAGCCCATAGCCATTTGCTACTTGGGGTATTGACATCATTGGCTCCTTGCCAATTCCAAAGGTGGTGCAAAGTACGCCATCGTAGCAGTTGATTACTTCACTAAATGGGCTAAAGCCGACCCTTTGACCACGATCACTATGAAGAAAGTAAACATCATCTATCATTTTGGTCTCCCCCGAACAATCATAACCGACAATGGGACTCAATTAGATAGTGCTGAATTCAAAGACTTCTGTCGCTGACATCATATCCAAAAAATATTTGCGACGGTTTCTCACCCTCAAGCTAATGGACAGGTCAAAGCTATCAACGAAATCATAAAGTCCATTCTAAAGAAGCGTTTGGAAAAGGCTGGAGGCAAGTAGGTTGACGAACTCCAGTCAGCATTATAGGTATACATAACAACCCACAAGTCTGCAACTGGCCATACTCTATTCGCCCTTGCTTACGGGTCTGAAGCCATGATTCATGTAGAACTTGAAGTCCCTTCTCATCGAGTGACTTATTATAACCCCAAAAATAATAGAGATCTCCTTTTGAAATCTCTAGATATGGTCGATAAGAAGCATGAAGAAGCTAATTTGAGGGCAGCTGCACACCGAGTCGCCCGATACTATAATGTTAAAGTCTGAAGCAGGACCTTTGAAATTGGCGATCATGTCTTGAAATGGATCTTTCCTATCCCCACAAACATGGGTTCGAAATTGGAAGGACCGTATATCATCAATCAGAAGCTTAGAGATGGAACTTTCAAGCTAGAGACGGTCGATGGCATCACACTTCCTAAAGCATGGAATTGTGAGCATTTACGATGCTATTTCACTTAGTTTTGTTTCATTCAGTGTATTTCGTTTAGAATTTGCTTTTGCAGTTGAATTCACAGCCATGTAATAAGACAAATTTTATCGCTTCTTTTTTAGTTTGCAATAAAACTTGAAGTTCCTTCCATATCTATGAATTGTTTATACATAATATAAATCAACAAGTACCCGGAATCTGGTGCCAACCAAGTACATGGGTCCATGATCGAATTAAACCAAATGAACGTGACTCGTCCATTAACTCTCGCCTACAATTCAAAGGGCTGAGTATAAAACAGAGAACGGGTGTGACTGGACCATCCGTTGACTAACTCTGTTTCCCCATTTGGCGGGAAAAATATAAAATGAAAATGGTCGTGGTATGACCGACCACTTTTTGACTTTTGCCCCAGACTTGGAGGCGAGGAAATTAATCAAAGGAAATGTGATTCGACCGTTTCCCAAAACAACTCCAGTCATTAGAGTGTGGGTTAAAGTATATGCATCAAATGGGTTTGATTGACCACCCATAAACTAACTTTGATCCCCAAAATGCGGATGAGAATACAAACACAATGAATGAGTGTGATTCGACCATTCATTCTCCAACTCTGGCCTGAACCCGATAGGAGGAGCATAAACTTATCAAGGAATGGACCCGACCGTCCGAATACTAACTCCGCCAACCCAAGACTGGGGTAGGAGTATAATCACTTAACTGTTGAACACGATAGTGTAACATGATGGCTCGCGCCTAGTGTTTGATACGACTTAAAGCCACGATTGAAAAGAGGCCTTGAGATGGGTTTGTTGGATCGACGCCCGTAGCAATGTGCGGTCGAAAGACATTACAACTTAAACGACGAGCAATGAATTACAAGTACATTGAATGGAAAACGTAATAGCTCGAGCACTTAAACAAGTTTTATACAAAAGCTAAACAGAAACGAAAGAGTTTTCATTTATATACTGAAACCTGGAAACTAAGTACAAATTTATTCCAAAAATTAAAAACCAAAAACAGGGGCCTACCCGCATAATTGGGGCCAACAAAAAGAAACTAGCTACATAGCTACATGCTGCCTAAGCCGGTTCGACGGCTATCTTTCCCCTTTTCTGGGCTTCTTCGGGGTAGATTCTCTGGAACTACCGCCTCGTCCTCTCCTCTTCGACCCATTTTACCCTTGCTACCATTAAGAGAGATGCTTTCAGAGATAGTGTGGTCTCGCTTTGGGATGTAGAAGGATTGGCCTTCTCGGGAGTGATGTCGCCTAGCAGTATAACTTGAAGAGGAGTAATATCCACTTTGGCACTCTCCTTCTTGGCTTGCAACTCTAACTCCTCCTTTTCGATACGCTTCTACATGCTAAGTTTGTCAGTATGTTCGGAAGCATAGGGCGCTACGACGTCCTCTACTTAATCCTAGCCCTACTAGTAATCAATCTTTTCTTCATGCAAAGATCCTATGACTTCAACATCCGGGCCTGGAGTCTCAACAGGTTGATCGGTAGGAGCCACCTGTATAGTGACAGTCGTAGTAAGCCGAGCGGTCCGCGCCTGTTGTCCTAGGGAAACATCATCATCGGGAGTATGGAAAAATGCAGATGGACCTACAATTTCATGAAGACCAATGGGTAAGGTTTCAAATTTCGGATTTTGGAGAATATCTCGGGTTGATATCTCGGTTGAAATGAGCGAAATTTAAAACATTGATAACTAAAAAAGCTGTCAAATCTCGGATTTCGGGTAAATCTCGGATTTTCATCTCGGGGGAGATGAGGGAGATTTAAAACCTTGCTAATGGGTAACCCCATTGCTATCGGGAGTGAGATGTAAACCTTCTCGAATGTTGGAGAAGTAAGAGATATACCTTCACCAGATTGGCCTATTGTCGTAGCTGGGGTGCTGCCTTCAAAAATCGGAGACAACCCAAAAGATTTGTCCATCACTAGGTAGTCTGGGTCGTAACCCACATCTTTTTCAAGGGCATGAGAAATTGAAGCACCAGCTACTTGAGTAGTAGGGGGTCTTGGAAACCAGATCTCGAGGCTTTGTCGCCATCTTTCTCCTTACCGGTGATTGTTGGATCGTTGAGTAAACTGAGCCGAGCAGCCCTGAGCTCATCAGGCTCTTCATCGTGTAAAATTTCATTTATGAGCTGCTCTTCATCCACTTCAGCACCACCAAGGGACTTCTTTTTCAAATCGACAATATGGTCCCAGGCTTTGATGAGTGATTCGGGATACCCCTCTCCAAGGAAGTAGAGGTTGCGATTCATCAAGATGCATGCATTGTAGTATATCAGCAGTTGATCAAACTCACCCTTTATCTCTGTCCGGCCTGCCTCCCTAGCCTCTTCCTTGAGGGCCTCTATCTGCATGATTTGTCTATTGGCCTCTATTTTAGCTTCGCGAGCTTCGACAATCTCCTCGCAAAATCGCTGGGACTCTAACCGAGCCTCAAATTTCTCCTGTTTTTCCTTTTTGAGCTTTTCCTCAAGCTATTTGATACAAAGGGCCATAGCATCATTGTCCTTTTTCAACACCTCCTTCTCCTTCGGTAAAATGTCTTTTTCGAGGCTTAGAGTACCACTGCGACAAAAAAGCAGTGTCCAATTTAGTTTGGTGCACTTTCATTAAACGCTCAATAGCTTCAGAAGATTCGTTGGCTTTTTTCTCAACATCGGCCAACTTCGTACCCAACTGCTTGACATCCTCGTCCAAGCACTAAATGATGTCTTTGTCGTGGATTGCCTCAAGACTTAAGCGATGGATTTCATGTTTCCTCTCTATCAACACCTCAGAAATTCTCTCAGCAACACAGAGAGTTGTACTGTGTTGGACATAGACAGCAATAACGTTGGAGAGCACTGTGTCCTTGGCCTTTGGAGGAATTGAATGCAAAGCGAGAACAAATTTGAACTCATCAAGGAACAACTTAGGAAATGTGGCCTTGAGCTCAGCCATCTTCTTGGCAATAGTGGCATCAAGTGTAGTAGGGACTGAGAAGGACCGCCTATCGTGCTTGCAGGATGAAATATCAATGAATTATACGCCAGATTGGTGGTCCGGAGATCGACGGGCACTGGAAGAACCCGAATGTTGCTCGGGCGTAGTAGCCGAAGTGGGGGCCTGAGGTAGCGACTTGCTACTACTATGTATATGGGGCGTTGACCAGCACCCTTGTCATGAGAAGATTGAGATTTTGACTTGTGCTTGGACAACGAGTCCTTGGATTGATAGCTTCGGTCTCGATCTTCTCTCTCTTCACGACGTTCTCCATCTCAACCAGGATCCGGACCTCGACTAGGCCTAAAATAAGACGGCTAAGAGTACGCTGATCTCTTTAAGTGATCACAATTACAGGGGTGTCCCATCAAGCCTGCAAACAAAATGAAAGTGTATAAGAGTCACTAGAGTTAAAGGTGGATAAGTGTCGTGCAGTGCAGTGCACGTGATCGTGAGTGCCCTAGTGTCCCCCCAATGGACCAGTGGTTAGAGCTTTGCTCGCTGGAGTAATCTCTCCTATGTCAGTAGGGAGAATGTCAGCGCAAATTGAATAGGAGATTCAGACCCCTACCCCCCCCCCACCCCCTCCCCCCAACGAGGCTTAGGTTGGCCAAATCATAGTTTCCAACATCGTCAAGGAGCGGGAAGTCCGACAGCCCCTCAAATAGACTTTCTAGAGACAAAGAGCTAGATTGATCAGTAGCAGCGGATGTTGATTTAGGTTTCTTGGAGACTAGCCCTCAACGAAGCTTATATACTCCTTTTTTCCTTTTCTCTTTTCCGAGACAGGGAGTTGTGGGCCTTGGGAGGATCCAACCGCGGGCTTATGGCTTGAGCTCATAGTGTCAAGACAGAACTCATTAGCATCGCCCCTCACCTCGCCTTCCTCGGTGACATCCTAAGCCCCTTCAACTGGGGGCACGACAGGATCAACTTCGTCATCTCCTTGCCTAATGGCACCTCTTCTCTCTACAACTTCATCCTTGGTTATTCTAGGCAGTCTCGTACTACGATCTTCTTCTAGTAAGCCAAAGACAAAAAGGCGCTCATCGGTGAGAAGAGATCTGATGTCTTTATCCACCACCAGTATGTTTTTTAGCGTTGAAACTGCCTCCAAGTATATGCCATCGGTGGGACATGGATGACTACCTACAATGTCCAATGAGAAACTGCTTAATTTAGGATATAACTTGAATAAAAGCATTTAAAGTTAAGTTTGAAGCGACAGTTACATCCTTCCAACCATCATCCTGTTAAAGTTAAGTTTTAAGCGACACTTACATCCTTCCAACCATCGTCCTGCTCCTGCAAAACTATGTGGGCAGTGCACGTAGAACCATTCATTCTTGAAAGCGCTCAGTTTGTTCCTAGCCCCGGTTATGACCTGGCAGTTTGTGACTGACTCAAGGAAAGTGCATGAGAGGCTTCCACTTTGCCATTTGAGGTTGTAGATGAATCTAATGTCTTCTGGAGTCGGCTCATGATTAAGGAAATCAAGGAATATCATGTACGTACAGTGCAGAAACGCGTAGCTGTTCGGATGCAGTTGAGCTGGCGCTAATCTTAAATAATGCAACATTTTTCGAATGAATGGACTGAAGGGTGGAAGGCAACCAGTCCAGCACATGAACTTGTTGCATGTAGTATACCCTTCTCTGGGTAAGTGAGCCCTATAGTTACGGGACGGGGCTCGCACATTCTCGTACGAAATCCCATGTTTAATGCACAGCCTGAGGAAAGAGGCCTCGTCAACCTTTGAAGCCATTGAATCCTCCCGATCATTCAAAAATATACCATCTTCTAAAGTGTCAGGAGCTGGCTCGATTTATGCTTTAGGATTCAAAGGAATTTCGGGCACTTGATGAGAACTTTCGGGCTGTTCGGATTGCTGGCCTGGAGAGTTTCGAGCAGATATTGTTGCAGAACTTGACTCAGTGTCAAAATTGTCATGAGAAGTAGTTTGTTCAGTACCATAGCAGCTAAATGCTCTAAGCATCTAGAACCCATAGCTATCAAACTCGACAGATTGTAATCGCTAGAAAAATTAACTTGTTCCCCCCGTGCTAAGTGTAAACTAGTGCAGTGTGGTGCAATGTTGTGCATGCAGAGATAGTTCAAAATTAAAATGACAGTTATGATGAGACTCTGGGATTCGACCGGAATAACTGCCATTGTTGACCATCCCAACCGATTTTCACATCGATGATTCTGTATTTCATCTAAGATAAGGGACAGTCTTCGGCATGCTGGAGCATGAATTTTGCATCCAAGTTCATTCAAGACCATATGTTACGGTTCAAGTCATATTCAAAAGTGTGCGACTTTGGTTTTCGATGATTTAAGTTATATAAGTTCAAATGCACAGTCCAAACATTCACATTCTAAGTCATATGCATTGGTATTCAAGTCAAAGTGCAAAGGTCATGGTCGAGTCTCATTCCGAAGTTCAAGTGTTTGAGTTCAAGTCCAATATTAGATATGCAAACATTCATGTCCAAGTTTGTTCACATGTTCATGCTCCTACGGAAGGGCTCGGGTTCATTTATGCATATAAGTTTAGGTAATCAAGTCCCAAAGTTCAAGTGTGCTCGAATAAGGTTAAAAGTGGCTAAGTCCTCCTATGTGAAGGGATCGTACCCAGTCCTTCACATAGGCAACATAGCCCTACTCCATTTCGAAATCTATATGCCAATAACCGATCCCCTCGACCTAAACCACGACCGATTGCATATCCACCACCAATCGCTTTCCCTTGCATCACTCTGCTTCAACAATCAGCTCATCCCTCTCTACACACAAAAGTATTCTCCACCCTATGCCACAACCAAACCCTTTATGACCGACCCTACATTCCATTAGGTAACCGATCCTGTTATAATGGATTGATCCAACTCCACTCCGAAGTACTATAAACGATCGCATCATGTCAACTGATCCCTCCTCATCACTTCATCTATTTCGCATCAGCACTTATTACCATCGTCCAAACCCCATGAATCCAAACCGATCCCAAAACTCACATGAAATATGAATCAAAATCGCCTTGCCTCGATTTAGATCCTAAGCTCACCTTTATATGACGACAGAGATCAGGTTGTTGAACGAACGAAATATTTCAAGCAAATATAGGTTCTGGTTCAAATTGAATTGGAGGTAGAGTCGATGGCAATTAGACGTTGTATACGTTCCTAGACAACGGTGATAATTGTAGGAGGAGATGGAGACTCGAATCGGCGATGGATTTGGAAGGGAGGTAATGGCCTTGAACACGAGTTTGATACTGGCGGTTTTAAAGGGGAGTAAGGGTTCAGATCAGTCGAGAGACTAATGAACGAAGTGGAGTGGAATAAACTAAGTCCATAGGTTATATACAAACGTCGCCCTCTTACTTGGGCTTGAAATTTGTTTAAGTCTATTTACACTAAGGGATCGGTACCGATCTCCTGCTTAGGGGACTGGTACCGAACGCCCCTTACCAATGTTTAAAAAAATGAATGAAAAATGAAATGAATAAAAGTGATATCAAATTGCAATGCGCTTGCACTTCAACTACATGATATCGGCAACGACCTATAAACATGCACGTGCACATACCAAGCAAACAATTTCTTAAATTGATAGAGATTAAATTATTACCTGGATCTCACAGAAAGGATGTCGCAAAACCTTCCAACTTAATCAACAAGCTCAATGCAAGAAAGCATAGACAAAGGCTGGGGATTACACTCTGAATTTATATTGATGAATGTCGACCAAGCACCATGATGAATGGAGAGAGATACGATTCTTCGGCAAGATAATTCAAGGGAAGGATATCGATTGTTTAGAAAACTGAATGGAATTTCTCCCGGCAACTCTAACTTGCTTTGATTCAAAGCATGTCATGTTCGAAACAAGACGTACTTTGGAGGGCAAGTGTTATTCGGCCTTTTGACTCGGCTATATCCGGGCTGACTGAACAAGTTAGACTCGATGATAAACAAGGCAAGCAGTTTAGAGAGGTGATAACAAAGTCTAGAGATCAAGGACGGACGACAATATGAAGTAACGGTCAAGCGAAACCAAGAGATAAACTCTACATAACATTTAAGTATGGAATAGCACTTCCCTTAGGCAGGGGATCAGATCAGATCACTATGGTTATGAACAACTTGGATCAACAGTTCAACTCAACGGGAATTGATCGATATCTCTTAAAACCAGAAAGCAACTATGCAAACAACTTTGGAAACATGAAGCTAGCATAGAGGCGGACCCAACTGACCGATCGCAGCTCGTCACGTGGTCAGGAAAATCGATCGGCCCCGATCTCTCAACATTGGGAGTTAAGCCTCGAAATATTCTAGGTGACCTCGTCTACATCTGGAAATTCTGTCGGTGAATTTTCAGGAAGATATTCGGTCGTCTACGCCTATAAATACAGGGTTCACATCTCTTTTGAGGGATCTTTACGCTGTTGTTTTTCTTTGTTCTCCATTGTAATTACGGATTTCGATATGATCCCTCTGTACTCAGAAATTCAAGTCATTAATAAAGTTATCTATTCAAAGTGGATGTAGGCAATAAACGTCGAACCACTATAAAACTATTTGTCGTTGTTTTTTTGCTTGTCTTCTACTTATTACTCTATTTTAATTTTGTTTTCTTAATTTATTTCTCTACACATAATCTATTAGGCGTTTATGCCAAATTTTGGTGCAAAAAATAATAAAAATGCTACTGCAAAGTAAAATACTTAAATGAATTCTTTCGTTTAAAAGGACTATTGGAAATTAACTTTATGAGCTGATATATACATTTATTAAATCGAAGAATGCTACTACGGTGCATAAAATGCTACTACAAAATAGCATTATGTGCTAAGATAAAAAAATTCATCTAAAATACTTGTACAATTCATGAAACACTACTACAAAATAGCATTATCAACAGAGATATACAATACTTATTTTAAAATTAAAATTTATAAAATGATATTACACAAGAACGTGACGGATTGTTATATATTTTTTTCTTCAATCTGAATAATTCCCAATCAACTTCATATTTCGTCACCACCATCATCTTCATGTCAATTGCCATCTCCAACCTTCATCACCGTTCATCCAGTCGCACCTTTGTCTATCATCATCGATGTAACTATCTCAACCCTTCATCCCCATCGATGTCTACTACACTGTCGTTGGATCAATTTCGTTGTCGTCAAGGAACGCCACACCACCACTGAAGGTTGTGCACCTCTTCTTCCTCGTTCAGAGTTCATCACATAAAAAATTTTAAATCATATCTAGCATCGTGGCATTGAGATGAAATAATTGAACTTCTACTATATTGTTCCCAAAACTTCGTCATTACCACTAAATAACAAGTGGAAATTTGGTTTCTCCCCTTACTTTCCAATTTGGTACATGAAAAACTCTTCTTCAAAACATATTTTAAATTATACCTTTATTTTTATTTTAAATTAAAAAAAATTGAACATTAATCGTATGTTTCTATGATAAAAAAAAATTTGAATTTTCTTGAAAAATTCTTGCTATTTGCGGAGAGCTTTGCAAATATTTACTGAGTTGTCCTCAAATATGTTGTTTTATAATATGTTTTTGGTGTTTTTACTAAAATTCGAAAAAGCAATTGGTTGCCTTATGGTCGGAAAACGATCCAAGTTTGTGATTCATATAATTTTCCTGTTTTTCAAATACATTAAGGTCGGTATTAATATTAAAATCAGATATTAGACGACTTAGATATCACCGTGGAACAATGTTGATGAGAACTGATCTTAAACAGGGTGGACTGAGCAACATTCTATAGCCCATTCTCAAAGGCATAACCATATCATATATTTTTTTAAAAAGTATCCATTAAAGTATATTTAAACAGATTAGCCAGCAAGTTTTTTCTGGAAATCGGTAATGTGCTTTATTTGTTCGTTGCAACGTGAGTTCAATCTTTAATTTTAACCTCTTGCTGCACCATTCATTTTACGTATCCAGCAGAAAGGCTTTTCAAAATAATTATATAGCCCATATTCAAAATGAAACTGGACCGGGCCAGCGAGTATGCTTTCCAAATTAGTTTCATTAATTCTCTCAAGTCTACATGGGCAGAGCGTGAGAAAAAGCACAACAGGGTAAAAGGCGGGAGGAGCAGAGTGACCTAGAGATCCGGTTAAAGCGGTCAAATACAGCAGGGGACAGGATGCGCCCTTCCAACGCTTCCGGTCAATGAAACAACTGACCAGTCAAACTATACTTATTTTCTCCTTTATTCAATTATGTATGTTCTTATCATCCACTCACCCAATTCTCGAAAACCCACTTTATACCACGCGTTCAAGCTCAAAGTTCGTATGGCTTTATTTTGTAATATCCGTGCTGCAAAAACAAAATAATTCAAGATTTGTACGGTCTTTTTTATTTTTATTAAAAATGGCTAAGTGAATAGTAGATAATGATTATCGATTTTGTTGAAGATGGCGAATGATGATTCAAGAAGCTTGTGCTCTTACAATCTTTGATTAAGTTGAGAATTTAAAGCTGAATACAATTCATAACATTTATCAAGTAAATTCATAATATTTACAAAATAATTTATTATTATTTTTTTAAATAACTTGTCGTATTTAAATACATAATTATAGTTACATTTATTAAGTTAATAAATTGTACAATTAGAAAAGCAAAACTTTCAGCTTTATTTCAAATTTAATTTAGCTTTTAAGTTTGAAGTATGGTCAAAGACCAATTTCAAATCTTTCATTTTTCATTATTCTAACTTAGAAGATGGTGAACGGTGACCGATGTCAAATTAAATTTCAATTCAAGTGTACATTAACCAATTTTATTCTTATAAACACACTTAATATTACCTAACTAATTTTGAGCTTAAGTGTGAGTACTTCTAGAACGACTGTAGATTTAAATATGCAAAAGATTATATAATTTTACTAGATACTATTATTATCATTATTTGTTGTTATTTAAGGTTCAAAAGGAACCAAAGAATGTTCACCAACACGATTAATAGTACGGATAATCTGATCGATGCTATTGTGCTCTTCATTTATAATGGGTTGCAAATCCAAGTTATATATTGGCTAAATACGTTTATTTCATGGAGTTCCTCAAAACATTATAGGGTGCATATGCTAGGGGTGAGTATTTGGTTGGTTTGGTTTATTAATGATAAAAATGGTTAAACCGAACTAAAATCAATAAAAATGAAAATCAAACCAAACCAACCAAATTAAGTTTGGTAGGTTCGGTTGGTTATCCGATTTAAGTGAACTTTAAATAATTCACATTTTATGCTGAAATATTTAATTAGAAATAAAATTAAATATATGATTAGAGTATTCTTACGATTTCTAATAGTAATTTTGACACATATATGATAAATAAAAGTTATCTAGATCACTAAACTAATCTAAAAAAAATCATTATAACATTGATAATTTTTGAAATATAATAAAAGTTTGGTTAATTTGGTTAAACCGATAACCAAAATAGTTTTTTTACGGACCAATTATAAACAAATCTAATTTCAAAACCAAATCAAACCGACCGAAATGAATTGGTTTAACCAAAGATTGCTCACCCCTAGTATATACAGGCTAACATAATCAGAACTCTATGAACGCTTTGCTCATGATTGATAACTAAGTTTGTTCTACTTTTCAATGTTTTCTTTCTTTCGCATATAAATATATAAACACTTAATTTGTAACACACCGTAAAAATTACCGATAATCAATAAATAATTAACATGGCTCCAAAAAAGGGAACTTGAGCAAACGTCGGAATTTGTCCACGAAACATACACCACTGTACTCATGACGATTTTCCAAGCATCTTTTATATTTGGAGTTTCGCGATCGGAACTCAAAGAAAAAGTTATTAGCGATTGAAGTTTTCGAAACAAAAATAATTACAAATGAGAAAAAAGAAAATAAATATTATTAAATGTAGGACCCCACCGATCGACCCCGTTACTTGGGCCGATCAACCGCTTATAGTGGCAGTCGACCGGTTGAGGGCATCGCGGTTAAGATTGAACCTTGCCCAAACGACCCGAATTTAATTATTTTAATCTAACAGTTACGATTGATTCAAGCGCTTATAAATACAGGCACAATCTCTCACTTCTCTTCTCATATTTTCTGATCCAAGTAGTGAAGCTCTTTCATTTTCCCTTCTCCGCTATTTCTATTAATTTTTAAATATTTTATATATATATATATATATATATATATAATTGGAGAAGGGTAAAAAATAAAAGAGAATAAGCGAATCAATATTGTGGAAAAAAATAAATTTTATTATTATAAATCTATATTCCCCTTGACCCCAAATCTCTTCTCATATTTGTAATTCTAATAGTATGTATATAATTTGTTATATATATTTTTTGGATTAGAATGAAAAAAAAGTCAAGTAAAGGATGGATTCAGATTTGGGAAAGGTGAGTTGGAAATTATATAACTTATTTGTAATATTGAAATTTATATCGTTAAGTTTTATTTAAATATTATGCATATGCAAGATCTATAGAGTTGAAGGCTTAGGAAGACGAAATCTCACTTAAATATTTTGTAAGTTAGGTAATTGGAATAGAAATGTAATTTATACCCTAATCTGGAAATTTGAAAATGGGTCCCTAAATTTGTGAATTTGAATGTTGATAAAGTGGTAAAGTTTATTCCTGATTTATAGCTGGGTTGTAAAATGTTAGTGTAACACCCCTAATTTTTAATAACATTATTCAGGAGATTTAATTAGATAAATTAAATAGAATAATGTATATATTAAGTGATAAGTGGATTGAGAATTGAAAATGAAACTAAGGGCCGAGCTTAATTAAATAAATGGGTTTAAGAATGGTTTGTAAGCTAAATAAATTACACGAGGGCATATTGCAAATTTGCCGCACCTTAATTCCATAACCCTTACATATCCACGGCTTGCCATCCATTCACGTTCATTTCTCATTATACACAAACCTTAAAAATGTAAATCAAAGAGGAGTCGACCATTGCTAGAAAGAAAAGAGGAGAAAATTCAAATCAAGCTAAGAATTAAAGCAATGGGAATAAATCTTAATCTCAATCCAATCTCCTTATCCTAATCAAGGTGAATAATAATTTATACCATCTCTATTTTGTTTTATGATCATATGTTTTCGGATTTAAGATTAAATTCATTTTTATGATGTTTTGGATGATGATATGCTTGAATTATAATTTGTTGGATTTAAATAAAATTGTTTAAATGGGGATTTATACGGTTTTAGGGCAAAACCGATTGAAATTGATTCTTGAATGCCATGGAAAAAAATTATGTTATGTAAAACATGATTTTGGAGTTGGATTTTAATTTTGATAATTTTCCAAGCTATGGAAAGATTATTATGAATTTTCAAAGGAAAATATGGTTAATTGGGTTTAAATATTTATTTTAGAAATTATATCGAGAATTTGGGCCTGAAATTTATATATGTTAGATAACATATTAAAAGTGAATTTCTGTGATTTTTGGGATTTTTTCTAAGTGATTTACTATGAGAATTAAATTATTTTAAAAAGAGGACCTAAATGATTTAATTGTTTTGCTTAATGGAAGGGCTTACTTGTTAAATTAATCTTGGTTAAGATTTGAAATTAAGCGGCAGTTATTTTTATAAAGAATTTGAAAGTTAAGGCAACCAATCATATGCTTACAAGTAGGCATGTTAATTAGAAAGCGTTTGCTTTAATTAGCATTAAACAAGATTTACCCAAAAAAGTGGGTTCCGCCTCTTTCAGAAGTGCCTTTCGACTCGAATGCTTCCGCTTCGACCTAGTCGAAACCAACCTAGGCCGAAACCATCACACGTAGTATCAATGATATTGGTGCGAAGTGGATTAGAGAAACGCGGAAGGCATGGTGTCGAAATCATTGCTTCCGATGGGGTCGATGCCTCTGCTTTATTTTAAAATGTTAAGTGCCTACCATTGTTTTACTAAAGCTTTCGAAGGATTTGAAATAGATGCTATCGATTGGGGTTTTCTAAATAGCTTTCGAAGAAGGTTGTCATCTTTCATTTTTAAGTATGAGCTTTCGAATGAGATCCTTGTTTATAAAACAATGCTTTCGAAAATGGTGGTTCCGACCTAGTTGAGGCTCTGCTACCGTTCTTTTGCCTTTTGAGTGTATTGAAGTCATCAATGCTTTCGAAGCGTGGCTTTTTTTTAAGATTTACAAGCCACTTCCTAGATTCTTTCAAAAGGGTTCAAGGGATTCGAAGGCAATGATTCGAAAGGGGGTTTCGATGCTATCCTTCAGTATTTTGCTTAAATGTTTTGAAGCTTTCGAAAGGATGGTGCCGACGCCATCAAACTTTCCCTAAACAATTTTATATGAAGAATTAAGGTTTCGAAAGGGATACTTTCGTATATATTCACTTTGACCCAAAAGTTGTTTTTGAGTAAACCCAATGGTTTCAAAAGTGGTACTTTCATTGGTTTCAAAGCTATGTTTCTAAGGATTATTAAGTAATGTTTTGACACTTTCGAAAGGTATATTTTGGTTTCGAAAGAGATGATTAAATAGCTTCGAAAGGTATATATTTAATGTTTTGAAAAGAAGCTTTTAATGCTTTCGAAAGAGGTTATCCAGGGATTTTGGAAGTGATGTTTTAAGGTTTCAAAAGCCTTAGTTTTCAAAACAAATAACTCAATCTCATTTTAAAAGAAAACCATGGCATAAGTAAAGTGTTTTGAAATGGAGTTTTGAAGAAGTTTCCCTTGATTAATGGGTTAAAGGGATCAACCAAGTTTTATATAAAATGGTTTCAAGGATATTAAACCACAGAGGTTAGTATTATTGTGGTTGCTTCTTCATATATGTATTTGAATATATTTACATTGGACCCATAACTGCAATTTGGGGAAGGGCAGAATAACCAGTTACGTTGACTCAGTAGTGAATATAAATTAAATTAACTCCTGATTGAGTAGAATTGCATCAAAGAGGTCAGGACGACCAGAATATAGGATGCTAAAATATTAAAAGAAGATATTGGAAGGGGCCAATAGGTTCATAGTAAGCCCATGAAAACTGTGTATAGGAAAAAGATATTGGCAGAGGCCAATAGGTTCATAGTAAGCCCATGAAAACTATGTGTAAACAAAGATGTTAGGAAGACAGGTTCATAGTTAGCTCATGAAAACTATGATTTGATATTGGCAGGGGCCAATAGGTTTGTAGTGAACCCATGAAAACTATATCTGGATTAAGATATTGACAGAAGTCAATAGGTTCGTAGTCAGTCCATGAAAACTAGGATAAGAGGAAAGATATTGGAGTTACCAATAGGTTCAGGGAGAACCCATGAAACAGTAAAGATATTGACAGGGGCCGATAGGTTCTTAGTGATCCCATGAAAACTATGAAACTGGACAGGGAGTCCATAAACATTAAACAGGTTATTAGCAAGTCCATGAAAACTATCAGGTTAATAGTAACCCTTAAAACTATAACTGAAATAGATAGTCAAAATGAATGGGGATGGGTAATCCTGAATTGGTTTACTTGTTTTGCACATCATCATATTATTTTCAGATGTTCTAACCATTGTGGATGCAGAAGCACAATATACGATTTTATAAAGGATTTAGGATACTAGTGAGGGGAAAATCCATTCTGCTAAGCGGCATGGTCTCACTAGATATCTAAATGGTTTGAGATGGTAGATTATTATTCATACCGGGCTTTATGTCTGACTCGAAGTTTATGTTTTCCCCTTAAACTCTAGGTTATTCAATTGATTTTGAGTAGTTTGAGAGTTGAGGTTTTCAAGTACCTCTTTAGACGAATAAGCTTCCGGAGACGTGAAGGAGGCATGATAGCTATCTAGAGTTCTCTTTTATTTTGATTCCGTTGTGTTGTTGTTGTAAAGGCAAAGCTGTTTAATTGCATATATATACTCTGACCATCCAATGTAGCATCTGCATATGTCACTCTTGGTGTATGTTGTAATAAGTATATTTTCTCTGAACATGGTTCTCGTATTAGGATTATGTAATGAATATTAAATGCTTTGAAATGGAATGTGGAACTTGTTTGATGTTTTAAATTATTTCCATATTCACGTGTTTCTATTATATCAATGTATCTAACATTATCGTATTTGGTCACCGATGATTAATAACTATGGATGACTGCAGCATCCGTTACCGTTAGTTTTGGGCCTCCAAGTAGGGGATGTTATAAGTTGGTATCAGAGCATAGGTTTATTAAACTTAAAATATTTTCAAACATAATCCAATGAATCTGAAAATAAGATCGGAGTTTGGGTTAACGCAATAGTAATGTACCTGTATTTGATATATAGATATATACAAGTACGTATTCCCCTCTCTCTTAGACCGTTCTTCTGTATCTTACTAAGGCTCTTATGCAGCTTTACGAGAAAGAAGATACGAAAGCTGGAAATGGAAGAGGAAATCTCAGTGGAGGAAGCACCACAACCAATGGAAATGTTCGACCTAATACCAGGAGGAACCAAGGTCGACAAGCTAATGCTAACCAAAATGTTGATGCTAATGTGGGTGCTGGAAATCCATCCGTGTCCAGAAGCGGTTAGGGCGGAAAATGGAAATGTTTTGGTTGTTGGACCATCATCTGTCGAGCCAACTGCAGTTGAAAAGGGGAAGACTATGATGGAAGGTACGTTTTTGATTCAGAGTGTACTAATTAGGATACTATTTGATACCGGTGCATCACATTCATTTATATCTCAGTGTTTGGTTGATAGGTTATGCTTAGAACCCACATACCTTGTTACTTCTTTAAGGGTTGCGAATCCAATAGGAGGGTATGCAACTTTGGGGATGAGATGTGACCAGTTAGAACTTGACTTGTTAGGTCGTAAGTTTGCATGCAGTCCGTATGTTTTTGATTTCGTAGATTTCAAAATCATTTTGGGTATGGATTGGTTGAGTAAGTATGAGGCTAGGATATTTTGCCAGAATGGGGAGATATCACTAAGACAACCTGATAGTCATAATCGAATTATATTCTCAATGGAGAATTCTGACCGGAGTTGTTGTGCTTTGTTAAGTGCAATGGAAGTGGGAGAAGAGCTAAGTCAGGTTCGAGTAGCAAGAGAGTTTGTAGATGTCTTTGAGCCAGTCACAAGAGTACCACCGAAATGAGCTGTTTAGTTTCAGATAGATCTTATGCCAGGAGCTGAACCTGTAAGTAGACCACCTAGTAGGATGACATCGACTGAGATGAAGGAATTGAAGGTGCAATTAGTAGATCTAGAAAGAAGAAATTTTATTAGATAAAGCAGTTCGCCTTGGCGAGCGGCCGCGGTGTTCGTGAATAAACCAGATGGGTCGTTAAGGATGTGTATCAACTATCGTAAGTTGAACGAGAGTACGATCAAGAATAAGTATCCTTTGCCGAGAATTGATGATCTATTTGCTCAATTGTGTGGAGCCAAAGTGTTTTCCCAGTTGGATTTGGCGACAGGTTTCCATCATTTAAGAGTGGCGGAGGACAGTGTTCCTTTGACAGTATGGCGAACTAGGTATAGTTCGTACGAGTGGTTAGTAATGTCATTCGGGTTAACGAATGCACCTGCTTTCTTCATGGATTTGATGAATTGAGTTTTCCGATAGTATTTGGATAGGTTCTTGCTGGTGTTTATAGCTTTCCCTTATTCTGCTCTGAGCGTTAACTTGGTACATATGCATAGGATGCTCCTAGGGCTATTCGTGGTTTGAGTCGCCCTTTGTACGAGTTTTCTTGCACCATTGAGGAGAGAGAATGTATTTCATACTTTATTGTTTGCCCGTACGGTCGGTTTTGTGTTGAAGCGTACTCCAAGTGGCCATGTATATACTTACTTCCGAACTATTCTTGGCTTAGGGTGGTATTGTCTATCTTTCCTTCGGTATGTGCTGGAACAGAACGGTTCTTGTACGCATCGGCAAAGTGTAATCTTTAGAAGTTTGGTTACCTTAATACGTTTGGTGCTGTATTCTGTGCCTCCGTTCACTTTACGTTTGTGTTGTTAGGTACGGCTATGGTGGTGCACCCCTGTTCCCGGACACAGGGTATTGGTTTCTTGTCACAATACTTTAATTGTAGGGCTCTGATCAGGTTAGGTGTCATGGTTCTAAGTGGTTCCCCTTCCTCTCTGTCTCACTTTCCTTTATTGTGGTTCATGCTAAGAACGGATGTAACAATATTAACCAACAAAAAATTATCGAGTGAGTCATCCCATAATTATCCAATAACCATTAATACGTAACCCCTTGGTGCCCCCAATAGTCATGAGTAATACACTATCCAATAATTGGAGAGCGTTACGTACCTTTGGTCTCAACGGATGCATCGATGTCCAATCTTAATGCATCTTGACTAGGAATATTTAAAATGACGTGTTTATTATAATGTGATACAATACTCATGATTACAACGATTTGTAATTGCTACCACAAACACACCATTTATGAATTTTCTATTAAATATATTTTAATAAACATTTAATTATTTGTAACACATTATAATAAATATATAACAGCAAGAAAACACGTTGATTATGAACGTGAACTGATTATAAAGTCAATAATTTAAAATAAATTACAAAATTGCCCTTAGGGCATACCCCCAACTCTATCAGTTCAAGCTCCATTCAGCTCCACCGAAAGGTGTGATGTCCTTGTCGAGTGTCCATCGAAATTCCGAAGATACTTTGAAGGACTACTTAAAGCGGTTCAATATTTCCTGCAGAACTACATCGTCGCTAGTCTTTCCAAAAACAACAGAAATCCTTTATGCTTTACGTCATCATTCGCTCGAGCATCCTCCATGAACGTATTTCGACTAGAGGAGGTCTCCCAACTATCATCTTGCTTATTTTGCTGAAGCAGTCTCCGAATTTTTTTAACAACCAACTCATCGTTATCTTCCTTTCGCCCTCAACCACGGTTGTCGTGTGCATCACCGTATGTTTAATTTTGCGAGTGTCCATTATGGGCACTACCTGAACAATCACGGCTATCACCACGATGCCTATGTATCCCTATCTTTGGAGAGTCCATTCATTCTGGCCTCCTTCGGTGTTGATTTAGGCCCCGTTCTCTTAGAACATTTCTCTCTAAATTTCCTCCAATTCTTCTATCCATGGTACTCGAGGCTTGATCACAATACCAACACCTCTAGAAGCATCATTGTCATTCTTCCTTCCTTGATGGATCGATTCCATCCATGATGGATTGGTACCTATCCATCGTGGGTCTCATTCATCGGTCCATCTCTCTTTCTTTGTCTTCCACCTTCTGTTGGCTCCTTTCCAGCTTTTTGTCCATCAAAAGAACCTCATGTATCTGAGCTAGATGAAGGACTTACTCTACCTTTACGATTACTTGGATGAGATCTTCTCCTTGTTGAGATTGCTTCATAGAGGTAAATCGCTTTCCAATTTCCGCCACAAGGCTTGTTGCATCGTTTCCATCTTCTTATCCTTACTACCATTATTTTCTCCGACTCTTATTTCATCACCAAATCCGGTGGAGATTGTGTAGATCTATCATTATCTTCATCTTTCGTTCCAGTAGGTTCTTCATCAATCACGTTCTTACTCGTATTCCTTTTCTTTCTCATCTTCTATCAGATCTCTTCGAAGATGTTTGCAAATACAAGTAGCAAGTTGTGATCTGGTCTAGATTCTCAATTTCTCAATTACCGCAATAAAAAAATGTTAGCCTTAATATTTGGGTAACGCCCCCAATCGATAGAAAAAATATAGATTAGATGAATGCAAAGAGATAAGAAAGATAACACAAGGGATTTTTTATAGTGGTCTGGTAAATCAATGGTCTGCCCCCACTTTGCTGATTTTATCGATTACTTTATGTTAGAACTACCAAGTTTACAATAAAATTTTGAGATTCAATCTCTAGATATAAAAATGGTAGGTTCATCGTAGCAAAAGTTAATAAAAGTTCCAAAAGGCCTTTGTTTGTTGAGGAAGATGGCTTTTTTAGTTAAATTGAACCTCCAAATTAGCAAGACACTATCTCAAATCGTAAGTCAATCGAATCCAAACAAATATGGAGCAAATCGTATGGCTTGATGAATCGGTACTAATCTGTCCATGAATCAGTACCGATTAATATCCTTGGTTCCGAATTTGTGTTTCTCTTCAGAATATTCTAGTCTTCATGCTTTAAAACTTCATGAGCAAAACAATCCTTTTGATGGATTGATACCAATCCATCCCTCATGTCAAAAACTTTATTTTTTCAACTTAACTAAGAGATGCATAGTAAAAAAGCTTATGAGCAATTTGGTAATTTTGGTGGATCTACATCGATCCTGGATTGATACCGAATCATGGACTTAGCCAAATTTTCCTATATTCCTTTTAACTTTCTACGGTGATCGTCTTCAAATTCATAATTCGTTCCTTTATCGTTTCATAGTCCAACTTCATCGAAATATCGTTTGGGTGAAAAGCCGGATAAAATGCACATTATGACATTAACCGAGTAGAGTTGTATCAAAAATTTGATTTTTTTTTTCTTAATTAAGGAGGCACAAACCGGAACCAACAGCCGTTTAAGAGAGGACCATTTACTTATGTTTGCATTAATGCTTGGGTCCGGATGAATCAGAAGAGAGAAGCAATAATGAGAAATAAAAAATGGTGGGAGGGACAGATGTGTCATTGTCCCACATTCCAACCCCCACGGGTGTACACACAAAAACTATTTCTTTAATTTTTGGAACCAAACAAAACAATCACGTTCGTCACTCGCTGTCAGACCCCCTTCTCTCCCTTCCTTGCACGTGGGGACGGTCCTCTCTGGACTTTCAATCTTCTACCCCCTATTCCCGGTTACCCCCTCCATTCCTCTCCGCTAAAAGCCTTCGCTTCTCATACTCAACCGCCTACTGCCTGTTATCCTTTTTCCCTTCTCCATTCAAGATTCTTTCACCTGCCATCACACTGCACCATAAAAGCAACGCTACGAAAGAGGAAATTCAATTTTTTTATTATTATTTAATCGAAACGTCCATTTTTATACTTCGTGCTGATAAGTACTTTCATCTTTATTTTCACCTTTTTATTTTATCTTCTTCTCACTTAATGTTTATTATTATTACAAAAGAAATGCTGTCCCACCTTTTGCTGAAAACAATACTGTTAGGTGTGCATTAATCTGTCAAAAAAATAACTATAACATTGACTGAAAATTACGTTGAAAGAAAATCGATAAGATATTGTAATATATAATTTTGCTCATGTTATACTGTTACTTCGATTATACTAATGTGGTCAATAGCATCAACCTTCTTGGAAACACAAAAATAACGAGATTAAACAAATGAACATCGTATTTTATCATTTATCATAAATTCAATCCGGACGCTTACTGTACTGACTCTGATAATTTTGTGTGAAAATGATACTATGGTATGTTTGTAACGAATGAAAACGGAATATTTAAACGGAACATTTGATTAATCGGAAAAAGCATTTGTGTGCTGCGAAGGAGCAGAAAGGAGGATTTGAAGGAGAGAATAGAAGAAGAAGAAAAATCAACAGCTATTGATGTCAATCGTTGAGGACTCGTCGACGTTAACATACATTTCTTAACATTTTCAAAACGGAACTGAAAATGAGACCAACACCATTGAGACGTACGACGCGTTGGATGCACCGCACCTTACATTTTTTAAAACACTTCGGTCCACAAATATTCAAATAAGTCGAGAAATAATCAAAGCTTACGCACGATGTAACAATTCTTGACCTGAATTGATTTCCACCAAATGTTTTGTTGGGATGCATGATAGGGAATAAATTCAACAGAAAATACAAGGTGAAATCAAAACCTGACCACAATATGGAAATACTATTGCTAAGGGAAAATATTATAGAATATCCAAAATTTAGTGTATCGGTTAATTGTGCAAAGAAACAGACAACAATAATTTCAATAATTCCAAGCACCACAAACGATTAAAATAAGAATTATTAGATATAACATAATCGAATTAGACCTACCCCAATAATTGTCTCTTTCATGTTATAAAAACAAAGAGTATAAGAGAGAATTTATAATTTAATAAAAAGGATTATAGTTCCAGTTATGAACCTACTTAAGTAGTTTCAATCACAACAGCATCTAGGAATTAGACGTCATTAAACAAACATGAAATAATTGACAATTTAGAGTTCTAATTTTATTCTTGTATGTTGCGGACTTGAGAATCTTGTATGTTGCGGACTTGAGAATCGATTAAAAAAAAATGAAGACTCACTATTTATCACCATTTATATATGCATATAACTTAGGGTGTGATGACATTTGCTTGAAAAAAAAAAGACTAGTTACCGAAAGAGGAAATTCTTTTAAAGGAAAAACTTTATGCTAATTTTTAAATCTAGGACGGAACTTTTAAAATTTAGGCCCAAGGACAGTAGCGCGTTCTATTCAACCAACTTCAACTGTTTTCTTCATCGTCTGAAGTCATCGTCTAAAGCCTGCCATACCCGCCACCGCCCTAGCCCTAACCTGCCGTAGCCGCCGCCGCCGTCCTAGCCCTAACCTGTCGTAGCCGTCGCCACCCAAGCCGCCGCCATTGTCGAAGCTCCCGCCGTCCATTCTTAAATTGAAATAAAACCTAATTCAACACTCCAATCCAAACGTAAATTAGAAATTTCGTGAAAATTGAAGTCGAGTGTCACTAAATCTAGAAGTAAGAAACAAATGGAAAAGCAGAACACAGAAGAAGAAGAAAGTCAAAAAGTTTTAATCACAAGTTAAATGATATTTAGATATATCATTTCTACATTTGAAACACAATAGACTATGTTTAATATGTTAAATGATAGACTAATATAGCATTTATACTTTTAAATTTTAGTACCATTATCTGGCTATGCAAAATGATATTTGGATATAGCATAAGTATATTTCAATTGAACAAGGATGAAAAAATATGCAAAATGAACTTGAATTTAGCATAAATATATTTAAAGTGAAGTATTCCTAAGGAGAACTACCAAATGCAAAATGATAATTGCATATAGCATACATACTTTTAATGTAACATTTTAATCACAAAGTTCACTACTATGTTTATGATATGCAAAATGATAGTTTAATGTAGCATTTGAGTTATGAAGTCCATTATCATGTTTAAAATATGCAAAATGATAGTTTGATATATCATTTTAGTTGTGAAGTCCAATACCAAAGTTACAATCTGCAAATTGAGATTTAATGTATCATTTTAATTACAAAATTCATTGGCATGTTTAAGTTATACAAAATGATAGCTTAACATACTATTTTAGTTAATGAAGTCCAATATCATGTTTACAATATGCAAAATGATAGTTTAATGTAGCATTTCAATTACAAAGTACACAAGCATGTTTAGGATATGCAAAATGATAGTTTAATGTAGCATTTTACTTACAAAGTCCACTAGCATGTTTAGAATATTTAAAATGATAGTTTAATATAGCATTTTAGTTATGAAGTACACTAGCATTTTATTTATGATATCTGTAACATTCAAAATAAAGCAACTCAATAAACAAGTAAACAAACAACTGATGCCTTATGTTTTATGCATATTTTATCATCTTGTGAAACATACAAGTAATTTTATCTAATCAAAATCACATCTTTGTAGATTTTTAAAACAAAACTTACTTCAGCTCCTTGAAAATTAGGAACATTCAATCATGCTATCACAAATGCATAAACTATAACAACAACAATACAGACTATAACGTTCAGTTATGCATTATACATATAGAATTAGAATGATAAGTTCATATAGCATTTTTTTTCTTAGTTCATTTCAACGCATTTAACCACCATCGTTACCTTTGGCACCACCAACAACCTTAACCTCCACTCCACCGTCGCTCATCTGAAATCGACCATAAAAAACATGGCTCAAGTCATCGTAGACCTTCAAAGTAGTCGCCACCATCTACAGTCCATCGCCTTCGCCTGACGAACGAGCTCCGCCTTCGCATGAACGAGCTCCACCTTCGCCTGCGGTTGCGCCGCCGTCGCCTGTTCTTGTGATGCAGCGCCACCTATTCTTGTGATGTCGCCGTCTGTAATAGTGATTTGAGAACGAGATTTGAAAACAGTCTAATTTTTTTGTGAAGAATTTCCTTTAAGCGAAAGAATAAAACTTGCGTCCTTAAAACGTAAAAATAATTGCCGCGTCCTTCATTCCAAAAAGAATGCTAAGTTTTTCCTTCAGCCGATTTTCCTGTTACCAAAATCTATACCTAAATTGTAATAAATCATGAAATCTTTGAAAACTTAAGACATTCCAAGGTTTGATTTTACGCCATTTTAATAATGTTAAACCTAAAATTTGAACCAATTTTCAAGAATTTGGGGAGAAATTAAGTGATGAGTACAGAGGCAAAAGATGAAAGAATTTCATATGCAAGTATCTTATTTGTTCTTTTCCATAAGTTGTCGATTACAATTTGACATAATCGGCCATTCACGGTTTCACCAAGCTTCTAAAAAAATCGTGAATTACTAACGATTTTGAGGATGAAGAAGATTAGCCCATCCTTAAGTGGGGTGCGTGCCTATTTGTATTAAAATTGCATTGTTTGATTCTTCAATGTGGCAAATAACTATTTTGAACGGTGGTGATCATTTTGTTGATTGATGACGTGGCATGCCATCGATATGACACATGACACTTTTTGTATAAATTATCCATTTTATTTCTACTCCTTTTTCTTTTATGCTAACATGACATAAGTAGGCCAATAGAGGACTGACACGCGAATAACCTTCATAAATTTCTACAACTTCGATGACACTTTTGGTGGAAACTCGATAACGCTTTTAGGTAGAAACTCGATAGCTCTTTGTTGCATCTCCGATGGTTCTTTGATTACATCTTCAATAACTCTTTGATAACACCTTCGAAGCCTCTTTGATTACATCTTCGATAGTTTTTTGTTTACCTTTTAAATAACTCTTTGGTTGCATCTTTGATGGCTCTTTGACTGCATCTTCGACAACACTTTGACTGCATCTTTGAAAGCCCTTTGTTTACATCTTCGATGGCCCTTTGTTTACATCTTCAATAGCTCTTTGTTTACATCTTTGGTAGCACTTTGACTACATCTTCGATAACCCTTTGTTTATACCTTGGAATCATCTTTCGACAATAGAGATAAGATCAGTTATATGAGTACAGTTAAGTAAACAAAGTAGTTAAAAAATGACATACCACATAATTATTTTTACATGTTCAAATCGATCCCATAGTCATACCCATGCATGGGTCAAAGTAACAATACAATCACAAATGATAATGTCATGCCCAACATATGAAGAATCTGAAATGAACACTTAATATAGCGGAAATAAAACGATATTTATATCATCTATGCGTTATGTCCCATCTTTAGAACTCCTTGTTCGTCTTTCGAAAGCAACATGCTTATATCTATAAACCTAGTCTTCTCGAATGAATACCCGTGAGTTTATGGTGAAAACAATGATAAAAATATGAATCGGACGTAAAGTCTGGCATGAACAATACATTATCCTAAACATAAAACATGGTGAGACCATATCATTAAAGCATGAAATGAGTTTTTCCCTCACCATAATACAAAATTTAGCCAACTGTTTTAAACATAAGCATACAACATCATTTCATCTCTAAAGATCTTATATGTGCTATGATACTTTAATTAGAATCAATAGTCATTTCATGTGATTTGTCATTTAATATTCATTCTCTTTTGAAACGAAAATCTGAAACATACTATCTTCGTATGCTACCGAGGCCACTTGCCTGGTTTTAAGGATGAAGGATTATGGTTTAATCATTCGGCCTCCATTAAGGCATATACCTTCACTAGTTCCTTCGTTCTATTAATTTCACTAATGCTTTTGCTTGCCATGAAGGCCTTACACCTACACTTTCATGTTTTGGGTGCCACACGGGCCTTACTCCTTTGCTTTCGTATTTCAGTTGCCCCAAAGGCCTTGCATCTTCGCTTTCAGTTATTGATTGCCACATCAGACCTTACAACATCTATCAAACTCTGTTTTGGTTGCCACTTAGGCCTTACACCAATACTTTTGTGTTCCATATGCCACCTTAGGACCAACTCCAACACTTTCGAGTGTAGTTTCCACACAAGCCTTATGCCAATGTTTTTTTTTGGGTTTCACATGGGTCTTACACCTTCGCTTCCACTTAATGGATGCCACACAAGCCTTACACATTCGATTTTGCTTCTTGGATGCCGCATAGGCCTTACACTATCTACCGAATACTCTGCCTAACTATATATGATTAGGTTTACCCTTAGCTATTCATTAAGCTATATCAAGATCGAATACCTTCGACTGACTATGTTACTTATTACATCATCACTAATGCTCTAAACACTAGCTTTGGTCATCTTAAGCTTTAGCATAAATTTCTCCTCTGGAAATTAATTGTTCCTAGTAATAACTTATTATCGAGAGCTAATCAGCTCTGGACAATCACTACCCTCAGTCTCGTTTAGGAAAGCCCGACTTAATTTAGTTTTGTTACACTAACATACAAATCTCAACTCCAGGTTTCGGAAATCACCTCCTCTAACCATAATTCCTCTATAACTCTTGGTTTTGTAAAACATGGCTTTATACTAAGCAGTTCTTAA
Organism: Allium fistulosum; assembly: GCA_030737815.1. Lineage (NCBI taxonomy): Eukaryota > Viridiplantae > Streptophyta > Magnoliopsida > Asparagales > Amaryllidaceae > Allium > Allium fistulosum. Next base: position 368,472,106 of record CM060902.1, on the reverse strand, counting down.
CTTTCTAACTTTGGTCTTTATACTTACGATTATAGTTTATTTACTCTCGATTCGGCTTCACTTCCTTTGGTACTGACTCTCGGTATACATTAAAAATTTGCCTACTACATGTTTGACACTACCTTTACACGTGTCGACTTTCTATTCGTTTTACTTTGTCATTTCTTACCGTTATTTAGTCCTCCATTGACATGTTTAGAAATATTGTAGATCTGGTCTATTGAACAATTATTGACTACTTTATTCAATTAAATTGCATCTTGATCTCACATTATTTACCCTTTAGCACCTATAAATGTAACAACCCACCTCAAAATGGGCCTAATTTTCGAACCAAAAAAGGCCCATCGAACCTTAGATCCGTCCGAAAGCTAGCAGTTGGTTGGTAAAATTGTTACAAAGAACAATACACAGAGCTATCTATTTACACATTCAGGATCACATAGTGGAAGAATAAAATATAATATAAGAAACAATACCGATTTAATTTAAAATTCTAATGTTAGAAAAGTACAACATAATGCGAAATATCCATAGTGTAATATCTTAGAATACATCAACAATTTTAAATGAGAACATTAGGAATACGAAAACAACATAAGTTGATAAATAGATAACTACCACAAGTCCCCTCATCGCCATCGCCTTTGTAATCTGCATCGCCTTCTCTAACCTGTGTTGTAATGAGGAGGGAGTCAAAACAACAATGTCTAGTGAATAAAAATCTCAAGCCTTCCTAAAACAGTAATTGGGCAGTATAATTTAAATAAAAATATGTCTTATACATCCTAACTATATTGTAAGTTTTTCCAACTACAAACCCTAAGGCTTTTCTAGTCCAATTCTATAACCCGTATCTTTTCAACTCAATAACCCATCTTCAATTGTAGGCCAAAGATCATTCCTAGTCCCACACATCTACCGTCAATAATGTCCTAACAATGTAAGAAATAGTACTCAAGTCACCTAATACCTTTTCAATAGGAAATGGGCATACTTTGACTATTTAATACTTCATTTTAGGTAGGTCCCCATCATTTACTACTTATCCAAGGTAGACTCCTCTTCGATACTATCCAGCTGACATCGCATAGAATCTCATCAGACTACTTGATAATTCATTATGGGAGAGGCGAATCCTATAATAGCTACTTAATACCTCAAACTTGAAGCGGACTCTTCTTGAGATACCCACTACCGTGCCTAACCACTAACCCTGACCATTTAATACTTCCAAAATTGGAAGGAAGCGGGCCCTCAATCAGCCATTTACTACCTTCAACCCCGAAGCAGGTCCTACATATTATGACTCGTAACCCAAATTTAGAAATCTCACATTAGTCCGACTATTCGTAAGTACTCGTAGCCAGATTAGCTAGGCTACAAAATCTCGGATTAACCTCTCATTCTCCATGGGTAATTATTATAGGTGATGTCCTACATCAGTCCCAAAGTCACACTACTGGTAGCCAGATTAGATGGGAAGACATTTATGTGCATTTTTGACTGACCTTGCATCCATATAACTTAGTCATAATCTACACTTACTTAACATACTATCATACAACCAACTACATTCCCTATTAAGGCCTTATAAGGAAAACTCTTATTTCGCCTTAACTATCAAATTTCTTCCCTAATGAGGATTTAATACTAATTAATAACTTATTTACTGCGCAGTTAATACACTGTTATTATACAGTATTTAATACAGCAATTAATACAGGTTAGATTTTATGAAGAATTCAGAAACGATAAACTGAGAAATTTGAATTGTAAGAAGTGATAGATGCACTTGTTTCAGAAATGAAAAATTTGATTTACAAAATCTCAATAACTTTTAGTAGCCTGTATTATGCTTTATATATGATTGTATACATAAATGGGCTTGGGCCTTTTCTTTGAGTTTCGGTTGCTTTGAATACCCGCATTAGCCTGATGCATATTGAGATAGATGAAACGGTGAAGCCGCATATTCTTTATTTCCCCCCCTCAGATCCATGGCGGCAACAGAGAGCGATCTTCCTTTTCTTCGATTCTCTACAACAATCAACTCTTTACAGCAAGTTTTTAGAATTTGCTGTGAATTCTCCTTTCAAAGATTACCTTTGAGAATTCTCAGCAACTTCGGACTTCATTCCAGTGTTCGATTTATGTTCTTCTCTTCCAGATCTGGTTTTAGTATCGTCCCTGAGTGGCTTGCTTGCTGTAGCTATGGCTCCTTGAGATGACTTGACCTGAGTTTCTTTCTCTTTGCTAAAGATCAATTTTCCGATATCTACCTTGCTCTCTACTTTTAGTTCGGCTCGAAACTTCAGGTAGTTTCTTGCAGACAACGCCTTGGTAAGTATGTCTGTGTGGGAAATGCGGATTAAGGATCTTAAGGCTAGAATTAACACTAGAGGGGGGTGAATAGTGTTTTAAGAAATTTGTTGATCTTTTTGAGTTTATCTTACTTTGTTAAAAATTTATACACTAATCGGACACAGATATGAACACAGAATCAAACACAGATGCAAATATAAAGTAAAAGCAGTAAAGGAAAGAACACACCGGATTTTATACTGGTTCGGAGTTACCCTACATCCAGTCCCGTACAACTAAGTATGGATTTCCTTTCAAAATCAATTCAACAATTACAACCCTCGGTTTCAAGGCTACGAGGTACACCCTCCAGAATCACAATCCTCTGGGTAGAGATACTTGATTTCCGGGGCAACAAGTTCACCCGATTGATTTCCAGGGCTACAATCACACCTTCTCTCGCTCAATTGATTACAAAAAGTCTATAACTCAGATTAGCACTTGGATCTTGTAGAGATAGTGAAGAGAATCAAAACCAGAAATTATCTAGTTAGATTCTATATTGATTTCGGCAGAGTAATGGTGTAATTTGTAAATAAGAAAGTGGAGAAGAAGAAGAGAAGTTAAATCAGAGAAAAAAGTATTATAAAATTCGTTGAAACTGACCCCTATTTATAGAAGAACAACAGCCATGACCATTCATGAAAAGTTATAGCGAATAGACACTTCTTTTGAAATTTGAATTAAACTGTCACCATGTCGACATGGTGCCTATGGGCATGTCGACATCCCTCAGCCAAATTTGATGTTTTGAATTTCTATAAAAAATAATATTTATCTTATATTAAAACTTTATAAATATACTTGAATATAGTTGAAATTCATAAGTAAATATAAAGAACAATATATATATATATATTATTTAACTATAATTTAAATCAAAGTATAAATAATTTAAAAGTTAAATATATTATTTGAAAAGATAGTTTAAAATCAGGAGAAATTTTGACTCTGAAAATAAAGATGTTTTGAGGCTAAAATTATTTTAAAACGGAATCGAGGGTTTTGAATCTTTTTAAAAGGAAAGTTTTGAAATCATTTCGAAAACAAGATAATTTTGAAAAATCATTTGAATTAAGCTTAGTGGATACAAAACAATGTCCCACTAGATTTTCGTAGGTTCCATCCTACTTTGGGTTCCATCCCTTTAACGGGTTCGAAGTGGATTCCATTCCACGAATAAATTGGATATTAAGATGCCAGTGCTTTTCTACGAGTTTTATCAAATATTCCTAATAAAACAAACTTAATCTTGAACTCTTGATAATCTTGATTCTCATGAGTCTTCTATCTCTATACCTTGAATCTCTATACTATACAGTCTTCATTCTGATACCTGCATGGTTAGATCCTGCATATACATATATATCTAAACTTGTAATGTTAGTATTTATATTTTATAATCTATTCTAAGGTTGTTGTCATCAAAACCATCATCTCATGGACTAACAATCTCCCCCTTTTTGATGATGACAACCTTTGTTTATAAAATATTCTTTCTATCCTAATAACTCCCCCTAAAACTAACAACTCCCCATTAATCTATGCCTAACTACCCTATTTTATATTTCTCCCCCTTTGTCATCAACAAAAACTTACTCTAAACTAGATAACTCCAAACTATATAACTCCCCCTAAAATTTATCACTCTATGACGTGTGATTATAATGATAGTGTTATCATAAATAATTAACACTTAAATCTAATACTAAAATATAATCCTAAACTATTAACTATCCTAACTAAGAATTCACAATAATACTAACACATATAAGAACACGAGTTTATTTATTACGAGTATGGTTGTATTTACATTTGCGTTTGAAAAACATAAAAACACAAATAACAACGGAAAGAAAGAGAAGAAACTAATGTGTGTTTTTGAACATAGGAGATTTATGAATTGAACAGTTTGGATAGTGGAAACAGAAATTTCCACGTTGTTCGACAAGATTCCCATTTTTGTCGAAACACACTTCTCCAATGCATACTACTTGGTCATCATCCTCTTCGTGTGCTTCTTCCATTGGTTCTTCTTCTTCTTCGTCGCTGACCTTATGTTCTTGATTTAGTGAAGAGTCTTCATCGATCAAGATAGGATTGGCATGGTTATCCATTAGGAATTTTTGTAAATTCCTAAGAATCTTGCCTTGCCTCTCTTGCTCTTTCGCCATACGAAGTTGAGTCACTTGAATTGCAGTCAACATCTGAAGAGTATCCTTCATAGACTCCTCCAATTTAGTTACACATGCGAGAGTAGTGCATTGGAATGGACCAGAAGTAGGAGAGGAGAATGAGAAAGTTGATTTTATGTTTGATTTAGAGGAAGATGCCATTATTTTATATATTTCAGAATAGAAAATGAAGAGAAAACATACAGAATGAATAAGAATTCGAAGTAGAGAAGAATATATAACTAAATTTTTGAAATTTGGTGGGAAAATAAAAAAACGTTACATGTCGACATGTCTTCCTAGGGGATGTCGACATGGTCCTTATACTTTAACTCTATGATTTATTTTAATATTAATTATTAATTATACTTGTTATATATATTTTATATTTCAGTTATAGAACAAATACCTAACTCTCTTCTTAATTTAGTAAATATAGATTCATTTAATGGTTTTGTTAAGATATCAGCAGTTTGATTCTCAGAGTTTATATATTCGAGAGTAATTACTTCTTTAGTTATATTATCTCTAAGAAAATGATGTCGAATATCAATATGTTTAGTTCGAGCATGATGAGTAGGATTTTTAGATAAATTTATTGCACTAGTATTATCACAATAAATTGGCAATTTTGAGATATTTAATCCAAAATCTCTTAAGGTTTGTTGCATATATATTACTTGAGAACAAGCCAAAGCAGCGGAAATATACTCTACTTCAGTTGTTGATAGAGAAACTGTATTTTTCTTTTTACTAAACCAGGAAACCAGAGAATGTCCCAAAAAGTGACAAGTTCCACTTGTACTTTTTCGGTCTGATTTACATCCAGCATAGTCAGCATCACAGTATGATATTAAATCAAATGAATCAATTTTAGGATAAAATAAGCCATAATCAGAGGTGTGTTTAATATATCTTATGATACGTTTTACAGCTTTTAAGTGAGTTTCTTTAGGATGAGATTGATATCTTGCACAAAGACATACACTATGCATGATATCAGGTCTACTAGCAGTGATATAGAGCAATGATCCGATCATTCCTCTATACAACTTTTGATCTACATCTTTCGAGAAATCTTCTTTACTTAGATATTCATTGGTTGCCATGGGAGTAGGTTTTCCACTCGCAGTAGTCAAACCAAATTTATTGACTAGTTCTTTAGCATATTTTTCTTGACTAATAAAAATACCATTATCTAACTGTTTTATTTGCAATCCTAGAAAGAAGTTTAATTCACCCATATGACTCATTTCAAACTCTTTTGTCATTATTTCAGAAAATTCTTTATTCATTTCGAAGTTAGTTAAACTAAAAATGATATCATCTACGTATACTTGAACTAGTTGAATATCATTTTTATTTCTTTTAATAAAAAGAGTATTATCTATTTTACCAATTTCAAAATTTGATTGTAATAAATAAGATCTTAGTCTATCATACCAGGCTCTAGGAGCTTGTTTTAGACCATATAAAGCTTTCTTAAGTTTGTACACATGGTTTGGTAAATTTTCATCTTCAAAAAGTGGTGGTTGTTCAACATATACTTCTTCTTTTACAAATGCATTTAAAAATGCACTTTTAACATCCATTTGAAATAATTTGAAATTATTATGATTTGCGAAAGCAAGTAGAATCCTAATGGCTTCTAATCTTGCTACAGGAGCAAAGGTTTCGTCACAATCTATACCTTCTTCTTGATAATAACCTTGGGCGACTAATCGTGCTTTATTTCTAACGACCTCACCTTGTTCATTCATTTTATTTTTATAGACCCATTTAGTTCCAATTATAGTTTTGTCTTCAGGTCTAGGAACAAGTTCCCAAACTTCATTTCTAGTGAATTGATTTAATTCTTCTTGCATAGCCAAAATCCATGAATCATCAGTTGATGCTTCTTTAGGATTTTTGGGTTCAATAGATGATATAAATGCTACATTACTCATTTTACTTAGTTGATTTCTAGTTGTAACAATAGATTGCATATCTCCTATTATATTTTCAATAGGATGATCTTTTAAAAGTTTAATCCTTTTATTAGGATGATTAATTTCATTATTAATTTCGGTTGATTCCTGATTTTGAGTAATTAAATCTTCTTCATCATTTTTAATTTCAAAATCTTTTAAATTTTCATCAAACGAAACATGCATTGTTTCTTCGATGGTGTTAGATCTTAAATTAAAAACTCTATAAGCTTTACCTCTATTAGAATATCCGATAAAGATTCCTTTGTCGGATTTAGGATCAAATTTATCCAAATTATCTTTTGTATTTAAAATAAAGCATTTACTTCCAAAAATTCTGAAGTATGATACCTTAGGTTTCTTTCCATGAAGAAGTTCATAAGGTGTCTTATCAGTTAAAGGTCTAATTAAAATTCTATTCAAAATATAACAGGCGGTAGCAATAGCTTCTGCCCAAAATTGTTTTGGTAAATTACTATCTGAAAGCATAGTTCTCGCACACTCTTGTATCGTTCTATTTTTACGTTCAACTACTCCGTTTTGTTATGGAGTTCTTGGAAATGAGAAATTGTGAGTTATTCCCTTCTTATTGCAGAATTCCTCAAACTTTTCATTTTCAAATTCACCACCGTGATCACTACGAATAGTTATAATTTTTAAAGATAATTGATTTTGAATCCTTTTTGTAAAGTTCTTAAAACATTCAAAAGTATCACTTTTATGTTTCAAAAATATTGTCCATGTAAATCTAGAATAATCATCTACAATTACAAAAACATATTTACTATGATTTATTGACTGAATTTGAGATGGACCAAATAAATCAAGATGAAGTAACTCAAGGGGTTTTGAAGTTGAAATCATATCTTTTAATTTAAAGGAACTTTTTCTAAGCTTTCCTAATTGACATGCATCACATAAACTATCTACTTTAAAATTCATTTTAGGAAGACCTCTTACTAGATCATGTTTTGACAGTCTAGATAATAGTTTGAAATTCAAATGTCCAAATCTCTTATGCCAAATCCAAGGGTCACTTGTATTTGCCAGAAGACATAGGTTATCATTTGAAACTTTCATACTAAGAATATAATTATTCTTTTTCCTAGTTCCCTCAAATATTATGGTTGAGTTATTATCTTCAATATGACATTTATCTTTTTCAAATTTAATTTTATATCCTTTATCACATAGTTGACTTATACTTAGCAGATTGTGTTTCAGATTCTTAACTAGCAAAACATTAGTAATAATAGGAGTTTCAAAGTTACCGACATTGCCGATGCCAATCACGTATCCTTTCGAGTTGTCTCCAAAGTTAACCAGTCCTCCATCTTTGTATATAATATTATTCAGCATATCTGGATTACTGGTCATGTGTCTAGAGCATCCACTATCAAGTATCCACTTATTCCTTTTGATCTGCACAGATTGTCCATTGTGGATTGATTCCTTAATACCCATAAAGCATCTTTCCTGCACATTATAAAATTTGGGTAAACAACTAGAATTTGAATAACATTCATATGCAAACTCATGAAACAATGATGATTTAAACAATTCTAAACTAGGTTTAACAGTTTTTTCAAAAATAGCCATTTTAAAACTTTTCAAAATTCAGATTATGAAACTTTTGAAAACAAGGCTCTGATACCAAATGTGGGAAATGCGGATTAAGGATCTTAAGGCTAGAATTAACACTAGAGGGGGGGTGAATAGTGTTTTAAGAAATTTGTTAATCTTTTTGAGTTTATCTTACTTTGTTAACAATGTATACACTAATCGGACACAGATATGAACACAGAATCAAACACAGATGCAAATATAAAGTAAAAGTAGTAAAGGAAAGAACACACCGGATTTTATACTGGTTCGGAGTTACCCTACATCCAGTCCCGCACAACTAAGTACGAATTTCCTTTCAAAATCAATTCAACAATTACAACCCTCGGTTTCAAGGCTACGAGGTACACCCTCCAGAATCACAATCCTCTAGGTAGAGATACTTGATTTCCGGGGCAACAAGTTCACCCGATTGATTTCCAGGGCTACAATCACACTTTCTCTCGCTCAATTGATTACAAAAAGTCTATAACTCAGATTAGCACTTGGATCTTGTAGAGATAGTGAAGAGAATCAAAACCAGAAATTATCTAGTTAGATTCGATATTGATTTCGGCAGAGTAATGGTGTAATTTGTAAATAAGAACGTGGAGAAGAAGAGAAGTTAAATCAGAGAAAAAAGTATTATAAAATTCATTGAAACCGACCCCTATTTATAGAAGAACAACAGCCATGACCATTCATGAAAAGTTATGGCGAATAGACACTTCTTTTGAAATTTGAATTTTGAATTAAACTGTCACCATGTCGACATGGTGCCTATGGGCATGTCGACATCCCTCAGCCAAATTTGAAGTTTTGAATTTCTATAAAAATAATATTTATCTTATATTAAAACTTTATAAATATACTTGAATATAGTTGAAATTCATAAGTAAATATAAAGAACAATATATATATATATATATTATTTAACTATAATTTAAATCAAAGTATAAATAATTTAAAAGTTAAATATATTATTTGAAAAGATAGTTTAAAATCAGGAGAAATTTTGACTTTGAAAATAAAGATGTTTTGAGGCTAAAATTATTTTAAAATGGAATCGAGGGTTTTGAATCTTTTTAAAAGGAAAGTTTTGAAATCATTTCGAAAACAAGATAATTTTGAAAAATCACTTGAATTAAGCTTAGTGGATACAAAACAATGTCCCACTAGATTTTCGTAGGTTCCATCCTACTTAGGGTTCCATCCCTTTAACGGGCTCGAAGTGGATTCCATTCCACGAATAAATTGGATCTACGAGTTTTAACAAATATTCCTAATAAAACAAACTTAACCTTGAAATCTTGAACTCTTGATAATCTTGATTCTCATGAGTCTTCTATCTCTATATCTTGAATCTCTATACTATACAGTCTTCATTCTTGATACCTACATGGTTAGATCATGCATATACATATATATCTAAACTTGTAATGTTAGTATTTATATTTTATAATCTATTCTAAGGTTGTTGTCATCAAAACCATCATCTCATGGACTAACAGTCTGCACGCTGATAAGTCGAAGGTATGTGATTGATTTGTAGATTTCCTCTTTGAACTTGTTCACGAACAAAATATAGATCAATTTCGATGTGTTTTGTTCGTGCGTGCAATACTGGATTTGCTGCCATGTACACAGTGCTTTGATTATCGCACCATAATATTGGTTTGACTGCTGTGTTGATTCCTAGTTCCTTTAGTAGTGATTGTAGCCAAATTATCTCTGCAGTGGCACTTGCAACAATTCTATATTCTGCCTCTGTGCTTGATCTTGATACAGTGGTCTATTTCTTTGAGCACCATTACATTGGGTTGTCTCCAATATATATGTAGTATCCTGTTATAGACTTTCTATCATCAATGTCTGTAGCTCAGTCTGCGTCTGCATATGCTGTGATGCTTAAGTTATTGCATGCTCTTAACTTTAATCCAAAATCTGCAGTTCCTTTAAGATATCTGAGAATCCTTTTTTATGCCTTCCAGTGCTCATCATGTGGTTCCTGCATAAATTGAGAAACTTTATTAACACTGAATGATATATCTGGCCTAGTAATAGTAGTGTATTGTAATGCTCCTACAATACTTCTGTATTGTTTAATATTTAATATGGATTCTCCCCTGTTTTTGGATAGTTGTTGATTGCTGACCATAGGAGTGGGTTGAGATTTTTCCTCATGCATCTTTGATTTGATAAGTATCTCTCTAATATAATTTGTCTGACTTATCAGTATCTCTGTGTCTGTTTTTCTATTGACTTCAATGCCCAGAAAGTAATTGAGATTGCCAAGATCTTTGATGGAAAATTGCTTGTTAAGATATTGTATGATGCTTGTGATTTGTGCTGTGTCATCACCTGTTATAATCATGTCATCAACGTATATTAGAATGTAAATAATATGATTATTATGTTTTTTGACAAATAAGGAGTTATCAGATTTGGTAGACTGATAGCCTAGAGAAGTTAATGTGCCTTTCAGTCTATCAAACCATACTCTTGGTGCTTGTTTCAAGCCATATATGGCCTTGTTTAACTTGCAAACTTGATGATCATTCTGTTTATATCCCTGTGGTTGTTCCATGTAAATTTCTTCTTGTAGAATGCCATTTAAGAATGCATTGTTAACATCCAGTTGCCTTATGTCCCAACTTTTGCTTAAGGCAATTGTGAGCACAACTCTGATGGTTGTTGGCTTTATCACAGGTGAGAATGTCTCACTGAAATCAAATCCACACTGTTGAGTATATCCCTTGGCAACTAGTATTGTCTTGTATTTGGACACTGTTCCATCAGGATTTTTCTTCAGTTTATAGGTCCATTTGCATCCTATTATATTTTTGTTTGCTGGAGGATGCACTAGACTCCATGTTTTATTCTTCATTAATGCTTGATATTCTTCATTCATTGCTATCTTCCAGTTTTCATCTCTGTATGCTTGTTCAAATGACTCAGGCTCTTCAACATTCGTTGTTGCTGCATAGATTTTAGGTTTGAATATCCCTCTTTTGGATCTTGTAATCATGTAATGACCTGTTCTGATTGGTAATCCAGCATCTGTTGATGTTGAATTATCAACTTCACCAGTGTTGTCCTGAGATTGTTCTTGAAATCTGTCGGTACTGATTCCTTGACTTTGATTGTTTGATGTAGTGGGTGACTATACAGGTATATCAGGCTGTTCTTTTGTTCCATGACCTGGTTCGGGCAACACAGTGTGTTGTGGATCAGAAACACCTGCTTCCTTGAGATTCCATGTCTCAGAATACACAGGTATATTTGAGATAGATGTTCCAGGATTATATATTTTCTGAGTAGTTTTTATATTTGCAGAAGCAAAAGGAAATATCCTTTCATTAAACACTACATGTCTGCTAATAAATATCTTTCCTGAACTGTCCAAGCATTTGTAACCCTTCTGCTTGGTTGCATAACCCAGAAATGTACAGGGATGAGATCTGAAATCCAATTTATATCTATTATATGGTCTTAGATAGGGAAAACACAGACACCCAAAAGTTCTAAGACTATCATAATTGGGTTTAATTCCCATGAGTTTTTCAACTAGACTCACTCTGTTTAGTACTTTAGTTGGAAGTCTATTGATCAAATATAATGAAGTACTAAATGAGTCAGGCCAGAACTTCAGGGGTAGAGATGCCTGAGCAAGTAAAGTTATCCTTGTTTCTACTATGTGTTTGTGTTTTCTCTCAACTAGACCATTTTGTTCAGAGGTGTATGGACATGTGATTCTATGTATTATACCTCTGTTTAAGAAGAATTTGTCAAGTGACTTATATTCACTACCACCATCACTTTGAACTACTTTAACTTTATGACAAGTTTGTCTCTCAGCTTGGTTAAAAAAATGCATGACAATATTATAAGTTTCTCCCTTTGTTTTCAGAAAGTATATCCATGTGTATCTAGTAAAAGCATCAACAAAAGAAATGTAATATCTATAGCCATAGTCATAACTAATGGGTGCAAGACCCCAAAGATCAGTTGTAACTAGTTCTAGTGGCATTTTGTATTCAGTAATAGAATCAGCAAAGGGTAATTTATGACTTTTGCCCATTTGACAGTAAGTACAGACATATGGTAAGATAGGATCACTAAAAGAAGCTTTAATTTCTTTCAAAACCTGTTTTACAACATTTGCATTAGGATGTCCCAACTTATAATGCCACTGATCAAATACACTTTTATTGTTTTCAACAGATGATACTTCACAATTATTGCTACACTTTGCTTTCTCAATAGTGTTTCTGCAGTTAGTCACAGTGAACCTGTACAACCCATTCACTACATCACCCTGCAAAAGTTTTTCACCTGTTAGTATGTCTTTAACTAAACAGTATTTAGGGTAAAATTCAAAGTACACATTATTATTATGTGCAAATTGAGAAACACTCATAATATTTTTCTTAATTCTTGGTACTCTTAATAGATTATTAAGATATAATTGCCTTTCACCTTTGATGTAGGCATTACCAATATGAGTGATCCCAATAGGCTTACCATCTCCCACAAATATTGACTGTTTACCTCTGTACTCCTTGTTGCCAAGATTTAAGTTGTCAAGATTATTTGTCAAATGATTGGTTGCACCTGAATCTGGGTACCATGCTTCATCTTGTATGTGTTCTGATCTTGCTGTTTCATCTTGATGTTGATTTATGTTGCCACTACATTGTTTATTAGATTCTTGCTGAGCTTGTGCTATGTTTGCAGTGTAATTGCCATTTCTTTTGTTGTTTGAGTTTTGTCCTGGTACAAAGTTGACATTGAATCCGAAATAACATTTTGGTGCAGTGTGACCAATTTTCTCACAAATCCGACACTTTGGTTTGTTGTTGTTGCTCCATCTCCCCCTGCCTCTTCCTTTGACAGCAGTGTTTCCCCTTTGATATTGCTGATTATTGTGATTTAGATTCCTCTTTTTATTGTTTCCTGAGGAAAAGTTGATAGACATCTCACTGTCTATTGGTTTCTTGAAATCTAATCTTCCTTCATGTGCAAGGAGGATAGAAATAACATACTCAAGAGATGGTAGGGTTTCTTGAGAGGATATTACAGCTACCACTGATTCATACTCATCACCTAAACCAGTTAAGATAGTTAAAACTTGCTCTGTATTTGACACTTTGTGTCCTGCAGCTTCAAGCATATCACATATGTTCTTGACCTATGCCAGATAGTCCCTCATTGTTTGACTTTCTTTTCTGAAATTTTGCAACTGTCTTTTGTAATGCATTACCCTTGTTGCAGATTGAGTGTTGAAAATTCTTTCTACTGCTAACCATATTTCATTAGCAGTTCTGCAGCCAATTACTTGAGGCAGTAATTTAACGTTTATTGATGAAAGTAACCAAGAACTTATAAGACTATCTTGCCTTTGATACTTTACATATTCTCCATTACTTACAGTTTTGTTTTCTGAATCAGTGATGAATTTGGGAGGAACAGCAGTGGTGCCAATAATAAATCCTTCCAAACCATACCCTCTTGCTGTAGTTTCAACTTGAACTTTCCAAAGAAGATAATTATCTTCTTCAAGTTGAGCAGTGATGAGTTGTATCTAGGGACTGATTGTGGCTTTTAGGAGATTTTCTACTGCAGCAGTGGCTTATTGTGGTGGATTGGATGCATTATCAGAAGTTTCTGAGTTGTCGTCAGCCATGATGAAGCTTCTTGAATTAAGAAATACTTGAGAAGTCTGAAATCAGATAGAGTGATCAAGAACTTGCTTCTGCAGAATCCAGGTATGTTGCAACTGGGTTTAAATAATGATGCTTAATCAGATAAACTAGTGGTTTGGTACTTGCCTTCTTTCTGTTTTGATGAGTTTCTTGAAATCTTGACTGATTTTTTATTTTTCTTCAAGTTAAGACTTGATCAATGAGAAAGACTGAGTGCAGCTAGAGTTTTCTAGGCGAGGCACTAGTCTTTGGAGACAAGTCTTATGCTACCTGAATGATGATAATATTTCTGATGGGTAACTAATCTCCAAATGATGAGATTTCTCTGATGGAGATTATTATCTTCTTCTTTTTTTTTCAAGAATTTTGGTGCAGTTTTGCCTTGTACTGGCTCTGATACCAAGTTAGATTTTATGAAGAATTCAGAAATGATAAACTGAGAAATTTGAATTGTAAGAAGTAACAGATGCACTTGTTTCAGAAATGAAAATTTTGATTTACAAAATCTCAATAACTATCAGTAGCCTGTATCAGGCTTTATATATGATTGTATACATAAATGGGCTTGGGCCTTTTCTTTGAGTTTCAGTTGCTTTGAATACCCGCATTAGCCTGATGCATATTGAGATAGATGAAACGGTGAAGCCGCATATTCTTTATTTATACACACACGTATCTAAAATATTTTTAAGCCTCCGAAGATTACACCCTATGCTAATCGTTTAAATGTCAAAACTTTTAAATTTATACAAGTCCAATTCTATATCAATAAACATACCTTATATCCAACATTCTCGATTCAACAACAGACTTGTATAAAAATAGAATCCATACCAAACTTATTTTATACTAAACTAGAAGAATTAACATTAATAGAATTTGCAATTCAAATCCTTTTATGCTCTATTCAACTTCTACATGTGCAAATGAAAAAGGGAATTTTCATTTAAATTGCGGAAATAGGAAGTGCATGATAAAGTTAGGGGGTATGCCCTAGTGACAATTATGTAATTTGTTACATATATCTAACTCAATGATCAATCTTGTTCGAAATAAAAGGTGTTTTTTTATATTATATACTTGATATAATGTGTTATATTAATTAATTAATTTAATTAAAAGTATATTTAATTGAAAATCCATAAATGCTATGTTCTGTGATAGCAGTTGCAAAGTATTATAGCCATGAGTAATTTATCATAACGAAAACAAATATACCATTTAAATGTTCTTAGTCAAGATGCATCGAGACTGGATATCGATGTATCCGTTTGATACTAGAGTACGTAATGCTCTCCAAACGTTGGGTAGTGTATTACTCACGACTATTGGAGGCACCAAGAGGTTACGTACTGATAATTTTTGGATAACTATGGAATGACTCACTGGATAGTTTTCTGTTGGTTAATATAACTAAGGTCAAACAAAAAATATTGATGCGGCTAATTTACAAAGTTTTCTCGACTTGAGAAAACTGTCGATTTTTATTATGAAAGCTTCGCTTTAATTATAGTCAAATCAATGCACGACGTCGAGTGGCTGTAGTTGGATCGAGTAAAATTATTGGAAGTGAAACACTATTCAAGAGAGGATTAGTCTTCTCAGTTATATGGGGGTAGTATCACTGTCAACTCAAAGTCAAAGTCTTTGGTCAGAGCATTTCGGTTAATAATAATTGTTATTATTGAACCAAGGATATTGTGTTTGGATCATAGAGTTGAATATGGATGAGTTGGAATTTTGACCATTACCAAATTTTTTAAGTCCAAAGTGATATAGTTTTGATGAAGAAAATTAATGTAAATAAAAGCCCCAACAGGGTAACGCTAAGTAAAATGAAATTGGATTTTACCACAATCAAGCAAGCGATACATTTGACCAAAATATTACACCACCTGTTAAGTGTCGTATTAACATTAACTTTCGAATAATTCGATGTTAATCGCTGACCAAACTTGCACCTAACGAGTCATGTAACTGAAATGATGAATTCTCTTTTGACTAATTAGATTAGTTTATAATTATTATAATCTAATTAAACTAATTAATATTTATGAAATATTAATTATAAAATTTTGAATATGATTCTAGGAAGAAATATTATTGAATATATTTATAATAGTTATAAATATATCAATCGATAGGCGATATCGATAAGCAATTAAATTAGATTTAATTAATAATATTTTTTAGGATTAAATGGAATATTTTCCCGCCATGATAGGTTGATAATTTTAGCTGTAATGGGGGCTATAACGGTGGCTAAAAGAGGTTAGGAGTGTTAGAATTGGATGGCTTAGATTTAGTTAGAATTGGTATGAGATATAATCCATTATTTTCTCTCTTCCACCAACTATTTAAACGCCTCAAACCCAAATTGAATAGGGACTTTTGGCTGCCACTATTCTCATCCATTGCTGGCCGATTTCATCCCCTAGAAGCTCAAGCAAATCCAAATTGATTTAAAAGGTAATTGTTATTTGATAGTCAAATGTTTATGGTTCAAGAATTAGCAGTTTGCCGAATCAAAAAACTTTCAAAGGAGAGAGAGTTCATCATTATAAGTTATGCTTCAAGGCATTGGTTTTAGGTATTTTTTACTATATTATATTTTATGATTTTGGGATAATATTTTGTTATTCATATATATATATATATATATATTATTTGTTAGGTGACCATTCTTATATGTATTGATGTTGTCACATACTAGATTGGTTACATGTATGTATTCACTTAATAAAAAACAATTTTTTTCCACATATAGGTCAGATATGCACAACCAAATAATTTTATTTATAATAATAATTATTTTATTAATACATACATACATACATACATACATATACATATATTCATATATCATTTAATTATACTTATATGGTTTGTGTTTAATTATAACATCATTTCATGTAATTCAAAAATATATTTTGTACATGTATATTTATAGTAATTATAATTTTTTGGTTGTAGTGAGATATTTTTAATAATTATTTACTATTATTTAATATTATTTAAATCAATATACTATGTAAATAATTTATATAAAACAAAATATGTTCGAAAATTAACTTTTAGATTTTATAAAATTATTTTATCATGAATTAAGCAATCAACCAAAAAATGAGAATTAAAAAGTAATTTTTTATATTTTTTAAAATTATTATAATATAAGGTCGAAAATAATTAATTAATAAAAAACTAAACTTTGAGCAAGAAAAATTATGGAAATTTTTTTAAAACCTCAAAATATCATGCTAGATTTTCTAAAAATATAAAATTTGAATAATATGATTATAAAATATTTTTTATTAATATTTTATTGTTTTTTGACTAATTAATCAATTTATATATATTTTAACATAAAAAATATTTAATTTTATTAGTTAATATATATATATATATGTATATTTCATATATTATAAATATACCAATGAATATTTATGTATACATATAAATATAATATTTAGAAAGAAATATACATATTATTTTGTCAATGTAGTGTGTGTGTGTGTGTGTGTATATATATATAATATTAGTTCATAATTTTAAAAAAAACTTTTATATATTATGTGTTTATATATATTATTTTAATATTATTGCAATAATACATATTTATATATAAATTATTAATATTTTACGTATATATATAAGTTATATATATATGTATATATATATATGCTTAAATATTTTAATCTCATAAAATTATTTAAATAAAATTAACATATACATATAAATATATGTATGTATGTATGTATGTTTATATAAATACCAAGTTTAAATACATACATATATGTGGACAACATACAACACATGTCGGATAAGCTAATAATTCCGTTATAATGTGAATCCCAACATTTATATACGAGCATGTTATACCTTGCACGTGTTATCATGCTACACATGCATACACACACATATATGTATATGATACATATGCGTACATTTGTATGTATAAAATATAAATTAAATAAAACTCTATGTAATTTATAAATTTAAATAAAATAAGAGACTTTATTTAAATAAAATTTAGTGATTTTCTAAATGAATTAGACTTCGTATGCCCTATAAATATCCAATAGGGTAAAAAAAATTGAAATTCGCCCATAACTTCCGCTGCGGGCCGGCCCAGTTTCAATAATAGTATCGGAGCCCAATAGCTTATACGGTCTAAATTAGTCATGTTAGAGTTAACTATTAAGCTCACAGCTCAAAATTTATCCTTAATAGAAAAGGCCCAAATGTGACAACCCGTCTTTTCAATCCTCAGAAGTTGACACTAATACATCCATGGCATTCACGTACCGAACATCCAATCGGCAGAAAGATAAATCGTTGGGGTGAAATAAAAGAAAAGATAGAACATAGTCTCACAACGTGAAGTGTAATCTATAATATATCAATGAACTTTACAAAAAGAAATTTTTTATATACAGACATCAATCAGAGTATAATTTCCCTATCATCAACCCTTGGACAATTATAACAACTTGTCCTTATAATTGCTGATAAATACAAACAAGAAACAAACAGCGGAAGATAAAAAAAAAATTACGGGAGTACGCCTTGAAGGCATCCAACTCATCTCATACAGCTTCAAGTGTCTCGCTAAATCTGGAAAATATGATTGGGCTGGCACAAGCATTATAAAAAAAATAACGCCTGGATCGGTCTGGTAAAACCAACGTGAGAAACACAATCAAATGGGTTCTTAAGGTTTTGTAAAACCTTTCATAATAAAGGCATCTCGTCAGACCACGCCGCACATAAACACAGATGAGTTTTACCTTACGATAACCAAAACATTTTATAGAAAATCCAGTGATATTATAATAATGTCCGGGGGTTTAAGTAAATTATGAATATAGCTGGAATGCCTGCATCTCACGTACTAGCATAATTGGGCACAACTAAGTCCGTATGTCGCTTATTGGAGAATAGATTCCATCAATGACAAGGCTACTGGGGTACCGCCTGTCACAGTACGCCTTTAGAAAAATGTGTCGAGGTCAATAAGAATATTTGCACCCCTGCTACACAGAATTGGCCTACCCCTTACTGGATAGTACCGAATATGTCATTACCCCGATTGCTTTGCAACCTTTTCCCGAGAGCTCTCATGCACAGCCAAATCCATAAATGTGTATATATATATCTAAAATGGGTTTGATATTCCCTAATAGGTGCGACTCACATAGCCCTGTTGCATATCCGGTGTTTTAGTCATTCCCAATTGATGAGGCTTGAGGCTAGGCTTTACCTTTTTAAAAGCAATCCCACTTAGAATGCTAATATCGCCCTTCAAGCGACAATGCAATGTCAACATTCGCCCATACAAGTTGTTCAGTATATGAACAAACTAAAGGCACTACTTCTACTACATCCATTTTGGAATCACCCTTAGGATTAGTAGCAAGCAGCCCTTGCACTTCAAAGAGCTCCGTCTTTGATTCCATAATCTTCAAAATGTCTTCAATTCGAATGCTTGAGTTGGTTCGAAGTGGTTTTTCGGATGATTCATACTTATCTGATCCCGGTTTCTTTGAACCAACACTCGATAGTTTCCAATAAATTCAACTTTGATTCTTTTGGAAATAAACAGACAATGCATAAGAGCGAGGATCACCCCAACAGTTTAAGTGGATGGATTTCCTTATATTTGTCTTAGAAGAACACATGAGTTTATATATACAGTAGTACCAACAAAGATAATCGAACCATATAATTATCGTGTTTTCTCCTAGGCATTTCCAAAGTTAAAATTTAGTCCAGATTTGATAATTGGTTATTTAACTATCAAATATAACAAACAATCCAACATAGATTTAATTTCATGTGGGATCCACTAAGCCTCTTAAAAAATTCTTCAATAATTAAACACTATAATTATTTACCAAAATATTTATATACTTAACTCGCCGATATAAGTATATTCTCAAACCATTCACTTTCTATATTTGGGAAACTTTACCATCTTCTTATACAGTGGTATAAGAATATTCGCAAACATTTGAGGAAATATTTCTTGTTTTCAATATTCCATTAAATGGATCAAACAATGTCTTTTGAAACACCGTTTATTATGAACCTAAACCAATTAATCCTTCGGTGTTAAGTAGGAAAAATGCTTCCGTACCACCAAAATTAAGAAGGATTACTTATTAGATTCATAAGTTAAATTTTTGTAAGTGATCCAATTCATATAAACCAAAGTTTAATAACCCAAACCCCTTATCAAATCCAAGATCTTTTCCTTTAACAACCCTTATGTTTAAAAATAATTCTTTATATAAAACAGTTTATTACTTTAAAATATTACTTGATATATTGATTACCTTTACAACCTCCCAATAAATACTTTATTAAGTTTAAACATTATTAGAAAATAATTAACTTACCTTATATCATTATTAATACAAAATTAATAAACTTACTCACTATTAAATAAATGATTAATTAACTTAAACCATTATTAATAAATAATTAATAAATTTCAAAACATTATTATTATACAATTTACTAACTTGAAATATCATTAATAAATAATTACTTAACTAAAAAAATAGCTTAAATAAAATAATTTAACTTTTTAAACACCTTAAATGAATATAATTAAAAAAAATTCCTACTTTAAAACATCATTAATAAATAATTACTTAACTTTAAATATTATAATTTAAAATAATATCACTTAACCCTTTTATTAGAGAAAATAACTTACTTCAAAATAATCTATAGTCCAAATAAATCCAAAACTAAATCCAATTCCTTTTCCAAAATTTGAACAGAGGCTTAGCGACCACATTGGTACTTAGACCATCTACCACTTATTTAAATTCAATAATTCGGATTATATAACTTGTATTTACATAAACAACCAATATGTAAATAAAATTCATAAATAACAAACGACATATGATACATCATCTGTCCAAGACGACTGACATATCAATAAGTGCCCAAATTTAATAAATAGCAGAACAAGGATTTATTCTGCTAAATAGATGTCCAATAAGACCTATAAAATTTTAAATACAGCAGAACGGGGTTTATTTTTGCTATAGAATGTCAGTGAAGAAATATAATTTCCAATCGATGTAATTATTTATACGACTATAATTTAACAGTATTTTATACTTCTACAAAATTGTTGAATTCTTGTACAGATGCGCTCTGTTGGATTATACGATCCTAATATCGAAAACCGTGTGTCAATCAGATTTCGTATCAATGTGCTATAGCCTTTTAAGTTTAAACACTTTAAATTTAAAAACTTAAATCAACTAAATAATGAAATACTTAGGCCAAAGCCGACAAACCCACTACCCTCAACTCCAATGCCAAGCTTCCTTCTTCTCACATAATCATACCCAAAATCCAAATTCAATTACTGGAGCCAAAACTCCCTATTCCAATGCATCCTCGTGCATGTGCACCGACGTCACACACCATTGACCAACGCCGTGACCATCCCCACAAGTCCGCCTCACCACGTCCATCTCGATTTACCCATCACCGTCCCTTCCGATGACCTACAACCAGATTCAACCTATTCAACCAAAAACAAAGTCACGTACATGCAACCCAAAATCCCTTAACGCCATTCCCTCGGCCCACGACATACCTCGCCTTACTGCCGTTAGCACCGCCCCCACACCACGCCTTCCAATCCCTCCGCACCACTCGCGATGCAACCTACCACCATCGGCGACCCAAAACATCAATCCTAAATTAACAATACCTTAAACCCTAAAGTGAGCTCTAGCACCAACCTTCGACCACCGCACTACTGTCGATCATCAACATGCCTCTGACTCAACCTAAGGTTGCTCCAACCGCCGTCATTCACCCTTCAGACCACCACCTCACCTGAGTTTGATTTTATACCAAAACCAGCTCATCTCAAAGCCCTGATCGAATCCCATCACGATAAATCCTGTGAACACCCTTAAAAATCTCGAATCGATAATACGAACCCATATGTATCCTCCGTTCGTCATTCCACGATTGATAAAAACTCGCCATTTTCTCGACAGTTACAGTAATCGAGCAAATTTGACTGCTATACTCAACGAAACGTCAAGCAACTATTTTTTAAAATTAATTTAGACCCTAACGAACAACTCCATAGTTGATCATTTTGGCTAAATCTTAATGGATTGAGAGATATAGAATTTTGAAATCTTGAATGTACAATGATGCTTATACATTTTAACTAACAGTAAGTATATAACAAGTGATTTTTGGTTCCCCTACATTTCCAGCAAGCTATCTTCCTCATTTCCAAATCATTATTTAAACATAAAGGAAAATCTAACTCAATTCAATCAAACTATATATTTTTCTTAACATTTATCACATATAAAATCAAAACAAAATATACAAGAAAATAGAGAATCACACCTTCCACGTTTTAAAATTTGAATTGCTTCAAATTCTTGTCTTTGAATGAAATACAAAATTTTGAGTTAAAGAGATGATTTTGAAAAATTTATAAAAAGTAGAAAGTTTTTGAAATGAAAAGTAGAATAAGCATAGTTTTGAGAACCGAACCGTGAATTGAACCGTGGTACTCAAAGGTCGGAGGTTTCGAAGGTTGGATCGGTTGGACCGTTAGAACCGTGCAAATTTTAGTTACTAAATTATCTGTTATAAGTTGAATTTAATGTTTGACCGATTAAAAATATTAATAACAGAAATTTTACGTTTCATAAATACATTTAACAAAAGTGTTTCAAAAGGTTGCGTATGTTTCATAAGAAATGGTAGGTTGTTTAAAAATTTATACACTACTGACAAAGTCCCACATCCCCTGAAAATCAAAACATATGTTAGTTTTCTCCTATAATAACATTGACTTTGCATTCCCAACAACCCAAATAATTTCTCATCTTAAGCTCCTCTGCTGGGCTTCACAAATTTGGGCCTGGTTTCAACAATCTTTTTAGTTTGCTCAATTTTATTTGCCAAATAAAACCGGGTTTGAATCGTGGGTTTTCAAAGGTTTTGACGGTTTTGAAACGGTTCAATGTAATTAAAGGTTTAACTATTCTCCGGACCGGGCTGCTTCACGGTTCACGGTTTTTTTGGTTGGACCGTCGGCCCGGTCCGGTTTTCAAAACACTGAGAATAAGAGAGCATATATGAAATAGAAGAAGGCAAATTTCAGTTTTACCCTTAAATCAAATTTCTAAACTTATCATTATTTTCAGTTCTTATCAAAGTACAAAATCTTTGATAATATGTTGGACAAAAGGGTGTATTATGTACCTAAATCCACTTACACACTTAAGGAATCACTATAAATTGTTAACTCACTTCACATTCATCTTTTCCATTTTAAATTTAAATAAAATTTTCAATTTTAAATTTCTTATCATTATTATATTACTTTGTTTATACATTACAAAATAAAATGTCTGAAATATATAAGTGTTGTTTTTAGTTTATACAAGGGTATTACAATATTTTAATAATTTATTGTTCGAACAAAAGCTGAAAATCCGCAAAGCGTGTTTTGATCATATTTTCAGTTTTCCATCAAACTACCTGTTATAGTAAATAAATTTCAAAAATGAATTTCTGTCATTAGCTATAAATTAAAAGAGGGTTATGTAATTATTAAAATCATTAATTGAATATTTAAAATAAATTAAATATCCACAAATCAATGCTATAAAATTCCCGGCCGTTACACCAAATTTGAATTGGGCCTTAGATTAATTTTCGAAATTATTTAAAAATTAAAATATAAGATTTTAAATTTAAAAGTTAAACTTAAAATAAGATATAAATATATTATAAGTTATAATAAAATAATTTTTTTCAAAATATTTGAAACTAATTCAAATTTATTTTGAATCTTTAAAATTTATGATAAGTAATAAAGTAAAATTAATTGAATGAGTTAATTAACAAATGAATACATGTATTGTATTTTATGATATATGTTTTTTACTTTAAATTGTTTAAAATAGCATAAAATTACATGTATGTATATGAATTGAATTTTGAAACTAATATAATTTAATTAAAATTATCTAATTAAATAAATTTATTAAAGGTTAATAAATTAAATTAATTAAACTAATTAATTAATTAAAGGTTAATTAATTAAATTAATTAAAGGTTAATTAATTAAATGAATACATGTATATAAGATATATGTGTAATACTATAAAGGTTGTAATATGTAATATAAATGTTATATTAAAATAGTATACAATAAATTAAAATTTTAATTAATTAAAAATTAGTGAAATAAGATTTAATTAATATAATATTATACATAAGGCTATTATATAAGTAGTATGAAATATAAAACTTATATAATATGAATGTATAAACTAAAGGTGGAACAATAAAAAAACACTAAATAGACTTAAGGAATAAATACATACATAAATATACATATACCATGATTTCTGATGTGTCCAACACTTGAATCACGAGAGTGTTTCATATTTATAAGAAATATATTATTACACGAGTCGATATCACTCAATATAACATATTGAAGATTACGAGTCTTCAATTTAATGTGGTCCTCTACTATATATATATATATATATTACATGCATACTCCTTGGTTGTTGAGCAAACTCAAGCTAGGGATATTATATGTAGTATTATTGATATATTGAATAAATGAGGTAAGATAACTATATGTATTCATGGAGCAAACTCGAGGTACATATACTGTACTTATGCCGTTGCAATATGGTAGGTACGTATGATATATAATGAAGTGATAATATTTAACCTTTCTAATATTGTAAGAACATATGATACATAATTGATAAAATATTTATTAATTAAGATATACAAATGAACTGAATTGAAGATTAACAAATAGAAATTTAACATAATACTTACTATTAAATGTTTCTTGCATGTTAATGTTTCAATATCCATGTAAGCGCCTAATTTTACAATTACTAAACACATTCATAAATTTGGTCGCTTACTCTTTATTTGATCAAGACCATGTATCGCATTCTATGAGTTTCGAACTCTAAAGCAATACAAGGCTATGGATATTTGATCCATATGCTATCAGATATAAATGTTATATGAGGAATGGTCATAGTTCGTACTGTACAATACTTCGATGAAGTTAGTTCATTCGAAATATTCGAATAAACAGTATTACGGGATCGAGTATTCAATTTGATTGATTATAAAAAGGATCGCATTATGTTAAATATAACATAAGACCAAAAACTACAATATAAATCCAAGAACTTGATCATTGAAATGTCAGTTTGTTCAGTTTACGTAAAGTGCAACATATTTAATGTCCTTAAATTTTAAGGATGATCGAGGGCACTTTTGTAAAGAGTTCGTTAAGCTGTTTAGTAAGGGTTTTCTTCTAAATGGTTCGACCATTTAGAGAGAAAAACGAGTGTATAAGAGTAGATGCGACTTAAGGTACAGCTGGGATGAAGAGAGTGAATACTCACTTCTACGTCATAAAGAAACATAGGAAACGAGAATTGCAATAGTAATATTTGATACTTAATACTAGAATGAGAAATTCTATTTCTATTCCAAAATGTCTTTTCATATAGAATTTTTTTTATGAGATTTATATTTTTGGGTTCAAGATAATTGATCAAAGAACTCACCGTTGTAAACTAGTTACAGTATATGAAATAAATAATTTGTATTAAGTAAATGGTGGACCTCCGAATTCAGTACACTATTATAGTAATGGTGGAAATAGTGGGAGCATGTCATATAATACTTATTTATTGCATCAAGCTACGAAAAATGTTTTTGCAAAACGTATCGAAATTATTTATGAAATAATGACTATTTTTCGGTGCTGACTAAAAATTAGACATGGTTTTTAATGAGTATATTATGAATATTCATAATGAAATACAACTACAATACGGTACTCGTTTTAATAACAAAAGTGATACATTAGAAAATGCAAAAGTTTCTAAAATTATCTACAAGTATTTTAGAATTATAGACTAAGCCGTAGTTCTGAGAAATAATTATATTATATGATTATGGGTCATATGATATTGGTTAATTATATCTCAAACAATTAAGGGCTATACGCCAATTTAGCGTGATCATCATAAAACTTGATGAACTCTTCGGATTGAAACACATAGATATATGCAATCGTAAGTCTATTAATACCAATATGGTTCCATATACTTCATCATATTCACATATGAGTTATCATGGACAAGTACTTATGTATTTGATACACATGTATAAGTCTATGGTAAACCAATAGAATATACAACGGAAATAAATAATGTAACATGCATTAGAAAGAATTGGATTTGATCGAATAAGTGAGTATATTGGAAAGAGTTCCGAATGTACCTAAAAATGAAAAATCTCAAAAGTTATGCCTTTACGTAATACATAATAATGTATTGATAAGGAGCAATCGAACATTGTTGGATAAAGTACGATTAATAGTGAGCGAAGTTGAGTTAATTTTCTTTCTATAAGGTCATGTACTTAAGAGTAGTACACAGAGTTAATATTATTTCATCTAAGTAATTGATTATAAAATAATACAAGATAAGGGTTTATAAGAAACCCCAACATATCCTATGCTAAGGAGTGGGCAAGTTGTGTAAGTCGAAAGTCTGTACATAAGAATTGTTCGTGAGAGATCTTGTATGAATCCCCCCAAAATGAGTTTGGGAAGGACTATCATTGGATGACATCATTATGTTTTGATCATAAGTTTTGCGAACTAAAACCAAATCAATTTTATATATAAGGAAATTCATAAAATGTCTATGAATACCTATTCTATTACACCAAGAAACAATTGTTGTTTCAAGAAATACCAACTTCATAGTGAAGGAATTTCTTTGAGAAATTAGTAGTAAAATAGAATTGGATACGATCCAAAGATAAATTATTACATGAGGTGAAATGAATTTAACTAACCTAAATGAAGACATCACATTAGAGAGTATTTTTGCATATTGAAGAGAAACTATGAATTTCTTATCAATGTCAAAAATATATAATCCTTAGTTGTTTAATTAAACCATTAAGAATGTATACCCTATGATATAATATGATGTGAAAATCCGAAAGAATTCCAAGTACGTTATCAAATTATGATTTTGGTAGTCATAACCGAAGGGATGTGATCCATCAACCACGATTATGTCTTTATGAGCAAGACTAATGCAGTTGGAACTAAATGAGCAATGTTGATAAGAATAATCCCATGAATTTCAATTGTTGAAATTAGCATAATAGATTTATCATTCAATGCGATCAAATTATTTCAGATTTACTCACAAGATTATCGTTTGATAAGACTTGTGTTTTGGTACATATGCGCTGAAATAGAAAATTCAAAATAATCATTTAGAATAGGCTATTTGCACATAACAACCAAAGCATCTCGAAGTTAGTGGGAGCGATATAGAGGTTGTGAGTTTTTAGATATGATCCAAGAAATGATATGAAAGTATCACTTCATAAGCATCAAAATTGAATAAGTATTTTGATAGAAATATCAAATAGTTTGATTTTCAGTCAAAATGCAGAGGAAGCATGTGTTATAAGAAAAAATGTAAAGGGTACATTGATATTTCTAAGCAATCTGTAAACAACATATGATAACTTTTAACAATGTACTTGTGTTAAAACCAGCCTTAGTTGTTTTAATGCTTAACGCTGGATTTGTAAATGATGTCTTTTAAAGTAAGTATAAAATATATTGGTAATGTCCCAAATCGATATGAAAGGAAACCTTATTAGAATGTTTAATACGGAACATGTAAGATGGATTCCTTATGCTTTGGCAATATGAATTATTATACATGTTATATTGTCTATGATATCGTGATTTGTATATATATTTGATACATGAAGAAAATATCAAATCCAAATTGATATCACTAAATGGTTGTTTGAGGTGTTCTCGTCTATTTATGAATACTAGACAATTGTTTACAGAAATAGTGAATTCCTTACGAAGGAATGTTCAGATTCAAATTTCGTAAGTGATATTAAGTATAATATGTCAATCATAAATTAAGAATCTTTAATTTGGAAATGTTCCAAATAGAAGATATTGTGGCTGATTCATTGACTTGAATAGTGCCACAGTAAAAACATGTATATATATAATAAACGCATAAATTTATAACTGAGTCGAGGGTGATTTCAAATGTTGAGAATTGTGTAACACTGTTATATGATAACAATGTCACGACATAGTTCGTAACAGAACTTAGAGTTCACTAGAAGTCGAGAGACATTGTAATAACCCGCATATTTGTCAATTTTATATTTAAATATTTTATTGTTAGTCGGATGTTAGTCCGAAAAGCTACTTTTTGCATACGGTCAAATTAGGACTCGAGACCACTTCCATTGAGTTCAAAATGACGTTTGCGATCTTTTTAAGTGTAAACTTTGATATGTTTGGAGATAGCGGAATTTTCGTCACTTTTTGCTTTGGACCTTTAGTTTGGGCTGAACCACTTGTTATCTCAGCCCAACCCCTTCCTTCTCTTCACCACTTCATTCTTCATTTCTAAAACATCAAAGCTTCTTCAAAAATGGTGGAGGGAATGAGAAATTAAAATTCCAAGCTCAAGTCTTCATTGCTAATCCAACATCAACTCCAAATTCAAAGTGAAAAACAAAGATTCAAGCTTGTGGTTGATTCTTGCTTTGCTCTTAAGCTCTCCATCATCAATTTCGTGGAAAATGTGAGATTTTTAATCTCACATCTTGCCTATATCTGTCATTGGAATGTTGGGAATGATTCCCTATCACTTGTGCACATGTATTTGCATTTGGTTTGGATTGAATTGGTGAAAAATCCAATTTTTAGTGTTTTGGCAAAATTCTGGGCTTAGGTCCTTCGGCATTGGAGAAGACATGCCTATAAACCTTTGTTCTGGACTTAGGTCGTTCGCGTGCTTAGGTCGTTGCTTTTTAGGTCGTTTGGCCTTAAGTCGTTTGCAGCTAGGTCGTTCGACCTTATATGCTCATATTAACTCGTTCGGAGTTAGGTCGTTCGCCACAGGGTCGTTAGGTCGCTCGGCAATAGCTCGGCCTGCATTTCCTTAGGTCGCTACTCCTTTAGGTCGCTTCACCTTTAGGTCGATGGCCTTAGGTCGCGCCTCCTTTAGGTCGTTTGACCTATTTGCATTTAGGTCGTTTGCACTGGGTCGCTGGCCCTAGGTCGCTCGGCTTCCCCCCTGTTAGGTCGCTCGGCATGTGCAACCTAGTTAGGTCGCTCACCACTATTAGGTCGCTTGACCCCTTTCACTTCCTTTAGGTCGCTCGACCTGTTTACCACTTAGGTCGCTCAGACATTATAGGTCGCGCCTTATGTTAGGTCGCTCGGCTCCTCCCTGTTAGGTCGCTCGGCCTTATTAACCTCGTTAGGTCGCTCAACCACCTATTCCACTAGGTCGCTCGACCACCTATCCATTAGGTCGCTCGCCTGCTTTACCTTTAGGTCGTAGGTCGCTTGGCTTCACTAGGTCGAACCCCGTAGCGGGGGTGTTGCCCCCGCACCCCCACCTAGGGGGGTTGCCACCCCCCCTAGACCCCCCTCCGTAGGGGATCTTATCTGAAAAACATTCAACAGAACTTCCACTTTGATGCATTTTGAGCTGATTTCCTTGGATTTTGTTCACGTCTTCGAATGTAAATTTTTGTGATAGATTGTTTCTACAATCATTTTTGTGATTTGTCACTTTAAAAATATGAAGGTTTCAATACTAGTAGTAAATATCAAAACTCTTTCATCAAAGCGATTTCAACACTATTTTATTACAAAACTCTTTTTCTTAAACCGTTTTCCAATCTATTAGTATATACAAGCCTTTACCTCACTCGGATGAGAAATCTTATTAAACGGCTTAGTAAATCAAGTGGTATGAAACACTTGCGTTTGCTTCGTCGGTTAATTCTTGGACTTGTTCGATCGAACCTTTTGTGACAATTTTCTAGTGAAGATCTACAGTTGGTTCGTAAATATTTAAGTTAAGCAAGTGGTTATGGTACATGAACCTAAACTCATATATTTACTAGCTTGGTGTGATTGACACTTCTTGATGATCATGATGATCATTTTTGTGATTTGATTTAGACTAGCAATTGTGCGATGTCTCTTTGTCTACGAGGGAGACTAAACCCCATTTGTGTGATGTTTCACCATCACATATGTGGGGTAGCGCCCCATGGTCTTCGGGCCGTTCGTGTGTCAAAATTTAATGGATAGCTTCCATGAGATAGCTTCTCGTTCTTGTGTTACACGTGTTGGTGAGTTTTCATGCTCCCGTTCTTGTGATAGGCCTCCCCCCTTTTTTTATGTGATTTCTGGATTCCGTGTGTTGATTTCTGGAATTTATGCTTCACCAATTTTCATGATTTTCATTGATATGATATCAATTTTTGTGCATTGGTGAATTTGTGTGTCATTGACTTGTTATGAATACAAGTTTAGGGTATGATACCCTATTTTATCTTTGAGAAGATTCTTGTGATATTGATTAATCTCTTGTTGATTTTCAGTTACATACTTATAGTAGTATGCCATTATGGTTATTACATGTTCATGCCATGTCTTTTACTTTATACCATATCATCTGATATTTATAGCTAGACTGATCCGTTTATTATTTTCTTATAAATAATACTTGGGTCAGACCGAGATATTACAGGTGCTTATGCTTGACTTCTCTTCAGGATTATTCTGACTTTTGGCTAACTACTTAGATTAGTAGATTTTGATTGTACACATTTGAGATATAGACTCTATGTAGTGTACTTATTCTTTTGTATAGCACGTGTTGCTATTCTTTTGTATTGTCGTGGATCTTTCTGACCACTACTCTGATGTACACTTTCATGTGTTATATATATATATATTCATATCTTTTTCCGCCTTTGTGATATGGATGTCTGTGACTGATTTATGTTATGTTTGTTTCTATGTTTGTTTCCGAAGATTATTTATAGCCACTATGTGATAGCTTTGGGTTTGTATCGGTATGTCGGACTTCCTCCTTAAATGAAGTTCATTCTATATTATCTGACATATCGGTGCTCGCTCAAAGAAGTTACATGGATTGTCGCTCCTCAACAGCCTTATCCTCCATGCTAGTTGACAGCATTACACCGTAGTGTTCTTGGCTAGCGTGGGTATAGAGGTGGGGCGTTACAGACATATTCTGAATTGTTCCACGTGATAAAGGTAGTTTATCAGCATCGAAGAGAGTTGGTTGACATAGCAGATAACTGAAACATAACAGCATACCCGTTCAACGAGGGACTGACCCAATTGGTTTTGAGAAATCCAATTGTAGAAGTTAAAATAAGATACCATAATTGATCCCAAGTGCAAGTGGGAGATTGATATAGTTAGGAGGTATGCCGTAGGGACAATTATGTAATTTTTTACATATATATAACTCGATAACCAGTCTTGTTCGAAATAAAAGGTGTTTTCTTTCTATTATATACTTGATATAATATGTTATATTAAATAAATAATATATCTAACTCGATGTATCAGTAGAGACTAGAGTACGTATCACTCTCCAAACGCTGGGCAGTGTATTACTGATGACTGCTGGGGGCACCAAGAGATTACGTACTGATATTTATTGGATAACTATGGAACGACTCACTCGATAGTTTTCTGTTGGTTAATATAACTAAGGTCAAATAGAAAATATCGATGTGACTAACTTACATAGTTCTCTTCATTTAAGAATATTGTCGATCTACAATATGAAAGTTCTGCTTTGATTATAGTCAAATCATTGCACGACGTCCATCGAGTAACTATAGTTGGGTGAAGTGAAAGCGTTGGAAGTGAAAGACTATACAAGATAGGATTCGTCTTCTTAATTACATAAGGTTAGTATCACGCTCAACTCAAAGTCAAAGTCGTTGGCCAGAGCATTTCGGTTAATAATAATGGATATTATTGAACCAAGAACTTTGTGTTTGGTCTATAGAGTTAAATATGGATGATATTGAAATTTTGACCATTACCAAATTCCATAAGTCGAAAGTGATATGGTTTTGACGAAGAGAATTGGTGTAAGTAAAAGTCACAACCGAGTAACCCTTAGTAAAGTGAATTTGGATTTTATCGAAACCAAATAAGCGTTAAATTTAGCCAAAATATAACACCATCTGCTAAGTGACGTATGAACGTTAACATTCGAATAGTTCGATGTTAACCACTGACCAAATTTACACCTAACAAGTCTGAAATGATGAATTCTCTTTAGACCAAACAATTTAATTAGTTTATAATTTTAATAAATTAACTAAATTAATTAATATCTATGAAATATTAATCATAAAATTTTGAATATGATTTGAGGAATAAATATTATTAATATATTTATAATAGTTAAAAATATATATCGATCCATATGCGATATCGATAAGCAATTAAATTAGATTTAATTAATGATATTTCTTTGGGCTTAAATGGGATATTGGCCCATGATGATACATTGATAATTTCAGTTGTAATGAGGGATATAGGGTGCGGCTAAAATAGGATAAGGGTGTTAGAATTGGATGGCTTAGATTTGGTAAGAATTGGTATGAGATATTATCCATTATTTTCTCTCTTCCATCCACTATTTAAACACCTCAAACACTGATTGAATAGGATCTTTTGGCTACCATCATTCCCATCCATTGCAGGCTGATTTCAACCCCTAGAAGCTTAAGCAAATCCAAAACAAATTAATTAAAAAGGCAATTGTTATTTGATAGTCAAAGGTCAACGGTTCAAAGATTTGTAGTCTGTCCACTCGAAAAGCTTTCAAAGGAGAGAGAATTTGTCATTACAAGTTATGTTTCAAGGCATTAATTAAAATTATTTTATCATGAAATAAGCTCTCGGTCAAAAATGAGAATTAAAAAAAAAGCATTTTTCTATTTTTAAAATTATTATAGTATAAGGCCGCAAATAATTAATAGATAAAAAATAAATTTTGGCTGAGAAAAAATATGAAAATTTTTCCAAACCTCGAAATATCAAGCTAGATTTTTTGAGAATTTAAAATTTGAATAATATGATACGAAAATATTTTTTATTAATATTTTATTGTTTTTGACTGATTAATCAATTTATATATAATTTAATACAATAAAATTTTATTGTGTTGTGTATACAATTTGGAAGTGTTTTAAAAAAATTTGTTTAATTTTATTGATTAATATATATATATATGTATATATTTAGATATATACATGCTTATGAATATATATATATATATTAATTTAAATAATATATATTATTTTGTCGTTGTAATATACATACACACACACAGATATATATATATATATATATATATTAGTTCATATTTTTTTAAAATTATATATTGTGTGTCTATATATATTATGTTAACATTTATAACAAGAATACATAAATACATATATATATATTATTAATATTTTACACATGTATATAAGCTATATATATGTGTGTGTGTGTGTGCGCGCGCGCGTATGTATGTATGTATGTTTAAATATTTATTCTCATAAAATTATTTAAATAGAATTAACGTATACATACATACACACACATAGATAGATATATACATATATGTGTGTGTGTGAGCGCGCACGTGCGTGTGTGTATAGATTCATAATATTTATATAAATAACAAGTTTAAGTACATGCATATATTTGGACAACATGCAATACATATCAGATGAGCTAACATGGACGTTGCATTGTAAATTCCAACATCTTTATACGAGCATGTTATCCCTAGCATGGGTTATCATGTTACACATGCGCACACACATCAATATATGTATATGATAATATGTGAAGATTTATATACATATATAAATTAAATAAAATTCTATGTAATTTATAAGCTTAAATAACACAAGAGATTTTATTTAAATAAAATTTAGAATCGTTCTAAATGAATTAGACTTCATAGGCCCAATAAAGATCTAATAAGGTAAAAAAATTGAAATTCACCCGCAACTTCTACTACGGGCTGACCCAGTTCCAACAGTGCAAACTACGAATAAAGATAATTCGTACTTTACATACCATTTCCTAACTTACACACCATGATGAGAAGTGGAATAATGTAAAACATTAAAAGTGCAATAACTATACAATTCCACTATTTTGATATAGAATAATGGAGATCCTAGCATAAGAATTGTCATTCACTAAGGGAAATTTTAGGGATTTACCGTAATGTTTCATGAACAAAATTCCCCAAGGCTTATACCAAATCCAAGTTATACTGCACAATTACTAAAATAAGAAAGACTAAGATTCCCACTCACAGAAGGTCCTTAGCTCTTCCTTTTGAATTTGTTTACGCCCGCTTTAAATTTCTTTCCGGATCTCTTCCTTTGGAAATATACAACAGGTGGGTTGTATATAGATTAGATTTAGAATTTCAAGGATTAGAGGAGAGTAGAATTAGAAATTGAATATTAAACACCTAAAATTTCCTACCTGAAACCCCAGAGAATTTCCGAACCTTGAGGAAGAAAGAAACTAACAGAGCTCCGCTACATTCCTAAATAATTTGTGAATAAAAGTGAGGGGGGCTAGGCTCTTATTTATAGTGGATAGAAAGCGCCAGAACTGTCGGATTTAAGTCGGTGAAATATAATCCTAACTGTTCCTTGTCATCCTTAACCTTAGCTGTCAGAAAAGCACATGTCCACCGCTCCTACCTAGATGGTCGACCGCTTCCGATTGACCAGCCTAAGGTAGACAGTGATCGGTAGTGTTAATTTAGGAACGTATATTCTTTTGTCATTTATTTATTATTTAATTCCTTATTTAATATTTAATGTTTACTTAACCTACATCTAACTACCGTTAATTTTTGAGTTTCAAACTTTAGCATCAATTATTTATTTAAATTTGAATTCCATTTAAACTAATAAGAATCTGAAAACTTCAAACGTCAATGACTTTTTCGTTTGAGCTCCGTTTCTAAAACTTTATATATGGAAATTGGGTATAAAAACACAACAACACAACTTTTGTGGCCAAATACCAACCGTGGATGACGGGTTGTCTATTATACAATGTGAAATGGATCTTATGGCTATTTAAACACTAGAAGTAATGAAATGTGTATTTCAAATATTTAAAAATTACTTATGAATTAAAAATTCTATCTACTCTAATTGCAAATAGAAATCTATATTCACAGAACAAGTAAGTAATAAACTAAAATGCAGTAAAGTAAATAACACCAAGAATTTTTATACTAGTTCGGATTGACCAATCCTACATCAAGTCTTGTACTGCACTATAAAGAATTACACTATCACCACTTGCTTTCCATGTGTGACAAGAACACCTTTACAACCTTATTTCATGGGCTATAAGATGCACCCTCTTGATTTACGGGCTACAAGAATACATACTTCTCTATACAAACAACAATAGAGTATGGTAAGTAGTCGAGATGGATTCTTTAAAATTCGATCCAATGATCCATAGACCTCCAATGGCAATATATCTTTGAGTTCTTTGAGAAATAGGATAAAATCAGAGAGAGAATGATATGAAGTAAAGTATAAACTCTCTAGTATTGCATGTTTTGCAAATCCTTAAAGAATTGGGGTGAATAGTATAGATTTGCAAGGAGAATGTAAAAGTATTAGATGGATTTCTCTCACAAATGTATGAAGATGAAAGAGAATGACAAAATGAGAATTATTGATGTTAAAATTCATCTTTCAAAGCTTTTAAATAGTGGTTGAAGAGGCGTTTCATTTGGTGAAGTGGTGGAGGGAAATTTCTCTTCATTTGAATTTGAAAAACCTGAACAACGGCTAATATGTCGACATACACTAGGGGGATATATCGACATATAGGTGTTTCAAATAGCACAACAACACCAATAAAGTGTTGTAGATTTTCATATTTCGAAGTACCTTATATTTAAGGATTTTTTGTAATTCAGTTGAGGTCAATAGTTGATAATCTTCAGGTATAATTGCCATGCGTTCTTTAATAAAGGATTCTAAGGTTCAACCAACTAATCATCACTATAAATATCTTTGTTGTATCAACATTTGCATTTCTTCTTCAATCAGCTTTGTCATTCTACTTTCTCTGATTAATATTCATATATAATTCATTTGCTTCCATTGAGTCCTTGTTTATCTCTGTAAATGTCTCCATAATATATTTGAAAGTACTACACAACTCAGTGAAATTTTGGTAGAAATACTTACATAGTTTTTATCATTAAAATCAATATCTGAGGTATTAATAATCTCCCTTTTTTTATGATGACAATAATATAAATATTTGAGAGGTAAAATATAATATTTTTATATTTGACTTCCCCTAACTCTATGCACTCCCCTCATCGTTTTTCCTAGTATATTTATTCATTTTCTTTCTCTTTGTCATCAACAAAAAGGGTGATAAAGAAGCTTAAACACAACTAGACAATATGTATAGAGTTTGCATATAGAGATATACAAAAATATATATAGATAAAACTCATGGGGAGAATTAGAATCAATACAAAGCATGAAGTAAAATATTTAAAGTAAGAGGAGTTTTAGAGTTACCGAATTACTGATGCCAATAACATATCCTTTTGAATTATGTCCAATGATTACTATTTCACCATCTTCGTATATAATGTCGCTCGGTGTCTAGGGATTATATGCTTTGAACATCTTCTGTCAGGTACAATTGTTCGGTACCTTGAAAATATAAAATATGCGCATTGGCACCCTATTTTATTTTAGGGTCCATAGGGTCAGGTTTTGTGAAGCCAAAACTCATGAAGAGTTTGAATGCCCTTTCAAAATATAATAATTAGATAAATGAACTTTATTAATAAAATTATTAATATTATCTAACCTTCCGAGAACCCATAAATTAACGAACTTATCTAGAGGTTTTTACTTTTATTTTCTAGGTTTTGGTTTAAACTTGTTAGCCATAACAAATTTAGTACTTTGAGTACTATTTTTCTTTGATTTGGGATTTGAGGTGTATCCAAGTTCATATTTATTATTAGTGGGTTTATATCTAGATAATAAATTTTCTACATTATCCTCCCCATTGTTAAATTTATCAACAACAGTTTTCATTTTATCAAAATCCTTATTATAGTTAAGAATAACATTGTCTAGAGATGTTATTTTGTCATTTAGATTAGTTGTCTCTGACTTCACCGAAAGATTTCCCGATCTTACAGATTCATTTTCACTTCTTAGTTTTTCAAAACTTTTGAGTTTCAAACAATCATTACATCCATTAAGTCTTTCAATTTCATCTACTAGACACTGTTTTTCTTTGGTTAACATTTCATCAAACATTTTTAATCTATCTATCTCAGCTAAATTAATCTTGTACTCTTTTCTAAGCATTTTATATCTCTTATACATATCATTTAAAACATTAATAATTTCTTCATTAAAATTCCATACCTGGTCATCCTTTGCCATGAAGCACATGTTGGCATTTTCAGTTTCTGAATCACTATCACTTGATGATGTATCTGAATCATTCCATGTTGCATTGAAAGCATATTTCCTCTTTCATTGAAAGGGTTTGAAGAGTACTTTGATTTCTTTAGATTTAAACAGTCTCTTTTCAAATGACCGGGTTGATCACATTCGAAACACTTAACAACATTTCCATTTTTGGAATTAAAGTTGTTAGTTTTTGGAAGTTTGTTCATCTTCCTATATTTCAAGAATTTCTTAAAGGTCGTGAAATCGATTTCCTCATCATTATCATCATCATCTAGTTCATAA
This sequence comes from Allium fistulosum, assembly GCA_030737815.1. NCBI lineage: Eukaryota > Viridiplantae > Streptophyta > Magnoliopsida > Asparagales > Amaryllidaceae > Allium > Allium fistulosum. Next base: position 368,434,519 of record CM060902.1, on the reverse strand, counting down.
TTGTCGTTTGTAGCGTTGAGTGCCAGTGATTTCTTTTCATTTGATTGGTTCTCTTTTCTAACCTGCAACTTTACTTCATAGGGCATTAGATTACCAATTAAATCTTCTATTTTCATAGTACTAATATCATTGGCTTCATCGATTGCCAGAGCCTTCTAATCTCATTTATTAGAAAGTGAATTCAAGATCTTTCTGACTTGGTCCTCTTCAGTGAAATTCTTTCCTAGTGATATTAATGCATGTAAGATATCCTGAAATCTAGAATACATATCAGAGATAGAATCATTTTGTTTCATTCTAAATAGTTGAAATTGATTAGTTAACATGTATATCTTTATCCGTTTAATTTTGCTAGTGCCTTTTGTGTGACTTGCAGTGTAAATTTTATATGCACTTTTACAAATAAATACTCCATTAAACTCATTTTTATCCAAGTCACGGAATAAAATATCCATAGCCTTTGAATTGTTGAGTGCTTGTCTTTTGATGGGTGGTCCATTAAGTATAATTCTTTTGGGGCTCAGTGTACTCAGTTTGGGTAATATTCCAAATATATAAAATATTAGATTGCAAATAAATTTTCATCCTACAAGCCCAATAAGCATAATTACAAGGGGGTTCAGTAGCAGATTGTCGTTTTACACAAAAGTTTTAAAGAAAGTGTTACTAGTGTTATTAGCCATTTATACTTTTCAAAAATCAAGTGATGAATTTTTGAAAACCAGCGCTCTGATACCAAATGTGGATAACGGGTTGTTTATAATACAATGCAGAATGGATCTTAAGGCTATTTAAACACTAGAAGTGGTGGTCTGTATTTCAAACGTTTAAACTTACTTATAAATTTAAAACTCTACCTACTCAAATTACAAATAGAAACTAATAAACATAGAACAACTAACTAATAAAGTAAAATGCAGTTAATATCATGAATTTTTATACTTGTATGGATTGACCAATCCTATATCCAATTCTGTATTGCACCGTACAGAATTTCACTATCACTGCTTGCTTTCCACGGGTGTTAAGAACACCTCTACAATCTTAATTTCACGGGCTACAAGATGCACCCTCTTGATTTACGGGCTATAAGAACACCCTTTTCTCTATACAAACAACAATAGAGTATGGCAAGTAGTCGTATCTTCAATACAAATTCTTGCAGATTCAGTACAATGATCCTATAGACCTCCAATGGCAATATATCTTTGAATTCTTTGAGGAATATGATGAAATTAGAAAGAGAATGATTTGACTTCGAGTACAAGCTCTTTGATAGTGTGTGGTTTGCAAATCCTTAAAGAATTAGAGTGAAATAATATGGATTTGCAAAGAGAATGGAAGTGTATTAGATGGATTTTTCTCACAAATGTATGGAGATAAAAGAGTAAGAGAAAATGAGAATTATTGATGTTAAAATTCTTTTTGCAGAGCCCTTAAATAGTGCTTGAAGAAACGTGTCTTCTGGTGTAGAGGTGGAGGATAATGTCTCTTCATTTGAATTTAGAAAACCCGAACAACGGTTGGTATGCTGACATAGACTGGGGGATAAGTCGACACATAGGTGCTTTGAAAAGAACAGCAACACCAATAAAGTGTTGTAGATTTTCATATTTCAAAATACCACATATTGATGGAATTTTTGTAATTCGATGAGCTCAATGGTTGATAATTTTCAAGTATAATTGCCATGGGATCTTTAACAAAGGATTCTAAGGTTCAACCAATCAATCATCACTTCAAATACCTCTGTCGATTTAATATTTGCATTTCTTCTTCAATCAGTTTTGTTATTTGATATACTTCGATTAATCTTCATATATAATTCATTTGCTTCCACTAAATTCTTGTTTATCTCTATAAATGCCTCCATGGTATATTTGAAAGAACCACACAATTCGGAGAAATGTTAGTAGTAATATTTATATGGTTGTTATCATCAAAATCAATATATAAGGTATTAACACCGACATCTTTAAAATTTTCATTTTTAGCCTTACTTTTAATTTTTTAGTTCTTTTATTATTAGTTAATTTCTTATTAATTTTTACGAGGTGTTATAATAAATCTCCTTTCGGCCTAGTGTAATTTCCATCAGAAATCATTTCTATTATTTTCGAAAATTCTTAGAAAAATATTTTTTTCCTTCATAAAATTTGTCAAAATCCATATTTCTAACCATTTTCTATAATAACAAGTTCTTAAATAATTCCACAAGTACATATTCCCTTGGTGTCCTCAGCAATCACGAGTAATTCTCCATCCATCGTACGGAAAGCATTAGGTATACTAGTTTCAATGGATGTATCAATATCATTTTTTCATACATCTTGACTAGGAACAATTTAAGGATAAGTATTTTAAATGTTTGATTAAAAATTCATGGTTATAAATATTCGCAGTTGCAATCGATTAAGTACTTCACTTAAGTATTTTCACCCTGTATATATTTCTTGTGTTAAAATCATCATTTATATCACCACATAACAACACATACGATATAAAACAAAACCAAAAGTATATAACATATTTTGAAAAAGATTCTTATACAAGAGTTACGTTAATAACTTAAATAATTTTTCCTAGAGCGCACCCTTAACTCTATCAATTATACCCACGCATAACCTTCTAATGGCATTTTAATTCGTAAATACATTATAGAAACACTTATAAACATCGTACTTAAACAAAATTAAATTGAGCATTTAATTTGCATTAAGGTAATATTTACCTAAACATAAACTTGAACGTTTCCTTAAGCTTCGTTAACTCTTGCATTCCTGAACTTGCTCGCCTTCCCCTTCTCCTTGACTTAATTTCAACTGAAAATTGTTGGGCTTCCATTAGAAAGCTTTAAAGCTTTTTTTAGAGGAATGAGAAATGATGGAATGAAAAGAAGCAAAATGGGATATACGTATGGGATTCAACCGACATGGGGGGCCATTTAAGAAATTAAATCCTTTTTGGACAGCATATTCATTTTGTTCTCTTTATAACCTTAGCTAGTTAATTATCTCTCTTACAACTAATTATTTTTGGCTAAGATTTAATGCTCCATCCCATATTAATTAATTGCAATGTCATTTTATTAATCCTATTTACATAAAATCTTTGACATGATTAAAATCATCTAATATACGAGTGCTTACATGCATGATGGGTGGAGTGGTTAGTGGTGATGGAAGCTAGATTGCATAAAGAAAATTCAAGTGTGTTGAGTGATAAAAATCTGTTTGGTCTATGAAAGAGGGTAGTGTGAAGCTAGAAACATGATATAATTGAATGGAAAGGACATTATGGAGTGACACATAAATTTTTTGTGTCAATCAGGTTTTTGAGAGATATTGTGTAAAGGTTCGACTGGTTAGGGATGGAAAATCTGAAGAGGGGTTGTTGATTGAAATTCCAAGTGTCTTCGACATTTGCATTTTGAGTGGCGTGCGATAATAAATAGTCGGTTGGAGGGAAGTTGCGATGATAAGAGGCAGGGTCAAATTGAATGTTGATTGAGTGAGTGTGAGCTGGAGTTAAGCATAGTTGTGAGCAATTTATTCACTTGAAAAACGCCCTTGACCATCACCTTCAGCTTGTTTAATATGCTCTCATTAAAGATGAACTTGACCACCACCTTCACCATTCGGCTACAACTGGAACCTTCATATGGACCCTTTATCCTTCACCTTCGGCTTTATATTTTCTTTGTCCGTTTGTTAGCACATTACTTAGTCTTTCTTAGTTCATTATAGTTTTAGGGGTTATACCCTTGGTATAATCCCTTTTGGTACATGTAATAAAGCATGTCTCCTATGCGCATATGCCACCATCCTTACACGTGGCACCTTCGAATTCGTTCCACCTCCACTTTTATTAGTGGGTTATAGCACTTTAACCAACTTTGTAGCATTTATTTTAGATCTTGTCCCTTATCCAATTATTAATCATTTTATTCTTACATAATACCCTTTGGCATTTAATTATTGGTTTCGAAAATCACATTACATTTTTGAATTTTTTTTAACTTTGGAAATTACTTATAATTGTTTTTGGTTAAGTTCCCAAAAAAATTGTAAATGTATTTCCAAACGCATTTTTACAAAAATTCCTATATTTTAGTAATTTTCTCCCATTTACGTAATAAACGGTTTCTTCAAAAATTCATAGAAAATCATTTTAAATGGGAAAATTCTCAAAATAAAAGCCCATATCTAAAAATGCGTTGAAAACACCATTAAATGTTCATTCCTTTAAAAATCATTAGAGTAGGGAATCACAGCTAAACATCCTCTAGTAAACCCATTTAACCTAAGACATTCATTAAAACGCTTCCAATCATTTTTAAACACATCACACACACAGAATATAAATACATACATACATATATATATGTCTGTATATATATATGCCTGTATATATATATATATGTCTGTATATATATATATGTCTGTATATATATATATATGTATGTATGTATGTATGTATGTCTGTGTACGTGTATATATATGTGCGTCTACATACACACACACACACACTCTTGAATGCTATCATATACAAATCACAGCCGTGTTCAATGTAGAAGAAAACAACTAAAAAGAGAGCGATATTACTCACCTAGGTCTCTTAGTTGACTTAATCTTTGATCTCTTTTAGTTTCATTTTCTTTAATATTCATATTTTCCCTTCTTTGTTAAGTCACAACTATTAAAGTTTTCTATAACTTATGGTTTTATTACACATCACAAACACACACACACATATATATATATGTATGTATATAAATATATATGTATGTGTGTGTTTATATGTATATGTGTGTGTGCTGTGTGTTTGAACACTATCATATACAAATCATAGTCGTGTTCAACGTAGATGAAAACAACTAAAAAGGGTGTGAAATTACTCACCTAGGTCCTTTAGTTGACTTAATTTTTTATCCTTTTTAGTTTCCATAGCTTTAATATTCTTGTTTTACCTTTTTCTCTATAAGGTCATAACTATTAAAGTTTTCTATAACTTATGTTTTTATTTTGTGAAGGTAGAATGAATAAAATGTGAGAGGATAGTTAAGTTTATTACCCTATAATAGGTTTGACCGCTGACCCCTTTAACTCTTTTTCTCATTTAATTCTTTCCAATGATTTTTATTTGGTTTTCTTCTCCCTTTCCTTAATTGGCTATCATCATTAATATCTTTGGATCTTAGGTTTTGAAGAGATAATTGATTGAGAATGAATTGAGATGTTACTTTACATCTTCTCTAATTAAGTCCTTGATTAATTTATTAAATCTTGAATCCCATATTATTTATCAATTTATGCGGTATTATAGGCTTCTCAGCTTATAGGAATTTATTCCCCAAAAATCAACTAAGGTGCAGTAGTGATGTCTCGTTCTTCCCATGCGCATTTTAGCCTAAACACGTAAGTTCCCTTCCCATGTATTATAAACCAAATGTACTAGTACATCTACTAATACATAATAGATTCAACCATAATAATACATATATATGGTCCATAACAAAACATAGCAAACATACGTTCTTAGTCTTAGTAAACAACCCGAGATGAGTCCTTTTGACTTTATCTTCCATGCCCTAAGTACAATCGTCTTAGTTATCACTCCACTAGACCCGTACAAGCTTCACTGCCTTACTTTGAAGCTCTTTCATATCTTGGTCTACTATTTGGATGGGCCTTTCCACATAAGTCATGTTCGGCTTATCAACTAAGTCATCAATAGCTCTCAGACATACTACCGCATTAGGGCCTTGGACATACTTCTTTAAATCTGATACATGAAATAAATTATAGATCCCAAGCATAAACTCTTGGTAAATCAGACCTATAGGCTACCATATCGATTCTCTTAAGTACTAAAAATGGGCTAACATATCATGTTGATAACTTTCCCGACATTTTGGATCTTATAGCACCTCTCATGGCTAAATATTTGATCCTTTGGATCAAACTCTAACCTTTCCACCTCTTATTGGCGTAATCTTCTGTCTCGATTGAGTTTCCTTCATTTTTGCTTAATTAATTCAACTTTTTCTGAAGCTTCTCTTACGATATTCAGTTCTAGCACAAGCCTATCTACTTTCTCGCACCAACATATCAGAGACTTACAAGGTTGTCCATACAACGTCTCAAAAGGTGTTGTAACAACCTTGCTTTCTACGTCGTGATAATATATAAATTTTATTAAAATAAAAATATTCGAATTTGATTTGGGATAATTATTATTTTTGGAATTAATATTTTACTTAATTGAAGTCTTTTTAGTACACTAAATTAAATTAATACATTCTTGTCGGATAATATATTGAAATTGAATAAATTATTTTTAAAGTGTAAATAATTTTTAATTGGTTAAAATAGTGAAAAATAAATAGGTAGTAAATTGAATAAAATTTTGTAGATATCGAAATATATTGTATTTTCAGAATAAAACATTGTATTTTCAGAATAAATAGTAATAAAATGGTTTTGGAAGGTACTAAAGAGGTTTTAAGGTATATTATTATTTTAACATAAAATAATTATAATATCGTTTTAAAAAACGATTTTATAAAGATCACTATTTTGATTTAAAATACGACTTTTTGGGATACTTAAAGAAATGGAGGTACAATAAATAATTTAAAGTGTATATTATCATTTAAAAAGAATTATTATTGTTTTTTTGGGATGAATAAATAAAGGTGACTTTATAATAGACTATAATAAAATGATTTTACACTTAAGAGAATAATGGATGCAAATATATTATTTGGATCGTAAGTTGAATGTGTGATTAATTGTTGATTGTAATTATCACATATATTTGATGTTTGATGATGGTATTACATTTTGATGAGTATGAAATATTTACCCATTATTTCTACTAGATGACTGATAGTTAACTATGGTTATTTGATGATTGATGTTATGTCACTAAAGTTGATTGGATTAGTATATATTTGATGAATTATATTTACATCGATGATGCTATGCATATGTATATTTATGCATTAGTAATATTTTTATATGATGATTGGCATTGACATTGTGTGTTGTTGATGTTTAATGGCTAAAGTATGTTATCATCGTTGTTGCTCATATGTTGATTTGTTGTGATAGATAAGTAGGTATATTGTTTTCTACTTATACTATTTGCATTGGTTGCATTGGTTGTGATAGTTGAATGGATGTTATGGTTGTAATGTACCAATAAGTATTTGGATACAAAAGAAGGGCAAGAAATAGAACAACATGGTCTTGATTGTTAAAAAGGGTACTTAGGTAGTCTTTTTCTTTGCAACAACCACCGGTTCCCTTAAGATCGAGGTTTATAGAAATTGACGCGGCCCCAACATAGTTGATACTTTTCCCTTTATTATATGTATGTATGTGTATTTGTAAGTTTTCACGTAGAAACAAAGAAGGGAGCAAAGAGTCTAGAATTGGTCATATCCATAGAATAAATCGGTATATCTCTTGCATCAAAATTTTACAGTTGTCATTTTTAATAATTGATGTACTGAAAAATGTATAATATCTGATATACTGGATTTGTGTAATATTTAATTATGTATATGAGATTGTATATATATGTTAATGTTTAGATTCTACTATAAGGCTTCTCTTCTTATATCTATTGTTTTAAACTTTTATCTACCCACGATCCATTGCTTTTAATATCTAAAATTAGTTGTAAGCAAATTTGATGTCGTTTATCATTGATTTTAGATGTTAAAAATAATGGGTCGTTTCAGGAACCTTCATCTGGACTCTTCAACCTTTGTTTTTGGCTTTGTATTTTCTTATTTCATTTATTAGATTTTACTTAATATTTTTAGTTCATTATAGTTTTGAGAGTTATACCCTCTATATAACCACTTTCGTACATGCATGTAATGAAGCCTATCTACCGTACGCATCTGCCGCCATCTTTATAAGCGTCACCTTCCAATTCGTTCAACCTCCGCCTTTTTCACTAAGTTATAATACTTTAGCTAACTTTATGGCACTTATTTTAGATCTTGTCTCATATCCATATATCGATTATTTTATTCCTATCTAATATACCCTTCGATATTGGTTTAGTAGTTTCAGCAGTCATATTTACATTTCCGAAATACTTGCTATTAACTCGAAAATTACCTATAATTTTTTTTCTAAATTCCTATAATATTTTTACAGTTTCCAAACATATTTTTACCAAAATTCCTATATATTAGCCATTTTCACTTATTTACATAATATACAGTTTCTTCAAAAATTTGTAACAAATCATTTTAACGTGGAAAATTATCAAAATAAAAAAGCATATCTAAAAATGCATTTAAAACATCATATTAAATTTTCACTTCATTTCAAAATCATTAGAGCATTATAGCTAAACATCATATGGTAAAGCCATTTAACCCAAAACATTCATCGAAACACCTTTTATCACCTAAGTCTCTTAATTGACTTTATCTTCGACCTTTTAGTTTTCTTAGCTTATGTTTCTTCTTTTCCTTTTCTCTCTCTTAGGTCGCTACCATTAAAGTTTTATAGGGCTTATGTTTTTATTATGTGAAGGTAAAATGAATAAAATAGAAGAGGCAAGTCAAGTTTATTACCCTTTAATAGGTTGGGCCATCGACTACTTTAACTCTCTTTCACATTTAATTCTTTACGGTAAGATTTTTTTTGATTTCTTCTCTCATTCCATAATGGGATGTCATCATTTATATCTTTGGATATTAGGTTTTGAAGGGAGAAGTGATTTAGAATGGTTTGTGATGTTACTTTACATCTTCCCTAATGAATTCTTAATTAAGTTATTTAATACTAATTATATAATTAATTCTTTAATTAAATATTTATTATTTATGTGGTATTACAGTTAGGGTAGGCTGATGAAACAATCAGACTGGCTAACCCCCTTGATTGACCAACCATCACCATAAGAAGTTGTAACCACTGAGAATAATATATGTAAAACAAAATGATTATTGTGTGTAATATATATAAATGGTTTTTTGATTTGCTTTGTTGCGTACGCAATTATTTGATGCGAGATCATGAGCTTATTGCATAATGATGATACATATGTTTTATTTTTCTCGTCACATTCCCTCTTGTTTATTCCTTTTGTATTATATATATATAACTATGTTTACATTATTTTCGTTTCTTTTTACGTCCTTTCCAACTTTTTTTCCTTATATCGTCTTTTTTTCTTCATAATTTATTCTTTATACATTTGCTTATATTGAAGTCTTTTAATTATTCATCGTTGTATATTAATTATCATCGTGGTTGGCTAAAATAGAACACAAAAGTTCATTATTTTTAGAAGTTTCTATTTTTTTTGAACTTTTCTCTTTGTTGCCTTCATATATTCTTAGAGGCCTGAATATAAGACAATATTTACAAAAGAAAAACTCATGGGCCCAGTTCTTAACAATAAGACATACAAGTTCAATAAAACTAGTATTCTCGAAAGATCTCACTACTTCGATTCATTTCAAGTCTTCAGAACTAAAAACTTTCCTTTTCTTAAGTTTTAATAGCGCCGAGTGAAATTCTGGAAAAATTATTGCCTTTTAACTCCTGCATGCGGCTATAAACTCTTGTAATATACCTCTTATTGCTCTTTATGCTCCATATCTACCAAGCTTATGCTATTGGTTCATCTACTCCAACTCTGGGAGTTTGAAGCTTTAATTCAGTTCAAACCAGATGGATTTAGTGAGGAATTAACTCTCCTTTATCCATTTGAGCTAAGTATTCATTTATTTTTGTTTTATTACCAATTTTGACCAATATTGTTCGTAGTGTATTCCATCTGTGCTTTGTTATAGGTTCCTCATCCGTGTGATGTTAATCCCCTCAAGCAAGCGTAGATCTTTGAAATTCTCTAGAAATTTTATATAACATTACATTTATATACTTAATTCATGTTAATCAATTCAAAAGTAACTAAAATAGGGAGAGAAAGTCGTAACAGGTGAGGCCTGTGCATTTCTGATTCACAAGGTCAACTATGGCTATGCTTTGACTCAAATCAACAGATCTGGGTGGTTGGTAAGTTTTTCTATTCCCATTTTGTGAAAAATATGTCCATTTTGCATGTTTGTGTAATTTGTGTGTTTGGATTTACACACCCTTATCTTGGCTATATCCATGATATGTTAGCAAATGACAAGTTCAAGTTTAGATTTATTATCAAATACCCTATCGTTCCTTTCTTTCCAAATGGCCCAAACGTAGGTTGAAAACACAATCTTTGTTAAACCCCCACTTCTAGTATTTCTTTTGAATCTCAAAATTGCTTTTCCAACCTCGCTATATATTTGTAAATATTCAGTTTGCGCTGTCGACCATTTTAATTTTATCCTGCACCATTTCCATATGTAGGCAATACACACGCAATGAAAGTATAGACGTTCAACGTCATCTTTGTGTTAATTACAGAATTCATATGTTGTTATATGTTTTGCACTCTCCATTTTAGCCTAGTTTTTGTTGGAAGATAATTATTGATTATTTTATACATGCAAATTGCCATCCTTGAAATGTGTATTTTATGGTGTATGAACTTTGTCCAAGGGATTTGATCACATGAATATTTTTGAAATGATATTTTCCATTGTTGCCATAAGCCCAGACCAAGTAGTCTTCTTATCCATTGTTATGTATTTTGGTATCCAATATATCTCTTCTAAGTTATGCTTGATGATTGTGTCTGTCCAATTTCTATTCCCCATTTTCTATGGTGCTTTTGACTAGCATAGATTAACCTCTAACCCTCTCCATTGTCTCTCCTCCCATTATGAGAATTAGTCTACCCCCTCATATTCATGGGTCGAACCAAAGGGAAGATGTTTTCCATAGACCATTCTTCTTTCAATGCATTTCAACGCTGCCTACCAAATGTGCAAAATACTTTTCCATATTTGTGTCATCGTTTCTAATACTTATATCCAAAAAGATTGATTTTTAATAAATTCGTCTGTCATTTTCTTTACGGCCGTTAATAATTTTTAACGGTTATCGCAGCATTTATTCAAATTGTCCGAGTCATAATCCTCCTTCTTTGTTTTTACAAACAATTTCCCATAGAATTTTACAAAACTTGCCTTTCCATAGAAAGTTCAAACAAAGATGCTATACTCTATTAACTATGGCTACTGGTATTTGCCTATCTGTTATTAAGCATTGCATCCAGAATTGAATTATTGGGTAAATTGTCGATTTTAAAAGCCTTAACCTACCAGCAAGACTCAACATTTTAGTTTACCAACCCTCGATTCTGCTCTTAATTTTGTCAATTAGGCCATTGCAATCGCCACTCTTGAGATTTACACATGATGACGAGATACCTAGATATGTGATTGGTAGCTTGCCTTAACCTATGTTTAGAGATTCTGCTAGTTGTTCTTTATTTTCCACATCTCTCCCAAAATTAATTCTCGACCTTTTGTTATTAAGATTCACTCATGTTGACAAAAAATATTTTTTAAGTACTTCTTTAATGGCTTGAGCACTTGAATTATCTATCTTTGAGAAAATCAGAATATCATCAGCATAGAAAATGTAGGTATAAGTCCGATCCAATGAAGAGATTAACTTGCTTTTTCCCTTTTTAACTCCATCATCCATTAGTAGTGTAAGAATTTCAGATCAAGAATTTGTTTGCAACGACAAAACCATCATTATTTATGTATATATTTAATTTAGTTACCAATTAAATTTTTATACAATGTGAAGTAAAATTTAACATAGAAAAGGAAATAAGGGGCAAAAAATGTAGGTAGTGTTTGGTTGTTGTTTTTAGTTTTGAGTTTTCGTCTATATAAAAATGCACATGACACATGTATATTGTCGAAAACAACCAATTTAGAAAATATACGAAATAACACAAGCACGTGAAACAATCCAATCTTCCGTCGTACCTCTATCCCTTTTGTCCTCTCATCCGTCTTTCTTTCATTCCCTCATTCGTCCCTCCATTCTTCTCATAATTGACATACATATTGAAAACTGAAAACACAAAATTCGTTTTTAAATCAAACACTACCGTAGTTTCTACGGTCCAACTAGTCCGGTTGTTTAATGAAGTGGTCTGAACTACTTTAAAGAATGCCAAAAAGAAGTAGTTTATACAATTTGAACTAGTTCCATTCTTTAAAGTAGAGGTGGAACGGAATACAGATCATGTAACGCTGTTCAAACCTTGTTCGTCATGCATTTGGAATTGGACATTAATTTTTAATATAAAATATTGGCACGGAACTGGCGAAGATGTGGAAATCACAGCCTAAAATTAATTCAGAGGCATTTCTTTCTCACTTTTGCTGCCGTGTGCATAAGAGTTCAGCAGAAGTTTATTTCGTTCAAACCTGAGATCCTAATTCCGAAACAGGCAAAATTAAAAAGTTGCTTAAATCACAAACTACCAAAAATTCAGAAGATTTCAAACTCACTCATTTGACCAGCTTTCTCTCTCCTGTCGCATGTGATTTTAGATCTCGCTCTCATTTTATCTTTTTCCATCTCCCCACTCATTTCCCCAAAAAATTATCCCCAATTCCACTAAAACCCACTCTCCCACCCTAATTTTTCACCAACCTTACTCAATCCAACTCACTTTCGAGCTTCAATGCTACTCTACCATTATTATCCCTATTTTTAGCTCCAATTCAACTGATTTGAGCTGATAAGTTTCAATTTTTACACAGCCCACCTAGAAAGATAGCAATTTTACAATGCCTCAATATGAAAGCAGCGAAAGCCATGTCATTGACGTCGAGACCGCCGTCAAAGACGGTATACTAGGAGCCACGCGTGGTGGAGCTGTCAGTGCTGGCGAGAAGCTGGATCTCAAGAAGATGATTCTCGATTTGGATCCGTTGGACGATGTACCTCCTGTCTTCATCTGCCCTATCTCGCTCGAACCCATGCTGGATCCGGTAACCTTGTGCACTGGTCAAACATACGAGAAGTCCAATATTCTCAAATGGTTTTCTTTCGGTAATCTTACTTGTCCTACTACTATGCAAGAGTTATGGGATGATACTGTCACACCTAATAAAACCTTACAACACTTGATTTATGTTTGGTTTTCACAAAAATACGTTTTCATGAAGAAAAAAGCCGAGGATGTTAACGGTAGGGCCATCGAAATTATTGATTCTTTAAAGAGTTTAAAAGGCAAATTAAGAGTTCAAGCTTTGAAGGATTTACGTGGTTTAGTTACTAACCATGTTAGTACTAGGAAGAGTGTGGTCAGTGGTAACGGTGTTGGGTTAATTTGTAATTTGTTGGGTAGGTTTACTTCACATGCAGTTGGGTCTGAAGTTATCGGCATTCTTGTTAATTTGAATTTAGATTCAGAAACCAAGACAAATTTGATGGAACCTGCCAAAATATCATTAGTCATTGATCTATTAAATGAAGGTACTATCGATACAAAGATTAATTGTACCAAGTTTTTGGAGATGTTGATGGAAGAGAAGGGTTTTAGACCAGAAGTTGTATCAAGCTTGAGTTTATTAGTTGGGATTTTAAGATTGGTTAAAGATAAGCGACATCCAAATGGAGTTCTTGCTGGAATTAGAGTTCTTCGTACTATTTGTTCATATAGTCAAGTTAGAGCTTTAGTTGTGAGTGTTGGGGCAGTTCCGCAAATTGTTGAATTGTTACCCGATATGAGTTCGGATTATTTGGAACCGGCATTGCATATTTTGGTTAATCTTTCAAGTGTGCCAGAAGGGGAGCTGGCTTTAAAGAATTGTACTCAAACGATTCCTTATATGGTGAGATTATTGATGAGGGTTTCCGAAAATTGCACTCAAAGTGCATTAAATATTTTATCGGCGGTATGTAAACTTGATCCTAGTGAATGTGGTAGGATTGCAGTGGAAGCGGGATTGGCTGCTAAATTGCTGCTTGTTATTCAGAGTGGCTGCGATCAAGCATTGAAACAAAGATCAGCCGAGTTGTTGAAGCTTTGTAGTTTAAATTACACGCATAATAATTTCATATCGAAATGTAAGTTAACTAGAACGATGCAATGATGTGTGAGTAAAGTTGGAGTTGAATTAAATCTTATTCAGTGGTGTAAGAGACGAAGAATGTTGTTGTATGGAGGGAATATAGATATATGGGGAGATAATAAGAGGTGGCCATGATCAAAGGTATATAAGCTCTTATGTACTATTGTTGATATTGGTTTGGATGATTTGCTTGATGGACGCATAAAACGAGATGGAATTGATGGAGATCAGGTATCATATATGATTTATTTTACCCAAGCGGTAGATTTCTCCTTAATAAGCATATCTGATTGTGAAATTGTTTGTCAATTTTGTTTGTGGTTCTGTTGAAAGTTTTGTGTGTAAATCTTTTTTTTTTGTCCAACATTGGTAAGCAACAGAATGAGTAGTTAATAGCAACTTCTTTGATTCAATATACGTTCAATGATTGCAGTTTTAGGCTTTCAACGTTTGCACTTTTGAATTTTTACTTCTTATCTGTCTGTTTATTGGTTGCCTAGGCTACAGGTTAAAGAGATTGAAACAATTTTGGATTGTACACTCATCCTTTTTCTTTATGCTAAACTGTTTGCATTTCCATATCCGGATTTGTACTTTATTGAAGAAACATAAATCGACACTGTTGCAGTGATATTTCTACGAACTGATGAGTTTTGATTTTTTCAGCTTGAGTTTACTGATAATAACTTGTTGTTAATGGTATCGTCTGTCGGTGCTCAAGTTGCATAACAGTAGGTGTAATAGTTTCATCACACGTTAATTTTGCAAAATGGGAAATAATGTTATTAGCTGTGGAGTAATGAAAGTGTGATCGCATCAATATTAGTAGCTATGAATCTGTATGGCAATAATGCCACAATGGTATGGGGTGTGTGACTATGAAGTTATGAAAATGAAGCAACTTGCCTTTTTATACGTTAGGCTTGCTTGATTAGTGTTTTTTTTCATGGTTTGTATATGATTTTATTGATTAAGTCTATATAAACTTTAAGCTTGGCCCAGTAGCCAGTAGGCCCATGTACAAACAGAATAGAGCAACTAAATAGTTCGGCAGTTTACATTCTCGACTCAAAATTGGGATGTAAATGAACCAGTTTAGATATGGAAACCCTTAGGATTTGATATCTTTCCTCTTCGCCCATTAAAAAATTTCACTACTAAATTTCGCTGTTACAATTCTTATACCCAAAAAAGTTCACTATATGATGTTTCAATTTTTCCCAGAGTTAAATCCATCTGATCGTCAACAATGCAGCATTTTTATAACCTCAAGTTCTGACATATTGTTATTAAGAAAGTTTTTCCCACTATTTGAAAATGTGTGTATATATATATTTCTACTAATAATACAAATTCTTTACTTTGGTGAAGCTTTTTTGAACTTTCCAATCAACCCATGCACCCACTATCTACGCAACTAACTTACCAACAATGGAAAGAGGACAAATGTGTCCATTCTCCTATACATGTTTTAATCCCCACTTCTTTCAACGGTTCTTCAACATTTCTCCCTGTTTTCACTCTCTCCACTTTCTCGTCCCTATGTTTTCTTCCAACCGCCTTTTGTTAATCCTCCTCCGCCTCAACCGTCGTTCACAACCTACCCGTTCTTCCCTTCCCTCTACAAACCAACTCCATCCGTCCTTTTACAACCAGCAATTTCAGCTTCCCCTTCTTTCTCCTCCCCATGCCGATTTCCTCTTCAATTTTTCGATTCCACGTGCAGATCAACCACCTACCAACCTGCTATTTTGATTCCGTTCTGTTATCTGCTTTGTGATTTTCTGCTTCGTGGATATATGAACTCCGCTTTGGCTTCGTTTTCGATCTGCTGTGCTGACGTTCAGATCTGCTGTTTGTCGAATTCAGTTGCAGGCTCAGCTCAATGGCTTTGTTTGTCGACGGCACGGTGGAGCTAGCTCAATTGGTGATGATGTGCCAGGCACACGGCCTTTTTTTACACTTGCTGGTGCTTGCTTTTGAATAGATATTCTCTTTTTTTAAGCTTACCTATTTATCGTTTTGTATAATATGATATTTACAATATACTGCAAACCCAGTTTGCTGTATATGTTTGCGATTTTCTTAGCAATGAATGCAAGGCTCGACACAATGGCTTTGTTTGTCGGCGGCGCGGTGGAGCTAGCTCAATTGGTGATGATGTGCAAGGCACACGGCCTTTTGTTACAGTTGATAGTGCTTGCTTTTGAATAGGTATTCTCTTTTTTAAGCTTACCTATTTATCGTTTTGTATAATAGGATATATACAATATACTGCAAACTCAGTTTACTGTATATGTTTGCGATTTCTTAGCAATGAATGCAATTATCAGTTTTCAAATGGGATACTGTAAATATATTTTGTTCCTTCACTATTTACTATGCTCGGTTCACTACATTCTAATCTGTATGAATTATTATGTTTAGTTAGTCAAAAAATGGACTCTTTTTTAAGCTTACCTATTTATCGTTTTGTATACTAGGATATATACAATATACTACAAACTCAGGTTACTGTATGTGTTTGCAATTTTCTTAGCATTGAACGCAATTATTAGTTTTCAACTGCGATACTACAAATATATTTTGTTCCTTCAGTATTTACTATGCTCGGTTCAATGCATTCTAATATGTATGAATTATTATGTTTAGTTATTTAAAAAATGTACTCTTTTTTAAGCTTACCTATTTATCGTTTTATATACTAGGATATATACAATATACTGCAAACTCAGGTTAGTGTAGATATATACAATACACTGCAAACTCAAGTTAGCGTATGTGTTTGCAATTTTCTTAGCATTGAATGCAATTATTAGTTTTCAATTGCGATATTACAAATATATTTTGTTCCTTCAGTATTTACTATGCTCGGTTCAGTACATACTAATATGTATGAATGTTATGCTTACTCTAATAAATGCGTGTTCTTGATGGATATGAAAACCCGATTGTTGCAGCAGGAGTACACTGTGGTCGTCAGTGCAGCAAATGCGAGGTTCTGAACTTGCTTTGTAGTCCGCAACGCAGCTAGCAAACTGTATACCTCATCCTTCAGAGTCGATGCTAAGTCAGGTAACATGTGTACTTCAATTTTATTTTGTTCCTTCGCTATTTACTATGCTCGGTTTACTACATTCTAACATGTATGAATTATTATGCTTAGTTTTTTAAAAAATGGTATCATTTTAGTTTTGTTCAAACAAGTTGAAATACATTGCTTCTTACTGTAAGGTTACCCATTTCTGCTCCATACGCTGCTATTTTGCCTGCAAATAGGAATATTTGATTAATATCTATTTCCCTGTACTGTTTTCTCTGTTCAAACAAAAGGTTATTCCACATTAACACTAACTGTCTTTTATTTATTCTTTATAGTTGCGATCTCAATTCAAGTTATGATGTTACGAAATGCGTGTTCTTGATGGATATGAAAACCCGATTGTTGCGTTCTTGCACCAGCAGTACACTGTGGTCGTTAGTGATGCAAATACGATGTCCTGAACTTGGTCTGTCTTCCAAACCGCAGCTAACAAGCTGTTTACCTCCTCCTCCAAAGTCGATGCTAAGTTAGGTAACATCTCTACCTTAATTTTATTTTGCTCCTTCACTACTTACTACACTCAGTTTAGAACATTCTAATGTGTATGAATTATTATGCTTAGTTATTTATAAAATGGAATCATTTTACTTTTGTTCAAACAAGCTGAAATACATTGCTTTTTAGTGTAAGGTTATCCACTTCAACTCCGTTCGCTGTTGTTTTGCCTGCAAATATGAATATTTAACTAATATCATTTTGCCTGTACTGTTTTGTCAGTTCAAACAAAAGGTTATTCCATATTAATACTAACTGTCTTTTATTTATTCTTACAGTTGCGATCAAGGTTTTAAATATCAGATTTCGGTCACGTTTCGTCTCGGAATTTTTACACAAGTTATCTCGTATCGGGGGAGATCTCGGACGAGATGAGTACATATCGGGTGTACATCTCGGATTGACATCTCGGGAATATCTCGGATGTACTTATGTGTCTAAAATTGATGTGTCAAAAATTTATTTAACGGTTATAATTTTCTTAGTAAAAATAAAAATGGTAACATACTTGATTCACATGGAAAAAGGAATATTTTTAGAAGAGTAGTAGCTTGATTAGCTTAATTGCTATGACTCATTAAGATAAAAGGTAAAGAATATGTTCAAGAAGTTGGTAAATTATAATTGGATTGAATAGTTTTTTTTGAATCAATATGAAAATAACAAATATTATGTAAAATAAGAAAAATGTATAATTTCAGTGAGATCTCGGATTGAGATTTTGATCCATATATCAGGTGAGATTTGAATATCTTAGACGAGATGAGTGTCGGGGGAGATATGGAGGAGATTTGATGTCTCGTCTCGTTTAAGTGTGAAAATTAGATCTCGGAGGAGATCTGGGGCGATATATAGGAGATTTAAAACCATGGTTGCGATCCGAATTCGAATTATGATGTTACTGAATGTGTGTTCTTGATGGATATGAAAACCCGATTGTTGCGTTCTTGCAATAGCAGCACACTGTGGTCGTAAGTGCAGCAAATGCGAGGTCCTGAACTTGGTCTGTCTTCCGAAACACAGCTACCAAATTGTTTACCTTATCCTCCAGAGTCGATGGTAAGTCAGGTAACATGTCTATCTTAATTTTCACAGATATCCACATGGATGTATGCAGGTAGACATGGGAAGGCGAGCGGTTGGGTTCTACAAGACAAGAAATGGATTGTGATTGCACTTCTGCACGAAGATGGTTGTTCGATTATGCTGGAGGTTATCTACGCTTTCAACTGTTTGGTTTGTTTTGCTGTCACGATGATGCAGCTGCGTTACGTGAGCTGCTGATGGGATAATTGGTCATGATGCCGTTTTGGGTTGAGTTTTGAAAGGATTACAATAAAAGAGAAGAAAAATGTGTTATTCTCAGGTATGCGCCAACATTCACAATGACATCGCACATTCGATTAACTTCCTACTTTCACACTGCACTTTCACAATTCATTTACGCCTGTGTTTTTTCAGCCAAACACGTTGGTGACATTACTATCCATTCATCTTTGGTTCACTGTTTGTCTGTCTTATTATCACAAAATTGTGCTAACCCAATTAGGTTACCACTACATCAGTGCATAGTTCAGCCAATCCTTGTACAGTTAAACCAACTGTTAAAAGAGTTTCCGGTTTAATTCTATTTTCCACCACTTCATTAGCAAACAGACTTCCCAGTAATCCGTTATGATACACAGTAACATACTTTTATATGTATATACAACTGCACACTTAAGAAATAATTTTATTTCATTACTTTCTCCTGCTTACTGTTTACCTTATAGTTTGACAATAATTTATGTTGCTACCTCTACCAAAATTCGTGCAGGAAACAGGTTCCAGGAGGAGTTCTTTTGCATATTATCCATTGTACGTACTGCAGTACGGGATCCAACAGTCGGTAAGTCAGTAACTGTTTATGATACACACCGTAATACACTTTCCTATTTTTCCCTCTTCTCAAATATCCCACTACACAGTATATTTTCAGACCACGTATTACAAAATAAAGCAGTTAATCCCTACTGACTTAGTCCCGGTTGAATAGTTCTTTTTTTTAACCGTTCAAACTCCAAAATATCTCCTTCATTTTTCCCTTTTCCTATCTATCTTCACAAATATCCACACTACTTAAACTACGCTTCCTCCTCCCTCTCTGCATGCATCTACAATCTTGCTGCAACTAGGTATTCCACCCCTTCTTACTTTCTTACATCACTGCTTTAAACTTCACTCCTCCCGGCTTACGCTGACATTGTCGTTCCTCATTTTACCCACTCTTTCACAACACCAATTTGTTTTGATTACAGCCACTTTACCTTACATTATTACCGTCTTTATTCATCATTTACCGATTTACATTTTTTTTCTCCTCTGACTATCAAACAGATGGATGCTGAACAACGTGAACAACATCGGTTGGCACAACGAGCCCGACGTCAAAGAATGTCCAACGATGCACGACATGTTCAGCTGGCTAACCGTAGACGACAACAGCGTGCACAACAGTTGCTTACATATGAATTGCAACAACCACCTACAACCGATACCGGTTCTAACCCTCTCCTTCTCTTTTTCAGCTCTTCCATTATCAACGTTCTAAATATCAAAAACATAGAAAAATTTCACATTTGGTTTCAGATACATGATTACCTATTTTAGTTTACTAGCGTTTACATACATGAGTATCTATTTTAGTCTTTTCTATATTGCACTTCTTTTACCTCTTTTTCCTACCTATTACTACAGTCTTCCTTTCATGCATTATTACTTCATACTGACTCCATAAACTTCCTACCTACATCTAAAATGTTAATAAAAATTATAAGTTCCATCTACATATTTGATTTTCAAAATGTATTAAGTACCATATATAATTTTTTTTCCACGAACTTCTACATCTGCAAGTTCCAACTGAAGTAGACATTTTGAGGATGTATAACTTTTATTGCGTACCATCAAATGTAAAAACCAAGAAACTTTGCTTACGTACCATCAAATTTCAGAAACAAAAAAGGATATTATTGAGTCTCATATATATATATATATATATATATGTGTGTGTGTGTGTGTGTGTGTCTATATATATATATATATATATATGGAATTGTGCATATCCAATTTTGAACGTTGTCATTTTCACACGAATTTGTTTGGACCGTTGTAAGCTTTGTACATTGATTTCAGAAAATATCATTTTTTTTTACTGATTGCGAAAACCAACATTTTTCTACATATATAATTTTGAATATATTAAACACGAATTAAATCGGTTTCATAAATTTATATTTTTATATTAAAAAAGTTTTAAATGCAAACTTTCGTGTTCCTTCAAAACTGTGTTATGTATTTCAGATGTACATACAACTTAGTATTCGTTAAAATGAACATGTCTTGATTTGCTAAGACAATAGGTTTCAACAGATTCAGGTTTTGGTATATACAATTTCAAAATAATGAAAGTTTCAAAGATATATAATAAACCAGTTTTTGAAACTGTGATTTTAGATGTAAAATTGTACCGTTTGGTCTCAACAGTCAGGTATACGGTTCCATAATATGATCAACGGTTGAATATATGCAGTTTTATACATATCTTTGACTCCAAATACACAGTCTAAAAATAAAGTGATTTTGAAAGTACAAAGTTCTTTTATCTATTTTAGTCTTTTTATATCGCACTTCTTTTACCTCTTTTTCCTACCTATTACTACAGTGTGCCTTTCATGCATTATTACTTCATACCGACTCCATAAACTCCCTACCTACATCTAAAATGTTCATAAAAATTATAAGTTCCATCTACATATTTGATTTTTAAAATGTATTAAGTACCATATATAAATTTTATTTTCACGAACTTCTACATCTACAAGTTCCAACTGAAGTAGACATTTTGAGGATGTATAACTTTTATTGATTACCATCAAATTTAAGAAAACAAAAAACTTTGCTTACGTACCATCAGATTTCAAAAACAAAAAAGGATATCATTGTATCTCATATATATATATATATATGTCTATATATATACGTGTGTGTGTATGGAATTGTGCATATCCAATTTTGAACGTTGTCATTTTCACACGAATTGATTTGGACTGTTGTAAGCTTTGTACATTGATTTCGAAAAATATCATTTTTTATTTACTGATTGCGAAAACCAACATTTTTAAACATATATAATTTTGAATATATTAAACACGAATTAAATCAGTTTCATAAATTCATATTTTTTTATTAAAAAAGTTTTAAATGCAAACTTTCGTGTTCCTTCAAAACCATGATATGTATTTCAGATGTACATACAACTTAGTATTCGTTGTAATGAACATGTCTTGATTTGCTAAGACAAAAGGTTTTAACAGATTCAGGTTTTGGTATATACAATTTCAAAATATATGAAAGTTATAATAAATCAGTTTTCGAAACTGTGATTTCAGATGTAAAATCGTAACGTTTGGTCTCAACAGTCAGGTATATATGGTTCCATAATATGATCAGCGGTTGAATATATGCAGTTTTATACATATCTTTGACTCCAAATACACAGTCTAAAAATAAAGTGATTTTGAAAGTACAAAGTTCTTTTATCTATTTTAGTCTTTTCTATATTGCACTTCTTTTACCTCTTTTTCCTACCTATTACTACAGTCTTCCTTTCATGCATTATTACTTCATACCGACTCCATAAACTCCCTACCTACATCTAAAATGTTCATAAAAATTATAAGTTCCATCTACATATTTGATTTTTAAAATGTATTAAGTACCATATATAATTTTTATTTTCACGAACTTCTACATCTACACGTTCCAACTGAAGTAGACATTTTGAGGATGTATAACTTTTATTGCGTACCATCAAATTTAAAAAACAAAAAAATTTGCTGACGTACCATCGGATTTCAAAAACAAAAATGGATATCATTGAGTCTCATATATATATATATATATATATATATATATATATATATATATATATCTGTGTGTGTATGGAATTGTGCATATCCAATTTTGAACGTTGTCATTTTCACACGAATTGATTTGGACTATTGTAAGCTTTGTACATTGATTTCGAAAAATATCATTTTTATATTTACTGATTGCGAAAACCAACATTTTTCTACATATATAATTTTGAATATATTAAACCGAATTAAATCAGTTTCATAAATTCATATTTTTGTATTAAAAAAGTTTTAATGCAAACTTTCGTGTTCCTTCAAAACTATGATATGCATTTCAGATGTACATACAACTTAGTATTTGTTGTAATGAACATGTCTTGATTTGCTAAGACAACAGGTTTCAACGGATTCAGGTTTTGGTATATACAATTTCAAAATATATGAAAGTTTCAAAGATATATAATAAATCAAATTTTGAAACTGTGATTTCAGATGTAAAATCGTAACGTTTGGTCTCATGTCAGGTATATACGGTTCCATAATATGATCAACTGTTGAATATATGCAGTTTTATACATATCTTTGACTACAAATACACAGTCTAAAAATAAAGTGATTTTGAAAGTACAAAGTTTCAGGTTCATATTTGATTTTGAAAATGTATTAACTTCCTTATATATTTTTTTTACCACAAAGTTCTAAATCTACAAGTTTCAGCTGAACAACAGATTTTGAGAATGTAAACCTTTGGATGCGTATCATCAGATTTCAAAAACAAAAACTTTGGGTATGTACCCCCAGATTTCAAAAACAAAAACGCTTTTCATCGACTCTCATATATATATATATACACACACACACACACACATATGTATATATACATATGGTACTGTGCATATCCAATTTCAAATGTTGTCGTTTCCATACGAATTAATTTGGACTGCCATCAACTCTGTACATTGATTTTGGAAAATACCATATTTGTGTCTACTGACTGCAAAAAACATCATTTTCCTGCATATATACATTTGTATATATTACATACGAATTAAATCACTTTCATAGATGCACAATTCTGCCTAAACACAGTTTTAAATACAAACTGTCCTATACCTTCAACACTGTGATATGTATTTCATACGCACTTACAGCTAAGTTTTTAGAAACCAATAATTGGAGATTTTTAATAAAAAACCTTTTATACAGTTTCGCATGCACTCAAATTTGGTTTCACATACATAATTACGTATTTTAGCTGTACTAGCTTTTACATACGTGCGTACCTGTTTTAGTCTTTTATATATTGCTCTTCATTTGCCTCTTTTTGCTACCTATTACTACTGCCTACCATTCATTACTTATTACTTTAACCTTGCTCCATAAACTCCCTAAATACAACTGCAATGTTCATAAAACTGATTAAAATTTTACTTTTACTAAACTCTCAATAAATTCTTCATTCACATGTGCGAACTATTTTTTTACATACCATATCAATGTAAATCAAATCGAAATACAGTTTACCGTTTCTAAACTAATCAATTTACGTAATCAGCCATTAATTTCGTAACTTATGGCTATATGTACATTCAGTTTGATTTGCTAGACGCACCTTTCAGTCACAAGTTGCGTCCTGTTTGCCCAATTACGAAATCATAAGCAGTTCTACACTTGATAACCAAAGTTATTGTTGGACTATCTATTTCACAACTTACTGCCCCATCCACCTTCACTTTTTCGTTAGTTCCATAATTTTCTCCACATTTTTCCCATCCACCTTCATCCTTCGTTTTCAATTTATGTTTTATTTATCTCACTTCCAATGCGTCTGTAGGAACTGCATCATTTGAAAATCAACAAGTTATGAAACCTCTACCCCCTTTTCCCACCACTCACAATTGCGGTCGAAACTTTATCGCAACCAATCCTCTTTGTAATCACCTACTTCCAGAACCCACATACTGCTCATTTTGTGCAGCCAAAAAATTATATGCTGAAACTTCACAAAACTGTTGTTCCAATGGAAGTATTACCATCTACCGACCAACTGCTCCACAAAAATTAATTAACTTATTTATGGACCAAGGCGAAGTTGGTACGCATTACAAAACCAACATCATAGCTTATAATAATGCATTTACTTTTACATCGATGGGTGCACATATAGATCAAAACCTAGCAAATGCAACGACTGAAATTTATTCCTACCGTGCACAGGGTTCTATATATCATCGTATTGGAAGCGTTTTACCTACAGCTGAAAGTAGTTCAAGATATTTACAACTTTATATATATGACACAGACCATGAGATTCAAAATCGAGAAATCAATAATGAGGCACTGAGATCGGATGTACTCCTTCGTTTACATCACATTCTAGATACCTACAACCCTTACGTATCCATCTTCCGTCAACTTGGGCAACGTGATGATATTGAAATTTGTAGAATTAAAATAAAGGAGATTACAGTAAACCGACATCTTCACGAATTACCAACTACATCACAAGTAGCTACGATAGTTGTAGGAGACGAAGCAGATGACTTGCACGGTAGGGATATCATAGTTGAAATAAGAAGTGGAAATCTTCAACAAGTTCCAGATACAGCCGGATTTTATGACCCACTACAATATCCTCTCTTACTCTCATATGGTGAACATGGGTGGGACTGAACGTTCACGATAATGGAAACAATCACATTAGCTGCGCATCTTACTACTCCCATCTTATACAGGTACAAATGCTACGCTATCAATTATCAATATACTAAGAAATCTTCCTCTCGCATCACTATAACTCTGCCTTTATTTTTACCCACACAAACGTCCTATGTTCCAAACACAAATACCAATATTTTAGCACATTTGAAATATAGAATTCAATTCACAAATATTTTCCCCTTCCTGGACTGTTATCCTTTACGTCTTATTTTACTATTCAAGTGGCATTCTAACATATTATTATCGCCTTAGATTCGACCAGGATATAGATCGCTTATTTTGCTCGGTGGACGTCTATTTCAACAATATGCAGTTGACATGTTTGTGAAAATAGAAACCATGCGCCTTAGATTTCTTTGTAATAACCAAGATACCATTAGAGCTGATCTATTTCAGGGTTTACAAGATGCTCTCACCATGGGAGAGATATCGACCAGTAAGTTCTTTACATTCACCACGTCATATTATGTAGTTACTACTTACTCCCTACGTCCTTTATTTCTAACCAATTCAAACACTTATCCATTCAAATAATATTGGTGTCAGAAAAATTCTTCTTCCTCTCATACTGGTAGTCCACATGATATGCACCAGCGGTACCAAGATGCAATGGTAGTAGTGCAAAGATATGGAAAACCTGATTTATTTATTACTGTAACCTGTAATGCCAAATGGGTTGAAATTACTAAGGAACTCCTTCCCGGTCAACAACCACCCGATAGACCAGATTTAACGACCATAATTTTTCACGCTAAATTAGAACGGTTAAAACATGATTAATTTGACAAAAGCGTTTTAGGTA
Organism: Allium fistulosum; assembly: GCA_030737815.1. NCBI lineage: Eukaryota > Viridiplantae > Streptophyta > Magnoliopsida > Asparagales > Amaryllidaceae > Allium > Allium fistulosum. Next base: position 368,408,474 of record CM060902.1, on the reverse strand, counting down.
AAGTCATCGCTCATGTGCATGTCATTGAATTTCAAAAAAGAGGACTACCACACTCACATATTCTACTTATTTTAGCTGAAAATGATAAGATTGGTAACCCCGATGAATACGATGCTTTAGTTAGAGCTGAAATTCCCAACAAATATATTGAACCTGATTTCTATACTGCGGTCATGAAACACATGATTCATCGTCCATGTGGTCGCTTTAACCCTACCGCCGTTTGTATGAAAAACGGCATGTGTAAGAAAGGGTTTCCTAAAACTTTCGCTCCCATCACTTTACAAGGAAATGACTCATACCCAATTTACAGACGACTCGATAATGAGATTCATAGTTAAACAGTTGAACAGGCAATTGACAATCGTTGGGCAGTTCCTTATAATCCCTATTTACTTTTGAAATATGATTGTCATATAAATGTTGAAATTTGATCAAGTATTAAATCCATAAAATGTATTTACAAGTACGTGTATAAGGGGCCAGACCGTGTGTCAGTTGCTGTATCTACTGCACCAGTTGATAATGACGATAAATTTCGAAATTTAGTAATGCACGATGGGTCTGCGCTCTGGAGGCCTTATGGAGAATATTTAAATTTTCGCTCAGTAATATTTCACCCTCTGTTATTGGTTTACAAATACATCTACCAAACAGACAGTCCGTACAGTCCCACAACCGAACAATTACAACATGTTCTGAACGATCAGAACAGATCAAAACAATGCTTACTGAATTCTTTCATACAAATGTTAACTTTGCAGATGCACGACAATACTTTTACCATGAGTTTCCCGAGAAATATTGGTGGACTGTAAACAAAAGGAGTGGATTCGTAGACGAAATAACCGTAGAGTAATAGGCAGAATGTACACGGTATCCCCCTAGAAGGTGATCGTTATTTTTTAAGACTGTTATTAATGCATGTTAAGGGACCATTATCCTTTAATGATTTACTTACCATTGGTGGAATACAATATCATACATTCAAAGAAGCGGCTGAACATAGAGGTTTATTAGAAAATGATGGTAGTATTAAAGATTGTTTGACGGATGCTTCAAACACACATACGCCTGCTGCACTACGAAGGTTATTCGTTACGATTTTGGTATACTGTGAACCAAGTCATGTGCGACAGTTGTGGGAAGAGTTTTCTCCACATTTAATTGTAGATTATCAGCATACTTCCACTTCCACAGCAAATAATGCCCATTTACTACTTCATTGTCTCTCCGATCTTAATGACCCACTCAACCAATACAATAAATCAGTTTTTGATTATGACTTACGGCACAATACTCTTAATTACTCTACCAATTATAGTACTTCAAGCATTATTTTACAAGAAAAATCAGTCGAAATACCACTGCTTGACATAGAATCCATAAATAACTTGAATTTACGACAGAAAGAGGCTTTTGATATGATAATGAATTCAATAAACTTTAAAACAAACTCAATTTACTTCATAGACGGTTCAGGTGGAATCGGAAAAATGTATTTATATCGAGCAATTTTAGCTCATTCAAGGGATCAGGGACTCATTGCAATTGCAGTTGCCGCTTGAGGATTTGCTTCTATAGCTTTACCCGGTGGTCGAATTGCACATTCTCGATTTAAAATACCAATAAATCTTGATTCCTCCTCCACCTGTTATATTCCCAAACAATCCGATACAGCTAAACTATTATGCGAGTCCACTGTTATACTATGGGATGAAGCTACAATGGCTAATCGTCATGCATTTGAGGCAGTGGATAGAACGTTAAGAGATCAAACCAATACCAATAAACCATTTGGTGGTAAAGTTGTCATTTTAGGAGGTGATTTCCATCAAGTTTTGCCCATCGTTAGTAAAGGTACTAGGGCTCAAACAGTTGATGCATGCATAGTACGATCATTCTTATGGTTGTACGTTCACGTCATACACTTAACAGAAAATACGCATGCTAGAAATGATCGTTCATACGTTGATTTTCTCTTACGTATTGGAAATGGGGACGAACCCTATGTACAAGATGACATGGTCAAACTCCCAGATGATATTGTTATAAATTGGATTAACTCAAACTTCGTTCACTCTTTGATTAACTCTGTTTTCCCTAACCTCACTACTAGATTGTACGATATTGATTATATAATGAATTGAGCCTATTAGCACCAAAAAATGAGACAGTTGACGAACTCAACAGTAAAGTAATAACCATGTTCCCAGGCATTGAGCACATTTATTACTCCTTTGATTCAGTTGAACATGATATGAATAATTTGTACCAACCAGAATTCTTGCATTCTCTCGCTCCAGGTGGATTACCACCTAATAAACTAACTCTTAAAGTAGGATCTCCAATAATGCTGCTCTGGAATATTGACCCAAAAATTGGATTATGTAATGGAGTCGGTTAATATGTCGTGTTTTCCACAAAAACCTTATAGATGCTGAAATCACAGTTGACCATTTTCATGGTACTAGAGTGTTTGTCCCCAGCATACCATTAAAACCTTTAGAAAATGTCAACATGCCTTTCACCCTAATGCGAAAACAATTCCTAAATGAATTAGCTTTCGCTATAACAATTAACAAGTCCCAAGGCCAAACAATTCCAAATGTTGGCATCTATCTTCCACAACATGTTTTCACTCAAAGTCAACTATACGTAGCTTTATCCCGAGGTATCGGCCGTCCAACAACAACGGTATTAGTACAAAATGGAAATATTCAAAGGAAAAAGGAACTTATACTAGAAATGTAGTTTACAAAGATGTTTTACTCACATGTACCCAAAACATGACCCAATCATCATAAACTTATTGCATGAATTTACGTTTTCTCTACTAATAAACCTACCGTTATTTTTTCCCCCTCTTACTCAAAAATGAGAACTGCCACTACAACGTTGACTACCGCTTCCTCCTCAAAGTTCCCTTCGATACATGTATGGGGGCAGTTCATTTTCGACAGTCCAGCCATTTCTGTGCATGGCGTTAGCTGACAGTTCACACCCCGATCAGCAGGTATGTGCAAAGCCGCGTTGCATTTACTACCTCCTTTCCTACTCTGTATTTATACTTTATTTGCAGTTGAAAATATACATACCTTTACCATGAGGAATTGGGCGTCAAACAACAAACATATTAGTAGAACCTGGAAAAATTCAAATGAAAAATGATACACATACTATATAACTGTATTTTTTACTCAGTTTCTATGTTTTTTGCTCAGTTCACTGCTAATGACTATGACATTTTCATGTGCAAGACCAATCATTTTCCACTGTTTTGCGCACCACAAACGAACATACAATGTATGCTTCAACGATGATAGCACTGCCGTTTCTTCATTGCACTCATCAAAGTACAACACATCCTTCTACCACGTGCTCCATACATACCAACATTTAGCCCGACTATCTTTCCTCATCACGGTTTCCGTTAATATACAATCCATCTTTTATAGACACATTTTCTGTTATCTATTTTCTGCTATAGGCAGTGTTGGTGTAACTAATATTCAGTCCTAAAACTATAATGTATGTTTTTTAACCTGACCACTGACTGCATTCCTTTGTTAGCCTGTTTAAAACAGTCTATTTTCCTCTCTACAAATTTGGTTGCATGTAATTACTGTCGACAATATTATATGCTTTTCTCAAACTATTGCAATCTGTTTATGTCATCTTCAACTCAGTCAAATTAGTTCACAAACAACATATTAGGTGACTACAGTTTAAAGGTTTAATAATCTATAATGCTTCCTACCTTTCATCTTTAATGACTACATTTGTAACACACAGAACTCAAACTCTACACTGCAGCTTTCGGTATGCACTGTCACAGTACACGGCTGCATGGAAAATAAAAGACTTAAATTTGCTACCTTATATGTTAAACATTTTATCCACCTTTTCCTTTAATTTATCACTGTAACAACCCTGGTTTAGAGATTACCTTTCAATATGTAAAATAATTTACTTTGGAAAACAAGCTTTGAAAACCAATTTCCGAAATCAATTTGAAACCTATACCACACGTTCACACTAAACGGTTTACTAACCGCTAGTAAATTTCACACCCAAATCAGTAAAAAGTTTACCTCATCTCATCGGTAAACTCGACCCGATGTGGTCTCTGAACAACTTTTGTGTATCATTTTGTATTGTACTGGGATTGTATCAGTGTATATGTATTTATATATAAGATGTCTACTGTTCTGTGATGTGATATGCATTCTGTTATTGTATTTTGTTTTGATAGATCCATTAACCACCTATAGTTTTGTATTAAGCATTTATTGGATATGTCGATCCACGAGAGAAAGAAAAAAAATATAGAGCATTCATCGACGTATTCAGTAGATGTCTAAGACAAGATTATAGATGGTCGCTCCTAACCAGCCCTATCAAAACAAAGGTATCTCGTAAGACCACGCCAACACATAAACACGGATGAGTTTTTTCCTTACGATAACCAAAACATTTCATATCAAATTATGTTATATTATAATAGTGTCTATTATACAAATAATATCAATCATAGCCGAAATTGTTACATTATTAAATTCCAGCATACTAGCCACAAAGTGGGTCTACAAACAAAATGGTAGGCACGTATTGGAGTTTGGATTTCCATATAATGGCAAATAAGGGACTATCTTCCGTACAGTACATTTCTAGAGGAATGTACCGAGGATCGACATCTTCGAAAAACCTCTGCACCTGGCATGACCGCCCTACCCACAAACCCATCTGGTGGTGGATAGAACCGAATATGACATCACCCCAGTCGTAACCGACCTATCCGTGGCCACAAGCATACACAACATAAATTTAAAACCCGACGTCATAGCGGGAATAAATACATCTAGAAGGGTAATGACCATACCCTAATGGGAGGACCCACATAGCCTTACGGCATGCCCTGTTTAAGCCATTACCCGTTGATGAGGCTTAAGGTAATGTTTACCTTTCACATAACACATTCCACTTTGAATGCCACATTGCCATTTCCAACAACACACTAATTGATTTTCACAAAAGTACAACCTTTGAGCTCGCACGTCTTAGAGATGGTGTTAAGTGTAAGAGAGTTACTTCCTACACCACCAACAGATGTACGTTTGTAAAAACCAATGTACATGGTTCTTAGAAATGTGATGCCAAACATTCGTCCATACAAGTTGTCCAGGAATAGGACAAACCAAAGGAACTCTCCTACCACATCCTGTCGGGCATTACTCCAAGAATTAGTAGCGAGCAGTCCTTGCATCGAAGATTTTCATAATGGAGAACTACTACCACCATAAGTATATGATATGGTAATTTCCCCGAGGGTCTAGTGACAAGCAGACCCTACATCATGAAGATCTCCATCTTCAACAATCATCATCATAAACCTGCATTTTTGAACGCATGCATTGGTCCAAAGTGGTTCCCGAATAAATCCGACCCCAGTCTCTCCGAGCCAACAACGATAAAAAAGCCAATTATTTGATAGTCGGTTATTTAACTATCAAAACAAACAACCAAATCTAGCACCATAAGCAATCATTGGGCCATTTAATTAATCTTTATTAATTAAATTTCCAAATATTTGCTTCAAATTATCTTTAAAAAGATATATCCTCAAAACCATTTCAAATATTGCTATATTGGAAAACATTTCCATATATTTATATCAATAGTATATGCATATTCACAAATCACTTCACTTCAACACTTAGAAAATATCTTCATATACTTAAATTCATAATAAGTATATTTACAAATCATTTGGGAAAGCTTCATGTTTTTCAAAACATGCTTCGTTGGGTCAAAACAAATGTTGCGTAAAACATCGTTACACCAACCCAAAAACATTATATAGGGATTCGATTAAAAATATGAAAATCCCGTATACTATATAAAACAGTTCCTTTCGAAAATCATTTACTATAACAACAATGTTATAGTCCATGCCTTCCATACTTCTCAAAAACGTGTATTACAAGAATAAATGTTGAAATCTATGTTTTTCGACATATATCATATGTTAAAACATTCCTCAAAACCATTAAATCGATTTAAAATATTTACTTCCCAAAACCTTACTACCAAAAGATAATTTACTTTTTAAAACATTAACTCCATCAAAATATTTCTTCCAAAGCTCCTTTAAATAAAAATCCATATTTACATCTCAACGTAAATCATTCCCAAATTTATATAGACTATTTTATAAATCTCTTTATGATTTTATAAAACTTCTATTTTATAAAATTCCTTTATTTACAAAATTCTCTTTACAAACCCATTCTTTTATGAAACTAATTTTACTATCAAAATCCACTTATAAATCCATTCCTTAATAAATCAAATTTATTTATAAAATCTATTTACTAAATCAACTTCAAAACCATTTACTATCATTTATGAATTCTGGTTATAAATCTATTTCTTTATTTATAAAAATATCACCATTATAGATCTTTTATATAAACTTATTCAAAAATCTATTTTCAAAGTATTTCCAAACTACAATTTTAAAAGCTCAAAACTCATAACTTTTTATTTAAAAACAAATTTCTTTCTTTTTAAAATAAATCAGAAATCATTAAAACATATTTACTTCCAAAATCATGTCGAAAACCTTTTCAATTCAAAACCATCAATTTCAATATTTCCAAAATATCGAAAACAAAGCCCAGTGCTACCATAGCACTAAATAAGTCAAATCACATCAAAAACATCATCATGGCCTCTATAACATCATATATCATCATATATATGAAAATAAATCAATAGTGGTGAGGAATCTTGTTGGATCCCTCCAAATCCGCTAAAATATGCGAGAATGTATCCAACCAACTAACATATATATATATATATATATATATATATGTAATATACATCCGAACAGTCATTAAAACAACATAATAAAAGAAATATTCTCACTTATATAAAATATAAGCGAGACAGAGAGAGTGAGTTTTACTCACTTTACTTGCAGTCGTCGTTGCAGCGTTTTATTTGGAATAAAATTAAACGAGCGTTTAATTTTATCCAAAAATCCTGCGAGCTCCAAATCGATCCAATCTAATTCCTATGCGTAGTATTTTTAGTAACGAGTGCAACACAACTTGTTTCATCTGAATCGAACCTCGTATGGAAAAGTTATGCAATTTATAAGATAATGCAAATTATAATACAATTAATTTCCAAATTCTTTTTTTTTCTTTTTATTAACCTCAATAATTCTGCACTGTTGATCCATCCAGAGAGATCCTGGCCATCCCCTGTTTTTCCTCTCTTTCTTCAAGGGTCGAGCAAAACCCTTCTAGCCCCCGATGTTTCCAGGATTGCCGCGGCCTTCACGCCTGCTTGGACGTCGATCATACGCTGCCGTTCAAAGCGCCATAGCACACTCCACCCACGGCCAGAGCCACGTCACCTCCGATCAACCCCAACGCCCTAAATCTGATAATGAATGCGCCATGTTCAAGTCTCTGTAGCCATTGATCCACTTCACCAAAGACGATCTTAGCCGTTGAGATTGAAAATCTTGAGGTGCTCTACATTTTGCATATACACTATACGATCCACCCTATATACTTACAGATTGGACGTGAAAGAATGGAGGTTTTTGGCTGTTCAAACCATCGTGGCGGCTGCGGTTGTGAGATTAGGGTTTTGGGTGAGTTTGTGGAGAGTGTACTGTGACAAATTAGGGTAAACCAGACTTCTGAATTCGCATCCAGACGTCTGAAATTCAATCGACACTTTAAAAGCATCCAGATAACGTCATTTTTTTACCTTCATTTCAAGTTTCAACAGCGTATTATCCATTGGCGATTTTCTTCTATGAACCATCGCTTCTTCTTACAATCATTCGATTACAATGCCTCCTAGAACTAAAAACCTTAAGATAACCAAAAGAAAACAAGACCAACCTACATCCTCAAATCCTCAAGTTTGCTCGGATGATCAAATCGAAAGATGGATGAATCGAGCAGCACATTCAATCAAGAGATATGAGGATATACAAAAGAAGAGACTTCACACAGGTCTATTTTATAACCTATTTAAGTTTCCAATGTATGATTTTGATGAAATGTGTGAGAATGCCGGTCTAGAAACATTGATATCGTTTACTTCAAATGACATCCAAATCGATCAATTGGCCATATTTCTTTTTTTCGCAAATTTGGATAGCACATCAGTATGGAACACTGAAGATGAAGACAATTGGCTATGGTCTAGCGTGTATGGCAACACGATTAGACTCACTCCTGGAATAATAGATAGAACTCTAGGATGTTCTGACACGGGCGAAGATTTACATAATATTCCCGATATGCGCTTCAAACCAAGGAATAGTATAACACATCGAATTTGGGAGGATGAAATGCCTAAATTTGCCTCTAAATATCTACGACCAAAAGCAAGACTTCTTACTCGAAAGATCATCAATACCATCGTTCCACGTTTGGGAAGTCATGAGCAGATAACCGAGCTAGAACATAAAAGCTTTATATGCTCTATTTAGCGGCATAAGGGTGAATTGGGCCAAATTTATATTTGACGAGCTCAAACATTTTTGGACTCGATCACGGCCATCAATTATCTACCCTACATACATCATTAAACTTCTCCGTGCTCACAACATCCCCTCATACTTGTCCACTTTTGAAGAAATTTCTCCAAAATATGCTTCCACAAAGTTTTTATCACTAATGCACTCACCAGAAATTCCTCTGGAATATATATCTTTTGAAGATTGGATGCAAAATCGACAAGTTGGGCCTCCACCTCAACCACATCATGAACCAACACAAGAGGAACAACATCGCGAGACAACTCCTCCTCCTCCTGCAAAATTTGACTATACAAGCCAGGATGAGATTTTGGAAACTCGAATAGAAACAAATCCAAATGAAAGCGTTCGAGATCTCACTCTTAAAAATCAACATATATTGTCTCAAAATCAAAAAGTTTTGGCTAAGCGTATTGACAACTTTGAAACATCTTTTGCCACACGCCTAACAACAGTTGAAGAATCACTTTCAACTGTCTTATCGGTTCTCAAAGAGATACTTCAAAGGGTTCGCGGTCCGACACCTCCTTCTAAAGATTTGCCAACCCCAGTACCTTATCCTCCCTCAAAACATTCCAAACTTTTTGAGGACGAACCTCTAAAACAAGCTTTGACATCTCCTACTGTAACGACCTGAAATTTTCAACCATTCGCATCCATACATGTCGGATTTGAGTTGCTCAAAATATCAGATTGTTAATTTAAATTTGGCAAAACTCAGCATATACAGTAAATAAAATAATCACAGATCACAGAGAAATATAACAATAATGCAGCGGAAACAAAATAATAGTAGTTCATGAAGCTACCATATATAAATAACAGAGTTAAGCAAGATACATCAGGAGTCTCGAATACATAGATGTCTCAATACTTGATCTGAATGTATCACTGGAATCGACTGAACAACTGAAAGCAGGATAGATAGCTGGATCTCCAAGAGAAGCTCCAACTCCAAAGGTGAGTCTCAAATGCTATATCACTCGGTCTAACCTGAGCGTAAAGTAAAACACAAAACACTCGAGTCAGGATTAACATTCTTATATCAATAAATCCAACTCAAGTAAAATATCAACTGAAATACAAGTAACTCAAAGGATGTTTGGGATAACCATCCTCTAAGGATCCGTTAAACTATCTACTATGTAGTAATATATGCTATTATAATAATGTCTAATATAAAATAAACTTACTTTTAAATAGCATTAAGGCTTTACATTTTCCACCTTAACATGTAATAGTCCCAGTAGTCTATCCAGTATTAGCATACTCCCAGATCGGGGGCTACCCTCAATACTCCACAGGCTACGGCACAAATCCAAACTCGTAGTAAAGCTCGATATGGTAGGTGACACGGCACAACTAGGCAATGCCAGGGTAGATATACCAATTACGCATCCGGACTGGTGGAAACACATAGCAGCCACTACCGCCCACCTCGGAACACACTCCGAATCAAAATCGAAGGGTGGCCACAAAATCAATCACAAAGTAATAGAATGGTATCGAAGAAATGCGTCCGATCAGAGGTGCTACCTCATTGGCCCGTCGATCGCTCCTGTTTTAGCCACCTTATGCCAACTCACGGGAGTTGGGTCCACGTATATACCTCAATAGGAATCGTCGCCACCATCCTACTTCATTCTGGAATCTCCACCGCGTACACGGTTGTTAAAGTGGTTTTCGGTATCGACAAAGAGTATGCCCATATCCGATCCCGGTCTCTTTAACAACCAAACGTTATTATAACACCGCGTTCATTTCAAAATAGTTCATACTTAACCAAATTATCATTTCCATTTCAAAACCAAATCAATACGATATCATTTTCACTTCAAATATATATCCATTTCAAAAATCATATCACTTTCAAAGTTATAATACTTTCGAAACCAACAATTTGAAATAATAATGCTTGGAAATCATAATACTTTGAAATTCATAACTTTGGAAATCATAACACTTCGAAATCATAACACTTTCCTTCAAATAGTTTAGATATTAATAATAGTATATAAAATAAAATAGTTTATAAAATAAAATAATTTATATAAAATAGTTATAAGTTAAAACAATTTATATTAAAATAATTTATATTGAAAATGATTTATATTAAAATAGTTTATATTAAAATAATTTATAAAGTAAAAATATAAATAGTTTTAGATATAGTTTAACATTACTCTATATAAAATAGCTTCCTCAATTTCACAAATCGATTCAAACCAACTCGAATTCCAAAAATTCAAATTTAATCAAATCTCAAATCACCAATTTCAATTCGATTCCGTTTCTCAATGAACCATTTCAATTTATCAATTTCAAATACATATTTGAACCATAAGATAAGCCATTTCAATTTCAATATATTTCAAAACTTTAAATATTCAACATTTCAAAACTAAATTCGATAATTTCATATATATATCAAATTTATTTTTTCTATTATTTAGTTTTGCAATATTCACTAAATAAATTCAATATCATTTAAATAAAAGCCCAAATTTAAAATCTCTAAACATTTCCTTCAATTTAAATCATCTTAACCAAAAATCAAGTTATAAAATCATATCCTTTAAAAACCCCAAATGCCATAAGTTCAGATAGATTTAATTAAATACAATTCTTAATTAAATACGATTTCAAATCAATTTCAAATCTATCTTTCCAACCTAAATCATTATAAACTCTATATTTGAAAAAATATATATTAAATAAATACTTAAACAAATTAAAATCAACATTAATAAATCTTTAAAAATCAATATTTATTAAAACCATATATTTCTTTTCAGAACCATAGAAATCATTTTCAAAATATTTATATATAGACCAACGGTGTCTGTATATAATTCTCTACCCTATGGTCAAGTGATACAGATATTTATCATTTCAATCCGCAATTTAAATATATACGGGTATATATCATTTCAACCCACAATCCCAAATTCAATTCAATTGAAAATCGCTTGGGTTTATCATTTCAACCCATAACGATTTTCTCCTATTCTACAGATCGTTCGGGTATGTATCATTTCAACCCATAGTGAATTCTATACTAACAGGGAACTTGCAGAATGATAACAGATATGATAATAACATAACATGCATATATCATTAATATAAATAACAGATAATAGTGTCAGATGTCATAGGTGAACAGATATAGATAATAGCATATATAACAATGTAAATAACTAACAGTAGCATATTTCAATTGAAATCAAATTTAATAAATATAAGAACGTTAATCATGAGTGATTGCTCACCTTTCGAGGCAGAAGAAATTGAAAATGAACCGATTTACGAATCCAAGCACAAATTTCAAAGCAAAGCACGATAGGCACAAGTTCGACGAACAAAGCTGATAACAAGGAATTTTGAGGAAATCAAATCAACCGGATCGATGATGATAAATGGTATAAATGAACTTATATATAACTATATATATATAATTATATTCTAAATTCAAATACCAAAAGAATTTCATACATATATGTATTTCAAACATCTCTTTTTTCTCCTTTTCTCTCTCTTTAGATTAAAACAGGTATATTAAATCAAACATATATTTAAAATAATATATATTTATTTCTAAATGAATATTAAATCCCAGCCCATAAAGACATTCATATAAAATTGAAAATTTCTATATCACTGCTTATGTACCACTTACAAAATTTATGATTCAAAATCTATGTACTGCCAAAATACACAACCTATCAATAGAGTAGGCTCATACCCATCAATAGTGCTAGCTGTAAAATAAGAAATATACATATATATATATATATATACTCATTTCTTTTCCTTGTCATTAAACAATACGAAGAATAGCACAGGCTACCACTTGTATTTGCTAAATCTGTACACAACATATAACCCTATACTTTAAAACCCATAACCTGTATTATATTCGAAACAAAATGATTCCTACCAGCCTATAGCTATCCTAAGTTGCACAGTATAACAGCCTTTACATATATTTATGCATACATATACAAAATTTAAGAGTCACAGTATAAATAATATACATATCTAGTACAGCCGAAACAAAGTATATATATAAACTAGTAAATTTTGAACTCATACGAACAAAAATATATATAACTCACTTTATTAAGATATTCATATACTAACAGAGGGGACAGGCTGGCAAGCCACACTATTACACAAGCAAACACATGCATAATATTTTAAAACATAATGACCAGCAAGCCTATATCCTATACTATACATAATATATATAAACTTGGTATATATAATATATACTTAACTAAATACATACAAGTAACCAATACTTATAAATTATAGTTTTAAATCAATTGGAATAAACATATATATATATATATATACTGTAACCATCTAAAATATAATATACTGTAAACGTATTTTCATTTAAAATATATATATACGAACAGCAAAAGGCTAATACTATATATAAACTAATATATATATACAACATTATATTTTTAAATATTCATACTTAAAACCCATATGTACACCTATATATAAACTAACTGACATATTGAAAAATTTATATAAACTAATAATATACAAAACTTACATTATATATATATAGATAACATACGGCTGCTCACGAAGGGAAGTTGCATCGATGGTGGCCGGAGGAGTTTGTGGGTCAGAGGTGGAGGGCGGAGCACGAGCCGAGTGAGTGGTTCACGAGAGAGATGAGCTCGGGTTTATGGCGAGTGCTGCAGATGGGTTACACGAGGTAGGATAGGCAGGCGTTGCCTGGCGCTGCACGACTAGCTTGGTGGTGGGGTGCATCGGTTAAAGGAGGGAGAGAAGGTGGCGTCCCAGTGGAGGAAGACGTGGTGATAGGCTGCATCTTGTTTTTTTCTTTTTTTTCCTAGTGGACGAAGATGAGAAAGGGAAAGGTGATGTCAATTTTATTTCAAGTGAAGAGGAAGCTACATGCACGAAGAGATGGATAGGAAAAGTTGCAAGGTTCAGGTGAGAAGAAGTGAATAGACATATAATAAGCATATTAACTTTGAATTGAATGCTATTTAATTTTATAAAGGAAGAGGAAGGACAAGAGACAGCAACACCAAAATATATTCAAACCGGTTGAATAGAAAAGGTCACAAAACCATAAGGCAACAAAAACCATTGTCGATACAGTTACCGTTTCACGGATTCCACCGCGTGTCGGACGTCGAAGCACATAAAGGAATATACCGTAGGGATCAGTACAACGAGACGATCAAAACGGTATACAAATATCAGTGGCACGATCATCCGATCAAAAGTCGATAATGGGTACCAAAAATGCTAAAAATTTGCTGAAAATAAGAAAAACGGAGCAATAACAATCAAAATTTGGAGAAACGAAATACGATGTCTCACTCAGAAAATGATTTATAAATTTTCTATAGAAAAATATTCAGATTTGAAAAAACATTTTATTATCATCTAATATTAACTGATTTAAATTGGAATAAAATTACACAAGAAAATAAATTTCCAAATTATCTAATGAAAATTTACCAGTTGCTATGTTAAAACAGACGCATTTCAAATATCAAATTTAAATTTCAAAATTTTATTGTTTAAAATTTCACAAATTTCAATTAAATATATTAAATAAACAAATAAAAATTATTTAAAATTTACGGGTCGTTACACTTACGAAGCAACCTAGCTCTTCCCAAACAAAAGAAAAAGGAGATGATCAAGAAAAAGTTTCTCCGAAAGACTTATAGATTTTAGTATATCATCTTTTGTAAACTTGACAATATCTATGAATGTACTCAATTTCAAATTATTAATGAAATCCTCTTTTTTTGTGTTATCTTTGACGATCGGCTAATATTTCTTTTTGATAATGCCAAAGGGGGAGAAATATAAGTATATATATATAAAATTAATATTTAGGGGGAGTTTTATAAATTATATATAAGTACATTGATAGTTGTCATCATTAAAAAGGGGGAGATTGTTAGGAAATCAAATGTACGGTTTCGATGACAACAACTATACAATGGAAATCGTATATGTATATATATTTCTATTTACAGGTAATTGCTAAAGTAACATCACTAGAGAGACAAGAACAAGGCTCATAGAACGTTGCAAAAGACTACAAGTCGATAGGATCAATGGAGCAATGACACAGATGCACAAATTCAACATGCACAGGTTTCAAACGTCTGGATGCACTAGCCAGACGTCTGAAGAAATCCTCTGGAATTTAAAACAGAAAGGATCAGACGTCTGGTTAATGTACTCAGACGTCTGAAAGGCTACTGCACACAAATATATATATATATATATATATATCCAGACGTCTGAAATGATTACCAGACGTCTGGTGCTGAACTCGGATTTGAAAATTCAAATTACAACTGCCGCATTTGAAAGGACATCTTCGCTGCAACTCTTCATCACCATCAGAAGCGACCATAGAACACTTGTTAATGGATGCAACTACTCAAGAAATCTCTCTACCACTATAAATAACATCAAGAATCAAAGAGAAGATTACACCTAACTTACTTGTGCTCTTTACTTTCATACTCTAATATATTCTTGATCTCTAGCAATCTATACTTGTATTTCATTCTTCCATATATTCAGATCTCCTCAATCAATATTCTCTAGATATATATTGGAAGCATTTGTACTTAATAGTCAATATCCATGTTATAGAACACATACTTGACAAAAAAAGCTATTGTAACCAAGCCTATTCCTCCGGGCGAAGTGAGGGTGTTTGATAGTCGAATCCCGAAGGGGAGCTTCGGGACTGGACGTAGGATGGGAGGTCCGAACCAGTTTAAAATCCTGGTGTGCTTATTCTATATTTACCTAGATTAATTTTATCTTAGTTGCATCATATAATATGTCACATATACTTGCATATACACTATACGATCCACCCTATATACTTACAGATTGGAGGAGAAAGAATGGAGGTTTTTGGCCGTTCAAACCATCGTGGCGGCTGCAGTTGTGAGATTAGGGTTTTGGGTGAGTTTGTGGAGAGTGTGGTCCTTATATAGACAAGTATTTGACACTATTCATCCGACGAATTTCCAAACTCCAAAGGAGACGTCCCAGCTGGCGTTCCTAATGTTTTACCCCTATTCCAAACACAATGGAATATGTATCGGAGGCCATTTCCATCATATACAGAAGATAGGTTTTCAAAATTGAATTATTTAAATTTAAATTACTTAAGTAAATTTCTATCCGTTTTAGCTTCGACCAACCAAACGGTAAGTCCAATCGACACGAAATTTGGAATCCTATAATAATATGCTATTATAGATCCAATGAGACAGGTTTCGTCCAATTCTGAGACAGTGTCCCGAATGGCTATTATTTACTCGTCTAATTAAATATTAAAGTTTTCACTTTTGTAAATTAACTTTTAATTCAACTTTAAAAGTTTACTAACTTCATTCTAATACGAATATAATATAAATCAACTTAGAATTCATTTTCATTCTCATAAAATTCAATATTCAATTACTTAGCCAATTCTATTATTCAAATAACAGTTATATTCAGATTTTAAACTGTTTAACTTATAAACTTAACTTTTCAATATTTAAATTCAATTAGATATTCTAAATTTGAATGACTGAAAAACTGGGTCGTTATTGTAACGACCCCGAAATTTAATTTTATTTAAATTGATAATTAAATGAATTTTTGAATAAAAATTTGTAAAAGTTTATTTTAAATGGAAGCGAGTTTCCCCAAATCGTAATAAATTTGGAATAAATCATTTTAAATTTAATAATATTGTAAATATCGTACATATATGTGAATATATATGTATACGTGATATATGAGATAATTTGAAGTTAATTTATATATATATAGATATTTTGAATTTAAATATTTTTGATAATAATTTGAGTTTGTAAAATAAACAAATCTATGTATAAAACAAAACATATATGTAGACAAATTTAACAAGTCATAACAAAACAAATGAAAGAAGAAAAAATGCAAACAAATACAAGACAAATTGTCTTCAGCCGAGATGTATAGGCTGGCAAAGGAAGGAAAGATAAATATATAACCTGGTACAAGCTAATAAATGCAAGTGTATCATCTTGTACAACATTTCATTTCAGCCGAGACCAACAAAACCAAAAGAATGTAGGCTACAAAAGAAAAGAATCAAAGCACAAAGTAAAATACCACATGTTTGTAACTTGTTAAACAAGACTTAGGCAAGTATAAAAAAATATGTATATAAGTATAAAATGGGACATAAAGGACATAGCATTAAATGAGAGAAAAGCAAATATCTTCTCAAGTACATAAACACACGATTTCAGCCACCAACAATTGAAACTATCTCTGAAATTTGTACAAAACTTGAATATTGTTTTGCATAAGAAAAATGATGATACCCTGTAACTCATTGTATATATCAACCTATAAGCATTTTTCTCCATACCAGCTTTCATTTTCATTCGAACTCAATACAAATTGTAATGGAAGCTCATTTGAAAACTTAAAACAAATCTCCATCTAAACATCATCAGCAACTACAACTAAAATAGAAGAAAGGTGTTTGGCAGGGTGATCTACAGAAAAACATTTTCCAGTTCAATCTGTTTACAACACAGTGCCCTGTTCTTTTTCTAAAAGCAAGGTGAGTAACATCACACTTTTGAAAACTATAAATTGATTTTGGTTGAATATTAAGTTCTGGAATGTTGTTTCCTTTGTGAATTTATTTGAATGGTGGGTTTCTGCTTATATGTGAATGTGTTGATATGAGTATATGTATGTTTCTTGTATCTCTTCTATTGCCAGTTTTAAAAGCTTAAGACTTATTTAAAAATCCTC
This sequence comes from Allium fistulosum, assembly GCA_030737815.1. Taxonomy (NCBI): domain Eukaryota; kingdom Viridiplantae; phylum Streptophyta; class Magnoliopsida; order Asparagales; family Amaryllidaceae; genus Allium; species Allium fistulosum. The sequence continues at coordinate 368,391,067 of CM060902.1, read as the reverse complement.
TTTCCCTTTGATCTAGTTTCTGTTAGGAATTAGATTATAAACAAAAGCTGTTTATTTAATCATAGACTAATGTTAAAAATTTTAATTAAGTTAAAATCTCACTTGAATGTCTTAGGAAACTAAAACAACAGAGTAAACTCAAGATAACTAGAAATTCGAATGTCTTAATTCGTTGATTCAGATCTATGATCTGAAGCCTTATTAAAAGTTAGGATTTTTAAAGAAGGGATCATAATTTTTAGTTAAGTTTGGGATGAACAGTTCTAGTTCATCTGAATATTGGAAATGAGGTGATTTCTGGCGATCAAATGGATGGTGGTGGTCGGGGTTCTCCCTGATGATGGAGGAGCAAGCGTAGTTGAGGGGAAAAATAGTTGATGATGATCGAGTTCATCAAGGAGGTTGCGGTAGTGGGATTCTTTTTAGAACCCTAATTTTTACCTTGCATAGTAAATCGATCGCCCGACCGAAGTATGTGATCGAGTGTGGTGATTTTTGGGGTAGTGGTAGTAGGGTTATGGTCGAAGAAGAGGCCGGAGTTATAGGCTCTCAGATGGTCGGAGGGTGGAGAACTCGGTGTTGACAGTTTTGAGGATGGGCCGAGTGCGTGTTCCAGGTTTGGGTTGTAAGGCTCGATTTTGATTTTGGGTAGTTAGTCGAGTTCAGGTGATCGCTATTGGTTGTAGAGGGGTATTCCGATGTGTGGAGATCATCGCTGGCGATCGGAGTTGGTGGCATCGATCGTGCACGTGCACGAGCACGAGCACGTTTTCTCTACTGTGTTTTCTTTGGGAGGACGAAGATGTTTCCTGGGGTTTTACTCGTGTCGTTCGAGTACATGACTCGAAGAAGGGTAGGAGAAGTCTCGAAGCAGTTTGTTCATTTCGAGTAAAGTGTTGTTCCAGGCCTTTGTAAAACAAGCCTGGCAGTTCCAGATCTTTTGAATTCAATATAAAATTTGAAACAGAATTTAAAACCAAGTTTAATTAGAATTTTTAAATCTGAATTCAATTTGAATTTGAATCTTAGGTTTTGAAAATAAATAAAGTATATAACTTTAAATAATGTAAATAAGTTAAAGGTAAAGCATACTTAATGATTTGAAAATTTAAAGGGGAATTTAGTTAAAATCTTTAAATTAGAATTTAATGATTGGATTCATTTAAATTATTAAGTTACATTTAAAAACTTGAATTAATTTATTAAAAATTAATGGTTAATTAATGGGTCATTAAGAATTAATTAACTAAGTTAATTAATTAAGGAATTATAAATTAATGAAGATGATTAAGGTAAGATAATAAATTAAGGGCTAATTAATCAATGTGATTAATTAAGGATAATTAATTTAAGAGTAATTTATTAATTATTAATGGTTAGTTAATAAATGATTTAAAGGATAATTAATTATATTGGTTTGTAATTAATTAACGATTAATTAACCCGGATTTGAAATTCATAAGTAATTAATCAAATTTGAATAAATCAGATAATTAACTGACCTTACTTATGAATATTTGGATTTGATTGGATGATTGAATTGTTTGATATTTCTTGATCTATGATGCTTTGTGATATATTCTGATTTGTGTGTAATCTTTACTGTAGTTTATTTATCTGAAATTTATATATATCTATGATCTGTGAATGAACGATAAGCGTTGTTCTTATACCGCTTATCAAATTATATTTCTGTATTCTGATATGTGATGATTCATTGTGTTGCACTATTGTGTTGAACCCCCGGACTACACTTTTACACACACAAATATGGATTTCACGTGGAAATTGGTTAAGTCACAGATAATTTAAATTTGATGTTTTTGAAATGGAAATTTTAATTTCAATTGATTTTGAAATTGGAAATTTGGATTTGGAAAGCTTTTGAAATGGAATTTCAAAGATAAAAGTTATTTTGAATAACTTAATCGAGTTTTGGAAATTTAAATAATTTGATTTAAATTTGAATTCAAGTTTGAAATTGAATCCTATGATTTGAAACTAGGGATTGAAAATGTTATAAATGTGTTTATCTAAATTTAAACCATTTAAAAATGTAATTTTGAGAATTTGGATTTAAACCCAAGGATTCCAACTCGTATAAATGAATCAGATTTTCCGAAAATGAAAACTGTTTGTTTTCAAATGATAAAAGCTTTCAGATAAGAAATGAAATTCCAATTTAAAGGAATTTCAAGATTGAATTGAAAAATGGTTTTCCAAGTTATGAATGAATTCTTTTTTTTGAAAGCTATGAATTAAATCTGTTTATTTTTAACAGATTTAAAATGATGTTTTGTTTATACCATTAGAAATGGGATTGTTTTGAAAGCTATAAGTTAAATCTTTGTTTTAAAGATTTAACGAGTTAATCAAACTGAAATGGAGATTAATTTGGAAAATCTGTGAATGAATCTTTTATTTAAAAGATTTAAATGTGGAAATTGTTTAAACCGTTGAAGGTTGTTTAAAATAAATCTTTTTGTTTAAAGATTTAAATGGTAATTTGTTTTAACCATTTGAAAAGAGAAGTTTTGGGTAATAAGTTGTGACTTAATTGAAATCCCATATCCATATGATTTTAAATATTTCGCTCACTATTCGGGTTAGCCGGGAAAGGACCTTTAGGTCGTATAACCCATTCCGAATATGTGATACGTCGTATATGGATAGCATTTGATGACCGGTGTTGAAGACCGGATATTTTTGAAAACGGAAGGATTACCGTCGAGTTACTCTGCATCGGCTGATCCCCGATATAGAGGTTTTATCACCCTTAGTGACGGGAAGTCCGGACGTGATTGGAAATTATCCGGATTTGCAAGGGCTTCGTGAGAAGTGCCTTCGGTTCTGTTCGAACCCGGAACAGACTTGTATGGATACATGTCTGACATTACACTTTGAGATATAAAGCCGATTTCTTTCAAATACATCTCTGTTGGTGGCGGAGAATTTATTCTCTTAGCTTAACACCCTTCTCTGAGACGTACGAGCTCAGAGGTTATGTAGTTGAAATTTATCAGCGATATATCCCAATTTGGTAATGTGGCATGCTGAGTGTTGCTGTGAAATGATCAGTGTTTGATCATTTGCGATATGATCATTTGTTTGATCTTATATCTTTGTGATCATAGGTTGATCATTTGTTTGACCCGAAGCATGGCTTTGTGACAAAGCGTAGCTTTGTGGACGAGACTTCATCGAGCCTCACACCCCGGAAATGGTCGAAACAGGAAGGATGCAGCAAGGTTCTAGGGAGTAGCGCCCCTTAGTGTATGTCATTCCTTCTGGATAGAGGTGGTATCATGGTATGGAGCCCAGATACTTAACCTATGTGGTTGCTGCATTTTTACTATGTGGTTTGTTGGAAATCGGGGATCCTCGGGAAGATCGGTTACGATCGGGGGATGGCATACGCGTGTCAGTAGTTACCTATTTTTGCAGAGGTAACCCGGCCTTGTGTTGGCAGAGATCCGGTTAGGTTCTCGGGTCGTCTATTCCAGGGACGTACCCATCGTGGATAGGAAGTTCCTTAGCCTGACCATTTGTTGGAAATCCAAAGAAACAATACGCGACTTGTACGGTTTTAGTTGTATTACCTACTATGGAATGTGACGGTAACCTGCTATTGAACATAGTAGCTATAGTAGGCATACGATACTGGTCGTATGTTGGCTAAGATTAATATTATACTTTCGAAATGTTTCTACACTATGCACTAATAATAATATCAAAAATGATTTGATTTTGCGTAGTAAGCATCTTTGACTATCATAAGAAGAAATCTCCCCCAATTCTGCGTTTGCATTGTGTGTGTGGTGGGAGGTCTTATGGTAGTTTCATTTTCCAAAAGCATTGCGGATTTCAATGTTTAAATCCTTTCGTTGTTGTTTAAAGATAAAACTGTTTTTGTTGCTCACACCAGTCCCATGACTGATCCGGAGTTTATTGTTCCCTTCCTAAACTCTGGGTGCCCACCATTTTCCACACGGGCAGTCTAGAGTTGGGTTTCTCAGATATTCAGGTTTAGTAGATTATCTGGAGCTAGTTCATTCATCGGAGTTGCTTATCTTGGAGTTGTGGATTCATTCTTGTCTGAAGATCATTTTGGAGTTATCATTTCTATTGATATTGTTCCGCTGCTGTTGTTATCTTTTCTTTTCCGCTGCTATTTGTTGTATCATCTCTGATGTATATTGATATTCTTTTTAGCATTCTGTTGTATCAGATATTGTATCAAAGCTGTATATCAATGTATTATTCTTTTCTTCCGCTGTGTTATTTACTTAATTGTGTTATAGCTCCGGCGAATCGGATTTGAACGGTCGAATCTGCGACATTCTAGTACAATGTGAAGTACGGATGTTGATTTTCGAGCGGGCAAAACCCGAGTCGTTACAGTTACATACTTCCCCCCTTAAAAGAATTTCGTCCCCGAAATTACTAAGTAGGAAAGATGCTACAACTCCATTGACTTTTCAAAACTATTAGTTGAAATAGGTTACCAAATTCTCTTAAGTGTTTAACTTTCCCAAAATTAGTTAGTTACAACTTTTATAAAAACTTTTCTAAGTTCCCAAATTCATTCATAGTTAACCAATACCATTCCATAAATCAACTAACATCATTCAAAAACCGACACATCTCATTTCAAGTTATAACTCAAAAATCAATTTTTTTGTTATAAAAAATTTTCTAAATTTCCTAGAAAATTTCTAACGCCTTAAATTTATGAAAAATTTCACCAACGTCTCCTTTGCGTAGTTCGATCGTAGTAAAATCACTATATATATATATATATCACAAATATACATCTCATCTTCGAGGATGAGGCATCCCGTAGGGAAAAATGTAAAAGTATGATATGTAATCCGAGATATGTACCTTATATATTATTTAGCAAGCATATACGGCTAATATAGCGCGAAAGCGAGATCCAAACGCGAAGCAACACCATCCACACCTACTAAACACTCAACAACCAAATGAGAACACATATATGGAAAGTAATATCAACATATACTATACAACTATCATATGGAAATGAAACATATGCAACATAAGCAACCAGAGAAACCATCTACCAATTAATATTCATCCAATTAATTCACATTTCAGTTAACTAACAATCATTTTGTCACATTCATTCTCATTTTACTTTCATTTGATTCTCATCAAATTAGTTTGCATTCATCCCTTCAATTTGTTTACTAATATTCAATTAGTTTACATTCTACAAATTTACGTTCATTCCAACTCAAATTTATTAGCATTCATTTGTTAACATATACTTCCAACTCATGTTTAACAACATTTCATTACTCACTTTGTATAATTCTTTTAATACTAATAACACATAACAACTACTTTATTTGATTCTAAATTTGCTTAAGTTTGCTTAAACATTTTATACAACACTTATGTTTATTTTAACTTCATTACTTAAGTTTATTTCCAATTTTATCAACCAACATTTCAACTTATATCCAATTCATTTATATACTTAAGTTGAATTTCATTTATTAACTCAAGTTCATATTCATTTCAATTTCTTCACTTAGCTCATTTAATTCATTTCATTTAGCTTAAGTTAATCTTTATTTATTTAATTCACAACTTAAGTTACATTCTATTACTTCGATTCATTCATTTACTCTCGATATCAAATTTCAATTTTATTCTACATTACTTAAGTTAGATTTCTTTCCAAACTTCATTTGATATTACTTAAGTTTCATCTTACAATTAAAATTTGGATTTCCATGGCTTAACATTCAAATTTTAACAATTTCAAAATCTTGTTTCTAACTTGTTATTACTAAATGTATAAGTTATATAACTTGGTTATTTACAATTTCAAATTCTTGGTTATATAATCACTTTAAAGCTTAAGTGTATATTCATTTCAAATTCAATTCATTTAACTTTACTTAAGTTGAACTTTAGTTCATGTAATCCATTTAATTCAATTCACTTACTCCGCTTTATTTAACTTCACATAAGTTAAATTCAATTTTATATCTTTATCTGTGCCACTTTAAATTTGATAAGTTCAAAACTCATTTTCCTTTATTTATCAAGCCATACTTGGATTTTAAATTTCAATTCTTGTTTGTCATAGCAATACTTCAATATCAATTTACTAAGGTAGCAAATCCATCACACAGAAACTCGAAAATGATATTGATGATGCGGCCGTCATCATCCTTATTATTTCCCAGCAACTGTAGTGAATTCGGTGCTTTAAATTCTTTTAAAAAATCATTTCTAATCAAAATACTTCTACATAATAATATAACAACTTCAAGCTTTGAAAAACAACTGTCAAAATCAACGGGATTCAAATTCTTAAATTCTTAGTTTAAATCCATTTTTATTTATAACTTATATTTATAAATATACTTATATAGTTTCATTTCTTATATATAAGATTATTTAACAATTGTAAATAATTTTAATTATAATTCCATACTTTATAATTCACTTGATTATATAATTTGTTTTTTTACAATTGTTGTTTTTATTTAGATTATTCAAACAGCTTTTATTAACATATATATTTACATTTTCAAACAACCAAACAATTAATGTATATGCACTATAATAATTTCTGAAAAATTGTTCCTTTATATATAAAATATAATCGAGGTAAAATTATTTCATTTACACAATTTAAAAACAGTACTATGTCGATATGCCTTGTTCAAGTGTTTAGAAACTCCTATCGATAACGTGGCGTCCCACATACAGATCCGAATTCATAAGCCACTCAATTGATACATCAACACAATATAAAACATTTTTATATAACTAACAAATATGCGCTCATATATATATATATATAATACACTCAAACTCAATCTAGGGTGCTACTGACCCTATCTATACCGAGTACACATCAAAGCCTAGGAATATACTAAACCTAAGCTCTTATATCAAATGTGATGTCCCGAAAATCCATACTCCTTGGATCGACAATAACCCAGACATATCAGACCCAAAGTGAACCGAAATTCAGAAAGTCAAGAGAAAGAAAGAAGAGAGAAGAAGAGAAGAGAAGAAAGAGAGAAGAAGAAAACCAAATAGAACAATAACAACACAGAATCTCACATCGCAACGGAATAACATATAATATAATATCAATGATCTTTACAAAAAAGAAAAACTGTAATATCATACATCAATCATATCAGAGTACATGACACAAAATCATCAGCTGGACAGTTATAATAACCTGTCCTCACAAATGCCGATAACATAAACAATATTGCAGCGGAATATAAACATATATGGGAATACGATCTGAAGACTTCCGGCTCGCCTGCTGAAGCTCCAAAAGCACCAAATCTACATCTATAAATATACTCGGTCTGACCCGAGCATTGAAAGGGAAGAACGCCCGGATCAGTCTGGTAAACCAGCATGAGAAAACACATCTCAACTGAATTTTAAAGTTATAAAAACTTTCCTTTATCAAAACAAAGGTATTTCGTAAAACCACGCCCATACATAAACACGAACGGGTTTTTTTCCTTACGATAACCAAAACAATTCATATCAAATGTTGTTATATTATAATAGTGTCTATTATACAAATAATATCAATCATAGTCGAAATTGTTATATTATTAAATTCCAGCATACTAGCCACAAAGTGGGTTCTACAAACAAAATGGTAGGCACGTATTGGAGTTTGGATTTCCGTACATTGCAGGTAAAGGACTACCTTATGTACAGTACATTTCTAGAGGAATGTACCGAGGATTGACATCTTCAAAACCTCTGCACCTGGCAAGACCAGCCAACCCTCAAACCCATCTGGTGGTGGATAGAACCAAATATGACATCACCCCGGTCGTAACTGACCTATCCATGGCCACAAGCATACACAACATAAATTAAAAACCCGACGTCATAGCGGGAATAAATACATCTAGAAGGGTGATGACCATACCCTAATGGGAGCGACCCACTTAGCCTTACGGCATGCCCTATTTAAGCCATTACCGGTTGATGAGGCTTAAGGTAACGCTTACCTTTCACATAGCACATTCCACTTTGATTGCCACATTGCCATTTCCAACAACACACTAATTGATTTTCACAAAAGTACAACCTCCGAGCTCGTACGTCTCAAAGAGGAGTGTTAAGTGTAAGAGAGTTATTTCCTACATCACCAACAGATGTACGTTTGTAAAAACCAATGTACATGGTTCTTAGAAATGCAATGTTAGACATTCGTCCATACAAGTTGTCCAGGAACCGGACAAACCGAAGGAACTCTCCTACCGCATCTTGTCGGGCATTAGCCCTAGAATTAGTAGCGAGTAGTCCTTGCATCAAAGATTTTCATAATGGAGCACTACTGCCACCATAAGTATATGATATGGTAATTTCCCCGAGGGTCTAGTAGCAAGCAACTCTACATAATGAAGATCTCCGTCTTCAATAATCATCATCATAAACCTGCATTTTCGAATGCATACATTGGTCCAAAGTGATTCTCGAATAAATCCGACCTCGGTCTCTCCGAACCAATAACGATAAAAAGGCCAATTAATTGATAGTCGGTTGTTTAACTATCAAAGCAAACAAACAAATCTAGCACCATAAGCAATCACTGGGCCATTTGATTAATCTTTATTGATTAAATAGATTTTCAAATATTTTCTTCAAATTATCTTTAAAATGGTGTATCCTCAAAACCATTTCAAATCTTTCTATATTGGAAAACATTTCCATATATTTATATCAACAGTATAAGCATATCCACAAATCACTTCGCTTCCAACACTTAGAAAATATCATCATATACTTAAATTCGTAATAAGTATATTTACAAATCATTTTGGAAAAGCTTCATATTTTTCAAAACATGCTTCGTTGGGTCAAAACGAATGTTGCATAAAACATCGTTACGACAACCCAAAAACATTATATAGGGATTCGATTAAAAATATGAAAATCCCATATACTATATAAAATATTTCCTTCGGGAAATCGTTTACTATAACAACAGTGTTATAGTCCATGCCTTCCGTACTTCTCGAAAATGTATATTACAAGAATAAATGTTGAAATCTATGTTTTCCGACATATATCATATGTTAAAACATTCCTCAAAACCATTAAATCGATTTAAAATATTTACTTCCCAAAACCTTGGACATCGATCCAATCCAATTCCTATGCGAAGTATTTTCAGTAATGAGTGCAAAGCAACTCGTTTCGTCTGAATAAGACCTCGTATGGAAAAGTTATGCAATTTATAAGATAACACAAATTATAATACATTTAATTTACAAATTCTTTTTTTTCCTTTTTATTAACCTCAATAATTCTACGCCGTTGATCCATCCAGGGTCGAGAAAAACCCTTCTAGCAAAACCCTGTTTGTCCTCTCTTTCTTCCAGGGTCGAGCAAAACCCTTCTAGCCGTCGATGTTTCTAGGATAACCGCGCCTCCACGACTGCTTGGACGTAGATCAGACGCTGCCGTTCGTAGCGCCATAGCACACTCCACTTACGGTCAGAGCCACATCGGCTCCAATCAACCCCAGCGCCCTAAATTCGATGATGAACACGCCATGTTCGACTCTCCGTAGCCATCGATCCACTTCACCAAAGGCGATCTTAGCCATTGAGATTGAAGATCTTGAGGTTCTCTACATTTTTCATGTAGAAAGATTTTGACGAAAGTGGATGGATTGGAGGTGAAAGAATGGAGGTTTCTTGTCGGTCAAACCATTCATGGCGGCTGCGGTTGTGAGATTAAGGTTTTGGGTGATTTTGTGGAGAGTGTGTTCCTTATATAGACAAGTATTTGACACTATTCATCCGACGAATTTTCGAACTCCAAACGAGACATTCCGACTGGCGTTCCTAATGTTTTACCCCTATTCCGAACATAATGGAATATGTATCGGAGGCCAATTCCATCATATATAGAAGATAGGTTTTCAAAATCGAATTATTTAAATTTAAATTACTTAAATAAATTTCTATGCGTTTCAGCTTCGCCCGACAAAACAGTAAGTCCAATCGACACAAAATTTGGAATCCTATAATAATATACTATTACGGATCCAATGAAACTAGTTTCATCCAATTCTGAGACTGTGTCCTAAATGGCTATTTTTTACTCATCTAATTAAATATTGAAATTTCCAATTTCTGTAAATTAACTTTTACTTCAACTTTAAATGTTTACTAACTTCATTTTCATTCGAATAGAATATAAATCAACTTAGAATTCATTTTCATTCTGATTAAATTCAATATTCAATTATTTATCCAATTCTATTATTCAAATAACAGTTATATTCGGATTTTAAATTGTTTAACTTATAAACTTAACTTTTCAATATTTAAATTCAATTAAATATTCTAAATTCGAATGATTGAAAAACTAGGTCGTTACACCTGTAATTGTTAATTGACCTTTGATTGTGACGAATCCTATTGGATGTCCTACTAACCTGTATATGGATTGTCGTGGTTTGATCTAATCGAGTGATGGATGTTCTTTTGATTGTGATCGCTTTGTTTTGGGATTCAATGGGTTTGTTATTATTCTTGGTATGGACTGGATCCATAGATACATGATGATGGTGGATTGTGAGAGGTCATTGGTTACAATAGGGATATATGATTGATGAAATGTAGAATTGACCTGCCTACTAGATGATGATGTGATGGTTAGTTTTCTACACTCACTCGATATCCCACATGATGAGCTGTCATCAGTGCCTATTGCTAGGGAGTATCTGGATGTATTTTAGGAGATGATCAGACTTCCGCAACACAGAGATCGAGTTCTGTATTGATTTAGTTAAACATGCCAGACCAATAGTGATGCATATGAGAAGAATAACACCTAGTGAGCAACTAGAGCTCGAGATGTAAGTTAATGACCTATTGTGAAGAGGGTTCATTTATTGAAGTATATCTAAGTGAGGAGCGCTCATATTATTCGCCACGAAGGCAGATGGTTCCCTTAGATTGTGTGTTGATTACTGCAAGCTGAATAAAGTGATGAGGAAGAACACAACACATGTGAGGACCATGCTTGAGGTGTTGAGAGAGCACCGAATGAAAGAAAAGTTTTCAAAGTGTCACTTCTGGAGGAGAAAAGTGAGATAATCGAGTCACGTTATTTCTGAGCAGGGCATTGCCGTGGATCCTACAAAAGTCGCAACATTTCAAAATTGGACTAGGCCTAAAAACGCTATGAATGTGAGAAGTTTCTTTGGGTTAGCTGGATATTATAGACGATTCATCCAGAACTTCTCCAAACTAATCACACCGTTGGCTCAGTTGACAAAAAAAAAATCAAACTTTTACTTGGGATGCTATATGTGAGCATGCATCGTGAGTCTGAAAAAGAAGTTGACGAGTGCACCAGTATTGACCATTCCGAGCAGGAATGAAGAGATGACAGTATACACTGATGCTTGTGGTACTAGATTGGATGCGGTATTGATGTAGAGGAGCAAAGTTGTTGCATATGTTAGTCGATGAAGCCATATGAGAAGATATACCCGACCTATGATTTGGGGTTAGCAGCGATTGCATTTGCACTAAAGATCAGGAGGCACTATCTTTTAAGAGAGAGGTTCGAGCTGTTCACTGACCATAAATCATCGAAGTAGCTCTTTACGTAGAAGGATCTTAATCTTTGTCAGCAGCGATGGTTAGAGTTCCTAGCCTCTTATAACTTTAATATCGCATATATAGAGGGAAAAAGGAAAGTAGTTGCTAATGCATTGAGTATGGGATGCGATAGCTTGGGAGTCGTGTTTCTAGAGTGGACGCAGTTAGAGTACATTAGTGGTTATGATTTCCAATCGAGATATGAGCTAGAGTCAAAGGTATTGGCTAGTTTGAGTATCAGGCCTACTCAGATTGAGTGGATCGCACCAGAGACGTGATGCCAGATTCGATGAGATTTTTTCTAAGATTGAAGCTGGAGTAGAGTTTGAACAAATGAGACAGTATGGGCTTGACTAAGATGGTTGGCTCCGTAAAGATGGGAGATTGTTTGTTTCTGATGTTGATTAGTATAGGGATAAGGTGGTACGAGAGTGCCATCATTCGAGATAGACTATCCATCCTTGCGGTAATAAGACGTACGTCGATATGAAGCAGACTAATTTTTAGGAAGGGATGAAGAAAGACGTTGGGACATGCGTTTTGATTGGGACATTCATCTCAAAATGCATGAACTATCAGTTGGTTAAGGCAGAGCAGAAGAAGCCTAGTAGATTGATGCAACTGCTAGAAGTTCCCCAGTGGAAGTGGGAACAAGTTTCGATGGATTTCATCAATGGACAACCAAGAACCAAAGTAGGGTATGACAACATTTGGGTCATAATCGATCGATTGACCAAGAGCGCCAGATTTATACCCGTCTAGTAAAGTAGAATGACATCCAAATAGGCTGAATTGTATCTGAAATGGATAGTACGATTCCATGGTGTGCCGAAAGCATTGAAGTGACCGAGACCCACTATTCACTAGTGGGTTTTGGAAGAGCTTATAGAAGGCATTGGGGATAGAGTTGCATCTATGTACGACTTATCACCCTTAAACTAACAGCCAAATCGAGAGAAATAGTCGTATCTTAGAGTATGTATTATGGACTTGTATATTCGAATTTGGAGGTTCGTGTGATGATCAATTACATCTCGTCGAATTCGCATTTAACAATAGTTGTTGGTCCAACATCGGTATGGCACCATTCGAGGCATTATATGGCCGACCGTAAAATGCTCATTCTTGTTAGTGAGAAGCGGACAAAAAACTGATACTTGTGCCAGATATGGTTAGAGAAACTCCGAAGAAGATCGAGATCATTCAGCAATGGATGAAAGCCGCTCAAGGCAGATAGAAGGGCTACGCTGATAAGAGACGTAGAGATCTAGAGTTCTCTGTCGGTGATATGGTATTTGTCAAGATCTCCCCATTGAAGAATGTAATTCGGTCTGGTAGTAAAGGGAAGTTGGCACCGAGATTCGTTGGTCCTTTTCCTATACTAGAGTGGATTGGAAACCTTTCTTATAGAGTCGACTTACCTCAAAGAATTATCTGAGTGCATAATGTCTATTCATATCATTGGACATGATACAAAGCAGCTAGGAGGAAGACTGTGAAGTTGGTGAAGATTCAGTGGAGCGAAAGCGAAGACGATTGGAAGACCGAGGAGAACGTGAAGACAACTTATCCAGAGCTCTTTACTTGGTGAGACTTTCTATTTATTACTTTTAATTTTACTTATGATATCATGAAGTATATCTTAGTGTTATCCTGCATGCTGGGATAGACTGGATGTTTCCTTTTTTCATTTGATTGTTGTGTGATGATTTTTTATGCTTTTATATGGTTGTTAGGCATGCGGGATAACCCTTTTGATTTTGTTTGGAATTTCGGGGGTGAAATTCCTAAAAGGGGGAAGAATGTCACAACCTGTATTTTATGTATTGGAGGATCGTAAAATCTTAATATTATTTTTATTAAGGGTCGTGTGATTCTATAATTTTGGGGAATAACTACTAGAGACATTTTACATCAGTAGGAGTTTTATCGAACGATTTTGACCCTGAAAATCTTATATGGCCTATAACTCTTGATAGGAGCCGAATTGGGATCTAAAACCACTTTCATTAGATCGGGATGACGGTTTCTCTTTGCGTAGAGTGAGTATAATAGGAAAACAAACTTACCGTTAGGTAGTTATGGCCACTTGAAGTTTTACTTGATTTTGAACAGCATAATGGGCAATTAGTGAGTTAGGCCCATAACCCATTATAGGATTAACATCATGATGAGGCTGATGAGACATCTCCATCTCACTTTCAAAAATAGTTAGAGAGCAACCATTAACATTCTCTAGCCTAAAAACCACTCTGAACCCTATTTTAGTTAGCCAAATCTAGTCATTAGAAGAAGATTAGCGTAATTAGCACTTAGATATAAAGATTTGTCGTTGGAGATCACTTGGAGCTGTTGTTCATCTTGGGATTTGTGCACCTTTGGATTGCTTTGGATTAAGGTGAGTGGTTAGGATCACTCATTTTCTAATTGGTGATTATACACCTTAAAATGATGTTTTAAAATGATTTTTAAACTCTAAATTATGTTTTCAACCCTCTTTAATCACATTTGTAAATTTCAAACGATTTGGAAAAGATTTGTAAAATTTGTGTTCTTATGGACCTCTTTGTTCTTACAGATTTTCTTCTTTAGATTTAGGCTTCACATTGATATGTATGGATGTATGCTTGTTATGATATATTATATGTAATGTACGCTGGAATGTATGTTGGTTGAATGGTTGAAACGCCGATCGAATAGCTATTTAGTTATAGAAACAAGCAATGGATCGGTGACGATCCATAGAGGTCAATTTTTCTAAATGACATGAGATCCATATGGCAGGTCAAGAAGGACCCCCTAAAGCCATGTTTCAAGTTTTAAGTCCTATAGCGTTCGTTTCCTCGAGTTATGACCGATTAATGATGTATCGGTCGTGATTTGGATACTATGGATCGATGGGAGATTGCTTCGGGGCATGCTCGTGTCTTGGGATGGTTCGCTTCGAGTCTTGGAGGGATTTGTTTCAGGTCGTGAGTAAAAATGGATGGGTTATGTGATGGTGGTGCGAAAGTCCCAAGTGAGGGATTGGTAATGTGTTGCATCGAGTTAAGGAGGGGATAGATCGGGCTTGCTTCGAGTTAGGCATGGGCTTACCTGGGGTTGCACTTTAGAAGAATTTCTCTAAGTGTTGGATTAGTGGCCATAGATCAGTACCAATCCATGGGGTATCGATTGATGATGATGGATCAGTAAAGGCGATTTCCATGTGGGGGAGCATGGCTTGTTGGTTAAAGTGTGGGATTGATGATAGGATGGATCAGTGGCGATGGTTCGGGGTTGCATGGTTCAGTAATGGAAGTTTATGGGGCTGGTTTGAGTCTTTATGTGCTTCGTTCGAGTCACAAGGTCAAATGCTTCACGTCTTGACTTTTATACCTACTTCAAGCCCTGAGTGCTTCTACTTTGGGCTAAGGGTGGGGTCGATACCGAACCATAAGGTTTGGTGGCGAATTTTGATGATGATGAAGATGTTGCGTGATTCAATGATGATGATTCCATGATGGAAAGTGATGGCTTCGACAATGGATAGCTGTACTTCGTGATGCAGAGTATGTGATTACGAGTTGGATGAAGGAACTATTGGAGCAAGGCTACGGGACAAACGATTACATTCTACGATTAATGATGGCTGTCAAAAATAGTTCCCGACCACGATGAATTCAGATGGGAGTTGTAAGGATAGTCCAAGATGAGCTCTGCTATGGATGACGTGTGCAAAGGGATTGTTGATACTCGAGGGTTTCTAGAGTATTCGTAAAGCGGGGTATGTACTTGAGGCATGATGGTTCCTAGAGTGTGATGGCTCCTTTTTTTGGATGAGATACCTGTTTACTCCGGACTAACGTGGTGGTTAGTCTAGTTCATGGCCTACTGATTGACATTGATTAAAGTGCCATAAAACCAGGACGTTGACTATCGTGAGGGGCAGTCAAGTCCCCGAGCATGGTGGCTAGGCGAATTATCAAATACGTAATGCACCGAGTAAGTGAATGAGAGGATGGATAATGGATTCTTTATTTGCTTTGGTTGCTTTTCACCCTAGGGATGTCACATGATGCAGATGTTATCGATTTATATACTTAGACACCCCTTGTTACTTTAATGTATGGTACACTATGATGATCACGATGTAGATTAGCATATATTTTATTTTTAATTCTAACTCAATGGATGCAGGGATGTATCGGGTATGATTTTCCATACTATTTGTCTTTGTATATTGACTTTATAGTATTTGAGATTTTCTACTACTCACACCAAACTGTTATCTGACTCGAAATTTTATGCTTTGCTTCCCATTGTTCTGAGTACTCTTAAATGAGTAGATTAGGGATATTAGGTCTGGTAAGATGTGGAGCTGGATAGAAGACAGGCAAGAGGTCATACTCTCGTATTACTACATTTACTTATTATGATTTGCTATTCTGCTGCACAGCACAAGGAAGCTTGCTAGTGTCTTTATTATCTAAACTGTCTATTTATGAGTTATTATTTGATGTATAACTCTATCCTTTATGTTGTATTACAACACTAGAATTGCTCTTTCTCAACGGTTATAACAGTTACAAATGAAATTTATAACGGTTATAACCTTTAGAACTAGGTGCGTGGAAACTTTTGTAATAGTTTTCCCAACGATTATAACTGTTGTAAAAATATTCATTCCCAATGGTTATAAACGTCGGTAAATTCCTCTTTCCCAATGGTTATAACCATTGGGAAAGTTTGATTCCCAAGACTGATTTTCTAGTTACCAACAGTTATATTCATTGGAAATCTCAAGATTGCCAACGGTTATAAATGTTGGTAGTTGAAAGATTAAAATATTGTTTAAAAATACCATGATATTTGTTATGGAGCATTGTTTTATGTCTTCCACTAAATATGCATATAATAAGACAAAAAGAATAATTAAACACATATCTATAATTAACACATTATACAATTGGACAAAAGATGTGTTTACAATAAGTTTCATACATCAAATAATGAGGTAATTTCATAATATTTCAGTTTTAGAATATACAATACCCAATTATACATAGTTTCATGTTTCTAAATTCCATAATTGAATGTAACCTCGACAAGATATATGAAAAAGAGATCCCGTGCTTCAAGATTTCCATCCACCACAATACTGGATGTAGCTCACACTGTAGTAGTTGTAGACAGTTGATCACCAAGTGTAACATTTGGAGAAAAAGATCACAGTCATCAATTGTACATGAACATCAGTTACACACACCAATAATTTGAATATCATATATGGCGGTATGCAAATACAAGTAGGAAAAAAATTCTTAATGTATTCAATAAAAATTACTTAGATATGACATATTACAATAGGAAAAAAATCATTCTACTTACAAGTAACTGCAAAAATACTTTTTCTAATGTGAGGTGTAACTATTGTTAAATTAGCTCTCATATTGTCATTTTATTAAGAACAAGTACTCAAATGAATGTAGTTAATCTTATAATAAGTATAGTTATCATTCATTAGAGTTTGTTAAGGGAAAATGATGTTCTTTCACTAATTAGTTAATAACATTTTCCACTCAAAAGTAAATTAACTGGACAAATTTTGATTATTCAATTGCTGCAAAAACAAAGGTACGTAGCACTTTAGGAAAAAAATTGAAATAACAGTAGTTTCAGATATCACATAATTACCTACAAATTCTTTTGTATGCTTCAGCAATTAATGACACATTAGATAAAGCGGTTTTACTAAATCTAATTAACACCGAAAGTAGAGGTGAAGAGTCATTTTCCAATTCTTGCAAATGAAATGTTAGAAGAAAATCATAACAAATCTAAAATGATGACTTACAACTAACATGAACACAACATAATGAACATAATAATAAAATGATATCAACATGGCAATAACTTTTTATAAAAAGGCATATGATCTACATATTTTTCAAAAAGGCATATGATCTTCATATATTTTTATAAAGGCAGTAATATGGTAGCATTCTCATTTCAGGTATGCGATAATTCTTTTTTACTCTTCATTTATTTCTCTTATAAATTGTTTGTTCTTGAAATAAAAATTAAAGGGCACGCTAAATATTGCATCTTTGACTCTGTGATCATAGAAGGAATGTTTTCCACAATACCTTTCTAAACTAGGGCAAACCCATGCTATACACAGATTTTGTCTCTAAAATCGTTCATTTGATCTAGCATATTTATTTCATAATTTCTCATTAGCAAGTGAGTCAAGATCGGGTTCATTTCATTATTATATGATATTACATCCAAAAAGGTTTATTGTCACAAAATAGAAAACGCTAACCATATAAAATTCCAACCAATTGTTCTAATTCATGTCCAATCGAACATCAAATGAATTGAAAGATGTTCCTAGTTTTCAAAAGGAAGAAGATAAATTATTAATTTATAAGAATCATATAACATATCATCTTAAAGCATAAAGTTGTAAAATAGAAAATACAGAATAAATAAATAAATAAGATAAGACCATAATCATTAAAAATAATAAATTTTTAGTACCATTATATTTACAACAGCGAATACATGTATAAATAAAATTTTCTTATTTTCAGTGATATTTTGGTTGACTAGAAAACTTGGTTAATCTGGTTAAGAAGAAAACGTCAAGTTATTTGTGTTATTGTCGGTACATAAAACATAAAAAATTATTGCAAAAGTGGCAGGTAGACGTACATGAATATAACTTTGATAATGTTACATTGACCTTTATGGAGAGTGATAGTTCAGTAATATGTATTTGTACCCTGTGTTAGATATCTCAAGTTTTCACCTTCTGAATTCTTCCTAGAATGCAAGAGCTATGGCATTTGACCATTCAGACCCAGTTTGCAATCTCTGTTACAACTGAACTATGGATATATTATTAATCATGTATAATAGTTCTTTCCTCAAACTTTTATTCATGATAGAAATCTTATTTTATATATATATATGTATATATATATTTATGGTAAAAAACACACACACATATATATATATATGGTAAAAAGAATGTAACGACTCACTTTTCCGTACAGTTTAAGCTTACAATAAACCAAACATGTCCAACCCAAATTGAACGGGAAAGCGGATAGTTAGGGAAAAAGAAAGAAGAAAGAAGACAAGAAGAACTAAACAACACAGAATCTCACAGCGGAACGAATAATTTATAATAATAACAAATCTTTATATAAAAAAAACTGTAATATATGTATATACAGCCATCAATCAGAGCATACTATCCTATTCAGCACGGACAGTTATAACAACCTGTCCTCACAATTGTTGAATAATATATAATAATGAATGCAATGGAAATATAACCATCTATGTGAGTATGTCTCTAGGCCTTCGGATCCTTTCCTGAAGCTCCAAAATATCCAACTAAACCTGGAAATATTCTCAGTCTAATCCGAGCATTATAGGAAAATAATGCCCGGGCCAGTCCGGTAAAACCAGCGTGAGAACTCAAATCACAAGGAATTTTATTTATTTTAACTTGTAAAATCCTTTAAAATCAAAGGCAACTCGTAAGATCACGCCACACATAAACACGGATGAGCTTTTACCTTACAATAACCAAAACCTTTTTATAGAAAATCCAGTGATATTATAATAATGTCTAAGAGTGAAAATAATAATAATCAAATAGGTGTGATGCCCGTGAGTGTACATCACAACAATATTAGATATAAAATCGAAAACCGATAAGGCACGTTCGCTAATTGTGTAGGATTTCCATGGAGGTGCCTCCATACTTCGAGGAACGGTCCTCCTACACAAGGATCAGAGATATCCTTCCGAAGTAGCATATATCCCTAGTGATGTACCATAGGAAAAACATAGCTGGTCTCGCTAAGACCAAGTGCGTCGCCCTATGCATGCATAACAAACATAAGTGACATCTAGGAGGAGCCGACTATACCATATGGGTTTGCCAACCCTACTGGTCATGCCTCCTATCTATGGTTTTAGTCATTCCCGTTGATGAGGCTACGTTTGGCATTCCAGCTCATGCACCGCCATCAAATTAGATCATAGAATCCCATGGATTCCCATACCTCAACGGGTCTCTGAATCACACATAGATTCCAACATCTAAATTAGATCTTGGAATCACACTCGGATTCCCATACCCCAATGGGTTTCGGAATCACACATGGATTCTAACATCTCAATATATCACGGATCTCCTCCATAAAACCGTATATGGTTTCTGAAGTGGTCACGAGTTCGAGTCATCTCCTACGAGTACACTCTTTCATTTCCTGGGTGCTCCACAAAACCAAACGCTGATTTTCGGAATGCTCAATACCGGTTCTTTGTGAAATAAGCAGATAATTCATAAGAGCAGGGATCATCCCCTAACCGTTTAAGTGGACGGATCTCCTTATCATTTGTCCTAGAAGAACAAAACGAGTTTATACGTACAGTATAGCACCACCGATGGTAACTGTACCATACAATCCCCGTGTTTCCTCTAGATATTTTCAGAGTTAAAATCCTCGATGTTAAGTAGGGAATAATTCCATACCATCAAAATTAAGAAGGATTACATATTTTGGCCAATATTTGATAGTTGGTTATTTAACTACCAAATAAACAAACATTCAAAACAAAGATTTCATTTTCCATAGAAATCACTAAGGCTCTTAAAATAAATCTTTTATTAATTAAAATTCATATTTCGATACTTGGAAATCACTTCCATATACTTATCTCAATGGGATAAGTATATTCACAAACCATTATATTTTTGGTACTTAGGAAATATAACCATATACTTATCTCACGGGTATAAGTATATTCACAAACCATTTTGCTTACAAAATTTAGAAACTTGAAAACCCTTAAAAATAGATATTGAAAAGTACTACTCAATATCCACTATGGATCGTAACTTACACAATGGTTACGTCGCTATCCCAGCGAATCCATAATAAATTGTAGGCAATCCTTGCCCCTCGAATTACGCCATGAATATCCACATCTTTTTCTACATTTCTTTATCTTATAAATATTTCCAAATTTATTTATAAAGCGTCTTTATAAATCTTTAATCTAATTATAAGCATTCTTTATAAATCTCAAAACCCAATTTATAAAACTTCTCCTCTCAGATTTTAAAACTCATTTATAAGTCCTTTTATAAATATCCAAAGCCATTTATAAAACCCTTCCCATATTTAATTCAACTCATTAATAGACTTTTTGAGTCAATAAGGTCCTCTTGATAAACAATAAGTTATTTAAAAAAACTTTAAATAACAAATTACTACTTAAACATCCTTCTATTTTGTTTTAATCAAATCTTATTTAAAATAATAACTTTAGATCCCATTTAATAATATATTACACTATTATTGTATTGATAAGTTAACTTCAAACAATATTAATATAAAAATTAATTAACTTTAAAATGTTATTAAAACAATAATTAATTAACCTTAACTAATATTAATATGAAAATTAATTATCTTTTAAATATAAGTAAATAACTTAATCAACATACTTAATTAGCTTTAATTAAAAATTAATGTATATATATTAATTTTAAATAAATAGTTAAATTATAATTAAAACATTTTTAAACCATAACTAAATAACTTTTTAGTAGTAATTAACCATTCTTAGATAACATTAAGAAATAACTTTTAAGAATCATATTAATAAAATAATTAACTTTAAATCACAATTAAAGAAATTATAAATTATATTTAAAACATTATTAATAAATAATTATTACTTTTTAAATCTTATTACTAAATAATGATTATCCTTAAAATAACTTTCAAACCAGATTTTTAATTTTTTTTTTAAATTGAAGGAGGCTTAACGATCACCATGGTACTTAAATAAGTTACTATATTATTCAATTTAACATTTAAGTTAATAACAGATATTTACATAATCCACGACTATATAAATAAATCAAACACTTAACCATCATTTGTTAAAATATCACTAATTCAAAGTGACATATCATTTACGATATATAATCAAACGCCCAAAACTATAAAATAGCAGAACAGAGATTTATTTTGCAAATTAATTGCCGGATTAATTTAATTAGTGGAACAGTGTTTTATTCCGCTAAACCAATGTCCTATTCGATCCAGTTTAACTCAATAGTAATTTATTTTGCCAAATAACATCAATATTTAAGGTATATAAATTTTAATTGATGTTATTATTAAAATAATGTGATTTAAATCCTGTCCGTTTAAATATGTCATAAATTTTTACATGTTTTAAGTTATTAACATGATACACTACAATGTTGTACCCGTCAATACGAGCACAACTTAAAAATTTGCGAGTCGATTGGATTTAAAACGAGCTATATATCACGTTTTTAAACTTAGCATCATTATTAAAACAAATAAAAGAAATAAAAATTTTCTCACCAAACAATTGCAAATGGGCCAAGCCCATGCCATACCAACCCGCACCCATCAACAGTGCTTCTTCTTCTTCCTCTTTATGACGCTCGCCGATCAAATTCAAGCTCCAAGCAAAAAGTGCATACGGTGCACGTGCACGAGAGATCCAGGCTTCCGTTCAACTCGCCGAAGCCACCATCACATCGCTCTCCTCCCCCTCTCTACACTGCACCCTACCACATCTAGTGCCCAGCCCCCTAGGCGAACCAGACATCCCCTATCCGATAATACAACGCGTACAGGCCCCCATTCATGCAACACTTTTTATCACCGAAATCCACCAAAACTTGCCATGACGTTGCCCTCTCCTTCGTGAAACCAACGCCGAGCTTAGATTCTCCTATCGACCCTTCAAGCTCCGACAACCATCAACCCTAGTTTCCGACCACCCACGATCATCGATGCAGAATCGCACCGAAACTTCTCTTAAAATACTACGCCTCCATACGACTCCAACGACACATACGGCGTCGATCAATTCTTCATGGATTGAAATCGATTTTTGAATATAATGAACATTTATAACCCTTTACTGTAAAATGGCGAGAACTCGATCGATACTCGACGAAATCGGGTACCGTCAATTTTGAAAAATACTAGAGACGAAACCGAACAACTTTTGTTTTGATGGCGAAGGCTAATTGTTGATAAATGATGAGATTTGGATTTTTTGAAAGGAGGAAAACTATATTTTGTTTCTTGGCTTTGAAATGTTACTGTAAGAAACATAAGAAAAAAAACAAAAATCTCTCTACTCACCTTGGTTAGTTATTTATAGCATGGTCAAAGAAAAGATCAAGGGAACAAAGAAACCAAAAAGGAGGGGAAGTGAAAGGGAAAGCAATGTGCCAGGCATAGACAAGGCAACAAGATGGAGGCTGTGCTTGTACTGTGTGTACTGTATGTGTGTGTTTGATTTTAATTTAAATTCTGGTGCCCCGCCACACCGGATCGCGTCCTTTACGATCCGCAATTGATAGAAAGCAAATTACGATCGCTTATAACAATGTTACACGATCACAAAACAAAAATAAAATAGACAAGTTATTAAATTCTGTGATGTCTCAAAATGCCAACGTTTGCTGTAAAATACGTCAAACGAGAATTTGATTATTTTCCAAATTAAAAATTATGGAAAAATTCTATAAATTAAATTAAAAATACGTCATTGGAAATCAAGTCTCAGTATGAAATAGATAATTTATCATAATTTAAATTCAAATTCGAATATTTAAATAAATTAAATATTCAAATTTGAAGCCCCAAAATACGGGTTGTTACAAAGAAGTGCAGAGTTCCATTTGTTGTTGGTTTAGTCTCACAGAGCTTCTCGTTAGCTAAAGCATTGTTTCCCAATTTTCTTAGTCCAAGACTTCAATTTGCAAACTCAAAAATTCATAGAAATTAAAACAAGAAAAGGTGTTTAAAAAGAATTAATAACCCTAGGAAGATGGGAATAGAAATCGATCGCTCATTTCAAGTCCTCTAGTACCTGTTAGATTAGAAATGCAAAATATATAGATTAGAAGAACATGTAATCTTTTATTGTTTGCTTTTTTTAAGTTAACGCAAATGATATTAAGTTATGAATTTCCAGTAGATCTCAAAAATGCAATATTCAATGAACACATCATGTAGTATTTCCCAAGGCAAGTTATATTCATAGATTTGTGATCTAGTATAAGGCCAATAATGACCTAATAGTTAAAATTTAGTCTAGTACCATTGCCCTAGAGGTTAGGCGCTCTGACTTTGGTCCATGAGGTCACCGGTTCGAATTCCGCATAGCACGTGATTCCAACCACTAGACATACGTTGACTTATAGTATGCTATATACTACTTCTAACTTGTAGTACAACTTTGTACTACCACCTAAATAACCAATTTATAAAAAAATAATTAAAATTGACAGGGGAAGATATGACGCAAAAGAAAAGCTTGCAAAAAATATCAATTCTTTTCCTACACTTATTTAATGATTTTTTTCTTTCATGGTTAATTCTAGATTGGGTTAAACTGATGGTGTTATTGAAATAGCAAGACATATGTTTTGAGAGTATGTAAAAGTTCGAAGTCTCCTCTTCTAAGCTTGACTGCACTTGTTGCATTTAACCTATAAATCAATTAAATTTGTAATAATCCGCCTTGCTTTAGTTTCCTTTGTTAGAATAACTAAGTTGAATAAGGATAAGCCTCAAGTGTTGAATTCCATTTTTAAACCCATCACTCCTCCTACCTTAATGGAGCATAAGGAAAAAAATAAGTCAAAATTAGAAACCAACGGTATTGGAAGGACCAAACTTGACAACTTATACATCAGATCTACATATTAACTTAGGAATGTAATGCTGAATTACGATAACTTTAAATGTTATTTAGACAATTGACTTTTATATACCACGTCATAATTATTTTTGAAAGAACTAAAAGTACTATTTTAGTTAAAGTGAACACAAAACACAGGTTGATATAAGATGTGCAAGTATTATTTTACATTTCAAAAGAAATTTCTATCTAAATCATATATACTTTCTATTTAGCCAATATGTTTACCATAACGTTAAGCTCAATCAAACTTGTTAATCCCCATGTTTAAGGACAATATATATTATCTTTTGATAATAGAATTTTTAAAAGGTTTGGCATATGCAACAATGGGTATCATGCTTCACATTGAGCTACATCGAAGCGGTAGTTAGTAAGCAACATTTTCTTAAATATAACCAAAGAATCAAAAGGAAAACACCAAAACCTTTAATATGTGTTACATTAGCGCCGTGTAATTATGCTTATATGCAACGCAATTCAACACACAATAACATTACATCCTTGTCACAAAATTATCCTTGCCATACAAATTATATAAATAAGTTACCTGGAAATGATTAATAATTAAGGGCTTCAAATGACATTATAGTATACCAAGCTGCTCAATCTCTAACTGCTAGTTAAATTTCTCAGTCTTTCTTACTGCAGTCATGTTAGCATATGTTGCACTCTCGACGACCTAAATACCGATAATTTAAGACAATACATATTAACAAAACATATGCATCACACTTCATACTTCGATTCTTCAAAGTTTAGTTTAATTAATTGTAAGATCAAAGACGATTGACCAAATATCTTGTATTCTAACTATAACTAGGATAAGAAAAGAAATTTTAAAGTGAAAATATTACAATTCACAGTTTGATTTTAAGAAAATCAATACATTTTACTCAATGTAAAGTTACTGACTTTATTAGTATAATATATCTAGAGCACACAAACTAATAAAACCATGATTCCCAAAAAAATTACGCAATGACATTTCTAGTAAATGAATAAGACAAATCAAAATAGTTAATCGACAAAAATTTATAGGTTTCCGACATAACCTAGAGTGATTCAATCGATAGAAGCGAAGATGAAAGTTCAAAATCAACCAATTTAAGTTTGAAGAAAAATAAAATCGACAAAAGGGAGGAAAGAATGGTTGAACATACAATAAGAGCAACATGGCTAATGAGGTGAAAATTATCACAACCCAAGGCACATAAAACCGAAAACATCAAGCTTGGTAGAGATTGGTAGGAATGTTATTGAAAAGCTATAATGAATTAGATCATGAGATAGATCCAAGAATAATGGATTATTTTAATGAGGGTTTACACTGAAGATGGTTCACCTCTTTCGATCTTAAGATAACAAAAGAAGGAAAAATTACCTGAGAAAGGCGAAGGCGGTGCTAGGATGAGGTAGAGGAGGCATGCGGTAACCTCAGATTGAAAGTGGATGGAAAATAATGAAATGAAAAGGTGGAGAAGGCACGGGAAACCCTAGACTGAAAGAGGAGGGTGAAATGGTAGAAGCATGAGGAGTGAGATAAAGCAAAATAAAAGAGAAATTACAGTCTTTTCCACTTTAATTTTAACTATTTACAGAACTACCAGATTTTATCACGTTAATAACCATTATACGCCTTCTTACTAGAAATAACCATTGGAAATCTATCACACTAATAATCGGTTCAAATTAGAATGAAAAAGTGTTACAAAATGGCATGTTTGGTGCTGTGTATACTGTATGGATCCAAGTACTCTAATTTTTTTGATTCATCCAGTTATTACCATCTCGCCTATTTTATATCTGAGATTTCTATTATTATATTTTATTCGATGCGCTGTGAGGTATACGACAAGTTCTGGGATGATTGATTTACTTTATTACTACAACCTTGACCATCGTCCTACATCGGTCGGGTACCATTTCAGCGCAATATACATGTATATTGAGTGTCGATGTGTGGGACGGTTGTTAGGGTCATCTTAGCAAGAATTCCAGGGCCCGAAATAGTGCGGAGAGAAGTGCTTCATTTGTGATAGGATTGGACACATTATAAGGGATTGGCTAGAGTTGTAGAAGTGCAAGTAGGATGTGACTACTTATGCATTGGATGCTGCTCCTACATCGTCAACCTCTCCTTTGATGAAGGAGAAAGGGAAGGGCATTGCTATTTGAGGTATGCTTCCCATTTACAATATATTTATCCGTGTTTTATTTGATATTGATATGTTAGACCCTTTATATCCAGTGACATGGTGAGTAGGTTAGGGTTGTGTCCTGACCTAATATGTAGACCTATAGTTGTTTTGAACATAATGATGGTTCGATCAACTTAAGTGCGGTTTGTTAAGGCGTGGTGTCTCTAGTAATGGATACTTGTTTGCTTGTGATTGCTTTGTTTAGGTTTTTTAGGTTCGATATCCTTTTGGGTTTGGAGCGACTAAAGAGACGTGGAAGTATGGTGGATGGTATGACGTAATTGATGATAATAGGGACATGTGGTGGGAGTAGGCTAAAGTTGGTTGCACACTTATAGGTCCAGTTATAGTTAGCTTTGTGTATTCGCTCGAGATCCAACATAAGGAGCCGTCATCATTATCTACAGTGAGGAAGTATCCGTAGGTGACTGGGCTACCACCACGCAAAGGGATGAGTTCCATATTAATCTTGTTAAGGATGATTGGCCAGTGTTATACCTTTGAGAATCATGGTACTCAAAGAGAAACGAGAGATTGAGGTACAAGTGAGTGACCTTTTAGGGAGGGTTCATTCATGAGAGTATATCTAAGTGGGGGAGCACTTGAATGGTTCGTGTAGTGGGCGGATAACTCTTTGAGTTAGTACAGAGTATCTTAAGCTGAGTGAGGTTATACTGGTGTTCGTAAGTGATATTCTTGTCTTTTAATGGAGGAGAAATACGAGCTGAACTCGAGGATTGTGCAGGAGGTATACCAGAGACATGCCGGTTTATGAGTAGTGTTTCTAGAGTAGATACAGTTTTAGTATATTACTAGTTATGGTTCCCGTTCAAGATGAAAGCTAGGGTCAAAAGAGTAGACGAGCTAGATGCAACACTATTTATACTTGACATTGGTGAATTTAGGGATGAGGTACTATAAGAGTGCCCTAATTCGAGATTGATTATATATCCCAATGTCAATAAGATGTATATGATAGGCTTTTTATTGGGAGGAGATGAAGATGGATGTATGGATTAATGTATATGAGCTGACAGAAGTGGAAGTTGAGTAGAAGAGGGATGGTGGGTAGTTTCCACCGCTAGGGATTCCCGGATGGAAGTGGGAATAGATGTGGATGGATTGCCAACAATTAGAGAAGTGAAAGTCTATAGGGTGGATCGTGTAGTGTATATGCAAGTATATGTGGCAAAATATATGATGCAACTTGTAACGACCCGATATTTTGGACCATTCGCGTCCATTATAAGTGTATAGGTAGACACTCATGCCGGAGTTGAATTGCTCAAAATACCGCGTTGTTAATTTAAATTTGGCAAAACTGAACATATACAGTAAATAGATATAATCACAGATCACAGACACAGAGTAGTAAATGCAGCGGAAATAAAAGAGATAGTAGTTCATGAAGCTACTATATGAATATATAAAAATACATCAGAGTTTACAACAGAAGAGTAATACGATACATCAGATACAAATCAGAATACATCACTGGAATCATCGAATACTGAAAGCAGAATAGATGGCTGGATCTTCAAGCAAAGCTCCAACTTCAAAGGTGAGCCTCGAAAACTGGTACACTCAGTCTGACCCGAGCGTAAAGCAAAAACACAAGACACTCGAGTCAGGATTAACATTCTTATATTAATAAATCCAACTCAAGTGAAATAACAATTGAAATACAAGTAACTCAAAGGATGTTTGGAATAACCATCCTTTAAGGATCCGTTAAACTATCTACTAGGTAGTAATGTATGCTAAGTAGATAATGTCTATCAGTAATATAAAGATATCAAAATAGGGTTAAGCAGGGCCCATACACCTCTTAACCTGTTTATTCCCAAAAGCATATACAAGACCGTAGTTTCCCCAAAACCGGAAGTCACCAGAGGGCAATCCATATACTAAAGGTACAAATCAAAATCGTAGTGGTCGCGAATAGGATAATCAGTATGACAAGGTACATGAGGCGATACCAACTAGGATACTAGTAGTTGCGTGATCCGGACTGATGTTGGGCATAGCAGCTACTACCCCAACACCGCGAAACAACACTCCCAAAATCGAGGGGTGCACCCAAATCGAATCACAAAAGTAATAGATATGGTATCGAAGAAGTGTGTCCGCTAGAGATGGCGAACCTCAATGGCCCGGCGCGGCTCCTGTTTTAGTCATGTCAGGGGTCATCCAAAATCGTTCTCTTTCTTCAATCAACGCGTTCATCAAAACCATCCACTTCGTTCTGGATCAACACTCCGCGTATAGTTATTAAAGTGGTTTCGGTTCAGATAGAGAGTATATCCATTACCGATCCCGGTCTCTTTAATAACTTTCGTAATTATTACACCGATTGGTCGTTTATATATTTCAAAACCAAATCAATTTCAATTTCAATTAGAATTCGTAAATCAACATTTCATTTGTCTTTCTAAAACAATTTCCAAATTTTCGTTTCAAAACTTCCAATTTTCCGTTTCAAAATCTTATAATTCAATTTCAATTTCTATTTAAAACAATTCAAATATTGATTCAAGTTCGTATATAAGTTTCATTCCGAAATCATTTAAATAAATTCTATTTAACATTCAAATCAATTTAAAATGATTAAATCGATTTCATTCAATATTCGTTAAGTTACTTTATCATTCAAAACAATTTCTATTAAATTTCCAATTCATTAAATCAATTCTTAAGTTCAACTTCATCAAATCAAAACTTACAATTTTGAATTAAATTAAATTCGTCAAATCATTTCTTTCAATTACAAGTCTTACATTAATTCCAAAAAATATCACATTTTATTTCTTGTTAAAGAAATTCAATTTCCCTATTTACTTACTTAAATGATTTCCAAACTTAATTAATAAAGAAACTCAATTTCAATTATTACGAAGTAAAATTCACTTATTCAAAAGTTCAATTTTTCTTATTAAAGAATTTCAATTCAATTTAATCATTTAATAATTCATTATTAAATAGTTCAAAACTTAATTATTAAATAATTTCAAAGTTTAATAATTTCAGACTTAATTATAATCTCAAACTTATTATTAAATCATTTCAAACTTAATTCAATCATTTCTCAAACTAAACAACATTCTTTCATTGATTACATTGTTAATCTTTTGTTTCAGATTATTAAATATTACCATTTTCCTTTCATCAAAATTTCAAATTTCAACTTCATTTCAAAACCATATTCTTTATTCGCATAAAATCTTCGTTTAATTTCAAATCAAATTATTGACCAATCGGGTTTTTATTTAATTTTCTATCCTAAGTCAAAGTTCAATTTGGGTATTTATCATTTCAACCCGATTCCAATTCAATTCAAAATCAAAACATATCAAAGGGAACTTGCAGTGTGATAGCTGGAATGGTGTCAAAGTAAATAAACAAGCAATAACACAATCAATAACAATCCAATAATCAATTTAAATAATCCCGAAATAACCGTATTAATTCGCATTGTTATTTGTACGAATTAATATAATTATTTCTAGAATCTACACCATCATTTCATGTAGATTAAAGATTATTACATTACAGTTTTTCACTTGTCATCTATTTACAATTTCATACATCATCAATTTAACAACATACATTCAGTGGTTCAAAATGTAATTAAACAAATCCTACGTGTCAATAAATTCAACAGTTAAAGGGGTCATATTATACAAATGTCATTTAATCAATTTTAACACATATATCAAATCTAACTATTCTACGTCAATTCAATTTCAAATTATTCACTTACATCATTAACAATTTAACGTCCAATATAAACATCAACAATCAATCAATTATCAGCCAAACTGTATTATCATCACATAAGTAATTAACAGAAAATGGTGTCAAATGTCACAGGTGAACTGATATAGGCAATGACATATATAACAGTGTACTTAACTAACAGCAGCATATTTCAATTGTCGTTTCAATTGAGATCAAATTTAATAAATAAAAGAACGTTAATCGTGAGTGAGTGCTCACCTTTCGAGGCTAGAGAGACTCGACAACAGAACAAGCTACGAATTCCAAAGCAAGCAAGATTGGCACGAAACGATGAACGAAGCTGTCAAATAGGAATTTGACGAACAAAACGAATCAGTTTGATATAATTGAAACAAGATATATGTATATACTATTATTAATATGATTATTTTATAAATCAATATTTAAATTAAGACGAATATTAAAATAATATATATATATACAAGACAGCCCAAACGCAACATTTCGAAACCATATACATATAACAAGCCTCGTTGAAGTTATTATTGTTATAATATATATATACTACATACATCGAAAGTATATATTTTATATTTTAAAATCAATACTCATATATATACTAGTTTAAAAATCAACCTGCTAGTATACTTTCATTCAAAATTGATACTGACGCTACAGACATACATGCACTGCCATACATGTATGTATCGCTCTACATAATATAGATAACTAATAAAATTTATAAACTGTATATATAATTACTAATAGAACACGGCCCACTTTCAAAGTATAATATATAAATAGGTAAGATACTTTATATCACAACATACGGTACATATTCCAATATAAACCCACTCATATATTACAGGCTTTAAACGTATATACCCCTGAAAAGTTCATATTCCAATACAACAGATTATACCTTTCGTTTAACAGATCTTATATAACAATATCTATCTCTTGAAATCAACACACACATATATATATTTCAAGTCAAACATATATATATATATATATATGTATAAATTATCACTTTAAATATATACTTACATATAACTGATCAAACAGGCCGTTTATAAACTTGTATACAACAAAAACAATTAACATATCACTTATATACCATTTGTGTAAACAGAACTCACATATACTAACAGATTTAGTAACTAATATATAAACTATATATATACACTAATATAAAACTGAAATCTAATATGTACATATATACTTCATATATATATATAACAACATCAATACTATAAATAATACATCCACCTTTTATGAACATAAAGTTTATATATATATAACCACAATTTGATTTATATAAAATGACATATACAAACCTATACACTAACTATATAAATGTATACTAAAGCATTTACGACACGTACCAGCGATGGGAAAATGTTAATGGAGCAGCTCGCAGGGAAGTAGTTCGGCAGGAAGGGAAGAGGAGCAATCGAAGGTGAACAATTTGCGGTGGCGGAGGACATGGGTGCGGCGGTGATGGGCAGTGCGGCACGTGGTGGGTCTCGACGGTGGCAGGGTGGCCGCAATAGGAGATGGAGATGGGAAAACGAGGGTATTAAGGCTCGGTTGTCGAGGAGGGCTGCTGGCTGACGTGAGTGAAAGAGGAGGAAGATCGGAGGAGGGGTGGAAGGCGGATCTCGACAGGCGATGGTTTTGGCGAGCTCTAAGAGGAGGCCGGTGAAGCAACGAAGGTGGTGGTCGTGAGTTTCAGGGAGGAGGTGAAAGAGTGGAGGAAGAAGCCACGTTTGGTTTGTGTTGTAGGCTGTTTTCATTTCCCAGTAAGAGAAGAGAAAAATGCCAAGATGGAAGGTGAAAAGGAAGAAGACGTGGGTGGCAGGCGAATGGGTTTTGTTGGCCAACATTTCTCTTATTTCAAAAATACGAATAGTAAAAATAATACAGAACGAAGAACCAATAAAGATTTTGAAAGTGGGAACGTCAAGAGGTGGAATTCAGAGAATAATAAAGTCTAACGTCTATCTATTTTCCCAAGACGGAGCAAATGAATGGACAGGGAACCAAAAGACTTTAAGACCCGTACCGATATGAAATCGTTTCTGTGGATTTCGCTACGAACCGGGCTTCAAATCACAGAAACAAATATACCGTAGAGATCAGCATGACGAGACGATCAAAACGGTATACAGATATCGATGGTACGATCATCCGATAAAAAGTCGATATCGGTACCAGAATGCTGCTATTTTGCAGAAAATAAGAACGACGGAGCAATAGATGTCCAAATTTGGAAAAACGACAAACTGGTATCTTGCTCAGAAGATGGTTTAGAATTTTTCTATGTAAAAAAATATTTTGGTTTCGGAAACATTTTATTTTCAATGCTTTTTAACTGATTAAATTGAAGTGAATTTACGCGCGAAATAAACTTTCGTATTTTCGGACGAAAATTTACCAGTTGCTATGTTTAACTAGACGTATTCCAAATATTAAATTTTTATTTCAAAATTTTATCGTCTAAAATTTCACAAAATTTCAACTAATTACGTTATTAAAACGGTTGAAATTTACGGGTCGTTACACTCTCCCCCACTCAAAACTTTTCGTCCCCGAAAAGGAACGAGGTAGGAGAATAGAAACAACCAGAAAGAAAAACAGATTTGAAATATAAAATAACAATTAATTTAAACCATATAAATTCAAATTTAAATTAATTGACATTTAATAATTGATTTAATCCATTTGATTTCACTAAAATCAATCTCAATTTCTTCTAAATTCATTATCTCATTATCCAATTATCCTCAGTTTACAATTTCTAAAACCATAAATTTGAATAATCCTTTATTATAATCATATTTTATTTTCACAATTTAAATTCTTCTATTCCAAATTATTATTAACTTTATTCCACTTAATATATCTAATCACATATATTTAACCCATATAAATTAATTTAAACCATAAAAGTTTCGATTTAAATAAATTTACATCTATTAATTTCTTTTAAGTTCAAGGTATTTTCATATGTTGATCAAATTTCAATTTATTAATTCTTTCAAAACAAATTTATTTCATTATTAACTGAGTTTTATTTATTATCCTATCTAACTCAATTAACATCTTTATAATCAAAATTCAGTGTATAACATTTATTATAAACACTCAAATTTTATTTATAAGTTCAATTCATCTTATATATTATCCAATTACATATTCAACTTCTGAATGATTTAGGTAAGTTGTATTAGAATGCAGTTGAACAATAAAATAAAATTTTCTCAATTCAATTATTCAAGTTTAAATATTTATTCCAAATTTTGGTTTTATTTATAATTAAAATCATCGTCCTTTAACAAAATTTAAGAATTAGATTTCCGATTAACTTTAAACAATTTAGAGATATATATAATATATTTATATCAAATCAAATTAAATTTTAAAATAAGATACTTATACATATGAATCAAATTATACTGAAGAAATTCAAATCAAAATATTGTTTCAAAACAAAACCGTAGCAAAGCTACAGAATAGTATCTCCACTTCGAAACTCGAAAATGAATGTCGATGATGCGGCCGCCATCACCGAAATTATTTTCCAGCGACAAAGAGAAGAGTACTGTTTTCACTATTTTAAAAATTCTTTGAAAACGATTTCTATTCGAAAATACTTCAATAATATATACTTTAAAATTTTAAAACCAAAGTTCCAAATCACCGGAAACTAAATTCTCAAATTTCTGAATTAAATTCATTTCAAATTCCAAATTAATTTATAAACCGTATTTATAAATTTATTTAGAATAATAAATGATAATCAAATATTATCATTTCAAACAACCAATTTAATTAACCTCTAAATTCCAGAAAATTTTACTTATATTTTTACAATATAATCAAACAAATTTGAAAACAATATTGTGTCAGTTTGCTCTGCTCAAGTGTTTTGGAAATCCTATCGATAGCGTTGATCAGACGAATCGATCGAAAACCCAAATCAACATCAGCAACCCAAACAACACAATATAGAAAACATTTTTAATATAAATTTACAAATACACTTCCTTGCTCGACGATACAGGGATGAATTTTCAAAATAAGGATAGGGTTTCAAATTTGATGGACTTAAATCAAAGAGAATTTTGATTCGAAGATAGGTTCGAAACAAGGATAAGATGATTAAATAACGAAATAGGAAGATGGATAAGTTTATTTAATTCACGGGCAACCTTAACCAGGTCGTCCGTAACTTCAAGAGTAAGATCGATTGCTGAATTCCGAGGTAAATCAACACTCGATCTCGAGAGATGGAATTTAAGTATAGCAGGTAATGGATAGCATCGTAAACCGAGGATACAGAAATCTCCGGTAAATCAATGCCAATTGTAAAGGAGTTTTGCTCCTTTACGAATCATTCGAAGATTGGCGAGACCGCCGATCTATTATAGAGATCATTCAAAATGGAGTTATGGGGTGCTCCAGAATTGGAAGAAGACGAATAGTGAGGGACACGAATGAATTTCGGAACCGAGGGAACGTTCCAAAATTCAAAGGAATTGAGTCAAAAGGATGAGATTGAAACTCGAATGAGAGTGATTCTGTAAATACATTTACCCTATATGTTGAGTTTTGCCTAGAGCTACCAAAGCTCTGATACCAACTGTAACGACCCGATATTTTGGACCATTCGCGTCCATTATAAGTGTATAGGTAGACACTCATGCCGGAGTTGAATTGCTCAAAATACCGCGTTGTTAATTTAAATTTGGCAAAACTGAACATATACAGTAAATAGATATAATCACAGATCACAGACACAGAGTAATAAATGCAGCGGAAATAAAAGAGATAGTAGTTCATGAAGCTACTATATGAATATATAAAAATACATCAGAGTTTACAACAGAAGAGTAATACGATACATCAGATACAAATCAGAATACATCACTGGAATCATCGAATACTGAAAGCAGAATAGATGGCTGGATCTTCAAGCAAAGCTCCAACTTCAAAGGTGAGCCTCGAAAACTGGTACACTCAGTCTGACCCGAGCGTAAAGCAAAAACACAAGACACTCGAGTCAGGATTAACATTCTTATATTAATAAATCCAACTCAAGTGAAATAACAATTGAAATACAAGTAACTCAAAGGATGTTTGGAATAACCATCCTTTAAGGATCCGTTAAACTATCTACTAGGTAGTAATGTATGCTAAGTAGATAATGTCTATCAGTAATATAAAGATATCAAAATAGGGTTAAGCAGGGCCCATACACCTCTTAACCTGTTTATTCCCAAAAGCATATACAAGACCGTAGTTTCCCCAAAACCGGAAGTCACCAGAGGGCAATCCATATACTAAAGGTACAAATCAAAATCGTAGTGGTCGCGAATAGGATAATCAGTATGACAAGGTACATGAGGCGATACCAACTAGGATACTAGTAGTTGCGTGATCCGGACTGATGTTGGGCATAGCAGCTACTACCCCAACACCGCGAAACAACACTCCCAAAATCGAGGGGTGCACCCAAATCGAATCACAAAAGTAATAGATATGGTATCGAAGAAGTGTGTCCGCTAGAGATGGCGAACCTCAATGGCCCGGCGCGGCTCCTGTTTTAGTCATGTCAGGGGTCATCCAAAATCGTTCTCTTTCTTCAATCAACGCGTTCATCAAAACCATCCACTTCGTTCTGGATCAACACTCCGCGTATAGTTATTAAAGTGGTTTCGGTTCAGATAGAGAGTATATCCATTACCGATCCCGGTCTCTTTAATAACTTTCGTAATTATTACACCGATTGGTCGTTTATATATTTCAAAACCAAATCAATTTCAATTTCAAATAGAATTCGTAAATCAACATTTCATTTGTCTTTCTAAAACAATTTCCAAATTTTCGTTTCAAAACTTCCAATTTTCCGTTTCAAAATCTTATAATTCAATTTCAATTTCTATTTAAAACAATTCAAATATTGATTCAAGTTCGTATATAAGTTTCATTCCGAAATCATTTAAATAAATTCTATTTAACATTCAAATCAATTTAAAATGATTAAATCGATTTCATTCAATATTCGTTAAGTTACTTTATCATTCAAAACAATTTCTATTAAATTTCCAATTCATTAAATCAATTCTTAAGTTCAACTTCATCAAATCAAAACTTACAATTTTGAATTAAATTAAATTCGTCAAATCATTTCTTTCAATTACAAGTCTTACATTAATTCCAAAAAATATCACATTTTATTTCTTGTTAAAGAAATTCAATTTCCCTATTTACTTACTTAAATGATTTCCAAACTTAATTAATAAAGAAACTCAATTTCAATTATTACGAAGTAAAATTCACTTATTCAAAAGTTCAATTTTTCTTATTAAAGAATTTCAATTCAATTTAATCATTTAATAATTCATTATTAAATAGTTCAAAACTTAATTATTAAATAATTTCAAAGTTTAATAATTTCAGACTTAATTATAATCTCAAACTTATTATTAAATCATTTCAAACTTAATTCAATCATTTCTCAAACTAAACAACATTCTTTCATTGATTACATTGTTAATCTTTTGTTTCAGATTATTAAATATTACCATTTTCCTTTCATCAAAATTTCAAATTTCAACTTCATTTCAAAACCATATTCTTTATTCGCATAAAATCTTCGTTTAATTTCAAATCAAATTATTGACCAATCGGGTTTTTATTTAATTTTCTATCCTAAGTCAAAGTTCAATTTGGGTATTTATCATTTCAACCCGATTCCAATTCAATTCAAAATCAAAACATATCAAAGGGAACTTGCAGTGTGATAGCTGGAATGGTGTCAAAGTAAATAAACAAGCAATAACACAATCAATAACAATCCAATAATCAATTTAAATAATCCCGAAATAACCGTATTAATTCGCATTGTTATTTGTACGAATTAATATAATTATTTCTAGAATCTACACCATCATTTCATGTAGATTAAAGATTATTACATTACAGTTTTTCACTTGTCATCTATTTACAATTTCATACATCATCAATTTAACAACATACATTCAGTGGTTCAAAATGTAATTAAACAAATCCTACGTGTCAATAAATTCAACAGTTAAAGGGGTCATATTATACAAATGTCATTTAATCAATTTTAACACATATATCAAATCTAACTATTCTACGTCAATTCAATTTCAAATTATTCACTTACATCATTAACAATTTAACGTCCAATATAAACATCAACAATCAATCAATTATCAGCCAAACTGTATTATCATCACATAAGTAATTAACAGAAAATGGTGTCAAATGTCACAGGTGAACTGATATAGGCAATGACATATATAACAGTGTACTTAACTAACAGCAGCATATTTCAATTGTCGTTTCAATTGAGATCAAATTTAATAAATAAAAGAACGTTAATCGTGAGTGAGTGCTCACCTTTCGAGGCTAGAGAGACTCGACAACAGAACAAGCTACGAATTCCAAAGCAAGCAAGATTGGCACGAAACGATGAACGAAGCTGTCAAATAGGAATTTGACGAACAAAACGAATCAGTTTGATATAATTGAAACAAGATATATGTATATACTATTATTAATATGATTATTTTATAAATCAATATTTAAATTAAGACGAATATTAAAATAATATATATATATACAAGACAGCCCAAACGCAACATTTCGAAACCATATACATATAACAAGCCTCGTTGAAGTTATTATTGTTATAATATATATATACTACATACATCGAAAGTATATATTTTATATTTTAAAATCAATACTCATATATATACTAGTTTAAAAATCAACCTGCTAGTATACTTTCATTCAAAATTGATACTGACGCTACAGACATACATGCACTGCCATACATGTATGTATCGCTCTACATAATATAGATAACTAATAAAATTTATAAACTGTATATATAATTACTAATAGAACACGGCCCACTTTCAAAGTATAATATATAAATAGGTAAGATACTTTATATCACAACATACGGTACATATTCCAATATAAACCCACTCATATATTACAGGCTTTAAACGTATATACCCCTGAAAAGTTCATATTCCAATACAACAGATTATACCTTTCGTTTAACAGATCTTATATAACAATATCTATCTCTTGAAATCAACACACACATATATATATTTCAAGTCAAACATATATATATATATATGTATAAATTATCACTTTAAATATATACTTACATATAACTGATCAAACAGGCCGTTTATAAACTTGTATACAACAAAAACAATTAACATATCACTTATATACCATTTGTGTAAACAGAACTCACATATACTAACAGATTTAGTAACTAATATATAAACTATATATATACACTAATATAAAACTGAAATCTAATATGTACATATATACTTCATATATATATATAACAACATCAATACTATAAATAATACATCCACCTTTTATGAACATAAAGTTTATATATATATAACCACAATTTGATTTATATAAAATGACATATACAAACCTATACACTAACTATATAAATGTATACTAAAGCATTTACGACACGTACCAGCGATGGGAAAATGTTAATGGAGCAGCTCGCAGGGAAGTAGTTCGGCAGGAAGGGAAGAGGAGCAATCGAAGGTGAACAATTTGCGGTGGCGGAGGACATGGGTGCGGCGGTGATGGGCAGTGCGGCACGTGGTGGGTCTCGACGGTGGCAGGGTGGCCGCAATAGGAGATGGAGATGGGAAAACGAGGGTATTAAGGCTCGGTTGTCGAGGAGGGCTGCTGGCTGACGTGAGTGAAAGAGGAGGAAGATCGGAGGAGGGGTGGAAGGCGGATCTCGACAGGCGATGGTTTTGGCGAGCTCTAAGAGGAGGCCGGTGAAGCAACGA
Source organism: Allium fistulosum (assembly GCA_030737815.1). NCBI lineage: Eukaryota > Viridiplantae > Streptophyta > Magnoliopsida > Asparagales > Amaryllidaceae > Allium > Allium fistulosum. The sequence continues at coordinate 368,351,812 of CM060902.1, read as the reverse complement.
AGGTGGTGGTCGTGAGTTTCAGGGAGGAGGTGAAAGAGTGGAGGAAGAAGCCACGTTTGGTTTGTGTTGTAGGCTGTTTTCATTTCCCAGTAAGAGAAGAGAAAAATGCCAAGATGGAAGGTGAAAAGGAAGAAGACGTGGGTGGCAGGCGAATGGGTTTTGTTGGCCAACATTTCTCTTATTTCAAAAATACGAATAGTAAAAATAATACAGAACGAAGAACCAATAAAGATTTTGAAAGTGGGAACGTCAAGAGGTGGAATTCAGAGAATAATAAAGTCTAACGTCTATCTATTTTCCCAAGACGGAGCAAATGAATGGACAGGGAACCAAAAGACTTTAAGACCCGTACCGATATGAAATCGTTTCTGTGGATTTCGCTACGAACCGGGCTTCAAATCACAGAAACAAATATACCGTAGAGATCAGCATGACGAGACGATCAAAACGGTATACAGATATCGATGGTACGATCATCCGATAAAAAGTCGATATCGGTACCAGAATGCTGCTATTTTGCAGAAAATAAGAACGACGGAGCAATAGATGTCCAAATTTGGAAAAACGACAAACTGGTATCTTGCTCAGAAGATGGTTTAGAATTTTTCTATGTAAAAAAATATTTTGGTTTCGGAAACATTTTATTTTCAATGCTTTTTAACTGATTAAATTGAAGTGAATTTACGCGCGAAATAAACTTTCGTATTTTCGGACGAAAATTTACCAGTTGCTATGTTTAACTAGACGTATTCCAAATATTAAATTTTTATTTCAAAATTTTATCGTCTAAAATTTCACAAAATTTCAACTAATTACGTTATTAAAACGGTTGAAATTTACGGGTCGTTACACAACTAAACCAATACTAATCTAAGTAAATATAGAATAAGCACACTAGGATTTTATACTGGTTCGGACCTCCCGTCCTACGTCCAGTCCCGAAGCTCCTCTTTGGAATTTCCTTTCACCAAATAACCCTCACTTCACCCGGAGGAACAGGTTTACAATAGTAGAGTTTCTTTGTCAACTATGTGTTCTCTATTATACGGATTTTGACTATATAGTACAATTGAAATTCCTATATCTCTTGGATGATTGAATACAATATTGTTCGAGAGAATATAGAAGTGTATGATCTCAGATTTTCAGATTGTATAGCAAGTGGCTGATTAGAACAAGAGATGATCAAGATAGAGAGTCGAGTTGTAAGGTAGTCAGGTGTGTTCTTTCTCTTGATTCCTGATGCTATATATAGTTGTAGATAGGTATGTTGAGTAGTTGCATCCATTAATGAGTGCTATATAGTTGCTTATGTTGATGATGAAGAGTTGCAGCGAAGAGAAGCGAAGACGTCTATTCAAATCTGGCAATTGAAGTTTAAATTTCAATCCCGAGTTTGAATTCAGACGTCTGGATGTTTGTATTAGACGTCTGAGCCTGTATAATTTTTGTTCCCGAGTTTGAAATCAGACGTCTGGTATTTGTATCAGACGTCTGGTAGTATATAATTTTTGTACAGGGTAGATTTTCAGACGTCTGGATGCATCTACCAGACGTCTGGTCTTGTCTGTTTTGTTGTTCCAGAGGATATTTTCAGACGTCTAACTTGCGCACTCAGACGTTTGAAAACTATGCATGTCCTTTTTGTGCATGTTTCTTGTTGCTTCTTTGATCTTAATCGACTTGTAGTCTCTTGTATTGTTCTTTGCACCTTGTTCTTGTCTTTCTAGTGATGTTGCTCTAGCAAGTTCTTGTATATATACATATATATGTACATTTGATTTTCATTGTATAGTTGTTGTCATTAAAACCATGGATTTGATTTCCTAACAATCTCCCCCTTTTTGATGATGACAACTATACAATGTACTTATATGTAATTTTTATAAATCTCCCCCTGAATATGTGCTTTCCATTATCTCTCCCCCTTTGTCATTATCAAAAAAGAATGAGGGAATCATATTTGCAATTTCCTTTTGTTTCTCCGAGTACCCGTAATAATTGATACCCACTTACTATGTTAGGGTCTGGGGGTTAGATCTTTGGAAACCATACCCATTTGGGTGTGGTTGAACATTTATAAATATAATTTTCATTATTAACTACCATATCAAAATAATCATCAATGTATTTTTCTCTATTATTCCAATTAACAGGAACCCAAATACTTAGATAATTTTTATTCATATTTCCGTTCAATGATTTTGTACTTCTAGAGAAATTATAAATATTATTGGCCATAGCAGTATTTGAATTTCTATAAGAATTTGATCTAGACTTTACTCGAAATTTAGTACTAGCACTAACATTTTTTCTATACATGAAAGTGTATCTAGTGGTATTTCTACGATCAGTTTTATTATATCCTAAACCACTTTTGTCATGTAAAGGTCTAGAACTAGATAAAATCATGTTTAAACCGTTTTGACCTTTTTTAAATTTTGTGATTTCAGTGTTAAGTTTATCAAATTTTGCTTTGAAGTCAAAATTATTATTTTCAAAAGAAATATTACTGTTTTTCAAAATATCAATTTGCTTGTTTAATTCAGAATTTTCCCTTTTTATCGTACAGTTCTCATTTTCGAGAAGAAAAATTCGAGATTCTGAATTATCTAAAGATGATTGTAATAAATCATTTTGTCTTTTCAAATCCGTAATTTCTTTTGAAAAAATTTCCTTTTCTTTATCAAAGATAGTATTTTTATTTTGCAAAACATTGATTTCCTCTAAAAGATCATTGTTTTTATCTTCTAATCGCTAATTTTCTTTTTGTAGGAAATCTTTTTGTGAAACAAGTTCTTCTACGGTATTTTCAAAACATTTAGTTTGTTTTATCAAAAAATTATTTTCCTCTTTTAAACTGGAAATTTCTTGCTCACAATCTTTTAACTTATCTAAAGCAATTCTATTAACTTTATTCAAGGTTTTACAATCTTTTAATAATTCATCATGTGCTAACTAAAGATTTTTATATAAAGAATCTAAGCATACCGATTGTGATCTGAGTTTAGCCATGAAGCATTTGTTTGTTTTCTCCTTTTATTCTTCTCTATTGCTCTTCCTCTTCCTATTGCCTTGAGTAGATCTCTTTATAGACATTTATTCTAGGATGTTGTTACGATCTCTGGAATCCCAGGCTCTGATATCAATTGAAAGTCTATAGGGTGGATCGTGTAGTGTATATGCAAGTATATGTGGCAAAATATATGATGCAACTAAACCAATACTAATCTAAGTAAATATAGAATAAGCACACTAGGATTTTATACTGGTTCGGACCTCCCGTCCTACGTCTAGTCCCGAAGCTCCTCTTCGGAATTTCCTTTCACCCAATAACCCTCACTTCACCCGGAGGAACTGGTTTACAATAGTAGAGTTTCTTTGTCAACTATGTGTTCTCTATTACACGGATTTTGACTATATAGTACAATTGAACTTCCTATATCTCTTGGATGATTGAATACAATATTGTTCGAGAGAATATAGAAGTGTATGATCTCTGATTTTCAGATTGTATAGCAAGTGGATGATTAGAACAAGAGATGATCAAGATAGAGAGTCGAGTTGTAAGGTAGTCAGGTGTGTTCTTTCTCTTGATTCCTGATGCTATATATAGTTGTAGATAGGTATATTGAGTAGTTGCATCCATTAATGAGTGCTCTATAGTTGCTTCTGTTGATGATGTAGAGTTGCAGCGAAGAGAAGCGAAGACGTCTATTCAAATTTGGCAGTTGAAGTTTAAATTTCAATCCCTAGTTTGAATTCAGACGTCTGGATGTTTGTATTAGACGTCTGAGCCTGTATAATTTTTGTTCCCAAGTTTGAAATCAGACGTCTGGTAGTATATAATTTTTGTACAGGGTAGATTTCCAGACATCTGGGTGCATCTACCAGACATCTGGTCTTGTCTGTTTTGTTGTTCCAGAGGATATTTTTAGACGTCTGACTTGCGCACTCAGACGTCTGAAAACTGTGCATGTCCTTTTTGTGCATGTTTCTTGTTGCTTCTTTGATCTTTATCGACTTGTAGTCTCTTGTATTGTTCTTTGCACCTTGTTCTTGTCTTTCTAGTGATGTTGCTCTAGCAAGTTCCTGTATATATACATATTTATGTACATTTGATTTTCATTGTATAGTTGTTGTCATTAAAACCATGGATTTGATTTCCTAACAAGAAGGGTATAGTAAAATCTGAGTCATAGTAGATAGATTAATATAGAGTGCAATTTTGTGCCCACAAAGTCGAACGGAACCCTAGTGAAACGGGTTAAGTGTTGAGTAAAGTGGATTATGCGATCCTAGGGTATGTCAAAGAGCACTGTAAGAAATACAGACCCACTGTCCTTGAGTGGATTCTGGTAAGGGCTTACAAAAGGCGCGGGGAAAAAACGGCACTGTATCGACTAGATGATATCATGATTGAACCAGAATCTCAGAGATCTCGTAGGCATATTCATATATAGGGACATGATATGAAGCAGCTTAAGAGGAAGGCAATGAAGTTGGTGATGGTTTAGTGAGGTGAAAGCAAAGGTGGTAACACTTGGGAGACCGAGGAGAGCATGAGAACTGCTTACCCGGAGCTCTTTACCTGGTGAGACATTCTGTTTATCGTTATCTTTCACATTTGTTATCACATTTGATGTTTGTATTAGGTAGTTTAGTACTCTGCATACTAAAGTAGGCATAGATATTATTTGCTGCTTATGTATGCATGTTCTATGTATGATATGCTTGCTAATAGTTATTAGGCATGCGGGATAGCTATATTAATTGACTTTACCTTATATGAAGGATCGTATAATATGTTTTTAAATCACAATTGGATTGTATGATGCTATAACTTTAGGAAATGTTGAGTGGTGATATTTTTTACCTTAGAAATTTTGTTGGATGGTTTTGACATTGAAAACTTATATGTCTATAGCTTTTAATGTTAGTCGAATTAGGGTCTAAAATCACTTCCAAATGAAAGATATTATGGTTTCTCTTTCCGAAGAGTAGTCAAAATAGCATTTTGGGCTTGTCATTTGAGAGAAGTCTACCTCGCTCGAATTTTAGTGTTAAGTATAGTATTACTAACATTCCATATACAAGTAAACAACATGTTCATTTTCACACAATTGTAACTCTCGTCCCTTCTTCCAAAATAATAGTTTTTCCAAATTCCTTGTATATAAGTTAGAAATGTTTTTAAAATGATATATGTGTATGTATGTATGAATTTATAATGGTTTATTTATAAGGTAAACACCACTGACCCACTTCCTAAGACATGAACCAAGTATTATCAACTCCCACTAGCAAAATCTATAAGCATACTCTAGATAATGGAGTTGATGTGCCCCTCCATGTGTAAACCTTCGAATTGTGCAACCTACTCCTTCTTTAGTCATTTTCTAATGTCGAGGTTACATTTGGCATCACTTCCAAATGAAAGATATTATGGTTTCTCTTTCCGAAGAGTAGTCAAAATAGCATTTTGGGCTTGTCATTTAAGAGATATGGCCACTTGAAGTTTGACAGATTTTATACAACTTAGTGGGTAAATAAAATTTGATTAATGTGACCCATTAACCCATTTTAGGATTGAGGTTAATAGCAGCCTCATCTAGTAGCCACAAACCATAATTTTTCTTTTCTAAACATTTCCTAACCTCCATAAATCTAGATTAGACCAAAATCCTTTATGTTCTTCACTCTAATTAGCCAAATCGAGTGATTAGTAAGTTATTAGCAAAGAAGATCGATGGGATTTCAAGATTTGTTGGTTTGGTGTGCATTGGGATCCGTTAAGTACTGTTCATCTCTGATTTGATTGGATACTTGCTATAACACCAGCCTTTTCGACTCTCGAATTTCAACACTAATACATCCACGGTATTCACGTACCGAACACCCAATTACTAGAAAGACTGATTGTTAGGGTAAAAGAAAAGAATAGAATAAGAAAGATGAACACAATATTAGAATCTCCAAGCGAAACAATAATATGTAATATCTCAAAAGTGTAGTACAAAGAGTTACTCCAACATACATGATAATCTTAGAGTTACAAAATCTAAGTAGTACTATCGCCTGCACAGTTATAACCACCTTACTCACAATAGTGATTACATACATACATAACAGAGTGCAACAGAAATGAAAATAGGTAGATAGATAGGTGGAAGCCTCCTGCTTATCTCCAGCAGCTTGAAGTGTCCAAACTAATTCCTGCTTACTCAGTTTACTCAAAAGTACCCGAGATTTTAAGGGAAAAATTAAACTACGAGTCAGACATAAATCTGGTATGAGAAACTTAGAAATGCATGTAAGAACAAAATAGTACTTTTGAGACCAACCGAATCATCAGAATGGTTATCCCCTCAAAAGAACCAAAAACATTTGATATTTACGTTAGGTGATATAATAGATAATGTCTAAGGTGTTAATATAAATCAAAAAATAGCTGTGATGCTTACATTAAACACACCATAATAATATTATAGTATATTTAAAACCGCCAGGGTACATTCGTATATGGATTTTCCATGGAGACCTCCTTGGTAAACTCAGACCAATCTCCACGACAAGGATCAGAAATAACCTTCCGAGCGTCGTATATCTCTAAATAAAATATACCATAAGGTAAACACCACTGACCCACGTCCTAAGACATTAACCAAGTATTATCAACTCCCACTAGCAAAATCTATAAGCATACTCTAGATAATGGAGTTGATTTGCCACTCTATGTGTAAACCTTCGAATTGTGCAACCTACTCTTTCTTTAGTCATTTTCTAATGTCGAGGTTACGTTTGGCATCTTTCGTACGAGTCTTCTTCACTCGAACCGAATCCAAATCATTCTTGGATACCCGCATCAGCCCATTTGACCAATGCTAATGCTGACCTCTCCTTGGAATTAATTTAGGAATTAGGATAGACAATTCACCTCTATAGCATAAGTCTGAAATGTTAACGCTAGCCTCTTCCTCGGACATGACCTTAGGATAGACAGTTCAACTTTATATCATTCCACTTCGACGACCTCTTCCAAAACTGACTCGTATACTAGTTTTGTAGTGGTATTCGGTAAGTAAAACACTTACTGATCCCGGACTCTCCAAAACCAATTGATTAATTTTCGGTTAACTCAATTTTGGTTCTTTTAAAAGTAAACGAACTATATAAAGAGGAGTCGTCCTTGGGGGATCTCATATACAAGTTCTTAAAGCTAGAGATGTTTCGTACTAATGCTCATCCCCAAGTGTTATTAAAGGTCATGAAGCCGCGAAGCTTTTAGATACTTCTTAAGTTATATTTGGTTAAGTTCGATAGCCGACTAATCGACAATTGAGTTTCAAAGCGATTGCGTATGGAAATCAAGTTTAGTATACTTAACACGTTTCCGACATTCCAACATAACTATTCCCCGATCAAGAGGGAAGTTAGTAGGTTGGAGCACTATTGCTATTATCTTTACTCAAACATCAATATTTACTCTCAAAAATAGAGAAGTCTACCTCGCTCGAATTTTAGTGTTAAGTATAGTATTACTAATATTCCATATACAAGTAAACAACATGTTCATTTTCACACAATTGTAACTCTCATCCCTTCTTCCAAAATAATAGTTTTTCCAAATTCCTTGTCTATAAGTTAGAAATGTTTTTAAAATGATATATGTGTATGTATGTATGTATTTATAATGGTTTATTTATAAAGCTACTATATTTAATAGAATTTAAAATAAACTTAAAGAAGAAAAGTGTAACAAAAACCTTTTATACTGTAATAAAATATTAAAATAGTTTTATAAAGTTATATATATATAATACCTTTTAAACAACTTATAAATAAGATATAAATAGTTATATGAAATATTAATTTAAAAATAATTTCTTAATATTGATTTAAAACCTTTTTCTATTTTAATAGAGTAAACATGTTTTATAAATATAATAGGAAAATCTTTACATATGCTCTATTACATATATAAGCAAGAAACACAAGGGTAAAGCGAGATAAATACAATAATTTCAAAGTGGTTCTATTGCAACTATCACTATAAAGGCAATATGAATATCTACTCTATTACATATGCTCATTCAATAGTCAAGTCCAATCCAATACAATATGCCATTATATATGCACAAATATACAAGTCCAAGTCACAATCCATCGAATTTGCATATGCACAAATAAACAAGTCCAAAGTTCAATATTACATATGCCATTATATACACCAATACATATGCCAAATCAAATTGCCTTCCAAGGCACAACAATATACACAACCAAAATGCTTTCCAAAGCATAACAAATTAAGTTTATAACTTTAAGTAGTTAGTGTCTATTATTATAGTTTATAACAAGCAACTTATCAAGTTTATATTTTTCATTCAAGGAGTGAGATAACTGACTTTTAAACCAAACTCCAAGCCAGCACTTCCTAGCACAACCTTGTAACAACACCATAACTTCCTACCTTCAGCCCAAAAGCTCACTTTAAGGCTAGAATAAGCGTTAATAGTTCATGGCCTTGAATAAACATAACCAAGGCAAGATTTTTCCTTATTTGGGTATGGCCTTGAGGTGGGGAGAGAGACGTGCTTTACTTCTTCAAGTTCCAAGATGATGGAATGATGTTATATGCTATTCAATGATGATAGCAAGAGTTTGAAGAAGTATAGACTTATTTTAGGAGTTTCTTTGATTCAAGAAAAGTTTGTAGAGATAAGAGTGAAAGAGTTGTGACTTTGAGTTATGAATTTACAAAACATTCAACAGACCCTTGCACATGCTTTTATATACTTGGAAAGTAAGTGGAAAATGACCACATTACCCTCCTTGGCCGGCCACCTGCCTTGCCATGCCCATGCTTCCACTTTCTCCACTCCATACTATGAGAAAGTCCTCCTTGATTTGCTACTTAAAACCCTTCTACTTGTCTCCCTCTGGAAGATATAGTTTAATTAACTTTTGCTTAAGAAGTTAAGTGATTTAAATTGTTGTAATTGTCTCTATATGTTATCATAGAAGTGTAAAAGTATTCAAACAACTTTTATCTAATAAAAAGTAAATTTTTGATAAAACTATTTTCAGTTACATTATCAATATTTCTTTAAAAATATATTTTTGTAAACACATTTCAAAATTAAGTTTTCTAGCATTATTTATTTATTAAAAAGTGTTTATTAAGGTTACAAAATCACATATTTAACACTTAATCATTTTTCAGATATTCAAAGACGAAGTGTTCGAAATTACGGGTCGCCACATTCTTTCCTACTTAAGACATTTCGTCCTTGAAATTCAAACAAGAACGACCCAAAAAATATATAGAAGAAACAATGCGTATATAGAATACTTCGCAAACTACATACAAACTAGGATACAAGCTAAGTGACTCCACCACAAGTGGTGAGTACACTACAAAAGATACGATACAACATAAACTGCTAACCAAACAACAACTAAGGATATGACTCTCTAATACTATCATCTGTCTCCCAAGTGCAATCTCAAACATCCTCGCTTCACTGGACTTCCATAACCTTATTCCTCAATCTCTTCATATCATGGTCAACAATACGAATATGTTGTCTCACAATGGTCAAGTCAGACTCAATCTCTAAGTCCTTTTACTACAATGGCTCAATAATCAAAGTATGATCATGTACATACTTACACAGATGGGATACGTGAAAAACATCATGCATACCCGACAATCTAGTAGGTAATTCGAACCTATATGCAAGGGTACCTATGCTCATGAGTATCAGAAAAGATCCAATAAAATGAGGAACTAACTTCCCTTCCTTTCTAAACCGCACTACACCTCTCATCAAAGAAACTTTGATGAACACAAAGTCCCCAACCAAGAACTCCAAATCTTTATGCCTTACATTCGCACAGCTCTTTTGCCTACTCCGAGCTACCTTCAAATGCCTCATAATCTCTGCTACCTTATTTGTGGCCTCAAAAATCATATATGGTCCAAACACTAAGCGATCTCTCGGTTCCACCTAAAAAGATGGAGACCTACAAGGCCTTCCATACAATGCTTCAAAAAACATCAGCCCAATGCTTGCTTGATAACTGTTATAATAAGAAAACTCAACAAGTGGCAAATGATCCTCCCATTAACCTCCAAAGTCTAGAATACAAGCACGAAGTAAATCCTCCAAATTATGATTCGCTCTCTCAATCTGTCCATCCATCTGAGGGTGATAAGCTGTATCCAAAATCAGCTCCATCCCAAGTGCATCATGCAAACCCTTCCAAAACTGACTCATGAAGATCGGATCTCGATCACTCACGATATCATATGGAATGCCATGAAGTGTAACGATCTCTCTAACATACAACTGAGCCAAACTGAAACCCGTTCTTGTTGCCTTCACCGGTAAGAAGTCTGTACTCTTGATCAACCTGTCAAAAATAATCCAAATTTCTTTATTATTTCTCCTTGGTCTGGGTAACCCATCGATAAAATCCAAAGAAATCTGCTTCTATTTCCACTTCAGAACCTCAAGTGGCTGAAGCAATTCTATTGTCTTCTGGTGACTGCTCTCAACCTACTGATAGTTAGCATATCTACTCACAAGTGTAGAAACGTCTCTTTTCACACCTTTCCATAAGAAAGTATGTCTCATGTCCTGATACATCTTAGTGAACCATGGATGTATCGTCAATCTAGAATGATAACTCTCTATCAGAACCCCCTGTCTAATACCGTCAACATTCAGAACACACAACCTACTGTTCATCCTCAAAATGCCGCAGTCATCTACCCCAAATCCTTGCCACTTCTACAGAGTAACATTCTCACTAACGGTTTTAGCTATCCGAGCGAGATGAACATCCCTCTGCTGATTACTCTCAATGCAATGAATAAAAGTTGAACGAACCTCCACATTAGCCATAATCACATATCTCCTACTCAGTGAATAAGCTATAACATTAGCTTTTCCTGGGATATACAAAATCTCAAGATCATATGCCATGAGAAACTTTAACCAATGGTACTGTCTCAAGCGAAGTCCTTCTGGGTGAAAAGATATTTCAAAGTTTTAAGGTCCGAATATAGCTCAAACTTCTCACTTAGTAAATGATGCCTCCACATCTTCAATGCAAAGATCACTGCTAATAGCTCTAAGTCATGCGTCGCATACCTTGCCTCATGCGGCTTTAGCTATCTACTGGCATAAGCAACAACCTTCCCATGCTGCATCAACAGAACATCTCACCCTGCTCCAAAAGCATCAATGCAAATAGTAAGACCCTCACCTCCATCCGAAAAAGTCTAAGCGGGGGCGCAAGTCGATCTTCTTTAGCTCCCTAAATGCTAGCTTATATTTCTATGTTCAAACAAAATTCGATGTCTCTCTTTGTCAAATTCATAAGTGGTGAAGTAATATTGAAGAAATCATGAATGAATCTTCTATACTAACCAACTAACCCCAAGAAGCTACGAATCTCCAGTGCGCTTTCAGGCCTCTTTCAACCTTGAACAGCCGTAACCTTCGCTGGATCCACAAAATACCATCTCTAGAAACAACGTGCCCTAAGAACCTTACCTCCGATCGCCAAAAATGACATTTCAAAAACTTTGCCTTCAGTACATGTCCTCTCAATGTCTCCAAGACAATTCTCAAATGGAAAGAATGCTCCTACTTGGTCTTGAAGTAAACCAAAACATCATCAATGAAAACAAGTACGAATTTGTTCAACACGTCCCGAAAGACATGGTTCATCAAATCTGCGAAATAAGCAGGAGCATTTGTTAGTTCAAATGGCATAACTAACCACTCATAAAAACTATCAATCCGGAAAGTTGTCAAGAGCACACTTTGTTTTGCTACCCTCAACTGATGGAAACTGGTGGCAAGATCAAGCAGAGAAAATACCCAAGCTCCATGAAACCGATCAAACAAGTCATCAATCCTTGGCAGGGGATACTTGTTTCTAATAGTCCAATTGTTGAGCTTGCGATAATTGACATAAAGCCTTAATGAACCGTATGCTTTTGTAGCAAATAAAATGGGCGCTCCCCAACTCGAACGGCTAGCTCGAATCAAACCCTTATGTAACAAGTTGCTAATGTAGTTAGCTAGCTCCACCTTCTCCTTCGAAGATAACATATGCATAGGAAATACAATAGGCTTAGCGTCAGGAACCAAATTAGTATGAAACTTGATTTCACGATGAGGAGGTAAACCAGAAACCTCCTCGAACATATCAGAAAATTCCCGAACAATAGAAATATACTTCAATTCTTCATCCACCACATCGAGGGAACAAAGGAAACCACTCATAAGAGAACTAGACTCTTCACAAGATAATGTATGAACCGCCCTCCCATTCTTTAATACTACAATCCGCTTATCATAATTCAAGATGGCATGATTATGAGATGTCCAATCCATCCCCAATAAAACATCAAAACCGAGAAAACCAAGAATTAACATATTGCATGGAAGGAGTCGATCAAAACAAGAAATTGAAACTCCTTCACATACCATATGAAGATTTGCGGAACCCCCTACCGAGTTTGACACACAAATAGAATCATGAACCATAACTGGTTCCAGACCAAGTCTATCAACAAGGCTATGAGAGAAAAAGCTACGAGAAGAACTATATCAAACAGACGTGAATAGGAATGCCATAAATAGATAGAATACCTTCCAGAACCTTCTTCCCCTTAACTGCTGCTAAAGTAGAAGGTACTGCAGAACTAGCAAAGATCCTAGGTTTCTCTTCTTTCTTGAACATAGGACAATCTCTAGCAAATGACCAGCCTGATGGAAAATGTAACACCCCTACAATTCAAATTGAGGCGCTTTCCCTACCGGTGCCTTAACCATATGCCCTCCTCCAACTGGTCTACAGTTCTCTACAAAATTACCCTTCTTCCCATATTTATGACAAGCAAGGTGGGGAATATCTTCAAAGGCTGAAACTTCCAATTATTATTCCTAGTTGGTACAGAAATAAGAGGCTTTGATGCCAAGCCCTCAAACCTCAAATCCATGTTTACCAAATTCACAAAAGACCCTATAAGGTGATTAGTGATGTCCTGCTATAACTCAAGACGTATATGTGCCATAAACATCTTATTCTTCTTCAAAGTCATGTATATCAAATCAGGCCCAAATCGACATATTGCGTTAAAGTTATTTTCATACTCCGCAACAGTCATAACACCTTGCTTTAGATCCAAGAAGCTCCTAAACAACATAGTCTTACCAGCCTACGATACAAACTTTCTCTCAAACTCCTCCTTAAATTGCATCGGAGCATCAATTGTAATACAACTCCATTAATCCTTGGTTGCATCAGAAAGATAACAGGATGCCAGATGATGCTTCATAGCACCACCCAACTCCAAATCCCCAAAGATCCTCTCACATAAACTCAGCCATGTCTGCACCTCAATAATTGTCTCGATCCTACTGAATCTCCGACCACCCAACCTCTCGAAATCCTGACAATGTGAAGCAAAATTCATTTGGGGGCTGAACTTGCACCACTTCTTCTGCCACATTCACCCTAGATTTGGCAATATGAATAGTGTTCCTTTGAGCTCGAGCCCTACCATTGGTGATTGTACTACCTCTACCACTTCTACCTCTACCTCTTCTAACATTGGCAGCATGAGTACTCATATTTTACTACCTAAATTTATAGTAATACATCTTTAGAATACTTCAAGATATAGTTATTTCAAATAAAAGGTTACTAAGAAAAGATCACTTAGAAAGGGATTTTTTAAGAAAACATTTTAAAAGTCTAGTTTTGAAACTAAAAATATTCTCTCATATGTATAATACTCTCGACTCATTCTAGGGCATTACTTATCCTCTCTACTAAGCCATACCTAACCAAAGTCAAGGTATTCGCTAACCTTGAGCTCTGATACCATGATGTAATTACCGACCTTTTCGACCCTCAAATGTCGACACTAATACATCCACGGTATTCCTGTGCCGAACACCCAAGTGTCAAAAAGACAGATTGTTAGGGTAAATTAAACAAAAAATAGAACAAGAAAGAACACAATATCAGAATATCACAATCAAGATGATAATATATAATATCTCAAAAGTGTAGTACAAAAGGTAACTCCAACATACATGATAATCTCAAAGTTACAAAACCTAAGTACTACTAACAGCCTGACAGTTATAACCGCATGTCCTCATAATGATGATTACATACATACATAATAAAGTGCAACGAAAATGAAAATAGGTAGATAGATAGCTAGAAGCCTCTAGCTCATGTCCAGCACCTTGAAGCGTACAAACTAATTCCTACTTAGTTAGTCTACTCAAAAGAGAGTACCCGAGGCTTTAGGGAAAAAATTAAACCTTGAGTCATACATAAGTCTTGTATGAGAAACTCAAAAATGCACGTAAGCAGAAAACAATACCTTTGAGACCAACCGAATCACCAAAATGGTTAACCCCTCAAAAGAACCAAGAACATTTGATATTTACACTACGCGATATAATAGATAATGTGTAAGGTATTAATATAAATCATAAAATGGCCGTGATACTTACATTAATCACACCACAACAATATTAGAGTACATTTAAAACAGCTAAGGTACATTCGTATATGGATTTTCCGCAGAGACCTCCTTAGTAAACTAAGACCAATCTCCATTAATAGGATCAGAAATCACCTTCTGAGCATTATATATCTCGAGATAAAATATACCATAAGGTAAACACAACTAGCCCATGCCCTAACACGTGAGCCAAGTATCATCAACTCTGGCTAGCAACATCTATAAGCATACTTTTGATAATGGAGTTGAAATACCTATATGGGTTAGCTAAACCCCTGGATTGTGCAGCCTACTTGTATTTAGTTATTCTTCCGATGTCGAGGTTACATTTAGCATTTTTCACATGAGTCTTCATCACTCAAACTGAATCCAAATCACTCTTGGGTTCCTGCATAGGCCCATTTGATAAATGCTAATGCCGACCTTTCCCTTAGATTTAACCTTAGGATAGACAGTTCAACTCTACATCATAAGTCTGGAATGTTAATGCTGACCTTTCCCTCGGATTTAACCTTAGGATCAGTTTAACTCTATAGCGTTCCACGTCGATGACCTCTTCCAAAACTGACTCGTACACTAGTTTTAAAGTGGTATTGGGTAAGTAAAACACTTATCGATCTCAGATTCTCCAAAACCAATCGACGAATTTCTAGTTAACTAATCGACGAATTTCTAGTTAACTTAATTTTGGTTCTTTTAGAAGCAAGTGAACTATATAAAGAGGAGTCCTCTTCGGAGGATCTCGTACATATAAGTTCCTAAAGCTAGAGATATTTCATGCCAACGCTCCTTTCTAGAGGTTCTTAAAGGGTATGAAGCTATGAAGCTGTTAAATACTTCTTATGTTATATTTGGTCAAGTTCGATGATTGACTAATTGACTATTGAGTTATGGAAATCAAAGTTCGTATACTTAACACGTTTCCTATATTACAGCTTTACCATTTCTAGGTCAAGAGGTAAGTCGGTATGTTGGAGCATTTACTCGAACATCAATCTTGAATCTTACAAATAGAAAAACCTACCTTGCACTTTTAGTATTAAGTATGGTATTAGTAACATTCTATATGCAAGTAAACAACCATGTTCATTTTCACAAAATTGTAACTTCTTGTCCCTTCTTCGAAAATAATAGTTTTTCAAAATTACTTGTATATAAGTTAGAAATGTTTTTCAAATAATATATATATATATATAAAATGTATGTATGTATAATATTTTATTTATAGAGCTACTATATTTAATAGAATTTAAAATAAACTTAAAGAAGAAAAGTGTAGCAAAAACACTTTATACTATAATAAAATATTAAACTAGTTCTATAAAGTTATATAAACATACATAATACCTTTAAAATACTTATAAATAAATTATAAATAGTTATATAAAATCTTACATTAAAATAATTAGTCTATATTGATTTAAAACCCTTTTCTATTTTAACAAAATAAACATGTTTTATAAATATAATAAGAAAACCTTTATTGTAAAATTTCAAAATATATTATTTAAATATAAATATATATATATATAAACTTCAAACTCCTTTTAAAATACTTGTATACCTTTTGTAAAACTCCTTTGCAAAGATTTTATAAAATATCTAAAGACAATAACATTTTATACCTTGCGAAAAACATGTTTTTTCAAAGTGCATCCATATCGACTATCGCTATATGGACCATAACTTTAGTAACTTTGTTTGATAAATTAAATAACTTTTCAACTTAATTTCTTACTATCTTTTATACAACTATAAGTGTAGTAAATAGATAAAACATATCCTTTGAAAATATTTATAAGATATAGTTTAAAAAGTAAGGTAGAAGAGAGGGGATTCAAAGTGCGTCTATAGCGACTATTGCTATACGAACAATTCGATATTCAATTTAAATTCAAACTTCATTCACTCACATATGCATATGTAATTCTCAATTTCAAATCACATTTCAAGAAAGCATGGAATAACATATATAAGCAAGAAACACAAGGGTAAAGCGAGATAAATACAATAATTTCGAAGTAGTTCTATAGCGACTATCACCATAAAGGCAATATGAATATCTACTCTATTACATATGCTCATTCAATAGTCAAGTCCAATCTCATACCATATGCCATTACATATGCTCATTCAATAGTCAAGTCCAATCTCATACCATATGCCATTACATATGCTCATTCAATAGTCAAGTCCAATCTCATACCATATGCCATTACATATGCACAAATATACAAGTCCAAAGTCCAATTCCAAGTCACATTCCATCGGATTTACATATGCGCAAATAAACAAGTCCAAATTCCAAAGTCAAATATCACATATGCCATTACATAGAAAATACATATGCCAAATCCAATTGCCTTCCAAGGCATAACAATGTACATAATCAAACTGCTTTCCAAAGCACAATAAATTAAGTTTATAAGTTTAAGTAGTCGGTGTCTATTATTATAGTTTATAGATAGCAATTTATCAGGTTTATATTTTTCATTCAAGGAGTGAGATAATTCACTTTTAAACTTAACTCCAAGCTAGCATTTCCTACCAAAACCTTACAACAACACCATAACTTCCTACCTTCAACCCAAAAGCTCATGTCCAAGGATAGAATAAGCCTTAACAGTGCATGGCCTAGGCTTAAAATGGCTTGAAATGCACACGTACATAGCAAGATCTTGCCTTATTTAGTTACGACCATGACGTGGGGAGAGAGATGTGATCCACTTCTTTAAGTTCCAAGATGATGGAATGATGTTATATGCTATTAGTTGAAGAAGTATAAACCTTTTTTGGAGTTGCTTTGATTCAAGAAAAGTTTGTAGCGATAAGAGTGAAAGAGTTGTGACTTTGAATTGTGAATTTGCAAAACCATTCAAGAGTTATAAACTTGGAAAGTAAGTGTAATATGACCATATTACCCCCTTTGTCGGCCACCCCTTGCCATGCCCATGCTTCCACTTTCTTCACTCCATACTTTGAGAAAGTCCTCCTTGATTTGCTCCTTAAAACCCTCCTACTTGTCTCCTTCTAGAAGTACTTAATTCAATTAGTTTTTACATGGGAAGTTAAGTGATTTAAATTTTTGTAGTTGTCTCTATATGTTATCATATAAGTGTAAAATAATTCAAATAACTTTTATATAATAAAAAGTCGATTTTCGATCAAACGATTTCTGGCCACATTGTCGATATTTCTTCAAAGTATATATTTTTGTAAACACATTTCAAAAAGTTTCCCAGCAGTCTTTATTAATTAAAAAGTGTTTATTAAGGTTATAAAATCACATTTTTAACGCTTAAACATTTTTCAAAAGTTTATATATTCAAAGACGAAGTGTTTGAAATTACAGATCGTTACATTCACCATTTTGGATAGGTAGTGGCTTATCCTTCTCACTTTACTATACTCTCTTATATAGTTAAAATGATGTTTTAAGGCGATTTCAAATGTTAAAACAAATTTTATGCTAGATCTAACCTTAACATCAATTTTTAAAGTGGTCTTAAAAAGGGAAATGTTAATTTTGATTCGTTTTTGGGTGTTTGACCGTACTGGTCGTCATATTCTATTTTGATAGATTTAGAATGATAGATAGTTGGGATGTTGTTTGTATAGCTTAGAAATAATATTTAAACATTGAATGATGCTTGCATATAGCTGTTTATATGTATTTAGATGCAATTTGATGCACTGAGTGACCGATACGCACTTGAGTGTGCAAAGTCGTTCAAAATGTGATGTTACTATTTTTGAGCATTCATGAAGGCCTGGGGATGTTGTAATCTTGATCGCAAGTAATATGAGTTGGAAATGATTGAGTTTTAGGAGTGGTCGGTGGTGGACCCCTAAGAATTTTTTGGGTAATACGACTTCGGGCTGTAATTATAGTGCTTTGGGGTTGTGTGGTGGGAACTTCGAGCCAAATTATGGAAGACTTTGATGCTTAAAGGATTGGGCATAATGTTTGGATTTTCAAAATATAGCAAATGTTTTGATAAGTAATATGCTCAGTATCAACCATTTATGGTCGGTGATGAGAGGCCTACTCGAAATATTTTGAAGGTAGCACTTGGAAGCTTCGGGCTAGTGGTATGAAGACTTCGGTCGCGATATGTTTGACTTTGGGCTCCAGGAGGTGTTGCTGCGAGATTTTGAGTTGGTTAGTACTTAGCCAATATTAGCTAAGTACCAATGAAAAGTGGTCGGCACCTTCCATTATGGCAGGACCCGAATCAAGGTGAATTTTTAAAGGGGCCTAGGGGTTTGTACCATGATCAATTGGGTGCTTGTATGGTATTTGGTTTTGAGAGTTATGACCTTGCAAAGAGTGGTTTAGTTTGTGAAGCAAAGTTGGTGATTTTGGACTTGGTGACGATGGCTCTATGAATTTAGTTAGATGTCTAGAGTTGTTTCGGACTTTGATGTATTGATGGGGTGAATTATTATGCTTGAGTACTATAGGTGAGAAGAGTATGTGGACTTGGTGATAGTCCGTGGAGGCACATTTGATCTGAAATGATTTGATAGGACTTGGTGTGTTTTGTTATTGGGTTTCGTGAAGAAGGGATCATTGATAACTCCAGGTGTGATAAGTATTTTATAGAGGAAAGGGTATGTGAGGATGCTCATTTGTGTACCTTGGACCTTGGAGATGGTACGGCCTACCTTAGTGATAGCAGTACCTTGGTGATGGTACGTGATCAAACATCGAATCCATTTGACATGGTTAGAGACTATGCAGGACCTTGGTAATGGTCAGTGCGAAGTGAGAACTTGGTGATGATATAAGAACTTGGTGATGATGCGAGACCTTGGTGATGGTAGAGGTGAAGTAGGACTATGGTGACAGTTGTTGTGTGCATTTACTATATTCTTGCTATGATTGAGGAATGCTGCTTGATTTTGATGGAAGTCTCACGACGTAGGTACTATTGAGCAAGGGACCCTGACACCCACATTATATTCAGTGAAGTATACCCTTATGATGATGATGATGATGATGATAGTGTAGCATATATTGTGCTATGTGCTAAACTATTGGATGTATGGACATGCCAGGTGTGACTCTTCATACTCGGTGTCTGATTTACTATATCAACTTTTATAGTACCTTGAGATTATTTATCGCTCACACCAGATGGTTGTCTGACTTGAGGTTTTATGCTTTGCATCTTATTATCTTGGTACTCTTAAATGAGTAGACTAGGTAGTAGTTCTAAGGTTAGCGCATGGAGTTGCTCAGTGGACGAGTAGATGGCTGGGCTTATCTATATTTATATTTTGGAGCTTATTACTATTTTGTTGCGTAACACTGTGAAGCTTTATCAATACTTTACTTTTTTATAGACAGTACATTTGGATTTATTATTTAATGTATAAACTCTATTATCTATGTATATAACTACGATGAACCTGTTGCACTCAGATTATGTGGTGCATTTTAGTTATTATTGTCTTGCATTATTTTATATCTTTGATGATTTTTATATATTATTCTTACATTGTGAGATATATGACAGGTTTATTTATTCAAGTTCGACGGTTTTGCCCTTGAAAAACGTCCTACATCGACTGCATACCGTTATAGCTCACTCTACATGTTATATTTGGGTACCAGGGGTATAGGGCCATCATTACACTACTACTGGAACAATTTGAGAATTCAATATGATAAAGGTTATATAATTTTACTTGATACTATCTTCACCGTTACTTGTTGGAATACGGTTTGAAAGGAACCATCAAATGTTTAATAATGTTAGTATTCCTAATAATATAATTTACGCTATTACGCCATTCAATTATAATTTTATTTCAAATCCTAGATATAAATTAGCCAAAAATGCTTCCTTCAGGGGATTCCTTCATAAAATGTAACAACTCGCACCTCTAAACACACTGATTTGAAGCCCAAAAATGGCATTTGAACTCACGTCGTGCCAAGGAGTACAAAATATTAGGGTTTTAAGGTTTGCATGATACAAAGACAAATACAATTATAATGTATTATACACTATCAGAGCATACAACGGAAGAATATAAAATATAAGTATGGAAAATAATCTAAAACAACATAGTCTTAAAATAACCGTAGTCTATACAAGTTCTGATAAAATAGAGTCCAAATGATAATACAACATAGTGTGGATAATAAATATAATATAAGGTATAGAGGGGAATAAATATTTCTTCAGAACGCCAAGCCACTTTCTCCACACACCTCATCCTGATTACAAAGCTACTGCCCTATCCTTCTGTGATAGATATAAAAAAGGGAAATATAGGGGATCAAACAAAGTCTAGTGAGTGAATTATATCACTAGTGGTATGGTGTTAAAAGTAACTAAAGTTTAGTTATAACCTACGCAACATAGGAGTATTCCATTGTGTGTGTGTGTTATTCATATATAATTAGTTATTCTGCATAATAGGTTGAGTATCCTTAATGTGCCTAAATCCAACTATGGTTCATGGTTGTTTCCACTCACAGGTGGTACATACTGGAACTGAATAATCTTAGAAATATCTAACGTGCATGGTTTCGACAATGGATCACCTATCTATACATTAAGTTTACATTCCCAATCATAACCACTTTTCTATACATTGGGTTCACATTCTCTATGATAGTCATTTGAGTTGCACCTAACTGGGTATGCCTTACCATGCTAAGCCTACATATTCGTGTTAACAAGCCTGGTGTAATCTTTTTTTGTTAACAATCCCAATAATAACTTGTCACTTAAGCATTAAGTAACCTCCTTGTTAGATACCATATCCTAAGCCCTATATCATTACACAAGTAGCAAAAAAGGTGGATTAAACAGATGCAATTCCTCTGTAGGATTAACAGATCTTACCACGACGAACGCCTCCATTTACTCTTTCCAGCTTTCACCAACAGGTGATTAGGACCGGCTATGAATGTTATAAGATTCTAATTACGATGAAATTGCATGCTCTGTTGAGTGTCACATTTAACAACTTCATGAAGTGAGAGCCAAGGACATCACCAAGTTTGATACTTTTCCAACTTGCTGCAAGATTCCATTTAGCTACGTGAACCCCTGAAAGACAAGGAAGTGGGAACAAGTTTCCCCGATCCATCCAACAAGGCATGTACTGTATCTAGGTTCAACCTAGGCTTGGTGCAATAATTCATACGTCTAATCCTCTATAAAAGAAATTGTTATAGCATTTAGATGCCTAATTCCTTATTCAGATATCTGACTCGGATTTCAGATATATGAATAAGGGTTCAGAAGTCTGAATCTAGTCGGTTTTAAATTGACTCCTTTCTATTTCGTATTTTCTGAATTTCAGGCGTCTGATTATTAGTTTGGATGTCACAATCAATGTTTTCATATCTGTTAACTTATTCATTTTGATTGTTTTGTTCATTTTCTTCATGGATACAAATATGTGTTATATTCATTTTTTAACAACTATTTTTGCACAATTTATATTGTTTATACACAATTTTAAGTAGTTTATCTTATCAATTGCTTATAACATTTCAGCCAATTATCCACATGTATTTTAATCGATTACCTATGTTTATTGAAAGTTAGTCGTGCTAATATCTATGTAAATTCAAAGGGGTATATGCATTTACTTTCTTATTTACTAAAATCAATCCAAACTTGTTATACAAAATCAGATCTATAAAATTAGAGGTAGTTTCAATTTAATTTACCCTTCCCTCTCAAATTACAATGATTATTTTATTGATTCATTACCTAGGCTTTCCAATCTTTTCAATTCATAATTTTTTTGAATATACTTAGGAGAACCTAACGGACCGGTAACCTTCTAAGGGGAATTAAATTATGCCTGTCTGCTTCAAACTCTTGGTTTCTATAACCCCCGAGCTCTATTTTTTGCAAGAATGTGTGCAAGACATGGCTCGAACCTGGATCTACTACCAGACCTAGGCACCCCTTTTCCATTGTGCCACACCAGCGGACCTCAATTCACAAATATTTTTGAAATATGAAGTATTGATTTGGATTAAAAATCGTATTTTTAGTTCTAAGAAGGTATATAAATGAAAATTTACTACTTATCTACATCACAGGCATTTCGTAGATAAATCCACTCACCTAGAAGTGTTTTTCAAAGAAATCCTTTTCCTAACCCGATTTGATTTGATATCTTTCTTCTTCAGTTCTTTGATTTGTTTGTGCTTCTCCTTTTCTTGCTCTTTCGATTTGACTCTCTCTCTCTCTCTTTTAATTTGATTTTTCTTCTTTTATTTTTTATATATAAATTTAGAGAGGAGATTAGAAAGTGATGTTTGATTGAGGAATTTTGAGGAGGAGGAAGAAGAAAGGATCGTACAGAATTAGAGAGGAGGCAGATAGAATTAGAATGAAAGGAGTGAAGCTTGGATTTATATTTGTAAGTGTATTCTAGGTTTAGGAAATTTTTTATTTATTCATATATCACTTATCCTTAGATATACGCAAAATTACTTTCCTTTTATTTCCTTAAAAAATAATGTTTACATTCTACCAATTAATGTCATTATTATAATTCAATTCAATACCATTTATTAATATTCTATGTATATATTACTATTGATAGTTGTAGAGAATCATGGATTAATCTTCAAACGTATGCGCGTGCACACACAGATATATGTGTGTGTACATTGACATTAATTAGGAGCCTTGCTCTTTATTAGTAATTTCTCAATCATTATGTATTTAATTAGTATTGACCTTTCCAAATTCAGAAATTGGTTTTACCCTTATTCTTTACAAATAAAAAGATAATATATATTCCCTTAAGAAATATGTTCTTTTCATAACTATATTGTTGCTTCTCTTTTTAAAATATGTCATGTTTCTTTCATTAAATGCATTCTTTCTATAAATATATTGTTACTTTCTCTTCCCAATATATGTAACATATCATTTCATTAATTATAGCAATAATTTCATCAACATGCTAATTAATGCTTTCCCTAGAAGCGGTTTCAAGTTTGTGCATGTTAAATATCTTTCTCATTTTCTTTTAAGGGGTTTTGGACCAAAGGTCCCTATTTTCAAAGCTCATGCACAAAAAGTCCCTGCTCATAAACACATGTAAATTAGGTCCCTATTTTGTTATTTTTCACCAAATTGTCCTCTTTTAGAAAATAGACTTAGCATTCTTTCCAGGGGCAAAAGCGGTATAAGTTAGCCAAAATCTAAAAATAGGGACCTAATTTTCATAACTTATTCGGGAGGGACTTTTCTTACATCATCTTTCAATTCCAGGGACTTGACAGCGATTCCTTGTTCTTTTAATGCATATTAAATCATCGTATCCATTTTAGAGTAGTTCAAACATATTTAATCGAATACTTACCAAATAAGTTTTGATTTATTCTTGTAATTAATTCTTAGGTGCAAAACCCGAAATGCGCACTATGGTAAACATTTTTTTATCTTCTTTATCTGATATATGTTTCTGACATTTTATATATGAATTTAGGGTAGAAAAATCCACTTGACATAATGGAAATCCAGACCCAAAATTCCTTCGTTTATAAAAATTAGTTTTTCGGCCTTATATAAAATTTCCAAAATGTTCTTTTTATTTATTCATTTATTTTAATTAATAATATAGGGCGTTACATTCTCTCCTCATAAAAAAATTTCATCTCCAAAATACCAAGAGACTGAAAATGTAACTTGTAGATTCAACCATATAATAGCAACCAAGTGTATGTGCAATACACACACTCAAATCATTCCACACATAAAGCATCCAAACAATTCATATCAAATCTACTAGTTTCTTAATTTTCTTAGCGATATAAGATATGATATCCATATGGATACCAGCTATAATCTGAATCCATGTAGCAATATTCTATAATGGAAAAATAGATGTAAACAAACAATAAAAAGCAATGGTAAAATAAATGCAAACAACAATGTGCATCAATCAATCAACATATGTCATGAATATGACATGCGAACAATGCATAATTCTAATGCAACTTCTATATGAATGCAAGATCATGGCATATTGGCATGGACGCAAAAGATCCTAAGATATACTGATATTTTTATATGTATTGAACATAATATATAATGAGTCAAATCACATCTCAAAACATAAGCCACAAAATAAAGCATACCACGCATCCAATTTGTTAATTTAATTGTAGTAACCTATAAAAACCATTCATCCATTCTTAAATAAACTAATTACACTAAAAAACAAGAGAAAGAAAAAAAATCTTTCAAAAAAAGTTGAATGGAAAAGATCAGATTCTCTCCTTTCATTTTCAAATATTCTCAACTGGATCATTCCTCCAACCTCAAATTATCGATTTTACTACTGGTATGTAAACTCAATCCAAATCATTACAAATGTACGTGCATAGGTAAACCTATGTAATTCTTGCTACCAACTCAAATAAAATGAAGTCGACATGCACCATAATTGATAACTCGAGCACAAGTATGCCCTAACAAAAACATAGCCTTATTTAACCCTCAACGCACATACACAATGCCTTAAATCATTCTAGTAGTATACCGGTTACTTCATCTTCTAGATGCTAATGTAAGACAATTTGAAAGTGGGCGGTGTCTCACTTGACATCAAATAACTTGAGTCTCTTGCTATACTTAATTTTCACCTAAGGACATCAAAATTTAGTGATCTCTTAAACTAGTGAAAATAATACAAGTTCTCTTCTAATTTCGATTAAATTCAAGCTATACCTTTTCCTCCCTAGTTATATATCATACGAACATTCAATGTAATGACCCGTAAATTTTCGATAATTAAAAATTTTCATTTAATAAGATTTTGTGATTTAATATTGAAGGAAATAAAAGCTTGAAAGTCTATAATGAGATAATAACTAAAATGAGATATAACAATGTTAATTAAAGTTAATCATTAAAAATTTGAATGAAATCCCAATTAATCGAAATAAGTTGAATGTTATACTTGGTTATAAATTTGATATAAGGAAACAAATGTAAATGTTGAATCAATTAATGAAATAATTTATAATTAATGGTCATTGAATAAAATCCGTGTTATGTAAGCAATGGTAACATTTGTTGTAAGTAATAAACTTAAATGTAATTAAAGGCTAATGGTGATAATTATTATATATTACCTATTTATTTGATCTATTAAATTTATTGGAAATTGAAATTTTAATAAGTGAATTTATTGCAATCAAATGTAATTTGAGGTTACGTAAATGAAAGGTAAGATGAAATGGTAAATTATTGATGTAATGAAAGATATAACAATGTTAACGATGCTTGTAAGGTAATAATTGATTTAATAAGAGAATGAAACCTAGATGAACAAATTAATTGAGACTTTAATTATAATTAATGTGTGAAATTGACCAAAATTAAATAAAATGGAAATATAGTAGTTAATACAAATAAAAGATGGAAAGTAGAGTATATTAACGTAATGAAATGTAAAACAAATGTTAACTATGTTATTTGATTTATAATTGGTTGAATATAAAGGTTGAAATCAAATTAAAGCAATTTATTGAAATTAATTTATAATATATTGGATTTAATTACAGTGAGATTGAACACCGAAATTAGTGTAATAATCAACATTGAATTATCATATAAACTTGTATTAAGTCACTGCAAATGTATAAGTCAATAATAATGATGAAATTGGTTAGTTTACAAACATTGAATTAAAAAGTGATTTAATTAATTTAATATTAATTTATTTAATGAACGTGAAAATAGCCATTTTGGCCACTGACTCGGATTTCGACGAAACCAGTTTCATCGGATCCGTAACGGTGAATTATTGTAGGATCTCAAGTTCGTAGCGATCGGACTTGTCGTTTGATCGTACGGGCTCGAAACGCCTAGAAATCAAATTAATTAAAGTCACTTGAAATCAATTTGAAATAAGCCGGTTTTAACATAACTTCTTCATACGATGGAATTAGGACTTGAAACCTGTTCCCTTGAGTTTAAAAAATATTGAAACATCTATTTTGATATATGGGATGACCCATTTTCGTTCCGGAGGTAGAATGGGGTTTTCGGGTCGTTATCGTTCAATCCAAATCAACCTTGTCCATTCATTCTATTTTTCAGCTTTGCCTATAAATAGCCCAATATAAACCCTAGCTACTTCTTATGTACATTTGTCTGTACGTACATTTCCTTCTCAACTCCTCATTCCAATGGCAGACAAACCAAAACCAAATTCCCAATTCAATTTCAAATCAAATTTCAATTTCAAAAATTCAAACTCCTCAAACTATACATATTATATATCGATTTGAAGCTCTCAAAGAGCACAAGTCAAATACACTATCTGTTTTTCGATCTGAGTTTCTGTGCGCCCGAAATTCGTGGTATCATTCTCGATCGTTCGTTTGATGGTTGATCAACGGTGATGGATCGGCGATTCGAGAGTAGGGTTGTGTGGAGATGGACGAGAGGAGCTCATCCCTGTTGGTCGTTTGTCAAAGTAATGGTTGGATCGACATGTAGAATTCGATTAGGGTTAGAAAAGACCGGCGGCTGTGGCCATTTTCGCCTCGACATCGGCGACGAGGAGAGGCGGCGCTGACACTGGAGAAGGAAGGGAGGCGGAGCGACCTACTGGCTCGGCGCGGCGGGTCCACGTGGCGGCTGGAAGCGGCAATCGGCGATCTTGCCTCACGTTCGTACGTGAATTTGGGCACGGGTTGGGTTTGCAGGAGGTTACGATATTTATTATTTTAAAATTTGTTAGTTTAAAATTTATATCGTATAACTTATAATTATCATAACTTTTGCATATGAACTCGGATTTGGACGCGGTTTGCTCCGCTGCGATCGTTTTGAGATTTCTGACATTTTGACGCTGGTTTGGACGAATTACGAGACTATTTGAAATTTGGGTTTAAATTGAATTTAAATTCGATTTAAATTCAAAGGTGAGTGTTTTC
Organism: Allium fistulosum; assembly: GCA_030737815.1. Classification (NCBI taxonomy): domain Eukaryota; kingdom Viridiplantae; phylum Streptophyta; class Magnoliopsida; order Asparagales; family Amaryllidaceae; genus Allium; species Allium fistulosum. Next base: position 368,324,297 of record CM060902.1, on the reverse strand, counting down.
ACCCACTCACAACTTCTAAAATGTCTTATGTTTGTTAAACTAAATTTTTGATAGGATTAGAAATTTTATTATGGTTGTTTGGTAATTTAAATTTGCTATTCCTGTTAATTTGTTATATTTTGAATTAAACTGCTATTTAAATTATTACTAAATTTAAGTTGCTATTAAATACCTGTTATTGAAATTTGTTATTGTTGAAACTAATTTATTGAATTGTATGATGATTGTGATTAATGTTTGATGGTTGATATTGGATGATTTAATGATATGTTGATTTGTATATTGTTATAACTGCACGTTCCCTATGGGTTGAAATGATATATACCCGAACGATCTATAGATTAGGGAAAAATCGTTATGGGTTGAAATAATAGACTCAAATGATTTTATGGATTTTATTGTTAAATTTGGGGATTGTGGTTTGAAATGATATATAACCGTAAAATTCGAAATTGCGGATTGAAATGATAAATATCCGTATCACTTGACCCTAGGGTAGAGAATTATATACGGACACGGGATTGGTTAAATTAAATGATTTTAAATCCTTGATTTTTGAATCCAGTTAAATGATATTTTGAAATAAGAATTTGATTTATATAAATGAAATTATTATTGGAATCGGTTTAAAGGAATTGTTAAAGGAATTAAATTGAAATTTTCAATGTTTATTTTTGAAGTATAAATTGAAATTTTCTGGAATTGGGTTATTAAAATTGTTTTACTTATAACTTTGAAATGTATTTGAAATTGAGTTTTGTTGATTGGAAATTGTAATGGTCCAGATATGTTGGGATAAAATAAATAGTTAAATTGATATTCATTTCAAACTTATATTATAATATATACTGTTTTAAAAATATATTATTTTAAAGATTCTAAATTTTAAGATTTTAAATTATTAAACTATTTTAACCTATATAACTATATTAAATCATTTTAACCCATTTTAAACTATTTAATTTATTTTAAAATTAATTAACCCATTTAACTTATTTTAAATCTAGTTAATCTATTTTAATGCTATTTAATCTATTTTAATTATATTTAATTTATGTTAAATCTATTTAACCATCTTAAATCAAGAATTTTTTTTAATCTATATTAAACTATTTTAGAGTATTTAACTATTTAAACAATTTTCTAAATTTTAGAATAAGCAAACGGGAAGTGTTATATCCAAATTCACTGGTTTAAAGCGAATACTGCTAAATGATGTTATAATTTAAGTGGGGACTAAAATGGAAAAATTGATTTAATATGCTGATTTTGAAATGAGGATTTAATCTAATTTGGAAATATGATTTTTGAAAGAATTGTGATTTCGTAAAGTGAATATGATTTGAAAGTGAATACGATTTGGAAGTGATATGATTTGAGAATATGATATTTTGATATAAACTATGAATTGACTTTTGAAATGTAAAAGAACCATCCGGTGTGTAATAAGCGATTGGTTGTTAAAGAGACCAGGATCAGATATTGTCATACTCTCTGCCAATACCGAAAACCACTTTAACAACTATGTAAGGGCATATTTCTTCGATACTATATTCTAACTTTGTGATTGATTTGGAGGCCACCCCTCGATTTTGATTATGGGAGTGTGTCCGAGGTGGGCGATAGTAGCTGCTATGTTTTACCACCAGTCCGAGAGTGCAATTGGTATATCTACCCTGGCATCTCCTCGTGTGCCATGTTCACATGCCCTAGCACAACTTCTACGAGTTTGTTTTATACCATACCTGCGGAGTGCCCTCTGTGTAAACCTGTCGGAGGAGCGTACGGTACTGTATAGACCATGGGAATATATAAAATGTGTTAAGGGGGATATGAGTAACGCCTTAACGCTATTTTAATTCTTTTACTTTACTGTAGACATATTATAATAGCGTATTGTACTACATAGTAGGGCTGTTATGGTAACGGTAAATTTACCATTACCATACAATTACCAGTTAATCGGTTACCATTTTAAAATAAAGTCGGTATACCAGTATAATCGTTATGGTAACGGTAAATTTACCATTTTCTACGGTAAAACATCGGTAATATTTTTTCAAAATAAACGGTAATTTACCAGTCCGTTCATAATACATTGATGTTCGTGTAAGATGTTGTATTACGGGCATTTAGAAGCAAAAAAATAGTTCAATTTATTTCAGTAATTCAACTCAAATGATGATAAATACACTTCTTTTCTATGTCCTTTATTAAGCGACTAATTGAGATATATAATGAAGCATCATTACGTGTAAAAATATATCAACTTATTATTTTTCTAGACAAACGGTAATTTACCATTACCAGTGTAACAATTACCAGTTTATCGGTATACCAGTCAATCGGTAATGATAACGGTAAACAATTTTAGTTTACCAGTAAAAACTGTACGATAACGGTATTTACAAAATGGTAATGGTAACCATTACCAAACAACCCTACTACATAGTAGAAAGTTTAACGGATCCTTAGGAGATGTGAATCCTGAACATCTCTTAAGTTATTGCACTCACGTTAGACACTGGATAGGAGATGTCAAAACCCGTAAACATTTCCGACGCCGTTTACGCTCATATTTATTTACCGTTGATTTAACTTACATAAGATCTTTTAGTTCTGACTCGAGTGTTTTATCTTTTCAATTCGCTCGGGTCGGCCTGAGCATTTCAGGATTTGAAGACTTGTTTCTGGAGGACGAAGACGAAGATTTTATTATTATTTATTATATTTATTCCACTGCATCATACTGTTCCACTGCATTGTTATGTATTTATCTCTAATATGTGTAACTCTAATTTTTTTTGTATAAGTATAATCAAATGTATTCGTAAAACAGCTTCATGAACTATTATTTGATTATTATATTTTGTCATTCCGCTACGGGATTCTGTACTTGTTTTATTTCTTTCTCTTTTTCTTATTTACCCCATAACAATCTGCCCTTTTGAATGGTTTGAGTATGACGCTTATGTCTGCTTAAACATCCAAAAAGGCAGGTCGTTACAGTTGGTATAAGAGCTTTGGTCTAGCGATAACCTTAGCTTTGTGGGGTCTGACTCATATTAATTACGGTAGTAATACCCTATAAATGAGTCGTTGAGTGTATATATTTGAGAGAGCATATTTGTTATTGTTATAAAAAGGTTTTATATTACGTTAATTTGTTCCGTTTTGTATTTATAAATTCTGGTTGGTGCATAGGACGCTATGACATCGATAGGGATTTCTAAACACTTAATAGTACAGACTGACATAATATTGTTTTGAAATATAGGTGAATGAAATAATTTTGCCTATTATATATTTTGTATATAAAATAATTATTTTATAAATAATATAGTTGATTGCTATATATTTGGTTATTAGGTAGTGAAATTTATGAATATTGGTTGAGAATAAAGATCTGTAAATAAAATAAATGTAAATTGGAAATTTAGAACTTAAGTTCCAGGGTTTTTGAAAATCTCTTTCGAATGACTTTGGAATATAATATTAATATTATTTGGAAGTATTTTCTGATATAAATATTTCAATGTGACTTGGAAGAAATGTTTTAAAAGAATTTCTGGAAAGAAATAAGTTATGCACTCCACTCTCTGTCGCTGAAAAATAATTTCGGTGATGAGTGCACTCATCATCGACGTTCATTTTCGAGTTTTAAAGTGGGAAGGCTGCTGCAGTAGTTTACTACACAATTGTTTTGATAAATTAACTTAATATTTTAATTCCAAGTATGATTTGATATATGTAAAGATATGATTATATATATAATTTATTATTTTAAAAAGATTTGAAAAGGAACCCAGCGTTTAGTTCTTAAAATTTTATAAATTAGAGATTTCAATTATTGTAATGAAATAAAATTTTAACCATTTAATAATTGGAACTTCTAAATGAAAATAAGAAAATTAAATGCTAAGTTATAGATGAAGTATATAAGAAATTTGAAATTTGTAACCTGTAAATAAAAAGGGATATGAAATATAAGAAATTGTAACTATTGAACATTTATTTACTAAAGTGAAATAAGATGAACTTGTGCAACTTCTATTGCATTCTTAAAGACATATATATATATATATATATAACTTACCAAAAGATTTAAAAATTTGTAATGTTTAACAAGAAAATGTAATGGAATATTTTACAAGCGAAACCTTTAAGTAATGAAAGTGTTCATTGAAATTCTTTTATAAATAAGAACTTTGATATTATAGTTGCTATAAACTTAGGTTATAAACTAAATATTACAAATTAAATGTAATAAAAAGTGAGTATTATAAATAAATGATAATAAACTTAACTAAATGTCTGAAGTTATTCATAATTAAAATAAGTAGAAAGATGAATAATATAAGTAAAGGATTATAAACTTGAGTTAATTTCTGAAGCCATTGATAATTAAAGTAAATGATAAAATGAATACTACATTAAAATAAATAGATATAACTTCAGAAATTATTGAAATGATTCAGAAATGGATTTAATTTTCAATGACACTAAATAAGAAAGTGAATGTAAATTTAAAAAGTAAGAAACTTATGTATAAACTTATGCACTAAATGAATATTAATACCTAATGGAAATCAAGAATATAAATTAATAAATGCAAACTAAACTGTAATAAAATGTATGAAATACTTGAATAATGAAATCATTGATTATTATAAACAATTGAATGGAATTAACTTATGTAAGAAACGTAAATAACCTATGTAACTAAATGAATAAAATAATCATTGTATGAATGAAATTGAAGAAAGGTAAATAATATGAAATGAAATTAATAAGAATGAATTTGACTAATGCTTGGAGTCATTGTTTGTTTGGTTTATGGGTTGTTTGGGGTAAAGATAATTTTAATTGTTTGAATATGTGGATAATCTATTGAGTTTTATCTAAGACTGTTGAGTGTATGGTATACTTAGTAGTTATTTATCATTATGTACGATTGAAGTGTCTAAACCCGAACAAACCATTTGTTTTACTTGCTATGGGTGAATGGTTGATTTCTTTGATTCCTTGTGATGATTGTATGCTTGTTTGTAAGTGATTGTTGTTATGTTGCATTGTTTTGTTTGTTATTGGTTGAAACAACTTAAATTATTTCACTTTTACATAATTATTAACTTCTTTGGATTATATAAGTGAAATGCAGGTTATGAAAGCAATTGCTACTGCTTTTGGTTTCATAATTTAAGCGTTATTTGCCCGACAAATAGGTACGTCCTCGGATTACGGTTTTATAGCGACATTGTATTATTTTCCCGCAGTTGGCATATGTTATTTGAAAAAATTTATGATATATATTGATATATTTGATATTATATTTTTCTCCCAAGCTCTCCGTACAAAGGAGACTCTACCGAAATTTTTCGTAAAATTTTGGACTTAGGAAATTTTATGAAATGTTTTCCAAAGTTTTGTTAACTTGAATATAAAGGATTTAAGTGTTATAAATTGATATATTTTATTTAAATTACTTAATTTTGTAAATTTATTGTTTTTAAATTTAATATTTTGAATAGGATATATTGATTTCTAAATTCCTTTTTCCTTTTCGAGCATGAAAAGTTTTGAGTGGGGGAGAGTGTAACGACCCGTAAATTTTCGATAATTAAAAATTTTCATTTAATAAGATTTTGTGATTTAATATTGAAGGAAATAAAAGCTTGAAAGTCTATAATGAGATAATAACTAAAATGAGATATAACAATGTTAATTAAAGTTAATCATTAACAATTTGAATGAAATCCCAATTAATCGAAATAAGTTGAATGTTATACTTGGTTATAAATTTGATATAAGGAAGCAAATGTAAATATTGAATCAATTAATGAAATATTATATAATTAATGGTCATTGAATAAAATCCGTGTTATGTAAGCAATGGTAACATTTGTTGTAAGTAATAAGCTTAAATGTATTTAAAGGCTAATGGTGACAATTATTATATATTACCTATTTATTTGATCTATTAAATTTATTGGAAATTGAAATTTTAATAAGTGAATTTATTGCAATCAAATGTAATTTGAGGTTACGTAAATGAAAGGTAAGATGAAATGGTAAATTATTGATATAATGATAGATATAATAATGTTAACTATGTATATAAGGTAATAATTGATTTAATAAGAGAATGAAACCTAGATGAACAAATTAATTGAGACTTTAATTATAATTAATGTGTGAAATTGACCAAAATTAAATAAAATGGAAATATAGTAGTTAATACAAATAAAAGAAGGAAATTGAAGTATATTAACGTAATGAAAGGTAAAACAAATTTCAACTATGTTATTAGATTTATAATTGGTTGAATATAAAGGTTGAAATCAAATTAAAGCAATTTATTGAAATTAAATTATAATAAATTGGATTTAATTACAGTGAGAGTGAACACTGAAATTAGTGTAATAACCAACATTGAATTATCTTATAAACTTGTATTAAGTCACTGCAAATGTATAAGTCAATAAAAATGATGAAATTGGTTAGTTTACAAACATTGAATTAAAAAGTGATTTAATTAATTTAATATTAATTTATTTAATGAATGTGAAAATAGCCATTTTGGCCACTGACTCGGATTTCGACAAAACCAGTTTCATCGGATCCGTAACAGTGGATTATTGTAGGATCTCAAGTTTCGTAGCGATCGGACTTGTCGTTTGATTGTACGGGCTTGAAACGCCTATAAATCAATTTAATTAAAGTGAATTGAAATCAATTTGAATAAGCTGATTTTAACATAACTTCTTCATACGATGGAATTAGGACATGAAACCCGTTCCATTTAGTTTAAAAAATATTAAAATATTTATTTTGATATATGGGATGACCCATTTTCGTTCCGGTGGCAGAACGGGCTTTTCGGGTCGTTATCGTTCAATCCAAATAAACCTTGTCCATTCATTCTATTTTTCAGCTCTGCCTATAAATAGCCCATTATAAACCCTAGCTACTTCTTTCGTTTATTTGTCTGTACATACATTTCCTTCTCAACTCCTCATTCCAATGGCACACAAACCAAAACCAAATTCCCAATTCTATTTCAAATCAAATTTCAATTTCAAAAATTCAAACTCCTCAAACTATATCATATTATATATCGATTTGAAGCTCTCGAAGAGCGCAAGTGTAACAACCCGCATATCTATCGATTTTATATTTAAATATTTTATCGTTAGTCGGAGGTTAGTCCGAAAAGCTACTTTTTGCATACGGTCAAATTATGACTCGAGACCACCCCCATTGAGTTCAAAATGACGTTTGCGATCTTTTTGAGTGTAAACTTCGATATGTTTGGAGATAGTGAAATTTTCGTCACTTTTCCCACTTGTGACTTTGGTTGGGACTGCACCTTCTTAATTCAGCCCAACCCTCTTTCTCATTTGTTCAAACACTTCAAGCTTTGTCAAAAATGGTGGTGGGAAAGAGAAATTAAAACTCCCAACTCAAATTCTATTGCAAATCCGAGATTCAACATCAAATTCAAGTAGAAGATTGTGGATTCAAGCTTTGGATTGCTTCTCCTTGCTTTCAACCTTCATCTTCATCAATTTCGTGGAAAAGGTGAGATTTTTAATCTCACATCTCGCCTATAACTGTCATTGAGTTGTTGGAAATGACTTCCTATCACTTTAGCATTAATGTTTGCAACTGGTTTGGATTGAATTGGTGAGAAACTCAAGTTTCAGTGTTGTTTGCAAAATTCTGGCCCTAGGTCGTTCTGCCCTCCTTAGGTCGTCCAGGCTGCTAGCTCGCGTGTTGAAAAGTCTTCACTTTCTTAGGTCGTTCACGAGTTAGGACTTAGGTCGCTTGCGTGCTTAGGTCGTTCTGGCTTAGGTCGCAGGGAAATAAGTCGTAGGTCGAAACAGCTTTAAGTCTTAGGTCGTTGCCGACCTAAAATTCAAAGGCAAACCACTAAGTCGCTCGAATTTTGTTAAGTCTTAGGTCGTTGCCGACCTAAAATCCCCAAGCAAAACGTTAGGTCGTTGCCGACCTATAATCCCCCAGGCAAACTTTAGGTCGCTCGCACTGGCTTATCTCGTAGGTCGTCTCCGACCTAAGCTTCTTTTCCATAAGTCGTTCGCGAGTCAAATGTTAGGTCGTCTCCGACCTAACGCCCTCGTCACCTTAGGTCGTAGCTCGTAAGTCGCTCGACCCTGCTAAGTCTTTAAGTCGCTCGAGTTAGGTCGGCCAGTATATCTCGTAGGTCGTCTCCGACTTATCCTCCAGTTAAGTCATTCGACCCTCTAGGTCGTTCGAGTTAGGTCGTTGGACCATTTACCTTAGGTCGCTTGACCTTAAGTCGTAGGTCGTCTCCGACCCATGCCCCACTAAGTCGCATCCCACTTAGGTCGCAGGACTTTGTTAAGTCGTAGGTCGTCTCCGACCTTGTCCTTAGCCTTGTTAGTTCGCGTGAACTCTTAGGTCGTATGACCTACTTTTCCTTAGGTCGCTGGACCATCTTGCCTTCGCTAAGTCGTACCGTGACGGGGCGCTGCCCCGCACCCCGCCGTGGGCGCTGCCCCCTGGAAAGCATTCATCAGAACTTCCACTTTGATGCATTTTGAGCTGATTTCCTTGGATTTTATTCACGTCTCCGAATGTGAATTTTTGTGATAGATTGTTCCAACAATCATTTTATGACTTGTCACTTTAAAGATATGAAGGTTTTAATACTAGTAGTAAATATCAAAACTCTTTCATCAAATCGATTTCAACACTATTTTTAATATCAAAAGTTCGTTTTCTCAAACCAATTTCCAATCTACTAATATATAAGCCTTTACTTCACTCGAACGAGAAATCGACTTAAACGACTTAGTAAAACGAGTGGTATGAAACGCTTGCGTTCACTTCGTCGGTTAGCTCTTGGACTTGTTCGATTGAACCCTTTTGTGACAATTTCCTAGTGAAGATCTACAGTTTGTTCGTAAATATTTAAGTTAAGCAAGTGGTTATGGGACATGAAGCTAAACTCATATATTTACTAGCTTAGTGTGATTGACACTTCCTTATGATCATGACGATCATTCTTGTGATTTAGACTAGCGATTGAGCGATGTCTCTTCGTCCGTGTGTTCGGACTTGCCTTCGGGCCATCCGTGTGTTCGGAAAAATTAAATGGATAGCTTCCATGAGATAGCTTCTCGTCCGTGTGTTCGGACTTCCCCCTTTTAGTGATTTCTGGATTTCGTGTGTTGATTTCTGGGATTTTTTCTGGATTTCGTGTGTTGATTTCTGGATTTAGTGCTTCACCAACTTTTGTGATTTTCACTGATATGATATCAGATTTTTGTGTATTGGTGAATTTGTGTGTCATTACCTTTTTATGTGTTTGGATCTTTGAGAAGATTCTTGTGACATTGATTAATCCCTTGTTGATTATCATTTACATACTTATAGTAGTATGCCATCATGGTTATTATATGTTTATGCCATACCCCTTATCCTATATCATGTCATCTGATATTTATAGTTAGACTGATCCGTTTATTATTTTCTTATAAATAATACTCGGGTCAGACCGAGATGTTACAGGTGCTTCTGCTTGACTTCTCTTCTGGATTACTCTGACTTTTGGCTAACTACATAGATTAGTAGTTTTTGGTTGTACACCTTTGAGATATAGACTCTATGTTATGTACTTATTCTTTTGTATAGCACGTGATGCTATTCTTTTGTATTATAGTGGATCTTTCTGACCACTACTCTGATGAACACTTTCATGTGTTATATATTTATTCATATCTTCTTCTGCCTTTGTGATATGGATGTCTGTGACTGATTTATGTTATGACTATTTCTATGTTTGTATCCGAAGATTATATATAGCCACCGTGTGATAGCTTTGTGTTTGTATCGGTATGTCGGATTTCCTCCTTGAAAGATATGCATTCTATTCTATCTGACGTATCGGTGCTCGCACAAAGAAGTTACATGGATGGTCGCTCCTCCACAGCCTTATTCTCCGTGCTAATTGACAGCACTACATCGTAGTGTTCTTGGTTAGCGTGGGATTAGAGGTGGGGCGTCACAGCAAGTCAAATCCACTGTCTGTTTTTCGATCTGGGTTTTTGTGCGCCCGAAATTTGTGGAATCATTCTCGACCGTTCATTTGATGGTTGATCAACGGTGATGGATCGGCGATTCGAGAGTAGGGTTGTGTGGAGATGGACGAGAGGAGCTCATCCCTGTTGGTTGTTTGTCGAAGTAATGGTTGGATCGACGTGTAAAATTTGAGTAGGGTTAGAAAAGGTCGGCGACTGTGGCCATTTTCGCCTCGACATCGGCGACATGGAGAGGCGGCGCTTGCACTGGAGAAGGAGGGGAGGCGAAGTGTGACGCCCCACCTCTATACCCATGCTAGCCAAGAACACTATGAGGTAATGCTGTCAACTAGCTCGGAGAATAAGGCTGTTGAGGAGCGACCATCCATGTAACTTCTTTGTGCGAGCACCGATATGTCAGATAGTATAGCATGTATTTCATTTAAGGAGTAAATTCGACATACTGATACAAACTCAAAGCTATCACACAGTGGCTATATATAATCTTCGGAAACAAATATAGAAATAAACATAACACAAATCAGTCACAGACATCCATATCACAAAGGTGGAAAAAGATATGAATATATATATAACACATGAAAGTGCACATCAGAGTAGTGGTCTGTAAGATCCACGATAATACAAAAGAATAGCTACAAGCTTCACAAAAGAATAAGTATACATCACGGAGTCTATATCTCAGATGTATACAACAAAAACTACTAATCTAAGTAGTTAGCCAAAAGTCAGAGTAATAAATCCCTGGAGAGAAGTCAAGCAGAAGCACCTGTAACATCTCGGTCTGACCCGAGTATTATTTCATAAGAAAAAAATAAACGGATCAGTCTAGCTATAAATATCAGATGACATGATATAGAATAAGAGATATGGCATAAACGTATAATAACCATAATGGCATACAACTATAAGTATGTAAATGATAATCAACAAGAGATTAATCAATATCACAAGAATCTTCTCAAAGATCCAAATCCACAAAAGGGTAATGACACACGAATTCACCAATGCACAAAAATTGATAAAACTTATCAATGAAAATCACGAAAATTGGTGAAGCACAAATTCCAGAAATCAACACACGAAATCCAGAAATCACAAAAAAAGGGGAGGCCTATCACACGAACGGGAGCATGAAAGCTCACCAACATATGTATCACACGAACGAGACGCTATCTCATGGTAGCTAACCATTAATTTTGAGTCGAAACTCCACACGAACAGCCCGAAGGCCATGGGGAGCTACCCCACATATGTGAGTAGAAACATCACACAAACGGGGTCTAGTCTCCCTCGCAGACAAAGAGACATCGCTCAATTGCTAGTCTAAATCACAAAATGATCGTCATGATCATCAAGAAGTGTCAATTACACTAAGCTAGTAAATATATGAGTTTAGCTTCATGTCCCATAACCACTAGCTTAACTTAAATATTTACGAACAAACTATAGATCTTCACTAGGAAATTGTCACAAAAGGTTCAATCGAACAAGTCCAAGAATTAACCGACGAAGTAAACGCAAGCGTTTCATACCACTTGGTTTACTAAGTCGTTTAATTAGATTTCTCATCCGAGTGAAGTAAAGGCTTGTATATACTAATAGATTGGAAAACGGTTTAGGAAAAGAGCTTTGTAATAAAATAGTGTTGAAATCATTTTGATGAAAGAGTTTTGATATTTACTACTAGTATTGAAACCTTTATATTTTTAAAGTGACAAGTCACGAAATTGATTGTAGAACAATCAGTCACAAAAATTCACATTCGAAGATGTGAATAAAATCCAAGGAAATCAGCTCAAAATGCATCAAAGTGGAAGTTCCCCTGCGACATAACCAAAATTCAACACAGGAAGTAGGCGCGACCTAAGATGGCGCGACCTAACACGGTGCCACGAGCTAAAGGGGGTGAACGACCTAACTCGGTCGAGCTAAGCAACAGGGGGTGCGACATAAAAAGGTCGAGCTAAGGAAAAGGGTCGAGCGACCTAACTTGGAAACAGGTCGAACGACCTAAAGGTAGAACGGGCCGAGCAACATAAGGAGTTCGCGACCTAAGGGGTACGACCCAAGTGGCGAACGACCTAAGGGTAGAGGCCGAGCGACCTAGTGGTTGTGACCTAAAATGGCAACAGGGTCGAGCGACTTAGAGTAAGCATGCGGCCAAGGTAGTGCGACCCAAGTGGTACACGACCTAAGGGATACGCGACCTAAAGGGTAAGTAAGGCTGAGCGACCTAGGGCCAACGACCTAGTGCAAAACGACCTAACGAGGTAAATAAGGCCGAGCGACCTAGTGGCTGAAGCGACCCAATGGCTCAATGTCGAGCGACTTAACGATATCAAGGCCATGCGACCTAAAAGCGACAGAACGACCTATGGGCGAACGAGCCATATGCAGGCCGAGTCTTCTCGTGGCAGTGCGACCTAAGCCCAGTAATTCACCAAGATCACTAAAAATTGGAGTTTTTCGCCAATTCGATTCAAACCAAAAGCAAGCGTACATGCTAAAGTGATAGGAATTCATTTCCAACAATCCAAGATAGTTATAGACAAGAATGTGAGATAAAAATCTCACCTTTTCACGGAAATTGATGGAGATGAAGTTTGAAAGCAAAGCTAGAACAATCACAAGCTTGAATCAATGTCTTCTCTTTGAATTTGGAGTTGAATGATGGATTTGCAAGAGAACTTGAGCTTGGAGTTTTAATTTCCCATTCCCTCCACCATTTTTGATGAAGCTTTGTTGTTAGAAATTTATGAAGAAGGAAGTGATGAAGAGGAGATGGGTTGGGACTGAGTTAGTAAGTGGTTCAGCCCAAACCAAAGCCATAAGCGAAAAAGTGGCAAAAATTCCACTATCTCCAAACATGTCAAAGTTTATACTTAAAAAGATCGCAAATGTCATTTTGAACTCAATGGAGGTGGTCTCGAGTCCTAATTTGACCGTATGCAAAAAGTAGCTTTTCGGACTAAGATCTGACTTACGATTAAAATATTTAAATAAAATATTTAAATATAAAATCGACAAATATGCGGGTTGTTACAGACTCCCCTCCTTAAAGAAATTGCGTCCTCGCAATATATAAGATGGAAATAAAAAGTAACAACCATAAAAGCATATTAACACAAAAGAAATTTGAAATAAGAAGTTCACCTCAAAGAGCATGAGAAAGTAAGTCCGGATGTGTACGCTCGATGAATTCTCTAGATTCCCAAGAGCAATCCTTAGGATTTGAGGACCATTGAACTATAACAAGCAGAACTTCTTTATTTCGAAGTCGTTTGACGTCCGAAGCAATAATTCGAATAGGATGCTGCTCATAAGTTAAATTAGGCGAAACTTCAATTTCTTCCACAACACCAGGCTCAAGAATAGAATCGGAATCCCAAGGCACTTCCGTAATTAAGAGACGTGAAACACGTCATGAATAGCAGAAAATTGAGCCGGTAACAAATGGCGATAAGCCATGGAACCAATACGTTCAGTGATAGGAAATGGCCCAATATATCGAGGCGCTAACTTTCCCGATCGACTGAAGCGTACCACACCCTTCATAGGTGAAACACGAAGAAATACTAGATCTCCAACGAAAAATTCTAATTTCCTTCTTCGGTTATCGGCATAGGATTTTTGTCTACTCTGGGCTTCTTTCATCCTATGACGAATAAGTTCAATATTTTCTATGGAATCACGAATAAAATCTGGACCTAAAACCAGCTTCTCACCGGTCTCAAGCCAACAAGAAGGAGATCGGCATGGCCTTCCATAGAGTGCCTCGAAAGGTGCCATACCAATACTGGCTTGGAAGCTGTTATTATAAGAAAATTCAACAAGTGAAATATGATCTTCCCAACTTCCACCGAAATCAAGCACACAAGAACGAAGAAGATCTTCAAGAGTTTGATTCACACGCTCAGTTTTTCCATCGGATTGGGGGTGATAAGCTGTGCTAAAATTAAGCTTCATTCCCAAAGCTTTTTGAAGGCTCTTCCAGAATCCACTAGTAAACAATGGATCACGATCACTAACAATGGAAGTAGGAACTCCATGCAATTTAACAATTTCTTTGATAAAGAGTTTGGCCGGAAGAGGAACGGTTCGGTTTGACCGAACGGGAATAAAATGGGTGGATTTAGTAAGTCTATCAACGATCACCCATAAACTATCATGACCCGAACGAGAACGGGGAAGGCCATCAATAAAATCCATGGAAATTTGATCCCACTTCCAAATTGGAATTTCCAATGGTTGCAATAACCCACCGGGCCTTTGATGTTCGGCCTTGACAAGTTGGCAAGTCATGCAACACTTAACAAAGTTAGCAATATCAAATTTCATTCCCTCCCAATAATAAAGTCGCTTTATATCCGCGTACATTTTACTACCACCGGGATGAATGGAATATTTGGAACGATTAGAATCTTCTAGAATATCTTTACGAAGATCACTAATATTTGGTATGATAAGTCTACCAATTTTTCGAATGCCGCAACGAGAATCAATATCAAAGTCTTTCAAACCTTTAATATCAACTTTATCCTTAATATTTTGGCCAAGAAGAGCCAATTCGGGATCTAGCCTTTGAGCTTCAAGAATGCGGTCTAAAAGAGAAGGATAAGCCTCAAGGCTACATAAAACAAGAGATGAACATAAATCGGAAACACGATCTCGAATTTCACAAGTGGATAAAACCTCAAGATCATTCCATTCGGATATCATCATGGAAACAACCGCTTGTTGCTTGCGACTAAGTGCATCGGCAACTCGATTTCCCTTTCCGGGAGTATAAAGAACATCAAGATCATAAGATGCAAGAAATTCGAGCCAACGCTGTTGACGCAAATTAAGTTCCTTTTGAGAAAATAAATATTTCAAAGACTTATGATCAGTATAAAGTATAAATTTCTCTCCCAAAAGATAATGTCGCCAAATTCGAAGGGCGAAAACGATAGCCGCGAGTTCTAAATCATGTGTGGCATATCTAGTCTCAGCCGGCTTCAATTGCCTAGAAGCATAAGCAATAACACGTTCTTTTTGCATAATAACGGCACCCAAACCAACGCGACTAGCATCGGTATAAACAACAAAATCTTGATTCCCTTCGGGAATAACAAGAATAGGAGCATCAGAAAGGAGTTCTTTTAATTTCTGAAAAGAAGTTTCACATTTGTCCGACCAAATGTATTTAACACCTTTCTTCGTTAAGCTAGTGAGAGGCACGGCAATTTTAGAAAAGTCCTTGATAAAACGACGGTAATAACCCGCCAATCCAAGGAAGCTACGGATTTCCGTGACACTCTCCGGTCTCTTCCAATTTTGAATCGCTTCAATCTTTGAAGGATCCACTGATATTCCGGAATCGGAAATAATATGACCGAGAAACTTCACACTAGATTGCCAAAAGTGGCTTTTAGAAAATTTTGCTTTTAACTGATTACTCCTAAGAGTTTCCAATACAACCCGAAGATGCTTTTCATGTTCCTCCTCGGTTTTAGAATACACAAAAATATCATCAATAAAGATGAGAACGAATCGATCGAGAAAATCTTTAAAAACTCGATTCATAAGGTCAACGAAATAAGCTGGAGCATTTGTTAAACCAAATGGCATAATAAGCCATTCATAAGATCCATATCGAGTACGGAATGAAGTCAAAGGAATACTATCCTCTGCAATACGAAGCTGATGAAAACCAGTAGCCAAGTCCAATTGTGAAAAGACTCTAGCACCACTAAGTTGATCAAATAGATCATCAATCCGAGGTAAAGGATATTTATTCTTAATAGTAAGATCATTAAGCTTGCGGTAGTCGACGCAATGCCTAAGTGTACCATCGGATTTCTTCATGAAAATTGCTGAAGCTCCCCAAGGCGAGGAACTAGAGCGAATAAATTGCTTCGTCTCCAATTCGGAAAATTGTTTGCGCATCTCTTCATTCTCCTTATTGGACATGCGATAAGGAGGACGAGTAATAGGTTGAGCTCCAGGTATAAGATTAATTCTGAACTCAGTTGCTCGCTTAGGTGGTAATCCTAAAACGGGCTCAAATATGTCGGAAAATTCACGAACGACGTGAATACGAGAAATGACATCTTCCTCATCATCATCACGAGGATTTAAAGAATATAAAGATGCAGCCAAAGTGGAATCCGAATCTTTAAGAATAATAGAAATCTGCTTTACAGATTGTGGATGTCGTAGATAAATAGTCCGCTGAGGACATAGGATATGAGCTTCATAACGGTTAAGCCAATCCATACCCAAAATCATTCCAAAGCCTAAATAACGCATGACATGCAAATCGGCTAGGAAAGGAAAATCACACAAAATAATCTCGACATCTTTACAAAGCAAACTGAGTGTTGCGGATCCACCAACGGGATTCGCAATTCTCAGAGAAGTCATTAAAGCAACAACACTTAAGGAAAAAGTATCGACAAGTTCCTTTGATATAAAAGAATGGAATGCACCCGTATCAAAGAGAACTCTAATAGGTTGATCACGAAATATAATAATGCCATCAAGGACAGAATGAGACATACCTTGACCGCGAGATGTGTTGCCAGAGGCTTGAGCAACATTTAACTTTCCCTCCTTCTTGCCTTGAAGCTTAGGGCATAGATGCATATAATGATCCGGGCTTTTACAATAGCAACAAGAACGGGGCTTTGAACACTTGTTCGCAAAATGGTCCCTAGTACCACAGTTGAAGCATTTCCCATCACTAGGGGAAAGTGTCTTTGCAGCAGGAGTTGCTTGCTTACCCTTTTTGTTGGGATAAGGACCTTTAAACTTTTTAGCCCTTTCCTTGTTGTTGAAGTTTGGTTTGGCACCCACCACTTTAACATCACTTTCCCTATCCGCCTATTCAAGACGAAGAGCGATATCAATGAGTTGATCGAAAGAAACTTCTAATTTTAGAAGTAATGGCTTCTTGAGATTCTTGTTTAAGCCATAGACGAATCTTTGGTTCTTCTTCAATGGGGTGTTGATGTATTCAACCCCATATTTAGACAGTGACTCGAAGGATGCGACATAATCTGTCACAGAGGATTCACCTTGAACAAGGTCTATGAAACGTCAAGCCAATGTCACTTTCTCTGCTTCAGGTACGAATTTTAATTCGAAGCATTCCCGGAATTGCTCCCAGGTGAGATCCGCTTCATTAATTTCAGAAATAAGAAGTTCGTACCAGTCCAATGCTCTTTCTTGGAGCATACTGGAGGCCACCTGAACACGGTGAAGATCGATAAGATTCATGCGAGTAAAGATTCGATCGCATGTTCTTAACCAAGCCTGGACCTCAATAATAGTTTCAGAACCTTTGAATGGTTTCCCACCCAAGTTGGTATAATCGTTGCACAAGCGTGCAAATCCAGACTTAGGATGAGTAGGTTCCTGATTAGGACCAGCTGCTTGAGCATTCTTTACTAAATCAAGAAGCTGTTGAGCAGTCATAAAAACTCCATCCTGGGGAGTAACAGTAGATGGTCTGGCTCTGGGATGGCCTGGTCTAGACATTCTCTTCTTTAAGAAAGAGAGAAGAAGAAAAGTTATTCTCCAAATAAATATCAAGCAAATCTTGATAGATAAAACAAGGATACATAAAAGGAAATAGGATGAATCGGTACGAAGACTCGAATTAAATCCTAAGGCACGACTCCTAAGTTGGACTTAGGACGATGATCCTTGTTAAGTTATTCTACATTGTTCCGAAGTTTGGCTCTGATACCAAGCTGTGATGCCCCACCACTATACCCATGCTAGCCAAGAAAACTACGAGGTAATGCTGTCAACTAGCTTGGAGAATATGGCTGTTGAGGAGCGACCATCCATGTAACTTCTTTGTGCAAGCACCGATATGTCAGATAATATAGCATGCATTTCATTTAAGGAGGAAATCCGACATACCGATACAAACTCAAAGCTATCACACAATGGCTATATATAATCTTCGGAAACAAATATAGAAATAAACATAACACAAATCAGTCACAGACATCCATATCACAAAGGCGGAAAAAGATATGAATATATATATAACACATGAAAGTGCACATCAGAGTAGTGGTCTGTAAGATCCACGATAATACAAAAGAATAGCTACAAGCTTCACAAAAGAATAAGTATACATCACAGAGTCTATATCTCAGATGTATACAACAAAAACTACTAATCTAAGTAGTTTGCCAAAAGTCAGAGTAATAAATCCCTGGAGAGAAGTCAAGCAGAAGCACCTGTAACATCTCGGTCTGACCCGAGTATTATTTCATAAGAAAATAATAAACGGATCAGTCTAGCCATAAATATCAGATGACATGATATAGAATAAGAGATATGGCATAAACGTATAATAACCATAATGGCATACAACTATAAGTATGTAAATGATAATCAACAAGAGATTAATCAATATCACAAGAATCTTCTCAAAGATCCAAATCCACAAAAGGGTAATGACACACGAATTCACCAATGCACAAAAATTGATAAAACTTATCAATGAAAATCACGAAAATTGGTGAAGCACAAATTCCAGAAATCAACACACGAAATCCAGAAATCACAAAAAGGGGGAGGCCTATCACACGAATGGGAGCATGAAAGCTCACCAACATATGTATCACACGAACGAGACGCTATCTCATGGTAGCTAACTATTAATTTTGAGCCGAAACTCCACACGAACGGCCCGAAGGCCATGGGGCGCTACTCCACGTATGTGAGTAGAAACATCACACAAACGGGGTCTAGTCTCCCTCGCAGACAAAGAGACATCGCTCAATTGCTAGTCTAAATCACAAAAATGATCGTCATGATCATCAAGAAGTGTCAATTACACTAATCTAGTAAATATATGAGTTTAGCTTCATGTCCCATAACCACTAGCTTAACTTAAATATTTACGAACAAACTATAGATCTTCACTAGGAAATTGTCACAAAAGGTTCAATCGAACAAGTCCAAGAATTAACCGACGAAGTAAACGCAAGCGTTTCATACCACTTGTTTTACTAAGTCGTTTAATTAGATTTCTCATCCGAGTGAAGTAAAGGCTTGTATATACTAATAGATTGGAAAACGGTTTAGGAAAAGAGCTTTGTATTAAAATAGTGTTGAAATCGTTTTGATGAAAGAGTTTTGATATTTACTACTAGTATTGAAACCTTTATATTTTTAAAGTGACAAGTCACGAAATTGATTGTAGAACAATCAGTCACAAAAATTCACATTCGAAGTTGTGAATAAAATCCAAGGAAATCAGCTCAAAATGCATCAAAGTGGAAGTTCCCCTGCGACATAACCAAAATTCAACACAGGAAGTAGGCGCGACCTAAGATGGCGCGACCTAACACGGTGCCACGAGCTAAAGGGGGTGAACGACCTAACTCGGTCGAGCTAAGCAACAGGGGGGTGCGGCCTAACAAGGTCGAGCTAAGGAAAAGGGTCGAGCGACCTAACTTGGAAACAGGTTGAACGACCTAAAGGTAGAACGGGCCGAGCGACATAAGGAGTTCGCGACCTAAGGGGTACGACCCAAGTGGCGAACGACCTAAGGGTAGAGGCCGGGCGACCAAGTGGTTGCGACCTAAAATGGCAACAGGGTCGAGCGACTTAGAGTAAGCATGCGACCAAGGTAGTGCGACCCAAGTGGTACATGACCTAAGGGATACGCGACCTAAAGGGTAAGTAAGGTCGAGCGACCGAGGGCCAACGACCTAGTGCAAAACGACCTAACGAGGTAAATAAGGCCGAGCGACCTAGTGGCCGGAGCGACCCAACGGCTCAATGTCGAGCGACCTAACGATATCAAGGCCATGCGACCTAAAAGCGACAGAACGACCTATGGGCGAACGAGCCATATACAGGCCGAGTCTTCTCGTGGCAGTGCGACCTAAGCCCAGTAATTCACCAAGAACACTAAAAATTGAAGTTTTTCGCCAATTCGATTCAAACCAAAAGCAAGCGTACATGCTAAAGTGATAGGAATTCATTTCCAACAATCCAAGATAGTTATAGACAAGAATGTGAGATAAATATCTCACCTTTTCACGGAAATTGATGGAGATGAAGTTTGAAAGCAAAGCAAGAACAATCACAAGCTTGAATCAATGTCTTCTCTTTGAATTTGGAGTTGAATGATGGATTCGCAAGAGAACTTGAGCTTGGAGTTTTAATTTCCCATTCCCTCCACCATTTTTGATGAAGCTTTGTTGTTAGGAATTTATGAAGAAGAAAGTGATGAAGAGGAGATGGGTTGGGACTGAGTTAGTAAGTGGTTCAGCCCAAACCAAAGGCATAAGCGAAAAAGTGGCGAAAATTCCACTATCTCCAAACATGTCAAAGTTTATACTTAAAAAGATCGCAAACGTCATTTTGAACTCAATGGAGGTGGTCTCGAGTCCTAATTTGACCGTATGCAAAAAGTAACTTTTCAGACTAAGATCCGACTTACGATTAAAATATTTAAATATAAAATCGGCAAATATGCGGGTTGTTACACGAAGCGACCTCCTGGCTCGGCGCGGCGGGCCCACGTGGCGGCTGGAAGCGGCAATCGACGATCTTGCCTCGCGTTCGTACGTGAATCTGGGCACGGGTTGGGTTTGCAGGAGGTAACGATATTTATTATTTTATTATTTTAAAATTTGTTATTTGAGTTTAAAATTTATATCTATAACTTCTAATTATCATAACTTTTGCATACAAACTCGGATTTGGACGCGGTTTGCTCCGCTGCGATCGTTTTGAGATTTCTGACATTTTGAAGCTGGTTTGGACGAATTCTAAGACTATTTGAATTTTGGGTTTAAATTGAATTTAAATTCGATTTAAATTCAAAGGTGAGTGTTTTGACCCACTCACAACTTCTAAAATGTCTTATGTTTGTTAAACTAAATTTTTGATAGGATTAGAAATTTATTATGGTTGTTTGGTAATTTAAATTTGCTATTCCTGTTAATTTGTTATATTTTGAATTAAACTGCTATTTAATTTATTACTAAATTTAAGTTGCTATTAAATACCTGTTATTGAAATTTGTTATTGTTGAAACTAATTTATTGAATTGTATGATGATTGTGATTAATGTTTGATGGTTGATATTGGATGATTTAATGATATGTTGATTTGTATATTGTTATAACTGCACGTTCCCTATGGGTTGAAATGATATATACCCGAACGATCTATAGATTAGGGAAAAATCGTTATGGGTTGAAATAATAGACTCAAATGATTTTATGGATTTTATTGTTAAATTTGGGGATTGCGGTTTGAAATGATATATAACCGTAAAATTCGAAATTGCGGATTGAAATGATAAATATCCGTATCACTTGACCCTAGGGTAGAGAATTATATACAGACACGGGATTGGTTAAATTAAATGATTTTAAATCCTTGATTTTTGAATCCAGTTAAATGATATTTTGAAATAAGAATTTGATTTATATAAATTAAATTATTATTGGAATCGGTTTAAAGGAATTAAACTGAAATTTTCAAAGTTGATTTGTAAGTATAAATTGAAATTTTCTGGAATTGAGTTATTAAAATTGTTTGACCTATAACTTTGAAATGTATTTGAAATTGAGTTTTGTTGATTGGAAATTGTAATGGTCCAGATATGTTGGGATAAAATAAATAGGTAAATTGATATTCATTTCAAACTTATATTTTAATATAAACTGTTTTAAAAATATATTATTTTAAAGACTCTAAATTTTAAGATTTTCAAATTATTAAACTATTTTAACCTATATAACTATATTAAATCATTTAAAACCATTTTAAACTATTTAATTTATTTTAAAACTAATTAACCCATTTAAATTATTTTAAATCTAATTAATCTATTTTAAAGCTATGTAATCTATTTTAATTATATTTAATTTATGTTAAATCTATTTAACCATCTTAAATAAAGAATAATTTTAATCCATATTAAACTATTTTAGAGTATTTAACTATTTATAACTATTTAAAAAAAATTCTTAATTTCAGACTAAGCAAAAGGGAAGTGTTATATTCAAATTCACTGGTTTAAAGCGAATACTGCTAAATGATGTTATAATTTAAGTTGGGACTTAAATGGAAAAATTGATTTAATATGCTGATTTTGAAATGAAGATTTAATCTAATTTGGAAATATGATTTTTGAAAGAATTGTGATTTCGTAAAGTGAATATGATTTGAAAGTGAATACGATTTGGAAGTGATATGGTTTGAGAATATGATATTTCGATATAAACTATGAATTGACTTTTGAAATGTAAAAGAACCATTCGGTGTGTAATAAGCGATTGGTTGTTAAAGAGACCGGGATCAGATATTGTCATACTCTCTGCCAATACCGAAAACCACTTTAACAACTGTGTACGTGGTGGAGATTCCAGAAATGAGGAAGGATGGTTTGGTGAATGATTTCTGTAAGGTATGACGTGACCCTGAATCCCGTGAGTCAGCTTAGATGTGACTAAAATCAGGAGCTATACCGGGCCAAGTGAGGTCATTCCTCCTATCGGGCATATTTCTTCGATACTATATTCTAACTTTGTGATTGATTTGGTGGCCACCCCTCGATTTTGATTATGGGAGTGTGTCCGAGGTGGGCGATAGTAGCTGCTATAAGTTACCACCAGTCCGGGAGTGCAATTGGTATATCTACCCTGGCGTCTCCTCGTGTGCCGTGTTCACATGCCCTAGCACGCCTTCTACGAGTTTGTTTTATACCATACCTATGGAGTGCCCTCTGTGTAAACCTGTCGGAGGAGCGTACGGTACTGTATAGATTATGGGAATATATAAAATGTGTTAAGGGGGATATGGGTAACGCCTTAATGCTATTTTATTTCTTTTACTTTACTGTAGACATATTATAATAGCGTATTGTATTACATAGTAGATAGTTTAACAGATCCTTAGGAGATGTGAATCCCGAACATCTCTTAAGTTATTGCACTCACGTTAGACACTGGATAGGAGATGTCAAAACCCGTAAACATCTCCGACGCCGTTTACGCTCATATTTATTTACCATTGATTTAACTTACATAAGATCTTTTAGTTCTGACTCGAGTGTTTTGTCTTTTCAATTCGCTCGGGTCGGCCTGAGCATTTCAGGATTTGAAGACTTGTTTTTGGAGGACGAAGACGAAGATTTTATTATTATTTATTATATTTATTCCATTGCATCATACTGTTCCGCTGCATTGTTATGTATTTATCTCTGATATGTGTAACTCTAAATTTTTGTTGTTGTATAAGTATAATCAAATGTATTCGTAAAACAGCTTCATGAACTGTTATTTGATTATTATATTTTGTCATTCTGCTACGAGATTATGTACTTGTTTTATTTCTTTCTCTTTTTCTTATTTACCCCATAACAATCTGCCCATTTGAATGGTTTGAGTATGACGCGTGTGTCTGCTTAAACGTCCAAAAAGGCAGGTCGTTGCATTCAAGCATTCAAGTAGTACTATTAATTAATCTACTCAAACTTAGCAACCAAAATCCTAAGTCTAAGTGAAGTTCTAAATTTAAGTAAAACCCAGGCTTATATTGTTTTAGCATTAAAGGTAATCGACTGAGTGATACATCAATCACAAGTAACTGTTATGCAACACAAACCATGTGCCCTTAGGTCGATACTTCATGATAGCTTTGTTAAATATATAGTCTCCTTTGGATCTAAGATTGAAAAGAATCTTATTATCCTATTCTCAAAATCTAACCAAAACTTTAAGTCTTATTTCCTATGGAAATCGCCTCTGCATCTTCAATGCGTGCAAACTGTAATATCTTTTACCTAGTGAGAATTCAAATCTTTGAATTAGTCATTCCTTTGTAATCTTAACTACAACGTCATCTTGGATATCCTTTGCAATTTGAACTTCCAAATTTTAACTATTCTTTAATACAACTCAAGATGGAATGGTGTTTTGCCATATTAATCCAATAGACATAATGTTCAATAACAAAATAGTGTCATTCCCAAATACTCATGTAGGAACATATAAAACGGACAATGTGCATCCTAGTGAACTATGGAGCTCAGGACACATCAGCCCCAAAACAATGTACTTGCAATTGCGACGACAACTCAAGCATTAATACTTTATAAATATTGCCATAGAACTTATACCGTAAGATGCAACCTACTTGCATGGTACCTATAACTTCCTAAACCAAAAGCAACATGTGTAGCATAACGTGACCTTAAATGTCAGATAAAAGACACAAACACCATCTACAGATAATCGTAATCGTCTACCTCTTCCGATGATGTTAAAACGATAAATAATTTAGGGATTTATGATCGATAAACAGCTCCATTAGATTAATAAATGCATGATCACATTTCAAGTTCCATAAGGAAACAAAATTCTTCATGGCAAGACATGTTAGCGCCGCAGAAATCATTGCAAAGTCTTTAGTGAACTTCTTATAGTAGCTAGCCAACCAAGGAAACTTACCGCTATAGCATTCTTTGGTACAGTAAAATATCTTGGTTTCTCTTTCCTTCCTTTAAAATTAAATAAGTTTTAGCCAAATCACATTGTAACGACCCGTAAATTTTAACCGTTTTAATAACGTAATTAGTTAAAATTTTGTGAAATTTTAAACGATAAAATTTTGAAATAAAAATTTAATATTTGGAATACGTCCAGTTAAACATAGCAACTGGTAAATTTTCGTCCGAAAATACGAAAGTTTATTTCGCGCGTAAATTTACTTCAATTTAATCAGTTAAAGAGCGTTGAAAATAAAATGTTTCCGAAACCTAAATATTTTTACATAGAAAAATTCTAAACCATCTTCTGAGCAAGATACCAGTTTGTCGTTTTTCCAAATTTGGACATCTATTGCTCCGTCGTTCTTATTTTCTGCAAATTAGCAGCATTCTGGTATCGATATCGACTTTTTATCGGATGATCGTACCACTGATATCTGTATACCGTTTTGAGCGTCTCGTCGTGCTGATCTCTACGATATATCATTTTCGGTATTTTGAGGTCCGGTATGCGACGGAAACTATAAAACAGCCCGTCGTAGCGGTACCACTTTTTGTGTCCATTCGGATTTCAAACGACTGAAGGCATTTATTACCAGCTGTTACCTTTTCATCTTTTCAGTGCATTGATGACCCTCTTTATTTCCATCAGTTTTGAAATATGAAAACTTTTATACGTTTGCAATTATATTTTAATCGGTTCACTTTAATGTTTTTCCTTTTACAACTTCGTTTCCTCTGGAATACAAAAATTTCATTTTCCTTTTTGCTGGCACCTTCAAAATCTTCCCTTCGCCCTGCCCCTCCCATTCCAGCCTCGTACAACCAAAACAACACACGTCTTCCACTCCCCTTCACACGTCCTGCCTCACCAACCAGACCCATCTCCTCTCTCCGCCCGATACCCACGTCACCGCCTTCTGCCCACCATTCCACATAGAACTGACAGCCCGCCACCACCTCAAGCCGAGAACACCGTCCCACCTTCTTCCCCTCTCCGCCACGACTCCTTGCTCCACCACAAGCGCCTCCGGCCATCCATCTCCCAGCCTCCGCCTTGAATCCCCTCGACCTCCTCTCCTTTGTTTTGCCGGCCACCTCATCTCTAAACCGTGCTACCCCTTCGGCCAGCCTCCACTTTATCCTTTTAGGTAATTTTTGAATCTAGTATTATATATATAGTGTAAAGTATGGTGTATATGTAAGCTTTATATAAGGTTTTAAAGAAAAAGCAGTTTATGTTGAAAGTTTTAATAGCCGCATATATTTTCTTTGTTGGTTTAAAAGTGACAGTATGTATTAGATTTGTTTATATGTTATATATTATATAAACAGTTTGCCTACAAAGTTTATCTAAAAAGAAGCTATATGGTTTTGGTAAGGTATAAGTATATATTATATAGTAGGTATTATCTATATAGTCTGTAAACTTATATAGTATAATATAAATGTTTATTTACTTATTAATTTGCATGAACAGTTATATAGGTGCATAGACTTTGGAATATGAACTCATCTTGGAATGTATAAGCTTCCATTTACTGTTAGTTTAAGTGAATATATATCTAAAGCTGTTTTAAGTATATATTTGACTTGAAAGTTTATATGCATATATAGCTATGTTTTATTTATAATAGTGTCGGCATATCCATTATTATGATTGATTTGAAACTACATTACAAAGCTATTCACAGAGTGTTCCTATATTATAGGTTGGGTATTTTATGATTTTGAAAAGTTTACATAAAATTTTGCATAGATACATAGTTGTAATTCACTGTCCATTTTAGATTTTATATAATTGGTTATGAGATTATACAGAGTGTATATATAAGTTGCATAGTATATATAATTATGGTTGTATAGTGAGTCTGCATATATGGCTATTAACCTGCATACATAAGTCTAGATATGTGTATAAAGTTATGTGATTTATATTAGTTAAGAATACATATTAAGTTAGTTCATATGCTTGGATAAGTCTGAAGTTGCAATTGTTGTTATGTTATGTGTATCTATATAGGTTGAAAGTTATTTGTTTATTTTAAATTTATAAGCTGTATATGATTTAGTAATAACCTATATATATAATTTTAAAGTTATTTTTTTTTCTTTTTTCTTTCAAAGTTATGTATTTATTTCAAAAAGTTATAAATTTTTTTTTTTGATTTCCTATATATATGTCTTAATTCAAACAACGAGTCATATTTAGTTATATATATTTATTCAATTACCCTTTATCTTCATTAATCCAGTTTTGATTGATTTTGTCCATTCCTATTTATCAGCCTTGATCGTCGATTTGTGCCATCTTACTTTGATTCGGAATTCGTGCTTGGATCCGTAACTCGTTTCATTGTCTATTCTCTCTTGCCTCGGAAGGTGAGCACTCACTCTCGATTAACGTTCTTTTATTTATTAAATTTGATTTCAATTGAAACGACAATTGAAATATGCTGCTGTTAGTTAATTACACTGTTATATATGCTATTGCCTGTATCAGTTCACCTGTGACATCTGACACCATTATCTGTTAATTATTTATGCGTTGATAATACAGTTTGGCTGATAATTGATTGATTGTTGATGTTTATATTGGACGTTAAATTGTTAATGTCAAAATGATAAATAGTATGAAATTGAACTTGATTTAGGATAATTAAATATTAAATTTGATTAACTGACATTTGTATAATATGACCCCTTTAACTGTTAAATCCATTGACACGTATGATTTGCTTAATTACATTTTGAATCACTGAATGTATGTTGTTAAATTGATGATGTATGAAATTGTAAATAGATGACAAGTGAAAAACCGTAATGTAATAATCTTTAATCTACATGAAATGATAGTGTAGATTCTAGAAATAATTATATTAATTCGTACAAATAACAATGCGAATTAATACGGTTATTTCGGGATAATTTGAATTGATTATTGGATTGATATTGATTGTTGTTATTGCTTGTTTATTTACTTTGACACCATCCCAATTATCACACTGCAAGTTCCCTTTGTTATACTTTGATTTTTGAATTGAATTGGAATCGGGTTGAAATGATAAATACCCAAATTGAATTTTGACCTAGGATATAGAGAATTAAATAAAACCCGATTGGTCGATAATTTGATTTAAAAATAAACGAAGATTTTATTTGAATAAATAATATGGTTTTGAAATGAAGTTGAAATTTGAATTTTAATGAAAGAAAAATGTAAAATTTTAATAATCTGAAACAAAATATTAACAACGTAATTGATGAAAAGAATGTTATTAAATTTGAGAAATTATTGAATTAAGTTTGAAATTATTACACTTTGAAATGATTTAATAATTAAGTTTGAAATTATAATTAAGTTTGAAATTATTAAACTTTGAAATTATTTAATAATTAAGTTTTGAATTATTTAATAATTAAATAAGGTTGAATTATTTAATGATTAAATTGAATTGAATTCTTTAATAAGTAAAATTGAACTTTTGAATAAGTGAATTTACTTCGTAAATAATTGAAATTGAGTTTTCTTTATTAATTAAGTTTTGGAAAATTATTTAAGTAAGTAAATAAGTGAAATTGAATTTCTTTAACAAGAAATAAAATGTGATATTTTTGAAGTTAATGTGAGACTTGTAATTTAAAGAATTTGATTTGACGAATTTAACTTAATTAAATTTGTAAGTCTTGATATAATGGCATTGAACTTAAGTAATGGATTTAATGAATTGGAAATTTAATAGAAATTGTTTGAATGACAAATTTACTTAATGAATATTGAATGAAATCGATAATTGAAGTTAAATTGATTTGAATGTTGAATAAATTTGTTTAAATGATTTCGGAATGAAACTTATATACGAACTTGAACCAATATTTGAATTGTTTTAAAAAGAGATTGAAATTGAATTATAAGATTTTGAAATGATAATTTGGAAGTTTTGAAACGTAAATTTTTGGAAATTGGTTTTGAAAGACAAATGAATGTTGATTTACGAATTCTAATCGAAATTGAAATTGATTTGTTTTTTTTTGAAATATATAAACGACCAATCGGTGTAATAATTACGAAAGTTATTAAAGAGACCGGGATCGGTAATGGATATACTCTCTATCTGAACCGAAACCACTTTAGTAACTGTACGCGGAGTGTTGATCCAGAACGAAGTGGATGGTTTTGATGAACGCGTTGACTGAAGAAAGAGAACGATTTTGGATGACCCTTGACATGACTAAAACAGGAGCCGCGCCGGGCCATTGAGGATCGCCATCTCTAGCGGACACACTTCTTCGATACCATATCTATTACTTTTGTGATTCGATTTGGGTGCACCCCTCGATTTGGGAGTGTTGTTTCGCGGTGTTGGGGTAGTAGCTGCTATGCCCAACATCAGTCCGGATCAGGCAACTACTAGTATCCTAGTTGGTATCGCCTCATGTACCTTGTCATACTGATTATCCTATTCGCGACCACTACGATTTTGATTTGTACCTTTAGTATATGGATTGCCCTCTGGTGACTTCCGGTTTTGGGGAAACTACGGTCTTGTATATGCTTTGTGGAATAAACAGGTTAAGAGGTGTATGGGCCCTGCTTAACCCTACTTTGATATCTTTATATTACTGATAGACATTATCTACTTAGCGTACATTACTACCTAGTAGATAGTTTAACGGATCCTTAAAGGATGGTTATTCCAAACATCCTTTGAGTTACTTGTATTTCAATTGCTATTTCACTTGAGTTGGATTTATTAATATAAGAATGTTAATCCTGACTCGAGTGTCTTGTGTTTTTGCTTTACGCTCGGGTCAGACTGAGTGTACCAGTATTCGAGACTCACCTTTGGAGTTGGAGCTTTGCTTGAAGATCCAGCCATCTATTCTGCTTTCAGTATTCGATGATTCCAGTGATGTATTCTGATTTGTATCTGATGTATCGTATTACTCTTCTGTTGTAAACTCTGATGTATTTTTATATATTCATATAGTAGCTTCATGAACTACTATCTCTTTTATTTCCGCTGCACTTATTACTCTGTGTCTGTGATCTGTGATTATTTATTTACTGTATATGTTCAGTTTTGCCAATTTAAATTAACAACGCGGTATTTTGAGCAATTCAACTCCGGCATGAGTGTCTACCTATTCACTTATAATGGACGCGAATGGTCCAAAATGGCGGGTCGTTACAGTTGGTATCAGAGCTTTGGTAGCTCTAGGCAAAACTCAACATATAGGGTAAATGTATTTACAGAATCACTCTCATTCGAGTTTCAATCTCTTCATTTTAACTCAATTCCTTTGAATTTTCGGAACGTCCCTCGGTTCCGAAATTTATTCTCGTCTCTCACTATTCGTCTTCTTTTAATTCCAAAGTATCCCATAAACTTCACTTCGAATGATATCTATAATAGATCGGCGGTCTCGCCAATCTTCGAATGATTCGTAAAGGAGCAAAACTCCTTTACAATAGACATCGATTTACCGGAGATTACTGTATCCTCGGTTTACGATGCTATCTATCTCCTACTATACCTGAATTCTATTTCTTGAGATCGAATGTCGATTTACCTCGAAATTCCGCATCGATCTTATTCTTGAAGTTACGGACGACCCGGTTAAGGTTGCCCGTGAATTAAATAAACTCATCCATCTCCTGATTGTGGTAATCGAATTATTTTATCTTCTGTTTCAAACTTATTTTCGAATCAAAATTCTCTTTGATTTGAGTCCATCAAATTTGAATCTCTGTCTTTGCTTTGAAATCTATTCTTATATAGTCGAGCGAGGAAGTGTAATTGTAAATTAACATTTAAAATGTTTAAAATATATTGTGTTGTTTGAGTTGTTGATGTTGATTTGGGTTTCCGATCGATTCGTCTGATCAACGCTATCGATAGGATTTCCAAAACACTTGAACAGAGCAAACTGACACAATATTACTTTCAAACTTGGAAAATGAAATAAATTTGTTTGATTATATTGTAAAAATATAAGTAAAATTTTCTGGAATCTAATAAGTTAATTAAATTGGTTATTTGAAATGATAATATTTGATTATCATTTATTGTTCTAAATAAATTTATAAATACGGTTTATAAATTGATTTGGAATTTGAAATGAATTAAATTCAGAAGCTTGAGAAATTAGTTTCCGGTGATTTCGAACTTTGGTTTTAAAATTTTAAAGTATATGGTATTGAAAGTATTTTCAAACAGAAATCGTTTTCAAAGAATTTTTAAAAATGTTGAAATCAGCTCTTCTCTTTGTCGCTGGAAAATAATTTCGGTGATGGCGGCCGCATCATCGACATTCATTTTCGAGTTTCGAAGTGGAGATACTATTCTGTAGCCTTGCTACGGTTTTGTTTGAAAAATATTTTGATTTGAATTTTTCAGTATATTTTGATTTACATATATATAAGTATCTTATTTTAAAATTTAATTTGATTTGATATAAATATATTATATATATCTCTAAATTGTTTAAAGTTAATCGGAAAATCTAATTCTTAAAATTTGATAAAAAGATGATTTTAAATTATAAATAAAAACCAAATTTGGAATAAATATTTAAACTTGAATAATTGAATTGGGAAAATTTTATTTGTATATTGTTCAACTGCATTCTAATACAACTTACCTAAATCATTCAGAAGTTGAATATGTAATTGGATAATATATAAGATAAATTGAATTTATAAATAAAATTTGAGTGTTTATAATAAATGTTATACACTAAATTTTGATTATAAAGATGTTAATAGGGTTAGATAGGATAATAAGTAAAACTCAGTTAATAATGAAATAAATCTGTTTTGAAAGAATAAATAAATTTGTTTTGAAAGAATTAATAAATCGAAATTTGATCAACATATGAAAATACCTTGAATTTAAAAGAAATTAATAGATGTAAATTAATTTAAAGCGAAACTTTATGTTTTAAATTAATTTATATGGTTTAAATATATGTAATAAGATATATTAAGTGAAACAAATTTAATAATAATTTGGAATAATGAAGAATTTAAATTGCTGAAAAAAATATGATTATAATAAAAGACTATTCAAATTTATGGTTTTAGAAATTGTAAATTTAAGAAAATGGGATAATAAGATGATGAATTTAGAAATAGTTGAGATTGATTTTAGAGAAATCAAATGGATTAAATCAATTATTGAATATCAATTAATTTAAATTTGAATTTATATGGTTTAAATTGATTATTATTTTTCAAATCTGTTTTTCTTTCTGGTTGTTTCTATTCTCCTACCTCGTTTCTTTTCGAGGATGAAAAGTTTTGAGTGGGGGAGAGTGTAACGACCCGTAAATTTTAACCGTTTTAATAACGTAATTAGTTAAAATTTTGTGAAATTTTAAACGATAAAATTTTGAAATAAAAATTTAATATTTGGAATACGTCCAGTTAAACATAGCAACTGGTAAATTTTCGTCCGAAAATACGAAAGTTTATTTCGCGCGTAAATTTACTTCAATTTAATCAGTTAAAGAGCGTTGAAAATAAAATATTTCCGAAACCTAAATATTTTTACATAGAAAAATTCTAAACCATCTTCTGAGCAAGATACCAGTTTGTCGTTTTTCCAAATTTGGACATCTATTGCTCCGTCGTTCTTATTTTCTGCAAAATAGCAGCATTCTGGTACCGATATCGACTTTTTATCGGATGATCGTACCACTGATATCTGTATACCGTTTTGAGCGTCTCGTCGTGCTGATCTCTACGATATATCATTTTCGGTATTTTGAGGTCCGGTATGCGACGGAAACTATAAAACAGCCCGTCGTAGCGGTACCACTTTTTGTGTCCATTCGGATTTCAAACGACTGAAGGCATTTATTACCAGCTGTTACCTTTTCATCTTTTCAGTGCATTGATGACCCTCTTTATTTCCATCAGTTTTGAAATATGAAAACTTTTATACGTTTGCAATTATATTTTAATCGGTTCACTTTAATTTTTTTTCCTTTTACAACTTCGTTTCCTCTGGAATACAAAAATTTCATTTTCCTTTTTGCTGGCACCTTCAAAATCTTCCCTTCGCCCTGCCCCTCCCATTCCAGCCTCGTACAACCAAAACAACACACGTCTTCCACTCCCCTTCACACGTCCTGCCTCACCAACCAGACCCATCTCCTCTCTCCGCCCGATACCCACGTCACCGCCTTCTGCCCACCATTCCACATAGAACTGACAGCCCGCCACCACCTCAAGCCGAGAACACCGTCCCACCTTCTTCCCCTCTCCGCCACGACTCCTTGCTCCACCACAAACGCCTCCGGCCATCCATCTCCCAGCCTCCGCCTTGAATCCCCTCGACCTCCTCTCCTTTGTTTTGCCGGCCACCTCATCTCTAAGCCATGCTACCCCTTCGGCCAGCCTCCACTTTATCCTTTTAGGTAATTTTTGAATCTAGTATTATATATATAGTGTAAAGTATGGTGTATATGTAAGCTTTATATAAGGTTTCAAAGAAAAAGCAGTTTATGTTGAAAGTTTTAATAGCCGCATATATTTTCTTTGTTGGTTTAAAAGTGACAGTATGTATTAGATTTGTTTATATGTTATATATTATATAAACAGTTTGCCTACAAAGTTTATCTAAAAAGAAGCTATATGGTTTTGGTAAGGTATAAGTATATATTATATAGTAGGTATTATCTATATAGTCTGTAAACTTATATAGTATAATATAAATGTTTATTTACTTATTAATTTGCATGAACAGTTATATAGGTGCATAGACTTTGGAATATGAACTCATCTTGGAATGTATAAGCTTCCATTTACTGTTAGTTTAAGTGAATATATATCTAAAGCTGTTTTAAGTATATATTTGACTTGAAAGTTTATATGCATATATAGCTATGTTTTATTTATAATAGTGTCGGCATATCCATTATTATGATTGATTTGAAACTACATTACAAAGCTATTCACAGAGTGTTCCTATATTATAGGTGTAACAACCCTAGATTTTGGCCTATATTTTAAATTTTGACTTTATTTTATTTTAAATTATTTTAAACTTGTTCTATTTCAAACTTTTCATTTTAAATATAAATGTTGACTATTAAGTGATTTATAGTTCAAACTAGTATAAATTGGATATTTCACTGAAAAGTAAATTTCTATTGAAACTGGTCAAACTTTGTCTTTTGAACTTTAAATTTAAATATTTCAAATTCTTAAATTTTATCTTTTATTATGAAAATAGATTTAATTCCATGGATACAGCTTTTCATTTCGTCGGAAACGGAGTTAAATTGTGAAAGTTATGTATATTTCAATATTGTGTGTAAACTGATGTATTTAGCAATATTGTCTATTTTAAATTATATTTTATTTGTCATATTTTGTTCTAATATGTGTTAGTATTTTATTTTATGTATAATTTTGTCTTTTAAATAATTTAAAGTGATTATATAATTTTTCCAAAGCGTATTGAATTTATTTTCTATTTTTAAAGGCTAGTTTCTATTTTTCTGCTATTTTCTTCAATTAAATTATATTTAATTAAAATTTATTTATTCATTTTGTGAATGCATTTTTATTTTATGTTATTATCTTTGTTTATAAATGTTTTACAAGTCCATAAACTTTTTCCAAAGTTCATTGCATTTATTTTTCATATTTTCAAGACTAGTTGCAATTTTTGCTGTTTTACTTAATTAAATTTTATATAATTAATAATTAATTAATTTATTTTTGTTTATTTACTAAATTTTCATATTTTATCCGAGTTTATATATATATTTCAGTTATATAAAACTTAAAAAGAAATTAGAGGAAATATGAAAAGTTTTAAACTATTGAAATTCCTATGGCCTTTCACCTCCCGACCTTTCACTTTCTCAACTCCTCTCTTCAATGATTTTGGCCATGCATACCCTATTCTTTTCAGCGGACTTCTTTTCATTTTTTTTCACGCAAACACTTCTCTTTCTCCTCCAAAAAAATCACGGCCATGGCTTCAAAATTTTTGGTAAAAAATTCCTTCTTTCTTCCTTGTTTTCTATGTTTTTTCTATTGAAACTGCATATGCTCTCTACCTTCATGGTTTGGTTCCTCCTCCTCCAGGCTTTGGCCGACCACCACGACCCCCTTCCTCTGACCATCACCCATCCTAGCAACCCTCCTCCTCAGGCCTAACCAATCCAAGTCCAAGATCTACACAAAATCCACCAAAAACCATCACAAACTATCACTTATGACCTAGAATTGTCATCTCCTCCTTCTACCACCTTTTGCCACCACTACCTCCACCACCACCACCTCTGACCTGACCTTCCACCACCTCTGGCCCACACTCCAGCCACCACCTGACCACCACATACCATGGCCAAGCCACATCAGCAAGGGGCCGAACCCTATGGTGCAACAAAAGCCACACTTTGCCTTGAAACCCTTTGGTATTCCATTGCCTTCAACACCTTGTAACTTCCACTCACCTTCATCACCTTGTAGCCGCACCTTTTCCAGACCATACCTGATCCAAACCATGCCTTTAGCCGTGCCATTTCAGATCTGGAGCTGAAGCATAGGTGGTAGGAAGCAAGTGCAAACACTTTGACTTTGTTTATGCATCCATTTCTAGC
This sequence comes from Allium fistulosum, assembly GCA_030737815.1. Taxonomy (NCBI): domain Eukaryota; kingdom Viridiplantae; phylum Streptophyta; class Magnoliopsida; order Asparagales; family Amaryllidaceae; genus Allium; species Allium fistulosum. The sequence goes on along the minus strand of CM060902.1, from coordinate 368,289,068 downwards.
ATTGTTTATTGAAATTTTGGGTTGAAATCTTATGTTGTTTGTAATTGTTTGGTTTGAATGTGACAAGGCAATTAGCTTTGGCTCTCCCACACTCAAATAATTATCGTGCTCTCGTGCCTCTGGAAATCTTTGTTGTGCGTTTGTGGTTGTCATCTCCAGCTTGAACAAGTGAGTAATTCTCACCAGACGATGTGTACTTATACAACTAGTAAACTGACACCATTTGAATCTGTAAAATTTTATCATACTGTTATAACTGTTATATTATGATCATATAATGTTTACCCCTGTTATTATATATGTTATATCATCTATTACTGTTATTTCATGCTATTCTGTTATTTTATCAGTTTATCACTGCAAGTTCCCTGTAGACTAGAATCACTATGGGTTGAAATGATACATACCCGAACGGACTTTAGAATAGGGAAAGATCGTTATGGGCTGAAATGATAAGCCTGAGCGACCTTTTTATTTATTTTATTTTATATTTAACTTGGGATTGCGGGTTTGAAATGATAGAACCCGGTTTTCTTTGTAAACTGCGGATTGAAATGATACATATCCGTATCACTTGACCTAAGCTAGAAAATTATATACAGACCCGTGGTTTATATATTTTTCTGAAATTTTTAAAATATTTTTAAAAAAATGTAAATATTATGATATTTTGATTTAAAGTTTATTAAAATGATGTCTATAAAATATTTGTGATTTTTCTACAAATTAAATAAATGAATTAAGTAAATGGTGAAGTAGAATTTGTAATATAAGTAAATTTTGGAATTTATGATTTTGTTTATAAATGGAATTTATGTAAAGTATGAATATATTACAAATTTGATTTAAAAGATGAATTTATTGATTTTATTAAGTAATAAAATGTTTATAAGGTGTTAATGATTTTGTATAACTTAAAATATGAAATAATTGAATACTTAAGCTGAATTTGGAAATATAACTTAAATTGGGAAATTGTGAATTTTGTTAAAAGTGAAATTTTTATTAAGTAAAATAAATGGAAATAAGTTATATTTTGGAGATTTAAACTTAGTTGTTAAGTTAAGAATTTAATTATAGAAATGGAAATTTAATACTTGAATCTAAATAAGTGAATTGTTATTTAATTTGGTTTTTTTGTATGGAAATTTGACTTTATAAAATCATAGAAATAAAGGTATTTAAATGATTGTGTTAAATGTGAAATATATGATTTTATAAGTTAAAATGATTTATATTAAAAGTTAATTATTTGTGGAATTGTAAATAAAACTCTGAATATGATTTAACAGCATTTTGAAATGTAATGTAAAGGATATTACAGCATTTTGTAAATGTTGTAGTGTTTTAAATGAACTAAAAGGTTAATTTGAAATAAAGGCTATTATAGCACTTTGTAAGTGCTATAGTGGTTAAACTTAACATGTAAGTTAATTGAAACTTAAAAGAAATCTATTACAGCATTTAACGCTGTCTTTTGTTAATTAACTGTTTTAAACTATAACTTTACGTAGCATTTTATAAGTGCTACGGAAACTATATTTTGTTGTTTTAAATTAATTTTAATGAAAAATAATCTTTGGAAAATGATATAATTTTGGGAAATTAAATGTTAAATTTCTAAAGATAATGAAGAGATATTTAAGTGAAAGAATTTGATTTCTAATGTGAGTTTAAAATGATATTTAAATTTAATAAAATGAATGGATTTAAATGGTATTTAAATGAATAAAAATGAATGGTGTTTTGAATAATATTTTGATATTGTGAAATGAGTTTGAAATGATACTTGATTTCTGACTTATTTAATTTATTTGATAAATGAATATTTGAAGTATATATTAATTGAGTTTATTTAAATGATATTGGATTTATGAAATGTGGGAGATTTAAAGTTTTGAAATATACTAAAGATTGAATATTGTATTTTGTGGATTTAATCTATATTGGGAATTGATAAGATTTGAAACGGTTTGTTGGTAAACTGTAATTGAATTGAAATTTGATGGTTTGAATTTAATAAGTTTGTAAATGTATAGAATTAAAAGATGATTTTGAATATATGATTTCGAAATGCTGTGATTTTCAAAGTATAATGATTTCAAATGTTTTGTTTCAAAAGAGTTATAACTTTGAAAGTATAGACTATTTGAAAGGTGAATATATGTTTGAAATGGAAATGATGTTGTTTTGAAATGAACGTAGTTTTGAAATAAAATGATTTTGGTTTCGAAGTATAACTATCAAAGGTATGATATTTTGATATATAAAAATGATTTGAAATAAAGTTTGAAAAGATATAATATTTTGATGTATTAAAATGATTTGAAAAGAAGTTTGAAAGGATACGATATTTTAGAATATTGAAATGATTTGGAAATGATAAATCTTTATTTTGATAAAGACATGATTTTGAAATGATATCTTATTTTGAAGTAAAGTATTGTTTTTAAAAGTTATAACCACGGGTTATAATAACGATTGGTTGGCAAAGAGACCGGGATCGGATATGGACATACTCTCTGTCGATACCGAAAACCACTTTGACAACCGTGTACGCGGTGGAGATTCCAGAATGAAGTAGGATGGTGGCGACGTTCTTAAGGTATGTTACGTGGACCCAACTCCCGTGAGTTGGCATAAGGTGGCTAAAACAGGAGCGATTGACGGACCAAGGAGGTAGCACCTCTTATCGGACACACTTCTTCGATACCATTCTATTACTTATGATTGATTTGGTGGCCACCCTTGATTGGGAGTGTTGTTCGAGGTGGGCGGTAGTGGCTGCTATGCGTCACCACTAGTCCGGATGCGTAATTGGTATATCTACCCTGGCATTGCCTAGTTGTGCCGTGTCACCTACCATATCGAGCTTTACTACGATTATGATTTTAAGATCCGACCGCGTTAAGGTTCTCCATCCCCTTAACGCTATTTTCTATATGATTATACTTTACTGATTAGACATTATTATAATAGCGAATATTACTACATAGTAGATAGTTTAACGGATCCTTAAAGAATGGGCGGTCCCAAGCATTCTTTAAGTTACTTGTACCTTATTACAGTTCACTTGAGTTGGTTTATATTATATAAGTATATATTGTCCTGACTCGAGTGTTTGTGTTTTGCTTTACGCTCGGGTCAGCCTGAGTATTCACAGATTTGGATTTCCACCTTCTGGAGATTTGAATCGCTGGAGATTATCTGCTAGTCTTGTTCTATCGACTTCAGTTATGTTGCTCTGTTCAGCTTGTACTTGGTTATCTTATTTATACTTCCGTTGTACTCTATTTCTTCTATTGTATCTTATGTACTCTGATATATTTATATAGTAGCTTCATGAACTACTATTTCTTTTACTTCCGCTGCATTATTTTACTCTGTGTCTGTGATCTGTGATTATATTTATTTACTGTATATTCTGAGATTTGCCAAATTTTAATTACAACGCGGTATTTTGAGCAATTCAACTCCGGCATGAGTGTCTACCTATACACTTATAATGGATGCGAATGGTTGAAAATATCGGGTCGTTACAGTTGGTATCAGAGCTTTGGCTTTGAGGCAAAACTCAGCATATGGAGTAGATTTATTTACAGAATCACTTTCGTTCGAGTTTGAATCTTTTCCTCTTGATTCGGATTTCCTTTGAATTTTTGGAACGTTCCCTGCGGTTCCAAAATTCATTCTTGTCCCTCACTACTCATCTTCTTTTGATTCTGGAGTATCCCATAACTCCGCTTCGAATGAGCTTTATAGTGAATTGGTGGTCTCGCCAATATTCTAATGACTTGTAAAAGGGGGAAAACTCCTTTACAAATTTGCATCGATTCACCAGAGATTTATATTTATCCTTGGTTTAGATGCTAATATCTTTTGTTATTCCAAACTCTATCTCTTGAGATCGGATGTAGATTTACCCCAGGAAAATCCACATTTGCTCTTATTCATTAAGTCACGGTTGACCCGGTTAAGGTTGCCCGCGATTTATCTAAGCTTATCCATCTTCATATTTTGTTAATTAATCATCTTGTCTTTGTTTCTAAACTATTTCCAACATTTTGAATTGTACTTTTAAATCTATATTTTATTATATATTGTGTTGTTTGAGTTGTTGATGTCGATTTGGGTTTCCGATCGATTCGTCTAATCAACGCTATCGATAGGATTTCTAAAACACTTTGACAGAACAAACCGATACAATATTATTTTAAAATTTGGTTAATTAAATAAATTTTAATATATAAGTAAATTTATGGAACTTAATAAATTGGTTTAAATTGATTATTTAAAATGATAATACTTGATTTATCATTTATTGTTCTACAAAGGAATTTATAAATAGTTGTTTATAAATTTATTTGGGAACTGAAATGAATTTAAAACAAGAAATTTAAAGAGTTTAATTTCCGATGGATTTCAAACCTTGTGTTTAAAAATTTTAAAAGGATATTATTTAAAGTATTTTGAATAAATTTTTTTTTTGTCTCTAAAGGATTTTAAAGTTTAAAAATTAAGTGCTCTTCTCTTTGTCGCTGGAAAATAATTTCGGTGATGACTGCAGCATCATCGACGTTCATTTTCGAGTTTCGAAGTGAAGAAATCATTCTGTAGTCTTACTACAGCTTTGTTTTGGGAAACTTGATTGATATAAATTTCTAAAATATGATTGATTTATAAAATATATAGATATATGATTTAAATTTGATTTGACAAATTATGTACATACATTTATCTATCTCTAAATGGTTTAAAAGGAATCGAAGATTTTATTCTTAAATTCTATCTTAAATAATAACTTCAAGTATAAAAAGAAAATCAAAATTTTTGAATAGATGATTCAAGCTTGAAATGATTGAATTAGGATGTAGTGTATATTAATTTTAGAAAGTTTTATTTGTATAATTATCAATTGCATTCCAATATAACTTACCTTAATTTTTAGAAGTTAACAATGTAATTGGATAATATACAATATAAAATGATTTTTATAAATAAAATTTGAGTGGTTATAATAAATATTATACACTTAAATTTTAGTTATAAAAAGATTAACACAGGTAAATAGACTAAAAGGTTAATTGAATAATTTACAATACAAATGATGTTAAGGGAATTAGGAATAAATTAAAACAGTTATAATAAGTGTAAGCATATTTAACATAGGTGATAAAATATTTGAGAGGGATAAATTTAATTATAATTAGGAATAAAGAAGAATTAAATTTATTGAATGTTATACACTTAATTTTAATCAAATCATGATTTTAGAGATTGTTTGTTTAAGAAAATTTGATGATAAGATAATGAAATTAGAGATAGTTAAGATTTATTTAACTTGTGTAAAATTAATTATCAATTAAGCTGAAACCATGGAAATTTCAAAACTATTATCTTATTTTGTTTTTCAAACTTATTACCTAATTTTGTTTTTCAAACTGTCTGTTAGTTGTCCTTATTTTTCCTTATCTTGCTACAGACTGGTATAGGCATCTATCTATAATCTTTTTGCTTAGAAATCTTTCTATAATCTTTATAATCTTTGGTACTCATTTTAAATCTGAGCACTGCTTTCCACCCACAGACTGTCGGTCAAGCGGAAAGAGTGAATCAGATTCTAGAGGATCTTTTCGTACTTGTGTTCCTGATTCTGGAGAATCTTGGGAAGACCATCTCCACCTTGTTAAACTTACCTATAACCACAGTTATCAGGTATAATTTCAATCTTTTGTCATCTTGTCTTAATCTCATTTCAATTTTATCTTTCCTGTGTTTTCCCGTACTTCATTCCTTTTCGGGGACGAAAAGTTTTGAGTGGGGGAGAGTGTAACAACCCTAGATTTTGGCCTATATTTTAAATTTTGACTTTATTTTATTTTAAATTATTTTAAACTTGTTCTATTTCAAACTTTTCATTTTAAATATAAATGTTGACTATTAAGTGATTTATAGTTCAAACTAGTATAAATTGGATATTTCACTGAAAAGTGAATTTCTATTGAAACTGGTCAAACTTTGTCTTTTGAACTTTAAATTTAAATATTTCAAATTCTTAAATTTTATCTTTTATTATGAAAATAGATTTAATTCCATGGATACAGCTTTTCATTTCGTCGGAAACGGAGTTAAATTGTGAAAGTTATGTATATTTCAATATTGTGTGTAAACTGATGTATTTAGCAATATTGTCTATTTTAAATTATATTTTATTTGTCATATTTTGTTCTAATATGTGTTAGTATTTTATTTTATGTATAATTTTGTCTTTTAAATAATTTAAAGTGATTATATAATTTTTCCAAAGCGTATTGAATTTATTTTCTATTTTTAAAGGCTAGTTTCTATTTTTCTGCTATTTTCTTCAATTAAATTATATTTAATTAAAATTTATTTATTCATTTTGTGAATGCATTTTTATTTTATGTTATTATCTTTGTTTATAAATGTTTTACAAGTCCATAAACTTTTTCCAAAGTTCATTGCATTTATTTTTCATATTTTCAAGACTAGTTGCAATTTTTGCTGTTTTACTTAATTAAATTTTATATAATTAATAATTAATTAATTTATTTTTGTTTATTTACTAAATTTTCGTATTTTATCCGAGTTTATATATATATTTCAGTTATATAAAACTTAAAAAGAAATTAGAGGAAATATGAAAAGTTTTAAACTATTGAAATTCCTATGGCTTTTCACCTCCCGACCTTTCACTTTCTCAACTCCTCTCTTCAATGATTTTGGCCATGCATACCCTATTCTTTTCAGCGGACTTCTTTTCATTTTTTTTCACGCAAACACTTCTCTTTCTCCTCCAAAAAAATCACGGCCATGGCTTCAAAATTTTTGGTAAAAAATTCCTTCTTTCTTCCTTGTTTTCTATGTTTTTTCTATTGAAACTGCATATGCTCTCTACCTTCATGGTTTGGTTCCTCCTCCTCCAGGCTTTGGCCGACCACCACGACCCCCTTCCTCTGACCATCACCCATCCTAGCAACCCTCCTCCTCAGGCCTAACCAATCCAAGTCCAAGATCTATACAAAATCGACCAAAAACCATCACAAACTATCACTTATGACCTAGAATTGTCATCTCCTCCTTCTACCACCTTTTGCCACCACTACCTCCACCACCACCACCTCTGACCTGACCTTCCACCACCTCTGGCCCACACTCCAGCCACCACCTGACCACCACATACCATGGCCAAGCCACATCAGCAAGGGGCCGAACCCTATGGTGCAACAAAAGCCACACTTTGCCTTGAAACCCTTTGGTATTCCATTGCCTTCAACACCTTGTAACTTCCACTCACCTTCATCACCTTGTAGCCGCACCTTTTCCAGACCATACCTGATCCAAACCATGCCTTTAGCCGTGCCATTTCAGATCTGGAGCTGAAGCATAGGTGGTAGGAAGCAAGTGCAAACACTTTGACTTTGTTTATGCATCCATTTCTAGCATTGTTTATTGAAATTTTGGGTTGAAATCTTATGTTGTTTGTAATTGTTTGGTTTGAATGTGACAAGGCAATTAGCTTTGGCTCTCCCACACTCAAATAATTATCGTGCTCTCGTGCCTCTGGAAATCTTTGTTGTGCGTTTGTGGTTGTCATCTCCAGCTTGAACAAGTGAGTAATTCTCACCAGACGATGTGTACTTATACAACTAGTAAACTGACACCATTTGAATCTGTAAAATTTTATCATACTGTTATAACTGTTATATTATGATTATATAATGTTTACCCCTGTTATTATATATGTTATATCATCTATTACTGTTATTTCATGCTATTCTGTTATTTTATCAGTTTATCACTGCAAGTTCCCTGTAGACTAGAATCACTATGGGTTGAAATGATACATACCCGAACGGACTTTAGAATAGGGAAAGATCGTTATGGGCTGAAATGATAAGCCTGAGCGACCTTTTTATTTATTTTATTTTATATTTAACTTGGGATTGCGGGTTTGAAATGATAGAACCCGGTTTTCTTTGTAAACTGCGGATTGAAATGATACATATCCGTATCACTTGACCTAAGCTAGAAAATTATATACAGACCCGTGGTTTATATATTTTTCTGAAATTTTTAAAATATTTTAAAAAAAATGTAAATATTATGATATTTTGATTTAAAGTTTATTAAAATGATGTCTATAAAATATTTGTGATTTTTCTACAAATTAAATAAATGAATTAAGTAAATGGTGAAGTAGAATTTGTAATATAAGTAAATTTTGGAATTTATGATTTTGTTTATAAATGGAATTTATGTAAAGTATGAATATATTACAAATTTGATTTAAAAGATGAATTTATTGATTTTATTAAGTAATAAAATGTTTATAAGGTGTTAATGATTTTGTATAACTTAAAATATGAAATAATTGAATACTTAAGCTGAATTTGGAAATATAACTTAAATTGGGAAATTGTGAATTTTGTTAAAAGTGAAATTTTTATTAAGTAAAATAAATGGAAATAAGTTATATTTTGGAGATTTAAACTTAGTTGTTAAGTTAAGAATTTAATTATAGAAATGGAAATTTAATACTTGAATCTAAATAAGTGAATTGTTATTTAATTTGGTTTTTTGTATGGAAATTTGACTTTATAAAATCATAGAAATAAAGGTATTTAAATGATTGTGTTAAATGTGAAATATATGATTTTATAAGTTAAAATGATTTATATTAAAAGTTAATTATTTGTGGAATTGTAAATAAAACTCTGAATATGATTTAACAGCATTTTGAAATGTAATGTAAAGGATATTACAGCATTTTGTAAATGTTGTAGTGTTTTAAATGAACTAAAAGGTTAATTTGAAATAAAGGCTATTATAGCACTTTGTAAGTGCTATAGTGGTTAAACTTAACATGTAAGTTAATTGAAACTTAAAAGAAATCTATTACAGCATTTAACGCTGTCTTTTGTTAATTAACTGTTTTAAACTATAACTTTACGTAGCATTTTATAAGTGCTACGGAAACTATATTTTGTTGTTTTAAATTAATTTTAATGAAAAATAATCTTTGGAAAATGATATAATTTTGGGAAATTAAATGTTAAATTTCTAAAGATAATGAAGAGATATTTAAGTGAAAGAATTTGATTTCTAATGTGAGTTTAAAATGATATTTAAATTTAATAAAATGAATGGATTTAAATGGTATTTAAATGAATAAAAATGAATGGTGTTTTGAATAATATTTTGATATTGTGAAATGAGTTTGAAATGATACTTGATTTCTGACTTATTTAATTTATTTGATAAATGAATATTTGAAGTATATATTAATTGAGTTTATTTAAATGATATTGGATTTATGAAATGTGGGAGATTTAAAGTTTTGAAATATACTAAAGATTGAATATTGTATTTTGTGGATTTAATCTATATTGGGAATTGATAAGATTTGAAACGGTTTGTTGGTAAACTGTAATTGAATTGAAATTTGATGGTTTGAATTTAATAAGTTTGTAAATGTATAGAATTAAAAGATGATTTTGAATATATGATTTCGAAATGCTGTGATTTTCAAAGTATAATGATTTCAAATGTTTTGTTTCAAAAGAGTTATAACTTTGAAAGTATAGACTATTTGAAAGGTGAATATATGTTTGAAATGGAAATGATGTTGTTTTGAAATGAACGTAGTTTTGAAATAAAATGATTTTGGTTTCGAAGTATAACTATCAAAGGTATGATATTTTGATATATAAAAATGATTTGAAATAAAGTTTGAAAAGATATAATATTTTGATGTATTAAAATGATTTGAAAAGAAGTTTGAAAGGATACGATATTTTAGAATATTGAAATGATTTGGAAATGATAAATCTTTATTTTGATAAAGACATGATTTTGAAATGATATCTTATTTTGAAGTAAAGTATTGTTTTTAAAAGTTATAACCACGGGTTATAATAACGATTGGTTGGCAAAGAGACCGGGATCGGATATGGACATACTCTCTGTCGATACCGAAAACCACTTTGACAACCGTGTACGCGGTGGAGATTCCAGAATGAAGTAGGATGGTGGCGACGTTCTTAAGGTATGTTACGTGGACCCAACTCCCGTGAGTTGGCATAAGGTGGCTAAAACAGGAGCGATTGACGGACCAAGGAGGTAGCACCTCTTATCGGACACACTTCTTCGATACCATTCTATTACTTATGATTGATTTGGTGGCCACCCTTGATTGGGAGTGTTGTTCGAGGTGGGCGGTAGTGGCTGCTATGCGTCACCACTAGTCCGGATGCGTAATTGGTATATCTACCCTGGCATTGCCTAGTTGTGCCGTGTCACCTACCATATCGAGCTTTACTACGATTATGATTTTAAGATCCGACCGCGTTAAGGTTCTCCATCCCCTTAACGCTATTTTCTATATGATTATACTTTACTGATTAGACATTATTATAATAGCGAATATTACTACATAGTAGATAGTTTAACGGATCCTTAAAGAATGGGCGGTCCCAAGCATTCTTTAAGTTACTTGTACCTTATTACAGTTCACTTGAGTTGGTTTATATTATATAAGTATATATTGTCCTGACTCGAGTGTTTGTGTTTTGCTTTACGCTCGGGTCAGCCTGAGTATTCACAGATTTGGATTTCCACCTTCTGGAGATTTGAATCGCTGGAGATTATCTGCTAGTCTTGTTCTATCGACTTCAGTTATGTTGCTCTGTTCAGCTTGTACTTGGTTATCTTATTTATACTTCCGTTGTACTCTATTTCTTCTATTGTATCTTATGTACTCTGATATATTTATATAGTAGCTTCATGAACTACTATTTCTTTTACTTCCGCTGCATTATTTTACTCTGTGTCTGTGATCTGTGATTATATTTATTTACTGTATATTCTGAGATTTGCCAAATTTTAATTACAACGCGGTATTTTGAGCAATTCAACTCCGGCATGAGTGTCTACCTATACACTTATAATGGATGCGAATGGTTGAAAATATTGGGTCGTTACAATAGGTTGGGTATTTTATGATTTTGAAAAGTTTACATAAAATTTTGCATAGATACATAGTTGTAATTCACTGTCCATTTTAGATTTTATATAATTGGTTATGAGATTATACAGAGTGTATATATAAGTTGCATAGTATATATAATTATGGTTGTATAGTGAGTCTGCATATATGGCTATTAACCTGCATACATAAGTCTAGATATGTGTATAAAGTTATGTGATTTATATTAGTTAAGAATACATATTAAGTTAGTTCATATGCTTGGATAAGTTTGAAGTTGCAATTGTTGTTATGTTATGTGTATCTATATAGGTTGAAAGTTATTTGTTTATTTTAAATTTATAAGCTGTATATGATTTAGTAATAACCTATATATATAATTTTAAAGTTATTTATTTTTTCTTTTTTCTTTCAAAGTTATGTATTTATTTCAAAAAGTTATAATTTTTTTTTTTGATTTCCTATATATATGTCTTAATTCAAACAACGAGTCATATTTAGTTATATATATTTATTCAATTACCCTTTATCTTCATTAATCCAGTTTTGATTGATTTTGTCCATTCCTATTTATCAGCCTTGATCGTCGATTTGTGCCATCTTACTTTGATTCGGAATTCGTGCTTGGATCCGTAACTCGTTTCATTGTCTATTCTCTCTTGCCTCGGTAGGTGAGCACTCACTCTCGATTAACGTTCTTTTATTTATTAAAATTGATTTCAATTGAAACGACAATTGAAATATGCTGCTGTTAGTTAATTACACAGTTATATATGCTATTGCCTGTATCAGTTCACCTGTGACATCTGACACCATTATCTGTTAATTATTTATGCGTTGATAATACAGTTTGGCTGATAATTGATTGATTGTTGATGTTTATATTGGACGTTAAATTGTTAATGTCAAAATGATAAATAGTATGAAATTGAACTTGATATAGGATAATTAAATATTAAATTTGATTAACTGACATTTGTATAATATGACCCCTTTAACTGTTAAATCCATTGACACGTATGATTTGCTTAATTACATTTTGAATCACTGAATGTATGTTGTTAAATTGATGATGTATGAAATTGTAAATAGATGACAAGTGAAAAACCGTAATGTAATAATCTTTAATCTACATGAAATGATAGTGTAGATTCTAGAAATAATTATATTAATTCGTACAAATAACAATGCGAATTAATACGGTTATTTCGGGATAATTTGAATTGATTATTGGATTGATATTGATTGTTGTTATTGCTTGTTTATTTACTTTGACACCATCCCAATTATCACACTGCAAGTTCCCTTTGTTATACTTTGATTTTTGAATTGAATTGGAATCGGGTTGAAATGATAAATACCCAAATTGAATTTTGACCTAGGATATAGAGAATTAAATAAAACCCGATTGGTCGATAATTTGATTTAAAAATAAACGAAGATTTTATTTGAATAAATAATATGGTTTTGAAATGAAGTTGAAATTTGAATTTTAATGAAAGAAAAATGTAAAATTTTAATAATCTGAAACAAAATATTAACAACGTAATTGATGAAAAAAATGTTATTAAATTTGAGAAATTATTGAATTAAGTTTGAAATTATTACACTTTGAAATGATTTAATAATTAAGTTTGAAATTATAATTAAGTTTGAAATTATTAAACTTTGAAATTATTTAATAATTAAGTTTTGAATTATTTAATAATTAAATAAGGTTGAATTATTTAATGATTAAATTGAATTGAATTCTTTAATAAGTAAAATTGAACTTTTGAATAAGTGAATTTACTTCGTAAATAATTGAAATTGAGTTTTCTTTATTAATTAAGTTTTGGAAAATTATTTAAGTAAGTAAATAAGTGAAATTGAATTTCTTTAACAAGAAATAAAATGTGATATTTTTGAAGTTAATGTGAGACTTGTAATTTAAAGAATTTGATTTGACGAATTTAACTTAATTAAATTTGTAAGTCTTGATATAATGGCATTGAACTTAAGTAATGGATTTAATGAATTGGAAATTTAATAGAAATTGTTTGAATGACAAATTTACTTAATGAATATTGAATGAAATCGATAATTGAAGTTAAATTGATTTGAATGTTGAATAAATTTGTTTAAATGATTTCGGAATGAAACTTATATACGAACTTGAACCAATATTTGAATTGTTTTAAAAAGAGATTGAAATTGAATTATAAGATTTTGAAATGATAATTTGGAAGTTTTGAAACGTAAATTTTTGGAAATTGGTTTTGAAAGACAAATGAATGTTGATTTACGAATTCTAATCGAAATTGAAATTGATTTGTTTTTTTTTTGAAATATATAAACGACCAATCGGTGTAATAATTACGAAAGTTATTAAAGAGACCGGGATCGGTAATGGATATACTCTCTATCTGAACCGAAACCACTTTAGTAACTGTACGCGGAGTGTTGATCCAGAACGAAGTGGATGGTTTTGATGAACGCGTTGACTGAAGAAAGAGAACGATTTTGGATGACCCTTGACATGACTAAAACAGGAGCCGCGCCGGGCCATTGAGGATCGCCATCTCTAGCGGACACACTTCTTCGATACCATATCTATTACTTTTGTGATTCGATTTGGGTGCACCCCTCGATTTGGGAGTGTTGTTTCGCGATGTTGGGGTAGTAGCTGCTATGCCCAACATCAGTCCGGATCAGGCAACTACTAGTATCCTAGTTGGTATCGCCTCATGTACCTTGTCATACTGATTATCCTATTCGCGACCACTACGATTTTGATTTGTACCTTTAGTATATGGATTGCCCTCTGGTGACTTCCGGTTTTGGGGAAACTACGGTCTTGTATATGCTTTTGGGAATAAACAGGTTAAGAGGTGTATGGGCCCTGCTTAACCCTACTTTGATATCTTTATATTACTGATAGACATTATCTACTTAGCGTACATTACTACCTAGTAGATAGTTTAACGGATCCTTAAAGGATGGTTATTCCAAACATCCTTTGAGTTACTTGTATTTCAATTGCTATTTCACTTGAGTTGGATTTATTAATATAAGAATGTTAATCCTGACTCGAGTGTCTTGTGTTTTTGCTTTACGCTCGGGTCAGACTGAGTGTACCAGTATTCGAGACTCACCTTTGGAGTTGGAGCTTTGCTTGAAGATCCAGACCATCTATTCTGCTTTCAGTATTCGATGATTCCAGTGATGTATTCTGATTTGTATCTGATGTATCGTATTACTCTTCTGTTGTAAACTCTGATGTATTTTTATATATTCATATAGTAGCTTCATGAACTACTATCTCTTTTATTTCCGCTGCACTTATTACTCTGTGTCTGTGATCTGTGATTATTTATTTACTGTATATGTTCAGTTTTGCCAATTTAAATTAACAACGCGGTATTTTGAGCAATTCAACTCCGGCATGAGTGTCTACCTATTCACTTATAATGGACGCGAATGGTCCAAAATGGCGGGTCGTTACACACATTTTCCAATCCTTCTCGTGCTAAGATTAGATAACCCAAACTAGATTTGGGCAGAAAAACACTAAGTGGTGTCCATCCTTTATTATTACAGAAGATTCAATTTGGTATGCTACCATTCCTCTTCATACGTTGATTGAAAAGGCCACTGAATGCTAATTTTAATTTCTTTCTTTACCCCAAATCTTACAATGCTTTACAACTCCATAATTAGCTAGTCATTAGCACATTGGCATTGACTATTCTAGCTAGTTTGCCATAATCAATTCAAACTTTATAGGCTATGTAATTCTTCTAGCTCTAATAAAATTGCAAGTGAACTTTTTTTTAAAAAACCTTTGATTCCCAATCTAAATTTTCACAAATACTAGTAGGCGTCAATTTTTTTTAAAATTCTCTCATAATTTCAACAAACGTTTCCATTTGACAAGAATCATGTTTATTTTCAATCAAAATTTTTATCGAAGCTGGTTCAACTTAGCTTAGAAAAGTGGACATGTAAACTTATCTTTCTAAATTTTCTTTTATAAATAAGAAATCTTCACAAAGGTGTAGTTTAAAAGAAAATATGATATTTTAACTTTCTTTTTCAAAGCGCAACATAAATATTTTCAAAATGCTAGGTTTCACATATCGTTTTTCAGTTTACCTTTCAAAAGTTTTGCTTTCCAAAAGCAAAGTACATATCAAAAGATAAGTGCAACAACATGCCTTACGCTAACATTTTACAAAAGTAAAAGCTTTAAAATAGTTATGGAAAATTACTTTTTATTAAGTTCTCCCATGTTTGAAGCTTAAAATAATGGGTTACTAGTTCAAACTTCAAATTCTATACTTTTCCAAAAAATTTAAATAATGATGTTTCCAACTCATTTTAAAAATTCTTTCAATTCTACTTATA
The DNA here is from genome assembly GCA_030737815.1 of Allium fistulosum. Taxonomy (NCBI): domain Eukaryota; kingdom Viridiplantae; phylum Streptophyta; class Magnoliopsida; order Asparagales; family Amaryllidaceae; genus Allium; species Allium fistulosum. The sequence continues at coordinate 368,273,674 of CM060902.1, read as the reverse complement.
TATATATATCCATAAAGTTTGTTTGAACAATTCCATAGAAAATCATGGACCAATTTATTTTCTTTAAAGATACCAAACATCTATTGTTTTCAACATTTAAGAAAATATTTCCAATGGTTTCACACTTGAATTGGAGTAGATGAAACAACCTACTTTACACAAGCTCAACTACATCTAACAATGTTTTAAGTGCATAGGTGTAACGACCCGGAATTTTCGATCCCGAAAATTCTAGATAGTTAGGGAAAAGAAGAAAGAGATAGAAGAAGAAGAAACAGAAACACCAAAACACAGATTCTCACATTCGCAGCGGATAAAATATAATATTAAATAATATTCTTTACACAAAGAAAGCTATATCAGTCAATTACATGTTAATACATCGATTTACAACATTCACAATCACTGGACAGTAAAACAACATGTCCCAGATAAATAACAAAGTATCACTGCAGAATAAACTCCATACGTTCCTGCCATCCAGCTCGCCTCCTTAGCTCCAGAACATCCTTACTTGAAATTTGTAATACTCGGTCTGACCCGAGCATTACATCAAAGTAACACCCGGGTCAGTCTGGAAACCAGCGTGAGTAAACCCATTTAACTTGAAATACTAAGGTATAAAGCTTCTTTGAAAACCAGTGTAACTCGTACCTCTCTACGAGTTCTTATATTATTATAGTCAAACAATTATTTCACAAAATAATGTCTAAGTACCGTTACTTAGTTTCAATGGTCTAGTTTACTTAATTTATTCCATTCCAGCCTATTTGATTCCATAATCAAATCTATAAAGAATTATAGATTACTAATTGAAGTGGTTCCGGATATCGCTGATATCCGATCTCGGTCTCTTCGAATCAAATGTCATCTTTTAATCCAAATTGTTTAAGTTTAAACAATATGATTTTTATTTGGGATATCATATTCACATGGCAATTCATCACTGATAAATAACCCACATTATCACAGTTCAACCCAAGCATATCATATCACAGAACATCACAACTTATTAGACTAGAGATATTTATCCAAACATTCAATACAATTTTAGTCATCCATAAGCAAGATTAATTAATCACATAATCCATAATTAATTTAACTTAAACCAAATAAATTAATTACTTATGAATAAATAACTTAGCCCTACTTAATTATCATTAATTAATTACAAACCATTTAACATTAATTAATGAAATTAATTAATCAACCTTAATTATCCCTTAATTAATTGCCTTAATTAATCAATTACCTTTAATTAATCACATAAATTAATTAACCTTTAATTACATTAATTAATTATCTTTTAATTAATCACATTAATAAATTAACCTTTTATTAATCACCTTAATTAATTAATCCTTTAATTAATTACATTGAGTAATTATCCTTTTAATTACTTCCATAAATTAATTATCCTTTCATTATTAAATAATTAACTTTCAATTATAATTAATTAACCAATCAACCTTTAATTAACTAATTATCCTTTAATTAGTTTCATTAAGTAATTATCCCTTAATTACTTTAAGTAATAATCTTAAATTTTATTAAGTAATAATCTCTTAATTACCTATATTAATTAACCCTTTAAATTAATTATCATATAATCACTTGATTAGTTTAAACTTTTAAAACTTGTTAACATATATTAACTTTGAAACCTCGTTAACAATTTATTTTGAAAACCTTTCATATAACCTTGTTAACAATTTTACCTTGCTTTAAACCCCTGGTTAAAACATCCTATCGAAAATACCCAGGCCCAAAATCAATTTTCCCGAGCCAACACTCGAGCCCACACTCGCATCCGCTACCTTTCGAAAAACCCGAGAACGACTTCGAGCAACTCACCAACATTCCCGATGCTCTCATCACATAGCTACCATCAGATACCAGAGGATACGCGTGCACGTGCACCACCAAATCCGACCAATTCTGACCCTCGCCGAGACACCCATAAGTCGACGATGATCTATACTAATGCTCCGACCACCCAGCTCTAACGAACTCGACTGGAATCGAAATTGAGCTGTTCGATCAATTTCTGGAAATCATCCCGATCGACAAAACCACCCCTCGCCATCGCCTCCGATCACCTAAGGCCTCGCGATCACGTCCCTAGCCTCGTCGTTGACTCACGCTCCGATCTCCCCTGGTCCGATCGTCTCCGGTCCACCCACGACGTCGCACAAACTCAAGGAACAACGTCGACCAATCCTAGTCCTTAAACCCTACAAAGGCACCGTGCCGCCACCATGATGATCGGAAAATTATTCGATCATTTTTGCCGAGGTCCCCCACCCTCAAGCATGCTTTAACAATGTTCCCGAGACCTACCACTTCACCGATCACCAGAGATCGAATAAAATCCCAATTCTGATCATCCCATCATTTCTCTCAAACTACTAGCTTAAAAATCTTGATTTTATCATTAAAAATCATAGTTTTCCAAATCGAACAATATTATATAAGTGAATCAAGAAATCATGATAGTTTAATTCTCACTGTATATTTCATTTTTCCCAAATAATCTAAAATAATTTCACTTGAAACCATTTTTAAAAATGATGTTACACTCATACAAACATATTTCATTTAGAGATCATATCCAAAAACAGATCGGGGAAAGAGAATTTGAATTTTTAAATGGGTTTAAGCCTCTAAATTGTTTTGAACAAGGGATATATGCTTGTACATAGACATGCATATATAAACATCATACATATATACCTGAAATCATACTTAAACAAACATGCAAAGCATTTCACATCATTACATCTATAATTTATCAGGTTAAAAATAGATTTAAACTTTTATAAAAGTAGTTTACTCACCTGTTCTTAGAAGACAGAGCCTTATTTTGCAAATCTGGAATTTGATTTTTTTATCTGTTGAATTCATCTTGCCTTTAAACCTTGAATTGTTAGATGAAACTTTTATTTGTTATCTGATTTAATCTTGCTTTGATTTTGTTGAGTTGCAACTGAAACTGATCTTCAGGTTTAAAATGTTGTTGATGTTTTTGAAAATGCTTCCGTTGGATTTCTAGAAGAGATTGTATTTATTTATTTTTTTCCAGGTTTTATGTTTTTGCAAGATATAAAAGAGAATGAGAAAGATAGTAGAAATTATACATATAGCTTCTCTTTTATAAATTTAATAAAAAATCAAAAAGAAAATGGAAAATTATGACACTTGTTATAACTACCTTACATTTGTCATTTGTATGTTATATTTATCTTACATTTGTAATGTTCATGTATTAATACATTTTTATATGTATTTATATATATTTATAAAAATATCTATAATTTAGTTTATATGTATCCATGTCTTTATATTTAACCTTTCTTTTATTTATTCATATTTACTTTAAAAGAAATTGAAATAAAACCCAATTTAAACACTTATAAATAATTATATATATATATATACACACACTAGCTTTTTAAAATATAGAATTTTTAGAACCAATTTATTCTAAGATGTTTGAATTTCAAATCCACTTATATATACATCCCGACATCTTTATTTATCAAATTTTATTTGTTTAACCAAATGAAATCAGTATCTCCATATTTTAAAATCAGTTAATTATCCCATTAACAGATGTTAAAAATCCAGGTTATCACATTTCTCCCCCCTTTGAATCTTTTCATCCTCGAAAAGGAACAAAGCCCGAGATTTAATTGTAATGCCATTTTTAGTTAAATTAATCTTTGATCATTTTTAACTATAAACTCTTTTATTAAGAATTTTTAAAACACTTTAAAATCTATATAATATTACCAAAATAGTTTTATAAAATTACTTTTTATAACTCGATGTCTCAACAAATCCATCTTCGTTCTCACAGAAATTCGGTCATACGTTGATCAGGCGTAAGACTGAAAATCTATAAGTACTTAGTAAACTCGTTTTCAACACCTAGTGAAAATACTTGGAAAATAATTTATGAAAATATTAGAAAACAGTTTTGAAAATAGAGGAAATATCTTTGGTGAGAATGCTCTGGAAATCATCACCTCCATCCATGGTTGCAGTTAACCCGATGGTTACGTTGCCATCCCGACAAAATCCATAGATAACCATAGGCCTCCGCGCCCCTCGATTACACCATGGAACCCGCTATAGATCGCAGCTACATCTGGGGTTACGTTGCTATCACAGCAAAACCCTTATAACTGTAGGCATCAGCGCCCTCGAATTATGCTGCCAAAGATGAAACTTCTCCACTCCACTCGACCATAGATCGTAGTCTACCGATGTTACGTTGCCTTCCCGGCCAAATCAAACATAGACCGTTGACACTCACCTCTATACGATTTCCGCTATGGTTCACAGTAGATCGCAGCGACATCGAGTTACACTGTCGTCACAGCATAACCCAAATGCCTCTGTAGGCATCAGCGCCCTCGACTTTCGCTACCAAATAATCTTCATGAACTAGTTTGTCCGGACTCCTCACCGGATCAACTTTAGAACCCCTCTTAGGGTTCAAGGCAGTACCACCCTGTTGCACTCCTGAGAAGTTCATTTCAAGGGAGCGCCTTTTTCCCCAAAGCCATTCTCAAAACACTTTATACTATACACTTATAGTATCATCAAATCATACCCTTTATGATTTATATCAAAATCTCCTTTACACAAAATCGATATCCCAAATCGATAGTTCCAAACTTGGCTTTCCAAATTCCCAAAACTGATTTTTCTCAAAAAATCAAAAGCCTTTCCAAAATCCATAGGTTCCAAAACCTTTTCCAAAATCATTCTCATAAAATCCCTTATATATATAGATATAGATATATATAGCTTTGAAAATCTTTGGATCATTTCATACTTGTATAAATTCCCTTTATATTTCAAATAACCCTTTTATTCTGGCCATAGATTCAACAAGGAGAGTTTTATCAATTATATATACATAACTTTGTTTATGCCAAATCAATATTCAAGCTTGATTACTTTATAAAGTCACTTACCATATTACTTACTTCCATAAAGTAAATTTCTACCATAGAAATATCCAATTTCCACTTTATTTCATCATATATTTCACGAAATATACTTTTTCATTTCAAAACCATTTTACAATTCTTATCCACAAATTTTCAATATCAATTTCATTCAAACCCGTATGATGAACACATATCATCCGTACGCAATATCAATCTAATCGCTCACTCGATCACACAATTTCTCTTCCGAACTAGTATCGTTCCCCCGACTTCCTGGTGCGGACTCAGATCTAGTTTCTTGATCAAAAACCGTCATTCTCCTTGCATAGCCTAACTATGATAGAGAATATCCATAACCAATCAAAAATCCATATCCAGGTTCACCGTCGAAAATCGAGTGAAAAAATCCCAACTCGGATCGATATACTATCTTGAAATTCTATGCTCGAATCTGGATCAAATCACTATGCGAATAGAATAATATACATACATCCTACATATCTATCTTCATTGATTATTAGCTAAATCAATTTTCCTTCATATTCACATTCCCTTAGATTCTTATTCATTTATTCACAATTGCCCAAATTCCATTTGGATTAACACCTCACTTCTTATCTCAAATGGTATTTAATCATAAACAGTTTGCACTCTGTCCAGCTTAAATTTAGAAAATAGCTTGAAATTTAAAAAATATATATATATATATAAATAGTTGAAAAATAATTATTAGTTCTAAAATAGCTGTAAAATGGTTAAGTAATTGTAAAATAGTTAGAAAATAGTCAAATAGCTATAGAAATTTTAAATAATTGCAAAATAGTTGATAAATAGTAAGTAGTTATAAAGTAGTTGAAAAATAGTAAGTAATTTATAAATCAGTTGTAAAATAGTTAAATAGTTCCAAAAATAATTGTAAAATAAGTATAAAATAGTTTGGCTTTAAAAAGAAAGATCGTATAGTAAATAGCTTGGAAAAATAGATTAAAACAGTTTATATTAAAACAATTTATTTGAGAAATAGATCAGAGCTAAATTGTTCAATTCCCAATCTCCATTTCCAATTCCCACTTCCATTAAATTGATTCAATTCAATTTAAATTAACTTTAATTTATAACCCAAATTCAAATCAATTTCCATTTGAATTTATTCAAATCAAATCTCACTTCCAATTAATTTAAATCAAATTCAATTTGAACTAATTTCAATTTTCCATTTAAATTCAATTCCAAGCTCAACTTAAAACCATTTCGAATTTATATAACTTCGAGTTACATTTTAAATATTGATTTAATTCTTTAAATCCAATTAATCTTTATCTTTAAATTAACAACTTAAATCTTTAAACCATTTAATTCTGAATCCAAATTCCAAAATTCCATTTTTAAATTATCTTTACTTAACTTATTTCAAAGTTCAAATAAGAATCCAAAAACAATTTAATCTTCAGATTTTAATTTATTATCCATTTTAACTTCAAAACCAATTCTCAGTTTCAATTTATTATTTCTATTACCACTTAATTCTCATTATTTTATTTAATTCCAATGATTTAACAACCAATTACCTTAATATTTATTAGAAATAAATATTGCTGTATATATCAAAATATAATCTTATATAAAATCATTTATTTTTAAAACCATTTAAAATTTTTACATAAGAAAATAACAAGTACGCTCTCATATATATACACTCAACTCATTCTAGGGTACTTCTGTCCCTATCCTTAATGAGTACACCCACCAGAGCCAAGGTTCTCACTTAACCTTCTGCTCTGATACCAAATGTAACGACCCTGAATTTTCGATCCCGAAAATTCCAGATAGTTAGGGAAAAGAAGAAAGAGATAGAAGAAGAAACAGAAACACCAAAACATAGATTCTCACATTCGCAGCGGTTAAAATGTAATATCAAATAATATTCTTTACACAAAGAAAGCTGTATTAATCAATTACATTTTAATACATCAGAGTTACAACATTTACAATCACTGGACAGTAAAACAACATGTCCCAGATAAATAACAATGTATCACAGCGGAATACACTCCATACGTTCCTGCCATCCAGCTCGCCTCCTGAGCTCCAGAACGTCCATACCTGAAATCTGTAATACTCGGTCTGACCCAAACATTACATCAAAGTAACACCCGGGTCAGGCTGGAAACCAGCGTGAGTAAACCCATTTAACTTGAAATACTAAGGTATAAAGCTTCTTTGAAAACCAGTGTAACTCGTACCTCTCTACGAGTTCTTATCTTATTATAGTCAAACAATTATTTCACAAAATAATGTCTAAGTACCGTTACTTAGTTTCAATGGTCTAGTTTACTTAATTTATTCCATTCCAGCCTATTTGATTCCATAATCAAATCTATAAAGAATTATAGATTACTAATCGAAGTGGTTCCGGATATCGCTGATATCCGATCCCGGTCTCTTCGAATCAAATGTCATCTTTTAATCCAAATTGTTTAAGTTTAAACAATATGATTTTTATTCGGGATATCATATTCACATGGCAATTCATCACTGATAAATAACCCACATTATCACAGTTCAACCCAAGCATATCATATCACAGAACATCACAACTTATTAGACTAAAGACATTTATCCAAACATTCAATACAATTTTAATCATCCATAAGAAAGATTAATTAATCACATAATCCAAAATTAATTTAACTTAAACCAAATAAATTAATTACTTATGAATAAATTTTTTAGCCCTGCTGAATTATCATTAATTAATTACAAACCATTTAACATTAATTAATGAAATTAATTAATCAACCTTAATTATCCCTTAATTAATTGCCTTAATTAATCAATTACCCTTAATTAATCACATAAATTAATTAACCTTTAATTACATTAATTAATTATCTTTTAATTAATCACATTAATAAATTAACCTTTTATTAATCACCTTAATTAATTAATCCTTTAATTAATTACATCGAGTAATTATCCTTTTAATTACTTCCATAAATTAATTATCCTTTCATTATTAAATAATTAACTTTCAATTATAATTAATTAACCTTTAATTAATTAACCAATCAACCTTTAATTAACTAATTATCCTTTAATTAGTTTCATTAAGTAATTATCCCTTAATTACTTTAAGTAATAATCTTAAATTTTATTAAGTAATAATCTCTTAATTACTTATATTAATTAACCCTTTAAATTAATTATCATATAATCACTTGATTAGTTTAAACTTTTAAAACTTGTTAACATATATTAACTTTGAAACCTCGTTAACAATTTATTTTGAAAACCTTTCATATAAGCTTGTTAACAATTTTACCTTGCTTTAAACCCCTGGTTAAAACATCCTATCGAAAATACCCGGGCCCAAAATCAATTTTCCCGAGCCAACACTCGTGCCCACACTCGCATCCGCTACCTTTCAAAAAACCCGAGAACGACTTCGAGCAACTCACCAACATTCCCGATGCTCTCATCACATAGCTACCATCAGATACCAGAGGATACGCGTGCACGTGCACCACCAAATCCAACCAACTCTGACCCTCGCCGAGACACCCACAAGTCGACGATGATCTATACTAATGCTCCGACCACCAAGCTCCGACGAACTCGACTGGAATCGAAATTGAGTTGTTCGATCAATTTCTAGAAATCATCCCGATCGACAAAACCACTCCTCGCCATCGCCTCCGATCACCTGAGGCCTCGCGATCACGTCCCTAGCCTCATCGTTGACTCACGCTCCGATCTCCCCTGGTACGATCGTCTCCGGTCCACCCACGACGTCGCACAAACTCAAGGAACAACGTCGACCAATCCTAGTCCTTAAACCATACGAAGGCACCGTGCCGCCACCATGATGATCGGAAAATTATCCGATCATTTTTGCCGAGGTCCCCCACCCTCAAGCATGCTTCAGCAATGATCCCGAGACCTACCACTTCGCCGATCACCAGAGATCGAATAAAATCCCCATTCTGATCATCCCATCATTTCTCTCAAACTACTAGCTTAAAAATCTTGATTTTATCATTAAAAATCATAGTTTTCCAAATCGAACAATATTATATAAGTGAATCAAGAAATCATGATAGTTTAATTCTCACTGTATATTTCATTTTTCCCAAATAATCTAAAATAATTTCACTTGAAACCATTTTTAAAAATGATGTTACACTCATACAAACATATTTCATTTAGAGATCATATCCAAAAACAGATCGGGGAAAGAGAATTTGAATTTTTAAATGGGTTTAAGCCTCTAAATTGTTTTGAACAAGGGATATATGCCTGTACACAGACATGCATATATAAACATCATACATATATACTTGAAATCATACTTAAACAAACATGCAAAGCATTTCACATCATTACATCTATAATTTATCAGGTTAAAAACAGATTTAAACTTTTATAAAAGTAGTTTACTCACCTGTTCTTAGAAGACAGAGCCTTATTTTGCAAATATGGAATTTGATTTTTTTATCTGTTGAATTCATCTTGCCTTTGAACCTTGAATTGTTAGATGAAACTTTTATTTGTTATCTGATTTAATCTTGCTTTGATTTTGTTGAGTTGCAACTGAAACTGATATTCAGGTTTAAAATGTTGTTGATGTTTTTGAAAATGCTTCCGTTGGATTTCTGGAAGAGATTGTATTTATTTATTTTTTTCCAAGGTTTATGTTTTTGCAAGATATAAAAGAGAATGAGAAAGATAGTATAAATTATACATATAGCTTCTCTTTTATAAATTTAAAAAAAAATCTAAAAGAAAATGGAAAATTATGACACTTGTTATAACTACCTTACATTTGTCATTTGTATGTTATATTTATCTTACATTTGTAATGTTCATGTATTAATACATTTTTATATGTATTTATATATATTTATAAAAATATCTATAATTTAGTTTATATGTATCCATGTCTTTATATTTAACCTTTCTTTTATTTATTCATATTTACTTTAAAAGAAATTGAAATAAAAACCCAATTTAAACACTTATAAATAATTATATATATATATATATATACACACACACACTAGCTTTTTAAAATATAGAATTTTTAGAACCAATTTATTCTAAGATGTTTGAATTTCAAATCCACTTATATATACATCCCGACATCTTTATTTATCAAATTTTATTTGTTTAACCAAATGAAATCAGTATCTCCATATTTTAAAATCAGTTAATTATCCGATTAACAGATGTTAAAAATCCGGGTTATCACAATAGGGTTACCCCTTCTTTTTCAAAAAATGATTAACTTAACCCTATCCGTCAATACATTGTCCAAATCTAGCTATCAATTTAAATCAAATGGGGTTTTTGCAACTATTTCTAATATAAGAATAGGGCTTCCACTTGAACAAGGAACATTTAAATTAACTTTGAGGAGTCAATCTATCATGTCTCCATTATGCTTTATCAACATTGCACTTATTTTATATGGGTCCAACGGTACTACTCTTCTTCTATTCACCTTTATAGCCACAATCTACTCATTACTACTAGTTGATATAGGGAACCTCTATTAGCATTTCTTTATTGAGTCGATTATAATAAATATGATGACTTTATTTTTCACCCTACAATTATAATCTTAACATTTATCTTAACTCACAGTTGCTTGCTTATGTAAAGGACAAGACAAAAACTACCTTATAAGTCAAAATATAAAGGGGTGGCATATAAATAAATTTATTATAAATATATAATAGAAAATCACAAATACACTCTCTCAAACACCCTAATTTTATAGGAATCGCTTGGCCTGAGCTCTAATACCAAGTGAAACCATCTACTCCTTCGGACACATCGATCCGAAGCTCAAAAATGGCATTTGAACTTCCGTTATGCTAGGAAGTGTGAATTGTTAGGTTTTTAAGCTTTGTATGATACAAAGATAGATGCAATTATAATGTATTCTACACTTTCAAATCTTACGGTGAAATAAAATAAAATATAAGCACTGAAACTAATCCAAAATATATATACTAACAATAAATATAATATAGGGTATAGAAAAGATTTAGTATTTCTTCAAAGCTCCAAGCCACTTTCTCCATGCATCGTATCCTGATTACTCACCTAATGTTCTATCTGTTGGAATTGGGGCAGCCCGCAGCGGAAGTTATGAATGAATTTAAAAGAAAATTCCCTTATTGGATCTATATCGGCCCTATGAAGTCTAATTTATTTAGAACATTCCTAAATTTTATTTAAATAAAATATCTTATTTTATTTCAATTTATAAATTATCAATTTTATTTAATTTATATCCTAAGTATATATAAGTACACATATGTATAATATAGATATATTTATGTGTGTGCATGCGTAACAAGATAACCCGTGCAAGATATAACATGCATGTATATAGATGTAGGGATTTACATAGCAGCGGACAAGTTAGCTCATCCGATATGTATTGTGTGTTGTCCAAATATATGTGTGCATGTAAATTTGTTATTTGTATAAATATTAAAAATCTACACACACACACACAAATGTGTATATATATAACTTATATGTAAGTAAATATTAATTATTTATATATGTGTGTGTATGTATTATTGTAATAAATATTAAAATAATTTTTATATGTAGACACAATATAAAATTCTTTTTTTAATTGCGAACTAATATATTATATGTATGTATGTATGTATTACAAAGACAAAATAATTTTAAATATATATGTATAAGCATATTTATAATGTCTTAATATATATTCATAATATTAAACAAAAATTTTATTTTTAATATTTAAACACTTCCAGATCATATACACAACACAAATTTCTTTTATTATAAATATTTTTATATTAATATATATACATATATATTGGTTAATTAGTTAAAGAATAAAATATTAATAAAAAATATTTTTGGGACATATTATTCGAATTTTAAATTGTTAAGAAATCTAGCATGATATTTTGAAGTTTGGAAAAAATTTCCATAATTTTTCTTGGTCAAAATTAAATTTTTATTAATTAATTATTTTCGACCGTATATTATAATTATGTTTAAAATTAGAAAAATTATTTTGAAATTCTCATTTTCCGGCCTAGAGTTTATTTCATGATATAATAATTTTATAAAATTTAAAAATTAATATTTGAAACATAGTTTATTTTATATATATTATATAGTGTATTAAATTAATAATATCAAATATTTGTAAATATTTATAAAAAAATAATTTACAGTTGTCGAAAATTATAATTAATGTTAATATACATGTATAAAATATATTTCCAATTATTAGCATGAAATGATGATATAATTAAATACACACCAGGCATTCTAGAGTAGGAATGACCAGGTTTGGAAGCACATATACTGTCATTCTGGAGTAAAGGAAGGAAATGCGAGGGTTTTTAATTGTATTTTGAAGAAATTATTGTCTATTATGTGGAAAGAAAGGAATTCGAGGATTTTTCAGCCTGACAAATGCAAATCGATGGAGCTGTTGTGAAGTTACATTTTTCATGAAATAAGAGAAGGCCTCAAGATGGTAAAATTCAGTTTTGATCCAGGCATTCTAGGCTCCTTGTCTAGATTGAACTGAATCTTTTGATGTTTTTCTTCTCTTTTGTATCCTTTTTTCCTTTTCATGTTTTTGTGCCTTGTTTCCTTGTGGTTGTGGCACCATGTTCCTACGTTTTCTTTGTGCATGCCCAATTTTGATATGTTTTTCTTGTACTCCTTTCCTTGGTACTTCAATAAAATGGTAGGGGCTCATTCAACCCCGTCGGCTATGCCAAAAAAAAAAATACAAACCATATAGTTATAATTAAATGATATATTAATATGCATATGTTAATTAATAAAATAATAATAATTATAACTAAAATTTTGGCTGTGTATATCTGATAAAAAAATTACCTTTTTTGTTTTTTTAATTGAATACATACATATAACCAATTTAGTATGTGACAACTTCGATACATATAAGAATGGTCACTTAACTAACAAATAATAATAATAATAATAATAATAATAATATACGAATATTAAAATATTATTAAGAAATTATAAACCATATAATACAGTAAAAATATACCTAAAACTAATGCCTTGAAGTACACCTAATAATGATGAACTCTCCGTCCATTGAAAGCTTTTCGATTCGGTAGACTGCTAATCCTTTAACCGTTGATTTTTGACTATCAAACATCGATTGTCTTTTGAATTGATTTGAGTTGGATATTCTTGAGTTCCTATGGGATAAAATCAGCCAGCAATGGAAAGGGATTGTGTCAGCAAAAAGACCTTTTTTTAATTGGCGTTTGAGATGTTTAAATAGTTGATGGAAGAGAGAAAATAATGAATCATATCTCATACCAATTCTCACTAAATTTAAGCCATCCAATTCTAACATCTCTAACCTATTTTAGCTTCCCCCATAGTCCTCATTACAACCGAAATTATCAATCTATCATCATGGGCAATATCCTATTTAATCCCTAATAAATATTATTAATTAAATCTAATTAAATCTAATAATGTTAGTAATTAAATCTATTTCAACTGCTTATCGATATCACATATCGATCAATATTTTTATGACCATTATAAATACGTTTAATAATATTTATTCCACTAATCTTATTCAAAATTTTATAATTAATATTTCATAGGTATTAATTAGTTCGATTAATTTATAATAATTATAAACTAATTAAATCGTTTGGTCTAAAGAGAATTCATCATTCCGGTTGTATGACTCGCTAGGTGTAAATTTGGTCGGCGATTAACATCGCACTGTTCGAATGTTAAGGTTCACCCGTCACTTATTAAGTAGTCTGACATTTTGGTCAAATTTATCACAGAGTTTCGAAAAAAAATCCAATTTCACTTTATTAAGCGTTACTCGGTTGCGATATTTATTTACACCAATTCTCCTTGTCAAAACTATATCACTTTGGACTTGTGAAATTTGGTGATGGTCAAAATTCTAATATCGTCCATATTCAACTCTGTAGTCCAAACACAAAGTCCTTGGTTCAATGATAAAAATTATTATTAACCGAAATGCTCTAGCCAGAGACTTTGACTTTGAGTTGAATTAAGTTAACCGTGATACTAACCCTATATAACTAAGGAGACGAATCCTCTCTTGAATAACGCTTCACTTCCAATACTTTCACTCGACCCAACTATCGTCACTCGATAGACGCCATGCTATGATTTGACTATAATTAAACAAATGTTTCATATCGAAGATCCACATTAATCTCAATTCTAAAGAACTATGTAAATCAGCCACGTCGATATTTTCTGTTTGATCTTAGTTATATTAACCAATAGAAAAGTATTGAGTGAGTTATTCCATAGTTATCCAATAGCTATCAGTAGTAATACCTAGGTGGCCCTAGCAGTCATAAGTAATACACTGCCCAACATTTGGAAAGCATTACGTACCCTAGTCTCAACAGATACATCGATATCCGGTCTCGATGCATCCTGACTAGGAATATTTAAAATGGTATATTTGTTTTCATTGTGATAAATTACTCAAAGTTACAACACTGTGTAACTACATCACAAAACTTACCACTTATGGATATTCTATTAAATATACTTTTAATTAAATTAATTAATTAATATAACACATTATATCAAGTATATAATAGAAAGAAAACACCTTTATTTTGAACAAAATTGGTCAACGAGTTATATATATGTAACAAATTACATAATTGCCCTTAGGACATATCCCTAACTCTATCAATCTCCCACTTGCACTTGAGGTCAATTATGGAGTCTTATTCCAACTTCTGATCCAATCAGTTTTCTTAAACCAATCAGGTCAATCCCTTGATAAATGGGTATGCTATTATGCTTTAATCATCTACTCTGTCAATTATGTGCGCGATACATGGCTGTGCTACTAGCTGAGATGGTTGTGCTTCTTAAGATGTGGCAGAAATGTGTCATGTCTCCCACATGTATGGTATGACACAGAACTTGATTGCATCTAAACGGTTGAGATCCTTTTTACCTTTTTTAATATGATTAGTATGATTGGAGGCATGGATATATGAATACTCTTACCCCCCACCCTGAACCATAAAGTTTCTATAATGTAAGTTCCTCAAGAACTCCTAAAGTTTCCACGGTTTTTTATTGGTAAAAGAAGCTAACTTCATCTTCCCCGTTCTCTCCAAGTGCTTTTAAACACTTTTCAAAATTGTTTTTTGTTGCAAAAAAGGTTTCTTAGAGTTGTTTTGAACATTGATCTTCGTCTTGGACTACTATTTAGACCAGTGTTTTAAGATAGCTCTTGCTTCGTTACTTGGCCTGAGCTCGCGCCCTTTAGTCATCTTTTTTATGTTGATCGACCATCGTTTTTATGTCAATGGTTCAGTTGATACTAGTGGACTTCCTCACTATCATGCTTGGGCAGTACCAAATCTAGATCGGCTTGGGTGCTCTAATGCCTTGCTGGAAAGAGTAGTGAATGTCGCATCTGCCTCTAATGTCACAACTAATGTCTCTGGTGGTTCTTTTGCATCGTCGGTTAAAAGCTTTTCAAAATCGCTTATGACATTCGATGTGGAAAATTGCATCGGTGGCTGCGCACCCATACTTCCAAAGCAAAATATCGACCGGGCTAAGCTAAGATTGTGGGTTGGCATGCTTCATCTACACGTTTGAGGCTGGATCTTCTAGGGCATTCCATGGTGGGTTTCTCTTCCTCTTTTTTCTTCTTTTCAACTAGGTATTTATAAAATATCTTTGTACGTCTAGCAGGGTGGACGCTATTCCCTTGCACTTTCATAATAAAACATATCTTTTGCCACGAACTTTGGCTTAGAAGTTTGTTGCTCTATCTTTTTTTATTTGTCTATGTATGACCTGTAAAATAGCGTATTACGAGTAGCTAGCATAGTCCCTACATTATTTATAGAAATATTTCTTTTTCAAGATAAATTAAATAGCAATGTAGGTTTATAAGACGGGTCAAGCCCGACTGTTCATGCGAACTATGTACCGGCCATATGTAGAGTAGATGGTGGCACCTGTATGAGCGAGAGTGCATGTTAGCTTGTGGGTTGTCCTGGGTGACTAGTAGTCATATGTGGAGTGGCGGACGTGCCTAGCTCATACTGGAGTGCATGAGGGTTCAAAGGTTCTCCAAGGTGATACATTGCCAGTTATACATTGACCACAGATCCTGGCTTGAACCAGAATATATGGCGGGCTTGAGAACTCTATAAAAGTGTGATATGATGATGAGTCGACCAACGAGTTCCGCTCATCCAAAAGGACTTAAAAGAATTTGTTATCGGAAATGAAAACTTATTTGTAGTGATGGGCTAGGCTTGCAAGCAAGCTTTGAGAAGAGCGCTAGCTGTTATGCCATCTTTAGATAGGGGACAGATGTCCTATTCTCTACTGACATGGTTGAGACCTATTTGAGGAACCCATGGATGAGGGCAAGCTTGGATGAGGATGAAGACAAATGAGGGAGATATTTGGTGCCTTATTAATTAAGTAAGTGCCCACTGGTAGGCCTCAACCTATAGGGCAACTTGGCCTTGCCGTTCGGTCCCTACGGGGGGTGGGAGTGGACTGTACATAAACTTGAATGTTGGATGGCTTTAGGATTATCTAGGGAGACGTGCGGCAGGAAACTCTGATCATAGGGTAAGTTGCCTTGCCCCTCGGCATTGCTGTGAGCGCCAGTTGGCTCAGTTGCTACGAGGGGAGCATTCCTGAGTGGAAATAAGAGCGCGCCCCTTCCCTAGTGCAAGAGATGACGCTGCTTGCACTTGTATGGTTGCCGTCACTTAGTGAAGGTTGGGAGGCGATAGAATTTACCAAGTAGTTGGTGTGATCTTCATGTAGAATACGTGCATAATTACCATAACCTAGTAGATAAGAGTAGTGATGTGAAGAAGGAAAGAGCATGCATCGTAGTTGCGCATGAGATGAAGCCAAATTGGGATTATAGTCCAAATTCTTTAAGGCGTTTTTTCTGCAGCTGGAGGTAGTAGAACATAGTTTTCCGCTATTACCACCAGTTGACTAGATTTTAGGCCCTTCTTCTAGCGCCAAAATAATGATTAGGATTTTAGTCCACCTCAAAAGTGTGTTTGAGGGGTGATATTATCAAAACATTAGTTACAAATACCCTAGTTAAAAATGAAAAATGAAGAGATACTAATATATTTAAAAGTAAAGGGAAAAGAGTTTAGAGTGCTTTGAACAAAGATGATCTCCATCCATCGTGAGAAATCTCTTATTACTTTCACTTCTATTACAATGGCCTAGGTTACAGAATAGTGATGATACAAGGATACTTGAAACATAGTGTTGTTCAACTATTTTGGAGGGGCAATACATTAGGCATTTGTATTAGTTAAAAGGGATGATGGATGACTGAGATTGTTCTATGAATTAGACAGAAAGCATGCCTGGCTGTTGATCTGGTTGAAAGGGCTGAGGCGAGATAGTAGGAAAAGTGAAAGGAATAAGCGGAAGGGATAAGCGCCAATAGTGAAACCGTACAAGGTGCATGTCTTTCCTTTACCGAACATTTAATGCATATGTACTATGGCGACATTCTATGGGGGTACGATATGCTTTTTGTCAAAATCGGACACATCTGGTTGTGACCCTTATTGTTTACTTCTGGATGCTAATGTGACAAGGATTGACGAGCTATCTGGTGGCTAACTGAAGACGTGAAGTAAACAAAGAGTTGCTGAGGACTGAGCATTAGAGGACGTGATGAACTAGGCGTGTGATCAGGAGATGGACGGCTTAAGATCGGTTGAAGGGGATGTGGAGAAGCCGGGACAAAGATAGGCTTGTTGTTGAGGCCATACCGAGCCGAGTTGACCGGTTGTAGACCTGGAGTGTTGAGGACGAGGTTGAGAGGAGGTGCCAGATCATATGAGAGATGACAGACATGGGAATCTTTGGACTAGTTTCGAGCCGTGCAAGTCAGCACATTGCTGGAAGAAATGCTTGGGTAGATGGGATGATCTAATGTCATGCTGAGTGTGGATCGACACGAGAAACTGATCGTAAACAAGATGGGCTGGAATGTAGTTAGCCTAAGGTGTTGCTTAGTAGAGGGGTTGACCTAGTGCCATGCTAAGTGCGGACCTACATGAGAGAGAGGGTCGTAAACGAGATGAGTTGGTGTGGACTGGGTAGGGTTATGCTTAGATCTAGCTTGGCTTGACGAATTGGCTATTGAAGCCACTTCAGGATGAGCCGGAAGGTTGTTGGCCTGATATGCTGCTTAGTAGGGGGATTGTGAAACACCCCACCTCTATACTCATATTATCCAAGAGTATTACAAAGTAATACTATCGGATAGGATGGAGAATGCGGCAATAAAGGGGTACACACCTGAATATTCCCTTAAACTAACACTGATACATATTTAAACTTAAAATAAATAAATCAACTATATGTACACAGTACCGGTACAAAGCTATCAACATGTGTGCCTTCAGGACAGAACAATACATAATATATAGTAAATCATCAAGAACACAGAGTATACGGTAAGGATACAAATCATCTCAATTGTAAACTCTCATAATGCAACACAATAAATAATCAATATCCAACTCGGTATTATATATATATATACACACACACACAGCAAATCAATGTCATATAAATAAGATACAACAATCCTGATATAAGTTTCCACTATGCCCACTAAAACAAATGTTGGTGATGTCGTCCCTGTACCTAAAATGTCTCCGACTGGCTTGAGTATTATATGAATAACACACGAGTCAGACTATGTCTAATCAAGAATCATAATATGGGTAATGCAATGTGAAAAAAGAATAATAATATTATAATACTACCAGAGATAATCAAATCAGTAGATAACATGTCGATATATATATATACCATGGAAACATATGCATGAAATTTAGTTACACTATCATAGATAACCATCAAAGCATCAAGTCACATGAATAATCAAACCATACAAAGCAACCAGCTATGATATCAAAAGATGTCCTCACCCATATAAAAACACATCGAATCAGAAATCAGAAAATCAACACAAATAGGTGAATCATTAATATCCAGAAATCATCGTGAAAATCCAGAAAACATCAATAAGTGATATCACTAAGTATATCGGGCTAGCACGTAGCATTGCCTAAATATATCTCTCAATCTCAATCTCAATAAATAGAACATCGTCATCAATATATGTAAAATAGGATAGGCTCCCTATCAATATAATGACAATCTACTACATTCTGGACATGTATCATAGGAATAATCTCATCTCCTTATATGTAAACTATCAATATACCTCATGATGGGAAATGACTGTACGATGGACCCAAAGTCCCAAGTAGAGCTATATATATATATCACTATATGGGTCAACAAACCAATAACTATACTCAAGTGAGGTGTATCAATAGTATATGCCAATCTACTATTGTGTTAGTACTAGAAGGGAGACTGATAGCATTAAGCAAGTTCTAGAGATAATAAGTCTCTATAGTCTTTGTTACCCTAACAACCATCATGATACATATTCATCAGTGTGCTCGTCAACGTGAGGACTTATAAGTCATGTCACTACAATCGCCCCTATAGGTAACAGACTGCTGGCCTAGGTGACCCAGGGGCAAACGTGGGCATAGGAGTAGCACGAAGCTATATAATATACTGTCATAAATCTAGGGCGCGACCCCACGATCTGGCCTCTAGGGTGGATTCTTGCCATTTAGTCCTCTCCAAACATAATAGGAGTACATCATAATAAGGGCATATACAACTAATACACATAGACACGAAGTCTTTGTCATCGTTAGGCAAAGAGCCATACTCGCCGAATATAGGCATAAAGCCATACTCATCACTACGTGTGTCACCTCACACTATCTACTCTATTCCCGTCATGTGAGTGTTATCTACTTACAGTGAACAACCAAATAAACATCACGACAATGTCCGATACCACTGTGTGATACTTAAACGTCTACTCACAGCTTATAAACTACACTCAATCCTCATAATATTCCGTATAATAAGTCCAAAGAATAACTGGAGAAATACTACCGAATGTCCCATACCATACGGTATTATAACTCTGTTTATTCAGTTTTCTCGTCACACATAATAGAAATATCACGAAATCATATAAAAGGATGTCATCACCATATCATATTAAAACACTAAACAAATCCCTATCAACGGTGAATCATTCATTTGATTTAATTCAATGTACAGGGAAAAGAATAATCAGGAAACATATTATATGAATAAGTATAAATATGAAGCATTCAAATTGATACCTAAAAATAATCATTCACAACAATTTTTCTTATAAGAAAATAAATACTTAGAAATGTACAATAAATACATATTCTAGGATTAACTAAAATATTCTAAGATTAACAAAAATTTGAATTCTATTGTAAATTTATTATTTACAATAAATAAATAATTTCCCAATCTTTTATATAAATAATCAATAAGTAAACTTTCACTAATAACATTTGAAATTCAATTCTTTCATTTAAATTCACAAAATAGTTGTGAAGCTAAATATTACATATAGGAATTATTTCATAATTTACTATAATTAAATACCATTTTAAATAATTATTAAACATCCAATTTAATTTAATTTATTCATAATCAAATAAATACATTTTCAAAACGTGCATTATATATATATTGAAATTTCACACTTCAATAAAATGATAATTAAAGAACATTTGGATAATACAATTAATTTCACTTTACTAATTTATTACACCTATATTAGCATTAGTATATATATAATATCTTATGTGTATATATATAAGAGTTTAGGCATATTTTTGATTTAGTTTATATTAGTTGTGTGTGTGTGTGCGCGCGCGTGTGTATATATATATATATATATTATATCAATTACTGAAGCTAGCATGCATATAAGGTTGAACACGCACACACACAAGAAGTAAAAACACAGTAAATCACAACTCCATCCGTGTACACAAAATTCATATCCAAATGATTTAGACCCAACAATATTCATTTTTATCCATGCAACTAGGTTGAACAATATATAATGTAACATCGGTTTTGCAACAGGAAAATGATCAAGCTAACAAGGCCAAATTTATGGAAATGAACAGTAACAGGATATGAAATACAAGAATATGCAGATAGACACGTACACAAGTGTACATACACACACACACATACACCAACCTACTCAAAACATGAACAAACACTCAACATAGCAGTTCCACACACACATCACATACATACACACAACAACACAGTACATACACACAGACACAGCCACACACACTCAAAAACACACCCACACACACACACTAAAACATTACTACACACTCACAAAAACAACCAAGATGAAGATTGACCGGTCACAACCATCGGTCGACCGCATACGGTTGACCGGTGGTCCTAAAGGGTCGACCGGTCGACGGTGATAATAGAGAAATTCATCGCCTGTTATAGGCGATTCCACCCCTTACTTCGACCCTTTATTTTCTAGCTCGATGCATACAATAGTTTTGCTCAAGATCAACTCAAACAATATACAAGGATAAGATTAGAACATAGGTTCGTGAGTGGTAGACACTCACCTGAAGCTTGTGTTCATCCTCTTCTTCTTCCACTCTACACGCACGTACATGTACACACAACTCCCTTTTACAGCAACACAACCCGATGCGCAACTCGTTATAGATGCATAACGAATGAAGAACCACATATCAAAATTTGAAGATTTAAAATAATTTATTCGATTTAGTTATAATTTTCAAAGGGAGAAGGTTTTGGCTTTATTTTGCTTAGGAAGATGAAAATAAGGTGATTAAGCATGCGTGAGTGTTTAGTAAAAAGAAAAAAAAATCTAGAAATAAGGAATTTGAATTTGTGCTTGGGCCATAAGCTATTGGGCTTGGCCTAAACAAATTAGTTTTCATTTTTTTATTTTTAAACTAAATTCTATTTAATTTATATAAATACAAATTCCTATTTAAAATCACTTCTTTCCCAAACTAATATCTTATTTCTATCATACCAATTTTATAAAATATTATTTTTCACATTTTAGCTCTTTTAAACTTCTAAATATTATAATTTCACAATTTAAAAACCAATTTATCGAATAAATTTCCAAATTCCAATTTAATTAATTATATTACTATTATTAATTTTAACTAATTATTACTAAAAAAAGGGGTTGTTACAGACTTTCTCCCTTAACAAAATTGCGTCCTCGCAATTTTCGATAAGGAGAATCGATAACAAACCAATTAGACTAAACCTAAAAATTTCATTTAACTTTCCTCTTTAAATACCAAACTTTTACCAAATGTAAAACTTACTTTTCAAAATTTTAAAATACTATATTTAAACAATTCTCTATTCAAACATTAATAATAAATTTCTTTCAAAAGTTCATTTTATTTAATTCAAACATAATTTAAATTCAAATTTTCCAAATGAGTTTAAGAAAAACCGAAATTTTACCAACCAATTTACAACTAAAATCTCTTTTCCCTATTTATTGAAATATTCTTTAGTATAATGTTTAATTCCAAACATCTTATTATAATAAAATAATTTTCAAAATCTATTTTGCAAACTCTTTTTCCATAAATTTATACAAATATTTAACACCTTTAAATTAATATAGGGAGGGAAGTTTCAGATTTATTTTCCAAACTTTAACACTTCAAAGATATTCTTATATTGCTTATCTAAATAATTCTCAATTAAATATTTCATTACATTCCAAAATCAAATATTCCATTCTTTTATATTTACAATAATATTCTTAAAAAAGACACCTTACATGTTCAAATAATTTATCAATACTGTACACAAATGTCAAAATATACCTTATGATATTATCTTTCGAAACATTCTTCCTTTTTTTCTTCAAATATTTATTAGTAATAACTTTTAAAATAATTTATATTCCCAAATTTTCTTTTAACAACTTTCCAAAATTATCTTTTAATTTTACAACTTTTTTACTTACATTTATACGCTTTAGATCATTTATTGCATTATATTTTAATATTTCAAAATTTTAATTAAACTTCATTCAACTATAAAAAAATATTACATACATTCGTTAGTAAATCTGTACTTTTTTCTATTTCAAAATAATTAATGTTTAAATTATACTCATGCTTACAACCCAAAACTCAATATCATTACACATTTCTAATTATGCCAAAGTATCATCTAATACATACATACATATATATATATATATATATATATATATATGCATATACACACACATACTTATATTCACAAATTCTTAAATTCTCAAATACTATAAATAGAATGATGTTGCCTTGCCATTTATTGTAGTGATTACTAATATCAATTGGCTGCAATATTGATATAATCAATAATGTCTCGCCAGTGATCACAGCTGTGCACTAATATCCAATGGCTGCAATAATCACTAACAATATCCAAATATAATAAATATCATTTACAACATTTTTCCCAAAGATAGTAAAAACAATAAATATAAACTCTTATTCCCAAAACCTTTTCAAATATAAATAATAAACATTATGAATTTTTACCTGTCAAAGTATTTTGACTTCACTTAAAATGTTTATATCTCTTCCAACATATATTATGCCTAAATACCTTATTCTAGTGTTTTAGGAATTCCTATCGATAATGTTAGCCAGACGCATCGACCAGAATTCTTAACTCACTCAACAGATAGGTTAACACAATAATATCTATAAATATTACTTTCACGAATTATTTTATATACTTATTCAATAAATCTTTTACTAATTCACTTTAAATCCTATCTCAATACTATACTTATAATATATAACCTTTCAAAAAATTGCCTCTTATACTTGACTTCTAAAATCATACAACAATAATAAGAATAAACTATTTCTAGATATTTAAAAGTATTTACTTTTATCAAACCTTTAGAAAACATTTCCAACAGCCTTTAAAATACAGGTAATATATAAATATATTACTCAATAAACCATTTCAATAGACATTTTTATAACATCAAACAAACACCTTTCATATTAATTTTATAATAAATATAAACCAATAATTATATTCATTTCATGACTTTAATAAATGCATATAGGTTTTCAAAATTAAATTTAACACTGGCAATTTCCAATAGCCAAATAAACATAAGAGACTATAGTAAATGTACTCAGCGGAAACTAATAAATAGATTTCCGCTATGCACGCTGAAAAAAATCAAATCAAACTCAATTACACAATATCAAACCAAACACCACAGTATAATATTAAATCATCCAAAATCATAAATACAAGTGCTACTGGTTAGACTAACTCATTTCTTCCTTGCTACTCCAACCCTTTCATACTTGAAGGAAAAGAAATAAAGGATATATTTAAGTACACATATTCAAAAGAAATAAGTAAATAGTAATTATGTAATTTTAAAATATATCAAATACGTCCCTAGATAATTACCCTAGTAACCATCCTACACACACACACACACACTATATCCCTTATTATAGGGAACTACCCAACACAACCAAGGGTCAGGGACTCTAAGCCTCAAATAAGGTCTCAACTCGTATCTCTAATATACGATGTACCTTTCTAAACCTTGCTTTGATACCAATGGAAACACCCACCTCTATACCCATATTATCCAAGAGTGTTACAGAGTAATACTATCAGATAGTATGGAGAATGAGCCTATAAAGAGGTAAACATGTGAATAATTCCTTGGACTAACACTGGTACGTATTAAAATATCAAATAAATAAATCAACTATATATACACTGTTTCTTACAAAGCGATAAATATGTGTGCCTTCAGGATATAACAATACATAATATACAGTAAATCATAGAGAACAAAAAGTCAAAATCGCAGTGATAACATGTGATATATAATATATTATATATTAAGGATATAAATCATCTCAACTGTCAATCTCACTATGCAATACAACAAATAATCAATATCCATCTCAGCATTATATATGTATGTATGTATGTACACAGTGAATCAATATTATATAAATAAGATACAACAATACTAATATAGATCTCCACTAAGCCATAAAAACAAATGCTGGTCATATCATCCCTGTACCTGAAATGTCTCGGACTGATCCAAGTATTATACAAATAACACTCGGTCAGACTATGTCCAATCAAGAATCAAAATATGGGTAACATAATGTAAACAAAGAATATTAATATGATAATACTACCAGAGATACTCAAATCGTAAGAATACATGTCGATATATATATATATATGTGTGTGTGTGTGTGTGTGTGTGTGTGTATGTGTATATAACTATGGAAACATATGCATGAAATACAATTATACTATCATAGTTAACCATCAAAGCATCAAGTAACAAAAATAACACAAATAACTCAAACCATATAAAGAAACCATCTCTGATATCAAAATATGTCCTCATCCATATAGAAACACATCGAATCGGAATTCACAGAATCAACACAAATAGGTGAATCATTCATATGCAGAAATCATTGTCAAAATACATAAAGCATCAATTAGTGATATATCACTAAGTATAACAGACTAGAACATAGCATTGTCCAAATATATCTCTCAATCTCAATAAACAGAACATCATCATCAATATAAGCAAAATAGGACAAGCTGATATTAACATACTGAGAATCCCCTATACTTTGGACATGTATCACATGTATAATCTCATCTACTTATATATAAATCAGTATACATCATGATGGAAAATGACTGTATGATAGACTTGAAGTCCCAAGTAGAGCCATATATATACATAAACATACATACATACACACACACACACACACATATATATATATATATATATGTCACAATGCGGGTCAAATATATCACTATGTGGATCATCAAACTCGTAACTATACTTAAGTGAGTGGTATCAATAGTATATGCCAATCTACTACTCTGTTAGTACCAGAAGGGAGAATGATAGCATTAAGCAAGCTTTGATGTGATGCCCCACCTCTATGCCCACGCTATCCAAGAACACTACGGTGTAATGTTGTCAACTAGCACGGAGAATAAGGCTATTGAGGAGCGACCATCCGTGTAATTGCTTTGTGCGAGCACCGATATGTCAGATAGTATAACATGCATTTTTATTTCAGGAGGAAATCCGACATACCGATACAAACTCAAAGCTACTACACAGTGGCTTTATTAGTTTAGGACAATAAATATAATAATAACACGGATATAAAAGATGCGGAACATAGATAAAACAAAAGTCTCATATATATATATATAACTGATGTCAGTTACAATACATTTGACACGATACATATGATACAACTACAACTGTCGACTCTGGAAGTTATATATACAAGTACATTATCGACTAATATACATGAATACATATCAACCTAAAATTGTACACTGACTACTACAAAAAAGACGCAGACCACTTCAAAAGATATGAAAAGTCTTCATACCCCAAACAGCAACTCAAAGCAGGAAATCTACAACCTGAAATAACTCGGGTCTGACCCGAGTATTAAATTCAAAAAGAAAATAATACACGGGTCGGTCTAATTCAAACTCAGTTATTAGTACACAGAAGCAGTAATAATCAAATAACACTATAGACGACTGTCACAGAAATCTCTTATATCCAACCTCTCGATAAGAGAATCGGATAACGAAAGATATAACACTAAACAGTATTAATCAACAAATCAGCAATCCAAATAATCAACAAGATGAATAAAAGGATTATTAATGAAAATAATATGAAAACTCCAGAATTGCCTAAACAGCAATTTACAACAGATTCCAATTATTAAATAGATAATTAGAATCTCAAAAATGATCAATCAAAACAAATTTCTATGTGGCTGCAGTACACGCATGCGTGCACTGCCTCGCCACACAGTACGTGAAATCATCACCACAGTGAATACTAACAGCAATCAAAACTATAGAGGTCAAGTCACGCCTATCGTGACTCAACTCAACTACAAAGAAATGAAACTCAAGTCAACATATACATAGCATGAAGGCATCAAACAAATGTAACCAAACCCAAATTACAGCATCGTCAAATCATGGACAATGGTGTATATAGATATATGAAGTTCAATCAACGAATGAACAGCAAAATGAAAACTGCAACTGAAACAGTGATGTTTAAGGACTGTAATTGCAAGTGTAGACTCAACGATACATGCATGCACACATACAATCGTATGTATGCATATATACGAAGAAATGGTGGATAAAAGCTTAACAAACAACTCAAACTTACAAAATAAATACACTGCAACTTCATAAGAGACAAACGTCCAAGCAGTGGATAACAAAGTGCTTCAAATACATAGAACACATAAGTCGACCATACAAGCAGTGACATGATCGAGGATACAGGCTCCAACACATCAATCGTGAACTTGAAGACATTATTGAGTAATGTCAAAGTTCAATCAAAACAAGTTCGAAATCAATTCCAGAGCCGAAGCCACATTTAAAATGCAGCAAACACAATATAAGGGCAAGGCAAAATTGAACAAGTCAAGTTTGAAATACAGGTCAAGAGAAATAATCAGGCACCAGTGTGCAAAGCAGAAACCAGGAGGCAACTACACAAGACAAGTGCGGACACAAGTGATACAAGACATGCAAACTGTCTCAACAAATGATATCAAAACTTCCTGAATAAACCAAATTCAAGTGTAGAACATATGACAATGAAGTCACAACTCAAGCTGCAGTCCAAATCAGGTTCAAAGAGAAATAAAATGATGAAGTTCCAAATCACAAAAGTCCAATGATATGCACCTATACTAAATGTCTCGAAGAACAGAGGACAGAACTCTAAGGTGACATGAACTAAATATAACTAGTATGCACTGTAAACTGGATAGTGCAACGATCATACTCAAGACCAAATACAACCAAATGCCAACAATATGGATGTACAGTGATGCATGAAACAAGTCAAAGACTACAACACTACAGGCATCAGATCAGAAGACCAGATACGACATGCACGCATCAAGACTACATGATGAACAATATGCAAGTGCATCATGTAGCAGTGCAACCCGAAGTCAAGAACAACAGCTACAACTCAAATGCAAGCTCAAATAATCAAGTGAAAATGCAAACTCAATGATGCGACATTTTTAATATGTACCAATATGCTATGCAGTGAAGCCAAAGCAAACAGAGGGATCGATATGGCAACACAGCTATGCAGTGAAGCACTCGAGCTCCAAAAGACCAAATCAAATATAAAAAGGGGCAGTGGACAGGAAAGTGCAAGCTACACTTCAAATGAAACTATACTTGAAGCTAGAAAAATGCAAGTGCAGATCACACAAACAAATACCACAGTAAAAAAAAAGAACAGTTAAACAAAATCTCAAGTCAATGCCGTGTAAACCAATGCTATAGGTTATAAATAACTAGAGACAGTAAATACAAATAGCCAAATCGAACAATCTCAAGCATCAGAAAAAATCAAGTCAAAACCGAAGTTAGATTTTGAAATCAATGCTACGGGAGTAAACACAAATGGCCAAAGTCGAGTATAACGTCATGGAATCACATAAACAAAGTCAAGTGACCGAAGTCAACAATTCAAAGAAATAGATCAAAGTCAGAACTGTGGTGTGCAAGGAATCGAACCAAGTCAAGAAACCCAAACAATCAAGGAAGCAAACCATGTCGCAGTTCAAAATCGCATGAAAATCAGAGAAACCAACAACATTCGAAAGATGGAATTGAATTAGATGTGAGTGATGAACACTCACCTTTGTCGAAGCGAAGACGAGCATGGCGAAGGCAACGTCGATCTACAAAGCAGGCAACGAACCTTCGATCGAGCTGTTGATGTTGGCGCTTACGATTTCACGAAGCCCTAGTTATCGAATTGAAGAACGAGCGACGAGCAGCCCTTATTTTACGAGGCCGCCATTTTTACTTCTTCGATTTGATTTAGGGTTTTCACTAAAAAAATGAAAGGGAGACCGGGTTTTTGAACGAACAAAAAGGAGAATGGGTTTGTTTTGGATAGATATCACGGCACAAAACAAGTGGGCCGAGATTTAGAATTTATAAGGCCTGTATACTCTTTTAATCAAAATTGTAAAAGAATTTCTACCGATTGAAAACTTCCATCAGCAATTAACAACCAGATTTAATCGTCTAGAGACGATAATTAATTGGTACGAAATCTCGGGTTGTTACAGACTCCCCTCCTTATAGAAATTGCATCCCCGCAATTTTCATAATTAAGGTCGTCATTAACAATAAATTTTCTTACATAAACTGGTTAAGCTAGAAAAATAAAGGTAGAGAATTCAAACATCAAAGAAATCTTTAATTTCATAAAAGAAATTCACAATTCTCAACAAAATATAACTATCAAATAGATAATCAGAAAACAACAAAACTGAATGAACTCAATTATCAGCAATATTCAATTATCAATTAGACAATTAGATTTCAGAAATCACAAAACAGCAATATCTAATTATCGATACGATAATTAGAAAACAGCAAAATCTAATTATCAACAAAGATAATTAGAAAACAAAATTCGCAAATCGCAAAACTGCAAACATCTAGTTATCCATCAGATAAGTAGAAAACACGAACTTTATAATCAGCAAACTCTAACTATCAACAGAGATAGGTAGAAAACAACAATTCAATATAATCAACATAATCTAGAACAATTAGAGACTAGAAAATCTTATAATCAGCAAAATTAGCAATTACCTAATTATCAAAACGATAATCAGATCTCAAATCGCAAATATTCAATTATCAAAAACGATAATCGAGTTTTCAAATCACAAATATTTAATTATCTCAAACGATAATTAAACCACAAATCACAAGTATTCAATTATCACAAACATAATCAAATCGAAAAATATTTAATTATCAAAACGACCATTAGAATCTCAAATATCTAATTATCACAAGCGATAATCAGAAATCACAAGTATCCGATTATCAAAAACGATAATCAGAAATCACAAATATCCCATTATCAAAAACGATAATCAAAAATCACAAATATCCGATTATCAAAAACGATAATCAGAAATCACAAATATCCGATTATCAAAAACGATAATCAGAAATCACAAATATCCGATTATCAAAAACGATAATCAGAAATCACAAATATCCGATTATCAAAAACGATAATCAGAAATCACAAATATCCGATTATCAAAAATGATAATCATAAATCACAAATATCCTATTATCAAAAACGATAATCAGAAATCACAAATATTCAATTAACGAGTCCGGAATTAACCGAAATAGCAAACGCACATGTCCCATAATCCATGAGTTTTACTAAATCGTTTAATTCTCTTCATCATTTCCTTGAAAGTGCAAAATTGTGTATTCTAAAAATAACATTTCACATTCTCAAACGGACAAGATCGGAATTAAGCGAATCAGTAAAAGAAAGGGGTCATAGTCCTCGATTTTGCTGAAACGTTTAAATCACTTCCTCATTCTTTTGAAAATGCAAACTGTAAAATTTTGAAAACAATTTTAATTTATATTTTGAAGCAACTTTTAAAATAACGAATTTTGAAAACACATGATTAAATTAGCAACATCAGTAGCAACTTTGATAAGGAAATTGCACTTCTCAAAATACCGTAAAAACGGACAACCAAATCAGCATTGCGGGAGAACCATTTGTAAATCCATTTTAAAATTGACGGTTACTGAAGTTAACACGTCAAAATCTCATCAAAATATAATACCAATGAATTTTCATTCATAAAAAATGTCACAAGAATCTTCTCAAAGATAGAAAGGGATACCATACCCTAAACTTGTATTCATAACAAGTCAATGGCACACGAATTCACCAATGCACAAAAATTGATAAAACATATCAATGATAATCACGAAAATTGGTGAAGCACAAATTCCAGAAATCATCACAAGAAATCCAGAAAACATAAATTCTAGAAATCTACACAAGAAATCCAGAAATCACAAAGAGGGGGAGGCCTATCACAAATCGGGAGTATGAAAACTCAAAACACCGGTATCACAAGAACGAGAAGCTATATCATGGAAGCTATCCATTAAATTTTCATACAGGAATGGCCCGAAGACTGTGGGTCGCTACCCCACATATGTGATGGCGAAACATCACACAAACGGGGTTTAGTCTCCCTCGTATACAAAGAGACATCGCACAATCGCTAGTCTAAATCATAAAAAGGGGAACGCCTATCACAAAATGGGAGCAAGAAAACTCACTGACCGGTATCATAAGAATGAGAAGCTATCTCATGGAAGCTATCCATTAAATTTTCACAAAGGAATGGCCCGAAGACCGTGGGTCGCTACCCCACATATGTGATGGCGAAACATCACACAAACGGGGTTTAGTCTCCCTCGTAGACAAAGAGGAATCGCACAATTGCTAGCCTAAATCAAATCACAAAAATGATTGTCATGATCATCAAGAAGTGTCAATTACACTAAGTTAGTGAATATAAGAGTTAAGCT
This sequence comes from Allium fistulosum, assembly GCA_030737815.1. Classification (NCBI taxonomy): domain Eukaryota; kingdom Viridiplantae; phylum Streptophyta; class Magnoliopsida; order Asparagales; family Amaryllidaceae; genus Allium; species Allium fistulosum. The sequence continues at coordinate 368,242,139 of CM060902.1, read as the reverse complement.
TCATGTCCCATAACCACTTGCTTAACTCAAATATTTACGAACAAACTATAGATCTTCACTAGAAAATTGTCACAAAAGGTTCAATCGAACAAGTCCAGGAGTTAACCGACGAAGTAAACGCAAGTATTTCATACCACTTGTTTCACTAAGCCGTTTAATTCAATTTCTCATTCGAGTGAAATAAAGGTTTGTATATACTAATAGATTGGAAAATGGTTTAGGAAAAGAGCTTTGTAGTAAAATAGTTTTGAAATCGTTTGAAATCGTTCAGGAGGAAATCCGACATACCGATACAAACTCAAAGCTACTACACAGTGGCTTTATTAGTTTAGGACAATAAATATAATAATAACGCAGATATAAAAGATGCGGAACACAGATAAAACAAAAGTCTCATATATATATAACTGAGGTCAGTTACAATACATTTGACACGATACATATGATACAACTACAACTGTCGACTCTGGAAGTTATATATACAAGCACATTATCGACTAATATACATGAATACATATCAACCTAAAACTGTACATTGACTACTACAAAAAAGACGCAGACCACTTCAAAAGATATGAAAAGTCTTCATACCCCAAACAGCAACTCAAAGCAGGAAATCTACAACCTGAAATAACTCGGGTCTGACCCGAGTATTAAATTCAAAAAGAAAATAATACACGGGTCAGTCTAATTCAAACTCAGTTATTAGTACACAGAAGCAGTAATAATCAAATAACACTATAGACGACTGTCACAGAAATCTCGTATATCCAACCTCTCGATAAGAGAATCGGATAACGACAGATATAACACTAAACAGTATTAATCAACAAATCAGCAATCCAAATCATCAGCAAGATGAATAAAACGATTATTAATGAAGATAATATGAAAACTCCAGAATTGCCTAAACAACAATTTACAACAAATTCCAATTATTAAATAGATAATTAGAATCTCAAAAATGATCAATCAAAACAAATTTCTGTGTGGCTGCGGTACACGCACGCGTGCACTGCCTCGCCACACAGTACGTGAAATCATCACCACAATGAATACTAACAGCAATCAAAACTGTAGAGGTCAAGTCACACCTATCGTGACTCAACTCAACTACAAAGAAATGAAACTCAAGTCAACATATACATAGCATGAAGGCATCAAACAAATGTAACCAACCCAAATTACAACATCGTCAAATCATGGACAATGGTGTATATAGATATATGAAGTTCAATCAACGAATGAACAACAAAATGAGAACTGTAACTGAAACAGTGATGTTTAAGGACTGTAATTGCAAGTGTAGACTCAACGATACATGCATGCACACATACAATCGTATGTATGCATATATACGAAGAAACAGTGGATAAAAGCTTAACAAACAACTCAAACTTACAAAATAAATACACTGCAACTTCATAAGAGCCAAACATCCAAGCAGTGGATAACAAAGTGCTTCAAATACATAGAACACATAAGTCGACCATACAAGCAGTGACATGATCGAGGATGCAGGCTCCAACACATCAATCGTGAACTTGAAGACATTATTGAGTAATGTCAAAGTTCAATCAAAACAAGTTCGAAATCAATTCCAGAGCCGAAGCCACATTTAAAATGCAGCAAACACAATATAAGGGCAAGGCAAAATTGAACAAGTCAAGTTTGAAATACAGGTCAAAAGAAATAATCAGGCACCAGTGTGCAAAGCAGAAACCAGGAGGCAACTACACAAGACAAGTGCGGACACAAGTGATACAAGACATGCAAACTGTCTCAACAAATGATATCAAAACTTCCTGAATAAACCAAATTCAAGTGTAGAACATATGACAATGAAGTCACAACTCAAGCTGCAGTCCAAATCAGGTTCAAAGAGAAATAAAATGATGAAGTTCCAAATCACAAAAGTCTAGTGATATGCACCTATACTAAATGTCTCGAAGAACAGAGGACAGAACTCTAAGGTTACATGAACTAAATATAACTAGTATGCACTGTAAACTGGATAGTGCAACGATCATACTCAAGACCAAATACAACCAAATGCCAACAATATGGATGTACAGTGATGCATGAAACAAGTCAAAGACTACAACACTACAGGCATCAGATCAGAAGACCAGATACGACATGCACGCATCAAGACTACATGATGAACAATATGCAAGTGCATCATGTAGCAGTGCAACCCGAAGTCAAGAACAACAGCTACAACTCAAATGCAAGCTCAAATAATCAAGTGAAAATGCAAACTCAATGATGCGACATTTTTAATATGTACCAATATGCTATGCAGTGAAGCCAAAGCAAACAGAGGGATCGATATGGCAACACAGCTATGCAGTGAAGCACTCGAGCTCCAAAAGACCAAATCGAATATAAAAAGGGGCAGTGGACAGGAAAGTGCAAGCTACACTTCAAATGAAACTATACTTGAAGCTAGAAAAATGCAAGTGCAGATCACACAAACAAATACCACAGTAAAAAAAAAGAACAGTTAAACAAAATCTCAAGTCAATGCCGTGTAAACCAATGCTATAGGTTATAAATAACTAGAGATAGTAAATACAAATAGCCAAATCGAACAATCTCAAGCATCGGCAAAAATCAAGTCAAAGCCGAAGTTAGTTTTTGAAATCAATGCTACGGGAGTAAACACAAATGGCCAAAGTCGAGTATAACGTCATGGAATCACATAAACAAAGTCAAGTGACCGAAGTCAACAATTCAAAGAAACAGATCAAAGTCAGAACTGTGGTGTGCAAGGAATCGAACCAAGTCAAGAAACCCAAACAATCAAGGAAGCGAACCATGTCGCAGTTCAAAATCGCATGAAAATCAAAGAAACCAACAACATTCGAAAGATGGAATTGAATTAGATGTGAGTGATGAACACTCACCTTTGTCGAAGAGAAGACGAGCACGTCGAAGGCAACGTCGATCTACAAAGCAGGCAACGAACCTTCGATCGAGCTGTTGATGTTGGCGCTTTCGATTTCACGAAGCCTTAGTTATCGAATTGAAGAACGAGCGACGAGCAGCCCTTATTTTACAAGGCCGCCATTTTTACTTCTTCGATTTGATTTAGGGTTTTCACCAAAAAAATGAAAGGGAGACCGGGTTTTTGAACGAACAAAAAGGAGAATGGGTTTGTTTTGGATAGATATCACGGCACAAAACAAGTGGGCCGAGATTTAGAATTTGTAAGGCCCGTATACTCTTTTAATCAAAATTGTAAAAGAATTTCTACTGATTAAAAACTTCCATCAGCAATTAACAACCAGATTTAATCGTCTAGAGACGATAATTAATTGGTACGAAATCTTGGGTTGTTACATCTGAAGACACTAAGTCTCTACAGTCTTTGTTACACCAACAGTCATCGTAACACATATCCCCCAGTGCGTTCGTCAACGCAAGGATTCATAAAGTCACGACACTACAATCGCCCCTATAGGTGACAGACTGGTAGCCTAAATGACACAGGGGGAAACATCCGCATAGGAGTAGCATGAAGCTATATAATATAGTGACACGGATCTGGGGTGCGACCCCATGATCAAGCCACTAGGGTAGATTCTAGTCATCTGGTTCTCTCTAGCAAACATAATAGAAGTACATCATAATAGTGGCATATAGAATTAACATAGACAGACACGAAATCTTGGTCATCGTTAGGCACAAATTCGTACTCACTGAATATAGGCATAGAGCCATACTCATCACTACATGTATCACCTCACACTATCTACTTTCTTCCTTTCATGTGAGTGTCATTTACTTACAATGAATAACCGAATAAATACTACGACATCGTCCCATACCAATATGTGATACTTAAATGTTTACTCACAACTTATAAACTACACTCAATCCTCATAATATTCTACATAACGAGTTCAAAGAATAACCGAAGGAATATTATTGAAAGTTTTATACTTGATGGTATTATAAATCTGTTTATTTAGATTTCTCATCACATGGAATAGAAATATCATGAAATCATATAAATGGATGTTATCACCGTATCATATTAAAACACTAAACAAATCCCTATAAACGATGAATCATTCATTTAATTTAATGTATAGTGAAAAGAATAATCAGGAAACAAATTATATAAATAAGTATAAATATGAAGCATTCAAATAGATATCTAAAAATAATCGTTCACAACATTTTATCTTATATAGTTATATATATAAAATAAATACTTTGGAATGAACAACAAATACATATTTTAGGATTAACAAAAATATTCTAGGATTAACAAAAAAAATTATTCCAATATAAATTTTTTATTTATGATAAATAAATAGTTCCCAATCTTTTATATAAATAATCAATAATTAAACTATCACTAATAACATTTGAAACTTGGTTCTTTCATTTAAATTCACAAAATAGTTTGTAAAGCCAAAATATTACATATAGGAATTATTTCATAATTTACTATGATTAAATATTATTTTAAATAATTATAAAACATCCAATTTAATTTAATTTATTCATAATCCAATAAATACATTTTAAAATTTTGACTTATATATACATATTAAAATTTCACACCTCTATAAAATGATAACCAAAGAACATTTAAATAATACAATTAATTTCAATTTATTAATTTATTACACCTATATTTACATTTGTATATATATATAATATCTTGTAAATATATATAAATAATAGGTTTGGTATAGTTTTTATTTTGTTTATTTTAATTATAATACATACATATATATATATATATCTGTGTGTGTGTGTGTGTGTGTGTTTATTAATTATAAATTACTAAAGTTATCACTAATAAAGGTTAAACACAAACACAAAAGAAGTAAAAACACTATAAATCACAACTCCATCCATGTGCATAAAACTCATATCCAAATGATTTAGACCCAAAAATATTCATTTTTATCCGTACAACTAGGTTGAACAATATATAGCGTAACAACAGTTTTGCAGTAGGAAAATGGTCAAGCTAACAATGCCAAAATTATGGAAATGCACAACAGCAAGACATGAAACACATGAATATGTGACGCACGCATACACAAGTGTGCACACACACCAACACATACACCAACCTACTTACAACATGAACACACACCCAACACAACAGTTCCACATGCACATCACATACACTTACAAAAAATAACACACTACATACATACAAACACAGCTACACACACTTAAAAACACAGCCCCACACACACACGAAAACATGGTTACACCTCACAAAAACAACGAAAATGAAGGTCGACCGGCCACCATCACTGGTCGGCCTTATATGGTCGACAGGTTGATGGTGATAATCGTGAAATTGATCGCTAGTTACAGGCGATTCGACCCCAACTTCAACCATTTCTTTTCTTGCTCGATGCACACACTAGTTTCACTCAAGCCCAACTCAAACAATATACAAGTATAAGATTAGTACATAGGTTCATAAGTTGTAGACACTCACCTGAAGCTTGCGTTCAGCCTCTTCTTCGTCCTACTCTACACCCATGCACACACACAACTCTCGCTTACAGCAACACAACCCGATGCATAACTCGCCATAGATGCACAACGACACGAAGAACCACATTTCGAAATTTGAAGATTTAAAATAATTTATTTGATTTAATTATAATTTTCAATGGAAGGAGTGTTTGGTTTTATTTTTCTTAGGAATTGAAAATAGGGTGATGAAGTATACGTGAGTGCTTAGTAAAAAAGAAGAAAATTCTAGAAATAGGGAATTTGAATTTGGGCCTCGCTTAAACAAATTATTTTTCATTTCTTTCTACTTTTAAAACTAACTTCTATTTAATTTATATAAGTACAAATTTTTATTTAAAAGAACTTCTTTCCCAAACTAATATCTCATTTCTATCACATCACTTTTATAAAATATTATTTTTCACATTTTAACTTATTTTAAATTTCTAAATATTATTATTCATAATTTAAACCTTTTATTAAATAATTTCAAAACCAATTTATCAAATAAATTTCTAAATTCAAATTTAATTAATTAAATTACTATTATTAGCTTTAATTAATTATTACTAAAAAATCGGGCTGTTACATGTTGGCATTGGCCCTGCTTAGGTTTGGGCCGTAGCTGAGGAAGCCTAATCGACTTGTTTATAGCCTTGGCTATTTTTGGTGAATTGACCTAGACCGGAACTGACCTGGCCCGTAACAAGCCAGACTAAGAAGCCTTGATCAGTTTATATTTTTACTTATGAAAAAATTGAATAACAGTATGTTTAAAATCTTAAATTGTTTATATATACTGTGTATATAATCTTAAATTGCACATATATGTATGGACGTATGTATGTACACATATGTTTTTCTCACATGTCTAATAAAAATAATTATTTTTTCTTTTTAGCCTTTGTTTTGAATTTTATTAATAGACACATATATACATATATATTATTGTATATGGATTTAACTTTTAAAAAGCATATATATATATATATATATTTGTGAATATAGGTATATACACACCACACATACATATATATTCACAAGTGTTTATGTATTAAATTATAAATAATATATTAAATATTTAAATTTTCTCTACTTTATTTTCAATTGATACACACACAGATATATATATATATATAATATTGTTTAATAAATTATATGGGGTTAACTTTTATGCCAAATTTTTTAATAAAGAAACAATCTTTTTTATAGTTGAAATAGTTTTTATTTTTCTATATGTATGGTTGAAAACAAATTATACATACATATATATACATCTATACCTTTATAAACATGCACAAATATGTTAAGGAAATACTATGTTAAATATTAATATTCTATGCTCATTTTATACGATATGATCATAAATTCAATGGTCATATACATTCTCTATATTGTTAATCCTATGAATGTCTTAGATTACCTTATTTATATCATATGGTGTATTCATATAGCTTATTTATATCATACTGGTGATATTCATATAGCTTATTTATATCATACTGGTGATATTCATATAGCTTATTTATATCATACTGATGATATTCATATTGTGAATGTGAATCTCCGATAAATAAAATAGAATAAATTAGTTTCTAAGTTAAAGTCAATTTAATTAAAACAAAATCTAAGTTATAATATATATTCTAATAAATAAAATATTAAAGCAAAATAAAGCAGAATTAAATTCTAATGATAAACTCTCATTCCATCTAGTATACACTAAATATTATTTAGTGTAAATGAATTATTCGTATAAACACAAAATAAAGATCTAACGCGAAACAAGTTAAAGTATTTTTCTGAATTTCTTTATTTTTACCCCGCTGCCAATGCACCTAATCTATTAAGTTAGAGAAAGTTTCTCGAGATGAAGCTGATGGTCTTATTGTGATCAACCGATAAGATTATTGAGAATTATAATTTGAAATTTATTTTAAAATAAATTTTATGTTAATAATTTTTTTATAGATTTTAAAACTAAAAGAAGGGCAGTAATTTTTCTGTATGCACGTTAGTATCCATGCATATATAGTTAACGATCATCAACGACATTGAGAGCTCAGTCAGATTAGATTTAGTAAGGTGGAACTTTGGCAAGGTGGATGAACCTTCAGTGCTGTGCAGTTAAAGCCCCGTTATATCCCTGCAATAGTGCATAGTGCTCTCCAACCGCTACGCTATTTCAATTTAACGCTATTAAATAGTAAATCCACTTTAAGCCCTACTATTTTTTGCTACATCTGCTAAATCAAGGCTTTTTAGCATCCGCTTTAGCAATATTAATATACAAAGGTTGATCTTACTATTTTTTAAACCAAATCAACAAAATAAATGTAAAGACCAAATTTTAAGTCATAAGTGCTCAATATAAGTTAAAAATCAATTGTAGTCACCAAATCCAGTCTACATAAATCATGATATTCTTCGGTTTTGTTGTATAAGATTATAAAATATTTCCTTTTCCTACACAAATGATGTGAGAATAAGAATAAATTAACTTCAAATATTTGATTTTATATCTAATGAAGCTTTTTGCACCTCCGTTACTTTCCGCTATATCCCCGCTATAACTTTTTGCACCTCCGCCGCTATAGAAACACTAAGCACTTTAACCGCATAGCTTCAGTGACATCAGAATTGATTCAAGGTTCATCAACGGCTAAACTAAGGTTTTACATATGGATGACGAGTTCAACTTCGAGCATATGGGAAGAATCGACACGTTGAGTAGATCGTTGGGGTCGTGTTAGAATTACATACAATGGTGTGTGGCAATGGAGGTATTCGACCAAATTTATAGCAGAGGTGACTAGGGATTTGAGGAAGAAAAGGTAAATTATTCTTAACCCCCTACTTTAATATTGTTTTCATTTTATTAAGGACCACTGGCTTAAGTGGCAAGTGATATTGCATTATAGGCTGAGGTCCTAGAGGCCATGAGTTCAAAGTCCCGAGACATCAAAATGAGTGCTCTACTTGAGTAAAGCACCATTCTTATTATAAAAAAAGATTTTTATGTTTTACCATATGATTTTTTAAAATTGGATAACTCTCACGTACGAACTTTATTTTATACACAACTTGTGTTGTTAGGTTCGTAATTAAATTTTAAACACATTGACATTATTTGACAGTATTTATACATTATTTTGATGTTTTCAATTTGACATTATAATATTAATATCAAAACATCAACACCATTAATCAAAATTGTTATACACACACATGTACATACATACATAGACACTTACTTACACACATAGATATATATATATATATAATATGAAATGGGAAAGGGAATTATTTTCAAGTTTTAAGTTTAGTTTAGTTTCCCGTTGAGACTGTATATCCACAGATATTTCGATGTTTATATAATTTGGATGTGAATAGATAGGCTTGTCAAAGGATACTTTTGGATGCGGATAGTGTCATATCTGCATTCGAAATCATTTTTGGATATCGGATAATCATATCTGCCGATATAGATGGATATCAGATAATTATCATATCTGCCAACAATCGATAAACTGAAAAATATAAGTTGAGATTTTATATTTAACATAATTTTTTTTCAATCCATTGATTATAAATGTACACAAAATCAACAATTATAATGACAATATATACTTTGAGAAGTTAATATGCATTAAATGCATATAATATAAACTATTAACTTAATATAACAATAAATACATATATTTCGTTGTACTGAAATATAAATAAAATAAACTATAACCTTGACAAAAACCGAATGGGTAATTTTCAAATGACGAATCCATATCCGCTTTTCCGGATCGGATATTTATCCTGTTTTTATATATGGATGCAGAAGGATTTCGGATTTTTGGATAGCCATTCATAGCCTTTTGAATAAATTTGGGTTGTTGTCCTTGTTAAGATTTATCCATTGGCTACTAAATTGTTATTATCTTTTTTCATGGAAGACATGGCGATGTTTGATCTGGTTCTAATCACTAGCAATCCATCTCCTCAGTCGGCTTGCCGTACCCATAATTTCCTAAACCAACCCGAAGTACTTAAGTCCAAAGTTGTCCTGATGTCCATTACTAGATGACATTAGATCTTTTATACGATAGTAGAGAAGTCAACAACGTTTATATATCCGGAATTTATTTTCCCATATTACGAAATCAAATCTACCCAAGAAATCTATGAAAGAAGAAGGATCTATACCATAAAAAGTCGGTGTCTCTGAGTGAAATGCTTAAATGGAAAATATCCACTAACATGGAATGAAAAACCTAACCTTAAAATCATTGAACCCTAAATTGTGATTTTGGGTACTATTTTGCACCGCTTTTTTGTTGTGGTAATACATAAGAACGACAACATTTGATAGAATCCCTCAAATTTGGAGTGAGACATTCACTTATCATCGGCAATGATCGAATAAAACACGGAGAAGATAGGAGTAGTTTTTTTAATATATGTTGTATTGCTCAACATGGTGGGCGGTCATGATAACCGCTTATAGAAAAAAAATTGTTTCAACTGAAGGAAAAATGTGTCGAACTACATCTGTTTCAAATAATGGGCCTAATGATTATTCCTTATATTAAAATTAGAGATTATTTTTGGAACGTGATGTTGATGTTAGTTTAGAAACAGAGCCGTTAAGATTTACGGGCTGGAATAGGCAGATAAGAAACATCACATGGGCTCATTTATTTGTTGTGTAATGTTCGTTATGTTACAGCCGTAATTTGTCGCTTTGAGTTGGGCTTAGCACATAATCCCTATGTACTTCACTTTTTCTTCTTTTATGGAAATTCAACAAAGAACCAAGTTTCAGAAAAATTATATATATAAATTATTTTGTTTTTTGAATTTATCATTGAGTAAATGTTATTTAACTTGATAATAAACTATCTAATTAAATAAAACATTGTTAATGAAACTAATATGGTTAACATAATAATAATACAATGTAATTTATTGTTTTAATCAAACTTATCCAATAAGACATTAAATACGATTTGATGTTAACAACATTATTTATGATAACATTATAAAAAATCCAACGCACAATGAGTTAGAAATGATTTTTTTTGGAATTCACCCTTACTAACCTATTACTTGATGCATTTGATCTAACAAAATAAAGCATCATGGTTTTTTTTAATAAATACAGTAGAGTCCATATGGAGGTGCACTTAGCATAACTCTTAATAAGTGCATGTGGTGATATCTGATTCAACATATATGTTTTAAAAAGTATGAATTTATTTTGCATTTTTCATAGTTTCTATTTTGTTAAAACACAAATTGATTTGCTTTTTATATATCGGCATCCTTTATCAATAAGTATGTTTTATCAATCAAATAACTTCATCACAAAGCATTATCAAATTTATATAAATTTTACATTTTTAGATATAGTTAAACACATTCAAAATGGTAAAATTTAGCTTGTTTTTAAGAAATAAAGATTGAATTTATATAGGGATATTGCACCCATTTTTTCCAACATGGACGTATAGCGCAAGTTTAGGTGTATGTGGAAAATAGATTGCATGGAGTAGAGAGGCAGTATACTGGGTTACATCTATATTGAATGGGAATGTGTACGTTCGAAAAATACAACAATGTTAAGCTAAAAAAAATACTCCTACCAAAACCGCACGGTCATAAATTTCACACACATCAATCAACGCAGCTCCAAACTCAAGCAAACTCAAAAAAATCTGCATGACCCAGCATTCACAAACTGCGTCACCATAGCTGAGAGTCAGCATAGTTTAATATGAACAAGTAGTGTCGTTATCACAAGAATCAGCATGGTACAAATAAACTGACTATGCTGCCACAGTCGAAGCAAACGCCCATTGCAAGCGAACTACAACACCATAGCTGATAGTCTACCGAATCAATATGAACAAGTTGCACTGCCTATGTCTGAATGTTGGCGCAGTCCACACTTCCCTATTATGCCACCATAGTTGAAGCATCAACAAGGCACCGCATCTTTAAACCACATACTCCTCAACGCTGCATAGATAACAAATCAAAAGCGTATGCACATAAAGAGTGCAACTTAAATACCCCATGCTACACTGATATCAACTAAGCAACAATTAGCTCATAATTACACTCTTAGGCATGTTGTTATACCCCAAGAATTTTGAAAATAAAGGAATACAAATTAGCAAAGACATTGTTAAAAGATGGAATATCAAGGTTATCGTGTGATAATCCTCATGGTTGTCGTGAGATATTTTCTGGAGTCATCTTGATATGATAGGAGAAACTACTGTATAAGAACCCTCACAACCATTATGGAATACTTCTTATAGTCATCGCGAAGTAAGATGTCAAACCCATCATGAACTATTCCTTATAGTCATTGAACAGTGAGATAAAAGCCATCGTGAAGTACTTCTTAGAGCTATCATGAATGAGGTGCTAAAGCCATCATGAAGTATTCCTTTGAGTTATTGAGAAATGTGATATTAAAGCCATCATGAAATACTTCTTATAGCCATCGTGTACTGAGATGTCAAAGTTATCGTGAACTATACCTTAGAGTCATCGTGAAAAGGGACATAGAAGCCATCATAAGACAAGTTATTAAACCAGCTATCATGAAGTATCGCCCAAAGCCATCATGGAAGGTTCCTCATGGTCATCCTGATGAATTCATTATTGGAACTGGCCTAGCCCGCAGTGGAGTAATGTATGAATTTCAAACTTTTTTTTTTACTATTTTGGATCTTTAATGGGCCTACATAGTCTAAATTTATTTAGAACTACTCTAAATTTCTTTTAAATAAAATAAATATTTTATTTAATTTGTATAAATAAAGTTTTATTTTATATAATTTATATTAAATTGTATATTTGTGTATCATATACACATATGTATGTTCGTGCACATGCAACAGGATAATGGGACATCGTTTAACATGTTCGTGTATAGATGTTGGGATTTACACCACAACGGACATGTCAGTCCCTTGTGTATGTAAATGGATTGTCTAAATGTATGTGTGTGTCTATATACATACATACATATATATATATATATATCTGTGTATGTGTCAAAATATTGTATAAATAAATAAATATATATATGTAAAATATAATTATTATAAAATAATTTTAAATACTTATAATATGAAATTCGAACTAAATTTATTTTATATATGTGTTATTTTATTTAAATTAATTGAAATACATATTATATATAAACATTTAACTAGTTATATATACATATATATAATTATAAATAAATATATATTTTGTTGTTGCTTTCGGCATATAAAAAAATTAATTTTAATTTTCTTTTTAAATAATTTGTTGATTAAATAGTTATAATAAATTAAAAACTATATGGAAATAATTTAAATTTATTAAAAAAATTCGTTTTCAAAATCATACTGTATATTTCATAATATTAAATTTTTTATAGAATTTTATATTATTTATAAACAGATTTTTGGACTTAGGGAAAAAGATGGAGAAAATTTTAGTTTTAGGGACAAGAAGTTTGTTTTTTAGGCCGACGGACAATTTTTAGTGTAAATCACAGAATGATAGTTGCAACTATCATTTTCTGTTTAAACTATAAAGTGTTATTCAGACTAAAAAAACTTGTTGTCCCGGAGACTAATTTTTGTGCAGCTTCTTCCCTGTGCCTAATTTCCTAAATTTATAAATGTGTATACATTTATTTTATTTATTTAACGAATTTAAAATCTAGTAAATAATTAAATTATATAATATATATACACACACATATACGAAAAAAAAATATTATTTTTCATTTTAATTCCGAACGCTTTTCTGGTGTGAACAAAAAATTTCACAGAATTTAAAATGTATTTATTATATGATTTAGTCTTTTATGTTTAAATTTAATTCATTAAAATCATTTAACAATATTATTTTACTCAAAAACATAAAATAAAAATTTTGCTAAGCCGTGAGCAGCAATTAAACAAACATAATTGTTTATATATATGCTTATATACACAGCCATCAGTATGTGACAATCCATCGATATACCGATTCATGATATTTCCGACTAACCAACGTATGGAACAATAAGTTTGTGAATGTTGGTATACAATAATAGATTAGCAAAGTACCTTTCACCAAAGCTCAAAGTTCATATGTTGTAACAAATAAATAGAATCCTTGAATCCAATCTCAATCTCGAAGTTGTTAGCTTCCGAATTACCTTACCACCGATGATCGAAAGAAGCAAATTGATGTGAATTAGTGCTTGGATTTTTAGGGTTGTTATAGGCAAAGTGTGACATGATATGAGCAGCAAGGAAGAGTGCAAAAAATGTTTTCAAACCGAGGGTTGGAGGGATTATATAAGAGAGAGACAAGGGAGTGAAATAAGGATCGAGATCCACTTATTTCTCTCTCTTTTGAATTCTTCCTTCCCTCTTTTCCATCATATGGCTAGCCCTAATATGTCTATAGGTGCCTATACTAAGCCTCTTATGGGCCCCAAAACCAATCCAAGCCCGAACAATAATTGCTGCATTTAAATCCAATTTAAACGCACTCTGATATCGTAGATCAGTATATTTTTAACTATTATAAATATACCGTTTAATATTGTTCAACACATCAAATAAAATTTTATAATTAATATTTCATAAACAGTAATTAATTTAATTAATTTATAACAATTACTAATTAATTAAACCAAGTGGTAAGAGGAGTATTCAACATTTTGGTTGTGTGATTCTTAGATGTAAATTTGGTCAGCGATTAATATTGAACAGATCGAATATTAAAATTTACACTTCACTTAGCAGGTGGTGTGACATTGTGGTCAGATTTATCACTTACGTGGCATTGGTAAAATTCAATTTTACTTTATTAAGCATTACATAGTAGTGACAATTATTTACACCAATTTTTTTCATCAAAACTATATTACTTTGGACTTATGGAATTTTGTGATGGTCGAAATTTAAATATTGTCATATTCAACTCTACAGTCCAAACGCAAAATGGTTCAATAATAACAGTTATTATTAACGAACTACTCTTGTCAAAGACGTTGACTTTAGTTGACTGTAATACTAACCACATATAATATAGGAGAAGAATCCTCTCTTGAATAGTGTTTCATTTCCAATGCTTTTACTTGACCCAAATATAGTCGTTCGATGGATGTCGAGTCATGATTTACCTATAATAAAAGTGGAGCTTCCACACTAAATATCAATAGTATTCTTAAGTCAAGGGAACTGTGTAATATTATCACATCGATATTTTATGTTTGAACTTTATATTAACCAATAGAAAACTATCAAGTGAGTCATTCCGTAGTTATCTAATAACAATTAGTGTGTAACCCTAGCCATGAGTAATATGTTGGAACCGGGCCAGTCCAAATGGATAAAATAGGTAGATTTTTAAAAAAAATGCTACTTGGATCATATTTAGGCCTATGAATTCTAAAAGTATATTAAATCTAATCTAATTAAATTTTAAATAAAACCTTATTTTGTTTAAATGGTTAAAATGGAGATTTAAATTTGTATGTATTATAATGAATGTATCAAATACATTCATTTGTGTGAAGTGTAAGTGCAGTATATAAGTAGTGTATATATGTGTAAATGAAACATGCATAGATGAATTTAGAGAAGAAAACCTTTTGTTTCCCTCTCTAAACCTATATAATTAACTAAGGGAAGATATGACAATATATGGAGAGAGAGAGAGAGAGAGAGAAACCTTTCATTTCCATCTCTCTCTTTAATTGTAATAATTGATATATTAAATGACATTTATAACTTATGAACTAGTATTTACACATGCCTTTATTGTCCAAGTCTTTTACTAATGAAATGTATGTGTACATCTATAATTATATATATATATATATATATTAAAAACCTATTAGTAGTTTTAAATAATTTGAAATCCAAATTTAACATTAACAGAAATAATTTCAATTAAAGAAAGGTTTGACAATAAAAGGTTACATTATTGCACAAAATCCGCTTACAAATTGAATTAAACCATGCATGCATATTTCCATATACATGATTATTGCAATTAAATAATTTAAATCTAAAATAACATATATTTACAAACATTGTAGCATATGATATATACATATATTCAAATAAGTTTGATTTTTAGGTTTACAATTTTGATTAAACTTTTAATTTAGGAATGAAACTAGAGTTTTGGATTTTACATGAGATTTTAAATTTAGAAAACCATAAAGTATTATAATTTGCACTAAAGTTCATTCATTAATTTTAAATCAAGTTTTTTTTAAACAATTGAAAATTTTATATTCAAGTATTTACCATGTAAAATTAAAGATTAATTTCAAAGAACGCCAAATAATTTAGCTTATACAATTCATTTGCAATTGTGTATGTAAATGTTATACAACTATAAAAAATATCTCATTTTAAATTAGCTTTCAATTTTATAAAATTTCCAAAACAAAATAAAAGAAATTTTAAAGTAGGCATGTGTAAATTTATGATAAGAACTAATATATCTAACAGTATGGAGAATAATAACAAGTTGTCAAAGGTACATGGGTTCCAAAGCATATCAATTTATCATGAATATATATTAACAAGAGATGATGAAAAAACATAGATCTAAACCAAAATAATACAATAAACATATTTTAATCAAAGTACACATAAGAGAGGTCTATGTCACAAATGGCAAGATGAATAATTAAAACATAAGGTGAATCTTATAAATTCTAAGTATATTAATTATATAAATACACAGGAGAATTTAAATCAGAGAATAACCTTTTAATGTAGCCAATAAATCACACCTTGAATGTATAAAGACTCTCAGATCCAATTGAATCATCTCCAAAAATTACAATGATATGAAGAATCACCTTTGTGTTTATTTTATTTGATGCTCGAATTATTTAAGGAGTTTATTTTTTTCTTTCATTCATGAAGACATGAATTTTCAGCCATTAGAGGTGATGAGGAGAGCAAGTGAAAAAGAAAATGTATTTTCTCAGGAAGAATGAATCTTTACAGGAAATGAATTAGTGGACATACTTTAATTGAAAGAATGAAACTTTCCCCTTTTTTATATTAAAACTTTCATAATTAATTCCCTTAATTCTCTCTCTCTCTTCACTAATCTCTCTTTACATGGTAAGGCCGAAATTACTTGCCATTAAATGGCATAAGATTTTCGTACATCCCTTCATGCAACTATCTTTTATTTAAAACTATTTTAAAAATACACCAAATCTTATATCAATGCACACAAAGATAACTTTATATGTGCATTCAAATAATTACAGACAACTCCCAAACATCAAATAAATCAAAAAATAATTAGTATTTTCTCAAATATCGTTAATTTAATTAATTTGTAATATTTTATAAATTAATAAAATCATATGGTTTATCGAACAATTCACATTATGGTTATGTGACTCAAAAGAGTAAATTCAATCAACAATCAATGTCGATCAATTCAAATATTAATATTCACACATCACCTTAGCTAATGGTATTACATTTTGGCCTAATTTATCACTTACACATCTTTAGGTAAAATCCAATTTTACTATTATAAGCGGTACTTTGTAGTAACGATTATTTACACCCATTCTCTTAGTTAAAACTATATCATATTAGGACTTATGGAATTTGGTTTTGATCAAAACTCCAACATCGCCCATGTTCAACTTTGTAATTCCAAACAAAAAATTCTTGGTTCAATAGTAATAATAATTATTAACATTACTGCTCTGGTCAAAGACTTTGATTTTGAGTTAACTACAGTTGACTGTGATACTAACCCCACATATCCGAGGAGATGAAATCTCTATTAAATAGTGTTTAACTTCCAATGCTTCAACTCAAATCCAACTATAGTCATTCAATGGATGCCATGCAATGATTTAACTATAATCAAAGTGGAATGTCCACATTGAAGTTCCACAGTATTCTCAAGTCGAGGGAATTGTGCAACATTGTCACTTTAAGGTTGTCTTTTTTACCTTAGTTATATTAACCATCAAAACATCTTGAATGAGTCATTCCATAGTTATCCAATAACTATCATTACATAACCCTTTGGTGCCCCCAACAGCCATGAGCGATACACTGTCCAACATTTAGAGAGCATTACATATTCTAATATCAATGGATGTATCAATATCCAGTCTCGATACATATTGACTAGGAATATTTAAAACGTTATGTTTAATTTATCTTGATATATCACTCATGATTACAACACATTGCAACTACTATCACAAAACATACCATTTATGGATATTCTATTAAATATACTTTTAATTTAATTTAGTTAATTAATTAATATAGTACATTATATTAAGTATATAATAGAAAGAAAACACCTTTCATTTTGAACAAGATTAGTTATTGAGTTAGATATATGTAAAAAGTTATATAATTGCCCCAGGGGGATACCCTTAACTTTATCAATATCCTACTTGCACTTGGAGCCAATTATGGAATCTCATCCCTTCGATTGGTTTGATGAGAACTAATCGAGTTAGACCCTTCATGAATGGATCTGCTATGTTATTTTAATTATCTACTCTGTTAATTAACTCTCTTCGATGCTGATAAACTACTTTTATCATGAGGAACTATTCGGCGTATGTTTCTTGACTTCTATCATGGTGAACTCTTATCATTACATTGTTATCACATAAAAATCATGTAGTATTCTCAATACTTGGAAGCACCCCAAGCTCGGTTATAAATTTGTGCATTTATATTTACACATTGCTTTTATCATGGTGCCATTCAAGGCGATGAACTTAGCCTCTTTCTGATGATCGCCCTATACCACCAACACCAATAGTATACCAATAGTGCTCTACAGTCATGCCCGAACGATATAGCACAATCATCGGGATGAATAATAACAAAAATAGAATATACATATCATATATTGTAACGGTCGGCCTTTTCGACCCTCAAATGTCAACACTAATACATCAATAGTATTCACATGCTGAGCACCCAAGTGCTGGAAAGATAGAACATTAGGGTAAAAGAAAAGGAAACAGAACAAGAAAGAAGAATACAATATCAGAATCTCACATGTGGAACGATAATATATAATATCTCAAAAGGTCTTTATCAAAAGAAAACTTTGATATACATACGTCAATCAGGGTAAATTAACCTATCACCAGCCCGGACAGTTATAACAACATGTCCTCACAAATCCAGATAAGTACAAAACAAGTAATGCAACGGAAAATAAATATGGTAAGAAATCATCCAGCTCCTCTCGAAGAGCTCCAATGAACCACTATCAAATAAGGAAATATACTCGAGCTGACCCTAGCATTATAAGAAAATAACACCTGGAAAGTCCGGTAAATCAGCATGAGAAAGTCAAATCATATGGATTGCTATATTTGTATAACCCTTCAAATGTAAAGGTATCTCGTAAGACCATGCCGCCAATAATCACCAACGGGCTTTTACCTTATGATAACCAAACAATTGTTATTATAAAATCTACCGATAATATAATAATTTCTAAGGAGTGAAATATAAATAATCACATAGCTGTGATGCATGTGAGTGTACATCACAACAATAATAGGTATACAATCACAACCGCTAAGGCGTGTTCGCTAATTGTGTAGGATTCCATGGAGGTGCCCTTGTATTTCGAGAACGATCCCCTTGCACAATAATTAGAGATATCCTTTCGAGTATCGTATATCTCTAGATAAAATATACTATAGGAAAAACATAGCTGTTCCATGCCCGAACACGTGGCACCGGGTCACATCACTCCCGCATGCATATTGGTAAGTATCATTAGAATGTAGTGCCAGCACCCTTTAAGTTAGCTAAACCCCATAGGCTATGTCTCCTATCTTTGGTTTCTATCATTACCGATGGTGAAGTCACATTCAGTATCTTAGCACATGAGTCACAACTCGAACAGATCTCGATACATGAGTCCCCAACTCAACTGATCTTGACACATGAGTCTCCAACTAGAATAGATCTTAGAACCACACATGATTCCCATATCTCAATAGATCTCAGAATCACACATGGATTCTTCAACAGATCTCAAAATCACACATGGATTCCCATATCTCAACAGATCTCAGAATCACACATGGATTCCCACATCCTGAATAGATCACTAATAACTACATGTGTACGAGCATCTCAAACAGATCTCGAATCTCAGTATAAATTCCAGCATCTTGAACCAATCACAAACCTCCTTCCAAAGCATAAAACATGTATATGGTTTTGGAGTGGTTACAGATTCAACTCATCTCATATAAGTACACTCCCCTACTTGTTGGGTGCTCCAAAAACAAATCGATGGATTTCCGGTACACTCAACTCTAGTTCTATGGGAAGTTAACAGATAATACATAAAGCGAAGATCACCCCCTAACTGTTTAAGTGGACAGATTTCCTTATTATTTTTCATAGAAGAGCAAAACGAGTTTATGCGTACAGTATAGCATCATCAAAGATATCTGTTCCATATAATTCACGTGTTTCTTCTAGATATTTCTAGAGTTGTATTTTGGTCAAACCCAATAACAATGATAATAATTGCTTATGGGAAACTAAGTTTCGTATACTGTCCATAAGAAAGCAAAACACAAAGTACGATCAAAGCACACAAGCACAATCAAGTCATATAAACGACTTCTAATTCTCTTTTAATCAATCTTCCTTTATTAATTAAAAACTTCTTTTATTAGTAAAACTACTTTTTATTCAATAAACTTCTTTATAAATGAAACTCCATTTTATTAATCAAACTTCACTATTTAATTAAAACTTCCATATTCATTTTTATACATTTCAATACTCTCAAAAGTATTCATATACTTATCTCAATCGTATAAGTATATTCACAAATCAATTTCAAAGGGCTTAGGATAATTGTCACTCAAACATTGTCACTACAAACCAAAAACCATTTCACATATGATTATCATTAAAACATT
Organism: Allium fistulosum; assembly: GCA_030737815.1. Lineage (NCBI taxonomy): Eukaryota > Viridiplantae > Streptophyta > Magnoliopsida > Asparagales > Amaryllidaceae > Allium > Allium fistulosum. The sequence goes on along the minus strand of CM060902.1, from coordinate 368,221,657 downwards.
CTTTTTAAAGTTCTATTTATATTCATAAGTATAATCAAAACATGTTAAAGACGAATGTTATTAACACATTGTCACAACAAACCCAAAACTAATTCACACTTGTTATTCTCTTTAAAATTTCATTAATAAAGATCTAAGTATTTTTCCAAAATCATTTAACAATATTTTACCTCTTTAAAATATTATTCAAGGATTTAAAACAAATGTTATTAAAATATTGTTTACAACCAACCCAAAACAATTCACTTAATCGTTATCTTTAAAACTCCCTTTTAAAGATCTAATTTCTTTTCAATAGTATAGTTAAATGGGTAAAAAAATGTTACCTAAACATCGTTACTATAAACCCAAAATCACTTTTATGCATGTCATTAGCTTTGAAACATTCATTTAAAACTCTAAGTACATCTTCACTTAGTAAACAAGGCAATATACTTTTTTAATCAATTTTACAAAACAATCCATTATAACATACATGTTAAAATCTAAAAACTCCTTTATATTCTTTTGCAAATACTAATCTTCCATTCCAAATTTGTAAATATACTAAAATACCTTTAAAAAGATATACACACACACACATACATATACATATACTAATTTGTTTATAAAACTAAGATATTTAATAAATTAATATAAATAATTTGAAAGTTATTATAATATAAAAGCCTTTTATTTCTTAAATAAAATATTTAACAAATTTTCTAAGACTGTATATACTAAATATACTTTCAAAATATACAATGTTTTAGAAACCCTAAAAGTTGTTTTATACTTTAAAACCATTACTCTTTTTTTTTGAGATCATGGGGAACCTTAAGATCATGGTATTCATTGATACTCACTTAAGTAAACCCCACGCCGTGTGTCTACCCCGCTTTTATTTAGTCGTCGCACACGGATGCTTAACGTTGAAACTCCCACTGATGGTTTGGCGCTGGGATTCGAACCTGCCCGGACACAGTCCTTTGGTTCCCATCTCCCAGCTCCCAAACCAACCGAGCTCCCATTACTTTAAAAATCCATAAATGATTATTGGTAATATATTTAAACCTTGATATTTTTTGATAATAACTACGGTTACAGTACTTATTACACAAAAAGAAGAAGTGCTAGAATGTCTCCCAAAGTTAACTTTAAAATTGCTGATCACAGCGATTTCAAAGTGCAACCATTGCGACCCTTTCGCTTTAACATTTACAACTTCCAATTCCAACTTCCATCAATGTCCAAACCAATTTCTCTATGTCAAACACACCAAAATGTGCATAACCAAATATATATATATACATACATACATACATATATATATATATCCATAATATATCACAATTTATCGAATTTAGCATATGTCAAATGTTAGGGATTTCAAAGCATGTTTATAATGACTATACTGCTTTAAACATTTATAACACACTATAGAACATGTAAACAAGTAGTCTGTGCCATGATACATGTCATAGATGATGAAAAAAGAGAGATTATACTCCATAATAATGTTGTCACTTGTTTTACAAAACAAGGTGGGGTCCAAGAGTAATAACTTCCATTGTTCATTATACTATTTATATTTTAATACAACATCAATTAAATATACAACAATATACAATTGGTGAGTAAACTCACCCAAGTTCCAACCAATGCTTACACGTTTCCAAATAGTCTAAGACCTAAAAATTTCACTAGCTCCAAACTTGACGAGTCCGACTTTAATGTGCAGATATCATCGATACGAGTCCAACGCAAAAGACTGCGTCTAGATCCGACCTCATATGAGCAACATACGAATTAACGAACATTTTGAAATTAATTAATCACTTAACAATTAGGTAATTAAATAATTACCTTGCTAATCACATTCAAACCCTAAATCATCATCGTCAAAACCCAAGTCCCCATCTTCAACAGCTAAGCACCACTGCCATGTTGCTCCAACCACCGCCACATGCCCACTGAAGGTAGCCCTGACCAAGACGAACTCATTGCCACCATAGTCGCCTCTAACGGTGCCTCCGTCATCAAGATTGAGCTAGAAATGTCGGCTTCGTTCAACCTCATATTTCCACCACCTTGCGCCACAATTTAACGATCCATCATTGGCGATGAACTCCCCAGGCCACGATGTAGCATTTTCATGTTGGACCCCCTGTCTAATTCGGCCTCTAGTAGCTGGAGCAATCTTAGATACTGGATTTAGAGGCAAGGGTTAGGGAATGGATTCTAAGTTTGGGAGATAAAAGAAAAATGGGATCCTTTTATAGAAAAATCCCCAACATATTCACCCCTAAAAATCACGAAATTCAAATGAGGCGTGCTCACTGGCGTTCCTAGCCAAATACGCTTATTCTGAACTCAATGGAACTAGTTTCGAGATCTAATTCCATCATATAAAAAGTTATCTTTTAGGTTATATCATATTTTAATTCCTGAAATTAATTGCTTCGCATTTCGAGCTCGCACGACCACACAGTACGTCCGATCACCACGAAACTTGTCGGCATATAACAACTCATTATTCCGGACCCAACGACACTAGTTTCGTCAAAACCCAAGAAAGTACCCCGGAATGATAATTTCACGCATTGATTAAAAAGAATTATTATTAAAACCAGTTTAATCACTTTTATTCTAACATAAAAGTTTACAATTATCATTATTATTTAAATAGAATTTAAATAAGCTTTCGAAATTATTTTTATTCACATTAAATCCAAGATTTAAATATTTAAATAATCCCACTATTTAATTATCAAACATTCGAAAATCTGGGTCGTTACATATATCTCATAGTGCATAGATAAAATATAATACCAAAGATACAACAAAAGAGACAGTAATAACAACGTAAACTAATCATCAAATTATAATATCCACAGAGTTATACATCAAATGCCACAGTGTATACAACAGGTCAACTCAATAAACTATCTTAACAAATAGAAATAAGCAAGCACTAACACAGGCTTTACAGTGTTGCTCAGCGAAAAAGATAGAAATCTATATTTGTATATAATACAAGATAGATCCATCCAGCTTATTCTTCGAACATCTACTGCGTCACCTAGACATGTTATCTAGTCTACTCATTTAAGAGTATCCAAGATAATAAGAAGCAAAGCATAAAACCTTGGATCAGACAACAGTCTAGTGTGAGCGGTAAATGAACCTCAAAATATTATACAGGTAAATATGGTAAGGAACAAGAGTACACGAGCCATACCTGATATGTCCCTGCAACCAAAGAGTTAGCACACAACACTATAATATGCTACTCTATAATATCATAATGGTACCATACAAAATACAATAGTGGATGTTCAAATATCCATTTCTCCAGTATCTATTCCCAGTGATATCTACGAGTAACAGCTCATTAAAGAAAGCAACCAAAGGAACCATAGCTTCCATCAATCAATATTCACCATCACTCATCCCTATGCTCTAAATTTTTGATAACTCGTATGGCCTCCTTACTGCCAGGGACTAACAGAAATCTCGGTTTTCGCTGTACTCTCGTATCATGCAGCCTAAAGATCGATATAGGGCTCGTAACCTAGAGCTAGACACTAGACCCAAAGCAACTGGTCCAGGGTATACGGATCCCTACATGATCCATCGGCGTCCCCACTTACAATACCCCTGCTTCAAGTACAACAGAAAACACTCTGAATATCAATGATTCCTTAGCACATCACATCTGATCCCTCCTTTGCTCCATTCAGATTCCAATCCCTTCTATTGCTCAATCCAATTTCCAATATCCAAGAACCCACCACGTTCCTCACTCTATAGCTCTCTCGTTTATCTTGTAGCTATGTTTGGTACCTACTCCCATCACGAGTCACAAACCAAAGATACGTAGCTTTTATCATATTGTTACATCGCCATCCAACCTTGATGCGAACGAGCCAACACCACCAGCATGATCTATAGGACCTTTACTTCATCCCCCTGAAGTTCCACCATCACTGGTCTCACTGAAACATCTTGGTACCGACATAAACAAGTCGGTACGGACCTCTTACCTTGGACAATTATTGGCCAAGTTTCTTTCCACTTCTTCCTTGCTTCTAATACTCCATGCCTAGATGCTTTGACCCCGATCTATCCATCCAAATAACTCGATCTTCACTTTAAAGCATTTCACTTTACATTCTAGAAACAAGTTGGCATAGATTTCAACCCTTAGCTAATCACCTATCTCTTGCCTCGGTCAACTTTACTAGCCATACTCTATCTGTGACGACCCGCAAATCCGTGCCCTTTGAATCGACAATAAACCACACATCTTCGACCCAAAAAGCATAGAATGACATAAATTCATGAGAAAGAAGAAAGAGGGTGATAAGAAAGAAAGAAGAGAGAAGAGGAGAAAAGAGAAAGAAGAGAGAAGAGGAGAAAAGAGAAAGAAGAGAGAAACAAAACCATAACAATACAAAATCTCACATTGCAGCGGAATAACATATAATATAGATGAATAATCTTTACAAAAGAGAAACTGTAATATACATACATCAATCAGAGTACATGAATAAATAATTATCAGCTTGGATAGTTATAACAACATGTCCTCACAAATGCTGATAATTTACAATAAAAATGCAGCGAAAAATAAACAGATATGTGTATACGACATGAAGATCCCCCGCTCGTCTGCTGAAGCTCCAAAAGCACCAAATCTGAACCTGTAAATATACTCAATCCGACCCAAGCATTGAAAGGGAAGAACACCCGGATCAGTCTTGTAAACCAGCGTGAGAAAAACACAACTCAACTTAATTTTAAAGTTTTAAGATTTCCAAACTTTCTTTATCAAAACAAAAGGTATCTCGTAAGACTACGTCCACACATAAACAGGGACGGGTCTTTCCCTTACGATAACCAAATCATTTCATATAAAATTCTATTATATTATAATAGTGTCTATTATGCAAATAATAATTAATCATAGCCGAAATTGTTACATTATTAAATTCCAGCATAATAGGTTTACAAACAAAATGGTAGTCACGTAGTGGATATTGGATTCCATACACATGACAATGTAAGGGACTACCTTTTTCGAACTCGATACACCTATAGAGGAATGTACCTAGGGTCGAGATACTCGGCGCCTAAACCAAATCAAGACCGACCTACCCTTCCTAGATAGTACCGAATATGTCATCACCCCAGTCGTTACCAACCTTTAATGAGTACCTAGGTCATACATTCACCACATACTTAGACATGTGTAGAGTAAATCTAGAAGGATGATGACATCTCCTAATGGGAGCGACCCACTTAGCCTTGCTACTTTTACCCTGTTTTAGTCATTTCCTGGGGTGTGAGGCAAAAAGAGGTATCGAATACCTTTCACATATCACATCATCATCATCTTTGAATGCCACATTGCCATTTCCGTTGACTACTAATTGCTTTTCACAAAAATACAACCCTTGAGCTCGTACGTCTCAAGGAGGGTGTTAATCTAAGAGAAGTTGCCTTCTCCGCCACCACAGATGTATGTTTGTAAAACTAATGTACGTAATCTCAGAAAATGCACTGCCAGACATCCATCCATACAAGTTGTCCAGGAACAGGACAAACCGAAGGTACTTTCCTACCACATCCTATCGGGAAATCCCTAGGATTAGTAGCCAATAGTCCTTGCATTGGATATTTCATAACGAAGAGACTACCGCTACTATTTGTATATTGGGATTTTAACCCCAAACGATCAACAAGCAGTCCTTGACTATGAAAATCCTAAATATCAATATCATCAACAAACCTGCAAAATCGTCGCATATAGGTTGGTTTAAAGTGGTTTTCGGATAAAACGATCCCAGTCTCTTCATACCAACAAAGCAAAAGCGTTACTTAACCTCATATAGAAACCAAGTCTCGTAGACTTATCACGTTTCCAACTTTCTACTTGCTATCCTTCGGTCAAGAAGGAAGCTCAGTAGATTAGAGTAATCACCTGCACTACTCGAATAATCATCCTTTACACCAAACGATAATCAAGCCTACACAGATGACTACGTACTAAGTGTACGACTAAATAGTTTCCACAACAAGTCAAGAAACTAAAATGGCCAAAAATATAAATTAGCACTTAAACAGTCACTAGGCCTGATTTATTAATCTTTTATTTATTAAATCAATTTTCCAAATTTATTACTTCAAATTATCTTTAATAAGATATATTCTCAAAACCATTTCAACATTTCAATATTTGGAAAACATTTCATAAACTCATTTTAATAATAAGTGAATTCATAACTAATTGTATTTTCAAACCATTTAAACTCCATTTTAAAATATCACTTTCCAAAAAATTCATTTTAAAAATTTTTCACTTTAAAAACGTGAATATATTTCCTTTTATAAAATCCATATTTAGCTTATCAAATTAAATTGATTCCACATTTATAAAACAGTGTTTATAATTCCATTTATAGTTTATAAAACTTATATAAAATTCCTTTATTAACTAATTTCCCGTTTATCTCATTTATATATCAAAATCCCATTATAAGCTTATTTACTTATAAATTTCTTTATTTACAAATTCATTCTTTTCTAATCTTATTATTTATAAAGTCCATTATAAATTCATTTCTAAATTTAAATTGCAAATCCATTTACAAATTTGATTATAAATCCATTTCTAATATTTATAAAACACTGTCTACAAAAATCCATTTCATTAAATCTCCTTATTAATAGCATTCCTTAATAAACTTTCATTTTAAAACTTATAAAACTCATTTATAATTCCATTACTTTTATTTATAAAATATCTTATAAATCTTATATATAAACCATTTATAATAAGTTCAAAATTCTCAATATAACTTATTTTACAAAATAGTCAACTTCATATTTCAAAGATCATATTTAAGTATATTTCACAAAGCCAAAAATTTTAGAACATAAAAATTATAACTTTTTATTTATTTAAAATAAATCCATTTCTTTAATCATTCGAAAATTTATTAAAACGTATATATTTTCAAAATCTCTTTGAAATTCTTTTTAAATTGAACTCATCATTTTAATATTTCAAAATTCCAAAAACATGGCCCATTGCTGCAAAAGTACTAAATAAGGGGATTCACATCAATAATAGCAAACATGGCATCCATCACATCAAATATCACATAATACAGCATATATAACAATATGTGTAAATAATAATCAACAATGGTAAGGAATCCAGTTGGATCCCTCCAACCTGTACCCTGCAACAAATATACATATGAGAAAATATGTACAATGTCTGCTTCGAGGCAGACGCGCGTACAAAGGGTCATCCGCTCATACACGGGAATGTATAGGGTCGCATCTGCTCCAATAGGCAGGAATATATCCAACTACTAATAATATAGTATACATCCAAACAATCATCAAACATCATAAAATAAATTTATTCCCACTTATAAAAAAATAAGTGGGCCAGAGAGAGTGAGTTTTACTCACATTGCTTGTAGTCGTCGTTGTAGCAATTTATTTGGAATAAAATTAAACGAGTATTTAATTTTACCCAAAAATCTTGCAAGCTCCAAATCACTCCAATCCAATTCCTATGCGTAGTATTTTCAGTAACGAATCCAACGCAACTTGTTTCGTCCAATTTTGACCTCGTATGAAGAAGATATACATTTTTAAAGATTCACGATTCATAATATAATTAATTTACAATTTTTTTTTTAAACCTCAGAAAATCTGGACCATTGATCTCAGATCCAAGTGTCCACGTCCTTCTCCTTCCCCACGCGAGATACAACATCCAGCCGCCCCACTTCGTTTACTTCCCTCGACTGCCACGCCTCCATCGTCCATCGAGAGGACGATCAACCACCACCAAACGAAGTGTCGTCGCCAACTTTCCCTCCGACCTGAGACCGGTCATTTCCAGCCTCACCAATGTCGAAGAATACCCATTCGAACGCCGTGCCTTCACGAGCTAATTCTGGCGAATCCAAGCCACCATCATCGATCTCGACCGTGGGATCGATAGATCTCACCACCCTCTACGATATTCATTTAGGAATCGTAGCCTAAAACTGCGTGGATGAGGAGATATTGGAGGAGGAAGATTGGCAGTTTCTGGCCTTTGAAATTTTGGTGGCGGCTGACCTAATTTGGAGGCTAGGATTTTTAGTTTAGGGTCCTTATATAGACAACTACAAAACACTATTCACCCTCCAAACGAAGCGTGCTGTTGTGTGCATTTCTACCACCGAACCAAGAGGCAAGAACCAACTATCATCCGGTCTCCCACCGAACCAACCTACATCTGGCCTACCACCGGACCAAGCTTCCACCGGACCACCATGCTCCTACCACCGGACCAAGCTTCCACCGGACCACCATGCTCCTACCACCGGACCAAGCTTCCACCGGACCACCATGCTCCTACCACCGGACCAAGCTGCCACCGGTCCACTCATCCTCTTCCGCCGAACCAAAGTAAACCGAACCAACTCCACCAGGCCAGGTTATGTTAGCCCAGGCCCATCAGCAACCATACACATCCTAGACCCCTACCCCCAGCCTCACTCTATAAATAGAGGGGCAGGGGTACAACAATGGGGACAAGTTTTTTGAGAGCTCAAGCACGGAAGGAACTTTCAAACAACTTTCTTTTACTTGTATTAAAGCTTTGTACTAGTAATCAAAAGAAGAGAAGAGAAATAACATATAAAGTGGACGTAGGCACATTCTGGCTGAACCACTATAAATTTGCGTGTCTTTTTACAGTTTAGCCCCTGCTTTTCATATATTTGCGTAAATTACTCAAATCGCTAAGAACAACATAAGATCCACTAAATCATACAACTTTGAGGTGTTTGTCCATTTTTTGTGCAAACATTTTTGGTGCTTTCATTGAGAGGATAGAAACTCGAAGCTTCAGCTTCATCTACTTAATGAGTTTTCCTAACAGCATCGTCTGCCACTTGGAAGACATGCCTCCCAAATAGAGAAAAGATGTTAACAAAGGAAAAAACATCGCATCCAGTAGCCTTCCTGATCCAGCTGCCGCGAATCAAGTAAATCGTCCTCCTCCAGCAACGGCAACAAATGAAGGACAGGCTAACCCAACCACTCCTGCCACAGAACAGCCTGCAGCAATTACTAGGGCAGATTTGGACAGAGTTGTTGTTGAAGTAACTAACCGCTTCACGTCCCAACAGGAAGCCTTGGTGGACCATCTCATGTCACGCTTGAGGGACGCTGAAGAATCCAACCGCAACACTGAATCATGGGGCGAGTCCCAGTCTGGAGGATCTCAGAGACAGCAAAGATCTTCCTTCTTCGAAGGAGCTAACGGCAGGAGTAGCCGTGGTAGGAGCCGAGACCGAGCCCAGCCCGAAGTTAGGCCTGATGAAACGTTTGGTGCCGAACCCAACGGGGAAGGTACCGGGCGAAGGTCAACTGCAGCTGAGCCTGTCATGCTTCCTAACCATAGAAACACCAGTGAACGGGGCCAAGCTAGAGTTCAGCCCGAAGTTGGACCCGAGGAAGTGCTTAGATCAGAACCCAACAGGGGAAGATCAAGGCAAGGGCCAACTGTAGCTGACCCAAGCATGCTCCCAGAAGATCAAAGGCAGCCACTGGAAAATATGAGGAATGATAGACGATACCATCCCTACAGGTTGTCTGGACGGAATCAACCCCACAGAACAGAACCAAACTCATTTCTGTCCGCCCCAAATTCTGATGAAAGGATGGCGCGCTTATTCAGAGAGTGTGTCCAACGGGAGCAAAGAGATCGAGGGATAGGCGCTAGGGTAACCAGCCCTTTCGCCCGCAATATCGAAATTGCTATCACCCCCCGAGAATGGAAGATGCCAACAATGGAACCCTACAAAGGAACCTCCGATCCCGTTGTACACTTACAGAGGTACACGCAGCATATGCTCATGAGTGGAGCAACAGAGGGAGTACTGTGCAAATGCTTCCCACTCTTCTTAGCAGATCTTGCTACCTCCTGGTTCTGTCATCTACCCCAAGGATCCATCAGCTCATGGGAAATGTTGAAAGAAAAGTTCATCAGTCAGTTCCGCATTCATGTGGAGCAACCTAAGGACGCTTATTCCTTATCCAGCGTCAAACAGAAACCTGGAGAAAAGCTGCAGCAATACCTAACCAGATTCAACGCCGCAGCAGCCGCAGTTCAAGATGCCGATGAGAAGCTTATCCTAATGGCCCTCTGCAGTGGGGTGCATCCGGACACTAAATTTGCTAGAAGATTGACAAAAGAAAAACCAGCTACTTTACCCGATTTCTTCCATGAAGCCGGGAAATACATGAGGCTTGAGGATGCTGCCATTGAGGGGCAGTCAGGACAGCAAAGTAAGACGACCCATGGCAACGCCCCTGCTGTGGCGAGGGACGTTCGAAGAAATGATTCCAGAGACAATGCTGGGGGCAAGAAAGTAGAAAAACGCCTATATCGGCCAGGACCAAGATTCGACTCTTACACCCCTTTGAACGAGACCGTCGAAAATATCTTCCTTGCCACCCAAGGCGAAGTTAGATACAAACGCCCACCATACAAGAAGGAATCAGATAGCGCACAGAAATCTGGAAAATTCTGCCGCTTCCACGAATCCCACGGACATGATACCAACGAATGCCATCATCTCCGAGATCTGATTGAGGAACACATCAGAAGAAAGAAACTGGAACGCTATGTAAAAAGTCAAGACAGGACTCCAGCTCCTGCCAATGAAAACCCAAGGCTACCCTCACCAGGGACCGGCAGAGGCGACCGCAACGCTAGCAGCTCTAGTCAAGAGAAGATAGTGGTCCATACCATCTCAGGAGGTCCGCACATCGCAGACAGAAGTTGGAAAGAGATGGAAAGATATGGGAAGTCGCTTAGAGACAATAGAGACTGTGTCAATACGGTTATAGAAGAGCGCCACCCAAAGCGGAAAGAAAATGATGACATCACATTCAGTAAACGCGACCTAGAAGGAAGACAGTACCCTCACATGGATCCCATGGTTATCTCTGCCCGACTCGGTCCCGCCGAAGTTTACCGAATCCTGGTAGACACTGGAAGCTCTGTAAATATCCTGTTCAAACACGCATTCGACAAAATGAGGCTATCAATGAAGGATGTATCTCCCTGCGATAAACCGCTACACGGTTTCACTGGAGATGCGAAAATGCCCATCGGGCAGCTGGACCTCTTCGTTGAAATTGGAAGCCATCCCCGCTCCGTTGTAAGGAAACAGACGTTTGTGCTGATAGAAAACCATTCGGCCTACAACGCCTTCCTAGGAAGGCCAGCCCTATCTGACTTCCAGATCGTCCTAGCCCCGTGGTGCCTGAAAATGAAATTTCCAACAGACAATGGGGTAGGGGAAGTGGAAGGAGACCAAGATATTGCACGAGACTGCTATGTAACCGAACTTCGCAACAACCACAGGAGAGATAAAGGGAAAGGTGTAGAGATTGCCCTCTGCACAAAAAGCCTTGAAGCATAGCAACTAAAGAAAGCCCCTCCTCTTCGATACACCAGCGACCCTTTCAATGAATTAGACCCTAGGGACAAAGAGGAGGAGGCCACCGCCGAGCCTGCAGAGGCTATGGAGTTTATATCTGTAGACAAGCACGACTCAAGTAGGCTACTGAAAATTGGGTCACAGCTGAAAACTGAATTGAAGGAACAACTCATTGATTTTCTCCGCCACAACTTGGATGTGTTCGCTTGGTCACACGCTGACATGACCGGAATCTCCCCCAACATAGCATGCCACGTATTAAAAATTGATCCTACCAAGGCGCCTGTAAAACAAAAAAAGAGAAGTATGGGGGCAGAGCGATCAGCAGCCCTCGATGAAGAAGTAAAGAATCTACTCGCCAATGACTTCATACGAGAAGCTATTTACCCGGAATGGATCGCCAACCCGGTACTAGTAAAGAAGGCTAATGGGAAGTGGCGGACCTGTATTGACTTCTCCAACCTAAACGACGCCTGCCCAAAGGATTGCTTCCCGCTTCCCAGAATCGATCAACTTGTAGACAGCACAGCCGGGCACGAACTCCTGTCTTTTATGGATGCATACTCAGGATATAACCAAATTCCTATGCATGCTCCCGACCAAGACCACACTAGTTTCATCACCGATCGGGGTTTATACTGCTACAAAGTGATGCCCTTCGGACTTAAAAATGCAGGAGCCACCTACCAACGCCTCGTCAACAAGATGTTTGCAGGGCTAATAGGACGAACAATGGAAGTATATGTAGACGACATGCTGGTAAAATCACGGAAAGCCAAAGATCACGTAAGCCACCTAGGCGAAATGTTCCAGGTACTTCGACAGTATGGAATGAAGTTGAATCCACTAAAGTGCTCCTTCGGAGTGTCATCGGGAAAATTCTTAGGATTCATCGTCCATGCCCGAGGGATAGAAGCAAACCCTGAACAAGTCCGAGCATTAAGGGACATCAAGATACCTTCCACCCGAAAGGAAATGCAAAGCCTAAATGGAAAAGTGGCTGCCCTAAGCCGATTCATCTCCAAAGCAACGGACAAGTGCGTCCCCTTTTTCGAAGCTCTAAAGAAAGATAAAGGAAGGTTCGAATGGACGGACGAATGCTTAACCGCTTTCCTTAACCTAATCGAACACCTCCAGAAACCACCGGTACTCTCGACCCCAAGCGAAGGTGAAGAATTATACCTATACCTTGCTGTGTCATCTCACGCTCTAAGCGCTGCCTTGGTAAGGGAAGACAACCGCACGCAACGACCAATTTACTTCGTCAGTAAAAGGTTTGCTGGGGCAGAAGTCAGATATCCTAAGCTTGAAAAGTTAGCGTACTGCTTACTAATCACTTCACGAAAGCTACGTCACTACTTCCAATCCCATTCCATCAAAGTTCTGACCGATCAACCACTGAGGCAGGTACTCCATCGTCCCGACACTTCCGGGCGACTACTTAAATGGTGTATTGAGCTGAGTCAATATGATATCACCTATCACCCTCGCACCGCCATCAAGGGACAAGCCATGGCTGATTTCATTGCAGAATTCACTACCAACGAGGATAAGGAGCAACTGGAAATAACAGAAGATATCAAGTGGAATCTCTTTGTGGACGGTGCATCTAACGAACAAGGTTCGGGGGCAGGTGTGGTAATAATCACTCCCAGGGGAAATAAACTGCACTATGCTATAAGGTTGGAGTTCGCTGCCACCAATAACGATGCGGAATATGAAGCAGTAATAGCCGGATTGGAAATTGCTATCGAGATCGGAGCCAATTCTTTGTGTCTTCACAGCGATTCTCAGCTTATTGTTAATCAAATACTAGGGGAATTCCAAGCTCGAGAAGAGCGACTCATAGCATATCTAAAGAAGACCAAGTTACTTCTCAGCCGATTGGACCACTACTTAGTCAAACACATCCCTCGGGAAGAGAACCAAGAGGCCGACGAATTGGCAAAGCAAGCAAGTATGAGAGACGTCGCCATCTTCGGAGCAGTAACTGTCTCAAAGCAAACGATCCCAAGTTTTGAGCAAGTGAATCTGATAGCTGCAACCGAAGAGGCAACTTGGATGACTCCCATCCGAGACTACCTACAGAATGGCACACTACCCGACGGGCGTAACGAAGTCAAGAAAATCTTGAGGAAAGCGTCCCGCTACACAATACAAGGAGACATCCTCTATCGGCGCGGGTTCTCTAACCCATTGTTAAGGTGTGTCGCCGGAAGGGGAGCCAAGGAAATCTTATCCAACATTCATCAAGGAAGCTGCGGAGATCACACCGGAGGGCAAACGTTAGCAAAAAAGATACTCCGATACGGATATTTCTGGCCCACCTTAAGCAAGGACGCCTTAGATTTCGTCAAAAAGTGTGACAGATGCCAAAAATTTGCTAAGATCCCTCGGCTACCAACAACCGAGATTACTCAGATGACCAGCCCTTGGCCCTTTGCAGTATGGGGAATTGACTTAATCGGTGAACTGCCAATGGGTCGAGGCGGCGCCAAATATGCTATAGTAGCAGTCGACTATTTCACCAAATGGGTGGAAGCAGAACCTCTAAATAAAGTATCTTCAGCGAAAGTTATCAACTTCTTAATCAAAAATGTTCTATGCAGGTACTGAGTCCCACTAAAAATCATATCAGACAATGGACTTCAGTTTGACAGCGAGGAATTCGCCAACTGGTGCCAAGAACACGGAATTCACAAAAGCTTCTCATCCGTAGCATATCCCCAAGAAAACGGACAAGTCGAAGCAGTCAACAAAATTCTGAAAACTCTGATCAAAAAGAAGCTCGAAAAGTCAAAGGGCGCTTGGGTGGATGAACTCCCTACGGCACTATGGGCCTACCGCACATCTTTCAGAACATCAAGAGGGCACACTCCTTTCTCTTTGGCATACGGATCGGAGGCTATGCTCCCAGTTGAAACCATTGTGCCTTCCCACCGTAGGATCCACTATAACCCAAAAGAGAACGAAGAGCTCCTCAACATGTCTTTGGATCTAGTCGAGGAGAGAAGGAATGATGCAGTCCTAAAAACAGCAGCCCACAAGCAAAAGGTGGCAGCACAATACAACTCCAAAGTCAAGCATCGTACCTTACGAGAAGGGGATCTTGTCCTCAAGCGAATCTTCCCTCGCCCCGGAGCACTAGACCCAATCTGGGATGGACCATATGTAATTCATAAAGATCTCCACAACGGAGCCTATATTTTGTCAACAGTGGACGGAGAGGTGTTCCAGAGGGCATGGAACATCCAACACCTCTGTCGATACTTTTCTTAACTTGTATTGCCCATATGAAGTGAATTAACAAAGAGAATCAGTGGACGTAGGCATTTTTTCGTGCCGAACCACTTTAAAAAAACCTTGTCTCTTTTTTAACTTGTTCCTTTGTATCTTGGCTGCTTGTTAACTTTATCCTTTTCTGTTGAACAAAATCCTGAGCATATAGCATTTCTATTCAAAGCACTCCACGATGCAACTTCACGTGGACAAGACCCAACAGGTACTATGCGAATCTATGCCCTCGCCAATGAGACACTTTTGCTCCAGCATCCCTCTGCTGCGGGTTAACTCATTGCTCGCGACGGCCCTTAAAGCCAACTGTAATGAGCCGATTATAAGCCACCGAGAAGGCCGACTATAGCCGAGGCAGCTCATTACGGCGTTAGGCTCGCCGGCGACTGTGAACCGATTATAAGCCCCAACATAAGGTGTGGCCAGCCAGGGGCAGTTCACAGTTGACGATCGGCACCCACGCTAGCCGGCCACAGTAAGTCGAATAATACCCATGAGTACGGGCCATAATGGCCCGGGTAGTTACTGTGCGCGATCTCGGCTCCGGTGTGTCTTAAGTGCGGCTGTGGTAAAAAAGAATTAACTCCCCGCGGAGGCGTAAGATGGGTGACAAATGTCTCCAAGACCCACAGCTAGGGAAAGTGACTACAAAACCCGTTTGCCACGAACTTAAGCACATCGAAGGCCTTCCGTGACTGGAAGTTTTACCATTTCACATATTTCAATTTTACTTAAAAAACTTTCCTCCTATCCTCTATAACAAACCATAAAGTACAGGATGCAGGGTAAGAGATACCCGCCAATGGATGCAGAGATTCACAATCAGATGGCAGGGCATTCGACTGCTTTCCATGCTTGGTCATACAAGATATTCGAAACTGCCATTTACAAACAGAACATGAAAGGCGGTATTTTCTTCCTTTATGTGCATATGCATGACTGTAATTTAATTTTTTCACACCACACGCTAACATTGCAAGTCATGAGATTATGATTTAAAACCAGAATCTGACATCAAACACAATTTAATTACAAGAATATACATAGCTACATTTCTCATACGATATGTCGAAATAGCAACAAATATTCAAGAAACGACAGAATCAGCTTAAGCTAAAAAATTACACGTCAAGAATAATATTATTACAAGTAGTAAGAATTACAACTTAGAAGTTACTCTACTGTCTTAAGACTAACAGATACAACACTGCCAAGCCTACAAAAAGAATTTTCCAGGTCCAATCAGGGAGCCGGTTGCGTCGAAGTCTTGTCCTTGCTCCTTTGCCCGCCTGTCCGGTCATAAAAAGGATTCATTAGTGATGAGTAACCAAGTTAACGGAAAGACTAGAAAGGAAAACTTACCAGCACCTGCTTCTTGACCATCCTGGTCGTCATCCTCTACCTGCACACCTGCCTCTTCAGCAGCAAGCAGCCGCATACCCTCCTTTACCGCCACTTTCTCCTCCTTGGTGAACTGGGCAGTGACCACATCCATACTGAAGACCGTTCCACCCTCTTTATCTGCATCAGCCTTAGCCTCCTCCAAAGCCCAAAGATAGGTCTTGGCCATGACCCTGGGATAATCATCCATCCAAGAGAGATTGCCCTGCTTCCAAGTCCGGAAATACATGTCCTGGAGCATGTCATCCATCATTCCCTCGTTCTCCTCAAACTCCCTCATCCGGGCATCGGAGGCCGACAACCTTTCGACGGCAGCATCTCTCTCCAGTCTGTATCTCAAGCAATCAGCCTGAAGGGACCTCCGCATCACCTCCATCTCTTCCCTCAACTTAGCTTGGGCAAGCTCTGCAGCCTCAAGTTTCTCGGACAATTCCTCCACCTGCTCGAGATCCGCTCTCCGAACCTCATCCACCGTGGCAATAGCCATGTCAATCCGCTCTTTGCAAGCAGCTTCCATTTTCCGCAATTCGGCCCGACTGGCCTCTTCCATGGTTTTCCTTAATCGCCCAGTAGCAGCCTCATGCTGAGAAATCTGGATAGCCTGATCCGCAAGCTGCTTGGCCTGATCCGAAACCACCAATCGAAGTCGGATATTAGCGCTCCCAATCTCCTCTCCGGCCTTAACCAGCCGAGCGTGATGCCCCATCAGCTTCTTGGTCTCCTCTGCCACCCGATCAATATTAGCTTTGGCCTCGTCTCCCATAGTGACTATACGAGTGGTGAGTAGATCGAGATCTAAGGACTTGGCTTCATCAAGTACTCGTACCATGGGGTTACGGGGGAGAAGGTGTTCACCAGTGACTTCGTCAAAAGTAATATCATGAGAACCTGGATCCAGATCAGGATGACCCGCGAATGGATTACGGGCCAAGTCGGGACGGTCGATATGAATAACAGAAGGGTTTCCGGACGGGTGTGGAGAAGGTACAAACTCGCTACCCTCCTCAGTAATATCATGAATAGGCTGAGCCGGAGGCTGAGGACCGAGCGAAGTTTCGGATAAAGGATGACTCCTCTTCCTCTGCTGAATACCCTCTTCGATGACCCCAAGAAGAGGACGGTATCCGACTACATCCCCGGAGCATTGGGTTGAGGGCTTCGACTTAGCAGAAATTTTGGAAAGTTTATATTGCTCGAGCCTGTGTCGAAGGTCTGAAGCTTTGGGCGTCTTGCCTGCTCCTGATATAAAGAACAAGTGTCACAATCTTACATTACTATATGATTCAAGAAACGCGGTAGATTACAAGTTAGAAAAGGAAAAGAAACACAACTGTGGTTGTACAAACCCTGGGGAGGAGTGGGATACTGCAATAAGTCCTGGATTTCATTCCAGGACGGGAGCGGGTCATAAAATATTCCTAAGTCCCTATCATTAGTGAAGCATGCAGGGGTCAAGAGTTCACCTTGAGTCGTCAGAGCCACCTTGGCCGGAATAGTCGGAGAAGACTCACTTGCACCAGTCCCGGCTATGTCCGCCTTCCCGGTCTTCTCTACCAAAGCCGGATCATCATCCAACCCCTCAAAAGCTTGGCGGAAAGCATCATCCGTCCACTCTTGCATTTCGCCTACTTGCCCAGAAGACAGAACCCTGGAACCATCACCACCCTGTCCATCGCCACCATCATCACCAAGACGCTCAACGTCACTTCCGCCCTCAGCCTCACCTCTTTCTTCCTCCGCATCTATCTCCCCCTGAGTAAGTGGACAATTGCTGGGAGAAGGACCATCTGACCTCTTAAGTTTCTTACCTCCGACGGCTGGAGGTTTCGTGAATGGTTTTCTCTTTCCACCCTCTGCCGCAACGCCTCCCTTAGCCTGAGCAGCCGCCCTCTCTTCCGCCGTCTCCCTCAGCTTAACTACAGACTGCTACGGAAGGATCAAGTTATATTCCAGAAGAATCGCATTTCTAATCAAGAAGGCAGATGATCTGTATTTCCCAAGAATGGCTTCTATCTCAGCCGCCGTCTGAACCAGGCGGTCAGTCTCCACAACCGGAAAGCCACCTGTCGCTAGCAAAAATGAGAAAGTATGAGAAGAAGCATCGCAATCGGAATAAAAGTTATAAGTAAAAGCATCAACTTACATCCAGAGGTAAAGCGCCGGATGGAGACGGAGTCGTCCCTAACAAAGAACCACTCTTTCTTGAACATGCTGAATTTAGAGTACAGGTCCAGGACCGGCTTGAAGGTCACAGCGGACTCCAAGCTAATATATGGGGACCCCTTCTTATAGCCCCTTAAATTATACAAGTACCGGATCTCCCGCTTGGAGGGAGCGCGACCATACTTCCTCCGAAAGATAACGAAAAGGCTCACCAGTATGGCATAAGAGTTGGGCTGAAGATGGAATGGGGCCACCTTCAGATACGTGAGGAAGCTGACTACCCAAGCATTGAGAGGCGGGATAGCACCACACATGCAATGGTACCTACTATAAGCAAAGTATCCTTCGGGAGGACTGTATGGCATGACTCCTGGGCCCGGCAGCAGCATGAGGGCTCTATCGATCCCAAAGGAACGGGATATAACATCGAGTTGCTCCTCTTTGAGAGAGCTAGGAAAGCAGTCAGGCGGGGAATCCAGCAGCTCCTGGGGACCATACCCATCCACTAATGACCTCGGGGCGGGCCCATGACGCTTCGATCCTGATTGAGCTGGGGGCACGGCCGAGGACTCTCCTTCACCCCCGGATCTCCTCTTATCTGATCGAGTTTCAACTTTTCGAGACATTTATCTGCAAACATGGGAAAAGTATATCGTTAGAATATACAAGCAGCGTAATCTGGAATTTCGCTCAAAAATTCGAAGTATGAAACACATGTTCACTTGATATAAAGTTCATTCGGCGCTCAACTCGTGAGTTCATTCGGCACTCAACTCGTGAGTTCATTCGGCACTCAACTCGTGAGTTCATTCGGCACTCAACTCGTGAGTTCATTCGGCACTCAACTCGTGAGTTCATTCGGCAAAAAGAACCTCACCTTGATTCGGCTAGCAACGTGATTCGGCAAAGAAGTTGATTCGGCTGGGAGGGATCTGGTCCGGCTGTTACACTTGGTAGGGAATAACGGTGGCACGTGGCCTCTACTTATAGACGAAAGTGGACTACCGAACCGGTTGGCTCGGTAATGAAAACTGGAAGAAAGCTCCTCCAAACTTAAAGCAAAGCACGCCATGCGCACGCGCATACCCTACTTTGGGGGGCAAGTGTTGTGTGCATTTCTACCACCGAACCAAGAGGCAAGAACCAACTATCATCCGGTCTCCCACCGAACCAACCTACATCTGGCCTACCACCGGACCAAGCTTCCACCGGACCACCATGCTCCTACCACCGGACCAAGCTTCCACCGGACCACCATGCTCCTACCACCGGACCAAGCTACCACCGGTCCACTCATCCTCTTCCGCCGAACCAAAGTAAACCGAACCAACTCCACCAGGCCAGGTTATGTTAGCCCAGGCCCATCAGCAACCATACACATCCTAGACCCCTACCCCCAGCCTCACTCTATAAATAGAGGGGCAGGGGTACAGCAATGGGGACAAGTTTTTTGAGAGCTCAAGCACGGAAGGAACTTTCAAACAACTTTCTTTTACTTGTATTAAAGCTTTGTACTTGTAATCAAAAGAAGAGAAGAGAAATAACATATAAAGTGGACGTAGGCACATTCTGGCTGAACCACTATAAATTTGCGTGTCTTTTTACAGTTTAGCCCCTGCTTTTCATATATTTGCGTAAATTACTCAAATCGCTAAGAACAACATAAGATCCACTAAATCATACAACTTTGAGGTGTTTGTCCATTTTTTGTGCAAACACGTGCCGCATGGCGTTGGTAATGTTTTACCCCTATTCCGAACACAATGGAATATATATCGGAGGCCAATTCCATCGTATTTGTAAGATAGGTTTCCGAAATCGAATTATTTTAATTAAAGTTCCTTTAATTAATTTTTGTGCGTTTTGAACTCGCACGATCAAAAGGTAAGTCCAATCGCCATGAAATTTGGAACCCTATAATAATATAACATTAAGGATCCAATAAAACTGGTTTCATCGAAATCCGAGACAGTGTCAAAAATGACAATTTTTACACGTTAATTAAATTAATAAATTTCCAACTTCTATTTATTCACTTTTAAATCAAAATTAAAAGTTTACTAACTCCATTCTAATTTAAATAGATTTATATCAACTTTATAAATCATTTTTCATTCATTTTAAATTCACATTTCCCTTTTCTATATAATTTCAAATATTAAATTAAACAATTAAATTATCAAATAAATCATTATATTTGAAATATAGGTTATTTAACTTTAAAAAAATAACTTTTGAATATTTAAAATCAAATAAATATTCCAATTTCGAATGATAGAAATTACGGGTCGTTACACTATCATCCCATGCCAACCCCGAGCTATTTGATCGATAGAAATAAATCAGTATCGACCTCTTCATGTCGGTGTGGCACTTTGAGAATTTTGACCCGCGACTTGAACCCCAAGATCTTCCCATACTCCAGAGCCTCTACTCCAAGTCAATTCTGAGCATTTTTGCCTTCGATTTGCCAAATTCTCCAACCTATCGTTTGAAACATCCAAAACACTAATAAACCTCATCAAATCACAACATACAAACATAGATCATCTTGCACATACATCTATTCAAATAAACAACTCATAGAATTATAGCAATCAAATAATCTCTAACCCAAATCTAAGCAGTCAATGAATATATGAGTATAAATAAGGTGAATTACAAAGCCAATTCTATAAATCATATTAGAATTTCTCAATTTAGGTCATAAACGTACGTTAACACGTGATTAAAGTTAGAAAATGATTTTTAGATCAAAAACCATGTTAGTTCTACCATATAAACATGTATAGGATAGTGAGAAGTCATAAACCACTCACCGATTATCAAATTCAACCAATTTGAGTGTAGATCCTACATGGACAACGATCAAAGCAATGCAAATCAACCAAACCAATGATCTCTATCTTCTAATCAATGATCTATTCACTAATCTTCAATTCGATTTGATTTAGAGAGTAATTTGGACAATCTAGGATGAACTAGAGTTAATGAGAGTTTAGACCTGATTTTAGAGAAAGAGAAAAAAGTTCTAATTTGACACTTCAGCCCCTTATTTATAATGATTCTCGAATTTGGTTAATGAGCTTAACTAATTATACATTAATTCTGGTGAACAGCTGTTAAACCTTAAAGAAGCATAACTTACTAATTGTAATTCCGTTTTTCTATATGACCATTTTACGGAATGAGAAACCATCATCTTGAAGTAATGCAACTGGTTTGAGACACTAATTCAACTCCTATCAAAGGTATAGCCCAAACAAGATTTTCAAGGTCAAAATGGTCGCATGGAAATTCGGGAAAAATCATAAGTGTGTAAAATGTCTCCAAGAGTCATATTCTAAAATTATAAAATCATGCAACCTCATATGAATAAAATAATAAATATTTTATGATTTTTCAATACGTAAAATATGGGTCATTACGCTCTTCGTCGGAACATCCACAACCTCTCTTTGAATTATTTCCAACTTAGAGCTCCTTATCTAAGGTGTGAACATGAATTTCATATTAACATATTGTTCTCAATATCACTTATGAAGTTCGATCTGAATAGTCCTTCGTAAGGAGTTCGTTGTTTCTGTAAACAATCTCTAGTATTCGTGAATAGTCGTGAACATTATGAACTATCATTTAGCGATCTTAATTTGGATTTATTATTTGCTTAATGTATCAAATACATAAGAAAATTACAATATTATAGACAATACAACATGTATGATTATTCCTATTGCCAATACATAAGGAATCCATCTTACATGTTCTATATTAAACATTTTAATAAGATATCATTGCGTATCGCTTTGGGACATTTCCCACATCCTTTATACTTATTATAAACGTTATAATTTACAAACCCAATATTAAGTACTAAACAAATAAACTATTTCTAATTTTAATGTAAGTACATCATTAACCATCGACAATATGTTTTTTACTTATAGTTTATAAATATCCATACACTTTTTAGTGGTTCTTTCTTATGGACACATTTTTCCTCTGCATTTTGATTGAAAATTAAACTATTTAATATTTCTATCAAAATACTTACTCGATACTAATGCTTATAGAATGATACCTTTGTATCATTTCTTGGATCATATCTGAAAACTCGCAAACTTAATATCACTCTCACTGACTTTGAGACACTTTGGTTGTTATGTGCAAATGGTCTATTCTAAATCATTATTCAGAATTTTCCATTTACACATATGTACCAAAGCATAAAGTCATACCAAACGATAATTTTGTGATTAAATTCAAATTAACTTGAGCTCGTTGAATAATGTATCTACTACGCTAATTTTAATAATTAAAATTTACGATTTAAATATTATCAACGTTGTCCATTATATTCCAACTACATTTATCTTGTTCTTAAAGACTCATTGACGATTGATGGATCATATCCCTTCAGGTATGACTATCAAAATCATATTTTGATACTATACTTGGAATCCATTTCGAATTCATGTATCATACCATATCGTAGAGTCAATACTCTTAATGGTTTGAATGACTACTGAGGATTATATATTCTTGGCATTGATAAGAAACTTGTAGTTTCTCTTTAATGTGTTTAATGTGCAAAAAAATTTGTTAGACATTCTAATGCATTGTGTTCATTTAGATTTGGTTAATTTCATTTCATCCCATGTAATTAGTTTCATATTTGGGTCGTATGCAAATCCATTTTACTACCAATACTTTCTAAAAGAAATTCCTTCGGTATGAAGTTTGTATTTCTAGAAACAATGATTGTTTCTCGGTGACACGAAATATGTATTCCTAAACACTTTATGGATTTCCTTATATTTAAAACTATTTGGTTTTAGTTTACAATACTTATGTTCAAAACATAAATTAGTCATCCAATGACAGTCGTTTCCAAACTCCTTTTGGCGCGATTCTTACAAGATCTCTCACGAACAATTATTATGACTTGCACAATCTACCAACTCCTTAGCCTAGGATATGTTGGGATTTCTCGTAAACCTTATCTTGTGTGATTTTGTAAACTATTCTTTTAGATGAAATTAGTTTTAACCTTATGTACTACTCTTAAGTACATGACCTTATGAAAAGTGGTTAACTCAACTCCACTCCCCATCAATCATACTTCATTCAATAAAGTTCGATTACTCTTTATCGATACATTACTATGTATCACAGTGGGGAGTGACTTTTAGGATTGAATCTTTATTCATATTGGGTACATTCGAAACTCTTTCTAATATACTCATCTAATCGATCAAATAATCATTTTTATTTTCTATTGCACATATTATTTACTTCCATTTTATATTCTATAAGCTTATCATAGACATATTAAATGTGTATCAAATACTCATCGGTGCATATAATGAAGTACATGGAAATGTTTTGGTATTATCAGACTCACGATTGCATACATACATACATACATACATATGTATAGTCATGTATGTATGAATCAATATGAAGAGTTCATCAACTCTTATGTTGCTCCCACTGAATGGGTGTTTTCCATTAATTTTTTGAGATATAATTCACTAGTACCGTACGACTCATAATCATATGGTCATAAAATTTATTTCTCCAAACTATGGCTTAGTCCATAATTTCAAAATAATTGCAAATAAATTTAGATATTTTTTATTTTCTAATGCATCATAGATACCACTTTTATAGTTTTATTTTATAACGGATATTCATAATACTCATAATGAAATAAAACTATGTTTGTTTTCCAGTCAACACTAAAAGACAGTTATTATTTCGTAAATAACGTTTGGTATTTGTACGAAAACAATTTTCATAACTTGATGCGACTAATAAGTGTTATATGAAATGCTCCTACTATTTCTTCCATTACTATAATAGTAATATGAAAAATGAAGCTTCATTTAACCACTTAATATATGCTATTTATTTCATTTACTATAACTGGTTTGTAGTCGAGAATTTTTAGATCAAATATCTTAAATTCAAAGAAATAAATCTCATAGAAAACAATTTTCAATATGAAAATACAATTTGGAATCGAAAACATATTTCTCATTCCAATTTTTAGTATCAGTTATCATTTTATAATACTCGCATCTAATGTTTTTTTGTGAAGCAAAAGTGACCATTCACTCTATTTGTCCGAACTGTGCCTTAAGTTATATCCACTCTTATATATTTGATTTCCTTTCTAAATAGTCGAACCGTTTTAAGGAAACTCTTACTACAATGTCATAAAGAAATGTTTACAAAAATGTATTTGGTCGTCCTTATCTTTTAAGAATATCAAAAAAATTGCATCTTACGTAAACTGATCAAACTGACATTTCGGTTATTGAATTCTTAGATTTATCTTTTAGCCTTTGGTCGAGTGTTACATTTAGCATCACAAGATCATTATTGTAATCAATCATATTGAATACATGATCTCACACTATAGTTTACTTGCTTATTTCCATGAGCTAATTTCATCAAGGTTTTGTACAGTACAAATTGTGACCGTTTGCCATATAACATTTATATGTGATCGTATATGGATCAAATATCCATATTATTGTATTGCTTTTAGAGTTTGAAACTCATTGCAAATGAAACACAATCTCGGGCAAATAAACTCATAAGTGACCAAGTTACGAATGCATTTAATGGTTGTATAATTTGGAGCTTGCGTAGGTCAATATGAATTTTTTTATTGGCAAGTATGTTTTATATTTCTATTTATCAATATTAATTTAGTTCATTTTTATATTTTAATTGATAAATATTTTATCAATTATATTAATTACACAAATTTATGAAAGTAGATTATTGTAACTTTCTATTACAGGTGTTCTTACAATATTAGAAAGGTTAAATGTTACCATTTCATTTTTCTAATATGGCTCCCACTAGTATTTTATGTTTCTCCTAACCCTAGACTAAACATAAAAGCCTTTCAACTTCACTTGTGGATATTAGGACTCGCTATTTTGGGGTTCTGACCTTGAGTTTGTTTAACAAGTTATAACCCCACGAACGATGCATAACTCCTTATTAGTTGTATTATATGCAACTTCTACCTATGGTTCCTTATCCTGATCTCATTTTGGCATTGAGTTTGCTGAACAAATCAAAAGAAATAATTCAATCGTACCTACCATTTCACGACGACCTAAGTATAATATATGTACCTTAAGTTTGCTCAACAGATACACATACTTATCTTACCTCGTCTAGTCAATATATTAATAATACTGTCAAGGCATGTTTTTCCATACCCTTTGAATCGACAATAAACCACACATGTCCAACTCAAATTGCATGAAAATACGGAACATAAAGGGTAATAAAGAAAAATAGACAGAACAGTATCTCACACGAATGGAATAACATATAATATTGAACAAATATCTGTACAACGGAAAACATTTAAATACATATATCAGAGTCTAACCTAAATTCAGCTTGGACAGTTATAAACAAATGTCCTTACAATTGCTGATAAACATCAACTAAAACAAACTAAGTACAACGGATAATAGAATACATCCATACGTAGATGAATATCTCCAGCTCTCCTCTGGAGACTCCAATCGCCTTCGACTAAACCTGAAACTACTCGGATCTGACCCGAGTATTGAAAATACCAGGATCAGGCTTGATAAACCAGTGGGAGAAAAACTCAATAATGAATGACAATGTCATATATCATCCTTTGAATAAAATCCTTTGAAAAGAAAGAGTATCTTATAAGACCATGCCCACACATAAACACGGAGGGGTTTTTACCTTATGATAATTAAAACACTTTTATATCGAAATACACTTGATATTATTTCTAATGACATCTCTTTGAAAACATTTGCAAATAAACTTATTAATCTTAGACGAAATTCTTACATTGATTAAATTCCAGCATAATAGGTTTACAATCAAGTCCGTTGGTTCTTATTGGAGAATGGATTTCCATACAAATGACCATGTGAAGGATCTACCTTCCGAATGGATACACCTCTAGATGGATGTCCCGAGGCACAGAACATATGCCCTCTACCAATACAAGACCGGCCTACCTCTTTAACTAGGTAGTACCGAACATGTCATCCCCCGGTCATTAACGACCTTTAACCGAGCGCTCGTTTCCATACACCACATTAATTTACATCCCAAACGTCATAGCGGAAAGAAATATACCTAGAAGGGGATGATCATACCCTACTTGGGAATGACCCACTTAGCCTTGCCGCATCTAATCCTGTTTCGGTCATTTCCGGTATGATGAGGGTTAAGGCAACGATTACCTTTTCACATAGCACATATCACATCTCTGAATGTCACATTTCCATTTCCGTTGACTACTAATTGCCTTCCACAAAAATACAACCCTTGAGCTCATACGTCTCAAGGAAGGGTGTTAAGCTAAGAGAAGTTGCCTTCTCTGCCACCAAACAAATGTACGTTTGTAAAAACCAATGTTCGTAATCTTTAGAAATGCAATGTAAGACAAACGTCCATACAAATTGTCCGGGAACAGGACAAACCGAAGGCACTTTCCTACTACCACTAGTAGCGAGTAGTCCTTGCAATTCGAAAAATCTCCAGCACGAGGAGACCACTACTATATATATAACTCTATAATGGGGGCCAACCAGAGCATGTTCAACAAGCAGTTTCCACGCTATGAAGATCCATGGTCTTCAATAATCATCTTCTTCAATATGTCTTCACATTCGAACGTATACATTGGTTCGAAGTGGTTTTCGGACAGGAATCACCCAACTCCGACCCCGGTTCCTTCGAAACCCAATTATCGATAAAAAGCGAATATGAGTATACAGGATTTATTAAGTCTCTTTTCACTTTAACTCTTTTCGAATGATTTCAAAATCTCTTTCTATCGACTTAGAATAATTCTAAGAAATTCATTCCTTTGCTTTGGATAATATTTTCAAATTTCCTTACTTAACTCTTGATCCAAATTCTTTAACTTTTAGGCGGGTCAAAAATAATGTTATTTAAGACATCGTTTACGATAAACCCTAGAATACATCTTAGCAAACAATTTTTTTGAGTAAAAAGGATCATAGAAATCATTCTAATTTTACTCAACATCAATTTCTGTATTCAACAAGTGCTTTGGGCGGAATAACGGTGAAATCACCTTTTAAATTCCACGAATAGGACGAGTTCCCTCTTCGGATTTCAATACCAAGTATAAGAAGATTATCTCTATGCAATCCAAGTCGTAGTTTGTTCATTTTGGAGATTGCTTAAATTTGATAATACTAATCTTCTTTTATTTTGAAAAACTTAATACAATCTTTTTATCTTAGAGCATCTGGGCTTTCCTTTCGATCTGTTCCACCCCTCGCAAACTTAATACATAGGTCAGGTAAGTTCAGGGCACTGGTTGCTCCATTACTAACCTTAGTTAAACACCTTGTTTTATCTTCCAAGATCTCACAAACGGGACAAATGTACTAGTCGTTTCCACATACTCAGTTATCAATTTTATTTTGGAATTGATTATAAAGATTCCCTATTATCTTTTAAAACGCTTAACTTTCCTTTTAAAAACATTCACAATTGGTTCTGGGAAAAATCGTTACATTTAAACTTATTTTCAAAAAGTTATACCATTCGTAGCATAAAAGTGCTGCGGAAAGTGCTATATAAGCTTATTTGTTTAAATCAACCTTTAAACATTCGATAATTCATATTTTCCAATCCAAATCTCTTTTAAACCATTTAAATAGATTTATCAAATTTATTTCATATTTTTCCAATATTAAGAACGTTCATTTAAACAGATTTCCTATTATGGTCACTTAACTTCATTAGCGCGATTTTTTCTAGAAAATTGATTTGGACTTATTTCAAAATTTACTCAACGAAACTTTGATTTTCTTTCTTTGTTTAGAAGATATGGATATAATAGTCCGGAATTTTCTTATCTCGAAGAATTCCGAGCTATATTCCACTCTACACATTCATTTGAACTTTTCGGCGCGAAATCGCAAACTACCGTTGCACGACGCACCTTGTTTTAACTTATTTTTCAATATTTGAAATAATTTATTCAAATTGAATTATATCACTTATAAAATCATTATAAGTCAATATTTTCACTTTTTAAAGTATTTAAAATATATTTTCACTATTACCATATTATAATATTATTTTATTCACATTATTTTAATATTAAAATTTTAAATTTCAATTTCAATTCTAAATTCAAACTAAACATATTTAAAACTTAGATTTCAAATCTAATTTCAATTTAAACTTCAATTCAATCTCAAACTAAACTTCAATTTTCAAAATCGATTTCAATTTCAATTTCACTATTCATCTCAGTTTCAATTTCAATTTAACTATCCTTTTTAAATCCGTTTCACTTTAAATTTCAAATCCTCTTTTATATTTACTTTAATTTCACTTTTAATTGAAAAGAGACTTATTTTTCCAAAATATCTCATATCACTAAAATATGGTCTTGTTAACAAAGGATCACTTAATCAAAATGAACATAACCAATATCCATATTCATCATTATCATAACATCCATTCAACAAATCACATAACATATGATTTCAAATCTAACATTCACTATTAATACCATAACGGGATATATTATCACAATTCAATTATCTAACCAACTATCAAATCATCCATATTAACAATCAAATAAACATTCATATGTCATAAGGATATAAATATGATTGTTTTAACATAACCAAAATATAAATTCAAAAGCGATGAGAATTTCCCAACTTCATATCCACTCCGTCAAACTTTTTCGTAGGCTACGTGTTTTTCGAACAAATGCGCTTTTCCCGAATGTCTTGAATTCTCGCCTTAACTTATCTTCCTTCCGAACCGCTATTGTTTTCCTTTTTTTTCTTTTTCACTTTTTTTTCTTTTTTTTTTATATGGACGTGAGATTTGGAGGAGAAGAGGTGTACGACCTTGAGTGTGGAGGAGGGTACGACCTTAGGTGCTTGGGTTTAGGCGTATAGGAGGAGTTTGGACTCAGGTTTGAGGGTGTGAAGCTCGGCCTTGGTGTGTGGGAGGGGCACGGCCTTAGTAGTGGGGTGTAAGGGCTTGGTTAGGTGGTATGGTCGAGGGTAGGTGGATGCTAGGCTTGGTTTTGGGTGGTGTAAGGTGATGGTGTGGTGATGTGGAGGTGGTAGTTTGATGGTAGAAGAGAAATGGAGGAAGTAGAGAAGGATTTTGGAAATTTTGTGAAATGAAAGTGAAGTGGAAATGGAGGGGTTTGAGGTTGTATTTATAAGTGGAGAGTTTGGTGGTAAATGACATTAATACCCCCTTCATTTTTAAATTTAAATATACATTTTCTCTTTTGTGAAAAGAGAGAT
This sequence comes from Allium fistulosum, assembly GCA_030737815.1. NCBI lineage: Eukaryota > Viridiplantae > Streptophyta > Magnoliopsida > Asparagales > Amaryllidaceae > Allium > Allium fistulosum. The sequence goes on along the minus strand of CM060902.1, from coordinate 368,191,947 downwards.
TTGATATGCATTAATGGTGATGGTAAAAATAGGAATGATTACTTATCCTTTTCTTTCTTAAATTTTGTATTTTAAAGAGAAGACCTTTGTATTGATTTGGTTTGCATTAATGGTGAGCATATATGTCTTTAATCCCTTTAGTTAGTTATCTTTTCACTTTCCATTTGCTTGAATTCAAGGTGTATAAGTTATATCATGTGTAAGAGAAAAGATAGTTATGTAATGATGTTGTTTTATGAAAGCTTTAATTAAATTTAAATTTGTCAAATCATACTTTTACATCTTTTTTTATTTATGTAAACATTTTCAAAAGTAAACTCTTTTTGTCTTTAGTGCTAAATGTAGAATGTTTAAATAGTTTGTAAACTTGTATTTATATGTTATAAAACGAATGAAGTTGCAACAACTTGTTTCGGTTGAAAACGGTGTTTTTGTCGACAAATTTTACAGTCAAAATTTGACGTTTTTGTTAAGCTATATATTGATGTAAACCAAATTTTAAAATGAATTTTTTTCCTTCTTTAAATAAATTAAAAAATGTCTATTTATATTTTAAAATGTGGAAATTAACCACAAGGGCCTCTTTAGCAAGTGTAATTAGTTTCTAGGACACACAACTGAAATAATTACTTTTAAGGACAAAATGCAAAATAATTAGTTTCTAAGGCCTAAAAACCTATGAAATTATGTCCTTGAATGTAATTGGACTATTGACTTTGTCCTTAAAAGTAATTATTTGCTGACTTTGGCCTTTAAATTAATTTCTATGGATGTGTGTCCTAGAAACTAATTGGACTGCAAAGTTTGTCCTTCTAGTGAAATGCCCCTTTTAAAATCGTATTTGAATAATATCAAAATCTTTAATTTTATAGTGTATGTAAAACTGACAACATATTATAAATTTTGGTTATTTTTGTAAAACGATTATTAACATATTTTTATTATCTATTTTAGATGTTTTAAATAAAATTTAACTTATCAAATAAATATTTAAACTTATGTATTTAAGCCTTTATTTATTATTAACAAAACTTAACTTTTATTGATTTGTTCTAAAATCCAAATTTACACTTTTTAATTTATTAATTATAAGAATAGATAATTATTTATTATATATAACATATTTATTTAAGATTTAAATTTCTTTTAAATTTAAAATGAACGAAATCTCTTATTTTTGAAGTAGTGAAATTACGGGTCGTTACATTCTCCCCTACTTAAAAGCATTTCGTCCTTGAAATGAAATCAAAGATACAGAACTATAAAGGCCAACAATATGTGTCAAAGGAAATACTACTGCTAAATACTGATCATGAAATACAATCATTGATCCTAGTCCCAACCTGAGTGCGTACTACACACTTGAGGTAAATACATAGTCATAAGTCAATTATCTACATCAGTCAACCAAAATATCATACTAGATCACATATCTTAGCGTGTACTACGCGCTTAAGATAATAACAACTGCTATAATACAAACCCAAAATATCCCAAAGTGAAACACCACACATCGGATGAACCCTCCGATGGTGCCTCCAAGTCGATCTCTTCTGGTTCCTCTACTTCTTCCCCGTCCTCAACTGGCTCTCATCATCTATCATCTCTGGGGCTATGTCCCAACCTAACGACTGCCACAGCTGGCCTCCCGGAATCCACGGCTCATGCTCCTCCATCTCAATATCCTCTAAACCGAGATCCTCAGCTAACTCTGGAACGGGAGATCCTATCTCCTGAATGGGCTTACCCATCTCCCAAATGATCTGCTCATCACTCTCTGAATCATCATCCTCATATAACCATGCATCGTAAATCCCCGAATCTTCTGTCTCTATCGCCATGGGTTACTCGATCAGTGGCTCGATCTCCACTAGTATTTCCATGGTCTCCTTTATAGGCTCTTCTTCCTCAGGCTCCTCGTCCTCACTCAAAGGATCCAACATCCAGTCATCTGCCTCATCGTCGGCTTCTGCTCTTGCATCAATATATGCGCCTACTGGCATCACATCCTCCTCATCTGAAATAACCAACAACTCCTCATCGTTTGAGATATCTATCGGATCGTCAAATGATCCTGGGACTATCCCCGAGGGCTCCCCTACTTGTATATCCTCCTCATCACTCGTGATCGGTGTATCCAAAACTTCCAAGTCTCCGTATTTAGACAAGGCTTCCCTAAATCTCTGCCTAATGGCTAGTCTTTCGGCTTTGGTTGCTTTCTACAATTTTATATGAGAATATAAAATCAGTTATCATTTCTTATCAAAGATCCTTTCTCACTTTATTTATTTTATCTCATTTTATTAAGTACTTCTTACTTAATTATTATAGTTCTTCTTTTCATTCTTTTTAAACGGGATTAGATCTTTTTTAGCTTTTCTAATAAGTTCTAACAAAAATTGGGTATTGACAAAGCAGCAAAATGATAGTCTATATATATTGATTCCCAAAATACATTCATACTAAGTGACTTCTACGGAGTACACTCAAAAAGTTTTACAAAAGTCATATGGTTGCAATACTTAGATGGCGTTTTCTACTACATGCTTACTAACTTATGCTTCCACTATCCCTTTTCCTTTTTTTACAGCAGTAGGTGGACGAGTAAGGGTAACAAAAGGCCTCGGCTGCTCTGCTGCATTGAGCATTGGACAGTCTCTGGCGATATGTCCCATAATATGGCAGAAATAACAATCCTTCGGGGTAGCTTTCTTAAAGGTATTGATTTTTACTCCTAATCCACATTCTTTTGTACGGTGACCTTTTTGTTTAAATTTGAAATAATAAACTTTGTTCTTCCTATGCCTTTTCTTCTTTGTTGGTACTTCAGTAGTTGGCAGTGGAACAACATCCTCGAATTTCAAGGCATTGCTTATCATCTCCCTAAATGATCCATGGATGAAGCTCACCATGCTATGCTGGAGCTCATCACACTTGCTTAACCATAACTTCCATGATCTTTTCCGATCCGAAAAACTTTCTTTGACTTAGGAACTCGAATTCCTGACAAAGTGAAGCGAAGTTCAGTGGGTTTGGTCTTTCCTGAAAGAATATTATTTTTCTACATATTATCATTAAATACCTTATAATCAAATCGTGAAACTTAATTCACAAGGTATTTGTTCTTAGTCCTTTTAAATTAACCCATTTTACAATTATCCAATCATTATTTCTTAAGGCTGAATGTCTAGGGATATATGGTAAAAGTTCTAAATTCTAGTTTCCAACTAATTAATTCTATATGGAATATCTTATAGTCAAATTGTGCAATTCTAATCACAAGATATTCATATTTTAGTTTTACTAAGCTAAATTACAATCAATCCTTAATTTCTAACCTAAAATATAATAATATCCTTTTTGTATATTTGAAATATAAGCCTATGGTAAAACTATTTCATTTACCAATTTTTTTTAAAACAAAATCACTTTTATAAAATTAACAAATACGCACTCATATATATAATATTCTCATAACTCATTCTAGGGTGTCCCTTACCCTATCTCTAATGAGTTACCCATCCTAGGTTATTACTAATCCTTTCTCCGATGAGACTTTACCCATAACAAAGCCAAGGTTCCAGCTTAACCTTCAGCTCTGATACCAAATGTCAAGGCCCGTTTTTCCTTACCCTTTGAATCGACAATAAACCACACATGTCCAACTCAAATTGCACGAAAATACGGAACATGAAGGGTAATAAAGAAAAATAGACAGAACAGAATCTCACACGAATGGAATAACATATAATATTGAACAAATATCTTTACAGCGGAAAACATTTAAATACATATATCAGAGTCTAACCTAAATTCAGCTTGGACAGTTATAAACATCTGTCCTTACAATTGCTGACAAACATCAACTAAAACAAACTAAGTACAGTGGATAATAGAATACGTCCATACGTAGATGAATATCTCCAGCTCTCCTCTGGAGACTCCAATCGTCTTCGACTAAACCTAAAACTACACGGATCTGACCCAAGTATTGAAAATACCCAGATCAGGCTTGATAAACCAGCGTGGGAAAAACTCAATAATGAATGACAGTGTCATATATCAACCTTTGAATAAAATCCTTTGAAAAGAAAGTGTATCTCATAAGACCACGCCCACACATAAACATGGACGGGTTTTTACCTTACGATAACTAAAACACTTTTATATCAAAATACACTTGATATTATTTCTAATGACATCTCTTTGAAAACATTTGCAAATAAACTTATTAATCTTAGCCGAAATTGTTACATTGATTAAATTCTAGCATAATAGGTTTACAATCAAGTCCATAGGTTCTTATTGGAGAATGGATTTCCATACAAATGACCAGGTGAAGGATCTACCTTCCGAATGGGTACACCTCTAGATGGATGTCCCAAGGCACAGAACATCTGCCCTCTACCAACACAAGACCGACTTACCTCTTTAACTAGGTAGTACCGAATATGTCATCCCCTGGTCGTTACCGACCTTTAACCGAGCGCACGTTTCCATACACCACATTAATTTACATCCCGAACGTCATAGCTGAAAGAAATATATCTTGAAGGGGATGATCATACCCTACTTGGGAATAACCCACTTAGCCTTGCCGCATCTAATCCTGTTTCGGTCATTTCCGGTTTCATGAGGATTAAGGCAACGATTACCTTTTCACATAGCACATATCACATCTCTGAATGCCACATTGCCATTTCCGTTGACTACTAATTGCCTTCCACAAAAATACAACCCTTGAGCTCGTACGTCTCAAGGAAGGATGTTAAGCTAAGAGAAGTTGCCTTCTCCGCCACCAAACAGATGTACGTTTGTAAAAACCAATGTTCGGGATCTTTAGAAATGCAATGTCAGACAAACGTCCATACAAATTGTCCGGGAACAGGACAAACAGAAGGTACTCTCCTACTACCACTAGTAGCGAGTAGTCCTTGCAATCCGAAAAATCAACACCACGAGAAGACCACTGCTATATATATAACTCTATAATAGGGGCCAACCAGAGCATGTTCAATAAGCAGTTTCCACGCTATGAAGATCCACGGTCTTCAATAATCATCATCTTCAATATATCTTCACATTCGAACGTATACATTGGTTCGAAGTGGTTTTCGGATAGGAATCACCCAAATCCGACCACGGTTCCTTCGAAATCCAATTATCGATAAAAAAGTGAATATGAGTATACAGGATTTATTAAGTCTCTTTTCACTTTAACTCTTTTCGAATGATTTCGAAATCTCTTTCTTTCGACTTAGAATAATTCTAAGAAATTCATTCTTTTGCTTTGGATAATATTTTCAAATTTCCTTACTTAACTCTTGATCCAAATTCCTTAACTTTTAGGCGGACCGAAAAAAATTGTTATTTAAGACATCGTTTACGATAAACCCTAGAATACATCTTAGCAAACATTTTTTTGAGTAAAAAGGATCATAGAAATCATTCTAATTTTACTCAACATCAATTTCCGTATTCAACAAGTGCTATGGGTGGAATAACGGTGAAATCACCTTTTAAATTCCACGAATAGGATGAGTTCCCTCTTCGGATTTCAATACCAAGTATAAGAAGATTATCTATGCAATCCAAGTCGTAGTTCGTTCATTTTGGAGATTGCTTAAATTTGATAATACTAATCTTCTTTTATTTTGGAAAGCTTAATACAATCTTTTTATCTTAGAGCATCCGGGCTTTCCTTTCGATCTGTTCCACCCCTGGCCTAAGAAAAGAAAACATAGGCCAGGTAAGTTCAGGGCACAGGTTGCTCTATCCCTAACCTTAGTTAAACATCTTGTTTTATCTTCCCAGATCTCACAGGCGGGACAAATGTACTAGTCGTTTCCGCACACTCAGTTATCAACTTTATTTTGGAATTGATTATAAAGATTCCCAATTATCTTTTAAAACGCTTAAATTTCCTTTTAAAAACATTCACAATTGATTCTGGGAAATATCGTTACATTTAAACAGGAAATTATTGTCAAGGACAAAATTTCTCAACATTTTAGCCTCAAGGACAGACCTTCAGTATTTTAGCCTGAAGGACAACTTTCTTTAGGTATCAGTTTTTAGGTATCAGTTTGTAATTATCGGTAGCAGTTTTTAGGTATCAGTTTTTAGTTCGATAGCAGTTTTGGAATAATGTTTGTCCTTATGAATAATTTTGAAAGAATGTTTGTCCTTATGAATAATTTTTAGGAGAATGTTTGTCCTTATTATTAAAATATTGAGGTAGTGTCCTTGAGGCTAAAAATATACAAATTTTTGTCCTTTAAATTAATTTCCCCACATTTAAACTTATTTTCAAAAAGTTATACCATTCGCAGCATAAAAGTGCTGCGGAAAGTGCTATATAAGCTTATTTGTTTAAATCAACCTTTAAACATTCGATAATTCATATTTTCCAATCCAATTCTCTTTTAAACCATTTAAATAGATTTATCAAATTTATTTCATATTTTTCCAATATTAAAAACGTTCATTTAAACAGATTTCCTATTATGGTCACTTAACTGCACTAGCGCGATTTTTTCTAGAAAATGGATTTGGACTTAATTCAAAATTTACTCAATGAAACTTTGATTTTCTTTCTTTGTTTAGAAGATATGGATATAATAGTCCGGAATTTTCTTATCTCGAAGAATTCCGAGCTATATTCCACTCTACACATTCATTTGAACTTTTCGGCGCGAAATCGCGAACTACTGTTGCGCGACGCACCTTGTTTTAATTTATTTTTCAATATTTGAAATAATTTATTCAAATTGAATTCTATCACTTATAAAATCATTATAAATCAATATTTTCACTTTTTAAAGTATTTAAAATATATTTTCACTATTACCATATATATTATAATATTATTTTATTCACATTATTTTAATATTAAAATTTTAAATTCCAATTTCAATTCAATTTCAATTCTAACTTCAAATTAAACATATTTAAAACTTAGATTTCAAATCTAATTTCAATTTAAACTTCAATTCAATCTCAAACTAAACTTCAATTTTCAAAATCGATTTCAATTCCAATTTCACTATTCATCTCAATTTCAATTTAACTATCCTTTTTAAATCCGTTTCACTTCAAATTTGAAATCCACTTTTATTTTTACTTTAATTTCACTTTTAATTGAAAAGAGACTTATTTTTCCAATATATCTCATATCACTAAAATATGGTCTTTTTAACAAAGGATCACTTAATCAAAATGAACATAACCAATATCCATATTCATCATTATCATAACATCCATTCAACAAATCACATAACATATGATTTCAAATCCAACATTCACTATTAATACCATAACGGGATATATTATCACAATTCAATTATCTAACCAACTATCAAATCATCCACATTAACAATCAAATAAACATTCATATGTCATAAGGATATAAATATGATTGTTTTAACATAACCAAAATATAAATTCAAAAGCGATGAGAATTTCCCACCTTCATATCCACTCCGTCAAACTTTTTCGTAGGCTACGTGTTTTTCGAACAAATGCGCTATTCCCGAACGTCTTGAATTCTTGCCTTAACTTATCTTCCTTCCGAACCGTTATTGTTTTCCTTTCCTTTTCTTTTTCACTTTTTTTTCTTTTGTTTTTTTAAATGGACGTGAGCTTTGGACGAGAAGAGGTGTACGGCCTTGAGTGTGGAGGAGGGTACGGCCTTGGGTGCTTGGCTTTAGGCATGTAGGAGGAGTTTGGGCTCGGGTTTGAGGGTGTGAGGCTCGGCCTTGGTGTGTGGGAGGGGCACGGCCTTAGTAGTGGGGTGTAAGGGCTTGGTTAGGTGGTATGGCCGAGGGTAGGTGGAAGCTAGGCTCGGTTTTGGGTGGTGTAAGGTGATGGTGTGGTGATGTGGAGGTGGTAGTTTGATGGTAGAAGAGAAATTGAGGAAGTAGAGAAGGATTTTGGAAATTTTGTGAAATGAAAGTGAAGTGGAAATGGAGGGGTTTGAGGTTGTATTTATAAGTGGAGATTTTGGTGGTAAATGACATTAATACCCTCTTCATTTTTAAATTTAAATATACATTTTCTCTTATGTGAAAAGAGAGATTTGATATGCATTAATAGTGATGGTAAAAATAGGAATGATTACTTATCCCTTTCCTTTCTTAACTTTTGTATTTTAAAGAGAAGACTTTTGTATTGATTTGGTTTGCATTAATGGTGAGCATATGTGTCATTAATCCCTTTAGTTAGTTATCTTTTCACTTTCCATTTGCTTGAATTCAAGGTGTATAAGTTATATCATGTGTAAGAGAAAAGAAAGTTATGTAATGATGTTGTTTTATAAAAGCTTTAATTAAATTTAAATTTGTCAAATCATACTTTTACATCTTTTTTTATTTATGTAAACATTTTCAAAAGTAAACTCTTTTTGTTTTTAGTGCTAAATGTAGAATGTTTAAATAGTTTGTAAACTTGTATTTGTATGTTAGAAAACGTATCAAGTTGCAACAACTTGTCGACAACCTGTTTTGGTTGAAAACGGTGTTTTTGTCGACAAATTTTAAAGTCAAAATATAACGTTTTTGTTAAGCTATATATTGATGTAAACCAAATTTTAAAATGAATTTTTTCCTTCTTTAAATAAATTTAAACATGTCTATTCATATTTTAAAATCGTATTTGAATAATATCAAAATCTTTAATTTTATAGTGTATGTAAAACTGACAAAATACGACAAATTTTGGTTGTTTTTATAAAACGATTATTAACATATTTTATTATCTTTTTTAGATGTTTTAAATAAAATTTAACTTATCAAATAAATATTTAAACTTATTTATTTAAGCCTTTATTTATTATTAACAAAACTTAACTTTTGTTGATTTGTTCTAAAATCCAAATTTACACTTTTTAATTTATTAATTATAAGAATAGATAATTATTTATTATATATAACGTATTTATTTAGGATTTAAATTCCTTTTAAATTTAAAATGAACGAAATCTCTTATTTTTGAAGTAGCGAAATTACGGGTCGTTACAAATACTATACATAACATCTTTAGTTTGAGTTTGCTGAACCACCAGAGAGTATGCAAGTAATTTATTAATATATAAATGGTAGAGGACAACACTTATATTAATGATTTATAGTCTTTTAATATATTTTATCAAATGGTATCGAATTATGAAATAATTATTTCTTAAGAAATACTCTCAAGATTCAAGTGTCGGACACATCAGAAATCACGGTATACGTAATATACATATGTATTTATTTCTTAAGTCTAATTGGGTTTCTTATATTCCTTTTGATTTTATACATTCCTATTATGTAAACATAATTATTATGTAACTTTTATTTAATAAACTTATATAATAGTCTTATGTATATTGCATTAATTAAACCTTATTTAATTAATTCTATGGTATACAATTAGACATTTTGATTGAATATTTATACCATAACATTTATGGTTATACCCATATATCTATATGTATGTATTTTATTATTTGTTAATTAACTTTTAGTTAACTCATTTAATTAGACAATTTAATCAAATCTTAATTTCAAAAAGTTCTTATGTATATACTTATATACTTACATCATCTTAAACAATTCAAGATAATGTAGCATATATCTATATACATAGTACATGTATATACTTTAACTAATTAGCTATTTAATTAATTTGTTTAATTTATTAACCTTATTAATAAATATTAAACTTTTTGAAAAAAAGTTATTGTACTTTCAGTGCACTTTTGAAAACTACATTAAAACATTTATAATGTACATTGCTTTCAAAGCCAAGTTTGAAAATCATATTATAACATTTATAATGCGATTCTTATTTTAATTTAACTTTTAAATTTAAAATCTTATTTTAATTCGAAAATAATTTTGTGATCATGTTATAACATTTATAATTTATTTGTTATTTTAAATTTAACTGTTAAATTTAACTGTTAAATTTAAATTTTATTTTTATTTTTCAAAACAATTTTAAAGTTAGCCCAAGGCCCCACTGAAATTGGGTATTTTCAATTAAGGGCAACATTTGGGATCATTTCACTTTTCGGGTTAGGCCAGTAGCCAAGGAGGGTAGGGTACTTGATTACCCAAACCCAAGCATAGACACTAATTTTCTTGACACCCTATTAAATTGGTAAACTTAATTAGTTAGCACTAACATGACTAATTTAGAACTCACGAACTATTTGGCTCTGATACCATTGTTGGAACCGGGCTAGTCGGAAGCAGACGAAATAGGTAGATTCCAATAAAATTCCCTATTTGGATCATATTTGGGACTATAAAGTCTACAGGTATACTAGATCCAATCTAATAAAAATTTAAATAAAATCTTATTTTGTAAAATTGGTTGTATGTATTATAATGAATTTACCAAATACATTCATTTATGTGAAGTGTAAGTGTAGTATATAAGTAGTGTATATATATATGTAAATGAAACATGTATAAATGAATGTAGAGAAGGAAACCTTTTGTTTTCCTATCTTAACCTATACAATTAATTAACGGAAGTCATGGCAATATATATAGAGAGAGAAACCTTTCATTTCTCTCTCTTTAATGGTAATAATTAATATGTTAAATGACATTTATAACTTATTAAATAAATTTTCGCGTGCCTTTGTTGTCCAAGCTTTTGACTAATGAAATATATATGTTGATCTATAATAATTATATATGTATGTATGTATGTATATTGCAAACCTATTAATTGTTTTAAATTATTTGAAATCCAAAATAAACATTAATAAAAATGATTTTAATTACAGAAAGCTCCAAAAATAAAAGGTTACATTATTGCACAAAATTCTCTTCTGAGTTTGAATTAAAGTACACACATATATTTTTATATACATGGTTTTTACAATTTAATAATTTAGATCTAAAACAACATACATTTACAAGCGTTGTTGCATATGATACACACATATATACAAATAAATTTTATTTCAAGGTTAACAATTTTTATTAACCTTTTAGTTTAGGAAAGAAACTAGAGTTTAGGATTTTACACGAGACATTAAATTTAGAAAACCATAAAGAACTCGAATTTGCACTAAATTTCATTAATTAATTTTAAATCAAGTTTTTTTTACGAACAATGATTAAAACATTTATATTCAAGTATTTACCATAGAAAACTAAAGATTAATTTCAAAGAACAATGATTAATTCAACTTATACAATTCTTTTGCATTTGTGTCAATAAATGTTATATAATTGTAAGAAAATCTCATTCACAATCAACTTTCAACTTCACAAAATTTCCAAAACAAAATAAAAGAAATTTGACAAAGTAGGCATGTGTAAATTTGTGATAAGAACTTCCAGATATAAACAATATAGAGAAAAATAACAAATTAGCAAAAGTAACTTTGGATCCAAAACATATCAATTTATCATGAACATATATTAAAGGGAGATGATGAAAAAACATAAATCTGAACCAAAATTGTGATATCCCGGGGTTCTGGGCAATTTAAATTTAATAATCTGTATTGATAATTAAATTGGATTTATAATTTTCTTTATAATTTTAATTTAAATTGGTTAATTTAATATTTTAAAGGTTAATAAATATATAATCTGGCATTATTGATAAGATTTATTTTCAAAGCTAATAAAGTTTTACTATTTATAATATATATATTGTTATATATTGTGAATAGGATATCTTTTGTTTTAAATTAAAGATGAATTTTCAAATTTGTAATAAATATGTATATATATGTTATAATTTGGATTGTTTGAAATTTAATTAAATCTATTAATAAATATATATGTATGAATTGTGATTTTAAAAGCTTTGTTTTAAATTTAATATTTTTCAAAAGGTTAATTTAGATTTAATTCAATTGTTTTCAAAATATAAGACAATTGTTTATTTTAAACGTGATAGTTTAAAAAGGGGTTTAATCAAAGTTTTATTTTAGTTTTCTTTAAAGTGTTAAATTTTAAATGGTTATATAAATGTTCTAGATTTTAAAATACATGAATAAGGAATTTATTTATATTTATAATTAGTTTTAACATATTTTCTTTTAAAGGTAAACTAATATTTATTAATTAAGTAACTAAAAAAGTAAGTTTTATATTAACATTTAAATTAAATAAAAATTTATTTAAAATTACTTAGGACATGTGTTAGTATCTTAACACATGATAATAACAATTGTAAGCATAAGAGCATTTCAAGTTAACAAGTGGCAACATTTTCTTTATTTAAAATTTTATTTTATAAATAATATAGTTAAGAGAAATCTGGTTTTTCATTTTCAGTTCAAATCTTTTCCATCTTCTTTTTCTCTCCATCTTTCTAAATTCAATAGAAAATCAAAACTGAAACCAAAATCAAAAGAAAGTAAAATCAAACAATTATCTCATCTTCAATCTGGGTTCAAGCAACTAAATCAAGCTCTGTAATTCAACATGCAAATGAAGTTCAACAGCAACTTCAACACCAGATTCAACATAAATAAAGCATGCAAAAGGATTTCAAATCTCAATAACAAAATCAAGAGCAGTTTCCAGAAATCAGAAATTTAAAAGCCTGTCTCTCTGTTTTGATATTAAGGTGAGTAAATTTCTTTTAAAAACAGTTTTAAAAATGTTATTATACTTGGATGAATGTGATGAAATCTTGTAGTAATATGGTAGATAATGTTGCATGAATGTATGGGTATGAATGCATGTATATATATATTGATATGCCTGTGAATGACTGTGAATATGTACATATATAAGCTCTGTTTATATTACAGACTCAACTTCTCTAAAGGAAAATTCAATTGCTCTTCATACAAGTGATATTAGGCTTCGAATTTTAAATGAAAAATGATTGTAAGATTGTAACTGCATTTTTAAAAATGAATTCAAGTGTTTATATTAAGAAATTATTTCAAAAATAATATAGTTACAGTGAAAATCAAAAATGGGTTAAAAATCGATCATGATGATTTCAATTTTTGATTATGGAACCTGATGCGTAGTAGAAAATAATGAATTTAGATAATCGAATCATGATTTTTAACATAGGTTTCATAATTTTTAATTTCGTATTTAAGATGAATTTGGGGTTTTTACGAAATTGGGACTTTAGTGGATTGTAGGTTATCCACGCTATAATTTGTTTTGAAACTTGGATCGAAGTTTGTTTGTGGATTGTAGAATAAGGGAAAAATGCAAGATAATTTTTTCTATTGAGTAAATCGTTTGAAATTGAATTAACTAGGGTTTAAGTTAGTTTTTGGCTCGGCTTTGCTGTAGTGATTTTGGCGACTTGTATAGGGTACCGGAGGTGATCGCGACGTGGGGGTGTTGAAGCTCATGGTCGAGGTGGTTCGATAGGGTGGATGGCGGAATTCAACGGCGGCGAGGATGGTCATGGGTGAGGGAATTTCCGGTACGAAGCTACTGCAGTTTTCGAGCACGAGGTCGAATTTTTGTTTCGAGTGAATTGGTTCGATCTGGGTTGAGGAACGTACTGCCGAGATCATGCGTGGTTGGTCGACGATCAACTGGAAGGTCGGAGACATTTGGGTGAGTCGTACACGTACACGCGTGTACGTGGTGCACGGGGGAATGGAGATTGGAGAAGAAAAGGGACTGGGGGTTTGTGTCGTGTTTTACTGGAGTCGACTCGAAGCGGAGATGTTCGTGAATTCCTCGCAAGTGATTCGGGGAAGAAGTGAAGCGGGCTCGAAGTTTTTGCATGGTAGACTCGAGTAGGGAACGATTGCGAAGTACTGTGTTGGTTCGAGAAAAGGATGAGTGTATCTCGAGTATTCTGATGTTTGAAATAGTTTTGTAAAGAATCAAGTTTTCAAAGTTTTAAATCAAGATAAGTCGAGTTTGTCAGTAATGAAAGAAATTGTTCCAAGGATATATGATTAACAAGCTTTATAATATATAAATAGATAAGTTGTGAAGGTAGAATAAGTGGCTTTTAAATTGATTATGTATTAAAAATTATTAAACAATTTTCAAAGATTGAAAGATTTAGTTAGAGGTTTAAATTGTTTGAAAATTTTAAATTGATTTCTAAATGTATTATTTTCAAATAAGATTAATGTTAAAATTATTATCCAAATAGAATCCAAATAGAATAATTTGTCTTTAAAGATTTGATTAATTCAAATAATTAAATTGTGATGATTAAGGTTAAATTATTTGGATATGAACTTAAGAATACTTGATTATATGATTTGTTAATAAGTAAAGATTAATTAAGATAAATGATTTTCTAAATTAATTAATTAAGGATTTTGAAGTATAAGAAGTTAATCAATTAATTATTTAATTATTTTTAAATAATTAGTTAATTGTTTATTTAATTTTAAATAATCACTTAATTATGGATTAATTAAGTATAATTACTTAATGAAGTAATTAATGGTTAATTATTAGATGTAATTACTTATGGAAGTAATTAATGGAAAATTACTCATGGGAGTAATTAGCTGAGGTGATTAACGGGTAATCACTTAATGTTATCAATTAAGGAATTAATTAATATAATTGTTTTTGAGTTAATTAATTATGAAGAAATTAATTAAGAACTATTTAATGATGGAATTAATTATTTGTTAAGTAATTAATTTAGAAAGTAATCGAGATCATTTAAATGAAGTAATTAGAAGATAATTACTTATGTAAATAATTAAGAGTTAATTACTTAAGTAAATTAATTAATGTGATTAATTAAATGTGTTTAATTTAAGATTAATTACTAAGTGTAATTAATTTAAAAGTAATTAATTAATAAAGTAATTAATTAAGGATTATTTGTTAATGAAATTGATTAATAATTACTTAATGAAGTAATTAAAGATTAATTAATTAGATTTATATAATTAATTAAGAAGTAATTAATTAAGATAAGTAATTACAAATTGTTAATTACTGTTTATGATTAATTAAGACTAATTAATTAATGAAATGGTTGATTAAAATTAATTATTTAATTAATTAAAAGGTTAATTAATTAATAAGGATTATTTAATTAATTAATCAAGGTTGATTAATAAAAGTAATTAATCTAAGTATGATTAATTAATTGTAATTAATTGAGGATTAATATAATTAATTATAATTAATTAATAAATGAAGGTTCATTAATTATTGTAATTAATGATAGTAATTAAAGGTTAATTTCTGTATATGGTTAAGGATAATTACTTGAATGTAATTATGACAATTAATCAAGGAAGATTAATTAAGGAAGATCATTTAGATGTTTAATTAATTAATTTGTAATTAATTAATGATAGTAAGCAGGATTATGGTAATCCAAGTAATTAAAGGATAGTAATTAATTTAATTAAAGGTTAATTAAATTGATTAGA
Organism: Allium fistulosum; assembly: GCA_030737815.1. NCBI lineage: Eukaryota > Viridiplantae > Streptophyta > Magnoliopsida > Asparagales > Amaryllidaceae > Allium > Allium fistulosum. The sequence goes on along the minus strand of CM060902.1, from coordinate 368,176,592 downwards.
GTTAATCAATTCTGTTTAGATAATTGATTAATACTGGATGTTTGATATTGGGTGATTGGTTGATATTGGATGATTTGAATATCTCTGATATATATATGATATATGCTGCTTTGTGAGATAAATGTTGATATGAATTATCTATTGTGATAATGTTATTATCTATCTGTTTATATCATCCTGAATATAAGTTTAAATGTTTAAACCTTTAAACAACTTGGCCTTAAAAGATACGTTTTGGATTTCGATGAGACCGGGATCGGGTTTCCGTATACCGGTATTCCAGGTCTGGAGACCCGAATACCACATCGATCCAAATTTACGATAGGTCGTGAATCTCAAGTGAAGATGAAGATTCAGAGTGCAAGGGTTATTGTCGTTAACTCTGAGGGTGATTCCAAAACGAGTGTAACGAGATAATGCCTTCGGTTTCGTTCGAACCCGGAACGAACTTATATGGATTGAATGCTTTCAGCACATCGTTAGGCGGACGATGAGCAATCTAAGTGATATGTTCTGATTAAAGGTAATCGTAACCTCAAGCCTCATCAACCGGGAATGGCTAAAACAGGGGAGGTGCAGCAAGGTTTCGTGGGTAGCACCCACTGAGAGCAAGATAGATCCCTATCTAGAGGTCCCTTTCTTTTATTCGGCTTAGTGTGTGGTTGGTCGCGCCAACTACGAGATTATCTTGTTCGGGATTATCCAGTAAGGGATGGTTCCGGCTTTGTGTTGCAGGGGAGCGGGCGTACTCCTCGGTACGGTGATCTAGGCCACGTACTGTGACGGGCGGTACCCCAGTAGCCCTGCCATTGTATGGAATCCAAACTCCAATAAGTGCCGTACGTATTAGTTGTGCCCAACTATGTTGGAATGTGAGATGTAAGCATTTCAGCTATTTCTGTATTTTACTTGAAAACCCTAGACCCTATTATAATACAATCGGATTTCCTATCAAATGTTTTAGTTAGCGTAAGGTAAAAACTTACCCATGTTTATTTGTGGGGAGTCTTACGTGATACTTTTGTTTTCAAAGGTTTTCAAAGTTAAGCAATCTAACCGTTTACTCACACCAGACCCATGTCTGACCCAAGTGTTTATTTTCTGTTTTATTAAACTCTTGGGTACTCAATATTGTATTGAGTAGTCGAGGGATTCAGGTTAGCTTTGACGAATTCTGGAGGAGATTTGGAGCAGGTGGCTTCAGCGTGTAGATATATTATGGTGTTTCCGCTGTGTTTGTATTGAGTCTGTATCTCTGTGATGTTTGAGATGTATGATAGACAGGTGTTTATAACTATCTAATATGAGATGTATAAGTTGTATAACTCTGATGTATATGATACTATGTAATATTTTATGTGATATATTATATTTCATTCGTTCCGTTGTGAGTATCTGATGTTGTTGTTCTTCCTTCTTTTCTTTCTTTTCTTCTTCTATCCCTTTCTTTCTTAATTCATGATACGTCTTTCTGGTGGTAGAAAGCCGGGTCGTGACAAAAATAATACAATAAACATATTTTAATCAAAATAGACATAAGAGTGGTTTAAGTTACATGTTGCAAGATGAATAATTAAAGCATGAGGTAAATCATACAAAGTCTAATATATCAATGACATAAATTAATTTAAATTAGAGAATTTCCTTTGGATGTGGCCAATAAATCACACATTGAATGTATAAAGACTCATGGATCTAATTGAATAATCTCTAGAAATTGCAATGATATGAAGAGAACCTTTGTATTTATTTTATTTGATGCTTGAATTGTTTAGGGAGTTTATTTTTTTATTTCATTTATGAAGACATGAATTTTAAGCCATTAGAGGTGATGAGGAGAGCAAGAGAAAAAGGAAATGGATTTTTTCAGGAAAAATGAATCCCTACAGAAAATGAATTAGTGGACAAGTTTTAATTGAAAAAAATGAAACTTTTCTCATTCTTTTAATTAAAACTTCTCTAATTAATTCCCTTCTCTCTCCACTCCTCTCTCTTTACATGGTAAGGCCAAAATTACTTTCCATCAAATGACATAAGATTTCTATAAATTCTTTATGTAACTATTTTTTATTTATACCCGTTTTAAAAATACATCAATATTGTATATTGATGTACACAAAAATAACTTTTATATATGCATTTAAATAACTGTAGACAACTTCCAGACATTAAATAAATCAAATAATTAATATTTCTCAAGTATTAATTGATTTATAACATTTTATAAATTAATTAGATCATGTGGTTTTCAAAGAGTTTATCATTACGGCTGGGCTACTCAATGGTATAAATTCATTCAGCAATTAATATCGAACAATTCAAATATTAATGTTCATGCATCACCTTTTCTAGTGGTGTAACATTTTGGTTGAATTTATCGCTTACACGTCTTTTAGGTAAAATCCAATTTTATTATTATAAGCGATACCTGGTAGTAACGATTATTTACGTCAATTCACTTAGTTAAAACTTTATCACATTAGGACTTATGGAATTTTATTTTGGTCAAAACTCCAACATTATCCACATTCCATAGTTATCTAATAATATCAGTACGTAATCTCATGGTGCCCCCTGTAGCCATGAGTAATACACTTTCCAACATTTGAAGAGCGTTATGTACTCTAGTTTAACAAGATGTATCAATATCCGGTCTCGATACACCTTGACTAGGGATATTTAAAACGGTATGTTTATTTTATCATGATACATCGCTAATAATTACAATACATTGTAATTGTTATCATAAAACATACCATTTATGGATGTTCTACTAAATATAATTAAATTAATTAATTAATATAACACATTATATCAAGTATATAATATAAGGAAAACACTTTTTATTTCGAACAAGATTGGTTATCGAGTTAGATATATGTGACAAATTACATAATTGCCTCTAGAGCATAGCTCTAACTCTATCATATTACGCTACCCAACATTTGGAGAGCATTACGTACTCTAATTTCAACGGACATATTGATATACAGTCTTGATACATCTTAACTAGGAATATTTAAATGGTATGCTTCATTTCATTATGATAAATTTCTCATGGTTACAGCAATTTGTAACTACTATCACAAAACATACAAACTATAGATTTTCTATTAAATATACTTTTAATTGGTAACTTATTTATTTATATAATAATGCAACAAGTATATAATAGAAAAAAAGCACCTTTTATTTTGAAAAATATTGGTTATCGAGTTAGATATATATAACAAATTACATTACCCTTAACTCTATCAATATCCCACTTGCACTTTGGGCCAATTATGGAATCTCTATCCCATCCCTTCGATCAATTTGATGAGAATAGATTGAGTTAGACCCTTCGCGAATGGATCTGCTATGTTGTTTTAATTATCTACTTGGTTAATTAACTCACTTCGATGCTAATAAACTACCTTTATAATGTTTAACTATTCAGAGTATGTTTATTGACTTCTAGTGAACTTTTATCATTACTTTTTATCATATGACAATCATGTAGTATTTGTAATACTTTGGAATCACTTCTATCTTAGTCATACATTTATGCACTTATATTTATACATTTTATCATAGCGTTATTCAAGGCGGTGTACTTAGCCTTTTTTGTTGAATCAACCATAATGTTTCATTTGGAACATTTCTAACTTAAAACTTCTAAATTAAGATTTGAACATGAATTAAATATTGACATATTATACTCAGCATCACTTATGTAGTTTGAGTCCAAACATTTCTTCACAAGGAGTTCCTTGTTTCTATAAATAGTTCTCCAGTATTTAATACCCGAGAATACTCAAAACTACCATTTAGTGATCTTAATTGGGTTTGATATTTGCTTCAAGTATCAAATACTTGAGTAATTTATGATATTGCAAACAATACATTATATGTGATAATTCTTATTGCTAAAGAATATTGAATCTACCTTATATGTTCCTTATTAAACAATTTAATGAGGTGTCTTTGCATATCATTTAAGACATTCCTAACATCTATTATACTTAATATAAAAGATATGTAACGACCCACCTTTTCGACCCCCCGAATGTCGACACTAATGCATCCACGATTTTCATGTACCAAGCACAAGAGTACCATAAAGACAGATTGTTAGGGTGAAATAAAAGAAAAGGAAACAGAACAAGAAAGAAGAGAACAAAATATTATAATCTCACAGTAGAACGATAACATATAATATCAAAAGGCAGTACAAACCGTTACTCTAAGATACATAGAATTTCAGAGTTACAATTCTAAATACTATGATTAAGCTGGAAGTTATAACAACCTATCCTTACAATTGCTGATATATACATAATAGTAATGCAATAGAAATAAAAATACGATGGTAGGCGAAATATCTAGCTCGTCTCCTTAAGCTTTAATGAACATCAACAAAAACCTGCCTTTCTCAGACAACTCGAAGGAGCACCCATGGAAATAAGGGAAATATAAAACCACGAGTCAGACATAAGTCTTGTATGAGAAACTCAAGAAATATGCGGCTGACATATAATAGTACTTTCGAGACCGCACGGAATGCTGTAACGGTTATCCTTTCAAAAGAACCACCATCTAATAAATACATATGGTGATATAATAGATAATGTCTAGGATGTTGAGTATAAATCAGAAAATAGCTATCAAGAGTGAAGTCACGTAGGTTAAGTCTCATAAACGAGTAAACACACAAAGCACATTTAATCACACAAAGCATTATTAAGTCACATAAGCACGATTAAGTCACATAAGCGACTTCTAATCCCTTTTGTATTTAACTAATCCTTTTATTAATTAGAACCTCTTTTATTATAAAACTTCTTTTATCTAATAAAACTTCGTTTATCAATTTCTACTATTCATTTGTACTCTTTTAATACTTCAAAAAGTATTCACATACTTATCTCAAATGGTATAAGTATATTCACAAATCTTTAATAAGATTTCTTACTTTAAAATATAATCAAAGAGGTTAAAAACAAATGTTACCTAAACGTTGTTACTACAAACCCCTTCTCTTTTATAAGTAAAATCTTTAATTTTCAATTTCTTTCCAAAAAATTCCATACTTTTTATTACCTTTAAAATATCCATTTTAAAAGATCTAATTACATTCACAAATCGTTTTCAAAGGGTTTAAGATGAATGTTACCTAATCATTGTCCCTACAAACCCAAAACCATTTCACTTATAATTATATTTAAAACATTCTTTTCAAAGATCTGATTATACTAATAAGTACAATAAAAAAGGGTTAAAGACAAATGTTGTTAACACATTGTCACAACAAACCAAAAAATCATTTTATACTTATCATTATCTTATAAAACATTTTTTAAATATCTAAGTACATCTACACTTATTAAACATGGTAATATACTTTTAATAACTTTACAAAACCATTTATTATAACATAAGTGTTATAATCTAAAACTATGTCTCATCCTTTTTCAAAATACTTAACTTACTTTTCTAAACTTATATATACTTTGAAAAATACATATAAATAAGTTTTAAATATCAATGTAAAATATTACATAAAAATAACTAATTTATAATTTGACAAAAATAAATAAGAAGTTTTATAAAACCCTTTTACTTTAAAAATCCATAAATAATTATTAAAAATATATTTTACCTTCAAACTAACTTTAAAATACTGAAAAAATAATAGAAAACAGCGCTAAAAAGATTACAAAAATACTAAATTTAAATATCACTTTAAGACACTTAAAACCTCAAGCAACTCACTACAACATTTATAAAGGCGGTTGAAAATCCTTGATAAATAACAAAGTAGAAAAGCACGAACTTTGCGACCAGTTTTCACCACTTAAATTAACGATTTAAGATTTGAAATTTTTAATGTAAATAGTACACTTAGGGTACTTAAAATCATTAATAGAAACCCCTAAGAATAATTCCAATTCATTTATAAAAATTCCAAAAAATAAGATATCTTTTTGAGTATACAATAAGAGAACCTGGCGGACTGGTAAAGTCCTAAGGAGAATTAAGTTGTGCCTGTCCACTTAACCTCATGGCACCTATAATCCCCGGGTACTATTTTTTGTGAGAAGTGTGTAAAGGCATGCCTCGAACCTGGGTCTGTTACCAGGCCTAAGCACCCTTTCCATTACGCCACACCTATGAACAAAATGCAAAGAAACCCCTAAGGATGTCTTTCAAATTATTTACAAAATTATCCAAAAACAAGGTATTTCAAAGTGCTCATATAGCGACCTTCTTCTCGCTATCACTTTTTACAACTTTGTTTCACAAGTAATGAATGATTTACACTTCCATATATCTCCAGTAATAAGTAATCTTATATTAATTATTAAAAATGCAAAGAAGCCCCTTGGATGTCTTTCAAAGTTGACTTTGAAATCGCCGAACACAAGGCATTTTCAAAGTTCATCCATAGCGACCTTTTCGCTTCTAACTCTCACAAGTGCCAATCCTATATTCTTAAGATCTTTTATTAGTCTAGGGTTGGCGTTCTTCTAGATCGTATATTTCCTAATGTAGTACCACTATCCAAAGAGAAAAGCCCTACTATTAAACTTCTGCGGAGATGAATAATAAGGAATGTCTGCTATATGCTTCCAATCACGGCTACGTGTACAGTTCTCTAAGAAATGTGCGATCAAAGAATTGAGGATTAGTGCATAAATTCCATTTTTGGAATGCTCAAGTGTTAAGGTCATCTTGCTATGGGCACATAAATGCGAGTCCTCTTGCTCCAGTACTTTCCTCCTACTGCTCATTATCTAGAGTGACTTCCATACTTATTGTTTCACAATTTCTATAACTTTCAAAATCAATTCCTTGGTGCCCTTTACACCTAATAATGTGTAGAGAACAACCAAAATATATCATATCAATATATTCCCAAACAATCACATTGAACAAGATTAAACATACGGGGATTTAAGGTGCGCTCATGGCGACTATTGCTGTACAAACCATTCCATATCCATTCCAGATTCAAAATACAATCCAAACAACCATTTTAACATCAATTCAAGGCCACACCATATGTTATAGAAGGTAATAGGAGTTATTTTGTACAATATAAAGTTGACATTTACTTTCAAAAGCAAGGAGTCCAAAGTTTATAACTTTAATTAGTTAATGTCACTTTACTTTATATTTATACACACATATATACACACAAGATGGTGAGATAACTCACCCAAACCCAAGCCTACATTAAGCTCAAACATACAAGAACAAATAATCACTTCCTACCATCACCCAAAAGTCTAAAGATCCAAACTTTAGCACAAATAAACCAATGCAAGGTCTCCCCTTCCCCTTAGACTTTAGATCCATGCTTCCTAAGTGTTCTAAGGTGTTGGTGAGAGTTTGATGGAGTTTGGAGAAGATTTGAACTAATTAGAGAAAGATTTGGTAAGAACAAAGTGGATTGGTGCTAATCCACCTATACCATTTTTATTCTTTTATTTCTTTTTGAGCTTTTGTGAATAATGAAAGTGTTAATGGACCCTTAGCCCCCTTTTTAACCAGCAACAAAGAACCTCCCTCGTCTCCTTTGCACACTTTTCACATATGCCACTTTACACCTCACTTTCATATGAAAATATCTCCTTCCTTTCACACTTAACCAGTTAATTTTTAGAAGCTTCTTTTTAATTTTTACACAAAATATTTTTAGTTTCTTATTACCTCAATAATGATTAATTAGACAAGCACAAAAAGTTCGAATAACTTCCATGGAGAAAAAAGCTGTTTCTCGATAAAACGATTTTCGGTTATTTTATCAGTATTTCATCGAACTATATATTTTTCTAAAAAAGGTTGACCATCAATGGTTATAAATTAAAAGGGGATATACAAGATTATTAAATTATTTTTATCATATTTAATCCAAGAGTCAAATATTTAAATAACTCAGATATTTAATACGAAGTATTCGAAATTTTAGGTCGTTACATTCTCCTCCACTTAAACATTTCATCTTCGAAATTCCAACACGAGTAACAAAAGAAAATAGTCACAAAGTAATACTTAATATTATTTAAAATCATTAGCAAACAAAACTCACGGTTTGCTCAAGTTAAAAAATCATCTTATTGCACAAGAACGATAAATACTCTACTAAGTGCATGTTACGCTCAACAGCCTCAGGTGATTACTTATGCGATTATTCATGCTACCACATAACGAATCGAAGAGTCTTCACCTAAACTCTTCATAAGCCTACAAAATATAGTATGCAAATACTAAAGCCCGTACACTATGCATGGATCATCTGTACGAAATATCCAATCTGATCACTTGCTTGATCGCACAAATTTCAATTCCAAACTAGTATAGTTCACTTGACCTCTTTAGTATGGACTCCAATCAGGTTCCTTGATTAGGAACCTCTGTCTTTCTTACATAGCCATATACTATAACAAAAATATTAAGATCATATCAAGAATCCATATCAAGTATTCACCGTCGACAATCGACTGAAAAATTATAACTCAAACCGATGTGACAATCGAGTGAAAATATTTTTTATAAGCCTTGTGCAGCAAACAAACATACATAATTTTTATTATATATATATATCCACTTATATACACAACCATCAGCATGTGACAATCCATCGATATATCAATTCGTGATATTTCTAAGTAAGCAAAGTATGGAACAATAAGTATATAAACATTGTTATATAATAATAGACCAGCAAAGTACCATTCACCAATGCCCAAAGTTCACATCCTGAAATGAAGAAATAGACTCCTTGAATCCAATCCCAATCCTGAAGTTGCTAACTTTCGAACTACATTACTATCGATGATCAAATCAAAGCAAAATGATGTGAATTATTGCTTGAATTTTTGGGGTTATTATAAGGGGAGGGTGGCTTAATATGAGAAGTAAGGAAGAGTGCAAAAAATGTTTGCATGGTGAGAGTTAGCAAGATTATAGAAGAGAGGGACTAAGGAGCGAAATGGGGATTAAGATCTATTTATTTCTCTTACCATTTCTCTCTTTTGATTTCAAAATTCCTTCCCTCTCTACCATCATATAGTTGACCTTAATATGCTGCCCTATAGCCGCCTATACAAGCCCCTTATGGGCATCAAGACCAACCCAAGCCCATATAATAATTGCTACATTAAAATCAAATTGAAAGGTGCACCAATATCATATATCGATCAGTATATTTATAACTATTATAAATATACTGTTTAATATTATTCAGCACATCAAATAAAAATTATAATTAATAGTTCATAAATATCAATTGATTTAATTAATTTATAACAATTACAAATTAATAAAATCGAATGGTAAAAGGAACATTCAACGTTTCGGTTGTGTGACTCTTATCATTAAATTTGGTTACCGATTAATATCAAACAAATTGAATATTAACGTTCACACTTCACTTAGTAGGTGGTATGACATTATTGCCAAATTTATCACTTACATGGTATCGCTAAATTCCAATTTTACTTTATTAAGCATTACTTGGTAGTGACAATTATTTACACCAATTCTCTTCATCAAAACTATATCACTTTGGAATTACAGAATTTAGTAATTGTCAAAATTCCAATTTCGTCCATATTCAACTCTATAGTCCAAACATAAAGTCTTTAGTTCAGCGATAACAGTTATTATTAACTAAACTGCTATGGCTAAAGACATTGACTTTGAGTCGACTTCAGGTGATGTGATACTAACTTCATATAATTTAAGAGACGAATCCTCTCTTGAATAATGTTTTACTTCCAATGCTTTCACTCGACCCAACTATAGTAGTTCGATGGGTGTCTTGCCATAATTTAACTATATTTAAAGCGAAGCTTCCACATTGAAAATAAAACGTATTCTCAAGTCAAGAGAAATGTGTAATAGTTTCACAACGATATTTTCTATTTGACCTTAGTTATATTAACCAGTAGAAAAGTATCGAGCGAATCATTCCACAATTATCTAATAATTATCAGTACGTAACCCTTTGGTATCCTTAGCAGCCATTAGCAATAAACTGTCCAACATTTGGAGAGCGTTGTGTACTTTCGTCTTAATGAATGTATCTATATCCAGTCTAAACACATCTTGACTAGGAATATTTAAAATGGTATGTTTAATTTCATTATGATAAATTACTCATGGTTACAAAACTTTTTAACTACTATCACAAAACATACAATTTATGGATTTTCTATTAAATATACTTTTAATTAATTATGTAATTGTTTATATCATAATATAACAAGCATATAATATAAAGAAAACACCTTTTATTTCGAACAAAATTAGTTGCCGAGTTAGATATATGTAACAAATTGCATAATTGTCCATAGAGCATACCCCTAACTTTATCTATCCTTAAGGTCATTGTAAAGTATTCCTTAAAGCCATCAAAGCTATCCTGAAGAGTCATTCAAAACCATCGTGAACTGTTCCTTAAAGCCACCAAAGCTATTGTGAAGAGTCTCTCGAAACATTGTAATCTGTTCCTTAAAGCCATCAAAGCTGTCATGAAAAATCTCTCAAAAGCATCGTGAAATGTTCCTTAGAGCCACCATGAAATAAATCTCGAAGCCCTCGTAAGATATTCCACCAGGCCACTCGTGAGTTAAAAGGTAGATGACCAGTGCCTCGTGATATAAACAAAAAGCTTCATAAATGAAACTAAATCACCACCGCTCATCCATACTAGGTGACACATAGCAAAAATCCAAATGCTAGAGTTTTCTATAAATAGATATATACCTCCTTAAAGAGGGAAGATTTTTGGAAATGTATCTTCTTCTTTATTTTCATTTTTTCTTGGCATAAATAAAAATCTTTAACAAAGATCATTATTGGCCAATTGGGCCAATTCGATTTCATGACTTAATAAACAAGGACTCATACAAATGATAATTTGCATAATGACTTCTTGTGACTTCTTGTGATCCCATTGTTAGCATACTTGATTAGAACTTATATCCTACTAAAGTGCCTTTGTTCTCTTGAAGCTAGGAAAATCGAATTGACCCAATTGTAGTACTAACACGAAGTGGTGCTTTCATTAAGAACTCGAATTCATGGACTATTTGTGAACTCGCCAACAATCATTCTTACACAATGGGAAAGTTATCTAAGAAAGTGAACTTTCAATTTCAAGAGGAGATAATGCATCTTGTCAATCTTGAAGACAATGTAGTTCCCTAATTTAATATAGACAATGCGGAAGTGGAGCAAGCATCCACTTCGAAGGAAACGCCTAAGGAAAAATAAACTCCAAGTTCTGAAAAGAAAGTTGGTATTAGAACCTCTCCTGTTGGATTTTAATGATAACAATTATACAATTATATGCCAAAGAACTTCTAAGCTAACTTGCAGGTACATGAGTATCAAAAAAGAAACAAATAAACAAATTGAAGACATAGGTATATACATGGAGATACAAGAAGAGATAAAATAATGAAGCCAAGATGACGATGACAAACAAAGTTATATTAATCATAGTATTTTGTGTCTAGAAGTATATAATTTTAAAATCTCTTTAAATTGGTATAAACACACACACAATCAAAATATTTTATAAAAGCAATGCAAGTTTTCAAAAATGCATAAAGCAAGAATCGAACTCGGATCATTGGTGCACATATATTGTAAATGAAAATTAAGCTTTCAAAAATGCATGGTGCAAGACTCGAACCCGGGTCACTAGTTTAGAAAGAAAGTGATCTAACCAACTTAGTTAAGATAACTTTTATTTTTAAACAGAATTCAATCGACTGAATCTGTATTCTTTGAACTATGTTCGCTGATACTAGTCAATCAACTGAATTATTCAATTCATTCAACTAACCATGTATTCAGTCTACCGAATAAAGAATTTTAGTCAATTGAAACTACTGTTTTGTACAATTTTCTGTCTTGAAATTTTTTACTGTCATTTACTCAACTGAATTACTTTGTCTAGTCAACTGAATGTCACAACTGTCATTTTTATTTTAAAATACTGAACGGATCATCTTCCTCTTGAAGAGTCACTTCCACTCGTTAATGGTTGTAACTCTTCTAATGGTTATCACTCTTCACAAAATAGTTCAACCATTCATTCTTTATATAAAGAAATCTCCATTCTTGAATTTACAAATTAATCTACTACTTTCTATCTACAATCTTGTTTGAATTCACTGATCAGTCAAAATATTCAATTGCTTTCTATTTGACCACTTGATCTAACAAATCGATTTCTATAGTGATCAATCTACTTCTATTTTCTTCACGAATACACATTATACCATTAAAAAGATGAGGAAGAGTGTACATATTGGCTCATTTGTGCTATTCAAAGAGCACACAAAGTCATAAACTCAGTTATTTGTATTAGTCGAAGTCCTATTGGAGATCTTCAGACACGAAGTCTTGTTCGACGGCTCAGGCGGTCTGTAATACCTATTCCTTTGGGTTAAGTAAGGATGTCTTTAGTTAAATCCAAAAGGAGTCTGGGATTGGATGTAGAACGGGAAGTTTGAACCAGTATAAAAATCTATGGTACACTTTACTTATTGCAAGTTTCATGCCACCAGTTTGAAATAAGTTTTATTTAGTAGATACAATAATATTACTTGATCTGCATACACTTTCAGTTGGAAAATATGCACAAACTTATTAAAATGTTAGTCTCCCAGAAATCTTCATATACTTCAAAAAGGGAAAGAGAAGTAGGGGAGGAATAAGTTGAATCTTCACGGAGGAGAGTAAAAGAATCGAACTCAGAAAGTAAAAATGTTGGAAAAGGTTCTTTAGTGCCATAGAAAAAGGAGAAAATTTGTTTGCCTCAAAGATCAAATAGGTGTTTGAGATCACCATTTAAATAGTCCACAAGCTCCACTTCATAAAAGCAGTATAAGGCAAAATGGAAAAATTATGAAGCTAATAAGCATATCTGAGAGATCTAGCTAACAAAATAACAAAGGATATGGACGATTTAAAGGGAAAAAGGATGATGGAACATAAGGGTAACAACAACTTTAGGGGAGCACCGTTCATTGAAAAAATTGTGACTATACTCTTACCATCTTATGTTAAAACTCCATCTATCAAGTATGACAGCACAGTCGATCCGTATGATCATCTAATGGCATTTAAAAGCCAAATGGACATGTATGATGCTCCAGGAGTAGTGCGATGCATATTATTCCCAACCACTATCTTTGGAGCTACAGCGAAATTGTATCGGTGCTATAAGGAAAATATGATCTATTTATGAGATAGATTTGCATAAGAATTTTTGGCACAATTTTGCACTTTAAAAGTGCTAATAATTGATGCAAGTGTAATAGCTAACATCAAACAGAAACCTGGGGAACTATGAAGGGATTACTTGAAGCGGTTTGATGTTGAAGCTAATAAGGCCGAGAGAGTAAGCAATAGGGAAAAGCTAATGGTGATGAAGTCTGGATTAATAGAAAACACACCTTTTTGGAAAGAGTTCTATATTGATGGATGCAAAGACTTACATGATATTCACTTTCAAGTTGACAAGTTTGTATGAATGGATGAGATATTTCATAGCAAGAGGAATCGTTGGGAAAAAGGAAACTTTGTGATTCCAAACAATAGTGGAAAATGGGACGAATTTACCAAGGCAAATTCTGTTGAACTAAGCTAGGCCATTCCTTATATATATGCTGTAACTAAGGATGAAATCGATTACCCGATATCCTTCAAGGCAAGAACAAACCCTGAACCAAACAAAGGGGGAGACTATTATGCTTTTCATAAAGTGAATAGGCATAAAACTGATGAATATCAAGTTTTAGCTGGGATTATTCAGAGCATGATCAGGAAATGAGTTCTCAAAGAGTTTATCAATTCGTGGAAGACCACACATTGCAGGCTTGAGTAAAGGGTCAAGGAGTAGGCATGTGAAAGAGGCCAGAACAAGCATATACTCGGTAAGTGAAGAGCCTCCTTTGAAATATTTTAAGGGCTACACCCCAATGTCAGACTTCATGATAACCCTAAAAGAGCTAAGAGGAGTTAAACACCCACATAATGTTCCTACCATGATAACAACTCAAATTCGGCTTTTGCTGTATCCAAGACTCCGGTAGACACTGGAAGCATGGAAAATTTCATCTTTTAGAATGCCTTTGAACAAATGGAGATTCCAGAAGAGAAGGTCGAGCCAATCCTAGAACCAACTTTAGGTTCAATAATAAAGGATCTACTTCAGTTGGCCAAATCAAGCTATTTGTTCAAATTAGCACTCCACTATACTCGAGGATGTTTGAAACCCTGTTCGTAATCATAGACCAACCTTCATATTATATTGCATTCTTCGGAGACCAACACTGGATGAAATTGATGCCTTTGTTTCACCAAAACATATTTTGGTTAAATTCCTTTGTAAATCTGGATGTGGAACCATTCCTGGAGAGTAATTTAGCTCGCATAAAATGTATTTTGAAACACTTGAACATTATACTAAAGTGGGGTAATCTTGTTATGGACCTTATTTATATAGCTATAACCAAAATAAAATGCCCTTGCGTATCAATCCTCAGGAAATAATATCCAAGGTGAATAAGTCACCACTTCAACCAAAGACAAATCAAGTCATCGACAAGAAGACTAAATTAAGAAAGAGGAAAATTAAGCGTGAAGAATTAAACTAAGTTATTCAAGAGGAAAGTGAAATCTCAAAAGAAATAGTACCAGACATGGATTCTAGGGATAGACAGGAGAATGGACAATCGATGGATGACCTAGAAGACATAAAGTTAGATTCTCAAGATTCTACCAAGATCGAGAAAATAGGCAGGGGGTTGAAGAAAGAAACAAGAGAGAAAATGATTTCATTTTCACAATCGAGTACGGATATATTCGCATGGGCTCACATTGAGATGGAGGGAATTAACCCAGCTATAATGTCTCATGCACTCAACATTGACCCTAAATTTGTTTCAGTAAGACAGAAGAAGAGGCTATTTGACAAAATTTGAATTCAAACACTAAGGAGGAAGTGAAGAGGTTACTAGAGAACAGATTCATCGTGAAAGTCTTTTACCCAAAATGGTTGACAAATCCAGTGTTAGCTAAGAAGTCTAACGGAAAATGGAGAACATGCATCGACTATACAGACCTAAATAAAGCATGTCCGAAGGATTGTTATCCACTTTCTAGAATTAACCGGTTAGTTGATGTTGCTAGTGGTCATAAATTATTGTCTTTTATGTATGCCTACTTGGGCTACAACCAAATCTAATATTTAAGACCGATGAGGAGCATACTAGCTTTGTAACGGACTGGAGAATGTATTTGTACAAAGTGATGCCATTTGGATTGAAAACACAGGAGCAACATATTAACGGCTTACGAATAGAATGTTTAGAGACCAAATAGGGAGAAACATGGAAGTTTATGCGGTCACGTGGAAGATTTAGGGGAAATGTTTGACATATTAAGAAAGTATAAGATGAAATTAAAATTGCAGAAGTGCTCTTTTGGAAATCAGTCCGTTAAGTTTTTGGGGTACATTGTAAGCGCAAGAGGAATTGAAGCTTATCCTGACCAAATAAAGGCCATTAGGAAAATGGCACCACCAAAGACATGCAAGGTGGTAATGGGACTAAACGAATGTATGAAGCCCTCAATCGATTTATATCCAAGGCAACAGATAAGTTTACTCCTTTCATTGATACAATTAGGAAGAAGAAAACCATCACATGGAAAGAGGAATGCCAAAAAACTTTTCAAGAATTACAAGATCATCTAGAGAAGCCACTGATACATTCAAGCCCTATGAAAGGGGAAAACTTATTCTTGTATATGGTTGTCTTAGAACATGCAATCAACTCGGTGTTGATGATAGAAGGAAACAGAATTCAATTCCTAGTTTATTATATAAGAAAAAAGTTAAAAGATGCTGGAGCTAGATACCCAGTTATAAAGAAACTAGAATATTGCATATTATTGATAACACGAAAACTATGGTCATATTTTCAAGTGCATCTGATAAATGTTTTGACTAATTAACAACTAAGGCGGGTCCTTTGCAAACCCAAGGTATTTAGAAGATTGGTGAAAATAGGTATGGAGCTTAGTCAATACGACATTGAGTATTTACCCTGGACGTCGATTAAAGGACAAACCTTAGCAATCTTCGTTACGGAATGCATAAGATTTAATAAAGAGCAACTAGAAAAAAAAAGAAACTCAAAACAAAATGGCAGCTATATGTAGATGAGGCATCAAATGAACAATGTGCCAGAGCGGGCTGTGTTGCGATTACCCTCGATGGACATAGACTACATTACGCCACGAAACTGGGTTTCTCAACAACCAACAACGTGGCCGAATATGAACCCATGATTGCAGGATTAACTCTAGCACGACAATCCCAAGGATTGAGATATTCAGCGGTTCACGACTAATGGTAAATTAGCTAAATAAGATATTTATACCAAAGATGCTAGCCTAGCCCGATACATTAAAAGAATCCATGAGATGCAAATCATGTTCAAAGAATTTCCATACATCAAATACCAAGAGAAAAGAATGTACAAACAGACTCCTTGTCAAAATTAGCAAGCTCCTAAGGAGCTCCTGAAGTCAAAATCATTCTAGTTGGATTCTAGCAAAACCCATCATTGAAGAAGGGAAAAAAGAGCTAAGTAATGAAGCTTTGGTTTTGACTAGGTCACTGCTTTGGCAGCCATCAAACAACAAAGAAAGTCCTTAAGAAAACAACGATGGCAATGTAGCCTTCGAAAGGACAAATGCTCATGAAAATTGATAATACGGACAACTGAATGATATCCTCAGTCGAATATCTAGAGAAAGGGTTGTTACCCAAAGAGAAAAGAGAAGCATGAAAATTAATGTATCAAGCTCCTTCATATACCATAATTGATGGGGTATTGTAGAGGAAGGGGTATTCAGTGTCTTACTTGCGGTGTGTCATACTAGAAATAGGGGCAAAGTTGTTAAGAGAAGCTTATGAGGGATTTTGTGGAGATCATTCTAATGGGATAAAGCTAGCAAAGAGGGTCATGAGACAAGGATACCGTTGGCCGTGAATGACAGAAGACGCCATGAATTACGTGAACAGGTGCAAGAAAGGTTAGAATTTTTTTTAGAATACTACAACTTTCTCCAAGCAATTTAACTACTATCGCTAGCCCTTGGCCCTTCAATGTATGAGAATTGACTTGATTAGACCACTTCCTATCTCGAAGAGGGAGTAAAATTCATTATGGTAGCCATTGATTACTTTACTAAGTGGGTAGAGACTGAACCGTTACCAAATATAACTACTGGAAAAGTGTTGAATTTTGTTATAAAAAATTAGTCATCAAGTTTGGGCTTCCGAATAAAATAATCTCTGACAATGGGACTCAATTCAAAAGCAAACAGTTTACTTGTTTCTATGAAAAGAATGGAATAGTAAAGAGTTTATCATCAGTAGCACATTCAAAAGCCAATGGACACACGGAGGAAGCCAATAAGACCATTAAAACATCTGGGAAACGTAATTAGGAAAATCTAAAGGTAACCAGGTTGAAAAACTCCCTCTTGTCCTATGGTCCTACCGAACTTCTATAAGAACAACTACTAGGCATACCCCATACTCTCTAACATATGGATTCGAGGCGATACCGCCAGTCAAAATCAAAGTCCCATCGTGCCGGCAAATCGCTTATGCTTATGAAACAAATCAAGAGATAAAGAAAGAATCACTCGATCTACTCAACGAATTAAGAGATCAAGCTGCTATACATACAACTGAGTATCAATGAAGGATCTTTAAGTATTAAAATTCTAAAGTGAAAGAAAGAGCATTCAAAAAGGGTGACTTATATTAAAAAGATTGATGGCGAATACAAAAGACCCTGCAGACGGTCCATCGGGACCTAACTGGGAAGGACCACTAGTCATTCACGAAGTTATTCCTCCAGGAACCCATCGCCTAAGCAGACCCGTTGGAAACATAATATCAAGGACATGAAATGTCTAGCATTTGAGACCATACTTTACAATATTGGATGAATAAAGTGATTACCAAAAAAATCGTGCCTAAATAATAGCCCTCGGATTGAGATGCCTTATGTCTAACTTAGTTTCTAACCCGACGAGGTTGGTAAAATTCATTAAACAGAAGCACCCCTCATGCCCAGAAGTGCACAAAAGCCTTTGGTCCCGCCACAAGACCTGGCTAAAGCAACCATTTAAAGATTGGTGGTCAATTAAGCATTTGATCCCACCGCCAGGTTTGGTCAAAGCACCCATCCAAGGGAGATGGATGAGAAAGCCTTTGGTCCCGCCTCAAGGCCTAGCTAAAGTAACCATCCAAAGAGTGGAGGCCAAATAAGCCTTTGATCTCCCCATCGGGCTTGGTCAAAGCACTCATCCAAGGGAGATGGAAAAAAGCTTTTGGTCCCATCGCAAGGTATGGCCAAAGCAACCATCAAAAGGTGGTGGCCAATTAAACCTTTGATCATGTCGTCATGCCTAGTCAAAACACCCATCCAAGGGAGATGGATGAAAAAGCCTTTGGTCTCAATGCAAGGCCTGGCTAAAGCAACCCTCTAAAGGATGGTGGTCAATTAAGCTTTTGATCTCACCGTTGTGCTTGGCTAAAGCATCCATCCAAGAGAGATGGAAGAAAAAAGCCTTTGCTCCTACCATAAGGCATGGCCAAGACAACCATCCAAAGAGGAGTGGTCAATTAAGCCTTTGATCTCGCCATCGGGTCTGGTCAAAGCAGCCATCCAAGGGAGATGGAGGAAAAAGTCTATGGTCTCACCACAAGGCCTAGCCAAAGTAACCATCTAAAGAGTGGTGTTCGATCAAGCCCTTGATTCCTCAACCAGGCCTAGTCGAAGCACCCATCCAAAGAAGATAAACAAAAGAATCTACTAATAAAGAAGAAGGATGCAAACTTTTTTCCAAAACCAACCACAAGATGCGTATCAAACAAAACCACTAAAGAATCTTTTCGCAAAATAGACTATCCAGAAACAAAGAATGTCAGAATAAAGTTCAATAAAATGCGATTCCTAGAGTGCATTCAACAAGGCAAAATAAGCTTATTTAAGCTAAAGCATAAGTGAAATCTTAATAAAAAAAAGGAGGGCGGATGTTATACCCCAAAAAATTTCCAAAGAATGGAAGTCAGATTAGCAAAGGTGTTGTTAAAAGATGGAATATCATGTCTATCGTGTGATAATCCTCAAGGTTGCAGTGTGATAATTTATGGAGTCATCGTGATATGATAGGAGAAACAATTGTATAAGAACCTTCATAACCATCATGAAATACTTCTTATAGCCTTCGTGAAGCAAGATGTCAAAGTCATCGTGAACCATTCCTTAAAGTCATTGGGAAATGAGATATTAAAGCCATTATGAAGTACTTTTTAGAGCAATCATGAAATGAGGCACTAAAGCCATCATGAAGTATTCCTTAGAGTGATTGAGAACTGAGATATTAAAGCCATCGTTAAATGAGATGTTAAATCTATCTTTAACTATACTTTAGAGTACTCATCGTGAAAATAGACTTGGAAGCCATAATAAGACAAGTTATTAAGACATCTATCTTAAAGAATCACTCAAAGGCATTGTGGATCCTTCCTCGTGGCCATCATGATGAATTCCTCAAGGTCTCTGTAAAGTGTTCCTTAAAGCCAACAAAGCTACCGTGAAGAGTTATTCAAAACCATCATGAAATGTTAAAGCCACCAAAGCAATCCTGAAGAGTCTCTCAAAACCATTTTAAAGTGTTCCTTAAAGCCATTAAAGTTATCGTGAAGAATCTCTCAAAACAATCGTGAAATATTGCTTAGAGACACCATGAAAAAAAATTTGAAGCCCTTGTTAAGTATTCCTCCATGCCATCGTGAGTTAAAAGGCAGAATGAACAATGTCTCATGAAGTAAGATAATGCATCCATCAGGATATAAACATAAAGCTCCATGAAAGAAACTAAATTTCCACCGCTCATCCATGCCAGGTGACACGTGGAAAAAATCCAAAGACTAGAGTGTTCTAAAATTGACATGTACCACCCTAGAGAGGGGCGATTGTTGGAAATGTACCTTCTGCCTCATTTTCATTTTTTTTCTTAGCACAAATAAAAGGCTTGAACAAAGGTCATTAATAGCTGATTAGGAAAATTCAATTTCATGACTTAATAAACAAGGACTAAAACAAATGATAATTTGCATAATAACTTCTTATGATCCCATTGTTAACACACTTGACTAGGAATTCTATCCTACTCAAGTGCTTTTTTTCCTTCAAGCTAAGCGAATCGAATTGACCTAAATTTAGTACTAACACATGTTATTTCACAATAAAACGTTCCCGCCTAAAGTCAATGTTAGCAATCCATGGACATTAATCAAATCAAACTGATGAAGAATGCATGGCAACATCCAACTGATAAGGAATAATATGAGACAATAATGACAGTAATCCATATGACGCCTTTTTTCTATAAAAGAAAAGGCACCATGGTAGAGAAAGGGATTAAACTTTTTGCTCATAGAATTATATCTTGTCAAAATTGTACTACTATTAAATTTAGAGCTTGTACTAGAAAAGAAACAATCTAAAGAGAACGATTTGTCTCGTAGATGTAGGATTTTTTAATATTCAAACCACATAAATTTTCGTGTCTTTTACTTTTTAATACTTTATTTTTAATTTTCAATGCTAGTTTTTTTAAAATTTTAAATTAGTTGAGATAAGCATTTTAACAAACAGTTAACATGCAAACCTCATAATCATGTAAGTTTAAGCAAAATAATACTTCCCCAATGGCAGTTTAAACTAATTTAAACTTGCTAATTCCTGGTTATGTAAGAATACAACAACGTAATTACTTCAATAATTAAGTTGCTGTTGTGAGATCGAATAATCTCATCGATGTTTTGGTGCTAGTAGGAGGGCAAGCACCCAATAAATTTTTTCCCTAAAATTCCCTTTTACCTAAACACCACCACATCTCTACTTAACAAAATGCAACCTACAAACTCCTCTCCCTCTCCCCCAAAAGCGGATGATCTAGTTGCTAAAACCAAAAATAATCATCACACCTTCTCACTCGATCCAATAATAGATCCACCATACTTTATTTCCATTGACCCAATCCTTAAGGCCCTAAATGAATTCAAAATCCAAATCAGTGAAAAAATGACTGATCTTGAAAGGATGGTTGCCTAATATCCTTCACCTAAATAAACCAACCCTATGGTTTTGCAGTTCATCGGCAAAATTTACCAGTTGCGCAAATTATGCAGCAAACGGATAAACATGGCAATCTCACTATTGAGAATGCTGAAGCTGGATTACAGGGCATGGGGGAAAATACAAAAACAAATCCCAAATTAACCCAACATCAAAGAAAAAGAGCCAAATATTTACTACTGGTAAAACTTAGTAATTAGGATGCACAAGACAATGTTCAAGCCACCTCAACCTATATGGGTGGCTCATCACAAGTGAACTCTAAAAATGGGGACACAAGGATGTAAAAAGACCATATTGAGTAGTTAGCACAACTTTTATGAAAATGCAATAAGATAGGGAGAGGAGTGGATGGCTCCTCCCCATTGAGTGATAGAATAACTGAGTTAGACTTCCCTAATAACTTCAAGGTTCCCGCTACTGAAAAATATGATGGAACATCCAATCCGGATGACCAACTACGCACCTTCAAATATCACGTGGATTTTTTAAAGGTGGGGAGCTTTTCTTGATTTAAATTGTTCCCATTATACTTGTCTGGGGCCACATCTAGATGGTTCAGAAGATATGCACCTAAGGATATTCATTCATGGGCACAATTAGCTGTAAACTTCCGTTAGGAGTTTAATGTATGGAGAGAAGTCTCCCCTGATATGAATGCTCTTTTCTGTGTCAAGAATCATGATAATGAAAATGTGAGCAGTTTCATTAAATGCTTCAAATTGAAAGCAACGAGGATTGGCGATACTAGTGAAGAAGTACTACTCATAGAGGCTCACCCAAGAATAAAAATGAATACCTACTTCTGGGATAAGAATGGAAGAAAGCCCTGCAAAATCATGAAGACTTTCTACGAAAGAGCAAGCGGAGAATATACAGGTGGAGGAAGCTCGAGAAGCTGAAGGTATCCCATCTAAAAGAACTGCTCCTATGCAAAATGAAAGGAAGCGGGGATAGATAATTACAACCTTCTTGTAAAGATATAGAGGGATTTAATTTCATGGCTAAAATTCTTATAGCTCACACTCCAAGGCAGATCTATGAGATGATGATAATAGTGGTGGCTTACAATGTTCCCAACAAAGGGAAAAAGCCTAAGTATAATAAAAGGAGAGCACATTGATTCCACAGCATGAACGACCACCATATAGATAACTATCATCTCCTAAAGAATGAAACTAAAAGACTAATCCAGAAAGGTTATCTGGACAGCTTTCAAAAGGACAATACAGTAGCTTCTACACAAAGCCAATATCTAAATCCTTACATGGACCAAGCAAGAAATGCAGGCATTATCATAGGGTCCATTCACGGAGGACCTCAAATGATTGAGAAGCGCAAGAATTTTACGGACAAATATGTCTAAGAGGCATAGGTTGAACATAGAGCAATGTTGTAACGACCCGGAGTTCGATTTTTGAAATATTTAATTAGTTTTAAATATTTGATTTGGGGTTTTTATAATAAAATCTATGTTTCAAATAATTGTCTGATTTTTGTTGACATATTTTTAATTTAATTTATTTGAATTTTCCATAATTTTTAATTTGAAAAATAATTGAAAACTTCCGTTTGACACATTTTATGTCGAACGTTGGTACTTTTGAAATTTAACAAAATTTAACAACCATGTATTTTATAAATATTTTGGGATCGTGTCACATTGTTGTGCGCACTTGTACTTTTATTTTTGTCTTTCGCGATCCGTACATGAATGGAATATTGTGTGTCAGAATACCGTAAATAATTCTTCTCTAAACTTTTTGAAAAAATTCAAATTCAAATCTTATCTTGATTTGATGTGTTGTTTAGCATTTAAGGAACATGTTTAGACATGTTAGTGGCTTGAGAGGGTGGCTTGTTAATGAAATAGGGGACATTTTGATTTTGGGTATAAGTTATGCAACTCCTACTTTTTTCACATCATCTTCTTCCTTTTACCATCGATTTGTTACATTGCATATGTCATCACAACAATTTAGTTCTTTACATCAACGCATCCTTTTACGTCTTGAAAAGAAAAATATACAGGGAGCATATCATCCTCTTTCCTATTTTGTTCCAGTGAACGAAAATTCACTTTTTCTCTCATTCAAAAATAACTACTCCCCATCCATAAATATCTAGCCAAAGTGGTGAACATGAGAGTTTTCCGTCTTAGTCTCTAGTATTTTTAGGAATTGTTCATCGAGGTTTTCATCGAGCGTGGTGGTCAAAATTGCTCAATTACATTAAGGGGAAAAATAGTGTATAAAACTACAAAAAATCATTGCTCTCTATCCGCTTCAAATTGGTCGACGCCGTTCGGGTTGTTGGGTTCATAGAGAGTCGTAGGATTTTTGGTGAAGTTTCAGTGGAAATTGGCGATGGTCACCGACGATGTCGAAAAATTAGGGTTGGGTTAACTTCGTATTCAAGCATCGATCGATGAATTGGAGTTTGGATTCGAGTTTGGGACGTCGATTGGCATTAGCGGCGAGATTTTGGTGGTCCTCGGTGGTTCCTATGGTGGTGCCACATGGGGGAGGACGCAGTTATTCCTAGAGTTCGAAGTGGATGTCGCATTTCGATTTGGAGGTTTAGGCAGCGATGGGTGAAGGGATGGAGTGGTAAGTGATGAGCTTGGAAAGGTGGACTTACGGGTGATGTTGGATAGTCGATTAGAGATTGGAGTCGCGTGTGCACGTGAAAATAAATGCACGATTGAGGCTTCAGGTATTCGAATTGAAGAGGAGGAGAAGAAGATACTACTAGCAGTGGGTCTAGAAATTTATAGGCCGAGCCCATTGCAATTTAGGTGAGGATTAATATATTAAATAATTATGTTAATAATTGTTTAAATATTTGTGATTGGATTAAAAACATGATATCTTGCTTATATGATATCCGTTTCGTGCAAGGATTTTTGCGTTGGACTCGCGTTAATGGGTGGCATTTTAGTGTAATTTGTTGATGGCTTTGGCCAAGTAGAAAATTATAACATATTAAAGCAGACTGAATGTAAATTACGTTATTTTAATTAATAGCGTCGTTTAGATCAATATACCTTAAACGGTGATCTTTATTTGGCCAAATAAACACAATTCTGTGAAGTAAATTGAAGGGTAATTTGGACAACTATTTAGCGAAACACAGTTCCACTAATTAGATTAATTGGCATTTAATTAGCAGAATAAATCACTGTTCTGCTATTTTATAGATTTGGACACCTAATTATATATCGTTAATTGATATGCCACTTTGAATAAGTGTTGTGTTAACTAATGGTGGTTAATTGTTAAATTTATTTACATAGATGTTAATTATGTAAGTACCCGTTATATAATTTGGAAAGTTAAATTAAATGATATGGCAGCTTGCTTAAGTACCATTGTGATTATTATGCCTTATTTGAATTCTTAAAGTTATGGATTTAAATCAACTTCAAATATAAACAATTACAAATTTTTATATAATTAGAATTTTTGTAAAGTGTTTTATATAATAATTATTTTATTAACAATGATTAAAGTTAACTTAACTAGATATTCTTAATATGGCTTAAAATTATTAAGTTATATTCTAAGTACGGTTTAAAGTTATTTATACTTTAATGATATTTAAAGTTATTTTATAATAATTTTCTTTTAATGTTAATTATTAATTAAAAGTCAATTACTATTCAAAGTTAACTATTTTATATTTTGAAGTCATTATTTATTATTATTTTAGATAATATTGTTTAAAAGTTAATTTACTATTTTAGATAATATTATTTTCAAGTTAATATATTATTATAATAATATTGTTTTAAAATTTTGATTTACTATTATATCAATAAGATTCTAAAGGTATTTAATTATTAAGTTCAATCATTATATTATTTTAAATTGTTTTAAAGTTATTATTATATTATTATAATTTGTTTAAAGTGTATTATTTTATTAATGATTGTTTAAAATTATTATTTTACTAATATTGTTTAAGTATAACTAAGGGTTTAATTTACAAGGTGTTTAAAATAATAAACTGTTTATTTAAAAAGTAATCGTTTTAAATTTAAAGATTTTTATATAAAGGTTTTATTAAATAAAAGGATTTATTTAAAGGGGTTTTTAAATTTGGAAGAGATTTGGAATTTGAAAAGTAGTTGAATTTTGAATGATTTTAGAAAAGAGGTTTATAACTGGGTTAGCGACGTGAAAATGGGAGTTTTATAAATGGGTTTTTGAGATTTATAAAAGAGTATCTTTATAAATAAAACTTTGAGATTTATAAAGAAGTTTATAAATAGATTTTGGAAATGTATAAAGAAGATATTTATAAAATAAAAGAGATTTATGGAAAGAAATTGTGTTTTGCATTATTTATATCTCTATTTTAATGACATTGGGGTTTGATCATTATAATATGATTTTGAAATAGAAAATCTCTCTAAGTGTTTGTTGAATATACTTATACTATTTTATAAGTATGTGGAAAAGGTTTTCTAGGTTTTGAAAGGAATGGTTTGTGAATATACATATCTCGGTGAGATAAGTATACGAATATTTTGATAAATATTTTTAGAAATAGATTTAACTAATGAAAGATTAATTTTGAGAGGCTTAGTGGTTTTCGTGGGAAATGTAATCTTTGTTTGAATGTTTGTTTATTTGATAGTTAAATAACGACTATCGAACCTTGGCCTAAATATGTAAACCTTCTTAATTTTGGTGGTACGAAAATATTCCCTACTTAACACCGAAGGATTTTAACTCTAGAAATATCTAGGAGAAACATGGAAATTATATGGTATAGTTACCATCAGTGGTGCTATACTATATGTATAAACTTATTTTGTTCTTCTAGTACAAATGATGATGAGTTCCATCCTCATAAATGGTTAAGGGGTGATCCCGCTCTTATGAATTGTCCGATTATTTCCAAAAGAATTGATATTGAGTATTTCGAAAATCGATCGATTGGTTTTGAAATATCCGGTAAGTGGGGGAGTGTACTTGTAAGAGATTACTCGAAATAGTAACCACTCTAAAATCATATATGGGTTCTATGCTTGGAAGAGATTCGAAATCAGTTTTGTATGTTGGAATCCATGTGTGATTCCGAGATCTTTGTTGAGATGTGGGAATCCATGTGTGATTCCGAGACCTGTCGAGGTATGGTAATCCATGTATGGTTTCGAGATCTGTTCAGGTGGGGGTGCATGAGCTGGAATGCCGGACGTAGCCTCACTAGTAGTAGTGACTAAAACTAGAGATATGATGCATAGCCAATAGTTTAGCTAACCCATGAGGGTGTAGTCGTCTCCTTTCTAGAGTTACCTACAGTTGTTATGCATGCATGGAGCGATGCATTCGGACTTGGTGGCCAGCTATGTATTTCCTATTGTACATCACTAGGGATGTATTGTTACTTTAGAAGGATAATTCTTATCCTTGTGCAGAAGGACCATTCTCAAAGTACCGAGGGCCCCTCCATGGAACCCTACACTATTAGCAATCGCGTCTTATTGCATTTTGATTATATACCTTGTATTGTTGTGATGTATACTCATGGTCATCACAGTTACTTGATTATTATAATATCACTGGATTTTTGATATAAATGTTTTGGTTATCGTAAGGTAAAACTCATCCGTATTTATGTACGTCATGGTCTTACGAGATACCTTTATTTTGAAAGGTTTATTTTAAAAACTAAGAATCCATTTGATTGTATTTCTCATGCTCGTTTTACCAGACTGACCCAGACATTGTTTTCTTATAATTCTTGGGTCAGCCCGAGCATACTTTATAGATTTAGCTGGATACTTTGGAGCTTTCAGGAGACGAGATGGATTTTCCAAGATGTATTCACATATTTTATATTCTTTTACTATTTTTGTTGTTTTTGATTTCTCCCCGTGTTTATCAGAAATTGTAAGGATGGGTTGTTATAACCGTTTAGGGCTAAGGATACGTTAGTGTACTTTGATTTGTGTAATGTATGTATAATAAAGATGATTTCTTTTTGTAAAGATCATGTGTATATTATATAGTTTTCTCGTCATGATTTGAGATTCTATTATGTCTTCTGTTTCTTTCACCCTAACAATTTGTCTTTCCGACACTTGGATATTCAGCATGTGAATACCATGGATATATTAGTGTCGATTTCTAAGGATCAAAAAGGTAGGTCGTTACACGTGATATCAGAGCTTAAGTTGAGCGAACACCTAGGCTTTAGTGGGGTTAACTCATTTGAGATAGGGTAAGTGAGACCTAGAATGAGTTTGACTGTATTCTATATATGAGCGCATATATGTTAGTGATATAAAAATGTTTTTTATTGTTTCATTTAATCTATTAAGTCTAAATTTTGGGTTCTGATCAATGCGTCTGGCAATGTTAACGATAGGGATTCCAAAACACTTGAACAAGGCCAAACCAACACAATATTGTTTTAAAATGGGTAAATGAAATAATTTTACATGGGAATATATTTTATATATAAAATAATTTAAAAAATCATTATAGGCATTTTTATGTGTTTGGTTGTTCGGAATGATAATATTCCATCATTATCATCTAGGATTTGATTAGTCAAGCTTTTCCAGTTCTGAGTATTGACTATTACTTGTTGACCTATCAGTAATCTTCCTTTTGAAACCTAGGTTGGGTAAATAGAAATTTTAGGAACATTGAAACGAACACCTTGTGAATTAAGTTTCATAATTTGACTATAAGGTGTTCATTAATAATGTTAAATTAAAATTTGATTTTGATAAAAGTTGTTTGTTAGAAGAAAGTTGGAATATTTTGAAATAAATATTTTAGAATTGATTTTATATAAAAGTTGATTTTATAAATTTGGTTTATAAAAATGTGTTTGTAAATAAAAGGAATTTGAGAACATAAATCCTAGTGATTTTAAGAAATTTTTTGTTTTTCAAAGTTTTGGAAAAATTTAGAATAAGTAATATTCAAAAGTATTTATGAATAAAAAAAATTCTAATGGATTTTTAAAGAAATAGAAAGCATTGAACTCACTTCGGTCGTTGGAAAATAATTCTAATGATGACTGCACCATCATCCGTGTTCATTTTCAAGTTCTAAGTGAGGGAAATGCTACCATTGAAATTTGCTATAAAATTATTTTGATAAAACAGATTTTGATTGGATCCCAAAAGCATGATTCGATTTACCAAAAGGGAATATGTATATTATTGTTTCAAATGACTTTTGGAGAAAGAAATAATAGTTTTTGAGAGTTTTAGAGTATAAATATTTTTGAAAATGGTAGAAATGGTTTGCTTAAAAATATTCTTAAGGATTAATACTTTTGAAAGTAAAATTTTATTAAGGTGTGTTTTCTTTAGATTGGATAGGGGATTGAGTCCCGAATTGTTTTGTAATGATCGGAATAGTCTCCTAAGTGACAATTGGATGTTTGCCTAGACGAACGTTGTAGTGCACTTAGTAAATTATTCTCTTTGTCATGGTACGGTCGAAATGAGTTCTAATCCGAATGAATCCAAGGCAAGTTAGGAGTTGATATTTTTGTAACAACTATTTGTGTGGAAGTAAATTATATATTGTTTCAAAATGGATTTGAGAAAGAAGGAAAGTGTTTTTAAATTAACCAGTTTAAGTGGCTCGAAAATAACTAAAAAAGGTCAAGAGATGTGTTTGGATGGTAAACATATGATACTATTTGGTAGTACCCAATTCCTTGGTATAAGTTTGGAGTTACTCGGCCATATATATATATTTGTGTGTGTGTGTGTATGTATATATATATATATATGTATGTATGTATGTATGTGTATGTATATGTATTTTTGGATTAAAATATATAATATCATTTCAAAAAGTGTTTTTAATAAAAACCCGGGTGTTCAAATTCTTAAGTGAATTCAAAATAAAAGTTTGAATCTGATAGTTGTGTATACCCTTTAGATAGGGTAGGGTATTATACAAATTTGTGAACTTAAGTTGTGCTTTATGGAAATGCTTTCAGAAATAATTTAGCGGAAATAGAATTGGTATTTGTGAGAACCAATAATATAAGTGCGTAAGTTGAACGTAGAACATTCCTCTCTTTCATACAGTTTGAATCTAAGATTCGAGTACATGATTTGAAGTGTTTCATATCGTTCCAAATGAGGATCTATCACTCGATTTTTGACGACGAACAATGGGTAAGGGTTCTTCACACTGAACCAAGGTTTTCTATTTTATTATAAGGCTATGTAATAAGAATGGAAGTTTCTAATCAAGAAGCCAGATCAGAGTCCGCACTAGTAAACTGGGTGGAAGGTACTAGTTTGGAAGTGAAGTTATATATTCGAGTAGTGATCGAAATAGATTATGTATATGAATGATGTATGAACGTAATGTAGACTTATAAATACTATTGGGTGTTTATGTTGTGAAATTTCGAGGACGAAATTCTTTTAAGGGAGGAGAATGCAATGATCTGGATTTTTATCACTTTTGATTTTTGAATATTTAATTAGTTTTAAATATTTGATTTAGGGTTTTTATAATTAAATCTATGTTTAAAATAATTATCCAATTTTTGATGATGTACTTTTAATTTAATTTATAAGATCTTTCCATAATTTATAATCTGAAAAATAATTGGAAACTTCCGTTTAACGTATTTTACGTCGAACGTTGGAATTTTTGAAATTTAATAGTATTTAATAACCAGTGTATTTTATAAATATTTTGGGATCATGTCACATTGCTGTGCGCGATTGTACTTTTATTTCTATCATTCACGATCCGTACGCGAAAGGAATATTATGTGTCGGAATACCATAAATAATTCTTTTCTAAGCTTTTTGAAAAAAAAATCAAACTCAAATTTCATCTTGATTTGATGTGTTGTTTAGTACTTAAGGAACATGTTTAGACATGTTGGTGGCTTGTTAATGTAATAGGGGACATGTTGATTTTGGGTATATGTTATGCCACTCCTACTTTTTTCACTCCATCTTCTTTCTTTTACCATTGATTTGTTGCACCGCCTATATCATTACAACAATTCAGTTCTTTACATCAGCACATCCTTCTACGACTGGAAAAGAAAAATATATAGAGATCATATCACCCCCCTTTCCTATTCTGTTCCAGTGAATGAAAATTCACCTTTTCCCTCATTCAAAAATAACAACTCCCCAATCCGTAGTAATCTAACCAAAGTGGTGAATGTGAGAGTTTTCTGTCTTAGTCTCTAGTATTTTTAGGAATTGTTCGTCGGAGTTTTTTTCGATGTGGTGGTCGAAATTTCTCAATTGCAGTAAAGGGAAAAGTAGTGTATAAAACTTCAAAAAATCGTTGCTCTCTATTTGCTTCAAATTGATCGACGCCATTTACGTCATTGGGTTCGTAGAGAGTCGTAGGATTTTTTGTGAAGTTTCGACGGCAATTGGCGATGGTTACTGATGATGTTGGAAAACTAGGGTTTGGGTTAACTTAAAAATCAAGCAGCGATTGATGAGTTGGAGTTTGGATTCGAGTTTGGGACGTCGATTGGCACTAGCAATGAGATTTTAGTGGTCTACGGCGGTTCCTAGGGTGGTGCGACATGGGGAGATGAAGCGATTGCACCTGGAGTTCGAAGTGGAGGTCGCATTTCGATTTGGAGGTCAGGCCGCGATGGGTGAGGGGATGGAGTGGGACACGATGAGCTTGGAAAGGCGAACTTGCGGTTGATGTTGGATGGTCGATCGGAGATTGGAGTCCCGTATGCACGAGCACACGCGTATACGATTGTGGCTTCATGTAACAACCCAAAATTTTAGTCATTTGATTTTAAATATTTAAATAATTGGATTTTGGAATTTAATAACCTGAATTCAAATATGGTGATCCTTTTTAAATATTTGAATTGTGAATTAATTATTAGTTAAATGGATTTAATATCTTATTTAACTTTTTTAATTAATAAATAATATTGATGAATTCAATTTGTAAATTTATTTACAAAACTAATTGGATCGAAAATATTAAACAATATTTAAATTTGTGAAATTATCATCCATGGGCGCTGTCTCGGATTTGGACGAAACCAGCGCCATTAGATTCGGAATAATAAATTATTGTAAGCTATGGAGTTATGTAACAATCGGACGTATTGTGTGGTCGTACGAGCTCGTAACGCTTAGCAATCAATTTTGAGTATAATTTGATTCAAAAAGATAACTTCTGTAGACTTTGGAATTAGGTCTTGAAAATAGTTCCATTGGATTTGAAAAAGGGGTATTTAGTATAAAACGTCAGTCGGCACGCTTCAATTGGAGTTCGAGATTTTTGGGTAAGTTTTGTTGAATAATTTAAAATAAAATAATATGCCCCATTCTCAAGCCCATACTCTTACTGTCAAGGCCATACCACCCACATTCTCACCCCATACCTCCCTTCTCTCTATAAACATTGGCTGAAGCCAAGAAAGAAAGTTTTTTTTGAATTTCCAAAATCAAAATCTAGTAGAATACATAACTAAAAATCATGAAATAAATTTCTTTAAATTTGTCTAAGCTAGAGCTTCACTTTAACATGTGGGTTGATGAGTGCAGTAGCCTTTTGGGTGTTCAGAAGTTTCGAAGTTGGGCTAGGGTTGGAGATTTTGGAGTTTATGGTTGGCGATTCGATGAACGGAGCTTGGATTTGGATTCAGCGATGGAAGTAGATGCTTTGGCCGGAGTTGGGGTGGTTCAGCATCCTATGGGGGATTGCGATCGAACGGACCTGGGGAGGGGGGCTTATGGTTGTGTTTTGCATAGAGGCTCCAGAATTGTCATAGTGGCGATGGATGCGAAGAAGAGGAGATGAGGAGTCCATCGGTGAAGTCGGTTCGTCGTTTAGCGGAGCGTAGCTCTGTGTTATGGAAATTGTATGCACGGCCATGTCATTTAGACATGCATAGGTGAGAAGGGGGATTAGTATAAGGGAAGAAGATGAGTGAGTGATAAAGAGTAATGACTATTTAATTAGTTGCTTATTAATATAATTTAATCGATAACTTATAAAATGTGTATCTCACTCATACGAGGTTGGATTCGAATGTTGTCTTTTGCATTAGACTCGTAGAGACGATGGCTATACAATGGAATTGGTTTGATTGGATTTGGAGCTAGTGGAATTTTTGGTTAAAATCGAATGCGTTTTTGGTTTTCGTCCAAACCGGAATGCTTCGGCGAAAACTGGAATTAATGTGAGTTTAACTCACATTTGAAAGAATCATATATATGGTGTTTTGATGATAACAACCATACAACAACGCTACTATTATGTTTATTAAGTTATTTCAGGTCAAAACAAAGATGGAAAAAGTGAAAAATAAATTGGCTAAAAATATACGAACCTGGGACTCAAACCCGGGTGGGTTGAGAGAGTGCATACTTTTACCACAGAACTAAGCTAGCTTTTGGAAATTATTCTTATTCAGTCGAATGAAACCCTTGCTCAGTCGACTGAATTAGCCTAAGTTGACCAACTTATCAAAAATAACCTACTTAATCAAGCCCGAAGTTTTGGACCAAAATTGGCCATTTTCAGTCAACTAGATTTGGTCCTTAGTCGACTAAGCTAGTACAAAAACAGCATTTTTTTTGAATTGGTGCCTTCACGTCTCTTCGCTCCAGAAGTTGCATCTCTTCACTCCTGCAACCACTTCTCTTCATCGATGGCGAATTTGGAAGGTTGCACCACTACTTTGGCATTCCTACAACAACTATATAATCCCCTAACCATTATTGAATCAACATACTTTGAAACATAACTCTATGCTTTGATTTCCACTCCTAAACTCTCAACTCCTAAGAAATACTCCGAATTTCAAGAAATTCACATGATTTAGAGATTTCAACTAGTGTGCTTCATCTCCACATCCTATACTAGTCGACTAAACTCCTTATCCTCTACACCTTAAGTCGATACCATTTGGTTTATTTTCATTGTAGATCAAAGTGACATTATGTATATCAAGATACGTTACGTCAGATAGTAACATTTATAACACTACTTGTAATTGTCGTTGAAGTCCTATTCAGTTGTTCAGATGGAATTTGTAAACCTGTTCCTTCGGGTGAAGTGAGGATAATTAGTTAAAGGAAATTCCGAATGGAAGCTTCGAGATTGGATGTAGGACGGGAGGTCCGAACCAGTATAAAATCAATTATGTGATCTACTTTACTATTTCCACTACTTTTATATTATTTTTTACTATTGGTCATCTTCGATCCTTTGCATAGCGACTAACAAGCAGTATCGGGGCTTGGAATTCTATCGATCATCACAACATCATATAATAATGGCCATAAAGAG
This sequence comes from Allium fistulosum, assembly GCA_030737815.1. NCBI lineage: Eukaryota > Viridiplantae > Streptophyta > Magnoliopsida > Asparagales > Amaryllidaceae > Allium > Allium fistulosum. Next base: position 368,143,057 of record CM060902.1, on the reverse strand, counting down.
AAGATCCAATCAGAGCTCAAAAACAGTTGAGAAAAAGCAAATTTTCGAAGCGAGCAACAATCAATAGAATCAAGCTACATGTGTTGTAAGGCTAATATAAAATCAAAATCGGTACACTTAGATTCTATTTATAATTATCTTTTACAAATGCATGAGAAGTTATTAGAAGATTTTAAAACATCACAAAGGTCAATTCTATTGCTTTAGCTAAATTTGATGATTGTGAGCGTAAAATTAGTATTTTAATGGAAGAAAATAATTTTTTAGTAAAACAAACTGAAGTTTTTAAAAATACATTGGAAGAACTTGTTTTACAAAAAGATTTTCTATTAAAAGAAAATGAGCGCTTAAACGATAAAAATACTGATGTTTTAAAGGAAATTGAGTTCTACGAAATAAAAATATATTTTTTGCAAAAAATTCTTTAAATAATTCTAATTTTAAACTTTTGTCTCTTGAAAAAAAGAATAGGACTTTAAATGATAAGAATCTAGAATTAATTAAAGAATGTGAATTTTAAAAAAATTGTTTTGCAAAAAGAAATTTATGATTCCAAAGCTGTTTTTGATAAATTAAATGAGAAAATCACAAATTTTAACAGAGAAAAAGATGATTTATCTTCCTTAACTACTAAGAGCAAAGCTCACAATAATAGAGTTTAGAATATAAACAAGATAATTGTAGAAAAAGTACCGGATATGCATTCATGTATACGTATTTGAATGCTAGTAGTAAAAGTAGAGATAGTTCTAAAACCAAGCCATGTCATGATAGTATTATGCTTAGAAATAGAAAAAATCCTTTGAATATTAAATCAATGACAATTAATATTAATATATGGGTTCCTACTAATTTAACCGATCATGATAGACAATCGTACATTAGCAATAATTATGACACTATAAGTAATAATGAAAATTATATTTTTAAGGGATCAACTCCGAAGCAATACTCCGAATTTCAAGAAATTCACGTGATTTAGAGATTGACTAGTGTGCTTCATCTCCACATCCTATATTCTAGTCAAATAAACTCCTTATCCTTTACAACTCCACTTAATATCATTTGATTTGGTTTTAGGGGTCATTGTACATCAAAGTTATATTCTGTATATCAAGATACGCTGTGTCAGAAAGTAACATTTGTTACACTACTTGTAATTGTCATTGAAGTCCTGTTCAGTTGTTCAGGCGGAGTTTGTAAACCAGTTCCTCCAGGTGAAGTGAGGGTAATTAGTCAATGGAAATTCTTAAGGGGGGCTTTGGGACTGGATGTAGGACGGGAGGTCTGAACCAGTATAAAATCAATTGTGTGATCTACTTTACTATTTTCGCTACATTTACATTATTTTTTACTATTGGTCATCTTCAATCCTGTGCATAACTACTAACAACATTCAATTTTACTATATCGTACCTATGATGCTATAAACTATTATTGATTGCTTGGATATTAGTTAAATTGTTTGATTAATTGTTTGCTTGAATTTTCATTTGGAAAATGGATGACATATTAACTTGATTGCTATGGACCCCTATGATTATATATAATGCTCTTAACCATTGTGTTGCAGAGAGAATTTGTAGAGAGACCCTGAGGGGTTTCTCGTCAACAATTATTTATTTACAACCTTATGTTTTTATATTGATATTTAACTGAGAATAAATCTTTATGTTCCATTTAAATTGTTTAAATGTCGATATAGCGATTTCCTTATATCGTTGTTTATTGACTTTCATCCCAAAAACCCTGTCGTGTGTGTTTTGAACTTGAGCTTGTGTTTTCACTAAACAGGATTTTAAAATTCACTAACTGTTTCCTGGAGATTTGACCAGGCAACTTAGTACTCGGCATCACTGTCGTTCGGCTCAACTGGTTCGGTCGGCGTCTCGCTACGTCCGGCTTCCAAGAAGCGCTCGGCATCCAAATGGCGTTCGGCGTCATGATACACTCGGCAACCCAGAAGCGCTCGGCATTCGGAAGCGCTCGGCATCAAGGAATGTTCGGCATCGAGAGACGTTCGGCATGGTATAACGTTCGGCATGGCAGAATTGTTCGTCATAAAATGTCGTTCGGCACAAATACACTGGTTCGGACTCCAGTATCGTTCGGCCAAGATATGGTTCGGCCTTGACAGCGTTCGGCCAGAGTATCGTCCGGCCTAAGCTCTGCTCGGCATTCAGTCGTTCAGCACAAATACACTGGATTGGCCTCCAGTATCGTTCGGCACAAATACTTCCCACGACATTCAGGGTGTTCGGCCTCACTTTTGTTCGGGATGAGAAGATCGTTCGGCATTCACACCTAGTTCGGCGTTTAGCGTTCGTCATCTATGGATCGGCATAAGGAGACCACTCCATTTGGGTGGAGGTATTCAGCTACCAGGCCCACCAGGGAAGTCCGACCCATCTTTGTCTATAAATAGAGAGGCAGGGGCTCAGTGAAATGGACCTTTTTTCGAGAACACTGGGGAGACTCTGCCACTTTCAAGACTCATCCTCTTTACTTAGCAATTGTATTCAAGTAGTTAGAAAACAGATTGTATTTGTAATCAATTATCTAGAGAAGCAATAAAGATTAACCTCAAAGTGGACATAGGCAGTTACGCCGAACCACTATAAATCTGGTGTCCTCGTCTTTGCATTCAATTTAGCATATTGTTCCTCGTTTAAATTTACTTTCATCATTTATCTCTCTACACAATCTTTCTTAACGAGGTTAGTGACCAATTTTGGTGCTAACACTTTGGTGCTTTCACTGAGAACTGAGTTCTCAGGCCTCAAGGATATGCTTTGAAGCTACTGGATTGTATAAATCCCCCAAAGAAGATCCGATTCATTCGTAGGACTTCGTTGATTCTACTCAGAGTTTATACCAATAACTCTACAATGGCAAGACCACGTACCAAATCAGCCTCTCATAATGCGGACACCCACGAGACTGCTAGCGTACAACAAGCAGGACCTAGCAATCAGCAAGCAATGCTAGGTGCAGGGACTACCGCCCAGGACCAAATGCCGGTTGTCACCAGAATAGAGTTCAACGACTTGATGAGAGAACTCAGCGAAAGCAGGAGACAACTCGGAGAGCAGATGCAAGCCAACGCCAACCTCATGGCACAACTCACTCAACAACAGCATCAGAATGCTGGGGGCAATCCCGCTCCTTATTCTTCATCCAACAGCTTAACTTCGTCCGATGAACCTCCCAAGCGTAGATGCCGTAAGACTGAAACTACGCAAGCAGGTGCTGCTGTCCGAATAGTTGGAGACCTTGACCAAGTAGGAGCTGGAAACTTAGTAGCTGGAGTGTAGGTGGAGGCTGGAGGCTCAGATCATCGAGATGCCAATGATGTCGAACCTCAAGATGCACATTTGGCAGATCGCCAGCAGAGGAGACATCAGCCTGATCAATCACGTAGAACAGACTCCAACCTTCCACCTTCCATAAAGACACCAGACCTGACAGCCATGATCAAAAAATTGATAAAAGAAAATCAAGGTTTATCAAACGATGATTGGGGAGTGTCAAGAAGTCATACTCCGTTCACAGACATTGTTCTACAGGTAGCGTACCCCAGAAAGTTTAGTATGCCAACCATCCCAGCATATGAAGGAAAGACTAATCCCAGACAGCATGTCATGAGGTACAAATGGATGATGGATTCGGCTAGAGCAAATGATGCAACCAAGTGTAGGTGCTTTTCAATAACTCTATCTGGGATCACTACCATGTGGTTCACCCGACTTCCTCCGCGGTCCGTATCCAGTTTCGAGGAGTTGGCGAAGAAGTTTATAGAACAGTTCAGGATACACACTACTCTTCCAAAGGATGTGATGTCTCTATCAAGTGTAATCCAGGCTCCTGGGGAATCATTGAAGGAGTATTTATAGAGATTCCATGTTGCGGCAACTGAAGTCAGCAATCCCAATGATCATGCAATTCTAATGGTTGTGATGCGAGGTGTGGATCCGGATTCAGAGTTTGGAGACTGGCTGGCAGGAAAACCTCCGACTACGCTAGAGCGTTTTTACTCAAAGGCACATCAGTTCATAAGAAGAGAGGAAGCCAGGTGGGTAAGGCGAGATAAGGCACCGGAGCCTGTCCAGGAGTCCGTGAAAAGCAACATTGCTGTGAAACAGTCCGGAGACAACTTGGGAAAAGTTCAAGTCAATGTCTAGAACAAGCCCGGGCAATCTAAGGAATCCAGGGGAAGAAGAGAGAAGCGGGGAAACGGAAGCCGAGAATTCCAACCTACAACGAGTACACCCCGCTGAATGCGTCTCTTGAGAACATTTACCTATCAACCTGCAATACCTTTCAGTACAAAAAGCCACGTCTAAAGGAGTCGACCGAGGAACAAAAGCGGACCGGGAAGTACTGCCGCTTTCATGAGACTTATGGGCACAACATTGAAGAGTGCAGACACCTACACGACGCTATAGAGAAGTTGATTAGGCAGAAAAAGTTACGAGAGTTTGTGAAGAATCCACAGGAAGGAGGACATGGAACATCCAATCCAGGTCGTGCACCAGCTCCGCGCCATCCTGAGGAGCCTGCCCGGACTGTGGGCAGACTAGTCATAAACACGATCATCGGTGGACCTCACCCTGCGGATAAGAACTGGCAAGAAATGGAGCGGTATGCTAGTTCCCTGAAGCACGCAGACTTCGAGTGTTGTTCCAACGTAGAGGATGGGACCCCTGCTAAACCGCTACGCATGATGACAGACGATATAGTATTCAGGAGCAGAGATGCTGATCAAGTGGAGGCTCCTACCATCGACCCGATGGTCATATCTGCGACAATCGGGCCGGCATATGTAAAGAGAATTTTGATTGATTTGTGGAAGTTCAGTCAATATCATCTTCAAAAAGGCTTATGACCAGATGAAGATGGAGACGAAGGATTTGAAACCGTCTAAAGCTCGCATACATAGCTTTAATGGCGCAGCGACCGATGCAGTGGGATATGTTGAGTTACCAGTTGAACTGGGACAAGGTGAGCGAAGGAGGGTGCGAATCCTACCTTTCGTAGTTTTGGATATGTGGATTCTCCGTACAATGTGTTCTTGGGTCGACCGGCCCTGGCTGAGTTTAGGGCAGCGTTAGCCCCGTGGTGCTTGACTTTGAAGTTTCCAACTGACAAAGGAGTAGGTGTTGTTCATGGCGACCAGGCAACTGGTCGTGCATGTTATGTGGCTGAGCTCCGAGGGGCCCATCGAAGGGAGAAAGGAAAGTCTGTGGACAATTCCGTCCGCATACATAATACCGACAATTGACAAATAATGCCCGAGCCCTGGCTCGGGCATAATCCTCGGATCTACAGAGACATAGATCCGAGAGACGACGATGAGGAACCCAGGGAAGAAAAGGCAGCGCCGGCTGAATTGACAATTGACATTTCAGTCAGCCGAGACGATCCGTCGCGAGTACTGAAGATCGGATCACAACTTAGCCCCGCAATGACTGAAGATCTCAGTGATTTCCTCCGAGCAAACCTTGATGTTTTTGCTTGGACACATTCTGACATGTGTGGGATTTCTCCCGCTATTACGAGTCATATGTTGAACATAGACCCGAAGTACGTCCCAGTTAAACAAAAGAGGAGAGGGATGGACCCGGAGAGGTCCGCTGCTCTCAGAGAGGAGGTGGACAAACTCAAAGCCAATGGGTTCGTCCGTGACGCCCTCTACCCTGAATGGGTATCAAACCCCGTACTGGTGAAAAAAGCGAACGGGAAATGGAGAACTTGCATAGATTATTCCGATTTGAATAAAGCATGCCCAAGGACAGTTTCCCATTGCCTAGGATTGATCAGTTGGTCGACTCCACTGCAGGACACGAGCTGTTGTCATTCATGGATGCGTACTCAGGATACAATCAGATCCCGATGCATATTCCGGACCAGGAGCACACCAGTTTCGTCACAGACGTTGGGCTATATTTCTATGTAGTGATGCCTTTCGGATTGAAAAACGCGGGAGTAACCTATCAGCGTTTGGTGAATCGAATGTTCAAAGACCAGATTGGTAGAACAATGGAAGTCTATGTGGATGACATGCTCGTGAAGTCACGACAGTCAAACGACCACATTCGAGACTTAGTAGAGATGTTCGATATACTCAGATATTATGGGATGAAGATCAACCCTCTGAAGTGTTCCTTCGGCGTTGCATCGGGGAAGTTTTTGGGATTCATTGTCAATGCTAGGGGAATTGAAGCTAATCCAGAAAAGATTCAAGCTATTCGAGATGTGCAAGTGCCCAGAACTATAAAACAGGTGCAAAGCTTGAATGGAAAAGTGGCTGCGCAGAGTTGATTTATATCCAGAGCCATGGACAAGTGCACTCCCTTCTTCGATATAATAAAGAAAGGGAAGAGGAATTTCGAATGGATATCCAGCTGTGAGGAAGCGTTCCGAGATCTGGTGAGGCATTTGGAGAGTCCTCCCGTGCTGTCGAAACCAATAGACCACGAGATGTTGTATGTATACTTGGTTGTATCCCCGCACGCTATAAGCGCGGCTTTGGACCGCGATGAGGACCGAGTCCAAAAGCCGGTGTATTACGTTAGCAAACGTTTAACGGGGGCAGAAAGAAATTATCCTAAAATTAAGAAATTGGCCTATTGCTTGGTGATTGCATCACGTAAGCTGCGTCCATACTTTCAAGCACACTCAGTCGGTGTCTATACCGATCAGCCCTTACGGCAGGTACTCCATCGACCAGAAACTTCTGGAAGGATGTTAAAATGGAATATCGAGTTGAGTCAGTTCGATATTACCTACCTGCCACGAAGAGCCATACAAGGGCAAGCATTAGCAGATTTCATCGCTGAGTTTACTGTATCTGACGAACCAGATAATCACAGTGTCATTCCTCCCATTCGATGGAAATTGTACACCGATGGGGCATCAAACGACCGTTCCTCCGGGGCTGGTGTAGTTCTCGTAACTCCAGAAAATCGATCGATTTGTTACGCTTTGAAGCTCAATTTCCCGACTACGAATAATGAAGCAGAATATGAAGCACTGATTGCTGGCTTAAAACTTATTGGAGAACTCGGGGTTAAATCAGTTGAAATCTTTTGTGACTCGCAGCTGGTGGTGTACCAAGTGCGAGGAGATTACCAAGTAAGGGGACTGAAGCTTGCTCCATACCTTGTTCTGGTTCGAGAACTATTGTCGAACCTCGAACATTATGACATTTCGCATGTCCCGCGTGAACAGAACAAAGAAGCCGACTCATTGGCTAAATTCGCAAGCACTGGTGATGCGCAGCAAATGGGGTTGGTTCCCGTTGAAACCTTGCATGCTCCAAGCATAGACGCGATGAAAGTTGATTTTGTGTTGGAAACAGGAATCGAGACGGAGTCATGGATGACCCCATTCAAACTATACTTGATGACCGGGACTTTACCGGAAAAAAGGAACGAAAGATGACAGGTCATTCGAAAAGCCGCACGATATGTGATGCAGTATGGAGTAATGTATCGGAAGGGGTTCTCGGTCCCCTTATTACGATGCATTGCCCATGATGAGACAAAGCGGGTCTTGAAGGAGGTTCATAAGGGAGAATGTGGCGACCATACTGGGGGGCAAACGCTAGCGAAAAAGATCCTCCGTTACGGATACTATTGGCCAACTGTGAATCGGGATGCTGCAGATTATGCAAGAAAATGTGACAAGTGTCAAAGATATGTGAAAATCCCGAGAGCTCCACCTACGGAACTCACACAAATGGTTAGTCCCTGGCCGTTTGCAATCTGGGGAATCGACATAATCGGTTCTTTGCCTATATCCAAAGGTGGTGCAAAATACGCGATAGTTGCAGTCGACTACTTCACGAAGTGGGCCGAGGCAGAGCCTTTAGCCACAATCACCTCCAAGAAGGTCATTAATTTCGTTGTACGAAACATTATATGCCGCTTTGGCCTCCCGCGAACCATCATTACGGACAACGGAACTCAGTTTGAAAGTAATGAGTTCAAAGATTTCTGTTCAAAGTACGGCATTGAGAAAAAGTTCACCGCCGTTGCTCATCCGAAGGCTAATGGACAAGTTGAACCCGTGAACAAAATAATCAAGTCCATATTGAAGAAGCGTTTGGAAAAGGCGGGAGGCAAGTGGGTAGATGAACTCCCAACAGCACTATGGGCTTATAGAACTACCCACAAGTCCGCAACCTACCATACTCCATTTGCATTGGCATACGGCTCGGAAGCTGTTATACCCGTGGAGCTTGAAGTTCAATCACATCGAGTGACACATTATGATCCTAAGACGAATCGAGATCTCTTATTGGAATCACTGGACTACGTTGATGAAAAACGTGAAGAGGCTGAATTAAGGGCGGCAGCATATAGGCATCGAGTCAAGCGATACTACGACGAGAATGTCCGCCCAAGAATCCTTGATGTGGGTGATCTCGTTTTGAAACGAGTTTTTCCGGTACCATCACGTATGAATCCCAACTGGGAAGGTCCATATGTCATTGAACGGAAGCTTGGAGAGGGAACTTTCAAGCTAGCGACCGTTGATGGCGTGACGCTCCCCCGAGCGTGGAACAATGAACATTTGCGACGTTATTACACTTAGCTTGTTTCTTTCATGTTTTAGGTGCAGTTATTTCTTGTAAGTTTTTGTTCCGTTATCTCTTAGTTTCTTTTTGACCATGTAATCAGGCAATTTAGTTGGTTTTCATTAATAAAGCCTTGAAGCCGTCTTTTCCATGAATTACTAATGTTTCTATATCTCTTAGTCGGGTGATGAACTCCTGGAGTTACATTATTATGTATGATGTACGAACTCGTATAAACGACTTCAATCTCCGAGTCCCCTGAGTGCGGACCGGAGTACTCTAAGTCCCCGAAGTGCAGACTAGAGTATAGATGATTTGATTCTCCGAGTCCCCTGAGTGCGGACCGGAGTACTCTAAGTCCCCAGAGCGCGGACTAGAGTATAAACGAATTCAATCTCCGAGTCTCTTGAGTGCGGACCGGAGTACTCTAAGTCCCCGGAGCGCGGACTAGAGTATAAAGCGACTTGAATCTCCGAGTCCCCTGAGTGCGGACCGGAGTACTCTAAGTCCCCAGAGCGCGGACTAGAGTATAAACGACTTCAATCTCCGAGTCTCCTGAGTGCGGACCGGAGTAATCTAAGTCCCCGGAGCGCGGACTAGAGTATAAAGCGACTTCAATCTCCGAGTCCCCTGAGTGTGGACCGAAGTACTCTAAGTCCCCGGAGCACGGACTAGAGTATAAATGACTTCAATCTCCGAGTCCCCTGAGTGCGAACCGGAGTACTCTAAGTCCCCGGAGTGCGGACTAGAGTATAGATGATTCGAATCTCTAGGTCCCCTAAATGCGGACCGAATTACTCTAAATCCCCGAAGCGCGGATTAGAAAAAATTCTAAGTACCCAAAAAGGTGAAACGAGAAATATGCCACTCCAAAGAATGTTCGAACAATGTAAGAATGGATTGGGAAATTATGCAACTCATAAGAACTTGAGTTTCGACCACAGTTATACAGAAAGCTAAAAAAGCAAAAGAATCGCTCAAGTGACAAAGAAACTAAACTTTATTCAATAATCCAAAATAGGGTTACACAACTACTCCTCCAAAACTTGGAGTCAAAAAATCTATCTACATGAACTACGAAAACGAAAAAGTAAAAATAGTTACAGGACCTAAGCAAAATCTCGTTGAACGAGTATAGCGGCTATTTCTTCGGCTTCTTTTTCTTGTCTTCCTTTGTTTTCTCGGATGACTCCTCTCCCTCACGCTTCCTCTTGGATTTTTTGCTTGCCAAAGAAGCGGAGTCAGGAGTGGGAGAAGGAACATCCAGCGGTTTGGATTTGCCGGGGAGAATGATTTTCAGAGGCCTATTCAGCGGGTCGGTAAGTGCCAGTATTTGAGTCTCGACCTTGATCTCGACCTTCTTTTTCTTCTCTTCTGCGAGTCGCTCCTTCATGCTCATCTTAGAAGTATATTATGAGGTGCCAGTGATTTCGATTTCATCACTCCCTTCAACGGGAGATGAAGTGTCAAACTTATCATCATCTAGCGCCCCGATCACTTGAGCGTTAGGGCCGGGAGTTACTCCCGCGTGAGCGACATCGCTTGTTTTCCCTACCTCCTCCTTGGCGTCGTCGCTCCTCGGAGTTGGTTCAGGATCAGAGCGGCCTTCTGCTGCGCGCGGAGTTTGGACTTCTAGAAGAAGGGTTTTATACTGGTTTCTGGCTGGCTATCAGCTGCGCGCGGAGTTTCACCCTCTAGAATAGGGGATAGCACATGAATGCCGAGACCGGGATCTTCCGAATCGTAGCCGGCATTCTGCTCAAATGGGTCAAGTGCTGGTTGATCAGCCGGTTGAGTAGGAGGAAGGGCTGCAGCCTCGGTTCCAGACGGACCGGCTTCGTCATCTTTCTTTTTTGACGGGGAAGAGCCTTTACCAAAAAGATCCATAGCTGCGGACAAATCCGATGGCTCATTCCCCCTGAGAAACTCTCTTACTAAAGCCTCCTCGTCAACCTCCTCAGTGCCCGACTCAACCTTCCTGATCTTTATTAAAGTCTCCCAGGCCTCAGCTAGAGATTCAAGATAGCCCTCACCTAGGAATGTCAGGTCGCAGTGCATAAGGACGCGGGCGCTGTATTCGGCAATCAGCGGGTCAAACATACACTTGACCTCTTCTCTACCGGCTTCTACAGCTGCTTCAAGATGGGAGTTGATCTCCTCGGAAGCTAGTCTCTTACCCTCCTCACGGGCTTCGCTCTTCATCACCTCAACCTTAGACAGCTCATCATCGAGCTTTGCTTTCAGGAGACGTGTATCAACGATCTCGTTACAGTATCGTTGAGACTCTTCTTGAGCCGCTATCTTTTCTTCCCTCTCCTTAGAGAGAAGCTCCTTCAGCTCTTTGACCTGCAGGGCAAGCGTATCCCTTTCTTTTTGAATAGAATCTTTCTCTAGAGCTAGGGCCCTGCTGCGTTGGACTGCGACATCAAGTTCTTTCTTATGGGCCATCTCTAGACGAGCGACGGCCTCCGCAGTCTCCTTAGCATTCTGTTTTGCGGCTTCAAGCTTGGACTTGAACGAAGCGAGCTCTTCGTCTTGATTCTTGATGATGTCCTTGTCGAAGATAGCCTCCAGATTCAAACGGTCAATTTCCTGTTGTTGCTCAGCGGATACTTCCGAGACTTTTTCGACCAAGTGTACAAACGCATCATGTTGAACATAGACGTCGTTGTTGCAGGCAATGGCACTCTGCTTGACGTGCCCTGGATGTGATGAATAGCTGGGAGGAACTTCAGGCCGTCAAAGCAGATTTTTGGAAATTTAGCCTTAAGATCGACCATCTTCTCTGCTATCGTTGGGTCAGCCGCAGTAACAGGGGGAGGAGGCTTTGAAAGTTCTGTTCTTTTCCGATGTTCCCGAGATTGCCGTGTGCTGGATGAACTGGAATGTTGATCTTGGGAAACATCCGGTTGAGACCCCTTTTGCGGAAGTTTTTCTCTGTCTGGCTCAGTTTGAGGAGGGGGATCGCGAGAGTATGAAGACTGGGAATATGTTTTCTTTCGATAAGACGACTCACGGGGACGGTTGTCTCGATCTTCGTAATCGTCTCTGTCCCTACGTCTACCGAAGCCTGAATCCCATCCCGGATGGTGAAATACAAAAGAACCGTGGAGGCGATCGAACCCGTGGGAGCGCCCCATGTCACCTGCATAGAATAAAGATAACAGCGAGTTAGGAAAAATCGAGGTAATGGAAAAAATTGAAGTGTATGGTGAAGTGCGTGTGTGTGTCCTAGTGTTCCCCCCGACGGACCAGTTCCTTTATCTTTACTGATTGGAGTGTTATCTCCCTGGACTGGGGATTGAACTCCCGTGTCGCCTCTAGCGGGCGAATGAAACTTAAGGGCTTCTGGATCGTCGAAACCGTAATTGAGTTGATCGTCGGGAATGGTGAGGTTCGACAAACCCTTCAGAGAACTTTCTAGATGTTGCGAGGAAGCTTCTTTCTCCGCTGGGACAAGGGTAATTTTGGAAGTTCCACCAACTTTTCCCTACCTCATCTTATACATCAATTTCTTTTTCCCCTTCGAAGGGGAAGATGACGTTTCAATATCATGCACTTCGACCAGCGGATCCTGAGCAGGACCCACATTCTCGCCTTGTGTTTCAGGAGCTTCACTCTCTTTGATTTTCTCCCCTTCCTGTACATCAGGGATATGGCGTGTTGACGATTCAGCTAGTTTTTTCCCTTTACCGGATGCGGGCTTGGGAATGTAGACGCCCTCAGGAAGGCTAATCCGGCGACCTCCTGCTAACAGTCCGAATCTCGATAATGACTCATTTGAAATGAGAGTTCGGATGTCCCGTTCCTCGGCAAGAAGACCTATAATGGCTTCGACGGTATCAGAATATCCTCGGCCCTCAGGACGTGGGTTGATACCTGAAAAGATGAAACAAGAAGTTAGAAAAAGCGTAGCTCCGATAGAGCGCGAATGTCGACTCAGGGAAAAGACTTACTGCCTTCAACCCATCTCCTCGCGAAACCAGGGGGGCAACGCACATAGAACCATTCCTGTTTGTACAGGGCAAATTTCCTACAAGCTCCGGTCAAAATTTGGCATTTGTGGTACGGCTCGAGAAACACAAAGGAGGGGCTATCTTTCCGCCTCTTAATCATATAAATATATCTGATGTCGCCAGGAGTTGGAGGCCTAGAGAAGATGGCCATGAAAAGGAGGTAGGTCTCGTATATGAACGCGTGGCCGTTTGGATGCAGCTGCGACGGGGCGATGTCTATGTATTGCAACACGTCCCGAAGAAATAAATTGAATGGAGGCACGCTGCCCATCCAACACATAAACTTATTACAGGAAGTATACCCAACTGGGGGCAGATGTGGGTGATCATGCCTCGACAGAACCAACACGTCGGCGAAAGGGATTCCGTGGATAGAGCATATTCGCCGAAGCGCGACTTCGTTAATTTTCGAAGCCTGTGAATCGATCGGATCATCCAAGAGAATCGATGCCTCCAGAGCATCAGGAGCTAAATTATGAGCGGGGGAAGTCGACGGATTTGAAGTGTCCACGACTTCTTGTTTTGAAGACGGCCCGGGCCTATCTGAGATAGTGGCGGAGCTAGATTTTTTAGACATCTCCAATAAATAGTGAATCTGGATAAGCACCTGTGAGAACTATACTTGAAAAATGTTCAACATTAGAATTAACGACACGAATATTCCCCCCACGTGGTGTGTGAACTAGTGCTATCAATCGTGTATAAGCGTTGAAAATTTGAAAGTCACAAGGTTACTGATATAAAACTGAGCTTCAAATCATCACCTTCGAAGACCGTCATCGCTGACCATTTCCAAAAGCCTGCCTTATGGTGATTACTGTTTCAGATTCAGAAAACGTTAAAAAAGTTATCCGATTGTGTCAATCTAAGTTCAGGTTTATGTCTACTGAAGCTAGGGAGTTAATAGTCTGGATCAGTTTGATATGCTAGTATGCTAGAGTCCTTGTCCTTGTTTTGTTATGTGATTAGGCAAGGCAATTGTTGGTTCGGCACTTATGATTGTTCGGTATTTATGATTGTTCGGCCTTGATATGGCTCGGCATTTGTGTTGTTCGGCCTAAGTGTGGTTCGTCATTTATGTTTGATCGGCATAAGTATGGTTCGGCATTCACGTTGTTCGGTCTTAGTATCGACCAGCCAAACTATCGACCGGCCTATCTATCGTTCAGCCTAACTATTGTTCGGCCTGGGTATCGTTCGGTCAAAGCGCTGTTCAGTCTAAGTTCTATTCGGCCAAAGTATCGTTCAGCATCCTATCTAGTTCGTACTTCCTCCCTATCCTTCCATTCCACTGCTCGACATGTGGTGAATCACGCTGAACTAAAGTTACGTCGAGTCCCAACGCTAGGCATTCCTTCCTTAAACAACGCTGTCATTTTTTTTTTTCTTCCTCCATCCACATCGAACAACGAGGATGTATCGTTTGGGGAGTCATACCGGATCATGCTGTTGGGCATTCTGGCCAATTCCTGCTCCTCCTCCATTCTTTCCCTCCAATCTCGGTCGGCACGAAAAAACCATGCCGGACCATAATACATCTCCCAACTACTCCCTCGTATGCTCATCATTGGCCACTCCTACTTTCCTCCACATAATCTGGCCCTAAAAGAACATCCTAATTGCAGTTCGATTCTCTCATCCACGCAACACCTATCGGCTACAATTCTGATTTAGGAACTTGAGCCTTTTATTAAAACTTTTAGTCAGGGGAAGGATTTAAATAAGGGAATCAATACCTAATTAGTAGATCGAGACTTGGTTTTCTATCTGAAATTGAGGGCGCATTTTTAATTAATGCCGAGTGGATGGGGAAGGATTGTAAAGTCTTTGGAGGCTGTTAACAGGCGAGTTTTTCACGTATAAGTTAGAAGAAGTGAGTGTAAAAAGAGAAGAAGATGGAGCAGGTCGGCCTTTATATAGAAGAAGAAGAAGTCGAAGAGACGATGACCGTTAGAACCGGACAAAACGAAGTCATTCGACATACAAGGAGCGTTCGGCTTCAGCTGTTCTGTTCGGCACTCACATATCGTTCGGCACACACCTCCTCACCTAGTAATCACAAGAAGACATCTTCGAAAGGAATAGGCTAAGGATCAAAGTGAAGTACGGAGGATAAATAATTCAAAGCGTATCACGTTCGGTCATGTGATACAGTTTGGGGGGCAAGTGTTTCCTGGAGATTTGACCAGGCAACTTAGTACTCGGCATCTCTGTCGTTCGGCTCAACTGGTTCGGTCGGCGTCTTGCTACGTCCGACATCCAAGAAGCGCTCGACATCCAGATGGCGTTCGGCGTCACGATACGCTCGGTAACCCGGAAGCGCTCGGCATTCGGAAGCGCTCGGCATTCGAAAGCGCTCGGCATCAAGGAACGTTTGGCATCGAGAGACGTTCGGCATGGTATAACGTTCGGCATGTACGAACGTTCGGCATGGCAGAATTGTTCGTCATAAAATGTCGTTCGGCACAAATACACTGGTTCGGCCTCCAGTATCGTTCGGCCAAGATATGGTTCGGCCTTGACAGCGTTCGGCCAGAGTATCGTCCGGCCTAAGCTCTGCTTGGCATTCAGTCGTTCAGCACAAATACACTGGATCGGCCTCCAGTATCGTTCGGCACAAATACTTCCCACGGCATTCAGGGTGTTCGGCCTCACTTTTGTTCGGCATGAGAAGATCGTTCGGCATTCACACCTAGTTCGGAGTTCAGCGTTCGTCATCTATGGATCGGCATAGGGAGACCACTCCATTTGGGCCGGGGTATTCAGCTACCAGGCCCACCAGGGAAGTCCGACCCATCTTTGTCTATAAATAGAGAGGCAGGGGCACAGTGAAATGGACCTTTTTTCGAGAACACTGGGGAGACTCTGCCACTTTTAAGACTCATCCTCTTTACTTAGCAATTGTATTCAAGTAGTTGGAAAACGGATTGTATCTGTAATCAATTATCTAGAGAAGCAATAAAGATTAACCTCAAAGTGGACGTAGGCAGTTACGCCGAACCACTATAAATCTGGTGTCCTCGTCTTTGCATTCAATTTAGCATATTGTTCCTCGTTTAAATTTACTTTCATCATTTATCTCTCTACACAATCTTTCTTAACGAGGTTAGTGACCAATTTTGGTGCTAACACTAACCATTTTGATTAATGATAATTTTAAAATTAATTATCATTTTAACTAATGGTTTTGAAATTAGTTAACCAATTTAATTAATGATGTTTAAAATTGGTTTGTCTTTTGACTTAAATGACATTGGATTTAATTAATCATTTTAACTAATGATTATTTGAGTTTAATTAATTATTTTAATTTATGATAATGGAGTTTAATTAATCATTTTAATCAATGATTTTTGAAATTAATAATCGATTTAATTAATGATATTTAAAAGTAATTAATCATTTTAAGTAATGATATTTGAATTTAAATAATTATTTTAACTAATGATATTTGATTTTAATTAAGCATTATAATTTCGGATATCTAAATGTAATTAATCATTTTAATTAATGATGTTTGAAGTTTGTTAATCTATTTGATTTAATGAGATTTGAATATTGATTTAGTCATTTTAATTAATGACTTAAACTTTAGTTAATCATTCTAACTAATGATTGTTTTAAATTTAATTAATTATTTTAACTAGTGATATTTGAAATTTGTTTAATCATTTTAAATTAATGATGTTTTATAGTTAATTAATCATTTTAACAAATGATGTTTTAATTTATTTTTTAACTAATAATGTTT
The DNA here is from genome assembly GCA_030737815.1 of Allium fistulosum. Taxonomy (NCBI): domain Eukaryota; kingdom Viridiplantae; phylum Streptophyta; class Magnoliopsida; order Asparagales; family Amaryllidaceae; genus Allium; species Allium fistulosum. The sequence continues at coordinate 368,126,709 of CM060902.1, read as the reverse complement.
AAATTTAATTAATCCAATTAATTTATGATTATTTGAAATTAATTAATTGTTTTTAATTAATGGTAATAAAAATTTATTTATCATTTTAATTAATGATGTTTGAGATAATTATTCTTTTTAATTAGTGAATATTTAAATTTATTAAATCTTTTAATTAATGATATTTAAAGTAGATTAATTTAACAAAAGTGATTTAAGAAATTAACTAATTTAATGAAAGTGTTTTAAAGTTAATAAACCAATTTAATAAAGGTTTTAAAGTTAATTTACTGATGATATAAAAGTGTCTGGAAATAATTAACTATTGTAATAAAAATAACGGATTTGTTTATTTTAAAGAGATTATAAATTACTGATGATATAAAGTTAATTTACTGATGATATAAAGGCTCCAAAGAAGGTGGTTTCCCAGAAAAAGAAGGTTCGTCTGGTGAGTCAATCGAAGAAACTCATAAAGGAAGGGGTGTTAAGACTGAAGCCAGCTGTTCGGCCAGAATTCCTCCGATTCTGGAGGAAGGGGAAGAAGAATTCAAGCAGCATGAAGGCAAAGCTGCAGTGGTAGTGGAAAAGGAGGAGGGTGAAACTGAGGGCAGCAGTAGTTATGACTCCTCCTCTAGTGACGATGATTTTGATGCAGGTTCCGATGACGAAGACTTCGAATTGTGTGATGAGACTTCGAGAATGAGTCCCATTCTCCTGGATTCGCCTCCTCGAGAGATTTTCAATAAAGATGCTCCCTCAATAGTTGAGCAACGTCAGGGTTTCCCGATTGAAGGTATCGGCGTAGACTTTAAGGATTTGAGCAATGTTTACGTGGATATCAATGAACTTATGGGGGAGGATTTCGAATTCATGGGAATGTCTCCTCACCTTGGTCATATCGTGTCTAGAGTCAGCTCGATTTCTACCACGGTGGCTTCCCGATCCAGTTTGTAACGTCCTTTTAGGCCCACTAAGACACATTACACATTTCACCATGGTTACATTCACTTACACATGCACTATTTAGGCCTATTTCTCGTTGCTGAAGCTCTTTATATATTCTTTATGTCAGGTACCATGAGAGGCCGTAGACTTTACGACAATCTTAAATAATTCACTGATTTGCAACGTTTGTGAAGATGATCTTCGAGTTGCCACCAACCCTGTAAAACCGAGGAAGAGTGGAGAAGGCGGAATGACTCGGAGGCCGAGGCTCGTCGCCGGGATGATAGAGAATAGGGTCGGACGTATAAGAGTGGTTATGAGAAGAGAAAAACCCCTGACGACCGAGAGGAACCGTCCAAGAAGTCGAAGGTTGATCGCGGTTCTCATCCTTCTGAGCATAAGGTTTTTGCCCCGACCCTAGTTTCTGTCGGTCTTGAAGTTCTGATTTCTTCCGTTCAGGCTCTGTTTTCATCTCAAGCCCCATCGACTCACGTGGTGCCTACTTCTGGTACCTCACGTCGTCATTGGAGGCCGGCTTACATTCTTCCGTCCGGTCCCTCTAGACTCGAAGTTGTGCTCCCCGAGTGGTTTTTAAAGGGAGTTAAATTTGATCGCGACCTTCAGCCAGTTTGCAAAGATACCTCAGGCAATTCAAGGTGATTTAGATCAAGCCGAGGATGCAAAAAGTTGTGCAAGCAGCTGGCAGACACGAACCGCAATAATTATCAAGAGATCCTCTCCTTTGAATCGGAGAAAGATGATTTCGAGAGGGTGTTAGCGGAACGTGACACCAGAATTGAGCGACTAATACAAGAGAGGGACGTGGCACTTCAGGAGAGTAAGAATAGCGCCAGCTTGCTGAAGGAGCTGAAAGTGGCCCATGCAAAAATAGAGGTCGTATTTCGAGATGGAATTAAGAAGGCCCATGCAGACAGAGTTAAGTTGAAAGAGAAGCTCAAAGCCCGTGACATGATTATTGAAGACCAAAAGAAGACTATTGTTGATCATGACAAAATTATTAAAAGGCACAACAAGATAATTGTTGAATACGTGGGAATTGTGGAATCTGGTGACAAAACCATTTTCGATCAAGCCCAGACGTTCGCTTCGCTCCAAGAAAGAGTTGCGCAGCTTAGCATCGAGAAAACTCGAGTTGAAGTTGAGAAGGCCGCCATAACTGCGGATTACTTGGAGCTGCAGGACCCTTTCGAGAGAAAGATGGAGAAGATGGACGATACCATCTTAAATTTCTATGTTAATTCCTTGCTGCATCAGGGGAGCATCATTTATTTGGGCACCAAATTTTTGCGTACTCTAGCCATGGTTTGGGAAGAAATCTTGGCCCATTTCAAAGAAAATGGGGATGTATATACCGAGCGAGAGTTGGAGGATGCCTACCACAATGAGGAATCAAAGAAAGATGATAGAGGGCCGAGAGGTCCTTCGAATTGAGAAGGAACAGGAGGCTGCCGATGCTGCTATGACTGCAACTGCCAAAACGTTGCCGGAGCCTTTTATTTCTAGGCCTGAAGGACCATCAAGACATAGCCTTGCGATCAGCTGGCGGGCTCTGCCGGTGCGGCTTTGTCGTCTGTTCCTCCGGCAGCTGTCATTGAAACTTAAGGTGGCCCTTGAACTTCTCTGAAGATCATGCATCAATCAAAAGAAGGAGAAGGCAGGGAATACGAGATTGACATTCTCGGCCATTCCACTGACGCAGGTAACCTTCTTGTTTCCCCCGAGTTTGAGAATTTTCAGCTCGCACCGCAATAACAAGACGACCTTAATGCTTTCATTTTTGATCTTATAGGTCCATCCTCTTTACCTATTGACCAACTAGTTTCCTTGATGCTTAGGCTTGCCACTATTTCAACTTCCTTGTCGCTTATCTCCGTAACCGCTCCGATTGCTGCGCCTGCGTCTGGCTGCGGGCGATAATCCGAGAAGATTGCGACATTGCGTAGCCTAGACGACCCTTATGTACCTTTGGAGGGCAGCTTTATGGCAGCTGAAGCTCGAGAGCAGGAGGACCAGATTGGCCAGCTGCATAAATTTCAATAGCAATTGGTTGCCGTTAAGAAGGAAAAGGTTGAAGCGATAAAATCTTCGAGGAGCTCCCGCAAATCCCGGAAGCGCAAGGCCAAGGAGGAGTCTTCCAAGAAGGTCAGAGGGTAGGTAGGAGATGCCAGCTCCGATGAGATAGTTGATATCATAGGTAGCGACACTAATCCTAGCCAGGATTCCGAAGGGAAGCAGAAACTTCTAACTTAAGATAGGAAGAGGAGCGGTGGAAAGGGGGCATTGACAGGTCCAGATAGCAGTGGAGCCAGTTTTTGGGACATTTTGTTTTGTTTGATACGTGTTTTGTTTAAGTGCAGAGTCTGCACTTACTGCTTTGATTGTTAAGCATCTGTATTTTTCTTTTTGTTGGCCGATATTGCGTGGGTACGTTCCCCACATTTTTGACTTTGTATAGAAAATGCTATAAGTAATACAACGTTGACATTTTGATTGTAACTTTACCTGTTTACTTATCTGCGTTTCATGCAGTTATGTCAATTTTATTTACTGCTATTTCATCTAGTCCTATAATTACCGCCAAAATTCTTTATTTGGAGTAACAAAACTGTGAAGTGCTTGGTTTTTTTTTGAGTAGTATCGGTGTGTGTGCCCCCAGTTGACGGGACTGGTTACTATGAACACTTGATGAATGACCGGTTGATCCGAGTTACTCTTTTTTTTGGATGTCTGTAATCGAAATTGTTTTCACCGATTCGTGGCCACTAGACATTGCCAGATTCATACCCATGACTCCTGATGGTGGGAGTAGATTGATTTTTGTCATTTTTACAATGAACGAGTTTCCAGGTATTCCGGGGCGATACCAGTACTTAAAAGTGTGTGCGGCTTATAGGATGTGTGGCTTTTGTGATCGATATGACCCGTCGATCTGGAACGGTTTGAAATTTCTTGGCATTACCAATCTTCGGGTAACGTGAGAGGTTCATGTTTTAAGAGCGTGGTTCCACGACTTAAAAGGTATTGCGTGGCTTATGGGAGTACGCGGCTTTTGGGATCGATACGACCCTTCGATCCAGAACGGTTTGGGACTCCTCGATGTTACCAATCTTCGGGCAACGTGAGGAGTTCATGCTTCAAGAGTGTCATTCTACGGCTCAAAAGGTAAAGCGCAGCTTATGGGAGTGCGCAACTTTTAGGATCGATACAACCCGTCAATCCGGAATAGCTTGAGACTCCTCGACTTTACCAATCTTCAGGCAATGTGAGGAGTTCTTCTTCGAGAGTACGATTCTACTATATCAAGCAGCGATTGGACGGTTTTGAGCCGATTTGATCCCGTCGACTCAGCAGGTTACTTCTATGAACACGGTTTTATTGGTTCAGAAGGCAAAGCAATTTATTAAGAAAAGTTGGGCAAGTTCCGACAATTTACAATGCCTCCAGTAATTTGGGATGGCTTATTTGCTGAAAATAAGAAGTACATTAGATAGTTTAAAATAATGACGCAGCGATTCGCTATTCCATGCTCGGGGAGTTTGGATCACGGCTGTCAGTTTGAATGTTCCATCCCCTAGCTTTTGACTGATTACATACGACCCTTCCCAGTTTGGTCCAAAGGTTCCCGGTATTGGATAGACTCGTTTGAGGACATGGTCTCCCACTTTGAAGGTTCGGTTGTGAACTGTGGAGTTAAAGTACCATGCGACCCTTTTTTAGTGAGCAGCAGTCCTTAATTCGACTTCTTACCTCTTCTCGTCGATCATATCAAGCGACTCGAGTAGAAGCTGCACGTTTTGCCTTTGTTTGAAATTCTGCCTTCGACGAGAGGGGACATCTAGTTCGATGAGGATCATTGCTTTTGAACCATATGCCAAGGCGAATAGGGTATGCCCGGTTACTGCTTTGTGTGTTGTTCTGTAAGCCCATAGTGCGAGTGTAAGTTCATCAACCCGATTCACCTTAGCTTTAGTAAGCCACTTTTTGATGGTGGGCTTGATGATCTTGTTTATTGCTTCCACTTGCCTGTTTGCTTGCGGATGAGCGACTGTGGAAAAGCTCTACTCGATTTGGAAGCGTTTGCAAAAGTCTTTGAGCTCGACACTTTTGAATTAGGTCCCGTTATCAGTGATGATTTTCTGTGGCACACCAAACCTACAAATAATGTTTTTAGTAACAAAGTTAATGACTTTCTTTGTGGTAATGATGGCCAACGATTCCATTTCGGCCCATTTGGTGAAATAGTCAACGGCAACTATAGCATATTTAGACCCTCCTTTAGCTATTGGCAATACGCCAATCAAGTCAATTCCCCATATTGCGAACGACCATTGACCATCTGCGTTAGATTTGTTGAGGTAGTTCTTTTGATCTTGCTGAATCTTTGGCATCAGTCGCACGGTCTGGCATAATCTGCTACATCGTGGTTTACTGTTGGCCAGAAATACACATATCGGAGGATTCTCTTTGCAAGGGTTTGTCCTATGGTATGGTCTCCACAGTCGCCTTCGTGAACTTCTCTCAGAATCCTGTGAGCTTCATCGTGGGTCACACATCTCAGCAAGGTGGTCGATAACCCCCTTCGGTAGAGCATCCCATTCTGTATTATAAATCGTGTTACTTTCCAGAGAAGCTTTTTCCACTGTTCTTATTTGTGAGAAGGGTTCCTGTAAGCAAGTAGTCTTTGATTGACGTCATCCATGTTTCTGGTTCAATGGTGGTCTCAAAAATCTAGTTGACATCCATTTCGCTTATGCTTGGAGTGGCCAGGGTTTCAACCTGGACTAGTCTCAATGATTGAGCTTCCCCGGAACTGGCCACGTTCTACTCCCTCGGGATGTGAGTTATGGTGTAATATTCGATGTCATTCAGCAACTCCTGCACTTTAGATAGATACGAGGTAAGGTTCTCCCCTTGAACCTAATATTCGCCTTTCACCCGATAGACGGATAATTGAGAATCACTACAGATGTGTATGGATTTTATCTCCAGCTCTTTCATAATTTTTAGCCTAGCTATCAATGCCTTATATTCTGCTTCGTTATTTGTCGCTGGGAATTCTAATAGTAAGGCGTAGCAAACGTCTTGTCCTTCGGGAGTCTCAAGCACTACTCCTGTTCCCGAGCAAAAGTTATTAGATGCACCATCGACGGAGAGCTTCCATCATGTTTCCACTTCTGGTGTACTTTTTTCTTCATCATTCCGTATGGTAAATTCGACGATGAAATCTGCCAATGCTTGCCCATTGATTGCCTTTCTAGGATGGTAAGTGATTTCATATTGACTCAATTTGATATTCCATTTGATGAGCCGCCCGGATGTCTTGGAGCGGTAAAAAACTTACTTTAACGGTTGATCGGTCAATACTTTGATCGGGTGTGCCTGGAAATACGGTCGTAACTACCTGGACATGATCAAGAGACAATACGCTAGCTTTTCCAGTTTCGGATAATTTTTCTTGGCTCCAGTGAACCATTTACTAATATAGTATACACGTCGCTAGATCCTAGCTTCTTCACATACAAGAGCAGCACTTAATGCGTGAGGTGAGACTGCTAGGTAAATGAACAAGTCCTCTCTGTCTAGTGGCTTTGATAGGATCGGCTGGGTTTCCATATGTCACAACAACTCTTCAAACGCGGTTTGACAAGCCTCATTCCATTCGAAATTCTTCTTTCCTTCTTTAGTGCATAAAAGATCGGTACGCATTTGTCGGTGACTTTTGAGATGAACCGGCTTAGCGCTGCGACTTTCCCATTCAAGGTTTGTAACTTCTTCTTGTTTTTGAGGCTTCGACTTCTCGTAGGGCAGCAATTTTCTCTGGATTTGCTTCAATGTCTCTAGCGCTCATTATGAATCCTAAGAACTTTCCAGAGGCTACCTCAAAGTGACATTTAAGTGGATTCAGCTTCATCCCATATTTTCGGAATATTTCAAACATTTTGGCGAGATTATCCAAGTAGTTGGAAATTATTCTTAACCAACATGTCATCCACATAGACTTCCATGGTCTTCCCGATCTGATGCCTGAACATTGCATTCACTAATCTTTGGTAGGTTTCCACAGCATTCTTTAAACCGAATGGCATTACCCTGTAGCAGTATAATCTAGATCGTTGATGGAGCTGGTGTTTTCCTAATCAGGTTCATGCATCATGATCTGGTTATATCCTGAGTATGCATCCATAAATGATAGCAATTCATGTCCAGCAGTCCCGTCTACAAGCTGGTCAATTCTAGGAAGGGGAAAGCTATCTTTCGGGCAGGCTTTATTTAAGTCCGAGTACTCGATACAGGTCCGCCATTACCTATTGGACTTGTGACAAAAACCAGGTTAGATATCCATTTGGGGTAGGTCGCATCATGGACAAAACCATTGGCCATTAGCTTGTCTACTTCTTCTCTCAACGTCTTGCACCGTTCGGGGCCTAAGCTGCGCCTCTTCTGCTTTACTAGTGCGTGTCATGCCATTTCCGGTGATACCCCACACATATCGTAATGTGTCCAGGCGAACACATCCAAGTTAGCACGAAGAAATTTAGTGAGTTCCAATCGTATCTTGTTTCCAAGGTGCTATCCAATTTTTAAGACCCACGTTGGGTTATCCATGTCAACTAGGACATACACCGTCAATTCTGCCGGTGCTGCCCGATCCTCCCCTGAACTCTTCTTTCTATGGTCTAAAGCCTTGTCGAATCGGCTATGGTCCCGAAGCCAAGGGCAGCTCTGTAGTTGCTATTAGTAGGTTCACGAATGTAGAGAGTTCTCCCCACATTCTTCCCCTTTTCCTTTCTTTTAGATTCGTGCAGTTCTGCGATATAACATTCTCTGGCGGAACTTTGGTCTCCTTTGATCACTCCAACTCCATTCTCCATTAGGAATTTCATGGTAAGGGACTACTGGGCTAAAGCAATTCTGTATCTGCTAGTGTGGGCCATTCCAAGAAGGAATTGTATGCAGAAGCTTCATCTATGATTATGAATGTTTGGATAAGGGTGACTCTTCGGTCGCCTTTTTCAAGTTCTACAGGCAAGTCAATCGTTCCGACGGGTTAATTGGGTTCGCTGGTGAATCCTTGAATTTTTGTTTGACAAGAGGATACGTCTTTCTTGACGATCTTCATCTGATCAAAGGTTCGTTTGAAAAGGATATTCACAGAACTTCCGCTGTAAACCAATAGTTGTCGTTCAGAGTCCTCTGCTGCTTGGCAGGGGCACCATCTTCGATCACGAGGCACGAATCCTTTGGAGCATGTTTTAATAAGCTCGCATACTGCTCCATTTCTCCCTAACTCCTTTGTGCAAGATAAGGTCCTCCAGATATCGTTCCAATGATGAGTCTCTGGTCAGTTCATCTAGATCCCTCTTCGCTGGTTCCACCTTGGTTTCCTCGATCCCTAGGAGCTTGGGGAGCTCCAGGTTGGTCGGGATTTTGCGGTTTTCTCATGTATTGCTGAAGCTTGTTTTCCATAATCAGCTCCTTAATCAAGTTCTTTAGGTTACGGCACTCGTCGTGTTGTGGCCATGTGTTTCGTGGAAGCAGCAGTACTTCCCGGAATGCTTTTGCTATTCAGTTGCTTCCTTTTTAGGAGGTTTCTTGTACTTCTCTGTCCCATGTGTTGCGAGATAGATGTTTTCCGGAGTATCATTGAGCGGGGTGTAATCTTCGGGCCTGAAGCCTTTAAATCGCTTATTGTTACCATTTCGTTTATCGGAATTTTGATTTTTCCTTATTTGGTTTCCATCTTTCCCGCACTTCCTTTAGCGGTCCTAGAGGTATTTATGTCATGGTTCATCGCCATGCCATTGTGCCCAACGTTCATTGGTTGTAAGCTAGTAGATATCCTTTCTAACGTTGCGCCTCTTCCAATCTCAAGTATTGACTCGCCTTGTGGTTAAAGTCCTTTCTAGTGGGGGGTTGTTTCATTTTGATCCATTTTCCAAACTCAGTTTCGGGTTTGATGGTATGGACCAAGGTCATAAAAACCATATCCACGTTCAGCTTTCTTACTTCTATCACCACGGTGTTGAACCGACTCACGAAAGACTTCAGAGGTTCATTTCATCCCTGGAATGGACCGGACAAGGACATCAAATCTTTAGGCTGAGCCATATGAAGTCTGAATTGATCAAGGAATCTTATTGCTAGTTGATCGAAAGTGGAGATGGATTTTGGCAGAAGTCTATTGAACCACATGGAAGCAATTCCCTTCAGAAAAATCGAAAACCATCTACATCGAACGGCGTCCGAAGCATTCGCTCTGTGCATGTACCAACTGTGCTTATATAAATGGGGTTTCATGTCTCTCATTCCGTCACAGGACGAAATAGTTGGCATAGTGAACTTTTCTGGGTACCGCTCATTCAAACTCGAATCAGTGAAAGGAGTCTGACTTAGAGCGGATCCCCATACATCCTCCCTACTATTCTTACTCTCATCCATTAGTCGCTTGACCATGTCCACAATATATGTCCCAGATGTCCGATAATCCGGGAGTCGGCTGTCAGTAACTACACCGAGTGTTTGGCTTCACAAACGACCTTGGTTAGTGGGCTAAAGCCAAGGCTCTCTTGTCTTTGAAAGAGCCACTCCCTCGGGATTCCGTTGGCTTGCGGTTGGCCTGATTGGGGGCAGTTTGGATATCCCTGGCGTTATCGAATGCATTGATATTTCCTTCCAACTAGTCGTCGTTAAGTTGCTCTCCATCTTCCAAATCGGAGAGGTCCCTGGCTATATCTTTTTGTGGGGTCTTTGCTCCTAGATTTAAGTTCATAGCTGGTTGTCTCACGGTCGGTGGAGTGCTTGTATTTCCTTATACATTGATTCCCACGGTTCCAGTTATCACTCCTTTTTGCGACTGCTTCCCATTCCTTCTATTTAGGCCAAAAATGAAGAATTTTCTTGTTCTACGAGAGCCGTGGATTCTGTCATGGTTCTTGGAGCAGGATGTAATTGTAAGGTCAAGAGTGCATTAAGTTTGTCCATAAGAGCTCTCTGGCTGCTTTTCATTTTCTGATTGATTTCGTCAACTATTTTATTCAATTCATCTCTAGTTACAACTTCGCGTTGATTTGAAGATCCTAGCACCTGATCTCCTACGTTGTCGCCATTTACTTCGATTTATTGATGATCCATCTCTTCTCCTGCAATTACCGCCCCTATGGATCTTCCAGAAGTAGTTCTTTCTCTTCCTCAGGCCATTGATTCTTAGCAGTAGATATTTCGAATAGAAATTAAGGATCTAACTTATGAACCTATTTGATCGAAAGTAAATAGCTAGATCTTTACCTGAGTTGGGTTCTCAGTAAAAGCACCAAAATGTTAATCCAAAAAATGGATCAACACCCTGGGTTGAGTAAGAAAGCACCAGCCTTGTTTATCAAGGCAAATAAAGTGGAAAACGCAATAGAAAATCATGGAGAAAGTAAATGAACAAGAGATTTTTATAGTGGTTCGGCTGTTAACGAAGCCTATGTCCACTTTATAACTATTATTCTTGACTTACGACAACAACAAGTTGAATATGATTATAATGCGATTGAATCCTGTAGGTTAGATCAAGTCACTAATGTTAGGATTCACTAGAGAATCATAGGGAACCCTTTAAATGACTGTTATGTGGGAGAAGAAGAGTGAAGAGTAGTTTCTGCAGAGTTTCAAGAGCCAGTCCCCAAAGATCCGGTTTATGTTGCAGGTAGAATCGTATTTATAGGGGTTTGAGAGCTATTGGGCTAGGTCGCCTCACCAGAAGCTTGCATATGGAAATACGAAGGCGCGCTGAAATTTTCATAACCATCCAAGCCAATCTGATGGATCGCTAGTGATCCATAGTTTCTGGGTTGCTGATGAGCCAATTGCTTGGGATACTCTCCTTCATCCTTTCCTTAAATTTGATGGAAGTCTAACACGTTCTTATGGATCGCTAGCGATCCATAGTGCATGGATCGCTAGCGATCCATGTACTTAGTGGATTTTTGGACTCCGTCTTTTGGATTGCATTTGTTGTTTCGTGTAGGTGTTCTCCATGTAATTTTATAGCTTGTTGCCTTATTTTGATGATGATTCATACACTGGTTCCATAGGACTGCTGATTGAATCAGATGAACACTCACTTCTCGATCTAACTAGCTTTGAATTCCATCAAACTTAGCACTCATTCCTAACATACCTATTGGATCATGATGCAAGATGATTGGAGTACCTACGAGCTATCCTTATGGATCGATAGCGATCCATAGAAGATGGATCGCTAGCGACCCATCACCTTAGCATTTTTTTTGCCTTCTTTTCCTCTAACCTTTCTTGGTTGATCCTTCTAGTCCTTTTGGTTGGCTATGAATTTCAAGATCCTTCTAACTGTTCCGACATCAACCAAAAGGACTAGAAGGATCAACCAAGAATGGTTAGAGGAAAAGAAGGCAAAAAAATGCTAAAGTGATGGGTCGCGAACAATCCATCTCCTATGGATCGCTAACGATCCATAAGGATAGCTCGTAGGTTCTTCAATCCTCTTGCATTATGATCCAATAGGTGTGTTAGGAATGATTGCTAACTTTGATTGAATTCAAAGCTAGTTATATCGAGAAGTGAGCATTCATCTGATTCAATCAGCAGTCCAATGCAACAAGTGTATGAATCATCATCAAAACAAGGCGACAAGCTATGAAATTAAATGGAGAACACCTACACGAAACAACAAATGCAATCCAAAAGACGGAGTCCAAAAATCCATGAAGTACATAGATCGCTAGCAATCCATGCACTATGGATGGCTAGTGATCCATAAGATCGTGTTAGACTGCCATGAAATTTAAGGAAAGGATAAAGGAGAGTGTGACGTCCCGATTTTCATACCCGAAAAATCGAACCATCAGGATTAAAGAAGAAAGAGGTAGAAGAAGAAAATAGAAAATCAACATCAAAATCTCACAATCGCAGCGAAACAATATATAATATATAAATGACTGATCTTTACACAAAAAGAAACTATATCTGTTTTATACATTACATAATCAGAGTACAACACAATCAAACAAATATTGGACAGTTATATTAACTTGTCCTCACAAAAGCTGACTATACAGCCCATACTACACAGCGGAATATACTTCAAATACGAGTGATACGTCTCGCCATCCAACTCGTCTCCTGAGCTCCACAGCATCCAATCCTGTATCTGTAATACTCGGTCTGACCCACGCATTATAATAAAATAACACCCGAGTCCGTCTGGAAAACCAGCATGAGAAAACACACTCAATTTGGATTATTAAAGTTTTCCAAACCCTTTGAAATCAAAAGCATCTCGTAAGACCACGCCACAAATAAACATGTCGGGTTTTTACCTTACGATAGCCAAAAAACGTTTTATCAAATCCGTCTGATATTATAATAGTCTCTATAGAAAGTAAAATAGAATCTAGCTGAAATGCTTGCATCTCACGTTTCAGCAATAGTTGGGCACAATCAAAACCGTACAGGCGCGTAGGGAGAATGTATTTCCAACTAATGACTAGGCACTGGGGTACCACCTGTCACAGTACCTGGTCTAGATCAGCGTACCGAGGACCACGCCCGATCCCCTGCAACACAAGACCGGAACTACCTAAGGGTAATTCCGAGTAATATCACGCCACGGTGGGATCAGCAACCGCACCACTAAGCCGATAATAAAAAGGGACATCTAGACAGGGATGACCTCACCCTAATGGGCGCTACCCACATAGCCTTGCTGCGTAACCCCTGATTTTTAGTCATTCCCGGTTGATGAGGCTTGAGGCTAAGCGTTACCTTTTTAGAACATATCCCTTGGAATGCCCACCGTCCACCTGATGATGTTCCGAAAGCATTCATCCATACAAGTCCGTTCCGGGTTCGAACGGAACCGAAGGCACTACTCGTACTACATCCATTTTGGAATCATCCTCAATATTAGTAGCGACTAGCCCTTGCACTTCACTGCTCCATCTTCGATTCCAAACTCGTTCCCCACGAAAACGTACAAACCGGATCAAAGTGGTTTTCGAGAAATAAATCCCGATCCCAGTCTCTTCGAAATGATCGGCGCATTGGCCAATATTGATAGTCGATTATTTAACTATCAATTAACATTCACAAACATCCATCAAACAATAAATAATTTTCCAAATTATTTATTTACCTCACAAATATCTTCGCAAGATATATTTTCATTTTCAACCCTTTTGAAAACAGTTTTCAAACCACACTCTTCTCATGGAATAAATTCCCAAATACTTATTTCCACTGAAAACACCAAGTACAAACACTTTAGATTTCTAAAATAATTTAAAATACTATATTATAAAATATACTTTAAACAAAACATTTAAATTAAAACTACTTTAATACTTTATTCAAGGATATATACTTTGAGAATATTTAAAATAAAGCTACTTAATAAAATATAAACTAGATTTTTATCTTTTAAACATAATACCAAGACATTTTTAAATAATTACTACTAAAATAAATTTGAAAATACTTATTTTAACATTTAAACATTTAAAAATAATAGATTTTCCAAAGCATACTTTTAAAACATCTTTGAAACTTTAACTTATACTTAAGAATTTGCTTTGAAAACGTACTTGGCTATCCAGGGAAATATACTTCTCTTTCGCATCTTTAAAAATAAATCACTATTTATTTTTAATCACATTTACCCATTCATTTTATAAATTCCCACCTTGAATTTATCCTTCCAAATATCCATTAATATATTACTTCACTTTTATAAACCCAGTTTATCAATTTCATGGTCTCAGCTTCCTTTTAAAATCCCAGTTTCAAACATTTAATCAATTTTCAAATTGATTTCCAAAATTTACTCCATTTTAAAATAATTCCTTTACTTCTCAATTTTTATTTCAAAATCCATTAATTTCATAAATTCCGAATCTAACTTCTTTATTATGATTTTAAACTGGAAATACCAATTTCATGAAAATTCCTTTTATTGCATCCTAAACCATTTAAATTCTGAATTTAAAAATAAATCACTTATTCCTTAAAAAAATATCACTTAAGTTTTGAAAATTTATTATTTTCCCCCTTTTATTCAAAATCTCCTTTCCATACCGGAATTTATTTACTAGAATTTAAATATCACTTTTATCCTTTCCTAATTCATTCTTTAATTTATTTAAATACTCTATAGTTATTTTACTTAAAAATTATCTCTTATATTTTCTTTTCAAAAATCCAATTTTATATATTTCGATAACTCAATATACCAAAATATATTCAATCCCACCATAGCATCCAATATTCCAATTATCAATATAATTCATCACAGAATATCAAATAATCATAACACAGAATTATTAGAACAATCTAAATAATTTTGAGGAATCCAGTTGGATCCCTCCAACCTGTTTCCCTGCATCCACAGACGTTAGCACAATACCAATTCCACTTCAAGGTGGAATATCGTAGTATATGGGTTTAAATAATATCATCCGCTATTATGCGGCGCATAGGGTCTCATCCGCTATATAATGCGGGAAATCAATCACTCCAATATATACTATATACTACTATATAATATATCACACCCAATCAATTCAATCATTCAACCAAATATTTAAATTTAACCATTTAAATTTAAATAGCAAATCCAGAAGAGTGAGATTAACTCACCTTTAATTTTTGTTTGCAATCCACTTTATTATTGCCTTGGGTTTCCGATTTTTTGACCTTGAATAAACAATTTATATGATTTATTATTATTTGCACTAATCGAATAATCAATTATCATTTAACAAATTTAATAAACTCATAATTTAATTTAAACTATTTTTCCTTTAAATAAATTATTTTTAGTGACTAAATAATTAAATAGGTTTATTAAACAAATTAATCTACATAATACATTATTTTAAAATTAAACTGTAAGTTAAAAATGTATATACCTATATTTATTTTTCTTCTTGAATCTACATATATTTTTATAAAATAATATATATAGATTTAAAAATCTATTTTTATATAAACTTCTCAAACATTTAAATTTTCCATTTTTTCCAAGTCTTATATATATATATACTAAATTAAAACAGAATGGTTCTTTGTATATCTTACTGTAAAATATATAAATATGTTTCCTCTGTACCTATTTTAAACTTATATATTAAATAACAAAACAGAATTACCTTATACTTTACTGTATTATATTTTCTTTTTCATGCAACTGAATATATATATATATATATATATATATATTTGAAAAACTGCATTTATATGTCTCACTGTAAGATATATATATATTTTTATCGATATGTACATATATACATATATTAAATTAAAATAAGGAAAACAAACATCATACCTCACTGCTGGCATCAGGTCTTCACGCGATTCATCAGAGACCAAGCGTGATGTCGACTGCCTCGCATCCATGCCCTACCTCCACGTGCGCAAACCCAACGCATCACCAAACCAATCCCCAAAATCGAGTACAAACCTCTCAACGTCGCCTGCTGTCGCCAAACCCAAATGTCGTTGCCGTCTTATTGGTTTAGGAACGATTGATGTCATCAAATCTCGACTGCCGCAGCACATCCAAACAAAATGGCGATCGACGTCGTAACTTTCCCGAGCCTCCAGATCTGATGCTCGACCTGCGAACGACTTGCGAGGCAAAGCTCGCGATCGAAATCGCCTCCCCCATTTTGTTTTAACGAGCGATTCAATTTCATTTTGATTTTAATTCTCTCTGTTCTGCCATTTTTCTTAAATGATTTAATTTCTGAAGAAGTTTTAAAGAGGATGGAATTTCGAATATTTCGCTTGGCCATTTTTATATCTTGCTCCATTCTTTTGCACTGGAAATTTGAAGAGAAGGGAATGCGTTTTGAAGAGGAAGACAACATTTTTTTTCTCGTATGAAATTAGAAAGAGGGGAAATCGATTTCATCTGGTTTGTATTATTAAAAAGAAAAAGGAGAATGAAGTGTGTTGGAGAAGGAACGAGAAAGTTCTGATGTGAAGATTAATTGACCAGTCAAAGAAAGTATATTTTATATTTAAATTCAAATTTAAACTTAAATTGTTTCGATTTACGTAGCTTAAAATCGCGAATCTCTATCAAGGCGTGCCGCCAGGTGTTCATAATGTTATACCCCTATTCCGAACACAATGGAAAAGGTTTCGAGTCCTAATTCGATTGTATGGAGAAGATAGCTTTTGGACCCAGTTATTATAATAAATTTCGATACAGATTTCAACGCGTTTATATATCGTACGATCATACGACAATTCCAATCACTACGAAAATTGAAATCCGATAATAATAC
This sequence comes from Allium fistulosum, assembly GCA_030737815.1. Taxonomy (NCBI): domain Eukaryota; kingdom Viridiplantae; phylum Streptophyta; class Magnoliopsida; order Asparagales; family Amaryllidaceae; genus Allium; species Allium fistulosum. The sequence goes on along the minus strand of CM060902.1, from coordinate 368,110,450 downwards.
ACTATTACGGATCCAATGGAACTGGTTTCATCGAATTCCGAGACTATGCCTCGGAAGGCTATTTTTAAATATCGATTTAATGATAAAATTTAAAAACTGAACAAACACTTACAAATTCAAGTTTAACACTTTACTATCTTCAGTATTATCAATATAGATTTTCCAAGCCTTTGAAATATTTTTAACCGGCTTAAAACTGAAGATTAAATATTTTACTCAACTTCAATAATTAAATTTAATAATTTAATTGCCAAATTCATAGTGATATTTGAAATTCAAGTTAAATATTAACCTTTAAATATTTAATATCAATTAAATATTCTCATTTCAAATATCCAGAATTCCAGGTCGTCACAGAGAGTATCCCAAGCAATTGGATCGTCAGCAACCTAGAAACTATGGATCGCTAGCGATCCATCAGATTGGCTCGAATGGTTATGAAATTTTTTGTGCACCTTCGTATTTCCAAATGCAAGCTTCTAGTGAGGCAGCCTAACCTAATAGCTCTCCAACCCCTATAAATATGATTCCACCTGCAACATAAACAAGATCTTGAGGGACTGGCTGCGGAAACTTTTTAAAAACTACTCTTCACTCTTCTTCTCCCATACAACAGTCATCTAAAGGGTTCACTGTGATTCTCCAATGAATCCTAACTTTAGTGACTTGATCTAACCAATAGGATTCAATCATATTGTAATCATATTCAACTTGTAATTACAGCCAGTCAATAATAAAATTTATAAAGTGGACGTAGGCTTCGTTAACAGTCGAACCACTATAAAAAATCTCTTGTTCATTTACTTTCTCCATGATTTGCTATTGCTTTTTCCACTTTATTTGCCTTGATAAAGAAGGCTGGTGCTTTCATACTTAACCCAGAGTGTTGATCCATTTTTTGGGTTAAAAAATACTATTTAAGCCCATTCTTTTTTGAATTTGTTTCATGTTGTTTATCTATACTCTTTCATGTATGGATGTTATTCTTATGAGGTAAAAACTTGCATCGCGTTAGCGGCGTGGTCTAACAGTACTTTTATATGTTCTCCATTATTTGAGTTTTCTCGTGTTAGTATTTTTAGACTGATCCAGATATTATTTTATTATAATGCTCGGGTCAGGCCGAGAATTTTCCTAGGTTGGCTTTGATGTTAAGGAGTTCTTAAAGAGGAGCTGGAGGTTCATCTATCATAGTATTTTATTTTTCGCTATTTTATATAGTATCCATATCAGCAATTGTAAGGTAAGGATTTTATAACTGTCCAGCTGATAAAGTTTGTTTTTAACTCTGATATACTCTGTATTTTTGGAGTGACGGTTTTTACTGTCCTTATTATATTATATGTTGTCGATTCCGCTGTGAGATTCTAATTTTCTCTGTTCTCTGTTCTTTTCTTTTTTATTTACCCAAACAATATGCCCTTTTGTCGATTTGGTGTTCGACATTTGAATGCAGAGGCAGTGTTCGGTTTCGACTTTCAATGGTCAAAAAGGCGGGTCGTTACAGCATGGTATCAGAGCGCAAGGTTAAGTGAGAACCTTGGCTTTGGTAGGGTTTGGCTCATTAGAGATAGGGTAAGTGACACCCTAGAATGGGTTTGAGAGTATTATATATTCGAGTGAGCATTTGTTAATGTTATAAAAATGTATTATATTAATTGGTTTATTAAGTTTTTTTAAATTCTGGTCGAGACGTGGGACACTACGGTGTTGATAGGGATTTCTAAACACTCGAACAAGGCCAACGGACATGGTATTAAAATTTCTGAATATTTGGCAAATTAAATATTTTGCCTAGGATTATATTTTTTATATATAAAGAAAATTTTTCAAAATTTATACAGTTATAGGGTGTGTTTGTTTAAATGTGATAATATTTATTTATTATCACTATTGTTTGATCAGTCATGCTCGATTAAATTAGGAGCGTTGATTTGCCATTTTTTGATTGTTGATTATTTATGTTTAGCTTATTTATAAGCATTTATTGCTTGAATTTATAAATGAACACCTTTGTGAATTAATTTTCACAATTTTACTATAGGTGTTCAGAGAAAATGTTAAGTTAAAATTCACCTTTTAATAATGGTGAGTTAAAAATAAAATTTTAATAAAAGTTGTTTAATATAATCTAAATGATAGGGTAAGACTTTTAAAGAATAAATATTTGAGAAAATTCTATTATAATAAAGAAGATTTATTGTAATATGAGATGATTTTTATATAATGGAAATTTTATATAAATTTAGTTTACAAAATGTGTTTAAAAAAGATTTTTTAATCTAAATCCTGGAATTTTTGAAAATAATTTCAAATTTTTTTTGAGAAATGAAACAGTAGTATTTTTGGAAGTAATTGAAAGTAAAAATATTTTGGAAAGTAGAATTTTGAATGGAATGCATTTTCTTTGGGATAATTAGGAGGAAATCGTTTCGATTAGTTTTGTGATAATCTAAGAAATCTTCTGAGTGACAATCAGATGTTCGCTTAGGGGGACGTTGTGGGATACTTAGTAAATTATTCTCTTTATCATAGTGCGATCAAAATAAGTTCAAATCCGAACAAACCAAAGTGACTTTTAATAAATAAATCATTTGAAGTTATTATATATAAAAATATATGTAGTATGCTTTCAAAGATGAGTTTTTGGAAACTAAAAAACTGGATATTTAATATTTAAGTTCCCTCAAAAGGAAATTGTTTTCAAAACAAAAGGTATTTCTGATAAGAGGTTATTTTGATAAATGATATTTTACCCTTCAATAAGATAGTGGATAATTTAAAATGAGTTAAATTGGATGGGAAGGTTTTGATAAACATTGTTTTATTAAAACCTTATATTTGTTTAAAACATCTAAGTAGTATAAACTATTTGTTGATTGGGTCAGTCCATAAATATCTTCCATCTTAACACTCAAAGTTAAAGAGGTCGAGAGGTTGACTCAGTTTTAAAAGACCCAAATTTCGATTAGATCTTCACCTAAATTATGAAAAGTAAAATAAATTTTTTATGTACTCTTAGGATATAGAAGAGTATTATACAAGTAAATAAAGTGGAATAGATGATTATTTGGTGTTTTAAAGAAATGACTATATAAAACATTTTTAAACATAGGTGAAAATGCGACGACCCGAAATTTTTGGATATTTGAAATTTGATATTTAATCGATTTTAAATATTTAAAAGTTAAATTCTAACTTGAATTTCAAATATCACTGTTGTTGGATAATTTAAATTTTTGAATTTAAATATTTGGAAATTGGGTAAGATATGAAATCGGGAGTTTCAAGCTAGTTAAAAATACTTCAAAGGCTTATAAAATCTATATTGATAATACTGAAGATAATAGAAGTGTTAAAATTTAATTTAAAGGTAATTTGTTCAGTTTTGAAATTTTATCGTTTAAATCGACATTTAAAAATAGCCTTCCGGGGCATAGTCTCGGAATTTGACAAAACCAGTTCCATTGGATCCGTAATAATGTATTATTATTGGATTCCAATTTCCGTAGTATTTGGAGTTGTCGGGTGGCCGTACGAGATATAAACGCGCTGAAATTAATATCGAAAATTAATATAGTAACTGGGTCAAAAAAGCTATCTTCTCCATACGATCGAATTAGGGCTCGAAACCTTTTCCATCGCATTCGGAATAGGGGTATAATGTTATAAACGCCTAGCGGCACGCCTCGATAGGAGGTTGAGATTTTGAGTTGCGAATTCAAGACGATTTAAATTTGAATTTAAATAAAAAAAAAAAATATAATTTTATTGAAATACTGTAGCAGCCTGTAGACACGCAAGGAAAAATTTAAACATTTGTCCTCTCTGTTAACACGCGTCTTCTCTAAAAAGAAATTTAACTTGTTTTATCTCTGCCTTCGTTCGTCCCTAATCTGCTTAACAGAAATCATGCCTTCAAAATAAAATTCGAATTCAAAACTAAATACTCCTCCTCCTTCTAAATCAAAACCAGAAGAAAAATAATAATATAACAATGGCCGCTCGTTCCTTTAGATTCCAATTCGAAATCAAAATCATCCTCTCCAAACGAAATCGAATTCGATTTCGTATCGAAATAGCGAACCCAATATCGCGTCGGCCCTCAAATTCAAGTCTAAGGTATCTGGCAATCGAAGCGAAGCCTAGAGGACGAGAGCGCATGGGCTAGCACGTTAGGGCAAGTCGCGATCGAGTTCGATTGCGGCGTCGCCAGAAGGAGGAGAGGGGTTTCGTTCGAAGTGCGGAGTTCTCGCGAGCTCGAACATGGACGAGCAAATAGATGGAGCCGCGACAGAGTTTTCGTGAGGTTTTATGGCATTGAGGCTGCAGGTTCGCAAGGTGGTTGGGTTCGTGTGGCCTTGGTTCGAATGTCAGAGAGGTCTAAAATCATGAGAAACAAGTCGAGATGGATTGGATTTGCAAACAAAAATCAAAGGTGAGTTAATCTCACTCATTTGGATTACTAGTTAATTTAATTAGTTAAATTTAAATTATTGGTTGAATGATTGAGTTGACTGGATGTGATATTATATATGATAGTATATGTATATTGGAGTGATTGATTCCCGAATCATATAGCAGATGAGACCCTATGCGCCCCGCATAATAGCGAACGACTCTTTATACCGCGATATCTCCCTCGAAGTGGGATTGGTATTTTAAATTGTGCTAACATCTGTGGATGCAGGGAAACAGGTTGGAGGGATCCAACTGGATTCCTCAAAACGTTGAATTTATTTTATATTCAGCGATGTGATGTATGTGATAATCTGTGATGATTATATTGATTATATTGGTAATGGAAATTTATTGAATGCTAGGGTTTGACTGAATATATTTGGATATTTTGAAGATATGAAAAATATAAAAGATTTGATTTTGAAAAGTGATATAAGAGAGAAATATTAAGTAAAATAATTTTAGATAGATTAAAGAATGAATTCGGGAAGAATAAAGGTTTGATTTTAAATTCTGTTAAATAAATGCTGGGTATGGGAAAGAAAAATATAGAGATTTTAAATAAATGAAATTAAAGGAGTTTTGAAGACTTAAGTGATATTTCTTAAGAATTAAAGGATTTTATTTTAAATTTTAAGATTTTAAATGTTTGGGAAGAATTAAAAGGGAGAATCTTGAATAAAGAATGAAATGGATATTTTCAGTTTAAAATAAGATTTTGAATCATAAATAAAGAAGTGAGTTTGGGATTAATATATTTTGAAATAAATTTGGATAAGTAATGGAATTTATTTTAAAATGGAGTTGATTTTGGAAATCTATTTGAAAATTGATTTAGTGTTTGAAACTGTGTTTTTAAAAGGAGAATGAGACTATGGAATTTATAAACTGGGTTTATAAAGTGAAATAAGATATCAGTGGATACTTGGAAGTATAAATTCACGGTGGGAATTTATAAAGGAATGGGTAATTTGTTTTAAAAATAAATAGTGGTTTATTTTTAAAAGTGTGAAAGAAAAGTGTATTTCTTTGAAAAGCCAAGTACGTTTTCAAAGCGGATTTTTAAGTATAAGTTAAAAGTTTTAATGTTGTTTTAAAAGAATGTTTTTGAGAAATTATTATTTAAGTTGTTTAAAATTTTAAAGGTAAATATTTATTAAATTAGTTATAGTAGTAATTATTTTGAAAGGTTAATTGGTATTATGATTTAAAAAGATAATTATTAATATTTATGTTTTTAAAGTAGTATTATTTTAAATATAGTTTGGCTAAAGTTTTATTTGGAAAACTTGTATAGAATTCAATAACCTTTATTTTTAAATCTGTTTTGGCTTAAGTTTTACATGAAAAGTTTATATTAAATTTCATAACTGGTATTTTAAATAAATTGTTTTAAATAGTTTTTATTCAAAGTATTTTAAAGCATATATATTTTTAGATAAAGTGATTTAAATTATTTTAAAATCTAAAGTATTTAGACTTGGTGATTTTCAATAGGAATAAACAATATTTGGAATTTATTCCGCGAGAGGAAAGTGATTTGAAAACTATTTTCAAAAGGTTTAAAGTGTAGAAAAATTAATATCTTGCGAAGATATTTTGAAATAAATAAATAGTTTGGAAAATTATTTATATTTGATGGTTGTTTGTGGATGTTATTTGATAGTTAAATAACCGACTATCAATATTGGCCAATGCGCTGATCGTTTCGAAGAGACCGGGATCGGGATTAATTTCTTGAAAACCACTTCGATCCGGTTTGAACGTTTTCGTGAGGAAGACAAGAGCTTGGAGTCGAAGATGGAGCAGTGAACTGCAAGGGCTAATTGCTACTAATCCTGAGGGTGATTCCAAAATGGATGTAGTAGGAGTAGTGCCTTCGGTTCCGTTCGAACCCGGAACGGACTTGTATGGACGAATGCTATCAGAACATCGTCAGGAGGACGATGAGCATTCTAAGTGAATGTGTGCTAAAATGGTAACGCTTAACCTCGAGCCTCATCAACCGGGAATGGCTAAAACAGGGGAGATGCACGCAAGGCTAAGTGGATAGGAACCAATTAGGGTAAGGTCATCCCTGTCTTGAGGTTCCTTTATTCGGCTTAGAAGGCGGTTGTTGATCCAACCGCCGGGTGATCTTATTTGGACTATACAGTAAGGGGTAGCTTCGGTCTTGTGTAGCAGGGGATCAGGGTGGATCCTCGGTATGGTGATCTAGACCACGTACTGTGACGGGCGGTACCCCAGTAGCCCTGCCATTGTATGGAATCCAATCTCCAATAAGCGCCTGTACGGTTTTGATTGTGCCCAACTATGCTGAAACGTGAGATGCAAGCATTTCAGCTAGATTCAATTTTACTTTCTATAGACACTATTATAATATCAAATGAATTTGATAAAAATGTTTTGGTTATCGTAAGGTAAAAACCTGGCATGTTTATTTGTGGCGTGGTTTTACGAGATACCTTTGATTTTAAAGGATTTTGAAAACTTTAATAATCCAATTGAGTGTGTTTTCTCACGCTGGTTATCTAGAATGACTCGGGTATTGTTTTATTATAATGCTCGGGTCTAACCGAGTATTATAGAGTACAGATTTTGGGATGGACCGCTGAGGAGCTCAGGAGACAAGTTGGATGACGAGGCGTATTTCTGTAAATTTATATTTCCGCTGTGTAGTGAATGTTGTATATTCAGCTTTGGGAGGACATGATATTTTAACTGTCCTGAATTGTGTTGTTGATTTGTATTCTACTCTGATGATGTAATGTATAAACATATATAGTTCTTTTTGTTTAAAGATCAGTCATTTATCTATTATATATTGTTCCGCTGTGATTGTGATATTCTGATATTGTTTTCTATTCTTCTTCTACCTCCTTCTTCTTTAACCCTAATGATTCAGTTTTCCGGCATCCGATTGTTCGACATTTGATATAGCGAACATATTTATGTCGATTTTCGGGCGATGAAAAATTGGGTCGTTACAGTTGGTATCAAAGCTGAAGGTTAAGTGAGAACCTTGGCTTTGGTGGGGATTACTCATTAAAAATAGAATCCGTAGTACTCTAGAATGAGTTTGAGTGTATTAATATATATGAGCGCGTATTTGTTAGTGAATAAAAAAATTGTTTTTATATTGTGTTGACTTATCGGTTGAGTGTTTATGGATTCTGGTCGATATGTTGGATGCCATGTCATCGATAGGGGTTTCTAAACTCTTAAACAAGATAAACCGACACAGTATTATTTTAAAATAGGGTAAATGAAATAATTTTACCCAAATTATTTTTGTATATAAAGGAAATAATTTTCCGTAAATTATTATAGTTATATATGGTTGCTTGGTTGTTAGGGAATGATAATAATAAATTATTATCATTATTGTGTAGAAATTGAACTAAGGATTAAAATTATAACCAAAAGTTAAGAAATAAATTTATATAATAAATGGGATTTGAAATATGAATTATAAATGTGATTTATAATTAAAATGAGATAAAATTCCAAAGTAATATTTGAATATGAATTGAAAGGATTTGGAATTCAGAATTTTGGAAATTAAAATTTCTTTGAGTTTGAAAATGATTTTTAAAGGTTTGGAGGAATAATAGTGATATTATTTTGGAAATATTTTTGAATTGGATTTGAAATCTGGTGAGATTTGAAATTAAAAATATTTGAAAGGGTTTTAAAAAGGTAAAAGCACTAAACTCATTTCGGTCACTGGAAAATAACTTCGGTGATGACTGCAGCATCATCGATGTTCATTTTCGAGTTTCCAGGAGAGGAATTACTGCCAAATTGTTTTAAATTGGAGTTGTTTGCAAAACTGGGTTTGGTTTTAAAAATTCAAAGGATAATTTGATATGTAAATGAATTATATATATATATAATTAATTTCAAAAATGATTCTGAAATGTTGATTAATTATTAAAAAGACTCTGGAATATTATTTAAAATGTTTATGGAATAAAATTTAACTAAACCAAGTTAAATAAAAATTGAATTTGAGAAAAGAGCCTAAGTTAATTTAATGAAATGGTCATTGTAATAAAATTTGGTAAGTTGGAAATAAATTTGTGTATGAACAAATGAATTTACATTTGTAAGTAAATGGAAGATTAGTCAAGTTAGACTGAATAAAACAAAGAATTGAAAATAAAATTAGTAAGTAAACCAATTGATTTAAGTGGGTAAGCAAATGAATTTAAATTGAATGCTAGGATGGTATTTAATTTAAATTGTGTAAAGTAAAGTAAAATTGGAGAATTAGTTCGAAATGGACTAAGAATAATAAAGGCTTGGAAATAAAAAGTGTTTGAAATAAAAATAAATTAGTGAATGGAACTAATTAAAGGAATTGATTAATTGAACATGGTTTAAGATAAAAGTGAATAGAATTCAATATTAAAAAAATTTGGAAGGTAAAATTGAATTCAGAATGGAATTAAAAATTTAAGTTAAAAGAAATAGATATAAAAGCTCGAGTGGTGAAGTAAAAATAAATATTAAAGTACATAGAATATTTATAATAAACGTAAGGAAGGTAAATGGTGAAATTCTTAAGTAAATTTGGTATTGAAAATATACTAAGTAAATAATTGAATAAAGATTAAACTGGAAGTTGTGAAATGGGAATGGTGAATAAGTGGGTAGGAATCAAAATGAATGTGAATAAAAAGAGATTTGATATAGAAAATAATAAATTAAGATAAATGTGTAGGATGTACGTATATTATTTTATTCGCATGACGATTTGATCCAGATTCGAGCATAGAATTTTGAGATAGTTATATTGATCCGAGTTGGGATTTTTTACTCGATTTTCGACGGCGAACCCTGGATATGGATTTTTGGTTGATTCTGGAAATTCTCTATCATAGTTTATGGCTATGCAAGAAGAATGACGGTTTCTGATCAAGAAACCAGATCTGAGTCCGCACTAGGAAGTCGGGTGGACGATACTAGTTCGGAAGTGAAATTGTGTGATCGAGTGAGCGATCGAATTTCATATTGCGTACGGATGATATGTGTACATCATACAGACTTGAAATTTGATATTTTGGAATGTGACGACCCGGAATTTTTGGATATTTGAAATTTGATATTTAATTGATTTTAAATATTTAAAAGTTAAATTCTAACTTGAATTTCAAATATCACTATTATTGGATAATTTAAATTTTTGAATTTAAATATTTGGAAATTGGGTAAGATATGAAATCGGGAGTTTCAAGCTTGTTAAAAATATTTCAAAGGCTTATAAAATCTATATTGATAATACTGAAGATAATAGAAGTGTTAAAATTTAATTTAAAGGTAATTTGTTCAGTTTTGAAATTTTAAAGTGTTAAAATATTTCAAAGGCTTACAACCTATTGCTCATGGCAAGAAAGCTACATCCCATCTTTCAAACACATCCCATCAAATTCCCAATGGATAGACCATTAATGAAAATACTGATAGAGTTAGGGATATTCTCTAGGGGCAATTGTGTAACTTGTTACATGTATCTAACTCGATAACGAATCTTGTTCAAAATAAAAGGTATTTTCTTTCTATTATATACATTATATAATGATTTGTATTAATTAATTAATTTAATTAAAAGTATAGTTAATAGAATATCCGTAAATGATATATTTTATTATAATAGTTACAAGGTGTTATAACCATGAGTAATTTATCATAACGAAATTTAACACACCATTTTAAATATTGCTGATCAAGACGTAACAAGGCTGGATATCTGTCGATATTAGAGTATGTAACACTCTCCAAATGTTAGGTATGACATTACTCATGACTGTTGGGGGAATCAAGGGGTTACGTACTGATAGTTATTGGATAACTATGGAATGGCTCACTTGATAGTTTTCTATTGGTTAATATAACTAAGGTCAAACAGAAAATATCGATGTGAAAAAATTACACAATTCTCCTGACTTGAGAATACTATTGATCTTCAGTGTGGAAACTATGCATTGATTATAGTTAAATCGTGGTATGACGTCCATCGAACGACTATGGTTAGGTCAAGTGGAAGCATTGAAAGTGAAATACTATTCAACAGAGCATTCATCTCCTTAGTTATATGAGGTTAGTATCATGGTCAACTGATGTCAGCTCAAAGTCAAAGTCTCTGGCCAGAGCAGTTCGGTTAATAATAATTGTTTTTATTGAACCAAAGACTTTGTGTTTGGACTATAAAGTTGACTATGGACAATATTGGAGTTTTGACCATTACCAAATTCTATAAGTCCATAGTGATATAGTTTTGACGAAGAGAATTGGTGTAAATGATTCTCACTAATGGGTAATGCTTATAATAAGTAAAATTAGATTTTACCAAAGGATGTTTATGCAATATATTTAGCCAAAATGTCACACCACTAGCTAAGGTGACGTATAAACGTTAATATTTGAATTACTCAATCTGAATCGCTAACTGAATTTATACCTTTGAGTTCCGCAACCGAAATGATGAATATTCTGAATAAACCATATGATTTAATTAATTTTTAATTGTTAAAAGTTAATTAAATTAATTAATATTTGTGAATTATTAGTTATAAAAATTTATTTTATTTATTGGATGTCATTAGTATTTATTAAAGTACATATATTAAAAATATAAATGCTCGTATTGATATACGATATCGGTTGAATGTTTGAATTTGATTTAAACATAATAAATACTGAAATAGGCTTTAAATAAATTAAATTAATTAATATTTGTGAAATATTAACTATTAATATATTTCTTATTTGATTTCCAGTAGTATTTAAAATGTGTGTATATAAAAGTTAAAAATATGCGCATTGGTATACGCTATCGATAGGAAATTTAAATGGAGATAATACTAATTGGATTTTGGAAACTTTTTGGACCCAAATCCCAATATGAGGGCTTGTTATGATGTAGAGAAGGAGATGAGTTTTTGAATTTGGAATGAAGGGGCAATTTTAATTTAAGGAGACAAAAGACCATATCTTCATTACACATTTATTTTAATGATATTTTACTCTGTCATTTTCTTTCCTCTCACTGCAGAAACTTTGGGCCGAATTTTATGGTGGAAAATCATCAAAAATTTGAAAATTTTATCGAATAAAATCAATTAGAAATAGGTGACTATCTCTTGATTGCTGTAGATTTAGTGTGACGCCCCACCTCTATACCCACGCTAACCAAGAACACTACGAGGTAGTGTTGTCAAGTAGCACGGAGAATAAGGCTGTTGAGGAGCGACCATCCGTGTAACTTCTTTGTGCGAGCACCGATATGTCAGATAGAATAGAATGCATATCTTTTAAAGAGGAAATCCGACATACCGATACAAACACAAAGCTATCACACGGTGGCTATATATAATCTTCGGAAACAAATATAGAAATAAACATAACATAAATCAGTCACAGACATCCATATCACAAAGGCGGAAGAAGATATGAATAAATATACAACACATGAAAGTGTACATCAGAGTAGTGGTCAGAAAGATCCACGATAATACAAAAGAATAGCATCACGTGCTACACAAAAGAATAAGTACACAACATAGAGTCTAATCTCAAATGCATACAACAAAAACTACTAAACTAGAGTAGTTAGCCAAAAGTCAGATGATGGTTCCAGATAGGAAGTCATGAGGAAGCACCTGTAAAATCTCAGTCTGACCCGAGTATTATTTAAGAAGAAAATAATAAACGGATCAGTCTAGCTATAATTATCAGATAAAATGAGATAGAATATGAGATATGATAATAAAACGTATGATAACAATAAAGTCATACTGTGATAAGTATACATTATAAAATCACGAAAGTCATACAAAATCTCAAGAATCTCATAGCATAAAAAGAATGTCATATTCTTTATTTAATTCACCAAGCCACAATAAATGACATACATATCAATGCCAACTGAAAAGGTGGTGAAACATAAAACTCCAGAAATCACAACGAGAAATCCAGAAATCACAAGAAAAGAGGATGGCCAATCCTATGAAAATGAGCCGGAGCTCCTCCTGACTGGGTATAGTCCCCCATTGCGGACTTTGAGCCGAAGCTCCTCCTGATGAGCCGAAGCTCCTCCTGACTGGGTATAGTCCCCCATTGCGGACTTTGAGCCGAAGCTCCTCCTGATGAGCCGAAGCTCCTCCTGACTGGGTATAGTCCCCCATTGTGGACTTTGAGCCGAAGCTCCTCCTGATTGAGTCGAAGCTCAATAAAATGAAGTACAGTCCTTCACATGGACAAAGAGACATCGCACATTGCTAGTCTAAACCATAAAATGATCATCATCGATCATAAAGAAGTGTCGATTACACTAAGCTAGTAAATATAAGAGTTTAGCTTCATGTCCCATAACCACTTTCTTAACTCAAATATTTACGAACAGATTGTAGATCTGCACTAGGAAATTGTCACAAGAGTTTCAATATGTGTGAATCGAAATCACACCAATGAGGTATAGACTAACCTTGAAGATAAAGAGATATGTGTGAATTGAAATCACACAAATGGTGTCTAGTCTAACCTCGCAAACAAAGAGACATCGCTCAATCGCTAGTCTAAATCACAAGAATGATCATCATGATCATAAGGAAGTGTCGATTACACTAAGCTAGTAAATATAAGAGTTTAGCTTCATGTCCCATAACCACTTGCTTAACTCAAATATTTACGAACAAATTGTAGATCTGCACTAGAAAATTGTCACAAGAGATTCAATCGAACAAGTCCATAAATTAACCGACGAAGTAAACGCAAGCGTTTCATACCACTTGTTTTGCTAAGCCGTTTAATTATATTTTCTCATACGAATGAGGTAAAGGTTTGTATATACTAGTAGATTGGAAAACAGTTTTATAAACGAGTTTGATATTGAAAATAGAGTTGAAATCGTTTTGATGATAGAGTTTTGATATTTACTACTAGTATTGAAACCTTTATATTTTTTAAAGTGACAAGTCATAGAAGTGATTGTAGAAACAATCAATTATAAAAGTTCACATTCGAAGACGTGAATAAAATCCAAAGAAATCAATTCCCAAAACCATCAAAGTAAGAAGTTCTGTTGAATGGTTTTCAGATAAGAAGTTCTGTTGAATGACCTAAGTTTAAAAAGGCGGGCGACTTAACAAAGTGGCCGATAATAAATGATAACAACAAAAAGGGAATCAACACGACTTGATTAGAGTTGGATATTCAAGCACAATAGGGAAGTAGGCAAAAGACTGCAGATTCAGACGTCTGGAATAATTGGTTCAGACGTCTGAATCTGGAAAATTAATTATTTTCCAGAACACAGATTCAGACGTCTGAACGAAATATTTCAGACGTCTGAAATAGGCAATTTAAGCCTATTTTCTTTCTGTTTGAAATCGAGCCAATTCAGACGTCTGGAGCCAAAGATTCAGACGTCTGAATCTGGGAATAAAATCTTCCCAATATAATATTCAGACGTCTGAATCTAACGTTTCAGACGTCTGAAACTGGGGTTCAGGGCATTCCCTGAACCTAGACCAAAAATGGCCAAATGAATACCGGAAGCGATCGATCGAGCGACAACGACTAAGGATTTACGCCAAGCGACAACCCAGCCTTAACGGCTCTTCGACACGCCTCAAATACCAATGTCCAAATATCCATAAAAGGATTTTCATAGATTTTGATTTCAAAACACCAAAAATTGGAATATACACCAAACCAATCCAAACCAAAATCAATTGCACAAGAATAAGTGTTAGGAATTCATACCTAACAATCGAAGATAATTAAAGACTTAGATGTGAGATAAAAATCTCACCTTTTCACAAAAACAATGAAGAAGGAGCTTGAAAGCAAAGGGAGAATCAACCACTCTTCAACACAACCCAAATGAGCTTGAATCTATGCTCAAAAAGAAGAACATTCCTAAAGTTAGGTTTAGGATTTCTGAAATTAAAAGGAGAACGGGTTGGAGAAGATGAAGGAGATGCTTACCAATGGGTTCTCTTAGAATTTGGAGCTAGAACTTGATTTGAAGATGAAACTATGGTTTGGGAGTTTTAATTTCCCATCTCTCCCACCATTTTTGCTTTAGAACTGAGCAAGAGGAGGAAGTGAGAGTGAATGGGGAGGGATGATTCAGTTTGGGGTTTAAGTTGGCAAAGGGGCTGAACCCAAAACCAAACCCAAAGTGCAAATGGTCAAATTTTTGACTAGCTCCAAACATATCGAAGCTTACACTCAAAAAGATCGCAAACGACGTTTTGAACTCAATGGAGGAGGTCACGAGTCCTAATTCGACTGTTTGCAAAAAGTAGATTTTCGGACTTCAATCCGACGAACGATGAAATATTTAAATAAAATATTTAAATATAAAATCGATAAATATGCGGGTTGTTACATTTAGAGAGTGATCTATCATATCTAGGAATTGTTCATTCATTCGAGGTGTTTCTCCTACCTTCATCCTAAGGTAGTTCTATATATTTATATATCTTTTAATCTTGTTTACATCCCCTTAATTCTCTGTCTCACCCTTCTGTTCATGTGTAAACTTGGCTTTTGATTTGAATATCTTAATACCGCCTTTTTAGTCAACTGTATATTCTCAGTATGCTGCTATTAGCACCCTGATTTCCTCTTCTGGCCACCTACACTGAAGGCCACCCCAAAATAACGTGCACTCCTCTTCCTAACACTATTTATTTTTTCTCTCTAAATCAAGCGGCACCTAATTGGCTGCAAGGGGCCGAACTTCTATCGGTTGTACATAAGAAAGAATTGCAACTACTGTCGGCTACCTTTGGCCGTTTTCCATAAAGAAGGTTCGGTTATCAATGGCTGTGCGACGTTGAATCACCGAAGAACTACTGATACAAACAGTTGTTTATAACTGAGTGAAGGAATATGATATTGGTGGCCAGAAGCACATTCAAAAAATTCATTTCTATTAAAATTATAAGGATGGCCAGAAGAGAAAATCGGGTGCCAATAGCAGCACACTATTCTTATTACGTAAAATAACTTTTTTTGTCCTTTACTATTTTTTTGAATAATAATAATCTCATTTGTCTCTATTCTATATGTTTATTTATCTTGTTTTTTAACAAAGATCTAGAGCTTCTTATCACGAATCTGTATATGCCTGTGTTGCCTGATTTTATTATTGCTATAAAAAAACGAAATTAAATTTTGGAACAATCTTGTTAATAAGTCAGTTTTCATACTAGAATATCTAGATTTGAATGTTTACATATAAATTGCCTTATAAATAAAACTTTGAAATAAATACATTGGTTAATCATTGATTTAATTGTTTTATATTTGAATAGTTCTGAAATAAATTTAGCTGATTAAAACAAAAGAGGAAACATTAATTTGGAGGATAATTTCTTATTTTACAATTGTTTTGCTAATTAAATCAAAAGAGGAATAATAATTTGGTGATCGATTTCTTGTTTTACAATTGTATTTAAATTACTACTAAACCTTTGTTTAAAAGGCAATCATTCTATTTCACAAACTGCTTGGATATTTTTCTTACTTTATTTTGTTTCAAATCTTATTTTGATTTGTGTGTCAATATAAGTTTATATAAATTTATGTAATAACATTTATGTATGTATATTGGTATTTAACTCAAAGTTTCAAAAGGAATTTTATGTAATGTAACGACCCGTATTTTTAACTATTTTAAATTATTAAATTTAGTGTAATTAATGAAAAAAAATAGTTAAAAATAAAAAAATTAATTATTTATTAATACAGTTATTGAATATGAACTTGAATAAATTTTGAAATAAACTAATATCGAAGATTTTGCAACAACGAGTATTGAAATGAAATTCTATATATTAATTGGATTTATAATCAATAACTGAAGTTGAATAATAATTGGGAATTATTTAGATAGAAATAAAATGATGTTGGTAAATAACATTTATTTGGAACTAAATGATTTATTTATATTGATTTATAGGATAATTAAATTGTTAAATTTAATATTGGAAATTATTTGAATAATTGAATTCTGAATTTAATATGATTGAAAATGATATCGGAAGTTGATTTAAATTTTATTTAAATAACAATGAAAATTATCAACACTTAAAACTTGAATTTAAGCGATTATTCAAAATTTGAAAATTTTATATTTTATTTGACGAGTAAAAATAGCCATTTTGGCCACTGTCTCGGATTTCGACGAAACTAGTTTCATCGAATCCGTAATAGTGAATTACTGTAGGATTTCAAGTTTTGTACCGATTGGACTTGTCATTTGGTCGTGCGAGCTTGAAACGCGTAGAAAACAATTTCAGAATTTGATTAAAATAATTCGATTCGAAAAGCTATCTTCTGCATACGATCGAATTAGGCCTCGAAACATGTTCCATTTTGTTCGGAACAAGGGTAAAACATTATAAACGCTAGGTGGCACGCCTTGTTTGGAGTTCATCGAAAATTTCGTGTGAATAGTCAAAATAATATTAAAATAATATATCCACGTATATATATACACACGTATTCTCTCCCAAAACCTAACTAAAGCTCGCGGCCGCCAGTTCTTTTTCAATGGCCGAAACTCCATCTACTATCCCCTCAAATTCTGATTAATCCATCGAGTATTAACGAAAATTTCCTAAATGGAAAACGTTGAGCTCGCCGAGCTCTACAGATTCAACGGTTACGATTTGATTTGGCGCTGTGTGTAGTGAGGGATGGGGCCGCGTGCGTTGTGTATGGAAGGGATGATTTCATTGCAACGACGGCACGAGAGGAGGCCGGACTTGGGCTGGAAGCACGTGGGGTTTGGGCGCGTCGTTTGAGCTCGATGGATCGGGTTCTGGTCGAAGCGTGGTGGAGTTAGCGTTGATCATAGAGGTGGGCGATGGGTTCGAATGGCCTGAAGCTATATCGTGCGGCCAAAACAAATTAGGTTAAAAAAATAAAATATAAATATAAATTTATTATGTTATAAATTATAAATTCTTATGAATTGTATATCTTTTACATACGAGGCCAAAATTGGACGAAACAAGCGACGACGGAACCACGGCGACGAGCACTACATCATGGAACTGATTTCGGTCGTTTAGAGTTAGCTAAAAATTTAGGTTAAATCGAACGTCGTTCGATTTGATTTAAAATTGAAACTCAAGGTGAGTGTTTTATAACGCTCACAACGTACTAAAATATTTTTATGCTAGTTAAATTTTAAATTACGAAGTGATATAAATTTATCGATTGTTGTTTGAAAATTTTAATTATCGTCTAAATTGTCATTCGAATTAATTGTTAAAAATTAAAATTGACGGTTAAATTTGAAATTGGAATTTAATTACAAGAAAAATACCTGATATTGATAACTATGGAATGTTGTGAATTATTAGCTAATTTGGATGTTGATTGTGATGGGTGCTATTGATTGATGTTTTGGATGATTTGGATGTTTAGTTATTTTGATATATCATGTTATCATCCCATATATTATTTACTGTATACAAAACTATAATTTAAATTATTTCGAATAAATTAAGAAATAGGTTGAAATGATATATACCTATGACCCTATGATTTGGGTTGAAATGATATATATCCATCCCTGAAATTAAATTGAAATAATTGATCACTTGGCCATTGGATAGAAAATTATATACGGACACCGGATTGGTTAAATTAAAAGATTTTAAATTTTGATTTGAGATTTATTTAAATGATTATGATTTAAAGAAATAATAAAAATCAAATTTATAGGAATCAAATTATTTTCGAACTTGAGCTCGAAATGTTGAAATTTAAATTTGGTAAACGAAAGGTTTTAAATAATTGAAATTGAGATTTTTAAGTCATAATCGAAATATGATTTAAATTTCAGAAATTGATTTGATTTTAAAGATTGGACTTTTATTTGAATTTTGAATATTACTAAGTAAAAGTGATATAAAACGATAGTTTGAAACAGGGCTCGGAATTGCATTATATTTGAGGATTTGGATTTCAAATTGGGTATTGAAAGTAAATTTGATTTAAGTGCCTTGAATCGATGTTTTGAAAATCGAACTCGGAATGGATAAAAATCGAAATGGAAATTTAAAAGTGATTTGAATTGGAAATTTGGAAATTGAATCAGTTTGACTTTGAAACTATTTTCAAATAAATTATTTTGATATAAACTATTTAGATTTATTTTTATATATATTCAAATTATTTTGGATTTTCCAAATTATTTTGGATTTTCCAAATTATTTTTCTATATAAAGCTTTTTAACACTTAAACTATTTTATATTAATCTATTTTAACCATTTAAACTATTTTTAAATTACTTTAACCATTTAAACTATCTTTAACTGTTTTAACCACTTAAGCTATTTTTAACTATTTTAAAACTATTTAAACTATTTTCTAAAAATTCAAACTGGTCAAAAAGGGTGGAATGTGTATATTTAAATCTTGGATTTAAATACGAATTGGGTAAAAATGAAGTTATAACCTAAATTGAAATTCGAAACGATTTTGGAATCAAAATCGAGATATTGAGGCGAAAATGATTTTGAATTGAAATAGTATATTTTGTGTAAATATGATGATTTCGAAATGGATTTGATTTTGAAGCGAATATGATATTTTGATATCAAGTATGAACTGTGTTCGAAATGTAAAAGTGCCAACCGGTGTGTAAAACGACGTTTGGTTGTTAAAGTGACCAGGGCCGGATATGGGCATACTCTCTGTCAATACTGGAACCACTTTAACAACTGTGTACGTGGAGTTATGATTGGAACGAAGTAGTTGGATTTGGCGTACGTTTGCTGGATTTGAAGAAAGAGAACGATGATGGATTAGCCTGGCACTTGTGCCAATTTAAAATGACTAAAACAGGAGTCATGCCGGTCAAGTGGGTTAGCTACCCTGAGTGGACACACTTCTTTATTTCTACCATCATTTACATTGTGATTGATTGGTGTGCACCCTCGGATTTTGGGAGTGTTGGACACGGTGGGCGATCATGGCTATGATGCGTTACCACCAGCCGGGAAGGGTAAATCGGTAGTATCCTACCTTGGGCATTACATAACGTGCCTTGTCATACTTTTATCCCTATACGAGACCCTTACGATTTTGGTTTAATGTTGTCGTATCACGGCGTATCTCTATCCACCGACGGTTTACTGGTGTTTTATATGCAAACTGTACGACAATGCTTAAAAATGCGTTAAGGAGGATCAATGTATAGCCTTAACGCTAAAAAAATATTTATTTTACTAATTAGACATTATATATGTAGCGTATTCTACTACATATAAATATTTTGACGGATCCTTAAGGGATAGAAAATCCCGTAACATCTCTTGAGTTATTGCACGCACGTTATACACTGGATAGGAGATGTGAAATCCCGTAAACATCATTGATGCTTTTACACTCATGTTATATGCGATACTGATTTGACTTACATAAGGATGTTTTAGTCCCGACTCGAGTGTTTTGTCTTTTCATT
This sequence comes from Allium fistulosum, assembly GCA_030737815.1. Taxonomy (NCBI): domain Eukaryota; kingdom Viridiplantae; phylum Streptophyta; class Magnoliopsida; order Asparagales; family Amaryllidaceae; genus Allium; species Allium fistulosum. The sequence continues at coordinate 368,090,492 of CM060902.1, read as the reverse complement.
ACGCTCGGGTCAGCCCTGAGTTTTCAGCTTATCGAAGATTATTCTTTGGAGGACGAAGACGAAGATTTGGTATATTATTATTACTATTAGTATTCCTGCACCATGTTGTCTGCTGCATTACTTATTTATTCTTGATGTATAAATAACTCTGATAAATGTTGTATAAATTATAATCAAAGGTATAGTAAACAACTTCATGAAATGTTTATTTGATTATTATTTTTTGTCATTCCGTTGCGAGATTATGTGTTGTTTTCTTCTTTTTTCTCATTTTTCTTAATTAACCCCAATGATTATCTATGTTCCAGATTGTTTAAGTTGGACATGTGTGGATTATTGTCGATTTAAACCTTCCGAAATGTAGGTCATCACAGTTGGTATCAAAGCTTTGGTTAAGTGATAACCTTAGCTTTGTGGGGTTTGACTCATTAGAGATAAGGTCAGTAGCACCCTAGAATGAGTTTGAGTGTATATATATGGGCGTGTATTTGTTAGTGAATATAAAAAAGTGTTTTATATTGTGTTGGTTGATTTGTTGAGTGGCTTATAGATTCTGGTCAATACGAGTAATTAACGTTATTGATAGGGCTCTCTAAACACTTGAACAGAACAACCCGACATAGTATTGTTTTGAAATTGGGTAAATGAAATAATTTTACCCTGATTATATTTTATATATAAAGGAATAATTTTTAGAAATTATTATGGTATATATAGTGTGAATTGGTTGTTAGAAATGATAATATTAATCATTATCGTTTATTGTTTGATTAAACAATATTCCTAAACGATTAGCTATCATATGATTATAAGAAAATGAAACTGTACAAATGTGATTTATAAAATATAATTTGCAAGTAAAATGAATATAAAATTGAGAATTTGAGAAATTTAAATTCCGGTGTTTCTAAAAAGGGTTTCAAGGTTTGGAAAATAATATTAGTATTGTTTAAAAGTATATACAAATACAAATTGTTTTCAAATAAATTTTAAAAAGAATGAATTCAGTACTCCCCTCATCTGTCGTTGGAAAATAATTTCGGTGATGACCGCGCAGCATCATCGACGTTCATTTTCGAGTCTCAAAGTGGGGGAGACTTTTGAGAAGCTTTGCTATGAAATTGTTTTGATAAACAGATTTTGGTACAAAAGATATAAGTATATATACTTATTTCAAATGATTTGAAAAGAACCCGGTATTTAAAAAATTTAAGTTCTATCGATTAGTAATCTTCAAATTATTTTAATGAAATATTTGAATAACCAGAACTTATAAAATAAGAGAATTAAGGAATCTAAGCTAAATGTTTTGAGAGACCTTAGAGTTGAAGTTTGCAACTCTAAAATTTAAAGTAAAGATAATTTAAACAAGTTAAAATAGTGAACACTCTAATTAAGTAAAATGAATCAGATTAATTTGTATAATACCAAATTGCATTCTAATAACATATAATAAGACTTACCAAATGTTAAAAGTTAAAATGATGATTTGGATATGTAATGGGATATTATATAGGTAAACAAAACTTAAAAGTAATTAAAATGTTTATAAATGAAATTTAAGTTGTATGATAAATGTTATATACTTAATTAGTATATTATGAAATGATTAAGGACTAAATGGAATAAGTAAGTGGGACTTAAGAAAGTAGACAAATGAATTAAATAATATCTTTGTAAATTGGTTATAGAATTAAATATAAATTTGCAAAGAAATTTTGAAATTGATTTTGTAACCTTTGAGATAATTATAAACTTAGATAAAGTCATATATAAAAGTTGGACTATTATAGAATGATGATAAACTAAGTGATGATTAATAAAGTGTTTCACAAATAAATTTATTATTAAATGAAATTGTGAAAATAAATGTGAATTAAGTTGAAAAGAAACTTAAGTATGGATATAAGAAATAATTCATTAATGATGTTGATGCTAAAAATGGAGATATAAACATAATAATTCAAATGTTTCGCGAAAATGTAAAGTAAAGCTTATAGTTTATAAGTTTGATGAATGTTAGTTAAACAAGATGCTAAATTAATTGAATATGGATGTTAAAGGAAGGAAGCTAATATTGAATTATGAAATGAACTTTAACTTATGAAGAGCTAAACGAAATAAATAAATAGAAGATGTTAGTGAATTGTATTAATATGAATTTAAATTTATGAATTGTGTCAAACAAAAGTTGAAATAATAGAAATTTGATAAACTGAAGGTAAATAAAATAGATGTGAATAAATTGAAAGTAAATCAATCCAATGTTAATAAATTTGAAGCAAACCAATTAAATATTAACAAAGAATGAACGTTAATAAGAAATGAAGTGTAAAATTGAAATACTGACATTGGATAATGTAAATTCATATCGTTATGAATTAATTGGATGAATACTAATAATTGAATGGTTTCTTTTGTTGTAAATCGTCGTTATAACTGTTTTATTGTATATGATTGTTGTTTGTTGTACATTAATGCTTATGTATGGTTTGGGTTTAAAATTCATGTTATATTCTTCTACAAAACCCATATATGCTTTCCATATCTTCATAAGTGACTAATATTCTAAATTAAGTTGAGATAGGTACATACGAAGACCGTTTGGATGTATACGCAGGTTTTATATGCTTTTGCTTGATTAATATGGGCGAACTCGCTCGTATTAATAATAATAAGATACACATCTCGGATTACATACTGCGCTTTTATATTTTTCCTACGGGATGCCTCATCATTGAGATGAGATGTATATTTGATATCTATTTGGTATATTTGGGTTATATATTGAGTGGTAAAAATTTTCCGTTCGAGCCGCGCAAAGGAGACTCTGACGAAATTTTCCGTAAATCCGTGAGTTAGGAAAAATTTGAAGTATAAAAAATTTTATAACTTGTTTTATTAAATAAATTGTAAATTCTGTAAGCCGATCGGAGTAGCATAGTAGAAACGTAGTAAAAGTTTTTTAATGGATTTAATGTTTTATAAGTTGATTGTTTTGAATAAAATATATCAAATGTAAAATTCTCTACTTAGTTCCTTTTCGAGGACGAAAAGTTTTGAATGGGAATATTGTTACGACCCATATTTTTAATTATTTTTGTTATCCCATTTTCTGGTCAAAACTGGAATATTAGTGATGGGTGCGTTTCCTCCACGATCGAACCAAGAAGAAGCAGCCAGCAAGCGTATTTCACTCATGATTCAAGGGCATAAGGTTCATTCGGCACCAAGAGTAACTACCTCATTCGGCACTACCTCATCCGGCACTCCCATCTATAGAATTTCATTCGGCAGCTCACTGCCAAACCAGTTGCACCTCCATAAACCACCGAATCACATCCCTACCGAACCAATCCCCACTACCGATCCAAGTACCCACCAAACCTACTCACCTGCCATCTACCACCGGTCCAAGGCCTCGCCGAACCAAACAACACCGAACCAACTGCTTCACACCCCTATGCCGAACCAACCTATCACCGGACCACATCCCTACCGAATCCCAACCTTCTCCAAGCACGGCTGAACCAAAGCTTCGCCGAACCGGAACGCTGCCAGGCCAGATTGCTTCAGCCCAGGCCCACCAGCAGCTATATACATCCAAGACCCCTGCCCCCAACCTCACTCTATAAATAGAGGGGCAGGGGTACAACAATGGGGGAGGAGTTTGAGAGCTCAAGCACGGAAGGAACTTTCAAACGCTTTTAGATACTTGTACCAAAGCTTTGTACTTGTAATCTGAGATCTAAAGGAGAAATAACATATAAAGTGGACGTAGGCACGTTCTGGCCGAACCACTATAAATCTGTGTGTCTTTTTACAGTTTAGCCCCTGCTTTTCATATATTTGCATAAGTCATCCAAATCACTAAGAACAACATAAGATCTACTAAATCATACAACTTTGAGGTGTTTGTCCATTTTTTGTGCAAACATTTTTGGCGCTTTCATTGAGAGTTGAACTCAAGGATTCTACCGCTTGGAAGCTGAATTTGAAAGTCTAAAGATTCAAATTGGGAGAATCATGGCAAGACAATCAAACAGAAGGCCGAGGCCAGAGCAAAGTCAACAGGAAGGGAGTCAAGAGGCTTCCTCAGGAGCAAACCAAGCTTCAGTCTTCATCACCAGGGATGAGATGGAGGCCATGATGAGAAGACAAGAAGAGATGATACAGAACTTGCTTCAATAGATTGGGCAACTTGGAGCACGGAACCAAGGCGCAACTGGAGTTCAGAACGGAGCAGGACCATCTGGCGTAGCACCAGAGCTAGGGAGCACACGCGCAGAACATGTTGATCCAATCCCGACAAGAGAGACGGGGGCATCCGAACAACCTGGTAACAATAGAAGAATGAACACTCCGCCAGAGGGGCATACACCTGAAAGCTCCCACGGACTCAGGGGGCAGGTCGAAGGCAGTGAACGAGGACTACAACTTGGAGATAGTGACAGACTGGCGGAGATGGTCAGACGAGCCATGAGAGGCGGACTAGTGAATAGGGACCTGGAGGATGTGAATAGGAGTCCTTTTACCACAACAATCAGGCGAGCTAGGAACCCACCAGATTTTAAGCTACCATCATTGGATATGTATAATGGAAGGACAGACCCCACGGTTCATCTGACAAAATATATAAGGCATATGGAAGTGCTGGGGGCATCAGAGGAGGTTATGGCCCGGTGCTTTCCATTGTACTTGGCAGATATTGCGGCGTTGTGGTTCAGACAACTGGAAAGCGGCTCCATAGGAACGTGGGCAGATTTAACTGAGAGATTCATGAGGCAATTCAGGGTTCATATTGCAAGACCCAAGAATGTGATGACTTTGGCAACCTTGAAGCAGAAAACTGGAGAGACTTTGAGGAGTTTTCTAACACGATTTAATGCGGCAGCAGCATCAGTGGATCGACCAGATCCATCTATGGTTATGATGGCGGCTGTATCTGGAATAGCTGATAGTATGAAGTTCAAGAATTCGTTAACTAAAGATCCGCCTATGAATCTGGGAGAGTTCTATCATGAGGCTGAAAAGTTTCTGCATTTGGAAGATGCTAGTGCAGAAAGAGAGGAAGAAGTTGACGTTTACGCAATCAAGAGCGGAAACCCACCTGGAAGGGGTGCGGAGACTGGTAAAGGAAAGAGAAAGGCTGAGGATAATGATGACAGGTCAAAGCGGCCACGGAAAGAGTCGCAATTCACCACTTACTCCAAGCTGAATGAGAGTTTGGAGCGAATCTATCAAGATACAAGAGAGCAGGTTCCCTACCGTAGGCCAATGCGAAGGGATCCGACTATTAACGAAAGGAAATCAGATAGATACTGCTTGTTCCACGACCTGAATGGTCATCATACCAACGATTGCAGGCATCTGAAAGATGAGGTGGAGGGGCATATTCGGAATGGTTTGCTATCACAATATGTGAGAAGGAGGGCCACAACGGTGGGACAAGAACGACCACCGCCCGCACCAACTGAAGACGGCTCAGGATCGAGACGTCATCTTATTATCCGTTGATCGAGATAACGACGAACGAGCAGCAAACTCCACACTGATACGGTTAAGTTGTTTACACATGTACAGGACCGCGAACGATCCTCAGGCATGCTCTGATACAACTATAAACCACATCGATATAGGCGTTTGCACTCCGACGTCACTGCTTTGCTTTTGTTCTTTATTTCTTAAATTTGGATTTGACTTTGCTGAACATTTCTATTTTAAATTTCATCAGTTGAATGGATATTTGGTTTCGATAATTCTAAAATGGCTAAGCTACTTACACATGTACGGGATCGCGAACGATCCCTAGGCATGCTCCGAGATAGTGATAAACCGCCACAACAGACAATCCAGAAACTCACCCGAACGTGAATCTGGTTTGGATGGTATTAAGTCCCCCCCAGGCACACATCAACTCGCCTCGAACGGCACCCCGACCGCGAACGGTCACAATTCGCCACGAACGGCACCCGACCTCGAACGGTCACAACTCGCCTCGAACGGCACCCGACTTCGAACAGTCACAAACTCGCCTCGAACGGCACAACTCATCTCGCCACAAGTGGCTCGATCGCGAACGGTCGCCATTTGAGGTCCGCCTTCTGACCGGGCTTGGTCGCACTTTACCTCGAATGACTCGACCCCGAACGGTCGTCATTTGAAGTAAAGCGCTTGACCGTGAACGATCACATTCCACCACAAATGACTCGATCTCGAACGATCGTCGCATGGATTTAGACGCTTGACCGCGAACGGTCGCACTTCACCTCAAATGACTCGATCGCGAACGGTCGTCATTTGAAGTTAGGCGCTTGACCACGAACGGCCGCGCTTCATCCCAAGTAGCTCGATCCCGAACGGTCGTCATTTGGGGCCATATAAAACTATCAAGCTCTTTACAGGTTGTTGACAGGTTACGAACATCCAGCTCATGGCATTACAAAACACGTCTTCCTACCACAAGTCATGTTTTGGGGGGCAAAGTGTTATCCCATTTTCTGGTCAAAACTGGAATATCAGTGATGGGTGCGTTTCCTCCACGATCGAACCAAGAAGAAGCAGCCAGCAAGCGTATTTCACTCATGATTCAAGGGCATAAGGTTCATTCGGCACCAAGAGTAACTACCTCATTCGGCACTACCTCATCCGGCACTCCCATCTATAGAATTTCATTCGGCAGCTCACTGCCAAACCAGCTGCACCTCCATAAACCACCGAATCACATCCCTACCGAACCAATCCCCACTACCGATCCAAGTACCCACCAAACCTACTCACCTGCCATCTACCACCGGTCCAAGGCCTCGCCGAACCAAACAACACCGAACCAACTGCTTCACACCCCTATGCCGAACCAACCTATCACCGGACCACATCCCTACCGAATCCCAACCTTCTCCAAGCACGGCTGAACCAAAGCTTCGCCGAACCGGAACGCTGCCAGGCCAGATTGCTTCAGCCCAGGCCCACCAGCAGCTATATACATCCAAGACCCCTGCCCCCAACCTCACTCTATAAATAGAGGGGCAGGGGTACAACAATGGGGGAGGAGTTTGAGAGCTCAAGCACGGAAGGAACTTTCAAACGCTTTAGATACTTGTACCAAAGCTTTGTACTTGTAATCTGAGATCTAAAGGAGAAATAACATATAAAGTGGACGTAGGCACGTTCTGGCCGAACCACTATAAATCTGTGTGTCTTTTTATAGTTTAGCCCCTGCTTTTCATATATTTGCATAAGTCATCCAAATCACTAAGAACAACATAAGATCTACTAAATCATACAACTTTGAGGTGTTTGTCCATTTTTTGTGCAAACAATTTTAAATTATTAAATTTAGTGTAATTAATGAATAAAAATGGTTAAAAATAAAAAATTTAATGATTTATTAATATAGTTATTGAATATGAACTTGAATAAATTTTGAAATAAACTAATTTCGAAGATTTGGCGATAACGAGTATTAAAATGAAATTCTATATATTAACTGGGTTTATAATCAATAACTGAAGTTAAATCATAATTGTGAATTATTTAGATAGAAATAAAATGATGTTGATAACTAAAATTTATTTGGAACTTAATGATTTATTTATATTGATTTATAGGATAATTAAATTGTTAAATTTAATATTGGAAATTATTTGAATAATTGAATTCTGAATTTAATATGATTGAAAATGATATCGGAAGTTGATTTAAATTTTATTTAAATGACAATGAAGATTTTCAACACTTAAAAATTGAATTTAAGTGACTAATTCAAAATTTTGAAATTTTATATTTTAATTGACGAGTAAAAATAGCCATTTTGGCCACTGTCTCGTATTTCAATGACACCCGTTTCATCGGATCCGTAATAGTGAATTATTGTAGGATTTCAAGTTTCGTAGCGATCGGACTTGTCGTTTGGTCGTGCGAGCTTGAAACACGTAGAAATCAACTTCAGAATTTGATTAAAATAATTCGATTCGAAAAGCTATCTTCTGCACGATCGAATTAGGCCTCGAAACATGTTCCTTTGAGTTCAGAATAGGGGTAAAACATTATAAACGTCAGGCAGCACGCCTCGTTTGGAGTTCATCCAAAATTTCGCGTGAATAGTCGAAATAATAATAAAATAATATATCCACGTATATACATATACGTGTATTCTCTCCCAAAACCTAACTAAAGCTCGCAGCCGCCAGTTCCTTTTTAATGACCGAAACTCCATCTACTTTCCCCTCAAATTTTGATTAATCCATCGAGTATTAACGAAAATTTCCTAAATGGAAAACATAGAGCTCGTCGAGCTCTAGAGATTCAACGGTCACAATTTGATTTGACGCAGCATGTAGTGAGGGATGGGGCCGCGTTCGCTGTGCATGGAGGGCACGATTATATGGCAACGACAGCATGGGAGGAGGCTGGACTTGGGCTGGAAGCACGTGGGGTTTGGGCGTGTCCTTTGAGCTCGATGGATCGTGTTCCGATCGAAGCGTGGTGGAGTTAGCATTGATCATAGAGGGGGGCGATGGGTTCGAACGGCCGGTGGATGTTGTACGCGATGAAGGAAGAAGGAATCGACGACCTTGATTTGTCTGAAGCTAGATCGTGCGTCCAGAACAAATTAGGTTAAAAAAATAAAAGAAAAATATAAATTTATTATGCTATAAATTCTTATGAATTGTATATTTTTACATACGAGGTCGAAATTGGACGAAACAAGCGGCGGCGGAATCGCGGCGAGGAGCACTACATCATGGAACTGATTTGGGGTCGTTCGGAGTTAGCTAAAATTTTAGGTTATATCGAACGTCGTTCGATTTGATTTAAAATTGAAACTTAAGGTGAATGTTTTATAACGCTCACAACGTACTAAAATATTTTTATGCCAGTTAAATTTGAAATTATGAAGTAATATAAATTTATTGATTGTTGTTTGATAAATTTAATTGTCGTCTAAATTGTCATTCGAATTAATTGTTAAAAATTAAAATTAACGGTTAAATTTGAAATTGGAATCTAATAGCCCGTAAAATACCTGATATTGATAACTATGGAATTGTTGTGAATTATTGGCTGATTTGGATGTTGATTGTGATGGGTGCTATTGATTTTGATATATCCTATATATTATTTACAGTATATAAAACTGTAAATTGAATTATTTTGAATAAATTAAGAAATAGGTTGAAATGATATATACCTATGACCCTATGATTTGGGTTGAAATGATATATATCCATCCCTGAAATTAAATTGAAACAATTGATCACTTGGCCATTGGATAGAAAATTATATACGGACACCGGATTGGTTAAATTAAAAGATTTTAAATTTTGATTTGAAATTTATTTAAATGATTATGATTTAAAGAAATAAAAAAATCAAATTTATAGAAATCAAATTATTTTCGAACTTGAGCTCGAAATGTTAAAATTTAAATTTGAACGAAAGGTTTTAAATAATTGAAATTGAGATTTTTAAGTCATAATTGAAATATGATTTAAATTTCAGAAATTGATTTGATTTTAAAGATTGGACTTTTATTCGAATTTTGAATATTACTAAGTAAAAGTGATACAAAACGATATTTCGAAATTGGGCTCGGAATTGCATTATATTTAAGGATTTGGATTTCAAATTGGGTATTGAAAGTAAATTTGATTTAAGTGTTTTGAATCAATGTTGTGAAAATCGAACTCGGAATGGATAAAAATCGAAATGGAAATTTAAAAGTGATTTGAATTGGAAATTTGTAAATTGAATCAGTTTGACTATGAAACTATTTTCAAATAAATTATTTTGATATAAACTATTTAAATTTATTTTTTTAAATATTCAAATCATTTTGGATTTTCCAAACTATTTTGCTATACAAACCATTTTAACACTTAAACTATTTTATATTAAACTATTTTAACCAATTTTAACCATTTAAACTATTTTTTACTGTTTTAACCACTTAAATATTTTTAACTATATTAACTATTTTGCTATTTAAACTATTTTCTAAAAATTCAAACTGGTCAAAAAGAGTGGAATGTGTATATTTAAATCTTGGATTTAAATACGAATTGGGTAAAAATGAAGTTATAACCTAAATTGAAATTCGAAACGATTTTAGAATCAAAATCGAGATATTGAGGCGAAAATGATTTTGAATTGGAATAGTATATTTTGAGTAAATATGATGATTTCGAAATGGATTTGATTTTGAAGTGAATATGATATTTTGATATCAAATATGAACTGTGTTCGAAATGTAAAAGTGCCAACCGGGTATGTAAAACGACGTTTGGTTGTTAAAGAGACCGGGGTCGGATATGGGCGTACTCTTTGTCGATACCGGAACCACTTTAACAACTATGTACGTGGCGTGATGATCCAGAACGAAGTGGTTGCCTTTGGCGTACACTTGCTGGATTTGAAGAAAGAGAACGATGATAGATTAGCCTGGCACTTGTGCCAATTTGAAATGACTAAAACCGGAGCGGTACCGGTCAAGTGGGTTAGCTATCCCGAGCGGACACACTTCTTCGTTTTTACCATCATTTACATTGTGATTGATTGGTGCGTACCCTTGGATTCTGGGAGTGTTGGACGCGGTGGGCGATCATGGCTATGATGTGTTACCACCAGCCGGGAAGGGTAAACTGGTAGTATCCTACCTTAGGCATTGCCTAACGTGCCTTGTCATACTTTTATCCCTATACGAGACCCATACGATTTTGGTTTAGTGTTGTCGTATCATGGCGCATCCTTATCCACCAACGGTTTACTGGTGTTTTATATGAAAACTGTACGACAATGCCTAAAAACGCGTTAAGGGGGATCAACGTAAAGCCTTAACGCTAAGAAAAATATTTGTTTTACCGATTAGACATTATATATGTAGCGTATTCTACTACATATAAATATTTTGACGGATCCTTAAGAGATGGAAAATCTCGTAACATCTCTTGAGTTATTGCACGCATGTTATACACTGGGTAGGAGATGTGAAATCCCGTAAACATCTTTGACGTTGTTACACTCATGTTATATGCCATACTGGTTTGACTTACATAAGGATATTTTAGTCCTGATTCGAGTGTTTTGTCTTTTCATTACGCTCGGGTCAACCTTGAGTTTTCAGCTTATCGAAGATTATTCTCTGGAGGACAAAGATGAAGATTTGGTATATTATTATTAGTATTAGTATTCCTGCACCATGTTCTCTGCTGCATTATTTATTTATTCCTGATGTATATATAACTCTGATAAATGTTGTATAAATTATAATCAAAGGTATATTAAACAGCTTCACGAACTGTTTATTTGATTATTATATTTTTTTCATTCCGCTGCGAGATTTTGTGTTGTTTTCTTCTTCTTTTCTTATTTTTCTTAATTAACCCCAATGATTATCTATGTTCCGGATTGTTTAAGTTGGACATGTGTGGATTATTGTTGATTTAAACCTTCCGAAATGTGGGTCGTCACATGTAAGTTATAGTAGTGAACTTTTAAACTACATTAATTAGACATTGCATTACTTGATTTATTGCACGTTATATAAATAAAATATCTTTTCATGTAAATGGCTATGCAAAGTATTTATTTTGTATATGTGTATATCCATATATATATATATATATATATCTACATGTGTGTGTGTGTGTGTTTATTTAATTAAAAAACTTTCCTACTTCAGACAACAAAAGCATATATAGAGGGGAAATCAATCTGTTGCAGTGTAAATCCCAACATCTAAATAATGTCCATATTAGCTATGTACACTTTTCATATGTTGCACTTACACTTTACACATGGGTACATTTGATATGCTCATCATAATATACAATTAATTAAAATTAATGAAACTAATTTTAAATAATTAAAATAAAATGGAAAATTTTCAAAAAGGAACTTTAGAAAAGTTCTAAATGAATTTAGACTACATAGGTTTAAAAGTTCTAAAATGGAAATTCACTCATTTCTTCCATTGCGGGCTGACCTAGTTCCAACAATGGTATCAAAGCCCAATAGCCTATGCGATCTAAATTAGTCATGTTAGGGCTGACTAATTAAGCTTGCCCACTTAGTACGGTGTTTAGAAAGGTAATGTCTAGGATTGGAATTAGGTAATCAAGTATCATGTCCTACCTGGTTACCGGCCTCGCCTTAAAGGTGAAGTGAGCCTAAAGGTTGCCCCTAATACAAAAGGCCCAATTTGAATTGGGACTTGGACTGATTTTCAAATTTATTTTGAAAATCAAAATAAAAGATTATAAATTTAAAAATTAAATTTAAAATATAAACTTTTTTATTATAAAATTATAATACAACATAAGTTTTCAAAATGTTTGAAAGGATAATGTCTTTGATGAGCATTTATTTGTCTTTTGATTCGGTGATATTTTCAAAATGTTTGAAAATATTTAAATACTGATTTCAAATTTTAAAATTTATTAATAAGACTAAAAAAATTAATTAAATAGGTTATCAATTACTACTTATATATGTGTATTATATTGATATAGGTTATGTTATTTTAATGTGTTTAAGATAACATAAGTATACATGTATATATATAAAATAAATTTTCAAAATTAATATAATCAAATTTGTTTAATTAATTAAAGGTTAATTAATTGAATAATTTAATTAAAGGTTAATTAATTGAATAAAAATATACATATATAAGATATATTTGTTATACTATAAAGGTTATGGTGTGTGTGTATTATTTAATATAAATATTATACTAGAATAATATAAAATTAACTAAAGAGTTCATTAAATAAAATTAGTTGAATAAGATTTAATTAATATAATGTGATACATAAGATTATCATTTATATAAGTTAGTTAAAATATAAAAGTTATATGATAATTGAAACTTGAATTACGAGAGTATTTCATATGAAATACATTATTCCATAATTCGATATCACTCAATTAAATATATTAAAGATTATGAATCTTTAATATAAGTGTTGTTCTTTACCATTTATATCTTTATTAATAGTTGGAATGGAAGCACAATTTTTTGGTCCGACCGTGAACTTCCCAAAATACCCATATATATATATATATACATTTTTAAATATTAAATTGTTATTTCAGATGATCTTCTTAATAAATTAGGAGATAAAATCTCCCTTCAGTTACTTTAGACGTATTCAAATGTAATTATAATTAGACTTCAGAGTACGAGTCAAATATATATATGGCTGCATTAGAATAGGTAATGCAAGATCTTCCTAGATAAATCAACCAATCTATAAATCTTTATTAATCTTTATTAATTGTTGAAATAAAAATACAATTTTTTGGTCCGACCGTGAAATTTCAAAAATGTCCTTCCATGCAAACAAGAGGTAATGAATTCGAATCTCACTGTGAACAAATATTAACATCTATTTCAAATGGAAATTTTTAACATAAACAATGTTACAAGTTCAAACCATATTCCAACAAATAAATAACATTTTTCTTTATGTTTTTCAGTTTATTTTTATCAAACTACATATAACTTTCTAATTTAATAATATATGCACTTGCATTGCACGTGCCAAAATATATATACTAACAGGCATATACACATACACATATATAATTGTTAGATATAATCTTTATTAATAATTGAAACAGAAGCGCAATCTTTTAGTCCGACCGTTAAGTTTCAAAAATTACACATGATTTCAATGCAAATATGATTAAATATTTGTGCTTTTTTAAATATGTTAAAACATATGCAATTTGTAGAAAAACAACTCACGCGCGAAGCAGGTGTCATAACGCTCATATTAATAAATTACTTGCATACTCTCTAGTTGTTGAGCAAACTCAAGCTAGAGATGTCATGTGTAGTATTATTAATATACCGACTAAACGAGGTAAGAATCGTAAGATAATTATATATATTTATTGAGCAAACTCAAGGTACATATACTATACATAAGCCGTCGTGAAATGATAGGTACGAGCGAATAATTTCTTTCAATTTGCTGAGTAAACTCAAGGTCAAAATGAGATTAGGACAAGGAATGTAACAACCCAAAATTTTGGTCCTTTGATTTTAAATGATTAATTAATTTTAAATATTTAAATAATTGTATTTTTGGAATTTAATAACTTGAGTTCAAATATAGGGATTGATTAAAATATTTGAATTGAAAATTAAATCTTAACTAAATGGATTTAATAATTTCATTAAACTCCTTTTTAAATTAATAAATAATATTGGTGAATCCAATTGTAAATTTATTTACAGTAATAAATAGTTCGAATATTTAATCAGAAAAATTATTTTTAGTTTTACGATTCGATTTCTATTGACGTATTTTGAATTTAATTCATTTGATTTCTCCATAATTTTTTAATTTGGAAAATATTGAAATTATTCATTTGACGATTTATCGATAAACGATGATATTTGAGGAATTTGACAAAATAAAATAATATGTGTAATTCACTGTTGGTTTATGACCGTGTCGCATTTTAGTGCACGATTATATTTTTATTTCGGTCACTTGCGGTTCGTATTCGAACGAAATATTGTGTAGCAATGTGCCATAAAAATTTCATTAAAAAATAAAAATAAATAAAAAATAAAAAAACCATTGTAAAATCATATTAAAATTCAAGTTTTAAATAATGATTTGATGGCGTAGACATTTTGGTGGCTCGGGAAATTTTTTGTTATGGAAGGTAAACATGATCATTTTGTTTTTGTTTATTTATTTTGTTTATAAAAATCTAAAGTCAACACCTCTGCGTTCATTCCCTTCTCCCTACTCTTCTTCATCACTTTACATTTCCAGTAATAAAATAAATGACCGACCCTCTGCAAATTCAAAATCAAATCATATGCTCAAATAAAAAAAATTATAGTTTGTTTCTGTGATCTCGTATGAAGCATATCTTCAATTTTACGTTGGATTTGATTGGTCTGATAGTTGTTTAGGAGGGGTTGACTTCGAGGCAGTGAGCGTTAGGGCGTCAGTTGGTTGGTGTTATAGGCTAAGGTAGGCTAATCGGAGCCTGGGATTGGGTTTGTGGTGCAGATTAGAGTAAGTGGCCGGAGTTTTGAAGGAGTTGGTCAAAGTTTAGTAGTCGCAACCTGATAGGGTCGACGGAAGGATGGCCTCGGTCTTTTTTGTGTGATCATTCAAGTTACTCGAGATGGAGAGGATAGCAAAGAGATTTTGGAGTGGAGTTTAATGGCGAAGTCCATTCGCGTTATCGTTGAACAAGCATGGAGATAGCGACGGTTGAAGGTTGCGGTGGTATGTCAGTGCGTATCTGTTTAGGCGGGTTGTGATATTCGATTTGGGAAGATGGATTTATATTGTTAATAAGGGTAATTAAAAGTGTTAATTAAGTTATTTATTAATTTAATTAGTTCAAAACTTATAAAATGCGTAATTTTCCCATACGAGGTCCAAATCGAAAGCGGTCGGTTGTGTTGCACTCATGTGGGACCATTATCTATGCGATGGGATTGGTTCGGTCAGAATCGAGATTAACAAAATTTTGAGCAAAAATCGAACGCACATTCGATTTTAGATCAAATCGGAACGCTTCGGCAACAACTAGAATCAAAGTGAGTTTACTCACCTTTTAAATTTGCTATATAATATCTGTGATGCTATAAATTAGTTGTTGAATGCTTGGTTGATAGTTTAGATATTGTTATTGTTGTTTGATTGTTTGTTTTGGTTGAAAATCCCGTTCGGAAAACAGACGACATATTAACTTAATTATTGTGAACCCGAATGATTATATATATTGTCTGTAACCATTGTTTGTAGGGAATATTTGTATAGAGACCCTAAAGGGTTTCTCGCCAATAATTTATTAATTATTCTGTATGCGGCTTATATTGATGTTTAGTTGTAATTAATCATAATATTCTATTTAGATTGTTTAAATTTCGTTATAGCAGTTTTCGCTATATTTTCAATTGTTGAATATCATCTCCTAAACCCTTCGTGTGTGTTGTCTTGAGCTTGGATTTTCACAAAACAGATATTTAAATTCATTAATCAGTATTATCAATGATATATAAAGTTGTTAATTATTAAAATTAATTATGTTTAAATTTTGACAAATCATTTTAACTAACGATATTTAAATTTAATTAATCCATCTAGTTAATGATATTGGGATTTAATTAACCCTTCTAATTAATGATTATTTGAATTAAATAAATTGTTTTAGTTAAAGATGTTTAAATTTAATGAATCATTTTGATTAATGATATTTAAATGAATTAATAATTTTAATTAATGATATTTGAGTTTAATATATCATTTTAATTAATGATGTTTAAAAGTAATCAATCATTTTAAATAATGATGTTTGAGTTTAATTGGTTATTTTAACTAAAAATGTTTCAAATTTAGTTGATCGTTTTAATCAATGATGTTTGAATCTAATTTATCATTTTAATTAATGATATTTGAATTTAGTTAATATTTTTAGTTAATGGGTTTTAAATATTAATTAATTGACTAAGTAAAAGAGTCTAAGGTAAATTAATTGATTTAATAAAAGTGTTTTGAAGTTAGTTAATTAATTGATTTATTATATAAAAGTTAACGAACTGATTAAAAAAGTTAAAGAGTTAAATTACTGATAAAATCAAGATATTTTTGAGATAATTAATTGTTTAAAAGAAAAGATAATGAATTGATGTATTAAAGAGATTATAAATTTGATTAATTACCCTTTTGAGATAAGTAATATTGTTTTTAAAATTATAAGAGCATAATATGATGTAACAACCCTGTATTTTACAAATATTTTTAAATTGATTTTTTTTTCAGATTCAAAAGCTTTATTTATGAAAAAGAATAAATTTTGTTATTTTAAATATAAACTTTGATTTTGATGTGGATTAGAATTCCAAATATGACTAAATTTAATATTTCCAGAAAGAGTGAATTTTGGTTAAAATAGTCAAACTTTGACTTTTAAATTTAAATTTTTAATATTTGAAATTATAAATTTTATCTTTTATTATAAAAATAGATTTAATAACATGAATATTTCTTTTCGTTTCGTTGAAAACGGAGTTAAAATGTAAAAGTTATGTACATTTCAATTTTGAGTATAAACTATTTATTTAACAATTTTGTCTATTTTAAATTGTATAAATTACTCTTTTTTTCTTATATTTTTTTTTAATATGTGTTAATATGTTTTTTTTGTATATTTTGTCTTTTTATATTTTTAAAATGATAATAGAATTTTTCCAAAGTTTACTGTATTTATTTTTCATTTTTAAAGGCTGTTTTCCTATTTTCTGCTATTTTCTTCATTAAAAATTATATGTAAATTAAATTTTAAATATTTATTTTGTGAATATATTTTTATTTTATGTTATTATTTATGTTTAAAAATATATTACAAGCTCATATGAATTTTCTAAAATTATTTCATTCAGATTCAAATTTTCTAGTCTAGTTCACTATTTTAACTATTTTCCTTAATTTGACTTTATATAATTAATAAATATTATATATATTTCTATATTCTGTTAAAAATTTCGAAATATCATCTGATAATATTATTATTTCAGTAATGTAAACTTATATAAATAATTAAAGGTAAATTGAAAGGGTTTGTGACTTTCTAATTCCAATGACTTTGGATTTTCCCACCTTTTCACATTTTAACTTAATTTTACAAATCAATTAGCCATAACTACACACATACTTTTGCTGCCTACCTCCATTCTTCATTCACGTACATCATTTCTCATATCATTTCTAAAAAAAAATCGGCCATCATCCTCTTGTTCAAGTTTGGTAAAAACTTCTTTTCCTTTTCTACTTTTATTGTCTTTTTCTTATGAAATTACACTTGGTCTCCTTGGCCATAGGATCGGCCATGCTCCTCTCCAGCCCATGCCGCCACCACCATCACCTGAGCAAGCTACCAGCACCTCCTCCCCACTGACCATCCCCAGCCGTGCCACCCTAGGTGGTAGCTCCTTCACCAAATCCACAAAACTTCAACATTTTGACCTAGCCGAGCACAAGCTTCCACCTACTCAACTTCCACCACCCATAGCCGCCACCTACTCCACCTCCACCACCTCCAGCACCACCTGGACCCTATGCCACGTCATCACCTTGGGCCCCACTTTTCTGGCTGTGACCATAGCAGCCTTGGCCGAGCCCTATTTGGCTTGAAACTTGTGATGTTATTAGTTGTAATACCTTGTTGTGTTGATGTTCTATCTCCATAACTTTTGCCATCAACAAACTCATGGTAGGCCGACCTTAGCAACCCATACCTGACCCAAAATCATTGCCTTAGACTTGTACTCCACCTCTGGCCGAGCCTATGGAGTGTCGGAATCAAGTGCAAAGCATTTCAGCTTGGTTTTATAAAGTTATTTCTAGCATAGTTTATCGTAGTTTTGGTTTGAAACATCACCATTGTTTGTATTGTTTTGTCTTATGTATCCGAGGAGTTAACCTTGTCTCTCCCACACTCATCATCATCATGGCTGAGAAAATGAACCCCTTGTTTGAGCTTTTGAATGGTTTGAGCATGGTCAAGTAATCTATTCCGTTGTTGCTTCTTATCTTCATTGTCTCAACATTGTTTGCGTTGAATATTTATGTGTATATTGTCTTGTTTGGCTATTGTTTACAAGATAAATATCAAGGCTCTCCATTCATTCAAATCAAAAGTCATGCTATATCGTGCTTGTTGTGCTTTCTGGAATCTATTCTGTGTGTTTTGATCGCTAATCTCCAGCTTTAACAGGTGAGTTATTCTCACCAGACAATATGTACCTATATAACTGATAAACCGACACCATTTGAATCTGTAATGTATATTATCATGTTATATATGCTTATATTATCATCATATATTCTTCACACCTGTTATTACACCTGTTATATCATATGTTACTGTTGTTTTATGTTATTCTGTTTATTTATATCAGTTTATCACACTGCAAGTTCCCTGTAGACTAAAATCACTATGGGTTGAAATGATACATACCCGAACGGACTTTAGAATAGTGAAAAATCATTATGGGCTGAAATGATAGGCCTGAATGGTTATTATTTAACTTATTTTAACTTGGGATTACGGGTTTGAAATGATAGAACCCGGTTTTTCTTTGTAAATTGCGGATTGAAATGATATAGATCTGTATCACTTGACCTAGGTTAGAAAACTATATACAGGCCCGTGGTTATTTTATAAAGTGTTTTTGGATATTTTTAAGTATTTTAAAAATATAAATTTATGAAATTTGATTTAAATATATTTTGAAATGTTTTAAAATAAAGAAATTATGATTTTTTTATGAGTTGAAAATGTAATTAATGAATGGTTAAATTGGATTATTGAAATATAACTTAAGTTTGGAATTTGGAATTTTGGTTAAAAATGATATTTAAGTTATATGAATAAAAATGAAAATTTAATTATATTTGGAAAATGGTAAATATGATAATTTGATTAAATTTTAATTTAAGCGATTTATTAAAGTATTATTGATTTTTCTATGAGTTTAAGTGGTTAAATAAATGAATGTTTAAAAGTGATCTTTTAAAATATAACTTGACTTGGAAATGTGAAATTTGGTTTTAATTAAAGGTTTAAGTTAATTAAATAAAATTGGAAATTTAGTTAAATTTGTGAAATGGTAATTTAAATTTAAGTGGTAAGTTATTTGTTGAAATGTGAAGAATTGGAAACTTTTACACTTAAATTTATTAAGTAAATTGTTGAAAATTGGATTTAATTATAAGAAATTTATTGTGAAAAAGATATATGTTAAATGATATGTAAATGAACATTTTAAATGTTAAAAATATGATTTTTAAAATGTTTATGTGTTTTAAATTGAAGTTATTTAGTTGCTGGAAATACACTAAAACCTGAAATCTACTTTTAATAGCATTCAGAAATGCTATAGATTCTGTTTTGAACTAAAATTGTGTAAAAAGAGCTATTACAGCATTTCTGAAATGCTGTAGTTGCTGTAATTGAACTTATAGGCTAATATTGAACTCAGGCCTATTATAGCATTCTCTGGAAATGCTATAATGGTCTGCAGTCTTTGCTGAAACCAAATTTAACCCTTGTTTTGAAATCTGAACTACCGCAGCACTTCTGAAATGCTGTCTTTTCTGTTTTGAACTATAATTCAACTAAAACTGAGTTTTAACAGCAGTTTTAAGTGCTGTCTTTGCTGAATTAAAAATGTTTTCAAATATAACTTATAGCAGTTGTTTTTAAATGCTGTGAAATGCTGAAATTTTAATAATTAGGGTTTTTGACTTAGTAAACGAACTCAGAATGGTTTGAAACTTTGGAAATTGAATACTTGATTTGAAAGTATAATAATTACACTTTTAAAAGGGTTAAATGAATTATTTTGATTGAAATATAAACTATTTAAAGGTGATTTAAAATGATAGTGAATGAATGATATCTTTGAATTTAAAAGGTATCTAAAAGTTGAATATTTGGATTTGAACTGATATGATATTTTATTATATTAAAATGGTTTGAAATAAAGTTTTGAAAAGATATGATATTTTGATATAATGAAATGATTTGAAATGAAGTTTTGAAATGATATAATATTTTAAAAATATGGAAATGGTTTGGAATTGATTTAATCTTTATTTTGATAAATATATGGTTTTGAAATGATATTTTATTTTGAAGTAAAGTATTGTTTTAAAAGTTATAACCATGGGTTATAATAACGATTGGTTGTTAAAGAGACCGGGATCGGATATGGACATACTCTCTGTCGATACCGAAAACCACTTTGACAACTGTGTACGCAGTGGAGTTTCCAGAATGAAGTAGGATGGTGGCGACGATCCTAAGGTATATACGTGGACCCAACTCCCGTGAGTCGGCATAAGGTGGCTAAAACAGGAGCGATTGACGGACCAATGAGGTAGCACCTCTGATCGGACACACTTCTTCGATACCATTCTATTACTTGTGATTAATTTGGTGGCCACCCTTGATTTGGGAGTGTTGTTCGAGGTGGGCGGTAGTGGCTGATATGCGTCACCACTAGTCCGGATGCGTAATTGGTATATCTACCCTGGCATTGCCTAGTTGTGCCGTGTCACCTACCATATCGAGCTTTACTACGATTTTGATTTAAAGATCCGACCGCGTTAAGGTTCTCCATCCCCTTAACGCTATTTTCTATATGATTATACTTTACTGATTAGACACTACTGTATATAGCGTATATTACTATATAGTAAATAGTTTAACAGATCCTTAGAGGATGGGCGGTCCCAAGCATCTTCTAAGTTACTTGTACCTTTACTACAGTTCACTTGAGTTGGTTTACATTGTATAAGTATGTATGTCCTAACTCGAGTGTTTTGTGTTTTGCTTTACGCTCGGGTCAGATTGAGTGATACAGCATTAGAGACTCACCTTTGGAGCTGGAGTTTTGCTTTGAAGATCCAGATATCTATTCATCTTGTTATCCAGTTGATTCCAGTTGTATTCTGAGTTGTACCTGATTATCCTACTGTTACTCCTGTTGTATCTTGGTATTCCTATTGTATCTAAATTAACTCTGATGTATTTATATAGTAGCTTCATGAACTACTATCTCTTTTATTTCCGCTGCATTATTTTACTCTGTGTTTGTGATCTGTGATTATATTTATTTACTGCATATTCTGAGATTTGCCTAATTTTATTTACAACACGGTATTTTGAGCAATTCAATTCCAGCATGTGTGTCTGCCTATACACTTATAATGGATGCGAATGGTTGAAAATATCGGGTCGTTATAGTTGGTATCAGAGCATTGGCTTTGAGGCAAAACTTAGAATGTATGGTAAATTTATTTATAGAATCACTTTCGTTCGAGTTTGAATCTCTTCCTTTTGATCCGATTTCCTTTGAATTCTGGAACGTTCTCTGCGGTTCCAAAATTCATTCGTGTCCCTCACTATTCATCTTCTTTTGATTCTGGAGTATCTCATAACTCCACTTCGAATGATCTTTGTAGTGAATTGGCGGTCTCGCCAATATTCTAATTTTCTTGTAAAAGGGTGAAAATCCTTTACAATCAGCATCGATTCACCAGAGATTTATATTTATCCTTGGTTTAGATGTTAATATCTTTTATTATTCCAAACTCTATCTCTTGAGATCGAACGTAGATTTGTCCCAGGAAAATCCACATCGATCTTATTCTTTAACTCACGGTTAACCCGGTTAAGGTTGGCCGCGGTTTACTAAGCTTACCCATCTCCCTACTTTGTTATTTAACCATCTTGTCTTTTGTTTCCAACCTACCTTCAAAACATTTTGAATTGTATTTGTAAAACTTGTAAATTAATGTTTTGTTTTATATATTGTGTTGTTTGGGTTGTTGATGTTGATTTGGGTTTCCGATCGATTCGTCTGATCGACGCTATCGATAGGATTTCTAAAACACTTTGACAGAACAAACAGACACAATATTATTTTAAAATTTGGTTAATAAAATAAATTTTGATATATAAGAAAATTTTATGGAACTTAATAAATTGATTATTTGAAATGATAATACTTGATTTATCATTTATTGTTCTATAAATGAATTTATAAATAGTTGTTTATAAATTTATTTGGGAACTAAAATGAATTTAAAACAATAAATTTAAGAATTTAATTTCTAATGGATTTCAAACCTTGTGTTTAAAGTTTTAAAAGGATATATTATTTAAAGTATTTCTAAGTAGAAATTTGTTTCTAAAGGATTTTTAAGTTTAAAAATTTAGTGCTCTTCTCTTTGTAGCTGGAAAATAATTTCGGTGATGACTGCAGCATCATCGACGTTCATTTTCGAGTTTCGAAGTGAAGAGACTGTTCTGTAGTCTTGCTACAGCTTTATTTTGTGGAATTTAATTAATTTGAATTTCTAAAATATGACTTGATTTATAATATATATATATATAAAGATATATGATTTAAATTTGATTTAACATATTATGTATATATAATTACTTATCTCCAAATGGTTTGAAGATGTTCGAAGATTCAAATTCTTAAATTTTATCTTGAAGAATAATTTCAATTATAAGAAGAAAAAAATCAAAAATTTGGATAAATGATTCAAAATTGAGATAATTGAATTGGAAAGTTTTATTTGTATAACACTCAATTTTATTCCAATATAACTTACCTAAATTACACAGAAGTTGAATATGAAATTGGATAATATACAATATAGAAAGGATTTTATAAATAAAATTTGAGTGGTTATGATAAATGTTATACACTTAAATTTTAGTTATAAAAGATTAACAGAGGTAAATAGTGAAAAAGGAATTTAAAGAGATTTTATTTAAATAACTTAATAATCAAATTTGATTTAATATGGAACCTTAAGTCTAACCTAGGAATTTTAATAAAGGTTATTTTCTGAAATGAATATGTTGTATAATAAAAAATGTATCTTTGAATAGATAAAATAAAATACATTTGAATTGGACTTTTTTAATAAAGTTTATTTAACTTGAATTCATAGTTTAATTGATGTCTAAATGGATAAATGTGTAAAGAAATTTGATTGTTATA
Source organism: Allium fistulosum (assembly GCA_030737815.1). Taxonomy (NCBI): domain Eukaryota; kingdom Viridiplantae; phylum Streptophyta; class Magnoliopsida; order Asparagales; family Amaryllidaceae; genus Allium; species Allium fistulosum. The sequence goes on along the minus strand of CM060902.1, from coordinate 368,066,923 downwards.
CTTGCTATGATAAATATTTTATTTATGAAATTGATATGTCTTGAAAAATGAATAATTATGATTTAAATAGTTAAAATGTATTTTAACATCACTAAAACTTGATAATTCAGAATTTGGTTTTCAAATGGAAATTTTAAGTGTAACTTATTAAAGGAATATCTATTTGTGAAATGGGTATTTTAAATAAAGTGTTAGGTTATGTGTTAAATTAAGAGCTAACTAAAATAGTGAACTTTTAACTTAATAAATGAAGTATAGTTTGATTTGAATATTCCATTCATAAAAGTTTGTTTTAATAAGTCATAAGCTAAATGATATCCAAATGAATATTTCTGAAATTGAACTGATTTGAAATACTAATATACCTACTGTAGCATTTTATAAGTGCTACTATTTTGAAAATACAATGTTTTGGAAGTTTTTATAATTGAATGAACTTAGAAATGTTACAACTTTAAAATGAATATTATTTGACCTTGAATTAAAATGGTTTAAATAAAGATTATTTTTAAAAGGTGTTATGATTTTCTAAGTATTATGTTTTTTTTAAGAATAACATTTCCAAAGTGTTATGATTTTAGTAGTATGATTTCCAAATGATAAACATCTCTAAATTGTTATGATTTCAAAACATTATGGTTACATATCTATTATCTTATTTTGTTTTTCAAACTATCTTTTGGTTGTCCTTATTTCTCTTATCTTGTTACAGAATGGAAAGGCTATTGCTTATACCAGTCTGTTTAGAAATCTTTCTGTAATCTTTGATAATCTTTGTTACTCATCTGGATCTGAACACTGTTTTTCCATTTATAGACCGTCGGTCAAGTGAAAAGGGAGATTCAGACTCTAGAGGATCTTTTTCATGCTTATATTCTTGATTTGATCACCTCCATCTTGTTAAACTTACCTATAACAATAGTTATCAGGTGTAATTCCAATCTTCTTATCATCTTGTCTTAATTCTATTTCATTCTATCTTTTTCTGTGCTTTCCCGTACCTCGTTCCTTTTCGGGGACGAAAAGTTTTGAGTGGGGGAGAGTGTAACAACCCTGTATTTTACAAATATTTTTAAATTGATTTTTTTAGATTCAAAAGATTTATTTATGAAAAAGAATAAATTTTGTTATTTTAAATATAAAATTTGATTTTGATGTGGATTAGAATTCCAAATATGACTAAATTTAATATTTCCAGAAAGAGTGAATTTTGGTTAAAATAGTCAAACTTTGACTTTTAAATTTAAATTTTTAATATTTGAAATTATAATTTTTATCTTTTATTATGAAAATAGATTTAATAACATGAATATTGCTTTTCGTTTCGTTGAAAACGGAGTTAAAATGTAAAAGTTATGTACATTTCAATTTTGAGTATAAACTATTTATTTAACAATTTTGTCTATTTTAAATTGTATAAATTACTCTTTCTTTCTTATATTTTGTTTTAATATGTGTTAATATGTTTTTTTGTATATTTTGTCTTTTTATATTTTTAAAATGATAATAGAATTTTTCCAAAATTTACTGTATTTATTTTTCATTTTTAAAGGCTGTTTTCCTATTTTCTGCTATTTTCTTCATTAAAAATTATATGTAAATTAAATTTTAAATATTTATTTTGTGAATATATTTTTATTTTATGTTATTATTTATGTTTAAAAATATATTACAAGCTCATATGAATTTTCTAAAATTATTTCATTCAGTTTCAAATTTTCTAGTCTAGTTCACTGTTTTAACTATTTTCCTTAATTTGACTTTATATAATTAATAAATATTATATATATTTCTATATTGTTAAAAATTTCGAAATTTCATCTGATAATATTATTGTTTCAGTAATGTAAACTTATATAAATAATTAAAGGTAAATTGAAAGGGTTTGTGACTTTCTAATTCCAATGACTTTTGATTTTCCCACCTTTTCACATTTTAACTTACTTTTACAATCAATTAGCCATAACTACACACATACTTCAGCTGCCTACCTCCATTCTTCATTCACGTACATCATTTCTCATCTCATTTCTAAAAAAAATTCGGCCATCATCCTCTTGTTCAAGTTTGGTAAAAACTTCTTTTCCTTTTCTACTTTTATTGTCTTTTTCTTATGAAATTGCATTTGGTCTCCTTGGCCATAGGATCGGCCATGCTCCTCTCCAGCCCATGCCGCCACCACCATCACCTGAGCACGCCACCAGCACCTCCTCCCCACTGACCATCCCCAGCCGTGCCACCCTAGGTGGTAGCTCCTTCACCAAATCCACAAAACTCCAACATTTTGACCTAGCCGAGCACAAGCTTCCACCTACTCCAATTCCACCACCCATAGCCGCCACCTACTCCACCTCCAGCACCACCTAGACCCTATGCCGCGTCATCACCTTGGGCCCCACTCCTCTGGCCGTGACCATAGCAGCCTTGGCCGAGCCCTATTTGGCTTGAAACTTGTGATGTTATTAGTTGTAATACCTTGTTGTGTTGATGTTCCATCTCCATAACTTTTGCCATCAACAAACTCATGGTAGGTCGACCTTAGCAACCCAGACCTGACCCAAAATCATTGCCTTAGACCTGTACTCCACCTCTGGCCGAGCCTATGGAGTGTCGGAATCAAGTGCAATGCATTTCAGCTTGGTTTTATAAAGTTATTTCTAGCATAGTTTATCGTAGTTTTGGTTTGAAACCTCACCATTGTTTGTATTGTTTTGTCTTATGTATCCGAGGAGTTAACCTTGTCTCTCCCACACTCATCATCATCATGGCTGAGAAAATGAACCCCTTTTTCGAGCTTTTGAATGGTTTGAGCATGGTCAAGTAATCTATTCCGTTGTTGCTTCTTATCTTCATTGTCTCAACATTGTTTGCGTTGAATATTTATGTGTATATTGTCTTGTTTGGTTATTGTTTACAAGATAAATATCAAGGCTCTCCATTCATTCAAATCAAAAGTCATGCTATATCGTGCTTGTTGTGCTTTCTGGAATCTATTCTGTGTGTTTTGATCGCTAATCTCCAGCTTTAACAGGTGAGTTATTCTCACCAGACAATATGTACCTATATAACTGATAAACCGACACCATTTGAATCTGTAATGTATATTATCATGTTATATATGCTTATATTATCATCATATATTCTTCACACCTGTTATTACACCTGTTATATCATATGTTACTGTTGTTTTATGTTATTCTGTTTATTTATATCAGTTTATCACACTGCAAGTTCCCTGTACACTAGAATCACTATGGGTTGAAATGATACATACCCGAACGGACTTTAGAATAGTGAAAAATCATTATGGGCTGAAATGATAGGCCTGAATGGTTATTATTTAACTTATTTTAACTTGGGATTGCGGGTTTGAAATGATAGAACCCGGTTTTTCTTTGTAAATTGCGGATTGAAATGATATAGATCTGTATCACTTGACCTAGGTTAGAAAACTATATACAGGCCCGTGGTTATTTTATAAAGTGTTTTTGGATATTTTTAAGTATTTTATAAATATAAATTTATGAAATTTGATTTAAATATATTTTGAAATGTTTTAAAATAAAGAAATTATGATTTTTTTATGAGTTGAAAATGTAATTAATGAATGGTTAAATTGGATTATTGAAATATAACTTAAGTTTGGAATTTGGAATTTTGGTTAAAAATGATATTTAAGTTATATGAATAAAAATGAAAATTTAATTATATTTGGAAAATGGTAAATATGATAATTTGATTAAATTTTAATTTAAGCGATTTATTAAAGTATTATTGATTTTTCTATGAGTTTAAGTGGTTAAATAAATGAATGTTTAAAAGTGATCTTTTAAAATATAACTTGACTTGGAAATGTGAAATTTGGTTTTAATTAAAGGTTTAAGTTAATTAAATAAAATTGGAAATTTAGTTAAATTTGTGAAATGGTAATTTAAATTTAAGTGGTAAGTTATTTGTTGAAATGTGAAGAATTGGAAACTTTTACACTTAAATTTATTAAGTAAATTGTTGAAAATTGGATTTAATTATAAGAAATTTATTGTGAAAAAGATATATGTTAAATGATATGTAAATGAACATTTTAAATGTTAAAAATATGATTTTTAAAATGTTTATGTGTTTTAAATTGAAGTTATTTAGTTGCTGGAAATACACTAAAACCTGAAATCTACTTTTAATAGCATTCAGAAATGCTATAGATTCTGTTTTGAACTAAAATTGTGTAAAAAGAGCTATTACAGCATTTCTGAAATGCTGTAGTTGCTGTAATTGAACTTATAGGCTAATATTGAACTCAGGCCTATTATAGCATTCTCTGGAAATGCTATAATGGTCTGCAGTTTTTGCTGAAACCAAATTTAACCCTTGTTTTGAAATCTGAACTACCGCAGCACTTCTGAAATGCTGTCTTTTCTGTTTTGAACTAAAATTCAACTAAAACTGAGTTTTAAGTGCTGTCTTTGCTGAATTAAAAATGTTTTCAAATATAACTTATAGCAGTTGTTTTTAAATGCTGTGAAATGCTGAAATTTTAATAATTAGGGTTTTTGACTTAGTAAACGAACTCAGAATGGTTTGAAACTTTGGAAATTGAATACTTGATTTGAAAGTATAATAATTACACTTTTAAAAGGGTTAAATGAATTATTTTGATTGAAATATAAACTATTTAAAGGTGATTTAAAATGATAGTGAATGAATGATATCTTTGAATTTAAAAGGTATCTAAAAGTTGAATATTTGGATTTGAACTGATATGATATTTTATTATATTAAAATGGTTTGAAATAAAGTTTTGAAAAGATATGATATTTTGATATAATGAAATGATTTGAAATGAAGTTTTGAAATGATATAATATTTTAAAAATATGGAAATGGTTTGGAATTGATTTAATCTTTATTTTGATAAATATATGGTTTTGAAATGATATTTTATTTTGAAGTAAAGTATTGTTTTAAAAGTTATAACCATGGGTTATAATAACGATTGGTTGTTAAAGAGACCGGGATCGGATATGGACATACTCTCTGTCGATACCGAAAACCACTTTGACAACTGTGTACGCAGTGGAGTTTCCAGAATGAAGTAGGATGGTGGCGACGATCCGAAGGTATATACGTGGACCCAACTCCCGTGAGTCGGCATAAGGTGGCTAAAACAGGAGCGATTGACGGACCAATGAGGTAGCACCTCTGATCGGACACACTTCTTCGATACCATTCTATTACTTGTGATTAATTTGGTGGCCACCCTTGATTTGGGAGTGTTGTTCGAGGTGGGCGGTAGTGGCTGCTATGCGTCACCACTAGTCCGGATGCGTAATTGGTATATCTACCCTGGCATTGCCTAGTTGTGCCGTGTCACCTACCATATCGAGCTTTACTACGATTTTGATTTAAATATCCGACCGCGTTAAGGTTCTCCATCCCCTTAACGCTATTTTCTATATGATTATACTTTACTGATTAGACACTACTGTATATAGCGTATATTACTATATAGTAAATAGTTTAACAGATCCTTAGAGGATGGGCGGTCCCAAGCATCTTCTAAGTTACTTGTACCTTTACTACAGTTCACTTGAGTTGGTTTACATTGTATAAGTATGTATGTTCTGACTCGAGTGTTTTGTGTTTTGCTTTACGCTCGGGTCAGATTGAGTGATACAGCATTAGAGACTCACCTTTGGAGCTGGAGTTTTGCTTTGAAGATCCAAATATCTATTCATCTTGTTATCCAGTTGATTCCAGTTGTATTCTGAGTTGTACCTGATTATCCTACTGTTACTCCTGTTGTATCTTGGTATTCCTATTGTATCTAAATTAACTCTGATGTATTTATATAGTAGCTTCATGAACTACTATCTCTTTTATTTCCGCTGCATTATTTTACTCTGTGTTTGTGATCTGTGATTATATTTATTTACTGCATATTCTGAGATTTGCCTAATTTTATTTACAACAAGGTATTTTGAGCAATTCAATTCCAGCATGTGTGTCTGCCTATACACTTATAATGGATGCGAATGGTTGAAAATATCGGGTCGTTATAGTTGGTATCAGAGCATTGGCTTTGAGGCAAAACTTAGAATGTATGGTAAATTTATTTATAGAATCACTTTCGTTCGAGTTTGAATCTCTTCCTTTTGATCTGATTTCCTTTGAATTCTGGAACGTTCTCTGCGGTTCCAAAATTCATTCGTGTCCCTCACTATTCATCTTCTTTTGATTCTGGAGTATCTCATAACTCCACTTCGAATGATCTTTGTAGTGAATTGGCGGTCTCGCCAATATTCTAATTTTCTTGTAAAAGGGTGAAAATCCTTTACAATCAGCATCGATTCACCAGAGATTTATATTTATCCTTGGTTTAGATGTTAATATCTTTTATTATTCCAAACTCTATCTCTTGAGATCGAACGTAGATTTGTCCCAGGAAAATCCACATCGATCTTATTCTTTAACTCACGGTTAACCCGGTTAAGGTTGGCCGCGGTTTACTAAGCTTACCCATCTCCCTACTTTGTTATTTAACCATCTTGTCTTTTGTTTCCAACCTACCTTCAAAACATTTTGAATTCTATTTGTAAAACTTGTAAATTAATGTTTTGTTTTATATATTGTGTTGTTTGGGTTGTTGATGTTGATTTGGGTTTCCGATCGATTCGTCTGATCGACGCTATCGATAGGATTTCTAAAACACTTTGACAGAACAAACAGACACAATATTATTTTAAAATTTGGTTAATAAAATAAATTTTGATATATAAGAAAATTTTATGGAACTTAATAAATTGATTATTTGAAATGATAATACTTGATTTATCATTTATTGTTCTATAAATGAATTTATAAATAGTTGTTTATAAATTTATTTGGGAACTAAAATGAATTTAAAACAATAAATTTAAGAATTTAATTTCTAATGGATTTCAAACCTTGTGTTTAAAGTTTTAAAAGGATATATTATTTAAAGTATTTCTAAGTAGAAATTTGTTTCTAAAGGATTTTTAAGTTTAAAAATTTAGTGCTCTTCTCTTTGTAGCTGGAAAATAATTTCGGTGATGACTGCAGCATCATCGACGTTCATTTTCGAGTTTCGAAGTGAAGAGACTGTTCTGTAGTCTTGCTACAGCTTTATTTTGTGGAATTTAATTAATTTGAATTTCTAAAATATGACTTGATTTATAATATATATATATAAAGATATATGATTTAAATTTGATTTAACATATTATGTATATATAATTAATTATCTCCAAATGGTTTGAAGATGTTCGAAGATTCAAATTCTTAAATTTTATCTTGAAGAATAATTTCAATTATAAGAAGAAAAAAATCAAAAATTTGGATAAATGATTCAAAATTGAGATAATTGAATTGGAAAGTTTTATTTGTATAACACTCATTTTTATTCCAATATAACTTACCTAAATTACACAGAAGTTGAATATGAAATTGGATAATATACAATATAGAAAGGATTTTATAAATAAAATTTGAGTGGTTATGATAAATGTTATACACTTAAATTTTAGTTATAAAAGATTAACAGAGGTAAATAGTGAAAAAGGAATTTAAAGAGATTTTATTTAAATAACTTAATAATCAAATTTGATTTAATATGGAACCTTAAGTCTAACCTAGGAATTTTAATAAAGGTTATTTTCTGAAATGAATATGTTGTATAATAAAAAATGTATCTTTGAATAGATAAAATAAAATACATTTGAATTGGACTTTTTTAATAAAGTTTATTTAACTTGAATTCATAGTTTAATTGATGTCTAAATGGATAAATGTGTAAAGAAATTTGATTGTTATACTTGCTATGATAAATATTTTATTTATGAAATTGATATGTCTTGAAAAATGAATAATTATGATTTAAATAGTTAAAATGTATTTTAACATCACTAAAACTTGATAATTCAGAATTTGGTTTTCAAATGGAAATTTTAAGTGTAACTTATTAAAGGAATATCTATTTGTGAAATGGGTATTTTAAATAAAGTGTTAGGTTATGTGTTAAATTAAGAGCTAACTAAAATAGTGAACTTTTAACTTAATAAATGAAGTATAGTTTGATTTGAATATTCCATTCATAAAAGTTTGTTTTAATAAGTCATAAGCTAAATGATATCCAAATGAATATTTCTGAAATTGAACTGATTTGAAATACTAATATACCTACTGTAGCATTTTATAAGTGCTACTATTTTGAAAATACAATGTTTTGGAAGTTTTTATAATTGAATGAACTTAGAAATGTTACAACTTTAAAATGAATATTATTTGACCTTGAATTAAAATGGTTTAAATAAAGATTATTTTTAAAAGGTGTTATGATTTTCTAAGTATTATGTTTTTTTAAGAATAACATTTCCAAAGTGTTATGATTTTAGTAGTATGATTTCCAAATGATAAACATCTCTAAATTGTTATGATTTCAAAACATTATGGTTACATATCTATTATCTTATTTTGTTTTTCAAACTATCTTTTGGTTGTCCTTATTTCTCTTATCTTGTTACAGAATGGAAAGGCTATTGCTTATACCAGTCTGTTTAGAAATCTTTCTGTAATCTTTGATAATCTTTGTTACTCATCTGGATCTGAACACTGTTTTTCCATTTATAGACCGTCGGTCAAGTGAAAAGGGAGATTCAGACTCTAGAGGATCTTTTTCGTGCTTATATTCTTGATTTGATCACCTCCATCTTGTTAAACTTACCTATAACAATAGTTATCAGGTGTAATTCCAATCTTCTTATCATCTTGTCTTAATTCTATTTCATTCTATCTTTTTCTGTGCTTTCCCGTACCTCGTTCCTTTTCGGGGACGAAAAGTTTTGAGTGGGGGAGAGTGTAACAACCCTGTATTTTACAAATATTTTTAAATTGATTTTTTTAGATTCAAAAGATTTATTTATGAAAAAGAATAAATTTTGTTATTTTAAATATAAAATTTGATTTTGATGTGGATTAGAATTCCAAATATGACTAAATTTAATATTTCCAGAAAGAGTGAATTTTGGTTAAAATAGTCAAACTTTGACTTTTAAATTTAAATTTTTAATATTTGAAATTATAATTTTTATCTTTTATTATGAAAATAGATTTAATAACATGAATATTGCTTTTCGTTTCGTTGAAAACGGAGTTAAAATGTAAAAGTTATGTACATTTCAATTTTGAGTATAAACTGTTTATTTAACAATTTTGTCTATTTTAAATTGTATAAATTACTCTTTCTTTCTTATATTTTGTTTTAATATGTGTTAATATGCTTTTTTGTATATTTTGTCTTTTTATATTTTTAAAATGATAATAGAATTTTTCCAAAATTTACTGTATTTATTTTTCATTTTTAAAGGCTGTTTTCCTATTTTCTGCTATTTTCTTCATTAAAAATTATATGTAAATTAAATTTTAAATATTTATTTTGTGAATATATTTTTATTTTATGTTATTATTTATGTTTAAAAATATATTACAAGCTCATATGAATTTTCTAAAATTATTTCATTCAGTTTCAAATTTTCTAGTCTAGTTCACTGTTTTAACTATTTTCCTTAATTTGACTTTATATAATTAATAAATATTATATATATTTCTATATTGTTAAAAATTTCGAAATTTCATCTGATAATATTATTGTTTCAGTAATGTAAACTTATATAAATAATTAAAGGTAAATTGAAAGGGTTTGTGACTTTCTAATTCCAATGACTTTTGATTTTCCCACCTTTTCACATTTTAACTTACTTTTACAATCAATTAGCCATAACTACACACATACTTCAGCTGCCTACCTCCATTCTTCATTCACGTACATCATTTCTCATCTCATTTCTAAAAAAAATTCGGCCATCATCCTCTTGTTCAAGTTTGGTAAAAACTTCTTTTCCTTTTCTACTTTTATTGTCTTTTTCTTATGAAATTGCATTTGGTCTCCTTGGCCATAGGATCGGCCATGCTCCTCTCCAGCCCATGCCGCCACCACCATCACCTGAGCACGCCACCAGCACCTCCTCCCCACTGACCATCCCCAGCCGTGCCACCCTAGGTGGTAGCTCCTTCACCAAATCCACAAAACTCCAACATTTTGACCTAGCCGAGCACAAGCTTCCACCTACTCCAATTCCACCACCCATAGCCGCCACCTACTCCACCTCCAGCACCACCTAGACCCTATGCCGCGTCATCACCTTGGGCCCCACTCCTCTGGCCGTGACCATAGCAGCCTTGGCCGAGCCCTATTTGGCTTGAAACTTGTGATGTTATTAGTTGTAATACCTTGTTGTGTTGATGTTCCATCTCCATAACTTTTGCCATCAACAAACTCATGGTAGGTCGACCTTAGCAACCCAGACCTGACCCAAAATCATTGCCTTAGACCTGTACTCCACCTTTGGCCGAGCCTATGGAGTGTCGAAATCAAGTGCAATGCATTTCAGCTTGGTTTTATAAAGTTATTTCTAGCATAGTTTATCGTAGTTTTGGTTTGAAACCTCACCATTGTTTGTATTGTTTTGTCTTATGTATCCGAGGAGTTAACCTTGTCTCTCCCACACTCATCATCATCATGGCTGAGAAAATGAACCCCTTTTTCGAGCTTTTGAATGGTTTGAGCATGGTCAAGTAATCTATTCCGTTGTTGCTTCTTATCTTCATTGTCTCAACATTGTTTGCGTTGAATATTTATGTGTATATTGTCTTGTTTGGTTATTGTTTACAAGATAAATATCAAGGCTCTCCATTCATTCAAATCAAAAGTCATGCTATATCGTGCTTGTTGTGCTTTCTGGAATCTATTCTGTGTGTTTTGATCGCTAATCTCCAGCTTTAACAGGTGAGTTATTCTCACCAGACAATATGTATCTATATAACTGATAAACCGACACCATTTGAATCTGTAATGTATATTATCATGTTATATATGCTTATATTATCATCATATATTCTTCACACCTGTTATTACACCTGTTATATCATATGTTACTGTTGTTTTATGTTATTCTGTTTATTTATATCAGTTTATCACACTGCAAGTTCCCTGTAGACTAGAATCACTATGGGTTGAAATGATACATACCGGAACGGACTTTAGAATAGTGAAAAATCATTATGGGCTGAAATGATAGGCCTGAATGGTTTTTATTTAACTTATTTTAACTTGGGATTGCGGGTTTGAAATGATAGAACCCGGTTTTTCTTTGTAAATTGCGGATTGAAATGATATAGATCTGTATCACTTGACCTAGGTTAGAAAACTATATACATGCCCGTGGTTATTTTATAAAGTGTTTTTGGATATTTTTAAGTATTTTAAAAATATAAATTTATGAAATTTGATTTAAATATATTTTGAAATGTTTTAAAATAAAGAAATTATGATTTTTCTATGAGTTGAAAATGTAATTAATGAATGGTTAAATTGGATTATTGAAATATAACTTAAGTTTGGAATTTGGAATTTTGGTTAAAAATGATATTTAAGTTATATGAATAAAAATGAAAATTCAATTATATTTGGAAAATGGTAAATATGATAATTTGATTAAATTTTAATTTAAGCGATTTATTAAAGTATTATTGATTTTTCTATGAGTTTAAGTGGTTAAATAAATGAATGTTTAAAAGTGATCTTTTAAAATATAACTTGACTTGGAAATGTGAAATTTTGTTTTAATTAAAGGTTTAAGTTAATTAAATAAAATTGGAAATTTAGTTAAATTTGTGAAATGGTAATTTAAATTTAAGTGTTAAGTTATTTGTTGAAATGTGAAGAATTGGAAACTTTTACACTTAAATTTATTAAGTAAATTGTTGAAAATTGGATTTAATTATAAGAAATTAATTGTGAAAATGATATATGTTAAATGATATGTAAATGAACATTTTAAATGTTAAAAATATGATTTTTAAAATGTTTATGTGTTTTAAATTGAAGTTATTTAGTTGCTGGAAATACACTAAAACCTGAAATCTACTTTTAATAGCATTCAGAAATGCTATAGATTCTGTTTTGAACTAAAATTGTGTAAAAAGAGCTCTTACAGCATTTCTGAAATGCTGTAGTTGCTGTAATTGAACTTATAGGCTAATATTGAACTCAGGCCTATTATAGCATTCTCTGGAAATGCTATAATGGTCTGCAGTCTTTGCTGAAACCAAATTTAACCCTTATTTTGAAATCTGAACTACCGCAGCACTTCTGAAATGCTGTCTTTTCTGTTTTGAACTATAATTCAACTAAAACTGAGTTTTAACAGCAGTTTTAAGTGTTGTCTTTGCTGAATTAAAAATGTTTTCAAATATAACTTATAGCAGTTGTTTTTAAATGCTGTGAAATGCTGAAATTTTAATAATTAGGGTTTTTGACTTAGTAAACGAACTCAGAATGGTTTGAAACTTTGGAAATTGAATACTTGATTTGAAAGTATAATAATTACACTTTTAAAAGGGTTAAATGAATTATTTTGATTGAAATATAAACTATTTAAAGGTGATTTAAAATGATAGTGAATGAATGATATCTTTGAATTTAAAAGGTATCTAAAAGTTGAATATTTGGATTTGAACTGATATGATATTTTATTTTATTAAAATGGTTTGAAATAAAGTTTTGAAAAGATATGATATTTTGATATATTGAAATGATTTTAAATGAAGTTTTGAAATGATATAATATTTTAAAAATATGGAAATGGTTTGGAATTGATTTAATCTTTATTTTAATAAATATATGGTTTTGAAATGATATTTTATTTTGAAGTAAAGTATTGTTTTAAAAGTTATAACCATGGGTTATAATAACGATTGGTTGTTAAAGAGACCGGGATCGGATATGGACATACTCTCTGTCGATACCGAAAACCACTTTGACAACTGTGTACGCGGTGGAGTTTCCAGAATGAAGTAGGATGGTGGCGACGATCCTAAGGTATATACGTGGACCCAACTCCCGTGAGTCGGCATAAGGTGGCTAAAACAGGAGCGATTGACGGACCAATGAGGTAGCACCTCTGATCGGATACACTTCTTCGATACCATTCTATTACTTGTGATTGATTTGGTGGCCACCCTTGATTTGGGAGTGTTGTTCGAGGTGGGCGGTAGTGGCTGCTATGCGTCACCACTAGTCCGGATGCGTAATTGGTATATCTACCTTGGCATTGCCTAGTTGTGCCGTGTCACCTACCATATCGAGCTTTACTACGATTTTGATTTAAAGATCCGACCGCGTTAAGGTTCTCCATCCCCTTAACGCTATTTTCTATATGATTATACTTTACTGATTAGACACTACTGTATATAGCGTATATTACTATATAGTAAATAGTTTAACGGATCCTTAGAGGATGGGCGATCCCAAGCATCTTCTAAGTTACTTGTACCTTTACTAAAGTTCACTTGAGTTGGTTTACATTGTATAAGTATGTATGTCCTGACTTGAGTGTTTTGTGTTCTGCTTTACGCTCAGGTCAGACTGAGTGATACAGCATTAGAGACTCACCTTTGGAGCTGGAGTTTTGCTTTGAAGATCCAGATATCTATTCATCTTGTTATCCAGTTGATTCCAGTTGTATTCTGAGTTGTACCTGATTATCATACTGTTACTCCTGTTGTATCTTGGTATTCCTATTGTATCTAAATTAACTCTGATGTATTTATATAGTAGCTTCATGAACTACTATCTCTTTTATTTCCGCTGCATTATTTTACTCTATGTTTGTGATCTGTGATTATATTTATTTACTGCATATTCTGAGATTTGCCAAATTTTATTTACAACGCGGTATTTTGAGCAATTCAATTCCGGCATGTGTGTCTGCCTATACACTTATAATGGATGCGAATGGTTGAAAATATCGGGTCGTTACATATGATTAATTATCTTTCAAGATAATTGATGTTGGTTTAAATTCCTAAAAGGGATTTTAATTGATTTATGTTGTTTGGAAAAATTTATGTGGTTTAAAAAGTTATAAAAAGGTATTTAAATTATCCTTCGAGATGGTTTATCTTTGATTTAACAAAATTTAAAAGTAATTTATTTGATTAACATCTTTTGGGATAACAAGTATTGATTTAAAATTTATAAATAATGGTTTATAAACAAGATCTTTTAAAACGAATTATTTCAAATAAAGATAAGTGTAAATGGTTTGGGTTTATAATAAACAATGTTTTGACATTCGTTTTGACCTTGGTTTTATTACACTTAGAAAATATAATTTGCCCTTTTAAAAAGGAATATTTTAAAGAAGAAAGTTTTTAAAGTGTCTTTAAAAGAATTATGATGTGGAATTCAAGCACATGAAAACAACCATCTTATCATTCCCGATAGTTGATTTATCGACTATCGACTTTGACTCTACTTCCTTCTTTTTATTTCATCACCCTATGACGATGTGTTGCTCATCTGAGCTTTTTCATCCTTTGTTGGAAATGACTAAACCTAAAGAGCAAGTGGGGGCTAAGCTATTTAGGGTTGCTCCTATTAGGGTATTTTCACATCCACTCTAGATTGGATTCCGTGTTGCGCATTGAGATGTGAAATACTTGGGTTCTCGATAACAGTTGGTAGTGTCCGGCTTAGAGGTTTCCGAGAGCCATCGGAGTTCTTAAGTATATTTTTAGAGGTATACTTTCGGTAAGGGGGGCGCACCCTCCTAGTTTGTTGGAAAAACTTCTCTTTTCCAATTTTGTTAATTCAAATCTTTGAATTGTTTCCTTAATTGCATTGAGAACTACCTTGCGCTCTTCTCAATGTTTGATTATTTATGCCCATTCTTTCAAGTCTGGAATTTGGTATTACTATGCTCAATCATTCAGCATGGGATTTATCCTTACTAGTACTCACCCTTTATCTGGATTGTTTCTGTTGATTATTTCCATTCTTGCTTGATTGGATTGTTGTTTACCTATCATAGTGTTTTATTTCCGCTGTATTATATCGCATACTATCAGCAATTATTAGATCAGAATTACAACCGCCCAACTAATAAGGTTTGTTTTTAACTTTGATGTACTCTATATTTTGGAATGACATTTTTTACTGTTATTGTTATATTATATGTTGTCGATTCCGCTGTGAGATTCTGATTTCCCTGTTCTTTGTTCTTTTTTTTACCCTAACAATATGCCTTTCCGGCGAATGGACGTTCGGCATTTGAATGTCACGGATGTATTCGGTGTCGACTTTCGATGGTCGAAAAGGCAGGTCGTTACAAGAAAAAATGGGTTAGGAGTTGTATATGATACAATCGATAAGGAGTTATCCATGGTTTGTGGGACTATGACTTGTTGAGCAAACTCAAGGTCAGAATCGCAAGACAAACGAGTCTTGACACCTACTAGTGAAGTTGAAAGACTTCTATGTTTTGACTTAGGGTTTGGAGAAACATATTAGACTAGTGGGAGCTTAATTATGAAAATGAAATGGTAACATTTAACCTTTCCAACATTGTAAGAACATCTGCTATGTATAATTAAAATAATCTACTTCAACAAATTTGTGCATTAAATATAATTGATAAAATATTTATCAATTAGATAAAGGAACTAAATAAAATATTGATAAAGAAATATAAAATATACTTACCAATAAAGTTTTGCATGCTCGCCATGCAAGCGCCTAATTATACAACTATTAAATATGTTTGTAACAAGGTCATTTATGAGTTTACTTGCCCAGACTATGTGTTCTCTTTGATGGGTTTTAAACTCTAAAAGAAATATAATAATATGAATGTTTGATCTATATGCGATCATATATAAATTTTATATGGTGAATGGTCACAATTCATAATGTACGAAGCCTCGATGAAATTAGTTCATTGAAATAAGAAAGTAAATTATATTGTGAGATCATGTATTCAATATGATTGATTACGATAACGATCTTGTTGTGCTAAATGTAACACTATACCAAATTCTACAAGATAGAACTAAGAATTCGATTACTGAAACGTCAGTTTGATCAGTTTACGTAAAGTGTAATTTATTTGATATCCTAAAAAGTTAAGGATGACCAAATGCACTTTTGTAAAGTGTAACATCCTGAAATTTTCAACCATTCGCATCCACACATGTCAGACTTGAATTGCTCAAAATATCATATTGTTAATTTTTATATTTGGCAAAACTCAGCATATATAATAAATAAAGATCATAGAATCACAGACAGAGAGTAATATAAAAATAAGCAGCGGAAACAAAATAATAGTAGTTCATGAAGCTATTATATATATATAACAGAGTTAAACAAGATACAACAGAAGTCTCAAATACACAGAAGTCTCAATACAAAGTCTGAATACAAGATCAGAAAACATCGCTGGAATCAACTAAATAACAGAAACTGGATAGATATAGCTGGATCTCCAAGCAAAGCTCCAACTCCAAAGGTGAGTCTCGAACACTGAGCCACTCAATCTGACCCGAGCGTAAAGCAAAACACAAAACACTCGAGTCAGGATTAACATTCTTATATCAATAAATCCAACTCAAGTGAAATATCAACTGAAATACAGTAACTTAAAGGATGTTTGGGATAACCATCCTCTAAGGATCCATTAAACTATCAAATATGTAGTAATATACGCTATTATAATAATGTCTAAAGTAAAATAAACTATTTAAAAATAGCGTTAAGGCTTTACATTTTCCACCTTAACACATTTTATAGTGCCAATAGTCTATACAGTACCGTAATACCCCGTAAACTGGAGCTACCAGAGGATACTCCATAGGTACGACACAAATCAAACTCGTAAAAGGAGCGCTAGGGTAGGTGACACGGCACAACTAGGCAATGTCAGGGTAGATATACCAATTACACTTCCGGGCTGGTGGTAACGCATAGCAGCCACTACTGCCCACCTCGAGCCACACTCCCAAAAAAAATCCAAGGGGTGCACCCAATCAATCACAAAGTAATAGAATGGTCTCGAAGGAGTGTGTCCGATCAGAGGAGCTACCTCACTTGGCCCGTCGATTGCTCCTGTTTTAGCCACCTTATGCCAGCTCATGGGAGTCGGGCCCACGTATATACCTCATATAGGATCGTCGCCACCATCCTACTTCATTCTGGAATCTCCACCGCGTACACAGTTGTTAAAGTGGTTGTCGGTATTGGTAGAGAGTATGACAATATCCGATCCCGGACTCTTTAACAACCAATCGTAATTATAACACCGCGGTCATTTCAAAGTATTTTATACTTCAAAACCAAAATATCATTTCAATTTCAAAACCCATATCAATACGTTTTCATTTCCATTTCAAAACAATATCAATACAATATCATTTTCACTTCAAATATTGTAAAGACCCTGAATTTTTGACATTTGAAATGTGAATATTTAATTGATTTTAAATATTCGAATGATTGTTTAATTTGGATTTCAAATATCATAGTTGTTTGGTAATTAAATTAGTGAATTTAATTGTTAAAATTTGAGTAAAATTTTAAATTTGGAGTTTTAAGCTGATTTAAAATAATATGAAGTCTTGGAAAATTCATATTAATAATACTGAAGATAATGGAAGCTGTAGAATTGAATTTGAAACTGTTTTGTTCAGTTTTGAATTTTATCGTTTAAATCGGTATCTAAAAATAGCGTTCCGAGGCACAGTCTCGGAATTCGACGAAACTAGTTCCATTGGATCCATGATATTGTATTATTATCGGATTTCAATTTTCGTAACAATTGGAGTTGTTGTGTGAGCGTACTATAAGCAAACGCGCTGAAATTTTATCGAAGATTCGGAAAAAAATATCAATATTTATTGATTAAAAAATATACTCACATCAACTTTTTCCTTTCAATTCAAACATTGTAGCCTGTTAACTCGAGCAGGCTAACGTCTTCTCTTGTCTCCCCTTCTTTTTCTTTAAATCACGCAACCCGTTTCTTGGTTCCTCAGTTCTAAATCAAAGAAAAAAAATGGCCGATCCCTTTACAAACATTTGATCACCTTTCCTCCCAGTCAAAACGATATAAGTTCAAAGCCTAAATTCAATTATCCTTTTCTCCCTTTTTTGTTCGAAAACGAATTCGATTCGTTTCTAAAATAAAAAAATAAAAAATGAAGTAACGTTTCGCGATTTCCATTTGTAAATCGCCTGACCAAATTGGAGGAACCAAGGTGAGCTCGAGCTCGCGAGCACGAGGCCGCTATCGCGCGTGGGGGTCCTCGACTTCGGATTGGGAGTCGTGGCGAGGTGGGGTCGATCGGTGTTGCGACTGGGGTCGCGTGCATAGGAGTGGCGACAGTTTTGGGCCAGGCGAGTCTAGTGCGAGGTGGAAGGGGGTGTTCGCGAGCGTCTGGTGGAAGCGAAGATGAAGAGTAGTAGCGCGATGAGATCTGGGATTTGGTCGCGACTATGGCGATCAAGTACGTGCATCTCGGAGTCGCGTCATCGTGGCAGAGGCATGAGCCTAGGCAGAGCGGCCATTGGTGCAGTCAGAGCTGGGAAGTCAGGTAGGTATAAATTTACATATATGTTAGATTTATTCACAATATTCATTTTAGTTTAAAATTTGAATAATTATAGAAGAAAAATATAACAGTAAGCTTTATAAGATAATTTATTTATATATATAAACATTTTACAGTAAGATGTTTAATTTATTTAATTAAACTTATTTAACAATTTTAGAATTTATTAAAAGAAAAAAAATAGATTTTTAAGCCTATATGGATTATTTCTATATGCAGTTTAGAAATGGAAATTATATATGTATAGAGTATATTTATTGAAATCTATATAGGATATTTTTATGAGTATATATATATATATATGAAGTTTCAAAAGAAAAAAAATGTATATTTTTAATTTACCAATTTATTAATAAGGAAATTTGTTTAAAAATTAATCCTTTGATTTAAATTTAAATCATTAAGTTAAATTAAATCAATAGTTGATTAAATTTGTTAAAATGGAAATTTATTGTTCGATTAGTTTGAATATTAATAAATTATATAATTTTTATACAAGGTCTAATTCTGTGAAGAAAACAAGCAAGAATAAAAATGGATTGCAAATAAAAGCAAAGGTGAGACCTTCTCACTCAAATGAAAGTGTAATTTTCAGTTATTGATTGCTATTGGATGTGATAATATATGATAGTAATATATAGCAATATATATATATATATATATATTGGAATATGTATATATTGGAGTTGTTAATATTTCCCGCATTATATAGCGGATGAGACCTTATTGCGCCGCATAATAGCGGATGATATTTTTATAAATCCCATATACCGCGATATTCCACCTCGAAGTGGAATTGGTATTGTGCTAACATCTGTGGATGCAGGGCAACAGGTTGGAGGGATCCAACTGGATTTCTCAAATTATGTGAATTTGTTCCATATATTGTGTGTTGATTGTTTATAATCTGTGAGTGATTATATCTGTGATTGGAACTGTTGAAGGCTAAAATTTAGCCGAATGTATTTTTGGTATCATTAGATACCAGAAATGAATATAAATTGGATTTTGAAATTAAAGTGGAAAAAATTAAGTGAATTTATTTTTAAGAATTGAATTAATTTGAAAGAAGGAATTTTAAAGTATTAAAATTGATTTTCGAAATCTTACCAAATTCCAAAATACGGGAAAAGATATTAATAAATGAATTTTGAATAATATTGTTTAAAAGTGGAAGAATTCATTTAAAAATGGAATTTTGAATAATTTGGAAAGAATAAAGGAATTTATTTAAAAGTGATAAATTTCTAGAAATCAATTTGTAATTGATTTGGTATTTGAAAATGAATCTTTGAGAAATCAATATGGAAATTTATTTGGAGTTGAAATAAATTTAGAAATCAAATTTGTAATTAATTTGGTGATGGAAAATAAATCATTGGAAAATTAATTTGAAATTGATTTAGTGTTTGAAATAAAATTGAGAAATCGATTTAAAATTTGATTTGGAGTTGAAAGTCAATATTTGAGAAATCAGTTTGGAAATCGTATAAAAAGTGAATATTTGGGAATGTAAATTCAAAATGGAATTTATAAAGGAAAGGGAAATTTGTTTTAAAGATAAACACTGATTTATTTTTAAAGTGTGGAAATAAATTTACAGATTTGGGATGTAAATTTAAAATAAATCGATAAGGATTTATTTAATTGGTTTAAATGGACCTTTTTGAAGTGGAAGTGTTTTCTCACTATAAAGCCAAGTATACTTCCAAAGTAGCTTTTAAAAATATAAATTAAAGGTTCTAAAGTTGGTTTTTAAAAGGAATATTTGGAAATATATTCCGCGTAAGGGAATTGATTTGAAATTTATTTTCAAAGGTTGAAAGATGAAAATTGATTTGAAATTTGTTTTCAAAGTGTTGAATTGTGGAAAAATATATATCTTGTGAAGATATTTTGAAAATAAATAATTTGGGAAAATTATTTAAATCTGATGATTGTTGTGAATGTTGTTTGATAGTTAAATCACTGACTATCAATGTTTGCCTTTGAAATGGCACTTGAATTTGTTTTTTTAAAACAAACGCTTATTATTCGGTTTAGCCGGGAAATGACCTTTGTGTCAGATAACCCATTCCGAATAATGATACGACGTGTATGAATTGAAATTGAAGACCGGTGTGAAGACCGGGTATTTTCGAAAATGAAAGGACAACCTGTCGAATGTCTCTGCACCGAGTTGCTCCGGTATAGAGATTTATATCACTCTTTTTGTGATGGGAAGTCCGATCGGGATTGTGAATACCCGGATTGCTAGGGCTTCTTTGGAAGTGCCTTTGGCTCTGTTCGAACCCGGAACAGACTTGTATGGTTACATGTCTGACATTACATTTTGAGATATAAAGTTGATTTCTTTCAAATACATTTTTGTTGGTGGCGGAGAATTTATTCTCTTAGCTTAACACCCTTCTCTGAGACGTACGAGCTCAGAGGTTATGTAGTTGAAATTTATCAGCGATATATTCCCAATTTGGCAATGTGGCATGCTGAGTGTTGCTGTGTGTTGATCATTATTGATCAATTGTGATCAAAGCATGGCTTTGTAAAAAGCATAGCTTTGTGGACGAGACTTCGTCAGACCTCACTCCCTGGAAATGGTCGAAACAGGAATGATGCGGTAAGGTTATGAGGGTCGCGCTTTTTAGGGTATGTCATTTCCTTCTGGAAAAGGGTGGTATCAGGTATGGAGCCCTGGTATTTAACCTATGTGGATACTCCAGTCTCATTTATTGTGTGATTGTTGTTTGATCGAGGCGCCTCGGATAAAGGTCCCAAAGGACCGGGGAATGGCATATTCGTGACTTACCTAGTTATAGGGGTAACCCGGCCTTGTGTTGGCAGAGAGCCAGGTTGGTTCTCGGGACGTCCATCCAAAGGCGATCCCATTAGCAGTAGGAAGTTCCTTAGCCTGACCATTTGTTGGAAATCCAAAGAAACAATACGAGCCCTGTACGGTTTTAGTTGTATAACCTGCTATGGAATGTGGCGGTAACCTGCTATTGAACATAGTAGCTATAGTAGGCATACAATAATGGTTGTATGCTGGTTAAGATTAATATTATACTTTCGAAATGTTTTCCACACTAGACATTAATAATAATAATCCAATGATTTGCGTAGTAAGCATGTTTGACTATCATAAGAAGAAATCTCCTCCAATTCTGCGTTTGCATTGTGTGTGTGGCGGGAGGTCTTATGGTAGTTTCATTTTCCAAAAGCATTGCGAATTAATTTTATTTTCTTTGTGAAAATAACTATTTTACGATCTCACACCAGTCACCATGACTGACTCGGAGTTTATTGTTCCCTTTCTAAACTCTAGGTGCCCATAATTTTCCACACGGGCAGCCTAGAGTTATGTTATCAGGATATTCTGGATATTCTGGAGCTTTGGAGACAAGCTGGATGGCGAGACGTACTCTCGTACTTGTTTATTTATTTCCGCTGTGTATTCTGTATGAGGACAGGTTTATATAACTGTCCATTGTTGTATTGAGTTGTATATTGACTCTGATGATGTATGTATAAACTGATATAGTTCTTTGTTAAAAGACTAGTGATTATCTATTATATATTGTTCCGCTGCGAATATGAGATTCTGATATTGTTTCTGTTTCTGTTTTTCTGTTCTTTCTTTTCTTCCGTTTTCTTCTACCTCTTCTTTTTAACCCTAATGGTTCGATTTTCCAGCATTCGATTGCGCGGCATTTGATATAGTGGTTGTATTAATGTCGACTTTTGAGCGTCGAAAGATCGCAATCGTTACATAAATATATTCATTTCCAAAATCATAGTACTTTCAAAGTTATAACACTTTCGAAACCAAAACACTTGAAATTATAACACTTTGGAAATCACAACATTTTGAAATCATAGCACTTTGGAAATCATAACACTTTGAAATCATAACACATTCCTTTAATAGTTTAGATATTAATAATAGGATATATAAAATAAAATAAAATAATGTATAAAATAAAACAGTTTATATATAATAGTTATAAGTTAAAATAGTTTAAAATAAAATAGTTAGTATATTAAAATAGTATATATATTAAAATAATTTATATTGAAAAATGATTTATATTAAAATAGTTTATATTAAAATAATTTATAAAATAAAATATAAAATAGTTTTAATATATTGTTAAAAATACTTTATATAATAAAATAGTTTCCTCAAATTTCATAAATCGATTCAAATCAACTCAAATCCAAAATTCAAATTCAAATGAAATCTAAATTCATCAATTTCCACTAAATTCGGTTTCTCAATAAACTATTTCAAATTATATCGATTTCAAATACAGATTTGAACCACAAAATAAACCATTTCAATTTCAATATATTTCAAAGCTTTAAATATTCAACAATTTCAAAACTAAATTTGAAAATCTCATTTATATCCAAATTTAACTTCATTACTTTTTAGGTTTGAAATATTCACTTAATAAAATCCAATAATAATTTAAATAAGCCTTAAATTACAATTTAAACTAAATATTTTCTTCAATTTATTTATTCTTGAAATATTCATTTAATCACTCTGAATCAAAAATCAAGGTATAAAGTCATATCTTTTAAATATCTAAATTTCCATAAGTTTCAAATCTATTTAATTAAATAAATTCTTAATTAAATACCATTTCAAATCAATTTCAAATCTATCTTTCCAACCTTAGTTTGATAAAAATTATTATAAACTCTATATTTAAAAATAAAATTTAAATATATTAAATCAAACTTTATTAAACTAAATCTTATTATCAAACTTATCTTATAATAAAACTAATTTATACATATTTTAAAAATAGTAAAATTATAAGTAAATTCTTAAAATATATAATTTCAAAACTAACTTATAACTTTAAAATTTCAAAACATATAAATTTAAAATCAAGAATTTAAACCTTATAACATGCATTTATATAAAATATCTTGAAATCAATATTATTAAACCATATATTCCTTTCCAAAAACCATAGAAATCATTTTCAAAATATTTATATATAGATCAACGGCGTCTGTATATAATTTTCTATCCTATGGTCAAGTGATACAGATATTTATCATTTCAATCTGTAATTTAAATATATACGGGTATATATCTTTTCAACCCGCAATCCCAAATTCAATTCAAATGAAAATCGCTTGGGTTTATCATTCAACCCATAACGATTTCTTCCTATTCTACAGATCGTTCGGGTATGTATCATTTCAACCCATAGGGAATTCTATACTAACAGGGAACTTGCAGAGTGATCATAGATATGATAATAATATAACAAGCATATATCATCAATATAAATAACAGATAATGGTGTCAGATGTCACAGGTGAATAGATACAGGTAACAACATATATATAGCAATTTAAATAACTAACAGCAGCATATTTCAATTGTCGTTTCAATTGAAATCAAATTTAATAAATATAAGAACATTAATCGTGAGTGATTGCTCACCTTTCGAGACTAGAGATTTGACAAAGAAATGAGCTACAAATCCAAGCACGAATCTCAAAGCAAAGCACGATGGACACAGAATCAACGATTAAAGCAAAGCTGAGCTGGTAATTATGAATCGATGAGAATTGATAAAAGTTAACTTGATATAAATTGAAACAAAATATACGTTATAAATTTTTTCTAAAACCAGATTTTAAACATGCATTTAAAATAAGATATATATATATATTTTCAAATCATTATTTTAACTCTGCACCTATAAAATAAAAATCTATATGTGTATATATATATATATATATATATATATATATATTTGAAAAACTAGGTTCATAAATACTTACATATAAATTAATATATACATATATACAACTTACATACATGTTACGTTTTTTTTAAACAATATATATATAATACCTCTTTGGCAACATAATGTACTATAACATTTACACATGTATCAAAATTAGCTTCCTTATATATATCAAAATGCATACTAACATACAGCTTATGTAGAATATACAACGTGTAAATAAGGAGACTGGGAAAATCAGATTCTTTGATACACTTTTTGTACATAAATTATGTATTGTAATTATACATATTAAACAAATCGGCAATTGTCATATGCACAAATACTTCCAAGAGCATATACATAAAACTAGTATTCAAAACAACTTAAAACATGTATATACCAACGAATATATACACCTATATATATATATGACATATGTACATATAAAGTAAGTACAGCTAGCACATATGCACTCAAACCCATATAACTAAAATATTATAAAAATCTATATAACTAACACTAACAACCTAAAACATATTATACTCATATATATATATATTTTTTATATGAACTACATATACAGTACATGCTATCAACAAAGATAACTCTGTAAACATATACATACGGTTGCAAATAAATATATATATACTTCTTTTATAATATAATAGATAATGTAAACAAAATTTAAAACTCATATATACTCTTGTAAACATATATATATATAAATATAAACTGATATATCCTTTATATAACCTTTTATATAAGTAGAACTTGTACATTATACAAACAGTTCAAATAGAACTTATACAGCAGTTTTAATATATTATTGCTATTAAAATCATAACTATATGGTAGTAGAAAACAGGTCTGCAATATTTCAACATAATATAGATATACAAAAAATTTATATATATAAAAGAGGGGAAAGAGGCAGGTGAAATACCCGGCAGAGAAGCTTGCGAGGAGGCTCGGCCATGCGGATTTGGTGACGTGGGTGGTACGTGTTCGGCAAGGGAAGATGGATATGAGCGCTTGGATTCAAGGTGGAGGCTTACATGAGCTCAGGGACGGTGAGACAAGAGGCTTTTGACCTGGGGTTGGATAAAGGAGGGGCCGAAGGTGATGGCTGCTCTTGGTGGAGGAAGCTTGATGGCAGTTTCAAGGGAAGAAGGCAGTAACATATACATTCAAATGTGTTCTCTCTTTTTTCATTGAAGTCAGAGCACAAAACAAGTGAGACAACCGGTTTGAATTTGAAAAGTGGATAGTAATGGTCAGATACTAACTTTAAAAAAAATTGTGATGCCCCACCTCTATACTCATGCTAGCCAAGGACACTATGGGGTAATGTCGTCGACTAGCACGAAGAATAAGGCTGTTGAGGAGCGACCATCTGTGTAATTTCTTTGTGCGAGTATCGATATGTCAGATACTATAACTTACATTTCATTTCAATAGGAAATCCGACATATCAAATACAAACTCAAAGCTACCACACAATGGCTATGTGGACTTCGGAAACAAATATAGAAGTAAGCATAACACAAATCAGTCGCAGATATTCATATCACAAAGGCGGAAACAGATATGAATATAACACATAGAAGTGTACATCAAAGTAGTGGTCAAACTAGATCCACTACATCACAAAAGAATAGATACAAGTGCTAGACAAAAGAATAAGTATACATCAAGGAGTCTCTATCTCAAATGTATACTAACAAAAACTACTATGCTAAAGTAGTTAGCCAAAAGTCAGGTGAAGGACCCTGATAAGAAGTCAAGCAGGAGCACCTGAAATACCTCAGTCAGACTCGAGTATTATTTAACAAGAAAATAATAAACGGATCAGTCTAGCTATAAATATCAGATAAAATGAGATAGGATAAGAGATATGACAAAAATGTATGATAACAATTATGCCATACTGCGACAAGTATACATCAAATAACAACAAAAATCATACAATATCCCAAATCATCTCAAACATCCAAAAAGAATCGCATTCTTTAAAATATTCACCAAAACACAAATATTGACAAAACATATCAATGCCAATCGCAAAAATCGGTGAAACACAAATTCTAGAAATCATCAACTAGAAATCCAGAAATCACAAAAGGGGGAAGGCCTATCACAAATGGGAGCATGAAAACTCAACAACACGTGTATCACAAATGGATCGCTATCCCTTGGTCGCTAACCATAGAGCCGGTGCCACAACGTAGTACAGCGAATGCCCGAGGAACCAGAAACTCAAATAATCCAGAACATCGACGTAGTATAGCGTTATGCCCGATGAACCAAACTCAAATAATCAGGCACAACAACGTAGTACAGCGAACGCCCGATGAACTTGAACACAAATAATCCGGAACATCGACGTAGTAATGCGAACGCCCGATGAACCAACTCAAATAATATGGAACAACGACGTACTACAGCGAACGCCCGATGAATCGAACTCCAATAAGCCGGAACAACGACGTAATACAGCATTACGCCCGATGATCCAAACTCCATAAAACCATAGGTCGCTAGCCTATAAAAATGAGACGAAGCTCCATAAATCGGGGTACAGTCCCCCACGTGGACAAAGAGACATCGCAAATCGCTAGTCTAAACCATAAAATGATCATCATCGATCATCAAGAAGTGTCGATTACACTAAGCTAGTAAATAAATGAGTTTAGCTTCATGTCCCATAACCACTGGCTTACTTAAATATTTACGAACAAACTGTAGATTTCCACTCAAAAATTGTCACAAGATTTCAATCGAACAAGTCTAAGAATTAACCGACAAAGTAAACGCAAGCGTTTCATACCACTTGTTTTGCTAAGCCGTTTAATTAGATTTCTCATACGAATGAGGTAAAGGTTTGTATATACTAATAGATTGGAAAATGGTTTTAAAAACGAGCTTTGTATTTAAAAGTAGTGTTGAAATCGTTTTGGTGAAAGAGTTTGAGTATTTACTACTAGTATAGAAACCTTTGTATTTTGAAAGTGACAAATCACAAAGATGATTGTAAAAACAATCAATCACCAAAGATTGACATTCGATGACGTGAATCAAAACCATAGAAATCGATACCGAATCCATCAAAATGGATATTCCCAAAAATCCCGAAAAAGAGGTCATCAAAGACGATAAATGATAGCAACAATTCGGATCATCAAAAATCGATTAAAAACTGGAAACCCGCACGAAACTGCCTAAAATAGGCAAAAAGCAAATTTCACAGATTCAATCGACTGCACTGTAGGGTCAGTCTACTGAAACATGCCTGGAAACACTCGGGTTTCAGGTTCAATCGACTAACTCAGCAGTTCAGTCGACTGATACAAGGACAAAAACATTTATGTCCCCAATTCAGTCGACTGACACAGGGCCAGAGAGTTTTCTGGTCCCAGATTCAGTCGACTGACCCTGCAGTTCAGTCGACTGAATTGTGGATTCCAGTATTCTCAACCTAGACCCCAAAAGGGGCAAAAATCCAAACATAAGCGATCGGACGAGCATCGGAGACTAGGGATTTATGCCATGCGACAACCCAGCCTTATAGGCTCTTCGATACACCCCAAAAACGTGTTCAAACATCAAAGATAGGATTTTTAAAGATTTGACTTCAGAACACCAAAAATTGGAATATTCATCAAACCAATTCAATTCAAAAGCAAATGAACAAGGAATAGATGTTAGGAATTACTACCAGACAACTATCAAAGATATTGACATAGATGTGAGTTCAAAAACTCACCTTTAAACCCAAAAACAACCAATGAGAAGCTCTAAATCAAAGGAAAGGCCAATTCCTCTTCATTCTCAACTCAAGAAGCTCCAATCTAAGCTAATAAGCAAATATTTCCTAAGTTAGGGTTTAGGAATTTCTGAAATTGAAGAGAGATAGAGATGGAGAAGATGAAGGGGATGCTTACCTAAGCTTCTCTTTGATTTTGGAGCTAAAGCTTGAATTCCTAATAGAAACTAGGGCTTAGGAATTTTGATTTCTTTTCTCTTCCCCCATTTTTACTTTAGCTTGAGTGTTAGGAAATGTTATGAAGGAATGAAGAGGAGTGGAGTGGGAGTTAGGGTATTAGATGGGTTGGGTGTTAGGTTATTGGGCTGAAACCCAAAGCCCTAAATGAAAATATCAAAATTTCACTCAACTCCAAACATATCAATGTTTATACTTAAAAAAGTTTTAAACGTCATTTTGGACTCAATGGAAGTGGTCTCGAGTCTCAATTCGACTGTTTACAAAAAGTAGCTTTTCGGACTTTAATCCGATTAACGATGCTATATTTAAATATACAATCGTAAAATATGCGGGTTGTTACAGAGTCCCCTCCTTAAAGAAATTGCGTCCTCGCAATACTTAAGAAAAAGGAATAAAAAGTAACAACCATACAAAGGCATAACAACACAAAAAGAAGAAATTTTGAAATAAGAAGTTCACCCTAAAGAGCACGAGAGAGTAAGTCTGGATGTGTTTGCTCGATGAATTCTCAAGATTCCCAAGAGCAATCCTTAGGATTTGGGGACCATTGAACTTTCACAAGAAGAACATCTTTATTTCGAAGGCATTTAACCTTCAAAGTAATGATATGAATAGAATGTTGCTCATAAGTCAAATTTGGTGAAACTTCAATTTCTTCAATTACACCGGGCTCAAGAATAGAATCGGAATCACGAAGGCATTTCCGTAGTTGAGAGACGTGGAATACGTCATGAATAGCAGAAAACTGAGCCTGTAATAAAAGGCGATAAGCCACGGAACCAATACGTTCAGTGATGGGAAATGGACTAACATATCGAGGTGCTAACTTTACCGATCGACTGAAACGCACAACACCCCTCATAGGTGAAACACAAATGAACGCCAATAAAATCTGGACCTAAAACCAGCTTCTCACTGGCTTCAAGACAACACGAAGGAAATCGGCATGGCCTTCCGTATAGTGCCTCGAAATGTGTCATACCAATACTAGATTTGAAGCTATTATTATAGGAAAACTCAACAAGAGAAATATGGTCTTCCCAACTTCCACCAAAATCAAGAACACATGCACAAAGGAGATCTTCAAGAGTTTGATTCACACGCTCTATTTGTCCATCGGATTGAGGACGATAAGCGGTGCTAAAATTAAGCTTTGTTCCCAAAGCTTTTGAAGACCTTACCAAAATCCACTAGTAAAATAATGAATCACGATTGCAAACAATAGAAGTAGGAACTCCATGCAATTTAACAATTTCTTTGACATAGAGTTTAGCCAAAAGAGGTACGGTCCAAAAGAGAAGGATGAGCCTCAAGGCTACACAAAACAAGAGATGAACATGAATCGGATTCACGATCTCGAGTCTCACAAGTGGACAAAGTCTCGAGATCAATCCATTCGGATATCATCATGGAAACAACTGCTTGTTGCTTTCGGCTAAGGGCATCGGCAACACGATTACCCTTTCCGGGTGTATAAAGAAAATCAAAATCATAAGATGCAAGGAACTCGAGCCAATGTTGTTGATGCAAATTAAGTTCCTTTTGAGAAAATAAATACTTCAAAGATTTATGATCGGTGTAGAGAACAAATTTCTCTCCCAAAATATAATGTCGCCAAATTCTAAAAGCGAAAACAATGACCGCAAGCACTAGATCATGAGTGACATATCTAGTCTCGGCAGGCTTTAATTATAAGCGATAACACATTCCCTTTGCAAGAGAATGACACCCAAACCAATACGACTAGTATCGGTATAAACAATCAATTCTTGGTTCCCTTTGGGAATCGCAAGAATAAAAGCATTGGAAAAGAGTTCTTTTAATCGATCCTCTTTCCCGAAAAGCTAAGACATTCAAAATTATAATTAACTTTATGTAATCATCTTTTTAGAAAAATTTACTTATTACAAGTCAATTTATTGTGTCTGACTGTCTCATCAAAGCGTTTAGGAGATTCCTATCGATAACGTTGATCAAGCGCATCGACTAGAATTCTTAAAGCACTCAATGGGCAAATCAACACAAAATCATCTTCTATATGATAAACATGTCACTTAAAAATTTTACGAATATTCTTTGCTCGTTTTAGAACAAAACCCAATCATACTTATAAATATCTTATTAAAAAGATTTGCAAATTTTAAATTGTTGTTTTCATCCATAATCAATGAATACAAGGATAAACTCATCGAGATATCCGTAGAATACTCAATTCATAAGATGGATGAAATAAGGTCGAAGGTTCGTCAAACCGAATGACATAACGAACCACTCACAAGAATCATAACGAGTGCGGAATGCGGTAAGTGGAATGCTACCCTCCTCAACTCATAGCTGATGAAAACCGGTGGCAAGGTCGAGCTGAAAAGACCTCAACACCACTCAATAAATTGCTTAGGTGGTAATCCTAAGACAAGCTCAAATATACCGGAAAATTCACAAACTACTTGAATGAGAGAAATAACATTCTCCTCATCATGTAGGTTTAAATAATAAAATGATGTCACCGAATTGGAAATCGAAATCATTAAGAACCATAGAAATCTGCTTAATAGATTGAGAATGTCGAAGATATATAGTCCGCTCAGGACATAGGATGTGGGCTTCATAATGATCAAGCCAATCCTTTCCCAAAAAATCAATTTCGAAGCCTAAGTAACGCATAACATGCAAATCGGCTCGAAAAGAATAATCACATAAAATAATCTTGACATTTTCACAAAGTAAACTGAGTGTTGTGGATCCACCAACCGGATTTGCAATTTCTTAATGAAGTCATCAAGCCCATAATATTTAAAGAAAAAGGATCAACTAGTTCTTTTGATAAAAAGAATGAGATGCACCCGTATCAAAAGAAATTCAAATAGGATAATCACAAAACAAATTAATGTCACCAAGGGTAGAATGAAAAATACCTTGACCAAGAGAAGTGTCACAAGGAGCTTGCACAACATTCACTCTCCCTCTCTCCTACTTTGGAGTATGGGACATGTAGATATAAGATGGCCCGAACTTTTGCAATAATGACAAAAAAATGGTTTTGGGCACTCATTTGCATAGTGGTCCGTAGACCCACAATTGTACCATCGTCCACGACTAGAGGTAGGAGTCTTTGCTACCGAAGTTTCTTGCTTCCCTTTCTTGTTGGGATTGGGGCCTTTGAACTTAATAGGCCTTTTCATGTTATTGTTGAAGTTCTGTTTGGCACGCACAACTTCAACATCACTTTCTCTATCGGCCTCTTCAAGTCGAAGAGCGATATCTACAAGCTGATCGAAAGAAACTTCCAGTTTCAGAAGTAAAGGCTTTTTGAGGTTCTTATTCAACCCATAGACGAACCTATGATTTTTCTTCAATGGGGTATTAATATACTCGACCCCATATTTGGAAAGAGATTCAAAAGATGCGACGTAATCCATCACAGAAGATTCACCTTGAACAAGGTCAATAAAGCGTCGGGCTAAAGTTACTTTTTCAGCCTCCGGCACAAACTTCAATTCGAATCTTTCCCGGAATTGCTCCCAAGTAAGATCCGCTTCAATAATCTCCGAGATCAGAAGCTCATACCAATCTAATGCTCTTTCTTGGAGCATGCTAGAAGCCACTTGGACTCGATGTAGATCAATAAGATTCATGCGGGAAAAGATGCGATCGCATGATCTAAGCCAAGCTTGGATTTCTATGTCGTTTTCGGAATCCTTGAATGGCCTTCCTCCTAAAGCGGTATAATCTCTGCACAAGCGTGCAAACCCGGACTTAGGGTGAGTAGGCGCTGGAATGAGTCCGGCAGCTTGGGCATTGTTCACAAGATCTAAAAGTTGTTGAGCAGACATAAATACTCCATCCTGAGGAGTAGCACTAGATTGACCGGTGCTGGGATGGCCTGGTCTAACCATTTCTCTTCTCTAAGAAAAAAGAAAGAAGAGGAAAAAGGTTATTCTCAGAATGAATATCATACAAACTTGATCGATAAAATAAGGCATCACAAAAGAAAATAGGATAGAACGGTACGAAGACTCGAATTAACTCCTATGGAATGATTCCTAAGAAAGACTTAGGACAATGATCCTTGCTAGATTATTCTACATTGTTCCGAAGTTTGGCTCTGATACCAAGCTGTGACGCCCCACCTCTATACTCATGCTAGCCAAGGACACTACGGGGTAATGCCATCGACTAGCACGAAGAATAAGGCTGTTGAGGAGCGACCATCTGTGTAATTGCTTTGTGCGAGTACCGATATGTTAGATAATATAACTTACATTTCATTTCAAGAGGAAATCTGACATATCAAATACAAACTCAAAGCTACCACACAGTGGCTATGTGGACTTCGGAAAAAAATATAGAAGTAAGCATAACACAAATCAGTCACAGATATTCATATCACAAAGGCGGAAACAGATATGAATATAACACATAGAAGTGTACATCAAAGTAGTGGTCAAACTAGATCCACTACATCACAAAAGAATAGATACAAGTGTTATACAAAAGAATAAGTATACATCAAGGAGTCTCTATCTCAAATGTATACTAACAAAAACTACTATGTTAAAGTAGTTAGCCAAAAGTCAGGTGAAGGACCCTGATAAGATGTCAAGCAGGAGCACCTGAAATACCTCGGTCGGACCCGAGTATTATTTAAGAAGAAAATAATAAACGGATCAGTCTAGCTATAAATATCAGATAAAATGAGATAGGATAAGAGATATGACAAAAACGTATGATAACAATAATGCCATACTGCGACAAGTATACATCAAATAACAACAAAAATCATACAATATCCCAAATCATCTCAAACATCCAAAAAGAATCGCATTCTTTAAAATATTCACCAAAACACAAATATTAACAAAACATATCAATGCCAATCGCAAAAATCGGTGAAACACAAATTCTAGAAATCATCAACTAGAAATCCAGAAATCACAAAAGGGGTAAGGCCTATCACAAACGGGAGCATGAAAACTCACCAACACGTGTATCACAAATGGGTCGCTATCCCTTGGTCGCTAACCATAGAGCCGGTGCCACGACGTAGTACAGCGAACGCCCGAGGAACCAGAAACTCAAATAATCCAGAACATCGACGTAGTATAGCATTACGCCCGATGAACCAAACTCAAATAATCAGGCACAACGACGTAGTACAGCGAACGCCCGATGAACCTGAACACAAATAATCCGGAACATCGACGTAGTACAGCGAACACCCGATGAACCAAACTCAAATAATACGGAACAACGACGTACTACAGCGAACGCCCGATGAACCGAACTCCAATAAGCCGGAACAACAACGTAATACAGCGTTACGCCCGATGATTCAAACTCCATAAAACCATAGGTCGCTAGCCTATAAAAATGAGACGAAGCTCCATAAATCGGGGTACAGTCCCCCACGTGGACAAAGAGACATCGCAAATCGCTAGTCTAAACCATAAAATGATCATCATCGATCATCAAGAAGTGTCGATTACACTAAGCTAGTAAATAAATGAGTTTAGCTTCATGTCCCATAACCACTGGCTTAACTTAAATATTTAAGAACAAATTGTAGATTTCCACTCAAAAATTGTCACAAGATTTCAATCGAACAAGTCTAAGAAATAACCGACAAAGTAAACGCAAGCGTTTCATACCACTTGTTTTGCTAAGCCGTTTAATTAAATTTCTCATACGAATGAGGTAAAGGTTTGTATATACTGATAGATTGGAAAATGGTTTTAAAAACGAGCTTTGTATTTAAAAGTAGTGTTGAAATCGTTTTGGTGAAAGAGTTTGAGTATTTACTACTAGTATAGAAACCTTTGTATTTTGAAAGTGACAAATCACAAAGATGATTGTAAAAACAATCAATCACCAAAGATTGACATTCGATGACGTGAATCAAAACCATAGAAATCGCTACCGAACCCATCAAAATGGATATTCCCAAAAATCCCAAAAAAGAGGTCATCAAAGACGATAAATGATAGCAACAATTCGGATCATCAAAAATCGATTAAAAACCGGAAACCCACACGAAACTGCCTAAAATAGGCAAAAAGCAAATTTCACAGATTCAGTCGACTGCACTTTAGGGTCAGTCGACTGAAACATGCCTGGAAACTCTCGGGTTTCAGGTTCAGTCGACTGACTCAGCAGTTCAGTCGACTAATATAGGGACAAAAACATTTATGTCCCCAGTTCAGTTGACTGAACTGCATGGTCAGTCGACTGACACAGTGCCAGAGAGTTTTCTGGTCCCAGATTCAGTCGACTGACCCTGCAGTTCAGTCGACTGAATTGTGGATTCCAGTATTCTCAACCTAGCCCCCAAAAGGGGCTAAAATCCAAACATAAGCGATCGGACGAGCATCAAAGACTAGGGATTTATGCCAAGCGACAACCCAGCCTTATAGGCTCTTCGATACACCCCAAAAACGTGTTCAAACATCAAAGATAGGATTTTTAAAGATTTGACTTCAAAACACCAAAAATTGGAATATTCATCAAACCAATTCAATTAAAAAGCAATTGAACAAGGAATAGATGTTATGAATTACTACCAAACAACTATCAAAGATATTGACATAGATGTGAGTTCAAAAACTCACCTTTAAACCCAAAAACAACCAATGAGAAGCTCTAAATCAAAGGAAAGGCCAATTCCTCTTCAATCTCAACTCAAGAAGCTCCAATCTAAGCTAATAAGCAAATATTTCTTAAGTTACGGTTTAGGAATTTCTGAAATTGAAGAGAGATAGAGATGGAGAAGATGACGAGGATGCTTACCTAAGCTTCTCTTTGGTTTTGGAGCTAAAGCTTGAATTCCTAATAGAAACTAGGGCTTAGGAATTTTGATTTCTTTTCTCTTCCCCCATTTTTACCTTAGCTTGAGTGTTAGGAAATGTTATGAAGGAATGAAGAGGAGTGGAGTGGGAGTTAGGGTATTAGATGGGTTGGGTGTTAGGTTATTGGGCTGAAACCCAAACCCAAAGCCCTAAATGAAAATATCAAAATTTCACTCAACTCCAAACATATCGATGTTTATACTCAAAAAAGTTGTAAACGTCATTTTAGACTCAATGGAAGTGGTCTCGAGTCCCAATTCGACTGTTTACAAAAAGTAGCTTTCGAACTTTAATCTGATTAACGATGCTATATTTAAATAAAACATTTAAATATACAATCGTAAAATATGCGGGTTGTTACAAAAATATTTATAACAAATGGCTTGATGTTGAACAGTGGAATATAGAATGATCACAAGACCAAAAGACACGAAACCGGTACCGCTACGGTTACCGGTTTCACGGATTCTGCTGTTTACCGGACTTCAAAAATAGAATTGAATATACCGAAGAGATTAGCACGACATGACGATCAAAACGGTAAATAGATATTGGTGATAGGATCATCCGATCAAAAGTCGATATTAGGTACCGAAAATGCTGCTAATTCACCAGAAATAAGATAAACGGAGCAATAGAAGTCCAAATTTGATGAAACGAAGTATGACATCTCACTCAGAAGATGATTTACAAATTTTCTATATAAAAATATTCAGGTTTGGAAAACATTTTATTATCATCTAATATTAACTGATTTAAATTGAAATAGAATCACACAAGAAAATAAACTTCAATATTATCACATAAAAATTTACCAGTTGCTATGTTAAAATAGACGTATTCCAAACATCAAATTTTTATTTCAAAATTCAATTATTTAAAATTTCACAAAATTCAGTTAAATATGGGATTAAAACAGTTAAAAATTTACGGGTCGTTACATAAAGAGTTCATTATGCTATTGTAGTATGGATTTCCTTTAATGGTTCGACCGTTTAGAAAGGTAATTGAACCAATAAGAGTGGATGTAACTTAAGGCACAGTTGGGATGAAAAAAGTGAATGGTCACTTCTGCTTCATAAATAAACGTCGAAAATAAGAATTGTACAATAATAGTTAATACTTAACATTGGAATAAGAGATATGATTTCTATTCCAAAATGTATTTTTAAATAGGAATTTTTTTTCTATGAGATTTGTTTATTTGAATTTAAGACATTCGATCCGACTGTAAACCAGTTACATTATATGAAATAAATAGCTTATATTAAGTGGTAGAATAGAGCTTTGTATTTCATATGTTATTATATTAATGGAGGAAATAGTGGAAGCATGCCATATAGCACTTATTACACACGTCAAATTATGAAAATTGTTTTCGTAAAACGTACAAAACATTATTTATGAAATAATAATTATTTTTCAGTGTTGATTGAAAATTATATATAGTTATATTTCAATATGAATATTCTTATAAAATAAAACTATAATAGAGATATTTGTGATGCATTGGAAAATACAGAAGTATCGAAATTTATTTACAATTATTTTGGAATTATAGACTAAGTCGTAGTTTTGTGAAATAATTATTTGATTATATGATTATGAATCATACGGTACTATAGAATTGTATCTCGGATAATTAAGGGCAACACACCCATTCAGTGGGAGCGTCATAAGAGTTGTTGAACTCTTTGCATTGATACATATTGATGCATGCAATTGCAAGTCTATTAATACTAAAATAGTTACATGCTTCGTTATATTCACCGATGAGTTATCACCGACATGGACTTGTGTATTTGGTACACATGTAGTATGTCTATGATAAGCTCATACAGGATAAAACGGAAGTAAATTAATAACATGCCAAATAAACTAAAATGTTTCGATTTGATCGAATAGGTGAGTATATGGAAAGAGTTCCGAATGTACCTAAAATGAATAAAGATTCAATCTCAAAAGCCGCTCCTTCCTATAATGCATTATGATGTGTTGACAAGGAGTAATCAAACTTTATTGAAAAATGTACGAGTAATTGTGAATGAAGTTGAGTTAACTTCATTTTGTAAGATCATGTACTTAAGAGTAGTACACCAAGTTGAAATTAATTTCATCTAAAGAATAGTTTACAAAATCATACAAGGTAAAGATTTATTAAAAACTCCAACATATCCTAGACTAAGAAACTAGCAGGTTGTGTGAGTTGAATGACTACATGTAATAATGGTTTGTGAGGGATCTTGTATGAATCACCCTTAAAGGAGTTAGGAATGACTATTATTGAATGGCCACTTTATGTTTTTAACATAAGTTTTGTAAACTAAAAACCAAATCATTTTTATATATAAGGCAATTCATAAAGTGATTATGCATACCTATTCTGTTGCATTGAAAAGAATCTATTGTGCAAAAATACCAACTTTATAGCGAAGGAATTTCTTTGAGAAATTATTAGTAGTAAAATAGATTTGGATATGATCCAAAGATGAAGTTGATTACGAGAGATGAAATGAAATAAACCTAACCTAAATGCACACATCGCATTAAAGTGCCTAATAAGTATCCTCATGTATGGAAGAGAAACTATGAGTTTCTTATCAATGTTGAGAATAGATAATCCTCGGTTGTCAATTAAGCCATTAAGAGTGTTGACTCTACGATATAGTATGATGCACAAATTCGAAATGGATTTCAAGTACTGGATTAGAATATGATTTTGATAGTTGTATCCAAAGGGATGTGATCCATCGCTGTGATTGTGTCTTTAAGAGAAAGACCAATGCAATTAAAATTTAATAAGCAACGTTGATTAAAATATTCTCATATGTGTTGAAACTAGTGTAATAGATAGTTATTCAATGTGCTCAAATTAATTCAGATTTACTCATAAAATTATCGCTTGGTATGACTTTGTGTTTTGGTACATATGTGTTGAAATGGAAAACTCTAAATAGTGATTTAGAATTGATTATTTTCACATAACAACCAAAGTGTCTCAAAGTCAACAGGAGTGATATTGAGTTTGTGATTTGTTGGATATGATCCAAGAACAAATACGAAAGTTTAGTTCGATATGCATCAAAATTAGACAAATGTTTTGATAGAAATATCAAATAGTTTGATCATTAGTAACAATGCATAGGAAGCATGTGTTAACACTTCTTGGTATGGGAACTATGTTACATATTTCAGGCTTAGTATGAGGAGGGTGGCGTATGATCCCTCATGGTGACTGGCGGCGTATGATCTAAGTCACCAAGGTGTCTAAATGGGACCCTTATTGTATGGTATAGTGGCGTTTGAGTCCTTGCATGAGAAGCCATCCGATATCAAGAAGTGTGGCAATATGAGGAATAGTGGTGTGTGAGTCGTTGCACGAAAAACCACCGGGTTCCGGCTGCTATGCATGGTTATCGAGGTTCCCTATCATGTTGGAAAATACAATTCCAATATGAGCTTTATGGTTTTGATTATAGTCCCAAAATAGCTATAATGACTTGCAAACATTTCAGCTACTCCTTTTGGTATTATATATTCCATCTGGTATATTATGTTGACCTAGTCCGGATATATTCCCTTAGACTTAGTCCGAGTATTGATACCTTATTTGAATAATTTTATTTGAAATATGTTTTCCAAAAGAATGTCATTAAAGATAATATCAAATTATTTTGGTAATAAAAGTGTTTAGGTTATCATAAGGTAAAAACCCATCCGTATTTATGTGTAGGCGTGGTCTTATGAGATACCCTTCTTTTCAAAGGTTTTGATGACATCGTCATGATCTATACATTTAAAATTTCGAGTATCTAACGCTGGTTTATCAAGCCTGATCCGGTTATTTTTAAATACTCGGGTCAGATCCGAGTAGTTTCAGTTTAGTTGAAGATGGTTGGAGTTTCCAGAGGCTGGAGATCTTCATCATCGTATGGACGTATTCTATTATCCGCTGCATCTATTGCATTTGTTTTGTTGTTTTCAGTGTTTGTAGGGACAAAGGTTTATAACTGTCCAGGCTGAATCTAGGTTAGACTCTGATATTGTATTTAAAAAAATTCCACTGTAAAGATTATTATTGAAATAATATATGTTATTCCATTCGTGTGAGATTATGTTCTATCTTTATTTTCTTTCTACCCTTAATGATCCACTTGTTCATGCAATTTGAGTTGTACATGTGTGGTTTATTGTCGATTAAAAGGGTACGGAAAAACGGGCCATTAAACTCTACTTTGATCATAGTTAAATTATGGCATGGCTTCCGTCAAACGACTATGGTTGGGTCAAGTGGAATTATTAGAAGTGAAACACTATTCAAGAGAGGATTTGTCTCCTAAGTTATATGAGGTTAGTATCATGGTCAACTGATGTCAACTCAAAGTCAAATTCTGTGGCCAGAGCAGTTCGGTTAGTAATAATTGTTATTATTGAACCAAGGAATTTGTGTTTAGACTATAAAGTTGAATATGGATGATATTGGAATTTTGACCATTACCAAATTCTGTAAGTCCAAAATGATATAGTTTTGACGAAAAGAATTGGTGTAAATGATTGTCACTAATGGGTAACGCTTATAATAAGTAAAATTGGATTTCACCAAAGGATATGTAAGTGATAAATTCAGCCAAAATGTCACACCACTAGCTAAGGTGACATGTGATGTAAGTGATAAATTCAGCCAAAATGTCACACCACTAGCTAAGGTGACATGTGAACGTTAATATTTGTATTGTTCGATATTAATCGCTGACTAAAATTACACCCTCGAGTCACACAACTGAAATGATGAATGTTCCGAATAAACTACACAATTCAATTTTTGAAATATGATATTGGTAGAATGTTTGAATTAAATTTAAACATGCGTATATAAAAGCTATAAACGTGCATATTGATATAAGATATCGGTAGAATGTTGGGATTCAATTTAAATAGAACAAATACTGAAACTGGCTTTAAATAAATTAAATTGATTAATATTTGTGGAATATTAATTATTAAAATATTTCTTGTTTGATTTGTTTGATTTCCATTAGTATTTAATAACATGCATATATAAAATATTATAAATGCATGCATCGGGCATACGATATCGATAGGAAATTTAAATTAGATCTAAATAGAGATAATACCGATTGGATTTTGAAAACATTTTGGACCCACAGCCCAATATGATGGCCGACTATGATGTAGAGAATGAGAGAAGTTTTTGAATTTGAATGAACGGGAAATATTAATTAAAGGAGAGAAAAAAACCATATCTTCATTACATATTTATTTCTTCGTTTAATGATATTTTGCTTTGTCATTTTATTTCCTTTTTCTATAGAAACTGTAGGCCAAATTTTCATGGTGGAAAAGGTTCAAAAATTCCAAAAAAAATTAAAGCAAAATCAAATAGAAATATGTGGTTATCTTTTGATTGCTGCAGATTTAGAGAGTGATCTATCAGATCTAAATATTGTTCATTCATTTGAGGTGTTTCTCCTGGCTTCATCCTAACGTAATGCTATACATTTATATATCTTTTAATCTTGTTTGCATCCTCTTAATTCTCTAGCTCTCCCTTCTATTCATATGTGTGAATTCGGATTTTGATTTGAATATCTCAATACCTCCTTTTTAATCAACTATATATTTTTATCACGTAAAAAAAACTTTGTTGTGTCCTCTCTATTTGTTTTTATGAATAATAATAATTTCATTTGTCTCTGTTCTGTATGTTTATTTACCTTGTTTGTTTAACCTAGATCTGGAGCTTATTATCCGGAATCTTTATATGTCTATGTTGTTTGATTTTATTATTGTTATGAAAAAGTAAAATTAATTTTTAGGACAATCTTGTTAATATGTCGGTTTTCATACTATAATATTTAGATTTGAATGTTTACATATAAATTGCTTTATGAATAAAACATTGAAATAATTGCACTAATTAATCATTGATTTAATTGTTTTATGTTTGAATAATTCTGAAATAAATTTAGCTAATTGAAACTAAAGAAGAAACATTAATTTGGTGGTCTATTTCTTGTTTTACAATTGTTTTGCTAGTTAAATCAAAATAGGAAACATTAATTTGGTGATCTATTTCTTATTTTACAATTGTATTTAAACTAGTACTAAATCTATGTTTAAAAGGCAAATATTTTATTTCACAAACTGCTTGGATATTATTCTTACTTTGTTTTATGTTAAATTTTGTTTTGATTTATGTGTGAATATAAGTTTATATACATTTATGTAATAACATTTATATGTGTGTATTTGTATTTAACTCAAAGTTTCAAAAGGGATT
Source organism: Allium fistulosum (assembly GCA_030737815.1). Lineage (NCBI taxonomy): Eukaryota > Viridiplantae > Streptophyta > Magnoliopsida > Asparagales > Amaryllidaceae > Allium > Allium fistulosum. Next base: position 368,025,503 of record CM060902.1, on the reverse strand, counting down.
TTATGTAAGTTATAGTAGTAAACTTGTAAACTACATTAATTAGATATTGCATTCGTTGATTTATTGCATGTGATTATAAATAAAGTACTTTCAGTGTAAACTGCTATGCAAAGTATTTATTTTGTATGTATATATATTTATGTATATGTAAGCGCGCACGCGCACACATAAATATATTTATTTCCTTAATTAAAAAAACTTTATTATTAGTACCCTTTCCTTTTAAAAAAAACTTTCTTATTTTAGATGACAAAGGCATATATAAAGGGGAAATATGTCTCTTCACTACGGTGTAAATCCCAACACCTAAACAATGTTCACACTAACTATGTACGCTTTTCATTGTTGCACTTACACCTTACACATGTGTGCATTTGATATACTTAGTATAATATACAATTAATTAAAATTAAATTAAACTAATTTTAAACAATCGTATTAAAATGGAATTTTTTTAGAAAAAGTTCTAAATGAATTTAGACTCATAGGCCCAATAAAGATTCAAAATGGATTAAAAAAATAAAATTCATCCATTTCTTTTACTACGGGCTGGCCCAGTTCCAACAAATACTACACAAGCCAGAACATCAGGTCATCTGCTAAAGTGCACTATCGATTTGAGCCAGTACGACATATCATATTGGCCATGGAATGTAATCAAGGGGAAAGCCTAAGCTGATTTCATAGTGAAATGGACACAGCCAATTGAGTAGCCAAATGAAGATGCTAAGGAGCCAATGTAGTTTTGGCAATTATTTGTAGATGGAGCATCATATGAACGGGTGCAGGAATCGGATAGTGTTGATTACTCCGAACAAGCAGAAATTATATGGTGTAGTCTAACTTGGATTCAAAGCAATAACTAAAAATGTGGTAGAATATGAAGCGCTAATTGCCGAACTCAAGATGACGCAGGTGATGAAGGTGGCACACTTTAAAATTCATAGTGATTTCCAACTAGTTGTAAATCAAGTGCGGTGAAACTATCAAACTAAGGATCCAACCTTAGCCAAATATGTTGAGTTGTCCAAACACATGTTAGCACAATTTAAGCAGTTTAGCATAGAGTAAATTCCTATAGAAGAAAATTCCTCTATGGACTCTTTATCCAAGTTAGCCAATGCTAAGGCTGCATCAGAAATGAAGGCACTCCTAATGAAGCACCTAACTGAGCCAAGCATCTCATAAACAAATCAAATCTTAATCCTTACATGAGCTCGCCACGCAAGCACACCATGGCATCTCAAAATGAGTGACTCAACCCAAGAAGTTTAGGATGTACCATCAATGCAGCAAGACACATTAGAATCCTAGATGACTCCCATTAAAAAATTCTAACTAGGGATACCCTACTTGTAGATAAGAACGTGGCAAGAAAGGTCATATATCAAGCTCCATGTTTTGCATTCTTTGGTGGAGTACTATATTTTTTGGATATTTAACCCTTATCTTAGATGTATCATCAAGGAAGAAAGGATCACAGTAATAAGGGATACTGCAGAGATCAATTTAGAGGAGTAAAACTAACAAAGAAAGTGTTAATGTAAGGTTACTATTGGCCAACAGCGCTCCACGATGAGCAGGAATTCGTCCGTATATGTGATCGATGCCAAAAATTTTCCAATATTCCAAGATTACCATTGCATGAACTCACTCATATGACGAACCCTTGACCGTTCGACACATAGGGCATAGACTAATCAGACCGCTCCTCTTGTCAAAAAAGGAGCTAAATAAGTAGTAGTATTTATACATTACTTCACAAAGTGGGTAGAAGTTGAGCCAGTAGCAACTATCACATCAAAGAAAATAGTTAACTCCATTATCATAAACATCAAACTGGATTTGAAATCTCATATAAGATAACCTTTGACAATGGAACATAGTTTGAAAGTAAGGAATATGCCAAGCATTGTGAAAAGAATGGCATAATCAAAAGCTTCTACTTAGTAGCTCATTCTAAATCAATGGGTAGGTCAAAGCAGCTAATAAGACAATCAATAAACTGCTTAAGAAAAGGCTTAAAAATGTTCAAACATAATCGACAACTATGATCCCATATGGAAGATACTACACTCTCCTTAACATACAACTATGAAGCCATGCTTCCAATTGAGATAGAAGTGCCTTACTGCCTTCACACTGGTACTAATCTATTGTGACAAAGCATAATCGACAACTCAAGGAAATTGCATTGGACTTCATATGGGAAAGAAGAAACGAGGCAACAGCTAGTGCAGCAGTGTATCAGCTAAGGATGATAAGAATTATAACTTCAGATTCAGGCAAAGAAAATTTCACAAAAGAGATTTGGTCTTAAGGAAGGTAAGAGCCAACATAAAAGGCCCAGCTGATGGTGCATTAGGACCCAACTAGGAAGGCCCTCTAGTCATCGCAGAAACACTTGCTAATGGCACATGCCATCTATCTAAACCAGATGGGAATCTCCTCCCAAGGGCATGAAATTTAGAAATTTTAGGCCTTACTTTGTATAAGTAGATTTTTGTAAAAGAATGTAATGTATAAAGTGAAAGAGTCTATGCGGTAGGATCGTATAATATGGAATAGTGAAATAGTCTAGGTAGATAGTAGTAAGCAGTAAGTAAAGTAGACACCAAGACTTTATACTGGTTCGGACCTCTTGTCCTACGTCCAGTCCCTAAGCTCCTCTTAGGAATTCAACTAACCAACAACCCTCACTTAACCCGAAGGAATAGGTTTACAACTTACCCGAACAACCGAACGGGATTTCTTACCTCAACTACCGAAGAGGACTTCAACTTGGATACAAAAAGTATTTCTGACTTGTTGTGTTCTTGATAACACTAATGAGTCAATTTAGTACAACTTTCCTATAATTATCCTCGAGAGTATACAAAGTGTTTGTGAAGATTTAGGAAATGTGAATTGCTATGAATCAAGAGATGTTATAGTTAAAACAGAGATTCAAGCAATTGGTTTGCTTTTGAAAACTTAAAAGAATCTAAAAGTATGTTCAAGTAAGTAGAGAGATTAAAGCAAGTAGAATTGGTAATTTGCAAATGTTAAAAACATGTATTTATACTTGTAGAAGAGTTGCATTTGTTTGCTAGAGGTGCAGGGAAGAGATGCTTCTATTTCCATTGGAGAATGGTTGCAACTCTTGGGAGGAAGAAGGTGTCCATTCATAGAAAATTCGCAGTTACAGATTCAGTCGACTGAACAGGAAATTCAGTCGATTGAAAATATACAGAGAAATTTTCAGTAATGTATTCAGTCGACTGGGCAGGAAATTCAGTCGACTGAAACTGTGCATATTTGTAATTCTGTGCCAGTTTCAGTCGACTGGCCATGCCTGTTCAGTCGACTGAACTGTGAAAATTTGGACACTAAAAGTATTTATAAAAATGAAGTTTAAAGGAAGTGTTTTAGTGTTCGTGCAAATCTCTTGAGGATAGATTTTAACAAATAATCTAGACTTGGACCCATAAAAATCATACTCATGTTTTCACTTTGGTCTTCATTGATCTTCCTCTGATTTTAAATGTATTTCTTCCTTTTTGTTGAAGCTCATTGTCATTGATCAAAATCTTCGTGTATCAACATTCTCCCCCTTTTTCATTGATGACAACATTAATGCTATTTTTCTCCCCCTGAATGAATGCACCTATCTTTCCTACAAAACAGAGTTAGCTACACAGATTTCTCCCCCTTTGTCATCGACAAAAAGAAAGTAATAATCATAGATATATAGAAAACAGTCACTGAACAATAGAATTCTACGATTAGCATAGTTAAATAAAACAGAGTTTGCATCATAAATATAGAGATTTATCAAATTAAAAATGCATAGAACAACAAACCATAAAAAGTTACTCGTCTTTATCCCAATCATAAGAACCTTCTCTCTCTTTAGGTTCTCGAATGACTGGTCCTCCTGTTGGTGGTCTATGAGTTCTTCCTCCTTGACTACAGCTAGCTCCGCTCGCGCTGCTACTTGTATGTTCTTCGGATGTCGTCCATGTAAAGGTAGGTGCTGGACGTTTTCCACGTGATGTTGAAGCGGTAGTAGTGTCTGAGCACGAGATTGCATCCCATAGTTTGTTGAAGAATCCTTTAATCTTGTCAAGCTTGTGGTCTACCTTCTTGAGACGATTATCAAGAATTTGTTGATTTCTTGATAAAATTCCTAAAGATTGGTTGGTAGTAAAGCTTGGCTCAATAACACGAATTTCATCTTCTCGGTTGGAAGGATCTTCATGTGGAGCTTGTGGAGCTTGTGGAGGATGTTGTGGTCCTTGATGCCTAGCTTCCCATTCGGCGAGAGATATGATTCGAGGTGGTCTCGCTGGAAGTTGCATTAGGCTTATGGTCCGATGGTTTATTTGGTGGACCATAGTATTCTCGGATTCGGGTAATTGTGTGTCAACGTTTAGAAGTAAACGCATGATATATTCACCGAAATAAATTGTCCTCATTTTGCCATTGTTAAAAGTGAGGAATTCATCGAGAATTAATTGAACCCAATTAACTTGATAGTTACCCCAAATTGCATAGAGAGCGCGATAGTTGTTAGGGTATAAAAGTTCATATGAGCCCGTCCTTGGCGTGATTGTTCTCATTAGAGCTTTATGGAGAATTCTTGCTCTAGGGCGTAAGGAGGTGGACTTAAGATCCGTAATGTTGGCATTGTCATCCAAAAATTGGTGGTTTATGTTGTCACGAATGTGAGGGTTAAAGTCAATCTCCTCAAGTTTGCTACCAAAGTTTGGCGAGCCTAAGATGTGTGAAATGCGGTCAAGAGAAAACCAAACTTTCTTACCACATACCATACTCCAAACACTATCATTTGGATTTCTTGGAGTTTGGTGTCCGAGATTAAGATTAGCATAAAATAATTTCACCATAATGTGATTTATGGCATGATCATTTCTTTTTAAATCTAAAAGAGATGTTAGACCTGCTTGATCCGTGAATGCTTGGATATTGTAGGATTGAAGACTCTGAAAATCGACAAAAGAATGCTCGAAAATCCTTGAATTCTTCATCTTGTTCCATCTTGTGACGGCTATTCCATCGTATAGCCATTGTGCTATTTGAGCATCAATTGGCTCGGAGGATGAAGAAGAAGCTCTAGATCGCTTTGGAGGCATTTTGTGTCTAATTTGATTTTGGTAGGAGCAATTTAAGTTCTAGGGTTTTGAGTATTTTTGGGGAAGAAGATGGAGCTTGAGGTAAAAAGTGAAGGAATAGGGGTAAAACTATGGTTAAAAGGAAAAAGGTTGCCTGGAAATTAACGTTCAGTCGACTGAACTGTGAAAATTTGCACACTAAAAGTATTTATAAAAATGAAGTTTAAAGGAAGTGTTTTAGTGTTCGTGCAAATCTCTTGAGGATAGATTTTAACAAATAATCTAGACTTGGACCCATAAAAATCATACTCATGTTTTCACTTTGGTCTTCATTGATCTTCCTCTGATTTTAAATGTATTTCTTCCTTTTTGTTGAAGCTCATTGTCATTGATCAAAATCTTCGTGTATCAACATAAAGCTGTAATTATCAAGAAGTATGCGATGATGAACGTGACGTAGCGATATTAGATGGCTCTAACCAGTAAGAAAATCTATCTATCAATATTACCTACTAAACAAAACTAAAGTTACAAAATATATAACTCGGTTGTGTCAGCCAAAATTGCACTGAATGTAGGGATATTAGACGGCCCGAACCAGTATAAAAAACATGCATATGAATGAAAAAGTTGTAAAACAAGACTTTAAGGTTCGTAAAAATGTCACTAGACAAGTAACTAAACTAAGTACAACAAATGTCTTATCCAAGGCTAAACTGCATGTGGAAGTAAAAGAAAATGTTATACGTGGTACAAAGTTCAAGTAAAGATACAAATTAAAGGACTGTATAAAGTTCTCAAGGTTAAAAAAAATTAATTTTATTTAATATATTTACATGCTTTAGACATTCACAAAATATTATAAGTATGTACTCGTACTAGTTGATAAACTTTACCGCATAAATTGCATTAAGAGTTGGATTGAAACTTAGAAGCTTCTATGGCTAAAACCTTTTCCTTTTGCGGGAAGGTTGAGCCATAGATGTAGAATGGAGGATGATGCACCCTCAAGTTGTAACCGACTGAGGGGAGTCGGCCAGCTTAGTAATTATAGTAGAGGAGCGACGAAGATCATTTCCAAATGACATCCTTAAGTCATAGTTAGCACTAGCCCAATGATCCAACAACCTGCACTGTTGGAACATAGTCATCAAGGTTATATATAAAATCTAGGTCAAGATTAAGCCAAAAATGGTAAAAGACGTCGATTGAACGCTTCACAATGATATCTTCCATGACCTCCCTAACTTTCTCCTTGCGAAGTTCCTTGACTAAGGGGAACTGGGTTGAATAGGAAAGAGAAGGCGCAAAAGATCTTGAAGGCACAACAGCGGAAGTTAATCCTGATGACCGTATGGGAGGCCGAGACTCATGGGCAGCAACTTTGGCCTCAAGAGCATTCACGTGTTGCATAACGGTGTGTCACATGCATTTCATGTCATCCAAAAGTTGAGCATTAGTCTTTTTAGTTGTTTTGAAGAAGGAGTCAAACAATTCACTCGTATTAGACTGCACCTTAGTACCACAACCCCATAAGCTTGACATTTTCCTCTTATGGGTGGTCTGTAGCTCATTAAACTTAGGCTCATGGTAGTTCTTAAAGTCATTTTCCCATTTAGTAGTCGCATCGCGGTCTATGTCAGGCAGATGAGATGGAGCGGCACTTAGCTTAAAGGATACATGTGGGAGTAAGGCCGTAGTGGGATTATCTTCTTTTTGAAGATGCTCTACTATTTTCAAAGACAACTCATCTATTGTGCCATTCAACTCCATAATCTCCGCTTCATAAAAAGCAGCATGTAAATCTTCCAATTCTCGCAGCGAAGCTTTCAATTCCACAATACGTCATTGCGCAGACCCCAGTTCAGTGTTTAAGTTCATGAAAATAACATCTTCCAATTCTAGTATCTTTTTCTACACCACCTCGACGTCAGCCCTTTGCTTTCTAATGTAGTCGTGTTGTGGATAGTTGGCCAGCTTAGTCTCAAATTGGCTATGAGAATAATCTTCAAATTCCTTAAGCATTTTATCTCTAATTACATTAGTAATATTTCTACTCTCCTCAAGAAACTCAGCATTAGCACTTCTAACTCCTGTATCTTCCCCTGCCCAATGTCAAATCAGCTCACTGTTGGAGAATATAGTTGTACTACCTAAGGTTAGCCTGCTTGGTCTTTTCCCACTCCCATGATCGATATTAAAACCTTTTAAGCATCTCTTCCCTTGTCATACCAGCAACGTGTTCCCTTCTTTTTAAGATTGTCATTTTCTTCCTCTAACTCTTTAATTGTGTTTTTGTATGACTTGGTAATGCGAGCATTGGCCTTTTGCAGAAGTGTGCAAGGAGTCTTGAGGGCATGGGAAGGGCCACCAAACTCATGTATAGCCAAGTCGCTTAGCGAAGTTGCCACCGTGAAAGTGAGAGCAGCCTAAAAAGGTGAACGACCAAGTAGGAGCCAATAAACACTAAATTACTAAAATAAAAAAATACAATTTTATTAAAGAATATTTATACAAAAAAGAACAATGGTGTATTCAAGTAAAACTGAAGTACACAAAAAGATACTATCCTTAAGCTTGTAATGCTTTGCATAAGCTTTTTCTTTGCTAGATGTTGAATTTTTAGTATGAAATTGTTGTTCCTCTTGTATCTTAAAGCATGTGATTGATGTAGTTCTTATAGCATAAGCTTTTTCTTTGCTAGATGTTGAATTTTTAGTATGAAATTGTTGTTCCTCTTGTATCTTAAAGCATGTGATTGATGTAGTTCTTATAGCTTAAGCTTGCAACTGTTGTCGGGCTTGTATCTTAAGGTATAGTCTGTGTTAGCGCCAAAATTGGTCACTACACCCAAATCTAGATGAAAGCACCAAATACCAGTCACAGCTCAGAGATAGAATATATGTAGAGAGTAATAATGTGAAGAACAGTTAAAACTAAAATGAAAGCAGTAAAGAACAACCGATTTTATAGTGGTTCGGCTAACTCCGGCCTACGTCCACTTAGAAGTTTGCTTTTTATTGTTGTAGTAATCGATTACAGTTGCAAAATGGCAGAGTTTCCTTAGTCTTAGAAAAGAGAAAGTAAGAGAGCAAAAAGAAGATCCCCCATCTGGAGACCCACATGTTGTATTTATAGGCAAAAGCAGGTTGTTGGGCTTCCTGAGTAGTTTGGGCCCAACGTGGCCATAGCCGATCCCCACTTCATTATGCCGAGTGACCCTGAGCAGTTGGCATGCTGAACCAAGGGAGGTATGCCGAACGAGTGGAAGTATGCCGATCGCCCAAATGTCGATCCACCATGGAGTGCCGAACAACTCAAATGCCGAACATACAAATGCCGAACACCCAAATGTCGAACGGTCCATCTATGCCGAATGCTCATCTAATGCCGAACGATCCACCTATGCCGAACGATCCACCTATGTCGAACGCTCCTCTAATGCCGAATGATCCACCTATGCTGAATGCTCGTCCTATGCCGAACGATCCCTCTATGCCGAACGCTCGTCCAATGCCGAACGATCCCTATATGCCGAACGCTCGTCCAGTGCCGAACGATCCCTCTATGCCGAACGCTCGTCCAGTGCCGAACGATCCCTCTATGCCGAACGCTCGTCCAGTGCCGAACGATCCTTCTATGCCGAACGCTCGTCCAATGCCGAACGATCCCAATGCCGAGCGACATCTGCCAAACTGCCTAGGCCGAGCCATGCAATTTCTCCACTCTTTTTCCCAACGGCATATCCAAGTGAACTTCATCATTTTAAACCGAACCCATCATACTTTAGTCTCGATAGTTGTGAAGTTGTTTAAGTTAAATCCGTCTGTCCGCGGCCTTGCCAAAAGGCGGGTTAACACTTGCCCCCCAAAACATGCCTTGCTGTGAAAGGTGTGTTTTGAATAGCCTCAAGAAGTATGTATGTTATCCACATCCATACTTTCCGATTCATAATCCAATCCATTACCAAGCCATCTTATCCGAGTGCCACGGCCATATCCTGATCCATTTTCGTGACTGTTCCGAGTCGATGTCTGATTCTTATCCAGTAACCAAGTCCTTATCCAATTCCACATCCATCTGAACCCGACTACCGAGTTCCAATCCATCCATATCCAATAACCTATAACCATATCCGTGACCTCTCCGGGTCGATATCCGAATCCGGGACCGCTCCGGGTCCTTGTCCGAATCCTTAGCTATTCATAGCCAATATCCAAATCCGTAACCTCTTCGGGTTCTTGCCTAGCGCAATCCACACTTGACGACCTACGTTAAGTAATTCCATGGTGTTCATGGTTCAGTGTCCCTGAACGTCGAATAATGCCGTGGCTTAAGTCCTAAGCCAAATCCTGGTCACTCCGGACCCTTGCCGAGCATAGTCCATACTCGACGACCTAAAATAGTAACCGATAATATATGGGGGCCTAAGTCCTAGGCCGAGTCCTGGTCTCTCCGGACCCTTGCCGAGCATAGTCCATACTCGACGACCTGAATAAGTCGATTTTCCATGCTTGGACAAAGAGACTTACCCCTTGCCAGGTATGATCCATACCTGACGATCACTTACCAAAAGCCAGATAAAAATCTAATCAAAAGCCAATCCGAAATACAGATCAAATCAGGAAACAAAAAATCCATATCAAAAATCCAAACCAATATCCAAACCAGAAATCAATCATCCAAATAAAAGTCCAAACCAAAAGAAAAAACCAAAAGACAAACAAAACCAGGAGTTCAAACCAAACCAAGAAAAAGCAAATGTCCAAACCGAAAAAGAAAAGGCAAATTTCACAAACTAGAGCGTCACGGTTTGTCATCATCTCAGAGCATGCCTAGGGGCTATCTCCGTCCCCGTACATGTGTAAGTGACTCGGCCATTTGCTCAAAGTTTTCTACTTATTTCATATTACCCCTGTCAATTGATAACCAATCGACCATCATTCCTGGGCCTCGTGCCATCGTTGTTTGAGGTGGACGGTGGTCGCTCCTGTTCCAGCGCTGCATTCCGAGCTCCAACATATTGTTGCAACTGTCCATTCCTTACATGATCCTCAATTATGTCCTTCAGATGCCTGCAGTTGTTGGTATCATGCCCGTCCAAGTCGTGAAAAAGACAGTGCCTTCCTGATGCCCTTTCACGTTCCGAAGGTTCTCTCCTAGCCGGCCTTCGGTAGGGAAGGCGATTCCGAGTCTCCATGAATATCCGTTCCAACGTCTCGTTTAATCCCGTGTAAGTGGAGAATTTTGGCTCTCTCCACCGCTTTCTAGCTTTTCCTGAATCGTCATCCAGCTTCCATTTTCCTTTATTTTTATCTTTATCCAAGCCTCCGCTAGATGGCCCTCCATCATCAGCCGCGTTCACCTCCTTTAATTTCATATCTGAGCATGCATCTTCCTGCCGAAGGAATCTCTTAGCTTCGTGAAAGAATTCCCCGAGATCCATTAGTGGGTCTCGTATTAGAGATACCTTGAAATCTGTATTCTCTCTGACCCCTGACACCGCTGCCATTAGGACCATCGATGGATCCGGTCGATCCATCGAAGCAACCTCCGCATTGAACCGAGTTAAGAAAGCCCTGAGTGATTCCTCCGTCCTTTGCTTTACTGATGTCAGCGTCATTACATTCTTCGGCCTCTTGATATGAACCCGAAATTGCTTCAAAAACTTGTCCACCAATTCTGTCCATGTCTCGATAGATCCTTCTTCTAGCTGTCTGAACCACATAGCAGCTATATCCGTTAAGTACAAAGGGAAACATCGGGCCATAACTTCCTCCGATGCCCCCAGCACTTCCATGTGTCTTGTGTATCTCATCAAGTGATCAGTTGGATCAGCCTTGCCATTGTATACCTCCACGTTAGGTAGCTTAAACTCTGGTGGATTCCGAGCTATCTTGACTTCACGAGTAAACGGACTCCTGTTTACTCCTTCCAGATCTCTATTGGTCAAACCTCCACGCATAGTTCTCCTGATGATCTCAGCCAATCCAGCGTTGTCCATCAAAGGTTGCCCCCCGAGTCCCCGAGGGAATTCTGGCATGTATTCCTCATCACGTGCTCTTGCGTTTCTGCCAGCATCTTGTTGTATGGTGTTAACTGGAGTTCCTCCATGAACTGGTCCATTGTCTCCGGGTGGTGTGCCCCCATGTCCGGATCCATCCAGGTTGATAGTCGTCTGCCGATTAAGGGCTGCCCCCTGTTGTGTCGCTCCATCAGCCTGCTGGTTGAGTTCCTCTGGTCCAACTCTAAGACCTTCAGCACCCGCAGTTCCCGATTGTTCAAATCGCCTAAGAAGAGCCTACATCATCTCCTCTTGCCATTTCATCATTACTTCCATCTCCTCTCTGGTGATGTAGATGGATGCTCGACCTGCTTCATTTCCAGAGGAAGCCTCTTGACTTCCCTCCTGATTGCTCCTTTTTGTCACTTGCTTCCTCGCTGATGGTCTAACCATTGCTTCCTAAAATCCAAGTTCCTAGCTTCAGAATTCCTGAGTTCAATTCTCAGTGAAAGCACCAAAATGTTAGCGCCAAAATTGGTCACTACACCCAAATCCAGATGAAAGCACCAAATACCAGTCACAGCTCAGAGATAGAATATATGTAGAGAGTAATAATGTGAAGAACAGTTAAAACTAAAATGAAAGCAGTAAAGAACAACCGATTTTATAGTGGTTCGGCTAACTCCGGCCTACGTCCACTTAGAAGTTTGCTTTTTATTGCTGTAGTAATCGATTACAGTTGCAAACTGGCAGAGTTGCCTTAGCCTTAGAAAAGAGAAAGTAAGAGAGCAGAAAGAAGATCCCCCATCTGGAGACCCACATGTTGTATTTTTAGTCAAAAGCAGGTTGTTGGGCTTCTTGAGTAGTTTGGGCCCAACGTGGCCATAGCCGATCCCCACTTCATTATGCTGAGTGACCTTGAGCAGTTGGCATGCTGAACCAAGGGAGGTATGCCGAACGAGTGGAAGTATGCCGATCGCCCAAATGCCGATCCACCATGGAGTGCCGAACAACTCAAATGACGAACATACAAATGCCGAACATACAAATGCCGAACATACAAATGCCGAACACCCAAATGTCGAATGGTTCATCTATGTCGAATGCTCATCTAATGCCGAACGATCCACCTATGCCGAACGATCCACCTATGCCGAACGCTCCTCTAATGCCGAACGATCCACCTATGCCGAATGCTCGTCCTATGCCGAACGATCCCTCTATGCCGAACGCTCGTCCAATGCCGAACGATCCCTCTATGCCGAACGCTCGTCCAATGCCGAACGATCCCTCTATGCCGAACGCTCGTCCAGTGCCGAACGATCCCTCTATGCCGAACGCTCGTCCAGTGCCGAATGATCCTTCTATGCCGAACGTTCTTCCAATGCCGAACGATCCCAATGCCGAGCGACATCTACCAAACTGCCTAGGCCGAGCCATGCAATTTCTCCACTCCTTTTCCCAACGGCATATCCAAGTGAACTTCATCATTTTAAACCGAACCCATCATACTTTAGTCTCGATAGTTGTGAAGTTGTTTAAGTTAAATCCGTCCGTCCGCGGCCTTGCCAAAAGGCGGGTTAACAGTTTGTAATGTCTCTTTAGTTTGTAAGTGCATGTAGGTATCTCGAGTTTGTTAATGTGAGTGAGATTATAAGTTGTTAGACATATCAACCTAGCAACTGTGTTTATTGCTTTATAAAGCATTGGATGGTCCACTATAAAAATCGGCCTGCTTTGCCAAAAAAGACAATATCCCTGCCTATGACTATGTCTATCTTTAAACAATTATAAGTGTGACTCACCTCCATTGCCCAAATAGAGCCAGCCACCACCGCTAGTATCGAAACCCAAATCTAATTATTGTCGCTGCCTCGTCGAGAATTAACACGATGCAATTGTACGGTTCTGCTCACCATCACCTCGCCTTTACCCCCAACATCATCCGCGTCGACCATAATTGCCTCGTTGTCGATAGTCAATATGGGTGGTTGCGGTTCACCATACAACTCTAAAGCTTCCAAAGGATATTCCGACCATTTACGATTGAATTTCACCAAATGAACACCATCATATGTCATCGCACTGTATTAAACAACATATCATAATGCATACTTTTGAGTTAATTTGCAATTTGTTGTATTTTTGTAATTAGTAAAAGTAATTAGAGAAAATCTCCATTAGCATGGAAGGTTCAGATCTGAAAAGGAAGAGTAGATATGAAAGAAATGATATGGAATATGGGTAGAGGTTGCTAGGGTTTCTCTATAATAGTATAATTATATGCAAAAAGGAGATGTGTTGGGCCATAGCGGTCACAAAGGTCCAAAATCCATTTTTGCCCCTGAACCAAAATATATCATGTTGTATATCGAATATGTGTTCTCGATATTTCTAAAATCCAATGGAATCATCAAATCCCTAAACAAACAATTCTACACAAATCCTTCTTTCGCCATCAATTTTATTTTAGACAATTACATCAAAATTATTAATATATGTGTCAAATCTGCGGGTCATTACATTCTTCCTCCTTTAAAAGAATTGCACCCAGGAACTTTCCCAAATACAACCTTCAACAAGATTAACAAATCATCATTATTGGTCTAATCGCAAAATATGGGAAATTGCATTAATCACATGTTAATTACTTATAAAGTAATATATAACATTAACCATGATACAATCAAATTCATCAATGGTTGAATTTAAATTTCTACACACATACTATAGTAACACATACATTTTCTCAACCATACCATCCAAACTATAGTATGTAAAATAACACTTCATTTATAAGGGTGAAACAATATCAATCATGGACTAATCCATACCATGCATTCCTATAATTTAATCCTAACTGACTATAACTAAAGTCTACAACAAAACATAGGTTGATCCAAATATGCATATGCAAATAAATGAATAAATATAAATTAATAACCAACATAGTTCATCCAAATAAACACACATATTCAAAATAATGTGGTATCACCACCATACTAACCTATCAACCAATAACATATGCATGTTAATATCTATGCTAACATACATCCATCATAATTTAAATTCCCACAATTTGTTGATGATCTTCCATATAGTCTCATCTTCAAGGTAACTATGTACCATCTCGTACCTATACCATCCAAATATCCTTGTGTACCTACTTATGGTCACATCCTTAAAATAGTAAGTGTCTAGTCATGGCTACACTCTTTAAATGATTTGGTCATCCACTTGAGAGGCAAACTACATCGATCCTTGCATCACTTACGTGCGTTAGCTATATGATAACTCGTATGACCATTCCTCTGCTAGTGGTTAATGGAAAAATCCTGGTTTTCTATGTACTAGAACACTAGCCAATAGCTGACATTGGATCCCTTCCTCGATCCAATGTGGATCCCTTCAACGATCCTGGGTAGCTGACTAAGTACCCCATGAGCATCCTCACAATACCCCTTCTTATAAGTACACTAGAAAACACTCTAAGCACCAACAATCCCTTCGCGCACATATTCGAGCCCTTCCTCGCTCCATCTGTTTCCATTCATTATAGCAGAACCCTTCAACTTTCCACTTTCCATAATATAACCCTTCGATGTTCTATTCAGGAGTTCCTTTCCTCAAACCTATCCTCATTCCATTTTCCGTAGTAAAACCCTTCTTCGTTTTACTCACGAGCTTCCTTCCTCAAACTCCTCTTTGTTCCATTTACGATTGTGATTCCTTCATCTAATGACTGGGATAACTCACCCAAAATACCAATCAAGGACCTGCTAGCAAGGAGACTTCCAATACATCTTCAAAGCAAAGCATTTACTAAAGCATTTTTATTTTCAAATCAAATCTTCCATCTCCCTCTAAAACTCAAAATAGTTTTGTCCAATTAATTTATAAAACAGTTTTTTAAAATATTTCCCATCATTTTAAACCAACTAAAAATAATTTTAAGAAAACATCTTCTTATATAAGAAATCAAATCGTCATTTGAAATGGAAACTCTTTGTTTTAAAATATTTATAGAAACCAAAAATAGGTTTTGAAATACATATTTTTAAAATTCCATATAATGGGTCTCTCACTTATCCTTGATTCCTCAATGGTTTCCATCAAGCCTTTATTCACTAAAATCCTCCAACCATTGTTGCTCCCATGGAACCTCTTCACATTTCTTAGTCAAACAAGGTATATACAATTACAATATGTCAAACAACAAGCAACCGAGTGAACAAGTAAACAACCAAACAAATAACAACCAATCAAATCAAACAAACGATAAGTAAACAAACAATTAACTATAAGAAAACGAGATTAATCCAAACAAGCATGACATGAATTAATAGGTGAACATCAATCAAATAAGTAATCAATCACAGTAAAAAAAGTTATCAGTCATAAGAAATTAATTCAAACGAGCATAACATAAATTGATAAGTAGACATGGATAAATAAGCAACTAAATTATCTTAATTGCAATTGATTTAACAAACAATGATGCAATACAAATAATTCATCCAAAGTAAACGAATACAACTAACAAGGTGACTATCCTAAATACTAAAATGGCCAGTCCCTTCTTCACATCACAACTCTCTCTATGGAAGGGAATAACTTGACGTCCCTACAGCCCATTAGGGAAAATCGCATAAAATAGTCATAAAAGTAACATCGTCATTATGGGTATCGAGAAAATTCAAAACACATCTTACCCTAACGTATTACACTCCATGTTACAAAGTCCAATCTTATAGTTCTTAGTAAAAGTCCCAAATAAAACATCTTTTTAATAAAATACCTTTTTAACAAACACCTCCAAAATTTGTTATTAAATTGAATATTTTACCTATTCAACCATCTAATTTTCAAATTAGATCATTCTTATCTTAGTAAAATATTTTCTCAAGGTATTACAAAAATAGATATTTTTTAGTACACCATTTCGTAATAATATAACCAATTACATTCTCAAATATACAAATCTCAAAGTAGGTCTCTTTCAACCAAAAATCCTTACCTAATTTTTTTTTCTTTTCAAAACATCATTTGTCAAAGAGTGCCCTTTTAAGTAAAAATTCTTGCAACCAAAATCAGTTTCCAAACAAAATGTTTTTTGAAATCAAATACACTGCTAGATAAAATTTTCTCTGAAATAAATATTTTATCACATTCTTTACTTTAAAAAGATGCTTCTCAAAAATACCTCCATCAAACTATTTCCAAATATTTTTATCAGTAATATAATTTCTCAATTTAAAAATATTTCCATTATATATATTTCAGATACTCCTGTTAAGAAAATAATCCCTTCAAAATAAAACAACTTTTTATGGAAATAAACCTCTTGTAGAGTACCTTTAAAATAAATCTTCCTAAAATAATTTATTATTCATTGTAAAGAATGTTTTAACAAAATACCCTTTCCTTTAAAATAATGGGTCTCACTGGCTACACTCTAACAATGTATTTAAAAAAAACATTTTAAAATCTTTTACTATCGTTAAAATAGTTTTCCCTTTCAAAGCATCTTTTTGAACAAACACTCCTCAAACCTTCCAGTGTATATTTTAAAATATCTCTTAACCAAAAATACCCATTCCCAAAATGATCCTCAATAAGATATTTTTTACAAATGGTGACAACCCGGATTTTAATGTCTATTTATCGGGTGATTAACTGATGTAATTATTGGAATATTAGTTTGATTTGTCGAACTAATGAATTTCAGATATTCAAAATATCTGAATATATATATATATATAAATTGATTTGAAAACTATAATAAATATTGAATTATAAAAATCTCTGGGTATGAAATTCTCATAGAAATAAATAATAAACTTCATTGTTTAAATTAAGATAAAATAACCATAACTAAAAATACATAAATATATACAAACTTATCATTTTAAACAAATAAGACTTTTGGCCATTTAATATTTATTTATATATATGTGTGAAGGAAACTATGATTTGAAAATTTAAAAATAAAGTCTTCCGAAAATAATTACAATAAAATCTATCTTATTCACATTTAATTAAAATAAGCTCTACCTTATTAACATTTGATCTGGATATGTACATATATGGATGTAATCTAAGTAATAAAGTTTAAAGTGAAATCAATCTTATCAATACCTAATATAAGTATAAAATAAATGATAAATAAGTATATTAAAATTTTGATAGTTAAATTGTAAAAAGAAATAACATAAGTATTAATGTAAAATAAATGTCTCAAATAAATTTTAGTTATGTAAATATAGAAATAAACACTTAGTATAATACTTATATTAATGTGTATACAAGTGTGTACATAATAATAAAAAAAGAAGAAGATAAGATAAGCATAAGCTTGTAAAATAAGACAAAGGTAATTAATGATAGCACGCCTTAAATCTTTTCAGCCTCCAATTCGAAATATAAAAATCTCTGGCCAAGTATAAACAAATATTTTTAGTACATAAAATCTTGTACCTGTATACTTCAGCCTGTACAACTTTCTTTTTATATACATCATCTCTTCTTCATCTCGATTCAAAAAAAAAGAACTGAGATGAAATCATCAAAGCAAAACTTAAAAGCAATTGTAGTTTTCAAAACAAAACAAATTCCAGCAACTTCAATTCTGTTTTGAATACAAGATCCTCTCAACAACAAAAGATTTCAAATCAAAGAAGCAAAAGCAATTCAAGTTTTAAAGTTTTCAAAAGCTTTTACAAAGGTGCTCTGATCTTTATCATTTGTTTACAGGTGAGTAACATCGCAACTTTAGAAAGTTCAAGTATATATTTCGTTGAATGTTCATCTCTGAAAAATAGGATGCTTGTGAATATATTTTAAATAAATCCCTGTGTGTATATATTTGGATATGTTGATGTGTGCATGCTGTGTATTTGGATGTTTTTTTTTCTCTGATTCCAGGTTCTAGATCTAACCATAAATCAATGGCTCTTGATTTAATCTTTGTTAGTACTTAAGTCTAGAACAAATTATGTTTGTTATATCATAGATTTAAGTTTAGAAACTTGTTTAAGTTAAAATAAATTTGTATTGTCACTGGAAATAATAAATCAACACAGCAACTTAAAATAAGTCAAATTTCAATTTGAATATTTCATGGATTTAGGTATATGAACCAAATACTTAAACTATAACTTGATTTTAGAAGTTAAAATCACAATTTTTAGTAATAAGATAAGTGTGCAGTTCCGGGTGGGACTAAAAATGGTATACTGGAATTTTCTGATGATCTCTGTTGACTGGGAGGTCGGGATCTTCAGTATTGATGGAAGAGTGATCGAAGGTGATGGGAAAAATGCCTGATGGTGATGCATTTCACTATGGCGGCAGCGGTGATGGATTCTTGTCTGGAACCCTAGTTTCAACTGGGCTTGGTAAATTGATCACCCCGGTTTCACCAGTTGATCGAGTGCAATGAGATCTTGGATGATGGAAGTTTTAGGGTTGTCGAAGACGTGGCTGAAGTCGCTGGCACTCCGGTGGTCGGAGTGGTCGTTGGCAAGATGAGTTTGTCGAAGAAGTGGGTTCGGGGTAGCTTGTTTTCGTTTCGAGTCGAGTTAAGTGGTGCTGGGTGGTCGGAGCACTAGCGAGGGTTGTCGGCGATTGGACTAGAACCCGAGAATTGGTCGGAGGGGCGTCTGACCAACGTGCACGTGCACGCGTGCACGTTTGTGTCAGGTTTGAGCTTTGGCTGTGTATCAGTTTTGTTTTGAGAGGAAAAGATGAAGTTCTCTCAGGTGGGAACTTGGGAAAATAAGGATGTAACTCGAGTTGTTTCGAGGTTTTTGTGGGTGTGTTAGCAGAGTTGAATGTAAGTAAGCCTGTTAAAAAAAAGAGAAGAAAGAAAAGACTCGGGTTGGGTGTGGAATTGCATGAGATTTACTCGGGTAAAAATGTTAGGATTTTCAAGTTTAAAGTTAAAAGCAAACAAATCAACTTTGAACCAATTTCTTAAAAACTAATTCTTTTAGATAATGATGTTATTTAAAAAATTTGATTTGTTAAGTAGTAATTAAGAAGATGAAGTGATTATCATCAATCAAACTTAAGAACTTATGTTAATGATTTTAATTCCTAAGCTTATAAAATTCTAATGATAATTAAGAAAGTAATTAGGATAAATGGCTTATCTTAAAGGTAAATCAAGGTCTTGAAAATTTATGATTAATTAAATTAATGAAGAGAAATTAATTAATTAATGATTAAGGATTAATTAATTGGGAAATAAATTAATTAGAGATTAATTAATTAGAAATTAGGGATTTATTAATTAGAGATTAATTACTTAAATGATTATTACTTAATGTAAGTAATTTAAAGATTTATTTGTTAAGGGTTGATTAATTTAATTAATAATTAAAGGTTAATTAATTGAGGATAATTAACCAATGGGATAATTGCTTGATGAAGTAATTAGGGGATAATTAATTACTTGATGTAAGTAATTAAAGGGTTAATTTGTTAATGTAATAAATTAATCAATGGTCAATTAATGTGATTAATTAAGAGATAATTAAGTAATTGAGGATAATTACTTAAGATGGATAATTAAGGATGATTAATTAATTTTATTAATAAATAAAAGTAATTAGTGGTTAATTAATGGAAGTAATTTGAGGATAATTATTTAATGAAAGTAATTAAAGGTTAATTTGAATGATTAAATGATTAAAGAATAATTAATTAATTTCAATAATTAATTAAATGTTTTAATTAATGTTAATTAAGAAATATTTATAAAAGTAATTAATTTAGTTCATGTTAATTAAATTAATTAGAAATGGACTAATTAATATTGCTTATGGATGATTGAATTGTATTGAAGGATTGGATTAATATCTAGTCTGATAATTTGTGATATACTATGATATGATATGATTGGTTTGAACTGTGATAATGTGGGTTATCTATCGATGATAAACTGTTGTGTGAATGTGACACCCTGTATTTAAAATTAAATTGAATTCACTTAAACAACTTGGATTTAGGATGATATTGGAATCGAAGAGACCGGAGTCGGGTATTAGCAATATCTGAAACCACTTCGATTAGTAATCTATATAGATTTGGTTTGTAAATTAAATAGGCTGGAATGGAATACATTAAGTAAACTGGACCATTTAAACTAAGTAAGGGTACTTAGGGGTTGATTTGTGGAAATAAGTGTTGACTATAGCAAGTTGTGAACTTGTAGTGAAGTACGAGTTACCCCGGGTTTTAAATAAGTTTTATGTATTAGTATTTCAAATTATATGGGTTTACTCATGCTGGTTTCCAGCCTGACCCGGGTGTTACTTTGATGTAATGCTCGGGTCAGACCGAGTATTACAGATTTCAGGTAAGGACGTTCTGGAGCTCAGGAGGCGAGCTGGATGGCAGGAACGTATGGAGTGTATTCTGCTGTGATACATTGTTATTTATCTGGGACATGTTGATTTGTATATGTCCAGTGTTTGAGTATGTGTGTAACTCTGGTGTATAAAAATGTAATCAACTGATACAGTATTCTTTTGTATAACTGTTATTATTTGATATTATATTTTGATCCGCTGCGAATGTGAGATTCTGTGATTTGTTTTCTGTTTCTTCTTCTATCTCTTTCTTCTTTTCCTAACTATCTGGAATTTTCGGGATCGAAAATTCCGGGTCGTTACACTTGGTATCAGAGCGAGGTTAAGCGAAAACCTTGGCTCTGGTGGGTTTACTCATCAGAGATAGGGTTATTATTACCCTAGGATGAGTTGCGTGTATATATGAGAGGGCGTACTTGTTATTTTCTTATATAAAGATTTTAAATGATTTCAAAGATAAATGATTTTATATAAGAATATATTTTGATATATAAAGCAATATTTCTTTCTAATAAATATTAAGGTAATTGGTTGTTCAATTATTGGAATTAAATTAAGTGGTAATAGAAATATAACCAAATTGAAAAGGGTTCAAACTGAAATTAAATCTTGACTTTGGGAAAAGTGTCAAAATAAGATAATATTGAATTACTTTTCAAATACGATAATCTTGGTTGTTATCATAAATGATTAATAAGATGTGTATTAATGAGTAAGCAAAATGAAATGTTTTAAGGAAGTAAAACATCTGGACAAGTATGACTTATAAGTTGAAATTGGAAATAATCTAAATTGTGAAATTTTACAAACCTATGTCTAGAAACATTTGA
Source organism: Allium fistulosum (assembly GCA_030737815.1). Taxonomy (NCBI): domain Eukaryota; kingdom Viridiplantae; phylum Streptophyta; class Magnoliopsida; order Asparagales; family Amaryllidaceae; genus Allium; species Allium fistulosum. The sequence continues at coordinate 368,004,184 of CM060902.1, read as the reverse complement.
ATTGTTTCAAAATGATAAGAGAAATTTGTTTTGAATTAAAAATCAAAAGTGATGAAGAAATAATAAATAATATTATTCAATGTATTTAAATAATAGGGTCATATTTCAAACAAGTGTTGTTTGAAAATTTATAGGAATTTGTTTTGATTTAAAACCAAAGGTGGTTTAAATTTTTAAGGTGTAACTTAGTGTACAAAGGAAATAATATGTATATATGAGGAATATACATGATATTAAAGATGGTTTGAAGTAAACTCTAAATGTTGAGTTTTAAATTTGGAATGGGATGTGGTACCCAAAGTGATAAGTTTTTGAACTTATAAGATTATTAATGTGAAGTTTAAAATTTGAAGTGGGAATTCAAATTTGAGTAAGTTTGACAAGATTAAATTGAATTTAACTTAAAGGAAGTTAAATAAGTTTGGAATAAACAACCTGAATTGGAAATTTCAAGATGAAATTGGGATTTAACTTAGGAAAGTTAAATGGGTTGATTTGGTAGCGAATTATATGTGATCTCAAATAGGTTTGAGATCTGGAATGGGTAGTGGATGATGAATGTTTTAAATAAATTGGATGATAGATTGAGGTAATATCTATTCCATTATTGGAATTAAATGGAATTAAACTTTAATTTGAAATTTCTTAAGTAATTTTGATTTTAAAGATAAAAATTAAACCTGAGAAAATGAGATCACTTTGAACATTAAGATTTGAATGTTTAAAATGAACATGTAAACTGAAATGGTTAAGGAAGGGTTCCAAGATTTAATTTGGGTAATAAATTGAATTTCAAAGATTAAATTGTTTAAAAGGGGTTTGAATTATTATTTGAACCTAAAAATAAGTTTATGTAGAAGTAAAGGTAAATTAAAATGGAATTTTGAAATTTGAACTCAGAATTAAATGGTCAGGCTGTTAAATTAAAAGTAAAGGTAAATTTGATTTATGGGATTAAATCAACATTTGAAATAATAACTCGAATTTATATAATTCGAGATGGTTTAAATTTGAAATTTAAATTGAATTGGTCCAAATGGAATTCGATTTGAATTAATTGGAATTATGATTGAAAATGGATAGGTTTAAAAATTCAAATGGAAAATTTGAATTATATTAATTTGAAATGAAAATGAAGTAGAATGAGTTCAAATTCAAATGGGAGTTGGGATTAATTCAATTGGAATGAATTGAAATTGGTCCAATTTGAAATTTATTTGAATAATTTGGAATTGTAATTAAAGTTGAATATGTTTAAAATCAAATGGAATTTGATTTAAATTGGGAAAGAAATCAGGATTAATTCAACTTGACTTGGGGTTAAATCAATTTCAATGGAAATTGAAGATTATTCAAATTGGAATTGAGTCAATTTAAATGGAAGTGAAATTTAAATTAAATTGATGGGAATGAAGATTGGAAGTTGAACAGTTTGGCTCTAGACTATTTTCAAAATAATTTGGTTTAATATAAACCTATTTTTCCAAGCTACTTACTATACAATCTTTCTTTTTAAAGCCAAACTATTTTATACTTATTTTACAATTATCTTTGGAACAAATTACTATTTTTCAACTATTTTATAATTAATTCCTATTTTACAACTATTTTACAATTATCTAAATATTCTATAACTATTTAACTGTTTTCCAACTATTTTACAATTACTTAACTATTTTACGGCTATTTACAAACTAATAATTATTTTTCAACTATTTATCTATTTTTAAAATTTTCAAGCTATTTTCTAAATATAAATTGGTCAGAGATCAAACTGTTATTGATTAAATACCCAATTGAGATAAGAATTGAGTGATAATCCAAATGGGGATTAAGGTAAATGTGGATAAGTGAATAAGATCAAAGTGATGATGAATAGAAAGGAAATTGATTTAACTGATAATCAATGAAGATAAATACGTAGGATGTACGTATATTATTCTATTCGCATAGTGATTTGATCCAGATTCGAGCACAGGATTTCGAGATAGTATTATCGATCCGAGTTGGGATTTTTCGCTCGATTTTCGACGGCGAACCTGGATATGGATTTTTGATTGGTTCTGGATATCCTCTATCATAGTTGTGACTATGCAAGGAGAATGATGGTTTCTGATCAAGAAACCAGATCTGAGTCCGCACTAGGATGTCGGGTGGACGATACTAGTTCGGAAGTGAAATTGTGTGATCGAGTGAGCGATCAGGTTGATATAGCGTACGGATAATATGTGTACATCGTACGGGTTTGAATGAAATTGTTACTGGGAATTTGTGGATAATAATTGTGAAATGGTTTTTGAAATGAAAGGTATATTTCGTGAAATATATGATAAAGTAAAATGGAAATTGGATGTTTCGATAATAAAAATTTACTTTATGGAAGTAAGTAAATTGGTAAGTGACTTTATAGAGTAATCAAATTTGAATATTTGATTTGGAATAAACAAAGTTACGTATCTTTGTTATATATATATGATAAAACTTCCCTTGTTGAATCTTTTGCCAGAAGAAAAGGGTTTTGGAAGTATTTGAAGTATAGAAAGGGAATTTATACAAGTTTGAAGTGATCCTAAGATTTTTAAAGTTATATATATATATGTATGTATATATGTATATATATGTAAAGGATCTTTTGAAAATGATTTTGGAAAAAGGTTTTTGGAACCTATGGATTTGAAAAGGCTTTTGATTTTGTGGAAAATCAAATTTGGAATTTGGAAAGCCTAGTTTGTGAATTATCGATTTTGGGAATCGATTTTGTAAAGGAGATTTATATGAGATTCATACTAGGTGTATGATTTGGAAAATACTATATGTGTATAGTATAAAGTGTTTTGAGATTGGCTCTGGGGAAAAAGGCGCTCCCTTGAAATGAACTTCTCAAGAGTGCCACAGGGTGGCACTGCCTTGAGCCTCTAAGGGGGAGGTTCTAAAGTTGATCCTGTAAGGAGTCCGGACAAAACTAGTTCCTGAGGATTATTGTGTAGCGAAAGTCGAGGGGCTGGTGCCTACAAAGGCATTTTGGTTATGCTGTGACGACAGTGTAACTCGATGTCACTGCGATCTACTGCAGACCATAGCGAAAGTCGTGTGTGCCGCTGAGAGCCAACAATCTACGTTTGATTTTATATCGGTAGACTGCGACACTATGGTAACATAGCGAAAGTCGTGTGAGCCGCTGAGAGCCAACAGTCTACGTTTGATTTTATATCGGTAGACTGCGACCTATGTAAGAGTGGAGAAGTTTCATTTTGACAGCGAAAATCGTGTGTGCCGCTGAGAGCCAACAGTTACATGGACTTTTGCTGTGACGGGAACGTAACCCTGGAATGTAACTGCGATCTGTTGTGGGTTCCATGGCGTAATCGAGGGGCGTAGAGACCTACAGTTACATGGACTTTTGCTGCGATGGCAACGTAACCCAGGATGTAACTGTGACCATGGATGGGGGTGATGATTTCCAGAGCATTTTCACCAAGGATATTTCCTCTATTTTCGAAACTGTTTTCTATATAAAATTATTTTTCAAAATATTTTCACTGGATGTTGGAAACGGGTCTGCCAAGCACTTATAGGTTTTCACTCGTACGCCTGATCAACGTATGACCGAATTTTTGTGAGGACAAGGATGGACTTGTCGAAACATCGAGTTATAAAAGTATTTTTATAAAAACTATTTTAGTAATATTATATAGATTTTTAAAGTGATTTAAAAATGATTAAAGAATATTTATCTGATTTTAAGCATTTTCAATAAATCTGGTTTCGTTCCTTTTCGAGGATGAAAAGTTCTAAAGGGGGAGGAATGTGACAACCCGGATTTTAATGTCTATTTATCGGGTGATTAACTAATGTAATTATTGGAATATTAGTTTGCTTTGTCGAACTAATTAATTTCAGATATTCAAAATATCTGAATATATATATATATATATATTGATTTGAAAACTATAATAAATATTGAATTATAAAAATCTCTGGGTATGAAAATCTCATAGAAATAAATAATAAACTTCATTGTTTAAATTAAGATAAAATAACCATAACTAAAAATACATAAATATATATAGATAAATATAGATAAATTATCATTTTAAACAAATAAGACTTTTGGCCATTTACTATTTATTTATATATATGTGTGAAGGAAACTATGATTTGAAAATTTAAAAATAAAGTCTTCCGAAAATAATTACAATAAAATCTATCTTATTCACATTTAATTAAAATAAGCTCTACCTTATTAACATTTGATCTGGATATGTACATATATGGATGTAATCTAAGTAATAAAGTTTAAAGTGAAATCAATCTTATCAATACCTAATATAAGTATAAAATAAATGATAAATAAGTATATTAAAATTTCGATAGTTAAATTGTAAAAAGAAATAACATAAGTATTAATGTAAAATAAATGTCTCAAATAAATTTTAGTTATGTAAATATAGAAATAAACACTTAGTATAATACTTATATTAATGTGTATACAAGTGTGTACATAATAATAATAATAAAAAGATAAGATAAGCATAAGCTTGTAAAATAAGACAAAGGTAATTAATGATAGCACGCCTTAAATCTTTTCAGCCTCCAATTCGAAATATAAAAATCTCTGGCCAAGTATAAACAAATATTTTTAGTACATAAAATCTTGTACCTGTATACTTCAGCCTGTACAACTTTCTTTTTATATACATCATCTCTTCTTCATCTCGATTCAAAAAAAAAGAGCTGAGATGAAATCATCAAAGCAAAACTTAAAAGCAATTGTAGTTTTCAAAACAAAAAAAATTCCAGCAACTTCAATTCTGTTTTGAATATAAGATCCTCTCAACAACAAAAGATTTCAAATCAAAGAAGCAAAAGCAATTCAGGTTTTAAAGTTTTCAAAAGCTTTTACAAAGGTGCTTTTGTTTACAGGTGAGTAACATCACAACTTTAGAAAGTTCAAGTATATATTTTGTTGAATGTTCATCTCTGAAAAATAAGATGCTTGTGAATATATTTTAAATAAATCCCTGTGTGTATATATTTGGATATGTTGATGTGTGCATGTTGTGTATTTGGATGTTTTTTTTTCTCTGATTCCAGTTTCCAGGTTCTAGATCTAACCATAAATCAATGGCTCTTGATTTAATCTTTGTTAGTACTTAAGTCTAGAACAAATTATGTTTGTTATATCATAGATTTAAGTTTAGAAACTTGTTTAAGTTAAAATAAATTTGTATTGTCACTGGAAATAGTAAATCAACACAGCAACTTAAAATAAGTCAAATTTCAATTTGAATATTTCATGGATTTAGGTATATGAACCAAATACTTAAACTATAACTTGATTTTAGAAGTTAAAATCACAATTTTTAGTAATAAGATAAGTGTGCAGTTCCGGGTGGGAATAAAAATGGTATACTGGAATTTTCTGATGATCTCTGTTGACTGGGAGGTAGGGATCTTCAGTATTGATGGAAGAGTGATCGAAGGTGATGGGAAAAATGCCTGATGGTGATGCATTTCACTATGGCGGCAGCGGTGATGGATTCTTGTCTGGAACCCTAGTTTCAACTGGGCTTGGTAAATTGATCACCCCGGTTTCACCATTTGATCGAGTGCAATGAGATCTTGGATGATGGAAGTTTTAGGGTTGTCGAAGACGTGGCTGAAGTCGCTGGCACTCCGGTGGTCGGAGTGGTCGTTGGCAAGACGAGTTTGTCGAAGAAGTGGGTTCGGGGTAGCTTGTTTTCGTTTCGAGTCGAGTTAAGTGGTGCTGGGTGGTCGGAGCACTAGCGAGGGTTGTCGGCGACTAGACTAGAACCCGAGAATTGGTCGGAGGGGCGTCTGACCAACGTGCACGTGCACGCGTGCACGTTTGTGTCAGGTTTGAGCTTTGGCTGTGTATCAGTTTTGTTTCGAGAGGAGAAGATGAAGTTCTCTCAGGTGGGAACTCGGGAAAATGAGGATGTAACTCGAGTTGTTTCGAGGTTTTTGTGGGTGTGTTAGCAGAGTTGAATGTAAGTAAGCCTGTTAAAAAAAAGAGAAGAAAGAAAGGACTCGGGTTGGGTGTGGAATTGCACGAGATTTACTCGGGTAAAAATGTTAGGATTTTCAAGTTTAAAGTTAAAAGCAAAAAAATCAACTTTGAACCAATTTCTTAAAAACTAATTCTTTTAGATAATGATGTTATTTAAAAATTTTGATTTGTTAAGTAGTAATTAAGAAGATGAAGTGATTATCATCAATCAAACTTAAGAACTTATGTTAATGATTTTAATTCCTAAGCTTATAAAATTCTAATGATAATTAAGAAAGTAATTAAGATAAATGGCTTATCTTAAAGGTAAATCAAGGTCTTGAAAATTTATGATTAATTAAATTAATGAAGAGAAATTAATTAATTAATGATTAAGGATTAATTAATTGGGAAATAAATTAATTAGAGATTAATTAATTAGAAATTAGGGATTTATTAATTAGAGATTAATTACTTAAATGATTATTACTTAATGTAAGTAATTTAAGGATTTATTTGTTAAGGGTTGATTAATTTAATTAATAATTAAAGGTTAATTAATTGAGGATAATTAACCAATGGGATAATTGCTTGATGAAGTAATTAGGGGATAATTAATTACTTGATGTAAGTAATTAAAGGGTTAATTTGTTAATGTAATAAATTAATCAAAGGTCAATTAATGTGATTAATTAAGAGATAATTAAGTAATTGAGGATAATTACTTAAGATGGATAATTAAGGATGATTAATTAATTTTATTAATAAATAAAAGTAATTAGTAGTTAATTAATGGAAGTAATTTGAGGATAATTATTTAATGAAAGTAATTAAAGGTTAATTTGAATGATTAAATGATTAAAGAATAATTAATTAATTTCAATAATTAATTAAATGTTTTAATTAATGTTAATTAATCAGGATTTATAAAAGTAATTAATTTACTTCATGTTAATTAAATTAATTAGAAATAGACTAATTAATCTTGCTTATGGATGATTGAATTGTATTGAAGGATTGGATTAATATCTAGTCTGATAATTTGTGATATACTATGATATGATATGATTGGTTTGAACTGTGATAATGTGGGTTATCTATCGATGATAAATTGCTGTGTGAATGTGACACCCTGTATTTAAAATTAAAATGAATTCACTTAAACAACTTGGATTTAGGATGATATTGGAATCGAAGAGACCGGAGTCGGGTATTAGCAATATCCGAAACCACTTCGATTAGTAATCTATATTGATTTGATTTGTAAATTAAATAGGCTGGAATGGAATACATTAAGTAAACTGGACCATTTAAACTAAGTAAGGGTACTTAGGGGTTGATTTGTGGAAATAAGTGTTGACTATAGCAAGTTGTGAACTTGTAGTGAAGTACGAGTTACCCCGGGTTTTAAATAAGTTTTATGTATTAGTATTTCAAATTATATGGGTTTACTCACGCTGGTTTCTAGCCTGACCCGGGTGTTACTTTGATGTAATGCACGGGTCAGACCGAGTATTACAGATTTCAGGTAAGGACGTTCTGGAGCTCAGGAGGCGAGCTGGATGGCAGGAACGTATGGAGTGTATTCTGATGTGATACATTGTTATTTATCTGGGACATGTTGATTTGTATATGTCCAGTGTTTGAGTATGTGTGTAACTCTGGTGTATAAAAATGTAATCAACTGATACAGTTCTTTTGTATAACTGTTATTATTTGATATTATATTTTGATCCACTGCGAATGTGAGATTCTGTGATTTGTTTTCTGTTTCTTCTTCTATCTCTTTCTTCTTTTCCTAACTATCTGGAATTTTCGGGATCAAAAATTCCGGGTCGTTACACAAAGTATTCTGAATACAAATTACTTTTCAACGTATACACTTTTTTTAAAAGATGTTTCCAAATTGAAACAATTTTAGGTAAGAAGTTCTCATTAAAAAAATTATTTCAAAATAAAATATTTTCAACCAAAATATCCTTTCATAAAATATTTTCAAATATAACACTTTCTAATAAAAATTCTCTTTCCATATATAAAAGCTTCCTGTATTAAAAAGTGTTCCCAAACGTTAGCCCATTATAAAAATACTTTCCAAAAATGTTTTAAAAACAAACAAATTTTTCCACACTATAATGTTTACTCAATGGCTAAATTTAGTTTCCAATATCTAATTAAAACACTTTTTACTGAACTACTTCCAAATAAAATATTTTTAAAATATTTACTCTTTCTTATAAAAATATCTTCGTAAAAATATTATATTTAACCAAATTAAATACTTTATTTTTCAACAAAAATCTTAACAAACCACTTTTTGTCAAAAAGAAAATTTTATCCTTTTTGTATAATATCACTAAAATAAAAAATGTATACTTTATAAATTTTCCAAATAAATATTATATACTGAAAAATAAAAGTGATTCCATCTTACTAAGGTCAAGCTTCAATCAATTCAATACCAGGAGTGTGTCGCTGAGATTTATAACCAACACTTAATCCCTCTTATAAGTGTTCATCATACCTCACTCCTACTTTATTTATTTTCCATACAACGGTCATCGTAAATAATGAACATTTTAGGGTGAGGTAACAGTGGACAAACAACCCAGACACACAAAGCATACAACTATTATGCAAACGCTTTCTCATTTTTACACTAACCTAACCTAAGGTATGAAGTAAACTACCTTAATCAATTCAAACCAACCCAAAGATCAGGGTGTCACAATACCTTTACTTTGATACCAAATGTGATGACCCACTATAGTTAACATCTAAAAATAATTATAAATGTCTTTAGAATACACTTACAACCAATTTCAAATGTTTAAAGATAATGGACCATGAATATAAAATTAAAAATATAAAACAATGAATAAAAAGGGAAACGTCATAAAGGAATTTAAAACATCAATGTATACATATACATACATATCATTTTAACAATCAAATGTCACTCAAATTTCATGCAATAATAAATATACGCATTTTAATAAAAAAAATTATTAAAACAACAACCGTGTAATTACGATGCAAGAGATACACTGATCTACCCGCAGATATGGCTCCTCCCAGACCCTTTGCTCCCTTCTTTTTTTTCACCAACAAACTTACAAACACACATATATATAGAATAAAGGGGAAAATGTGTCAACTATTTTTGGATTGCGCCTTATCCTATATATATATATATATATATATATATATTTATTACAGCCATAGGCTCGATAGCTATTGCATAGGAAAAAAAGCTGCCTACGTGCCCCTTTTAGGGATCAAGCCCACGTAGTTCTATTTCTTGCTCTTCTAATGCATCCAATTACTTGTTAGTACATAACAACCATAACAGCCATGCAACCATCTCATCTAATGCAAACAATACAAGCAGAAAATAGTATTCCTACTCATCCATCGCAACTAATCATTATTTTGGGGCAATAACAAAAATAAATTATGGCCATAACACACAAACAACTTTCAATGTCTACCATAATCATCAAATAAGGAAAACAACATAAATATACATACTTATGTACTAGTCATCGGCTATAGTAATATATCATTAACGTAAGTACAAGTCATCAAATGTGTGCTAATCCAAACAATATTAATAACACACCATCCATCATCAAATAACCATTATTAACTACTCATCTTTTTGTAGCAATAATGGTAAAATATCACACACTCATCAAAATGCGATACCGTTATCAAAATTCAAATATATGTGATAATTACAACCAACAATCAATCACACATTCAACAACCATCCAAATAATATATTTGCATCTATTATTCTCTTCAGTATAAAATCGTTTTATAATTGCCTATTATAAAGCCATATTTATTTATTCGTCCCAAAAGCAATAATAATACATTTTTAAATGATAACATACTCTTTAAATTCTTTATTGTACTTCTATTTCTACAAATAATTCTAAACATCACAATTTAAATTATAGATAATAATCTTCATCAAACCACTTTATAAAATCATAATATTACTATTTTACATCAAAATAATAACATGTATTAAAACCTCTTTAATACTTTTCAAAATCAATTCATTACTATTTATTCTAGAAAAACGAATTTTATTTTTTTATTTTAAATCATCGAAACTCGTTTTTATTTCTATTTATTTCGAAGTAGTAACTATTTTATCGAAAAATATATTTGGAAAACATTTCTTTATTATTGTATTTTGTTGTTGTTGTTGTTATCCAAAAATGCCTTTTATTTTTTAAATCAAACAATAATAGCATTTCTTACCATAATTATCGTAAAATCAATCATTTCGTCATTTACACAAAGCAACACTATTTTCGTCGAAATCCTTATTATTATTTAAAATATTATTCTATTTTATAAATAATAAACCTCCCAAATATCAAATTAAAATATAATTTCAGTTACTATTTATGTGTTTCCCTAGAAATTCACAAATAATAACCTTATTCAGTTCCATACTTTAATTTCGGTAACGTTCGTTAAACCATTGTTATCTATAGAAACCATTCAAAATATGTAAATAACCTTGTTTATCATTTATTTATATAAATTTTCCATTATTATCCATTTTATTTCAATTATTTATTTCCAGTATATATTTTATAATTTAAAATTCAATTAAATAAATTAAACAGTTCATACCAACATGCTTTTTCTACCAACCTCTAAACTCGGCAAACCTAATGCCAAATCATTCAGAATTCCGACATGTGTCAAATGGAAGAAACCACACATGAATCAGAGTTCGCATGCAAAGCATACGAAGGTTAGAAATTTCGAAAGATAAATTAACAATTAACAAAAGAAGGGGGTCTTATCGACAAATTATTCTTCTTCCCGATCGTTCCATGCCACGTCGAGCACCCTGACTCCATCTTTTACCGACACAGAAGGCCCTTAGACTAACATTGACCGCTACCACTCGAACCCCCAGCACCCTCGCGGTCATTTACAATGCCTCCGACCACCCTTCTAGACTTCGTGATCCTACCTCCGTCGCCCAAACCGAGCCAGCCGTCGCCACTAGGGTTGAAATCGTAATCTAATTATTGTTGCTGCCTCATCGACAAGTAGCATGATGCAACCGTATAGATCTTCTCAACATCGTCTCGCCTTCACCCCAGCATCATCTGCATCGACCATAATTGCCTCTTCGTCAATAATCAGTATGGATGGCTATGGTTCACCCAACAACTCTAGAGTTTTCGAAGAATGTTCAGGCCATTCAGGATTGAATTTCGCCAAACGAACACCACTACTGCACTCGCATCGTCGTACCATATTAAACAATATATCATATGGTATACTTTTGAATTGATTTGTGACTCGTTGTAATTTTATAATTAGTTAAAGTAATTAAGGAAAATATTCAATAGCATAGGAGATTCTGATTTGAAAAGAAAGAGTGCATCTAAAAGAAACGAAGAGAAATAGTGATGGAGGCTGCCAGGGTTTCTCTATAACAGTATATTTACAGGGAAAAAGGAGAACTGTTGGGCCAAAGCGGTCACAGAGGCCGGAAAACCCATTTTTGCCACCGAATGAAAATATATTATGTTATATGTATACATACATACATACATACATAAATACGTTCTGGATATTTCTAAATATTGGAACTGGGTCAGCCCTTAGTGGAAGTTATGGATGATTTTTTTAAAAATTCCCTTATTGGGTCTTTAATCGGCCTCTGAAGTCTAGTTTATCTAGAACTTTTCTAAATATTATTTAAGTAAAATCTTTTATTTTATTTAAATTTATAAATATATAGTTTTATTTAATTTATGTGTTGATACTCACACACGTATATCAAATACACATGTATAAGTATTGCATGTATAACATATCAACCCATGCAAGGTATAACATTCAAATGTATAGATGCTGAGATTTACATCACAACAAATACGTTAGCCCATCCAATATGCAAGTATATACGGTCCAAATATATGTATGTAAGTATATAATATTATTTATATAAGTATTATATATATTTTCATTTAAATAATTTTACATAAGTACATAAATATAATTATATATAAGTTCATATATTTATATATATAATCATATGAATAAGATATTAATATTACATACATATTATTATAATAGATTTATTTAAATATAAATAAATTATCAATAAACATTAAGTTAATTTAAAAAAACATGAGTAATGAATATATACATATATTATTATTTTTATTCTAAATATATACACGCATATAAATATATGTATAATAAAATATGTGTGTGTGTATATATATATAAATTAATAAAATACATGAAACAATTTTTTAAATATAAAAGTCAAGGCCTTACAAACTACAACTAAGAAAATAATTTATTTAATTAATTTTAATATACATTTAATTAAATATCCATTTGAAAATTAATACAATATTAATTAAAAATTAATTTCAAAACTTTATTTTAAATTTTAAATTCTAGAAAATCCTAAATGATACTTTATACTTTGAAAAAAATTTCCATAATTTTGTTGTTTTAAAATAATTTTAAAATGATTTTTCTCTTTTCGGCCAACATTAAATAATTAATTTAATAAAAATTAATTAATTTTTTTTCCGAGAGCTTCTTTATTCTTAGTATATTTTATAATATATGAAATATAATTTTCATAATATGTTTGAATTAGTATAATATATTTATGTAATAAATTGATTTAAATAAAATTAAATATTAATAAAATATTAATAAAAAATATTTTAACATGGTCGGAAATTATCATATCTTTAATTATTTGGATATAAAATTATATGACTTTTTTTATTAAACTTTGATGTTGTACTTAATTATAAACTATATATTGTAATTAAATAATATATATTAATTTAATAAAATATAATAAATTATATTTTTTATTCAGAGTTGTACTAACTTGATGTATATTTAATAAAAAAGTTTTATTTTTTTATTTTAAATGTATATATGCATGCATACAACCATACAACATTGTGACAACATTACTTGCATATCAGAATCACCACCTAACTACTTATGTATATATATATATATATATACGTATATAATACATCATAATCGAGAATGAATAACTATATTTTGATTAGAAACATACCTTAATCCCAATGCCTTGAAGTACACCTTGAAAGATGTATTCTACCCCTTGAAACTATTTTCGATTCAACAGATAACTAGTCTTTGAACCGTTTACCACCGTCTATCGGATAGCGACCGAATTAACTTGATTTGAACTTGATGAGATGGAGAGAGACCAGTAGGGATTTCAGCCAGCAAGCTCAAAGGAGGAGGAAAAAATGATTTAAATATAATTAGGTTAGAGTTCCTTATATAGTGGATGGAAAGGATAGAAGTGTGGACCTAATCTCATACTAATTCTCCTTTAATCCAAGCCATCCAAAATCAAGCCCTATCAAACCTAATTTGAGCCACCTATACCTATGTTTGCTATTGAAAATATCAAGCCCTATGATGGGCCTTAAACCCATTTAAGCCCAAATAAAATATTATACAATCCAATCTAATTTAATCGCTTAGCGATATCGTATTTTGATTGATATATTTATAATTGTTATAAATATAACTAATAAAATCTACTCATCAAATCATAATCAAATTTTATAATTAATATTTTAAATATTAATTAGTTTAATTAATTTATAATAATTATAAATTAATTAAATCGTTTGATCAAAGGAAAAATTCATCGTTTCGGTTGTGTGACTCGTAAGGTGTAAATCCGGTCAGCAATTAATATCGAACTATTCGAATATTAACGTTCACATGTCACTTAGCAGGTGGTGTGACTTTTTGGCCAAATTTATCATTTAATTGGTTTTGGTAAAATCCAATTTTACTTTATTAAATGTTACCCGATTGTGACTTTTATTTACGCTAATTTTCTTCGTCAAAAGTATATCTCTTTGGACTTATGGAATTTGGTGGTTAAAATGCCAATATCATCCACATCAACTATATGGTCCAAATACAAAGTCTTTGGGTTAATAATAACAATTATTATTAACCGAAATGCTTTAGCTAGAGACTATGATTTTGAGTTGGCTTGAGTTAACCATGATACTAACCCTATATATTCAAGGAGATGATTCCTCCCTCGAATAGTGCTTCACTTCCAATACTTCCACTCGATCCGACTATAGCACTTGATGGACGCCATCCTATGATTTAACTATAATCAAAATGGAGCTTTTATATTATAGATCGATAATATTCTCAAGTCGAGAGAACTGTGTAAATCAGTCACATCGATATTTTCTGTTTGACCTTACATATTAACCAACAGAAAACTATCGAGTGAGTCATTCCATAGCTATCCAATAACTATCTGTATGCAATCCATTAATGCCTTTAGTAGCCATGAGTAATATACTGCCTAACATTTGGAGAGTGTTACATACTCTAGTATCAACGGATGCATCGATATCCAGTCTCGATGCATCTTGACTGGGAATATTTAAAATGGTATATTTATTTTCATTAGGATAAATTACTCACCGTTACAACGCTTTGTAACTACAATCATAAAACATATCATTTATGGATTTTCTATTTGTTAACCCGCCTTTTGACAAGGCCGTGAACAGACGGATTTAACTAAAATCAATAGTGTTTCCCGGTTACAAGATGATAGTTGCAGAAGATATGATTGGACTAGAACGAGTATTGGGTTAGGAAAGGATTGGAGGTATGAAGACTAGTGTGGCCGGGTCAAAGGTGGAAAGTCACGAGTGGCTCGGCCTGAGTGGGTTGGCAGATGTGGCTCGGTGTTGGTCTGGATCGGTTGTGCTAGAGTGGACCGGCATAAGGTAGTGGTTCGGCATGCTGTGGATCGGTCAGGCATAGACACTGGGTCGGTGTTGTGAAGGCTTTGGGTCGGTAGGAAGGGGTTCGGTCATGATGGAGTGGATCGGCAGTGGAGTGGGGAGTGGCCTGGTGTTGGAGTATGGATATGGTTTGGTCAAGGTGGGTCGGCATAAGTCATTCGGCATTAGTGGTTCAGCCTCGATGGGATCGGCCTTGGTGGACTGGTTATATGGGATCGGCGTTGGTGGTTCGGCCTCGATGGGATCGGCCTTGGTGGTTCGTCATGTTCTGGTTTGGTCATGCTGAAGTGGCTTGGTCTTGATGATGTGGCTCGGCAGGATGGTGTGGGTCGGTAGGACGAAGTGGATCGGCATGTTGGAGTGGCTTGGGTTCAGTATAGGATTATATAGGGTCGGCCGCTACTTTGCTTCGAGTCTTGGATAGGCCTGCTTCGAGTCATGCTCGAGGGATACCGGGTCGACGTATTACGAACTCGGGGTCGGTCGTGGTGTTTGAGGTTTGGGTCGGCTATGGCATTGGTGGGCCCGGACCACTCAGGAAGCCCAATAACTCAGGTTTTGCCTATAAATACAGCATGGGGGCTTCAGAAAGAGGGATCTTCATTCTGTTTCCCTTCATCTTCTCCTCTAAGGCTACTTCGCCATTATTGTTCTAAAAACTCTGGATTGTAACTGTAATTGATTCTCATATCAATAAAAAGGAAATTTCTGGAGTGGACGTAGGCCGGAGTCAGCCGAACCACTATAAATCCTTTGTTATTATTGCTTTCTTTTTGAGTTTTACTGTTCTTCATATTCATACTCTCTACATACATTCTATCTGTGATCTGTGACTGTGGTTTGGTGCTTTCATCTGGATTTGGGTGTTGGTGACCAAATTTGGCGCTAACATTTTGGTGCTTTCACCGAGAAAGCTAGCACTCAGGGATTCAAAAGCTAAGATTTTGGAATTGAAGGATTAGGAACTTGGATTCTGGATACTATGGCAAAGCAATCAACCAGGAATATAGGAGTACGTGGTGAGGAGTATGTGCCGGAATTCCCTCGAGGACCTGGAGGGCAGTTAGAAAATGGAGATAGGGGGCAACCCTTGGTAGGTAACACTGGATTAGCTGACATTATCAGGTGAACTATTCGCGGAGGTCTGACAAACAAGGATTTGGAGGGAGTAAACAAAAGTCCGTTTATCCGTAACATCGGGATGGCTAGGAATCCACCCGATTTCAAGCTGCCCACTTTGGAAGTATACAACGGTTAGACGGATCCCACTGACCACTTGATGAGGTACACAAGGCATCTGGAAGTGCTGGGGGCATCAGAGGAGGTTATGGCCCGATGTTTCCCCCTGTACTTGACCGATATAGCTGCTATGTGGTTCCGACAGCGGGAGGATGGATCTATTGGAACATGGACAGAACTGGTGGATAAGTTCTTGAAACAGTTTCGAGTTCACATAAAAAGGCCAAAAAATGTGATGACACTGACGTCAGTTAAACAGAGGGCGGATGAATCGCTCAGGACTTTCTTAACCCGATTTAATGCAGCAGTTGCTTTGGTGGATCGGCAGGATCCATCAATGGTTCTGATAGCTGCAGTATCAGGAGTCAGGGATAATTCAGATTTCAAAGTATCGTTGATACGGGACCCACCAATGGATTTCGGAGAATTCTTTCATGAAGCTGAGAGATTTCTTCGACAAGAGGATGCATGTTTGGATATGAAGTCAAAGGAAGTAAACATGGTTAAGGATGGAGGATCGCCCGGTGAAAGCTCGGGTAAAGACAAGGATAAGGGGAAGAGGAAGCGCTGGGGAAAACCAAAATTCTCCACTTACACAGGATTGAATGCAACATTGGAGCGGATATTCTTGGATACTCGAGATCTCCTTCCTTATCGAAGTCCAGCAAGGAGGGAACCCTCAGAACGCGAAAGGGCATTAGGAAGGCACTGTCTCTTTCATGACCTGGATGGGCATGATACTAACAGCTGTCGAGATCTAAAGGATATAATCGAGGAGCATGTAAGGAATGGTCAGTTGCGACAATATGTCGAAACTCGGAATGCGGCGGTGGAATAGGAGCAGCCACCGTCTACCTCAAACAACGATAGTGCAAGGCTTAGGAATGATGGTCGGTTGGTCATCAACTGATCAGGGTGGTATGGAATAAGTAGCAAACTCTGGGAAGACGGCTAAATCACTTACTCATGTACGGGGACAGAGACAACCCCTAGGCATGCTCTGAGATGATGATAAACCGTGATGCTCTGGTTTGTGAAATCTGCTTTTTCTTTCTGATTTGGATATTTGCTTTTTTGGTTTGGTTTTGGAGTTTGGTTTGAACTCCCAGTTTTGCTTGTTTTCTGTTTTGGATTCTGGTTTGGACATTTGCCTTTTGGTTTGGGTTTTTGATATGGATTTTTGGTTTTCTAGTTTGATTTGGATTTCAAATTGGATTTCGATTGGATTTTCCTCTGTTTTTTGGCTAAAAGGTCGTCGAGCATGGACTATGCTCGGCAAGGGTCCGGAGAGACCAGGATTCGGCCTAGGACTTAGGCCCTGTATTATCTATTGGTTACTATTTCAGGTCGTCGAGTATGGACTATGCTCGGCAAGGGTCCGGAGCGACCAGGATTCGGCTTAGGACTTAAGCCACGGCATTACTTAGCGTTTAGGGACACTGAACCAGGAACACCATGGCATTACTTAACACAGGTCGCCGAGTGTGGATTACGCTTGGCAAGAACCCGGAGAGGTTACGAATTTGGATATTAGCTATGAATAGCCAAGGATTTGGGCATGGACCCAGAGCGGTCCCGGATTTGGATACCGACCCGGAGAGGTCGTGGATGTGGTTATTGGATAGGAATCAGATATCGACTCGAAGCGGTCGTAAATTTGGATAAGGATACGACAATGGCACTAGGATAAAATGGATTGGATAATGGATCGGATGGTATGGCTATGGACGACATATGGACTTTGGATGATGGATCAAAAACTATTCAAAACACGCCTT
The DNA here is from genome assembly GCA_030737815.1 of Allium fistulosum. Taxonomy (NCBI): domain Eukaryota; kingdom Viridiplantae; phylum Streptophyta; class Magnoliopsida; order Asparagales; family Amaryllidaceae; genus Allium; species Allium fistulosum. The sequence goes on along the minus strand of CM060902.1, from coordinate 367,986,305 downwards.
CCTACCACAAGGCATGTTTTGGGGGGAAAATGTTAACTCGCCTTTTGACAAGGCCATGGACAGGCGAATTTAACTAAAATCAACAGTGTTTCCCGGTTATAAGACGATAGTTGCAGAAGATATGATTGGGCTCGAACAAGTATTGGGTTAGGAAAGGATTGGAGGTATGAAGGCTAGTATGGCCCGGTCAAAGGTGGAAAGTCACGAGTGGCTCGGCCTGAGTGGGTCGGCAGATGTGGCTCGGTGGTGGTCTGGATCAGTTGTGCTAGAGTGGACCGGCATAACGTAGTGGTTCGGCATACTTTGGATTGGTCGGGCATAGACACTGGATCGGTGTTGTAAAGGCTTTAGGTCGGTAGGAAGGTGGTTCGGTCATGATGAAGTGGATCGGCGGTGGAGTGGGGAGTGGCCCGATGTTGGAGTATGGACATGGTTTGGTCAAGGTGGGTCGGCATAAGTCATTCGGCATTGGTGGTTCGGCCTCGATGGGATCAGCCTTAGTGGACTGGTTATATGGGATCGGCGTTGGTGGTCCAGCCTCGATGGGATCGGCCTTGGTGGACTGGTTATATGGGATCGGCGTTGGTGGTTCGGCCTCTATGGGATTGGCCTTGGTGGTTCGTCATGTTCTGGTTTGGTCATGCTGAAGTGGCTCGGTCTTGATGATGTAGCTCGGCAGGATGGTGTGGGTCGGTAGGACGAAGTGGATCGGCATGTTGGAGTGGCTCGGGTTCGCTATAGGATATATAGGGTCGGCCGCTCCTTTGCTTCGAGTCTTGGATAGGCCTGCTTCGAGTCATGCCCGAGGGATATCGGGTCGACGTATTATGAACTCGAGGTCGGTTGTGGTGTTTGAGGTTTGAGCCAGCAATGGCATTGGTGGGCCCGGACCACTCAGGAAGCCCAGTGACTCAGGTTTTGCCTATAAATACAGCATGCGGGGCTTCAGAAAGAGGGATCTTCATTCTGTTTCCCTTCATCTTCTCCACTAAGGCTACTCCGCCTTTATTGTTCTAAAAACTCTGGATTGTAACTGTAATTGATTCTCATATCAATAAAAAGGAAATTTCTGGAGTGGACGTAGGCCGGAGTCAGCCGAACCACTATAAATCCTCTGTTATTATTGCTTTCTTTTTAATTTTTACTGTTCTTCACATTCATACTCTCTACATACATTCTATCTGTGATCTGTGACTGTGGTTTGGTGCTTTCATCTGGATTTGGGTGTTAGTGACCAAATTTGGCGCTAACACTATTAAATATACTTTTATTTAAATTAATTAATTAATATAACACGTTATATCAAGTATACAATTGAAAAAAACACCTTTTATTTCGAATAAGATTGGTTATCGAGTTAGATATATGTAATAAATTACATAATTGCCCTTGGGGCATACCCCTAACTCTACCAGTCTCCCACTTGCACTTAGGGTCAATTATGGAATCTTATTCCAACTTCTCCAATTGGTTACCTTAAAACCAATTGGGTCGGTCCCTCGACGAACGGGTATGCTATTATGTTTCAATTATCCACTCTGTTAATCAACTCTCTCCGACACTGATAAACTGCCTTTATCATGTGAAATAATTCAGAGTATGTCTTTCGACTTCCAATGAGCTCTAAATTCTTTTATGAACTATATCATGACATTGTCATCATCTAACAATGTTATGAGATTCTCATTATTTAGATTCACCCTCGGTGCAGTTATAAATTTGTGCATTTATATTTATACACAATACTTTTATTGCGGCATTATTCAAGGCGATGTACTTAGCCTTTTTTATTGAATCAGCCACGGTCTTTCATTTGGAACATTTCCAACTTAAAGATTCTTAACATGATTTTATTATTGATATATTATACTCATACCACTTATTAAAGTTTGAGTCCAAACACTCCTTCATAAGGAGTTTGTTGTCTGTTAATAGTTCTCTAGTATTTCATAAATACACGAGAAATCTCAAACAACCACTTAGTGATATCAATTTGGATTTGACATTCGCTTCACGTATCAAATACATAAACAAATCACGATATCATAGGCAACATAACCTGTATTAGGGCTGCACAAAGGTTGGGTTGGGTCGGGTCAAGCTAAATACTTCATCCGACCCACATTGGTTTGGGTTGACAAAAATTCAATCCGTACCCAACCTTACATGAGGTTGGGTTGGGTCGGGTTGAAGTATGGGTTGGGTCGGGTGAAGATAGGGTTGGGTTGGGTTGAAGTATGATTAATATGTAACATAAAATGTTAACATAATAATATTCAATATATTTAATAATAATGATGCTTTTAAACACTAAAATATATCATATAGAGTTATTCACTACATGCATAATTCATTAGCATTTCATTACCAAACTACATCACATAAAATCGATTCAGTAAACATATTTAGTTAGATATTCATTTCAGAACACTTCTAAATGCTATTAAAAAGTTAAAATGCATCTCAAATGAACAAATCCTTATTGTTCCTTGATGCTAATCGCAGTCAAAATTGACATTCGAACTTGCATTGTCAACAGTGACAGTGAACTCTAAAGTCTAAAGACTCTAAACTTAAAATTTATCTGATGCAAGGATAAAAGCAAAATTCTGAAACTTTTTTTATTTTTTAAAGTAGAGTTGGGTTGGGTTAAAGCAGGGTTGGGTGGATTTAAATACTACACCCGACCCATATATAATGTGGGTTAAAAATTATAATCCATATCCAACCCAAACTAGATTGGGTTGGGTCGGGTTTATGTGGGTTGGGTCGAGTTGGTGGGTTGGGTCGGGTTGGATATGGGTTGTGTGCAGCCCTAACCTGTATGATAATTCTTATTGCCGGTGCATAAGAAATCCATCTTACATGTTCCGTATTAAACATTTTAATAAGGTGTCCTTGCATACGTTTGGTACATTCCCAATGTCTTTTATACTTACTATAAAAGAATTATTAACAAATCCAAGGTCAAGGCTGATTTTAACATAACTATATCGTTAAAGCCAAGAACATGTTGTTTACTTAGTTTAGAAATATCAATGTACCTTTTAACGTTCTTTCTTATGAAGTATGAACACACGATTCCTCTGCATTTTGATTGATAATCAAACTATTTGATACATCTATCAAAACACTTGTTTAATTTTGATGCTTTTCAGAATGATACTTTCGTATTGATTCTCGGATCGTATCCGAAAAACCCACAAATTCAATATTGCTCCCACGGACTTCGAGACACTTTGGTTGTTTTGTGCAAACAGTCTAGTCTAAATCTCTATTTAGAATTTTTCGCTTTATTTGATTTGAACTACTCTGAATCCGGTGATGAATATACCAAAACATAAAGTCATACAAGATGATAATTTGTGAGTAAAATCCGAATCAACTTGTGCATATTGAATGGTGAATCTGTTACGTTAATTTCAGCAATTGAAATTCATGGTAATATTCTTATCAATGTGGCTCACTATATTCCAACTGCATTTGTCTTTCTCATAAAGACACATTTGTGGTCAATGGATTATATCCCTTCAAATACAATTATCAAAATCATTTTTTTGAAAATGTACTTGGAATCTATTTCAGATAAGCGCATCGTACCATATCATAAAGTCAATACTTTTAATGGTTTAATTAAATAATCGATTATTATTTATTCTTGACATTGAGAAGAAACTCTCGGTTTTTTTAACATACAAGAATTCTCATTAGACATTCTAATGTACCGTGTTCATTTGGGTTCGGTCAATTTCATTTCATCCTCTACAATCAATTTTATCCTTACACCATATCCAAATCCATTTTATACCAATATTTTCTTAGTGAAATTCCTTCGCTATGAAGTTGGTATTTTTTGAAACAACGGTTGTTTCTCGGTGCAATGAAACAGACATTCATAAACATTTTATGAATTTCTTTACATAAAACAGACTTTTCATTAGTTTACAATATATTTATGTTCACAACATAAATTAACCATCTAATGATTATCTTTACCAAAATTCCTTTGGGAAGATTCGTACAAGGTCCCTTACGTACAATTATGTGCAATATTTCGACTCATACAACCTGCCAGCTCCTTGGCCTAGGATATGTAAGGATTTCTTATAAACCCTTATCTTGTATGGTTTTGTGAACTATTCTTTGGATGATATTAATTTAACCTTGTGTAAAGTACACATCTTATAGAAAGAGTTAACTTAACTTCGCTCATTTTTAAGTGCTTTTTCCACTTCGATTACTCCTTATCGATACATCATTATGTATCATAGGAAGGAGTGACTTTTGAGGTTGAATGTTGATTCATTTTTAGGTACGTACAGAACTCTTTCCAATATACTCACATATTCGATCAAATCGAATCATTTTATTTATTGCACGTTATTTTATTCACTTCCGTTTTATACTCTATGAGTTTACCATAAACATACCACATCTATATCAAATACACATGTCCATATCGATGATAACTCATCTGTGAATATAATGAAGTATATGGAACCATTTTGGTATTAATAGACTTATGATTGCATACATCAATATGTATCAATCCGAAGAGTTCATCGACTCTTATGACACTCCCACTAAATGGATGCATAGCCCTTAATTGTTTGAGATATAATTAACTAATATCATATGATTCATAATCATATAATAAAATTATTTTTCAAAACTACGGCCTAGTATATAGTTCTAATATAATTGTAAATAACTTTACATACTTCATTAATTTCCAATGCATCATTTTTGTTGTGAAAACAAACACCACATTATAGTTTTATTTCATAACAAATATTCATAACATTCACAATGAAATATTACTATTTATATTTTTTAGCCGACACTAAAAAATAGTTATTATTTCATAAATAATGGTCGGTATGTTTTACGAATTTTTTTTTCGTAAGTTGATGCAATCAACAAGTGTTATATGGCATGCTCTCACTGTTTCCACCATTACTATAATATAATACTAAATTCAGAGGTTCATCATTCACTTAACATAGATTATTTTTCTAGTGTTAAGTATCAATCACTATTATTACAATTCTCGGTTTCGATGTTTCTTTATGAAGTAGAAATGACCATTCACTCTCTTCATCCGAACTGTACCTTAAATCACATTTACTCTTATACATTCACTTTCCTTTCTAGATGGTTAAACCATTCAAAAGGAAAACCCTTATTATAATATCATAAAGAACTCTTTAGAAAAGCGCATTCGATTGTCTTTAACATTCAAGGACATCAAATATGTTGCACTTTACGTAAATTGATTAAACTAATATTTAAACAATAGAGTTCTTAGATCTATCTTGTAGTTTTGGTATAGTGTTACATTTAACACAATATGATCTTTATTGTAATCAATTAAATTGAATACTCGATCACACAGTACAGTTTATTTGTTTGCTTCAAATGAACTAATTTCATTGAAGTTTCGTACATTACGAAGTATGACCATTCACTATATAATAGTATATGTGATAATATCTGTATCAAATATCCATAGTTTTGTATTGCTTTTGAGTTCGAAACTCGTAGAATGTAATACACGGTACCGATCGAATAAACGCGTAAGCGACCAAATTACGAATGTATATAGTAGTTGTAAATCAGGAGCTTGCATGGGGTATTGAAACATTTGTTAGTGAGTATATTTTATATTTTTATTTATCCATCTTCAATTCAGTTCATTTGTATATCTTAATTGATAAACATTTTATCAATTATATTAAATGCACAAATTTACAATGTAGATTATTATAACATTATATAGCATATGTTCCTACAATATTAGAAAGTTTAAATATTATCGTTTTATTTTTCTAATAAGGCTCCCAATAGTCTTTTATGTTTCGCCAAACCCTAACTCGAAACATAGAAGTCTTTCGACTTCACTAGTGGGCGTTAGGACTCGTATGCCTTAGGATTCTTCACTAGTGGGCGTTAGGACTCGTATGCCTTAGGATTCTGACCTTGAGGAAAGCTCAACAAATCATAGGCCCACATATGATGGATAACGCCTTGTTAGTTGTATCACATACAACTCCTAACCCATGGTTCCTTATCCTAATTCCGCCTTTATCTTAAGGAAAGCTCAACAAGTAAAGTGGGACTATTCACTCGGACCTATCGTTTAAAGGCTTAAGTATAATGCACATACCTTGAGGAAAGCTCAACAAATACGTGCAGTTATCTTACCTCGTCTATTCAATATATTAATAGTACTACACATAACATCCCTAGCGTGAGGAAATCTCAACAACTAAAGAGTATGCAAGTAATCAATTAATATATAAATGATAGATGACAACTTTATATTGAAGATTCACAATCTTCAATATATTTTATAGAGTGATATCAACTTATGGAATAATGTATTTCTTATGAAATACCCTCATGATTCAAGCGTCGGACACATCTGAAATTACGGTATACGTACCATACATATGTATTTATCCCTTAAGTTTATTTTGGGTTTCTTATCGTTCCACCTTTTATCATACATTTATATCATATTAGTTTTTATTATTATATTACTTTTATATTTCATATTACTTATATAATAGTCTTATGTATAATATTATATTAATTAAATCTTATTTAATTAATTAATATTTTTATTAATTTCATATTAATTTAATATAATATTTATATTAAATATTTATAATATACTATAATCTTTGTAGTATAACACATACGTGTATATTATTTAATTAATTAACCTTTTAATTAATTAATTTAATTTAAAAAATTAAATTAAATTTATATCAATTTAGAAATTTATTGATATACATACATGTATACTTACGTTAATTTAACATTCTAAAACAACATAACATATATCATAATATACAATACATGCATATATTTATTAATTAATTAAATTATTTAATTAATATATTTTATTAATCTTATTAATAAATTTTATAAATTTAGAAATTAATTAATATTAATTTTCAAACATTTTGCAAATTTTCATTATATTATTACATTTATAATATGTATATATTATATTTTAAATTTAACTTTTAAATTTAAAAATCTTTATTTTCAATTTTCAAAACAATTTGAAAATTTATATTATAACATTTATACTATTTTTCTTATTTTAAATTTAACTTTAAAATTTAAACTTTTATTTTTAGTTTTAAAACAATTTTGAAATTAGCCCAATGCCCAATTCAAATTGAGCCTTTTCTATTAGAGATGATCTTTTGGGCTTACCTCATAATTTCGGGCTAGGCTAGTAGCCAGGTAGGGCTTCTTTACCGTTAATATAAATTTAAGAATAAAAAAATGATTTTTTTGTCGAGAGCTTCTTTACTGTTAATATTATTTTATAAAATATAAAATATAATTTTCATAATATATTTGAATAATATAATATATTTATGTAATAAATTGATTTAAATAATAAAAAATACTAATAAAAATATTTTCCCACTACCAAAAATTATCATATCTTTAATTATTTACATATAAAATTATATGACTATTTTTTATTAAAGTTTGATGTTGTACTTAATTATAATCTATATATTGTAATTAAATAATATGTATTAATTTAATAAAATATAAATAATTATATTTTTAATTCAAAGCTATACTGACCTGGTATATATTTGATAAAAAAGTTTTATTTTTTATTATATATATATATGCATGCATACAACCAAACAACTTTGTGACAACATTACTTGCATATCAGAATCGTCACCTAACTAACAATATATAAATAAAACATTATAATTGAGAATTGATAATTATATTTTCGTTAGAAATATACCTTAATCTCAATGCCTTGAAGTACATCTTAAAAAGATGTTTTCTACCCCTTGAAACTGTTTTCGATTCAATGGATAGCTAGTCATTGAACCGTTGACCATCAACTATCGGATAACGACTAAATTAACTTGATTTGAGCTTAATGAGATGGAGAGAGGCTAGTAGGGATTTTATGTAGCAAACAAAGAAGAGGAGGCAAAAAAAGGTCTAAATCCAATTAGGTTAGAGTTGCTTATATAGTGGATAGAAAGGAGAGAAGTGTGGATCTCATCACATACTAATTCTACTTTAATCTAAGCCATCTAAATTCAAGCCCTTTCTAACCTAATTTGAGCCGCCTATACCTATGTTTGCTTGTAACGACCCGATATTTTGGACCATTCGCATCCATTATAAGTGTATAGGTAGACACTCATGCCGGAGTTGAATTGCTCAAAATACCGCGTTGTTAATTTAAATTTGGCAAAACTGAACATATACAGTAAATAAAATAATCACAGATCACAGACACAGAGTAATAAGTGCAGCGGAATTAAAAGAGATAGTAGTTCATGAAGCTACTATATGAATATATAAGATACATCAGAGTTTACAACAGAAGAGTAATACTATACATCATATACAAATCAGAATACATCACTGAAATCATCGAATACTGAAAGCAGAATAGATGGCTGGATCTTCAAGCAAAGCTCCAACTCCAAAGGTGAGTCTCGAATACTGGTACACTCAGTCTGACCCGAGCGTAAAGCAAAACACAAGACACTCGAGTCAGGATTAACATTCTCATATTAATAAATCCAACTCAAGTGAAATAGCAATTGAAATACAAGTAACTCAAAGGATGTTTGGAATAACCATCCTTCAAGGATCCGTTAAACTATCTACTAGGTAGTAATGTACGCTAAGTAGATAATGTCTATCAGTAATATGTAAAGATATCAAAATAGCGTTAAGTCATGGCCCATTCCACCCTTAACACATTTTTATTCCCAAAAGCATATACAAGACCGTAGTTTCCCCAAAACCGGAAGTCACCAGAGGGCAATCCATATACTAAAGGTACAAATCAAAATCGTAGTGGTCGCGCATAAATGGAATACAAGTATAACAAGGCACATGAGGCAATACCCAAGGTAGTGATACTACCGTTCGCCTGATCCGGACTGGTGAGAACGCAACGCCGCAGCGCCCGCAACACCGTGAAACAACACTCCCAAAATCAAGGGTGCACCAATCGACAACAAGTATAAGTAGTTCGAAGAAGTGTGTCCACTTGAGGTAGCTAATCCTTCATTGGCCCAGCACAGCTCTTGTTTTAGTCATTTCCAATTTGACACAAGTGTCAAGGCTATCCATTATCGTTCTCTTTCATCAGTCATCAACGTACATCATTCCAACCACTTCATTCTGGATCATCACTCCGCGTATAGTTATTAAAGTGGTTTTTGGTTTAGATAGAGAGTATATCCATAACCGAATTCCGGTCTCTTTAATAACTTCCGTAATTATTACACCGATTGGTCGTTTATTTATTTCAAAAACCAAATCAATTTCAATTTCAATTTCAATTCGTAAACCAACATTTCATTTGTATTTCCAAAATTTACGTTTCAAAATTTCCAAATGCATAATTTCAAAATCTTATAACTCAATTTTAATCTTTATTTAAAACAATTCAAATATCAATTTAAATTCGTACATAAGATTCATTCCGAAATCATTTAAATTAATTTAATTTAACATTTAAATCAATTTAAATTCATTTATCGATTTCATTTAATATTCGTTAAGCAAATTTGTCATTCAAAACAATTTCTATTAAATTTCCAATTCATTAAATCCATTATTTAAATTCAATTTCCTTATTTCAAAACTTACAATTTGAATTAAATTAAATTCATCAAATCAAACTCTTTAAATTTCAAGTCTTACATTAATTTCAATAAATCACATTTTTTCATTTCTTGTTAAAGAAATTCAATTCACTTATTTACTTACTTAAATAATTTTCCAAAACTTAATTAATAAAGATCTCAATTTCATTTATTTACGAAGTAAAATTCACTTATTCAAAAATTCAATTTCACTTATTAAAGAATTCAATTCAATTTAATCATTAAATAATTCAACCTTATTTAATTATTAAATAATTCAAAACTTAATTATTAAATAGTTTCAAAGTTTAATAATTTCAAACTTAATTATAATTTCAAACTTAATTATTAAATCATTTCAAACTTAATTCAACCATTTCTCAAATTAAACAACATTCTTTCATTAATTACATTTTTAATCTTTTGTTTCAGATTATTAAATATTAACATTTTCCTTTCATCAAAATTCAAATTTCAACTTCATTTTCAAAACTATATTCTTTATTCAAATAAAATCTTCGTTTTATTTTTAAATCAAATTGTTGACCAATCGGGTTTATTTAATTTTCTATCCTAAGTCAAAGTTAAATTTGGGTATTTATCATTTCAACCCGATTCCAATTCAATTCAAAATCATAGCATAGCAAAGGGAACTTGCAGTGTGATAACTGGGATGGTGTCAAAGTAAATAAACAAGCAATAACAACAACCAATATCAATCCAATAATCAATTTCAAATAATCCCGAAATAACCGTATTAATTCGCATTGTTATTTGTACGAATTAATATAATTATTTCTAGAATCTACACTATCATTTCATGTAGATTAAAGATTATTCCACTAATTATTTATACGGTTTTTCACTTGTCATTCAATTTCAATTTTATACTACAACAATTAGTCCAATATACGTCGATGGTTCAAAGTGTAATTATCACTATTCTACATGTCAATTAATTTAACAATTAAAAGGGGTCATATTCAACTAATCAAATTTAACATATAAATCAGTTTTAAAATTGTTAACTACCCTATATCCATTTCAATTTGGCATACAATTTATCATTAACACTAACAATTTGACGTCCAATATAAACATCAACAATCAATCAATTATCAGCCAAACTGTATTATCATCGCATAAATAATTAACAGATAATGGTGTCAGATGTCACAGGTGAACTGATACAGGCAATAGCATATATAACAGTGTAATTAACTAACAGCAACATATTTCAATTGTCGTTTCAATTTAAATCAAATTTAATAAATAAAAGAACGTTAATCGTGAGTGATTGCTCACCTTTCAAGGCTAGAGAGAACAGGAGATGACATTGATACGCACACTGATACAGATACTGAATTAGAATTGTGAATCCAAGCAACAAAAACGGCACGAATTCGACGGACCAGCTGATCAATAGGAATAGACGAAATCAAATCAGAATTTGATTGTTGGGTATAATTGGTATGAGTGAATTCATATATCCCTATATATAACAATTTATATAAAGGAAATCATATCTCAAACATATATTAAATAAAATAAACCTTTATGGTATATTTGAAAAATCAACATTAACAAAAATCAAAATCTATATCACTTCTCTAATCAATACAGATAATAAATAATAAAATAAAATCTTATACAACTAACTGTACAAATATTTATAACTAACATGAGTATACTTTAACATATCATAGTTATTATTCTATATATATATATAAATAACCGGTCATAACATATCTATAACTTTTTTTTTACACTAACGTACAATGAAAATATAATTGATGGTAGTAGTAAAGCATCAAAAGGTGTACCACTTTTATAATGTAGCTGTATCATCTAAAGAAGTATCTCTGCCACTTAGCTTACTTAAAATATGTTCCACCATGTTATAATACAATTCAATATAATATATATAAAACATACTTTTTCTTTCTCAGCAAAGCCAGATTGTAAATGTATAATTACATACCTAATCAGTAAAGAATAGGTAATATATAAACAAAAGAATCCAAATCTAACCACTCATATACATTTATATACATAACGTATAATGTATAATACTCACTTCATAAGCTACAACACGTATCCCCAGATACAAACTTTTATATATAGAACTTATATATTATAACTCATATATATTCACTATATGAACAATGGGTGCTGAAGTGATGGTTAGGCAGCAAGGTTATATTACTCATATATAATCACTATATAACTTATATATTATAACTCATGTATACCCCAAATGAAAGATACCTGCCGAGCAACGAGGTTAGGCCACGAGTGTGAGGTGGAAAAATGGCACAGTGGGCACACGAGGTCGAGCATGGAAGGTGGCGGGGTGGATGGGATTTGGGCAGAGGCGGAGGAGATGTACTAGGCAGGGGCCGGTCGCATGGGCGAAGCTTTGGTGGGCTGTCAGGTTTGAGGGTGGAGGTGGTTGACAAGGTGGCACGGGTTTCAAGGGGTGCAACCTGCAGGCGGTTCAGGGTGAGTTGCGCTCGGTGGCTGCTGGCGAGGCTAGGCTTCATCGGAGTTTGTTGGAGCAGGGCGGAGTGTGAGGGGAAAGGCAGCAGTGTAGTGGGGTCCAGAATCAGGGGAGGGAGTGGCGTTGTCTGGTATTCGAATGGAGGCCGAAGTGGTGGGGTACTGGGTGGAGCACGGTTGAATTGGAGAAGGAAGGAATAGGTTTGTCATGGCAGAAAACGAAAATGAGGGAAGGAGAGTGAATACAGCTCAGTTTGAATTTGAGCCAGGCAAAAGGAAATGTAAAGGCACGAACCAAAATAAATGTGGAACAATGAATGGTCACAACTGGTTGTGACAGCTACACCACTAAATTCGTATTTAATATATATATTATTTTATATTGTAAATCTTCTCAAAGTAATGAATAAAGAAATGAATAGACTATAGTGATGTTAGCAAACGGGTTCTCTGGGAGTGGAAGATGCTATCTATGAAATATGAAAAATAGCACCCAATGAAATATATGCTCAGCAATGCAATGCAATTAATTTTTTTTTTTAAACACTACGGTGTGTGCTATCAACTGAGTATGCATGTATTTGCATTCATTTCCCATGTGTGTGTACCTGGGATGCTTTTTCCTTTTTGTTTGTATGCCCAGGCTGTCACATACTGGATATTCATGTGTGAATATATATAGTGCGGGTCTTTGCTTTTTATCATATAAAGTATTATGGGTGTGCATCAACATGTGTGTGACTAAAGCATGCTACATGCAATATGAGCCACAACTACAAAATTATATCTTATTATAATATATAATTTCAAATGAAAACAGCAGGGTTAGTGAACAGACAATAAAACTAAACAACTAATAACATAACAACTATTGGAAATGGAGAAAGTCTAGGCTGAATGGTAATAGTCACGGCCCAATTTACGGAGGAAAATAAATGCAATAGCGGGTATAATTAAAGGCAATGGCTATAGGGTACTACACACTAAAATTTTGAAACAGATACGATTGACCGTTTCCACAGATTTTCGCCGTCTTTCAGACTCCAAATACACAACAAATATACTGTAAAGATCAGTGCGACAAGACGATCAAAACGGTATATGGATATCAGTGGTACGATCTGAATTATAAAATTCGAATTTTTTAATAGCGGAAAAATGCAAGAAAAATGCTGAAAAATAAGATCGATGGAGCCAAAGATGTCCGAATTTGGAAAAACGACAAACTGACATCTTGCTCAGAAGATGTTTTAGAATTTTTCTATGTAAAAATATTTAGGTTTCGGAAAAATTTTATTTTCATTTCTTTTTAACTGATTAAATTGAAGTGAATTTACGCGCGAAATAAACTTTCATATTTTCGAACGAAAATTTACCAGTTGCTATGTTTAACTAGACGCATTCCCAATATTAAATTTTTATTTCAAAATTTTATCGTTTAAAATTTCACAAAATTTCAACTAATAACGTTATTAAAACAGTTGAAATTTTACGGGTCGTTACATTGCTACTAAAAATATCAAGCCTATGATGGGCCTTAAACCCATTTAAGCTCAAATAAAATATTACATAATTAAATCTAATTTAATCGCTTATTGATATCGTATATTGATTGATATATTTGTGATTATTATAAATAGATCTAATAGTATCTACTTATCAAATCATTATTAAAATTTATAATTATATTTCATAAATATTAATTATTTAATTAGTATAATAATTATAAATTAATTAAATCGTTTGATCAAAAGAAAATTCATCGTTTCGGTTGTGTGACTCATAAGGTGTAAATTCGGTCAGCGATTAATATCAAACTAATCCAATATTAACGTTCACACGTCACTTAGTAGGTGGTGTGAAATTTTGGCCAAATTTATCGCTTACTTAGTTTCAGTAAAATCCAATTTTACTTTATTAAGCGTTACCCGGTTGTGACTTTTATTTACGCTAATTCTCTTCGTCAAAGTATATCACTTTGGACTTATGGAATTTGGTGGTCAAAATTCTAATCCACATTCAACTCTATGGTTCAAACACGAAGTCCTTGGTTCAATAATAACAATTATTATATGAACCGAAATGCTTTAGGTAGATACTTTGACCTTGAGTTGACTTGAGTTGACTGTGATACTAACCATATATAATTGAGGAGACGAATTCTCTCGAATAGTGCTTCACTTCCAATACTTCCACTCAAGCCAACTATAGTCACTCAATGGACACCATGACATGATTTGATTATAATCAAAACGGAGCATTCATATTGAAGATCGATAGTATTCTCAAGTCGAGAGAGCTGTGTAAATCAGTCACATCGATATTTTCTATTTGACCTTAGTTATATTAACTAACAAAAAACTATTGAGTGAGTTATTCAAAAATTATCCAATAACTATCAGTACGTAACCCATTGGTGTCCCCAACGGCCATGAGTAATACATTGCCTAAAATTTGGAGAGTGTTACGTACTCTAGTTTCAATGGATGTATCAATATCCAGTCTCGATGCATCTTAACTAGGAATATTTAAAACGGTATATTTATTTTCGTTGTGATAAATTACTCACGGTTACAATACTTTGTAACTACTATCACAAAACAAAACATACCATTTATAGATTTCCTCTTAAATATACTTTTAGTTGAATTAATTAATTAATATAACACATTATATCAAGTATATAGTAGAAAGAAAACACCTTTTATTTCGAACAAGATTGGTTATCAAGTTAGATACATGTAACAAATTACATAATTACCTCTAGGGCATACCCCTAACTCTATCACTGAACCCAACGGAGTCATCAAAATCTCCAAAAATATAATCCTACACAAATCTTTCTTTCACTATCAATTTTATTTTAGACAATTACTTCAAAATTATTAAATAATGTGATAAATCTGTGGGTCGTTACACAAAGAACCCTAAAAAATGCCAAGGGCCTAACTAGACAAGAATATAGTTTAAGTTTTTATACAAAATTCAAAAAAAACCCAAAGAAATAGCTCAAAACTAGTAAATGCCTCCCTCTTATCCCTTGCATCGAGGTCAGATGTGGCTTTGGCCAAGTCTTTCCCTAGCTTCGAGACCTTAGCCTTGGCTTCATCCAGTGTAGTTTTAGTAGCTTCAACATATTGGTAAAGCTCCAAAGACAAAGCATACCCCTGAAAAGAAAAGTATGTATGAATAAATAATACCATACGTAAGAACATATCTAAACCACAACACTAATAAATCAACTATCGATCTAAGTAACTCATCAAACACTTATATGAGACAAGCTTCCGTGAAGGCCCTCAAAGGTACCCATTGTAGGTATTTGGGAATTGAGAAGTGTAGCTTAAGGAGGTGAATAGAGAGCAACAAGGTCATTATTAATAAGATGCCGCATCCGCTTCGCAAAGCCAACAATATCATACCTACCGAAAGAGGCAAGAAGTGAGAGGGAAGCACTATGAGAGGTTGTGCATGTGTGGTAGTAGAAGAGGGAGTGGAACATCATGTTTCCCTTTTGTCCTTGCATCCTCCAATGTCGTGAGGTTTCCCCAGCCCACTTGTTTGATTGCTTTTATTCTTCCTAACATGAGGCTTGTGTTTGAAAGCTGCCGTTAATCTGAAAGACATGGTACCTACATAGTTCAAATAGCAGCATAAATAAAAAAATTAAGCATGGATGTTGATAAAAGATAGATAGAAAAGGAGAATAAACCGCATAACTAAAAATATACCATTTGGCAATTCAGGATTGAAAACATAAACAAAAAAAGAACATGAAAAGTGGTGATGGGTACGTAGAAAATTGTGCTTGCACAGTAGAGATTCTCAAAAAAAATATAAACCCATTCGAATATCATCAACAAGCCAAAGCATAGTCGCTCTATGCGTGACAAATTGCTCTCGCTTAATGCTAGTAAATTCAAGGCGATCAACTAAAGAAAAAGGAAGACTGAAATCAGTGCTTGAAAGAGGATCAAAGAAAGAGAAATAGAAAAGGGAAATGTAGTTTCAGGTTCTTGGAAAGGAAGAATAAAGCCATTTTGGTTGGAAATAAAATGGAATTGATCAGCCCATCTCTGGGTCTTAGGAAAAGAGGTGGAGAATAGAAACTTTGTAGACAAAACTAGTGAAATCCATCGCAGCGCGAAGCGTGGCTCTTATGGACGAAGTACAAAAAAAGTAGCACTTGACTGGTGAGTGGGGACAAATGTTCAACGTACAAAATATAGGTGTAAGGCAAGAGAAAATATGATATTAGGGCAATTTGACAGGGGATAACACCATGGTAGTTAGCCATTGTTGAATAAGGAGATGAAGAAGAAGGTATAAGCCACACCTGATATGCTTGAAAGTCAAGCTAATGAACCCCTTTAAGGTTAAAAGGATACGCCCAGATGGGGAAGGAACCCTATGTTGGAATTCCTAAAGATAGAATGAATGGAAATATACAAAGTCCCACATTGCCAAATTATTGAGAGCTATATTGGTTTATATATGGTTTTCTCATGAGGAGGTTGGGGGCCTGGGGCTCCCAAATGTATGCTTTGTTGTGAGGAGAGAGATCATGCATCACCACCACACACGCGTGCGCCGCCGCCGTCCGCATCCCTTCAAACAATCGCGTCCGCTTGACGGTTAGATTTCTAGTTATTCTATCCTTTAATTTTGTTAAGAATTATTAAGAATTAACGCTGTTGTTAAGAATTAACGCTGTTTGAAGGGATTTCTTCGTTGTGAGGAGAGAGATCATGCATCACCCTCAAAATTTTATTAAGAATTAACAATTTCCTTAAGAAATCTAACCGTACAGCGACATACTCTTCTGCTTCTTTGCTCTACTACTCAACATTCCATATATATCACAGAGTTGACATACTCATTACAATCTCGTGCAGATTACGTCTGTTGTATCTTGGGAGAATTTTGAAATAAAATTCTTAAGGAAATTGTTACGACAAGCCTCAGACGCTATACAGTTAGATTTCTAGTTATTCTATCCTTTAATTTTGTTATACTGTTTATTCAAAATAGTATAACGCTGTTGTTGTAATTTATTTACAACGTTAATATTGTTATAATAATTAATACAGAATTCCAGTGTAGTGGAAATCTGAGTTATAAACTTGTGCGACGAGTTTATATTTGATTATTCTCTGTTTTGGTATACTAGACGTATAACACCCTAAACTCGTAATTAACAATATCAAAATAATTTAAAATTTTCACTACTTGACTTTCATTGCGAATAGTCAAAATTAGTTCATTAAGGGAGTGAAATCTGACTAGATATGATGGTAGAATCATCGGAAGCCACATTCAATCAAGGAAGTAAGCAAAATAGAAAGAGAAACGATAGTGAATCAAGATAATATCGAAAGAACAAAATCATAGCATTTTTTGAGAAAATGAATTTTTAACATTAAATTTACGGGTAATTTTAGTGAATCCAATGATGCTAAAAACTTAGTTAATCAATCAATAAATCAAAAAAAATGAAAACCCAATTATTTGATCAACGGATCGATCGACTATGTTGATATCGACATTTCACAAACAAGTCGAAGGCATTATAAGAAGAGAAAGTCCAAAGTAAATAAGCAAAATCAAGTCGAGAAACTTTAAGAAAGAAGAACAAAAACAAGTAAAAATGAATAGAAATTTAACTTACGAGTAATAGCAGTTTGATAGCTAGAAAGCAAGAAGCTAGCCAAGAGAAGACAATTATTGCAAGTAAAAGTGAAAAGGGAGAAAAGGATAGAAATATATAGCTTTATGAAGAAGATCACGGCCATAAGATTTAAATGGCACAAAAATACTAGCCATCTGATATAAATGATGACAAAAGGATATTCATAAAAAATGAAGCGGATTTTTCAAAATACAGAGTTGTTCGATCGTCAATGGTCAAAAAAGAAATTAATCATGTCATGAAAAGTGTAAAGAGCATTAAATGCAAAAACGATCGTTTAGATTATTTAAAAACCTATTTGTGAAATGACAAGTCTAACCTAATATACATTAATGTAGACTTGGGGGCAAGTATTACACCCTTTTTTCCAACAAAAATAGTTTGCGTAGGTTCAGGTGTATAAGGCTAATACATCACGTAAGGTAGTGATGAAGTAGAACGGGTTGCATCTACATTGAAAAGGAACCATGCATGTTCCAAAAATACAACGTGTAATGCCCAACAAAAAATTCCCACCAAAACTATGTGGTCATAAATTTTAGAAATATAGCTCCAAACTCAAGCGAACTTGTAACGACCCGCCTTTTCGACCCTCAAATATCGACACTAATACATCCACAGTATTCTTATGTCGAGCATCCAAGTGAAAAAAAGAAAAATTGATAAGGTAAAATAAAAGAAAATGAAAAAAGAATAATAAAGAAGAAAACACAATACCAGAATCTCACAACGAAATGATAATATATAATATAAAAAGATAGTATAAACTGTCACTCTAAGATACAAAGCATTTTAGAGTTATAATTCTAAATAGTATTATTGGTCTAAACAGTTATTGTGACGACCCACCTTTCTAACCCTTAAGAACGACACTTAATACATCCATGATATTTATGTGTCGTTGCCTAAGCATCCGTAAGGCAAGTTGTCTTGGGTAAATAAAGAACCGAACGAGACAAAATAGATAAACCTCACAATGGAATGGTTACATATAATACAAAATGACATAGTACAAAAGGTTACTCCATTTATGGAGTTATCAGAGTTATACAAAAGTACTACATCTAACCGATTTGCAATTATACATTCTGACTTGTCATTTTAAGATACAAAATAAGCCTACATAATCATATCGCAGAAATAAATAACTAGATAACTAAGGAGCCTCCTGCTCAATCATCATCTTTAAAGAACTTCAAAGAGAAACCTGCTACTCTCGGACTACTCAAATATAATTGAGTATCCGAGAGTTTAGGGAAAATAAACAACTCGGATCAGACAAAATGTCTGGTATGAGTAAAACTCTAAAACAAATGGAGTGTATTTAATCAATAACATGTGGGACCACGCCGCTAATGCGGAACGGGTTTTCTCCCACCTAAACAACCACCAAATATAACAAAAATAGAAATGAACAATAGAGAAAAAATCCAAACATAGATGATGGGCATAATTAATATACATCCAGACTTGAAAGAATGGAAACAGTCTGAATAGAAATCCAAACTAGACAGAATGGATAAAGCAAGATAACAATCCAAACACGATAGAATGGACTAAACCAGATAACAGTCCAAACTCGATAGAATGGACTAAATAGGATAATAGTCCAAACTTGATATAATGGACTAAATCAATAATTAACACCGCGAAGAGTGGTTGACTCTTCCCGTTGCAATTAAAGAAAATAGATTTAAAGGTTTGAATCAAATAAGAAAAGGAAAATCTCTTATAATGACTAGGAGGGTGCACCCCCCTTATCGAAAAGTATACATCTAGAAATATACTTGAGAACTTTGATGGTTCTCGGACATGTCCAAGCCGGACCCTGACAACGGTTACCGAGTATCCGAGTAATTCACAATTGGGTGCACAAATGTAACATCCCCTACTTGGAGGCCTAAAACTAACGGTTACGGATGCTGTAGTCATCCATAGTTATTAATCCTCGGTGACCAAATACGGCAATGTTAGATACATTGATACACATGAATATGGAAAAAATTTAAAACATCAAATAAGTTCCACATTCCATTTCAAAACATTTCAAATTCATTAAATAATCCCAATACGAGAACCACGTTCAGAGAAAATATATTTATTACAACATGCGCCAAGAGTGAAAGATGAAGATGCCCCCTTGGATGATCAAAATATATAATAAATTTATTAACTTTGCCTTTACAAAAACAACACAGTGAAATCAAAATAGAAGAGAACTCTAGATAGCTATCATGCCTCTTGCACGTCTCCGGAAGCTTATTCGTCTAAAGAGGTACCTGAAAACCTCAATTCTCAAACTACTCAAAATAAATTGAGTACCCGAGAGTTTAAGGGGAAAACATAAACTTCGAGTCAGACATAAAGCCTAGTATGAATAATAATATATCATCTCCAAACCATTTAGATATTTAGTGAGACCACACCGCTTAGCGGAATAGGGTTTCCCCTCACTGGTATCCTAAAACCTTTATAAAACCATATACCATGCTCCTGCATCCACAATGATTAAAACATCTCAAGATAATATGATGATATGCAAACAAATAAATCAATTCTGGATTTCCCATCCCCATTCACTTTGACTAACTGTCTCATTTATAGTTTCTAGGGTCACTATTAACCTATTAGTTTTCATGGGCTGACTAATAACATGTTTAATGTTTGTGGAGACCCTATGTAGTTTTATAGTTTTCATGGGATCACTAAGAATCTATTGGTCCCTATCAATATCTTTACTATTTCATGGGTTCTCCCTGAACCTATTGGTAACTCCAATATCTTTCCTCTTATCTTAGTTTTCATGGGTTGACTAGGAACCTATTGACTTCTGTCAATATCTTAATCCGGATATAGTTTTCATGGGTTCACTACAAACCTATTGGCCCCTGCCAATATCAAATCATAGTTTTCATGGGCTAACTATGAACCTATCTTCCTGACATCTTTGTTTATACATAGTTTTCATGGGCTTACTATGAACCTATTGGCCCCTACAAATATCTTTTCCTATACATAGTTTTCATGGGCTTACTATGAACCTATTGGCCTCTGCCAATATCCTCTTTTAATATTTTAGCATCCTATACTCTGGTCTTCCTGACCACCTGGATGCAATTCTACTCATTCAGGAGTTAATTTAATTTATATTCACTACTGGGTCAACCTAACTGGTTATTCCGCCCATCCCCAAATTACAGCTATGGGTCCATTATAATGTGAATATATTCAAATACATGTATGATGAAGTAAACATAATAATACCAACCTCTGTTGTTTAATATCCTTGAGATCATTTTATATAAAACTTGGTTAATCCCTTTAACCCATAAATCAAGGAAAACTTCTTCAAAACTCCATTTCAAAACACTTTATTTATGCCATGGTTTTCTTTAAAATGAGATTGGGTTGTTTGTTTTAAAAACTAAGGCTTTCGAAACCTTAATGCATTACTTTCGAAACCCCTGGATAAACTCCTTCAAAAGCATAGTAAATTTCTTTTTAAAACACAAAATATATACCTTTCGAAGTTCTTTAAATCATCTCTTTTAGAACATAAATATACCTTTCGAAAGTATCAAAACATTACTCAATAGTCCTTATAAACGTAGCTTTGAAACCAATGAAAGTACCCCTATCGAAACCATTGGGTTTACTCTAAAACATCTTTTGGGTCAAAGTGAACACATATGAAAGTATTTTTTATAACCTTTTATCTTTATATAAAATTGTTTAGGGAAATTTTGATAGCGTCGGTACCATCCTTTCGAAAGCTTCAAAACACTTAAGAAAAACACTGAAGGATAGCATCGAAACCCCCTTTCAAAACCATTACCTTCGAAACGCATGAACCCTTTCGAAAGCATTTAGGAAGTGGCTTAGTACTTCTTAAAAACAAAAGCTACCCTTCGAAAACATGGATGAATTCAATACACTCGAAAGGCAAAAGAACGACACTTGGGTTTCGACTAAGTCAGAACCACCATTTTCGAAAGCATTGTATTATAAAAAAGGGACTCTTTCAAAAGCTTATACTTAAAAATGAAAGATGGCAACCTTCTTCGAAAGCTATTTAGAAAAACCCTTTCGAAAACATGTGTTTCAACACCTTCAAAAGCTCCTAGTGAAACAAGGCAGGCGCTTTTCTTTGGAAAACAAAACAAAGATTTCAACCCCTATCGAAAGCATTGGCTTCGACACCATGCCTTCCGCCCCTTTTCCAATCCACTACGCACCAATTTCATTGATGCCTTGTGTATTGGTTTAGGCATGGGTTGGTCTCGACTTGAATGGTTTGTCTAGGCGAAAGCATGGGGTTGAAGGGCAACTTCTAAAAGAGGCGGAACATACTTTTTCTAGGTAAAGGCTGAATTAAAACCAATAAAAGTAGTTATTTTATAACTAATCTGCCTAGTAGTAAACTTATAATTGGTTGCCTTAACTTTTCAAATTCTTTCTCAAATTAATTGTCGCATAATTCCAGATCTAAATCAATATTAATTTAACAAATAAGCCCTTCCATTAAGTAAAACAATTAAATCATTTAGGTCCTTCTTTCAAAATAAGTTAATTCTCATAGCAAATCACTTAAGAAAAATCCTCAAAAATTGCAGAAATTCACTTTTAATATGTTATCCAGCATATCTAAATTTCGGATCCAAATTCTCAATATAATTTCTGAAATAAATTTCTAAACCCAATTAACTATATTTTCCTTTGAAAATTCATAATAATCTTTCCATGGCTTGGAAATTTATCAAAATTAAAACCCAACTCCAAAATCAAGTTTTAGGTAACATATAATTTTTCCATAGCACTTAAAAATCAATTTCAATCGACTTTGCCCTAAAACCGCATAAATCCTCATTTAAACAATCTTGTTTAAATTAAACAATATAATTCAAGCATATCATCATCCAAAACATCGTAAAAATTAATTTAATCTTAAATCCGAAAACATATGTTCATAAAACAAAATAGAGATGGTATAAATTATTATTCACCTTGATTAAGATAAGGAGATTGGATTGAGATTAATTTCCCCTAAGCTTGAATCCCTAGCTTTTGATTGAATTCCTCCTTTCTTTCTTTGTTAATGGCCGGCTTCACTATTAGTTTGCATTTTTGATTGTTTTGTGAAAATGAGAAAAATGAACGTGAATGATATAAGGAACGGAAATATATAAGGGTTATGGGAACAAGTGTGGCTAATTCCCAATATGCCCTTATGTAAATTAATTAACTTAGAAACCATTCTTAAGCCCATTTAATTTGTTAAGCACGGTCTTCTTATCATTTATTCAAATCTCAATTCCCTTATCACTCTAATTATTTACATTGTTCTATTTAATTTATTTAATTAAATCTCCTGAATAATGTTATTAAAAATTAGGGGTACTACAGGATCCCCTCCTTAAAGAATTTCGTCCTCGATATTCAGTAAGGACTAAATACTAAACATAGCAATCATCTGTAACGACTCCTAACAACCATACTAGTCTACCTGACTAGTAATTATCTATATAAATCTAATATAGACATACCGTCAAAGTGGATCAGGATAAGTATCTCGAATCCTGTCTTCTATCTCCTAAGTACAGTTCTTCTCGTTGTCGCTCCACTGAACTTTCACCAACTTGACTGTCTTGTTCCTCGATCTTTTCTCATCTCTCGCTACAACCCGAACTGGTTGTCTAATAAAAGTCAAATTAGGCTCTACTATCAAATCTTCCAACCCCGTCGGAGGAATAGTAGTCTCTGGATCATGCACATACTTGCGAAGATGAGACACATGAAATACATTATGGACACCTGCCATACTGCTCGGCAACTCTAGTTTGTATGTGAGCTTTCCAATCCTCTCTATAATCTGGAATGGACAAACATATCTCGGTGTCAGTTTCCCTGAATTTCCAAACCGTATCACACCCTTCATTGGTGATATCTTAATGAAAACCTTATCTCCAACTGAGAATTCTAGGTCTTTATGCCTCTTATCTGCGTAACTTTTCTGTCTGGACTGAGCTTCCTTCATCCTTTCTCGGATCAACTCAATCTTCTCGGATGCCTCTCTAACCAAATCTGAACCTAAGACTAATTTGTCTTCAGTCTCCAACGAACATGCTGGTGATTTGCATGGCCTTCCATACAAAGCTTCAAAAGGTGCCATTCCTATTCTAGTCTGATAACTATTATTATAGGAAAACTCAACCAAATGTAGGTGATCTTTCCAAGATCCACCAAAGTCCAATACACAAGCTCTTAGTAAATCCTCGAGTACCTTGTTTACTCTCTCTGTATGCCCATCCAACTGAAGGTGATATGCAGTACTTACTTTGAGCATAGTGCCTTACACATCCAGTAGACTCTTCTAGAATTCGCTAATAAACAAAGCATCTTTGTCGCTGACTATACTACTAGGAACTCCATGAAGTCTAACTATGTTCTTCATGAACAGCTTAGCTAAAACAGGTGTCGTCCTGGTTGACTTAACTGGAATGAAATGGGCACTCTTGGTCTACCCGTCCACTATGACCCATATACTTTCATTTTCTCTATTTGACCTTGGCAACCCGTCTATAAAATCCATGGATATCGAATCCCATTTCCAAACTGGAATCTCTAAAGGTTGAAGAAATCCACTCGGCTTCTGATGTTCGGCTTTCACTTGTTGATAGTTTGCACACTGCCTAACCCACAAGCCAACATCTCTCTTCATACCTTCCCAATAGAAGCTCCTCTTCATATCTTGACACATCTTGGTCCCTCCAGGATGAATCGTAAACTTGGATCGATGACATTCTCCAAGAACTTCTTTCCTTAAGTCCTCAACGTTTGGAACACGCAATCGTCCCTTCTTTCTCAACCATTCCCTCTGGTCCGGACTAAAATCTTTTAAATCATCGATCTTTGATCCAACCTCAAGCCTTCTAATCTTCTCGGCAAATAATGGATCCTCCTTCTGCTTAGAAGCTATCCTTTCGATCAATACTGGTCGAACTTCTAAACAGGACAACATGGTGGTACTCTAACTAGAACTAGCAGTCGATCTTAACTGCACACTACAAGTAGTCAAAGCTTCTAAATCTTTCCATTCTGCCAACATATCTAACACCACATTTTGATGTCTTCTACTACGAGCATCAGCCATCTTATTTCCTTTCCCAAGGGTGTACTCTATACCAAAATCATAAGCAGCTAAAAACTCCAGCCACCTCTGCTGTCTCATATTCAGCTCCTTCTGAGAGAATAAGTACCTTAAAGAGTTATGATCCGTGTATAGCTCAAATCTCTCCCCTAAGAGATAATGCCTTCAAATCTTCAATGCGAAGATCACCGCAGCCAACTCCAAATCATGAGTAGGATAACTCACTTCATGCGGTCTGAGCTGTCGTGAAGCGTAGGCAATCACTTTACCATTCTACATCAACACAGCTCCTAATCCAGTCCCACGTGCATCAGTATACACCACCAACCCTTAGTTTCCATCTGGAACTACTAACATAGGTACATTGGTCAACAAATGCTTCAACTTAAGGAATGCTTCCTCATATTTATCGGACCAGACAAACTTCACCTCCTTCCTGGTTAGCTTAGTCAAAGGTGCTGCTATCCGTAAGAAATCCTTAATGAATCTCCGGTAATAACTAGCAAGTCCAAGAAAACTTCTAATCTCATTCACCGTCTCTGCTCTCTTCCAATTATTAACAGCTTCGATCTTATCTGGATCGACTGACAACCCTTTCTCTGAAACCACATGACTAAGAAACTTAACCTCTTTCTTCCAAAAATGAAACTTGGAAAACTTTTCCTTCAGCTGATGCTGCCTCAACATCTCAAGCACAACTCTGAGATGATCTTCATGCTCCCTTTCATTTTTAGAGTATACCAAAATGTCATCTATAAACATCAACATGAATCTATCCAAATACCCTCGGAAGACTCAGTTCATTAGATCCATGAAGAAATAGGCGCATTCGTTAACCCGAATGACATTACTAACCACTCGTACGAACCATACCTAGTTTGAAATGCTGTCAAAGGAATACTGTCCTCTGTCACTCTTAACTGATGGAAATCTGTCGCCAAATCCAACTGGAAAAACACTCTGGCTCCACACAACTGATCAAATAGATCATCAATTCTCGGCAAAGGATACTTATTCTTGATCATCCTCTCGTTCAACTTACGATAGTCGATACACATCCTCAATGACCCGTCTGGTTTCTTCACGAACACCGCGGCCGCTCCCCAAGGTGAACTGCTTGGCCTAATAAAATTTCTTCCTTCCAGATCCACTAGTTGCACCTTTAATTCCTTCATTTTAGTCGGTGTCATCCTGCTAGGTGGTTTACTTATAGGTTCAGCTCCTGGCACAAGGTCTATCTAAAACTCAATAGCTCATTTCGGTGGTAGTCCTATGACCGGCTCAAAGACATCTGCAAAATCTCTTGCTACTCGAACCTGACTTAGCTCTTCTTCCACTTCCATAACACTTAACAAAGCACAACTACTCCGGTCGGAATTCTCCATTGAGAATATAATTCGGTTATGACTATCAGGGTGTCTTAGTGATATCTCCCCATTCTAGCCTCATATCTTCTCAACCAATCCACACCCAAAATGATTCTGAAATCTAAGAAACCGAAAACATACAGACTGCATGCAAACTTATGACCTAACAAATCAAGTTCTAACAGGTCACATCTCATCTCTAGAGTTGCATACCCTCCTATTGGATTCGCAACCCTTAAGGAAGTAATAAGGTATGTGGGTTCTAAACATAACCTATCAACCAAACACTGGGATATAAATGAATGTGATGCACCGGTATCAAATAGTATCCTAACTGGTATACTCTGAATCAAATACGTACCTTCCATCACAGTCTTCCTTTTATCAGCTGCAGTTGGCTTAACAGATGATGGTCCAACAGCAAAAACCTTTCCCTTGTCTGCCCTAACCGGTTCTGGACACTGATTCTTATAATGCCCAACCTGATCGCAGTTTAAGCACTTCATATTCTTCTTATCTGCAGCCTTCTTCCCCTTGCCTGACCGACACTCATTTGCATATGGCCTTTCTTGTCACACTTAAAGTAAATTAAACCAGCCTTTGCCTTCTTGGTTGCATCTCCCTTCTAGGCTCCCTTCTTCTTAAAGAATTTTCTTTTCTTTCCCCGAGAACCTTGGGTTTCAACTGGCTTCTCTCTAGCACAAGCAGCAAGCATCTCCTCATGGCGAATTGCCATCTTCACCACCACATTACAAGGATCACGGATATGTGTCAAGGTTTCCCTAGCAAGCTCAGGCCTCAATCCCCGAATGAACCTCTCATTTCTCCTGATGTTAGTGCCTATAGTACCATTTACATATCAGGATAACTCATCAAACTTAGTAGCATACTCAATTACCGACATTTCTTCCTGTACCAAATCCATAAACTTTCTCAATAATGCAGACTTAGCAACTTCAGACGAAAACCTATGTTCAAATCTCCCTCTAAAATCTACCCAAGTCAAATCCTCCTCCGGAACCCTTGTAGTAACGCTATTCCACCGATGAAGTGTTGCCCCTTGCAACTGCCAAGAGGCCAGCCTCCTCTTCTGTACATCATCCAAACCCAAATCAGTAAAAATTCTCTCGCATTGTAACAACCAATCCTCAACTTCTATAGCATCCTCCATTCCTGTAAACGGTTTCCACCTAGACTGGTGTAGTCTTTTCTCAGCTTAGCATAATTATTCCCAACTGGATCCATAGGATTAGCTCATCCAACATATCCAACAACTCCAGTGCAACTCCTACTTGCATCATATTGACGAAGAACTTATACATCGCCTCCACATCCACTAGTGGATTTCTAGCACCCACATTGGCATCAGCAATTTTGTTAGCATTAGCCTATCGACCTTGGTTCCTCCTGGTATAAGGTCGAACATTTCTATTGGTTGTGGTGCTTCCTCCACCGAGATTTCCTCTTCCGTTTCCTGCTTCCATATCATCTTTCTCGTAAATCTGCATACGAGCCTTAGTAAGATACAAAAGAATGGTCTAAGAGAGAGGGGAATACGTACTTATATATATATATATATATATATATATCTAATACAAGTATGTTACTATAGCATTAACCCAAACCCTGATCGTATTTTCTGATTAAGTGGATTATGTTTTGAAAATGTTTTAGGTTTAAAATTCTTTTAAGTTTCATAAACCTATGATCTGATACCAACTTGTAACATCCCCTACTTGGAGGCCCAAAACTAACGGCTACGGATGTTGCAGTCATCAATAGTTATTAATCCTCGACGACCAAATACGGTAATGTTAGATACACAGAAACACATGAATATGGAAAAAAATTAAAACGTCAAATAAGTTCCACATTCCATTTCAAAACATTTCAAAATCATTACATAATCCCAATACGAGAACCACATTCGGAGAAAATATATTTATTACAACATACGCCAAGAGCTACATGTGAAGATGCCCCCTTGGATGATCAGAGTATATATATATAGGAATCTAACAACTTTGCCTTTACAACAACAGCACATCGGAATCAAAATAAAAGAGAACTCTAGATAGCTATCATGCCTCTTACATGTCTACGGGATCTTATTAGTCTAAAGAGGTACCTGAAAACCTCAACTCTCAAACTACTCAAAATCAATTGAGTACTCGAGAGTTTAAGGGGAAAACATAAACTTCGAGTCAGACATAAAGCCTGGTATGAATAATAATCTACCATCTTAAACCATTTAGATATCTAGTGAGACCACGCCGCTTAGCGGAATGGGTTTTCCCCTCACTGGTATCCTAAAACCATATACCGTGCTCCTGCATTCACAATGGTTGAAGCATCTCAAAATAATATGATGATATGCAAACAAATAAATCAATTCTGGATTTCCCATCCCCATTCACTTTGACTAACTGTATCATTTATGGTTTCTAGGGTCAATATTAACCTATTAGTTTTCATGGGCTGACTAATAACCTGTTTAATGTTTGTGGACACCCTGTGCAGTTTCATAGTTTTTATGGGATCGCTAAGAACCTATTGGCCCGTGCCAATATCTTTACTGTCTCATTGGTTCTCCCTGAACCTATTGGTAACTCCAATATCTTTCCTCTTATCCTAGTTTTCATGGGTTGAATAGGAACCTATTGACTTCTGTCAATATCTTAATCTAGATATAGTTTTCATGGGTTCACCAAAAACCTATTGGCCCATGCCAATATCAAATCATAGTTTTCATGGGCTAACTATGAACCTATCTTCCTGACATCTTTGTTTATACATAGTTTTCATGGGCTTATAATGAACCTATTGGCCCCTGCCAATATCCTCTTTTAATATTTTAGCATCCTATACTCTGGTCTTTATGACCTCCTGGATGCAATTCTACTCATTCAGGAGTTAATCTAATTTATATTCACTACTGGGTCAACCTAACTGGTTATTCTACCCTTCCCCAAATTACAGCTATGGGTCCATTACAATGGGAATATATTCAAATACATGTATGAAGAAGTAAACACAATAATACCAACTCCTATGGTTTAATATCCTTGAGATCATTTTATATAAAACTTGGTTAATCCCTTTAACCCATTAATCAAGGAAAACTTCTTCAAAACTCCATTTCAAAACACTTTATTTATGTCATGGTTTTCTTTAAAATGAGATTGGGTGGTTTGTTTTAAAAACTAAGGCTTTCGAAACCTTAAAATATTACTTTCGAAACCCCTGGATAACCTCCTTCGAAAGCATAGAAATCTTCTTTTCAAACACAAAATAAATACCTTTCGAAGCTCTTAAATCAACTCTTTCGAAACATAAATATACCTTTCGAAAGTATCAAAACATTACTCAATAGTCCCTATAAACATAGCTTCGAAACCAATGAAAGTACCTCTTTCGAAACCATTGGGTTTAGTACTCTAAAACATCTATTGGGTCAAAGCGAACATATACGAAAGTATCTCTTTCGAAACATTTTATCTTCATATAAAATTATTTGGGGAAAGTTTTATGGCGTCGGCACCATTCTTTCGAAAGCTTCAAAACACTTAAGAAAAACACTGAAGGATAGCATCGAAACCCCCTTTCGAAGCCATTACCTTCGAAACCCATGAACCCTTTCAAAAGCATTTAGGAAGTGGCTTAGTACTTCTTAAAAACAAAAGCCACCAGTCGAAAGCATTAATGACTTCAATACACTTGAAAGGCAAAAGAACGACAGCTGGGTTTTGACTAAGTCGGAACCACCATTTTCGAAAGCATTGTTTTATAAACAAGGGACGCTTTCGAAAGCTTATACTTAAAAATGAAATATGGAAACCTTCTTCGAAAGCTATTTAGAAAAACCCTTTCGAAAACATGTGTTTCGAATCCTTTGAAATCTCTTAGTGAAACAAGGCAGCCGCTTTTCTTTGGAAAATAAAAAAAAGGTTTCGACTCCTATCGAAAGCATTGGCTTTGACACCATGCCTTCCGCCCCTTTTCCAGTCCACTACACACCAATTTCATTGATGCCTTGTGTATTGGTTTCGACATGGGTTGGTCTCGACTTAAATGGTTGGTTGAGGCAGAAGCATAGGGTCGAAAGGCAACTTCAAAAAAAAGCGGAACATACTTTTTCTAGGTAAAGGCTGAATTAAAGCCAATAAAAGCAATTATTTTATAACTAACCTGCCTAGTTGTAAACTTTTAATTGGTTGCCTTAGCTTTTCAAATTCTTTATCAAATTAAATACCGCATAATTCTAGATCAAAATCAATATTAATTTAACAAATAAGCCCTTCTATTAAGTAGACAATTAAATCATTTAGGTCCTCCTTTCAAAATAATTTAATTCTCATAACAAATCACTTAAGAAAAATCCCCAAAAATTACAGAAATTCACTTTTAATATGTTATCTAACATATCTAAATTTCGGACCCAAATTCTCAATATAATTTCTGAAATAAATTTCTAAACCCAATTAACCATATTTCCCTTTTAAAATTCATAATAATTTTTCCATAGCTTGGATAATTATCAAAATTAAAACCCAACTCCAAAATCAAGTTTTACATAACATATAAATTTTCCATGGCGTATAAAATCAATTTCAATCAATTTTTCCCTAAAACTGCATAAATCCCCATTTAAACAATCTTGTTTAAATCAAACAAATTATAATTCAAGCATATCATCATCCAAAACATCATAAAAACGAATTTAATCTCAAATCCGAAAACATATGTTCATAAAACAAAATAAAGATGGTATAAATTATTATTCACCTTGATTAAGATAAGGAGATTGGATTGATGTCACGTACCGGATTTTTCGACTTTCGAAAATTCGACATTGATACTCACTTTATCGACTGCCGAGCAATCGAGTGCCGGAAACTCCAATAGTGAGGGTTTTAAGAAAGAAGAAATAGAAGAAAAAGAGAAGAAGAAAGAAAGAAGAACAACAGAAAGAAAAAAAGAACAACATCAGAACAGAAGACAATATCAGAATCTTACACATCGCAGCGGAACAATATATAATAAATAATTACTAGCCTTTTTAAAACAAAGAATTATATCAGTTTTTATACATACATCAATCAGAGTCAATATACAACAATGGACAGTTATATAAACTTGTCCTCATACAGAATACACAGCGGAATAAATATATCAGATACAAATACTACGTCTCGCCATCCAGCTTATCTCCAAAGCTCCAGAATATCCTGATAACATAACTCTAGGCTGCCCGTGTGGAAATTGGTGGGCACCCAGAGTTTAGAAGGGAAACAATAAACTCCGAGTCAGTCATGGTGACTGGTGTGAGATCGTAAAACAGTTATTCTTTCACAAAGAAAATAAAACAAATTCGCAATGCTTTTTTGGAAAATGAGACTACCATAAGACCTCCCACCACACACACAATGCAAACGCAGAATTGGAGGAGATTTCTTCTTATGATAGTCAAAGATGCTTACTACGCAAAATCAAATCATTTTTGATATTATTATTAGTGCATAGTGTAGAAATCATTTCGAAAGTATAATATTAATCTTAGCCAACATACGACCAGTATCGTATGCCTACTATAGCTACCATCTAAACAGTGGTGACCACCGTACGTAAATGGCAGGTTCTACAACTAATACCGTACAAAGTTCGTATTGGAGTTTGGATTTCCAACAAATGGTCAGGCCAAGGAACTTCCTATCCACGATGGGTATGTCCCTGGAATAGACGACCCGAGAACCTAACCGGATCTCTGCCAACACAAGGCCGGGTTACCTCTGCAAAAATAGGTAACTACTGACACGCGTATGCCATCCCCCGATCGTAACCGATCTTCCCGAGGATCCCCGATTTCCAACAAACCACATAGATAATAATGCAGCAACCACATAGGTTAAGTATCTAGGCTCCATACCATGATACCACCTCTATCCAGAAGGAATGACATACACTAAGGGGCGCTACTCCCTAAAACCTTGCTGCATCCTTCTTGTTTTGACCATTTCCGGGGTGTGAGGCTCGATGAAGTCTCGTCCACAAAGCTACGCTTTCTACAAAAAGCCCTGCTTCGGGTCAAACAAAATGATCAACCTATGATCACAAAGATATAAGATCAAACAAATGATCATATCACAAATGATCAAACACTGATCATTTCACAGCAACACTCAGTATGCCACGTTACCAAGTTGGGATATATCGCTGATAAATTTCAACTACATAACCTCTGAGCTCATACGTCTCAAAGAAGGGTGTTAAGCTAAGAGAATAAATTCTCCGCCACCAACAGAAATGTATTTGAAAGAAATCAGCTTTATATCTCAAATTGTAACGTCAGACACACAATCCATATAAGTCTGTTCCGGGATCGAACAGAACCGAAGGCACTTCTCACGAAGCCCTTGCATATCCGGATAATTTTCTAATCACGTCCGGACTTCCCGTCACTAAGGGTGATAAAACCTCTAAATCGGAGATCAGCCGATGTAGAGTAACTCAACGGTAA
The DNA here is from genome assembly GCA_030737815.1 of Allium fistulosum. Taxonomy (NCBI): domain Eukaryota; kingdom Viridiplantae; phylum Streptophyta; class Magnoliopsida; order Asparagales; family Amaryllidaceae; genus Allium; species Allium fistulosum. The sequence goes on along the minus strand of CM060902.1, from coordinate 367,953,418 downwards.
TCCTTCCGTTTTCAAAAATATCCGATCTTCAACACCGGTCTTCGAATGCAATTCATAACGACGTATCACATATTCGGAATGGGTTATACGACCCCATGGTCCTTTCCCGGCTAACCCGAATAGTGAGCGCTTATTCAAAAATAAGTGTGGCATTCAAATTCATCCAATCCACAACAAATACCTATCTAAAGGTAATTATTGATAGTCGGTTATTTAACTATCAATAAAGATGCGCGACATCATCAGATTCCAAATAATTTTCCAAATTATTTCATCTTCAAAAATATCTTTACAAGATATATAATTTCCACACTTAACCATTTGAAAAACAATTTCAAATCAATTTCCACATTTCATTTTATCTTTGAAGATAAAATCTCAAACAGTTCATTTCATATTGGAAAAGCATTTCCGTACTTATTTTAAAAATAAGTAATTCACAAATCATTTATTTTCAACATTTGAAAATATTCAATATACTTAAATCAATATTAAGTATATATTCATTCTTTAAGGAAATCATTTACTTTAACAACATCAATTTGAGTCAAAACGAATGTTACGTAAAACATCGTTACGACAACTCAACATCACTAGTATAGGGATTCGAAATTTAGATAGATATATAAATCCCAATACTATATAAAACATTTCCTTTCGGAAATCATTTACTATAACAACAGTGTTATAGTCCACCATTTCCTTATTTCTCGAAAACGTCTATTTCAACAATAAATGTTGAAATCTATGATTTCGATATTTAACACGTTTTAAAACATCTTTTAAAACAATTACTTCATTTCATAATATTATCTTCCCAAAACATAACCATTTTATTAAGTAATATATTCACTGTCCAAAATCGTGAATATAGTTCGTTATCCAAATTCAACATTTCTACACGTTTTGTTTAAAGGCTTATCCACTGTCCAAAATCGTGGATAAAATTCCTTTAATTAACTTCTACAATTTCACTTATCAAAATAAGTGATTTCGGATTTATAAACAACGTTTATAAATCACAACTTTATATTTTATAACAATTTCAAGTTATGAAATACCTTACTTAAACAATTCCATTTGACTTATTTATATAACAAAAATCCAAATCATAAGTTGATAGCTTATAATTCATTTAGTTTCAAAGTCCTTCATCTTATAACTTCACAAATCGCATATCTATTAATACTACTTACTTTAAAATCTGTTTATAAGTTCAATTTAACAGTTATAGAACTCCTAAATAATCTCCTTATTTTTATTTATAAAATAACAATTTTATACATCTTCTATAAATATAATCCATTTATAATAAGTCAAAAACTTCAATCTAAACCAATTACAATTAAATCAACTTATATTTCAAAAACCACTTTTCGCTTATATTTCAAAATTCTCATAATTTTTATAACACGAAAATTATAACATTTATTTATTTAAATTGAATTAATTCCAAAATTTCAATAAAACGTATACTTTCAAAAATCACTTTGAAATCCTTTTAAAAATAATATCGTTATTTTTAACTTCAAAAATGGATCCGATGATGCTACAGCATCAAACAATCAATCACAACAATCAAATATCATATATCATCATATGATAACAGAATATATCACAATATCTGTAAATAATCAATATGGTGAGGAATCCAGTTGGATCCCTCCAACCTGTTTCCCTGCATCCAAAGATGTTAGCACAATACCAATTCCGCTCCAGTACGGAATTATCGCGGTATATGGGTTTTATAAAAATATCCGCTTACTAACAGCGCAATAGGGTCTCATCCGCTATACGAGGCGGGAAATCATCAATCCAATATATACATATGCCAATATGTATATATTGCTATATATAGATATATATCCTACTATATCTAATATCACATCCAAGTAGTCAATCATCAATCAATAGCTGTAAAAGAAAATCCACTTTCATTTGAGTGAGAAGATCTCACCGTGATTTTAATTCTGATTCCAGCGTTTATTTCGAATAAAATTAAACGGGCGTTTAATTTTACCCGAAATTCAAACTAGCACCAAATGGCTCCAATTTAGTTTCATCACGTAGTGTTCGAGAAAACGAAGCCAACGCCGCTCGTTTCGTAATTTTCTGATCACGCAGCAAAAAGTTACGTTATTACAAAGTTATACGAATTTAAATTATAATCAATATACAATTTTATTTCATTTTGAAAACCTAGCTTCAATCATCACCGTTCGTTTCAAAGTAGCAGATCGTAGCCGCATTTGTTTTCTTCCCTCCCAGTTATCACGTACGAAACCCTACAGGTTCGAATGAACCCATGCCGCCTTCGCTAACCCTATTTTCGCAATCCCATCTACTCGACTTCACCACGATCAAAAGCCTCCACCACGTGCGCCTTCGCCTAAGCCACTCCCGGCCAGAGACCCATTGAACTCGGTCGCCTCCTTTGCACGAGAATCGTGCTCGAACTTCGCACGTATGCGGCCACCTAACGTCCTCTCTGGTCGACGAAAACTGACCATTGCCGTATGGATTGGAAGGTCTCGCTTAGATCTTCACTTTTGTAGTTGACACTTTTTCCTAATTGTTTGTGGATTGATCAAGAATTGAAGAAGATTGAAGAGAATTTTCGGCCATTGATAGCTAGAACTGGCGGCTACGTTTCAAAACCCTAGGGTCGTTTTTCTTTTGCAAAATGAAGAGAAGAGGGGCTTTTATAGAAAATTTAACGATTTACTATTCATCGAATTTTTTCGAACTCCGATTCGAGCGTGCCGGCTGACGTTTCTAAGGTTTACCCCGTGTTCCGAACGCAATGGAATAGGTTTCGGAAGCTAATTCGGTCGTCTGTGTGAGATATGACAATAAACGATCAATTTAAATTAAACCGATTTAAATCGATTTCGAGGCGTTTTAATTTGTACCGGACAAATGGTAAATCCAAAAATTACGAAATTTGAAATCTTACAATAATATCACATTACGGATCCGATGAAACTGGTTTCGTCGAAATCCGAGACTATTTGAAAAATGACTATTTTTAACTCGACGATTTAAAATTAAAACGATATCGATGCGTTTCGAGCTGCCACGGTCAAACGACAACTCCGATGGATACGAAAATTGAAATCCAATAATAACTAACTATTACAGATCCAATGGAACTGGTTTCGTTCAATTCTGAGACTGTTCGAAAATTGGCTATTTTTACAGTCGATAATTAAATATTAAAATATTCTATTTTCACAGATTAATTCCAAATTCAATTTTTAAAAGTTCTATAACCTTTCTATAACTCCAGTGTGATTAAATAAAATTTTACAAATCATTTTCAATCATTTTAAACTCGATTTTCAATTATCTCTGGAATTTAAATCATTAAATTATCGATTTAATTGACCAAATTAAATCCAATATCCTTTAAATAAATTATTCGACTTATTAAATTCATTTATTAATATTTAAAATCAATTAAATATTCGAATTTTAATTATCAAAAATTCTGGGTCGTTACAGACTTCCCCCCTTAAAAGAATTTCGTCCTCGAAATTACAAGTTAGGAAAAAAGGTCCTTAACACGGCTACTATTTTTCACAATCTAATAGTTTTATCAATTTATCAAAACAAATCTTTCTATTAAAGATTCGTTATCATTCAACTCGTTTTCCAACTTCAATTATAAGTTTCAACAGCATTGTTTTACTTCAAAATTCAAATTCGAGTTTAAATTCAAATTTTAAACTTTCAAAATTTCTCAAAAATTTTCTAACGCCCTAAATTTCCAAAAAATTTCGCCAGCGTCTCCTTTGCGCGGCTAATACGGTACGACTACAAAACGTCCCTACGGACTCTCAGATTTCAAAAAGAAAAAGAAAAAGCCAAGCGGCTAGAGAAAAAATCATCAAATCTCATATTGAAATTTAAATACTTACCTTTTGTCGAGCAATTCAAATTATCTTTGAAGTCAAAATTCCAATTTCTTTATACACCTGTATGTCCTACTAGCCATAATATCTAGTTATAACATTCAAACCAACTTGCAAATTCTATTACAAAATTTCGATACTTCTTAGATCATCTTTACTTCCTATTGAAGTTTCATATTCATTTTCATTCAATTTCACATTTCAAATTTCATTTGAATTTAATTCAATTTAACTTCTGAATATTGCATTTAATCAATTAACTTTCATCTACAACTCCTTATTTTAGATTAGTTTCAATTACTAATTCATCACAAATCGCAATTCACTTTATTCAAATTTGTTTTCAACATTCAGTTTCAATTCCAGTTTTATTCTTTCGTTCATTCCCAAAATTTATTTTCAATTTGCCATTTTGGTTTATAACCACTCATATTAAACTGGATTTCAAATTCCATATGAATTTAATTCATTTCAAACCATATTAATTTGTCATTTCTTCAATTAGTTTCAGTTACTAATTTTATTTCAATACTTTACTCTACAAATTCGAAATGAATTTTTTCAACATTCAATTTACTTTCATTAAATTGATTCACTTGTACTTGCATTAATTTAACTCCATCTTTTAAGTTAAATTTATTCTATCAAAAATCAAATTGTATAAGTTATCAACTTAATAATATTTCATAAATATTTTTATATAGCATTCCAGAGTTTACCAACATTTCAAAAACCATTTTTGAAAACAGTTCAAATTATCCTTTGAATTTCCAAAACAAAACCCAAACTTTTCAAACAACTTTCATTTAAAACAATTTGGCAGCAATTCCTCTTTTGGAAACCCGAAAATGAACACCAACGATGCCGCGGTCATCATCGAAGTTATTTTCCAGCGACCGAAAAGAGTTTAGAGCTTTTCATCTCTCCAAAATACTTTTCAAATCCTTTGAAATCCATTTTCAAATCAAAAAGGAATTAAACTTTCCAAATCTCCAAAATTTTCAAATTCTTTTCAAAACCTTTCCAAATACTTCTCTGGAATCCCGTTTTAAATTACAATTCACATCTATAATTTACATTCTCAAATTTCATTTGCATGTGAATTTATTCCTTAACTTTGGAGTTACGATTTCAATTTCTTATTCAATTTTAGTGATGATAATTTAATATTATTACTTCCTAACAACCAAACATCCAAATACTATGATAATTCATAGAAAATTATTTCTTTTATATACAAAAATAGTTTTGGGCAAAATTATTTCATTCACCCTATTTAAAACAATATTGTGCCAATTGTTCTATATAAGTGTTTAGAGATCCCTATCGATAGAGTTGTACGGACAATACCGACCAGAATCCATATACCACTCAACAAACCAATCATCACAATATAAAACAATTTTATATTCACTAACAAATACGCACTCGTATCTATTATTACACTCAACTCATTCTAGAGTACTACTGACTCTATCTCTAATGAGTAACACCCAACAGAGCAGGGTTGTCGCTTAACCATATGCTCTGATACCACGCTGTCACGTACCGGATTTTTCGACTTTCGAAAATTCGACATCGATACTCACTTTATCGACTGCCGAGCAATCAAGTGCCGGAAACTCCAATAGTGAGGGTTTTAAGAAAGAAGAAATAGAAGAAAAAGAGAAGAAGAAAGAAAGAAGAACAACAGAAAGAAAAAAAGAACAACATCAGAACAGAAGACAATATCAGAATATTACACATCGCAGCGGAACAATATATAATAAATAATTACTAGCCTTTTTAAAACAAAGAATTATATTAGTTTTTATACATACATCAATCAGAGTCAATATACAACAATGGACAGTTATATAAACTTGTCCTCATATAGAATACACAGCGGAATAAATATATCGGATACAAATACTACGTCTCGCCATCCAGCTTATCTCCAAAGCTCCAGAATATCCTGATAACATAACTCTAGGCTGTCCGTGTGGAAATTGGTGGGCACCCAGAGTTTAGAAGGGAAACAATAAACTCCGAGTCAGTCATGGTGACTGGTGTGAGATCGTAAAACAGTTATTCTTTCACAAAGAAAATAAAACAAATTCGCAATGCTTTTTTGGAAAATGAGACTACCATAAGACCTCCCACCACACACATAATGCAAACGCAGAATTGGAGGAGATTTCTTCTTATGATAGTCAAAGATGCTTACTACGCAAAATCAAATCATTTTTGATATTATTATTAGTGCATAGTGTAGAAATCATTTCGAAAGTATAATATTAATCTTAGCCAACATACGACCAGTATCGTATGCCTACTATAGCTACCATCTAAACAGTGGTGACCACCGTACGTAAATGGCAGGTTCTACAACTAATACCGTACAAATTTCGTATTGGAGTTTGGATTTCCAACAAATGGTCAGGCCAAGGAACTTCCTATCCACGATGGGTACGTCCCTGGAATAGACGACCCAAGAACCTAACCGGATCTCTGCCAACACAAGGCCGGGTTACCTCTGCAAAAATAGGTAACTACTGACACGCGTATGCCATCCCCCGATCGTAACCGATCTTCCCGAGGATCCCCGATTTCCAACAAACCACATAGATAATAATGCAGCAACCACATAGGTTAAGTATCTGGGCTCCATACCATGATACCACCTCTATCCAGAAGGAATGACATACACTAAGGGGCGCTACTCCCTAGAACCTTGCTGCATCCTTCCTGTTTTGACCATTTCCGGGGTGTGAGGCTCGATGAAGTCTCGTCCACAAAGCTACGCTTTCTACAAAAAGCCCTGCTTCGGGTCAAACAAAATGATCAACCTATGATCACAAAGATATAAGATCAAACAAATGATCATATCACAAATGATCAAACACTGATCATTTCACAGCAACACTCAGTATGCCACGTTACCAAGTTGGGATATATCGCTGATAAATTTCAACTACATAACCTCTGAGCTCATACGTCTCAGAGAAGGGTGTTAAGCTAAGAGAATAAATTCTCCGCCACCAACAGAAATGTATTTGAAAGAAATCAGCTTTATATCTCAAATTGTAACGTCAGACACACAATCCATATAAGTCTGTTCCGGGATCGAACAGAACCGAAGGCACTTCTCACGAAGCCCTTGCATATCCGGATAATTTTCTAATCACGTCCGGACTTCCCGTCACTAAGGGTGATAAAACCTCTAAATCGGAGATCAGCCGATGTAGAGTAACTCGACGGTAATCCTTCCGTTTTCAAAAATATCCGGTCTTCAACACCAGTCTTCGAATGCAATTCATAACGACGTATCACATATTCGGAATGGGTTATACGACCCCATGGTCCTTTCCCGGCTAACCCGAATAGTGAGCGCTTATTCAAAAATAAGTGTGGCATTCAAATTCATCCAATCCACAACAAATACCTATCTAAAGGTAATTATTGATAGTCGGTTATTTAACTATCAATAAAGATGCGCGACATCATCAGATTCCAAATAATTTTCCAAATTATTTCATCTTCAAAAATATCTTTACAAGATATATAATTTCCACACTTAACCATTTGAAAAACAATTTCAAATCAATTTCCACATTTCATTTTATCTTTGAAGATAAAATCTCAAACAGTTCATTTCATATTGGAAAAGCATTTCCATACTTATTTTAAAAATAAGTAATTCACAAATCATTTATTTTCAACATTTGAAAATATTCAATATACTTAAATCAATATTAAGTATATATTCATTCTTTAAGGAAATCATTTACTTTAACAACATCAATTTGAGTCAAAACGAATGTTACGTAAAACATCGTTACGACAACTCAACATCACTAGTATAGGGATTCGAAATTTAGATAGATATATAAATCCCAATACTATATAAAACATTTCCTTTCGGAAATCATTTACTATAACAGTGTTATAGTCCACCATTTCCTTATTTCTCGAAAACGTCTATTTCAACAATAAATGTTGAAATCTATGATTTCGATATTTAACACGTTTTAAAACATCTTTTAAAACAATTACTTCATTTCATAATATTATCTTCCCAAAACATAACCATTTTATTAAGTAATATATTCACTGTCCAAAATCGTGAATATAGTTCGTTATCCAAATTCAACATTTCTACACGTTTTGTTTAAAGGCTTATCCACTGTCCAAAATCGTGGATAAAATTCCTTTAATTAACTTCTACAATTTCACTTATCAAAATAAGTGATTTCGGATTTATAAACAACGTTTATAAATCACAACTTTATATTTTATAACAATTTCAAGTTATGAGATACCTTACTTAAACAATTCCATTTGACTTATTTATATAACAAAAATCCAAATCATAAGTTGATAGCTTATAATTCATTTAGTTTCAAAGTCCTTCATCTTATAACTTCACAAATCGCATATCTATTAATACTACTTACTTTAAAATCTGTTTATAAGTTCAATTTAACAGTTATAGAACTCCTAAATAATCTCCTTATTTTTATTTATAAAATAACAATTTTATATATCTTCTATAAATATAATCCATTTATAATAAGTCAAAAACTTCAATCTAAACCAATTACAATTAAATCAACTTATATTTCAAAAACCACTTTTCGCTTATATTTCAAAATTCTCATAATTTTTATAACACGAAAATTATAACATTTATTTATTTAAATTGAATTAATTCCAAAATTTCAATAAAACGTATACTTTCAAAAATCACTTTGAAATCCTTTTAAAAATAATATCGTTATTTTTAACTTCAAAAATGGATCCGATGATGCTACAGCATCAAACAATCAATCACAACAATCAAATATCATATATCATCATATGATAACAGAATATATCACAATATCTGTAAATAATCAATATGGTGAGGAATCCAGTTGGATCCCTCCAACCTGTTTCCCTGCATCCAAAGATGTTAGCACAATACCAATTCCGCTCCAGTACGGAATTATCGCGGTATATGGGTTTTATAAAAATATCCGCTTACTAACGGCGCAATAGGGTCTCATCCGCTATACGAGGCGGGAAATCATCAATCCAATATATACATATGCCAATATGTATATATTGCTATATATAGATATATATCCTACTATATCTAATATCACATCCAAGCAGTCAATCATCAATCAATAGCTGTAAAAGAAAATCCACTTTCATTTGAGTGAGAAGATCTCACCGTGATTTTAATTCTGATTCCAGCGTTTATTTCGAATAAAATTAAACGGGCGTTTAATTTTACCTGAAATTCAAACCAGCACCAAATGGCTCCAATTCAGTTTCATCACGTAGTGTTCGAGAAAACGAAGCCAACGCCGCTCGTTTCGTAATTTTCTAATCACGCAGCAAAAAGTTACGTTATTACAAAGTTATACGAATTTAAATTATAATCAATATACAATTTTATTTCATTTTGAAAACCTAGCTTCAATCATCACCGTTCGTTTCAAAGTAGCAGATCGTAGCCGCATTTGTTTTCTTCCCTCCCAGTTATCACGCACGAAACCCTACAGGTTCGAATGAACCCATGCCGCCTTCGCTAACCCTATTTTCGCAATCCCATCTACTCGACTTCACCACGATCAAAAGCCTCCACCACGTGCGCCTTCGCCTAAGCCACTCCCGGCCAGAGACCCATTGAACTCGGTCGCCTCCTTTGCACGAGAATCGTGCTCGAACTTCGCACGTATGCGGCCACCTAACGTCCTCTCTGGTCGACGAAAACTGACCATTGCCGTATGGATTGGAAGGTCTCGCTTAGATCTTCACTTTTGTAGTTGACACTTTTTCCTAATTGTTTGTGGATTGATCAAGAATTGAAGAAGATTGAAGAGAATTTTCGGCCATTGATAGCTTGAACTGGCGGCTACGTTTCAAAACCCTAGGGTCGTTTTTCTTTTGCAAAATGAAGAGAAGAGGGGCTTTTATAGAAAATTTAACGATTTACTATTCATCGAATTTTTTCGAACTCCGATTCGAGCGTGCCGGCTGACGTTTCTAAGGTTTACCCCGTGTTCCGAACGCAATGGAATAGGTTTCGGAAGCTAATTCGGTCGTCTGTGTGAGATATGACAATAAACGATCAATTTAAATTAAACCGATTTAAATCGATTTCGAGGCGTTTTAATTTGTACCGGACAAATGGTAAATCCAAAAATTACGAAATTTGAAATCTTACAATAATATCACATTATGGATCCGATGAAACTGGTTTCGTCGAAATCCGAGACTATTTGAAAAATGACCATTTTTAACTCGACGATTTAAAATTAAAACGATATCGATGCGTTTCGAGCTGCCACGGTCAAACGACAACTCCGATGGATACGAAAATTGAAATCCGATAATAACTAACTATTACGGATCCAATGGAACTGGTTTCGTTCAATTCTAAGACTGTTCGAAAATTGGCTATTTTTATAGTCGATAATTAAATATTAAAATATTCTATTTTCATAGATTAATTCCAAATTCAATTTTTAAAAGTTCTATAACCTTTCTATAACTCCAGTGTGATTAAATAAAATTTTACAAATCATTTTCAATCATTTTAAACTCGATTTTCAATTATCTCTGGAATTTAAATCATTAAATTATCGATTTAATTGACCAAATTAAATCCAATATCCTTTAAATAAATTATTCGACTTATTAAATTCATTTATTAATATTTAAAATCAATTAAATATTCGAATTTTAATTATCAAAAATTCTGGGTCGTTACAATTGAGATTAATTTCCCCTAAGCTTGAATCCCTGGCTTTTGATTGAATTCCTCTTTTCTTTCTTTATTAACGGTCGGCTTCTCTATTAGTTTGCATTTTTGATTGTTTTTCTGAAAATGAGAAAAATGAACTTGAGTGGTATAAGGAACGGAAATATATAAGGATTATGGTAACAAGTGCGGCTAATTCCCAATATGCCCTTATGTAAAATTAATTAACTTAGAAACCATTCTTAAGCCCATTTAATTTATTAAGCACGGCCTTCTTATCATTTATTCAAATCTCAATCCCCTTATCACTCTAATTATTTACATTATTCTATTTAATTTATCTAATCAAATCTCCTGAATAATGTTATTAAAAATTAAGGGTGTTACAACAAATATCCGAACCAAATCTAGAGTAGATGTGAAATTACCCTAACAGGAGCAACCCCGCATAGCTTGGCTTCCACTCGCTCTTTGGGTTTAGTCATTTTCGACAAAGGATAACAAAGCTCAATAGAGCCACACATCGTCTTAGAATGACGATAACAAAAAGTTAAAGTAATAGATAGCCGTGAAACCAACCGTCGAGGATATAAAACGATCATATATGGAAATTAAGTCTTCTATACTTATCACCACTCATCGCATTCAAATTTGTACTATTCCTTGATTAGTAATAATACTGGACAAGTCAAAGTAGTACTACCCCAAAGTCATGTCTCGCGATTATTCTTAACTTTCGAAATAGGGACAATTCTACTTCATCGACATTTAGTGTTAAGTACACATATAAATCATTTTCATATAAGTGATATCGCTTTACGGAACTTAATTCAATTCCATAACCGAATCAAACATTTACGTTTTAAAACCGAATTCGTGCTTGGGCTTCACATTATAAGTATTTTCTTTATAACGCTTTGTTAAAAGAGTTCACTAACTTTAAAATCAATTTAAAAAGGATTTAATAGCTTAAAACATCCTTATTATATTGATTGATTAATCATCACATAATTTGTTTTTTGAACTTCAAATGTCTTTAAATAATAAAAAGGGAAAACCACTTTTAAAACTTATTAATTCGATTAATTAGTAAAAAATAATTAATTAAATTGATAATTAATTAATTATCATTATTTAAAATGAATAACAAAGTCAAAACATCCTTGTTACTTTGATAAATTCACTTTGAAACTTCATAAATTAAGCTGATTAATTAACTCCAATAACCTTTAATTAAAAAGGGTAAATCACCTTTAAAACATCATTAATTCAATTAATTAATTAATTTAAATATAATTAATTAAATTAGATAAACAAATAATTAATTCTTATTATTTAAAAATTATTTATTAATTATAAACATAAAAAAGGAAAGATTAATTAGAGTTAAAACAAGTTGATAAAATTTAAAAATCATTTATTAAAAAGATTTATTAATTTAAAAGCATCATTAGAAAATTGATTAATTAACTTTGATTCATCATTATTAAATGATTAATTATCCTTAAACATAATTAAATAAAATGATTAATTAAATTTAAACATCATTAAATAAAATGATTAATTAATTTAAAAAATCATTAACCAGGTAATTAGTTAAATTTATAATACATCATTAACTAAGTTATTAGTTAACCTTAATCCTTATTAATTAAGTAATTAATTAATCATTATTAAAATAATTAATTATTTTTGAAAGCATCATTAATCAAAAACTTGCTTAACTTGTGAAATAATTCCAAGCTTGAAGATGAAACAAACGGTTTCGATAAGAAGTGATTTTCCGAAAGTGCTGATATAGCGATTATCGCTATACGGGCAGTTCGGCAAACAAACTTATGTCATTACAATACAACCAAATATCACATAGCAAGGTATGAACTTATATACAAGGTAATTAAGTATGAAACAACATATAGTGAGCATTTAATTATAAATAATTAACTTTAACTACCAATTTTTCATCGAGCTTACTAACTTATCTGAACATGCACCTCAATTTCAGTGACTAAGATGTTCGAAATTTAAAATATCATAAACATAAAAGTTGTATTCTTTTGAGTTAGCTTTCTAGATCATTAAAGAAATCTAAATTCCAATTAATTTTTCAAAAGTTATGGCCAAATTACTAAGGGGTATTTAAACAATTCTGAGCCAAACATCGTCAACGCTAAACAATTCATTATTGTATTATGGAATCATATATATAAACAAGTATATAAAAACACAAGCACATTACTTTCCAAGCAGTAATCCAACAACAATTATTATCAATAATAAAGGTTCAAACCTTGCAAGAGGAAGCTTTACTCCCTCAAAAATGCTTGCTAACTTAACCGAAATTGCACTATCTTTGCGAATACGACTAGATCTTTGTATAATCTTGGAAAATGAAGTCTTTAAGTGCTTTAAATCACCATAAAGGTTCGGCCTTAGGGAGTATATGGTACGACCTTGATGAGTTGAGGGCTTGAACTTTGGAAATGAAGCGAAGAGATGAGTGGAGATGAGTGTGTAAGTGTTTAGCAAGCTTTGGAAGAGATTTGAGTGGAATAACATGGATTTTAAAACTTGGGAAACATGTTTAGGAAGTCATGGAAATAAGCTCAAGCTTTAGGAAATTTTTGGAACATGAAAAGAAAATGAGAAGTAAGAAAGGAGTTAGGAAATTTTGTTTTATAAGAATGCAAAGCTTCTTAAAGAAGCTTCTTTATTAAATTATATTTGCTTAGCTTACACGGGAAGCTTCTTTATTTAATTATATTTGCTTAGCTTACATAGGAAGCTTCTTTAGTTAATTCAGTTTGGTGGCTTATGTTGGAAGCTTCCTTATTATATATATTCTCTCAAGCATATACACATATATTCACATGCATTCAAACATGCATAAGTAACTTATAAATATGTGTTGGTGCATATAAAAGAGTTATGACATTCCTGATAACCTTTGGCCGATGAAAGGTCGAAAATTCGAAAAACGAATTCCGGTCACATTTTCAATCTTACATCGAACTAAATATTTTTGTAAACTAAATTAGAAAACTCTTTCACCGTCATTATTTATTTATTTAAAAGGGTTTTATTTTAGTGATAAACTTATTATTTGAATATTTAAAATTAATTAAATATTCACAAATTCAAGTAGTGAAATTTTGGGTCGTTACAGTTATAACAACCTATCCTCGTAATTGCCGATATATACATAATAGTAATGCAGCTGAAATAGGAATACCACGGTAGGTGAAACATCCAGCTCGTCTTCTCGAGCTCCAATGAACATCCAGCTAAAACCTACATTTCTCAGACTACTCAAAAGAGCACGTGAGGAATTTAGAGAAAACAAAATTCACATTTTGGACATAAGTTGGTTATGAAAAAACTCAAGAAATATGTGATCGTCATACAATAGTACTTTTGAGACCGCACGGAATGTCGTAGCAGTTATCCTCTCAAAAGAACCATACATCTAATAAGTACATATTGTGATATTATAGATAATGTCTAGGGTGTAGACATAAATCAAAAAATAGTTGTGTCATTTGCATCTCACGACACAACAATATTGAAGTACAACTAAAACCACTAAGGTACGTTCGCATAATGGATTTTCCGTGGAGATCTCTTCGGTCAAGCCGTATCCAATATCCTGCACAAGGGTAGAAGCTACCTCTAGACGAAGTATATCTCTAGATAGAACATACCAATAAGGTAAACATAGCCGGTACATGTCTGAAATGTGATCCCAAATATCATCAACTCCTATGTGCCACATCAATAAGCATACTCTATTATGGAGTTGACAATACCCTGTCGCGAGTTAGCAAAACCCCAGACTATGCATCCCACTTTGTTTTCTGCAATTTTCGATGTCGAGGTCATGTTCGGCATCTCTCGCATGAGTCTTCATAACTCGAATAGAACACGAATACCCAAATGGATTCTAACATCTCGAACATATCACGAATCCCCAATTGGATTCCAACATCTCAAACAGATCACGAATCTCTACTTGAATTCGAGCATCTGGAACATATCTCAAGTCTTCATTTAGATCCCAACATAAATCACGTATATAGTTTTGAAGTGGTTACAGTTTCGAACCATCTCATATAAGTACACTCCCCCGCTTATGGATGCTCCAAAACCAATCGATAGATTTCTAGTTAACTTAACCCCAGTTATTTCAAAAATATACAGACATCACATAAAGGTGGAGATTGTCTCCTATCCGAACGAATTTCCTTATCATTTGTTTTAGAAGAGTAAGATGAGTTTATACGTACAACATAGCATCACCGAAGATAAATGTACCGTATAATCCTCTTGTTCTTTCTAGATATTTCCTAAGTTATTTTGGTCAATTTCGATAATCGACTGATCGACTATCAAGTTCGAAATAGATGATCGTATATGGAAACCAAGTCTCATGTACTTATCATGTTTTCGACCTTTTCATCTCACATTATCATTTGGTCAAGAGTGAAGCAAGGTAGATTAGAGCACCGGTTGCATCAAAGCCCTACCTAGACACTTCATTCTTAACTCTCATAGATAGACAAGTCTACTACGTTGGCTTTTAGTGCGAAGTACACAACTAAATACTTTCCATAAACGAGTAAACACACAAAGCACAATTAAGTCAGAAAAAGCACGATTAAGTCATATAATCAACTTCTAATATCCTTTTTATTTAATTAATCCTTTTATTAATTAAAGTCTCTTTTATTAGTAAAACTTTTTTCATCTAATAAAACTTCATTTATCAATTATTGATATTTCACTATTCATTTGTACTCTTTTTAATACTTCAAAATGTATTCATATACTTACCTCAAATAGTATAAGTATATTCACAAATCTTTAACAAGATCTATTATTTTAAAATATAATAAAAAAGGTTAAAAATAAATGTTACTGAAACATTGTTACTATAAACCCCTTCCCTTTTATAAGTTAAATATGTACTTTTCTATCTTTTTCCAAAAGATTCCATACTTGTTATTTCCTTCAAAGTATCCATTTAAAAGGTCTAATTACATTCATAAATCTATTTCGAATGGTTTAAGGAAAATGTTACTAACATATTGTCACAACAACCCAAAGCCACTTCACTTATAATTATCATTAAACATTCTTTTAAAGGTCTAATTATATTACTAAGTATAATAAAAAAGGGTTAAAAACAAATGTTGTTAACACATTATTACAACAAACCCAAAACCATTTCATAGTTGTCATTATCTTTAAATATCCTTTTAGAGATCTAAATATACTTACTAACCAGATAATATACTTTTAATAACTTTCAAAACCATTTATTATAACATAGGTGTTCTAATCCAAAACTTCCTCTTATCCTTTTACAAAATACTTAACTTACTTTTCCAAACTTATATATATAAATATTTTAGAAATACTTATAAATATATTTTAAATATCTATGTAAAATATTACTTAAAAATAACTAATTTATAATTTGACGAAAATAAATAGAAAGCATGTTTTATATTATAAAACCCATTTTCTTTAAAATTCATAAATAATTATTAAAAATATATTTAAACTTCAAAACAACTTTAAAATACTAAAATATGTTAGAAAACATCCCTAAACAGATTAAGGAAATATAACCAAATTAAAATATCATTTTTAGACACTTAAAACCTCAAACAACTTACTGCAACATTTAAAAATGTTGTTAAAGGTCCCTAACAAAGAACAACATTAAAAAAACACAATCTTTGCGACCAGTTTGCATCACTTAAACAAATGATTTAAGGCTTGAAATTTTTACAGTCCGACTACTCTAAGGTACTTAAAAACCATGGAAATAAACCCCTAAGGATATCTTTCAATTTATTTATAAAAATTCCCGAAAATAAGGTATTTACTAAAGTGTTCGTTTAGCGACCTTTTTACTCCAAATTTATCCATTTTGTTTGACCAGTTTCGAAATTTTTTAAAATCCAATTATTTTGCAGTAATAAGTAAACATAGAGTACTTATTAAAAATGCAAAGAAACACCTAAGTATGTCTTTGGAATTAATTGAAAAATTCCCAAAAAAAGGGGTATTTCAAAGTGCTTATATATCGATCTTCTTCTCACTATAACCTTTTGCAACTTTGTTTCACAAGTTAGTGAATAATTTAAACCTTAATATTTTTCTAGTAATAAGTACTCTCCTATTAAAAATGCAAAGAAACCCTTAGGATGTCTTTCAAAGTTGATTTTGAAAATCACCGAACACAAGGCATTTTCAAAGTGCATCTGTAGCGATCTTTACGCTTCTAACTTTCACAACTTTGTTTAATAATTTTTATAATTTTCCGAACAAATTCCTTGTCATCCCATACATCAAAATACGTGTAGAGAACAACCAAAATATATTATATAACAATATATTCCCAAATAATCACATAGAACAAGTTTAAACATATGGAGATTCATAGTGCGCTTATAGTGACTATCGCTATACAGACCATTTCATATCCATTACAAATTCAACACACAATCCAAATAACCATTTAAATATCAAGTCTAGGCCATGCCACATGTTATGGAAGGTAACAGGAGTGATGTTTCATAATATAAAGTTGTCATTTGATTTCAAAAGCAAGATGGTCCAAAGTTTATAACTTTAATTAGTTAATGTCACTTTAACTTTATATTTATATACACGCGCGCGCACACACACACAAAATATATACTCATAACATGCTGAGATAACTCACCCAAATCCAAGCATACAACAAAATAAAGCACACAAGAACAAAAAACACTTCCTACCATCACCCAAAGGCCTGCAGACACCAATTTAGCTCTCACAACATAAAGCCAAGCTCCTCCTCCCTTCCATTGCTCATGACCCAAGATGGAACCCTCACTTCCTCTTCACTTCTTCCACTTTTGACTTTAGATCCATGCTTCCTAAGGTGTTCTAAGGTGTTGGTGAAAGTTTGATGGAGTTTGGAGAAGATTTGAACTAATTAGAGAAAGATTAGTGAAGAACAAAGTGGATTATTGCTAATCCACTTGAACCATTTTTGGTCTTTTTATTATTTTTGAATTTGAGATTATAAAGTGTAAATGGACCCTTAGCCCCCTTATTTACCCTCCTTTGGCCCATCAGACTCCCCCTCTCCTGCTTTTCACATACTTTAACTTTACACCTCATTTTCAAATAAATATCTCCTTCCTTTCACATTTAACCAGTTAACTTTTAGAAGCTTCTAGAAGATTCTTTTTAATTTTTACACAAAATATTTTTAGTTGTTAATTACCTCAATAACGATTAATTAGACAAACATAAAAGTTCAAACAACTTTCATTGAGAAAAAAATCGTTCATCGACAAAATGATTTTCGGTCATTTTATCGGTTTTTCTTTGAATTATATATTTTTGTAAACATTTTTCTAAAACAAGTTTACCATCATTGGTTATTACTTAAAAGGGGGTTAATAATGAATTAAATCACTTTTATCACATTTAATCCAAGATTCAAAAGTTTAAATAATACAAATATTTAAATACAAAGCGTCCAAAATTCCAAATCATTACAAAACTCAAATAAAAAGTCAGTACGGCCTAACATACAAAAACTGCATTGCCATACCCAGAGTCAGCATAACTCAATATAAATAAGCTATGCCGCCATCCTTAGGATTGGCAAGGTACAAAATAAACAGACTACACCCCCACAATCGAAGCGAACAAAACCCATTGCAAACAAAATGCCCTACCATAGCAGGTAGCCTACTTAGTCCATAAGAACAGGCTGTGCTGCCTATGTTTGGAAGTTGGCACATTCCACACTTTCCTACTGCATCGGCATAACTAAAGCATCAACAAGGCACCTAAACTTTTAACGACATCCTCTACAAAGATGCATAGAAGACACGTCAAAAGCATATGCACACAAAGGGTGAAGGTCAAGTAACCCATGTTGTGGTGATATCAGCTAAGCAAGATTGGCTCACAACACCCCTCTTAAGCATGTTGTTTCAAAATTCAAAGTTCCCGCGTAAAGTCAAATTCTTCCACTTGAAGTCCACGTCAGAAATCCATGCACATAAATCAAATCAAACAGATGAAGAACACATGCCAAGGTCCAGTGGCAAAGTAATGATACAAGGAAACGACATCAGTAATTCATGTGATGTATTTCCTGCTATAAAAGGGAAAACACCGTCGTGGAGAAAGAATCAAACTTTTTGCTCATAGAATTATATACTGTCAAAATTATACTTTGTGCTATTAAATTCAAAGTTTGTACTAGAAGAAGCAATCTAAAGAGAAAGATTTGCTGTATGGGCGTAAGATTCCTTAGCATATGAACCACGTAAATTTTTGTGTCTTTTACTTTTCTGCACATTATTTCTTGCTTTCAGTGCTGGATTTTGTTTAAATAATAATTGGTTGACTTAAGCATTTTAATAAACAGTTAACATGCAAGCCTCGTAATTATGTAAGCTTTAAGCAAAATAATTACTTCCTCAATGACAATTTAAAACCATTTAAACTTGCTGATTCCTGGTTATCTAAGCATGCAACGTAATTACTTAAATAGCTAAGTTGGTGTTGTGAGATCGAAAAATCTCATCAATTAAGGCAAGCCAAAGGGATTTCATTTTTTTTTCTAAGTGGATGCTTTTATGTTCGAAGGACCTCCGATAAACAATTTTCTTTTACACTTCGTTTAGAGGGACTCCTTCATAAAACATTATAAAATTCAACATACCCCTTATAAAAAAACCTTTGTTAACAAAACTAAAGTCCTTATGGTGACTCCTTTTTATCTTCATAAGTAAAATGATTTTTATTAGGGATCAAAAATAAGTATTGTTAGAAAAAGTCTCTTTTCGCTTGTGGATTACATCTAACTAGTTTATTGTACAGTTAGGTTTTGAGTAGAAAATGCTATATTAAACTGAAATTGAATAAAATGAAAATTATATAGAACCGAATTGAATTAATCTTAACTAATTCGTTTGGTGATTGATTTAATCAGATTAAAAAGGTAAACAAGAGAAATCATTATATATTATATGATGACAATGTCAATTTCATCAAAACAAAACAAAAACTGACGATTTGAAACATTTTATTGAGTATTTTTTTATTTTTATGAATATAAATTATTTTTTACACATAAATCGGTTGTATTCATTGAACCAACTTAACAACTATTATAAGATGATACAATTTGATAATATGATAAAATAGATTGTTAAAGAAACTCCATTTCTGTATAATGGTAGGTTAATTTTTTCCAGTAATTTGATAAATGTTAAACGAGGGCCACATGAACATGAAGTTCCCTTATATATATAAAAATAAAAATAATTACTCTTTACCCTCACATCATTACTCAAATTTGATGATTCCTTACTGATTTTTCCTTTTATTTTCGGTATGTCTATGTCGAATTCTCTTTCTATCTTCAATACGACACTGTTGAATTTTACATACTAAGTAATATTTTTTTCTGCGGATCACCACCGTTTTTCATGTCTTTTAAACTAACTATGTATTAATCCGGGCGTAATCAGTAACTAATATGATGTATTTAAAATATATTTTAACACCCATACAAAATTCATTTTAAATGGTCCCCTAAAATTGTTCATTATTTATTCGAAAATGAAGTCATTTTTTAATAACCCATAATTAAAAGTACGGCTAGTTTGGTTTAATCAACTATCAAACTCAAATTGAGTCAACTTCAATTCAAACGAACCAAAATGAAATTTTTGTTTGGCTAATTCGGTCATTTCATATGAAAATGTCGTTAGTAACGGTATAATTTTGGGGTTTTGCTACCATGACAAAAATAAATTTTGTCAAAATTAAAAATAGTGTAATTGGTGTAACTAGTGTGTAACATGTACGTTGCACATGGTAATGTTGTTAAAAATAATGTTTATATTTTAAATATTGCTAAAATGTATTTTATTATGCAATATATGATAAACATATCTTGATACATTAATCATAAATTAAAATGACATGCGACGTCGAATATAAGATTGATGGTTCAATCTTTGCTAACTACACATCTTTGTAAAAATTAATGTCCTAACTCTAAAAAATTATTAATATCGTACATGTAAATAGTTTATGTTTTTTCAAATGATGTATAAAGGCTATATAGTTTATGTTAATATTGTATATGTAAATATTGTTAGAATTGAAATGTCATCTTTTTAAAAGATTTATATTTGGATTAATGAATATAAAATAATTGAATTTATTTAAATAATTTGAATTAATGATCAACATAACGAATTAAATATAAAGAGTTGTATGTAAAAAAGTTGGTGAAAATTGAGAAAAGCTTTGTACATATTTGTAATTGAGAAGAGCATCAGTCGTATGGTTAGTTTATCTAAATGTGAAATTTTATTCATTGTTTGGTTTTCATTTTGTACAACTTTATTCTTCTAATTAACCATAGATTTCATGTTGTTGTAAGAGGATCATGGTTACAATTTTAATAAATATAAAATAATGTTATGTAGCATTTAGTTGAGTTATGAGTTGGGTATGGTTTGATAACATGTTGAAAGTGAGAATGTTGATATAATCTAATATCGGTGTAATCTATGTATCCACATCGCAATATTATAAAATGTAAATTTATTTTTTAAAGGTTGTTAAAAATGAAATTTTGTTATGTAATACACGATAATTTTTTTGAGATAAATGAATTAGAAATTAAATAAGTTATTATTATTTATTTATAGATTTTATGTTTTGTGATTTAAATATCTTTATATATCTAAATAAAGAAGAAATAATTTTATCATTTTTTCTCATGTATATGAATATTGCATATATTAAAATTCTTGTATTTTTAAGATTTATTAGATGGATTAATGAGTATTAGTTAATCATTTTTATTTAAGTAGTTTAAATTTAAGATTACACAATTAGTTAAATATATGGACTTGAATTTAAAATATTAGAAGATAATTGAGAAGAGTATTTACGTAATTGTAAAAATAAATTAAAATTTAGGGATTTGAAGTTAATAGAATTTTACAGTGTAATGTTCAATAAATTTATTTATTAAATAAATTACAAAATAAATTTATTATTGTCATTAATATATACGAGTATTTTGTCACGTGCGATGCACGTGCGCAAGAGGAATTTGAAATAAAAATTCTGTTTGTAAAGTTTTTTTGATTTTATAAAATGACTTTGATGTGTATGTAATGTTGCTTTTTTTATGCATGTACATGCACAAATCAATCGTTTATTAAAATTTGAATGAGACTAAGTTATTTTAGGAAATTATAAAACATTTCCCGTCTCTCGTTATCTTTTGCATCTTCAGAAGTGCAATTTTTTAAACACAAAACATAAATATTGAACTCAAACGAACTGTAAACTTCTATACATGCTAAAAATAATAATAAAGAAACCGATCTTTGGTTGGTTGACATGAAAAAATAAGCTCACTGCATTCAATGTTAATGTAAAATTTGTGCTGCAGATACAAATATGGATCAGTCATCGATAAATAAACGTGACAATGAAGTTAAATGCATTGGGTCACTTGCAAGGCAAATTCTAGGAAGGAGAGAAGCCAGTCAAGTTTACAACCTATCACGTGTGTATGCAATAGTAGTCCATGGACTAAAGAAGTCCAGTCCAAAATGAAAGTTATCTTGTCTTATATTTATCTCATTCCTTCCTTAATATTTCACTTACATTACAAACTATAAATACATAGTATGTCCTACAATTGAATCCCAAACCACAAAAAACTTGAATGCACCAAATGTTTCCTCTGTTATCAATTACAGCTTCCTTATCACCAAAATTACCAACATGTAATTTTTCACGTCTAATTCCAAGCCTCCTTTGACATTCCCTTCAACAAATGTTGCACAAAAATGGAAATCTACTACTGTAAATATGCCTACAACAACCATTCAAATTCCTTACTTTTCCGGTTTTAGCAACTATCCTAGCAATGGTAGAATCTGCAACACAACACTTAACACTGTATCTGCTACTTATGTAGAGATCATTCCCAGAACCACAACATTAGAATAAACTACTACTGAAAGTCCATATCAAAATTCACATGCACATATGTTTCATGCAAGGATGCTTACATATGTACTCTCATAACTAAAAGACAACTTTTTTTTCATGTATAGTGAAAAAAGGAAAAAGAAAAAATTACAAACAATTAAACTATAAACCAATCTACGCATGAACACTTCACATGCATATATTCATCCTACTACATACGCATACCTAAACAACTTAAGGCTTCAACCCTATCGAAAATACTCCTCCTGTTGCAGCCAACCATGTGTTCCCTGAAATAGAAGGACCAATAGCGTATCCCATTGCTTTATTTATTGGGATAGTCATTTTCGCCTAAGGAGCTCTTCTAGCTATAGTAGCTCCAGGTCTTGTATTTGCATACTCCGCAAAATAACATGTCTCGTGGAAATTCGCCCCATCCCATATGAGCCATCCCTCTGGCCCTATCACATCTCCCACCTTCGATTACATTACGATCGTCCTAGAGTACGCCTTCCATGGCCTTCCGTAAAATGGTGGCACCGTCAGCCTAGCATAATAATAATCCAAACATATGTTTAGTTATCATATACCAACCTTCAAAAAAGAAAAAAAATACTATACCTGGCATCGGGTGCCTTAGAATGATATGGAAATTTTGCAAAATCTGAGCAACATCGCCAAATATAAAATCGATCATTCCAAACACAACGCGATCCTGGTAGAACTGTCGCCTAACCTTCGAGTACAGTGTGTCCTGGAAACCATCCATTATGCAGTTGAAGAACGCCAACATATCGGATGTGACCAACAAAGCCACCGCTTGATGTTCCTACGGTCCAGCCGTGTTGTAGAACCCCATTTTCTTGCACAAAAATCTTGGTGCAAGCACAACTGCAAATAAACCATTATCATCATACATTTTACTATCTACAAACCGAAAAATATTGAGTATGTATGAAATTACTTAAGTGGAGGTGAGCGAATTGCCAATGGGAAAGTGTTTGTTCATGAAAACCCTGGTTTTTCGGGAACCATCACCATACATGAACACACTCGGGGCCTTCACGGTGACATATTCATTGTAAAGGCTGGCCTTCTCGTAGATGGTGTACCTCCTTGTATTCTTAACCGGAATGGAGTTCACGGCCTCCTGAATGGTTTTAAACTATCCGCTCCCTTCCCGAGCGAGCATGATATCTGATTGGACGCCTATGTTGTTCCCAGCCGCCATCGGCTTCCTCTCGCTGGCAGGAAGCCAGGGCGGGTACTATGAAGAGCGGATTTGAAGAAAAACACATCAATAAGTTTTTATTTAAAAAAGGAAAGAGAAATAGAAGATACATCTCACAATAATATGTACAAATGCAAAGTTAATCTATTAGGTTGACAGCCAAAACCTTAATAAAAAATAAAATAACTATTATATCATTTGGGCAAGTCATAATAATACAACAAACTGAAAGTAGTTTGCAATTGACAACTTAAAAATTGGTTAAAGTGATACAATAGCTTAAAATTTTGAAGAGAGATGATAAATTAGGTGTGGAAGGGATGTAGTACATTTTATTTAATGCAGAAAATGATCTATATCCTTGGGTATACAATTTAATTGAGTGGGGCGTGCCAATTTTAATAGAAGAAAATGATCAATAAACAAATTTTAATTGATAAATTAGAAGATATGATTACTTTTGAAGAAAAAAATTTGAAAACTTAACTCACATTAAATTTTGTAAAGTATGATCATAACATTTGTTAATTAGTTGATCACATGCACAAACATGTTTGTACATATATGTATGTGTATAATACATATAGGTATATGGGTATGTGTGTGCATGCCAGTATATGCTTATATACATATACCTAAATCGCAACGATTAGAATATGATTGTCGTTTAGCAACAAAAACATAAATTTGTATCTTTCTCGATCTCAAACTCAGACTTAACATACAATGAGGTAGATTGTGTTAAAATTTAAACAACATGGTAGGTTTATAATCAAATGTTATTATGAGTATCTTTATCTAGTGTAGTATGTAAGAATTATAGTTTAGTTTACTTTTTTACTGAACTAATACTTGTTAATGCATGCATTACACAATGATTATAATTGAAATATCAATTATATTGGAGTATATATATAAAACCTCAATGAAACCACCATTACAGTATAAAGATACTGACCTTTAGAATTCAAATTAACTAATCATATTTATAAGTGATTCTTTTAGGCAATTCAACTTTGACAACCTTGGAAAGAATTTATTAGTAAAGATCCATCCATAAGTTACGTCTGGTTATGTAAGTGATATAAAGATCCATCATATTCTTCTCTTTCACATTAATTACATTAAATCAACAAAAAGAATTCGTACACATAAATTTAGTTATAAATTTTACAAAATCAATATTTAGCAAACAAAATAACTAATAAAAGAAAGAGAAGTGAATGGTTTTATAGTTTTTCGATCAAATTTAAGGGGATAAATGTTGCCTTTAACTCTACCTGTCAATTCCGAATTCAATATACTACGTATCTAGCTATGGGTAACCTCAAAACTGAAATTGTGATCTAACATGAGCATGGAGAAAATCAAACATTTTGTCAATATTTAGGAAAATTAAGATCTAGAAGCCACAAATCATAACCACGCCTTATCATACATAGATCAAACGACCTCCTTCATGGTTCAAAATAGAAAGAGTTGTGGTTCATCGGATATTTTGTAACCATTTAAACGAATCCACTATAAAAAAACATAGCATTTCAAAATCAAAGTAAGAAAATAGTAAACTGGTAAATAATATTAGAATCAGACGTACCAATACCGAGTTTGAGATATAGGATGCGGCTTTTTTTGAGAAAGAGGAGGTCGAGCTTCGGTTTCCCTTGCGCTTAAAAAGTCATTTTTTGGATATTTTTCACATCTTTTTTTCCAGATTGAGGTTCGTTTAGAGTTTGGATCATGACAAGGAAGGAAAATGAATTAATAACGAAAGTGGAGCAGTTACGTGAGACGTGAGATTTAATGGTACAAATGGATATTGGAAAATGACAAATATGTCCACGATTTGGGGGCTTTTGAGTTTGAAACTGTTCAATAATCAAGTTATTTTTGGAAGACTATAAAAGACTTCACTTTGACCGTTTGATCAAAATATTTGGTTTATATATAAGATAATTTATGTTACATGATTTATTTATATTTGCATCTAAATGATTTTTTTAACCAGTTTGTTGATGCGTCCTTAGTATAGATATTGAAACTTTCATGTTTTAGGTTTATTAATAAACATCAGTTGACTAAGTTTATCAACTAATTAAATTTTTGATTATATAATTTATTTAAATGTGTGGACTTTAATGTAAAATTTTATGAGAGAACCGCGAAAGTTTTGTAGATAATTGTAGAATTTTTTTAAAAGTAGGTATTTGAATGTAAAATAGCGTGAGAAATTTAGCAGAACAATTGTAAAGTGATAAACTATAACATTTTGAAAATAAAATATCTAGATTTGAAGAGAATCAAGGGGAATTGAGATAACCCAAGAATTAAGGGGACTTTAAATTCTTCTGCTTTGGATTAAGGACTGTCTTAATATCCATTAAGGACTTTTGTCTATGCTCGGCAATTCGACAAATTTAAAATGGAAAATTCTATTCCAACCCATATATTCGATTAGTAGCCCCCCAAAATGTAAAAAAGAATGTGAACCCCCAAACTTACTTAGTATCCCCCCGCTTCTTCCAAAATTACCCCTGACCTTATCTCACGTATCTTCCTCACGCAATTATTCCTCACGCGATTTTCTTCTCCTCACGTAACTTCCTCACGAGATTTTCAACGCGGTTATCATCTTCAAATCCTCCTCATCACTCGCGGCTTCAACCTCTCCTCCTCATCAGGCACGGCTTCAACCTCATCGGAGCAATAAAGGTAAGCTTGAACGTTAGTGAATTTAGGGTTTATTTGCAAATCGTGTGAATTTCTGCTTGAATTGAGTGATAGTTTGTTTGCAAATCGTGTGTATTTTTGAGCAGTGTTGAATTTAGGGTTGAAATTAGGTGTTGAAACTCGATTACAGGAAATCGTTATTGCAATCGATTTTTTTTTGTTTCAGCGTACCACGCACTGAAACTGCGTGGAAAAAATAACATCCACGAAGAGGCTCAACGTGGTAAAAATGCCATCCACGCAGGGAGTCTTCGTGGAAGCATTTTTTTTCACGCAAGAGCACTGCGTGGATGGTATTTTTTCCACGCAATGTTACTGCGTGATAGCCATTTTTTCCACGCAGACCCCCTGCGTGGAAAAAATGCTATCCACGCTGGTTATAAATAATTGTTGCTGAAAACAACAACATTTTTTTGCTTCATTGTTTGTTTTTGTATGTGTATTGTCGTGCTAACTGGATTTTTGTCTGATTATTTTCAGATGGGTCGAACTCGAATGACGGCGTCTGAAAGAAAGTGGAGAATGGAGAAAGCAGCCGAAGGTACTAGTGCGGACGTGAACGAGGAGCATGAGACAGACGCGACTAACTTTCAGATTGTTGTAAGGCAAGACGAGGAGCAACACGAAGAAGGAGATGGGGGGAGATGAGGAACATGGAGATGGTTCAGACTCATCGGGAGAAGTGGGAAATGACACAGAGGATGTTGGAGACGGATGCTGACGATGAGACAGATAATGAGCCCGAAGGAGAAGGTGAAGCCGAAGAAGATGTAAACGAGAAAGGTGGACCAAGAATCAGTGATGTAATTAGAGAGTTTGATACTCATGTTGCTTCTATGATATGGATTGGTCAGGTATGTAGCTATTATTATTCTAAACAATAGATTTGGAATTACTATGTTTATTAAATGTAAATTTTATTTGTGTAGGAATGATCACCGCTCACATGTGTCAACCATGCACAGAAGGTATCAGAGTGGAGGATTCCAAATAATGCTACCAGATTCAAAGCCATTATTAACTCCTGGCTTGTTTCCCATTGTTAGCACTTGCTACAAGAGTGTTAACAAGAATTTGATATCAGCTTTTGTAGAACGATGGTATCCTGAGACTAATACCTTCCATCTACCATTCGGTGAGATGACTATTACTCTTGATGATGTAGCTTCTTTATTACACATTCTAGTCGAAGGTAAACCTGTACAGAGTATGTCATACGAAATGGAACAAGTAGTCAGTATTGTTTCAAAATATCTTGGCCTTACTAAAGCAGAAGCTAGGATGGAAATGAATGAGAGGGTTGGATATAAACTAAGTTTGTCTATGTTAGTTGATAAATTTAAAGACGTGAGCGATGATTGAAATGATTGGGCAATTAGGCACGCCGCTCGTGCTTATCTTTTATTCCTTCTTGGCAACACATTGTTTGTCGACAAAAGCAAGTCTCATGTGCACATATCGCTGCTGGATCCGTTAAAAAACTTGGATATTGTCAACACTTATTTTTGGGGTTCAGCAGCACTTGCATTTCTCTACAGGTAGCTTGGATTAGCGACCTGCATGGGTATGAGATAGATTGCAGGATTTCTTTGCTTACTGGAGTCATGGATATTTGAGCATTTCCCATGCTTTCATCCTTCCACAAATCTGTACTACGATAATTTACCCCGTGCTGCTCGATGGAATCCATCTTCAGACAGTGGTGCATCAGTCATCGATCTACGTATATTCCTTGATACTATTCAAATTAAACAGGTAATTATCTTCATTTATTATGTAATATCAATAATTACGATGAGTTGAATGCCATGAGTAATCAGTCCATTTACTAGCACTAATTTTGATCTATTACATCTTTGAACATGTTATTTTTGATCCGTACATCTTTGCACGGCACTATCATCCATTTCATGTTATATCTTGGTACAGCGGTTGCATTCTTTGCCTTAACGTTATGGAGCTGTATCATCCTGATAGAGTACTTAGGCAGTTTGGCAGAGTTCAGAACATTCCTATGGCTCCTATTCCTCCAGTAGCAACAAATGCACGTCGAGGTACAACTTCAACTACATACACTCGGGTGTGTTATCAGTTTTTGGAAAGTATATGGGAGAATTGGTACCATCATGTAATTGAAGAAGGGCGTAGATCAATACCACTGTAGCAGTCTTTTCTGAGTTGCACAGATGATTATATGGAGTGGTATAGGGATCGTAGTGTTTTACGGGTTCACAATCCCGTACGCTTACCTACTAATGTATTGATTGGAGCATCACATTTTCAGCCTACCTATGACCAACTGTACTCGGTATGTTACATGCTACATTTTACTTTAGTATATGTTCACTTCAGCTAATTGAAAACTTAAACTGTAATACTAATTTTTTCTCCAGACTCTACATGATGTGCACGACCTTTTGGATGAAGCTAACCCTCATGTTGCTAGTGCCCGAGTAGCTAGTGGACGCTACATACGTCGTCAACTTTAGTATGTTGTATGGTTGTATTTTGGTGCATGTATTTTGGTGCACTTTTCCTTTCAACGGAGGTATTGTCAACAGAAGTCTTTCACTAATGTTGAATACTACAACGTTATATCTAGTTGCAATAATATAACCAACATCGGGCATTGACATCCACTTTTCCCTCGGTGCAAACCCTTCATCTTCATGCATAAGGCTTTTGAGAAGACAAGCACTTCTATCGTGCTCTATGAAAACGCGATCGTATAAACTCCGATTTTCATATAATTCTTCATATAACTCTCTCCTAATTTGACTCCAGCTTGATTCTCCCAAACCAATCAAAGCCGCCACACACCGATATCCACAGTTACCATCTGATCGAATTTCAATAATATCAGTAACAAATGCCTTCAACTCCAATGGTATTTGCTGCAAATAATTTCTCGTGCAAATAGTTAGTTCTTCCAACTAGAAAAAAGTATGATATAGTTAGTTAATATAGTACTTATATGTGTACGAAAATAATATTTATTATACATACATTTTTTGGTTTAAGAATAGGAAATTTATCGGTACGAGCCTTTTTTGAGGTATACGAACTTTGAGAGTACACACTTTCGAAGAGCTCAAATGACGAAAGCATTCTTTTAGTTGAATTATTAGCACTTTTTTGCTTTCTCTTCCACGTGTTTTTATTTTGCTTTTTGGAGATGCGAGAGATGACGTACGTGGTTCAACAAATTCCAACATCTTCTTATAAATTTGCATTTGGTAAGGGGTATCCATCTTTTTCACATCGTTTAATAGTACTTTCATTTTTTCTACTACCCCCACATCTTTCTTTCCACTTATTTCGATAAGATGAAGTCTTGTCCAATGAACATCAATCATATCAAGCGATACTGCGGTACCAGATCCAAGACGAGCTAACTCATGCGCACAAGGCAGTCCGTGTGTTCTACGAACGATACATTCACATAACAATTCTTCCTCACCAACATCTTTTATTCTCTGTATTTCTGAGTGAATCAAATCAAGTGCCTTGATAGAAACAAATCCTCGTAAATTTCTAAACTCCGTATATGAAATATGTGCTTTACTTTTGTTAAACTTTGCTCAAAGGATGCTTTAAGTTCGGTAAACGAGAGCTCCAATAGTGAATGCATCTTCGTCCAAGCTTGTTCAAAATTACATTGACAACTAGCTAAATGTTTCTTCAATTTTGAATGAGTGGACTCGGCCCTGTATATGACACAAACATATGATTATTAAAACAATAATTACTAGTTGGAATAAATATTAACATGATTATTAAAAAAATTTATTGATTAGAAGTATAATTTTCGAAATGCTTGTAATCATCCGTCCATGCTTGAACAAATCGGTCTTTGTACGTACCCAACCATGTCTCGTGAATATACTTTAAGAGGGAAGTATGCTTCGCATACTTTCCATGTAACACTTGCAGATTCTCATTGTATACAACTAAATTTTTTGAACAAACATGTTCATTCCAATCAAATAAAAATGACCTTTTCTCTTCAACTTCCATTCCTTTTATTCTTTTTTGGATATATGTAAGAACATTATTTTTAATGTGCCATGTGCATAACATATGCGCGGAGTTTGGAAAAACAAATCCAATTGCATTAACTAGTGCTATTTCCCTATCAGAAATGAAACTGATGGCAATTCAACTTCACAGTCAACCAAAACAGATTTCAACCGTTCTAAGGTCCATATATAATTTTCCTCAGTTTCAGCAACTAAGTACGCAATCGCGATACAAAATGTAAGATCTGTGCAAGTAACGCCAACAACCTCAAGTAAAGGCATTCTATACCTATTGGTTTTATATGTGCAATCTAGTATGATAACTCGAGGAAATGTACGCAGAAAATCCAAGCTGATAGAATGCGCCCAAAAAATATCTTTAATAATATCTGTTCCGTCTAACATTTTACGGTGCCATTCAAAATAACTAAACTCTTTCAATTTACTAAGAAAATATTGAACTTGAGACCGCCCTACTCGCTCAATAGCATTTTGTGCTCGTATAACATTGTAAATTGTTTTGATGGCGATACAATTTGTAGGATCATTTCTTTTAAGCGTGTGTAAAATTTCTTTTGCTTTTACCATGTTCCTATGCATCTCAATAACTAACTTGGTCTCATCTTCAGTTAGACGGCCAATATACGAATGTCATTCGGTATTTTTTAATTCCGAATGATCATGAACACCATTAACAACATGCAATCGCCAATCATCTAAAGTAAGAAGTTTCTCACCTTTAAGTCTAAACGGGAAATTGCATTTTTTTGTACCGGTCATTCGGAGGTTCTTTGGGCTTTTGTCTTTTCGCTTCTTGTATAGATCACTTCGTTCACAAGCAAACATAATTCTTGGTTTTTTGGTTGAAGCACTAGTATCCGATTTCATAATTATGATAACAAAATCAAGACGTTTTCTTGTATCACGAACCCAATCAACCAATTTTTTTCTAGAAAGAAATATCTGCATTAAAAATGTTTTAAAAAATGTAAGTAATATTTGAACAAGTATGGATTTTTTTCCTAGTATAGATTTATTCGAATGTTAATCAACTTAAATTTACATCATAAGTCGTAAACTCATTTGAATAATCCAACACTATTTCGTCGCACGTTTCTTCATCACTTAAAAATGGTACAATCTGCAGAAAATAAGTGTCATAAGTATTGAACACTAAAAGGGTGAGCAGAAAAAAATAATTATGAACTACCACGCAGGGCTGCTGCATGGTAGTTGTCTAAACCACACAAAAGCTTAGCGTGGTTAGTTTCACTACCACGTGGAGCTTGAGCGTGGTTTTAGTGTAATCACGCTCCCCTCTAGCTACGTTTGGCCTAAAACCTAGTAGTGCCTTTACGTGGATTGTCGCAAATCCCACTGATCGAGTGAATTCGACTGTACTTGCAAAAATTAACAAACTTATCAATTTTTTTTTATCGAATAACCTGCTGTGATTGCAACAGAGATTCACCCTCCTCTTCAAAATCCATTATCTGCTAGTTTCAAAACGATTTTTTTCCAATGATTTGGAAAGTAAGGTTTTGAAGCTTAGATGTTTTGGGAGCGTGAAAAAGTACGTAAGCCAGAAGAGTTGAGAAGAAAGTTTTTTAAGAGTATTTTTGTCTTTAGATAATTTTTTTAAAGGGAGGCTACTAAATGAATATATGTGTTGGAATAGAATATTAGAGGAAAAATATGAAGAAAACATGTCTTTTATTAAAATAAAAGATGAAATATTGTATGAAAATATTATTTTGTTGTTTTAAAAGTGTTAGAATGATTTATTACAATTTATTTGACTAAGAGAATAATTTTTGATCAAGTTATACTTTAAAAATAGTGTTTTTACACTAAAATTGTGTAAATTGTTAAATATTATAAAAAATGTGGTTTTATTGTAAAAATAACTTTTTATTGTTGAAATAAATTTTATTTTGTCAAAATAACTATTTTATTTCAAATCAAATTGATGTATGTATTTTACTTGGCTTGAAAGTGTTGGAATATGAGTATGCAGTGTAAAATAGGTTAATGTATACACATAACCTTTTTTTTTTTTTCACTAAGTATTTTATTTTTGTCATTTAAAATTTTGTATACCATTTTTGTAATTTGTTGACACAACATTCTTAACAAAATTATTAGCTCAAAGCCAACTTCAAAGTTTATCTGCACTCTTCACTAATCTAAAGATCTCTGAACAGAAATGTCGTGGCTGGCAAAATCCATTATCAACTCTCTCACAGACAACGAACAGGATAAATCGCCGAAAAATCAACACAGTGATGATGAAGAAGAAGATCCGACAACGTCACGTGGCGTAAAAGAAGACATAAACGAGCTCACCGAAACCCTAACTCGCCAATTCCGTGGCTTCGCTTCTTTCCTCGCCCCACCACCGTCCGATCTCTCAGATCCACTGGTCGACGATGCTGCTCCGAACTTGGCGGGAATCAGAAGCGATCTGGCCGAAATTGGCGGGAAATTCAGAAGCGGGATTGAGAAGATCTCGAATGCCAAGGAAGCGGTTTCTGAGATCTCGAAGATGGCAACGAGTTTATTGATGGTTGGAAATGAAGATGATAATGACGATGTTTTTGTCAGAAATGTAGATGGAGTTGTTGGGATTGATGATGAGAATGTTGAGTTTGTTAAGAGTGTTTCGATGCATCCAGAGATTTGGTTGGATTTTCCTTTGAACTATGACGAGGAAATAGACCACGATAATGATGGTATGTTTTTACAGACTATTCCATTGTCATGCGGATTAGATGGTTGATTATGAAATTAGCTGGGTTAAATTGCTTAAACGATTGCTTACATACTAAATAGTTATTGGCATTAATGAATTCTTACGAACTGGATACTCCTAAATTCTAGTTAAAAAGGAATGCAATAAAATAAAATGTAGCAATGAAAAATTGAGAAGTGATGCTAGAGTACCATGTTTTCCTCTATCTAATACCAAACAAGGTGCCTTTGGCTGTACTTGTTAACCCACTTTTTAGCAAAGTAGATTTTAACCGGACTTAGAAGATCCAATCGAAGACGAAACGACTTAAAACTTGACAAGTATGCTTAGAAGAAGCAAAGAAGAGATTTGAGAAAGTTTCACCAAGATTGGAGCTAACACCATAACTCGAGCCCGAGTCATGCCTATGACTCAACACCGAGTTATAATGCTCCACAACCAGGCTCTCCAATTTTGTATGAGCTATCCTCTAGCTCTTATATGCAAGCTCAAGTGATTTCGTTAAGTTCCGCATGATCTATCTCAAGAATTGAAGAGTTAGCTCCATTAAACTGCAGAACAAATCAAGTTATGGAGGAACGATCATCAACCTATGGAAACACAAGGAGCATCCTAAAATGAAGCAAGTAACATGATGCAAAAGAATTGGGCAAGTTTCCCACTAAGGGGATAACTCAGCACCGAGTCATCACCTTAACCCGTGAGCCCTCCAACTTTTTCATACTCCTTTGGGCCGACATCTTGACTCTGCTCCAGCTTGACTTTAGCCTAATATGACCGTTTCCCCTATAAATACAAGCCATAGAACAATCAAAACAGGATTTGGATTTTTTGACTATGGAGACTCTGCTACTTCTTCACTTTTAAACTCTCATCCATTAAAGTCACCTAGGAAACAATTATTTACGTTCTAGGGCATAGATCAACAAATTCTTAGTACTAGTGACTCAAATTCAACCTAGAAACTCTATTGTAAATTTGAGATCCACTAGATTGTGATCAGACTTAATATAACTAGTTGTAATCTAGAGAGAGAACAACTAATAAAAGAGATTAAAATGAAGTGGTCGAAGATTACGCCGAACCACTATAAAAATTGTGTCTTCTTTTACTACTTTTGCTTTTATTAAATCGAACTAGTGCTTTCATCTGATATCAAGGTTTTAAATCTCGGATATCGGTCACGTTTCGTCTTGGCGATTTTAGTGACTCGGTATCGTATCGGAGGAGATATCGGACGAGATGAGTGCATCTCGGATGCCAATATCGGATTTACATATCGGAGCTTAAAAGTTCATCTCGGGACCATATCGGCATATATTTCAATGTTTCAAATCGGTTCATACAATACTAAAATATGATAAACAATATTAAAGAACCATATCCATGAAGTTTACACAACACTAAAAGTTTAAAACAAGTAAACAACAAGTACATATCTAATTAAACATTACAAAAATATTGAATGAACACCACTTACATAATTAAAGTTCTAAACCGACATGAACCATCGTTATGTAAATACCAACATAAAAGCAGGAAACGCTACCCATCGTGCTTGCGTTACTTCCTACCCCATAAACAAGGAAATTCTACTCTTCATGCTTGCATTATTTCCTGCTGCAAAGCATTCACAGCGCCACAAATATTCACAAAATAAATGTTTGAATAAACAGATAATGTTTAAGCAAAGAAAGTAGTAGTCTTAACCATGAAATTATACTTGCAAATTAAATCTATTTGCAAATCTACTCTAAATTATACTGTAAATTCAAATTTTGAATTTCATTAAAATAGAAAAATCCTAATTTACATACCTGTAAGAAGTAGAAAGATTGATCGAAGACGAAGTTGCAGACTGTCAAAAGCGATCGAGCAGTCGGAAATTGGAAGCAATCGCGAGGCGTTGGAAGTTGGAAGAGGGAGTTCAATTTTTGTAAGCAGAGGGTGTTCGATTTTTTCTCTGGAGAAGAGGGAGTTCGATATTTTTGAGGAGCAACGTGATTTTTGAGAAGTTTAATCGGATAATGAAGAAAAGGGCTGTCTATTTTTTGAATTTGGGCTGAGATGGGCTTATATCTTTTTTTTTTAAAATATATCGGGGAGATCTCGGAATATCGTTTCGCTTCAAATATCGGTCGATATTTGTAAATTTCGGCCGATATATTCAAAACGAGATATCAATCGATATCTCAACCGATATCTCATGTTTCGTTTCGTCCATGCTTTCAACCGAGATCTCGGCCGAGATATCCGAGATTTAAAACAGTGCCTGATATCTAGGTGTTAATCCATTTTTTGGATTAACATTTTGGTACTTCCACTGAGAACAAGAGCTAGATCTGGAGATTTGAAACTTGAATCTGAGATTCAGAGAAGATGAAGATGCCTAATACTAGATCTAAAACATAAGCAAGTCAACCAGAGCCCATGGGCAACCAGGAGGTATCCTCAAATTCTCATCAATCTATCTACATGATCGGAGAATAGATGGAGAGAAGGATGAAGGAAATGCAGGATGAAGGAAATGCAGGATGAAGTGATAACTAGACAACATGAAATGCTTGAAAGATTCTTCCAAACGATGGAACGACAAGGAATAACTAGAGTTAATGGAATTCAGAACCAAGGACAATGAAACAATGCAGGGGCATATGGAGTTGGAGTAGAGCAAATTGGAACGATGCCCCCACCAACTGAGCAACTCGGTAGCGACCCAAATCAACTCGGTACCGAGAGAACTATACTTGGGGGCCAACGCTGGTATGAGCTTGGGACGTGCTGAAATGTCAAGATTAAATGATGCTGGAGTTAGAAACGCGATCAAAATGCAAATGCACAACCGGAGGAGAATGTGCCAGAACTACCCCGTAGGAATGGAGAACAACCTGAAACCAGAGGAGCAAGAAGGAGCGCTAATGTGCAGCCAGTGTAGTACGTGTTAGAGTATGTGCTGGAATTCCCCTACAGGAGCAGAGGGGAGAATATCGCTTTTGGACGAAGATCATCATTGGACGGTGAAAATCGAATTGCTGAATTAATAAGGAGATTAGTTAGAGGTGGACCTTCAGGTCCAAGCTTGGAGGATGTGAACAAGAATCCATTCACTTCAAATATCTGGAATGCAAGAAATCCTCCTGATTTCAAGCTTCCGACGCTAGAAAAGTACGACAAAAAGTCGGATCCGATGATTCATCTAATGAGATGAATGCGATATATGAAGGTGTTGGGTGCATATGAGGAAGCAATGAGACGGTATTTCCCATTGTACTTGACGGACTTGGTGGCGATGTGGTTTAGGCAGCTGGAGAATGGGTCCATTAGTACGTGGACTGATTTGGTGAGTAAGTTCTTGAGACAGTTCAGAGTTCATATCTCGTGACCGAAGAATGTGATGATGATGTTAAGCATGAAACAAAGGTCCGGAGAGACCTTGAGAAGCTATTTGACAAGATTCAATGTAGTAGCAGCTGCAGTCGATAAGCCGGATCCATCTATAATCTTAATGATGGCAATGGCGGGAGTCGTAAGCAGAACCGACTTCAAAGTTGCACTAGAAAGGGATCCACTGATGGATCTTGCGGAATTTTACCATGAAGCGGAAGGATATTTGCGTTAGGAAGATGCTGAAATTGAGGATGATGATGCTAAAATTAACGCTGTGGATGACAGAGGACTGTCCGAAACGGAAAACGGAAAAGACAAAGGAAAAAGGAGAACTGATGACAACTTCGAGGAACCGAAACGACAAAGGAGGGAGCCGAAATTCTCTTCCTACACCGACTTAACTGAAACCCGAAGATGATATATTTGAACATTAGGGGGCAAATCCTTTATCGAAAGCCAGCTAGGAGAGAGCTCACTGATCGGGAGAAAAGATATGGAAAGTTCTGCATCTTCCATGAGCTGGATGGACATGAAACAAACGAGTGCTGACACCTTAGTGATATAATAAAAGAACTGGTTTAGAGCAACCAGCTGCAACAATATGTGAGAAACCGAACTACGATGGTGCAGCCAGAGCAACCACCATTTGCAACGAATGCATCATGGGACAACTAGGGATCTGGTCTGAGACTTGAAATTCCATGATCATGATGAACGTGAGTCAAACCCGATTCCCGTGCTCTGGTTTTTCGTTTTTTTTGCACTTTACTTTTCTTATTTAGCAATAATGATAATAATAACCCCAGGTCGCTTACACGTGTATGAGATCCCGAACGGTCCTTAGGAACGCTCTGAGTCGGATGTCTGCGATGACTATTTAGGACGATAATAACCTCAAACCGCTTACACGTGTATGTGACATAGATTGGTCCCTAGGCACGCTCTGAGTCGGATGTCTGAGACAGATAATTAGAATTTATGTTTGCTTGCTTTGATTTGAATATTTGGCTTTTGAAAAATCAACATTGAATATGATGACTGATATTGATTGCTTTAAAGTCTCGTCCAGAGAGACGGGACCGGAGTGCAGGGTGTAAGTTTCCTTACCAAAGAGCGAGTGGATGGACTTGTACGATATTGATCGTTTTAAAGTCCCGTCTAAAGAGAAGGGACCAAAGTGCAAGGTGCAAGTTCTCTTGCCGAAGAGCGAGTGGATATACTTATACGGTCGTTGGGCCCATCGCTGGAGAGCGAGGGGATTGGGCTCAACAAGGATTCGGAGAGATCGAACCCCTAGATTAGATGATAAATGATTTGAAGAGATCGAAATCCTTGATTGGGTGATGAAACGGTCCGAAGAGATTAAAACCTTAAATAGAATGCCAAATGATCCGGAGATATCGTTCCCTAAATTAAACGATAAACGATCCGGAGAGATCGCACGCTAAATTGAATATAAAATGATCCGGGGAGATCCAATCTCAGAATGAATGCAGATTTAATAAAAGGATTTGAACGCTTTGTAATTAGACAGATAAATCCCGGATGAACACGGGACGATTTTGATATGTGATGTAATAACTTTGAATGAAATCAGAATGGTGATGATGTATAAACTACATTTAAGCAGAGTCTAGAGTCTTAGACTGTAACAGGTTTGAAACGACCCATGATTGACAAGAAGATCCGAAGGAACTGGACGATTCATCAAGATTGAAGTAGCTGGAGAGCTCAACTATCGAAGACTGATTATTGGAATTTGTTCTTGAGCAAAGCACGCCTTACATTCGAAAGACGTACTTTAAGAGATAAATGTTAACTCGTTTTTTAACAAAGCAGATTTCAACCAGACTTAGAAGATCCAAACGAAGACGAAACGACTTGAAACTTGACAAGTATGCTTGGAAGAAGCAAGAAAAGATTTGGGAAAGTTTTATCAAGATTGGAGCTAACACCATAACTCGGGCCTGAGTCATGCCTATGACTCAGCACCGAGTTATAATGCTCCACAACCAGGCTCTCCAATTTTGTATGAGTTATCCTTTAGCTCTTATATGCAAGCTCAAGTGATTTCGTCAAGTTCTGGACGACCTATCTCAAGAATTGATGAGTTAGCTCCAGTAAACTGCAAAGCAAACCAAGTTATGGAGGAACGATCATCAACCTATGAAAACACAATGGGCATCCTAAAATGAAGCAACTAACATGATGCAAAAGAATCGGGCAAGTTTCCCACTAAGGGGATAACTCGGCACTGAGTTATCACCTTAACTCGCGAGTCCTCAACTTCTTCATACTCCTTTGGACCGACATCTTGACTCTGCTCCAACTTGACTTCTAGCCCAATACGACTGTTTTCCCTGTAAATACAAGCCATAGAGCAATCAAAACAGGATCTGGATTCTCTGACTACGGGGACAACTACTTCTTCACTTCTAACCTCTCCTCCATTAAAGTCACCTAGAAAACAACTATTTGCTATTCTAGGGCTTAGATCAACAAATTCTTAGTACTAGTGACTCACAGACAACATAGAAACTCTATTGTAAATTTGAGATCCATTAGATCGTGGTCAGATTTAATATAACTAGTTGTAATTTGGAGAGAGGATAACTAATAAAAGAGATTAAAGTGGACGTAGGTCGGAGATTACACCGAACCACTATAAAAATTGTGTCTTGTTTTAATGGTTTTGCTTTTATTAAATCGAACTAGCGCTTTCATCTGATATCTGGGTGTTGATCCATTTTTCGGGTTAACAACACTCGAAGAAAATATTATGTATTATAAATAATTCACTATTAGCTCACGCAACATAAATGATAGAATGAGAGAGAAGTGATTATATTTATTTATATTTATTTATCATCATACCATGGTCTCATCTTCTCTTTGAAAAGATAGAAAAGGATATGCTATATGAGAAAGTACTAATCCCAAATATATGAATTGTGTGAATTGTATGGACACCCGTAATCTTTTGCAACACTCCCCTGTGGCAATGTATAACTTATTTACATTTCAATTACATTTTTATCTTCATTGTATACCCATTACTTCCAAAAGAAAGTATTGAGTTGTCCAAGAAAACAAATCATTGGGATAAAAATTGTAGTTGAAGAATAACCCGTGCTTGCAAATAATGCAGATTAAAGCACTGATGGGTAAGTGCTCATTGTGTCTAACGATTATAATGCATGATTAAAACCGTATCAATGCAAATCCAAAAGGACAAATCATTGGCGGAAGGAAAAAGTACATGTTAATTATAGTATACATTTGGATATTTTCCCTAATGTAATCATCGTGAAAATCTTATTGAGCAGTTCTCATGGGAAAAAAACCCTTTTGATCAAAAGAAATATGGTGTACATTTAAAACTAGAGAATTAGATGATGCTAACTTTGGTTAATAGGAATAGCCATTAAAAACATATATCTCATTAATGCCTTGTCAAAGTTGGTCCATAAGACAAACTTTTGTTTGCACGTAAACACACAAAGCGATTAGGAGTATGTGTTAGTATATTCTTCTTGATTTGGATGGACGGCTTAGTCACCAAAATCACTTGCCTCATCAAAATCATACCAAGTAAATTTGAAGGGACAAAATAATTGTGAGTATACAATTGGATACTCTTTCTAACTCACATATGATTGGATGGATGCACATTAAGTAGGTGTGAATAATCGAACGATTGTTGCTATGTTGCGCCATTAAACCTTGTCAAAATAAACCTAATATGAAAGAACCTTGTTTTAAGAACAAAAGTGTACACTCGATAATCATAGAGCGTTTAAGTGTGCGCCACTTTACTTGCACACAATCGAGTATGGTGAAATCTCCTTGGTTATAATAATTTCTCTAAAATAGCTTAATTATGTATATCAGACATGCACCAATCTATAAAAAAATGTATTAGACATGCATCGGTCTACTTGGTCCAAGGATGAAAAGTATACTTGACATGCACCAATTTTGTATTAGTATTCATCATGATTCTTTCACTCATGCACATTCGGCTAGATGCTCATGTATTAAACTAGGTGCCTAAGAATTCTATTAAATACCAATGCACATGAGTTTGTGACCATGTATTCGAGTATGATTGCTTATTGCTCATACACCTCTAACACTCATGAATGGTTAGGGGTGACAATTAGACCAATTAGACTAAATCTGGATCCTACTTGGGTATTATTTGATTCAGTTGGTCAGGTTCAAACTAAGCATTTTAAAATCTTGACCGATCCATCTCGGTCCGAGGTTTGGTTCGAATTCCGTTGGGTAATAACATTGTAAATGTATATATTTTTATATTTCGCTGCCAGACCTTTTGAGTCAATTCGACTCAGGTTGGGTTTGATCAAACAACAACTAAGCCATTATTCCCAAACAAGTTGGGTTCGGCTAAAAATGGAACCCAAAACTAAATGACAAAGTCAGTATAAAAGTAATAACAACAATGTTAGATATATATATATATATATATATATATATTACGTCTTTGACTCCTATTCACTAGTCCTATAATCTAAAACTTATAACACTACCTTTAAGCATACCATAAGTAAAAAACTCCTAGCTCATGGTTCTGGTACGTGGTCGTTAACTTTAATGGGTCCCTAGCCGACCAGCTTTTCGGATATATTTCAATCCCTCAAGTCCCTTTTTACTATTTCGTCCCATGTCAATCTCGGTTGACTTCTACCTCTCTTTGAGCATTCGATGCAGCCTATAATTCCAACGTGCACAGGTGCCTCGGGAGGCCTCATAGATGTCCAAACCATCTTAAACGGTGCTGGACTAGCTTCTCTTCAATTGGTGCTACTCCAAGTTTGTCACGTATATTGTTGGCGTCAAAATTGGCGACCAACACCCAATAGTGTGAAAGCACTAATATCCAATCACAGATCACAGATAGTATTCAATGTGGAGAATGTAATATGAAGAATAAACAAATTGAAAATGAAAGCAAGTAAAAAGAGACAAGATTTATAGTGGTTCGGCTAACTTCGGCCCACGTCCACTCTAGAATAATCCTTTTATTTATACTGTAGTTTGATTACAGTTACAATCCAAAATCCAAGAATCAAAATGGCAGAGTATAGCCTAGGTAGAAGATGAAGAGAAGCAGAATCCAAGTCCCCTTTCTGGAGTCGTGCCTGGTGTATTTATAGGTGAAACTTTGGGTACATGAGCTTCTTATCCATATGGGCCCACCATAGGGGTCGCTAGGCCCAAAGCCCAAAGAAGAAGAATCGGTACCGATCCCTTCCTTGGTTGATTTTTGGGCAGCGACTCCTATGATGGATTCTTCATGACAAAACATACTTAATCCCCAAATTTCATTTCATTCGGGTCAAAGGAGCTCGAGTTACTGAATGTTGAAGGCAAGACTATTCCTGGAATGCCGAACCCTATGGAGTGTGACGACCCATAGGAGAATGTCGATCCCTCTCTTTTTATGATATGCCGAACCATCCAGGTAAGCATATGTCAAACCAACTTGCCTTTGCTACATCGAACCATACGCCTCCATCTATGCCGATCCCTTGAACAACCAATCATGCCGATCCCTCTCGTTCATTAGACTACGCCGATCCCTTCATACTGGAGCATGCCGATCCATCACATATGCTGATCAGTGGATACTCATTTATGCTTATCTCTTGAACTCCATTACACGATGCCGATCCAACCTCTGCCGTGATGCTATGCCGAGCCCTTCCAAGTTGCTGAGCCATTGAAGTATACCGATCCCTCCTGGATGTAGCATGCCGACCCCTCTGAACTTAAGACGATCACTCCTTGTCTTATCTGACCGACCCCTACGTATGCCTTGCCGTGACTGACTTCACCGATCCCTCACCTTATTCAATACCGTCGATCCCTTGAGCAATGCTGAACCCTCATCCATACCTATCCCTCTATATTGAAACATGCCGATTCAAGTTTTGTCCCCTATTTCTAGTATCCTACATTATTTATCTGCCCACTCTCTCCAGCTTTGACTTCGTATAACCATTTGTATTTGATTCCTGGGCCCTACAACCATCGCTTGGGCTCCTCAGCCTTGATAACCGTGAAGTCTGTTGGGTTAAATCCGCCTATGTACTACCTTGCTAAAAGACGGGTTAACACTTTGCCCCCCAAAACATGCCTTGTGATAGGAAGGCGTGTTTTGAATTGCCATAAATCCGAAGTCCATAGTCCATTGATTGCCATATTACCCAATCCAGAATCCAATCCATTACCAATCCAATTCTTTAATCTCTCCGAATCACTAGCGAAATCCATTATTGTTCTGAGTCGATATCCACTTCCGATTCCATTCCAAATTCATTAACCAAAATCCGTGATCTCTCCGGATCATTTAATCTAAATCCGAGACCGCTACGGGTCCATATCCAAATCCATAGACCTCTCCGGGTCGTTTTATCCAAATCCGGGACCGCTCCGGGTCCATAACCGTATCCATAGACCTCTTCGGGTCATTAGCCTAACCAAATTCTTGACACCGGATCATTGCCGAGCACTATCTATACTCGACGATCTGAGTAAGCCGATCCTATCGCTCTCCGGCGAAGTGGCCTACCACTTGCCAGGCATAGTCCATACCCGACGTCCTTGATCTCTCCGGATCCTTACCGAGCACAATCCATACTCGACGATCTGAGTAGGCCGATCCTGTCGCTCTCCGGTGAAGTGGCCTACCCCTTGCCAGACAGTCCATACCTGACGATCTTGATCTCTCCGGATCCTTGTCGAGCACAATCCATACTCGACAAATTGAGCTTTATTCTCCGGCCTCGACTCTCCGGTCGAGGGCTTAATCCGTGGGGTATCCTTCTC
Source organism: Allium fistulosum (assembly GCA_030737815.1). NCBI lineage: Eukaryota > Viridiplantae > Streptophyta > Magnoliopsida > Asparagales > Amaryllidaceae > Allium > Allium fistulosum. The sequence goes on along the minus strand of CM060902.1, from coordinate 367,909,749 downwards.
CGGCCTCGATCCCCAGTCAAAGACTTAATCCGTGGGGTATCCTTCTCCGGCCTCGATCCCCGGTCGAGGACTTAATCCGTGTACGAGTCTATTCTGCCGCTCTCCGACGAAGGGACTCGCACCTTACGGTTATTGCCCCGTCTCTCCGGTCGGGCCCTAACCGTGACCCGTATCATTTATTACATTAATCCAGACTTTAGCATCCCTAAGTCCATAAAACAAGGTTCTATACAACCGAATAACCAAAGTTCAAAGCAAATAAGAAGAATAAAATGAATTTCACAAACCCGAGCGCAACGGTTTATCGTCATCTCAGAGCATGCCTTGGGACCGTCCTCGATCCCGTACATGTGTAAGTGATTTAGCCGTATTACTGCGGAGTTTACTACTTATTACCTGCCATCCCGATCAATCGATGACAAGTTGACGATGATGCCTTGTCCCAGTGCCATTTTCGTTCGAGGTGGACGATGATTGCTCCTGTTCCACCGTCGCAGCCCGAGTCCTTATGTGTTGCTGTAACTGACCATTCCTCACGCGTTCCTCAATAATATCCTTCAAATGCCTGCGGTTATTTGTATTGTGCCCATCCAGCTCATGGAATATGCAATGCTTTTTGATGCCCGCTCACGTTTGGAGGGTTCCCTCATTGCCGGCCTTCGATATTGAAGGCGTTCACGAGTATCCAAGTAAATTCTTTCCAAAGATTCGGTCAAATCCGTATAAGAAGAGAATTTTGGTTCTCTTCATTGCCTCTTTGACTCACTAATGCCATCATTCATTTTCCGTTTGCCTTTATCATTTATGTTTACATCTCCTGATAATCCTCCACTTTGCACAGCATTCACCTCCGGTTTGTTTGCTCGTGCGTCTTCCTGTTGCAGAAACCTTTATGCTTCATGATAAAACTCCTCGATATCCATGGGTGGATGATCCACCGCGCCAATGAATCCTTGAACTCCGTGCCATCAACAATTCCTGATACAGCTGCCATCAAAACCATAGATGGATCTGGACGATCCACCGATGCCGCCGTGACATTAAATCGTAACCGTGTTAAGAAATTCCTCAGGGACTCTCCGGTCCTTTGTTTCAGCGTTGCCAAACTTATCCATTCTTGGGCCTCGAGATGTGAACCCTAAACTGCCTCATAAACCTCTCGATCAGTTCCGTCCATGTGCTAATAGAGCTGCTTTTCAATTGTCTAAACCATAGCGCAGCTATATCGTTAAGTATAATGGGAAGCATCGTGCCATGACTTCCTCCGATGCCTCAGTATCTCCATGTGTCTCATGTATCTCGTCAGATGAACAACATAATCCGTTTTTCCATCATATGTCTCAAGCGTTGGTAGTATGAACTCCGGTGGAATCCTAGCTTGCCTGATATTTGGGGCGAATGGACTTCTATTACATCTTTCAAATACCTGTTCACTAGTCCTCTACGCATAGCTCGTCTTATCATCTCCGTAAACCTGTTATTGTCTTCGATTGGGAGCCTCCTATCATCATGCCCAAGCTGCTCCCTGAGTCGACGAGGGAATTCTGGGACGTACTCCTCAAGTCGATCATCCAAATTCTTATTGACACCAAGCTCCACGAGATTGAATGCAGGTCCTTCGGCATCGCGACTTACCAAACCCGGGGGCATGCCCCTCGGCCTTTGGGGATCGATAAGGATCCGTCTAGAGGGGTCGGTGCTGATTCCTCTAGGTTGGCAGGGGGTTGCCCCCGGCTGTTCTGCTCCACTCCTGTCTGTTAACTCCATTTCCATGTCCCCGATTCTGATTTCCCGCGATTCCTGCCGCCTCAACTCCTTGGTCTATAGCTCCAGTAGTTCCTATGGCTTCAACCCCTTGGTTTTTGCATTCCAGAAGCTCTTATGACTCCAACCTGTCCAATTCGATGGAGTAGATTCTGCATCATCTCTTCATGCCTTTTCAGCATCCTCTCCTGGCGTCCATCACTGTCTCCATTTCATCCCTGGTGATGAAGATAGATGCCTGATTAGCTCCAGCTCCCGAGGAAGCCTCTTGACTCCCTCCATGGTGGCTCCTTTCCCGTAGTGTTCTCCTTGTTGATTGCCTAGCCATTACTTCCTATCTCCAAGTATCAAAGCTTCAAAATTTGAACTCCTAGTTTTTGAATCCGTTTATGCAAGTCCTCAATGAAAGCACCAAAATGTTGACGTCAAAATTGGCGACCAACACCCAATAGTGTGAAAGCACCAATATCCAATCACAGATCACAAATAGTATTCAATGTGGAGAATGTAATACGAAGAATAAACAAATTGAAAATGAATGCAAGTAAAAAGAGAAGATTTATAGTGGTTCGGCTAACTCCGGTCCACGCCCACTCCAGAATAATCATTTTATTTATACTGTAGTTTGTTTACAGTTACAATCCAAAATCCAAGAATCAAAATGGCAGAGTAGAGTCTAGGTAGAAGATGAAGAGAAACATAATCCAAGTCCCCTTTCTGGAGCCGTGCCTGGTGTATTTATAGGTGAAGTTTTGGGTACATGAGCTTCTTATCCATATGAGCCCACCATAGGGGTCGTTAGGCCCAAAGAAAAGGGATCAGTACCGATCCCTTCCTTGGTTGATTTTTGGGCAGCGACTCCTATGACGGATTCTTCATGACAAAACATACTTAATCCCCAAATTTCATTTCGTTCGAGTCAAAGGAGCTCGAGTTACTGAATGTTGAAGGCAAGACTATCCCTGTAATGCCGAACCCTATGAAGTGACGATCCATAGGAGAATGCCGATCCCTCTCTTTTTATGACATGCCGAACCCTTCAGATAAGCACATGTCAAACCAACTTGCCTTTGCTACGCCGAACCATACGCCTTCATCTATGCCGATCCCTTGAACAACCAATCATGCCGATCCCTCTCGTTCATTAGACTACGCCGATCCCTTCATACTGGAGCATGCCGATCCATCACATATGCCGATCAGTGGATACTCATTTATGCTTATCTCTTGAACTCCATTACACGATGCCGATCCAACCTCTGCCATGATGCTATGCCGAGCCCTTCCGAGTTGCTGAGCCATTGAAGTATACCGATCCCTCCTGGATGTAGCATGCCGACCCCTCTGAACTTAAGCCGATCACTCCTTGTCTTATCTGATCGACCCATACGTATGCCTTGCCGTGACTGACTTCACCGATCCCTTACCCTATTCAATACCGCCGATCCCTTGAGCAATGCTGAACCCTCATCCATACCTATCCCTCTATATTGAAACATGCTGATCCAAGCTTTGTCCCCTATTTCTAGTATCCTACATTATTTATCTGCCCACTCTCTCCAGCTTTGACTTCGTATAACCATTTGTATTTGATTCCTGGGCCCTACAACCATCGCTCTGGGCTCCTCAGCCTTGATAACCGTGAAGTCTGTTGGGTTAAATCCACCTATGTACTACCTTGCTAAAAGACGGGTTAACACTTTGCCCCCCAAAACATGACTTGCGATAGGAATGCATGTTTTGAATTGCCATAAATCCGAAATCCGAAGCCCACGGTCCATTGATTGCCATATTACCCAATCCAGAATTCAATCCGTTGCTAATCCAATTCCTTAATCTCTTCGAATCACTAGCGAAATCCATTATTGTTCTGAGTCAATATCCAATTCCGAAGAATACACATCTAGCCGACCGCTTCTTCCAAAATAGATACATGGTCGAAATAGATCACCGGGAAGTTGGATATCTGTGCAAATTAACATATTGGCAATGAGAGCTCAGTAAAGATCAAGAATTGATCTCCATTCTCACTTCGAGTTTTTAAGAAAGTAATTTTCATTTGTGTTAGCACTGCTTTCTTTTTTGATTCCAAGCTTTGTCAAGCAGAAAGAGGTGGTATTCTTTCGTATCTTGTACATGAATTGGTATATGCGACTCCTTTTTGGGGACATTTGAAAAAGGCGCCGCACTGGAACTGCTACGTTATGCCCGAACCTTGACTTTATCCTCCACGTTGAAAAAGTCCGTTTATCTCTTCTTTTTCGGAAAGATGGAATGAGAATTTATTTGGTAGAGTTTGCCATGTGAAGTCCATCGGATCGATTAAGATCTCGTCTAGCTCCCAAGGTTTACCGTTTTAGTTTCATTCTCAATTTCTGATATTGGAAATTTTGAAGTTTTGTCCAATCTTGAAAATTTTGAAAGCTTTAGTTTTTTCTTTCCTCAATTTTGACTTCGATTTTTAATATATTTGGTTAATGAGAATATACTAATAAATGTCGTGTACACAATGCGAAAACATTATTGAACTGAAATAGCCAAGACCTCTAGCTCAATTTGTTAAAGATATGACGCATTACAAAGGTTCTAGAGGTCATAAGTTCGAATCTCTGAGACATCATAACGAGTGCTTTACTTAAATAAAATATCAATCTTATTATTAAAAAATGAACTGAAATATAACTAAATCAGATTTAATTAAACTAATCCACATAAATCTAAATGTCATCTAAAATCCTTGTTATCATAACGAGTGTTTTACTTAAATAAAGTATCACTCTTGTTATTGAAAAATGAACTGAAATATAACTAAATCAGATTTAATTAAACTAATCCACATAAATCTAAATGTATCATTACCATGGAACCAATCAAAAATAGGGCATGTAACAACAAGTATAATGTTACCTAATTTCACCCAAATCAAGACAAGCAAGCAGTCTGATTTGACTAGGTTCCTAACTTACTTTTAACCCAAAAACAACCAAACCTTTTGAACCCTACTCCATGGTCTTGCAACTTTGTTATCTTCAACTCCATCATTCTCTACACCCATAAAATTAAGAAAATAATTAGATCAAGAAGTAACAAAGGAAAAGCCTATGTTAAAGTGGATTAGCAAAAGAGACTTGGTTTGCAAGAAGTGAATCAAGATAAGTTTGTTAAGGTTGTTTTTCATCCAGTCACAGGTCATGGTTTTGTGTTTATTTCTTCTTCTGTTTTTTTTTTTGAATATACGCAGGAGAACCCGACCATGGCAGAGCTCGAATCTAACCTAGGCACCCTTTTTCCGTTGCGCCATACATGCAGACTTATTTCTTCTTCTGTTTTTTGACCATCTTCGTGAAATTTTAATTTTTTCCTAGTTAACTAGTCGGACTTAGATTTTGATCGGATTCTATCTTGATTCTTGTTGGAACCGTCTTGATTCTTGTTGGAACCGAACTGGGATAGCCAAAATCCCGGAGTTTCAATCAGAACCGAATTAGGACAACCATAATCCTGGAGTCCACTCAAAACCTTATACCTGGTCAACAAAGACATCTCCTTTTGTTATAGGCTAAATTTCACTCGATCAATTTTCATTAAATGTTGGTCAATTTAGAATTAGATTATAGCACATGAGTTATTCAGAAGTTAAAAAGGAGATCGCATCTACATGGATAGCAATAAAAAATCAAACTCTAGAAAATAGAAAACTTTCAAAGAAGGAAATAATGGTCGCAAAAAGGCATTCACAAATCTTCTTCCAAATTTGGACCGGTACTCCGATACATTATTTTCTATTGAAACCATTTTCTTTCGATCGTGAAAGTTTATAGAGTAGTCCAAGTCGAGGGGGTTGCGATCACGAGCTCCACTACTTTGCAACCGCAGACATGAATTTTTAATATGTATTTCCACCAAATTCAGAGCAGATAACCGTATTTCGAGCCTATTATTACGAGACCAAGTTCAAATAGTTCGAGATTCTTTTTTCCAACATAAATTCGACAATATATTTCAATTGCAAATCGTCAATTTTGATCGAAATCAACTACTTTCGATTGGTATTTCAAAATACTTCCCGACTAAAATCTTGACTTTGATAGAATGAAATACATCTTATTGTATTTTTATTGAGTGCAAATCATTAATAAAATGAGAAGCAAAATGGACGTGGGTACGATTCTCAATCAAATCAATATAAAAGTGTGGCGTCCTTTTACTTTCCAGTAAGTTATTTATGTTTATATTTAAATGTCATGATATTATTGTTTCTTTCTACTTGCTAACAGCTAGATCAGATCATTTTCCTCAATAAAATATAATATTAAATTACATTATGAAGTCAAAGTTCTTCTTAATTTGATTTGCCTTTTATTTGGAATTTAAACTATTTATCAAATTTAGTTTACTAGTTGTCCCTATTAGTCAGATAGTGCGAGTGGTATCACTAATAGTCAGAAAATCAACTTGACTAGTTGTCCCTAAAGTGGAATAATTGAAAGTATGTCCCACTTACAAAAACTGTCGTAAATTAATCTCAAAACAAACTTTATATTCAACTACTAACACTTAGTCTATAGGATTATTTATCCAAGTCAATTATCAATAAACTTGACTACGGTGGCTGTCAACTGACTGGTTCTTACCAAATTGTTTCTAGGAAAGACTAAACTTGATTAGTATACAGTAAATGATTAATTATATTGTATAATCATAATTTTAAGAGAAGCAAACATTTCATAAATACATGCATGGTAAATAAATTATTTGTCAAATCTAGAATACCGAAAATTGTTATATTTGACCTTTTTTTCCCCTATTTAAGTTTCGTAAACTCAACGGATTATGATGTATCAAGGGATAAAGAAGTCATGCGGCTCCAAGATGAATACAAGTCCCTTCATTATTGACAGGTCCATCAGTTATTGAATGAAGACTATCATGAATTATTAGCATAACTATGTATCATTAGACATATAAACTTGATTAATTTGACATTAATTAAAAAACCGTAAGAATAAAATTTTAAATGTGAACATGAGCATCCAAAATGAGAAACCCCACGGTAGGCATTTCTTCGCTTCCAAGTTGTGTTCAATCTTAGAGCGTGCTGAAAAAATTTGTTATTAGCTCACACAACATACAAATATAAATAACATAAAGATAGAATGATAAAGAAGTTATTATATTTATTCATATATTGTTTATGGTCATACAATTTTTTCGACCATTCTTTATATAAAGGGAAAAGAGATAGACTATATTTAAACATATTCATCTTAATATATACATGCAATAAACGTTTCATTAATTATTAAGGGTACAGGCGTACAGCGTTTGTTTTGGGACATTGGCTTAGGGCCCTGTTATAAAAAGAAACATCACACCATTCTCATCAAAACAATCTAAATCAAATTCTTCCTTTTTATGTGTAAAGTTGTTCAAAATGATGCCAATGTATATGTTGTGAATTTTTTTCTCAATCATTATCAAATCCATTTTTTAAATTGTTTTATGCGTCAACTTTTGAATAGATTAGATTGTAGTGTCAATAATTCCCATGCTATGCAAAATAATATGCGAGGAAATATACACCATACAAAAAAATGCAGTGCACAAACATTTGTTTTTGTGCAACAATGCAATAAGTGCATTTTTTTTTGCGTTGCATTGCAATTGTATGCAAAATACTTGCTTTGCAGAACACATGAGGGTCGTACAATAAAGCTCATATTTACTCAATTTTGTTTATAGAGCAAATATTTATTTGGTTAATATTTTCCTTACATGTTGAAATCTAGCCAACTTTGGTCATAATTCGATGATCTTCAATTTGACTTTTTTTAATGGTGGTGAAGGGTGCCATCGGGTGTAGCTCTCGACGTGTAGCTAATTGGTGGTGGTCCTGTGATGTAGTAATATATTTGGTGATTTGAATTGGCAATTTCGATCAAAGATGATCAACTTAGGTGGATGCTAGGAGGTCTGGATTTGCCAGTAACCAAGTGATGATGGTTGGAGAGAGTGTAGATGACCGTAGTAGTGGGAATCGATGATCAAAAGTTGATCGAAGTTAGAATTGTAACATGAACTTCAAAAATAGTTAGATAATGGAAGGAATGTTTTAAGGAGTAACTTTTGAAAAAAGAGATGTACGACATCATGTTATAATACAAATCAAGAGTGTGATGTAAATTAGGACCCTTTCAATTGTATAATTATTTTTTTATAAACTAAATTACCAATCTATTATATAATATATATATATATATATATATATAAAATACTAATAATAATAGCAGCTCAATCACAACTTCAGTGACGTGACACTTGAATATTCTTTATTCAACCTTGTTTTACATTTCTTTACCTACACTTAAAATTAAAAGTCTCGAGTTCGAGTCTCACCAAAGTCGTTTCATTATGTTTTCATCTTTCATTATTTATTGGTTCTTCGTTATTTAACATTCAAATATTTCATAATTTAATATTCTCCTCCAAATTATTCTGTTTAAGGCTGATATTCAAATTGTTTAAAAAAAATTAAACACCCTATGGGTGTTTTACCTGATCTATTAACTTCTTCAAATTATTTCTCAACTATTTTAATTCTCATCGTCAATTTTTACATTTATTTCCTTCACATTATTAAAACTATCAACTACTATAATAATCAAATAACAAAATTTTCAAATATCGATCACTTTTCTCAACAAAATTATTATGGATTAATTGACATATTCATGTTTTATTTAACATCTTGACTAAAGTTAATTACTTTGAGTTTTAGATATATGAAATCGCTGTAATTGATGGTAGTCATTCTTAAAAAATGAATTCAATCGGAATCTCATTTATCTTTGGAAAATTAACAAAATTACCCACAATAGATTTTATTCGACTTCTCTACTTAAAATAAAAGTTTAAATTTTAGATAAATGAAACCAACATGATTAAAATGGTTGCAAAGAAAAAATAATTCAAGTAAAACCACATTTATCTTTAAAAAAAGAAAAGAAAAATTACTTATAAAGATATACAATTCATAATAAAAGCCACTAAAATATATTCATAATTTCAATATTTTTTACAGCATCATTGCGTGCAATGCACGGGTTACACACTAGTTTTTCATTTAAAATAAAAATGTCGGATTAATGTATTATTTTCATTATTAGATCGAAAGGTTAATTTTGATACTAATGGTTTTTTTAACGAAGTGCGTCTCGCTTGAACTATAGTGCAAATCGCTTTGCACTGCAGAATGTATATCGCTTTCACTCTGAAGTGCATATCACTTGAAACATACATTATAATAACTTTGTGCATATTAACTCAAGTCAAATGTGAATACTGTTCAATCTACTGGTACATTACCGACATGAAATCAACGAAACTGGAACATCGTGCAAGAATAAAAAAATTAGACATCTAAATTTTTTCCGTGGTTCATGGTTTGTATCCAAAATAACAAGTGTACAAGCTTTAGATTGTAATGTCAAAAAAAAAAAAACAAAAAAAAAAAAAACAAAAAACGATAATATAATCAAATAAGATATATAATGGTGTTTTCATCCGTTCCAAATAATATTTGTATTACTGCTATACGCCTATACCGCAGGATACAGTCTGAAGTCTTTTTTGTTACAGACTCAATCTTATTTATGGTTTCTAATCCTTATATTTATTGTAAATCTAGTCCTACCTCTAATTTAACTTTATCCTTTTATCAAATATAAATCCATATCTTAATTAAATTTTGATTATTTTATATTTGAATCTACTTTATGTAAAACAGTTCTTTATATTTCATATTCGGTTGAAGTCAAAGAATCTGGTTAGATATCAGTTCCTACATGGTAAATTTTTAAATAATTTTTTCAAGAACAAATAGGATAAGAAACATGTACGGTAGAGAAGAAAGAGACGAGAGAAAAATAGGGACAACAAAATAGTTGTAAGGGAAAATCTCATTACTGGTTGTTATGACTATTTATATAAAGAGGAAATGCTTCTCATACTTCAAGTGTTCTGTAAGTCTGCAAGCTATTAATTCTTTCTATCCAAAGATGTCATGCTAAGCTATCCGAGTACATTTAACAATTGAATGAATACCATTTTTTTAATGATTTTAATCTGGTATCAATTTTCAATCATAGCTTGGACTTGAACGGCATTACTATCAAACTGTACTTTATTCTAACCATATTTTACTAATTTAAAGTTGTTTTTTTATAGTTGTCTTAGCCTGCCGTTTCCTTACATATATTATATAATTTCTATGCTAGAATTTGACATGACTTATGCGCAACAAGAGCATGCATTGGCTGTTGAACGCCTGGTCCCAGCATTATCATCGTTGAGAATTGAGCTATGCCCAAGTCATATGAGTGAAGGACATTTTTGGAAGATTTATTTTCTGCTTCTCCACGCTCGACTTAACAAGAGGGATGCCGAGCTTCTGATAACCCCGCAGGTAATTATCATACCATGTTGCTTATTACTTCATATTCCATAATCTGCTAAAACTTGTATGCACTCCTGTTTCATGTGCTCAAAAACTAGTGTCATCTACTGTTTCTGATATAAACTTTGATAGTCTTATTCTATTTTGCTGCTGTAAATATTCAAAACAGCTGCAGCAGAAATACTTTCCCTGTTTGCATTATTTGGTATGTATTTACAGATTGAGGAAGCAAGAGCATTGTTATTACAAGATATGCCCAACACATCTGAAAGAGCGACTACACCTGAACTGTCTGTGGAGGCAGTTGAATCAAATCCAACAAAAGATAACTTGCATTCACAACATAACATTTCAACTAAGGAGCATACCACTGATGACGATCCCTCATCAATTCCAGTAGTTGAGCCCAATGCAACATCTGGATATATTTCTGAAAGTAAAGCATCAGATCTCGCAGAAGAGAGTATCATTTCAACATCCAACAATTTGAATAAGGATCTCCCTTGTGATGATGCATTTACATCTATTTCGATAACAGACACAGTTGAGACTGAAAAGCATCCTACAGAAACTAATGATGATTCATTTACATCTATTCCAATAGCAGGTACAGTTGAGACTGAAAAGAAACCTATACAGACTAATGAAGTGGAAGTAGTTGATAAATCAGTCATCCAAGAGAACTATGATGAAGAGGAGAATGATGAATGGCTACAAGAAGAAGATGAAGTGGAGATTGAAGTAAGTGGCGATAGACCAAGAAGAGATATCCAAGTTGTCAACGACGAGGATATATCTTTCAGTGATTTAGAGGAGGATGATGGTGATCAATCCGTGCTCAAGAATCTCTAGCACTTCAGCTTGTTTCTCTTGATGTATCTTTTTAAGTATGGCGATTCATTTGTAGATAATTTTCTCTGTGATGTCAATTATGCATCTCATTTCCCACTACAAAATCAGTCTAAGCAATCTTTTCTTCTTTTCATTGAGAAAGAAAACCATGCGGGTTTCTCCAATTAGCTGGTATGCCTATTTGCAAATGCTAGAGAGAACAATGTATGCAAGCAATAGTAGTATAAATATATGATGTACTTTGTCTATACAAAGGAATAGTAGCAGTACTGCCTCACCATATGCCACATTGCTTTCCAATCATTTGTTTCAATAATTTGATTAATATTTAGGATGTATCATATTATTAAAAGAAAATATGATGATATAGAAACAAACGATTGATACGTAGGTGGGTACATAGGGATATATGAAGTGGATATAGAGGAATTGACCTCGTTAAACGAGGTTTTAATTCATCTCCTCTGATAAATATGCATATAAGGATATATAAAGTGGATGTTAAGGAATTAAGCTCGTTAAAAGACGTTTTGCTACATATCCTCTTTTGATAAATATGCAAATAAAGAGGAATACAGGTCTCCTCATCATACTTGGGCCTCGTTCTAGGATAGAATAAACACTCGAGCGTAGCATTTGATGACCTTTACATCGGTTTACCTATGTTCTAAAATTTTATCTATATGTATGGTTACTCTCTTCACACTTCTCATATTCAATTCGCTCAAACCACTCCTCTTCTTCTCCTTATTTCCAACAATGTTTGAATACAATTTCAATTACTATTCTGAAGATATTTTGTCGTCGAACTCAAACAACTCTAATGATTCAGATGACTACGACTAGACACTCAATGCTACTGTAGAGTTAATGTTGAACTTGATTAAGTTAGCACATACTTCGTGTTACACTTTCTTGTACATCAGTCGAATGTGAGTGATTGATGTTCTGAATGGTCATGAAAACAGAAGTCAAGATCTTTTTCGGATGAGAAACCATTGTTTCAGACATTTTTATGACCTACTAAGTACTATGTGTCTTAATTTTCACTTCACGTTTAGAAATTCCTGAATTGGTAGGAATGTTTTACATGATAATGGTACATCACACGTATAGAATGGCTGAGAAAATTTTCAACCAAGCATACAACAACGCATGTCAAACTGTTAGTAAGGTCTTGTACAATGTTTTATTATTTCCAAATAGTTTTTTAGCTTGTAGATTTTAGCGTTGTCCTCGATGAAATCAGTTATAATGCACATTGTTGCCCTTTTCTTTCAAAATGTTGTTGGAGTTACAAATAGACATTATTCCTTCAAAGGTTCAAGAATCGAGTAACCTCACACGTGGCAGAAAGAAATTTCCAATGCAAAATATTCTAGCTCTATTAGTTTTGATTTGACACTAGTCTTGTAATGTCTAGCGAGAAGGCATTGCTCATGATAATTAGATTGTTGACTTATGCGATCGAAGAAGTTGAAACCTTACCGTACCCTCCTTCTGAAAAGTATTATCTTGTAGATTCAGGATACAAACTTAGAAATGATTATTTACCACATTATTATTATGGACGCTATCACGTTCCAGAGTTTCTACAAACTTAGAATGTTCCAAAAACTCATAATCAAATATTCAACTACTATCACTCAAGTTTGTGCATGGCCATCGAAACAACATTCAACAGTTGGAAAGGGATATTTGTGCATGGCCGTCGAAACAACATTCGATAGTTGGAAAGGGAAATTCAATATTTTACATGGCATGCCTACGTATAGTTTCCTAAAACAAGCATATTTTGTCCTTGCAACTTGGCCATTCATAACCTTATCAGAAGTTCAATGAAACAAATCCTGATTTTGAAGTGTTTATGAATGTAGACATTCCACAAAGTTACACAGACAATTGGCGTGAACAAAGACTGCAAGGGTAAAATGGAAATAGTTCAAAAATGCATAATAGATTAGTGCAACAAGTGATCCGATTAGAGATGCTTTAGTTGTTGTAGGATGACATTAATACATTAATATTTGAATGTATTAGCTTTTTTGTAATCAAAGTGAATTTTGTAATTTTGTCTTGTATTAATAGTCATGACTATGAATTTTATGATAATGAAGCATTCGTGCTAGAAATACTAATTTTTAACTATAAAATTTTAAACTTTGCTGCTTATTAATTATTTATTGTTAAATAGTAATTAATAACCACCACTTATCAAATATTAAATATTGGTTACTACTTATTAATCATAAATTATAAAATTTACATATTAATTAAAACTTTTTTATTTTTAAATATTAGATATTAAATATAAATATTTATGACTAATTATTAATTATTTATACTTATTTATTAAGAATTTATTATCAATTATCTTAATGATAAAAAACATAAAAACTTTACTTTCAACCTCTAATCCCTAGTCTAAAGCATCTAGAAAAGCTTTCAACCTCTGGCTCTAACATTTAACATCTAAACTGACCATTAACCTATAACCAGATTTGTTTGATGTTAGTCGGAAAATTGAGCTAAAGCATCGTAGAGATTGCGTAGAGCTAGCGATTCATTGCGTAGAGCCAGCGATTCATAATGTAATCGCTAACTATGTTTATATAAGTGGATTAAAAACCTCTAAAAACAAGTATGAGTTCGCCCTATTTTCGATTGTAGATTTTAAGCACAGAAATAATAGAAAAATAAATGAAAAGGAGGAACACACAAAATTTAATAGTGATTAAATTATATATATGTCTAGTTTATATGATTCTTATTGATGACTTTCATTTTACAGTGGGATTTCAATTGCTTTAACTCGAAATTAGAAGGATAATAAGCTAAAATCCCGATAGAATCTCCCTGTATGAAAATAAGAATCGATTCCTTTTCCAATGGTGTATTGCTTGTATTTGTTGACGTATATGAGGCTTCTAGATACAGTAGTTACCTTCTAATATCTCAGAAAAGTGGATAGCGAAAGACCAAGCATAAATACCATAAAATAGACAAAATATTAGGGAAACGTTAACTCAACTCGCTTCTTCTTTCTTATGGATCGATACTGATCCATCCTTATAAATTAGTACCAATCGATCCATCTTGTAGCATATGACTTATGACTTTTGATTGAACTATATTTATATTGTCTAGTAGGTTTGTTCATTCTATTATTTGGTATAGCATCTTCAACCCTTCCCAAGTCCACTTCATCTTTTGGATTAGTACTGATCCATACCTCTAGTTCTAAATGTTTTGATTTCATGTTTGCCAAAGCACGTTGTTCCATGTATTTTCCCTACCATGATTGCTAACACATTTCCATCATCACCGTAGCATCCCATAATTTATTATAATAAATTAAAATATTAGTTAAGGAGGTAACTTTACTAAAAGGCACAAAACATAAATTTTGAAATGAAAGAATTAAACAATGAAACTTGCACCATCGCGTATAGCATATTTTTCTAGTCAGCTTTCGTCATAAATATGTTAAAAACAGACGCACATAGCGTAGATTATAAACAAAAGAATAAATTAAATTGAAATAGGTTGACTATGGTTAATGAACCATTAATGTCAGTTAATGTATTTATAAACCTTCCCAACTCAGAAGAGAGGTACATTCATTTCAGTTCTTCACCTACTTTTCCTCCTCTATACAAACTCTAGATCTAAAATCTTCGATCCAAAAATAAAATCAACAATTCTCCATCAATTTCAACAAATAAATAGTGTAAATAGAAGAGAAAGAAGAGAGCTTATCAAATCTATAAACATCTCAATGTTTTATGGAGTTTTGGAGCTAGGGAAAATCCGAAGTGTAAGAGGGAAAGAGGATATCTTAACTATTGGGTTAAACGGTGGGTGGATTCTATTTTCTATGTTATATGATCCTCATGCTATAAATTCATTATTGACTGTCTAAGTTAAATAAAATTGGATTTTTATATGAAAATAACCCATAGCTATGTAAAATTGAGATATAAACATTGGGTTTGGAGGTAATAGTTGGTCATTGAAATTTGATTAGAACTATGATAAAAATAAGAATGATCGAAATGATATAGACAAGTTATATGAAATAATAATCAACCTAAATAATAAGGAAAAGAGTAGATTGATGGTAAATTGATAGTAAAATGAATTTATTTTGGAATTGGTATAAATAATTGAATTGATAATTCGAGATGACAATGAAATAGAAGAACTATATTTAATAGTGAAATCATCGAATACAAAGAGGAGAATGGGAGTAGACAACTATTGAAATGTAATATAACCTTTCCGTAATCAATTTTGAAGTAATACTACTGTCAAAATGAACTAGGCGATTGGATATGCAAAAAATACACTAAAAATAAAAAATGCAACAACAAATGACTAGCTAACTGAAGAATCCCAACGGTCGTTCGATTTCCTACAGAAGAAGCCAGAAAGAAAACAATGGAAAATAAGAATAGAATAGTCGACTGAAGTAGGTTCAACAGTTGAATGAATAGGCAAAAAGTCAACCGATCTACTTATGCATAAAAAATAGGCTCAGAGGAACAGTTGATTAACAGATCATGAACAATCAACTAAATGCCTGTATCCAATGTGCCTTGAACTTGGACCCATCAGGGCCAACGTCAATGATTGTGGCTACTTTATTTTGACTAGTTAACAACGTTAGAGCGTTTTATGATGCCTATATGATAAATGTGGAACAACACAACAAAGTACAAGATGTTAGGAGCACTTGTGTAGATATGTGTGAGCTAACAACGAATTGTAGATAAATGTGATGGCATATACAACAGATAGTCGTTGCCTTGTCGAAAGATAGATTATTGGGTGTTTATGATGGAACGGTCGTTGCCTAAGCAATAGGTCGTGGTGTGTTCGACATATGGCCATTGTCTTATTATATGGATTGGGTAACATATATGACGGATGATCGTTGTCTTTACAACATGTGGCGTATACGACACAAGATCGTTGCCTTATGGGATCGAATGATGTATATAACATAAGGTCGTTGATAAATGTTCTAACACAAGTGTATATGACATATGGTCATTGCTTATGGAAAAGATAAGCAATATTAGTTATTATGTAGAGGTCCCTATTTAGTTGGTTTTCCATGGATATATAATAATATTGTCAAATGGTTAGAATTGATATGTTATAAAGAAGAGCTAAACATTTTAACAAGTAACTTTGAAATGATAAAGGATAGTAGTATCCTTAAGTGATGTATTATTAGTATGATAGTATCACTAATTTTGAGGTATTTTCTCACTCACCGGGCTCATGTCTGACCCTCTCCATATTTTCATTTTTCCTATATATGATAGGTTGACCGTGCTTAGGGAATAATGGGATTGAGATGAAGAAAATAGAGGATGCCTGAGTTCCTTAGCTATTTATTTATTTGCTATTTACTATCAATACTTATGTTATGTAGAACCATGAATTATGAAGCACTATCTTAGATTATATAATAACACCTATGGTTGTTTTGGTTTACTTCAAATGTTTATTTTATGTGTACTATTATATTTTATTCCTTCCGCTACGAGTTCAGAAAGTGTAGGTAAATAGATAGCTTAGTGTACAATTTATTTCACATTTTACCCTAATGATCCACCTTTTACGGTCCTTCGGATTTATGCGTCGATTTTGATAGAATTAAAAGGTTGTGAAAGACATGTTGTTACATTTGGTATCGAAGCTCAGCTTACCCGATTCCTATAAGAAGAACGTACTGAAAGTGCGTATTTGTATATTTATATATACATATAAGTAAGAAAAAATAAAGTACATATGCACAAACCATCTTATTTTTCGGTTGTATCTACTATCTTGGGAAGTTGCTATAAATTGCATTTAAAGATAGTTGTGATGGATAACAATATCAGAGCATGTACACGAGATGTAGACGCGGAGGTGCATGGCTTGAACCTTCCACTTTGGTTCCGCATATATCTTCAAGCTAAAACATAGACTAATATCGATCGGGAATCGCTTTTGCATCAGACACAAGGAGAAGTCCCAATCAACCCATCGGTTGTTAACTTTGCTAAGGTATGTAGAGACCTTATTAATATGTGTGGAAAGCCTTATGTAGGGACTGAATATTTTGTGGATATAAAGGCTAGCTATACAAATATGAGAGAATATTTACTATGTTGGGTATGGGAGATGCTACTAGGAGACAACTTGCTTTTTGACATTTGCAAGGGGAAGCTTTGCATTGGGGGAAACAGTAGTCACTTAGACGATGAGGAGAATATAACTTCGAGTGATTCCAAGAGGCATTGTGAAACTAAGTTATTGTCTATAGCCGAGCAAGGAGTTCAATTAGAGAAGTTTATATATCCATAACATGGAGACATGTTTGTAAAGGATTAGGTGAACCAATTCAATGACCTGGCTATGGTTAGATTTGATTGTGAATACTCCAGCAAATAAAAATTCGCTAAGGGGCCGAGGCAACCACTTCAAGGTTTGGTTCTTAGTCATATTCTATGGGTGCTACTTATGAAGGTAGTGGAGATGGCACTGCAGAACACAATTTCCAAAGAGGTAGCCAAAGGAGACCCAAATACGAAGGGTGATGGTGAAGGTCAGTCGGAGAAGCGGAAAGGATTGGGAGTTAAAGGAGGGCAAGGAAGTTTAAGAAGGAAAACCCACTATGCAGTAAATGCTACAAGAAGGGACATGTTATCTAGAATTGCAGAGCCGATATGGGGAAGATTAAGTATTCCAACTACAACCAGCTTGGATATATGAAGCATTAATGCCCCACCCATGGAAAGAGTGGATCATTTGTGCAAGCTTATGCACTTGAGACAGTTCTTAGTGCTAGCAAGCCATCAATAGCTGTGGAAAAAGGAAAGAAGATCATCAAGGAAGGTATATTACTTATTTCTGACTTTCCCATTCGTAATTTATTTGATACTGGAGCATCTCATACCTTCATATCTAGTAGACTAATAGATGATTTGTAGTTAGAAAATCACATCGTGCAAGATTCAATAGTAGTTTCAAATCCTGTTGGAAGATTAACCTATTTATTCATGATTTTTCAAAACTTGAATACTTAAATGTGATGTGAAATTTCTTTGGGATGCGTATATACTTAGTTTCTTGGGCTCTAGACTTATTTTGGGAATGGACTAAATGTTACGATATAAGGCAGCGTTAGAATATGATAATAGTGTGATTAGGATAAGAAGTAGCGAAGGACACGATTTAGTTGTATACTATGACCCTGATAGCTCTATACCGTTGGGTTATTTGTATTCACTAGACCTATCACATGATGAGTTAGCATCTATTCCAGTAGTTTAGGAATCCTAGATGTTTTACAGAGGCTTCAGGCATAACACCTCCAAGAGAAATAGAATTCTGAATTGATCTCGAGAAAAATGCTAGGCCTATTCTATGTAGTTAAAGCGCTTAGTAGTTCTACAATGGTAGAGGAGCAAAAAGTTATAGCGGGGATAAAACAAGGATATAGCGAAGGTGCAAAATGCTTCGTTAGATATAAAAACAAATCTTTAAAATTAATTTATTTTCATTCCCACAACATTTGTGTAGGAAAAAGAAATATTATTTAATCTTATATAACAAAATCGATGAATACATGATTTATGCGGACTAGATTTGGTGACTACAGTAGATTTCTAACTTATATTGAGCACTTATGCCTTAAATTTGTCTTTGCTCTGACTTTATTGATTTGGTTTAAAGAGAACTAGTCAAATCAACCTTTGTATATTAATACTACTAAAACAGGTGTTAAAATTCCTTGATTTAGCAGGTATAGTAGAAAATAGCGGGGCTTAAAGTAGATCTACTGTTTGATAGTGCTAAATTGAAATAACATAGAAGTTGAAGAGCACTATACGCCATATCGGAGATTTAGCGGGGCTTTAAATGCACTGGGCCTATTGTTATGCCACTTAGACATATGGTTCCGAAGGAAAGAAGGGAATTAGATAAGAAAGTTTCTAAATTATTATAGAAAGGCTTCATTCATGGAAGTATTTCAGAATTGGGGGCACCAGTAGTATTCTCCACTAAGGTGGATGGTTCTTTATGGCTTTGCGTCGATTGCTGAGAATTGAATAAGCTACTAAAGATGAATCGCTACCCTTTGCCTCGTATATATGATTTATTTTATCATTTAGTGGGAGCGAAGATATTTTCTCAGCTTGACTTAGCCACTAGTTTTCATCAGTTGAGGATGGTGAGTTATAGTATTGCTAAGATTGCTTTTCGTATATCATAGACTATCTGAGTGGTTAGTTATGCCTTTTTGACTAACCAATCTCCAGCTTATTTTGTTTATTTGATGAGTAGAGTCTTTAGGAAGCAGCTGAATAAGTTCGTGGTTATTTTTGTTGATAATATTCTTATTTATTTGAAAAGCAAGGAAGAGCATGAGCAAAATTTGAGGACTGTGCTTGATGTGTTGAGAAATATTGGTTAAAGCAAAAATTCTAGAAGTGTCATTTTTAGAGAAGAGAAATCGTTTTTTAGGCCATGTTATTTTTGGGCATGGATTGTTTGTTGATCTAAGCAAAGTAGTGGTATAGGATTGGATCATACCGAATAAAGGTATAAAGGTTCAAAGTTTTCTTGGTTAAGACCAGTTATTATAGGAAGTTCATTAAGGAATTTGCCAAAGTTTCAGCACCATCGACCAAGCTTACCAAGAAGAATAATATTTTCTCGTGGAATGCAGAAATACGAGCATGCACATGTTAGGCTGAAGGAGTTACTGACCAGTGCACCTATACTGATGATTCCACATGGCACTAAGCCTTTTACCATGTATACCAACGCCTGTGGTACTGGGCTTGGAGCTGTATTGATGCAGGAAGAAAGAATAGTAGCATATGCTAGTAGACAGTTGAAGACCCATGAAAGGAATTATCCGACTCATGATCTTGTGTTAGCAGCTATTAATTTTGTGCTCAAGTCTTGGGGACATTATTTGTTGGGAGAGAGATTTGAGTTGTATACAGATCATAAATCTCTTAAATATTTATTTTCTCAAAAAGATCTAAATCTAAAGCAACAGAGGTGTATGAAGAATCTAGCTTCATATGATTTCATTATTTCACATACATCGGGTAAAGGAATGTAGTGGCAGATGCTTTGAGTAGGAAACATGCAACATTGAGTTCCATGTTATTAGAGTGGAGGTATTTAGAGTTTATTTTTGTATTTCATTTCAAACCATCATTGGAGGTAGTTCTTGGTTTTTGGGTAGCTTTAGAGGTTAGACCAACACTTATAGATTGTATTGGTTCTAGTTAGAGTAGTAATGGGATGTTAGTATGCATCATGGATCATTTAGAGAGAGAGAGGAGAGAAGTCTCTTCATTTAGATTGGTACTTTATTGATTTGAGGGGTTATCTAAGGAGAGATGGTAGATTGTGTGTACCGGAGATTAGAGAGCTGATTGATGAGGTTTTGTCAGAGTCTCATCATTGTAGGATGACTGTTCATCCTAGTGGGTACAATATGTATAGGGACATGAAGATAGTATTTTATTAGCCAAGGATGAAGAGACAAAAGGAAGAATATGTTCCTAGATATTTGACTTGTCAAAATTTCAAGACTGAGTGGAAGATGCAAAGTGGATTTTTACTTCCCCGAGAAATTCCACGGTAGAAGTGGGAACACATTTTGATGAGTTCTGTAGATGGCTTACCTAGGAGTAGAAGAGGAAATGAGAATATTCGAGTCATTGTTGATCGCTTGACTAAATGCGCTCATTTCATTCCAATATGGAGTACGCGAACTATGATGTCATTGGCTATCTTATATGTTAGAGAGATCATTAGATTGCATGGGATTCCAGTGAGTATAGTCAGTGATAGAGGTAGGAAGAAGTCATATCCTAACAGGAGGCGTAGAGAGTTGGAGTTCACAGTTGGAGACATGATGTTTGTGAAAGTATCACGCCCGAATCATCTTATGAGATTTAGTAGCTTAGTAAAGCAAGCACTTGGCTTTGTAGTACCTTTTTCGATATTGGAGAGAGTAGGGCAGTTAGCCTATAGAGTGAAGCTTCCTGAAAAGTTGACAGAAGTTCATGACGTCTTTCATGTGTCACGTATACGGAAGTATGTTCATGATTCAGTTGTTATAGTTAAGCCAGATCAAATAGTGGATATGAAAGCGGAGTCGGAGACTATTGCACCCGTGGATCGATTCGTATAGTAGAGCATGGAGTAAAGTGACTTTGAAATAAGTAAGTGAAATTGGTTCAAGTATAATGAGGAAATGACCCAACAAAGGTAGTGGAAGAGAAGATTCGTACTTCTCATCTCGAACACTTTACATGGTACGTTTTTTATTTACTGTTTAGATTACATAGGTTAGGAAGTTTCTTTTAGATGATTGGTCGCTATATATGATTGTTTTAGGTTGTTTAAATCGATTGTTCAATTGTATGACATAGTTTCTAAGGCTATGCTTTTTTAGAAACTATGATTAGATTACCTAGAAAATGTTTGTATTCCATTCGTATCACTGGTTGTGTTATGCTTATATTTTGAGATTATACTTTGATATGATATGAGGTGCGCTTGCATTTGTATACAATTATATGCTTATTATATTTAAAGTGTATTGCATACATGCCAATATGCCATACTTTTTACATACATGTAAGAGGCCACTAGCTGCATTTCTGCATATTATATCATGACATACTCATTCTCATACTCATATCTATGTGTTGTTTTTCCACTTATATTTCTTGTTGTTTATACTTTAGTATATATTTTGTTGTTAGGAAGTATATACATGGATGTATGTATGGATGTATATTAAACATACAACTACATAATGTACGCCTAAACGTTAGAGAGCGAGTTACATTTTTCTGTTTTTTGGAATTTTGAGGATGAAATTCTTTTTTTCGGAAGGGAGGAGGGAGGGAATGCTGTAACTCTACATAAGTTTTAGTAATAAATTAAAATATTAGTATAGTGGTAAAATGGTAATTATACTAAAAGGTAGAAAATATAATTTTTTTGTCAATGAAAGAATTGAACGATGAAACTTGCACCGTTGCATTGAGCATATTTTTCTGGTCAGGTTTCATTATAAATATGTTAAAAATGAACGCATGAACTATAAGTTACAAACAAAAGAATAAATTAAATTGAAATGGACTATTAGAAGAGAAATACGTTTATTTCATTTCTCATTTTCCTCCTCTAAACAAACCCTTGATTTATAATCCTTGATCCAAAATAAAACCAACAATTCTCCATAATTTCAATAAATAAATAATCCAAATATAAGAGAGAAGAGAGCTTTCTAAATCTATAAACATCTCAGCGTTTTAAGAAGTTTTAAGAGCCAAGAAAATCTGAAGGGCAAGAGGGGAAAATAATTTCTTAGCTATTTGGGTTAAACGATGAGTGGGATTCAATTTTCTATGTTATACGATCTTATTCATGTTAATAATTCATTATTTATTGTCAATATTAAATAAAGTTTGGATTTTTATATGAAAATAACCAATTGATATATACAATTGAGATATAAAAATTATAAATTAGGTGTGGAGGTAATAATTGGCCACCAATATTTGATTACAACCTTTATTGATAAAAATAGGAATATTGAAATGATATAGGTAAGTTATATGAAATAAATTTAACATAATTAATAAGAAAAAGAGGAGATCGATGGTAAATTGAAATGGAAATGAATTTATATTGGTTTTGGTATAAGTAATCGAGCTTATAATTAGAAATGACAATGAAATAGAAGAAAAACTATAATTAATAAGGAAATCATCGAATACAAAGAGGAGAATGAGAGTAGATGACCGTCAAAATGTAATCTAACATTACTATAATCGATCTGGAACCAATATTATTGTCAAAATGAAGTTAGGAGATTAGGTTGCGAAAAATAGATGATAAAAACGGAAAAAATGCAAAAATAGACGATAATTCAATTGACTATTTCCCAATGATCGACTGATTTCCTACAAAATAAGCTTAAAAGAAAAGAGTGGAAAATATGAGTAGAACAACCAACCTAATGTCATCAGTCGTCTGAATAGGTGGACATTCGACCTATCCCATTTAGTCAGTTAAATGATTTATTGATGTTGAATAAATAGTCTCAGGCGAATAGTTGACTGAAGAATCATGGATAGTCGACTGAACATTTGTAGCCAACATGCCTTGAACCTTGACTCGTTAGGGCTAACACTAATGATTGTGGTTACTTTGTCTCGACTAGTTAACAATGTTAGTTTGTTGTATGATGCCTATATAATAAATGTGGAATGCTACCGTAATGTAAAGGCTATTAGGAACACTTGTGTAGATATGTGTAGGCTAACAATGAGTTGTAGAAAAACATGAAGGAATATACGACGAATGGTCATTGCCTTGTCGAAAGACAGATTGCTGGGTGCATACGATGGAATGGCCGTTGCCTTAACAATATGTCATATTGTATACGACATAGGTCGTTGCCTTATTATATGGAATGTGTGGACGCAACAGATGGTCATTGTCTTAACTACATGTGGGATATATGACACAAGATAGTTGCCTCATATGATCAAAAGATATATAAGACACAAGGTCGTTGCCTAAATGAACTAATGCAGGTGTATACCACATATGGTCGTTGCTTATGGAATAGATATGGGATAATAATTGTTATGCAGAGACCCCTATTTAGTAGGTTTACCATGAATATATGATAATATTGTCGAATGGTTAGAATTGATACGTTATAAAGAACAGCTAAACATTTAAACAAGCAACCTTGAAATGATAATGGTAAGTATTAGCCTTTGCAATCTCTTATTAGTATGACAATGTCATATATTTAAAGGTATTTTCTCACTCACCAAGCTTATGTCCGACTTCTTATATATTTCCATTTTTCCTATATATGATAGGTTGACCAGGGTTAGGAAATACTAAACATGAGAAGCAGCAAATGGAGGACACTGGAGTTCCTTGGCTATTTATTTATTTGCTATCTACTATTCAACACTTATATTACGTAGAACCATGAATTCTGAAATGTCGTTTGAAATTATATAATAACATCTATGGTTATTTCTAGTTGACTTCATATATTTATTTTATGAGTTCTATTATATTTTATTCCTTTCAATGTGAGTCAGAAAGTGTAGTTAATGTAGATAACTCTGTGTACTGTTTATTTCTAATTTTACCCCAATGTTCCACCTTTTATGGTCCTTGGGATTTGTGCATCGATTTGAAGGTAGAATTAGATGGTCATGAAAGGCGGTTCTTACAATAACCATCTTTATACAAGTAAATATGATGAATCGATACCAATCTATTCATGGTAGACGCTAATTGATTCTTTCTCTATACTTAGTATAATTTCCTACTTATCTTTCTTTGTTCCGTATTGCAATCTTTTACATTAAATTATATATGAATTTTCATATCCACTTTTCATTCCTTTGAAATCTAACTAACTGTTAAAACCTATGTTTTGATGATGACAACAAAAAACACAATATTTTTAAGTGTCGCGGGTCTGAAAAAATATATCAGTATGTTGACCAACAATAAAGAAAAGGACAATACATTACAATAGAGACAAGCTATATAATGAGATGATCAAACCGTTCAGATGATATTGTGGAATTAACAAGAGTAGATGGGATGAAGATAAGCACTCGAAGACAATATCACTAAGCTAAATATATTTTTATGGGTCTTGATCGACTCATTAGAAACAGTCTTATTAAATCCCTATTATTTGATCTCCATTTCTATTAATTTTTTTACATCATCTTTAAAATGATTTTTTTATTTTAGAATTTGTTTCTAATTTTTTTAGAGTATCAATATACCTGTGTTTGCTTCAAGGAAGATACCATGTCAAATACACAATGCACAATGCACAAAACCATCTAAGCGGTCAACCACTTGACCCCTATGTGGTCCATCAGATATGATGAATTTTTTTAACTTCCATGTATATTTGAAATTCTTCCTCCCATTGCATCGATTTGACCATAGCTGATTTCTCTTCGCTTGCATTGTAATGAACCGTATTATTAACGATATGGTATTTAAATGATTGATTTAAATATTGAATCATTAA
Source organism: Allium fistulosum (assembly GCA_030737815.1). Lineage (NCBI taxonomy): Eukaryota > Viridiplantae > Streptophyta > Magnoliopsida > Asparagales > Amaryllidaceae > Allium > Allium fistulosum. The sequence continues at coordinate 367,884,550 of CM060902.1, read as the reverse complement.
TTAAATAAAGGCCCAAAAATATGATTTTTCGCATACGGTCGAAAAAGGACTCGAGACTACTTCCGTTGAGTTTGGATTGACACTGCGAACTAAAATGAGTATAGGCATCACTATATTTGGAGATTGGTCGATCCGATGGCCGAAACGATATCGAAATGCACAAAATTAGCATCTCAAGGTGCAGTCTCAGATAGTGACTAGATTTATACCATTAGATCTGGAAAAATAAGGTGATGTACACAGACGGGTTTCGTTGCAATCACACGCATCGTGTGATCGTGGGAGCTCGAAATGTACGACCGTTTATTTGAAAAAATAAATAAATGGAATATTATATTAATATAAATATCACTTAAATTACGAAACCATATCCATTGAGATCGTATAGATGAGAGCTTCACATCGACCGTGGCAGAATTTGGTGCGATCACCATTGGCGACATTGACCTCTTCTTGGCTGGATCCAGGGTTTCGGTTAGGCGGAGCTACAGGCGATGATAAGCGAAATGGAGATCACCGATGGATTTCTCTTCGCGAATAGCACATTCTTGCACAAGCTCTTCGATCGCGGTCAAGCAATGCAAAACCTTCTCCTTGTTGTTTGTGGCATCATTAGTTCACAATCTATGGGAGGCACACAATCGTGATGGCGACGGGTCTAGGGCGGAGAAATTTGGAGGAGGAGTTTGTTGGTGAAGTCGGTTCGAGATTTAGTTGAGCGTAGAGGAAGAGATAGATGAGAGAAGGAGTGTGGTGATGGGTGTACATGTACGGGTCATGTACAGGTGATTTGGGAAGAAAGATTATGGCAATTAAGTATTTGTTTATAATTAATTAATTAATCGATAATCTGTTATCTTATATCGATCTATCTTTTGCGTACGAGGTTCGATTTGGATGCAGTTTCTTGCATTGCGCTCATGATAGAGAGCTCTACGTTTTGGCATTGGTTTAGACATCTTTTATTGAGGCGAGTGATATCGTCTCTTACCATACTATGATTGTTAGTATAGTATTAGATTGGCATTCTGGAATGGTTTTTAATTTTAAAAATGTGATTTTATTATACTTAAACATCTACTAGATTTTTATAAAAGAAAATAAAAACATTTTAAAGTGGTTTTATATTAGATGTCACATTTTCCCCATCGATGTGCTATTTTTAAGAAATTTTTAGATTTGGGCTATTTTTGATTTGATTTCCCTATTGGTTGATATGAATGCATTATACATGTTGTATATATGCTATATTGGATGTATGTATACTTATTGGTTGCATATTTACTTGTTTGCTATTTTTTGGTTGAAAACGCCGATTTAGCGACAATCGAGTGTGAGGGAAATATTTTGTGCATTGGGGTTTCGTACTTACGAAAATCCAATAAATGTGATAAGTTGTAGATGAGGGTTAGGATACATGCCAACTGATATAAAGGTGGAAGATAAGGCTTCGCACTTCAGGATAGACGCCAGACATTTCCATTTGGTTTGTACTTATCCATTTTTGGTTAAGTACACGACCAAAGTGGTTGGTATTGACCACCGTAGAGTGGTCAATGTCCATCACTATTGATGATTGGAGATTTGGACAATCTTTGGCATGGATGTTGAGGAGATTTCAGGATGTGTGATGTGATGATTTGTCCATGCGATTGACTTAGAGTCTTGATGTTATTGCTCTACTACAAGCGATTTCGATAATGAGGTAATGATATGACGCTTCGACATGAAAGTTGATACTTTTGACAGTGACTCAAAGGTGTATGGAGTTAGGTTCTGAGGTTGATAGTTTCAGGACTCTATAGATTGTGCTAGATTGTTGGCTCATTCACATTAGAGGTAGATGGAGATGTAACAACATGATAAACGCCTTATATCTTCGGTTTGTGACTTATGGTGGGAGTAGATACCGAAGATTAGAGACTCCGTATCTTTTTTGTGACTCATGTAGGGAGTAAGTACCGAAGATTCTCGTGTTGGGAGCCATGGAGTGTAGGAACGTGGTGGGTTCCGAGATAGTGGAAATTGGATTGAGCGAGTAGGCCTCGAAACAACGTGCATGTGCTAAGGGATCATTTATGACTTGAAGTGTTTTCTGTTGTACTCGAAGTAGGGGTATTATAAGTGCGGATGGCCATGGATCATGTTGGGATCTATATACCCTGGACTCGTGGCTTTGGATCTAGTGTCTAGATTTGGGCTACGAGACACGTATCAAGCTTTGGGCTACATGATACGAGAGTACAACTGAAAACCGAGATTTTCCATTAGTCCCTGGCAGTATGGAGGCCATATGAATTACCATATATCTAGAGCACACCGGGTGACCGTTAGTATTGTTTGATGAATGCTATGTTTGTTATGGTTGCTTCACTAGCCACCTATCACCTTAGGGATGTCACACGAGGTAGGTATTGTGGATTGGGATACCTAGGCACCCCAACGGTTGACTTAGTATGCAGTAGTATTATGGATTGAGATACCTAGGCACCCCGACAGTTTACTGAGTATGGAGTACCCCTTTATGATGTTGTAGAGTAATATATTATCAATGTTATGTGCTGACTGTTTGGTTGCAAGGATAGGTCTGGTATGATTTGTGTACCTTCTATTTCATATACTATATCAACTTTTATAGTATTTTTTGATTGTTGATCGCTCACACCAGACTATTGTTTGACCCGAGGTTTTATGCTTTGCTTCTTATTATCTCAGGTACTCTTAAAGGAGCAGATTAGAGAGCAGGTATGGATGGCATATGGAGTTTTGCAGATGGATTAGTTGGAGGTGACGTTTACTCATACTTATATTTGAGTTCGTTGTTGTATATTTCACTGTGTGACACTGTGGAGCATTGGTAGTGTTTGACTTACTATTACTAGAGGTAGTTGATCAGTTGAGTTTATTTATCAGTTGTATAACTTTATTACCATGTTGTATAACTCTGTGGATCTTATACTCTAATTTAATTACTGTCTCGACTATTTATATCCGTGTTGACTATTATATTTTGTCTGATGCGATGTGAGATATACGACATGTTATTTTATTATTTGATGTTTCCATTTTCTTCTCTTATGTTTCCTTTTCTTTACTTCTTTTCTTTCCTTAGATAACCATTCAGGATTGTAGGTGTAGGGCGGTCGTTACATTTGGTATCAGAGCTTAGGTTACATGATTAACCTGAGTTGATACCGCGATCTAGTAGAGATAGGGTAGGATTTATCGCCTTAGACTGGTTCTAGAGTGTATATAAATAAGAGAGAGTTCATATTTGTTATATATTTTGGTTTTTAAAACTATATAATAGTATATATAATATATAAGTTGTATTGCACACACGAGCATTATTGATGCAGTTTTCTTTTTGAGAGACCGATCATCCTTATTATAGAATAGGGATGATCTGGCATATGAGACATACTTCTATTGACTCTATCTTTGGAGTTGAGGAGTGGGCAGGATCAGGGTCGCTAACCCTGATTGATAGGGTATGTGCGCAGAGATGGTGCAAATCATTTCCTAGAATGCCCAAGTTGCTTTAAATGATTGTGGTGCTCAAGTGCAATATGGTTAGAGTCGACATTGCCAAGCTGTATAAAGACTATGTGAGTCTAGGAGGCAAACCATTTCTTGGAACAGAGTTGGCTATCGAAAGGCAAGATTGGATGGTTACTTGCAAGAGGATCTTCAATGACTTAGAGTTAGATGATACAATGAGGTAGAAGTTGACTCTAGATAACTCTACGGACGAACAATGAAATAGTGGAGTGCCTCTATAGCTTTGATTCCCAAGAATCAATTTACTTGGGATTAGTTCATAGTGCATATCAAAGATGAAGAATTTATCATTGGGTTGAGTGATCATCTTGGGAAGCGATTGATTGGTCATATTGATGAGAGCTTAGAGAAGGTGATCGAGAAGGATTTATGAGGAGAAGGCCTATACCTAGTGTAGAAGGGTTGTCCCGAACCAGTAAAGTAGTGTCAAACCGTGGAAGCATATGCATTGATTGCCATTTCGATTTCGTCGAGTGCTCCATCGACGAAAGAGAAGGGAAATGGAATTACCATTTGAGGTATGATTTCTACTTATGGCATTTCCATACGTGTTTTATTTGACGTCGAGGTTTCATATTCCTTTATGTCTAGTGATTTGATAGATAGATTGAGATTGAGACTCGAGATAGTTAACTGACCTTTAATTGTAATGGACCTAGTTAGGGGCTCAGTCAACCTATATATGGTTTGTCGAGACTTTGTCTTATTGAATCATGGATGTTTGTTTGTTTCTATTGATTTTTTTAGGGTTTAGTTGAGTTTGGTTTTATAATTTGGGAATGGACTAGACGAAAGGGGTATGGAATAGTGGTGGACTGTGAGAGACCATGGGTGATGATTGGGGTTTTGGAGGAGGAAACGGTAGTGATCGGCTGCCTGCAGAGGATGGGGTTATGGCTAGCTTTCTATATTCGCTCGATATTCCATATGAAGAGTTGTCTTCTCCACCTTTAGCTAGATAGTGTCCGAACATATTCGATGAGGTGACCGAATTACCACCATATACCGATTGAATTCCATATTAATCTGGTTAGAGGGGCTAGACCAGTAGTTATGCCTTTAAGGCACATATTTCCCAAAGAGCATAAAAAAATAAAAGGTGTGGATGGATGACCTAGTGAGATGATGGTTCATTCGTAGGAGTATATTTGGGTAGAATGCACCTATAGTGTTCATCACTAAGACAAATGGCTCTTTGAGGTTGTTTGTTGGTTATTGTGAGTTGAATGGGATGAAGAACAAGTATCCACTCTTGCTTATTGATGGCTTGTTCGATCAACTCTATATTCCGAGGATGTTCTCTTAGTTGGACCTTGCGATGGGCTTTCACCAACTGAGAGTAGCTAGAGAGAGTGTACCGATTATAGTGTTTCGTATGCTATTTTGATTTTCGATTGGATTGGTTAGGCCATTCGGGCAAACCAACATATCGGCGTATGTTGTTGATCTCATGGACTGTGTTTTGAGGGGTCACTTGAGTGAGTTGTGCTTGTACTCATTGATGATATTTTCGTCTACTCATAGGCGAAAGAAAAGCACAAGACACGATTGATGATTGTGTTGTAGGTGTTGAGAAAACATCGATGGATGATGAGATTTTTGAAGTATCATTTTTAGAGGATGGAAGTGAGATGCTTGGGTCATGTTGTTTCAGAGTAGGACATCGCTGTAGATCCTGCAGAGGTTACACCAGTCCAGAATTTAAATAGACCTAAGGTAGCAGTACCGTTAACCTATTTGATAAGAGAGGATTAGACTTTTATTTGACACAAGGTGCAGACACACGTTAGTGAGTCTGACCAATAGGTTGACGAGTGCACCAATGTTACTCATTTTGAGCTGGAATGAGGAGTCAATAGTACACATGCTTGTGGTACTTAATTGGGTGCGGTATTTCTACCGAAGAGTAAAGTTGTCGCACGTTATTTGACAACTGAAATCGCACAAGAGGAAGTATCCAACTCTTAATTCGAAGTTGGCGGCGATGGAGTTTGCTTTGGGGATTTAGATGCACTATCTATTAGGAGAGGCATTCGAGCTGTTCAATGATTCTACATCATTGGAGTATCTCTTCTCCGAGAGGGATCTCGACCTTTGCCAGTAGTGGTGGTTAGAGTTCTTAGCCTCCTATGACTTTGGCATTTCCTGTATGTCGGTAAGGGAAATGCATTTGTTGATGCTTTGAGAGGAAGACATACCAGTTTGAGGGTAATATTCCTAGAGTGGGCATTGCTCGAGTTTATCACCGGTTATGACTTTAGAACTCAATGAGCTATGGCCAAAGGTGATGCCTAGTTTGACCATCGGACCTAGTTTTATTTAGCGGATTGGTACTAGTTATAGGCGTAAAGCTAGACTAGTGGAGACCATGGCTAAGTTAGAGGAACGAGTAGTGTCTGTAGAGGAGATGCAGTGTGGACCCGATCGAGATTGTTGGTTCCATAGGGATGAGAGATTGCCTGTTCTCAAGTAGTGGGAACATATATCTATAGGCTGCATTGATATATTGTCGATGATTGAGGATAGTATGATAGCATTTGAGTCACAATTGATTGGTTGACGAAGAATGCTATATTCGTATTCCTTAAGTCCAGTGAATGGCATCTGAATTTGTTGGGTCATACATAGGATGGATAGTGTTATTCCATTGTGTGCCAAGAGCATTGTAAGTGGCCGAAACCCTTTGTTTGATAGTGGATTTTGGGAGAACTTACAAGAGACATTTGGAAATTTGGCACCAAATCGATTATATGATATTGAGACTGAACCAGGGACTTCGAGATCTCGTAGGCCTATCTGTACCGATAGATGTGATATGGAATAGTTTACGAGGAGGGCAGTGAAGTAATAGAGGTTCAGTGGATTGAAAGCAAAGGCGATTGTATATGGGAGATCGAGGGGAGCATGAGGACCGCTTGTCTGGAGATCTTTCGCTTGGTGAGATTTCATTTCTATCATCGGCTTTCATATTGGATATCATATTCGATGTTTTATACTAGATAGTTTAGTATCCTGCATGCTAGGATAGACATGGATGTTACTTTTTGATGTTTTACCTCATGTATACATGGTTGACATTGATTGTTAGTGTTTTATGTGATAACTTATGATTATATGATTGTTAGGCATGTGGGATAGTTTTGGTTGTTATGGCATACTTGTTTAAGGCGATTGCTATATATGATCTAATATATTTAAACACATGATGATGTTACATTTGTGTTTAATCCACTTTGTTGAGTACATATTTAGGTACATGGAAGCAAGTGTTGGCTATTTGGATGTTTATCCGCTTATATTCGCATATAATTGGTATGCTCTTGCTCTTAAAGAGGTATGTAACATCAGTAGTGTAGATTTAGTGATATATGTTTGGTTCTCCTCGGAAATGAGACACCTCAGATATGAGATGTGTGTATATATATATATATCTTTGTTGTATTGGGATTTTTCTCAGACCTAGCTGTGCAAAGTAGGCGTTGCCGATTTTTTTGGAATCTGAAGGGCTTTGATGGCCTATGGGTGAGAAGATAGTCTCCTTACTTTGCGATTTCGGGGATGAAATTCTTTGAAGGAAGGGAGAATGTAACAATCCGTATTTTTAATGAAGGATATTTAAATGATTGATTTAAATATCGAACCGTTAATTAAATGAAGGCCTAAAAATAAGATTTTTTTTCCGCATACGGTCGAATCAAGATTCGAGACCACTTCAGTTGAGTTCGTATTGACGTTGCGAATTAAGATGATTATATGCATCGCTATACTTGGAGATCAGACAATCTGAGGGTCGAAACGATCTTGAAATGCATGAAATTAGCATCTCAGGCCTCAGTCTCAAACAACGATGAGATTTACACCGTTGGATCCAAAAAATGTGTTGATATACGCAGCCAAGTTTTGTTGCGATCGGACGTGTCATGTGATCATGGGAGCTCAAAACGTCCGATCGTTTATTTAGAAAATAAATTATATTAATATAAATATCACTCAAATATTTCCATTTCTCTAGTTCATTTATCTGGTTACTATTCCATTCAAAATTCATGAGCACTCCCTTCTTTTTCATTGAAAAAATAAAACGACCAATCCACTCAACGATAATTTACGAAACCAGATCCGTTGAGATCGTATAGATGAGAGCTTCGCATCAACCATGGCGGTTTGGTGAGATCACCGTTGGTGACATTGACCTCTTCTTGGTTGGATCTAGGGTTTCGATTTAGTGGAGCTACAGGCGACGATAGGCCAAAAAGAGATCATCGATGGGTTTCTCTTCGCGAATAGCACCTTCATGCAAAATCTCATCAATCACAGTCAAGAAATGCAAAACGCGTCCTCTCCTTGTTGTTTGCGGCATCATTAAGTCACGATCTATGGGAGGTATATGGTAGTGATAGCGACCGGTTCGGGGCGGAGAAATCATCAATGTCCATTGCTATTGATGATTGGCGATTTGAAAGATCTTTAGTATGGATGTTGAAGGGATTTAGGGGTATGCAACGTGATGGTTTGTTCATGCGACTGACTTAAAGTCTTGATGTTATTGCTCTACGACGAGCAATTTCGATGGTGAGGCGATGATGTGACGCTTCGGCATGATAGTTGTTGGTACTTCAAATAGTGACTCGATGGAGTATGGAGTTAGGTTCCGAGGTTGATAGTTTCAAGACTCTGTAGATCATGCTGGAGGTGTTGGCTTGCTCGCATCAGGGGTGGATGGCGATGTAACAACATGATAAAAGCCTTGTATCTTCCATTTTTGACTCATGGTGGGAGTAGGTATCGAAGATTAGAGACTCCATATCTTCAGTTTGTGACTCATGTAGGGAGTATGCATCGAAGAGGCTCATGTTGGGAGCCATAGAGTGTAGGAATGTGATAGGTTCCAGGATAGTGGAAATTGGATTGAGTGAGTAGGGCTTGGTTCAATGTGCATGTGCTAAGGGATTGTTGATGACTCAGAGTGTTTTATGTTGTACTTGAAGTAGGGGTATTATAAGTGGGGACGCCCATGGATCATGTTGGGATTTGTATACCCTGGACCCATGGCTTTGGATCTAGTGTCTAACTTTGGGCTACGAGACACATATCAAGCTTTGGGCTGCGTGATACGAGAGTACAACCGAAAACTGGGATTTTACCATTAGTCCTTACCAATATGGAGGCCATACGAGTTATCATATATCTAGAGCATACTGCGTGATAGTCAGTATTGTTTGGTGGATGCTATGTTAGCTACCTATTACCCTAGGGATGTCGCAAGAGGTAGGTATTATGGATACGGATACCTAAGCACCCCTACAGTTGACTTAGTATGGAGTAGGTATTGTGGATAGAGATACCTAGGCACCCCGATAGTTTATCGAGTATGGAGTACCCCTTTATGATGCTGTAGAGTAGCATATTATCGATGTTATGTGTTGACTCTTTGGTTGTAGGGACATGTCTGGTATGATCCATATACCCTCTGTTCCATATACTATGTTGACTTTTATGATATTTTGAGATTATTTATCGCTCACACCAAACTGTTGTCTGATACGAGGTTTTATACTTTTCTTTTTATTATCTCGGGTACTCTTAAAAGAGGAGATTAGAGAGCAGGTTTGGATGACATATGGAGTTCTGCAGATGAACTAAAAGATGGTAATGTTTACTCATGCTTATATTTGATTTTGTTGTTGTATATTCCACTGTCTGACACTATGGAGCCTTGGCAGTGTTTGACTTACTATTATTTGGGAAAGTTCATCAGTTGAGTTACTATGAGATGACAGGTTATTTGATTATTTGATGTTTCCTTTCTCTTCTCTTATATTTCCTCTTCTTTACTTCTTTTCTTTCCTTTGAAAACCATTCCACATCGTAGGTTTAGGGCGGTCATTACATGCATCCCTTCAAATAGTCACTACTCTTTAAAATCACCCTCCTACATCTATATAAACACCAGACTCTATCCTAACAAATAACTGAATACTTACTATACTAAATCTGATCAATTCTTTGCTTATCGAATTTCATTGCCGTTGACGCTAAAAATGGATCAACACTCAAGGTTGAGTTGTAGTGAATCCGTAGGACCTAGATCTAGCAGATAATATTGAAAATAAAAGAAAATAGAACTGGGATACACAAGATTTTATAGTTGTATGGCAATCTCTAGCCTATGTCCACTTTATAGCTTTATTGTTTATGGATCTAAGAGAGTTTGTATGAGATTACAGAGAATTAGAGAGTACAAGTCATTAGTACAAGGGCTTGACGGTTCTAAAGCCTAGAACTGGCAAGAGTAGCTGCCTAATTGACTATTGTGAGGGAGGTAGGAGATGGAAAAATGGCAAATCTCAGCATATAGTACTAGCAGAAACCAGATACTTCTTTAGATGCAATTAGGCTGGTATTTATAGGGAAACAGAGGTACGGGGTCAGGAGCCTGCTTGCACTGAAGTCCAAAAGACAGCTCGATGTAGTACAAGTGAGCAAAGAGTCCCACAACCCAAGAAGATGACTAGGTACCGACCTAAGTCAACTCGTACCGACCTATCTTTCTTAGAGCCAAACTATTACACTTTTTTGCTCTTCTACCTTCTACTTGACGCATCCCAAGCTATTTTCATTGACTTTTGGTTGATTCTAGTGATCTTCCCATTATTGCTTGAGTTATCTTGCTCTCTTGGTTTTCTTCTCATCAACCTTGGAATTGGTCCTTCAAACTCTGGGAAAACCACTTGATCATGAGTTACTGGAGTAGTATAGAAGTGGGGTTTAGAAGCTGAAATGTCACGAATAGATGGATTGGCACCGACCTATGAAAATTGATGCTGAGTTATGTATTTAGCTCCAATTTGATTGAAACTCCTCCCAGTTGTTTCTCTAGCTCTTTTAAGTGTACTCTCAAGTTTTCGGGCCATCTTGTCTTCATCTTGACGTTCTAACTTCCTTGACTTCTGCTTGGTCAATAACCCGATTAGCAGTTGCCCCTTAGAGTATGTTTTCTTTGAATGCAAAGCGTGCTCTGGATCGAGACAAGTCTTGGACTATCTTTAAATTCTAGTTGATCATTCAAGTGCCATCTCGAGACATTACTTTCACTTGGTTGACTTTCCTTTAACTGTTTTTCTTAATTATAGTTGGAATTTTATTCTTCTGCATTGGGGATGCGATCTACACTCTGGAGAACACTTCATGCTTTAGGTTAGCACAACTTCCCATTACCATGCTTTTTGGATAATATAGGGGTAGAAAAACAACTTGGCACTGAATTATCTAACTCGATCTCGAGTTATATGGGTTTCTCCCAATCCTATAAGTTCCAGCACTTAGAAATATTTTGAGTTACTATCAATTTCCGTTGCCTTGCACCTGAGCTTCTTGCTACTGAGCCTCTTGAACTTGAACGAATCGTTCCATTTTGCCTCCGACCCAACCAGCATCGCCAAGCTATTCTAGTGCCTCTGTCATCTGCCGTTGTCACCTCGAACCACTTGCCACTACTCAGCAACAGTTGCCACCGCCTTAGTGACTACCATTTAGTTTGGACCCAAGAACTCCAAAACCCTAGCATCGATTTGTTTTGAGATCTAAGGTTGGAGATTGTCGATGTTGTGATGATGGCGACGGTCTTTTGGTCGATTGCAATTGAAGGGAAATGGTTGAAATCTAGGTTGTGTTTGATCGGTGGTGAAAAATGATTTTGACCTAGGCAAGTATATGAAGTTTCAGAGACAAGTATAGTTTTTCGGATTTAGCCATCTCTTTTCAAAATTTGGCTAAGTTCCGATCATCGCTTGAGTTCTAGTATGATAGCTTACTTTAAGATCAGTCGTATTGGATGTTTCCATCACATCACTTTTTCCCGTTTCTACACCTTTAGTGTTCCTGAAAAAAAATCTTTCCACGTCACTCCGGACAGCGGTTCCATTATCGATTACTCATCGATAATGGGTAAGTCCCAAAATATAATTTAAAGTATGACACGACTTATTTTTTTGGCACGAGTAAGCTATCTACACAAGATTGTCCGTTCATGGTGTACGGGACGCTGGACTCACACTGCATAGATTAACACACTGCACTTGCCCCGGTCAACTCAATCTGATTGGTCAACACACGTTGACATCCTTTGGATTCTTGGCGTTGGTCACACAGCTTTAATATTCAAAATAATATACACCTGACCCTATTGAACACCAAGTATTATTGTTTAGAATGACTCACCAATCATCACACTTTAAGTCTGGTGAAGGCACGTACACTCCTTCTGAAGCTGAGTCTTCTACAGCTCAGGCTTCTCCATTTATCCCTGTTGGGCCAATCCATCCTGAAACTCCCGAATCCCAAGGTCAAATAGTGCTAGTCGTACCGATAGTGGGACAACTACCTCTGGGTCTAAAGATTCTGAGCAAACCTCTGGAGAAAACACCATCGATTTTGTCTGCCAGGTTGCTTCTGGATATATGCCTTCTGCATCGGTATCCATGAGGAAGACGTTCGCCTACCGACGAAGCCTGAGTTCGCACACAATCCCCCACCAGAATTTACAACATGCAATAAGTACATCTACTTAGGTGGTCCATCTCGCCATTCAATCCTTTCCTCTTGATGGTGCTACAAGGAATCAGACTAGCTCTGTTCCAAGTCCATCTAAACAGGTATTCTCTTCTGAGTTCACTTTACGTCCTCTTCATGAATCGGTTCAATTGACCCATAAGGTTTGATGAGCTCACATATTTGCTTCAATTCAAGAGAAAGCAAGATTCACCATCCTACTTGATAATCAAAGCTTAGAGGGGATGCAAAGTTATTTAAAAGCTCCACAACAAATGTCCTTACTTTGAGAACGAATATTTCTTCATGCGATGCTCGTTTACGGTTTCAACCAGTTTTGGCTATCTGGATGTATGCTTCTTTTCCCTTGATCCTCCCATGAAAAATTTCTTAGTTTTTAACTTGATATGTGTTTCCATGTAGGAATCCCAGCTCGAGATGAAAGCGCTGAATATAGTACAACACTTGAGGCCTTAAAGGCAGTTAGATTTAGTCAACGTACTGTTGCATTCCTCTTGACGAATGAAAATCTACAACGGTGTGGTTTGCTTCGACCCGGTAGATTCGCTGTCGCTGAGTCTCTAGCGTAGAGCGGCTCTAGATCCAATACCCATTCCTCTGTCTCCACTCGCAGCTCCGGCAAGAGTCTTCAAGGGGAAGTTGTGGATCAGTCTGAGGAGGTGCATAGAGAGGAGACCCATGAGACAGAAATTGAAGAGCCCATAAGAGGCGACGTTTCGAGAGGTGGGGATGAAGCAGTCGGAACACCCTCAATTCCAGAGGGAGATGAACAATTCGAAAGGAGAGAGGGAAAAGCGGCAATGGTTGAAGAGGAAGGAGAAGGTGCTAGTTATAGTGATAGCGACTATCGTGCTAGTGAAGAAGGGGATGAATCATTAGTTGAATCGCCTGGCTTGAGTCCTATTTTCCCCAGCTCGCACTTTTTGAGCACATAGTTGTTGAAACTTTTAAGGCAGCTGGAGACCAAGTTGTGATGCTTTCAGGAGAGGGTACAGCTCAATCTTGCCCTCTTCGTGATGTTTTCGTCAGATTGAGTGATATCGGTAAGATTAACTTCACCGTTAGCGACATTCTGGGGGATGTTGGTTTAGGCTTTACTCTTTTGCCAAGGGGCTTTGTAAGCGAAGATGGAGAGAGCCCCACTTTAATTCCTTGCCAATACGATTGGTAGAGTACTTAGGGGGTCATCGGCACCACACACTTCACTAAAATCACGGATATTCATTCTTGCATTGAATTTTATTTTGTAGTTCTAATACTAATATCGTTTTATTCCTTATTTTAGGTTCCATCAACCGTGGTTATTATGAGAAGTTTTCCCAACATGCCAATGCACACTGAGGCTAAGCTCCCAATCCCAATCTTCCTTGTTGCTATGACCCCGAGGAAGAGAAACGAAGGAGGAAAATCTGTGAGTTCGACCAAGCTCACAAGGCCGATAGGGAGAAGGATATGGAAAGAAAGAAGGAAGAGAGATGATGATATTAAGCTATCTTGTGACCTTGCTAAACGCCTAAGCGATTCTTCGAGCGTCGTAGGCCAATTTATGCTGATGTTCTACCTTATAAACAGGCTCAGACCTCTTCGCCTCAACAAATTCCAACCTCCCAAGCCCTAGTTGTTACTGCTCTGCGTTTCCCTAAGGGAGTCTCTACTCGCTCAAATCTGATAGAGTTGCCTTCGAGCAGATGGTTAAGGAACGAGAAGATGATTTGATCAAAGTCGCCAGAGAGAGAGAGAGATCTCCCTCTCTAGGAAAAAGCTAGCACTGATAGTCCCATGATAGAGTTGAAGCGAGCTCATGATAAAATTGAAATGGTGACGTGCAACAACTTGAATATTGCACATGAAGAAGTGGCTGAGCTGAAGAAGCAAATTGCCAATAAGGATCAAACTATCCAAGCCCGGGATTTGACCATTACAGAGAAAGCTGTTGAACTCACCAGACTTTGCAAGGAGAATCAGAAGCTCGCTGAAGAAAGGAAGAAACTTTCTAAGGAGATGGAGGAGCTATCCATTGCTAAGCTTGGTAGTGACCTTGAGCTTGAAATTTCTACGAAAGAGCTCAAGGAGCTTTAGGATGAGAAGTCCAAGATCATGTCAGACCTTAATGCCAACATGTTGTATTTCTACACTAATGCAGTCATGTTTTAAAAATCTGAAATGGTTGGGGAGTGACTACTCCAAGGCTCTTGCTGGTGCTTGGGAAGAAGTTCTACGCAGGGCTGTGCAAGCCAGAGACTATCGCTTTGAGGAGGAGCTAATGGCAGTATATCTCGATGTTAAGGATATCGAATCTCTTTCTATTAGAAAGGCTCTCCTAGCCAAAGAGGTTATTGATACCGCGGATGTTTATGCTGCCGCCAAAGCTCTTACTAGCCCGAGCTCTTCAGGTCAGATTGAAACGTTCACTTCAAAATCTCAAGAGCCGGCGGCAATTATTGTTGAACCCTTGGGGGTTAGCTCAGTAATGGCCCAGGTGATTCCTACCTCAGCAGCAACTGCAATTCATGTGCCATTTATTCCTCTTGTTGTGATCTAGCTAGGGAAGCTTAGGACTGAAGAGGGAGAATTCATCGTATCTCATTGAGATTCTTCTTCAGGTATATCTCTTATTTCTCCAGTCTTCGAGAAGCTTTAGTTCTTGCAAAAATCCATCATTAACCTTTCCAATCAGTATTTCAACTTGTAGGTCAACCACATTTGCCTCCTCTGCCTCTGGCTACGTGGTGGTTAGGGACTCCTTATAACGACCTGCCTTTTTAACCATCGAAAGTCGACACCGAACACTACCACTATGTTCAAATGTCGTGCATCCAATCAACAAAAGGGTAGATTATTAGGGTAAATAAAAAGAAAAGAACAGAGAACTGAGGAAAACAGAATCTCACAACGGAATCCGGCAACATATAATATAACAAGGACAATAGAAACCGTCACTCAAAAATAGAGAGTATATCAAAGTTAAAAACAAACCTTATCAGCTGGACAGTTATAAAATCCCGACCTTACAAATGCTGATAGGGATACTATATAATACAATGGTAAATAATACATTACGACAAGTGAATCATTTTTTAGGTGGCGATATACCATGAAGAAAGCTGAATCTGATAATTAACAATCAAGTATCGGGGATAATTAAAATGATCACATATAGAAATTAAATATCATTTATTTAACACTACTAGTCAATTCCAAACAAGTGTTATCTCTTGGTTGAATATGAAGCCAGACAAGTTGAGGTAGTGTTACCTCTAGGCATCGCCTTGATGACATTTTTAACCTTCGAGATAGAAATGAGTCCAAACCTGAGCGTTTAGCGTTAAAAGCATGACTAAATCCTTTCCATATTAGCGATATCGATTACACAACTATTTTTCCATAATGAAATCGAACTTTACTTTTTAAAAACTGAACTTGTGCTTGATTTCCATATTTCAATATTGGTAATAACACTTTGGAAATATTCTTTAAAAATATTCTTTTAAAAGACAAACTGGTAATACTAAGTGTGTTAAAACAATGGTCGAAAACAAATGTCATTAAAACATGGTTTACTATAAATCCAAAATAATTCACACTTAGCTTTATTCATAAATAATTCCTTCTTAAAAGGATTTTGTCATTTATAAACCATTATTTATAATTTTAAAATAATATTTATTAGCCCAAAAGATAATAAAGCAATTTAAATACGTTTATAAATTTAAAAACAGTATTAATTATCTCGAAGGATAATTAATTATTTCCAAACACTTTTATGTCATCTGTAAATTATCTTTAAAATCTCTATTAAATCGGTTTATTAACTTAAAAAAAACACTAAATCAGTTCATTAACTTAAAACGCTTTTATTGTATTAGTTAATTTATTTAATCACTTTTACTAAGTCAATTAATTAACTTTAAATATCATTATTACAAAGATTTATTCAATTCAAATAATCATTAGCTAAAATGAATAATTCATCTTAAACATCATTAATTAAAATGATAATTTTTTTAAATATCATTAACAATTAATTAAGTGAAATAATCATAAATTAATTGAATTAATTAAATTCAAACCTCATTAGTTAAACAATTAATTAAAACATCATTTGTTAAAAGGATTTATTTAACTATCCAACATCATTGATTAAAATGATTTAACTAAATTCTAAATATCATTAGTTAAAACAATTAGTTAAATTTAAACCAATCATTAATTAAATGATTAATTAAATTCAAATATCATTATTTTAAAATGATTAATTAGTTTTAAATATCATTAATTAAAATGATTACTAATTTCCATTATCATTAATTAAGATAATTAATTAAACTCAAGTAATCATTAGTTAAAAGGATTAATTAAATCCTATCTCATTTAAACCAAAGATAAACCAATTTTAAACATCATTTATTAAATTGATTAATTAATTTTCAAAATCATTAGTTAAAATAATTAATTATTTTGAATTATCATTAATCAAAATGATTAATGAACTTTTAACATTCTATTTAGTGAAAACACAAGCTCAAGTTCAAAAACATAAGACAGGGTTTTGGGAATGAAAATTAATAAATGACGATATAACGAAATCGCTATAACGACACTTAATAAGTTAAATGGAATATCAGGATATACTTCAGTAAACCATCAATATAACAGCATAAGGATGTAAATAAATCATTATTGGCGAGAAACCCTTCAGGATCTCTCTACAGATTTTCCCTGCAAAATAATGGTTATGGATAATATATATGTAATCATATGGGTTCATAACGATCAAACTAACATGTCATCGATTTTCCAAATGGAAATTCAACCAAACAAGTAATCAAACAATTTAACTAACATCCAAGTAATTAATAAACTTTTATAACATATAGAAATGATATAATAAAATTGAATGTGAGTTAAACTCACATTGATTTTCGTTTTCGCGGAAACGTTCTAATTTTGGACTAAAACCAAACAGCCATTTGATTTAGCATAAATTCCAATTAGCTCTAAATCAAACCAAACCAGCTCCATTGCAAAGATCTCGATGACACGAGTCCAAAGTCAAAACGACGTTCGAATCTGATGTGTACGTAGTGTGCATATTTTTACATCCATATTTAATCTATTTTTATTTAAATAAATGTCATAATTGGGTATTTTTACATTTTTAAAACCAAAATTCAAAAATGCTTTCAAGTCATCATTCATGCATCAACTTAGGGGTAAAATGGTAATTTTGTGCATATATTAATTTTGAGAATATGCACTTGCACATTTTATTTTTATTTGTAGAAATTTGGATGGAAATATGAAGAGACTTTCATGTATTCATGCGTGCACAAGAGAAGAAGGCAAATGATGATGGAAATAAATCAACTCATGCATCATGGAGGACCCCACCTACCCACTTACTTTGATTTACAATTAGGAGCTAATGCACATATTAGTGGAGATTAAAGTTACATGCATACTTAATGGAGGATTAATTAGAGGCTAATGATAACTTGGTGGCCACACTTCCTAAGGGGTATTTTTGGTAGTCTCCTAAAATTTGCATTAGGGTTTTAAGCTTGTATATATATCCCTCTTATGTTCATGTAATAGAGTTTTTTTAGTTTTTCATTATCGTATCATGCCAGTTGTAGCCTCAAATTAAAAGAGAAATAAAAATGGCTTCCTAAGCCTCTTTTTCCTCTTTTTTATCTTTGCTTTTATTTTATTTTCATGCTCATTTTTACTTACATGCTTGTTTTCCTTTCATGTTAGTAGTGTAGATTTATTTTATGCAAGTAGATTAATTCTCTTTTTATTTTAATTAGCTCTTACTTTGCTTGTTTTCTATGTTGAAATTTACAAGTATTGAAATGATAACACAAATGAGTAGCTAAACCCTTTCAATTTAGGGGTAATGAAGCTCTCTAAAAATTATGTAAACTCAATATATTGTGTGATTTATGATCTCTTTTATGCTTCTTGAAGAGTT
Source organism: Allium fistulosum (assembly GCA_030737815.1). NCBI lineage: Eukaryota > Viridiplantae > Streptophyta > Magnoliopsida > Asparagales > Amaryllidaceae > Allium > Allium fistulosum. The sequence continues at coordinate 367,866,444 of CM060902.1, read as the reverse complement.
TGATTTCGATATAAGTTTATAAAGTGAATTTGATAGCCTATGTTGTACTCACAAATAGGCTATTCTTATTCAAATATAAACACAATTTACATCATCATTTCACTAATTGATTTTTGATTGTGAAATTAAAGTGGAATCAAAATTTGATGATCTATGTTATTAAATAAAGTAGTAATAGATCATACTTAAAATAGCTTTTGCTTTGACTTCATTTTCGTTACATTTGATAAGTGGTTTTGGTTGTTGCATTATAGTTTGATAGTTTAAGTTATGTTAATTAATAACATAAATAAACCATTATGATTAATACATCATTAATTCCACTTAAGATCAAAATTGAGGGATCATAGATTATTTTTGTGTTGATTTATGTAAAAATATGAGAGTGGATTTGCATCTAAATTGTTTTCTAATCTCATATTTTCATTCACTTGTTCTAGCTAGTTTTACATTTTTTAGCTTAAAAACAATCTCAAGTTTGGTTTAATTTGATTGAGTAGAATTTTAAATCAATACAATTTCCTATGGATCGACCCGTACTCGCCATGTACCAGAATTGAATGACGTGTGCTTGCGGTTATTTTTATTATAATTTTTCACCGATTATCTAATCCGATAGAACATTAGCCGCTAAACAAGTTTTTGGCGTCGTTGCCGGGGATTTGATTTGACTTTAATTCTATTCTTCGAATTATTTTCGTTTGATTTTAGTATGTTTTTATTTTCTGCCTTAATTTGCATTTAAAAAAAAATTGTGTTGTGTGTTTGTTATGTGATTTGTTCTTTCATTTGATTTGTGTGTTTGTTGTTGCTTTTCTAGTTCTATTTGCATTTCTATTTAAATAAAAAATACACAATTTTAAAAAACAAAAAATAGTTCATTTCCTTTTCATTTACAATTTGCATTTCATTTTCTTTACAAGTTTTCATTTTACAAGTTTTCATTTTCTTTACAAGCTTTCTACAAATACACTATTGCATACACTGTGCTACTGTCCATTCACCTAATCACCAACAAGGCATACCCTTGCCATATTACCCTTGCCATATTGCCGTCATCTCTATATACCATCCCCAATAGTGCATACCCTTGCACTTCTACCACTTCCTTCATCACCTGCTGCTTGTAACTACAAGCCTCTGCCAACCTACTGCCATCAACTTGAATCAACCGTAACCACCAACTCCTTGTTGTCCACTGTCAACAACATAAACAACTTCACAACTTCACTAGAAAACCCAACTGCTTACCCCATCCTTCACACTACTGCAAAACATTAGTCACTCCTTACCATCAACCACAGTCATCTCCCCTATTAACAAACAACAATCTCCCATGAACAACACCTCACATACAAACTGACACCACCAGTGCCTTACCCTCTGACCCATTGCAGCAATAAAATCCTTACATCATCAAAACAACTCAAACACCCCTTCTTAAAACTGTGCATGTGCACACAACCTCTGTCACCATTACTGCCTTCCTCTGCCTAGCCAAACATACTCAAACTGCCTTGCCAAACCCTCCTAAACCACATATCACAACTTCACTGTACACATCGCAACTTCGACTACCAACCTTCCTGAACCACATATCACCTTCCTTATTATCATATTCTCCTCTGTCATACTCCTACCCAACCACATCACAAACAACTACATACAAGCCTGTGCATACATACACAGACCTGCCACCATCATCTACAACCCCTGCACAACCCACCAATTCTTCCTTCTACCTTCTGCTGCATAACAAACAAATACCCTCTGCCATTCCCCCGTCTATCAATTGCTTGTACATCACTCCATACATCATCAGCTACAGTCCTCTATCACTGCTGCCACACTACATCCCCATCATCAAACAGTTTCCCTGCCAAAAACAACTAGTCATCCATCTCTCTGAGCACATTTCAGTGTGCACATAACAACCATTACCTGCCTCTGACCAACCCTGTCACTGTGCTTCAAAGCTTCTCCACTCCTCTTCCACTGTGCCGTAACAGTACTGCCATACCATCTTGCTCCTCGCATCCCCTTCCCTTTGCCAATTCAATCACCTCCTCAAACTGCCTGCAATCCTCCACCTTCACTGCTTTTCTCCATACAACAACCCAGAATTCAACTGCACACACACCAGAACCACTGCCTTACTTCATCTCTACACTGCACATCTTTGTGCATCACACATCATCACTTCCCTTTGCTGCCACCATCTGCTGTGCTCCACCACCAGTTCATTTCACCACTACCTCACAACAATCACCTCCCCCAAATTGCCTACTTCAATCACCCTTACATGACCCTGAATTGACCTCGAATCCATCTGCAGCCTCACAGAACCCCTAACCATCATCCAAGCAAAATCCAATCTCTTTCGCAAACAGCCAACCTCGAACGACCAATCGCCGAAACCACAACTCACACAAACCAAAATCCCAACCCGCTACCATCTTCCAAAGTCGACCACAATCCACTATTCACAACCAATCCAAAAACCAGACCATAACCCCCAAATCGCCTGCAACCACCGCAAATCAACAACACCAATCGCTTATCACCTGGTTTTCATTTTGCAACCTTTTATTATTTCAATCGCGTTTTCATCTTTATTTTAAATTCGCAAATTTTTTTAGAGAATAAGTTTTGTTATAAACAGAGAGAAGGATTGAGGGAAAGTCATTATGCATATTGGGTTGGCTTGTTTACAAGTGGGCTGGGTTGAGAGAATTTCGTTTTTTTTGTGGGTGCTTGTGTGAGTGTGTGTTTTTGTGTAAACCTTCATTTAAAAAAAACAAGTTGTTTGAGTTTCTCTAAAAATTGTAAAAAAAAAATTAAGTTAGTTTTTTTTAGAAAAACACAAATCCAAAAAAATATATAATCTTTTCAAAAAAAGAGAGAGTTTGCTTTCTTTTAGTTTAGTTTAGTTTTATCCTTTAAAAAACAATTTTTAAATTTTAATTTGGTTTGTTTTAATTTGTTTTAAGTTCCATCCTTATATATTAAAAAAAAACAATTGTATATATCTTGTTCGAAATTTCAGGTTGCCAAAGCAGAAAACCACAAGGAAAAGAAGTGCTTGCTAAAAAGCGCATTGCTTTGCTTGCATATATAAAAAAAATCGCCGCTAAAAAAATAAATTGCTAATAATTTTGCACGCTTTGGTATCGTGCTCTTATCTCTTGTTTTTATTTGCTTTGCATTGTTGGTTTCTTACACTTTAAAAAAATTTCAAAAACAAAATAAAAATTCATTTGTATTAGCATTGTTAAATCACGTTTAATTTATGTTTCGCATTCATATCATCTTACTTTTATTATCTAAGGGCAACACCCAAATCCACATAAGGTGGGGGATTTCATCACCCCTTCCTTGGCCCACAAATTGCATTTCATCATAGAATTCTGACTAATAATAACGATTAAACATTTTACTTAAGGGACACGAGTTCACATAAGGCTTAATTGTACCTTGACAGTTGTCTTCTTTGAGCAATTTATTTTCTTGGTGTCTAGGCTACGGCAGAGCAATAACCAATTATAAATATTATGGTGATTCGTAAATATTATAGTGGTTGTTTCTTTGAAGGTACTTAAACCTTCGACTGCATTGCTATGGTGATTCGTGATGCACTGATAACTCTTGTCCGTTACCTGGCTAAGAACTACCTTGTTGGATTAAGACAAAGTGTGATTATACAATTTTGGGTTAGGAGCTACTAAGGATAGGAAATTTGTAATTAAGTCCCTTTCATTCATTTAGTTGCATTAGTTCATGCATATTTAAAAAAAAGAAATAAAAGTTCAAAACCCAAAATAATTTTTTTTTGTAAATTTTCCTTTCTTAGTCTTTTAAATCTTTTCCTTTGAAAATTTTCAAACATAATCAAAAATCCAAAATTCTTTTTTTTAATTAGTTTCTTTTCTTTAGAAAAACAAAAATCTAAAAAAATATACAATCTTTTCAAAAACAAAAAAAACCAAAAAACAAAAAAAAATCTGAAAATCCAAAAAACGAAACAAAAATAAAATTTCACTTTTTTTTAAAAATAAATTAATCCCTTTTGGTAAATATTTTTCCACCTTAAAAAAAGCAAATTCTCACTTCATTTTCTAAACCTTGCTTCTTTCTCTTAAAACTCAATTCTCACTTCTTTCTCTTCTCGACTTTCACTTGTGCATGAGTACTTGGACCAGTGACACACAACAAGTCGTTGGACTCGCGACTTAACAACGAATTGTTTAACTCAAATAGATTAACCTTCTGAAATGGCAAACGAGAATGCTCCTCGAACTCTTTTGGATAGAATCTTTCCCGATATAGTTTCTATTCCTTCTTGTATCACACTACCCTCCCCAACGGGTAACCATTTTGAAATTCACTCAAACCATATTGCCACACTTCCAAAATTTGGCAATTTTGAGCACGATGACCCATACATTTTCTTGATGAAATTTGAACCAGTTTGCATAACCATGAAACTCCAACAACCTTTGAGGACAGAATCAAACTCCGATTAATTCCATCTGCTCTTACGAATTATGCTGAAAAATGATTATACAGCCATCTAATTCGATCAAAAATTAGGAAGAATTCGTTAAAGTTTTCTTAAAAAAATTCTACCCCTTGGAAAAAACAAAAAAATCCGAAAAAAAATCATAAATTTTCATCAATTCAGGGGAGAACCATTTGAAAAATATTTTGAAAGATTTAAAGAGCTCTTGATAAAATGTCCACACCATAACTTCGAAAAATGGAGGCTTTGCCAAATCTTATATGATGGACTCGAAAATAGCTCATGAACCATGCTAGAATCTATGTGCCAAGGCAACTTTCTCGCCCAGCATCACGACGATGCTTGGCAATTTCTTAAAAACCTAGTTAAAGAGTCATCCCAATGGGAACGTTCGAATGAAAAATCAATTTACTCACGATCGTGCGCACACTCGATAGGATCAAGCTAAGATCGACGTAATGATTTATAAATTTGACAATGTTTTCTCATCAAACCAAATGAACCAAGCTTCCCGACCTATGTGTTATAAATGTAACGATCTAAATCATATAGCCGATTAGTGCCCTAATCCGGTCGAACAACTCAATGCTTTCAATAAGGTTAAAAATGACCCGTTTTCTCCAAAATACAATCCTAGTTGGAGAAATCATCTGAACTTTGCTTGGAACCAAAATAATCCCAACACGAATTTGGTTCATCCCAACTTTCAAGCATTTCTGAACAATTCTTCGAATCCTCCTTTTCAAACCAATCATTTTCAACAAAATTTTGTGCCTCTATCTCAAAATCAACCGCAACAATCTTTTGCTCCCTCTCTCCAAGATGATAAATGTTTAAGTTCACTTGAAAAAAGTCTTGAAACTTTGGCTAAAGCAACGACTCAAAATCTCCAATCCAATAGTAATTTGCAAAATTTGTTAACCTCGTACATGCAGCATACGAGTCAATCGATTGCAAAACTTGAAATGCAAATGAGTCAATTAGCCACGTCCGTAAGTGAACGTGAATGAGGCACATTCCCAAGTCAGCCAGTTCCGAATCCCAGAAATCAAAACACGAATTCGAATCAAGCCCATATTGTTTAAGATAGCAACGTAATCTAAATGAATGCTATCACGACTTTGCATTCTGGTAAACAAATCGATAATCAAGTCGAAAATCCAAACGATTTACCGGAATCCCCTCTCGATGCTTCTGAAACAACAAACGAATTTGAAAAAAACATGGAGCTAAACATCTAATCGAACTCCAATCCAAATTCTTCTTATACTTAAGTAGACCTGCCTACTGAGTATCGTGTTCCATTTCCACATCGTCTTCAACCAAAGAAACAGTCGGATCAAATGGAAAAGATGTTGGAAATTTTTAAACCAGTGAAAGTTAACATATCGCTTCTTGACATCGTTTAGCAAGTCCCAACTTACGCTAAATTTCTTAAGGACTTGAGTACCCAAAAGCGACACACTCAAGTGCCTAAAAAAGTCTTCTTAGCGGCCAGTTTGAGTGAAGTCTTGTCCCAATCCATTACCGTTAAATACAAAGATTCTGGCTACCCCATAATCTCGTGTACAATTGGAGACAAGACGATTAACAAATTCTTGATAAACTTAGGCGCAAGTGTCAATTTGATTCCATACTCTATGTATGAACAATTAGGTTTAGGTGAGCTCAAACCAACAAAGGTCACGCTTCAATTCGCTGATCGTTCCACTAAGAAGCCCGTTGGAGAAATTAAGGACGTGCTCATTAGAGTAGGGCAATTCATATTCCCCGTTGATTTCATCGTTCTCAAAATACAACCTGTGACCAACCTTACGAGTCAAATCCCTTTGATATTGGGCCGACCATTCTTAGCCACCTCAAATGTCTTAATCAATTGTCGCAATGGTTCGATGAAAATTTATTTTGGAAACATGACTTTGGATCTTAACATTTTCCATCTTGAAAGTCAATCAAATGAACCTCACGACTAAACATTGGAAGTTAGTGCCATTCATGAAAACTTCAAAAACGAGATAATTGACCTTAACGATGAACGCGAGGCTGAGTACAAAAGATTGTTTCACGAAATCCCCAATGAGATTGAATACACGCTCCCATTTGTATCGCTTCCAATTGAGTCCGAATCTCAACCTAATTCTTTAATCGAGCAAACCCCAAAGTTGGACTTCAAACTCCTTCCCGATCACCTTAAGTACGCATACTTAGGTGACAACGAAACATTTACCGTCATAATTTCTGCAACTCTCTTTTGATCAAGAAACTTCCTTACTTTCGATTCTGTCAAAAAATAAAGAAGCAATTGGATTGTCGATAACTGATATAAAGGGAATTAGTCCTGTTCTTGTTCAACATCGCACCCGTTTAATCGATGATGCCAAGCCTGTTCGTGATGCGCAACGAAGGCTTAACCCAAAAATGAAGGATGCGGTTCGGGACAAAATTCTCAAACTCCTCGATAACAGAATCATATACCCAATCTATGATAGTTCGTGGGTTAGCCCAATTCATGTCGTGCCGAAAAAGTCTGGACTTACCGTTGTCAAGAACGACTCAAACGAACTCATACTCAAACAGGTTGGCGTGTTTGCATCGATTATCGAAAATTAAATGCTGCAACACATAAGGATCATTTCCCTCTTCCTTTCATCGACCAAATGCTTGAATATTTAGCTGGCTACGAATTCTATTGCTATCTTGATGGTTATTCCGGGTATAACCAAATTCCAATCGCTTCCGACGATCAAGAGAAGATAACTTTTAGCTCTCCCTTTGGCACTTTTGCATATCGACGTATGCCTTTTGGCCTTTGCAATGCTCCTACTACGTTTCAAAGATGTATGGTCAACATCTTTTCTGATATGATTGAATGTTTTCTTGAAGTGTTTGTGGACGATTTTCCAATATTTGGAAACTCCTTTTCTGAATGCTTACACCATCTTGAATTGGTTCTTAAACGATGCAAGGATAAACACTTAACGCTAAATTGGGAAAAATGCCACTTTATGGTCACTCAAGGCATAGTCCTTGGACATGTCATTTCAAATAAAGGAATTGAGGTAGATAAAGCAAAAAATCAATGTCATTGCAAATCTACCCATACCCAAATCCGTTATAGACATTCGCTCTATCCTTGGACAGACGGGTTTTTATCGACGCTTTGTGAAAGACTGCAGTAAGATTGCTCGCCCTCTTACGACTCTTCTTGGAAAAGACATTCCGTTTGACTTTAATTATGATTGTGTTTCTTCCTTCGAACGTCTTAAAAATGAACTTGTTTCTGCTTCAGTAATTTTCTCACCAAATTAGGATCTTCCATTTGAAATAATGTGTGCTGCTTCGAACTTTGCAGTTAGTGCTGTCTTAGGACAACGCATCAACAAGATCCTTCACGTTATCTACTACGCTAGTATGACTCTGAACGATGCTCAACTTAATTATACAACCACTGAATAAGAGCTTCTAGCAGTAGTTTTCACACTTGAAAAGTTCAGACAATATCTGATAGGCTCACACATTACTGTTTACATAGACCACTCTGCTCTTAGATATCTCTTCGCTAAGAAGGTTGCTAAGTCTCGCTTAATTCATTGGATCCTTTTACTACAAGAATTTGATCTTACAATTAAGGATGAAAAAGGATCTGACAAGGTCACGGCCAATCACCTATCTCGTCTTCCCAACGCACCATTGTCTTTACCAATGAACGAAAACATTCCCGATGAACAACTCCTTTCCATTTCTGTCGATCCATGGTATGTTGACATAGTGAACTATTTAGTCACTAAAGAAACTCCTTCATTTTGGTCGAAACAAGATAAATATAAATTTCTTTCCCAAGTCAAGTACTTCTATTGGGATGATCCCTACTTGTTTAAGTACCATTCCGACCAAATCATTCAATGTTGCATTCCAAATTATGAAATCAAGAGTGTTCTCTCGTTTTGTCATGATCAAGCGTGCGGTGGTCATTTCGGTCTGAAGAAAGTTGCTGAAAAAGTACTTCAATGTGGTTTCTATTGGCCTACTATTTTTAAAGACTCATTCGAATTTTGTAAAACTTGCGATCGTTGCCAAATGCTAGGGAGAATTTCTCGACGAAATATGATGCCTTTAAACCCCATTCTTACGATCGAAATCTTTGATGTTTTGGGTATTGACTTTATGGGACCGTTTCCTAATTCTTTTGGAAATTTGTACATTCTTCTTGCTGTCGATTACGTCTCGAAATGGGTCGAAGCCGTTCCGTGTAAAACCAACGACCATAGAATTGTTATGAAATTCCTTAAAGAAAACATCTTTTCAAGTTTCGGCACACCCCGCACAATAATCAGTGATAATGGAACCCATTTTTGCAATCAATCATTTGAAACTCTAATGAAGAATTACTCGATAACCCACAAGTTATCCACTCCGCACCATCCTTAAACGTGCGGCCAAGTTGAAGTTTCAAATCAACAAATAAAACAAATTTTGGAGAAAACTGTTAACAAAAATCGAAAAGATTGGTCTTAGAAATTGACCGACGCACTTTGGGCTTACCGTACCGCTTTTAAAACTAACCTTGGGATATCCCCATTTCATTTAGTTTATGGGAAAGCTTGCCATTTACCAGTTGAAATCGAACACAAAGCATTGTGTGCAATTAAGAAATTAAACTTTGATCTTGAAAAAGCCGGTGAAAACTGAATATTGCAAATCAACGAATTAGAAGAGATTAGGAACGACGCGTATGAAAATGAGAAAATTTACAAAGAAAGAACAAAAGTTTTTCATGACAAGTCAATCCTAAGAAAAGCGTTTTCACCAAACCAGAAAGTTCTTTTGTATGATTCTAGACTTCATTTATTCCTTGGGAAACTAAAATCAAGATGGACCGGACCATACATTGTACAAACTGTTTTTCCACACAGTGCCATAGAAATACAAAACCCTAGGGATGCAACAATTTTCAAAGTCAATGGTCATCGTTTGAAACTGTTCTTTGAGTTGCCATGTGATCAAGAGGAGGTTCTTATGATTCTTCATGAGCCATGCTACGTCTAGTAAGAAATGTTAACCCTCTTCTGTAAATGTATATATTTTTCCCCGTTACACTCATTATATCATGCATTGACTGTGGGGACACGGTCTAAATTAAGTGTGGAGGGAGTTTCATCTTCATTTTTGATTTTTCATGGTTTAATTTTTGCATTTTCTTTCCGAAACTCAAAATTTATATAAAAAAATCTCAAAACAAACTTTCTTTTTACCATTTTGATTTATTTTTGAATAAATACTATAGGGCAAGTAGAAGTTTTGGTTATTAAATTGAAATCTTTGAAAATTTATTTGTCTTAACAAAAATAAAAGTAAAGTTTGATTACAAGTAACGATGGTTTAACTAGTAAATCTGAAGGTCATGGGTGATAATTATAAAGTATATCTTAATTGAAATCTTTGTTTGATAAGTGGTTGATTTAAAGTAAAGACGATAACATTTTAAATCTTCTAAGTTAAGTAGTGCTAAGATGATGTTGCAACTCTCTCTTCAAAAAAAATTGCTGAATATATGTATATATTTTATTAACACCTAAAGTCATGTGTTCACACGCAAGTGTGTCCACTCGCCATGCTCTGCACCCTTCTCACGTAAGCCCGAGAGGCAGTGCATGATCGGTATATCTGGCCTCAAAAGTTAGGTGTATGTATATAAAAATTCGAATTTTCATTAATTACGCCTACAGTCGATAGGTGTACACACTTATGTGTACACTCGCCATGCTCTGTATTCCCCTCACATAAGCCCGAAAGGCAGTGCATGGGTCATATATCTGGCCTCATTTTTCCGAGTTAGGCATATGTAAATATTGTTAATATAATTAAAATTTCAAATAAAGAGAGAGTAAGCAATTGAAACCCAAGCATTATTTTCAATTATTTTATTTGACTTGTTATTTAAAAGAAATGAAAACCACTTTGAAAACCTTTAATAATCAACTTAGGATCCATTTCATAGTTGCACTATGCAATCAACTAAAACAACTAGCCAAACTCGAGTCTAATTGTGATGATGACTTAATTTTTGTTGAAAATTTTGACGAGTAAAAGGACTAAAATTTCATGATGATAACCGAAAACTTATATTTAACTTATTCGTGTCAGTTTAAAAGTAAATTCTTCATTTGTAAATATTTTGCATTCAACTCTTTGTAAATAAATCTTGCATTTAGGAATTTTTCATGTTGCATTTAGATTTGGTGGGTAGTATCTGCTGAAAACCCTCACGAGACAACACTCGTCCTACTAGGGAAACCTAGAGGTTTAACGGCTTGTTGCATATGCTCAATGCAATCGTTTTTCCTACAAAAACGGATTTATCTTAGTTTTTCTTTATTTGAGGATGAATAGAAAGAGAAGTGTTACCCGGTTATTTAGCCCGGCTACAAGGTGATATTAGCAGAGGCTTTGGTTGAATCTAGACAAGACTCGAGCCAAGAAGAGATTGGAGATATAAGGGATTGATCTAATCTAGATAGTTCGGCTTATACACATGGTTCGGCATGAATGTATGGTTCGGCCTTTGCACATGGTTTGACGCGTATGGTTCGGTGTGAGTGGCTCGGTAAAAGAAGTAAGATCGTGCGCGGTTCGGTCTAGATGGTTCAGCCTACGTTGCTTGGCCTAGATGGGTTAGCGAGTATCGTTCGGTCATGGCAGGAAAGCTAATGTAGTTCGGTCGGATGCGGTTCGACATGCGTGGGTCAGTGTATTTGGGTCGGTGAACCTTGAAGAGGTTGACAATTTGTTTGTTTTACAATAGAGTGATGCGACCAGCATTTCTATGCTTAAAGTCATACTACCGCTTGCCCCGAGTCACTTGAGGGTCTGCTTCGAGTGGGCAACGAGACAACCTTTGGATCAGCATAGGAGGATCGGTGGACATGGATCGGCATGACTTGTTCGGTCCACTTAACCTACAACCATGGGCCGAGCTACCTTGGTCTTGGGCCTGCATAGGGAGTCCAGCCGATCTTCTTCTATAAATAGAGAGGCAGGGGTACAGTTGAAGGGACATTTTTTTCAGGAACTCCAGGGATACTCTGCCATTTTTTGTGCTTACTTCTCTTCCATTCAAACTTGCATTCAATTTGTTTGTTTACGGATTGTATCTGTACTCAAGTAATTGAAAAGTAATAAAGATCATATTCAAAGTGGACGTAGGCAATTGCGTCGAACCACTATAAATCTGGTGTTACCTTTTCTATTGTTCTTTTTGCATTCAATTGCATTATTTCTCTGTTTTAATTTACTTTCTTCATTAATATCTCTACACAACTCTATTCAAGGGTGTTAGTAACCAATTTTGGTGCTAACATTTTGGTGCTTTCACTGAGAACAATGCATTCTCAGGCTGTTAGGATCTACGTTGTCGCTACTAGATTGAAGAAATCCCCCGAAGGAGATCTAAGTTCATAGATTCTATTTAGAGTTCCGATGGATAACTCTAAGATGGGAAGACCACGTACCAGATCTGCCTCCCATAATGTGGATGTCAATGAGATCGCCAACGTCCAGCAAGTGGGACCCAGTAATCAGCAAGCTAATCTAGCAGCAGGAACCGCAATCGCCCTGAACCAATCCGAAGTTGTCACTAGGGCGGAGTTTAATAAGCTAATGAGAGAGCTTGTGGAAAATAGGAGACAGCTCAACGAGCAGATTTAAGCAAACGCCAACCTCATGACCCAGATCGCTCAGCAACAGCGTCAAAACGCTGGAGGAAGCCCTGCTCCCTACTCATCATCTGATAGCTCTGCTTCGTCAGATGAACATCCCAGGCGTAGGCGCCGTAGGATTGAACCGGCACAAACGGGTGCAGCAGAGCAATCTAACAGAGATGGTACAGTTTCCTTACCTACGACTACGGCCCCTCACCTGCACCTGGGAAATCGCACCCAAACTGGAGTGGGAAACTTAGGATCCAGAGCACAAGTGGAAGCCGGTCCACCACCTCGTTAGAATCGTAGCGAGGTGGGCCCTCGGGATACACACTTGGGAGATCGCCTACCAAGGAGGCACCGGTCGAAACGATCACGCAGGATGGATTCCGGCCTGCCACCTTCCATCTAGACTCCGGATTTATCAGCTATGGTCAGACAATTGATGAGGGAGAATCAGGGCTTGTCTAACGACGATTGGGGTGCATCTAGGAGCCACACTCCATTCACAGATGCTATCCTACAGGCTGAGTACCCCAAGAGGTTCAGTATGCCTACTATTCCAGCTTATGAGGGGAAAACTGATCCCCGACAGCATATAATGAGATATGAGTGGATGATGGATTCAGCACGGGCCAATGATGCGATCAAATGCAGATGCTTCCCAATAACCTTGTCCAGGATCGCTACCATGTGGTTCACCAGACTTTCCCCGCGATCGATCTCCAGGTTTGATGAGTTAGCGGTGAAATTGGTGGAGCAGTTTAGGATCCATGCCACTCGCCCAAAAGACGTGATGTCTCTATCCAGTGTGATCCAGGCTCCGAGGGAGACGTTAAAGGATTATTTGCAAAGATTTCACGTGGCTGCTACCGAAGTTAGCAATCTGAATGACCATGCTATTCTTATGGCCATGATGCGAGGAGTAGATCCGGACTCAGAGTTTGGTGATTGGATGGAAGGAAAACCTCTGACTACCCTCGAATGCTTTTATTCAAAGGCGAACCAATTCATGACAAGGGAAGAGGTCAGGTAGACAAGGCGAAGCAGTGCGCCAGGACCCGGCAAGGAGACGGTGCAAAGCAATATTGCGGTAAAGCAATCTGGCGATAACTCTTGCAAGGTCCAGGTCAATGTTCAAAATAAGCTGGAGCAGTCTAAAGGATCCGGAGGAGGAAATTCTGAAAGAAAGAGGGAAGCAGGAAAGTGGAAACCACGAATCCCAACCTATGGCGAATACACTCCTCTGAACACATCTCTGGAGAATATTTATTTATCAACTTGTAATACATTCCAATACCGAAAGCCGCGCACAAAGAATCAATCGAGGAACAAAAACAGACTGGGAAGTACTATCGATTTCATGAGACCTACGGGCACAATACGAAGGAATGTAGGCACCTCCAGGATGCTATAGAGAAACTGATTCGATAGAAGAAGTTACAGCGATTTGTTAAGAATCCGTAGGAAGGCGGATAGGGGACATCCGACACCAATCGCGGGCAGGCTTTACATTGACCCGAGGAACCCGCTTGGGCTGGAGGAAGACTCGTCATAAACACGATAATTGGTGGACCTCATCCGGCGAACAAGAGTTGGCAAGAAATGAAACGCTACGCTAGTTCCCTAAAGCATGCGGATTTCGAGTGCTGCTCGAACACAAAAGATGGGACTCCAGCGAAACAGAATCGAATGATGACGGATGATATAGTATTCAGGAGCAGGGATGCCAATCAGGTGGAGGCACCTACCATTGACCCGATGGTCATCTTAGCCACGATTGGACCGGTGCTTGTGAGAAGGATACTGATTGATTGTGGGAGTTCTGTTAATATTATCTACAAAAAAGCGTATGACCAAATGAAAATGGTGGTGAAGGATCTAAAACCATCTAAAGCCCGCATTCATGGCTTTAATGGTGCATCCACTGATGCGATAGGTTTTGTTGAATTGCCAGTTGAGTTAGGAGAAGGTGAACGCAGGAGGGTACAGATCCTACCGTTCATCGTTTTGGATGTTGATTCCCCTTATAATGTTTTTCTGGGCCGACCGGTCCTGGCGGAGTTTAGGGCAGCTTTGGCCTCGTGGTGTTTAACCTTGAAATTTCCAATGGATAGAGGCCTTGGTGTAGTGCATGGCGATCAAGCGACTGGTCATGCATGTTATGTGGCTGAGCTGAGTGAGGCCCAGCTAAGTGAGAAGGGAAAGGGTGTGGACAACTCTGTCCGCATCCATGTTGCTGAAAATTGACAAGTAATGCCCGAGCCTTGGCTTGGGCAAAGGGGTCGGATCTATAGAGACATAGATCCGAGAGACGATGATGAAGAACTCAAGGAGGCTAAAGCAGCACCGGCTGAACTGACGATTGACATTCCAGTCAGTCATGATGACCCATCAAGGGTGCTTAAGATCGGATCACAACTCAACCCCTCGATAATTTAGGATCTTACCGATTTCCTCCGAGCGAATCTAGATGTTTTCGCTTGGACTCATTCCGATATGTGTGGGATTTCTCCCGCCATCGCAAGTCATATGTTGAACATTGACCCGAAGTATGTGCTTGTGAAGCAAAAGAGGAGAGGCATGAACTCGGAGAGGTCTGCCGCTCTCAGAGAGGAGGTGGATAAACTCAAGGCCAATGGGTTCGTCCGCGACGCCCTCTATCCTGAATGGGTATCTAACCCCGTACTGCTGAGAGAGGCGAACGGGAAGTGGAGGACCTGTGTTGATTACTCAGACCTGAACAAGGAGTTCCCTAAGGACAGTTTCCCTTTACCCAGAATTGATCAGTTGGTCGACTCGACAGCAGGACACGAATTATTGTCATTTATGGATGCGTATTCGGGATACAATCAGACCCCGATGCACATTCTAGATCAGGAACATACTAGTTTTGTCATAGACATTGGACTGTACTGTTATGTAGTGATGCCTTTCGGATTGAAGAACACAGGAGCAACTTATCAACGTTTTGTGAATCAGATGTTTAAAGACCAGATTGGTAGAACAATGGAAGTCTATGTGGATGACATGCTCATGAAGTCACGACAGTCAAACGACCACATTCGAGACTTAGCGAAGATGTTTGATATACTCAGGTACTACGGAATGAAAATCAATCCACTAAAATGTTCCTTTGGCGTTGCGTTTGGAAAGTTTTTGGGTTTTATTGTCAATGCGCGGGGAATCGAAGCCAACCCAGAAAAGGTTCAGGCTATTCGAGACATACAAGTGCCCAGAACTATAAAGCAAGTACAAAGTTTGAATGGAAAAGTCTCCACGTTGAGTCGATTCATATCCAGAGCGACCGACAAGTGTATTCCTTTCTTCGATGTGATAAGGAAAGGGAAGAGAAATTTTGAATGGACGCCGAAATGTGAGGATGCATTCCAAGCTCTGGCGAGACACTTGGAGAGGCCCCAGGTTCTGTCAAAGCCTGTAGACCATGAGGAGTTATATGTTTACTTGGCCGTATCTCAACACACCATTAGTGCGACATTGATTCGTGAAGAGGACCGAATCCAAAAGCCAGTGTATTATGTTGGTAAGCGTTTAATGGGGGCAGAGAGAAATTACCCTAAGATTGAGAAGCTAGCCTACTGCTTGCTGATCGCATCACGCAAGCTCCGTCCATATTTTCAGGCACACCCGGTCAGTGTTTATACCGATCAACCTCTGCGGCAGGTGCTCCAACGACCATAAACCTCTGGAAGGCTACTCAAATGGAACATTGAGCTGAGTTAGTTCGATATCACTTACCTGCCACGGAGGGCTATCCAAGGGCAAGCGCTAGCAGACTTCATTGCAGAATTCACCATATCTGATGAGCCAGGTGGTGGTGATGTGGTTCCTGCCGTTCGATGGAAGCTATACACCGATGGGGCATCCAACGACCGTTGTTTTGGTGCTGGTGTTATTCTTGTAACTCCCGAAAACCGATCAATTTGTTATGCTTTGAAACTTGATTTCCCAACTATGAATAACAAAGTCGAATATGAAGCATTGATTGCTGGCTTGAAACTTACCAAGGAACTCGGAGTAAAATCGGTTGAAATCTTTTGTGACTCACAATCGGTGGTGTACCAAGTATGGGGAGACTATCAAGCTAAGGGGCAGAGACTTGCCCCATACCTTGCTCGGGTTCAAGAACTGTTGGCATACCTTGAATATTACGATATTTCGCATATCCCACGTGAAAAAAATGGGGAAGCCGACTCATTGGAAAAATTCGCAAGTATTGGTGGTGCACAACAGATGGGCTTGGTCCTTGTCGAACCCTTACATGCCCTGAATATAAACAAAATGGAAGTAGATTTTGTGTTAGGGACGGAAACTGAAAGGGAGTCGTGGATGACCCCGTTCAAAGAATACCTGCTACATGGAACTTTGCCTGAGAGAAAGAACGAGAGACGACAAGTCGTTCGCAAGGCCTCGTGGTATATAATACAGGATGGGATAATGTATCAGAAAGGATTCTCAGTTCCCTTACTTCGGTGCATCGCCCACGACGAGATAAAGCGGGTCTTAAAAGAAGTTCATGAAGGAGAATGTAGCGACCATACTAAAGAACAGACGTCAGCCAAAAAGATCCTCCGCTATGGATACTATTGGCCGACCGTGAATTGAGACGCTGCAGACTATGTAAGAAGATGCGACAAATGTCAAAAGTATGCAAAGATCCCAAGAGCCCCGCCGATGGAACTCACACAAATGGTTAGTCCATGGCCCTTTGCAATATGGGGGATCGATATAATCGGCTCCTTGCCGATCTCCAAAGGTGGTGCAAAATATGCAATTGTCGCGGTCAATTATTTCACCAAGTGGGAAGAAGCGGAGCCCTTAGCTACGATCACCACCAAAAAGGTCATTAATTTTTTTGTGCGAAACATTATATGTCGTTTTGGCCTTCCATGAACTATCATTATGAACAACGGAACTCGATTTGAGAGTAGGGAGTTCAAAGAATTCTGCCAAAAATATTGCATTGAGAAAAGGTTTGCGGCAGTCACTCACCCTAAAGCCAATGGACAAGTTGAAGCCATAAATAAAATAATCAAGTCTATATTGAAAAAACGTTTGGAGAAGGCTAGAGGCAAGTGGGTGGATGAGCTTTCGACAGCACCCTGGGCTTACAGAACCACCCACAAGTCCACGACTGGCCACACTCCATTCACCTTAGCATATGGCACTGAAGCTGTTATACCCATGGAACTTGAAGTTCCCTCTCACCGGATGACTCATTATGATCCTAGGACGAATCAGGATCACTTACTGGAGTCGTTGGACTTTGTCGATGAAAAACGTGAAGAACCTGATTTGAGGGCGGTTGCATATCGGCACCGAGTTGCTTGATATTATAATGAAAAAGTTCGACCGAGAACCTTTAATGTGGGTGACCTTGTTTTGAAGCAAGTTTTTCCACCCGTCACATATGAACCCCACATGGGAGGGTCTATACGTCATCGAACGGAAGCTTGGAGAAGGAACCTTCAAGCTAACGACTGTTGATGGCGTGACGCTCCCTCGAGAATAGCGAGCATTTGCGTCGTTATTACACTTAGTCTATTTTTTTTGCATTTTAGTAACAGTTGTTTCTAGTATGTGTTTCCTTTGTTATTCTCTGTTTCCGACATGTAATAAGACAATTCAGTTTGTCCCTATTTTTTATAATTAATAAAGGCTTGAAGCTGTTTTCCTACGAACTATTGATGTTCCGCGTGTTACAATTCTATGGAAAAACTAAATTGCATTAATTTATCCGGCGTATGAACACACATAACAAATTAAAAGTCAATCAATAAGCGACTCAAAAAACCCTAAGTCCCCGTAACGCAGACTGGAGTACTCTGAGTCCCCAGAGTGCGGACTAGAGTATAAACGATTCAAAAATCTCTAAGTCCCCGGAGCGCGGAGTGGAGTACTCTGAGTTCCCGGAGTGCGGACTAGAGTATAAATGATTCAAAAATCTCTAAGTCCCCGGAGCACAGACTGGAGTACTCCGAGTCCCCGGAGTGCGGACTAGAGTATAAACGATTCAAAAATCTCTAAGTCCCCGAAGCGTGGACTGGAGTACTCTGAGTCCCTGGAGTGCGGACTAGAGTATAAACGATTCAAAGATCTCTAAGTCCCCAGAGCGTGGACTGGAGTGCTCTGAGTCCCCGGAGTGCGGACTAGAGTATAAACGATTCAAAGATCTCTAAGTCCCCGAGCGCGGACTGGAGAACTCTGAGTCCCCGGAGTGCGGACTGGAGTATAAACAATTCAAGAATCTCTAAGTCCCCAGAGCGCGGACTGGAGTACTCTGAGTCCCCGGAGTGCGGACTAGAGTATAAACGATTCAAAAATCTCTAAGTCCCCGGAGCGCGGACTGGAGTACTCTAAGTCCCCAGAGTGAAGACTAGAGTATAAACGATTCAAAAATATCTAAGTCCCTGGAGCACTGACTGGAGTACTCTGAGGCCCCGGAGTGCAGACTAGAGTATAAACGATTCAAAGATCTCTAAGTCCTCGGAGCACGGACTGGAGTACTCTGAGTCCCCGGAGCGCGGACTGGAATATAAACGATTCCAAAATCTCCAAGTCCCCGGAGCGCGGACTAGAGTACTCTGAGTCCCCGGAGCGCGGACCGGAGTACTCTGAGTCCCGGGAGCATGGACTGGAGTATAAACGATTCAAAAATCTCTAAGTCCCCGTAGGACGGACTGGAGTACTCTGAGTCCTCGGAGTGCGGACTAGAGTATAAACGATTCAAAGATCTCTAAGTCCCTGGAGCGCGGACTGGAGTACTCTGAGTCCCCAGAGTGCGGACTAGAGTATAAACGATTCCAAAATCTCTAAGTCCCTGGAGCACGGACTGGAGTACTCTGAGTCCCCGGAGTGCAGACTAGAGTATAAACGATTCAAAAATCTCTAAGTCCCCGGAGCGCGGACTGGAGTACTACGAGTCCCTGGAGCACGGACTAGAGTATAAATAATTTAAAAATCTCCAAGTCATGTGAAAGCGGACCGATGCTTACGTGACCCACAAGACTCTGAATTTAAATTACAAGTTAGGTGATAAGCTAAACAATGAAGATCATGGGAAACAAAGAAACAAAATTTTATTTACTGATCAAAAATTAAGTTCCAATACAACTTCTCCGAAGTCCAGAGCTAAAGTCTATCCACAACGACTATACAAGAGAAAAAGAAACAACTACATGTTTTAGGTTTATTCATGCTGAGCGAGGTATGACAAGATGATAGCTACCTGTTTGACTTTTTCTCCTTCTTCGGCTTCTCCGAAGGCTCCTCAGCCGAACGTTTTCTCCTGGACCCCTTGTTTCCCAGTGAGGTGGTATCCGGGGGAGGAAAAGAGACCTCCAGAGGTGTGGTCCCACTGGGGAGAATTATCTTCAGGGGCCTATTTAGAGGTTCATCAAGTTCCACCACCTGAGGTTCAATCTTAACTTCGGCTTTCTTTTTCTCCTCTTCCATGATTTGTTCCTCCATGCTAAGCTTCGAAGTATGTTTGGAGGCGCCTGTGATTTCGACCTCGTCATGCTCATCTACAGGCGATGGATTTTCAAGTTTATCCTCATCTAGTGCCCCGATCACCTGAGCATCGGGTCTAGGGGTATCCCCAGTATGAAGTGCCTCAACCACTTTCTCTTCCCTCTCCGTGGCGACATCGCTCCTTGGAGTTGGTTCGGGATCAGATTGGCCTACATGAAGTCATCAGAGACAAATGTTAGAATACATCTATTACTCGCCAAAAGCGATGGTTTCTTGAACTCTAGAAGGAAAAGCTACATACCGGCTTCCAGTTGACTCTCAGCGGTCTTGGGAGTCTCACCCTCTAGAATAGGGAATAGAATGTGAACACCAAGCTTAAGCTTCTTTGGGTTATAACCAACATGTTGCTCGGGAGGATCGAGTAATGAGCTACCGGCCGGCTGAGCGGGAGGAGGAACTGGAGACTCAGTGCCGGATGGGCCAACAATATCGTCCTTACCCTTTGATAACGAGGAGTATCTATCGAAGAGGGCTTTGGCTGCAAATAAGTCTGAAAGCTCGTTTCCTCGAAGCACTTCCCTCACGAGAGCTCCCTCATTGACCTCTTCGACGCCCAGCTCAACTTTTTTATTTTTTATCAAAGTATCCTATGCTTCGGCCAATGATTCGAGGTAACCCTCGCCTAGGAAAGATAGGTCGCGGTGCATGAGAACTCGTGCATTATACTTGGCAATGAGCAGATCAAATAAGCATTTAATTTCCTCTCTGTCGGCCTCAGTAGCAGCCTCGAGACGAGAGTCGACTTCCGTGAGCGCCATTTTCTTACCCTCCTCGCGAGCTGCCTCCTTTAGCGCTTCAACCTTGGAAAGTTCCTCAATGAGCTTTCTCTTTAGGAGTCGTGTTGCGATAATTTCATCGCAATATCATTGTGACTCTTCCTGCATGGCAGTTTTCTCTTCTTTCTCTTTGGCAAGCAGCTCCTCCAGTTCTTTAACCCGTCGAGCGAGAGTATCGTTTTCTTTCTGGATAGAGTCTTTCTCTAAGGCTAGGGCACTGCTGCATTGGACTGCCTCATCGATTTCCTTCTTGTGAGTGGCCTCCAAGCGACTAACTGCCTCGGCCGTTTCCTTGGCATTTTTCTGGGCGGCCTCAAGTTGAGATTTGTACAAGGATAGCTCTTCATCCTGGGCTTTGATGATATCTTTGTCGTGAATGGCTTCAAGTTTCAAGCGATCAATTTCGCGTTGACGTTCTATGGAAACCTCCGAAACTTTCTTCGCCAAATGTACGAACACGTCATGCTGGACATAAACATCGTTGTTGCAGGCGATAGCGCTTTGTTTGACATGTCCAGGAATAGGATGAATCGCAAGGAGAAATTTCAATCCATCGAAGCAGATCTTCGGGAATGTGGCCTTAAGCTCAGCCAATTTTTCTACTGTCGATGGGTCGTGTGCTGGGGCTGGGGAAGTCTGCTTAGCCGGAGTCACGGATTTCTTATGGGGCTCATGGGATTCTTGGTGCTCGACGAGCCAGAATGTTGATCGCGGAGGGTTTCGAATTGGGATCCCCTCTGAGCAGATTTCACCCTACTGTGCTCTGACCGGGGGGAGGATCGTTTAGATATGAGGGATGGCTGTAAGTTCTTCTTCTGGAAGACGACGACTCTTTGGGGCGTTAATCTCTATCGCCACTGTCATCCCTGTCTTGTCGTCTACCTGATCCTGACTGGAATGATAGAAGATAGAGGATCCGCGAAGGCGGTCAAAGCCGTGTGTACGCCCCATATCACCTGCACAGAAAACCAAGTGAGGACGGGTTAGTGGGAATCATATGATAATTAAAATTCAAGTGTGCGGTGGAGTGTGAGTGTTTGTGTGTGTCCTAGTGCTTCCCCCCGACGGACCAATGTTTTTCGCTTTACTTATTGGAGTTTTCTCTCCTTGATGCCGAGCCTGAGCACCTTCATCGCTTCCCGTGGGTGAATTAAGTCCCATAGCCTCAGGGTCATTGAAGCCATAATTTAATAAGTCGTCAGGGATGGTCAGGTCAGATAGACCCTTTAATGAACCCTCTAAATTTTGGGGAGACGACTTTTTCTCAACTGGAGTTATTGTAACGTTTGAGGTTCCGCCCACTGTTTTCTTTTTCAACTTGTAAGCTAGGCTCTTTTTCCTCTTTGAAGGTGAAGGCGGTTCGTCGATGCCAGGTGCGTCAGCTACTAGTGCTAAGTCGGAACCTATATTCTCGTTAGTCCCTTCTAGCACCTCAGTTTCTTTGATTTCATCTTCCTCAGTTGTATCAGGGGCCCCTCCAGCAGGGGGCACCGAGGGTCTGGCCTGCTCCTTGCCTTTTTCTACAGCGGATCCGGTTGTAGTGGTGCCAATTGGAAGGCTAGTTCGACGACCCTCCTCCAATAATCCAAACCTCGAAAGCAGCTCATTGGAAATAACAGATTTGATATCCCGGTCTCTCATGGGAGTAGCTCGAATGGCCTCCACGACCTCAGAATACCCAACGCCTTCAGGTCATGGGCGGATACCTACGAGAGTCAAAGGAAATTCAGAAAGGATGCACTTCGAGCCTTAGACAAATATTAGTCTAAAAATGAAACTTACTCCCTTCCAGCCATCTTCTCGCAAAACCAGGAGGGCAGCGTACGTAAAACCACTCTTGCGTATACTGGGAAAATTTACTCCACGCGCCCGTCAGGAATTGACATTTGGAATGTGGCTCGAGAAATATGAAGGATGGACCGTCGGAACGTCTCTTGAAGCGGTAAATATAACGGATGTCCTCGGGAGTAGGGAGTTTGAATAAGGTGCTCATAAAGAGGACACAAGTACCGTGAATAAACGCATGGCTATTAGGGCGTAGCTGTGCCGGAGCAATCCCGATATACCGCAACACTTCACGGAGAAATGAATTGAAAGGTGGCACGCTTTCGACCCAGCACATAAATTTGTTGCACGCTGTATATCCGGTTGGGGGTAGGTGAGGCCGATCTTGTCCTCACGGTACCAAAACGTCATCAAAGAGGATTTCATGGATTGAGCACAACCGACGAAGGGCGGTTTCACCAATTTTTGGGGCTTGTGAATCAATGGGGTTATCTAGAACAACGACTCCATCTACGGCATCAGGAGTCGGGCCTATAACCGTAACAAGCGGATCTGAGATGCCAGGTACAGGGACTGATGGTGGATCCGAAGTTCCCACTACCTCTTGCCGAGAACTTGGCTCTGGATTATTAGAAACTGTAGCAGAGCTTGATTTTTTGGACATCTCTAAAGAACGACGAATTTGAATAGATACATGTTTAAACTATACTTGAAAGACAATAGATATCAGATATAACAATAGAGTATTCCCCCTGTGTTGTGTGTGAACTAGTGCGACGATTTAAGCAAAGACTGCAAATAAATTGAAGTCCTAAAGAATAGTATAGCGTGGTGGAACTTTAAGTTATCATCGTTGGAGACCGTTATCGTTCATAGTCACCAAAGTTTGTCTTATGATCGGCAGTAGAAGTCTAGAAATCAAACGTTGGCATCATAAAGTGTGAAGGCTATTATTTGCATTTGATGGGTTAAATTTGCATTTAAGGTTATTCAAGTTGTGGGGTAGTTAGTTTAAATTAGGTCCTCGGGCTAATATGCTTTACTACTTGTCATTGTCCATTATGCTATGCTTGGTTGTGGAGGTAAGTTATCCAAATAAGTGTTGTGTTCGAGTTAAAACGATTTGGAATGTAAATGCCGACCCACTCACTCACCATCTCACCCTAATTACCGACCTGGCCTAACTTAAACTCCTACTGAACTACATCACTTCACCTGATGCCAAGCCATACTCACTATACTCCTTGCCTTCACCTTTCTCAATACACACCGAGCGACCCACACTCCTAAATACATGTTGACTGACCCATTCTACTGCTAGGATCCTATCGACCCAGGCTTCCCTAGACAATCGACCGACCGACTTCCACTCAAAATACCGACCCAACCTTATAACCTCCTCTACCAATCGGCTACTATTGGAATATGCTGACCTGAATCTCCCTTAAGGGTTAGCCTACAAAGGCTGCCGACCGAGTTCTTTACCCCTCAAGCACCGACCTCCTTTCTCTCACAGGAATAATAAACTCTATTCTTATGCATGTCGCCGACCTCCCTTCCTAAAACCACCTATGGAAGCTCCTCTCAAATCGATGCCAACCCGGGCCGGACACCCCACTATCCTTAACCATACTCTCACTCCTACTATCTCTCTTCTCTCATCCTCATCCAGAAGGGTCGAATACGTGCATGGCTCAGATCCAAGACGAGTTTGGGGAGGCATGGCCTAAGAGTTCAAAGAAAAACATGGATCCTTACCTATGAAATAGCTTGAGGTTAGGGCGCATGATTTCTAACGCTCGAAGTCGAGAGTGATGGCTGAAAACATTGAGGAAGATAGTTGAAAGGAGGGTGATGGCAGTTCGGTGGAGAGAGGATTTTTCTTTTGGTTTGGAGCAGAGCCGGAAGATATAAGTTATAAAGTGAGTATGGGAAGAAGAAATGGGGGCGTGAGCTTTTATATAGAGAATGGAGAGGTGAATCGGTGCTATCCTAATGACCCGGTCACCATATTCCGCGGGATCGGCAAGTCGACATGCCGACCCGGCTCAGGTAAACCGATTGAGTGGATCGGCCTTCGTATGACGATCCCTTCCTTGTTAAAATATATATATATATATGATAATATAATAAAAAATAAAAAATAAATGCAAATGATATTAAAATAAAATGTGTATATATATGCGTGTAATGATGATCAAGGATGATAGTGCAATGGAAAGTTGGATTTCACCCGATAGGTGGAGAAGCATGGGTTTGAGAAACCCAGTGTGATTCAGCCTTTGAAATGTTGTATACATTCGGCTTTTGAAAAGTTAAAACAGGATTTCCAGAATCTCTTCGGGACTAAACTAATACGTTCAGACGACGCAAAGCTTTGTTGAAGGCCAATGAAAAAGCGATAGTCAATTATCATTTTGAATGAGCCAGCCTCTGGAAAAAGGAATTGCTCGCTAATTCAAAGCGCGTCGTGTTGATTCACAAGACACGATTTGGGGGGAAAATGTTACCCGGTTACTTAGCCCGGCTACAAGGTGATATTAGCATAGGCTTTGGTTGAATCTAGACAAGACTCGAGCCAAGAAGAGATTGGAGATATAAGGGATTGATCTAATCTTGATAGTTCGGCCTATACACATGGTTCGGCATGAATGTATGGTTTGGCCTTTGCACATGGTTCGGTGCGTATGGTTCGGCGTGAGTGGCTCCGTAAAAGAAGCAAGATCATGCGCGGTTCGGTCTAGATGGTTCAGCCTATGTCGCTCGGTCAAGATGGGTTAGCGAGTATCGTTCGGTCATGGCAGGAAAGCTAATGTAGTTCGGTCGGATGTGGTTCGGCATGCGTGGGTCGGTATATCTGGGTCGGTGCACCTTGAAGAGGTTGAAAATTTGTTTGTTTTACAACAAAGTGATGTGACCAGCATTTCTATGCTTCGAGTTATACTACCACTTGCTGTGAGTCCCTTGAGGGTCTGCTTCGAGTCGGCAATGAGACAACCTCTGGATCAGCATAGTTGGATCGGTGGACGTGGATCAGCATGACTCGTTCAGTCCACTAAACCTACAACTATGGGCTGAGCTATCTTGGTCTTGGGCCTGCATAGGGAGTCCAGCCTATCTTCGTCTATAAATTGAGAGGCAGGGGTACAGTTGAAGGGACCTTTTTTTTGGGAACTCCAGGGATACTCTGCCATTTTTTGTACTCACTTCTCTTCTGTTCAAACTTGCATTCAAGTTGTTTGTTTACGGATTGTATCTGTAATCAAGTAATTGGAAAAGTAATAAAGATCATATTCAAAGTGGACGTAGGCAATTACGCCGAACCACTATAAATCTGGTGTTTCCTTTTCTATTGTCCTTTATGCATTCAATTGCATTATTTCTCTGTTTTAATTTACTTTTTTCATTAATCTCTCTACACAACTCTATTCAAGGGTGTTAGTGACCAATTTTGGTGCTAACAATAAGTGTGGGGGTATTTGATGTGCACGTAAATGTGCATATTTTTACATCCATATTTAATCTAGTTTTATTTAAATAAATGTCATAACTGGGTATTTTTACATGTTTGAAACCAAATTTCAAAAATACTTTCAAGTCATCATTCATGCATCAACTTGGGGGTAAAGTGGTAATTTTGTGCATATATTAATTTTGAGAATATTCAATTGCACATTTTATTTTTATTTGTAGAAATTTGGATGGAAATATGAAGAGGCTTTCATGTATTTATGCATGCACAAGAGAAGAAGGCAAATGAAAATGGAAATAAATCAACTCATGCATTATGGAGGACCCCAACTACCCACTTACCTTGATCTACAATTAGGAGCTAATGCACATGTTAGTGGAGATTAAAGTTACATGCATACTTAATGGAGGATTAATTAGAGGCTAATGATAACTTAGTAGCCACACTTCCTAAGAGGTGTTTTGGGTAGTCCCCTAAAATACGCATTAGGGTTTTAGGCTTGTATAAATACCCCTCTTATGTTCATGTAATAGAGTTTTTTTAGTTTTTCATTATCTTATCATGCAAGTTATAGCCTCAAATTAAAAGAGAAATAAAAATGGCTTCCTAAGCCTCTTTTTCTTCTTTGCTTTTATTTTATTTTCATGCTCATTTTTACTTACATGCTCTTTTTCCTTTCATGTTAGTAGTGTAGATTTATTTTATGCAAGTAGATTAATTCTCCTTTTATTTTAATTAGCTCTTACTTTACTTGTTTTTCTATGTTGAAATTTACAAGTGTTGAAATGATAACGCAAATGAGTAGTTAAACCCCTTCAATTTAGGGGTAATGAAGCTCTCTAAAAATTATGTAAATTCAACATATTGTGTGATTTATGATCTCTTTTATGCTTCATGAAGAGTTTGATTTTGATGTAAGTTTATAAAGTGAATTTAATAGCCTATGTTGTATTCAAAAATAGGTATTCATATTCAAACATAAACCCAATTTACATCATCATTTTACTAATTGATTTTTGATTTTGAAATTAAAGTAGAATCAAAATTTGATGATCTATGTTACTAAATAAAATAGTAAATAGATCATACTTAAAATAGCTTTTGCTTTGACTTCATTTTCATTACATTTGATAAGTGGTTTTGGTTGTTGTATTATAGTTTGATGGTTTAAGTTATGTTAATTAACAACATAAATAAGCCATACTTATAATAAATACATCATTAATTCCACTTAAGATCAAAATTGAGAGATCATATATTATTTTTGTGCTGATTTATGTAAAAATATAAGAGTGGATTTGCCTCTAGATTGTTTTCTAATCTCGTATTTTCATTCACTTGTTCTAGCTAGTTATATATTTTTTAGCTTAAAAACAATCTCGAGTTTAGTTTAATTTGATTGAGTAGAATTTTAAATCAAGACAATTCCCTGTGGATCGATCTATACTCGCCATGTACTAAAATTTTATGCCATGTGCTTGCGGTTATTTTTATTATATTTTTTCGGCGATTTTCTAATCCGATAGAAAACTATCCGCTAAACGGAATCCGACCTCGTACACAAAAGTTATAGCTTTTATAAGTTATCGAATCAAATTAACTAATTAAATAACTTAATAAACTAATTAACTTAAATTTACAAAATTGCCCCTCTACCTTTCTTCTTCTCCCTCACTCTATCTCCCTTGTGCACGAGGCAATGGTATACACGTGCATTTGATACCACTCAAACGACTATCAAAGACTCATGAAACATCCCCAATAGATCCCACTCCCCCTCCTCTCTCTATTGACACTCTTCGCCTACCCTTTGGCTTCTCCAAACGAAAAGCAACATGGCCACAACCCCTCTTTCAACATGATGACATCGTGACCCAAATGGCGATCGAACTCGCTAAACTAGGGGAGAAGGTGCATGACGCCAAGGGAAACTCAATGGTAACCACTTCACCCCAATCGCCTCCAACAATCAAAAACCCAAATCCAAAAATCGTTGCTTCAAGTCGAACCCACGAAAAACACCGCTGCACTCTTAAAATGGGTACATAATTGAAGCTTATGGCCAATGGAGTTCAATGGAATCAAAATTAGGGTTTTTAGATGAGTGTGGAATTTAAATTTAAAATTTTGAAATTTTTTTAAAACTGAGCTCTGATTCTTGTTTGTAGTACTTAAGGGAGAGCAGTATGGGGATAGGCGTGGGGTTGAGGTGGAAGAACATGTTTTGGGGTATGGACTAGAAAAGTATGGTATGGGTTAGCATGGTTGGATTTAAGGAATATATATTTTATTTAATTTTTAAATATTCATCTTTAAACATTCAAAAATCTCAAACTCCAAATAAGACATGCCACCTAGCGTTCTTTATGTTATACCCCTATTCGAAATATAATGGAACTAGTCTCGAGACCTTATTCGATCATATGTAGAAGATAGCTTTTCAAATCAATTATTATATTAAATTTTCGAAATTAATATCTACGCGTTTCGATCTCGCACGACCAAACGATATGTCTGATCGCCATGAAATTCGATGACATATTATAATTCATTATTATAGATCCAATGAAACTGGTTTCGTCGAAATCTGAGATAGTGCCCCGGAATGACAATTTCACAGATTTAAATATTTAGTTATCGATATTTATCTGATCTATTTATATTTGTAAATAAATTTTCAAATTGAATTCATCAATATTATTTATTAATTAAAGGGGTTAAATGAAATTATTAAATCCATTTAATTAAGATTTTATTCTCAATTCAAATATTTAAACATTCCCTTTGTTTGAATTATAAGTTATTAAATTCCAAAATCCAGTTATTTAAATATTTAAAATCAATTAAACATTTAAAACCAAATGACCAGAATTTTAGGTTCTTACACTCCTGCTATTTTCACCACATCTACTTCTGTCTCCACATGACTTGCTGCTTCGATCCTACCTTCCGGTTCCGAGCCTGGTTCTACAGCTTAG
Source organism: Allium fistulosum (assembly GCA_030737815.1). NCBI lineage: Eukaryota > Viridiplantae > Streptophyta > Magnoliopsida > Asparagales > Amaryllidaceae > Allium > Allium fistulosum. Next base: position 367,837,663 of record CM060902.1, on the reverse strand, counting down.
AAGATTGGTGCTCTGGAAGGATTAAAGGACATGTTCGCGTCTTAGGAAGAAGATGTTCAAATTCTTGGTGCTTTGGACCCTATTGACCCAGTCACCATGGCTGAGAGACTTGAGGCTAAAACTATAAGGCTCGGGACTGTGAAGAAGGAACACGGGACCACCAAACCTGTATCTTCAAAATTGACAAGTCCCCAACAAAAAGTTCCCACGTTGAAGATTCGGTCACCTAAAATGCAGGCCAGTCCATGGAGCCACATTCTGGTACCGAAGAGGAAATACTCACTTGGAAGATGAGACTCCTCCTCGCAAGGAGAAAAAAAGGAGAGAGAATCTCATAACCCACCCGGGTAACAAAGTAAAGGTAACCAGAGTGGTAGGAAAGGGAAGACCCTGTAGTACGTATGCAAGCTGAGCGTTTGGTTTTTGTGTAGTTGTGGTGGTCAAGTATGTATTTTTTCTTGCTTTAAACAGATTGAGATTGTGTAGGTACGGCCCCCGTTGTTTGATTGTACACAAAAGATTATTAGTAATGGAAGATTAGCTTTTCCTCTATAATCTCTCTTCTATGTACTTTTTTACATTTTATATACTATGCCTGTTTATGTGTAACTGTCTGTGTGTATAATATGATTGCTTGTACTGCAATTTTCTGTATTATATACTTCTGTTTCTACGCGTTATGCATATAAAAATTGTTTTTGAAAATTCTTTAGTATATTTTGTTGATTAGCCCTATTTTTTTACTACCAAAATAATCTGTTTGGAACAACAGGATGGTGATTTTAGCCAACTCTGCGGCCATTCTTATTCAAGCTCAATCGAGTTCTTTTCGACCAAGTGTTGGCATATGTGCCCTTGTCCATATGGCTGAATGTTAAAATTTGGGCATAGATTGGATATCCTAAGAATAATGTTCGATTACCCCCGGTCTAGTTCACATAGTAGTCTCTATCTCCGGGAATTACTGACTCTGTTGCTTGATTCCAAGCACTATATTTTATATGCCGCCAATTCCTTGGCTGCAACTGAATTCTTCCAAGTTGACAACATAAACCACCGTTATTCTAGATGTATGCATTATAAAGATGCATCGTCGTCATCTTTAGCCATAACAAATTCTTCCACCTTCAATGTTGGGATTCCAGTCATGTACCAGTTTCTATCACCGGAAACTAATACATAAGTAGCTCAATTTTGTGGATTTCTCCTTGTCGTTGCCTGTCTTCGAGAAACTGTAGGTTCCTTTTTTAATCGCTTATCTCCAAGCGACATCAAGTTCTAAATCGATTTTCCATTGACTTGGCAGCTTGGGCCTTTTTGACATTGCCGAGTCAACGTCGGTTCTCAGGAAGCATGAGTTGATTTCCATCATTGGCCCGGTAGTTTTGGGCCTTCTCAACGTCGTTAGAGCAACGCCGGTTCTCAAAAGATGGGGATCAATTTTCCATGTCGATCCTGTGGTTTTGAACTTCCCGACGCTGCCCGAGCAACGCCTGTTCTTAGAAGGTAAGGATCGATTTTCACCATCGATCCGACATTTTTGGATTTTCTCGACGTTGTCGGAGCACCGTCGGTTCTCAAAAGGTTAGGGTCGATTTTCACCGTCGACCCGACGGTTTTGCTTGTGAAAACATGATTCCATTGGTTCAAGATATTAATTTTATTGATAAGTAGAAGAAATGGCAAGTCCTGCCAATTTACGGTGCCCTCAGTGTCTCTGGATGGCTTATTTGCAAAAATAAGAAATAAATAGATCAAGTGTAGTAGTGCCACAGCAAGTCGCTGTTCCAGGCACGTGGAATCGAAATTTCATTAACGGTCGCCAGCCTGAATATTCCGTCTCTCGGCTTCTGGTTGATTACATAGGGTCCTTTCTAGTTGGGGCTAAGCACTCCCGTGCTTGGGATAACTCATTCAGAAAAGTCCCCTATTTCGAAGGTGCAGTTGCAAACTTTTGCGTTGAAGTTTCATGCAACTCTCTTCTGGTGAGCACCAACCCTTAGATCAGCTTATTCCTGCTTCTCATCGTTTTGGTTGAGGGACTCAAGTAGTAGCTGCTCATTTTCTCTATGATTGAAATGTCTTCTGCAATGAGAGTGAACTTCCAGTTCCACTGGGATCATAGCTTTTGAACCATATGCCAAGGAAATCAGCGAGTGACCAGTCATAGACTTGTGCGTTGTCCTGTAAGCCCATGGTGCAAGTGGAAGCTCACCAACCCAATTCCTTTTAGCTCACGTCGACCATTTCTTTATGGTGGATTTGATGATCTTGTTCACTGCTTCCACTTGCCCGTTTACTTGAAGATGCGATACCGTAGAAAAGCTCTTCTTGATTCGATACCGCCTATAAAAATCTTTAAACTCGACACTCTCGAATTGAGTCCTGTTGTCCGTGACTCCGTGATAACCATTCGAGGCACTCTAAAACTGCAAATCATACTTTTCGTTACAAAATCAATTACTTTTTTAGCGGTGATCGTGGCAAGCGGTTCCACTTCAGCCCTTTTGGTAAAGTAATCAACTACAATGATAGCGTATTTGGCTCCTCCTTTCGCTATAGGTATCACATCGATAATGTCGATTCTCTAGATTGCGAATGGCCGAGGACTAACCATCTGCTTGAGTTTTGTCGATGGGGCTCTCGAAATCTTCGAGAATCTCTGGCACCTGTCACATTGCTTCATATAGTCAACTGCATCCCTGTTTGGTGTCTGCCAGAGGTACCCATAATAGTGCACTTTCTTGTCTAATGTCTGCTCCCCGGTGTGATTCCCATAGCCGCCTTCATGAATTTCCATAAGAACCTACCTGGCTTCATCTTTGGTTACACATCTAAGTAAGGGGGAAGATACTCCCCTTCTATATAGTACTCCACCCTGCATTATGAATCATAGTGCCTTTCGAAGGTGCTTCTTTCGCTCATTCCTATCTCTGGGGAGTATTCCCTTGAGTAAGTAGTCCTTGATTAGCATCATCCATGACTCTGCCTCTTCTGAAGTCTCCAGAACCTAATCAACATCCATTTAGTCTATATTGGGAGCGGTCAACACTTCTACTGGAACTAATCCTATCAGTTGCGCTTGTCCGGAACTGGCTAGCTTAGCTGAGGAATTGGCCTTCATATTCTCCCCTCTGGGAATGTGAAATATCATGTAGTGTTCGATTTTGTTGAGAAACTCCCAAGCTTTTGACAAGCAAGGGGCAAGTTTTGTGCCCTTTGCTTGATATTCCCTTCTAACCTAGCAGACGACCAGTTGGGAGTCGCTATAAATATGCAGAGTTTTTATTCCCAGCTCCTTTGCAATCTTCAATCCTACTATTAATGCCTCGTATTCTGCCTAGTTGTTAGTGGTAGGAAATTCTAGCTTCAAAGCATAGCAAATTGATCATCCTTTGGGAGTTTCAAGCACAACCCCACTCTTGAGAAAAACTCGATTGACGTGCCATCAACGAGCAATTTCCATTAGGATACTATGGTCATTGTGTCCTCCTCCTCACCATCTCGAATAGTGAACTCGGTGTTGAAATCAGCCAGCGCCTATCCGTTAATCACTCTTCGAGGATGGTAAGTCACATCGTACTGGCTCAACTCAATATGCCACTTTAGAAGCCATCCTGAGGTCTCGGGTCGATACAGTACTTGTTACAAAGGATGATCTATCAACACCTTGATCGGATAAGCCTGAAAATACGGTAGCAACTTCTTTGATGCTATTAGTAAGCAGTATGCCAGCGTTTCAACTTCGGGTAGTTCTATTCAGCTCCGGCGAATCGCGTGCTAATGTAGTAGATGGGTCATTGAACCTTAGCTTCCTCATGCATAAGTGTTGCCCTTAATGCGTGGGTAGACACCGCTAGGTAAATGAATAAGTCCTCCTCATCCACCGGTTTAAATAGAACATGTGGTGTCTCCATATGTCATAGTAATCCTTTGAAAGAACTCTCGTAATCCCTATTCCACTCAAAGTTCTTCTTACCCTTCTTTAATGCGTTAAAGAACAATATGCACTCATCCGTTGCTCTGGAGACAAACCAGCTCAATGCCGCGATTTTTCCATTTAAGCTTCGTAACTCTTTCTTCATTATCGGGGCTCTAACATTTCTTAAGGCATCAATTTGCTCTGGATTAGCCTTAATGCCCCTTGCATTTACAATATAACCAAGAATTTCCCAGAAAAAACTCTAAACGAACATTTGAGCAGGTTCAATTTCATTCCATACTTCCGAAGGATCTTAAACATCTCCGAGAGGTCATTCAGATGGTTTTCAAACACTCATGACTTTACCAGCATGTCGTTCACGTACACTTCCATCGTTCGACTGATCTAGTTCTTGAACATTGCATTTACTAGTTTCTAGTAAGTAGATCCGGCGTTCTTCAGATCGAATGGCATTACGCAATTGCAATATAGTCCCGGGTCAATGATGAAGCTAGTGTTCTTTTGATCGGGTTTATGTATCATAATCTGATTTTACCCAGAATAGACATCCATAAATGAGAGCAGTTCATGCCCCACAGTTCCATCAACAAGCTGGTCGATCCTGGGCAGCGAAAAGCTATCCTTCAGGCAGGCTTAGTTCAAATCTGAGTATTCAATGCAAGTTCACCACTTCCCATTCGATTTTCAAACGAACACTAGGCTTGACACCCACTCAAGATATGTAGCGTCGCGGATAAAGCCGTTAGCCAACAACTTATCCACTTCTTCCGTCAATGTAGCAAATTGCTTCGGATCCAGGCTGCACCTCTTCTGCCTTACTGGCATGACTTGGGATTAATATTAAGTGCGTGCCATTTTATCTCTGGTGATATCCCACATATATCCGAATGCGTCCAAGCAAACATGTCCAGATTTTCACAAAGAAAGTTAATCAATTCCTTTCGCAATTTGATTCTGTAACAACCTGCCTTTTCGATTCTCAGAAGTCGACACTAATACATCCATTATATTCACGTACTGAACAACCAAGTGTCAAAAAACAGATGGTCAGCGGAAAGAAGAAGAAAGAAGATAAGAAGAAACTAAACAATAGAGAATCTCACATCGCAACGAATAATCTATAATATAACAATGATCTTTACGAAAACTTTTATATATATATATATATCCATTAGAGTACTAGACTATCATCTACTTGGATAGTTATAACACCCGTCCATACAATTTCTGATAAATACAAAAAACATGCAGTGGAAATAAAGAAATATGTAGATACGTCTTAGCCTCTAGCTCGTGTCCTGATCTCCAATGCAATTAAAGCCAATCTAGAAAATATGCTCGGTCTGACTCGAGCATCATAGGAAAAAAATGCTCGGATCAGTCTGGTAAAACCAGCCTGAGAAACTCAAATCCAAGGGATTTCATCATATGTTATAAAACACTTTAATAATAAAGGTATCTCGTAAGACTACGATGCACATAAACACGGACGGATTTTTATCTTACGATAACCAAAACATTTTTATAGAAAATCCAGTGATATTATAATAATGTTAAGGGGTTGAAAATAAATATATAAAATAGCTTATTGGAGAATGGATTCCATACAATGACAAGGTAAGAGACCACCTTCTGAATAGTACACCTCTAAATAAAATGTACCGAGGGCCTCGCTTAGACCCCTGCCAACACAATATTGGCCTATCCCTTACTGGGTAGTACCAAATATGTCATCACGTAGGTTGCTTTCCAACCTTCCCTTTAAGAGCTCTCATGCACAACCCATTTCCGTAATAATGATCTACAAAGGTGATGATCATACCCTAATGGAAGCGGCCCAGATAGCCCTGCTGCATTTCCCTTATTTTAGTCATTCCCGGTTGATGAGGCCTGAGGCTACGTTTTTCCTTCTTTTAGCGCTTCCCACTTGGAATGCCAACACTTCCCTCCAAGTAGAAATGCAGTGCAAGCAGTCATCCATACAAGTTCGTTCTGGGCTTGAACGAAATCGAAGGCACTACTTCTACATCCATTTTGAAATCACCCTCAAGATTAGTAGCAAATAGCCCTTGCACTTCAAAACCTCCGTCTTCGATTCCATACTCTTCAAGATGTCTTCAGTTCGAAATGTTAGAATTGGATCGAAGTGGTTTTTGGATAATTTATACTTATCCGATCCCAATCTCTTCAAATCAACATTTGACAGTTTCTAGTAAACTCAACTCCGTTCTTTCAGAAATAAATGGACAAATGCATAAGAGCGGAGATCACCTCCTAACCGTTTCAGTGAAAAGATTTCCTTATCATTTATCAACGGAGAACAAAACGAGATTTATACGCATGATACAACAACGTCGAAGATGACTGTGCCATATAACTCATCTGTTTCTCCTAGATATTTCTAGAGTTATTGTAAAGACATGCCTTTGCGATCCTTAAAAGTCAACAGTAATACGTCCACGGTATTCACATGCCAAATAGCCAAGTGTCGGAAAGACATATTGTTAGGTGAAGAAAGAAGAAAGAAGAAACTAAACAACATAGAATCTCACAACGTAACGAATAATCTATAATACAATAATGATCTTTACAAAATAAAAACTGCAATATACGTAAATCCATCAGAGTACACTAAACAATTTATCAGCTTGGGCAGCTATAATAATCCATCCTCACAAATGCTGATAAGTATTAACAGTAAATGCAGCGGAACATAAACATGCACGTGAATACGTCTTGAAGTGCTCCAGCTCGTCTCCTGAAGCTCCAAAGCATCCATATTTGAATTTGTAAATATGCTCGGTCTGACTCGAGCATTATAATAAAACAACGCCCGGATCAGTTTGGTAAACCAGCGTGAGAAAACATACCCAAATGGATTTTCAAGTTATAAAAACCTTTCAAAACAAAGAAATCACGTAAGACCACGCCACAAACAAACACAGACAGGTTTTTACCTTACGATAGCCAAAACATTTCATAGGAAATCCTTTGATATTATAATAGTGTCTAGGATACAAATACTTATTAATCGTAGTCGAAATTGCTACATTAATTAAATTCCAGCATAATAGGTTTACAACTAAAACCGTAAAGACATGTATTGGAGATTGGATTCCACTAATGACAAGGCAACTGTGGTACCGCCATCATAATATACCTTTAGAAATTGTACCGAGGTCAACAAGAACGTACTACACCTCTACTCACAGGATTGGCCTACCCTTTACATGATAGTACCGAATATATCATTACCTCGGTTGCTTTGTAACCTTTACCGAGAGCCCAACAAAATCCATAAAATGAATGCATATCTAGCAAGGTGATGGTACACCCTAATTGGGAGCGATCCACTTCGCCTTACTGCATATCCCATGTTTTAGTCATTCCCGATTGATGAGGCTAGAGGCTACGTTTTACCTTTTAAATTGCAAACCCACTTGTAATACTGACACTGCCCTCTAGGCAGCAATTCAGTTCCAACATTCATCCCTACAAGTTGTTCAGAAAATGAAAAAACCGAAGGACTACTTCTACTACATCCATTTGGCATGACCCACAGGATTAGTAGCAAATAGGCCATGCACTTCAAAACCTCTGTCTTCGATTCCATACTCTTCAAGGTGCCTTCAATACGTTGCTTGAGTTGGATCGAAGTGGTTTTTAGATAATTCATACTTATCTGATCCTGGTCTCTTCGAAACAACATTCAATAGTTTCCGGTAAACTCAACCTCGGTTCTTTCGGAAATAAACAGATAATAGATAGAAGGGGGGATCAAACCATAACCATTTAAGTGGGCGGATCTCCCTATCATTTGTCCTACGAGAACTAGATGAGATTTATACGCACAGTATAACATCATCGAAGACGATTGTGCCGTATAACTCAAATATTTCCCTTGGGTATTTCCAGAGTTACGTTTTGGTCCAGATATGATAGTCGGTTTTATAACTATAAAAAAATCGAACAATTCATCCATAGATTCAATTTGCTAAGGGAAATAACACTGGTTAAGCACAAAGCAACTCTAGGCCTCTTAAATTAATATTTTCATTAATTTAAAAACTACTTGGAAACATTCATATACTTATCTCAACTGTATAAGTATATCTATAAATCATAAGAAATATTTTTATTTCAAATCGCACTTAAATTTGGGTTAAAGCGGAATCATTTAAAATAGAGATAATCATAAACTCAAACACTATTCTTTCGGTGTTAAGTAGTGAAAGAATATTCCCTACCACCATAAATTAAGAAGGTCGATTTGGGAAAATCAAATCTCTATTATAAATAACTCTTTTATAAAATTCCTTTTTATAAATATGAGCTGAAAATTCATTTATGAAATTTCTTCCATAAAATATTATTTATAAATTCTTTTATAAATATTTAAACATAATTTCAACTTCTTTTTCATAAATCCCAAAATTTGTTTAACTACTCCATTATAAAATCCCATATATATTTCTAAACTCTTTTCTAAACCTCCTTTTATAATATATCATTTATAAACTCATTTGATAAATTTCCAACTTCTTTACATCTCATTTATGAACACCAAGTTCATTTAAAAAAAATTATTTTTATAATTTTCGAAATATAATTTCAAACCCCTTTTTACGACAAAACTCTAAATATAGAACAAATCCCAAATTATAATTATAAAACTCGTATAGTTTTCATAAATTTTCTATAAATTTCCAAATGGAATTTAATTTCCCCTTTCCAATTATATTACTTCAAAACCATTCTTTTATTTTATAAAACACTTTTTATAAATATGTTCTCCACTTATAATATAATGTTTATAAATCTAGAACGTTTTATAAAAACAATTCAATATTATTATTTCAAATATTTCAATGTTCTTTAAACCCGCAAAATTTCTTTTTGTTATAAAGATAATCCTTTTTAAATTTTCTTTTAAAACTAAATATTTATCATTATAATATTTTCTATAAAAATCAACACTTCAAGAGTAATTAATTTAAAACATTTACCTAAATGTAAATATTACAAGAATAAATAAAGAAATTTGGAATAGAATAGAAAAGTTTTGAAAACACATTTAAATTTAAATATAAAAAAATTAGGTCGGATTTAAAACATTTTCCAAATCGAAAAACAATTCCAAAATCAAACAGCACTTAACAGTATTTCCAAAATACTCTATCGAGGCCGATAGTTGCTATAACACTTAACAAACGCTATTACCTCTCTTAACTCTAAAAAGGTTCAATTTTTCACAATGTCGGTGTCACATTCAAAATAGCCAAACAATCAAATTTTAGCATTTAACAAACTAAATCACAGATGTATAACTAAATTAAATGAACAGGTAAATATTTGGGAATTTTAAATCATTACAGTGAGAAATCCGAATTTCTCGACAAATTTTCCTACATTTTAATTTTAAATGCCTATTGCTTGTAAAAATGACATTTTAATTAAACAACCAATAATTTCAACCGAGAACAAATAATAAATTTAGTCCACTATAAAATAAACTAATTTGTCCAAAGAGGTGAGTTATACTCACCGAAATTTCAGTTGGCACCGAAGCATTCCGGTTTGGACTAAATTCGAATGACGTCCGATTTTAGCTCAAATTTCAACTTTCTCCAAATTCACCCAAACTACTTCCATCGCTTAACTTTCCTCATTATAAACGCAACGCAAAAAGTTTCATCTCTATTGGATTTCGTATGAACAAGTTGTTTGATTTATAATTTGATGATTTTTAAATTATATTTAAATCCACTAATCACATTTATATTTAAACTAATTACCCTCTTACATAATTAATCCTTCTTCCTCAAAATGAAATCGGTTCCCGCTCTAATCCTGTAGCCTAACTATCCATGGCCAATTGTTGACTGCCCAAAACCTCCTCCTTTCCTCCACGAACCACCACGCGACCACCGCCATTCTTCCCGCCATCACAAGAGCTACCCGACCCTCACGACCAAACTATGCCTGCACCTTCTCTAGTAATTGCGAAACCCAGGATCGCGACCTCACTACCCTAACGACGCAACTCCCCCTACATAATCGGAGGCCACAAAATCACCGTCGCAGATGCTAGTCGACCCACTAAACCCGAATACAACCTCAAAATGAGCTAATACTTCCTTGATTTGTTAAGAATCGAAACCCTAGTTTGTTAACCACAACTTGAAACAACTCCTCCACTTATAGAATAGTGGCATGCTCAACTTGAGGCCGTGACCTCCAAAAATCCTACCCATATGTAGATCTAATCTCCAATAACCCAAAGATGCAAGCTTTTATTTTTCTACAGATTTTATTTTCAATTGTTTTTGAATTTTGAGAAGGTAGATCTACTTTTTTTCTTAACTGGCAATGGAACAGCACAAGAATGAAGAGGACAAAGTGATTCCGATTTGGCTAAGGGTTAGTTATATTTGATTTGCAAATTCCAGCATCTCGTCGCACAGATTTCCGTTCGCGTATGGACTCCGAATGACAAAACAAAAAATTACGACCGTGCTCAGAATAGTGATGCGACCTCAAAACATAATAATATACACTAGTATATTGATTTTGAAAAATCACAAAAGCACCATCGTTTGGCGAAAAATCGTCAAACGATAATTTTAAATAATTTCCAAATTAAAAATTATGGATAAATCTAATAAATTAAATTAAAAATACGTCAATAGAAATCGAGTCATAAAAATAATTATTTATTTTCTTATTATTTATTTGAGCCATTTATTATTGCAAATAAATTTTCAGAATGCATTTACCATTATTATTCATTTGTTTAAAATAGTTAAGTAAGACCCTTAAAACATTTAATCAATATTCAATTTAAAAATTCCGATATTTTCAATCCTTATTCAAGTGTTAAATTCATAATTCAAATATTAAATTCTCCAATTCAAAGATAACGAATATTCTATATATTCAAATTCAATCATTAGTTTATTAAAAATCAATTATTGCAATATTTTATTTTAATTAAATATTCAAAATCACATTCTTCTCCCCTTAAGAATTTCGTCCCCAAAATTTCTAAGGTAAGAAAAATTCTCTAAACCCATTAACATTTTAGAATCAATTATTTGAAAATGATTATTAAATTTCTAAGTCTTTACAATTATGAAATTTTTTGGTAGCATCCTTGCATGGCTCGATCGAAAAAACTACAAATCGCCACTACGGGCCCAAACCACAAATGAAAACAAAAGCCAAATGGCCTCCCATATTGGGCATAAAACCATCCAACCAAATAACAATATAAACACATACGTATTGTCAGGCAACAAACTCTACTCACGAAACCAAATGCATCAACTAGCCATTGCTTCCACGAACCTGCATCTCACTTACACATACTATCCAACCAAATAATTCATATCCATAAAATTTCTACAATTTTCAAAAGCCAAACATATATTTTTGTATTTTCCAATATCCAAAAGCAGATAATTGTATTAAAACCCGTATGACGTACATATGTCATGCGTATGCAATATCAAATCCGATCGCTCACTCGATCACACAAATTTCACTTACAAACTAGTATCGCTCACTCGATCACTCTGGTGCGGACTCTAATCCGGTTCCTTGATTAGAAACCTCCATTCTCCTTGCATGGCCGTATACTATGATAGAGAACTGATGTGCACGTAAATGTGCATATTTATACCACCATATTTAATCTATTTAAATTAAATAAATGATCATATTGGGTGTTTTAACTTGTTTAAACCAAAATTCAAATTATTTTAAACTGTCACATATTCATCTTCATTCAAGGGCAAAATGGTCATTTTTTGCATATATTAATTTGAGAAAATTTAATTGGAAATTTCTATATTATTTTGTAGGAATTTGGCTTCATATACAAGTGGTTTCATGAAGATATATGCATGCACAAAGAAGATACAAAGGAATGGAGATGGAAATAATTCAAAGTGATGATCATGGAGGACCCCACTTACCCACCTACCTTAATGTACACTTAGGAGCTGCACATGCTAAAAGGCCATTAAATCTTCATGCACACTTAATTAACGATTATATGATGTTAATGATTACTTGGCCACCACACTTCCTAAGGGTGTATTTTAGGCATTCCCCAAAAAAATGAATTAGGGTTTTAAACTTGTATAAACACCCCTTATCTTCATGTAATTAGCCTCTTTTCTTTGGTCTCTCTTTTAGGCTCTCTTCTCTTAGCTCTTCTCTTAATTTAGGAAAATAAAATGAGAGCTCTCTTTCTTTTCATGGCTACTTAGCCATTTTTATTGCATGTAAATTTTCTTTTCTTTCTTATGCAATTTAATACATGCTCTTTTCTTTTACATGCTTCTTTTCCTTACTTGCTAGTAGTTAGTTTATCTTTCATGCAAGTAGAGTATATTTTATTTTATGCAAGTAGATTAGTTTTGCTTTTCATTTTGCTCTCGTCTTCCTCTTATTTGTTTAATGTTGCATGCTACAATTATTGATTTGATAACAAAAATGAGAGGCTAAACCCCTTCAATTTAGCGGTAATGAAGCTCTCTAATTATGTAGCTTCAATATAACTTGTTAATTTTGATCTCTTTTGTGCTTAAATGAATGTTGATGTGATTTATTGTTTCATATTGAATTTGATAGTCTATGTTGTTCATAACAAATAGGATATGCTTAAAAAATCATAAACAATAATTACCTCTTCATCTACATATGATGATGGTAATGAAGTGAATGTTGAAATTAAAATTTGATGGCTTATATTTCTAAACAATAGTTAATAGGCTATGCTTAAAATAGATTTCATTTTCAACTTGTTGTCATTTTTCATGAGAGTTAAAAGTTGTTTAAGGGGTGTGTTATAGTTTGATGACTTATGTTGAGCTAATTAATAGCACAAATAGGCTATACTTATGATAAACACATCAATTAAACTAACAAATGACCAAAAAGAGGGATCATAATTTCATGTTTGTTGAACTATATGATCTAGAGAGTGGAATTATCTCTAAATTGTCATTTAACTCTCATATTTTTATCAAATTTCTTTTGTTTGTTAGTTAGTTTATTTACATTTTTAGTTCACACTCTTCAAATATTTGGTTTAATTTGATTGAATAGAAAATTTTAAAATCAATAACTCCCTGCGGATCGACCCGTACTCGCCACGTACTAACAATTGTATGCCGTGCTCTTGCTGTTAAATTTAATTTGAAATTTATCGACGATTTTCTAAACTGATAGAAAATTCGTCGTTAAACAAGAACTTTAGAACTAATCAAAAATCTATGTCAAGTGTTCGTCGTCAAGAATCAAACGAAAAATCCTAACGCGGACCGGTGTAAATCCCCTCGAATTCATGCACTCGAACGAGATCAAACAGTTATGCGAATAAAAGGATCAACTACCTCTTACGTACTTATTCCAATTGGTTTCTAAATCTAACTAATTCATTTTTTTCATATTAACTATTTTCATAGAATCTTTCCTTTAATTCCAAATCATCTACTTTATAACACCTCCTTAAACCCTTACTTAAGCTCATACACATCCTACAATTACACTTATGCTTCACTAATCACTTTACAAATTTAAGTCTATATTCATATAACACTCTTCTATATCCTACGAGTATATATGCATATTCAGATTTGTTTACTTATCCAAAATGCCTAACAGATTTAAAATTTGTTTTACTTACTATTTCTCATATTCTTAAGTTCTAAAAACTTATTTCCTTATATTTTCCCAAAACACTTAGCTTAAAATTTTCAATTAACCTAGAAGTTTCTGACGGTCCAAAATCATCGAATATTCCATTTCATTTTTAGTAAATGAAACTATCACTCAACACATCAAAATGAGATACATCAACTAAAATATTCTAATTGATAGGATACAAGAGTCTATATGATCACTTAACTGAAAATTTAAGAATTAAACACCCGGTTTTTATTTCAAATCATTTTGTAATAATAATATACATATCCCTTTTGTTAATATCAAATCATACTTTTTGAAATTTTAAACAGATTTGTTTTACCAAAACAAAACTGCTATGGTAAACCACTATGGTAACAATTCGTCACTTAGAAACTTGAAAATGAATACTGATGATGTTGCAGTCATCAACAGAATTATTTTCCAGCGACTAAAGTGAGTTCATTGCTTTTTATCTCCTTTAAAATCCCTTTTAAAACATTTCTGGTCAAAAATACTTCCAAAATAATACTATTATTGCTTTCTCCAAATCTTTGAAAACAATTTTCAAACACCATGATTTAAATTCTCAATTTCTCAATTTAAATCTTTTTTTAATTTAAAAGTTTATCCTTGAAAATTAAACTTATTTAAAGTTACTTCTCATAAAACATTTCACTAATGTTTATCTTGCTAAGTTTATAACCAACATCTTAATTAAATTAAGTTTTGACTTCTAACCCAACCAATTCATCGAACATCTTATAGTCAAACTGTGAAAATGAATTCACAAGGTGTTCGTATTCTATTTATCTAAACAATAAATGCTCCTAAACTACCTAAGCGCAAAAAATAAACAATAAATGGCGATAATTGAATATTATCATTTCCTAAAACCAAACGCACCCTATGTAACTATAATAATTTCTGAAAAATTATTCTTTCATATATAAAATATAATCTACGTAAAATTATTTCATTTACCCAATTTCAAAACAATATTGTGTCGGTTTACCTTGTTCAAGTGTTTAGAAATCCCAATCGATATAGTTGTTCCTTTTGTATTGACCAGAATTCATAACCACTCAACCGATAAATCAACACAATATAAAATATTTTTATATCACTAACAAGTACGCACTTATATATACATTAAGACTCATCTTAGGGTCTCGCTTATCCTATCTTAAATGAGTTAATCCCCACGAAGCCTAGGTGTTCGCTCAACCTAAGCTCTAATACCACATGTAACGACCCGCCTTTTCAATCCTCAAAAGTAGACACTAATACGTCCACGATATCCACATGTCGAATAACCAAGTGCCGGAAAGACAGATTGTTAGGGGAAAGAAAGAAGAAAGAAGACAAGAAGAAACTAAGCAACAGAAAATATAACAACGTAATGAGTAATCTATAATACAATAATGATCTTTACAAAAGAAAAACTGTAACATACATACATCTATCAGAGTACATTGAACAATTTATCCGCCTGGATAGTTATAACAACTTGTCCTCACAAATGATGAAAAGTATAAACAGTAAATGCAACAAAAAATAAACATGTACGTGAATACGTCTTGAAGTCCTCCGGCTCGTCTCTTGAAGCTCCAAAGAACCCATATCTGAATTGTAAATATGCTCAGTCTGACCCGAGCATTATAAGAAAATAATGCCAGAATCAGTCTATTAAACCAGCATGAGAAAACACACCCAAATGGATTTTAAAGTTATACAAATCTTTCAAAACAAAGGTATCTCATAAGACCATGTCACACATAAACACAGATAGGTTTTTACCTTACGATACCCAAAACATTTCATAGGAAATCCTCTGATATTATAATTGTGTCTAGGATACAAATACTTCTTAATCATAGTTGATATTGTTACATTAATTATATTCCAGCATAATAGGTTTAAACTAAAACCATAAAGGCATGTATTGGAGATTGGATTTCATCAATGACATGGTTACTGGGGTACCGCTTGTCACAGTACACCTCTAGAAAAATGTAACAAGGTCAACAAGAACCTCTTGCACCCCTGCTCACAGGACCGGCCTTTCCCTTACTGGATAGTACCAAATATATCATCACTCTTGTTGCTTTGCACCCTTTACCGAGAGCTCTAACAAATCCATAAAATGAATGCATACCTAGAAAGGTGATGATACACCCTAATTGGGAGCAACCCACTTAGCACTGCTATATATCCCCTGTTTTAGTCATTCTCGATTGATGAGGCTAGAGGCTACATTTTACCTTTTAAATAGCAAACCCACTTGGAATACTAATGCTGCCCTCTAGGCAGCAATGCAGTGCCAGCATTCGTCCATACAAGTTGTTCAGGATATGAACAAATCGAAGGGACTACTTCTACTACATCCATTTGGCATGACCCACAGGATTAGTAGAAAATAGCCCTTGAAAAGCTCTGTCTTAGATTTCATACTCTTCAAGATGTCTTCAATACGTCGCTTGAGTTGGATCGAAGTGTTTTTCAGATAATTCATACTTATCAGATCATAGTCTCTTTGAAACAACATTTGATAGTTTCCGGTAAACTCAACCCCGGTTCTTTCAAAAATAACCAGACAATATACATAAGCGGGGATCACCATCTAGCCATTTAAGTGGACGGATTTCCCTATTGTTTGTCCTAGGAGAACTAGATGAGATTTATACGCACAGTATAGCATCATCGAAGATAACTATGCCATATAATTCACGTATTTCCCCTAGATATTTCCGACGTTACATTTTAGTCCAGATTTGGTAGTTGACTATTTAACTATCAAAAAAATCAAACAATTCATCCATAGATTTACTTTCCTAAGGGAAATAACACTAATTAAGCACAAAGAGGCTCTAGGCCTCTTAAATTAATCTTTTCATTAATTTAAAAACTACTTTGAAACATTCATATACTTATCTCAACGGTATAAATATATCTATAAATCCTAAGAAAGATTTTTATTTCAAATTGCACTTAAATTTTCGTTATAGCAAAATCATAACAATAGAGATAATCATAACCTCAAACGCTATTCTTTCATTGTTAAGTAGGGAGAGAATATTCCCTACCACCATAAATTAAGAAGGCCGATTCGAGGAAATCAAATTCTATTATAAATAACTCTTTTATAAAATTTATTTTTATAAATATGAGCTGAAAATTCATTTATGAAATTTATTCCATAAAATATTATTTATAAATTCTTTTATAAATATTTAAACATAATTACAACTTCTTTTTCATAAATCACTAAATTTGTTTAACTAACTCCTTTATAAAATCCCCTATATTATTTGCAAACTCTTTTCTAAACCTTCTTTTATAAAATATCATTCAAACTTATTTGATAAATTTCCAAATTCTTTGCATCTCTTTTATAAACACCAAGTTCATTTAAATAAATTCTTTTTATAATTTCCTAAATATAATTTCAAACCGCATTTAAAAACAAAACTCTAAATATAAAACAAATCCCAAAATATAATTATAAAACTCGTATAGTTTTCATAAATTTTCAACAAATTTCCAAATGAAATTTATTTTCCCCTTTCCAAAATGATATTAATTTCGTTTTTATAAGATATTACTTCAAAACCATTCTTTTAGTTTATAAAACACTTTTTTATAAATCTACAATATTTTATAAAAACAATTCACAAATATTATTTCAAATATTTCAATCTTCTATAAACCTGCAAATTCTTTTTTTGATAAAGATATTTTTTAAATTTTCTTTTAAAAATAAATATGTATTATTATAACATTTTCTATAAAAACCGATACTTCAAAAATAAGTAGTTAAAACATTTACTTAAATGTAAATATTATAAGAATAAATAAAGAAATTTGGAATAGAATAGAAAAGTTTTAAAAATGCATTCAAATATAAATATCAAATAAATTCACAATAGGTTGGATTTAAAACATTTTCCAGGTCTAAAAAGATTTCCAAAATCAAACAACACTTAACAGTATTTCCAAAATACTATATCGAGGTCGATAGTTGCCATAGCACTTAACAAATGCCATTACCTCTCTTAGCTCTAAAAAAGTTCAGTATTTCACAACGTCCGTGTCACATTCAAAATAGCCAAACAGTCAAATTCTACATTTAACAAACTAAATCACAGATGTATAACTGAAATAAATGAACAGGTAAATAACTGGGAATTTTAAATCACTACGGTGAGAAATTCAGATTTCTCGACAAATTTTCCTGTATCTCAATTTTAAATGCCTATTAGTTGTAAAAGCAAACATTTTAACAAAACAACCAATAATTTCAACCAAGCACAAATATAAAATTTAATCTACTATAAAAAAAACTAATTTATCCAAAGAGGTAAGTTATACTATACGAAATTTCAATTGGCACCGAAGGGTTCGGGTTTGGACTAAAATCGAACGACGTCCGATTTTAGCCCAAATTTAACTTGCTCCAAATTCACGCAAACCAGTTCCATGTAACTTTCCTCATTAAAAATGCAACGCAAAAAGTTTCATCTCTATCGGACCTCGTATGAACAAGTTATTCGTTTTGTAAGTTGACGATTTTTAAATTATATTTAAATCCACTAACCACATTTATATTTAAACTAATTACCCTCTTATATAATTAATCCTTTTTCCTCAAAGTGAAATTAGTTCCTGCTCTAATCCTATAGCCTAACCATCCATGGCCGATCGTTGATTGCCCAAAACCTCCTCCATCCCTCAACGAACGACCACGCGAACACCGCCATTCTTCCTGCCATCGCAAGAGCTACCCGACCCTCCCCACCAAACTGCACCTGAACCTCCCCTAGTAATCGTGACAACTAGGATCATGACCTCCCCGCCTTAACGATGCAACTCCCCCTACATGATCGAAAGCCACCAAATCGTCGCCATAGATGCTAGTCGACCTACTAAACCCGAATACAACCTCAAAATGAGCTAATTCTTCCTTGATTTGTTAAAAATCGAAACCCTAGTTTGTTAACCACCACTTGAAACTGCTCCTCCACTTATAGAACAACGACAAGCTCAACTTGAGGCCGTGACCTCCAAAAATCTTACCCATATGTAGATCTAATCTCCAATAACCCAAAGAGGCAAGCTTTTATTTTTTTAGATTTTACTTCCAATTGTTTTTGAATTTTGAAAAGGTTGATCTACTTTTATTTCTAACTGGCAATGGAATAGTACAAGAAAGAAGAGGAAATAGAAGTTCTGATTTGGCTAAAGGTTTAGTTATATTTGATTTGCAAATTCCAGCATCTTGCCGCACAGATTTCCTTTCGCGTATGGACTCCGAATGAGAAAAAAAAATCATGGCCACGCTTAGAATAGCGGCGTGATCTCAAAATAATATAATATGCACTATTTATTGCTTTTAAAAAATCACTACCGCTTGGTGAATAATCGTCAAACGATAATTTTAAATAGTTTCCAAATTAAAAATTATGGATAAATCAAATAAATTAAATTAAAAATACGTCAATAAAAATCGAATCGTAAAAATAATAACTTATTTTCTTATATGAACCATTTATTACTGCAAATAAATTTTTAGAATGCATTTACCGTTATTATTCATTTATTTAAAATAGTTAAATAAGACCCTTAAAACATTTAGTCAATATTCGATTCAAAAATTCTGATATTTCCAATCCTTATTCAAGTGTTAAATTCATAATTCAAATATCAAATTCTCTAATTCAAAGATAATGAATAATTTATATATTCAAATTTAAGTGATTAATTTATTAATAATGAATTATTACAATATTTTATTTTAATTAAATATTCAAAATCCAATGACCGAAATTCCGGGTTGTTACAGTTACGTTTTGGCCAAATTTGATAGTTGGTTATTTAACTACCAAATAATAACAATCAAACAACGAATATTTAATTCCATGTGGGATCTAATAAGCCTCCATTTAATTATTCTTTTCATAATCAAATCACTTTCACATCTTTGATTCAAAATACCTTTACAAAAGATATTATTTACAAACCTCTTATATTCCTTTAATATTTGGAAAACATTCATATACTTACCTTAGCGGTATAAGTATATTACCAAAACATTATGCTTTCAATACTTAGAAAATATATCCATATACTTATATCATCGGTGTAAGTATATTTACAAAACTTAAGGGTGGTTTCCTCTTTCCAATTTCCTTTATAAAACTCCCTTATAAAACTCTAAAATGATTTATAATTTCCTTTACAAAATATCATTTGTAAATCTCTTTTTAATAAATCCTTTCACAAAATAAAACCCTTTTATAAAACAATTTATCCTTTATAAACACCCTTTACAAATCCCCAAACTCAGTTTATAAAACTTCCTTTACAATCTCTAAATGATTTATAAACCCTTTCTATTTATAAAATTCTTTCAAAAATCTTCCTGTAACACCCCGTAAAATGAACCAAAAATAAATGGATTAAATTGAATTAAATGTGAAAAGATAGAATATGGAAATTTTATAAACGTTGTAATTTGACCACGAAAGTTATTCCGTTTCATTCGTGGTGAAATTCCGATCTGTTTCCATATATACTATGCTAAAAACAGAGCTCAAACGAAGAGGTTATGAGTGTTTGAAGTTTTTAGATTTAAATTGATTGAGCTTGAATTCAAATTTAAATAAGGATCTAAATTTAAGATTTGAGTTTTAAAAATTAGCTTAAGGGCTAAGTAAACATTAATTAACATTTAATGTTAAAGTTGAGAAAGGGAAAGAAATTAATTGACAAAGCGACGGAATCAATTATTACCCAAAATAATCAACCACTCGACACCCTCACTATGATAGCGGTCGACCGGTAGGTAAGAGGCAGTCGACCGGTCGGAGCCAATTTCTAGCAGTGGTGGCTAGGGTTTGAAGGGTCTGTTCGTCTAGATTTATTCATTCCTCACCTACTTCCATCATACGGTTCTTGTGCGTTTCAACCCCTATAAATAGAATCCTATCCTCTCCACTTTTTATTCATATTATTTTGGGGAACATAACGAAATTCTTCCAATGCTATCTCTTTAATCAGATTCATAAAATCCGTAGAGAATTCAGGTAAGATTTCAACTTATTTCTTATTTGTTTCTTCTTCCTCCAATCTATTCTTATCCTATTCTTCTCCACTTATTCCGAATCTAATGAATATATATACCTCTTCACTATTGTTAGTATATATATCAAGAGAGAGAGATTCACTACAAATCCATTTAAGTGAAGCTAAGGCTAATCTGTGAGTGGAAACCTTAGTATTTCTTTTTCAGTAATTTTTTATGTATTTCTTTTTTGATTTGAATATGCCTTAGAGATTTTGGGATTTCAAAAATATGATAGATAAAATCCCCAAAATTACTTTTTCTTTTGAAATGTTAATTCTATGTGAATATTCTCGATTAATTACATAAATTTGATGAGATTTGTTTTGTTGTGTAATTTTTAATGATTTCATAATATATTCCACATTTACCTCCTTCTGTGATTCAAATTTGTGATTCTCCAATAAAATAAGAGTTTAGATTACGAATTTTATTCGTAGTTTACACCACTTCTTCCACACAAATTTCCTTCTTATCAATTTCTTTGTAAAGAAGGAGTCAATTAGAATATGAGATTTAGATTGCAATCCTTATTGTTTAGTATATTCCATTTTACTAATGTAATAAATTGAGTTTCTAATTTATTTACAAGTTCGTTATTAAAGTTTTGGTTATGAATAATTATTCCCTGTTTGGATATTGAAATCCCTTATTTTGATATGTTGGAATCTTGCGAATTGAAGAAAAAGGACTTGTAATAGTATTTGGTTAGAGAATTGACATTTAATGCTAGTTTAGGACGTAAAATCTATGCGTTTAGAACTTATTAGGCGCGAATATTTATTAATCTCTATTTATGTAATTAACGTATAATTATTGCGTATATGGCGTAGTTACTTAGGCATTTATTTTCATTTATTCTCCCTCATTAGGAAGATAATTGATTGGTAGGAGAAAATAAGAGGAAACTCTTATGTAGCCTAATTATTATTTTAAGGCGTAATAAGAAAGATTCCTTATAAGGCCTTATTCATGAAACGGTGAGATGAGTGTATATATATGGAGAGTAATTGATGTATGGCTAAGTCATGGAATGCGAGGTCAATAGAGTTACATGATAGAAGTCCACCCTTCTCTTTGAGGCTACCAATAGTTGTGTACACTTTTATTGATGTGAGATATCCCTGTGATAAATATTTGTAATGACGCGAGGTTAGTCCAAAATTCCATTGGAGAAATCTACCTAGCTAATCTGGCTACCAGTTCCTACGAATAGTCAGACTAATGTGAGACGTCATTATGAGTATTAGCCATAAGACAAAGGGCTTGCTTTAGAGTCTTGAGGTATTAAGTGGTTGTTTGAGGACCGGCCTACTTTCCCCGATGAAGTATTAAATGCAAGGGGTTACGTTAGGTGGTATCTCAATAAGGAGGTCCACTTTTGGAAATATGTATTAAATAATGAGGTCTGCCTTAATTAAGGTATTAAATGACCAGAGTCTGCCTATATTCCACAAGGAATTATTAAGTGGCCTAAGAGATTCCATACAATGTCATCTAGATAGTACCATTGAGGAGCATGCCTTGGAAATAGGTATTAAATGATTAGGTCTGCCTTAATTAAGGTATTAAATGACTAGAGTCCGCCTATTTTCCAATAAAAGGTATTAAGTGGTTGGACCCGCCTCCTTTTCTTATAAAGAAGTATTAAATAGTTTAATGGTCTATTTTCGTAGACATATTCTTATTTTGAGATATTCTTTTTACTACCAATAGCTTACCTTAGAATGGATCTAAGTTTCCATGGGCCTTTTTTGGGTCAAAATTTAGGCCCGGTTCGGATGGATTGTTGCATTTGGTATCAGAAACTAGATTACCCGATCAATGGGGAAAAAACTACATGTATGAGAGATGTATTTTTTTTTTGAAAAAGTTTTTTCATTTTTTTTTTCAAAATTATATATATATACCCTATTTTCTGGAACATACGCATATACACCAGGCAACACTTTTCTTTTAGTATATAAATACTACCTTAGGAAATCGTTACTAAAGGTTTAACCTATAGATAGCTGATATGGTTAATAATCAATCTTCTTCCGGACAAGGGAACCTTACCCTCTGAAGACCACCTATTCGTGGAATGCCCGAATGGTTTAGACAGTATCTTAGGACCATTGAGCAGATTCCTATTCCTCCAGCTACACCGGTAGCTCCCACTACTCCGCCCGTTGATGCAGCACCCCGTCTTATCGACCTTCCTAAGTTGTGTAAGGACTTTCTCAATATTGGAAGGAAGAAATAATTTGGAAATGAAGTATAATCGGAAGCTAAAGCTTGGGTTAGTAACTGTGAGAAGATATTTAGAGAGCTTGGTTGAGATGATCAGCTAAGAAGAAGTATAACAGCTTGGCACCTCAAGGAAGAAGCCTTGAGTTGGTGGAACTTTATTACTGATGAGCACCCTGGAAGGATATTCTCTTGGGATGAATTCAAGGATAGATTTGAGATGAGATTCATGTCTAGGGCAGAGGTTGGCTTGCAATTGGAAAAGTTCATTCAGCCGAGACAAAGGAGATTCTACCCTTAAGGAGTACATAGCTAGGTTTACCGAATTGGCTAAATTCGAGATAAGCCTAATAGACACACCTACGAAAAAAGCCATGAAGTTCGTGAAGGGCTTAAATTCCCCGGTAAGAGAAATGTTGCTGACCCAAGTACCTATTGGGGCCATGTATGAGATGTTGGTAGAAATGGTAATGCACCACATAGCAAATGAGGAAGATAAGAGAATAGAGAAGGAGAAGTTTGCACCGACCCAAAAGCAAGGAGGGTCCAAGAAAGGGATCTTTTGGGCCAATAAGAAGTCGAATGGGAAGTTTAAGAAGGATGGGAAGGTGTGTAAGAAATGCTAAAAGAAGGGTCATGAAGTTAAAGACTGTAAGGTGAGTCCAATGAAGGAAGCCTTTAAAGGTAGGTGCTTTAACTACCACGAGGAAGGGCATCATAAGAATCAGTGTCCCAAGATGGTTAAGGAAGGATCAAGCAAACAAGCCTACATTGTTGAAGTCGTCCTTATTTATAGTAAGCCACCAAGAGACCAAGGAAAAGTATAACTCTTATTCTTGGGGCTACTATTCGTACCCTATTTGATTCAGGGGTATCACATTCCTTTATAGCTTGGGATGTAGTAAATTTCTTAAACCTTCAAACCTAGATGGTCAACAGGCTAATAGAGGTTTCCAATCCCATTGGAGGTTCGACCCATCTTTCTCTTATTTGCAAAGACCCGGTGTTAGACATATGCGACATTGATTTCATATATACTGCGTACGTTCTAAATTTCTTGGGGTATGGGCTTACCTTGGGTATGGATTGGTTGTCATATTATGCAGCCATTCTTGACTGCGATAAGAGGGCGGTATGATTTAGTAGTTATGGAGGTTGTAACCTAGTAGCTCTTTGTACACCCGAAGATTTAGTTGAGTTAAGCCATTTATACTCACTAAGTCTATCTATTGTTGGGGAGCCATCTTCTGTACCCGTAGTTTGTGAATGGGTTGATGTCTTCGAGGAGGTCTCGGGTCTCCCACCCCATAGGAGATTGAGTTCCGAATCGATTTGGAGAAGGACGCAAGGCCCGTCGCTCTGCCTTTGAGACATACGACCCCTAAAGGAAGAAGGGAATTGGATAAGAAAATCTCAGAGCTATTGAAGAAAGGATTCATTCGTAGGAGTACTTCTGAATGAAGGCCACATATTCTTTATGCCACTAAGGCAGAAGGTTCTTTGAGGCTTTGCGTCGATTATAGAGAGTTGAACAAGTTGACAAGGAAGAATAGGTACCCTCTACCAAGAATAGATGAGTTGTTCGACCAATTTGTAGGAGCTAAAGTCTTTTCCCAATTAGACTTAGCAACAGGATTCCACCAGTTAGGATTACAGAGGAAAGCAAGCCGAAGACTGCATTTCGTACTGTAGATGGGCTCTATGAGTGGGAAGTAATTCCTTTTGGACTGACGAATGCCCCAACATGCTTTGTGGATTTGATGAGTAGAGCATTTAGATGGCAACTTAATAAATTTATCGTGGTGTTTGTTGATGATATCTTGGTTTTCACCAAAGGCAAGAAGGAGCATGAGGACCTCCTTAGGGAGGTATTGGAGACCTTGAAAAGAAACCAACTCAAACCCAAGTTTTCTAAATTCCACGTTTGGAAAAATGAAGTTATGTTCCTTGGACATATTATTTCAAAACAAGGATTGGCTATGGACCCTGCTAAAGTGGAAGTTGTCCAAGGATAGAAGACTCCTAGTAATGCATTAGAGGTTAGGAGTTTTCTAAGGTTAGTAGGCTACTATAGGAAGTTCATTAAGAACTTTGCACAAATAGCAGCAATTGACTAAGAAGAATCTAATTTTTATTTGGGATGATAAACGCACTAAGGCATTTGAGAAGCTTAAGGAGTCATTGACCAGTGCACCTATGATCTCTATTCCAGATGGAACCTGTTTGCAACCAAATTAGGCACAAGCACCCAAGTATAGATTTATGTAGCGAAGTAAACGAATAAAGTAAAATTAAAACGGAGGAATAGAATAAACTAACAGACAAATCAGAATAATAATCAAGAACACAGAAATTTATAGTGGTTCGGCGTTGTATGCCTACCTCCACTTTGAAGATTATCTTTATTTGATTCACTAACAGTTTGATTACAGTAGCAAGCAGGAAGAAGTAAGAGAAAACTTGATTACAATAAAGGCTAATGTAACCAGCAGCATAAAGATCCTCAGAATGACCCCCTAGGCCAATATTTATAGGTGAAGGTGACTACCAATCTCTCTGAAACTTCGGCTATAGGACCTTCTAATCCATATGGGCCTACCATAACGGCCGTTAGGCCCAAATACTAATGAAGACGGACGGTATCGTTCCCTTCATTGGTCGATTCTGGGGCAGCGATCCCTATGGTGGCTTCTTCATACTTAGTTATGTTGGCTCTTCAAATATCAAGTCATTTGAACTAATGGAGCTCATGATATGGATTGATCTTTGGTTCAACTCCACTTTCTTTGGCCTTTTGACATGCAATCCCTAGGCTAGGTTTCCTGGGGTCCATATACCTTGCTCTTTAAATCTCAACTAGCTTGGACCTTTAGATCCCAAAATATTGATTGCCGAAGGCAAGAGTGCACTTAGTTTCTGGCATATGCCGATCCCTTCTTGGTGGACTCAAGTATACCGATTCCTTGCTAACTATCAAGCCGTAGCGATCCCTCTTATAAGCTATGCCGATCCCTTTCTTATGAGTTGAAGCATGCCTTCCTAAGTCAATAAGCCATGCCAATCCATCTACCTTCTTTTATGCTAAACCCTCTTTTGCTTCGATCATGCCGACCCCATGCCTATCCCATCATGCCGATCCCTTGTTTGTCCAAGCTAAAGTCCATATTTCAAGCATCCTGCATCATTTATCTACCAATTTTCTAGGACCTACAACCATTTCTCCATGGTCATTGATCTTGATAGCAGTGGAATCTATCTTGTGCAATCAGTTCGATATAGCTGGATCAGAATATCGGGTAATATTTGCCCCCTAAAGTACGTCTTGTGAGTAGCATGACGTGCTTTGAATTAAAACAAGTCTGAATTGTTGAAAAGAGGTTCTTTGGCTTTCTGAATGATTGCCACTCCTTTGTCAAATTGTTTTTCCAAGCCATTGAATTCTTCATTGATTGCCATGACGTTTGGCCGATTTCCAATAATATAAATCCAGTGCCATATTCTGTTAACATATATAAATCCAGTTATGAATGACTTATAAACTTGTTTTATTATCTGGTCCAGCCTTGAACTTGAAAGTTTAAGGTTTGATTTCACTTTCTGCTGGTTTCAAAAAGTTGAACTTTTAAACTGCTCTCGTGCATATTCATATACACGTTTCTGTTGTTGGCTCCCAGACATGTTCGAACGCTCACGGGTCGTTGCCAATTTCTATAATATTTTGTAAGTTCATGTTTACAACCAAACCTTCACAATTATTTTTTCCCTTCTTTTTTTCTTTTTGTTATCATCTATAGGGACCGGCATTCATTATGTCGATCCATCTTTGTAGCTATGCAAATAGGGATCAATAGGTTTCAATGCCGACCCCTCTCCACTTATGACTCGTTCAATTGTCCTTGCAACCGAACCCTCTCCCACACGTACATGCATATATAAGCCTTTCCTTTCTCCCTTCCTTACCTTTTCATTTACACGCCTTCACACTAAAACTTCCAAACGAACCCAAGCTCTTCAAACTTCGGTCTTAAATCCAACCACAACTCCAGCTAACCCTTATACTTGCTTTTCCTTCGTCTTTGATTCAATAACCCCCAAACACTCATCCTATCTTAATTCGAACCTCCATATTTCTATATAGGTATGATTTCATAATACCTCTTTTAATTATAAGATCAAGTTACCAACCCCAAGTTGTTAGTGAGTGTTTAATGTGGTGATGGCGAATGATCTTGGCGAGGTGGACTATTTCTGATATAGGGGTTTGGTGGGTTGAATTGAGTGTAGGAATAGGAGAGGAAGAAGAGAGATGATTGTTCAGCGAAGGACCTTGGTGGAGGAGGAGTTAGGAATGGAGAAATGTAGGGGTCGGTTTATGACAAGATTGCAGTGACAGGAATCGACGAGTTAGGGTTCAGTTGTTTAGTTAATTTGTTGAGGAAAAGGATCGGTGAGGAAGGTTTGGAGAGAGGGATCGGTAAGGAAGGTTAGGAGAAAGGGATCAGTGATTGTGGTCAAGGATAGGGATCGGTAGGGAGCTCTTGGGAAAGGGATCGGTAGGGAGCTCTTGGGGAAGGGATCGGTAGTGGACACTAGGGATCAGCATATACCTTGTAAACTAATCCAACTTAATTTGTTCGAACAACCACTACCAGTTTGCCTTGCTGACCTTGAACATATGATGACAATGGACAATCTAACATGCATACTTAAACTATCAAACTTGAGATTGAAAATCAAATTTCTGGAATTTTCAATATGGACTAAGTGACAAACTTGCAAATGAACTTAAGTAACAAACTTCATACTTTGATATGCCGATAGTCGATCCGAAAGCTTTCGTAGCCGATCAATTTTCTTGCCAGTTGAGACAGTCAATGATGACGGTCTCTCTGGATAAAACTCCCAAGTCTCGTCGTTTTTTTCTTCTAATTTCACATTGTTTATATCTATAATATACTGCACTACACTACAATAGTTCACACCTAGCACGAGGGGAACATGTTATTTTTTCTAATATCAATTATCTGCTGAGTATATGTAACGAATCAGATTTTCGACCCTAAAAAATCGATACTAATACGTCCATTGTATCACATGCCGAGCAATCGAATGCCGGAAGACCCGATTGTTACGGAAAAAGAAAGAAGGAAGAAGATAAGAAGAAAACTAAACAACACAGAATCTCACAACGGAATGAATAATCTATAATATACCATAAATCTTTACACAAAAACAAAACTTTAATATGTGTATATACAAACATCAATCAGAGTATACTAACCTATTTCAGCCTGGACAGTAATAATAGCCTGTCCTCACAATTGCTGATAAACACAACAAT
Source organism: Allium fistulosum (assembly GCA_030737815.1). Lineage (NCBI taxonomy): Eukaryota > Viridiplantae > Streptophyta > Magnoliopsida > Asparagales > Amaryllidaceae > Allium > Allium fistulosum. The sequence goes on along the minus strand of CM060902.1, from coordinate 367,809,334 downwards.
GAATACATCGAAAAATAACCAACTACGTGAATACGTCTCTAGGCCTCCAACTCGTCTTCTGAAGATCCAAGCATCCAAACCAATCTGTAATATGCTCGGTCTGACCCGAGCATTATAATAAAATAACACCCGAGTCAGTCTGGAAAACCAGCGTGAGAAATCACTCCCAACTGGATTTTTAACTTATATAAAAATCTTTGAAATCAAGGGTATCTCGTAAGACCACGCCGCACATAAAAACAAACGTGTTTTTAACTTACGATAACCAAAACATTTTATATCAAAATCAAGTGATATTATCATAGCGTCTAGGTTTAAAGTAAATAGATAAAATAGCTAAAATGCTTGCATCTCACATTCCAACATATTTGGTATAAACTAAAACCGTAAAGCTCGTATTGGAGAATAGATTCCAACTAATGACTGGGCTATTGGGGTACCGCCTGTCACAGTACACCTCTAGAAAAATATACCGAGATCGTACCTAACCACCCCTGGCAACACAAGATCGGTCTACCCCTGAATTTGGAAATATGAACGGTCATCTAGAAAGGCGATGACATACCCTAATGGGTCCGACCCACATAGCCCTGCTACATCTTCCCTGTTTTAGTCATTCCTGGTTTATGAGACTTGAGGCTACGATTACCTTTAAGAACATTTATACTTAGAATGCTCATTGCCCTCCAATGATAATGTGCCGATAAACATTCATCCATACAAGTCCATTGTAACAACCCATAAATTTTAACAAATATTTTAATTGAATTTATTTGAAACTTTTATTTTTAAATCATTTAAAATTGAAATTTGGAATTTTCTAATGTAATTTTGGATTTTGGTTATAATTTAATTTCCAAATATAATAAAATAATGATTTTATGAAAATTTTATATTTTGGTCAACTTTGATCAAATTTTGACTTTCAGTTGAAATTTTAAATTTGAATTTTAAATTTCCAATCTTTTTCTTTTAAGCTGAATTTGATTCCGATATTCGTTCTGCTTTTCGTTTTGTTAAATTCTGTTTTATACTTTTTAAAATCTGATGAAATTCAGCGTTTTACACGAAATTATTTTCAGTATTTTATTGTCTATTTTTCTATGTATATTTTCTATTTTATTTGGTTTGGATTTTGATTTTTGTTTGAGTTTGAGTTTGTTTTGTTTTGGGCTTGACAAATGGGCTTGGAAATCCCAAGAGACTTATGTTTTCGTTCTTTAAATAAATGGATGCCTTTTCCTTTTCCTTGCCTTAGCCGTACATATCACTTTGCATTCCCATCTCTTTCTCATTTCATTTCCTAACAAAGCAAATTACAGTAGGTAAATTCATGGCATCCTCTTCTCTTTCTTTTTCTCTTTTCTTTTTCTTTTGTTCTTATGCTATGTTCGGCAATCATCCCATCCTTTTGCCGACCATCTCCATCACTTCACCACCACCATGACCGGCCATTATCTCCCCATCACCATCCCTATGCCATGCCGTGACCATTGATCCAAATCCATCACCAAAACAAGATTGAAACTATAGCCGAACTCCTCTAGATCACCTCTTCCTCTTTACCAGCCTCGTCCACCCCCTTGTTCACCACCTTCCATCCCTTTGGCCGTGACCATCTCCTTGCCAAAGCCTTCATTTCAGACGTGCCTTGACCCATAGCACCTTATGACCGAACCCAAAGCGACCATGTGGCCGAACCATGTTGCTAGGCCGAACCCAAAGTACACATGACCTTTCACTTGCCTTGCCCTTTTACCTTCCAAATGACTTTTGCTTTGCCAACCCTTCACCTACCTCATAGCCGTACCTTATGCTTGACCATAGCCGAGCCTTGTAGCATTTTTAATCCATCCATAGTCGTGCATAGTTGCCTCAAAACCAAGGTGGCCGAACCCAATCTCATGTGTCTAGCCAATTTGCAAAGTGGCCGAGCCCACTTGCCTTGGTGGAGGCTACTTTGCTTCATTTTGATTCATATTTATACATTGTTTTGATTTATTTTCTTGTGTTGAATATGTACTTATATATATATTCTATTTTTATTTGTTACAAGATTTGGATTTGGGTGCTACTTCTCCTCTAATCTGATTCGTGCTTTGTCATGCTTTTTCGGAGTTTATTCTGTGTTTTGAATTGTCATCTCTAGCTTTAAAAAGGTGAGTTATCACTCTCCACTCCGTACTTATAAAATTGTGAAACAAAGTCATGTGAATGTGTAGTAGTGATATGGCATATTGATAGTTATTTCATATATGCCAGTGATGTGATATTATATGATGTTATAACCTGATTATATACCTGTTTAATCACCTGATATGACATGCTATGCTTTACTGTTTATTTTACATTTTTGTTTCTCACACTACAAGTTCCCTCACTATGGGTTGAAATGATACATACCCGAATGGACTTTAGAATAAGAAAAAGTCGTTATGAGCTGAAATGATAGGCTCGAGCGATTTTTATTTGACTTGGGATTGCGGGTTTGAAATGATCAAACCCGGGATTTTTATTTCGGATTGAAATGATATATATTTGTATTCACTTGACCTAGGTTAGAAAATATTATACAGACCCATGGTTAATTTAAAATATAAATATTTTCTGAAAATTCTAAGTATTTTGAATATAAAATATATGAGATTTTAACTTAAAATTGGATTTAAGTGATTTAAATAAATGTTATAGTGATTTTCTATAAGTTAAAATTGTATAAGTCAATAAATGATTAAAAATGTAAATTAAAGGGTGAATTAACTTAATAATTGAAAATTTGATTTAAAATGGAATTTTAGGCTTAACTTAGTAATGAAATATTTTATTTATGAAATGGATATTTTTAAAAGTAAATAAAGTATCAAGTTATTGTTAAATTAAAAGTTAAGCAATTTAGGTGTATTTTTGACTTATTAAATGAATTATGGTTTAATTGGATATTTTAGTTATAAAATTTTATTTTATAAAATCATAAGTGAAATGATATCCAAATAAATATTTCCGAAAAGTGAGATATGTTTTATAAGTTAAAAATGGTGAAAGCTGAAATTATAATGTTTCTGAAATGCTATAATAAATCTCAAATTTGTATATTGGCAGCATTTCTGAAATGCTGTGGTTTTAAGGTAGTGTTTTACAAGTGTTAATATTTCTGAAAATGTACTGTTTTTCCAAACACCATTATATCTGCAATAACGTTTTCTGAGTGCTGCTATTTCTGAAAAGACAATAATTTTTGAAATACTACTATATCTGCAGTAACGTTTTCTGAGTGCTGCAATTTCTGAAAAGACAATAATTTTTGAAATACTACTATATCTGTAGTAACGTTTTCTGAGTGCTGCTGTTTCTGAAAGGACTATTTTTGAAACACTATTATATGTACAATAATGTTTTCTAAGTGCTGCTGTTTCTAAAAAGATAATGATTTCGAAATGCTAATATATGTATCATTACATTTTCAAAGTGCTACGAATGCTAAAATTTCAATGTTTTTGAAATTGTTATAATTGAATGAATGAACTTAGAAATGCTACAACTTTGGAAATGAATATTATTTTTGAAAGATATTGACTTTGAATTTAAATGGTTTAAAATGAATATGTTTTGATTTGAAATATAAATCATTTTGAATTTATAACCACGGGTTATAATAACGATTGGTTGTTAAAGAGACCGGGATCGGATATGGACATACTCTCTGTCGATACCGAAAACCACTTTAACAACTGTGTACGCGGTGGAGATTCCAGAATGAAGTAGGATGGTGGCGACAATTCTATTTTGAGGTATAAACGTGGACCCAACTCCTGTGAGTTGGCATAAGGTGGCTAAAACAAGAGCAATTGACGGGCTAATGAGGTAGCACCTCTGATCGGACACATTCCATCGTATACCATTCTATTACTTTGTGATTGATTGGGTGCACCCCTTGATTCGGGAGTGTGGCTCGAGGTGGGCGATTGCTGTGGCTCTGCGTTACCACCGGCCCGGAAATGTAATTGGTATATCTACCCTGGCATTGCCTAGTTGTGCCGTGTCACCTACCCTAGCGTGCTTTACTACGAGTTTGATTTGTGTCGTACCTATGGAGTATCCTCTGGTAGCTCCAGTTTATGGGGTATTACGGTACTATATATACTATTGGCACTATAAAATGTGTTAAGGGGGATATTGGTAACGCCTTAATGCTATTTTTAAATAGTTTACTTTACTTTAGACATTATTATAATAGCGTATCTTACTACATAGTAGATAGTTTAACGGATCCTTAAAGGATGGGTGATCCCAAGCATCCTTTAAGTTATTATGCATTTTTATTACAGTTCACTTGAGTTGATTTACATTTTATAAGTATGTATGTCCTGAGTCGAGTGTTTTGTGTTTTGCTTTACGCTCGGGTCAGCCTAAGTGTCACAGCTTTGGATTCATCTTCTAGAGCTAGAGATTTGATGGAGTTTATATGTCTATCTAGTTGTCTATTTCCATTTCAGTTATTTCCTATTCAACTTTGTTTATGTATTTGTGAACTTATTTATTCAGACTTCTGTTGTATCTGTTTTCAAACTATGGTATTTTGTATCTGTATTGAGACTATGTATTGTAGTAGCTTCATGAACTACTATGTATTTTATTTCCGCTGCGAGTTATTCTGATATTCTGTGTCTGTGATTCTGTGATTAATTTTATTTGCTCCAAATTTATTTACAATCTATTGTTTTGAATTATTCAAGTCCGACATGTGTGGTTTTATTGTCGATTTGAATGGTCCAAAATAGTGGGTCGTTACATCCATTCTGGGTCTGAACGAAATCGAATGCACTATTCCTACTACATCCATTTTGGAGTCACCCTCAAGATTAGTAGCGATTAGCCCTTGCACTTCACATCTCTATCTTCGACTCCATGCTCTTCACGATGCCTTCACTTCGAAATGCATTCATTGGTTCGAAGTGGTTTTCGGATAACATATCCGATCCCGTTCTCTTCGAAACAACGTTCGATAATTTCCGGTAAACTCAACCCCATTTCTTTAGGAAATAAACAGTCCAAGATAAGATCGGAGATCATCTTCTAACCGTTAGTAGACGGATTTCCTTATCATTGTCCTAGGAGAACGAAACGAGATTTATACGCACAGTACAAAATCATTGGAGATGACTGTGCCATAAAACTCACATGTTTCTCCTAGATATTTCCAAAGTTAAATTTGGGTCCATTTTCGTTAGTCGGTTATTTAACTATCGAGCAACAAACATTCAATTAGGTATTTATTTTATAGGAAAAACCAACATTGGTTAAGCATATAAGCAATCACTAGCCTCTTTATAAACCTTTCATAATATAAAAACCACTTTGTAAATTACTTATATAAGAATGCCCTAACATAGATATATCCACTAATTCCTATAATTTCAATACTTAGAAAATATCCCTAAACTTATATCAACCGGTAAGTATATACACAAGATTGAAAAGATGTTCTTTCATTCAATTCTCAAATCATTTACAAATTCCCTTAAAATCCTCCAAACCCTTTTATAAACCATTTTATAATCTCCGTAAACTAGTTAAAATCTTTTTATAAAAATTCAATCACTTATAAGTGTTAGGAAATCAATTCTATGGTTTCGATGATAATAACTATACAATAGAAATCGAATATGCATATATATCTATATTTATAGGTAATTGATAAAGTAACATCACCAAAGAGACAAGAACAAGACTCAAAAGAAGTATCAAGAGGCTACAAGTCGAAAGAATTGGAAAAGGAATGATACAGGCACAGGAAAAGCAACATGCACAAATCCAGACGTCTGAGTGCACTTACCAAATTCTCGGGTTCGCATATCAGACAGAACCAGACGTCTGGTCAATATACTCAAACGTCTGACAAGCAACTATATACAAAAAATATATGAGAACCAGACGTCTGAAATATTTTCCAAACGTCTGTTTTTTAACTCGGCTATGTATATTCAAAGTACAACTGTCACAATTGAAAAGACACGATCGCTCCTCTTCACTGCAACTCTTCATCACCATTAGAAGCGACCTTAGAGCACTTACTAACAGATGCATCTACATAAAGGATCTCTCTACCACAATAAATAACATCAGGAATTCAAGAGAAGAACTCACCTAACTTACTTGCGCTTTCTACTCTTATACTCTGATATATTCTTGATCTCTAGCAATCTATACTTGTACTCTACACTTCCAAATATATAGTTCCTTATAGACAACAATCTCTAGATATATATTTTGGAAGCATTTGCACTATATAGTCAAAATCTGTGTAATAGAGAACACACAGTTGACAAAGAAACTCTGCTATTGTAAACCTGTTCCTCCGGGTGAAGTGAGGGTTATTCGGTGAAAGGAAATTCCGAAGAGGAGCTTCGGGACTGGACGTAGGACGGGAGGTCCGAACTAGTATAAAATCCCTGGTGTGATTATTCTTATTTGCATATTTTAATATTAATACAATATAGTTTAAATTAGTCATATACTTGTCATTTGTATAATCGATCCACCATACTATAGACTTTCATTTGGTATCAGAGCAAGGTTTGATTAAATTACAGTAACACGTTTTTGAATCATTTTAATATGGCAAGTATTTTTCAAGAAGGACAATCCACAGCACGACCACCACTTTTTAATGGCTCTAACTATGCATATTGGTCAACACGTATGAGAATTTTTATGGAAGCTAATGGTCTAGAAATTTGGTCAGCCACACAAAATAAATACGAAGCACCTACTACTGCTATGAACACATGGACTGATGCACAAAAGACCTCAGCATCAAACAATGCTAAAGCTATGAATGTTTTATTTTGCTCTCTAGATAAAAATGAATTTTCACGTGTCATGTTATGTACAACTGCATTTGACATTTGGCGTACTTTACAAATCACACACGAAGGTACAACAAAGGTCAAACAAACTAAGATTTCAATTTTGCAAAACCAATTTTCGTCATTTAAAATGAAGCAAAATGAAACTATTGTTGATATGTATTCTAGATTTCAAACTATCCAACATGATCTTATGGCATTAGGAGTTAAATTTACCGATTTTGATTTAGTTTCTCGAATACTCAACTCTTTGACACCAGATTGGGAAAGGAAAGTATTAGCTATTGAAGAAGCTAATGATCTCTCTACTCTCAAAACTGAAGAGTTGATAGGAAATTTAATGTCATATGAAGCTAATTTGCAGGCACGAAAAGAACTAAATTCGGAAAAGAAGAACATAGCATTTCCAGCAACCAAAAATGATGACTCTGATTTAGATAAAGAAGAGATAGTCTTCATTGCCAAGAATTATAATAGATTCAAGAAATTTAGAAAGATGACAAAATTTCAAAAAGAAGAGAAGTCAAACACAATAAACTTATCTCAAATTAAGTGCTATGATTGTGATCAATACGGACATATGAAGAAGGATTGCCCTAAACTCAATAATGATAAAAAGAAGAACAAATTTGAAAAATTCAAGAAGAAGAAGGCTTTTAAAGTAACATGGGAAGACTCGGATTCTTCATCATCTGAAAGTGATAGTGATAGTGATGGAGAACAAGCCAATGTGTGTTTTATGGCACAAACTGATGAGGTATGTCCAGAACTTAGCTATGACGAACTATTAGAACTTAGCATGGAATTAGATGATAAATTTAGACAAATTAAAAAATTGAACATAGAATATATAGCTAAAATAAATAGATTAGAACTTGAAGTAGGAATGTTAAAAGATGAAAAAATTATCTTAGAAGAAGAACTAGAATTATCTCAAGAAAAAATTCAAAATAATTTGATAGAAAGTAAGGCTATTACTATTGATTTTGAAAATACTAAAATAGTAAAGGATGATTTACTGAAAGAAAAGGTCAATTTGAAAAGCAATATTGAAATATTGAAAATTTAGAATTAAAAGAAAAATTAGATAAAATCACGAATGTTTCAAAATTCAATAAAGGGAAACAAGATTTAGAAAATCTTATCAAAGCTTCAAAACCATCAGGAAATAGAAATGGAATAGGATTTAAAAATATTTCTAAACAAAAAGGAAGTGATGAAAAAAATATTTTGTATACAAAAACTAAAAGTTTATCTAAGTCTAATATGAATACCAAAACTATGAAGATTTGGATTCCTAAGACAAATAATAATTTGATTAAACAAAAACATATTGATAATTTCTTAGAGAATGTAGTTTATAATAAAATTATATTTACAAAGGTACCAAACCATCATGGGTATGGCTACCTTCTCCTAACAATTAGGACGCTAACAAAAATATATGGGTACCAATTAAAACATCTTTTATTTTGCAGGTACCCAAAATAAAACATAAGGAGAAATGGATACTAGATAGCGGATGCTCCAAGCATATGACTGGAAATTCAAAAATGTTATCAAATATAACATACATCGATGGTGGAACGGGAACCTTTGGAGATAATTCAAAAGGATATGTCGTTGGCACTGGAGAAGTCATCAATTATGGTATTTCTAACTCTCCTATTATTACAAATGTTTTATTAGTAGAAAATCTAAAACACAATCTACTAAGCATTAGTCAATTATGTGATAAAGGCTTTCAAATAAATTTCGAAAAAGATAGATGTAATATTTTAGATAATAACAAACAACTTATATTTGAAGGTTTTAGAAACAAAAATATTTATGTATTAAACATGAATATAAATACAAATTCAAATTTATGTTTAACCGCCACATAATGATCCATGGTTATGGCATAAACGTTTTTGTCACATCAATTTGAAAAGTATTAATAAATTGGCAAAATATGAGTTAGTTAGGGGTTTACCTAAAATAAATTACAAAGTAGAAAATTTATGTGACGATTGTCAAATTGGAAAACTAAAGAAAACCTCTTTTAAATCTAAAAATAATATTTCTACAAAACAACCATTAGAATTATTACATTTAGATTTATTTGGTCCAACACAAATACGATATATAAATCACAACAAATATGTTTTCGTCATAGTTGATGATTTTTCAAGGTATACATGAACCTTGTTTTTAAAACATAAAAGCGATACTTTTGAAATGTTTAAAATATTTGCTAAAAGAATTAGAACACAAATGTACTTGAAAATTAAAAATATTCGAAGTGATCACGGAGGAGAATTCAAAAACGATCTTTTTACTAATTTTTGCAATAAGAAAGGAATAAGACATAGTTTTTCTTTTCCTCGAACACCTCAAAAAAATGATGTAGTAGAAAGAAAAAATCGTACGTTACAAGAATGTGCACGAACACTACTGAATAGTAGCGGTTTACCAAAACACTTTTGGGCAGAAGCTATTGCCACAGCTTGTTACGTATTAAATCGAGTAACCATACGTCCTATGACTAAACAAACTTGTTTTGAAATATTTTTTGGAAGAAAACTAAAGTATCATACTTTAAAACTTTCGGTTCAAAATGCTTTATATTAAATACAAAAGATAACTAAGGAAAATTTGATCCAAAGGCCGATGAAGGTATCTTTGTTGGATATTATGATCGTAGCAAAGCATATATAATTTTCAATAAACGAAATAACACTATTGAAGAAAGTTTACATGTTTCGTTCGACGAAAATTTATTTAACAATCAAATTAATGATGAAGAAGATGTTGATACACGAAGATTTTGATCAATGACAATGTGCTTCAACAAAAAGGAAGAGATATATGCAAAATCAGAGGAAGATCGATGAAGACCAAAGTGTAAACATGAGTATGATTTTTATAGGTCTAAAGTCTAGATTATTTTTTAAAATTTATCCTCAAGAGATTTGCACACACATTAAAACATGTAACGACCCGCCATTTTTGACCGTTCAAGTCGACAATAATCCACACATGTCCAACTCAAACCGTTCAAAAAGGCAGATGGTTATTGGGGTTAAATAAGAAAAGGAAAGAAAGAACAGAAGCAAACTCAGAATCTTGCAGCGGAAGGAACAAGATATAATAATAAAATAACAGTTCATGAAGCTGTTAAATAAATAAATTTGATTATTATTATACATCATAAATCAGAGTTACATACATATCAGAGATAATACAATAATGCAGCGGAAAAATAATATGGTAGTAGAATACAAATGATGTAATACCAAACTCCGTCTTCGTCCTCCAAAATAGATCTTCAACCTTATCTGAAATGCTCAGGCTGACCCAAGCATAATGAAAAGACCACACTCGAGTCAGGACTAAAATATCTCATGTAAGTCAAATCGAATAAGAAATATGAGTGTGACGGCGTCAGAGATGTTTACGGGGTTTGACATCTCCTATCCAGTGTCAACGTGAGTGCAATAACTTAAGAGATGTTACGGGATTTTCCATCTCTCAAGGATCCGTTAAACTATCTACTATGTAGTACAATACGCTATTATAATATGTCTACATTAAAGTAAAAGTATTAAAATAGCATTAAGCCATGGCCCATTCCACCCTTAACACAGTTTATATTCCCAAGAGCATATACAAGACCGTAGTTTCCCCAAAACCGGAAGTCACCAGAGGGCAATCCATATACTAAAGGTACAAACCAAAACGTAGTGGTCGCGAATAGGATAATCAGTATGACAAGGTACATGAGGCAATACCAACTAGGATACTAGTAGTTGCGTGATCCGGACTGATGTTGGGCATAGCAGCTACTACCCCAACACCGCGAAACAACACTCCCAAATCAAGGGTTGCACCCAAATCGAATCACAAAAGTAATAGATATGGTAACGAAGAAGTGTGTCCGCTAGAGGTGGCGAACCTCAATGGCCTGGCGCGGCTCCTGTTTTAATCATGTCAGGGGTCATCCAATATCGTTCTCTTTCTTCAGTCAACGCGTTCACCAAACCATCCACTTCATTTTGGATCAATACTCCGCGTATATTAGTTATTAAAGTGGTTTTCGGTATCGACAGAGAGTATGTCCATATCCGATCCCGGTCTCTTTAATAACTACGTATTATTACACCGGTGGCTCTTTTACATTTCAAAATCAATTCATAATTGATATCAAAATATCATATTCGCTTCAAAATCAAATCCATTTCAAATATCATCATATCTATTCAAAATGTAAGATTCCGTTTCAAAATCATTTTTCGCCTCAATATCTCATTTCGATTTCAAATCATTTCAAATTTCAATTTAGGTTGCAACTTCATTTAACCCAATTCGTATTTAAATTCAAGATTTAAACATAGCATTTCACCTTATTGACCAGCTTGAAATTTTAGAAAATAGTTTAAAGTAGTTTAAATAATTAAAATAGTTAAAAATACTTAAAATCTTTAAATGGATTTCAAATGGATAGGTTTGTTTAAAATAATTTAAATTGGGTTAAGTAGATTTAAAATAGATCAAAATAGTTTAAGTATTTAAAGATGGTTTATACAACAGAGAAATTTGGAAACAAAATGAAACCGCTTCAAAACCAAACACTTCAATTATAACTTCCCAATTCAAATCAATTTCGATTTCCATTCTACCGATTCAATTTCGATTTCAATCCAATCAATGTCAACTTGACTTCAAATTAATTCAATTCTACATTTACCTTCAATTAATTTAATTTCAATTTATATCGATTTGGAGCTTGAGTTTTCAAAATATCAATTTATAACTCTTAACAAAATTATTCTTCAATATTCAAATTTAAATCCAAATTTCAAATATGATTCAATTGCAAGCTCAATTTCAAAATATCATTTTATATCACTTTTACTTAGTATTACTCAAAGCTCGAGATAATGTTCAATCTTTAAAACAAATAAATTTCCGAAATTCAATCATATCCCAATTTTAAATTTCAAAGTCTCAACTTAAATTATTTAACAATTTCTTTGACCCAAAATTTATTACAACATTCCAAACTCAATTTGCAACAAATTCGATTTCTATACATTGATTTATTTATAACTTTTAAATCAAAACATTTAAATAAATTTCGAACCAACTATTTTAAAATTATTAAATTAACAAATCCGGTGTCCGTATATAGTTTACTATCCTATGGCCAAGTGATTAGTTATTTCAATTAAATGTCAGGGATGAATATATATCACTTAAACCAAATCACAGTGTCATATGTATGCATAACAGGATATATATATGCAAATAAACATCCAATCATTTAAATATCAACCAATAGCATCCATCGAAATACATCATCCAATAGACAATACAATTCACGGCAATTTCATAGTTATCAATGTCAGGTAATTTAATCGCAATTCAATTTTAATTTCAATTTGACTGTCAATTTAATGTTCTACGGTGAATTCAAATGACAATCTATATGACAATTAAATTTTATCAAACAACGACAAATAAAATTCATATCACTTCATAATATCAAATTTAACTACCATAAAGATATTTAGCACGTTGTGAATGTTATAAAACACTCACTTTGATTTTCCGTTGTCGCCGAGGCATTCCGGTTTGAAACTAAAACTGGACGACGCCCAACTATAGCCCAAATTTCCACTGTCTCCAAATCCATCCAAACCAGTTTTATTTCGAAGCACTCGTCATTACGATCGCAATGCAAAAAGTTTCGTTCCAATCAGACCTCGTATGAAAAATTTATGCATTTTTAAAGTTTGTACAAATTTTAATATAACTAAATTCACAATTTATTTTCATATTTTTAACCTAGATCAGAATCTGGGCGTTCATCTCCATCCCTTCAGATCTGAGCCGCACCTCATAGCTTCTTCCCTAACGTGAAATTCACGTATGCAAACCCATTAGCCGTCGTTTCTTCCATCAATTTTCACGACCTCCACGACGACTTCCAGAACGATCAGGGAATACCACGTCGAAGGCCTTCAAGGAAGCTACCATCGGCCAGAGTAGGGTGGAGCTCGGCCATCTATAGTGCACGCAAATCGAGGAAAAACGCACAACTTTGAATGCAAATTCCCGTTGATTCGTTGCTCCGTTTTCGATCATCTCCGTATGGATTTGAAGCTCTCGTCGTCCTCTACAACTTTGTAGTTGACGACTTTTGCTAATTGTTGATGGATTGAGAGGAAAATGAGGAAGAAGTTTCAAAATTTTCTGGCCATTGAATTAAAAGTGGCGGCCAAGGGCTGAAACCCTAGGGTTTTTGGAAAATAGAGAAAGTGAGGGGCTTTTATAGAAAAATACGCGACACTATTCATCCCGGATTTTCCGAACTCCAAACGAAGCATGCCGGCTGACGTTTCTAAGGTTTACCCCACGTTCCGAACACAATGGAACAGGTTTCGGAAGCTAATTCGATCATCTGTGCGAGTTACGGCAATAAACGGTCGATTTAAAATTAAATCGGTTAACCAAATTTCTGTTCGTTTGGGCTCGCCCCGGACAAACGGTAAATCTGATTGATACGAAATTTGAAACCTTACAATAATATGACATTACGGATCCGATGAAACTGGTTTCGTCGAAATCCGAGACTTTTTGAAAAATGACTATTTTCTCTCGTCGAATTAATATTAAAAACAATTCGATGCGTTTCGAGCTGCCACGATCAAACGATAACTATGATTGCTATGAAAATTGAAATCCGACAATAACAAACTATTACGGATCCAATGGAACTCGTTTCGTTCAATTCTGAGACTGTTCGAAAAATGGCTATTTTTCAATCGATAATTAAATATTAAAAATATTCAATTTTCACAAATTAGCTTTAAATTCAATTTTAAAAGTTCTATAACATTACTATAACTCCAATATGATATGATAAAATTTTACAAATCATTTTCAATCATATTCAACTCGATTTTCAATTATTTCTGAAATTTAACTCATTAAATTATCGATTTAATTATCTAATTAAATCCAATATTCGAAAAATAAATTATTCGACTGTTTAATTTTAATATAAAATTCCCAATTTTAAATTATTAATTTTTAAATCAAATTTCAATTGTTCACAAATCCCATTTTTAATTTCACAGTAATTAACAATCTTTTACAATGCAGTTTTCCATTATAAATCCAATATAAAAGATTATATTAGATTCAGCGTTCAATTATATTGTAATTCAAATTCAAGTTATTTATTTCCAAATGAATTCTTTTATTTCGATTTATACTTTCATTATTGAATCAACCATTTACTTATACATTATTATCAATAGTTTATAATTCATTTACTTTCATTTTCTTCAGCTATCATCTTATTTAAATTCACAGTAATATTAAATTACATTCATTTACGTTGATTTCCATATTATAACTTCAATATTAAATGTAACATTTTATTTATTTCGTTGTTTACAATCAAATCCAATTCAATTCAATTACTTGTTACATTCAAATTTAAATCTTTACTTACGTTCAATTACAAGTTAACATCTTTATTGAATTACAGTTTCAGTTATTATCTGCTTTCAATCAACTGTAATATTAAGTTACATTTATTTATATTAGTTTCAATAACATAAACTTCCATTATTAAATCTACCATTTTATTTATTCTTTGTTTACAATCATAACCAATTTGGTTTACAATCAAATTCAATTCATTATTTACATTCACTACAAGTTAACATCCATATTTAATTTACAAATAAGTTATTTTAGAATTCAGTTTTGTATTTTAACTTGTAATTCATATTTAACAACACAAAATTTTATTTCCTTCGGATTTTTATCCAAAATTGTCATTTTAATTCGTATTTTTAAAGTGTTAAAAATACGGGTCGTTACATTCTCCCCCACTTAAAACTTTTCATCCTCGAAAAGGAACGGAGAAGGGAAAACCATCATTTAGATATATTTCATTCAAAATATTCTACTTATTTGCAAAATTTAGTTATAGGATTTTTTTTCACAAAATTTTCTAACTACCGGATTTTTGAAAAATTTCGGCAGCACCTCCTTTGCGCGACTAGGACCGGAAAATTTCACAGTGGTAATAATTGCATGATATACATCTCATTACAAGAATGAGGCATCCCAAAACATGGGGAACACAATAATATACCACAACATAAACCGAAATCCGAGAACGTACCTTTTATTAAGCATTTATTAGCATTTTAACTTACATTTTGCATTAAGCGCAGAAGAGAGCTCCACAAGCGAAGCGCAACCCCTTTGCTACCTACTAAAATGCTCAATAACCAAGTTAGAACCATGCATATAAAGATAGATCGATATACTTATCATAAACAACACACATATAACATGTTTAGCTTCAAAACTGAAATTCCAATTCCAGGACAGAAAACGAATCTCAGTTTTTGGTCGCCTAAACGATAAAATTTGACTATGGAATCTAAATAAAAGTTGTTGCATTCGTTTCAGGCTTTCCGGCATGTCAAAAATCATTGAATTCGGACCTTCCGTTCAAAAGTTACGACCGTTTTACTAAATAGATACGCCTCAGCCTGGCAATGAATTGCGCAGGTCAGCGACGTTTGGTCACGTTTTTGACCTTCTAAACAACCGCAAAACACCAAATGCTTAAAACAAAAGTTTTAGCTTAAGTTCTAAGCTTTCCAGAAAGTGCCAGATCATCAAAATCTGATACACCAGTAAAAAGTTATGGCGATAATACTAAGATGCTTCAGATTTCTACTCCGCACAGGCCAGCGACTAATATTGGTGTTTTAAGCCTAGTGGATGAAGGTAATTATCAAAACATTCTAAACAAAAGATGTAGCACAGTATCTAGGCTTTCCGAAAAGTCCAAAATCGTCGAATTCCGTTCAAACATTTAAAAGTTATGGCTGTTTTCGTTCCAGCATATATTGGACAATTTTGGATTTTTTTTTTCAAATTTGCTTTTATTATTTCAAAGCACAAACCATCAAACTTCAAATTTTCTAAAGAAACAATCATAAACACAAAGTCGTTTATTTTCTTATATATCCAGGAAATAAGTTTACATTCGATTTGTTTCCGATTTATTCAAATTTGTTTCATTCATAATTTAAATTCAAGTCAATTTGCTTCAATTTAATTTCCCTATGCTTCAAATTTGAATTTAATTATTTTAAAATTTTATTCCGTTTATTCAATTGCATTAACACTAATGAATTCTATTTAATCAATTATCATCCATCTATCAACCAATGCATATCAAACATTAACATCCATCCAAATCTATAATAAATCAATTATACATTTCCAAGTCAAAATTTTAATTTCATACACTTCCAAGTTTATTGACATTTAGTTTTATTCAAATTTAATTAGTTTCCATTTACTAATTCTATATTTAATTAATTTTAAATTTAATTCATTTTACAACTTAAATTTCCTTTATATTTACAACTATCAATAGATCTTCACATTTTATTATTCACTCTCACACTGGTATATTATTCCTCTACTTATCCTTATTAGCATTTTAAACTTTTTAAGTATTTGGTAAGTTATAGTTATGCAAATAGAATGTAGTTAAACAACATACAACCTCTTTTCATTCAAAGTTGAATTTTCAATTAATTAATTCTTAAGTCATTACTTCACTATAATTTAATTTCACATTTACATTCACATATAGTATTTCCATTTTATATTAACATAATTGTGAATCACCTTTAAATGTTAATTTAAATTCCAATTATTTACTAACAATTTTATTTATATTTGCAAACCATTAATTAAATGCATATTTCATTATTCAAACCTATACTTGTATATTATCCAATTAACAATTCATATAACATTTTTGAACTTCTTAAATATTTTGGTAAGTTATATCTATGGTATAGAATGAAATTTAATACTATGCGAGTTTTACAGTTTCAATTTTATTTTAAATTCATAATTTCCTAATTCTAAGGGTTTCTACTTCAATTGATATTTCACTTAGCCCTTAGGTTCATTTCTCATTTTGCAATTCAGAAGTTCCGTAATGATTCATGTATTTGTTTATCTCAATAGTTTAAAGTCATTAAATATTAAAGAACTTAAGAATTTCATCTCCGGTTTCATTTCAAATCAAGTTTTGAAATAATATATACTTATATAATTTATATATCAAATCATACTATAGAGAATACAAAATAAAATTCAATTTTAATCAAAACAGGGTTTAGGAAAACTATTAAGTGATCTCCCCCACTTGGACTCTCGAAAATAAACATCGATGATGCGTGCACTCATCACCGAAATCATTCTCTAGTGTCAAGAGGGGAGTATAACACTTACTTCATTTGAAATCCTTTGAAAACAATTTCTAATCGAATATACTATCATATAATACTTATATTATACATTTCAAATTTTTTGTTAATAAATTTTCAAAACACCGGAATTTAAATTCTCCATCTTAATTTAAATTCAGTTTTATTTCATTTTATTTACCATTTATATTCATTGTCAATCATATTTACAAGTTTCATTTCTTAAAATCATCCAATAGTCAATAGTTAGAAATATTGACTAATCAACAATAAACGATGATAATCTAATATTATCATCTCCTAACAACCAATACAATCAAAATTTATAAATTTTCAAGATAAGTCTTTTATATATAGAATATAATCCAAAACAATATTATGTCAATCTGTCCTATTCGAGTGTTTAGAAATTCCTATCGATGCCTTGGCGCCCCAAGTACCAACCAGAATTCATAAATACTCAACGGAACAAATTAACACAATATAAAATCATTTTTATATCAAAATTACAAATACGCTCTCTCATATACACTCAACTCATTCATATAGTTTACCTCTATTTCAATGAATTATTCCCCACTAGAGCCAAGGTTTATCGCTAAACCAAAGCTCTGATACCAACTGTAACGACCCGCCATTTTTGACCGTTCAAGTCGACAATAATCCACACATGTCCAACTCAAACCGTTCAAAAAGGCAGATGGTTATTGGGGTTAAATAAGAAAAGGAAAGAAAGAACAGAAGCAAACTCAGAATCTTGCAGCGGAAGGAACAAGATATAATAATAAAATAACAGTTCATGAAGCTGTTAAATAAATAAATTTGATTATTATTATACATCATAAATCAGAGTTACATACATATCAGAGATAATACAATAATGCAGTGGAAAAATAATATGGTAGTAGAATACAAATGATGTAATACCAAACTCCGTCTTCGTCCTCCAAAATAGATCTTCAACCTTATCTGAAATGCTCAGGCTGACCTGAGCGTAATGAAAAGACAAAACACTCGAGTCAGGACTAAAATATCTCATGTAAGTCAAATCGAATAAGAAATATGAGTGTGACGGCGTCAGAGATGTTTACGGGGTTTGACATCTCCTATCCAGTGCCAACGTGAGTGCAATAACTTAAGAGATGTTACGGGATTTTCCATCTCTCAAGGATCCGTTAAACTATCTACTATGTAGTACAATACGCTATTATAATATGTCTACATTAAAGTAAAAGTATTAAAATAGCGTTAAGCCATGGCCCATTCCACCCTTAACACGATTTATATTCCCAAGAGCATATACAAGACCGTAGTTTCCCCAAAACCGGAAGTCACCAGAGGGCAATCCATATACTAAAGGTACAAACCAAAACGTAGTGGTCGCGAATAGGATAATCAGTATGACAAGGTACATGAGGCAATACCAACTAGGATACTGATGTTGGGCATAGCAGCTACTACCCCAACACCACGAAACAACACTCCCAAATCAAGGGGTGCACCCAAATCGAATCACAAAAGTAATAGATATGGTAACGAAGAAGTGTGTCCGCTAGAGGTGGCGAACCTCAATGGCCTGGCGCGGCTCCTGTTTTAGTCATGTTAGGGGTCATCCAATATCGTTCTCTTTCTTCAGTCAACGCGTTCACCAAACCATCCACTTCATTCTGGATAAACACTCCGCATATATTAGTTATTAAGGTGGTTTTCGGTATCGACAGAGAGTATGTCCATATCCGATCCCGGTCTCTTTAATAACTACGTATTATTACACCGGTGGCTCTTTTACATTTCAAAATCAATTCATAATTGATATCAAAATATCATATTCGCTTCAAAATCAAATCCATTTCAAATACCATCATATCTATTCAAAATGTAAGATTCCGTTTCAAAATCATTTTTTGCCTCAATATCTCATTTCGATTTCAAATCATTTCGAATTTCAATTTAGGTTGCAACTTCATTTAACCCAATTCGTATTTAAATTCAAGATTTAAACATAACATTTCACCTTATTGACCAGCTTGAAATTTTAGAAAATAGTTTAAAGTAGTTTAAAAGTAGTTTAAATAATTAAAATAGTTAAAAATACTTAAAATCTTTAAATGGATTTCAAATGGATAGGTTTGTTTAAAATAATTTAAATTGGGTTAAGTAGATTTAAAATAGATCAAAATAGTTTAAGTATTTAAAGATGGTTTATACAACAGAGAAATTTGGAAACAAAATGAAACCGCTTCAAAACCAAACACTTCAATTATAACTTCCCAATTCAAATCAATTTCGATTTCCATTCTACCGATTCAATTTCGATTTCAATCCAATCAATGTCAACTTGACTTCAAATTAATTCAATTCTACATTTACCTTCAATTAATTTAATTTCAATTTATATCGATTTGGAGCTTGATTTTTCAAAATATCAATTTATAACTCTTAACAAAATTATTCTTCAATATTCAAATTTAAATCCAAATTTCAAATATGATTCAATTGCAAGTTCAATTTCAAAATATCATTTTATATCACTTTTACTTAGTATTACTCAAAGCTCGAGATAATGTTCAATCTTTAAAACAAATAAATTTCCGAAATTCAATCATATCCCAATTTTAAATTTCAGAGTCTTAACTTAAATTATTTAACAATTTCTTTGACCCAAAATTTATTTCAACATTCCAAACCCAATTTGCAATAAATTCGATTTCTATACATTGATTTATTTATAACTTTTAAATCAAAACATTTAAATAAATTTCGAACCAACTATTTTAAAATTATTAAATTAACCAATCCGGTGTCCATATATAGTTTACTATCCTATGGCCAAGTCATTAGTTATTTCAATTAAATGTCAGGGATGAATATATATCACTTAAACCAAATCACAGTGTCATATGTATGTATAACAGGATATATATAAGCAAATAAACATCCAATCATTTAAATATCAACCAATAGCATCCATCGAAATACATCATCCAATAGACAATACAATTCACGGCAATTTCATAGTTATCAATGTCAGGTAATTTAATCGCAATTCAATTTTAATTTCAATTTGACTGTCAATTTAATGTTCTACGGTGAATTCAAATGACAATCTATATGACAATTAAATTTTATCAAACAACGACAAATAAAATTCATATCACTTCATAATATCAAATTTAACTACCATAAAGATATTTAGCACGTTGTGAATGTTATAAAACACTCACTTTGATTTTCCGTTGCCGCCGAGGCATTCCGGTTTGGAACTAAAACTGGACGACGCCCAACTATAGCCCAAATTTCCACCCTCTCCAAATCCATCCAAACCAGTTTCATTTCGAAGCTCTCGTCATTACGATCGCAATGCAAAAAGTTTCGTTCCAATCGGACCTCGTATGAAAAAGTTATGCATTTTTAAAGTTTGTACAAATTTTAATATAACTAAATTCACAATTTATTTCCATATTTTTAACCTAGATCAGAATCTGGGCGTTCATCTCCATCCCTTTAGATCTGAGCCGCACCTCATAGCTTCTTCCCTAATGTGAAATTCACGTATGCAAACCCATTAGCCGTCGTTTCTTCCATCAATTTTCACGACCTCCACGACGACTTCCAGAACGATCAGGGAATACCACGTCGAAGGCCTTCAAGGAAGCTACCATCGGCCAGAGTAGGGTGGAGCTCGGCCATCTCTGCTGCACGCAAATTGAGGAAAAACGCACAACTTTGAATGCAAATTCCCGTTGATTCGTTGCTCCGTTTTCAATCATCTCCGTATGGATTTGAAGCTCTCGTCGTCCTCTACAACTTTGTAGTTGACGACTTTTGCTAATTGTTGATGGATTGAGAGGAAAATGAGGAAGAAGTTTCGAAATTTTCTGGCCATTGAATTAAAAGTGGCGGCTAAGGGCTGAAACCCTAGGGTTTTTGGAAAATAGAGAAAGTGAGGGGCTTTTATAGAAAAATACGCGACACTATTCATCCCGGATTTTCCGAACTCCAAACGAAGCGTGCCGGCTGACGTTTCTAAGGTTTACCCCACATTCCGAACACAGTGGAACAGGTTTCGGAGGCTAATTCGATCATCTGTGCGAGTTACGGCAATAAACGGTCGATTTAAAATTAAATCGGTTAATCAAATTTATGTGCGTTTGGGCTCGCCCCAGACAAACGGTAAATCTGATTGACACGAAATTTGAAACCTTACAATAATATGACATTATGGATCCGATGAAACTGGTTTCGTCGAAATTCGAGACTTTTTGAAAAATGACTATTTTCTCTCGCCGAATTAATATTAAAAACAATTCGATGCGTTTCGAGCTGCCACGATCAAACGATAACTCCGATTGCTACGAAAATTGAAATCCGACAATAACAAACTATTACGGATCCAATGGAACTAGTTTCGTTCAATTCTGAGACTGTTCGAAAAATGGCTATTTTTCAGTCGATAATTAAATATTAAAAATATTCAATTTTCACAAATTAACTTTAAATTCAATTTTAAAAGTTCTATAACATTACTATAACTCCAATATGATATGATAAAATTTTACAAATCATTTTCAATCATATTCAACTCGATTTTCAATTATTTTTGAAATTTAACTCATTAAATTATCGATTTAATTGTCTAATTAAATCCAATATTCGAAAAATAAATTATTCGACTGTTTAATTTTAATATAAAATTCCCAATTTTAAATTATTAATTTTTAAATCAAATTTCAATTGTTCACAAATCCCATTTTTAATTTCACAGTAATTAACAATCTTTTACAATGCAGTTTTCCATTATAAATCCAATATAAAAGATTATATTAGATTCAGCGTTCAATTATATTGTAATTCAAATTCAAGTTATTTAATTCCAAATGAATTCTTTTATTTCGATTTATACTTTCATTATTGAATCAACCATTTACTTATACATTATTATCAATAGTTTATAATTCATTTACTTTCATTTTCTTCAGCTATCATCTTATTTAAATTCACAGTAATATTAAATTACATTCATTTACGTTGATTTCCATATTATAACTTCAATATTAAATGTAACATTTTATTTATTTCGTTGTTTACAATCAAATTCAATTCAATTCAATTACTTGTTACATTCAAATTTAAATCTTTACTTACATTCAATTACAAGTTAACATCTTTATCGAATTACAGTTTCAGTTATTATCTGCTTTCAATCAACTGTAATATTAAGTTACATTTATTTATATTAGTTTCAATAACATAAACTTCCATTATTAAATCTACCATTTTATTTATTCTTTGTTTACAATCATAACCAATTTGGTTTACAATCAAATTCAATTCATTATTTACATTCACTACAAGTTAACATCCATATTTAATTTACAAATAAGTTATTTCAGAATTCAGTTTTGTATTTTAACTTGTAATTCACATTTAACAACACACAATTTTATTTCCTTCGGATTTTTATCCAAAATTTTCATTTTAATTTGTATTTTTAAAGTGTTAAAAATACGGGTCGTTACAAAACACATTCGTAAAACTTCATTTTTATGCACACATTCACTGTGCAGATTTTTATAGTTCAGTCGACTGAACAGGCATGGCCAGTCGACTGAAACTGGCACAGAATTACAAATATGCACAGTTTCAGTCGACTGAATTTCCTGCCCAGTCAACTGAATTCATTCCTGAAAATTTCTCTGTATATTTTCAGTCGACTGAATTTCCTGCTCAGTCGACTGAATCTGTAACTGCGAATTTTCTCTGAATAGACACCTTCCTCTTCCCAAGAGTTGCAACCATTCTCCAATGGAAATGGAAGCATCTCTTGCATGCACCTCTAGCAAACAAATGCACCTCTTCTACAAGTATAAATACATGGTTTTAACAATTGCAAATTACCATTTCTAATTGCTTTAATCTTTCTATTTTCTTGAACATACTTTCAGATTTCTTAAAGTTTTCAAAAGCAATCACAAACCACTTCAATTGCTTGAATCTCTGTTTTAACAATAACACCTTTTGATTCATAGCAATTCACTTTTCCTAAATCTTCACAAACACTTTGTATACTCTCGAGGATAAGATTATAGGAAAGTTGTACTCAATTTGACTCATTAGTGTTATCAAGAACACAACAAGTCAGAAATACTTTTAGTATCTAGTTGAAGCCCACTTCAGCAGTTGAGGCAAGAAATCCCGTTCGGTTGTTCGGGTAAGTTGTAAACCTATTCCTCCGGGTTAAGTGAGGGTTGTTGGTTAGTTGAATTCCTAAGAGGAGCTTAGGGACTGGACATAGGACAAGAGGTCCGAACCAGTATAAAGTCTTGGTGTCTACTTTACTTACTGCTTACTACTATCTATCTAGACCATTTCACTATTCCATATTATACGATCCTACCGCATAGACTCTTTCAGAAGAGACTATTCCAATAACAAATTCAACAAATTCTATTAATAATGAAACAAACGTGCAAAATAACACTTTAATATCATCCCCTAGAATTCTTAAGAATCATCCAAAAGATAATATCATTGGAGATCTCAATTCTAGAGTAACTAGAAATCAGCTTAATCAAATAAGCCATGTAGCATTTGTGTCAAATCTTGAACCAAAAAATTATAAAGAAGCTTCAAATGATAACTTTTGGATAATGGCTACGCAAGAAGAATTGAATCAATTTGAACGTAGTAATGTTTGGGAACTAGTTCCAAGACCTGAAGACCAATCAGTTATAGGAACAAAATGGGTATTTAAAAACAAAGCTGACGAGAATGGGAATATTGTAAGAAATAAATCATGTTTAGTTGCTCAAGGTTATAATCAAGAAGAAGGCATCGACTACGACGAAACTTTTGCACCAGTAGCAAGACTCGAGGCCATACGAACCTTACTTGCTTTTGCAAATCATCACAATTTTAAATTGTTTCAAATGGATGTCAAAAGTGCTTTCTTAAATGGTTTCATTAAAGAAAACGTATATGTTGAACAACCCCCTTTATTTACTCATGAAAAATATCCCGATCATGTTTTTAAATTACAAAAAGCTTTATATGGTTTAAAACAAGCTCCTCGAGCTTGGTACGAACGACTTAAAAATCACTTAATTTCATCGGGTTTTCAAATAGGTAAAATTGATACAACTTTATTTATTAAACGAGAAGATAACGATATTCTAGTTGTGCAAATTTACGTAGACGATATTATTTTTGGTTTAACTAATGAAAATCTATGTAGTCAATTCTCAAAAGTTATGACAAATGAATTTGAAATGTCACACATGGGAGAATTAAATTTCTTTTTAGGTTTACAAATAAAACAACTTGAAAATGGTATTTTTATTCACCAAGAAAAATATTGTAACGACTTATTACGACGCTTTGGAATGGATAAAATTTCAAGCAAACCAACACCGATGAGTACTACTGTTCATTTAGAAAAAGATGAAAACGGAAAAGACTTTGACGAAAAATTATATCGAAGCATGATTGGCTCTTTACTCTATTTAACGGCTAGTCGACCCGATATTATGATGAGTGTATGTCTTTGTGCTCGATTTCAAGCAAAACCAAAAGAATCTCATCTTAGAGCTGTTAAGCGTATCTTACGTTATCTATCTAGTACTAGAGATTATGGTTTGTTTTACCCTAAAGGATCATCATTTGAACTAGTTTCATATAGTGATGCAGATTTCAAAGGGTGTAGAACAGATCGTAAGAGTACTAGTGGAACATGTCACTTTATCGGACAATCATTAGTTTCATGGTTTAGTAAAAAGCAAAATTGTGTTTCTTTATCTACTTGTGAAGCCGAATATATCTCAGCAGCTCTAGCTTGTGCACAAGTAATATACATGCAACAAACACTTATGGACTTCGACAAAAGTATCAATAAATCTCCAATATATTGTGATAACACAAGTGCAATAAATTTATCAAAAACCCTGTCAATCACTCACGAACTAAGCATATAGATATATGACATCATTTTTTACGAGACAATGTTGAAAAAGGAAATATCTTATTAGAATATGTAAACACCGAAAATCAAGTAGCCGACATCTTTACAAAACCATTAAATGAACAAATTTTCATTAAACTCTGACGTGATTTAGGGATTTGCTCTCTTCATGATCTTATTACTGAATAATTCTAGCTTCATAAGGCTTATATTTAGTCAAATATTTTTCTATCCACAAATTATAATCATTAATTCATACACCCTTTTTTTTTAGATAGTTAGTTTCTCTAAAAATAAACTTTTAACATATATAAAAAGCTATACTTCAAGAAAAAAAAAATCAATACAATTCTTTTTTTTTTCTCATCAAACAAAATATAGCCATGTCTTTTGATAACTCTTATATCTCCATCTCAATGCCTACGCTAGATAGCTCGGTTGATACACCCCAGCGACTTCCTACACCCACACTAATTCATGAACCAACGCATAGGTGGACTTCATATCATACGGGATTTACTCCCGATAACAAGAAGACCAAAAGATCTCTGTTTGTATCTCCTAACACAAAAGAGAAAATTGATGAAATTCATCATTATCAAAAACAACAGATAGATCTTCAAAGAGAACTATATTTTGAGCAAAAAGTTACAGCACGTCGCCTAAGCTTTTTGGAACAAGTAGCGATGAAGTTTTGTTCGTCATGAAAGAAAGATGTCCATGATCCACTCCCAAAACCTTGTAGTTCTTTAGATCCCTCATCTTCATATCGTACTCCTTCGGATCCATCACCAAGACGATTTTCTGGCTCTCCAAGAACCCACGAACGTGGTAATATATGGTCTCCACTTAAACCATGGAGGGATGACAACTCAGGAGATCGCAAAACTCCATCGCCTTCTAAATAAATTATATTTGTATGTATATATGATTATTTGTTATTTTATTTCAGAACAATAAAATTACTTATTATAAGATTTCGAAAAATAAGCAAAACCATCAAATTTTAGGCAATTTTTAGCCACACTGTCTATTTCAGACGTCTGCCTACATCATTCAGACGTCTGACACAATGATATACGTCTAAAAATTAAGAATTGTGCCTATGTCAGACGTCTGATACACCCCCTAGACGTTTGAAATTTTGCTCTGTCTTCTACAAATAAAAATCAGAACAATTCAGACGTCTGAACTAAGATCCAGATGTCTGCCATAGTTCACTGCTTCTACGATTTTTCAAATTCGATAAAACCAGACGTCTACATCAAAGAGCCAGACGTCTAATTTTATCTGCTGCACTCAATATAGGGCAAACCAGACGTCTGATCTCTAATCTAGACATCTGATTCCCAATCGACCGTTTATAATCGACCAGATAACATCATTTTTTCACTTTTATCTCAAAAATTATTATACCCTACGATCTTCTCAAAGACGATAATCCTTCTAAAGATTCATTTTTAAGCAAAACTAATCAAAATGCCTCCTCGCACTAAGAATGCCAAGATGTTAAAGAGAAAACAAGACCAACCGGCCTCATCTTCAAATCCTCAGGTATGCTCTGATGAACAGATCGAAAGGTGGATGAATAAAGCACCGCATTCCATCAAAAGGTACGAAGACATCCAAAAGAAAAAACTCCACATAGGTCCATTCTACAATCTTCTAAAATTCCCTATGTATGATCTCGATGAGCTATGTGAAAATGCCGGGTTGGAAACCCTAATTTCTTTTAATCCTAATGATGTCCAAATAGATCAATTAGCTATATTTTTATTCTATGCAAACTTAGACAGTACTTCAGTGTGGAACACTGAAAATGAGGATAATTGGCTCTGGTCTAGCGTGTATGGGAACACGATTAGATTAACTCCAGGAATAATAGGTCGCACACTAGGATGCTCTGACACAGGGTAAGATCTATACAACATTCCGGATATGCGCTTCAAACCACGGAACAATATAACTCACCAAATTTGGGAGGACGAAATGCCAAAATTTGCCTCCAAATTTCTACGTTCAAAAGCTCGACTTCTAACCCCAATGATAATTAACACAATTATTCCACAAATGGGTAGTCATGAGCAAATCACCGAATTAGAGCACAAAGCACTATATGCTCTATTTAGTGGAACAAGAGTAAATTGGGCCAAATTTATCTTCGACGAGCTAAAGCATTTTTGGACTCGATCAAGGCCGTCAATTATTTACCCAACTTATATTATGAGACTTCTTCGTTCACATAATATCCCATCCTATCTATCTACATTCGAAGAAATCTCGCCTAAGTATGCTTCCACCAAGTTCTTCTCTCTGATGCATCTACCTGAAACCCCTCCAGAGTTCATGTCCTTCGAAGATTGGATGCAAAATCGTCAATCTAGAAGAGTTGAGCCTCCTCCTCAACATCACATTGATCCATCCCAAGAGGAGGAACAACATCAAGAAGCAACTCCTCCTCCTCCCGCACCCTTTGATTATCCGGGACAAGAGGAAATAATGGAGACTCGAACAGATACAAATCCAAACGAAAGTATTCGAGATCTCACACTTCGAAACCAACAAATTTTATCTCAAAATCAAAAGCTTTTGGCTAAGCGAATTGACAACTTCAAAATGTCGTTTGCTACACGTCTAGCCACTGTTGAAGATTCCCTTTCCACTGTCTTGACGGTTCTTAAAGAAGTAATTCAACGGGTTCGCGGTCCAACACCACCTTCTGATGATTGGCCAACCCCAGTATCTTCTCCTCCCGCAAAACATTCAAAACTCTCTGAGGATGAACCGCTCAAAGAAGCTTTGACATCTCCTTCGAAGGCTATTACTTCTAAAGAAGAAGAACCAAAGGAAGATGATAAAAATAAAACCTCTCCAAAGGAATCATAGATTTAGGGAATCATAGATCTTATGTTTTTGGAATATCAATTTTTGTACAAATCTATGCTTGTAATCATATTTCAAGTTTAATGACACTTTCTTTGCTTGTTTTGACGATTGGCTTCAATTTTCTAATTCTTTTTGATAATGCCAAAGGGGGAGAAATATAAGTATAATCATAAAACAATCAAAATAAGCACATATTCAGGGGAGATTTATAATCTATATATAAGTACATTGAATAGTTGTCATCATCAAAGAGGGGGAGATTGTTAGGAAATCAATTCTATGGTTTCGATGATAACAACTATACAATAGAAATCGAATATGCATATATATCTATATTTATAGGTAATTGATAAAGTAACATCACCAAAGAGACAAGAACAAGACTCAAAAGAAGTATCAAGAGGCTACAAGTCGAGATAATTGGAAAAGGAATTATACAGGCATAGGAAAAGCAACATGCACAAATCCAGACGTCTGAGTGCACTTACCAGACGTCTGACTGAATTCTCTGGTTTGCATATCAGACAGAACTAGACGTCTGGTCAATATACTCAGATGTCTGACAAGCAACTATATACAAAAAATATATGAGAACCAGACGTCTGAAATATTTTCCAAACGTCTGTTTTTGAACTCGACTATGTATATTCAAAGTACAACTGTCACAATTGAAAAGACACGATCGCTCCTCTTCACTGCAACTCTTCATCACCATTAGAAGCGACCTTAGAGCACTTACTAACAGATGCAACTACACAAAGGATCTCTCTACCACTATAAATAACATCAGGAATTCAAGAGAAGAACTCACTTAACTTACTTGCGCTTTCTACTCTTATACTCTGATATATTCTTGATCTCTAGCAATCTATACTTGTACTCTACACTTCCAAATATATAGTTCCTCATAGACAACAATCTCTAGATATATATTTTGGAAGCATTTGCACTATATAGTCAAAATCCATTTAATAGAGAACACACAGTTGACAAAGAAACTCTGCTATTGTAAACCTGTTCCTCCGGGTGAAGTGAGGGTTATTCGGTGAAAGGAAATTCCGAAGAGGAGCTTCGGGACTGGACGTAGGACGGGAGATCCGAACCAGTATAAAATCCCTAGTGTGATTATTCTTATTTGCATATTTTAATATTAATACAATATAGTTTAAATTATTCATATACTTGTCATTTGTATAATCGATCCACCATACTATAGACTTTCAATAAGCTTCTTGTACATTTCAAAGATCACTGATAAACCCTTTATGAATCCATAAACCATTTATAAAACTTCTTTTATAAATCTATAACCCGTTTCTAAAATTCGTTTATAAATATCTAACCATTTATAAACTCTTTCACCTTGCAAATAACCTATCCTTAACTCTTCAAACAATTTTATAACTCCTCTATAAAATCTAAGTCTTTCAACTCCATTCATGGGTCTTAGAAACATTTATAAATAACTAAAAATCTTTACTTCAAAACACCATTATATAATAATGGTTATCACTAATAACATTATAAATAAATAGGAATTGTTGACATCTTAAATAATAATCAATAAATTAAAAAAAATATTAATTGAATAAAAATAATTAATCCTTACCATTATTATAATAATAATTAGATTTCAAAACCTTATTAATAATCCTTATTATAAATTTCAAAAACCATAATTATTGTAAAGTAATTAACCTTTCCACATTTTTATAAATTCTTTAAAACCATATTACTATAAACAAATATTTTAAACGATACTAATATAATTTAAATAACTTTGAAATAATATTACTAAAATTAATTCCCTTAAAACAATATTAGTATAATTAAGTAACCTTAAAATAATATTATTATAATTAAATAACCTTAAAATAATATTTTTGTAATTTAATATGTTTAAACAATATTATTATAAATATACATATAATCCTTAAATCAATATATCTGAAACCCAATTTTAAATTTAAGAATCGTGACTCGTCTCAAAGCCAATTTGACTCAAATAGCAATTTTATAGTATTTTTAAAATACTAATTTGAGGCTGTAGCCACCTTACACTTAACCAAAATCAATATTGATTTTCTATCACTACTGGGTTTTAGTTTTCAACATATAACAATGTTATAATCATAATGTTCCCAATCAGGTTTTATTTTTCAATAATCCATATAAAAAAATATTATTGAAAACAATTCAACAATAGTGAGGGATCCCGTTGGATTCCTCCAACCTGCTTCCCCTTACATTACAGCTTATATAGATATTAGAACATATATATGTAAATAAAATCAACAGTTGTGAGGAATCCTGTTGGATCCCTCCGACCTGTTTCCCTGCATCACAAATGTTACATGATCATAGAAATATAAATCAACCACTTCAAAGTGGGATTCGTATACAAAGGGTCATCCGCTCTTACACGAAAATGTAATAAGGTCTCATCCTCTCCAATAGGCGGGAATACATCCAAACCGACTAATAAATATAATAATTCACCCAAAACAATCATTCAACAATTTTTATCAACTATATATCATACTAGTTATCCCAAAAAGATGAGATTAACTCACATTGATTTTAATAGCTACCAAATCATTTCGTTTTGAATTAAAACTGAACGAACGTCCAATTTTAATCCAAAATTTCCAACTAGCTCCGAATCTGTCCAATCCAATTCCAAAGCGTAGCCTTCATCGATATGATCGTAACGCGACTCATCGCGCTCAATTTGGATCTCATATGAAGGAGTTATTAAATTTTAAGTTTCGATAATTAAATTTATAATTATAAACTAATAACATAATTAACTTATTTATCGCTTTACCCTCTTCCCCAATTTTGAATTGCCACTCCTTCCTGTACGTGATCTCCACCATGGACGTAAGTTCATCCCATTGTTCTCTCTTTACACACCTCGAAACCAAACGAAATCGCCTCTAATGTGCTTCCCTCGCCGATCTCCACCCCGTTATACTAACCATAACAACCCCTGCCTCGCCACGTGAATCGCGACATAGCCTCTCTCGCCTTCGTCCACGTCAATGTCGCGATGATCCAAAACGTGATCGGAGTCCACCAAATTGTGGCCGCCGATGCGCCTTCCTCCCACGAACCCAAATCAACTTCCTGTATAGCCTCTCTTTCACCCAAGCTCTAACAATTCTTAACCCTAGTTTGTGTACCCAACTAAAAACTATCGAAACCCCCCTATAAGGCAGCCGCATTTTGCAATAACCCCTCGACAATGATGATCCCACCTTAAATTCCCGATGATTATTTTTCTTCTTCTTTTCTTTTGGTTGAATTAATTAGCGAGAGAGGGAGGAAGTATTTAAAATGAATGAAGGTATGGTCTCGTGTATGGGTCTGGGTTGATGTAGATTGAACAAGCAGTGTATGGTCAAATCAATGGTGATGGGTCAATGGCTGATGTGAATGGTCAGGCAGTGTATGGTTAAATCGAAGAAAATATATCATTTAAAATTCAAAATATCTAGCTATATAAATTCGGACCCCAATCGAGGCATGCTGCCTGACGTTCTATATGTTATATCCCTATTCCAAATGCAATGGTACTAGTCCCGAGCCCTAATTCGATCATATGGAGAAGATAGCTTTTTGAACCCAATTATTATATTAAATTTTCAATATTAATTTCAACGCGTTTCGATCTCGCATGACCAAACGATACGTCTGATCGCTACGAACTTTGACAGCGTAATATAATTCATTATTACGGACCCAATGACACTGGTTTCATCGAAATCCGAGACAGTGCCCAGGAAGGTTATTTTCACTCGTTAATTAAAACGAGTTATTTTCATAATCGAGTAAATCACTTTTAAATCCAATTTAAAAGTTTTAATATCTTCATTCTTATTAAATAGAAATTTAATAAGCTTTTAAATCATTTTATCCAAATAAAATTCAAGATTCAATCATTTAAACAATTTCAATTATTAAATTTAACAATTAAATTATCCAATAAATCACTATTTTTGAAATTCAAGTCATTTAATTCATAAAATTAACTTTTCAATATTTAAAATTAATTAAATATTCCAAATTCAAGTAACTAAAATTCTGGGTCATTACATTCTTCCCCCTTAAATGAATTTCGTCCTCAAAATTGCCAAGGTAGGAAAAATGCCCAAATCCGTACTTTTTAAAACCAATTAGTTCAAATAACTTACCAAATCCTTTTAATTCTTTAACATTCCAAAATCAATTTGTTGAAACCCATTTATTACTTTTACTAAATTTCCTAATTCATTCATAGGTTCCAATCAATATCATCTAATCATTTCAGGTTATAACTCAAAATCAAATTTTAGTTATCAAAAATTTCTTTAAAATTTCTAGCTCTTTAAATTTTTGGAAAATTTCGCCAGCGTCTCCTTTGTGCGGCTAGATCAGAACAACCACCGATCGCCACTACGAGCCCAAACCGGCAAAATAAAATAAAAGCTAAGTGGATCAATCATCAAATCAATCAAATTCAAACATGTACCCTTTTGTTGGGTAACCAAATTTTTACTTATGAAATTAAGGCATCTAATTAGCTTTTGCTTTATATACCTGTTTGTACCAAAATTGGGCACAACACTCTCCGGAAGTTTTTGAAGAGATAAAGCGAAGAAAGTAAAATGGAAAAAGAGGATTATCTAACAAAAACTCCAAATTTCAGATATGAAAGCAATTAAAAGGCAAGGAGACACAAGAATTTAGAGTGGTTCGGCGTATCGCCTACGTCCACTTTGAAGTTGTTAGCTTTATTGATCTTTCTTTGAAGATTACAAGTGAATTCAGTAAGTTACAGCAGATGATTATGATTTGCAGCAGTAAATTTCGTTGGTAGCAGCAGCAATGGAGTTCAGATCTGGATCCGGTAGAGTCTAGGCGTTGGAGAGCTCCAAGGAGAAGAAGAACCCCTTTTCTATTGGCTTTGGGGGTCTATTTATAGGTGTAGGAGGCTGATATTTCGCTTAGATCTCGAGAGGCTCCTTCTGGCACGTGACTAGGCCCGCGCGCCCAAGTCCGCGAAGTTTCGGTCCGATCCGTGATCGATACAAACAGATTTTGTATCGATCAAGATTGCATCTGATGGAGTCGAAATTTGGTGTGGACATTCTTTAGCATGCACGTAGTCTTCTATGAAAATTTCATAGCATTTGGACTTGTAGTTTAGGAGATATGATCGACACGAATTGGGATCTTCCGTTGGCTGTTCCGTTTGACTCGCTCTTATTCGACTCGCTCTTATTCGACTCGGTTCCGTTTGACTCGATGACGTGGCGTTTGAACCTCTGGATCACTCCGCCTTTGATGCCGTTTTGATCGAGTCGTTCTTGGACCTTGCCTTGTTCGTATCGATGGAAACGTCCTCTTTTCATATCGATAGAAAGTGGGTTGCACGCATTGTTAGTAGGGTTCTGTTCGTATCGATGGAACTTAACTCCGGTCGATTGATTCGAATAGGGCAACACGATCGAGTCGAACTGTTGTTTTCTGAAGGATGTGGATCGAGTCGAACAGAGGTTCTGAGATAGAGTCGAAGTGGAGCGAGTTAAACAGTGGTTCTGTGATGGAGTCGAAGTGGAGTGAGTCGAAGTAGGCACTCCTGATGGATTCGAACTGAGCGAGTCGAACGCGAGGCTGTTTTTATTCAATTTTGCATCGATCGTAACTTGAGCATACGAACTCGGATTGACTTGAGATTTGGAACGTTGGCTCTCATAGCTTCGCTTGTCATGTCAAACCAGTTTTAGCTCGATCCGGACTCGGACAAAATTCGTCGATTTCCATAGTGAGCCTGTGCATAACCGATCTCTAGGACGGACCGTCATTGGTTACTAGTCAGTTCCTTGGTGTTACGGCCTTGCCAAAAGGCGGGATAACATTTGCCCCCTAAAGTACGTCTTATGGAAACATGATGTGCTTTGAAGTGCTGCAGTCTTCATTCTGAATAGTTATCGTCTTTTCGATGAAAGCTGTAACCTTCGACTGTTTTTCCTGATAATGTAAACTGTCGACTGTCAACTGTTGTGCCCTGCATTGTTGCAACTGATTGCTGTATGCTAGTGATTAGCTGTTTGTTGTTGTAATCGTTATCAGATGGGTTCCCCACTCCTGTAAATCTGGAATATTGAATATTAGTCCGACATACATGCATATATGTTAATCTGACTCTCGTTGACGTTTGTGCATTCACGAGTCGTTGTCAGTTTATTTTATATTGAATTCTGTATCGATCCCCTCCTGAACCGATGCGAAATTTGCTGTAACAACGCTCGATGGTTGTTTTTGAATGTTCCTTCGTAACGACCCTCTCCTGAATCGATGTGGAGGGTTGAAACATTGAAGACGATTTTTATTGAATTTATGGATGCGAAATGAGCACTTCGAATCAATTGATGTGGGGCTCGATGGATACGAACTTCATAGGAGACGGAGTCGAAGGTGATCGATACGAACTATGGTTTCGTATTGATGGAGTCGAACTGATTATTCGTATTGCTGCACTGGAGATGGAGTCGAAAGCAAGCGATACGAAGAAGGGTTTCGTATCGATGGATTTGGTGATGACTGAAGAGCCCTTATTGGCAACTTCGTATCGATAACAAATCACGTTGGTGGATTCGAATAGCTTATTCGACTCGATCCGTGGTGATGTCTCGTAACCGGTCGAATCCACCGGGATATGAATCATTTATTCCCTTTGCTTTCGTGTTCATATAAATACTGTGGACTTAGCTACTTTTCACCTTTTACCTTTTGTTTTCCCGCCTTGTCTTCGTATCGCTCCAGAGCCTCTCAAGAGAAAGAAAAACTTGTGCCTTCGAATCGATTCAAAAACCTTTAATTCCTTCAACCATCTATTGAAATCAGGTAATCAATTGAACGAATCCAGTCGTAGCACGAAGAGGTCCAAATTCTCATGCCATTCCATTTGAATCTGTGTCGAACATTGCTCAAGGAAGGAGATAACGTGCGAGGGCGAGAAAGGACAGAATGGAGTTCGAATCGATCTGGGGAAGAAGGAGTGTTGAGGAAGATAACTTGGTCCTCGTTTTCGTGTCAATATGGAGGGTTTCGAGATCATGAGATGGAGGCCTTCGTATCGATTGATGGCGATGCTGTTGCATCGAGTCGAGATGATCGACGCGATTGTCTTGAGCGTATTGATCGATACGAAGGGGTTGCGTCTGATGGATTCGAAACCCAGGGCTTTTTTGATTGAGTCGAATTACGCGCCAGGGGACCGATACGAAATCGGCCCAGTTGATCGATACGAAAGTGTAGCGCTCCGATCGATTCAAAATCCCCAGCCTTTTGACTGAGTCGAACTTGCACGCTAGCCTTTTGACCGAGTCGAACTCATGCACAGATGACCATGATCTATCGATGCGAACAAGGCTTTTGCGAGCGATACGAATTGAACATTAAAAAATTTGTAATTCCTTGCACATTTGAACAAATGACTCCGACGAGCTTCAAGCTTGCATAACTAAACTTAATCGTTTCACTGCATATCTGATTGCCTATCGAAGCTCGTCGACGAAACTGGAACTTATCAAAATGATAACAAACTTTAACTTGGACTGATAGCTAATAACTGGATGGCACGGTTGTGACGGTCAACGATGACGGTCCTTCCGACTGAATTCTGAAGTCTCGTCGTTTTCATGTTTTCTTCAATCCTGTAGAATTTCTTAAGTGATATAAAGTACTGCACTGCACAACACACTCACACACTTTACACTGGGGGATGCACGAGCCTTATTGTCTGTTTAACAATGGTTTTCCATAAGCTAGTTAGTCATGGAACCTTCAAGTTCTCAGCAGCAGGAACTCCCAAGTTCAATTCCTTCAACCATCGAGATACCGGTCATTGAAGCCGAAGTTATAGACCCAGCTCCGGATGAGCGTCCAGGTGCCCGGTTCATTTGTCGTCCATAAGATTCTGTGCCGTCTGGTATCTCCGAGGATATGCTGGGACAGATTTGTTTAAGGCACGACTTGTCGCTGGACGACGTGTTACTGCCTGGGCCGAATGACAGGCCACATGATCCCCCGGAGGGGTTTACTGCTTTCAACCGTCATGCGTGTACGGTGGGAACACTTCCTCCTTTCAATCAATATATAAGGGAGATGTTATCATTTCTTGGCATAGCTCCATCCTAGCTACACCCCAACGGGTACGCTTTGTTGAATAGCACCTTCATTCTGTTTATGGAGATTCTCTTTCGACCGCCAAAGCTGATCGAGATCAGATATCTATTTAATGTTAAGAGCCGTGGAGATAGTCCTTCTTTCACCTTCTTGGAAGCGATCAGGAACTGCCACATTGTAATGGGCTCCTGGGGAAGGCTAAGTTACTTCAAAACTGAATGGTTCTACGTTTGGTGCCCCCTGGATTCGCTAGGCGGTGGTTGGACAGACGTAATCGTTGCAATCTCTCCCTTGACTTATCGAGATAATTATAACCGACCTCAAAACTGACATATTTCTCTTCTTTTATAGCTACAATCTCTCGAACATACGGTGCATACTTCAAAGAGCTAGTTCGGATTTTCCAAGCGGCTCCGGGCGAAGAGAGGCATATCGACTGGGTTCTGACCGACAGAAACTTGAGGACTGTCGGGCTAATTGAACGGAGGCAGAGCGTACGGCTGGAAGGGACACTTAGAGTGGTCTTGAAGAAATGCGTGAAGCGCAAAGCGCCCGGAGTCGTAATAGCCGAAGAAATCGATCCGGAGAGAACGCCTACCGATCATGAGCTCCAGGCTGGGCCTTCTTCCGGTGTTCAGGATTCAGGAGGAAGGAGAAAAGGAAAGGCTGCTGCTCACAAGCGTTCTAAATCCGAGAGATTAAAATCCATGGTTGTGTCCTTGCCCGTCCCGGGGATTAGAATTTTGGAATCTCCTCCCCCGCCAGTAGAGAATCCTTTTGAAGGGCTTGCTGATATTCCGATTCCGGATTATGTGTCGTCTTAACACGACACCGGGATGGAGGAGCTGGACAATGCTCTTGAACTGAGTGGGTCACTTGCTACGAGTGCGGCCAACATTTCCGGTTGGTCGGGGGGTTGCACATGCATACACTTCACTGCACTACATGATTCCTAACTATAAATCGTTCAACTTAAGAAACCACTAACTCTTCCTTCGTATCTCATTTCCAGGTACAATGTCCGGAAGAGGGTCAATGCTTGGGAATCTTCGCTCGGCCCGAAAGGCTTCTTCTTATTATGACTCCCGTAGGAGAGATTTGGATAGAGACCGCGATCGCGAGTACTCTAATCAAGATAGATATGGGCGTGACAGGGACAGAGAATACAGACATCGGTCTAGATCACGCTCGCCTCCTCTTAGACTCCCATCTCCGCCTCCCGTTCTTGTTCCACATCTGCCAGAGCCTCCTCGTCACAGGCCAACTTATCATACTTCTAGATCCGAGACTCATCTTCAGAGAGTTGAGACCATCGCCTCCATAATTGCAGAGCAGGTCCCCACTGAGCCCACAGGAGAAGGGGCCCTTAAATTGGCTCAGATGAGGAAGGATTTTCTGAATATTTGCTTCGATGGCTATGTCTTCCCACCACACTTAAAAAGAATTCCATCAGGGGTGGAAGGCACGATGCACGATTATGTACATGACATCTACACCCAGTACAGAGAGTGGGTAAAGGCTGCAGAGAAAGCTTCTAAGGTGGCCTTTGAGCGAGCCAAAGCGCTTGAGAAAATGGAGACCGAACTCGCTCAAAGGGATCGGATCATTCAAGTGCTCACTGCTGAGGCCGAGTCTTCTCGAAAATCGGAGATTGAGGCCACCAAAAAAGCCGACGAAGCGAAGGCGGCAATGGAGAGGTTGGGGCAGACACATGTTGCCCTGGTGGAGGAGATGGGCCACCGGAACACTACAGTCACCGCCGAGCGGGATGCGGTGGTCAAGGAACTCAATGAACTCAAGGCCAAATTCGCCGACATGGCCAAGGAAAGGGATGATGCAAACAGCGCATCCCAGAAGGCGTGCGAGTAAACTGTTCTGCTTAAGGGTGAGCGGGATGCAGCTGTGGCTAAAGTCCACAAGGTGGAGACTGAGGTCGAGGAGAAAGTGAAGTCGGCCGAGTCCAGGCTAGAGGCTGATATCGAAGACCTTCTCGTTGTTTACAACGCTAATGTGCTGAGGCACAAGGGTCTAGCCTGGCTCGATGATTATTCGGCGCATCTGCACAACGCCTGGGGCCGACTGGTTGAAGAAGAGAAAGCGGTGCATCTGGGTGAGTCTATTGATGAGTTTGAGCTCGAGAATTGTCTACTAACTGAGGATGAAAAGAAGATTCTCCATGATTCAATGATTTATTATGAGAAGGAGAGACTCAGCACCCAGCACCTGGAAGTAGGAGAAGGCTCTGGGGTTGAACATCACAATGCAAGTCTTGAACTTCCAGCGTCAACCCAGCCTGAATCTTTGCCTGCGGTTGATCCTCAAGCTGTTCCTGCCTATAATCCGGATCAGCCGCAGATGTCTTCGGCTACAGCACAAGTGACTGAAGCCATTCTACCGCCGACAAGTCAAACTGAGGAAGGTATTCTGAACATTCCACGTATCTGCCTTAGGTCGGAATCTTTATCTGAATTAGACTCTAATAGTTCTCTTATTTTTGTCCAGTGATCGATGCTGCACTGGCCATGCCTCCTACTACTCAAGAATCATATCAGACGCAGGAGGCTATCGTGACCGAAGCAATCACCGTAACTTCAGCTGCCCCACTTGACGATACGCAGGGGAATACGATTGTGTTTGATGAGCAGTTGATGGAAGAAATCTTTCGTCGTCATGGCGATCCTTTAGCTGAATTGCCATTTGTCATGGGTGGAGGCGCTCCTGCTACAAGTTCTTCAATGCTGACTACTGTTGCCCCCAGTATGGCTCAAGCAGTTACTGAAGAGGAGATGTTCGCCCAAATCGACGCTGAAATGGCAGCAGCGTCTCATGGTGGCATTTCTGGAGGTGGGATGGCAGCACCGGGACCAGCTCCGCTTAGAATGATATGTCCTGGTGGCACCGTTTTCATCACTAGCATGCCCATTCCACCTTCTGTACTGGATCCTGTTCCTCCGACTCCGCCAGCAGGCAGCATTCCTATCCACTCGAGTTCGGAGGAGGATGTTGATATCATGCCCTCGCCTGGAGACCAACCACCGAAAAGCAAAGGCTCGAAGAGGAAGGTTAGCGGTGGCTCCAACGGGTCTACACCGAGAAGGAAGCCAAGGAAGAAGAGAGATTAGGCATGCTTCCCGGGTTTATTTTGACTTGCATTTTGTTGGCCGTGTATAGATGCGGGTTCGGCCCTTGCTAGTAGGAATCTTTTGGGACAAACTTGTATACGAACTTATTTTACAAACAATAGAAATGAAACTTCTTTTTTGGCTTCTTTTCTGTCATTGTGTATTTGCCTAAGTGTTTCAATATCTGAAGTGCACTTGTAAAGTTTCAGCTTCCGAATAAAGTCTGTTTTTGTTCGCCAAGTTCGGATACTGTGGACATGGTTTACGACCGGGAAGCGAGTTGAATTTTGACGTCGCATCGCTTCAGTCAATGGTTGATGCTTAAGTCCTGCCCCCCAGTCTCGGGGATGAGTTGTGGAACATCAGTCAGCGATTGATTCTCGCTTATAACATGTTGAGTCTAGTGCCACTGAATGAATGCTTGAGATAAGCGGAGATTGAATGGTTTATTCACGCGTGTCCGATTGTCGATGGTCATATCCGCACTCCGGGGGTCCTCATCTGTTTATTGGCGGTTGGTCACGCCAGCTTAAGTTCAAATCATACGTCCGCGCTCTGGGGACTTGGAATCGATCTTTGTACTCCGACTCGCACTCTGGGAGTTCAGAGTTGATGTTTATACTCCGACTCGCACTCTGGGAGTTCGGAGTTGATGTTTATACTCCGTTTCGCACTCTGGGAATCCGAAGTTGTTGTTTATACTCTATTTCACACTCCGGGAATCTGGAGTTGATGTTTATACTCCGACTCGCACTTTGGGAGTTCGGAGTTGATGTTTATACTCCGTTTCGCACTCTGGGAATCCGGAGTTGATGTTTATACTCCGACTCGCACTCTGGGAGTTCGGAGTTGCTGTTTATACTCTGTTTCGCACTCTGGGAATTCGAAGTTGATGTTTATACTCCAACTCGCACTCTGGGAGTTCGGAGTTGCTGTTTATACTCCGTTTCGCACTCTGGGAATTCAGAGTTGATGTTTATACTCCAACTCGCACTCTGGGAATTCGGAGTTGCTGTTTATACTCTGTTTCGCACTCTGGGAATTCGGAGTTGATGTTTACACTCCGACTCGCACTCTGGGAATTCGGAGTTGTATCAGGATCATGGATGGTCGGATCACATCCACCCTGAGTTAACAAGTGATGTCGTTGGATGGACGGGTCCACCCTCCTCAAACTTGGTTCAGATATGGACGAAGTCGTTAGGCGGACGGATCCACCCTCTTCGTAGACGCATTTTTAATACTCCCGTTCGCACTCTGGGAACCGGGAGTTAAGTGAGGGATTGTCGTGTATCAATCCGTCTTTGACTTTGATGTGATGGCTTGTCCCCGAGCTCGGGTTTCACTTAGTGAGTGACCGGTTGCATCACAGTCACTCTCTATTTGAATAAATTCCACCATATGGTGAAACTTAGCTCTCCGTGCATAGTGATGATCATACGAAGCATTTCAAGTAAATCACAGCTCTGGCCAGAAGAGATTGCATTTTATTGCTGAAATAAGAAAATATGGCAAAGTCAGTTGCCTTATTACAAATTCTAATTTCGAAATGCAGAAACAAATTGCGAAATGGAAAATAAACTAAATAGATAAACATAGCCTGTTACGTGTAGTAGCGGCGAAGACTCTCGCTATTCCCGGCTCTTGGCAAAGTAAGACCGTCAACGGTCGATAATTTGAATGTGCCATCTCTGAGCCTTCGTTCAATAACATATGGTCCTTCCCATGTCGGCTTTATATGCGAAGGAACCAGATAAATTCTTTTCAGGATGAGATCGCCTAGTTCAAAGGTTCGCGGGCGGACCTTGGCGTTGTACAATTGGGCGACTCGACTTCGATGCGCAGCTGCCCTCAAATCAGCCTCTTCATGCTTCTCATCCAGTAGATCGAGAGATTCAGCAAGTAATATAGCATTTGTCTTTGGATCGTTGTATGTTACACGATGAGAAGGGACTTCTAGCTCGACTGGAATAACGGCTTTTGAACCATAAGAGAGAGAGAATGGAGTGTGACCGGTCGCGGTCTTGTGGGTTGTTCGGTAAGCCCATAAAGCCATAGGAAGTTCATCGACCCACTTGCCCCCGACCTTTTCCAATCGTTTTTTCAGAATGGACTTTATAACTTTATTAACCGCTTTGACCTGTCCGTTCGCTTGAGGGTGTGCAACTGCGGAGAATTTCTTTTGGATGTGAAATCGTTTGTAGAAATCTTTAAATTCAACACTGTCGAATTGGGTTCCGTTGTCCGTAATAATGGTGTGTGGGAGACCGAATCGACAGATGATGTTGCGAACCACAAAGTTGATTACTTTCTTCGTTGTTATGGTAGCAAGAGCTTCGGCTTCAGCTTCAGCCCACTTTGTAAAGTAATCAACTGCGACGATGGCGTATTTCGCACCACCTTTTTCCAAAGGTAGAGCACCAATGATGTCGATGCCCCACATTGCAAACGGCCATGGGCTGACCATTTGCGTTATCTCGGTAGGAGGAGCTATAGGGATTCAGGCATATTTCTGGCACCTGTCACATTTCTTTGCATAATCTGACGCATCGCGATTCACGATGGGCCAGTAATATCCGTATCGAAGTATTTTCTTGGCAAGTGCTTGCCCCCTGGTGTGATCGCCACATTCTCCCTCGTGCACATCGTGCAACGCTCGTTTAATTTCATCGTGAGCGATACACCGGAGTAGAGGGACTGAGTACCCTCTTCTGTACATGATTCCATTCTGGATGGTAAATTGTGGGGCCTTCCGAAGGACTTGTCTCTTTTCACTCCTGTGCTCCGGTAGGGTTCCGTGCTCGATGTAACTTCTGAGTGGAGTCATCCATGAATCCTTCTCGAGGACGGTTTCGCATACCCGATCTATTTCTGCCCGGTAAATGCTCGGGGAGGATAATGCTTCTACGGGAACGAGTCCCATTTGCTGAGCTTCGCCTGTGCTGGCTAGCTTCGCCAATGAATCGGCTTTTTGGTTGCGTTCTCGAGGTATACAATAAATGGCATAATAATCAAACTGATTTAGTACCTCCTGAACTCGAGCTAAGTAAGCAGCCAACCTTCGGTCTCTTGCTTGATACTCTCCCCGTACTTGACACACAACTAATTGTGAATCACAATAAATTTCCACTGCGATAATTCTCAAATCTCTAGCAAGTATCAAGCCAGCTAAGAGGGCTTCATATTCAGCTTCATTATTAGTCGCATGAAAATCGAACTTCAAAGCATAACATATGGATCGGCCTTCGGGAGTTTCAAGTACAACACCAGCGCCCGAACACCGGTTGTTTGATGCACCGTCGGTATAAAGCTTCCAGACGTATTCGGGGGATTCACTGGT
Organism: Allium fistulosum; assembly: GCA_030737815.1. NCBI lineage: Eukaryota > Viridiplantae > Streptophyta > Magnoliopsida > Asparagales > Amaryllidaceae > Allium > Allium fistulosum. The sequence continues at coordinate 367,766,681 of CM060902.1, read as the reverse complement.
TTCGGGCAAGTCCTCTGGAATGGTAAATTTAGCTATAAAATCGACTAGGACTTGTCCTTGTATGGCCCATCATGGAGTGTAAGTAATGTCAAACTAGCTCAGTTTGACGTTCCACTTGAGTAACCTACCAGACGTCTCAGGCCGCGAAAGGACCTGCCGTAACGGCTGGTCGGTGTAAACAATAATGGGATGTGCCTGGAAATACGGTCGGAGTTTTCTTGATGCAATAACAAGGCAATAAGCCAACTTCTCTAATTTCGAATAATTCCTTTCGGCTCCAGTCAATCGCTTGCTGACATAGTATACTGGCTTTTGTATCTTGTCTTCTTCTCGAATTAATGCAGCGCTGATAGCGTTTTCTGATATTGCCAAATATACGAACAACTTCTCATGATCAATAGGCTTTGACAGGATAGGTGGTGTGGATAGATGTTGGACTAGTGCTTGGAAAGCGCCCTCACACTCCGTGGTCCATTCAAAGTTTCGTTTCCATTTTCGGATCAGATTGAAGAAGGGAATGCATTTGTCAGTGGACTTTGAAATGAACCTGCTCAATGCTACTACTTTTCCATTGAGACTCTGGACTTGTTTTATGGTTTTCGGAGTTTCAAGATTTCTAATAGCCCAGATCTTTTCAGGATTAGCTTCGATCCCTCGAGCGTTGACGATGAATCCAAGGAATTTTCCGGAGGCAACTCCAAAATGACATTTCAGTGGATTTAGCTTCATTTTGTATTCTCGAAGTATGTTGAACATAGTTTTCAGGTCTTTAACATGGTCGGTGGAGAGTCGTGACTTCACAAGCATGTCGTCTACGTATAGTTCCATTGTTTTCCCGATTTGATTAGCAAACATCTGATTGACCAATCGTTGATAAGTAGCCCCGGCATTCTTGAGTCCGAATGGCATAACTTTGTAACAGTAAAGTCCCAGATTGGTTACGAAGCTGGCATGTTCTTGATCGGGTAAATGCATTGGTATCTGATTGTAGCCAGAATACGCGTCCATGAAGGATAAGAGTTCATGCCCAGCCGTCGAATCTACTAACTGATCAATTCTGGGAAACGAGAAACTGTCTTTGGGACATGCTTTATTCAGATCGGAATAATCGACACATGTTCTCCACTTTCAATTCGGCTTTCAGACGAGCACGGTATTCGACACCCATTCAGGATATAGTGCGTCCCGAATGAACCCGTTCACTTTAAGCTTTTCTACTTCTTCTTTAAGGGCGGCATACCTCTCTGGATCCATACCACGCCTTTTCTGTTTGACCGGGACATGCCGCGGGTCAATGTTCAGGGTGTGGCTCACGATGTCCGACGAGATCCCACACATGTCAGAATGCGTCCAAGCGAACACGTCAAGATTCGCACGTAGAAATTCAACCAATTCCTCTTGATTTTGCTGGCTTAGCTGAGACCCAATCTTTATCATCTTCGAATCATCGTCATCGTCAATTGGGACATCAATCGTCAGTTCCGCCGGGGATGCTTGACTTTCTTTAGATTCTTCTTCGTCTTCAGTTTCTCTTGGGTCAAGATCCTTGAGGAATTGGTTGGGGTGCCCGAGCCTAGGCCCGGGAGTTAATTGTCAATTATCGGCAAAACGGACGCAGAGAGATTCCTCTACGCCCTTGCCTTTCTCCTTTCGCTGCGCCTCCCGCAGCTCAGCAACATAACAGGATCTGGCAGCAGCCTGATCTCCCTGAATGATTCCTACTCCATGATCAGTGGGAAACTTTAAAGTCAAACACCATGGGGCGATGGCTGCCCTAAATTCGGCGAGGGCCGGTCGGCCCAAGAAAGCATTGTAAGGGGATTCTATGTCCAAAACAATGAACTGTAACATCCGTACTCTCCGACGTTCTCCAACTCCCAACTCTACTGGCAGTTCCACCATTCCAGTGGGTATAGTAGCACTTCCGTTGAAACCCTGGATTCGGGATTGACAAGGTTTCAAGTCCGCGACTTCCATTCTCATTTGATCATAGGCTCGCTTAAACAAAATATTCACAGAGCTTCCACTGTCAACTAAGATCCTCTTCATCCAAGCGGGACCTACTTGAGCTGAGATGACCAGTGGATTGATAGTGGGGGCTTCAACTTTATTAGCGTCTCTGTTTCTGAACACGATGTCATCTGTCGTCGTCTTTTGTTGCTTGGCCGAAGCCCCTTCATCAAAACTACTATAACATTCGAAGTCCGCATGCTTAATAGAGCTGGCATACGACTCCATTTCCTTCTAGCTCCAGTCTGCTAGATGAGGACCACCACTTATTGTATTAATAACCAACCTCCCACCAGTTCGAGCGAGTTCCTCTTGCATTTCTTGATTTGGCGCACGATTTTGATTTGATGGGCCCGCACCATCAGACTGCGGCGCCCGCACATACTGATCCAACTTTCGTTCACGTATCAGTTTTTCAATGAGGTCTTGTAAGTGACGACACTCATTGGTGCTGTGGCCATAACTCTCATGGAATCTATAAAATTTTCCTGTTTGGATCTGTCTTTCAATTGGTGGTTTTGGGGCAGGTTTCTTGTATTGCATGGTATTGCAGGTCTGCAAATACACATTTTCCAACGACGTGTTCAATGGAGTGTAATTATCGTACATGGAAGCTCGACGCCGTGGACCACAATTCTGATCGCGCTTTTTGCTTTGATTTCCATTGTCCCTTTGCTGGTTCTGCTTATTTTGTACGTTTAACTGAACTTTTCCAGAACTCTCTCCGGACTGTTTAACAGCGATGTTACTCTGGATTCCCTCGATATTGGGCCCTACGTCATCCTGCTTCCTAGATTGTTTCGCATCCTCCCTTCTCAAGAATTGGGCCGCCTTGGAATAGAAACGGTCCAATGACGCAGGTGGTTTTCCAGCTAACCAATTTCCGAACTCGGAATCGGCATTAATTCCCTTAGTCAATGCCATCAGGATAGAGTTGTCAATGGGATTGCTTATTTCTGCACACGCAGCATGGAATCGCTCCAAGTAGCGTCTAAGTGTTTCTCCAGGAGCTTGTGTAACACTAGACAGAGTGTTAACGTCTTTAGGCCTCGCCACGTGCATACGGAATTGTACAAACTTGGTGGCCATCAGGTCAAAGTTAGAGATGGATCGTGGTGGCAAACGAGTAAACCACATGGTAGCAATGCCCCCTAGGAAAATAGGGAAACTACGGCATTTTACTACATCATCAGCTCTCACAGCATTCATTAGCCATTCATACTTCAGGATGTGTTGGTTGGGATCAGAACTTCCTTCATAGACTGGTAGAGTTGGCATCCTGAAGCGCCGAGGTGGTTCGGCATATAATATTTCATCGCTGAGAGGGTATGACTCCGGGAGATTCCCCAGTTGTCATTAGTGAGACCCTGACTTTCACGAATCATCTGACGAATCATTGTTGGTATATCCGGCATTCAGATACTTGGAGCATGTTGTGCCAAGGTGTGGTCGGGTTCCACAACGCAAGTCTGGACCGAACGTGGTCGACGGTCCGTGTCTCGCCTCCTTGGTTCAACATTTTCTGGGATGTAAGGCTCTGGAGTCTGCTCTCTTTGGCTACGATGAGGATCAACTTGATTTCTAGCATCGCCTCCCTGTTCGGTAGTGGTGGTGGTAGCGATATTGCTTGTGACATGATAAGGAGCAGCACCTCCTCGGGATGAGGGCCCTGTACGGTGACTAGTAGATGGCCCAGTTTTGGGTTGTCCAAGATTCGAAGCAGGTTGGTGCCCAGTGGCCTGGGTGTGGCTTACATCCAACCGTGGGCGTGTGGATCGGTGATGACCGTCAGATGAGGCTGAACTCTCTGTGGAAGAATAAGAACCTTGGTCTCTTCTGGATCTTCTGCGCCTTTGGCGATTTAACTGGTTGCTCAACTCTGTGTTGGCGCGCAGTTGTTCAGTTAGCTGTTGTCGACTCTAGGTCAATTCTTCGAGCAGCATCTGAAACTCTTGTCTGGTAACCGGGCCTGTTGGATCTGAAGGTCCGACGACATCTTGGTTTGATGGAGGCAATTGCGCGGGATTCTGTCGGTCCCGTCCTCCTTGATCAACAGCTGTAGAGGTAGTCCGTGTACTTACCATGGTGGAATAATGAAAGTCCTTTCCTAGATCTGATGCAGATCTGAATAGAATGGAAGGGCTTCAAAGTTCTAGATCTGGATCTTCTTCTTGGATTTATAATCCGATATAGATAGGAGATCCAAAGAGCAGGAGAAAAATTGGGTTTTCTCAGTGAAAGCACCAAAGTGTTTGTACCAAAATTGGGCACAACACTCTTCGGGAGTTTTTGAAGAGATAAAGTGAAGAAAGTAAAATGGAAAAAGAGGATTATCTAACAAAAACTCCAAATTTCAGATATGAAAGCAATTAAAAGGCAAGGAGACACAAGAATTTAGAGTGGTTCGGCGTATCGCCTACGTCCACTTTGAAGTTGTTAGCTTTATTGATCTTTCTTTGAAGATTACAAGTGAATTCAGTAAGTTACAGCAGATGATTATGATTTGCAGCAGTAAATTTCGTTGGTAGCAGCAGCAATGGAGTTCAGATCTGGATCCGGTAGAGTCTGGGCGTTGGAGAGCTCCAAGGAGAAGAAGAACCCCTTTTCTGTTGGCTTTGGGGGTCTATTTATAGGTGTAGGAGGCTGATATTTCGCTCAGATCTCGAGAGGCTCCTTCTGGCACGTGACTAGGCCCGTGCGCCCAAGTCCGCGAAGTTTCGGTCCGATCCGTGATCGATACAAATAGATTTCGTATCGATCAAGATTGCATCTGATGGAGTCGAAATTTGGTGTGGATATTCTTTAGCATGCACGTAGTCTTCTGTGAAAATTTCATAGCATTTGGACTTGTAGTTTAGGAGATATGATCGACACGAATTGGGATCTTCCGTTGGCTGTTCCGTTCGACTCGCTCTTATTCGACTCGCTCTTATTCGACTCGGTTCCGTTTGACTCGATGACGTGGCGTTTGAACCTCTGGATCACTCCGCCTTTGATGCCGTTTTGATCGAGTCGTTCTTGGACCTTGCCTTGGTCGTATCGATGGAAACGTCCTCTTTTCGTATCGATAGAAAGTGGGTTGCACACAGTGTTAGTAGGGTTCTGTTCGTATCGATGGAACTCAACTCCGGTCGATTGATTCGAATAGGGCAACACGATCGAGTCGAACTGTTGTTTTCTGAAGGATGCAGATCGAGTCGAACAGAGGTTTTGAGATGGAGTCGAAGTGGAGCGAGTCAAACAGTGGTTCTGTGATGGAGTCGAAGTGGAGCGAGTCGAAGTAGGCACTCCTGATGGATTCGAACTGAGCGAGTCGAACGCGAGGCTGTTTTTATTCAATTTTGCATCGTCGTAACTTGAGCATACGAACTCGGATTGACTTGAGATTTGGAACGTTGGCTGTCATAGCTTCGCTTGTCGTGTCAAACCAATTTTAGCTCGATCCGGACTCGGACAAAATTCATCGATTTCCATAGTGAGCCTGTGCATAACCGTTCTCTAGGACGGACCGTCATTGGTTACTAGTCAGTTCCTTGGTGTTACGGCCTTGCCAAAAGGCGGGATAACAATATGTAACAACCCGGGGTTTTGTGAAAATTTATAATCGTCTTAAAACGATTAGTGTTGATAGTTAATTGCTGTTTGAAATTTATATCAAGTAAAATTCGTTTAAAAATTTGTTAAGAGAATACGGGCTTTAAAATTTATATTAGCCCATTTCTTTTTTTTATTTATTTATTTATTTGATTGGGCCTGCTTTCTTTCCATTGAGATAATCGCAGCGACCATTTTGCCCCGTCTTCATTTTTCTCGTTAACCCTAAAATAATCGAACGAAGAAAAATGGTGGCGGCATTCGTTTCTTCGAGATGTCGTGGCTTCCGATGCTCGTTCTTCTTCGACAGATTGGGCTTTCAATTTTCTGGAGCATCTGCTACAAGCTCTCGACCGATCAAATGTGAGTAATCCTATTTACTCGCATCTAATTCACTCTTAGTCTAGCGCATCTGCAATTCGATTTTCTTCGATGTTGGAATCGTTGTTGCTAGGAAAATTCCCACTGTGCTTATATCGTTTGATTTTATTTCGATGACAATTTTCCTGCCTTGGTTCGATTTTCTGACTTGTCCAATATTGTTTATTTGGACTTTGTGCGAATGCATATATTCTCGTGATGTTGGGCTTCACAGTTTGGTTTTTGTGGATTCATGGTGACTTCGGGCTTGATTTGTTTTTATTGATTCTATGACTTGAAACTGCAGTTATTTGAATTCCAATATTTTGTTTTGAGTAAAGCAGTATACTTTAATTGCGCACTTGCTCGACCCATTTCAGTTACACTGTATATATGTAGGATGCACTTATTTTACTTGTCGCCTTGACTTGTTCGATTTCCTTGGTCGAACTTGTTGCCACACTCCCGAGTTGTTTTACTGCTAAGTTGAGCTCGTGTAGTCTTCATTTAGGGTAGTCTGCCCTGCTTCTTGTAGTATTCATTCCCTGATTGCTTTGTACTTTCGTGGCTAATCAATTGTATACCCACATTCACGTATGCACATAGTTGTATGACCATTGGCTGCACTCTGCAATCTTGAGTTGTAGGGGTAAACTTCACTTTCATTGTCATCTGTATGTATGCCTTACCATTTGTATACATACATCGTATGTTTCCCGGTTGCACTATAATCATTTGAATTTACACTGCTTCATGTTGCCGCTTGATCTGTTTCACTATGGTTTCATGCCTTGTAGTTGCATTCCATTACATGTTTGTAGTATTGTATGCATTCCTTACTGTCACTGCCTACTGTTTTGTGGTCAGTTGCTCCGAGTTGATCTTGTTTGGGTTGAGTCTTGATATATTTGTTTCACAGTATATTTAGTAGTCACATTACCTCGACTTTGCAAGCACTTGGCTTGTGCTTGTCATTGATACTGTCTGGTCCATTGTAGTTCACTTCACCGAACTATCTGATCTTGTAAGTCGAGTTTACTCTGCATATTTTATCTTGGTCTTATTCGTGACTATATTTGAACGATTGGCCACTTGAACCAGTCCTGCCTTTGTTCTGACCAGTTCATCGAGACTTGTTATGCCCTATACTTCTGTTGGTTGCCATGTATATTAGGCATGTTTTATTGACTTTATGTCCTCATTTGATAACTGCAAGTGTGTCATCTTGTTTGCCGTTACCAGAAATGGTCTTGGCCGAGCCTAGTACTGTTTTGGTCGAGGCTGTGTACTTGTTGGTTGTATTCGAATTCTTATGCCGATAGCTCAGTTTTGTGCTACCTTTTGTACTGGTCTATCTGTGCATTTCCGTTGTTGTTGGATCACTTCATTGCAGCTGTCTTGAGGCAGTCTGCACATTTATATTCACATAGTCTTGGACATATGTAAAGTTGCACTCATGTGTCCTTTAGTCTGAAGTTTGTATGCAAATGGTTGCTGTGCATTTGTAATTGACTAATGTTCTTGCTTCTTATGCCGCATGCCTTTATGTTTCAATTTTAGCCTTGATTTCCTTGGCTCTGACCTGATGCTAAATGCTGTACTGTTTTGTTTGAAATTGAGTACTTGTGGTTGCTTGAGACAACCACCCACTTCATTTTACTGCTTTGCCGGTACAGAGGTTTCACATGTTGCCGTGCACTTGAATTAGTTGTATTTATTTGTTTTGTTGACATTGCCACTGTAATTGTAATGTTGCAGTCACTACTGATGCTGTTCAGTTGAGTCCGACACTTGCATTGTCGTTGCTTGACTGTTTAGTCTCTCGGCTAATTGCTTAGTTCAACTGCAGATTCATTATGCGGTTGTATATGTGATAGCACTGCTCAGTTTTACAGTGCATGACATTGATGCACTTAGATTGGTTTTTAAATTCATTTGAGTTGAATCCGATTTCGGGGTTTGACCTTGTGACCATTTATGATTTTCACTGAGCTTTTGTGTATCTCCTACGATAGTGGCGAGGCAGTACACGCGTGCGTGCACTGCAGCCCTATCAGATTTGACAGTTTTAAATTGATTTAGTCGATTTGATAAATTGTTTATTTATCTCTGTTCATAATTTAAATCTGCTGATTTTGTTAAACACTGTTAAGTGTTATATTGACCGTTATCCGGTTTCTTTGTTTAAAGAACCGGATAGACGGGAATTATTGTGACTGTCGTCTATTTAAATTATTACTGCCTATATGCACTAATAAACTGGTTTGAATTAGACTGACCTGGGTATTATTTTCTTTTGAATGTAATACTCGGGTCAGACCCGAGTTATTTCAGGTTGTAGATTTTCTTCTTTGAGTTGCTGTTCAGGATATGAAGACTTTTCACATCTTCTGAAGTTGTCAATGTCATTTTGTAGTAGTCGTGTCATTGTATAGAACGATATGTATTCATGTATATTAGTCGATAATGTACTTGTATATATAACTTCTAGAGTCGACAGTTGTAGTTGTATCATATGTATCGTGTCAACTATGTATTAACTGACATCAGTTATATATATATGAGACTTTTGTTTTTATCTGTGTTCCGCATTTATATTATCTGTGTTATTGTTATATCTAATGTCCTAAACTATTATGAACCGTCGTAGTTCGTTTTATACTAAGTATTGGGTGTGTCGATGGGAGTAAATAGATAATAGAAGAAAAATAAAAAGTATGTACCACTCCTATCGAGATAACCAATATTAGTGTAAGGCCAATTACGGATGGTCGCTCCTATCCAGCCTTATTCTTCGTAATAATAGACAGTATTTCCTGTAATACTCTTTGTTATTATGAGCATAGAGGTGGGGCGTCACAGTTGGTATCAGAGCTTGGGGTTTATGGACATAATATAAAACATAACGTGGATGGAACATATGTTACAACTATTGGTCGATGTTTTATCTGTGATTTGAGTCAAAACTAAAGTTTTGAAATTTTGATGAAATTGTGTTTCGATGATTTGATTGATTTGTGTTCTATTTATCAGAGTGCGCAGCGGAAACAGTGAAACTGTCTTCGCTGAGTGCAACTGATAATCTTTTTGATTTAAAAATCGAAATACGAAATTGATATGAATTTCATTTGTTGTTTACATAGCTGTAATTATTTTGTTTCTTTGAGAATTTCGAATCTGAATTGAGGATTCGAAGAAATTACAGTTATGTGATTTTAGTTGAAATTTCCGCTGGCTTTCTTTTGTACTAATCATCTATTGATTAGCTTTTGCTGTTTTGAGTTGTCTTCATTGAAGATACACTCTAATGATTTCCTTGTTTATATTGTAATGGGAGTGCAAATGAATTGCACGTTACTGCATTTATTTTACGTTGAACCGATGCTAGGTTATGAAACGTATTTTGTTGCTGTTATTTTTATAACGGGATTTTTACACCAATGCTAAATTTTTGAAGCACGGTGTTTTGTGGCATTTTGATGAATGAAAATTCTCTGATATTACATTTTGATGTAAATTGTTTTGATGTGATTTTGACGTTTTAAAATTACTGTCGCTTTGGCTTCAGTAACCGTCAAATTTTAAAAGTGGATTTTCAAGCGGTTATTCCGCAATGCTGTTTTGTGACCGTTTTTACGGTATTTTGAGAAGTACAATTTCCTTATCGAAATTGTTACTGATTTGCTGCTATAATCACGTGATTGGAAAATCGTTTTTAAAATGAAAATTGTTTTATAAATTTTTAACAGTTTGCGTTTTCAAAAGAATGAGGAAGCGACTTAAACGATTCAGCAAAATCGAGGATTATGACCCCTTTCTTTTACTGTTTCGCTTAACTCCGGACTTGTCCAGTTGAGAATGTGAATTGTTGTTTTTACAAAATAAATAAAATTGTTTTCAGAAATTTTAACAGTTTGCGCTTTCAAAAGAATGAGGAAGCGATTTAAACGTTTCAGCAAAATTGAGGACTATGACCCCTTTCTTTTACTGATTCGCTTAATTCCGGACTTGTCCGTTTGAGAATGTAAAGTGTATTTTTACAAAATACACAATTTTGCACTTTCAAGGAAACGATGAAGAGATTTAAACGATTTAGCAAAAGTGCGGAGTATGGAACCACACTTTTACTTTTTCGGTTAATTCCGGACTCGTTAATTGAATATCTGTTGTTTTGATGATTTTGATGAATTTTACACTTTCAAGGAAACGATGAAGAGAATCAAACGATTTAGTAAAACACGTGGTATGGGACGTGTGCGTTTGCTATTTCGGTTAATTCCGGACTCGTTAATTGAAACATTTTGTTGCTTTCGTGTGCTTTCGAGCCACTATGAGGACCTTCGGGTCATTTGTTGGACCTTCGGGTCATTTGTTGGGCTTTCGGGCCACTCTGTGGACCTTCGGGTCAAATACCAGTACTAGACCTTCGGGTCACTCTGCGGACCTTCGGGTCAATCTGATGGGCGCCAAAAATTATGTTGAGTACTTGGTAGGCTTCGGCCATTTGTTGATGCACGTGCGGCGAATTAAAAACTCGCCATCTGATGGGATCGATCCAAGCTTTTATGTTGATTTTCTAGTCTTCTTAATTGATTTCTAGATATTTGTTGCTTCCAATTATCTGCAGGTAATTGGATATTTGTTGATATGAGTTCTGATTATCGTTTTTGATAATCAGATATTTGTTGTTTCTAATTATCGCTTGTGATAATTAGATATTTGTTGATATGAGTTCTGATTATCGTTTTTGATAATCAGATATTTGTTGTTTCTAATTATCGCTTGTGATAATTAGATATTTGTTGATATGAGTTCTGATTATCGTTTTTGATAATCAGATATTTGTTGTTTCTAATTATCGCTTGTGATAATTAGATATTTGTTGATATGAGTTCTGATTATCGTTTTTGATAATCAGATATTTGTTGTTTCTAATTATCGCTTGTGATAATTAGATATTTGTTGATATGAGTTTTGATTATCGTTTTTGATAATCAGATATTTGTTGTTTCTAATTATCGCTTGTGATAATTAGATATTTGTTGATATGAGTTCTGATTATCGTTTTTGATAATCAGATATTTGTTGTTTCTAATTATCGCTTGTGATAATTAGATATTTGTTGATATGAGTTTTGATTATCGTTTTTGATAATCAGATATTTATTGTTTCTAATTATCGCTTGTGATAATTAAATATTTGTCGATTTGAGATTTAATTATCGCTTGAGATAATTAAATATTTGTTGATTTTAGATTTAATTATCGCTTGAGATAATTAAATATTTGTTGATTTTAGATTTAATTATCGCTTGAGATAATTAAATATTTGTTGATTTTAGATTTAATTATCGCTTTTGATAATTAAATATTTGTTGATGTGAGATTTAATTATCGCTTTAGATAATTAAATATTTGCTGATTTGAGATTTAATTATCGCTGTTAGATAATTAAATATTTGTTGATTTGAGATTTAATTATCGCTTTTGGATAATTAAATATTTATTGATTTGAGATTTAATTATCGCTTTTGGACAATTAAATATTGGTTGATTTGAATTTGATTATCGTTTTTGTGATAATCAAATATTTGTTGAATTTGAAATTTGATTATCGTTTTTGATAATCGAATATTTGTTGAATTTGAAATTTGATTATCGTCTTTGATGATCGAATATTTGTTGGTTTGAGAAATTTGATTATCGTTTTTGATAATCGAATATTTGTTGAATTTGAAATTTGATTATCGGCTTTGATAATCGAATATTTGTTGGTTTGAGAAATTTGATTATCGTTTTTGATAATTGAATATTTGTTGATTTGAAATTTTAAATTACCGGTTGTGGTAATTAGATATGTGCTGATTTGTCTTCTGATTATCGTTTGAGATAACTAGAGAATTGGATTTTGCTGTTTTCTAATTATCGTATCGATAATTAGATATTGCTGTTTTGTGAATTTATGTATTTTAGTTATCTAGTTGATAATTGAAGATTTTTAGGTGTTTGTGTTCTTGACCTTATTTTTCTAGCTTAACCAGTTTATGTAGAGAAATAATTGTTATTAACGCCTTTAATTATGAAAATTGCGGGGATGCAATTTTTATAAGGAGGGGAGTCTGTAACAACCCGGGGTTTTGTGAAAATTTATAATCGTCTTAAAACGATTAGTGTTGATAGTTAATTGCTGTTTGAAATTTATATCAAGTAAAATTCGTTTAAAAATTTGTTAAGAGAATACGGGCTTTAAAATTTATATTAGCCCGTTTCTTTTATTTATTTATTTATTTATTTGATTGGGCCTGCTTTCTTTCCATTGAGATAATCGCAGCGACCATTTTGCCCCGTCTTCATTTTTCTCGTTAACCCTAAAATAATCGAACGAAGAAAAATGGTGGCGGCATTCGTTTCTTCGAGATGTCGTGGCTTCCGATGCTCGTTCTTCTTCGACAGATTGGGCTTTCAATTTTCTGGAGCATCTGCTACAAGCTCTCGACCGATCAAATGTGAGTAATCCTATTTACTCGCATCTAATTCACTCTTAGTCTAGCGCATCTGCAATTCGATTTTCTTCGATGTTGGAATCGTTGTTGCTAGGAAAATTCCCACTGTGCTTATATCGTTTGATTTTATTACGATGACAATTTTCCTGCCTTGGTTCGATTTTCTGACTTGTCCAATATTGTTTATTTGGACTTTGTGCGAATGCATATATTCTCGTGATGTTGGGCTTCACAGTTTGGTTTTTGTGGATTCATGGTGACTTCGGGCTTGATTTGTTTTTATTGATTCTATGACTTGAAACTACAGTTATTTGAATTCCAATATTTTGTTTTGAGTAAAGCAGTATACTTTAATTGCGCACTTGCTCGACCCATTTCAGTTACACTGTATATATGTAGGATGCACTTATTTTACTTGTCGCCTTGACTTGTTCGATTTCCTTGGTCGAACTTGTTGCCACACTCCCGAGTTGTTTTACTGCTAAGTTGAGCTCGTGTAGTCTTCATTTAGGGTAGTCTGCCCTGCTTCTTGTAGTATTCATTCCCTGATTGCTTTGTACTTTCGTGGCTAATCAATTGTATACCCACATTCACGTATGCACATAGTTGTATGACCATTGGCTGCACTCTGCAATCTTGAGTTGTAGGGGTAAACTTCACTTTCATTGTCATCTATATGTATGCCTTACCATTTGTATACATACATCGTATGTTTCCCGGTTGCACTATAATCATTTGAATTTACACTGCTTCATGTTGCCGCTTGATCTGTTTCACTATGGTTTCATGCCTTGTAGTTGCATTCCATTACATGTTTGTAGTGTTGTATGCATTCCTTACTGTCACTGCCTACTGTTTTGTGGTCAGTTGCTCCGAGTTGATCTTGTTTGGGTTGAGTCTTGATATATTTGTTTCACAGTATATTTAGTAGTCACATTACCTCGACTTTGCAAGCACTTGGCTTGTGCTTGTCATTGATACTGTCTGGTCCATTGTAGTTCACTTCACCGAACTATCTGATCTTGTAAGTCGAGTTTACTCTGCATATTTTATCTTGGTCTTATTCGTGACTATATTTGAACGATTGGCCACTTGAACCAGTCCTGCCTTTGTTCTGACCAGTTCATCGAGACTTGTTATGCCCTATACTTCTGTTGGTTGCCATGTATATTAGGCATGTTTTATTGACTTTATGTCCTCATTTGATAACTGCAAGTGTGTCATCTTGTTTGCCGTTACCAGAAATGGTCTTGGCCGAGCCTAGTACTGTTTTGGTCGAGGCTGTGTACTTGTTGGTTGTATTCGAATTCTTATGCCGATAGCTCAGTTTTGTGCTACCTTTTGTACTGGTCTATCTGTGCATTTCCGTTGTTGTTGGATCACTTCATTGCAGCTGTCTTGAGGCAGTCTGCACATTTATATTCACATAGTCTTGGACATATGTAAAGTTGCACTCATGTGTCCTTTAGTCTGAAGTTTGTATGCAAATGGTTGCTGTGCATTTGTAATTGACTAATGTTCTTGCTTCTTATGCCGCATGCCTTTATGTTTCAATTTTAGCCTTGATTTCCTTGGCTCTGACCTGATGCTAAATGCTGTACTGTTTTGTTCGAAATTGAGTACTTGTGGTTGCTTGAGACAACCACCCACTTCATTTTACTGCTTTGCCGGTACAGAGGTTTCACATGTTGCCGTGCACTTGAATTAGTTGTATTTATTTGTTTTGTTGACATTGCCACTGTAATTGTAATGTTGCAGTCACTACTGATGCTGTTCAGTTGAGTCCGACACTTGCATTGTCGTTGCTTGACTGTTTAGTCTCTCGGCTAATTGCTTAGTTCAACTTCAGATTCATTATGCGGTTGTATATGTGATAGCACTGCTCAGTTTTACAGTGCATGACATTGATGCACTTAGATTGGTTTTTAAATTCATTTGAGTTGAATCCGATTTCGGGGTTTGACCTTGTGACCATTTATGATTTTCACTGAGCTTTTGTGTATCTCCTACGATAGTGGCGAGGCAGTACACGCGTGCGTGCACTGCAGCCCTATCAGATTTGACAGTTTTAAATTGATTTAGTCGATTTGATAAATTGTTTATTTATCTCTGTTCATAATTTAAATCTGCTGATTTTGTTAAACACTGTTAAGTGTTATATTGACCGTTATCCGGTTTCTTTGTTTAAAGAACCGGATAGACGGGAATTATTGTGACTGTCGTCTATTTAAATTATTACTGCCTATATGCACTAATAAACTGGTTTGAATTAGACTGACCTGGGTATTATTTTCTTTTGAATGTAATACTCGGGTCAGACCCGAGTTATTTCAGGTTGTAGATTTTCTTCTTTGAGTTGCTGTTCAGGATATGAAGACTTTTCACATCTTCTGAAGTTGTCAATGTCATTTTGTAGTAGTCGTGTCATTGTATAGAACGATATGTATTCATGTATATTAGTCGATAATGTACTTGTATATATAACTTCTAGAGTCGACAGTTGTAGTTGTATCATATGTATCGTGTCAACTATGTATTAACTGACATCAGTTATATATATATGAGACTTTCGTTTTTATCTGTGTTCCGCATTTATATTATCTGTGTTATTGTTATATCTAATGTCCTAAACTATTATGAACCGTCGTAGTTCGTTTTATACTAAGTATTGGGTGTGTCGATGGGAGTAAATAGATAATAGAAGAAAAATAAAAAGTATGTACCACTCCTATCGAGATAACCAATATTAGTGTAAGGCCAATTACGGATGGTCGCTCCTATCCAGCCTTATTCTTCGTAATAATAGACAGTATTTCCTGTAATACTCTTTGTTATTATGAGCATAGAGGTGGGGCGTCACAGTTGGTATCAGAGCTTGGGGTTTATGGACATAATATAAAACATAACGTGGATGGAACATATGTTACAACTATTGGTCGATGTTTTATCTGTGATTTGAGTCAAAACTAAAGTTTTGAAATTTTGATGAAATTGTGTTTCGATGATTTGATTGATTTGTGTTCTATTTATCAGAGTGCGCAGCGGAAACAGTGAAACTGTCTTCGCTGAGTGCAACTGATAATCTTTTTGATTTAAAAATCGAAATACGAAATTGATATGAATTTCATTTGTTGTTTACATAGCTGTAATTATTTTGTTTCTTTGAGAATTTCGAATCTGAATTGAGGATTCGAAGAAATTACAGTTATGTGATTTTTGTTGAAATTTCCGCTGGCTTTCTTTTGTACTAATCATCTATTGATTAGCTTTTGCTGTTTTGAGTTGTCTTCATTGAAGATACACTCTAATGATTTCCTTGTTTATATTGTAATGGGCGTGCAAATGAATTGCACGTTACTGCATTTATTTTACGTTGAACCGATGCTAGGTTATGAAACGTATTTTGTTGCTGTTATTTTTATAACGGGATTTTTACACCAATGCTAAATTTTTGAAGCACGGTGTTTTGTGGCATTTTGATGAATGAAAATTCTCTGATATTACATTTTGATGTAAATTGTTTTGATGTGATTTTGACGTTTTAAAATTACTGTCGCTTTGGCTTCAGTAACCGTCAAATTTTAAAAGTGGATTTTCAAGCGGTTATTCCGCAATGCTGTTTTGTGACCGTTTTTACGGTATTTTGAGAAGTACAATTTCCTTATCGAAATTGTTACTGATTTGCTGCTATAATCACGTGATTGGAAAATCGTTTTTAAAATGAAAATTGTTTTATAAATTTTTAACAGTTTGCGTTTTCAAAAGAATGAGGAAGCGACTTAAACGATTCAGCAAAATCGAGGATTATGACCCCTTTCTTTTACTGTTTCGCTTAACTCCGGACTTGTCCAGTTGAGAATGTGAATTGTTGTTTTTACAAAATAAATAAAATTGTTTTCAGAAATTTTAACAGTTTGCGCTTTCAAAAGAATGAGGAAGCGATTTAAACGTTTCAGCAAAATTGAGGACTTTGACCCCTTTCTTTTACTGATTCGCTTAATTCCGGACTTGTCCGTTTGAGAATGTAAAGTGTATTTTTACGAAATACACAATTTTGCACTTTCAAGGAAACGATGAAGAGATTTAAACGATTTAGCAAAAGTGCGGAGTATGGAACCACACTTTTACTTTTTCGGTTAATTCCGGACTCGTTAATTGAATATCTGTTGTTTTGATGATTTTGATGAATTTTACACTTTCAAGGAAACGATGAAGAGAATCAAACGATTTAGTAAAACACGTGGTATGGGACATGTGCGTTTGCTATTTCGGTTAATTCCGGACTCGTTAATTGAAACATTTTGTTGCTTTCGTGTGCTTTCGAGCCACTATGAGGACCTTCGGGTCATTTGTTGGACCTTCGGGTCATTTGTTGGGCTTTCGGGCCACTCTGCGGACCTTCGGGTCAAATACCAGTACTAGACCTTCGGGTCACTCTGCGGACCTTCGGGTCAATCTGATGGGCGCCAAAATTTATGTTGAGTACTTGGTAGGCTTCGGCCATTTGTTGATGCACGTGCGGCGAATTAAAAACTCGCCATCTGATGGGATCAATCCAAGCTTTTATGTTGATTTTCTAGTCTTCTTAATTGATTTCTAGATATTTGTTGCTTCCAATTATCTGCAGGTAATTGGATATTTGTTGATATGAGTTCTGATTATCGTTTTTGATAATCAGATATTTGTTGTTTCTAATTATCGCTTGTGATAATTAGATATTTGTTGATATGAGTTCTGATTATCGTTTTTGATAATCAGATATTTGTTATTTCTAATTATCGCTTGTGATAATTAGATATTTGTTGATATGAGTTCTGATTATCGTTTTTGATAATCAGATATTTGTTGTTTCTAATTATCGCTTGTGATAATTAGATATTTGTTGATATGAGTTTTGATTATCGTTTTTGATAATCAGATATTTGTTGTTTCTAATTATCGCTTGTGATAATTAGATATTTATTGATATGAGTTTTGATTATCGTTTTTGATAATCAGATATTTGTTGTTTCTAATTATCGCTTGTGATAATTAGATATTTGTTGATATGAGTTCTGATTATCGTTTTTGATAATCAGATATTTGTTGTTTCTAATTATCGCTTGTGATAATTAGATATTTGTTGATATGAGTTTTGATTATCGTTTTTGATAATCAGATATTTGTTGTTTCTAATTATCGCTTGTGATAATTAAATATTTGTCGATTTGAGATTTAATTGTCGCTTGAGATAATTAAATATTTGTTGATTTTAGATTTAATTATCGCTTGAGATAATTAAATATTTGTTGATTTTAGATTTAATTATCGCTTGAGATAATTAAATATTTGTTGATTTTAGATTTAATTATCGCTTTTGATAATTAAATATTTGTTGATGTGAGATTTAATTATCGCTTTAGATAATTAAATATTTGCTGATTTGAGATTTAATTATCGCTGTTAGATAATTAAATATTTGTTGATTTGAGATTTAATTATCGCTTTTGGATAATTAAATATTTATTGATTTGAGATTTAATTATCGCTTTTGGACAATTAAATATTGGTTGATTTGAATTTGATTATCGTTTTTGTGATAATCAAATATTTGTTGAATTTGAAATTTGATTATCGTTTTTGATAATCGAATATTTGTTGAATTTGAAATTTGATTATCGTCTTTGATGATCGAATATTTGTTGGTTTGAGAAATTTGATTATCGTTTTTGATAATCGAATATTTGTTGAATTTGAAATTTGATTATCGTCTTTGATAATCGAATATTTGTTGGTTTGAGAAATTTGATTATCGTTTTTGATAATTGAATATTTGTTGATTTGAAATTTTAAATTACCGGTTGTGGTAATTAGATATGTGCTGATTTGTCTTCTGATTATCGTTTGAGATAACTAGAGAATTGGATTTTGCTGTTTTCTAATTATTGTATCGATAATTAGATATTGCTGTTTTGTGAATTTATGTATTTTAGTTATCTAGTTGATAATTGAAGATTTTTAGGTGTTTGTGTTCTTGACCTTATTTTTCTAGCTTAACCAGTTTATGTAGAGAAATAATTGTTATTAACGCCTTTAATTATGAAAATTGCGGGGACGCAATTTTTATAAGGAGGGGAGTCTGTAACAACCCGGGGTTTTGTGAAAATTTATAATCGTCTTAAAACGATTAGTGTTGATAGTTAATTGCTGTTTGAAATTTATATCAAGTAAAATTCGTTTAAAAATTTGTTAAGAGAATACGGGCTTTAAAATTTATATTAGCCCGTTTCTTTTATTTATTTATTTATTTATTTGATTGGGCCTGCTTTCTTTCCATTGAGATAATCGCAGCGACCATTTTGCCCCGTCTTCATTTTTCTCGTTAACCCTAAAATAATCGAACGAAGAAAAATGGTGGCGGCATTCGTTTCTTCGAGATGTCGTGGCTTCCGATGCTCGTTCTTCTTCGACAGATTGGGCTTTCAATTTTCTGGAGCATCTGCTACAAGCTCTCGACCGATCAAATGTGAGTAATCCTATTTACTCGCATCTAATTCACTCTTAGTCTAGCGCATCTGCAATTCGATTTTCTTCGATGTTGGAATCGTTGTTGCTAGGAAAATTCCCACTGTGCTTATATCGTTTGATTTTATTTCGATGACAATTTTCCTGCCTTGGTTCGATTTTCTGACTTGTCCAATATTGTTTATTTGGACTTTGTGCGAATGCATATATTCTCGTGATGTTGGGCTTCACAGTTTGGTTTTTGTGGATTCATGGTGACTTCGGGCTTGATTTGTTTTTATTGATTCTATGACTTGAAACTGCAGTTATTTGAATTCCAATATTTTGTTTTGAGTAAAGCAGTATACTTTAATTGCGCACTTGCTCGACCCATTTCAGTTACACTGTATATATGTAGGATGCACTTATTTTACTTGTCGCCTTGACTTGTTCGATTTCCTTGGTCGAACTTGTTGCCACACTCCCGAGTTGTTTTACTGCTAAGTTGAGCTCGTGTAGTCTTCATTTAGGGTAGTCTGCCCTGCTTCTTGTAGTATTCATTCCCTGATTGCTTTGTACTTTCGTGGCTAATCAATTGTATACCCACATTCACGTATGCACATAGTTGTATGACCATTGGCTGCACTCTGCAATCTTGAGTTGTAGGGGTAAACTTCACTTTCATTGTCATCTGTATGTATGCCTTACCATTTGTATACATACATCGTATGTTTCCCGGTTGCACTATAATCATTTGAATTTACACTGCTTCATGTTGCCGCTTGATCTGTTTCACTATGGTTTCATGCCTTGTAGTTGCATTCCATTACATGTTTGTAGTGTTGTATGCATTCCTTACTGTCACTGCCTACTGTTTTGTGGTCAGTTGCTCCGAGTTGATCTTGTTTGGGTTGAGTCTTGATATATTTGTTTCACAGTATATTTAGTAGTCACATTACCTCGACTTTGCAAGCACTTGGCTTGTGCTTGTCATTGATACTGTCTGGTCCATTGTAGTTCACTTCACCGAACTATCTGATCTTGTAAGTCGAGTTTACTCTGCATATTTTATCTTGGTCTTATTCGTGACTATATTTGAACGATTGGCCACTTGAACCAGTCCTGCCTTTGTTCTGACCAGTTCATCGAGACTTGCTATGCCCTATACTTCTGTTGGTTGCCATGTATATTAGGCATGTTTTATTGACTTTATGTCCTCATTTGATAACTGCAAGTGTGTCATCTTGTTTGCCGTTACCAGAAATGGTCTTGGCCGAGCCTAGTACTGTTTTGGTCGAGGCTGTGTACTTGTTGGTTGTATTCGAATTCTTATGCCGATAGCTCAGTTTTGTGCTACCTTTTGTACTGGTCTATCTGTGCATTTCCGTTGTTGTTGGATCACTTCATTGCAGCTGTCTTGAGGCAGTCTGCACATTTATATTCACATAGTCTTGGACATATGTAAAGTTGCACTCATGTGTCCTTTAGTCTGAAGTTTGTATGCAAATGGTTGCTGTGCATTTGTAATTGACTAATGTTCTTGCTTCTTATGCCGCATGCCTTTATGTTTCAATTTTAGCCTTGATTTCCTTGGCTCTGACCTGATGCTAAATGCTGTACTGTTTTGTTCGAAATTGAGTACTTGTGGTTGCTTGAGACAACCACCCACTTCATTTTACTGCTTTGCCGGTACAGAGGTTTCACATGTTGCCGTGCACTTGAATTAGTTGTATTTATTTGTTTTGTTGACATTGCCACTGTAATTGTAATGTTGCAGTCACTACTGATGCTGTTCAGTTGAGTCCGACACTTGCATTGTCGTTGCTTGACTGTTTAGTCTCTCGGCTAATTGCTTAGTTCAACTTCAGATTCATTATGCGGTTGTATATGTGATAGCACTGCTCAGTTTTACAGTGCATGACATTGATGCACTTAGATTGGTTTTTAAATTCATTTGAGTTGAATCCGATTTCGGGGTTTGACCTTGTGACCATTTATGATTTTCACTGAGCTTTTGTGTATCTCCTACGATAGTGGCGAGGCAGTACACGCGTGCGTGCACTGCAGCCCTATCAGATTTGACAGTTTTAAATTGATTTAGTCGATTTGATAAATTGTTTATTTATCTCTGTTCATAATTTAAATCTGCTGATTTTGTTAAACACTGTTAAGTGTTATATTGACCGTTATCCGGTTTCTTTGTTTAAAGAACCGGATAGACGGGAATTATTGTGACTGTCGTCTATTTAAATTATTACTGCCTATATGCACTAATAAACTGGTTTGAATTAGACTGACCTGGGTATTATTTTCTTTTGAATGTAATACTCGGGTCAGACCCGAGTTATTTCAGGTTGTAGATTTTCTTCTTTGAGTTGCTGTTCAGGATATGAAGACTTTTCACATCTTCTGAAGTTGTCAATGTCATTTTGTAGTAGTCGTGTCATTGTATAGAACGATATGTATTCATGTATATTAGTCGATAATGTACTTGTATATATAACTTCTAGAGTCGACAGTTGTAGTTGTATCATATGTATCGTGTCAACTATGTATTAACTGACATCAGTTATATATATATGAGACTTTCGTTTTTATCTGTGTTCCGCATTTATATTATCTGTGTTATTGTTATATCTAATGTCCTAAACTATTATGAACCGTCGTAGTTCGTTTTATACTAAGTATTGGGTGTGTCGATGGGAGTAAATAGATAATAGAAGAAAAATAAAAAGTATGTACCACTCCTATCGAGATAACCAATATTAGTGTAAGGCCAATTACGGATGGTCGCTCCTATCCAGCCTTATTCTTCGTAATAATAGACAGTATTTCCTGTAATACTCTTTGTTATTATGAGCATAGAGGTGGGGCGTCACACAATACCTGCATCTTATTTACCAATGATGTCTAATTATATAATTCACAATCAACTTATTCTGCATTTTCAATTTCCAACATTTGCTTTACTAAAACCGTACGATGTACATATATCATCCGTATGCAATATCAAATCTGATCACTCGCACGATCACACAATTTCACCTCCGAACTAGTATCGTTCACACGACCACTCTAGTGCGGACTCGGATCTGGTTCCTTGATTAGAAACTGCCATTCTCCTTGCATAGCCATATACTATGATAGAGAATTCCAGAATCAATCAAAAATCCATATCCAGTGTTCGCCATCGAGAATCGAGTGAAAAATCTTAACTCGGATCGATGTAAATCATCTCAAAATCATGTACTCGAATCTGGATCAAACCGTTATGCGAATAAAATAACATATGTACAATTTACGTATTAATTTCAATTGATTTCTTAGCTATCCCAAATTCCCTTCTATTCACATTCATTTCATTTACATTCAATTATTTACAATCATTAGTTACTTAGTATTATTCTTTCAGTTCTAATATCACTTAAGAACCCTTCCATCAAATTTTTTTGTTTAACACATCTCACTCTACACTATATCCATTTATGAATTATAAAATTCTTCTTAAGTTTATAAACATTTTATACAACTCTCATCATGTTTATTATCACTTCATAACTTAAGTTTATATTCGTTTTAAATCGATCAAATTTATTTAACTCAATTCCATTGTTCAATTTCAATATTTCAACCATATTCCAAAACCATATCTAACTCACTAATTTATTTTACTAGCTCATTTCATTAATTTACTTCAATCTCATCAATTTATTTCAAAAATTATTGCATTTAGCCTAACTTAGGTCAAATTCCTTTCCGAAATTCATCTTTGTTTAACCTATTTTAAGTTAAATTCCATTTCAATTTTGCTTTTCTTAAGATCCATATCCAACAATTCCAAAATTTTATTTTAACTTACAAATTCCCAAATTTTATAAGTTATAAAATTTATTTCTCATATTTTTATAAAACATCTGAATATTTATTTACCTCTATTTGCGTAATTAACGTATAATTATTGCGTATACGGTGTAGTTACTTAGGCATTTGTTTTCATTTATTTTACCCATTAGGAAGGTAATTGATTGGTAGGCGAAAATAAGAGGAAACTCTTATTTAGCCTAATTATTATTTTTAAGGCGTAATAAGTAAGATGCCATATAAGGCCATATTCATGAAACGGTAAGATGGGTGTGTGTGTGTGTGTATGGAGAGTAATTGAAGTATGGCTATGTCATAAGGATGCGAGGTCAATAGGGTTACATGACAGAAGTCTGCCTTCACTTTGAGGCTACCAACAGTTGTGTACACTTTGATTGACGTGAGATATCCTTATGATAAATATTTTTAATGATGTGAGGTTAGTCCCATATTTTGTAGGAGAACTCTTCCCAGCTATTCTGGCTACCAGTTCCTACTAATAGTCGGATTAATGTGAGGCGTCATATTGAGTATGGGCCATAAGACGAAGGGCATGCTTCGAGGTCTTGAGGTATTAAGTGGTTGTTTGAGGGCCCCCTTCTTTTCCCCAGATGAAGTATTAATTGGTCATGGAGTTACGTTAGGTGGTATCTCAATAAGGAGGTCCATTTCCAGAAATAAGTACTAAATGATGAGGTCTGCCTTAATTAAGGTATTAAATGACAAGAGTATGCCTATTTTCCACAAGGAAGTATTAAGTGGCCTAAGAGATTACATATAATGTCAACTAGATAGTGCCATTGAGGAGCACGCCTTGGAAATAGGTATTAAATGATGGGGTCTGCCTTAATTAAGGCATTAAGTGACCAGAGTCCGCCTATTTTCCAATAAAAGGTATTAAGTGGCTTGGGTACCGTCTCTTACATTGTTAGTTGTTTATGATGTATGATTAGGATATGGGATTCAAGAAACCTACTTCTAGAATGGAAGGTATTAAGTGGTTGGACCCGCCTCCTTTCCTTATAAAGATGTATTAAATGGTTTAATGTATATTTTCATAGACATATTCTTGTTTTGAGATATACTGCCCAAATACTAAAAAGGTAAGACTCGAGGTTTTTATTCATCAGATATTATTGTTCTAACTCCCTCCTCATTACAACACAGGTTGAAGACATTGATGGAAAAGGTGATGCTTAGAGACGGAGGCCGCAATGGACTTGCAGCAGTATTTACTATTTTTATTTGCTTTCATATGTACCCATGTTTACGGACTATTGTTGTAACGGATTATGTTATGGTTTGATGGTGTCTTGTATTTTGACATTATTACGAATTTGAAATAAATGGGAATATTTTACTATTATACTTTTTTTCCATTCCCCGTGAGTTCTGAAATTTTAGTTATGGCTCTGTAAAGTTATTTCTTTTTACTACCAACTGTTTACCTTAGAATGGATCTAAGTTTCGATGGGCCTTTTCTGGATCGATATTTAGGTCTATTCGGGGTGGGTTGTTACACTTCCTTTATAAAAATCCTTTATAATATACCATTTACAAAATATCATTTGTAAATCTCCTTTAAATAAATCCTTTATAAAATAATATCCATTTCACAAACAAAATATTATTTATAAATCCCCTTAATAAAAAATTGAATAACTTACAAAATCATTAAAACACTTAACCCCAAATTTATAGAATCTAAGTTAATTTAAAACATAACTTTTACAAATTTGGAAAGAGGCTTAGTGATCATAATGGTACTAAGCCAAGTTATCATTAAATTAAATTTTGACTTCCAAGTCACATAATAGTTATTTACATAAGCCAACATATATGTAAATATAATCCACAACCAAATCAGGGAATAACATGTCATTATAAACCAACTAGTAGATACATGTCATAACTAACATAATAGCATGACGGTGATTTATCCTACTAAATAGATGTCCGAATAATGTATTAAGTTTAAGTATAGCAGAGCGGTGATTTTTTTTTTTTGCTAAAAGATGTCCAAATAATCTACTTAATTAAGGTATAACAGAGCAGAGGTTTATTCTGCTAACAAATGTTAAAGTTTAGTATAACCTGTTCACATTTATATGGTTACTAATGGTATCGATAATATAATCTCTTATGTTCAAAACTATTCTTTGTAAAAGAAAGTTACCTTTAAACAAATTGATCATTAGAAAAAAAAGTAACCAAAAACTTAAACCTCTTTTTAAATAATTAATTATATGTTAGATCCTTTTATTAAATCTTAATTAAGTCTTAAGTTAACTTAATTATTAATTAAGAAATAACTAAAACTTAAAACAATTATTTATAAATTAAACCTTTAATTAATTTATAATTAAAATAATTAAACCCTTACTTAATAATTAATTAATAATTAACCCTATACTTAATTAATAATTAATTAAAAAATAATCATATACTTAACTCATAATTAATTAAAATTTAATCTTACTCAATCAATAGTTAATTAAAATTAATCTGGCTTTATAAGGTAATTAATTAGTAACTAATCTGCACTTAGTTATAATTAATAAACCTTGTTTAATAATTAACTTCTTAATCATTATTATTAAGTTTCATAAAACATTTTGAAAGTGTTTTAAGTATAAGAACTTAATTTGCAAAAAGTGGACTTTTTAGCGAAGCTGCATCCATAGCGACTATCGCTATGGATACCATAACTTAAAAATGTTTCCTAGCTTCTACTTTGAAAACTTAACATTTTAAAGCTTACTAACTTTATCAAAACATAAGTATGTTTTTATAAAAAGTAAAACAAAGTTTAGAACTTGAAAATGATTTTGATTTTTGAAAACAAATTAACATAACTTCCATAAGGAATCCAAGTCCCTAATACCATACAGATGTACTAACTTTCTTAACATATCATAACATATTCATGTCTATAACAAACAATAACATAAAATATAAGCAAAAATCTCAACTTTATCCCTTGTACACCACTTTTAGACTTTATTTTCAAGTCTAAACTAATATCACATTCAACACATATAAGCACATATATAATCACATACAAAGCATGTAAATAACTAATAACAAAGCAATATCACGTAGTAACATCAACATAAAAAAAGATGTAATTTTTACAAAAAGGATGTGAATTTTACTCACCGAACTTTAATCAAATCTCTTTAAAACTTGAATTTAGCCCTTGAACTTGCATTTTCAAAACCAAAACTTAATTTTTAGCTAAAAGAAGGCCAAGTAGGCTCAACCAAAGGACTTTAAGCTCCGATAATTGGTGGATTTGGGCACTAACTTGGATGGTGGGGGTGACTTGTTCTTCATTTTGGAAGGAGGAGGAGTAGAAAGTGAAGAAAAGGTGTTTAAAAGAGTTTTTAAGCATTTAAAAGTGGAAAAGAAAAGAATTTTTAAACTTTGAAATTTTGGAAGCCATTATAATAGTTTTGAAAAGCTTTTAAGAAGATTAAGGTGATAACCTCTTGAAAAAAATAGAAAATGAATTGGAAGGAGAGAGAGAGATGGTGAAATTATTTTTATATAAATTAAAATAATCAAACTACCAAAATAACCCTAAAGTACAATACCCTCCATACATGCTTGCCACATCATCACCCCCATCCTTTCCTACCTTCTCCCACACGTTACCCCATGGCACCGCCCTTTTAACCACCATACAAAACACTTCCTTGTACTTAGGATGTGAAATGATAATGTGACCTTTCATATTTTCATTTTATTTAATTTAAATCTTGAAAATTTTCACATCTTCTCTCTTAACATAAGTAAACATATACTTACCCTTTTAACCCACTTAATCAAGTACACATTATTTATATAAGTAGATGTTTAAGGTGTTTACAACATTTTTAACAACTTTTTAATGGTGAAAAATTAAATTTTTGGAAAAAGTTTTCCGATCGCATTTCCTATTTTCTTTTGAACTGTTTATTTTTGTAAACATTTTTTGAAAATAATTTCACTATCACTAGTTATTATTTAAAAGAGGTATTTTTAAGTAATAAAATCATTTATTAATTATTTAAAAATATATTAAATATCCACATTTAAAATGATAAAATTCTGGGTTGTTGCATTCTCCCCCTTAAAAGAATTTCGACCTCGAAATTTCACCATATGGATACCCACGATTTATTAATAAGTCCGCATGATGTTTATAGATCGTCCATATGCAAAATTTGATTCGATCTCTTCACGAATACATAACCTCTCTTTCGAACTAGTATCGCTCATCTGATTTCCTAGTGCAGAATCCAATCAGGCTTCTTGATTAGAAACTTTCATTCTCCTTACATAGCCAGGTACTATGGTAGAAACCTTTGGTTTCATATCAAGAAACCTTACCAACTGTTCGCCGTCAAAAATCGAGTGAGATCCTCATTTGGAATGGTGTGAAACACCTCACGGTCGTGTACTCGAATCCTGGATCAAAAACTATGTGAAAAGGAGAAATAATCTACATACACTTACGTACTTATTCTATTGGTTCTCATTAATACCAATCCCTTTTCTGTTAAAATTATTTATGAAAACTTTTCATAAAACTAACTTAAGTTCAACTTGTATAGTACCCTACTACATCGTAAGAGTATATGCCACTATCTGATTTAAACTTTTTAAATTTGAATTTATGAAGTAAACTCAAAACCCAATTACCCAGTTATTATTCCAATATACTTTTTGAAATGAAACTATATATTTAACCAAGAAAGTGCATACATATAGCCTGAGTAACCCAAAATGATTCTAAGGAATTGGGTACTACCAAATAATACCATATATTCCCTAACCAAACAGGATAATACTTAAGAGAAGAACTTACCTTCCAAACACATCTCTTTCCCACTTTTAGTTATTTTTGGGCCACTCAAACTAGTTAACATAAAAATACTCCTCCTATTCTAAAATCCCCTTTCTAAAATAATAATCTACATACTTCCAAATAATAGTTTTTAACAAAATCAGTTGCCAACTTGCTTTAGGTTCGTTCGGATTTGAATGTGTTTCGTTGTATAATGATAAAGAGAATAATTTACTAAGTGCACCACAACATTCACCTAAGCAAACATTCAATCATTACTTAGAAGATTATTCCAATTATCACAAAATGAATCGAGACTCATTTCCCGAACCAACTAAAGAAAATATCCCTTACTTAAAATTTCTATTCTAAAATATTTATACATAAATATATTTTCAAGTAAAATATTACTACCCTTTTCTATAAAACATCTGAAATCTTCTTCAAGACTCCGAGATTAATCCTTAAAACTTGTTATTTATAAAACACATTTCTTTATTATAATCCAAATTCATATAAAATCATTCCTTTATATAAGTCATTTCTTAAATAATTATTATAAAATATTCTAACTTTTTATTAAAATCCAAAAAAAATTCATCCAACATTAACATCTAACGCCTTCTAGTCAAATTGTGAAATTTAATTCACAAGTTGTTCGTTTCAATGTTTCACCAACTTTCTATTTTTAAAAGGAAGACTGCTTATAAACACCTAACAATAGTCATGCTCAACTGGACGAGCATAAATAAACAAACCCTAGTTAACAATAATTGAATAGTATCACAACTGCATCAAAAATAGCCATATTACTTTTTAAATTTTCCTTTTATATATAAAAATACTCCTAGGTGAAAGTATTTCATTTATCGATTTAAAACAATACTATGTTAAATGTCCTTGTTCAAGTGTTTAGAGACTCTTATCAATAACGTTAGCTACTCATACTGATCGGAATCCATATACCACTCAACAGACCAATCATCAAAATATAAAGCATTTTTATGGCACTAACAAATTCATGCTCTTATATATATACACACACACTCAAACTCATTCTAGGATGTTACTAACCCTATCTCTAATGAGTTTACCCCACCAAAGCCAAGGTTCTCGCTTAACCTTCAGCTCTGGTACCACGTATAACAACTGCCTTTTCCACCCTCAAAAGTCGACACTAATACATCCATGGTATTTGCGTGCCGAACAACCAAGTGGCGGAAAGACATATGGTTAGGGGAAAGAAGAAGAAAGAAGACAAGAAGAAACTGAACAACATAGAAATCTCACATCGCAATGAATAATCTATAATATAACAATTATCTTTACATCTATTGATCGGAATTCATATACCACTCAACAGACCAATCATCACAATATAAAATATTTTTAATTAATTATTGATTAAATAAGATTAAATTCTAATTAATTATGGGTTAAGTATAAGATTAGTATCTAATTAAGTGGCACATCCTCACTACCCCCTCCTTTCCTACCTTCTTCCACACGTTATCCCCCTTTCTTATCATCTTCACACATTAAAGTACTAAGAACTTGAAGATATGGTGGGTAATAAGGGTTTCCATGTACTTAAGTTTACTTTCACACTTTTCTTTTATTTTAATTTTTTGAAAATGATCACATCACTCTTACTTCTTAAGTACACTTATATTTACACTTTTACCACCCTTAAGTAAGTACATATTATTTATTTAAGTATGTGTTTAAGTGTGCTAAGGTGTTTACAACCTTTTAAACAACTTTTTAATGGTGAAAAATTGAATTTTGGAAAAAGCTTCCCAGTCACATTTTCTGTTTTTCTTTGAACTAATTAATTTTGTAAACAAAATTCAAAAATGAATTTTCTATCATTGTTTATAAATTAAAAGTGGTTTATTCAATTATTAAAATAATTAATTAAATATTTAAAATTAATTAAATATTCTCAAACCAAAGCGATAAAATTTCGGGTCATTAAATTCTTCCTCCCTTAAAAGAATTTCGTCCCTGAAATTTCACCACATGAACTCCCAATATTATTCCTAAGTCTGCATGATGTTCATAGATCATCCATATGCAAAATCTGATTTGATCTCGACTCGAATACATAACTTCTCTTCCAAACTAGTATCGCTCACCCGATTTCCTAGTGCGGACTTCAATCAGGTTTCTTGATTATAAACCTCGTTTCTCCTTACATAGCCATATACTATGATAGAAAACTTTGGTCCCATACTAAGAACCCTCACCAATTGTTTAACATCAAAAATCGAGTAATAGATCCTAATTTGGAATGGTATGAAACATCCCAAAGTTGTGTACTCGAATCTTTGATCAAAACTATATGAAAAAGGGAAATGATTTACGTTCAACTTACGTACTCATCTTTATTGGTTCTCGCTAATACCATTTCTTTTCTGTTACAGTTATCTATGAAAAGATTTCATAAAACTAACTTAAATTCAACTCATTCAGTACCCTACTACATCCTAAGAGTATATACCATTATTTAATTCAACCTTTTCATTTTGGATTATTTCCCTAAGAAAACTCAAGATCCAACTACCAGATTTTGTTTCAAAATTCTTTTGACATGATATTATGTATTTTAACCATAAAAAATACATACACACATAGATATATATATATATATATAGCCCGAGTAATCCAAAATGATACTAAGGAACTGGGTACTACCACATAGTATCATATATTCCCTTACCACGAAGTGAAATACTTAAGAGAAGTGCTTACCATTCGAACACATTTCTTTTCCATTTTTAGTTATTTTCAGTACACTCGGACCAGTTCACTTAAAAAAACCTTTCCTTTATTTCGAAATCCCCTTTGTGAAACAGTACTTTACATATTTCCAAACTCCCTGTATTTACAAAATATCTATTACCAACTTGCTTTGGGTTTGTTTAGTTTTGAACTTGTTTCGATTATACAATGGTAAAGAGAATAATTTATTAAGTGCCTTACGTCGTTCGCCCAAGTAATCATCCGATTGTCAATTAGAAGATTATCTAGATTGTCACAAAAGAAATCGAGACTCATTTCTCGAACCAATCCAGAGAAAATACTTGAAAATTTATTTTCCAAAATATGTATAACAACAACAACAAAGACATTATTCCCAAACAAGTTAGGGGCGGCTAGAGATGGAACCCAAAACTAAATGACAAAGCTAATTTAAAGGTTATAACAATAGCAATAGCAATAATAAAATATAGTCAAATAAGTAAATTAATAATAATAGCAACTAAAAAAATGATGATAATAGTATAAATAGTAATGATGGTGCTGGTACGTGAATCGCTAACTTCCACGCGCTATGTCTTAGGCTCCTTTTCCCTAGTCCTATAATCTAAACTTATAAAACTCGTAGCTCATGGTTCTGGAATGTGGATCGCTAACTTCCACGCGCTCCTATCCGTTACCAGCTCTTCGGATATATTCCAATCCTTCAAGTCCCTTTTTACTACTTCCTCCCATGTCAACCTTGGTTGACCTCTACCTCTCTTTGTGCATATGACGCGGCCTACCATTCCAGCACGCACAGGTGCCTCGGGAGGCCTTCGTTGGAGATGTCCAAACCATCTTAAGCGATGTTGAATTAGCTTCTCCTCAATTGGTGCTACTCCAAGTTTTTCACGTATATCATCATTTCTAATTCGGTGTCTTCTTGTATGACCGCAACTCCATCACAGCATACGCATCTCTGTTAAGCTTATCTTCTGGACGTGTTGGTTTTTAGTGGGCCAACATTCTACACCATACAACATCGCATGTCTGATTGCCGTTCTGTAGAACTTTCCTTTAAGCTTCTGTGGGAATTTCCTGTCACAGAGAATGCCAGATGCTTGTCGCTATTTCACCCATCCCGCTCGAATTCTAAAACTAACATCTTCATCAATCTCACCATTACACTGCAACATTGATCCCAAATATCGAAATGATTCTTTCTTAGGAACTATTTGTCCGGCTAGATTGACATCTCCATCCTCTGACCTGACACCGCTAAACTCGCACTTCAAATACTCTGTTTTAGTTCTGCTAAGCCTAAATCCCTTTGATTCTAAAGTCTGTCTCCACGGCTCAAGTTGTTTATCAATCCCAATCCTACTTTCATCAATTAGCACAAAATCATCCGCACATAGCATGCACCAAGGAATTTCCTCTTGTATACCCTTCGTAACCTCATCCATCACTAGGGGAAAAATGTAGGGGCTCAAAGCTGACCTTTGATGTGATCCTAGGTTAATGGGAAAGTCACTGGTTACACCATCGCATGCTTTGACACTAGTCACAACATCATCATATATATCCTTGATAAAGGTAATGTACTTTGTTTGAACTCCCTTCTTTTCCAAAGCCCACCACATCACCTTTCGCGGTACTTTGTCATAAGCTTTCTCCAAATCAATAAATACCATGTGAAGATCCTTCTTTTGCTCCTTAAACATCTCCATAAGTTGTCTTATCAAGAAAGTCGCCTTTGTGGTCGACCTCCCAGGCATGAAGCCAAATTGGTTTTTTGAAACGTTTGTCATTCTTCTTAATCGATGTTCAATGACTCTTTCCCAAAGCTTCATCGTATGACTCATAAGCTTAATTCCTCTGTAGTTGTGCAACTTTGGATATCTCCTTTATTCTTAAAAATTGGAACTAATATGCTTCTCCTCCACTCATCTGACATCTTGTTTGATTTGAAAATATTATTGAACAACTTAGTTAGCCAGGCTATCCCTGCATCTCCAAGGCATCTTCACACCTCAATGGGGATGCCATCAGGCCCCAATGCCTTGCCTACTTTCATCCATTTTAGTGCCTCCTTTACCTTGGATTCTTGAATTCTCCGAACAAAATGCCTACTGGTGTCATCAAAAGAGTCGTCTATCTCGATCATAGTGCTATCACCTTCTTCATTAAATAGCTTGTCGAAGTAATCTCTCCATCTATTTTTTATCTCATCGTCCTTCACCAAAGGTCTATTATTGTCATCTTTGATGCATTAACTTGGTTGAAGTCTCTTGTCTCCCTCTCACGGAACTTAGCTATCCTATAGACGTCTTTTTCACCCTTCTTTCGTACCTAGCTTACGATACAAGTCTTCGTACGCACGACCCCTCGCTTCACTCACCACTCTCTTTGTGTTCTTCTTTACCACTTTGTACTTTTATTTATGCTTAAAAATATTACTACCTTTTTCCGTAAAACATTTGAAACCTTCTTCAAGACTCTGGAATTTAAATCCCCAAAATCTTTTAATTATAGAACACTTTTTATAGACCAGATTTATATAAAATCACTTCTTTATACAAATCATTTCTCAGATAATTATTATAAAATATTCTAAATTTTTACAAAACTCTTTTATTACAATCAAATTCTTAGCCCAACATTAACATTGAACACCTTATAGTCAAATTGTGAAACTTAATTCACAAGGTTTTCGTTTAAATGTTTCCCTAATTTCTACTTACCGAACCCATATTTTCAAAAGGAAAGCTACATATATAAACTCTCAACCATAGTCAATGCTCAAATTGGACGAGCATGACTAAACAAACCCTAAATAATAATAATAGAATATTATCATTTCCTAACAACAAGCACCTTAAAAATACTATATTATTTTTTAAAATCATTTTTGTATATATGAAATATATTACTAAGTAAAATTATTTAATTTACCCTTTTAAAACAATACTATATTGATTGGTCTTGTTTAAGTGTTTAGGAATCCTTATCGATAATGTTGGCCAAACGCATTGACCAGAATTCATAAACCACTCGACTGATCAAATAACACAGTATAAAACATTTTTATATCACTAACAAATATGCACTCTTATATAATACACCCAAACTCATTCTAGGGTGTCACTTACCATATCCCTAATGAGTTTACCCCATCGAAGCAAAGGTTCTTGCTTAACCTTCAGCTTTGGTACCAGCTGTAATGATCCGCATTTCCGACCCTTAAAGGTCGACACTAATACATCCACGGTATTCACGTGCCGAACAACCAAATGCTGGAAAGAAGATGGATAAGGGAAAGAAGAAGAAAAAACAATAAGAAACTAAACAACATAGAATCTCACATCGCAATGAGTAATCTATAATATAACAATGGTCTTTACAAAAGAAAACTTTTATATACATACTTCCATCAGAGTACTAGCCCATCTATCTGGACAGTTATAACACCCATCCTTACAATTTTTGATAAATAAAACAAAACCATGCAGCGTAACACAATAGAAAATAAGGAAGTATGTCATGGAGGCACCCAGCTGTATCCTGAAAGCTCTAAAGCATCCAAAGCTAATTTGTAAAATATGCTCGGTCTAACCTGAGCATTAAAAGAAAAAAACACTGGATTAGTCTAGTAAAACCAGCATGAGAAACTCAAACCACAAGGAATTTTATTATATCTTATAAAACCCTTTAAAGACAATGGTATCTCATAAGACCACACCATACATAAAAACTGATGGGTTTTTATAGAACGATAACCAAAGCATTTCTATAAGAAATCTAGTGATATTATAATAATATCTAAGGTTGAAAATATATACATAAAATAGCTGAAATGCTTGCTTCTTACATTTCAACATAATTGGGCACAACTAAATTTGTACGGCGCTTATTGGAGAATGGATTCTATACAATGACAAGGTAAGGACTACTTTTCGAATGGTACACCTCAAGATAAAATGTACCGAGGTCGAACCTATCGATCCCTACCAACACCCCTTATTGGATAGTACCGAATATGTCATCACCTAGGTTGCTTTCCAACCTTTCCCTTGAGAGCTCTCATGCACAACCAAATCTGTAATAGCGATCTAGAAAGGTGATGATCATACCCTAATGGGAGCGACTCACATAGCCCTACTGCATCTCCCATATTTTAGTCATTCCTAGTTGATGAGGCTTGAGGCTACATTTTACCTTCCTTTAACGCTTCCAACTTGGAATGCCAACACTGCCCTTCAGGTAGCAATGCAATGCCAACATTCATCCATACAAGTTCGTTCTGGGCTTGATGAAACCAAAGGCACTACTTCTGTCACATCTCTTTTGGAATCACCCTCCGGATTAGTAGCAAGTAGCCCTTGCACTTCAGAAGTTCTGTTTTCGATTCCATATTCTTTAAGATGTCTTCAGTTCGAAACACTTGAGTTGGATCGAAGTGGTTTTCGGATAATTTATAGTTATCCAATCCCGGTTTCTTCGTAACAACATTCGACAGTTTTCGGTAAACTCAACCCCATTTCTTTCACAAAAAATAGACAAATGAATAAGTGCGGGGATCACCCCTAACCGTTTTAGTGGACGGATCTCCTTACCATTCATATTAGAAGAACAAAACGAGATTTATATGGACAGTACATCATCATCGAAGATGACTATGCCATATAACTCACGTGTTTCTCCTAGATATTTCCAGAGTTATATTTTAGACCAAGATTTGATAGCTGGTTATTTAACTACTAAATAACAAATAATCAATCATTGATTTAATTCCATATGAGATACACTAAGCCTCTACTAATTAATCTTTATTAATTAAATCCCTTTTAAAAATTAAAGATTCAAAATACCTTTTACAAAGGATATTATTTCACAAACAACTTATACTTCTTCAATACTTGGAAACCTTTATATACATCTCAATGGAATAAGTATATTATCAAACATCGTACTTTTAATACTCGGAAAACATATCCATATACTTATCTCATTGGTATAAGTATATTAACAAAACTTAAGGAAGATTTTCTCTTTTTTGTCCAAAATTCATATTTAAATGGGCCAAACAATATCTCTTTTAAAACAATTCTTACTATAAGCCAAACCATTATCATTCGATGTTAGGTATGGAAGAACATTTCCATACCACCCTAATTAAGAAGGATAAATAGCCAAAAAAAATCTTATTCTTTTTACAAAATCTCATTCTATTTATAACGCTCTTTTAAAAAACTTTCTTTATAATTCCTTTATAAAAATCATTTATAAAATATCATTACAAAATACCAGTTGTAAATCTCCTTTAAATAAATTCTTTATAAAATAAATCATGTAACACCCCTATTTTTTATAACATTTTTCAGGAGATTTAATTAGAATAAATTAAGTAGAATAATGTAGAGTGATAAGGGGATGGAGATTGGTAAATGAATAGTAGTGGTCGTGCTTATCTAAAAAGAATGAGCTTGTAAATGGTTAAGTGTTAACTAAATAAACCTAGGGGCATTAGGATAAATTGCCGCCCATGTTTCCACTCTTATACTATTATCCCCTTAGCCATACACATTCATTTTAACATAAGCAAAATTATAAATGAAAGAAGAAAAACAGCCGGCCATTAGGAGGAAGATAAGTAGAGAAATCAAAGTAAAAGCTTAGGATCAAACTAGAAGAAATCAATCTCAATCAATCTCCAATTTCCTTATCCAATCTAAGGTGAATAATATTCACATCTCTATTTTATAATCATATGATTTCGAATTTATAGGTAAATTCGTTTTTATGATGTATTGGATGATGATATGCTTGATTTATAATTTTTTAGATTAAACAAGATTGTTTCAAGGGAGATATGCACGGTTTTAGGGCAAAACTAAGATTAAATAATTTTTTAATGCCATGGAAAAATTTTATGTCATGAGAAACATGATTTTGGAGTTGGATTTAAATTTTTATAATTTTCCAAGCCGTGGAGAATTAGTTATGAATTTTCAAAGGAAAATATGATTATCTGGATTTATAAATTTATTTCAGAAATTTTATTAAGAATTTGGGTCTGAAATTTTGACAAGTTAGATAACATGATCGAAGTGAATTTCTGGAATTTTTAGGGATTTTTACTAAGTGATTTATTATGGAAATTAAATTATTTTGAAAGGGGGTTCTAAATGATTTAATTGCTTATTACTTGGAAGGGCTTATGTGTTAATTGGTTTTAGATCTAAGAAAATGCGAAAAATATTAGCCAAATTATTTGAAATTTTATGATAGCCAATCAAGTGTTTACAAGTGGGCAATTTTGTAACAAAAAGTTTACTTTATTTAGTAAAAACAGCCTTTAGCTTAGAAAAGTGGGTTCCACCTCCTTTGGAAAGAGCTTTCGACCCAGAGCTTCCACCTTCGACCTAGTCGAGACCTTCTACCAAGAAACCAATACACATGGTATCACTTAATTGCTACGTAGTGGATTGGAGAAAGGCGGAAGGTAGGACGTTGAAACGTAGATTTTCGAAGGTTTCGATGCCTTTGTTTTGTTTTTAAAAGAAAAAGCGCTTGCCTGTTTACAAAGTGGTTTTGACCTAGTCGAGACCAATGGTTTCGAAAGGGTATTTCAAAAGAAGCTTTCGAAGGAGAGCCGTTGCCTTTTTAAAGTAGTAACTTCCGAAGGAGTTACTTAGTTTTAATTAAAGCTTTCGGAAGGGGTAGTTTGGACCAAGTCGAAACCCTTCTGTGATTTGATGCCTTTCGATGGCATTGACGATATCAATGTTGTTGAAAGGTACTGTTTGTTTTTATAAATATAAGCCACTTCCTACTATTTTCGAAAGGGGTTAGGGGTTTCGAAGCAAACCTTCAATTGTTTCACCCAGATGTTTTATGCTTTCGAAAGGATGGTTTCGACACCATCAAGTTTCCCCAATACTTTTATGAAATAATGAATGGTTTCGAAAGAGATGCTTTCACTTATGTACACTTTGACCCAAAATGATGTTTTAAACCCAATGATTTTGAAAGGGGTACTTTCAATGGTTTTGGAGGGGTAACCTCCAATGATTTCGAAAGGTATACTTCCAATGGTTTAGAAAAGGGGTATTTTCACTTGGTTTCGAAGCTATGCTTCCAAAGTAAAAGGTTAATGCTTTAATACAATCGAAAGGTTTCGAAAGAGGAGTTTTAAAGTATTCGAAAGGCAGGAGCCTAATGTTTTGAAGATATGTTTTAATGCTTTTGAAGGAGGTCATCATATAAGGTCGAAATCAAGGTTTCGACGGTATCATAAGGTTTTATAACTCAAACTCGTTTTTAAAGGAAAAACTCATGGCTAAATAAAGGAGTTTTGAAAGGATTTCTAGTATGTAAATTTGAAGAAGTATTTCCTTGATAAAAGTTTTGGTTAACAGGATTAACCATGTTTTATATGTAAATATTTTCAAGGATATTAAACCCATAGGAGTGGTATTGTTAAGTTGTTATATTTGCTTCTTCAAATAGGAATATATTCACATGATAAAGAACCCATAACTGTATTTTGGGGGATAAGGGGGTAGAAGACCTAGCTAGGTTAACCTAGTAGTGAATATAAATTTTATTAAACTCCTGAATGAGTAGAATTGCATCTAGGGAGTCAGGGAGACCAGAATATAGGATACCTAAATTTTGAAGTTGTCCGGGAGATAGGTTTGTAGTAAACCCATTCAAAACTATGATTAGGAAGTTATTGGGGGGTAACCAACAGGTTCGTAGTAAACCCATGAAAACTATGTATTAAGGATGGTCGGCAGGGGCCAATTGGTTTGTAGTGAACCCATGAAAACTATATCCGGATTAAGTATTGACATCAGTCAAAAGGTTCCTAGTCAATGCATGAAAACTAGGATAAGAAAGAAGTTAATGGAGGCATCGGTAGGTTCCTAGTCAACCCATGAAAACTAGGTTAAAAAGGGAGTTACTGGAGTAATCCATAGGTTCCTAGTCAACCCATGAAAACTAGGATAAGAGATGAGTTATTGAAGTCACCAATAGGTTTAGGGGAACCCATGAATTAATTAAGTTAACTGGCAGGGGCCTATAGGTTCTTAGTGATCCCATGAAAACTAATAAGTTAATAGTGACCCTAGAAACTATAAATATGACTGGGAGTCAATTAAACCAGGGATGGGAAATCCAAGATGTTTCTATGTATGCATATTATCATAATGTTTTAAAATGCTATGTTTTTAACCATTGTTGATGCACAAGCACAACATATGGTTTTATAGAGGTTTTAGGATACTAGTGAGGGGAAAACTCATTCCGCTAAGCAGCTTAGTCTCACTAGATATCTAAATGGATTGAGATGTTAGATTATTATTCATACCAGGCTTTATGTCTGACTCGAAGTTTTTGTTTTCCCATTAAACACTGGAGTACTCAATTGATTTTGAGTAGTTTGAGGTTTAAGGTTTCCAGGTTCTCTTCTTAGATGAGGCATGTAGGAGGTAGTTAGTTATTTAGAGTTATATTTTCTGCTGTGTATTTTGGATGTAAAGGCAGACTTATTAGCGTTATTATATACTCTGATCAACTAAGGGGGCATCTTCATATGTCACTCTTTGCGTATGTGTAATAATCATTTTTTTTCTGAACGTGGTTAACGTTTGTGGGATTTTGTAATGAACATGAAATGTTTTGAATGGAATGTGGAAATGTGTTTTTAATTTGTTAATTTTTTCCATATTCTTGTGATCTGTGTATCAATGTATCTAACACGGCCGTATTTGGTCACCGAGGACTAATAACTATGGATGACTGCAGCATCCGTAGCCGTTAGTTTTGGGCCTCCAAGTAGGGGGATGTTACAAATCCCTTTCATAAAAAAATATTATTTATAAACCCCTTTAATAAAATAATTGGATAAGCTACAAAATCATTTAAAACACTTAATCCCAAATTGATAGAATTTGAATTAAATTAAAATATAACTTTTACAAATTTAGAAAGAGGCTTAGCAATCATAATGGTACTAAACCAAGTTATCGTTTATTTAAATTTTAACTTCCAAGTCACATAACAGTCATTTACATAAGTCAACATATATGTAAATAAAATTCATAACCAAATAAGGGAATAACATGTCAATATAAACCAACTGGTAGGTACATGTCCAAATAATAGCAGGATGGTGATTTGTGCTGCTTAATAGATGTCCAAATAATCTATTATGTTTAATTATAGTAGAACGATGATTTATTCTGCTAAAAATGTCAAAGTGTAGTATAACATATTCATATTTGTAGGGTTACTTAATGGTATCGACAATAGAACCCCTTATGTTCAAAACTATTCTTTGTAAAAGAGAGTCGCTTTTAAACAAATTGATTCTTGGAAAACAAAGTAAATAAAAACTTAACCCGTGTTTAACTAATTAATTACAAGTTAAATTCTTCATTAAATCATAATTAAATCTTAATTAAGACTTAACTTAACTTAACTTAACTATTAATTAAGAAATAATTAAAATTTTAAAAATAATTTATTTATAAATTAATACCCTTGATTAATTTATAATTAAAAATAATTAAACATTTACTTAATAATTAATTAATAATTAACCCTATGCTTAATTATTAATTAATTAAAAATAAATTACATACTTAATTCATAATTAATTAAAATTTAATCTTTACGAAAAGAATTTAAGTAGAAATTTGAGGACTCAAATTCTGGTGCTTTTGGAAAAATGCTTTTCGAGGTTTTGGAAAGTAATAATAGTATTATTTGAAAGTATTTTGTTTAAGTATAATTTTTTTTTGGAAATGGAAATTTTGAGTAAGAAATATTTTCTTTGGATTAGTTCAAAAAACGAGTCTCGATTTTTTTGTCATAATCAGAATAATTTTCTAAGTGATGATCAGATGTTTGCTTAAGCGAATGTTGTAGAGTACTTAGCAAATTATTCTCTTTATCATTATACGATGAAAACGAGTTCAAATCCAAACGAACTCAAAGTAAGTTGGTGCTAAATATTTATTGCAAATATATAAGGTATTGTTTCAAAAATGGGATTTTGAAATAGAAAGTAGTATTTTTAATTAACTAGTTTGAGTGGCTCGAAAATAACTTAAAATGGGAAAGAGATAAGTTCGGATGGTAAACACTTCTCTTGTGTATTACTCTTCTTGGTAAGGAAATGAACGGTACTGTTTGGTAATAACCAGTTCCTTAGTATCATTTTTGGATTACTCGGGCTATATATATATTCTATAGTTAAAATGTACAATATCATTTCGGGAAGGGTTTTGAATAAAACCACTTATTTGAATCTTGAGTTTTCTTAGGGAAATAATCCAAAATTAAAAAGTTGAATTAACTAGTGGTATATACTCTCAGGATGTAGTAGAGTATTATACAAGTTGAACTTAAGTTAGTTGTATGAAAAGTTTCCATAAATAATTTTAACAAAAAAAGAATTGATATTAGTGAGAACCAATAAAATAAGTACGTAAGTAGAACGTAGATCATTGCTTATGTTTATGGTATGAATTTATTGAGTTGATAAAGAAACCAACTTTAGACATAAGGAATTCGATTGTCGGCACCATTAAGTAACCATACAAATGTGAACAAGTTATACTAAATTGATGACATTTGTTTAGCAGAATAAAACGCCATTCTACTATCATTTGATTAGATAAAATATAAATGACATCTGTTCATAACTTCTTTTTCGAACTAGAATCACTCACCCTGTTTCCCTAATGCGGACTCCGATCGGGCTCCGTTATTAAGAACCTTCGTTCTCCTTGCATAGCCACATATTTGACAGAAAACTTTGGTTTCATACCAAGAACCCTCACTAAGTGTTCGCCGTTAAGAATCGAGTGATAAATCTATATTCGAATCGAAATGAGTCACCTTAAAGTTGTGTACATGAATCTCGGATCGAGAACAGTTATGCTAACAAATGATCTACATACAACTCACATACTTATTCTTATTTGTTATTACTTATACCAATTCTGTTTACTTCTAAATTATTTATGAAAATATTTCATAAAGCCCAACTTAAATCTTTTAAAATTTATAACTCAAGTTCATATTCATATAATACTCTTTTAATCCTAAGAGTATATATCCTATTTCAAATTAGTTTTACTTAACCA
This sequence comes from Allium fistulosum, assembly GCA_030737815.1. NCBI lineage: Eukaryota > Viridiplantae > Streptophyta > Magnoliopsida > Asparagales > Amaryllidaceae > Allium > Allium fistulosum. Next base: position 367,725,133 of record CM060902.1, on the reverse strand, counting down.
TAATATTTAACAAATTTAAAATTTGTTTTAACTTACTATTACTTCACCTTTATAAGTTATAAGAACTTATTTTCTTATAATTTCACAAAACAACTAATTTTAATTTCTATATCAATTTTGAAGTTTTTGACTGTCCAACATTGTCGAAAATTCCATTTCATTTTTAAAAAATGAGAAATATAACCAATTTATCATAACAAGATGCAAAATCAACCTGCCCTAATGCATAGGATGCAGGAGTCAATATAATACTTAACTAAAAAATTAAGAATTTAAACACCCGGGTTTTATTTCAAATCAATTTGAAATAATAATAATACACACTTATGACTTTAGTATATCAAATCAGGATTTGTTTTCAGACAACTTCAAACAAAACTACTATGGTAGCAATCCCCACTTATAAACTCGAAAATAAACACTGATGATGCTGTAGTCATCATCGAAATAATTTCCAGCGATTGAAATGGGTTTAGTGCTTTATATCTTTTAAAATCTCTTTAAAATATTTATATTCATAAATACTTTCAAATAATACCATTATTATCTTCTCAAACTTTGTAAAACAATTTTTCAAAAGCACCCGAAATTTAAATTCTCAAATTCTCAATTTAAATCCATTGTATTTATAAACCATATTTATAAATCATACTTACATAATTTCACTTTCTTATATAAAATCGTTTCTCAATTTAATATCCTTGTTTATTATTATTAAAACAAAAACTTGTATTAAAATAAAATATTAAGAAACATCGAACGAACACCTTGTGAATTAAGTTTCACAATTTGACCATAAGGTGTCCGATGTTGTCAACCCGCCTTTTGCCAAGGCACTATACAGGTAGATTTAACCCAACAGACTTCACGATCATCAAGGCAAAAAGCCTGAAGAGACGGTTACCAGGATTGGAGATCGATTATATTTGGAACTGTGGATGAAAGTGGATGGATTCAGATGGAAAACCCTCAAAAAATGGCTAAGTATAGAACTAGTACTTCCTCTAGAAGAGGGACCGTAATAGAGAGATCAAAATAAAGGGATCAGATTAAACAGGATGCACACAACGCAACTCAATGATGATCGCTCCATACCTCAACAACCACAAGGTGGATTGAAGTAAAACTTTGGGAACAAAAAAGAAGGGACCCTAGGGAGTCTACCCTAGGGATCACATATCAAATGGAGGAGTTTTGAGGGATCGACCCTCTTCCCTTTTAGGGATCAACCCTCTTCCCTTTGAGGAATCAGCTGTATTCAAGTTCATAGCAATGATCGGTCAATAACTTAAAATCTACAAATGAAATCAACATGAAATTTGAAGGGAACGTACATTACAACATAGGGGACTCATCATAAGGATCGCACGCCATAAATCCCCAAAAATAGGGATCGGCCCCGATCCCTATTACAGGATCTAGTGGGTCTCAAACTTTCTGGGCAGGCTCATCTTGGCTTCAGGATCCCAGATCCGGGTTTTGAGCGAGATATTTTCACATCTTCTCTTATAAATACAACGGACATATAGCATCAGCAAAGTGATATTCTTTCTACTTCATTCTATCTTCTGCCTAGGCTATACTCTACCATTTTTATTTTGGGATTTCACAGATTTGTAACTGTAACAAAAGCATAAATGAATAAAAGGAAAATCTTTGGAGTGGACATAGGCCAGAGTTAGCCGAACCACTATAAATCTATGTCTCTCTTTACTTGCTTTCTATTTTAATTTTATTATTCTTTAATTTATATTCTCTATATTATATTATCTGAGATATGTAACTAGATATTGGTACTTTCACATAATTGGGTGTTGGTGGACATTTTTAACACCAACATTTTAGAAAACATATCCAATTATGTGAAAGTACCAATGGTTAGCTTCAGCGTCTATCTACATCAGGATATTGGTACTTTCACATAAGTCAGGAGGCTTCCTCAGGAGCTGAAGCTAATCAAGCGTCTATCTACATCACCAGGGATGAAATGGAAAGGATGATGGACGCTATACAGGAAAGGATGCTAAAAAGACAGGAGGAGATGATGTAGAATTTACTCCGACAAATTGGACAAGCTGGAGCGCAGAACCAAGGGTTTAGAGTAACAGGAGTTAATGACAACTTAGATCAAGGAGTTGAAGCAGTAGGAATCGCTGGAAGTCAGAACAGAGAACATGGAGATGGAGCTATTGGACAAAGGAATGGAATAGAGCAGCCGAGGGCAGTCCTCGACCATCATAGAGGGATCAGCCTCGATTCCTCTAGAGTGAATGGCCCTGATCCCTAAAGGTTTAGGGGCATGCCCCCGGGTCTAGTCGATCGTGATGCTGGAGGAGCTGCGGTCGATCCCATGGAGCTTGGTGCAAATTGAAATTTGGATGTTCGTCCGGAGGAGTACGTTCTGAAATTCTCTCGTGGACTCGGGGGGGGGCAGTTTGGAAATGATGATAGAAGACTACCGCTAAATAACAATACAGGTTTGAAGAGATGATCAGGCGAGCTATGTGTGTAGGATTGGTGAACAGTGATCTGTACGATGTAAATAGAAGTCTATTCACTCCTAATATCAGGAATGCTAGGAATCCACAAGAGTTTAAAATACCAATGGTGGAAGTATATGATGGAAAATCAGACCCAACTATGCATACGATGAGATATATACAGCACATGGAAGTACTAGGGGCATGAGAGGAAGTAATGGCACGATGCTTTCCCCTGTATCTAACGGATATGGCTGCATTGTGGTTCTAGAAGTTGGAGAGCGGTTCTATTGGCACATGGATGGAATTGGTCAAAAGATTTATGAGGTAGTTCAGGGTTCACATTTCGAGACCTAAAAATGTGATGAGTCTGACAGCACTGAAACAGAAGACCGGAGAGTCTCTAAGGAGTTTTCTAACACGATTTAATGCACGGCGGCATCAGTGGATCGGCCAGATACATCCATGGTTTTGATGGCAGCTGTATCAAGAATTGGCGATGGCATGGATTTCAAGGATTCATTGGCGCGAGATCCACCTATGGATCTTGGGGAGTTTTATCATGAAGTAGAAAGGTTCCTATGGCAGGAAGACGCACGAGCCGACAAACCGAAGGTGAATGCTATGCAAAGCGGAGGATCACCAAGAGATGCAAATAGGAATGATAAAGGCAAGCAGAAACTGGATGATGGATATGACGGGACGAAAGGCAATGGAAAGAGTGGGAGCAAAAGTTCTCTTCCTACTTGGATTTAACGGAAAGCCTTGAACGGATTTATCTGGACACTAAAGGGAAGTCCCCTATTGGAAACCAGCAATGAGGGATCCCTCGGAGCTTGAGCTCAAGTCTGGGAAGTACCACCTGTTCCACGGATCGAATGGGCACACCACGTATGAATGTAGGCATTTAAAGGATATGATTGAGGATCAAGAATAGCAGACTGCCGCAGTACGTGAGGATCGGACAATGGCTGTGAAATAGGAGCAGCCACCGTCCGCATTGAATGGAAATAGGAATGGCTCTGAATTGGGGTCATGAATTGTCATCAACTGATCATGATGGTAAGGTCCGAGTTCAGGACTTGGACTCTGGCCATAATAATAATAATAATAATAATAAACTCTATAATAAAGCAGCTAAGTCACTTACACATGCATGGGATTGAGGACGATCCCTAGGCATGCTCTGAGATGATGTTGAACCGTCGTGCCCAGAGAGGCACCCTTTGGCTTTTCTTAGTTTTTTGGATTTCTAGATGTACGAACTCTTATTTATTAGGTTAGTTAGGATCCACATTACTATAATAAATAAATCAGGATGCGATTATTGTACCGATCGGAGTGACGCGGGGGTAACTACAAGGTGCGAGTCCCTTCGTTGGAGAGCGACAGAATGGACTTGTGCGTGGATTAAGTCTTTGGTCGAAGAGTCGAGGTTGGATAATAAAATCCAATAGGATGTCAGGTATGGATTATGCCTGGAAAGGAGTAGGTTGCTCCATCGAAAACCGACAGGATCGACCTACTCAGGTCGTCGAGTATGGATTATGCTCGGCAAGAGTCCGGAGAGACCACGATCAGCCTTGGACTTATGCCAAGACATCACTTAATGTTCAGAGACACTGTACCGGAGTACAGGAAGTAACGCTGCTTCATCGGAGAGTGACAGGATCAGCTTACTCAGTCGTTAAGTCTGGATTTTGCTCGGAAAGGATCCAGAGAGGTTACGGATTTGGATATCAGCTTCGAATAGCTATGGATTTGGACGTTGACCCAGAGCGGTCGTGGATTTAGATATGGGCATAGAGCGGTCGCAGATTTGGCTAACAACTCAGAGAGGTCACGGATTTGGACATCAGCCTCGAATGGCACTGGAATTGGCTTCGGATGGATATAGATTTGGATAAAATAACATGGAGAGATCGTGGATTCGGAATTGGATATTGACTCGGAATGTTCATGGATTTCACTAACGATCCGGAGAGATCATGGATTGGGATTGGCAATGGATTGGATGTGGATTGCATAATGGCTATCGATGGATTATGAACTTCGAATTTTGGATTTATGGCAATTCAAAACACACCTTCCTATCGCAAGACATGTTTTGTAGGGCAAAGTGTTAACCAGACTTTTTCCAGAGCAGTACACAAGTGGATTTAACCCAACAGACTTCACGATTATCAAGGTAGAAAGCCCGGAGAGATGGTTACCGGGATTGGAGATCGATTATATTTGAAACTATGGACGATAGTTGGATGGATTCAAATGGACAACACTCAAAAAATAGCTAATTATTGAACTAATACTTCCCTTAGTAGAGGGATCGAAATAGAGGGATCAGAATAAATGGATTGGATTAAACAGGATGCACACAACACAACTCAATGATGATCACTCCATAACTCAACAACCACAAGGCGGATTGAAATAAAACATTGGAAACAAAAAGAAGGGACCACACATCAAATGGAGGAGTTTTGAGGGATCGGCCCTCTTTCCTATGAGGGATCGGCTCTCTTCCCTATGAGGGATCTGCCATATTTAAGTTCATAGAAATGATAAGTTAATAACTCAAAATCTACAAATGCAATCAATATGAAATTTGGAGGGGAAATACATCACAACATGAGGGACCCATCATAGGGACTACACCCCATAAATCCCCCAAAATAGGGATCAGCCCCGATCCTTATTATGGGCTCTGGTGGGCCCCAAACTTTCTGGGCAACCTCGTATTGGCTTTAGGGTTCCAGATCCAGGTTTTGAGTGAGATATTTTCACATCTTCTTCTATAAATACAGCGGACATAGCATCAGCAAAGTGACCTTCTTTCTACTTCATTCTACCTTCTACCTAGGCTATACTCAGCTATTTTTATTCTGGGATTCCATGGATTTGTAATTGTAACAGCTGCATAAACGAATAAAATGAAAATCTTTGGAATGGTCGTAAGCCGGAGTTAGCCAAACCACTATAAATCTATGTCTCTCTTTACTTGCTTTCTGTTTTAATTTTAGTATTCTTCAATTTATTTCTCTACATTATATTATCTGAGATCTGTGAATGGATTTGGTGCTTTCACATAACTAAGTGTTTGTGGCCATTTTTGATGCTAACAAATGTTAATGTTGGGTTACTCTTAAAACTTACTAATTTAATAATTTAATGAACTTAATACATCCCCAATTAAATACAATTAACATTAAAATATCATAAATAAAATAATAATTAAATTTAAATATTATTAAATAAAATATAATTAACTTTAAAACAATTCCAATTAAGATAATTAGCAAGCTTAAAACATTGTGCAGTTTGAGTCTTATCGATCACAATGGTACTTAAACAAGCTGCCATATGTTTTTAAATCTAACAAGGGGTTCAACTTCTAATATAAGTCAATGTCATATTCAATACGTCCATGCTACCAAGCTTCTGGCACCTAAAAATTAATAATCAATAGTTAATTCACCAAGTACTCAATATTAATTAATCCACATATTAATTAATTATACAAAATAACATTTTGCTTGGCAAGCATAGAACGGGGATTTATTCTACTTAATACGAGTCTATAATAATCTATTCAATTCAATTTTACTTATTGGTGTTTTATTTGGCCAAATAGATATCACTAATTAAGATATATTAATTTAAACAACGTTATTACTTAAAATAACGTAATTTAAATTTAGTCCATTTTAACATGTCATAAATTTATACTTGACCCAAACTATCAACAAGCTATACTAAAATGTTATACTCATCGATACGAGTACAATGCAAAAATTCGAGTGTCAATCGGGTAAAATATGAGCAAGTTATCAAATAATGTCTTCGGGTGTGAAATTTATATATGTTAGAAAACATATTTAGTGTGAATTGTTGTGATTTTTGGGGATTTTTCCTAAGTGTTTTACTATGCTTAATCAATTATTTAAGTTAAAGGACTTAAATGTTTTAAACATTTTATTAAGGAGAAGGCTTAAGTGCTAAAATGTTTTCAATTTTTTAATGTTGAGTTCGGTAACTTTTTAGAAAAGAATTTTGGTAAAGTATTGGCAACCAATCATATTTTGGCAACTTATGTAAGTTAGGTGAAAATGAATTACTTTAAAAGACATAAAATCAATTTTATATCAAATTACAACTTCTCCACTTTCATTTGCTTACTTCCGTCACCATATTCAGTAAACGTTTAGCACCTACTCAAAACCTATGCACATGGTATCAAGTAATTGGCACGTAGTGTATTGGAGAAAAGCGAAAGGAAAGGATGGTGTCGAAAGCATGCTTGCGAAAGGGTTGAAGCCACCTTTATTTGCTTTTGAACCACTACGATACCCTAACCCCCGCAATAAAACCTTTCACCTCGGGAAGAAGCCTCTTTTTATAACCCTTAGATCAATGAGTGCGGAAGGTAGGTTTCGAACCAATACCCCTCTGCAACCATTGAAGTTGCCTTCCCAATGTTTTCGAAAGGGTAGCTTTCGAATGTATTCCCCTTTTATACTTTGTAGTTTGTTATGTTTTCAAACTATGATTTCGAAAGTAATACTTTTAGTGGTCTTGAAGATATGATTCCATAACTTCTTACTTGAACCCAATGCCTTCAAGAGGTATGTTTTAATTGTATCGAAAGGTATGTTTTAAGTGTTTCGAGAGGGATGCATTCAATGATTTCGAAAGGGATGCTTTCTATGATTTCGAAAGGGATTGTTTAAGGTTTTAAACAATGGTTTCGAAGGTACTGTTTTGGCTTTATATCCTAATGTTTTCTAAGTTAAAAAGGGCTTTAACTTATTTCAAAGGGATAAATAACCCTATTGATTTTAGGTTTTCATCAACGTTGTTTTATGTAAAAAGAATATATCATGGCATAGGTATTTTGAGTAAAGCAAAGAGTATATTTTCCTTACTTAAGTATGATTTAAAAGGGTTAAATCAATTTGAAAAAATGATTTCAAGGAAAATTGAATAGGATAGTTAAATCTAAGTATATGACTCAGATATTAGATGACCAGATGGGACTGGTGTGGGGTCGCGCCCTATACTTTAGCTAGTAGCCCCTAGCTAATATAAGTCCAAATTTCAAGTGTGTAGGGCTTTGTCACAGCTATGACTAAAATGATGTTACACACGGAAAGGAATACACAAAGTAGAGGTAGGTTATTAGTGAGCCCGCAAAACCATTAGGATCAGTTGACCTTAGGAAAAGTAAGTTAAGGTCAGATCGTCCAGTATTGTATCTAATAGAAGTTAGAATATTTATTATGCCTGGTAGGCCCGAGTCAGCCAGTGGTTAATAGTCAGTCTGATAAAACTATATTGTTCAGACAAATAGTCCATTGATTACCTGATTTATATGCATATATGTTATTTCTATAGTTGTTATAGTCAGTTTGGTTGCAGGATTTTGATTTGCAAAAGATATGACATTAAAAGGATATTAGTGAGGGGAAACCCGTTCCACTAAGCGGCGTGGTCTCACTTAATATTATTAAACCGAGATGTAATAGAATTATTCACACCAGAATTTATGTCCGACTCGAAGTTTATGTTTTCCCCTTAAACTCTCGGGTGCTCAAAATTAAATTTGAGTAAATTGAGAGTTAAGGACTTTTTAGGTTTAGTAGGTTGGACAAATATGCTTCCGAAGACATGCAGGAGGCAAAGCTAGCTATGTAGGAGTTATTTAGTATTATTTCCACTGTGATGTATTTATGACTAATATGTCTATCTATCTAGTACTCTGATCATCCAAGGGGGCATCTTCATATGTCGCTCTTGGTTTAATTTGTAATAATTATATTTAATCAAAACCGAGAATCGTTTTGGGATTATGTAATTGAATATGAAATATTGAGTTGAAATATAATTGTAAAAGCTGTTTTTGAAATCTGTATTGATTTTATTTCATATTCATGTGCTTCTGGTATCATGGATACCATTAACATTACCATATTTTATCACTGGAAGTTAATACTATAGATGATTGCAGCATCTGTAGCGCTTAGCTTCGGGCATCAAAATAAGGGATGTTACAAATTATGACCATGAAATTTCATCATATGAGTACCCTCAATTATTCATAAGTCCACATGATGTTTATAGATCATCCGTATGCAAATTCTGATTCGATCTCTTCTCGGGTACATAACCTCTCTTCCAAGTTAGTATCGCCCAGTCGATTCCCTAGTGCGGACTCCGATTAGGCCCCTTGATTAGGGACATCTATTCTCCTTATATAGTCATATACTATGATAGAAAACATTGGTTCTCAATCATGAACCCTCACCAAGTGTTTGCAGTCCAGAATCAAGGGATAGATCCATATTTAGAATGGTGTGAAAACACTTCAAAGTCATATACTCGAATCTTAGATCAAACTATATGGAAAAAGAAAAGATCTACGTCCAATTTACATACTCATATTATTGGTTCTCACTAATACCAAATTTATTTCTGCTAAAATTATTTATGAAAACATTTCATAAAACTAAACTTAGGTTCAACTTGTATAACACTCTACTACATCCAGAGAGTATATACCACTATTTAATTCAAACCTTTTTATTTTGAATTTATTTCCCTAACTAAACTCAAGATTCGAATATTCGGTTTTATTTCAACCCTTTTTGAAAGGATACTATATATTCTAACCATAGAAATATATACATATAGCCCAAGTAACCCCAAAATGATAATAAGAAACTGGGTACTACCAAATAGTATCATATATTCCCTAATCAATAAGGGTGATACTTAAGAGAAGTGCTTACCATCCGAACACATCTCTTTTCCATTTTTAGTTATTTCCAAGCCACTCGAACTAGTTAACATAAAAATATTTCTTCTATTTCAAACTACCATTTTTAAACAATACTTTACAAATTTCCAAATAAATAGTTTAACCAAATATCTATAGCCAACTTGCTTTGGGTTGTTCGGATTCGAACTTGTTTCGATCTTACAATCATAAAGAGAATAATTTACTAAATGCACTATAACATTTAGCCTAGGCAAACATCTGATCGTCATTTAGAAGATTATTCAGATCATCATAAACAAATCGAGACTCATTCCCCAAACCAATCCAAAGAAAATTCTTGAAAATTTTCTTTTCCAAAATATTTATACTTCAAAATATTTTCAAGTAAAACTATTACTAATATTTTCCATAAAACATTTGAAATCTTCTTCAAGACTCTGGAATTTGAATCCTCAAAACCTTTTTATTTATAGAACACTTTTTATAGACCAGATTTATATAAATTCACTTCTTTGTACAAATCATTTCTCAAATAATTATTGTAAAATATTCTAACTTTTTATGAACATCTTTTATTACAATCAAATTTTATCCCAAAATTACCATTGAACACCTTATAGTCAAATTGTGAAACTTAATTCACAAGGTGTTCGTTTCAATGTTTCATCTAATTTCTATTTCTAAAGGAAGACTGCTTATAAAACCCCTAACCGTAGTCAATGCTCATACTGTACAAACATGACTAAACAAACTGATAATGATTTAATATTATCACAACAACATCAAAAATAACTATATTGCTTTTGAAATTTTCCTTTTATATATAAAATATACTCCTAGGTATTATCGATTTAAACAATATTGTGTTGGTTGGCCCTGTTAAGTGTTTAGAGATCCCTATCAATAACGTTAGCTACTCGTATTGATCGAAATCTGTATACCACTCAATAGACCAATCATCACAATATAAAACATTTTCATGGCACTAACAAATACATGCTCTTATATATATACACTCAACTCATCATTGGGTCTCGCTTACCCTATCTCAAATGAGTTAACCCCACCATAGCCTAGGTGCTTGCTCAACCTAAGCTCTGATACTTTTACATTCCTTTATAAGTATGGTTCGTGAAATGGTTTATAAATATGAGTTATATATATTTGTGAAATGAAATTTTATAAATATGGTTTATAAATATGAGTTATAAATGAAAATTGATTTAAATTGAGAATTTGAGAATTTAAATCTCGGTGCTTTGAGAAATGGTTTCCAAGCTTTTTAGAAAATAATAATGGTATTATTTGACAGTATTTATGATTATAAATATTTTAAAGGAATTTAGAGGAATAGAAAGCACTGAACTCACTTCGGTCGCTGAAAAATAATTCTGATAATGACAGCAGCATCATCGATGTTTCTTTTCAAGTTTCTAAATAAGGGAATGCTACCATAGTAGTTTTGTTTCTAACGTTTTGGTAAAATAAAATATCGATTTATAATCCCAAAGGCATGATTTGATATACTGAAAGTATAAGAATATATGTATAAATTTGTTATTCAAATTTATTTGAAATAAAACTCGGGCATTTAATTCTTAAGTTTCCCTTACGAAAAGACTGAATCAGATAGTGTTATTTTTGTGAAATGTTTTCATAAATAATTTTAGAAGTAAAATGAAATTGGTGCAAGTGAGAACCAATAAAAATAAGTACATAAGTTATACGTAGATTCTCCTTTTCCCATAATTTTTGATCCAAGATTCGAGTACATACCTTTGAGTTATCTCACACCGATCCAAACAAGGATTTCCCACTTAATTTTTGATGGCGAACATTTGATGAGGGTTCTTGGTATGGAACTAAAAGTTTTCTATCATAGTACATGACCATGCAAAGAGGATGGAGGTCCCTAATCAAGGATCCTGATCAGGGTCCGTAGTAGAGAAGTCGGGTGAGCGATACTCATTCGGAAGTGAAGTCATGTATTCGAGTAGAGTCGAATCAGATTTTGCATATGGATGGTTTATGGATATCATGTGGACTTATGAATATTATGGAGTACTCATGTGGTGAATTTTCAGGGTCGAAATTCTTTTAGGGGGGGAAATGTAATGACCCAGAATTTTGTTGGTTTAAATTGTGAAAATTTAATTCAATTTAAATATTCAATTAATGGTTTTTATTAATTAAATAACCCTCTTTTGATTTATAATTAATAATGAAAATTTTATTTCTAAAATTTGGTTTGTTTAAATAAATAGTTCGACGAAAACTGGAAATATGACCAAAACACAATTTTCGGATTTTCATCTTTTTATCGAATAACAAGTTGTTAAAAGTTGTAATATTTTTATTTTGTTTTAAAAAAAACTTTTAAAATGTAAAACACATTTCATTTTGAAATAATAAGCAATTAAGTGTAAGATTTTATATAAAGTTAGAAAATATGAGTGCTGTGACATGGAAATGAACCTTAAGTGTGTAAGTGGATAAAGGGGCAAGAATTAGGCTATTAACCACTATATGCTCATATGTGTAGTACTTTAAGTGGCTTATGATATGATGGGAGAGTTGAAATTTGATTAGTAAGGGGCATTATGATCTTTTGTTGTGCTTTTATCAAGTTTAGAACACTTATCATATTTCATTTCATAACTTACACTCTCATTAGGCTAGGGTTTATAATAATAGGAGGAAGATGATTATCAGATTTTGGAACGGAAAGAATGAGATAGAGAAGTAAATGTACATAACTATTTCTTAAGTGCAAATTGGTTACTAACTAGAAATGGACCAATGGGTAAAAAGGTGGATCCACTAATAAAGGTGTTGCAATTTCCTTAAGAGAAGTAAAGTGTTACTAATTCTTATTTCACTTATTTTACACTAGTTAAGTTTTACAAAATCACTAATTGGTTTCTCCAATTTACTAAAACCAAATTAACAAGTTAAAATTTCATTTCCATTATTATAGAAATATTTTGTACAATTAATTACAACTTTTTGAAATACAAGTTATTCTTATTATTTTTAATTAAAACATAATAAATTATTAATTACAAATTCTCATTTTAAAACAATAAATCACAATATTAACACTTAATTAAATTTACAACGTTTTCCAAAGTTATCTTAAAATTAATTAAGATAAACAATACAATTATTCACAAAACTAGATTTAAATTCACAGTTAAATTTCACAAATCACAATTAAGAATTAATTATCTCTAACTAGATTTAATAAATCAGGTAACTAACAACAGGGTTGTTACAAACTTCCCTCCTTAAAGAAATTATGTCCCCGCAATTTTCTTAACGAAAGAAATCCATAATATAAATTTTCTCTTGAAATAATTATTTTGTTAATTGGTTTCTAATTTTATTTCCAAAACATTCAATTAATATCACTCCAAACTATAACACTAAACTCAAATTTTAATTATCAAAATTTCTCAAAATTCTCAAAAATATTCCTACGCTTCAAATTTGAGGAAAATTTCGTCAGCGTCTCCTTTGCACAGCTAGCGTTTTGAAAATTTACAATATGAATATAATTACATAATATACATCTCATCTCAAGGATGAGGTAGATATCCCATAGGGAAAACTCAAAAATGCGATATGTAATCCGAGATACGTACCTTATATTTGAAATATTAGCGAGTCCTCTAATATTCCTTAAGCAAACAATTTATAATCTTTTAAACGATATTTATTTAACTTCAGATACCTGCACCTATCTCAAAAATTCATATTAGTATTTAATATTAAATTCATATCATATAGAAAATATTAACAATTCATGATTACACTTTAATTAGATTGACATTGTAATATTCCATAATGAAAGAAATCCATACTGAAATTTCCAAGTTTTAGTTATTACTTATGTCAAAATGCCACGTTCGATGTTTAGGAACCCCAATCGATAACATGGTGTACCATGTATCGATCATAATTCTTAAACAACGTCCATATAAGTCAACATAATAGATAATCACAAGTTTAGATGCATTTATTTTATTATCACTAACATCCATGCATCCAATTTTAAATAAATGCAACCAAGCAATCTATTTCTAGCAACCAATCAACCAAAACATACATAATCACTTACAGCGGAATAATTCAATGTCTGAAATTTTGCTTCGCAACTATGATTAATTCTAGACCATTTAACTAAATTTATTTACTAAATTTTCTCTAATTCACTTATTTAAAGAAAAATTGTTTACTTTAAAATTAATTCATTCCAGTTTAATTCCAAAATTTTCTAAACTCTAAAAGATTTTACTCATTAATTTCCAAAAGTTTTAATGTCACAAATTCCAATTTATCAATTTAAATTTTTTAACTCAATTTATGCCCTAAATGATTATCGCAATAATCATTTTATATTCCTATCCCTAATTAGATAATTGATATGACTATCTACCACACGCCCCAAGGGACAGGACTCTAAGTCATCAAGGTCTCGGATCCATAGCATTATATGCTATAATATTCTGACACGACTCTGATACCAACTGTAACGATCCCACCACGATAACTAGTTTAGCAAAGAACATTACAAGTAATGTCATCCGCTAATCCAAAGAATACGGTTTGTTATGGGCGATCGAATGTGAATATATCTTTATACTAACACTGACACGTCATTTATACCTTTGTGAGAAATGCGGATTACAGATCTTAAGGCTGGAATAACACTAGAGAGGGGTGAATAGTGTTTTATGGATTTTTTAAATCTTTTTGAATTCAATTTAAACACCAATAAATGCAATTCACAAACACAGATATAATCACAGAATCAGACACAGATGCAAATACTAAATAAAAGCAGTAAAGGAAAGAACACACCAGGATTTTATACTGGTTCGGAGTTACCCTACATCCAGTCCCGTACAATCGTACGGATTTCTTATCAAAATAATCTCCCAGATTACACCCTCGGTTTCAAGGCTACAAGGTACACCTTCCTGTATTCGAGTCCAGGGCAAACTCTCTTGATTTAACCAGGCTACAATATCACCTAATTGATTTCCGGGGCTATAATCACACCCGATTGATTTCAAGGCTTAATCGCACCTTTTACTCAACAGTTTGATTTACAAAAGATTCTATAACTCTGAATAGCACTAAGATCTTAAGGAGAGAGTGGTAGAGAATCAAACAAGAGATAATCAAGTTTGATTCACTTGGTATTTTGGCAGAGTATTGTTTAGTATTCTTTAGAATAAATGTGGAAGATGAAGAGGAGAGAAAATAAATGAAATCTGATAAAAATTCATTTAGAACTTACTGGTATTTATAGTAGAGCAACAGCCATATCTATTCGTGAAAGGATACGACGAATAGACACTTCTTTTGAAAATTGAAATTTAAAAATAATGGACACCATGTCGATATGGGGGGTTGAGGGATGTCGACATGCTCAAGGCAAAATTGATGTTTTGATTTTCTTATTAAAATTGGTTTCTATAATTTGTCAAAACAATTTATAAACTTTGTAAATATATTTAAACATATAAAAGAGTTTAGAAAATAATTTTTAATATATATAATCTTAATCTATAAAGTGATTTAAAATATGAGTATATAAATATTTTAAAGCTAAATATTTAAAACAAGAGATGGTTTAAAAACAAGGACAATTTTGAAATCAAAATATTAAAATTGATAAAAATAGTTTTGAGGCTAAAATATTTCAAACAAGAGAGATGTCTTTTTGAAAAGAAAGTTTTGAAAACATTTTTAAAAAACAAGAGATATATTTTTGAAAATCATTTTTATAAAATTAGTGGATATCAAAATAGGACCACTATATGTTCCACTAGATATTGTCGTGGGTTCCATCCCACTCAGATTCCATCCCTTTAACAGGCTCGAAGTGGATTTCATTCCACGAATAAATTTCTAATAAAGATGTAAGTGCTTTCAAGAAGTTTTAACATAATTCTAGACTAACTACATTATCTTGTACTGTTTGAAATCTTGAACTCTTGATAACTTGATTTCTTGATACTCGTGAGTCTTCAATCTTGATATCTTCGATCTTTAAATTCATCAGTCTTGTATCTCTATACTGTACAGTCTTCATTCTTGGTACCTGCATGTTTATATTCTACATATACATATATATCTAGACCATAACGTTAGTATTTATATTTTATAACAAGTCCTAAGGTTGTTGTCATCAAAACCATCATCTCAAGGACTAACAATCTCCCCCTTTTTTATGATGACAACCTATGTTTATAAAATATACTTCACCTTCACTATAACTCCCCCTAAAACTAATAAATCCCTCTTAATCTAAGCCTAACTACTCTATTTTATACTTCATCTCCCCCTTTTTGATGATGACAACCTATGTTTATAAAATATACTTTGCCTTCACTATAACTCCCCCTAAAACTAATAACTCCCCCTTAATCTAAGCCTAACTACTCTATTTTATACTTCCCCCCCTTTGTCATCAACAAAAACTAATTCTAAACTTATATAACTCCCCCTTAGTCTTATACTGGAGTACATGTGACAAATTATGATGGAGTGTGTATATATATATAATAACATGAGTTAATAATAAAGACATGACAAATATGAAAGTTTAAACCCAATAAATATATATTATGTTTCATATAATGTTATATAATCCATTCAAACCAAATCAATTCTAATCAAATCAAAGAAAATTAAATCAAATCAAATCACACAATTCAAAAACAAGCAATTCAAACCATAAGGAGATCAAATATTTCTAGGAACTTCAACCCATCCTTCTTCTCCAAAGATAGGATCCTTTTTAATAACTTCCCAATCTTCATTATCTTGAATCAAAGTTCTTACAGGATTTGCATCGATATCATCTTTGTTGAGGGCAGAAATCATCCTACGGAGGGCATCGAAATGCTTCTCTTGTTCTTTTATCATCTGCATTTGACTTAGTTCTAAGTGCCTTTGATTGCAGAGAATAAAAGTAAGTATATTCTTGAATGAATTGAGAGTTCCTTCAAGATTATCACTTAGAGTTTGAGAAGAGGAAGCCATTTTTGATAAGTAGTGAAGAGATGCAAATAGAGATAAGTAGAAATGAAAAGATTACAAATTTCTAGAAGAAACAGGTGTTTAAATAGGCAGAAATTCGTTTAAAATGAATAGGCATGAGTTAGTTATTTTAATTTTAAAATTTAAAAAATAACCAAATCTGACAGTTATATGTCGACATAGGGGGGTAGAGGCATGTCGACATGGGTCTGTTAATTTATGTGTCTTATTTATTTTGTGAATAAGTATGTATATATATAAACTTATATACTATACTAACATTTATTCCAGAGACACGATAAGGTAGGAAAACATAAGATAGATGATTTTTATAAATAGATGAGTTGATACATAAGATACTACATAATATGATAAAAAGAACAATACAAGCTCACACAAAACAAACTAATACATCACAACCTAGTTCTTAGAATGTGCTAGAGGATGAGGAGGATGATGATAAGCCAAGTTTCTGACCAACTTTAGCAAAGAATTTGTTCATATTAGTGGACATTTTATCCAATTTCTTACTAACGGATCTTTTGAGAATCCGTTGATTTTCCACTATAATCTTTAATGGTTTTAGACAACCTCATTATGGATGGAGTGCTTGAAGAAGCCATTTTTGAAGAGAGTGGAAAGTTTGAAAGAGTGAAAGAGAGTTTGAATTTTAAAATGAAAGTGAAAAGGTATGATAAGATAATGGAAATAAATAGATATTCAATAGACATGTTTTCTGGTCAAGAGGTACCTTTCTAGAACATTGGATTTGGTGAAAAGGTGGAGGGAAATTCAAAGATTTGAATTCAAATTTGAATTTCAAATTTCTGACAGGATGTCGACATCATGGGTGGGGCCATGTCGACATGGGTCAGAGAATTCATGTGACTTATATTTTCCTATATACTTTAATATCTATATACATATATTATTTTTAATGTCTATATATTTTCTGAAGTAATATTAAATATAATAATACTCTTTAAATAAAAATATATTATAATATTAAAAATAAAAATAAACATAATAATAAAACATTTAAAATTCAAACAACACATAATTTCAAAAACAATCAAACAATTTTAAGCAAACAATTTCAACCAATATATTGTAAACGTGTACCTTTTTCTAGATTCGCATCTCCGAGATCATCGGAATCATGAATAGCCGTAAAGCACATATTTGAATTTTCCATCTTCTGATCATCATCGCTTGAGGATGAGTCTGAGTCTGAATCGTCTAGTGTAGCGGTATACGCTCTTTTCCTTTTCTTTGTATAATCATTTCTTGCAGGAAACTTTTACTTATCAGGACGCAGACAGTCTCTTTTGAGATGGCCTGGTTCGTCACAGTTGAAACATTTGACGTGGTTTGGTACTTCATTATGATTTCCAGAATTCCTGTGATCATTCTTTTTGAAGTTGTTCATCTTTCTGTATTTCAGAAACTTCCGAAAATTCTTTGTCATGAAAGCTATTTCTTCATCATCATCACTTCCCGAGTCTGATCCATCTGTTAATGTATTGAACGCAATTGACTTCTTTTCGAATGCCTTGCTATCTCTTCTCCCTTGCATTTGTACTTCGAACGACATTAGATTTCCAATCAATTCTTCAATCTTTAAAGTACCGATATCATTTGCTTCTTCGATTGCAAGAGTTTTCTGATCCCATTCTGGAGTAAGAGAATTTAGAATTTTTCTGACTTGATCTTCTTCGGAAAAAGTTTTTTCCAATGATATTAGAGAATGCACAATCTCCTGAAATCTACTATACATATCTAAAATGGACCCACTAGAATTCTTTTTGAATAATTGAAACTGATTTGTGAGTATGGATATTTTGGTATGTTTGACTTTGCTTGTTCCTTCATGAGTAACTTGCAAAGTGTTCCAGTTATCATATGCAGACTTACAAACAGACACTCTATTGAATTCATTCCTATCAAGTGAACAAAATAAAATATTCATGGCTTTGGAATTATTTTGTGCAATAGTCTTTTGCTCAGCAGTCCACTGTGCAAAACTAGTTGTGGGTTCAGAATATTCAGTTTGTGTGATATTCCAAGTGTCTAATCCTATTGACTGTAAATATATTTTCATTCTACATGCCCAATATTCATAGTTACTGCCATTAAAAAGTGGTGGTCTAGCAGTAGACTGACCCTCTACAAATGAACTAGTGATAGTGTTAACAGAACCAGTGTTGGTAGCCATTTTTAAAACTTTTCAAAATTCAGATTCTGAAAACTTTGAAAACCTTGCTCTGATACCTAATGTGTGAAAAGCAGATTACGGATCTTAAGGCTGGAATAACACTAGAGGGGGTGAATAGTGTTTTATGGATTTTTTAAATCTTTTTGAATTTTATTCAATTTAAACACCAACAAATGCAATTCACAAACACAGATATAATCATAGAATCAGGCATAGATGCAAATACTAAATAAAAGCAGTAAAGGAAAGAACATACCAGGATTTTATACTAGTTCGGAGTTACCCTACATCCAGTCTCGTACAATCGTATGGATTTCTTATCAAAATAATCTCCCAGATTACACCCTCGGTTTCAAGGCTACGAGGTACACCCTCCTGTATTTGAGTCCAGGGAAAACTCTCTTGATTTAACCAGGCTACAAGATCACCTAATTGATTTTCGGGGCTACAATCACACCCGATTGATTTCAAGGCTCAACCGTACCTTTTACTCAACAGTTTGATTTACAAAAGATTCTATAACTTTGAATAGCACTGAGATCTTATGGAGAGAGTGGCAGAGAATCAAACAAGAGATAATCAAGTTTGATTCACTTGGAATTTTGGTAGAGTATAGTTTAGGATTCTTTAGAATAAATGTGGAAGATGAAGAGGAGAGAAAATAAATGAAATCTGATAAAAATTTGTTTAGAACTTACTGGTATTTATAGTAGAGCAACAGCCATATCTATTCGTGAAAGGATACGATGAATAGACACTTCTTTTGAAAATTGAAATTTGAAAACAATCTCCTGCTTGTTGGTTAGAATCTGGCGAGAAGCTCCTTCTTGGTCCAGATTCAGTTCGGGAATCTTCTGAAAAGATTATTCTTATCCGTCAGAGAATGAAAGAGGCACAGGACCGCCATAAATCCTACGCGGACAACCGTAGGAAGCCTCTTGAGTTCTCCATTGGTGATCATGTCTTTATTCGGATATCTCCCATGAAGGGGGTTGTGCGTTTCAGCTCTACAGGGAAGTTGGCTCCTCGCTATGACGGACCATTTCCTATTACGGAACGCATCGGCCCCGTTGCTTATCGTGTGGCTCTACCTGCTCATTTCTCTGGAATACATGATGTGTTCCATGTTTCTCAGCTTCGCAAGTGTGTGCGCGACCCTGATTCTATTATCGAGCCTCATATCATGCCCGATTTGGAGATCTCACCCGATCTATCTATAGAGCAGCAACCTCTTCGTGTGCTTGATTCGGAGATCAGACGTCTTCGAAACAAAGAGGTTCCGCTTGTGAAGATTCAATGGTCGTCTAATCCTAAGGTCTGCACTTGGGAGACCAGAGAATTTATCGAGCGTGCTTATCCTGGTTTTCTTCCATCTTCCGGCACGGGTGAGCATCTATATTTTATCCTCTGTATTCCTTTGTGGATTAGATGTTATAGACGACTTCTATATTTAAGGAAATTGCGGGGACGCAATTTTCTTAAGGGAGGGAGTCTGTAACAACCCTGAGATTGCAATTACCGAATAATAAATTAAAATTATGATTTTAAGTTGAAAAGGGAGCTAAACAAAAATTTGGGAATTTAAATTTGCAATTGGTTTGCAAATTAAAGTATTTTGGGTTTAAAATGGGGAAATTAATATTTTTGGAATTTAATATTTAAAAGGGGAATTTTTAAAAGTGATAATAGGTTTAATTGGCTAATGAGACAATTATATGGTTTTGATTAAAACTAGGTTGCTACTTAGGATTTTGTTCACATAATAACATCAAACATAGTTGGACTTAGAAAATTTTTAAATTTACATATGCACTTAAGTAATTGAACTAAGCCTTATTGGGTTGTAAAACCCTCATAACAAACCCATTAGCCTACCCACTTCTATATAATATCTTAAACCATTCCCAAAACCCTAACCCTCCTCTTCATAATTCCTAAACCTAGATCCAAAAATAACTAATGGCCTCTCTTTGGTAGAAGACCCATCTCCTTCTCTACATGGCTAAACTTGTTTATTCCTAGCAAGGTAATGCAATCCTAGGCCTAATCACCATCTAATCTTTATTTTAATTTTTGAAATCTCTTTGTAATCCTTGGTTTGTTCTCTTTTAATTTTGAAGCTCTCTAATCCACATCCTCTTTGCTTTGGAAAGTTGCACTTGAAGTGTTTGCTTATTTGCTTGATTGGTAAAGGTAATTACTATTTATTAGTGATTATTGCTAGTTATAATATTGGTGAAAATTTGATGCCAAAAACTGGAAAAAAAAACACCCCAAATCACCTAAAATCACAAAAAACTGGTGGTTGGAAATGTTCAGCCTGAAAACAGGCTGAAAACCATGATCTGGGAGCCCAGAGCAGGCCTGGGTTGCACCCAGGCTGCTGCCTGGGCGCAGTAGTCCAGCCCAGGCGGGCTGAGGCCTGCCCCCCCCCTCCCCAGCCCAGGCGGACTGGGGGCCTCCCCCCTCTCCCTAGCCCAGGCGGGCTGGGGCCCTTCCCCCCCAGCCTGCATGGGCTGGGGACTGAACCCTCAGCCCAGGCGGGCTGGGGACTGGAGGTACCCCAGCCCGCATGGGCTGGGGACTGAACCCCCCAACCGCATGGGCTGGGGCTTCCCCAGCCCAGGCGAGCTGGGGACTGGAGGTACCCCAGCCCGCATGGGCTGGGGCTTCCCCAGCCCAGGCGGGCTGGGGACTGAACCCCACAGCCCGCATGGGCGGGTTGGGGGCTTCCCCAGCCCAGGCGGGCTGGGGACTGCATGTACCCAGCCTGCATGGGCGTGGGCTTCCCCAGCCCAGGCGGGCTGGTGACTGGCTGTACCCAGCCCGCATGGGCTGGGGCTTGCTCCCAGCCCAGGCGGGCTGAGGCTTCTCTGAACCCAGCCCGCATGGGCTGGGGCTTGCTCCCAGCCCAGGCGGGCTGGGACATGATTGAACCCAGACCGCATGGGCTGGGCTTGCTCCCAGCCCAGGCGGGCTGGGACTTGGTTGAACCCAGCCCGCATGGGCTGGGGTTTGACTGAACCCCAGCCCGCAGGGGCTGGGGCTTGTTACTTCCCCAACCCAAGCGGGCTGGGTTCGCGATGCCGCCACGATCGCATCTGAAGTTGGAATTCGACGTTTTTAGTCTCGTTGGAAAGGTGGAGTTTCGAACTCCATCTCTGGAAAGTTTGGGCAACATCGGAGTTCGTTTGGTACTTCGAATTTCGTGTTGAAGTTGAACTCTGGTCGCTGTTGGTAAACAGTATGAATCTTTTTCTGGTCCAACTTTGAGATGTCGCTGCCACTTCGTCTCAACTCGGAATCCAGAAATTCTTTTTGCATCTTAAAGTAGGGATGTTGGACTACATGCCTGCAAATTTTCATGACATTTGGACACAGTTTGCTGGTCCAAATAAATTGCCGAACTTGGGTTTGCAGCTGTTTTTTTGAATGTTTACAAACACTTAGAATATTTTTCAGTGATTTTCTGATTTTATTGATTTCTTTGAGATTTGTCTCTAGATTTTGTACACGGGTTTTATGAATTATTTTCAAAAGATTTTTCACTCCTAAATGGCTTTCGAAATTATTATATAATATTATTTTTAATTATTAAATTAATTACTCCATGATAGGAGAGTTTTCAAAAGCCGTTTTAAAGTGATTTCAAAATCAATTATAAATACGTTTCGCACCATTATTTTCTATAATAAAAACCTCACACTCACTTTTTAGCACGTCGAGCGAAGTGGAAAGGTGCTTAAACGGTTAGGAAATCTCCGGCCTATGGAACCGTGTGTATTTTCTTTCCAGTTAATCCCCGACCTATTCGTTTGATCGTTTTGACCTTTGGGTCTAGTTTACCGATGATACGAGGTGGACTTTTTATTGTTTGGAGTGTGAGCTTGCTATTGGTTAGGAAACCGTTTAGTGCGAACGTGGGGTATGGGACTCATTGTTAACACTTTACGGGTTCCTCTCCAAGAAGTTTGTGACACATTAGCCTCTGGGCGGCCAGTACTGGACCTCTGGGTCACTACGCCTCTGGGCAACCGTCTCTGGACACCTGCTCTATGGAGCAGTTTATTTTTCGGTGTGCGCCTCTGGGCCTTTATCCTTCTGGGAAGGATCTCGCCGTCTCGCGCGTTCCGCATCTGTGCGAGTGATCGATCACAACTCTATAGTACTTGGCAACAACGACTCCGGTCGGTGCACGTGCAATACTGGTATTATTTGATGATTTTTATATCCATTCGAGTACCGCCATTCGGTGTTGGTTCTATGGAACCATACGATGTAAGTGCGATTGCCTTGTGGATTCTACACTTTGGTGTTGATTTCTCTTTGGAGATTTTTATTGTTCATTGATGATTAGGGATCGTCATTATATTCATGTGGTTCATAATATACTTCTCTTTGGATAAGTACTGTTTTATTTATGTACCGCATTATTATATATCTCAGTTATTACTGATTGTTTAGCTAGCCTGACCCGAGTGTTTTCGCTCGGGTCAGACCGAGTTGTTTCAGGTTAGGTCTCTGGACTTAGCTTCTGTGCTTCCGCTTGGACATTATCTGCTATGTTGATAGATAGCGCTTTTATTTGTCCACTATTCCGCTACTCGGTTATTATTCAGACTTTGATATGTACATATTTTTGACCCACATGTGTGGGCAGTGGCTTTGTACCCACTTATAGTATTTGGATCTGTATTGACGATGTATTGTTCTGGGATTTTATATCTGTTATGTGATTCTGTTCTGTGATGTTTTATCATTTATTATTATTATGCTTTGTCCTGATAGATCTTTAGCCATTTGTAATTTCGTTATAAGTATTTACCGAATATGTCGAACCACTTGAAAAAATAATATAGATACCATCCTTTCGACGTATTCAGTAGATAGTTATAGCTTGATTACAAATGGTCGCTTCCACTATACTCTATTCTCCGCTTTAACAGACAGTATTACTCCCGTAATACTCTTTGTTACAGTGGGTCTCAGAGTGGGGCGTTACACCAAGTATTTACTAAATGCTAGTACATATCACTTATTACGGTTACCACTGGAAAGCCTGAACTACATTCTCTTAAGGATCTAGCAACCACTTATCGCACACCAGAAGAGAATACAACTCTAAAGTATTAAGTACTTTCTTAAATACGATCACAAGAATTTAACCAAGGCATCCCATACTACCCGGTGGAATTTGGGTATTCGCTAACGGGTTAGTAAGTTCCACTCAAACATTCTATTCAATGAGTTATACCATATTCGACGAAGTATTATTCGAAAGCATTTAAATCAATCAATAACACTAAGTCGATTATTAATACTCCTCAAATTATAGAATTAAGGTTCTCAAAACATTTTTCTCTTTTGAGTTTATTATTTAAAACACTTATTATAATTTTCCATAAATCCGTTTATTATTTAACTTTATAAAAATATTCACAGATTTGCTAAAATATCCTATAACTTTGAATCTTTTCAAGATTTTACTTGTATACACAAAGTTGTCTCAAATTTCCATATAGTTGTATTATTCACAAAACTATATTTTAAAACCATATTTAATTACTCTTCTAAATCCATATTAAAATATAACCATTTTATTTAAAAATAAATAAATTTTATACTTTTCAAAACTACATTTCCAAACTCCATGAATCCTGTATTATTTATTTAACAAAATCGTAATATTTATATTCCAAATTCATAATCACTTTTATGTAAAAATAGATTAGATTTGTATTTTCAAAGTCATATTTCCAAATCCATAAATATTTTACTAAACATGCTTAATATATAAAATAACTTGCTAAAAAATCATTTTTAATATTTGTTAACTTAAATTAGAAATAATTCTAAGATTTATAAATATAAATAATTCTCTTTCGTAAAATTACTTGTATATGAAGCTTAACAATTTATTTCATTTAACTCAAATTTATGATTTAAAGATCTGCAGTTTCGACCACCTAAATCTCATAATTTTATAAAACTTAAAACATGAAAGTTGTAAATAAAAGTCTCAGTTTTCAAACAAGGAAAAGATCATCCAATTTAGATTTACGGTTTAAAAGTTATAACCAAAATAATTTTCAGATATAAATTTATCAACTCTGTCTTTCATTGACAGAGCAACGATAAAAAAATGAATTTTTAACCATTAAAACTTCGCAATTATGCAAAACTCAAAACATGGAAGTTGTAGCACAAAGTTTAAGCTTTCCTGAATTTTAATAATTATTAAATCCTGATAAGCAACGAAAAAGTTATGCCTAAAACAATTTATGTGTTTCAAAGCTAAGATTAAAACACAGGATAGAGAGACGCTATCAGATTCAAACGCGATTTCAATCCATGAAACAGCAAAATTTCGAAAAGTGATCAGAAGAAACTTATAGATAACTTAAAGAGCTTTCTACCACAAAAAGAGTGATCAATTTTGGATTATTTTACACCATGATATGACTTTATTACTGCAACGATTTTCGCACTAAATTTACAGCAAACAATAACACAACAATCATCCAAGTTTTCAACCAAATTGCAAACAATTCAATCAACAATCATTCAAACAATTATGTGCAGCAAACAAAGATTTAAAAATAGATATGTAAGTGATTAAGTCACATTTTCCCTTGCCATAGCTCTCTAGAACCCATAATACAATCATTTCAACGATTCCTAATTTATTTTCAGCAAATAAAAAGAGAAAGGTTACAACCCTAGATCAAAATAGAGATTAATCAAGGATTTAATCAGAAATGAAGATAGAGAAGATTACTGGAAGTTGTTTTCTTTTAAAATTAGGCAAAAGCCCTTTGATTTGCATCTTTAATTTGGGAACTAGGAGGCTAGGGTTTATAAGGATAGGAGGAAGATGATTATCGGATTTTGGCACGGAAAGAATGAGATAGAAGTAAACGTACATAACTATTTCTCAAGTGCAAATTGGTTACTAACTAGAAATAGGCCAATGAGTAAAAAGGTGCATCCACTAACAAAGGTGTTGCAAATTCCTTAAGAGAAGTAAAGTGTTACTAATTTTATTTCACTTATTTTACACTAGTTGATGTTTTACAAAATCACTAATTAGTTTCTCCAATTTACCAAAACCAAATTAACAAGTTAAAATTCCATTTCCATTATTATAGAAATATTTTGTACAATTAATTATAACTTTTTGAAATACAAATTATTCTTTTTATTTTTAATTAAAACAAAATAAATTATTAATTACAAATTCTCATTATAAAACAATCAATCACAATATTAACACTTAACTAAATTTACAACATTTTCCAAAGTTATCTTAAAATTAATTAAGATAAACAATACAACTATTCACAAACTAGATTTAATTTCACAGTTAAATTTCACAAATCACAATTAAAAATTAATTATCTCTAACTAGATTTAATTGATCAGGTAACTAAAAACAGGGTTGTTACAGCCACGCTAAGGTTTTTTGGACTGGTAGTGTATATTCTAAGAAGCTTTTGCCGTGTTCTTTTAAAAAGTTTGAATGCTCAAAAGAAAAAGGTGGATTAGGTATTAAAAACATTCATTTTTAGTAAGTGGTTGCCTTAAGTTTTCACTTTGATTCTCTTCTCAATAAAAAAGACAATGTGTGGGTTAAATGGACATAGGAGAATAATATTGGTAGAAGGAAATTTTGGAGCATGGTTGTGCCTCATTCATGTAGTTGGACGTGGAGGAAATTGTTGGGGCTTAGATCTACTTTTCTACCTCTTATCAAAATGTCTTTATCAACTTCTTCCATGGTTAATTTCTAGGATGAGCCTTGGAGTGACAAAGGTTTGATACTTTCAAATGCTTTTTCTCATCAGCATATGCAACAATCATGTATCGGTGGAGATGCAAAAGTTAAGGATTTTATTATGGATGGGAAACTTAACCCGCCTTATTCTATAGAAACCAGTTCATCAGAGCTATTTGGAGTTTTCTATAAACCAAAAATATAGTCCTCATGACATAGATGCAATTTGCTGGGCTGGTAAGCAACACACCATTGCTCTTGTTTATAAGAAGCTGGCCAATTTTGATTCTTTGCCTCCTTGTAAATGGTCTAACTCTATTTGGAATAATGTATAACCACCTAAAGATAATATGATGACGTGGAAGGTGATAAACAAAGCTTTGTTAACAAAGGATGTTCTTCATGGGTATGGGCTGAATTATAATTTGTTATGTGTGATTTGTAATACACATAATGAAAGCTGTTTTCATATATTTTCTTGTGAAGCTCTCTTTCCTCTATGGTGCAGGTTAATGCATTGACATGAATAAAGTTTCTGAAATTGAATGGGACTTGATCTTTAAAGCAACAAAATAAAGATTGAATGAATCTTTTTCTATTGTTATGTGCCTAAAGTAATACACATTTAGATGGTTTGGAGTGAGAGAAATTTAATTTTCTCAAAATATATCCTTTAAATTTTAGTTAAACAAATTTTCAAAAAAAAGATTTACTTTAGATGTTACATATTAAATAATTTCACATAAAAATCATAACCCAAATTTATTTCAGTTTAATCATTTCATATCTATGAAAGTCTCCCAACTAAACAATTAAAATAAATTTCTTAAAATATCATTTAACTGAAATAACATTGATTATTTTTTGAAATTCTGATACTTAATTTTTACAACATTATTTCATATAATTTATAACTACTTTATTTTATAATTAGCCAATTTTCAATAACTTTTGACTAATACAACATGTACACACTTTAGCTACTAACTATTTTCATCGAATTCGAAAATAATTTGCAGAATTTTAAATCATTTATCAATGCATATTTTCAAGAGTTTATATCACAAATCCTTCAATTTTCATTCCAAATTGGATACATATTAAAATTGAAAATTTACACAATTTAAAAGTTATGATTCTAAATCTTCTTTTTATTTAATTTAAATTCTATCCAAAACCGTTCAATTTGACTTTGAAAGATAGACAAGTAAAATATATCTTTTTAGAATTTTCTTTTATAAATAAATGTTCACAAAAGTGTAACATAATACTATAATTTGTTTTAAAATGTAACATAAATATTTTTAGAACAGGGTTCAAATATTTTTATTAGTCAACTAAAATTATATATATGCAAATAGCGCCAACGCACTAAAAAAGAAAATGTGAACAAAAACCCTCCGACAGGCCTAACAAAATCATGGCTCGGCCTATATACGGCCCAAAACCGCAAATACCACTGCTTTAACAAAGTATCTTTCTCGAGAATTCAAATCATACATACTTTATTCATTATTCCCTTTTTCGTCTTTTGTAAGTCTGGAAACCAAAAACTGGCAGTTTCCATCTTCCTCTCGAAGAAATAAAGAGAGACGATATTTCAACAAATTCCAAGCTTAATTTCAACAGCTAGTAAGTGATCACGTCAACATGAATATTGTGAGGGAGATATCTAAATTATTTCACACAGATGGTAGATCTACTTAGATCTAGCATAGATTGGAGTAGATCTACTACTTCACGTCATAAAGACATAATTTTTAACCGTCTCAACTATCAGAGACTGTCGAGGCTGATGAGATTCTCTGATCTGGAGCTGTTCTGAGTAACCATGGCACATGCATTGAACCCTAATAGCACGAGAAGCTTTGTTTATCTTTTATAGGGAGTGCAGAGTTTCATAACAGCTCATAATACATCAATCCTTTTATGCAGATGTTTGAAAAGTCGAACCACTACTTTGGCTACTCCGATTATTTTAGATCTTGATAATTTGTATTCAATTAAATTCTTGTAATATAAAATTATGAGAACAAAATGTAATTAACACAGGGCTGATGCGTACCTGAGGCACCGGAGCATAAGATATAAGTTCATATGATCTTAGATCCATCGGCGGCCATCTACTCAGGTGACAGGTAAAATACCCCAACCTCTACTAATCTCTTCATCTTTCTGATTAATGAATGCTTTATGTTTGGATCTGATGCTGCGAATTTTTACTAGCTCGGTAATTTGTTTGCACAATGATGATTCCGAGTAGGATGTGTTTCCAAATTATCTGTTGTTACATTGCCTCCAAATATTTATAAACATTTGAAAAGATGCAGTTTACTTATTATTATTATTATTATGCTTTGTACGAAAGGTCCCTATTTTCGATGGTGTTACAAGAAAAGTCCCGGTAGAAATAAATATGTAAATTAAGTCCCTGTTTTTTCTAAATAAGAAAACGCAAGTTAGCTTGCGCTTTTTAAAATTTTAAAATTTCCAAAATCAGAAAGCGCAAGTTACCTTGCGCTTTTCAAAAATTTGAAATTTTTTAAAATTTTCAAAAAAAGTTTCAAAATTAGAAAGCGCAAGTTATCTTGCGTTTTTCAAAAATTTCAAAATTTTTAAAAAAAAGTTTCAAAATTAGAAAGCGTAAGTTATCTTGCGGTTTTTAAAAAATTTCAAAATTTTCAAAATTTTAGAAAATATTTCAAAATTAGAAAGCGCAAACTAGCTTGCACTTTCCTGATAAAAAGTGCAAGTTAACTTGCGCTTTTCGAAAATTTTGAAAAATATTTCAAAATTAAAAAAGTGCAAGTTATCTTGTATTTTCTGTCAGAAAAGTGCAAGACATTTTGCGTTTTTTTATTTTTGAAAAATAGGGACCAAATTTACAAATTAATTTCTATAGGGACTTTTTGTATAACAACATCAAAAACAGAGACCTGTGACTCTTTTCTTGTTATTATTTTTATTTTGGTTCAAAAGTTTCTTCATCAAAAGCACAGAATAACAACCTGGCTCACACTAAGCAAAAATAAAACCTTTAAAAGTAGTTATGGAAAATTACCTTTATTAAAATCTCCCATTTTTGAAACTCACACTAAGAAATTATTTTTCAAAACATTAAACAAACTTCAACTTCTTTATTTTTTCCAAAAATTTCGAATGCTAGTATATCTAACTTTTTAAGAAAAGCATTTCAATTAATTTAAATGCTTTAACTGAAGTAGATCATAACTATCATAAGCCCAACTAGGTCATATAATCCAAAAAAATCAAGTACCTTAATTATGCCTTGTTAATATCACACTATATTCTATGGATTATTGGGTACTACTCTTCTTCTTATTCATCCCAAGTCCCAAAATTTGCTTTACTGCCACTTAGCATATAAAACATCTTTTAACAATACTCTATGGAGTAAATTACAACAAATGTGATGGATTTATCTTCCACCCTAAACTTTTTAAATCTCAACATTTATTTAACTCATAGTTGTTTACTTCTATATAAGATAAGCCAACACCTACCTCTACAAGTCAAAATATACGGAGTGTGGCATAAAATTAATAATAATTATTATATATATAATATAAGTAACAAAAATTACAAATGTGTTCTCTCATATGCTCTAATTTAGTAGAAATCGTGTAACCTAAGCTTTGATACCAAATGAAACAGCTTGCCATCTATAATGCCATGATTCATGCATAAAATGACGAGGACATCATCGACCTCGTAGACGGCGTATCGTTTTGAAGTAAAATATAAAACATATCACTTTCTGAAACTCACCACGGAAGGAATAAAATATAATAATCAATAGTACAATTCCAAATAAAAAAAACAATGTAGTATCAAATAAACTTAAACTACAACATTTCTCTATATTGGTAACGGAAACGGTTTCATATTTGGGAATAACTGAAATAAAATAGTAAATAGCTAATAGATATATAAATGCATATCTCTATTGCACCATCACACCTCTAATCCACCATCAGTCCCCTTTATTGACCTATCAGAGTATAACTAAAAACAAGAAAATGATTCAGAATGAAGAAAATGGTATATGAGATTTCATTATTATTCTTTGTTGTCTGGTCTGTTGTGCCTCCGATCCTACAAATTTGTAATACCCCTAATTTTGATTAACATTATTAGGATATTTAATTAGATAAATAAGTAAAATAATGTGGAATGTTAAGGAGATTGAGATTTGATAGCTAAAAAGGGTCGGGCCTAAATTAATGAATTAATGAGATTAATTAGAACATTAATAAGGAGGATGAGGAGGGCAAAATAGGGAAGAGCATATTCCCTTAATACATATTCTCTCATTCACATTAACTTCCAAACTTCATTCACAAAAAAAAAGAAAATAGAGCAAGCAAAGGTCGGCCATCACCAAGGTAATTCAAGAGAAGAAAAGTTAGAAAAACAAAATTAAAGCTTAGAGGAATCATATCAAATACAAATCTCAACTTTCTTAAACCAATCAAGGTGAATAATAGTTATGCATTGTTATACCACCTTTTTACCAGGTAGCATATCGTAAAATTTGGCTAAATAACTTCGGTGATCATCAAGCCAGGAAGTCCGGAGAGACGGTTATCAGGCTCGGAAATCAATTATATTTGGGAACAATAAACAATAGTTGGGTCGATTTGAACTGGGTCCCAATCAAGTTGCAATCAATATGAAGTGACAAGGAAGGCCCTATGAGGTCACATTTCAAATTTCAAGTCAATCAGAGTTCTTATGCTCGAGTTATGGGCAAAGGAAGAATTTATATGGATCGATCAGGAACGATCCGTAAAACAACATAAATCGACGAACATCGATCAATGTCTCAAAATGTACAAGATCAATTCACTTGAAACTTTCAGAGCATCACTATATTGAAGATCACAAAAATGATCGCATGCAAAATTCCCAAATCTTGGAAAAGAGCCGATCGTTATTGGAACGATCGTACAAATCAGCCATAACGATCCATAGTTTTACGGAAAATGTGATATCTCACAAACGGTATGTTAGAATTGCACGAAATTTGGAGAGCAAGTAGCTAACATTATGGGGAACCCATATGATCAATTGCAGCTCAAAAGGATAAAGCATGGAATGATCTCCCATGATCCAATTTCTAGTCAAACCAACGAAGATCGGTCGATGTCTCACAAACGGTAAGTCAGAATGGCGCGACACTTTGGGAGTATGGACTAGAGGCACGAAGGACCACATAAAAATGATCGCAGACCCATTGGAGTTAGCATAGAATGATCGGCTAAATTATTTTTTAGTGTTCGATCGATCTCTAATTTTGTGGGTTGGGTTGTATGGTCCTGTAGGTTCTTCTGTCGAAATTTTAGTCCGATCCATGCACATCTTCACCTATAAAAATATCGACTTGGCTCATTGCAAGGGACTTTTTGGCTGGCTCTCCTTCATCACTTCTTATCTCTTCCTTTACTAATTTTATAATGCAAAAAACAACTATACTTGTAATCTTACAGTATCAATAAAAGATTATTGGAGTGGACGTAGGTCGGAGTTTGCGGAACCACTATAAAACTCGTGTGTTCCTTTACTTTTTCTGCTATTTATCCTGTGATCTATGTGCTTATCTTTCTATTTGAAAATTGGTGCTTTCACATACAACTGGGTGTTTGCGACAATTTTTGGCACAAACATGCATCTTAAGTTTTAGTTATTATTTTCAGTTTTAAGTATAAATTCGAATGTTTTGATATTTTTGATAAGATTAACATATCTGTATTTTGTCACCGGAGATTAATACTATAAATGATTGCAGCATCTATAGCGCTTAGTTTTGGACCTCAAGATGAGGGATGTTACAACTTGGTATCAGAGTATAGGTTTATGTACAACTAAAAGAATTTTTTAACTTAAAAATGTTTTGAGAACATAATCTAAATGAATCAGAGAATAAGATTGGGTTATGGGATAATGCTATAGTAACATACTTGTATTTGCTATACATAAGTATATGCTATATCTTTATTCTACCTCTCTCTTAGATCGTTCTTTCATATCTTATTAAAGTTCAAATGCAGATTTTTGAAAAGTAAAATATGGAGGCAAGAAATGAAAGAGTGAATCTCGGTGGAAGAAGCACCACTACTAATGGAAATGTCAGGCCTGATACTAGAAGGAACCCGGGTCGAAAAACAGCTGTTAATGTAGGTGCTGGAATACCATTGGTTGATATGGGAGCAATGTATCAGTTCTTTGTCAACATGATGCAAGCAGGAGTTGCTGCTGGGTTAGTTGGTGGAAATGCGGGAGGAGTGAATCAAGAAGCTTCGGTTGTCAACAACTGTGCTGTGCTGAGTAGAGACTATGCAAGGCTTGGAGGGAAATCCTTTATTGAACGGAGGATGCAATTGAAGTGGAGAATTGGTTGCTTCATTATGAAAGGATATTCGCTGATCTTGGTTTGAATGACGAGTAGAAGAGGAGATTGGCGTTCGGGCAACTGCAAGGAGCTGCATCGTGCTGGTGGAACAGTGTGACTGTTGGAGTAGCAGAGGAAACTTTGACTTGGGCTGAATTTAGAAGGAGGTTTGAAGAGAGGTTTATGTCTGAGATCGCTAAGTAAAATGTGTTAAGGAAGTTTGCTGAGTTGGTGCAAATATGACTGTGCTGGAATATGCAACGAGGTTCGAGAAGTTGTCAAGATATGGATATGCTACCATTGACACAATTATCAAAAGGAATGAGAAGTTCATCCATGGATTGAGACTTGAGCTTGCTATGGCAACTTTACCACATCTCAGAGATCCATGTTATGTAGTCATGGAGATGGCTTTAAGAAATGAAGAGATGTTTGCTTTGTTCAGTAATAACAAGCCAGCAGAGAGTCAAGGTGGACAGAATCAGAAGAGGAAGTTCATTTATAAAAAGGGAACTAAGAAGGGTGAAGCTGCCAGGAAAGAGAAGTCCGAGGTTGTATGTTACAAGTGTGATAAGAAGGGACATTATGCTTATGAGTGTCGATCCAGTAAGGGAAAGGAAGTCGTTGGAAAGAAGAACATTAAGTGCTTTAACTGCGACCAAGTTGAACAGTACAAGAACAAATGTCCGGAAGTGACCAAAGCAGAAAAAGGGTAAGTAGTTGCTTTAGAACCGGCTACCTCGAGACCAACAGCCGAGGAGAAAGGAAAAGCTATGATGGGAGGCACGCTTTTGATTCATGGTACACCTGTTAGAGTATTGTTTGATACTAGTGCATCACACTCTTTTATATCTCGTTGTTTGGTAAATAAGCTTAACCTAAATCCCTCATATATAGTTACTTCCTTAAGAGTTGGGAATCCGATAGGAGGATATGCAACTCAAAGGATGAGATGTGACCACTTAGAGTTTGAATTATTAGGTCGTATATTTTCATATAATTTGCATGTTTTTGATTTCGTAGGCTTTGGGATTATTTTGGGTAAGGACTGGTTAAGTGAGTATGGTACTAGAATATTTTGCTACGATAGGAAAATATCACTAAGACACCATAATAGTAGTGATCGAATTATATACTCAGCAGAAAATCCAAGTTTGGATGTTTATGCTTTGTTGGGTGCGATGGAGGAAGAAGACGAGTTGAATCGGGTTTTTGTAGTTAGAGAATTTGCAAATGTCTTTGAGCCTATTATAGGACTACCGTCAAAATGAGCTATTGAGTTTCTATAAGATCTTGTACCTAGAGCTGAACCAGTAAGTAGACCGTCTAGCAGGATGACACCTACCGAGATGAAGGAGTTAAAGGTGCAGCTATTGAATTTAGAAAGAAAGAGTTTTATTAGACCAAACAGTTCTCCTCGGGGAGCAACCATGGTAATTATGAAGAAACTAGACGAGTTGTTAAGATTGTGCATCGATTATCATCAGTTGAATGAGAAGACGATAAAGAATCGATATCCTTTGTCGAAAATTGATGATTTATTTGATCAGTTGAGTGGAGCCAAAGTATTTTCCCAGTTGGATTTGGCGATAGGGTTCTATCAGTTGAGAGCGGCAAAGGACGGTATTCCTTTGACGACATTTCGAATGAGGTACGGTTCGTACTAATGGTTAGTAATGCCGTTCGTGTTAAGTAATGCACAAGCTTTCTTTGTGGATTTGATGAACCGGATTTTTCGAGAGCACTTGGATAAGTTCGTATCGGTATTCATTGATGACATTTTGATATATTCCAAGGATGAAAGAGATCATGAGATTCATCTTAGAGTAGTGCTTGAGACATTGAGGCAGCATCGACTTAAAGCGAAGTTTTCGAAGAGTCATTTCTCTAAGAAGGGAGTGAAGTTCTTTGGTCATGTTGACTCAGAAAAAGGGTTGTCTGTGGATCCAGCTAAGATCGAAGTAGTTAATAATTGGAAGGGACCCGAGATAGTGACCGAGATAAAGAGTTTTCTTGGATTAGATAGTTATTACCATAGATTAATCAAGGACTTTTCACGGATAGCAGCGCTTTTAACTAAGCTGACCAGAAAAGACATGAAGTTTATTTGGTCATATAAATGGGAGGAAGCATTCCTTAAGTTAAAATATTTGTTAACCAATATGCCCGTGTTAGTTGTTCCAGATGAGAATCAAGATTTGGTGGTGTATACAGATGCATGTGGAACATGATTAGGAGTTGTGTTAATGTAGAAGGGTAAAGTGATTGCCTATGCTTTACGATAGCTCAGACAACACGAAGTCAGATATCTGATCCATGACTTAGAGTTAGTTGTCGTAATATTTACTTTGAAGGTGTGGAGACATTACCTTTTAGGAGAACGATACGAGTTGTATACAAATCATAAGTCATTAAGATACTTATTCTCTCAAAAGGAGTTGAATATGAGACATCAAAGATGGTTGGAGTTTTTAGTTGCTTATGATTTTGGAATTAAGTATCCACCGGGAAATGGAAACAAAGTTGCAAATGCGCTTAATAGAAAACATCAGAATGCAGTGGTAGCAATGATGTCGGAGTGGAAAGATTTGGAAGCTTTGACTAATTGTAGTGTGCGGCTAAGATCGACTGCTGGTTCTAGTCAAAGTACTGTAATGTTATCTTGTTTAGAAGTTCAACCGGTATTGATCGATTGAATTGCTTTTAAGCAAAGAGATGATCCATTATTAGCTGAATGAATTAGAAGATTGGAAGGTGGAACAAAGATTGACGATTTGAAGGATTTTTACCTTGACGAAAATGGATGGTCAAGAAAGAAGGGACGATTATGTATTCTAGATGTAAGTGATCTAAGGAAAGAAGTTCTTAGGGAGTGTCATCCTGGAGGGACTAAGATGAATCAGGGTATGAAAAAGAGTTTCTTCCGAGAAGGTATGAAAAGGGATGTAGGTTTATGGGTAAAATGGTGTTTGAATTGCCAGCAAGTAAAAGCCGAGCATCAGAAGCCTAGTGGATTGCTTCAACCTTTAGACATACCAGTATGGAAATAGGATTCTATATCTATAGATTTCACAAATGGGTTGCCAATGTCGAATAAGGGAAATGAAAGTATCTGGGTCATAATAGATAGACTAACTAAGAGTGCACACTTTATTCCTGTTAAGTCGACAAGAACGGCACCAGTTTTGGCTAAGTTATTCATGAAGAATATAGTTAGATTACATGGAATTCTTAGTAGTATAGTCAGTGGCAGAGATGCCTTGGTCATTATGAATTCTAGAAGAGTCTACATGAAATATTAGGTACCAAGCTTAAGATGAGTACCGCTTACCACCCACAGATGGATGAGCAGACGGAGAGAGTCAATAAGGTACTTGAAAATTTGTCGAGGGCTTGTGTACAAGATTTTGGTGGGTCGTGAGAAGACCATTTGTACTTGGTTGATTTTTTCTATAATGATAGTTATCAGACTAGTGTAGGAATAGTGCCTTTCGAAGCTTTATATAGAAGGCTGTGCAAATCACCAGCATGTTGGTTAGAGACCGGAGACAGATTGGTCCTTGGTCTAGATATGGTAAGAGAAGCCATAGAAAAGACTAAATTGATTCGAGCTAGAATGAAGGAAGCTCAGTCTAGGCAGAAAAGTTATGCAGACAAGAGATGAAAAGACTTAGAATTCTCAGTTAGAGATCTTGTTTTCGTCAAAGTGTCACCGATGAAAGGTGTGGTAAGATTCGGGAAGTCACGGAAATTTGCACTAGATTCGTTGGACCATTTCCTATCATCGTAAGGATCGAGAAACTCACTTATAGGATGGAGTTATTAAGCAGTTTGGTATGATTCCACAATGTTTTTCATGTTTCTCATCCGAGGAAGTGTGTTTAAGATCCAGAGACTACTATAACTCCGACTGCATTAGAAGACTTAGTAATGGAACTGGAAATGACAATTAGTAGGCAACTAGTTCGTACTGTGACTAAGGATGAGAAAATGCTAAGAAATAAGACAGTCGGATTAGTAAAAGCCCAGTGGAGTGATGACGAGAGAGACTGTACTTGGAAGATAGATGACTGGATTAGGGACACTTATCACGACTTGTTTGACGGTATGTTTTACGTCTATGCTTATATGTTTGATGTGTGAACCTTATCGTAATTTCGAGGATGAAATTATTTAAGGAGGGGATTCTGTAACACCCCTAATTTTGATTAACATTATTTATGATGTTTAATTAGATAAATAAAATAAAATAATATGGAATGTTAAGAAGATTGAGATTTGATAATTAAAATGGGTCAGGTTTTAATTAATAAATTAATGAGATTAATTAGAACATTAATAAGGAGGATGAGGAGTGCAAAATAGGGAAGTGCATATTCCCTTAATACATATTCTCTAATCCTCGTTTCCTCCCAACTTTTTTCAAACAAAAAACAAAAATAGGGCAAGAAAAGGCCGGCCATCACCAATGTAACGACCCAGAATTTTTAACAAATTAAATTGAGAATATTTAATTAATTTTAAATATTTGAACGATAATTTGATTTGAACCCCCGATCTAAATTTGAATTTGGCGATTAAACTTTAAAATTTAATCGATTGAATGCTGAATAAAAATTTGAATCTACAATTTTAAGCTGAAGAAAAATATTTCGAAAACTTTTAAAATTCGTATTGATAATACTGAAGATGATTGAAGCTTCAGAATTTAATTTCGAACTGTTTTGTTCAGTTTTGAAAATAATCACTCGAACTGATATTTATAAAATAGTCAATTTTCAAACAGTCTCGGAATTCGACGAAACCAGTTTCATTGGGTCCGGAATGTTGTATTATTGCCGGATTTCAATTTTCGTAATTTCCGGAGTTGATACGTGAGAAAACGATAAGTAAACGCAGTTAGATTTGATCGGATTCAAATTGAATTTTAAAACTTTAAATTGGTCAACACATCAACACGTTTATCTTCCCTTAAGACACGCCGAGAAATACGCCAGGAATCACGATAAAAAAAATCGTGATACCCATACTTGTTCAGTTTTAAACACCCCCTCCCTCTCTCATTCTAATCGAAATTCCCCCCTTCTCGGTTTAAAATCAATGGCCGAAGCCTCTTAGATTCAAACGAAAATAAGTAAAATCGCGTACTCATTTCTTCTTCACGTTCGAACAAAAACAAATGGGGCTAGGGTTGGTTATTCGACTCGGCATCGCGACGAGCTTCGCGAGAGGGAGCAGGCGCTCGAGGCCACGGCGACGAGGCGAAGCAGAGAACGGGGCTGCCGCTTCATGTGAGGCGATGTCGACTTGGGTTTGGGGACGCGTGCGCTCGAGCTTGCGTTCGCAACTAACTGGGTCGTTCAGGGCTGCAGTTGGCGACGAGGCGCGATTGAAGGCATCGATTGAGGGGTTTCGCGTTGCTCAGTGGGCTCGAATTGAGGGTAGGCAGCGTCGAGCAGAGGAGATAGTCGTGAGTTCATCGGCAACGACGTGGTAGTGGGCGAACTCGAGTTCGAACCTGGGTTCGTTTGTTTCTACCAGGTACAATTTTTATTTTATTTCGATAGTTCCAATTTAATTTAAAATCTATTAAGGTTTAAAAACTGGTGAATGAAAGAAAATATAATCTGTTGATTCGTTTGGAAATTAGGAAATTTATTTAAACTAATCTTTGTCTGAATCAATTACCTATTACAGGAAGAAATATGAATATATATACATGCAGTAAGGTACTCATTTAGTTTTTTGAATTGATAAATATATGTGTACATATGTTTTAAAGGGAAAATCTGTTAACAGTAAAGAAAGATTTTGTTTTCAATATATATATAAAAAGGTAAAGTTTATTTTATAAATTCATGTGTGCTGATATAGAGTAAGAATTTTATACAGTAAAGTATAAAATAATTATGTTTTAATTTAATAACATGTATATATACCGATAGGATTTTGGGAAAATATAAGTCTGGAAAGGAAAATGTAAGAACGGAATTTAAAATATTTTGTTCAAGGAGAAATTAGTTTTAAAATTAAATTTTTGTTAAGCAAATTTATTTAAAGGGATTGGGTTGAAATAAAAGCATTAAATAATTGAAATTTCCAAAGGTTGATATACTAAATTTAATTTAAAGTAAAATTATTAGTTAAAAAATTTAAACCTATTAAATGGAAATTAATGGTTAAATTAGTTCAAATTAAAAGTGTTGATTTATTTAATCTATTGAAAAGAAATTAAAATGTTCGATTTGTTCGAATATTAACGAAATGTATAAAATTGTTTATACCAGGTTACAATCGAGAAAACAAAACTGAAATGGATATGGATTGCAAAAATAAAAAGCTAAGGTGAGATTTTCTCACTCGAAGGAAAATTTTGATTTGCAGTTATTGATTGATTTTGTTTAAATGTGCTATTAGATATGATAGGATATATCTATATATATAGCAATATATACATATTGGCATATGTATATATTGGATTGATTGATTCCCGCCTCGTATAGCGGATGAGACCCTATTGCGCCGTTAGTAAGCGGATTTATAAAAACCTATATACCGCGATAATTCCGTACTGGAGCGGAATTGGTATTGTGCTGACGTTTTTGGATGCAGGAAAACAGGTTGGAGGGATCCAACTGGATTCCTCACCAGTAGTTATTTATTTACAGATATTGTGATATATTCTGTTATCATATTGATATATGATATTGACTGTTGTGATGGACAGATTGATGCTGTTGCATCATCGGATTCAGTTTTGAAATGTAAAAATAACGACTTTTATTTTAAAAGGTTTTTAAAGTGATTTTTGAAAATATACGTTTTATGGAATTTTTTAATCGATTTATAAACGTAAAATTTTAAAGTTATAAAAGTTATAATTTTTAGTGAAATATAACCGAAGTGTCGTTTTTGAAATAAAAGTCGATTTATTTATAAAATGGTTTAAGTTGGGATTTTGAATAACTATAAACGATTTGTATAGAAAGATTTATAAAATTGATATGCTATAAATCAAAATATTGGACTTATAAAACGAATTTTTATAAGTGTTAAAAAAGAAGTATAAAAGGATTTCATAAGTGAATGAAATTAATAGATTTATAACGTGAAGTTATAAAGTAAATAGATATTGTAGAATAAAAGATTTATAAGGAATTTACTTATGAATTTGACTTTTGCACTTAGATGGGATATAAATAGAAATTGCAAAATGAAATGATTTTGTAAGTTGAAATCGTTATAAAGTACAAATGTGATTTATAAACGTTGTTTTATAAATCCGAAATCACTTATTCTTATAAGTGAATTTTTGAAGTTAATAAAATGAGATTTATAAACCGGAGTTGTTATAGAAAATAGAAAATGGAATTTATAAACGTTGTTTTATAAATTCGAAAACCAATCGATTGAATTTGATAAATTAAATATAGAGGATTATCAAAGGAGATATATTCGCGATTTTGGATAGCGAATTATTATTGAAATAAAATGTGTAGAAAATAGTGAAATGTAAATAGTAAAGTATATTCACGATTTTGGATAGTGAATATATCGTTAAGTAAAATGGATAGTTTTGGAAAGTGATATTTGAAATGAAGTTAATTGTTTTAAAAGATGTTTTAAAAATGTGTGAACTATCGAAATCATAGATTTCAACATTTATTGTTGAAATAGACGTTTTCGAGGAATTTAAGAAATGATGGACTATAACACTGTTGTTATAGTAAATGATTTCCGAAAGGAAATGTTTTGATGTAGTATTGGGATTTATATATCTATCTAAATCCGAATCCCCATACTAGTGATTTCGAGTCGTCGTAACGATGTTTTACGCAACATTCGTTTTGACTCAAATAGATGTTGAAATTTATGATTTCCTTAAAAGAATGAATATATACTTAATATTGATTTAAGTATATCGAATATTTTCAAATGTTGAAAATAAATAGATTTGTGAAATACTTATTTTTTTTTAATAAGTATGGAAATGCTTTTCCAATATGAAATGAACTGTTTTGAGATTTTATCTTTTAAAGATAAATTGAAATGTGGAAATTTATTTGAAATTGTTTTCAAATGGTTAAGTGTGGAAAATTTTATATCTAGTAAAGATATTTTTGAAGATGAAATAATTTGGAAAATTATTTGGAATCTGATGATGTTGTGCATCTTTATTGATAGTTAAATAACCGACTATCAATAATTACCTTTAGATAGGTATTGGTTGTGAATTGGATGAATTTGAATGCCACACTTATTTTTGAATAAACGCTCACTATTCGGGTTAACCGGGAAAGGACCATGGGGTCGTATAACCCATTCCAAATATGTGATACGTCGTTATGAATCGCATTTGAAGACCGGTGTTGAAGACCGGATATTTTTGAAAACGAAAGGATTACCGTCGAGTTACTCTACATCGACTGATCTTCGATTTAGAGTTTTTATCACCCTTAGTGACGGGAAGTCCTGACGTGATTAGAAAATTATCCGGAAATGCAAGGGCTTCGTGAGAAGTGCCTTCGGTTCTGTTCGATCCCGGAACAGACTTTTATGGATTGTGTGTCTGACGTTACAATTTGAGATATAAAGCTGATTTCTTTTAAATACATTTCTGTTGGTGGCGGAGAATTTATTCTCTTAGCTTAACACCCTTCTTTGAGACGTACGAGCTCAGAGGTTATGTAGTTGAAATTCATCAGCGATATATCCCAATTTGGTAACGTGGCATACTGAGTGTTGCTGTGAAATGATCAGTGTTTGATCATTTGTGATATGATCATTTGTTTGATCTTATATCTTTGTGATCATAGGTTGATCATTTTGTTTGACCCGAAGCAGGGCTTTTTGAGAAAGCGTAGCTTTGTGGACGAGACTTCGTCGAGCCTCACACCCCGGAAATGGTCGAAACAGGAAGAATGCAGCAAGGTTCTAGGGAGTAGCGCCCCTTAGTGTATGTCATTCCTTCTGGATAAAGGTGGTATCATGGTATGGAGCCCAGATACTTAACCTCTGTGGTTACTGCATTATTATTATCTATGTGGTTTGTTGCGAATCGGGGATCCTCGGGAAGATCGGTGACGATCGGGGGATGGCATACGCGTGTCAGTAGTTACCTATTTTTGCAGAGGTAACCCGGCCTTGTGTTGGCAGAGATCTAACCGTAACGTTAGGTTCTCGGGTCGTCTATTCCAGGGACGTACCCATCGTGGAAAAGGAAGTTCCTTAGCCTGACCATTTGTTGGAAATCCAAAGAAACAATACGATCTTGTACGGTTTTAGTTGTAGAACCTATCATTCACTTATGGTGGTCACCACTGTTTGGATGGTAGCTATAGTAGGCATAAGTGCGGAATGCCTATGCTGGCTAAGATTAATATTATACTTTCGAAATGTTTTCTACACTATGCACTAATAATAATATCAAAAAGGATTTGATTTTGCGTAGTAAGCATCTTTGACTATTATAAGAAGAAATCTCCTCCAATTCTGCGTTTGCATTGTGTGTGTGGTGGGAGGTCTTATGGTAGTTTCATTTTCCAAAAGCATTTC
This sequence comes from Allium fistulosum, assembly GCA_030737815.1. Classification (NCBI taxonomy): domain Eukaryota; kingdom Viridiplantae; phylum Streptophyta; class Magnoliopsida; order Asparagales; family Amaryllidaceae; genus Allium; species Allium fistulosum. Next base: position 367,682,869 of record CM060902.1, on the reverse strand, counting down.
GAATTGACTTAAAAATTATTTTTGTTGTTATAAAGAATAACTGTTTTACGATCTCACACCAGTCACCATGACTGACTCGGAGTTTATTGTTTCCCTTCTAAACTCTGGGTGCCCACCAATTTCCACACGGGCAGCCTAGAGTTATGTTATCTGGATATTCTGGAGTTTGGAGATATTCTGGATGACGAGACGTAGTATTTGTATCTGATAGTATTTATTCCGCTGTGTATTCTGTATGAGGACAAGTTTATATAACTGTCCGTTGTTGTACTGAGTTGTATAGTGACTCTGATGATTGATGTATGTTATAAAATGATATAGTTCTTTGTTTAAAGATTATTCATTTATCTATTATATATTGTTCCGCTGCGATGTGTAAGATTCTGATATTGTCTCTGTTCTGTATCTGTTGTTGTTTCTTTCTTCTCTTTTTCTTCTATCTTCTTCTTCTTCTACCTTTTCTTTTTCTTAAAACCATAACTTTTCGGGTTTCCGGCACTCGATTGCTCGGCAGTCGATAAAGTGAGTATCGATGTCGAATTTTCGAAAGTCGAAAATTTCGGTATGTGACAAAGTGGTATCAGAGCATATGGTTAAGCGACAACCCTGCTCTGTTGGGTGTTACTCATTAGAGATAGAGTCAGTAGTACTCTAGAATGAGTTGAGTGTAATAATAGATACGAGTGCGTATTTGTTAGTGAATATAAAAAAATTATTTTATATTGTGATGATTGGTTTGTTGAGTGGTATATGGATTCTGGTCGGTATTGTCCGTACAACTCTATCGATAGGGATCTCTAAACACTTGTATAGAACAATTCGGCACAGTATTGTTTTAAATAGGGTAAATGAGATAATTTTGCCCAAAACTATTTTTGTATAGAAAAGAAATGTTTTTCTATAAAGTACTATAATATATGGTTGCATGGTTGTTAGGAAAGTAATAATATTGAAATGTTATCATTATTATATGAAATTGAATAAGAAATTGAAATCGTTACTCCAAAGTTAAGAAATAAAATTCATATACAAATGAAATTAAAGAATGTAAATTATAAATGTGATTTGTAATTTGAAACGGAATTCCAGAGAAGTTTTTGGAAAAGTTTTGAAAGGAGTTTGAAAATTTTGGAGATTTGGAAAGTTTAATTTCTTTTTTTTTGATTTGAAAATGAATTTCAAAGATTTTGAAAAGTATTTTAGAGAGATGGAAGCTCTAAACTCTTTTAGGTCGCTGGAAAATAATTCCGATGATGACCGCGGCATCGTTGGTGTTCATTTTCGGGTTTCCAAAAGAGAAATTGCTGTCAAATTGTTTTAAATAGGAGTTGTTTGAAAATTTGGGGTTTTGTTTGGAAATTCAAATGGAATTTGAATTGTTTTCAAATGGTTTTGAAAAAGTGGAAACGACTCTGGAATCCTATTTAAAAATACTTACGAAATATTAATAAGTTGATAACTTATAGAATATTGGGAATCTGATTGAAATGAAAGTTCAAAATTGAAAATAAAAGAATGGTTCGGAATTGCAAATAAATTCAAGTAAGAAGAAATAAATTTCAAATGAATGGAATTTACAATTGTAAGTGAATAAAAATTGAAAACTGAATGTTGAAACAAATTTGAATTGTGTGAGATAAAATGAAGCTTTAAGATTAGTTTGAAGTGAACTAAAGATAATTGATGAAATTCAATATTCAGAAGTAAACTGAATCTAAATTAGATTGAAAGTGTAGATTAAATTCAAATGAATGTGAAATGTGAAATTGAATGATAATGGATATAACTTCTACAGTAAACTAAAAATGGTATAAGAAGTTGATATTAGAAGTTGTAATAAAATTTGCAAAATAGTTGGATGTTATAACTAGATATTATGGCTAGTAGATATACAGGTATAAAGGGAATTGAATTTGATTTCACAGATAATTTGAATTGCTCGAAAAAGGTACGTATTTTAAATTCTATATGAGTTTTTGATGATTTCTCTCTAGCCGTTTGGCTTTTTCTTTTTCTTTTTGAAATCTGAGGGTCCGTAGGGACGTTTTGTAGTCGTACCGTATTAGCCGCGCAAAGGAGACGCTGGCGAAATTTTTCGAAAATTTAGGACGTTAGAAAATTTTTGAGAAATTTTGAAAGTTAAAATTTGAATGTAAACTCGAATTTGAATATTGAAGTTAAACAATGATGTTTTGAAACTTAGAGTTGAAGTTGGAAATTTAGTTGAATAGATAACGAATCTTTAGTAGAAGATTTGTTTTGAAAAAATTTGATAAAACTATTTAGATTGTGAAAAATAGTAGACAAGTTAAGGACCTTTCTTTCTAACTTGTAATTTCGAGGACGAAATTCTTTTAAGGGGGGAAGTCTGTAACGACCCAGAATTTTTAACAAATTAAATTGAGAATATTTAATTAATTTTAAATATTTGAACGATAATTTGATTTGAACCCCCGATCTAAATTTGAATTTGGCGATTAAACTTTAAAATTTAATCGATTGAATGCTGAATAAAAATTTGAATCTACAATTTTAAGCTGAAGAAAAATATTTCGAAAACTTTTAAAATTCGTATTGATAATACTGAAGATGATTGAAGCTTCAGAATTTAATTTCGAACTGTTTTGTTCAGTTTTGAAAATAATCACTCGAACTGATATTTATAAAATAGTCAATTTTCAAACAGTCTCGGAATTCGACGAAACCAGTTTCATTGGGTCCGGAATGTTGTATTATTGCCGGATTTTAATTTTCGTAATTTCCGGAGTTGATACGTGAGAAAACGATAAGTAAACGCAGTTAGATTTGATCGGATTCAAATTGAATTTTAAAACTTTAAATTGGTCAACACATCAACACGTTTATCTTCCCTTAAGACACGCCGAGAAATACGCCAGGAATCACGATAAAAAAAATCGTGATACCCATACTTGTTCAGTTTTAAACACCCCCTCCCTCTCTCATTCTAATCGAAATTCCCCCCTTCTCGGTTTAAAATCAATGGCCGAAGCCTCTTAGATTCAAACGAAAATAAGTAAAATCGCGTACTCATTTCTTCTTCACGTTCGAACAAAAACAAATGGGGCTAGGGTTGGTTATTCGACTCGGCATCGCGACGAGCTTCGCGAGAGGGAGCAGGCGCTCGAGGCCACGGCGACGAGGCGAAGCAGAGAACGGGGCTGCCGCTTCATGTGAGGCGATGTCGACTTGGGTTTGGGGACGCGTGCGCTCGAGCTTGCGTTCGCAACTAACTGGGTCGTTCAGGGCTGCAGTTGGCGACGAGGCGCGATTGAAGGCATCGATTGAGGGGTTTCGCGTTGCTCAGTGGGCTCGAATTGAGGGTAGGCAGCGTCGAGCAGAGGAGATAGTCGTGAGTTCATCGGCAACGACGTGGTAGTGGGCGAACTCGAGTTCGAACCTGGGTTCGTTTGTTTCTACCAGGTACAATTTTTATTTTATTTCGATAGTTCCAATTTAATTTAAAATCTATTAAGGTTTAAAAACTGGTGAATGAAAGAAAATATAATCTGTTGATTCGTTTGGAAATTAGGAAATTTATTTAAACTAATCTTTGTCTGAATCAATTACCTATTACAGGAAGAAATATGAATATATATACATGTAGTAAGGTACTCATTTAGTTTTTTGAATTGATAAATATATGTGTACATATGTTTTAAAGGGAAAATCTGTTAACAGTAAAGAAAGATTTTGTTTTCAATATATATATAAAAAGGTAAAGTTTATTTTATAAATTCATGTGTGCTGATATAGAGTAAGAATTTTATACAGTAAAGTATAAAATAATTATGTTTTAATTTAATAACATGTATATATACCGATAGGATTTTGGGAAAATATAAGTCTGGAAAGGAAAATGTAAGAACGGAATTTAAAATATTTTGTTCAAGGAGAAATTAGTTTTAAAATTAAATTTTTGTTAAGCAAATTTATTTAAAGGGATTGGGTTGAAATAAAAGCATTAAATAATTGAAATTTCCAAAGGTTGATATACTAAATTTAATTTAAAGTAAAATTATTAGTTAAAAAATTTAAACCTATTAAATGGAAATTAATGGTTAAATTAGTTCAAATTAAAAGTGTTGATTTATTTAATCTATTGAAAAGAAATTAAAATGTTCGATTTGTTCGAATATTAACGAAATGTATAAAATTGTTTATACCAGGTTACAATCGAGAAAACAAAACTGAAATGGATATGGATTGCAAAAATAAAAAGCTAAGGTGAGATTTTCTCACTCGAAGGAAAATTTTGATTTGCAGTTATTGATTGATTTTGTTTAAATGTGCTATTAGATATGATAGGATATATCTATATATATAGCAATATATACATATTGGCATATGTATATATTGGATTGATTGATTCCCGCCTCGTATAGCGGATGAGACCCTATTGCGCCGTTAGTAAGCGGATTTATAAAAACCTATATACTGCGATAATTCCGTACTGGAGCGGAATTGGTATTGTGCTGACGTTTTTGGATGCAGGAAAACAGGTTGGAGGGATCCAACTGGATTCCTCACCAGTAGTTATTTATTTACAGATATTGTGATATATTCTGTTATCATATTGATATATGATATTGACTGTTGTGATGGACAGATTGATGCTGTTGCATCATCGGATTCAGTTTTGAAATGTAAAAATAACGACTTTTATTTTAAAAGGTTTTTAAAGTGATTTTTGAAAATATACGTTTTATGGAATTTTTTAAACGATTTATAAACGTAAAATTTTAAAGTTATAAAAGTTATAATTTTTAGTGAAATATAACCGAAGTGTCGTTTTTGAAATAAAAGTCGATTTATTTATAAAATGGTTTAAGTTGGGATTTTGAATAACTATAAACGATTTGTATAGAAAGATTTATAAAATTGATATGTTATAAATCAAAATATTGGACTTATAAAACGAATTTTTATAAGTGTTAAAAAAGAAGTATAAAAGGATTTCATAAGTGAATGAAATTAATAGATTTATAACGTGAAGTTATAAAGTAAATAGATATTGTAGAATAAAAGATTTATAAGGAATTTACTTATGAATTTGACTTTTGCACTTAGATGGGATATAAATAGAAATTGCAAAATGAAATGATTTTGTAAGTTGAAATCGTTATAAAGTACAAATGTGATTTATAAACGTTGTTTTATAAATCCGAAATCACTTATTCTTATAAGTGAATTTTTGAAGTTAATAAAATGAGATTTATAAACCGGAGTTGTTATAGAAAATAGAAAATGGAATTTATAAACGTTGTTTTATAAATTCGAAAACCAATCGATTGAATTTGATAAATTAAATATAGAGGATTATCAAAGGAGATATATTCGCGATTTTGGATAGCGAATTATTATTGAAATAAAATGTGTAGAAAATAGTGAAATGTAAATAGTAAAGTATATTCACGATTTTGGATAGTGAATATATCGTTAAGTAAAATGGATAGTTTTGGAAAGTGATATTTGAAATGAAGTTAATTGTTTTAAAAGATGTTTTAAAAATGTGTGAACTATCGAAATCATAGATTTCAACATTTATTGTTGAAATAGACGTTTTCGAGGAATTTAAGAAATGATGGACTATAACACTGTTGTTATAGTAAATGATTTCCGAAAGGAAATGTTTTGATGTAGTATTGGGATTTATATATCTATCTAAATCCGAATCCCCATACTAGTGATTTCGAGTCGTCGTAACGATGTTTTACGCAACATTCGTTTTGACTCAAATAGATGTTGAAATTTATGATTTCCTTAAAAGAATGAATATATACTTAATATTGATTTAAGTATATCGAATATTTTCAAATGTTGAAAATAAATAGATTTGTGAAATACTTATTTTTTTTTAATAAGTATGGAAATGCTTTTCCAATATGAAATGAACTGTTTTGAGATTTTATCTTTTAAAGATAAATTGAAATGTGGAAATTTATTTGAAATTGTTTTCAAATGGTTAAGTGTGGAAAATTTTATATCTAGTAAAGATATTTTTGAAGATGAAATAATTTGGAAAATTATTTGGAATCTGATGATGTTGTGCATCTTTATTGATAGTTAAATAACCGACTATCAATAATTACCTTTAGATAGGTATTGGTTGTGAATTGGATGAATTTGAATGCCACACTTATTTTTGAATAAACGCTCACTATTCGGGTTAACCGGGAAAGGACCATGGGGTCGTATAACCCATTCCGAATATGTGATACGTCGTTATGAATCGCATTTGAAGACCGGTGTTGAAGACCGGATATTTTTGAAAACGAAAGGATTACCGTCGAGTTACTCTACATCGACTGATCTTCGATTTAGAGTTTTTATCACCCTTAGTGACGGGAAGTCCTGACGTGATTAGAAAATTATCCGGAAATGCAAGGGCTTCGTGAGAAGTGCCTTCGGTTCTGTTCGATCCCGGAACAGACTTTTATGGATTGTGTGTCTGACGTTACAATTTGAGATATAAAGCTGATTTCTTTCAAATACATTTCTGTTGGTGGCGGAGAATTTATTCTCTTAGCTTAACACCCTTCTTTGAGACGTACGAGCTCAGAGGTTATGTAGTTGAAATTCATCAGCGATATATCCCAATTTGGTAACGTGGCATACTGAGTGTTGCTGTGAAATGATCAGTGTTTGATCATTTGTGATATGATCATTTGTTTGATCTTATATCTTTGTGATCATAGGTTGATCATTTTGTTTGACCCGAAGCAGGGCTTTTTGAGAAAGCGTAGCTTTGTGGACGAGACTTCGTCGAGCCTCACACCCCGGAAATGGTCGAAACAGGAAGAATGCAGCAAGGTTCTAGGGAGTAGCGCCCCTTAGTGTATGTCATTCCTTCTGGATAAAGGTGGTATCATGGTATGGAGCCCAGATACTTAACCTCTGTGGTTACTGCATTATTATTATCTATGTGGTTTGTTGCGAATCGGGGATCCTCGGGAAGATCGGTGACGATCGGGGGATGGCATACGCGTGTCAGTAGTTACCTATTTTTGCAGAGGTAACCCGGCCTTGTGTTGGCAGAGATCTAACCGTAACGTTAGGTTCTCGGGTCGTCTATTCCAGGGACGTACCCATCGTGAAAAAGGAAGTTCCTTAGCCTGACCATTTGTTGGAAATCCAAAGAAACAATACGATCTTGTACGGTTTTAGTTGTAGAACCTATCATTCACTTATGGTGGTCACCACTGTTTGGATGGTAGCTATAGTAGGCATAAGTGCGGAATGCCTATGCTGGCTAAGATTAATATTATACTTTCGAAATGTTTTCTACACTATGCACTAATAATAATATCAAAAAGGATTTGATTTTGCGTAGTAAGCATCTTTGACTATTATAAGAAGAAATCTCCTCCAATTCTGCGTTTGCATTGTGTGTGTGGTGGGAGGTCTTATGGTAGTTTCATTTTCCAAAAGCATTTCGAATTGACTTAAAAATTATTTTTGTTGTTATAAAGAATAACTGTTTTACGATCTCGCACCAGTCACCATGACTGACTCGGAGTTTATTGTTTCCCTTCTAAACTCTGGGTGCCCACCAATTTCCACACGGGCAGCCTAGAGTTATGTTATCTGGATATTCTGGAGTTTGGAGATATTCTGGATGACGAGACGTAGTATTTGTATCTGATAGTATTTATTCCGCTGTGTATTCTGTATGAGGACAAGTTTATATAACTGTCCGTTGTTGTACTGAGTTGTATAGTGACTCTGATGATTGATGTATGTTATAAAATGATATAGTTCTTTGTTTAAAGATTATTCATTTATCTATTATATATTGTTCCGCTGCGATGTGTAAGATTCTGATATTGTCTCTGTTCTGTATCTGTTGTTGTTTCTTTCTTCTCTTTTTCTTCTATCTTCTTCTTCTTCTACCTTTTCTTTTTCTTAAAACCATAACTTTTCGGGTTTCCGGCACTCGATTGCTCGGCAGTCGATAAAGTGAGTATCGATGTCGAATTTTCGAAAGTCGAAAATTTCGGTATGTGACAACCAAGGTGATTCAAGAGAATAAAAGTTATAAAAGTAAGATTAAAGCTTAGGGGAATCAAATCAAATACAAATCTCAACCTTCTTAAACCATTCAAGGTGAATAATAGTTATGTATCTCAAGTTTTAATTGTTATTTTCAGTTTTAAGTGAAAACACAAATATTTTGATGTTATTATGCCATGTTTTAAATGATTAGATGAATATATGCTATTTAATGAATTTATATGATTTATTATGGAATTTATTGATATGTTTAATTTGGAAAACCTATCATATAACACTCAAATGACTTCAAATTTTGATATGATGTTAGAAACATCATTTTAAGTGGGTTTTAAATTTCATAATTTTCCAAGCAAATGAGAATTTATTATGTGAATAGAGTATTTCAGATTTAAATTATTTAAAATAATTAAATATTGTTTTTGGTCCTGAAATCTTTATATGTTAAAAGATATATTAAATTGGATTTATCATGATTTTTTGGGATTTTTTCCAAGTGTTTAAGATGCATTATAAAATTATTTTGTTGGAAGGGCTTCAATGTTAAATTTAGATATTAATATAAGGTTAAGGATTTGTAAAGGCTTTGGAAATGATAAATCTGCTCTATGGCAGTTTTTGCAAAAGATTTTGGTAAAGAAGATTATTATCCAATGATATTTTGACAAATACAAAGCAGTGGTAAAAAGAAACCGCTTTGAATAGCAAAACAGCAGTTTTCATGTTATTTACGACATCGCCATGCCAAAGCTAACGATGTCGCTTCTCATTGTGGCGCGCCTATGACCATCGACGTCAATCCACTGCGATACATATGACACCAACTGTAGTTGGTATGGAATGGATCGGTCTGGGTCGAAGTACGAAGTCAAGTATTAAAGTCAACGTCATGAATTTCGAGATGAGCATTGCCGTTTGTTTTCCTTGAACACTTTATCACCACTTGTTTCTGAAATGTCGCCGACCCAATTGTTTTCAAAGTAAACCATAGCGGCGTTAATGATGTCGCATATTTTGATAATGACTCCAAAAGGCAAGGAAGTCGCGTCTTATAACTTCGGCTATATGGTGCCGTGTTTTATCACTTCAACTTTATATGGTTGTCGCTTTTAATCTTTGTAACCTATTTTCGAAGAAGGCTAGGTTGCCGCCTACTATCGCTTCGGCCCTAATGATGTCGCTATTTTTTTAAGGCATTGATGTCGAGACTCATCAATGTCGCCAAGTGTCTTTTAAGATTTTAAAATATGCTATACGAAGTGGTTAACTTCGACTTTATACCTTTATGTTTTACCAATAAAATATTTTAATATGTTTTAAGGGGCGAAGACCCTCGTCGGCTATATCCTTGTCGCATTTTATCAATATAGAGGTTTTATATTGTTTTGGGGTTTATAGCCTATGGTTTCGAAGTGATATAACTTCTAAGTGGTTTCAAGATTCATCAATATAATTTTATAAATGCATATATCATGACATAAATATTATATGATAAAGTAAAGGGATATATTTTCCTTGTTTTAAAGTATGATATCAAGGGTTAAATCATCTACAAAGGTTTTATTTTCAAGTAAATAGAAAAGGGTATTTAGCCCAAGATTTTTTCTAAAGAGAATATTGTTCTTATCACTTTTGCATAGATTGTGATAGGATGAATTGACTCAGAGATTAAAAAACTAGATGGGATTGGTGTGAGGTAACATCCTATACTTCAGCTGTTAGCCCCTAGCTAATATAAGTCCAAAATTCCAACGTATAGTGATTTTCAAGGGGAAGACTAAAAGTAGGTTTAAGCACATAAATGAATACATAAAGATAAGGTAGGTTATAGGTTGGCCTGCAAAACCTTATGTTCATAGTAAGCTTAGTAAAACTATGAGTTTGACAGATAGTCAGGTAAATACTAGGATAAATGTATTTGGATAGACCGTCCAGTTTTCTTCTAACAGTCGTTTGGAGATTTGGTATATCTGGTAGGCCCGAGTCAGCCATGTAGGTTGGTAGTTACCCTGTGAAAACTAAACACTGGGACGGATAGTCCATGGATTTGACGGATAGTCATGATTACTCATGTAGCATGCATGCACATGATCATTTATATCATCTATTTAACCATTGTGGTTGCAGGATTTTGTTTTGCAAAAGATATATTTTAAAAGAGATATTACTAAGGGGAAAACCCGTTCCACTCTAGTGCGTGGTCTCACTGAATATCTATAAACTGAGATGGCATATATTAATCACACCGGGCTTTTTGTCTAACTCAAAGTTTATGTTTTCTCCTTAAACTCTTGGGTGCTCAAAATTCGATTTGAGTAGGTCGGGAGTAAGGGTTTATAGGTTAAGTATGTTTTGACAAATAAATCTACCGGAGACGTGCAGGAGGCAAAGCTAGCTATGTAGGAGTCTACCTATTACTATTATCCGCTATGTTATGTCAGTTGTCATATGAATGTTTTAACAGTAAATGTATCTGTCTATTTAGTAACTCTTATCAACCAAGGGGCATCTATACATGTCGCTATTGAAGTATTTTATAATAATTATATTTTATCTAAACTTGAGCAACCTTTGGGATTATGTAACGAATATAAAATATTATCTTTGAAATGAAATGTTAAAGTTTGCTTTGAAGTTATGTTTAAAATATTTCATATTCTTGTGCTTTTGATGTTACAAAATTCCACCTCTAAAATGATATGAGATCATGGTATTCTTTGCATCCTTCGATTTTCCACTGGTTTCGTTGAAATCTGTTGAGAAACGGAGAAGTTATGAATTTTTGAAGTTTGGTGGAAAAGAGAGAAAAGGAAGAAGAAATGAAACAGTTAAAAAATGAGAATTTTGTTTTGAATTTGCTTGATTTGACAAAGATTAGTAATAATGTGTTTAGGTTAAAACAGTATTAGAAAGCAAGGTTCACATTTCTATTAATAGGTTGGAAATAATACATATTTAGCCTAAAATCTTGTAACCATTATATTACGAAAATGCCACTGGGTTTGACTTCTAATTCTAGCTCATTTACCAAATTTATATAAGTTTTCCGAATACAATGGGATAGGTCCCGAAGCTTAGTTACGATTTTACCCTTTTTAATTTAATTATTTAATTTCATAAAATTATGGGGTGTTACATCTTACATTATGTTATTATGAGATATATAAAATTTGAGTTCAAAATTGATTTTAATTTTAATTTCAATTTATCAAGGTTATGAATAAATTAAAAAATTATTATTAAATTTTATATTCATAGAAGTTTTAAGTAAATAATTTAAAATTGTTTTGAATTAAAATTAAAATTTATAAAGCTTATGAATAGAATTTAAAATTATTTAATTTTTATTCATAAAGGTTATAAATAAACAAATTTAAAATTGTTTAATTTTTAAATTTATAAAAGTTATAAATAAATAAATTTGAAATTGATTTGAATTTAAAATTATAAAAATTATAGATAAATAAGTTCAAAATACTTTTTAATTAAATATGAACTATAAATGTTATAGTTTATAAAAGGTTACAATATAATTGTAATATCAATTAATTGTTAACATTAGTAATATATACATAAATATAAGATTTAATATTATATTTTAAATGTAATAATTGAATAAGAGAATCTTATATAATGTGTATGAAATAAAATAAAATATGATTTTAAAAGTTAAATTTGAAATAAAACCCACAGTAGTTATGAGGAATAAATAAATATGTATATAATTGTTTGTGTATATATAAAATGACAAAGGATGTCGTCGAGTGTTTTGAATACTCATTATTCCTTATAGATGATAATACTCTTAATTATTATTTTGAGATTATGAATCTAAAATAATGTTGCTCTCTATCATTTATAATATAGATATAGTACTATACATACTTATGGTTGTTTAGCACCCTCAAGCCATAATATATTTATAGCAATGTTTATATTGTCACTAGATTGGAAAGAACATTTTGTAACTTTGTTGAGTACCTTTAAAGCTTACAAAATTTTTCTTAGGCAATCATGAAATGATGGCATTAGTGCCTAAGCATTGATTATGAAAAAACAACCATATAAATATTATTACTAACTTTTCTTCAAGCTATGCAGACAAATATTTTATAGAGATATTGTAGAGAGATAAATAAGATAATAAATGAATAAAATCAGCAAATGAGTAATATACATGAAAAGTGGATTCAAGCAAATCGAAGATATGTTTGACTCGACCAATGAAACACGTATTCTTCAAAGAAAAAGATACTAGAAGTGTTCAATAAGTCTACCAAGTCTTAGAATTTCTGTTAAAGACCCCATATCAATATCATTTGAAATTCGTCTTTAATTTAACTCTATCTCATCTCCAAAAATCGTCACATGAACATACATTTTGAGTTTTAGAGCATGGAAGTCTCTATTTAAATTTTAGAAAAAGATAATAAAAATATGCTGGGTATGTCAACATACACGTCGGGACTATGTCAACATAGTGACACTTATTTGGTTTTTTAAAATTCAAATGAAAGGATTTTGGTGCCAACTCTTCACCAATGGATGCATCCTTTCATTATCCATTTAAATAGGTCTGGAAAATGAAATTCATCAATTAATTTTTTGATTCCCTCTTACCTTACACTCTTATACTTTTATGAGAAAAACCGATTAATACACGTTAACTTTCTTTGAAAATGCACACTCATTCATTCATATTCTTCAAGGATTTCAAACCACAAAATATCAGATAGTTTGTACTTGAATTCTCAATAATTTTCTCTCTAGTCCTGTTCTATTTCTCACTGATTTCAAAGAAATATCCCTAGCGGAGGTCTATATGGTCGTTGTGTTGAAACTGTAAGATTTAATTTTGAAGATAAAATTACTTGTCTCTACTTTACTTTTGTACAGATAACGTGTTCGTACCACCTGTGGCAGGTCAAGAGGAAAGGTGCATCTTACCACCCGTTGAATTGTAATATTGTAAAGGTGTTCTTGCCACTCGTGAAAAGCAAATGAGTGATAGTGAAATTCTGTAGGTGGATATCCGAACCAGTATAAAAATCCTAATGTCTTTTACTCTTTACTTTTACTTTACTTTGCATTTACTATTTGATTATCTGCTTATGCTTCTAATTCTATTACTCATTCAAGTTGATACTTTACAGATTTGCAAGTCAATTTTTAAATAGTTGACATATATTCACCCACTCTTGTGAAATAATGGTCTTAAGATCCATTTTGGATAGTGTGTTTGGGTATTCCATAACCCATATATGATTCATGAGTATCTAATGTACTTTATGATTTGTTAAGCGTTGTCAAGGTTATAAAGAAGATTAGGAGCAAAGAATGTACAGTTAGGCGCTACATATGAGATATAAGTAATAGTGTGTTATTTTTCATTTATGGAAACTATAGTTTTTTAAGCACCCTCAAGGATGTAGTAATATGATAAATGGATCCTTACACTCACTAGAGGTAGTTTAAAATTCCCGCAGCTCATTTAGGGTTTTTAAGAGAAGTAAAATCTAGTTGGAGCCTTATTAGAAAAATATAATCAACCATTCTAACAACTATAAGAATGTATATTGTATTATAATAATCTGCTTTAATAAATTTACACAACTAATATAATTGATAAAATTTTATTGATTAAAATATACTAAACGAACTAAATTAAAAGTTGATAAAGAAATGTAATAATTAACTTTCCGATAAATTAATCTTTTGACATATTGACACTTCATGCCAATGCAAGAATCGAATAATATAACCATTAAACTTCTATGTCTTGGTCACTTAAGTGTGACTGCTTGTGTTATATATTCTATTCTATGAGTTTTGAACCCTAAAACAATACATGAGTATGCATATTTGACCCATATTGATCACATACAAAAGTTGTATTGTGAATAGTAGCGTCGTAATATAGAAAATTTTGATGAAATTGTTTTATTCGAAATGAGCAAACAAACCATAGTATGAAATCACGTGTTCAATAGAACTAAATATAATGATGATTTTGTTGTATTGGAAATAACACTAGATGAAGGACTACAGACAGTGCTAAGAATTGGACCATTGAAATGTCGGTTTTGATTTGTTTACCTAAGTGTAACTTATTTGATCTCCTTGATGTGTTAAGGATGAACGAATGCATTTTTGTAAATAAATTTAATGCAGCCTTGTAGGAAAGGGTTTCCCTTTTGAACAATATGAGCATTTGGAAGAGAAAACCAAAGTCTGAAGGTGGATGTAACATATGCATGGTTGGGATGGAGAGAGAGTGAATGGTCACCGTTGCTTTATGAGGAGACATTTGAAACAAAATTGGGTAAAATTATTTATCGATGCTTAGTAAGAAACGAGAAATATGATTTCTATACCAAAATTTTTTTATAGAAAATTATTCTCTGTATGTTTTATTTATTTGAAATCGAAATAATTTACCCGAAATTCTCGACTATAAATTAGGTATAGTGGAAGAAATAAATATTTCGTAGTAAGTAATTGAATGGTGCTTTGTATTTCAAATGTTGTTATTGTAACAGCAGGAATAGTAGGAGCATACCATATAACAATTGCTAATGAATGCATCAAATTTAGGAAGTTATTTTCATGCATAGCAAATATTATTTATGTAAAAACAACCATTCTTGGATTTAACCGGAAATAGATGCAGCTTTGTTTTAATATGAATATTGTGGATATTCATTATAAATAAATTTGTTTTGGCATTTCGATGATGACATTTATTTTCATAACAATAGTGATTTATTGGCTATATAAAAATACAAAAGCTTCTAGAATATTTAGCATTTTTTTTGGAATCATGAGCTAAGACATATCTTTAAGAAGAAATTCTTTAATCGTATGATTACAAATCATATGGTACCTGTGGATTTTATCCCAATGATTAGCAAAGCACGCATTCAACTGGAATGACAAAAAAGTTATTAAAATCATGGGGTTGATACATATGGATGTATGTAGTCCAAGGCTAATGATATCGAAATTGGATCCACTTTGTTAAATTGATCGATGAATTTTCTTAGATACGAACACGTTTAGTTAATGTACGAGCTAGATACCTATGATAAATCATAGAATATAAAATGGAAGTTGAAAATACAACATGCAAAAGAGTTCAAACATTCGATTTGATTGAATATGTGAGTACATTGGATAAGAGTTCCAAGAGTACCTAATAGTGAATACGATTAACTCTCAAAGTCACTCCTCCCTATGTTACATAATAATGTATCGATAAGGAGTAATAATCAGACACTGTTGAAAATGTATATTTGATAATAGGCTAAGTTGAGTTACCTCTTAAACATATGTATTAAAAGTAAGTACATATGTTGATCCAAAGCTAAGAAAACCACTCTATATAAGATATGAATTAGGAAGAAACCCTATCTTAAATAGTTTAAGATATGTGTGTTGGATCAGTTACATCGGCTGTGGGTGCCAAAGGGGAAATTTCAAAAAAAAAATCCTTTTATTAATTTTGCAATAGATCTTATTTTGTGTTTAGATGAATATTTCTTTTACACTAAATCATAATTAGTGATCATTAATAAAATATATTGTTTTAATTTAATTTATCTTAAAATTCTAATATATATATATATATATATCATGACTTACACACACTCTCTCTATTTTAGTTCAATTTTAATTATAATTTATCATATTCAATTAGTTAGGATTCATAATGTGAACATTATAAATATTATAAACTAACTTAGGGATTTAATATGTATGTCAATAAATGGAACATATATGTGTGAAAAACCATTGTAATTTATGGTTATTAGTAAGGGAACAATATCAAAGATTTTTCTTTTAACATAATGATCTCCCGATGATAGATTATATTACACATACATTTATTTATTTATTTTTGATCACTAATAACATAAGTATATATATATATATATATATATATTAATACAATTAAAGTTTTTTTATTCATCCATGACAAAAAGTGTGTGTGTGTGTGTTTATGTTTGATATATTATTGATACACACACACACGCACTTATTTAAATTTAAAATTGATTTTGACTAATTCAAACACACACACGCATATATTTAAGATTAGAAAATAACATACATACATATTATTTAAAAAGCGAACAATTTCTTTTCTTTTAGACCCAAAAACACAATTAATTATTTTTTATTAAATCCGAAAATAAAATATTTCATTATACACACAAAGATATATATATATATGTTTGTATGTAATAATATTATTTTATGTGCGTCTATGTGTGTGTGTATTTAATAATAATATTTTATTTTCCAAAAAGATCATTTTAAATAGTTTTGGATGAAAATGAACATGGCATATATAAATATATACATTTACAATATTCGAAATAGTGCACGTCTTAGATCTGTCGGTTATCGACACATTGATTGCTAGCTATTCCTTTTTGGATCGATGTTCCTTCTCCTTGAACTTTATGTGCCAATCCAGCCTCAAGATTTCTGCTAATTTTCTGGTGGAGGCTAGGGTTTTTGAGTTTTTGTGTGTTTTGAATAAGAGAAGATATGAGCTATTCATAGCCACCGCAAAATATGATACCTTCCACCATTTTCCCTCTTTTAAATCCAGGTCTAATCTAGAGCCATAGATCAAGCTAAAACTCTCCTCACCTTATATAATATGGCTGACCATACCCTAATACGGGCTTCTACGATGTCAAACCTAATTAATATACCATACACTAACTATTTAAGTCCATATATTTAATTAAACTAATATATAACAATTATATATTATTTTAACTAATTTCACGGCTTCAAATAAATAATTAAAATATCATATAAATTCAATACAACATTTGCATTAATTTTATTATTAATTTATAACATTTATAAATTAATTTAAATTGGCTCAACTCAGAAACTAGCTAACAACTAGGTTGTGTTGACTCCCTGGTATGCACTCGGTCCTTAGATAATATTTAAATAATCTAAATATTAAAGCACATGCAGACTTTGCTGAAGTACAACACGGAGGATGAATTCAGTTGCTTATAGATTATTTAGGCGATATTTTAATGCAATTGGAATGCACAACCTTTATGTTGAATCATGAGTTTTGATTCATGACAAAAAGCTTAAACAATCAAGTGATGAGACTATACGATCAAGCGACAAAAAAAGAATGAGATGTGCTATTAAACTATAAAGGAGACAAGACTTCAAATCCGTGTACAGTATGGTTATTTATTGAAGTTTTAGTCATTAGATAAAGTTTTTAATTGTTAAAATCTGTCCTCAAGTAGCTTACACAAAATAAAAGTTGTTTTAAATTCAAAGTCTTTAAAAAGACTTAACTGTGCACTGACAACTAGGTCAGTCGACTGGCCGGGAATGACCAGTCGATTGAACCTGTTTCAGTTGCACAGATACGCTCTGTTTTTACTACCTTTGAATATTCAGTAGACTGATTGTTTTTGCTCAGTCGACTGACCGACTCTAACAGTCATTTTTCTGAAGAGACACTTCTTTCTAGGAAGAGTTACGATTCAAATTGAAGAGAAATGGCTGCATCTTTTGATCAAAACTCTTCATGAATAGTTGTAGCTGTTTATCTACTATATAAACACATGAGATTCACTTCTCAAATCACCGAATTTCATTTTGCTTTCTGATCGTACTCTCTACTTTCTATCCCTGCATTCTAAAAGCAATCACAATCTTTATATTGCTTGAATCTCTGAACTTATCGATATATTCTTTGATTCTAAGCAATATCTTCCTTTCATATCTTCACACACACAATATATACTTGAGGATTTGATTATAGGAAGGTTGTATACTTAAAGTCATATCAGTGTTATTCAGAACACAATTGTCAACTATTTTTCTTATACCAATAAAAGTCCTGTTCGGTTGTTCAGGCGGTAAAAGTCCTCTTTCGGCTGTTAGAGGCGGAAAAATCCTGTTCGGCTGCTCAGGTGTTGTATACCTATTCCTCCGGGTTAAGTGAGGGGTTATTGAGTTGAAATTCCAGAAGGAAGTCTGGGTCTGGACGTAGAACGGGAAGTTCGAACCAGTATAAAAATCTCTGGTGTGCTTATTCTTATTTTCTTTATTATTATTATATGTTTTCGCATTTAGATTATAATACATTCCATATTACACGATCCTAAGTGATAACTAGCCACACAGTAGTCCCTTTCATTTGGTATCAGAGCATTTTCATTTGGTATCAGTCACATTCACTTTATACTGAAGGAATTTCTTTCGAAAGAAATTAGTGGTAGTTAGAAGGACTTGGAAACAATCCAAGATTCTAATATGAAAACATGTTATATAGATGATAGAAAATTTAAACAACCCCAAAAATGACATATGGCTTATTATAATGTCAAAGAGGAAATCTTGCATATTGAAGGGAAATTACAAGTTTATTATCGGCATCGAAAAATGGATTGTTAGTAATGACAATCCCCTTAGTTGTCGATAAGCCATAGAGAGTATAGACTCTATCACATGGTGTGGTGCTTTAAATCAAAAATGGATTCCAAGTTCATTAACAAGATTTAATTTTGGAAATTGTACCTAAAAGGATATAATCCATCGGATTTAAGTAAATTTTCGAGAAGAAAATGATGGTTTTAGAATTGTATAAAGCAATAATTATGGGAAATGACTTCGTCAATTTCAAATGTTGAAATTATGAAGCAATTCTTTCAATTAACATGCTTAAGTCCATTCGGATTCTACTCGCAAATTATCGCACAATATGATTATGAGTTTTGATACATTGACGTTAAAGGAACTCCTAAATAGTGATTTAGAGGAGACTGTTTACACACCATAGCCAAAATGTCTTCAAGTTAGTAGGAGAGATAAAAATACTTGTGGACTCTTTAAGATATGATATTAAACAAGTATTTAGAGGCTGAGAAAGTATTTTAATCAAGAAATCAAATAGTTGATTCCAATCAAAATGCAGAGAAAACATATGTTTATAAGAAAGAAAATCGAAGGTACTAAAGCATTTCTACTACTATAAGTAAACAACATGCTACTAATTGGTAATGATGTACTTGTGTTAAAATCGGTAAAAGTTTGGTTATTTAATTCTCAATGAAGGATTTGAAAGAGACGTCCTTTATACTCCGTATAAGAGGATGTTGGGATTGTCCCAATCGACATACACAAACACCATATTAAAATGTTTAATATGGAGCATATGAGATAGATTTCTTATGCATCGACAATTGAATCATCATAAATGTTATGTTATGCACTAGATTGGAATTCGCTTATGCACTTGGCGTAGTGCGTGAATATCAAATTCAGGTTAAAACCATTTAATGGTATTTAAGAGTATTCTCTAGTATTTACGAAACACTAGAGAAGTCTTATGGAAACAACAATCATCTTATGAATGAATGTTCAAACTCGAACTTCATAAGTGACATCAAAAATAGCAAGTCAATATTAAATTCATATTTACCCATAAAAAGAGGGCTTTAATTAGTTGGAATGTTCCAAACGAAAAGTTATGGCAGACTCAACTGTAAAAGCTAAGTACATAGCCTTTAATAATGCCACAATGGAAGCAATATATGTGTGAAAATTTATAAGAAAGGCAGGGATAGTTCCCACCATTGAGAATCCAATGATGTATCGTGATAGAGATGATGTAGTATAGATTGTAGTAGGAACTGATAGCTTGATAAGAGGTCAAGGTATGTCTTCGTACTTACCACATGATAAAGTTTACCAGTATCAAAGAAGTATAATCGAAAAGTAGATAGGAAATAATAATATTACAGAACCACTCACTGAGTCCCTTTCTTCGTTTTTTCTAGGAAAACAGATCTAGGGTATGGTTACAAGCCACTATAATCTGCCCCAAGTGAAAGTGGGAGATTGATTGAGTTAAGAGTTTGCCCTAAGAGCAATTATGTAAGTTGATTATGTAGCTTAACACTTATAGCAAATCATGTTCAAATAAAGTGATCTATTTTGCTTTATTTTCCATGGTACATATTGTTATATTGAGATATAATTAATGTTTTATATACATTAAATGTATACAAGTAGAAAATCCTTAGTAAAAGTATTTAATTGATTTCAGTTACGAATGTGTTTGGAACCATGAGTATTAAATCGTATAAAATAACTGTTTATCTTAAATGTTCATAGCCAAGATATATTGAGAATGTGATATCGATATATACATTGATACTAGTGTTCATAACGCTCTTCATATGATGAATGGTAAATTATTCATGACCATTTGGGGGTACCAAGGGATTACGTATGTGTAGTTGTTTGGAACAATTACAGAACAACTCATCGAGATCTTTAATATGTTAAAAGTCAAATAAAAGATCTAAAGCGATGATGTGCAATAGTCTTTTGACTTGAGAATACTATGAATTTTAAGTGTATAGACTATACATGAATTATAGCCAATCACATGACAACGTTGATCATGTTAAAGTCAAGAGAGGATCTACCTCCTTTTGAATAGAAGGTTAGTATCACCGTACTTGGTAGTCAGTGTAAAATTAAAGTGTTTGGCTAAAGCAAATTGGTTAATCGATAATTTTTACTGGATCTAACCATGGGATTTAATATTTCGACTACGCAATTAAATACATATATTATTAGAGTTTCGACCATTGACCGAGCTATATATATTTAAGTGATATAGCGATGACAAAAAAACGTGCACAATATAGTCTTGCTTAAGGGTGTCATTTTAAAAGATAAGAAATTAGATTTCATCTAGATAATCTATAAGCAACCGAGCTCGTGTCCACTACTGTGCTTTAGCAAAGTCCATACATGTTTTCATATTTAAGGTGTTTAAATATTACTAAGGACTGAGTTCACACATAGGAGTCACGCAACCACGTCTCTCAGGTTTCCAACTAAAAATGATATATTAAAACAATATATAAAGGTTATAAATTATTATTCTGAGGAAATAAATACAATCATTATATTAATTAATTAGTTATTATTTTTAATATTATTAGAGGTTAAAAAAGTTAGTTAATAATATTATTTTTTCCGAGGGAAGCCTGCTTTTTAAGTGGACCGTCCACTTTTCATAATTAGTAAAACAGGTTTGAGGTAGAAAGCCCTAGAAACTACAACTCATACCCACACTACAACTCACACAAATAATATAATTTTAGTATATTTATATAGTCGAAAATAATATTTGGTAAATAATAAATATATTTTTCATGGTAGTTGAATTATTAATATTGATTGATTAATAAATAGAGCACTATCCATATTAACAATATCTAAATGGGTTATTATTTAATTGAGTTATCGAACCTAATTAATAAATAAAGTCTGAGCTAATGGAAATATATTAAGAATTTATTTTAGCCTTTTGATGTTGTGGATAGATTCACAGAGCCTATATTCAGATATATACATAATTTTATTCTCTCTCTTTAAAAATAAATTACATTTTAATAATGGACTTTACAACTCCGCCATTGAGTTAAAGATACGGTCTCTCAAAGGCATAGCTGATGGTTCAAGGTGTATTCGACCGGTTGGATTATTAAAAAAAAGTTTTAAAATTGAATTTATTTCAATATATATATATAATTAAAAGAGGATTTTTGATACACAAAACATGCACAATGATGAACACTTCATCACCGTGCACGCACGTCTCATATCGTCGTAGCCACGACGATGTCGAGATGGTCAGAACATATTCAAACAAAGTTGACTAATGATGGCATATCTGCAAGACAAGTCGGCAATAAGCATAGTGAGTCGATGAAGCACGTCGATTACCCGATGTCAAATTAGGATTTTGATGAAAGAGGATCGAAGATGTATCTGAAGACATAGGCGCCATTGACGAGGTAAAGCTGCGGCAAAAACTGCTAAGAATTTCTACGATCGACGGTTAAGGCTTGTATACGGAAGGGAAGATAAATTTGTTTAAAAGCTCTTATAAATATTAAAATCACAATTTTATTGTCACACATTATTATCACACGAAAACCATCTAACTTGTAGCCTTCATAACTACTACACACGAAAATCATTTTACGCGCAACTAACACCACTCTATTCATATTATGATTCTGGACATTTAGATATCATTTAACTGTATAACACTTGCTTGTACCTGACATTATAAGTTAGACTTTAGTATCTATTTTAATTTGTCGAAAAGACATTTATTAACTAACTATGTTAGTAGAAAATGAAAATTAAGAGATCATCCATTATCTAAAAATTTCACATTTGAATAAATGTGTAACATTAGATATAAAAAAAAAATTAATTTTTTTATTTAAATAAAATACTATCAAAATTAATAAAATTATTTTGTTAAATGTTATGCTAGAATAAATGTAATTCACATTACTAAATTTCTTTAAATGCTTCACCGTAGATAATTTTAATACAAATTAATTATGAAATTATTTTAGTAAATCTCACACACAAATAAACGTTACTTGTATCTATACTATAATGCAAATACTTGGTCAAACCGGTCAAAGTGAAGCCTTTTTGGCACTTCCACAAATACCCATCGTGTGCATTGCTACACGACACTAAATAACACCGCTACAAAAGAGGCTATTATTGTCATTTTTAATGCCCCGAGTGGTTTGCTTTGCCGTTCGAAATTCTCCCCCATGAAGTCACCCATGTTATCCATTTCTTCCATTTTTCCTGTCTCGAAGAACAGTATTCTTCTCCCTGAAGCTTAAACAACAATTTCGGGAAAAGGGAAATCAATGGAAACAAATAAAAACTATGAAGCGATTCACTGTCTAAAAACATTAAAGAGATTTGGCTCTTCTTTGGGCATTCGTCAATTGCCAGATTTCAACCGTGGTACTCTATGGAACCCTATTTTTAGTTTTGTTTGCCAGTTCGCTTTTTATACTTTCATCTTTCATGTTTATAGTAAATTGATTGCCAGTTTCGTCATGTTTTTACCCTGGATTATTGTTTGTTTCAGCGTCCGATAGTTTCTCCACGAAGCTGCCCACGTTGTCCATGTCTTCCAACTATTAATTACCATAGGATTCTTTTCTCCTTTTCCTTTAATTTCAACTATTATTTTCTTTTATTGATGGATTTGCGACAAAATTACCATAGGGCTAAACACACACGATGCCCTAGGAAGACGAAGTTGGAAAAGAAAAAGGATTTATGCTTGCATACAGTGGTTGGGTTTAAGTATGGCAGTGGAGGGTTTGAGTAAGCTTTATCTACCTTTTGTTGTTTAATCCATAATTTCTGTTTCTTTCTGAAGCTATTGGCACTGTATGGCTTCAGAGAAAACTATCATTTATGTGATTTGGTGATTTTATGCCCATATATTCTCTTATGTCCCTACGAGTTTGTGTCCTATGATTTTGTTTTCAATTTTTTACATTCGCTTTAGATGATTATCTTGCTTTCAAGACCATTTACGAAGATGGAAATAAGTTGTTTGATTGTTGAAGAACATTAATTAGCTTATGGCGTAAATTTCTTATTTGGGTTGTAGAGTTTTTGGGTGTAAGCTTTGATTTAAGAAGTTAATAAATACAGTTTCTGATTATAGGCTTTGACTGTTGAATAGCAGCGTAGCAAAAGGAAACGTCGGGTATGTTAATCATGTACCGATGCTAAAATTAATTGAATGCATTAAATGTGTAATTGAATATTTTTAACCGCAATTGAATGTTTGAGTTCCTAAGTATTTAACTTTTATAAAAAAATGTTAGCTTCATTAATGTTTTAATGGATACGAGTCAGTTGGAAATGGAGCCGATTCCTCTATATAATTTCACTATAGTGGATCTAAGAATTTGCAAATTCAAATTCATGAATATTAATAATCTTAGGTTTTTGAAGAATTTCTCAAATTTGTTTTGTGATCTCCCTTTTCTATTTTTCTAAATGTTACTCAACCTTATGGTAAATTATTAATTTAATTGGAGATCAATTGGTATTTGTTTCCGAATAAATAATTTGAAGTGAACTAGGAGTTTCTAATATGAAGTGGAAATCTTTTTATGTATTTCCCATTTGCATTGATAATCATATTGTCTTTGTAACTTTTTAACCTATGCATTTTTTTCTTTTTATTTAAGGTTAACCGTATGTTTTCTTAGTATTTCTTCTTATGCTTTTTAATTTTTTACATATTCAACTGGACTAAACTATGAATTGAATGGATGATATAATATTGCCAATTGGAATTCTAAGAGTTCTATCAAAGCTATAATAGTCAGATTCTCAAATTCTTGAAATGATGTTTTTATTTTAGTTCTTTCTTTTTTTATGTTTATTATTTTGATAGTTTTATCTACGTTTTTATGCATCTATGTTTTGAGTTTCATGTTATTTTGATATGTGAATGATGACCTTGAATATTCAATTCATGTGAATCATTTTTCTTATGCTTTTTATTTATTCCATTCACTACCATATCAAAGTTACAACTTATAAATTTGTCATATAACAGTACAAAACTTCATGTAGTAGTTCTTTTTTTAAGTAATTGCGCCTGCTCAGGAAATGGTTTGGGTAAAACATTACTGATATATTTATTTAGAATAAAAATGATTCTTAATATATTTTACTTCAATAATAAAAATTAAACTTCTTATCGCAGCTAATTTTGAACCAGTTTTTTGTGGACATTCATTTTTTATGAAATTGAGCAGGGATCCTGAAGTATTGGCAGTAAATTCAGAAGGAACCCAAAGCTTTAAGTTTGTGAATCATTTTCAAGGTTACCACTACCCTATAGATGATTGCCAAAAGATTCTTACTGACCGCGACCCTAAAAATACCAGATGGAGTTATCATAATGGAGGATTTTGGCCAGGTTCGTTCTAATTTTGAAACAACATATTGTCTAGGCTGTATAGCTAGGAAAGACTCAGCCCATTTGGAAACTTCATAATTTATAACTACTTGAAAGTAGTCTTGAAGGGTAACTTATAAGTAGTTTTAAGTCAAAAGTAAAGTGTAGAAATGTTCTACCTCCTTACAGTAATAAATAATTTATAATTTGTTTTAGTTACTTATAAGTAGTGCTTCTTTATGCAGTGCTTCTGTGGCTGCTAATTACAACCTTCATAAAAACTGGAAGAATAAAAATACAAAGAAAGCAATAGAACTTGCTGAAAGTCGTTTGCTGATGGACGGTTGGCCTGAATATTACGATGGAAAACTTGGTATTTTTTAAATTAGTATTTTTATATTAGTATTGAGTCATAAGCATTTTTTATATTAGTATTTTTTTAATTTTGTTTGTTGTATAGAGTTCCTTATAGCTCTTCTCTTCTTCCATTAACTTATATATTATATCCTCATGTTTGATTGTTTTTGCAAAGTGTTTACATAATTGTTTTTCTAATATGCTGGAGGCATTCTAAGAACAACCCACATAATTTATTCTCATGATTTTTTTTGTCTCCACACATCATGAGTTTGATCCAAACAAAATAAGTGAAGATTCACATAAAACCCTTTCTTATATTCTTAATTCTAGGACTTTATTACTTATCTCAAATTTGGCAAATTATAATAGCATTTGATAATTATAACTAAAACAACATAATATTAAAAGTCTAATGCCCTGATGCTAATTAAAATGAGCAAATAAAATAGCATGTCTTTCTCCATAGATATTATTGCTATAGTCCAACATGTAGCTCTAACAAAATCATATAGAAGTAGAAATATATAGGAAATTTAAAACATTAGTTAATAAACAAAAAGGATTGTACATAAAAACTA
Source organism: Allium fistulosum (assembly GCA_030737815.1). Taxonomy (NCBI): domain Eukaryota; kingdom Viridiplantae; phylum Streptophyta; class Magnoliopsida; order Asparagales; family Amaryllidaceae; genus Allium; species Allium fistulosum. Next base: position 367,657,069 of record CM060902.1, on the reverse strand, counting down.
AAGAAATCAATGCTTAATTTTATAAAACCTTTACTTGATGGAAGTTTGACAATTATAACAGGTGAATACTATAAAATACGGTAGGAGAATTACTCATCCTTTTATTATATATATATATATATATATATATATATATATAAACTTCCATTTGGCAATAGCACCGATAAGGATGCAGTAGCTCTTTAGGAAATAACATAGTTTGCAATAGTCAAACTATACGAGTATAACTTAGCAGAAAACATAGTGCAAAAATGAACAGGTCGTTGTACCTGAAATGCTAAAGATTGTGGAACCATATTCTGAACAAAAAAATAAGACTTCATCCTCTGACTTTCTTATCCGTTCAAAGTGAAACAACTGAAACTGAAGTTATTACCTGTACAACACATAATTATTTTACAAAGTAAACTACAATGTACAAGCATAATTATTCCAGAAGGCATGTTAAAAAAAATTACTAATTAGCAAAAACTAACAAATAGCAGCAAGTAATGCATATTATATGGAATATGTACCAAATACAGCTTGCTAGATTCAGTATAGTACTGAATAAGAGGCTTTGATTTTGTTATTAACATCAACAGACGTCCTCAGCAAAGCATGCTTCCTGGCACAAAATTTCCTTCATGGAAAACCATTTCTACGAATAAGCATGCAAAAAAAACATGAAGTTCCGCTACTTACCTGTATTTTTCAAACTTATTTTGTTTGCTCTTATATTAATCTAAAAATATATTTAAAGGAATATATAGTTTATTCTCAAGTCCACATGTTTTTCTTTCATTCAATACAGAAATGGTGTAGTAGCGATAGTTTTGTGAAATTTTTACTAACACCAAATTTGTTGATTTTAGTTGGATTTACTTTATTAGAATATTAAATATTATCACACTTTAAGTTTGGTATTATAATCACTGTATAATATTATATAATTTGATCCAATGTAATACTGGAATAACAAACGTATATATGTATATATACATACATATATATGTATGAACATTTGCATATCATGTGCCTATTAAATTTCTATTATGTTTACTAAACATAATTACCATCAAAGCCATCTATAAAATATTTGCTTTCTTTTTGTTTGCAGTACAGGTTTATTGCCGAACTTCAGTTTTTTATGGACTATTTTGGGAGATTACTAACATTAAACTTAGACCAATAACTTTACTTTTGAGCATGGGTCATGTGAATATATATTCGAGATGTGATTTCTACTGTCTTAATACATTTTTTTATTGCCTGCAGGTCAAAGACTACAACAACATTGGTGCAGCCATTACCAACACATAGGGACCTTTACAGTGGTTTGGCTGAGGAAAAAGTGTTTGTGAAATATCGTTCGAGGATGAGAGGATTTTAGATGGAAAAGAAACAACTTATATTCCTGATATTAGCATTGGCGGTGATATGCCGTATTCGGTGAAGGATCAGACTAACTGTCTGTTTGAGAAATCACCGGCCTTGGACCTTACATTTTTTATTGAACGGGTTATGTAATTGTTTCAGGAAAATGTTAGGAAGTTAATGACAATGTTGTTCAAAGGGAGGATTTTGATGTCGGTGAGGCAGTGGGGGATTTAGGCGCTGAACTGAGTGCTTATTTGAAGTGCATAAATTAAATATATTGTCCTATCATTTCTATATTAGTAGTTGTCTATTTAGTTAACTTTGTTTTGTTTGGTTGCATTTCTTCTTCCACTTTTTTCCTTCAACCTTTTCATCATTAGGTTTACCCATATTTATAGTTTGTTATTATATATATATATATATATATATATATATATATATATATATATATATATATATAGTGTGTGTGTATCACTATCATAATTGTAGCAAACACAAAAAAATTTCAATTCCTTCTTAGCACACGTCCAACGAACGTGCCATCATACTCGTTAATAATAATACTACTTAAATTTAAATAAAATCCATCCAATAAAATATTAAATATGATTTAATGTAAATAAGATTATTCATGATAACATCATAAAAGATCTATTGCATAGGGTATTAAATTTTTTTATTTCTTTATTTACCGATTCAACAAAACCAAAAATAAAATATGCATCTAGCCCTATTCCACTATGTCAAGTAAGTAATGTATCGTATGTACATTTAAAATGATATACTCAGCGGTTGATGGGTAGAGACATTACGCATTAACATTTCCACAAATTATTGAGTCAAATTTAGGTCAAGAAAACAGATTTTGCTACTATGACAAAAAATAAATTTTGTAAAATGTAAGAATAGTTTAATTTAAGGGATTCAGGGAATACTATGGTAATTTGACGTAGTCCCCTGTTTACAATTTAATAAAACTAAAATTTTGTTATAGTATCGAGAAAACTTGCTTGGAGAACATTCTTTGGAACCATGCCAAAGAACATAAGCACATATTCAAAATGACGGAAGAACATTTATAACAACGTAACCTTAAAACTGAAACAGTTATGATTTTTCAAAATTCAAATGAACACAAAAGATTAAATTGACAAACAGCGTAAGCATAAAGAATAAATAGTCCTTCTGAGCTGCAGATACATCAGTGTTTATGAAGTAACGTTGGCTTATTATGGCCGCATAAAGCACTGTATACTTCTTTTTTATCTTTATATAAAAGATTTTCGAGGTAAAAGATTTGATCATACAGCTAACTATTAGCATTTGGTTCGCTATCCTTTGCGGCAGCATTTTCATGTTGCTTCCTCCAATACTCTTCCAGCGGTTGTCCAAAAATAGATCTTCCGGAAACGACTCCAATTCTGAAGATGTTTAAATCACATTAGAAGATCATGATGCAAATTAAGACTACAATATACAAACTTGGTAGTTTTATATGATGCAACTGACAAAGAGATGGTGTGTTTGACTGCTACCGTCCATACACATTTTCTGGCCATGCATCCTACTTTATGTGAGCACATATTAAAGGAAGAACGATTTAGGTCAGTTTTCTAGGTTTGATACAGAATCCATTTCTTGCAAAACCACACAAGTGAAGTTCAACAAGAAATATATGTGGTTAATGTGGATATGGATGTAAGTACAAGTGTGATCTATTTCTTTTGTTTATGAAGGGATCCAATGGTTCCAAAATCATGTAAAAGGATTAAACCCGTCAAAATATGATCCAACCCATTAATCCAACTCATTTACCTTACATGAATCATAAACGGGTTAATCCATTTTTAAAAGAGTTATAAATGAGTAACCTATTTACTCATTTATCAAAAACTTAAAATTCAAAAATATAAATATGAAAGTATAAATTTCGAAAATAAGAATTTTGAAAATTTGAAAATTTTAACTCGGATTCTTCATCTTGTGAACAGGCTGTAGTTCTCCATGGCGACTAACGGTTGTGCTTAACAAATAACGGACTACATCCCCACATTTAAACTCTGCCTAGACAGAAGTCGCTATTTTTTTGTTCAGACTGCATAACTTCTTCATGCTAACTCGGAATCAGGCGATACTTCGACCGATAAACTTCCACCTAAATTACGGACAATATAAAACCCTCGGATACTTCATCTTGTAAACGCACACTGTAGTTCTCAATGGTGACTATTGTACTTATAAAATAACAGACTACATTGCATATTTGAACTCCGCCTAGGTGAAGCAGCTATTTTTTTGTTCGGTCCACAGTCACTTCTTTATACTAACTCAGAATCAGACGAGACTTCGACCGATGAACTCTCATCTGAATGACGGACAATAGGGAACACTCGGATATTTTATCTTGTGAACGCATTATGTAGTTCTCCATGGTGACTAACGGTTGTGCTTAGAAAATAACAAGCTAAACCTCCATATTTGAACTCCGGCTAGACAGAAGTCGCTATTTTTTTTCGAACTGCATTAACTTCTTCATATTAACTTGGAATCAGGCAAGACTTTAACCGATGAACTTCCACCTAAATTATGGACAATATGAAACGCTCAAATATTTAATCTTATGAACACATGTTGTAGTTCTCCATGGTGACTAACGGTTGCACTTGGCAAATAACAAACTACATCCTCATATTTGAATTTTGATGAAAATTAGAATTGAAAATTTAAATTTGAAATTTTGATTTTTATCGAAATTTAAAACGTAAAAATTAAAATTAGAATTATTTTATATCTGTTTGTTTTTATTAATCAAATCAAAATTAAATGTTTAAATTGGTTAAATGGGTAACCCGCTTATTAAATTAATTGGATTGAGTTGGACTGACTCCTGTATTAAATTGGTCAAAAAGAATGGATCATACATGGGTTGGAGCAAAATCGACCCAACCTATTTTGACACAACCCAACCCGTTGAACGGGTCTAAACTGGATAAAGGTATGCTTCTTAAATTTATGAAGGAACCTGATACTTGCAATATCTGTAAGAGCAATTGCATTCGTATGTTAATATCAATTGTCAACTTGTCAATTAAATTGTCAACTATGACAGTTGATAATACACCATATAGGTTACTGGATAAATCGCTACACAATTAATACATAAACCCCGCTAGCATCTCACACGATAACAATGGGTTCGTCAATTGCGTGAGCAATTGAGTTGTCTATTACTGTCAATTCAACTGTTTTTTTATTAAGGGTAGTGTTACCATATGTCCACAGGGCACATATTAACAATGATTGATTAGAGGGGAAAAAACAAAAGTTTTTTTTGGGTGGGGGACCTAGTAAATCCCTGTAAATTAAAATGGTTGGGTGGAATTCATAAGATTTTGATTGGATATCTTGTATCAAAAAATATACCTTGATTTATTTAGTTTGTTATGTATAATATTTTTTGGAAAATTCTAGTTGCACACAAAATACAGACACAAAATGGAACACAAAATGGAACAGAAGAAACCTTAATAGTTAGATCTTCCCCTGATTTTCACCTTTCATGTAAAGGCAAAATGATTTAACGGTTTATACTTGTTGCGTCAAATTTTGTGTTTAATTTTGTGTCCCAGGTCGCTCCCATGTTGTTAACATTGTACACTTTTTGAATGTATGTTGCACCATGTACCTAGAATCCAAGACGGTTTTGAGATTTTGTACATCGTGCACCTTAAAAAGTACGAGCGAACTCATAAAAAAATTTGAGAATAAGCCAGGGATTTTAAAAAACTATGCAAGAGTTCAAAAAGGATCAAATATCTTTAAAAAAAAGTTTCCAAAAGGCAGTGATTTTTCTGAATGCTTATACATCACACACGTTCATTCCACCCCGAGTTTTTGAGAATAAGAATTGTCCACTTTCCGAGGAAAGCACAATAAACAATAAATCAATGAAAAAATGTCATGGCATATTTGTTCCTACCCCTTGGGACTCTTTCTGTTAGTCTTGTGTCTGCCGAGCATTTAATAGTTGTCTATACTTTTGACGCATTTAATAATTGTCTATGACTTTTGACGAAGGAATAAAACGTGGGGAACATTTTATAAAAAGAATGATACTTTTTTGGAATACAGAAATGAAGATGGACATTAACGGATCTAATTTGTCGTGCATCTCTGAAGCATGAACTCTGGTTGACACATAGAATTACTTTCAACACAATGATGGTTGTTGGATAGCAACATAACATACCATAACATGCACAAAATTTCAATCTTTGGTTACTGGTATGATGAAAAGTATGTAAAATTTGTTCACAAGTTTAGAAATTTAGGTTTGTTGTAAACAATATGAGAAAGTTGTATATACCATTCGTAAGTTTATCCAGTCAAGCATCAAATATGGTAAACAAAAAGCTCTAAATTAGCTCTATACAATAAAGAAAGTTATGGACATTGGTAAAGGGCTTGAAATAAGCTTATAAAAAATTGCATGACCTATTCAATAACATATTCTGTTTCATTTTGTTGAGTAATCCTTATATCCTTTTCAAGATATATATTGATGTCTAAACTTCAAGACCACTAGCCTAGTGCCATGATTAGGCCTGTCAATGGGCCGGGTTCGGTCCGGGTATCATTAAACCCGGATCCGAGTCCGATTCCAATATTTAAAATCCGAGCCTGCCCGAACCCGAGGGTATTTCAACCCAATACCCGAGCCAGGCCCGTCGGGTAATACCTGTATACCTAACTCAGAATATTTATGTTAAAATCATGCTCTAAAATTGCAACGTTGGTAAAAATTTGTATACAAACACCGTTAACATATAAATAGGACGGTGAAGTAATCTAGTTCATAACAAAAGTATGCAAAAACATCTACATATAAACAAACAAAATGGTAAATAAATAATACACGCTCATGTTTTGATACGAAGGAAAAATAATAATTGGGTCGGACCATAACCGAGTTGGGTTTTGATAAAACCGTACCCAACTCTAATAGTAATCGGCTCGGACCTGCGTCGGGCTTGGGTAGTCAAAAGCAAAAAATCGTAACCGCATTATTAGGGCGGGTTTTGGCCGGGCTCGGGCCGAAACCCATACTATTGACAGGCATATCCGTGATGAGTCCTTTAGATTTCAAGCTAGTGGTATTGGAGTCATAATCCCCATGAGATACATTATTCGAGCTGAAAATTTTGACGCATAATCTTGCACAAGGTAATGGTCATCAGATCAAATTAAACTCAAAGTCATGTGTTAGGTTATGGCTTCAATCTTCTTGTATTTCTCTAATTGCTTAAGAGCAATTGCATTGATCGCCAAAACATTTGTTGTACCATTTGTTAATAAATCGTAGGAGTATCTTAAGTCAAGTTTGAATCCAAAAGACCAGAATTCCATTTGCTAAAAAAATTGTCTAGAACTATCCATTTATGCTCTAAAATAACTACGTGTGATTTGTAAATCATTGAACTTAATAATGGCTTTCTACGAATTATGTAAACCATTTTCTGCTATCTCATCAACTCCAGTAACCAATGGTTTTGGACGAAACTTATAGGCCCATAATTTTGATGTGCATACCAGATCAGACATCGTGAATATGTGTTGAACAAGCTAGCCAGCCACACTTGTTGACTTAATACTAAACCTTCACTTAAATTATCAACATGCCTTTGATTTTTTTACTAAGAACAAAATATTAAAACTTGGATCTATCTAATAGTCATGACCAAATAGTATGAATGGGGGTGGTTCTACATGATAATCAAAGAAAGTGTTGAAATTTTCACGAAAATATCAACCAATCATCAAGCATAGTCAAATTTAAACAACAAGAAAAACCTTCATCAGCTTTAGCGATTTAAATCACAGAATCAGAAGTAAAGTATTTATCACATCTAGCAATCCAAACAGTTTCTAGCTTGGGCTCTGGATTTGTATATACAATGAATAAAATTACAACTCGAATTATAAAACCTAATCCGAAAGGGGGTGAAAAGATGTAAAGACAAAAGACAAAACTTAATCTGCTTGATGTAGATTTGAACTCACATTACAGCTCCTACCACCATGGGAAACGAGAGGAATCCTCTCCTTTGCAGAAATCTCATTTTTAAATGGCGACTCAATTTAATATCAAGCTACGAGAAATTGATGCTAGAACTAAAGCCAAATTTTCTAGTGCAGAAAGTTTCTGTTTAACAAACTTGGACTGAAGTACCCTTTCCGGAATCCAGGATATACTGTACCGCAGGAATGGTAAAGCGGGCGGGTTATTTTGGGTGTTTTATAAAGTTTTGGTTAAAACCAAATACACCAAGCAAATCAGTGTATTTCGGTCGGTTTGGTTTGGTTTTTAAACTATATTGATTTACGATCGGTTCATAAAATAATTTAGTTTGGTTATCGGTAAAACCAACTTAGTCAAACTTTTATTATATTATTAAAGTTACTAATGTGTTGATGATTTTTCTAGATTAGTTTAGTGTTCTAAATAAATTTTGTTTGTCATATATCTGTCTAAATTACTATTAAAAAGTTCAAAAATAATAAATAAATAAATAATCCTATTTTCTTATTTTCTTTTAAATTATAATGAATATTACAAATATAAAATGTAAAATATTTTTAGTTCAGTTAAATCGGATAACCAACTGAACCAACCAAACTTAATTTAGTCAGTTTGGTTTGGTTCCCATTTTTATTGGTTTTAATTCGATTTAACAATTTTCATCATCGGACTAACTGAACCAACCAAACGCTCACTCGTAGCTATAGCCGAGAATCTCCAAATGGTGAATATGCATACATAAGAGAACTTCCTAAAGCAATCACATACTTAAAAAACATAGTGGTCCCTTTAAAAATATGTTATAAAATAAACATCTATTTTTTAGTTTTATGATATTTGCAAAATACTATGCAAATATTTGCATAGGAATCTGCAAATTTTTTAAATTTCTAAACTGCAAATGTTTACATCCTTCTAGAAGAATGCAAAAAAAAATGTTTTGGTTTTAGAAACATGCGATAAATGTTTAGATTTAATTTCCAAAAAAAAACGTTGTTTACTAAAGCTAAAAATAATAGGTAATTTAAAATATGTTTTGGAGAATGACTTTTCACGTGTTAAGGTAGAACCAATTTTTCACTATTATTATACATGTACTTTAAACATCAAAATTGTTTCCAAAAATCAATCATGGAGCATGATAAAAGAATTATAGATTTTTGATCTCTAAAGATCGCCTTTAAATAGCCGTACATCTCAATTCTTTCAAATAGACTTCTATTAAACACGCAACAACATCCAATCTTATTGAATATGCATCTTGAAGTTGTACATGCTTTCATTTCCATAAAAAAAATTATTGGTGAAGTATCATGAGTATAAGTTTGTAACAGTAATCGTAATCAACTTTTGGAATGTTGTACTAATTATGTTTGGAAGCTGCATTTCAACTAAAAATTATCCATTTGAAGATTTAGCACGGACGAAAAGATTCATTGAATTAAAAAGGTTGAATGTGAAATTTAAATGTGTATTTTAGGTTTATAGATATGTTCCTATTATGTTTTGACATCTTTTTCTAGAATTGTTAAAGGGGGGCGTAAATTGGTTAAGAGGAGTATAATTTAGGAGAGAATTGTACAAAAACTACAAAATTATATTAATATTACTCGAAAATCGAGGGAGAAATGATTTGAATCAAGGGAATAAAAAATATGGGAATTTATTTACAAAAGTTAAAATCTTATAGGGAAGAAATATTAAGCATGTGGCTGATTTCTTATATAAAATCATCACTCATTCTTCCAACAATACCATTTCCACTTTGCTTTTCAAAATCTTCTACTCTCTTAATTGAATACCCATTATATCATTTCTAATTGAAATACAAGAAATATTGTTATATGTTCCAATGGTTTGGCAGTCTAGCTTTGATTCTAAGGTCACTAGTTCTAATCTTACGTAGAATGATTCAAACCATTGAACATATGTTAACTTATAGTATGTTATATACTATATAAAACTTTTAGTACAACTATATACTACCACCAAGATACCCAATTTAAAAAATTTATTATCTTCAATTGAATATCCATTTGTATTTGTTTCAATCTAAATATACAAAAATATTAATATTACTTTTGTTTGAACAAATACAAAAGAGCTAAGTCTTACTAAAGTAGATAACTACATAGCTTTTTTTGAACATCAGTAAAAGCATTCGTAGAAGTCCATACCATACTATGTTGTTGGAGATTTAACTAGAGAACAAGACAACGGATTAAACTAAGATAGGTTTTCCTCCATGATTTCAAAATTTTACTATTTTTTATTTGAAATAAAGGTTTAGGACGTAGTTTTCTTAAGATAAAGAAACAAAAGAGGAAATGGTTTTTTACAACAAGAGTGGTGCTTAATTTAAGCAGAGCACTCATTTTTGGTATCTCGGTAAATTAAACTCTAGACTTCTAAAATCATAATCTAGAGATCTTACCACTTGAGCTAGTGGTACTTGACAAAGAAGAAATGGTTTTGATGGGTCGAAAGATATGTAAAAAGAAAAGAGAAGAACTAATTATAGAACTGTCAAATTTGTAATTCTCCCCTTAAAAAAATAATTTGAAAAAAGCTCTTTTCACTCCTTTAAACAAATCATTTCTCCCTTCAACAATTCTCTTATTTTCATATTTTTTTATCTTCAAATTATATTCTTCTTTTCACATCTCAAAACCACTCTGCAAAATAAATCTGCACTTGGAAATCCATCTCCCCTCCTTTCCTCGACCATTGTTCTTTTCCTCTGCCACCCTGCATCCCGTTCTCTTTATCATTCCACTGTTACTTCCAAACTATAAATCATATCCACTTCAAAATCTTAGTTTTGAAAACCCAAAATTTTAAATTGATTTAAAAAATTAATAGAAAAAATTTGATATTGTGATGGAAATGAAGATTGAGATAGAGATTGAGAAGAGTCTATAGTACTAATTTTTCACCCTTTTTTTCCTAAATTATGGAATTAGGGTTTAATTTTTGAAAATAAGGAGAAGAAATATATTGCTTTTCGGGATAGAAGTATGTGAAAGAAAAGGAAAAAAAAGGAAAAAAATTATTATAAAAGGTCAATCGGGTAAAAAAATTGTTACAAGTAAAGAATTAATGATTTGATATCACCCTTAACAAATAAATTAGTTAAAAATATAATTTTTTTTAATTCCTCTTATTTAAACCATTTCTCCTATTAATAATCCCCTAATTTTATGTTAAGGACTTGATTTGTTTAATTAATGGGACTATGAACTATACTGGAATTGTAAAATTGTAGTAGTTACAATAAAACAAATTGGATAAGTATACGCATAGGATGAGAAATGAAACCTAACTCATATAACATGAAATATCTTTACGATGTACATAGAAATCCTTCTCATTCACTATCCTATCACGTTCTTCCAAGCTTTTACCACTTCGTGCTTCTTTACAGCAGTTTGAAATTTTCTTTAACATATTTCAAAATTTTAAACCCCTTGCTTTGAATATTATGATAAATATGTGTTTTTGGGATCTTTTTAACTACTTTGTTGAAAAATCAAAGCAAGTTTCTTTCAACCATGTCCTTAGATTCAAATTTTCACTATCTAGAGTTAGATATGCAAGTCATGAGCTCAGATCTGTATTTGGGTTGTTAACTTGAATGAGTTACCGTTGCATGATATGATTACGGGTGTGCCCTAGGTACAATTATGTAATGTAGTATGTACTCTTAATTCTGTAAACAATCTTCTTCGAAATAAGATATGTTTTTGGTTTTGTATTTTATTCTATGTGTTGTTGTATTATGATATAAGTATTGAATTGATAACATTAAACATATATAAGTAGAAAATCCCTTGGAGTAATATTTTATCAATTGTAGTTACGAATAAGTTCATAACCATGAGCATTGAATCATATAAACTGAAAAAATAACTCCTTAAATGTTCCTAGTCGACATGTATCGAGAAAAAGATATCAATATGCCTATTAAGAGTACTGTACGTAACGCTCTTCATATGATAGACGGTGATTTATTCATGACTGTTGGGGGAACTAAGGTGTTATGTACTTGTGATTATTTGGAACAATCGTAGAATGACTCGACGAGAGTCTTCTATAGTTATTATAACTATGTCAAAGTAGAAGAGCTCAGGGTAATGACATACAATAGTCTTCTAACTTGAGAGTACCATCAATCTTGAGTATGTGAACTGTACTTGGACTACAGTCAACCACATGGCATAACGATCGTGTTATGACCATAGTTGGGTGCATGTTGGAATTCTTGAAGTGAAACACTGCTCAAGAGATGATTTGTCTTCTTCATTGTAGAAAGTTAGTATTACTATCAATGGTGTATGACTTTAAAAGTCAAAATGTCTAGTTGGAGTAAAATAGTTAAACGATAAATGTTATTGGATTGAACTAAAGATTTTAAAAGTTGTTTACACAAATAATATAAATAATAATAGAGTTTTTGATGTTATAGAAAACCCTAGATATCTAAGTGATACAGTGATGATGAAAAAGAGTATGTGCACAAAAATGTGTAGTTAAAGCTGCACTAAAGCCTTGCTAAATCCTCGATAAAGCTCTTAGTGCTCTTCAACCCCAATGGTTTAACATTTAGCGCTATTAAACAACGAATCTGCTTAAAGTTCCACTAGTTACCACTAAGCCTGCTAAATCAGAGCTTTTTAACACCCACTTTAGTGGTCTAATATAAAAAATTAATTTAACTCGTTCTTTTAAAGAAAACAACAATATTAGTGTATATGACTAAGTTCAAGGTCTAAACATTCAACGTAAGTTAGAATACTATTTTTAGTACGCAAGTCTGAATTGCATTGATCATGACATTCTTAGATTGTGTTACATAAGAGTAAACAATGTTTTTTCCTACACCAGTCAAGTGAGACTAATAATGAACCCATTTTAAGAATTGATTTTATCTCCAATAGTTCTTTTTGTACTTCTGCTATTTTCCGATATATTCTTGCTTTATTCCCACTATATCTTTTTATACCTCCATCGCTATAGAACCACTAAGAGATTTAAGCACACATGTACAACCTATCGTTACTCAGTGAGCTTATATTAGATTAGAAATATGATTTCCCCTAAATGGTCTATAAACGTTAAACTTGACCCTATAACGAGGTTTAGTAAAGTTTGCACAGGCTTTAGTATTTGAATTGTATAAATATTGATTGTGGATTGACTTCACACCAAAGAGTAAATACAACCACTTTTTAATGTTATAAATTATTTATTTTCGGGTTCAATCAAGGATAAATTAATTATAAATGATATAGATTAATAATAAATTAATGCAAATGTTGTATTAATATGTGGCTATTTTTAATTATTTACTTCAAGCTTAAATCGAACAAAATAATCTATAGATGTTATACGACAGTTCAATCGGTTAGGAGCTAGGAATTAACTAATTATATAATGGTTCAAAAATGATGGTTCAAATTGACTCAAATGGGGTTTTTGTTGGATCTAGGTCGGTCGAAAGTAGGTAAAATTGGTAGATTTCAAATTTTTTTCCTATTTTGGATCTTAGTTAAGCCTATGAAGTCTAAAAATATTTTACATCCAATCTAATAAAATTTTAAATAAAATCATATTTTATTCAAATTGTTTAAAGTGGTGTTTTAATTCAATTTAAATTTAAATGTATGAGTGTATTAAATACACCCATGTTTATAACAATTACTTGTTAATATAGAGAAGAAAACCATTCGTTTCTCTCTCTAAAATTAATGTAATTAATCGAGGGTAGATTTTGCATTATTTGGAGAGAGAAAATTTTCATTTCTCTCTCTTTAATGACTTGATAAATATCATTCATGAGCAATTAATTTATACACAACCTAAATGTGAATACATCCAGATGTACTCAGGTGAATACTATGTAAGCGCATCAAGCAAGAGTGTCCATAGTTAATGGAAACGTATGTAGGTGTTGAGATTTACACCGCAATAGACCCATTTTCCCTTTATTTATTCGTTTATTATCCAAAATTTTGATTTAAAAATATTTATACATAATAAATGTGGAATAATGTATGAATATACACACACATACACACACATGCACACACACTCACACACACACACATACATACATGTGTTAAAAACAAGTAAGGCAATCTTATGGGATTTGAAATCTAAAGTTACTAATAATGAGTTTAGTTTTAATTAAGAAATGTTTGAAATTAAATATGAAGTTTATTACACAAGATCCATCTTGTGATACATACATACAAAAGTACATATGTACGTACTTACATACAGACATATGTACATATATACATACATACATACATACATACATATATATATATATATTAGAATTCAAAATTAAACGTTTGATTATGCTTTTCGTTTAGAATGGGAATACCAAACTTTATAGTTGAAAAGAAATGAAGAATTTAGAATTTAGATAAAGTTCCATTTATAAATTCTAGATCGAAGGAAATATTTTTTTCAAACAATGATAAAAATAATTATACTCGAAATATCAACCATTTAACAAAAAGAATTAATTTTCAAGGTGAAAGTTAATTAATTGTCATCAATAGTCTATTTAGATTTATGTATGTAAATATTATAAAATAGATCTCAATCAGAATTATTAATTTTTTTACAAACTTTTGGTGCATTAGAAACGGAATTGGACAAGTTAAGCATGAGTAAATTCATGATAGAGCATTCACACAAAAGAAGCAACAAATTAAAAGGGAAAAAGGATTGACAAAATCATATCAGTAATAAAGAACATATTTTGAGATGAGATAAAGAGAAAAATAGATCTGAATCAAATCAACTTGATTAACATACTTTTAATAGAGATAGAGATAAAGGGATTTGAGAAACCTGTTACAAGATGAACTATAAAACAACACATGAATCATATGTGGTCCAAACATAAGGTAACATAAATAAATTAAATTAGGTAAGTACATATACATATTGTCAAAAATCACACCTTGAATGAAGTTATTCCCCTTAGATCTCTAAGATCCACACCCAATCCTTGCAAGAGATGGATGGACCACTTATGTTTCATTATTATTTTATGCTTACATTTAATTTGGAGTTGATTTTTTTTGAAATCTTTATTTTTTCCTACCATGGAAGATTAGGAGGAGAGAAGAGAGAAAAATGAATGAAAAAGAATGAATGTCTATAGGAATTGACTTAGGAGATTTGTGTTAATTGAAAGAATGAAACATTTTCCTTCTTTAGTTAAAACTTAAAAATTTCCCTATTCAATTTCTTTAATTATCTTTCTCTCCACTCCTCTCTTTTCACGTGGTATGACTAAAACCACATGCCATCAGATGCCATAAAATTTCCATAAATCCCTTCATGCAATTATCCTTTATTTAAACTCATTTGAAATTAAGCCAATCAAATATCGATGCAAGAAAATATAACTTTTATAAATGCATTTAAATAATTACAAACAACTCTCAAACATCAATTAAATTAAATATTAATTAATATTTCTTAAATATTAATTAATTTAAAACATTTAATAAATCGATTAAATCATGTGGTTTTCGGAGGATTCATCATTATGATTGTGCGACTCAAAAGTGTAAATTCAGTCAGCGATTAATACAAACAATTTGAATATTAACTTTTGCACATCACCTTAGCTAGTGGTGTAACATTTTGGCTGAATTTATCGCTTATACATCTTTTTGATAAAATTAAATTTTACTTATTATAAGCGATGCATGGTAGTGATGATTATTTGCACCAATTCTCTTCATCAAAACTACAACACATCATGACTTATGGAATTTGGTTTTGATCAAAATTCCAACATCGTCCATATTCAGCATTATAAGTGCAAATACAAAATTCATGGTTCAATAATAATAATTATTATTAACCATACTGCTCTGGCCAGAGACTTTGACTTTGAGCTGAATTAAGTTGACCCCATGATACTAATCCTATAAAACCGAGGAGACGAATTCTCTCTTGAATAGTGTTTCAATTTCAATTCTTCCACTTGACCCAACTACAGTCATTCAATAGATGACGTGCCATGATCTAACGATAATCAAAATGAAGTTTCCATATTGAAGCTGGACAGTATTCTCAAGTCGAGGGAACTGTGTAAAATTATCGCATTGGTATTTGCTGTTTGATCTTAGTTATATTAACTAATAGAAAACCATCAAAGGAGTCATTCCATAGTTATCTAATAACTATCAGTACACAACCCTTTGGTTCCTACAGCAGGCATGAGTAACACACTGCCTAATGTTTAAAGTATGTTACGTACTCTAGTCTCAATAGATGTATTGGTATCTAGTCTTGATACATCTTAACTAGGAATATTTAAAACGATATGTTTATTTTATTATGATAAATCACCATGATTACAACATAATGCAACTACTATCACAAAACATACCATTAATGGATTTACTATATTTAATATACTTTTAACTAAATAAATAATTGATATAACACATTATATCAAGTATATAATAGAAAAAAACACCTTTTATTTTAAACAAGATTGGTTATTGAGTTAGACATATATAATAAATTATATAATTACCCTTAGAGCATACCCTTTAGCTCTATCAATCTTTCACTTGCAATTGAGGGTCAATTATGGAATCCTATTCCAACTTCGTCGATCGGTTTTCTAAAAAAAAATCACGTCAGTCCCTCACTGAATGAGGACATTATGTTGTTTTCATTATCTACTATATCAATCAACTTTCTCTGATGCTGATAAACTGCATTTATAATGTGGAACTATTTGGAGTATATCACTTGGCTTCTAGTGAGCTTTAGGTTCTTTTATGAACTATATCGCGACATATTTATCATATAACAATATCATGGGATTCTCAACATTTGGAGTCACCCTTAGTAACACCCCTAATTTTTGATAAAATTATTCATGAGATTTAATTAGATAAATTAAATAGAATAATGTAAATGTTAAGTGATAAGGGGATTGAGATATGAATATAATTAAGGTTGTGCTCATTTAATTAATTAAACGGGCTTAAAGTTAATTAGTTTGCATAAGGGAATATTGGGAATTAGCCACGCATAACCCCTTAACCTTATATATTCTCGTTCCTCATTTTCATTTTCTCGTTCACGTCATTTGGTAAACAAAAAATAAAAACGTAAGGGGAGCCGGCCATAATCAAAGAGAAAAGAGAAGAGAAATCAAACAAAAGCTAAGGATTAAAGCTAGAGGAATAAATCTCAATCTCAATCCAATCTCCTTATCTTAATCAAGGTGAATAATAATTCATTCCATCTCTATTTTGTTTTATAATCATATGTTTTTGGATTTAAGGGTAAATTTGTTCTTATGAAGAATTGGATGATGATATGCTTGAATTACAATTTGTTTAATTTAACATGAATGTTTAAATAAGATTATATGCCATTTTAGGGAAAAACCAGTTGATATTGATGTTTAAATTCCATGGAAAATTTTTATGTTGTGTAAAACATGATTTTGGAGTTGGGTTTTAATATTGATAATTTTCCAAGTTATGGAAAGATTACTATGAATTTCCAAAGGAAAATATGATAAAATTGGCCTTTAATTTAATTATGATTATTTCAGAGAGAAATTGGGTCTGAAATTTTGATATGTTAGATAACATGAATTTCTAGAATTTTTAGGGATTTTTCCTAATTGATTTGCTATGCAAATTAAATTATTTTAAAAGAGGGACTTCTTTGCAATATTGGTTTTGCTTAATGGAAGGGCTTATTTGCTAACTTAATCATGGTTTAGATCTGAAATTAGCGGCAGTTATTGTAGTAAAGAATTTGAAATTTTAAGGCAACCAATCTTATGTTTACACATGGCAGGTTAGTTAGAAAGTGTTTGCCTTAATTGGCATTAATCAGTTTTTACCCAGAAAAGTTGGTTCTGCCTTCTTTAGAAGTACCTTTTGACTTAGAGTTTCCGCCTTCAATCAAGTCGAAACCCCACTAAGCCGAAACCAATATACAAGGTATCACTTAGATGATACGTAGTTGATTGGAGAAAGGTGAAAGGCGAAAGGCATGGTGTTGAAAGCATAGCTTCCGATAGGGTCGATACCTTTTTGTTTTTTTAAAAGTGAAGCGCCTACCCTTGTTTTAATTAAAGCCTTAGAAGGAGTCAGAGCATATGTTTTCAAAAGAGGTTTTCTAAATGCTTTCGAAGAGGTTTCCATTAACTTATGTATTAAAGAATAAGCTTTCGTATTGGTTTCTTTACTTATAAAATAATGCTTTCGAAAGAAGGGGTTCCGACCTAGTTGAATCCCTGTTGTCATTCTTCAACCTTTCGAGTGTATTGAAATCATCAATGCTTTCAAAAGATAGTGCTTGTTTTAAAGATGTTTTGAGCAACATCCTAAATGCTTTCCAAAGGGTCCAAGGGTTTCGAAGGAAATGACTTCAAAAGGGGGTTTCGATGCTATCCTTTAATGTTTTGTTTACATGATTTGAAGCTTTCGAAAGGGATGGTGCCAACACCATTAAGTTTTCCCCAATACTTTTATATGATAATGAATGGTTTCGAAAGAGATACTTTCATTTAGATTCGCTTGACCTAGATGATATTTTTGTATAAACCCAATGGTTTCGAAAGGGGGACTTTCAATGATTTTGAAAGGGATACTTCCAAAGGTTTCGAAAGGGGTACTTTCAATGGTTTTGAAGCTATGCTTTTAAGTGTTATTAAGTAATACTTTAATACGTTCGAAAGGTTTCGAAAGAGAAATTTTAAAGTGTTTCGAGAGGTAGGGGCCTAATGTTTTGAAAAGAGATTTATATGCTTTCGAAGGAGGTTATCCAGTAAAGTCGAAAGCAAGGTTTTCAAGGTTTCAACAACCTTAGTTTCAAAGCAAATAACCCAATCTCATTTTTGAAAGAAAACCATGGCATAAATATATATAAAGTATTTTGAAAAGGAGCTTTTGAAGATGTTTTCTTTGATTAAAGGTTAAAGGGATTAACCAAGTTATTGTGTATGCTTCTTCATATATGTATATATTTACATTATAATGGACCCATAATCGTATTTTGGGGAAGGGAAGAATAACCAGCTATGTGGACCCAGTAGCGAATATAAATTAAGTTAACTCTTGAATGAGTAGAATTGCATCTAGGAGGCCAGAAAGACTAGAATATAGGATGTTAAAATATTAAAGGAAAAGATGTTGGCAGGGGCCAATAGGTTCTTAATAAGCCCATGAAAACTGTGTATAGGATAAGATATTGGCCGGTGCCAATATGTTCATAGTAAGCTCATGAAAACTATGTATAAATGAAGATGTCAGAAAGATAGGTTCATAGTTAGCCCATGAAATCTATGGTTTGATATTAGCAAGGGCCAATAGGTTTGTAGTTAGCCCATGAAAACTATGATGAAGATATTGACATATGTCAATAGGTTCCCAGTTAGCCCATGAAAACTAGGATAAGAAATGAAGATTTTGGAGTAACCAATAGGTTCCTAGTCTGCTCATGAAAACTAGGATAAGTGTAAAGATATTGGAGTTACCAATAGGTTCATAGTGATCCCATGAAAACTATGCAATTGGACAGGGTGTCCTTAAACATTTTACCGAAGCCCGTGAAAACTAATAGGTTAATAGTAATCCTAGAAATTATAATTGAGACAGATGGTCAGAATGAATGGGGATGGGAAATCCAGAATTGATTCATTGTTTTGCATATCATCATATCATATTGTTTTGAAATGTTTTAACCTTTGTGGATGCAGGAGCATAGTATATGGTTTTATAAAGGTTTTAAGATACTAGTGAGGGGAAAACCCGTCCCGCTAAGCGGCGTGGTCTCACTAGATATCTAAATGGTTTGAGATGGTAGATTATTATTCATACCATGCTTTATGTTGGACTCGAAGTTTATGTTATCCCCTTAAAATCTCGGGTACTCAATTGATTTTGAGTAGTTTGAGAGTTGAGGTTTTCAGGCACCTCTTAGATGAATATAGCTTCCGAAGACGTGCAGGAGGCATGATAGCTATCTAGAGTTCTCTTTTATTTTGATTCCGCTGTGTTGTTATTGTAGAGGCAAAGTTTCTAAATTGCATATGTATATACTCTGATCATCCAAGAGGGCATCTTCATATGTCGCTCTTGGCATATGTTGTAATAAATATACTTTCTCTAAACGTAGTTGACGATTATGGGATTATGTAAAGAATTTGAAATGTTTTGAATTGGAATGTGGAATTTGTTTTATGTTTTAAATTTTTTTCATATTCATGTGTTTCTATGTATTAATGAATCTAACATTGCCGTATTTGGTCGTCGAGGATTAATAACTATGGATGACTGCAGCATTCATAGCCATTAGTTTTGGGCCTCCAAGTAGGGGATGTTACAAGTTGGTATCAGAGCATAGGTTTATGAAAACTTGAATGAAAAGTTAAACCTAAAAGAATTTTCATAACATAATCCAATGAATCAGAAATCTGAGGGTTAACGCTATAGTAACGTACTTGTATTTGATATATATACACACACACACTTATTCCCCTCTCTCTTAGACCATTCTTCTGTATTTTACTAAGGCTCGTATGCATATTTACGAGAATGAAGATATGGAAGCAAGAAACGGAAGAGAAAATCTCGGTGGAGGAAGCACCACAGCTAATGGAAATGCTCGACCTAATACCAGGAGGAATCAAGGTCAACAGGCTAATGCTAACCAAAATGCTGATGCCAATGTAGGTGCTGGAAATCCACCAGTAGATATAGGGGCGATGTATCAGTTCTTCGTCATTGTGATGCAAGCAGGAGCTACTGCTGGAGTTGCTGGAAATGTTGGAGGAGCTAATCCTGTGGCTCCGATTAGGAATAATTATGCTAAGCTGAGCAGAGATTACACCAGTATTGGTGGAAAACCGTTTGTGGGAGCGGAGGATGTCATAGAGTTAGAGAATTGGCTATTGCATTGTGAGCGTATTTTTTCCGATTTGGGTTTAGATGATGCACAGAAGAGAAGGTTGGCCTCTACGTAGTTGCAGGGGTCAGCACTTCATTGGTGGAATATTGTTACTACCGGAGTTCCGGAGGAAGAGTTGACATAGGCTAAGTTCAGAAGGAGATTTGAACAAAGGTTTTTATCTAAGGTTGCTAAGTCAGCATTGATGAGAAATTTTATGGATTTAGTTCAGGGAGAGATGTCAATTATCGAGTATGCAACTAAGTTTGATGAGCTGTCTCGTTATGGATATGCTACTATGGACGCTGACATCAAGAGAAATGAGAGGTTCATTCGGGGATTGAGACCTGAGCTTACTAGGGCGACCCTGGAATATATCCGTTATCCGTGTAATGTGGTTGTGGAGATGGCAATTCGCCATAAGGAGATGTTTGTTGTTTTTTCTAGAGAGAAGCCAGTTGAAATCCAGAGTTCTCAAGGAAAGAAGAGAAAGTTCTTTAAGAAGAAGGGAGCCCAGAAGGGAGATGCTGCCAAGAAAGAAAAGGCAGATTTAGTTTGCTACAAATGTGATAAGAAGGGTCATCATGCAAATGAGTGCCGGTCAGGAAAGGCGAAGAAGGCTACAGACAAGAAGAATATGAAGTGCTTTAACTGTGACTAAGTTGGGCATTATAAGAACTAGTGTCCAGAGCCAGTTAGGGCGGATAAGGGAAAGGTCTTTGCTGTTGGATCATCAGCTAAGCCAACTGCAACTGATAAAGGAAAGACTGTGATGGAAGGTACTTTTTTGATTCAGAGTATACGAGTTAGGATACTATTTGATACCGGTGCATCGCATTCATTTATATTCCAGTGTTTGGTTAATAGGTTATGCTTAGAACTCACATACCTTATTACTTCCTTATGGGTTGCGAATCCAATAGGAGGGTATGCAACTCTGGGGATGAGATGTAACCAGTTAGAACTTGATTTGTTAGGTCATAAGTTTGCATGCAGTTTGTATGTTTTCGATTTCGTAGATTTTGGAATCATTTTGGGTATGGATTGGTTGAGAGGGTATAAGGCCAGGATATTTTGCCAGGATGGGGAGATATCACTAAGACATCCTGATAGTCATAACCGAATTATATTCTCAGTAGAGAATTTTGACTGGAGTAGTTATGCTTTGTTAAGTGCAATGGAAGTGGGAGAAGAGTTAAGACAGGTTCGAGTAGCAAGAGATTTTGCAAAAAATTTTGAGCCTGTCACAGGACTACCACCGAAACGAGCTATTGAGTTTCGGATAGATCTTATGCCAGGAGCTAAACCTGTTAGTAGACCACCTAGCAGGATGACACTGACTGAGATGAAGGAATTGAAGGTGCAGCTAGTAGATCTAGAAGGAAGGAATTTTATTAGACCAAGCAGTTCGCCCTAGGGAGCAGTCGAGGTATTCGTGAAGAAACCAGATAGGTCGTTAAGGATGTGCATCGACTATCGTAAGTTGAATGAAAGGACGATAAAGAATAATTATTCTTGCCGAGAATTAATGATCTATTTGATCAGTTGAGTGGAGCCAGAGTGTTTTCCTAGTTGGATTTGGCGACAAGTTTCCATCAGTTTAGAGTGGCAGAGGACAGTATTCCTTTGACAGCATTTCGGACTAGGTATGGTTCGTATGAGTGGTTAGTAATGCCATTCTGGTTAACGAATGCACCTGCTTTCTTTATAGACTAGTGCGTAGCCCGTGCTATGCACACGGGTAGATGCGGAAGGTTGACATTTTTGTTCATGTTTAATGTATCTCCTTCTTACATCAATGAGAGTTTTATTATTTTTCTGAAGTTATATTTGCTCAAAGTACTCTAGTATTTTTCAGTTCGTGGGATCAAAGCATGTTTGTAAATTTGTACCAGTAAACATGTCAAAATTTATTTGGGAAGAAATTTAGTTTTAAGACCAGCTACATACTTGGAAATATTAGGAAAATGATTATTTTAAAAAAATGCGATGATTACCATTGTATAATATTTAATTCAAATGGTTGATCATGAATGCATAGAATTTTTGTAAAAGCATAAAGGTGGAAATAATTAGATCTTAGTGTGAAATGAGTAAACAGTTACATATATGCACAAATTGAATTAGATGTTGGAAGTTTTCATAAAATTGCTTAAATTGATTGCCGCCACGAAGGAGGGGTTCAGGAAGGTGGCAACCCTCCTAGGTGGGGGTGCAGGGGCAACGCCTCCGTTGATGGTGGTCGACCACCAACAAACGCCTTCCCCCTACATATACTGGCAGCCTTCGTTTTCGAAAAAGAAAAAAAAAGTTTTTTTGTTTTCGACATCAATAACTCTATTAGCATCATCTGATCAAATTCGAGTGTTCTTCTGATTTGTGCAAAAGTAATCATAACTTGCACAAAACACCCCCCCGTATTCGAAATGAATGTTTTTTGAAAGCCTCTGCGATATGAGAATTGAGAAAAAATTCTTGAAAGAAAGCGATTCAATCGTGGCCTGGAGTGATATATCTATATAATACTACAACATTAGATTGTAGATTGAATCATTCAACGAAAGAAAAGTTATTGGTTACTAAATATTTGCAACGCAGTAAATATTTCTTCCTAAAATGCAACCTAATTGAGTACGGCAATCATCTCAGTTCTTTGTGGTACAAAGACAGATACATTACTGGATGTAATTTTAAGAAAATGTTCAAAATGATAAAATATGATATTAGGAAAATGTTGATAAAGCTTGTTAATGAGAATCCCATTTTGACATATAGGACAACCTTCAGTAGAACTATAAAGTAATAGGTTCAGTTGTACATAAAAAAATGTATTAGCCTATATAGGTCATTGTATAAATGTACGTTGAACAAAGTAAAAATATTTTGAGATAGGAAAGTACACTACTATTTTTTTAACAGCAGTTACAACCAAACTCAAATAAATTTACGAACCAATAAAAAACACACAAATAGGGTAGACAGTACAAAGAGGGGAGAACTATACTGAACTAAAATTACAAACTGTAACAAAATCACAGAGCGGATTAGGTCAGGGTTGGAAAGTTGGTCGGAATAAGCAGCACAACACCATAGTAATTTGTCTTCGTACTGTCTTCGTCGTTTTTTTCCGAAGGTCATATTTGAATGACCGTTTTATGTTTCTCTACAATGCATGCCTCGCTTTTGCTTCTACAGGTAAACCAAGTGCCGGTTTTATCACCATAACTCATAGTAGCTTGTACAGGTAAACCAAGTGACAATCTGAACTTATTTCCTACCGATCCCTCCAGGACCTCACTTCGACATTCTGGGCTTCAATAAACTTCAACGTGGATAATCAAAAAATTCATTATATTCAAAGACTTAAGATTTAGTGACCATCGGTGAAAAATAAATATATGTATAGAATTTAATCAACTACATCAATAGAAGGATATTTGGTAATATTACTGTAATCAACTACATCAATAAAGTTTAATCTAGTTATTGTTTCAAAATTGCAGTTAAATTCATGTTAAAGACAGTTTGTTGGCCCAAAATTCACCACAAAATGAGGACTTGCATGATCAGGTAAATGAAAACAATATGAACCAAACCTACGTAAAATACTTTCAATGCAAATGAAATCCTTTGAGCTTGGTTTTTGTATTCCAATGCAAAATTATTTAGCGTAAAGAAATGGTGACATGAAAATAAAATAATTGCTTTTGGCAGTATAAAGGCTGAACATTACCCCAAGTAGCTCTAAGAAGCATGTGTAGGAAATGTTGGAAGCTGATTAGGAGTTGTGTTTTTAAACCAATACCAAAGACCTGTATTGTTGTTTGCTCTAATTCACTAACTTAATACTTCAAAAAAATCAAATTGTAAGATAACTGTGAAGGATAGTATAGCTAAACTGTACATGAATGACCTAACAAACGGATAATTATGATATATATATAAAGATTTGAACAAAGAAAAAGTACAGTTCAAAAATTAAAATTTTAAATTGGCATGATGTGAAAATAGATGATGCATAGCAAACCGTGGCACTGGTTAATGCTTCAAAAATAATTTGCTTAATACTGATTCACAGTTGAATATAATGCTGTAGACAGGGACGTAACTATGTTGAGGGTAGGGTGGGCAACTGCCCAACCCAAAAAATTAAAAATATAATAACAAAAAATAACAAAAGCATTATCTCTTCACCTTAGTATGTAAAACCCTAATTCCACTCATGTATGTTCTCTATTTATGCAATGAGTTATTTTAAATTTGCTTATGATTCCCAGTTAGCTACTACAACATAGAAATTGCACCCATTAAATGACTTATTGATAAATGATTAAGAGATTGCTATTTAAATTCGCTACATTATCCCCAATTTGTTACTAAATTTTTCTCCGATTTATTGTTAAAATTTCTTATATGAATTCAAATTTGTTGTTTATTATAGGTTTGTTGTGATTGCTTAGTGTAACAATTCAATGTTTAAACTTATTCAACAATGAAACAGTTGGATTAAATTAGCAATTATACTTAATTGTTTAACTGAAATAAGTGTAATATTTGTTGTCCATCCCAAACCAAATTCCTAGTTACGTCACTGGCTGTAGAAATGAAATAAAGAAATTCATCTTTGTTAAATAAACTCCCACCATGATTATTATGCATAATATGTGAAAAAAACTCCACGATTCAATAAAATTTCAAAATACCTAACCATCCTGATGTATCAGTTCCAACAGTATCCTTAAAAAAAATCCAACTCTAAATCATTCCCTCCCTGTTTAATCCACCTGCAACATAGGAAGCTCGGTATGTAGCATTGAAAGTACATAGCCTCACTTTGGCAAAAAACATGGATTTATTTAATCAACATACGAATCGGTTTTCAGCTTCAGGACAATATATAAATTTACGCTAGTTATTTAACTCCCTGTAAATTGTCCATGGAAATGATATTACTAATTTTTTTCCATAGTGTCCACAAACACTGCATATATTGTAATAAAGTTCATACTTTCAGCTTCCTTTTTTCATTCTCATCATGTTATACATAGATCTAATACTGCATCATTGTCATCGTTTTGCTTTAAGGATTATTATTGATACTTAAAAAAAAGTATGATGATTCAAAACTATAATGAAGATAGAAAATTAGAAATTAAATTAGCACTATTGCAAGTATAATATTTTAGTTTCGTAGGAAGTAAGAGCATATAGTACAGGAAAAACAATCAAGAGCTCCTAGATCATAAATTCGGTGTCTTTGAATTTCTTTGCAACATTTCGTTGCTAATTTTGCTACTAGTAGGGATATCTTTTCTCTAAAGCAGATTAAATTGCTCGATAATATGCTATTTTAAGGAATTCATCGCCTTTTTGTCTTCAAAATTGTAGATTTATCACTCAACATGACTGAATATTAACAGAGAATTTCTTGTTCACATGATTCAAATCTATCATGACAACCAA
The DNA here is from genome assembly GCA_030737815.1 of Allium fistulosum. NCBI lineage: Eukaryota > Viridiplantae > Streptophyta > Magnoliopsida > Asparagales > Amaryllidaceae > Allium > Allium fistulosum. The sequence continues at coordinate 367,631,211 of CM060902.1, read as the reverse complement.
GTCAAAATACTTGATGTTAAAAAGACAGTTGTTTGTACACTTCCAAGTATGATAATTGTTCAATGGATAACACGATGTAATAATTAATCTTGCCTTAACTCTATTAATGAAAATATTAGATATACAGAGATTCTTTGTTACCTTATATTACCACACTAATTATGCTTTGCATCCATAATGCTAGGGATGGTCTACTGACTCACAAAATCAGGCACAAACTGGCTTAAATATTAAACTCCTCCTGTTGGAAAAAAAACGTTTGAAAACTGAAATTCACACATTAATTTAGTTGAAGGGCAAAAAAAGTAAACTACTATGATAATAGACTTGTGAATTTATGGACCGTTGCACTTTTCATCAACCAGCTTAAAGAATTGACAAAATCCCACTCAAGTTGTTCGCTTCTCATTTGAGTACTGTTATTATTTAGCCGCAACAATTTAACTTGGTACATTCGACTTCCTAGTACGAATATAGATAGGAAATACATGAATAGTACATAGTTTGTTCATAGTTAGTTGCATCCAAATAAAGTTTAAATGCATTTAAACATCAACCTCGTGACCATCAATTAACCAGTTAAAACAATAGCAAGATATACATGGAACTTTCTATGTTTTTAGTAGTAGAGAGTAATAATACATACAAATATCATTCTACCTTCAGTATTTGAAATGAATCAAATCTAAAAACTATGGAGTAAAACATGAACAAACTGTCCATTGAAAGTCAAAGCAATTAATGTGAGATTCATAATAACGTAGTACGAAATCACAGAAATAGGTAAATCAGACGAAGTGAAGAAAAATCACAAAAATTTCTACCTTGAAAAGGAAGAGATGTGATTTCCATGATGAGTTGAAAAGGCTTGATTACCAGTAATGGAGAAGAAGAAGGCACCTCCATTGAAATGATTGCAACTGCCGCCTCCATCAGAGTGATTGCAGTTTTTCCTCCATAAAAATTTTATGTGTAGCTGAGGTCGATTATGGCTACGTTATTTTGATTATCACCATAGAAATGGATTTCCTCCATCAGTAACCCATAAATCTGTGGATTACAAATGGTACAGGGGAAATATGAACGGTTACGCAAAAATGAACATGAAATATATCAAGTATGTAACACACATGCAGATGTCTTGAGTATTAAAATATTGAAAATTGAAAAGGACGTGTGCAAAAGAGAACACGTGTCAAAAAATTAAAGTGCTGGTTTCTACTTTCCTATTAAAATAATAGATTTGATGAACCGAGTCTTCCGAGAGTATTTGGATAGATTCGTGTTGGTGTTTATAGATGACATTTTGGTATACTCTAAGGATGAAAGGGTGCATGAAGATCATCTTAGAGTTGTGCTTAAGACGCTGAGGCATCATCAGCTAAAGGCGAAGTTTTCTAAGTGTCATTTTTGGAAGAAAGAGGTTAAGTTTCTTGGTCACGTGGTTTCAGAGATAGGGTTATCAGTCGATCCAGATAAGATCGAAGCTGTTAATAATTGGAAGAGACCAGAGACGGTGACTGAGATCAGAAGTTTTCTTGGACTTGCTGGCTATTACCGGAGATTTATTAAGGATTTCTCACGGATAGCGGCACTTTTGACTAAGCTAACCAGGAAGGAGGTGAAGTTTGTCTGGTCCGACAAATGTGAGGAAGGATTCCTTAAGTTAAAGCATTTGTTGACCAATGCACCAGTGTTAGTAGTTCCAAATGGAAACCAAGGGTTGGTGGTGTATACCGATGCATGTGGGACTAGATTGGGAGTTGTGTTGATGCAGAATGGTAAAGTGATTGACTACGTTTCACGACAGCTTAGACCGCGTGAAGTGAGATATCCTACTCATGATCTAGAGTTAGCTGCGGTGATCTTCGCATTGAAGATTTGGAAGAATTATCACTTGGGGGAGAGATTTGAGCTATACACAGATCATAAGTCCTTAAGGTACTTATTCTCTTAGAAGGAGCTGAATATGAGATAGTAGAGGTGGCTAGAGTTTTTGGCTGCTTATGATTTTGGTATAGAGTATACTCATGGGAAAGGTAATAAAGTAGCAGATGCTCTTAGCAGAAGACACCAGAATGTGGTGTTGGCTATGTTGGCAGAATGGAAGGATCTAGAAGCTTTGGCCAGTTCTGGTGTGCAGTGAAGATCGACTGCTAGTTCTAGTAAGAGTACCGCCATGTTGTCCTGTTTAGAAGTTCGACCAGTATTGATCAAAAGGATAGCTTCTAAGCAGAAGAAGGATCCGTTATTAGCCAAGAGGATTATAAGGCTTGAGGTTGGATCAGAGATCAATAATCTAAAAGATTTTAGTCTTGACAAGAGGGAATGGTTGAGAAAGAAGGGACGGTTGTGTGTTTCGAATGTTGAGGAGTTAAGGAAAGAAGTTCTTGGTGTCATCGATCCAAGTTTACGATTCATCCTGGAGCGACCAAGATATACCAAGATATGAAGAGGAGCTTCTATTGGGAAGGTATGAAGGGATGTTGGCTTGTGGGTTAGGCAGTGCACAAACTGTCAATAAGTAAAAGCCGAACATCAGAAGCCGAGTGGGTTGCTTTAGCCTTTAGAGATTCTATTTTGGAAATGGGATTCGATATCCATGGATTTTACAGACGGGTTGCCAAGCTCAAATAGAGGTAATGAAAGTATATGGGTTATAGTGGACAGGTTGACCAATAGTGCCTATTTCATTCCAGTTAAGTCAACCAGGACGACACCTGTTTTAGTTAAGTTGTTCATGAAGAACACTACATGGAGTTCCTAGTAGCATAGTCAGTGATAGAGATGCTTTGTTCACTTTCAAATTCTGGAAGAGTTTACAGGATATGTTAGGCACTAAGCTCAAGATGAGTATTGTATATCACCCTCAGACGGATGGACATACAGAGAGAGTCAACAAGGTACTCGAGGATTTGTTGAGAGATTGTGTGTTGGATTTTGGTGGATCTTGGGAGGATCACATACATTTGGTTGATTTTTCCTATTATAACAGTTACCAGACTAGTATAGGAATGACGCCTTTTGAAGCTTTGTATGGAAGGCCATGCAAATCACCAGCGTATTGGTTGGAGACTGCAGACAGATTGGTCTTAGGTCCAGATTTGGTTAAGGAGGCATCAGAGAAGATTGAGTTGATCCGAGAAAGAATGAAGGAAGCTCAATCCAGATAAAAGAGTTATGCAGATAAAAGGCGTAAAGACCTAAAGTTCTCAGTTGGAGGCACAGTTTTCATTAAGGTATCAACGATAAAGGGCGTGGCACGGTTCAGAAAGTCAAGGAAACTGGCACTGAGATATGTTAGTCCATTCCAGATTACAGAGAGGATTGGATAGTTCGCACACAGAGTAGAGTTGCCGAGCAGTATGACAGGTGTCCATAATGTATTTCATGTGTCTCATCTTCGCAAGTTTGTGCATGATCCAGAGACTACTATTCCTCCGACAGGGTTGGAAGACTCAGTAGTAGAACCTGATTTAACTTTTGTTAAACAACCAGTTCGGGTTGTAGCAAGAGATGAGAAAAGATTAAGGAACAAGATAGTCAAGTTGGTGAAAGTTCATGGAGCAACAACGAGAAGGACTGTACTTGGGAGACAGAGGACAGGATTCGAGATACTTATCCTAATCTGCTTTGAGGGTATGTCTATATTAGATTTATATAGATAACTCCTAATCGGCTAGACTAGTATGGTTGTTAGGAGTCGTTACAGATGATTGCTACGTTTAGTATTTAGTCCTTACTAAATTTCGAGAACGAAATTCTATAAGGAGGGGAGCCTGTAACACCCTAATTTTTGAAAACATTATTCAGGAGATTTAATTAGATAAATTAAATAGAATAATATAAATGTTAAGTGATAAGTGGAATGAGATATGAATATAAAGAAGGCCGTGCTCAATTTAATTAATTAAATGGGCTTAAAGTTAATTAGTTTGTATAAGGGAATATTGGGAATTAGCCGCACATAACTCTTATCCTTATATATTCTCGTTCCTCATTTTCATTTTCACCTTCATATCATTTGGTAAATAAAAAATAAAAACGTAAGGAGAGCCGGCCATAATCAAAGAGAAAAGAGAAGAGAAATCAAAGAAAAGCTAAAGATTAAAGCTAGGGCAATAAATCTCAATCTCAATCCAATCTCCTTATCTTAATCAAGGTGAATAATAATTCATTCCATCTCTATTTTGTTTTATAATCATATGTTTTCAGATTTAAGGGTAAATTCATTTTTATGATGAATTGGATGATGATATGCTTGAATTGCAATTTGTTTGATTTAAACATGAATGTTTAAATAAGATTATATGCAATTTTTGAGCAAAACCGATTGATATTGATGTTTAAATTCCATGGAAAAATTTTATGTTGTGTAAAACATGATTTTGGAGTTGGGTTTTAATTTTGATAATTTTCCAAGTTATGGAAAGATTACTGTGAATTTTCAAAGGAAAATATGATAAAATTGGGTTTAAATTTAATTATGATTATTTCAGGGAGAAATTGGGTCTAAAATTTTGATATTTTAGATAACATGAATTTCTGGAATTTTTAGGGATTTTTCCTATATGATTTGCTATGCAAATTAAATTATTTCAGAAGAGGGTCTTCTTTGCAATATTGGTTTTGCTTAACGGAAGGGCTTATTTGCTAACTTAACCATGGTTTAGATCTGAAATTAGCGGCAGTTATTGTAGTAAATGATTTGGGAAGGGATACTTCCAAAGGTGTCGAAAGAGGTACTTTCAATGGTTTCGAAGCTACGATTTTAAGTGTTATTAAGTAATACTTTAATACGTTCAAAAGGTTTTGAAAGAGAAGTTTTAAAGTATTTCGAGAGATAGGGTCCTAATGTTTTGAATAGAAATTTATATGCTTTCGAAGGAGGTTATCCAATGAAGTCGAAAGCATGGTTTTGAAGGTTTCGACAGCCTTAGTTTTCAAAGCAAATAACCCAATCTCATTTTTGAAAGAAAACCATGGCATAAATATATATACAAAGTATTTTGAAAATGAGTTTTTGAAGAAATTTTCTTTGATTAAAAGGTTAAATGGATTAACCAAGTTATTGTGTATGCTTCTTTATATATGTATATACTCACATTATAATGGACCCATAACTTTATTTTAGGGAAGGGAAGAATAACCAGCTAGGTGGACCCAAAAGTGAATATAAATTAAGTTAACTCCTGAATGAGTAGAATTGCATCTAGGAGGTCAGGAGGGCCAGAAACAGGATGCTAGAATATTAAAGAAAAAGATATTGGCAAGGTTTAATAGGTTCTCAGTAAGCCCATGAAAACTGTGTATAGGATAAGATATTGGCAGGGGGTTCATAGTAAGCCCATGAAAACTATGTATAAATGAAGATGTCAGAAAGACAGGTTCATAGTTAGCCCATGAAAACTATGATTTTATATTGATAAGGGTCAATAGGTTTGTAGTTAGCCCTTGAAAACTATGATTAAGATATTGACAGATGTCAATAGGTTCCTAGTCAGCCCATGAAAACTAGGATAAGAAGATATTGGAGTTACCAAAAGGTTCCTAGTCAGCTCATGAAAACTAAGATAAGTGTAAAGATATTGGAGTTACCAATAGGTTCATAGTGATCCCATGAAAACTATGCAATTGGACAGAGAGTCCTAAAACATTTTACCGATTATTATTAAGTCCATGAAAACTAATAGGTTAATAGTAATGCTAGAAACTATAATTAAGACAGATAGTCAGAATGAATGGGGATAGAAATCCAGAATTGATTCATTGTTTCGCATATCATCATATCATATTGTTTTGAATTGTTTTAAACATTGTGGATGCAGGAGCATAGTATATGGTTTTATAAAGGTTTTAAGATACTAGTGAGGGGAAAACCCATTCCGCTAAATGGCGTGGTCTCACTAGATATCTAAATAGTTTGAGATGGTAGATTATTATTCATACCAGGCTTTATGTCTGACTCGAAGTTTATGTTTTCCCTTTAAACTCTTGGGTACTCAATTGATTTTGAGTAGTGTGAAGACCCAAATAATTGAGATAAGAATAATTTTAATAAAATGATAAAGATAGACTTTTTATAGTAATTAAAAATAAATAATAAGAAGGAAATGGTATTTCAGAGGGAAGAGGAAATATAACTGAGTGTATATATGGGTTATACATTACCATATGTTATATTTTTATACCCAGAAAGAATAAACATAAAGTAATAAGGAAAGAACACCATGGTAATTAAATATATGAATACATTTATATATCAAGAGAAAACAGATAGCTTGAGATATTAACAAAGGGTTAATTGATAAAAGGATATACATGTATACATTACAGTTTAGCATAAAGAAAATAAAATAATTCAGTAAAGAGAAAATTGTTTTCAACAATTAAGTAATAAGGAGAAAATGATATATTCTTTGGTAAATTAAAATTCCTAAAAACTAGTTTAATATTAGTTGTGCCTAAGCGCAATTTTGAAATAAATCAAGAGTAAACAAATAGGCTGAGATATAGCTAGGAATGGGAAATAACTCAAGTAGAATGAAAGGTATTGTAAAAAAAATAAAAATACGCCACACAAAAATAATATACAAGTGAAACATGCAAATTGCATGCACACATGAAAAGCAATGGATAACTGCTTTTACCAGAAATAGAAACCAAGGGAAAATGGCACATTTAGCCATAACAACACACACATAATTCTCTGAGTAATGTGAGGATAAAATGGGTTTTTCCTTTAGTAAAACCCTAGTAAAATGATTTAAATCAAGAGAGAAAGCAGAGGTTTTCTCTGAGGAAAAAAAAAGTAACACATTAAAAGAAGAAGAAGAAGAAGAACTCACACTGTTTGCAAGCTTAGGCAATCTCGGGGAAAAGAAGGGAAAGGTGAGTGATTAATCAATCTCATGAGGCTAAGGCATTAAGACCCAAGTTAAGGGCAGCCATTTTATTTTTGTGCTTGATCAATTTGTTTTTCTCTGAATAGATGAATGCTGAGAATGGTTGGTGTATTGATAAATCTTTGGTTGATGCTTTGATTTGTTTTGTTTGATTGTTTGATAAGAATAATGCCATGATCTCTGATATGGATCCAGTACCTTAAACCATCAGTTTGTAAATATGTTTAGTAAGATAAATACATTTTATTATGAAGTAGGGTAATACTGGAAAATAAGCTAGGCAGTGTGAACAAAGGAGGTTCATGCTTATGTCTAGATTGTTTTAAATTTGAGATGAACAATGCAATAAATTATTTATGTGCTGATTTGTTCAGATCTAAAGCTAAAATGTTTTATGGGTTTTTCTCTAAAAACCTTACCCTATGTTCACAATAGAATTAAGTATAAGAATTTTTATATGATTCTACTGGATTTGTTTAAGAGATCATGACATTCTTGAATATAGAAGATATGCAAGTGATAAAACAAATTTTGAATAAGACAACTGGAAAAAATGAAATAAGGCATTATTTTAATGAATGAAAGTATGGTCAGTTGAAATCCCCAAGTGAGTCTAACTCTCTCTGATTTATTGAAAAAGAAAGAAAGGATGTAAAAGCATTTCAAGAGTTAAGAAATCTTTCTGAAATAAGAAATAAGACTGGTCACTAGATTATAAAACTAATCTAGGAGAAAAGCCTTGATCTATTCATCATAAGGAGTATGATGGGTACGTGCATGACTTGTTTAAGTCCTATAGGCCTCTGTGCAGGGGTTAACAGAATTGAGTCCCTTGCAATGCACACATGGTGTTCAATGGCAAAGAGATATGACCAAATTAAATTGATAAATCAAGATTAAGAGCTAAACTATGGAATTAAAATGAGTTAATTCCATAAGAGTATGTGTACATGTATACTGTATTGAATGAATGAATGATTGCTTGTGTGCATGAGTGTAGTAGGAGCTTAGATATATATATATATATACACACACACACACACCCAATTTACATTATAAATCCAAATTGCATCTAGCATATGAATACTCTGCATAATAATTTAAAAATGACAAGTTATTATATTTTGATTTCACTCATACTAGAATTTTATTTCTGACCCTATTTGTTGCATTGTAACATTTGGGTTGTCTCATTTTTATTGAGGCAGCTCTAGATGTTGTTGCAGGAAAGGGAGCATAAGAAACTTGTATGCATGGACAATTGAAGATTTACTTGCATTTAGAATGTTTAAGGAATTTGGCAGAAATGTTGTAATAATTAGGCCAGGCAAACATTTCATTATGTTTTAAGTATTTTCTGGATTGATATGTGTTTGTTTTTCTAAGAAGTGAACATGTAAGAATTTCAGTATTATATATATATATGCATATGTAGGTTTCCGTTTTAAGTATCTGATCTGGATAATCTCTGGTGAAGTATGATATAGGAGATCATGCCATATAATTTGATATGTGAGCATGTCTCCCTTGGCAATGTCCGATGAACTCTTAAAATGGTAAAGTAGAAATAATCATAGGAAGAAAGGAATATAGAACAATTAATGAATCTTGTAAAGGTTGAGTTGGACCAAAACTGGGCTAACCAGAAATACATGAATATGACTTATAATTGATATAAGTACATATCTAACCTAAAAATGAAATTTATAACCTTAGTCTAGGCATTTAAATTACAGTATAAGTTTGCATTGCTCTGTGAAGTAGATCCATCTACATTTTGGTAAAAACTTGTAGGTCTCACTGCACCATGCTTCACACATTTTATTACCTAAATACAAGACTCAAGTCTGAGTGCATTTGATCATGATCAACCTGAGGCTATTAAAAATGACTTAAAAATGACTTGCGGTTCTGTTTGCAATAGACAAGACCATCACCACACAACTCTTTAGACACTACCACATATTGTTTAGAATGCTTCAGTTGTCTACTTGATAAGTTCACCTGAGAATTTTGTATTAATTTGGTCTGTAACATGGCTTTAATTATCTTGTCTTTAATCATATGCTAAGTCCTATATTAGTATATGTGTTTGCATATGTACTCTGCCTAAATACATTGTTTCCTCTGCTTGAACCTCAATCCAGTTTAACATCTGATCATTCATAGGATCCTTGTTTAACATATAAATCAGAACATGAATACCCTTACCTGATACAAAATTGTTTGAATATGAATTATGAATCCCGGGCTAATCTGTAATGAGTGAGTTATCTTAATTACCCTGATATGTATCATAGAATCAAGTAGTGGCAAATTACAAAATCCCAGAATCTGAATAATTGGCTTGTAAAATTCAGGAATCAAATAATCTGAGGAGTAAAACAAGAAAATAAGAAAAATGGAGTTATTTGATTTTATAATCAAGCTTGAGCTTTAAAAAAAGAGAATGAACAGAAAAGGCTATGTGACACCATATCTCTGGAATATGAGAGATTAGGTGTGATTGAATTTCTTTGTCAATTTAAATTACTCTGATAGACAAAGAGTCATATATATATCTTCATATATATATATATATGAATTAAGTTAAGTTTATATACTAGTATTTTTATATTGGTAAAATAAGGAATCCTGGAAAAAATTAAATTAAGAAAAGTGGTCCATTGAAGTATGTATATATATATACATACATGTAAAAAAAAACTTAATAGGAAATTCTCTAAAATACTTGAATAACAGAAGTGGGTCACTTCAGTTGGTATCAGAGCTATGTTGTTAAAACATAGCATAAATATATTATCCAATTTTCTTGTAGGGATAAAATTCTAAAAAAAATAATATAGTAATGATAGAAATAAATATCCACAGTAGAAATAAATTTCAGAAAATAAATTAAATTAGAAATACGACTAACTAGCTATGCAATTGAATAGTGAATCATGGTAGGAAGACCACCAAGTCATGGAGCAGGACCCTCCAACACAACACCAATGGTTAACTTGCAAGATTTGGTGAGGGCATTTAGAGAAGGAGCAGTGCACAGGGAAGAGAATCCTCATGAGGAATTAGCCAAGCTATTGAAGACATTTTCAAATTTAGGAGGCAAGGATTTTGAAGGCACTGAGGGAGTTATGGGAGTGCAGACATGGTTGAGAACTTTGGAAAGGATATTTGCAGATATGCAAATTAATGACCAAAGGAAGAGTCAGATAGCTTCAAGGAGACTCAAAGGAGCAGCCTTAGATTGGTGGGAGGTGATCATCACAGGAAGGCCAGAAAATGAGATAACATGGGATCAATTCAAGGAGATGCTTGAGGCAAGGTTTGTTCCAGCAACAGCTAAGGCAACATTGCTTGAGGAATTCATTAGGCTGAGGCAAGGACCAATGAGTGTGACTGAATACACTCAAAAATTTGAGAGTTTGTCCAAGTATGGAACTATGCTCATAGGATATGAAGAATCAATGAATTCAAGATTTATCCAAGGATTAAATGCAGGTCTGAGTAGAGCAATGTTACCATACAAGGATAAAACATTTGATCAAGTCATAGACCTTGCTCTTTCTTTTGAACAACATGACAATGCAAGGGAAAAATTTAGGAGCATGAGGGCTAACAATCAAAAGAAGGGGAAAAATAGGGCACATCCCTATGACAAAAAGAATATGTATAAGAAAATGGAGGGAGCAACCACCGGGGAAGCTAAGAAGAAGGTTACTTGTTATAATTGTGGCAAAGAAGGACACATGAGTAATAAGTGTCAAGCAGCCAAGAAGGCACCATTTAGCTGCTATAACTGTGGGAAGGAAGGTCATATTAAAAGAAACTGCCCAGAATTCAAAAAGGGAGCAAAGGTAGGAGCACTTGAGGGCAAAGCAAAAGCAACTGCAGTAGGAAGTTCTGGACAATTGGAAGGTATACTTCTAATTAAAGATCACCCCATCTCAGTTATATATGACACTGTAGCAACACATTCACTAATATCCCAAGACATAGTGAATAAATTGACTCTCACATGCTATTTAGTTGATAATCCCTTGTTTATTCAAAGCCCACTAGGTAGCTCTTGTTTGCTAGGATTAAAATGTTTGGGAGTGGAATTAAACATAGGAGGAAATGTGTTTAAATATGATTTGTTTGTATTGAAATACCCTAGAATAGGAATTATTTTAGGGATAGATTGGTTGAAAAAATTCAAAGCAATTTTGAATTTGGAAAATTTTACTATTTCTCTGAAAACAGAAAATGGTAAAAATATTATAGTCATGAGTGAAATTGCTAAAATCAATTATTTTAACCAAATATGTAGCATGACTGAGAAAGAATTAGAACTGGAAGACATAAAAATTATAAATGAATACCCAGATGTCTTTGGTGAAGTCATAGGTGTTCCAGAAAATAGGCAAGTAGAATTTCAAATAAGACTAATCCCAGGAGCAAGCCCAATCATCAAGAAGCCTACTAGGATGGGTCCTAAAGAATTAGTGGAGTTGAAACATCAGTTGGAAGAACTGGAGCAGAAAGGCTTCATAAGGCCTAGTAGTTCAAACTGGGGTTCTCCAGTTGTATTTGTGAAGAAGCATGATGGTACTTTGAGGATGTGCATTGATTATAGGGAATTAAACAAAGTCACCATTAAAAACAAATACCCACTCCCCAGAATTGATGATCTATTCGATCAATTAAATGGAGCAAAGGTCTTTTCAAGGCTAGATTTAGCCTCTGGGTTTCATCAGATGAAGGTAGAGGAAGAAAGCATTAAGTATACTGCCTTCAACACAAGGTATGGATTATATGAATTTTTGGTGATGCCTTTTGGATTGACAAATGCACCATCATATTTTGTAGATTTAATGAATAGAACATTTAGAGATTTTCTAGACAAATTTGTGGTGTCATTATTGATGACATATTAGTGTATTCAAAATCAGAAGAAGATCATGCAAAACACTTGCATCTGGTTTTGTCTAGACTGAGGGCACATGATTTAAAGGCCAAATTCTCTAAATGTACATTTTGGCAGAATGAAGTAAAAATTTTGGGGCACATTGTATCACAACAAGGGGTTAGTGTAGACCCAAATAAGGTGATGGCAGTGCAATCTTGGAGTAGACCCAAATCAGTGACTGAGGTGAGATCATTTTTGGGAATGGCAGGCTACTATAGAAGGTTTATAAAAGACTTTGCAAGAATAGCCATCCCATTGACCAAGTTAACTAAAAAGGAGCAACCATATGTGTGGACAGAGAAGTGTGAACAAGCTTTTTCATCACTAAAGAAGGCACTGGTGGAAGCTCCAGTCTTACAGGTTCCAGAGGGTAATGAAGAGTTAGTGGTTTATACAGATGCTAGTGGATCTGGATTAGGGGCAGTGCTTATGCAACATGGTAGAGTCATAACATATGCATCAAGGCAACTCAAGCCAAATGAAACTAGGTATGCTACACATGACTTAGAACTAGCTGCTGTAGTATATGCATTGAAACTATGGAGACATTACTTATTAGGTGCTAAGTTTGAATTGTTTACAGATCACAAGTCACTTAAATATTTGTTTTCCCAAAAAGACTTGAACATGAGGCAACATAGGTGGGTAGAATTTCTAGCTGCCTATGATCTTGATATATTATACACCCCAGGAAAAGCTAATAAAGTGGCAGATGCATTGAGTAGGCATCAAGAAAAAGTGGCAAGCTTAATGATGAGTGAATTCAAGGATTTGACAATCCTCAGTGAAGTAGAAATAAGAGCAGAAAGTAGAGTAGCAGATAAGGCACACAGTGACATGATTGAATATGGTAAACTAAGCCTCATTTCCTTAAGGTCAACTTTGGTTGATAAAATAGGACAAATGCAGGATCAAGACACAAATTTAAAAGAGAAGAAAGATATGATGTCACAAGGCATGACAGTAGAGAATTATGAAGTAGATGATAAAGGATACTTAAGGAAAAGGGGAAGCTCTGTCTGCCAAATGTAGAGGAACTGAAGCAAGAAGTTATGGATGAGCATCACAAAACAAAATATACTATCCATCTAGGTGGTACAAAAATGTACCATGATCTCAAGAGAAATTACTGGTGGCCAGAAATGAAAGGAGCAGTGGCAAGATATGTGGCAAATTGTTTAACATGCCAACAAGTTAAGGCAGATTATCAAAGACCCTCAGGTTTACTGCAACCTTTGGAAGTGCCTACTTGGAAATGGGAAAGTATATCAATGGATTTTGTGGATGGTTTGCCAAGAACAAGGAGAGGCAATGATAGTATTTGGGTAGTGGTTGATAGGCTTACAAAAACAACACACTTCATCCCAATAAGTTCAAACAGAAATGCTCACAAGCTAGCTCAATTATTTGTGAAGGAGATAGTGAGATTGCATGGCATCCCCAAGACTATCATTAGTGATAGGGATACCTTGTTTACTTCAAGGTTTTGGAGTAGCTTTCAAGAGGCTATGGGGACAGAACTAAGCCTAAGTACAGCCTACCACCTACAAACAGATGGGCAAACTGAGATTGTTAATAAAGTTTTAGAAGATTTGCTGAGAGCATGCATACTTGATTTTGGAGGCAACTGGGAGGATCATATTTATTTAGCTGAGTTTGCTTATAATAATAGCTACCAGTCCACCATAGGAATGGCTCCATTTGAGGCTTTGTATGGAAAGCCTTGTTTATCTCCGGCATGTTGGATGGAGGCTGGTGAAAGGGTGTTGCTTGGACCAGACCATGTAAAAGAAACTTCTGCAAGAATTGAATTGGTGAGGCAAAGAATGAAAGTAGCTCAAGAGAGACAGAAAGCCTATGCAGATAAAAGAAGAAGGCCAGTAGAATTTGAGGTGGGAGACTGTGTTTCTCAAATTTTCATCAATGAGGAAAATATTGAGATTTGGCAAAGCAGGGAAACTATCACCAAGGTATATAGGACCATATGAAATTGTTCAAAGAATAGGGACTTTAGCTTATAGGTTGAAGTTACCAGAGGAATTGAGCAAAATACATGATGTATTTCATGTATCCCAATTGAGAAAATGGGTGCATGATAAAGAGTCCATTCTTGAATCTCCTACACATGTTGAAATTCTAGAAAATCTGGTTTATAAAAAGGAACCAGTGGGCATTGTGGCTAGAGAAGAAAAGAAACTGAGAAATAAAATAATAAAACTAGTTAAATTCCAATGGAGTTTGGATGGGAATGATTGCACTTGGGAGGCTGAAGAGAGGATAAAGGATAAGTATCCTAATCTGTTTTCTGCTTAAAGGTATGTTTAAAATTATGATGAAACCTTAAAAAATATTTATGAGTGTATGATTGATTTAGAATGAATGAGTTTCTGAAATTTCATTCAATTGAAATTATGCTTTGTATACATTTGGATGGAAATGTATGAGAGAATAATTGTGGGACACAATTTCTTTTAGGAGGAGAGTATGTGAAGACCCAAATTATTGAGATAAGAATAATTTTAATAAAATGATAAAGATAGACTTTTTATAGTAATTAAAAATAAATAATAAGAAGGAAATGGTATTTCAGAGGGAAGAGGAAATATAACTGAGTGTATATATGGGTTATACATTACCATATGTTATATTTTTATACCCAGAAAGAATAAACATAAAGTAATAAGGAAAGAACACCATGGTAATTAAATATATGAATACATTTATATATCAAGAGAAAACAAATAGCTTGAGATATTAACAAGGGGTTAATTGATAAAAGGATATACATGTATACATTACAGTTTAGCATAAAGAAAATAAAATAATTCAGTAAAGAGAAAATTGTTTTCAACAATTAAGTAATAAGGAGAAAATGATATATTCTTTGGTAAATTAAAATGCCTAAAAACTAGTTTAATATTAGTTGTGCCTAAGTGCAATTTTGAAATAAATCAAGAGTAAACAAATAGGCTGAGATAATAGCTAGGAATGGGAAATAACTCAAGTAGAATGAAAGGTATTGTAAAAAAAAAAAATACGCCACATGAAAATAATATACAAGTGAAACATGCAAATTGCATGCACACAGGAAAAGCAGTGGATAACTGCTTTTACCAGAAATAGAAACCAAGGGAAAATGGCACATTTAGCCATAACAACACACACATAATTCTCTGAGTAATGTGAGGATAAAATGGGTTTTTCCTTTAGTAAAACCCTAGTAAAATGATTTAAATCAAGAGAGAAAGCAGAGGTTTTCTCTGAGGGAAAAAAAAGTAAAACATTAAAAAAAGAAAAAGAAACAAGAACTCACACTATTTGCAAGCTTAGGCAATCTCGGGGAAAAGAAGGGAAAGGTGAGTGATTAATCAATCTCATGAGGCTAAGGCATTAAGACCCAAGTTAAGGGCAGCCATTTTATTTTTGTGCTTGATCAATTTGTTTTTCTCTGAATAGATGAATGCTGAGAATGGTTGGTGTATTGATAAATCTTTGGTTGATGCTTTGATTTGTTTTGTTTGATTGTTTGATAAGAATAATGCCATGATCTCTGATATGGATCCAGTACCTTAAACCATCAGTTTGTAAATATGTTTAGTAAGATAAATACATTTTATTATGAAGTAGGGTAATACTGGAAAATAAGCTAGGCAGTGTGAACAAAGGAGGTTCATGCTTATGTCTAGATTGTTTTAAATTTGAGATGAACAATGCAATAAATTATTTATGTGTTGATTTGTTCAGATCTAAAGCTAAAATGTTTTATGGGTTTTTCTCTAAATACCTTACCCTATGTTCACAATAGAATTAAGTATAAGAATTTTTATATGATTCTACTGGATTTGTTTAAGAGATCATGACATTCTTGAATATAGGAGATATGCAAGTGATAAAACAAATTTTGAATAAGACAACTGGAAAAAATGAAATAAGGCATTATTTTAATGAATGAAAGTATGGTCAGTTGAAATCCCCGAGTGAGTCTAACTCTCTTTGATTTATGGAAAAAGAAAGAAAGGATGTAAAAGCATTTCAAGAGTTAATAAATCTTTCTGAAATAAGAAATGAGACTGGTCACTAGATTATAAAACTAATCTAGGAGAAAAGCCTTGATCTATTCATCATAAGGAGTATGATGGGTATGTGCATGACTTGTTTAAGTCCTATAGGCCTCTGTGCAGGGGTTAACAGAATTGAGTCCCTTGCAATGCACACATGGTGTTCAATGGCAAAGAGATATGACCAAATTAAATTGATAAATCAAGATTAAGAGCTGAACTATGGAATTAAAATGAGTTAATTCCATAAGAGTATGTGTACATGTATACTGTATTGAATGAATGAATGATTGCTTGTGTGCATTAGTGTAGTAGGAGCTTAGATATATATATATATATATATATACACACACCCAGTTTACATTATAAATCCAAATTGCATCTAGCATATGAATACTCTGCACAATAATTTAAAAATGACAAGTTATTATATTTTGATTTCACTCATACCAGAATTTTATTTTTGACCCTATTTGTTGCTTTGTAATATTTGGGGTGTCTCATTTTTATTGAGGCAGCTCTAGATGTTGCTGCAGGAAAGAAAGCATAAGAAACTTGTATGCATGGACAATTGAAGATTTACTTGCATTTAGAATGTTTAAGGAATTTGGCAGAAATGTTGTAATAATTAGGCCAGGCAAACATTTCATTATGTTTTAAGTATTTTTTGGATTGATATGTGTTTGTTTTTCTGAGAAGAGAACATGTAAGAATTTCAGTATTGTATATATATATATATATGCATATGTGGGTTTCTATTTTAAGTATCTGATCTGGATAATCTCTGGTGAAGTATGATATAGGAGATCATGCCATATAATTTGATATGTGAGCATGTCTCCCTTGGCAATGTCTGATGAACTCTTAAAATGGTAAAGTAGAAATAATCATAGGAAGAAAGGAATATAGAACAATCAATGAATCTTGAAAAGGTTGAGTTGGACCAAAACTGGGCTAACCAGAAATACATGAATATGACTTATAATTGATATAAGTACATATCTAACCTGAAAATGAAATTTATAACCTTAGTCTAGGCATTTAAATTACAGTAGAAGTTTGCATTGCTCTGTGAAGTAGATCCATATACATTTTGGTAAAAACTTGTAGGTCTCACTGCACCATGCTTCACACATTTTATTACCTAAATACAAGACTCAAGTCTGAGTGCATTTGATCATGATCAACCTGAGGCTATTAAAAATGACTTAAAAATGACTTGCAGTTCTGTTTGCAATAGACAAGACCATCACCACACAACTCTTTAGACACTACCACATATTGTTTAGAATGCTTCAGTTGTCTACTTGATAAGTTCACCTGAGAATTTTGTATTAATTTGGTCTATAACATGGCTTTAATTATCTTGTCTTTAATCATATGCTAAGTCCTAGATTAGTATATGTGTTTGCATATGTACTCTGCCTAAATACATTGTTTCCTCTGCTTGAACCTCAATCCAGTTTAACATCTGATCATTCATAGGATCCTTGTTTAACATATAAATCAGAACATGAATACCCTTACCTGATACAAAATTGTTTGAATATGAATTATGAATCTCGGGCTAATCTGTAATGAGTGAGTTATCTTAATTACCCTGATATGTATCATAGAATCAAGCAGTGGAAAATTACAAAATCCCAGAATCTGAATAATTGGCTTGTAAAATTCAGGAATCAAATAATATGAGGAGTAAAACAAGAAAATAAGAAAAATGGAGTTATTTGATTTTATAAACAAGCTTGAGCTTTAAAAAAAGAGAATGAACAGAAAAGGCTATGTGACACCATATCTCTGGAATATGAGAGATTAGGTGTGATTGAATTTCTTTGTCAATTTAAATTACTCTGATAGACAAAGAGTCATATATATATCTTCATATATATATATATGAATTAAGTTAATTTTATATACTAGTATTTTTATATTGGTAAAATAAGGAATCCTGGAAAAAATTAAATTAAGAGAAGTGGTCCATTGAAGTATGTATATATATATATATACATACATGTAAAAAAAAAACTTAACAGGAAATTCTCTAAAATACTTGAATAAAAGAAGTGGGTCACTTCAAGTAGTTTGAGAGTTGAGGTTTTTAGGCACCTCTTAGATGAATAAAGCTTCCGGAGATGTGCATAAGGCATGATAGCTATTTAGAGTTCTCTTTTATTTTTATTCTGACATGTTGCTATTGTAGAGGCAAAGTTGATAAATTGCCTATGTATATACTTTGATCATCCAATGGGGCATCTTCATTTGTTGCTCTTGGCGTATGTTGTAATAAATATATTTTCTCTAAACATGGTTGACGATTATGGGATTTTGTAAAGAATTTGAAATGTTTTCAAATGGAACGTGGAATTTGTTTAATGTTTTAAATTTTTTCCATATTCATGTGTTTCTCTGTATCAATGAATCTAACATTGCGATATTTGGTCACCGAGGATTTATAATTATGGATTATTGCAGCATCCGTAGCCGTTAGTTTTGGGCCTCCTAGTAGGGGGACGCTACACTTAGCCTAGTTATAAATTTGTGCATTTATTTATACTTCTTGTATTGTAATAGCCTTTTGTTGAGTTAGCTACTACTTACTGTTTGGAAAAATCCCAACGAAAAGCATCTTAATTAAGGTTTGAACATGAATTTAATATTGACATATTATACTCGATAGCACTTATGAAGTTCGAGTCCGAACACTCATTCATAAGGAGTTCGTTGTTTCCTATAATTAATTCTCTAGTATTTTGTGAATACTCGAGAACACTCTAAACTACCATTTAGTGATCTTAATTTGGATTCAATAATTGCTTCATGCATCAAATACATAAGCAAGATACGATATTCTGGACAATACAACATGTATGATAATTCCTATTGTCAATACATAAGGAATTCATCCTATATGTTCCATTTTAAACATTTTAACATGGTATCATCGCATATCGAGTATTAAAGAACCAGAATATTAATGATTTTAACATAAGTACATCATTAACAATCAACATTATGTTGTTTACTTATAATTTTATAAATATCTATGTACAATTTAATGTTCTTTCTTATGGTACACACTTCCTCTGCATTTTGACTGAAAATCAAACTATTTGATATTTCTATTTAAATATTTATTCAATTTTCATGCTTATAGAATGATACTTCCATATCATATCTTGAATCATATCCAAAAAACCCAAAAACTTAATATCGCTCCCACTGACTTCGAGGCACTGTGGCTGTGATGTGCAAAAAGCATATTCTAAATCATTTTGAATTTTCCATTTCAACACATATGTACCAAAACACAAAGTCATACCAAGCGATAAATTTAGGAGTAAAATCTGAATCAACTTGAGCATATTGAATGACGAATATGTTATGTTAATTTCAACAATTGAAAATTACAATTTTGTTCTTATCAATATTGCTCACTATATCCCAACCGCATTAGTCTTTCTCTGGAAAATACATTTGCGGCCGATTAATCATATTCCTTCGGGTACACGATCAAAACACATTTTGACAATGTACTTGGAATTCCTTTGGATTTGTGCATCATACCATATGACAGATTCAATACTCTTGATGGTTTAATTGATTGTTGAGGATTATTTATTCTCGACAATGATAAGAAACTCATAGCTTCTCTTTGATGTGCAAAAACATTGATTAGACAATCTAACGTGTAGTGTTCATTATGGTTTAGTTAATTTCATTTCACTCATCGTAATTAGTTTTATCCTTGGATCGTATCCAAATCCATTTTACTACCAGTAATTTCAAAAAGAAATTCCCTCACTAAGAAGTTGGTATTTCTTGTAACAACAATTGTTTCTCAATGCAACAGAATATATATTCATAAATATTTTATGAATTACCCTATATTAAACTAATTTGATTTTAGTTTACAAAAATTGTGTTCAAAATATTAATTGATCATCCAATGAAAATCATTCCCAAACACCTTTTAGGGTGACTCATACAAGATTCCTTATGTATAATTATTATGTGCAGTCTTTCACCTTGCACAACTTACCAACTCTATTACAACCCGCACCTTAGTGTGTCCGAATTTTCGCTAAATTGAAAATCCAAGTCCACCAATGTATGGATCGTTGGTTTTGGTATCTTGCAAATAAGCATAGTAGAGCACTACCGATATAAATTCATACCTGAATAGTAAAGTATGTTGGAACATATAGCTACTGACCAAGGTTGATGCTTCTGATATCTAGTGTCCTTGTCATTGTCGAGCATGCATAACGAAATATGTCCTTTCACCATTCCTACCTTGGACCAATACATGTACCTTTAAAGCTATTCCGTGGGTTGTAATGAGGAGGGTCAGAACAACGTTCTGGCGATTGGTAAATTACACGCTTTATACATAACACTAATTTATGCCTATTACCTTCCATTACATATTATGTCTATATGTTTTACTTAGTCGTCTCGAAACAATGTACACAAACGATACGCCTTATCTACTCAAAATAGACAATAACTAAATACGTGTATACATACATACATACATACATTCATACACACACATACATATATAAGTACCACATTCCCCCTTTGAACCCAGATAATATCCCCGCTAGTATCCATAGCCTGCACCTCGTTGGGATCCATCATCAATGCAGTATCACGTCATCGTCCCCCGTGCATACCAACAAACTCTCATAGTGCCTGACAACAGTTAGTTTATCCGTATTCTATTCGTATTTGAAAGACTCCATCAAAGGGTTATCTAGCCTTATCTCCTATCACAAACAAACTAGCAAACAACTATGAGGCGGTGCATGTCCTAAACGAAATCTACACTAGTAGAAGGCATAGTCCGTTTCAGCGTAACCCCCGTCTTTCCACTAACCGCTCAAGACTGATGACATTCTCGTCCTATGAAGTAGCTCCTACTCCTTATTTGGTACCAATCACACTGTCATATCGCTTATTCTTGCTCACTGTCCCATTTAGATTGCCTAATGCAATCGAGGAAATATAGCTTTTTACTTAATACCTCCTAAATGGTTGAAGTAGACTCTACTTGTCCTTTGACACTTCAACCTAAGGCGAACATTTTACTTGGTATTCCCTTCACCTAAACGCGAATGTATAATCTCATAGGTCCTACAGTTGGATATGTCTCACATCAGTATAATATATATATAGTTGCTAGCAGCTCCTTGCAGTGCATAGACTACTATAGTTTAACACTATTGACCTCGCATTCCAACCCAATTTATTGATTATGTCATACTTATTTAGTTTAAACTATTAATTCACTTTAATAATTCACATCCATCATAAACGCATACTTGAGACTACGCATATATTCACTTATTTAATATGCCTCCAATGTTCAACTGCAAATAATATCTCTTTACTTTTCATGCATTTACTTCTTATTTCATCAATGTCAATTTAGTGTCATTTACTGCTTACTTTTAACTTAAATGATTTAAATATCTATTTACTGTTCCTTTCTATCTCTTACCATCTTCTTTTGGTTACTGACTCATTTCATTACTTTACCTACATTTGTTGCTTATTGTTTAATTTTTAACTTGTCTTTAATTGTATATATTAGTTTTACATTTAATCTGTCATTATTGTACATACTCACGATTCTTTAATTTTACTTAGGAATTTCTGCAATTTAATGCGTAGGATTAACATCTTTCCCAAAACGAATCGTTAATACTATACACTTCTATAACTTACCCTGAAGGAGTTTTGCATTACGTTTGGAATTACAAGATATTATTCTTTTGTTTTCGTTATTGAAATATACAGTACAAAATATGGTAAACATCCCTATTTTGAATATCTCTTTCTTTTAGGCATATTCCTTGTTATTTCAAAAGCTACAATTTGGCTCATATTTATAAAACTGGATAATTCATAGAAATTTACATTGCAACACACTTGATTCCAATGGATTAGAATACTACTTAAATCCCAGTTCAATTTAATAATTTTAATTTCATATTTGCTAACATATATTGTTTAACCAACAGATCTGGAGTTATTATTCAATTTATTAACTTGGGGACTACTTTCACCTTTACATTTCAAATTCAAGTACATATAATATTTAATTCAAGTTAACTATTCACAGAATATGCAGGCATGGTTTTCATATTCATTACATGTATATGTTTAAGCTTACAACTCCAAAATAATTATATTCAGGCATATATGAAATGGATTTACAGCGATATAAATCCAATATTATATAAAAATATATAATTTCTCACTCACCTTTTTAACTTTGCAAACCTTTAGATATAATCTCTGTTATTCCAGTTTGACTCCGATTTTTCTCCTTATCGGAATACATATACCACAAGCATACACATATCTGTTAGAAATATAGATCCGAGAAGAGATTTGGATTTAATTTAGATACAGATTTATAATTATAATTTTACCTTGGCTTTGGCAATTCAATTCGACCCTATTCTTCTTTTCTATTATTCTCTGCTATTCTCCACTTGTATATACGTATATAAACTATAGATTTATTTAGATTTAAGAATATGGAGAAAATAAATGGCAGAGCTTCGTCGTGCTTCAACAAATATGAGAAGAAAAGTGAGGGTTAGACCCGTATCTATAGTGGTTCGAATGAACGACACCATTAGATTCCTTTATTTCAAATTCGGGCCTTTCGGCCTAGGGCAACTCAGGGGTTGACCGGTCATTTAACTTTGTTAACTATATGATAGTTTCCTAATTATGTTCTTTTACACTATATTTTTAAGATAAGATTAACGTTAACTTTGCTTAAGAGCTAAGTATTTGTTAACAGTAGTTAATTATATTTACTTCCTTAATTACATATATAATCATTTACGATTTGAAGTGTTCAAATGTTAATAACTTTTTGTTTGAACTCTAGTTGGAAAATTTTATATATGAAAATCGATCAGAGAATCGCCATAAACCCAATGGTTCAAGTTTCGCAGCCAAATTTTGATATTTGTAAAAATTCTATTTTTGGCTTTACTAATTATTTATTAATTTCTTTTTTAAATTAATTATCGTTAAAATTACGGGGTGCTACATTCTTTCCTCCTTAAAAAAATTTTTGTCCCTGAAATTCCTTAAACACTGAATCATGTAACATAACACGCAACCATTCTAAGCTAACCAACCAATTAGTGTGCAACCAATTTTTGCAACCAACAGTGTACAATTGCACGGTGTATCACAACATATATGACATACATGTAGAATAATTCTAAATGGTGCATCCTATATAAATGTATTCTTTAATTCAATTTTGTAAACATGATGCAAAAAACCTATATATACTAGCAGTTCTATGTGTGTGCAAATTTCAAAAATAAAAATCTTTGTTTTTACATTCAAATTTTCCCATACTTCTATGAATAAAAGTGTAGTTCAACCAATTTTGCATCCAATTCCCGCCATCCGAAATCCTAGCACACCATTGTTAACATCCAAAATTTTGAAAAAATCAGTTTCCTAAACCTACATTCTTTATGCCAGAAAAGGGTTTAGATGGAGAATTTCATATTTCCACTCCTCTCTTGTGCACCCTTTTTCCACTGTACCGTGAAACCTTCTATTGTGCCCCGATCCCTTATCCAACTTTTCAAAGTACATTCCGCATAAGTAAACTTTATTTAGATCTTTAAAATTTTAAAATTATTTTTAAAATAGTTTTACTTCACCTATTGACAAGGTTTGGGAAAAGAAATCCCAATGCTAAAACAGCTTTTTTCCACGTTACTAAATATATTATATTCTACTGTCACTTATAGTGCATAATAAAATTTCTAGTTGCTAATCCGTCGACTCTTTCCCTATGCTAAGCATGTGACATTCCAAAATTTTCTTCTTTCTCGGTCCAAATTCCTTTCAAATTAAAATTTTGAAATATTTGGTAAAAACTTATTTTTCAGAACCTTTCATAAAAGTATTTAAAATTTCTAAAAAAAAGGGTCTTAAACAAAAATTTCAAAAGTATATTATTATTATTTTCAAAATAACTATGCCACATCCTATACAGTCATGATTTAATCAATAGTTTAACGTCCATAATGGACTCTATCCTATTACATGGTAAAAAATTTCAATTTCAAAAACGTTTTCTTTTATTTTAAAATAACAATCAACATACAAGTTCAGTTATAAATTTTAGCTCTTAAGGCGTAGGGACTGTGACTCATGGTTTCACAACAACCTTTCCCTATCCTTCGTTCATTGAAATTTTTTATCCAAAAATTTAATGGGACTTAACTGTAATTTCCTTTTTAGTAGCTAATTAAATAAACATCCTAATATTTTCCTATTCTTTTCTTTTGCATTAGCTAAGTGTCTTTTATGCGATTTCCTTGTTTTTACCATTTCCAAATAAATATAGCTCACAAAAATAAATAGAAAGAAAGATTTCTCATAACATCATACGCGTTTTATAAAATAGAATAACCAATGCTTATAAACCCAACTACCCTAAAGAGAATAATTACTAGAAGCTGCTCTTCAACATCAACTGACATTAATGAAGTTGTGGCCCTATCACAATACTTAAATTAAACGGATCTTTTTACATACAATTCTACGGTAACCAACATACCTTAATATTTTTTAGGATTTTAATAAACAAGGTCCATCCATTACTTCCGTTATCACAACCAATTATAAATAATCTTCTCTTAATCTAAATCTCTTGGTAGTATTCTCAAATATTGGTATATGTTTTCTTTATTTTCTTATCTTTTATGCGAGTATACCTTTTAACTCGCAGAAATGTATTTTGGTATCATTTTCCATTTACTTATGGGTTCTACTTTATGGTCTTCAGACATGTTTAATAAAACATTTCTAGGCTCCTACCAATATTCCTTATATTCTGTGAGGGTCCACTATTGCTACACTACGAGCATTCATCACTAATTTATCCATAACCTTAATTTTTTCCCCGTCTTACCTAAGTAATCATCCATATGTACTCCATATTAAAACTTTGGTTTGAATTTTACCACTTTTTTTCAAAAAATTAAAGTTCACAATTATGAAGCACTCACTTCCAAAACATTTATCTTTAAAGTAAAAACTTAGAAACTTTCTATCAAATTCAAAAATAACTTGTGTCTTAACTTTTAAAACTATAATTTTGGATTTTTGAATTAAGCTTATTCATCATGTCTAAAAGAAAATATTATCAATTTAATTTAAGAAGCTCCTTTCCTTTTCCTTCAAATCAACTTTTCATTCAAAACCTTTTCACAACCTAAACTTTACTTCTTAAAAAAAGGGGATTTTTATTTCAAACCATTTGTTAATTTTTTTTAAAACCCCAATTATTATGCCGAAGCATTTTTTTAAAAAGTGCACTTTAAGTGTTTCTAAAACATCCTTTTTGTAACTTTTAACCAGAAAAACTGGAGTAGACAAGGACACATCAATCCTATTACTTTTGTAATACTCATGCTACTTTCATTTTCAACCTTAGTGGAGGTTTTAATAGCATGTAAGGGGGACTTTTAAAAATGTATGTGTAATTAATGCATATATTTGTGGAAACTATCCATTTTTCTTTATTTTAATTTCCCATATTGTTCCTAATTACTAACATTATTTTATATAGGTTACTAACATTGTTTCTATTTATATATTTCATAATGTTACTACTATTTAACTTTCTTCTATCTAAACTACTCTTATTTAAATGGCTCCTCTATATGTAACTTTTCTCTAAATTAACTGTCTCCTTTGTTAAACCATCATAGTGCGTTCGTCGACTACTTTGTTTTCAGGTGTTTGTCTTCTTTTCCATTCTTTCTACCCCATTTTAAACTTGTACCACTTTCTGTTGTCCACTCCTAAAATGAATTTTACAACTTAAAATTTTTCTTTCATCTCAAAAAAATAAACGAGCTATATATACTTTACTATATTTTTTTTCAAAGAAATAACTTTTAAGAAAACCCACTTACTGAAATTTTTGATATAACACATTTTAAATTCTACTAGAATTTTTTATTTAAATGAAATACAGACATTTTATTTTTTATTTTTTGAAAGTTCAATATTTACTTACTTTTCAAAATAGGGTTTTTCTACTTTTAACAAATCTCTTAAAAATCATTTCAAATATATTATTTATATATTTTCCTCAAATCTTTTTTTTTCAAGTATTTTATTAAATTCTTTCATATGGGTTCGGACTCAGAGTGGATTTTAATTGTCCTTACAATTCGACTTTTCTCCTTTTCTATTTACTTTCTGACTTATCTTCTTTCAGGAACTTAGAGTGATTTCTACACACCTTCTTTCAGGAACTTGGTTAATCCTCACTCCCGGATATCTACAACATACAGATTTTTTTACTTTTTCCTTATCTGGGTCTAATATACATCATCAATCGGCAATCCTATGGGAATCTACAAGCATAGGGCAATCTATGCTCTATAATGGAGTCAAGTCCCATCCAACTTCAAGGATTCTTCTATGTGTCACATTCATGCTCTTCTTAGGTCAACGCCTTCCAATACGACCTACTTTCCATGGGGTAATCGTGATAGATGTATATCTTCAACTTCATCTATTGTTCTAACTCATGGTCGCATTGTCCATCTTTTTAGAATATGGTTGCCACTACTTCTAAGTCCAAATCTGTAGAGTTTGTCGTATTTATAGGTAAAAGTAAATACGTTCACTCAACGTATCATAATTCTTAAGCTTGACTAACCTAAGCTCCGATACAAAATGTAACAACTTGCACCTTAATATATCTAAATTTTTGCTAAATCGAAAACCCAAGTCCACTGAAGTACGGAACGTTGGTTTTGGTATCCTGTAAATAAACAAATGCATATCAGAGAACTACAGATCTTAACTAACAACGGAATAGTAAAGTATAATAAAACATATAGCTGTTGTTTGCAACCAAATTGGTCACAAAAACCCAAGAACATATTTTAATAGAGAAGTAAGTAAAGAAAATAAAATTAGACTGAGGAAAAGATTAAGCTAACAACAAATAAAAACAATAATCAGAAACACGGAGATTTATAGTGGTTCGACGTTGTATCCCTATGTCCACTTTGAAGATTATCTTTATTGATCACTTATATGTCTAATTACAGCAGTTGAAAATAGAGAACATTTGATTACAATAAAATCTAAAGTAACAAGCGGCATAAAAATCCTCATTAGGCCAGTATTTATAGGTGAAGGCGACTACCATTCCCTCTGAAACTTTAGTTGATGAACCTTCTAACCGATATGGGCCCAGCAAAGGGGTCGCTGGGCCCAACTCTCAATGAGGAGGGATTGATACCCTTCATTGTTCGATTTTTGTGCCGTGAACCATATGGTGGCTTCTGCATGCTTAAATATGTTGTCCCTTCAAATCTCATGTCATTTGGACCACTGGAGCTGAAGTTATTGTTTAACCTTTGACTTGATATGATTTGTTCACTGCTGACTACCGAACCCTCTATAGGGTTACATGCTGATCCCTCAAGGTTTGCCCATGTGATGTGCGATCCCTAGGGTAGGTTCCCTAGGGTCCACAAACCCTGTCTTCCAAATTTCATAGGGTTTGGAATTGTAGTTCCTGATATATGGAGTGTTGTATGCATGAATGCTCTTGAAATTTGCTGTATGCTGATCCCTTTCAATATAGCCTATCGATCCCTCTACACCAATCATGTCGATCCCTTCCTATTTGCCATGTTATGCCGAACCCTTCCATTCATTAAGCCATATTCCATGCTTCGAGCATCCTACATTGTACGTCTATAGAATCCATTCAATTTCGACTTCATATAATCATCTGTACTCAACCTCCAGACCCCACAATCATCATTTTGGAACCATCGGCTATGGCAATCTGATCTAAGTCGTCCAACCAGTTCAATATAGCCAGACTAGAATGCTAGGTAACACTTGCCCTCTAAAGTATGTCTTGTGATTAACATGACATGCTTTGAATCGTTGAGAATAAGATCCATCTTCCAAAAAGTTGATATTCTTTTATCGAATCGTTTTTCCAAGGCATCGAATTCCTTATTGATTGTCCTAACATTTGGCCAATTTCCAATAATACAAATCTAGCGCCATGTCCCGTCAACTGATATATATATAAATCTGGTTCTGTAAGACTAACAAGCTTTTATTATCTGGTTCAGCTCCAAACTTGAAGGTTTCAGGTTTGATTTCAGTTTCTATCGATTACAATGATTGAACTTTTAAGTAATGCACAGGCGGTGCTAATATACATGTTTTCATAGTATCTTGCATGATCATGCTTATAGCGAAACCCCTATAACCATTTTTTTAGGGAAATCCGTAGGGATCGGCATGCACTATGCCGATCCCTCCTTCTCCATTACCACTGCTACAGGGATCGACATTCCTCTTGCTGACCCTTTAGCCTTTGCAAGTCAGCACTTGGGCTGAACCCTTATCCCACGTATATAAAGCAAAATTCTTACTTCCATTCTTCCTTACTTGCTTCATTCTTTTATTACCCTCCTGCCTTCTACAACCAAACTTTCACCAAAAGCCGACCCCTTCTCCTCCATTCAAACATCGCTTTAACCATCTAACTATAACAACCCTAATTTTTAGTAACATTATCTAGGACATTTAATTAGTTAAATTAAATGAAATAATGTAAACGATTAAGGGATTGAAGTTTGTGTAATTAGAAGGTAGTCGTGCCATTTAAACAAATGAACAGAGGGAAAATGAAATAGAATAAGTTAGGGTAGTTAATAAGGGAAATATAGGAATAAGTAACATTCTTATACCCTAAACCCTCACTCACGTTCATTATTCATGTTTACAATCAATAATTAAATACTAAAGAAGCCGACCACCATTAAGGGAGAACAAGAAGAAGATAAGTGGAAGAAGCTTAAGCAGCTTAATCCCAGATCAAATCTCAACTCCTTAATCACAAAGCTAAGGTGAATAATATGTTACATCTCATATTTTTATGTTTTTGATTTCTAGATCAGATCCAAATATTTTGCAAAGTATATTTCCATGTTTTTTTATTGTTAAAATAGATTTATATGCTTGTTGATGATTTATGCTATTTCATATGGATTTTATGATAAGTGTTAATGTGAAAACCCTGTTAGCCGACATCATAATGTTTTGCGATTTGGAGATAAGGTCAGAAATAATATTTTAGAAATGTTTTTCAAATTTCATAATTTTCTGAATTAATGTGGATTTATTATTAATTTTCTAGTGAAGAAAATGGTTAATTGGGTTTAAAATTAATTACGGTCAATTTATATTGTTCTTGGGTCATAAATTAATATATGTTAGAAAACATATTAAAAATGATTTATGGGAATTTTTGTAAAATTTTCCTAAGTGTTTTAATAAGTATATAAAATTATTTAAGGTATGGGACTTAAATGTTTTATATATTTATAAAAGAAGAAGGGGCATTTTGTAAATCTTTTAAATTATTTACTTCTGAAATTTTGGCAGCACTTTTAGAAAAGAATTTGGAATAGAAATTAACAACCAGTCATTTGTTGACAAACAAAGCAGGTTAGTTAAAAAGAAATTACTTTTTCAAGTTAAAAATCAATTTTACCATGTTTTTGCTGTTTCGCCACTTTCGGCACCTACCTTTCAACTAAGTACTTCCGCCTTCATCTCCATCGAAACCAATGCGCCTTGTATCAAAGAATTGGTACGTAGCAAATTGGACATAGGCGAAAGGTATATAGTCGAAACAGGGGTTCTGAAGGGGTCAAAACCGTACTTTTCTTTTAGAAGGAAATGCGCTTGTTTTGATTTCGAAAAGAATGCTTTCGACTTAGATGGCTTTCGACTTAGATGGCTTTCAACTTGGTTAAATGGTTTTGAAGAATGGTTTCAAAAGAGGTTGCGCTTTTGTTTTATAAAGGAGCTTTCGAAGGGGGTCGAAACTGTAACGACCCAGAATTTTGGACCATTCGCGTCCATTATAAGTGAATAGGTAGACACTCATGCCGGAGTTGAATTGCTCAAAATACCGCGTTGTTAATTTAAATTGGCAAAACTGAACATATACAGTAAATAAATATAATCACAGATCACAGACACAGAGTAATAAATGCAGCGGAAATAAAAGAGATAGTAGTTCATGAAGCTACTATATGAATATATAAAATACATCAGAGTTTACAACAGAAGAGTAATACTATACATCAGAGTTAAACCAGATACAACGGAAGAGTAATACGATACATCAGATACAAATCAGAATGCATCACTGGAGTCATCGAATACTGAAAGCAGAATAGATGGCTGGATCTTCAAGCAAAGCTCCAACTCCAAAGGTGAGTCTCGAATACTGGTACACTCAGTCTGACCCGAGCGTAAAGCAGAACACAAGACACTCGAGTCAGGATTAACATTCTTATATTAATAAATCCAACTCAAGTGAAATAGCAATTGAAATACAAATAACTCAAAGGATGTTTGGAATAACCATCCTTTAAGGATCCGTTAAACTATCTACTATGTAGTAGTGTACGATAAGTAGATAATGTCTATCAGTAATATAAAGATATCAAAATAGCGTTAAGTCATGGCCCATTCCACCCTTAACACATTTTTATTCCCACAAGCATATACAAGACCGTAGTTTCCCCAAAACCGGAAGTCACCAGAGGGCAATCCATATACTCAAGGTACAAAACAAATTCGTAGTGGTCGCGCATAAATGGAATACAAGTATGACAAGGCACATGAGGCTATACCCAAGATAGTGATACTACCGTTCGCCTGATCCGGGCTGGTGAGAACGCAACGCCGCAGCGCCCGCAACACCGTGAGACAACACTCCCAAAATCAAGGGTGCACCAATCGACAACAAGTATAAGTAGTTCGAAGAAGTGTGTCCACTTGAGGTATCAATCCTCCATTGGCCCGGCACAGCTCCTGTTTTAGTCATTTCCAATTTGACACAAGTGTCAAGGTTATCCATTATCGTTCACTTTCTTCAGTCATCACGTACATCATTCCAACCACTTCATTCTGGATCATCACTCCGCGTATAGTTATTAAAGTGGTTTTCGGTTTAGATAGAGAGTATATCCATAACCGAATTCCGGTCTCTTCAATAACTTTCGTAATTATTACACCGATTGGTCGTTTATTTATTTCAAAACCAAATCAATTTCAATTTCAATTTCAATTCGTAAATCAACATTTCATTTGTCTTTCGAAATCAATTTCCAAAATTTACGTTTCAGTACTTTCAAATTACCATTCCAAAATCTTATAATTCAAATTCAATTTTTATTTTAAAACAATTCAAATATCGATTTAACTTCGTATATAAATTTCATTCCGAATCATATAAATTAATTTAATTTAACATTCAAATCAATTTAAACTCATTTATCGATTTCATTCAATATTCGTTAAGTTACTTTATCATTCAAAACAATTTCTATTAAATTTCCAAATCATAAGATCAATTTCTTAAGTTCAACTTATAAATTTAATAAAATTAAATTCATCAAATCCAATTCTATAAATTTCAAGTCTTACATTAATTTCAATAAATCACAATTTTATTTCTTGTTAAAGAAATTCAATTTCAGTTATCTACTTCCTTAAATAATTTTCCAAAACTTAATTAATAAAGAAAACTCAATTTCAATTATTTACAAAGTGGATTCACTTATTCAAAAGATCAATTTTTCTTATTAAAGAATCCAATCAAATTTAATCATTAAATAATTCAATCTTATTTAATTATTAAATAATTCAAAACTTAATTATTAAATAATTTCAAAGTTTAATAATTTCAAACTTAATTATAATTTCAAACTTAATTATTAAATCATTTCTCAAATTAAACAACATTTTTCATCAATTACATTGGTAATATTTTGTTTCAGATTATTAAATATCAACATTTTTTTTTTATTAAAATTCAAATTTCAACTTCATTTCAAAACCATATTGTTTATTCAAATAAAATCTTCATTTTATTTTTAAATCAAATTATTAACCAATCGGGTTTTTATTTAATTTCCTATCCTAGGTACAAATTCAATTTGGGTATTTATCATTTCAACCCGATTCCAATTCAATTCAAAAATCAAAACATATCAAAGGGAACTTGCAGTGTGATAACTGGGATGGTGTCAAAGTAAATAAACAAGCAATAACAACAATCAATAACAATCCAATAATCAATTCAAATAATCCCGAAATAACTGTATTAATTCGCATTGTTATTTGTACGAATTAATATAATTATTTCTAGAATCTACACTATCATTTCATGTAGATTAAAGATTATTACATTACGGTTTTCACTTGTCATTCAATTTACAATTTCATACATCATCAATTTAACAACATACATTCAGTGGTTCAAAGTGTAATTAAACAAATCCTACGTGTCAATAAATTTAACAGTTAAAGGGGTCATATTATACAAATGTCAGTTAATCAAATTTAACATCTAACTATCCTATATCAAGTTCAATTTCATACTATTTATCATTTTAACATTAACAATTTAACGTCCAATATAAACATCAACAATCAATCAATTTCAGCCAAACTGTATTATCATCACATAACTAATTAACAGATAATGGTGTCAAATGTCACAGGTGAACTGATATAGGAAATAACATATATAACAGTGTAATTAACTAACAGCAGTATATTTCAATTGTCGTTTCAATTGAAATCAATTTAATAAATAAAAGAACGTTAATCGTGAGTGAGTGCTCACCTTTCGAGGCTAGAGGATAGGCAATGAAATTGAGCTACGAAATCCAGGCACGAATTCCAAAACAAAGCTAGATGACACGAATTGGACGAACATAGCTGATAAATAGAGATCGATGAAAATGGATCAGAAACAGCTTGATGTAGACCGAAACAATATATATTTTCTTAACCGATATAAATTTTGAAACTCGTTAAAATTATATACATACGTTTCAAGAAAATATAAATAGTTTTGAAACAAACTACAGACCACACGTTCTGTATAGATCAACATATTTTTTTTGTTTTATATAAACTAACAGTGCTTACCTAAACTTCTAAACAGAGACCAAAAGAAATCAACTTATAACAGACTAGACAAACTATGTGACTTTATAACTTTAAAATCATATATACATTTATATACTACTGACGCATGTAATATAAATTCAAATATCATGAAATTCAAAATCTTAAGAATACCCTAGATGGGTCGTACCATGTACTTCCAACTTATGTAACATGCCAGTACCCTTCAATTTGTAAAACCATGCTTTTATATTTTCTTTTCTATGCAAGTTGAAATATATTGCCAGTACATGCTAGGTAGAGAAAGAGAAAGAAATGCAGACTACACAGAGCATGCTAGAACTTAATAGTAACACCTGTATATCTAAGGTTGCAAGTAATATAAACGGAAGGAACAAAATAACTTAACACATCATTCATATGTACAATTTCTAATGAGCAGTATAGAGTAAACTTTGAAATATATATCTATATGATACCAACAGAATATTTATATAAACTAATATGTATACTTATACTTAAACATATGGTAATTATACTCTATATATATGATATCAGATTGTAAAAGTGTGTATATATATACTTACATCATATAGACAATAAAA
Source organism: Allium fistulosum (assembly GCA_030737815.1). NCBI lineage: Eukaryota > Viridiplantae > Streptophyta > Magnoliopsida > Asparagales > Amaryllidaceae > Allium > Allium fistulosum. Next base: position 367,597,646 of record CM060902.1, on the reverse strand, counting down.
CCTATGTACAACTCATACCTGCCTAACTGCTTATATATGCTCACATAATCATATAAATAACTCACACTATACTTAATTCAAACTAGTACTATAACACACCATTTAAGATAAAATCTAGACATATCTTAAAATCAACGTCCATTAAAAATATAAATGCACAGGTGAACCAATTATACAAATACTATTCATATATACACAACTATACTATATCTCAATTAATATAGTATAGATACTAGATATATAAATACCTGTATAAAGTACAGGGAAGACAATACTGGAAAAAAAAGAAGAAGCTCGGCATGAGATCCCGCAAGGCAGCGGCTAGCTGGAGGAGAATGATTGGTTTCGGGTTGTGGTGGGAGGCTGATGGAGATAAGCGGAGCCGGGTTGCTTGGGGTTTAAGGCTTGACTGTTGAGGGTTTGATGGCATGGTCGAGGAGATCTGGGTTTGCTAAGGAATTGGAAAAAGAGGACGATTGTGGTGGATGTTCGAGGAGGTGGACGTTGGTGAGTTTGGTGGTGGGTGTGGCACGAGCGGAGTCGGGTGAGTGCTGGAGGAAAGCGTGACCACGTGAAGAGATGAGGACTTCGGCATGGGTTGTAGGGTGGATGGGTAGCTTGCACTAAAATAATTTTTTTCTCTTTTTAGCCGAGAAGCACTAGGACAAGGCAGGAGTTGGAAAAATGATGTTACATTTATTATGTAACAGAAACGAAAGGAAGCCAGAACGTTGGTTTATGAAAAGGTGAACATTAAAGTGGAAAGGCAGAAAAAGGGTACTGCAATAAATAAAAGCAACGTGAGAACCGAAGGTGAAATGACAGTTCTCAAGAAATAATAAAGCAGCTGACTCTCACGCTTCAGCCATTGGAAATTTGAATGGACACGGAAGCCAAAAGGCATGAAACGGTTACCGATACGATAGACGTTACGCAAAGTGCAACGTACACCGGAACTCCGAATTTGACAATCGAATATACCGTAGAGATCGGCACGACGAGACGATCAAAACGGTATATAGAAATCAGTGGTACGATCATCCGATAAAAATCGATATTGGTACCAGAATACTGCTATTTTGCAGAAAATAAGAACGACGGAGCCAAAGATGTCCGAATTTGGAAAAACGACAAACTGAAATCTTGCTCAGAAGATGATTTAGAATTTTCCTATGTAAAAATATTTAGGTTTCGGAAACGTTTTATTTTCAACGCTTTTTAACTGATTAAATTGAAGTGAATTTACGCGCGCAATAAACTTTCGTATTTTCGGACGAAAATTTACCAGTTGCTATGTTTAACTAGACGTATTCCAAATATTAAATTTTTATTTCAAAATTTTATCGTTTAAAAATTTCACAGAATTTCAACTAATTGCGTTATTAAAACGGTTGAAATTTACGGGTCGTTACACTCTCCCCCACTCAAAACTTTTCGTCCCCGAAAAGGAACGAGGTAGGAGAATAGAAACAACCAAAAAGAAAAACAGATTTGAAATACAAAATAACCATTAATTTAAACCATATAAATTCAAATTTAAATAAATTGATATTCAATAATTGGTTTAATCCATTTGATTTCACTAAAATCAATCTCACTATTTCTAAATTCATTATCTTATTATCCAATTATCTTCAATTTATAATTTCTAAAACCATAATTTTGAATAGTCTTTTATTATAATCATATTTTTTCCAACAATTTAAATTCTTCTTTATTTCAATTTATTGTTAAATTTATTCTACTTAATATATCTAATCACATATATTTAATCCATATAAATTAATTTAAACCGTAAAAGTTTCGATTTAAATTAATTTACATCTATTAATTTCTTTTAAATTCAAGGTATTTTCATATGTTGATCAAATTTCAATTTATTAATTCTTTCAAAACAAATTTATTTCATTATTAACTGGGTTTTACTTATTACCCTATCTAACTCTATTAACATCTTTATAATCAAAATTTAGTGTATAACATTTATTATAAACACTCAAATTTTATTTATAAATTCAATTTATATTATATATTATCCAATTACATATTCAACTTCTGAATGATTTAGGTAAGTTGTATTAGAATGCATTTGAACAATATACAAATAAAATTTTCCAAATTCAATTTTTCAAGTTTAAATGTTTATTCCAAAATTTGGTTTTATTTATAATTAAAATCATCCTTTAACCAAAATTTAAGAATTTGATTTCCGATTAACTTTAAACAATTTAGAGATATATATAATATATTTATATCAAATCAAATTAAAATGTTAAAATAAGATACTTATATATATATATATATCAAATTATACTGAAGAAATTCAAATTAAAATGTTTTTCAAAACAAAGCCGTAGCAAAACTACAGACTAGTATCTCCACTTCGAAACTCGAAAATGAACGTCGATGATGCGGCCGCCATCACCGAAATTATTTTCCAGCGACAAAGAGAAGAGCATTGATTTCAACATTTTAAAAATTCTTTGAAAACGATTACTTATTCGAAAATACTTCCAATAATATATACTTTAAAATTTTAAAACCAAAGTTCGAAATCACCGGAAACTAAATTCTCAAATTTTTGAATTAAATTCATTTCAAATTCCAAATCAATTTATAAACCGTATTTATAAAAAAAAAAAATTTAGAACAATAAATGATAACCAAATATTATCATTTCAAACAAACAATTTAATTAACCCATTAAATTCCAGAAAATTTTACTTATATTTTCACAATATAATCAAACAATTTATTTCATTTTCCAAATTTGAAAATAATATTGTGTCAGTTTGCTCTGTTCAAGTGTTTTGGAAATCCTATCGATTGCGTTGAACAGACGTATCGATCGGAAACCCAAATCAACATCAACAACTCAAACAACACAATACATAAAACATTTTTATATAAATTTACAAATACACTTCTTCGCTCGACTATACAAGAATAGATTTCAAAGCAAAGATAGAGATTCGAATTTGATGGACTCAAATCAAAGAGAATTTTTCCGAAAATAAATTCGAAAGAAAAGATAAGGTGATTTAATTAACAGAATCAGGAGATGGATAAGCTTATTTAATTCACGGGCAACCTTAACCGGGTCGACCGTAACTTCAAGAATAAGATCGATGCTGAATTCCGAGGTAAATCAACACTCGATCTCAAGAGATGAATTCAGGTATAGCAGGAGATAGATAGCATCGTAAACCGAGGATACAGAAATCTCCGGTAAATCAATGCCTATTGTAAAGGAGTTTTGCTCCTTTATGAATCATTCGAAGATTGGCGAGACCGCCGATCTATTATAGATAACATTCAGAATGGAGTTATGGGGTGTTCCATGATTGAAAGAAAACTAATAGTGAAGGACACGAATGAATTTCGGAACCGAGGGGAACGTTCCAAAATTCAAAGGAATTGAGTCAAGGGAAGAGATTGAAACTCGAATGAGAGCGATTCTGTAAATACATTTACCATATATGTTAAGTTTTGCCTAGAGCTACCAAAGCTCTGATACCAACTGTAACGACCCAGAATTTTGGACCATTCGCGTCCATTATAAGTGAATAGGTAGACACTCATGCCGGAGTTGAATTGCTCAAAATACCGCGTTGTTAATTTAAATTGGCAAAACTGAACATATACAGTAAATAAATATAATCACAGATCACAGACACAGAGTAATAAATGCAGCGGAAATAAAAGAGATAGTAGTTCATGAAGCTACTATATGAATATATAAAATACATCAGAGTTTACAACAGAAGAGTAATACGATACATCAGAGTTAAACCAGATACAACGGAAGAGTAATACGATACATCAGATACAAATCAGAATGCATCACTGGAGTCATCGAATACTGAAAGCAGAATAGATGGCTGGATCTTCAAGCAAAGCTCCAACTCCAAAGGTGAGTCTCGAATACTGGTACACTCAGTCTGACCCGAGCGTAAAGCAAAACACAAGACACTCGAGTCAGGATTAACATTCTTATATTAATAAATCCAACTCAAGTGAAATAGCAATTGAAATACAAATAACTCAAAGGATGTTTGGAATAACCATCCTTTAAGGATCCGTTAAACTATCTACTATGTAGTAGTGTACGATAAGTAGATAATGTCTATCAGTAATATAAAGATATCAAAATAGCGTTAAGTCATGGCCCATTCCACCCTTAACACATTTTTATTCCCACAAGCATATACAAGACCGTAGTTTCCCCAAAACCGGAAGTCACCAGAGGGCAATCCATATACTCAAGGTACAAAACAAATTCGTAGTGGTCGCGCATAAATGGAATACAAGTATGACAAGGCACATGAGGCTATACCCAAGATAGTGATACTACCGTTCGCCTGATCCGGGCTGGTGAGAACGCAACGCCGCAGCGCCCGCAACACCGTGAGACAACACTCCCAAAATCAAGGGTGCACCAATCGACAACAAGTATAAGTAGTTCGAAGAAGTGTGTCCACTTGAGGTATCAATCCTCCATTGGCCCGGCACAGCTCCTGTTTTAGTCATTTCCAATTTGACACAAGTGTCAAGGTTATCCATTATCGTTCACTTTCTTCAGTCATCACGTACATCATTCCAACCACTTCATTCTGGATCATCACTCCGCGTATAGTTATTAAAGTGGTTTTCGGTTTAGATAGAGAGTATATCCATAACCGAATTCCGGTCTCTTCAATAACTTCTGTAATTATTACACCGATTGGTCGTTTATTTATTTCAAAACCAAATCAATTTCAATTTCAATTTCAATTCGTAAATCAACATTTCATTTGTCTTTCGAAATCAATTTCCAAAATTTACGTTTCAGTACTTTCAAATTACCATTCCAAAATCTTATAATTCAAATTCAATTTTTATTTTAAAACAATTCAAATATCGATTTAACTTCGTATATAAATTTCATTCCGAATCATATAAATTAATTTAATTTAACATTCAAATCAATTTAAACTCATTTATCGATTTCATTCAATATTCGTTAAGTTACTTTATCATTCAAAACAATTTCTATTAAATTTCCAAATCATAAGATCAATTTCTTAAGTTCAACTTATAAATTTAATAAAATTAAATTCATCAAATCCAATTCTATAAATTTCAAGTCTTACATTAATTTCAATAAATCACAATTTTATTTCTTGTTAAAGAAATTCAATTTCAGTTATCTACTTCCTTAAATAATTTTCCAAAACTTAATTAATAAAGAAAACTCAATTTCAATTATTTACAAAGTGGATTCACTTATTCAAAAGATCAATTTTTCTTATTAAAGAATCCAATCAAATTTAATCATTAAATAATTCAATCTTATTTAATTATTAAATAATTCAAAACTTAATTATTAAATAATTTCAAAGTTTAATAATTTCAAACTTAATTATAATTTCAAACTTAATTATTAAATCATTTCTCAAATTAAACAACATTTTTCATCAATTACATTGGTAATATTTTGTTTCAGATTATTAAATATCAACATTTTTTTTTATTAAAATTCAAATTTCAACTTCATTTCAAAACCATATTGTTTATTCAAATAAAATCTTCATTTTATTTTTAAATCAAATTATTAACCAATCGGGTTTTTATTTAATTTCCTATCCTAGGTACAAATTCAATTTGGGTATTTATCATTTCAACCCGATTCCAATTCAATTCAAAAATCAAAACATATCAAAGGGAACTTGCAGTGTGATAACTGGGATGGTGTCAAAGTAAATAAACAAGCAATAACAACAATCAATAACAATCCAATAATCAATTCAAATAATCCCGAAATAACTATATTAATTCGCATTGTTATTTGTACGAATTAATATAATTATTTCTAGAATCTACACTATCATTTCATGTAGATTAAAGATTATTACATTACGGTTTTCACTTGTCATTCAATTTACAATTTCATACATCATCAATTTAACAACATACATTCAGTGGTTCAAAGTGTAATTAAACAAATCCTACGTGTCAATAAATTTAACAGTTAAAGGGGTCATATTATACAAATGTCAGTTAATCAAATTTAACATCTAACTATCCTATATCAAGTTCAATTTCATACTATTTATCATTTTAACATTAACAATTTAACGTCCAATATAAACATCAACAATCAATCAATTTCAGCCAAACTGTATTATCATCACATAACTAATTAACAGATAATGGTGTCAAATGTCACAGGTGAACTGATATAGGAAATAACATATATAACAGTGTAATTAACTAACAGCAGTATATTTCAATTGTCGTTTCAATTGAAATCAATTTAATAAATAAAAGAACGTTAATCGTGAGTGAGTGCTCACCTTTCGAGGCTAGAGGATAGGCAATGAAATTGAGCTACGAAATCCAGGCACGAATTCCAAAACAAAGCTAGATGACACGAATTGGACGAACATAGCTGATAAATAGAGATCGATGAAAATGGATCAGAAACAGCTTGATGTAGACCGAAACAATATATATTTTCTTAACCGATATAAATTTTGAAACTCGTTAAAATTATATACATACGTTTCAAGAAAATATAAATAGTTTTGAAACAAACTACAGACCACACGTTCTGTATAGATCAACATATTTTTTTTGTTTTATATAAACTAACAGTGCTTACCTAAACTTCTAAACAGAGACCAAAAGAAATCAACTTATAACAGACTAGACAAACTATGTGACTTTATAACTTTAAAATCATATATACATTTATATACTACTGACGCATGTAATATAAATTCAAATATCATGAAATTCAAAATCTTAAGAATACCCTAGATGGGTCGTACCATGTACTTCCAACTTATGTAACATGCCAGTACCCTTCAATTTGTAAAACCATGCTTTTATATTTTCTTTTCTATGCAAGTTGAAATATATTGCCAGTACATGCTAGGTAGAGAAAGAGAAAGAAATGCAGACTACACAGAGCATGCTAGAACTTAATAGTAACACCTGTATATCTAAGGTTGCAAGTAATATAAACGGAAGGAACAAAATAACTTAACACATCATTCATATGTACAATTTCTAATGAGCAGTATAGAGTAAACTTTGAAATATATATCTATATGATACCAACAGAATATTTATATAAACTAATATGTATACTTATACTTAAACATATGGTAATTATACTCTATATATATGATATCAGATTGTAAAAGTGTGTATATATATACTTACATCATATAGACAATAAAACCTATGTACAACTCATACCTGCCTAACTGCTTATATATGCTCACATAATCATATAAATAACTCACACTATACTTAATTCAAACTAGTACTATAACACACCATTTAAGATAAAATCTAGACATATCTTAAAATCAACGTCCATTAAAAATATAAATGCACAGGTGAACCAATTATACAAATACTATTCATATATACACAACTATACTATATCTCAATTAATATAGTATAGATACTAGATATATAAATACCTGTATAAAGTACAGGGAAGACAATACTGGAAAAAAAAGAAGAAGCTCGGCATGAGATCCCGCAAGGCAGCGGCTAGCTGGAGGAGAATGATTGGTTTCGGGTTGTGGTGGGAGGCTGATGGAGATAAGCGGAGCCGGGTTGCTTGGGGTTTAAGGCTTGACTGTTGAGGGTTTGATGGCATGGTCGAGGAGATCTGGGTTTGCTAAGGAATTGGAAAAAGAGGACGATTGTGGTGGATGTTCGAGGAGGTGGACGTTGGTGAGTTTGGTGGTGGGTGTGGCACGAGCGGAGTCGGGTGAGTGCTGGAGGAAAGCGTGACCACGTGAAGAGATGAGGACTTCGGCATGGGTTGTAGGGTGGATGGGTAGCTTGCACTAAAATAATTTTTTTCTCTTTTTAGCCGAGAAGCACTAGGACAAGGCAGGAGTTGGAAAAATGATGTTACATTTATTATGTAACAGAAACGAAAGGAAGCCAGAACGTTGGTTTATGAAAAGGTGAACATTAAAGTGGAAAGGCAGAAAAAGGGTACTGCAATAAATAAAAGCAACGTGAGAACCGAAGGTGAAATGACAGTTCTCAAGAAATAATAAAGCAGCTGACTCTCACGCTTCAGCCATTGGAAATTTGAATGGACACGGAAGCCAAAAGGCATGAAACGGTTACCGATACGATAGGCGTTACGCAAAGTGCAACGTACACCGGAACTCCGAATTTGACAATCGAATATACCGTAGAGATCGGCACGACGAGACGATCAAAACGGTATATAGAAATCAGTGGTACGATCATCCGATAAAAATCGATATTGGTACCAGAATACTGCTATTTTGCAGAAAATAAGAACGACGGAGCCAAAGATGTCCGAATTTGGAAAAACGACAAACTGAAATCTTGCTCAGAAGATGATTTAGAATTTTCCTATGTAAAAATATTTAGGTTTCGGAAACGTTTTATTTTCAACGCTTTTTAACTGATTAAATTGAAGTGAATTTACGCGCGCAATAAACTTTCGTATTTTCGGACGAAAATTTACCAGTTGCTATGTTTAACTAGACGTATTCCAAATATTAAATTTTTATTTCAAAATTTTATCGTTTAAAAATTTCACAGAATTTCAACTAATTGCGTTATTAAAACGGTTGAAATTTACGGGTCGTTACAGAAACCCCTAGCTGCCTCATTTTACCTTTTGAAGCAATGCTTTTGAAAGGGTTTCTTTGTTTTAAATTCTAAGCCGCTTCTTCAATGCTTTCGAAGGGATTGGTTTCGACACCGTCCACTTCTTTTACTTAGGAAATTGCCTTCGAAAGAGTGCTTTTGACTTAGTTGTTTTAGGACCCTTTGTTCTATTGAAAGTTAAACGCGAAGGTTTCAAAAGGAATAGTTTTAAATGGTTTCAAAAGGTTGTTTCACATGTTTTACTAGAACCCAAATGCTTTCAAAAGGTATGATTTATGTAAAGAACTAATGCTTACAAAAAGTTAAAGATAAAGGTTTCGAAGGGGTGGTTCCCCAATGTTTTCGAAAGGTTTTAAATGGAAGGTTTCCAATGGTTTCGAATGACATGTTTAAAGTGTTTTGAAAGGAAGATGTCTATGGTTTTATAAAGCTTTCGAAAGAGATGATTTCAATATTCTCGAAAGGATTAAATGTTAATGGTTTCGAAAGATATGTTTTGGCCTTCGGCCTATGTTATAAAGTAAAGTAGCTTGCTTGTATTAAAAGGGATACTTTCAACGATTTCAAAAGGGATACTTTAAAAGTTTTCGAATGTTTTCATCAACATTGTTTTATGTAAAGTATATATAACATGGCAAAGTGATTTGAGTCAAGCATAGAGGATATTTCCTTGTTTAAGTATGATTTAAAGGGTTAAATCAATTTGAAAGAAATGTTTTCAAGGAAATTTTTATGGGAAGATGACCCTAAGTAAAATGATTCAAATATTAGAATACCAGATGAGACTGGTATAGGGTCGCACCTTATACATTAACTATTAGCCCCTAGCTAATTTAGTCCAAAATTCCAACGTGTAGGGCTTTGTCACAGGCAATACTAAAATGATGTTACACACAAAAAGAAATATACAGAGCAAGGATAGGTTATTGGTGAGCCCGCAAAATCATTAGGATCAGTTGACCCTAGAAGAGTAAGTATGGAACAGACTGTAATACCCCAAAATTTTGTGAAAAATTATGTTAATGAAATAATTTAGTTTTGAAATATTTAGATTTAATTATGGAGGAATTTCTGGGATTGAATAATGTGCAAGGATATGTGTGCACGTGCACACTGGAAATGGCACAAGGAAGGAACCAAAATTCCTGAAAATAAAAAAATAGGAAAAGAAAGCATTTCAAATATGATTTTGAAATGTGAATTATTAACCCAGGTGTAGATATTTTGTTTCTGGGTCATATGAATTATTTTGAAATGAAAAGTAGAAAATATTTTATTTGAGTAAGAAAGTAAATTCTTACTTAAAGCACTGGATTTTTAACCCAGACCTAACCAAGTTATAAATATGAAATATATGTATATATATTTTTCTGTGAAGCAAGGAAAATTAAATATATATATATATATATCTATATACATGTATACTTTTCTTTTTGTAGAAATATGTTAAAGCTAAGCAAGAAAAATAACATCAAAATGACATGAGATGCAATACAAGTAAGCATGTATGTATAGGTAAAAAATAGAAAAGAGCATTTCCAGAAATGAATAAATGTATAAAATATAGCTAAGTCACACTTTTAACATGACTTGAGTAAGTGGAGAGGTATTCAAAAATAGCCATTTTCTGAAAAGCAAAAAGAGGAAAGCACTGACCATAACCAACTAATGTAGCCCGGGGTATTAAGGATGGGAAATGTGAAAATGCAAAATGCCTGATGTTAGCCAGGACAAAAATGGAATTTTATCTTGATAAAACCCTAGTGAAAAACATTCATATAAATAAGAAGTTATGGCCAGAAAATCATTACCCGAGATACTTAAAAATAAGAAAGGAAGAAATTATTTAAAAGGAAGGAAAAGCATTCAAGGGTTTTCTGGATCAAATAGAAGGAAGTACTTAGGTGAGTAATCTCACTAAATCCACGACATTAAGTCCTGATATGAGGCAGCCAAACTTTTATGTTGTTATTTGCATATTTCTGGTTTTGCTGAACATAGTCTTATTAGATATCTTATGGATGTTCTTTGGATGGTTTTGATCTGATATGATGTTTATTATGGATGTGCATCCCACTGTTTTATTATACTTAGAAAAGCTAAGGCACAAAACCTTGAAATTATGGGAAGAGTACTTACAACTGATATAGAACTATGGCATGAAAATTTCAATAGAGAAAATAATATGAGCTGCATTATACTTTGTATAAGTGCAGAGGCTTAAGAAAAAGGAATTAGGGGTGCAATAGAGATCTTTAAGTGCTGAGCCCCTAATCAAATAGCAAACCCACAAGTCAAAAATTATGATTAAGCTAGATCTTGAATCTGGTTCAACCATAGTTACTTGCAAATCATAATAACCTAACATGCCATGTCTCTATTCTTAGTTGTAAATATTCTTATATTTGATTTAGAGTCAAGGCATCTGATGGCAATGTCCTTGAAAATGATTATCTGCTTTCTTTTGAAAAATATGTTTGCAAGATGTATGGGATGTTTCATGTACACAGTGACTTGTTCACCTAGCTATCTGATGATAGGATTAAACATGAATACAATTAGTAAATAAACTAGGGATGGTGAGCCAAGAAGGCTGCTGGAATGCTTGTCATATTTGAAGTATGCAAGTTGGCACATGGTTTGTTCAAGCCCTGAGATCTTTGTGCAATGATGTGAATTAGTTCATTTCAATGTGTCCCTGTGATTCCTTGATAGCAGATGAGGCTAGGATTTAAATTGATAAATACAACCCATAAATGATGAAATAGGAACTTGAGTATTTCCTAGATTGGTTGGAATGGAACCATGGTTGTTCGAGTGCATCTATATGCTACTGATTAATGTGCATGTTTGCATAATTATGTATGTGTACATGATTGATTGTTGAAGTTATCATACATGCACAAAATTATCTGAAACATGGTAAAATAGTTGATTAAAGAAATTGCATAAGCAACAGGCCAGTACTCATGTATCACCTATTTGCTTAATGTTATGGATATATTGTTGTTGCTCACACCAGATCATAGATCTGACCCTTGTTTGCTCATGGCATATGGGGGTGTCTCATTTTAAAATGAGGTAGCCACTAATGCTCTTTCAGGGAATGCATGACCTAAGTAGGAAGGAAAGTTATGGCTAATGAGAAAGAATGAATGAGCATGCTAGCTAGTTTTTAATAAGAGCATAGGATGATTTATCTGCATGTATTCATGAAAATTTGTGTTTTTAAATTTCCTGTTATGTAATGAACTTGTTATGTTTGATTAAACTAGTTTTTTTTGTTGAATTTTGTTATGTATTAAGGTTTGAGAACTGAAGGATTATCTGAGTTGTGAACAAGAAAATAAGCTTAAAGTATTATCTATGAAATTCTAAAAAAGAAATATATATTTGAGAAATTGTCTTACATAACCTATATTATGTATTAGTCAATCTTGAGTCATTCAAAAGCATTAAGTTTTGGGTAAAATCTGATTTTAACTTGGAGTATTCTTTTAAGTATTCAGTTGCTTTTCATTGAAATATTTTGTAAAAGAGTTCAAGTCCATTTGTGAGTTGTTTTGAGAAGTGTATATATCTTAAAAAGGTTTCAAGTACTTTGAAAATGAATGGCATTTCAATTGACATGGTTAGAGTGTCTGGTTGACACAGTCACAAGGGTTAACTAGCTTCAAAAGAATGGAGTCTTGGTTGATCATGATTGGTCTGTATTTTGATAGTAAAATGCATTTCATAACCCTTTGTTCTTTTAGCAAGTGTTTCACCAAAACTCTCTTTCAAATACCATAGACAAATATGCACTTTGACTGGTTTGTATTATCAAACCAGGGAGCACTCTGCATTCAAGCCCTGGTTCACCATAACCCAGGGATTGCACCACTTTTTAAAACACTTTCAAGTCCAGTACCCTAGTCATAGAAAACTCAGAAACTGGTATGCAAGTGATTAACACATTGAGGTCTGGTTTGCACAAATAAAACACAGAAAACACTTTGCCTAAGACACCAAATTCTGGACTTTCAAGTCCAGGAAATCAATCTTGTATAGATCTTCTGGTTAAGATAACTTTAAGATTACTGAGTAGAAGTGACTTAGGGATATATATATATATATATATATATGTATATTAACACATAGTGTGCCTTATTTATTGAGTCAAAGAACAGATGAGTTTCAAAGGAAACCATAAGTTGAAAATGATAAATATAGATATCATTTTCTGGCCTTAATCAAATATCAAGCATTTGAACTATACTGTGAAAAGGCCATGTATTCTGAGATTGTCTGGCCAAGATAAATTATTAGTAAATCATAGTTAGAATGATCAAAATCATTAAGAATAAATATGAGCAGGATCTGCTCATATATTACAAATATCAAAAAGAATATGGAAATTAACTATGTGTAGATTGATTCAAATTCAAATCAAACAGAATATGCTCTTGTTTACCATAACTCTGATTTAAACAAGAGGGACACATGCATCCTCATATGTATGTGCATATCTTTATGAATACACCGATATATTTATATTAGTAGAAATTTGGATCCTGGATAATTAATTGAAAAGAAAAATGACTCTGAGAATTTAAATTAAGTTTAAATGTGTGTATATATATATTCAAAAAAAATCCTTGAAAAATTAAGGTAAAATTTTGAGGGTCATTTTATTTGGTATCAGAGCGAGGTTGAAAATTTATAATGCATAGCTAGAAAATGTTTGCATTGATTGTTGAGTGCTATAGAAATATATTATGTTTGTTTGTTTTGGATGAAATAATTTAGATAGGAAAATACTAATTATAGAGAATACTCACAATATACTAATCCCATCTGCCCATAACCTAGTTATCAAACCATAGTAGGAAGGGGATCTCATCACAATGCAGTAACAAGTGCACCACAGATGCTTGATATGCAGGAGTTTGTGAGGGTTTTAAGGGATGGAATTGGGCATAGACCTGAGAATCAACATGAGGAACTTTCAATACTATTAAAGACTTATATAAACTTGGGAGGCAAGAGTTTTGAAGGGACTGAGAATGTGATGGAAATTCAAGCATGGTTGAGAACACTGGATAGGATTTTCAATGACATGCAGCTTGATGATCAAAGGAAGAGGCAAGTGGCTTCAAGACAGCTGAAAGGAGTAGCTTTAGGCTGGTGGGAGGTGATCATGGCTGGGAGGATTGAAAATGAAATCACTTGGAATCAATTCAAGGAGATGTTGGAGGCAAGGTTTGTACCAGCATCAGCTAAAACCACATTACTTGAAGAGTTTATTAGACTCAGACAAGGAACTTTGAATGTCACTGAGTATACTCAAAAATTTGAGGGATTATCCAAATATGGAGCAATGTTAATGGCTGATGAAGCATCCAAAAATGATAGGTATATTAAAGGTTTGAACCCAGGACTTAGCAAGGCCATGTTACCATATGTTGATAAGACTTTTGATCAAGTAATAGATTGGATTTAAAATTTGAGCAGCATGACAAGGAAAGAGAGAAGTATAGAAATTTTAAGAACAACAATAACAAGAAGAATAAAGGAAGATACCACCCTTATGACAAGAAGAAAGTGGAAACAGATAACAAAAAGGCCAGTGACACCAAGGCCAATGATGCTAAGAAGAAATTGGTTTGCCATCATTGTGGAAAGGAGGGACACATCAAACCAAGGTGCCCAGAATTAAAAGGAGGAGCCTTCAAGTGCTACCTATGTGGGAAAGAGGGGCATATGAAGAGAAATTGTCCTGAGTACAAACAGCAAGGAAAATTGGAAAATCTGGAAGGCAAAAGCAAATCCATAGTGGAGACTAGTGCTGAAAATCATGGTCAAGTGGAAGGTACACTACTTATTTGTACCATACCCATAGTAGTAGTATATGATACTGGGGCAACTCATTCTCTAATTTCTTATGAAATAGTTAAAATGCTAAAACTGAACTGCATATTGGTTGAAACACCATTGCTAGTACAAAGTCCACTGGGGAGTTCTAGTGTTTTAAATATGATTTGTGTGGATGTGGAATTAAACATAGGAGGAAATATTTTTATTTCCAATTTATATGTTTTAAACCACCCAAATATAGGTGTTATATTGGGGGTAGACTGGTTAAGGCAATTTAAAGCCATAATTAATTTAGATTCATCCACCGTATCATTGCAAAACCTTAGAGGCCAGAGAATCACAATTTTATGTGAAGTAGCTAAAGAAAGAAAATTATATCATTTAATTGACTTGGAAAAGGATTTCAGTGAACCTTCCATTGAAGAAATTCCCATAGTCAATGAATATTTGGATGTGTTTGGGGAGGTTAAGGGTGTTCCACACCATAGACCAGTGGTGTTTCAAATCAACCTCATTCCAGGAGCAAGCCCAATAATTAAGAAACCCACCAGAATGGGGCCAAGTGAACTGAAGGAGTTGAAAAACCAGTTAGAGGAATTAGAAGGTAAAGGGTTTATAAGGCCAAGCAACTCATGCTGGGGTGCTCCAGTAGTGTTTGTAAGGAAGCATGATGGTACTTTGAGGATGTGCATAGATTACAGGGAGTTAAATAAGGTTACCATCAAGAATAAATACCCATTGCCTAGGATTGATGATCTTTTTGATCAACTCAGTGGAGCTAAAATATTCTCTAGATTAGACTTAGCATCTGGGTTCCATCAGATGAAAGTTGAAGACTCAAGTGTTAAGTACACTGCATTTAACACTAGGTATGGTTTATATGAGTTTATGGTTATGCCATTTGGGTTGACAAATGCCCCCCCCATATTTTGTAGATTTAATGAATAGGATATTCAGGGATTATCTGGACAAGTTTGTGCTAATTTTCATTGATGATATTTTAATTTATTCCAAAATAGTAGAAGAGCATGAAAATCATTTGCATCTGGTTTTGTCTAGATTGAGGGAAAAAGATTTAAAGGCAAAATTTTCAAAATGTGCATTTTGGAAAGAGGAGGTACATTTTCTTGGTCATGTCATTTCTGCTAAAGGAATTTCTGTGAACCCCAACAAAGTTGTAGCTATCCAAGCATGGAAGAGACCTAGCACAGTGAGTGAAGTTAGATTATTCATGGGGATGGCAGGATATTATAGGAGATTCATAAAAGATTTTTCCAAAATGTCATCACCACTTACTAATTTAACCAGAAAGAATCAAGCATTTGTATGGATTGAAAAATGTGAACAAGCTTTTATCAAGATAAAAGAAGCTTTAGTTAATGCACCAGTATTAAGGGTACCTGAAGGAAATGAGGATTTAATTGTGTACACTGGTGCAAGTGGTTCTGGGCTAGGAGCTGTGTTGATGCAGCAAGATCAAGTAATAGCCTATGTATCCAGACAATTAAAACCACGTGAAACAAGATATGCAACCCATGATCTTGAGTTAGCAGCAGTGGTGTATGCACTGAAGCTTTGGAGACACTACTTATTAGGTGCCAAATTTAATTTGTACACAGATCATATGGCACTGAAATATCTTTTCTCACAAAAAGATTTGAACATGAGGCAACATAGATGGGTGGAGTTTCTAGCTGCCTATGACCTAGACATACTTTATACACCAGGTAAAGCAAACAAGGTTGCAGATGCCTTGAGTAGACAACATGCTAAGGTAGCCATGTTGATGATGGAAGAATTTAAGGATTTATCTATACTTGCTGACTTAGAAATTGAAGCAAGCAGTGAGATACACATGGTGACAACTGAAGGAGATGAGAGTAAAGGGAGACTGAGTTTAATAACCTTACAATCAGATTTAATTTTGAAGATAGGAAAAATGCAAGAACATGACCTAGACCTATTAGAGAAGAAAATTCTCATATCAAAAGGGAAAGAAGTGATAAATTACCATATTGATAAAAATGGTTACATGAGGAACAAAAATAGAATATGTGTTCCAGAAAACATGGAGTTGAAGGAGGAAATATTAAATGAATACCATAGAAGTAAGTACTCCATACGCCCAGGCAGTACAAAGATGTATCAAAATCTAAAAAGGAATTATTGGTGGAAGGGAATGAAGTCAGATGTAGCTAAACATGTTGCAAAATGTATGACTTTCCAACAAGTCAAGGCAGAAACACAAAGACCATCAGGATTGTTACAACCCCTTAGCATACCACAGTGGAAATGGGAGGATATATCTATGGATTTCATAGATGGCCTGCCTAGATCCAAAAGAGGAAACACAAGTATATGGGTAATAGTAGACGGGTTAACTAAAGTGGCACACTTTATCCCAGTGAAATCAGAGAGGAATGCACCAAAGTTGGCTCAAGTGTTCATGAAGGTAGTGGTAAGATTGCATGGCATTCCCAAAACTATTGTGAGTGATAGGGATACCATTTTCACATCAAGATTTTGGAAAAGTTTTCAAGAGGCCATGGGAAGTGAATTATGCTTAAGAACTGCATATCATCCACAATCAGATGGACAAACTGAGGTGGTGAACAAAGTTTTAGAAGACTTATTGAGGGCATGTGCATTGGATTTTGGAGGCAACTGGGAGGACCATCTCCATTTAGCTGAGTTTACATATAATAATAGTTATCAAAGCACTATAGGGATGGCACCATTTGAAGCCTTATATGGCAATCCATGCTTATCACCTATATGTTGGGTAAAGACAGGAGAGAGAGCTATCTTAGGTCCTGAGTATATAAAAGAGACTACATAGAAAATTGAGCTAGTAAGGAAGAGGATGGCAGCAGCTCAAGATAGGCAGAAGAAATTTGCAGATATGAAAAGAAAGCAGGTGGAATATGAAGTGGGTGACTTTGTTTTCATCAAGGTTTCACCTATGAAAAAGGTTTTGAGATTTGGCAAGCAAGGAAAGCTCACACCAAGGTATGTTGGGCCCTATAAAATTCTGTAAAAAATAGGCTCATTAGCATACAAATTGGAGCTGCCAGAAGAAATGAAAGCAATGCACAATGTATTCCATGTGTCACAACTTAGAAGATGGGTACATGATAAGGAAGAAATTCTGGAAAAACCTACCCAAGTCTAGATAAATCCTAATTTGGTTTATGAGAAAGAACCAGTAGGGATCTTAGCTAAAGAAGAAAAGAAATTGAGAAGCAAAACTTTGAAACTGGTAAAGGTCCAGTGGAGTCTTGATCCTAATGATTGTACATGCGAGTTAGAGGACAAGATTAGGATGGATTATCCTAAGCTTTTTGCAAATTAAAGGTAATTTTAAAATTTCTGGAAAATTTAATATGTATAGTTGCTATGGTTGAATTTGTTTGCTTATGCATGTGTTTGATAAATTTTCTAGAATCAGTAGATACTTGTTATAAGTATTAGAAAATTGTGAGGACACAATTCCTAAAAGGAGGGGTGAATGTAATACCCCAAAATTTTGTGAAAAATTATTTTAATGAAATAATTTAGTTTTGAAATATTTAGATTTAATTATGGAGGAATTTCTGGGATTGAATAATATGCAAGGATATATGTGCACATGCACACTGGAAATGGCACAAGGAAGGATCCAATATTCCTGAAAATAAAAAAAATAGGAAAAGAAAGCATTTCAAATATGATTTTGAAATGTGAATTATTAACCCAGGTGTAGATATTTTGTTTCTGGGTCATATGAATTATTATGAAATGAAAAGCAGAAAATATTTTATTTGAGTAAGAAAGTAAATTCTTACTTAAAGCACTGGATTTTTAACCCAGACCTAACCAAGTTATAAATATGAAATATATGTATATATATTTTTCTATGAAGCAAGGAAAATTAAATAAATATATATATATATATATATATATCTATATACATGTATACTTTTCTTTGAGTAGAAATATGTTAAAGCTAAGCAAGAAAAATAACATCAAAATGACATGAGACACAATACAAGTAAGCATGTATGTATAGGTAAAAAATAGAAAAGAGGATTTCCAGAAATGAATAAATGTATAAAATATAGCTAAGTCACACTTTTAACATGACTTGAGTAAGTGGAGAGGTATTCAAAAATAGCCATTTTCTGAAAAGCAAAAAGAGGAAAGCACTGACCATAACCAACTAATGTAGCCCGGGGTATTAAGGATGGGAAATGTGAAAATACAAAATGCAAAATGCCTGATGTTAGCCAGGACAAAAATGGAATTTTATCTTGATAAAACCCTAGTGAAAAACATTCATATAAATAAGAAGTTATGGCCAGAAAATCATTACCCGAGATACTTAAAAATAAGAAAGGAAGAAAATATTTAAAAGGAAGGAAAATAATTCAAGGGTTTTCTGGATCAAATAGAAGGAAGTACTTAGGTGAGTAATCTCACTAAATCCATGGCATTAAGTCCTGATATGAGGCAGCCAAACTTTTATGTTGTTATTTGCATATTTCTTGTTTTGCTGAACATAGTCTTATTAGATATCTTATGGATGTTCTTTGGATGGTTTTGATCTGATATGATGTTTATTATGGATGTTCATCCCACTGTTTTATTATACTTAGAAAAGCTAAGGCACAAAACCTTGAAATTATGGGAAGAGTACTTACAACTGATATAGAACTATGGCATGAAAATTTCAATAGAGAAAATAATATGAGCTGCATTATACTTTGTATAAGTGCTGAGGCTTAAGAAAAAGGAATTAGGGGTGCAATAGAGATCTTTATGTGCTGAGCCCCTAATCAAATAGCAAACCCACAAGTCAAAAATTATGATTAAGCTAGACCTTGAATCTGGTTCAACCATAGTTACTTGCAAATCATAATAACCTAACATGCCATGTCTCTATTCTCAATTGTAAATATTCTTATATTTGATTTAGAGTCAAGGCATCTGATGGCAATGTCCTTGAAAATGATTATCAGCTTTCTTTTGAAAAATATGTTTGCAAGATGTATGGGATGTTTCATGTACACAGTGACTTGTTCACCTAGCTATCTGATGATAGGATTAAACATGAATACAATTAGTAAATAAACTAGGGATGGTGATCCAAGAAGGCTGCTGGAATGCTTGTCATATTTGAAGTATGCAAGTTGGCACATGGTTTGTTCAAGCCCTGAGATCTTTGTGCAATGATGTGAATTAGTTCATTTCAATGTGTCCCTGTGATTCCTTGATAGCAGATGAGGCTAGGATTTAAATTGATAAATACAACCCATAAATGATGAAATGGGAACTTGAGTATTTCCTAGATTGGTTGGAATGGAACCATGGTTGTTCCAGTGCATCTATATGCTACTGATTAATGTGCATGTTTGCATAATTATGTATGTGTACATGGTTGATTGTTGAAGTTATCATACATGCACAAAATTATCTGAAACATGGTAAAATAGTTGATTAAAGAAATTGCATAAGCAACAAGCAAGTACTCATGTATCGCCTATTGGCTTAATGTTATGGATATATTGTTGTTGCTCACACCAGATCATAGATCTGAACCTTGTTTGCTCATGGCATATGGGGGTGTCTCATTTTAAAATGAGGCAGCCACTAATGCTCTTTCAGGGAATGCAGGACCTAAGTAGGAAGGAAAGTTATGGCTAATGAGAAAGAATGAATGAGCATGCTAGCTAGTTTTTAATAAGAGCATAGGATAATTTATCTGCATGTATTCATGAAAATTTGTGTTTTTAAATTTCCTGTTATGTAATGAACTTGTTATGTTTGATTAAACTAGTTGTTTCTGTTGAATTTTGTTATGTATTAAGGTTTGAGAACTGAAGGATTATCTGAGTTGTGAACAAGAAAATAAGCTTAAAGTATTATCTATGAAAATCTGGAAAAGAAATATATATTTGAGCAATTGTCTTACATAACCTATATTATGTATTAGTCAATCTTGAGTCATTCAAAAGCATTAAGTTTTGGGTAAAATCTGATTTTAACTTGGAGTATTCTTTTAAATATTCAGTTGCTTTCCATTGAAATATTTTGTAAAAGAGTTCAAGTCCATTTGTGAGTTGTTTTGAGAAGTGTATATATCTTAAAAAGGTTTCAAGTACTTTGCAAATGAATGGCATTTCAATTGACATGGTTAGAGTGTATGGTTGACACAATCACAAGGGTTAACTAGCTTCAAAAGAATGGAGTCTTGGTTGATCATGATTGGTCTGTATTTTGATAGTAAAATGCATTTCATAACCCTTTGTTCTTTTAGCAAGTGTTTCACCAAAACTCTCTTTCAAATACCATAGACAAATATGCACTTTGACTGGTTTGTATTATCAAACTAGGGAGCACTCTGCATTCAAGCCCTGGTTCACCATAACCCAGGGATTGCACCAATTTTTAAAACACTTTCAAGTCCAGTACCCTAGTCACAGAAAACTTAGAAACTGGTATGCAAGTGATTAACACATTGAGGTTTGTTTTGCACAAATAAAAACAGAAAACACTTTGCCTAAGACACTAAATTCTGGACTTTCAAGTCCAGGAAATCAATCTTGTATATATCTTCTGGTTAAGATAACTTTAAGATTACTGAGTAGAAGTGACTTAGGGATATATATATATATATATATATGTATGTATGTATATTAACACATAGTGTGTCTTATTGATTGAGTCAAAGAACAGATGAGTTTCAAAGGAAACCATAAGTTGAAAATGATAAATATAGATATCATTTTCTGGCCTTAATCAAATATCAAGCATTTGAACTATACCATGAAAAGGCCATGTATTCTGAGATTGTCTTGCCAAGATAAATTATTAGTAAATCATAGTTAGAATGATCAAAATCATTAAGAATAAATATGAGCAGGATCTGCTCTTATATTACAAATATCAAAAAGAATATGGAAATTAACTATGTGTAGATTGATTCAAATTCAAATCAAATAGAATATGCTCTTGTTTACCATAACTCTGATTTAAACAAGAGGGACACATGCATCCTCATATGTATGTGCATATCTTTATGAATACACTTATATATTTATATTAGTAGAAATTTGGATCCTGGATAATTGATTGAAAAGAAAAATGACTCTGAGAATTTAAATTAAGTTTAAATGTGTATATATATATATATATTCAAAAAATAATCCTTGAAAAATTAAGGTAAAATATTGAGGGTCATTTCACAGACCTTCCAGAAGAGCATCTAACAGAAGTTAGACTATTTGTTTATTTTGTCTGGTAGGATCGAGTCAGCCAAAGGTTAGTAGTTAGCCAAATAAAACTGTAGTGTTCGGACAGATAATACATTGATTACCTAATTTATTTGCTTACGTGATATTGATATTATTGTTTTAACCAGTTGGGTTGCAGGGCTTTGGTTTGCAAAAGATATGTTTTTGAAAGGGATATTAGTGAGGGAAAACCCATTCCGCTAAGCAGCGTGGACTCACTTAATATTATATAACCAAGATGTATAGTATTATTCACACCAGGCTTTATGTTTGATTCGAAGTTTATGTTTTCCCCTTAAACTCTCAGGTGCCCAAAATTGATTTGAGTAGGCCGAGGGTTGATGATTTTCAGGTTTTAGTAGGTGGACAAATAAAGCTTCCGGAGATGAGAAGAAGGCTGATGCTAGCTATTTAGGAATTGTTATGTTTTTATTTTTGATGTGTTGTATTAAGTCTGTTATGACTATTTAGTACTCTGGTCATCCAAGGGGGCATCTTTATATGTCACTCTTGGCGTATTGATGTAATAATTATATTTGATCAGAACCTAGGAAACGATTGGGATTATGTAATTGGATATGAAACATGTTTTGTGAAATGTAACCAGAAAAGTTGTTTTTGAATCTGTGATTTTGTTTCATATTCATATGCTTTTGACATCATGGATACCATTAACATTACCGTACTTTGTCTTTGGAAGTTAATACTTTAGATGACTACAACATCTGTAGCGCTTAGCTTTGGGCCTCAAGATAAGGGATGTTACACTAACACACCTTTTTACTTAATCTTAGACCATCATTCCTCCTTCCTATCAAACCGCAACCTAATTCTTGTCCCTCTTTACAGTCCTCCTTTGATAAATTTAGGTAAACTCACTTTTATTGCTTTCGATTTTAAGATAAGGCAATGGATTCTTATTTGTTAAAGATAGTTTGACACATGAAGAAGTAAATGACTAAGGGTGTAAGTCATTTGGGGAAGACAAGGTGTGGGAAGGAGCGAGGTTTGGCAAAAATGTTGAAAGAGGACGGAAAGGAAAAAGTGGAGGAGGGTTCGGCATTGAGGTCTGGTTATAGGCTGATCCCTCGTTTGATGGTAAAGGATCGGTATTGTGGTTTAAGGAGAGAGGGTTCGGTAGGTCATGTAGAAAGGAAGGGATCAGAGTTTGTGATGGGAGATAGTGCAGCAAAGGGTGAAGAGAGGGATCGGTAAAAGGCTGTGGGATAGGGATCGGTGGTTTTAAGAAGAGAGGGCTCAGTTGTGAAGCTGTGGGAAATGGATTGGCCTATCCATAGGGATCGACCTATCCATAGGGATTGGCTTGACTGAGTTGAAGAGAGGGATCAGTGTTGGTTTAGGGATCGGCATGGGTTGGGATCGGCACAAGTAAACTTGTAAACTTGCAGTTTGATCCAATCTTGTTTACTTGGAAAACCATCACTAATTCACCTTAGCAAACTTGGATATATAATGATGATGAATAATAAAACTCGCACATCCATTATTAAATTCGAGATTGAACAATCAAACCCATGAAACTTTCTGCATATACAAAAAATTATGAATGGACTTAAACAACAAACTTTACACTTCGATATACCGACAGTCGGTCCCAAAGCTTCTACAACTGATAATTCTCTCCGCCAGTCGTGACAGTCAGCAATGACCATCACTCTGGTCGGCATCTAGATTCTCATTGTATAACTTTATTTCTTCTGATTTTAAACTGTTTATATCTGCCATACACTTCACTACACTGCACTAGCTTACACTTAACATAGGGGGAGCAGGTAAGCTTTTCTATCCTCGATTATCTACTGAATATAGCTAATATGGACTTCTGACGCTCAGAGCGTTTGGCTGGTATGTCTTCTGATCCGGCAATGCAACACATTGATTCTGAGGAAAAATCAAGTTTTGCGACTATATCGTTAGGCTTTCTCCCAGCCATCAAGCAGAATAGACAGAAGTTTCTGGCCCACTACTCGACCTTTTCTCTGATGTTCCGGTCCTCCCGGCGGAGGATATAAGTCCTGCCCCCGATGCAATAGAGGGTGCCATTGTTCTTAATAACCCTGGAGATTCTCAAGCCTCTCGGATTAGTGGGCCTGCCCTTCGACAGCTGTGTTCTATACATGGAATTCCATTTGCGGAAGTCTTGGTTCCTTCAATGAATGACAGGCCTCACGTGCCTCCGGAGGGATACATGGCATGCAACAAATTTATATGCTAGGCCGCATGCATACCGCCTTTTAATTCGTTCATTCGAGAGATGCTAAGGTATCTTGGAATAGCTCCAACTCAACTCCATCTAAACAGTTATGCCTTCATACATGGAACCTTCCTACTATTCATGAATGTTCTATTTCGCCCGCCAACTCCTGAGGACATAAGATTCATTTACAACTTCAAACGGTGGTCAGGGAGTCCCTCCTATGTCTTTCTTAAACCTTCACCAAATGTCTTAAATAGTGCTTGGAATAAACTTTCTCTATTCAAGCATGAGTGGTTCTATGTTCGATGTCCACCTGGCTTTGTGAGGCAATGGTTGGAAGGATGTAAGTGTTACTTTCATCTCATTATCAAGTCTATTAATCCAAGTCATAGCTTTTCCTTTGAATCTGCTAACATCTGGGATTCTTTCAGGTGTCCGTCCCATCCTGAAGGTGTTAATTTTTTAAGAGTAGTCGCCGCCATTCGTGCTACCCATGTCGAAGATAGGGATATCAAACTTCTTGTCACATATGAGCTACTATCTTTATTCGAGATGCTAGAAGGGGGTCGTAGGATTGGGCTCCCCGAAAGCATAGCATTGCTGAGAAACATTACAGAGTAAAAAAGGTGCCATAATCCTATCGTGCCCCCTACAGAGAGGACTCAGGATGACATTGAAGAAGGTGAGATTAGGGGTTATCAGGCTAGTGAACTCGAAGACGCTAATGTGGGCCCATGCAAGGCGCCCGTGGTCGAACCGTCGCAAGGCGCATAACTCAAACACCTACCATGAGAAAGACGAGGTTGGCATACAAAATTCGTAAAAGAAAAACTGCTGCAGATCTTGAATTCGTCTTTACAGCTATTGATGGAGAATCATCTTCCTAACACTTGGAAAGTTCACTGAAGGAATTTTTAAATCTCCAAATTCCAAATGATATTATGATCTACGAATTTCCAAATATCAACGTCGAAGGGCTCAATTCTCCTACTAGGAGTGGTGAAAGAATTCATCCTTCTGATAAAGGAGGGAGAACACCCATGAGTAAGGCTACAGCCACCGGTCTGCCGGGGGGATCACTAAGACACTCACGATCACATGCACTTTTCTACACACTCTTTATTAATCTTTCGCACAACAATTACTCACATGTTCTCATTTAGTCTTAGCAGATCAATGACTTGTTCTCGAGCCTTCAATCGCTTAAGAGATTTTTCGACATATCATCGATCTAGCCGTGACTCAGAGTCTAGTGGCCCAGGGATAAAGACAATGGACGGGATAAAAGCTATCATTCAAAGGAATCCTCCTCTTCTAAGCACAAGTCTCAGTCCCAGACATCACGTCAAGGAGAACAGCCTAATTTTCCTGCTTACATCGGAGACCAGCCTCCTTACTATGGCCCTCAAATCGCCACATCACACTAGCAACATTCTGGCTCATCGAGCTCTAGGCAGTCTCGCAAACGTAGATGAAGCAAATATCTAATTACCGCTTCTGATCCGTCCTTGCCGGCCACTGCTCCCGACATTTCTACAGTAGAGAAATTGACCGAGCTTAAGGTCACTTTCCCAAAAATCTACTTTTATGGACTTAAATTTCTTCCTACAATACATACGATTTCGAAGCACACCAAAGTGAGTTCTCTTACATGTGTCGATGATGTGTTTGTGCAGCACGAATCGTTTCAACATTTGATGGAAAAAATCTCTGAAGTGTCCATTAAGCGAAAATATGTAATAGACCGCCTTAAGTTAGAAGCAATACATGATAAAGACATAATCAAACATCAAGATGTCGAATTTTTAGAATTGACAACACAACTTACCGAAGCATAGAGAAATGCTAAGGAACCGGCAGAGGCGGTGAGCCATTAGGAAACTTCCCATAAAAAAGAACTCGACGCTACCCTTAAGCGCAACAGGGCACTTGCTCTAGAAAAAGATTCCTTGCAAAAGGAAAAAGATGTTTTGTCCCGCCCCATCGAGGAACTTGAAGAGCTCCTCAAAAAATAAAGGAAAGAGAAAATTAAGGCTTAGGAAGTATCGTAAAAGTACCATGAAGAGGCTGTCAAGGCCAGGAACCTGAAAATTAAACTTGATGAGCAGTTTGATAAAATTGAAGCTCTTAAAGAGGAGGCTCGAGAGCAAGGTCGCAAAGAAATGATTGAACAAATTGAATTCCAAGTGGAAGATGCTAAAGAGTCTGTAGGAATGAAATTAAGGACTTTTTAGATCCACCGATCATCGAGTACAGTGCCAAAGTCTTCATCTACCGCGACTTAAGTTTTCTTGGCGATGGCTATCTTGAATCACTTGCTGAAGCTTAGGAGCATATCATTGAGATAAAGAAGAGAGAATTGGGCGGAGCTGAACTAGATGAAGAAAAATTAGCGCGGGAGGTCCTCCGTTGAAATGAACCTTTAGATTTGGCTGCCGTGAAACTTCGATACTTTAACGCTTCTGCGCCTACTGAGAAAGGAGAACATATAGCTCGATCTTCAGAGGCCGATCCTAAAAGTCTCTCTTCTTCCCAAGCAACCGGAATATTGGTCTCTTTCGGCCCGGAGCAGGACTTGGGCTATGATCCAAATAGGCCTGGCTATCAATCCAAAGTGTTGTCTCCTATTTCGAATGGAGGTACCCTGGCAACCACCGAGAGCTACTGGATACGGGTATTGCACTTTTCTTTGCAGTTTAAGAAAAAAATTTCTCTTCACACCCTATGGTTTTAAGCTTATCTTCTCGTTTTAACAAATTTTGTAGGTCTTTCGGGTCCCGATCAAACTCCTAAGAGAGATGCCACTGTGAAGCAACAAGAGAAACCAGTAGAGATTCCGACAGTTGCTGATGTACCGGGGCCCGTTGCTCAAGTCATCAGAGCTCTTGATGATGACAAGGTCGAAGATTCGCTCCCAAAGGATAAGTCTAACGATGTTGTGATTACTGGCACCTCCAAACGCATCGATGAGATTAGCTTGAAAGAGCGGATTGAAAAGGAGGAGTTGCTAAAGAAAAAGGCTAAAGTTGAGCCTGTTGAGGTGGACATCAATGATCCACACCTTATTCCATTACAAGTTATTTCACCTGGTGGGTCAATTCCCAGTAAACTTCCTCCTATCTCTGAAAGCTCTCCTGCAAAAGGTGGCAAAGGATTAAGAAGAGAAACATTAGGGGCTCAAGCGGCACTACTCCCAAAAAACCTAAAAAAGAAAGGAGGTCAAAGAAACAACCATCACTTCGGCTCAATGTATATATAGTTTGCATAGTTGTTTGCTTGCCATTTCTTTTGTTAGCTGTGGTTGTACGGGTATGAGTCCCGATTTTTTGAAATAACTTGTACTACAATCTTAAAACCTGTTATGTGAATAAAAGGTTTTGTTTTCTGTTAAGCTTTCGTGTGAATTGCTATTTAAGTAGTTGAACTATTACTTTCCATTCAATGTACTTGTAATTCGTTGTTCATGAATTCTGGTAACAATCCACCAGCTCTATACCAAGGCCTCTAAGTGGTCGTGGCCTCGAGTCGTATTAAACACTAGGATCGTGCCTTAGTGTTATGCCGTCGAATTCATTGGTTTTTGAGCAACAATATTCTTGTCCCCGGTTTCAGGTCAGTGGGGTTAGATGTTGGATGGTCGAACTCCATCCTTAGTGATTTTATACTCCTCCCGTCGGTTTCAGGCTGGAGTACATGGAATAGTGAATGGTCGAACTCCACTCATCTATTCATTCATATTCGTATCCGCACTTTAGGGTTAAGATTTAGTTGATGGGTGGTCAGATCGCACCCAATCTATGTTTTTACTTTAGTCCGCACTTGGGGACTTAGAGTTATTTTGCGAGCGGTCGATTCATGCCCGATTTATGTTTATACTCTAGTTCACACTCCGGGGACTTAGAGTTATTTGCGGGTGGTTGATTCACACCTAATTTAAGTATATACTCCAGTCCACACTCTTGGGACTTAGAGTTATTTCGCGGGTAGTCGATTCACACCCGATTTAAGTTTATACTCTAGTCCACACTTTGGGACTTAGAGTTATTTCGAAATGTAATTGGATCGCACCCTCCTTAATTGATTGATTTGCCCCCCAGGGTTTGGGGATTGATCTAGCGAGTGACTGGTCGCGTCACATTTACTCTCACTTTATCTCAATCCTATAGTTTGGCAGGATTTATTTGATATCAGATGGTCGGCTACGTTTATTCCTCATCGTGCATCCCGTTAGTTGGACTATGAATGAGGGTTGTCAAATGAACAAGTGGACCGAGCTCATCTTATTAGTCCCATTAGGAATTAGCATGCTTGATTAATTTCAAACTCTGGGTGCTTGTTGATACATATCGACATCAATCAGTTTGGCTATGTAATTAATATATAATGCCACAACAAACATAAATATAAAGGAAGTCCGAAACTTTATTCATTAAACGGAAAGGAAAAAACACAAAGTGTATTATTACACATTTGGAAAATCATATACTAAAGAAAATTCCAAAAGCAAATAAAACTGAAATGAAAACGAAATAAACTAAGTGAAATAGCATCGTAGATGTTCGCTATTCCATGCCCTTAGAGTGTGATGCCATTGACAGTCGCTAGCTTGAAAGTTCCTTCTCCAAGCCTCTGTTCAATGACATATGGTCCTTCCCAGATTGGATTCATGTGCGATGGGGTAGGATAAACCCATTTTAGGACGAGATCATCAATTTCAAAGGTTCTAGGTCGGACTTTAATGTTGTAATACTGGGCAACCCGGTGTCAATGTGCCGCTGCCCTCAGGTCGTCTTCCTCATGCTTCTCGTCTATAAAGTCAAGAGATTCCAAAAGTAGATCTTTATTCGTTTTCAGATCATACTAAGTCACCCGATGAGAAGGAATTTCGAGCTCAACAGGAATAATGGCTTCAGAACCATAAGCAAGGGCGAATGGAGTATGGCCAGTCACGAACTTGTGGGTGGTCCTGTAAGCCTACAGTGCTGTAGGAAGTTCATCCATCCACCCGCCTCTTGCCTTCTCCACACAGTTTTTCAGAATGGACTTTATGATTTTATTTATAGCTTCAACCTGTCCGTTTGCCTGAGGGTGAGCGACTGCTGCAAATCTCTTTTCAATACGATATCTTTGACAAAAGTCTTTGAATTCAATGCTGTCGAATTGAGTCCCATTGAGTTATAGTAGTTCGCGGAAGAACGAAGCAACATATGATGTTTCAGACAATAAAGTTGATTACTTTCTTAGTTGTGATCGTGGCTAAAGGTTCTGCTTCGGCCCATTTGATGAAGTAATCAACTACAACGATAGCATACTTTGTGCCACCTTTAGAGATCGATAAGGAACCGATAATGTCTATACCCCACATGGCAAATGGCCATAGGCTGACCATTTGCGTGATTTCCTTCGGCGAAGCTCTTGGGACTTTTGCATATATTTGGCATTTATCACATCGTCTCACATAATGAGTGGCGTCTCGACTTACGGTCGACCATTAATACCCGTAAGGAGTATTTTCTTTGCCAAAGTTTGCCTCGCAGTGTGATCGCCGCATTCCCCTTCATGACCTTCTCTTAGAACACGTTTTATCTCATCATGAGAGACACACTGGAGTAAGAGGATTGAGAAACCATTCCTATACATAATTCCTTCTAGAATAATATACTATGAAGCTTTGAAAAAGAATCGTGGCTTTTCATTTCTTTTATCTGGTAGGATTCCATACAGTAAATAGTTTTTGATTGGAGTCATCCATGATTCCTCTCAGGCTCTGCTTTCAGTGTCTGGTCGATTCTATCATGTTTATACGTGGGGCGTTTAATACTTCGATAGAATCAAGCCCATCTGCTGTGCGTCGCCAGTACTAACAAACATTGCCAATGAATCAGCCTCTCTGTTTCGATCTGGTGGAATATGCGAAATGTCATAATACTCAAAGTCTGTCAATAACTCTTGGACTTGAGTAAGGTATGGGGCAAGTCGCTATCCCTTAGCCTGAAAATCTCCCTTAAATTGATACACTACCAACTGCGAATCGCAAAAGATTTCCAAAGATTTCAAGTTCCCTAGTGAGTTTAAGCCTAGCAAGCATAGCTTCATACCCAGCTTCGTCATTTGTTGCTGAAAAATCAAGCTTTAATGCATAACAAATTGACAGAATTTCAGGAGTAACAAGGACTATGCCAGCTCCAGAACAATGATCGTTAGACGCTCCATCAGTATACAATTTCCACCGTATGGTAGGGATTTCGCCGCCTTTTGGAGAATCATCATGCACAATAAATTCAGCAATAAAATCTTCCAGTGCCTGACCCTGGATAGCTCTCCGAGGGAGATAAGCAATTCCGAATTGATAGAGCTCAATATTTCACTTGAGTAACCTTTCAGATGTCTTAGGTTGCTATAGGACCTGTTGCAATGGTTGGTCGATGTAAACATTGATCGGATGTGCCTGGAAGTACAGACGAAGCTTTCGTAGTACAATTAGCAAGCAATATGCCAATTTCTCTATTTTCAAATACTTCCTATCAGCTCCTGTTATTCGCTTGCTGACGTAATACACTAGCCTCTAGATATGATTCTCCTCACGAAGTAATGCGGCACTTATAGCCTGTACTGATATGGCCAAATAAATGTACAACACCTCATGATCCACCGGCTTTGACAAGATATGGGGTCTCTCCAAATGATACTCCAAAGCTTGAAACGCATCTTTACAATCCTGTGTCCATTCGAAGTTCTTTTCCATTTCCTAATCAAATCAAAGAAAGGAATGCATTTGTCGGTAGCTCTGGAGATGAATCGGCTTAAGGCAGCAACTTTCCATTCAGACTTTGCACTTGTTTAATAGTTCTTGGCGCTTGAATATCATGGATAGCCGGAATCTTCTCAGGATTAGCTTCTATTCCATGGGCATTAACAATAAAGCCTAAGAATTTCCCTGATGCAACACCAAAAGAACACTTCAAAGGATGAATTTTCATCTTGTAATGTCGGAGGATGTTAAACATTTCATCCAAGTCTCCAATGTGGTCGCTTGATCGTCATGACATCACGAGCGTATCATCTGCATACACTCCATTGTTTTACCGATCTAGTCTTTAAACATCCTGTTAACTAAGCGTTGATAACTTGCTCTTGCATTCTTCAATCCAAACGGCATTACTACATAGCAGCACAATCCAACATCGGTAATGAAACTGGTGTGCTCCTGATTGGGAATATGCATCGGGATTTGATTATATCCCGAGTATGCATCCATGAAAGATAGCAATTCATGTTCTGCAGTTGAATCCACCAGCTCGTCAGTCCTCGAGAGAGGAAAACTGTCCTTTGGACATGCCTTTGTCAAATCTGAATAATCAATGCACATTCTCCATTTCCCATTTGCTTTCTTCACAGGAATAGGATTAGATACCCATTTAGGGTGGAGGGTGCTGCAGATAAACCCATTGTCTTTTAGTCTATCCACCTCATCTTTAAGAGCGATAGATCTCTTCGGATCCACGCCACGCCTTTTTTGCTTCATCGAGACATACCTCGGGTCAATATTCAATGTGTGGCTCGCAATGGCAGGTGAGATTCCACACATGTCAGAGTGAGTCCAAGCGAACACGTCTAGATTCGCTCGGAGAAAGCCATCAAGTTCTTTCATCATCGGAGGGCTGAGTTGTGACCCAATCTTTAGGACTCGTGAGGGTCGTCGCGACTGACTGGGATATCAATTGTCAGCTCAGCTGGTGCTGCCTTAGTTTCTTTGGGCTCCTCTTCATCATCTCTTGGATCTATATCTCTATAGAACCGATTATAGCGCTCGAGCCAAAGCTCTGGTGCTAGTTGTCAATCTTCGGTAGCTTGGATGCAGACGGTTTTATCCACACCCTTACCCTTTTCTTTGCTCTGAGCTTCCCTCAACTTAGCTACATAATAGGCACGTCCAGTCGCCTAATTGCCATGAATAACTCCTACAACATTGTCTGTCGAAAACTTCAAAGTCAAACACCATGGGGCAAGAGCTGCCCGGAATTCAGCTAAGGCCGGTCAACCTAGATAAACATTGTAGGGAGAGTCAACATCCAAAATAATAAACGGCAAGATCCACACTCACCTTTGTTCACCTTGTCCCAACTCAACAGGTAATTCCATATAATCAACAGCTTTAGTTGCAACATCGTTAAAACCGTGTATATGAGCTTTAAACAGTTTTAAATCTTTGGCTTCCATCCTCATCTGATCATAAACTTTTTTGAAGATTATATTCATCGATCTTCTACAATCAATCAAAATATTTCTCACCAAAGCAGGACAAATCATGGCTAAAATGACCATTGGGTCGATTGTCGGAGCCTCTACCTTATCTACATCTCTGTCTTAAACACAATATCATCCGTCATCGTACGTTGCTATTTTGCCGGAGTTCCATATTTCGTATTCGAATAGCTTTCAAAACCCACATGCCTAATCGAGCTAGCATAGTGCTCCATCTATTACCTACTCTTATCTGTTAGGTGCAGTCCTCTAACTATCGTATTTATCACCAGCCTTCCACAAGTCCCGCAGGCTCCTCAGCCCTACGCAGCGCTTGTCATCGGTTGGGGTTAGAAGTCCCATGCCCTCCATCCTGTAGGGCTTTCACAAACTGTTGTAACTTCTTTTCTCGAATCAGTTTTTCTATAACATCCTGGAGATGCTTGCTTTCATTTGTATTGTACCCATAACACTCCTAAAACCGACAATATTTCCCGGTCTGCTTCTCTGTTGATTCTTTTGGAGGCGGCTTTTTATACTGCATGGTATTGCAAGTAGACAGATAGATATTCTTTAAGGACGTATTCAACGGCGTGTAATTACTGTACATTGGAATCCTAGGCTTCAATCTTCTAAAATCCCTCTTTTATTCTCAGTTCCTATCCCCGCCTCTCTTTTGCTGATTTGGTTTATTCTGAACTTTCGCTTGGATTTTCTAGAACTGTCATTAGATTGTTTTTTCACAATGTTACTCTGTACTCCTCCACTTGGTCCCACAACATTCTTCTTTTTGGATAACCCGGCTTCTTCCTCTCTCAAATATTGAGCCGCCTTTGCGTAAAAGCATTCCAACGTTGCGGGCGGCTTACCGGCTAACCAATCACTAAACTTAGACTCTGGATCAATCCCTCTCGTCACGGCCATGTGTATCGCATGGTCATTTTAATTACGGACCTCAGTAACAGCTATATGAAATCTCTCCAAATAATCTTTCAAAAACTCTCCTAGAGCCTGAATCATGCTGGAAAGGGACATCACGTCTTTAGGATGAGTGACGTGCATCTGGAATTGCTCCACAAACTTGGTTTCCAAATCATCGAATCTAGAAATTGAACGCGAAGGTAGTCTCATGAACCACATCGTCGCTATTTTGGAAAGAGTTATGGGAAAGCATCTACACTTGGTCGCATCATCAGCTCTTGCGGAATCCACCAACCATTCATATCTCATAATGTGCTGCCTCGGGTCGGTTTTTCCTTCGTAGGCAGGCATCGACGACATGTTGAACTTCCTTGGGTACATTTAATACACTATTAGTGAACGGGGTATGACTTCTTGAGATTCTCCAGTCATGGTTAGTTAAGCCTTGGCTCTCACTCACTAACTGTCTAATAAGTCTGGCGTTTGGATGGTTGGTGCCAAGTGGTGGTCGCGCTCCACCTCACGTGAATGATTCGGTCAATTTCTTCGGACTGTTTCACGCCTTCTTGGTTCACCATCTTCCCTACGTGCATCTTATACATTCATTCTGTCATCATTCCGGGGAGGTAATTGGTTAGCATTCAATCAAACTCCATCATCCAAACCTTCAAAAATAGTTCCAGCACGATTCCCCAAGTATGGAGGGAATCCTTCCTCTAGAGGAGGGATCGATACCGATCCCTAGGAAGGGATCAGCACCGTTCGTTCCTGCCAGACCGTGATGGTCTACCAAGCTACGCTCTAAAGTTTCTATGCGATTTTCTTCAATCCTGCAACGCTTATGCCTGTGATATTCATCCGATGAGCTAGAACTTTCCAATGCTGAGTAAGGAGTGGGATCCCTCTTAGCTTTCCCACGCTGCCGCCGAGTAATTTGGTTCATCAAGTTGATATCAATCTTAATTTGTTGATTTAGTTGTCATGACTTCCCATTAACTCTCTCATTAAATTATGAAATTCAGCTCTAGTAATAAAAGTAGTAGGATTCTAAACTTCAACCGGATCAGCATTCATATTTGTTGGTTGATTGCTTGGGTCTCCTTGCTGAATGCTAGCAGTCTCATTTCTTTCCACGTTTTGAGAAGTAGACCTAGTATATCTCACCATTATTGATTGCTTTGCTTTAGATTCCTCCATATCTGAGTAGTATAAGTAACTTCTTGAAGATAACTATAGATCTACTTTGGGGGATTTATCCAAACCAGTAGTAATCAAGGGGATCCTAGCAAGCTGAGAATCAAGGTTCTCAGCAAAAGAACCAAAATTTGTGCAACCAAATTGGTCACAAACACGCAAGAACATATTTTTTGTAGAGAAGTAAGTAAAGAAAATAAAATTAAACCAAGGAAAAGTATAAGCTAACAACAAATAAAAAGCAATAATAAAAAACATAGAGATTTATAGTGGTTCGGCGTTGTATGCCTATGTCCACTTTGAGGATTATCTACATTGATCACTTATAAATATGATTACAATAGTTGAGAATAGAGAATACTTGATTACAATAAAGTCTAAAGTAACAAGCAGCATAAAGATCCCCAGAACGACCCATTAGGCCAGTATTTATAGGTGAAGGCGACCACCAATCTTTTTGAAACTTTGGCGATGGACCTTCTAACCCACATAGGCCCACCAGAGGGGTCGCTAGGCCTAACTCCCAATAAGGAGGGGTCAGTACCGATCCCTTCATTGGTTGATTTTTGGGCCACAAACCCTATGTTGGCTTCTGCATGCTTAAATATGTTGGCCTTTCAAATCTCATGTCATTTGGACCACTGGAGCTGAAGTTATTGTTTAATCTTTGACTTGATATGATTTGTTCACTGATGACTACCGAACCCTCTATAGGGTTACATGTCGATCCCTCATGATTTTCCTATGTGACGTGCGATCCCTAGGATAGGTTCCTAAGGGTCCACATACCCTGCCTTCCTAATTTCATAGGCTTTGGAGTTGTAATTCTTGAGATATAAAGTGTTGTATGCATGAATGCTCTTGAAATTTGCTGGATGCCGATCCCTTTTCAATAGAGCCTGCCGATCCCTTTACACCAATCATGCCGATCCCTTCCTATTTGCCATGTTATGTTGAACCCTTCCATTCATTGAGCCATATTCCATGCTTCGAGCATCCTACATTGTACATCTATCAAATCCATTCAATTCTAACTTCATATAATCATCTGTACTCAACCTTCGAGCCTCAAAATCATCATTCTAGAACCAACGACCTTTATGGCAATCAGATCTAAGTCATGCAATTAGTTCAACATAGCCGGCCTAGAATGTCGGGTAACAGCTTTTGAACAATGTTAACACTTCTGCTATCTAGTGTCCTTGTTAGTATCGAGCATGGATAAGGAAATTTATCATTCCACCATTCCCTCCTTGCACCAGTACTTATCCCTTTAAAACTATCTTATGGGCTGTAATGAGGAGAGGGGTCAGAATAATGTTCCGATGACTGGTAAATTACACATTGTATACATAACACTAGTTTATGTCGATTGCCTTCCATTACATGTCTATATTTTTACTTAGTCATCTCGACACCACGTATGCATACAAGATGCCTCATCTACTCGAAGTAAACAATAAATACATATGTACATGTGCGTATGGGTGTATATATATAAGTACCATAGTCCCCATTTGGACCAAGATACTATCCCCGCTAGCATCCATAACCCAACACCTCGTCGGGATCCATCATCAACACAGTGTCACGCCCTCTCACCCCTGCATATCAAGAAATTCCCATAGTGCCTAATAACAACGTCATAATAGTTTAGTAGTATTCTATTCATATTTGAAAGACTCCATCAAAAGGTTATCTAGCCTTGCCAACTGTCACAAACAAACTAGGAAACAATTCTAGGCAGTGCATGTCCGAAATAGAATCAACTAGTAGGATGCATAGTCCATTTAGACGTAACCTCCGTATTTCTGTTGATCGCTTAGGACCGATGACATTCTCGACTTATAAAGCAGCTCCTACTCCATATTTGGTACCAGTCACACTGTTATAACGCCGAGCCTTGCTCACTGTCCCATTTAGATTGCCTAACGCAATCTAGAAAATACCCCTTATTACTTAATACCCCCTAAATGGTTGAAGCAGACTCTACTTGTTCTTTGACACTTCAACTAGAGGTGAACATCCTACTTGGTATTCCATTCACTTATCCGTGAATGTATAATACAAGTCCTACAGTTGGATATGTTCCATATTAATATAATGTATATACAACTATTGGTAGCCCCTTGCGGTGGGCAAACTTATGTTGTATAACACTACTGATCTCGCATTCCAACCCATTTTATTGACTATGTCATACTTATTTAGTCTAAACTATTAAATTATTTTAATAATTCACACCAGTCATAAACCCATACTTGAGGCTACATATATATTCATACCTATTTATTTATTATGCCTCCAATGTTCAACTATTAATAATATCTCTTTACTTTTCATGGTTTACTTCTTATTTCATTAATGTCAATTTAGTGTCGTTTATCGGTTACTTTTTACTTAAGAGATTTAAATGTCTATTTACTATTCCTTTTTATCTCTTACTATCTTCTTTTGGTTACAAACCTTATTACTGACTCATTTCATTACTTTACATACATTTGCTTATTGTTTAATTTCTAACCTATCTTTAATTATATATATTAGTTTTACATTTAGACTGTCATTATTGTCCCTACTTACAATTCTTTAGTTTATACCTAGGGATTTCTGCATTTTAATACGTTAGAATATCATCTTTCCTAAAAGGAATTGTTAACATTGTAAACTTCTATAACATACTCGGAAGGGAATTATTGTTAAGTTTGGAATTACAATGAATTATCATTTTGTTTTTATTGTTGAAGTAGATAGTCCAAAATATGGTAAACAACCCTATTTTATACATCGTTTTCTTTTAGTCATATTCCTTGTTATTTCAAACGCTATACTTTTACTCATATTTATAAACTAGATAATTTATAGAAATTTACATTGCAACGCA
Organism: Allium fistulosum; assembly: GCA_030737815.1. Lineage (NCBI taxonomy): Eukaryota > Viridiplantae > Streptophyta > Magnoliopsida > Asparagales > Amaryllidaceae > Allium > Allium fistulosum. The sequence goes on along the minus strand of CM060902.1, from coordinate 367,560,400 downwards.
CTTCTATTTTCCAATTCAAATTATATTTACTAACTTCTATTCATTAAAATTCTACTTGAATCTCGGTTCAATTTATAATAACTTCTATTTTATATTTGCTAACATATATTGTTTAACCAACAGATCTGGAATCATTATTCAATTTATTAATTTAAGGACTACTTCATCCTTATTTTCCCAATTCAAGTACATACAATATATAATTCAAGTTAATAGTTCACAGAATATGTAAGTATGGTTTTCAAATTCATTACATGTATATGTTTAGGCCTATAACTACAAAATAATTATATTTAGGTATACGGGGAACAGATTTACAACGATATAAACCCAATATTATATAAAAATATATAATTTCTCACTCATCTTTTTAGCTGTTCAAACCTCCAGATCTAATCCCTATTTTTCAGTTTGACTTCCCATTTTCTCTCTATCCGAATACATATACCGCAAACATACATTTTTATAAGAAATCTAGATCCGAGAAGAGATTTGGATTTAATTTAGATTCAGATTTATAATTATAATTTTACATTGGCTTTGGTGATTCGGTTCGACCCTATTCTTCTTCTCTAGTATTCTCTGCTATTCTCCACTAATATATACATATATAAACTATAGATTTATTTAGATTTAAGAACCATGGAGAAAAGAAATAGTGGAGCTTCGTCGTGCTTTAGAAAACATGAGAAGAAAAGTGAGGGGTTAGGCTCGTATTTACAGGGGTTTGAATGGATGACAACCATTAGATTCATTTACTTTAAATCTGGGCCATTTGACTTAGGGCAAATCCACAGCCAACATCATCAACCAGTCAACCACTAGCAGTTGATCGGCCCAAGTCTGGGGTCGATCGGTCATTTAATTTTGTTAATTATCAGTTCGTTTCCTAATTACGTTATTTTACACTACATTCAATACGATTAACATTAACTCTGCTTAAGGGCTATGTATTCTTTAGATTTAGCTAATTACATTAATTTTCTTAATTACATAAATAAATTATTTACGATTTGAAATATTAAAATGTCAGTAACTTTTTCGTTTGAACCGATCGAAAAACTTTATATATGAAAATTGATTAGAAAATCGCCACGAACCCAATGGTGCAAGTTTCGTATCCAAATTCTGACATTTTTAAATATTCTATTTCCGACATTACTAATTATTAATTTCTTTTTTAATTAACTATCATTATAATTACGAGGTGTTTACAAACTCCTTGGCGTAGGATATGTTGGGGTTTCTTATAACGCTTATCTTATACAATTTTGTAAAACATTCTTTAGAGGAAATTAATTTTAATGTTGTGTACTACTTCTAAGTACACAACCTTACAAAAAGAAGTTAACTCAACTTCACATGCAACTAATTGTACTTCATTCTACCAAGTTCAGTTACTCATTATCGATACATTATTATGTATCATAGGGAGAAGCAACTTTTGAGATTGAATCATTATTCTTTTTTTGGTATGCTCGAAACTCTTTCCAATGTGCTCACATAATCGATCAAATCGTATTATTTTATTTTTTATCACACATTATTTTATTTACTTCAATTTTGTATTCTATGAACTCATCATTAACAAATCACATGTGCATCATATATGCATGTTCATGTCTTTGAAAATTCATCGGTGAATACAACAAAGTACGTGGAACCGTTTTGGAAATTCGATTGCATGCATATATATGTATTGATCTGTAGAGTTCATAAACTTTTATAATACTCCCACTGAATGGATGCTTTGCCCTTAATTGTCTGAGATATAATTTACTAGTACTACATAATTTCTCAAAACTATGGTTTGGTTCATAATTCTATAAATAATTACAAATAAATTTAGGTACTTCTGTATTTTTCAGATATCACAAATACTACTACTATAGTTTTATTTTTTAATGAATATTCATAATTAATAATGAAATAAAATAGCCTATTTTGTAGTCAATATTGAAAAATTATTACTATTTGATAAATAATGTTTGGTATGTTTTACGAAAATAATTTTCATAACCTGATACGATCAATAAGTGTTAATGGCATGCTCTCAGTATTCCGCCATTACTATAATAGCATATAAAATATGAAGCTCCATTCAACCACTTAATATAGGCTATTTATTTCATTTACTATAGCTGTTTTACAATTAAGAATTTTCATATCAAGTATCTTAAATCCAAAGAAATTCATAGAAAACAATTTTCTATATGTAAATACATTTGGAATAGATATCATATTTTTTATTCCTTGTTAAATATCTCCTATTATTTCACAATTATCATTTTAGATGTTTTCTTATGAAGCGGTAGTTGCCATTCGCTCTCTTCATCCATTCAAAAGGAAGCCTTTATTACACGATCATGATGAACTCTTTGCAAAAATGTGTTTAGTCATTCTTAACATTTAAGGATATCGAATAAATTATATTTTACATAAACTGATCAAACTGACTTTTTGGTAATCGAATTCTTTGATCAATCTTGTAGCTCCTAGTCTAGTGTTACATTTAACATGGAAATATCATCATTGTAATTAATCATTTTGGATACACGATCTCACGTTATAGTAATTTACTTGTCAATTTCAACCGAAATGACTTTTTTTGAAGTTCCGTACATTGCAACTTGTGATCATTCATCGTATAACATTTACATATGAACGAATACGGATCAGACATACATATTCAAGTATTGTTTCCAGAGTTTGAAACTCATAAAGGACAATACAATACACAGTCTCAGACAAATAAACATGTAAGTGACCACTTACAAATGTATTTGGTAATTATAAAATTAGGTGCTTGCATGGGTATTGAAACAATAACATGTAGAAAATGTTTATTAGTAAGTTTATTTTATATTTCTTTTGTCAACCTTTAACTCAGTTCATTTGTATATCTTAATTGATAAACATTTTATCAATTATATTAATTGCGTAAGTTCATAAATGCAGATTATTATAACTTTATAAAGAAAATGTTCTTACAATATTAGAAAGGCTAAATGTTTCCATTTCATTTTTCTAATAAGGCTCCTACTAGATTTTTATGTTTATCTAAACCCTAAGAAAAACACATAAATCATCTGATTTCTCTAGTGGACGTTAGGACCTGCTTGCCTTATGATTTTGAACTTGAGGAATATCAATAAATTATAGGCCCATATGCTATGGATAACTCCTTATTGGTTGTATCATGTACAACTCCTAACTCGTGATCCTTGTCCTAATCTTATCTCGATGTTGTGGAATATCAAAAAATCAAAAGAGATTATTCACTCGTACCTACATTTTCAGACGACCTAAGTAAAAATGTATGTTCCTTGAGGAAAATTAACAAATACGTACATATATCTACCTCATCTATTCAATATATTAATAGTACTATAATAACATCTTTTGGTTGAGGAATATCAATAACTAAGGAGTATGGCAGTAATCTATTAATATATAAATGGTAGAGGACAAATTTATATTAAAAATCCATAATCTTTAATATATTTAACCGAATGATATCGACTTATGGAATAATGTATTTCTTCTAAAATACCCTTGTGATTCAAGTGTCGACACATCTGGAATCACAATATATGTAAGATATGTATGTATTTATTTCTTAAATCTAATTTGTGTTTCTTATTGCTCCACCTTTTATTATGCAGTCATATTATATAAGTTTTAATTATTATATAACTTTATAAGTTACTTAACTTATATAATAATCTTATGTATAATCTTATGTTAATATTATTAACTAAATCTTATTCAACTAATTTAATTGATTAATTAACATTTTAATCAACTTTATATTATTCAGTTACATTTTATATTGAATATGTACACTATAACATTTATAATTACACACATATACACATATATGTGTATGAATTACATTAATTAATTAACATTGAATTAATTAATTTAATTAAACAATCGAATTAATTATTTTAATTTCGAAAATTTCATGTATACTTATATCACCTTAAACAGTTCAAAATAATGTAACATATATCATTATATATGTTATATACGATTTAATTAATCTAATTAATAATTAATTTTTGAAATTAATTTATAAATTTTCAAAACATTTTGAAAATGATATTATAACATACTTCTTATTTTAAATTTAACTTTTAAATTTAAAATTCATTTTTTAATTTCCAAACAGATTTTGAAATTAGCCCAAAGCCCAAATTCAAATTAGACCTTTTCTATTAGGGATAACCTTTGGGCTCACTTCACCTTTCAGGCCAGGCCGGTAGCTAGGTAGGGCGGGGTACTTAATTACTTAAACCCAGCCTAGACACTACTTTTCTAGACACCCTATTAAATGAATAAGCTTAATTAGTTGGCTCTAACATGACTAATTTAGATTGCATAGACTATTGGACTCTAATGTTAGTGTTGAATCCGGGCCAGTCGAAAGTGGGTGAAATAGGAAATTTTCAATTTTTTTCCTATTTTGAATCTTAGTTATATAACAACCCATAATTTTGGTCATTGAATTTTAAATATTTAATTAATATTAAATATTTAAATTATTGGATTTTGGAATTTAATAACTTATATTCAAATATAGTGATCATTTAAATATTGGAATTGGTGAATTAAATATTAATGATTGGATTTAATAATCTTACTTAACTTCTTTTAATCAATAAATAATATTGGTAAATTCAATTTGTAAATTTAATTACAAAAATAAATAGATCGGACAAATATAATATTTGGATAGAAAATATAAAACAATATTTAAAATATGTGAAAACAACATTCCGGGCCACTGTCACAGATTTGGAGAAAACTAGTGCCATCAGATCTGGAATGATAAATTGGTGTATGCCGTCAAGTTTCGTAATAATTGGATGAACTGTGTGGTCGTGTAAGCTCGAAACTCATAACGATTAATCTTAGAAAATTAAAATATTATAATTTGATTGAAAAGGCTAACTTCTGTATATGATGGAACTAGCTCTCGAAAATAGTTCTATTGAGTTTAGAATAAGGGTATTTAGATAGGAACGCCAGTGAGCATGCTTCGATCAGAGTTCGTGAATTTTGGGCGTGAATAGTGTCCGGGCAAGCCTATATATAGGACCTCATCCCCATCCTTTTCACTAAAAACCCTAACCCTATAAATAGCCGCCATTTTTTATTTATTTATCCAAATCCAATGGCCGTCGATCAACGATGCCACTAGGGGCCATATCAAGCGAAGTTGTCAACTAGAGATTTGTTCGTCGTGATGAGGGGAGGTGTTTGGTCGGTTGGATTGGGTTGCGGTGGCCCACGGCGGTAGCGGTTCGCGTGCGTCGACAATGCGGTTTTAGGTCGAATTCTCGTTGATGGCAGGGTTTGAGGCGGTGTGGTTGGAGGCGTGGTGTTATCGAGGTTGGGGAAGGCGGCAACAAGAGTGCCGCAGCGTCTGGTCAACCCTAGCGGCGGCGACGAGCGAAAAATTGAAGGACGGCCTGGATTGATTTTGAACGAGAAGGGATTAGAGTTAAACATTATAATTAATGTTAGATTGTTAATTAATTAATTAATTTAATTAGCTAATTATCAAATGTTCATTAACTTGCAACTTGTTCATACAAGGTCGGATTCGAGCGCGGTATGTTGCGTTGTACTCATAGAATCGATGTCTACATTATGGAGTTTGATTGAAGGAGATTGGAGCTTGTAGAATTTCAAGCTAAAATCGAACGTCTGTTCGATTTTAGTTCAAAATGGAACGCCTCAGCGGTAGTTGGAATTTCTGTGAGTTTACTCACCTTCAATTACTATATAATATCTGTGACGCTATAGACTATTGTTGATTGCTTGGATGTTAGTTAAATTGTTGTTTGATTGATTGTTTAGGTTGAAATTCCATTTTGGAAAATGGATGACATATTAACTTGGTTGCTGTAAACCCATATGATTATATATATTGTCCCTAACCATTGTTTTGCAGGGAACATTTGTAGAGAGACATTGAGGGGTTTCTGGCCAATAATTGTTAGTTATTTCTTTATGCTGCTTATATTGGTGTTTAGTTGTAATTAATGGTGATATTCTATTTGAATTGCTTAAGAGTCGTTATAGCAATTTTCACTATATCGTCAATTATTGAATATCATCTCCTAAACCCTTTGTCTGTGTTGTCTTAAGCTTATATTTTCATAAAATAGATATTTAAATTCATTAGTCATATTGATTAATGATATCTAAATTTATTTAGTTATTTAATTAATGACATTTGAATTTGATGAATCATTTTAAATAATGGTTATTTTAATTTAATGAATTATTTTAATTAAGGATGTTTAAAATTAATTAATCATTTTAATTAATGATATTTGATTTTAATTAATCATTTTGATTAATGATATTTTACTTAGTTTGATGATATTTGGATTTAATTGATTGTTTTAATTTATGATGTTTGAATTTAATTAAATCTTTTTTATTAAAGATAATTGAATTTAATTAATCAATTTAAACTAATGATATTTAAAGTTAATTAACAAAGGTATTTAAGTTAATCAGTTGATTTAATAAAAGTGATTTAAAGTAATTAACTAATGTAATGAAAGTGTTTTAAAGTGAATTACCTAATTTAGTGGTTTAAAGTTAATTATCTGATTTAATAAAGGTTTAAGGTTAATTTACTTATTTAATGAAATTGTTTTAGAAATAATTAACTGTTTAAATACAGATAGTTGATTTATTTATTAAAGAGATTATAAATTTGATTTATTACCTTACGGGATAACAAACATTGTTTTTAAAATTATAAAGATTATAAATATGATTAATTATCTTTCGAGATAATTAATGTTAGTTTAAATTTATAAAAGGCATTTTAAATTTGATTTATTTTCTTTGGGAAAATTATTGTGGATTTTAAAGTTATAAAAGGATATTATAAATTATTCTTCAGCATGATTAACATCTGTTTTAATTTATAAAAGTAATTTAAATTTATTTATTATATTTTGGGATAATAAATATTGTTTTAAATATTATAAATAATAGTTGATATCAAGAAGATCTTTTAAAAAGAATTGCTTCAAGTAAAGCTAAGTGTAAATTGTGTTGGGTTATGATAAACAATGTTTTGACATTTGTTTGACCTTGGTTTTAATATACTTAGAAAATATAATTTCCCCCATTAAAAAGAATATTTTAAAGAGTGATTTTAAAAGTGTCTTTAAAAGTATTATGATGTGAAAATCAAGCGCAAGTGAAAACAATCATCTTATCATTCTCGATAGTTGATTTATCAATTATCCACTTTGATTCTGCTTTATATTTCGTCACTCTAAGATGATGTGTCACTCATTTGAGCTTTGATATCCTTTGTCGGAAAATGACTAAACCCAAAGAGAGAGTGGAAGCCAAGCTATATGATTTGCTCCCATTAGGGTATTTTCACATCCACTTTAAATTGGATTTGGTTGTTGCGCATTGAGATGTGAAATACTCGGTAACCGTTGGCGGGGTCCAGCATGGACATGTTCGAGAGCCATCAGAGTTCTCAAGTATATTTATAGAGGTATACATTCAGTAAAGGGGGTGCACCCTTCTAGTCATTGTTGGAAAAAGTTCTCTTTTCCATTGTTGTTAATTCAAATCTTTGAATTGTTTCCTTAATTGCATGGAGAACTGCCTTGTGTTCTTCTCTATGTTTAATTTTTTGTGACCATTCTTTTAAGTTTGGAATTTGATATTATCTATGCCATTCATTCAGTATGGGATTTGTTCTTACTAGTACCCACCCCTTTATTTTTATTGTTTCTTTTGTTTATTTCCATTCTTTCTTGATTGGATGTTGTTCTTGTGAGGTAAACCCTGTTCCGCGTTAGTGGCGTGGTCTCACAGAATTTTATATGTTCATCATATTACTTAAGTTTTCTTACGCTGGTTTTTCAAACTGACCCAGGTGTTATTTTATTATAATGCTTAGATCAGACCGAAGTTTTCCTAGGTTGACTTTGGTGATATGGAGTTATTGGAGAAGGGCTGGAGGTTCACCTATCGTAGTATTTCATTTCCGCTGTATTATATTGTTTATCTATCAGCAATTTGTAGGGTCGAGATTTTATAACCGTCCAGCTTATAAGGTTTGTTTTTAACTCTAATGTACTCTGTATTTTGGAGTAACAGTTTTTACCGTCTTTGTCATATTATATGTTGTCGATTCCATTATGGGATTTTGATTTCGTTATTTTCTGTTCTTTTCTTTTTTTATTTTACCCTAACAATCTGCCTTTCCGGCGATTGGATATTTGGCATTTGAATACCAGGGATGTATTTAGTGTCGACTTTCGATTGTCGAAAAGGCGGGTTGTTACAAGTTAAGCCTATGAGGTCTAAGGTATTTTAGATGCAATCTAGTAAAGTTCTAAATAAAATCATATTTTATTTAAAATTTTTAAAATGGTGTTTGAATTTAATTTAAATGTATAAGTGTATCAAATACACCCATGTATTTAACGATTACTTATTAATATAGAGAAGGAAACCATTCGTTTCCCTCTTTAGGATTACTAAAATTGATCGAGGGTATATTTTTCATTATTTGAAGAGAGAAACTTTTCATTTCTCTCTTTTTAATTGAAATGAATGATGTATTAAATATCATTAATGAAAAATCAATTTATACACAACCTGAATGTGAATACATCGAGATGTACTCGAGTGAATACTATGTAAGTGTTATAAGCTAGAAGTGTCCATAGTTAATGAGAACGTATATAGGTGTTGGGATTTACACCGCAACGGGACCATCTTCCCTTTACATGTACCATCATTGTCCAAAACATTTTTTGAAAATATTTATAATAATAAAAGTGGAGTAGTGTATGAGTATATATGTACGTATATATGTATACATTAAAAACATGTAAGACAATCTTATAAGATTTGAAATCTAAAATTACCAATAAGTATTTTAGTTCTAATTAAGAAATGTTTGAAATTAAATATGACATTTACTATACAAGATCCATCATGCGATTTCAAAATAGAGCAATATATTTTTATTACCATATATATATTGCAGTTAATGTTTCATATTTGAAACAATTATTTATATAAACATTTGAGAATTGAAAATGAATAATTAATTAAACACACACATATATACATACACAGAGACATACATATATTTGATTTTAAAGTTTATCATTTAAATTAACCTTTTAGTTTAGAAAGGGAATACATGAAATTTTACAATTAAAAAGAAATGGATTTAGAATTTAGATAAAAGTCCATTTATAAATTCTAGATCAAAAGGAAATAATTTTTTTTCAAACAGTGATAAAAACGTTCATACTCAAAATATCAACCATTCAACATAAGGAATTAATTTTTAAGGTGAAAATTAATTAATTAACATCAATTATCTATTTAGATTTATGTATATAAATATCACTAATTATAAAATAGATCTCAAGCAAAATTAGTTTTTTTACAAACTATTAAAGTATTAGAAAAGGAATTAGGCACGTTAGGTATATATAAATTTGTGATAGGAACATACAATCCAAACAACACAAAAATCAACAGTTAGAAGGGAAAAAGAAGGACAAAATCATATCTATAATTATTTACACCGCACCTTAGCTAGTGGTGTGAAATGTTGGATGAATTTATTGCTTATATGTCTTTTTGGTTAAATCTAATTTTACATATTATAAGCAGTACTGGCAGTGATGATTATTTACACCAGTTCTCTTCGTCAATACTATATCACATTAGGTCTTATGGAATTTGGTTTTGGTCAAAATTTCAACATCGTCCACATTCAATATTGTAAGTGCAAACACAAAATCTTTGGTGCAGTAGTAACAATTATAATTAGTCGTGCTGCTCTGGCCAGAGACTTTGACTTTGAGTTGACTTAAGTTGACCCTATGATACTAACCCCACATAACCGAGAAGAAGAATTCTCTCTTGAATAGTGTTTCCCTTCCAATGCTTCCACTCGACCTAACTATAATTGTTCGATGGACGTCGTGCCACTATTTAACTATAATCAAGGTGGAGTTTCCACATTGAAGCTTGACAGTATTCTCTAGTCAAGGGAATTGTGTAAAGTTATTGCATCGATATTTTCTATTTGACCTTATTTATATTAACCAATAGAAAACTATCTAGTAAGTCCCGTAGTTATCCAATACATTAGTATGTAACCACTTGGTGCCCCCAGCAGCAATGAGTAACACACTACCTAGAGTTTGGAGAGCGTTACGTACTCTAGTCTTAATGGATGTATCGATATCCAATCTCAATACTTCTTAACTAGGAATATTTAAAATAGTATGTTTATTTTATTGTGATAAACCACTCATGATTACAGCACATTATAACTACTATCACAAAGCATACAATTTACAGATTTTCTATACTAAACATACTTTTAATTAAATAAATAATTAACATAACACGTTATATCATGTATATAATAATGTGAAAACGCCTTTTATTTTGAACAAGATTGGTTATCAAATTATATATGTGACGACCGCCCATGACCCCTGCACTGAATCTAGAGAAAGTGCGCTGTAATAGTGTGCCAGGCGACCATGGACGATTGTCAGGGTAAATTAAAAACAGCAGAATCTATCGTATTACTCACAGCGCATGGACAAAAATACAATAGAATATATATATAGTGAAGCTTCACAAAATAGAATCTCATCGATAAATCTTCATAATAGTTGAATACAAACATCTGAAGAGTCAATACATCAAGCCTCACTACATAACACTCAGAGAATATACAAATAGCGGAACATCTAGTACATATAGCAAGAAGATAATATGCAACCCTCCAGCTCGTCTTCGACATCATCATCGTGGAAAGCAAGAACAACATCTGTCACCTGCTACCTAGTATGCCCGTCACAAAATGGACGAACAGCCCAAGGCAATAAGAGTTAAAACATAAAGCCTTGAGTCAGACAATAGCCTTAGTGAGCAGTAAATTAACTAACAACATACCAAAAGAGCATAAAGGAAAAAGGAATAGGAATACAACCCTCCCACTCCACCTCTTTCTACAGTGATAGCCCCCAGACACACACTAAGCAGAAGCAAACATAGTAGAGCATACAATTTAAAGTAAAGCAATTATCACTCGAGTCAAGGGCGATGCTTTCCAAGTACAAACCCCCAAGGCCTAAACCAAGATCAGATAAGCACCAAGAAAATACCGCTCTTGAGACCGAATGACGATACAACCAAACATCCATGACTCTGGCTATCACTGTTATCATTGCCTCAATATCACAGTTAGTTGAATGACCGGCACATTCTTTCAGCCGTCCGTCAAGGGCTAATGGAAAACCCCGGTTCTAGACATAACTCTGCACGTCATCGTGACTCATGCCTAGGACTATCGAATCTGCCCAGAGTACTTGACTACCAATCATTAGCCTTCAGGGACTATCGAATCTGCCCAACGTACTCTTGCTTTGAGCATGCTAGAACCTTCAACAACGATGAGATCTCAGCCTTCTAGTCATCCTCCTCGACGACTATTTCCATACTAGCTCAAGCGCCTCTCGAGCAAACCATTATCCTCTAACTCGAACCATTTCACCGAGTTATCAACATGCTTGGAATGATCCCGTCTGGATTAGACCAAGACTATCTCATCTCATGCTTCGCCTCATCATCATCATAACAAAGCTTCATCTCAACATCATCATCAAATCTATCCATATGAGCTTCATCATCCGCTACACATGCCACGAGCAGCTTTTCCAATTCAAGAGCCTTTCCCTTAGATTTTGAATCCTCTTCGACCAACTTGTCTAAATCAAATCATCAATCATCTAATTCATAACAATCAATCAAGTCAATCATTAATCCAAGTAATCAAGCATTCAAATATGATCTAAATAGACAATTATAACAATAATGGCAATTTCGTAATTAAAGAGTCAAAAGTCTAACGAGCATGAAAACATGAGCAATATCTCTATAATCTTGATGAATGAACTTGCATAGGTTAACATGTAGTAAAATGGATGCCAAATCATTATGAACAATGAATCTATATGGATCTATACTTAGGATTAGGAAAATGCATGGAAATCACTATTTTAACTCAAAATCAAGCCAACGATCCGATATACTCCTTTGGATCCGTGTGAGAGATAATCACCACTCACCAAATCACCTAAATAACTCAAAAGCAACACACTTCAGATCTGGACAGCGAAGGATCTAACTCGATCTATCACAAATCCGCTTTAAACGATGAAATCTCTCTTTGAAGAATGTAGATCTTCAATCTAAGCTCTTCGATCCTCGATTCGATCTTCGATTTGAATGGAAGGAATCACTAGATTAGAGTGGAGAAAAGAAGTGAAGAAGTGTAGAAGTCGAGCTCTCAAAATGGCAGCACTTCGTCGCTTCGAAATCCGGATCCCAAAAAGTGAGGAAATGTATGAGTATTTATAGCTGAAATCCTCCTTAAGTTGTTCACTCGGAATTAGGTCGTCCACGACCTATAGAGCATCACGACCTATGACCTAACGAAACCCCTCAATCTACGACCTAACGACTTAGCAACTCAACACATCCTACGACTTAACAGCTTTGCCGACCTAAAAACCCACACGACTTAACAGGGTCTCCGACCTAACGCAGGCGCGACCTAACCCATGCGCGACTTAACACATGCCGAGTTAACTCGGAATATCTCTATAACTCCTAGGTCGCTCACGACTCAGCGACCTAACTCCTTAAACCTTCACGCGACCTAAACAATGCGCATCCACGACCTAACTATACCCAGTACTATCATAGGTCGTCTACGACCTACTACTCCTGCTACAGCGACTCAACGACTCAAATGTCTTCGACTTAAGACTTAATAGATCTTACAACCTAACCCTGACACGCTCCTAAGTCGCTCACGACTTACCCTCTTAGGTCGCTAACTCGCTTATCCTCTAAGGTCGCAAATCCTTAGGTCGTCTAATTCTATAGGTCGCTCCTATCTCTTAGGTCGTCTACGACCTAACCTATTCTACGACCTAAGCTATCACACGACCCAACTCATATACGACCTATCCCCAAAATCCTTAGGTCGCCAGTTTCTACGAGTCGCCTATTTCCTTAAGTCGTCTACGACCTAAGCCTCAACATACGACTTATCTATCATACGACCTAACTGCTTAGGTCGTTCCAACCTCTTAAATCGCTCCACTTCTTAGGTCGTCTACTACGACCTAACCACCATACGACCTAAGACTTAACTCTGGACATCTTATCAACATTGCGACCAAATGTCAACTGTTTTACGATGTTTCGATCCGTAAAAATACGGGTCGTTACATTCTCTCCCCCTTAGGAATTTCGCCCCCGAAATTCCAAACAAATAGAAGCAATCAAAGACTATTCTGCATGCCTACCATCCATAGCAATCAACAAACCATGCATCCAATTCTAGCTTAGCATGTAGAATTCTAAAACTTAGAACAAGTTACAATGTCGTTAGATGAAACGACACCTTAGGGCCATACCTTGAAGAGTTCGGAATGAGCTGCTTTCATCCTCTCTTCCACCTCCCATGTACAGTCGTTATCATCATCACTCCATTGTATCTTGAGCAACTTAACTACCTTCCTCCTAAGCTGTTTCGTGTCGGTTTCCACAACACGAAGCGGCTTACGAGGTCTCCTATCGACTGGATCAACTTCGAAATCTTCACAGCTATCAGCAAAAACCACTGTATTCGAGTCGTGCACATACTTCCGTAGATACGATATGTGAAAAACATTGTGCACACCCGACATCTTCTCTGGTAACTCCAATCTATAGGCGAGCTTTCCAATTCGCTCGATGATCGGGAATGGTCCAACAAATCTCGGAGTCAATTTCCCATTCTTCCCGAATCGAATAACATTCTTCAGTGGAGAAATCTTCACAAAAACCATATCACCAACGTCGAATTCCAAATCCTTACGACGCTTATCGGCATAACTCTTCTGACAGTCTTGGGCTGCCTTCATTCGCTGCCGAATGATCTCTATACAATCCGAAGTCTGTCGAATCATCTCTGGCCCAAGTATTAGCTTTTCTCCGGTCTCTAACCAATATGTCGGAGAGTTACACGGTCTTCCATACAATGCCTCATACGGTGCCATACCAATGCTTGACTGGTAACTGTTGTTTAATGAAAATTCCACCAAATGAAGGTGATCTTCCCATGATCCTCCGAAATCCAAAACACAAGCTCTGAGGAGATCTTCTAAAACTCGGTTGACTCTCTCGGTCTGACCATCTGTTTGGGGGTGATAAGCTGTACTCAAACACAACTCGGTTCCCAAAACTTCCTGGAAGCTCTTCCAAAATCCACTAGTGAACAATGGATCTCGATCGCTCACTATACTCTTCGGAATACCATGGAATCGAACAATCCACTTAACATACAACTCAGCCAACTTTGATGCAGTCCTAGTCGATCGAACAGGAATAAATCTTGCACTCTTAGTTAGACGATCTACGATGACCCAAATCCCTTCATTTCCCGTTCTTGTTCTAGGTAGTCCATCAATAAAATCCATCGATATTTGTTACCACTTCCATGTAGGAACTTCTAATGGCTGAAGCAATCCACTTGGCTTCTTCTGTTCGGCTTTTACCAACTGGCAGTTCATGCATTTGGAAATAAAATTCCCAACATCCTTCTTCATACCTTCCCAGTAATAGGTTCTCTTCATATCCCGGTACATCTTATTTCCACCTGGATGAATTGTCAACTTCGAGTGATGACTTTCCTTCAGAACTTCATCTCTCAACCCATCTATATCGGGAACAACTAGTCGTCCTTGCTTCCGAAGCCAACCTTCTCGATCAACCTCGAACCCTTTATCCTTTTCTGGTTCCAATCCAGATTCCAAATCACGGAAAATCTTGACAAGCTTATCATCTCGCTTTTGACTCCCGCCAATTCTTTCCACAAGATTCGGTCTTATCGATAAGTTTGCCAACATCTCAGGTTCTAATTCACATCTGGGCCTGAAGTCAAACCCAGCTAAATACTCGAGATTCTTCCATTCTGAAAACATGGCTCCCAATCCTGCATGTCTTCGACTTAACGCATTTTCCACTGTGTTACCTTTTCCCGGAGTATAAGCTATACCAAAATCATATGATTCCAAAAACTGTAGCCAACGTTGCTGCCGAAGATTCAAATCCTTTTGGGAGAAAAGATACTTCAACGACTTATGATCTGTAAACAACTCGAATCGAACTCCCAATAGATAATGTCTCCACATCTTCAGAGCAAAAACAATCACCGCTAACTCCAAATCATGAGTCGGGTAATTCCTTTCATGCGGCTTCAGTTGTCGACTTGCATACGCAACAACTTTATCCCTCTGCATCAGCACTGCTCCAAGTCCAGTACCACATGCGTCGGTGTAAACCACCATCTCATCATTCCCACTTGGAATAGTCAAAACAGGAGCGCTTGTCAATCGCTCTTTCAAGATTCCGAAAGCTTGCTCACACTTATCTTCCCATCTGAACGCTTGGTTCTTCTTCGTCAATCTTGTCAATGGTGCAGCTACCTTGGAGAAGTCTTTGATAAACCGTCGATAATATCCTGCTAATCCAAGAAAACTTCCCACATCAGATGCATTCTTAGGTCTAACCCAATCCTGGATTGCTGCCACCTTAGCGGGATCAACCGCTATTCCCTTTCCAGAGATAACATGGCCTAAGAACCTCACTTCACTCTTCCAGAAGTGACACTTTGAAAACTTAGCCCTCAGCTGATGTTTCCGTAAGATTTCCAAAACAATACGCAAGTGCGTCTTGTGCTCTTCTTCAGTTCTGGAATAAATCAGAATATCATCCACGAACACAAGCACGAACTTGTTCAACTGATCTCTGAACACTCTATTCATAAGATCCACAAAATATGCTGGCGCGTTAGTCAATCCAAACGGCATTACCAGCCACTCAAAGAAACCGGATGGTGTCCTAAAAGCAGTCTTCGGCACACTATCCTTAGCCACTCTCAACTGGTGAAATCCCGTTGCCAAATCCATCTGAGAAAACACCTTGGCTTCGTGAAGCTGATCAAACAAGTCATCTATTCTCGGCAATGGATACTTGTTCTTCTTAGTCACCTTATTCAGCTCACGATAATCCACACACAATCACAATGACCCATCTGCCTTGGTTGCAAACACAACTGGTGCACCCCATTCGGACACACTACGCCGAATGAATCCTTTCTGCAAAAGATCATCAACCTGCACCCTCAACTCCTGCTATTCCCTAGGCGCCATCCGCCTAAGAGGCATCACAACAGGTCTGGCTCCTTCAACTAGATCTATACGAAACTCGATCTCTCTATGCGGCGGTAACCCTTTGACCTCGTCAAAGACATCCTCAAATCCATTAGCGATTGGCACAGATGACAGTCCATCCCGTGGAACAACCAGCAAATACATGAAGCTCATGAAGACGCCTTCTTCATGCTTACATCGTATCACAATCTTTCGCCCCTCCACATTATCGACTGTCACCTCCAACCTTTCACAATCAACCTTTGCCGCATACTTCCTAAGCCAGTCCATACCCAAAATAATTCCGAACCCAGCAAAGTTCAGAACAAAACAATCACAAATAAAAGAGCAACCATGAATCGATACAATCAGACCACGACATAGCATACACAAACAAGAAGAACCCCCTACTGGATTAGTCACAACCAATGGCCTATCAACAATATCTGGTTCTAAACCCAACCGGCCTACAAGTTCATTACAAACAAAAGAATGCGATGCCCCAGTATCAAAAAACACTCTAATTGGAACACCACATATGGAAAGAGTACCTTGAACCACTACACTCTTTCCCTTCTCTTCAGCGGTAGGAGCTTTCGAAGATGATGGAACAGCCCCCAAAGCATAAGCTTGCACAATCTACTTGTCCTTCCTCGGTTCCGGACAATTCTTCCTGATATGCCCCGGCTTGTCACAGTTGTGACACTTCATCGGTACCTTCGGATTCTTACAATCCCTAGAGAAATGGCCCTTCTGCTGACAATTGTAGCAAGTCACTTCGCCCTTCGGCTTCTTTTGGCCATCCTTACCCTTCTGCTGTTGCTGCTTCCTCTTCTTGTTTCCACCCTGCTAGGGTTTAGACTCTTCCCTAGTCACAGCAACAACAGATCCTTCCTTAGGAAACAGATTCTCGTGCCTGAGAGCCTTCTCCACAAGCTTCTCAAATGGATCGTCCAGATGATTCACCAATTGCCTCCCAAGATAACTGTCCAAGCCTGTCACAAACTTCTCGTTCTTCTGATACGAGGATTCAATATACGACCGGGCATACTTGGATAAAGCTTCAAACTCAGAAACATACTCAAGAATTGGTCTTCCTCCTTGCTTGAGCTCTACAAACTTCTTGAACGGAACAGACTTCTAAGCTGTAGAAATAAACTTAGCTTCAAATCTAGCTTGGAATTGCACCCAAGTAATCTCTTCCTCCGGAGTATCAATAGTGATAGAGTTCCACCAATCAGAAGCTCTTCCTTGAAGCTGTCTTGATGCTAACTTCCCCTTAGTTGCATCCTCAATTCCCAAGTCACCAAAAATCCTTCTACAAGCATCTATCCACCTCTGAACTTCAATGGTTGATTCTGTTCCCAAGAAAACCTTTCCTCCAAGAGCCGTATAGTCCTTACACAACTTAGCAAAATCCACCGGTCTTGGAGTTTGGACTTGAACTCCAACATCAACCGCTGTCCCCGGAACTGGTATCCTTCTCATGATCGAAGTCATCATAACTTCGAACATAGCTGCATAATCAGCAGTCCCCTCAGCAGCACGGCCTTCCCTAGCAGCTGGTCTCCCTCTTCGACTCATTCTCAATATCTATAAAAAGGAATGATCAGAACATCTTGAGAAACAACTGCTTAAAGGACTCAAACTATACTAAGCTACTATATTATATATAGTAATCATCCATCAAAATACAATTACGTCTCTCATACGTAGTTACGTCAGCGAGCGTTGGGTAAAATCGATTAACCAATGCTCTGATACCAAATGTGACGACCGCCCAAGACCCCTGCACTGAACCTAGAGAAAGTGCGCTGTAATAGTGTGCCAGGCGACCATGGATGATTGTCAGGGTAAATTAAAAACAGCAGAATCTATCGTATTACTCACAGCGCATGGACAAAAATACAATAGAATATATATACAGTGAAGCTTCACAGAATAGAATCTCATCGATAAAACTTCATAATAGTTGAATACAAACATCTGAAGAGTCAATACATCAAGCCTCACTACATAACACTTAGAGAATATACAAACAGCGAAACATCTAGTACATATAGTAAGAAGATAATATGCAACCCTCCAGCTCGTCTTTGACATCATCATCGTGGAAAGCAAGAACAACATCTGTCACCTGCTACCTAGTATGCCCGTCACAAAATGGACGAACAGCCCAAGGCAATAAGAGTTAAAACATAAAGCCTTGAGTCAGACAATAGTCTTAGTGAGCAGTAAATTAACTAACAACATACCAAAAGAGCATAAAGGAAAAAGGAATAGGAATACAACCCTCCCACTCCACCTCTTTCTACAGTGATAGCCCCCAGACACACACTAAGCAGAAGCAAACATAGCAGAGCATACAATTTAAAGTAAAGCAATTATCACTCGAGTCAAGGGCGATGCTTTCCAAGTACAAACCCCCAAGGCCTAAACCAAGATCAGATAAGCACCAAGAAAATACCGCTCTTGAGACCGAATGACGATACAACCAAACATCCATGACTCTGGCTATCACTATTATCATTGCCTCAATATCACCGTTAGTTGAATGACCGGCACATTCTTTCAGCCGTCCGTCAAGGGCTAATGGAAAA
This sequence comes from Allium fistulosum, assembly GCA_030737815.1. Taxonomy (NCBI): domain Eukaryota; kingdom Viridiplantae; phylum Streptophyta; class Magnoliopsida; order Asparagales; family Amaryllidaceae; genus Allium; species Allium fistulosum. The sequence goes on along the minus strand of CM060902.1, from coordinate 367,541,490 downwards.
CCCCGGTTCTAGACATAACTCTGCACGTCATCGTGACCCGTGCCTAGGACTATCGAATCTGCCAGAGTACTTGACTACCAATCATTAGCCTTCAGGGACTATCGAATCTGCCCAACGTACTCTTGCTTTGAGCATGCTAGAACCTTCAACAATGATGAGATCTCAGCCTTCTAGTCATCCTCCTCGACGACTATTTCCATACTAGCTCAAGCGCCTCTCGAGCAAACCATTATCCTCTATCTCGAACCATTTCACCGAGTTATCAACATGCTTGGAATGATCCCGTCTGGATTAGACCAAGACTATCTCATCTCATGCTTCGCCTCATCATCATCATAGCAAAGCTTCATCTCAACATCATCATCAAATCTATCCATATGAGCTTCATCATCCGCTACACATGCCACGAGCAGCTTTTCCAATTCAAGAGCCTTTCCCTTAGCTTTTGAATCCTCTTTGACCAACTTGTCTAAATCAAATCATCAATCATCTAATTCATAACAATCAATCAAGTCAAACATTAATCCAAGTAATCAAGCATTCAAATATGATCTAAATAGACAATTATAACAATAATGGCAATTTCGTAATTAAAGAGTCAAAAGTCTAACGAGCATGAAAACATGAGCAATATCTCTATAATCTTGATGAATGAACTTGCATAGGTTAACATGTAGTAAAATGGATGCCAAATCATTATGAACAATGAATCTATATGGATCTATACTTAGGATTAGGAAAATGCATGGAAATCACTATTTTAACTCAAAATCAAGCCAACGATCCGATATACTCCTTTGGATCCGTGTGAGAGATAATCACCACTCACCAAATCACCTAAACAACTCAAAAGAAACACACTTCAGATCTGGACAGCAAAGGATCTAACTCGATCTATCACAAATCCGCTTTAAACGATGAAATCTCTCTTCGAAGAATGTAGATCTTCAATCTAAGCTCTTCGATCCTCGATTCGATCTTCGATTTGGATGGAAAGAATCACTAGATTAGAGTGGAGAAAAGAAGTGAAGAAGTGTAGAAGTCGAGCTCCCAAAATGGCAGCACTTCGTCGCTTCGAAATCCGGATCCCAAAAAGTGAGGAAATGGACGAGTATTTATAGCTGAAATCCTCCTTAAGTCGTTCACTCGGAATTAGGTCGTCCACGACCTATAGAGCATCACGACCTATGACCTAACGAAACCCCTCAATATACGACCTAACGACTTAGCAACTCAACACATCCTACGACTTAACAGCTTTGCCGACCTAAAAACCCACACGACTTAACAGGGTCTCCGACCTAACGCAGGCGCGACCTAACCCATGCGTGACTTAACACATGCCGAGTTAACTCGGAATATCTCTATAACTCCTAGGTCGCTCACGACTCAACGACCTAACTCCTTAAACCTTCACGCGACCTAAACAATGCGCATCCAGGACCTAACTATACCCAGTACTATCATAGGTCGTCTACGACCTACTACTCCTGCTACAGCGACTCAACGACTCAAATGTCTCCGACTTAAGACTTAATAGATCTTACGACCTAACCCTGACACGCTCCTAAGTCGCTCACGACTTACCCTCTTAGGTCGCTAACTCGCTTATCCTCTAAGGTCGCAAATCCTTAGGTCGTCTAATTCTATAGGTCACTCCTATCTCTTAGGTCGTCTACGACCTAACCTATTCTACGACCTAAGCTATCACACGACCCAACTCCTATACGACCTATCCCCAAAATCCTTAGGTCGCCAGTTTCTATGAGTCGCCTATTTCCTTAAGTCGTCTACAACCTAAGCCTCAACATACGACTTATCTATCATACGACCTAACTGCTTAGGTCGTTCCAACCTCTTAAATCGCTCCACTTCTTAGGTCGTCTACTACGACCTAACCACCATACGACCTAAGACTTAAACTCTGGACATCTTATCAACAATGCAACCAAATGTCAACTGTTTTACGATGTTTCGATCCGTAAAAATACAGGTCGTTACAATATATATGTAACAAATTACATAATCACGCCTAAGTCATACCCTTAACTCAATCAGTCTTGACCATGCTTGATTAACCTATGTTTGACCATATATTAGGGTTAGAGAAAGACTAAACCATGTCTTTAGATCTGGAGGAAAAAGGGAGACAAAGGTGATGGCTCTTGGCTATAAATAGCCTAGCCTCCACACAAACTAAAGCACACTTTTACCCGCTCTCTCTCTCTCATTCTTAGCCTCCTACCTCTACCATTGTGAAGCCATTTCTTCATTTTTGCAATGTGAAGAGAAGGAGGATAAAGTGGTGCTTTAAGAGGACAAACTCTACAAACAACGTATTGGTTCTCGACAAGGTCAATTCGAAGAAATGTATATGTTTTTGATATATATATATATATATATATATTAATATGTATAAATATATATGTCATCAATGTCATCACGTTTGATCTTCGTATGCTCATTTATTAGTTAAAAAAATCAAAATTTATTTTACTTTCAAATCATTTTTAATCATAACAAATTTTTAAACATATAAATATATATACTTTTAAAACTATAATATATATTATAATCAAACTTTTTTAAGCAAGAATAATAAAATTAACTTTATTCATATAAATATATAAATATTTAAAATAAAATTAAGAAAATATACTTTCGGTACATATATGTATATATACATACATATATATATGTATGTATGTATGTATGTATATATATGTATGTATGTATATACAAACATATATGTGTATACATACATACATATATATGTTACACCCATACTTTCCAAATGCCATCAAAAGATATTGATGCAAGCATAAAGCCAAAATAAAAGTTGTATTATAACACCCCACCCCTATACCCATATTATCCAAGAGTATTACAGAGTAATGCTATCAGACAATATGGAGAATGAGGTTGTACTGGGGTACACATGAGAATATTTCATTGGACTAACACTGGTACATATTAAAACACCAAATATATATACTACATATACGTACATGGTATAAGTAAAAAGCAATAAACATGTGTGCCTCCATGATAGAATAATACATAATATATAATAAACAACAGATAACATAGAGTCAGTCGTAGCGATAAAATATAATATATATTTAATAACGTTATACGAGTACAATACAACTCAAATGTCAATTATACAAACATATAGTGAATCAATAACATACAAGTATCAAATAATAATCTTAATATAATACTCCTCTAAGCTCAAATAAACAAATGCACTGGTACATATAAAAATATACAAACACACGCACCCATGAGCGTACACACGTGCACACTCAAACACAAACATGCAGACCCTCATTCGCTAAACAACAACAGTAAGAACATATATTATATATATATTACATAGTGGAAATTAGGTTGAAGGGCTTTTATTTCCAAGGTAATTAGTTTTAAGGACAACACATTTGAATAATTAGTTTTAAGGACAATTTACAGGATAATGATAAATTCATTTATCTTTTTAAGTTATACAGGAAAATGATAAATCCTTTTAGCATTATTTCTGTATAACTGAAAATGATAAATTCTTTTATCTTTTTCCTGTAAAATGTCCTTAAAACTAATTTTTCAAAATTAGTGTCCTTAAAACTTATTACCCACACAAATAAGCCCTTGAAGTGAAAATCCCCTATTACATATATATAAGTATAATTATTTTAATTCACCTAATGGGAATAAAGAGATATATATGGTTACAGGAGTAAATGCTCTTAGATCAGTTTGTACTCTCACTACTCATGTACAAATCAAACAAAGGAAGGTCAGTTAAATAAAAATAAAGATGTTAACAAAATTAGAAGTTCAACTAGACACATCAACTAAAATGACATGACAAAGGATATGACTCAAAAATTAGTTTAGCAAAGAGAATATACTAGAGAAAGTAAAACAACAGGGTATATATGCAACCGAACACACACACACACACACACACATATATATATATATATATAAACATACGCAAATACTCACACTAGCTTATGCACGCAAACCCAAGACAACAAGGAAACATAGACCATTATTAACTACGTAATCATTGACTTATTTAACCTTGAATTCTGTAAATTTCATTCCATATGATTTTCCAGTAGGTAATCTGATACAATTAAAGTCTTATGATACATACCATTTGTATTTCATATTTAGTGATCCATTTGGAATGTGTACCCAGATAATATATTAGCTAAAATATAAATTTGCAACATATATAAATTTGCACACTCAAACAAAATACACACACACAACATCACTTACTTCACACATGCAGTCACATGACACCAGCAAAGCACAACTCACACATATATGTATTAAGTAACACACATTCACTAAGCACACACATACACACAGTCAAATACACACTCGCACATACAAATAACACACGCACACTGCTATATGTAAACACACACTACCTCATGCCCACACATCTCAGGCCGAAACACTCATATGAGAAAATACACACTCTCTCTCAACACACACATATATGCACACAAATAGTACACACACACACATATTTATACCTAGTCATATATATACATAGGCTGAAGTACACAAATGCATATCCTAAATCCCTTACCGCTACTTATCTCTTACACAAAGCCAATGCATGCATATACTAATGCATACCTATAATTTCACACTAAATTTATGAACATCACAATTTAAAGAATCAAGACATATACGTACCGCGTATAGCAACCGAACCTTCTTCTTCTCCCTCTTAATTCTTCTTCCTCAATAGCATGTACAAGTGCATATACCATATCATTGTGTATGGCAACATAGTGATATGGAGCTAGGAACCACAAAATCATCTCCTGTCTTCGCCAATAACTCTCTATTCTCTAACCCGACTCAGCGACATCATCATCAACTCCTATGGGCCATTCAATCAGAATTCATTCATTGATGCTCTACTACAGGCGACAAAATGTCATGACCCAACCTTCTATTGTATATTACCAAACCATCACCGAAGATGCCCCTCTCATCAACGAGTCCAATGCTCCAATCGCTTTGACTTATCATCACCAGAATACTCGCCAAAGTCTAACCCTAGTTTAGAACCCTCAACTTCGATCATCACCGCACCCTCTTAAATTCACACTAAAAATTCTCCATCACTTCGAGAAACTTATGCCGCAAATGATATCATTTAATTCTTCTTGATTTAGGAGAATTTATTCCATTAGTGAGATCGACCATTTAGCTTAATAGGAAGCAATCCTCTTACTCTAAATTTGAAATAACCTGAAATTTAACCCATAATAATCGTTGATTAATGAAATAATAAAATAACTTCGTGAAATTATCAGAATTAAACCACAGTAGTTGCACCATTATGTCCATGGTAATTTTTTTGTCAATTTCCATATATAGAACGTCAAAATCAGAGCTAATATGAGCTAGAATCAAAATAAATAAGAATTATATATATATATATATATATATATATATATATATATTGGGCTAGGTCGACCAAGAGGTCGACCTAACCATGCCCTGGGTCGACACAGGAGGAGGGGCGGTGGACCGCCCGGTCGACCCGCCTACGGGTATGGAACGAAGAAAATTTTCTTCGTTCCAGAGGTTTTCGAACACGTATTTTTCATTCTTTAGCCTCATATAGTACCTTCATGCTTCCATCTGACGGCTCCTATTCAGCCTATGACGTGGTTGCATCCTATTCAATCTCCAAATCCAACGATCTTAGATCCACTTGTACCCCTATAAATAAGACCCTAGGCCTAACACTTTTTCTCATTCTAGATTTTATCCGCTTGGGTTCACCTTTTCAGGAAGGACCCTAAAAGGAATAATTTTCCAAGGAGAGAATCTTTTTAATAAAAATATATTAATACCCTCAAGTGGATCAAGGAAGACCAAAAGGGAAGAGCTTAGGACCACAGGTGAGTGATTGTAATTATTTTAAATTTCTTTAAGTAATTTAAAATAATAGGGTTTCCAATAGTTGTAGTTTTACTACGATTTTTGGAATAACCTTTTTAGTAGTTTATTGATAGCTTTTAGAATTATTTTCAGTCTATTTCTTTTAGCTATTCTTTTCAGTTAATTTTAGTTTATTTCTGATAATTATAGCTTTCCATTTATTTAAAGTTTATTTACAGTATTTTAATTTATTTACTATTATTTATGCGTTATTTACATCTTTTTCCTACGCTTTGGATTTTCTTCTATTTTCAGTTTTCTTTTATGTCCCCTTCTTCTTCGTGTATGGATTAGAATAGATTAAACGTGAATTTGGATTAAATTATAAGAATACTAAAACAATGAAAGATAAGATGTAAATTGTAAGGACTGTAGTAAAAATGGAATTGGACTGAAATCGTGATGTAAATATCAGAATTAGACTAAATTAAAGAGATTGGCCTAGTTATAACTTAGAGTTATAACTAAAAAGAGTAAAAGATGAAAGAAGCTTATTTTCACACTTAGACCTTAGGTTAAGAAATAAGCATGATTATAACGTAGGTTAAAATAAGAAAACAGAATAGAATGAGGCTTATTTTAAGGCTTAGGATAAATTAATAAGCATAGATTATAAGAATAATAACAAAGGCTTATTTAAAATAATTTATCTAAGTTAATAAGAAAAGATGAAAGTAGGATCTGTACCGGCAGAATTTCCCTTATGCTGTTTAGGGTAGATAAGTGGTCAATAATTAAAAGAAAAGACCCATACCGACAGCATTCCCCTTATGCTGTTTAGGGTAGATAAGTGGTCAATGGTTATAAGAAAAGATCCATACCGGCAGCATTTCCCTTATGCTGTTTAGGGTAGATAAGTGGTCAATAGTTAAAAGAAAAGATCCATACCGGCAGCATTTCCCTTATGCTGTTTAGGGTAGATAAGTGGTCAATAGTTAAAAGAAAAGATCCGTACCGACAGCATTTCCCTTGGGACACGCTTATGCTGTTTAGGGTAGATAAGATGTCAATAATTAAAAGAATAAATCATGGGGATTTGGATAAGGGACGCAACTAGATTTTGTTTAACAGGGACCAGTACCAACAACATTCCCTATTTTCTATGCACATGGTGTAACAACCCGCATATTTTACGATTTTATATTTAAATATTTTATTTTAAATATAGCATCATTAATCGGATTAAAGTCCGGAAGGATATTTTTTGCAAATGATCGAATTAGGACTCGGGACCACTTCCATTGAGTCCAAAATGACATTTGCGACTTTTTTGAGTATAAGCTTTGATATGTTTGGAGTGAGTTGAATTTTGCTATTTTCTGCTGGGCTTTTTGGGTTTGGGTTTGACCCAACTCATCATATATCCTAACTCAGCCCCTCTCCTCTCCATTCATTCTCATTTCATTTCTTTTTCTCTAGCACAACTGAAAATGGGGAGAGGAATGGGAAATTAAAATTCAAAACCCTAGATTCATTTGCAAACTCCAAATTCTTGCTCCAAATTCAAAGGAAAGCTAAGGTAAGCTCCATCTTCATCTTCTCCATCTCTTTTCCTCTTCAATTTCAGAAAAATTCCTAAACCCTAATTTAGGAAATACTTGTTTTGATCTTAGATTGAAGCTTGTAGAGTTGAAGTAAAGAGTGGTTGATCTTTTCCTTGTGTTTGAGCCTCTTATCTTTATTTTTGAGTTAAAAAGGTGAGTTTTGAACTCACATCTACTTCTCTTGATATCATTGATGTTAGGTATGAATTCCTAACACTTATTCATGTTCATTTGCTTTTGGTTTGAATTGATTTGGTGAACATTTCAATTTTTGGTGTTTTGAAGTCAAAAACTCTAAAAATCATAGCTTTGATGTTTGATCATGTTTTTGGAGGTGTATTGAAGAGCCAATAGGGCTGGGTTGTCGATTGGCATAAACCCCTAGCACCCATTGCTCGTCCGATCGAAAATTGGAAGAGTTGCTCTTCATTTGGTAGGCTGAAAAACAGCCCCAGTGCCAGTCAGTCGACTGGCCTTTGCAGTCAGTCGACTGGCTGGAGCAAATAAGTGTTCCTGGGGCTGTCTGTAGAAACAGGGAGTCTCTGTTTCCTGCAGTCAGTCGACTAGCCTCTACAGTCAGTGACTGACTGCAGGAAATGAAATTTTCGAGTTTCTGGATCAGTCGACTGGGCCTCTACAGCCAGTCGACTGACCTGCTTGTTTTTGCCTATTTTGCTTAGTTTCCAATTACAATCGATTCATGATGATTCCAGTTATTTGTTATTGCATATTTGAATTTGATGATTCCTTTTTGATTTCGTACAAGGGTTTTTATAAAATGATCTCTTTAAATTGTATTAAAAGCTCGTTTCTCCAATTTATAATTTCTATTTAAAACACACACACAATCTTGCACTTCGAGCGAAGAGGGAGGAGAATTAAATGATTAGATAAAACGCGTGCTATGAACATGTGCGTTCAGCTTTTTAGTTAATTCCTAATCTATTCGTTTGACCGTTTTGACCTTTGGGTTTGGTTTACCAATGAGATGAGGTGAACTTTATACTGCTTTGAGTGTGAAATTGACTAACGGTTAGTAAACCGTTTAGTGCAAACGTGTGGTATGGGACTCACGTTAACATTTTTCGGGTTCCTTTCTGAGAGTTGTGACACATTCCACCAAATAGTGGTGTCCATTACCGCCACTACGGTTTGTTGCCTTCGGGCGTTGCCTTTTGGCGTTGCCTTCGGGCGTATGGATCCTTGTTATACAGTACTGAGCTTGAGCATCTTTTGTTTCTTTGACAATTATATTTCCCTAGAGTATCGCCCTTCGGTGTAGGTTCTTTGAACCATACGATATATAGCGATTACCTTGTGGAAACTTATGTTACCTTTGTTGGTAATTGTTATTTACCTTTTTGTCTTGTTTGGGGCATGTATGTCCTTTGTTTATTTGAGTTGCCTATGATATGAGGCTTGTTATGATTCATCTTATGTTAGATGATTTGGTTATATCTTTTGGAGATATTTGTGGTACTTTATGACTTTGTATGTTTATTATCATTTAGTATATCTAACTGATTTGTTAGCCAGACTGACCCGTGTATTTTATACTCGGGTCAGACCGAGATGTTTTAGGTTAGGTACTTTGGACTTAGCCTCTTTTGCTTCCGCATGGACTATTCCGCTAGCTCCTTTTTGTTATAGCTTTTTGTGTAGTCCCTTTTGGCTGTAACTCTGATATGTATTCTTTTGACTCGCCTGTATATTGATGTTTTCTTACCACTTGACATGTATCATTTTGTAAACTCTGTAATGTATCTGTATATGTGTAAACGCATGTGATGATCCACTGTTCTGTGATGTGTATTACATTTGAGTTGTTATATTTTATTCTGATAGATCCTTCAGCCACCTATGGCTTTGTATTAAGTATTTATTGGATATGTCGATCCATTTAAGTAAGAAGTGGCAATTGTCGGCGTATCCAATAGGTAACTAAGACAAGGTTATAGACGGTCGCTCCTATCTAGCTCTATTCTCCGTATTAGCAGACGGTGTTACATAGTAATACTCTTTGCTAATGTGGGTCTCGGAGTGGGGCATCATAGCTTGGTATCAGAGCTGAGTTCAGAACAAAATATGATATACATGGAACAGAGACACATATTAAGGTACATCAAAGGGTAGTACGAATGTTATGAATCTTTGAATCATCATGCCTTTATTCTTTCCGTGCCTTTGGGAAGATAGAATTTTGGGAATACGTCTAGGAATGCATTTTATTCCATAGCATTCCATATTTGAATTAATGATATCTACCTTGTGAATAATATTTTTCTTATCTTATCTTTCAGCTAATGGCCGGAAGTGGCAGAGGACGACACTCGGATGCTGGGCAATCCAGCGGCTCGCATCCGGACGGCGTTTATATGTCTACCGATCAGTTTTTGGAGTTATTTAGGAGCACTCAGGCTCTAGCTCCTATTCGTGCATCTCCTCCACACAAGTCTGCCTTTGCACGCCTGTGCAGTGATTTTTCTCATCTTGGTGGAAAGCCATTCAAAGGCTCTGAGTCCGTTCTTGAGGTCCTAGCTTGGATTCGCACATGCGAGCGTATCTTTTCTCGTATGGATCTTTCTGACCACGATCGAGTTCTTGTAATTTCTAGCTTATTGCAAGAGCATGCCCTTGATTGGTATGAGCTTCTTGTAGCCGAACTTGATGAGTCTGTTCTTTCTTGGACTCAGTTTCGGGAATGATTCGAACTCAAATTCGTTCCTAAATCTGAGAAAGTTTTATTAGCCTGTCGTTTCCTTGAGTTGAAGCAAGGGAAGTCCTCCGTTTCTGAATATGTTGCATCATTCGAGGCTTTATCTAAGTATGGTCTTGAATTCATTAGCAATTCTTATAAGAAGAATATGAAGTTTGTCTCTGGTCTTAAGAAATCTTTAATGCTCCAGCTTAAGCTTTCTTTTGAGGAGTTGGTTGATTGAGCACTCCATCTCGAGGCCACGAGAAGGAGTGTGATAGTGGTGATGATGTTGAGGTTCGCAAGAACCCCAATAAGAAGAAGTTTCCATTTCATAAGCAGGGATTTCTTCCTTCCAAGAAGAAGAAGCCCGTTGAATCTGGTTCTAACTCTCAATCTGCTGGAACACCTTCCATTCGGAAGTGTTTCAATTGTGGTTCTCCTGATCATATGATTCGAGCTTGTCCTAAACCTCTCTTCTGCCATTATTGCAAGAAGGAAGGTCACCGTGTTTCCACCTGCCCTACTGCTCCTGCTAGTGCCAAGTCTGGCAAGCTTTAGGTTGCTAAAGCTTCCGGAGGTTCTTCTCAGCCTGGAGGTATATCTCCATCTATTTTGGAAGGTTCTATTTTATTTCATGACCGTAGTATTCGAGCTCTTTTCGATACGGGTGCTTCGCATTCTTTCATACAGAAAAGGCTCGTCGATGATTTGTCTTTGGATGTTTCTTGTATGGTTACTTCGTTGAGGATTGCGAATCCTATTGGGGGGTCCGCAACCCTTAGCATTCTTTGTGATGATGTTGAGATTGTTTTATGTGGCTTTTCTTTTCGTGCGAATCTGCATGTTATTTCTTATTTGGATTTTGATATGATTTTGGGTATGGACTGGCTAGTGAGGTACGATGCCAGGATTATTTGTTCTGAAAGAATTTTATATCTTCGACATCCGGATTCGTCTACTCAGTTATCACTTGTTCTTCGGAATGTGGATAATTCCGAAATGGCTTTATATTCTCTTGACTCACGAGATGATGATGGTATATCTCGTATTCCTATTGTTTGTGACTTCTCTGATGTTTTTGAGCTGGTTTCGGGTTTGCCACCCAAGCGGGCGATCGAGTTCCACATTGATCTCATTCCAGGCGCGCAGCCAGTTGGGCGTCCTCCCACGAGGATGTCTACAAAAGAAAATGAGGAACTCAAGAAGCAGCTTTTAGAGCTTGAGTCCAAACAGTTGCTTCAGTCCAGTATTTCGCTGTGGGGTGCCGCGGTCGTCTTCGTGAAGAAGTTCGATGGAACTCTTAGGCTCTGCATCGACTATCGCAAGCTTAACGAGTTGACCATCAAGAATAAGTATCCTTTGCCGAGGATCGATGATATGTTCGATCTATTGAGTGGCGCTAAGGTCTTCTCTCAACTCGACCTTGCACTGGTTTTCATCAGCTCCGAGTCATGGAAGATAGCATACCCCTTACAGCTTTCCGCACTCGATATGGTTCTTCCGAGTGGCTCGTTATGCCGTTCGGTTTGACGAACGCCCCGGCTTTCTTTGTTGATATTATGAATCGAGTATTCCGGGAATATCTCGATAAGTTCGTCCTTGTGTTCATTGACAACATTCTTGTTTATTCTAAGTCTGAAGCCGAGCATGCTAATCACTTGAGAATTGTCTTGAGTACTCTTCGTCACCATCAGCTTAAAGTCAAATTCTCCAAGTGCCATTTTTGGGAGAATAAGGTTAAGTTATTAGGCCGTGTTGTATCTTCCGACGATATCTCTATCGATCCCTCAAAGATCGAAGCTATCCAGAATTGGAAGAGGCCTGAGAATGTTCATGAGATTCATAGTTTCCTTGGATTGGCGGGTTATTACCATCGGTTCATTAAGGATTTTTCCTGCGTTGTGCTTCCTCTCACCAGCCTTACTCGGAAAGGCATTCGTTATATTTGATCCGATAAGTGTGAAGCTTCCTTTCAGACATTAAAGGAACTTCTCACTAATGCTCCTATTCTTGTGGTTCCCGAGGGGAATCATGATCTTGTTGTCTACACCGATGCTTGTGGTAGTGGTCTCGGTGTCGTGCTTATGCAGAAGGATCGAGTAGTTGCTTATGCTTCTAGGCAACTGCGTCCGAATGAAGTTCGCTATGCCACTCATGATCTTGAGTTAGCCGCCATTGTCTTCGCCTTGAAGATTTAGCGACACTATTTATTAGGTGAGCGCTTCATTCTCTATACCGATCATAAATCCTTGAAGTATTTGTTCACTTAGAAGGAACTCAATATGAGGCAACGACGTTAGCTCGAGTTTCTTGCCTCCTATGACTTTGATATCCTGTATACCCCTGGTAAGGGTAATCGTGTTGCTGATGCGCTTAGTCGCAGACATTCGGCTGTTGTTTCTATGATGCTTGCCGAATGGGATATTCTTGAGACTCTATCTTTTTGTGATATTCGTGATCGAGCTCCATCCTCTGATTATCCGATAGTATTATTCAGTTTGGAAGCTCAACCCTCTTTATTGGATCGTATTGCCGATGCTCAGCGGCATGATCCTGATCTTGTGCATCTTATTCAGCTTTGTGAGACTGAATCCCATGATGAGGCGTTGCGGGATTTCAACATTGATCTTAATAGGTGTCTTCGCAAGAAGAACCATCTTGTTGTGCCTTCTGATTCTGCACTTAGGCATGACATTCTTGATGACTGTCATCGGTCTAAGTATACTATTCATCCTGGCAGTAGTAAGATGTATGCCGATATGCATCGCCTTTATTATTGGGAAGGCATGAAGCGCGATGTGGCAGGTTATGTGAGTATTGCATGACTTGTCAACGTATTAAAGTCGAACATCAGCGCCCCTCTGGTCTCCTTCAGCCTCTAGAGATTCCATTGTGGAAATGGGATCAGATTTCGATGGATTTCATTGATGGCCTACCTCGTACGAGATCGGGCCATTCTAGCATTTGGTTTATTGTTGATCGCCTCACCAAGTCAGCTCATTTTGTTCCTATTAAATCTAATAGGACTGCTTCTCTTTTGGCTAAGTTATTTATCAAGGAAATCGTGAGACTTCACGGTGTTCCTAGTTCGATTGTGAGTGACCGTGATCCTTTATTCACCAGTCATTTCTAGAAGAGTCTTCAGCAAGCTTTAGGAACAAAGCTTAATTTCAGCACAGCTTATCATCCACAGTCTGATGGACAGACTGAACGGGTGAATCGTATCTTAGAGGATCTCCTCCGTATTTGTATTCTTGATTTCGGAGGTAGTTGGGGGGATCATCTACCCCTTGTGGTGTTCTCCTACAACAATAGTTTTCAGTCTAGTATCGGTATGGCTCCTTTCGAAGCCTTATACGGAAGGCCATGTCGATCACCTTCTTGTTGGTTGGAATCTGGGGAGAAGCTTATTCTTGGCCTGGAGTTTGTTCATGATTCTTCTGAGAAGATTGTTCTTATTCATCAGAGAATGAAAGAGGCATAGAGTCGCCAGAAATCCTACGTGGATAACCGTAGGAAGCCTCTTGAGTTCTCGGTTAATGATCTTGTCTTTATTCGTGTTTCTTCTTTGAAAGGGGTTATGTGCTTCAGTACGACAGGGAAATTGGCTCCTCGTTATGTAGGACCATTTCCTATTACTGAACGTATTGGCCCTGTGGCTTATAGAGTTTCACTTCCAGCTCATCTATCCGTAGTTCACAATGTGTTTCACGTCTCTCAGCTTCGGAAGTGTCTTTGAGAATCGGATTCTGTTATCGACTCTCCTGATTTGCAAGGGATTGAGATCTCACCAGACTTATCTATTGTACAACAGCCTATTCGCGTACTTGCCACGGAGGTGAGACACCTTCGAAACAAGGACGTGCTGCTCATTAAAGTTCAATGGTCCGCTAACCCCAATGACTGTACTTGGGAAACCAGAGAGTTTATCGAGCGATCCTATCCGGGTTTTCTATCTTTGCTTAGCAATGGTGAGAATATCTTTTTATCTCAAGCTTATTTTCTTTTCTTTTCGGGTGATGTAAGTATGTAGTTGTTGCAAATTCTTCTCTAGGAATTGCGTGGACGCAATTTTGTTAAGGAGGGGAGATCTATAACAACCCGCATATTTTACGATTTTATATTTAAATATTTTATTTAAATATAGTGTCGTTTATCAGATTAAAGTCCGGAAGGCTAATTTTTGCAAACGGTCGAATTAGAACTCGGGACCACTTCCATTGAGTCCAAAATGGCATTTGCGACTTTTTTGAGTATAAGCTTTGATATGTTTGGAGTGAGTTGAATTTTGCTATTTTCTGTTGGGCTTTTTGGGTTTGGGTTTGACCCAACTCATCATATATCCTAACTCAGCCCCTCTCCTCTCCATTCATTCTCATTTCATTTCTTTTTCTCTAGCACAACTGAAAATGGGGAGAGGAATGGGAAATTAAAATTCAAAACCCTAGATTCATTTGCAAACTCCAAATTCTTGCTCCAAATTCAAAGGAAAGCTAAGGTAAGCTCCATCTTCATCTTCTCCATCTCTTTTCGTCTTTAATTTCAGAAAAATTCCTAAACCCTAATTTAGGAAATACTTGTTTTGATCTTAGATTGAAGCTTGTAGAGTTGAAGTAAAGAGTGATTGATCTTTTCCTTGTGTTTGAGCCTCTTATCTTTGTTTTTGAGTTAAAAAGGTGAGTTTTGAACTCACATCTACTTTTCTTAATATCATTGATGTTAGGTATGAATTCCTAACACTTATTCATGTTCATTTGCTTTTGGTTTGAATTGATTTGGTGAACATTTCAATTTTTGGTGTTTTGAAGTCAAAAACTCTAAAAATCATAGCTTTGATGTTTGATCATGTTTTTGGAGGTGTATTGAAGAGCCAATAGGGCTGGGTTGTCGATTGGCATAAACCCCTAGCGCCCATTGCTCGTCCGATCGAAAATTGGAAGACTGGCTCTTCATTTGGATAGGCTGAAAAACAGCCCCAGTGCCAGTCAGTCGACTGGCCTTTGCAGTCAGTCGACTGGCTGGAGCAAATAATTATTCCTGGGGCTGTCTGCAGAAACAGGGAGTCTCTGTTTCCTGCAGTCAGTCGACTGGCCTCTACAGTCAGTCGACTGACTACAAGAAATGAAATTTTCGATTTTCTGGATCAGTCGACTGGGCCTCTGCAGCCAGTCGACTAACCTGCTTGTGTTTGCCTATTTTTGCCTATTTTGCTTTGTTTCCAATTACAATCGATTCGTGTCGATTCCAGTTAGTTGTTATTGCATATTTGACTTTGATGATTCCTTTTTGATTTCGTACATGGGTTTTTATAAAATGATCTCTTTAAATTGTATTAAAAGCCCGTTTCTCCAATTTATAATTTCTATTTAAAACACACACACACAATCTTGCACTTCGAGCGTAGAGGGAGGAGAATTAAATGATTAGATAAAATGCGTGCTATGAACACGTGTGTTCATCTTTTCAGTTAATTCCTAATCTATTCGTTTGACCGTTTTGACCTTTAGGTTTGGTTTACCGATGAGATGAGGTGAACTTTGTACTGCTTTGAGTGTGAAATTGACTAACGGTTAGTAAACCGTTTAGTGCAAACGTGTGGTATGGGACTCACGTTAACATTTTTCGGGTTCCTTTCTGAGAGTTGTGACACATTCCACCAAACAGTGGTGTCCAGTACCGCCACTACGGTTTGTTGCCTTCGGGCGTATGGATCCTTGTTATACAGTACTGAGCTCGAGCATCTTTTGTTTCTTTGACAATTATATTTCCCTAGAGTATCTCCCTTCGGTGTAGGTTCTTTGAACCACACGATATATAGCGATTACCTTATGGAAACTTGTGTTACCTTTGTTGGTAATTGTTATTTACCTTTTTGGCTTGTTTGGGGCATGTATGTCCTTTGTTTATTTGAGTTGCCTATGATATGAGGCTTGTTATGATTCATCTTATGTTAGATGATTTGGTTATCTCTTTTGGAGATATTTGTGGTACTTTATGACTTTGTATGTTTATTATCATTTAGTATATCTAACTGATTTGTTAGCCAGACTGACCCGTGTATTTTATACTCGGGTCAGACCGGGATGTTTCAGGTTAGGTACTTTGGACTTAGCCTCTTTTGCTTTCGCATGGACTATTCCGCTAGCTCCTTTTTGTTATAGCTTTTTGTGTAGTCCCTTTTGGCTGTAACTCTGATATGTATTCTTTTGACTCGCCTGTATATTGAAGTTTGCTTACCACTTGACATGTATCATTTTGTAAACTCTGTAATGTATATGTATATGTGTAAACGCATGTGATGATCCACTGTTCTGTGATGTATATTACATTTGAGTTGTTATATTTTATTCTGATGGATCCTTCAACCACCTATGGCTTTGTATTAATAATTTATTGGATATGTCGATCCATTTAAGTAAGAAGTGGCAATTGTCGACGTATCCAATAGGTAATTAAGACAAGGTTATAGATGGTCGCTCCTATCCAGCTCTATTCTCCGTATTAGCAGACGGTGTTACCTAGTAATACTCTTTGCTAATGTGGGTCTCGGAGTGGGGCGTCACACATGGTGTCTCACAATAGCCTGAAGTGAGAAGAGGGCATGCTTATGCTGTCTTGGGTAAATAAAAGGTCAAAAGGGGGAGCAATAGATAGTGCGATCCAGCGGTAACCGAGCATGCGGCATCGATTAGGGGAGATAAGTCGCTATTGAGTTCCAAGCGCTTAGTATGTGTGTCTTTCATAGATACCTTTACCTTCCGTGTAGGGAGCTATATAGCGTCTAGTCCGTAGTAAGGTCTATGGAGTAGCAGTCCGATCAAAGGGTAGAATTAGGATTTCAGGCTAATTATAGGATTAGGAATTCAGCCTAATCAAAGCAGCTATCAAAGACAAGTGCAAACAATCAAAGTTAATCAATTGTGTTAATTTAGTTAAATCGTATTTATTTCCAGCTTATTCCTTCTTCATATTTCCTTTGTTATACTAGAACTGTTGTAAGGTATATTACTTTTACTTTGCTTAAAGATTCTAGTAATTACTATCATTCACCAGACTTTTAGTCTGACCCACTCCTTTGTTTTCCCATTTTCCCCCCATAGGCAATCAGGGGCAAGGAAAGTAGACCGCAACTTCTTGGAGACTTGTTAGAGATTCTATCATGTATTTCTTTCCTTCAGTTCCGGTTTTTAGTTCTTTTGTTGAGCTGGTATTTTGAGAGGGATGTATTGTACTCTGATATTATTTGAGACTATGGTTTTTGATTTCACAAGACTTGTATGGGTATTTTGTCATATGATGTATTGGGTATTTAGTGACTTATTTTTATCATCTTATATTATGGAATTTGATTTTTGGCAAAATACTATAATTGTTTCCGCTGCGTTATTATTATTATTGTTGTTATTATTTAATTTTTGCCTTGTGAATCTTAGTCCCTACTAGTTTTAGTTATACCTACCACGCACCATGCCTTTTAGTGTGTCCTTTTGGGTATACTAAGGGGTGTGGGGGTGTTTCACTTAGTATCAGAGCTTAAGGTTATAGGATTCCTAAAAATTTATTTTTAAAAGTAAAGTATTTTTTAAAACAACTTGCTTGAAAAGTATTTTTCAAAAAAGAACTCTTAGAAGTAGTTTTTAAGTATAAAAGAGTTTTTATAAAAATCCCCTCAAAGGTCCAGTTCAATCTCCCATCGACTCTTTCCTAAACTATCCTTTTCTTTTCGTAGAATGGCGAATGCCCCGAACCTTCCCGAGGGCATTCCAGTCCCAGCTTGGTTTCGTAGGTATCTACAGGCCACAACTCTAGAGGTGTACGGTCAAGCGCCCAACTCAGCACCAATGGGTGAGAATCCCATCAACCCACCTGCCGCCTTCAATTTCTCTAAGCTTTGTAAGGATTTTGTGAGTTTGGGTAGAAAGACTTTTTCTAGTAAGGAGCCTTTTGTGGAGGCGAGAGCTTGGCTTAGAGACACAGAGAGGATATTCGGACTATTGGGATTGGATGATCAGTAGCAAGTTTAGCTAGCATCTTGGCAGCTAAAAGAGGAGGCTTTGTATTGGTGGGAGGTCATCAAGTTAGAAGGAAGAGAGGTGACTTGGAATGGATTCCGGGAGCGATTCGATAGGAAGTTTTTTCTCAAGCAGAGGAGAGTGTTCAGCTAGAGCGGTTTATCAATTTGAAGCAAGGGAGTTTGTCGGTGAAGGAGTACATCAATCAATTAAATGAATTGTCATGGTTTGGAATGGAGTTGGTGAATACATCGCACAAATAAGCTATGAAGTTTGCGAAGAGATTGAATCAGCCCCTTCAGGGATTGTTGTTGACTCACGTGCCGATGGAAGCTACTTATGAGTCTTTAGTAGAAATGGCCCTTATGTCAGATGCAGCTAAGGAGAGAGAGTTTAAGGTGGTCCCTAAGTCAGAAAGTTCTAAGAAGTGGGGGAAAGATAAGAAGGACGAGGATAAAAAGAAAGGAGGAGGATCTCAAAAGCAGATCAAGAAAAACGAGAAGTGCAAGAGTTGTGGGATGGTTGGTCATTACGCAAAGGTTTGTAAGAAGGCGGCAATGAAAGGGAAGTGTTTCAATTGTGGACAGCCTGGTCACTTTAGTAAAGCCTGTCCTTAGAAGACGAGGTAGGGAGCGAGCGCGCCTACAACATAGATATAGGCTTTGGATGCAGCACCTTCTAGCAATGGACCAGATAGAGATAGGAAAATCACTGTAGAAGTTTTGATTTCTATTTCTGATTTTTCCATTTAGACTCTTTTCGATTCTGGAGCATCACACTCTTTTATGTCTAGTAGATTGTTTGCACTTAGATATCTCTTAGTAGTAGATCCTATTTTGTTTCAAACCCCGTAGAAGGATCGACACATGGTCTGTAGGGGTTTGAAAATTTGTATACTAGGCATAAAATTTGATTGTGATGCCTATGTATTTGGATTTTCGGGGGTATGGGATGAATTGGGAATGGATGGGGTATCCATTTGTGAAGCAATATTGGACTGTGAAAGGAGAGTCGTTAGATTATGGACATGCAGTGGTAGGACTCTCGAGGTCTCTTGTGACCCACATGGGTCAGTTATGTTGAGCTTCCTTTATTTCTTTGATTCATCACTAGGAAAGCTATATTCCATTCTAGTCATTAAAGATTTTTCAGACATTTTGAGGAGGTTCTTTGTACACTTCGTGTTTATTAGTGGAGAGCAAAGTTTTTGAAGCGTCACTTTTGGCATAAGGAAGAGTGTTTCTTGGGGCATAGTGAATGTCTACACATATAATAAGTTTGATAAACGGTTTTGTACATTTAGGCTCGGATTGTGAAAATCCAAAGAGTGATAGGCTAAAGATTGGAGATGTACAATAGATGCAATTGATAAGAAAAGAGAAAGCCACGTGTAGATAATTGCAATAGTAATAATTGCCTCAGATAAGTGGATTTTACGGTAATGCCTTAGAATAAATATAGGCATACAAGAAGAATAAGAATATAAGACTTTGAGTAAGGAAATGAGATTTCTAAGGTTTAGAAAAGATACTCATAGGGTAGTAAGTAGAAAAATTCATTTTATGTCTAACCCAATAAACTAAAATTATTAGAATTGGAAAAAAAATATAATTGTCAATATTTCTAAAGTAAATATTAGGAATATAGTAAGAAATTTAAATTGGTTTTTATATGATGAAAATTTTGTTGAAAAAGTGAAATTCTTTTTGAAGGATTATAGAGCGTATATAGCTCACTAGTTTCTTTGAAAGTAAACAAAGGTTTAAAATATAAAAACCTAGAGGTTATTAAGTATCGAAAATGTAGGTTACAACATTTATTGTTGTAAATATGTTTTCGTGAAAAGTAAAGGGAGCATAGACTATAGCACTATTGTTATAGTAGGTGACTTCCAAAGGAAATGTTTTTACATAGTATATGAGGTTTATTAGTATTTATTTTAATTAAATCCATACACTAGTATTTTTGGGTTGTAGTAACAGTGTTTTACGCGACATCTGTTTTGACCCACATAAAATGTGTTTTGAAGAAAATTTCCAAGTATAGAAATAAAGTGGTTTGTAAGTACACTAAATATTTAAATAAGTATAAGGAAATGTTTTCTAGTTATGGATGTATTAATAACAGTTTTGAAAATGAGATTTTCTGAAAAGAAAAGTGTAAGTTAAGTATTAGGAAATTAGTAAATTTCATAGAAATTATCTATGGTAAGAGAATATAAATTTAAAATATTTTAATCTATTGGAACGAAATGAATAATGATAAAATTTTCTATGAAACCAAATTATAAGTAAAGATGTTTTGTGCAAGTTATAAGGAATATGTGAAAGAGATATACAAGGTATGAGAAGCACCATATTTTGTATAGCCTATTATGAAAAATATAAAATAAGTTCCTTGTAATTTCACATAAACATAAAATCCTCTTTTAAAGGATTCATAGAAGGTTTTACCATTAATAGTTTCTCATAAGAGAAAGTAGTTCCAATACATTAAGTTATAAAACTGTTAAAAAAAAGAAAAAATATATAAAGGATAATGGTTTAGTGAAAAAGTAAATAAATTTTTGGAAACGAAAAACTTAATAAAGTAAAATTTGAAAATCCAAATTTTTATAGAAAGCTGTAAAAATCTTTAAAAGAAAAGGAGGAATAAGTTTTAGACTTAAAATTTTGGATGTTTTCCCCTCTAGGTTTGGGGAATAATGTTAAGTAACCAAGTATTTTTGAATTTAATAAGAATTATTTCCTAGGTATAAAGTGTAAGGCTATAAAGGAGACGACAGGGATTACTTTTAGAAGTAATAATGGAAGTTCCCATAAAGTGTATAGGGCACTAATGGGAACTTAGGAATGTTGATTCATGTGAGCAGACTAAAGAAGAACAGTAAAGTGGAATTAGTAAGATTGTAAGGCACACATGGTTGAGGACGCGTATTTTTGATTTTGAAGAAACTTGGGAAAAGCATCTTCCTTTAGTGGAATTCCTATATGATAGTAGTTTTCATGCTAGCATTGGTGTGGCACCTTTCGAAGCTCTTTATGAAAGACCACGCAAGTCGCCTTCATGTTGCTTAGAGTCTATAGAGAGATTGCTACTTGGTCCCGACATGGTTAGAAAGACTTCGGAGAAGATTGGTTTGATTAGGAGAAAATACATACTTCCTATCCTCATCTTTTCGATAATAAGTTTTATAATTTTCTATTTCCATCTTTAGTTTTGAATAGGTTCTTTCCTTTATTACCCTTTGGGAGGGTGGAACTTAGGATTTAACCCATGGATAGTAGGATTTGATGTAAACATGTTATTAGAGCATGTTATGAATGATGGATGCAAGTGTTTGCTGGTGGATGCTAATGGACGCATATACTTACACTAGGCACTATTATCTCTTAAGGATCGGCCTAACTAGGACATTAGAGCATATGCATATGGATATGTGCGCATTTGCATTTTCATTTTATTTTCCACAGTTGCTATAAATGGATGATTATCACATGATTGTTGCATTTGGATGATGGTTGTAGCACGCATATAGAACTATCAGTTATCATTAGGGGTTATTGCATTCATTTGGATACATAGCACAGACATGATTGTATAAAAGGAGGTCAACTGAATTAGTGGACCGCCTAATCTTTTGCGTTAGATTAGGGACATTAACACTATGCTAATTGCATAAGTGTCATAAATCGCATTAGAAAACTTAAGGACAATGGATAAATGGTTGATGATTGAGTAGTTGGTTGTAGATATTGGATGAAAACATTTAGTTCATTCTTTTACCCTTAGAGATTTCGAGGACGAAATCCCTTAAGGAGGGGAGAATGCAACAACCTGAAATTTAACCCATAATAATTAATTCGTTAATTAATGAAATAATAAAATAACTTTGTGAAATTATCAGAATTGAGCCACGGGAGTTGCACCATTGTGTCCGTGGTAATTTTCTGGTCAATTTCCATATATAAAACGTCAGAATCCGAGCTAATATGAGCTAGAAACAAAATAAACATGAAAAGAAAAAAAAATATTGGGCTAGGTCGACCTAACCACGCCCTGGGTCGACCGGCCGGTGGACCCAGGACGAGGGGCGGTCGACCCGCCTACGGGTATGGAACGAAGAAAATTTTCTTCGTTCCAGAGGTTTTCAAACACATATTTTTCATTCTTTAGCCTCACTTGTCCCTTCGGGCTTCCATCCGACGACTCCTATTCAGCGTATGACGTGGTTGCATCCTATTCAATCTCCAAATCTGACAATCTGAGATCCACTTCTACCCCTATAAATAAGACCCTAGGCCGAACACTTTTTCTCATTCTAGATTTTCTCCACTTGGGTTCACCTTTTCAGGAAGGACCCTAAAAGGAATAATTTTCCAAGGAGAGAATCTTTTTAATAAAAATATTTTAATACCTTCAAGTGGATCCGGGAAGACCAAATAGGGAAGAGCTTAGGACCACAGGTGAGTGATTGTAATTATTTTAAATTTCGTTAAGTAATTTAAAATAATAGGGTTTCCAATAGTTGTAGTTTTACTACGATTTTTGGAATAACCTTTTTAGTAGTTTTTTTTACAGTTTTTAGAATGATCTTCGGTCTATTTCTTTTTGCTGTTCTTTTTAGTTAATTTTAGTTTATTTCTGTTAATTATAGCTTTCCATTTATTTACAGTTTATTTATAGCATTTTAATTTATTTACTGTTATTTATGCGTTATTTACATCTTTTTCCTACGCTTTGGATTTTCTTCTATTTTCAGTTTTCTTTTATTTCTCATTCTTCTTCGCGTATGGATTAGAATAGATTAAACGTGAATTTGGATTAAATTATAAGAATACTGAAACAACGAAAGATAAGATGTAAATTGTAAGGACTGTAATAAAAATGGAATTGGATTGAAATTGTGATGTAAATATCAGAATTAGACTAAATTAAAGAGATTGGCCTAGTTAAATTGTAATTATTTTCACACTTAGACCTTGGGTTAAGAAATAAGCATGATTATAACGTAGGTTATAATAATAAAACAGAACAGAATGAGGCTTATTTTAAGACTTAGGATAAATTAATAAGCACATATAGTAAGAATAATATCAAGGGCTTATTTAAAATAATTTATCCAAGTTAATAAGCAAAGATGAAAGTAGGATCTGTACCGGCAGCATTTTCCTTATGCTGTTTAAGGTGGATAAGTGGTCAATAGTTAAAAGAAAAGATATGTACCGGCAGCATTTCCCTTATGCTGTTTAAGGTAGATAAGTGGTCCAAAGAAAAGATCCGTACCGGCAGCATTTCTCTTTTGATTTTTAGGGTGGATAAGTGATCAATAGTTAAAAGAAAAGATCCGTACCGATAGCATTCCCCTTATGCTGTTTAGGGAAGATAAGTGGTCAATATGTAAAAGAAAAGATCTGTACTAACATCATTTCCCTTATGGTGTTTAGGGTAGATAAGTGGTCAATAGTTAAAAGAAAAGATCTGTACTAGCAGCATTTCCCTTATGCTGTTTAGGGTAGATAAGTGGTAAATAGTTAAAAGAAAAGATTCGTACCGGCAGCATTTCCCTTGGGACAAGCTTATGCTATTTAGGGTAGATAAGAGGTCAATAATTAAAAGACTAAATCATGGGGATTTGGACAAGGGACGCAACTAGATTTTGTTTAACAAGGACCAGTACCAACAGCATTCTCTATTTTCTATGGACACGGTGTCTCACAATAGCCTGAAGTGACACGAGGGCACGCTTATGCTGTCTAGGGTAAATAAAAGGTCAAAAGGGAGAGCAATAGATAGTGCGAACCAGCGGTGACCGAGCGTGCGGCATCGATTAGGGGAGATAAGTCGCTATTGAGTTCCAAGCGCTTAGTATGTGTGTCTTTCATAGATACCTTTACCTTCCGTGTAGGGAGCTATATAGCGTCTAGTCCGCAGTAAGGTCTATGGAGTAGCAGTCCGATCAAAGGGTAGAATTAGGATTTCAGGCTAATTATAGGATTAGGAATTCAGCCTAATCAAAGCAGCTATCAAAGACAAGTGCAAACAATCAAAGTTAATCAATTGTGTTAATTTAGTTAAATCGTATTTATTTCCAGCTTATTCCTTCTTCATATTTCCTTTGTTATACTAGAACTGTTGTAAGGTATATTACTTTTACTTTGCTTAAAGATTCTAGTAATTACTATCATTCACCAGACTTTTAGTCTGACCCACTCCTCTGTTTTCCCATTTTCCCTCATAGGCAATCAGGGGCAAGGAAAGTAGACCGCAGCTTCTTGGAGACTTGTTAGAGATTCTATCATGTATTTCTTTCCTTCAGTTCCGGTTTTTAGTTCTTTTGTTGAGCTGGTATTTTGAGAGGGATGTATTATACTCTGATATTATTTGAGACTATGGTTTTTGATTTCATGAGACTTGTATGGGTATTTTGTCATATGATGTATTGGGTATTTAGTGACTTATTTTTATCATCTTATATTATGGAATTTGATTTTTGGCAAAATACTATAATTGTTTCCGCTGCGTTATTATTATTATTATTGTTATTATTTAATTTTTGCCTTGTGAATCTTAGTCCCTGCTAGTTTTAGTTATACCTACAACGCACCATGCCTTTTAGTGTGTCCTTTTGGGTATACTAAGGGGTGTGGGTGTTTCAAAATTCATTCCTTTCTTATGCGATGTGAGTGCTTGTTGATGATGAGAAATCCATGTTTGAATTGGGGAATTAATAATAAATTGTTTGATTTTTAATTTAACTTTTAAAATGGTAGGAGCTGGTTAAAATTTTGAATTTCTTCCTTCCTCCTAATGAACAAACGAAGTATATTTATAAACGAAAACAAATCCTTTGGATACTAAAATCTTTGGAGAAATCAAAATGAATAAATGTGATTTTAAAGTTTGATTTGTTGTTGGCCTTGATTTGCCTGGGGTTTGGGCTTTAGTAAATAAAAATAAGTAAATATACAAATAAATAAGTAAATATACATGTTATCCCAACTTTTGGCAAAGCCGAGATACCCAAAGATTAACTGAAAAGCAATGATTATTAGTCTTGAATATCGATTGTGCATCGCAGGTTCACCATGAATATCGATGAATTTTGTCTGAGTCCGGATCGGGCTACAATTGATAAGACACGACAAGCGAAGTAGTGGAAACCAGCGTTCCAAATTTTGGGGTAATCCGAGTTTGTACACTCAAGATGTCACCAACAGAAAATGGAGGAGACAGCCTTGTATTCGAATCCATAAAAGGCCCTATGTTCGAATCGATCCTGGTAGGAATGCCGTTCGAATCCATCAGAGCAGGATCCATTCGAATCCATCAGGGTCAACTCCATCATCTTCGTATCCATCAAGTTTTACATGCTTCGAATCCATCATGGAAGCCTTCCTTCGCCTCCATCCTTATGCGCTGGCTTCGAATCCATCGAGCACTCCTTAGTTCGAATCCATCCAAACAGACTACGCTCAGATCCAACAGTTCGAACCCGTTAGGCATTCCTCTACTTCGAATCCATGTAGTAGATGCTCCTCGACTCCAACTACCTCGAATCCACTAAGTCGCGGCAACTAGAAACGTTGAGTCGACCCGGGCAACTCGGAGCACAAGACGGATCGATACGAAGGAGGCACGCCACGTCATCGCGAAGACATGCTGGATCGAGTCGAAACGATCGATTCGGAGGAACCGAGTCGAAGGAGATCGATTCGAAGAGACATTTCAGCCAAGTATCCAATCTTGAATCGATCATAACTTGAGATCTACACATCCAAATGCTATGAAATTTTCACAGAAGCTTGAGCACATGTTGAAGAATGTCCACACCAAATTTCAGCTCGATTGGACAATTTCTTGATCGATTCGAACCAAGGATCGAATCGATCCCAAAGTGGGCCCGGATCTCCAGATTTCGGCCGTGCGGGCCCCCTCACATGCCAAAACTGGTCTCCCCTCAATTTAGGCAAAATATCAGCCTCCTACACCTATAAATAGAGCCCCTGGTCATTCAGAAAAGGGGTCAGACAATTTCAAGAGCTAAAGAGCGCCCAGACTCTGCCATATTTACTCCAGATCACCACTGCTGCCTTAGATTCAGACTTAACTCATAAAATCAGTTGTAATACAACACACGAAATTGTAATCTTCAAGCATCGAGCAATAAAATCATAAAAACCTTGAAGTGGACATAGGCCGGAGATAGCCGAACCACTATAAATCGTGTGTCACTATTCATTATTTCTTGATTGCTGCTTGTTACTTGCTTAGATCTGTGATTTGTGTGTGAATATTGTTGATCTGTATTCATACGCTGGTGCTTTCACTACACTTGGGGTTTGTGACCATTTTTGGCGCAAACACTTTGGTGCTTCCACTGAGAAGAACTAGCACCCGCTACACCAGATTCAGAGTTTAGATTTGAATTTTTAAGGATTCAGATTTGACTCTACAATGACTCAACAAACTAGACAAAGAACTGAGAGGAGCCAACAGGCAGGAAGTCAAGAGGCATCCTCTGGCGCTGGAGAAGGACAAGCTTCGATCTACATTACTAGAGATGAGATGGAGGCTATGAATAACCTAATGTAGGAAAGAATGATGAAAAGCCAACAAGAGATGCTGCAGAATTTCTTCGAGCAGATGAGAGCTGCAGGGACACAGAACCCTGGACCAGCTACAGCGGCTGTGAATGTGGAACAAGGAGCTAGGGCTATGGAACCCAACGGAGGACAGAATACAGAACCAGAAGGCAATCAACAAGGGCTTGGGGGCAGGCCCGCAAGATCCAATGCATAAGAACCTTTGGAAGGAGCTCAACCGGCTAGGGCCAACACAAATGCTGACGAGCCACCCGAAGAGTACGTACCAGAATTCCCTACAAGACTCGGAGGGCAAGACAGAGACATGACAAGGGGGCAACCCCTAGATGGTGATGAAAGAATGATTGGCCTAGTGAGACGACTCATGAAAGAGGGATTGTCAGGCGGAGGATTGGAAGAGGTTAGTCGAA
Source organism: Allium fistulosum (assembly GCA_030737815.1). Lineage (NCBI taxonomy): Eukaryota > Viridiplantae > Streptophyta > Magnoliopsida > Asparagales > Amaryllidaceae > Allium > Allium fistulosum. The sequence goes on along the minus strand of CM060902.1, from coordinate 367,514,238 downwards.
GTCCGTTCACTCCAAATATCTGAAATGCAAGGAACCCTCCAAAGTTCAAACTACCGATGCTGGATCCTTATGACGGAAAGTCAGACCCGACCATGCATATCACCAGATATATCAGACACATGGAAGTGCTGGGAGCATCCGAGGAAGTAATGGCACGATGTTTCCCCTTATTCTTATCAGATTTGGCTGCGCTTTGGTTTAGACAGCTAGAGACAGGATCAATCAGGACATAGGGCGAGCTTGTGGATTGTTTCATGAAGCAGTTTAGGGTTCACATAACGCGACCCAAGAGCGTGATGACTTTGGCATCAATAAAGCAAAGGACCGGAGAGTCCATAAAAGATTTTCTGTTACGATTTAATGCAACGGTGGCTTCTGTAGATCGCCCGGACCCATCGATGATTTTGATGGCGGCAGTGGCAGGAGTTGGAGAAGGCACCGAATTCAAAGACTCTTTGACTAAAGATCCACCGCAAGATCTTGGAGAGGTTTTCCATGAAGCTGAAAAATTCATTCGATTAGAGGAATCACGGGCCGAGAGGCAAGAAATAAATGTTGCACAAGGCGAAGGAACCGCCAGGGAACAGTCCAGGGCGGACAAAGGAAAGAGAAAGCAGGATGACGCACATGATGGTCCTGATAAACGGAAGAAATTCCGAGAGCCCAGATTCAGGCAATACACAGACTTGGTGGCAGGACTGGAACGAATTTACACCGAAACTCGGGGGCAACTCCCCTATCGAAAACCACCGTGGAGAGATCCCACAGAGGGGAACATAGAACCGGAAAATACTGCCTATTCCATGAGCTGGATGGGCACACTACCGATGAATGCCACCACCTGAAGGATGAGGTGGAAGAACATGCCAGGAGTGGTAGATTTCCACATATGTCAGAGAACGTACAACGGCGGTTAGGCCCGAACAACTACCACCCCAACCTAACAGGAATGATCCTGGATCGGGATCACGACTCGTCATCAACTGATTGTGATGGCAAGGGCCAAGTTCAAGATTTGGACTCTGGTCAGTTAGTTTTTTTAGATTTGATTTCCAAAATAAAACGGCTATCCCACTTACTCATGTACGGGAACCAGAGAGATCCCTAGGCATGCTCTAAGATGGAAATAGACCGCTCCGCCCGGAGAGGCATTGTCTTGTTTTTCCTGGTGTTTGAGATTGAACATCTAGGATTTGAATTTAATAAAGAAACACTTATTAAAATAAACCTTTTAACAGGAGAGTTAAAGGATGAACATTAAATATCAATATAAACATGATCGCTTTATGACCTTACCCGGAGAGGCGGGGTCCGGAGTGCAAGAAGTGAGTTGCTTCGCCGGAGAGCGACAGGATCGACTCACTTAAGCATCGTTTCCCATTCACCGGAGAGTGATTGGATCGGGATTTGATAAGAGCCCGGAGAGGCTATGATCGGCCCACGATTTGGGCCATGACATCGCTTAACGTTCAGATACACTGAACCGGAGTGCAAGAAGTGAGTCGCTTCGCAAGAGAGTGACAGAATTGACTCACTTAACGTTATTTCCTCTTCACCGAAGAGTGACAGGATGGGATCCAGCAAGAGCCCGGAGAGGCTATGATCGGCCTAAAGATTTAGGTCATGACATCGCTTAATGTTCAAAAACACTGAACCGGAGTGCAGGAGGTGTAGCCGCTTCGCCGGAGAGCGACAGGATCGGCTCACTCATCGTTGTTTCCCCTTCACCGGAGAGTGACAGGATGGGATCCAGTAAGAGCCCAGAGAGGCTATGATCGATCCAGAATGACCAAGACATCGCTATGCGCCCTAGCTGGGGCCAAAGTGCAAGGGATAGAAAGCAACACCGGAGTGCAATAGGATCTTTCTATTCAATCGCTAAATCTAGAATGGGTTTGACAAGGGTCCAAAGTGACCATTGACAGTCCGGAGAGACTGTAGAGTTTCATTCTTAACTTCCACCGGAAAAAATTGATAACAATTCGGCTTCGAACAGCTATGGGCTTGATTGAAAATGCTATAAGCTATGAGTAAAACATGAACTCACTGCATTTAACTTGAGACTGATCAAAACACGCCTTTTACCAAAAGGCATGTTTTGGGGGGCAAAATGTTATCCCAACTTTTGGCAAAGCCGAGATACCCAAAGATTAACTGAAAAGCAATGATTATTAGTCTTGAATATCGATTGTGCATCGTAGGTTCACCATGAATATCGATGAATTTTGTCTGAGTCCGGATGGGGCTACAATTGATAAGACACGACAAGCGAAGTAGTGGAAACCAGCGTTCCAAATTTCGGGGCAATCCGAGTTCGTACACTTAAGATGTCACCAACGGAAAATGGAGGAGACAGCCTTGTATTCGAATCCATAAAAGGCCCTATGTTCGAATCGATCCTGGTAGGAATGCCGTTCGAATCCATCAGAGCAGGATCCATTCGAATCCATCAGGGTCAACTCCATCATCTTCGTATCCATCAAGTTTTACATGCTTCGAATCCATCATAGAAACCTTCCTTCGCCTCCATCCTTATGCGTTGGCTTCGAATCCATCGAGCACTCCTTAGTTCGAATCCATCCAAACAGACTATGCTCAGATCCAACAGTTCGAACCCGTTAGGCATTCCTCTACTTCGAATCCATGTAGTAGATGCTCCTCGACTCCAACTACCTCGAATCCACTAAGTCGCGGCAGCTAGAAACGTGGAGTCGACTCGGGCAACTCGGAGCACAAGACGGATCGATATGAAGGAGGCGCGCCACGTCATCGCGAAGACATGCTGGATCAAGTCGAAACGATCGATTCGAAGGAACCGAGTTGAAGGAGATCGATTCGAAGAGACATTTCACCCAAGTATCCAATCTTGAATCGATCATAACTTGAGATCTACACATCCAAATGCTATGAAATTTTCACAGAAGCTTGAGCACATGTTGAAGAATGTCCACACCAAATTTCAGCTCGATTGGACAATTTCTTGATCGATTCGAACCAAGGGTCGAATCGATCCCAAAGTGGGCTCGGATCTCCAGATTTCGGCCGTGCGGGCCCCCTCACATGCCAGAACCGGTCTCCCCTCAATTTAGGCAAAATATCAGCCTCCTACACCTATAAATAGAGCCCCTGGTCATTCAGAAAAGGGGTCAGACAATTTCAAGAGCTAAAGAGCACCCAGACTCTGCCAGATTTACTCCAGATCACCACTGCTGCCTTAGATTCAGACTTAACTCATAAAATCAGTTGTAATACAACACACGAAATTGTAATCTTCAAGCATCGAGCAATAAAATCATAAAAACCTTGAAGTGGACGTAGGCCGGAGATAGCCGAACCACTATAAATCGTGTGTCACTATTCATTTTTTTTTATTGCTACTTGTTACTTGCTTAGATCTGTGATTTGTGTGTGAATATTGTTGATCTGTATTCATACGCTGGTGCTTTCACTACACTTGGGGTTTGTGACCATTTTTGGCGCAAACAATACAGATATATTTCTTTATTTTCCTTTCCATTTAAATATAACACAAATTTAATTCAAATTAAAATAAAATTCCAAACAAAATCAATTTTCATTATACTTAATTTTTATTTATTACGATAAACCTTCTGGAATTTATTTTATATTATTTTTCCCATATTTATTTATTTAAATTAGAAATTTTGTCATATTTTAAACATGACATCAAACCATTTCCAAATTATTACTTAAAATGTCAAAAATTCCATTTTCATTTTTATTACCAATTAAATGTTTATTATTAATTACTCCTAAAACCGGGTTGTTACAAGCTCCCCCTTAACAAAATCGCGTCCTCGTAATTTCCGTAGGAGGAATCTATAACAATACAAATAACTCCTTAAATTTTAAATACTAAATATAATTATTTTATATTTATATTCATCGACAAAATCAAAATCCAAATATTTTATATATAAGATGCAAATACGTCCTCGATTGATTATTCGTGTAATCAACTTTTGTGTGAATACACACCCACATCCCATCCCTTATTGCAGGGAATTACCCAACACAACAAAGGGACTCTAAGTCTTGCTAAGGTCTTGACTCGTGTCTCTATTGATGAATTGTTCTAACATTGCTTTGATACTAATTATAACACCCCTCCCTTATACCCATACTATCCAAGAATATTACAGAGTAATAATGTCAGATAATACGGAGAATGAGCTTATATGGAGAACACACATGAATATTCCATTGGACTAACACTGGTACATATTAAAACATCAAATATATACCACATATACATACACGGTATAAGTAAAAAGCAATAAACATGTGTGCCTCCATGATAGAATAATACATTATATATAATAAACAACATATAGCATAGAGTCAGTCATAGCGATAAAATATAACATATATTCAATAATGTTATAGGAGTACAATACAACTCAAAAGTTAATTATATAAACATATAGTGAATTAATAACATACAAGCATCAAATAATAATCCTATAATACTCCTCTAAGATCAAATAAACAAATGCTAGTAGTATCGTCCTAATGTCTCGGACTGATCTGAGGTATTATAAAAATACACGGTCAGGCTATGACTATATCATATAGTAAATATTTATAATCTAATTTATCGGCAGTAATATAATAACATCCATAATATAGATATATATGTACTATAATTATTTTATAATCACAATAGCATAAACAAAACTCCACGTATTATATAACTTCAAATACCACAAAACATATATATAAAGATGTCATCCCCCGTCTCAAAGAAAATCAAATCAGAATTCAAGAACATCAAATCCAATGCATGAATCATCCAAATCCAAAAATCATTACTAAAATCAAGAAACCATCATTAATGAAATATTGTCAAACTATCTTACAACAGTAACTTAGTAAATCACTCAATATCAACAATAAAAGAATCTTCATTAATACACTAAGATAGTAAAAGTCCACTAGCTCGTATATTAAGTAACTTGTGTATAATATGCAAGTGTATGAGTTAATGCTATAGTAGACAATAAATAGTAAAGTATAAAAAACATGCAAACCAGAGTTTTTATACTGGTTTGGACCTCCCGTCCTACGTCTAGTCGCGAAGCTCCCTTTCGGTATTTATTAACCAAGAAACCTTCACTTCACTCGGAGGAGCAGGCTTAATACAAAAGTATTTTGTTGACAATTATGTGTTCTGAATAACATGGATATTGGATGTATAATAAAATTCTTCCTATAATCTCCTTTGAGTGATATTGTTTATGTGCACTTTGATTTTTAGAAAGCAATATAATAAAAATATATATTCTAGTTATTTGAATAATTGAAAAAATTTGAATCAGTGAAAGCACAAAAGTAAGAATATAGAATAAGAGTATATAAATCATGGTAAGTGTAAGCCTCAATCATTTAGTTGTATTTATAAGATTCAAGAGTTGTTTCTTGAAGAGAAGCAACCGTTACCTTTCAAAGAGTTGCAATGTTTGAGTAAATTTAGTGTATTGAAAAATTCCGAAGGAAGCAACCTTTCATAAAATAGCCGTTATGTTTTAGAAATAATGTCACGACGACTGTGGAAAATCAGACGTCTGTCATTACAGGGATTAATTTTCCCATGTAATGTCATAGACGTCTGTGGTTTTTCACAGACTTCTGTGAATTCAGTTTTCTTAAGATAAGTTATGTTTTAATTTGAAAACATGAATTTGTGTTTTTTGTATCACTCAAGGAGATTTTACATATTTTATCTAAGAATAAATACAACCTTACTAGTAATAGTCTCTGCTTGCTTGTCTTTTAGCCATGATCATGTTGCGTGCACCTGCATATTGATGATGTTTATATTGTATATGTGTGTTTGTATAGTTGTTGTCATTGAAACTAAGAATGGAGGTTCTAACATTCTCCCATTTTTTGATGATGACAACTATACAATCACTAACAATGTATAATTATATTTTTACTCCCCCTAAGTATGTGATCTCCCCCTGTATATATGCATATATTTTTCTCCTCCTTTGACATTATCAAAAAGAACATTACAGAAATACGAAACAAACACAGAAACCACATCACAATTACACAAACAATCGCAAACACAAACACAATAACTTTGACAAAACATAGTCAAGATCACATACATGTTTCATACAGAACAAACACAATAAACGAACTAGTGTTTTGAAAAAAAGAAACACAAAAAACAAGATGAAGAAAATAAGAGTTTTGAAATAGAATTAAAAAAATGACTTACTCAGAAGAATAAGAGAAGTCCCCATTGTTCTAATAATACTCCCAATATGATGATGGATCTGTTTGAAAATCTCTGGGCCAATGATGTTGATCGGTGTACTCTACATTCTCTTGTATAGTCAATCCTTGCATCGCCATATAATCCTGCTGAGATGTAGGCTGGTCGGCATTCGGGTATGGCCATGAAGGTAGAACAGTTGCTCGAGCACAGACACAGATGTATGTGGTTATAGGAAAAATATTTCCTGAACCTTGCCACATACGTCTATGGTTTTCCACTGACGTATGAGCTATGTCTGTATGCTATTGTAATTAATTCTTGAATATTTGTTAGGATACAATCACTTTTTATGTATATAAATGACCAAGATACAATATTCGAAGTAAGTAAAATTAAAAAATAATTTTTAAAGTTATTTGAATAATTATAATTGGAGAGGTAGGAGATCGCAGAGGTGTTTTACTTGTCTTCGTTCGAATTTGATTTTTTTGTTCTTGTAAATCTCAAGAGTTTGGTTCATATTTTATTGGTGACCAACTTAGAGTATCATATGTACCCTATATCTTGGTATTCTCAATAAACGGACAGAAAGGAGACCAAAATGAGTGAGATGGAGTACATGGTGCTTGCTCTTGATTAGACGGGCCTTCTCCCCATACATTTCGGGGAGTAATATTGTGCGGTCTAACTGGTGTTTCTATTAGTCGAGGTGATTTTTTGTGGAGACAATCCTTAGTTGGAGAGTAGCCACAAATAGCCAGTATGAATCTTTCCAAGAAATTTAGATGGCGTCCTTATCGTTTTTGTTCGTAGTACATTTCTCTTTGTACTCCTATTATCTCTTGCTGATTGTGGAAGATTTCGTCAACTTTATTTTCGAAAGATGATGATTCAAGATTAATAACTCTTTTCACTTTCTTTCCTTTTGGTGAATATCCAACGTGATAGACATTTTTAGATACAGATTTATTCGATGTTTGAGTCGAAGTTTTTGGAGAGACATGTGCACTTTTTGATGATGGTGAGTTTAAGTCTAAAGCGGAGTATGTTTAATTATGATTCGAAGACATGTTGAATTCACAATATAGATGATGGAACTTAGAGAATATTTGAAAATGAAGTAGTTTGATATTTATAACTAGCAACCTTTGTTCCTTAAATATTCCTTAAGTTTAGTAAATTTAGGTATACAATATTTGTAATGAAAATAATTATGACCACTAAAAACATTAAATAGAATTTTGTTTAAAAAATTAGTGGTTAGAAAGTTTGAAGTTTATTTTTAGCTGAACTAACATACAGAAGTGTTTTATGTTTGTATCCTTAGTATATTAGAGGTTTTACTATGAATTCTATAGTTTTAATTTAATAATTCATTATATGAGCAAATTCCTAAATCTCGTCTTAGTTTGATAAACGTTGTTTCGCATAATGGTTTCGTAAAAATATCGAATACCTGATTTTCGGTATTTACAAATTCAAGAGTGATTATTTGTGACGAAGCAGATTTTTAACGGTTGTTAATTGGTAATTATTTAAATTAAATCATTGGAATATTAATTTTGATAGTTGAATTGTGACGACCAGGGATTTGGCAATATTATTTTAATAAGAATTTAATCTAATAAATTGAAATACAAACTTATCAGTTTAAAAACGAATACATATATATATGTGTATTTTGGAATAAAACTATAGTTTGAAAATTTAACATAAGTCCTTCAAAAATATTTAAAAGTAAATCCATCTTATTCACATTTAAATTGAAGTAGGCTCTACTTATTTACATTTGAACTAAATATATATTTATGATGTAATCTAGGTAATAATGTTTGAATAAAATAAATCTTAATAATATAAAAACAGAAGTATAAATATATATACATAAGTATAAATTATATGGATATAAATTGAGAGTTGATAGTTTATGTTAGAAAAAGAAAAATAAAATAAAATAAGTATTGATGTTAAATAAATATCTCAAATAAATAAATGGTTATGTAAAAAAAATATGAAATGAACTTAAGATAATTCTAGAATTGTGTATATATGTATATATATATATGTGTATATATATATGTATATAGGGTAATACATGTAGTTATAAAATGAAGTAAGACAAAAGAGGAAACTAAAATATATACAAGATGTACTAAATAAATAAATAAAAATAAGAAAAAATATATAGAATGTGTAAACTTGAAAAGGGACCAAAGCAATAAATGCCATCTCATCAAGTACACAAAAATCTCAGCCTTAGCTTACCTTGTAAGCTTCATTCTTCTATTCACCTGCCTTCATTTATTCCATTCGAACAAGCCAAGATAAACAAAAGAAAATAAAGAAACCAGACTATATATATCCATACTTCTCCTCTTCTCATTTTCTTAGTGAATTCAAAACTAAAACCTAGCAAAACAAAAATCAAAGCATCACAAACCTGAAACAAAATCTGACAAGGCCAAACCAGAATAAGTATAAAACAACTAAATTCAACAACATCAGATCCAAGTTATGATCCAAGTCATAATAGCAGTTCAGCTTTCCAGTTTCGAAAGAAAATCAACTTCCAGGAAGGAGCTCCTCTGTTCTTCTTTAAAGAGTGAGTAAACCAAGTTTTTAATCTGTTTAAAATCCTGTTGCATGCATTAATTACTTGGAACAAAGTATGATAAGTATTTGCATGTTTATTTATATTAATTGCATGTAGATATATATATATATATGATTATATGGTGTGCATGCCTGAATACAAAAATGAATACTCTGTTCTGGTTATACAGGGTTCAAAACCTGATCAAATTTTAATATCTCTTTCCCAAATTCATTTTAAACTTTGTTGTATAAACAAAACTTGTTTGTAATAACAAGATAATTGATTTAAAAATATTTCCAGTAAAAATCTGATGGTAGTTTTAATAAAAAAGGAAGAAGAACGGTAGAATTCTAAACTTATCAAGATCTCGACTTTAATAAATTGTTGTTTCAGGTATATAATCTGATTCGTTATCAAAATCTAGGATTTTTAAAAATGAAATCGTGATTTTTAAGGTTGAGAATCAAGAGGGATCAAGAGTTGAACGTGTTTGGGTATTTTGGTGGTTTTCCGTTGATCGACATGGAGGAGTTAGTCGAATTTTGGGCTGAAGGTAGAATGGAGGTTAGAGGTTGATGGTAAAATAGTAGTAGATTTTTCTGATGGCTGGAGTGGGCTGACGAAGGCGAACTAGGGTTTTGAGAGATGGTTCTGTCGAGTGTAATGGCGAGGTGTTCTCGACTAGAGCGAAGCGTCGAGTTCGATCGCAAGGCATGGGATCAGAGCTGGATGATGCGACGTAGCTTGGGTGAGGAGCGCCGATGATCGCGTGGTCGGAATCGATGTGGACGAATGATTTTTCGATGTGGGTTGCTTCCAGTTTTGGGTTGATGGGTTCGATTTTTGTTTCGAGCTTAGAATCGCCGATCTGAGTTCTCGTTCGAGGTCGTGGGGGTTCAAGTGGTCGTCGAGGATTGTCGCGATGATGATCGGAGATCGGCGGCGTTTGTGAACGTGCACGGCGTGCACGTCGTATCTGGGGAATGAAGGCTCGAGTTTTTCTCGAGACGTATTCGTTCAAGTCTCGAAGCTGATGTAGAAGGTGGGTGACTCGGGGCAGATGCGTGCTACCCCTCACGTTCGACTCGAGTTGCTGTGGTGATCATCTTGTCTCAAGTAAGAAATGTAATCAAGTCTAAACAAAGTAATCAGAGATTAATTCCCTAAGTGAAAGGACAAATTTATTAAGGATTGCTTTAAATTAAAATTGTATTTAAAGATTGGTTAATTAAAGATTGGTTAACTAAAGATTGATCAAAGGAGTGATCATAGAATAATTAATTTTTGTAATTCATTGGGAGTTAAAGAAATTAATTTTTAAATAATTGATTAAGGTGGTAATTAAAGGATTATCAATGCGACTTGTTTAAAGATACTAAATTGTGAAATCTATTAAGGGCAAATTACTTAATTAATCAAGGATGATTGATTTAGATTATAATTAAAAGTAAGATTTATTAAATTTAAATTAATTAGTAATTAAGTGAGCAGAATTTAAAAAGGGTGATTGAAGTAGTTAATTTAATTCATTAAAAATAGTGTGACTAATAAATCTTGTTTATGAATGATTGAATGATGTTGAACGTCTTGACTTGGTTGATATCTCTATGAAATGTTTTGTGATGTGATATTTTTGGATGGACAATGATAATGTGAATATATCTCGATGATGAATTGCTGTGTAAAATAGTGGCATCTTGTATTTAAAATTTAATTTATATTTCACTTGGATAATTTGGGTTAAGATGGTATTAAATTCGACGAGTCCGGAGTCGGGTATCAGTAAATACCCGAAACCACTTCGAATCTTTATAAATTGATATGTGGAATCAATGGGCTGAAACGGAATGATTTAAGTGAATTGGACCATTTAATCAAAGTTCTGGTACTTAGAAATTGATGTGTGTTGTAAGTGATGTCTATAACGACTTGTGAGGTTGTAAATTGATATAAGTTACCCGGGTTTTTAAATAGTTGTATGCATTGGTATTTCATGTTAGATGGGTTTACTCACGCTGGTTTCCTGCCTGACCCGGGTTTTACTTTGATGTAATGCTCGGGTCAGACCGAGTATTACAGATTTTCAGGTAAGGACGTTCTGGAGCCCAGGAGGCGAGTTGGATGGCAGGTCGTATGGATTGTTTCCGCTGTGACAATTATTTCTGTCTATCTGAGATATATTTGATTTGTATATGCCATTGTTGTATATGAAAGTAACTCTGATATATTATAAATGTATTTGACAGATACAGTATTCTTTTGTAAACTGTTATTATTTGATATTATATTTTTATCCGCTGCGAATGTGAGAATCTATGTTGTGTTTTCTGTTTTTCTTCTTCTAACTATCTGAAATTTTCGGGTTCGAAAATTCCGGGTTGTTACATTATTTCTTTACATTATCTCTTAGAAAATGGTGAAGAATATCGATATGTTTTGTTCATGAGTGATTAATTGGATTTAGATATAGGTTTATAGCACTAGTATTGTCACAATATATTGGAGATTTGTCTATTATTTTTACATAGTCTTTAAGTGTTTGCAGCATATATATTACTTGAGCACAAGCTAAGGCAGCAGAAATATATTCGGCTTCATATGTCGAAAGAGAAACACAATTTTGCATTTTATTAAACCATGAAACTAAGGATTGACCAATAAAGTGACATGTGCCACTTGTACTCTTTCTATCTTATTTGCATCCACCAAAATCCACATCACTATAAGATACGAATTCAAATGAACTTCCTTTTGGATAAAATAGACCGTAATTTTCAGTGTTGGTTAAATATCGTAAAATCCATTTGACCGCCTGATGATGTGATTTCTTGGGTTGTGCTTGAAATCTTGCACATAAACAACCACTCTTCATAATAACTGGCCTACTACTGTTAAGTATAGTAAAGAGCCTATCATGCTTCGATATAGTTTTTGATCAAAATCTTTTCCATGTTCATCTTTGTCTAGATGAATAATAGTACTCATTAGAGTGGGTTTACTAGATGTATTATCCATTCTAAAACGTTTTAGTAATTCTTTACAATATTTTTCTTGATTTGTAAAGATTCCATTATTTAATTATTTTATTTGTAATCCTAAAAAGAAATTAAATTCACCCATATGAGACATTTCAAATTCGTTTGTCATTATTTTAGAAAATTCATTACATTAGATCCACATATAATGTCATCAACATAAATTTGAACAATTAATATATCCTTCTGTTCTCTTTTAATAAATAAAGTTGTATCTATTTTACCAATTTGAAAACTAGAATTTATTAAATGTGATTTTAATCGATCCGCGAGGTGCTTGTTTTAAACCATATAACGCCTATTTAATTTTGAAAACATGACTTAAATATTTTTCATGAACAAATAGTCGTGGTTGTTCAACGTAAACATTTTCTTTTATAAAACTGTTCAAGAAAGCACTTTTAACATCCATTTGAAATGGCTTAAAATTATGATGACACGCAAAAGCAAGTAATATTCTTATGGCTTCAAGACGTGCCACAGGCGCAAAAGTTTCTTCATAATCAATTCCTTCTTCTTGATTATATCCCTATGGCACTAATCTTGCTTTATTACGTACAATATTTCCATTTTTGTCTGCTTTGTTTTTAAATAACCTTTTCGTTCCTATTACTGATTGATTATTTGGCCTTAGTACTAGTTCCCAAACATTATTTTGTTCAAATTAATTAAGTTCTTCTTGCATTGCTAAAATTCAAAAATCATCATTTGATGCTTCCTTGTAATTTTTTGGTTCAAAATTAGATATGAATGCTACATTACTCATTTGATTTATTTGACTTCTATTTGAAACTTTGTTACCTAAATTTCCAATTATGTTATCAATAGGGTGATCTTTTAAAATACAGGGTGGTTATTTCAAAACATTGTTATTTTGATTATCATTATTATTTTCAACTATAATATCAAGCTTTATTTTGATTAGCCTTAAAAATTTCTTTATCGTCTTTATTCATTATATTTTAAAGTTTCATCAAACGAGACATGAAGATTTCCTCTATAACATTTGTGCGTTTGTTAAAAAATTCCATATGCTTTACTTCGATTGGAATAACCAACAAAAATTCCTTCATCGGCTTTTGCATCGAATTTACCAAGATTGTCTTTTGTATTTAAAATAAAGCATTTTGATCCAAATATTCGGAAGTATGCTACTTTCGATTTCTTTTTGGAAAGCATTTCATAACATGTATTTTTCGTCATAGGTCTAAGAGTTACACAATTTAATACATAACATGCAGTAGCAACTGCTTCGGCCCAAAAATTATTTGGTAAGCCACTGCCATTTAGAAGCATTCGAGCACACTCTTGCATGGTATGATTTTTTCTTTTAACTTCTCCATTTTGTTGTGATGTTCGTGGAAATGAAAAATTATGGCTAATTCCCTTTTTATTACAAAAAATTGTAAACATTTCATTTTCAAATTCTCCACCATGATCACTTCTTATACTTTTGATTTTTAAATCCATTTGAGTCTTAATTTGTGTAGCAAAAATTTTAAACATTTCGAATGTATCACTTTTATGTTTAAAAATAGTGTCCAAGTATATCTTGAAAAATCGTCTATAATTAGAAAAACATATTTATTGTGACTTATCGAATGTACTTGAGTTGGACCAAATAAGTCCAAATGAAGTAATTTAAGAGGTTGTTTAGTAGAGATTTCCTTTTTAGACAAATGAGCTTTTCTTTAATTTTCCAAGTTGACATGCATCACATAGATTTTTAACTTTAAAATTTATTTTGGGTAATCCTCTTACCAAATTTTTTTAGCTAATTTGTTTATATATATGAAATTTATGTGATAAATTTTTTTATGCCATACCCATGGATCATCATAATTTTCAGCTAAGCATAAATCATTATTATGATTAATATTCATGTTTAGAACATAAATATTTCGATTTCTTATTCCTTCAAAAATTAATGTTTTATTTTGATCAAAGATATTGCATTTATCTCTTTCAAAATTGATTTTAGATTCCTTATCACATAATTGACTTATACTTAGTAAATTATGTTTTAAGTTTTTAACTAATAAGACATTTGAAATAATAAGAGAAGTAGATATACCGACATTGATGACGTTTCCAATCCCAATAACACATCCTTTGGAATTATCTCCAAAAGTCACCGTGCCACCGTCCATGTAAGTGATGTTTGATAGCATGTGTGCATTTCTCGTCATATGTTTGGAGTATCCGCTACCGAGTATCCATTTCTTCTTATTTTTAATTTTATTTTTGGGTACCTGCAAAATAATAAAAGTCTTAATTGGTACCCACTTCCTTCGTCAGCGTCCTACGTGTTAGTAGGAGAAGGTAAGCATACCCATGAGGGTTTGTGACCTTTAGAGATGTTATTTTCATTATGAACTATATCTTTTAAATATACATTTATGTGTTTTTGTCTAATCAATTTGTTATTTGTTTTAGGAATCCATATTTTAATTATTTTTTATTATTATTAGAAACCAAATTTTTTCTTGATACTTTATGATTTTTTCTGTTAAATCCTAATCCCTTCCTATTTCCTAGTGGTTTTGAAATTTTTATCAAATTTTCCAGACTTTTCTTTCCTTTATTAAATTTTGAAACACTGTTAGTAATTTTATCCAATTTATTTCTGAGATCGGAAATTTCTATATTAGCTAATTCTAAATCTTGTTTCAATTCACATTTTCCTTTTTCAAGTTTATTATTCTCTATTATGCTATTCTCTATATCATGTGTTAGAGTAGAATTTTGAGATGATAATTTTTTACATTCTTTTTGTGCTAATTCTAGTTCTTCTTCTAAAATAGTTTTCTCATCTTTTAACAATCCAATTTCCAATTCAGCTCAATTTAATTTTCCTACATTTTTTTGATTCTCTATACTTGTCATCTAATTCTATACTTATTTCAAGAATTTCATCATATGTTAATTCAGAACGTACCTCTTCTGTGCTAGCTATGAAGCAAACATTTGCTTGTTCTGAATCACTGTCGCTATCGGATGAAGAGAAAGAGTTGGAGTCATTCCAAGTTACTTGAAATGCTCTTCTCTTTTTCTTGAAATTTTCGAACTTGTTTTTCTTTTTATCATTATTGAGTAGTGTACAGTCCTTCTTCATATGGCCAAATTTATCACAATCAAAGCATTTCATTGATGTTTGATTTGAGGAATTTGTGTTGCTGCTGTTTTGAAATTTCGTCATCTTTTCGAACTTTTTGAACTTGTTGTAATTTTCGCGATGAAAACAATCTCATCTTCTTCCAAGTCAGAGTTGTCATTATTTTCCTAAAATGCATGTTTTTCTTTTCTTTATTTTTTTCTTTTCTTACTTGTAAATTAGCTTCATAAAACATCGGATTTCCTTTTAACTCTTCGACATTGAGTTGAGAAAGATCATTAGCTTCTTCGATGGCTAAAGCTTTTCTTTCCTATTCGTTTGTCAGAGAGTTCAAAATTCGTGTGACTAAATCAAAATTAGTGAATTTAACTCCTAGTGCCATAAGATCATGTTGTATAGTTGGAAATCTAGCATACATATCAATAATTGATTCAGTTGTTTTCATTTTTAAAGATGAAAATTTATTTTTTAGAATAGAAATTTTTGTTTTCTTAACTTTGTTTGTGCCTTCTTGGTAATTTTTAAGTACACTATATATCATAAGCAGTAGTACAAAGCATGACTAGTGAAAATTTATTTTTATCAAGTAAGCAAAATAGACCATTCATAGCTTTTGCATTATTGGTTGCTAAATTATTTTGTGCGTCAGTCCAAGTATTGATATCAGTAGTGAGTGTTTCATATCTAGTTTGTGTAGCTTGCCAAATTTCTAGACCATTAGCTTCAATAAAAAAATTCATACATGTTAACTAGTAAGCATAGTTTGATCTAGTGAATAGTGGAGGATGTGCATTTGGTTGTACTTCCTGAAATGTACTTGCCATATTAACCAAAATTCAATTATGTGTTACAGTAAAAATGAAAAAGCCTTGCTCTAATACCAAATGAAAGTCTAGTGGATTGTATATTATCTAACTTGTGTATAATATGTAAGTGTATGAGCTAATGCTATAGTAGACAATAAATAGTAAAGTATAAAAAGCGTTCAAACCAGAGTTTTTATACTGGTTTGGACCTCCCGTTATACGTCCAGTCCCAAAGCTCCCCTTCGGTATTTACTAACCAAAAGACCCTCACTTCACCCGAAGAAATATGCTTAATACAAAAGTATTTTGTTGACAATTGTGTGTTTTGAATAACATGGATATTGACTGTATAATACAATTCTTCCTATAATGTCCTTTGAGTGATATTGTTTATATGCACTTTGATTTTTAGGAAGCAATATAACCAAAATATAAATTCTGGTTATTTGAATGGTAGAGAAAATTGAATCAGTGAAAGCATATAAGTAAGAATATAGAATAAGAGTATAGAAACCAAGGTTAGTGTTAGCTTCAATCATTTAGTTGTATTTATAAGATTCTAGAGTTGTTTCTCGAAGAGAAGCCACCATTACCTTTCAAAGAGTTGCAATGTTTGAGTAAATTCAGTGTATTGAAAAATTTAAAAGGAAGCAACCTTTCATAAAAATAGCCATTATGTTTCAGAAATAACGTCACAGACGTCTGTGGAAAATCATAGACGTATGTCATTATAGGGATTAATTTTGCTGTGTAATGTCATAGACGTTGGTGGTTTTTCACCGACGTCTGTGAATTCAGTTTTCTTAAGATAATTACTATTTTAATTTGAAAACGTGAATTTGTGTTTTGTGAATCACTTAAGGAGATTTTACATATTTTATCTAAGACTAAATATGACCTTACTAGTAATAGTCTCTCCTTGCTTATCTTCTCGCCATGATCTTGTTGCGTATATCTGTATATTGATGATGTTTATATTGTATATGTGTGTTTGTATAGTTGTTGTCATCGAAACTAAGAATGAGGTTCTAACAGATATGCAGCCTATCAATACATAACAAAACATCTTAGGATCCACCATATTCTGGACACTATCCAGACATGATCTTATCACCTCATATATGAATAAATCAGAATAGTATGGATATATGGGGAACTAATACACTTTAGACATAGTCTCTAGTATAGCCACCTTATGGAATAGTGTATAACATATGCCAATCCACATCACATACATAAACTTGAACAAGAAAGGGAGACCGATAACACACAACATGCTCTAAGGACTCAGGACTACTTGCTTCCCTTTGAGTACCATCTATCCCTACAGTCTTTAGTTTCCTTGATGGAAATCATGACCCCATCCACATGTGGATCGTCTACCAGCAGCCCCGATCACGACCCTGCTTTGCCCCTATAGGTAACAGACCGCTGGCCCATGCAACACAAAGGGCTATAGGGCACCTACCTACAAACTACCAGTCATATGATGCACATCTAGAATATCCAACAACGGTGTTTCTGATCTGGGACACGACCCCACAATCAGATCGCCAGGGTGGATACTGGCCAATCTGATTCACTCCCGAACCATGAAAGGAGCTGGATAAAAAGTGGATGACATATAATGTAATGACCCACCTTTTTGGATGGTTTAAATCAACAATAAAACACACATGTCAGACTCAAACCATTCAAAGGGAGGATTGTTATGGGGTAAATAAGAAAAATAAGAGAAAATAAAGAAACAAAACACAGAATCTCACAACGGAATGACAAAATATAATGATGAAATAAATAGTTCATGAAGCTGTTTTACAAATAACATTTGATTACACTTTTACAATACAGAATCAGAGTTACATACAATAGAAATAAATAAAATAAAATGCAGCGGAACAACATGATGTAGTGGAATTAATATAATAAATAATAATAGTACTAAATCTTCGTCTTCGTCCTCCAGAAAAGCAGTCTTCGATATACTGAAAGCTCAGACTGACCTGAGCGAATTGAAAAGACAAAACACTCGAGTTAGAACTAAAAGATCTTATGTAAGTTAAATCAACAGTAAATAAATATGAGTGTAATGGCGTCAGAGATGTTTACGGGGTTTGACCTCCTATCCAATGTCTAATGTGAGTGCAATAACTTAAGAGATGTTCGGGATTTCCATCTCCTAAGGATCCATGAAACTATCTACGTACATAGTACAATATGCTATTATAATAGTGTCTACAGTAAAGTAAAGTATTAAAATAGCGTTAAGGCATTACCTATATCCCCCATAACACATTTTTATATATTCCCATAGTTTATACAGATACTGTAAGCCCCACCAAACTGATGGGATACTCAGGGAGCACTCCATAGGCACAGTACAAACCAAACTCGTAATGGGCATGACAAGGCACGCGAGGCAATGCCAGGGAAGAATTCTACCGTTTGCAGAACTGGGCTAGTGGTAACGCATAGAAGCTACTACCGCCCACCTCGGAACACACTCCCATAATCAAATCGAGGGGTGGCCACCAAATCAATCACAAAGTCATAATATGGTATCGAAGAAGCATGTCCGATCAAAGGTGCGACCTCACTGGGCCCAGGTATAGCACCTGCTTTAGTTACATCAAACTGACTCGCAGGAGTCATGGCTACGCTAATACCTCATACAGAACCGTTCACCAGACCATCCTACTTCATTCTGGAATCTCCACCAAGTACATAGTTGTTAAAGTGGTTTTCGGTATTGGAAGAGAGTATGACAATATCCGATCCCGGTCTCTTTAACAACCAAACGCTTATTTCACAACGGATGGTTCTTTTATATTTCCAAAACCGATTTATTATTGATATCAAAATATCATTTTCAATTCAGACTATATCACTTTCAAAATCATATTCACTTTCGAGATCATATCACATTTGAAATCATATCACTTTAGAAATCATATTTTCTTTCAAAATCACACTTTCCAAAATAGGTTAAACCCTCATTTAAAATTGTCATATTTACTCAGAATATGTTATTTCAGTAGAAAATATCATTTCAAATCTCAACTTAGGTTATAACACCATTTAATCATATTCGCTGTTAAGTCAAGGATTTAAATATAAACACTTTCACTTTACATAGCCTGAAATTTAGAAAACAGTTTAGATAGTTATAAATAGTTTAGCATAGTTTAAAAATAAATTTTTAAATAGTTTGAAATACTTTAAAATAGTTTAAAATGGATTATCATAGTTTTAAATAGATTTAAGATAGTTTAAACAAATTTAAAATAGTTTAAATAGATTTAAAATAAATTAAATAGATTTAAAATTGATTAAATAGATTTAAAATTGATTAAAATAGATTTAAAATAAATTAAATGGTTAATTTGATTAAATAGTTTAAAATAGATTAAAATTGTTAGATAGTTTGAAAACCTTAATAATCAGTATTTTTAGAATAATATCACTTTACACAATTTATATTAAAATGAATTAATATCAAACTAGAATATTTCCTTCATTTCATCACATCTGGACCACGTCCAGCTTTCAAATTTCAATTTAAATCCTTTAAACAATTCATTTAAACCAATTCCAATTTCACACTTAAAGCATGGATTTTCGAAAATAATTCAGTTTATATAAATCAAATTTTTATTTCAAAATATCATTTAACTGAATTCAAATTTAAAGAATTTAAAATCATTTAATTTCACCAATCCGGTGTCCGTATATAGTTTTCTACCCTATGATCAAGTGATACTGACATATATTATTTCAATCCGCAATAGATTTAAATTTATGGGTATATATCATTTCAACCCGCAATCCCGAATTTACATTCAAAATCCATAAAATCGCTCGGGTCTACCCATAACGATTTTTCCCTAATCTATAAATCGTTTGGGTATGTATCATTTCAACCCATAGGGATTTCTAACAATAAACTAAGAGAACTTGCAGGGTTATAACAATGTAAATATAACATCCAGTCATCCAATATCAACAATCAAATATCCATCACAATCACCATTCAATCAATCAAAAAATAAATCAATTAACTGATTATCATCAACAGTTATTCAATTGACAATTAAATTTCAATATTAAATTAAATGACGATTAAATGCAACAAAAGTCATATTTAACTGGAATGGCAATTTAAATATACCAAACATCAACCAATCAATTTCTAATCACATCATAAATTTAATTTAACTAAAATAAGACGATTCAGCAGTTGTGAGTGGGTTAAAACACTCACTTTCTTTGAGTCTAAAAAATTTCAATTGGTCAAATTTCGATAAATTCAATTCCATGTCGTAGATGATGTCGATAGGAATCCAACGCTAGTGGTCGCACTCTAATCCGACCTTGTACGAAAGAGATATGGTTTTATTAACATTTAAATTTTTTGATAATTAATTAAATAAGTTGCTTAAGTTAATTACTCAATTATCTACGAAATCAACACGTCACCCCCTACCGAAAAATGCAGATCGCAAATATCCAACAGTCGAACCCACCACGTCGTTCCGTTTTCTCACTCATCCACGTCACCTCAGCTAGCCGGAGTCACCGCTTCTCAGCCGTGGGTGCGCCTACCACTGCTCTTCGTGCTAGCATTAGTCCCGAGCTCTCTAACCTCGTCGTTTGCCTGGAAAGTCGCTGAAACCGCTGCCCGTTCAGGAGGAGATCCATGCCACTTGAGCCTACCATACTTCGAACTATTGGCATCGATACAGTCCTCTGGTCAAGGCACACACTTTTTCTATTGGACGTTTTGATTGGAAGTGCCTCGATATGCACGAGTGACGTGAGCTGTTGATATGTACGAGGAAGAGAACGACGGCCTAATGATATTAGGGTTTGCCAAAATTAGGAATTGATTTTATTTGAAACTAAAAATTGGGAAATTTTTGTTTTGACGATCTAGCTCTTGAGGAGGAGGGACAGGTGAAAATAAAGTATGTATAGAAAAACTGCCAGGGTTAGGAAGAAAACCATTTATATAGACAAGGCTCGATTAAAAGAATAACACATCGAATTTGTTCGAAATGACAATCACGACCCGAATAGTCCGTTCCACCTACGAAACGAAAGTGGGTCATCCCATATATCAAAATATATGTTTTCGATATTTTTAAATTAAATGGAATAGGTTTCAAGACTTAATTCCATTGTATAAGGAAGTTAGTTTTTAAAATCAGCTTATTTCAAATTGATTCATTAAATTGATTTCTACGCGTTTCGAGCTCGCACAATCAAACGGCAAGTCCGATCGCTACGAACTTGAAATCCTACAGTAATTCACTATTACGGATCTAATGAAACTAGTTTCGTCGAAATCCGAGACAGTGGCCAAAATGGCTATTTTCACGCTGATTAAATAAATTATTATTAAATTGATTTTATCCCTTTTCAAATTCTAATTTAATAACTACCCATTTTTATCATTTTTGATTACTTAGTAATTTATAATCTTTTCAAACAAATTTCCATATCAATTCAATATTTAGATATTGCACAAATTACAGCGTTCAAATTTCAATTGAAATAAATTCAATTAATTGTTATTTAAATTCCAATAAATCCATTTATTTGATTTTTCATCTTATTATTCAATCCACTATTACTCTATGGATATATAATTAACATTGGTTTTCCATTTATTACATCAATATTCTACCGTTATCATTTTAATTCACATTAACTGCAATAATTAAGTAGATTAATTGCAATTGATTTTCAATTTATTATCAATGAATTAAATAGTGAATTTATAATTAAACCATTGTTACAACTTACCAATTCAAACACATTTATACGTTTATTGTTTACAAATCAAGCCAATCAATTCACATACTGATTAATCATTCTATATTACCCAATTTCAATTAATTACGTATAATTTCTCTTTTTATTACAACATTTGGCTTATTTACTATTTACAATTTATAACCAAATTTATATTTACAATCATTTCATTTAATTGAAATTTCATTAAAGTGATTATCCATTACCTTACATTAACATTATTACATTTCATTATAGTTATTTTTCTTATTAATAAATCTTAAATTTTAATTTCTTCCAATATTAACACCAACATCTTATTAAATTAAATATTTTTAATTATCGAAAATTACGGGTCGTTACACTCTCCCTCACTCAAAACTTTTCGTCCTCGAAAAGGGAAGAGAAGGAATTAAGGAATTAATATATTTTATTCAAAATATTAAATTTATAAACAATTTATAATTTAAATAAAATATCAATTTACAGGCAATTAAATTCTTTCATATTTAAGTTCAATAAAAGTTTGAAAAACATTTCCACTTTCACAAAAAATTTCTAGGTCTAGAATTCATGGAAAATTTCGGCATTGTCTCCTTTGTACGGAGTGGTCCGCGAGAAATAATAATATCGGTAATAACCATATATATATGTATCATATTTCAAAATAAAATATCCCAACCTTTGGAAAAACAATATAATATCGCTATAAAACCGTAATCCAAAAACGTACTTATTTGTCGGGCAAGCAATGCTTATTTATGAAACCAAAAGCAGTAGCTATTGCTTCCATAAACCTGTATTCCACTTATAAAATCCAATGGAGTTAGAACTATATAAAAGAGAAATATTTAGTTATTTTAATTTATTGTAAACAAGCTAATACACCATAACAACAATCACTTGCAAACAAAACCATACAACCATCATATGAAATCAAAGTAATCAACTATCCATCCATAACAACCAAAACAAATGGTTTGTTCGGGTTCAAAAACTTTTAATCGTATAAAATGATAAATAAACTACTAAGTATACCATACACTCAACAGTCTTAAATAAAACTTAATAGAATATTTATTCCTCTTTATACAGTTAGAAGTATCCTTTCCCAATCATTCCATAAGCCAAAACAAATAATAATTTCAAATATCATGTGAGTTTATTCTTATTAATCTCCTTTCATATTATTTACCGTTCTTCAGTTTCATTCATTCATACAATGATTATTTTCTTAATTTAATTTCATTAGTTACAAAATTCATTTCCCTTTCATTCAATTATACAATACTTATTTCCATTTATTTCCATTCATTACTTACAAAATTCATTTCTCATTTATTCACATAATGCCATTTTTCTTTAATTTGTATTCATTTACTTACATAAGTTATTTCCATTTCAATTATTAGATTATCCATTATTATGTAAGTCTCTTTACAATTTAATTCACCATTAATAGATTATTTCTTTTTCATATTCATTTCTCCCATATATAGTATGATTGAATATTAAATTCATTTCTAAACCATTTCAACATTTCCTGAGGTTATAATCATTCAATTAATATAGTATTGACCTTTACTATTAAATCCGATTATAAATAGGTTAAAATGTTAACTGAAGTTTATAATCATTTACTTACGGTATTCACTCTTTCTATAATTTTAATTAATAACATTTCAAATTATTAACTTAAGTTTATAACAATCTATAACATCAAGATTCTTATTTATAGAAGTAATTCCATTGAACACTTTCATTACTTAAGTTTTACTTGTATAATATTCTATTACATATTATTATTTAACATTTCAACTTTTAATATGTTGGTAAGTTATATATGTCTTTTAGAATGTATTTGAATATTACACAAGTTCATCTTATTCATTTTAATTAACAAATGTTTAATAATTCATCTTCTAAATTTTCATTATTCTTTAATTTACAAGTTTCCAATTTCTTATATATTTCATTAATCACTTAGCATCTAATTACTTATATTTTCTTCATTCTAGAAACTTCCAGTTATTAAAATAGTTAATATTTCATTCACTACAATAATTAAAAATTTTAATTTGCAGAAACTTATAAACTAGACATCGGGTTTCGTTTTCAAATCATTTTAAAATAATATAGATACTCATATCGTATATATATCAATCATATTTAGAATTAAAATAAAGAATCCGTTTATCAATACAATTGTGCAGTAAAACTACTACAGCGGACTTCTCACTTTGAAACTTGAAAATGAACGTCGATGATGCGTGCACTCATCACCGAAACTATTTTCCAGCGATAGAGAGGGGAGTACAGATTTTATTTCCTTTAAAATTTCTTTTAAAACATTTCTTCAAATCATATTGAAATATTTATATCAGAAAATACTTCCAAATAATACTAATATCATAATCCAAAATCTTTCGAAAGAAATTTTCAAAATCCCGAAACTTAAGTTCTCAAATTCTTAGTTTTTATTTACTCTATCTGTAAATCTTACTTTACAAATCAATATTTATAAAATTTCACTTCCTAACAAACAACCAAACATATCACATACAATTATATACATTTACAAATATTATTCTTTTATATACAAAATATAGTACTAGGTAAAATTATTTCATTTACCCATATTTCAAAACAATATTGTGTCGGTCTGCCCTATTAAGTGTTTAGAAATCCATATCGATGCCATAGCGTCCTATGTACCGACCAGAATTTGTAAATACTAAATAGAACAAATTAACACAATATAAAAACCTTTTATAACACTAACATATATGCTCTCTCACATATGTACACTCAACGACTCATTCTAGGGTATTACTACCCTATTTCTAATGAGTCAGACCCCACAAAGCTAAGGCTATCGCTAAACCTGGCTCTGATACCAAATGTAACGAACGGGAGACCAGCCAGTGGGGTAACACCCATCGTAGCATACATTGGTACATGTGTTCTGTTATTACGACCAACCTCTCAACTGCACCAACCCAGTGGGACATGTAGGAGTAAGAGTCAACCGTTCGCTACCAAACCCAGAAGCGAGAACACCCTATTATGCTGCACCCTCCGAGTGCTAAAGCAGACACACATGTAAGACTAAAACCATTCAAAATGGAGGATTGTTATGGGTAAAAAAGAAAAAGAAGAGAAAAGAAAGAAACAAAACACAGAATCTCACAGCAGAATGACAAAATATAATAATCAAATAAATAGTTCATGAAGCTGTTTTACAAATAACATTTGATTACACTTTTACAATACAGAATTAGAGTTACATACAATAGAAATAAATAAAATAAAATGCAGCGGAACAACATGATGTAGTGGAATTAATATAATAAATAATAATAGTACTAAATCTTCGTCTTCGTCCTCCAAAAAAGAAGTCTTCGATATACTGAAAGCTCAGACTGACCAGAGCGAATTGAAAAGACAAAACACTCGAGTCAGAACTAAAAGATCTTATGTAAGTTAAATCAACAGTAAATAAATATGAGTGTAACGACATTAAAGATGTTTACGGGGTTTGACATCTCCTATCCAGTGGCTAACGTGAGTGCAATAACTTAAGAGATATTCGGGATTTCCATCTCCTAAGGATCCGTGAAACTATCAACATACATAGTACAATACGCTATTATAATAGTGTCTACAGTAAAGTAAAGTATTAAAATAGCGTTAAGGCATTACTCGTATCCCCCTTAACACATTTTAATATATTCATGTAGTCTATACAGATACTGTAAGCCCCACCAAACTGATGGGGTACTCAGGGAGCACTCAATAGGTACGGTACAAACCAAACTCGTAATGGGCGCGATAAGGAACGTGACATGGCACGCGAGGCAATGCCATGGTAGATTCTACCGTTTGCAGAACCGGGTTGGTGGTAACGCATAGCAGCTACTACTTCCCACCTCAGAACACACTCCCATAATCAAATCGAGGGGTGGCCACCAAATCAATCACAAAGTCATAATATGGTATCAAAGAAGCATGTCCGATCGGAGGTGCGACCTCACTTGGCCTAGGTATAGCTCCTGTTTTAGTCACATCAAGCTGACTCGCGGGAGTCAGGGCTATGCTATTACCTTATACAGAACCGTTCGCCAAACCATCCTACTTCATTCTGGAATCTCCACTATGTACACAATTGTTAAGGTGGTTTTTGGTATTGGCAGAGAGTATGACAATATCCGATCCTGGTCTCTTTAACAACCAAACGCTTATTTCATACCGGATGGTTCTTTTACATTTCCAAAACCGATTCATAATTGATATCAAAATATCATATTCAATTCAAACTATATCACTTTCGAAATCATATTCACTTTCAAGATCATATCATATTTGAAATCATATCACTTTAGAAATCATATTTTCTTTTAAATCACACTTTCCCAAATAGGTTAAACACTCATTTAAAATTATCATATTTACTCAGAATATGTTATTTCACTAGAAAATATCATTTCAAATCTCAACTTAGGTTATAACATCATTTAATAATATTCGCTGTTAAATCAAGGATTTAAATATAAACACTTCCACTTTACATTGCCTGAAATTTAGAAAATAGTTTAGATAGTTATAAATAGTTTAGCATTGTTTAAAAATAAATTTTTAAATAGTTTGAAATAGTTTAAAATGGATTATCATAGTTTTAAATAGATTTAAGATAGTTTAAATACATTTAAAATAGATTAAATAGATTTAAAATAAATTAAATAGATTTAAAATAGATTAAGTAGATTTAAAATAGATTAAATAGTTTTAAAATAGATTAAATAGATTTAAAATAAATTATAATAGATTTAAAATAAATTAAAATAGATTTAAAATAAATTAAAATAGATTTAAAATAAAGTAAATGGTTAATTTGATTAAATAGTTTAAAATAGATTAAAATTGTTAGATAGTTTGAAAACCTTAATAATCAGGATTTTTAGAATAATATCTCTTTACACAATTTATATTAAAGTGAATTAATATCAAACTAGACTATTTCCTTCATTTCAACACATCTGGACCACATCAAGCTTTCAAATTTCAATTTAAATCCTTTAAATAATTCATTTAAACCAATTCCAATTTCACACTTAAAGCTTGGATTTCCGAAAATAATTCAGTTTATATAAATCAAATTTTTATTTCAAAATATCATTTAACAGAATTCAAATTTAAAGGATTTAAAATCATTTAATTTAACCAATCCAGTGTTTGTATATAGCTTTCTACCCTATGATCAAGTGATACGGACATATATCATTTCAATCCGCAATAGATTTAATTTTACTGTATATATCATTTCAATCCGCAATCCCGAATTTACATTCAAAATCCATAAAATTGCTCGGGTCAATCAATTCAACCCATAACGATTTTTTTCTAATCTATAGATCGTTCGGGTATGTATCATTTCAACCAATAGGGATTTCTAACAATAAACTAAGGGAACTTGTAGGGTTATAACAATATAAATATAACATCCATCCAATATCTACGATCAAATATCCATCACAATCACCATTCAATCAATCAATAAATACATCAATTAACTGATTATCATCAACAGGTATTCAATTGACAATTAAATTTCAATATTAAATTAATGACGATTAAATGCAATAAAAGTCATATTTAACTGGAATGGCAATTTAAATATACCAAACATCAACCAATCAATTTCTAATCACATCATAAATTTAATTTAACTAACATAAGACGATTCAGTAGTTGTGAGTGGGTTAAAACACTCACTTTCTTTAAATCTGAAAAATTTTAATTGGTCAAATGTCGATAAATTCAATTCCATGTCGTAGATGATGTCGATAGGAATCCAACGCTACTGGTCGCGCTCCAATCTGTAACGACCCGCTATTTTGGACCATTCAAATCGACAATAAATCCACACATGTCTGACTTGAATAATTCAAAATATCAGATTATTAATTTAAATTTGGCAAAACTCAGCATATGCAGTAAATAAATCAATCACAGAATTTCAGACATAGAGTAATACAATAATACGCAGCGGAATAGATAAAATAGTAGTTCATGAAGCTACTATATAAACATTAGAGTTAGAAATAAAATACAACAGAATATCTCAAATACAGTGAAGTCTCCAATCCAAACAAATGACTTCTGTGAACGAATCAACTGGAAAGCTGGAAGCTGAATCAAAAGTTGGATCTTCAAACGAAGCTCCAAACTCCAAAGGTGAGTCTCAAATACTGTATCACTCAGTCTGACCCGAGCGTAAAGCAAAACACAAAACACTCGAGTCAGGATTAACATTCTTATATATATAAATCTAACTCAAGTGAAATATCAACTGAAATACAAGTAACTTAAAGGATGTTTGGGATAACCATTCTCTAAGGATCTTCAGAACTATCTACAAGGTGGGGATATACACTATGACACCGTGGTCATTCTAAATTTATTTATTTCAAAATCAAAATATCATTTTCATTCAATATATCTATATTCCAAAATAGTGTATGTATATATATTAAATGATTTAAAAAGTAAAGTATTTAATTTCCTCAAGTCTAGCAAATCGATTCAAATCAACTTCCAATTCCAAATTCAAATTTTTTCAAAGTTCAATTCATCAATTTAATTCATTTCTAAACAGATCTTTTAAATTTTCAATATATTTCAAAGCTTTAATATTCAACATTTTCAAAGTTAAATTTAACAGTTTCATATAGCTCTTAATTTAACTTCATTATTATTTAATCAGGGAATATTCACTTGATAAATTCAATACCATTTAACTAGCCTTAAATTACATTTTTACTAAATATTTCCTTAAACTTTATTTAAACAAGAAATATTCATTTGATTACTTATGAATCAAACTCAAGTTATAAATCATATCTTACATCTCAATTTCAATAAGTTTCAAATCGATTTAATTAAATAAAATTCTTTATTGAATACAATTTCAACTAAATTCAAATTATCTTTCTAACCTTAACTTATTCAAATTATTACCAAAATCTATTTGAAATATATTTTAAATACTCAACATATTATAGGTATTTAAATCAATCATTCCCATTTATATATAATAATTTAAGGCTCAACATTTATTAAAACCATATATTTCTTTCCAAAACCATAGAATTCATTTTTAAAATATTTATATATATGGACCAACGGTGTCTGTATATATATTTATCATATGGTTAAGTGATACAGATATTTATCATTTCAATCCGAAATTTAAATATATACGGGTAGATATCATTTCGACCCGTAATCCCAATTTCAATTCAAATGAAAATCGCTTGGGTCTATCATTTCAACCCATAACGAAATTCTCCTATTCTAAAGTCCGTTCGGGTATGTATCATTTCAACCCATAGTGAATTCTATACTAACAGGGGACTTGCAGAGTGATAACAGATACTAAAAATACAACAACAGGCATATATCATCAGTATAAATAACAGATACGGGTGTCAGATGTCACAGGTGAACAGATACAAATAATAGTAATAACAGGCATATACTACTAGATACTGGTGTCAGATGTCACAGGTGAACAGTTACAAATAATAGTAATAACAATGTAAATAACTACAGCAGCATATTTCAATTGCTATTTCAATTGAAATCAAATTTAAATAATAAAAGAATGTTAATCGTGAGTGATTGCTCACCTTTCGAGGCTAGAGAAATTTGACAACGAAATAAGCTACGAATTCCAAGCACGAATCCTAAACGAACAAGATTTGCACGAATTTGACAATAGAGCTGATAACAGGAAGAACGAATTCAAATCAGAACAGGATCGATGAAAAATAATTGATATAAGTGAACTTTATATAACTATATATAGTTATATAAAATTTGGAATAATACATATATTCTAAACCATTATACAAACAAAATCTTTATCTTAAATTTCAAAGTCAATGTTCCTAATAAAATTAATATATACTTACATTGTTAAATAAATGCATTGTCAAAGCAGATCATATAAACTCATATGTATATATATATATATAACTTATGTGGTTATTGATCATATACATCCTATAACCCAAAATATATGCAGACCGATCATATATATCTAAACTCAATATACATCTTGAAATCAAACTATCAATATAAAATACAGTATAAACAAATTATATACTAATATAACAATATATAGGGAGTCAAAAAAAATGGACTGTAACCAACACATATAATATAGGCTCTGCAGCTATTATAGATAACATATATATATACAAAATTTCCTTTCAGCTGAGGCTACAGTACCTAAGCTTAATAACTTATGCCTAGGACTTCATGCGAAAACAACATGTAAAAAACAAACTTCTGAATTTTTTTTATATATAAATAAAACATATCTTATCTTTCGCATATCATACATAAGATATATCAAAACAATATAGTTCAGGTACTATCACAACATATACAAAAAAGAATGTATACTGTAGATGCCGAAAGTAGACACACATACTAACATATACTTAAATAAAACCAGAAATATAATATATACTAACATACTTATTTAGAACATATAACTATCCTAAAATTTTCAAACTTAAGTATATGCATATAAGCTGTCATAATAACTTATACAAATATCATTTTAGAATCAACATGAACAGTTCATTAAAATATATATATAACTTATACCTTGTAAACTGTAAAATCATATATGTGAATTAACTCAGACAATGTAGATCTGGTAGTAAACTTATGCAGACCAAATATATGAACAAAACAAATATTAAAAAAATCTATATACTAACATACGATGTAGTTTGTAAAATATAAATATACACAACTCACTACAATATGCATATAGGTCGTGCCTTCCAAGATCTCGACGAAGCAGAGGAGAAAAGCATGATGTTTTGTCTCGGCCAAGGAGGAGGTGTTGGCCGTAGTGGAAGTATGGTTGCTCGGGTTGATGGGAACTCGGCCGAAGAGAGGGCTGAGGCGGGTGGAAGGAAGTTGTTGTTCGAAGCTTTGGGTGCGTGATGTCGGAATGTTGTCAGAGCTAGGGGATTAAAGGCGTGGCCAAGGGGCGGTGGGTGTGCGTGCTGGTCATGTGGAAGGGGAAGAGGAGAATGGCGGGAGGGCTGCGATGGAGGCAAGGTGGTGGCTGAAGTGGAGGGGACGGAAGTTGGGTGTTTGCTTGATGGAGATCTGACAAGAGAAAGGTGGAGGATAGGGAAAAGGAAAACACGGTGAAGAGGCAGGCAGGGGTTTGACGTGAGCACTTGGGTCAGCGAGTGGGGCTGGATCCATGTGGTGGTGGGTTTGCTTGGGTTAGGCGGTGGGTGGCGCGAGTGGAGATGGGAGGAGGAGCTGGGTAGGGCTGCCGAACGTGGAGGGGAAGAGGCTGCTTTGAAATAGCGAAGGCAAACGAGATCCAGGCAAAAATGAAGCAGCTATGCTTGTTGTTTTTTTTAATGCCGAGAGAAAAATGAAGATGAATTAGGAAGGTATATATTGTGAAAGCGGAGAGCAGGGAGAGATAATAAAACTTCAGCAGGAAGAAAATATGTAGCTTAGATATTGCATTAATTTATTCTATAACCGAAACCATAGAAAATGAAAACGTCAGGAATAGATAAAGTCAAATAAATTTTGAATGAATAAAATACAAAAAGGTGTAGGGAAACGGAAAGCTGTATAATAAATTGAGATGATGTATTGATAACAGCAGTCCATTTGAATTTCGTAAAATTAAAGCAATTAATTATTGCTTGTGAGTCACGGTAAAGATTTGAAAAGGATTGTAAAGCTGAAAGTCACAATTTTAAGGTATCACTACGGTGAACAGTTTATTGTCTCCGTCACGTACCGGACCTCAAAATACAGAAATAAATATACCGCAGAGATCAGCACGACGAGACAATCAAAACGGTATACAGATATTAGTGGTACGATCATCCGATCAAAAGTCGATAATCGGTACCAGAAATGCTGCTATTCTGCCAGAATTAAGATAAACGGAGCAGTAGAAGTCCAAATTTGGAAAAACTAATTTCGCAGTCTGATTTAGAATGATCTGAATAAATTTTCTCCTGTTGACATATTTTGGTTTCGGAAAACTTTTAAATTCACTGTTATTAACCGGTTTGATTTGAAATGAAATTTCGCAGGAAAATAAACTTCAATATCATCAGATGAAAATTTACCAGTTGCTATATTAAAATAGACGTATTCCAAATAGTAAATTTATATTTTCAAATTTTATTGTTTAAAATTTCACAAAATTTCAATTAATTACGTCATAAAAATTATTAAAATTTACGGGTCGTTACACTCTCCCCCACTCAAAACTTTTCGTCCCCGAAAAGAAAGGAGGTAGAAGAATAGAAACAACCAGAAAGAAAAATAGATTGAAGGTTAAGGTTAAACAATTAATTTAAAACTATATAAATTTTACTTGAAATATTCATTTGAAAACTTCATTTGCAATCAATTATCTTTAATACTTTAATACTTTTCAAAAATCCATTTGTAAATTCTTGCCTCATTTATCAATACCTTTTATATGTTTAAATAATATCTTTATAAATATATAAAAACTATGTGAAAACAGTTATTTACATTTTTACTTATATTTACACAGAAGTTATTTGAAAACATTAAATCCATAATTCATAAATTTATTAATTTATCTCAAGATACTTTTCAAATATTATTAAGAAATCAATAAATTTTAAAAAATAAATATAGTCAACAAGGAAAGAAGGAGGACTTGGAAAACAGAATATAGGTGAATAAATAAAACTGAGCAGATAAGGTAGATTCACAGGAATAATATCAGGCATGAATAATTAATTCAAACCATTAGAATTTCAATTTCGAATATTAATACAAAATTTCTTTGTTAGAAATACTTATATAATAAAATATATTTTTTTATAACGAAACAAATTTTATTTCGAAAATACTTTTATAACTCGATGTCTTAACAAGTTTATCCTTGTTCTTGTAGACTCTGGTAGTGCGTTGATCAGGCGCAAAACTAGAATTCTCCAAGTACTTAGTAGACCTGTTTCAACACCCAGTGAAAATACTGGAAAAACTTTTAAAAATAGATATGGAAAGTACAATCCAAACAACAAAACGAACAAAACCTTTGTCTAACCATGGTTCGCAGATACACAATGGTTACGCCTGGGTCCTCCAGGAAACAATCCATATCCGTAAGCTTTCTCAGCCCTGCGAGTTACGCCATGATGACTAGTAGAATGCAGGATACACAATGGTTACGCCTGGATCCTCCAGGAAACAATCCGTACCCCCAGGCAAGACTCAGCCAAGCATTTGCGCTACTATTCGCGACCTACACAGATTGCAGGATACACAATGGTTACGCCTGGATCCCCCAGGAAACAATCCGTACCCCTAGGCAAGACTCAGCCAGGCAGTTGCGCTATGCAGTCACGAGAGAAACATAAGACCATGGGTAACGCCATGGAATTCGAAGGACACTCGAGTATCATATCCGGAAAACCAAAATCAGAGAGAATAATATCGATAGAATGAATCCAAGATGTGGCCACAAATCGGATATCAAGCAGAAGGCACTTTCCATATCTTTACTTCGAAAATATGTATCATATAGACCTTTTCAAATCACTTTCAAATATCATACTTATATAAAATCCATTATATATAAGATTTAAATTTTCAAATCAAATACTTTCCAAAATCAATAGTATATCAAATCATACTTATATAGACTTCAATTATATAAGATTTCACTTTCAAATTGAGTACCCTTTCAAATCTATAGTTTTTGAATCAATGTCATACTCATACAAATCAATTTTATATAAGTTCGACAACTCCGTAATCAAGTATTTAGTAACACAAGGTTCTCAAATTTCAATTTGTTTCAATATCAGTTCACTTTCAAAATCATATACAATTTCACCAAATTATTTCTTCTCAAATTAAATATCTTTAGTTTCAAAGTTTCCAAAATAATAGATTTAGAAAATAAATCCAAATTTCCAAATCAATATAATTTAAGTCAACCAATTCGTTTCCAAAATCAAATGTTTCCAAAATCATCTTATACTTACGTAAGGTCCATCTTATATAAAGATCAAATTTTTCCAAAATAAATTTCGCTGTATGAAGAGCCATATGGGATTGAATATCTTTGCTTTTATGGGTTATATATCTTCGTAATTTAAATTGGAAATTTTCTTTTAGTAAGCAAAGATATTCTAACTCGATAGTTTTCAATTTCAGCGTCAAAATATATCAATGATATTAGGATATAAGATGTACATACGTCATCGTTTCGCAAAATTACATTTGATCGCTCGCTCGATCACACAAGTTCGCTTTCGAACTAGTATTGTCCATTCGACTTCCCTAATGCGGACTTCGATATGGTTTCTCGACTAGAAGCCATCAGTCTCCTTGCATAGCCATATACTATGATAGAGAATCCTAGAATCAAGCCCAAAATCCATATCAAATATTCGTCATTAAGAATCGAATGAAAAATCCTAACACGAAATGGTGTAATTCACCTCGAACTTGTGTACTCAAACTTGGATCAAATTAATTTTGCGAATAAAACAACATACGTACAACTTATATATTTATTCCAACTTGTTAAATATATAGTTTCATAAAGATGTTACTAAATTAAATCATTTAACTAAATTTTCAAAATATATTGAAGACCAATTCTTTCAAACATTTCAAATCTAAATTTCATATTAGAAAAATTTAAAATTTTGCCTTATTCATATACTTAACAAAACAGTTTCAACTTATTTAAATCATTTTACTTCATACTTAAACATTCGAAACAAATTTATATACTTTATCAAATAATTCATTTTTTTTTTCAAAATTTCTTAGCTTTGAAAAGTTAACCTTGATTTGGAAGTGCTCGAACCTTCAAAATAGTTGAAGAATCATTTTCAAATTCAAGAGTTGGAAATCAACCAATCAGTAAATCAATTTCAAAAGATAGGTTTCAAATCCGAAACTAAAGGACTGAACACCGGCTTACTTCAAATCATTTCAAATATATATACCTATATCTTTCGAATATCAAATATTACTTTGGAATTTGAAATCAAAATGGTTTCACAAAATCACTTGCATAGCAAAGCTACTGAAGTGGCCTATCCCTCACTCAGAAACTCGAAAATCAATGTCGATGATGCGTGCACTCATCACCGAAATTATTTTCCAGCGACATAAGTGAGTTCTGGACTTCTATTTTCTCAAACTTCTTTTAAAATTTCTTCGAAATCATTCGAAACTCATTAAAATCATTTGAAACATTTCTTATTCGGAAAATACTTTTAAATCATATTATTATTCTATATTTCAAAATCTTAAACCAATTTCAACACACCGGAGTTCAATTCTCGAATTTCAAATTTTAAATCCTTTAGTTATAAATTATTTTTATATAAATCAATTTCTTATATAACTTCAAAATTTCAAATCCTTTCAAAAATTAAAATTCTTATTTTTAAAAAGGGTATATAATCTTTATCGAAAACATTTCACTTTTATATATAGAATAAAATCATATTTATCAAGATAATACTTTTGGTTTAGGAACAATTTCTAAAATATAAACAAACCCGATTTTCAAAGGATGATTCAAGAATGGATTTTAAACAAAGATAGAAATTCAAATTAGAGGGACTCTAATCAAATACGATTCGGATTCGAAAAT
Organism: Allium fistulosum; assembly: GCA_030737815.1. Taxonomy (NCBI): domain Eukaryota; kingdom Viridiplantae; phylum Streptophyta; class Magnoliopsida; order Asparagales; family Amaryllidaceae; genus Allium; species Allium fistulosum. Next base: position 367,478,920 of record CM060902.1, on the reverse strand, counting down.
AAGTTCGAACGAAAATGAGATAATTAATTACAAAATAGAAGATGGATATACTCATACAAGTCGCGAGCAACCTTAACCGGGTCAACCGTGACTTCAGGAACAAGATCGATGCAGAATTCCAAGAAAAACCAACATTCGATCGCAAGAGATAGCGGCATCTAAACCAAAGATATAGAAATCTCCGGTGAATCAATGCCAATGGTGAAAGAGTTTCACCCCTTCACAAATCATTCAAAGATTGGTGGGATCCTATTCTCATAGAGATCATTCGAAGTGAAGTTATGGGATACTCCAGAATCAAAAGAATACAAATAGGGAGAGACAAGACTGAATTTTGGAACCGTAAGAAACGTTCCAAAGTTCAAAGGAAATCGAGCCAAACGGAAGAGATTCAAACTCGAACGAAAGTGATTCTGTAAATAAATTTACTATATATGTTAGGTTTTGCCTAGAGCCAAAGCTCTGATACCAACTGTAACGACCCGCTATTTTTGACCATTCAAATCGACAATAAATCCACACATGTCTGACTTGAATAATTCAAAATATCAGATTATTAATTTAAATTTGGCAAAACTCAGCATATGCAGTAAATAAATCAATCACAGAATTTCAGACACAGAGTAATACAATAATACGCAGCGGAATAGATAAAATAGTAGTTCATGAAGCTACTATATAAACATTAGAGTTAGAAATAAAATACAACAGAATATCTCAAATACAGTGAAGTCTCCAATCCAAACAAATGACTTCTGTGAACGAATCAACTGGAAAGCTGGAAGCTGAATCAAAAGTTGGATCTCCAAACGAAGCTCCAAACTCCAAAGGTGAGTCTCAAATACTGTATCACTCAGTCTGACCCGAGCGTAAAGCAAAACACAAAACGCTCGAGTCAGGATTAACATTCTTATATATATAAATCCAACTCAAGTGAAATATCAACTGAAATACAAGTAACTTAAAGGATGTTTGGGATAACCATTCTCTAAGGATCTTCAGAACTATCTACAAGGTGGGGATATACACTATGACACCGTGGTCATTCTAAATTTATTTATTTCAAAATCAAAATATCATTTTCATTCAATATATCTATATTCCAAAATAGTGTATGTATATATATTAAATGATTTAAAAAGTAAAGTATTTAATTTCCTCAAGTCTAGCAAATCGATTCAAATCAACTTCCAATTCCAAATTCAAATTTTTTCAAAGTTCAATTCATCAATTTAATTCATTTCTAAACAGGTCTTTTAAATTTTCAATATATTTCAAAGCTTTAATATTCAACATTTTCAAAGTTAAATTTAACAGTTTCATATAGCTCTTAATTTAACTTCATTATTATTTAATCAGGGAATATTCACTTGATAAATTCAATACCATTTAACTAGCCTTAAATTACATTTTTACTAAATATTTCCTTAAACTTTATTTAAACAAGAAATATTCATTTGATTACTTATGAATCAAACTCAAGTTATAAATCATATCTTACATCTCAATTTCAATAAGTTTCAAATCGGTTTAATTAAATAAAATTCTTTATTGAATACAATTTCAACTAAATTCAAATTATCTTTCTAACCTTAACTTATTCAAATTATTACCAAAATCTATTTGAAATATATTTTAAATACTCAACATATTATAGGTATTTAAATCAATCATTCCCATTTATATATAATAATTTAAGGCTCAACATTTATTAAAACCATATATTTCTTTCCAAAACCATAGAATTCATTTTTAAAATATTTATATATATGGACCAACGGTGTCTGTATATATATTTATCATATGGTTAAGTGATACAGATATTTATCATTTCAATCCGAAATTTAAATATATACGGGTAGATATCATTTCGACCCGTAATCCCAATTTCAATTCAAATGAAAATCGCTTGGGTCTATCATTTCAACCCATAACGAAATTCTCCTATTCTAAAGTCCGTTCGGGTATGTATCATTTCAACCCATAGTGAATTCTATACTAACAGGGGACTTGCAGAGTGATAACAGATACTAAAAATACAACAACAGGCATATATCATCAGTATAAATAACAGATACGGGTGTCAGATGTCACAGGTGAACAGATACAAATAATAGTAATAACAGGCATATACTACTAGATACTGGTGTCAGATGTCACAGGTGAACAGTTACAAATAATAGTAATAACAATGTAAATAACTACAGCAGCATATTTCAATTGCTATTTCAATTGAAATCAAATTTAAATAATAAAAGAATGTTAATCGTGAGTGATTGCTCACCTTTCGAGGCTAGAGAAATTTGACAACGAAATAAGCTACGAATTCCAAGCACGAATCCTAAACGAACAAGATTTGCACGAATTTGACAATAGAGCTGATAACAGGAAGAACGAATTCAAATCAGAACAGGATCGATGAAAAATAATTGATATAAGTGAACTTTATATAACTATATATAGTTATATAAAATTTGGAATAATACATATATTCTAAACCATTATACAAACAAAATCTTTATCTTAAATTTCAAAGTCAATGTTCCTAATAAAATTAATATATACTTACATTGTTAAATAAATGCATTGGTCAAAGCAGATCATATAAACTCATATGTATATATATATATATATATAACTTATGTGGTTATTGATCATATACATCCTATAACCCAAAATATATGCAGACCGATCATATATATCTAAACTCAATATACATCTTGAAATCAAACTATCAATATAAAATACAGTATAAACAAATTATATACTAATATAACAATATATAGGGAGTCAAAAAAAAATGGACTGTAACCAACACATATAATATAGGCTCTGCAGCTATTATAGATAACATATATATATACAAAATTTCCTTTCAGCTGAGGCTACAGTACCTAAGCTTAATAACTTATGCCTAGGACTTCATGCGAAAACAACATGTAAAAAACAAACTTCTGAATTTTTTTTTATATATAAATAAAACATATCTTATCTTTCGCATATCATACATAAGATATATCAAAACAATATAGTTCAGGTACTATCACAGCATATACAAAAAAGAATGTATACTGTAGATGCCGAAAGTAGACACACATACTAACATATACTTAAATAAAACCAGAAATATAATATATACTAACATACTTATTTAGAACATATAACTATCCTAAAATTTTCAAACTTAAGTATATGCATATAAGCTGTCATAATAACTTATACAAATAACATTTTAGAATCAACATGAACAGTTCATTAAAATATATATATAACTTATACCTTGTAAACTGTAAAATCATATATGTGAATTAACTCAGACAATGTAGATCTGGTAGTAAACTTATGCAGACCAAATATATGAACAAAACAAATATTAAAAAAATCTATATACTAACATACGATGTAGTTTGTAAAATATAAATATACACAACTCACTACAATATGCATATAGGTCGTGCCTTCCAAGATCTCGACGAAGCAGAGGAGAAAAGCATGATGTTTTGTCTCGGCCAAGGAGGAGGTGTTGGCCGTAGTGGAAGTATGGTTGCTCGGGTTGATGGGAACTCGGCCGAAGAGAGGGCTGAGGCGGGTGGAAGGAAGTTGTTGTTCGAAGCTTTGGGTGCGTGATGTCGGAATGTTGTCAGAGCTAGGGGATTAAAGGCATGGCCAAGGGGCGGTGGGTGTGCGTGCTGGTCATGTGGAAGGGGAAGAGGAGAATGGCGGGAGGGCTGCGATGGAGGCAAGGTGGTGGCTGAAGTGGAGGGGACGGAAGTTGGGTGTTTGCTTGATGGAGATCTGACAAGAGAAAGGTGGAGGATAGGGAAAAGGAAAACACGGTGAAGAGGCTGGCAGGGGTTTGACGTGAGCACTTGGGTCGGCGAGTGGGGCTGGATCCATGTGGTGGTGGGTTTGCTTGGGTTAGGCGGTGGGTGGCGCGAGTGGAGATGGGAGGAGGAGCTGGGTAGGGCTGCCGAACGTGGAGGGGAAGAGGCTGCTTTGAATTAGCGAAGGCAAACGAGATCCAGGCAAAAATGAAGCAGCTATGCTTGTTGTTTTTTTAATGCCGAGAGAAAAATGAAGATGAATTAGGAAGGTATATATTGTGAAAGCGGAGAGCAGGGAGAGATAATAAAACTTCAGCAGGAAGAAAATATGTAGCTTAGATATTGCATTAATTTATTCTATAACCGAAACCATAGAAAATGAAAACGTCAGGAATAGATAAAGTCAAATAAATTTTGAATGAATAAAATACAAAAAGGTGTAGGGAAACGGAAAGCTGTATAATAAATTGAGATGATGTATTGATAACAGCAGTCCATTTGAATTTCGTAAAATTAAAGCAATTAATTATTGCTTGTGAGTCACGGTAAAGATTTGAAAAGGATTGTAAAGCTGAAAGTCACAATTTTAAGGTATCGCTACGGTGAACAGTTTATTGTCTCCGTCACGTACCGGACCTCAAAATACAGAAATAAATATACCGCAGAGATCAGCACGACGAGACAATCAAAACGGTATACAGATATTAGTGGTACGATCATCCGATCAAAAGTCGATAATCGGTACCAGAAATGCTGCTATTCTGCCAGAATTAAGATAAACGGAGCAGTAGAAGTCCAAATTTGGAAAAACTAATTTCGCAGTTTGATTTAGAATGATCTGAATAAATTTTCTCCTGTTGACATATTTTGGTTTCGGAAAACTTTTAAATTCACTGTTATTAACCGGTTTGATTTGAAATGAAATTTCGCAGGAAAATAAACTTCAATATCATCAGATGAAAATTTACCAGTTGCTATATTAAAATAGACGTATTCCAAATAGTAAATTTATATTTTCAAATTTTATTGTTTAAAATTTCACAAAATTTCAATTAATTACGTCATAAAAATTATTAAAATTTACGGGTCGTTACACAATCCAACCTCATATGAAAGAGATATGGTTTTATTAACATTTGAAATTTTTGATAATTAATTAAATAATTCACTTAAGTTAATTACCCAATTATCTCCCAAATCAACACGTCACCCCCTACCGAAAAAATGTAGATCGCAAATATCCAACAGTCAAACCCACTACGTTGCTCCGCTTTCTCACTCATCCACGTCACCTCGGCTAGTCGGAGATCGCCGCTTCTCATCCGTGGGTGTGCCTACCCCTGTGCTTCGTGCCAGCACTAGTCCCGAACTCTCTAACCTCCTCGTTTGCCTAGAAAGTCACCAGAATTGTTGCGCGTTCAGGAGGAGATCCATGCCACTCGAGCCTACCATAGTTCGAACTATTGGCATCGATGCACTCCTCTGGTCAAGGTGCACACTTTTCCTATTTGACGTTTTGCTTGGAAATGCCTCGATTTGCATGAGCGATGTGAGCCGTTGATATGTACGAGGAAGAGAACGACGTCCTAATGATATTAGGTCTTGCCAAAATTAGGAATTGATTTTATTTGAAACTAAAAATTGGGAAAATTTTGTTTTGACGTTCTGACTCTAGAGGAGGAGGGACAGGTGAAAATAAAGTACGTATAGATAAACTGCTAGGGTTAGGAAGAAAACCATTTATATAGACAAGGCCTGATAAAAAGAATAACACATCGAATTTGTTCGAAACAACAATCATGACCCGGAAAGTCCGTTCCACCTCCGAAATGAAAGTTAGCCATCCCATATATCAAAATATATGTTTTCGATATTTTTAAATTCAATGGAACAGGTTTCAAGTCCTAATTCCATTGTATAAAGAAGTTAGGTTTTAAAATCAGCTTATTTCAAATTGATTTCGTTAAATTGATTTCTACGCGTTTCGAGCCCGTACGATCAAATGACAAATCCGATCGCTACGAACTTGAAATCCTATAGTAATTCACTGTTATGGATCTGATGAAACTGGTTTCGTTGAAATCCGAGCCAGTGGTCAAAATGGCTATTTTCACGCTGATAAAATAAATAATTATTAAATTGATTTTATCACTTTTCAAATTCTAATTTAATAACTACCCATTTTTATCATTTTTGAGACTTAGTAATTTATAATCTTTTGAAACAAATTTCAATATCAATTCAATATTTAGATATTGCACAAATTATTACATTCAAATTTCAATTGCAATAAATTCAATTGATTATTATTTAAATTACAATAAATCCATTTATTTGATTTTTCATCTTATTATTCAATCCACTATTACTCTATGGATATATAATTAACATTGGTTTTCCATTTATTACATCAATATTCTACCGTTATCATTTTAATTCACATTAACTGCAATAATTAAGTAGATTAATTGCAATTGATTTCCAATTTATTATCAATGAATTAATTAGTGAATTTATAATTAAACCATTGTTGCAACTTACCAATTCAAACACATTTCTATGTTTATTGTTTAGAAATCAAGCCAATCAATTCACATACTGATTAATTATTCTATATTACCCAATTTCAATTAATTACGTATAATTTCTCTTTTTATTACAACATTTGGCTTATTTACTATTTACAATTTATAACCAAATTTATATTTACAATCATTTCAATTAACTGGAATTGCATTAAAGTGGTTATCCATTACCTTACATTAACATTATTACATTTTAGTCTAGTTATTTTTCTTATTAATAAATCTTAAATTGTAATTTCTTCCAATATTAACACCAACATCTTATTAAATTAAATATTTTTAATTATTGAAAATCATGGGTCGTTACATATAATATTCATATCCAATATCCATATATAGCTCTGGTCATAAGCCGACACATGGCTCCGTATAAGTCATCACGTGATAATTATAGACCATTTTTAACCATGCAATCATCGACTTATTTAACCTTGAATTCTTTAAATTTTATTCCACGTGATTTTCCAGTAGTTAATCTAATATAATTAAAGTCTTATGATACACACCATTTGTTTTTCATATTTGGTGCTCCATTTGGAATGAGTACCCAATAAATATAATAGCCAACATCCAAATTTGCAACATATATATATTTGCACACTCAAACAAAATACACCCACACAACATCCCTTACCCTGCATACACACTCACAGGACAATGCCAAAGCACAGCTCACACATATGTCCATTAATTAACACACACTCATTAAGCACACACATACGCATAGTTAAATACACACTCAAACATATGAATAACACACGCACACTACTGTATGTAAACACACACTACCTCATGCCCACATGTCTCAGGCTGACACACTTACACGAGAAAACCCACACTCCCTCTCAACATATGCATATGCGCACAAGCAGAGCATACACATATATACCTGGCCACACATATACATAGGCTGAAGTACACAAATGCACATCCTAAAACCCTCATTGCTGCTTATCTTTTGCATAAAGCCAATACATACTTATACTAACGCACACCCATAAATTCACACTAAATTTATAAACATCACAATTTAAAGAATCAAGACATATACGTAGCTGATATAACAGTTGAACCTTCTTCTTCTCACAAACAGAGCATACACATATATACCTGGCTACACATATACATTGTTTGGCTTGATATGTTTGGGTTTGGGCTTTCGTAAACATAAATAAGAAAATATATAATAAATAAGTAAATATATGGATATATTTCTTCCTTTTCCTTTCCATTAAAATATAATACAAATTTAATTCAAATTATAATAATACTCCAAACAAAATCTATATTCATTATACTCAATTATTTACTTATTACGATAAAGGAATTTATTTTATATATTTTTCCCGTATTTAAATTTATTTAATCCTAATACTCGTCATATTTTAAACATGATGTTAAACCAATTCCAATTATTTTTTAAAATTTCAAAAATTCCATTTTCATTCTTATTATTAATTGAATATTTATTATTAATTACTCCTAAAACCGGGTTGCTACAGACTCCTCCTTAACAAAATTGCATCTTCGTAATTTCCGTAGGATGAATCTATAACAAGACCAATAACTCCATAAGAGCAATTTTTAGTGGCTCGTCTACGCATAGCCTTGGTCATGACCCTACATTGCCCCTATAGGTAACAGACTGCTGGCTCATGCGACACAAGGGGCAGTAAGGCACCTACCTACCAACTACCATCCTGTGATGTGCATCTAAAATATCCAACAACGGTGTTTCGGATCTGGAGCACGACCCCACGGTCAGCCCGCCAGAATGGATACTGGCCAATCTGGTTCACTCCAAAACCATAAAGGAAGCTGGACAACAAGTGAATGGTATATAATACTCATATCCAATATCCGCATACAGCTTTGATAATAAGCTGACACATGGCTCCGTATAGGCCATCACGTGATAATTATATAATATAGCTCTAGTCCCATGCCACACAACTATGCCCATAAGTCATTACGTGGCCGGAATATACTCACTACAGCGAGTATCATCACATACATGAGTAATTTCCGTTTGAGTGACATTTACTTACAAAGAATAATCAACCAAATAACATAATAGCTTCCCATACCACTACATGTTATACGGATAATTATTCATTGCTCATAAATTACACTCAATCCAGACTAGATATTTTTATATGACAAGTCCGATGAATAACCGAAAAAGTGTTACTGAAAGTCCCATACCAGATGACATCACTAAACTATTTATTCAAATTTCTTGTTACACAGAATTGAAATCTCACGAATTAAATATAAAGTCGTCGTCGTCATATCATATCAAATTAGTAATTAAACAACATCAATGGTGAATCATTCATCTCACGAGAATCAATAAAGAGAGGATAAGAAATCAGAAACTTAGAATAACCAATATAAGATAGAATGTTAAATATAAATAACTAACATATACTTTGAAATATTCAAGTCATATAATTTTATATAACAAAATTAATACTCATAATTGGGTAATAAATAGTAAACATATATAAAGTTTCATACAAGGAATGAGAATGAAGTAAATAACCATTCATCTCAATCAATATTACAAATCTCAATCATTATTACAAAGTTGAATAGAAAATAGTAGTTTTATAACTCATACTTGCATGCATGTAAGGAGCTGACACAAGTCCTTTTTATATATTAGTGATTTGTCCCGTTTACTTAATTTTCACATATACACATCCAATAGGCTTCAGGCTTCATTATAAATATTAAGTATATGCATATATCATTTTCTTTGCATGCATTTATATAGTGCAATTGTGATAATATGATTTATTAAATTATACTACAGAAGAAATTGACCATATTGTGTTTTACCAACATAACATGCGAATGACAAGTTATTTGAAATAGCTAAATGATCACTAGAACAAGACTAAGAACATGAAAAATACCCAACATTACAAAGTCAAGTACTAAAGCATTTACAGTAATAAGACATGGAATATAAAAATATACAGACACACGTACCCACTAGTGCACACATGTTCACACTCAAACACAAACATGCGAACCCTCATTCACTAACAATAGCAGCAAGAACATATATATATATATATATATATATATATATATATATATATATATATATACACACACACACACATACATACATATATGTATGTATGTATGTATGTGTGTATGGTTGTAGGTATGAACGCTCTTAGATTCAGTCTATACTCACACTACTCATGTACAAATCAAATCAAGGAAGGCCAGTTATATAAAAATAAAGATGTCAAAAAAATTAGAAGTTTAACTGGATACAGCGACTAAAAAAATACACCAAAGGATATGACTCAAAAATCAGTTTAGCAAAGAGAATGTATCGAAGAAAATAAAACTGCAGTGTAGACATGCATATGAACACGTGTGCACACACACACAACTACTCACACGGCCCAAGCCCGCAAACCCAAGAAAACAAGGAAACAAAGACCATATTTAACCATGCAATTATTGACTTATTTAACCTTGAATTCTGTAAATTTTTGATTTTCCAGCGCTAATACAATTAAAGTCTTATGATATATACCATTTGTATTTCATATTTAGGGCTTCATTTGAAATAAGTATTTAGATAATATATTAGCCAAAATCTAAATTTGCAACATATATAAATTTGCACACTCAAACAAAATACACACACAACATCACTTACCCCACACATGCACTCACAGGACACCCCCAAAGCACAGCTCACACATACATGCATTAATTAACACACACACACATTCACTAAGCACACACATACACATAGTTAAATACACGCTCGCACATATAAATAACACACGTACACTGTTATATGTAAACATACACTACCTCATGTCCATACGTCTCAGTCATACACTCTCACATGAGAAAACACACGCACTCTCTTTTAAGAAGAAAGTTTTGCTAAAGTTCCAAAAGGTAGACCTTAATAAGTTGGAATCGTGGCATGATCTTTAAGCAACGACAAGATATAGAGACTGTTCTACGGCCCAAAAAGAAACACTAATGATAAAGAACCGTTGCACAAACCTCAAAGAAACCATACGCAATAGGTATGTGCCGCAAACTAAAATTAACATTAAAAATTTAAAAGTGGACAGACCTACGCTACAATCTTATATTAACATTAAAAGTAATAAGGATGCACCTCCATCCTGATTTGACATTGAAGTGACAGAACAATGCTGTAATTTCAAAGAAGATACTCCCACAGACACATAGACTGAGAGGATGAGGCTATGGGGAAAACTGCTCTACAACCATATGCCAAAGTACGATCCCCAAAAGCAAGCCAAGAAGTTATGATTTCGTGTTCAAAATCCCAAAACACAACATAAAAAAAGGGTGGTAGCAAAATCTTCTATTGACAAGGACAGCTTGGAATGGGTTCAGGCAATACGACCTCCTTAAAAATGGCAATGCATTTTTATTTATTGAGCCATATAGCTCATCCTCAGTTACCCCTAGCACTATGCTTTATTTCTATTTTTGGTAAAAAGGTGCAATACAACTTCAATAATGTCTCTGTAGTTCAGATGTTGTATAATATTGTCATCCTACATAATCACAGAGGTACAATTCTCAATGGCCCGTTCACAATAGCAAAGTCTTTGAATGCTTAAAACTATATTGCTTTCCTTAAATAAGGGTAGTTTCTCATTGCAATTTAGCATACACAAGTCCACTGGATTTTTGCTTCATGAAACCATTAGGTCATGGTCTATTTAAAATTGGATTTCTCGCTTCAATTTCAAGCTTCCCGCCCAAAGTCAAAATTCACCAATTCAAATTACAGTTTCTTGACCAAGACCACATTGGCAATCCTTGTACAGAAAATAGCAAGATGGATGATTGACACGTGGCATAATCCAAAGGTTAGAATCAAAAGAGCAGAAGAATGACATTGATGATCCATATGAATCTCTATGTACTATAAATAAATGAGGTACTGTAGCCCAAAATGGGAGATTTTTTTCAGACTCTTTTATTTTCAAAAACACTAAATAAAAAAGTGTACTCTCTGCCATTGTAAAAGAATAAAAGAAGAAGAAAATGACATTTTCTCACAGACATAAGATTCATTAACATCCAAATCATATAAATGTTCTATGTCATTTATTGCTTTCAATACTTTATTTTATGTTTTCTGTTTTTAGTGCTAAAGTGGGAATATATTGCTTAACGAATTGGATAAGGACTTTTCATGAAATTTTGGGCATTTTCCCTCATAATTGTGTAAGCATTATTATGCATAATTGCTCCTTTAAAGGAAATCTTAACATTAATTAATTTTGCTAATTCCAAATCACGTAAGCGTTCAGCATTGTGATTGCTTTGAAAAATAGCTGGGTTTTTCTGAGATGAAAAATCTCATTAACATTTTTTAGTGCTAGAAAGATGGCTAATTTCTCTCTCCAGCAATATTTACTTACATCTCCTTTAGATACCACTACAACACCAAGAATCTTGCCGATTCCAATACTCCTCCTAACCAAGAAAATCTTCACTTGGCCTCAAAAATGCCAAAAAGCAACTCCTCACCTTCATGACCCAAACTGAGGCAGGCATCTCTACAAAGCCTACCTTGGATCCTATCCTAGTTGCTCTTCAAGCCTTCACAAACTAATTGAACCAATGCTTGAATGGAGTAGACAGATCCCTGGCCTAATATCCTGCCCCTAAGCCAATCTCCCCTCAACCTTCCACATCTCACCGCCATCATTCACCGATTGCACTGACTATGCAACGTGAGTGATAACGGCAATCTCAAAAGAGAGAATGGTGATGCTGGTCAAAAAGACAAATACCAAGCTCAAAGGAAAAATTCAAATCAATCCCTAGATCAAATCGAAGTCTACTAACATCAATTCAATGTTGTTGAAAAAGCAAGCATGAATTATGCTCGATGATGATGATGTTACTTTAATCTGTAATGATGGATTATCCCAAATAGATGCCAAGGAGAATGGATCCATCAACTGAAAGCCTGTGTACAGTAGTTGGTCAAACTTTGCCGACAAAACAACAAAGAGGAAGTAAGGAAATAGGGTTCTTCCCCATTTAGTGAAACTACTATAGAAGCTGACTTCTTTGATAACTTCAAAGCTGCATCAATCGATAAATTTGACGGGACTACTAACCTAGATGACCATATTTGCACCTTTGAGTACTACATGGACATTCTGAAGGTAAAGGGACGGCGAGATGCAAGATCTTCTTAGTGTACTTGGCTAGGGTAGCTTTAGGATGGTTCAGGAGGTATGGACCAAGAGAGGTTCATTCTTGGCCATAGTTAACTACTGATTTCTTAAGGCTGTTCAACTCGAGGAGAAAGGCTTCTGTAGATGTGAATACCATGTCTGTAACGCCCAGCCTTTTTATACGCTTAAGCAGACACACGTGCCAACTTAAACCATATAGAAAGGCGGATTGTTATGGGGTAAATAAGAAAAAGTGGAGAAATAAAAGAAACAAAATAGAATCTTGCAGCGGAACGATAAAATATAATAATCAAATAACAGTTCATGAAGCTGTTTTACAAAACATTTGATTATACTTATACAATACATATCAGAGTTACACATACCAGAGAATGATAATTAATGCAGCGGAATACAATGGTGTAGTGGAATATATAACAAATAGTAATAATAAAATCTTCGTCTTCGTCCTTTAGAAATATGGCCTTCAAATCCTGAAATGCTCAGGCTGACCCGAGCGAATTTGAAAAGAAAAAACACTCGAGTCAGAACTAAAAGATTTTATGTAAGTTAAATCAATGATAAATATATGAGTGGAACGACGTCAAAGATGTTTACGGGGTTTGACATCTCCTATCCAGTGTCTAACGTGAGTGCAGTAACTTAAGAAATGTTCGGGATTCACATCTCTTAAGGATCCGTTAAACTATCTACTATGTAGTAATATTTGCTATTATAATAATGTCTAATATAAAATAAACATACTTTTTAGCGTCAAGGGGTTACCCATATAGCCCTTAACACGTAATAGTCCCAGTAGTCTATCCAGTATTAGCATACTCCCAAAAATGGGGGCTACCCTCGATACTCCACAGGCTACGGGAGAAATCACAAATCGTAGTAAAGCTCGATATGGTAGGTGACATGGCACACAAGGCAATGCCAGGGTAGATATACCAATTACGCATCCGGACTGGTGGTGACGCATAGCAGCCACTACCGCCCACCTCGAACAACACTCCCAAATCAAGGGTGGCCACCAACTCAATCACAAGTAATAGAATGGTATCGAAGAAGTGTGTCCGATCAGAGGTGCTACCTCCTTGGCCCGTCGATCGCTCCTGTTTTAGCCACCTTATGCCAACTCACGGGAGTTGGGTCCACGTATATACCTTAGGATCGTCGCCACCATCCTACTTCATTCAGGAAACTCCACGGCGTACACAGTTGTCAAAGTGGTTTTCGGTATCGACAGAGAGTATGTCCGTATCCGATCCCGGTCTCTTTAACAACCAAACGTTATTATAACTCCGTGGTCATTTAAAAATATATATACTTTTAAAAACACAATCATTGCTCTTTCAAAACATATTCTTTATTTCAAAATAGTATATACTTCAAAAACCAAAATATTATTACTATTTCAAACCCAAATTATTAATGTATTATTTCCATTTCAAAACCCAATTCAATAATATATCATTTCCATTTCCAAAACAATTCAATAATATCTCATTTAAATAAAACCAAATTTCCAATCACTAATCTTTCTCAAATTTAGATAACTTGAAATATTCTTTTAAATCATCTTAAACCCAAACCACATTTTGAAGTCATATTTCGAAATTTTCAATTTCAATAGGTTTCAAATCCATATATGCACAGATAATTCTTAAATAAATTCTATTTCAAATAAATTCATTTTCCAAACCATATTACTTTCAAAGTTATAACAATTTCGAAAACCAATACTTTGAAAACAATAATACCTTAATTTCAATAAAACATTTCAATTTTGATATATTTCAAGACTTTAAATATTCCAAAATTCCCAACCAAATCTGATAATCTTATATATACCTTAATTCAATTTACTATTATTTAGTTTAGAAATATTTATTTAATAAATTCAATATCACTTAAATAAAGCTCAAACTTGAAATATTCGTAAATCAAACTTAAAACATCATCAAATTTTACTTAGCTTAAATTTTAGAATTTAACCCTATATAAAAATAATATTTATATAATATCAAAATTAGTTTATATATAAACCCTTATTTTCCAAAACCCATAGAAAATCACTTTAAAATATTTTATATATAGACCACGGTGCCCGTATATAATTTTCTATCCTATGGTCAAGTGATACAGATATTTATCATTTCAATCCGTAATTTTAAAAATAAAAGTTTACGGTTATATATCATTTCAAACCGCAATCCCGAATGGAATGAAAATGCATAATAACTTGCAGTTTATACAATATAAAATATAGCATCCATTCATCCAAATATCAATAAACAACCATTTATTACAATCATCATCCAATTTAAACAAAACATCAATATAAAGCATATAAAATATAATAGGCATCAACGAATAGTTTATATTCAATAAAAATTAATAACTGTTTAACTGGCAGTTTATAAGCAATAATAAATAAATTTAACTGTCAAATTATATGCAATAATAAAATTTAATAACAAGTTAATTTAAATAAATGCTATCTAACTGAGATGATGATTAAATATATGCCCAAACAATCATAGATAAATTTTAAACCACATCAAAATTTAATTTAACAAACACAAGAAACTTTAGAAGTTGCGAGTGGGTTAAAACACTCACCTTTTGAATTTAAATTGAATTTAAACCCAAAAATTTGACCATCTCAGAATTCGTCCAAACCAGCGTCATCAGGTCTGGAATTTCAATACGATCCCAGCAAAACAAACCGCGCATGAATCCGAGTCCGTATGCAAAAGTTATGAAAATTTGAAGATTGGAAAATTCTGGTCCTGAGTCGACTTCGGGTTTAACTCTGGTCCGGCGCCTAAGAATCCCGGTGCTTGCTTGGAGTTTTTGCGAAAACGACCCAAAGACCCGAGTAGTTTTCTTCCTGACTCGAAGTAGATGCAGCGTTTTTGCCTCTGAAACTCGAAGCGCGACCCGAAGTTGCTGCAGATCCGCAATTTTTTTTTTTAAAATTGAAATTGGATTGGGAAGATTAGGGTTTGCAGCCATTGGAAATGAGGAAGAGAAAATGAAATAGCACGTATAGAAATGAGGAATGGAGGCTGCTAGGGTTTATAACTGGATATATATAGGCAAAGTCGAAATAGGATAGATGGACCCGATCTATAAACGCGCTGAACGATGAATGGCCCAAAAGCCCGTTTCGACTCCGGAACGAAATCGGGTCAACCCATATATCAAAATAGATGTTTAAAATATTTTAAACGCAATGGAAAAGGTTTCAGGTTCAAATTGTGTCGTATGAAGAAGTTATGCAAAAATCAATATTTTCAAATTGATTTCAATTGCATAAATTTCAAGGCGTTTCGAGTCCGTATGATCAAATGACAAGTCCGATTGCTACGAAACTTGAAACATTATTATAATTCCCTGTTACGGATCCGATGAAACTGGTTTCGTCGAAATTCGAGTCAGTGGCCAAAATGGCTATTTTTATATTAATTAAATAAATTTAAAATAAATAAATTAAATCAAATTTCCTATTTAAATTCTGAAATTGACAATCTATATCACTTTTACTTTCTTAATCCTTCACATTAATTTAAACCAAATCTAGATGTAAATTTAGAGTTAACAATTTTATTCATTTCAGCGTTAAATTTCAATTTTCATTATATTCGCAAATTATAAATTAAATTTGCAAAAATTTCTTTTTACTTGATTTTCATTCAATTTCTCAATCTATTAGTATCCAATAGATGAGACTACCATTGGATCCATACTTTATTACGTAAGTATCTCTAAATTCCATCTAAATTTATATTTACATAATATCTAAATATTAAATTTCATCTATTTGAAATAAACCCAATTACTAAAATTTACATATTAATATATCTTGATTTACAAATGCTATATCAACCAATAGTTATATTATAAATGGAATTTACATAAATTTCAAATATTACCTCAATTAACGTAAATGTAATAATTATTTTTATTTATTGCAATTGGTTATCAGTTATAATTTAATATACTAAATAGATGGTTAATTCTTAAAATACTTGTTATCATTAACGTTTTAATTTCACTTAAAAGCTATTAATAACCAGCCTAATGTTGCTATTTGATTGAGACCTAATTCAATGCATAAATGAATGGGTAAATGATTAAAGTTTTGCACTATTGCACAATTTCATTAATATACATTAAGGTTTATTAAGTTCTAGCTGACTCCCATTTAATTATTACAATAATTACTACCCTTGCTTCAAATTTCCAAAATTTAGAAATTACAAATTTTATTTTCAATATTTCCATTTAATAGACTTTCCATTCTATCATCAATCTAATTGCCTTATTATGGATAGTATTACATTATTGAGTCGATTATCAATTTATGGGAAGAATTATTATTGGCCTACTCTTATTACATTAACAATTATCATCTTATTCTAATATTCAATTTATATAGAAATAAATTTCATCCACTTACAAATAAATGCAATTATTACATATTTCCTTCCAATTAATTTAAAATTTAATTCTATAGATTGATTTGATTTAATCGCCAAAAATATATTCATAAATTACTTTACATTCACACTTCCGTTATGTTATTAATCACCATTAAAGAAACGTTTATTAATTACAACAACATTGTAATAACTTACCTACATTGATTGTATACGTTTTTCATTATTATCATTCATTAGAATTTTATTCAACTTTCCATTAATATACAAATTTGAATCCCATTCTAGTTATTCTTTATTAAAAATTCACACAATATTATAACTTCGCACAAGACATCCAATTACTATTTATCATTATAACTTTACAATCTATATAAGTTCATTTTGATTTACTATTTGCCTTTGTTTCCTTATATTCAATTCTTAGCTTAGTATGACAATTCATAGTACTCCATTTAAAAGACATTTCATTTCAATTGTTAATCCTTAGCTTAAGTTTCTACGCTTGCATTTCATTTACTCTTCCGTTACTATATTAATAATTAGTAAATAGTAACGCTTATTATCAATAATAACACCATAATTACTTAATATTTATATGAACTTTAATTCCAAATATATTCATTGACCAATTAATTTGGTAATTTATAATAGTTGTTATTCTACCATTAATTCTATTTCCAAATAACGTACTACCTTATTACCTAGATTTACGAACAATTTCCGTTACAATGTTTTATTGCATAAATCAATTTAATTAACAAATTATAATGGTTTCTACTATTCCTTCAATTGGATTTCATTCCAATTTGTCAAGAATTTATTATATTTACCTATGCAACACTTAATTTCCAACATTCGCTCCAATATACATTATAAGATTTTCATTTCTTTTTACATTAAATTACAAAAATCAATTTAAATCAACATATTTAAATGGTCAAAATTTACGGGTCGTTACAATGTCCCACATGAAGTACATCAAAAAGGAAAGCTTATGCAACTTTATTAAATGCTTCAAATTTGAGGCGCTTCGGGTTAGGGTGACTAGTTTGGAAGCACTGCTGATGGCAGCGCATGTTGGGATCAGAAGAAACATAGCTATATGCAACAAGAACAGTAGGAAGTCCTGTCATAGCATAAAGGCTTTCTATGAAAGAGCCAATGACTACAAAAGAATCGAAGAAGCCAGAGCCGTTGAATCACATTCATCTGAGAGAGCTTCTGCTCCCCAAAATGAAAAGAAGAGTGGGTAGAAGGGTACCATCCACCCACAAAGTGACCATGAGAATATTACTTCGCACCTAAGACTCCCCTCACTCACACGTCTGGTCAGATATATGAGATGACATGAACTGAACTGGCCTACAACGTCTTGAACAAGGGGAAGAAACCAGAACAAAATAGGAGAGGAGTATATTGCTGCTTCCACAGAGTCAATGGTCAACATACTAATAACTGTGGACACTTAAGAGATGAAATAGAGAGATTGATTCGAAACGGATACTTAAGCAGCTATCAAAAGGAGAACAATGGAGAGGGGACTAGCAACCTCTAACCAGATCCGGATGAAGGCTTAGCAGGAAACCCCTCCAATCTCATAGCCTCAATCCATGGGGGACCACACTTTACCAAAAAATCAAAAAAGTGCAAGAGCAGTATGTACAATAGGCTAGAGTAGACAAAGAACCATGTTTTATGTAAAGCAAAAACTTGCCCGATATGATCTTCTCTACTGCTGACGCCGCTGAAATGGTTTTCCCACATTAAGACCCACTGATTATTACGGTGCAGATCTCAAATTGCACCATGAAGAAAATATCTGTAGATTCTTGTACTTCTATCAACGTCATCTTCAAATTTACATTCAACAGGATGAATCTTCCAATGGATATATTGAAGCCAAGACCCAAACCAATTTATAGCTTCAATAATACTACAATGATCGCTATTGGATCAGCACATCTTCTCGTCACCACTGGAACTACTCCTCTGTAACACCTGTAATTTTAGTTTAACATTATTTAGTAAATTTAGCTATATGGACTAAATAAAAAATGTAGTGGGACATAGAGATGATATATGAGATAATTAATAAGGTCAGGCCTTAACTAATTAAGTAATAAAATTGTTTTAAACTTAAAATAAGAAAGAATAAATAAGAAAGGAAAAGTAGTAATAGATCTCCCTTTTATCCCATAAACCCTCACCCTCTCATTCATTCTCATTTTATAACTATAAATAATCACAAAGAGGAAATAGGGTAGGGTATTAATCAAGGTAAAAGGAAGAAGAAATCAAAGGGGATTCGAAAGATAAAGCTTAGGGGAACTAAATTCCATTAAACCTCAACTCCAAATCTAATTAAAGGTGAATAAGAATAAACCATCTCTATTATTTTGTGTTTAAATTAAGTTATGGGTAACTTCCTAATGGTTTTGATCGTTTTTAAGATGTTATGGATGTATGATTATTGTTTGGATAAATAATGATTTATGGAATTTTTATGGAGTTATATAGATGGGTTTTTTAAGGGTAAAATCTATATTTTTAATCTCCAATTGTTATGATTTTCTGGTATGTTGTATAAAACATTATTTTGGAGACGAGTTTTTAATTTCATAATTTTCCAAGGTAAAATGAATATTTTATGAATTTCCTATGAAGGAAATAGTGTTTATTTTGGGTTTTAATATTAAAAATAATTAGATAAATATTTTTGCCTTGAAATTGTTATAGAGAAAGAATATGTTAATTCTGATTTTTGGTGAATTTTGAAAATTTTTTCCAAGTGATTATGAATTTCTATGAATTTATTATGCTAGAAAAGCATATAAATTAATAATAATTAAGGGTATTAATTAATTGAGTTGATTAATGTTTTTGGAAGTGTAAAACTAATTTGAAGTAGCACTCTGAAAAAAATTGGTAAAGTTTGTTTTCAACCAATAGAAATTTGAAAAGGAATAAAAGTTGGTAAAAAAATTACTTTTAATAGAGATAAAATAATTTTTATGATAATTACGACAATGCCACCGATATGCGGCGTTGCCATGGTATTCGGCATTGACAATAGGCAGTATCATTTTACAGTTGTAAGTGATATCTTAAATAGGTAGCATTGACATGAAGCAATGCATGTGATACTTATGCTGTAAGTAAGCGATGCATTGAGTCATGCATCCACCATTGATGTATGGGAATACCGCATCCCGTTGGTATATGGTATATAGATGTCGTGAGATATCAATGCCAATAGTTTTCAGCATTCTTAAATTTATGCCGAAAATCTTCCCCATGGTTTTAAATGATGCCACATATCGCCAATGTCACACACCATTATTTTCGATACCAATTGTTTTTTATGTTAACTATATTTAGGAAATAATGCCTCATGCTGACAACCCTTAAGTTGAAACATTATTATATGAAGCCAATATAAAAGTGTTAAAGGTTGATGCCGCATGTCATCAATTTCAGTATAAATTTTTTTATGGCGATAATGCCGCAAATTTCCTTATGCATGCGGCATAATTGCTGAAGTACTTGTTTTCGACATTATAGTGCTAACGCCATAAGTAATCCATGCCATGCAGTATTCATGCCGCATCTGTTTATTTTAATGCCGGCAAGGCCTGGTTTTATGTAAACTTAAGGGAAGTTATGAATGGTGGGACAACAAATATTTTAAGACGGTCGACAACCTTATAATTTTGGCAGTTAGCCTTACGATAAAAATTTAAAATTTTGTTTTTTAACCTTGGATAGAGGTTCGATATTGTTACTGTGGCATGAATGTCGTATGTCCTTTATATTGCTATATTAATGGTAGGGAGCAAAAGGCTTATGATTTTGACATTATCCATTGGGGATACCAATGTTTAATATTTCTATATGCCATAAGTTTATGAATTTGATATTATTCATTGGGGACACCAACGTGTATTATTTTATAATTTTGACATTAATTATTGGGGATACCAATGCATATTGCTTTGAGATGTTATAAGTTTAAGGGTTATATAACCTAATTAGGGATACCAATAGACATAGGTTGAGCATTTGGGGAAATAAATTTATAACCTAATTATAAATTGATATTTTATAGGTTCATAGCCATCCTAGGAAAACCGTGGAATGTGTGATGGATAGTCCACATGATGCCAGAGATGGATAGTCTCTAAATGGTTAATGAAGGGTTCATAGTCATCCTAGGAAAACTATAAGATGTGTGATGGATAGTCCACATTATTTTAGATAAATGGAACATGTGTGATGGATAGTCCATATTATTTAAATAGTAAAACCATGTGTGATAGGTAGTCCATATGGTAGGGGACAGATAATCCATATAATGTTTATATGTGAGATGGGTAATCCACATATATATATTACGGACAGTCAATTGGTGTTAAAATAGATCATCAGATGAAATCAAGATGGATAGTCAAACATGGGATGGTTAGTCCACTGTATGTTGCATGAATACAAATGTTTACTTATTATGTCCTAACCATTATGGATGTAGGATGCACAATATATGGTTGATTTGTTTTGGTTAAGAAATTAGTGAGGAGAAAACCTGTTACTCTTAGCGACATGGTCTCACTAGATATCTATTTTGGTTTGAGATGGTAGGTTATTATTCACACCAGACTGTTTGTTAGATCCAAAGTTTTTACTTTTCACCTTTAACTCTCGAGTGCTCATTTAAGTAGGCCGGGAGTAGGATTTTCAAGTTTCAATCAGAAGAAAAAGCTTTCGGAGACTTATAGAAGGCAAGCTAGTTATATTAGGAGTTTCATTTAGTCCGTTGTGTAGATCATTTTTTTTGAATTGATTTAATGACCGAATTATAACTGTCAAGTAGTAGTAGACACTGATCAACGAAGGGGCATCTTAATATGTCGCTCTTGGAGAATTTTGTAATAATTATATTTCTCTAAACATGGGATTGAATGTGATTATGTTAAGAATATGACATCTAATTTGTGGAATGAAATGTCAAAATTTGTTATAAATTATGTTTGAAGATTTTCATATTCATGTGCTTTTGATTATTGATATGATTAACATAGCTACATTTTATCATCAGAAACTAATACCATGGATGACTACACCATCCGTAGTACTTAGTTTTGGGCGTCAAAATGGGGGTGTTACAAGTTGGTATCAAAGTATAAGTTTATGCAAAACTTAAAAGATTAAAATAGTTTTGAAGATATAATCCAATGGATCAGAGAATATGATTGGGGTATGGGATAACGCTATAGTAACGTACTAGTTTTTGCTATATATTAGTATGTATCCTTCTCTCTCTCTTAGATCGTTCTTCTATATCTTATTAAGGATCTGTGCAGTTAATGCCCCGCTATTACCCCGCTATAACCCCGCTATATCTTATAGCGGGTTTCTGCCGCTACGATTTTTCCATATAGCCCCACAATATAGCCTTTCCGCTTTAATCCCCGCTATTTCCGCTATATCCCGTTATTTCCGCTATATTCCGCTATTCCCACTATATCTTCTTTAATAAAATGAATTGAAAAATTCAATTTATACATTATAAAAATTATGAAACTAATTTATTTGATTTAATTTTTAATATATTTTCAGAAATGAAAATACTCTAATATTCTACTAAATTCAATTATGTTATATAACAGTTTTACGTTTATTTAAAGTATATTCGCACATGTTTTTATTTAAAAATTATTTATGTATCAGTTACAATTCAATTGAATGATAATTTTTCATTTAATTACCATTTATATATTCGTAAAAACATTAAGTACGAGTTTTATATGCTATTTTAAAGCCATCCGCTATATCCCTCTATATCCTCGCTGTATCCCCGCTATGACTTTTTGCACCTCCACCGCTTTGAATCTGCCGAGCGCTTTAACTGCACAGTTAAGGATCATATGAAGATTACGAGAAAGCAAGATATGGAAGCATAAAACGGAAGAGTGAATCTATGTGGAGGAAGCACTACAACCAATGGAAATGCTAGCCCAATACCAGAAGGAACCAGGGTCGATAGGCAAATGCTAACCAAAATGCAAATGCCAATGTAGGTGCTGGAACCCCACTAGTAGATATGGGGACTATGTATCAGTTCTTTGTCAACACGATGTAAGCTGGAGCTGCTATTGGTTTGGCTGGAGGGAATGTTGTTAATGCAGGAGGTAATCCCATGGTGCCAGTTGGAAATAAGTATGCCAAGCTGAACCGTGATTATAATAGTCTTGGAGGAAAGCCTTTTCTTGGAACTGAAGATACTATTAAAGTAGAGAACTGGATATTGCATTATGAGAGGATTTTTACCGACCTAGGATTGAATGATGAGCAGAAGAGGAGGTTAGCATCAAGGCAGTTGAAAGGAGCAGCACTGTACTGGTGGAACGAGTAGCTATTGGTGTGCCTAAAAGGGAACTGACTTAGGCTAAGTTTAGAAGAAGGTTTGCGAAGAGGTTCTTATCTGAAGTAGCTAAGTCAACCTTGCTTAAAAAGTTTATTGAATTTGAGCAAGGGAAAATGTTGGTGTTAGAATATGCTACTAAGTTTGATGAGCTGTCTAGGTATGGATATGCTACCATTGATATTGTGATTAAAAGGAATGAAAAGTTTATCCAGGATTTGAGGTCGAAGATTTCTAAGGCGACTATGCCACATCTTCGAGATCCGAGTAATGTAGTGGAAATTGCTATAAGGAATGAGGAGATGCTTGCGACTTTTGGGAAGGAGAAGTTCGTGGATACTCAAGGTCTAAGAATAAGAAGAGGGAGTTCTTCAAGGGAAAGAGGGCTCAGAAGGGTGGAGCTGCCAAGAAAGGGAAAGCTGATATTATCTGTTACAAGTGTGATAAAAAAGGGAACTATACTAATGAGTGTCAATTTGGTGATGGCAAGACAGTTGTGGGGAAGAATGTGAAATGCTTTAAATGCGACCAGGTGGGGCATTATAATAATAAATGTCCAGAAGCGGCCAATGCGGAAAAAGAAAAGGTCTTTGCTTTGGAAAAATCATCTTTTAAACCAACTACTACTAAGAAAGGAAAGTCTATGATGGAAAGTATGCTTTGATTCATAGCATAACAGTTAGAGTATTATTTGATATAGGTGCGTTGCATTCTTTTATCTCTCGGTGTTTCGTAAATAAGTTAGAATTAGAACCATCATACCTTGTTACTTCCTTAAGGGTTACAAGTCCAATAGGAGGACATACAACTCTTGAGATGAGATGTGACCAGTTAGAGATTGAATTGTTAGGTCATGCTTTTGCCTGCAATTTCTATTTATTTGACTTTGTAGGTTTTGGGATCATTTTGAGTATGGATTAGTTGAGCAAATATGATGCCAGGATATTTTGCCTAGATAGGGAGATATCATTAAGACATCATAATAACCGCGATCGAATTATATACTCCGTCGAGAACTCGAGTTTGGATGTTTGTACTTTGTTGGGTGCAATGGAAGTAGAAGATGATGTAAATCGAGTTTTTTCTATAAGAGAGTATGCAGATGTGTTTGAGCCTGTTACAGGACTACCACCGAAATGAGTTATTGATTTATAAATGATCTTGTACCTAGAACTGAACCCATAAGTAGACCGCCTAACTGAATGACACCTATCAAGATAAAGGATTTAAAGGTGCAGCTAATGACTTATAATGAAAGAATTTTATTAGACCAAGCAGTTCGCTTTATGGAGCGGTCGTGTTGCTCATGAAGAAACCAGATAGATCATTGAGATTGTGCATTGACTATCGTAAGTTGAATGAAGACGATAAAGAATAGATATCTTTTGCTGAGAATTGATGATTTATTTGATCAGTTGAGTGGAGCTAAAGTATTTTCCCAGTCGGATTTGGCAATAGGGTTCCATCAATTGAGGGTAGTGGAGGACATTATTCCTTTGACGACGTTTCGAACAAGATATGGTTTGTACGAGTGGTTAGTAATGCCATTCGGATTGACTAATGCGCTTGCTTTCTTTATGGATTTGATGAACCAGATTTTTCAAAAGCACATGCATAGGTTTGTGTTAGTGTTCATTGATGACATTTTGATATTTTCTAAGGACGAGAGAGATTATGGAATTCATCTTAGAATAGTTCTTGTGACGTTGATGTAGCATCAATTAAAAGCAAAATTTTCAAAGTGTCATTTCTAGAATAGAAAAGTGAAATTTCTTGGTCATGTAGTTTTAGAAGAAGGGTTGTCTAGGGATCCAGCTAAGAATGGAATTGTAAATAATTGGAAGAGACCCAAGACAGTGACTGAGATAAGAAGTTTTCTTGGATTAGCTTGGTAGTATCGGAGATTCATCAAGGATTTCTCACGGATAGCAGCGCCTTTGACTAAACTAACCAGGAGGGACAGAAATTTTATTTGGTTAAGTAAATGTGTGGAGGCATATCTTAAGTTAAAGTATTTGTTGAGCAATGCGCCCGTGTTAGTGTAACTAGATGATAATCAGGATTTGGTGGTGTATACAGATGCATGTGGAACAAGATTAGGAGCTATGTTGATGCAAAGAGGTAAAGTGATTGCTTACACTTCTGGACATCTCAGACCACATGAAGTTAGGTATCAAACTCACAATTTGGAGTTGGCAGTTACAATATTTTTTCTGAAGGTGTAGAGACACTATCTTTTAGGAGAAAGATTCTAGTTCTATACGAAGCATAAGTCCTTGCTGTATTTATTCTCTCAAAAGAAGTTGAATATGAAACATCAAAGATGGCTGGAGTATTTAGCAGCTTATGATTTCGGTATTGAGTCTACATTAGGGAAAGGAAATAAAGTTGTTGATGCACTTAGCAGAAACCATTAGAATGTGGTGTTGGCTATGTTAGTAGAATGAGAAAATTTAGAGGTATTGACTACTTATAGTGTGCGGTTAAGTTCAGTTGCTAGTCATAGTCAGAGTATCGCCATATTGTCGTGTTAAAAAGTTCGACTAGTATCGATCGAAATGATTGCTTCTAAGCAGAGGGATGACCTATTAGCCGAGAAGATTAGAAGATTGGAAGACGAAACTGAGACTGATGATTTAAAGGATTTTAGTCTTGAACAGAATGGATGGTTAGAAACGAAGGGATGATTGTGTGTTCCATATGTTGGTGACCCAAGGAAGGAAGTTCTTAGGGAATGTCATCAATCAAAGTTTACTATTCATTCTGAAGGAACTAAGATGTATAAAGATATGAAGAGAAGTTTCTTTTAGGAAGGTATGAAAAGGGATGTACGCTTAAGGATAAAGCTATCTTTGAACTGCCAACAAGTGAAAGCCGAGCATCAGAAGCCAAGTGGGTTGCTTCAACCTCTAAATATACCAATTTGGAATGAGATTCTATATCCATGGATTTTATTGGTGGGCTTCCAAGTTCGAATAAGGGAAATGAATGAATTTGGGTTATAACAGATAGACTGATCAAGAGTGCACACTTCATTCCCGTTAAGTCAACAAGGACGGCACATGTATTGGCTAAGTCGTTTATGAAGAATATTATTAGACTGCATGCGATTCCTAGTAGTTTAGTCAATGACAGAGACACTTTGTTCACTAGTGAATTCTAGAAAAGTTTACAAGAGGTTTTAGGTACATAGCTAAAGATGAGTATCGCTTATCACCTATACACGGATGCACAAACAGAGAGAGTCAATAAGGTACTTAATGATTTGTTGAGAGCTTATATACTAGATTTTGGTGGGTAATGGGAAAACCATTTGCACTTAGTTGAGTTTTCCTATAATAATAGTTATCAGACTAGTATAAGAATGGTGCCTTTCGAAGCTTTGTATGTAAGGCCATGCAAATCACCACCGTGTTGGTTGGAGATCAGAGACAACTTGGTTCTTGGTCCAGATATAGTAAGAGAAGCCAGGAAAAAGATTGAGTTGATCTGAGCACGGATGAAGGAAGATCAGTCCAGGCAGAAAGTTACGTAGATAAGAGG
This sequence comes from Allium fistulosum, assembly GCA_030737815.1. Lineage (NCBI taxonomy): Eukaryota > Viridiplantae > Streptophyta > Magnoliopsida > Asparagales > Amaryllidaceae > Allium > Allium fistulosum. The sequence continues at coordinate 367,451,872 of CM060902.1, read as the reverse complement.
CGTAAGGATCTAGAGTTCTTAGTTGGAGATCATGTTTTCATTAAGGTATCACCAATGAAAGGTGTGGTACGATTTGGAAAGTCAGGGAAACTATCACCTAGATATGTTGGACCGTTCCATATTATAGAGAGGGTCGGGAAACACATCTACGGAGTAGAATTACCAAGTAGTTTGGCAGAAGTCCATAATGATTTTAATGTTTCTCATCTTAGAAAGTATGTGCATGATCCAAAGACTACTATTGCTCCGAGTGCTTTGGAAGATTTAGTAATAGAACTGAATCTGAATTTTGTTAGGCAACTAGTTCGTATTGTAGCAAGAGATGAGAAGAAGCTAAGGAACAAGATAGTCAGATTACTGAAAGTCTAGTGAAGTGACAACGAGAAAGACTGTACTTGGAAGATAGAGGATAGGATTAGGGATACTTATCCTGAGCTATTATGATGGTATGTTCTATATTTGTTATATTGACTTTGTAGCTGGTCGAATATACTAGCATGGTTTGTTACAGTTGGTTGCATGTTTGATATACATTTTGTGTGGTACTTAATGAATTTCAATGATGAAATTCTTTAAGGAAGGTAGCATGTAACATCCCTAATTTTAGTTTAAAATTAGTCGATAAATTTAATTGGATAGATTGAATAGAATAATGTCGTGGGACATGGGGATGAGATTTAATAATTAACAAGGTCGGGCCTTAACTAATTAAGTAATAGGATTTTTTTAAATTTGACATAAGAAAGAATAAATGAGAAGAGAAAAATAGGAATAAATCTCTCGTTTATCTCATAAACCCTCAACTTATCACTCATTCTAATTTTACAATCATAAAAAATCACAAAGGGGAAATAGGGCCGACCATTAATCAAGGTAAAAGGAAGAAGAAATCAACGGGGATTCAAAAGATAAAACTTAGGGGAACTAACCTCTATCAAATCTCAACTCCAACATCTAATTTAAGGTAAATAATAACAAACCATCTCTATTATTTTGTGTTTAAATTCGGTTATGGGTAATTTTCGAACTGTTTTGATTGTTTTTGCCACGTATGGATGTATGATCATTGTTTGGATATGATAATGATTTATGAAACTTTTTAGACAGGTTTTAAGCGTAAAACCCAAGTTTTTAATCTTCAATTGATATGATTTTCTGGTATATTGTGTTAAACATTATTTTGTAGATGGGTTTTCAATTTCATAACTTTCCAAGCTAAAATAAATATTTTATAAATTTCCTAAGAAGGAAATAGTATTTATTTCGGGTTTTAATTATTAGAAATAATTAAACAATTATTTTGTCCCCGAAATTGTAATAGATGATCAGATATGTTAATTTTGATTTTTGGTGAATTTTGGGAAGTTTTCCCAAGTGATTATGAATTTCTATGAATTTATTATGCTAGAGCATATTATAAATTAATATAAATTAAGTGTATTAATTAATTGAGTTGATTAATGTTTTTGGAAGTGTAAAACTGGTGTGCTGCAGCTTTCTGAAAAGAAATTGGTAAAGTTTGTTTTCAACCAATAGAAATTTGACAAGGATAAAAGTTGGTAAAAAGAAATTGCTTTTAATAGAAATAAAACAACTTTTATTATAATTACGACAATGCCACTGATATGTGGCATTTCCATGATATTCGACATCGATAATAGGCGGTATCATTTTACAATTGTAAGTGATATCGAAAATGGACGACATTAACATGAAGCAATGCATGTGATACTTATGCCATAACTATGTGATTCATCGAGTCATGCATCCGCCATTGATGTTATAGGAATACCGCATCTTGTAGGTACATGGTATATTAATGTTGTGAGTTATTAATGGCGACAGTTTTTAACATTCTTAAATTTATGCCGCAAGTCTTTCCCATGGTTTTAAATGATGTCGCATGTCACCAATGCAGCACACTATTATTTTCAGTATCAATTATTTTTTATGTTAACTATATTTATGCAATAATGCCGCATGCCGACAGGCCTTAAGTTGCGACATTGTTTTATGAATCCAATATTAGTGTTAAAGCTTGATGCCACATGTCATCAATTTTAGTATAAATTGTTTTATGGTGACGATGCCGCAAATTTTTTCATGTATGCGCCATAGTAGCTTAAGTACTATGTTTTCGACATTATAGTGTTAGTGGCATAAATAATCTATGTCGTGCGGTATTGATGCTGCATCTCTTGATTTTAATGCCAACAAGGCTTTATATTATGTAAACTAAAGGGACGTTTTAAATGGCGGCATAGCCAATATTTTAAGAAGGTCGATAACCTTATGACTTCGACAGTTACCCTTATGATAAAAATTTAAAATTTTTGTTTTCTAACCTTGGATAAAGGTTCGATATTGTTACCGCGGCATGAATGCTGTAAGTACTTTATATTGCTATATTAATAGTGGGGAGCCATAGGCTTATGATTTTGACATTATTCATTGGGGATTCCAAAGTTTAATATTTATATATGCCATGTGTTTAAGAACTTTACATTATTTTTTGGGGACACCAACGTGTATTATTTTATAATTTCGACATTAATCATTCGGGATACCAATGCATATCGCTTTGAGATGTTATAAGTTTAAGGGTTATATAAGCTAATTGGGGATACCAATAGACATAGGTTGAGCACTTGGGGAAATAAATTTATAACCTGAATATAAATTAATATTTTGTAGGTTCATAGCCATCCTAGGAAAACTATGGAATGTGTGATGGATAGTCCACATGATGCCAAAGATGGATATTCTCTAAATGGTTAATGAAGGGTTCATAGTCATCCTAGGAAAACTATGAGATGTGTGATGGATAGTCCACATTATTTAGATAAATGGAACATGTGTGATGGATAGTCCATATTATTTGAATAGTAAAACCATGTGTGATGGGTAGTCCATATGGTAGGGGATAGATAATCCATATAATGTTTATATGTGAGATGGGTAGTCCACATAAATATAAGATGGACAATCATTTGACGTTAAAATAGATAGTCATGTGGAATTAAGATGGATGGTCCAACAAATTGGGATGGGTAGTCCACTGTATGTTGCACGAATGCAAATGTTTATTTACTATGTTCTAACCATTGTGAATGTAGGATGCACAATATATGGTTGATTTGTTTTGGTTAATATACTAGTGAGGGGAAAACCATTCTGCTTAGTGGCATGGTCTCACTAAATATCTATTTTGGTTAAAGGTGAAAGGTTATTATTCACATCTGACTGTTTATCGGTCCCGAAGTTTTTTTCCCCTTAAACTTTCAGGTGCTCATTTGAGTAGCTTGGGAGTAGGATTTTTGGTTTTCTAGTTAGACGAATATGCTTTTGTAGACGTGCAGGAGGCAAACTAGCTACATTAGGAGTTTTATTTAATCCGTTGTGTGGATCATTTTTTTTGAATGGATGTAATGATAAAATTATAATGGTCAAGTAGTAGACTCTGATCAACCAAGGGGGCATCTTCATATGTCGCTCTTGGAGTATTTTGTAATAATTATATTTTATCTAAATGTGGAAATGAATGGGATTTTGTAATGATTATGAAATCTTATACGTGGAATGAAATGTGAAAACTTGTAATTAAATTATGTTTGAAAATTTTCATATTCATGTGCTTCTGATTATTGATATGATTAACGTAGCTGCATTTTATCTTCAGAAATTAATACTATGGAAGATTGCATTATCCGTACCACTTAGTTACGGGCCTCAAAATAAGGGATGTTACATCCTCTTCACAAATGATTTCGTGCCATCTTCTTTATCATTTATTAAAAATCATACAATGATTTTTGGGAAGGCCTGCACTAATTGAAATATGGACAGTAATTTCCTGTGTGGATTTGCTTATGAAGTTCTATACTCCTGCTGGAATAGGATCAATTAGAAGAGAACAATTATTGGTAAAAGAATTGTACAATATAAACCTCGGTTCTAGCAATAAAATTGTTCAAAATTATTCTGTAGTCTCCTCTAATAATCATGATAATGATGACGGAGAAGAAAGCAAACCAGTTCTAGAAACTGCATTGGTACAAAGTACCAAGACTGATGCTAAAAAATGTAATTCTACAACCACAACATCAGTAAGGAGGAAAAAAATGGAGTACATGCATATGACCACCATAAATGAGTATAACTCTATTTACACATGGTATTCTTTTGAAGAAGCTCAGAGACAGGCTTTCTCCATAGCGTCCCAACCTAAAAAAGAAGAAAGTGAAATAGGTCCAAGATTAGAGGAGACAATGTGAGAACTAATTTTCCCAATATTTTGAAAAAATGTGGAAATTTTTGCAATTTTCAGTGAATAATTGCGGAGATGTCAGCAATTTTTGGATATAATTGCATAAAAGTCTGCAAGTATTCATTGAATAATTGCATAAGTGTATGTCGTTATTCAGTAACTTAATTTTAAGGACCTAACTTACATACTTTTTTATGAGTTTTTGTGTATTTTGAAACTTATTAGGGACCTGTGCCAAACTGTCCCTTTTTCCAATCTGGTCTAAAAACATCATGTTAACTAGCCTTGAGTAGGTTACTCTAGCGTCTTTGAGTCTGGGCATTACTTTGTAGTACTATAAGCCTTTACCAATCACAAAACGGGTATGCTTCTGATCTAGCTCAAACATAACTATCTGGTTGTAACTTGAGTATGTCTCCATGAATGTGAGAAGCTCGTGACCTCTTATTGCATCCAACCATTGATCAATTGAGGTAGAGGAAAGCTGTCCTTTTGGCAGGGCTTGTTGAGGTGGGTGTAATCTATGCAAGTTCTCCATTTTCCATTAGACTTTTTTACAAGAACGGGGTTTACAATCCACTTCAGGTAATATACTTCCCCGATGAACCCATTTGCCTTCAGTTTCTTAAATTGTTTGTGTAGAGCATTATATCTTTCCTGATCTAAGGTTCTTCACTTCTGCCTGACTGGATAGGCATCAGGATCGATGTTGAGTGCATGGTAGAGGATATCTGGGTATATTCCTAATATATCCAAGTACGTTCAAGCAAAAACATCTACTAATCTTTTGAAGAAGTTTATCAATTCTGCTCTGATCTCAGTGCTAAGGTACTTTCCTATCTTAAGAACCTTTGAAGGATCTTTTGGGTATATCCACGAGATCATCTAATGGTATATAATTATTCACCAAAAAAATTGCGAAAATTTCCGCAATTATTCATAAAAATAAATACGCAAAATTCTGTAATTCTTCGCCAAAAAAGTGCGGAAATTTCTGCAATTATTCACCAAAAAAATTACTAAAATTTATGCAATTTTTGGATATAATTACATAAATGTCTGAAATTATTCACTGAATAATTGCATAACTGTATGCAATTACTTAGCAACTTAATTCTAAGGACCTAATTTACATACTTTTTTTTACTGGGGTTTTTGTGTATTTTGAAACTTATTAGGGACTTGAGCCTAATATTCACTTGGAAAAACTATAGAAGTGCATGTAGATGACATGCTTGCGAAGTCAAAAGCGGCACCGAATCACATGCGTGACTTGGAAGAGACCTTTGCAATCTTAAGACAATATAACATGAAGCTGAAACCCTTGAAGTATAATTTTTCCATCCAGTCAGAAAAGTTTTGGAATACAAAGTAAGTGCCCATGGCATTGAAGCAAACCCAGAACAGATTGAGGCCATAAGGAATATGGGAGTCCTAGAAAAACCGAAAGATATCATGAGCCTAAATGGCAGGATGGCCACTCTAAGCAGATTCATTTCCAAAGCAATCGATAAGTATATATCGTTCTTTGGCCAAGTGAATAAGGGATGGAATTTCGAACGGACCGAGGATTGCAAAACTACATTCCAAAGCACCATCTATTCAGTAACACTATCCTATCAATATCGGTAACAGGTGAGAAATTGTATGTGTATTTAGCTGTAACTGATAAAGCTGTCAGTGCTGTAGTGGTTCGAGAAGATTAAGGGACCTTGAGGCCTATCTACTTCACGAGCAAGAACTTGTTAGGAGCAGAGCTCAACTAATCAGTCATTGAAAGCTATCTTACAACCTGCTTCTCACAGCAAGGAAACTATGACCCTATTTTCAAATTCATCCCATCAAAGTCCTCATAGAAAAACCGTGAAGAAAATACCGTAGAATATAGAGATATCAGGTAGCTTACTAAAATGGGCGATGGAGCTCAATCAGTATGATATCTCCTACTGTCCAAGAACAACAATTAAAGGGAAAGCACTAGCAATTTCATCATGGACTGCATGCTACCTATCAAGCCAAAACCCAAGGATGAAATGCCCACTCCACATTTTTGGTAATTATTTTTGGATGGAGCATCGAATGAACAGGGATAAGGTATATGTTAAATACTCCATATAAGCAAAAATTATATGGTGCAGTGTAGCTCGGATTCAAAGTTACCAATAATGTAGAAGAATAAGAGGCTCTTCTTCAGGCTTAAGGATGGCTTAGGTAATGAAGGTAACCCATATTAAAGTTCCTAGTGATTCCCGGTTAGTTGTAAATCAAGTGCAGTGGAATTACCAACCGAAAGAGCCAACTTTAGCCAAATACATGAAAGTGGCCAAAAAGTTGCTAGAGAAGTTTAATCAATTTGATATAGAGAAAATCCCACATGAGAACAATTGTTCTATGGACTCGTTTGCTAAACTTGCTAGTACTAAAGTAATGCAAGAAATGAAAGCTATTCAAGTCCGACATCGGCTGAACCAAGCATCACTAAGGCCAACCAAATACTGGTCCTAACTAAGGCATAACAAGCTATGGTCAGAGAAGCTCAGAATCAAGGGACGGCTAAAAATCAAGAGCAGTCTCCGACTGTGCCTGTCCTTCAACCGATGGAGGAAGACTCATAGATGACCCATATCAACAATTCTTGATAAATGGAGTTCCACCTTTAAATAAGAATGAAGCCCATAAAATAAGGTACCATGCTCTGCAACCATAAGGCAAGGTACAATCCCTAAAAGTAAGCTAAGAAGCTACGATTCCATGCCCAAAATCCAATGACACAACTTAAAATTAAGGGCGGTGGTGCGGTCCTCTATTGAAAATGACAGCTCAGAATGGGTTCAGGCAATATAACCTCCCTTCAAATGGCGGTGCATTTTATTTACTAAGTCATATAGCTCAGCATTAATTACACCTAACATTGCACTTTGTTTCTATTTTGAAAACCAGTGCAATACAGTTTCAATAATGTCGATGTAGTTCAAATGTTGTATAATATTGTCGTCTAGCTTAATTACAGATGAGCAATTCTCAACGACCCATTCACAATTTAAAATTCCTAGAATGCTTAAAACTATGTGGCTTTCCTAAAATGGGGGTAGTTTCTCATCATAGTTTTGCCTACACATGTGCACAGTCCATTGGCTCGTTGCTTCATGAAACCATCAGGACATTGTCTATTCAAAATTGGGATTTCTCGCTTCAGTTTCAAGCTCCCCACCCAAAGTCAAAATTCACCAATTCAAATTAAAGTTTCCTATAGAAGACCACGTTGGCAATCCATGTGCTAAAAATAGGCAAGATAGATAATCAACATATGGCATAATCCAAGGCAGGAGTCAAAAGTGCGAAAGAAGGACGTCGACAATCCATGTGAATCTCTATGTACTATAAATAAATGGAGTACTGTAGCAGAAAAGGGAAATTTTTTTTAGACTTTACTCTTTTTAGAAACACTGAAATAAAAAACTATACTCTCTACCATTGTTTATTTCTACTAAAAACAAAATAAGAAGAAAATGACCTTTTCCTATGGATGTAGGATTCATAAACAACCGAACCACGTAAATTTTCTATGTCATTTACTACTTTTCGTACTTTTTTTAAGTGCTAAGGTAGGAATAAATTGCTTAACGAATTGGATAAGGACTTATCATAAAATTTTGGGTATTTTCCCTCATAATTATAGAAGCATTATTACACATAATTACTTCCTTTAAAGGCAATCTTAATATTACTTAAATTTGTTGAATCCTAGTCATGTAAGCGTTCGGTGTCGTGATTACTTCGAAAAATGCTTGGGTGTTTCTGAGACGAAAAATCTCATTAACAATATATACATGTGTATGTGTATGTGTATGTATATAATTTAAATAAAAAATTACTTAGCCATTTTGAATATGAAAAAATAATTTTATACATATACATACTTTATTTTTTTTGAAAATGGGTAAACCGCCTTATTAAAAACCTAACTAGAACTCAACGTGAGAACCAGACAGGGAAAAATACATATACATACATACATACATACATACATACATACATACATATATATATCCATATATATATGTGTATCCATATACACACACACACATACATATACATACTTACATATATATCCTTATATATATACATGTACATATACAATATATAAATTTCAATATGCATTCAGATATTTATTGCTAAAAATATTTTAAATATTTTTTTTGGCAAAGCAAGCGGGGTTGAATGGCCCCTACCATTTATTTATATCATTAGCAAAACTTACAATATAAATGTGAAACAAGGATATAAGGGAGATATCAGAAGATATAAGAAAAGAAAACAACAAAGAAGGGATGAAGAAAAACACAGTAAATCATAACTAAGTTCACCTGACCAGAGCTTCAACATCAAACGGGTAGGGAGACATAGTGATCATGGTGTGAATATTTCTACAGATCTCAATATATATCCGCATTCGATTCATGCATATATGATTAAAAATTCTGCAATTCCTTTCCTTCCATATTATAGTAACCATTACTTTGACCAAGATTAAGAGTTCATATGTCGATTGTTGCTTCCATCTAGTTGCATTGTATATATTCATCCATTCAATCTCACTATTTCTATCTGTATTGCCATATCCCCATCTAGACTTTATTTTGGACCATATAAAGTGTGTAAAGGAGCATCTAAAGAATAAATGATGCACCGTAGATGAGAAAAATAAGTGGGTGGTTGAGACAGATATACCTTTCAATGCCAGATTTCCAAGAGTGTGCAGAGCATTTCTAAACACCTTCCAAAGCATAAATTTTTTCTTTTCTTCTGCACGCTTGTTCCAAATTCATTTATCCCATAGGAGGTTGTTCTGGTGCATCTCTCTCGCAAGCGTAGAGTATATTGTATGCGTTGAGTGGCCTCTGAGGTCATCAGTCCATTTATAATCTTCATGTTGGATGTAGCTGTAGGGAATATCATTATATAAATCCCATAGAGCATTTACAATGGCATTGCTAGTGTGAGGAAGGGAGATTCTACCATTTATTATGTAGCTAGTGGCTTTAGAATTTATAAAAATTCCATTTTGAGATATATTTTCATATGAGAGCATTCTCTGAAATATCATGCCTTTCTTTATCCATGGGGTTGTCCAAAATTTAGACATACTGTTAGAGGATAGGAGGAGTTTTGTATGGGGAAGCAATATATCACATATTTTAATCATAGTTTTCCACACCCACTCTGGGCTTGTTTTGTTTCAGTAAGCCATATTTCTATAATTTTTTAAGTTGTATTTGATGCTCCATTAAACCCATAACGAATCTGATCTGGTAACAAGATTTTAGAAGTGATTTGACAAGGCAACAACATTCCAATTCTTCATATTCTTTATCCCCAACCCACCTTTATTTTTGGAATTTCCAGTTTCCTGAATGCAATAGGAGACAGTTTTTTAGTGTCTATAGTACCAGACCATAAAATTTTTATTATTTCAGATCTGATCATGGCATCTAGTTTTGTTGGCAGTAGAAAGTTTCTACTCCAATACACTGTCATGGAGAGGATGACTGCATTAATTATTACGAGCCTCCCAGGCTGTGAAATGTTATGATCCTTCCATCTATTCATTACTATAGTTATTTTTTCATAAAGTGGTACACATTGAGCTACAGTGATTCTTTTTGTTGCTAGAGGAATACCAAGGTAAGCCATTTCAGTATCAAGAGGAAGCAATTTAGTGATGTCCAAGCAATCTGATATTTGGTGATTTGACAAGCCAGCAAGTAATATGTGAGATTTCTGAGAGTTAGTTTGTAGACTTGGGAACTTGTAGAATGAGGAGAGGGTTTTCATAATGATTTGTTGGGACTTAGCAATAGGTTTGGTAAATATTAACAAGTCATCGGCAAAGGCTAGAGTTGTCACCATGGGCTTTCTGCATTTTGGATGAAGATCAAAGTTTTTCAGTTCAACCTGCTTGTGAATAGCTAATGTGAAAGTTTCCATGATCATTATAAACAAGTATGTAGAGATGGGATCTCCTTATCTCAATCCATTATTGCCTTTAAAATACCCAACAGTATGAGCATAGAAGACCAGAGTATATCTCACTGTCGAGATGCATTGGTAGATTCAATTACCAAATTTAGGAGGGAAATTCATTCTATCAATAATGGTCATAATGGATGTCTAGTTGACAGTATCAAATTCCTTTTTATGTCTATTTTCATCATTTCTCTTAGGGATTTGTAAAGAGAGGAGTATCTATTCAATAATTCGTGTGTCAATAGGACATTATCCAGTATACTTCTATTAGGAAGGAAGGCTGCCTGGTTGGGAGAAATTATAGATTGTAGTGCATTTTTAAGCCTTGCAACAAGCTATAGGTCTATATTGGGAAACATCAGTAGGGTTAGTTGTTTTGGGGACAAAGGCAAGGTTGGTAGAGTTGATGGAGGATAGCATTTTGCTTTTGTTGAAAAAATTGTGAACTACCTTGTACACATCAGTTGATATTATTGCCCAGCAATGGGTGTAGAAATTAACTGTGAATCCATCGGGGCCATGGGAGGCTGATTTCCTCATAGTAAATATGGAATTCTTTATTCCTCATTAGATATAGGATTTTTCAAAGCAGATTGCAGTTCACTAGATAGCTTTTGGATCGAAAGGTTATTAATAATGGTGTTGTCAGAAGGTGAGGGAAGGCCACCAAGTAATGTAGTGTAATAGTCGAGGAAAGCAGCATCAACTTGAGGATGGGTAGCTTGAGATACTCCATGCATATCAGTGATCTGATGAATCATTGACTTTGCTTGTCTTATTTTTAAGGAAGCATGGAAGTGTTTTGTATTCCTATCTCCATAAGTAGACCAGTTTTGTTTGTTTTTTTGCATCACCATATTTGCTTCAGTACTGTAGGTTTTCTCAAGTTGAGAGGTTAGATCAATTTCTTTATGGATTAAGGCAGGATCTGAGTTAAGGTTTAGGATCACTTGTTGGACTTGTTCAAGTTGAGCTGCTATATCAGTGGACAGTTTGTTACCTTGACCATATATATTTCTTGCCCATGTTTTTAATGCTGCTTTTATATTCTTCAGTTTCTTCTGCAAACAGAGCATAGGATTTCTAAAAGTGGGAATTTTCCAAGCTTCATTAACTTCCTGCATCAAATTGCTATTATGAGTCCATTCATCGTAAAATTTAAAATTTACCTATTTGAGTATGGCAGCTGATCCTATACTTAGGATAGAGGGCACTGATCATATAGGAGGGGCATATGGATGTGTATATTTATGGAAGGCCAATGCAATAGAGTTTTGTAGTTCATATATCCATGATCAATGCTAGAGAGTGTACGTGGTTTATTGTGACTTTTGTTGATCCATGTAAAATGTGAGCCAATGTATGGTATTTCAATCAAGGAGGCATTGTGGATGGTATTATTTAATGGAGTGAGGTCAGATAATGATAATGGATTACAACCACTTTTATGCAAGGATAGGAAAGAGCAATTGAAGTCTCCAATCAGAATCCAAGGGTGAGAAGACTAACTGAAATGAGGTATGTATTCATGCATTTTTTTGATATGAGGGGAATTATTGGCATATATGAAAGTAAAGTACATAGAAGTAGCAAAAGGAAGGTGCATAGCATGTGTGTGTATGAATTGGCTGTCTGATAAGATAGGAGATAAGCTGAATATTGAAGGATCATAAAGGATAAGCAATCTTCATAAGGGGCATGGGAATGATTGGTTAAGTGTTTCCAATTTGATTTTATGTATTTGGCAGCTCTTGGAGTTAGATTAGAATCAAGTTTGGTTTCAGAAACAGAGATTAAGGATAGATTGTGATTTGAATCAGAGATTTTATGTGGTCAAGTTTTACATGTTTGTGGGCTCCTCTTATATTCCATGCTACTATCTTGTTGATTATTGATTAAACTCAGATGGTTTTTTTATTCAAGCTTCTTGTTATTCTTACATTAGAAGATGGGGTATTGTCTGGGTATTGTTTCATGGGTGAATCTGATTAATTTTCTGAATCTATAAGTGAAAGAGAGAGTGGAGTTTGAAGTAGGTTGTTCTTTATGGTGGACATTGTCTTTTTCGTTTCGTTTTCCTTGGTAGATGCATTCATAAAGGAGGGTTTCTTTTTGTTTAAATGATGGTCTTTTTGGAGATTTCAAAAGAGGAGGAAATGGAAGATGGTGTGGTTAAAGAAATGATGGGATTATCAATAGTGGCAGAAGTAGGTGTAAGGGTGTTGAATTGATGGTACTTTCAATAAGGGAAAAGATATTGTAGGATCCAATGCTCATCATGTCAGAAAGTTGGGAACAGTTATGGTTTGTATGTTGTGATACCTTGTGCATGTGTGCACGTATGGGAGATGTGCACATATTTTGGAGAATTGGAGGAGTAGTGTGAAGCCCCACCTCTATACCCACGCTAGCCAAGAACACTACGGTGTAATGCTGTCAACTAGCGCGGAGAATAAGGCTGTTGAGGAGCGACCATCCATGTAACTTCTTTGTGCGAGCACCGATATGTCAGATAGAATAGAATGCATATCTTTTAAGGAGGAAATCCGACATACCGATACAAACTCAAAGCTATCACATGGTGGCTATATATAATCTTCGGAAACAAAACATAGAAGTAATCATAACATAAATCAGTCACAAACATCCATATCACAAAGGCGGAAGAAGATATGAATATGTATATAACACGTGAAAGTGTACATCAGAGTAGTGGTCAGAAAGATCCACGATAATACAAGAGAATAGCAACACGTGCTATATAAAAGAATAAGTACACAACATAGAGTCTATATCTCAAATGCGTACATCCAAAAACTACTAATCTAAGTAGTGCCAAAAGTCAGAATAATCCTGAAGAGAAGTCAAGCAGAAGCACCTGTAACATCTCGGTCTGACCCGAGTATTATTTATAAGAAAATAATAAACGGATCAGTCTAGCTATAAATATCATATGATAAGGTATAGGATAAATAATATGGCATGAACATGTAACAACCATAACGGCATACTACTATAAGTATGTAAATGATAATCAACAAAAGATCAATCAATATCACAAGAATCTTCTCAAAGATAAAATAGGGTATCATACCCTAAACTTGTATTCATAACAAGTCAATAACACATAAATTCACCAATGCACAAAAACTGATATCATATCAATGAAAATCATGAAAATTGGTGAAGCACAAATTCCAGAAATCATCGCAAGAAATCCAGAAAAACACATAAAAAGGGGGAGGCCTAACACATGAACGGGAGCATGAAAACTCACCAACGCGTATAACACATGAACGAGAAGCTATCTCATGGAAGCTATCCATTAAATTTTCACACAGGAATGGCCCGAAGACCATGGGGTGCTACCCCATATATGTGATGGCGAAACATCACAAAAGCGGGGTCTAGTCTCCCTCGCAGACAAAGAGACATCGCTCAATCGCTAGTCTAAATCACAAAAATGATCGTCATGATCATAAGGAAGTGTCGATTACACTAAGCCAGTAAATATATGAGTTTAGCTTCATGTCCCATAACCACTAGCTTAACTTAAATATTTATGAACAAACTGTAGATCTTCACTAGGAAATTGTCAAAAAAGGGTTCAATCGAACAAGTCCAAGAGCTAACCGACGAAGTGAACGCAAGCGTTTCATACCACTCGTTTTACTAAGTCGTTTAATTCGATTTCTCATCCGAGTGAAGCAAAGGCTTGTATATACTAGTAGATTGAAAAACGGTTTGAGAGAACGTGTTTTATATTTAAAATAGTGTTGAAAACGTTTTGATGAAAGAGTTTTGATATTCACTACTAGTATTGAAGCCTTCACATTTTTAAAGTAACAAGTCACAAATCGATTGTTGAAACAAATCGCATCACAAAATTTCACATTCGAAGACATGAGAAAAAATCCAAGGAAATCAGTTCCAAAACCATCATAGTAGAAATTTTGTTGAATGTTTTTCAGATAAGATCCCCTACGGAGGGGGGGGGTCCAAGGGGGGTGGCAACCCCCCAAGGTGGGGGTGCAGGGGAAACGCCCCCGCTACGGGGTTCGACCTGCCCGGTCAGGTCGCAGGGGTCCAGGGGGCAGCGCCCCGTCCAAAACGGTACAACCCAGTGAAGACAAGCGACCTAGAGGTGTTCGCAAGTTAGCAGAAGCGAGCGACCTAAGAGAGGTGAGCGACTTAAGGGACTCGCGACCTAACAAGGTAATAAGGTCGAGCGACTTACGATCTAAGGGTCTACGACCTATGTGGCGCGACCTCAGGGATGAACGACCTAACTCGGTCGAACTAAGGAGAAGGGGTTGCAACCTAAGTGGAACAGGTCGAGCGACCTAAGAGACATGAGGTCCAGCAACCTAAGGAAAATAAGGTCTAACGACCTAAAGAAAAGAGACGCACGACCTAAGGACTCGCAACCTAAAACTCGCGACCTAAAGACACGCGACCTAAAACTCGCGACCTAAAGCTCGCGACCTAAAGCTCGCGACCTAAAGACACGCGACCTAAAACTCGCGACCTAAAGACGAACGACCTAAATATTCAAGGTAGAACAACCTAAGCAACATGTGGCCGAGCGACCTACGACCTAGGGGCGAACGACCTAAGTGGGACGAGCCAGTTCCGAGGCAGAACGACCTAACTGCAGGAAATTCACCAAAACACTAAAATTTGGAGTTTTTCGCCATTCCAATCCAAACCAAATGTAAGTACTCGTGCTAAAGTGATAGGAATACATCCCAAACAGTCTAATGACAGATATAAGCAAGATGTGAGATTAAAAATCTCACCTTTTCACTAAAATGGATGAATATGGAGATTGAAACCAAGGAGAAGCAATCCAAAGCTTGAATCCACTATCTTCTTCTTGAATTTGGAGTTGAATGTTGGATTTGCAATTGAATTTGAGCTTGGAGTCTTAATTTCCCTTTCCCTCCTCCATTTTTGATGAAGATTGAATCTTTAGTGAAGAGATGGAGTTATGAAGAGGAGGGGTTGGGATGAGCTTAATGAAGGTGCAATCCAAACCAAAGTCAAAGGCGGGAAAAAGTGACGAAAATTCCACTTACTCCAAACATATCAAAGTTTACACTCAAAAAGACCGCAAACGTCATTTTGAACTCAATGGAAGTGGTCTCGAGTCTTAATTTGACCGTATGCAAAAAGTAGCTTTTCGTACTATAACATCCGACTAACGACAAAATATTTAAATATAAAATCGATAAATATGCGGGTTGTTACAAGTAGGAAGCAGAGGTGGCAGGTTGGAGGACGAAGCAATTGAATGTATATTGGATTTGATTTGATCACTACAGGAGCAGTTTCAGGTTGATAGGAGGAGGTAGTATTGTGTGACTGTCTGTGCCTGTGTTGAGCATCATCAATGGATATGTTGTGTGCAGTTGTTGTTACTATTTGGTATGTCATTACATTATCAATAGCTTGCATGCATTCAGATATTGGTTGCTTATTGTTTTTGGGTTGTTGCTTTGTTGTTTCAGTGTTATTCACTTGTGCACTTATTATCTTGCCCATATCTTTATCATTTAATCCAGTAGAGGTGCTTCTTCTTATTACTTCTTATATCTTTTTTCCTTCAGCAAAAGTTTTATCATTTATTTCAACTGCTTCAACATCCATATCTAAATCAATACTCATATTATCTACATTCTCAATAATTTCTCCTTCTTCTGTCAAATCAAGAACTGAATATTTATTTGTCATATGGATAGCATTCACATTTGTATTCTCATTTTCAGTTCTATTTGCATTTTGTCTGTAGTCTTTTAACATCACCTTCCCAGTTTTGGTCTTATCAGTGTTTACATTCTTAAAGCTGGCAGCTTTAGAGTGTACATCAGCTATTGAAGAGATTTGCACATCATTTAAATTTCTATTTCCTTTCACTATCTTTTTCCACACCCTTTTTGACTGACACATGGTACTGAACTGTTATTTGTTTCTCAACTCCATCTGCTGGCTGAACACACTGCATCTCAACATTCCCATTTGTATTGGCTTGCATTTCCTCTAGCAATAACTGGCAGAACATGCTTTTATGACCAAAAACATTGCAATAAGTGCACATATATGGTTTCCAAAGATATGATACTTTTATAATTTGCTTAGTTCCATCTGTATTCAATGAAGGAAAGGAATCAACTAGTTCATGGTTAGGAGATATTTCAATAAGACATTTTGCATGTTGTATTCTTTGTACTAATTCAGTTGCTTTATCTAAACACACCAGTTTACCCAACCTATTAGCCAACCAATTGATACCCAAAGGTGACCATAAATATATTGGTATATTCGAAAGTTGTACCTAGATTGGAACTGATCTAATAGATCCACAAACATTACTTATCGTAGGATCCCACTGTTTTAATATAAACAGTTTGTTCTTCATAACTATGGGGTCACTTCTAATTATTTTTCTCTACCAGTTGCATTAGAAAGGAGAAATATGAAGATTGAATCATCTGACTTGACTTTAACATTACCTCTTAATCACCATATGCGTTTCAGATTCTCGATTACATATGAGTAAGACAAGGGCTTGTCTAAGAAGAACCCAACCACATAGTCTTTCCATATATCAACAGCAACAGCAATGATTGGAGATTGATGAACCATTGCATCACCATTGAAAGATATGTTCATATGAACATGTACTTACCCGCATTATGAGGTAGGTTCTTGAAAAGGGAAATCCATGCATGTTCATTAGAAATAGAAGGGGATGGAAGATGATCAGAGGAGATACAAGTGGAAGAAGGCTGGATAGGTTTAAGAGGGGGATGAGAAGAAGATGGAATAGGAGAAGAAGAAAGTACATATAAGTCAGGTGGAAGGGGAGCGATTAAGACTGGGTCAGGAGGACGAGAGGGTGGAGGAGGGGATGGATTAGGTATGGGGGGATCACGGTAGTGGTACGATGAGAGGACAAGTTAGGAGGGGACTGGGCGGGAAGTATAAGATCAGCTGCCATTAAATTGAAAAGCATGAATAATTTTGGATTAAAATAAATATATGTAATATATATATATATATATATTATATTTTATAATTATTTTACTAAGTCGGAATATTTAATTTTTGAAATTTTGAATTATTCAAATCCAAATTACTTCGCTTGAAAATAATTTTAAAATATATATATTTCAAATATTGGTGCTTGAAGCATTTTAAAAAAATTGAATAAGTCAAATCATTAAATTCTAAATTTTGAATTAATATAAATATACAATCGAAAATGAAATTGATATATATATATAGACACAAACACACACATATATAACTTCTTTACAAAATTTCTTACAGCGAATAAAATTATTTTACTTATTTTTATATATATGTACATATTTTCAAAATGTGCATATATATTATAAAATATTTAAATGGTTGATATAATAATAATAAAGTTATTATTTACTTTGTTAATACCTTGGATTATGTATATTAAATATTTATATTATATTATAATACATACATACATATATATCACACTAAAACATCTTATCTTATTGACCAAAGGAAAAAATAGACAATTTTTCCCATAAACTCCAAGTACATGTTATACGTCCATATTATTGTGATATTCATATTGTGAATATGAATACCATAACATTTAAAATTATAAATAAAAATAAATTAATTTTAAATTAAACCATTGAAAAATTAAATTATTAATAAATTTATAAACACCAACACTAAATAAATATTTAATCTAATTAATTAATTACGATATTATAATTCTCTTTTATTAATCAAAATAATAAATTTAATTTAGTATAAACAAAATGTTATTTTTACAAGCGAAAAATAAAGATCTTGTGCAATTTAAGAGAATGATTATTTTAAACCCTTTTAACCCCACTATCAGTGCACCTGATCCCACAAAACTTTGCTCCAAGGAATGTATTTCTTGGCATAATGGTAA
Organism: Allium fistulosum; assembly: GCA_030737815.1. Lineage (NCBI taxonomy): Eukaryota > Viridiplantae > Streptophyta > Magnoliopsida > Asparagales > Amaryllidaceae > Allium > Allium fistulosum. Next base: position 367,433,627 of record CM060902.1, on the reverse strand, counting down.
AGTAGTTATTGTGTGACTTGGGCTTAGGATGGGTCCTGGAAAAATTATCTCTACATGTTGGGGTAAAACTCTATACTATTTTGAATTTTCCTATACCTACTTATAATGATAACCTCGTGCACTAGGGGTACCAACAACTTTGCTTTAGTTAGCAAAAAATTAATCAAGAAACTACTTTCTTACTTAGTTTTAACATGAATAATGATGGTAATTAATGATATTAGTAGTGTACAAATCTTCCCCAATGATAGTTGTTGTTGAGATTTCTCACAATAGATAGTAGGCTCGGTAGTTAAGGGCTCGACAATACAAGCCATTCTATGCTATTCAACTAAGGGTTGATTTGGCCAAAACTTAAAAGCATCCTTTTAATGGCTTGGCCTTTAAAGATATGGCATCCCCGCCATTACCTAATTAACCATGCAATTAATAAGTTATAATTGTATGCTATTTATGGTAATTAATATATAATAAATATGCACTTATTACTTTCTATGCATGCAGAGATTAGGCCCTAACTAACGTTAAATGCCAATTCCTTTTTAACAAGGATAATACAAGCCTTATTCCATATTATCAATCGTTCTAAATTTCCAATATCCATAACAAGGGATTTCAGCATCCTAAAAAAGGATTCAACATTTATAACCTAAAATTAAAATAAACAGACTTCCTCATAATCCATTTTATTTTCTCGAGTGTAACACCCTTAATTTTACTTAACATTATTCAGGAGATTTAGTTAGATAAATTAAATAGAATAATTTGATGATTAGAGTGATAAGGAAATTAAGATTTAAGAATAATTAAGGTCATGCCTTAACCAAATAAATATGTAAGCTTGTTTTATAAGGGTTTGGATATTGGCCTATGAAATTATTACTATATACAAATAGTCCCGAGCCTTAAGATAAACTCTACTCCACCCCATTATTGGACAACTAAGACGTAACAACATAGCGTTGCCCATGACCCTCATTCTTTCTCGCTCATCACTCCCATAGTCATCAGAACCTCCAATCCATCTTACTTTGTCATGACTTGATAGACATCTGACAAAAGCATCTGGTTGCCTCTGCATAAAGAAATGATGACCCGGTATTCTTCCCTTAATAATATCAACATTAAATGGCAATGCACATTGGAAAGAAGCATCACTGGGCAACAACAACCCTCCATACTTCACAGTCCACCTGACAATAGTGCCTCTATTCATCAAGAACTCTCTTCCCCATGTCGCCTTTCTGACACAAGCATGCCATGAAACGGCCCGCCAACTGACCTTGGTCAAAACCGTTCTCTTAGTTTGGATTCCTAGCAGGCCAGCATTTGAACCATCCATATTCATCAATGGCTATGAGGAAACAAAAGGTCCCTAGCTTCACTCTGAGCCCTTCGATACATGATCTCAATGGATATAAACAGATATTCTCATGCACTTGTATAAGGATCAAACTTTTTATTGCTTATATTCAACTTTGCTTAGCTCAAAGCTCTTGTAATAGATCTCTTGTAATGAAAAATATCAAGTGATAAGATTATTTACCATAGTGGATGTAGATCTTCATCAAAATCAAACCATATGAATATCGTGTTAATCTTGGAAATGTTAGTGGTATGCCCTAGGGTCAATTATGTAATTTGTTACATATATCTAACTCTTTAGTCAATCTTGTTCGTAATAACGATGTTTGTTTTCTTTTATATACTTTGTTATATTATGATATAATTAATTAAGTGAGAAATTCAAACTATATAATAAGAAAATACTTAACTCCAATATTATGTGATTATAGTCGCAAATAGGTACAATCGTGAATAATTACTCACAAAATAAAATGACATTTTATTTTAAATATTCTTAATTAAGATGTTTCAAGAAAACGATATTGATTCATCTGCTGAGATTAGAGTGCGTTACACTCTCCAAATGTTAGCCAGTTTATTGCTCATGACTACTTGGGCACCAAGGAGTTACGTACTAATAGTTACTAGATAACTATAGAATGACTCACCTAGAGTTTCTAGTTAGTTTATAACGACTAGGTCAAATAGGAATCTAGGAGTGACAATATTACACAATTCTCTCGACTTGATAATACCATTAAGCTTTAATGTGAAGCTCTACTTTGATTATAGTTAAATCATGGCATGATGCTTATTAAGTAATAATAGTTGGGTCTAAGTTGAAGCATTGGAAGTGAAACAAAATTCAACAGAATATTCGTCTCCTCGGTTTATGAGGCTAGTATTACAGTTTAGTCAACACGAAGTCAAAATATCTTGTCAGAGTAGCATGGTTAATATAAATATGATTATTGAACCAATGACTTAGTTATGGACTAACTAAGTTAAATATGGAAGATATTAGAATTTTGACCAAAACCAAATTGAAATAAGTCCTAAAGTGGTATACTATTGGCAAAGAAAATGTGTGTAAATCATCATTGCTAAAAGACACCTCTTAAGAAAAATGTAAAACTGGATTTTATCCAAAAGGTCTATAGAGAATGAATTCGATTAAACAGCCACAACACTAGCAAACATGACATGTGTAAGTTAATATTTGAGTTTCTCAAAATTAATCGTTCATTGAATTCGCACCTCTGATTCTTGTTAGGACTGTGCAATATACCTCATCAAACAAGATGTATACTCCATAATATCCCCCTTTTGATGATAACAAACAAAAAGTTAAAATTTGATAAATGTAACTCAAGTTGAGTGTGTATTCGATATCACAAAATAATAATCATATCACAAGGTATCAATATGCATAATATGTTTTCCCCTATTGATATGCTCCCCCTCCATATGTGACATATGTTCGAGAATAATATATTGACCGATAATATTTATTTTCATAATAACAATGAATTCACAATATCACCAAATCTTAACCACTCTCTCCCTCTTTTGTTTTCATCAAAATTATAAATATCAAATTAACATGGTGAGAAAGAGATAGTGAATGACGTCACTCGATCAAAGTACGACTATGAAATATTTAATGAAAAGTCAACCATAAATCATCTAGCTATATTGATCAAAGTCATAGTGGAATGAGGGTGACAAAATAAGTATTTTTAAATGAAGAGAGGTGTAAAAGATAATAAACTTAACCGTTCTACCCACAATCTAAATAATAAACCGAGTGAAGTATTTATGTAAGGATGTTTTTTCCCTATCTCATTACAAATGAAATCAAGATACTTGCACCCATGCATTGCCATGAGGTCTGTTAGATGAGGAAGAAGCATTGCTTAAAGGGTGTATATACACATAAACGTTAAAGAGTTTTCATCACAAGCAGGATACCTATATATGATATAACTTTACGCCCATACCGCATCCATTTTTCATGCGTAGCCCTTTAGCCATTTAAATTTATAATTTATAATATATTATGCGTTTTACCTTTCATATGGAGTATCTGCATGATTTGTCCCCTATACTCACTGTTAAGCCAACCAACCTTTACCACCATTTGGTTTATGTCATTTTAGCCAACGCAATCATAAAACTTAAAATATGAGTATCAAATGGTAGAATCGGAGATGATATGGGATATGCAATTGTCAAAAAATAGAAACTTTAGTGTATGCTTGATTGTAACAAACATTATAATGTCATAATTTAGTCAAGTATAAAATGCAATATCCTTAATCATCTATGTAATCCACATAAATATTTTGAAAATCACATAAGAAAGTTCGATCGATCATGATATGGTTTCAAAAATATATTATCTATTATTATCTCAAAATTATTTTCAATTTGTGTAAAGAGGAGTATGTGGACTAAGGGCATACACATTAATATATCAAAACAAAAATCAAAGACTCATCTTAAAGACTTTATCACAAAGCTCAATTTTTTTTAAAAAAAATCATCCCTAATAAGCATATCAAATTTTGAGTATCATAAACTCATCTTAAGAAGTTCATCGCAAAGTTCAAAATTTTCATTTGCAAAATAATTTCCAAAAGTCTTGTGAAGTGTAGAATATCAAAACTCATCTTACAAAAGGTTTTATATTAACTTTTTCTAGTCAAAGAACTCTTCCTAAGACTCTTAAATTAGAATATTTTTTTCACCGAGAACTCATATCAAAGATTTAGCCAAAATATCTCATTTCAAAATATTTACATCATGAATAAATATGAAGAGTAAAGAAAAAAAATCCTAAAAAGCAAAAAAAAATATTTTTTGAATTTTAGAATATAAAAATCTAAGAAATAAACATATTTTTAGATTTTTGAAAATAAAAAATGCAAACTCTCTACATGTGCATGAAATAAAATGTGAAATCAATCACTTCGTGGGATATATGGGATAATAAGATATTAGACCGGAGGAATCACAAAAGTTAAAGGTAATACTAGATGTTCTGAATAGAAAAGAACAAGTTAATCTTTCACGATATCACTTATACTTGACTGCCTATGGTGGCATAAAATGATACCTCAGATAGCATTTGTTATTTAGGTTGTGCATAGTGACGAATAATAATAACATATAATACTCTCAACGAGCTAGTGGTGAGTAAAAATGGTATCTCAAACAATGGTTTTACATTTGGCATCGCAAACTCTCATCATCAAAGTCAAGCGTGAAAAACTAGCATCATCAAACAAGTACACTATGTACTCCACAATGTCAATCGCATTGTTCCAACGTTCGAATTTTCCATCAAAGTCACCTATGTCAAACCGAAGCATAGATAACCAAAAACTCTCAAGCATATGATTTGTCAATCATCATTCAAAGTGTAAAAGATAGTATCATAAAAATCACAATCACATGCACATCAAACATTATTTTGATTTTTCAAAATCGACCATCGTTGTTTTGAAAAAAATTCAATCTATTTTAAAATCATTATTTGAAAATTTTAAGTCCATAAATTTACTTAAAACAAAACATGAAATTTCAAATTAATAATCAACGAAAATTAGTTTCAAGTCAAAATGACAAGCGGATCAAAAGTTATGTCCAAAATACTACACCTTGTTTGAATAACTCGGAAATACTTTTCAAGTAATGTACTGACTTGATTACTATTATTTAAGGTTTTATGAAATCAGTCAGCAAAAACTTAAAATATGAAAGTTATATTATTATCTATTATCTCTCCAGAACATCAAGAATTTTAGAAATCGAAGTTATAGTGTTCAAGTTAAGATCAATTAACTACAGTCATGTTAAAATAATTTTATGATGTATATTAACTATAGTACCAACTTGAATGCATTTTATCAAGAATTTCTGCAATGAGTCATCTAAAGCCCAAAGAAAGAAAATTGTAGTATTTTCTATGTTGTTTTCAAACATTTAGAATATTAGTCGGAAATTAGAGAAAAAGTTATGGTTAAAATACTAAAAATGTATTAGAAAGTTTTATAAAATATTTCAAACATTATATTGAATTATTTGCAGTTTTTCTATTATTTAATTTCATAATCTAGAAAACCCTAAAACATGAAACTTGTAGGATTGTCTATCTATTTCCCATAACATATTAGATTTTTTAAATTGGAGTTTTAGAGCTTAAGTGTAACGCCTCGGCTCTAGTGATCAACATATCAAAGGGAGTTTACCATTCGATAACTCGGATTAATGGGCACGGAAGGGGTGATCTCTCATATACACTATTTTGGGTCAACACAGATACATTTCAATACCTAAATACATCTCATCTCGACGCAAGACAATGTACATGAGTTATAGACTTGAATAATACAGTATTAGAGACACATTAAAAATTTACCAACTAACAGAATCTGAGTAAATAAAATAATAAATATTATAACATTTTTGAAAATCTGATACATCATCTCATATATTTATGCAACTCATCAACCATATCAATTAATATAGTGTTATCTCAATATAAGTAAATGAAGAGTAAATAATTGCCACCATCATTTGCTCCAACTCCATATCATAGCCCACAAAGCACGTATAGTCATATCAATCCTGTAGAATAATCTCAAGCTGACCCGAAGGGTTATAACAAAATAAAACTTCGAGTTTGGCTAGACATCTAGCTGTGAGTGTAATCGTGTAGTAGAATATAAATGAATGTGTTGTGTTGTGTTCTATGGGGCATATAAGTTACATACAGGGTCACACACGCTAAACAAATTCCCAAATCCCCATTCTAACAAATCGGTTGTAACACCCATGTCACGGTACTATTCAATATATTATTTACAGTTGCAACTCTTATCAATTGAGATATCATATCCTATCATTTTACTTATGAGTTATCATGTATTGTATAAATTCAAAACAATATTGAAAAATAATTATTTTTCGATTTTAATAGCAATTTTCTACTAGTACTTATTCAAAAACAATCATCTTCTCGTCTTGTGAATTTAGGAGGATTGCACATCGATAAATCACATATATAGATTTACCCTCTACATAGACTATTCTTCTCCAACAAGTCATCCCAGTTTATTTCACCATATACTTTCGATCAGTTGTGAGGTGCACTTCACACGATCCCTTAGCTACCATACCCTTCATTTATCTAGAGGCGTGATAATCTTACTGATGCTATAGTCCACAACATCAACTTCATCGTATCTCCATCAGTGGCTTTACATCTCTTCGTTTGTACTACGTCTCCGACGTTCTTCATTATCCTTGATAGCTTTAAATGTCATGGCAACGGATCATTTGGACAAAGTGACGAGGGACAAATTCGTCGCATGGTTGCAACCCTCGAATGAGTCCGCTAGGATGGATACTTGCAGTCTGATAGTCAAATCCTATGCCAAACTTGAGAAATGTTAAATTTAGTACTTTTAAAATCATTTGGTTATCCCAAATGATATTCATTCAAGAAATGTCATTTTTAACCCATCATATAGCTCATTGGAGTAGTCGTGTTAGTACAATATGTTTTAACTTGCAGATAACGACATTATTTATAACAATAGGAATTTTAAACACGACATTGAATATGAATAAATGAGCTAAAAGAAAGTAAATAACTTAAACGATGGAATTTAAACTAAATGAACATGTACGATATCATCCAAACGAATATATAATCACCTAAGTTCAAATGATTTCAACTAAAGTGGATTTTGAATTATTTAACTACGATTTGTCCTTTTAATCCTTGTTTAAATTCTAAATAATACTAATATCTCAAATTTAATTCTATAAAAATATGAATTTCATCTCAAATTGCTTCAAATATGTATTCTGAAATTTTCAAAAGAATAAATTTGAATTTTATTTATTTTCTCATCCTTTAAAAATATTTTAAGCTTTTTAATTTAATATTTTTAAAGGATGAGAAAATATGATTTTGCGATTTTCCAAGTCATTTAATTTGAATTTTCTTCAGTTTTCCATTTTAAATAACTAATACTTTGGAAAACGCTTCACTTTGAATTCAAAAATCAAAATAAGTTAAAAGATCCTTTAAAATATTCAAGTTCAGTATTTTTAAAATATCACCTATAGACCAAATTTATTTTTAAAAATAATAGGAGCTTTAAAAATTCAAATTATGGATTATTAAATGAGTTTTGAAAATCACCTAACATTTTTTATAAATAAAAAGGAATTTTCGATGAATGAAAAATGCCTTTCAAATGATGTTTCCAATTCTTTTCTTTAAAAACAATATAAGATCTTCTTTACAAATTAATTCATTTCAAATAAAATTCTTTTAAACACCATAGTACCTTTAAATATCCATATACTATTTTTCATTTTCCTTAAGTCAATTATCGTAATATATTTATATATTGTTTAGTATTTATTTATTTTTCAATCAACAATCAAAAATATGATTTTCATTCACCACATATAATTCAATTCAAACAATTACTTATCAAACAAGCATCCATCAACTATCTAGAAACATTAATCAAGGCTACCAAGCCATCGTCAATTAATATAAATTCAATTTAATTCAAAAATAGAAATGTAGATTTCATCGTATTATTCTTCCACAAATGGTTTTATATTCCTTAAATTGATTTTATGAAGCAGTTCAACCTAAATCAGGCACTTAAATCTCCTAATTTAATTTGAAAAGTGATGTCCATTCACAGTAAATTATAACTATATATAGTTATAATCACTATAAATTTATGGAGAGGTTATACTCACTTTAAATATATAATTTAATCCACTAATTAATTCAAAGAATTTTATATTTGAATTTTGAATTTAAATAAAAGGGAGATTATACTCAAAAACTTAATTATACTTACCCAAAATTTACTATTAACTTCCAATTAACATTTCCAATTCCAAATCGACTCACTTTCTTCCATCTCGACCCACAATTCATCGCCCACCCGCCTCACGACACCATGACTCATCAAGTGTTTACCTACGCCAACATCCTCCTCTACACACACACAAGTCTGTCATCGTCACGCTGCCTAAATCGCTGCTACACCTTGTCTTCATGTACACACCATCGCCTTCTACCATTCGCACGTACTTCGAGGTGCTTGCCACCTCGCTTGAACCGCTTTGCAACTTCCCATCACCACTTGCTTAGTCTCGTCGTTATCCCTTACATCATGCGCGCAAGCTTTTTTTTGCTTCGAACTCGTTGCCATCCTTTTTTTCAACTCTGTTTGTGATTTCTGATCAAGACTTTGGTTTTTTTAATGGGATTAAGATAAGGATGAAGGAAGATGGAATACATATGATCTTGAATTTGTGGTCCAATGAAAAAGATGGAAATTTCTATTTTTCTTTTAATTTTTAAATTAATACCTCAACCACTTTAATACTCAACAACTATTTGATCGCCGACTAAAATTCTACTTGAAGTGTTTTAATTCATATTTTACTTTATTTTTATAACAATTTTCATTTATTAAAATATTACTTTTAAATTTTCAAAAATTATAAAATAATTGTTTTATTTCCAAAATAATTCTAAAATTTCATAATTGATATTTATTTTTCCAATATAAAATTTAAGAAACTTTTGGATTTTAAAACATAATTCAAATTTAAAATTTAAATTTTAGATCAATATATTCTTTTTAATATCAAATAAATCGAATTTAATTTATTGGATTAAATTCAATAAAATACCATTTTAATATATATTTACTTTATTCAATTCCAGAACAGGATGTTAAATAGAGTTACGATAACTTTACCAAGGTAATGTTGGAAAATCAAAACTCAAAACATGAAGGGAAAATCTGAGAAGTATGGTTTTGAAATCATGTCTTCGCTTATGTCTGAAGTTGCATTTTTCTTCACCATTGTTATCCTAAGCGCATGGATCTCCACTTCGTTTTCCTTGGCTAAAAGACATTGCAATTACTGCTTATCAAATGTGTAGAATAAATCGAAATTTGTTTCTATCGTAGTTTCTCCTTAGCCCGTCTTTGTACCTTCACGTTAGAAGAAGTGAGTGGCCTAGAAAAAGATGTAGGATCACATTTGTATACGTTTGGAATCTTTGGTACCCAAGTATGTTTGTATAGAAAGCCATTAATATTAACAACTGTACAGTTAGGTACCGAAATTTGTTTGACTCGTTTATTTATGTTCATATTTCGACTACTATTATAACTATGTCCAATATTTCCACACATCACGCGTCTAGGAAACACTCTTCTCCACCTCATAGTGATATAGGTCATTACTTTATAAACTAACACATTTTCAAATCCAAGTCATTCTCTGTTATTCGTAAAGAGTTTATTTCCAAATAACATGTTAAATGATTTTTTCTCTAGTGGAATTTTTTTGAAAAGTCAACTCAAGACCTTTGTTTTGGATTTTAAAATATTATTTTCATTTATTAGCTTTGAGCAATAACTAATAGCAATTTCTCTCTTTTCAAAATCATCTCCCTTTAAGATCGTATTGTCGTTTTCGAGCTCTATTAGTTTGGTCTTAATTTCAAACATCTTAATTTCAAAAAGATGGTGCTTTCCAAATTCAAGTTTTTCAAAATTCTTCATTTTTTATTTTCCTTTTCCAATTCATAATTTGTTCAAATAATTTTAGTTTTGCCATTTTTCAAAATCACATTTTCATTTTTAATGATTTTGAAATTTTCTTTAATTTCGATCAATTCTTTTTCGAAATCCGTATATTTTTCACTTTATGAATTTTCAAAATTTTTCAAATTCTCCAAATCATTTTGTAAAGTGCTATCCTTGAAAATCAACGCAGTTTCGTTTTCCTTCAAAATCAAATTTCCTTTTCAAGCTTTTGAAGATTTTATTGAAGTGAATGAAATCTTTTTCATAGTTCCGTCCTTTTTCATAATCAAAATTTTCCGTTTTTTTAAGTTTTCTAGCTTATTTTCTGGTTTATCATGTTTCTGACGAAGATTAGATTTTTCACATTTCAGTTTGTGGGTTTTCAATTTAAGGCTATTAATAGTTTCGGTTAATTCATGACACATAAGAAGTAAATCTTTATATAAAAATCACTTACTCATCATCCGTTGCATCACTGTCATCGCCGTCTCCACTATCATTTTCTTAATCATCTTTTATAATTCCCATCAAACATAGTTCTCCTCTTGTATCATCTTTAGAGAGTTCTTTGCTACTGTTGAATTTTCCACCATATTTTTTCTCGAGAGTGCTCCAGATTTCTTGTGTAGTTAAAGAATACGAGATATGGTCAAATACAGATTTATCTAGTCCAAAGATACGAATATTCATAGACTTAAGAAAAAAATTATTCTTTTCTATCATATCCAACCATTTTTAATGACATCCTAAATATAAAAAGCAATAAACTTTAAATAAATTTTCATTCTAGTTTTCGAATATGAAAAATATGTCCCGACAAAAGTGGATGGACTAAAAATGGACTGACCTCACTGAACTTACAACTAGGGTGAGGCATGATATCAGATTTTTTCGAATAACCTTCTTTGATACCACTTGTTAAGATCATGCAAGATACCTTGGAGGAGAGGGAATGATTATGGTATTTGAAATATTTTGCAGGTAAACTGATAAAATAATGCTTAAATGTAAATGCAAAAAGTAAATAACACATAGTTATACCCAGCTACGACCACTAACTCATTAGTACCTACCGCTACTTCAAAATTACTACTACGATTATATATTCGAATGCCTACAATACCTATAAACTCGCACTCCCTGCTAAATTGAATATCCTAATTCTATGCCTAGTAAGTCTTCCTCGACTTTATCCTCAAGTCGAGAATTTCCAAACAAATCATAGTTTAAAAATAGTTGAAAGCTAGAGTTTAAAATGAAAAGAAAATTAAAAATTTACCCTAAATAGCTAAACAATAATTAAATGCAGATTCTAGAAAACGAGGGGCTTAAGGTGAATTTTCCTTTTCAGCACTTGGCGCATCCCCTTTATACTTCATTCTTTCACATCCCAAAAGAAAAATTTTCGTCTTCTTAAAACTTCAAATATTTTCTCCTTTTCTTATCAAATAATCACGACTCAAAAATTACGTCTTTGTTTCAAAGAATTCACCTTGTCAATTCCGAAGCCTTGGATATATTTTCATATCGACTTGTGTGCTTCACATCGTTAACATAGTATCCACTTGTCGACTTAGCTTTCTGTCTTCTCTGTTTCGGATCTGGGGCCGCATATTTGAAATTTATGAAATATGTCTTCTTGTTCTTGCGCTCATAAGATTGCTGCTGCTTATCGATCGCTACGGCTTATGATTGCATAGATGGGAGATGATGAGGTGTTTGGTTTTGCTTAAGTTGCTTATGAATTTTAGGTTCTATTGCTTCCTTGAGATGATAATATTGGTATGTAGTTTTAGTGTTGTGGTCAGAGGTTGCATGGTTGACTTTAATTTTGGTTGTATTGTGCCTGTTGCTCGATAGGTATTGCTATGTGATGAAGGTCGAGATGCTTCTTTTTCGGTTATGATTGTTGTGCTTGTTTCCTCGGTGTTGTAATGCAAAAGGGAGTTCATATTGCTAGCTGCCTTGGAAATGAATTGTTCAAAGATATGTTCTCCAATGATATAATAATTTTCTGTTGTGATTGGATAATGATATGCACCAGTGTGAACTTGTTCCATGCATACAGATTGCAATGATAGTTTTTGCAAATCTAATTGAATATTATTTTAAGTTTAACTCAAGTAAAACCATTACTTTCAAGTTATATTTACATTTAAATATTATTTATATTTTGAATATTCAAAATTAATTATCCAAAAAACAAATTTATGTGTCATTATGTCTGTTTGTATCACTACATTTATGCACGGTACAAAAGAAAAATAAAATAATTACGTAATACATAATTATGCAAATGCATACATCAAATTTCAAAATATAAGGCTAAAACATTGATTTAAGAGATCATAATTAATAAAATAACTCATACATAATCACTCAATTCAACTAACTATGTGCACATGTATAAATAAAAAAGAATAGCATGATGCATATGATACTGGTGTACAATAATAGAAAAAATTATAGGTTAGTCTACTTGTGATTAGTAGACGTAAAAGGAATAACGTTAGACACTTTTTAGCTATAAAACATATTACAATAAAATTAATAATCTTAGGAATGTCCAATGATAATAGGTAATTATCTGGTTTGCTCTTCCATGCATTGTTTCATATCAACGATTTTCAATTACTAAGGAAACTAATATTGCTGGTCACCAAGATGAAATTGCAGTATAAAGATTGATATTACATTAAAAAGAGTTAGAAGCATTATAATATGAAAGTACAAATTAGAATAATGAAAATGTAACTTCCCAAATCCTAAAATTGGACCCTTCTCCCATTTCACATTCACTGCTTCTTTGTCCTTATCAAGTAAACAACAAAATAATTAGAAAAAACAATTACAAGATCAAGTATAACTGGTAAAAATTTATTCAATATTCAAAATTTATAAAATTCATCACAATCTTATAGGAAATTATAAAATAAACAATATGTAAGTAATAGACTTGGTGTATATGAGTTTTTAAGGAATGTCTATGTCTAGCTAAGGTTTATCATAGCAAGAATGTATAATATAATCTGGAAGTTATGTATCTATCTAGACAACTAGAAGTGCTAGAAGGATTTTTCCAAATGATGGGGCAACAAGAAATAGCTGGAGCTGCTGGAATTCAGAACCAAGAATAGGGAACTAATGTAGAAACATCTGGAGTTGAAGTGGAGCAAACTGGAATGATTCCCTCATGACCAAGATCACTTAGTACCGACCAGAATCATCTAGGTATGAAGAGGATTTTACTCGGGGGGCAATGATGGATTAGACTTAGGGTAAGCTCGGATTCAAGGAACGGACGATGCTGGAGCCAAAAATGTAAGACAGAGCACAAGTGCATAACAACTAGAGAAATATATGGCTTAACTTCCCCTTATGAATGCAGGATAGAAGGAAGCCAGAGTTGTAGATCAAAACACATGTGTGCAGTCAGAGGAGTATGTGCCAGAATATGTACTGGAGTTCCCTCATAGGAACAAGGGGCAGAATGCAGCTAGTGGTCAACGACTTCCATTAGACAACAATAGCTGGATGACTGAAATAATTAAAAGGATGGTTAGAGGTGGACCCCCAGACCAGAGTTTGGAGGACGTAAACAGGAATCCATTTACTGCTAACATCCGGAATGCAAGGAATCCTCCCAATTTCAAGTTTCCAGCGTTGGAAATGTACGATAGGTAAACAAATCAAACAATTCATTCAATGAGATGCATTCGACATGTGGAAGTGTTGGGTGCTTCTGAGGAGGTTATGGGGTGGTGCTTCCTATTATATGTGATAGATTTGGCAGTGATGTAGTTCAAACAGTTGGAGAATGGATCCATAAGCACATGAGCCGACCTAGTGAATAAGTTCATAAGACGATTCAGAGTCCCGACCAAAGAATGTAATGGTGCTATCAAGCGCAAAGAAATGGCCCAAAGAGACCTTGAGAAGCTATCTGAGGTGGTTTAATGCAGTAGCCACCACAGTGAATAAGCCGGATCCATAAATAATCTTAATGGTGATAGTGTCTAGAGTCACAAGCAAGATTGACTTCAAAGTTGCATCGGAGAGGGATCCACCAATGGATCTTGCGGAGTTTTACCATGAAGCTAAGAGATATCCGCGTCAAGAGGATGCTAAAGCTGATAATTCTGAAGTTAATGCCATGGATGGAAGAGGACTGTCTGGAGCAGGTTATGGAAAAGATAAAGGAAAATGAAAAGCTGATAGCGACTTCGGGGAACCAAAATGACAAAGGAGAGAGTCAAAGTTCTCTTCTTATACTGACTTAACCGAAACCCTATAGATAAAATACCTAGATATTATGGGGCAGATCCCTTACCGAAATCAAGCTAAGAGGCAACCCACTGATCAAGAGAGAAGATCTAGAAAGTTTTGCATATTCTATGAGCTGGATGGACATGAAACGATTGAGTGTCGAGACCTTCGTGATCTGATAGAGGAACTGGTTCAGAGAAACTAGCTGCAACAATACATGAGGAACCGAACTGTGATAGTACAGCTAGAGCAGCCACCATCTACAGCGAATGCATCAAGAAACAACTAAGGACCTGGGTCAAGATTCGAAATCCAATGATCGGGAAGGACGAGAGAGAGGTTCACTTCCCACGCTTTCCTTTTTTTAGATTAGTTAAGATTATAATAACCTCAGACCGCTTATAGGTGTACAAGGCCTAGATTAGTCTCTAGACATTCTCTGAGTCGGATGTCAGGGATGACTAGTTAGGATGATAATAATTCGGACCGCTTACACTTGTACGAGGCTTAAATTGGTCTTTGGGCATGCTCTGGGTTGGATGTCTAGGATGAATAATTAGGATTTCTGCTTGTTTGCCTTGAGTTGAATACTTGATTTTTGAAAAATCCACTTAAATGTGATGACTGATATTGATCGCGTGAAATCCCGACTGGAGAATCGGGATCGAGTGCAGAGTGCATGTTCCCTTGCCGAAATCAAGTGGATAAACTTGTATGATATTGATCATGTCAAGTCCTGGCCGAAGAGTCGGGACCGAAGTGCAAAGTGCAAGTTTACTTGCCAAAAGCAAGTGGATGGACTTGTACGATATCAATAACATTAAGTTTTTGCTAGAGAGTCTAGGCCGAAGAGTCAGGACTAGAGTGTAGGGTGCAAGTTCCCTTACTGGAAGCAAGTGGACAGACCCGTACGATATTGATCACGTTAAGTCTCGGCCAGAGAGTCGGGGCTAGAGTGTAGGGTGCAAGTTTCCTTGCTGGAGAGCGAGTGGATGGACTTGTACGAAAAGTAAGTCCCCTTATCGAAGAGTGAGCGGATGGGCTTGCTTGGTCATTTGGTCCCCTCGTTGGAGAGCGAGCGGATAGGGCTCAACGAGGATCCAAAGAGATCAAAACCCTAGATCGGGCGATAAACGATCCGAATAAATTAATCCTCAAATTGGAAGATGAACAGTCCGGTGAGATGAAGCCCTAGAGCAGATGCAGATTTTATGAAAGGATTTAAACACCTTGCAATCAGAGAAAGAAAGATAAATCCTAGGCGAACATGGGATGACTTGGATGTGAAATGATACCCCCATATAAAGACATCTTGATCATGATTCATGGTAGACACTTAAACAAAGGATGAGTTCTTAGCTAAACCGGATATGGAATGACCTTTGATTTGCAGAAAAGCCTAAAGGAATTGGACGATTCACCGAGATTGAGATCAATGGATGGCTGAAGAGCTCAACTATTGGGGACCGATTATCAAAACTTTTTCTTGAGCAATGCACACCTTACATTCGAAAGATCTACATTGGGAGGCAAGTGTTAACCTGCTTCTTAGCCAAGCAGATTTCAACTGGACTTAGAAGATCAAAACACGGACAAAATGATTCATAGACTTGGAAATACACTAAGAAGGACTCAAAAGTTGAATTCAAGAAATTTGAGTGGAAATTTAGCTAAGGATACAACTCGGTGCCGAGTTGTTTAGGTTGGCCCCAACCTATCCACTCCAGTTTTTGCCTCCTAAAGATTATACACCTCTTATACTACTCCAACAACTTATGGTCAAGTGGTTTTCTCAAAGTTTGGACAAGCAATTCCAAGGATCAATGAGAAGAAAGCAGTTATCAGAAAGATCGCTAGAACTAACTACAACTTGATGGAAAAGAGTTTGGCTCGTAGGCCCCTGAGTTCACTTTGCAACGTCGGGCTACCTCTTGGACCTAAGTGCAAGCTGGCTTATGACCCTGTACCTCTATTTCCTTATAAATACAAGCCTAGCTGCAACCCAAAGGATATTTTCTTCCTGATCTTTTTTCTTTACTCTTGCGCTGAGACTTTGCTTCTTCTTCACTCATATCTCAAACCTCAAAGATACACTAGAACTCCTACACTGAGATCCACCTGATAGTGGTCAGATCTGATATAACTAGTTGTAATCCAACAAGAAAACAACTTAAAACAAAGATTGAAGTGGACATAGACCGGAGATTACTTCGAACCTCTATAAAAATTCTTGTGTCTCCTTTTACTTTTCAGATTTTTCCTTTATTTTTACTAGAATTGGTGCTTTCATCTGATACTTAGGTGTTTGCGCCATTTTTGGTGCTAACATTTCAGTGCTTTCACTGATAACGAGCTAGATTTCATAATCTAAAGCTTAGATCTGAAGCTTACAGAAGATGAAGATACCTAACACTAGATCTAATTGAAGGAAGTTAACCAGAGCATGAGAGCAACCGGGAGATGTCCTTAAATTCTTATCAATCCATCTACATGACTGGAGAAGAGATGGAAAGAATGAGGAAGGAGATGCATTATGAAAGGATAGCTAGACAACAAGAAATGTTGAAACGACTTTTCCAATGGATGGGCAACAAGGAATAGCTCGAGCTGCTGGAATTCAAAACTAAGGACAGGGAAGTAATGCAGAACATCTAGAGTTAGAGCGGAGCATACAAAAATGATTCCCTCATGATCAAGACCACTCGGAACCGACCAGAATCCTCTAGGTACCGAGAGTATTTTACTCGGGGGCAATGCTGGATTGGACTTAGGGTAAGCTGGAATGCTGAGAACAGACGATGCTGGTGCCAGAAATGCAAGACAGAACGCAAGTGCATAACAACCAGAAGAATATATGGCATAACTTCCCCATAGGAATGAAAGATAGAAGGAAGATAGAGTTAGAAATCAAAACACAGGTGTGCTCCCAAAGGAGTATGTGCCAGATATGTACCGGAGTTCCCCCAAAGAAACAGAGGCAGAATGTAGCTAGTGGTCAAAGACTTCCATTAGACGACGACAGCTGGATGGCTGAAATGATTAGAAGGATAGTTAGAGGTGGACCCCTAGACCATAATTTCGAAGACGTAAACAGGAATCCATTCATCGCTAACATCCGGAATGCAAGGAATCCTATTGATTTCAAGCTTCCAACGCTGAAAATGTATGATTAGCAAACAAATCCAATAGTCCATTTAATGAGAATCGTCCGACACATGGAAGTATTGGATGCTTTTGAGGAGGTAAAGGAGCGGTGGTTCCCGTTATATCTAAAAGATTTAGCAGCGATGTGGTTAGGATAGCTAGAGAATGGATCCATAAGCACATGGACTGGCCTAGTGAATAAGTTCATAAGACAATTTAGAGTTCACATCTCCTGACCAAAGAATGTATTGACGTTCTCAAGCATAAAGTAAAGACCAAATGATACCTTGAGAAGCTATCTGAGGAGGTTTAATGCGGCAGCTGCCGAAGTCGATAAGTCGGATCCATCAATAGTCTTAATGGCAATAGTCTATAGAGTCGCAAGAAAGACCGACTTCAAAGTTACATTTGAGAAGAATCCACTGATAGATCTTATGGAATTTTACCATGAAACCGAGAGATATCTGCATCAAGAGGATGCTAAAGATGATAATTCTGATGTTAATGCAATGGATGGTGGAGGACTGCCTAGAGCAGGCTATGGAAAAGATAAAGGGAAATGAAAAGCTGGTAACGACTTCGTGGAATTGAAATGATAAAGGAGAGTGTCGAAGTTCTTTTCTTACATTGATTTAACTGAAACCACGAAGAGGATATACTTAGATACTAGGGGGCTAATAGCCTAACGAAAACAGGCTAGGAGGGAACCTACTGATCGGGCGAGAAAATCTGAAAAGTTTTGAATCTTCCATTAGCTGGATGGAT
Source organism: Allium fistulosum (assembly GCA_030737815.1). Lineage (NCBI taxonomy): Eukaryota > Viridiplantae > Streptophyta > Magnoliopsida > Asparagales > Amaryllidaceae > Allium > Allium fistulosum. The sequence continues at coordinate 367,415,454 of CM060902.1, read as the reverse complement.
ATAAATTTAACGACTGCCAACACCTTCATGATATGATAGAAAAAATTGTTCGGAGCATCCAGTTGTAATAATATGTGAGGAACCGAACTATGATGGTACAGTTGGAACAACCACCATCTTCTGTGAATGCATCAAGGAACAACCACGGACCCGGCGGGATGGACGGGAAGCAGGTTCGCTTCCCACACTTTACTTTTTTTCTTTGAATAATTAAGATAATAATAACCTCAGACTACAAGGCCTAGATTGGTCTCTAGGCATGCTCTGATTCGGTTGTTTGGGATGACTAGTTAGGACAATAATAACCTCAGACTGTTTACACATGCACACGGCCTAGATTGATCTCTAGGCAGGCTCTGAGTTAGATGTGTGGGATGAATAATTAGGATTTATGCTTGTTTGACTTGATTTGAATACTTGATTTTTGAAAATTCCACTTGAATGTGATGACTGATATTGATCGCATTAAGTCCCGCCTGAAGAGTCGGGTTCAGAGTGCAAGGTGCAAGATCCCTTGCCAGAAGATAGTGGACGCACTTATATGATATTGATCGCATTAAGTCCTGATCGGAGAGCCGGGACCATAGTGTAGGGTACAGGTTCCCTTGCCGGAAGCAAGTGGATGGACTTGTACGATATTGATCGTGTTAAGCACCGACCGAAGAGTCGGGACCGGAGCGTAGGGTGCAAGTTCCCTTGCTAGAAGCAATTGGATGAACTTGTACGATATTGATTGCATTAAGTCCCGGCCGAAGAGTCGAGGCCGGAGTGCATGGTGTAATTTCCCTTTTCGAAGAGCGAGTGGATGGACTAGTATGAAAAGTAAGTCCTCTCACCAGAGAGTGAGTGAATGGGTTTGCTTGGTCATTGGATCCTCTTGTTGAAGAGTGAGCGATTGGGTTCAACAGGGATTCGGAGAGATCGAAACCGTGGATTGGGCGAAAAACGATCCGTAGAGATTAATCCCCAGATTGGAAGATGAACAGTACAGTGAGACAAAGCCCCAGAGCGGATGTAGATTTTATAAAAGTATTTAAGTGCCTTGCAATATGAGAAATAAAGATAAATCCTGGGCAAACACGGGATGACTTAGATGCGAAATGATACTCTCAAACGAAGACATCTTGATCATGATTCATGGTGGACTCTTAATCAAAGGATGGATCCTAAGTTAAATTGGATATGGAATAAACTCTGATTTGCAGAAAAGTCTGAAGGTATTGAACGATTCATCGAGACTGAAATCAATGGATGGCCGTAGAGCTCAACTATCGAGGACTGATTATCAGAACTTGTTCTTGAGCAAAGCACACCTTACATTTGAATGGCGTACTTCGGGGGGCAAGTGTTAACCCGCTTCTTAGCCACGTAGATTTCAACTGGACTTAGAAGATCAAAACAAGGACGATCTGATTCTTGGACTTGGAAACACACTAAGAAGGACTAGAAAGTTGAACTCAAGAAGTTTGAGTGGAAATTTGGCTAAGGACACAACTCGATGCCGAGTTGTTTAGGTCGGCACCGACCTATTTCCTCTTCACTTTTTGCCTCCTAAACAACATACAACTCTTATACTACTCCAACAACTTGTGATCAAGTGGTTTTCCAAGAGTTTGGACGAGTAATTCTAAGCATCAATGAGAAGAAAGCAGTTATAAGAAAGATCACTAGAATTAACTACAAGTTGATGGAAAAGTATGGAACAACTCAAGAAGGAGGTAGAAAATAAGCAAATAAAGGAGTTAGCTTTTTCACCAATGAAAATAGGTCAGTGCTGAGTCAGATGAATCAGTACAAATTTATTATTTTGGCTCGTGTGCCCTCGAGTTCACTTATGCAACATCGAGCTACCTCCTGGACCTTAGTGCAAGCAGACTTTTGATCCTATACCTCTATTTCCCTATATATACAAGCTTACCTACAATCAAAAGGGATCTTATTGCTGATCCTTTTCCATTACTCCAGATTTGGGACTCTTCTTCTTCACTCCTTTCTCCTACCTCAAAGATACTCTAGAAACCTCATTGTAAATTTAAGATCCACTAGATAGTGGATTGATCTGATATAACGAGTTGTAATCTAAAGATAAAACAACTAAGAACAAAGATTGAAGTGGACGGTCAGAGATTACGCCGAACCACTATAAAAATTCTTACATCTCCTTTTACTTTTCTGCCTTTTCCTTTATTTTTACTAGAATTAGTGCATTCATCTGATACTTGGGTGTTTGTGCCGTTTTTGGTGCAAACATTTTGGTGCCCTCACATAATTTGTGCTTATTGCATTGATATCCGATCAAAGCAATTGTAATGACTACTTCTCTTTATATAGGCTTGTACTTGCCCAAAAATTCTTTACTTGAGATAGAAAGTTTCAACCATGTTATTTGCATTTGATTTGAAAATATATTATATGAGATATTTTCCTTTTTGTTTGAATAACCTGGCTCCATGATATTTTCCTTTTGATCTAAATTGTTCTGTATGATACCCCATGCATTAAACAAGAGGTATTATACTATATATATATATATATAAGATACTCAAATCAAATGAGATCTATAAGTGAATCCAACTAAACCTCTTACTAAAATAGTACCCTATAAATACACGATATTAAACCAACATATTAAATACAATATATATTTGTTAATGTCAAACTGAAATTAATTGTACTATCTCACAATATTTCTACTTTGATAATAAAAAACATATATTAAATTTTACAGATAAAAATAGACGTGTTTGATATGTGATAGATATAAATCAAGCATATGTGAGATAACATATGACAAATTAATTGAAAACAAAATCGGGCCCTTTTGATATTTTGTCTGTATCACACTCTATACAAGAACATGATCAAATATAAATTCATATTTTTGATCCTTAAAAAAGACGTATACTCCATAAGTCTTGCAACCATGTTTATGAATTCTTCGAAAAACCACATGATTTAATTAATTTGTAAAATATTATTAATTAATTAATATTTGAGAATATTACTTATTATTAAATTTATTTGATATTTTGGAGTTGTTTGACATTATTTGATGCACATAGAAGTTATATTTACACACATCGATATACAATATTGGTTTGACTTTAAACGGGTTTAAATAAATGATAATTGCTTAAATGGTTTTTGGAAATTCTATGCCATAAAGGTGAAAAACGTGGCTGGTCATAGATGCAAAGAAAGAAGAGTGGAGTGACAGAAAATTAAAGGATTATGTAGGGAAGTGTTAATTGAAAGGAATGGAAAGGTTTCATTCTCTCAATTAAAGCAAATCTACTAATTTTATTTCATTTATTCATTCAATTTTCATTTCTCCTTTTTTCTTCATCCATGTCTGAAAATTCCATATGCCATTTCTAAAAATTATCAATTCCATATACAAATAAAAACACCAAAAAAATAAAGTGCTACGTGGTTCATCAATCTCCTTCAGAGATTGCATGTAGAATCAAGATCTAAAGATGGATTTCCAAATCAAGTTATAACTTATTGGCTAGATCTGAAAGTTATATTCAAATTTTAATTGCTTTCTTAGGTGTCATATGTTTATTAGAATTTTATATGTACGTATTATTGCCTTATCTAGATTTAAAAATAATTACACGATTTAAATAATTTGTTGAATGGTTTGATTTGTTTTTAATTTAAAAAATCAAAAAAGAATTTAATGTATGATTAAGACAATGTTTTGGATATGGATATATGTTTTAAAATTACTTATATTAATATTCTATAAATATTATACAATTTAATGTTAAAGATCTCTATCTGAATGTTTTAAAAGATTATTGATATCTTATTTGAATTGTTGTGCACAATTTTGGTATTATAATATTTTGACTGTTTAATAATACGAAGTAAAGAAAAATTGGGTTGAAACTTTATTTATATGGTTACATGTATTTTATCGATTAATTTAACTATGCAAATGTCTGCAAATACATTTGAAAATTTTAGCATAATATGGATGTTTATTTTTGAATCAATCGGAAAGTTTTGGATTAATCATTTTATATATAATGTTTTACCCTTAAGTGTTTATTCTTCTAAAAGGAGTTAAATACGAGGTAACAAAGATCGTTAGAATTCTTGGTAGCATATGACTTCAGGGTAGAGTATACGGCTGGAAAGGAAAACAAAGTTGCAAATGCTTTGAGTAGAAAGCATCAGAAAGGAGTTTTGCATGATAGAGGATTGGAAGACATTGGAGATGTTTTCATCTTGTGGAGTGCATTATAGTATGATTGATGGATCGAGTAAAGATTCGAGCATATTTGCAACTTTGGAGGTGCTTCCAACATTGTGGATATGATTACTACGAGGCAGAGAGAGGACATAGTCTCAATAGAAAGAATTAGACAATTGGAGATAGGTGTGTACCTAAAAGGATTTGAGATAAACTTGAAGGGATGACTTAAGAAGAAAGGAAGACCATGTGTTTCAAATGTAGGAAACCTTCGGGAGTAGATCGCTGGAAGAGAGCCATCAGCTTAAGTTTACTGTTCATCCCAGGAACAGAAAGATGTATCGTGACATGAAGAGAGTCTTCTTTTAGGAGGAATGAAGAGAGACGCAGGCGAATGTGTAAAGAAGTGCTTCACATGTCTACAAGTGAAAGCTAAGCATTAGAAGCCGAGCAGTTTACTTCAACCATTGGAAGTACTGACTTGGAAGTAGGATTCAGGGTATATGGATTTTATTGATGGGTTGCCTAGGTCAAGGATGGGAAATGATAGCATTTGAGTGATAGTTGATAGATTGATTAATAGTGCATATGTTATCTTGATAAATTTGATAAGGATAGCAACTAGTTTGGAAAAGTTATAAGTGAAGAATGTGGTGAGGCTGCATGGGATTCTGAGAAGCATTATCAGCAATAGAGATTCATTATTTACTAGCAAGTTCTAATGAATTCTTGCAAAGTGCATTGGGTATAGAGTTGAACTTGAGTACAACCTACCATCCACAAAAAGATGGTCAAATGGAAAGGGTGAACTTTGTGCTCGAGAATTTGCTAAGAGCACGTGTTCTAGATTTTGGAGGAACTTTGGAAGCTCACTGCATCTAGTAGAGTTTTCCTATAATAACGGCTGCCAGTCGAGTATTGAGATGGCCCTGTGTGAAGCGTTGTATGGTAGACCATATAAGTCAACTATTTGTTGGTTGGACACAGCAGATCGACTTGTGTTGGGACTTGATTTGGTAAGAAATGCTATTGAGAAGGTAGAATTGATTTGCGCCAAGATGAAGGCAATGCAATCAAGGTAGAAGAGTTATAGCGACAAGAAGAGAAAATAGCTTGAGTTCGCAGTAGGTGACAATGTAACTGTGAAGGTTTCTCTAACGCAAGGAGCTATGTGCTTTGAGAAGGCTATAAAATTGGCACATAGATATATAGGACCATTTGCAGTGATTGGGAGGATTGGTAAACTTGCTTATCGAGTCGAGTTACCAAATAGTTTAATGGGTATGCATAATGTTTTTCATATATCACATTTGAGAAAATATGTGCACGACTCAAGTTTGATAGTGGAACCAAAGGCGATAGAAGATGTATCTATAGAGCCAGATTTGACCTGTGTTAGACAATCGAAAGGGATAGTAGATCATGATACGAAGGAGCTAATGAACAAGATTATTAGATGTTCATGTATAGTGGAGCGACGACAAAGATAATTATACCTAGGAGGTCGAGAATAGGATTTGGAATACCTATTCTAAATTGTTTAGGGATTCGTGTATGTGGCAATGTGCTTTGTTTACATATTACTAGTAGTGAAACTAATGCACTTATATTATGATATAATTATGTGTTATTAGTTTCACTAATTCATCTTTACTTGATTATGATGGTTTACATTAGTAGGGTACTAGTGTAACCATGTGTACTTGTATGTACTTATGAGATGATGATATTACACTTTCAGGGTGTTAGTGTAACTTTTACTCTTCCTTATCTGAATTTGGAGGATGAAATTTTTATAAGGAGGGGATACTATAATACCCAGTGCTTTGAAGTTCCATAATATGAGAAATTAAATTAATAATAAGAAATATTTATTAGAAAGGTGAATAAAATAATTTAATTGCAAGAATTGCCTAAGGAAGGTTTGATTAATTAAGTGTGGGACACTTGAAAAGATGAAATAAATGGACTAAGGATAAATAGAGAAATTAACGTCGGCCATATTAATGAGAACAAATAATTAAATTTTTGAATGGGGAGAATCTTGTATTGAGGGACATACATTAGTGAGAATAGGCAAAGTGGGATATTAGCTTAAGCCAAAATCACCAATATACTTGCCTTAATCATATTCTCCTCATTCTACTTCCTTTCATTTTTTCAACACATAAGACCTTTCCATTTGCAAGACTAGCCACCATTTTTAAGGCAAAGAAGAAGAAGAATTAAAGCGAAGATAAAGCCTTTAAAATTTTAAAGGGAAAGAGAAAAGTAACTGAGGTTTTTTCAAAGATTTCCAAGCAATGGTGAGTAAGTTTTTCCCTATAAACTTTGCAAACATTGGGTTTCAGATCATTATTGCATGAATTTTTGAATGATTGTTAAAGAATGTTTTAGTGATATAAATGTTTTTGTTTTGATTTATGAGTTAAATTGATGGAAAATTAGTCATGCTTTAGGGTAAAAAATGAGCTAATCTTCTCTATATGTTAAAAAAATTAGAACGATGTTTATGATGATAAAATAAAGATAATTTTTTAATTCTATAGTTTTTGAAATTTTTTAGAATTATCATGAATTTTATAAGTTGAGGAAATGCTTAGTTTCATGAAAATTTATTACTAAAAATACTAAAAATAATAATTATTTTGACATAAATTTTTATATGAGTTAAAATACTATGAATTGGATTATATTTTTGGTGAATTTTTGAGATTTTTTTCCATGCGTTATTGATTTTATATGAATTATTTGGTAAAGGAAAGAATAAATTACTAGAAATTAAGTCATTCATTAATTAAGAAAGTAATTCACAATTTCCGAAAGAAAATTGTAAAAGCTTAAATTGACCAATAAGAATTCGACATACAACAGGCGTAACGACCGAGAATTTCTCTACTTTGATTTACGAATATTTAGTTAATTTTAAATATTCAATATATAGGTTTTATAATGAAAATAAAACTCTTTTTACTGATTAATAATGATGGTGAAATAGTTTTGAAAATTTAGTCTACAAAAATATTTAGTTCGAAGGGAAATCGATAATGTGATTGGAATTCGTTTTTCAAATTTTCGTTGGTTAAAAGTTGTCACAAGTGCTGTGACCACTCTTATGTAAATAAAACACATGTAAATATACAAGTTAGGGTATATATGTGTGTATTATTATATGTATATACATATGAATATATATACTTAAGATAAGATATGTTTATTTTATAATTAAGTGGAAAAAAGTGGATGTCATGTCATTAGAAACATGTTTAGACAATAAGTACACTTTACATATACGAATGTTGGAAGCAAGTGAAGTGGGCCCACATAAATTCATGTATTTTAAAGGGAAGGGTACAAAAATGATGAGGTAGAGGCAAAGGAGTGGAGCGTATTTTCATAAGGGTAAAATGGTAATTTGCTTTATTCATTTTATATAAAACTAAACTCTTTCTCCATTTCCTTCTTTGTTTCATTTTTCCTTTCCCTTTCAAAACCTTTTCTATTTATTTAAGCTTCATGAAACCTTGTTAATGTCTTCCTATTTTATAATTATAAAATTTAATTCAAAAAATTATTTTGTTTTAAATATTTTCAAATCTTGTTTTAAAGCTCTTTCTTCTTTATTTCCCTCCCATTTCATTCGGCCATAACTTCCTCCATACTACTCCAAATCAAGATTTCCTTTTTTTCAAACCATATAGAATTCTAGTGGCTATAACTTTTATTTGAATGACTTTTTTAAATTTTGAATATTTTGAGGCCAAAATTGCATTTATTTCTGACTCATTTTCTGATCCATATTATCAAAGCCGCAAATACCACTCCTTCTTTTGACCATATCTCCCTCAAAATAAATCGAAATTAAAAGTGATTCTTTTTTTTAAACTGTAGAGAAAATAATTTCCTAAAACTTTTCTTTTTATGACTAGTCCAAATTTCGAGATTAACATGATCAAAAATCGAGGAGAAAATGACCTATTTTCGAGTGATTTTTGTGTGGTTTTCCAAACTTTCGGTGAGTAAACATTAGTTTTAAATTTCAAAGTTTTAACTTGATATATGTTGCATAAATTGCATTATGATGTGTGTGAACTATGTTTGAGTTGTTATATGTTTTGTTATTTGTGGATATAGATGATTCGAGATGGAAAAAGTGGATTTGAAATGAAGTCTACCTTAGTATTGTTGTAAATTTGTAGACTTTGGTTATGATATAGTTTATAAACTTTGGATTTGATGTTCATTGTAAGTTTGGCATATGAATGTAAACTTGGTTACGATGTGGTATGTTTATAAGTTAACGTTGAGATGTTTAAAGAAGATTTAGATTCTTTGGAAGGAAATGGTTTTAGTTTCTAAACTTTTCCTTATGGTTTAAAATGAAACAAAGTTAGAAGTGGAGAATTGGAAAGTTAGTAACTTGGAAAAACAAAGTCAAGTTACTACATCCGTAGCGATACCCGCTATGGATGCAGTTTCGATAAAAAATCAGATTTTTGAAAATTTAGTTTTCATACTTAAGTGTTTAGAAAATGTTTTATAAACTTAATAATGGTGTTTTATAAAGTTAATTAATAATTTAATAATAAAATTTTAATTAATTAAGTTTTGATAATTAATAATTAATTAATTATTAAACATGGCTTATTAGTTATAATTAAGTGAAAATTAACTACTAATTAATTACGTTTTAAAAGTAAGATTAATTTTAATTAATTTTTGATTAGGAAAGATTAATTTTTAATTAATTATTAGTTAAGTATAGGATTTACTTTTAATCAATTAAGTATAAGGTTAATTGTTAAATAAATTATTAGTCAAGTGTTTAATTATTTTAATTATAAGTTAATTAAGGTTTTAAATTAAAGTAAATTTTTTATATAAGATTTAATTTATTATTTAAGTTTTAATTAAAAGATTATTTAATTAATTAATTGCGATTAATTAATAGTTAATTGTTAATAAAGGTTTTAAATTATTATTTAATCATTAATAAAGGATCAATTATAGTTTTAATTTATAAATAAATTATCTATTAAAGGTTTAATTAATTATTAATTTGTAATTAAATTAGTTTCAGATTTAATAAAGATCAATTATGATTTAATAAGAGTTTATCTTGTAATTAATCATTTTAAATGGTGTTTTAAGTTCTAAATCCTTTGTCTCCAAGAATCAAATTGTTTTAAAGGTACTTCATCTTTAGAGATAGTTTTGAACTCAAGGAATTCAAATGTGGGTACTATTAAGTAGATAAATGCCTATGAATGAGTTATAAATTGATTGTTTGATTTTGTGGATATTTGGTAGCAGAATAAATCCCCATCCTGCTATAAATTGATTGTTTGATTGTGTGGACATCTATTGGCAGAATAAATTCTCATTCTGTATAATGTGATTATTTGATTGTAGTGGACATATATTAGTAGAATAACTCCCCGTTCCGCTATTGATTATTGTTGATTATGTGTACATATGTTAGCAGAATAAATTTCCATTCTGCTTTAAATTAATTGTTTAATTGTTGGACATCTATTTAGCAGGACAAATCACCATCTTGCTATTATATTATTTGGACATGTATATGCTAGTTGAGTTGTATTGAAATGTTATTCCCCGATTTAGATATGAAGTGTATTTACATATATGTTGACTTATGCAAATAAATGGTTAAGTGACTTGAAAGTGAAATTGATGTTAAATGGTAACTTAAATTACTTCCATTAAGTTTGCTAAGGCTCTTTCTTTGAAATTATAAAGTATGGTTTTAAATTACCTCCAATTCTTTAATCATTTTGGAGTTAAGGTTTATAAATGATTTTTCAAGTTATATCATTGTTGTATAAAGGTATTTATAAATAATAACTTGTTTATAAAAATGGATTTTACTAAGTAAAAAGGTTTATTTAAAGTGATTTAAAAGGATGAGTTGCAAAGATATTTTGTGAAGGGTTTTTCTTAAAGAAGGTTTATTAAAGGAGTTTCAAATGAGGAAATGTTTTATAAATTACTTTAGAGGTTTGTAAATAGGTTTTGTAAATTGACATGTAGACTTATAAAAGTGCTTTTATAAATTGATTTTGGAAATTTATAAGTTATTTGAATCATGAAGTGAGCATTTAAAAAGGAAATTGTTATAAAGGATAAGTGGATTGGCTTATAGTAAGTAATGTTTTTCAAAAGGAATTAGAAAATAGAGAATTTTCCAAATGTTTCGATAATATACTTTAATCATTAAGATTAGTATGAATGTTTCCAAAGTATAAAGGGAAAGTAAGGGTTTTGGAAAGAGTGTTGTGTAAAGATCTAACTTGATCAAAAGATCTTTACACAACACTCTTTCCAAAACCCTTACTTTCCTTTATACTTTGGAAACATTCATACTTATCTTAATGGTATAAGTATATTATCGAAACATTTGGAAAATTCTCTATTTTCTAATTCCTTTTGAAAAACATTAGGGGAGGTGATAGTGATTATAAAAAATCCATTATCATCTAATGGGCTCCCCTCCCCATGACAGTTCCCGCCCTCCTCTCCAATCAAACCATCACCTCCCCCTTTCTCCTCGCTCCATCCCTTCCATACCTCATGTACCGCCGCTTCCTCCAGACCCTCCTGACTTGCATGTCCCTCCATGTCCTCTTCCCGTTGCACCCTCTCCTATTCCTCCTGCTAATCCTCTCACCTCCCCTTCCCCATCTCCTTTACCACCTCCTTCTTCTTCTTCGAACTCTCTTTCTTGGTCGACCTTTTTCAAGTCTAAACCTCTTAACGCTGAAAAGTACCATCCTATTAACTTTGACCTCAAATACTCTGGTTCACCTTTAGCTCCACCAAAGTGTGTTGTTGATGAAGATATTAAAGTATGGTTAGACTACTTAGTGGGTTTTTTCCATTGGAGGAGCTGTAAATTACATGGCTGTTACCTCACATTTATCAAAGCTATGGAAATTAAAAGGAGATTATCAAGTCTTATCTGATGGAAAAAGGTATTTCTTTAATTTCATTGCAAGGAGGACAGAGAAAAGATTCTTAGTTTAGACCCTATTTTCATTAAGGGGCAAATGATGATAATTTCTAAGTGGAACCCTACCTTTGCTACTTTTGAATCTAAGATAAAGTCAGTACCTATTTGGGTTCATATGTACAACATTCCTTTGCTTACATGGACTCTGCTAGGCATAAACTGGTTGGCCTGCCATGTTGGAAGTCTTGTATGCTTTGATGAAAACACATAGAAAATGAGGCAATTTGAATACGCGAAATGTTTGGTTGACATAAGCTCAGACAATGAACTCCCTGAAATGATTCGCGTGGGTGATGGTCAATGTGTTCACCTGGAGTACTCATGGAAACCACTAATATGCAGGTGTGCAAATGCTTTGGACATGCAACTGCTACTTGTGATATGAAACTTGAACATTTTGACTCCAAGGAAACTTACAAAATTCCCGAGGAAGTGCATGTAAAACATGGAGTAAACAGCAGAGGAAAATCTGCCAAACCAATTATACTACCAACACAAAAATGGAAAAAGGTGACTCATTAATCCACTTCAACAGTTGATAATACTAATTTTGAAATATTATATGATGCTGGAATAGAGTCTATTCCTTTACATCATGAAAATGGGAATAATAAAGATTAAAATGCAACACAAGGAAAGATGATTGTTGATACTACTGTTGAGGCCAATATTCAAGTTGAAAATGAGTTCAAAATGAGCAACAATAAATTCAATGTTCTCTCTTCTTTAGAAGAGGGTGAGTGTGAAGACATAATACAAGAAAAGGAACAAATTCAAGAAATATCCTTATCTGACACAAATTCGCCAATCTCTAATTCTGATACTGTTATTCCTTCACTAAATCTGAACTGCAACACTTATTCTCCTTCTCAAACTCATACTGCCTTTATTCCAGATCCTAATTTACCCATACTCCCACTTCCAGCTCAATCCTTATTGTTAATTGACGTGCACACAGCTGTGCATGTTCCTGATACACACAAACTCTCTAATTTGCATTCCCCGTTGACTTCTCCTTATTCACACATAAATCCTCCTGACCATTTAATTATCCCTTCTCCTCAAACTGATCATGTCTCACCTTCAATCATAAATTCTTCTTTCACTTCTTCAATCAAAGGAAACTCATGTGACCTCGACAAAGGCACCCACTACTCAATAGATAAAATACAAATTCAAAGTCAGGAAAATGCAAACAATAAAAACTCTGGTGTTGTCACTAGGCAGTCTTCCAACAAAAACAAGAACCTTAATGTTAGATAAAATTGGAATGTGAAACATTAGGGGTGCTCACAATATTGCCAAACAACTTGAAGTCAAAAATTTGATTGCAACTCATCATCTGCATCTATTTTGTATCTGTGAGACAAAGCTTAACCATATACTTACTAACAAAGCCTCTTCATTAATTGCTCCTTCATGGAAAATTATTCATAATCTAGCTCAAGCACCATATGGTTGAATTTTGCTGCTCTATAACCCTTCGGTCTACACTGTAACTCCTCTACTGTTTCACAAACAATTCATCCACTCAAAAATTTCACACATTTCAACATCCATTGACTTCTTATTGACTACTGTATATGCAGAAAACTCCACTATAGCTAGACAACAACTCCTTGACATTATTCCATCCTTATCCTCCTCTACATTGCCTTGGCTCTGCCTTGGTGATTGGAATTGTATGCTACATCACTCAGACAAATCTGGAGGCACTCCCCTTAATCTAAGGGACACCTCCCCTCACTCTAAGGGACACCTCTCCTCTAAATTGTTCAATCATTAATGCTAATCTTTTTTTAAATCCTTCTATAGGCTCTAAATATTCATGGAATAATTGTAGTAGATCTGGGAAATTAACACTTTGTAATCTTGATAGAACATTTTATAATATGGCAGCCATTTCCTTATGGCCTACTCTCCGTACCCATGTTCCTCCTCCCTCTCTTTCTGACCATTCTCCTCTTCTTGTCACATGGGGTTCAGATCCTATTAGAAGCTACCCTCCTTTTGCACTTTTTAATAAATGGACAAAACATAATGAATATAAAAAAAATTTGGAAACTGAATGGAATACTAATTTATATGGTAATCCTATGTTTGTTTTGCAGGGCAAGCTCCTAAAAGTTAAAAAAGCTTTAAAGATTTGGTCTTCTTCAAAAGTTGGTAAAGGACAGAAGCTTTCAACTGTAATTCGATCTGACCTTCTTGTCTGCCAACAAGACATGATAAACAATCCTCACAATGGGCAACTGGTGATCACTGCAAAAATGCTTTCTAAAGATCTTGAACCGGCCCTTCTCACTGAACACAACATGATGAAGAGAAAATACAAATCTCTTTGGGACTCTCAAGGCGATAGATACACAACTATTTTCCATAAGTCATTAAAAATCAGAAATGCAAACAGAAATATTCATTCATTGAAAGACATCAATGGCACTGTTGTAAACCTCCCCACCAGGAATTAAAGCTGCCTTGCTAAACTATTTCTCTTCAACCCTATCTAGTCCTACCCCTCTTCAACCAGACTATGATGCCCTTATTAATATTCCTATGAATGGTATTTCTCTATCCCTTCAACATGCATGTATTCAAGAGATTACCACTAAAGAAATTAAAGCTGCAAATTTTTCTATGAATTCTAACAGTTCGGCAGGCCCTGATGGCTTTAATTCACACTTCTATAAGCATGCTTGGGATATTGTAAAGAAAGATTTAATAGCTGTAGTAAATAATTTTTTTAAAAACAATCATTTGCCTAAAGGTATAAACTCCACAAAGCTTGCTCTTATCCCAAAGGTTGAATTTCTTGAAAATGTTAATCAATTTAGACCAATAGCATGCTGCAATGTTGTCTACAAATGAATAGCAAAAATCATAGCCTCTAGAATGAAAAATGCTATGCACTCAATTGTATCCAAAAACCAAAATGCATTTCTTCCTGGTAGGAGTATAACAAATAATATTCTTACACATGAGCTCATGAAAGGATATGGTAGGAAAACTATTTCTCCTAGATGCTCCCTTAAACTTGATCTCCAAAAAGTTTTTGATACTATACAATGGTCTACTATAGTTATCATAATTCAAAAAATGAATTTCCCTCTTCCTTTTGTTGCTTGGATATATTCTTGTATCTCTACTCCATATCATAGCTTATCTATCAATGGTGAAACTTTTGGTTATTTCAAGGCTACTTAGGGAATTAGACAGGGAGACCCAATCTCTCCCTACCTATTCATTGCAGTTATGGAATGCCTTACAGTTATGTTATCCCTTAAAGCAGTTTCCCGTGACATTGATCTTCATCCTGGATGCAAAAAACCACTGATTATCTCGCTTCTCTTTGCAGATGACTTAATAATCTTTTCAAAGACTAATATCAAATCTATAACAAACATTAAAAAGGTCTTCGACACTTTCTACATGGTCTCTAGTTACAGATAAATCATAGTAGATCTGATACCAAGATTGTTGGTCTTCCTCCTGAGAAAATTACTGAGATTGTTGCTCTAGCTGCCTTGCCTTATATGGAGAACAATAGCATGTACCTTGGAGTTCCTTTAACATCAACTAAAATATCAACAACTCAATGTATGCCTCTGTTTGAAAAAATATCAAGAAACTATCCTCTTGGCCTGCAAATAAACTGTCAACTATTGGAAGGATTGTTATAGCCAAATCAAATGCCACTGCTATGACCACTTATTACTCCAGTATATATATATCCTCCCTGCTAGATTAATCAATATGCTAAATGGTGCTTTCAATCACTTCATTTGGCATGGTAATCCTTACTCTAAGAAATTAATCCCTATTGCCTACAAAATGATTACCGGACCTACAATTTTTGGAGGCCTTGGCATTCTTAATTTGAAACTATGGAATAGAGTAGCTGTTTCTAAACATATTGAACGACTGCATCAAAGAAAAGATGATTTCCTCTCAGTTTGGATTCAAGAAAACTTAATTAAAAACCATAACTTCTGGACTCTCCCTAACACTGTAAACTGCAGTTGGTTTTGGAGGAACTTATTACGTGCTAGAAACTGGTTTCTCCCTATGTCCAAATCTGGTATTTCAGACAACACAATGTTTTGGCATTCCCCATGGGCAACGAAAGGCTTGATACTCTCTGAAACCATCAATTATAACTTAAGAAGAATGACAGGCATCCATGAACAAGACACTGTTTTCAAATACATCACTGATGACCACATCTCTCTCCCCTACTGCAGCTCCTTCTTAGTGAGACAAACATGGAACTATTTACAGGCCTTTTCTGTCTCTGCCATAAGTGCAGCTCAATGGAATGACAAACCTCACTTAATCAAGCATGTTTACAATTCTTTGATCACAGATAACCCTATATTCCCTTGGCACACTAGAATATGGAACTCCAAATCGAATCCAAAGGAAAATTTGCTCCTCTGGAAAGTGATTAACAATGCAAACCATACTATGGACAACCTATGTTACAAAGGCATCCTGAATCACTCCTGTCGTTTTTTCTATGGCAATGCTCAAGAAACAAACGCGCACTTATTTTTCAAATGCTCTTATACTTCTCAAGTTTGGAAATCCTTACTTTGTACCTTCAGTCTACATTCTCCTTACTCATGCTCCAAGTTAGAATGGTATAGTATTTTTAAACGAACGAGATGGCGCGACAGATCTGCAAATTTCTTACTCAAGCTGCTCAAGAAAACAATAAGTGTCATTTGGGATGAACGAAATAAAAGTGTATTCCTGCACAAAGAAAGATCGATCTTAATTTTATTACGTATAATACACAATGGGCTCTTGTAATTTTGTCCTTTTCCTTTTGATCTGTCATTTGGGCTTATGGGCCTTAAATGATATCTCAATAGGTTTTTGATTTTGGTTTTTTGTTGTTTTTCATCCTTATTATGGTAGCTTGTTACCATAATATTTCTTCTCCCTATATATCTGGTTAGGGGCCAGTTCCTCCCGATTAGCTTTGCTAAAAAAATAAAGTGATTTTATTAATTAAAGATTAATTGATAAAGGTTTGGTGGATCCTATGTGGAATCAAATCAATGTTTAATGTTTGTTTATTTGATAGTTAAATAACCGACTATTAAAATCTTAATCAAAACGTAACTTTGGAAATATTTAGAAGAAACACGAAAATTATATGGTATAATTACCATCAGTGGTGTTATACTATATGTGTAAATTCGTTTTGTTCTTCTAGGATAAATGATATGGAAATCCGTCCACTAACGGTTAGGAGGTGATCTCCGTTCTTATATTTTTCTATTTATTTCCTAAAAAACCAGGGTTGAGTTTACTGAAAATTATCGAAAGTTGTTTCGAAGAGAGCAGGATCAGATATGTTATCAGAATACCACTTTGATCCAACTCAAGTGTTTCGAACTTAAGACATCTTGAAGAGTATGTAATCGAAGACGGAGTTTTGAAGTGCAAGGGCTATTAGCTACTAACCTTGAGGGTTATTCCAAAATGGATGTAGTGGAGGCAGTGCCTTCGGATTCGTTCAGACGCAGAATGAACTTGTATCGATGAATGCTAGCATTGCATTGATGCCCGGAGGCAGTGTAGCATTCCAAGTGGGAAGTGCCGTATAGAAGTTAAAATGTAGCCTCAAACCTCATCAACCGGGAATGACTAAAATAGGGGAGATGCATTAGGGCTAAGTGGGTCGCTCCCAATTAGGTACGATCATTCCTATTTAGAGTCGATATTTACTCTCATTTGTATGTTTTGGGGCCCATTAACAGAGGGGTGATCATATTCGGTACTATCCAAGTTCAGGGGTAGGTAGGTCCTATGTTGGTAGGGGATCCTGGCGAGGTCCTCAGTGTTATTTTATCTAGAGATGCACCGTGACATGTGGTACCCCAGTAGCTCGGTCATTGTATAGAATCCATTCTCCAATACGAGCCTTTACGGTCTTAGTTGTATACCTATTATACTGAAATTTAATTAATGTAACAATTTCGGCTATGATTAATAAGTATTTGTATCTTAGACAATATTATAATATTAGAGAATTTTATATTAAATGGTTTGGTTATCGGTAAGTAAAAACCCGTCCGTGTATATTTGTGGCATAGTCTTAAGAGATACCTTGATTTTGAAAGGGTTTTAAACATAATAATTCAGTTGTTTGAGTTTACTCACACCAGACCCATGTCTGACCTGGAGTTTTATTTTCTTTCCTAAAACTCTTGGGTACTCAAATTGTTATGGGCAGCCGAGCAGTTCAGGTTTTCCCATGGATGCATTTTGGAGGAGCTTGGAGCAGGAGGCCTCATCGATAGCTAGTTATTTTCTTGTTTCCGTTGTATTATATTTATCTTGTACAAGTTAGGTAGGGACAAGCTATTATAACTGTCCAAGGGAAGAACTGTATCAGTATAACTCTAATGTACCATTTTTGAGATGACTTTGTAAAGTATTATGTTGATTAACATATGTTATTTCATTGCGTTGTGAGATTCTGTGATTGTTTAGTTTCTTCTTATCTTCTATCTCCTTTCTTTCCCCTAAAAATTTGTCTTTCCGACACTTAGATGTTCGGCACATGACTACCATGGATGTATTAGTGTCGACTTCTAGGGTACAGAAAGGCGGGTCGTTAGAACAGGTTTTGGTGTAAAGTAATTACTTTGGATGGTAATAAAATAGTTTTCAGGTTAATTACAAAATTGTCAAATCAACTTGCGACGGCACATAAACTGCCAACTTGCGATAGCATATAAACTACTAACTTGTGATAGCACTTGTAACTATCAACCTACGTTAACTTGTTAAAAGTTCAACATGCGATAGCTTCTAAGGAATAACATGCGATAGCTAATAAGAGCACAACTTGCAACGACTTATAAGAACCTGCGATAGCTAATAGAATTGTCAACCTCTGATAGCTAGTTGAATTTTCAACTTGTGATACCTATTAATGTTCAACCAACGATAACTCAGGTGGAAGTCAACATGTGATAGTCAATATGCGATAGCTAGGGGAGCTATAATTTTCTATGTAAAATAAAAAAATACTTAGATGCTGGTTTCCGAGGGTTGATTAAATTTTCATAAGGATAAAATTATAAAAGAAATTCATAAGTTAAAATTGTATTGACTTACTTGAACTTTGGATTGGAGAAAGCTTAGGGAAGCTAAAAATGATAGTTATATCATTTAAATGTGTAGATTACACAATAAATAAATGAAAGAAAATGATTGAATAACTAAGATTGTAAAGATATACCGACTCATGGAGTTATTACATGGCAGGGTTCTAAAATTAGCGATGTCTTAAATTTAATGGTATATGGCAGGGTGCCACGACTTGGGAAGCCTATAGGGTTCAATTCAGATAAACTGAACTTTAAATAAGTTAATGGCAGGGTGTTTAAAAATTAAGGTGGTGTTATATATAAATCAGCAATGTGAAACATAAGTGTTTTAGGACTAACCGAGGCTAGTAACAATTAGTAAGGACGCTTGCTAGAATGTATTCGTAGTGCTAACATTTGTAACGACCCGTAAATTTTCGATAATTTTTATTTGTTTTATTAATATATTTAATTGAAATTTGGTGAAATTTTGGACAATAAAATTTTGAAATATAAATTTGATATTTGGAATGCGTCTAGTTAAACATAGCAACTGGTAAATTTTCATCCGAAAATATGAAAGTTTATTTCGTGCGTAAATTTACTTCAATTTAATCAATTAAAAATCGATGAAAATAAAACGTTTTCAAAACCTAAATATTTTTATATAGAAAAATTGTAAATCATCTTCTGAGCAAGACGTCATTTTTCATTTTTCCAAATTCGGACTTCTTTAGCTCCATCGATCTTATTTTCTACGTTTTTCTTGCATTTTGCGCTAATAGAAAATTTCGAATTTTTATAATTCAATCGTACCGCTGATATCGGTATACCGTTTTGATCGTCCCGTCGTGCTGATCTTCGTAGTATATTCTTTTGTGGGTTTCGGTCATCCGGTATGCGGTGAACACGCAAAAATGGTTAACTGTAACTGTTCGTCTGTTTCGGTCTGGGTGACTTTAAATTTTCCATCCGTTGAGCAACCAATAGACAGTGGTTTTTGTTATGCCTTGGAATTCACGTAATGACTATTGAGTTTTCTTCCCACTGCTCAATGTACATGTGAATTAGTTCTTTTCAAATCTAAACGCACAGCCCAAGCAATATTATAAATTTCTTTGATAACTGCTGAATCTTTGGACAGCTGTTACAAATCCATCATTTCAATTTATTACAGTGGCCCGTTCTCTGCCCTTTACACCGTTTCCAAAAGCTTATCGTTTCTTTTGCTTTTATTTTGTTATCAATATGTATATGCGATAAGCCGACAAGCCTGTTTCACTTCCTTTTTCATCTTCTTTCTTTCTTTTATCTCTATTTACAAAATCAAATATATACACAGCAACCCACTTTTCCAATTCGATCCTCCTCCACCTTATTTTCCATTATCTTCACTTCCTTCCTCCGCAGCCATACAAACCCAATGCTGTGTACTTGAAGCCATCTCGTGGCCTTTCCCCACCTTAGCCTCGCACCGGCCACCACTTCGCCTACCCTCTTCTCCGCTTGACGACGAACCGCATTCATCTCCTCACCCATCACCGCCCACCTTCGTCGCCGCACTAACCCAGATCTCGGCTCCACCGTCTCCTCCCCTCTCTCTCCTCCGCCTAACCACCCGGCCCATCTCGCCTTGCCGCTACTCGCATTTCTTCACCGCTTCGCCTTCTTTCCCTCTCCGCCATGCCACCTTGCGCCTTCGGCCACACTAGCACCACCTCCCACTCGTAGCCTTGTCGACCACCCATGGTGCAACCGCAGCCATCCCTCCCTGACTTGCGGTGCCTCACCATCGACCTCCCTCTCTTCTCCTCGGTGGGAATTGTGTTCATAAACGGTAAGTTTTATATATAAATATATTATATTTTTGAATAGATTTTTGGAAGAAAATATATGTTTTATATATATTACTTTATATATGGTCTGTGGAGTTTATTTCAAAGTTATATATATTTGGTTCTAATAAAGGCATAACGTACATATTTGTTTGGATTGTAAAAGTTGTTCTGTTTATGAATATGTTCCAGTATATTTTAATTTGCTCAAAGTGTTATATATATATATATATCTTATAAGGTTTATATATGTTAGTCTACACTGTTCTGCTATGTTTAAAGATTTACTTATATATTTATGAGTATGAGATTTGTATTTTAAGTCTTATTTATATATACACATCTAGTATATATATATTTACGTTGTTATGAAATATCAATGCTTACAATACTCAACATTCCTGAACACCTATTTTTAAATATCTCCCAGATAATTACAGTGTCTCATATACTTTTATATAGCATCTTTGTTTCGTATAGGGGTATTGTATAAAATATATATGTATGCGCAAGGGGGTAGTGTTGCTATACTTTTCGGTTATACATACATATATAGTTGTTTCTTTTGAAAAAATGTGTACCTATACTTAAGTATACGTGTATAGATTTGTGTTGGGTACGTTGTATATAACCTGTCCATTTAGAGTTAAGTATAAAGTCTGCTTGTTTTACGTAAGTCTATATGAAATTATGTGTATGAAAATAAGCCGGTCAGTTATATACATTGATTTGTCATTGACATTGAATTTTATTATATAAAGGCTTCCTTTGATTTTGACTATAGTATATAAATGGATGTTTTGATTTGTTAAGCATTACAGATTTTAAATGTATGGATGTTTTGATCTAAAATTTTGTTTTAATATAAATGGATGCTTTAATTTACAAGTATACTGATTTAAAGTTCTGATTTTTAAAGTCCTGTTATATGTAATATTTTAAATGAAGATATACGTTTCGGTTTCAAAGCTTACAATATAATTTTGGGTTTATATATATATATAGTTATATTGATCTTCTATAATTATTTATTTTTAAAATATAGTATATATATCTACCTTTTATATTAAGTTGATCTAACCCGTTCTCATCTATTTCCCATTTATCAGCTTTGTCCGTCGTGCCTGTTTGCTACACTGAATCGTGTCCGTCTAATGTTGTTTTGGAATTCGTGTTTGGATCCACAATTCGCTTCTATTTTCGTTCATATCTCTAACCTCGAAAGGTGAGAAATCACTCACGATTAATGTTCTTTTATTTATTAATTTTGATTTCAATTGAAACGACAATTGAAATATGCTGCTGTTAGTTAATTACACTGTTATATATGCTATTACCTGTATCAGTTCACCTATGACATCTGACACCATTATCTGTTACTTATGCGATGATTATACAAATTTGGTTGATAAATGGTTGTATGATGTTGAAATTGGACGTTAATTGAAAATGTTAAAGTGATAAATAGTATGCAATTGAATTTGTTATAAGATAGTTAACAATTAAAATGGATTTATATGTTGAATTTGATTAGTTAAATATGACCCCTTTTAAATGTTAAATAAATTGACACGTAGAATAGTGTTAACTACACTTTGAACCATTGAATGTATGTTGAATAATTTATGTAGTAGAAAATTGAATAATGAAAGACAAGTGAAGAACCGTATAAATAATTAGTGTAATAATCTTTAGTCTACATGAAATGATAGTGTAGATTCTAGAAATAATTATATTAATTTGCACAAACAACAATGTAAATTAATACGATTATTTTGGGATTATTTGAATTAATTATTGGATTGTTATTGATTGTTGTTATTGTTTGTTTATTTACTTTGACACCATCCCAGTTATCACACTGCAAGTTCCCTTTGTTATGCTTTGATTTTTGAATTGAAATGGAATCGGGTTGAAATGATAAATACCCAAATTAAACTTTGACTTAGGATAGAGAATTGAATAAAAACCGATTGGTCAATAATTTGATTTAAAAATAAAATAAAGATTTTAGTTGGATAATAATAAGGTTTTGAAATGAAGTTGTAATTTG
Source organism: Allium fistulosum (assembly GCA_030737815.1). Taxonomy (NCBI): domain Eukaryota; kingdom Viridiplantae; phylum Streptophyta; class Magnoliopsida; order Asparagales; family Amaryllidaceae; genus Allium; species Allium fistulosum. The sequence goes on along the minus strand of CM060902.1, from coordinate 367,393,226 downwards.
AACTTTTATGGAAGGAAAATGTTAATATTTAATAATCCGAATCAAAATATTAACATAGTAGTTGATGAAAGAATGTAGTTTTAAAATTGGAATTATTAATAATTAAGTTGAAATTATTTAATAATTAAGTTTTGAAATTATTTAATAATTAAATAAAATTGAATTATTTAATAGTTAAATAAAATTGAACCTCTTGAATTAGTGAAATTTAGTTCTTTATTAATTGAGCTTTGAAATTGTAACTAAGTAAATAAATAAGCGAAATTGAATTTCTCTAACAAGAAATAAAAATGTGTTTATTGAAATTAATGTAAGACTTGAAATATAAAGAATTGGATTTGATGAATTTAATTTAATGCAATTTGTAAGTTTTTGATATAATGGAGTTGAACTTAAATAATTGATTTAATAAATTGGAAGTTAAATGGAAATTGTTTTGAAGGATAAATTTACTTAACGAACATTGAATGAAATCGATCAATGAATTTAAATTGATTTGAAAGTTAAATTAAATTAATTTAAATGGTTTCGGGATGAAACTTATATACGAATTTAAATGAATACTTGAATTGTCTTAAATCAAATATTTAATTTGAATTATAAGATTTTGAAACGGTGATTTGGAAGTTTGAAACGTAAGTTATGGATATTTTTTTAGAAAGACAAATGGAATGTTGGTTTACAAATTCTAATTGAAATTGAAATTGATTTGGTTTTGAAATATATTAATCGACCAATCGGTGAAATAATTTCGAAGGTTATTAAAGAGACCGGAATCGGTTAGGGACATACTCACTGTCTAAACCGAATACCACTTTAATAACTATACGCGGAGTATGATTCGGAATGAAGTGGTTGGAATGATGTACGTGATGACTGAAGAAAGAGAACGATAATGGATAGCCTTGACACTTGTGTCAAATTGGAAATGACTAAAACAGGAGCCGTGCCAGGCCAAATGGGGTTGGCTACCTCGAGCGAACACACTTCTTCGAAAACTACTCATTACTTGTTATCGATTAGTACACCCTCAAATTTTGGGAGTGTTGTTTCGCGGTGTTACGATCGCTGCGGCGATGCGTTCTCACCAGACCGGATCAGGCAAACGGTAGTTTCACTACCTTGGGTATTGCCTCATGTGCCTTGTCATACTTGTATCCCTATATACGCGACCACTATGATTTGTTTTGTGTTATACCTATGGAGTACTCCCTGATATCCCACTAGTTTACGGTGGAGTTTACAGTGCTGTATAGACTATAACGCTTATATAAAATGTGTTAAGGGGGATAATGGTAACACATTAACACTATTTTGATATTTTATATTACTGATAGGCATTATCTACTTATCGTACACTACTACATAGTAGATAGTTTAACGGATCCTTAAAGGATGGTTATTCCAAACATCCTTTGAGTTACTTGTATTTCAGTTGCTATTTCACTTGAGTTGGATTTATTGATATAAGAATGTTAATCCTGACTCGAGTGTTTTGTGTTTTGCTTTACGCTCGGGTCAGACTGAGTGTACCAGTATTCAAGACTCACCTTTGGAGTTGGAGCTTCGCTTGGAGGTCCAGCTATCTATCCAGTTTCAGATATCCAGTTGATCCTAGTGATTTATTCTGATATTGTATTTGATTATTGTATCCGAGACATCTGTTGTACCTTATTTAACTCTGATATTTATATAGTAGCTTCATGAACTACTATCTTTTGTGTCCGCTGCATTTATTACTCTGTATCTGTGATCTGTGTTTTATTTATTTACTGTATATACTCAATTTTGCCAAATTGAAATTAACAATTCGGTATTTTGAATTATTCAAGTCCGACATGTGCGGATGTGAATAGTCCAAAATAGCGGGTTGTTACAGTTGGTATCCGAGCTCTGGTTTTAGACAAAACTCAGCATATAAAGTAAATTCAATTACAGAATCACATTCGTTCGAGCTTGAATTCCTTCTTCTTTGACTCGATTCCTTTGAATTTTGGAACATTCCCTGCGGTTCCGAAATTCATTCTTATCCCTCACTATTCGTATTCTTCTGAAATCTGGAGTATCACATAACTCCACTTCGAATGATCTTTATAATGAGTTAGCGGTCCCGTCAATCTCAAATTGATTTGTAAAGGGGTAAAACTCTTTTACGATAGCATCGATTCACCGGAGATTTATATATCCTCGGTTTAGATGCTGACATCTTTGGTTATGCCGAATTCTATCTCTTGAGATCAATGTCGATTTGCCTCGGAATTCTACATTGATCTTATTCTTGAAGTCACGGTTGACCCGGTTAAGGTTGCCCGCGATTTATATAAATTTATCAATCTTCCGACTTTGTTATTAATCATCATATATTTGTTTCGAACTTATCTTCGAATCAAATTTCTCTTTGATTTGAGTCCATCAAATTTGAAACCCTATCCTTATTTTGAAAATTCATTCCAGTATCGTCGAGCAAAGAAATGTATTTGTAAACTAATATATAAATGTTTTAATATATGCTGTGTTGTTTGAGTTGTTGATGTTGATTTGGGTTTCCTATCGATTCGTCTGATCAACGCTATCGATAGGATTTCCAAAGCACTTGAGCAGAGCAAACTGACACAATATTGTTTTCAAATTTGGTAAACAAAATAGTTTTGTATGATTATATTATATATATAAATATAAGTTTTCTGAAATTAAATTGTTAATGATTTTGTTGTCAGAAATGATAATATTTGATTATCATTTATTGTTTTGTAAACCATTGAATATTGCATAATATAAATAAATGAATTTATAAAACTTGGCTATAATTTGATTTGGAATCTGAAATGAATTTAAATCAAGAATTTGAGAATTTAATTTTCGAAAATTTCAAACCTTGGTTTTAAAGGTTTTAAAATGTATATCTAAAGTATTTTCGAATAAAAATCATTTTATAGAAATTTTAGATGTTTAATCAAGTGCTCTTCTCTTTGTCGCTGGAAAATAATTTCGGTGATGACGGCCGCATCATCGACATTCATTTTCGAGTTTCGAAGTGGAGAGACCATCAGTAGCTTGCTACACTTTTGTTTTGAAATGAATTTGATTTGAATTTCTAAAGTATGACTTGATTTAAAAATATTTATATACATATATATTAGTATTTGATTAAGATTTGACTTGGATATATTATATATATATAATTATCTCTTAATGGTTTGAAGTGAATCGGAAATCTAATTCTTGAATTTATGTAAAAGATGATTTCAATTATAAATGAAACCAAAATTTTGAATTAATATTTAAACTTGGGAATTGAATTAGAAATTTACTTGTATAATACTCAGTTGCATTCAAAATATAACTTACCTAAATTGCTTAAAAAGTTAACTATGTAATTGGATAATATATAATATAAATTGTCTTTATAAATAAAATTTGAGTGCGTATAAAAATGTTATACACTTAAAGAGTAATTATAAAATGGTTAATGGAGATAAATAGAATACTAGGTTAGTTGAATAATAAATGGATTAATAAATGAATGGTTGTTTGAAATAAAATTTGTAACAAACAATGATAAATTGAAAATAAACCAAGTTAATGAATTATTTTGAATTTAGAGTCAATTGTTGAATAAATTAATTTAAATTGAAATTTATATGGTTTAAATTAATTGTTTTATTTTGGAATTCAAGTCTATTTTCTTCTGGTGTCTCTATTCTCCTACCTCCTTCCTTTTCGGGGACGAAAAGTTTTGAGTGGAGGAGAGTGTAACGACCCGTAAATTTTCGATAATTTTTATTTGTTTTATTAATATATTTAATTGAAATTTGGTGAAATTTTGAACAATAAAATTTTGAAATATAAATTTGATATTTGGAATGCGTCTAGTTAAACATAGCAACTGGTAAATTTTCGTCCGAAAATATGAAAGTTTATTTCGTGCGTAAATTTACTTCAATTTAATCAGTTAAAAATCGATGAAAATAAAACGTTTTCAAAACCTAAATATTTTTATATAGAAAAATTGCAAACCATCTTCTGAGCAAGACGTCATTTTTCATTTTTCCAAATTCAGACTTCTTTAGCTCCGTCGATCTTATTTTTCTACGTTTTTCTTGCATTTTCCGCTAATAGAAAATTTCGAATTTTTATAATTCAATCGTACCGCTGATATCGGTATACCGTTTTGATCGTCCCGTCGTGCTGATCTTCGTAATATATTCTTTTGTGGGTTTCGGTCATCCGGTATGCGGTGAACATGCAAAAATGGTTAACTGTAACTGTTCGTCTGTTTCGGTCTGGGTGACTTTAAATTTTCCATCCGTTGAGCAACCAATAGACAGTGGTTTTTGTTATGCCTTGGAATTCACGTAATGACTATTGAGTTTTCTTCCCACTGCTCAATGTACATGTGAATTCGTTCTTTTCAAATCTAAACGCACAGCCCAAGCAATATAATAAATTGCTTTGATAACTGCTGAATCTTTGGACAGCCGTTACAAATCCGTCATTTCAATTTATTACAGTGGCCCGTTCTCTGCCCTTTGCACCATTTCCAAAAGCTTACTGTTTCTTTTGCTTTTATTTTGTTATTAATATGTATATGCGATAAGACGACAAGCCTGTTTCACTTCCTTTTTCATCTTCGTTCTTTCTTTTATCTCTATTTACAAAATCAAATATATACACAGCAACCCACTTTTCCAATTCGATCCTCCTCCACCTTATTTTCCATTATCTTCACTTCCTTCCTCCGCAGCCATACAAACCCGATGCCGTGTACTTGAAGCCATCTCGTGGCCTTTCCCCACCTTAGCCTCGCACCGGCCACCACTTCGCCTACCCTCTTCTCCGCCTGACGACGAACCGCGTTCATCTCCTCACCCATCACCGCCCACCTTGGTCGCCGCACTAACCCAGATCTCGGCTCCGCCATCTCCTCCCCTCTCTCTCTCCTCCGCCTAACCACCCAGCCCATATCGCCTTGCCGCTACTCGCATTTCTTCACCGCTTCGCCTTCTTCCCCTTTCCGCCATGCTACCTTGCGCCTTCGGCCACACTAGCACCGCCTCCCACTCGTAGCCTTGTCGACCACCCACGGTGCAACCGCAGCCATCCCTCCCTGACTTGCGGTGCCTCACCACCGACCTCCCTCTCTTCTCCTCGGTGGGAATTGTGTTCATAAACGGTAAGTTTTATATATAAATATATTATATTTTTGAACAGATTTTTGGAAGAAAATATATGTTTTATATATATTACTTTATATATGGTCTGTGGAGTATTTCAAAGTTATATATATTTGGTTCTAATAAAGGCATAACATACATATTTGTTTGGGTTGTAAAAGTTGTTCTGTTTATGAATATGTTCCAGTATATTTTAATTTGCTCAAAGTGTTATATATATATATATATCTTATAAGGTTTATATATGTTAGTCTACACTGTTCTGCTATGTTTAAAGATTTACTTATATATTTATGAGTATGAGATTTATATTTTAAGTCTTATTTATATATACACATCTAGTATATATATATTTACGTTGTTATGAAATATCAATGCTTACAATACTCAAAATTCCTGAACACCTATTTTTAAATATCTCCCAGATAATTACAGTGTCTCAAATACTTTTATATAGCATCTTTGTTTCGTATAGGAGTATTGTATAAAATATATATGTATGCACAAGGGGGTAGTGTTGCTATACTTTTCGGTTATACATACATATATAGTTGTTTCTTTTGAAAAAAATGTGTACCTATACTTAAGTATACGTGTATAGATTTGTGTTGGGTACGTTTTATATAACCTGTCCATTTAGAGTTAAGTATAAAGTCTGCTTGTTTTACGTAAGTCTATATGAAATTATGTGTATGAACATAAGCCGGTTAGTTATATACATTGATTTGTCATTGACATTGAATTTTATTATATAAAGGCTTCCTTTGATTTTGACTATAGTATATAAATGGATGTTTTGATTTGTTAAGCATTACAGATTTTAAATGTATGGATGTTTTGATCTAAAATTTTGTTTTAATATAAATGGATGCTTTAATTTACAAGTATACTGATTTAAAGTTCTGATTTTTAAAGTCCTGTTATATGTAATATTTTAATGAAGATATACGTTTCGGTTTGAAAGCTTACAATATAATTTTGGGTTTATATATATATAGTTATATTGATCTTCTATAATTATTTATTTTTAAAATATAGTATATATATCTACCTTTTATATTAAGTTGATCTAACACGTTCTCATCTATTTCCCATTTATCAGCTTTGTCCGTCATGCCTGTTTGCTACACTGAATCGTGTCCGTCTAACGTTGTTTTGGAATTCATGTTTAGATCCACAATTCGCTTCTATTTTCGTTCATATCTCTAACCTCGAAAGGTGAGCAATCACTCACGATTAATATTCTTTTATTTATTAAAATTGATTTCAATTGAAACGACAATTGAAATATGCTGCTGTTAGTTAATTACACTGTTATATATGTTATTACCTATATCAGTTCACCTGTGACATCTGACATCATTATCTGTTACTTATTCGATGATTAGACAAGTTTGGTTGATAAATGATTGTTGTATGATGTTGAAATTGGACGTTAAATGAAAATGTTAAAGTGATAAATAATATGCAATTGAATTTGTTATAAGATAGTTAACAAATAAAATGGATTTATATGTTGAATTTGATTTGTTAAATATGACCCCTTTTAAATGTTAAATAAATTGACACGTAGAATAGTGTTAACTACACTTTGAACCATTGAATGTATGTTGAATAATTTATGTAGTAGAAAATTGAATAATGAAAGACAAGTGAAGAACCGTATAAATAATTAGTGTAATAATCTTTAGTCTACATGAAATGATAGTGTAGATTCTAGAAATAATTATATTAATTTGCACAAACAACAATGTAAATTAATACGATTATTTCGGGATTATTTGAATTAATTATTGGATTGTTATTGATTGTTGTTATTGTTTGTTTATTTACTTTGACACCATCCCAGTTATCACACCTCAAGTTCCCTTTATTATGCTTTGATTTTTTAATTGAAATGGAATCGGGTTGAAATGATAAATACCCAAATTAAATTTGACTTAGGATAGAGAATTAAATAAAAACCGATTGGTCAATAATTTGATTTAAAAATAAAATAAAGATTTTATTTGGATAATAATAAGGTTTTGAAATGAAGTTGTAATTTGAACTTTTATGGAAGAAAAATGTTAATATTTAATAATCGGAATCAAAATATTAACATAGTAGTTGATGAAAGAATGTAGTTTTAAAATTGGAATTATTAATAATTAAGTTGAAATTATTTAATAATTAAAATTTGAAATTATTTAATAATTAAATAAAATTGAATTATTTAATAGTTAAATAAAATTGAACCTCTTGAATTAGTGAAATTTAGTTCTTTATTAATTGAGCTTTGAAATTGTAACTAAGTAAATAAATAAGCGAAATTGAATTTCTCTAACAAGAAATAAAAATGTGTTTATTGAAATTAATGTAAGACTTGAAATGTAAAGAATTGGATTTGATGAATTTAATTTAATGCAATTTGTAAGTTTTTGATATAATGGAGTTGAACTTAAATAATTGATTTAATAAATTGGAAGTTAAATGGAAATTGTTTTGAAGGATAAATTTACTTAATGAACATTGAATGAAATCGATCAATGAATTTAAATTGATTTGAAAGTTAAATTAAATTAATTTAAATGGTTTTGGGATGAAACTTATATACGAATTTAAATGAATACTTGAATTGCCTTAAATCAAATATTTAATTTGAATTATAAGATTTTGAAATGGTGATTTAGAAGTTTGAAACGTAAGTTATGGAAATTGTTTTAGAAAGACAAATGGAATGTTGGTTTACAAATTCTAATTGAAATTGAAATTGATTTGGTTTTGAAATATATTAATCGACCAATCGGTGAAATAATTTCGAAGTTTATTAAAGAGACCGAAATCGGTTAGGGACATACTCACTGTCTAAACTGAATACCACTTTAATAACTATACACGGAGTATGATCCAGAATGAAGTGGTTGGAATGATGTACGTGATGACTGAAGAAAGAGAACGATAATGGATAGCCTTGACACTTGTGTCAAATTGGAAATGACTAAAACAGGAGCCATGCCGGGCCAAATGGGGTTGGCTACCTCGAGCGAACACACTTCTTCGAACACTACTCATTACTTGTTATCGATTGGTGCACCCTTGAATTTTGGGAGTGTTGTTTCCCGGTGTTGCGATCGCTGCAGCGATGCGTTCTCACCAGTCCGGATCAGGCAAACGGTAGTTTCACTACCTTGGGTATTGCCTCATGTGCCTTGTCATACTTGTATCCCTATATACGCGACCACTACGATTTGTTTTGTGTTATACCCATGGAGTACTCCGTGATATCCCACTAGTTTACGGTGGAGTCTATAGTGTTGTATAGACTATAACGCTTATATAAAATGTGTTAAGGGGGATAATGGTAACGCCTTAACACTATTTTGATATTTTATATTACTGATAGGCATTATCTACTTATCGTACACTACTACATAGTAGATAGTTTAACGGATCCTTAAAGGATGGTTATTCCAAACATCCTTTGAGTTACTTGTATTTCAGTTGCTATTTCACTTGAGTTGGATTTATTGATATAAGAATGTTAATCCTGACTCAAGTGTTTTGTGTTTTGTGTTTTGATTTACGCTCGGGTCAGACTGAGTGTACCAGTATTCGAGACTCACCTTTGGAGTTGGAGCTTCGCTTGGAGGTCCAACTATCTATCCAGTTTCAGATATCCAGTTGATCCTAGTGATGTATTCTGATATTATATTTGATTATTGTATCTGAGACATCTGTTGTACCTATAGTAGCTTCATGAACTACTATCTTTTGTTTCCGCTGCATTTGTTACTCTGTGTCTGTGATCTGTGTTCTATTTATTTACTGTATATACTCAGTTTTGCCAAATTTAAATTAACAATTTGGTATTTTGAATTATTCAAGTCCGACATGTGCGGATGCGAATAGTCCAAAATAGCAGGTCGTTACAACATTCAACCTCTTAGAAGAGTCGGGGTAGCTCTAGCCAGGGTGGCTCCTATGGTGGAATGAATGGTCATTTCGTCGATGATGTTGTTCAAGAAAAAAGATAAATTAGTGATAGATAGATCTAAGGAGGTAACCACTAAAATAAGTTAATCATAACTTTTAGATCGACACCCAAACAAGAGACCAGGTGGTGTTTGTAGTAAGATTGATGATCGTATGACATGATTCATAATTGAATATTAAATATAGGATATACTTAATCTAAAATTGACAAATATAAATATAAAATGGTTCATAATTGAATGAAAACATATAGAGTATACTTATGAATTGAAAGTGATGCAAATGTATGCTAATGATGTGATGCTTGTTTACATGATAAGATGTAATTTCTATGATGTTTAAGTGAGGTTACAACACATTCTGTGCTTTAGCGACATGGTCTCGTTATTTGTTGTTTAGGGTAATGTTTTAATGATATCAGGCTTTATGTCTAACCAGCGATTTTATTATTTCACATAAATCATGAGTACTTACCAGAGTAGGTTGAGTTTATGGTTTAGAGAGGTAACCTTTAAAAAGAAGAAAATGACTCCGAGGACGAATCATGAGACTTATTTAGTAATAAAAGCAATTGTGGAAATTCTTCTGTGTAAAGCAAGAAATCATAATTGGTTAAGTGTCGTGTCACATCTTCATATGTCGGGGATGATACTATAGTTATTATTATATTTATCGCTACGTGGGAATGAGATAGGTTAATGATGATATAACGAATTATGTAAAACCGATGTCACAAAAGTATGTAGCTGCTCTATTTACTTAAAATTGTTAAAAAAAACTGATCTCAATTTGTTTCTTGAAAATAATCATGCTGATGACTGCAACATTATCAACGTTAATTTTCGAGTCTCGAAGTAGGGGACGTTATAGACTCCCTATGGCCTTAATCATCAAAGCACCCTAGCACACTTGTTTTGGTTGCATAACATACTCGATCCACACTCTAGTTATTCATTTAGGTTGGCTCTATATCCCATTTTCCTTAGTAGGTGTTGTTCACCCATGTCAACTTCTCTTATCCTCGATTTTCTCATTTCGTCCCTCAGATGCTCATTCATCGTTTCGTCAACCCAAAATTCAAAATTCTCAGAAATGTTCACAGCATTTTCAATTATGTAGGCCTTGAAATTTCAACCCTAATGGTCCATGTTGCATTGAATTTTGATTAGTATGAAGAAGTTATGGCTTTTGGAAATTATGTTTGGTATTTAAATGACCTTGGGTTTGCTTCAGGGTTTCCAAAGGTTTGTCCAAGATTTTTCATGCTCTCTACCCTAAATCATGGCTTAGGTAAAAGTCATTTTAGTACTTGGAAATCCTTGAACCAACTCAAGTACTGACCCGAAGCAAGCTTCGGTCGGCATCATACCGTTTATGTGGTCATATATTTTTCTATATTGAATCATTTTTGACTCGTGACTTGCCCCGAGTATTCTTGCCTCTGGCCTTGAGCAAGCCTTAGGTCAGCCTTAGGTATGCATCTAATTTTCCAATTTTATTGCCAAAACTTCATTTTTTTACTTTCTTTGCCTTATGCGTGCCCGCTTGCCAATTTTTCAAACTTTTCCGAACTCCACATAAGAAATCCATATACTGAACAAATGTTTTCCAACACTCGATAAGACGTTCCAAGCCTTAGATAATCATTTAAGCATATGCATGTAATACAAACTACACAATATCAAATATATCAAGTCATTGAAACGATTCAACAAACAACATAATCACATATACAAGAAAATTTGATTGTAATGCACATTATAGTTCATACTAAATCACCAAAGGATCAACTTAAAGGTATTTAAAAATATGGACAGTGAAATAATAATTATATATTTTAATTTATAAGGGATCAATTAATCTAAAATGTAAAATACACAATACACTAGTAAGGATATGAATCACTCGCCAAATCTAAGCTTTAACCTTTTTAAAACTCCTTAAACCAATCAAATAAACTATAAACTGCGAAAAAAACCTCTAATCAGACCCAATTAAATTGGTTTGATGATTACTCTAAAGTACGTTTGTAACAACCCAAAATTTGAGCTGTAATAATTAATTAATGAATTAAATAAATAATAAAATAAGTTTGGTAAATTATCAAAATTGAGCCACCGGAGTTGCACCATTGTATCCGTGATAATTTTCTGGTCAATTTCCATATATAATTTGTCAAAATACGAGTCAGTTTGGAGAAGATATGAGAGAAATACGAAATCAGAATTAAAAAAAATAAAATAAAAGGGGCCAGGTCGACCCAAGCCCAAGCCAGGTCGACCCTAGGGTCGACGCCAAAGGCCATAGGCCGACCTATAGGTCAACACTTAGGTCGACCCGCCTTTGTATTTGGACGTGGAAACGTTCAGTTTCAAGCGATGGCGTGTTTTGCAATTTTTCTCAAATCCTGTGCGTTCGTGCTTCCATCCGACGGTTCCTAGTGAGCCTATCCCATGGTTGCACCAGATTTAATCTTCAAATCCAACGTCTGAGATCCCTAAGTCACACTATAAATAGAACCCTAGGCTTATCCATTTTTCTCATTCAGATTTTCTCCTATTTGGGTTCATTGCCAGGGGCTGGACCCTAAATAGAAAAAATTTCTAAGGAGGAAATCTTTTTGATAAAAATATTCTACGCTCTAGGAGTGGATCAAGGAAGACTAAGGACTACAGCTAAGGACCACAGGTGAGTGTTTTGTAGTTATTATATATTTTTAAGCAATTTAAAATAATAGGGTTCTCAATAGTTGTAGTTTATCTACAATTTTGAGACAGTTTTTATATAAGTTATTTACAGTTAACTCTTAAGTAAATTTCAGAAGTTCTTTTCAGTCTATTATATTTTGTTTTTTTTATTTAGCTATTTTGTTCAGTTATTTACAGTTATTTACAATTATTCACATTTATTTACATTTGTTTCAAGTTGGAATTTAGCCTATAAATGTTAGTTTCTTTTTATTCCTTTTTACACGAATAGAATAATAAAAAAGAAGAATTTGCTAATATGGATTAAAATAGAAAAACCATTAAACTTACAGAAATCAAATGTAAAATAAGAAGAACTGCAATAAAATAGAGATGGACTGAAATAGGCAAATTTAAGATATTTGCAAGCATAATTATAACAAGTGATTATAACTAAAAAGAGAAAATAGAAGAGTAACAGAAGAGGCTTATTTTATAACTTAGATCATGGATTAAGTTAATAAGCAAAGAACAGTTATAACACATAGGTTATAATTAAAAAGAAAGAAATAACAGAAGAGGCTTATTTTAAAACTTAGATCAAGTAAGAAAATATAGTAGAAATAACAGAAGAGACTTATTTTAAAACTTACACTAAGTTAAAGCAAACATAGAAGAAGGGCCCGTACCAACATCATTCCCTTTCAGTCAGGAATTGATGGTCTCACAATAGTTAGGTGAGGGTGGGACACGCTTATGCTGATTAGGGTAAATAAGTGGCCAATAGTTAGAGGCTCAAATCTGGGGATTTAGGCAAGGGGCGCAAACTAGAATTTGTTTGTTAGGACCAGTACTGGTAGCATTCCCTTTCAGGTCTAGGACTGATGGTCTTACAATGCTTAGGTGAGGCTGGGCAGCATTCCCTTTCAGGACTAGGACTGATGGTCTCACAACAGATTAGGTGAGGCTGGGCACACTTATGCTGATTAGGGTAAATAAGAGGTCACAAGAGGGGGCGACAGTTAGTGTGTACCGACGATGACCGAGTATGTGGCATCGATTAGGGTAAATAATTTGCTACTGCGTTCCAAACGGTAAACATGTGTCTTTTGTTGTGGGACCAACAGGATTGGATCGGCTCATAGTGGCACAACAGAGATAGAAGGCCGATCAATTGGTAGAATTAGGATTTCAGCCTAATTAAAATAGGATTAGGGTTTCATCCTAATCACAGCAGTTTAAGACAAGTGCAAACAATCGAAACAATCGAAACATTCCAAGCAAACAGTTAAACAGTATTTTATCCCAGTTTTATCTTTTCTGTATTTTCCTTTCATACTAGAACTATTACATAGTCTATTATCTTTATCTTGCTTAGAAATACTAGTAATTACTTCCACTCACCAGACTTATTATCTGACCCACTCCTCAATTCTCCCCTTTTCCTCCCATAGGCCAGTAGAGGCAAGAACAGTAGATTCAGATCGCTTGAGATATTCCCGGAGTTCTTTATGTATTCTTCTTCTTTTCAGTTTTCTTTTGACTTTGGATGTACTATTACGTTATGAGAGGGATGATTTTTATTGTTTATGTACTCTAATGATGTGACCGAGATTGTATTTTTCATAAGACATGTGTATTTGGTTTTTAAGACATATTCTATTTTACAGACTTATTAATGAAGTTTAATTCTGTATACTAAGGGGTGTGGGGTGTTTCACTTGGTATCAGAGTCTAAGGTTACAGTATTTCTAAACTTGTTTTAAAAGTAAGGTATTTTTTCAAAAGTTACCTATCTTTAAAAGTATTTTTAGAAAGAAACTCTTAGAAATAGTTTTCGAGTATAAGAGAGTTTTTATAAAAATCCCCTCAAAGTCCAGTTCAACCTTCTTTTGATTCTTTCGAGCCTAAAATTTCTTTCCTTTGCATAGAATGGTGGACGCTCGAAATCTTCCAGAGGGTTTCCAAGTCCGCTGCATTTATTACTCTGTATCTGTGATCTGTGTTTTATTTATTTTCTGTATATACTCAGTTTTGCCAAATTTAAATTAACAATTCGGTATTTTGAATTATTCAAGTCCGACATGTGCGGATGTGAATAGTCCAAAATAGCGGGTTGTTACAGTTGGTATCCGAGCTCTGGTTTTAGACAAAACTCAGCATATAAAGTAAATTCAATTACAGAATCACATTCGTTTGAGCTTGAATTCCTTCTTCTTTGACTCGATTCCTTTGAATTTTGGAACATTCCCTGCGGTTCCGAAATTCATTCTTATCCCTCACTATTCGTATTCTTCTGAATTCTGGAGTATCACATAACTCCACTTCGAATGATCTTTATAATGAGTTAGCGGTCCCGCCAATCTCAAATTGATTTGTAAAGGGGTAAAACTCTTTTACGATAGCATCGATTCACCGGAGATTTATATATCCTCGGTTTAGATGCTGACATCTTTGGTTATGCCGAATTCTATCTCTTGAGATCAATGTCGATTTGCCTCGGAATTCTACATTGATCTTATTCTTGAAGTCACGGTTGACCCGGTTAAGGTTGCCCGCGATTTATATAAATCTATCAATCTTCCGACTTTGTTATTAATCATCATATCTTTGTTTCGAACTTATCTTCGAATCAAATTTCTCTTTGATTTGAGTCCATCAAATTTGAAACCCTATCCTTATTTTTAAAATTCATTCCAGTATCGTCGAGCAAAGAAATGTATTTGTAAACTAATATATAAATGTTTTAATATATGCTGTGTTGTTTGAGTTGTTGATGTTGATTTGGGTTTCCTATCGATTCGTCTGATCAATGCTATCGATAGGATTTCCAAAGCACTTGAGCAGAGCAAACTGACACAATATTGTTTTCAAATTTGGTAAACAAAATAGTTTTGTATGATTATATTATATATATAAATATAAGTTTTCCGAAATTAAATTGTTAATGATTTTGTTGTCAGAAATGATAATATTTGATTATCATTTATTGTTTTGTAAACCATTGAATATTGCATAATATAAATAAATGAATTTATAAAACTTGGCTATAATTTGATTTGGAATCTGAAATGAATTTAAATCAAGAATTTGAGAATTTAATTTTCGAAAATTTCAAACCTTGGTTTTAAAGGTTTTAAAATGTATATCTAAAGTATTTTCGAATAAAAATCATTTTATAGAAATTTTAGATGTTTAATCAAGTGCTCTTCTCTTTGTCGCTGGAAAATAATTTCGGTGATGACGGCCGCATCATCGACATTCATTTTCGAGTTTCGAAGTGGAGAGACCATCAGTAGCTTGCTACACTTTTGTTTTGAAATGAATTTGATTTGAATTTCTAAAGTATGACTTGATTTAAAAATATTTATATACATATATATATTAGTATTTGATTAAGATTTGACTTGGATATATTATATATATATAATTATCTCTTAATGGTTTGAAGTGAATCGGAAATCTAATTCTTGAATTTATGTAAAAGATGATTTCAATTATAAATGAAACCAAAATTTTGAATTAATATTTAAACTTGGGAATTGAATTAGAAATTTACTTGTATAATACTCAATTGCATTCAAAATATAACTTACCTATATTGCTTAAAAAGTTAACTATGTAATTGGATAGTATACAATATAAATTGTCTTTATAAATAAAATTTGAGTGCGTATAAAAATGTTATACACTTAAAGAGTAATTATAAAATGGTTAATGGAGATAAATAGAATACTAGGTTAGTTGAATAATAAATGGATTAATAAATGAATGGTTGTTTGAAATAAAATTTGTAACAAACAATGATAAATTGAAAATAAACCAAGTTAATGAATTATTTTGAATTTAGAGTCAATTGTTGAATAAATTAATTTAAATTGAAATTTATATGGTTTAAATTAATTGTTTTATTTTGGAATTCAAGTCTATTTTCTTCTGGTTTCTCTATTCTCCTACCTCCTTCCTTTTCGGGGACGAAAAGTTTTGAGTGGGGGAGAGTGTAACGACCCGTAAATTTTCGATAATTTTTATTTGTTTTATTAATATATTTAATTGAAATTTGGTGAAATTTTGAACAATAAAATTTTGAAATATAAATTTGATATTTGGAATGCGTCTAGTTAAACATAGCAACTGGTAAATTTTCGTCCGAAAATATGAAAGTTTATTTCGTGCGTAAATTTACTTCAATTTAATCAGTTAAAAATCGATGAAAATAAAACCTTTTCAAAACCTAAATATTTTTATATAGAAAAATTGCAAACCATCTTCTGAGCAAGACGTCATTTTTCATTTTTCCAAATTCAGACTTCTTTAGCTCCGTCGATCTTATTTTTCTACGTTTTTCTTGCATTTTCCGCTAATAGAAAATTTCGAATTTTTATAATTCAATCGTACCGCTGATATCGGTATACCGTTTTGATCGTCCCGTCGTGCTGATCTTCGTAATATATTCTTTTGTGGGTTTCGGTCATCCGGTATGCGGTGAACATGCAAAAATGGTTAACTGTAACTGTTCGTCTGTTTCGGTCTGGGTGACTTTAAATTTTCCATCCGTTGAGCAACCAATAGACAGTGGTTTTTGTTATGCCTTGGAATTCACGTAATGACTATTGAGTTTTCTTCCCACTGCTCAATGTACATGTGAATTCGTTCTTTTCAAATCTAAACGCACAGCCCAAGCAATATAATAAACTGCTTTGATAACTGTTGAATCTTTGGACAGCTGTTACAAATCCGTCATTTCAATTTATTACAGTGGCCCGTTCTCTGCCCTTTGCACCGTTTCCAAAAGCTTACTGTTTCTTTTGCTTTTATTTTGTTATTAATATGTATATGCGATAATACGACAAGCCTGTTTCACTTCCTTTTTCATCTTCGTTCTTTCTTTTATCTCTATTTACAAAATCAAATATATACACAGCAACCCACTTTTCCAATTCGATCCTCCTCCACCTTATTTTCCATTATCTTCACTTCCTTCCTCCGCAGCCATACAAACCCGATGCCGTGTACTTGAAGCCATCTCGTGGCCTTTCCCCACCTTAGCCTCGCACCGGCCACCACTTCGCCTACCCTCTTCTCCGCCTGACGACGAACCGCGTTCATCTCCTCACCCATCACCGCCCACCTTGGTCGCCGCACTAACCCAGATCTCGGCTCCGCCAACTCCTCCCCTCTCTCTCTCCTCCGCCTAACCACCCAGCCCATATCGCCTTGCCGCTACTCGCATTTCTTCACCGCTTCGCCTTCTTCCCCTTTCCGCCATGCTACCTTGCGCCTTCGGCCACACTAGCACCGCCTCCCACTCGTAGCCTTGTCGACCACCCACGGTGCAACCGCAGCCATCCCTCCCTGACTTGCGGTGCCTCACCACCGACCTCCCTCTCTTCTCCTCGGTGGGAATTGTGTTCATAAACGGTAAGTTTTATATATAAATATATTATATTTTTGAACAGATTTTTGGAAGAAAATATATGTTTTATATATATTACTTTATATATGGTCTGTGGAGTATTTCAAAGTTATATATATTTGGTTCTAATAAAGGCATAACATACATATTTGTTTGGGTTGTAAAAGTTGTTCTGTTTATGAATATGTTCCAGTATATTTTAATTTGCTCAAAGTGTTATATATATATATATATCTTATAAGGTTTATATATGTTAGTCTACACTGTTCTGCTATGTTTAAAGATTTACTTATATATTTATGAGTATGAGATTTATATTTTAAGTCTTATTTATATATACACATCTAGTATATATATATTTACGTTGTTATGAAATATCAATGCTTACAATACTCAAAATTCCTGAACACCTATTTTTAAATAACTCCCAGATAATTACAGTGTCTCAAATACTTTTATATAGCATCTTTGTTTCGTATAGGAGTATTGTATAAAATATATATGTATGCACAAGGGGGTAGTGTTGCTATACTTTTCGGTTATACATACATATATAGTTGTTTCTTTTGAAAAAAATGTGTACCTATACTTAAGTATACGTGTATAGATTTGTGTTGGGTACGTTTTATATAACCTGTCCATTTAGAGTTAAGTATAAAGTCTGCTTGTTTTACGTAAGTCTATATGAAATTATGTGTATGAACATAAGCCGGTCAGTTATATACATTGATTTGTCATTGACATTGAATTTTATTATATAAAGGCTTCCTTTGATTTTGACTATAGTATATAAATGGATGTTTTGATTTGTTAAGCATTACAGATTTTAAATGTATGGATGTTTTGATCTAAAATTTTGTTTTAATATAAATGGATGCTTTAATTTACAAGTATACTGATTTAAAGTTCTGATTTTTAAAGTCCTGTTATATGTAATATTTTAATGAAGATATACATTTCGGTTTGAAAGCTTACAATATAATTTTGGGTTTATATATATATAGTTATATTGATCTTCTATAATTATTTATTTTTAAAATATAGTATATATATCTACCTTTTATATTAAGTTGATCTAACACGTTCTCATCTATTTCCCATTTATCAGCTTTGTCCGTCGTGCCTGTTTGCTACACTGAATCGTGTCCGTCTAACATTGTTTTGGAATTCATGTTTGGATCCACAATTCGCTTCTATTTTCGTTCATATCTCTAACCTCGAAAGGTGAGCAATCACTCACGATTAATATTCTTTTATTTATTAAAATTGATTTCAATTGAAACGACAATTGAAATATGCTGCTGTTAGTTAATTACACTGTTATATATGTTATTACCTATATCAGTTCACCTGTGACATCTGACATCATTATCTGTTACTTATTCGATGATTATACAAGTTTGGTTGATAAATGATTGTTGTATGATGTTGAAATTGGACGTTAATTGAAAATGTTAAAGTGATAAATAATATGCAATTGAATTTGTTATAAGATAGTTAACAATTAAAATGGATTTATATGTTGAATTTGATTAGTTAAATATGACCCCTTTTAAATGTTAAATAAATTGACACGTAGAATAGTGTTAACTACACTTTGAACCATTGAATGTATGTTGAATAATTTATGTAGTAGAAAATTGAATAATGAAAGACAAGTGAAGAACCGTATAAATAATTAGTGTAATAATCTTTAGTCTACATGAAATGATAGTGTAGATTCTAGAAATAATTATATTAATTTGCACAAACAATAATGTAAATTAATACGATTATATCGGGATTATTTGAATTAATTATTGGATTGTTATTGATTGTTGTTATTGTTTGTTTATTTACTTTGACACCATCCCAGTTATCACACTTCAAGTTCCCTTTATTATGCTTTGATTTTTTAATTGAAATGGAATCGGGTTGAAATGATAAATACCCAAATTAAATTTGACTTAGGATAGAGAATTAAATAAAAACCGATTGGTCAATAATTTGATTTAAAAATAAAATAAAGATTTTATTTGGATAATAATAAGTTTTGAAATGAAGTTGTAATTTGAACTTTTATGGAAGAAAAATGTTAATATTTAATAATCGGAATCAAAATATTAACATAGTAGTTGATGAAAGAATGTAGTTTTAAAATTGGAATTATTAATAATTAAGTTGAAATTATTTAATAATTAAAATTTGAAATTATTTAATAATTAAATAAAATTGAATTATTTAATAGTTAAATAAAATTGAACCTCTTGAATTAGTGAAATTTAGTTCTTTATTAATTGAGCTTTGAAATTGTAACTAAGTAAATAAATAAGCGAAATTGAATTTCTCTAACAAGAAATAAAAATGTGTTTATTGAAATTAATGTAAGACTTGAAATGTAAAGAATTGGATTTGATGAATTTAATTTAATGCAATTTGTAAGTTTTTGATATAATGGAGTTGAACTTAAATAATTGATTTAATAAATTGGAAGTTAAATGGAAATTGTTTTGAAGGATAAATTTACTTAATGAACATTGAATGAAATCGATCAATGAATTTAAATTGATTTGAAAGTTAAATTAAATTAATTTAAATGGTTTTGGGATGAAACTTATATACGAATTTAAATGTATACTTGTATTGCCTTAAATCAAATATTTAATTTGAATTATAAGATTTTGAAATGGTGATTTGGAAGTTTGAAACGTAAGTTATGGAAATTGTTTTAGAAAGACAAATGGAATGTTGGTTTACAAATTCTAATTGAAATTGAAATTGATTTGGTTTTGAAATATATTAATCGACCAATCGGTGAAATAATTTCGAAGTTTATTAAAGAGACCGAAATCGGTTAGGGACATACTCACTGTCTAAACTGAATACCACTTTAATAACTATACACGGAGTATGATCCAGAATGAAGTGGTTGGAATGATGTACGTGATGACTGAAGAAAGAGAACGATAATGGATAGCCTTGACACTTGTGTCAAATTGGAAATGACTAAAACAGGAGCCATGCCGGGCCAAATGGGGTTGGCTACCTCGAGCGAACACACTTCTTCGAAAACTACTCATTACTTGTTATCGATTGGTGCACCCTTGAATTTTGGGAGTGTTGTTTCCCGGTGTTGCGATCGCTGCGGCGATGCGTTCTCACCAGTCCGGATCAGGCAAACGGTAGTTTCACTACCTTGGGTATTGCCTCATGTGCCTTGTCATACTTGTATCCCTATATACGCGACCACTACGATTTGTTTTGTGTTATACCCATGGAGTACTCCGTGATATCCCACTAGTTTACGGTGGAGTCTATAGTGTTGTATAGACTATAACGCTTATATAAAATGTGTTAAGGGGGATAATGGTAACGCCTTAACACTATTTTGATATTTTATATTACTGATAGGCATTATCTACTTATCGTACACTACTACATAGTAGATAGTTTAACGGATCCTTAAAGGATGGTTATTCCAAACATCCTTTGAGTTACTTGTATTTCAGTTGCTATTTCACTTGAGTTGGATTTATTGATATAAGAATGTTAATCCTGACTCAAGTATTTTGTGTTTTGTGTTTTGCTTTACGCTCGGGTCAGACTGAGTGTACCAATATTCGAGACTCACCTTTGGAGTTGGAGCTTCGCTTGGAGGTCCAACTATCTATCCAGTTTCAGATATCCAGTTGATCCTAGTGATGTATTCTGATATTGTATTTGATTATTGTATCTGAGACATCTGTTGTACCTATAGTAGCTTCATGAACTACTATCTTTTGTTTCCGCTGCATTTGTTACTCTGTGTCTGTGATCTGTGTTCTATTTATTTACTGTATATACTCAGTTTTGCCAAATTTAAATTAACAATTTGGTATTTTGAATTATTCAAGTCCGACATGTGCGGATGCGAATAGTCCAAAATAGCGGGTCGTTACAACATTCAACCTCTTAGAAGAGTCGGGGTAGCTCTAGCCAGGGTGGCTCCTATGGTGGAATGAATGGTCATTTCGTCGATGATGTTGTTCAAGAAAAAAAATAAATTAGTGATAGATAGATCTAAGGAGGTAACCACTAAAATAAGTTAATCATAACTTTTAGATCGACACCCAAACAAGAGACCAGGTGGTGTTTGTAGTAAGATTGATGATCGTATGACATGATTCATAATTGAATATTAAATATAGGATATACTTAATCTAAAATTGACAAATATAAATATAAAATGGTTCATAATTGAATGAAAACATATAGAGTATACTTATGAATTGAAAGTGATGCAAATGTATGCTAATGATGTGATGCTTGTTTACATGATAAGATGTAATTTCTATGATGTTTAAGTGAGGTTACAACACATTCTGTGCTTTAGCGACATGGTCTCGTTATTTGTTGTTTAGGGTAATGTTTTAATGATATCAGGCTTTATGTCTAACCAGCGATTTTATTATTTCACATAAATCATGAGTACTTACCAGAGTAGGTTGAGTTTATGGTTTAGAGAGGTAACCTTTAAAAAGAAGAAAATGACTCCGAGGACGAATCATGAGACTTATTTAGTAATAAAAGCAATTGTGGAAATTCTTCTGTGTAAAGCAAGAAATCATAATTGGTTAAGTGTCGTGTCACATCTTCATATGTCGGGGATGATACTATAGTTATTATTATATTTATCGCTACGTGGGAATGAGATAGGTTAATGATGATATAACGAATTATGTAAAACCGATGTCACAAAAGTATGTAGCTGCTCTATTTACTTAAAATTGTTAAAAAAAACTGATCTCAATTTGTTTCTTGAAAATAATCATGCTGATGACTGCAACATTATCAACGTTAATTTTCGAGTCTCGAAGTAGGGGACGTTATAGACTCCCTATGGCCTTAATCATCAAAGCACCCTAGCACACTTGTTTTGGTTGCATAACATACTCGATCCACACTCTAGTTATTCATTTAGGTTGGCTCTATATCCCATTTTCCTTAGTAGGTGTTGTTCACCCATGTCAACTTCTCTTATCCTCGATTTTCTCATTTCGTCCCTCAGATGCTCATTCATCGTTTCGTCAACCCAAAATTCAAAATTCTCAGAAATGTTCACAGCATTTTCAATTATGTAGGCCTTGAAATTTCAACCCTAATGGTCCATGTTGCATTGAATTTTGATTAGTATGAAGAAGTTATGGCTTTTGGAAATTATGTTTGGTATTTAAATGACCTTGGGTTTGCTTCAGGGTTTCCAAAGGTTTGTCCAAGATTTTTCATGCTCTCTACCCTAAATCATGGCTTAGGTAAAAGTCATTTTAGTACTTGGAAATCCTTGAACCAACTCAAGTACTGACCCGAAGCAAGCTTTGGTCGGCATCATACCGTTTATGTGGTCATATATTTTTCTATATTGAATCATTTTTGACTCGTGACTTGCCCCGAGTATTCTTGCCTCTGGCCTTGAGCAAGCCTTAGGTCAGCCTTAGGTATGCATCTAATTTTCCAATTTTATTGCCAAAACTTCATTTTTTTACTTTCTTTGCCTTATGCGTGCCCGCTTGCCAATTTTTCAAACTTTTCCGAACTCCACATAAGAAATCCATATACTGAACAAATGTTTTCCAACACTCGAGAAGACGTTCCAAGCCTTAGATAATCATTTAAGCATATGCATGTAATACAAACTACATAATATCAAATATATCAAGTCATTGAAACGATTCAACAAACAACATAATCACATATACAAGAAAATTTGATTGTAATGCACATTATAGTTCATACTAAATCAGCAAAGGATCAACTTAAAGGTATTTAAAAATATGGACAGTGAAATAATAATTATATATTTTAATTTATAAGGGATCAATTAATCTAAAATGTAAAATACACAATACACTAGTAAGGATATGAATCACTCGCCAAATCTAAGCTTTAACCTTTTTAAAACTCCTTAAACCAATCAAATAAACTATAAACTGCGAAAAAAACCTCTAATCAGACCCAATTAAATTGGTTTGATGATTACTCTAAAGTACGTTTGTAACAACCCAAAATTTGAGTTGTAATAATTAATTAATGAATTAAATAAATAATAAAATAAGTTTGGTAAATTATCAAAATTGAGCCACCGGAGTTGCACCATTGTATCCGTGATAATTTTCTGATCAATTTCCATATATAATTTGTCAAAATACGAGTCAGTTTGGAGAAGATATGAGAGAAATACGAAATCAGAATTAAAAAAAATAAAATAAAAGGGGCCAGGTCGACCCAAGCCCAAGCCAGGTCGACCCTAGGGTCGACGCCAAAGGCCATAGGCCGACCTATAGGTCAACACTTAGGTCGACCCGCCTTTGTATTTGGACGTGGAAACGTTCAGTTTCAAGCGATGGCGTGTTTTGCAATTTTTCTCAAATCCTGTGCGTTCGTGCTTCCATCCGACGGTTCCTAGTGAGCCTATCCCGTGGTTGCACCAGATTTAATCTTCAAATCCAACGTCTGAGATCCCTAAGTCACACTATAAATAGAACCCTAGGCTTATCCATTTTTCTCATTCAGATTTTCTCCTATTTGGGTTCATTGCCAGGGGCTGGACCCTAAATAGAAAAAATTTCTAAGGAGGAAATCTTTTTGATAAAAATATTCTACGCTCTAGGAGTGGATCAAGGAAGACTAAGGACTACAGCTAAGGACCACAGGTGAGTGTTTTGTAATTATTTTATATTTTTAAGCAATTTAAAATAATAGGGTTCTCAATAGTTGTAGTTTATCTACAATTTTGAGACAGTTTTTATATAAGTTATTTACAGTTAACTCTTAAGTAAATTTCAGAAGTTCTTTTCAGTCTATTATATTCAGTTTTTTTTATTTAGCTATTTTATTCAGTTATTTACAGTTATTTACAATTATTCACATTTATTTACATTTGTTTCAAGTTGGAATTTAGCATATAAATGTTAGTTTCTTTTTATTCCTTTTTACGCGAATAGAATAATAAAAAAGAAGAATTTGCTAATATGGATTAAAATAGAAAAACCATTAAACTTACAGAAATCAAATGTAAAATAAGAAGAACTGCAATAAAATAGAGATGGACTGAAATAGGCAAATTTAAGATATTTGCAAGCATAATTATAACAAGTGATTATAACTAAAAAGAGAAAATAGAAGAGTAACAGAAGAGGCTTATTTTATAACTTAGATCATGGATTAAGTTAATAAGCAAAGAACAGTTATAACACATATGTTATAATTAAAAAGAAAGAAATAACTGAAGAGGCTTATTTTAAAACTTAGATCAAGTAAGAAAATATAGTAGAAATAACAGAAGAGACTTATTTTAAAACTTACACTAAGTTAAAGCAAACATAGAAGAAGGGCCCGTACCAACATCATTCCCTTTCAGTCAGGAATTGATGGTCTCACAATAGTTAGGTGAGGGTGGGACACGCTTATGCTGATTAGGGTAAATAAGTGGCCAATAGTTAGAGGCTCAAATCTGGGGATTTAGGCAAGGGGCGCAAACTAGAATTTGTTTGTTAGGACCAATACCGGTAGCATTCCCTTTCAGGTCTAGGACTGATGGTCTTACAATGCTTAGGTGAGGCTGGGCAGCATTCCCTTTCAGGACTAGGACTGATGGTCTCACAACAGATTAGGTGAGGCTGGGCACACTTATGCTGATTAGGGTAAATAAGAGGTCACAAGAGGGGGCGACAGTTAGTGTGTACCGACGATGACCGAGTATGTGGCATCGATTAGGGTAAATAATTTGCTACTGCGTTCCAAACGGTAAACATGTGTCTTTTGTTGTGGGACCAACAGGATTGGATCGGCTCATAGTGGCACAATAGAGATAGAAGGCCGATCAATTGGTAGAATTAGGATTTCAGCCTAATTAAAATAGGATTAGGGTTTCATCCTAATCACAGCAGTTTAAGACAAGTGCAAACAATCGAAACAATCCAAGCAAACAGTTAAACAGTATTTTATCCCAGTTTTATCTTTTCTGTATTTTCCTTTCATACTAGAACTATTACATAGTCTATTATCTTTATCTTGCTTAGAAATACTAGTAATTACTTCCACTCACCAGACTTATTATCTGACCCACTCCTCAATTCTCCCCTTTTCCTCCCATAGGCCAGCAGAGGCAAGAACAGTAGATTCAGATCGCTTGAGATATTCTCAGAGTTCTTCATGTATTCTTCTTCTTTTCAGTTTTCTTTTGACTTTGGATGTACTATTACGTTATGAGAGGGATGATTTTTATTGTTTATGTACTCTAATGATGTGACCGAGATTATATTTTTCATAAGACATGTGTATTTGGTTTTTAAGACATATTCTATTTTACAGACTTATTAATGAAGTTTAATTCTGTATACTAAGGGGTGTGGGGTGTTTCACTTGGTATCAGAGTCTAAGGTTACAGTATTTCTAAACTTGTTTTAAAAGTAAGGTATTTTTTCAAAAGTTACCTATCTTTAAAAGTATTTTTAGAAAGAAACTCTTAGAAATAGTTTTCGAGTATAAGAGAGTTTTTATAAAAATCCCCTCAAAGTCCAGTTCAACCTTCTTTTGATTCTTTCGAGCCTAAAATTTCTTTCCTTTGCATAGAATGGTGGACGCTCGAAATCTTCCAGAGGGTTTCCAAGTCCCTGGCTGGTTCCATAGATACCTCCAAGCTACTGCACCAGAGGTGCAAGGGCAAGCGCCCAATGCAGCACTGGTAGGTGGAGATCCCGTTAATCCACCTGCAGCAGCCAATTTTTCTAAGCTATGCAAGGACTTCGCTAATCTAGGAGGCAAGACATTTTCTGGTATGGAGGATTTCGTAGAGGCACGAGCTTGGTTGAGGAATATGGAGCGGATATTTGGGCTGTTAGGATTGGAGGACCGATAGAGAGTTCAGCTTGCATCTTGGCAGCTGAAGGGAGAAGCTTCTTACTGGTGGGAGATCATGGAGATGGAAGGAAGAGACATTGGTCGGTTTGGATTTTGATAAAGGTTTGAGAGAAATTTCTTGTCACAAGCCGAGGAAAGCATGCAGTTAGAGAAGTTCAATAGTCCGAAGCAAGGGAGTCTTCCGGTGAAGGAGTATATAAATCAGTTTAATGAGTTGTCGCGGTTTGGGATGGAGCTTGTTAATACACCGCATAAGAAGGCCATCAAGTTTGCTAAGGGTTTGAACCAGCCCCTCCAAGGGTTGGCATTGATGCATGTACCTATGGGAGCAACGTATGAGTCACTTGCGGAAATGGCTCTCATGGAAGATGTAGCTAAGGAAGGAGAACTTAAGGAGGTTCCTAAGTCAGAAAACTCTAAGAAGCAGTGGTGGAATAACTAGAAGGGTAAGGATAAGAAGAAAGGAGGACCACAAAAGCAGATCAAGAAGGGTGAGAAATGTCATAGTTGTGGATTGGTTGGTCATTTCACAAAGGACTGTAAGAAGGACCTGATGAAGAGGAAGTGTTACAACTGTGAGCAGCCTGGACACCTTAGTAGAGCTTGTCCTCAAACGACGGAGCAGAGAGCAGGCGCACCTACGGCGCAAGTACAGGATTTGGATGCAGAACCTTCTAGTAGTTGACCGAATCGAGGTAGGAAAGTCGTTGTAGAAGGTTTGATCTCTATTTTGGATTTTCCTATTCAGACTCTTTTTGACTCTGGAGCATCGCATTCTTTCATTTCTAGTTCCTTGGTTAATTGTTTGCACTTAGATATTTCTCTTAGTAGATTCTATAGTTGTTTCAAACCCCATAGGAGGATCAGCCCATATATCCATCATTTGTAGGGGTTCGAAAATATTTATACTAAGCGTAGAGTTTGATTGTGATGCCTATGTACTGGGATTTTCGGGATATGGGATGATTTCGGGGATGGACTGGTTATCCACTTATGGAGCGATATTGGACTGTGAGAGGAGAGTTGTTAGACTAGAGACATGTAGCGAACGGACTCTCGAGATTTCTTGCAACCCACAGGGGTCAGTCATGTTGAGCTTCCTTTATTCCCTTGATTCATAACTAGGAGAGTTAGATTCAGTTCCAGTTGTTAGTGATTTCCCAGACATTTTCGAGGAGGTTAGGGGACTACCCCCTAAGAGAGAGATCGACTTTAGGATCTATCTGAATGACAATGCTAAGCCAGCGGCATTGCCCATGAGGCATATGGATCCTACGGAGAGGAAGGAGTTAAGTAAGTAGATTGGTGAGCTATTGGAGAAAGGCTTCATCAGACGGAGCATATCTGAGTGGGGAGCGCCAGTTGTCTTCGCTACAAAGGCGGATGGTTCCCTTCGACTTTGCGTAGACTAAAGAGAGTTGAATAAACTCATGAAGAAGAACCGTTACCCACTTCCTAGGATATACGATCTTTTCGATCAGTTAGTTATCTCTTCAGTATTTTCTCAGCTTGATTTAGCCACTGGATTTCATCAGCTTAGGATCGCTGATGATAGCATCGATAAGACATCATTTAGGACACCCGACGGATTCTTTGAGTGGTTGGTTATGCCGTTTGGTTTGACCAATGCCCTAGCCTATTTTTTAGATTTAACGAGCCGTGTTTTTTGAGATATCCTAAATAAGTTCGTTGTAGTATTTGTGGACGACATTTGGTATTTTCCAAGAGTATAGAAGAGCATGCTATTCATTTAGAGGAGGTTATTCGTACACTTCGTGTTCATCAGTTGAAAGCAAAGTTCTCGAAGTGTCACTTTTGGTGTGAGGAGGTGCGTTTCTTGAGGAATGTAGTCTCAAGAGAGGGTCTAGTTGTTGATCCCGCTAAGGTAGTAGCAGTACAAGACTGGAAGGCCCCCAAGAACGCTACCGAAGTTAGAAGCTTCCTAGGTTTTGCTGGCTATTATAGGAAGTTTATCAAAGATTTCAGTACCGCTTACTCGCCTCACTAAGAAGAATACGACATTCGTGTGTGACGTGGATTGTGAGGATTCCTTCACGATGCTAAAGAGGGCCCTTACTAGTGCACCAGTGTTAGTTTTACCCGATGGAGCTAAGTCTTTTACAGTATACACTGATGCATGTAGGACGGGTCTTGGAGCAGTATTGATGCAGGAAGGGAGGGTAGTACGCTATGGAAGTAGACAGTTGATAACTCATGAGAAGAACTACCCAACCCATGATTTGGAGTTAGCTGCCATTCTTTTTGCGCTTAAGTCTTGGAGACATTACTTTCTAGGAGAGAGGTTCGAGCTTTTCACTGACCATAAGTCATTGAAGTACCTATTCTCACAAAAGGATTTTAACTTAAGGCAGCAGCGTTGGATGGAGTTTTTGGCATCATATGAATTTGAGATAGCTTACACCCCTGGCAAAGGGAATGTTGTTGCAGATGCGTTAAGTAGGAAGAGAGCAACCCTTAGTCCAATGTTCATGGAGTGGAAAAGCTTAGAGTTTATTTCCACCTTTGATTTTAAGCCCTCTACGGACATTACTACTGGATTGTTGGCAGAACTTGAGGTTAAACCTACCCTCATAGATCAGATTGGTTCAAGGCAGCGAGAGGATTCGAAGCTTATGGATATTCTAGAGAGGATTAGCAGAGTAAAGGTGGCTAAGGAGAGATGGAAGACTTTGTTTTCCCCGCACTAGTAATTTGATGAGAGCAGTTCTAGTAGAAGCATACCATTCTCGAATGACTATTCATCCGGGTGGTGATAAGATGTATAGGGACATGAAGAGTGTGTTTTATTGGAGCGGCATGAAGAAGGATGTAGCAGAGTTTGTAGCTAAGTGTCTTGTGTGCCAAAGAGTTTAGGCAGAGCAGCAGAAGCCCGACGGATTGCTTCAGCCATTGGATATACACGAATGGAAGTGGGATAGTCTTTTGATGGACCCAATCTAGGAAGGGGAATACCAGTATTTGGGTGATTGTAGATCGTTCGACTAAGAGTGCCCACTTTATTTCGGTCAAGAGTAAGAGGACAGCACCTTATTTGGCATCCATATACGTTCGTAAGATAGTCCGACTTCATGGAGTTCCCTCTAGCATAGTGAGTGACAGAGACCCTATCTTTACTAGCGAGTTTTGGAGAAACTTGCAAGAGGCTTTAGGTACGCTGCTTAGATTGAGTACAGCCTATCACCCTCAGACGGATGGCCAAACGGAGAGAGTTAATAGAGTTCTTGAGGATTTGTTGAGGATGTGCATTCTTAATTTTGGAGAAACTTGGAAGGTGCATCTTCCATTAGTGGAATTCGCATACAACAATAGTTTTTAGACTAGCATTGGGATGACACCTTTTGAAGCTCTTTATGGAAGACCGTGCAAGTTGCCTTCGTGTTGGTTGGAGTCTACAGAGAGGTTGCTACTTGGTCCCGACATGGTTAGGGAGACTTTGGCAAAGATTGAATTGATTAGAAGAATGAAGACAGCCTAAGATAGGCATAAATCCTATGCAAAGAAGCAGAGAAGGGATATTGAGTTTGAGGTAGGAGATTTGGTTTTCATTAAGGTGTCTCCGCTAAGAAAGGTAGTGAGATTTGGATCAAGTGGGAAATTTGCTCCCAGATTCGTAGGTCCGTTCCCCATTGTAGAAAGAGTAGGGAAGATGGCATATCTGATAAAGTTACCGGAGAGGCTCACAGGAGTTCATGATGTTTTTCATGTTTCACACTTGAGAAAGTGCTTATACGATTCAGCAGAGGTGGTGGAACCTAGTCAACTTGAAGAAGTTGAAGTGGAGAGAGAAGCATCGGTTCATTGCATTCCTACCAAGATCGTTGGACATGATATCAAGAAGCTTAGGAATAAGGAAGTACCTTTGGTTAAGGTGCAATGGGGAGACAGTATTGAAGACGCTACGTGGGAGGATAAGGAGAAAATACATATCTCATCTGTATCTCTTCGATGGTACATTTTGAATTTCCTATTTCCATCTTTAGTCTTGAATAGGTTCTTTCCTTTAGTATCCTTTGGGAGGGTAGATCTTAGGATTTAACCTATGGGTGGTAGGACTGAATGTAAACATGTTACTAGAACATGTTATGTATGATGGACGCTAATGGTTGCAAGTGTTTGCTAGTGGATGCTAATGGACGCATATACATACACTAGGCACTATTACCTCTTAAAGATCAGCCTAACTAGGTCACTAAAGCATATGCATATGGATGTGTGCGCATTTGCATTTTTATTTTATTTCCATGGTTGCTATTAATGGATGATTATCATATGATTGTTGCATTTGGATGATGATTGTAGCATGCATATAGAACTATCCGTTATCATTAGGAAATTTGCATTCATTTGGATACATAGCGCGGACATGAATGCATAAAAAGAGGTCGACTAAATCAGTAGACCGCCTAATCTTTTGCATTAGTTAGGGACATTGACACTACACTATTGCATATACCATGAATTGCATTAAAAAGTTTAAGGACAATGGATGTAATGGGTGATGGTTGAATTTGGTTGTAGAATTTGGATGAAAATGTTTATTTCATTCTTCTATCCTTAGAGATTTCAAGGACGAAATCCTTTTAGGATGGGAGAATGTAACAACCCAAAATTTGAGCTATAATAATTAATTAATGAATTAATTAAATAATAAAATAATTTTATGAAATTATCAGAATTGAGCCATAGAATTTGCACCACTGTGTTCATGGTAATTTTCCGGTCAATTTCCATATATAATTTGTCAAAATCCGATTCAGTATGGAGAAGATATGAGAGGAATACGAAATCAGAATTAAAAAAAATTAATAATAATAAAAGGGGCTAGGTCGACCCAAGCCCAGGCCAGGTCGACCCTAGGGTCCACCCCAAAGGCCATAGTCGACCTATAGGTCGACACTCAGGTCGACCCGCCTTTGTATTTTGACATGGAAACGTCCGGTTTCAAGCGATGACGTGTTTTGCAATTTTTCTCAAATCCTGTGCGTTCGTACTTCCATCTGACTGTTCCTAGTGAGCCTATGATGTGGTTGCACCAAATTTAATCTTCAAATCCAACGGTCTGAGATCCCTAAGTCACACTATAAATAGAACCCTAGGCATAGCTATTTTTCTCATTCAGATTTTCTCCTATTTGGGTTCATTGCCAAAGGGTGGACCCTAAATAGAAAAAATTTCTAAGGAGGAAATCTTTTTGATAAAAATATTCTACGCTCTAGGAGTGGATCAAGGAAGACTAAGGACTAGAGCTACGGACCACAGGTGGGTGTTTTGTAATTATTTAGATTTTTAAGTAATTTAAAATAATAGGGTTCTCAATAGTTGTAGTTTTTCTACAATTTTGAGACAGTTTTTATATAAGTTATTTACAGTTAACTCTTAAGTAAATTTCAGAAGTTCTTTTCAGTCTATTCTATTCAGCTATTTTTATTTAGCTATTTTATTCAGTTATTTACATCTATTTCAAGTTGGAATTTAGCCTGTAAATGTTTAGTTTCTTTTTATTCCTTTTTACGCGAATAGAATAATAAAAAGAGAAGAATTCGCTAATATGGATTAAAATAGAAAAACCATTAAACTTACAGAAATCAGATGTAAATAAGAAAAACTGCAATAAAATAGAGATGGACTAAAATATGCAAATTTAAGATATTTGCAAGCATAATTATAACAAGTGATTATAACTAAAGAGAAAGTAGAAGAGTAACAGAAGAGGCTTATTTTATAACTTAGATCTTGGATTAAAACAATAAGCAAAAGAACAGTTATAACACATAGGTTATAGTTAAAAAGAAAGAAATAACAAAAGAGGCTTATTTTAAAACTTACACTAAGTTAATAAGCAAACATAGAAGAAAGTCCCGTACCAACAGCATTCCCTTTCAGTTAGGAACTGATGGTCTCACAATAGTTAGGTGAGGCTGGGACACGCTTATGCTAATTAGGGTAAATAAGTGGCCAATAGATAGAGGCTCAAATCTGGGGATTTGGGAAAAGGGCACAAACTAGAATTTGTTTGTTAGGACTAGTACCGGCAACATTCCCTTTCAGGTCTAGGACTGATGGTCTCATAACGCTTAGGTGAGGCTAGGCAGCATTCCCTTTCAGGACTAAGACTGATGGTCTCACAATAGATTAGGTGTGGCTGGGCACGATTATGCTAATTAAGGTAAATAAGAGGTCACAAGAGGGGGCGACAGTTAGTGTGTACCGGTGATGACCGAGTATGCGGCATCGATCAGAGTAAATAATTCGCTACCGCGTTCCAAATGCTAAAAAAATGTCTTTTGTTGTTGGACCAATAGGATTGGATCAGCTCATAGTGGCATAACAGAGATAGAAGTCCGATCAACGGGTAGAATTAGGATTTCAGCCTAATTAAAATAGGATTAGGGTTTTAGCATAATCACAACAGTTTATGACAAGTGCAAACAATCAAAACAATCCAAGCGAATAGTTAAACTGTATTTTATCCCAGTTTTATCTTTTCTGTATTTTCCTTTCATACTAGAACTATTGCTTAGTCTATTATCTTTATCTTGCTTAGAAATACTAGTAATTACTTCCACTCACCAGACTTATTGTCTGACCCACTCCTCTATTCCCCCTTTTTCCCCCCATTGGCCAGCAAAGGCAAAGACATTAGATTCAGATTGCTTGAGAGATATTCCTGGAGTTCTTTATGTATTTTTCTTCTTCTTTTCAGTTTTCTTTTGA
Organism: Allium fistulosum; assembly: GCA_030737815.1. Lineage (NCBI taxonomy): Eukaryota > Viridiplantae > Streptophyta > Magnoliopsida > Asparagales > Amaryllidaceae > Allium > Allium fistulosum. The sequence goes on along the minus strand of CM060902.1, from coordinate 367,360,362 downwards.
CTTTAGATATATTGGTACTTTATAAGAGGGATGATTTTTATTGTTTATGTACTCTGATGATGTGACTGACATTGTATTTTTCATGAGACATGTGTATTTGGTTTTTAAGACATATTCTATTTTTCAGACTTATTAATGAAGTTTAATTCTAAATAATGATTTACTATTTAAATGTTTCCGCTGTTTTTACTTATTTGTCTTGTGAATCTTAATCTCTGTGATGTTTTAGCTATACTTATAACGCACCATATTCTTCAGTGTGCCTTTTTTGGGTATACTAAGGGGTGTGGGGGTGTTTCACAGTTTTGCTAATAAGCTTCATATATACTAATTTTATTCAATATTTGATGTTTTTTAATTTAAGGACGTTTTAATGGTGGCTAGCATCAGGAAATGTTTAAAGAAAGTAAGGAATGATGTTCGACTATTAGAAAACCTAATTAAGGTGGCTAATCCTGACGTAGGTAATGGCCCTTAATTAATCACCCGTTAATTACTGACTACTACATGTTGTAAACTTAAAATGGTCACAACTTTCAGATGGATAGAATAAAACACTATTACGACCATTTTACGGATAGAAAATCAATGTGATCTTTCATTGGGACAAGAATTAACTTCTAATTTTGGCTATTATCAAAAGTTATGACTAAATTAGTGTTGCGGTCCCAAAAAATTGTACGAATTTGCTTAAAATTTAAAAATGGTAAAATTTATATTTCTACAAATTTTTGGCTCAAAATAAGGTTATTTTCATATAGTCATTATATTTTCTCCTTGTATTTCATTGTAAAAGTTTGGATCGTTACATTCACAACACCCTCCTAAGGAATTCTCCATATAAATCACGTCGTATAGATTTATGTACACAATAAAACATTCAAACAACCAATTATACATGATAAAAAGACAAATTACTCATATAGACTAAACACATCATGCATTTCATTACAATAATATAACTAAAACACAAGCAGCCAAGAAGCTAAACTAAGTAATTATACCTAGAAAAGATCAAGATATGAAATCAGAATACTCTCATATATCTTCCACATGCAGTCAATTTCATCATCACTTCATTGCACTTTTACGAATTTGACATTGTTCCTTTGAAGATGTTTTATATTGTACCCAGCTGTGCAGTTAATGCCCCGCTATATCCCTGCTATAACTCCGATATATCTTATAGCGGATTCCTACCGCTACGATTTTTCCATATATCCCCAACATATAGCCTTTCCGCTTTAATCCCCGCTATTTCCGCTATATCCCGTTATTTCTGCTATATTCCGCTATTTTCGCTATATCTTCTATAAAAAATTGGATTGAAAAATGATATTTATACGCTATAAAAATTATGAAATTAATTAATTTCATTGAATTTTTTATATATGTTTCGAAATGATAATACTCTAATATTCTACTAAATTAAATTAAGTTATATAACAGTTTTACGTTCATTTACAATACATTTGCACATATTTTTATTTAAAATTATTTTGGTATTAATTATAATTCAATTGAATGTTAATTTTTCACATAATTACTATCTATATATTTGTAAAAACAACAAGTATGGGATTTATATGCTATTTTAGAGTAATCCGATATATCCCGCTATATCTTCGCTACATCCCCGCTATGACTTTTTGCACCTCTACCGCATTGAATCCACCGAGCACTTTAGCTGCACAGGTACCCAGCTACATGGATAGGCCTCCTTGGTTTAGATGCTCATACAGTGACCTCTAAATCCCCATGTTGATCTAGGCCAACTACAACTATATCCATATTTTACGTATTAGAGAACTGTAGAATATTATTAGCTATAAATTTGGGAAATATTGAGTATTGACATTTTTGACCCTTGTAAATTTTATTGAATAGTTTTCACCCTGAAAACTTAAAAGGCCTTTAATGTTTTATACGAGTCGGTTTAGAGTTTAAAACCACTACAAATGAAGATTCAATGGTTTCTTGTTTTCTAGAGTGGTCATAGTAGATTTTTGACTTACAGCTTAGGAGACATGGTCAACTAAAGTTTGAATTATTTTTAGGCTGGTTGTTGGGTAATTACAGACAAGCAAGGTTGGGGCAAAGGGCCCATTTTGGCCCCATTTTGGGAATACTGTACAATAATGCCGAAATCTACACCTTAATTATATTTTCACATTTTACAAAACATTCCAAGCCTCTATTAATTTTTCTTTAACCTAAAACCTGCAAACTGCTTACTTTGATTAGTCGAATCCAATGATTAAGAAGGTTATTAGAGAGAATATCATTTGATCTCAGATTCCAGCATAGGGATTTGTTCAAGGGGCTGGTTGGATCTTTTCTACCTTGATTTTCGTGTAAATTTGGTATTTAATGAGTGATTTATATCCTTAACTAAATTATATTGGCTATATATTGTTAGAAATAAGTTTTGAAATGATTTCAAACTTTAAAATATGTTTTATCATAGATCTAAACTTAACATTGATTTTGAAATATATTGAAAGATTAAATGTTGATTTTAATACATTTTGGCCATTTTATCATACCGATGATCATTTTCATGTATGTGATATCCCGGAATTTTTGGCAATATCAATTTAATAATCTGTATTAACAATTAAATTGATTTGATAATTTTTGTTAATAAAATTTGAATCGATTTAGTAATCTTCTTTTAATAAACATTTAATTTGTGAATGTATCTTTTAAAAACTAATAAATTATTTTCTATTTATAATGTATATATATATATATATTTATATATATTGTAAATAGATGAGCTTTGTTTTAAATTTAATTAATAAGGCATATTTTATAATTCTAATATTTTGGTAATTTGGAAATTTTGATATATAACTTTTCAAAAGCTATTTTATAAATGACTACATGATTATAAACATAAGAAACTATGATTTGGAATTTAAAGATAGAGTGTTTTAATATTTTAAAATAAAATCTATTTTTATTTACATTTGAGTAAATCTTTACCTTATTGATATTTGATTTATATATATATATATATATGTTATGATGTAATCTAGATAATAATATTTAAACTAGATCATATCTATCAATACTAAATATAAGCATAAAATAAAATATGAATATGAGTAAATGCTTGATACTTAAACTTTAAAAAGAAATAAACAATAAATAAATACATATATAGAGAAATACAAGACAATAAGTATGTAAGTTAAAAATAAATATTTAAGTTAGAAATAGAAATAAATACAAGTTAACATAATAACAATAACTATAAAATGAATACTTGAGATAATTCTGGAAAATACTTGTAGATGGCAAGGAAGTAAAGAAAAATCATATAAGTACAAGGAAATAAGATAAAAAGGAAACAATAAAATGCATACAAGTTGTACTTGATAAAAATATAACAACTTTATGGAAGCATATAGAGTAGAAAACATAACCAGGCAAGAAAATTTATCTCTGTACACACGAATAATAAAAAAAAGGATAAGAATGACAATGTAATTAATGCTAGTACAAAATGTTTCATATCAGCCTCCATATGAAAAAAATCTCTGATCAAAAATTTGTACCAGCAAGAAACAAGCCTCTGTATACTTGCTTCTTATTTATCAATCTTTCTTATTTCATTTTCGTTCATAAAACAAATGAAAACCAAAGCCTGCAAAGCTTCTTCTTCAACCTGAGCTTCAAACTAAAGCAAGCAGACTTGTAATCTACTTTCAAATTAAAGATCAAAATCATAAATCTGTAACTCATTTTCAAAAATCAAAAAGGCATGCAAGCATTTCTTAAAACCTGGTATCTTTTCAAAAGCAAACTCAGGAAGAAATCAGAGCAGATCCATCTTTGTTTTAAATATTAGTCATCACTACTAGATCCAATAACAAGCTTCAGCAACTCAAGTTTTAAAAGAAAAAGCATATTCAAGTTTAAAGCTCAAAACTGTTTTCAAAATCAAGTGCTCTGTTCTTCATTTTCAAAAACAGGTGAGTAACACTTTTTCTTAAAAACTTAAGTATGATTCTGGTTGCAAGTTAAGTTCTAGAATGAATGTGTTTTTATGTGAATATATATTGGTGAAGTTCTGCATATATATATGAATGAATAGATGTGTGTGCATGCTGTTGTATCTTGTGTTATCCTGTTTTTAGTTTTCCAGGCTCAAGATTTGTTCATAATTCATTATCTTTTGAACCAATCTTTGTTAGGGTTGAAGCTTCAAACAAAAATAGTTTGTTTATCATAAACTAAAGTTTTACCAATTTAATTAAGTTAAAAGAAAACTTGAAATGTCTCTGGAAAACCAAAGGAGCAATGTAACATTTGTTTTGTCAAGTTTTCAAACAAACTAATTCAATGTTTTAGGCATGTAATCTGAAAACTTATTCAAAAACTTGATTTTTAAAAGAAAAATCACAAATTTTAGCATTGAGTTGAAGGAGCGGTTCTTGTTTGTTCAGTTTGGGTGGCCTCTGGTGATCCCGATGGTCTGAGGGGTCGGGGTATCTTCTGGTTGTAGTGGAGTGATCAGAGGCTTTGGAAAAAATATCAGGTGGATGATCGAGGCACGGTGGCGACGACAGGAGGTCGAGATTGATTTTTAACTTAGTTTTTATGTTGGTCGGGAATTTGATCATCGCAGCTACCCTGGTGGATCGAGTTCCACCATATCCTCGGGAATGGAAGGGAGGATGTTGGTGAGGACATGGACGGAGGCGTTGATGCTCCAGTGGTCGGAGGCGGGGGTTTGTAGTGGTTACAGGTTTGATGGTGGTTCCAGTTTTTGGTTCCAGGTTTGCGTTAGTAAGCTCGAATTCGATTTCGAGTTTGTAGCGAGGTTCCGATGATCGGAATAGGGTTAGAGGGTGATCGCCGATGTGAGGAGATCATCGTAGATGATCGGAGTTGGCTGCGTTGATGGTGCATGTGCATGGTGCACAATTTTCTGGTGAAGTTTGGTTGGGAAGATAGGTACTCGAGTTTTCTCGAGTTGATTTCGGGTGAGGCTCGAAGTTTTGAGGGGTTTTGCTCGCGAGTGACTCGGGGAAAATAGGAGATGGCTCGGGTTGTTTGTCAGTATTTTATTTCCAAGTTTTAAACCTGTCTGGGTTTAAATTTAAAAATGGACTTTTAAATTTAAAACAAGATTTAATCAAAGTTTAAATAAGTTTTAAAGTATGGATTCAAAATGAATTTGTATTCTTGTTTAAAATAAAATAAAGTTTTATCAAATTTAAAAGGTTTAAACAACTTTAAAATGTTAAAGTATATTTTATGAAATGATTTGAATTTAAATGATTTGGTTTTAAATTCTTAAATAAATTTCTTTTATAAAGATAAGTGTTCTTTAAAATTTGATTAAGAAGTTTTTTTAAATTGTTTTTAAAACTTTGTTAAAGTTAAATTTGTATTCATTTTAAATCTTAAATATAAAATGAAATTTAAAAAGTAAATTGTTTTAAATGCTTTATTAATGATAATTTAATCATTAATAAGAATAAAGTTTTATCTTAAAGATAATTAGGATTTAATGACTTGTATTCATTAAATTGTTAAGATAATTAAAATAGAAAATTAATTAATTTAATTAATTAATGATTTGGATAATTAATTTAGTAATTAAGTGTTTTAAATTAATTAATTAAGGGTTAAGATTAATTAGGAATAATTAATTAACAATCATTAATTAGATAAGATTATATTATAAATTAATGATTAAAGATTAATTAAGTTGCAGTTAAAACTTAATTAATTAAATAATTAGGATTAATTAAAGGGTTATTAAAGATTTATTAACTTGTAATTAATAATGATTAATCTAAGTTTAATCACTTAAGAGAAGTAATTAAAGAAATTGTTAATAGTTAATGAAGATCATTAACTAGAGATTATTAAATAATTAATTAATGTGATTAAATTAAATAATTAATTTTATTAATTAATTAAAGATAATCATTTGTAGGACTGATTAAGTATAATTACTTGATGGAAGTAATTAAGGAATTAATTACTCAATGTAATTAATTAAGTTTAATTTGATTAGTTAAGTTAATTAATTTGGTTTAACTAATTTAAGATAATAACTGGATGGTTTGTTAGGTATAACTACCTAATGTAATTAATAAGGTGTAATTACTTAGTGAAGTAATTAATGGCCTAATTACTGGATGTAATTAATTGAAGATGATTTAATAATGGAAGTAATTTGAGTATAATCACATTGTGTAATTAATCAAGGGTTTAATTAAGATAAATTAATTAGGGAGTAATTGATTTATTTAATAAAGTAATTAAGGGTAGTTAATTACTGAATATGGTTAATCAAGGGTGATTAACAAAATGTGGTTTAATTAAAGATTAATTACCTAACGTAATTAATTTAAATAGAATAATTAATAAGAGGTAATTAGGGATCATTAATTTATATAATTAATGATGTAATTAAGGGTTGATTGATTAAGATCAGTCAATCAATAAAAAGTAATTATAGAGTAATTAATTAATGTAATTAATTAAGGATTAATGTAATTGATTATAGTTAATTAAATTACTGAAGTAATTTAAGGTTAATTACTGTAATGGTTAAGGATAATTAATTAGTATAATTAATTAAGGATTAATTACTTAAAGTAATTAAAGGATAATTAATCAAGGATGATTAATTAAGATGGATACTTAGAGTATGATTAATTAATTGGTTTAATTAATGATTAAGTAAGCAAGATTTATGTGATGAAAGAAATTAATTTAATTTATTTTAAATTAATTTAGAGATGAAGTAATTAATTTAATTCATTTTAAATTAATTATAGTGTGATTAATTAAATCCTTGCTTATGTATGATGGATGATATTGATTGCCTTGAATGGTTTGAGATCTAAGATATGAGATAATTAATGCTGTGTGATATGAATGCATTGGTTGAATTGTGATGATAATGTGAATTATCTATTTGTGATAATAATGTGAATTATCTAAATGTGATGATAATGTAGATTATCTATCTATGATATTGTGGATTATCTATCTGTGTGTATATAGATAATAGAATTAAATTGTTTTAACTTTAAAACAACTTGGACCTAAAAGATACGTTTTGGATTTCGATGAGACCAGGATCGGGTTTCCAGATTTGGAAGTCTGAAAACCACATCGATTCAAATTAACGATAGGTCGTGAATCTCAAGTAAAGAGGAAGATTCGGAGTGCAAGGGTTATTGTCGTTAACTCTGAGGGTGATTCCAAAATGAGTGTAACGAGATAATGCCTTCGGTTTCGTTCGAACCCGGAACGAACTTGTATGGATTGAATGCTTTCAGAACATCGTCAGGTGGACGATGAGCATTCTAAGAGATGTGTTCTCTAAAGGTAATCGTAGCCTCAAGCCTCATCAACCGGGAATGGCTAAAACATGGGAGGTGCAGCAAGGTTAGTAGGTAGCACCCATGTAGGACAAGATTTCCCCTGTCTAGAGGTCCCCTCTTATTATTTTGGCTGTGTGGGCAGTTGATTGCAACAACTGCTGAGGTGTCTTGTTCGGGAATTATCAAGTAAGGGATGGTTCCGGCCTTGTGTTGCAGGGGGTTGGGCGTGATCCTCGGTACGTTGATCTAGGCCACGTACTGTGACGGGCGGTACCCCAGTAGCCCTGCCATTGTATGAATCCAATCTCCAATAAGTGCCGTACGATTTAGTTGTGCCAACTATGTTGGAACGTGAGATGTAAGCATTCCAACTATTTCTGTAATTTACTTGAAAAACCTAGACACTATTATAATATCACTGGATTTCCTATCAAATGTTTGGTTAGCGTAAGGTAAAATCTTTTCCATGTTTATGTGTGGGAAGTCTTACGTGATACCTTTTCTTTTCAAATGCTTTTCAAAGTTAAGCAACTTTAACCTGTTACTCACACCAGACCCATGTCTGGCCCGGAGTTTATCTTCTGTTTTTCTTAAACTCTTGGGTACTCAATTTTTTACGAGTAGCCAAGGGATTCAGGTTAGCTTTGACGATTTATGGAGGAGCAATGGAGCATGAGGCTTCAGCGTTATAGATATATATAGTGTTCTGCTGTGTTGGTATCTCTGTGTTGTATTTGAGTTGTAATAACTAGATAGGTATTTATAACTGTCTATTATGTGATGTATAATCTGTGTAACTCTGATTGATGTTGTATATTATGTAATACTTATGTGATTAATATAATTTATTCGTTCCACTGTTGAGATTCTGATGTTGTTTCTTCTTTCTTCTCTATCTTTTCTCTTTTCTATCCCTTTCTTTCTTCATCATGATACAAATTTCTGGTGATAGAAGGTCGGGTTGTGACAGTTGGTATCAGAGCAAGGTTGAGCGAATACCTTGGCTTTGTAGTGATTTCTATCTTTCTTGAGAGAGCGTATTTGTAATTTTGAATATATATATATATATTTCTATATTTTTACCTATCTGTTGGGTTACCTGTTCGGGTTTTCCAATATAAGATATAAAGGTAGATAGGCTAGTGGTGTGTGTAACACGACTGCCAATGGTTGGAATTTGTTGAGGTTGGAAGTGTATCTGCCGAGGCTGTAGAACCAATACTGTCTCAAGTGAATTTTTGTTGTGGTGTAAGGATTTCACCAATCTCTGAAGGAAACCTGTTAAGGTTCGGAGTTCATCATTGAAGTGCAAGTTTGATCGCGCTTGTGTGAGCAGATTTTTGAGAGTTTGGATCTGTCGGTTAGGAAGAAACAAGTGATGGTATGTTGGCAACCTCAGGAAGTAGTAGTTGCGTGGTGAGATGCAGTGGCTATGGGTTGTTTCCGAAGATGTTTCTCAGGGAGCTTTGGATAAGGAAGTGTGTCTGCATATGTGTTGAGGCTGAGTTCAGCTGGGTGTTTATGTTTGGCTTTAAGGCCTGAGTTTCTCGAGGAGTTTGGATTAGGAAGTCTTTAGCATCAGTGGCAGCGTCGTTGCTTAGATTGTTTTGTGTGCAGGCAAGGATGTCATCTGTCAGCAGTTTTCTTCAGGTGAAGTCCAGAAGCAGCTATGTGGACCAATTTTTCGATGGATTGGCTAGATAGGCTTAAGCTGTTCTGATTGGTAAAGAGAGAACAGTTTTCTTTGGATATTAGATTGGGTTGATCACAAAAGTGACTTGCGATAGTTGAGTGTTCTCTTGGTTTGTCAGAGATCTTTCAGGATGTCTTTGAAAAGGTTAGTGGTTTGCCTTAGCATCTGGAGATTGAATTTTATTTCGACTATGATTCCAGGAGTGGTACCGATGGTCCAGCTAGTTGAAGGAGGGTTCTTGGAAAGAGGTTTTTGGTGAAGCAGATCAGTATATCATGGAATTTCTGAATTTCCACTTTATGGATTTGTTGAACCATATTTCTGGGATGTGTTGTCCAGTTTGTGCTCGTGTGTATCATCAGCATTTTCATCTACTCCAGATCAGAGTTGTGCAGCGGAAGCAGTTGGGAGTGCATCTGTTTTTCTTTTCCGGAAAGGAGAAGTTGTTTTCTACTGATGATAGCAGAGGCTGTGTTCTTGATTATTTTGGTCTGAGTTTTTTTTAGGCTTCAGCGAAGGTTGAGCTGATTAGTAGGGATGAAGGCAGCCTTGGAACGTCAGAAGATAGTTTTGTGGATAAGAGACGGAGGAATTTGGACTTCGAAGTCGGGGATTTGGCTTTGAGTAAGTTTTCTACGATCGAAGGAGCTTTAAGTTTGGTAAGATTGGGAGGCTAGCTCCAAGGTATTTTGGATTTTCTCTATGTTCTGGTAAGGATAAGTGTTTGGTCTTCTGGAGTGAATTGCCGGTTTGGATAACTGAGATTCAATGTGTTTCACGTATCTCTGAGGGAATATGTGTATGATCCATCACTGGTTTTGGAACCAGCAGTTCTAGAAGGTTTGGTTGTTAAGTCAGACTTGTCTATAGTCTGATATCCTGTTTAGTTTTGTAGATCTAGATGAGTAGGAGCTTTGTAGCTTAGTAGTATAGTTTTGTTTGGGTTCTGTAGGGCGAGTATCCCGGTATTTTTACTTGGGAAACTCTAGGAAATTCTATCCACAATATTATCTGGATAGTTAAATTTGTTGATTGGATGAATTGGTTGCTATGGTTGTTAGCATATGATTAATATATGCTTGTGTTTTTAAAATTTAATCATTAATGAGATTATTAAATTACCTTTGTTTTAAATTTCGGGGACAAAATTCTTTTAAGGGGGGAGGAATGTGATATCCCGGAATTTTTGGCAATATCAATTTAATAATCTGTATTAACAATTAAATTGATTTGATAATTTTTGTTAATAAAATTTGAATCGATTTAGTAATCTTCTTTTAATAAACATTTAATTTGTGAATGTATCTTTTAAAAACTAATAAATTGTTTTCTATTTATAATGTATATATATATTTATATATATTGTAAATAGATGAGCTTTGTTTTAAATTTAATTAATAAGGTATATTTTATAATTCTAATATTTTGGTAATTTGGAAATTTTGATATATAACTTTTCAAAAGCTATTTTATAAATGACTACATGATTATAAACATAAGAAACTATGATTTGGAATTTAAAGATAGAGTGTTTTAATATTTTAAAATAAAATCTATTTTTATTTACATTTGAGTAAAGCTTTACCTTATTGATATTTGATTTATATATATGTTATGATGTAATCTAGATAATAATATTTAAACTAGATCATATCTATCAATACTAAATATAAGCATAAAATAAAATATGAATATGAGTAAATGCTTGATACTTAAACTTTAAAAAGAAATAAACAATAAATAAATACGTATATAGAGAAATACAAGACAATAAGTATGTAAGTTAAAAATAAATATTTAAGTTAGAAATAGAAATAAATACAAGTTAACATAATAACAATAACTATAAAATGAATACTTGAGATAATTCTGGAAAATACTCGTAGATGGCAAGGAAGTAAAGAAAAATCATATAAGTACAAGGAAATAAGATAAAAAGGAAATAATAAAATGCAAACAAGTTGTACTTGATAAAAATATAACTTTATGGAAGCATATAGAGTAGAAAACATAACCAGGCAAGAAAATTTATCTCTGTACACACGAATAATAAAAAAATGGATAAGTATGACAATGTAATTAATGCTAGTACAAAATGTTTCATATCAGCCTCCATATGAAAAAAATCTCTGATCAAAAATTTGTACCAGCAAGAAACAAGCCTCTGTATACTTTCTTCTTATTTATCAATCTTTCTTATTTCATTTTCGTTCATAAAACAAATGAAAACCAAAGCCTGCAAAGCTTCTTCTTCAACCTGAGCTTCAAACTAAAGCAAGCAGACCTGTAATCTACTTTCAAATTAAAGATCAAAATCATAAATCTGTAACTCATTTTCAAAAATCAAGAAGGCATGCAAGCATTTCTTAAAACCTGGTATCTTTTCAAAAGCAAACTCAGGAAGAAATCAGAGCAGATCCATCTTGGTTTTAAATATTAGTCATCACTACTAGATCCAGTAACAAGCTTCAGCAACTCAAGTTTTAAAAGCAAAAGCATATTCAAGTTTAAAGCTCAAAATTGTTTTCTAAATCAAGTGCTCTGTTCTTCATTTTCAAAAATAGGTGAGTAACACTTTTTCTTAAAAACTTAAGTATGATTCTGGTTGCAAGTTAAGTTCCGGAATGAATGTGTTTTAGTGTGAATATATATTGGTGAAGTTCTGCATATATATATGAATGAATAGATGTGTGTGCATGCTGTTGTATCTTGTGTTATCCTGTTTTTAGTTTTCCAGGCTCAAGATTTGTTCATAATTCATTATCTTTGAACCAATCTTTGTTAGGGTTGAAGCTTCAAACAAAAATAGTTTGTTTATCATAAACTAAAGTTTTAAAAATTTAATTAAGTTAAAAGAAAACTTGAAATGTCTCTGGAAAACCGAAGGAGCAGTGTAACATTTGTTTTGTCAAGTTTTCAAACAAACTAATTCAATGTTTCAGGCATGTAATCTGAAAACTTATTCAAAAACTTGATTTTTAGAAGAAAAATCACAAATTTTAGCATTGAGTTGAAGGAGCAGTTCTTGTTTGTTCAGTTTGGGTGTTTTGGGTGGCCTCTGGTGATCCCGATGGTCTGAGGGGTTGGGGTTTCTTCTGGTTGTAGTGGAGTGATCAGAGGCTTTGGCAAAAATATCAGGTGGATGATCGAGGCACGGTGGCGACGACAGGAGGTCGAGATTGATTTTTAACTTAGTTTTTATGTTGGTCGGGAATTCGATCATCGCAGCTACCCTGGTGGATCGAGTTCCACCATATCCTCGGGAATGGAAGGGGGGATGTTGGTGAGGACATGGACGGAGGCCTTGATGCTCCAGTGGTCGGAGGCGGGGGTTTGAAGTGGTTACAGGTTTGATGATGGTTCCAGTTTTTGGTTCCAGGTTTGGGTTAGAAAGCTCGAATTCGATTTCGAGTTTGTAGCAAGGTTTCGATGATCGGAATAGGGTTAGAGGGTGATCGCCGATGTGAGGAGATCATCGTAGATGATCGGAGTTGGCTACGTTGATGGTGCATGTGCACGGTGCATAATTTTCTGGTGAAGTTTGGTTGGGAAGATAGGTACTCGAGTTTTCTCGAGTTGATTTCGGGTGAGGCTCGATGTTTTGAGGGGTTTTGCTCGCGAGTGACTCGGGGAAAATGGGAGATGGCTCGGGTTGTTTGTGAGTGTTTTATTTCCAAGTTTTAAACCTGTCTAGGTTTAAATTTAAAAATGGACTTTTAAATTTAAAACAAGATTTAATCAAAGTTTAAATAAGTTTTAAAGTATGGATTCAAAATGAATTTGTATTCTTGTTTAAAATAAAATAAAGTTTTATCAAATTTAAAAGGTTTAAACAACTTTAAAATGTTAAAGTATATTTTATAAAATGATTTGAATTTAAATGATTTGGTTTTAAATTCTTAAATAAATTTCTTTTATAAAGATAAGTGTTCTTTAACATTTGATTAAGAAGTTTTTTTAAATTGATTTTAAAACATTGTTAAAGTTAAATTTGTATTCATTTTAAATCTTAAATTTAAAATGAAATTTAAAAAGTAAATTGTTTTAAATGCTTTATTAATGATTATTTAATCATTAATAAGAATAAAGTTTTATCTTAAAGATAATTAGGATTTAATGACTTGGATTCATTAAATTGTTAAGATAATTAAAATAGAAAATTAATTAATTTAATCAATTAATGATTTGGATAATTAATTTAGTAATTAAGGGTTTTAAATTAATTAATTAAGGGTTAAGATTAATTAGGAATAATTAATTAAGAATAATTAATTAGATAAGATTAGATTATAAATTAATGATTAAAGATTAATTAATCAAATAATTTAAAGATTAATTAAGTTACAGTTAAAACTTAATTAATTAAATAATTAGGATTAATTAAAGGGTTATTAAAGATTTATTAACTTGTAATTAATAATGGTTAATCTAAGTTTAATCACTTAAGAGAAGTAATTAAAGAAATTGTTAATAGTTAATGAAGATCATTAACTAGAGATTATTAAATAATTAATTAATGTGATTAAATTAAATAATTAATTTTATTAATTAATTAAAGATAATCATTTGTAGGACTGATTAAGTATAATTACTTGATGGAAGTAATTAAGGAATTAATTACTCAATGTAATTAATTATGTTTAATTTGATTAGTTAAGTTAATTAATTTGGTTTAACTAATTTAAGATAATCACTGGATGATTTGTTAGGTATAACTACCTAATGTAATTAATAAGGTGTAATTACTTAGTGAAGTAATTAATGGCCTAATTACTGGATGTAATTAATTGAAGATGATTTAATAATGGAAGTAATTTAAGTATAATCACATTGTGTAATTAATCAAGGGATTAATTAAGATAAATTAATTAGGGAGTAATTGATTTATTTAATAAAGTAATTAAGGGTAGTTAATTACTGAATATGGTTAATAAGGGTGATTAACAAAATGTGGTTTAATTAAAGATTAATTAACTAATGTAATTAATTTAAATAGAATAATTAATAAGAGGTAATTAGGGATCATTAATTTATATAATTAATGATGTAATTAAGGGTTGATTGATTAAGATCAATCAATCAATAAAAAGTAATTATAGAGTAATTAATTAATGTAATTAATTAAGGATTAATGTAATTGATTATAGTTAATTAAATTACTGAAGTAATTTAAGGTTAATTACTGTAATGGTTAAGGATAATTAATTAGTATAATTAATTAAGGATTAATTACTTAAAGTAATTAAAGGATAATTAATCAAGGATGATTAATTCAGATGGACACTTAGAGTATGATTAATTAATTGGTTTAATTAATGATTAAGTAAGCAAGATTTATGTGATGAAAGAAATTAATTTAATTTATTTTAAATTAATTTAGAGATGAAGTAATTAATTTAATTCATTTTAAATTAATTATAGTGTGATTAATTAAATCCTTGCTTATGTATGATGGATGATATTGATTGCCTTGAATGGTTTGAGATCTCAGATATGAGATAATTAATGCTATGTGATATGAATGCTTTGGTTGAATTGTGATGATAATGTGAATTATCTATTTGTGATAATAATGTGAATTATCTAAATGTGATGATAATGTAGATTATCTATCTGTGATATTGTGGATTATCTATCTGTGTGTATATAGATAATAGAATTGAATTGTTTTAACTTTAAAACAACTTGGACCTAAAAGATACGTTTTGGATTTCGATGAGACCGGGATCGGGTTTCCAGATTTGGAAGTCCGAAAACCACATCGATCCAAATTAACGATAGGTCGTGAATCTCAAGTGAAGAGGAAGATTCAGAGTGCAAGATTTATTATCGTTAACTCTGAGGGTGATTCCAAAATGAGTGTAACGAGATAATGCCTTCGGTCTCGTTCGAACCCGGAATGAACTTGTATGGATTGAATGCTTTCAGAACATCGTCAGGTGGACGATGAGCATTCTAAGAGATGTGTTCTCTAAAGGTAATCGTAGCCTCAAGCCTCATCAACCGGGAATGGCTAAAACAGGGGAGGTGCAGCAAGGTTAGTGGGTAGCACCCAAATAGGACAAGATTTCCCCTGTCTAGAGGTCTCTTCTTATTATTTTGGCTGTGTGGGTAGTTGATTGCAACAACTGCCGGGGTGTCTTGTTAGGGAATTATCCAGTAAGGGATGGTTCCGACCATGTGTTGCGGGGGGTTGGGCGTGATCCTCGGTATGTTGATCTAGCCAGGTACTGTGACGGGCGGTACCCCAGTAGCCCTGCCATTGTATGGAATCCAACCTCCAATAAGTGTCGTACGATTTAGTTGTGCCAACTATGTTGGAACGTGAGATGTAAGCATTCCAGCTATTTCTGTAATTTACTTGAAAACCCTAGACACTATTATAATATCACTGGATTTCCTATCAAATGTTTGGTTAGCGTAAGGTAAAAACTTTTCCATGTTTATGTGTGGGAAGTCTTACGTGATACCTTTTCTTTTCAAATGCTTTTCAAAGTTAAGCAACTTTAACTTGTTACTTACACCATACCCATGTCTGACCCGGAGTTTATCTTCTGTTTTTCTTAAAATCTTGGGTACTCAAATTTTTACGAGTAGCCAAGGGATTCAGGTTAGCTTTGATGATTTATGGAGGAGCAATGGAGCAGGAGGCTTCAGCGTTATAGATATATATAGTGTTCCGCTGTGTTGGTATCTCTGTGTTGTATTTGCGTTGTAATAACTAGACAGGTGTTTATAACTGTCTAGTATGTGATGTATAATCTGTGTAACTCTGATTGATGTTGTATATTATGTAATACTTATGTGATTAATATAATTTATTCGTTCCGCTGTTGAGATTCTGATGTTGTTTCTTCTTTCTTCTCTATCTTTTCTCTTTTCTATCCCTTTCTTTCTTCATCATGATACGACTTTCTGGTGATAGAAGGTCGGGTTGTGACAGTTGGTATCAGAGCAAGGTTGAGCGAATACCTAGGCTTTGGAGTGATTTCTATCTTTCTTGAGAGAGCGTATTTGTAATTTTGAATATATATATATTTCTATATTTCTACCTTTTTGTTGGGTTACCTGTTCGGGTTTTCTAATATAAGATATAAAGGTAGATAGGCTAGTGGTGTGTGTAACACGACTGCCAATGGTTGGAATTTGTTGAGGTTGGAAGTGTATCTTCCGAGGCTGTAGACCCAATACTGTCTCAAGTGAATTTTTGTTGTGGTGTAAGGATTTCACCAATCTCTGAAGGAAACCTGTTAAGGTTCGGAGTTCATCATTAAAGTGCAAGTTTGATCGCGCTCGAGTGAGCGGAATTTTGAGAGTTTGGATCTGTCGGTTAGGAAGAAACAAGTGATGGTATGTTGGCAACCTCAGGAAGTAGTAGTTGCGTGGTGAGATGCGGTGGCTATGGGTTGTTTCCGAAGATGTTTCTCAGGGAGCTTTGGATAAGGAAGTGTGTCTGCATCGGTGTTGACGCTAAGTTCAGCTGGGTGTTTATGTTTGGCTTTGAGGCCTGAGTTTCTCGAGGAGTTTGGATTAGGAAGTCTTTAGCATCAGTGGCAGCGTCGTAGCTCAGATTGTTTTGTGTGCAGGCAAGGAGGTCATCTGTCAGCAGTTTTCTTGAGGTGAAGTTCAGAAGCAGCTATGTGGACCCATTTTTTCGATGGATTGGCTAGATAGTCTTAAGCTGTTCTGATTGGTAAAGAGAGAACAGTTTTCTTTGGATATTAGATTGGGTTGATCGCAAAAGTTACTTGCGATAGTTGAGTGTTCTCTTGGTTTGTCAGAGATCTTTCAGGATGTCTTTGAAAAGGTTAGTGGTTTGCATTAGCATTTGGAGATTGAGTTTTCATTTCGACTAGGATTCCAGGAGTGGTACCGATGGTCCAGCTAGTTGAAGGAGGGTTCCTGGAGAGGGGTTTTTGGTGAAGCAGATCAGGATATCATGGAATTTCTGAATTTCCTCTTTATGGATTTGTTGAACCATATTTCTGGGATGTGTTGTCCAGTTTGTTCTCGTGTGTATCATCAGCATTTTCATCTACTCCAGATCAGAGTTGTGCGGCGGAAGTAGTTGGGAGTGCATCTGTTTTTCTTTTCCGAAAAGGAGAAGTTGTTTTCTACTGATGATAGCAGAGGCTGTGTTCTTGATTATTTTGGTCTGAGTTGTTTTCGAGGCTTCAGCGAAGGTTGAGCTGATCAGTAGGGATCAAGGCAACCCTAGATCGTCAGAAGAGAGTTTTGTGGATAAGAGACGAAGGAATTTGGATTTCGAAGTCGGGGATTTGGCTTTGAGTAAGTTTTCTCCGATCGAAGGAGCTTTAAGTTTGGTAAGATTGGGAGGCTAGCTCCAAGGTATTTTGGATTTTCTCTATGTTCTGGTAAGGATAAGTGCTTCGTCTTTTGGAGTGAATTGCCAGTTTGGATAACTGAGATTCACTGTGTTTCACGTATCTCTAAGGGAATACATGTATGATCCATCACTGGTTTTGGAACCAGCAGTTCTAGAAGGTTTGGTTGTTAAGTCAGACTTGTCTATAGTCTGATATCCTGTTTAGTTTTGTAGATCTAGATGAGTAGGAGCTTTGTAGCTTAGTAGTATAGTTTTGTTTGGGTTCTGTAGGGCGAGTATCCCGGTATTTTTACTTGGGAAACTCTAGGAAATTCTATCCACAATTTTGTCTGGATAGTTAAATTTGTTGATTGGATGAATTGGTTGCTATGGTTGTTAGCATATGATTAATATATGCTTGGGTTTTTAAAATTTAATCATTAGTGAGATTATTAAATTACCTTTGTTTTAAATTTCGGGGACGAAATTCTTTTAAGGGGAGAGGAATGTGATATCCCGAAATTTTTGGCAATATCAATTTAATAATCTGTATTAAAAATTAAATTGATTTGATAATTTTTGTTAATAAAATTTGAATCGATTTAGTAATCTTCTTTTAATAAACATTTAATTTGTGAATGTATCTTTTAAAAACTAATAAATTGTTTTCTATTTATAATGTATATATATTTATATATTTTGTAAATAGATGAGCTTTGTTTTAAATTTAATTAATAAGGCATATTTTATAATTCTAATATTTTGGTAATTTGGAAATTTTGATATATAACTTTTCAAAAGCTATTTTATAAATGACTACATGATTATAAACATAAGAAACTATGATTTGGAATTTAAAGATAGAGTGTTTTAATATTTTAAAATAAAATCTATTTTTATTTACATTTGAGTAAAGCTTTACCTTACTGATATTTGATTTATATATATATGTTATGATGTAATCTAGATAATAATATTTAAACTAGATCATATCTATCAATACTAAATATAAGCATAAAATAAAATATGAATATGAGTAAATGCTTGATACTTAAACTTTAAAAAGAAATAAACAATAAATAAATACATATATAGAGAAATACAAGACAATAAGTATGTAAGTCAAAAATAAATATTTAAGTTAGAAATAGAAATAAATACAAGTTAACATAATAACAATAACTATAAAATGAATACTTGAGATAATTTTGGAAAATACTTGTAGATGACAAGGAAGTAAAGAAAAATCATATAAGTACAAGGAAATAAGATAAAAAGGAAACAATAAAATGCATACAAGTTGTACTTGATAAAAATATAACAACTTTATGGAAGCATATAGAGTAGAAAACATAACCAGGTAAGAAAATTTATCTCTGTACACACGAATAATAAAAAAATGGATAAGTATGACAATGTAATTAATGCTAGTACAAAATGTTTCATATCAACCTCCATATGAAAAAGATCTCTGATCAAAAATTTGTACCAGTAAGAAACAAGCCTCTGTATACTTGCTTCTTATTTATCAATCTTTCTTATTTCATTTTCGTTCATAAAACAAATGAAAACCAAAGTTTGCAAAGCTTCTTCTCCTACCCGAGCTTCAAACTAAAGCAAGCAGACCTGTAATCTACTTTCAAATTAAAGATCAAAATCATAAATCTGTAACTCATTTTCAAAAATCAAAAAGGCCTGCAAGCATTTCTTAAAACCTGGTATCTTTTCAAAAGCAAACTCAGGAAGAAATCAGAGCAGATATATCTTTGTTTTAAATATTAGTCATCACTACTAGATCCAGTAACAAGCTTCAGCAACTCAAGTTTTAAAAGCAAAAGCATATTCAAGTTTAAAGCTCAAAACTGTTTTCAAAATCAAGTGCTCTATTCTTCATTTTCAAAAACAGGTGAGTAACACTTTTTCTTAAAAACTTAAGTATGATTCTGGTTGCAAGTTTAGTTCTGGAATGAATGTGTTTTTGTGTGAATATATATTGGTGAAGTTTTGCATATATATATGAATGAATAGATGTGTGTGCATGCTGTTGTATCTTGTGTTATCCTGTTTTTAGTTTTCCAGGCTCAAGATTTGTTCATAATTCATTATCTTTTGAACCAATCTTTGTTAGGGTTGAAGCTTCAAACAAAAATAGTTTGTTTATCATAAACTAAAGTTTTAAAAATTTAATTAAGTTAAAAGAAAACTTGAAATGTCTCTGGAAAACCAAAGGAGCAGTGTAACATTTGTTTTGTCAAGTTTTCAAACAAACTAATTCAATGTTTCGGGCATGTAATCTGAAAACTTATTCAAAAACTTGATTTCTAAAAGAAAAATCACAAATTTTAGCATTGAGTTAAAGGAGCGGTTCTTGTTTGTTCAGTTTGGGTGTTTTTGGTGGCATCTGGTGATCCCGATGGTCTGAAGGGTCGGGGTTTCTTCTGGTTGTAGTGGAGTGATCAGAGGCTTTGGCAAAAATATCAGGTGGATGATCGAGGCACGGTGGCGACGACAGGAGGTCGAGATTGACTTTTAACCTAGTTTTTATGTTGGTCGGGAATTCGATCATCGCAGCTACCCTGGTGGATCGAGTTCCACCATATCCTCGGGAATGGAAGGGGGGATGTTGGTGAGGACATGGACGGAGGTGTTGATGCTCCAGTGGTCGGAGGCAGGGGTTTGAAGTGGTTACAGGTTTGATGGTGGTTCCAGTTTTTGGTTCCAGGTTTGGGTTAGTAAGCTCAAATTCGATTTCGAGTTTGTAGCGAGGTTCCGATGATCGGAATAGGGTTATAGGGTGATCGCCGATGTGAGGAGATCATCGTAGATGATCGGAGTTGGTTGCATTGATGGTGCATGTGCACGGTGCACAATTTTCTGGTGAAGTTTGGTTGGGAAGATAGGTACTCGAGTTTTCTCGAGTTGATTTCGGGTGAGGCTCGAAGTTTTGTGGGGTTTTGCTCGCGAGTGACTCGGGGAAAATGGGAGATGGCTCGGGTTGTTTGTGAGTGTTTTATTTCCAGGTTTTAAACCGGTTTGGGTTTAAATTTAAAAATGGACATTTAAATTTAAAACAAGATTTAATCAAAGTTTAAATAAGTTTTAAAGAATGGATTCAAAATGAATTTGTATTCTTGTTTAAAATAAAATAAAGTTTTATCAAATTAAAAAGGTTTAAACAACTTTAAAATGTTAAAGTATATTTTATAAAATGATTTGAATTTAAACGATTTGGTTTTAAATTCTTAAATAAATTTCTTTTATAAAGATAAGTGTTCTTTAACATTTGATTAAGAAGTTTTTTAAATTGTTTTTAAAACTTTGTTAAAGTTAAATTTGTATTCATTTTAAATCTTAAATTTAAAATGAAATTTAAAAAGTAAATTGTTTTAAATGCTTTATTAATGATAATTTAATCATTAAAAAGAATAAAGTTTTATCTTAAAGATAATTAGGATTTAATGACTTGGATTCATTAAATTGTTAAGATAGTTAAAATAGAAAATTAATTAATTTAATTAATTAATGATTTGGATAATTAATTTAGTAATTAAGGGTTTTAAATTAATTAATTAAGGGTTAAGATTAATTAGGAATAATTAATTAAGAATCATTAATTAGATAAGATTAGATTATAAATTAATGATTAAAGATTAATTACTCAAATAATTTAAAGATTAATTAAGTTACAGTTAAAACTTAATTAATTAAATAATTAGGATTAATTAAAGGGTTATTAAAGATTTATTAACTTGTAATTAATAATGATTAATCTAAGTTTAATCACTTAAGAGAAGTAATTAAAGAAATTGTTAATAGTTAATGAAGATCATTAACTAGAGATTATTAAATAATTAATTAATGTGATTAAATTAAATAATTAATTTTATTAATTAATTAAAGATAATCATTTGTAGGACAGATTAAGTATAATTACTTGATGGAAGTAATTAAGGAATTAATTACTCAATGTAATTAATTAAGTTTAATTTGATTAGTTAAGTTAATTAATTTTGTTTAACTAATTTAAGATAATCACTGGATGATTTGTTAGGTATAACTACTTAATGTAATTAATAAGGTGTAATTACTTAGTGAAGTAATTAATGGTAATTACTAGATGTAATTAATTGAAGATGATTTAATAATGGAAGTAATTTGAGTATAATCACATTGTGTAATTAATCAAGGGATTAATTAAGATAAATTAATTACGGAGTAATTGATTTATTTAATAAAGTAATTAAGGGTAGTTAATTACTGAATATGGTTAATAAGGGTGATTAACAAAATGTGGTTTAATTAAAGATTAATTAACTAATGTAATTAATTTAAATAGAATAATTAATAAGAGGTAATTAGGGATCATTAATTTATATAATTAATGATGTAATTAAGGGTTGATTGATTAAGATCAATCAATCAATAAAAAGTAATTATAGAGTAATTAATTAATGTAATTAATTAAGGATTAATGTAATTGATTATAGTTAATTAAATTACTGAAGTAATTTAAGGTTAATTACTGTAATGGTTAAGGATAATTAATTAGTATAATTAATTAAGGATTAATTACTTAAAGTAATTAAAGGATAATTAATCAAGGATGATTAATTAAGATGGATACTTAGAGTATGATTAATTAATTGGTTTAATTAATGATTAAGTAAGCAAGATTTATGTGATGAAAGAAATTAATTTAATTTATTTTAAATTAATTTAGAGATGAAGTAATTAATTTAATTCATTTTAAATTAATTATAGTGTGATTAATTAAATCCTTGCTTATGTATGATGGATGATATTGATTGCCTTGAATGGTTTGAGATCTCAGATATGAGATAATTAATGCTGTGTGATATGAATGCTTTGGTTGAATTGTGATGATAATGTGAATTATCTATTTGTGATAATAATGTGAATTATCTAAATGTGATGATAATGTAGATTATCTATCTGTGATATTGTGGATTATCTATCTGTGTGTATATAGATAATAGAATTGAATTGTTTTAACTTTAAAACAACTTGGACCTAAAAGATACGTTTTGCATTTCGATGAGACCGGGATCGGGCTTCCAGATTTGGAAGTCCGAAAACCACATCGATCCAAATTAATGATAGGTCGTGAATCTCAAGTGAAGAGGAAGATTCAGAGTGCAAGATTTATTGTCATTAACTCTGAGGGTGATTCCAAAATGAGTGTAACGAGATAATGCCTTCGGTTTCGTTCGAACCCAGAACGAACTTGTATGGATTGAATGCTTTCAGAACATCGTCAGGTGGACGATGAGCATTCTAAGAGATGTGTTCTCTAAAGGTAATCGTAGCCTCAAGCCTCATCAACCGG
Source organism: Allium fistulosum (assembly GCA_030737815.1). Lineage (NCBI taxonomy): Eukaryota > Viridiplantae > Streptophyta > Magnoliopsida > Asparagales > Amaryllidaceae > Allium > Allium fistulosum. Next base: position 367,337,638 of record CM060902.1, on the reverse strand, counting down.
GAATGGCTAAAACAGGGGAGGTGCAGCAAGGTTAGTGGGTAGCACCCAAGTAGGACAAGATTTCCCCTGTCTAGAGGTCCCTTCTTATTATTTTGGCTGTGTGGGCAGTTGATTGCAACAACTTCTGGGGTGTCTTGTTCTGGAATTATCCAGTAAGGGATGGTTCCGGCCTTGTGTTGCGGGGGGTTGGGCGTGATCCTCGGTACGTTGATCTAGGCCACGTACTGTGACGGGCGGTACCCCAGTAGCCCTGCTACTGTATGGAATCCAATCTCCAATAAGTGCCGTACGATTTAGTTGTGCCAACTATGTTGGAACGTGAGATGTAAGCATTCCAGCTATTTCTGTAATTTACTTGAAAACCCTATACACTATTATAATATCACTGGATTTCCTATCAAATGTTTGGTTAGCGTAAGGTAAAAACTTTTCCATGTTTATGTGTGGGAAGTCTTACGTGATACCTTTTCTTTTCAAATGCTTTTCAAAGTTAAGCAACTTTAACCTGTTACTCACACCAGACCCATGTCTGACCCGGAGTTTATCTTATGTTTTTCTTAAACTCTTGGGTACTCAAATTTTTACGAGTAGCCAAGGGATTCAGGTTAGCTTTGACGATTTATGGAGGAGCAATGGAGCAGGAGGCTTCAACGTTATAGATATATATAGTGTTCCGCTGTGTTGGTATCTCTGTGTTGTATTTGAGTTGTAATAACTAGACAGGTGTTTATAACTGTCTAGTATGTGATGTATAATCTGTGTAACTCTGATTGATGTTGTATATTATGTAATACTTATGTGATTAATATAATTTATTCGTTCCGCTGTTGAGATTCTGATGTTGTTTCTTCTTTCTTCTCTATCTTTTCTATCCCTTTCTTTCTTCATCATGATACGACTTTCTGGTGATAGAAGGTCGGGTTGTGACAATGTATAATTAGATCTAGGATATATGGATGTTTTTATGTTGGTTATATTGGTTGGTATGATGATGTATATGTTGTGTTATATTTTTATTTGGTTGTTTTAATGCATGTAATCTTCTTTGAGTGCTTGGAGTGATCGATATTCATTGAGCAAAAAATGATCGGTATTGAGTGTTAATGGACGAATTTTTGCAAAGAGAGTTGCATATGAGTTCGAACAAGTAGATCAAATGAAGATCTAGAAGAAAAATGCCAAAAATTGACTTTGTAAATCGTTTGGCATCTATCGGTGCCGATAAATCGAGATTCTTCAAATAAGCCTACAACCGATATGGTGGACTTGACCTGGAGTGGGTAGTCTGCAGATTGATTACATGAAGATTGGACTTGTGGTTTGAGAGATACAAATAAATGAAGATTAATATTTTTGTATTCTAAAGTATTGAGTTGAAGCTTCGGTCCAAGTAGAGGAAATCACGGCAAGCACTTTAGGGTAGAGGAAGGAGTGCTTCAACAAAGAGAATGATCGACTTTGAGAAGTACTTAGCCAAATATGGTAAGAAAATAAAATTGATCGGTAATGATTAGTCAAAACCGATCGATTTTTTTGGGAATTATGCCATATTCCTTGAGGAGCAACATAGATCGATCACACAGAGTTTTGATGCCTAGTTTAGAAGATATGGGTTACCACCAATCTATTATGATGAGGCAGGCCGGGCGATGCAGAATTAAAGAGAAGCGGAGCTATTCTGAAGCAAGCATGATGCGACTTTAGGAACAAAATGTAAGTGTTTTGGAATTTAAATGGGACAACTTCGAAGAATTATGAGGTGACTAAGAAAGTAATGAGACATTAACAACTCGATATTCCTAGTGATCAGATACTTCATGAAGGAAGTAATTATGGCATGAGAGGAGCTACCGATCAGGCGAGTGTTAAGCAATCAATTTTGAAATAGACAAGAGGTGGTTCTACTATCGGTACATATGTCCAAGATCATTCGACTACTCTAAGGTCATTATATGTGCTCATATGAGGTGGAGTAGATTTAGTGTACCCTGGAGTAGTCTGAGTATATCCATGAGTTGGACATCTAAGTGGTCCACTGTAACTTCCCTTATTCTGAAACCCAAAGATGAAACCCTAACTTACTGCAGTCAACTTGGAATTATCTTTCGGTGATAGAGTTGAGATTGGTTAAGTTATACAGTCTTAAGTAAACGGAGCAGATATTAAGTGTGAAACACATCATCATAATCCAATTTTACCAATTTAGTTCCCAAAAAATCATGCCTACGTAGGGTCAAAAATATAATACAACATAAATAACAGTGTTATGCCTAACATATGAAGATATTGACATAAACATTTAGTACAATGGAATCAAAATAACAACTAATACTCCTAAGCTTCCCGCTCCATCTTCAGCTCCTTTATTTTTCCACCACCAAAATGAACCATGTCTAAACGCATAAACTCAGCCTACTCGAACGAGTACCTATGATTTTATAGGAAAATAATAATGAAAACAAGGATCAAACATAAAGTCTGGTATGAACAATATATTACCCGAAACATAAAAGATAACTAGACCATGCCGAAATTACGAAATGATATTTCCACTCACTATAACAAAACATTCATTCAAGAAACATATTATATCGATAAGGTCAAGATTGTCTAAATTAGGCAAAATGGCCATTTCACGCAATCTTTCATTAGTTATCATACACATTCAAAAAAAACCTGAAATGCTCTATTCTACATAACCCTTAGGCTTAATGTCTTCTACAATAGATGTAAGGTTATAACTTAAGCATTTGGCTACCATGAAGACATTATGCCCTCAATGCTTCTTAGGTTTTATTAAAATCATTTCCAATTTTTTTTTACACTTAGACCTTATGCCTTCGCTTTCGTAATTCGGCTGCCACTCCCAGCCTCACACCTACTTTTTTATCATTTTTGCTTGATACTTCAGGCCTTACACCAATGTTTTCGTATTTTGGTTGCCAGTAAGGCATTACACCTACTCCACTTACAGTACTGTACTGCCACATTAGGCCTTACGTCCCCTACTGAACCTTTGGTTACCAGAGCAGGCCCTACAATAATTACTTTCTTATCTCGGATGCCACCCTAGACCTAACTCCACACATTCAATTACAGTTACCACTTCAGGCCTTATACCAATGCTTTCGGTTACGATTTAACTAAGGTCTTACACTTACATTCATGGTTTCAGTTGCTACTAATGCCTAACACCTTTGTTTTTTTGCAGTTGCCACTGAGGCTGTACTCCTTCACCTTTCGTTTACTTGACTACCACCTCAGGCCTTACGCCAACTACCGAATAAACTACCTAACCATTCATTGTTAGGATTTCCACTTAGCTATAAGTTAATCTAAGTTATCACATTACCCATCTAGGGAAGCCATTCTTAGCTTATCTTTGGTGACAGGTGAAATTTAAATATTTAAATTTCTAAATTAACCTCCACTACTCAAAATTCAACTTTAGGTTTCAAATATCACCTCCTCTTTCTAAATTTCATTTTTAACCCTCGTTGCCCCCTTTGTCCCTCAGTTAACACCTTCGGTTTAATAAACCTAGCATCATACCAAACATTCTTTAGCTTTCTTACTTAAGTCCTTATACCTAAGGTTCTAGTTCATTTTACTTTCAGTTCAGCTCCACTTTCATTGGCACTAAATCTCGAGCATGTTGGGAACCATTCTCGGCACATTTGACACTAGCTTTACATGTGTCGCATCTTGAATCATTTAACTTAGTTCTTTCTTATAGCTGTTTAGTACTTTATTGACACATTCAACATAAAATGTATATGTGGTCTATTAACCCATTGTTAAATACTTAATTTAATTAAGTTAGCTCCTGGCTCCATGCATTTGCCTTAGCACCAATTTATCCCTTTGGCCAAGCCTAATTGCTTTCGAAAATTACTTATCCAGAAATTTATACATACATATATATATATATATATATATATATATATATGTGTGTGTGTGTGTGTGTGTGTGTGTGTGTGTGTGTTTTCTTACGTAAAATTTCTCAAACTCCCTATTTTCAACCATTTTCCATAATACATAGCACTCAACTAATTCATATCAATTTATTTACTAATGGGAAAATTCTATAAATCAAAGCCCCTCTATTAATACGTTCTTGACATTACATTAAATTCTTGAATGGTATAAATTAAAATAGGCACGGGAATCGACCAAAGTAAGTTCTGTCTTGAGAAGTTTAGGGAAGAAAGGGACTAGAGAATATATTACTCTCATAGAATTATAGTCGCTTATTCTCATTGCTTTAATATTATCCTTTTCCTCCTTTTCTGGTTTGGGTTGCAACCACCATTGAAGATCTCTAAGCCTTTTATTTTAATTTAAGTGAGGAATGAATTGTATATGACTAATGATGATTTAAAATGGTATTATTCCTCTTTATGGGCCACCGACGCATTGTTCCCTATTCTCATGTAGTTTGTTTTAGTTAAGCTTCTCTAAATAAAATACCTATAAGTAAATGTACAACAAAATACTTAACATATTTCATTGTTTATTTTCATGATTAAAGCATTTAAACCTTTATTCACATTATTTATTCTTTAGTTAATTATTTATTAATTTATGGGATGTTAAAGGCTTCTCCCTTATTGGAATTTCATCCTCGAAATTCAAATGAGGCACGGTAGTGATTTTCAATCCTGTACATGCTACTCTAGCATATACGCATGTGTTCCAAACAAAATGCGCTAGCGCATCTGCCAATACATGGTTTATACAAAACATACCATACATAAATGTTAATCTAAACAAATAACTTAGGATAAGTCCTTTTGACCTTATCCTCTATTTCCCATGTACAATCATCTTGGTCCTCACTCCACTTGACTTGTACAAGCTTCACTTTCTTATTTTCTTTATATTATGGTCTATAATTCGAATGGGTTTACTTTCATAGGTCATATTAGATTTGATCACCAAATCTTCTATAGCTTTCGAAACAACAACATCCTCGAGATCTCCGATACAGTTCCTCGGATGCGACATGTGAAACACATTATGGATCCCAGTAAAAGCACTCGGCAAATCGACTCCATAAGCCACTTTGACAGTTCTTTTATGTATTAGAAACGGGACAACATATCTTGACACCGACTTTCCAGCCTTTCCAAACATCATAGTGCCTCTTATTGGTGAGACTTTAACAAATTCATGATCCACTATATTCGAATTATAACTCCTTCTGACTCCTATCGGTGTAGCTCTTCTGCCTTGGTTGAGCATATTTCATCCTTTTCCATATCAATTCAACCTTCTCATACAAGATATAGTCCAAGAACAAGTCTATCTCCTGTCTCACACCAATTTACTGGTGACCAGCAGCACCTTCCAATAAGCCTCAAAAGGTTCCATCCCGTTAGTGGATTGATAACTGTTGTTGTATGAAAATTCCACTAAATGAAAATGATATACCCAAGATCCACCGAAGTCTAATACACGTGCTCTCATCAAATCATCAAGTACTTGGTTTCCTCTCTTGGCCTGACCATATATCTATGGATGGTAAGTAGTACTCATACACAGTTCCAAACCCAAAGCATTCTGTAGGCTGCGCCAAAACTTACTAAGAACAAAGGGTCTCGATCTCTAATTATAATAATTGGAATTCCATGGAGTATCACTATAATCTTAACATATATCTTGGCTAATTTGGCCGTCATCCTCGTGAACTTTACGTAAATGAAATGGGCACTCTTATTCAATCTATCTACTATGACTCATACCCTTTCGTTCTATGCCTTTGTCCTCGACAAACCATCAACAAAGTCCATAGAAACCTAATCCCACTTCCATAGTGGAACTTCCAAAGGCTTCAAAAGTTCACTTGGCTTCTAATGTTTTGCCACAACCTATTGGCATGGGAGATATCTCTTCATAACGTCGCTCTTCATCCGTTCCCAATAAAATACCTGCTTCATATCTCAATACATATTAGCAACCCCCAATGAATATCAAACTTTGAATGATGACATTCATCCAAAACCAAATTTCAATGGCCTCTACCAATTGTAACATACAACCTTCCTTTCTTTTGAAGCCAACCCCTCTTATTGATACTGAAGTCCTTCGGCTCCTCGGCCTTGGCACCTTCTTTAAGCCGTTAATCCTTAGTCACATGGTGGGTCCTTTTTCCATCTTTCATCAATTCTGTAACGACCCGTAAATTTAACTAGTTTTAATAACGTTATTAATTGAAATTTTGCGAAATTTTAAACGATAAAATTTTGAAATAATAATTTCATATTTGAAATGCGTTTAATTAAACATAGCAACTGGTAAATTTTCGTCCGAAAATATGAAAGCTTATTTCGCGCGTAAATTTACTTCAATTTAATCGGTTAAAAAGCGATGGAAATAAAATGTTTTCGAAACCTAAATATTTTTACATAGAAAAATTCTAAACCATCTTCTGAGCAAGATGTTAGTTTGTCGTTTTTCCAAATTCGGACATCTTTTGCTCCGTCGATCTTATTTTTCTACGTTTTTCTTGCATTTTCGGCCAGTAGTGTTTGCACAAAAATTGGACAAACACCTCAAAGTTGTATGATTTAGTAGATCTTATGTTGCTCTTAGCTATTTGAGTGATTTATGCAAATATATGAAAAGCAGGGGCTAAATTGTAAAAAGACACGCAAATTTATAGTGGTTCAGCCAGAATGTGCCTACGTCCACTTTATATGTTATTTCTTTTCTCTTCTTTTGATTACAAGTACAAAGCTTTGGTACAAGTAAAAGAAAGTTGTTTGAAAGTTCCTTCCATGCTTGAGCTCTCAAAACTTGTCCCCATTGTTGTACCCCTGCCCCTCTATTTATAGAGTGAGGCTAGGGGTAAGGGTCCAGGATGTGTATAGTTGTTGATGGGCCTGGGCTGATGTGATCTAGCCTGGTACGTCTTGGTTCGGCATCGCTTGGTTCGGAGGTGGTTGGAGTGTATAATGGACCGGTTGTAGGTGATCCGGTGCTATGTGGCAATCGCTTGGTCCGGTTTGGGGGTTGGTCCGGTAGGAACATGGGAAGTGCAGTTTGGACCGGTAGTTGCTTGGACCGGTGGTGGGATGGTGAGGTTGGTCCGGTGTGGAGATGGTTCGGCATGGGCTGGTCCGACTATGGAGTTGGTTCGGCGATGGTTGGGTAGGAGTTGGTCCGGTGGAGCTTCGACTCAGTTATGCATGGAGGAGTTGGTTTGTTTTACTTGGAGGGTGGCTGGTTCGGCTCTTCCGGTCCGGGGGTGAGAATTCACCCAACACTTGCCCCCCAAAGTGGGGCGTATGCTGGCATACGGCCTACTTTGTTCCTTGGTCGTCCTCATTCGGTCACTGAGTGCCGGACCATCTGATCCGGTGTCCTTTGTTTGCCTATAAGTAGGGGTGGTACGCCTTCGTCATTCCTTTCCAATCCCAGATAGCCGAACTAAATATCTCTACCGAATCAAGCTCTCTGCCGAATTGCTTCAGAAACACCGAATCAGGTACTTGACTTTCCTTTGCCGAATGAAACTCGTATGTTGTACCGAATGAACTTTAGCTGTGAGAATGCCGAATGAACCTTGTAAAGTATGGTCGCCGAGTGTGTTTAGGCGTTAAGTGCCGAATGAAGTCATACACTTGAATAACCAGATGAACTCAGGAATCTTGAATTCCGAATGAAAATGATTCCGAATGAAACTGATACTGAATATGTTTTTACCGAATGACGTCATATACTTGTTTACATCTTCTGTTCTAACGATGTGCTTTTCCGGTGTTGCAGATAATGTCTCGTAAAGCGGAAACTCGATCAGACAAAAAGAAATCCGGGGGCGAAGGAGGTTCCTTTGCCGTGCCCCCAGCTCAGTCGAATCAAGAATGTCACGGACCAACCCCGAGATCGCTAGTGGACGGGTACGGCCCTCAGGAACTTCTGAACTCCCCGCCCGATTGCTTTCCTAGCTCCCTCAAGGAGGAGCAGCTTGATGTCATTTCCCGATCCTTTGGAATCGATAGGGCGCACTTGCTATTGCCTGGGAGAGACGTTATGCCGTATGATCCTCCTGAAGGGTACTTCGCCTACAGCAGATACCACTGCATGTGTGGTGCCATTCCTCCTCTTAACGCTTGGATAGACAGCTTCCTCACATATCTAAAGGGGCCCCATTCCAGCTTCAACCCAACTCCTATGCTATACTGGTGAGCCTCTTCGTCATTTTCCAAAGGAAGTATGGTCGTGCTCCTTCCAACCGAGAGATCCGGTATCTATATAATCTGAGGGGCTATAAGAAGGGGTCCCCATACATTAGCTTGGAGTCAGCTGTGACCTTCAAGCCGGTCTTGGATCTGTATTCCAAATTCAGCATGTTCAAGAAGGAATGGTTCTTTGTCAGGGACGACTCCGTTTCAATTCGGCGCTTTACTTCTGGATGTAAGTTGATGCTTTTACTTATAATTTCCATTACGATTGCGATGCTTCTTCTCATACTTTCTCATTTTTGCTAGCGACAGGTGGCTTTGCGATTGTGGAGACTGACCGCCTGGTTCAGACGGCGGCTGAGATAGAAGCTATTCTCGGGAAATATAGATCATCTGCCTTCCTGATCAGAAATGCGACCCTTCTGGAGTATAACTTAATCCTTCCACAGCAGTCAGTAGTCAAGCTGAGGGAAACGGCGGAGGAGAGGGCGGCTGTTCAGACTAAGGGAGGTGTTACGGTAGAGAGTAGCAAGAGGAAACCTTTCACAATACCTCCAGCCGTCGGAGGTAAGAAACTCAAGAAGTCGGACGGTCCCTCCCCCAACAATTGTCCACTTACCCAGGAGGAGGAAGACATAGAGGAGGAAAGAGGTGAGGGTGGAGATGGTCGGGAAGGTGATAAAGGTGGCGATGGCATCGGGGCCTTGCTTCCTGGGCAGGCGGGCGAGATTCAGGAGTGGACGGATGATGCGTTCCACCAGGCTTTCGAGGGGCTGGACGAAGATCCGGCTTTGGTAGAGAAAACCGGGACAGCGGACAAGGCCGGGACCGGTGCAAGCGAGTCTTTTCAGACCATTCCAGCCAAGGTGGCTCCGACGACTCAAGGTGAACTCTTGACTCCTGCATGCTTCATTAATGATAGGGACTTAGGAATATTTTATGATCCGCTCCCGTCCTGGAATGAAATCCAGGACTTATTGCAGTATCCTACTTCTCCCCAGGGTTTGTATAACAGACGTGCTTTCTTTCTTCTTTTAACTTGTACTTTACCGCGTTTCTCGAATCATATAGTGATGTAAGCTTGTGACACTTGTTTTTCATATCAGGAGCAGGCAAGACATCCAAGGCCTCAGACCTTCGGCACAGGCTTGAGCAATATAAGCTTTCCAAAACTTCTGTCAAGCCGAAGCCTTCGACCCACCGCTCCGGGGATGTAGTCGGCTACCGTCCTCTTCTCGGGGTCATTGAAGAAGGTATTCAGCAGAGAAAGAGGAGTCATCCCTTATCCGAACCTTCGCTCGGTCCTCAGCTCCCGGCTCAGCCTCTTCATGATATCACAGAGGAGGACAGCGAGTTTGCACCCTCTCCGCACCCGTCCGGAAACCCTTCCGTTACTCATATCGATCGTCCTGACTTGGCTCGTAATTCATTTGCGGGTCATACTGATCTGGATCCAAGTTCCCACGACATTACCTTTGACGAGGTTACTGGTGAGCACCTTCTTCCCCGCAATCCCATGGTACGGGTGCTTGATGAAGCTAAGTCCTTAGATCTCGATCTACTTACCACTCGGATAGTTACCATGGGAGACGAGGCCAAGGCTAATATTGATCGGGTGGCGGAGGAGACTAGGAAGCTGATGGGGCATCATGCCCGGCTGGTTAAGGCTGGAGAGGAGATTGGGAGTGCCAACATCCGACTAAGATTGGTGGTTTCGGACCAGGCCAAACAGCTCGCTGATCAGGCCATTCAGATTTCTCAGCATGAGGCTGCCTCCGGGCGGTTGAGGAAGGCTATGGAGGAGGCTAGTAAGGCGGAACTGCGGAAGATGGAGGCTGCCTGCAAGGAGCAGATAAATATGGCCATCTCGACAGTGGATGAGGTTCGGAGGGCGGATCTTGAGCGGGTAGAGGAGCTGTCGGGGAAGCTTGAAGCCGCAGAGCTTGCTCCGGTTAGGCTGAAGGAGGAGATGGAGGCGATGCAGAAATCCCTTCAGGCTGACTGCTCGAGATACCGTTTGGAGAGAGAAGCTGCTGTTGGAAGGTTGTCGGCTTCCGAGGCCCGGATGAGGGAGTTTGAGGAGAATGAGGGGATGATGGATGAAATGCTTCAGGACATGTACTTCCGAACTTGGAAGCAGGGCAACCTATCCTGGATGGATGATTATCCTAGGGTCATGGCTAAGATCTATCTTCGGGCTTTGGAGGAGGCTAAGGCCGATGCGGATAAAGATGGTGGCGTGGTCTTCAGCATGGATGCGGTCACTGCTCAATTTGCCAAGGAGGAGAAGGTGGCGGTGAAGGAAGGTATGCGGTTGCTTGCCGCTGAGGAGGTAGGCGTGCAGGTAGAGGATGACGATCAGGATAGTCAGGAAGCAGGCGCTGGTAAGTCTCCCTTTTTAGTTTCTCCATCGACTTGGTTGCTTATTGCTAATGAATCCTTTCTCTGACTGGACAGGGGGTCAACAGGACAAGGATAAAGCTCCACTGCAGCCGGCCCCTTGATTATACCTGGAAAAACTCTTTTTGTGGATTTGACAGGGTTGTATATGTTAGTCGAAAAATGGTAAAGTAGCCTTTAGGTTTTAATATTCTGCCACTTGTAATAAATAGTCTTATTTTTGACGTGTAATTCTTTAACTTAAGCTGATTTTGTCGTCTTTTGAATGTTTGCTGTTATTTTGGCATGTCGTATGAGAAATATAGCTATGTATATTCTTGTAATTAAATTGTGTTTGATGTCGGGTTCTGGTTTAAGACATAATTTCATGACTTGCAATGTTAGTGTGTGGTGTGAATAAATTATAGTCATGTATTTGTACATAAAGGAAGAAAATACCGCCCTTCATGTTCTGTTTGTAGATGGCAGTTTTGAATATCATGGAAAGCAGTTGAATGCCATGCCATCCGATTGTGAATCCCTGCATCCATTGGCGAGTATCTCCTACTCTGTATCCTGTACTTTATGGATTGTTATAGAGGATAGGAGGAAAGCTTTTTAAGTAAAATTGAAATATGTGAAATAGTAAAACTTCCAATCACGGAAGGCCTTCGATGTGCTTAAGTTCGTGGCAAACGGGTTTTGTAGTCACTTTCCCTAGCTATGGGTCTTGGAGACATTTGTCACCCATCTTACGCCTCCGCGGGGAGTTATTTCTTTTTTACCACAGCCGCACTTAAGACACATCGGAGCCGAGATCGCGCACAGTAACTACCCGGGCCATTATGGCCCGTAATCGTGGGTATTATTCGATTTACTGTGGCCGGCTAGCGTGGGTGCCGATCGTCAACTGTGAACTGCCCCTGGCTGGCCACACCTTATGTTGGGGCTTATAGTCGGTTCACAGTTGCCGGCGAGCCTAACGCCGTAATGAGCTGCCTCGGCTATAGTCGGCCTTCTCGGTGGCTTATAATCGGCTCATTACAGTTGGCTTTAAGGGTCGTCGCGAGCAATGAGTTAACCCACAGCAGAGGGATGCTGGAGCAAAAGTGTCTCATTGGCGAGGGCATAGATTCGCATAGTACCTGTTAGGTTTTGCCCAGGCGAAGTTGCGCCGTGGAGTGCTTTGAGTGGAAATGCTATACGCATAGGATTTTGTTCAACAGAAAAGGATAAAGTTAACAAGTAGCCAAGATATAATGGAACAAGTTAAAAAAGAGACAAAGTTTTTTAAAGTGGTTCGACATGAAAAGGCCTACGTCCACTGATTCTCTTTGTTAATTCACTTCATATGGGCAATACAAGTTAAGAAAAGTATCGACGGAGGTGTTGGATGTTCCATGCCCTCTGGAACACTTCTCCGTCCACTGTTGACAAAATATAGGCTCCGTTGTGGAGATCTTTATGAATTACATATGGTCCATCCCAGATTGGGTTTAGTGCTCCGGGGCGAGGGAAGATTCGCTTGAGGACAAGATCCCCTTCTTGTAAGGTACGATGCTTGACTTTGGAGTTGTATTGCGCTGCCACTTTCTGCTTGTGGGCTGCTGTTTTAAGGACTGCATCATTTCTTCTCTCCTCAACTAGATCCAAAGACATGTGGAGGAGCTCTTCATTCTCTTCCGGGTTATAGTGGATCCTACGGTGGGAAGGCACAATGGTTTCAACTGGGAGCATAGCCTCCGATCCGTATGCCAAAGAGAAAGGAGTGTGCCCCGTTGATGTTATGAAAGATGTGCGGTAGGCCCACAGTGCCGTAGGGAGTTCATCCACCCAAGCGCCCTTTGACTTTTTGAGCTTCTTTTTTATCAGAGTTTTCAGAATTTTGTTGACTGCTTCGACTTGTCCGTTTGCCTGGGGATATGCTACGGATGAGAAGCTTTTATGAATTCCGTGTTCTTGGCACCAGTTGGCGAATTCCTTGCTGTCAAACTGAAGTCCATTGTCTGATATTATTTTGAGTGGGACTCCGTACCTGCATAGAACATTTTTGATTAAGAAGTTAATAACTTTTGCTGAAGATACTTTATTCAGAGGTTCCGCTTCCACCCATTTGGTGAAATAATCAACTGCCACTATAGCATATTTGGCCCCGCCTCGGCCCATCGGTAGCTCGTTGATTAAGTCAATTCCCCATATTGTGAAGGGCCAAGGGCTGGTCATTTGAGTAATCTCAGTTGTTGGTAGCCGTGGAATCTTAGCAAATTTTTGGCATCTGTCACACTTCTTGACGAAATCTAAGGCGTCCTTGCTTAAGGTGGGCCAGAAATATCCGTATCGGAGTATCTTTTTTGCTAATGTTTGTCCTCCGGTGTGATCTCCGCAGCTCCCCTGATGGATGTTGGATAACATTTCCTTGGCTTCTCTCCCAACGACACACCTTAATAACGGGTTAGAGAATCCACGCCGATAGAGGATGTCTTCTTGTATTGTGTAGCGGGATGCTTTCCTCAAGATTTTCTTGACTTCGTCATGCCCGTTGGGTAGAGTGCCACTTTGTAGGTAGTCTCGGATGGGAGTCATCCAAGTTGCTTCTTCGGTTGCAGCTATCAGATTCACTTGCTCAAAACTTGGAGCCAGTTGCTTTGAGACGGTTACTGCCCCGAAGAAGGTGATGTCTCTCACACTTGCTTGCTTTGCTAATTCGTCGGCCTCTCGGTTCTCCTCCCGAGGGATGTGTTTGACTAAGTAGTGGTCCAATCGGCTGAGAAGTAACTTGGTCTTCTTTAGATATGCTATGAGTCGTTCTTCTCGAGCTTGGAATTCTCCTAGTATTTGATTAACAATAAGTTGAGAATCGCTGTGAAGACACAAAGAATTGGCCCCGATTTCTATGGCAATTTCTAGACCAGCTATCACTGCTTCATATTCTGCATCGTTGTTGGTGGCAGCGAACTCCAACCTTATAGCATAGTGCAATTTGTTTCCCCTGGGAGTGATTATTACCACACCTGCCCCCGAGCCTTGTTCATTTGATGCACCATCCACAAAGAGATTCCACTTGATATCTTCTGTTATTTCCAATTGCTCCTGATCTTCGTTGGTAGTGAACTCTGCAATGAAATCAGCCATGGCCTGTCCCTTAATGGCGGTGCGAGGGTGATAGGTGATATCATACTGACTCAGTTCAATGCACCATTTAAGTAATCGCCCAGAAGTGTCGGGACGATGGAGTACCTGCCTCAGCAGTTGATCGGTCAGAACTTTGATGGAATGGGACTGGAAGTAGTGACGCAATTTCCGTGATGTGATTAGTAAACAGTATGCTAACTTCTCAAGTTTAGGATATCTGACTTCTGCCCCAGTAAACCTTTTGCTGACGAAGTAAACTGGTCGTTGCGTGCGGTTGTCTTCCCTTACCAAGGCAGCGCTTAGAGCGTGAGATGACACAGCAAGGTATAGGTATAATTCTTCGCCTTCGCTTGGAGTCGAGAGTACCGGTGGTTTCTGGAGGTGTTCGATTAGGTTAAGGAAAGCGGTTAAGCATTCGTCCGTCCATTCGAACTTTCCTTTATCTTTCTTTAGAGCTTCGAAAAAGGGGACGCACTTGTCCGTTGCCTTGGAGATGAATCAGCTTAGGGCGGCCACTTTTCCATTTAGGCTTTGCATTTCCTTTCGGGTGGAAGGTATCTTGATATCCCTTAGCGCTCAGACTTGTTCGGGGTTTGCTTCAATCCCTCGGGCATGGACGATGAACCCTAAGAATTTTCTCGATGATACTCCGAAGGAGCACTTTAGTGGATTCAACTTCATTCCATACTGTCGAAGTACCTGGAACATTTCGTTTAGGTGGCTTACGTGATCTTTGGCTTTCCGTGATTTCACCAGCATGTCGTCCACATATACTTCCATAGTTTGTCCTATTAGCCCCGCAAACATCTTGTTGACGAGGCGCTTTTAGGTGGCTCCTGCATTTTTAAGTCCGAAAGGCATTACCTTATAGTAGTACAAACCCCGGTCGGTGATGAAACTAGTGTGGTCTTGGTCGGGAGCATGCATAGGAATTTGGTTATATCCTGAGTATGCGTCCATAAAAGATAGGAGCTCGTGCCCGGCTGTGCTGTCTACAAGTTGGTCGATTCTGGGAAGTGGGAAGCAATCCTTCGGGCAGGCATCGTTTAGGTTGGAGAAGTCGATGCAGGTCTGCCACTTCCCATTAGCCTTCTTTACCAGTACCGGGTTGGCGATCCATTCCGGGTAAACAGCTTCTCGTATGAAGTCATTGGCGAGTAGAGTCTTTACTTCTTCATCGAGGGCTGCTGATCGCTCTGCCCCCATACTTCTCTTTTTTTGTTTTACAGGCGCCTTGGTAGGATCAATGTTTAATACGTGGCATGCTATGTCGGGGGAGATTCCGGTCATGTCAGCGTGTGACCAAGCGAATACATCCAAGTTGTGGCGGAGAAAATCGATGAGTTGTTCCTTCAATTCGGCTTTTAGTTGGAACCCAATTTTCAATAGTCTACTTGAGTCGTGCTTGTCTACAGATATAAACTCCATAGCCTCTGCAGGCTCGGCGGTGGCCTCCTCCTCTTTGTCCCTAGGGTCTAATTCATTGAAAGGGTCGCTGGTATATCGAAGAGGAGGGGCTTTCTGTAGTTGCTATGCTTCCATACTTTTTGTGCAGAGGGCAATCTCTACACCCTTCCCTTTATCCTTCCTGTGGTTGTTGCGAAGTTCAGTCACATAGCAGTCTCGAGCAACGTCCTGGTCTCCTTCTACTTCCCCTACTCCATTGTCCGTTGGAAATTTCATCTTTAGGCACCATGGGGCTAGGACAATTTGGAAATCAGACAAAGCTGGCCTTCCTAAGAAGGCGTTGTAGGCCGAACGGTTTTCTATTAGCACAAATGTCTGTTTCCGTACAACGGAGCGGGGATGGCTTCCAATCTCAACAAAGAGGTCCAGTTGTCCGAGAGGCATCTTCGCATTTCCAGTGAAACCGTGTAGTGGTTTATCGCAGGGAGATACATCCTTCATTGATAGCTTCATTTTGTCGAATGCGTGTTTGAACAGGATGTTTACTGAGCTTCCAGTATCTACCAGGATTCGGTAAACTTCGGCGGGACCGAGTCGGGCAGAGATAACCATGGGATCTATGTGAGGGTACTGCCTTCCTTCTAGGTCACGCTTACCGAATGTGATGTCATCACTTTCTTTCCGCTTCGGGTGGCGTTCTTCTATAACCGAATTGACATAGTCTTTATTGTCTCTAAGCGACTTTCCGTACCTTTCCATCTCTTTCCAGCCTCTGTCTGCGATGTGTGGCCCTCCTGAGATGGTATGGACCACTATCTTTTCTTGACTAGAGCTGTTAGCGTTGCGGTTTCCTCTGTCGGCCCCTGGTGAGGGTAGCCTTGGGTTTTCATTGGCAGGAGCTGGGGTCCTGTCCTGACCTTTTACATAACGTTCCAGTTTCTTTCTTCTAATGTGTTCCTCAATCAGATCTCGGAGATGATGGCATTCGTTGGTATCATGCCCGTGAGATTCGTGGAAGCGGCAGAACTTTCCAGACTTCTGTGCGTTATCTGATTCCTTCTTGTATTGTGGGCGTTTGTATCTAACTTCGCCTTGGGTGGCAAGGAAGATATTTTCGACGGTCTCGTTCAAAGGAGTGTAAGTGTCGAATCTTGGTCCTGGCCGATATAGGCGCTTTTCTCCCTTCTTGCCCCCAGCATTGTCTCTGGAATCATTTCTTCGAACGTCCCTTGCCACAGCAGGGGCGTTGCCATGGGTTGTCTTATTTTGCTGTCCTGACTGCCCCTCAACGACAGCATCCTCAAGCCTCATGTATTTCCCGGCTTCATGGAAGAAATCGGGTAAAGTAGCTGGTTTTTCTTTTGTCAACCTTCTAGCAAATTTAGTGTCCGGATGCACACCACTGCAGAGGGCCATTAGGATAAGCTTCTCATCGGCATCTTGGACTGCGGCTGCTGCGGCGTTGAATCTGGTTAGGTATTGCTGCAGCTTTTCTCCAGGTTTCTGTTTGACGCTGGATAAGGAATAAGCATCCTTAGGTTGCTCCACATGAATGCGGAACTGACTGATAAATTTTTCTTTCAACATTTCCCACGAGCTGATGGATCCTTGGGGTAGATGACAGAACCCGGAGGTAGCAAGATCTGCTAAGAAGAGCGGAAAGCATTTGCACAGTACTCCCTTTGTCGCTCCACTCATGAGCATATGCTGCGTATACCTCTGTAAGTGTACAACGGGATCAGAGGTTCCTTTGTAGGGTTCCATTGTTGGCATCTTCCATTCTCGGGGGGTGATAGCAATTTCGATGTTGTGGGCGAAAGGGCTGGTTACCCTAGCGCCTATCCCTCGATCTCTTTGCTCCCGTTGGACACACTCTCTGAATAAGCGTGCCATCCTTTCATCAGAACTTGGAGCAGATAGAAATGAGTTTGGTTCAGTTCTGTGGGATTGATTCCGTCCAGATGACCTGTAGGGATGGTATCGTCTATCATTCCTCATATTTTCCAATGGCTGCCTTTGATCTTCTGGGAGCATGCTCGGGTCAGCTACAGTTGGCCCTTGCCTCGATCTCCCCCTGCTGGGTTCTGATCTAAGCACTTCCTTGGGTCCAACTTCGGGCTGGACTCTAGCTCGGCCCCGTTCACTGGCGTTTCTGTGGTTAGGCAGCATGACAGGCTCAACTACAGTTGACCTTCGCCCGGTACCTCCCCCGTTGGGTTCGGTACCAAACGTTTCCTCAGGCCTAACTTCGGGCTGTGCTCGGTCTCGGCTCCAACCATGGCTACTTCTGCCGTTAGCTCCTTCGAAGAAGGAAGATCTTTGTTGTCTCTGAGATCCTACAGACTGGGACTCGCCCCATGATTCAGTGTTGCGGTTGGATTCTTCAGCATCCCTTAAGCATGACATGAGATGGTCCACCAAGGCTTCCTGCTAGGACGTGAAGCGGTTAGTTACTTCAACCACAACTCTGTCCAAATCTGCCCTAGTAATTGCTACAGGCTGTTCCGTGGCAGGAGTGGTGGGGTTATCCTGTTCTTCATTTGTTACTGTTGCTGGAGGAGGACGATTTGCTTGATTCGTGACAGCTGGATCTGGAAGACTGCTGGATGCGATGTTTTTTCCTTTGTTAACATCTTTTCTCTGTTTGGGAGGCATGTTTTCCAAGTAGCGAACGATGTTGCTAGGAAAGCTGTTAAGCGGATGAAGCTGAAGCTTCGAGCTTCTCCGCTCTAAGTGAAAGCACCAAAAATGTTTGCACAAAAATTGGACAAACACCTCAAAGTTGTATGATTTAGTAGATCTTATGTTGCTCTTAGCGATTTGAGTGATTTATGCAAATATATGAAAAGCAGGGGCTAAATTGTAATAAGACACGCAAATTTATAGTGATTCAGCCAGAATGTGCCTACGTCCACTTTATATGTTATTTCTTTTCTCTTCTTTTGATTACAAGTACAAAGCTTTGGTACAAGTAAAAGAAATTTGTTTGAAAGTTCCTTCCGTGCTTGAGCTCTCAAAACTTGTCCCCATTGTTGTACCCCTGCCCCTCTATTTATAGAGTGAGGCTAGGGGTAGGGGTCTAGGATGTGTATAGTTGCTGATGGGCCTGGGCTGATGTGATCTGGCCTGGTACGTCTTGG
This sequence comes from Allium fistulosum, assembly GCA_030737815.1. NCBI lineage: Eukaryota > Viridiplantae > Streptophyta > Magnoliopsida > Asparagales > Amaryllidaceae > Allium > Allium fistulosum. The sequence goes on along the minus strand of CM060902.1, from coordinate 367,319,394 downwards.
TTCGGCATCGCTTGGTTCGGAGGTGGTTGGAGTGTAGAATGGACCGGTTGTAGGTGATCCGGTGCTATGTGGCAATCGCTTGGTCCGGTTTGGGGGTTGGTCCGGTAGGAACATGGGAAGTGCAGTTTGGACCGGTAGTTGCTTGGACCGGTGGTGGGATGGTGAGGTTGGTCCGGTGTGGAGATGGTTCGGCATGGGCTGGTCCGGCTATGGATTTGGTTCGGCGATGGTTGGGTAGGAGTTGGTCCGGTGGAGCTTCGACTCAGTTATGCATGGAGGAGTTGGTTTGTTTTACTTGGAGGGTGGCTGGTTCGGCTCTTCCGGTCCGGGGGTGAGAATTCACCCAACAAGTAGAAAATTCGAATTTTATAATTAAATCGTACCATTGATATATGTATGTCGTTTTGATCTTCTCGTCGTGCTGAACTCAGCGTTATATTTATTTCTGTGTTTTGAAGTCCGATACGCAGCGGAATCCGTAAAACCGGTAAACCGTATCGATACCCAATTTTAAACTTTTGGGTTTCCTGTGTCCTTTTATCTTTTCAGCGGCTGAATAAAAACAGCCATTAGCTTTTATATTTCATATAATCGGTCCATGGCTTTTGTCATTCCCTATGTACTCAGTAAATTTTGTTGTGTGGCTTGTGCCTTTCCATTTTTCTGTTCGTTTGTTCTACTTTTGAGAAAAGTATGAAAGAAAAAAATTCCAACCTGCTCTTTCTCGAACTGAATACCATCCCTTTATCAAACCTTCCCGCTTCACACTCTCACCGTACCAAGCTTCTCCTCTTCCCTGCTATAAACCCGCCTGTCCCCTTCACGTGAGAATCGACCTCCACGACCTCTACACCTTCCCAACCGAGGGCAGCAAACTCAGGAACCCTCTCGCCCACCTCAAGCAGCCACGTGCTTCCTCCTTCCCACGCATCACCTTATCACGTCAATCGAAACAGTGTGCCAGGCGACTCCACCCTCCTCCTCTTGTAACCAGCCGAGCCCTCTATCTCTCCTTCCTTCTTATTCGTATATTTAGTAAGCATTTATAAGTTGTTTACATATCGGTTATTGTATATGTAGGTGTTATAATAATAGTAAAAAATAAAGTATGTTCACATATAAGTTTTATATACTACTAATATATAATAAGCTCTCGTATAATCACGTGTTGCATATGAGTTGAATGTCTGCATGGATTAGTTTTTAACCGTCGGCTACATAAGTCATATTAGCAAACGCAAGTTGATAATTTTTTTGCAAATATACAAACTTTGTTTACTGTAAGTATATATATAAGCTTATAATATTATTGATTTTTATTTATATATGTGATATAGTGGTTGTTCTTATATGGTTTACCCAAGTTTTATACATAAAGTAGATTCTGTTTGTTCATTTGTAAACTAAAGTGAGTATATGTTAGAGTGTATATATATATATATGCTGTAAAAGTTAGTTGACGTCAGTAGTATAGATATGTAAGTTTTATTAACTATATGTGATTATGTAGGTGAAGTAATATATAATATCTATTTAAGGTGATAAAGGTCTTGTGTACAATCGGTTGTGGTTATATTAGTTTATATAAGCATATTGAAATTTTAAATTTTGTTTTAAATTTAAATTTTGAAGGCAAGTATGGGTTTCAAAACAAAAAGAGAATTTACTTTTAATATATACATATCTATACGTAGAGATCTATTTGGTGATGTAATGCCCGATTGTATGTTGATATGTTTTAAAAGGAAATTTGCATGTTAATTTTTTTTTGAACAGTAGTTAGACTTCATGTTCGCGATATCATATCTCACTCATGTTTTATCGGAATGGGTTGATTCTATTTTTAAAAAAGAGTCGAAGTTACCTAGTTTATGCCTGTCAAATTTCAGCAAAATCCGACATCGGTTGATTAGTGGTCGAGGATCTTGAAGTTAGACCGAGGCAGCTATTCTTTTGTACTTAGAAATTATTTTACACTGCTGCAAACATGGCCTGAGTCTATGTTCGTGACATCGTAACTTTTCTCGTCTCTTGTCCAAAACAAGTGAATCTTTTGCAGTTTGAAATACAAGTTTTGATCTTTGTTCATACCAAATTTCAGACCATTTCGATCTCGGTAGCACATAGAATTATATTGTTAAACTTTGACGCAGGACATGTTTTTTTTTTGTTGCTATGTTGAATGTTTTGATTTGATTTCGGCAAATTCCTATCTAACAGCTTTCCTCTTCGATTCGTGCCAATATAGTTTATTTCAGAAGTCATGCTTGCAATTCGTAACTCAACTTCGTTGTTTATTCTCGATCTCTAGCCTTGAAAGGTGAGCAATCACTCACGATTAACGTTCTTATATTTATTAAATTTGATTTCAATGGAAACGACAATTGAAATATGCTGTTGTTAGTTATTTATTTTGCTATATCTATGACATCATCTGTATCTGTTCACCTGTGACACCTGACATCATTATCTGTTATTTATATTGATATATATATATGCCATCATCTGTATCTGTTCACCTGTGACATATGACACCCTTATCTGTTATTTATACTGATGATATATGCCTGTTACCATTGTTATATTATTATCATATCTGTTATCACTCTGCAAGTTCCCTGTTAGTATAGAATCACTATGGGTTGAAATGATACATACCCGAACGGACTTTAGAACAGGAGAAAATCATTATGGGTTGAAATGATAAACCCAAGCGATTTTCAAATTAAATTGAATTTGGGATTTCGGGTTGAAAAGATATATACCCGAATATATTTTAAATTGCGGATTGAAATGATAAATATCCATATCACTTGACCATAGGATAGAAAATTATATACAAACACCGTTGGTCTATATATAAATCTTTTGAAAAACATTTCTACGGTTTTGAAAGAAATATATGGTTTTAATAAATAATTATTTTAAAGATTTATTAAAGTTGATTTAATAAGTTGATTTGAATCAATATGAAATATGTTTAAGTATTTATGTAAAATTTATATTTTTAAATATAGAATTTATAATGTTTAGGTTGAAAGATAAATTTGAATTGATTTGGAATTCTTAATTATTTAAGAATTATACTTAAATAAGTTGATTTGAAATCTATTAAATTTGAAATTTTAAGATATGTTTTATAACTTGAATTAATTAAGAAGTGGCTTAAATGAATATTTCAAACTTATATAAATTTAGATGGGATATTTTGTCTATATAAATTTGTAAATTGAAGTTGTATTTTGATGTATTGAAATGATTAAAGAAATATTTCAGAAACTAAATGTAATGAAATTAAATTGGGACATAAATTGAATTATCGAATTTAGTTTTGAAATGTCGAATATTTAAACTTTGAAATATATTGAAATTGAAATGGTTTATTTATGGTTCAAATAGGCATTTGAAATCGATAATTTGAAAGGGTTTATTGAGAAACTAAATTGAATTGAAATCGATGATTTGAGATTTAATTAAATTTTAAATTTTGGAATTCGAGTTTATGTGAATTGATTTGTGAAATTTGAGGAAGCTATTTTTATATAAAGTATTTAAACCATATATAAAACTATTTATATTTTACTTTATAAATTTTAATATAAATTATTTTAATATAAATAATTTTCAATATAAATTATTTTATTTTAACTTATAACTATTTTATATAAACTATTTTATTTTATAAACTATTTTTCTATATATACAAATTTTAATATCTAAACTGTTTAAGAGGAAAGTGTTAGGGTTTCAAAGTGTTATGAATTTCAAGTTTTGATTTCCAAAGTGTTATGATTTTAAAAGACTTATGATTTCGAAAGCGATATAACTTTGGAAAGTGATATTATTTTGGAAATGGATTTATTTGAAGGAAAAGTGATATCGTACTGATATGGTTTTGAAATATAACTATTTTGAAAATTTATTAAATGACCATCGGTGAAATAATACGTAGTTATTAAAGAGATCGGGATCGGATATGGACATACTCTCTGTCGATACCGAAACCACTTTAATAACTAATATACGCGGAGTGTTGTTCCAGAACGAAGTGGATAGTTTTGATTAACGCGTTGACTGAAGAAAGAGAACGATTTTGGATGACCCCTGACATGACTAAAACAGGAGCCGCGCCGGGCCATTGAGGATCGCCATCTCTAGCGGACACACTTCTTCGATACCTTATCTATTACTTATGTGATTCGATTTGGGTGCACCCCTTGATTTGGGAGTGTTGTTTCGCGGTGTTGGGATAGTAGCTGCTATACCCAACATCAGTCTGGATCGGGCAACTACTAGTATCCTAGTTGGTATCGCCTCATGTACCTTGTCATACTGATTATCCTATTCACGACCACTACGATTTTGGTTTGTACCTTTAGTATATGGATTGCCCTCTGGTGACTTCCGGTTTTGGGGAAACTACGGTCTTGTATATGCTCTTGGGAATAAAAATGTGTTAAGGGTGGAATGGGCCATGACTTAACGCTATTTTGATACCGTACCTTACTGATTAGACACTATATACTTAGCGTACACTATTACATAGTAGATAGTTTAACGGATCCTTAAGGGATGGTTATCCCAAACATCCTCTGAGTTACTTGTATTTCAGTTGTTAGTTCACTTGAGTAGGATTTATTGATATAAGAATGTTAATCCTGACTCGAGTGTTTTGTTTTTCTTTACGCTCGGGTCAGACTGAGTGATACAGTATTCGAGACTCACCTTTGGAGTTGGAGGTTCGGTTGGAGATCCAGCTATCTATCCAGCTTCTAGTTATTCAGTTGATTCCAGTGATGTATTCAGATCTGTTATTTGACTATTGTATTGAGATATCTATGTATTCGAGACCTCTGTTGTATCTTGTTTAACTCTGTTATATATATATATAGTAGTTTCATGAACTACTATTCTTTTGTTTCCGCTGCATTATTGTTATATTACTCTGTGTTTGTGATCTGTGATTATTTATTTATTGTATATGCTAAGTTTTGCCAATTTAAATTAACAATCTATTGTTTTGAATTATTCAAGTCCGACATGGGTGGATTTATTGTCGATTTGAATGGTCCAAAATAGTGGGTCGTTATATGTGGTATCAGAGCTTTGGTAGCTCTAGGCAAAACTCAGCATATAGGGTAAATGTATTTACAGAATCACTCTCATTCGAGTTTCAATCTCTTCCTTTGACTCAATTCCTTTAAATTTTGGAACGTTCCCCTCGGTTCCGAAATTCATTCATGTCCTTCACTATTCGTCTTCTTTCAATTCTGGAGCACCCCATAACTCCATTTTGAATGATATCTATAATAGATCGGCGCTCTCGCCAATCTTCGAATGATTCGTAAAGGAGCAAAACTCCTTTATAATAGGCATCGATTTATCAGAGATTTCTGAATCCTCGGTTTACGATGCTATCTATCTCCTGCTATACCTGAATTCTATTTCTTGAGATCGAATGTCGATTTACCTCGGAATTCTACACCGATCTTGTTCTTGAAGTCACGGTCGACCCGGATAAGGTTGCCCGCGATTTATATAAACTTATCCATCACCTTATTTTGTTATTTAATTATCTCGTCATTGTTTCAAACCTATCTTTGAATCGAAATTCTCTTCGATTTGAGTCTATCAAAAATTTGAATCTCTATCCTTGTTTTGAAATCCATTATTGTATCGTTAGGTGAGGAAGTGTATTTGTAAATTAATTTTAAAATGTTTTTTTTATATTGTGTTGTTTGAGTTGTTGATGTTGATTTGGGTTTTCGATCGATTCGTCTGATCAACGCTATCGATAGGATTTCCAAAACACTTGAGCAGAGCAAACTGACACAATATCATTTTCAAATTTGATAAATAAAATAAAAGTTTTGTATGATTATATTATATATAAATATAAGTTTTCTGAAATTAAATTGTTAATGAATTTGTTGTCCGAAATAATAATATTTGATTTTCATTTATTATTTTGTAAACCATTGACTATTGCATAATATAAATAAATGAATTTATAAACTTGGTTATAAATTGATTGAAATTTGAAATGAATTTAATTAAGAAATTTGAGAATTTATTAGTTTCCGGTGATTTCGAACTTTGGTTTTTAAAATTTTAAAGTATATATTATTGAAAATATTTTCAAATAGAAATCGTTTTCAAAGAATATTAAAATGTTGAAATCAGTGCTCTTCTCTTTGTCGCTGGAAAATAATTTCGGTGATGGCGGCCGCATCATCGACATTCATTTTCGAGTTTCGAAGTGGAGAAACCATTCTGTAGCTTTGCTACGGTTTTGTTTTGGAAAAATATTTTGATTCGAATTTCTTAAGTATGACTTGATTTATATATATATATATATATACGGGTATATTATTTTAAATTTAATTTGATTTAATATATATAGTATATACATAATTATTCTAAAGGGTTTGAAATTAAACGGAAATTTAATTCTTAAAAATCATGTTAAAAGATGTTTTCAATTATAAATAAACCTAAATTTTGAATAAGTATTTAAACTTGAGATAATTGAATTTGAAAATTCTATTTGTATAGTACTAAATTGCATTTCAATATAAATTACCTAAATTATTCATAAGTTAAAATGTAATTGGATAATATACAATATAAAATAATTTTATAAATAAAATTTGAGTGTTTATAATAAATGTTATACACTAAATTTTGATTATAAAGATGTCAAAAGAGTTAGATAGGATAATAAGTAAAACTCAGTTAATAATGAAATAAATTGTATTGAAAGAATTAATAAATTTGTTTTGAAAGAATTAATAAATTGAAATTTGATCAACTTATGAAAATACCTTGAATTTGAAAGCAATTAGTAAATATGAATTAATTTAAATCGAAACTTTTATGGTTTAAATTAATCTATATGGGTTAAACATATGTGATAAGATATATTAAGTAGAATAAATTTAACAATAATTTGGAATAAAAGAAGAATTTAAATTGCTGAAAAAAATATGATTATAATAAAAGATTATTCAAATTTATGGTTTTAGAAATTGTAAATTGAGGATAAATGGGATAATAAGATAATGAATTTAGAAATAGTTGAGATTGATTTTAGTGAAATCAAATGGATTAAATAAATTATTGAATATCAATTAATTTAAATTTGAATTTATATTGTTTAAATTAATTGTTATTTTGTATTTCAAATCTGTTTTTCTTTCTGGTTGTTTCTATTCTCCTACCTCGTTCCTTTTCGGGGATGAAAAGTTTTGAGTGGGAGAGAATGTAACGACCCGTAAATTTAACTGGTTTTAATAACGTTATTAATTGAAATTTTGCGAAATTTTAAACGATAAAATTTTGAAATAATAATTTCATATTTGAAATGCGTTTAATTAAACATAACAACTGGTAAATTTTCGTCCGAAAATATGAAAGCTTATTTCGCGCGTAAATTTACTTCAATTTAATCGGTTAAAAAGCGATGGAAATAAAATGTTTTCGAAACCTAAATATTTTTACATAGAAAAATTCTAAACCATCTTCTGAGCAAGATGTCAGTTTGTCGTTTTTCCAAATTCGAACATCTTTGGCTCCGTCGATCTTATTTTTCTACGTTTTTCTTGCATTTTCAACCAGTAGAAAATTCGAATTTTTATAATTAAATCGTACCACTGATATATGTATGTCGTTTTGATCTTCTCGTCATGCTGATCTTAGCGGTATATTTATTTTTGTGTTTTTAAGTCCGATACGCAGCGGAATCCGTAAAACCGGTAAACCGTATCGATACCCAATTTTAAACTTTTGGGTTTCCTGTGTCCTTTTATCTTTTCAGCGGCTGAATAAAAACAGCCATTAGCTTTTATATTTCATATAATCGGTCCATGGCTTTTGTCATTCCCTATGTACTCAGTAAATTTTGTTGTGTGGCTTGTGCCTTTCCATTTTTCTGTTCGTTTGTTCTGCTTTTGAGAAAAGTATGAAAGAAAAAAATTCCAACCTGCTCTTTCTCGAATTGAATACCATCCCTTTATCAAACCTTCCCACTTCACACTCTCACCGTACCAAGCTTCTCCTCTCCCCTGCTATAAACCCGCCTGTCCCCTTCACGTGAGAACCGACCTCCACGGCCTCTACACCTTCCCAACCGAGGGCAGCAAACTCAGGAACCCTCTCGCCCACCTCAAACAACCACGTGCTTCCTCCTTCCCGCGCATCACCTTAGCACGGCAATTGAAATAGTGTGCCAGGCGACTCCACCCTCCTCCTCTTGGAACCAGCTGAGCCCTCTATCTCTCCTTCCTTCTTATTCGTATATTTAGTAAGCATTTATAAGTTGTTTACATATCGGTTATTGTATATGTAGGTGTTATAATAATAGTAAAAAATAAAGTATGTTCACATATAAGTTTTATATACTACTAATATATAATAAGCTCTCGTATAATCACGTGTTGCATATGAGTTGAATGTCTGCATGGGTTAGTTTTTAACCGTCGGCTACATAAGTCATATTAGCAAACGCAAGTTGATAATTTTTTTGCAAATATACAAACTTTGTTTACTGTAAGTATATATATAAGCTTATAATATTATTGATTTTTATTTATATATGTGATATAGTGGTTGTTCTTATATGGTTTGCCCAAGTTTTATACATAAAGTAGATTATGTTTGTTCATTTGTAAACTAAAGTGAGTATATGTTAGAGTGTATATATATATATATGCTGTAAAAGTTAGTTGACGTCAGTAGTATAAATATGTAAGTTTTATTAACTATATGTGATTATGTAGGTGAAGTAATATATAATATCTATTTAAGGTGATAAAGGTCTTGTGTACAATCGGTTGTGGTTACATTAGTTTATATAAGCATATTGAAATTTTAAATTTTGTTTTGAAATTTAAATTTTGAAGGCAAGTATGGGTTTCAAAACAAAAAGAGAATTTACTTTTAATATATACATATCTATACGTAGAGATCTATTTGGTGATGTAATGCCCGATTGTATGTTGATATGTTTTAAAAGGAAATTTGCATGTTTTTTTTTAAACAGTAGTTAGACTTCATGTTCGCGATATCATATCTCACTCATGTTTTATCGGAATGGGTTGATTCTATTTTTAAAAAAGTGTCGAAGTTACCTAGTTTATGCCTGTCAAATTTCAGCAAAATCCGACATCGGTTGATTAGTGGTCGAGGATCTTGAAGTTAGACCCAGGCAGCTATTCTTTTGTACTTAGAAATTATTTTACACTGCTGCAAACATGGCCTGAGTCTATGTTCGTGACATCGTAACTTTTCTCGTCTCTTGTCCAAAACAAGTGAATCTTTTGCAGTTTGAAATACAAGTTTTGATCTTTATTCATACCAAATTTCAGACCATTTCGATCTCGGTAGCACATAGAATTATATTGTTAAACTTTGATGCAGGATATGTTTTTTTTGTTGCTATGTTGAATGTTTTGATTTGATTTTGGAAAATTCCTATCTAACAGCTTTGCTCGTCGATTCGTGCCAATATAGTTTATTTCAGAAGTCGTGCTTGCAATTCGTAACTCAACTTCGTTGTTTATTCTCGATCTCTAGCCTCGAAAGGTGAGCAATCACTCACGATTAACGTTCTTATATTTATTAAATTTGATTTCAATTGAAACGACAATTGAAATATGCTGCTGTCAGTTATTTATTTTGCTATATCTATGACATCATCTGTATCTATTCACCTGTGACACCTGACATCATTATCTGTTATTTATATTGATATATATATATATATATGCCATCATCTGTATCTGTTCACCTGTGACATCTGACACCCTTATCTGTTATTTATACTGATGATATATGCCTGTTACCGTTGTTATATTATTATCATATCTGTTATCACTCTGCAAGTTCCCTGTTAGTATAGAATCACCATGGGTTGAAATGATACATACCCGAACGGACTTTAGAATATGAGAAAATCGTTATGGGTTGAAATGATAAACCCAAGCGATTTTCAAATTAAATTAAATTTGTGTAACGACCCAGAATTTTGAACAAATTAAATTAAGAATATTTAATTAATTTTAAATATTTGAACGACGATTTAATTTGAATTCCGAAGATAACTTTGAATTGGACGATTAAAGTATATAAATTTAATCGATTGAAGTTGAATAAATTTGAATATTCAATTTAAAGCTAAAGAAAAATATTTCGAAAGATTTTAAAATTCGTATTGACAACACTGAAGATAATAAAAGCTTCAGAATTTAAATTTAAACTGTTTTGTTCGGTTTTGAGATTTAATTGTTCGAATCGATATTTAAAAACAGTCAATTTTCAAACAGTCTCGGAATTCGACGAAACCAGTTCCATTGGGTCCGTAATATTGAATTATTGTCGGACTTCAAATTTCGTATTTTTCGGAGTTGTGTTGCGAACATACGGCGTGTAAACGCATTGAAATTTATATCGGTTTCAATTTAAATTTAAACTTTAAATCTGTCAACAACAAAATGCTGTAGCTTCCCTTCGATTTCGCCTAAATTCATGCCAGAAAACGCGAACAAAAATCGTGCAAGCACGTTCCTTCCATTTTTAAATTACCCCGTAGCCTCCTATCTTCCATCAGAACGAATTCAAATTCACAGAAGAAAAAAATGGCGACCTCTTTCTTTTCGTTTCAAAATCAAATCTTAAATGGCAAACGAATACTTCCCTTTCCCTCCTCTAAATCGCCAGTTCGAAAACGAAAAGAGAAAGAAAGAAAAGCTCAGAAAAAGGAGGGGGGGGGTTTCACATGTGCGGCGTCGAAGGGGGACTGAGCACCTCCAATGTATCGCGATTGCGATAGAGTGAAGGCTAGGGCTTCACGAAAATTCGCGGCAGCTCGATGCGAGGCGCGAGTTCGACGCGATTTCGAGATGATGGTGGAAGCATCGCGATGGAGGCGCTCGGCGGTGAGGGGTTGTTCGACGTGGATTTGGGGTTTCGCGAGTTCGATGAAGGGATGTCGCGAGGCTGGGGCGGTCGCAGTGGCGGCGTGGCATTCGAAGGGCAGGCGACGTCGCGAGCAAGGTCGCGATGGCAACGAGTAGGCGGCGCGCGTGCTCGACTGGGAACGCGAGCTTGGTGGCGCAGCGGCGACTGGATGGGCAGCGTCATGGCTTCGGCGACGCTCGAAGGCGGTAGCTTAGTTGAGTTCGACTTCGATCAAATCTGGGTATCTCTAGTTCAATCGAAGGCAGTAAGGTATAATTTGTTTTATTCAATCCTTAAGCATTTTTTTGTTTTAAAATTTACAGTAAAATAAATTATTAGTTAGGTTGTTTTCTGAAAGAAAATAAATAAATAAAAATATAAGTGTACCAATAAATTGTAATCTACTAAATGTTGTTTTAAATAATAAATTGTAGTGGATAATTAATTTAATTTATTCATTTAATTTTAATTACCCAAGGGATTTAGTTTTGAAATTTATTTAAAAGGGATTTTTAAATATTAGAGGAATTTATATAAGTAAAATAATTGAAATATTTATGTAAATGAGATTTTGGTTCAAAGTTGTCATAAAATAAAATAAGAATTTAATTATTCGATTGATTCGAATATTGATAAATTGTATAATTATTTATACAAGGTATAAAGCAAGAAAAATCGAGAAAACAAGTCTGGGATATAAATGGATGGCAATTAAAAGCTAAGGTGAGATCTTCTCACTCACATTGAAAAGTGGAAATTTTCAGTTATTGATTTGATTTACTGTTTGATTGCTATTGAATGTGCTATTAGATATAATAGGATATATCTATATATATATAGCAATATATACATATTGGCATATGTATATATTGGATTGATGATTTCCCGCCTCGTATAGCGGATGAGACCCTATTGCGCCGTTAGTAAGCGGATTTATAAAAAACCTATATACCGCGATAATTCCGTACTGGAGCGGAATTGGTATTGTGCTAACATCTTTGGATGCAGGGAAACAGGTTGGAGGGATCCAACTGGACCCCTCAATATTGTTGTGAATTTATTTTATTGTGATATGATAATTCTGTGAATGATTATTTTGATACGATCGATGATATTGATGATTGGGAATTGTTTGAAAATAAAAATTGGCCGAATGGATGTTTGACATCATTGGATTCCAAAGATAAACGAAATGGAATTTTTGAAATTCAAGTAGAAAATTTCTAAGTGAATCAATTTTTGAAATTGAATAAATCCGAAGAAAGGAATTTTAAAGTATAAAAAAGTTAATTTTTATATTCTTATCGAATTTATTCCAGAATCAAGTGAAAACGTTAAGTAAATGAATTTCGTATAATAGTGATTTTAAATTGAAGAATTTAATAAAAATTTGGATTTCTAAATAATTGGAAAAAGATAAAAGGGATTTATTTTCTTTAAGAGGAATTTGTTTAAAATGAAATAAGTTGGAAGTCCAATTATAAATTTAATTGGCAAATTGAAACAAGTTTAGAAAAAAAATCAATATAAAATGATTTGGGATGGAAAATTTATTTAGAAATGAATATTGAAATTGATTTGTTATTGAAGTAAAATTAGGAATCAATTTGGGATTTGAATTTGGGGTTAAAAGTGAATATTTGGGAATGTGGATTTAAAAATGGAAATGATGTTAAAATGGGTTTATTTACAGTTTGTAAAGTTTAAAAGAATGATTTCTTTTAAAATAAATAAATAAATTATAAGTATTTAACTTATAATATGGATTTTTGATGTATACGTTGAGTTATAAAATTGAATGGGTCATTTAAGGAAATTTATAAACCGAAGTTGTTTTAAAACAGAAATGGAATTTATAAGCGTTGTTTTATAAATTCGGAATAAATTGAATTTGACGAATTAAATAGTGAAATGTGATTAAGTGAAGTATATTCACGATTTTGGACAGTGAATATATTGTTAAGTAAAATGGATATTTTTTTGGGAAAGTGATATTTGAAATGAAGTTAATTGTTTTAAACGATGTTTTAAAATATATTGAATATCGAAATCATAGATTTCAACAGTTCTTGTTGGAATAGACGTTTTCGAGAAAAATAAGGAAATGGTGGACTATAACACTGTTGTTATAGTAAATGATTTTCGAAAGAAAATGCTTTGATGTAGTATTGGGATTTATATTTCTACCTTAAAATTCCGAATCCCTATACTAGTGATTTCGAGTCGTCGTAACGATGTTTTACGTAACATTCGTTTTGACTCAAATAGATGTTAGAATAAATGATTTCCTTAAAGAATGAATGTATACTTAATTTGATTTAAGTATATCGAATATTTTTTCCAAGTGTTGAAAATAAATGATTGTGAAATACTTATTATTTAATAAGTATGGAAATGCTTTTCCAATATGAAATGAACTGTTTTGAGATTTTATCTTTTAAAGATAAATTGAAATGTGGAAATTGATTTGAAATTGTTTTCAAATGTTAAGTGTGGAAATTTTATATCTAGTAAAGATATTTTTGGAAGATGAAATAATTTGGAAAATTATTTGGAATCTGATGATGTTGTGCATCTTTATTGATAGTTAAATAACCGACTATCAATAATTACCTTTAGATAGGTATCTGTTGTGAATTGGATGAATTTGAATGCCACACTTATTTTTGAATAATCGCTCACTATTCAGGTTAGCCGGGAAAGGACCATGGGGTCGTATAACCCATTCCGAATATGTGATACGTCGTTATGAATCGCAATTGAAGACCGGTGTTGAAGACCGGATATTTTTGAAAACGGAAGGATTACCGTCGAGTTACTCTACATCGACTGATCTTCGATTTAGAGGTTTTATCACCCTTAGTGACGGAAAGTCCTGACGTGATTGAAAATTATCCGGATATGCAAGGGCTTCGTGAGAAGTGCCTTCGGTTCTGTTCGATCCCGGAACAGACTTGTATGGATTGTGTGTCTGACGTTACAATTTGAGATATAAAGCTGATTTCTTTCAAATACATTTCTGTTGGTGGCGGAGAATTTATTATCTTAGCTTAACACCCTTCTCTGAGACGTACGAGCTCAGAGGTTATGTAGTTGAAATTCATCAGCGATATATCCCAATTTGGTAATGTGGCATACTGAGTGTTGCTGTGAAATGATCAGTGTTTGATCATTTGTGATATGATCATTTGTTTGATCTTATATCTTTGTGATCATAGGTTGATCATTTTGTTTGACCCGAAGCAGGGCTTTTTGAGAAAGCGTAGCTTTGTGGACGAGACTTCGTCGAGCCTCACACCCCGGAAATGGTCGAAACAGGAAGAATGCAGCAAGGTTCTAGGGAGTAGCGCCCCTTAGTGTATGTCATTCCTTCTGGATAAAGGTGGTATCATGGTATGGAGCCCAGATACTTAACCTCTGTGGTTACTGCATTATTATTATCTATGTGGTTTGTTGCGAATCGGGGATCCTCGGGAAGATCGGTGACGATCGGGGGATGGCATACGCGTGTCAGTAGTTACCTATTTTTGCAGAGGTAACCCGGCCTTGTGTTGGCAGAGATCCGGTTAGGTTCTCGGGTCGTCTATTCCAGGGACATACCCATCGTGGATAGGAAGTTCCTTAGCCTGACCATTTGTTGGAAATCCAAACTCCAATACGAACTTTGTACGGTATTAGTTGTAGAACCTGCCATTTACGTACGGTGGTCACCACTGTTTAGATGGTAGCTATAGTAGGCATACGATACTGGTCGTATGTTGGCTAAGATTAATATTATACTTTCGAAATGTTTTCTACACTATGCACTAATAATAATATCAAAAAGAATTTGATTTTTGCGTAGTAAGCATCTTTGACTATCATAAGAAGAAATCTCCTCCAATTCTGCGTTTGCATTGTGTGTGTGGTGGGAGGTCTTATGGTAGTTTCATTTTCCAAAAGCATTTCGAATTGACTTTAAAATTCTCTGCTGTTTATTTTTAAAGAATAACTGTTTTACGATCTCACACCAGTCACCATGACTGACTCGGAGTTTATTGTTCCCTTCTAAACTCTGGGTGCCCACCAATTTCCACACGGGCAGCCTAGAGTTATATTATCAGGATATTCTGGATATTCTGGAGCTTTGGAGATAAGATGGATGACGAGACGTAGTATTTGTATCTGATATATTTATTCCGCTGTGTATTCTGTATGAGGACAAGTTATATAACTGTCCATTGTTGTATATTGACTCTGATGATTGATGTATGTATAAAATGATATAGTTCTTTGTTTTAAAGATTATTCATTTATCTATTATATATTGTTCCGCTGCGATATGTGAGATTCTGATATTGTCTCTGTTCTGTGTTTCTATTGATGTCGTTCAGATGTTTTCTGTTGTTCTTCTTCTTTCTTTCTTCTCTTTTTCTTCTATCTCCTTCTTCTTCTACTTTTTCTTTTTCTTAAAACCCTCACTATTGGAGTTTCCGGCACTCGATTGCTCGGCAGTCGATAAAGTGAGTATCGATGTTGAATTTTCGAAAGTCGAAAATTTAGGTACTGTGACAAAGTGGTATCAAAGCATATGGTTAAGCGACAACCCTGCTCTGTTGGGTGTTACTCATTAGAGATAGAGTCAGTAGTACTCTAGAATGAGTTGAGTGTAATAATAGATATGAGCGCGTATTTGTTATTTGAATATAAAATTGTTTTGTATTGTGATGGTTGGTTTATTGAGTGGTATATGAACCTTCGTCGGCACAGTCTTGCAAAACTGTATCGAAGGGGTTTCTAAACACTTGAATAGAACAATTCGGCACAGTATTGTTTTAAATAGGGTGAATGAAATAATTTTACCCAAATCTATTTTTGTATAGAAAAGAAACGATTTTCTATGAAGTACTATAGTATATGGTTGCATGGATGTTAGGAAAGTGATAATGTTGAAATGTTATCATTAAGTTTGAAATTGAATAAGAAATTGAAATCGTAACTCCAAAGTTAAGAGATAAATCCATATACTAATGAAATTTAAAAAAAATGTAAATTATAAATGTGATTTGTAAATTAAAACGGAATTCCAGAGAAGTTTTGGAAAAGTTTTGAAAGGAGTTTGAAAATTTTGGAGATTTGGGAAGTTTAAATCTTTTTGATTTGAAAATGAATTTTAAAGGTTTGAAAAATGTTTTGAAGAGATGAAAAGCTCTAAACTCTTTTCGGTCGCTAGAAAATAACTTCGATGATGACCGCGGCATCATTGGTGTTCATTTTCGGGTTTCCAAAAGAGGAATTGCTGCCAAATTTTTTTTAATGGAAGTTGTTTGAAAATTTGGGTTTTGTTTTGAAAATTCAAGGGATAATTTGAATTGTTTTCAAAATGATTTTGAAATGTTGCTAAGACTCTGGAATATTATGAAATATTATGAAGTTGATAACTTGTAAAGTTTAAATAAAAATCTAACTTAAAGAGATAAATTTATATATGAATAAAGTTGTGAATATAAATTTTAATGTAAATTTATGATTGGAAATAGAATTCCAAGAAGATAATTGAAAACAAAATTCATTAATGAAATGAAATTGTAAATGTGATTGTATAAATGATTTGATAAATCGATATGTAAATAAGTCAAAGACTTATAGAATATTTGAAATTTGATGGAATGAGATTCAAATTGGAAATGAAAGTTGTTTGGTTAATAGAATAAATTCAATTTAAAGAATGAAGTTAAATAAATATAAGTACAAGTGAATCAATTAAATGAGAGTGAAATTGAATGTTAAAATTCATTTTTGAATTTGTAAGCGAATAAGACTGAATTGAAATTGATTTGTGAAAACGAGTGAAGTATTAAACTAAAATTAGTAAGTAAAGCTAATTGATTATTGACCAAATGGATAAGGTTTGAACGAATTAAATTCAATGATTATAAATGAAAATAAATTGGATTCCAATAGAATTGAAAATGTGAATTATAAGTTCAAATGAATGTGAAATGAAAAATTGAACGAAATTGAATATGTAACTTCAATAGCAAATTTAAAGAGGATATAAGAAGTATATATTGAAAATTTGTGATCGAATTTGCAAAATAGTTGAATGTTGTAACTAGATATCATGGCTAGTAGATATACAGGTATACAGGGAATTGGATTTGATTTCAAAGACAATTCGAATTGCTCGAAAAGGTAAGTATTTGAGTTTTAATATGAGTTTTTGATGATTTCTCTCTAGCCGCTTGGCTTTTTCTTTTTCTTTTTGAAATCTGAGAGTCCGTAGGGACGTTTTGTAGTCGTGCCGTATTAGCCGCGCAAAGGAGACGCTGGCGAAATTTTTCGAAAATTTAGGGCGTTAGAAAATTTTGAGAAATTTTTGAAAGTTTAAATTTGAATTTAAACTTAAAATTGAATTGTTAGGAAAACAATGTTGTTTGAAATCGGTAATTGAAGTTGGAAATTTAGTTGAATTAATAACGAATCTTTAGTAGAAAGATTTGTTTTGAAAATTGATAAAACTATTGGATTGTGAAAAATAGTAGACGAGTTAAGGACCTTTTTCACTAACTTGTAATTTCGAGGACGAAATTCTTTTAAGGAGGGAAGTCTGTAACGACCCAGAATTTTGAACAAATTAAATTGAGAATATTTAATTAATTTTAAATATTTGAACGACGATTTAATTTGAATTCCGAAGATAACTTTGAATTGGACGATTAAAGTATATAAATTTAATCGATTGAAGTTGAATAAATTTGAATATTCAATTTAAAGCTAAAGAAAAATATTTCGAAAGATTTTAAAATTCGTATTGACAACACTGAAGATAATAAAAGCTTCAGAATTTAAATTTAAACTGTTTTGTTCGGTTTTGAGATTTAATTGTTCGAATCGATATTTAAAAACAGTCAATTTTCAAACAGTCTCGGAATTCGACGAAACCAGTTCCATTGGGTCCGTAATATTGAATTATTGTCGAACTTCAAATTTCGTATTTTTCGGAGTTGTGTTGCGAACATACGGCGTGTAAACGCATTGAAATTTATATCGGTTTCAATTTAAATTTAAACTTTAAATCTGTCAACAACAAAATGCTGTAGCTTCCCTTCGATTTCGCCTAAATTCATGCCAGAAAACGCGAACAAAAATCGTGCAAGCACGTTCCTTCCATTTTTAAATTACCCCGTAGCCTCCTATCTTCCATCAGAACGAATTCAAATTCACAGAAGAAAAAAATGGCGACCTCTTTCTTTTCGTTTCAAAATCAAATCTTAAATGGCAAACGAATACTTCCCTTTCCCTCCTCTAAATCGCCAGTTCGAAAACGAAAAGAGAAAGAAAGAAAAGCTCAGAAAAAGGGGGGGGGGTTTCACATGCGCGGCGTCGAAGGGGGACTGAGCACCTCCAATGTATCGCGATTGCGATAGAGTGAAGGCTAGGGCTTCACGAAAATTCGCGGCAGCTCGATGCGAGGCGCGAGTTCGACGAGATTTCGAGATGATGGTGGAAGCATCGCGATGGAGGCGCTCGGCGGTGAGGGGTTGTTCGACGTGGATTTGGGGTTTCGCGAGTTCGATGAAGGGATGTCGCGAGGCTGGGGCGGTCGCAGTGGCGGCGTGGCATTCGAAGGGCAGGCGACGTCGCGAGCAAGGTCGCGATGGCAACGAGTAGGCGGCGCGCGTGCTCGACTGGGAACGCGAGCTTGGTGGCGCAGCGGCGACTGGATGGGCAGCGTCATGGCTTCGGCGACGCTCGAAGGCGGTAGCTTAGTTGAGTTCGACTTCGATCAAATCTGGGTATCTCTAGTTCAATCGAAGGCAGTAAGGTATAATTTGTTTTATTCAATCCTTAAGCATTTTTTTGTTTTAAAATTTACAGTAAAATAAATTATTAGTTAGGTTGTTTTCTGAAAGAAAATAAATAAATAAAAATATAAGTGTACCAATAAATTGTAATCTACTAAATGTTGTTTTAAATAATAAATTGTAGTGGATAATTAATTTAATTTATTCATTTAATTTTAATTACCCAAGGGATTTAGTTTTGAAATTTATTTAAAAGGGATTTTTAAATATTAGAGGAATTTATATAAGTAAAATAATTGAAATATTTATGTAAATGAGATTTTGGTTCAAAGTTGTCATAAAATAAAATAAGAATTTAATTATTCGATTGATTCGAATATTGATAAATTGTATAATTATTTATACAAGGTATAAAGCAAGAAAAATCGAGAAAACAAGTCTGGGATATAAATGGATGGCAATTAAAAGCTAAGGTGAGATCTTCTCACTCACATTGAAAAGTGGAAATTTTCAGTTATTGATTTGATTTACTGTTTGATTGCTATTGAATGTGCTATTAGATATAATAGGATATATCTATATATATATAGCAATATATACATATTGGCATATGTATATATTGGATTGATGATTTCCCGCCTCGTATAGCGGATGAGACCCTATTGCGCCGTTAGTAAGCGGATTTATAAAAAACCTATATACCGCGATAATTCCGTACTGGAGCGGAATTGGTATTGTGCTAACATCTTTGGATGCAGGGAAACAGGTTGGAGGGATCCAACTGGACCCCTCAATATTGTTGTGAATTTATTTTATTGTGATATGATAATTCTGTGAATGATTATTTTGATACGATCGATGATATTGATGATTGGGAATTGTTTGAAAATAAAAATTGGCCGAATGGATGTTTGACATCATTGGATTCCAAAGATAAACGAAATGGAATTTTTGAAATTCAAGTAGAAAATTTCTAAGTGAATCAATTTTTGAAATTGAATAAATCCGAAGAAAGGAATTTTAAAGTATAAAAAAGTTAATTTTTATATTCTTATCGAATTTATTCCAGAATCAAGTGAAAACGTTAAGTAAATGAATTTCGTATAATAGTGATTTTAAATTGAAGAATTTAATAAAAATTTGGATTTCTAAATAATTGGAAAAAGATAAAAGGGATTTATTTTCTTTAAGAGGAATTTGTTTAAAATGAAATAAGTTGGAAGTCCAATTATAAATTTAATTGGCAAATTGAAACAAGTTTAGAAAAAAAATCAATATAAAATGATTTGGGATGGAAAATTTATTTAGAAATGAATATTGAAATTGATTTGTTATTGAAGTAAAATTAGGAATCAATTTGGGATTTGAATTTGGGGTTAAAAGTGAATATTTGGGAATGTGGATTTAAAAATGGAAATGATGTTAAAATGGGTTTATTTACAGTTTGTAAAGTTTAAAAGAATGATTTCTTTTAAAATAAATAAATAAATTATAAGTATTTAACTTATAATATGGATTTTTGATGTATACGTTGAGTTATAAAATTGAATGGGTCATTTAAGGAAATTTATAAACCGAAGTTGTTTTAAAACAGAAATGGAATTTATAAGCGTTGTTTTATAAATTCGGAATAAATTGAATTTGACGAATTAAATAGTGAAATGTGATTAAGTGAAGTATATTCACGATTTTGGACAGTGAATATATTGTTAAGTAAAATGGATATTTTTTTGGGAAAGTGATATTTGAAATGAAGTTAATTGTTTTAAACGATGTTTTAAAATATATTGAATATCGAAATCATAGATTTCAACAGTTCTTGTTGGAATAGACGTTTTCGAGAAAAATAAGGAAATGGTGGACTATAACACTGTTGTTATAGTAAATGATTTTCGAAAGAAAATGCTTTGATGTAGTATTGGGATTTATATTTCTACCTTAAAATTCCGAATCCCTATACTAGTGATTTCGAGTCGTCGTAACGATGTTTTACGTAACATTCGTTTTGACTCAAATAGATGTTAGAATAAATGATTTCCTTAAAGAATGAATGTATACTTAATTTGATTTAAGTATATCGAATATTTTTTCCAAGTGTTGAAAATAAATGATTGTGAAATACTTATTATTTAATAAGTATGGAAATGCTTTTCCAATATGAAATGAACTGTTTTGAGATTTTATCTTTTAAAGATAAATTGAAATGTGGAAATTGATTTGAAATTGTTTTCAAATGTTAAGTGTGGAAATTTTATATCTAGTAAAGATATTTTTGGAAGATGAAATAATTTGGAAAATTATTTGGAATCTGATGATGTTGTGCATCTTTATTGATAGTTAAATAACCGACTATCAATAATTACCTTTAGATAGGTATCTGTTGTGAATTGGATGAATTTGAATGCCACACTTATTTTTGAATAATCGCTCACTATTCAGGTTAGCCGGGAAAGGACCATGGGGTCGTATAACCCATTCCGAATATGTGATACGTCGTTATGAATCGCAATTGAAGACCGGTGTTGAAGACCGGATATTTTTGAAAACGGAAGGATTACCGTCGAGTTACTCTACATCGACTGATCTTCGATTTAGAGGTTTTATCACCCTTAGTGACGGAAAGTCCTGACGTGATTGAAAATTATCCGGATATGCAAGGGCTTCGTGAGAAGTGCCTTCGGTTCTGTTCGATCCCGGAACAGACTTGTATGGATTGTGTGTCTGACGTTACAATTTGAGATATAAAGCTGATTTCTTTCAAATACATTTCTGTTGGTGGCGGAGAATTTATTCTCTTAGCTTAACACCCTTCTCTGAGACGTACGAGCTCAGAGGTTATGTAGTTGAAATTCATCAGCGATATATCCCAATTTGGTAATGTGGCATACTGAGTGTTGCTGTGAAATGATCAGTGTTTGATCATTTGTGATATGATCATTTGTTTGATCTTATATCTTTGTGATCATAGGTTGATCATTTTGTTTGACCCGAAGCAGGGCTTTTTGAGAAAGCGTAGCTTTGTGGACGAGACTTCGTCGAGCCTCACACCCCGGAAATGGTCGAAACAGGAAGAATGCAGCAAGGTTCTAGGGAGTAGCGCCCCTTAGTGTATGTCATTCCTTCTGGATAAAGGTGGTATCATGGTATGGAGCCCAGATACTTAACCTCTGTGGTTACTGCATTATTATTATCTATGTGGTTTGTTGCGAATCGGGGATCCTCGGGAAGATCGGTGACGATCGGGGGATGGCATACGCGTGTCAGTAGTTACCTATTTTTGCAGAGGTAACCCGGCCTTGTGTTGGCAGAGATCCGGTTAGGTTCTCGGGTCGTCTATTCCAGGGACGTACCCATCGTGGATAGGAAGTTCCTTAGCCTGACCATTTGTTGGAAATCCAAACTCCAATACGAACTTTGTACGGTATTAGTTGTAGAACCTGCCATTTACGTACGGTGGTCACCACTGTTTAGATGGTAGCTATAGTAGGCATACGATACTGGTCGTATGTTGGCTAAGATTAATATTATACTTTCGAAATGTTTTCTACACTATGCACTAATAATAATATCAAAAAGAATTTGATTTTTGCGTAGTAAGCATCTTTGACTATCATAAGAAGAAATCTCCTCCAATTCTGCGTTTGCATTGTGTGTGTGGTGGGAGGTCTTATGGTAGTTTCATTTTCCAAAAGCATTTCGAATTGACTTTAAAATTCTCTGCTGTTTATTTTTAAAGAATAACTGTTTTACGATCTCACACCAGTCACCATGACTGACTCGGAGTTTATTGTTCCCTTCTAAACTCTGGGTGCCCACCAATTTCCACACGGGCAGCCTAGAGTTATATTATCAGGATATTCTGGATATTCTGGAGCTTTGGAGATAAGATGGATGACGAGACGTAGTATTTGTATCTGATATATTTATTCCGCTGTGTATTCTGTATGAGGACAAGTTATATAACTGTCCATTGTTGTATATTGACTCTGATGATTGATGTATGTATAAAATGATATAGTTCTTTGTTTTAAAGATTATTCATTTATCTATTATATATTGTTCCGCTGCGATATGTGAGATTCTGATATTGTCTCTGTTCTGTGTTTCTATTGATGTCGTTCAGATGTTTTCTGTTGTTCTTCTTCTTTCTTTCTTCTCTTTTTCTTCTATCTCCTTCTTCTTCTACTTTTTCTTTTTCTTAAAACCCTCACTATTGGAGTTTCCGGCACTCGATTGCTCGGCAGTCGATAAAGTGAGTATCGATGTTGAATTTTCGAAAGTCGAAAATTTAGGTATGTGACAATTTGGGATTTCGGGTTGAAAAGATATATACCCGAATATATTTTAAATTGCGGAATTGAAATGATAAATATCCGTATCACTTGACCATAGGATAGAAAATTATATACAGACACCGTTGGTCTATATATAAATGTTTTGAAAAACATTTCTACGGTTTTGAAAGAAATATATGGTTTTAATAAATAATTATTTTAAAGATTTATTAAAGTTGATTTAATAAGTTGATTTGAATCAATATGAAATATGTTTAAGTATTTATGTAAAATTTATATCTTTAAATATAGAATTTATAATGTTTCAGGTTGAAAGATAAATTTGAATTGATTTGGAATTCTTAATTATTTAAGAATTATACTTAAATAATTTGATTTGAAATCTATTAAATTTAAAATTTTAAGATATGTTTTATAACTTGAATTAATTAAGAAGTGGCTTAAATGAATATTTCAAACTTATATAAATTTAAATGGTATATTTTGTCTATATAAATTTGTAAATTGAAGTTGTATTTTGATGTATTGAAATGATTAAAGAAATATTTCAGAAACTAAATGTAATGAAATTAAATTGGGACATAAATTGAATTATCGAATTTAGTTTTGAAATGTCGAATATTTAAACTTTGAAATATATTGAAATTGAAATGGTTTATTTATGGTTCAAATAGGCATTTGAAATCGATAATTTGAAAGGGTTTATTGAGAAACTAAATTGAATTGAAATTGATGATTTGAGATTTAATTAAATTTTAAATTTTGGAATTCGATTTTATGTGAATTGATTTGTGAAATTTGAGGAAGCTATTTTTATATAAAGTATTTAAACTATATCTAAAACTATTTATATTTTACTTTATAAATTTTAATATAAATTATTTTAATATAAATCATTTTCAATATAAATTATTTTATTTTAACTTATAACTATTTTATATAAACTATTTTATTTTATAAACTATTTTTCTATATATACAAATTTTAATATCTAAACTGTTTAAGAGGAAAGTGTTAGGGTTTCAAAGTTTTATGAATTTCAAGTTTTGATTTCCAAAGTGTTATGATTTTAAAAGACTTATGATTTCGAAAGCGATATAACTTTGGAAAGTGATATTATTTTGGAAATGGATTTATTTGAAGGAAAAGTGATATCGTACTGATATGGTTTTGAAATGGCAATGATAAGTCGGTTTTGAAATATAACTATTTTGAAAATTTATTAAATGACCATCGGTGAAATAATACGTAGTTATTAAAGAGACCGGGATCGGATATGGACATACTCTCTGTCGATACCGAAACCACTTTAATAACTAATATACGCGGAGTGTTGATCCAGAACGAAGTGGATGGTTTTGATGAACGCGTTGACTGAAGAAAGAGAACGATTTTGGATGACCCCTGACATGACTAAAATAGGAGCCGCGCCGGGCCATTGAGGATCGCCATCTCTAGCGGACACACTTCTTCGATACCTTATCTATTACTTATGTGATTCGATTTGGGTGCACCCCTTGATTTGGGAGTGTTGTTTCGCGGTGTTGGGATAGTAGCTGCTATGCCCAACATCAGTCTGGATCGGGCAACTACTAGTATCCTAGTTGGTATCGCCTCATGTACCTTGTCATACTGATTATCCTATTCGCGACCACTACGATTTTGGTTTGTACCTTTAGTATATGGATTGCCCTCTGGTGACTTCCGGTTTTGGGGAAACTACGGTCTTGTATATGCTCTTGGGAATAAAAATGTGTTAAGGGTGGAATGGGCCATGACTTAACGCTATTTTGATATCGTACCTTACTGATTAGACATTATATACTTAGCGTACACTATTACATAGTAGATAGTTTAACGGATCCTTAAGGGATGGTTATCCCAAACATCCTCTGAGTTACTTGTATTTCAGTTGTTAGTTCACTTGAGTAGGATTTATTGATATAAGAATGTTAATCCTGACTCGAGTGTTTTGTTTTTCTTTACGCTCGGGTCAGACTGAGTGATACAGTATTCGAGACTCACCTTTGGAGTTGGAGCTTCGGTTGGAGATCCAGCTATCTATCCAGCTTCCAGTTATTCAGTTGATTCCAGTGATGTATTCAGATCTTGTATTTGACTATTGGATTGAGATGTCTATGTATTCGAGACATCTATTGTATCCTGTTTAACTCTGTTATATATATATATATAGTAGCTTCATGAACTACTATTCTTTTGTTTCTGCTGCATTATTGTTATATTACTCTGTGTCTATGATTTGTGATTATTTATTTATTGTATATGCTAAGTTTTGCCAATTTAAATTAACAATCTATTGTTTTGAATTATTCAAGTCCGACATGTATGGATTTATTGTCGATTTGAATGGTCCAAAATAGTGGGTCGTTATAAATTCTCTCCTTGTGGGTTGGGTGAACTTTCAAGCAAATAATGCCCTTAGTGCTCTACTAGGACCAGCACTCAACTGAAAGTGTATGTTATAGCCAGAGTCTCAAAGACATTCCATTCCTTAATTTTAGCAAAACATAACTCAGCTTCTTTTTCCTTAAAGCATCAGCAACTTCGTTTCCCTTCCCTGGGGTATACTCTATACTGAAAGTGTATCATGTTTAGGTCCTTCGAAGAGAACAAATATCTCAAGGATTTATGGTCAGTAAATAACTCAAACCATTCTCCAAAAAGGCATTGTCTCCAAATCTTTAGCATAAAGATAACCGCTGCTAGCTCCAAATCTTGGGTTGGATACCAAACCTCATGGGGTCTTAACTATCTTAATACATAGCTATCCGTTTCCCCTTTGCATTAACATAGATCCCAATCCTAAACCCGAAACATCCGTGTACACTACTATATCTCCATTCCCTCCAGCATTACCAAAACTAAAGCATCTTTCAGCCAAAGCTTAAACTTTCGAAATGCTAACTTACACCTCCTTGTCGAAACATACCTTTGATTTTTTAGGTGAGTTTGGTCCATGGCGCTGCTATCCTAAAGTACTCCTTAATGAATCTTCGATGGTATCCGACCAACCCCAAGAGACTCCTTATCTCGGTAATAGTCTCGAGTTTCTTCCAATCATTCATGGCTTCAAATTTTAAAGGATCTATAGCTAATCTCTCTTTTGAAACCACATGATCTAGGAACTTAACTTTCCACTTCCAATTATGGAATTTGGAAAACTTTTCCTTCAACTTCTGTTGTCATAAGGTCTTCAATATGAGTATAAGATGAACATCAAGATCTTGCTCATCCTTACAATTAAATATCATCTATAAAGACCAACACAAATCTATCCAACTGATTGTGAAAGGCTCGGTTCATAAGATCTACAAAGAAAGGTGAAGCATTGGTTAGCCCAAAGGGCATGACTAACAACTTATATTAACCATACTAGCTTGTCTTAAACATGGTCAAAGGAATACTTTCTTCAGCAATTATTAGTTGATGGAACATTGTAGCCAAGTTTAACTACGAGAATGCTCTAGATCCACTCAACTGATTAAATAGATTGTCCACCCTTGCAAAGGAAACGATTCTTCACTATCAACTCATTCAACTTCCTATAATCAATGCATAGTCAAAGTGATCCATTCAACTTATTCACAAATACCACTGAAGCGTCCCTTGGTGAATTAATCGGTCTAATGAAACCCTTATGCTTAAGTTCCACTAGCTATTTCTTCAACTTTTCCATCTCCTAAGGAGACATTTTGCATGGCAATTTGTTAATAGGTTGTTCCCTTAGTAACAAATCCATGTAAAACTCAATCGCTCTTATCAAAGGTACTCCTATTGCCGGTTCGGAAACTTTAACAAATTCCCAAACCATAACAACTCTATCTCCCCCACTAGACTTTCCATTACACATAACAAAACTCCAAAGTTTCCCTCTATCTTATCCAATAATACTAAGAATCTGTCTCCTCCTTTCTGGTTGCATACAGAAAAGATTCTCTCGGCATAATAGATTTTAAAATCATTCTGTACTAACCAATCCATATCCAAATTTACCATATACCCTTAAGAAGTCAAACACAATCGCAAGAAAACAAATGGTCGCACGAACAGACTCTAGATTTGTGCACTTTAACCCGAGAGTGTCATACTTACTAATCGAATTAGCTACACGCAAAGATGTAACATAATAGGTAATATCTAACCCTAATCTATCAATCACATCTTCCAAAATGAAAGAATATGTAGTTTTTAGAGTCAAACAGAACTCTAACTAAAAAACTGGAAATCAAAAGTATACCTTCCAATACAACAACTTTCTCCTCGACAGAAGGTCATCCTCTCGGTCCTTCTAAGGCAAACAACCTTGTCTACATCATCATTGAAAAATCGCTCTTCTTATGGCCTAACTTATCACAATTGAAGCACTTAACCTTTCCCGCTCTAGCTGGTTGTTGGCACATTGTTGCATAATGCCCCTTCTGCCTATAGCTGTAAAAGTAATCTTTGAAATATCCTTTCGACATCCACCCTCTTTGGTCTTCCCCTTTGTCTGCTGCCTCTTCTCCCCCTTTTGGTATGATGCAAACTTATTCTTTTATTCCACTTTTGGCTTTACCTTCACCACTCTCTCCTCTTGGTACATACTATCATACCTTCCTATCATGTTCACTACAAACTCAATAGGAGAAGCTAAGTATGTCATCACCTTATGATTCAACCCTTTCTTCAACCCTCAGATAAGCTTCTTGTTCTTCTTTAGTGGGGTGTTTATCAGTTCTCTGCCACATGTTGCCAAGGCATTGAACTTCTAGACATACTCTACCATAGAATGATCTCCTTGCTTGAGATCGGTTAGCTTCCCCAGCAACACACTTCTCTAAGACTTTCAAACCACTCTCTGAAATGCTCCCAAGTGATCTCCTCTTCAGGAGTCCCCACAGTCACCATTACCCACAATTCAAAGCATCTTCATGCAATTCTCTTGAAACCAGCCTTCGCTTTTGCGCATCATTCAACCCCAAATCCCTAATGATACGTTCACTCAACTTCAACCAATTCCACACCTCTATTGCTTGCTCTCTTCCAGTAAACATTTTACTTCTTAGTTTGTGATAATCTTAGTTCAGCTTCGAAAAATCCTCTCTTACAACTAGCCTCGGCTCTGCTACTTTTGGCATTTGCATCATGAATTGGCAAGAAAACATTCACATTCATTCCATAATAGGTGGGACCGCCTCATTTTCAGCTATTGGGGGCACCTCCGTTCCATTACGTCTGATAATTTAAGTGCCATCATTCTCCCTTCTGGCATTGGCTCCTGCTATGGTGATTCTTTGGTCCTCAAATCCATTTGTTCAAAGAAAGTCTTCATTGAAAACAGAAGGAAGAAAGTGATTTAGCAATAGAAATCTCTTCTAAATCATTTATATCTCTATATAGAAAAATACAAATATGTCGTGTAATAGCATATACCATTCCCAATGTTTTGTTTTCTATTATCCAATTTTACCTGGACTTTTATTTAACTATGTTTTACTTAAGTGTCCCCTAATATAAGATCTGATACCAACTGTAACTTCCCTTATTCTAAAACCCAAAGATGAAACCCCAGTGTGTTATAGTCATCTTGGAATTATCATTAAGTGACAGAGATTAGACCAGTTACATTATACAGTCTTAAGTAAACAGAGTTGGTATTAACTGAAAGTAAGAAACACAGCATTACAATCTATCTTTAACAATTTAGTTCCTAATTCACCATCCCATGCAAGGGCCAAAATCTAATAAAACATATATCATAGTGTTATGCCCAACATATGAAGATGCTTACATAAACACTTAGTATGGAGGAATCAAGATAACATAATACTCCCAAGCCTCTTGCTTCATCTTCAACCCCTTTATTCGTCTGCCCCTAAGATGCACCCTATCTAAACTTATTAGCCCAACCTACCTAAATGACTATTATGAGTGTATAAAGAAAATAGTAATAAAAACATGGGTCAGACGTACAGTATGGTATGAGAAATATATTACCCTAAACATAAAGGACAGCAAAACCATAACGTTAAAGAATGACACAGTTTTCCTCTCACTATTAAAAAAACATTCATTCAAAACAACATAGTACATCAACAGGGTCAATATTTTCAAAGTTAGGCTAAGTAGCCATTTTATTCAATCTTTCATTGGTTATCATACACATTCAAAAAATATTTAAAATAATCTATTCTAGGTTGCCATTGAGGCTTATGCCTTCTACAATAGATAAGAGATTTTAATTTAATCGTTCGGTTGCTTAGAAGGTCGTATGCCATTACTGCTTCCTAAGATTTATTAAACTCATTCTCAGTTTTGGTTTCCACTTTGGCCTTACACCTTTGCTTTTTCTATTTGGCTCTTCTTATTGAGCTCATACCTATTTCACTTTTGTTTTTGGTTACCACTTTAGGCCTTACATCAACGCTTTCGTATTTCAGTTGCCAATAAGACCTTACACCTACTCCTCTTCCAATACTGGACTGCCACATCAGACCTTACTTCCCTTATTGAATCTTCGGTTGCTATAGCAGGCCTTAAACCAATTGCTTTCGTGCCTCGAATGCCACCCTAGGCCTTACTCCACAGTTTCGAGTACGGTTGCCACTTTAGGCCTTATACCAATGCTTTCGATTGTGGATATCATTAAGACCTTACATCTACGCTCATGGTTTCGGTTTCCACCAAGGCCTTGGACCTTTTTTTTATTTATGGATGCTACTAAGGCCTTACCCCTTCGTGTTTCGATCCCTTGACTGCCATCTTAGACCTTACACCAATTACTGAATACACTACTTGCCTTATTCACTATTAGACTTTACCCTTAGCTATACATTAGTCTAAGTTATCACATTAGCATCAATGCCCCAAGTATAAATTTAGGCCATCTTAAGCCTTAGCATACATTCCAACCTCCGATAGTCTCTGTTCCGGTTGCAATGTCTTATCAAGAGCTACACTACTCTCCGTAATCACTACACTCGGTCTCATCTAGAGAGTCCTGTCTTAGTTTAAATCTGGCGACTTATGACATTTAATTCTTTAAGTTTTGAAATCACACCCCTACCCAAAAATTCAACCTTAGGTTTCAGAAATCGCTTCATCTACCTAAATTTTATCCTTAACGCTCATCCCCTTTGGACCTTGCTTGATTCCTTCAATTTAATAAACCTAACATCATGCCCAACATTCTTTAGATTTATTACTTAAGCCCTTATACTTGAGGTTCTAGTTCATTTTACTTTCGGTTCAGCTCCATATCCCTTATACTTGAGGTTCTAGTACATTCTTTGCACATCCGACACTAGCTTTACACGTATCGCCTCCTAATTCATTTAACTTGGTACTTTCTTACCATTATTTAGTACTTTACCGACATGTTAAACATATAATGAGGATACCATTATTGACCCATTATTTAATACTTGATATAATTGAATTACCTCATGGCCCCCATGCATTTGCCTTCTGGCACCAGTTTATCCTTTCGGCCAAGCCTAATTGTTTCTAGAAATTACTTATTTTCTTTCCAGAAAATTATGCAAATATGTATATATGTTTTCTTATGCATAATTTCTAGCTTCCTTTTTCAACCATTTTTCCATAATATACGGCTCTCAATTAATTCATATCAATTCATTTAATTATGGAAAAATTCTATAAATCAAAACACATCTCTAATAATATGTTCCTAACATCATATTAAAATCTTGGATGGTGTAAATTAAAAGAAGCATAAGAATTGACCAAAGTAAATATAGTTGTGATAAGGGAGAAAAACGAGTTTAGAGAATATATCAGTCACCTAGATTTCCTAGTTGATTGGCGTTTCTTATTCTCTTAGTTTTGATCTTCTCATTTTCCTCCTTTTCTAGTTTAGGCCGCAACCACCATTAAAGAGTTCTAAGCTTTTATTTTGACTTGAGTGGGCAGTAATTGTATAGGACTGATGAGGAAATGAAAAAGTATTGTTCCCTTTTATGGGCCATCGGCCCATTGTTCCCTCTACTCATTTAATTCGTTTTAACCATTTTTAAATAAAATCCTGGTGAGTAAAT
Source organism: Allium fistulosum (assembly GCA_030737815.1). Classification (NCBI taxonomy): domain Eukaryota; kingdom Viridiplantae; phylum Streptophyta; class Magnoliopsida; order Asparagales; family Amaryllidaceae; genus Allium; species Allium fistulosum. The sequence continues at coordinate 367,288,299 of CM060902.1, read as the reverse complement.
ATACAACCAAATACTTATCATATTTCATTATTAAATTTCATGATGAAATCATTTAAACCTTTATTCACATAATTAATTCTTCAATTATTTATTTATTTATGGGGAGTTATATCCATATCCCCAACCATCTGAGTGGGCATGAGCTTAGCATTGAATACCTATAATGTTGAGCAGTTGCTGGCCATTTGAGTTTGCCACATGAGTTATCTAGTAGCATTTGAGAGTGTGATGCACGTTTGATTGATGATTTCCATATTTGCTACGATTAATCTCTTTGCTATGGTTACTAAGTCTTTGAGATAGATATCATGAGATATAGGTATTAGTGAGTTAGTTATGCCAACACCTTATTCTATACTTGGAATAACCTATGAAGATAGTTTAGCATATATTTGATTTTATGTGCTAATTTGTTAGATGCAGGGACATGTCAGGTTTGTCTCTTTATACTCAGCATCATTGTTTTACTATATTAAACTTTATAGTATTCTTATACATACATACATACATACATACATACATACATACATACATACATACATACATACATATATATATATATATATATATCACTCACACTAAATTGATGCTTAACTCGATATTTTATGCTATGCTTCTTATTGTCTCGAGTTCTCTTAAATAAGTATACTAGATAGTTGGTTTGATTTAGCACATGGAGCTGTCTAGAGGACGAGCATGAGGCTGACATTAATTTATATTTACTAAAAGAGTTTTTTCTTACTCTGTTATGTAGTACTGTGGAGCTACTACTCTTGAGTTTATAATTTGATGTAAAACTCTGCTATTGCTTTATATACTATGATGGATATGTGTTGGCTCGGCTTTTCGGCACACAAGAATCAAGAGAAAGTTGAGGCGAGGATAGAGAGAGTGGAAGGTTGTGGTGTAGGAAGCAGGAATGCCGGACCAAATATCTGGTCCGGCATCCCCTGAAGTGCCGGATTGAGTATTTGGTCCTGCATCCCCTGAAATTCTGGACCAAGTACTTGGTCCGGCATCCGCTGAAATGCCGAACCAAGTATTTGGTCCGGCATCCTCTGAAATGCCGGCTAAATATTTGGTCCGGCACAGCACCAAAACACCAGACCAAACATTTGGTCCGGTACCCAGGTTTGCCGGACCAAATGTTTGGTCCAGCAAATAAACTTCTCTAAGCAAGCCAAAGTTGATGCCGAATGAAATGATGACCAAGCAGGCTAAGTGCTCTAACCAAGTGCCGAACCAAATCCTCCTACCCAAATACCAGACCAGATTTAGAGAGCTATAACCCAACCTCCACACTTCACAACTCCACTCTATAAATACCAGAGCTTCTCAACAATAATGGGGACACCTGGGAAAGATAAGAAAAAACTCTGCTGAAATTTCATCACTCCAGCCGCTCTAAGTTTTTGTTCTTTCCAAACATACTTATATCTGTAACCAAATCAAGGAGGAATAATAAGATGGACAGTGGATGTAGGCATGTTCTGGCTGAACCACTATAAAACTTTGTGTCTTTTACTGCTTATAAGTTACTTTCCTATTCGGAGCTTGTGAATTGTTCTGTGATTGCAATAATCTCTTGATGACACATTGGGACATGCAAAATAGCATATAAAATAACCTAAAGGCAACTTAACTGAATTTAAACTCGGAGGTGTTTGCCCAATTTTTGTGCAAACATTTTTGGTGCGTTCATTAAGAAACCGAACTCTCTTACCCACTCTCCTCCCAACCTTGACACATCATTAGAGCATGGCACTCTTCAGAAGGAATGCTGACAAGGGTAAGAACGCAGCCACTACTAGTACGCTCGATCCCATTTAAGAAGATCAAGGAAACCAGACCACCCATGCTCAGCTACCAGGTTCAACTATCACCCGAGAAGACTTAGATCGGTTTGTGAATGAGATGACCAACCACTTTACTTCCCAGCAAAAAGCTTCAGTGCACCAGCTCATGACACGCTTAAGGGGCACGAAGGAGTCCACTCATAACACAGAATCTCGAAATGAATCTCAATATGAAGAGTCTCGTAGGCAGAATAGATCCCCTACGAACGAGGAGTTCAATCAAGAAGACATAGGAGATTGAAACCAAGCCAGGACTCAGTCCGAAGCTGGGCCCGAGAGAGCGCCAGGAGCTGGGCCCAGCCAAGGGGGCATCAGGCAAGGACCGACTATAACTGACCCTGTCATGCTTTAAGCCAACCATCGCCAATCCAATCCCAACCAAATTTTTGGGCGTCATCAATATCAAAGGGAAGCACCCGCTCCACCCAAGACTGCCCTAGAATCCGAGGAAGGAATAATTCGCCTCTTCCGGGAGTATCTCAGGCATGAACAACACGAAAGAAGTATAGGAGCAAGGGTGTCTAATCCATTCACCAGGGACATAGAAGCAACAACCACTCCTCGGGAATGGAAGATGTCAACCATGGATACCTACAAAGGCACATCCGACCCAATCATCCATTTATAGCGCTACACTTAACACATGCTCATGAATGGAGCAACAGAGGGTATGCTGTGTAAATGTTTCCCATTGTTCTTGTCAGACCTAACAACCACATGGTTTTGTCTCCTGCCTCATGGCTCCGTTAGCACTTGAGAAATGTTGAAGGAGAGATTCATAAGTCAATTCTGAATCCATGTGGAAAAACCCTAGGATGCATATTCCTTATCAGACGTAAAACAAAAAGAAGGAGAACCGCTACAATAATATCTTACCCGCTTTAACGCTGCCGTAACAACAGTGTAGGATGACGATGAGAGACTTACACTGATGGCGCTATGCGGAGGCGTCCACCCAGATTCTAAACTTGTGAGAAGGTTGATAAAAGAGAAAACCCTAACCCTTCAAGATTTCTTTCATGAGGCTGGGAAATACATGAGATTGGAGGATGCGAAGGCCCACCGACATAGCGAGCTACCAGCAAAGGCTTCTAGGGTCCAAGGAAATGTGGGTGCTTAACCCCAAGGGGAAGGTAATAAGTAGAATAGTGAAGTTAAAAGTGGCAACCAGGGCAATAGTGGGAATGAAAAGGGCAATAAGCGACAATACCGACCCGGGCCAAGATTCGACTCATACACGCCTCTGAATGAAACGGTTGAGAACATTTACATAGCTACACAACACGAGTTGAAATACAAACGCCCTCCGTACAAAAAAGGAATCAGAAGCCGCGATTAGAACATGGAAATATTATCGCTTCCACGAGTCTCATGGACATAACACCGAAGAATGCCAACATTTACGGGATCTCATTGAAGAGTATGTTCGGAAAAAGAAGCTGGAAAGATACATGCAGAAAGACCTCAACTCTCCTGCTTCGGCCTACGAAGGATCTGGACAACCTAAGTAAGGGAATAATAGGGAAGGAACAGGCACGAGCCGCTTGTTTGTACCAAAAATGGGCACAACACTCTTCGGGAGTTGTTTGAAGAGATAAAATGAAGAATATAAATGTAAAATAGAGATTATCTAACAAAAACTCCAACAAACGAGAATGTAAAATGCAAAGAAAAACAGTTTAGAGTGGTTCGGCGTAATGCCTACGTCCACTATGAAGTTTTGATGATTTTATTGATTCTCTCTCAATGATTACAAGCAATTGCAGCGATTAATAGTGAATTACAGTTTGGAATTCGAATTCAACAGTAGGAATAAGGTGCAAATCCCAATCCGGCAGAGTCTGGATGCTTTAGAAAAAGATCCCTTTTCTGTATGCTCTGGGGCTCTATTTATAGGCGTAGGAGGCTCAGATCTCGTTCAAACTTCGGGAGACTTGGTCTGGCACATGAGGGGGCCCACGCGACCATTTCCAGAAAGTTTCGCCTTGATCTGCGATCGATACGAATCCATTTCGTATCGATCAAGATGATGTCCAATTAATCTGAAATTTGGCAGGGACATTCTTCAGTGTGTATGCAAGCTTCCCTGAAAATCACATTGGATTTGGATAAGTGGATTGCGAGATATCATCGATACGAAATGGCATTCATCGCTGGCTGTTTCGTTCGACTCCCTGGCTTCAAGTTGATCTCATCGTATCGATCACTGCACGTGCTTCTGAGATGATGTGGCGCGTGCACTTCGTTTCGATCCAGTATTCACTCCGCATTGATCGCTTCGACTCCATGTATCTCGCCTCGTTTGGTTCGATGGAGTACACGTCACCCTAGTCAGTTGACTTGTTGGATACGAATAAGTCAATGGGCCTGGATTCGAAGTGAGGTCCTCTGATGGATGCGAAGAGCGCTGGTCCGATGGACACGAAGTAGACACTAGTTGATGGTTGCGAGACACGTCAGCCGTTGATGGACACGAATCTGACCAATGTGAACTCGATGGGTTCGAACGTTGCCAACCTGATCGTTACGAAGCCATGGGGACTTGCCGATGCGAAGTGGATGATGGACACAAGCTGGATGGATACGAAGCAGACACTCGGCCAATCAAATCGAGTTGTACCAATTATCGATGGACACGAAATCCATTGATACGAACTTGATGGATTCGAAACATGGCCACCTTTATCGATACGAAACAGTGTTCCCTGATGGATACGAAAAACACATCATTGATGGATACGAAAACATGCTTTTTCCTCCAACTCGTATGCATCATAATTTGAGCATATGAACTCAGATTGTCTTGAAACTTGGAACATTGGCTTCCTTTGCTCTCCTAGTCATGTCTCATCATTTGTAGCTCGATCCGGACTCAGACAAAATTCATCGATATTCATGACAAGCGATATTTGGAATCCAATCAATTTCTTGGTGTCCTGGCCTTGCCAAAAGGCGGGATAACATTTTTCCCCCCAAAGTACGTCTTGTGAAAACATGACGTGCTTTGAAAAGCTGCAAGTTCGCGAGTCGTTGCCAGTTTAGCTCGTTATTGAATTTCGCCTTGATTCTCTCCCGAACTGATTTGAAATCTGAGTTGAAACGACATTTGGTGGTTGTTTTTGACTATCCTCTTGTATCGATCCTCTCATAAATCGATGCAAAAAGTTGGAAAGTATTTTTTTGTATCGATGTGGGTTGAATTGATGGATACGAAATGATTATCCGTATCGATGGATTCTATCAGATACGAATATTGTGTCCGTATCGATAAACCTACTCTGTTGTGAATCGATGGCTCATAAAACGGATGCTTCGAATCGATGGAGTCCATCGTCTTCAGGTGGCTTCTCTGTACGCTTCGAATCGATGAAGTCTGGTGGATTCGAAACGAGCCTTCGTTTTGATGCGCTGTTTGACTGGTTGCGACCGGTCAGGTTGACTGGGAGTCGAATCGACTCGGTTCTACCCTAGGCTCCATATAAATACCTGGGACTTCACCATTTTTCACTTTTTTACCTTCTATTTTTACTGTTGCTCTCTGTTCTCTTTGTGATCGATCCAGGAAGAGATAACATCTCCGTACCCTCTACTCGGTCAAACTCATTTCTTCGGATCTTCGAATCTTAATTCCTAGGTAAGCGACTGTGAATCTAAATGATAAGGCCGTCATGAATCCACTCTTTCTCCATCAATCTTCCCTTCTGGCAAGTTGGCAACTGGTAAAACCAGATCTGGCTCGAAGATATAATGGCCATGGCGATTTTTGCAGATTGGAGAAGAAAGGGTGGAAAAGGCGATTTCGAATCGATTATGGGAGCCATGTTCGAATTGATGAGATCAATGGTATTTTCTTGGATTTCGCATCGATTCTTGGGATATGTTAGTGGAGACGATGTGATTTTGAATCGATGGTTGTGGTGATGGGTCGTATCGACATGAAGTAACTGATAATAAGTCAATGACTACTCTAAAGCCCCTAGCTTTAGATCGATACGAATTTTGCCACTACGACCGATACGAAAAGTATCAACTCGAGTGTTATCGATGCAAAGCTAAAGCCCTCCCGATCGATATGAACCAGGCCACCAATGATCGATACGAAAGCGCACCTACTGCGATCGATACGAACCAGACTACCGATGATCGATTCGAAGCACGATGCTTGGTATCGGTTCGAACTTATAACCTGATGGATTCGAACGAGTCTCCTGGGATCGATTCGAACTCTCCCTTTGACGGACACGAAATCCTGAGCACTTGAAAACATGATTCCGATGAACTTCATTCCTGCATATCTAGACTTGATAATTAAACTACACATCTGATTCCTACGAGCTCCTGTATTGCATAATCGAGCTTGATCACAGCACTGCACATCTGACTGCCTTTTGAAGCTCGTAGATGGAACTGTAACCCAACAAAGCATAATGAACTTTAATCTGAATCGAACGTCAGTATTTGGATGGCATGGTTGTGACGTTCAGCGATGACGGTCATTTCCAATCTGACTCTCAGAGTTTTGTTGTTCACACACTTAGGCTTATTTCGTAGAAATTTATTTATTCAAGTTATGCATAACACTTGCACTGCACAACATATCCATACACTCTACACTGGGGGATGCACGGGCTTTTTATCGTCTAATGACGATTTCTCATGAGTTAGCTAGTCATGGAACCGTCAAGTTCACAGCAGCAAGAAACTCCCAGACTTGAGATCCCGGACATCGAGGCCGAAGTCATCGGTCCAGCCCCGGACGAGTTGCCTGACGCGTCCTTCATCAATAGTCCACCTGACTCGGTCCCGTCAAATGTTTCCGAAGATATGTTAGAGAGGATATGCTTACGGCACCATCTGTCGATGGATGACGTGTTATTGCCGGGGCCAGATGATAGACCACATAATCCCCAGGAAGGATATACCGCATTCAATCGTCATGCGTGTGCAGCCGGGACGGTTTCCCCGTTCAATGACTATATAAGGGAAGTGTTGGCTTATCTGGGGATCGCCCCGTCTCAGCTACACCTGAATGGATATGCTTCGCTCAACATCTTGTTCATTGCATTTATGGAGTACCTCCATCGTCCTCCCCGTATGACCGACATAAGATACTTGTTTAATTTCAAGAGCCGGACTGACAGTCCATCTTTTACATTCCTGGAGTCCGTACGAAACTGTCAAGTGGTTACGGGGTCCTGGACTAGACTGAGCTACTTCAAGTCGGAGTGGTTTTACGTCCGTTGCCCTCCAGGGTTTGCCAGAAGATGGCTATTCAGACGTGAGTATCGTCTCTTTGATTAGTGATTGAAGTTGCACCAGCGGCGCGCCTCCCGTAGCCCAGGAATCATGCCTAGTGTCGGAGGCAATCATTTCTGAGGCGACCTCCGTTGTGACAGTTGCGTCGGTCGAGGTAACTCAGGGGAGCTCACTTTCCTTAGATGAACAAATGATAAACGAGCTCATTGGTCGACAGAGTGATCCTTTTACAGACTTACCGTTCGGCCCGGGTGGATTCTCATCTGTTTCTGATATCTTAACCCAGACAACTACAGCGCATAGTGAGGCCCGAGCACAACGAGAAGCAATGATGTTGGCTGAGATCAATGCCGAGATGGCGGCGGCGGCGTATAATGGCAGCTTGGATGGTGGAGCAGTAGCGCAGGGTCCTACTCCCCTTATGATTGTATCTCCCGGGGCACGCTTGTTGATGTTAGTGCACCAGCCCCGCCCCCGGCTGTAGATCCTGTTCCTCCAACTCCTCCTGCGGGAAGCATCCCCATAGATTCCAGCTCGGAGGATGATGTCGACATCATGCCTTCGTCCGAGGGGAGCCCGCCTAAGGAGAAAGGCTCTAAACGAAAGATCACTGGTGGCTCCAGTAGCTCCTCGAAGAAGAAGAAACTGAGGAAAAAGAAGGATTAGATAGACTTTTTTAGGCATGTGTTTCCCTTTTGTAGTCAGGAATTTTGTTATCTTTTTCTTTTTGTAGGCCGTGTTTAGATGCGGGTTCGGCCCCTGCTAGTAGGATTTTTTTGGAAAGGCTCGTGTATGAACCATTGCTTTTGATTAGTTGAAATAAAATTTTGTCCTCTTGTTTCAACTTAAATTCCCTTTATGCTTAAATGTTGTAGTGTTCGAACTTCAGTCCGGTGTACTTGCATTATTTTAACGTTTAAGCATAGCTTGTTTTGTCTGTCAAGTCTGGAAATCTCGAACTTGAGTTGTGATCGGAGATTGAATCGGAGCTGAACATCATACAGTTTCGGGTAGTGATTAACACTTGTACCTGCCCCCAGTTCCGGGGTTAAGTTATGATGATCAGCTTGTGATCGCACTGAGTGAGGACCGAGCGGTCGAACTACACTTGTTTCCTTATGAATCGTTTCATCCACACTCTGGGGATACAAGTCATCTCATAAACGGTTGTTCACAATCAGGGAACTTAAGATTGCTGTTGGTACTCCAACCCGTATCCTGGGAGTTTGGAGTTAGTGTTTATATTCTGGCTCGCACTCCGGGAGCTTGGAGCTGATATGACATACTCCACCCCGCACTCTGGGGATACGGAGTTGGATGTTTATACTCCGTTTCGCACTCTGGGAATACAGAGTTGATTGTTTATACTCCGTTTCGCACTCTGGGAATACAGAGTCGAATGTTTATACTCCGTTTTGCACTCTGGGAATACAGAGTTGAATGTTTATACTCCGCTTCGCACTCTGGGAATACGGAGTCGAATGTTTACACTCCGTTTCGCACTCTGGGAATACGGAGTTGAATGTTTACACTCTGCTTCGCACTCTGGGAATACGGAGTTGAATGTTTATACTCCGCTTCGCACTTTGAGAATATGGAGTTGAATGTTTATACTCCGCTTCACACTTTGGGAATACGGAGTTGAATGTTTATACTCCACTTCGCACTCTGGGAATACGGAGTCGAATGTAGGATTGTTGTGTGTCATCCCATTTAATATTGGTGTAATGACTTGCCCCCGAGCTTGGGTTTCACTTAGCGAGTGGCCGGTCGTATCACAACCACTCTCCATTTGAATAAGTCCCATTGCGTGATGGGATTTAGCTCTCCGTGCATCGTGATGTTGTATATCGTATTTAATGAATCACAGTTCTGGCTCGAAGAGATGGCATTTTATTGCTGAAATAAGAAAACGCGGCAAAGTCAGTTGCCTTATTATAGAATTCAAATTTAGAAATGCAGAAACAAATTGCTAAATGGAAAGATATAATGAAATAAATAAAGCCTGTCATGTGTAATAGCGACGGAGACTCTCACTATTCCAGGACCTCGGCAAATCAAGACCGTCAACGGTCGATAGTTTGAATGTGCCATCTCCGAGTCTTCGTGTAATCACATATGGTCCTTCCCAATTTGGTTTCATGTGTGAAGGAACTGGATAGATTATCTTGAGAACGAGGTCGCCGAGTTCAAAGGTTCGAGGTCGAACTTTGGTATTGTACAATCGGGCGACCCGACTTCGATATGCAGCTGCTCTCAAATCAGCCTCTTCCCGCTTCTCATCCAGTAGATCCAAAGATTCAGCAAGAAATATAGCGTTCGTTTTCGGATCGTAGTAAGTCACGCGATGGGAAAACACTTCCGTCTCGACTGGAATAACGGCTTTTGTGCCATAAGATAGGGAAAACAGGGTGTGTCCGGTTGCGGTCTTGTGAGTCGTTCGATAAGCCCATAATGCCATAGGAAGTTCATCAACCCATTTGCCCCCGGCCTTTTCCAGTCGTTTCTTTAGGATGGATTTTATAACTTTATTGACAGCTTCAACCTGTCCATTTGCCTGGGGATGTGCGACTGCCGAGAATTTTTTATGGATATGAAACCGTTGACAAAAATTCTTGAATTCTGCGCTTTCGAATTTGGTTCCGTTATCGGTGATGATGGTATGCGGAAGCCCAAATCGACAGATGATGTTGCGAACCACAAAATTTATCACTTTCTTTGTCGTAATGGTTGCGAGGGCTTCAGCCTCAGCCCACTTTGTAAAGTAGTCAACGGCGACGATGGCATACTTCGCACCACCTTTTGCCAGAGGTAAAGCGTCGATGATATCGATGCCCCACATTGCGAATGGCCAAGGACTGACCATTTGAGTTATCTCGGTAGGCGGGGCTCTTGGAATTCGGGCATGTTTCTAACACCTATCGCAATTTCTGGCATAGTTTGCTGCATCTCGGTTTACTGTCGGCCAGTAGTATCCATAGCGGAGAATTTTCTTAGCGAGAGCTTGCCCACCGGTGTGATCGCCACACGCTCCCTCGTGTACGTCATGTAACACTCGTTTGATTTCATCGTGGAGAGGAACGGAATAACCTCTTCTATACATGACTCCGTTCTGAATGACGAACCGTGAAGCTTTTCGCAGAATTTGTCTTTTCTCATTTCTATGCTCAGGCAACGTCCCATTCTCAATGTAATTTCGATATGGAGTCATCCAAGAATCTCTACAGGGAGCGGTTTCAAACACAAAATTCGTCTTTATTTGATCGACGCTTGGGTAGGATAGAGTTTCGACGGGGACAAGTCCCATCTGCTGTGCTTCACCTGTGCTGGCTAACTTCGCCAATGAATCGACTCTTTGATTGCGTTCCCGAGGTATATAATAAATGGCATAATAGTCAAACTGATTCAGTACTTCCTGAACTCGGGCCAAGTAAGTAGCCAGCCTCCGATCTCTTGCTTGATACTCTCCCCGTACTTGACACACAACTAACTGTGAATCATAATAAATTTCCACAGCGATAATCCTCAAATCTCTGGCAAGTTTTAGGCCGGTTAAGAGGGCTTCATATTCAGCTTCATTATTAGTTGCATGAAAATCGAACTTCAAAGCATAACATATAGATCGGCCTTCGGGAGTTTCAAGTACAACACCAGCGCCCGAACACCGGTCTTTTGATGCACCGTCAGTATACAGCTTCCAGATGTATTCGGGGGATTCACTAGTTTCGGGCAAGTCTTCTGGAACGGTAAATTCAACTATGAAATCTGCCAAGACTTGTCCTTGAATGGCTCTTCGTGGGGCATAAGTGATGTCGAATTGGCTCAGTTCAATGTTCCACTTGAGCAACCTACTAGACGTCTCAGGCCGCGTGAGGACCTGTCGTAACGGCTGATCGGTATACATAGTAAGAGGATGAGCTTGGAAATAAGGACAGAGCTTTCTTAAGGCAACGACCAGTCAATAAGCCAGTTTCTCCAGTCTTGGGTAGTTTCTTTCAGCTCCTGTTAGCCATTTACTAACATAGTAGACTGGTTTCTGCACTTTGTCTTCCTCCCGAACTAAAGCGGCACTGATCGCATGCTCTGATACTGCCAGATAGAGGTACAGTTGCTCGTGGTTAACTGGTTTTGACAAGATCGGGGGTGTGGAGAGATGCTGAATTAGCGATCGGAACGCGCCTTCACATTCCGTGGTCCATTCAAAGTTTCGTTTTCCTTTCCGGATCAGATCAAAGAAAGGAATGCATTTATCGGTGGACTATGAGATGAACCTGCTCAATGCTGCTACTTTCCCGTTGAGACTCTGGACTTGCTTTATTGTTCTCGGGGTTTGTAGGTTCCTTATTGCCCAGATCTTTTCGGGATTTGCTTCTATCCCTCGAGCGTTAACGATGAATCCGAGGAATTTTCCAGATGCAACGCCGAAGTGGCACTTCAATGGGTTAAGCTTCATTCCATATTCTAGAAGGATGCTGAACATCAAATTTAAATCTCTGACGTGATCTGTGGAGAACCGAGACTTCACCAGCATGTCATCCACGTAAACCTCCATGGTCTTCCTGATCTGATTGGCAAACATCCGATTGACTAAGCATTGGTATGTTGCTCCGACGTTCTTTAGACCAAATGGCATGACTTTGTAACAGTAGAGTCCCAGATCGGTTATGAAGCTGGTATGTTCTTGGTTAGGCAAATGCATGGGTATTTGATTGTAGCCAGAATAAGCATCCATAAAAGATAATAATTCATGTCTGGCTGTCGAGTCTACGAGCTGGTCAATTCGAGGAAGCGGGAAACTATCTTTTGGACAAGCCTTGTTTACGTCAGAGTAATCGACGCAAGTTCTCCATTTCCCGTTCGGCTTTCGAACCAGTACGGGGTTGGACACCCATTCTGGGTACAAGGCGTCTCGAATAAAACCGTTCGATTGTAACTTATAAACCTCCTCCTTAAGGGCGGCAGATCTCTCTGGATCCATACCGCGCCTTTTCTGCTTGACCGGGACATATTGCGGATCTATATTCAGGGAGTGACTTGCAATATTTGGCAAAATCCCGCACATGTCAGAGTGTGTCCAGGCGAAGACGTCGAGATTCGCCCGGAGAAATTCAACCAATTCCTATTGTGTCTGCTTGCTCAGTTGAGACCCAACTTTTAGCATCCTTGAATCATCATCCTCACTGATTGGGACGTCCACAGTCAGTTCGGCCGGACAAGCTTGACTCTCCTTAGATTCGTCTGTATCCTCATTGTCCCTATGGTCAAGGTCTTTCAGGAATTGGTTGTGGTGCCTGGGCCGAGGCCCAGGCATCAATTGTCAATTATCAATAGAACGGACGCAGAGAGATTCCTCTACGCCCTTTCCCTTCTCTTTACGCTGCGCCCCGCACAGCTCAGCAACATAACAGGCCCTCCCCGTGGCCGGATCTCCTTGAACGACTCCAATCCCACGATCGGTGGGGAACTTCAGAGTCAAACACCATGGGGCGATGGCCACCCTGAACTCAGCTAGGGTCGGTCGGCCCAAAAATGCATTATAAGGTGAATCAATCTCTAAGACAACAAATTGTAACATCCGGACTCTCCGGCGTTCTCCAACCCCCAACTCAACCGGTAGTTCAGTTACTCCAATGGGTATCGTGGCACTCCCGTTAAAACCGTGGATTCGGGACAGGCAGGGTTTCAAATCCTTTGCCTCCATCTTCATTAAGTCGTAAGCCCTTTTAAGCAAGATATTCACAGAGCTCCCACTGTCAACCAGGATCCTCTTCATCCAAGCAGGACCTACCTAGGCAGATATGACTAGTGGGTCGATTGAAGGGGCTTCGACTTTATCAGCGTCTCGGCTCCTGAACACGATATCATCAGATATTATCTTTTGTTGTTTAACCGGAGTTCCGTCTTCACAATTACTACAACATTCGAAGTCCGCATGCCTGATAGAACTAGCATACGACTCCATTTCCCCCAGTTTCTGTCTGCTGGGTGGGGACCACCACTTATCGTGTTGATAACCAACCTCCCGCCCGTATGAGCGGGTTCTTCCTGTCTTTCCTGATTTTGTGAACGATTCTGATTCGAAGGGCCCGCTCCACCAGACTGCGGCGCTCGCACAAACTGATCTAACTTCCTTTCTCTGATCAACTTCTCGATGAGGTCCTGCAAATGTCGACACTCATTGGTATTGTGGCCGTAGCTTTCATGGAATCTACAGAACTTCCCTGTTTGAACCTGCCTCTCCGATGAGGGTTTCGGAGCAGGCTTCTTATACTGTACAGTGTTGCAAGTCTGTAAGTATATGTTTTCCAATGACGTATTCAACGGTGTGTAATTGTCAAACATTTGAGCCCTACGTCTTGGGCCTCGGTTATGATCTCTTTTCTTATCCTGGCCATTGTTTCCTCTCGGCTGGGTTTGCTTGTTCTATATATTCAGTTGAACTTTTCCGGAACTCTCACCGGCTGTTTAACCGTTACATTACTCTGTATTCCCTCAATACTGGGCCTCACATCGTCCTGCTTCCTAGACTGTTTCGCGTCCTCTTGCCGTAAGAACTGAGCGGCTTTGGAGTAGAAACGGTCCAACGATGCGGGTGGTTTTCCAGCTAGCCAATTCCCAAACTCAGAATCGGGATCAATCCCTTTAGTTAAAGCCATCAAGATTGAGTTATCGTTGGGGTTACTAATTTCAACACATGCTGCGTGGAACCTTTCTAAGTAACGCCTGAGTGTCTCTCCATGAGCTTGAGTGACACTAGACAGGGTATTAACCTCTTTAGGCCTAGCCACATGCATACGAAACCGCTCTACAAACCTCTTGGCCAGTTGATCGAACGAGGAGATAGATCTGGGTGGTAGCCTCGTAAATCACATGGTTGCGATTCCCCCCAAAGAGATGGGGAAACTTCGACACTTTACTACATCGTCAGCTCTTGCAGCGCTCATTGACCATTCATATTTCAAAATATGTTGATTGGGGTCACTATTCCATTCGTACATTGGGAGAGTTGGCATTCTGAATCGCCGAGGGGGTTCAGCATACAATATCTCGTCTGTGAAAGGGGTATGACTACGGGAGATTACCCAGTCATCATTAGTGAGCCCCTGACTCTCGCGAATCATCTGGCGTAACATGGTCGAAATGTCTAACACTGGCACATTCTGGGCATGCTGAGTTAAGGTGTGGTCGGAATCCACAGTGCGAGTTTGGACCGGGCGCTGTCGACGGTCTGCATTTCGCCTCCTTGGCTCAGCGTCTTCTGGGACATACAGTTCAGGAGTATGTCCACGCTGTCGATTGTTCGGCTCTGATAAATTCCGGGTATCAACCCTCGTTTCTACCGTGGCGGTTGTGGCGCGGTTGTCCGTGGTGTACTTTGGAGCAGTGCCTCCTCGTGTCGAGGAACCTGTTTGGAAGCAGGTCGACGGTCCTGTCCTCAATTGCCCAACGGTCAAGGCGGGTTGATATCTAGTAGTTTGAGCGCGACTCCCCTCTAGTCGGGGATGGGTAGACCTGTGGTGATAGTCAGACGAAGCTGAACTTTCAGTGGATGCACGGGAAACATCATCCCTCCTGGACCTTCTATGGCCCTGGCGGTTTAGTTGGTTGGTCAGTTCAACATTGGCGCGCAACTGTTCAGCCAACTGTTGCCGGCTTTGGGTCAGTTCCTAGAGCAACACTTGAAACTCTTGCCGGGTGACTGGTCCTGATGGATCTGAGTGAGCAGTGTTGTCCTGATTGGAAGAAGGCTGCTATGTAGGATTCTGTCTATCCCGGCCTTCTTGATCAGCGGCGGTAGCGGCAGTTCTTGTGCTAACCATTTTTAGTGGTGGAGTCCTTTCCTAGATTTTACGCAAATCTGAATAGAATGGTAGGATTCCGGATCAGATATCTAGATCTTCCTCTTGGATTTATGCAATCCGGTATCGACGGTAGATCCAAGGAGCAGGAGAAATAACTGGTTTTCTCAGTGAAAGCACCAAAGTGTTTGTACCAAAAATGGGCACAACACTCTTCGGGAGTTGTTTGAAGAGATAAAATGAAGAATATAAATGTAAAATAGAGATTATCTAACAAAAACTCCAACAAACGAGAATGTAAAATGCAAAGACAAACAGTTTAGAGTGGTTCGGCGTAATGCCTACGTCCACTATGAAGTTTTGATGATTTTATTGATTCTCTCTCAATGATTACAAGCAATTACAGCGAACAACAGTGAATTACAGTTTGGAATTCGAATTCAACAGTAGGAATAAGGTGCAAATCCCAATCCGGCGGAGTCTGGACGCTTTAGAAAAAGATCCCTTTTCTGTATGCTCTGGGCTCTATTTATAGGCGCAGGAGGCTCAGATCTCGTTCAAACTTCGGGAGACTTGGTCTGGCACGTGAGGGAGCCCACGCGACCATTTCCAGAAAGTTTCGCCTCGATCTGCGATCGATACGAATCCATTTCGTATCGATCAAGATGATGTCCAATTGATCTGAAATTTGGCAGGGACATTCTTCAGTGTGTATGCAAGGCTGCAAGCTTCCCTGAAAATCTCATTGGATTTGGATAAGTGGATTGCGAGATATCATCGATACGAGATGGCGTTCATCGCTGGCTGTTTCGTTCGACTCCCTGGCTTCGAGTTGTTCTCATCGTATCAATCACTGCAAGTGCTTCTGAGATGATGTGGCGAGTGCACTTCGTTTCGATCCAGTATTCACTCCGCATTGATCGCTTCGACTCCATGTATCTCGCCTCGTTTGGTTCGATGGAGTAAACGTCACCCTAGTCAGTTGACTTGTTGGATACGAATAAGTCAATGGGCCTGGATTCGAAGTGAGGTCCTCTTATGGATGCGAAGAGCGCTGGTCCGATGGACACGAAGTAGACACTAGTTGATGGTTGCGAGACACGTCAGCCGTTGATGGACACGAATCTGACCAATGTGAACTCGATGGGTTCGAACGTTGCCAACCTGATCGTTACGAAGCCATGGGGACTTGCCGATGCGAAGTGGATGATGGACACGAGCTGGATGGATACGAAGCAGACACTCGGCCAATCGAATCGAGTTGTACCAATTATCGATGGACACGAAATCCATCGATACAAACTTGATGGATTCGAAACATGGCCACCTTTATCGATACGAAACAATGTTCCCTGATGGATACGAAAAACACATCGTTGATGGATACGAAAACATGCTTTTCCCTCCAACTCGTATCCATCATAATTTGAGCATATGAACTCAGATTGTCTTGAAACTTGGAACGTTGGCTTCCTTTGCTCTCCTAGTCATGTCTCATCATTTGTAGCTCGATCCGGACTCAGACAAAATTCACCGATATTCATGACAAGCGATATTTGGAATCCAATCAATTTCTTGGTGTCCTGGCCTTGCCAAAAGGCGGGATAACACCGCTTTAACCAAGAAAAGATAACTATCAACACCATACTGGAGGCCCGCATGTAGCTGACAGAAGTTGGGCCGAGATGGAGAGATATAGAAAGTCTTTAAAGGATAGAGAAGGGTGCGTTCATTCCATAACTGAAGGTCGCATCGCAAAGCGGAGAGAAAGAGTTGGCATAACCTTCAATGATGAAGACTTGGTTGGAAAACAGTATCCTCACACTGACCCCATGGTTATCTCCGCCTGGATCGGCCCGGCCGAGGTGTATTGCATTTTGGTAGATACAGGAAGCTCGGTGAATATTTTATTCAAAAATGCATTCAGTAAAATGAAGTTGTCAATGAAGGATGTATCTCCGTGCTATAAACCTTTACATCGGTTCACCGGAGAGGCCACAATGCCATTCAAATAGCAGGACTTGTTTGTTGAGCTTGGAAGTCACCCCCGATCAGTTGTGCGAAAGCAAACATTCATACTAGTGGATGGGCACTTCGCCTATAACGCCTTTTTAGGAAGACCTGCATTGTTAGATTTCCAAATAGTATTAGCACCATAGTGCTTGAAGATGAAATTCCCGATCGATAACGGAATATGAGAAGTGGAAGGAGACAAGATGCGGCTCGCGATTGTTATGTGACTGAACTTCGCCAAAATAAGAAAAAGGAAAAGGGAAAAGGCGTGGGGGTCGTCCTCTGCGCCAAAAACTCGAAGGCATAGCAATCAAAGAAGGACCCCTCTCTTGAATATACCAGCGACCCATACAACTAATTGGACCCTACAGATAGAGGAGGAGGTCAACGTCGATCCTGTTGGGGCTATGGATGTGACAGTAGATGAACACGACAAAACAAAGCTTTTAAAGATTGGTTCTCAGCTAAATCTAGACCTCAAAGTTTAGTTGATAAGATTCCTGCGAAAGACCTTGGATGTATTCGCATGGATGCAGAAAGATACGGTAGGGATATCCCTGGAAATAGCTTGCCATGCTCTCAATGTTGACCCAACTAAGGTCCCTGTCAAGTAAAAGAAAAGAAGCATGGGGGCAGAGCGATCAACCGCTCTCAACGAGGAAGTGAAGAACCTACTCGCCAATGGTTTCATCCATGAAGCCATTTATCCGGAGTGGATCTCCAACCCAATGATGGTAAAGAAACCTAATGGAAAGTGGCGAACATGCATTAACTTCTCCAACCTCAATGATGCTTGCCCCAAGGACTATTTCCCTTTGCCCCGCATCGACCGACTGGTGGACAGAACCGCGGGGCATGAATTATTGTCATTTATGGACACGTATTCGGGATACAACCAGATTCCTATGCATGTGCCAGATCAAGAGCACACTAGCTTCATCACAGACCTAGGCATGTACTGTTACAAGGTCTTGCCCTTCGAGCTTAAAAACGCCGGCGCTACCTATCAACGTTTGGTTAATAAAATGTTCGAGCGGCAAATTGGTCACTCCATGGAAGTCTGTGTTAACGACATGCTTGTCAAGTCAAGAAGAGCAGAGGATCATCTGAGCCATTTGGATGAGATGTTCCAAGTGTTGTGCAAATACCAAATGAAGCTAAACCTGCTAAAATGCTCTTTTGGGGTGTCATCGGGTAAGTTCTTAGGTTTTATCGTACATGCTAGAGGGATAGAGGTGAATCCTGAAAAGGTACAAGCTTTGAGGGACATCAAGATCCCATCAACACGAAGAGAATGTAGAGCCTAAATAGGAAAGTAGCCGCTCTGAGCAGATTTATATCCAAAGCAACGGACAAGTGTGTCCCGTTCTTCGAAGCCCTCAAAAGAGACAAGGAGAAATTTGGATGGACTGACGAGTGCTACTTTGCCTTCCAAAATCTACTCGAACATCTGCAGAAGCCTCCAGTGCTCTCCACTCCGATGGATAGAGAGTCTTTACTTATACCCGGCTATATCCTTCCATGCCCTAAGTGCAGCACTAGTACAAGAAGATGATCATATCTAGAGACTGGTATACTTCATTAGCAAGAGATTCACGGGCACAGAAGCTAGATACCCTAAAATCGAAAAATTGGCTTACTATCTACTCATAGCATCAAGGAAGTTGCGGCCTTACTTCCAATCTCACTCGATTAAAGTTCTGACGGATTAACCTCAAAGACAAGTTCTGCATAAACCAAATACGTCAGGGTGTCTTCTGAAGTGGTGCATTGAGCTAAGCCAATACGACATCACCTACCATCCGCGCACCGCAATTAAAGGACAAGCCTTGGTCGATTTCATAGCTGAATTTACAATAAGAGGTGATGAGATGGAAGTAAAAATTAAGGAAGCAGTCAAATGGAATTTGTTCATTGATGGAGTGTCAACTGAGCTTGGCTCGGGGGCAGGAGTCGTAATAATCACACCACAAGGAAGGAAGTTATGCAGTGCACTAAGAGTAGAGTTCGCCACAACCTGTAACACCCCATGCATTAATGACAAATAAAATCAATTGAATTAACATAATTGCAAAACAGTGAAAAATATAAATGTCAAATATATGTATTTAAAAAAATTAAGAGGTTACATAGATATATGCAACCAATGAGTATGGGATTAATTGACGCATCAATCAACTAAAAGAGGAATTAATTAAGAGACATAGAGGCATCAATTAGTCAGAGAATATATCACTTTAATAACATTAATTAATCAAGGGATTTTCTAATAAAGGGAAATGTATGTGGGGAATAAATTAAATGATAACATACATATATTAATTTATAATTGATGCAATCAATTAATTGAGAAATTAATTAAAGACATAAAGTAAGCATCAATTAATAAAAGAGGGAAACTTATATGTCAATTAATTGGGTAATGAATTGGCGGTTTAAATAAGTACAACTAATAAATGTGTGTTTGAGTGAAGCATAGGAATTAATTTGGATATCGATTAAAATGGGAAAACGTGTCAATTAATTAATTGGAAATTAGTTGAGCATTTTAAAAAGGGTGTCAATTAATCAAAGAATATGCCATTTTTACAATAGCTAATAATGTAAACAAATTAGTTAGAAGAAAACGCCAGTTATAGGATTATTTGTTTCCAAGTTAAGAAATTAGAACGCGTACAAAAATCAAACAAAGTAATTTGGTTTATGATGAAGGTAAATTAATAAGAATAAATTAAAAAGTATAACTTTTATATGCAATTAATAAAGGTATTAATTGACGTGTTCAAATAGGTAAGAAATTATAACGTATAAGAATCAATTAATATTGGATATATATATATATATATATATATATATATATATATATATATATGTGAGTGTGTGTGTGTATGATCTAATTAATTGGATAATTAATGGGAGAATCTTATTTAGAAGGAAACATGAATTAATAGGGTCGTATAACAAAGAAACAAATGAATAACGTTGGAGAGTTATACGTTATAAGTTAAGGTAAACAAATTAAGTTCTGATGGTGAGGATTGTTTTTAGGATTAATCGGATGGTTCCTAGTTGTTCGCTGCACCTATAAATTGAACGTAACTTAACCCTAGCCCACACTATTTTCTCTGAATCAGCTGTTGTCGTTTACATCAAACTCCTCTTCTCTTCTCCGTCTTCCTTTCTCCTCTATTAGTCAAATCTTTCCCCAAACTAAAAATAAAATTAAGCAAGGAAATACATACAAACAAATTAGAGAATTGCGCAAACAAATCAGGTAATTTACAGCGAATCAAAAAGGGGAAAAAGCGGAGAAAAGCGTAGCAAATTAAAAGGGATAAAGATTGAAGCTAAGGACGACATGTGAGTGGATTTAAATTATGTATCTTTTAAGTTTATGATATATTATAGTTAGATTCCCTTTTTATATTTTAATTCAGCATTTACCTCAGTAATTAGTTCTATTGAAAACTGTGAATTGTATAAGAAAACTTATATTTAATTATTATTTATATGGAAAAGGAAGATTGTAATCCAATTAAATATGAATAATATTAGGCTTGACAATTAGAGAAAGGCGTAAGCCTAAAAGTAAGAAATTTGCAGTTATTTACATCTATTTTTAAAGTTAAAATTTAGCCTGTAATATGTTAGTTTCTTTTTATTCCTTTTTACGCGAATAAAATAGTTAAAGAGAAGAATTCGCAAATACGGACTAAAATAGAAAAACACTAGATTTACAGAAATTAGATGTAAGAAGAACTAAAATAAAAGGAGAAAAATAGAAATTTATAGTAAATTATTGTAAAAGTGGAGAAATAAATAAAAAGGTAAAATCTAATAACTTGATTTGGAAGTAAGTGATAGATTAATTGGTTGGTTTAGAAAAGGGAATGCATTCCTATAGCTTAATATTTAAAAGATAAAGATAAACGTAATTGCAAGAGTAAAAGAAAGAAAAAGGGAATTAGTGTAAAATAGAGAAACTACTGTATTTTACACTATCCAAAAAAGTAAAGAAATATCTTGCAGTTACGGACTATTGTTTATAGCATTATTTAGTATTAAAATATGGAAATGGATTTTTTGCACTATTTCTATAACCAACCAAATAGAATAGAACCACCTCCTAGAATAAAAGAAGTTAAAGTGAAGAGTTATAGGAATTAAAGAAGAAATCAAGTTAATTATTAGACAAGACTAGAAGCAATTAACATAAATGTACCTAGATCTGCATTTACTACACAGATAGTAGAATAAAAGCATAGTAGCTATTATGATAAGTAAATTTGTGACAGTCGGACGTAGTCCCAAGTCAAGATTGTCATATAATATAAGAGAATTAAAGAGAATTCAATATCATAATAAAAGAAGACAGACTAGAATAGAAAAGATACGCTTGTAATTATATTTATAATACATAGCTTATAAAAGAATAGAAGTGTCAATTGCAAGTAAAATTGTAACATAGGTTATAATTAAGCAGAAAGAACAGAAAAGGCTTATTTTAAGACTTAGATGAAGTTAATAAGCAAATAGAGCAGAAATAATAGAAGAGGCTTATTTTAAAACTTTCACCAAGTTAATAAACAAAAATAGAACCAAGGCTCATACCAACGGCATTCCCTTTCAGTCAGGAACTGATGGTCTCACAATAGTTAGGTGAGACTGGGACAAATTTATGCTAATTAGGGTAAATAAGTAGCCAACGGAATAAGAAAAGTAAACTAAACGCAAAATAAAAGATTAGACTTAGAGTCTAGTAAATTAGTAAAATGCGTTTGGAGCAGCCCAAAGGATGAATAACCTAACGAAGCAGTTCATCATAGATTCCAGCACAGAAGAAGCACGTCCAACTAACTTATTTTAGGCTAGAAGGAAGTACGAGACTTCAACGGGATGTGAGGGTACTCTAGGATGGCCCTCTGGGGTAGGCATAGCGAAGTAGTCCCCCGGTGGCAGGTCTGTAGGTGTTCCATCAAGAGAGTATGCCTTGACGGTTTTTTCATGGCAAGACAATTGTAGGCAACCAAAAGGGGTTGATGTTTGGAGTAGGATATTCGTATGACACCGTACTTGACTTGCGCATAGGTTTTAGTGGGCAGGACCCAAAAGGATAGTCGCATGCGGATATCGGGCCAGCATTAAACCAAGAACGAGTTCGGGAAAGACTAGAGTTAAACCAAAAGGCCAATGATTCTTTCACTATCGAGACATTGCATAAGGGGCACAACCAATTGGATGTTTAGATTGTTTGCAATAGGGCACAACCACTTAGCTCTTTAAAGGTCTTTCGATTAGTTGAGGGGTGGTTGCGTGGGGCCATAGCCACGATGAGAAAAGAGATAGATCAAGTAGAATATATGTAGGCCTAACGAAGTGGTCCTTTACAAATATAGAAAATCCCCGACTGAGTTCCGTACAAGGTAGACCTTGTTAAGCGGGATTCAGGAAGTAAACCTAACGATTACGTATAGTCCTCAACGTATGCACTGGGTGGTACATTGTGGATGTCCGAGCATTAGTATAGGCTAGTGTAGATGCAATTTTACGTTTTTATAGTAGACGACGGAACATCTGTATTGTAGGCCTTACGAGGCAGTCCTTTACAGAGGTAGTCACAGAACACTATAGGAGCAAGACGATGGAGACCTTTGCGAGGGGAATACGGAAAGTACTATTGGTAGTACCTTGGACCAATGCGGTCATTGGGCATATAGCTACACATATATTAGTTATTAGGTTTTGATCTACTAGGGAGTAGATGGGCATGATTCACGCACAGTGGCAGGAGTATTATAAACCCAATAAACCTAATATAACAGAAAATGGAAAAAAATTATATATGTAGAATTAAGCCTAGAAGTGTATAATTTGTCCATTCACTAGAACTTTAGTTCTGACCCCCTCCACATAACATTCTACAGGATAGGTAGATGGTAGAGACTTTCCAGCTTTGTGACACTTGTTTAGAAAGTGTTATTATATTGGTGAGTATTTACTTACTATTATATTTTAGTCAGTTTCGCTGTGAGATATTTATTGAGCTCTGATATATTTGTCTTTGCCTATTTGCAAGATACCAAATACCCAACTCGGGCTTCAGTGGGCGTGGATTTTAGCACTTTTGCGAAAAATCTGGACCCACTGAAATTCGAGTTGTTACATTTGGTATCAGAGCCTAGGTTTAGGGTTCCTAAATAAATAAGGAGTGAACGTATTTATATTTTTAAAAAATAAAAATAAATT
Organism: Allium fistulosum; assembly: GCA_030737815.1. Taxonomy (NCBI): domain Eukaryota; kingdom Viridiplantae; phylum Streptophyta; class Magnoliopsida; order Asparagales; family Amaryllidaceae; genus Allium; species Allium fistulosum. The sequence continues at coordinate 367,265,129 of CM060902.1, read as the reverse complement.
ATATTGTATATACCTAGATCCATAGAAAAACCCACTTTTAAGAGAATATTTGGGAAAGTATAAGGAAGTTAAGAACCCACTTTGAGTCTAGCCCAATAGCTAAACTTTTAAGAGTTTGAAAAAAAGAGATTTAGAGAGTTTTTCAAGTTTTAAACTTAAAAGTTTACAGTTTTAAATATGTACTGGTTTAAACATGGAAAATTGTGTGAAAACAATTTTTGAAAGAAAAAAAACATGTAAGTAACATATTTGAAAAGTACATATTTGGTTTTAAAAACAAAATTCTTTCAGAAAAATTATAGAGCTTGTATAGCTCGCTAGTTTTGGGGTTGCAAAGTAGGAAAGAATTAAATATGAAAACCCAATAAAGACTAAATTTTTGTAGGAACTAAAAATTTTCAGTATGGAAAATTTTGTAAAACTCTATTCTTTTGGAAAAAAGAGCGATATAGCTTGAAATTATTTTTGATATAAATATTTAGGTGGTTGGACAAAATAAGTTGTTAAAATTTTGGAAATAGAGTAGATGTTTGGAGGAAGTTTAGTAATTGACATCTAATAGTAGGTAACTGCACCAGTGTAGTAAGAACTCAAATAAATTAAATAGAGATAAGAATCATTATAGATAAAATATAAATTTGACATGTTTTAATTCCTTAGAATGAAGGAGTATTGGTATTGGTTTCTATGAATCCGCCACATTATAAATGAAGACGTTTTGTTGAAATAATAAGGAAAGTAAACATAATGAAAGAGATGTACGAAATATGAAAAACACTACATTTTGTAATGTTTATTTCAACACAGAAATAAAACAAAAACTCCTTGTTATTTCACACAAAATGCACATCCTCCTTTATAGTATTCATAGAAAATTTTAGTGTTGACAGCTTCTCTTAGGAGAAATAGTTCCAACGCATTAAAGTGTGAAATAATGAAGTGACATATTTTAGAAATCGTTTGGTGAAAAACAAGTTTTAAAAGGGGAAAACTTAAATTAAGGATCCTAAGAATTTATTGAAAAAAATGCTTTAAAAAGGAAGAGAAGACTAAATTTTAAACTTAGAATTATTTCATACTCCCCGCTAGATTTAAGGGGATGGCTTAAAGTCAAAAACTAAACATAGATTTTTGAAAGTAGAAATGATTATGGCACTAGGCATTTTTGGAAAATTCTAAGTAACACTTTTTGAAGGTTAGAATCTTGGGAATTGACATTTCAAAGGAAATAAATAGATAAGAAAACTTTTGAAACTTTGAATTGAGGAAGAAAAAAAAATAGAAAATAAAAGAAGATAGTGTAACTAAAAGGAAAACAACAAATTTAAAGAAAGCAATCCAAGACAACAACTAAAAGAAATGAGAACGGTAAAAGAAAAAAAAGATTTGAAGAGAAAATTTTCTTATGTAAACTATGATTTGGAAAGAAAATAGGGATTTTTGTAGAATAGCGGCACAAGTCCCAAGTAGAGAGAAAAAGGTGCACAAAAGTAAAACAGGAAATGTGAGGTTTTTCCGTTTTCCACCTTCTCTATAACATAAGAAATCGGATTTGGAAAAATAGAATTTTATAAAATTCAAAAATTAAAAGTTGTGTGGTAGGATTGGACGTAAAATTTGTTGAACTATGCTCATATTTAGTAGGAGTGTGGGAAAAATTGGATGAAAAATGTTATGAGTTTTCAAAAGATTGCATTCATATAGAAATTGGAAGTATATTTAGGATGTATGCATCTTTTTTAAAAGGAATTTCTAAAAAAAAAGCATTCATATAGGAGGTACCGCTTAGAAATTCTTATACATGCATATATTTTATGATGTATTGCACTTTGCACTATGCACAGATTGTTGCAAAATTGGTTGTACACTAAATGGTTGTTAGTGTAGAATAGATGCACGAAGGTTTGCATGATTGAACCCTTATCAAATTTCGGGGAAGAAATTTCCTAAGGGGAGAGAATGTAATACCCTGCGCTTTAATGACACATAAAATCAATTGAATTAACATAATTGCAAAATAGTGAAAAACATAAATGACAAATATATGCATTTAAAAAAATTAAGAGGTTACATAGATATATGCAACCAATGAGTGTGGGATTAATTGACGCATCAATCAATTAAAAGAGGAATTAATTAACATAGAGGCATCAATTAGTCAAAGAATATGTCACTTTTATAACATTAATTAATTAAGGGATCTTCTATTAAAGGGAAATGTGTGTGGGGAATAAATTAAATGATAACATACATATATTAATTTATAATTGATTAACATTAAGTAAGCTTCAATTAATAAAAGAGGGAAACTTATATGTCAATTTATTGGTAATGAATTGGCGGTTTAAATATGTACAACTAATAAATGTGTGTTTGAGTGACACATAGGAATTAATTTGGATATCAATTAAAATGGGAAAACGTGTCAATTAATTAATTGGTAATTAGTTGAGCGTTTTAAAAAGGGTGTCAATTAATCAAAGAATATACCACTTTTATAATAGCTAATAATGTAAATTAATTAGCTAGAAGAAAACGCCAATTATAGGATTATTTGTTTCCAAGTTAAAAAATTGGAATGCGTACAAAAATTAAACAAAGTAATTAGATTTATAATGAAGGTAAGTTAATAAGAATAAATTAGAAAGTATAAATTTTATATGCATTCAATTAATAGAGGTATTAATTGACGTGTTCAAATAGGGAAGAAATTATAACGTATAAGAATCAATTAATATTGGATATATATATATATATATATATATATATATATGTGTGAGTGTGTGTGTGTATGATCTAATTAATTGGATAACTAATGGGAAAATCTTATTTAGAAGGAAACATGAATTAATAGGGTCGTATAACAAAGGAACAAATGAATAACGTTGGAGAGTTATACGTTATAAGCTAACATAAACAAATTAAGTTCTGATGGTGAGGATTGTTTTTAGGATTAATCAGATGGTTCCTAGTTGTTCGTTGCACCTATAAATTGAACATTACTTAACCCTAGCCCACACTATTTTCTCTGAATCAGCAGCTGTCGTTTACAGCAAACTCCTCTTCTCTTCTCCGTCTTCCTTTCTCCTCTGTTAATCAAATCTTTCCCCAAATTAAAAATAAAATTAAGCAAAGAAATACATACAAACAAATTAGAGAATTGCGTAAACAAATCAAGGAATTTACAGCGAATAAAAAAGGGGAAAAAGCGGAGAAAAGCATAGCAAATTAAAAGGGAAAGAGATTGAAGCTAAGGATGACATGTGAGTGGATTTAAATTATGTATCTTTTAAGTTTATGATATATTATCGTTAGATTCCCTTTTTATATTTTAATTCAGCATTTATCTCAGTAATTAGTTCTATTGAAAACTATGAATTGTATAAGAAAACTTATATTTAATTATTATTTATATGGAAAAGGAAGATAGTAATCCAATTAAATATGAATAATATTAGCCTTGACAATTAGAGAAAGGCGTAAACCTAAAAGTAAAAAATTTGCTGTTATTTACACCTATTTTTAAAGTTAAAATTTAGCCTATAAATGTTAGTTTCTTTTTATTCCTTTTAACGCGAATAAAATAGTTAAAGAGAAGAATTCTCAAATACGGACTAAAATAGAAAAACACTAGATTTACAGAAATTAGATGTAAGAAGAACTGAAATAAAAGAAGAAAAATAGAAATTTATAGTAAATTATTGTAAAATGGGAGAAATAAATAAAAAGGTAAAATCTAATAACTTGATTTGGAAGTAAGTGATAGATTAATTGGTTGGTTTAGAAAAGAGAATATATTTCTATAGCTTAATATTTAAAAGATAACGATAAATGTAATTGCAAGAGTAAAAGAAAGAAAAAGGGAATTAGTGTAAAGTAGAGAAACTACTGTATTTTGCACTATCCAAAAAAGTAAAGAAATAATAAAAGAAATATCTTGCAGTTACGGAATATTGTTTATAGCATTATTTAGTATTAAAATATGGAAATGGATTTTTTGCACAGTTTCTATAACCAACCAAATAGAATAGAACCACTTCCTAGAATAAAAGAAGTTAAAGTGAAGAGTTATAGAAATTAAAGAAGAAATCAAGTTAATTATTAGACAATACTAGAAGCAATTAACATAAATATACCTAGATCTGCATTTACTACGCAGATAGTAGAATAAAAGTAGAGTAGTTATTATGATAAGTAAATCTGTGACAGTCGGACGTAGTCCCAAGTCAAGATTGTCATATAATATAAGAGAATTAAAGAGAATTCAATATCATAATAAAAGAAGACAGACTAGAATAGAAAAGAGACGCTTGTAATTATATTTATAATACATAACTTATAAAAGAATAAAAGTGTCAATTGCAAGTAAAATTGTAACATAGGTTATAATTAAGCAAAAAGAACAGAAAAGGCTTATTTTAAGACTTAGATTAAGTTAATAAGCAAATAGAGAAGAAATAACAGAAGAGGCTTATTTTAAAACTTTCACTAAGTTAATAAGCAAAAATAGATTCAAGGCTCATACCAACAGCATTCCCTTTCAGTCAGGAACTAATGGTCTCACAATAGTTAGGTGAGACTGGGACAAATTCATGCTAATTAGGGTAAATAAGTAGCCAACAGAATAAGAAAAGTACACTAAACTAAACGCAAAATAAAAGATTAGACTTAGAGTCTAATTAAATAGTAAAATGCGTTTGGAGTAGCCCAAAGGATGAAGAGCCTAGCGAAGCAGTTCATCACAGATTCCAACACAGAAGAAGCACGTCCAACTTAGTTATTTTAGGCTAGAATGAAGTACGAGACTTCAACGGGATGTGAGGGTACTCTAGGATGGCCCTTTGGGGTAGGCATAGTGATGTAGTCCCCCGGAGGCAGGTCTGTAGGTGTTCCATCAAAAGAGTATGTCTTGACTACTTTTGCTTGGCAGGACCATTGTAGGCAGTCAAAAGGGGTTGATGTTTGGAGTTGGATATTCGTATGATATTGTACTTGACTTGCGGGTAGGTTTTAGTGGGAAGGACCCAAAAGGATAGTCGCATGTAGATATCGGGCTGGCATCAAACCAAGAATCGAGTTCGGGAAAGACTAGAGTTAAACCAAAAGGCCAATGATTCTTTCACTATCGAGACATTGGATGAGGGGCACAACCAATTGGATGTTTAGATTGTTTGAAATAGGGCACAACCACTTAGCCCTTTAAAGGTCTTTCGATTAGTTGAGGGGTGGCTACGTGGGGCCATAGCCACGATGAGGAAAGAGACAGACCAAGTAGAATATCTGTAGGCCTAACGAAGCGGTCCTTTATAAATATAGAAAATCCCCGACTAAGTTTTGTACAAGGTAGACCTTGTTAAGCGGGATTCAGGAAGTAGACAGAACGATTACGTATAGTCCTCAAGGTACGCACTGGGTGGTACATTGTGAATGTCCGAGCATTAGTATAGGCTAGTGCGGACGCAGTTTTACGTTTTCATGGTAGAGGATGGAAAATCTGTATTGTAGGCCTTACAAGGCAGTCCTTTACATATGTAGGCATAGAACGTTGTAGGAGCAAGGCGATGGAGTCCTTTGCGAGGAGAATACAAAAGTAACTATGGGTAGTACCTAGGACCGATGCGGTCATTGGGCATATAGCTACATATATATCAGTTATTAGGTTTTGATCTACTAGGGAGTAGATGGGCACGATTCACGCATAGAGGCGGGAGTATTATAAACCCAATAAACTTAATATAACAGAAAATGAAAATAAAACGGTATATGTAGAATTAAGCCTAGAAGTGTATAATTTGTCCATTCACCAGAACATTAGTTCTGACCTCCTCCTCATAACATTCTACAGGTTAGGTAGATGGTAGAGACTTTCCAGCTTTGTGACACTTGTTTAGAATGTGTGTCTTTGCCTATTTGCAGGATACCCAACTCGGGCTTCAGTGGGCTTGGATTTTAGCACTTTTGTGAAAAATCTTGACCCACTGGAATTCGGGTTGTTACATAACCAATAATGAAGCTGAATACGAAGCAGTGATAGCCGACCTAGAGATCATTAGAGAGATAGGAGTTAAGTCGGTATGTATTCATAGTGACTCTCAGTTGATTGTGAACCAGATTCGTGGAGAATTCCAGACTCGTGGACAGAAGCTCACGTCTTACCTCAAACAGGCCAAAACCCTCCTCAATGAGCTAGACTACTATGTAATCGAACACATCCCGCAAGGGAAAAATGAAGAAGCAGACGCCTTCACCAAAGAGGCAAGCATAAGGACCGAACCAATGCTGGGGGCAACCCGTGTCATGAGCCAAAACACGCCAAGTTTCAAATGCCTTCAAATTGCGGCAACCGCCAGCGGAGAAAAGACATGGATGACCCCCATCATCAGATACCTACAAGACGGAACCTTACCCACAGAATGGAATGAGGTCAGGAGGATCCTAAGGAAAGCATCCAGCTACACCATTCAGAACGGCAGATTATACCGTCGCTGTTTTTCCAATCCATTACTAAGGTGTGTTGCTAGGAACGAAGCTAGAGATATCCTTAATCATACATCAAGGAAGTTGTGGCGATCACACCGGAGGGCAAACTCTAGCCAAGAAAATCCTCCGATATAGATAATTTTGGCTCACACTGAACAAAGACGCGACAAAGTTCTCTAAAAAATGTGACAAATGCCAAGATTCGCCAAAATCCCGAGACTACCACCTACCAGTTTGACCAAAATGATCAGCCCCTGGCCCTTTGCAATTTGGGGGATTGATTTGATCGGAGAGTTCCCCATAGGTCGAGGAGGGGCAAGATACACCATAGTGGCAGTGGATTATTTCACCAAATGGGTGGAGGCGGAACCCTTGAATAAGATTTCATCTGCCAAAGTAGTAAACTTCCTAATACGAAACATCCTATGCAGGTATGAGGTTCCATAGAAGATCATATCAAACAACGGACTCCAATTCTATAGGGAAGAATTCTCCAGCTGGTGCCAAGAACATGGGATTGCTCGAAGCTTCTCAGCTGTATCATATCCCTAGGCCAACGCACAGGTCGAAGTGGTAAACAAGGTCTTAAAAATGCTGATAGAAAAGAAACTAGAGTAATCCAAGGGGGCATGGGTCGAAGAACTACCTACTGCACTGTGGGCCTATCGAACATCCTACAAGACCGCGACAAGGCAAACTCCATTTGCATTAGCATATGGGGCCGAAGCCATGCTCCCAGTTGAAACGATCGTCCCATCACATCAAAGGATACATTATAATCTGGAAGAAAACGAAGAGCTCTTGAATATATCGCTAGATCTGATTGAAAAGAAAAGGAATAACGTCGCCATCAAAGCCGCCACACATAGACAGAACGTAGCAAGGCAGTATAAATCCAAAGTGAAACCTCGGGCACTGCAAGAGGGAGACCTAGTACTCAAGCGGGTCTTTCCACGTCCAGGAGCGCTAGACCCAATCTGGGAAGGACTGTTTGTTGTTCATAAGGACCTTCGTAATGGAGCTTACATCCTGTCAACAGTCAACAAGGAGGTGTTTGGGAAAGCATGGAATCTCCAACACCTCCGCCGTTATTTCTTTTGAATTGTAAGGAAGCATGTATCAATCGAAGCAATAAAAGAAAGACAGTAGACGTGGGCATATTCTGACCGAACCACTATAAAAATTGGTGTCTTGCGTTGTTTGTTCTATTTCAACTTTTTACTTAATTGTTTATCTGATGTTATTCCTATTGCGATCAATCGCAAGCGCTCGTCGGCAGTAGTGAAAATAAGATAGCCATGATAAAAGGCACGAGACAAGCCTGGGCAGTTCAGTGCCGACGATCGACCCCCCAAGACGGTAATGATGAACCGACTATAAGCCACGGATTAGGCACGATTTATAGCCTAGGTAGTTTATCATTAGCATTTGACTCGCTGGCAACTACGAACCAATTATAAATCCCACGATTAAGGCATGGCTATAGCAAGGGGTCGTTCGTAGTTGACAATCGGCACCCACTCACGCTAGCAACAATAAATCGAATAATAATCACGACACAGACAATAGCCCGAGTAATTATTGTTTACGATCGGCCCTGAATATGCCAACAATTTATGGTTTCCCACCTCTCAAAACACAATGTCAGTTAACTATGTCATAAGAAGTTCACAAGAAGGCAAGGCAAACTATAAAATCACATATCACAAAAATAATTTCAGATAAACATACAAAAGAACAAAAGTCGAACGTTACAACACCAAGTTTGTATGTACAACATAAAAAAAATACAGAATGACCCCACATCCTCTAAAATACATATAACAAAAAATAAGGAAACTTTCTCGACTAGGAAAGAGAGACATCCTTATCACTTGGCCCACTCCCTCCGGCCATGTCCTTTGAAGGCTCGAATCGTTCAAGGGACTATGCCTCTTTATGCGATGCCCCATCAGTACCCTTTGAAGGTAAAGGTGGAATAGCTTGTCCTAAAGCCATCCCTACATGACGCAAGCAAGAAAATGAGTCTTACAGTCTGTGATAAGGGATAATGAAGCTAAAATAAAAGGACAAGGTACTTGCGGTAATGTTTTGTGGATCACCGAGCCCCTTATGATCTGAACCCTCTTCGACATCCTCACCCTTCGCCAGCAGCTCGTATCCTCTAGCAATGGCTTTGGTCTCTTCCACCGCGAACTGACAATTCACAATACCAACATCGTACACGACTCCTTCTTCCTGGGAAACTACGGCCTTGGTCTCCTCGATGAGCCGAGTATGGATCCCAGCCATCACTTGAGGGTAATCGTCCATCCACTAAAGGTTCCCTTGCTTCCAGAACATATAGTAGGTGTCCTTCAGCATCTGATTTACAGTCTCAAAGAAATCACTAGACTTGTCAACTTTGGCTTGGAGGGACACCACCTTGTTCATACACTCTTCTTTGTCTCTCCTCAACCGGACCTGCTCTGCCTTTAGCGCATTGATCTCAGCCTTGTAGGCATCTTTTTCCTTGCGCCACTCACCCCGAGACTCCTTCAACTCATCCAAGAATTCCCATGACTTCTTCATCTTTCCCTTAAGGGACCAGATTTGCTCTAAGTCCTTCTACCATACCTCATCCACTAAACTCACAGCCTCGTCGATCAGTACTTTGCACGATTCAGTGGCATCCCTCATTGCTTCCTCCTTGTCTTTCTTTATCTCAACCGCATGGGATGCCTCAACCACCTCCAATTTTGCATCCTTCTCCCTGAGCGCTCTACAAAGATCCTCCACCTCCAGGCGCAACCTCACATTAATACTCCCGACTTCCTCACTAGTCTTGGCCAAACGGGATTGATAATCAACAATTTTTCTGGTCTCATCAGTGATTTGGACCATTCTCATTGTCAAGTTAGCAAAATCAAGAGTTTTGGCCTCATCTTAAATTCGAACCAGAGGCTTATGAGGCAGGAGGAACTCAGTATCAAGATTCGCGGGATGGCGACCCACATAACCTGGATTGATATCAGGATGATTCTCAAAAGGATTCCTAGCCAGTGGTTGAAAGTTTGAGAAATAAGCATCGATGTTTTCTTCCCCAAGGTCACTAGGCTCCTCACGCACTTTGAGGCCAGATGGATTTTGACGATGGCGACAAGAGGAGGTATAAGAGCCGGAGGAGGTGGCATCTTTGTCAAGAGACCTTACGCGTTTTTGAGATGTCTCATGGCTTTCCCCTCTATCCAAGCTAGACCGAGTCTCCTCGACATTTTCTTGTGCATGCCCTTCCTTTTGGGAAGCATTCTTAGGAGGAATGGAGGCTCCTTTCATTCATTTGAATTGATCAAGTCTCCCAGACATCTCGTTCCTTTTCGGATTTCTCCTTTTTCCTGCGAAATGAATAATAACTTTAGAGTGAAGAAGCGAAGAGTGCATAAACATAGGGTATGCAAGACACTTGGACGCTGCAAACTACTACAAACCCTTAGGGGAGACTGGATCAAGTAGCCGAGACTGGGTCTCACTCAATTGGGGAATACACTGGGACTGGACTCCACTCAGCGGAAGGACGCACTGCAACTGGACCTCATTTGACTGGGGAGCAAGTGGAGGCCGGGACATGTCTAAAAATAAAAAATTATCAAAAAGTACCCCAAAGTCCATGCAGAAATCAAAAGTACCTGGAGAAAGCCCGAACGTCTCACTGATCCCCACTCTACTTTGCACCGAGAGAATAGGCACTTCGCTCAGGTCGTCTTTCGTCACATTCTCTTAGGAAGGGCTGGCGACCAAAGTTGGCCCGAACACCGGCTCAGACTGATCTAACTGCTCGAACCACTCCCATACAACCTTGGCGTTCTTTAAAGGGGTTGCGCCCAAATCTTCGCTACCCATGAATCCTACTTCTTGAGAAGCTTGAACCTCCGAATCTGTTGCTTCGGAATCCCTCTCCGAACCCTCCTCATCCTTGCTATCATCTTCCAAAGGAGAACCCTCCTCGCCTTCAAGAGAAGGAGCATCCCTTATGCACAAGGATTTCCCTGAACGGGGAGGACGAACGGTGCTCTTCTTGCGCCTTAGTTTCTTTGGAGCATCGGCTCTTTCACCCTCTTCCATCGTTTCCTTGCCTTTGACGACACCTCCTCCTTCTCCTTCATCTCCTTTAGCCCTCTCGGTAGAGCTTGGCCTAATCTTAAACGTGGATCGACCAGGGCCAATCAGATTGTAGAAGCGGAGGGCTATGTCGCAAAGTAAGAACGAAGTTTCCCTCTCAGCTTCAGGAATAGCCAGGATTTCTTTGGCCATCTTCTTCAAACTGTCATCTTCTTCCGCCTTTACACAACCTGAGATAAAAGAAACTAACATCCATAAGTGAAAACACGCTGAGGAACGGTGTCATCAAGCACAAAGAAATATTCCTTCTTAAACATGCTGAATTTCGAATATAAGTCAAGGACAGGCTTGAACTTATGTGCCGACTCTAGGCTAATGAAGGGGCTCCCCTTTCGGTAACTTCTCACATTGTATAAGTACCTGATCTCTCTATAAGTAGGAGGTCTCTGATAGCGCTTCACAAATATAAGATATAGGCATGTCAGGATTACATAAGAGTTAGGTTGAAGCTGCAGAGGAGTGACCTTCAGATAGACCACAAAATTACAAAATCCAGTTGGTAAGCAAAGGAATTTCACCACACATACAATGGTATTTACTATATGCCATATATCCCTCTGGAAGAGAGAATGCCCTATCGTTAGGCCCAGGTAGCAGCATGTCCCAACGAACAATTCTGAATGTCGTAGCTATAGAGTTAAGTTTCTCAATGGTCAACACGCTAGGATATCACTTAGTAGGCTTCACCAGCGTCTGGTTGGGGGCGTAACCGTCCACCAAAGAATACGCTGAGCTAGGTTGTCTGGAAGGATTAGTAGGAGCCTTAGAGGAAGAAACGTCAGCTCCGGCAGGCTATTAAGATGCATGCTTAGATCGAAGTTCATGACCAAACGACATTTTCTTTTCTGCACAAGGAGATAAAAAGTAGGCATAAGTAACAAGAATGAAGTAGTAGAAATGAGTTTAACACATTAGTAATCGTGCAATCATAGTAGAAAAGCAAACGCTCATGAAAAGCCTCATGTCGTTTGGTCTGGTTAATACCATACACTGAACCAAAACCTACAAAACTCAAGCTATTATTCCAAAGATTTCCCTCTTGGCTCGGCATATCTATGATCACTAAACATGAACTAATCCGGTTCGACATCACTCTATCACCGGTCCAAAACTAGACAATATCATGGTGCCAAACCAAACCCACCGAGCGCTGCACAATAACTACTTTGGTCCTATGCCCACTCTCCAACTGCCTAACCACATTCACTACCACACCACCTAGAAACCTCTCTCGTGCCCTAGCCTAACATACAGAGATACCGAGCATGATACGGGGGAGCTCCTGCCGCCTACCACGAATAAAACATGAACTCCTTTCGCCCTCGATAACCACGACTCCCTCATCTTCACTAATCCTAAATTTTGCCTTCGCCGAATTATCCCAGGGCTACAACGCTCATTCAAATAAGCCTCATTCCTTCGACTCAGAATGAAGAACCCTCTCCACTTATAGAAGCTACCGGACTTCCCTAGAATCAAAACCATAAAACGCCGAAAACCCTGAAAACAGAGATCGAATTTAAGAACAAACCTTACCTCGGATGATGTTGAAGTAGGAAAAGGTGGATTCGAATGTTGAAAGCTTCGGAAATTGCAAAAACAATTGGAGAATTTCGGAGTCTAAAAGTGGAAGATGGAGGTGGGAGGGTATGAGGGAGTATTTATAAAAGAAAAAAGGAAGAAAGGTAGTTGAACGGTTGTTATGGAGAGGAGAGACCAAGCATTTTCTGTTGGTCCGAAGAAGACGCTTCGCCAGTTGAGAGAAAGTTGAGTATGAACCAAACAAAGCACATCGTATGGAAATACCACGTACTTTAGGGGAAAGTGTTGGCTTAGCTTTTCGACACACTAGAATCAAGAGAAAGCTGAGGCGAGGATAAGGAGAGTGGAAGGCTATGGAGTAGGAAGCAGGAATGCCGGACCAGATATTTGGTCCGGCATCCCCTGAGATGCTGGAGCAAATATTTGATCTGGTATCCTCGAAAATGCTTGACCAAATATTTGGTCCGGCACCGCACCAAAACACCGAACCAAACATTTGGTCTGATGCCCAGGTTTGCCGGACCAAATGTTAGGTCCGGTAAATAAGTGTCTCCAAGCAAGCCAAAGTTGATGCCGGATGAAATGATGACCAAGCAGGCCAAGTGCTCTAACCAAGTGCTGGACCAAATCCTCCTGCCCAAATACCGGACCAAATTCAGAGAGCTATAACCCATCCTCCACACTTCACAACTCCACTCTATAAATACCAGAGCTTCTCAACAACAATGGGGACACCTGGGAAAGATAAGAAAAAACTTTGCTGAGATTCGATCACTCCAGCCGCTCTAAGATTTTATTCTTTCCAATCATACTTGTATTTGTAACCAAATCAAGGAGGAATAATAAGATGGATAGTGAATGTAGGCATGTTTTGGCCGAACCACTATAAAAATATGTGTTTTTTACTGCTTATAAGTTACTTTCCTATTCTGAGCCTATGAATTGTCCCGTGACTGCAATAATCACTTGATGATACATTGAGACATACAAAATAGCATATCTAATAACCTAAAGGCAACTTAACTGAATTCAAACTCGGAGGTGTTTGCCCAATTTTTGTGCAAACAATATGCTTCTCTGATTAGTTTTGATTCATCTAGTATGCTTCTTGCCTATTTTATATCTATGATGGTTATAATATTTTGTTTGAGCGCTATGAGATATATGATAGGTTTTGCTTTAGAGTTTACCTCTTCACCCTTGACTATTGCTCGACATTGCCCAGGTACCATTATAGTGCACTCTACAGGTTATATTAGTTACCGGTTGTGTAGAGCAGTCGTCATGATAATGTCTGAGTTATGCACGTACTTCCTAAGAAGAAAGACATGGAAGACATTATGCACACACCATCTTCTATGGTAATTTGACTCTATATGCCTAATTTCCAATCCTCTCTAGAATTAATAAAGGTCCTATAAATCTTGGTGCTAACTTTCCTTTCCAACCAAATAAAACTACACCTTAATGGAGATATATTGACAAACACTAAATCACCTACTGCAAACTCCAAATCTCGATGTCCTATGTCTATATAACTCTTTTTTCTGTCTTGGAGGTGCCTTATTGCTTTTTAATGGTCTATATCTTCTCAGAATTACCCTTGATCATATTTACCTAATATTAGTCAGTCACCCATGTCTCTTCAACATGAAGGTGTGTTGCATAGTCGCCTATATAAAGCCTCAAACGATGTCATACCAATGCTTGACTAATAACTATTATTATTTGTAAAGTCTGTTAGATGTAAATAACCTCCAAAGTCAAGAATACAAGCTCTCAAATACTTGTTTCATCCTCTCTATTTGACAATCTCTTTGTGGGTGATAATCCATGCTCAAGTTCAATTACGTCCCTAATGCAGTTTGCAACATTTTCCAAAATTCACTTGTGAATAAATAGTCTCCATTAAACACAATATTTTTTAGCACACCATGTAATCTAATAATCCAGCACACATAAACTTGACTAGTTTTGACGCCATTCTTGTAGAGCTCAAGGGGCATAAAATGTGCACTCTTAGTCAATCTATCGACCATAACCCATATGTTATCATTTTGCATCATCCTTAGCAATCCATCGATATATAGTCCCACTTTCATTATGGGATTTCTAATGGTTGAAACGATCTAGTTAGTTTCTTCTGTACAACCTTCACTTGCTAATGATTCATACACTTCATAATGAATTATAAAATATCGATCTTCATCCCTTCCCAATAGAATGTTCTTTTCATATCCCTATACATCTTATTCTGTCCATAATTGATTGCTTACGAGACATGCGAAAGTGCAATGTTCCTAGAGTGAAAGCAATTGGAATATATAGCGGGATTTGAATTTTGACCAAAAGGTAGGCTTGAACCTCATATGTTAGTAAGCTTATAAGCGAGACCCACCCTCATAGAAAGAATAAGAGTTAGTCAGCAGTGAGGAACAAAAGTATTTGAGATCCATAGTAGATTGGAAGAAAGGGTAGTATCTAAAGACTTGAAGCGATATGGAGTTGACCGAGATGATTGTCTTTGTAAAAAGGTAGATTATATATTCCAAATATTAATTGACTTAGTGAAGCGATGTTGAGATAGGTCCATCATTTGAGATTAGCAATCAACCATGGATGGAATAAGAGGTGTTGAGAGAGGGCCATCATTCCAGATATCAATGCAACCACGCTCACTTTCTGTAGCATCCCGCAATTTGAGGCTTGAAACTAAGTGCTACGAATGATGTAGTCATCCATAATGTTAATTTCTAGTGATAAAATGCGGCTATGTCAATCATCTTAATAATATTAGAAGCACATGAATAAGAAAATTTTCTAACACATTTCAATAATAAACTTATACCTTTCATTTCACAAATAAAATTTCATATTCCTTATATAATCCTATTCGATCCACGTTGAGAGAAAATATAATTATTATAAAATGCTCCAAGAGCGAAATATGAAGATGTCCCATTGGTTAATCAGAGTCTAATACTTGACAGTTAGAACTTTTGTCATTACATCCAATTAGACACAAAACAACATAGCGAAAAATAAAAGCTCCTACTAATAGCTAGCTTGCCTCCTCCACATCTCTGGAAGCTTATTCGTTTAAACCGAAAAACCCTTACTCCCAGCCTACTCAAATGAGCATCTGAGAGTTTAAGGGAAAAAGACAAAAACTTCGGGATTAAAATATTTATTTAATTATTTTTAATAGTTAAAACCCGAAAGAAACACTATTTCCTCCTTAGGAAATTCATAAAATATTCATATTAACTTGGAAAATTTTGAAATTGAAAACTCATCTTCAAAATATTGTGTTACACAACATACCAGAAAATCAAATTAATTGGAGAACTAAAACCTAGATTTTACCTTTAAAGCATATCATAATAATTTCATAAAATTTTCATAAATCATTATTATATCCAAACAGTGATTAAACATCCCTAACATGACAAAAAATCAAGGTCAATTAGGAAATAAGCCATAGCCAAATTCAAACACAAATAATAGAGATATTATATACCTTAGATTGGATAGAAGATTGAGATTTGATCAAGATTGATTTCCCTAAAGCTTTTTCCCTTGAAACCCTTTAGTTTCCCCTTCTTTCTTCCTTGATTATGGTCGGCCTCTTTATTTTCTTTTTGTTTGTTTTGTGAATGTAAAATGGGAATGAATGAGAGAGGGAGGACTTAAGGGATGAAATAAGGCTCTATTTATAATTTTCTTCACTCATTTATTCCTTTTTATATTAATTTTTGAAACAATTTTATTAGTTGATTAGTTAAGGTCTGACTCGATTAATTATCAAATCTCATCCTTTTATCCCAATACATTATTCTATTTAATCTATCCAACAAAATCTCCAGAATAATGTTAAACTAAAATTAGAAGTGTTACAAGCTCTCCTCCTTAAAGAATTTCGTCCTTGAAATTCAGTAAGGAACACACAGTAAGCATACCAAACATGCGAACAACGGTAACAAATAATGCTAGTATATCCTTCTAGCTAGAAAGTCTATATAACTAATATAGAACATACCAGCATAACAACTCAGGATAATTATCCCTAATCCCATCCTCGGTTTCTCAAGGATACTCTTTCTCGTTGTCACTCTATTTGACCTTCACTAAACTGACTATTTTGTTCCTTAGCATCTTCTCATCTCTGGACACAAGATGAACTAGTTGTCTCAATAAAGTCTTTCCACTATTAAGTCTTCCAATGCAGTCAGAGCAATAGTAGTCTCTGGATTATGCACATGCTTCCTAAGATGAGAAACATGAAAAACATTATGGACTCATGCCAAACCACTCATTAATTCTACCCGGTACATGAGCTTTCCGACCTCTCTATAATAGAGAATGGTCTAGAATATCTAGGTGCTAGTTTCCCTGACTTTCCAAATCATACCACATCCATCATTGGTGATATCTTAATGAAAACATGATCTCCCATTAAGTACTCTAGATCCTTATGCCTCTTATCTACTTAACTTTTCTGCCTAGAATGAGCCTCCTTCATCCATGCTCAGATCAACTCAATATTTTCCATGGCTTCTCTCACCGTATCTGGACCAAGAAACAATCTATCTCCGGTCTCCAACAAACATGCTGGTGATTTGCACGAGCTTTAATACAAAGCTTTGAAAGGTGCCATTCCTATACTAGTCTGATAACTATTATTATAGGAAAACTCGATTAAGTGCAAATGGTCTTCCCATGACCCATCAAAATCTAGTACACAAGCTCTCAACAAATCTTATGGTACCTTATTGACTCTCTCTATCTATCCATCTGTCTATGGGTAATACGCGGTACTCATCTTATTCTTGGTACCTAATACCTCATGTTGGCCCTTCTAGAATTCACTAGTAAATAAGGCACCTCTACCACTAACTATACTACTAGGAATCCCATGTAGTCTAACAGTGTTCCTCATAAACAACTTTGCCAATACATGTGCCATCCAGGTCACCTTTAGAATCCTATTTCCAAGCCGATATATCTAAAGGATAAAGCAATCTACTTCACTTCTGATGCTGGACTTTCATTTGCTGGCAATTTAAACATTGCTTTACCAATAAGCCAACCCAAAATCATGAGTCAGAAACTTAACTTCATGTGGTCTGAGCTATCGAGAATCATAGGCAATCACTTTGCCTCTTTGTATCATCACAGCTCCTAATTCTGGCCCACATGCATTTGTATACACCACCAAATCCTAATTACCATCTGGCATAACTAACACGAGCGCATTGGTCAATAAATGTTTTAGCTTCTGGAATGCTTCCTCACATTTACTAGACCAAATAAACTTTATGTCCTTTCTGGCTCGTTTAGTCAGGGTGCTGCAGAAATCCTTGATGAATATCTAGTAATAGCTAGCTATTTCAAAAAATATCTTTATCTCGGTCATAGTCTTGGGTCTCTTCCAATTATTTACAGCTTCAATCTTAGCTGGATCCATAGATAACTCTTCCTCTGAAACTACATTACCAAGAAACTTCACTTCTCTCTTCCAAAAATCACACTTCGAAAACTTCACTTCTAGTTGATGTTCCCTCAACGTCTTAAACACTATTCTATGATGAATCTCATGATCTCTTTCATCCTTAGAATATATCAAAATGTCATCATTGAACACCGGCACGAACCTACCAAGTGTTCACGGAAGATTCGGCTCATCAAGTCCACAAAGAAAGCAAGTGCACTAGTCAACTAGAATGGCATGACCAACCACTCATACGAACCATACGTCAAAGTAATTCTCACCTGAGTATATAATTCGATGACTACTATTAGGGTGTCTTAATGATATTTTCCTATCAATGCAAACTATCATTGCATCATATTTGCTCAACCAATCCATACTCAAAATAATCCCAAAGCCCACAAAATTAAACAAAAACAAACTGCAGGAAAAAGTATGACCTAATAACTCAAATTCTAGAGAGTCACATCTCATCCCAAGATTGCATACCTTCTAATGCATTCGCGAACCTTAAGGGAGCAATAAGGAATGATGGTTCTAAATCTAACTTATCTGCCAAACATTGAGAGATAAAAGAATGTAATACAATAGTATCAAATAATACTTCAACATGTATTGCATGAATCAAAAGCGCACCTTCCATCACAGCCTTTCCCTTCTCCTCTACTGTTGGCCTAGAAGATGATGGATCTAAAGCAAAGGCCTTTCCTTTTTCTGCCTTGGCCACTTCTGGACATTTATTCTAATAATGCCCTACCTGGTTCCAGTTAAAGCACTTCATATTCTTCTCTCCACAACTGTCTTATCATCATAAAATCGACATTCATTAGCATAGTGCCCCTTCTTGCCACACTTGTAACAAATGAAATTAGTTTTTCTTTTCTTTGCAACTCCACCCTTCTGAGCTCCCTACTTCTTGAAGAGCTTTCTCTTCTTACTCTAAGAGCTCTAGGTTTCCACCTGCTGCTCCTTCCCAAATGTCAAAAGCATCTCCTCATTCCTTATACCCATCTCCACCACTACATTACTTGTATCATTGAGAAGTGGCATTGTTGCCCTACCAATCTTCGGTTCTAAACCTTGGATGTTCATTTCTCCTAATTACAGTATCTATGATGGCATATTCGTATTTGGTGAACTTGTAACAACCCTAATTTTGATTAATATTATTTAGGATATTTAATTGGGTAAATGAAGTAAAATAATTTCGAATGATAAGGAGATTGAGATTTAGTAATTAAGGTCGAGATTAACTAATGAATTAATAGAATCAATAAGAATATTAATAAGTAGGAGGGTACATGAGGAGGACAAAATAGGAAAAGAGCACATTTTCTTATCATAAACCCTTATTCTCATTTCCTCCCTCACTTCACTCATTCACAAATGAAAAAATAAAACAAGGGTTTAGGACGGCCATTGCTAGAAAGATTTCAAAGAGAAGACAAGCTAGGAAAACAAGATCAAAGCTAAGGAAATGAACTATAAATATCAGCCTTCTCAATCCATTCAAGGTGAATAATAGTTATGCATCTCATGTTTTAGATATTATTTTTGATTTTAGGAAAACTTCTGAATTTTTTACTTATATCATGCCATGCTATGATAGTTTGAAGGGTAATATGCTTTTTTGGTGAATTTATAGAATTTATTTACAAAATTTAGTTTGATATGTTTGAGTTCAAAAACCTATCATTTGACACCCAAATGACACGAAATTTTAGTATTATGTTAGAAACATTATTATCGAAATATGTCTTTTATTTCATAATTTTCTATACAAGTATGAATTAGTTATGAATTTTTTAATTCAAAAAAAAATGTTTATTTTGGGTTTAATTATTAAAAATAATTAAATCATGATTTTAGCATCAAAATTTTTATATGTTAAAGAAAATAATAAATTTGATTTATTGTGATTCTTGGGGATTTTTTCCAAGTGTTCAAGAGTGTTTTATAATTTATTTAAGCCAAAAGGGCTTAATTGTTATATTACGATATTAATATAAAGGGTTAGTTTGCAAAATATTTCAGCAAAGAAATTTCTTATATGCAGTAGTTTTTTGATAACGAAATTGATAAAGTTTTGGTTGTGTAACAAGAAATTGACAAACAATTGAGTTTGGTAAAAAGGAGTTATTTATAATAGTAAGAAAAAAGTTTTCATATAAATTATGGCTTTGCCACGTCAAGCCTTATCTTGTTGTGCCTTATTACTCCACTTATGAGCTTCGATGGCAATCAAGCGTGATACATATGACACTAATTGGAGTTAATATGGAACAGATTGGCTGGGTAGAAGTGCAAAGCTAAGTATCAACGTCGATGATGTGCCCTTTAATGGCACAGCCGTATAACTTAGTACCATGTTTTATATAAAATGGCATAGTGCCGCATGTTCTCAATAGTGTCTCCAACCCAATGTTTTCGAACTTACTATAGCGACAATAGTGACACTGCGTGATTTTATAACATCGAGGACGTTGTGCTTTCGAAGTGCTCTATAGTGGTAATAATGATGCCGCAAGTTTTGATATTGACTTCGGCCTAATGACACTGGCCTTATTCAATTTTAAGTGTTATGCTTTTTCTATTATACATACTTTTAAGGACATCAAATGTATGCAGCGACCCGTATATACGAAGTAGTTTATCTTGGCCTTATAACATGAGTTTTAGAAATTAAATACTTTAACATAGTTGAGGGGCGAACACTCTCATTGACTTTAACCTTGTTGTGTTTATCAATGTAAAGGCTATATGTTGTTTTGGCCTTATGAATTTATGTTCTATAAGTAAAAGGCTTTAACTTATTTTTACCAAAGAAGGGTGAAGACCCTTAATGGCGATGAAGTAGTTGAGCTTTATCATTGTAAAGGTTTTACATTTTCTTGCCCTTATGGCCTATTGTTTTGAGAGGCGATGACCTCAAATGATTTCGAACTCCACCAATGTTGTTTTATTAAAGTATATATCGTGGCATAATTATTTTGAGTAAAGTAAAAGGCTATAAATTTCTTTATTTTGAAAGTATAATTTTAAGGGGTAAACCTTTTATAAAGAAGTATGTTTTCAAGGAAATAAATAGAGTATTTAGCCCAGAATTTTACTAAAGAGATTATTGTTCTTATCACTTTTGGATAGATTGTGATAGGATAAAATTGACTTAGTGATTAGAAAACTAGATGGGATTGGAGTAGGGCAACACCCTATATTTCAACTGTTAGCCCTTAGCTGACTTAAGTCCAAAATTCCAATGTGTAGGGCTTTATCAAGGGTAAGACACAAAGTACGCTTACATACAAAAAGGAATACATAAAGATAAGATAGATTATAGGTTGGCTGCAAAACCTTTAGGTTCATAGTATGCCTAGCAAAACTATGAGATTGACAGTTAGGTGAACACCATGATAAGTGTATTTGGATAGACCATCCAGTTAGCTTCTAATAGGTAGTTAAAAAATTTGGTATATCTGGTAGGCTCGAGTCAGCCATGTAGGTTGGTAGTTACACTGTGAAAACTAAATATTGGGACAGATAGTCCACTGATTTAACGGATAGTCAAGATTACCCAAGTTGCATGCACACCTATTGTTGTTATATTATTACATTGTTATTTTAACCATTTTTGTTGCATGATTATGATATGCAAAAGATGTATTTTAAAGCATACCAGTGAAGAGAAAACCCATTCTGCTCAACGGCGTGGTCCCACTTAATATCAATTATCCAAGATGGCATGTTATTATTCACACCAGACTTTTCGTATGACTCGAAGTTTATGTTTTCCCCTTAAACTCTTAGGTGCTCAAAATTTGATTTGAGTAGGTAGTAAGGGTCTTTATAGGTTAAGTAGGTTTTTGGCGAATAAAGCTTCCGAAGACGTGTCGAAGGCAGAAGCTAGCTATGTAGGATTCTATCTATATTTATCATCCACTGTGTTATGCCAGTTATTGAACGAATGTATTGACAATGGGTATATCTATCTATTTGGCAACTCTAATCATCCAATGAGGCATCTTCATATGTCGCTCTTGACATAATTTGTAATAATCATATTTTATCTGAACATGGGCAATATTTTGCGATCATGTAACGAATATAAAATACTGATTGAAATGTAATGAGAAAAGTATTTCTGAAATTATGTTTAAATTATTTCATATTCTTTTGCTTCTGATGTTATGGATACCATTAACTTTACCATATTTTATCATCGGAAATTAATACTATAGATGACTAAAGCATCTGTACCGCTTAATTTCGGGCCGCAAAATGGGGGATGTTACACCTTTGTATCAGGGCATAGGTTTATGTAAAACTAAATAATTTTGAGCTTTAAAAAGAGTTTTTGAAAACATAATCCAAATGAATCAAAGAATAAGATCGGGTTATGGGATAACACTATAGTAATGTACTTATATTTGCTATATATAAGTATACGCTTTATCTCTATTCTCCCTCTCTCTTAGACCGTTCTTCATTACTTTACTAAGCTTCGAATATAGATTTATGGGAGTAAGATATAGAGGCAGGAAACAGAATAGTGAATCTTACTGGAGGAAGCACCACAACCAATGGAAATGTCATGCCCAATACTAGGAGAAACCCGAGTCAACAAACAACTGCTAACATAGGTGCAGGAACACCGCCGGTTGATATGGGAGCAATGCATCAGTTCTTTATCAACATGATGCAAGCATGAGCTGATGTTGGGTTAGATGGTGGAAATGCTGGAGGAGTTAATCAAGAAGTTCCAGTTGTCAATATTATGCCGCATTAAGTAGAGATTACGCAAGACTTGGAAGGAAACTATTTATTGGAATGGAGGATGCAATTGAAGTGGAGAATTGGTTGCTTCGTTATGAAAGGATTTTCGCTGATCTTGGATTGTACGATGAGGATATTGGCGTCCAGACAACTACAAGTTACTGCGTTGTATTAGTGGAATAATGTGACTATCGGGGTGGCATAGGAAACTTTGACTTAGGCTAAGTTCAGGAGAAGGTTTGAAGACGTTCATGCTAGAGATTTCTAAGTCAACTTTGTTGAGGAAGTTTGCTGAATTAGTGTAAGGTGATATGACTGTGTTGGAGTATGCAACCAGATTTGAGGAGTTGTCCCAATATGGATATGCTACTGTAGACACAGTGATTAAGAGAAACGAGAAGTTCATCCGTGGACTGAGACCTAAGCTTGCTAGGGCCACTTTGCCTTATCTCTGGGATCCATGTGATGTCATTGTGGAGATGGCTTTGAGAAATGAAGAGATGTTTGCTTTGTTCAGTAATAACAAGCCAGTAGAGAGCCAGGGTGAACAGAACCAGAAAAGGAAGTTCTTTCATAAGAAGGGAGCTCAGAGGGGCGAAGCAGTGAAGAAAGGAAAGTCTGAGGTTGTGTGTTATAAATGTGAGAAGAAGGGAATTATGCTCATGAATGTCGAACTGGCAAGGGAAAGGAAGTCGTTGGAAAGAAGAAAATCAAGTGCTTTAACTACGACCAGGTGCAACATTATAAGAACAAATGTCCAAAAGTGGCTAAGCCAGAAAAAGGAAAAGCATTTTCTTTGGAACCGGCTACCTCGAGACCAATAGCTAAGGAGAAGGGAAAGTTGTGATGGAAGGTACGCTTTTGATTCATGGTATACTTGTTAGAGTATTATTCAATACTGGTGCATTACATTCTTTTATATCTTCTTGTTTGGTTGATAAGCTTAACCTAGAACCATTATACCTAGTTACTTAAGGGTTGCAAATCCGATAAGAGGGTATGCAACTCTAAGGGTGAGATGTGACCATTTAGGGTTTGCATTATTAGGTCATGTATTTGCCTGCAGTTTGCATGTGTTTGATTTCGTAGGCTTTGGAATTATTTTGGGTATGGATTGGTTAAGTAAATACGATGCTAGGATATCTTTCCATGATAGGAAAATATCACTAAGATGCCCTAATAGTAGCGACTGAATTATATACTTAGTAGAAAACCCAAGTTTTGACGTTTATGCTCTATTGGGTGAAATGAAGGAGAAAGATAAGTTAAACTGAGTTTTCGTAATTAGAGAATTTGCAGATGTCTTTAGGCTTGTTATAGGACTACCGTTGAAACGAGCTACTGAGTTTCGAATAGATCTTGTACTCGGAGCTGAACCTGTAAGTAGACCACCTAGCAGGATGACACCTATTGAGATGAAGGATTAAAGGTGCAGTTAGTGGACTACGAAGGAAAGATTTTATTAGACCAAGCAGTTCACCTCAGGAAGCGGCCATGGTGTTCGTGAAGTAACCGAATGGGTTGCAGAGATTGTGCATAGATTATCGTATATTGAGTGAGAAGACGATAAATAATCTTTGCCAAGAATTGATGATTTATTTGATCAATTGGGTGGAGCCAAAGTATTTTCCCAATTGGATTTGACGGCAGGGTTCCATCAACTAAGGGTGGCGGAAGACAGTATTCCATTAACGGCATTTTGAACAAGATATGGTTCGTACGAGTGGTTAGTAATGTCATTCGGATTGACTAATGTGCCTGCTTTCTTCGCGATTTGATAAACCAGATCTTCCAAGAGCATTTGGATAGATTCGTGTTGGTGTTTATAGATGACAATTCTGATATATTCTAGGAATGAGAGAGATCATGAAAATCACCTTAGAATAGTATTAGAGACATTGAGACAGCATCAACTAAAGGCAAAGTTTTCAAAGTGTCATTTTTGGAAGAATGAGGTAAATTTCCTTGTTCATGTAGTCTCAGAAAAAGGGTTGTCTGTTGATCCAGCCAAGATAGAAGCTGTAAATAATTGGAAGAGACCCAAGACAGTGACTGAGATAAAGAGTTTTCTTTGATTAATTGGCTATTACCGAAGATTCACAAAAGATTTCTCTCCTATAGTAGTACCGATGACTAAACTAAAGAGAAAGGACATGAAGTATGTTTGGACCGATAAATACGAGAAGGCATTCCAAAAGCTGAAACATTTATTGACCAATGCGCCAGTGTTAGTTGTTCCGGATGGAAATCAAGATTTGGTGGTGTATACTATTGCTTGTGGAACATGACTAGGAGCTTTGTTAATGTAGAGGGGCAAAGTAATTGCCTATGCTTCGCGACAACTCAGATCGCACGAAGTTAGATATCTAACTCATGATTTAAAGTTGGCTGCTGTAATATTTGCTTTGAAGGTGCAGAGACATTACCTTTTGGGAGAATGCTTTGAGTAGTATATGGATCACAAGTCTTTAAGTATTTATTCTCTCAGAAGGAGTTGAATATGAGACAGCAAAGTGGTTAGAGTTTTAGTTGCTTATGATTTTGGTATAGAGTACACCTCAGGAAAAGGAAATAATGATTTCGGTATAGAGTACACCTCGGGAAAAGGAAATAACGCAGGGGATTCTCTTGGCAGAAAACATCAAAAATATGGTGTTAGCTATGTTAGTTGAATGAAAATATTTAGAAGCTTTAACTACATATAGTGTGTAGTTAAGATCGACTGTCGGTTCTAGTCAGATTACTGCAATGTTATCTTATTTGGAAATTTGACTAGTATTGATCGAAAGGATTTCTTCTAAACTAAGAGATGATCCAGTCTTAGCTGAAAGAATTAGAAGATTGGAACATGGAACTGAGATTAATGATTTAAAAGACTTTTACCTTGACCAGAATGGATGGTTGAGAAAGAAGGGACGATTGTGTGTTTCTAAGGTGGTGACTTAAGGGAAGAAGTTCTTAGGGAGTGTTGTCAATCCAAATTTACTATTCATCCTGGAGGAACTAAGATGTACTAGGATATGAAGAGAAGTTTCTTTTGGGAGGATATGAAAAGAGATGTAGGGTTATGGGTAAAATAGTGTCTGAATTGCCAGCAAGTGAAAGCCAAACATTAGAAGCCTAGTGGATTGCTTCATCCTTTAGATATACAAGTTCGAAAATGGGATTCGATATTCATGGATTTTATTAATGGGTTACCAAGGTCGAACAGGAGGAATCAGAGTATATGGATGGTGGTAGATGGATTGACCAAGAGTACCCATTTCATCCTTGTTAAGTCAACCAGAACAACACTTGTATTGGATAAGTTGTTCATGAAGAATATTTTTAAACTGTATGGAGTTCCTAGTAGTATAGTCAGTGACTAAGATACCATATTTAGTAGCGAAATCTGGAAGAGTCTATAAGAGGTTTTAGGTACCAAGCTCAAGTTGAGTACTGCTTACCATCCAAAGACCGATGGACAAACAAAAAGAGTTAACAAAGTCTTAGAGAATTTGTTAAGAGGTTATGTGTTAGATTTTAAAGGATCATGGGAAGATCATCTACACTTAGTTGACTATTTGTATAACAATAGTTATCCGACTAGTATAGGGATTGCACCTTTTGAAGCTTTACACGGTAGGCCGTGTAAATCACCAGCATGTTAGTTAGAGACCAAAGATAGATTGGTTCTTGGTCTGGATATGGTGAGAGAAGCCACGGAAAAGATTGAGTTAACACTAGCGAGATGAAGGAAGCTCAATCTAGGCAGAAAAATTATGCAGATAAGAGACAGAAATACTTAGAATTCTCGGTTGGAGATCATGTTATCATTAAAGTATCACCGAGGAAAGGTGTAGTGAGATTCGAGAAATCAAGGAAGTTGGCACCGAGGTTTGTTGGACCATTTCCTGTTATAGAAATAATTAGAAAACTCGCTTATAGGAAAGAGTTATCGAGCAGTTTGGTAGGTGTCCACAATGTTTTCCATATTTCTCATCTGAGGAAGTGTGTTCGAGATCCAGAGACAACTATCACTCCGACTGCATTGGAAGACTTAGTAGTGGAACCGGACATGGCCATAGTTGGACATCTAATTCGTATTGTAGCTAAAGATGAGAAAAAGCTAAGGAACAATACAGCCAGATTAGTAAAAGTCCAGTGGAATGACGATGAGAGAGACTGTACTTGGGAAATGGAGAGCAGGATTAGGGATACTTATCCTGACTTGTTTAATGGTATGTTTCCATCTGTGTTTTTATGATTGATGTGTATGCCTTATCGTAATTTCGAGGACGAAATTCTTTAAGGACGGGAGTCTATAACAACCCTAATTTTAATTAACATTATTTAGGAAATTTAATTGGGTAAATTAAATAAAATAATGTTGAAAGATAAGGAGGTTGAGATTTAGGAATTAACGTGGTCGAGCCTAATTAATGAACTAGTAGAATCAATAAAATATTAATAAGTGGGAGGGTACATGAGGAGAGACAAAATAGGAAAAGAGCACAATTTCTTATCATATACCCTTATTCTTATTTCCTCCTTCACTTCACTCATTCACAAACGAAAATAAAACAAGGGTTTAGGCCAGCTATTGCTAGAAAGATTTCAAAGAGAAGACAAGCTAGGAAAACAAAGAGTTAAGGAAATCAAATCAAATACAAATCTCAACCTTCTTAATCCATTCAAGGTTAATAATAGTTATGCATCATTTGTTTTAGATGTTAGTTTTGGTTTCAAGTATATATCCGAATCTTTTGCTTATATTATGTCATGCTATGATAGTTTGAAGGGTTATATGCTTTTTGGCGAATTCGTAGAATTTATTTATGAAATTTAGTGAAATGTTTGAGTTGGAAAACCTATCATATGACACCCAAATGACTCAAAACTTTTGTATGATGTTAGAAACATTATTTTAGAAATTGCTTTTTTATTTCATAATTTTCTGTGCAAGTATGAATTAGTTATGAATTTTCTAAGTCTAGAAAATTATTTATTTCGGGTTTGTTTATTAAAAATAATCAAATCACGATTTTAGCCCCAAAATTTTATATGTTAAAGAAAATAATAAAACTGATTTATTATGATTTTTGGGGATTTCTTTCCAAATTTTTAAGAGTGTTTTTTAATTTATTTAAGCTAGAAGGGCTTAATTGTTATGTTGTGATATTAATACAAAGGGCTTGTTTGCAAAATGTTTTAGCGAAGAAGTTTCTTGTACGTAGTAATTTTCTAATAAAGAAATTGATAATGTTTTGGTCGTCCAGTGAGAAATTGACAAACAATTGGGTTTAGTAAAAAGGAATTAAAACAATTCTCAAATAAATTACGGTTTTGCCACGCCGAGCCTCATGTTGCCACACCTTGTCACTCCGCCTCTATGAGCTTCGATGAAAATCAAGTGTGATATATATGACACTAATAGGATTTAGTGTGGAATGGATCAGCTGGGTTGAAGTGCAAAGCAAAGTATCAACATCGACGACGTGCTCTTCGACAATGGCATTGCCGCATAATTTAGTACCATGTTTTTTACAAAATGGCTTAGTGGTGCATGTTTTCTGGAGTGACCACAACCCAATGCTTTTGAAGTGACTATACCAACAATAATGAAACTGTTTGTTTTCATAACTTTATAGAACTTATTCTTTCGAAGAGCTCTATAGTGGCAATAATGATGCCGCAAGTTTTAATATTGACTTCGGCCCTATGATGCCGACCTTATTCATTTTCAAGTGTTATACTTTTCTATTATACATACTTTTAGGGACACTAAATGTATGCCGTGACCCTTATATGCGAAGTGGTTTACCTTGGCCTTATGGCCTTGAATTTTATAAATTAAACACTAACATATTTGAAGGGCAAAGACTCTCATCGACTTTAACCTTATCGCATTTATCAATATAAATGCTATATGTTGTTTTGGCCCTATGGCCTTATGTTTTAAAAGTTAAAGGCTTTAACTTATTTATACCAAAGAAGGGCAAAGACCCTTAATGGCGATGAAGTCGTCGAGCTTAATCATTAAAAAGGTTTTACATTGTCTTGGCTTTATGGCCTATTGTTTTGAGAGGCGATGACCTCGAATAATTTCGAACTCCACCAACATTGTTTTACTAAAGCATATATCATGGCATAATTATTTTGAGTAAAGTAAAGGGCTATAGTTTTCCTTGTTTTGAAAGTAAGATTTCAAGGTTAAATCATTTGTAAATAAGTATGTTTTCAAGGAAATAAATAGAGTATCTAGCCCTGAATTTTACTAAAGAGATTATAGTTCTTATCACTTTTGGATAGATTGTGATAGGATAAAATTGACTCGGAGATTAGAAAACTATATTGGACCGGTGTAGTGTAGCACCCTATACTTCAGCTATTAGCCCATAGCCGATTTAAGTCCAAAATTCCAGTGTGTAGGGCTTTGTCAAGGGTAAGACATCAAGTAGGTTTACATACAAAAAGAAATACATAAAAATAAGACAGGTTATAGGTTGGCCTGCAAAATCTTTAAGTTCATAGTGAGCCTAGCAAAACTATGAGATTGAAAGATAGTCAGGTAAACAATAGGATAAGTGTATTTCGACAGACTATCCAGTTTGCTTCTAACAGCCAAATTGAAAATTTGGTACATCTGGTATGCCCGAGTCAGCCATGTAGGTTGGTAGTTACCCTGTGTAAACTACTAATTTGACAGAAAGTCAAGATTACTCAGGTTGCATGCATACCTATTGTTGTTATACTATTATATTGTTATTTTAACCAGTTTATGTAACATTTCTTATTTGGAGGCCCAAAGCTAAGCACTACAAATGCTGCATTCATCTAGAGTATTAACTTTTGGTGACCAATAACGGTAATGTTAATGGTATCCATAATATCAGAAGCACTTGAATATGAAATAAAATCATCACAGATTAAAATATTTTTCTGATTACATTTCAAAACAACTTTTCATAACCAAATTACATAATTCCAATTATTTCCCAAGTTCAGATCAAATATAATTATTATATAAATACGCCAAGAGCAACATATGAAGATGCCCCTTTGGTTGACCAGAATGATAAATAGTCATAACTGACTTAATACAACACAGCAGAAATAAAACAAAACAGCTCCTAAATATAGCTAGCATCAGCGTTCTGCTTATCTTCGGAAGCTTTATTCATCCACCTATTAAAACCTGAAAATCCTCAACCCTCAGCCTAATCAAATCAATTTTGAGCACCCGAGAGTTTGAGAGGAAAAACATAAACTTCGAGTTAGACATAAAGCCTAGTGTGAATAATATTATACATCTCGGTTATTTGATATTAAGTGATACCACGCCGCTTAGCGGAACGAGTTTCCCCTCGCTAATATCCTTTTAAAACATATCTTATGCAAATATTAATCCAACAACCAAAACTGGTTAATCAAACCGATTATATCAATAATAGCAAATATCATATATGCTTAAAACATGTAATAAAATGGACCAGATGTCCAAAAAAATGTAGTTTTGTTTGGCTAACTACTAAGCTTTGGCTGACTCGGGCCTACTAGACAAAATAACTAACAATCCAACATCTGTTAGACAAACTTCTGGACGGTTTGTCCCTAACTTACATCTCCAGGGTCTCCTGATCCTAATGGTTTTGCAGGCTCACCAATAACCTACCTTTGTACATATATTTTCCTTTCTGTGTGTAACCATCATTTAAGTCTTACCTGTGACTAAGCCCTACACACTGGAATTTTGTACTAAATTAGCTAGGGGCTAATAGCTAATGTATAGGGCGCGACCCTATACCAGTACCATCTGGTATACAATTATCTGAGTCATCTTTCTTAGGGTTAACCGCCCTTTAAATTTTCCTTGAAAACTTTTTCAAAATGATTTAAGCCTTCAAATCATATTTATACAAGGAAAATAAACTATTCGCTTTACTGAGATCTCTTTGCCATGATATATACTTTACTCAAAACATTATTGATGAAAACATTCAAAACCTTTGTTTAAAACCTTTAAACACTCTTATTTGAAACCAATGAAATTACCCCTTGCGAAACTTTTGAAAGTACCCCTTTCGATATAAGTAAACTACTTTACTTAATAACCTTAGGCCTAAAGGCCAAACATACCTTTCGAAACCATTGACGGTAGTCCTTTCAAAAACATTGAAAACACCTTCTTCGAAAGCTTTATAAACCTTAGACACCCTCTTTTAAAATCCTTTTAATATGCCTTTTGAAACCATTGGAAACCTTCCATTTATACTAATGCAAACTTTTCTAAAATACTATAAACCATTTCTTTCGAAACTATTATTAGTTAACTTTCAAAAGCATCAAAGTATACTATTTAAAACAAACCTTTCGAAAGCATTGGGTTCAAGTAAAACATGTGGAATAACTTTCGAAACTAGTTAAAAACCTTTCCCTTCGAAACCTTTGGGTTTTACTTTCAATAGAACAAAAGGGTCATAAAATAATTAAGTTGAAAACACTCTTCCAAAGGCTATTTCCTAAGTAAAGAAGTGATGGTGTCGAAACCAACCCTTCGAAAGCATTAGAGAAGTGGCTAGGTTTTTGTAACGACCCGTAAATTTTAGTGGTTTTATTTATATAATTAATTGAATTTTATGAAATTTTAAATAATAGAATTTTGAAAAAAAAATTTGATATTTGGAATACGTCTACTTTAACATAGCAACCGGTAAATTTTCCTCAAATAATATGGAAGTTTATTTTCTTGTGTAATTCTATTTCAATTTAAATCAGTTAATATTTGATGACAATGAAATGTTTTCCAAACCTGAATATTTTTCTACAGAAAATTTGTAAATCATCTTCTGAGTGAGACGTCATATTTCGTTTCTTCAAATTTGGACTGCTATTGCTCCGGTTATCTTATTTTTGGCAAATTAGCAGCATTTTTCAGTATCGATTATCGACTTTTGATAGGATGATCATACTACTGACGTCTGTGTACCGTTTTGATCATCTCGTCGTGCTGATCTCTGTGGTATATTCAATCCTGTGTTTCGAAGTCTGGTGTGCTGTGCAAACTGCGGAACGACTTCCGTAACGGTTCCGCGTTTTTGAACCATTTTTAAATTCCTTATTGTTTCGTTATCCACTTGATTTAATCCAATAGCCTTTTGCATTTAATAACTCTCTGAATTCACGCCTGACTTTTTCCATTACTTCTGTTCCCAATATGGTTGTTGCCCTTCAAATTTCAGTTTTCTTACTTTGGATATATATTAAAATATAAAACGTTTAGCTTAATGTCTCTCTAAGCATGTCCAATTTTTTCTTTGCAAAGCTTTATCTCCATCTTCTTCTTGCCTATTTTTTTTCTTTCGACTTTGCCTCCCTAGACGTCGTCTAATCGAACCACCTCCAGTTCATCCACCAAGCCCAAGGCCACCCACGTCTCGCCCTCACCAACGTTCGGCCACGACAAAACCCAGTCTTACGCCGATCCTCCCTGAGAAAGTAGCTCCGCCCCTTAGCCTACGACCAGACCACAGCTCACCATCGCCCCTGCAGCCCACCATAACCCTCCTTTCCACTGCTGCCATGGCCGCCGACCCTCCTCTAACCCATAGACAGCCACTTCAACCAATTAACCTCCCTCCTTCCTTAGCCGAGTACGGCAGCGACCCATCTCTGGCCATTGCATTCACACCCTGGCCGAAGAGCAGCGCCTCACCCTCCCTGTTGCCGATGTTCACACTGTCTTCATTGCCTGCCTCCTCCTGTTGAACCGCGTGTCAGTATGCATTGTATATATTTGATTTGTTAGTATAATATAACAACTTATATTAGTTTATATATGCCTATTAACCTGTTTATATATATACTAGGATAAGGAAGTTATATTCAAGTTATGTTATGTTTGAAAAATATGTTATGTTGTATTAAAATAGATTGTAGTAATAATATTATATGTCAGTTTCCAATAAAATGTTGGTTATATATAGGGTTCGACAGTGTATATATGTTAGTATATTTATGACATTTTGAATATATATATATATATGAAGTTTACATAAGTTTTTTTTTATGATCTATTGATGCTATATAATATATGAGTATTCTATCTCTGCATTTTATACAGATTTTATATATAATATATTAGTTTTGGATTGAATAAGTTTAGCTATAGGTTTGGTTTATATACTTTTATATGTACTATTGTTACAGTATTGTATATTGCTTGAAATAGTTTTTTATATATAATGTATATATGTTTGTATATATTAGTATGTATATAATAATGTTTTGAATACAACGTTTTGTACATAATAACGTATATAATGTTTGTATATATTAGTATGTATATAAGATTTGGTTTTAAAATATATATATATACCATTTAGTTTCAAAACCGTTTCATACATATGTGTTTAAGATTTTTGTTTTGGTAATGGTTGTAAGTATAATATTTATCTTTGATCCTTAATGCTTGAGCTTTAAGAATAATGATTTGGAAATGCATATAGACTTTAAACTAAAATAATATATATCTGAGTTTGATTTAATAATGATTTGAAAGTTATATTATTTTAATATTTGTCTTGAATTGTAATATTGAAATAAATAGATAATATAATAATAATGTATATATTTTCAGTTTATATCAATAATGATTCTGATTGGTTCTCATCGATTCCCATTTTATCAGCTTTTGGTCCATCGTGCCTGTTTCTTCATCAAATTCTTGCCCATCTCACTTTGCTCTGGACTCGTAGCTCATTTCTGTGTCAAATCTCTCTAGCCTCGAAAGGTGAGCAATCACTCATGATTAACGTTCTTATATTTATTAAATTTGATTTCAATTGAAACGACATTTGAAATATGCTGATGTTAGTTATTTACATTGATATATATATATATATGTTGTTATCTATATCTATTCACCTGTGACATCTGACACCATTATTTGTTATTTATCACTGATGATATATGCCTGTTATGTTATTATCATATCTGTTATCACTCTGCAAGTTCCTTGTTAGCATAGAATTCACTATGGGTGGATATGATACATACCTGTATGATCTGTAGAATAGGAGAAAATCGTTATGGGTTGAAATGATAAACCCAAGCGATTTTCATTGACATTGAATTTGGGATTACAGGTTGAAAAGATATATACCCGTATATATGTTTAAATTGCGGATTGAAATGATAAATATTTGTACCACTTGACCATAGGATAGAAAATTATATACAGACATCGTTGGTATATATATATGTATGTATATATGTATGTATATATATATATTGAAAATGATTTCTATGGTTTTGAAAAAGAAATATATGGTTTTGATAAATATTGATTTTAAAGATTTATTAAAGTTGATTTAATAAAGTTGATATATAATATGTTTAAAGTATTTATTTAATATATATTTTTTCAAATATAGAGTTTATAATGATTCAGGTTGGAAAGAATAAATTTGAAATTGATTTGAAATTATATTTATTTAAGAATTATACTTAAATAAGTTTGATTTGAAATTTATTAAATTTGAAAGTTTAAAGATAAGTTTTACAAATTGAATTTGATTAAAAGTGACTTAAATGAATATTTCAAACTTATATACATTTATAAGGGATATTTTGTTTATTTAAAATTTGTAAATTGAAGTTGTATTTAGATGTTATTAAAATGATTAAGTAAATATTTCAAAACTAAATAATAGTAAAGTGAATTTGATAGATATATGAAATTATCGAATTTAGTTTTGAAAATGTTGAATATATTGACTTTGAAATATATTGAAATTTGAATGGATTATTGTGTGGTTCAAATATGTATTTGAAATCGATATAATTTAAAATGGTTTATTCAGAAACTGAATTGAGTTGAAATTTATGAATTGAGATCGAAATAAAAATTGAATTTTGGAATTCGAGTTGATTTGAATCGATTTGTGAAATTTGAGGAAGCTATTTTATTATATAAAGTATATTTAAACTATATCTAAAACTATTTATATTTTACTTTATAAATTATTTTAATGTAAACTATTTTAATATAAATCATTTTCAATATAAATTATTTTATTATGAACTATTTTAACTTATAACTAATTTTATATAAACTATTTTTATTTTATAAACAATATTATTATATATATACTAATTTTAATATCTAAACTGTTTAAGAGGAAAGTGTTATGGATTCCAAAATGTTATGATTTCAAAGCTATGATTTCAAAGTGTTATGAATTTCAAGGTTTTGATTTCCAAAGTGTTTTGATTTTAAAAAGACTTATGATTCGAAAGCGTTATAACTTTGGAAAGTGATATGATTTGTGGAAGTGAATATACTTGAAATGGAAATGATATCGTATTGATTTGGTTTTTGAAATGAAAATGATATTTTGGTTTTGAAGTTTAAACTATTTTGAAATGACCGCGGTATTATAATAACAGATGGTTGTTAAAGAGACCGGGATCGGATATGGGCATACTCTCTGTCGATACCGAAAACCACTTTAACAACTGTGTACGCGGTGGAGATTCCAGAATGAAGTAGGATGGTGGCGACGATCCTATATGAGGTATATACGTGGACCTAACTCCCATGAGTTAGCATAAGGTGGCTAAAACAGGAGCAATTCCGGGCTAATGAGGTAGCTCCTCTTATTGGACACATTCCATCGTATACCATTCTATTACTTTGTGATTGATTGGGTGCACCCCTTGATTCGGAAGTGTGGCTCGACTTGGGCGATTGCTGCGGCTTTGCGTTACCAACAGTCCGGAAGCGTAATTGGTATATCTACCCTGGAATTGCCTAGTTGTGTCGTCACCTACCCTAGCATGCTTTACTACGAGTTTGATTTGTGTCGTACCTATGTAGTATCCTTTGGTAGCTCCAGTTTACGGGGTATTACGGTACTGTATAGACTATTGGCATACCTAAAAATGTGTTAAGGTGGAAAATATAAAGCCTTAACGCTATTTTTAAATAGTATACTTTACTGTAGACATTATTACAATTGCGTATATTACTACATAGTAGATAGTTTAACGGATCCTTAGAGGATGGTTATCCCAAACATCCTTTGAGTTACTTGTATTTGAGTTGATATTTCACTTGAGTTGGATTTATTTATATAAGAATGTTAATCCTGACTCGAGAGTTTTGTGTTTTGCTTTACGCTCGGGTCAGACTGAGTGATACAGAATTTGAGACTCACCTTTGGAGTTGGAGCTTCGCTTGGAGATCCAGCCATATCGATTCTGCTATCAGTTATTCAGTTGATTCTAGTGATGTATTCGGATCTTGTATTTGACTATTGTATTGAGATATCTATGTATTCGAGACCTCTGTTGTATCTTACTTAACTCTATTATATATATAGTAGCTTCGTGAACTACTATTCTTTTGTTTCCGCTGCATTATTTTATATTACTCTGTGTCTGTGATTCTGTGATTATTTATTTACTGTATATGTTGAGTTTTTGCCAAATTTAAATTAACAATCTGATATTTTGAGCAATTCAAATCCGACATGTATGGATGCGAATGGTTGAAAATTTCAGGA
Source organism: Allium fistulosum (assembly GCA_030737815.1). NCBI lineage: Eukaryota > Viridiplantae > Streptophyta > Magnoliopsida > Asparagales > Amaryllidaceae > Allium > Allium fistulosum. Next base: position 367,229,141 of record CM060902.1, on the reverse strand, counting down.
TGTTACATGTGGTATCAGAGCTCTGGTTTTAGGCAAAACTTAGCATATAGAGTAAATTTAATTATGGGATCACTTTCGTTCTTGCTTGAATCTCTTCCTCTTTGATTCGGTTTCCTTTGAATTTTGAAACTCTCCCACTTGTTCTGAAATCTGTCCTTGTCTTTCTTATTCGGGTTCTTTTGGATTCTGGAGCATTCCATAACTCCACTTCGATTGATTTCTATAATAATCGGCGGTTCCGCCAATCTTACAATGATTTGTAAAGGGGTGAAACTCCTTTACAACGGCATTGATTCATCGGAGATTTCGGTATCCTCGGTTTAGATGCTACTATCTCTTGATATGCTTGAATTCTATCTTTTGTGATTGAATGTCAATTTGCCTCAGAATTCTGCATCGATCTTATTTTTGAAGTCACCGTTGACCCGGGTAAGGTTGGCCACGATTTATATAAGCCTATCCATTCTTTTCTCTCTCTGAATCTATTTATCTTCGTTTTGAACCTATCTTCGAATTTGAATTCTTTTGATTTGGGTCCCTTTGAATTTGGATCTCTATCCTTGCTTTGAAATCCATTCTGGAATTATCGAGTGAGGGAGTGTATTTGTAAATTATATAAAATGTTTTATATATTGTGTTGTTTGAGTTGTTGATGTTGATTTGGGTTTTTGATCGATTCATCTGATAAACGCTATCGATAGGAATTCCAAAACACTTGAACAGAGCAAACTGACACAATATTATTTTAAAATTTGGTAAATGAAATTAATTTGTATGATTATATTATAAATATATAAGTAAATTTTCTGGAATTTAATAAGTTAATTAAATTGGTAGTTGAAATGATAATATTTGATTATCATTTATTATTCTATAAATGAATTTATAAACATGGTTTATAAATTGATTTGAAACCTAAATGAATTTAAGTCAAGAATTTGAGAATTTAAATTTTTGATGATTTCAAACTCTGGTTTTAAAGTTTTAAAGTGTATATTATTTAAAGTATTTTCAAATAGAAATCGTTTCAAAGAATTTTTTAAATGTTTAAATCAGTACTCTTCTCTTTTGTTGCTAGAAAATAATTTCGATGATGGCGGCCGCATCATCGACATTTATTTTCGAGTTTCAAAGTGAAGAGACCATTCTGTAGCTTTGCTACGGTTTTGTTTTGGAAAATAAATTGATTTGAATTTCTAATGTATGACTTGATTTATAATATATAAGTATATGATTATAGATTTGATTTGATATATAGTATATATATTTATCTCTAAATGGTTTGAAATTAATCGAAAATTTAATCCTTAAATTTATGTTAAAGGTGATTTTAATTATAAAATGAAGCCAAAATTTTGAATAAATATTTAAAACTTGAAATCATTTAGTTAGGAAAAGTTCACTTGTATAATACTCAATTACATTCTAATATAACTTACCTAAATAATTCAGAAGTTGAATATGTAATTGGATAGTATACAATATAAAATGGTTTTATAAATAAATTTTGAGTGGTTATAGTAAATGTTATACACTTAAATTTTTTATTATAAAAATGTTAATAGAGATAAATAGAATGATAAGTTAATTGAATAATAAAGGAGATAATTTTGTTTTGAATGAAACCATTTTGTAACAAACATTAATAAATTCAAATTAACTAAATGAAACACCATGAATTTAAAATCAATTATTGAATACTAATTAATTTAAATTGAAAGTTATATGGTTTAAATTAATTGTTTTATTTTTTTTTCAATCTATTTTCTTTCTGGTTGTTTCCATTCTCCTACTTCCTTCCTTTTCGGGAACGAAAAGTTTTGAGTAGGGGAGAGTGTAACGACCCATAAATTTTAGTGGTTTTATTTATTTAATTAATTGAATTTTGTGAAATTTTAAATAATAGAATTTTGAAATAAAAATTTGATACTTGGAATACGTCTACTTTACCATAGGTACCGGTAAATTTTCATCAGATAATATGGAAGTTTATTTTCTTGTGTAATTCTATTTCAATTTAAATCAGTTAATATTTGATGACAATGAAATGTTTTCCAGACCTGAATATTTTTCTATAGAAAATTTGTAAATAATCTTTTGAGTGAGACGACATATTTCGTTTCTTCAAATTTGGACTGCTATTTCTCCGTTTATCTTATTTCTGGCAAATTAGCAGCATTTTTCAGTACCGATTATGTAACGACCCATAAATTTTTAATAATTTCTATTAATTTTATTAATATATTTAACTGGAATTTTGAGAAATTTTAAATAAAAAAATTTTAAAATAAAAAAAATTTATATTTGGAATGCGTCTTCTTAAACATAGCAACTAGTAAATTTTCATCAGATAATATGGAAGTTTATTTTCTAGTGTAATTTTATTCCAATTTAAATCAGTTAAAAATTGATGAAAATAAAATGTTTTCCAAACCTGAATAGATTTCCATAGAAAATTTGTAAATCATCTTCTGAGCAAGACGCCATCTTTCATTTCATCAAATTTGGAATTCTATTACTCTGTCGATCTTATTTTTGACGAAATAGCAGCATTTCCGTACCGATATTGATTTTTGATCGGATAATCGTACCACTGATATCTGTATACCATTTTGATTGTCTCATCGTGCTGATTTTTGCGGTTTATTCACTTCTGGGTTTTGGTGTCTGAAACGCAGCAGAACCCGCATAACTGATAACCATATCGGTAACTAGTTTGGGTCTTTTGGTCTCTGACACCATTTCATATTCCACCATTTACATTCCATATTCCATCCTTTCACAAATTTTGCCTTTTCATTTTTTTATCTGTTCTTTCGGTTGCAAATTTATTTCCATAAAATAATATATATATATATATATATATATTCTATCTATTTTTGTTCTGCTGCACCTATTCTCCTTCTTTGGTCAGTGCGCGTCACTTCTTCTCCCGCATGCTCACTCCTCCTCCGCAAGTCACATCCCGCCGGCCAGCCACAACCCGAGCCAATGCCCACATCGCCTTCATCCAAATTGTTCCTCTCCTACAGCCGAAAGCCCAAACCAGTAGCCACTCACCATGGCCGAAGGCCATCTTCCCATCACCGATCCATGATTGGCCTCCCTCTCCCATGACCTTCCCTCTCACTTCATTCTCTGCCATGCATGAACCTGACAACAGTCGACCCAAAGCTCCACCACTATCTCGTGCCGCTCAGATCTTTAGCACGCAAGCTTATAATTGCCTCACCATCTCTGTCATTCGCCAGCTTGCTCGACTTCCTTTTTGCTTACATATTTTTGTAAGTCTTTTCAAACTATTCGATCTGTTCTTTTATATATAAAAGTTTATATATTTTTCTAAATGTAAATTTATACATCAGTTTAATATTATAAGGATATTGGTTATAGTTTTACAGTTTGTTGTTATAATTTTAATATTACAAAGTTTTGTTTACAGCATTATATGTATTTACAATGGTATTTATTTATGTACAGAGTATTATATATGTGGTTTCATATAAAGTTGTATATGTATTAGCCTATATAAGCATATATATATTAAATCTGTTAGTTATATAAGTATATGGTATGTTAGTATATATAGGTTTTATAATCTGTTATATAATATGATAGTTATATATTTGTTTGGTTAACTTATATTTATGTATTGTAAGGTAAGTTTATGATGGGTCAGTTTGAAAATATATGGTTGCTGTTTTAATAAATTAATCTACAAGTATATACATTTATTTCTAATATTGTAGATAAATATATTTAGTATATATATAAGTAAGTAAGTATATATATCAGCTTATATTTGTTATACCTATATATTGTTGATTTCAAAGTATCGGTGTATATTTATATATATTTTTTGATTTACTTGTTGTATGTATATATAGTACTGTATATATATTTTATTCCATAACAATATTGTATTTTATGATTGTTATATCTATATTGTTTTTCTTTTCAATAGTTTGCAGTTGATAATGTTAGTAAACATATTGGTTTATATATAGACCTGCTGGGTTTTATTACATAAGTATATATTAGCCGTACGTATATATATGCTTGATTTTTAAATAACTGTAGTTTATAAAAGTATATATTTGTTTGTTTATGTTTTGTTATTATGTCAGGTCTCATCGATATGTTTAAAACTGATTTTTAAATACAATTAGTACATCAGTTATATATATTAGTGTATTAGTATATATATACTTAAGTTAGAAAATCTGTTATGGGTTCTATAACTTCATATTTTTCTCTTAATTCACAGTTTGTACATATATACAGTTATGTTTAGTTATTTACTAGCCTTCTCATGTATAAGTTGCATATATGTTGTATACCAGAATATGTTTGCATATATTTTAAGTATGTATATAATAGTTGTTATTATTTTAAATGTATATATATTTAATTTAAAATGTGTTTGAATTTAAAATATGTTTATATATATAGTTATATATAGTTATATATATATGAGTTCACTTATATCAATTATCTTCATCGATCCAGTTCTGATTTGAATTCGTCTTTTCCTATTTGTCAGCTTTGTTCGTCGAATCTTGCTATATATATGCTATTACCTGTATCTGTTCACCTGTGACATCTGACACCATTATCTGTTATTTATATTGATGATATATGCTGTTATATTCATATCTGTTATCACTCTGCAAGTTCCCTGTTAGTATAGAATTCACTATGTGTTGAAATGATACATACCCGAACGATCTGTAGAATAGGAGAAAATTGTTATGGGCTGAAATGATAAACCCAAGCGATTTTCATTTGAATTGAATTTGGGATTGCGGGTTGAAAACATATATACCCGTAGATATTTAAATTGCGAATTGAAATGATAAATATCCGTATCACTGGACCATAGGATATTATATACAGACACCGTTGGTCTATATATAAATATTTTGAAAATGATTTCTGTGGTTTTAAAAAGGAATATATGGTTTTTAATAAATATTGATTTTAAAGATTTATTAAATTTGATTTAATAAAGTTGATATATAATATGTTTAAGTATTTATTTAATATTTATATTTTCAAATATAGAGTTATAATGATTCAGATTGGAAAGATAAATTTGAAATTGATTTGAAATTATATTTATTTAAGAATTTTAATTAAATAAGTTTGGTTTGAAATTATTAAATTTGAGGTTTAAAAGATATGTTTATAAATTGAATTTGATTAAAAGTGACTTAAATGAATATTTCAAACTTATATAAAATTTAAATGGGATATTTTATTTATTTAAATTTGTAAATTGAAGTTGTATTTAGATGTTATTGAAATGATTAAGTAAATATTTCAAAACTAAATAATAGTAAAGTGAATGTGACATATATGAAATTATCGAATTTAGTTTTGAAATAGTGAATATATAAAGCTTTGAAATATATTGAAATTGAAATGGTTTATTTTGTGGTTCAAATCTGTATTTGAAATTGATAAAATTTGAAATGGTTTATTGAGAAACTGAAATTAGTGGAAATTGATGAATTTAGATTTATTTTAAATTTGAATTTTTGGGAATTTAAGTTGATTTGGAATCGATTTGTGAAATTTGAGGAAGCTATTTTGTTTTATAAAGTAATTTAAATTATATTTAAAATATTTTATATTTTACTTTATAAATCATTTTAATATAAACTATTTTAATATACTAATTATTTGATTTTAATCTATTTTATTTTAAACTATTTTATTTTATAAACTATTTTATTTTATAAACTATTTATTTATATATTATTAATATCTAAACTGTATAAAGGAAAGTGTTATGATTTCCAAAGTGTTATGATTTCCAAAGTGTTATAGATTTCCAAAGTGTTATGATTTCCAAAGTGTTATAGATTCCAAGTGTTATAATTTCAAAGTGTTATAATTTCGGAAGGGTTGTAATTTTGAAAATTGCTATGATTTATGGAAACAAATAATATTTAACTGAGAAATGATATTGTATTGATATGGTTTTGAAATGGAAATGATATTTTGGCTTTGAAGTGTAAACTATTTTGAAATAACCGCGGTGTTATAATAATGATTGGTTGTTAAAGAGACCGGGATCGGATATTGTAACAACCCGCATATTTTACTATTGAATATTTAAATATTTTATTTAAATATAGAATCATTAATCGGATTAAAGTCCGAAAAGTTACTTTTTGCAAACAGTCGAATTGGGACTCGAGACCACTTCCATTGAGTCCAAAATAGCGTTTGCGACTTTTTTAAGTATAAACATCGTTATGTTTGGAGTAAGTCGAATTTTGACATTTTCTATTGGGCTTTGGGTTTGGGTTTCACCCCAACTCACTCTATAACCTAGTTCAGCCCTCTCCTCGCCTCTTCACTTCATTTCTATTTTTCTTAAACTCTCAAGCAAAACTGAAAATGGGGAGAGGAATGAGAAATTAGAAAACTCTAAGCCCTAGATTCCATTTGCAAACTCAAGTCTTGCTCCAAACTCTTAGAGAAGCTATTGGTAAGTTCTCCATCTTCTTCTCCAACTCAATCTCTCTTTAAATTCAGAAATTTCCTAAACCTAACTTTGGAAATGTTCTTCTTTTGAGCTTAGATTCAAGCTCATAGAGTTGAGATTGAAGAGTGGTTGATTCTCCTTTGTTTTCAAGCTTCTTCTTCCTTGTTTTTGTGTAAAAGGTGAGATTTTTTATCTCACATCTATGTCTATTTCTATCATTAAGGTTAGGTATGAATTGCTAACACATATTCATGTTCAATTGCTTTTGGGTTGAATTGATTTGGTGAACATTTCAATTTTTGGTGTTTTGAAGTCAAAACTTTGAAAATCCTTGTTTTGATTTTGTGAAATTGTTTTTGGTGGAGTATCGAAGAGCCTATGGGGCTGGGTTGCTGATTGGCGTAACCCCCTAGCGCCCATCGCTCGTCCGTTCGCCAATTGTTTGGGATTTTGCCCCTTGGGGTCTAGGCTGAGAATACTGGAATTTCCAGTATCGGTAGACCGACCACTCTGGGTCAGTCGACCGAGCCTGGAAACAGGGAGTTTCCAGGCATGATCCAGTCGACCGACCACCCTGGCTCAATCGACCGAGCCTGGAAACAGAAAGTTTCTAGGATTTGTGTCAGTCGACTGACCACCCTGGTCCAGTCGACTGAATTTGCTGTCTCTGCCTATTTTGTGTTTTGTGTTTGAGTTTCCAATTTTTAATCGATTCTTGATTCTCCGTTTTGTTGTTATCATTTGTTATCGATTTTGATGACTTCTATTTCGGGATTTTTGGGTATATCCATTTTGATGGATTCGGCATCGATTTCTCTGTATTTGATTCACGTCTTCGTATGTGAATTTTTGGATGGTTGATTGTTTCTACAATCATTTCTGTGCTTTGTCACTTTAAAAATACCAAGGTTTTTATACTAGTAGTAAATATTCAAACTCTTTTACTAAAATGATTTCAACTCCATTTTTAATACAAAGTTCGTTTATAAAACCGTTTTCTAATCTATTAGTATATACAAACCTTTACCTCATTCGTATGAGAAAATCTAATTAAACGGCTTAGCAAAACAAGTGGTATGAAACGCTTGCGTTTACTTAGTCGGTTAATTCTTGGACTTGTTCAATTGAAACTCTTGTGACAATTTTCTAGTGGAGATTTACAATTTGTTCGTAAATATTTAAGTTAAGCTAGTGGTTATGGGACATGAAGCTAAACTCATATATTTACTAGCTTAGTGTAATTGACACTTCTTGATGATCGATGATGATCATTTTATGGTTTAGACTAGCAATGCGCGATGTCTCTTTGTTTTGGTTCATCGGACGTTTCGCTGTACGACATCGATGTTCCGAATTATTTGTGCTTCTGGTTCATCGGGCATTTCGCTGTACTACGTCGTTGTTCCATATTATTGGATTTTTGGTTCATCGGGCGTTTCACTGTACTACGTCGTTGTTCCATGTTATTGGATTTTTGGTTCGTCGGGCGTTTCGATGTACTACGTCGTTGTTCCATATTATTGGATTTTTGGTTCATCGGGCGTTTCGCTGTACTACGTCGTTGTTCCATGTTATTGGATTTTTGGTTCATCGGGCGTTTCGCTGTACGATGTCGTTGTTCCGGTTCATTGTGTTTTGGTTCATCGGACGTTACATTGTACGACGTCGTTGTTCCGGTTTATTGTGTTTTGGTTCATCGGACGTTACGTTGTATGACGTCGTTGTTCCGATTTATTGTGATTCTGGAGCACCGGACGTTTCGCTGTACGACGTAGTTGCTTCGAATTATTTGATTTCTGGATTTCTAATGGTTTATTTCTGGAATTTATGCTTCACCAACTTTTACAAATTGGCATTGAAATGTATGTCATTATTTGTGGTTTGGTGAATTAAATTAAGAAAATGACATTCTTTTTAATCTTTGAGAAGATTCTTGTGATATTGATTAATCTCTGGATTGATTTTCGATTAGATACTTATCACAGTATGGCTTTATGGTTATCATACGTTTTTGTCATATCTCTTATTCTATATCACTTTATCTGATATTTATAGCTAGACTGATCCGTCTATTATTTTCTTCTTAAATAATACTCGGGTCAGACTGAGATTTTACAGGTGCTTCCTCATGACTTCTTATCTAGGACTATCATCTGACTTTTGGCTATCTACTTTAGCATTGTAGTTTTTGGTTGTATACATTCGATATATTGACTCATTGATGTATACATATTCTGTTGTCTAGCACTTGTATCTTTTCTTTTGTGATATTGTGGATCTTGTTTGACCACTACTCTGATGAACACTTTTATGTGTTATATTCATATCTGTTTCCGCCTTTGTGATATGAACTGTCTGTGACTGATTTGTGTTATGTTTATTTCTACGTTTGTTTCCGAGGTCCACTTAGCCACTGTGTGGTCGCTTTGTGTTTGTATTAGATGTCGGATTTCCTCCCGAGAAGAAATGTAAGTATATTTTCTGACATATCGGTGCTCGCACAAAGCAATTACACAGATGGTCGCTCCTCAACAGCCTTATTCTCCGCGCTAGTCGACGTCATTACCACGTAGTGTCCTTGGCTAGCGTGGGTATAGAGGTGGGGCGTCATAGCTTGGTATCAGAGCCAAACTTCGGAACAATGTAGAATAATCTAGCAATGATCATTGTCCTAAGTCTTTCTTAGGAATCGTGCCATAGGATTTGATTTGAGTCTTCGTACCGTTCTATCCTATTTTCTTTTGTGATGCCTTGTTTTATCAATCAAGGTTGTTTGATATTCATTTTGAGAATAACCTTTTTCCTCTTCTTTCTTTCTTTCTTAGAGAAGAGAAATGGTTAGACCTAGCCGTCCCAGCGCCGGTCAATCTAGTGCTAATCCTCAGGATGGAGTATTTATGTCAGCTCAACAACTTTTAGATCTTGTGAACAATGCCCAAGCTGCCGGACCCATTCCAGTGCCAACTCACCCTAAATTCGGGTTTGCACGCCTGTGCAGAGATTATACCGCTTTGGGTGGAAGGCCATTCAAGGGATCCGAAAGTGTTATAGAAATCCAAGCTTGGCTTAGATCATGCGATCGCATCTTTTCCCGCATGGATCTTATTGGTTCACTTCGTGTCCAAGTGGCTTCTAGCATGCTCCAAGAAAGAGCATTAGATTGGTATGAGCTTTTGATTTTTGAAATTATCGAAGCGGATCTTACTTGGGAGCAATTCTGGGAAAGGTTCGAATTGAAATTTGTACCGGAGGCTGAAAAAGTAACTTTAGCCCGACGCTTTATTGACCTTGTTCAAGGTGAATCTTCTGTGGTAGATTATGTCGTGTCTTTTGAATCTCTCTCTAAATATGGGGTCGAGTATATTAATACCCCATTGAAGAAAAATCAGAGATGTGTCTATGGGTTGAATAAGAACCTTAAAAAGCCGTTGCTTCTGAAACTAGAAGTTTCTTTTGATCAGCTTATTGATATCGCTCTTCGACTTGAAGAGGCCGATAGAGAAATTAATGTTGAAGTTGTGCGTGCCAGACAGAACTTCAACAATAACATGAAGAGGCCTGTTAAGTTCAAAAGCCCCAATCTCAATCCCAACAAGAAAGGGAAGCAAGAAACTTCGATAGCAAAGTCTCCTACCTCTAGTCGTGGACGATGCTACAATTGTGGTCTTACGGACCACTATGCAAATGAGTGCCCGAAACCATTTTTTTATCATTATTGCAAAAGTTCAGGCCATCTTATATCTACATGTCCCATACTACAAAGTAGGAGAGAGGGAGAGTTGAATCTTGTGCAAGCTCCTAGTGGCACTTCTCTTGGTCAAGGTAATATTTCATTCTATCCTTGACGATATTTGTTTTGTGATTATCTTATTCGAGTTCTGTTTGATTTGGGATTCATCTCATTATTTTATATCAAAAGAACTTGATAAATTCTTTCTCTTTTAATTTTTAAGGGCTTGATGACTTCATTGAGTATTGCGAATTCGATTGATGGATCCGCAACACTCAGTTTACTTTGTGAGAATGTCGAGATTATTTTTGTGATTTTTCTTTTCGAGCCGATTTGCATGTTATGCATTATTTGGGCTTCAAAATTGATTTTTGGGAAAGAATTGGCTTAATTATTATGAATGCCATATCCTATGTCTCGAGTGGACTATTCATCTTCGACATTCTTAATATGTTAAGAAGATATCAATTTTTCTTTGTGATTTCGATTCCAATTTGATGACATCATTTTATTCTTTAAACCCACATGATGAGGAAAACGTTATTTTTCTCATTCGGGTAGTTTGTGGAATCTTCCGGTATTTTTGAGCTTGTCTTAGGATTATCACCTAAGCTGTCTTTTGAGTGGTATTAAGGTCTTTTTAGCTCGACCTTGCCATCGGTTTTCATTTGCTATGAGTTGCAGAAGTTGGCATTCCGCACTCGTTATGATTCTTATGAATGACTTATTATGTCATCCAGTTTGTCCAGCTTATTTCATCCATTTTATGAATCGAGTATTCTACGAATATCTCGATGACTCCCTTGTTGTATTTATTGATTTTGGATGAAAACAACAATTTAAAATTTTGCAAATCTTTTTCGTAAGATTTATTTATAAGTATAATTGGATTTTGTTCTTAAAACGAGCAAGGAATATTCTTAAAATTTTTAAGAGACATAGTTATCATATAAAAGATGATTTCGTGATTGTATTTCCCATTGAGTGCTTTAAGAATTATGGTCGATGCGCTTGATCAACGTTATCGATAGGAATCTCCTAAACGCTATGATGAGACGATCAGACACAGTAAATTGATTTGTAAAATGTAAATTTTTCTGAAAAGATTATTACATAAAGATAATTGTAATTTTGAAAGTTTTAGCTTTTCGGGAAAGAAGATTATTTAAAGGAACTCTTTTCCGATACTCTTATTCTTGTGATTCCCGAAGGGAACCAAGACTTTATTGTTTATACCGATGCTAGTCGTATTGGTTTGGGTGCCGTTCTCTTGCAAAAGAGAACGTGCTATCACTTTTGCTTCTAAATCATTAAAGCCTATCGAGACTAGATATTCCATTCATAATCTAGTGCTCGCGGCTATTGTTTTCGCTTTTAGAGTTCGACATCATTATTTTGGGGGAGAAATTCGTTCTCCACTCCGATCATAAATCTTTGAAATGTTTATTTTCTGATAAGGAACTTAATGTTGGCTCGAGTTCCTTGCATCTTATGATCTTGATCTTCTTTGTACCCCGGAGAAGGGTAATCGAGTTGCCGATGCCCTTAGTTATAAGCAACAAGCAGTTGTTTCTTTGATAATATGCGAATGGAATGATCTCGAGACTTTATCCACTTATGAGGTTCGAGATCGTGAATCCAATTCATGTTCGTCTCTTGTTTTGTGTAGCCGTGAGGCTCGCCCTTCTCTTTTGGACCATACCTCTTTTGGCTAAACTCTATGTCAAACTAATATTGCATGGAGTTCCTACTTTTATTGTTAGCAATCGTGATCCATTATTTTACTAGTGGATTTTTGGAAAGGTCCTCATAAAGCTTTGGGAACAAAGCTTAATTTTAGCACCGCTTATCGTCCTCAATCCGGTGGACAAACCGGGCGTGTGAATCAAACTCTTGAAGATCTTCTTCGTGCTTGTGTTCTTGATTTTGGAGGAAGTTGGGAAGATCATATTTCTCTTGTTGAGTTTTCTTCCTATAATAGCTTCCAATCTTGTATTGGTATGGTACCTTTTGAGCCACTCTACGGAAGGCCATGCCGATTCTCTTTGTGTTGGCTAGAAGCTGGTGAGAACTGGTTTTAGGTCCAGATCTTATTGGTGTTCATTCATGTTTCACCTATGATGGGTGTTGTATGTTTCAGTCGATCGGGAAAGTTAGCACCTTGATATGTTGGTCCATTTCCCATCACCGAACGTATTTGTTCAGTGGCTTATCACCTCTTTTGGTACCGGCTCAATTCTTGCTATTCATGATGTGTTTCACGTCACTCATCTATGGAAATGCCATAGGAATTCCGATTTTTATTCTTAAGCCCGGTGTTGTTGTAGAGATTGAGGTTTCACCAAATCTTTATGGTGAACTTCATATTTCAAATTTTCTTTTGGTGTTGATATGCCTTTATGGTTGTTACTCTTTATTTTCTTCTTAAGTATTGCGAGGACGCAATTTCTTTAAGGAGGGGAGTCTGTAACAACCCGCATATTTTACTATTGAATATTTAAATATAGAATCGTTAATCGGATTGAAGTCCAAAAAGTTACTTTTTGCAAACAGTCGAATTGGGACTTGAGACCACTTCCATTGAGTCCAAAATAGCATTTGCAACTTTTTTAAGTATAAACATCGATATGTTTGGGGTAAGTCGAATTTTGACATTTTCTATTGAGCTTTGGGTTTGGGTTTCACCCCAACTCACTCTATAACCTAGTTCAGCCCTCTCCTTCCCTCTTCACTTCATTTCTATTTTTCTTAAACTCTCAAGCAAAACCGAAAATGGGGAGAGGAATGAGAAATTAGAAAACTCCAAGCCCTAGATTCCATTTGCAAACTCAAGTCTTGCTCCAAACTCTTAGAGAAGCTATCGGTAAGCATCTCCATCTTCTTCTCAAACTCAATCTCTCTTTAAATTCAGAAATTTCCTAAACCTAACTTTGGAAATGTTCTTCTTTTGAGCTTAGATTCAAGCTCCTAGAGTTGAGATTGAAGAGTGGTTGATTCTCCTTTGTTTTCAAGCTTCTTCTTCCTTGTTTTTGTGTAAAAGGTGAGATTTTTATCGCACATCTATGTCTATTTCTATCATTAATGTTAGGTATGAATTGCTAACACATATTCATGTTCAATTGCTTTTGGGTTGAATTGATTTGGTGAACATTTCAATTTTTGGTGTTTTAAAGTCAAAACTTTGAAAATCCTTGTTTTGATTTTGTGAACATGTTTTTGGTGGCGTATCGAAGAGCCTATGGGGCTGGGGTGCCGATTGGCGTAAACCCTTAGCGCCCATCGCTCGTCCGTTCGCCAATTGTTTGGGATTTTTCCCCTTGGGGGGCTAGGCTGAGATAACTAGAATTTCCAGTATCGGTCGACCGAACACTCTGGGTCAGTCGACCAAGCCTGGAAACAAAAAGTTTCCAGGCATTAGCCTGGAAACAGGGAGTTTCCAGGCATGATCCAGTCGACCGACCACCCTGGCTCAGTCGACCGAGCCTGGAAACAGAAAGTTTCCAGGATTTGTGTCAGTCGACTTACCACCCTGGTCCAGTCGACTGAATCTGCTGTCTCTGCCTATTTTGCCTTTTGTGTTTGAGTTTCCAATTTTTAATCGATTCTTGATTCTCCATTTTGTTGTTATCATTTGTTATCGATTTTGATGACTTCTATTTCAGGATTTTTGGGTATATCCATTTTGATGGATTCGGCATCGATTTCTCTGGATTTGATTCACGTCTTCGTATGTGAATTTTTGGATGGTTGATTGTTTCTATAATCATTTCTGTGCTTTGTCACTTTAAAAATACCAAGGTTTTTATACTAGTAGTAAATATTCAAACTCTTTTACTAAAATGATTTCAACTCCATTTTTAATACAAAGTTCGTTTATAAAACCGTTTTCTAATCTATTAGTATATACAAACCTTTACCTCATTCGTTTGAGAAAATCTAATTAAACGGCTTAGCAAAACAAGTGGTATGAAACACTTGCGTTTACTTCGTCGGTTAATTCTTGGACTTGTTCGATTGAAACTCTTGTAACAATTTTCTAGTGGAGATTTACAATTTGTTCGTAAATTTTTAAATTAAGCTAGTGGTTATGGGACATGAAGCTAAACTCATATATTTACTAGCTTAGTGTAATTGACACTTCTTGATGATCGATGATGATCATTTTATGGTTTAGACTAGCAATGCGCGATGTCTCTTTGTTTTGGTTCATCGGACGTTTTGCTGTACGACGTAGATGTTCCGAATTATTTGTGCTTCTGGTTCATCGGGCGTTTCGCTGTACTATGTCGTTGTTCCATATTATTGGATTTTTGGTTCATCGGGCGTTTCGCTGTACTACGTCGTTGTTCCATGTTATTGGATTTTTGGTTCATCGGGCGTTTCGTTGTACTACGTCGTTGTTCCATCTTATTGGATTTTTGGTTCATCGGGCGTTTCGCTGTACTACGTCGTTGTTCCATGTTATTGGATTTTTGGTTCATCGGGCGTTTCGTTGTACGACGTCGTTGTTCCGGTTCATTGTGTTTTGGTTCATCGGACGTTACGTTGTACGACGTCGTTGTTCTGGTTTATTGTGTTTTGGTTCATCGGACGTTACGTTGTACGACGTCGTTGTTCCGATTTATTGTGATTCTGGAGCACCGGACGTTTCGCTGTACGACGTCGTTGCTTCGAATTATTTGATTTCTGGATTTCTAATGGTTGATTTCTGGAATTTATGCTTCACCAACTTTTACAAATTGGCATTGAAATGTATGTCGTTATTTTTGGTTTGGTGAATTAAATTAAGAATATGACATTCTTTTTAATCTTTGAGAAGATTCTTGTGATATTGATTAACCTCTGGATTGATTTTCGATTAGATACTTATCACAGTATGGCTTTATGGTTATCATATGTTTTTGTCATATCTCTTATTCTATATCACTTTATCTTATATTTATAGCTAGACTGATCCGTCTATTATTTTCTTATTAAATAATACTCGGGTCAGACTGAGATTTTACAGGTGCTTCCTCATGACTTCTTATCTGGGACTATCATCTGACTTTTGGCTAACTACTTTAGCATTGTAGTTTTTGGTTGTATACATTCGATATATTGACTCATTAATGTATACATATTCTGTTGTCTAGCACTTGTATCTTTTCTTTTGTGATATTGTGGATCTTGTTTGACCACTACTCTGATGAACACTTTTATGTGTTATATTCATATCTGTTTCCGCCTTTGTGATATGAACTGTCTGTGACTGATTTGTGTTATGTTTATTTCTACGTTTGTTTCCGAGGTCCACTTAGCCACTGTGTGGTCGCTTTGTGTTTGTATTAGATATGTCGGATTTCCTCCCAAGATGAAATGTAAGTATATTTTCTGACATATCGGTGCTCGCACAAAGCAATTACACATATGGTCGCTCCTCAACAACCTTATTCTCCGCGCTAGTCGACGTCATTACCACGTAGTGTCCTTGGCTAGCGTGGGTATAGAGGTGGGGCGTCACAGATATGGACATACTCTTTGTCGATACCGAAAACCACTTTAACAACTGTGTACGCGGTGGAGATTCTAGAATGAAGTAGGATGGTGGTGACGATCCTAAGGTATTTACGTGGACCTAAGTCCTGTGAGTTAGCATAAGGTGGCTAAAACATGAGCGATTCCGGGCCAATGAGGTAGCTCCTCTGATCGGACACATTCCATCGTATACCATTCTATTACTTTGTGATTGATTGGGTGCACCCCTTGATTCGGGAGTGTGGCTCGAGTTGAGTGGTTGCTGCGGCTTGCGTTTCCAACAGTCCGGATGCGTAATTGGTATATCTACCCTGGCATTGCCTAGTTGTGTCGTGTCACCTACCATAGCGTGCTTTACTACGAGTTTGATTTGTGTCATACCTATGGAGTATCCTCTGGTAGCTCCAGTTTACAGGGTATTACGGTACTGTATAGACTATTAGCATACCTAAATATGTGTTAAGGTGGAAAATGTAAAGCCTTAACGCTATTTTTAAATAGTATACTTTACTGTATTTATTATTATAATAGCGTATATTACTACATAGTAGATAGTTTAACGGATCCTTAGAGGATGGTTATCCCAAACATCCTTTAAGTTACTTGTATTTCAGTTGATATTTCACTTGAGTTGGATTTATTGATATAAGAATGTTAATCCCGACTCGAGTGTTTTGTGTTTTGCTTTACGCTCAGGTCAGACTGAGTGGTTCGGTGTTCGACACTCACCTTTGGAGTTGGAGCTTCGCTTGGAGATCCAGCCATCTATCCAGCTTTCAGTTATGCAGTTGATTCCAGTGATGTATTCTGATCTTGTATTTGACTATTGTATTAAGACATCTATATATTCGAGACTTCTGTTGTATCTTGTTTAACTTTGGTATATATATAGTAGCTTCATGAACTACTATTCTTTTGTTTCCGCTGCATTATTGTTATTACTCTCTGTCTGTGATTCTGTGATTATTTATTTACTGTATATGCCGAGTTTTGCCAAATTTAAATTAACAATCTGATATTTTGAGCAATTCAAATCCGACATGTATGGATGCGAATGATTAAAAATTTCAGGATGTTACCGTTGGTATCAGAGCTTTGGTTTTGGGAAAAACTTAGCATATGTAGTAGGTTTAATTATAGAATTACTTTCGTTCGAGTTTGTATTCTTTTCTTTTGAGTCGGTTTCCTTTGGATTCTGGAACGTTCCCCTTGGTTCCACAATCCATTCGTGTCTATTCCTATTTGTGTTTTCTTGATCCTGGAGTATCCCATAGCTCCACTATATAATTTGTATAGAGGTGAAACTCCTTTACAATAGCATCGATTCGCCGGAGATTTCGGTATCCTCGGTTTAGATGCTGCTATCTTTTGCTATGCCCAAATTCTATCTCTTGCGATCGGATGTCGTTTTGCTTTAGAATTCTATATCAATCTTATTCTTGAATTCACGGTTGACCTGGCTAAGGTCGCCCGCAATTAATATCAGTATATCCACCTTCCTATTTTGAAATTTAATCTCCCACTCAAGTCTATCTTCTTAGCTAGAATTTGCTTTGATTAAGATCCCCTTGAATTTGAAACTCTATCATTGTTCTATAATCTATTTTGTGTACACGAATGAGGGAGTGTATTTGTATTAATATAAAATGTTTATATATTGTGTTGTTTGAGTTGTTGATGTTGATTTGGGTTTTCGATCGATTCGTCCGATCAACGCTATCGATAGGATTTCCAAAACACTCGAACAGAGCAAACTGACACAATAAATTCTATGATTATATTATATATATTAGTATAAATTTTTCTGAAATTAAAAAGTTAAATGAATTGGTTAACAAAAATGATAATATTTGATATTATTTATTGTTTTGTAACCCATTGACTATTGCATAATATAAATAAATGAATTTATAGATTATGGTTTATAAGTTGACTTGGAATCTAAATGAATTTAAGTTGAGCATTTGAGAATTAATTTCCAGTGATTTCAAACTTTGGTTTTAAAGTTTAAATGTATATTATTAAATTATTTTCGAATAGAAATGGTTTCCAAAGAATTTTTAAATGTTTAAATCAGTACTCTTCTTTTTGTCGCTGGAAAATAATTTCGGTGATGACGGCCGCATCATCGACATTCATTTTTGAGTTTCGAAGTGGAGAGACCATTTTATAGCTCTGCTGCACTTTTGTTTTAGAATTTAATTGATATGAAATTCTAAAGTATGGCTTGATTTATAATATATATATTGGTATATGATTATTTAGATATATATATATGTGTATATATTTATCTCTAAATTGTTTGAAGTGAATTCGGAAATTTAAATTCTTAAATTTACGTAAAGGATGATTTTAAATATAAATAAAAGCTAAAATTTTGAATAAATATTTAAACTTGAAATAATTGAAGTAGAAAAATTTTACTTGTGTAATACTCAATTACATTTCAATATAACTTACCTAAATCTTTCAGAAGTTGAATATGTAATTGAATAATTTACAATGTGAATGATGTCAAAAGAATTTATAAATAAATTTGGGTGGTTATAATAAATGTTTTATACTTAATTTTATGATTATAGAAATGTCAATTGAGATAAATTGAATAATAGGATAATAAATAAATGAGATAAATAAAAATTTTGTTTTGAGGAAATTAATAAATTAAAATTTAATCAACTGAATGAAAATACCTTGAATTAAAAAATCAATTGTTGATTATTAATTTAAATTGGAATTTATATGTTTTTAGATTTATTGTTTTATTTTGTTTTTCAACCTATTTTCTTCCTGGTTGTTTCTATTCTCCTACCTCCTTCCTTTTCGGGGACGAAAAGTTTTGAGTGGGTGAGAGTGTAACGACCCGTAAATTTTTAATAATTTCTATTAATTTTATTAATATATTTAATTGGAATTTTGAGAAATTTTAAATAAAAAAATTTTAAAATAAAAAAAATGATATTTGGAATGCGTCTTCTTAAACATAGCAACTGGTAAATTTTCATCAGATAATATGGAAGTTTATTTTCTAGTGTAATTTTATTCCAATTTAAATCAGTTAAAAATTGATGAAAATAAAATGTTTTCCAAACCTGAATATTTTTCCATAGAAAATTTGTAAATCATCTTCTGAGCAAGGTGTCATCTTTCGTTTCATCAAATTTGGACTTCTATTACTCCGTCGATCTTATTTTCGACGAAATAGCAGGATTTCCGTACCAATATTGATTTTTTATCGAATAATCGTACCACTGATATCTGTATATCGTTTTGATCGTCTCATCGTGCTGATTTTTGTGGTATATTCACTTCTGGGTTTTGGTGTCTGAAACGCGGCGGAACCCGCATAACTGATAACCATATCGGTAACCAGTTTGGGTCTTTTGGTCTCTAACACCATTTCATATTCCACCATTTACATTCCTTATTCCATCCTTTCACAACTTTTGCCTTTTCATTTTTTTATCTGTTCTTTCGGTTGCAAATTTATTTTCATAAAATTATACATATATATATATAACTTTCTATCTATTTTTGTTCCGCTACACCTATTCTCCGTCTTTGGTTAATGCGCGTCTCTTCTTCTCCCGCATGCTCACTCCTCCTCCGCAAGCCATATCCCGCCGGCCAGCCACAACCCGAGCCAATGCCCGCACCACCTTCATCCAAACTGTTCCTCTCCTACAGCCAAAAGCCCAAACTAGTAGCCACTCACCATGGTCGAAGGCCATCTTCCCGTCACCGATCCACGATTGGCCTCCCTCTCCCATTACCTTCCCTCTCACTTCATTCTCTGCCATGCACGAACCTGACAACAGTCGACCCAAAGCTCCACCACTATCTCGTGCCGCTCAGATCTTCCGCACGCAAGCTCATAATTGCCTCACCATCTCTGTCATTCGCCAGCTTGCTCGACTTCCTTTTTGCTTACATATTTATGTAAGACTTTTCAAACTATTCGATCTGTTCTTTTATATATAAAAGTTTATATATTTACAGTTTGCTAAGTAAATTTATACATCAGTTTAATATTATAAGGATATTGGTTATAGTTTTACAGTTTGTTGTTATAATTTTAATATTACAAAATTTTGTTTACAGCATTATATGTATTTACAATGGTATTTATTTATGTACAGAGTATTATATATGTGGTTTCATATAAAGTTGTATATGTATTAGCCTATATATGCATATATATATATATATATATTAAATCAGTTAGTTATATAAGTATATGGTATGTTAGTATATATAGGTTTTATAATCTGTTATATAATATGATAGTTATATATTTGTCTGGTTAACTTATATTTATGTATTGTAAGGTAAGTTTATGATGGGTCAGTTTAAAAATATATGGTTGTTGTTTTAACAAATTAATCTACAAGTATATACATTTATTTCTAATATTGTAGATAAATATATTTAGTATATATATAAGTGAGTATATATATCAGCTTATATTTGTTATACTTATATATTGTTGATTTTAGAGTATCGGTGTATATTTATATATATATATATTTTGATTTACTTGTTGTATGTATATATAGTACTGTATATATATTTTATTCCATAACAATATTGTATTTTATGATTGTTATATTTATATAGTTTTTCTTTTCAATAGTTTGCAGTTGATAATGTTAGTAAACATATTGGTTTATATATAGACCTGCTGGGTTTTATTACATAAGTATATATTAGTCGTACGTATATATATGCTTGATTTTTAAATAACTATAGTTTATAAAAGTATATATTTGTTTGTTTATGTTTTGTGTTTATGTCAGTTCTCATCCATATGTTTAAAGCTGATTTTTAAATACAATTAGCACATCAGTTATATATATTAGTGTATTAGTATATATATACTTAAAGTTAGAAAATCTGTTATGGGTTCTATAGCTTCATATTTTTCTCTTATTTCACAGTTTGTACATATATACAGTTATGTTTAGTTATTTACTAGCCTACTCATGTATAAGTTGCATATATGTTGTATACCAGAATATGTTTGCATATATTTTAAGTATGTATATAATAGTTGTTATTATTTTAAATGTATATATCTTTAAATTAAAATGTGTTTGAATTTAAAATATGTTTATATATATAGTTATATATATATATATGAGTTTACTTATATCAGTTATCTTCATCGATCCAGTTCTGGTTTGAATGCGTCTTTTCCTATTTGTCAGCTTTGTTCTTCGAATCTTGTCCATCTAGCGATGCTTTGGAATTCATCGCTCATTTCTTTGTCAAATCTATCTAGCTTCGAAAGGTGAGCAATAACTCACGATTAATGTTCTTATATTTATTAAATTTGATTTCAATTGAAACAACAATTGAAATATGCTGTTGTTAGTTATTTACATTGCTATATATATGCTATTACCTGTATCTGTTCACCTGTGACACCTGACACCATTATCTGTTATTTATATTGATGATATATGCTGTTATATTCATATTTGTTATCACTCTGCAAGTTCTTTGTTAGTATAGAATTCACTATGGGTTGAAATGATACATACCCGAACGATCTATAGAATAGGAGAAAATTGTTATGGGTTGAAATGATAAACCCAAGCGATTTTCATTTGAATTGAATATGGGATTGCGGGTTGAAAAGATATATACCCGTAGATATTTAAATTGCGGATTGAAATGACAAATATCCGTATCACTTGACCATAGGATAGAAAATTATATACAAACACCGTTGGTCTATATATAAATATTTTGAAAATGATTTCTATGGTTTTAAAAAGGAATATATGGTTTTTAATAAATATTGATTTTAAAGATTTATTAAAGTTGATTTAATAAAGTTGATATATAATATGTTTAAGTATTTATTTAATATCTATATTTTCAAATATAGAGTTTATAATGATTCAGATTGGAAAGATAAATTTGAAATTGATTTGAAATTATATTTATTTAAGAATTTTACTTAAATAAGTTTGTTTTGAAATTATTAAATTTGAGGTTTTAAAGATATGTTTATAAATTGAATTTGATTAAAAGTGACTTAAATGAATATTTCAAACTTATATAAAATTTAAATGGGATATTTTGTTTATTTAAATTTGTAAATTGAAGTTGTATTTAGATGTTATTGAAATGACTAAGTAAATATTTCAAAACTAAATAATAGTAAAGTGAATTTGATATATATGAAATTATCGAATTTAGTTTTGAAATATTGAATATATAAAGCTTTGAAATATATTGAAATTGAAATGGTTTATTTTGTGGTTCAAATCTGTATTTGAAATCGATAAAATTTGAAATGGTTTATTGAGAAACTGAAATTAGTGGAAATTGATGAATTTAGATTTAATTTAAATTTGAATTTTTGGGAATTTAAGTTGATTTGGAATCAATTTGTGAAATTTGAGGAAGCTATTTTGTTTTATAAAGTAATTTAAATTATATTTAAAACTATTTTATATTTTACTTTATAAATCATTTTAATATAAATTATTTTAATATACTAATTATTTTATTTTAAACTATTTTATTTTATAAACTATTTTATTTTATAAAATATTTTATTTTATAAACTATTTATTTATATATTATTAATATCTAAACTGTATAAAGGAAAGTGTTATGATTTCCAAAGTGTTATGATTTCCAAAGTGTTATAGAATTCCAAAGTGTTATGATTTCCAAAGTGTTATAGATTCCAAGTGTTATAATTTCAAAGTGTTATAATTTCGGAAGAGTTATAATTTTGAAAAGTGCTATGATATTTGGAAATGAATATTATTTAACTGAGAAATGATATTGTATTGATATGGTTTTGAAATGGAAATGATATTTTGGTTTTGAAGTGTAAACTATTTTGAAATGACCGCGGTGTTATAATAACGATTGGTTGTTAAAGTAACCGGGATCAGATATGGACATACTCTTTGTCAATACCGAAAACCAGTTTAACAACTGTGTACGCGGTGGAGATTCCAGAATGAAGTAGGATGGTGGTGACGACCTAAGGTATTTACGTGGACCTAACTCCCATGATGTTGTATCTTGTTTAACTCTGTTATATATATAGTAGCTTCATGAACTACTGTTCTTTTGTTTCCGCTGCAGTATTGTTATTACTCTGTGTCTGTGATTCTGTGATTATTTATTTACTGTATATGCTGAGTTTTGCCAAATTTAAACTAACAATCTGATATTTTGAGAAATTCAAATCCGACATGTATGGATGCGAATGGTTGAAAATTTCAGGATGTTACAGATTATCGACTTTTGATAGGATGATCGTACCACTGACGTATTTGTACCGTTTTGATCGTCTCGTCGTGCTGATCTCTGCGGTATATTCAATCCTGTGTTTCGAAGTCCGGTGTGTTGTGCAAACTGCGGAACGACTTCCGTAACAGTTCAACGTTTTTGAACCATTTTTAAATTCCTTATTGATTCGTTATCCACTGGATTTAACCCAACAGCCTTTTGCATTTAATAACTCTCTGAATTCACGCCTGACCTTTTCCATTTCTTCTGTTCCCAATATGGCTGTTGCCCTTCAAATTTCAGTTTTCTTACTTTGGATATATATTAAAATATAAAACGTTTAGCTTAATGTCTCTCTGAGCCTGTTCATTTTTTTCTTTGCAAAGCTTTATCTCCTTCTTCTTCTTGCCCATTTTTTTTTCTTTCGACTTTGCCTCACCAGACGTCGTCCAATCGAACCACCTCCAGTTTGCCCACCAAGCCCAAGGCCACCCACGTCTCGCCCTCACAAACGTTCGGCCGCAACAAAGCCCAGTCTTACGCCGACCCTCCCTGAGCAAGTAGCTCCGCCCCTCAGCTTGCGACCGGACCACAGCTCACTATCGCCTTAGCAGCCCACCATAACCCTCCTTTCTACTGCTGCCATGGCCGCCGACCCTCCTCCAACCCATAGACAGCCACTTCAACCAATTAGCCTCCCTCCTTCCTTAGCCGAGTACGGCAGCGACCCATCTCTAGCCGTCGCATTCACCCCTGGTCGAAGAGCAGCGCCTCACCCTCCCTGTTGCCGATGTTCACACTGTCTTCATTACTTGCCTCCTCCTGTTGAACCGTGTGTCGGTATGCATTGTATATATTTGATTTGTTAGTATAATATAACAACTTATATTAGTTTATATATGCATGTTAACTTGTTTATATATATATATATATACTAGGATAAGGAAGTTATATTCAAGCTATGTTATGTTTGAAAAATATGTTATGTTGTATTAAAACAGATTGTAGTAATAATATTATATGTCAGTTTCCAATAAATTGTTGGTTATATATAGGGTTCGACAGTGTATATATGTTAGTATATTTATGACATTTTGTATATATATATATATGTATGAAGTTTACATAAGTTTTTTTATTTTTTTTTTGAGAAAACATAAGTTTTTTTTATGATCTGTTGATGCTATATAATATATGAGTATTCTATCTCTGCATTTTATATAGATTTTCTATATAATATATTAGTTTTGGATTGAATAAGTTTAGCTATAGGTTTGGTTTATATACTTTTATATGTACTATTGTTACAGTATTGTATATTGCTTGAAATAGTTTTTTATATATAATGTATATATGTTTGTATATATTAGTATGTATATAATAATGTTTTGAATACAACGTTTTGTACATAATAACGTATATAATGTTTGAATATATTAGTATGTATATAAGATTTGGTTTTAAAATATATATATATACCATTTAGTTTCAAAACCGTTTGATACATATGTGTTTAAGATTTTTGTTTTGGTAATGGTTGTAAGTATAATATTTATCTTTGATCCTTAATGCTTGAGCTTTAAGAATAATGATTTGGAAATGTATATAGACTTTAAACTAAAATACCGTATATGTGAGATTGATTTAATAATGATTTGAAAGTTATATTATTTTAATATTTTTCTTGAATTGAAATATTGAAATAAATAAATAATATAATAATAATGTATATATTTTCAGTTTATATCAAAAATGATTCCGATTGGTTCTCATCGATTACCATTTTATCAGCTTTTGGTCCGTCGTGCCTGTTTCTTCATCAAATTCTTGCCCATTTCACTTTGCTCTGGATTCGTAGCTCATTTCTGTGTCAAATCTCTCTAGCCTCGAAAGATGAGCAATCACTAATGATTAACGTTCTTATATTTATTAAATTTGATTTCAATTGAAACGACAATTGAAATATGCCGCTGTTAGTTATTTACATGGATATATATATATATATGTTGTTATCTGTATCTGTTCACCTGTGACATCTGACACCATTATCTGTTATTTATCACTGATGATATATGCCTGTTATGTTATTATCATATCTGTTATCACTCTGCAAGTTCCCTGTTAGTATAGAATTCACTATGGGTTTAAATGATACATACCCGAACGATGTGTAGAATATGAGAAAATCGTTATGGGTTGAAATAATAAACCCAAGCGATTTTCATTAATATTGAATTTGGGATTACGGGTTGAAAAGATATATACCCGTATATATGTTTAAATTGCGGATTGAAATGATAAATATCTGTACCACTTGACCATAGGACATAAAATTATATAGAGACACCGTTGGTCTATATATATATATACATTGAAAATGATTTCTATGGTTTTCAAAAAGAAATATATGGTTTTGATAAATATTGATTTTAAAGATTTATTAAAGTTGATTTAATAAAGTTGATATATAATCTGTTTAAAGTATTTATTTAATATATATATATTCAAATATAGAGTTTATAATGATTCATGTTGGAAAGAATAAGTTTGAAATTGATTTGAAATTATATTTATTTAAGAATTATACTTAAATAAGTCTGATTTGAAATTTATTAAATTTGAAAGTTTAAAGGTAAGTTTTATAACTTGAATTTGATTAAAAGTGACTTAAATGAATATTTCAAACTTATATAAATTTATATGGGATATTTTATTTATTTAAAATTTGTAAATTGAAGTTGTATTTAGATGTTATTGAAATGATTAAGTAAATATTTCAAAACTAAATAATAGTAAAGTGAATTTGATAGATATACGAAATTATTGAATTTAGTTTTGAAAATGTTGAATATATTGAAATTTGAATGGATTATTGTATGGTTCAAATCTGTATTTGAAATCGATATAATTTAAAATGGTTTATTGAGAAACTGAATTGAGTTGAAATTTATGAATTGAGATCGAATTAAAAATTGAATTTTGGAATTCGAGTTGATTTGAATCGATTTGTGAAATTTGAGGAAGCTATTTTATTGTATAAAGTATATTTAAACTATATCTAAAACTATTTATATTTTACTTTATGAATTATTTTAATGTAAACTATTTTAATATAAATCATTTTCAATATAAATTATTTTATTATAAACTATTTTAACTTATAACTAATTTTATATAAACTAATTTTATTTTATAAACTATTTTATTATATATATTAATTTTAATATCTAAACTGTTTAAGAGGAAAGTGTTATGGATTCCAAAATGCTATGATTTCAAAGCTATGATTTCAAAGTGTTATGAATTTCAAGGTTTTGATTTTCAAAGTGTTTTGATTTCAAAAATACTTATGATTCGAAAGCGTTATAACTTTGGAAAGTGATATGATTTGTGGAAGTGAATATATTTGAAATGGAAATGATATCATATTGATTTGGTTTTTGAAATAAAAATGATATTTTGGTTTTGAAGTTTAAACTATTTTGAAATGACCGCGGTGTTATAATAATTGTTGGTTGTTAAAGAGACCGGGATCGGATATGGGCATACTCTCTATCGATACCAAAAACCACTTTAACAACTGTGTACGCGGTGGAGATTCCAGAATAAAGTAGGATGGTGGCGACGATCCTATATGAGGTATATACGTGGACCTAACTCCCGTGAGTTAGCATAAGGTGGCTAAAACATGAGCGATTCTGGGCTAATGAGGTAGCTCCTCTTATCGGACACATTCCATCGTATACCATTCTATTACTTTGTGATTGATTGGGTGCACCCCTTGATTCGGAAGTGTGGTTCGAGTTGGGCGATTGCTACGGCTTTGCGTTACCAACATTCCGGATGCGTAATTGGTATATCTACCCTGGCATTGCCTAGTTGTGCCATGTCACCTACCCTAGCGTGCTTTACTGCGAGTTTGATTTGTGTCGTGTTTCCTGGAGATTTGACCAGGCAACTGAGTACTCGGCATTGGGTAGTACTCGGCTTCCAGGACTACTCGGCATCTAATAGTACTCGGCTTCCAAGACTACTCGACATCTAATAGAACTCGGCATCCAGAAGTACTCGGCTTCCAGGACTACTCGACATCTAATAGCACTCGGCATCAGAAGGACTCGGCATCCAGGAGCACTCGGCATTTAGAAGGACTTGGCATCCAGGAGCACTCGGCATCCAGGAGTACTCGGCATCCAGGGGTACTCGGCATCCAGGAGCATTCAGCATCAGAAGGCGTTCGGCGTATACGACTGCTCGGCATGGCTGTATCGTTCGGCCAGAAAGCATTGTTCGGCCAGAGTTCGGTCAGAGAGCATCGTTCGGCCAGAGAGTATCGTTCGACCAAAAGGATCGTTCGGCCAAAGGGATCGTTCGGCCAGGAGCATGTGGCTCGGCATCCAAGTGTACAGCCTATTTTGGTTCGGCATACGGCGACCACTCTATTTGGACCAGGACGTTCGGCCGCCGAGCCCACCTGGGAAGTCAGCCCATCTTTGTCTATAAATAGAGGGGCAGGGTCGCAGTGAAAAGGGGCTTTTTTCTGAGGGAACACTAGGGAGACTCTGCCATTTTGGAGACTCATCTTCTTTACTTAGCAACTTCATTCAAGCATTTGATCTACGAATTGTATTTGTAATCAATCATTAAGAAGATCAATAAAGTGCAAACTCAAAGTGGACGTAGGCAGTTACGCTGAACCACTATAAATCTGGTGTTCTTACTTTCTGCATTTAAATTAGCATTGTCTTCCTTGTTTAATTTATCTTCATCACTTGTATCTCTACTCAATCTTTTTCTACGAGGTTAGTGACCAATTTTGGTGCTAACACTTTGGTGCTTTCATTGAGAGTTGAATTCTCAGACCTTAAGGATCTGCTTTGAAGCTACTGGATTGAACAAATCCCCCAAAGAAGATCCGACTCATTGATAGGAAATCCGTTGATTCTACTCAGAGTTCCTACCAATAACTCTACAATGGCAAGACCACGTACCAGGTCAGCTTTTCATAATGTGGATGCCCATGAGACTGCTAGCGTACAACAAGCAGGACCTAGCAATCAGCCAGCGATTCCGGGTGTAGGAATCGCCGCCCAGGACCAGACTCCAGTTGTCACCAGAATAGAGTTCAATGACTTGATGAGAGAACTCAGGGAAAGCAGGAGACAACTAGGAGAGCAGATGCAAGCTAACGCCAACCTAATGGCACAACTCACTCAACAGCTGCAACAAAATGCTGGGGGCAATCCCGCTCCTTATTCCTCATCCGACAGCTCAACTTCCTCTAATGAACCTCCCAGGCGCAGACGCCGTAAGACTGAAGCTGCGCGGGCAGGTGCTGCTGTTTAGACAGCTGGAGACCGTGACCAAGCAGGAGCTGGAAATTTAGGAACTGGAGTGCAGGTGGAGGCTGGAGGCCTAGACCATCAAAACGCTAACGATGTCGAACCTCAAGATGCACGTTTGGCCGATCGCCAAGAGAGGAGGCATCAGCATGGATAGTCGCGTAGAACAGACTCTAACCTTCCACCTTCCATACAGACACCAGATCTGACAGCTATGGTCAGGCAATCGATGAAAGAAAATCAGGGCTTATCGAATGACGATTGGGGAGTATCACAGATTCGTACTCCGTTCACAGATGTTGTGCTGCAGGCGGCGTACCCCAGAAAGTTTAGTATGCCAACTATCCCTGTGTATGAGGGAAAGACTGACCCCAGACAGCATGTCATGAGGTACGAGTGGATGATGGATTCAGCTAGAGCAAATGATGCTACCAAGTGTAGATGCTTTCTGATCACTCTATCTGGGATCGCTACTATGTGGTTTACCCGACTTCCTCCGCGGTCCGTATCCAATTTCGAGGAGTTGGCGAAGAAGTTCATTGAGCAGTTCAGAATACACACTACTCGTCCATAGGACGTAATGTCTCTGTCGAGTGTAATCCAAAATCCTGGGGAGTCATTGAAGGAATATTTACAAAGATTCCATGTTGCGGCATTTGAAGTCAGTAATCCCAATGATCACGCAATTCTAATGGCTGTAATGAGAGGTGTGGATCCGGATTCTGAATTTGGAGACTGGTTGGCAGGAAAACCTCCGACCACACTAGAACGTTTTTACTCAAAGGCACATCAGTTCATAAGAAGAGAGGAAGCTAGGTAGGTAAGGCGAGATAAGGCACCAGGACCTGTCCAAGAATCCGTGAAAAGCAACATTACTGTGAAACAGTCCGGAGACAACACAGGAAAGGTCCAAGTCAATGTCCAGAACAAGCCTGGACAGCCTAAGGAGTCCGGAGGAAGAAATCAAGGGAAGAAGAGAGAAGCGGGGAAGTGGAAGTCGAGAATTTCGAGCTACAACGAGTATACCCCGCTGAATGCGTCTCTTGAGAATATTTACCTCTCAACCTGCAATACCTTTCAGTACAGAAAGCCACGTCCAAAAGAGTCAACCGAGGAACAGAAACGGACTGGAAAATACTGCCGCTTCCATGAGACCTACGGGCACAATACAGAAGAATGCAGACACCTACACGACGCTATAGAGAAATTGATCAGGCAGAAAAAGCTCCAGGAATTTGTGAAGGATCCTTAGGAAGGAGGACAGGGAACATCCAACCCAGGTCGTGCTCCACCTCCGCGTCATCCCGATGAACCTACCCGAACTGTGGGTTGGCTAGTCATAAACACGATCATCGGCGGGCCTCACCCCGCGGATAAGAATTGGCAGGAGATGGAGCGGTATGCTAGTGCCCTGAAGCATGCAGATTTCGAATGTTGTTCGAACACGGAGGATTGGACCCCTGCTAAGCAACAACGCGTAATGACAGACGATATAGTGTTCAGAAATAGAGATGCTGACCAAGTGGAGGCTCCAACCATCGATCCGATGGTCATATCTGCAACGATCGGACCAGCGTATGTGAAAAGAATTTTGATTGATTGTGGAAGTTCTGTCAACATCATCTTCAAGAAGGCTTATGACCAGATGAAAATGGAAACAAAGGACTTGAAACCGTCCAAAGCTCGCATACACGGCTTTAATGGCGCAGCGACCGATGCAGTGGGCTACGTTGAGTTACCAGTTGAACTGGGACAAGGCGAACCTCGGAGGGTGCAAATCCTACCCTTCGTAGTTTTGGATGTGGATCCTCCGTATAATGTTTTCTTGGGCTGACCGACCCTGGCTGAGTTTAGGGCAGCATTAGCCCCGTGGTGCTTAACTTTGAAGTTCCCAACTGACAAAGGAGTAGGCGTTGTTCATAGCGACCAAGTGGCTGGTCGTGCCTGTTATGTGGCTGAGCTCCGAGAGGCCCATCGGAGGGAGAAGGGAAAGGTTGCGGACAATCCAGTCCGCATCCTTAATACAGATAATTGACAAGTAGTGCCCGAGCCCTGGCTCGGGCATAATTCTCGGATCTTCAGAGACATAGATCCGAGAGACGACGATGAGAAACCCAGGGGAGAAAAGGCAGCGCCGGCTGAATTAATAATTGACATTTCAGTCAGCCGAGACGACCCATCGCGAATACTGAAGATTGGATCACAACTCGGCCCCGCAATGACTGAAGACCTTAGTGATTTCCTCCGGGCGAATCTTGATGTTTTTGCCTGGACGCATTCTGATATGTGTGGGATTTCCCCTGCCATTACGAGTCATATGTTGAACATAGACCCGAAATACGTCCCAGTTAAACAAAAAAGGAGAGGGATGGACCCAGAGAGGTCCGCTGCTCTCAGAGAGGAGGTGGAAAAACTCAAAACCAATGGGTTCGTCCGCGACGCCCTCTACCCTAAATGGGTATCGAACCCCGTGCTGGTGAAAAAGGCAAACGGAAAATGAAGAACTTGCGTAGATTATTCCGATTTGAACAAAGCGTGCCCCAAGGACAGTTTCCCATTGCCCAGGATTGATCAGTTGGTCGACTCCACTGCCGGACATGAGCTGTTATCATTCATGGATGCATACTCGGGTTACAATCAAATCCCGATGCATATTCCGGACCAAGAACACACCAGCTTCGTCACAGATGTCCGACTATATTGCTATGTAGTAATGCCCTTCGGACTGAAAAACGCAGGAGCGACTTATCAGCGTTTGGTGAATCGAATGTTCAAAGACCAGCTTGGTAGAACGATGGAAGTCTATGTGGATGACATGCTCGTGAAGTCACGACAGTCAAACGACCACATTCGAGACTTGGATGAAATGTTTGACATACTCAGATATTATGGGATGAAGATCAACCCTCTGAAATGTTCCTTCGGCGTTGCATCGGGAAAGTTTTTGGGATTCATCGTCAACGCTAGGGGGATTGAAGCTAACCCAGAAAAGATTCAAGCTATTCGAGACATGCAAGTGCCTAGGACTATAAAACAGGTACAGAGCTTGAATGGAAAAGTAGCTGCGCTTAGTCGATTCATATCCAGGGCCACGGACAAGTGCATCTCTTTCTTTGATATAATAAAGAAAGGGAAGAGGAACTTCGAGTGGACATCCGACTGTGAGGAAGCATTCCGGGATCTGGTGAGGCATCTGGAGAGTCCACCAGTGCTGTCAAAACCAGTAGACCATGAGATGCTATACGTATACTTGGCTGTATCCCCACATGCGATAAGTGCGGCTCTGGTTCGCAAGGAGGACCGAATCCAAAAGCCGGTGTATTACGTTAGCAAGCGTTTAACGGGGGCAGAAAGAAATTACCCCAAAATCAAGAAATTGGCCTATTGCTTGGTGATTGCATCACGTAAGCTGCGCCCATACTTTCAAGCACACTCAATCAGCGTTTATACCGATTAACCCCTACGGCAGGTACTCCAACGACCAGAAACTTATGGAAGATTGTTAAAATGGAACATCGAGTTGAGCCAGTTCGATATCGCTTACTTGCCACGAAGAGCCATACAAGGGCAAGCATTAGCAGACTTCATTGCTGAGTTTACTATGTCTGACGAACCAGATGGTCACAACGTCATGCCCCCCGTTCGATGGAAATTATACACTGATGGGGCATCAAATGACCGTTGCTCCGACGCGGGTGTAGTTCTCGTAACTCCGGAAAATCAATCGATTTGTTACGCTTTGAAGCTCAACTTCCTAGCTACAAATAACGAAGCAGAGTATGAAGCACTGATTGCTGGCTTGAAGTTCATCGGAGAACTCGGGATCAAATCAGTTGAAATCTTTTGTGACTCACAGTTGGTGGTTTACCAAGTGCGGGGAGATTACCAAGCAAAGGGACAGAAGCTTGCTCCGTACCTTGTTCTGGTTCAAGAACTTCTGTCGAATCTTGAGCGTTATGATATTTTGCATGTCCCGTGTGAACAGAATAAAGAAGCCGACTCGTTGGCTAAGTATGCGAGCACAGGCGATGCGCAGCAAATGGGATTGTATCCCGTTGAGGCCTTGCATGCCCCAAGCATAGACGAGATGAAAGTTGATCGTGTGTTGGAAACGGAAATCGAAAAGGAGTCGTGGATGACCCCATTCAAACTGTACCTGACGATTGGGGCTTTACCAGAAAAAAGGAGCGAAAGACGACAGGTCCTTCGAAAGGCCGCGCGATATGTGATGCAGGATGGATTGATGTATCGAAAAGGGTTCTCAGTCCCCTTATTATGGTGCATCGCTCATAATGAGACAAAGCGGGTCTTGAAAGAGGTTCACGAAGGGGAATGTGGCGACCATACTGGGGGCAAACGCTAGCAAAAAAGATCCTCCGCCAAGGATATTACTGGCCGACCGTAAATCGGGACGCTGCAGACTATGCAAGGAAATGTGACAAGTGTCAAAGATATGCGAAAATCCCGAGGACTCCATCAACGGAACTCACACAAATGGATAGTCCCTGGCCATTTGCAATCTGGGGAATCGACATAATCGGCTCTTTGCCTATATCCAAAGGTGGTGCGAAATACGCGATAGTTGCAGTCGACTATTTCACAAAATGGACTGAGGCAGAACCCTTGGCCACAATCACTTCTAAGAAGGTCATTAACTTCGTTGTACGAAACATTATATGCCGCTTTGGCCTCCCTCGCACCATCATTACGGACAACGGGACGCAATTTGAAAGCAGAGAGTTCAAAGAGTTCTGTTTAAAGTATGGCATCGAGAAGAAGTTCGCCGCCGTTGCACACCTAAAGGCTAACGGACAAGTCGAGGCCGTTAATAAAATAATCAAGTCCATACTGAAGAAGCGTCTGGAGAAAGTCGGAGGCAAGTGGGTAGATGAACTCCCGACAGCA
The DNA here is from genome assembly GCA_030737815.1 of Allium fistulosum. Classification (NCBI taxonomy): domain Eukaryota; kingdom Viridiplantae; phylum Streptophyta; class Magnoliopsida; order Asparagales; family Amaryllidaceae; genus Allium; species Allium fistulosum. The sequence goes on along the minus strand of CM060902.1, from coordinate 367,195,891 downwards.
TTATGGGCTTATAGAACCACCCACAAGTCCGCGACCGGCCACACTCCATTCGCCTTGGCGTACGGCTCGGAAGCTGTTATACCCGTGGAACTTGAATTTCCATCACACCGAGTGACATACTATGATCCCAAGACGAACCAGGACCTCTTGTTGGAATTGCTGGACTACATCGATGAAAAACGTGAAGAGGCCGAATTAAGGGCAGCAGCACATAGGCACCGAGTCAAGCGTTACTACGACGGCAGAGTCAGCCCAAGGATTTTTGATGTGGGTGATCTCATTTTGAAACGAGTTTTCCCAGTACCGTCGCGTATGAATCCCAGTTGGGAAGGTCCGTACGTCATCGAATGGAAGCTTGGAGAGGGAACATTCAAGTTAGCGACCGTTGATGGTGTGACACTCCCCCGAGCGTGGAACAGTGAACATTTGCGGCATTATTACATTTAGTATGTTTCTTTCCTGTTTTAGGCACAGTTATTTCCTATATGTTTTCATTCAGTCGTAACTTAGTTTCTTTTTAGCCATGTAATCGAGCAGTTTAGTTGTTTCTCATTAATAAAGGCTTGAAGCTGTATTTTCCATGAACTACTAATGTCTCTATACCTCATAGTCGGGTGGTGAATTACTAGAACTACATTATCCTGTACGATGTACGAACTCGTATAAACGATTTCAAACCTCCGAGTCCCCAGAGCACGGACCAAAGTACTCTAGGTCCCCGGAGCGCAGACTAGAGTATAAACGATTTCAAACCTCCGAATCCCTAGAGCGCGGACCGGAGTACTCTAAGTCCCCAGAGCGCGGACTAGAGTATAAACGATTTCAAATCTCTGAATCCCCAGAGCGTGGACCGGAGTACTCTAAGTCCCCGGAGCGCGGACTAGAGTATAAACGATTTCAAATCTCCGAATCCCCAGAGCATGGACCGGAGTACTCTAAGTCCCCGGAGCGTGGAATAGAGTATAAACGATTTCAAACCTTTGAATCCCCAGAGTGCGGACGGGAGTACTCTAAGTCCCCGGAGCGCGGACTAGAGTATAAACGATTTCAAATCTCCGAATCCCCAAAGCACGGACCGGAGTACTCTAAGTCCCCAGAGCGCGGACTAGAGTATAAGCGATTTCAAACCTCCGAATCCCCAGAGTGCGGACCGGAGTACTCTAAGTCCCCGGAGCGCGGACTAGAGTATAAACGATTTCAAATCTCCAAATCCCCAAAGCGCGGACCAGAGTACTCTAAGTCCCCGGAGCGCGGACTAGAGTATAAATGATTTCAAATCTCCGAATCCCCAGAGCGCGGACCGGAGTACTCTAAGTCCCCGTAGCGCGGACTAGAGTATAAAGGATTTCAAATCTCCGAATCCCCAGAGTGCGGACCGAAGTACTCTATGTCCCCGGAGCACGGACTAGAGTATAAACGATTTCAAACCTCCGAATCCCCAGAGTGCGGACCGAAGTACTCTATGTCCCCGGAGCACGGACTAAAGTATAAACGATTTCAAATCTTCGAATCCCTAGAGCGCGGACCGGAGTACTCTAAGTCCCCGGAGCGCGGACTAGAGTATAAAAGATTTCAAACCTCCGAATCCCCAGAGTGCGGACCGGAGTACTCTAAGTCCCCGGAGCGCGGACTAGAGTATAAACGATTTCAATCTCCGAGTCCCCAGAGCGCGGACCGGAGTACTCTAAGTCCCCGCAGCGCGGACTAGAGTATAAACGATTTCAAATCTCCGAATCCCCAGAGCACGGACCGGAGTACTCTAAGTCCCCGGAGCACGGACTAGAGTATAAACGATTTCAAATCTCTGAATCCCCAGAGCGTGGACCGGAGTACTCTAAGTCCCCGGAGCGTGGACTACAGTATAAACGATTTCAAACCTCCGAATCCCCAGAGTGCGGACCGGAGTACTCTAAGTCCTCGGAGCGCGGACTAGAGTATAAACGATTTCAAATCTCTGAATCCCCAGAGCGCGGACCGGAGTACTCTAAGTCCCCGGAGTGTGGACTAGAGTATAAACGATTTCAAACCTCCGAATCCCCAGAGTGCGGACCGAAGTACTCTATGTCCCCGGAGCACGGACTAGAGTATAAACGATTTCAAATCTCCGAATCCCTAGAGCGCGGACCGGAGTACTCTAAGTCCCCGGAGCGCGGACTAGAGTATAAACGATTTCAAACCTCCGAATCCCCAGAGTGCGGACCGGAGTACTCTAAGTCCCCGGAGCGCGGACTAGAGTATAAACGATTTCAATCTCCGAGTCCCCAGAGCGCAGTCCGGAGTACTCTAAGTCCCCGCAGCGCGGACTAGAGTATAAACGATTTCAAATCTCCGAATCCCCAGAGCACGCACCGGAGTACTCTAAGTCCCCGGAGCGCAGACTAGAGTATAAACGATTTCAAACCTCCGAATCCCCAGAGCGTGGACCGGAGTACTCTAACTCCCCGGAGCGTGGACTAGAGTATAAACGATTTCAAACCTCCGAATCCCCAAAGTGCGGACCGGAGTACTCTAAGTCCCCGGAGCGCGGACTAGAGTATAAACGATTTCAAATCTCCAAATCCCCAAAGCGCGGACCAGAGTACTCTAAGTCCCCGGAGCGCGGACTAGAGTATAAACGATTTCAAATCTCCGAATCCCCAGAGCGCGGACCGGAGTACTCTAAGTCCCCGGAGCGTGGACTAGAGTATAAACGATTTCAAACCTCCGAATCCCAGAGTGCGGACCGGAGTACTCTAAGTCCCCGGAGCGCGGACTAGAGTATAAACGATTTCAAATCTCCGAATCCCCAAAGCGCGGACCGGAGTACTCTAAGTCCTCGGAGCGCGGACTAGAGTATAAACGATTTCAAACCTCCGAATCCCCATAGTGCGGACCGGAGTACTCTAAGTCCCCGGAGCGTGGACTAGAGTATAAACGATTTCAATCTCCGAGTCCCCAGAGCGCGGACCGGAGTACTCTAAGTCCCCGGAGCGCGGACTAGAGTCTAAACGATTTCAATCTCCGAGTCCACTGAGTGCGGACCGGAGTACTCTAAGTCCCCGAAATGCGGACTAGAGTATCAACAATCTCTATCTCCGAATCCCCTGAATGCGGGTCAACATACTATAAGTCTTTGGAACGCGAATTTAGAAAAAAATTCTAAGTACTCAAGAAGTATCAAGTATGCAACTCATAAGTGCTTGAGTTTTGACCGCAGTTATTCAGAAAGCTAAAGAAAGAGTAAAAGTAAAAGAAACACTCGAACTGCTAAGGAAACTGAACTTTATTTAATAGTCCAAAATGAGGTTACACAATTATTCCTCCAAAACTTGGAGTCAAAACCCTACCTACATAAACTTCGGAAGCAAAAGATGAAAGTAGTTACAAGACCTAAGCACAATCTCGTTGAACGAGTTTAGCGTCTATTTCTTTGATTTCTTCTTCTTGTCTTCCTTTGTTGTTTCCGACGATTCCTCTCCCTCACGCTTCTTCTTGGATTTCTTGCTTGCTAAAGAAGCGGAATCAGGAGGGGGAGAAGGAACATTCAGCGGTTTGAATTTACCAGGGAGAATGATCTTCAAAGGTCTGTTCCGCGGGTCGGTGAGTTCTAGAATTTTAGGCTCGACTTTGATATCGACTTTCTTTTTCGCTTCTTCGGCGAGACGCTCTTTCATGCTCATCTTCGAGGTATGTTCAGAGGCGCCAGTGATTTCGATTTCATCACTCCCTTCGGCGGGAGATGAGGAATCAAGCTTATCATCATCTAGTGCCCTGATCACTTGAGCGTCAGGGCCAGGAGTTGCTCCCGCATGAGCAACCTTGCATGTTTTCTCTGCCTCTTCCTTGGTGTCATCGCTCCTCGGAGTTGGCTCGGCATCAGAGCAGCCTGCATGAAAACATAAAGAATGAACATTAGGATGAATAACCGCTACTAGAAAGTGACGGATCTTTTAGCTTCTAAAAGAAGAGTTTCCTACCGGGTTTTGGTTGGCTATCGGTTGCGCGTGGAGTCTTGCCCTCTAGAATAGGGGATAGCACATGAACACCGAGCCCGGGGTCTTCAGGATCATAGCCGGCATGCTGCTCGAATGGGTCGAGTGTTGGCCGACCAGCCGATTGAGCAGTAGGAGGAGCAGCAGCGTGAGGAGCTGTAGTCTTAGCCCTAGATGGACCAACCTCATCATTTTTCTCTTCTGGTAGGAGAGAACCTTTGCTATAAAGAGCCAAAGCTGCAGATAAGTCCGCTGGCTCGTTCCCTCTAAGAAATTCCTTCACTAGGGCATCCTCATCAACCTCCTCAGAGCCCGACTCGATTTTCCTGATCTTCACTAAAGTTTCCCATGCCTCAGTTAGGGATTCGAGATAGCCCTCGCCCAAGAATGTCAAGTCACGATGCATAAGGACGCGGGCGCCATACTCAGCAATCAACGGATCAAACATACACTTGACCTCTTCCCTACCGGCTTCTGCGGCCGCCTCGAGGCGAGAGTCAATCTCCTCTGCAGCTTTTCTTTTACCCTCCTCATGGGCTTCGTCCTTCATTTTTTCAACCCCAACAAGTTCGTCATCGAGCTTCGTTTTCAGGAGCCGAGTAGCAACGATTTCGTCACAATATCGTTGTGACTCTTCTTGAGCAGCTACTTTATCCTCTTTCTCCTTGGAGAGTAATTCTTTCAACTCTTTGACTTGTATGGCGAGCGCGTCCCTTTCCTTTTGGATAGAATCTTTTTCTAAGGCAAGGGCACCGCTACGCTGGACTGCTTCATCAAGTTCCTTCTTGTGAGCCATCTCTAAACGAGTGACTGCCTTAGCAGTATCTTTTGCGCTTTGCTCAACGGCTTCCAACTTCGACTTATACGAAGCGAGCTCTTCGTCTTGATGCTTGATGATATTCTTATCATAGCCTGCCTCCAATTTCAGACGATCAATCTCATATTGTCGCTCAACAGACACCTCTGAGATCTTTTCAACCAAGTGTACAAACGCGTCATGTTGAACATAGACGTCGTTGTTACAGGCAATGGCACTCTGCTTCACGTGCCCAGGGATATGATGAATAGCTTGGAGGAATTTTAGACCATCAAAGCAAATTTTTGGAAATTTGGCCTTAAGATCGACCATCTTTTCTGCTACAGTTGGGTCAACCGCAGGAGTAGGGGGAGGAGGCCTTGGAAGTTCTGCTCTTTTTCGTTGCTCCCGAATTTTCCTTGTACTCGACGAACCGGAGTGTTGTTCTCGAGGAGCATTGGGTTGGGACCCCTTCTGTGAAGACTTCTCTCTATCCTACTTGGTTGGAGGAAGAGGATCACGGGCCTGTGAAGATTGGGAATATGCCTTCTTACGATAAGACGAATCGCGGGGACGGTTGTCTCTATCTTTGTAATCATCTCTGTCCCTGCGTCTGCCCGAACCTGAATCTTGTCCGGGACGATGAAATATGGAAGAGCCGTGAAGGCGATCAAGTTCGTGAGAGCGCCCCATGTCACCTACAGGAAATAGAGATAACAACGAGTTAGGAAAAATCCGGGAAAAAAAAGAACTTGAAGTGTATGATGGAATGCGTATGTGCGTGTGTGTCCTAGTGTCCCCCCCCGACAGACCAATTCTTTTGTCTTTACTAATCGGAGTATTATCTCCCTGGACTGGGAGTTGAACTCCCGCATTGCCTCTAGCGGGCGAAGAAAACTTGAGTGCTTCAGGATCGTCAAACCCGTAATTAAGTATATCGTCGGGGATGGAAAGATTCGACAAACCCCTTAGAGAACTTTCCATGTGCTATGAGGAAGCCTCTTTCTCTAGCGGGATAAGCGTAACTTTTGAAGTTCCGCCAACTTTCTCCTTCCGTATCTTGTATTTTAACTTTTTCTTTCCCTTCGAAGGGGAGGATGACGTTTCAATATCATGAACTTCGACCGCCGGATTCTAAGCGGGACCCACATTCTCGCCTTGAGTCTCCGGGGCTTCGTCCTCTTTGTGCTCACCCTCTTCGTGCGCATCGGGAGTGTGACGTGATGACGATCCAGCTTGTTTTTTCCCTTTACCGGATGCTGGCTTGGGAATGGAGACGCCCTCCGGGAGGCTAATCCGACGACCAGGGGCTAGCAAGCCGAACCTCGACAATGATTCATTCAAAATGATGGTTCGGATGTCTCGTTCCTCGGCGGAAAGAGCTCTAATGGCCTCAACGGCCTCAGAATATCCTCGGCCCTCCGGACACGGGTTGATACCTGAAAAGATGAAACGAGGAGTTAGGAAAAGCATAACTCCAATTAAACACGAATGATGACTCAGCAAAGAGACTTACTGCCTTCAACCCATCTCCTCGCAAAACCAGGAGGGCAACGCACGTAGAACCATTCCTGTTTGTACAGGGCGAATTTACTGCATGCTCCTGTCAAGATTTGGCATTTGTGGTACGGCTCGAGGAACATGAAGGAAGGGCTATCTTTCCGTTTCTTGATCATATAAATGTATCTGATGTCGCCAGAAGTTGGAGGTCTAGAGAAGACGGCCATGAAGAGTAGATAGGTCCCATATAGAAACGCGTGACCGTTCGGATGCAGTTGCGACGGGGCAATGTCTATGTACTGCAACACGTCCCGAAGAAATAAATTGAATGGAGGCACGCTGCCCATCCAGCATATGAACTTGTTGCAGGTGGTATATCCGACTGGGGGCAGGTGAGGACGATCGTGTCGCGAAGGGACTAGCACATCGATGAAAGGAATCCCATGGATGGAACATATTCGTCGAAGTGCGGATTCATTGATCTTCAAAGCTTGTGAGTCGATCAGATTGTCTAAAAGAATTGTTGCCTCTAGGGCATCGGGTGCTAAGTTATGGGTAGGTGAAGTCGACAGATTTGAAGTATCAGCGACTTCTTGCCTTGATGACGGCCCAGGCCTATCAGATATAGTGGCGGAGCTAGACTTCTTAGACATCCCCAATGAATAATGTATCTGTCTAAGTACCTGTGAAAACTATACTTGAAAAATGTTCAGCCTTAGAATTAACAACACGAATATTCCCCCCATGTGGTGTGTGAACTAGTGCAAGCAATCGTGTAAAAGCGTTGAAAATTCGAAGGTCGCAAAGTTGTTGATATAAAACTGAGCGTCAAGTCATCGCCTTCGAAGACCGTCATCGCTGACCGTCCCCGGAAGCCTGCCTTTTGATGATTGCAATTCCAGATCCGGAAAACGTATGATAATCTATGTTCAGATTTATGTTAACTGAAGCTAGGAAGTCAGTGATCCAGGTCGGCGTCACATATGCTAGAATGCATGGGCCCTGTTTCTTGTTTTGCTATACGAGTATATATAATTAATAAGTGTTCAACATTTGCGGCTAGTCGGCTAAGTCATTGTTCGGCTAAGTCATTGTTCGACTAAGTCTTTGTTCGGCTAAGTCTTTGTTCGGCTAAGTCTTTTTTCGGCTAAGTCATTGTTCGGCTAAGTCTTTGTTCGGCTAAGTCATTGCTCAGCTAAGTCTTTGTTCGGCTAAGTCTTTGTTCGGCTAAGTTTTGGTTCGGCCTCGTTTTGTTCGGCATGTTTAGCCTAAGTATGGTATCGCGTTTGTGACTGTTCGGTTGAGACGACCATCGGCACGCTGTCCTTAACAGTGGCCTCATCTCTTCCTCCATCCACACCGAACCACGAGGGCATATCGTTCGGACAGTCGTGCCAGACCATACCGCTCGATGCCCCTAATCATCTCCTACTTCCTCCAATCTGGTCCGACATAAAACACTTATACCGAACCACAGTACGTCTACCAATGACTTCCTAGAAAACCCATCTCTATTCACTCTTCCTTCCACCCTCGTCGCGTGACTCTTTAGACACTTTAGTCAAGGCTCGATTTATCCCATCAATTAAGGGTGTTCGAGCGTAAAGACTATATTTAGTTGAAGGGATCGGTACCTAGTTGGTAAGGTGAAGATTTGGGAAGAGTCGGCGAATTGTATGTTGGCTGGTAGCTTCGGCAGGTGCAAGGCAGAGGTGTTAGAAGTGTGTAAAGGGAAAGAAGGAAGGAGGTGCTGGCTTTTATAGGGAAAACAGAAGAAGTCGAAAAGGCTACATTCGGTGGAACCGGTCAAAGACACATCGTTCGGCATCGGCGTGTAATGATGTCCGGCACTGAAGGATCGTTCGGTTACGAATGTCTTGTTCGGCATTTAGAACACGCTCGGCACGCACCTAAACAACTGGAATTCTCAAAAAGGCATCTCCGTTCGAGGTTAGTCAAGGATTTAAAACGAGACGAGAAGGTTACATGACTCAAAGCCTACCACGTTCGGTCACGTGATACACTTTGGGGGGCAAGTGTTTCCTGGAGATTTGACCAGGCAACTGAATGCTCGACATTGGGTAGTACTCGGCTTCCAGAACTACTCGGCATCTAATAGTACTCGGCTTCCAGGACTACTCGGCATCTAATAGTACTCGGCATCCAGAAGTACTCGGCTTCCAGGACTACTCGGCATCTAATAGCACTCGGCATCAGAAGGACTTGGCATCCAGGAGCACTCGGCATTCAGAAGGACTCGGCATCCAGGAGCACTCGACATCCAGGAGTACTCGGCATCCAGGGGTACTCGGCATCCAGGAGCATTCGACATCAGAAGGCGTTCGGCGTATACGACTGCTCGGCATGGCTGGATCGTTCGGCCAGAAAGCATTGTTCGGCCAGAGTTCGGCCAGAGAGCATCGTTCGGCCAGAGAGTATCGTTCGGCCAAAAGGATTGTTCGGCCAAAGGGATCGTTCGGCCAAGAAAGCATCGTTCGACCAGAAAGCACGTTTGGCCAGAGAGCATCGACCGACCAAAAGGATCGACCAGCCAAAAGGATCGTTCGACCAGGAGCATGTGGCTCGGCATCCAAGTGTTCAGCCTATTTGGTTCGGCATACGGCGACCACTCTATTTGGGCCAGGACGTTCGGCCGCCGAGCCCACCTGGGAAGTCAGCCCATCTTCGTCTATAAATAGAGGGGCAGGGTCGCAGTGAAAAGGGGCTTTTTTCTGAGGGAACACTGGGGAGACTCTGCCATTTTGGAGACTCGTCTTCTTTACTTAGCAACATCATTAAATCATTTGATCTACGAATTGTATTTGTAATCAATCATTAAGAAGATCAATAAAGTGCAAACTCAAAGTGGACGTAGGCAGTTACGCTGAACCACTATAAATCTGGTGTTCTTACTTTCTGCATTTAAATTAGCATTGTCTTCCTTGTTTAATTTATCTTCATCACTTGTATCTCTACTCAATCTTTTTCTACGAGGTTAGTGACCAATTTTGGTGCTAACATGTCGTACCTATGGAGTATTCTCTGGTAGCTCCAGTTTACGGGGTATTACGGTACTGTATAGACTATTGGCATACCTAAAAATGTGTTAAGGTGGAAAATGTAAAGCCTTAACGCTATTTTTAAATAGTATACTTTATTGTAAACATTATTATAATAGCGTATATTACTACATAGTAGATAGTTTAACGGATCCTTAGAGGATGGTTATCCCAAACATCCTTTGAGTTACTTGTATTTCAGTTGATATTTCACTTGAGTTGGATTTATTGATATAAGAATGTTAATCCTGACTCGAGTGTTTTGTGTTTTGCTTTACGCTCGGGTCAGACTGAGTGATACAACATTTGAGACTCACCTTTGGAGTTGGAGCTTCGCTTGGAGATCCAGCTATATCGATTCTTCTATCAATTATTCAATTGATTCCAGTGATGTATTCGGATCTTGTATTTGACTATTGTATTGAGATATCTATGTATTTGAGACATCTGTTGTATCTTACTTAACTCTGTTATATATATATAATAGCTTCGTGAAATACTATTCTTTTGTTTCCGCTGCATTATTTTATAATACTCTGTGTCTGTGATTCTGTGATTATTTATTTCCTGTATATGCTGAGTTTTTGCCAAATTTAAACTAACAATATGATATTTTGAGCAATTCAAATCCGACATGTATGGATGTGAATGGTTGAAAATTTCAGGATGTTACAGTTTTAAAAACAAAGTAATCCTTCTGAAACCATTTTCTTTGAAAGGTAGAAGGTGGCAACATGGGGTTTCAGCCCATTTGAAAGCATTAACTTAAAACAAAAGGCACAACCTCTTTCGAAACCATTCCTTCAAAACATTTTTACCCAGTCGAAAGTTAACCAAGTCGAAAGTAAAAGCAAAGCATGTGCATTTTCATTTAAAAACAAAGTAAGGCTTCAACCCCTTCGGAACCCGATGTTTCAGCTACATACCTTCCGCTTATGTTCAATTCGCTGTGTACCAAGTCTTTGATACTATGCACATTGATTTCGATGGTGATGAAGGCGGAATTACTTAGTCGAAAGCTAGGTGCCGAAAGTGGTGAAACATGTAAAAAGCATGTTTAAACCGATTTTTAACTTTTTAAAGCTATTCTTTTCCACTAACCCGCCTTGTTTGTCCAAACATGTTTGGTTGCTAATTTCTTCTAAAAATATTGCCGAAATTTCTGAAATGAACAATTTAAATTATTTACAAAATACCCATTCTTCTTTTATAAATATATAAAACATTTAAGTCCCATACCTCAAATAATTTTATATACTTATTAAAACAATTAGGAAAAATCTATAAAAATTCCCATAAATAATTTTTCATATGTTTTCCAACATATATTAATTTCTGACCCAAAATCATCATAAACTAGCCATAATTAATTTAAACCCAAAATAACTATTTTCTTCACTATAAAATTCATAATAATTCCACATCAATTCAGAAAATTATGAAATTTGAAACCCATTTCCAAATTATCATTTATGACCTTATTAGAAAATTACAAGGCCTTTGGATGTAATTTGATAGGTTTTCAATCCAAATCATGTCATAAAATCAATATAAATAAGCATAATTCATCAACAAGCATATATGCCTAATTATCATTCAAAACCTGGCAATACACTTTGCAAAACCATTTGGGTCTAATCTTAGAAACCGAAAACATCAAAATATGAGATGTAACATATTACTCACCTTTAGCTTTGTTGTTAAGGAGTTGAGATTTGATCTTGGAATGAATTTCAATTAAGCTTTTCCTCTTGATTTAGCTTTTCTTCCCCTTACTCTTCTTTAATGGTGGCCGACCTCAAGATTTAGTGTTTTAGATTGTGAACATGAAAAATGTTATGGTATGAAGGGTTTAGGGTATAAGAATATAGCTTATTCCTATATTGCTCTGTATCTAATTTCCCTCTCATATTTCATTTTAAATCCATTTATTTCATTACTTAACTAGGCACAGCTACCCCTTATTTATTCATATCTCAATCCTTTGACCATTTAATCTTTATATTATTCTATTTAATTTAGCTAATTAAATCTCCTGAATAATGTTATCTAAAATTAGGGGTGTTACAGACTACCCTCCTTAAAGAATTTCATCCTCGATGTTACGATAATGTACTCAACAAAATCAATCATAAAGGTAAAACATACCATGAAACAAGACAGGATAAGTATCTCAAATCCTACTCTCAGTTTTCCAAGTATAGTCTCTCTCGTCATCACCCCATTGAATTTTAACTAATCCGACTGTCTTGTTCCTTAGCCTCTTCTCATCTCTCGCGACTAGACGAACTGGCTTTTTGACTATAGTCAAATTCGGTACCACTACTAAGTCGTCTAACACAGTCGGTGCTATAGTAGTCTCGGGGTCTCTAACACACTTTCTCAAATGAGAAATATGAAAAACATCGTGGACTCCTGCTAAACTGTTTGGTAACTCTACTTTATACGCGAGTTTCCCGATCCTTTCTATAATAGGAAACGGTCCTACAAATCTCGGTGCCAACTTCCTTGATTTCCCGAATCTAATTACACCTTTCATCAACGATACCTTAATGAAAACATGATCTCCAACAGAGAACTCTGAGTCTTTCCGTCTTTTATCAGCATAACTTTTCTACCTAGACTGAGCTTCTTTCATCCTATCTTGAATCAACTCAATCTTCTCTACAGCTTCTCTAACTAAATCTAGACCAAGAACAAACCTATCCTCAGTCTATAGCCAACAACCTGAAGATTTGCATGGCCTTCCATACAAAGCTTCAAACGGTTCCATACCTATACTAGCCTGATAAATGTTATTATATGAAAACTCGACTAAATGTTGATGGTCTTCCCATGATACTCCAAAATCTAGCACACAAGCTCGTAACAAATCTTCAAAGACTTAGTTAACCCTTTTCGTTTGCCCATCAGTCTGTGAATGGTAAGCGGTACTCATCTTGAGCTTGGTACCTAAGGTATTCTGTAGACACTTCCTGAACTCACTAGCAAATAAGGAATCTTTATCCGGGTTATTGACCCTACAGGATCCAATAGAAGACGGAATAAGATGATGAAATCAGAATTGCTCGGAAATCACATTACTAAAGCATCGATTGAATTTGATCAAACCAAAGGACCAAAGTCCGTTCAGTCCAACCAACAGCTAAGCATAACCAGCTAGAAGATCGTCATCGAAACGGAGCAACATGCAATGAGACTATGCGGACAATGATGATACAAGACCATAAAAGCATTCCAAACTTCAAACTCCAAAAATAATCCAAGTACTTGGATCACCAACGATCCATACTCTATGGATCGCCAGCGATCCATGCAACATGATGGTTCACTATGACACATGGAAGCAAAGAGGCCAAAAGAGGCAATGAAAGAAAATATGCTAAGTGTATGGATCGCTAGCGATCTATACACCATGGATTGCCAGCGATCCATACTTGTCCATGGGTCCTCAACGAGCTAGCTAGGCAAAGAAATGAGTTAGGAGCTAAGCAATTAGCTCGTGGACGAGCTAAGTCTATGGATCGCTAGCGATCCATGGACCATGGATCGCTAGCGATCTGTGGTTTTGGCTCAAGCCGCAAGCTAAACTCCTTAGGTTGTCCTGTGTACATGTTCAAGTGACTAACAAGCGGGTTTGGTCCAGAGGCTCTCCGATCTCTATAAGTACCGTCCTGCCCGTGGCATAAACAAGGGCTTCTTGGATTGGTTGCTGAAGCTCTGCTGGAAACTTTCTTCACTCTCAACCTCCCTCACAGCAATCTCCAAAGGGATTCACTGTGATTCTCCAGTGGATTCTAACTCTGGGGATCCAACCTAGCGAAGGATAATCAAAAGCCTTGTAATCAAACACTACGTGTAATAGCAATATGTCATAATAAAACTATAAAGTGGACGCAGGCGTCGTTAACAGCCGAACCACTATAAATATTCCTTGTCTTCTTTTACTCTCTTTTTCTATACCTATTATCTGTGTTATTGCTCTGTCAGAACAGGGCTGGTGCTTTCATACTCAAACCAGGGTATTGATTCATTTTTTGGATTAACATTTTGGTGCTTTCACTAAGAGCTCCAACTCAGGGTTCAGATCTAGCTATCTACATTGGATCCCATATGTCCAGAAGTTAGATCCTTAATATTTGCTTGAAAAATCCACTCTTTGGAATCAATGGCACCTGGAAGAAGAAAAACCGCCTCCGGAAGATCCATAGGGGCGGTAATAGCTAGAGAAAATGTTAATCCCCAACAACCTGAAGTAAATGGCACTAACTTGGGAAATAAAGCGCCAACATCCTCCAGCCAGCACGAAGTTGTCACCAGAGATGAGTTGAATAAGATGGTTAATGAGATCAACCAAAAATGGAAAGTAGGCAAAAAGCTGTAATGGATAAGCTTAACACTCTCTTAACCTTACAGTCAAACCATGCTCCAAGGACTATGTCTGAACCCACGGCTGCTATAGAACATGAGAATTCCTCTGTTTTTGGTCTAAATAGAAGAAATGGAAAACAACCACAAAAAAGGGTGACAACAGGACTTAACTTGGATGGAAAGGCAAGTAGTTCATTCGCTACAAGGCAACCAATTCTGAACTTGAATCAGGGGCCAAGACCCCGCAAGAAGATATAACTATAGACCTCTCCGATTAAGAAGATGGAGAGCAAGACCATCAATTGGAAGAGAATGTAAAGGCATTCGATGATGCTAGGAACGTATAAACTGCCCCGATCAGGCCAACTGCAAGCCAATGGGGTCTCGTAGGAGTGGCTCTCCCGAAGACAGGAGAGCCTAGGCTTCAGCCCACGTGCCAATATTGTTTGCAAAGCCAAACACTTGGTGTAGTGACTGATCGTCGTCTCCAGGATTACCGGACATCAGAGGCATACATAGCAGGCATAGTCAAATGGTTGATGGACAAGAGTAAAAACCGAAGAGATAATGAATGGGGATCCGCTCTAAGTCGGACTCCCTTTACTGATGAAATATTGAATGAAAAATATCCAAAAAAATTCACAATGCCAACTATCCCATCCTATAACGGACGAAGGACCCAAGACCCCATCTATACAAGTATAGCTGGTATATGGACAGAGCCAACGCTCCAAAGGCTATTCGTTACCGATGTTTCCCTATCTTTCTAGAAGGAGTTGCGTCTATGTGGTTCACCAGACTTCCCCCGAGATCTATCTCCACCTTTGACCAATTAGCCATGAAGTTCCTTGACTAATTCAAGCTCCATACCGTGCAACTAAAAGATGTCATGTCCCTATCCAGATTATTCCAGGGACGCAACGAGTTGCTAAAATGTTTCATGAACCGGTTCAATACCGCGGTGACGGAAGTAAGTAATCCCAATAAGGACATGGTTTTCATGGCGTTAGTCCATGCCATTCACCCGAAGACTGAATTTGGAAAATGGATTAAAATAAAGCAGCCTACCACAAGGAACGACTTCAATCGTAAAGCGAGTCAGTACTTAATGTTGGAGGAAATACAAGAGCTAGAAGGAAAGTCAACTGGTGTGCAACCAACGAGCATCAAACAGAGCGATGTGGCAATAAATCAGAACGCACATGATTCTCGAACTGCTCGAGGAGTCACCAGGAAAGATGGGAACCAAAAGAGGAAAAATCAAAACTCAAATAAAAGAAATAGCAATGGCTGCAACAAAAGGTTTAAAGAGTTCAGATAGGAAGATCATACCCCTCTAAATGACACTTCGAAAAATATTTATCTCGCAACACGAGAAACTAAAGAATACAAGAAACCGCTTGGGACGGAGGCAACTGAGCAACAGAAGTGCTCAGGGAAATTCTACCGCTTCCACGAAACACTTGGCCACAATACGAATGAGTGCTACCACCTAAAGAAACTCATTGAAGAGTTAATCCGGGATAATGAACTCCAGCAGTACGTGAGAAAGCCACAAAATCCCAATCAACCTGCGGCTCCTCGGCCTCCTAGAGGATGAAGAAATCAAGTTGGAACCAGTGACGAAGGGTTGAAACAAACAGACCAAAGGCTTATTATTGGAACAGTATCTGGCGGACCATACCCTGCGCAAAGGAGTTAGGGAGAAATGGAATGGTACACGAGTTCATTGAAGCATGCTTCGAAAGACTCATGTCTCACAATAGATGATGAAACTTTGGTCAACCTGCAAAAGGTTTTGAGTTACAATATAGTGTTTCGAAATCGGGACACCGAATTGTCGGAGCTCAACTCTCGATCCAATGGTAGTGACAAAAGGAGTCGGACCCGCTGTAGTTCGACGAGTGTTGGTTGATAGTGGTAGTTCTGTTAATATGCTTTTCAAGAGTACTTTTGACTAGATGAAAATCGGCATGAAAAGCATGTTTGCATGCCAAACAAAGATCCAAGGGTTCACTGGCGATCCCAAGCAACCTGTGGGAACAATTGACCTGCCAGTGGAGCTTGGAGGGCGATCGAAGAGTCACCCTCATTCAGACTTTTGTAATTGTGGATGAAATGTCAGCATATAACGTCTTCTTGGGGCGGCCCGCTCTAGCAGACTTTAAAATAGCTCTGGCCCAATGGTGTCTAACCATGAAGTTCCCTAATGCAAATGGAATCAGAGTGGTGAAAGGAGATATGTGTGCTACCAAAGAATGTTACATTGTAGAATTACGAGAATCCAAAAGAAAGAAAAAAGGGAAGGACATGGGGAGAACTCTCCACAACCGTGAACCCTTAAAATAGCAACTACAGAGCTGCCCAGGCTTGGGGACCATAGCCGATTCGACAAGCTTTGGACCCTAGAGAGACAAGCTCAGGGGAGGAACGGGCGGCGCCGACAGAATTGACGGTGTCCATCCCTATCGACATGGACGAACCAACTAAAGTTTTGAAAATCGGATCGCACCTTGGAAACAAGAAGCATATGGAGCTTACTAAATTTCTCCATGCCAACTTAGATGTGTTCGAATGGATGCATTCTGTTATGTGCGGGGTGTCTCCAGAAATTGCATGTCACGCGCTCAACATAGACCCCAAGTTCATAGCAGTAAAGCAAAAAAGGCACAGCCTAGGTCTCGAACGATCCAAGGCGCTAAGAGAAGAAGTGGACAAGTTAATGGCCAACGGTTTTATCCGTGATGCAACCTTTCTGGAGTGGGTATCTAATCCGGTCTTAGTCAAAAAGTCCAATAGGAAGTGACAAACCTGTATCGACTACTCGGACTTAAACAAAGCTTTCCCAAAAGATAGCTTCCTCTCCCTAGAATAGACAAACTTATGGACGGAAAAGCAGGACACGAGCTGCTATCATTCATGGACGCATACTCTGGGTATAACCAAATCTCGATGCATGAACCGATCAGGAAAACACCAGCTTCATCACTGACCTGGTTCTATACTACTACAGAGTAATGCCATTTGGTTTGAAGAATGCAGGGGCAATTTTTCAAAGGTTGGTAAATACCATGTTCAAGCGTCAGATCGGGAAAACAATGGAGGTTTATGTGGACGACATGCTAGTCAAATCGCAAGCAGCTGTTAACCACCTGCATAACATCGCTGAAATGTTCTAAATACTCTGAAAGTACGGAGTGAAACTCAATCCACTCAAATGTCACTTTCGAAGTGGCCTCCGAGAAATTCCTAGGATTCATCATAAGTGCCAGGCGCATTGAAGCAAATCCTAAACAAATAATGACATTACGAGAAGTCCAAGCTCCAAAGAATAAGAAGGAACTGCAAAGTTTGAATGGAAAGGTTGCAATGCTAAGTCGATTTATCTCGAAAGCCACATACAAGTGTATACCATTCTTCGATGCACTGAAGAAAGGAAAGAACTTCGAATGGAGTGAAGCTTGTCAAACAGCATTCGAAGAACTGCTGCAGCACATAGAGGCTCCGCCAATCCCATCAAAGCCCGTGGATGGAGAAGACCTGTTCATTTACTTAGCGATCTCACCCCATGCATTGAGCGCCGCTCTGGTGCGTGAAGAAGCAAAAATCCAACAACTCGTGTATTACATTGGCAAGGTTTATTGGAGCAGAAAAAACTACCCAAAACTAGAAAAGCTAGCATATTGCCTCTTGATCGCATCTAGGAAGTTACTGTCTTACTTTCAGGCTCATCCAATTAAAGTGTTGACTGACTAGCCCCTGAAACAAGTGTTATACCGACCAGAAACTTTCGGACGACTACTCAAGTGGAATATAGAATTGAGTCAATATGATATCACATACCACCCAAAGAAAGCCATCAATGAGCAAGCGTTAGCTGACTTCATCACCGAATTTACTATACGAGATGAGGAGAAAGAAGTTCAGTTGGAAGTTGACACACAATGGAAGCTCTTTGTCGACGGCGCATTTAACAACCACTATTCGAGAGGAGAAGTAGTGCTTGAAACCCCCGAAGGGCGAGCCATTAGCTATGCTTTGCACTTGGAATTCCTTGCTATAAACTACGAAGTGGAATACGAAGCACTGGTTGTTGGACTGAAAGTTGTGAAGGAACTCAAGATAAAATCTATTCACATATACATCGACTCCCAACTGGTCGTCTGTTAAGTAAAAGGGGAGTACCAGGACCGTGGGGAGAATCTTGCCCCATACCTATCCAAAGTACAAGAACTGCTAAACGACATCGAACACTACACTATAACTCACATTCCACAGGAGCAAAACACCAAGGCATATTATTTAGCTAAACTGGCGAGTTTTGGAGAAGCTCAGTCATTGGGGCTAGTCCCAGTTGAGACTCTAACCAACCCAAGCATAGACGAAATGGACGTCGACTGGATCCTTGAGACCACTGTCGAACCAGATACGTGGATGACACCAATAAAGGAATATTTACTTGCAGGGACTCTTCCAACAGACTGGAATCAACGGAAGAAGCTTCTTCGAAAAGCCCCCGATTCATGATACAAGATGGAACACTCTAGCGAAGGGGATTCTCGACCCCCTCCTTAGGTCTGTGTTTGATGACGAAACCCGACGAATCCTGAAGGAAGTGCACAAAGGCGAATGCGGAGATCACATTGGAGGGCAAACCCTTGCGAAGAATGTCCTTCGGTACAGATACTTCTGGTCAACAATAAGCCGCGATGCTGTAGACTATGCTAGTAGATGTGATCGCTACCAAAGATTCAACAAAATTAAAAGAACTCCTTCAACGAAGTTAACGTAGATGGTCAGCCTATGGCCATTTGCAATATAAGGAATAGAGTTGATTGGCGTCCTACCGATAGAAAAAGGAGGAGCTAAATATGCTATAGTTTCTGTAGATTATTTCACAAAATGGGCCAAAGCGGAACCGCTGGCCACCATAACCACAAAGAAAGTCATTAATTTTGTTACTAAAAACATTATTTTAGGTTTGGTGTGCCACAGAAAATTATCACTGGCAATGGAACTCAATTCGAGAGTGTCGAGTTCAAAGACTTCTACAAACGCTTCCGAATTGAAAAGAGCTTTTCTACGGTGGCTCATCCATAAGCAAACGGGCAGGTGGAAGCAATAAACAAGATCATCAAATCTACTATCAAAAAGCGACTAACTAAAGCCAGGGGAAACTGAGATGATGAACTTCCACTCGCACTATGGGCTTACCGAACCTCCCACAAAGCGGCAATCGGCTACACTCCATTCGCTCTGGTGTACGGCTCAGAAGCAATGATTCCTGTTGAATTGGAAGTCCCCTCGCACCGGTGGAAAAATTTCAACCAAAAGCAAAATGAGCAGCACCTACTTGAATCACTAGGTATGATCGAAGAAAAAAGAGAAGAAGCCGAGTTGAGAACCGCCGCCCACCAAAAAATGATAGCACGTCACTTCAACTCCAAAGTTCCTAACCAAACCTTCGAAGTGGGAGATCTTGTGCTCAAACGAGTCTACCCCGTTTCGAGGGCCTACAGACCAAACTGGGAAGGACCATATGTCATCAATCAAAAACTAAGAGACAGAACTTTCAAATAAACAACCGTCGACGGAATGCAGATTCCCAGGGCATGGAATAGCGAATCACTCTGTCGTTACATTATTTAAAAACTACATTATATACTCTCCAGTTTTCAGCAAATAAGCCATCCCAGAATGCCGGGGGCATTGTAAATAGGCAAAATGTCTATCATGCTTTCCTTAATAAAATTTGATTAGCTCTATGAATCGACAAAACTGTGTTCATAATAACTACCCCCTGGATCGACGAAAGCAAATCAGCTCAAACCGCTAGATCGGTAGAACCCGATTCTTGCCTTCTAAAAACCAATGTTGCTCCGGCAACATCGAGAAGGCCCAAAAATACACTCCTCACGTTGTCCAAAGATAAGCAACGCCGAGGAGTACTAAAACTGCGCACTCTATAAGCTACGCCACTAACTATGGAAAATTCAAACTCCTCATGTTGCCCAAAGATAGGTAACATCGAGGAGTATGAAAAGCAATGCATTTCATAAGCTCCGCCAAAACATACACTCCTCATGTTGCCCAAAGATAGGTAACACCGAGGAGTACCAAAGCCGCGCACTCCATAAGCCGCTCCACCAACTCTCAAAAATTCAAACTCCTCATGTTTCCTGAAGATAGGCAACATCGAGGAGTACAGAAAGCTGCATATTTCATAAGCTGCGCCAAAACATACACTCCTCATGTTGCCCGAAGATAGGCAACACCGAGGAGTACAAAGTCGCGCACTCCATAAGCCGCGCCACCAACTCTCGAAAATTCAAACTCCTCATGTTGCCCGAAGATAGGCAACATCAAGGAGTACGAAAAGCGACGCATTTCATAAGCCGTGCCAAAACATACGCTCCTCACATTGCTCAAAGATAGGCAACGTCGAGGAGTACCAAAAGCCACGCACTTCATAAGCCGCACACTAAATTCCAAAATACCAACTCCTCACGTCGTCCGAAGATGGGCAACACCGAGGAGTATGAAAAATTGTTCATTGACTCTTAAAACTTAAACTCCTAACGTTGATCGAAGATAGGCAGCATCTGGGAGCATTAAAACTGTTTCGGACTGGCGGACCATATCAATCCCGAAAACCGCGCATCTCATAAGCAACCCCAACTACTTCTATAATCGGGAATAATGGGAAAAACTCCAACAAAATTGGAATGATACAAACCAAAAAAAAAAGTTTCAACTGACCATACTTAATGTTTAAAATCGCCCTCAGTTAACCCGTCCAATGTGCTCCTTTCAAACACGCATATATTGCATACTTACCAGAATATTACAAGAAACTTGGATTATGAGCCAAAGTTGCAAAACTTCCCAAAAAAGGAAAATCAAGCTGCGACTTAGCCAAATTTCAAGTTTAATATGAAAATTGTCTAAACTATAAGTTACCGGCTATTTGAATTAACAACCCTATGAATTGGGGGGCATACACCGGTACTTAAATAAAAACAACCGGAAATAATAAGTTCACAAGTTATGTTGCTCCAAACAAAGAATTGTTGCTCCAAATAAAATAAATTTGGCGACAATTATGAAAATTGGATAAGTGTAAAAAAAAACACAAGCGCACAGAACACATATGAATAGACAGATAAGAGTACAGTCAAAATATCAATGTATTACTTATCATTTTCTTTATACAGGGTCAAAATTTTGGGGCCGTACCCACACAACATCGGCCAACAAAAAATACAAACTCCACTGCCAGAAACACTAAGTGCAGACTCTGCACTTGAACAAACTGACTCAAAAAGAGCCAAAATCAAATCGGTCTACACAGAAGCTCCTCAACGCTTCCTTCCACCGCTCCCCTTTCCATCCTTTGTTGGTAGCTTCTGCTTATTATCGGGAGTGGTGTCGCTGCCAATAATATTAACAAACTCCTTAGTGGCAACGTCCTCCTCCTGCTCCGCAGCCTTCTCAGAAGATTCTCCATTTTCTTTGAGCTTCCTTGATTTGTGGGAGCTCTTCGAGGCTTTGATCGCTTCGACCTTCTCCTTCTTGATAGCGACTAGTTCGCGTTGAGTCTTACGAGGCTGCTCCGTCTGAACTTCCTGCTCCTTGATTTCTGCCATTTTTACGTCGCCTTCCAAAGACACAGAAGAGTCATCCAGACCATGAAGTGTGGCTATCTTTTCGAACTCTGGCTATAGCTGCGAGCCAGACACGGACATGGAAATAGGAACAGAGACGAGCATGGAGGCTATAGAAATAGCAACGGGTCTGAGCGTTGAGGAAGCTGGCACATCAACCGGAAAGGTTGACGAACCTATAAGATCAAAAATGAAAGCATTGAATTCTTCCTGCTCTAGCGGCGTAAGTTGGAAGCTCCCAAACTCGGAAGAAGCAAGAACATTACTTGCACCGGAGGAATGGTCGAGAATGTCGACTTCATACTCAGCACCTCCGCCTTCTTTCGATGGTTCCACTACCTGAGGAAATGTCTCAAGCTTTGAACTTGTTGGCAGGTCGTGGTGCTACTCTGATGGTTTGCCAATGCTAGAAATAAAAGGCTTAGTGAGCGCTTCAGCGGCAGCTGTCAAGGCAGCATCGGTGGCTTCTTTCTCTCTTTCGACTTGTAGAATTTCTTGGCCCTAGAGCAACGCCTTTTTGAGTCTTCATTAAGGTAGGAGCCCTCCAACTCCCGCTTGGTGTAGACGTCGTCGTTGTTAGAAAGTGGTACAAGATTTCTTCCCAGACAAAAACGAGAGTGCATGGGAATTTCGGACCCAAGTAGCTGAGGCTCCCCTGGTGCAACAGGGAGTTAACATAGAAATTCAAGAAGGTCGCATCCAGCTTTTCCATCTTTCTTCCAAAAGCATTTTGAAGCTCTAGGTAATCCGCTCTAACGGCGGCCTTCTCAACGTCAACAGTAGAATTATTGGCACTGAGCTGCGCGACCTGAGCCTGTAACCTGGCAATTGTCAGCCTGGTCGGCAATAGTCTTATTGTGCCCCTTAATGATAAGTTCATGGTCGGTAATATTTTTCCTTTAGGCCTCAATGGTCGCGTTGCAAGCTGCCACCTCCTCCTTAAACTTGGCCTCTTCTGCATGATTTTTCTTGATTTTGTCCCTGTGGACGATCTAGATTCTCGCTTGTGCCTCTTTCACTTCCTTTAGCAGGCTGGTGTTCTTTCTACTCTCGCAAAGTGCTGCTTCCTTCTCTTCCTCCAACTATTTAATCTTGGCATCACAGTTTGCTAATGCGCTACTGAAGTCATCCTTCTCTGACTCAAAAGAGAGGATCTCCTGATAATTATTACGATTCGTATCTGCCAGTTGTTTACACAATCTCTTCCATCCTTCGGCTAATCTAAGTCACTTTGAATAGCCTAAAGGTGTGGCATGTATGAATCTTTGCAAACCGGGGGCAGTAATAATGGAAGATGGCAGGATGTAAGTTGAAGGTGGAATAGGGGAAGAAGTAACGAGAATTTCTTGGCCCATTGAAGAGTGTGTTGGAGCAAAAGCTTGCTGCTTTGAAGAATGGGGACGGTGATCGAACTTTGATCTATTCGATGGCTCCTCACTCTCATCAAAAGACCTCCGCTTCTCATACCCGCCTTATTATGATCGACTTCAATCTCTTTCCTCTTGGTGACGGGTTTCGACTTCCAAAACCTTTTTTCTCCTGTACACTTCCTTTGTCTCTCGGGGCTGATGACGGCCGGAAGAACACATAGACTAGCGCTGGGAGTCAGTGAATTCCTCAAAGTCATCATAGAGGCCATGTCCTCTCGTCATACCAGGCACGAAGCATAAATAAAAGGTTTTACAAGCATAAAATGGAAAAGGAAAGAATTTAATAAAGTAAGTGTAATCCTAGTGAGATGTGTAGTGTGTTTCGGGGGAAGACCTAAAGCGTCACCACGAACCGGATCATGCGCCCATCGTAGGTGGGATCGAACTAACTTCGGCCATCTTAGGCAGAATCGGGCTAACTTCGGGAACCATACTGCTCGAGTGTGGAGGCACCTCCCCAAATTTAAAATCTTCCCTCATAAGTGCGTCGAAATCGATGTAAACGTCACTTAAATCTCCAAAATCCGATCCAGCATCTTTACTTAGAGAATCTTGACGCCCTCCGATCCCTGGGGCTTTGTCTGTATCTCTCGTATTTGGAAGGGGTGAGCTCGGAAGGACGGGGCTCATTCCTGGAGTTTCATCGCACGATTCCGAATCTCGATCATCGGATCCTGCGTAGAAGTCATCACTTGAAGTGGACTCATTGCTACTACTCTTGAGTTTCCCTCTTCGTTTTCTAAGTCCAATGCGGCCTTGCCTTCCCTTTGCTTGAACTCCTCCTCTCCTTCTTCCAGGATCTAAGGCATTCTAACCGGGCCACTAAATCCAGTCGCAGTAGCATCTCGTCCTTTGCGGGCCTCCTCGGTTGATTCTCGGGACAAGCCCTCTCTCTCTTAAGAGGCACCTTCTTCAAAATCGCAGGAAGAAGTGCGAACCCTGGATCGAGCAGGAGAGGGGACCTCAACATGAACAGCGGATCTATTCGGATACTATAATCCATATCGGTGCAAGTTTTCATCGGTCAGCAAAACTTTGACGGATCTCTCCTTGGCATCAATAGCCCTTAGAGTCCAAAAAACTTCATCAAGAGGCACATCCATGTTTGGCCTTGGAATAACTGCAAGAAGTATACGGCTTGTTAGAAAATCCATAGCAACACGTAGGAACTTGATAAGTATGAACAGGAGCTTACCCCCTGTCATCCAAAGACGGTTAAACCCCTCGGGGCACGTAACGAAGAAATATTGCATCTTGAACTAGGACAAGTTGCTCTGCAAATGTAAAACGATTTCCCTATTCCTCTGAGCTTTAGTTACGATCAAGGATGGACATTCATCCCTCCTTTTGAATGATAAAAAGTACGGCAACTCTTCAAAGCTAGGAGCACAGTTGAACATCTGGATGAAACGAACATGCAAGCAAGTCAAGATGGCATAGCCGTTGGGATGAAACTAGAATTGGACAATGCCTATGTTTGAAAGAGTCTCCCACAAAAAGTTTTTAAAAGGAGGCACGGCTCCATTCGGGCACATATACTGATGGCAAGCAGTATATCCCGAGGGAGGCATGTGAGCAAACTCATTCTTCTCCAGTAGACGTACATCCTCCTCTGGTATACCATGATGTACACAGATATTGTGCAGAACTTTAGTGGAAACCACCGAAGAAGCTCTTTTTGGAAGGTTGAGTAGAACTCTAAAGTTGGGAGGCGTTTGATCCAAGACCAGACCAACTGATCAAATTCTGCCTGTGAAATGGTAGGAGAAAGGGCGACGGATGACGACTCGGCCGCCGAAAGTGCCGGACTTCCTCCACTCGATTTACGGTGCGAAGATGGGTGCTTCATTCTAAAACAATAAAGCTCGCATTCAAAATGGTCAGGTGATTTTATTCTAAATTAATAATTTCCTCTTACAACACTTAAATTCCGGAGAGATATCGATTCGTGCCCACGCAATGGACTTCAAGTGTGTACTGGGGCAAGTGTATCGTGCTGTCTATAGGGGGTGAGCTCTGTATCCAAAACACTACAAACGCTCTATCCCGTGTAGATAGTTCGCTCGCAGTGGAAAAGGAAAAGAGTTTTCTGCATCGTTCTCATTTTTTTTACTTTTTGTACACTTACCCGTTATCGATCAACGATCGATAACGGATCTGTTGTCCGAAGTGACACGGAAAACTCTTCTCACTACAGGGACATCGAGCGTGCAACAAGCAAGCAAGATAAGTCCAAATCCTCTGAAAGAGTCGAGACTAATTAGCGATGTGTCGTGCAGTATCAGTTACGGAACATGGCAAAAGTCAATTCTAGCCTAATGGACGAAGATAGCAAAACGTGTAAAGCACTGGGCTAAGGCCCGAATGTTGTTCCAGGAGAAACTCAAGTCTCAATTTACTATCTTTCTCCATTAGACCATAATCAACTCAAACTTCTCACGATCAACATCACAAATGTGACCTAGCCAACAAATTGTTAAAGAACACTATGATAGCAGACCCACCTTGGATTAAAGTCCAAACATGAAATTGGTCAAAGACTTAAATCCGTAATCCAAACACCAGCTAGTGGCAAGTTAGGAATCAGGTCGGCAATGATCTAATGATGGGCCGGGGGCGATTCAAGGTGCAAGCTAGCTAGGGTTTCGGTCAGAGATGAATTGAGGAGACAGTAACGTTCCGACGATGGTGGCACAAAAGTAAATCGCGGCGGGAAGCTTGGACAAGAATGGATCTCAGAAAGCATAGGATCGAGTCGAGCAAGCTAGGTCAAATCTTAGGAAACCTTTAGATCGCACGAGGAAGTAATTTGGGTCGTGTAAAAGTGAATAAGAAGCCGACTCGAATGGATATATAGGCAACTGAAAAAAGAAAAAAGGAAAAAAATTTCTAAGTGCTCGGGTCGCCAGCGATCCATCAGCTATGGATCGCCAGCTATCCATCCATCAGCTATGGATCGCTAGCGATCCATGGAATCACCCATTGTCGACTCCAAATTTGCACCATGACATCCTCATACCGCTTCAAGGAATACTGAGAGACTATGAAGAGAAGTTTGATCTGTTATGACAAGCAGTAGCATAAGAGACCAAAACTAAGCTATCAGTTGTTTGACCTACTACGTACCCGCAAAACCCCAATACGATTACTTGGAATTCGATAAGCAGATATTAAAAGCGATAACTTCCAGAGCACGCCTTGTCTCCAACGAAGATGTACTCTGGGGGGGCAAATTTTATCTGGGTTTTTGACCTAGCAGGATCCAATAGAAGATGGAATAAGTTGATGAAACCAGAATGGCTCGGAACTCATATTACTAAAGCATCGATTGAATTTGATCAAACCAAGAGACCATAGTCCGTTCAGTCCAATCAGCAGCTAAGCACAACCAGCTAGAAGATCATCATCGAAATGGAGCAACGTGCAACGAGACTACGCGAACAACGACGATACAAGGCCATGAAAGCATTTCAAACATCAAACTCCAAAAATAGTCCAAGTACTTGGATCGCCAAACGATCCATACTCTATGGATCGCCAGCGATCCATGCAACATGATGGTTCGCTATGACACATGGAAACAAAGAGGCCAAAAGAGGCAATGCGAGAAAATATGCTAAGTTTATGGATCGCTAGCGATCCATACACAATGGATCGCCAGCGATCCATACTTGTCCATGGATCTTCAACAAGCTACCTAGGTGAAGAAATGAGATAAGAGCTAAGCAATTAGCTCACGCGCGAGCTAAGTCTATGGATCGCTAGCGATCCATGGTTTTGGCTCAGTCCGTAAGCTAAACTCTTGGTTGTCCTGTGTCCATCTGCAAGTGACTGACAAGCGAGTTTGGTCCAAAGGCTCTCTGATCTCTATAAATACCGTCCTGCCTGCAACATAAACAGGGGCTACTCTAGATTGGTTCCTGAAACTCTGTTAGAAACTTTCTTCACTCTCTACCTCTCTTACAACAATCTCCAAAGGGATTCACTATGATTCTCCAATGGATTCTAACTTTGGGGATTCAATCTAGCTAAGGATAATCAAAAGCCTTGTAATCAAACACTACTTGTAATAGCAATCAGTCATAATAAAACTATAAATTGGACGTAGGCTTCGTTAACAGCCGAACCACTATAAAAATTCCTTATCTTCTTTCTTTCACTGTCTTTTTCTACACCTGTTATCTGTGTTATTGCTCTGTCAGAACAGGGCTGGTGCTTTCATACTCAAACCAGGGTGTTGATCCATTTATTGGGTTAACAGAATCTCTATCACATACTATGCTACTCGGAATTCCATGAAGTCTAACTATATTCTTCATAAAAAACTTAGCCAAAACAGGTGCCCTCCTGGTTGACTTAACTAGAATAAAATGGGCACTCTTGGTTAACCTGTCCACTATGACCCTTATACTTTCATTTCCCCGGTTTGATCTTGGCAACCCATCTATAAAATCCATCGAGATAGAATCCCATTTCCATATTGGAATATCTAAAGGTTGAATTAACCCACTCGGTTTCTGGTGTTCGTCTTTTACCTATTGACAGTTCAAACACTGCTTCACCCATAAGCCTACATCCCTCTTCATATATTCCTAGAAGAAACTCCTCTTCATATCCTAATACATCTTAGTTCCTCCCGGTGAATGGTGAACTTCGAACGATGGCATTCCTCAAAACACACAGTCTTCCTTCCTTTCTCAACCACCCGTTCTAGTCAAGACTGGAATCCTTTAGGTCATCGCTCTTGGTTCCATCTCTTAACCTCCTGATCTACTAAGCTAATATTGTATCCTCTCCTTGCTTAGAAGCAATCATTTCGATTATAACTGGTCGAATTTCTAAACATGACAACGTAGCAGTCTCCTTACTAGATCTACTCTGAGATCTCCACTGTACTCTACATGTCATCAACTTTTCTAAATCTTTCCACTCAGCTATCATTCCCAACACTGCATTCTGTCATTTTCTACTAAGCGCATCAATAATCTTATTGCCCTTTCGCGCTGTGTACTCAATACCAAAATCATAAGCGGCTAAAAATTCTAACCACCTCTGTTGTCTCATATTTAGTTCATTCTGTGAGATAAATAACTCAACGACTTATGATCTGTGTATAACTTGAATCTTTCTCCCAATAAATAATGTATCCACACCTTCAACGCAAAAATAACTGCAGCCAACTCCAAATCGTGCGTTGGATATCTAACCTCATGCGATCTAAGCTGTCGGGAAGCATAGGCAATCACTTTACCTCTCTGTATTAACACAGCTCCTAACCCCATTCCACATGTATCTGTATATACCACTAAGTCCCGATTCCATTCCAGAACAACTAACACAGTTGCATTAGTCAATAAGTATTTCATCTTCTGGAATGCCTCCTCACACTTATCGGTCCAAACAAACTTCACATCTTTTCGTGTTAGCTTGGTCTTCGGTGATGCTATCCATGAAACTTCACACTTCTGGAATGCCTCCTCACACTTATCGGTCCAAACGAACTACATGACCAAGAAACTTCACTTCCTTCTTCTAGAAATGACACTTCGAAAAGTTCGCCTTTAGTTGATGTTGCCTCAACGTCTCAAGCACTACTCCAAGATGAACTTAATGCTCTCTTTTATCCTCAGAGTATATCAAAATATCATCTATGAATACCAACACGAACCTATCCAAGTGCTCTTGGAAAATTTGATTCACAAAATCTACAAAGAATGTCAGCGCGTTAGTTAGTCTGAATGGCATTACTAACCACTCGTACGATCCATATCTGGTTCTAAACGCCGTTAAAAGAACACTATTCTCTACCACTCTAAGCTGATGGAAACCTGTCGCTAGATCCAATTTGGAAAATACTTTGGCTCTACTCAACTAGACGAACAAATCGTCAATTCTTGGTAACATATATCAACTCTTTATCGTCTTCTAATTCAACTTATGATAATCGATACATAACCTCAACGATCTGTCCGGCTTTCTAGCAAACATTGCGGTTGCTCCCCAAGGTGAACTACTTGGCTGGATAAAATTCTTGCACTCTAAATCCACCAACTGTACCTTCAACTCCCTTATCTCGTTGGGTGTCATCCTGCTTGGCGGTCTACTCACTGGTTTTGTTCCCGGCACCAAATCTATCCAAAACTCAATGGCTCGTTTCGTTGGCAATCCTACTATAGGTTTAGAAACATCGAAGAATTCTCTAACCATGAAAATTCGATTTATCTCGTCCTCTATCTCCACAACACCCAACAAAGCATTCACCTCACAACTATGGTGTTCTACAGTATATACAATCCGATCACTACGGTTAGGGTGTTTAATTGATATTTTCCTATCATGGCAAAATATCCTAGCATCGTATTTACTTAACCAATCCATACCCAAAATAATTCCAAACCCTACGAAATCAAACACATGCAAACTGCAAACAAAGGTATGACCTAACAAATCAAACTCTAGGTGGTCACACTTCATCCCAAGTGTCGCATACTGTAACGACCTGTTATTTTGAACCATTCAAATCGACAATAAACCACACAAGTCAGACTTGAATTGCTCAAAACAATAGATTGTTATTTATATTTGGCAAAACTTAGCAAATATAGTAAATAAATCAATCATAGAATCACAGACACAGAGTAATACAACAATACACAACAGAATAGATATATAGTAGTTCATGAAGCTACTACAGAAACAACAGAGTCCAAGACAAAATCCAACAGAAGTCCAAATCCACAGAAATCTCTTATACATAAGCAAGTAACAAGTCTAAACATAAATAACTAAATGACTGAAACAATAGAATAACTGGAAAGCTGAATAGATAAGATAGATCTCCAAGCCAAGCTCCAAGCTCCAAAAGGTGAGTCTCAAATGCTGTAATACTCAAGCTGACCCGAGCATAAAGCAAAACACAAATAACTCAAGTCAGGATTAACAATCTTATACAAGTAAATAAAACTCAAGTGAAATGTCCAAATGAAATGCAATAACTTAAAGAATGTTTGGGATTTCCATCCTTTAAGGATCCGTGGAACTATCTACGTACATAATACAATACACTACATAAATAATGTCTACAATAAAGTAAAATATTAAAATAGCGTTAAGGCGTTACCCATATCCCCCTTAACACATTTTTATATAAATACCGTAGTCTATACAAATACTGTAAGCTCCACCAAACCAGTTGTTTACTCAGTGAGCACTCCAAAGGTACGATACAAACCAAACTCGTAGTGGGCGCGATCAAGATAAATATGACAAGGCATGCGA
Organism: Allium fistulosum; assembly: GCA_030737815.1. Lineage (NCBI taxonomy): Eukaryota > Viridiplantae > Streptophyta > Magnoliopsida > Asparagales > Amaryllidaceae > Allium > Allium fistulosum. The sequence goes on along the minus strand of CM060902.1, from coordinate 367,165,822 downwards.
GGCAATGCCCAGAATAGGATACTACCGTTTGCAGATCCGAACTGGTGGTAACGCATAGCAGCTACTACCGCCCACCTCGAGACACACTCCCAAATCAAATCAAAGGATGGCCACCAAATCAATCACAAAGTAATAATATGGTATCGAAGAAATGTGCCCAATAGGGGGAGCGACCCCACTTGGCCCGGTGTGGCTCCAGTTTTAGTCATTTAATTATGACCTGAAGGTTAAGGCTATCCATCATCATTCTCTTACTTCATTCCAGTAGTGTTCACCAAACCATCCTACTTCATTCTGGATCTCCACCACATGCAAAGTTGTTAAAGTGGTTTTCGGTATTGGCAGGGAGTATGACAATATCCGATCTCGGTCTCTTTAACAACCAAATGCTTACTTCACACCGTGGTCGTTTTATAAAATCACTTTAATAAATCTCATTTACAATTAAAATAAAAGTTAAATATTCAACTTCAAGTTTTATTTAATCTTGAAACTATTCACTTAATCACCTTTAATCAAATCAATTTATAAAGTTATGTCTTTAAAACCAATAAGTTTCAATTAATTCTTAAAATCATTCAGTTACAAATTAATTCCAACTTCCTCCCAAATTTCATTTATTACAGTTATTATAAAAGTCTGTTTCATTACATTAATTTAAATATTTTAAAACATAATATATATATTTTATTTTTATTAAATTTTATTAAATTAAATCTTATATTATATATTTAAAGATAAAGTTATAAGTAAAACCTTAAAATTTACATTTTTAAACTTAACTCATAACTTAAAATTTTTAAAACATATAATTTAAAAGTCTAAGGTTTACATATATGTTTTAAAATAAAATCTTTATATTAGATTAAAAAAAATCATTTTCTTTTTCTTTCTTTTTTCTTTTCAAACGCATCTTTCCAAAATTTCAGAAATCACTTTAAAAACAGACCAACGGTATCCGTATATAGTTTTCTATCCTGGGGTCAAGTGATACGGATGTTTATCATTTTAATCCACAATAATTTAAAATTTACGGGTATATATCATCTCAACCCGCAATCCCAATATTCCAAAATCAATAAAATCCTCTGGGTTTATCATTTCAACCCATAACGATTTTCCTTAATCTAAAAGATCATTTGGGTATGTATCATTTCAACCCATAGTGATTTCCTAAAGCTAAGGGAACTTGCAGCATAATTTACATAAAAAAAATAACACAACGCATATTCATACATAACACATTACATAAGGTAGCAAATAACTTACATAACAAATTGCATAAAATAGCATATAACTTACATAACAACTTACATACCATAGCATGTAACTTACATAACAAATTACATAACATAGCATGTAACTTACATAATTAATTACATAACATAGCTTGTAACTTGCAAAATTAATTACATCACATATTACTTACATAACCAATTACATACAATAACACATAATTACATACAAATTACATAATATAGCATATATGCATATTAAACATGGAAGGTGACATAAGATTCCTACCATAACATAACCCAATATGCAACCATTTATAACATAGCAATTTAGGTGATTTCCAACATAACACATATATGCATCTGAATTTTATTCTTTTTCTTTTTTTTTCCTTCTTTTTTCTTCTTTTTCACACATAAATTTTCACATATCATATTAGTGACATTTTTCATAACATGGGTGACAACTTTTAAATCAATATAACATTTTTTTCTTTCAACATAGCGATTTCATATTAACATCATGAAGCATATCAATAACCATATCATCACACCTATTTTTATAAACAAACAACATAATATAAATAACAATATCATGTAAAAATCATAGTTGAACATAAGTGAACATAGATCATATCAAATCATATACAAACTACGCAAAATCTAAACTATTGCAACATTCTAATAACATATCAATTGATATTCATTCACTCATCATAAGATTTTAAATCATGAGTGAATGACTCACCTTTCGAGGCTAGGAAATATTTGACAAAACAAAGCTATGAAATTTGATTCTTAATTCCAAAGCAACGGAAGCTAGAATCGATGGATCACCAAAATAGAAATATGTAACTTTTTTAAAAAAAAGAGGAGAAAGAGGGGTGCTTTTAGATGGGTTAGGGTGCAGCTAAGGTGGCCTAGGGTGGAGGAGATGGTGTGGCTATGCAAGAGGAGGAAATGGTGGTGATTTGGGTGGGATTTGGTGGAGATAGGGCATGGCTGTAGGTTAGGAAAGAGGGGATGGTTTCGGCCTTGCTTGGAGGAGATGGAGGCTGAGATGAAGGGGAGGAGAAGATGGCTTGGATGGTGGAGGAGAGGCGGCAATAAGAGAGGAGGTGGAAGGAATTTGGAAAAGAGGAGGAAGGAGTTTTGATTTGGAGAAATTTGAGTTTTTAGATCTAGAACTCTTTGTAGATTTGGAGAGGAAGAAGGAAGTGTGATGAGAAAGTTTTCTCAAGAGAAAATTATGTACGTACAAGTTAGTCAGAAAGAAACAAATGGTCGTAGGCATAGAAACAGACATAAGACTCTTGGTATGGTTAAAGTCTCTTGGTTAACCAAGACCCATTATGTCACGACCCGCCCTTCTCTCCACAGAAAGACGTATCATGAATTAAGAAAGAAAGGGATAGAAGAAGAAAAGAAAGAAAAGAAGAAAGAACAACAACATCAGAAACTCACAGCGGAACGAATGAAATATAATATATCATATAAAATATTACATAGTATCATATACATCAGAGTTACACAACTTATACAACACATATTAGACAGTTATAAACATCTGTCTAATTCATACAACTCAAGTATCACAGATACAGACACAACATATACACAGCGGAATCATCATATATCTACACGGTGAAGCCTCCTGCTCCAAATCTCCTCCAGAATTCGTCAAAGCTAACCTGAATCCCTCGACTACTCAATACAATATTGAGTACCCAAGAGTTTAATAAAACAGAAAATAAACACTTGGGTCAGACATGGGTCTGGTGTGAGTAAACGATTAGATTGCTTGACTTTGAAAACTTTTGAAAACAAAAGTATCACGTAAGACTCCCCACAAATAACATGGGTAAGTTTTTACCTTACGCTAACTAAAACGTTTGATAGGAAATCTGATTGTATTATAATAGGGTCTAGGGTTTTCAAGTAAAATACAGAAATAGCTGAAATGCTTACATCTCACATTCCAACATAGTTGGGCACAACTAATACGTACGGCACTTATTGGAGTTTGGATTCCATACAATGGTAGGGCTACTGGGGTACCGCCCGTCACAGTACGTGGCCTAGATCACCGTACCGAGGAGTACGCCCGCTCCCCTGCAACACAAAGCCGGAACCATCCCTTACTGGATAATCCCGAACAAGATAACCCCGTAGTTGGCGCGACCAACCACACACTAAGCCGAATAAAAAGAAAAGGGACCTCTAGACAGGGATCTATCTTGCTCTCAGTGGGTGCTACCCACGAAGGCTTGCTGCACCTCCCCTGTTTTAGCCATTCCCGGTTGATGAGGCTTGAGGTTACGATTACCTTTAATCAGAACATATCACTTAGAATGCTCATCGTCCGCCTGACGATGTGCTGAAAGCATTCAATCCATACAAGTTCGTTCCGGGTTCGAACGAAACCGAAGGCATTATCTCGTTACACTCGTTTTGGAATCACCCTCAGAGTTAACGACAATAACCCTTGCACTCTGAATCTTCATCTTCACTTGAGATTCACGACCTATCGTAAATTTGGATCGATGTGGTATTCGGGTCTCCAGACCTGGAATTCCGGTATACGGAAACCCGATCCCGATCTCATCGAAATCCAAAACGTATCTTTTAAGGCCAAGTTGTTTAAAGGTTTAAACATTTAAACTTATTCAGGATGATATAAACAGATAGATAAATCATATTATCACAATTGATAATTCATATCAACATTCATCTCACAAAGCAGCATATATCATATATATATCAGAGATATTCAAATCATCCAATATCAACAAATCACCCAATATCAAACATCCAGTATTAATCAATTATCTAAACAGAATTGATTAACTCTAATCAATTTAATTAACCTTTAATTAAATTAATTACTATCCTTTAATTACTTGGATTATCTTAATCCTGCTTATTATCATTAATTAATTACAAATTAATTAATTAAACATCTAAATGATCTTCCTTAATTAATCTCCTTTGATTAATTATACTTTAATTACATTCAAGTAATTATCCTTAACCATATACAGTAATTAACCTTTAATTACTATCATTTAATTACAATAATTAATGATCCTTTATTAATTAATTAACTATAATTAATTATATTAATCTTCAATTAATTACAATTAATTAATCATACTTAAATTAATTACTTTTATTAATCAAACTTGATTAATTCATTAATTAAATAATCCTTATTAATTTATTAACCTTTTAATTAGATTAAATAATTAACTTGTAATTAATTATCTCATTAATCATAAATAGTAATTAACAATTTGTAATTACTTATCTAAATTAATTAACTTCTTAATTAATTATTCTTTAATCACTTATTATTGATTAATTAATCTTAATTAATCAACCCTTAATTACATCATTTATTTAATTAATGATCCTTAATTAATTACTCTCTTTTAATTAATTACCTTAACTAGTAATTAATCACATTATTAATTAACCTTAATCCTTTAATTAATTAATTACTCTTTAATTAATTAACTTCAAATCAATTATATTAATTAATCTTTTAATTAATAACATCAAGTGATTTACCTTAATAAATTACATTTAATTACTTCCATAAGTAATTCTTCTTAATTTAATTACATTCAGTAATTACCCATTTATTACTTCACTAAGTAATTATACTAAATTAATCACAAGTGATTATCTTTAATTAATTAGACTAATTAATTAACCTAAAATTAATTACATTAATTAATTACTAAATTAATTAATCCCTCAATCTCTAATTCATTTATTTATTAATTACATTCATTTCCACTAATTACTTCATTAAGTAATTATTTTTAATTACAAATAAGTAATTAAACTTTAATTTATTTTATTAATTAACTATTCTTAATTAATCTCAACATAACAAATTTAGAATAAACTTGTATTTATATTAAATACTTACTCAATCATTTACTTTATTAAAACAAATTTTAAAATCAATTTTGAAATATAATTTATTTTAAATAAAGCAATTCAAACATTTAATTTTAATATACCTAAAATCTTTGAAAAAAAAACATTTCAACATGTTTAATTCAATTAAACAATTATTTATTTAAAACTTGTTTTAATATTTAAAAACTTATCCCTGCTTTAAAATTTTAAAACTAAAATATGGTTTGCTTTAAAATTTCAAACCCAGGTTACTGGAATTAAAACAACCCGAGTAAACCCCTCTAAAACCCGAGTCACTTGCGAGGAAAACTCTCGTACATCTCTACTTCGAGTCGCACGCCTTTCATATCGAGAACGATCCCGAGTAATCCATCGTCTTCCCAAACCTTCAGATCCCAGATACACAAAAATGCACGATAATGTGCACGTTCACGTGCACAACGATTTCGCCCCTCTCCGATCATCTTTCTGGCCATCAACACGTCGAACATCACGACACCAACTCTTCGACCACACCGATCAACACAGAATTATAGCAAATGAAAATCGAGGAAGTCGATCAAAAACTGAAGCTAAACATGATCGAAATCTCACCCATCGACGACGACTCTACCCACGATGAACCACGCCGACATGACCGAAGCTTCGCCTCGTCCTCCTGCACTGATCCCCCCCATCGCGATCCACTTTAGTTCACCCACGACCACACAAAAGTCTCGACTACCCCAATGACCAAAACAGGTTATTTAACCCTAGTTCGACGCCGCCTGGTTACCACGGCCATCTAGAAATTCATCGAGCATTTTTCCCTAACTCTCCATCACTTTGGCCACCTCCATACCAAAACCCGACCTCCCCTACCACGCCGATGACCAGCAATGGCCAAAAGACCCAAATCCGTTCAACCTTGAATTTCTCAATCAATAGATCACTAAAAATTCTGAATTTACTTTTAAAAATCATGATTTTTCAAGACGAGGTGAATGGTATAAGTAAATCAAGTAATTGTAACATTCGAATTTCGACATATTTTGAAATCCACTGTTTATCCTCTACCCAGACAAAATTTACTTCCAGTTTCAACTCAAGATTATTTTTAGAACTTCAATCTTGATTTTTAAAACATGTTTTGTTTAGATTTTTAAGCCTAACAAGAATTATAGGAAGAGAGTTTGATTATAGACAGGGTTTTTAAAATCTGGAACTAAGAACAGAAGCAAATATTTCTTGTTCCAGTCATGCACAGGCAAAATATATACAAATTTGTATACATATAAACATGTTTACTTCAAGCATGGTCACAAACAACAACTATATATACAGATTCAAACATCAAGTATATAGGTTTACTCACAGGTTACAAAACAGAGAACAGAGGCATTTCATTTACATATATATACATTCATCTACACATAAGAACACATGCAACCATATTTTACAGAGATTCATCATAGTCATTTAAGCCAAATCACAAATTTAAAACTGTTTTAAAAAAAATGTTTACTCACCATTTTATAAGCAGAGAACAAACAGAGCAGATTATTTCCAGGCTTTTAAATTTTGAATTCTGGAAACTGTAAACTTGAAATCCTTGCATGCTTGTAAATAGTTGAATCTTTAATTTGATTATTGTTGTGATACTTTGCATGCTTGAAAACTTGTTGCAGGCTTTTGATTTGCTTGAGAATTTTACAGGGTTTGATTTTAGTTTGAGGATTTGTTTTCAGTTTATAAGAACAGAGGAGAAAGAATTGAACTGAGAAAATAGAAGATCAGATCTCTTACTAATACATAATTATTTAAATTTAAACTTTAACTAAGAAGAGTATGCCACTTGTATTTTTAGATTGTAAAATGCTTACAAATGTCCTAATACCTTTTAATACAAATTCCCTCATGCTTACAAGTGTCTTTAACATGTTAATATGTTTACACATATTACTTAAGTGTTTTTAAATAATTTTTTATTTAATTTAAATGTAAATATAAACTTACTTTTTAAGTTACTTAATTAATAAATATTATTTTACCTTTGAAAGATTAAATTACCAAATTAAATTAAAATTATAAAGAAAATTATCAATCCAATTAAATTATCAATACTGATTATTAAATTTATATTGCCCAAAATCCCGGGATATCACATTCCTCCCCCCTTAAAATAATTTCATCCCCGAAATTAAAAGCAAAGTTAATTTAATAATCCAGCAAAGATTTTTAATTTTAAACAGCAACCACATACTTATCATCAAATTCCTAACAACCAAAGCAACCAATCAAACAAACCTAACTAATCATCCTAATATAAATCAGGATAGATCTACTAACACTATCTAGAGTTTCCCCGGATATAAATCACCGGGAGACTCGCTCTACAAAAGCTCAACAAATCACACCATCATATTCCAGAGCTCCTCCCTTCTCTAGATCCACCAAATCTGAACAAAATATCAGACTATACTCAAGTCTAGCCCAACTTCCAAATCCATCTGAACTGTAGATTCCACAACCAGCGATGAATCATATACGTACTCCCTCAGATATACGTGAAATACAATGAATTCCAGCTATCCAAACTGGCTATTCAATCCTGTAGATCAAAGAACTACTTCTCTCGAGAACACAGGAAAATCCAAAATATCCAAAATACTTCAGTGCTAGCTTTCCAGACTTACCAATCCTATAGCTCTTTAATCGGAGAAAACTTAAACAACTTCCCATCTCCAATTCCAAATTCCAAACTACGCCTCATATCTGCATAACTCACCAGACGATCCTGGGCTAACTCATCTCTTCTGATCAGCTTAACCCTTGCTGATGCTTCTTGAAATAAATCTGAACCAAGAACAAGATGATCTCTAGATCCTATCAACAAGATGATCTTTCCAAAATCTACTGAGATCCAAACTTGAAAACTAGATCTGACCAATCCATTTCCAAAAATTTCTGAGCTGCTACATCAACTCTTCTTTCTCCAAGAACCATCCTACTATCAAACTAACCATCGGTATTGCTTTTGGAACCAAGTCGATACGGAACTCAAATTTTAGATGCAGACAAACTTCTACTTCCTCGAAGACATCCGGAAAAATTGCTGACTACTTCAGTAGCTCCTACTTCCACATGAGAAACCTCAAACTCAAACAAAAGATTGCCCAAGATAAATTCCCAAACTAATCGCAAGTCACTTTTGCGATCCTACCTAGTTCGGATTCCAAAGAAACTGTTCTCTCTTTACCAATTAAAACAGCCTTAAGCTTTTCCAAACAAGGTTAACCCTTTAAGAAAGACCTCACCATCTACCTGGACTGCTAATAGAAGAACCACAAAGATTCCTGAACCATCGGAGAAATGGTCCACACTGCTGCATCCAAATTCTATCTCTGGGACACTGCTAAGCCAGAAAATCTTCTCGACAGCACACCGAACACTTCGAGCTGTACTGCTACCACAGCTAACCAAAAACTTCTAATCCAAAGGCTTCTCAAAACTAAAACCATCAACAAACCTCACAACCATCAACAAACCTCACAACGGACCTCCAAGATGGCAGATATCCCAAAAGAAACTCGGACTCCAAACCAATCGCCAATAACTTACTCTTCTTAAGGGAACAATGAGACCATGTCCGAAGAAGCAACTAATCGACCTTAGTCCCATACTTCAAAATAGACAAAACTCTCTTACTTGATATCAGAGAATTCCTATACAGTCGAGTCTTTCCTGCGGTAGACATCAACTGTTCCTCCAATACCTTCTTAATCTTGTTCCAAAAGAAAATCTCCTTCGGGAACATCCATAGATACTGCGTCTTATCACACAACTGCTCCTTCCTGAAGTCGCCAAGCTACCATCACTTACTTCTGCACAAGTGATAGATTCAACTCTAGAAAATCTGCTCACCCGAGCTCAACCAATTTTACATTCCAATAATGGACTCCGAATCTTGAAAAGGATTTTCTTCAGAGATCCGAGACATCCTTACTCCATACTGCCAATTTACTCGAGACGATATTGGGTTGACAGTCTCGATATATACTTCCAACCTCAAACATTCAAACTCCAACTATTGGTAATTGTGTTACACACACTACCACCTTATCTACCTTTATAACTTATATTGGAAAACCCGAACAGGTAACCCAATAAATAGGTAGAAATACATAAATATATATATTTAAAATGATATATTTTTTTTTTATATAGAAATTATTTCTGGGTAAAATTATTTCATCTACCTCTTTAAAACAATATTGTGTCCGTTGGCCTGGTTCTAGTGTTTAGAGATCCCTATCAATAACGTTAGCTACTCGTATTGACCAGAATCCATATACCACTCAACCGATCAATTAACACAATATAAAACCATTTTATATAACTAACAATTACGCGCTCTCAAGATAGACACCACTTCAGAGCCTAGGTATTCACTCAACCTACTACTCTGATACCAACTGTCACGACCCGCCCTTCTCTCCACAGAAAGACGTATCATGAATTAAGAAAGAAAGGGATAGAAGAAGAAAAGAAAGAAAAGAAGAAAGAACAACAACATCAGAAACTCACAGCGGAACGAATGAAATATAATATATCATATAAAATATTACATAGTATCATATACATCAGAGTTACACAACTTATACAACACATATTAGACAGTTATAAACATCTGTCTAATTCATACAACTCAAGTATCACAGATACAGACACAACATATACACAGCGGAATCATCATATATCTACACGGTGAAGCCTCCTGCTCCAAATCTCCTCCAGAATTCGTCAAAGCTAACCTGAATCCCTCGACTACTCAATACAATATTGAGTACCCAAGAGTTTAATAAAACAGAAAATAAACACTTGGGTCAGACATGGGTCTGGTGTGAGTAAACGGTTAGATTGCTTAACTTTGAAAACTTTTGAAAACAAAAGTATCACGTAAGACTCCCCACAAATAACATGGGTAAGTTTTTACCTTACGCTAACTAAAACGTTTGGTAGGAAATCTGATTGTATTATAATAGGGTCTAGGGTTTTCAAGTAAAATACAGAAATAGCTGAAATGCTTACATCTCACATTCCAACATAGTTGGGCACAACTAATACGTACGGCACTTATTGGAGTTTGGATTCCATACAATGGCAGGGCTACTGGGGTACCGCCCGTCACAATACGTGGCCTAGATCACCGTACCGAGGAGTACGCCCGCTCCCCTGCAACACAAAGCCAGAACCATCCCTTACTGGATAATCCCAAACAAGATAACCCCGTAGTTGGCGCGACCAACCACACACTAAGCCGAATAAAAAGAAAAGGGACCTCTAGACAGGGATCTATCTTGCTCTCAGTGGGTGCTACCCACGAAGCCTTGCTGCACCTCCCCTGTTTTAGCCATTCCCGGTTGATGAGGCTTGAGGTTATGATTACCTTTAATCAGAACATATCACTTAGAATGCTCATCGTCCGCCTGACGATGTGCTTTTCAACCATCCCAGCCCCGCTGTGGCTCACAGTGATACCTCGGGTTTGCTTTTACGGCCACCCTCTCGAGTCGCAACCAACCCCAAAAGGCCTTATACTACCCCCGGGGACATGTAGGGGTAAGAGTCTCTCGTTCGCCACCTAACGCAAAGCGAGAACCCCCTATCACGCTGTAATGTAGCAAACCCGATCCCGGTCTCATCGAAATCCAAAACGTATCTTTTAAGGCCAAGTTGTTTAAAGGTTTAAACATTTAAACTTATTCAGGATGATATAAACAGATAGATAAATCATATTATCACAATTGATAATTCATATCAACATTCATCTCACAAAGCAGCATATATCATATATATATCAGAGATATTCAAATCATCCAATATCAACCAATCACCCAATATCAAACATCCCGTATTAATCAATTATCTAAACAGAATTGATTAACTCTAATCAATTTAATTAACCTTTAATTAAATTAATTACTATCCTTTAATTACTTGGATTATCTTAATCCTGCTTATTATCATTAATTAATTACAAATTAATTAATTAAACATCTAAATGATCTTCCTTAATTAATCTCCTTTGATTAATTATACTTTAATTACATTCAAGTAATTATCCTTAACCATATACAGTAATTAACCTTTAATTACTATCATTTAATTACAATAATTAATGATCCTTTATTAATTAATTAACTATAATTAATTATATTAATCTTCAATTAATTACAATTAATTAATCATACTTAAATTAATTACTTTTATTAATCAAACTTGATTAATTCATTAATTAAATAATCCTTATTAATTTATTAACCTTTTAATTAGATTTAATAATTAACTTGTAATTAATTATCTCATTAATCATAAATAGTAATTAACAATTTGTAATTACTTATCTAAATTAATTAACTTCTTAATTAATTATTCTTTAATCACTTATTATTGATTAATTAATCTTAATTAATCAACCCTTAATTACATCATTTATTTAATTAATGATCCTTAATTAATTACTCTCTTTTAATTAATTACCTTAACTAGTAATTAATCACATTATTAATTAACCTTAATCCTTTAATTAATTAATTACTCTTTAATTAATTAACTTCAAATCAATTATATTAATTAATCTTTTAATTAATAACATCAAGTGATTTACCTTAATAAATTACATTTAATTACTTCCATAAGTAATTCTTCTTAATTTAATTACATTCAGTAATTACCCATTTATTACTTCACTAAGTAATTATACTAAATTAATCACAAGTGATTATCTTTAATTAATTAGACTAATTAATTAACCTAAAATTAATTACATTAATTAATTACTAAATTAATTAATCCCTCAATCTCTAATTCATTTATTTATTAATTACATTCATTTCCACTAATTACTTCATTAAGTAATTATTTTTAATTACAAATAAGTAATTAAACTTTAATTTATTTTATTAATTAACTATTCTTAATTAATCTCAACATAACAAATTTAGAATAAACTTGTATTTATATTAAATACTTACTCAATCATTTACTTTATTAAAACAAATTTTAAAATCAATTTTGAAATATAATTTATTTTAAATAAAGCAATTCAAACATTTAATTTTAATATACCTAAAATCTTTGAAAAAAAAACATTTCAACATGTTTAATTCAATTAAACAATTATTTATTTAAAACTTGTTTTAATATTTAAAAACTTATCCCTGCTTTAAAATTTTAAAACTAAAATATGGTTTGCTTTAAAATTTCAAACCCAGGTTACTGGAATTAAAACAACCCGAGTAAACCCCTCTAAAACCCGAGTCACTTGCGAGGAAAACTCTCGTACATCTCTACTTCGAGTCGCACGCCTTTCATATCGAGAACGATCCCGAGTAATCCATCGTCTTCCCAAACCTTCAGATCCTAGATACACAAAAATGCACGATAATGTGCACGTTCACGTGCACAACGATTTCGCCCCTCTCCGATCATCTTTCTGGCCATCAACACGTCGAACATCACGACACCAACTCTTCGACCACACCGATCAACACAGAATTATAGCAAATGAAAATCGAGGAAGTCGATCAAAAACTGAAGCTAAACATGATCGAAATCTCACCCATCGACGACGACTCTACCCACGATGAACCACGCCGACATGACCGAAGCTTCGCCTCGTCCTCCTGCACTGATCCCCCCCATCGCGATCCACTTTAGTTCACCCACGACCACACAAAAGTCTCGACTACCCCAATGACCAAAACAGGTTATTTAACCCTAGTTCGACGCCGCCTGGTTACCACGGCCATCTAGAAATTCATCGAGCATTTTTCCCTAACTCTCCATCACTTTGGCCACCTCCATACCAAAACCCGACCTCCCCTACCACGCCGATGACCAGCAATGGCCAAAAGACCCAAATCCGTTCAACCTTGAATTTCTCAATCAATAGATCACTAAAAATTCTGAATTTACTTTTAAAAATCATGATTTTTCAAGACGAGGTGAATGGTATAAGTAAATCAAGTAATTGTAACATTCGAATTTCGATATATTTTGAAATCCACTGTTTATCCTCTACCCAGACAAAATTTACTTCCAGTTTCAACTCAAGATTATTTTTAGAACTTCAATCTTGATTTTTAAAACATGTTTTGTTTAGATTTTTAAGCCTAACAAGAATTATAGGAAGAGAGTTTGATTATAGACAGGGTTTTTAAAATCTGGAACTAAGAACAGAAGCAAATATTTCTTGTTCCAGTCATGCACAGGCAAAATATATACAAATTTGTATACATATAAACATGTTTACTTCAAGCATGGTCACAAACAACAACTATATATACAGATTCAAACATCAAGTATATAGGTTTACTCACAGGTTACAAAACAGAGAACAGAGGCATTTCATTTACATATATATACATTCATCTACACATAAGAAGACATGCAACCATATTTTACAGAGATTCATCATAGTCATTTAAGCCAAATCACAAATTTAAAACTGTTTTAAAAAAAATGTTTACTCACCATTTTATAAGCAGAGAACAAACAGAGCAGATTATTTCCAGGCTTTTAAATTTTGAATTCTGGAAACTGTAAACTTGAAATCCTTGCATGCTTGTAAATAGTTGAATCTTTAATTTGATTATTGTTGTGATACTTTGCATGCTTGAAAACTTGTTGCAGGCTTTTGATTTGCTTGAGAATTTTACAGGGTTTGATTTTAGTTTGAGGATTTGTTTTCAGTTTATAAGAACAGAGGAGAAAGAATTGAACTGAGAAAATAGAAGATCAGATCTCTTACTAATACATAATTATTTAAATTTAAACTTTAACTAAGAAGAGTATGCCACTTGTATTTTTAGATTGTAAAATGCTTACAAATGTCCTAATACCTTTTAATACAAATTCCCTCATGCTTACAAGTGTCTTTAACATGTTAATATGTTTACACATATTACTTAAGTGTTTTTAAATAATTTTTTATTTAATTTAAATGTAAATATAAACTTACTTTTTAAGTTACTTAATTAATAAATATTATTTTACCTTTGAAAGATTAAATTACCAAATTAAATTAAAATTATAAAGAAAATTATCAATCCAATTAAATTATCAATACTTATTATTAAATTTATATTGCCCAAAATCCCGGGATATCACACATTAGATCAAACAAACCCATTAGGACTTAGCCAAATTTCACAACTAAACACTACAAACTTATGTTAGTTTTTCACAGAAATTCAAATATTTAGAGCAATAGAAATTTTATTTTGATGAAACAAAAAGTGGAGAGAAGATTAGCATTCAGTCTAGTATCATATAAAAAGAATGAAATTTTAAAATTCAAATTTAAAATTTTAAACCAAATGTCAAATTTTGACTAAGTTTGACCAAAATTTAAAATTTTAGAAAATTTTCTATTTCATTGAATTTGGAAAAATATATTACTCATTATTCCAAAATTTGTTCTTTAATTTTAACCTTAGAATTTTATTTAAATTCAAATAATAATATAATTTAAAATTGACTGAATTGAACCGTCATTTTATTAACATTGGTTTGTCTTCATTCAAATGTTCATTTTATTCAATTCAATATATGTTGCTTATTCTTGACCGAATCAGTTCCCATCTATTACTCTTCACCTTGATTAAAAGATTTAATTCCAATTAATTCAATATTAAATTTCCAACTGAAGGTTGGTTACACACTAATCGTTTTATTTTCATTAAATAATTCAAACAAAGTTTTATCCTTTTATTTCGATTTACATTTTCTTTATATTACATCAAATTTCTCTTTCAATTAAAACATATATTTCCTTTTCATTTCCTCAACTTCCTTTTTTATTTTAATTCAAACATATGTTTCTATTATTACATCCATTAATTACAATTAATGTTCTCTTTCCTTTTTATTAGAAAGATTTCAATTACATTTAATTCCATTGATTACAAAATAAATTCCAAAGAGGATTAATCAATATGATGAGGAATAAATCAATTGTTACAACTTAGTAATTCATATCTATTAATTTATTGTTTACACAAGGAGTACAAATCTACTTACCAAATAATTGATTTCTGATTGTATGCTTACATATTTAGAATATTATTTATCCCATTCTTTAGTAACATTTATTTTTACAGTTGATTGAAATTACATTCAATCAATATTATTAAATTATATTCTAATACACGTTACCACCTTCTATTTCATTAAAGATCAGTTGTTTTAGAATTTTATCTAAGATCATGTTTTATAGTCTAACAAATTTATTATTATTACTATTATAAAATTTTTTTACAATAATAATTGAAAATTCTTTATTTCTAATCATATTCTATTCAACAGTTATAATTAATGTTTTTAAAATTTGTTGAATTTACGAGTCCACTCTCCCCTACTCAAAACTTTTCGTCCTCGAAAGGGAACGAGATGGTAGAATATAAGCAAATAGAAAGATAAGATAGATTCAAAATGAATAGTGCCAGATACAATCAATTAATTCAAAACCATATAAATTTCATTTCGAATGTTAACTTTATAAATTTTTATTACTTATTAACATCCATTTATTATTATTATTCTAATTGTCTCACTTTTAGTTAATTTACATTCATATCCAATTTGTTTGCATTCACTTTATTTACTTCTTAATTGATTAACATTCAATTATTATTATTCATCTCGTTAATCATTCAATGGATTTATATTTCATTCATTCGATTTTAATTGATTTTAATTGATTTACATTCAACTAATTTGGTTTCAATCCATTTTATTCAATCAATCAATATTCATTACATTCGCATTTGATTGACTCCAATTTAATATATTTACATTCAATTGATTTTTCAATTATTTACATTTGTTTCATCCACATTTAATTGGTTTACATTCAATTGATTTACTTTCAATTTATTAACATTCGTTACAAAAACTTTTTCATGCTTACTTATTCATATTCAATGAATTCTTATTCCATTAATTTCCATTCTATTATGTCCAATTAACGTACATTCAATTATTAACGTTTATTATGTTCACCCTATTTATTTACATTCGTTTATAATCATATTTGTTATTCTCTTTCACATTCATATTTATTTATGATCATTTATTTTATTTCATTCACATAGTATACTTCATTTAATGTCAATATCACTTAATTAACCATTATACAAATTTACTTAAGTTTAATATCAACATTCCATATTTTCTTTTGCCTATCCAAAATGTTTAACCACAGTATTATTTTGGTTTTTACTTCTTATTTTCTCAAGTTTCAAGTTATATAGCTTATATATATTCCAAATTTCATACATCTCTACTTAATTAACTTTCATTCATAATTTATTTACATTCACCTTATCTTTATAATTTAAGTTCATTTATATATATATATATATATATTTGTTTCAAAACAAATCCTATTTTATTTAACTCATTTCATTTATTTAATCCATTTGACTTCACTTAAGTTAATTCCAATTCATAATTCTATTTCAACCATTCTTTGTAATTTACCTTTGTATCACAAACAGTTTACAAAATATAAATTTATTTATTACTTTTTTAGTTTCTTAAGTTCATATTCATTTACTTAAATAGCATTCTCTTTTTATTATTCAATTTATTTCACTTAACATTTCTTATAACATAGATTAAGTATAGAACATTCATTATAACAATCCAATTTTTATTTATAACTTTCCTTAACAAATTTCATTTTGGACATCTTATTACTTACATTTTATATTGTATACTATTTAATTACATGTTCTCATTAACATTCAAACTTTTTTTCTGGTAAGTTTTTATTAATGTTTCAGAATGTAATTGAGCATTATACAATTTACCTTTTATTTACAATATTTTTATTAAGCAAAATTTAGTTTGAACATTTTTTTATTACTTAAGTTTCCTCTTGTATACCCTTTAGTTACATATTCATGTTAACACTTTAACTTTTAAAATATTTCGGGTAAGTTATATGTTTTAAAATGCAATTGAGTATTATACAAATTAATTTTATCCTAGTTCAACTGTTTCAAGTTGTTTCAATTTCTTTTCCCATTTTAGACACTCCAATTTTTCAGAAATTTTACTTCATTTCAATAATTGAAAAGCATTACTTAACATAAACTTAAGTGTTTAATTTCTGATTTCACTTCAAACCATTTTGAAATAAATAAATGCATATATAATTTTGTATACCAAATCATACTTAAGAAATTCAAATCAAAATCCAATTTCCAAAACAAAAGTGTAGCAAAGTTACTAAGGGTCTCCCCCATTTTGAGACTCGAAAATGAATGTCGATGATGCTGCAGTCATCACCGAAATTATTTTCCGGTGACATAAGAGGAGAGTACTGACTTGCTTCTTTTAAAATTCTTTTGGAAATAATTTCTACTCGAAAATACTTTCAAATAATATTAATAATATTTTTTTTCAAAACTTTGAAAACCAAATTTTGAAAAGCACCGAAAATTAAATTCTCAAATCCACAATTTAATTTTATCTCATTTACAAATCAGATTTATAATCATGTTTATAAATTTCATCTCTTTACAACATACAGCAATAATTACCAGTTTACGAATGTTAACAAAACAATAAATGATAGTCTAGTATTATCATTTCTAACCACCAATTCATTTAACTATCTAATTTCAGAAAATTATACTTTTATATATAGAATATAATCATATTTAACAAAATAAACAATACGATATAAAATAATTTTATAACACTAACAAATATGCTCTCTTATAGGAGGATTCAAAAATGGATTTTAGAACAAAGATAGAGATTCAAATTTAGAGGAACCGTAATCAAAGAGAATCCTAACTAAAAAGAAAGGCTCGAAAGGAAGGGTGATTTCGTAATTGATTCTACTCATTCTAGGGTATTGCTACCCTATTTCTAATGAGATTTTACTTTGTAAGCTGAGTTTTGCCTAAACCTGGCTGTGATACCAACTGTAACGACCCGCTATTTTGAACCATTCAAATCGACAATAAACCACAAAAGTCAGACTTGAATTGCTCAAAATAACAGATGTTATGTATAGTTGGCAAAACATTGCATATACAGTAAATAAATCAATCACAGAATCACAGACATAGAGTAATATAACAATACGCAGCGGAATAGATAAATAGTAGTCCATGAAGCTACTATAGAAACAACAAAGTCCAAAACAAAAGACAATAGAAGTCCAAATACACAAAAATCTCTAATACATAAGCAACTAACAAGTCTGAACAGAATTAACTAAATGACTGAAATAACAGAATAACTGGAAAGCTGAATAGATAAGATAGATCTCCAAGCTAAGCTCCAAGCTCCAAAAGGCGAGTCTCAAATGCTGTAATACTCAGGCTGACCCGAGCATAAAGCAAAACCCAAAAGACTCGAGTCAGGACTAACAATCTTATGCAAGTAAATCAACTTAAGTGAAATGTCCAAATGAAATGCAATAACTTAAAGAATGTTTGGGATTTCCATTCTTTAAGGATCTATGGAACTATCTACATACATAATACAATACGCTACATAAATAATGTCCACAGTAAAGTAAAATATTAAAATAGCATTAAGGCGTTACCCATATCCCCCTTAACACATTTTTATATAAATTCCATAGTCTATACCGATACTGTCACGATCCGGATTTTCGCGTTCGAAAATCGACATCCGTACTTTACATCGTACTCGAATGTCATAGATTCGACCGTTCAAATCCGATTCGCCGGAGCTTATAACACCATTAAGTATAACAACACAGCGGAATAAAAAGAATAATACAGATATACAACATCTGATACAACAGAATGATACAATGAATATCAATATACATCAGAGATATGATACAACAAATAGCAGCGGAAAGAAAAGATAACATCAGCAGCGGAATAGAATGTCTCCAATAGAATGCTCCAAGATAAGCAACGTCAGTCCATGAACTTCAAGAACTGAACTAGCTCCAGATAAGCTACTAAACCTGAATATCTGAAAAACCCAACTCTAGACTGCTCGTGTAGAAAATTTTTGAGCATCCAGAGTTTAGGAAAGAAACAATAAACTCCGGATCAGTCATGGGACTGGTGTGAGCAACAAAAACAGTTTATCTTTAAAACAAATAGCAGAGAATTTTAAAGTCAATTCGCAATGCTTTTGGAAAATGAAACTACCATAAGACCTCCCACCACACACACAATGCAAACGCAGACTTGGAGGAGATTTCTTCTTATGATAGTCAAAGATGCTTACTACGCAAAATCAAATCATTTTGATATTATTATTAGTGCATAGTGGAAAACATTTCGAAAGTATAATATTAATCTTAGCCAACATACGACCAGTATCGTATGCCTACTATAGCTACCATCTAAACAGTGGTGACCACCGTACGTAAATGGCAGGTTCTACAACTAATACCGTACAAAGTTCGTATTGGAAGATGGATTTCCAACAAATGGTCAGGCTAAGGAACTTCCTATCCACGATGGGTACGTCCCTGGAATAGACGACCCGAGAACCTAACCGGATCTCTGCCAACACAAGGCCGGGTTACCTCTGCAAAAATAGGTAACTACTGACACGCGTATGCCATCCCCCGATTGTCACCGATCTTCCCGAGGATCCCCGATTCGCAACAAACCACATAGAAAAAATAATGCAGTAACCACAGAGGTTAAGTATCTGGGCTCCATACCATGATACCACCTTTATCCAGAAGGAATGACATACACTAAGGGGCGCTACTCCCTAGAACCTTGCTGCATCTTTCCTGTTTTGACCATTTCCGGGGTGTGAGGTTCGACGAAGTCTCGTCCACAAAGCTACACTTTGTTCACAAAGCCATGCTTCGGGTCAAACAAATGATCAACCTATGATCACAAAGATATAAGATCAAATAAATGATCATATCGCAAATGATCAAACACTGATCATCACACAGCAACACTCAGCATGCCACATTACCAAATTGGGATATACCGCTGATAAATTTCAACTACATAACCTCTGAGCTCGTACGTCTCAAAGAAGGGTGTTAAGCTAAAAGAATAAATTCTCCGCCACCAACAGAAATGTATTTGAAAGAAATCGGCTTTATATCTCAAAGTGTAATGTCAGACATGTATCCATACAAGTCTGTTCCGGGTTCGAACAGAACCGAAGGCACTTCTCACGAAGCCCTTGCAATTCCGGATAATTTTCAAACACGTCCGGACTTCCCGTCACAAAAGAGTGATATAAATCTCTATACCGGCGCGACTCAGTGCAGAGACATTCGACAGGTTGTCCTTTCATTTTCGAAAAATATCCGGTCTTCAACACCGGTCTTCAAATGCTATCCATATACGACGTATCACTATTCGGAATGGTATATGACACAATTGTCTTTTCCCGGCTAACCCGAATAGTGAGCGAAATATTTAAAAACATACGGATATTGGGATTTCAATTAAGTCACAACTTAAACCCAAACTTTCTTTTCAAATGGTTTAACAAATTACCATTTTAATCTTTTTAAACAAAAAGATTCAATTCACAAAGTTCACTTAATTTCACAAAGATTCATTCACAGATTTTCCAAATCAATTTCCATTTCAATTAAATTAATTCGTTAAATCTTTAAATCAAAGATTTAACTTATAGTTTTCAAAACAATTTCATTTCGAATCATCATTTTAAATCTGTTGAAAATAACAGATTTAATTCATAGCTTTCAAAAAGAATTCATTCATAACTTGGAAAATCCATTTTTTCAATTCACTTGAAATTCCTTTAATTTAAACTGGAATTTCTTTTCTTATCTAAAAGCTTTTATCATTTGAAAACAACAGTTTCAATTTGGAAATCTGATTCATTCATACGAGTTGAAATCCTTGGTTTAAATTCAAATTACCAAATTAATACTTTAAAATGGTTAAATTCATACAAACACATTTATATCATCTTTTATCCCTAGTTTCCAAATCATAGATTTAATTTCAACCTTGAATTCAAATTTAAATCTAATTATTTAAATTTTCAAAACTCGATTAAGTTATTCAAAATAACTTTTATATTTGAAATTCCATTTCAAAAGCTTTTTATTTTAAACCCAAATTTCTAATTTCAAAATCAATTGAAATTAAAATTTCAATTTCAAAAACATCAAATTTACATTATCTGTGACTTAATTGATTTCCACGTGAAATCCATATTTGTGTGTGTAAAAGTGTAGTCCAGGGGTTTAACACACAATAGTGCAACATCAATCATCATATATCAAAATACAGGATATAGTTGATAAGCGATATAAAATATAACGCTTATCTTTCACATACAGATCACAAATGTATAAATATCACAGATAAAGAAATTACAGATCACAACATAAATCAGGGTATATCACAAAGCATCATATATCAGGGATATCAAACAATTCAATCATTCAATCAATCTAATTATCCATAAGTAAAATCAGTTAATTTGTCTGATTAATTCAATTCAACTAAATTTCTTATGAATTTCAAATCCTGGTTAATTAATTACAACCCATTTTAATTAATTATCCTTTATTATCTATTAATTAACCTTTAATCATTAAATAATTTTCCTTTAATTGTTGAATTATCTTTTAATTCATTAATTGATTTACCCTTAGTTTATTAACGTTTGATTAATTATCCTTTCTTATAAATTAATTAGCTTTAAATTTATAATTGATTGATCTTTAGTTAATTATTAAACCAATATAAATTAACTTAATTTTTAAGTTAACAAATTAAAAATATTAAATCAACTCTTAATTTCTTAATTGAGTTTTATTTAAAATAAATCCTTTTCAAATATAAGTTAAAACATTTAGATTTCTATTTTTTTTTTACATGCAAAATTGTTAAAACTTTTGAACTTAAGAACTTAAATTTATTTCAAAACTAAGACTCAAATTTAGATTTAAATCAGATTACCACTACGATTTAACTTAGTTTAAATCGTTTCTTTATATTTCAAATCCCAATTAAAATTCAAATTTCTTTACATTATCAAAACAATTTGAATTTGTAAAACCTATTTCCAAATATTTTAAACTTTTATTTCATTTCAAATTTTGAATTTGAAAATAAACTTGAATTCAGATTTCAAACTGAACTTAAACTTGAATTTATACTTAACTTTTAATTTAACTTAGTTTAACTTTGTTAACACAAATTTAAAGTCAAGTTCAGGAAATTGAACAGGTCCTGGAACCTGTAGCTAAGCAATTTCCTCGAGCCTCCCCACATTCGCTTCGAGTCACGCCCGATCAAAATGCCACCCTACTTCGAGTTTCACCACAAATCAACCCGTGTGAGTATTTTCTTCCAAAATTTTGTTTAAGTCCTAAAACTAGCCTGATATTATGCTCAAATAACTCGAACTCGTCTTCGAGTTTCTACCCCAAATCCCCGAGTAGGGCCCGAGTTGCCTGGCGTCTTCCCCAAACCCATCACAGCTGATACATTCGCCATCACGTGCACGTGTACACCGGCGGTGGTCGATTCCAGGCGATGCTACCTCGTCGAGCATGTCAACGATGACCCTAGCTTCTCCTCCCGATCGCCAGAACCACAATACCACCTCGAGATCGAAGATCGACCCAACATCCCAACCTGTGAAAAAGAACACCGGCTCTACCTCTAAACCTGTCAACGCCGCGCCTCCTCATCCCCGACCTCCAGCGGTGATATAACTCCGTCCATAGCTCCGACTACCACCCTTCTACAAATTTCCAAAAGCACGTTGAACTCGATCGATTATGGATGATGAACGAACCCAAATACAAGCCCACGTCAAAACTAGGTTTACAAACCAAAAATGCTTGCTGCTGCTTCCACGTTCGACTGCTCCCCACAACAGTATTTTTCCCCGACCCACCATTCGTCCCTCCATCACTAGGACAGACCTCGACCACCACGAACCAGAGGATCACCATGAATCGATGAAACTATGAAATTTCGACAATCCTAAACTGCTCCTCAACCCTCAGTCTAAAAATTAAGATTCTTACTCTAAAAATCATGTTAAGGTATAAGAATTCAGATTATATACTTGAATTCCTGTATTAAAAAGTTTAAATTTAGACTTGTCTTAGGTTTGCTCAGTTATTTTGGGTTTCCAGGGATAATTTTAAGTTGTTTTAATCTCAACTAAATTTTGAAGCTTAGTTTACAATGATATAAACATATTTTGTTTTAGTCTTAAGTTCAATCATCAATCAGAAGGAGAGTAAATGATTTTGAATCGAACAGTTGAATTTTATCTGAAAGCAGAGGCCAATTTTAAAACAACAGCCTGCATACCTATTTTCAATCTTCCCATATATACATATATACAGATAATTATATATGCACACACATACATTTCTCAGATACACTTGCATAGATTCAAACCCTTAAAAGGGTGGAATGTTACTCACAAGCATCAAGTCATATAACAAATTCGAGGTTAAAACAAAAGGTTGCTCACCTGAATATGGATGAAGCAGGGAAGCAGAGATTTGAGGATGTTAAAAACTGAATTGTTTTGAAAGCTTGTTTTACTGGAACCTTGAATTGCTTAGATTTCCATTGAAACTGAAATGCTTGAAAAACTGGAAACTTGCTTAGTTCATTCCGATTAAAGCTTGTTTGTTGGTGATTCAAGATTTTGATAATTTGTTTGATTCCAGGTTGCAACTGAAACAGTTCTGTATTTTTTTCCTTTTCTCAGTTTTGTTTAAGTATGTTTTGAACGAATTTAGGTTGGAGGTGATGCATATAAAAGAGAAGTATGCAGAGTGTTCATTTGTTTAGTACTGGTGTTTTGTACTAGAAATTGTTTTATAAATCTTTGATCAGAGATTGTCTAAGTGTTGTAGGCTATGGTAAGATTTATCTTGTGTACTAAAGATGATGGTATTAAATTAACATGTACAATTTATCTTCATTTCGGCTGATGGTTTCTAAAATTTGGTGGCTAAGGATCCAAGCATTAATTACTTAGTACTTTTTCTTTCTTTCTTTAACTTTGTTTCTTGTTCCATACTTCAGCCGTATACATATATAAAGATATTTGGTGGCTAAAAATACTTATCTACATATATTTCTATTTCTTATATGTTGTTATAAAGAATTGACTTATGTATTGTTTTATTTCTATGCTTTTGTTTATGATTTTCTAGCTTGCATACTTATTTTACAACTACAAAGTTGCTTGCCTTACTTGCTTTGATATGCAATTGTACTTTATCATTTGATTTTTTTCCAGGTTGAGGTATTTTTTCCTTTCCTTTGCTTTAACATGGTGGCTGCATTTATTATGTTCATATATATATTACTTTGTGTTGATGTTGTATTGTTATTTTAGTCAATGTTATAAAATTTTGTTTATTCATACTTGAATATATATTAGTGTTTGTTTAATTACTTGGTATACTTTTGTATATAGGTAGTTGCATTTGTTTTATCTTCTTCTTTTATTATTTGAATGTGTATTTCTTTTGTTTTATTTTATCACTTTGTAATATAAGTGAGATTATATTTTTGTTTCATTAAATTTTGTTTTGTTACTATCTTGATTTATTTACACTTGAATTTACATAGTTCTTATTATTATTATTTATATTTTAAAACATCTATCCAAGATTCAAATCACCTATACAATATTTTAACTTGAAGATTTTACAAATTTTAATTTGGATCCGGGGAAACTCGCTCCATTTTATCGATTTATTTTACTATTTTTATTCAAAAATTCATTAATTATCAATTTAAATTAAATTTAAATTTCGGGGTCGTTACAAACTTCCCCCCTTAAAAGAATTTCGTCCTCGAAATTGCCAAGGAGACAAAAAGATAGATGAAGAATATTTCATCGAATCAACTGAACATCTATTCTGCATTTGGCTTTCCAAATCAGAATATCAATAACAGATACAAGAAAGAATCTGTTTTAACACTTCACAAGATACTCGGGTTATCCAGATCTACGAAATATACAAGGGCATCGGTTAGTTCAAAGGATAACTAACCATTCGTAGAATATATCCGGACCCAAGGAATAGATAGATAGATGGATACGATTTCAAAACTTTTAGTTTAGAAACTAAATTATACCTATCAACTATAACAATCAAAGCAACCAATGCAATCAATTCATCCATACAAACAAGTCTGGCCTATCTGGAGTTTATGTCCCATTTTAGTATATCAAATTTCTTCCTGGATCTACCAGAAAATATCAATGAATTGAGAAAAGATGTCAAACAAAAGAGATTGATAGAAAAAAGATTACTTCCTTGTTGTTACAGAGTATTGACCATTTATAGTCGTATTCCTTTGTCCCCTATCTCGTCTTCTTCTTGCACTCATACTCACTATCAGTGGATAGCAAGAGAATTTACTGAGACGTTCAGACGGATATCTGAGAGATTACTCATTCTAGAGTTTACTTCACTCTATCTCTAATGAGCTACTTAACGTGTTATACTCCTGAGCTAAAGTTCAACCTTAGCTCTGATACCACTTGTAAAGGTCCGAAAACAGCGGTCACAACCGGTAGGCTTTTCAACCATCCCAGCCCCACCGTGGCTTACAATGATATCCCAAACTTGCTTTTACGGCCAGCCTCTCGACTGTCACGGCCTCTGCCTAACCAACCCATCCCTCTCAGGGACATGTAGGGGTAAGAGTCTCCCGTTCGCCTCCTAACCGCGAAGCGAGAACCCCCTATCATGCTGTAATATAGCAAGACTGGTGTGAGCAACAAAAACAGTTTATCTTTAAAACAAATAGCAGAGAATTTTAAAGTCAATTCGCAATGCTTTTGGAAAATGAAACTACCATAAGACCTCCCACCACACACACAATGCAAACGCAGACTTGGAGGAGATTTCTTCTTATGATAGTCAAAGATGCTTACTACGCAAAATCAAATCATTTTGATATTATTATTAGTGCATAGTGGAAAACATTTCGAAAGTATAATATTAATCTTAGCCAACATACGACCAGTATCGTATGCCTACTATAGCTACCATCTAAACAGTGGTGACCACCGTACGTAAATGGCAGGTTCTACAACTAATACCGTACAAAGTTCGTATTGGAAGATGGATTTCCAACAAATGGTCAGGCTAAGGAACTTCCTATCCACGATGGGTACGTCCCTGGAATAGACGACCCGAGAACCTAACCGGATCTCTGCCAACACAAGGCCGGGTTACCTCTGCAAAAATAGGTAACTACTGACACGCGTATGCCATCCCCCGATCGTCACCGATCTTCCCGAGGATCCCCGATTCGCAACAAACCACATAGAAAAAATAATGCAGTAACCACAGAGGTTAAGTATCTGGGCTCCATACCATGATACCACCTTTATCCAGAAGGAATGACATACACTAAGGGGCGCTACTCCCTAGAACCTTGCTGCATCTTTCCTGTTTTGACCATTTCCGGGGTGTGAGGTTCGACGAAGTCTCGTCCACAAAGCTACGCTTTGTTCACAAAGCCATGCTTCGGGTCAAACAAATGATCAACCTATGATCACAAAGATATAAGATCAAATAAATGATCATATCGCAAATGATCAAACACTGATCATCACACAGCAACACTCAGCATGCCACATTACCAAATTGGGATATACCGCTGATAAATTTCAACTACATAACCTCTGAGCTCGTACGTCTCAAAGAAGGGTGTTAAGCTAAAAGAATAAATTCTCCGCCACCAACAGAAATGTATTTGAAAGAAATCGGCTTTATATCTCAAAGTGTAATGTCAGACATGTATCCATACAAGTCTGTTCCGGGTTCGAACAGAACCGAAGGCACTTCTCACGAAGCCCTTGCAATTCCGGATAATTTTCAAACACGTCCGGACTTCCCGTCACAAAAGAGTGATATAAATCTCTATACCGGCGCGACTCAGTGCAGAGACATTCGACAGGTTGTCCTTTCATTTTCGAAAAATATCCGGTCTTCAACACCGGTCTTCAAATGCTATCCATATACGACGTATCACTATTCGGAATGGTATATGACACAATTGTCTTTTCCCGGCTAACCCGAATAGTGAGCGAAATATTTAAAAACATACGGATATTGGGATTTCAATTAAGTCACAACTTAAACCCAAACTTTCTTTTCAAATGGTTTAACAAATTACCATTTTAATCTTTTTAAACAAAAAGATTCAATTCACAAAGTTCACTTAATTTCACAAAGATTCATTCACAGATTTTCCAAATCAATTTCCATTTCAATTAAATTAATTCGTTAAATCTTTAAATCAAAGATTTAACTTATAGTTTTCAAAACAATTTCATTTCGAATCATCATTTTAAATCTGTTGAAAATAACAGATTTAATTCATAGCTTTCAAAAAGAATTCATTCATAACTTGGAAAATCCATTTTTTCAATTCACTTGAAATTCCTTTAATTTAAACTGGAATTTCTTTTCTTATCTAAAAGCTTTTATCATTTGAAAACAACAGTTTCAATTTGGAAATTTGATTCATTCATACGAGTTGAAATCCTTGGTTTAAATTCAAATTACCAAATTAATACTTTAAAATGGTTAAATTCATACAAACACATTTATATCATCTTTTATCCCTAGTTTCCAAATCATAGATTTAATTTCAACCTTGAATTCAAATTTAAATCTAATTATTTAAATTTTCAAAACTCGATTAAGTTATTCAAAATAACTTTTATATTTGAAATTCCATTTCAAAAGCTTTTTATTTTAAACCCAAATTTCTAATTTCAAAATCAATTGAAATTAAAATTTCAATTTCAAAAACATCAAATTTACATTATCTGTGACTTAATTGATTTCCACGTGAAATCCATATTTGTGTGTGTAAAAGTGTAGTCCAGGGGTTTAACACACAATAGTGCAACATCAATCATCATATATCAAAATACAGGATATAGTTGATAAGCGATATAAAATATAACGCTTATCTTTCACATATAGATCACAAATGTATAAATATCACAGATAAAGAAATTACAGATCACAACATAAATCAGGGTATATCACAAAGCATCATATATCAGGGATATCAAACAATTCAATCATTCAATCAATCTAATTATCCATAAGTAAAATCAGTTAATTTGTCTGATTAATTCAATTCAACTAAATTTCTTATGAATTTCAAATCCTGGTTAATTAATTACAACCCATTTTAATTAATTATCCTTTATTATCTATTAATTAACCTTTAATCATTAAATAATTTTCCTTTAATTGTTGAATTATCTTTTAATTCATTAATTGATTTACCCTTAGTTTATTAACGTTTGATTAATTATCCTTTCTTATAAATTAATTAGCTTTAAATTTATAATTGATTGATCTTTAGTTAATTATTAAACCAATATAAATTAACTTAATTTTTAAGTTAACAAATTAAAAATATTAAATCAACTCTTAATTTCTTAATTGAGTTTTATTTAAAATAAATCCTTTTCAAATATAAGTTAAAACATTTAGATTTCTATTTTTTTTTTACATGCAAAATTGTTAAAACTTTTGAACTTAAGAACTTAAATTTATTTCAAAACTAAGACTCAAATTTAGATTTAAATCAGATTACCACTACGATTTAACTTAGTTTAAATCGTTTCTTTATATTTCAAATCCCAATTAAAATTCAAATTTCTTTACATTATCAAAACAATTTGAATTTGTAAAACCTATTTCCAAATATTTTAAACTTTTATTTCATTTCAAATTTTGAATTTGAAAATAAACTTGAATTCAGATTTCAAACTGAACTTAAACTTGAATTTATACTTAACTTTTAATTTAACTTAGTTTAACTTTGTTAACACAAATTTAAAGTCAAGTTCAGGAAATTGAACAGGTCCTGGAACCTGTAGCTAAGCAATTTCCTCGAGCCTCCCCACATTCGCTTCGAGTCACGCCCGATCAAAATGCCACCCTACTTCGAGTTTCACCACAAATCAACCCGTGTGAGTATTTTCTTCCAAAATTTTGTTTAAGTCCTAAAACTAGCCTGATATTATGCTCAAATAACTCGAACTCGTCTTCGAGTTTCTACCCCAAATCCCCGAGTAGGGCCCGAGTTGCTTGGCGTCTTCCCCAAACCCATCACAGCTGATACATTCGCCATCACGTGCACGTGTACACCGGCGGTGGTCGATTCCAGGTGATGCTACCTCGTCGAGCATGTCAACGATGACCCTAGCTTCTCCTCCCGATCGCCAGAACCACAATACCACCTCGAGATCGAAGATCGACCCAACATCCCAACCTGTGAAAAAGAACACCGGCTCTACCTCTAAACCTGTCAACGCCGCGCCTCCTCATCCCCGACCTCCAGCGGTGATATAACTCCGTCCATAGCTCCGACTACCACCCTTCTACAAATTTCCAAAAGCACGTTGAACTCGATCGATTATGGATGATGAACGAACCCAAATACAAGCCCACGTCAAAACTAGGTTTACAAACCAAAAATGCTTGCTGCTGCTTCCACGTTCGACTGCTCCCCACAACAGTATTTTTCCCCGACCCACCATTCGTCCCTCCATCACTAGGACAGACCTCGACCACCACGAACCAGAGGATCACCATGAATCGATGAAACTATGAAATTTCGACAATCCTAAACTGCTCCTCAACCCTCAGTCTAAAAATTAAGATTCTTACTCTAAAAATCATGTTAAGGTATAAGAATTCAGATTATATACTTGAATTCCTGAATTAAAAAGTTTAAATTTAGACTTGTCTTAGGTTTGCTCAGTTATTTTGGGTTTCCAGGGATAATTTTAAGTTGTTTTAATCTCAACTAAATTTTGAAGCTTAGTTTACAATGATATAAACATATTTTGTTTTAGTCTTAAGTTCAATCATCAATCAGAAGGAGAGTAAATGATTTTGAATCGAACAGTTGAATTTTATCTGAAAGCAGAGGCCAATTTTAAAACAACAGCCTGCATACCTATTTTCAATCTTCCCATATATACATATATACAGATAATTATATATGCACACACATACATTTCTCAGATACACTTGCATAGATTCAAACCCTTAAAAGGGTGGAATGTTACTCACAAGCATCAAGTCATATAACAAATTCGAGGTTAAAACAAAAGGTTGCTCACCTGAATATGGATGAAGCAGGGAAGCAGAGATTTGAGGATGTTAAAAACTGAATTGTTTTGAAAGCTTGTTTTACTGGAACCTTGAATTGCTTAGATTTCCATTGAAACTGAAATGCTTGAAAAACTGGAAACTTGCTTAGTTCATTCCGATTAAAGCTTGTTTGTTGGTGATTCAAGATTTTGATAATTTGTTTGATTCCAGGTTGCAACTGAAACAATTCTGTATTTTTTTCCTTTTCTCAGTTTTGTTTAAGTATGTTTTGAACGAATTTAGGTTGGAGGTGATGCATATAAAAGAGAAGTATGCAGAGTGTTCATTTGTTTAGTACTGGTGTTTTGTACTAGAAATTGTTTTATAAATCTTTGATCAGAGATTGTCTAAGTGTTGTAGGCTATGGTAAGATTTATCTTGTGTACTAAAGATGATGGTATTAAATTAACATGTACAATTTATCTTCATTTCGGCTGATGGTTTCTAAAATTTGGTGGCTAAGGATCCAAGCATTAATTACTTAGTACTTTTTCTTTCTTTCTTTAACTTTGTTTCTTGTTCCATACTTCAGCCGTACACATATATAAAGATATTTGGTGGCTAAAAATACTTATCTACATATATTTCTATTTCTTATATGTTGTTATAAAGAATTGACTTATGTATTGTTTTATTTCTATGCTTTTGTTTATGATTTTCTAGCTTGCATACTTATTTTACAACTACAAAGTTGCTTGCCTTACTTGCTTTGATATGCAATTGTACTTTATCATTTGATTTTTTTCCAGGTTGAGGTATTTTTTCCTTTCCTTTGCTTTAACATGGTGGCTGCATTTATTATGTTCATATATATATTACTTTGTGTTGATGTTGTATTGTTATTTTAGTCAATGTTATAAAATTTTGTTTATTCATACTTGAATATATATTAGTGTTTGTTTAATTACTTGGTATACTTTTGTATATAGGTAGTTGCATTTGTTTTATCTTCTTCTTTTATTATTTGAATGTGTATTTCTTTTGTTTTATTTTATCACTTTGTAATATAAGTGAGATTATATTTTTGTTTCATTAAATTTTGTTTTGTTACTATCTTGATTTATTTACACTTGAATTTACATAGTTCTTATTATTATTATTTATATTTTAAAACATCTATCCAAGATTCAAATCACCTATACAATATTTTAACTTGAAGATTTTACAAATTTTAATTTGGATCCGGGGAAACTCGCTCCATTTTATCGATTTATTTTACTATTTTTATTCAAAAATTCATTAATTATCAATTTAAATTAAATTTAAATTTCGGGGTCGTTACAGATACTGTAAGCTTCACCAAACCGGTGGTTTACTCAGTGAGCACTCCATAGGTACGATACAAACCAAACTCATAGTGGGCGCGATCAGGATAAATATGACAAGGCATGTGAGGCAATGCAAAGGGTAGGATACTACAGTTTTGCGGATTCGGACTGGTGGTAACGTATATCAGCTACTACCGCCCACCTCGAGACACACTCCCAAATCAAATCAAAGGGTGGCCACCAAATCAATCATAAAATAATAATATGGTATCGAAGAAATGTGCCCGATAGGGGGAGCGACCCCACTTGGCCCGACATGGCTCCTGTTTTAGTCATTTTAATTATGACCCGAAGGTCAAGGCTATCCATCATCGTTCTCTTACTTCATTCCAGTAGCGTTTGCTAAACCATCCTACTTCATTCTGGATTCTCCACCACATGCACAGTTGTTAAAGTGGTTTTTGGTATTGGCAGGGAGTATGACCATATCCGATCTTGGTCTCTTTAACAACCAAACGCTTATTTCACATCGTGGTCATATTATAAAATCACTTTAATAAATCTCATTTACAATTAAAATCAAAGTTAAATATTCCACTTCAAGTTTTATTTAATCTTGAAATTATTCACTTAATCACCTTTAATCAAATTAATATATAAAGTTATGTCTTTAAAACCAATAAGTTTCAATCAATTCTTAAAACCATTCAGTTACAAATTAATTCCAACTTCCTCCCAAATCTCATTTATTACAGTTATTACAAAAGTCTGTTTCATTACATTAATTTAAATATTTTAAAACATAATATGTATATATATTTTATTTTTATTAAATTTTATTAAATTAAATCTTATATTATATATTTAAAGATAAAGTTATAAGTAAAACCTTAAAATTTACATTTTTAAACTTAACTCATAACTTAAAAATTTTAAAACATATAATTTAAAAGTCTAAAGTTTACATATATGTTTTAATATAAAATCTTTATATTAAATTTAAAAAAATCATTTTCTTTTTTATTCTTTTTTCTTTTCAAACGCATCTTTCCAAAATTTCAGAAATCACTCTAAAAACAGACCAACGACGTCCGTATATAGTTTCCTATCATAAGGTCAAGTGATACGGATGTTTATCATTTTAATCCGCAATAATTTAAAATTTACGGGTATATATCATTTCA
This sequence comes from Allium fistulosum, assembly GCA_030737815.1. NCBI lineage: Eukaryota > Viridiplantae > Streptophyta > Magnoliopsida > Asparagales > Amaryllidaceae > Allium > Allium fistulosum. The sequence continues at coordinate 367,133,004 of CM060902.1, read as the reverse complement.
ACCCGCAATCCCAATATTCCAAAATCAATAAAATCGTTTGGGTTTATCATTTCAACCAATAATGATTTTCCTTAATCTAAATGTAATAACCCGGATTTTGGAACATCTGTAAATTGATAATTAACTGGGTTAATTAATAGAAATACTGATTTTTATTTGGATTAATAAATGAAATTCTGATAATTAGAATATATCTGGATATGTATATAGATGAATTTGAACTATAATAAATACTGACTTATAAATATCTAGATAAATATTCATTTGATAATATTTGTTTAATGATCTTCTTTTATAAATATTTATTTGGCAAAATGTATCTTTTCAAAGCTAATATAAAATATATATATATAGAATCAACTTTAAACAAATTTTTGGAAATTCTATACATATTTATATGTAAGGGTGGTTTGTAAATAAGTAAAGTGAGATTTAATTTAGGATTTAAAAATATATATGTATGATTTTATTGGAATGTAATTTGATTTATATTATTTTCTTTAAAAGGTTTTTTTTTATATATTAAGAGAAGTATTTATTAATTAGGAAATTAAATAAGAAAGCTTTATAAATCATTTAAAAATTTATAAACTCATGCATAATTACAAGTGTTAGTTTATAAAGCATGTTAATAACATGTGTAAGGTGATAAACAAATGTAAATGACAAATGGTTGATGAAATTAACAAGTGGCAAAGATGTTTTCTCTTGAAATGATAATGTAAATAAAAATCAAAATCTTTAAACCAGGCTGCTCATTTTTTTTAGTTCAAAAGTTTCTCAGTTTTAAAAACTTCTCAAAACCTGAGAAAATAAATACAAAACAGAAAATAAATCAAAGCAAAGTTAAAAATCTGAAACCTGGAAATAAGATAAAAGCTTCAGTTCAAATTTTTCAAGATCAAAAAAAACTTCAACCTGAAATACAATGCAAAGCAGAGGCAACAATCTTAAATCAAATGCAAGTTCAAACCTGAGATCAGTGTAAATCAAAACCAAATTCAAACCTGGAAATCAAGTTCAAGTTTTCAATCTAGAAGCCTGGCAACCCAAAGATTTAAGCAACAACATGATCAGATCAAAGCAGATCAATTCCCAGGATCTGTTCCTGGTTCTGGAAAATCATGTGAGTAAACTACCAAATTTTATGTTCTCTGATTCAAACATTTTTCTGTGAGTAAACATCATTTTCTCAACCCAAACTTCATTATATTATTGTGCATTTAATGATTTATGGTAGTATTGACATGAAATGTCTTGCATGGATGAAATGGATGTTTTGCCTGGTAGATAAGTATGAAGTTGATGTGTATGTATATTTGCATGTCTGTGAATATAAGTCTGGTCTCTGATTCTTGTTTAACAGAACCAACAAACACTCAAAAATTTAAAAGCATTTCCAGTTTCAAGTTCAAATCAATATCCAGATTTTCTAAAAAGCTTTGCTCTGTAAATCAATTACAAGTGAGTAAACAAACCCCTAAAAGTTTAAATTAAGTTTAAATCTTGATCTCATGCGATAAAATTTGAAGTATGATTATGCGAAAATGTTTGTATGAATGGAATTATGCCTGCATGTTTGTTTTTGGTGTGCATATCAGCATGTCAGAATTGTTGTTCTGTTTACAGGCTTTTAGCCTGATCAAAAATCAAGTTCTTCCTTCCTGATCTTCTTTAGGCTATAATTTGTAAACAAAATTTATTTGTTTTAACAAGGTATCAATGAAAAAATATTTTCAAGTGGAATCTGGAGTTAGTTTTTACAGAAAGGAAGAAGAACAGTAGATCCTAATATATATCTAAAATTCGATCTAAACGATTTGCTGTTTCAGGATCATAATCAGATCAGTTATCGAATTATAGGATTTTTAAAAAATAAAATCTTGATTTTTAATGTTGTAAATCATGGGAAATCAAGAGATGAACGTATTATGGGTTTCGAACGATTCTGGCGAACGGTGTAGTTTTGGATGGTCGGGGTCTCTGCTGAAGCTAGCCTGGAGGTAAGCGATGTCGGCAAAAATGGTCGTAGGATTTCATGACCAACGTGACGGCGGCAGATTGACGTAGTAGGGTTTAACCCTAGTTTTAGTTGAGGTTGGAAATCAGATGACTGCATCACCGTTGTAGCATCGGAGGAGACAGGTCATGGGGGAAAAGGAGCGTACGTCATTGGCAAAGCTATGGGTGGAGTCTCGAGAACTCTGGTGGTCGGAGGCGTCTGGACGAAGCGATTCTTGATCGGGGTGTTTTGTTCTGGTGGGTTCGATCAAGTCGAATCTCGTTTTCGTGATCGTTTTGGAAGATAGGTGGTCAGGATCGGAAGGGTAGGTCGGCGTCGTCTTGTCGACAGTGGATTGGAAGACCAGATCGTCGACGATCAGCCGTGCACGTGCACGTGGTATCTCTGGTGCCAGAGTTTTAGTTTAGGGATGAAGGTAAGTCTCTCGGGTAGAAGCTCGGGAAAAGGTAGGTTTAGCTCGAGATTGTCTTTGGGGTTTGATTCGAGTACGTGAGTGACTAATCCTATAACAGTTAAAATTTAAATCATAGAAAAAAAAAAAGAAATGGAAGACTCGGGTTTTGGTTCGAGTATCCCTAGGATTGTCTCGTAAAATAATTATGTTTTTAAGTATTTAAAGATAACATAATTAAACTTTTTAAAATTCACTTAATCATTATTTTAAATAAAGGTGTTATTAAATGTTGATTTAATTAAGTTGTAAAATTTATTTTTACTTAGTAAGTTATTTCTTAAAGTTTACTTAATTAATGATGTAATTAAATTTTAAAGGTTAATTAACTTTAAGGTCTAAGTTAATTGGTAATTGATAATTAATTCAAAGGATAATTACTTAATGTAGGTAATTAATGATGATTAAAGGATTAATTAATAAATAATTAATCAGTAATTAAAGGATAAATTATGAATTAATTATGTGATTAATTAAAGGTTAATTAGTATAAGTAATTAAAGAATAGTTAATTACTTAATGTCATTAATCAAGGTGATTAATTAATGGATAATTTCTTAATATGATAAATTAAAGGTTAATTAATTTATGTAATTAATTAAAGGATAATTAATTAATTTAATTAAGAAATAATTAATTTAGGATAATTAATTAAGATGAATAATTTAAGGATGATTAGTTAATTGGTTTATAATTAATTAATGTTAAGTAAGTAGGATTAAGGATAATCCAGAGAATTAAGAAGGTAATTAATTAAGGATAATTAATTAATGTAATTAATTATAGTATAATTAATTAAAGAGAATAATTAAAGGTTAATTAATGTGAATGATTAAGGATAATTAAATTATAATTACTAATGTAATTAAGAGTAATTAATTAAGGATGATTAATTAAGATGGATAATTAAGGGATGATTAATTAATTAATTTGTAATTAATTAATGTTAAGTAAACAGGGTTTAAAAGTAATTAAAGTAATTAATTTAATGCATTGATGGTTAATTAAATTAATTAGAGATGGTGAAGTTGATTAATCTTGCTTAATGATTGATTGAATGATATTGGATGCCTTGGATTATGTGATATCTCCGATATGTGATATGTGCTGATGTGTGATATGAGATGAATTGTTGTGTATAAATTGAATTGTTTAAACTTAAACTTTTGGTTTAATGAATAACGTTGGATTCGAAGAGACCGGAGTCGGGTATCAGCAATATCCGAAACCACTTCGATTCTTTATAGATCGATATGCGAAGTAAGTATTGAGCATAACAAGCTATGAACTCGTAGTGAAGTACGAGTTACCCCGGGCTTTTCTTTTATGGTTTGAACTTAGTATTTCAAATTATATGGGTTTACTCACGCTGGTTTCCAGCCTGACCCGGGTGTTACTTTGATGTAATGCTCGGGTCAGACCGAGTATTACAGATTTCAGGTAAGGACGTTCTGGAGCTCAGGAGGCGAGCTGGATGGCAGGAACGTATGGAGTGTGATATATTATAGTTGTTTGAGACATGTTAATTCTAACTGTCTAGTACATTTGTGAATGTTGTAACTCTGATGTATAAAAATGTAATTAACAAATACAGTTTTCTTTGTATAACTGATATTATTATTTGATATTGTATTTTGATCCGCTGCGAATGTGAGAATCTGTGTCTTGTTCTGTTTCTTTCTTCTATCTCTTTTCTTTTTCTCCTAACTATCTGGAATTTTCGGGTTCGAAAATTTCGGGTCGTTACACTTGGTATCAGAGCGAAGGTTAAGCGAGAACCTTGGCTCTGTTGGGATTACTCGTTAAGGATAGGGTCAATGGTACCCTAGAACGAGTTGAGTGTATATATATATGAGTGCGTAATTGTTATTTTCTTATATAAGGATTTTAAATGATTTTATATAAGAATATATTTTGATATATAAAATGATATTTCTTTCTAATAAATATTAAGGTAATTGGTTGTTAAAATATTGGAAATAAATTAAGTGGTAATAGAAATAAAGCCAAATTAAAATTGAATGAAGATAAGTTTGAAATGAATTCAAACTGAAATTAAAATCTTGAATTTGTAGAAATGGTATCAAGAATAAAGATAATAATGAATTGGTTTCCAGATATGACAATCTTGGTTATTATCATAAATGGTAATTGTGTTTAATAATGAATGTTGTTAATGATTTAGCAAAATGAAATGTTTAGGGAAGTAAACCTTTAAGTGAGTATAACTTATAAATTGGAATTGAAGATAATTAAAAATTGTGAAATTTTAATTCTAAATCCAGAAAACTTGAAATTGTTTTAAAGAAGTTTGTTTTGAATTAAAACCAAAGGTGGTTTAAAAATTTAAAGTATAACTTGGTGTGTAAAGAAAATGTATATATGAGGAATATACACAATACCAATGATGATTTGAAATAAACACTTAGTGTTAAGTTTTAAATTGGAATGTGATGTGAAACCCAAAGTAAAGTAAGTTTTTAAACTTAAAAGGGGGAAAGACTATTAATCTGAAGTTTAAAATTTGTATGGGAATTCAAATTGTGAAAGTTGACCGGATTAAGTAAATTTAACTTGGAGGAAGTTAATTAAGTTTGAATAAATAACTTGAATTGGAAATTTCAAGATGAAATTTAAATTTAACTTGGGTAGTTAAATGGTTAATTTAAATGGGAGTTATGAGTGATCTCAAAATGGGTTTGAGATCTGGAAATTGAAGTATTGAGTCAATTTAAATGGAAGTGGAAATTTAAATTGAATTAATGGGAAATTAATTGGAAATGGAGATTGGGAAATTAAACAGTTTGGCTCTGGATTATTTTCAAATTGTTTTAGTACAAGTATATTTTTCCAAACTATTTACTATACAATCTTTCTTCTTAAACCCCAAACTATCTTATACTCATTTTACAATTATTTTGGAACTATTTAACTATTTTGAAACTGTCTTATAAACTAATTATTATTTTTCAGTTACTTATATCTAATCATTATTTTAAAAACTATTTTGCAATTACCTAACTATTTTATAATACTTAACTATTTTACAGCTATTTTACAATCTAATAACTATTTTTCAACTACTTATCTATTTTAAAACTTTTTCAAGCTATTTTTAAATTTAAATTGGTCAGAGTTCAAACTGTTTGTAATTAAAGTAATAACTCAATTGGAAATGGAAGCAATTGAGAATAAGTGAATGGAATTAAAGGAAATGTGAATAGAAAAGAGAATTGATTTGGCTAATAATCAATAAAGTTAAATACGTAGGATGTGCGTATATTATTCTATTCGCATAGTGATTTGATCCAGATTCGAACACAGAATTTCGAGATAATATTATCGATCCGAGTTGGGATTTTTCGCTCGATTTTCGACGGCGAACCTGGATATGGATTGTTGATTGGTTCTGGATATTCTCTATCATAGTTGTGACTATGCAAGGAGAATGACGGTTTCTGATCAGGAAACCAGATCTGAGTCCGCACTAGGAAGTCGGGAGGACGATACTAGTTCGGAAGAGAAATTGTGTGATCAAGTGAGCGATCAGATTGGTATTGCGTACGAATGATATGAGTACATCGTACGAGTTTGGATGAAATTGATATTGAAATTTGTGGATAAGGATTGTAAAATGGTCTTTGAAATGAAAAGTATATTTGTGAAATATAATGGAATTGGATATTTCTTTGGTTGAAATTTACTTTATGGAAGTAAGTAAATGGTAAATAACTTTATAAAGAAATCAAACTTGAATATTTGATTTGACAATAAATAAAGTTATATTTTGTAATACGATAAACTTCCCTTACTGAATCTAGCCAGAATAAAAAGTGTTTTGAAATATTTAATGTATAAAAGAGGTTTTATACAAGTTTGAAGTGATCCAAAGATTTTCAAAGTTATATATATCTGTATCTATATATAAAGGATCTTATGAGAATGATTTTGGAAAAGGTTTTGGAAACCTATGAATTTGGAAAAGGCTTTTGATTTTTGGGAAAATCAATTTTGGATTTTGGAAAGCCTAGTTTGAGAATTATCGATTTTTGGTAATCGATTTTGTGTAAAGGAGATTTTGATAAATCATAAAGGGTATGATTTGAAGATACTATAAGTATATAGTATAAAATGTTTTGAGTATAGCTCTGGGGAAAAAGGCGCTCCCTTGAAATGAACTTCTCAGGAGTGCCACTGGGTGGTACTGCCTTGAACCCCAAGGGGGGATTCTAAAGTTGATCCTGTGAGGAGTCCGGAATAAACTAGTTCCTGAGGATTATTTGTGTAGCGAAAGTCGAGGGGCTGGTGCCCACGGAGGCATTTGGGTTATGCTGTGACGACAGTTTAACTCAATGTCACTGCGATCTACTGCAGACCATAGCGAAAGTCATGTGTGCCGCTGAGAGCCAACTGTCTACGTTTGATTTTATATCGGTAGACTGTGACACTATGGTAACATAGCGAAAGTCGTGTGTGCCGCTGAGAGCCAACTGTCTACGTTTGATTTTATATCGGTAGACTGCGACCTATGTGGGAGAAGTTTCATTATTTGGCAGCGAAATTCGGTGGCGCTGATGCCTACAGTTATATGGGTTTGTGCTGTGATAGCAACGTAAGGCCCGGGTATAACTGCGATCTGTAGCGGGTTCCATGGCGTAATCGAGGAGCGCGGAGACCTACAGTTATCTGTGGATTTTGCCGGGACGGCAACGTAACCATCGGGTTAACTGCGACCATGGATGGGGGTGATGATTTCCAGAGTATTCTCACCAAAGATATTTCCTCAATTTCAAAAATGTTTTCTATATTTTCAATAAATTATTTTCCAAGGATTTCACTGGGTGTTGAAAACGGGTTTGCTAAGTCCTTATAGATTTTCAGTCCTACGTCTGATCAACGTATGACCGAATTTCTGTAAGAACGAGGATGAACTTGTTGAAACATCGAGTTATAAAAGTATTTTTATAAAAATTTTTTTTTTTAATACTATATAGATTTTAAAGTGTTTTAAAAATGAAAAATATAATTTATCTGATTTTATGTATTAAGTAAATTCTGGCTTCGTTCCTTTTCGAGGACGAAAAGATTCTAAGGGGGGAGGAATGTAATAACCCGGATTTTGGAACATCTGTAAATTGATAATTAACTGGGTTAATTAATAGAAATACTGATTTTTATTTGGATTAATAAATGAAATTCTGATAATTAGAATATATCTGGATATGTATATAGATGAATTTGAATTATAATAAATACTGACTTATAAATATCTAGATAAATATTCATTTGATAATATTTGTTTAATGATCTTCTTTTATAAATATTTATTTGGCAAAATGTATCTTTTCAAAGCTAATATAAAATATATATATAGAATCAACTTTAAACAAATTTTTGGAAATTCTATACATATTTATATGTAAGGGTTGTTTGTAAATAAGTAAAGTGAGATTTAATTTAGGATTTAAAAATATATATGTATGATTTTATTGGAATGTAATTTGTTTTATATTATTTTCTTTAAAAGGTTTTTTTTTATATATTAAGAGAAGTATTTATTAATTAGGAAATTAAATAAGAAAGCTTTATAAATCATTTAAAAATTTATAAACTCATGCATAATTACAAGTGTTAGTTTATAAAGCATGTTAATAACATGTGTAAGGTGATAAACAAATGTAAATGACAAATGGTTGATGAAATTAACAAGTGGCAAAGATGTTTTCTCTTGAAATGATAATGTAAATTAAAATCAAAATCTTTAAACCAGGCTGCTCATTTTTTTTAGTTCAAAAGTTTCTCAGTTTTAAAAACTTCTCAAAACCTGAGAAAATAAATACAAAACAGAAAATAAATCAAAGCAAAGTTAAAAATCTGAAACCTGGAAATAAGATAAAAGCTTCAGTTCAAATTTTTCAAGATCAAAAAAAACTTCAACCTGAAATACAATGCAAAGCAGAGGCAACAATCTTAAATCAAATGCAAGTTCAAACCTGAGATCAGTGTAAATCAAAACCAAATTCAAACCTGGAAATCAAGTTCAAGTTTTCAATCTAGAAGCCTGGCAACCCAAAGATTTAAGCAACAACATGATCAGATCAAAGCAGATCAATTCCCAGGATCTGTTCCTGGTTCTGGAAAATCATGTGAGTAAACTACCAAATTTTATGTTCTCTGATTCAAACATTTTTCTGTGAGTAAACATCATTTTCTCAACCCAAACTTCATTATATTATTGTGCATTTAATGATTTATGGTAGTATTGACATGAAATGTCTTGCATGGATGAAATGGATGTTTTGCCTGGTAGATAAGTATGAAGTTGATGTGTATGTATATTTGCATGTCTGTGAATATAAGTCTGGTCTCTGATTCTTGTTTAACAGAACCAACAAACACTCAAAAATTTAAAAGCATTTCCAGTTTCAAGTTCAAATCAATATCCAGATTTTCTAAAAAGCTTTGCTCTGTAAATCAATTACAAGTGAGTAAACAAACCCCTAAAAGTTTAAATTAAGTTTAAATCTTGATCTCATGCGATAAAATTTGAAGTATGATTATGAGAAAATGTTTGTATGAATGGAATTATGCCTGCATGTTTGTTTTTGGTGTGCATATCAGCATGTCAGAATTGTTGTTCTGTTTACAGGCTTTTAGCCTGATCAAAAATCAAGTTCTTCCTTCCTGATCTTCTTTAGGCTATAATTTGTAAACAAAATTTATTTGTTTTAACAAGGTATCAATGAAAAAATATTTTCAAGTGGAATCTGGAGTTAGTTTTTACAGAAAGGAAGAAGAACAGTAGATCCTAATATATATCTAAAATTCGATCTAAACGATTTGCTGTTTCAGGATCATAATCAGATCAGTTATCGAATTATAGGATTTTTAAAAAATAAAATCTTGATTTTTAATGTTGTAAATCATGGGAAATCAAGAGATGAACGTATTATGGGTTTCGAACGATTCTGGCGAACGGTGTAGTTTTGGATGGTCGGGGTCTCTGCTGAAGCTAGCCTGGAGGTAAGCGATGTCGGCAAAAATGGTCGTAGGATTTCATGACCAACGTGACGGCGGCAGATTGACGTAGTAGGGTTTAACCCTAGTTTTGGTTGAGGTTGGAAATCAGATGACTGCATCACCGTTGTAGCATCGGAGGAGACAGGTCATGGGGGAAAAGGAGCGTACGTCATTGGCAAAGCTATGGGTGGAGTCTCGAGAACTCTGGTGGTCGAAGGCGTCTGGACGAAGCGATTCTTGATCGGGGTGTTTTGTTCTGGTGGGTTCGATCAAGTCGAATCTCGTTTTCGTGATCGTTTTGGAAGATAGGTGGTCAGGATCGGAAGGGTAGGTCGGCGTCGTCTTGTCGACAGTGGATTGGAAGACCAGATCGTCGACGATCAGCCGTGCACGTGCACGTGGTATCTCTGGTGTCAGAGTTTTAGTTTAGGGATGAAGGTAAGTCTCTCGGGTAGAAGCTCGGGAAAAGGTAGGTTTAGCTCGAGATTGTCTTCGGGGTTTGATTCGAGTACGTGAGTGACTAATCCTATAACAGTTAAAATTTAAATCATAGAAAAAAAAAAGAAATGGAAGACTCGGGTTTTGGTTCGAGTATCCCTAGGATTGTCTCGTAAAATAATTATGTTTTTAAGTATTTAAAGATAACATAATTAAACTTTTTAAAATTCACTTAATCATTATTTTAAATAAAGGTGTTATTAAATGTTGATTTAATTAAGTTGTAAAATTTATTTTTACTTAGTAAGTTATTTCTTAAAGTTTACTTAATTAATGATGTAATTAAATTTTGAAGATAAAATGTTTTAAAGGTTAATTAACTTTAAGGTCTAAGTTAATTGGTAATTGATAATTAATTCAAAGGATAATTACTTAATGTAGGTAATTAATGATGATTAAAGGATTAATTAATAAATAATTAATCAGTAATTAAAGGATAAATTATGAATTAATTATGTGATTAATTAAAGGTTAATTAGTATAAGTAATTAAAGAATAGTTAATTACTTAATGTCATTAATCAAGGTGATTAATTAATGGATAATTTCTTAATATGATAAATTAAAGGTTAATTAATTTATGTAATTAATTAAAGGATAATTAATTAATTTAATTAAGAAATAATTAATTTAGGATAATTAATTAAGATGAATAATTTAAGGATGATTAGTTAATTGGTTTATAATTAATTAATGTTAAGTAAGTAGGATTAAGGATAATCCAGAGAATTAAGAAGGTAATTAATTAAGGATCATTAATTAATGTAATTAATTATAGTATAATTAATTAAAGAGAATAATTAAAGGTTAATTAATGTGAATGATTAAGGATAATTAAATTATAATTACTAATGTAATTAAGAGTAATTAATTAAGGATGATTAATTAAGATGGATAATTAAGGGATGATTAATTAATTAATTTGTAATTAATTAATGTTAAGTAAACAGGGTTTAAAAGTAATTAAAGTAATTAATTTAATGCATTGATGGTTAATTAAATTAATTAGAGATGGTGAAGTTGATTAATCTTGCTTAATGATTGATTGAATGATATTGGATGCCTTGGATTATGTGATATCTCCGATATGTGATATGTGCTGATGTGTGATATGAGATGAATTGTTGTGTATAAATTGAATTGTTTAAACTTAAACTTTTGGTTTAATGAATAACGTTGGATTCGAAGAGACCGGAGTCGGGTATCAGCAATATCCGAAACCACTTCGATTCTTTATAGATCGATATGCGAAGTAAGTATTGAGCATAACAAGCTATGAACTCGTAGTGAAGTACGAGTTACCCCGGGCTTTTCTTTTATGGTTTGAACTTAGTATTTCAAATTATATGGGTTTACTCACGCTGGTTTCCAGCCTGACCCGGGTGTTACTTTGATGTAATGCTCGGGTCAGACCGAGTATTACAGATTTCAGGTAAGGACGTTCTGGAGCTCAGGAGGCGAGCTGGATGGCAGGAACGTATGGAGTGTGATATATTATAGTTGTTTGAGACATGTTAATTCTAACTGTCTAGTACATTTGTGAATGTTGTAACTCTGATGTATAAAAATGTAATTAACAAATACAGTTTTCTTTGTATAACTGATATTATTATTTGATATTGTATTTTGATCCGCTGCGAATGTGAGAATCTGTGTCTTGTTCTGTTTCTTTCTTCTATCTCTTTTCTTTTTCTCCTAACTATCTGGAATTTTCGGGTTCGAAAATTCCGGGTCGTTACACTAAAAGATCATTTGGGTATGTATCATTTCAACCCATAGTGATTTCCTAAAGCTAAGGGAACTTGCAACATGATTTGCATAAAATATATAACATATCACATTACATAAGGTAGCACATAACTTATATAACAAATTTCATAAAATAGCATATAACTTACATAACAAATTACATAGCATAGCATGTAACTTACATAATTAATTACATTACATAACATGTAACTTGCAAAATTAATTACATAACAGAGCATGTAAATTGCAAAATTAATTACATAACATATTACTTACATAACCAATTACATACAATAACACATAATTACATACAAAATACATAATATAGCATATATGCATATTTAACATGGAAGGTGACATAAGATTCCTACCATAACATAACCCAATATGCAACCATTTTTAACATAGCAATTTAGGTGATTTCCAACGTAACACATACATGCATATAAATTTTATTCTTTTTCTTTTTTTTCTTCTTTTTTCTTCTTTTTCACACATAAATTTTCACATATCATATTAGTGACATTTTTCATAACATGAGTGACAACTTTTAAATCAATATAACATTTCTTTTTTCTTTCAACATAGCGATTTCATATTAACATCATGAAGCATATCAATAACCATATCATCACACCTATTTTTATAAACAAACAACATAATATAAATAACAATATCATGTAAAAATCATAGTTGAACATAAGTGAACATAAATCATATCAAATCATATACAAACTACGCAAAATCTAAACTATTGCAACATTCCAATAACATATCAATTGATATTCATTCACTCATCATAAGATTTTAAATCATGAGTGAATGACTCACCTTTCGAGGCTAGGAAATATTTGACAAAACAAAGCTATGAAATTTGATTATTAATTCCAAAGCAACGCAAGCTAGAATCGATGGATCACCAAAATAGAAATATGTAACTTTTGTTTTTTTATAAAAAGAAGAGAAAGAGTGGTGCTTTTGGATGGGTTTGGGTGCGGCTAAGGTGGCCTAGAGTGGAGGAGATGGTGAGGCTATGCAAAGGAGGAGATGGTGGTGATTTGGGTGGGATTTAGTGGAGATAGGGCACGACTATAGGTTAGGAAAGAGGGGATGGTTTCGGCCTTGCTTGGAGGAGATGGTGGCTGAGATGAAGGGGAGGAGAAGATGGCTTGGATGGTGGAGGAGAGGCGGCAATAGGAGAGGAGGTGGAAAGAATTTGGAAGAGAGGAGGAAGGAGTTTTGATTTGGAGAAATTTGAGTTTTTAGATCTAGAACTCTCTGTAGATTTGGAAAGGAAGAAGGAAGTGTGATGAGAAAGTTTTCTCAAGAGAAAATTATGTACGTACAAGTTAGTCAGAAAGAAACAAATGGTCATAGGCATAGGAATAGACACAAGACTCTTTGTATGGTTAGAGTCCTTGGTTAACCAAGGCCCATTAGACCAAACAAACCCATTAGGACTTAGCCAAATTTCACAACTAAACACTACAAACTTATGTCAGTTTTTCACAGAAATTCAAATATTTAGAGCAATAGAAATTTATTTTTGACGAAATGACAAGTGGAGAGAAGATCGGCATTCAGTCTAGTGTCATATAAAAAGAATTAAATTTTAAAATTCAAATTAAAAATTTTCAAACAAATGTCAAATTTTGATTTAGTTTGACCAAAATTTAAAATTTTAGAAAATTTTCTATTTCATTGAATTTGAAAAAATATATTACTCAATATTCCAAAATTTGTTCTTTTATTTTAACCTTTAAATTTTATTTAAATTCAAATAATAATATAATTTAAAATTGACTAAATTGAACCTTCATTTTATTAACATTGGTTTGTCTTCAATCAAATGTTCATTTTATTCAATTCAATATATGTTGCTTATTCTTGATTGAATCAGTTACCATCTATTACTCTTCACCTTGATTAAAAGATTTATTTCCAATTAATTCAATATTAAATTTCCAATTGAATGTTAGTTACACACTAATCGTTTTATTTTCATTAAATAATTCAAACAAAGTTTTATCTTTTTATTTCGATTTACATGTTCTTTATATTAGATCAAATTTCTCTTTCAATTAAAACAAATGTTTCCTTTTTATTTCCTCAACTTCCTTTTTTATTTTAATTCAAACATATGTTTCTATTATTACATCCATTAATTACAATCAATGTTCTCTTTCCTTTTTATTAGAAAGATTTCAATTACATTTAATTCCATTGATTACAAAATAAATTCCAAAGAGGATTAATCAATAGGATGAGGAACAAATCCATTGTTACAACATAGTAATTCATATCTATTAATTTATTGTTTACACAAGGAGTATAAATCTACTTACCAAATAATTGATTTCTTATTGTATGCTAACATATTTAGAATATTATTTATTCCATTCTTTAGTAACATTTATTGTTATAGTTGACTGAAATTACATTAATACAATTATCAATTACATTCAATCAGTATTATTAAATTATATTTTAATACGCGTTACCACCTTCTATTTCATTAAAGATTAGTTGTTTTAGAATTTTTTCTAAGATCATGTTTTATATTTTAACAAATTTATTATTATTATTATTATTAATTTTTTTAAAAGTAATAATTGCAAATTCTTTATTTCTAACCATATTATATTCCACAATTATAATTAATATTTTTAAAATTTGTTCGAATTTACGAGTCGTTACACATACCCTCCTATTGGATTTGCAACCCTTAAAGAAGTAACTAAGTATGAGGGTTCTAGGTTAAGCTTATATACCAAACAATGAGATATAAAAGAACATGATGCATCGGTATCAAATAGAACTCAAACTGATACACCATAAATCAAAAGCGTCCCTCCCAACACAGCTTTTCCCCTCTCCTCTGCTGTTGGTCTCGAGTTAGCTAGTTCCAATGCAAACGTCTTGCCATTCCTCTCCTTGGCTGGCTCCTTGCACTGGTTCTTATAGTGCCCAATCTGATCACAGTTGAAACAGTTTATCCCTTTCTTCTCAGCAACTTTCTTTCCCTTGCCTGTTCGGCACTCATGGGCATAGTGTCCTTTCTTGTCACACTTGTAACAGACCTCTTCTGCCTTTCCCTTTTTAGCAGCTCCACCCTTCTGAGTTCCTTTCTTGTGGAAAAACATTATATTCTGACTTTGCCCACCTTGAGCTTCTTTGGCCTTATTTATTTCAAGAAAAGCTTGCACCTCTTCATGCCTCAAGGCTATTTCAACAACAACATCACTTGGGTCCCTGATATGCGGTAACATGGCCTTAGCAAGCTCAGGCTTCAACCTATTGATGAACTTCTCATTCCTCTTAATCACATTATCAATCGTAGCATAGCCATATCTTGCTAGCTCCTCAAACCTAGTCGCATACTCGAACATGGTCATATTCCCCTGCTCCAGCTCAGTAAAATTCCTAAGCCAAGTGAACTTAGCAATTCCTGACATAAATCTTTCCCCGAACCTCCTCCCGAACTCAGCCCAAGTCATATTCTCCTCACTGAATCCAACTGCCACACTGTTCCACAAAAATAGTGGTGCCCCTTGAAGTTGTCTAGAAGCGGGTCTCCTTTTTTGCTCATCATTGAGCCCTAAGTCAGCAAAAATCCTTTCGCAATGAAGTAGTCGATTCTTTACTTCGATTGCATCTTCAACACCAATAAACGACTTTCCTCCCAACCGAACAAAATCTCTATTCAGAATAGCATAGTTATTCACCACCGGAGCTTCTTGGTTCCCCCCTCCAGCATTACCTTTAACTACTCCAGCATCAATTCCCCCCTGCATCATATTGACAAAGAACTGTTACATTGCTCCCATGTCTACTTGCAGGACTGCAGCACCCACATTTGCAGCTGTGCCTAACCTTGGTTCATTCTCGTATTTGGTTTGGCATTTCCATTGGTAGTGGTGCTACCTCCTCCAAGGTTAACTCTTCCACTTCTAGCATCCATATTTGTATTCAAGCCTCATAAGATATAGAAGAATAGCCTAAGAAAGATGGGAGAATAGAGATATAGCGTATAATTATACATAGCAAATACAAGAACGTTACTATAGCGTTATCCCATACCTTGATATTTTCTCTAATTCCTTAGGATTATGTTTTCAAATATCATTTTAGTTTTAAGTTTTTCATAAACCTAAGCTCTGATACTAAGTTGTAACATCCCCTATCTGGTGGCCCAAAGCTAAGCGCTGCAGATGCTGCAGTCATCTATAGTATTAACTTCTTGTGACCAAATACAGTAATATTAATGGTATCCATAATATCAAAAGCACTTGAATATGAAATAAAATCATCACAGATTAAAACATTTTTCTGATTACATTTCAAAACAACTTTTTCATAACCAAATTACATAATCCCAATCGTTTCCTAGGTTCAAATCAAATATGATTATTACATAAATATGCCAAGGGCGACATATGAAGATGCCCCCTTGGTTGACCAGAATGCTAAATAGTCATAACTGACTTAATACAACACAAAAAAAATAAAACAAAACAACTTCTAAATATAGCTAGCATTACCCTCCTGTTTGTCTCCAGAAGCTTTATTCGTCCACTTACTAAAACCTGAAAATCCTCAACCCTCAGCCTACTCAAATCAATTTTGAGCACCCGAGAGTTTAAGGGGAAAACATTAAACTTCGAGTAAGAAATAAAGCCTAGTGTGAATAATACTATACATCTCAGTTATTTGATATTAAGTGAGACCATGCCGCTTAGCGGAACAGATTTCCCCTCACTAATATCCTTTTAAAACATATCTTTTGCAAATCTTAATCCTGCAACCAAAACTGGTTAATCAAACTGATTATATCAATAATTGCAAATATCAGATATGCCTAAAATTGGTAATAAATGGACCAGCTGTCCGAACAAAATGTAGTTTTATTTGGCTAACTACTAACCTTTGGCTGACTCGGGCCTACCAGACAAAATAACAAACAATCCAACTTCTGTTAGACAAACTTCTAGACGGTCTGTCCCTAACTTACATCTCCCAGGGTCTTTTGATCCTAATTTGTTTTGGGGGCTCACTAGTAACCTTTCTTTGTACATGTATTTTCCTTTCTTTGTGTAACCATCATTTAAGTCATACCGATGATTAAGCCCTACAAATTGGATTTTTGGACTAAATTATCTAGGGGCTAATAGCTAATGTATAGGGCACAACCCTATAGCAATCCCATCTGGTATATAATTATCTGAGTCATTTTTCTTAGGGTTAACCGCCCTTTAAATTTTCCTTGAAAACCTTTTCAAAATGATTTAACCCTTTAAATCATATTTATACAAGGAAAATAAACTATTTACTTTACTCAAATCTCTTTGCCATTATATATACTTTACTCAAAACATTGTTGATGAAAACATACAGAATCTTTGTTTAAAACCTTTAAACAAACTTATTCGAAACCAATGAAAGTACCCCTTTTGAAACTTTTGAAAGTACCTCTTTCGAAATAAGTAAACTACTTTACTTAATAACCTTAGGCCTAAAGGCCAGACATACCTTTCGAAACCATTGACGGTAGTCCTTTCAAAAACATTGAAAACACCTTCTTCGAAAGCTTTATAAACCTTAGACACCCTCTTTTAAAATCCTTTTAATATGCCTTTTGAAACCATTGGAAACCTTCCATTTATACTAAAGCAAGCATTTCGAAACTACTGAAAACCATCCCTTTCGAAACTATTATTAGTTACCATTCGAAAGCATCAAAGTATACTACTTAAAACAAACCTTTCGAAAGCATTAGGTTCAAGTAAAACATGTGGAATAACCTTTCGAAACTAGATAAAAACTTTTCCCTCCGAAACCTTTGGGTTTTACTTTCAATAGAACAAAAGGGTCATAAAACAATTAAGTCAAAAGCACTCTTCCAAAAGCTGTTTCCTAAGTAAAGAAGTGATGTTGTCGAAACCAACCCTTCGAAAGCATTGGAGAAGTGGCTAAGTTTTAAAAACAAAGTAATCCTCCGAAACCATTTGCTTTGAAAGGTAGAAAGCGGCAGTAAGGGGTTTCGGCCCCTTCGAAAGCATTAACTTAAAAAAAAGGCGCAACCTCTTTTGAAACCATTCCTTTAAAACATTTTGACCTGTTCGGAAGCTAACCAAGTCGAAAGCAAAAGCAAAGCAGGCACATTTCCATTTAAAAACAAAGTAAAGCTTCGACCCCTTCGGAAACTCATGTTTCGTGTAACATCCTGATTTTTTGTGCCATTCGCATCTGCACATGTCGGACTTGAATTGCTCAAAATATTAGATTGTTAATTTATATTTGGAAAAACTTAGCATATACAGTAAATAAAATAATCACAGAATCACAAACACAGAGTAATATAACAATAAGCAGCGGAAACAAATGAATAGTAGTTCATGAAGCTACTATATATATATATATATATATATATCAGAGTTAAAACAAGATACAACAGAAGTCTCGAATACATAGAAGTCTCACTACAATAGTCAATTACAAGATCAGAATACATCACTGGAATCAATTGAATGACTGCAAGCTGAAAAGATGTAGATGGATCTCCAAGCGAAGATCCAACTCCAAAGCCGAGTCTCAAAAGCTATATCACTCAGTCTGACCCGAGCGTAAAGCAAAACACAAAACACTCGAGTCAGGATTAACATTCTTATATCAATAAATCCAACTCAAGTGAAATATCAACTGAAATACAAGTAACTCAAAGGATGTTTGGGATAACCATCCTCAAAGGATCCGTAGAACTATCTACTATGTAGTAATATATGATATTATAATATGTCTATAGTAAAGTAAACTATTAAAATAGCGTTAAGGCGTTACCCATATCCCCCTTAACACATTTTTATATATTCCCATAGTCTATACAGTACCGTAACTTCCCGTAAACTGTGCTTATCAGAGGGTACTCCATAGGTATGGTACAAAACAAACTCGTATAAGGCACGCTAGGGTAGGTGACACGGCATAACAAGGCAATGCTAGGGTAGATATACCAATTACACATCCGAGCTGGTGGTAACGCATAGCAGCCACTACCGCCCACCTCGGAACACACTCCCAAATCAAAAATCAAGGGTGGCCACCAAATCAATCACAAAGTCAGAATATAGTATCGAAGGAATGTGCCCGATCGGAGGAATGACCTCACTTGGCCCGAGAATCGCTCCTGTTTTAGCCACCTTATGCCAACTCATGGGAGTTGGGTCCACGTAAAAACTTCAATAGAACGTCACCACCATCCTACTTCATTCTGGAATCTCCACCGCGTACACAGTTGTTAAAGTGGTTTTCGGTATTGGCAGAGAGTATGACAATAACCGATCCCGGTCTCTTTAACAACCAAACGTTATTATAACACCGCGGTCATTTCAAAATAGGTTATGCTTCAAAACCAAAATACCATTGCCATTTCAAAACCATATCAATATGATATCATTTCACTTAAAATATATTAAATTTCCAAAATCATAGCATTTTCAAAGTTATCACACCTTCGAACCAAAACACTTGAAATTATAACACTTTGCAAATCATAACACTTTGAAATCATAAAACTTTCCTTTAACACTTTAGATATTAATAATAGTATATATAATAAAATAGTTTATAAAATAAAATAGTTATATAAAATAGTTATAGGTTAAAATAGTTATATTAAAATAATTAGTATATTAAAATAGTTTACATTAAAAATAGTTATAAGTTAAAATAGTTTATATTAAAATAATTTATAAAGTAAAATATATAAATAGTTTTAAATATAATTTAAAAGTACATTATATAATAAAATAGCTTCCTCAAATTTCACAATCGATTCGAATCAACTCGAATTCCAAAATTCAAATTTAATTAAATCTCAATTAAAAAATTTCAACTCAATTTAGTTTCTCAATAAACCATTTCAAATTATATCGATTTCAAATACAGATTTGAACCACAAAATAAACCATTTCAATTTCAACATATTTCAAAGCTTAAATATTCCACATTTCAAAACTAAATTTTATAATTTCATATATCTTAATTTAACTGCTTAATTTAACTTCATTATTATTTAGTTTTGAAATACTCACTTAATAAATCCGATATCATTTAGACAAAACTTCCAATTTCAAATTTAAATATTCATTTTAATCACCTTAAACCAAAATCAAGTTATAAAATCATATCCTTTAAAATTTCAAATTCAATAAGTGCAAATCGATTTAATTAAATAAAATACTTAATTAATTACCATTTCAAATCAATTTCAAACCTATCTTCTGAACCTTAATTTATTAAGATTATTATAAAAATATTTTTAAATATACTTTTAAATAAATACTTAAACATATTATAAATTTATTTATATATATTAAATATATAATTTAAAAATAGTAAAATTATAAATAAATTCTTAAAATTTATAATCTCAAAATTTACTTATAACTATAAAATTTTAAAAACATATAATTTTAAAAATACAAATTTTAAACTCTATAGAATATATTTATATATAATATCTAAAAATCAATATTTGATAAACCATTTATTTCTTTCCAAAAACTATAGAAATCATGTTCAAATATTTGTATATAGACCACGGTATCTGTATATAATTTTCTTTCCTATGGTCAAGTGATACGGATATTTATCATTTCAATCCGTAATTTAAATATATACGGGTATATATCTTTTCAACCCGCAATCCCAAATTCAATTCAATGAAAATCACTTGGGTTTATCATTTCAACCCATAACGATTTTCTCCTATTCTACAAGATCATTCGGGTATGTATCATTTCAACCCATAGGAATTCTATACTAACAAGGAACTTGCAGAGTGATAAGAGAAATGATAATAATATAACAGACATATATCATCAATATAAGTAACATATAATGGTGTCAGATGTCACAGGTGAATAGATACAGATATTAGCATATATATAACAATGTAAATAACTAACAACAGCATATTTCAATTGTCGTTTCAACTGAAATCAAATTTAATAAATATAAGAATGTTAATTGTGAGTGATTGCTTACCTTTCGAGGCTAGAGATATTTGACAACAGAAATAACTATGAATTCCAAAGCAAAGCAGGATTGGCACGAATTTCGACGAACACACCTGATAACGGGAATTGACGAAATCAAATCAGAACTGGATCGATGAAGATAAATGGTATAAGCAAACTTATATAACCATATATAACTATATATATATATTCATATTCTAATTTCAAACATATATTAAATTAAATATATATATGTATGTATGTATATTTCAAAATCATTGTTTTAAATTAAACACACATATTAAAAATATACATATATACATGGTATATTTTGAAATAAATACATATATATACTTTGAAATCGACACTATATCTAACAAATATAAAACGGGTATATATAAACTTACTGTAACTACAATTTACCAACGATAGTTTATATAATATATTATAAAATACTTATAAAGGTATAGAAAGAATAACATGCCATATACAACTAATATTATATACTTTCAAAACCGGATAAATATACAGTAACTTTATATAAATATATATGCTAGCAAAACAAAACTCAAAACAAACATTAAAGCACAAATAAAATAAAATATTCATGTTGTATGTTTTCCAATCCATATTCATGTTGTACGTTTTCTGTAACCTATATATCATTTATACATAAACAAATCCTTTAGCTTATATAAACTCTTATACAACAGATTTTTATATATATAAACAACTTGTACAATAAAATCTTTGAAACAAACAGAATAGAACTTATAGTAACTTTATGCAACAACAGTAAATACCACTTGTAACTTACATTTTTTTTCAAACTGCAACTATTCAAACGAAAGCTATATACATGTATATAAAGCAATATGCTAATATGACTATCACTTTAAAACTTATGTATATACAGTAAGTATTTATATAACTATATATATATAGTAGATCTTAAAGTATATATATACATAAACAAACCTGATAGAAAATATAATATAACACGTATAAATACAGCAACAAACTACTCACGAATAACTATATATATACTTACATATCTATATACTTACGCGGAAAAATAAGATGAACTAGGCGATGGCCGAGTTCGACAACTGGCGATGAATCAGGCGAGGAGGGCATGGAACAAAGGGCAGGGTGTTGAACAGTGGGCGAGCGGATGAGAGAAGGAGGTGGAACGTTGGTCTTCATGGTAATGGAAGGAAGCAGGTCGCGTGCAAAACATATATACTTTAGATTTTTTTATGGCCTCTCGCGTTGGCTCGGAGGTGAGAAGGTAGACACGGCCATTGGGCGGAGGTGATGCTGTAGGCTGGGTTGCAGAGGGTGGTAGATCTAGTAGTGGTACGGTTCTAGACTGGGAAAGATGAACAGGCAGAGGGTTTGGGTAAGGTTCAAACAAAAGGAAAAATGACGAACCGCTCTGAGCTAAAACATGAACCAAATATGACAAGCTTATATATATTACTTTATATATATGAGTTGGCTACATGAGGAAATAGGTAGGCAAGGAATGAACAAGATGGTTGTCCAAAAAGTAAGTGGTAAGCAAATTATTATTATATAAAATATTTTTTCCTTTCACAAATGAATGAATAGATAAAGTCAAGAAACCAAGAGGGAGACAGAACGAACGGAAATAAATATATTGAAATAGTAAATAGCAAAAGTCACGAATTAAATTTTTGGGAATAATAAATGTTACGGCTGTTGGTTAATGCACGGTGGAAATTAAATGGACACGAGCGGATTCTGCTGTGTACCAGACTTCAAAACACAGAATTGAATATACCGTAGAGATCAGCACGACGAGATGATCAAAATGGTATACAGATATCAGTGATAGGATCATCCGATCAAAAGTCGATTTCGGTACCGAAAATGCTGCTACAACGCCGAAAATAAGGTAAACGGAGCAATAGCAGTCCAAATTTGATGAAACAAAATATGACGTCTCACTCAGAAGAAAATTTACAAATTTATCGTATAAAAATATTCAGGTTTGGAAAACATTTTATGATAATCAAATATTAACTGATTTAAACTGAAATAAAATTATACTAGAAAATTAACTTTTGTATTATCAGATGAAAATTTACCATTTGCTATGTTTAATTAAACGTATTTCAAATATTAAATTTTTATTTGCAAATTTTAAATTTTAAAATTTCACCAAAAATTCCATTGAATATGTAAATAAGACCATTAGAAATTAAGGGTCATTACATTTCGGCTACATACCTTCCTGTTGCGTACAGGTCTTGGATACCATGCGCATTGGTTTCGATGGTGATAAAGGCGGAAGTAATTAGTCGGAAGCTAGGTGCCGAAAGTGGTGAAACATGTAAAAATCTTGTTTAAATCGGTTTTAAAATTTTTAATGCAATTTCTTTTCAACTAACCTGCCTTGTTTGTCTAAACATGATTGGTTGCTAATTTCTTTTCTAAAAGTACTACCGAAAATTTTGAAATGAACAATTTAAATTATTTACAAAATGCCCCATCTCCTTTGATAAATATATAAAACATTTAAGTCCCATACCTTAAATAAAAACGCTTAGGAAAAATCTATAAAAATTCCCATAAATCATATTTAATATGTTTTCTAACATATACTAATTCAGACCCAAAATCATCATAAAATAGCCATAATTAATTTAAACCCAAAATAACTATTTTCTTCACTAGAAAATTCATAATAATTACACATTAATTCAGAAAATTATGAAATTTGAAATCATTTCCAAAATATCATTTCTAACCTTATTCTACAATTGCAAAGCACTTGAATGTCATTTGATAGGTTTTCAATCCAAAACATGTCATAAAATTAATATAATAAGTATAATTCATCAACAAGCATATATGTCTAATTATCATTCAAAACATGACAATATACTTTGCAAAATCATTCAAGTCTAATCTTAGACATCGAAAACATCAAAATATGAGATGTAACATATTACTCACCTTTAGCTTTGTTGTTAAGGAGTTGAGATTTGATCTCGGATTGAATTTGAATTAGGATTTTCCTCTTGATTTAGCTTTTCTTCCCCTTACTTTTCTTTAATGGTGGCCGACCTCTAGGTTTAGTGTTTTAGATTGTGAATGTGAAAAATGTTATGGTATGAAGGGTTTAGGGTATAAGAATGTAGCTTATTCCTATATTTCCCCTTATCTAATTTCCCTCTCCCCACTTAATTCATTACTTAACTAGGCACGGCTACCCCTTATTTATTCAAATCTCAATCCCTCGACCATTTAATCTTTACATTATTTTATTTAATTTAGATAATTAAATCTCCTGAAAATGTTATCTAAAATTAGGGGTGTTATAGTTTAGTTGTAGGATTATGATTTGCAAATTTATTTCAAAAGATATTAGTGAGGGAAAAACTCATTCCACTCAATGGCGTGGTCTTACTTAATATCAATTAACTGAGATGGCATTTTATTATCCACACCAGGCTTTTTGTCCGACTCGGAGTTTATATTTCCCCTTAAACTCTCGGATGCTCAAAATTAGATTTGAGTAAGTCAGGGGTAAGGTTTTTACAGGTTAAGTAGGGTTTGGAAAATAAAGCATACGATGACGTGCCGGAGGCAGAAGCTAGCTAAGTAGGAGTCTACCTATATTTATTATCCGCTGTATTATGTCAGTTATTATATGAATGTATTGACTGTATGCATGTCTATCTATTTGGTAACTCTGATCATTGTTAGACGGCGAATTTTCTATCATTTAGAAAATCACCGAAAAATTATATCGTTAAAAACTGCAAGTGCACAACGTATAATTGTAGTACGTATGCGAGTACGGGTCGATCCGCAGGGAATGAATTAAATTCTAATAACACTCAATCAAATTAACCTAAGTTTTCAAGTTTGTTTTAGACTAAGAAAAATTCAAAAATTAAGCTAGAGAAAAAGGGAAATAAACTATGATATTAAGAGCAATTTAGGGGCAAATCCACTTCAATCATTCATATAAATCAACAACAAAATTCACTTGCAATCTCTCATTAAAATAGTAAGTAGAAATGATAGATGTGCTTATTATAAGTATGATTTATTTGTGCTATTAATTAGCACAACTTAAATCATCAAACTCTAACACACCATTCAAACCCACTTATCAAAGCTCTTGAAATTGACATAAAATTAAAAATAAAATCTATTTTAAGCATGATCTAATTACTATTAATTAGTAACACAGACCATTAAATTTTGATTCTAGTTTGACTTTCATTATCAAAACCACTTAGGCAAATGATCAAATAGTTTATGTTTTAAATGGAGTTAAGAATAGCCTATTTTAGATGTCAACATAGGCTATCATAATTCAATAAAAAGAAACATAAACCACCATCATTCATATTTTCCATTAAGCATATAAGAGAGATTACAAATGATATCATATTGTTAATTTAATATGTTTCATGAGAGCTTCATTACCCTTAAATTGAAGGGGTTTAGCTACTCATATTTGAAAACATGATAACATAGAATGATTTCAACATAAAAAGAGAAGGAAAATGAGAGCTCCTAAAATAAAAGAGGGCTAACTGCTAACATGAAATAAAAGGAGCATAAGAGAATTAAATGAGCATAAAAGAAAGCATAAATGTAAATTGCATGAAAGTAAAACAAGGCTAAGAAGCCATGATAGAAACTTTTATTTTATCTTTGATTTTGTGACTACAACTTGTATGAAAGGTAGAAGAAAATTACATGAGACATAAGGGGTATTTATACATGCTTAAAACCCTAATTCATATATTAGGGACTACCTAAAATGCCCTTTAGGAAGTGTAACCTCCAAGTAATCACTAGGGATTTAATTAGTCCCCACTAACATGCCTTTAAACCTCCATCAACATGTGCATGTGCTTTTAATTATAGACCATATGGTAGTGGGTTTGTGGGCTCCTCCATGTTGCATGAGTTCATTTATTTTCTTTCTTCATTTGCCTACAAAATATGTGCATGCCCTCTTCATATTTGCACTTCCTTTCCTACAAATAAAAATAAAAATGTGCAAATAAATTTTCTCAAATTAAATCATATATAAAATTACCATTTTACCCCCAAATGAGGATGAATAAATGATGATTTGAAAACAATTTAAATTTTGGTTTAAACATGTAAAATACTTTAGTATGCTCATTTATTTAAATAAAAGTAGTCTAAATATGGAAGTAAAAATATGCACTTTTACGTGCACATCAAATACCCCCACACTTATCTGTTTTTTCATCCTCAAATAAACTAAAACTAAGATAAATCCATTTTCATAGGAAACACGATTGCATTGAGCGTATGCAACAAACTGTTAAACCTCTAGGTGTTCCTAATAGGACGAGTGTTGTCTCGTGAGGTTTTTCAGCAGATACTGTGTATAAAATCCAAATGTGATATGCAGATTCTAATGCGACTATATGATGCATGTTTTCGAAATATTTACAAATGACGAATTTACTTTTAAATAGGCACGAGTAAGTTAAACATAAGTTTTGGTCATTATCAAGAAACTTTAGTCCTTTTACTCATTAAAACTTCCAACAAAAATTAAGTTATCATCACAATTAGACTCTAGTTTGGCTAGTTGTTTCGGTTGATAACATAGTGCAACTATGAAATGGATACTTAGTTGATTATCAAAGTTTTTCTAAAGTGGTATTTTTATTTCTTTTGAATAACAAGTCGAATCAAATAAGTGAAAATAGCGCTTGGATTTTTGCTTGCTCTCTATATTTTTGAAAAGTATTAACATTATTATTATCTACACACCTAACTTAGATAAACTGAGGCCCGATATACTGGTCATGCACTGCCTTTTGGGCATACGTGAGAAGAGTACAGAGCATGGCGTGTGTACACACTTGCGTATGAACACATGACTCTAGGTGGTTATTTTTATTTACATACACCTAACTCAAATAAACTGAGGCCAGATATACCGATCATGTACTGCCTTTCAGGCTTACGTGAGAAGGGTACGGAGCATGGCAAGTGTACACACTTACGTGTGAATACCTGACTCTAGGTGTTTTTTTATTAGTATAAAAGCTTTTTTCTTTTTTTATGAAGAGAGAGTTTAGCAAAATCATCTTAGCACCACTTAAGTTAGAAGATCAAAAATGTTATCGCCTTTACTTTAAATCAGCCTCTCTTTAATCAAAGATTAAAATTAGGGCATACTTCATAATTATCACACATGAACCTTCCTATATACTAGCTAAACCTTAGTTACTTGTAATCAAATATCATTTTTATTCTTATTGAGACAAATAAATTTTCAAAAATTTCAATTCAATAACCAAAAACATATACTTATTCTATAGTGTTTCTTCAAAAGTAAATTAATATGCTAAAAAGAAAATTTGTTTTATCTTTTTTTGGTTTTGGAAAGAAAATGCAAAAAATAAACCATGAAAATTCACAAATGAATATGAGACTCCCCCTACACTTGATTTTGACTGTGTCCCCACAGTCAATGCATGATATAATGAGTATAACGGGGAAAAAATATGTGCATATTTACAAGAGAGGGTTAACGTTCCTTACTAGATGTAGTATGGCTCATAAAGAGTCATGAGCTCCTCCTCTTGATCACTCGCCAACTCCAAGTAAGGCTTTAGACGATGATCATTGACTTTAAATATCGAACCATCCTTAGAATTTTCTATTTTAATGGCATTGTGTGGAAAAACAGTACGTACGATGTACGGTCCTGTCCACCTTGATTTTAACTTCCTAGGGGACAAATGTAGTCGAGAGTCATACAACAGAACCTCTTGGTTCGGCGAAATTTCTTTCCTTAGGATTGACTTATCATGAAAAACTTTTGTTCTTTCTTTGTAAATTTTTTCGTTTTCATATGATCATTCCTAATCTCCTCTAATTCGTTAAGTTGCAACTTTCTTTTCTCGCCATCTTTTTCAAGATCAAAATTTATGTTCTGAATTGCCCACAATGCTTTATGTTCAAGTTCGATGGGTAAATGACACGCTTTGCCATATACTAGCCTTAAAGGAGATATCCCGAGATTGGTTTTATATGCAGTTCTATAAGCCCAAAGTGCATCTGTCAATTGTGACCGATCTTTTCAATTTTTATTTACAGTTTCCAAAATTTGTTTGATTTGATGATTTTAAACTTCAACTTGACCACAAGTTTGAGGATGATAAGGAGTGGATTACTTGTGGGTTATCGAGTATTTCTTTATTAGAGTTTCAAATGAACGATTATAGAAATGGGTTCCATTATCGCTTATTATTATGCGAGGTGTTCCAAACCTCAAAAAAATGTTTTCTTTTATGCATTTCACAGCAATTTTATGGTCATTTTTGTTGCAAGGAATGGCTTCAACCCATTTGGAGACATAATCAACAGCAAGAAGAATGTACAAATTTCTGAAAGAGTTGGGAAACGGTCCCATAAAGTCAATATACCAAACGTCAAAGATTTCGATCGTAAGAATGAGGTTCAAAGGCATCATATTTCGTCGAGAGATTCTTCCTAAAATTTGATAACGATCGCAAGTTTTACAAAACTCGAATGCATCTTTGAAAAGCGTAGGCTAGTAAAAACCACAATGAAGCACCTTTTTCGTGGTTTTCTTTGTACCAAAGTGACCACCACAAGCTTGGTCGTGAAAAAATGAAAGCACACTTTTGATTTCATAATCCAGAATGCAATGTCTAATGATTTGGTCGGAACAATATTTAAACAAGTATGGATCAACCCAATAGAAGTATTTGACTTGGGAACGAAATTTATATTTATCTTGTTTTGACCAAAATGAAGGAGTTTCCTTAGTGACTAAATAGTTCACTATATCAGCCTACTATGGATCGACATAAATAGAAAGGAGTCGTTCATCGGGAAAGTTCTCGTTGATCGACAAAGAAAATGGTTCATTTGGAAGACGCGATAGATGTTCAGCGATGACATTGTCAGATCCTTTTTTGTCTTTAATTGTAAGGTCAAATTCTTGGAGTAACAAGATCTAGCGAAACAAACGAGACTTAGCATCCTTTTTAGAGAAAAGGTATCTAAGAGCGGAATGGTCAGTGTAAACAACAATGTGTAAGCCAATCAAATAAGGTCGAAATTTTTCGAGCGCAAAGACTACCGCTAGAAGCTCTTTTTCAGTGGTCTTGTAATTGAGTTGAGCATTGTTTAGTATCCTAGTGTAGTAGATGACGTGAAAATTTTGTTGATGCGTTATCCTGAGATAGCACCAACTGTGAAGTTAGAAGTGTCACACATTATTTCGAAAGGAAGATCCCAATTGGATGAGCAAATGATGGGAGTGGAAATGAGTTCGTTTTTGAGATGTTCGAAAGCAGAAACATAGTCAGAATTAAAGTGGAATGGAACGTCTTTTCTAAGAAGAGTTATCAGAAGTCGAGCGATTTTACAAAAGTCTTTCACAAAGCGTCGATAAAAACCAGCGTGTCCAAGGAATGAATGAATGTCCTTGACAGATTTGGGAATGTGTAAATTCGCAATTACGTTAACTTTAGCTTTATCTACCTCAATGCCTTTGTTTGAAATGACATGACCAAGGATAGTGCCATGTTTGACCATGAAATGACATTTTCCCAATTTAACGTTAAGTGTTTGTCCTTGCAACGATTAAGAACCAAATCATGATAGTGTAAACACTCGGAAAAAGAGTTTCCAAAGCTAGAAAAGTCATCCATAAACACTTCCTGAAAGCATTCGATCATATCGGAAAAGATGGTGACCATGCATCTTTGAAATTTAGCAGGGGCATTGAAAAGGCCAAGAGGCATACATCGATACGCAAAGGTGCCAAAGGAACATGTGAAAGTCGTTTTCTCTTGATCTTCGGGAGTGTTGGAATTTGTATATAACCGGAATAACCATAAAGAAAGTAATAGAATTCGTGGTCGGCTAAACGTTCAAGCATTTGGTCGATGAAAGGAAGAGCAAAGTGATCTTTATGTGTTGTAGCATTTAGTTTTCAATAATTAATGCAAAAATGCCAACCCATTTGAGTACGAGTCGGAATGAGTTCATTAGAGTCATTCTTGATAACGGTAAGTCCAGACTTTTTAGGCACGACATGAATTAGGCTAACCCACGAACTATTAGAAATTGGGTATATGATTCCATTATGGAGAAGTTTAAGAGTTTCATCATGAACCGCATCCTTTATTTTTAGGTTAAGCCTTTGTTGCTTGTCATGAACAGGCTTGGCATCGTCAACTAAGTTGTAACGACCCGTAATTTTCGATATTTAATTTATTAATTAAACAAGTTTTGGAATTTAATGTTGTGAAAAAAAATTAAGATTTATTAATGAGAAAAATAACTAGAATGAAATGTAATAATGTTAATTTAAGGTAATTGATAACTACTTTAATATAATTCCAATTAATTGAAATGATTATAAAGTTATAATTGGTTATGAAGTGTAAATAAATAAATAAACCAAATGTTGTATTGAATGGTGAAATTATATGTAATTAATTAAAATTGGTTAATATAGAATAATTAATCAGTATGTGAATTTATTAGTTTTGTTTGTTGACAATAAACCTAGAAATGTGTTTGAAATTGTAGGTTGTAACAATTGTTTAATTATAAATTCACTATTTAATCAGTTGAAAATTAAATTGGAAATCAATTGCAATTAATCCAATTAAATATGACAGTTAATATGAATTAAGATTATAATTATAGAGTATTAATGTAATAAGATGTAAACAATGTTAATTTTATCCATAAGATGATAGCTGATCAAATAATAAGAAGAAAATCAAATTAAATGAATATATTGGATCTTAAATTATAATTAATGAATCTATTGCAATTGAAATTGAACGCTGTCATTAGTGCAATATTTAACATCGAATTTGACATGGAATTTGTTTTAAAAGATTATAAGTTTATAGGTAATCAAAAATGGTAAAAATTGTTAGTTATTAAATTTGAATTTGAAAAGTGATAAAATCAATTTAATAATAATTTAAATAACATGAAAATATCCATTTTGGCCAGGTTCTCAGATTTCGGCGAAACCAAATTCATCGGATCTGTAACGGTGAATTATTGAAGGATTTCAAGTTTCGTAGCGATCAGACATGTCGTTTGATCGTGCGGGCTCGAAATGCGTAGAAATCAATTTAATGAAATCAATTTGAAATAAGCTGATTTTAAAAGCTAACTTCTGTATACAATGGAATTTGGATTTGAAACCTATTCTATTGAGTTTAAAAATATCGAAAACATCTATCTTGGTATATGGGATAACCCATTTTCGTTTCGAAAGCTGAACGGGCTTTTCGGGTCGTTATTGTCGTTTCAAACCAATTAGATATGTTCATTCTTCCTTATTGGGCCTTGTTTGTATAAATAGTATTTTTTTGAAAACCCTAGATGTCTATTCCATTGTTCTGTACATATTTTTTCATTCACCTTCTGCTTCCTCCTTCTCGTGGCTGTAAATCAGAAACCCTAAAGTTCAATTTCAAAACCAATATCAAACACCTCCATCCAACGATCCACAACCAACAACACCAATCCATCCATTTTCAGCCTCTGACTTCTACTAAAAAGTTGTAGAGCTCAACAATGTGAAGCTATTCAATGGTCATGATCATCATCGACGTGGTGGATCGACGACAAATCTCCATGACAGTCAGATCTATATCTGTCGATTTCATCATCTCCAATCATCTATAGCCGACGATGTCTGAAGGGATGTTGTTGAGGCCGGCAAGGGATACACCCTGTCAAATTTTGGCGACCAAAGGCGAACCACGGTGGCCGGAATTTGGAAGGGAGGCGGCGAATTTTTGGTTCGATTCACGTGAACTAGCGGAGTAGTTGAGGTCGTGGCCGGCACCGGAGCGATGGTCGAGGTCGGGGCAGCTCTGGCGATGGGCAAGGCAGGTTTCGGCTCGTTTCAGGTGGAAGCGACGTCGTGTTTGGGCGGCGCATGGATGGAGTTCCGTGCGCGTGAGGTAACCTGGAATGAAGAGGATGGTTTGTGGAATCGTGATTTGGTATAGTAACGTAATTAATTTACAAATTTTTGTTTAATAAAATTTAAGTTAATTCGGATATTAGTCAATTCATATCTCTCTCATACAAGGTCAGATTCCGGCGTCGTTTTTAGCGTTGGATTCATATCGACGCCATCTACGTTATGAAGTTCATTTCGTTATAGTTTGGTTCGTTCGGATTTTTTTCAAAATCAAATGTGAGTGTTTTAACCCACTCACAACTACTAAATTTTCTTATGTTAGTTAAATTAAATCGGTGATGTGATTAGAAGTTGATTGGTTGTTGTTTGATATGTTTAAATCGTCATTCCAGTTAAATCTAAATTTTTTGAATATAATTGCCATTTAATTTAATATTGAATTTTAAATTGCCAGTTAATACCTATTAATGATAATCAGTCAAATTGCTGTTATTTATTGGTTGATTTGAATGATGATTGCGATGGATGTTTGATTGTTGATAGTGGATGACTGGATGTTATATTTTATTGTTATAACACTGCAAGTTCCCTTAGTTTATTGTTAGAAATCCCTATGGGTTGAAATAATACATACCCGAACGACCTATAGATTAGGGAAAAATCGTTATAGGTTGAAATGATAAACCCGAGCGATTTTATGGATTTTGAATTTTATTCGGGATTGTGAGTTGAAATGATACATATCCGTAAATATAAATTATTTGTGGATTGAAATGATAAATATGTGTATCACTTGACCATATGGTAGGAAATTATATATGGACACTGGATTGGTTAAATTAAATGATTTTAGTTCCTTAAATTTTGAATCTAGTCAAATGATATTTTGAAGAAATTTGATTTATATAAATTGAATTATTTTTGAAAATCCAAGTTTTAAATGTTGAAATTGGAATTGGTTTAAATTGAAGTTTGAAAGTTGGATTTGAAGTATAAATGAAATTTATCGAAATTGAGTTATTGAAATATTTGAATATTTAAACTTCGAAATCTGCTAAATTTGAAATAGTTTAAATTTATAGTTCGAATAAGGATTTGAAATCGATATTGATTAAATGGTTTTAAATGAGAATCTGAATTAAAAGACAAAATTGAGTTTGTTGATTTGAAAGGTGGCACTGGTCCAGCTATGTTGAAATGGAAGAAGTGGTTTAATATGATATTAATTTAAATTAATTATTTTGATGTAAACTTTTAAAGATATATTATTTTAAAATTTAGATTTATTTATATTTTCAAACTATTTACTATATAAACCACTTCCAATAATCATACTATTTTATATTAAACTATTAATATATTTAATCTATTTTTAAACTATTTTAAACCATTCTAATACATATTAACTATTTTAAACTATTCTAATCAATTTAACTATTTAAATATATTTTTACCTATTTTAAACTAATTAATCCATTTTAATCTTTTTTAAATCTTTTTTAAATCTATTTAAACTATTTTAAATCTATTTAAACTATTTTAATCTATTTTAAAACTATTTTAAAACTATTTTAAACTATTTATGACTATCTAAACTATATTTCTAAATTTCTAACGGTGAAAGGTTGAATTGTTTATATCTAAATCCTTGATTTAAAAGCGAATACGGTTAAATTGTAACGACCCGATATTTCCAACCATTCGTATCCATTATAAGTGTAAAGGTAGACACTCATGCCGGAGTTGAATTGCTCAAAATACCGCGTTGTAAATAAAATTTGGCAAATCTCAGAGTATACAGTATATAAATATAATCACAGTTCACAGACACAGAGTGAAATAATGCAGCGGAAGTAAAAGAAATAGTAGTTCATGAAGCTACTATATAAATATAACAAAGTTACATAAGATACAACAGAAAAAAAAATAGAGTACAACAGAAGTCTAAATACAATGACCAGGTACAAGCTGAGTAGAACAACAGAACTGAAATAGATAGGACAAGACAAGCAGATAATCTCCAGCGATTCAAATCTCCAGAAAGTGGAATCCAAATCTGTGAATAACTCAGGCTGACCCGAGCGTAAAGCAAAACACAAAACACTCGAGTCAGGATATACATACTTATACAATGTAAACCAACTCAAGTGAACTGTAGTAAAGGTACAAGTAACTTAGAAGATGCTTGGGACCGCCCATCCTCTAAGGATCCGTTAAAATATCTACTATGTAGTAATATTCTCTATTATAATACTGTCTAAATAAGTAAAGTATAATCATATCAGAAAATAGCGTTAAGGGGATGGAGAACCTTAACGCGGTCGGATCTTAAAATCATAATCGTAGTAAAGCTCGATATGGTAGGTGACACGGCACAACTAGGCAATGCCAGGGTAGATATACCAATTACGCACACGGACTGATGGAGCGCATAGCAGCCACTATCGTCCACCTCGAACAACATTCCCAAATCGGAGGATGGCCATCTAGTCAAATCACAAATAAGAGTATAATATCGAAGAAATGTGTCCGAGAAGAGGTGCTACCTCACTGGTCCGAGATCGCTCCTGTTTTAGCCACCTTATGCCAACTCACGGGAGTTGGGTCCACGTAACACACCTTAAGAATGTCGCCACCATCCTACTTCATTCTGGAATCTCCACCGCGTACACAGTTGCCAAAGTGGTTTTCGGTAAGACAGAGAGTATGTCCATATCTGATCCCGGTCTCTTTAACAACCCAACGTTATTATAACCCGTGGTTATAAGTATTAAAAACAGTTTATACTTCAAAATAGAATATCATTTCAAATCCAAATCTTTATCAAAATAATGATTAAATCAATTCTAAACCATTTCCATATTTTTAAAATATCATATCATTTCAAAACTTCATTTCAAATCATTTTAATATTCCAAATATCATTTGAGTTCAAATCTAAATAGTCAACTTTAAATACCCTTTAAATTTAAAGGTATACTCATTTATTATCATTTCAAGTCACCTTTTAAATAGTTTATATTCCAATCAAATAATTCATTTAAACCTTTTAAAAGTGTAATTATTATATTTCAAATCAAGTATTCAATTTCCAAAGTTTCAAACCATTCTGAGTTCGTTTACTAAGTCAAAAACCCTAATTATTAAAATTTCAGCATTTCACAGCATTTAAAAACAACTGCTATAGGTTATATTTGAAAACATTTTATTCAGCAAAACAACATTTATAAACTGCTATAACAGTTCAGTTTAAACAAAATCATATTTCAGCCTACTGCAGTCCTTAACAAGTGCTACAGTAGCCCTCTTATTAGTTCAGGTTCAATTTTAGTTTCTGCTACAACAGCACTTACCAAGTACTACCATAGCCTTAGTTCATTTTAGTCTTTTGGTTCACTTATATAATCCACAACACTTAACAAGTGCTATAGATTCTACCTAGTTTAGAACTTATAAAATCATACATTAAAAATGTTCATTTCGATCCTTTAACTAATTTATTTTAAAGAGAAATTTTACAAGTTAAAACCAAAACTTACTTGCTTATTACATTCATTTCAACATTTAAAATTAAACTCCATTTTCCACCAATTTAAAACTAAATTTCCATTTCAATTTAATTAACTTAAGTTTCCATCTTTTCTTTTAGTCAAAATTTCAAATTTAAGTTTTGTTTTAAAATCAATATTCCTCCATTTATTTATATTTATCACATAGAAAAATCATTTCCATTCTAAATAAATCACTTAAAAATTCGATTTAAATCAATTTAATATTATTACAATATTTAAATTATTTAAAAGTATTCAGAAAATACAGAAAAATAACCACGGGTCTGTATAATATTTTCTAGCCTAAGTCAAGTGATACGGATACTATATCATTTCAATCCGTAATTTACAAAGAAAAATCCGGGTTTTATCATTTCAAACCCGCAATCCCAAGTAAATAAAATTTAATTGAAAATCGTTCAGGCCTATCATTTCAGCCCATAACGATCTTTCCTTATTCTAAAGTCCGTTCGGGTATGTATCATTTCAACCCATAGTGATTCTATTCTACAGGGAACTTGCAGTGTGATTTAACAGAATAGAATAACAGTAAAATAAGAACAGAATATAACAGATGATACGATATGCAGTTTTAACAATTAACATCAACTATAAATAAATCACAGGTAGTTATAACATCATTTATTTATTTATTTATTTCTATACATTCAGTTGCGGTCGTTTCACAATCATATAAGTATGAATATTCGTGTGAGATTTACTCACCTCTACGGAGCTGGAGATTCGATTCAGAAAGGAAAGACGATGTCTATCGAAAGCACGCGGATAACACGATCAGTTGTTAGCGGATGCGCCAACTAGATTCAAACCAAAAACACAATAAATGATCAAATCTAAGATTGCACGAATAACGAATTTTCAAATGAAGCGACAAACGAAAAAGAAACAAGTTGAAAATTGAAAACGCTAGCCCGACCACCTTTAAAATATAGATTATAACTTTATATTTGCAAAGTGACAAACATTTTTTTTCTTTTAAAAACAAAGGTCAGGAGAAAATATAGACCCGGCTACCAAAACAAAAGGGGAAACAAAACAATATCTTTTCACTTCTCTGGTTCATACAAGGTCAGAGGCAACAAAACTAAAAACTAAAGCAAAAAAAGAAAATTTTCTTTTTCAAAACAAAGGTCAGGAAGCAAACAAAACTAGGCTACCAGAGCACGTGACAACCAACTTTTCCCATTTCCTTTTCTCACAAACTTGTACAGGCAAAACTTCAACAAAATTTCAGAAGTAACAAAGCATATACTTTTGTTCAAATTTTCTCAAAGGGAAGGTCAGTGGAACACATTTCACTTCAACAAACAAGGCTTGGTCGCTGTCTCGGGTTCACGTCTCGGTATGGACTTCGGTTGGTGACGTGGCAGTGGGCTGGTGGCTAGCTGGGGTAGGGCTCGGTGGTGGACTGGGGTAGTAGTGGTGGCCAGCGTATAGGGTAGGGGCGGTGTCACATGAACTCGCAGCCAGGGTCATGCCAGAGGGAGCGGCTCCGCATGGGGTGGTCAGGCGAGGGTAGGGCGTGGGCAGGCTGCCGTGGGATTTGGTCTGGCATGGGGGTCGGAAATGGTAGGGTCTCGGTCTGGCACGGGGTAGGGCGAGGAGGCAGGCTGCTGCAGTGGGGTTGGGTTTCGGTAGTGCCTGGTCTCGGCGAATGGGTTGGAGGCGGTGGTGGTGTTCGTGGCTGGCGACTGGGCTTCAGTTGGGGACGTGGGTGGTCTGGTGGTGGAGGAACGGCAGGTGAGGTGCGTGAGCAGGGGTTGTGGTGGGGTTCGGTGGTGATGGCTGGGTAGGCGTACGTGGTGGTGGGCATGGCTGGTCTTGGTGTGAGGTTGGAGGTGGCGAAGCAAAAATGAGCAGGGGACAACCGAAATTCGAAATGCAAAAATGAAAAAAAAGGAAGAACATGGTACAGTAGACAACAAACATGGGACAGCCAATCAATTGAAATACAAAATTAAAAGAAAGAAAAGAAGATGTTGCCTTACCTTCCAGAAAGATGCTCACGTAAATGGAGGCTAAAGGAGATTTTGTGGAATTGGAATTGTGAACGTGAAAACAGAAGATGACAGCTGTTCATAGATTTATTAGAGAAGGCAAGAATTCAAAGATTTGAACGGCAGAAAGCTGAAGCAATTTAATTATATTAAAGGCTGGACGAAACGTAAGGAAGGTAAAGGGAAATGGAACGATTCTCACGTGCCCAATTTAAGGCTAGGTTTGAGCAAGATTTTTGAAATTTTCAACTGAAAATGTACAGCTGAAATTTTGTAAAGTCAATGCATAAAATCAAATAGACAAAGGAACAACGAACGTAAAGTGTAACGCCCAAAGTAACGTACAACCGTTACTTGTTTCTTTTATTTAATAAATTTAAAAATGATAACGTTTCTTTAAATAAAATAACGTATCATTTCAAACTAAAAATAAAATAGCTATTATCATCAAATAATAAAATTTGATTCTAATATAAAGTTAAGAACGGATGAAATTATACGTAAAATGTAAAGTTTAAATTTCCCGTTTTACACTAGTTATTACACTTTTGATTCAAATCAATATTTCAAAATGTTTATTTTTAATAAAATTTCGTTAAAATTTTGGGTTGTTACACTCTCCCCCACTCAAAACTTTTCGTCCTCGAAAAGGAACGAAGAAGGAAAATAAAGAAAGATAAGGCAGAATAACAAAAGTACCCGGAATAAATAATTCCGGATTCGAAGCACGAATGCTCTCTCCGTCTCACAGGTGCAATCCCGTTCATCAGTGCTCCACTGCACTTTGACCAGGTTGACAAATTTTCTTCTTAGCTGCTTCGTACCTCGATCGACGATACGAAGTGGTTTCCTCTCAACAGTCAGATTTGGCTCAATATCCAAACTATCAAGAGCAGAAGGCTGGATAATAAGAGATGGATCATGCAGATAGCGACGAAGATGAGATACATGAAAGACATTGTGTATTCCAGAAAATTTCTCGGGTAAATCCAGACGATAAGCAAGAGAGCCAATTCTTTCCAAAATGCGGAAAGGACCTACAAATCTAGGAGAAAGCTTTCCTCTATGACCAAAACGAATAACATTCCTTAAGGGAGAGACCTTAAGGAAAACCAAATCACCAACAGCAAACTCTAAATTCCATCTTCGACGATCAGCGTACTTCTTCTGTCTATCTTGAGCAATCCTCATCTTCCTCTTAATCTCTTCAACTCTCTCCGAAGCTTCCAAAACCATCTCAGGACCAAGAACCAAACGATTACCGGATTCAATCCACCAAGAAGGAGATCTACAAGGTCGTCCGTAAAGAGCAGAAAATGGAGATGTCTCAATACTGGCCTGATAACTATTGTTATAGGCAAGTTTAACAAGATGGAGGTGATCAAATCAAGAACACAAACCCGAAAAAGATTCTCTAGAGTCTGAATCACCCTTTTCACTTGAGCGACGGTCTATGGATGGAAAACAGTGTTCAGATTCCAAAATGAGTAACAAAGATTATAAGAAGATTTCTAAACAGATTGGTATAAGCAATAGCCTTCCCATTCTGTAACAAGATAAGAGAAATAAGGACAACCAAAAGATAGTTTGAAAAACAAAATAAGATAATAAATTTGAAACAATAATGCTTTGAAATCATAACAATTTAGGGATGTTTATCATTTGGAAATCATACTACTAAAAATCATAA
Source organism: Allium fistulosum (assembly GCA_030737815.1). Classification (NCBI taxonomy): domain Eukaryota; kingdom Viridiplantae; phylum Streptophyta; class Magnoliopsida; order Asparagales; family Amaryllidaceae; genus Allium; species Allium fistulosum. Next base: position 367,094,010 of record CM060902.1, on the reverse strand, counting down.
CACTTTGGAAATGTTATTCTTAAAAAGTGCATAATACTTAGAAAATCATAACCCCCTTTTAAAATACTCTTCCTTTAAACCATTTTAATTCAAGGTCAAATAATATTCATTTTAAAGTTGTAGCATTTCTAAGTTCATTCGATTATAAAATTTCCAAAACATTGTATTTTCAAACGGCAGCACTTATAAAATGCTACAGTAGATATATTAGTATTTCAAATCAGTTTTGTTCTAGAAATATTCATTTATTAAGTCAAAAGTTCATTATTTTACTTAGCTTTTCATTTAACAAATAACCTAACACTTTATTTAAAATGCCCATTTCATAAATAGATATCCCTTCAATAAGTTACACTTAAATTTTCCATTTGAAAAACCAAATTCTCAATTATCCAATTTAGTGATGTTAAAATACATTTTAACTATCATAATTATTCATTTTTCAAGACATATCAATTCATAAATAAAATATTTATCATAGAAAATATAACAACCAAATTTCTTTACACATTTATTCATTTAGACATCACTTAAACTATGAATTCGAATTAAATAAACTTTATTACAAAATGTCCAATTCCAATGTATTTAATTTTATCTATTCAAAGATACATTATTTATTATACAACATATTCATTTTAGGAGATAACCATTATTAAAATTCCTAGGTTAGACTTAAGGTTCCATATTAAATCAAATTTTGATTATTAAGTTATTTAAATAAAATCTCTTTAAATTCCCTTTTTACTATTTACCTCTGTTAATCTTTTATAGCTAAAATTTAAGTGTATAACATTTATTATAACCACTCAAATTTTTATTTATAAAATCCTTTCTATATTGTATATTATCCAATTTCATATTCAACTTCTGTGTAATTTAGGTAAGTTATATTGGAATGAAATTGTGTGTTATACAAATAAAACTTTCCGATTCAATTATCTCAAGTTTGAATCATTTATCCAAATTTTTTCTTTTTATAATTGAAATTATTCTTTAAAATAAAATTTAAGAATTAAACTTCCGATTCCTTTCAAAACATTTTAGAGATAAGTAATTATATATACATAATATGTCAAATCAATTTAAATCATATATCTATATATATTATAAATCAAATCATATTTAGAAATTCAAATAAATTAAATCTTTCAAAACAAAGCTGTAGTAAGACTACATAACGGTCTCTTCAGTTCAAAACTCGAAAATGAATGTCGATGATGCTGCAGTCATCACCGAAATTATTTTCCAGCGACAAAGAGAAGAGCACTAAATTTTTAAACTTTAAAATCCTTTAGAGACAAATTTTTATTCAAAATACTTTAAATAATATCCCTTTAAAATTTTAAACACAAGGTTTGAAACCATCGGAAATTAAATTCTTTAAATTTCTTGTTTTAAATTCATTTCAGTTCCCAAATAAATTTATAAACAACTATATATAAATTCATTTGTAGAACAACAAATGATAAATCAAGTATTATCACTTCAAATTATCAATTTAAATCAATTTATTAAGTTCCATAAATTTACCTATATATCAAAATTTATTTCATTAACAATTTTAAAATAATATTGTGTCAGTCTGTTCTATCAAAGTGTTTTAGAAATCCTATCGATAGCGTTGATCAGACGAATCGATCGGAAACCCAAACCAACATCAACAACTCAAACAACACAATCTATAAAACAAAACATAGATTTACAAGTACAATTTAAAATGTTTGGAGATAGTTTAGAAACAAAAGACAAGATGGTTAAACAGAGTAGAGAGATGGGTAAGCTTAGATAAATCGCGGACAACCTTAACCGGGTCAACCGTGACTTAATGAATAAGATCAAATGTGGATTTTCTAGGGTAAATCTACATCCGATCTCAAGAGATAGAGTTTGGAATAACAAAAGATATTACCATCTAAATCAAGGATAGATATAAATCTCTGGTGAATCGATGCAAATTTGTAAAGGAGTTTCCCCCTTTACCAGAAAATTAGAATATTGGCGAGACAGCCAATTCACTATAAAGATCATTCGAAGTGGAGTTATGTGATACTCCAAAGTCAAAAGAAGATGAATAGTGAGGGACAAGAATGAATTTTGGAACCGTAGGGAACGTTCCAAAAATTCAAAGGAAATTCGAATCAAGAGGAAAAGATTCAAACTCGAACGAAAGTGATTCTATAAATAAATTTACCATACATTCTAAGTTTTGCCTCAAAGCCAAAGCTCTGATACCAACTGTAACGACCCGATATTTCCAACCATTCGTATCCATTATAAGTGTAAAGGTAGACACTCATGCCGGAGTTGAATTGCTCAAAATACCGCGTTGTAAATAAAATTTGGCAAATCTCAAAGTATACAGTAAATAAATATAATCACAGTTCACAGACACAGAGTGAAATAATGCAGCGGAAGTAAAAGAAATAGTACTTCATGAAGCTACTATATAAATATAACAAAGTTACATAAGATACAACAGAAAAAAAAATAGAGTACAACAGAAGTCTAAATACAATGACCAGGTACAAGCTGAGTAGAACAACGGAACTGAAATAGATAGGACAAGACAAGCAGATAATCTCCAGCGATTCAAATCTCCAGAAAGTGGAATCCAAATCTGTGAATAACTCAGGCTGACCCGAGCGTAAAGCAAAACACAAAACACTTGAGTCAAGATATACATACTTATACAATGTAAACCAACTCAAGTGAACTGTAGTAAAGGTACAAGTAACTTAGAAGATGCTTGGGACCGCCCATCCTCTAAGGATCCGTTAAAATATCTACTATGTAGTAATATTCGCTATTATAATAGTGTCTAAATAAGTAAAGTATAATCATATCAGAAAATAGCATTAAGGGGATGGAGAACCTTAACGCGGTCGGATCTTAAAATCATAATCGTAGTAAAGCTCGATATGGTAGGTGACACGGCACAACTAGGCAATGCCAGGGTAGATATACCAATTACGCACACAGACTGATGGAGCGCATAGCAGCCACTATCGTCCACCTCGAACAACATTCCCAAATCGGAGGATGGCCATCTAGTCAAATCACAAATAAGAGTATAATATCGAAGAAATGTGTCCGAGAAGAGGTGCTACCTCACTGGTCCGAGATCGCTCCTGTTTTAGCCACCTTATGCCAACTCACGGGAGTTGGGTCCACGTAACATACCTTAAGAACGTCGCCACCATCCTACTTCATTCTGGAATCTCCACCGCGTACACAGTTGCCAAAGTGGTTTTCGGTAAGACAAAGAGTATGTCCATATCTGATCCCGGTCTCTTTAACAACCCAACGTTATTATAACCCGTGGTTATAAGTTTTAAAAACAGTTTATACTTCAAAATAGAATATCATTTCAAATCCAAATCTTTATCAAAATAAAGATTAAATCAATTCTAAACCATTTCCATATTTTTAAAATATCATATCATTTCAAAACTTCATTTCAAATCATTTTAATATTCCAAATATCATTTGAGTTCAAATCTAAATATTCAACTTTAAATACCCTTTAAATTTAAAGGTATACTCATTTATTATCATTTCAAGTCACCTTTTAAATAGTTTATATTCCAATCAAATAATTCATTTAAACCTTTTAAAAGTGTAATTATTATATTTCAAATCAAGTATTCAATTTCCAAAGTTTCAAACCATTCTGAGTTCGTTTACTAAGTCAAAAACCCTAATTATTAAAATTTCAGCATTTCACAGCATTTAAAAACAACTGCTATAGGTTATATTTGAAAACATTTTATTCAGCAAAACAACATTTATAAACTGCTATAACAGTTCAGTTTAAACAAAATCATATTTCAGCCTACTGCAGTCCTTAACAAGTGCTACAGTAGCCCTCTTATTAGTTCAGGTTCAATTTTAGTTTCTGCTACAACAGCACTTACCAAGTACTACCATAGCCTTAGTTCATTTTAGTCTTTTGGTTCACTTATATAATCCACAACACTTAACAAGTGCTACAGATTCTACCTAGTTCAGAACTTATAAAATCATACATTAAAAATGTTCATTTCGATCCTTTAACTAATTTATTTTAAAGAGAAATTTTACAAGTTAAAACCAAAACTTACAAATTTGCTTATTACATTCATTTCAACATTTAAAATTAAACTCCATTTTCCACCAATTTAAAACTAAATTTCCATTTCAATTTAATTAACTTAAGTTTCCATCTTTTCTTTTAGTTAAAATTTCAAATTTAAGTTTCGTTTTAAAATCAATATTCCTCCATTTATTTATATTTATCACATAGAAAAATCATTTCCATTCTAAATAAATCACTTAAAAATTCGATTTAAATCAATTTAATATTATTACAATATTTAAATTATTTAAAAGTATCTAGAAAATACAGAAAAATAACCACGGGTCTGTATAATATTTTCTAGCCTAAGTCAAGTGATACGGATACTATATCATTTCAATCCGTAATTTACAAAGAAAAATACGGGTTTTATCATTTCAAACCCGCAATCCCAAGTAAATAAAATTTAATTGAAAATCGTTCAGGCCTATCATTTCAGCCCATAACGATCTTTCCTTATTCTAAAGTCCGTTCGGGTATGTATCATTTCAACCCATAGTGATTCTATTCTATAGGGAACTTGCAGTGTGATTTAACAGAATAGAATAACAGTAAAATAAGAACAGAATATAACAGATGATACGATATGCAGTTTTAACAATTAACATCAACTATAAATAAATCACAGGTAGTTATAACATCATTTATTTATTTATTTATTTCTACACATTCAGTTGCGGTCGTTTCACAATCATATAAGTATGAATATTCATGTGAGATTTACTCACCTCTACGGAGCTGGAGATTCGATTCAGAAAGGAAAGACGATGTCTATCGAAAGCACGCGGATAACACGATCAGTTGTTAGCGGATGCGCCCACTAGATTCAAACCAAAAACACAATAAATGATCAAATCTAAGATTGCACGAATAACGAATTTTCAAATGAAGCGACAAACGAAAAAGAAACAAGTTGAAAATTGAAAACGCTAGCCCGACCACCTTTAAAATATAGATTATAACTTTATATTTGCAAAGTGACAAACATTTTTTTCTTTTAAAAACCAAGGTCAGGAGAAAATATAGACCCGGCTACCAAAACAAAAGGGGAAACAAAACAATATCTTTTCACTTCTCTGGTTCATACAAGGTCAGAGGCAACAAAACTAAAAACTAAAGCAAAAAAAGAAAATTTTCTTTTTCAAAACAAAGGTCAGGAAGCAAACAAAACTAGGCTACCAGAACACGTGACAACCAACTTTTCCCATTTCCTTTTCTCACAAACTTGTACAGGCAAAACTTCAACAAAATTTCAGAAGTAACAAAGCATATACTTTTGTTCAAATTTTCTCAAAGGGAAGGTCAGTGGAACACATTTCACTTCAACAAACAAGGCTTGGTCGCCGTCTCGGGTTCACGTCTCGGTATGGACTTCGGTTGGTGACGTGGCAGTGGGCTGGTGGCTAGCTGGGGTAGGTCTCGGTGGTGGACTGGGGTAGTAGTGGTGGCTAGCGTATAGGGTAGGGGCGGTGTCACATGAACTCGCAGCCAGGGTCATGCCAGAGGGAGCGGCTCCGCATGGGGTGGTCAGGCGAGGGTAGGGCATGGGCAGGCTGCCGTGGGATTTGGTCTGGCATGGGGTCGGAAATGGTGGGGTCTCGGTCTGGCACGGGGTAGGGCGAGGAGGCAGGCTGCTGCGGTGGGGTTGGGTTTCGGTAGTGCCTGGTCTCGGCGAATGGGTTGGAGGCGGTGGTGGTGTTCGTGGCTGGCGACTGGGCTTCAGTTGGGGACGTGGGTGGTCTGGTGGTGGAGGAACGGCAGGTGAGGTGCGTGAGCAGGGGTTGTGGTGGGGTTCGGTGGTGATGACTGGGTAGGCGTACGTGGTGGTGGGCATGGCTGGTCTCGGTGTGAGGTTGGAGGCGGTATGGGTTGGAGGTGGCGAAGCAAAAATGAGCAGGGGACAACCGAAATTCGAAATGCAAAAATGAAAAAAAGAAGGAAGAACATGGTACAGCAGACAACAAACATGGGACAGCTAATCAATTGAAATACAAAATTAAAAGAAAGAAAAGAAGATGTTGCCTTACCTTCCAGAAAGATGGTAACGTAAATGGAGGCTAAAGGAGATTTTGTGGAATTGGAATTGTGAACGTGAAAACAGAAGATGACAGCTGTTCACAGATTTATTAGAGAAGGCAAGAATTCAAAGATTTGAATGGCAGAAAGCTGAAGCAATTTAATTATATTAAAGGCTAGACGAAACGTAAGGAAGGTAAGGGAAATGGAACGATTCTCACGTGCCCAATTTAAGGCTAGGTTTGAGCAAGATTTTTGAAATTTTCAACTGAAAATGTACAGCTGAAATTTTGTAAAGTCAACGCATAAAATCAAATAGACAAAGGAACAATGAACGTAAGGTGTAACGCCCAAAGTAACGTACAACCGTTACTTGTTTCTTTTATTTAATAAATTTAAAAATGATAACGTTTCTTTAAATAAAATAACGTATCATTTCAAACTAAAAATAAAATAGCTATTATCATCAAATAATAAAATTTGATTCTAATATAAAGTTAAGAACGGATGAAATTATACGTAAAATGTAAAGTTTAAATTTCCCGTTTTACACTAGTTATTACACTTTTGATTCAAATCAATATTTCAAAATGTTTATTTTTAATAAAATTTCGTTAAAATTTTGGGGTGTTACATAAATGATGTTATAAACTAAGTTGGGATTTGAAATGATATTTTCTAGTGAAATGACATGTTTAAGTGAATATGATTTCGAAAGTGATATGGTTTGAATTGAATTTAATATTTTGATATCAACTATGAATTGATTTTGGAAATGTAAAAGAACCATCCGTTGTGAAATAAGCGTTTGGTTGTTAAAGAGACCGGGATCAGATATTACATACTCTCTGCTAATACCGAAAACCACTTTAACAATTGTGTACATGGTGGAGATTCTAGAATGAAGTAGGATGGTTTGGCAAACGATTCTGTATGAGGTATTTACGTAGCCCTGACTCCCGTGAGTCGGCTTAATGTGGCTAAAACAGGAACTATACCGGGCCAAGTGAGGTCGCTCCTCCTATCGGACACATTTCTTCGATACCATGTTATAACTTTGTGATTGATTTGGTGGCCACCCCTCGATTTTGATTATGGGAGTGTGTTCCGAGGTGGGTGGTAGTAGATGCTATGCGTTACCACTAGTTCGGGAGTGCAAACGGTAGAATCCTACCCTGGAATTGCCTCGCGTGCCTTGCCATATGCCTTATCGGGCCTTCTACGAGTTTGCTTTTTTCCGTACCTATGGAGTGCTCCCTCATAGCCCACCAGTTTGGTGGAGTTTACAGTACTGTATAGACTATGGCATTATATAAAATGTGTTAAGGGGGATATGGATAACGCCTTAACGCTATTTTAATACTTTACTTTATTGTAGACACTATTATAATAGTGTATTGTACTGTGTATGTAGATAGTTTAAAGGATCCTTATAAGATGGAATCCCGAACATCTCTTAAGTTATTGCACGCATGTTTGACACTGTATAATTGATGTCAAATCCCCTAAACATCACTGACGCCGTCACACTCATATTTATTTACTGTTGATTTAACTTAATAAGATCTTTTAGTTCTGATTCGAGTGTTTTGTCTTTTCAATTCGCTCGGGCCAGTCTAAGCTTTCAGTGTATTGAAGACCATTTATCTTTGGAGGATGAAGACGAAGATTATTATACTATTTATTATATTTATCCTGCTGCATCATGTTGTCCGCTGCATTATTTATTTATTCTTGTTGTATGTACTCTGATCTGTATTGTAAAAGTGTAATCAAATGTATATGTAAAAAAGCTTCATGAACTGTTATTTGATTATTATATTTTGTCATTCCGCTGTGAGATTCTGTGTTTGTTTTATTTCTTTCTCTTCGTTTTCTTATTTACCCCATAACAATCCTAACATTTGAATGGTTTGAGTCTGACATGTGTGGTTTATTGTCAATTTAAACCGTCCAAAAGGGTGGATCGTTACATAAGTGGACGCAACGTTGAATGAGAGCTGGATTAATTACCTTTATATCGGTGATCGACCATCCAATTGCTTCTTTGTTTTTCAACAGAATTGAAAGCAAGGAAGTTTCTTGATCAAGAGATAGAGTTGAAGAGAGTATGACGGGAAACGTTTCGTTATCACCTAAGTATGCGCACTTAAGGTGATCAGGGAGGGGTTTAAGATCCAACCTCATGAGTTGCTCAATCAAAGAATTCGGTTGAAGTTCTGACTCAACACTGAGGGGTTCAAACGGAAGCACATTTTCAATTTTTTTAGGCTCATCTTGGAACAGTTGTTCGTATTCAGTCTCACATTCGTGGTTTAAGTCAACTGTTTCGTTATCAAAATTCGAATGGAGCTAACTTTTAAACATTTGGTCACATGGTTCATTTGATTGATTTTCAAGATTGAAAATGTTAAGATCCAAAGTCATGTTTCCAAAAGAAATTTTCATCGAACCGTTTCGACAATTGATTAAAGCATTTGAAGTAGCCAAGAAAGATCGGCCTAAAATCAATGGAATTTGACTCATCGGATTATTCACGAGTTGCATCTTTAGAATGATGAAATCGATGGGGAATATAAATTGACCAATTTTGATGATTTATCCTCAATTTCTCCCATAGGTTTCTTTATTGAACGATCAGCAAATTGAAGAGTTACTTTCATCGGTTTAAGTTCACCCAAGCCAAGTTGCTGGCAAACTGGATAAGGAATCAAATTGAAATTCGCACCCAAATCTAGTAAGCATTTATAAATCTTTTTGTTTCCTATCGTGCACGGGATCATCGGGCATCCAGGATCTTTGTATTTGATAGGAATTGATAGGGACAAGACTTCGCTTAGTTCGGCAGCTAAGAAAACTTTTTCGGGTACATAAGTGTGTCGTTTTTTTAGTACACAAGTCCTTGAGAAATTTAGTGTAAGTTGGGACTTGTTGAACGATATCAAGAAACAGGATGTTAACTTTGACTTGTTTAAAAATTCCCAACATCTTCTCCATTTGATCAGAGTGTTTCTTCGGTCGAAGGCGATGTGGAAATGGAACATGATACTCGGTAAGTTGGTCTACTTGAGTAGACTAAGAATTTGGATTGGCATTTGATTCGATGTTTGGTTAAATGTTTTGTTCAGATTAGCTTGTTTTTAAGTGTCAAGAGGAGCTTACAGTAAATCATTTGGATTAACAACTTGATTATCGATTTATTTACCAGAACGCAAAGTCGTGATAGCATTCATTTGGTTGACACTGCTATCTTGAACAACATGTGCTTGATTCTAATTTGTGTTTTGATTTATGGGATTCGAAACAGGCTGACTTGGGAATGTGCCTCATTCTCTTCACTCACAAACGTGGCTAATTGACTCATTTGAATTTTAAGTTTTGCAATTGACTGACTCATATTTTGCATGTACGAGGTTAACAAATTTTGCAAATTGTTGTTTGATGGGAGGTTTTGAGTGGTTACTTTGGCCAAAGTTTCAAGACTTTTCTCAAGTGAAAACAAACGTTTATCGTATTGGGCAGCAAAAGATTGCTGTGGATGATTTTGGGATGGAGGCGCAAAATTTTGTTGAAAATGATTGGGTTGAAAGGGAGGATTCGAAACATTATTCGAAAATGCTTGAAAATTTGGACAAACCAAATTCGTGTTGGAATTATTTAGGTTCCATGAAAAATTAGGATGATTTCTCCAAGCAAGATTGTACGTTGGATAAAACGGATCATTTTAAACCTTGTTGAAAGCATTGATTTGTTCTATCGAATTTATTGATCATTGCATTGATTTTAGCTTCCAAAGCCAAAGATGATCCTATCGAGTGTGCGCTAGACCGTGAGTAAATGGATTTTTCGTTAAAACGTTCCCAGTGGGATGACTTTTCGGCCAAGTTTTCGAGGAATTACCAAGCATCATCATGATGTTAAGTGAGAAAATTGCCTTGGCACATCGATTCAAGTATGGTTCATGAGCCTTTTTCAAGTCCATCGTATAAGATTTGGCAAAGAGTCCGTTTTTCGAAATTATGGTATGGACATTTTATCAAAAGCTTTTTTAAATCTTTCAAAATATTTTCCGAAAGGTTCACCCCTGAATTGATGAGGATTGATAGTTTTGTTTTAGATTTTAGTTGTTTTTTTTCCAAGGGGTAGAACTTTTTTAAGAAAACTTTAACAAATTCTTTCCAAGTTTTGATCTAGTTTGATGGTAAGCTGTAGAACCATTTTTCAGCATAATCGGTAAGGGCAAATGGAATTAACCGAAGTTTGATTCTGTCATCACATAATTGTTGGAGTTTAATGGTTTCACAAACTTGTTCGAATTTCGTTAAGAAAATGTATGGGTCATCATGTTCAAAATTGCCAAATTTTGGGAGCGTGGCAATGTGATTGGAATGAATTTCGAAATGGTTAACCGTTGGGGCAGGTAACGTGATGCAAGATGGAATAGAAACTCTATCGGGAAAGATTCTATCTATGAGAGTTTGCGAGGCATTTTCATTTGCCATTGTTGGAGGATCGTTCATTGGAGTTAAACGATTTGTTGTTGTGTCACGAAAGTACTCATGCATAAGCAAAAGTTAAGGAGAGAAAGAAGTGAGAATCGAGTTTAAGAGAATGAAGCAAGGTTTAGAAAATGAAATCAAGCGAAAATTTGATTTTTTGAATAATTTTTTTCTTAAAGGATAAATATTTACCAAAAGATTTGTTTTTTAAAAAGGGAGATATGATTTTGTTATGTTTTTTGGAATTTGGATTTTCAATTTTTTTTTCTTTTCTTCTTTTTTTATATGTTTTTGTTTTTTTCTTTATTTTTTTAGTTTTTGTTTCTAAAAAGATTTTTGTTTGGATTTTTATTTTTCTAAAAAAAGAACTAACTTAAGTAAAAATGCTTGTTTTTGGATTTTAGATTTTGTTTGAGTTTTTTTAAGGAAAAGATTTAAAAAGATTTTTTTAACTATTTTTTTGGATTTTTGAAAAGAACTAAGTTAAGGAAAATGTTCAAAGATTTTATAGTTTTGGATTTTGTCGTTTTTTTTTAAAATGCAACGAAATGAATGCAAGGACTTAATTATAAATTTTATGTCCTTAGTAGCTCCTAACCCAAAATTGTATAATCTCACTTTTTCTTAATCCAACAAAATAGTTCTTAGCCAGGTAACAGACAAGAATTATCGGTGCAGCAAGAATCACCGTAGCAATGCAGCCGAAGGTTTAAGTATCTTAAGAGAAACAATCACTGTAATATTACAAATCACCATAATATTTATAACTGATTATTGCTTTGCCCTAGCCTAGACACCAAGAAGATAGATTGTCGAAAGAAGACAACTTGTCAAGATACAATTAAACCCTAGGTGAGCCTATGACTCCCTTAAGTCCAAAGTCTAATCGTTATTATTAGCAAATTCTACGATGAAATGCAATTTGTGGGCCAAGAAAAGGGTGATGAAATCCTCCACCTAATGTGAAGTTGGGTATTGCCCTTAGAAAATGAATGCAAGACAGAAATTAAACATGAATTAACAATGCAGCTATGAACAAGATTTGTTTTTGTTTTTATTTTTGAAATGAAAACAACCAACTATGCAAAGATAATAAAAACATGAGATAAGGGCACAACACAAGAGCATGTAGAATTATTAGAAAAAGAAAATTATTTTTCAAAGCAGTAATTTTTTTAAGCAAGCAATTTATTTGGCAAGCAGACCGAACTAGCAGGCGATTCTTCCTTTTGATCTTCTACTATTGCAACCTGAAATTTCGAACGGGATATATACAGTCTTTTTATTTATTTGTATATGTTTTATTAATAAGCAAAAGTTAAACGAAAACAAGGACGAACAATTTTTTTGGTTTTTCCAAAATAAAATAAAAACAACTAATTGTTATAAAAAGTTGAAAACAAACACTAAACAAAACCTGAATCACCCAAACTAAAGCAAATTTGTTTATTTTTTTAATTTCATTTTTTTAAGTGAAGACCAAACATTCAAAATTCAGCCCACCAGCCTAAAATTTAAGAACTCACCTTACAGTACAGCTCACACACACGCACATCACTTCACAAATCACGCACACACTCAGTTAAATAGAAATTTTTAGGGCTGTTATGGTAACGGTAAATTTACCATTACCATACCATTACCAGCCAATCGGTTACCATTTTCGAGTGAAATCGGTATACCAGTTTAATCGGTATGGTAACGGTAAATTTACCATTTTCTACGGTAAATCATCGGTAACATTTCTTCAATACCAGCAGTAACGGTAAATTTACCAGTCAATTTATAATACATGTATATTCATATAACATCCTTTATTATAGGCATTCAGAACCAAGAAAATGATTAAATTTAGTTTATTAACCAGGTGAAATAATGTTAAATTCACTTCACTTCTTTCTCATATATGTTTTTTTATTAAGTAACACTATAAATTGTATAATGAAGCACCGTTATGGTTTGAATACGTGTTATGTTACTCACCTTTATTAGACAAACGGTAATTTACTATTACCAGTGTAACGGTTACCAGATTATCGGTATACCAGTCTTCGGTATACCAGCCTATCGGTAACGGTAATGGTAAGCAATTTTCGCTTACCAGTAAAAATGATACGGTAACGGTATTTGTGAAATGGTAACGGTAACCATTACCATAACAGCCCTAGAAATTTTATATCCTACGACTCAAAATCAAAAGTCAAAAATCATAATTCTACAAAACGCAACTCAAAATTGAAAACCGAAAATCGCAATCCCCAAGTGAATCAAAATTCAAAACTATGGGTTGATGAAAAAACTCATGGCGAATCGGTAATTGTGATTTTCATGGGTTTAGGTTTGCGAATTTTGGGAGATGAAGTTGGTAAGGCTGATTTGGCTTCGGGTCAGGTTGCTGGAGTCTAGGTGTTTAACAGGCCGATTGAAGGAGGCTGTTGAGGTGATTGCTGGTGTCAAGTTGGTGATTATGGTTTCTGGTTGCAGTTTGCGACAATGGTTGCATGAGGAATGGTTGATGGTTGAGAGGCCCAGGCATTGAGGAGGAGGATGTGTGAGGAGTTTCCGGGTTGTAGCAGTTTGAATTGGTGGTGGTGGGATGTTGTTGTTTGTGAAGTAGCAAGGTGATGGATTTTTGATGTTGTGGGGAAGATGAGGTGAAGCTGGCAGTGATGTATACAGGGATGTTGGAGCTGATTTGTTAAGTTACTGAGGTGAATGAGGGAGTGGTAGTGTGTGAAGTGGTTGTATGTGATGGAAGTTTAAGATGGTTGGTTTCAGGTAATATGAATGATGGTTCCAAGAAGTATGTGATGAGGTAGTGATGGAAGTTGAAGATGTTTGGAGTGGTAATGTAGTTTCAGGCAGAAGGCAGAAGAGGGTGAAGTAGCTATTTGCAGGCAGAGTACATCAAATGTGAGTGTAATGAAATTGAGTTGGAGGAAGAGTTGGGGTGTTGATGGATAATTGTAGGGGTTTGGTTATAGACTGGATGCAAGAAGAGGAGGTAATTGAATGTGCAATGTGATGACAGGTAATTGAATGTGTTTTGTAAGGTGTTGTAGGCTTGTGGTAGTGCTGTGAAGTTGAATGTTTGATGTTAGTTTTAGGTGGTGGAAGGAAGTTGGTTGAACGGGTAGTTGAAGTTCTATTGAAGTGGAATGGTTGTAGTGAATGTTTGTGGGGTGGGCAAGAGTTGAATGTGGGATTGGTTGCTGGAAGGAATGAAGTGCAGTGTTATTTGATGAAGGAGAGGTGGAAGGGAAAATGCAGTAGGTTAATGTTACAATGTATGTTGGCAGTGCAGTGGGGTAGTGGTAGGCTTGCTGATAGAGGTAAGGTTGGTTGAAGGTAGTTTTTGGCTGGAAATGGAGTTTTGAGAATGGTTTTGTGAGATGCACACTATTTTCTCTTTTTTTGTAATGTTTGCAGCAAAGGCTTGTAAATGAAATTTAAAAAACAATCAGAGAAATGCAACAATTCTTTAACAAAGAGACTAATTTTTAAGTGGAATCAAATTGTAATGCAAAGTGAATGAAATGTAAAATGAACTTGGGCAGTGGCAATGCAAATTTCAAACAAGTGAAATAAAAATTGAAGATAACAAATGCACATAAAAGTACAGTGAACAAAATGCAATGTGAATTCTTTTAAAATATGAAATGTAGCACAAAAAAACGTAAAATAATTCGAAGAGTAAAATTAAAATGAAATTGCAATCCCCGGCAACGGTGCCAAAAACTTGTTAGACGACGTATTTTCTATCGATTAGAAAATCGCCAAAAATTTATATTCTTAAAAACTGCAAGCGCACGACGTACAGTTGTAGTACGTATGCAAGTATGGGTCAATCCGCAGGGAATGAATTAAATTATAATAATACTCAACCAAATTAACCCAAGTTTTCAAGTTTGTTTTAAACTAAGAAAAATTGCAAAAATTAAGCTAGAGCCAAAAGGGAAGTAAACAATGATATTAAAGAGCAATTTAGAGGCAAATCCACTTCCAATTATTCATATAAATCAACAAAAAAATCCATTTGTAATCTCTCATTAAAATATTAAGTAGAAATGATAGATGTACTTATTATAAGTATGATTTATTTGTGCTATTAATTAGTACAACTTAATCATCAAACTCCAACACACCATTCAAACCCGCTTATCAAAGCTCTTGAAATTGACATGAAGTTAAAAATAAAATCTATTTTAAGCATGATCCATTTACTATTAATTAGTAACATAGACCATCAAATTTTGATTCTAGATTGAATTTTATTATCAAAACCACTTAGGCAAATGATCAAATAGTTTATGTTTAAAATGAAATAAGCATAGCCTATTTGAGATGTCAACATAGGCTATAAAAATTCATTAAATAGGGACATAAACCATCATCATTCAAATTTTTCATTAAGCACAAATGAGAGACTACAAATGAAATCATTATGTTCATTTGATATGTTTCATGAGAGCTTCATTACTCCTGAATTTAAGGGGTTTAACTACTCATATTTGAAAACATGATAACATAGAATGCTTTCAACATAAAAAGAGAAAGAAAATGAGAGCTATTAAAATAAAAGAGAGCTAACTACTAACATGAAATAAAAGGAGCATAAGAGAATTAAAAGAGCATAAAAGAAAGCATAAATGTAAATTACATGAAAGTAAAAACAAGGCTAAGAAGCCATGAGAGAAAATTTTATTTTATTTTTGATTTTGTGGCTACAACTTGCATGAACGGTAAGAAGATAATTACATGAGACATAAGAGGTATTTATACATGCTTAAAACTCTAATTTATATTTTAGGGGACTACCTAAAATGCCCTTTAGGAAGTGTAACCTCCAAGTAATCATTAGGGAATTAATTAATCCCTAATAACATGCCTTTAAACCTCCATTAACATGTGCATGTGCTTTTAATTATGGACCATATGGTAGTGGGTTTGTAGGCTCCTCCACGTTGCATGAATTCATTTATTTCCATTCTTTATTTGCCTTCAACATACGTGTATGCATTCATTTATGAACCCTCTTCATATTTGCACTTCATTTCCTACAAATAAAAATAAAAATGTGCAAATAAATTTTCTCAAATTAAATCATACACAAAATTACCATTTTACCCTCCAAATGAAGATGAATAAATGATGATTTGAAAAAAATTTAAATTTTTGTTTAAACATGTAAATTACCCTAATATGCCCATTTATTTAAATAAAATTATGTTAAATATGGAAGTAAAATATGCACTTTTACGCGCACATCAATCATCCATAGGGACATCTTCATATATCACTCTTGGCGTAATTTGTAATAATTACATTTTATTTAAACATGGGCAACGTTTTGGGATTATGTAATAAATATAAATTTTGATTGAAATGTAATGAGAAACACTGTTTTTGAAATTATGTTTAAATTATTTCATATTCTTGTGCTTCTTATATTATTGATACCATTAACATGACCGCATTTTTTCACCGAAAATTAATACTGTAGATAACTGCTGTAACTACCCGGAATTTCACTGCTTTGATTTGCGAACATTTAATTGATTTTAAATATTCAAATTATTGATTTTATAATGAAAATAAAAATCTTTTAAATAATGAATAATAATGGTGAAATAGTTTTCCAAATTTGTTTTAAAAAAATATTTAGTTCGAAAAAAAGTTGAAAATACGACTAGAATTCATTTTCTGAATTTTCAACTTTTCTTCGGTTAAAAGTTATCTGAAACATCGTGAACTCTTTAGCATAAGTATAGGCATCTGTGAATAAGTTAGTATATGTTTATATGTGGTATTAGTGTATGTATATATGTATTCAAACCTAAGTATGTAAATTTTTAAAATAAAAATATAAATGTCACATTATTTGGAACATTTAGTAGAAAGAGTACTTAAACATGTTTGGACATGTTCGCATGGAAATGAGAAGAGGGAACAAGGGTGTGGGCATGAGTACATGAGATGGTGGAGGCTAAGTGAGGTGGCAAGAGGGTAGTGGAGGCTAAAGGAGAAGTGCATTTAGGTATTTACTTTTTCTCTTGCTTACAAATAGCCCTTCACTTCTTCAGAATTTTCCTCCTCTTTAATTTATCATATCTTCCTCATCTCTTATCCTAATGGAGAAATTTTGTTTTTGAAACCATGGAAAATTCAAATTTTATACAACTTTCATTTGCACCACTTCTTCAAATTTTAAGCTTAGCCATGTCAAAATATCAATTCTTCGCTAAGTGTTTTCGGACCCATATTTTCAAGTCTGAAAATACTTCTAATTCTTTTGACCATATCACCTTCAAAACAAATCCAAATTGAGTAATTACAATTTTTAAATAGTAGAGCTTCTCCAAATTCTAAGAGTAACATAGCAAAAAATCCAAGGGAAGATAACCAACTTTGTGGTCTAGTTTTGTGAATTAAACATATCCGAAGTCCCTCTACCTCTTCAAAACAAGTCCTCACCTCACATATACATGTCATGGTTGAGCCATACTCTACCATAGCCGAGCCTATTTCCATATTTTAGGTCCAAAGATCAAGTTTTGCATAATTCCAAAGTTATTTTAAATTTCAAAAGGGTTTTGCAAATTTTCGGCGAGTAAACTTCTAACTTCTGGAAAGAAGTTGCCTATGCATATATGATGGTTAAATGTTATTTATATTTGATGTTATTGTTTGGATTATGATATGGATTAGATGTGTATGTATATAGTAGCTTGTGTTTTTACATTTGACATGAATCAATGGATTACAGTGATGTGTTTGGATTTAAAGTTGTGATATTTGTGATGCATGGTGATGATATGATTTAGTATTCATAATCTTGGATATGTAATTAAATGGTTTGGAAGTTAGAACTTGAGATGTTAAAAAGGACTTGAGATCCATTTTGAAAATTGATAGCGCCAAAATTGGTCCCTAACATCCAAATCCAGATGAAAGCACCAACCAACAATCACAGATCACAGATAGAATGTATGTAGAGAGTTATAATGTGAAGAACAGTAAAAGTTAAAAAGAAAGTAGTAAAAATAGAGGATTTATAGTGGTTCGGCTAACTCCGGCCTACGTCCACTCCAGAAATTTCCTTGTTTTATTGATGTTAGAATCAATTACAGTTACAATCCAGAGTTTTAAGAACCACAATGGCAGAGCAGCCTTAGTATAGAAGGTGAAGGGAGACAAAATGGAGAGCGATCCCTTTTCTGGAACCCCACATGCTGTATTTATAGGCAAAACCTGAGTTATTGGGCTTCCTGAGTAATCCGGGCCCATCAAGGCCATAGTCGAACCATACTCAACACTACTACCGACCCAGCAAATGCCGATCCACACCAATCGGGCATGACTCGAAGCAGTCCTATCCAAGAATCGGAGTAAACTTGCCTGCGAGTCGAAGCAACCAAGTGTCGAACCTCCTTCCTTAAAACACCGACCTCCTGCTATGCCGACCAACCCACTACGACCGAACCACTCAAATGCCGAACCATATGTGCCGAACCACCTCCGACCGAACGACATTAGCTTCCTTCCTTTGTTTGATGCACTCAACCATGCCGAACGACCTACGCCGATCCACATTGACCGAACCACCTTGATGTCGATCCACTTTTCCACGACCGACTCAGAACACCACACCAAACCACAAAGACTCGAAGCAAGGAGCTAGAGGACACGGAGCGACACCCCGAGCAACCATGCCGATCCACTTGATACTCCACCGAGCTACCCGAGTGATGACCCGAAGGCACGTGCCTCAGGACTCGAAGTTGCTGAGCGACAACCCAGGCCAAACCACCATTTAGCTAAGCCGAGCCACTTATGCCAAACCACCTTCCATGCCTATCGAACAACCTCAACTCAAAGTATTCCTCCAAAAGACTTGAAGCGAGTCCAAGGTGAGTCGAGACTCGTCAAAACCAAAGATTCAAGTATTCAATAGCCTTCGTCCATCGACCATGCCGAATCCCGGCTATTTAACCATGTTTGTTATTCATGATTGATCATCCATCGATCCAGTTGATTAAATTCGTCATAAACCAACTTCGACAAACGAGAAGTCGATTTAGTTAAATCCGCCTGTCTACGGCCTTGCCAAAAGGCGGGTTAACATTTGCCACCCAAAACATGCCTTGCTTTGGAAGGTGTGTTTTGAATAGCCTCAGGTCCATTAATGTACTATTGCAGGTGACCATTTCTTACATGCTCCTCCACGATATCTTTAAAATGCCTACAATCGTTTGTGTTGTGCCCATCTAGCTCATGGAATAGGCAATGCTTTCCTAACGCCCGCTCGTATTCCGATGGTTCCCTCCTAGCCGGTCTTCGATACTGGAGGTGCCCCCGAGAATCCAAGTAAATCCTTTCCAGAGTCTCATTCAAACCATATAAGAAGGGAATTTTGATTCCCTCCGTTGCCTTTTCGATGTGTTACCGTTATCATTCATTTTCCTTTTCCCTTTATCATCTTTGTCTAGAACTTCCCTGGGTGGACCTCCACCCCTTACTGCATAAGCTTCAACCTCTCTCCCTTCTCTCTCAACCTGCACATCTTCCTGCCTCAAGAACCTTTCCGCCTTATG
Organism: Allium fistulosum; assembly: GCA_030737815.1. Lineage (NCBI taxonomy): Eukaryota > Viridiplantae > Streptophyta > Magnoliopsida > Asparagales > Amaryllidaceae > Allium > Allium fistulosum. The sequence continues at coordinate 367,074,784 of CM060902.1, read as the reverse complement.
GTAGAACTCCCTAAGATCCCTCGATGGGTCCTGTTCCAATGATATCTTGAAATCTGAATTATCCGCAATCCCTGAAACTGCCGCCATCAAAACCATCGATGGATCGGGTCGATCCACCGAAGACACTACCGCATTGAATCTGGTTAAGAAATCCCTAAGTGACTCTCCCTTCCATTGTTTCATCGATGTTAAAGTCATCACGTTCTTGGGTCTGACTATGTGGACCCAAAACTGTCTCATAAATCTTTCAATCAGCTCTGTCCATGTGCCGATAGAGCTACTCTCTAGCTGTCTGAACCATAATGATGCAATATTCATAAAATACAAAGGGAAGCATCATGCCAAGACCTCCTCCGATGCTCCCAGCACTTCCATATGCCTCATGTACCTCGTCAAGTGAACAGTGGGATCCGTTCTCCCGTCATACATCTCTAGTGTTGGTAGTTTGAAATCAGGCGGGTTTCTAGCTTGCCTGATCACAGGAGCAAAGGGACTTCTGTTCACATCCTCCAAGTATTTATTTACCAATCCACCTCTCATAGCTCGTCTGACCATCACCACTAATCTGTCATTATCGCAAAGCTGTAATCCTTGTCGGCTGCCTCCGATCTGCCCCTCGAGTTCATGAGGGAATCCTGGCACATACTCCTCGTCATGTACTCCTGTATTCCTGTTGATGTCGGGTTACATAGCATCGTCAGGTTTCCCTCCATGGATTGGTCCATCTTTACCTGTTGGTATGCCCCCAAGTCTTGGTCCATCTGGGTTAATAGTTGTTCGTTGATCAAGGGCTGCTCCCTGCTGAACCACTCCATCTGCTTGCTAACTGAGTGCTTCTGATCCAGCTCCACGGACATGAGCTCCTGCATTTCCTGCTTGTCCAAATTGTCTGAGAAGAGTCTACATCATCTCCTCTTGTCTTTTCAGCATTGCTTCCATCTCGTCTCTGGTGATGTAGGTGGATGCTTGACCAGCTCCAGCTCCAGAGGAGGCCTCTTAACTTCTCTCTTGATTGCTTCTTGCTGTCACTTGCTTCCTTGTTGGTGGCCTAGCCATTGCTTCCTTGAATCCAAGTTCCTAGCTCCAAATTCCCTGAGTTCAATTCTTAGTGAAAGCACTAAAATGTTAGCGCCAAAATTTGTCACTAACACCCAAATCCAGATGAAAGCACCAACCAACAATCACAGATCACAGATAGAATGTATGTAGAGAGTTCTAATGTGAAGAACAGTAAAAGTTAAAAAGAAAGCAGTAAAAACAGAGGATTTATAGTGGTTCGGTTGACTCCGATCTACGTCCACTCCAGAAATTTCCTTTTTTATTGATGTTAGAATCAATTATAGTTACAATCCAGAGTTTTAAGAACCACAATGGCAGAGCAGCCTTAGTATAGAAGGTGAAGGGACATAGAATGGAGAGCTATCCCTTTTCTGGAACCCCACATGCTGTATTTATAGGCAAAACCTGAGTTATTGGGCTTCCTGAGTAATCCGGGCCCATCAAGGCCATAGCTGAACCATACTCAACACTACGACCAACCCAGCCAAGCCGATCCACACCCCCCGGGCATGACTCGAAGCAGTCTTATCCAAGACTCGGAGTAAACTTGTCTGCGACTCGAAGCAACCGAGTGCTGAACCTCCTTCCCTAAAACACCAACCTCCTGCTATGCCGACCTACCCACTACGGCCAAACCACTCAAATTCCGAACCATACGTGCCGAACCACCTCCGACCGAATGACATTAGCTTCCTTCCTTTGTCCGATCCACTCAACCATGCCGAACGACCTACGCCGATCCACATTGACCGAACCACCTTGACGCCGATCCACTTTTCCACGACCGACCCAGATCACCACACCAAACCACAAAGACTCGAAACAAGGAGCTAGAGGACACCGAGTGACACCCCAAGCAACCATGCCGATCCACCTGATACTCCACCGAGCTACCCGAGTGATGACCCGAAGTCACATGCCTCAGGACTCGAAGTTGCCGAGCGACAACCCAGGCCGAACCACTATTTAGCTAAGCCGAGCCACTTATGCCGAACCACCTTCCATGCCTATCAAACGACCTTGACTCAAAGTATTCCTCCAAAAGACTTAAAGCGAGTCCAGGGTTAGCCGAGACTCGCCAAAACCAATGCTCCAAGTATTCAATAGCCTTCGTCCATCAACCATGCCGAATCCCGGCTATTTAACCGTGTTTGTTATTCATGATTGATCATCCATCGATCCAGTTGATCAAATTCGTCATAAACCAGCTTCGTCAAACGAGAAGTCGATTTAGTTAAATCCGCCTGTCTACGGCCTTGCCAAAAGGCGGGTTAACAAAAATCAAATCGTTTACTAGTTTTGATTTAATAAATGTTTTATTTTATTTTACTTTAGTTTCTAACTTTAGTTGAAGTTTATAAAACTATTTTAAATTATGCTTTAAAAGTAATAAAAAGTGAAAAGTTAAAGTTTTGGATGGTAACTTAGAAAAGTAATTATAAGTTTTTACATGCATAGCGATAGTCGCTATGGATCCAGTTTGGGGAATTTAACGATTTTCAAGTTTTAAAAGTGTTCCTTTTAAATGTTTTTGAAAACCCATTTTCAAATTAAATTAGTAAGCATATAAGTTAATTATTACTTAATTGAGTATGTTTTTGATAATTTATTTATTTATTAATTATGAATGATTATTAAATAATTAAATTTGTAATTAAGTTAAGTAATTATTGATTAATCAGTATTAATTAAGTTTATTATTAATTAATTAAGGAAGTTTTGATCAATGGTTAATAAAGTTAAAAGACAACTAAGTATTAATTTTTATATCAATCAAGTTTAATTATTTTATTTAATTATTATTTAATTAGGGGTTAATTATTTAATTAATTATTATTTAATTGGAGATTAATTATTTAATTAACTATTAATTAATTAGGGTGTACTCATTGCTTAATTAGGACTTAACTAAGATTAATTAAGGTTTAATTACGATTTAATTTTGACTTACTAAGATTTAATTAAGCTTTAATTTATAATTTAAATTAAGATTTAATTATTAAATGATATTTTATACTTTATTTGTTATATTTTAAGTCGGTTTTCTTTTATAAGTGAATAGATTTTAAATTAAGGAATCTCTTGTCCGTAACATTTAGAACCAAACGAATATGAATGAGTTATATTAAGTTGAATTGAATTGTGCGGATATCCATTTAGTAGAATAAATCACCCTTCAAATAAATTGTAAATTGTTTGATTGTGTGGACATTCATAAATAGAATAAATCTCCATTTTGTTATAAATTGATTATTGATTGTTTCGACCCCTGATAGCAGATTAAATCCCCAGACTACTATAAATTGGTTGTTTGATTTGTTTAGACATCTTTTAGTAGAAATAAATTCTCATTTTGCTATAATTGAGTGAACTGTTTGGAAATCTATTAGCAGGACAAATCACTATCTTGTTACTATGTATTGGTATATGCCAGTTGAGTTGTAATTAACATATTATTCCCTGATTGGATATGAATTGAAATTACATGCCCATTGAACTATGTAAATAATTGTGAAGCGACTTGGAATTCAAATTGGAATTAAATGGTAACTTAAATTGGTACCATTGGGATTGCTAAGCCTCCTTTTGAATTATCTTAAAGTTATGTTTTTGAATTAACTTTAAGTCTTTAATCAAATTTAGGTTTAGAGTTTATAACTGATTTCTAAGTATTTAATTTTTTGATAAAAGTATTTAAAAATAATAACTTGTTTATAAAAGAGGTTTACAAAATAAAATGGTCTATTTAAAGTAATTTTTAAAGGGATGTTTTGCAAATGATCTTTTGTTAAAGAATTTCTTTCGAGAAGATTTATAAAGTGAGTTTTAAAAATCAGAAAGTGTTTTATAAATTATTTTGGAGATTTGTGAGGGCATTTTAAAATGTGAAGTGAGCTTTCAAAAAGAATTCTTATAAAGGACAAACAATTTGGTTTTATAGCAAGTAATGTTTTTGAAAAGGGAATTTGTAACATCCATAATTTTTGACAACATTATTCAGAAAATTTAATTAGATAAATTAAATAGAATAGTTATGATAAGGGGATTGAGATTTGGATAAATCATTGATTGGGCCGTGCTTAGTAATAAAATAAATGGGCTTTAAATTGGTTTAAAGGTTAATTAATTTACACATGGGCATATTAGCAAATAGCCATTTCATTTTACACGACTATACTCCTTTGTAATTGTCCATTCATGTTTCATTTCTCATTCTCCACAAACGCAAATCAAAAACTAAATTAGAGCCGGCTATTAACAAGGAGGAAAAGAGGAAATTTCAATCTAAAGCTAAGGATCAAAGCTAGTGAGGATTAATCAACAACAAATCTCAAATTCCTTATTAAGTCTAAGGTGATAAATAATTTTATACCATCTCTATTTTATTTTATGATCATATTTTTTTTCAGATTTATGACTAACTTCATATTTATGTTAATATGGATGATGATATGCTTGAACTATATTATGTTTGATTTGTTTTAATTCATTTACATATGAATTTGCACGGTTTAGGGTAAAACTGAGAGTTTTGATTTTAAAATGCCATGGAAAATTTATATGTTAAGAAAAACATGATTTTGGAGACGAGTTTTAATTTTCAGAATTTTCCAAGCTATGGAAATTTTATTATGAATTTTTAAATGAGAATATGATATAATTGGGTTTAAAATTTATTTTGAATATTTTAGGAAAAATTGGGCCTGAATTTTTAATATGTTGGACTACATGATGAAAGAGATTTTCTGTGATTTTTGGTGATATTTCCTAGTTGATTTATTAAGGAAAATAGATTATTTTAGAAGAGGGACGTTTCTGCAAATATTGGTTTTATTATATGAAAGGGTTTAAACGTTATACTCCTTTAATTTAGATCTGATTAAATGCGGCAGTTTTGAATAAAAAGTATTTAAAAAGTTTTGTGGCAACCAATCAAAGATTTACAAATAGGCAAGTGGTTATAAAGTAATTACTAAAAAGTGGCTAAATATCAGCCTTTAATTCAGAAAAGTAGGTTCCGCCTCTAATAGCAATACCTTCCGACTCATTGTTTCTGCCCCATCTCGATCGAAACCTACACGGTCAAAACCTATATAGTCGAAACTAATACACAAAGTATCACTTAGATGGTACACAATGGATTGGAAGGAAGGTGGAAGCCTTGGCGTCAAGAGGTATGCTTCTGATGGGGTCGAAACCCTGTTCTGTTTTCAAAAGTTAAGTCATTGCCTTGTTTTACTTAAAACTTTCGACATAATCAAAACACATGCTTTGGAAAAGATTTTTATAAATGGCTTTCGAAGAAGGTTTCTATACTATGTAAAGGGGTTAGCTTTCGAAGGGGGTATTTTTCCTTAAATAAGAGCTCCCGAAAGGATTGGTTTCGACCAAGTCGAAACCCAACCGATTATTTTTTCCTTTCGACTGTATTGAAGACATCTATGCTGTCGAAGGGTTATCTTTGTTTTAACTTAAACTAAGCTTTTTTCCTGAATGCTTTCAAAAGGGGTTGAGGGTTTCGTAGGCAATGGAGTCGAAAGGGGGTATCGACTCTATCGTTTGAAGTTTCAATTTAAAGGTTGTTGCTTTTGACTAGATGGTTTTGACACCATCAACTTTTTCCCTTAAAACAGTTTTATAGTTGGTTTCGAAAGAGATACTTTCGTACATCACCATTTCGAAAGGGGTATTTTCATTTATTTTGAGAAGAAGTTTTTACTTTCGACAGGGGTCATCCAAAGGTTTCGAAAGAGATGTTTTTAAGATTTCAAAACATAAACCCAATTTCAATTTAAAAGAATAACCATGGCATAACAAACAAAGGTTTCGAAATGAAGAAGTTTTTCTTGATTAAATAGGTTAAAGGGTTTAACCAGATATATATATATATATATATATTTATTTAAAGATGATTTCAAGGATAATAAACCAAATGTGTTGGTGTTAATTGTTGTTATTTATACTAAATATATTTATTCACATGTTATTAACCAATAACTGTATTTTTGGGAAGTGTAGAATAACCAGTTAGGTTGACCCAATAGTGAATATAAATTAAGGAATGTTAAAACCTTAAAACTAAAGATATTGGCAGGGGCCAATAGGTTTAGAGTAAGCCCATGAAAACTGTGTATAACTAATGATATTGGCAGGGGCCAATAGGTTCATAGTCAGCCCATGAAAACTATGATTGATATTGGCATGTGCCAATAGGTTTATAGTTAGCCCATGAAAACTAGGATAAGATAAAAAATATTGGAGTTACCAATAAGTTCTTAGTGATCCCATGAAAACTATGAAAGCGGACAGACAATCCATAAGCATTTAACAGGTTAATAATAACCCTTAAAACTGTAATTGAGACAGATAGTCATAATGAATGGGGATGGGTAATCCAGATTTTATTTACTTGTTTTGCATATCATCATAATATTTTGAAACACTATGTTTTTAACCATTGTGGACGAAGGAGCACAGTATATGGTTTTACAGATGTTTTTAGGATACTAGTTAGGAGAAAACCCGTTCTGCTAAGAGGCATGTTCTCATTAGATATCCAAATGGTTTGAGATGGTAGATTATTATTCATACCAGGCTTTATGTCTGACTCAAAGTTTATGTTTTCTCCTTAAACTCTCGGGTACTCAATTGATTTTGAGTAGTTTGAGAGTTGAGGTTTTCAGGTACCTCATTAGACGAATAATGCTTTCGGAGACGTGCAAGAGGCATGATAGCTATATATAATTTTCTTTTATTTGATTTTGCTATCTTGTTTGTAATGGAAAAGTTGTTATATTGCCTTTATATACTCTAATCATCCAAGGGGGCATCTTTATATGTCGCTTTTGGCGTATTTTATAATAAATATATTTTCTCTTAACGTGGTTAACGATTGTGGGATTATGTAATGAATTAGAAATAGTTTGATATGGAATATGATATGTTTGATGTTTTAAAGTTTTTCCACATTCACGTATTTCTGTGTATCAATGAATCTGACATTGCCGTATTTGGTCATCGAGGATTAAAAACTATGGATGACTGCAGCATCCATAGCCGTAAGTTTTGGGTCTCCAAGTAGGGGGATGTTACAAGTTGGTATCAGAGCATAAGTTTATGAAACTTTTAAAAAAACTTAAACCTAAAAAGATTTTTCAAACATAATCCAATAAATCAGATAATAAGATTGGGGTTTGGGATAATGCTATAGTAACATACTTGTATTTGATATATATATATATAAGTACGTATTCCCTGTTCTCTTATACCGTTCTTATGTATCTTACTAAGGCTTGTATGCAGATTTACAAGAAAGGAGATATGGAAGCAGGAAACGGAAGAGAAAATCTCGGTGGAGGAAGCACCACAACTAATGGAAATGCTCGACTCACAATTAGGAGAAACCCGGATCGACCGGCTAATGCTAGTAATCAAAATGCTAATGCCAATGTGGGTGCTGGAAATTCGCCAGTAGATATAAGGGCGATGTATCAGTTCTTTGTTGGTTTGATGCAAGAAGGAGCTGATGTTGGTGTTGCTGGAAATGTAGGAGGAGTTAATCATGTGGCTCTAGTTGGGAATAATTATGCTTTGCTGAATAGAGATTACACTAGTTTGGGTGGGAAGCCATTCTAAGGAACGGAAAGTGTCGTAGAAGTTCAGAATTGGATGTTTTATGTCAAGCGTATATTTACCGATTTGGGTCTGAATGATGGGCAAAAGAGAAGGTTGGCCTCTAGACAGTTGCAGGTGTCAGCACTACATTGGTGGAATAGTGTCGCTGCCGGAGTTCCGGAAGAGCAGTTAACTTGGGCTGATTTTAAAACAAGATTTGAGCAAAAGTTTTTATCTGAGTTTGCTAAGTCAGAGCTGATGAGTAAGTTTATGGATTTAGTCCAAGGGAGATGTCAGTAGTCGAGTATGCTACAAAGTTTGAAGAGCTGTCTCGATATGGATATGCTATTATAGATACTGACATTAGAAGGAATGAGAGGTTCATTCGGAAATTGAGGCATGAACTTGCTAGAATGACCATGACACTTGTTCGTGATCCATGTAATGTGGTGGTGGAGATGGCCATTCACCATTAGGAGTTACCTGCAGATCAGGCTAAGGAGAAGTCAATGGAGGCTTAGGGTTCTCAAGGGAAGAAGAGGAAGTTCTTTAAAAAGAAAGGAGCCTTGAAAGGAGATAGTGCTAAGAAGTCAAAGGCCGAGGTAGTTTTCTATAAGTGTGACGGGAAGGGTCACTTTGCGAATGAGTGCCGGTTAGGAAATGGGAAGAAAGCTGTAACCAAGAAGAATGTGAAGTGCTTCAACTGTGATCAAGTTGGGCATTACAAGAATCAGTGTCCAGAGCCAATTAGGGAGGACAAAGGAAGGTCTTTGCTATTGGACCAGCTAGGCCTCCTGTAGTAGATAAAGGAAAAACTATGATGGAAGGTACGCTTATGATTCAGAGTATTCCTATTAGAGTACTTTTTTATACCGGTGCATCACATTCATTTATATCTCGATGTTTAGTTGATAGATTATGCTTAGAACCCACCTACTTGTTGCTTCCTTAAGGGTTGTGAATCCAATATGAGGGTATGCAACTCTAGGGTTGAGATGTGACTACTTAGAACTTGATTTGTTAGGTCATAAATTTGCATGTAGTTTGTATGTTATTGATTTCGTACATGCTGGGATCATTTTGGGAATGGATTGTTTGGGTAGATTTGAGGCTAGGATATTTTGTCAAGATAGGGAGATATCATTGGGACATCCTTATAGTCATAACCGAGTGATACCCTCAGTAGAGAATACTAACCGGAGTGTTAGTAATTTTCTTAGTGCTATGGAGATAGGAGATGAGTTAAGTCAGGTTCGGGTAGTAAGAGAGTTTGCATATGTTATTGAGCCAGTCACTGGACTATGAAAGGGAGTGTGGATTAAGGATCTTAAGGCTAATTTAACACTAGAGGGGGGGTGAATAGTGTTTAATGGATTCTAAGACTTATATGGACTAAATTAAAATTATGACACAGACAAATGTAGAACTTAATCACAGAACAATCACAGAATCAAACACAGATGCAGAAAGTAAATAAAAAGCAGTAAAAGGAAAGAACACACCGGATTTTATACTGGTTCGGAGTTACCCTACATCCATTCCTGTACCAAGGCAGAACACCTCATACAGATTTTTATTATACCAAAGTCGAGATTACAATCCTCAATTTCTAAAGGCCTTGAGGTACCCTCCTGTCTCACGAGTCCGGGACAAAATCTCTTGATTTACGGACCATAAGATTACCCAATTGATTTCCAGGCACAACCACACCTTATAGAGAGACTCGATAAACTTTTGATTACAAATTGATCCTATAACTCTGAATAGCACTTTGATCTTCGAGAGAGGGTAGAGAACCAAACAAGAATGTGATTCTAATTTGATTCACTTGAGAATTCAGCAGAATTTTGGCACGATCTTAAAAATATGAAATTTTAGAATATGGATTTGTGGAGAAGAAGGAGTGAAGAAAATAAGAAAATAGTTAGTTAAAAAATTCGTTTGTGAAGGCTATTTATAGACAGTAACGGTCATAACCATTCGTGAAGAGATTTAAACGAATAGACACTTCTTTTGAAAATAACCAGTAACGGTCATAACCATTTGTGAAGAGATTTAAACGAATAGACACTTCTTTTGAAAATTGAAACTTTTGAATTTAACAGCCACCATATCGACATGGGGTATCCCATAATGTCGACATCCCTAAGTTAAAAATAATGTAAATTTTTTTTTGAAAATGGTATTGAACGGAAAACAAGATGAAATGATTCTGGAGTAAAATAAACTAATTTTCCTATGTTTTAAAATAAAGAAGATTAGAAAAATATATTTTTAGAATGTATATATAATTTTGATTTTAAATCTCAAGTATATATATATTATAAATGATCAGAGGATAGTTTTTAAAAACAAACGAAGTTTAAAACAAGAGTTTATTTAAAACAAAAACAAAGAATGTTTTAAGGCTAAAACATCTTTTTGAAAATCATTTGAAAAGATAATTTTTAAGGCTAAAACATTTTGAAAAGCAGTTTTGAAAATCATTTTGAAGTAGTTTTGCAAGCTTCTTCCTGCAGAATATCTCATCACATCAGGACTCGGGAACTTGTACAAAACCAGGATGTTCGTGGGTTTGTAAGCCACTTGTCATAGGTTTGTAAGCTACTTGTCGTGGGTTTGTAAGCCACTAAGAAGATAGAAATGGTTCCATCCCAAATGAAATTTGGAATGAAGATTTCTGTGCTATTATGAAGTTTTAACAATAATCTAGACACTTATCTTGAAATCTTGATCTTGATACTCATGAGTCTTCAAACTTGATTTCTTCATTCTTGATTTTTATACTGTACAGTCTTCAATAATCAGTACCTGCCTTATATATATCATGCATAATAACATTCATATATATCTAGACAATAGTGTTAGTATATAAGTTATAATAAAATAAGTTACAAAGGTTGTTGTCATCAAAACCACTATCTCCAGTTCCTAACAATCTCCCCCCTTTTGATGATGACAACCTTATAAAATATACTTACCACTTCAATCATACCATAACTCCCCCTTACACCAACAACTCCCCCTTAGTCCAAGCCTACTATTTTATATAACTTATCCCCATTTGTCATCAACAAAACAATAACCTATAAACCTTGAACTTAATAGAAAATGAGATAAACAAACATAGGACATAAGAATAATAACTATGTATGAGTGAAATATAGCATCCTAAGTTAAATGGAATTCAAGATTTTAACACTATATATACAAATTAACAAACCAATATATAATCAAGAAAGAGAAAAACCAAAACGAAAAACATTAACGAGGACCCTTAACTATTGGTGATTTATGGACCGAACAATTTGGGTAGTGGACACAAAAGTTTCCACGTTGTTCGACCAAGTTCCCATTAGCATCAAAAAGGACCTCTCCAACGCAAATCACGCCAACGTCTTCGTCCATACGAACATCCGGATTCTGCAGAGGATGTTCCTCTTCTTGATACTCTTGTGGTTCTTCTAGAGGCTCTTCTTCTTCAGAATCCATGGCTTGTGATGATTCTTCGATGACAATGGGATTGGCATGGTTATCCATAACGAATTTTTGTAAATTCCTCAGAATTCTGCCTTGCCTATCTTGTTCACTAGCCATTCGCAGTTGACTCACTTGAATTTCCGTCATCATTTAAAGCAAATCTTTCATCTTCTCTTGTAATTTGATGACTCGTACGTGTATGGAACGTTGAAAAGGGCCAGAATGTGGAGAAGTGGGTGAAGAAGGTTCATTATTAGAAGAGGAAGCCATTAATTTACTGTTTTAGAAGTTTATTAAAGAGAATAGAACAGAGAAAAGGAGTAAAAGTCGAAATGTATAAATATATAACCAAATAACTAATTTTAAAGGGAAATTTAAATTTGAAAATCTTGGCATGTATGTCGACATAGGGGGATGGGTCATGTCGACATGCCCAGTTCAATTTTTGAGAAATTTTTATTTATATTAATTATTAACTATACTTGTATTATTTATAATTTATATTTCAGTTAATGAACATATACCTAATTCTCTTTTAAATTTAGTAAAGTTTTGTTCATTTAATGGTTTGGTTAATATATCAGCAATTTGTTTTTCAGTATTAATATATTCAAGAGTTATGACTTCTTTACTTATATTATATCTAAGAAAATGATGTCTAATATCAATATGTTCTGTTCTAGCATGATGAGTTGGATTTTTAGATAGGTTTATTGCACTAGTATTATCACAATTAATTGGTGATTTAGTTATAGTTAATCCAAAATATTTTAAAATTTGTTGCATATATATAACTTGAGAACAAGCCAAACCAGCAGATATATATTCTTCTTTAGTTGTTGACAAGGATACAGTGTTTTGCTTCTTACTAAACCAGAGAATGTCCTAGAAAGTGACAAGTTCCACTTGTAATTTTTCGATCTGATTTACAACCAGCGTAATCAACATCACAATATGAAATTAAATCAAATATATCATTTTTAGGGTAAAATAAACCATAATCTAAAGTATGTTTTACATATCTTAAAATTCTTTTAACAGCTTTTAAGTGAGTTTCTTTAGGTTGAGATTGGTATCTTGCACAGAGACAGACACTATGCATGATGTCAGGACGACTTGCTGTTATATAAAGCAGCGAACCAATCATTCCCCTATATAATTTTTGATCATCATCTTTTGATTTATCTTCTTTACTTAAAGCTACATTAGTTGTCATTGGAGTTGGTTTCCCACTAGAAGTGGTCAATCCAAATTTAATAATTAAATCCTTAGCATATTTTTCTTGACTAATGAAAATTCCTTTATTTAATTGTTTGATTTGAAGTCCTAAGAAGAAACTTAGTTCTCCCATATGACTCATTTCAAATTCTTTAGTTATTATATCTGAAAATTCTTTATTCATTAAGTTATTAGTTGATCCAAATATTATATCATCTACATATATTTGTACTAATTGAATATCATTTTTGTTTCTTTTAATAAAAAGAGTTGTATCTATTTTACCAATTTCAAAATTAGATTGTAGTAAATAAGATCTTAGTCTTTCATACCAGGCTCTAGGAGCTTGTTTCAGACCATATAAAGCTTTCTTTAGTTTATATACATGATTTGGAAATTCACTATTTTCAAAAGGTGGAGGTTGTTCAACATAAACATCTTCTGTTACAAAACTATTTAGAAAAGCACTTTTAACATCCATTTGATATAACTAGATATTATTGTAATTTGCGAAAGCAAGTAGAATCCTGATAGCTTCTAGTCTTGCTACGGGTGCAAAGGTTTCATCATAATCAATTCCTTCTTCTTGACAATAACATTGCGCGACTAAACGAGCTTTATTTCTCATGACCTCACCAAGTTCATTCGTTTTATTTTTATAAACCCATTTTGTTCCAATTATACTTTTATCCTCAGGTCTAGGAACAAGTTCCCAAACATCATTTTTGGTTAACTGATTCAATTCTTCTTGCATAGCAAGAATCCATGAATCATTAGATGATGCTTCCTTTGGATTTTTAGGTTCAATAGTTGATATAAAAGCTACATTACTTATACTATTTAGTTGATTTCTTGTTTTAACTATAGATTCAATATTTCCTAGTATATTTTCTACAGGATGATCTTTTAATAGTCTAATTCTTTTATTAGGTTGAATGATTTCATAATTAGTTTCATTAGGTTCATTATTTAAAGTTACAAAATCTTCTTCATCTTCTATTTGCACAGTACCTTTAAAACTTTCATCAAAAGATACATGCATTGTTTCTTCAATAGTGTTAGTTCTTAAATTATAAACTCTAAATGCTTTACTTCTATTAGAATATCCGATAAAGATACCTTTGTCGGATTTAGGTTCAAATTTATCTAAATTCTCTTTTGTATTAAGAATAAAACACTTGCTACCAAAAACTTTAAAATAAGCTACTATGTGTTTCTTATTGTAAAGTAATTCATATGGTGTTTTATTAGTTAATGGTCTAATTAAAATCTTATTTAATATATAACAAGCTGTAGCGACTGCTTCAGCCCAAAAGTTTTTAGGTAAGTTACTATCAGAAAGTATTGTTCTAGCACACTCTTGAATCGTTTTATTCTTACGTTCTACCACTCCATTTTGTTGTGGAGTTCTTGGAAAAGTGAAATTATGAGTGATTCCTTTTTTATTACAGAAATTCTCAAAATTTTCACTTTCAAATTCTCCATCGTGATCACTACGAATAGTTTTTATTTTTAAAGAAAATTGATTTTGAATTCTTTTAGCAAAATTCTTAAATAATTCAAAGCATCACTTTTAAGTTTAAGAAAAATTGTCCAAGTATATCTAGAATAATCATCTACAATTACAGAAACATATTTATTGTAATTAATTGATTGAACTCGAGATGGACCAAATAAATCTAAATGAAGTAATTCTAGAGGTTTAGAAGTAGAAATCATATCTTTTAATTTTAAATGAACTTTTCTTAAGTTTTCCTAATTGGCAAGCATCACATATACTATCTACTTTAAAGTTTAACTTAGGAAGACCTCTAACTAAGTCAAGTTTTGATAACCTAGATAATAGTTTGATATTTAAATGACCAAATCTTTTATGCCAAATCCAAGGGTCACTTGTATTAGCCAAAATACATAAGTTATCGTTTGAAACTTTCATACTAAGGATGTAAATGTTTTTCTTCCTAATTCCTTCAAAGGTAATATTTGACTTATTATCTTCGATATGACACTTATCTTTTCCAAATTTAATTTTAAATCCTTTATCACATAGTTGACTTATACTAAGCATATTATGTTTTAAATTCCTAACTAGCAAAATATCAGAAATAAGAGGAGTTTTAGAATTACCGACATTGCCGATGCCAATCACATATCCTTTTGAGTTGTCTCCAAAGTTGACCAATCCACCATCTTGATATATAATGTCATTGAGTATCTCGGGATTTCCAGCCATATGCCTTGAACAACCACTATCAAGTATCCATTTATCTTTCTCAATTTGCACAGTTTGTCAATTGGTTGTTGATTCTTTAAAAACCATGTAACATATCTGTTCCTGCATAACAAACAAATTCGGTAGATAACTTGATTTTTCATAAAAATTATATGCCATTTTTAACTTTTCATGTTTCAGATTATGAAAACTATGAAAACTTATGCTCCGATACCAAGTGAAAGGGAGTGCGGATTAAGGATCTTAAGGCTAATTTAACACTAGAGAGGGGGTGAATAGTGTTTAATGGATTCTAAGACTTATATGGACTAAATGAAAATTATGACACAAACAAATGCAGAACTTAATCACAGAATCAAACACAGATTCAGAAAGTATATAAAAAGCAGTAAAAGGAAAGAATACACCGGATTTTATACTGGTTCGGAGTTACCCTACATCTAGTCCTGTACCAAGGCAGAACACCTCATACAGATTTTTATTATACCAAAGTCGAGATTACAATCCTCAATTTCTAAAGGCCTTGAGGTACCCTCCTGTGTCACGAGTCTAGGGCAAACTCTCTTGATTTACGGGCCACAAGATTACCCAATTGATTTCCAGGCACAACCACACCTTATAGAGAGAATCGATAAACTTTTGATTACAAATTAATCCTATAACTCTGAATAGCACTTTGATCTTCGAGAGAGGGTAGAGAACCAAACAAGAATGAGATTCTAATTTGATTCACTTGTGAATTCGGCAGAATTTTGGCACGATCTTAAAAATATGAAAATTTTAGAATATGGATTTGTGGAGAAGGAGTGAAGAAAATAAGAAAATAGTTAGTTAAAAAATTCGTTTGTGAAGGCTATTTATAGACCAGTAACGGTCATAACCATTCGTGAAGAGATTTAAACGAATAGACACTTCTTTTGAAAATGA
Organism: Allium fistulosum; assembly: GCA_030737815.1. Classification (NCBI taxonomy): domain Eukaryota; kingdom Viridiplantae; phylum Streptophyta; class Magnoliopsida; order Asparagales; family Amaryllidaceae; genus Allium; species Allium fistulosum. The sequence continues at coordinate 367,059,252 of CM060902.1, read as the reverse complement.
CCAGTAACGGTCGTAACCATTCGTGAAGAGATTTAAACGAATAGACACTTCTTTTGAAAATTGAAACTTTTGAATTTAAATGGCCACCATGTCGACATAGGGTATCCCACGATGTCGACATCCCTAAGTTAAAAATAATGTAAATTTTTTTTTGAAAATGGTATTGAACGGAAAACAAGATGAAATGATTCTGGAGTAAAATAAACTAATTTTCCTATGTTTTAAAATAAAGAAGATTAGAAAAATATATTTTTAGAATGTATATATAATTTTGATTTTAAATCTCAAGTATATATATATTATAAAAGATCAGAGGATAGTTTTTAAAAACAAACGAAGTCTAAAACATGAGTTTATTTAAAACAAAAACAAAGAATGTTTTAAGGCTAAAACATCTTTTTGAAAATCATTTGAAAAGATAATTTTTAAGGCTAAAACATTTTGAAAAGCAGTTTTGAAAATCATTTTGAAAAACCATTTTGAAGTAGTTTTGCAAGCTTCTTCCTACAGAATATCTCATCACATCAGGACTCGAGAACTTGTACAAAACCAGGATGTTCGTGAGTTTGTAAGCCACTTGTCGTAGGTTTGTAAGCTACTTATCGTGGGTTTGTAAGCTACTAAGAAGATAGAAATGGGTTCCATCCCAAATGAAATTTAGAATGAAGATTTCCGTGCTATTATGAAGTTTTAACAATAAACTAGACACTTATCTTGAAATCTTGATCTTGATACTCATGAGTCTTTAAACTTGATTTCTTCATTCTTGATCTTTATACTGTACAGTCTTGAATAATCAGTACCTGCCTTATATATATATCCTGCATAATAACATTCATATATATCTAGACAATAGTGTTAGTATATAAGTTATAATAATATAAGTTACAAAGGTTGTTGTCATCAAAACCACTATCTCCAGTTCCTAACAAACTTCCCTCTAAAAGAGCTATTGAGTTTAGAATAGATCTTGTGCCTAGAGCCAAACCTGTCAGTAGACCACCTAGCAGGACGCGACCTACTGAGATGAAGGAATTGAAGGTGAAGCTAGTGGATCTTGAAGAAAGGAATTTTATTAGACCAAGTAGTTCGCCTTAAGGAGCAGCCGTGGTATTCGTGAAGAAATCTGATGGGTCGTTAAGGACGTGCATCAACTATCATAAGTTGAACGAAAGGACGATTAAGAATAAGTATCCTTTGCCAAGAATAAATGATCTGTTCAACCAGTTGAATGGAGTCAGAGTGTTTTCCCAGTTGGACATGGCAACCGGTTTCCATTAGTTAAGAGTGCTGAAGGACAGTATTCCTTTGACAGCATTTCGAACTAGATATGGTTCATATGAATGGTTAGTGATGCCATTTTGGTTAATGAATGCACCTGCTTTCTTCGTGGATTTGATGAACCGAGTTTTCCGAGAGTACTTGGATAGGTTTGTGCTGGTGTTTATAAATGACATTCTACTATACACTAAGGATGAGAAAGAGCACAAAGTCCATCTTAGGGTGGTGCTTGAGACACTGAGGCAGAATCAGCTGAAGGTGAATTTTACCAAGTGTCATTTCTGAAAGAAAGAGGTCAAGTTTCTTGGTCACGTGATTTTAGATAAGGGATTGTCAGTCGATCCAGATAAGATCGAAAATGTGAATAATTGGAAGAGACCAGAGGCGGTGACTGAGATCAGAAGTTTTCTTGGACTTGCTGGCTACTACCCGAGATTCTTTAAGGATTTCTCGTGGATAGCAGCACCTTTGACTAAGTTGACCAAGAAGGAGGCGAAGTTTGTTTGGTCTGACAAATGTGAGGAAGCATTCCTTAAGTAAAAGCATTTGTTGATCAATGCACCAGTGTTAGTAGTTCCAAATGAAAACCAAGGGTTGGTAGTATACACTGATGCATGTGGAACAAGATTGGAAGCTGTGTTGCTGCAGAAGGGTAAAGTGATTGCCTACGCTTCACGACAGCTTAGACCACATGAAGTAAGATATCCTACTCATGATTTAGAGTTGGCACCAGTGATCTTCGGATTGAAGATATGGAGACATTACCACTTAGGGGAGAGATTTGAGCTTTATACCGATCATAAGTCTTTACTGTATTTATTTCTCAGAAGGAGTTGAATATGAGACAGCAGAGGTGGTTGGAGTTTTTGGCTGCTTATGAATTTGGTATAGAGTATACGCCAGGGAAAGATAATAAGGTAGCTGATGCTCTTAGCAGAAACATCAAAATGTGATGTTAGCTATGTTGGCGGAGTCGAAGGATCTAGAAGCTTTGGCCAGTTCTGGTGTGTAGTTAAGATCGACTGCTAGTTCTAGTCATGGTACTGCCAGGTTTTTTTGTTTAGAGGTTCGACCGGTGCTAATCGAAAGGATGGCTTCTAAGCAGAAAGAGGATCCATTATTAGCCTAGAAGATCAGAAGGCTTGAGGTTGGAACTGAGATCGTTGATTTGAAAGACTTTTGTCTTGACCAGAGAGGATGGCTGAGAAAGAAGGGGCGATTATGTGTTCTTGATTTTGAGAACATGAGGAAAGAAGTTCTTGGGGAATGTCATCGATCCAAGTTTATGATTCATCCTAGATGGACCAAGATGTATTAGGATATGAAGAGGAGCTTCTACTGGGAAGACATGAAGAGGGATGTTGGCTTGTGGGTTAGGCAGTGTGTGAACTATCAACAAGTGAAGGCAGAACATTAGAAGCCGAGTGGGTTGCTTCAGCCTTTAAAGATTCCAGTTTGGAAATGGGATTCGATATTTATGGATTTTATAGACGGGTTGCCAAGGACAATAAGGGTAATGAAAGTATATGGGTTATAGTGGACAGATTGACCAAGAGTGCCCATTTCATTCCAGTTAAGTCAACCAGGACGATACCTGTTTTAGCTAAATCGTTCATGAAGAACATAGTTAGGCTCCATGGAGTGCCTAGTAATATAGTCAGTGACAGAGATGCTTTGTTTACTAGTGAATTCTGGAAGAGTCTACAAGAAGTGATGGGTACCAAGCTTAATATGATTACTACATATCACCCTCAGACGGATGGGCAGACAAAGAGAGTCAATAAGGTACTCGAGGATTTATTGAGGGCTTGTGTATTGGAATTTTGTGGATCTTGGGAAGATTACCTTCATTTGGTTGAGTTTTCCTATAATAATATTTATCAGACTAGTATAAGAATGGCTCCTTTTGAAGCATTGTATGGAAGGCCACGCAAATCACCAATATTTTGGTTAAAGACTGGAGACAGATTGGTCTTAGGCCCAGATTTGGTTAGGGAGGCATCAAAGAAGATTGAGTTGATCTGAGAACGGATGAAGGAATCTTAATCTAGAAAGAAGAGTTACGTAGATAAGAGGCGTAAAGACCTAGAGTTCTTAGTTGGAGATAAGGTTTTCATTAAGGTATCACCTATGAAGGGTGTGGTGTGCTTTGGAAAGTCAAGGAAGTTAGCGCCAAGATATGTTGGTCCATTTCAGATTTTAGAGAGGATTGGAAAACTCGCATGCAGAGTAGAGTTTCCGAGCAGTATGATAGGTGTCCATAATGTATCTTATGTGTTTCACCTTCGTAAGTATGTGCATGATCTAGAGACTACTATTCCTCCAACAGGGTTGGATGACTTAGTGTAGAGCCTAATTTGGCTATTGTTAGACAACTAGTTTGCGTTGTAGCTAGAGATGAGAAAAGAATAAGGAACAAGACAGTCAAGTTGGTGAAAGTTCAATGAAGAGACAACGAGAAGGACTGTACTTGGGAGACAGAGGACATGATTAAAGAACTTATCCTGATCAACTTTGAGGGTATGTCTATATTAGATTTATATAGATAGTTGCTAGCCAGTTTGACTAATATGGTTGTTAGGAGTTGTTACGGATGATTGCTATGTTTAGTATTTAGTCCTTACTAAATTTCGAGGACGAAATTCAGTAAGGGGAAGCCTGTAACATCCCTAATTTTTGATAACATTATTCAGAAATTTTAATTAGATAAATTAAATAGTATTATGATGATAAGGGGATTGAGATTTGAATAAATCATATAAGGGACCGTGCTTAATAATAAAATAAATGGGCTTTAAATTGGTTTAAAGGTTAATTAATTTACACATAGGCATATTAGTAAATAGCCATTTCATTTTACACGGCTATATTCCTTTATAATTGTCCATTCACGTTTCATTTCTCATTCTCCACAAACGCAAATCAAAAACTAAATTAGAGTTGGCCATTAACAAGGAGGAAAAGAGAAAATTTCAATCTAAAGCTAAGGATCAAAGCTAGGGAGGATTAGTCAACAATAAATCTCAAATTCCTTATTAAGTTTAAGGTGAATAATAATTTAATACCATCTCTATTTTATTCTATGATTATATGTTTTCAGATTTATGACTAAATTCGTATTTATTTTGATATGCTTGAACTATATTATGTTTGATTTGTTTTAATTCATTTACATATGAATTTGCACGGTTTAGGGTAAAACTGAGAGTTTTGATTTTAAAATGCCATGGAAAATTTATATGTTAAGTAAAACATGATTTTGGAGATGGGTTTTAATTATTAGAATTTTCCAAGCTATGAAAATTTTATTATGATTTTTTAAAGGAGAATATGATATAATTGGGTTTAAAATTTATTTCGAATATTTCAGGAAGAAATTGGTTCTGAAATTTTAATATGTTGGATTACATGTTGAAAGTGATTTTCTGTGATTTTTGGAGATTTTTCCTAGTTGATTTATTAAGGAAAATAAATTATTTTTGAAGAGGGACTTTTCTGCAAATATTGGTTTTGTTATATGGAAGGGCTTAAATGTTATATTCCTTTAATTTAGATCTGATAAAATGAGGTAGTTTTGAATGAAAAGTATTTGAAAAGTTTTATGGCAACCAATCAAAGATTTACAAATAGGAAAGTGGTTATAAAGCAATTACTAAAAGTGGATAAATTTCAGCTTTTAATTCAGTAAAGTAGGTTCTGCCTCTAATAGCATTACCTTTCGACTTCATTGGTTCTGCCCCATCTCAGTCGAAACCTATATAGTCGAAACAAATACACAAAGTATCACATATATGGTAAACAGTGGATTGGAAGGAAGGTGGAAGACTTGGTGTCGAAAGGTATGCTTCTGATGGGGTTGAAACCCTACTTTGTTTTCAAAAGTTAAGTCATTGCCTTGTTTTACTTAAAGCTTTTGACATAATCGAAACACATGCTAGGAAAAGGTTTTTATAAATGTCTTTTGATGAAGGTTGTTATACTATGTAAAGAGGTAAGCTTTCGAAGGGGCACTACACCATAAATGGCCTACTGCAACACAAAAAAAAATGTTGGCTCAGGCCCGAAAAATGTTGCCATAGGTCTATGGCAACACTTTTAGGGTGATGCAATTTTTGCCGTTGCCTTAGACCTCAAAGGCAACATTTTGACTATCTAAGGCAACATAAGTAATATTGTTGCAATAGAACCCTATTTGGGTCTATGGCAACACCCATAGGTGCCTGTAGCAACATTCAAAAATGTTGCTATAGATATTGATTTTCTGAATTTGTGGGGCCCACAATATAGAGCATATTTGATTTTTTAATAGAAATAAATATTTATTTAATAAAATGCTATTTGCATAGAATTTGATATTCAAACAGTAATTTATTTAAATAAATATTTTATTTCAACATTTGAAATAGTACAAATTCCTGACTCCACTATTTTACAATTCAATGATATATAACACTGATATTCACATATACAGATATTCCTCACTACATCACTCAGTTCACTCATTACATATGCAGTTTCAATTTATACAGACACCGACACTAATAAATATATGACGAGCCGAAGGCGAGCCGAGTGCCGAGCCGAAGGCGAGGCGAGAAGCGGGTCCGGGCGCAGCGCCGGCGGGGGTCCGGGGCACCGCAGTCCCGGCGGTTAGGTCGAACAAGTGGGCACCGCCCGATTCATCCGATTTTGGAAGATCGAGCCTTCTTTGAAACGACGTAAAATGATGCACAAATGAACACCTCCTGCGAATTTGAACACCTCCTCGATCATTGACTTTTGCAACTCTTTCATGGCTTCTTCTGAATCATCCGACCTTTTTCCAGCCATCATTCTTAACTCTGCCTTGGTAAAAGACCTGAAACCATGATAAATAAAAATTGACATTTCATCGAACATGTTGCGTGTTAATAAGTAATACATTACCCTTCATCGAACATGTTGCCTAATCACCTAATCACAATCGCTGGCATAACCACCCATTCCTTCCTTCCACAAAACAATAACAGCAACCTACCATTCCACCACCAACTTCCTTTCACCAATCCAAACTGCCTTAACCCAAACTCCTCCCTGCTACATTTCAAGCAACAACAACCTTCTCAAGCAACCACTGCATACTTCATTATCGAAACCCCTACCAGCAAACTGCATTTTCTTCCAAACTACCATCTCACAACCAAAACATCCCAAACGCGCAACAACAAACAAAGCTCTAACCTATCACTTCATATACTTCAACCTCCATCACACCTTCATATCCAACTTCTACAAACTGCGACAACCAGATTCACCATCCAGCTACAATCAGCCACAAACTCCTGCCCCTATCACCTAACGAACTCGAACCATTTCTGCACATAGCACAACAAATCCCTTCCTCTACAATCTGTCACAACCAATTCGCATCTCCTCACTAACCTTATGCCTTCACCATCACAACAACCACCTACCTGCCTTCTCCGACAACCCGAACTACCCCTACACCCTAACTTTCTCACCAATCAAACTGAAAACCAACCCGTTAAAAACTCCTCCAAATCGCGAACCCACCAGCGCCTCCCATATCAAATTCACCAACCGCAATTTCAGCAACCCATCGACCAGAACTATCTTAAATCACCATTGGCCTCACCTCCATCGCTTGAAATTTCAATCACAATCACCCACTGCCGTAACCCAGTCCAATCATGACCTAACTCCAACAACAATCGCTGATTCACAAGTCGAACAGACATTTCCAGATCTCGACAACAAAGCAAACGGGGCTCGACATGTAGGCAAACAGCAGCGAAATTGGAGGTGAGAACGAAATGGGGAACGAAGCTTGTCTAAGATCACTACCAACCTTTGAAAAAAGGACGAGATTTTGTTTTTGGAAGAAAAAAAGAAACGAAAATATTATTTGGAAATTAGGGATTTGGAAATTGGGGGTGAGAACGAAAATGATATGAAAAGTAAAGCGGGAAAACGAAAATTTGGAGCAAATTATAGCGGTGATCCAGTTTAACAATCGGATTAAATGTAGACCGTTGGATCGTATTCACGCGGATTGCTAATTTTATTAATTTTTTAATCTGAATACATCTATAGCAACACTATATAAAAATGTTGCATCGTGTTACACTTTTTTAGCTAGAGCAACACATTTTTATGGCTAAGGTAACGCCATAAATACAACGTTGCAGTAGGACCAAAAATTTATATCTATCGCAACATTTTAGCTGGCAACACCTTGCAAAAATGTTGCAGAAGGTCATTTATGGCGTAGTGGGGGTATTTTTCCTTAAATAAGAGCTTCTGTAAGGTTTAGTTTCGACCAAGTCGAAACCCAACCGCTAATTTTCTCCTTTCGACTATATTGAAGCCATCTATGCTGTCGAAGGGTTCTCTTTGTAGAGGTTTTGAAAGAAAGTTTTTAAGATTTCAAAACATAAACCTAATCTCAATTTAAAAGAATAACCATGGCATAAACAAACAAAGGGTTTTGAAATGAAGAAGTTTTCCTTGATTAAATATGTTAAAGGGTTTAACCAGGATATATATATATATATATATATATATATATATAAAGATGATTTCAAGGATAATAAACCACATGTGTTGATGTTAATTGTTGTTATGCATACTTCATATGTTTATTCATATTGTTACTAACCCATAACTGTATTTTTAGGGAAGGGCAGAATAACCAGTTAGGTTAACCAGTAGTGAATATAAATTAATGAATGTTAAAACCTTAAAACTAAAGATATTGGCCGGGGCAAATAGGTTTAAAGTAAGCCCATGAAAACTATATATAACTAATGATATTGGTAGGAGCCAATAGGTTCATAGTCAGCCCATGAAAACTATGATTGATATTGGTAGGAGCCAATAGGTTTATAGTTAGCCCAGGAAAACTATATCCGGGTAAAGATATTGACAGTCAGTCAATAGGTTCCTAGTAGCCCATGAAAACTAGGATAAGATAAAATATATTGGAGTTACCAATAGGTTCTTAGTGATCCCATGAAAACTATGAAAGTGGACAGACGGTCTATAAGCATTTAATAGGTTAATAGTAACCCTTAAAACTATAATTGAGACAGATAGTCAGAATGAATGGGGATGGGTAATCTAGATTTGATTTACTTGTTTTGCATATCATCATAATATTTTGAAACACTATGTTTTTAACCATTGTGGATGCAAGAGCACAATATATGGTTTTATAAATGTTTTTAGGATACTAGTAAGGGGAAAACCTGTTCCGCTAAGCGGCGTGGTCTCACTAGATATCCAAATGGTTTGAGATGGTAGATTATTATTCATACCAGGCTTTATGTCTTACTCGAAGTTTATGTTTTCCCCTTAAACTCTTGGGTACTCAATTGATTTTGAGTAGTTTGAGAGTTGTTGTTTTCAGGTACCTCATTAGACGAGTAAAGCTTTCGGAGACATGCAGGAGACATGATAGCTATATAGAGTTTTGTTTAGTTGATTCTATTGTGTTGTCTGTAACGGCAAAGTTGTTATATTGCCTATATATACTCTGATCATCCAAGGAGGCATCTTCATATGTTTCTCTTAGTGTATTTTGTAATAAATATATTTTCTCTGAACGTGGTTAACGATTGTGGGATTATGTAATGAATTAAAGATGGTTTGATATGGAATATGATCTGTTTGATGTTTTAAATTTTTTCCATATTCATGTGTTTCTGTGTATCAATGAATCTAACAACGCCGTATTTGGTCGTCGAGGATTAATAACTATGGATGACTGCAGCTTCCGTAGCCATTAGTTTTGGGCATCCATGTAGGGGGACGTTACAGAACTTGAAGGAGGAAATTGGCCAAATGCTTTGGGAATATACTTATTTGGTTGATAAGTAGAAAAATGATTTCCAAGTATAAAGGGATGTAAGGGGTTTGGGAATAGTGATTTTTAGAAAATCCTTTGATCAAGTTTTACTAAATGATTTTAGTTAATTAAAGATTAATCAATAAAGGCTTAGTGGATCCCATATGGAATTTAATCAATGTTTGAATGATTGTTTATTTGATAGTTAAATCACCGACTGTCAAATCTGGACCAAAATATAATTCTAGAAATATCTATGAGAAACACATGATTTATAGGGCATAGTCATCTTTGATGATGTTGTAATGCGCGTGTGAATCTCGTTTTATTCTCCAAGGACAAATTATAGGGAGATCCATCCACTTAAACGGTTAGGAGGTGATCCCTGCTCCTATATATTGTCTGAATATTTCCAAAAGAACAAGGGTTGATTTTACCGGAACTATCGAATGTTGTTTAGTTCGGGATTGGATAAGTATAAATTATCTGAAAACCACTTTGATCCAACTCAAGCATTTTGAACTGAAGATTTCATGATTGAAGACAGAGCTTATGAAGTGGAAGGGCTACTTGTTTCTAAACCTAGGGGTGATTCCAAATAGATGTAGTAGAGGTAGTGCCTTCAGTTTTGTTCAATCCCAGAAAAACTTGTATGGATGAATGCTGGCATTGCAGTTCTGCCTGGAGGGTAGTGTTAGCATTCCAAGATGGTCCACTAAGGAGAAGATAAATCGTTACCTCAAGTTTCACACCCCGATAATGGCTAAAACAAGGTAGATGTAGTAGGGATATGTGGGTCGCTCCCATTAGGGTGTGTCATCACCTTTCTAGGTCACCCTATTATAGATTTGGACGTGCATGAGATATCTCGATAAAGGACGGGAACAATTGGGGTAATGACATGTTCGGTACTATCCAAGTTCAGGAGTAGGCTGATTCTATGTTCGTAGGGTAGACCATGTTCAGATTCTGACTCTGGTACATTTTATCTAGAGGCGTACCATTTTTGAAAGGCAATCCCTTACCTTGCCATTTGTTGGAACCCATTCTCTAATACATGCCTTACAGTTTTGATTATAGATCTTAGTATGCTGAAATTTAATAATGTAACAATTTCGGCTATGATCAATTTGTATTTGTATCCTAGACATTATGGTAATATTAGAGGATTTTATATAAGTGTTTGGTTATCGTAAGGTAAAAACTTGTCCGTATTTATATGCAGCGTGGTCTTACGAGATACCCTTGATTTTAAAAGAGTTTTTAAAATAATAATTCAATTGTTTTGAGTTTACTCACACCAGACCCAGAGTTTTATTTTCTTTTCCTAAAACTCTTGGGTGCTCAAATTTGTATAGGCAGCCAAGTAGTTCAGGTTTTCATGGATGCATTTTGGAGGAGCATGGAGTAGGAGGCTTCACCGATAGCTAATTACTATTTTATTTCCACTGTACTATATGTATATTGTATCAGTTAGGAAGGGATAGCATGTTAATATCCTTGGGTAGAATCCGTATTAGTATGACCCTGATGTATCTTTTTGGAAATGATATTGTAAAGTATTATCTTGATCAATATATGTTATTCTATTGTGTTGTGAGATTCTGTGATTGTCCTGGTTTCTTCTTATCTTATATCTTCTTTCTTTCCCCTAACAATCTGTCTTTTCGGCACTTGTTGTTTGGCATATAAATACCGTGGATGTATTAGTGTCGACATCTGGGTTCCAAAATGCGGGTTGTTATATTTGGTATCACATTGCAAGATTAAGCGAGAACCTTGGCTTTGGTGGGCAACTCATTAAGAGATAAGGTAATGGAATCCCTTATTATGTATTTGAGTGTATATTATATATGAGCGTGTATATATTTGTGATATAAAAATGTTTTATATTTGAAAGTCTATGTGGATCGTATAACTTGTAGATAGTAATTAGCTATCGTATAACTAGCTATGCACAGAATAATACGAGACTAATAAAAATAAAAAACCACACCAGATTTTTTATACTGGTTCGGGCCTCCCATCCTACTTCCAGTCCTGAAGCTCCACTTCGGATTTTCACTTAACCAATAGCCCTCGCTTCGCTCGGAGGAATAGGCTTGATACAAAAGAAATTTCTTGACAAACTTGTGTTCTTTTCAACACTGATCTTGACTGTGAGTACAATGCTTCCTATAATCTCCTTTGAGTGAGTGTGAGTGTAATACTTTTGAATTCGTAGGAAGATTTTAATTGCAGCAAATTGAGAATACAGTTAGTAACGAAGTATGTAAGATCAAAGAATGTAAATAGACAAGTAAGATTCGGTAAAAAAGAAATTCTAGTTTTGGATGTATATATAGTATCAAATAGTTGTTACTGAAAAGTAGTGACTATTTGAACAAGTATCTTTGATCGGAAGAGTTGTATCCTCTAGGAAAATAGATGTATGTTTAATTTAATAAGAAGCAACCTTTCAAAAGTGACAGTTATTATTTTAAAAAACTGGTCATCCATATGACAAACGTTTGTGGATAATCCACAGACGTCTGTGATTTCAGGAAATGGTTTTCCCGAAATTACTAACAGACGTCTATGGATTTATCATAGACGTATGTATGTCTGTGTATGTAAGGTCAAAGTTTTGTGCATGCATGTGTGAGTTATATCAAGGAGATCGTATAATATTTATAAGACTCAATCAAATCACTATAATTATTACAAATATTGATGTAGAATAAGAGTCTTCTGATCTTTATATCTTTTTGATTCCTTGAACATTGATTTGAAGATATGGATATCTTCTTTGCACCTGAAAATTGGAATACACAATATATATTTGATTGTATAGTTGTTATCATTAAAACTTGAGGTTTGGAGGTTCTAACATTCTCCCCCTTTTGATGATGACAACTATACAATCTTTAAGATTACTCCCCCTGTATATATGATATTCTTCTCCCCCTTTGTCATTATCAAAATAGAATATAAGATGTACATAAAAGCAATAAGTAGATAAATCAAACACATGAAAATAGGAACACAGATTGTTTAATTTACACTAAAACATTGGTAAATAAAATTAGAACTGGAAAAAAGAAAAACAGTAAATAACTGAAACTAAGCTTAGAATCCACGATAATTCGCATAGTAATCCCAATAAGATGCGGGATCGGACTCAAAAGTAGCAAGCCATTGAGTATTATCGTGAAATTCTTCATTTTCTTGTATTGACAATCCATCAAATGGCATGTAATGTTGGTGAGAGGGTGCTTCTATCGGTATTACATCGTCATCATCGCTATCTTCTTCTTGAAAATGCTCGGTCTCCATTTGTTGTTTACCTTTGTCTCTAGATGAACCTTCTTGAGGAATATGAGGTTGATAAAAAGGAGTATGTTGATGAGATAGTGGTGTAGGAGATGGTGACAATGAAGATGAAAAACGAGAACATCCGCGAACCTTTCTCATTATTTTGCCTAATCCACTAAACCACTTTTTCCAATGTCTTTTCTACCTTAGTCATACGGGTAGAGAGAGATCGTTCCAAGGCTATTATTCATTTATCTAACTTCTTTTGATTTGAAGTTATGGTCCTTTGATTTTGTAACGAAACATCTCTTCCAAATTCATTATGACTTAGGGAGGTTCGAGATTTTAAAATTTCGGGATTAGAGTGATATTCTTGTAGAGAGGGAGATCGCAGAGGTCTAGTAGAAGTTTGGGGTTGATGTTGCCTTTGCAAATGTTGTTGTGTCCATTGTTGGAAAGGCATAATATTTGGAGGTTGGGTAGGAAGTTGCATTAAGAATAAACATCGGGGACCTTCATTTTTAACAGGAATTTCTTCATATTGTGAGAGAAATGACAGAACATTCATATCCTTGAGAATTCTCATAATGTAAGCAGCATATGGAATGCTTCAGCGATGTTGTACCCAATTTTTTTTGATTTGGTCATGAATAAATTTGGCCCAATTTACAGGAAAACGAGCAAATATTGCATATAAAGCTCGATGATCGATAGGGTAGACTTGTTCATGACTACCTAACCTAGGAATGATTGTGTTTATTAAGATGCACTCTACTATCCTAGCACGAGGATGAAGACTACTAGTTTTCCATTGACGCATGTCATCTTCCCAAAGTTGATGAGTAACTCCATCCGTAGTAGTGTGAAGTGGTTGGGAATTTCATCCAAATCAATTCCTTCTTTAGAACAATCAAAGATTCAACCAAGTGTAGAAACATCAATTTTTATGATTTTGCTATACACACTTGACCAAAGCCAACCCTCTTCGTTTTCAGGAGACCATATTTCTTCACTACAAAGATTTGCGTAAAATAGATAAATAGCTAGTGGATCGATAATTACCTCATATTCAGTGAAGTTAACAAGGTGTCGGCATTCGGTGTTTTCAAATAATGAAGAAATATCGTAGTCATCAAACTTGAATAAATGATAGTAGGGGCCAAAATGGATTCTCTTCTTCACTAATGCTTCAAATCTATTAATTGCAATAGGACTATTCCTTAACCAAGCTTTAATCCGAGTTTCACTTACAATTTTTGTAGAGGAGGAGCTTTGAACTTGTTTGCCTCTTTTTGGAACAGGTTTGGGAGCCATTTGAGTTGAATTTAGGGTAAAAGAAGAGTTAGGTTTTGAGAATTTTTGGTGGCTAGGTTTAGAATTGCTGAAGTAAAGATGAATTGGGGTAAAACTTAATTATATTTGAGTTGCAGATCTGAAATCCAAAACAGGAGACAGACGTCTGTGGGTTTTCCACAGACGTCTGTGGTTACAGGGTGAATAGTTTCCCGTATTTTGCACAGACGTCTGTTAAGAATCCATAGACGTCTGTGGCTTAGCAGAATTGAAAATTAATTTTTTCTGATGCTGAAAATGAAAACTTTATTTGATTTTAAATAATAAATATGGGTAAATTTATTATAGAAGAAAACAAATCATGACATATTATTTGTCATTGGATGATGTGGATTTCTTAGCTTCTCGTAAATCCCATGAATTTGGTTCATGTTTCTTCTTGTCCGATGAAGGTTTTAAAGGTGACCAGTTAGATGGAGAAGGAGTCTTGTATCCACTGTTATAGTTGGATGGTCCTTCCCCCCAGAGTCTTATAGGAGTTAATTTTGTAGATCTGACAGGAGTTTCTAAGACACGAGCAGATTTCTTATGTAAACACTTCTTAGTGGGGGAGTGTCCATTTATTGCGAGAATGCATTTTCCTAGAAAGTTTAGGTGACGTCCTTGTTGGCGTTGCTCATAGTACATCTCCCGAGTCACCCCTAGCATTTCATGTTGGTTATGGTATATATCATCATATTTGGTATGAATCAACGATGAATCAAGATGATAGTCTCTTTTTGATCTTTCGCCATCAGGAGTATATCCAATATGAAATTTTGGAGATATTGAAGGTGGAGTAGCTGTTTTTGGAGAGGTGGTTGTGTTTGTAGAGGAGGGTGTTTTAAAATCAATTGTAGAATAGGTTAAATCATGGTCTGATGACATTTTGAAGATGGAATAGTAATGGCAAATAATTTAAGTAAAAAGAAGAGAAAACAGAAGGTAGAAAGAAATAGAAAGAGAGCTCATTTTATAGATAAAGATTTACTGTTATTAGAAATAATGAGAGGTAGTGAAGATAGTATAAAACAGAAGATTATTTTAGTTGAATGGATCAAAAAATTTGAAGTAAAAAATTAGTTAAGTTACTAAGGCAAATACGTAATTAAATTAGTTTGTTAGCTCGTTGTAGGAACATATTCCTAGTTCTCGACGTAATTTAATGAATGATGCTTCACATAAAGGTTTTGTGAAAATATCTGCAATTTGATTATCGGTACTTACGAATTCAAGTGAAATTATTCGCTTTTCAACATTACCTTTTAAGAAATGATGTCTAATATCAATATGTTTAGTTCAAGAATGGTTAATCGGATTTTTGGAAAGATTTATTGCACTAGTACTATCACAATAAGTTGGTGATTTTTCAATTATTTTTCCAAAATCTTGAAGCATTTGTTGCATATAAATAACTTGTGCGCAAGCTAAGGCAGCATAAATGTAATCGGCTTCACATGTCGAAAGAGATACACAGTTTTGTTTTTTTACTAAACCATGAAACCAAAGCTTGGCCATAAAAATGACACGTTCCACTTGTACCTTTTCTATCTGACTTACATCCGCCAAAATCCGCAACACTATAAGAAACGAGTTCAAATGAACATCCCTTAGGATAAAATAGTCCAAAATCTTTCATGTTAGTTAAATAGCGCAAAATTCGTTTTACTGCTCGATAATGTGATTCTTTTGGTTGTGCTTGAAATCCCGCACACAAACAAACACCTATCATTATATCGGGTCGGCGAGCCGTTAAGTATAATAAAGACCCTATCATACAACGATATTGTTTTTTATCATAATCTTTTCCATTTTCATCTTTGTCTAAATGTGAAGTTGTGCTCATTGGTGTTGGTTTAGCGGAAGTATTTTCCATTCCAAAACGTTGTAGTAAATTTCTACAATATTTTTCTTGATTTATAAAAGTTCTGTTATCTAATTATTTTATTTGTAATTCTAAAAAAAATTTAGTTTACCCATATGGGACATTTTGAATTCATTTTTCATAATTTTAGAAAATTCATTACACAAATTTTCATTAGTTGATCCAAATATAATATCGTCGACATATATTTGTACAACAAATATGTCGTTGTTTTTATGTTTGATGAATGAAGTAGAATCAATTTTTCCTATTTGAAAGCATGAATTTTGTAAATGACTTTTTAATATATCGTACCAAGCACGAGGTGCTTGTTTCAAACCGTATAACGCCTTTTTAAGTTTAAATATATGATCAAGATATTTTTCATGAGCAAATAATGGTGGTTGCTCAACATATACTTTTTCTTTGATAAATCCATTTGGAAAACACTTTTTACGTCCATTTGAAAAAGCTTAAAATTATGATGACATGCAAATGCAAGAAGTGTTCGTATTGCTTCAAGACTAGCTACTGGAGCAAATGTCTCCTCGTAATCGATTCCTTCTTCTTGATTATAACCTTGAGCAACTAATCTTGCTTTATTTCGAACAATATTTCCATTTTCATCGGTTTGATTTTTAAATACCCATTTAGTTCCTATTACGGATTGATTGTTTGGTCTAGGTACTAGTTCCATACATCATTTCGTTCAAATTGATTTAATTCTTCTTCCATAGCAATAATCAATGAGTTATCATTAGAAGCTTCTTTATAATTTTTGGTTCAGGAGTTGAAATAAATGCAAGGTGACTCATTTGATTTAATTGATTTCTAGTTACTCTAGAATTTAAATCTCTAATTATACTATTAACAGGATGATTTTTTAATATACGAGGAGGTGACTGTAAAATATTTTCATTATTATTTTGAATATTATCATCATTATTATCATTAGTAGATTGATTATTAGAATTATTGGGTAAAAGTTCATCATCACCTTTAATTGGAGTTTTATGAAATTTTCATCGAATGAAACGTGTAAGCTTTCTTCAATAATACATGATCATTTATTAAAAATTCTATATGCTTTACTACGATCAGAATATCCAACAAAAATTCCTTCGTCTACTTTAGGATCAAAATTTCCAAATTATCTTTTGTATTAAGAATAAAACATTTTGAGCCAAAAGTATGAAAATATGAAACTTTAGGTTTTCTTCCATACAAAATTTCGTAGCATGTATTTTTAGTCTTAGGACGAATTGTGACACGATTTAATACATAACAAGCAGTGGCAATGGCTTCGGCCCAAAAATGTTTGGGTAGTCGACAACTATTTAGTAAAGTTCATGCACATTCTTGTAAGGTTCGGTTTTTCCTTCCAACTACACCATTTTGTTGAGGTGTTCGTGGGAATGACTAGTTATGGTTTATTCCTTTTTTATTACAAAAGTTTGAAAATAGTTTATTTTCGAATTTTCCTCCATGGTCACTTCTTTTGTTTTTAATCTTAAAAGTCATTTGAATTTTAATTCGTTTAGAAAGCTTTTAAACATTTCAAATGTATCAGTTTTATGTTTTAAAAAAAATGTCCAAGATTGTCGAGAGAAATCATCAACAATTACAAATACATATTTGTTGTGATTTATAGAGCGTACTTGAGTAGGACCAAATAAATCCAAGTGAAGTAATTCGAGAGGATTTTTTGTTGAAATTTCATTTTTAGATTTAAAGGAGGATTTCTTTAATTTTCCTATTTTAAAAGCGTCACAACGATTTTTAACTTTATAGTTAATTTTTGGTAAACCTCTAACTAATTCATATTTAGCTAATTTGTTTATATTTTTAAAATTTATATGACAAAATCTTTTGTGCCATAACCATGGACCTTCATGATTTGTAGTTAAACACATATTTAAATCATTTTTAATATTCATATTTAAAATATATATTTTTGATTTCTTATTCCTTCAAAAATTAGATTTTTATTTTGGTCAAAAATGTTACATTTGTTCTTTTCGAAATCAATTTTAAATCCTTCATCGCATAATTGACTAATACTCAATAAATTATGTTTTAAATTTTTTACTAATAAAACATTTGAAATAATAGGAGAATTAGATATACCTATATTTATGACATCTCCAATGCCGATTGTAACGACCCAGTATTTTGGACCATTCGCATCTATTATAAGTGTATAGGTAGACACTCATGCCGGAGTAATATTGCTCAAAATACCGCATTGTAATTAAAATTTGGCAAAACTCAGCATATACAGTAAATAAAATAATTACAGATCACAGACACAGAGTAATATAACAATAATGCAGCGGAAACAAAAGGATAGTAGTTCATGAAGCTACTATATATATAACAGAGTTAAACAAGATACAACAGAGGTCTCGAATACAATAGATGTCTCAATACAATAATCAAATACCAGATCTGAATTCATCACTAGAATCAATAGAATAACTGAAAGCAGGATCGATAGATTGCTGGATCTCCAAGCGAAGCTCCAACTCCAAAGGTGAGTCTCAAATGCTGTATCACTCATTCTGACCCGAGCGTAAAGAAAAACACAAAACACTCGAGTCAGGATTAACATTCTTATATTAATAAATCCAACTCAAGTGAAATATCAACTGAAATACAAGTAACTTAAAGGATGTTTGGGATAACCATCCCCTAATGATCCGTTAAACTATTTACTATGTAGTAATATTCGCTATTATAATAGTGTCTAAATAAGTAAAGTATAATCATATCGGAAAATAGCGTTAAGGGGATGGAGAACCTTAACGCGGTCGGATCTTAAAATCATAATCATAGTAAAGCTCGATATGGTAGGTGACACGGCACAACTAGGCAATGCCAGGGTAGATATACCAATTACGCACACGGACTGATGGATACGCATAGCAGCCACTACCGTTCCACCTCGAACAACATTCCCAAATTGGAGGATGGCCATCTAGTCAAATCACAAGTAAGAGTATAATATCGAAGAAATGCGTCTGAGAAGAGGTGCTACCTCACTGGTCCGAGATCGCTCCTGTTTTAGCCACCTTATGCCAACTCACGGGAGTTGGGTCCACGTAACATACCTTAAGAACGCCGCCACCATCCTACTTCATTCTGGAATCTCCACCGCGTACACGGTTGTCAAAGTGGTTTTCGGTATCGACAGAGAGTATGTCCATATCCGATCCCGGTCTCTTTGCCAACCAATCGTTATTATAACACCGTGGTCGTTTCAAAATAGTTTATACTTTAAACCAAAATCATTATCATTTCCAAAACCCAATTTAATACGATATCATTTCACTTCAAATACCCATTTTCAAAATCATATTACTTTCCAAAGTTATAATGCTTTCGAAATCATAGTCTGGAAATCACAGTATTTTGGCAATCATAACACTTTCCTTTTTAAACAGTTTAGATAATAAAATTTCGTTATAAAATAATTTAGTTTCCTCAAATTTCACAAATTGATTCAAATTAACTCGAATTCCAAAAATTTAATTTAATCAAATCTCAAATCATTAGTTTCAACTCGATTCAGCTTCTAAATAAACCATTTCAATTTATCGATTTCAAATACATATCTAAACCATAAAATAAGTCATTTCAATTTTAATATATTTCAAAGCTTTAAATATTCATCATTTCAAAACTAAATTCGATAAATTTATATACATATCAGATTCCCTTTACAATTATTTAGTTTTGAAATATTAACTTAATCATTTCCATAACATTTAAATTCAATTTCAATTTACAATTTAAATAAACAAAATATCTCATTCAAATATTTATACGTTTGGAATATCCATTTAAGTCACCCTTTCATATTTCAAGTTGTAAATCACTTCTTTAAAATTTCAAATTCAATACATTTCAAATCAAATTTATTTAAGTATAATTCTTAAATGAATATAATTTCAATCAACTTCAAATCATTATAAATTCTATCTTTTAAAAATATAGATATTAGATAAATACTTAAACATATTATTTATCAACTTTATTAAATCAACTTTAATACATCTTTAAAAATCAATATTTATCAAAACCATATATTTCTTTTCAAAACCAAAGAAATCATTTCCAAAACATTTATATATAGACCAATAGTGCTTGTATATAATTTTCTATCCTATGGTCAAGTGATACGGATATCTATCATTTCAATCCGCAATTTAAAACATATTCGGGTATATATCTTTTCAACCCGAAATCCCAAATTCAATTGAATTGAAAATCGCTTGGGTTTATCATTTCAACCCATAACGATTTTCTCCTATTCTACAAGATCGTTCGGGTATGTATCATTTCAACCCATAGTGATTCTATACTAATAGGGAACTTGCAGAGTGATAACAGATATGATAATAAAATAACAACAGTAACAGGCATATATTGATAGTATAAATAACAGATAATGGTGTCAGATGTCACAGGTGAACAGATACAGAAAATGACATATATAACAATGTAAATAACTAACATCAGCATATTTCAATTAACGTTTCAATTGAAATTAAACTTAATAAATATAAGAATATTAATCGTGAGTGATTGCTCACCTTTCGAGGCTAGAGAGATGAACGGAAAGGAAACGATTGTGGATCCAAACACGAATTCCAAAGCGAAACAAGATGGGCACGAATTTTACGATCAAAGCTGATAAATGGGAAATCAATAAGAACAAAATATATCGCATATAATTTATATTTTGTAAAATCTACATTTAACTTAAACACCAATCAAAATAAATCTATATATATATACACATATAAATTTTAAACCAATACACAAACAAACCAAATAGAAAGAAGAATCTTTATATTTTAAAATTCAAAACCAATGTTCATAAGAATATTAATATAAACTTGCTTTGCTAAAATAAATATACCGGCTCAACGCAGATCACATAAAGTCGTGAAATTTTCAGTTTTAAACATATATATACTATTATATAAATTGGTATATAAGCTGCAGAGAGAAATATCTATATAATAGTACAAAACTAAACTTGTAAACAAATATAGACTATATATATTCATATAATGCAGGCGGCTACCCAAACTCACATGCCAAATATACAATAGAACATTCATATGTAGACAACTAATTAAATATGCATATCTCAACCCACAAATGTATATATACTCAGACAACCAAATATGCAGACTCGATATAACTCTATATACAACAACAGTTATGCGGTACTAATATAACTTATGTACTAGGTGTGTTAGTCACAGCTATGATAAGTCACAGCAAATATACATCTTTATAAACATTCTAAAAATCGTATGTATAAAGGTTATAGACAGCTTTATATACAAGTGGACTCAGATAACATTTCGTATACAACATTTATATATGCTATATATATATATAACAGTATTATATTTTTTGAAGTCATGAATATATATATTTAGAAACCAAACCAAAGTATACTAGATATGCGTATTTATAAACTTAAAAATTATAACATAAAATTTTCTTATAGAAAAATAGATTTGCCTATTATACAAATATATATCTACCGTAATATATAACAAACTATATAGCAATAGTTGTATCACACTATGCAGACACTGAATGTATAGATGTAATGTGTATAACTTGCAAAACGAATTCAATGGTTTGAATAGACTTACGTTACATAAATATATATGGTAAAATAGAATTTATAAACAAAGAAACCAAAGCTTTACAACTCCATGCAAACAACAGGCCCTATAAAACTCACAATCATATTATAGCTTCGTTTGTAATATTTACTCACTTTTTTTTTGAAATTATATTAGTTCCAATGCTATACAACTTAAAATTTATAGTTGACAAACAAATGTACACTGCAGACTAAAACGTATATATGCAGATCATAAATCATAATAAAAAAAATGATGGACAGATCAAACAAAACAACAACAAAATACTCAGACTATATATGTATAGATTACCCATCTCAAACATATCTGTGCACTTATAACTTAATAGATTGTCATATACTAACAAAAAGAAGTCTACATATTTTATTATATTTTCTTCCTCTTTTTTTTTCAGCAAACCAAACACACACACCACTAATGTAACACTTATATAAATAAACAGAACTCTATTAGACTCAGATATACATGTGTGAAAAAACTAAAAAAAAATGCATATAAACAACTTTACTATTTATAACTTTAAAACTGTGTACAGAGGACACGTTGATTTTAGAACTGTCTATTAAATTATGCACATATGTAAACTATTATCGATTCATACAATAAACCCAACAGATCATACGTTTATATATATAGCAAATATACCTATACAAACCTTTATATCATAACACCCTTAAACACGTTATAAACATACAGTAAAAAAAAATATATAAAAGCTTCTAATAAGACTACCTTATGACAGAGAAGCAAAGGAAGTCAGGCGAAGGGGTTGAGGAAGGAGCAAGCGGAGGAACGTGGGTAGGTTGGTGACGTGGTGATGGGCTGGGGTAGGCTGTGGCGAATGGCTGTGGTGTGAGGATGGATATGGTGGCGGGTTGAACGGAGTATGCGTAGGCGGAAGGTGGGCTAGATGAGGGTGGAGGCCGTTTGGCGACTTCGGCCAGATCTGGGGTTGCGTGGAGCAAAGATGGCGGGGATGTGGCCTTGAGGAAGGGAAGCATGTAGGCGGAGGAGATAGTCACGATCTTGGGCGAAGGGAAGTCTTTTTGAGTGGAGGCTGCAGGTTGATACGAGATGAGAGGAGAAGAATATGGAACGCTTAAAAATGGAACGAAATGAAATAGAAATGGTCTAAAGCTTTGATTCCGGGGAAAATCAATTGATATTTGGTTTGGGTAGCACGTTTTATTTTTGAAATCGAAGGAACGTTAAAAGTCATAGCTAATGGTACCGCTACAACGGAGCGTTTTATTATTTCCGTCGCGTACCAGACCTCAAAATAAAGAAATAAATATACCGCTGAGATCAGCACGACGAGACGATCAAAACGGTATACAGATGTCAGTGGTACGACCATCCAATCAAAAGTCGATAATCGGTACCGAAAATGTTGCTATTTTGCCAGAATTAAGATAAACGGAGCAGTAGAAGTCAAAATTTGACGAAACGAAGAATGATGTTTCACTCAGAAGATGATTTAGAAATTTTCTATGTAAAAATATTTAGGTTTGGAAAACATTTTATTATCACCAATTTTAACTGATAAAATTGAAGTAAATTTATGTGCGAAATAAATTTTCATATTTTCGGACGAAAATTTACCAGTTGCTATGTTTAATTAGACGCATTCCAAATATCAAATTTATATTTCAAAATTTTATTGTTTAAAATTTCACAAAATTAAATTAAATTAAATAAATAAAACAACTGAAATTTACGGGTCGTTACACTCTCCCCCACTCAAAACTTTTCGTCCCCGAAAAGGAAGGAAGTAGGAGAATGGAAACAACTAGAAAGAAAAATAGATTAAAAGACAAGATAAGACTATTAATTTAAACCATATAATTTCAAATTAAACTAATTAATATTTAACAATTTGATTTAATCCATTGAGTTCACTTAAGTTAAATCAATTCATCTATTTCTGAATTCATTACCTTATGTCTAGTCATCCTCAATTAACAATTTCTAAGTCATCAAATTTGTATCATCATTTATTATACTCATGTTTTATTCGACAAATTAAATTCTTTTATTCCAAATTATTATTAAGTTTATTCCACTTAATATGTCCTATCACATATATTTAAACCATATAAATTAATTTAAATCATAAAAATTTCAATTTAAATTACTTTATATTCAAAATTAATTTTAAATTCAAGGTATTTCTATAGGTTAATCTTATTTCAATTTTGTTAATTCTTTCAAAACAAATTTATTTGTCTCATCTATTATTCAATTAAATTATTATTTTATTTCTCTCTATTAACATCTTTAAAATAAAATTTAAGTATATAACATTTATTATAACCACTCAAATTCTACTTATAAATTTCTTTATATTGTATATTATCCAATTTCAGTTTTAACTTCTGAAAATTTTAGGTAAGTTATGTTGAGATGTAATTGAGTATTATACAAATAAGATTTTACAATTCAGTTATTCCCAGTTAACTATTTATCCAAGAATTTTGACTTCAATTTATAATTGAAATCATTAATCTAAAATTTAAGAATTTAAATCTCCGATTTACTTCAAACAATTTAGAGATATATATAATATATTTATATCAAATTAAATTAAATTTTAAAATGAGATGCCTATATATATAAATCAAATTATACTGAAGAAATTCAAATCGAAATACATATCTCTTTTTTTTTCTTTTTTTTTCAAAACAAAACCGTAGCAAAGCTACAGAATGGTTTCTCCTCTTCGAAACACGAAAATGAATGTCGATGATGCAGCCGTCATCACCGAAATTATTTTCCAGCGACAAAGAGAAGAGCACTGATTTAAACATTTAAAATCCTTTAGAGACAAATTTTTATTCAAAAATACTTTAAATAATATCCTTTTAAAAATTTTAAACACAAAGTTTGAAATCCATCGGAAATTAAATTCTTTAAATTTCTTATTTTAAATTCATTTCAGTTCCCAAATAAATTTATAAACAACTACTTATAAATTCATTTGTAGAACAATAAATGATAAATCAAGTATTATCATTTCAAATTATCAATTTAAATCAATTTATTAAGTTCCATAAAATTATATATCCAAATTTATTTCATTAACCAAATTTTAAAATAATATTGTGTCAGTTTGTTCTGTCAAAGTGTTTTAGAAATCCTATCGATAGCGTTGATCAGACGAATCGATCGGAAACCCAAATCAACATCAACAACTCAAACAACACAATATAAAACAAAACATTAATTTACAAATACAGTTCAAAATGTTTGGAAGATAGATTGGAACAAAAGACAAGATGATTAAACAGAGTAGAGAGATGTGTAAGCTTAGATAAATCGCGGACAACCTTAACCGGGTCAACCGTGACTTAATGGATAAGATCAAATGTGATTTTTCTGGGGTAAATCTACCTTCGATCTCAAGAGATAGAGTTTGGAATAACAAAAGATATTAACATCTAAACCAAGGATAAATATAAATCTCTGGTTAATCGATGCTGATTGTAAAGGATTTTCACCCCTTTACAAGAAAATTAGAATATTGGCGAGACCGCCAATTTACTATAAAGATCATTCGAAGTGGAGTTATGTGATACTCCAAAATAAAAAGAAGATGAATAGTGAGGGACAAGAATGAATTTTGGAACCGTAGGGAACGTTCCGAAAATTCAAAGGAAATTCGAATCAAGAGGAAAAGATTCAAACTCGAACGAAAGTGATTCTGTAAATAAATCTACTCCATATGCTGAGTTTTGCCTCAAAGCCAAAGCTCTGATACCACATGTAACGACCCAGTATTTTGGACCATTCACATCCATTATAAGTGTATAGGTAGACACTCATGCCGGAGTTGAATTGCTCAAAATACCGCGTTGTAATTAAAATTTGGCAAAACTCAGCATATACAGTAAATAAAATAATTACAGATCACAGACACAGAGTAATATAACAATAATGCAGCGGAAACAAAAGGATAGTAGTTCATGAAGCTACTATATATATAACAGAGTTAAACAAGATACAACAGAGGTCTCGAATACAATAGATGTCTCAATACAATAATCAAATACCAGATCTGAATTCATCACTGGAATCAACAGAATAACTGAAAGCAGGATCGATAGATTGCTGGATCTCCAAGCGAAGCTCCAACTCCAAAGGTGAGTCTCAAATGTTGTATCACTCAGTCTGACCCGAGCGTAAAGCAAAACACAAAACACTCGAGTCAGGATTAACATTCTTATATTAATAAATCCAACTCAAGTGAAATATCAACTGAAATACAAGTAACTTAAAGGATGTTTGGGATAACCATCCCCTAAGGATCCGTTAAACTATTTACTATGTAGTAATATTCGCTATTATAATAGTGTCTAAATAAGTAAAGTATAATCATATCGGAAAATAGCGTTAAGGGGATGGAGAACCTGTAACAACCCTACATTTTTGGCTTATTTTATTTTATATTTTATTTCTGTTAAATTGAATTTCCTGATTGAAAAACTTTATTTTAATTTGAAATTATTTTAAACTTGTTTTGTTTCAAATATTTCATTTCTAAATATATATTTTGATTGTTATGTAAATTATAATTTCAAACTGGTAAAAATTGGATATTTTACTGTAAAGTGAATTTCTGTTCAAACTGGTCAAACTTTGACTTTTAAACTTTAAATTTAAATATTTAAAATTCTTAAATTTTATCTTTTATTATGAAAATAGATTTAATTCCATGAATACTGCTTTTCGTTTCGTTGAAAACGGACTTATATTGTAGAAGTTATGTAATTTTCAATTTTGTGTATAAACTGTTTATTTTGTAATATTATTTATTTTAAATCATATAAATTATATTTTTATTGTCATATTTTGTTTTAATATGTGTAAATAGGTTATTTAATGTATTTTAATATTTTTAAAATGATAATATAATTTTTCTAAAGTTTACTTGAATTTATTTCAATTTATGAAACCTAGTTTCCATTTTCTTTACTATTTTCTTAATTTAATTATATATAATTAAAATTTATTTAATTATTTTATGCCTTCACTTTTATTTGCTGTTTTTACTTTATTTATATGCATTCTACATGTATTTAAATTAAAATAGATTTTTCCAAAGTGTACTGAAGTTATTTCTAAATTTTTAAAGCCTAGTTTGCATTTTTAAGCCATTTTCTTAATTTAAATTATATTTATTCAAAAATTTAATTATTTATTTTATATATTTATTTTATTTCTGAGTTGTTATTTTTATTTCTCAGTTTTTATATGTATTTATAAATTACAAAAAATAAATAAAAGAAATTTGAAAAAGTTTATGTCTCTTTAGTTGCTTAAGGTCCTTTAATCTTCCGACCTTTCATTTTCTCAACCTCCACCTTAATGATTTTTTTTGCCGTGCTTTTCTTTTCTTTTCCAGCAACATCTTCCTCATTTTTCACGTGAATTCTCACCTCTAACTTGAAAAAAAATGACGGCCTCTCCCTTGTTCAAAGATTTGGTAAAATTCCCTTTCTTTTCCATTGTTTTCTACTTGTTTTGTTGATTTTGCACTTGCTCTCTTCTCCTTTTAGGCTCGGCTCCTCTCAACTCCAGCACCTTGGCTTCCTCCACCACCACCTGAACCTATCACTACCTCCTCCAGCCCAACCCCAAGCCCAAGCCGTGGCCTCCCATGATGTTGATCCACACAAAAATGAGCAAACTTCACCTATATCTTCCTAGTCGAGCACCATACATCACCACCACCTCCAACTCCTCCTTGGCCGCCACCTACATCACCACCACCTGCCATAGTGGACCCTGACACCACTGCCACACCTGTACCTAACCCACTACAGACCTGACCATGACTTGTATTGCCTTAGCCGTGACCTTATGTGGCTTAGAAACCATGTAGTTTGCCTTTGTGTTGTAGTTCATGCTCACATATCTTTGCACCATCACCATACATGTTTGGCCAACCCTATGGAACCCAAAACCAGATCCAAACCCACCCCTTAGCCATGCATTTCAGATCTGGAGCTGAAGCATAGATGGTAGAAAGCATGTGCAATCACTTTGGCTTTGGTTCATGCATTCATTTCTAACATTGTTTTATTGAATTTTGAGTTAAAAACTCATGTTGTCTGTATTTGTTTTGTTTGAATGTGACAAGGGAATTTATCTTTGGCTCTCCCATATCAAATCATATTCGTGTTATCGTGCTTGTTTGGATCCCATTCGTGCAGTCGTCGTCGTTTCTCCAGCACAAAACGGTGAGTTATTCTCACCAGACAATATGTACCTATATAACTGATAAACCGACACCATTTGAATCTGTAATGTATATCATCATGTTATATATGTTTATATTATTATCATATGATGTTCACACCTGTTATTACACTTATTATATCATATGTTACTATTATTTAATGTTATTTTGTTATTTATATCTGTTATCACCATTGCAAGTTCCCTGTAGATTAGAATCACTATGGGTTGAAATGATACATACCCGAACGGACTTTAGAATAGGGAAAAATCGTTATGGGCTGAAATGATAGGCCTGAATGATTTCTATTTAAATTATTTTAACTTGGGATTGTGGGTTTGAAATGATAGAACCCGGATTTTTTTTTTTAACTGCGGATTGAAATGATACATATCCGTATCACTTGACCTAGGTTAGAAAATTATATACAGGCCCGTGGTTATTTTATAAAGTGTTTTGAATATTTTTAAGTATTTTAAAAATATAAATTTATGAAATTTGATTTAAATAGATTTTGAAATGTTTAAAATAAAGAAATTATGATTTTTCTATGTGTTAAAAATGTAATTAATGAATGGTTTAACTGGATTTTTGAAATATAACTTAAGTTGGAAATTTGGAATTTGGTTAAAAATGATATTTAGGTTATATAAATAAAATGGATATTAAATTTTATTTGGAAATGGTAAATATGATAATTTGATTAAATGTGAATTTAAGTGATTTATTAAAGTATTATTGATTTTTTTCTATGAATTTAAGTGGTTAAATAAATGAATGTTTAAAAGTGATCTTTTAAAATATAACTTGACTTGGAAATGTGAAATTTGGTTTTAATTAAAGGTTTTAGTTAATTAAATAAAATTGGAAATTTAGTTAAATTTGTGAAATGGTAATTTAAATTTGAAGTGTTAAGTTATTTGTTGAAATGTGAAGAATTGGAAACTTTTACACTTAAATTTATTAAGTAAATTGTTGAAAATTGGATTTAATTATAAGAAATTTATTGTGAAAAAGATACATGTTAAATGATATGTAAATAAACATTTTAAATGTTAAATTATGATTTTTAAAATGTTTAAAGAGTTTAAAATGAAGTTATTTAATTGCTGGAAATACACTAAAAAGCTGGAAATCACTTTTAATAGCATTCAGAAATGCTATGGTTCTGAATTACACTAAAATTTGAATAAAAGGGCTACTACAGCATTTCTGAAATGCTGCAGTTGCTGCAGTTGAACTTATAGGCTAATATTGAACCCAGGTCTATTATAGCATTCTCTGGAAATGCTATAATGGTCTGCAGTCTTTGCTGAAACCAAATTTAACCCTTGTTTTGAAATCTGAACTACCGCAGCACTTCTGAATTGCTGTCTTTTCTGTTTTGAATTATAATTCAACTTAAACTGAGTTTTAACAGCAGTTTTAAGTTCTGTCTTTGCTGAATTAAAAATGTTTTCAAACATAACTTATAGCAGTTGTTTTTAAATGCTGTGAAATGCTGAAATTTTAATAATTAGGGTTTTTGACTTAGTAAACGAACTCAGAATGGTTTGAAACTTTGGAAATTGAATACTTGATTTGAAAATATAATAATTACACTTTTAAAAGGTTTAAATGAATTATTTTGATTGGAATATAAACTATTTAAAGGTGATTTGAAATGATAGTAAATGAACGATATCTTTGAATTTAAAAGGTATTTAAAGTTGAATATTGGATTTGAACTGATAGGATATTTTATTTTATTAAAATGATTTGAAATGAAGTTTTGTAAGGATATGATATTTTATTATATTAAAATGATTTGAAACGAAGTTTTGAAATTATATGAAAATTTAAATATATGGAAATGGTTTGGAATTGATTTAATCTTTATTTTTGATAAAGATATGGTTTGAAATGATATTTTATTTTGAAGTAAAGTATTGTTTTTAGAAGTTATAACCATGGGTTATAATAACGTTGGGTTGTTAAAGAGACCGGGATCGGATATGGACATACTCTCTGTCTTACCGAAAACCACTTTGGCAACCGTGTACACGGTGGAGATTCCAGAATGAAGTAGGATGGTGGCGACGATCCTAAGGTATATACGTGGACCCAACTCCCGTGAGTTGGCATAAGGTGGCTAAAACAGGAGCGATTGACGGACCAATGAGGTAGCACCTCTGATCGGACACACTTCTTCGATACCATTCTATTACTTGTGATTGATTTGGTGCGCACCCTTGATTTGGGAGTGTTGTTCGAGGTGGGCGGTAGTGGCTGCTATGCGTCACCACCAGTCCGGATGCGTAATTGGTATATCTACCCTGGCATTGCCTAGTTGTGCCGTGTCACCTACCATATCGAGCTTTACTACGATTATGATTTTAAGATCCGACCGCGTTAAGGTTCTCCATCCCCTTAACGCTATTTTCTATATGATTATACTTTACTGATTAGACACTACTGTATATAGCGTATATTACTACATAGTAGATAGTTTAATGGATCCTTAGAGGATGGGCGGTTCCAAGCATCTTCTAAGTTACTTGTACCCTTATTACAGTTCGCTTGAGTTGGTTTACATTATATAAGTATATATTGTCCTGACTCGAGTGTTTTGTGTTTTGCTTTACGCTCGGGTCAGCCTGAGTTATTCACAGATTTGGATTTCCACTCTCTTGGAGATTTGAATCGCTGGAGATTATCTGCTTGTCATGTCCTATCTATTCCAGTTCCGTTGTTCTACTCAGCTTGTACTTGGTTATTTTATTGAGACTTTTGTTGTACTCTATTTCTTCTGTTGTATCTTATGTAACTCTGATATATTTATATAGTAGCTTCATGAACTACTATTTCTTTTACTTCCGCTGCATTATTTTACTCTGTGTCTGTGATCTGTGATTATATTTATTTACTGTATATTCTGAGATTTGCCAAATTTTATTTACAACGCGGTATTTTGAGCAATTCAACTCCGGCATGAGTGTCTACCTATACACTTATAATGGATGCGAATGGTTGAAAATATCGGGTCGTTACAGTTGGTATCAGAGCTTTGGCTTTGAGGCAAAACTTAGAATGTATGGTAAATTTATTTACAGAATCACTTTCGTTCGAGTTTGAATCTCTTCCTTTGATTCGTTTTCCTTTGAATTTTGGAACGTTCCATGCGGTTCCGAAATTCATTCGTGTCCCTCACTATTCATCATCTTTTGATTCTGGAGTATCCCATGACTCCACTTCCAATGATCTTTATAGTGAATTGGCGGTCTCGCCAATATTATAATTTTCTTGTAAAAGGGTGAAAATTCTTTATAATCAGCATCGATTCACCAGAGATTTATATTTATCCTTGGTTTAGATGCTAATATCTTTTATTATTCCAAACTCTATCTCTTGAGATTGAAGGTAGATTTACCCCAGAAAATCCACATTTGATCTTATCCATTGAGTCACGGTTGACCCGGTTAAGGTTGTCCGCGATTTATCTAAGCTTACCCATCTCTCTACTCTGTTTAATCATCTTGTCTTTTGTTCCAATCTATCTTCCAAACATTTTGAACTGTACTTGTAAATTAATGTTTTGTTTTATATTGTGTTGTTTGAGTTGTTAATGTTGATTTGGGTTTCCGATCGATTCGTCTGATCAACGCTATCGATAGGATTTCTAAAACACTTTGACAGAACAAACTAACACAATATTATTTTAAAATTTGGTTTATGAAATAAATTTGGATATATAATTTTATGGAACTTAATAAATTGATTTAAATTGATAATTTGAAATGATAATACTTGATTTATCATTTATTGTTCTACAAATGAATTTATAAATAGTTGTTTATAAATTTATTTGGGAACTGAAATGAATTTAAAAACAAGAAATTTAAAGAATTTAATTTCCAATGGTTTCAAACCTTGTGTTTAAATTTTTTTTAAAAGGATATTATTTAAAGTATTTTGAATAAAAATTTGTCTCTAAAGGATTTTAAAGTTTAAAAATTAAGTGCTCTTCTCTTTGTCGCTGGAAAATAATTTCGGTGATGACTGCAGCATCATCGACGTTCATTTTCGAGTTTCGAAGTGAAGAGACTGTTCTGTAGTCTTGCTACAGCTTTGTTTTGGAAAATCTAATTGATTTGAATTTCTAAATATGACTGGATTATAATATATATAGATATATGATTTAAATTTGATTTGACATATTATATACATATATTTATTTATCTCTTAGTGGTTTGAAGGGAATCGGAAATTTAATTCTTACATTTTATCTTAAAGAATAATTTCAGTTATAAGAAGAAAATAAAAATTTGAATAAATGATTCAAATTTGAGATAATTGAATTGGAAAGTTTTACTTGTATAACACACAATTTAATTCCAATATAACTTACCTAAATTACACAGAAGTTGAATATGAAATTGGATAATATACAATATAGAAAGGATTTTTATAAATAAAATTTGAGTGGTTATAATAAATGTTATACACTTAAATATTAGTTATAAAAGATTAACAGAGGTAAATAGTGAAAAAGGAATTTAAAGAGATTTTATTTAAATAACTTAATAATCAAATTGATTTAATATGGAACCTTAAGTCTAACCTAGGAATTTTAATAAAGGTTATTTCCTGAAATGAATATGTTGTATAATAAATAATGTATCTTTGAATAGATAAAATAAAATACATTTGAATTAGACATTTTGTAATAAAGTTATTTAACTTGAATTCAAAGTTTAATTGATGTCTAAATGAATAAATGTGTAAAGAAATTTGATTGTTATATTTGCTATATAAATATTTTATTTATGAAATAGATATGTCTTGAAAAATGAGTAATTATGATTTAAAGAGTTAAAATGTATTTTAACATCACTAAAATTTGATAATTGAGAATTTGGTTTCCAAATGGAATAATAAGTGTAACTTATTAAAGGAATATCTATTTATGAAATGGGTATTTTAAATAAAGAGTTAGGCTATGTGTTAAATTAAGAGTTAAGTAAAATAGTGAAATTTTGACTTAATAAACGAAGTATAGTTTAATTTAGATATTCTATTTATAAAAGTTTGTTTTAATAAGTCATAAGTTAAATGATATCCAAATGAATATTTTTGAAATTGAACTGATTTGAAATACTAATATATCTACTGTAGCATTTTATAAGTGTTGCTATTTTGAAAAGACAATGTTTTGGAAATTTTTATAATTGAATGAACTTAGAAATGTTACAGCTTTGAAATGAATATTATTTGACATTGGATTTAAATGGTTTAAATGAAGATTATTTTTAAAAAGGTGTTATGATTTTCAAAGTATTATGTTTTTTTTTAGAATAACATTTCCAAAGTGTTATGATTTTAAGTAGTACGATTTCTAAATGATAACATCTCTAAATTGTTATGATTTCAAAACATTATGGTTACAAATCTATTATCTTATTTTGTTTTTCAAACTACCTTTTGGTTGTCCTTATTTCTCTTATCTTGTTACAGAATGGGAAGGCTATTGCTTATACTAGTCTGTTTAGAAATCTTTCTGTAATCTTTGATAACCTTTGTTACTCATCTGGATCTGAACACTGTTTTTCCATTCATAGACCGTCAGTCAAGTGAAAAGGGAGATTCAGACTCTAGAGGATCTTTTTCGTGCTTATATTCTTGATTTGATCACCTCCATCTTGTCAAACTTACCTATAACAATAGTTATCAGGTGTAATTCCAATCTTCTTATCATCTTGTCTTAATTCTATTTCATTTTTTTTTCTTTTTCTGTGCTTTCCTGTACCTCATTCCTTTTCGGGGACGAAAAGTTTTGAGTGGGGGAGAGTGTAACAACCCTACATTTTTGGCTTATTTTATTTTATATTTTATTTCTGTTAAATTGAATTTCCTGATTGAAAAACTTTATTTTAATTTGAAATTATTTTAAACTTGTTTTGTTTCAAATATTTCATTTCTAAATATATATTTTGATTGTTATGTAAATTATAATTTCAAACTGGTAAAAATTGGATATTTTACTGTAAAGTGAATTTCTGTTCAAACTGGTCAAACTTTGACTTTTAAACTTTAAATTTAAATATTTAAAATTCTTAAATTTTATCTTTTATTATGAAAATAGATTTAATTCCATGAATACTGCTTTTCGTTTCGTTGAAAACGGACTTATATTGTAGAAGTTATGTAATTTTCAATTTTGTGTATAAACTGTTTATTTTGCAATATTATTTATTTTAAATCATATAAATTATATTTTTATTGTCATATTTTGTTTTAATATGTGTAAATAGGTTATTTAATGTATTTTAATATTTTTAAAATGATAATATAATTTTTCTAAAGTTTACTTGAATTTATTTCAATTTATGAAACCTAGTTTCCATTTTCTTTACTATTTTCTTAATTTAATTATATATAATTAAAATTTATTTAATTATTTTATGCCTTCACTTTTATTTGCTGTTTTTACTTTATTTATATGCATTCTACATGTATTTAAATTAAAATAGATTTTTCCAAAGTGTACTGAAGTTATTTCTAAATTTTTAAAGCCTAGTTTGCATTTTTAAGCCATTTTCTTAATTTAAATTATATTTATTCAAATATTTAATTATTTATTTTATATATTTATTTTATTTCTGAGTTGTTATTTTTATTTCTCAGTTTTTATATGTATTTATAAATTACAAAAAATAAATAAAAGAAATTTGAAAAAGTTTATGTCTCTTTAGTTGCTTAAGGTCCTTTAATCTTCCGACCTTTCATTTTCTCAACCTCCACCTTAATGATTTTTTTTGCCGTGCTTTTCTTTTCTTTTCCAGCAACATCTTCCTCATTTTGCACGTGAATTCTCACCTCTAACTTGAAAAAAAATGACGGCCTCTCCCTTGTTCAAAGATTTGGTAAAATTCCCTTTCTTTTCCATTGTTTTCTACTTGTTTTGTTGATTTTGCACTTGCTCTCTTCTCCTTTTAGGCTCAGCTCCTCTCAACTCCAGCACCTTGGCTTCCTCCACCACCACCTGAACCTATCACTACCTCCTCCAGCCCAACCCCAAGCCCAAGCCGTGGCCTCCCATGATGTTGATCCACACAAAAATGAGCAAACTTCACCTATATCTTCCTAGTCGAGCACCATACATCACCACCACCTCCAACTCCTCCTTGGCCGCCACCTACATCACCACCACCTGCCATAGTGGACCCTGACACCACTGCCACACCTGTACCTAACCCACTACAGACCTGACCATGACTTGTATTGCCTTAGCCGTGACCTTATGTGGCTTAGAAACCATGTAGTTTGCCTTTGTGTTGTAGTTCATGCTCACATATCTTTGCACCATCACCATACATGTTTGGCCAACCCTATGGAACCCAAAACCAGATCCAAACCCACCCCTTAGCCATGCATTTCAGATCTGGAGCTGAAGCATAGATGGTAGAAAGCATGTGCAATCACTTTGGCTTTGGTTCATGCATTCATTTCTAACATTGTTTTATTGAATTTTGAGTTAAAAACTCATGTTGTCTGTATTTGTTTTGTTTGAATGTGACAAGGGAATTTATCTTTGGCTCTCCCATATCAAATCATATTCGTGTTATCGTGCTTGTTTGGATCCCATTCGTGCAGTCGTCGTCGTTTCTCCAGCACAAAACGGTGAGTTATTCTCACCAGACAATATGTACCTATATAACTGATAAACCGACACCATTTGAATCTGTAATGTATATCATCATGTTATATATGTTTATATTATTATCATATGATGTTCACACCTGTTATTACACTTATTATATCATATGTTACTATTATTTAATGTTATTCTGTTATTTATATCTGTTATCACCATTGCAAGTTCCCTGTAGATTAGAATCACTATGGGTTGAAATGATACATACCCGAACGGACTTTAGAATAGGGAAAAATCGTTATGGGCTGAAATGATAGGCCTGAATGATTTTTATTTAAATTATTTTAACTTGGGATTGCGGGTTTGAAATGATAGAACCCGGATTTTTTTTTTTAACTGCGGATTGAAATGATACATATCCGTATCACTTGACCTAGGTTAGAAAATTATATACAGGCCCGTGGTTATTTTATAAAGTGTTTTGAATATTTTTAAGTATTTTAAAAATATAAATTTATGAAATTTGATTTAAATAGATTTTGAAATGTTTAAAATAAAGAAATTATGATTTTTCTATGTGTTAAAAATGTAATTAATGAATGGTTTAACTGGATTTTTGAAATATAACTTAAGTTGGAAATTTGGAATTTGGTTAAAAATGATATTTAGGTTATATAAATAAAATGGATATTAAATTTTATTTGGAAATGGTAAATATGATAATTTGATTAAATGTGAATTTAAGTGATTTATTAAAGTATTATTGATTTTTTTCTATGAATTTAAGTGGTTAAATAAATGAATGTTTAAAAGTGATCTTTTAAAATATAACTTGACTTGGAAATGTGAAATTTGGTTTTAATTAAAGGTTTTAGTTAATTAAATAAAATTGGAAATTTAGTTAAATTTGTGAAATGGTAATTTAAATTTGAAGTGTTAAGTTATTTGTTGAAATGTGAAGAATTGGAAACTTTTACACTTAAATTTATTAAGTAAATTGTTGAAAATTGGATTTAATTATAAGAAATTTATTGTGAAAAAGATACATGTTAAATGATATGTAAATAAACATTTTAAATGTTAAATTATGATTTTTAAAATGTTTAAAGAGTTTAAAATGAAGTTATTTAATTGCTGGAAATACACTAAAAAGCTGGAAATCACTTTTAATAGCATTCAGAAATGCTATGGTTCTGAATTACACTAAAATTTGAATAAAAGGGCTACTACAGCATTTCTGAAATGCTGCAGTTGCTGCAGTTGAACTTATAGGCTAATATTGAACCCAGGTCTATTATAGCATTCTCTGGAAATGCTATAATGGTCTGCAGTCTTTGCTGAAACCAAATTTAACCCTTGTTTTGAAATCTGAACTACCGCAGCACTTCTGAATTGCTGTCTTTTCTGTTTTGAATTATAATTCAACTTAAACTGAGTTTTAACAGCAGTTTTAAGTTCTGTCTTTGCTGAATTAAAAATGTTTTCAAACATAACTTATAGCAGTTGTTTTTAAATGCTGTGAAATGCTGAAATTTTAATAATTAGGGTTTTTGACTTAGTAAACGAACTCAGAATGGTTTGAAACTTTGGAAATTGAATACTTGATTTGAAAATATAATAATTACACTTTTAAAAGGTTTAAATGAATTATTTTGATTGGAATATAAACTATTTAAAGGTGATTTGAAATGATAGTAAATGAACGATATCTTTGAATTTAAAAGGTATTTAAAGTTGAATATTGGATTTGAACTGATAGGATATTTTATTTTATTAAAATGATTTGAAATGAAGTTTTGTAAGGATATGATATTTTATTATATTAAAATGATTTGAAACGAAGTTTTGAAATTATATGAAAATTTAAATATATGGAAATGGTTTGGAATTGATTTAATCTTTATTTTTGATAAAGATATGGTTTGAAATGATATTTTATTTTGAAGTAAAGTATTGTTTTTAGAAGTTATAACCACGGGTTATAATAACGTTGGGTTGTTAAAGAGACCGGGATCGGATATGGACATACTCTCTGTCTTACCGAAAACCACTTTGGCAACCGTGTACACGGTGGAGATTCCAGAATGAAGTAGGATGGTGGCGACGATCCTAAGGTATATACGTGGACCCAACTCCCGTGAGTTGGCATAAGGTGGCTAAAACAGGAGCGATTGACGGACCAATGAGGTAGCACCTCTGATCGGACACACTTCTTCGATACCATTCTATTACTTGTGATTGATTTGGTGCGCACCCTTGATTTGGGAGTGTTGTTCGAGGTGGGCGGTAGTGGCTGCTATGCGTCACCACCAGTCCGGATGCGTAATTGGTATATCTACCCTGGCATTGCCTAGTTGTGCCGTGTCACCTACCATATCGAGCTTTACTACGATTATGATTTTAAGATCCGACCGCGTTAAGGTTCTCCATCCCCTTAACGCTATTTTCTATATGATTATACTTTACTGATTAGACACTACTGTATATAGCGTATATTACTACATAGTAGATAGTTTAATGGATCCTTAGAGGATGGGCGGTTCCAAGCATCTTCTAAGTTACTTGTACCCTTATTACAGTTCGCTTGAGTTGGTTTACATTATATAAGTATATATTGTCCTGACTCGAGTGTTTTGTGTTTTGCTTTACGCTCGGGTCAGCCTGAGTTATTCACAGATTTGGATTTCCACTCTCTTGGAGATTTGAATCGCTGGAGATTATCTGCTTGTCATGTCCTATCTATTCCAGTTCCGTTGTTCTACTCAGCTTGTACTTGGTTATTTTATTGAGACTTTTGTTGTACTCTATTTCTTCTGTTGTATCTTATGTAACTATGATATATTTATATAGTAGCTTCATGAACTACTATTTCTTTTACTTCCGCTGCATTATTTTACTCTGTGTCTGTGATCTGTGATTATATTTATTTACTGTATATTCTGAGATTTGCCAAATTTTATTTACAACGCGGTATTTTGAGCAATTCAACTCCGGCATGAGTGTCTACCTATACACTTATAATGGATGCGAATGGTTGAAAATATCGGGTCGTTACAGAACCTTAACGCGGTCGGATCTTAAAATCATAATCGTAGTAAAGCTCGATATGGTAGGTGACACGGCACAACTAGGCAATGCCAGGGTAGATATACCAATTACGCACACGGACTGATGGATACGCATAGCAGCCACTACCGTTCCACCTCGAACAACATTCCCAAATCGGAGGATGGCCATCTAGTCAAATCACAAGTAAGAGTATAATATCGAAGAAATGCGTCTGAGAAGAGGTGCTACCTCACTGGTCCGAGATCGCTCCTGTTTTAGCCACCTTATGCCAACTCACGGGAGTTGGGTCCACGTAACATACCTTAAGAACGCCGCCACCATCCTACTTCATTCTGGAATCTCCACCGCGTACACGGTTGTCAAAGTGGTTTTCGGTATCGACAGAGAGTATGTCCATATCCGATCCCGGTCTCTTTGCCAACCAATCGTTATTATAACACCGTGGTTGTTTCAAAATAGTTTATACTTTAAACCAAAATCATTATCATTTCCAAAACCCAATTTAATACGATATCATTTCACTTCAAATATCCATTTTCAAAATCATATTACTTTCCAAAGTTATAATGCTTTCGAAATCATAGTCTGGAAATCACAGTATTTTGGCAATCATAACACTTTCCTTTTTAAACAATTTAGATAATAAAA
Organism: Allium fistulosum; assembly: GCA_030737815.1. Classification (NCBI taxonomy): domain Eukaryota; kingdom Viridiplantae; phylum Streptophyta; class Magnoliopsida; order Asparagales; family Amaryllidaceae; genus Allium; species Allium fistulosum. The sequence goes on along the minus strand of CM060902.1, from coordinate 367,020,354 downwards.
TTTCGTTATAAAATAAATTAGTTTCCTCAAATTTCACAAATCGATTCAAATTAACTCGAATTCCAAAAATTTAATTTAATCAAATCTCAAATCATTAGTTTCAACTCGATTCAGCTTCTAAATAAACCATTTCAATTTATCGATTTCAAATACATATCTAAACCATAAAATAAGTCATTTCAATTTTAATATATTTCAAAGCTTTAAATATTCATCATTTCAAAACTAAATTCGATAAATTTATATACATATCAGATTCCCTTTACAATTATTTAGTTTTGAAATATTAACTTAATCATTTCCATAACATTTAAATTCAATTTCAATTTACAATTTAAATAAACAAAATATATCATTCAAATATTTATACGTTTGGAATATCCATTTAAGTCACCCTTTCATATTTCAAGTTGTAAATCACTTCTTTAAAATTTCAAATTCAATACATTTCAAATCAAATTTATTTAAGTATAATTCTTAAATAAATATAATTTCAATCAACTTCAAATCATTATAAATTCTATCTTTTAAAAATATAGATATTAGATAAATACTTAAACATATTATTTATCAACTTTATTAAATCAACTTTAATACATCTTTAAAAATCAATATTTATAAAAACCATATATTTCTTTTCAAAACCAAAGAAATCATTTCCAAAACATTTATATATAGACCAACGGTGCCTGTATATAATTTTCTATCCTATGGTCAAGTGATACGGATATCTATCATTTCAATCCGCAATTTAAAACATATTCGGGTATATATCTTTTCAACCCGAAATCCCAAATTCAATTCAATTGAAAATCGCTTGGGTTTATCATTTCAACCCATAACGATTTTCTCCTATTCTACAAGATCGTTCGGGTATGTATCATTTCAACCCATAGTGATTCTATACTAATAGGGAACTTGCAGAGTGATAACAGATATGATAATAAAATAACAACAGTAACAGGCATATATCGACAGTATAAATAACAGATAATGGTGTCAGATGTCACAGGTGAACAGATATAGAAAATGACATATATAACAATGTAAATAACTAACATCAGCATATTTCAATTGACGTTTCAATTGAAATTAAACTTAATAAATATAAGAATATTAATCGTGAGTGATTGCTCACCTTTCGAGGCTAGAGAGATGAACGGAAAGGAAACGATTGTGGATCCAAACACGAATTCCAAAGCGAAACAAGATGGGCACGAATTTTACGATCAAAGCTGATAAATGGGAAATCAATAAGAACAAAATATATCGCATATAATTTATATTTTCTAAAATATACATTTAACTTAAACACCAATCAAAATAAATCTATATATATATACACATATAAATTTTAAACCAATACACAAACAAACCAAATAGAAAGAAGAATCTTTATATTTTAAAATTCAAAACCAATGTTCATAAGAATATTAATATAAACTTGCTTTGCTAAAATAAATATACCGGCTCAACGCAGATCACATAAAGTCGTGAAATTTTCAGTTTTAAACATATATATACTATTATATAAATTGGTATATAAGCTGCAGAGAGAAATATCTATATAACAGTACAAAACTAAACTTTTAAACAAATATAGACTATATATATTCATATAATGCAGGCGGCTACCCAAACTCACATGCCAAATATACAATAGAATATTCATATGTAGACAACTAATTAAATATGCATATCTCAACCCACAAATGTATATATACTCAGACAACCAAATATGCAGACTCGATATAACTCTATATACAACAACAGTTATGCGGTACTGATATAACTTATGTACTAGGTGTGTTAGTCACAGCTATGATAAGTCACAGCAAATATACATCTTTATAAACATTCTAAAAATCGTATGTATAAAGGTTATAGATAGCTTTATATACAAGTGGACTCAGATAACATTTCGTATACAACATTTATATATGCTATATATATATATAACAGTATTATATTTTTTGAAGGCATGAATATATATATTTAGAAACCAAACCAAAGTATACTAGATATGCGTATTTATAAACTTAAAAATTATAACATAAAATTTTCTTACAGAAAAATAGATTTGCCTATTATACAAATATATATCTACCGTAATATATAACAAACTATATAGCAATAGTTGTATCACACTATGCAGACACTGAATGTATAAATGTAATGTGTATAACTTGCAAAACGAATTCAATGGTTTGAATAGACTTACGTTACATAAATATATATGGTAAAATAGAATTTATAAACAAAGAAACCAAAGCTTTACAACTCCATGCAAACAACAGGCCCTATAAAACTCACAATCATATTATAGCTTCGTTTGTAATATTTACTCACTTTTTTTTTGAAATTATATTAGTTCCAATGCTATACAATTTAAAATTTATAGTTGACAAACAAATGTACACTGCAGACTAAAACGTATATATGCAGATCATAAATCATAATAAAAAAATGATGGACAGATCAAACAAAACAACAACAAAATACTCAGACTTTATATGTATAGATTACCCATCTCTAACATATCTGTGCACTTATAACTTAATAGATTGTCATATACTAACAAAAAGAAGTCTACATATTTTATTATATTTTCTTCCTCTCTTTTTTTCAGCAAACCAAACACACACACCACTAATGTAACACTTATATAAATAAACAGAACTCTATTAGACTCAGATATACATGTGTGAAAAAACTAAAAAAAAATGCATATAAACAACTTTACTATTTATAACTTTAAAACTGTGTACAGAGGACACGTTGATTTTAGAACTGTCTATTAAATTATGCACATATGTAAACTATTATCGATTCATACAATAAACCCAACTGATCATACGTTTATATATATAGCAAATATACCTATACAAACCTTTATATCATAACACCCTTAAACACGTTATAAACATACAGTAAAAAAAATATATAAAAGCTTCTAATAAGACTACCTTATGACAGAGAAGCAAAGGAAGTCAGGCGAAGGGGTTGAGGAAGGAGCAAGCGGAGGAACGTGGGTAGGTTGGTGACGTGGTGATGGGCTGGGGTAGGCTGTGGCGAATGGCTGTGGTGTGAGGATGGATATGGTGGCGGGTTGAACGGAGTATGCGTAGGCAGAAGGTGGGCTAGATGAGGGTGGAGGCCGTTTGGCGACTTCGGCCAGATCTGGGGTTGCGTGGAGCAAAGATGGCGGGGATGTGGCCTTGCGTGTAGAGGAAGGGAAGCATGTAGGCGGAGGAGATAGTCACGATCTTGGGCGAAGGGAAGTCTTTTTGAGTGGAGGCTGCAGGTTGATACGAGATGAGAGGAGAAGAATATGGAACGCTTAAAAATGGAACGAAATGAAATAGAAATGGTCTAAAGCTTTGATTCCGGGGAAAATCAATTGATATTTGGTTTGGGTAGCACGTTTTATTTTTGAAACCGAAGGAACGTTAAAAATCATAGCTAATGGTACCGCTACAACGGACCGTTTTATTATTTCCGTCGCGTACCGGACCTCAAAATAAAGAAATAAATATACCGCTAAGATCAGCACGACGAGACGATCAAAACGGTATACAGATGTCAGTGGTACGACCATCCGATCAAAAGTCGATAATCGGTACCAAAAATGTTGCTATTTTGCCAGAATTAAGATAAACGGAGCAGTAGAAGTCAAAATTTGACGAAACGAAGAATGATGTTTCACTCAGAAGATGATTTAGAAATTTTCTATGTAAAAATATTTAGGTTTGGAAAACATTTTATTATCACCAATTTTAACTGATAAAATTGAAGTAAATTTACGCGCGAAATAAATTTTCATATTTTCGAACGAAAATTTACCAGTTGCTATGTTTAATTAGACGCATTCCAAATATCAAATTTATATTTCAAAATTTTATTGTTTAAAATTTCACAAAATTAAATTAAATTAAATAAATAAAACAACTGAAATTTACGGGTCGTTACACCGATGACAAATCCTTTTGAGTTATCTCTAAATGTCACAGTGCCGCCATCAATGTATGTTATATTTGACAACATATGTGCATTCTCAGTCATGTGCTTGGAGCAGCCACTATAGAGTATCCATTTATGTTTATTCTTTAACTTGTTTCTGGGTACCTGTAAAAATATAAAGAAATTAAACTAGTACCCTTGTTTTTGATTTGGGTCCTATGTGTTAGTAGAAAAAGGTAACCGTATCCAAATGATTTGGTTCCATTTGAAATATAGTTATCATTATGTATTACACTTTTCATATACTCATTTATATATTTCTGTTTTATTAGCTTATTGTTTGTCTTAGGAACCCATATTTTTATTACTTTAGTTTTGGAATGTATTGGGTTGTAATCTTTTAAACTTGGTATTCATTATACTATTTTTTCTAGATGTTTTATTATCAAATCCTAAGCCATTTCGATTTTTAAAAGGTTTTGATATTTTTATCAAGTTGTCTAAATCTTGTTTTCCTTTATTAAATTTTGTAACATTATTGGTTATTTTATCCAATTTACTTTTAAGATCACATATTTCAATATTTTGTCTATCAATAATTTGTTCTTTTTCTTTTTCTAACTTATCTTTTTTTGATTTAATAATTTCTAATTCTTTTAAAAGAACATTGTTATTAGATAATAACCTTTTGTTATCTTCTTGAACAATATTTAATTCTTCTGCTAAAATTGTTTTTTCATCTTTTAATAATCCAATTTCTAAGTCTGCTCTATTTAACTTTCCTATATATTCTTTATTTAAATTTTTAGACTCTCTATATTTATCATCTAATTCAATACTAATTTCCATTAGTTCATCAAAAGAAATTTCATATCGTACCTCATAAGTGTTTTCCATAAAACACACATTTGCTTGTTCTGAATCACTTTCACTATCACTTTCTGAAAAGATGACGAATGGGAATCATCCCATGTTACTTGAAATGCTCTTCTCTTTTTCTTGAATTTTTCGAATTTGTTTTCTTCTTATCATTATTGAGTTGAGGACAATCTTTCTTCATGTGGCCAAATTTGTATCATTCGTAACATTTGATTGACGTTTGATTGGAGGAATTTGATTTGTCATTATTCTGAAATCTTGTCATATTTTTGAACTTTTTAAATTTGTTGTAGTTCTTTGCTATGAAAATAATCTCATCCTCGTCCAATTTTGAGTCTTCATTTGTAGCCTGAAATGCTATATATTTTTCTTCACGATTTTGTTTCTTTCTAGCCTGCAAATTTGCTTCATATGACATTAGATTACCGATCAACTCTTCAACTTTGAGTTAAGAAAGATCGCTAGCTTCTTCAATAGCTAAAATTTTTCTTTCCCATTCATTAGTTAAAGAGTATAAAATTCATGTGACTAAATCAAAATCAGTGAATTTAACTCCAAGTGTCATGAGATCGTGTTGAATAGTTTGAAATCTTGCATACATATCTATAATCGACTCATTTGTTTTCATTTTAAAAGATGAAAATTGATTTTGTAAAATTGATATCTTTGTTTGTTATACTTTTGATGTTCCTTCATGTGTGACTTGTAGTGTTCGCCATATATCATAGGCAGTTGTGCACAACATGACACGTGAAAATTCATTTTTATCAAGAGAACAAAACATTCATGGATTTTGCATTATTTGAAGCTAAGGTTTTTTGTGCATCAGTCCAAGTGCTAATATCAGTGTCAGGTGCTATATTTTTAATTTGAGTTGCTAACCATATTTCAAGTCCATTTACTTCCATAAAAATTCTCATATGTGTTGACCAATATGCATAATTAGATCCAGTGAATAAAGGAGGACGTGCATTTGATTGCCATTCTTGAAATGTGCTTGCCATATTAAAAATTTCAAACTCGTGTTACGGTAATTTGAAATAACCTTGCTTTGATACCAATTGAAAGTCTGTGTGGATTGTATAACTTATAGATATATGACAAGTAAACTAGCTATGCACAGAATAATACGGGACTAATAAAAATAAAAAGATCACACCAGAGTTTTTATACTGGTTCAGACCTCCCATCCTACTTCCAATCCCGAAGATCCTCTTCGGATTTTCACTTTACTAATAGCCCTTGCTTCTCCCGGAGGAATAGGCTTGATACAAAAGAAATTGCTTAACAAACTTGTGTTCTTTTCAACACTGATCTTGACTGTGAGTACAATGCTTCTTATGATCTCCTTTGAGTGAGTGTGAGTGTAATACTTTTGAATTCGTAGGAAGATTTTGATTGCGGAAAATTGAGAATACGGTTAGCAATGAAATATGTAAGATCAAAGAATGCAAATAGACAAGTAAGATTAGGTAAAAAATGAAATTCTAGTTTTGGATGTATATATAGTATCAAATAGTTGTTACGAAAAAGTAGTGACTATTTGAACAAGTATCTTTGATCAGAAGAGTTGTATCCTCAAGGAAAAAAGGTGTATGTTTAATTTGAGAAGAAGCAACCTTTCAAAAGTGACAATTATTATTTTAAAAAACTGGTCGTCCATATGACAGACGTCTGTGGATAATCCACAGACGTATGTGATTTCAGGAAATGGTTTTCTCGAAATTACTGACAGACCTCTGTGGATTTATCACCGACATCTATATGTCTGTGTATGTTAAAGTCAAAGTTTTATGCGTGCATGTGTGAGTTATATCAAGGAGATCGTACAATATTTCTAAGACTCAATCAAATCTCTATAATTGTTACAAATATTGATGTCGAATTAGGTTCTTCTGATATTTATATCATTTTGATTACTTGAACATTGATTTGAAGATTTGGATATCTTCTTTGCACCTGAAAATTGGAATACGCAATATATATATATATATATTTGAGTGTATAGTTGTTATCATTAAAACTTGAGGTTTGGAGGTCCTAACAATATTGTGTTGTTTGGTCTATTGAGTGGCTTATGAGTTCTGGTCGCGCGCTTGATCATTATTGATAGGGATTCCTAAACACTTAAACGAGACCAACTGACATGGTATTGTTTTGAAATTGGGTAAATAAAATGATTTTACCAAGGATATATTTTATATATAGAATGATATTCAAAATTAGTATAGTATGGTATAGTTATTTGAAGTGTAGGTTGTTAGGAGATAATAATATATTATTATCATTTAGGGTTTGTTTAGTCATGCTCGTCCAGTTTGAGCATTGACTATTATTAGTGTGTATACGTAGCTTGCCTTTTAAGATGTGTTGGGTAGATAGAAATTGGAAAAAACATTGAAACGAACACCTTGTGAATTAAGTTTCATAATTTGGCTATAAGGCGTTCGATGGTATTATTGAAGTAAAAATTGATTTAATGAAAGATGTTAAAAAAAGAGTTAGAATATTTTGAAATAAATATTTGAAAATGGTTTTATAAAGGTTGATCCTATAAAACGAATTTTTAAGATGTGTCTTTTGATTAAAAAAAATTAAGAAGTAAACTTGAGGACTTAAATCCCGGGAATATTGAAAACGATTTTCAAGGTTTTGAAAAGTAATAATAGTATTATTTGAAAGAAATTTTGCTTCAAGAATTAAATTTTTTGGAGAGAAAACGTTAACTATGAAGTCTTTTCTTTCGATTGGTTAGGGGGAATGAGTCTCGACTTTTTTTGTGATAATCGAAATAATCTTCTAAGTGACGAATAGATGTTTGCCTAGGTGAACATTATAGTGCACTTAGTAAAGTCTTCTCTTTATCATTGTAATATCGAAACATGTTCAAACCCAAATGAACCCAATGCAAGTGGGTGTTAAATGTTTTGTTAGAAAATGTAAAGTATTGTTTCAAAAACGAGATTTTGAAATAAAAGAATTATTTTTAAGTTAACTAGTTCGAGTGGCTCGAAAATAACTTAAAATTGGGGAAGGGATGTGTCCAGATGGTAAGCACATTTCTTGAGTATTACCCTTCTTGGTAAGGGAATGTATGATACTGTATGGCAGTACCCAGTTACTCAGGCTATATGTATATATAGAGTTCCATTTCAAAAAAAACTTGAAATAAAACTTGGGTATTTGAATCTTAAGTTTTCTTAGGGAAATAAATTCAAAATGGAATAGTTGAATCAGATAGGGTTATATACTATCAAGATATAGTGGAGTATTATACAAGTTAAACCAAGTCAGTTTATGAAATGTTTTCATAAATATATTTAGTAGAAATAGGATTGGTATTAGTGAGAACCAATTGAATAAATGCACAGGCTGGACGTAGATCATTTTTCCTTCTCATAGAATTTGATCTAAGACACAAATACATGGCTTTAAGGTGTTTCATGCCATTCCAGATAAGAATCTACTACTCGATTTTTGGCGGTGAACAATTGACAAGGATTTTTGGTATGTGTAACAACCCGGGATTTGCATTACCAATTAATAAATAAAGGTTAGGATTTTATTTATTTTAATGAAGCATAAAAGGATTTGGAATAACAAAAATTTATTTGAAAAAGGCTATTTTAATTAAATGGGAAATATGGGATTTTAAAATGAGGATAAAATGTTATTTTGGAAAGTTAAATATTTTAGGAGAGATTTTAAAACGGGTTTGGATAAGGAAAATGAGTTTTATAAACATATATGAACACTTAGACTAATTTTTGGAAACATGTAAATAACTCTCTTCTTATTGGGTTACTAAACCTAACCCAATAACCCACCCTAAACCTCCTCTATAAATTATCTCAAACTCTCCTAACCTCATTCATTCATCTCTAATCAAAACCCTAATCATTTCCTAAAGCTTTCATAACAAAAATGGCCTCTATCTTCATCTCCTTCTAGTTTTTGCTTATGCAAGTCATTCTATGCAAATGTAATGCAAATACCCACCTCAAATCCATTTTTATATCTTTCTCATTTCTGAAATTTATTTGGTAACACATGTTTTATGTGTTTTTTTGATCTTATAGCCTCCTAATCATATTTTGCTAATTTGGGTTGATGCTATAGTAGTCTTTGTTGCTTTTGTGAGAGGTATATTTCTAAAAACCTCTTCTAATATGTGTTTAATCATCTTTTGATTTCAGTAATCATTTAGTAACACATGTTTTATTATGTAATATGTGAATCATAGCTCTTTGATCCTCTTTGCTTTCATTTTGGGTGTGCACACAAGTTGCTTGCTATATTGGTTGAGGTAAAATTGCTAGCTAAATCCTTTTTTACTTGATGCTTCTATAATTTTCGTTTTGGAATTGTAGCAGAAACAAAATCAGGCATAACTTCTTCATTTCTCATCCGTTTTTGGTCAGGTTTTTTTGCTGCAAACTAGATTCAATAAGGAACACTTTTTGTTCAGTGAGTTTCTGTAATTTTGCCATTTGGATGACCTGAAATGCGTTCAAAGACAGAAGACCAATTCTGTCTTTAACAAGTTATCTTGAGTTTCAATCTGATATTGTTTTGCATGTATCTCTCTCGTTTTTGATCTGAATTAGATAATTTTGGATGTTCCGGAAAGCATAAAACATATGCTACAATTTTTGTTTAGTGTGTTTTCTATATTTTTGCCATTTAGATGACCTGAAATGCATTCAATGACATAAGACCAATTCTGTCTTTAACAAGTTATCTTGAGTTTCAATCTGATATTGTTTTGCATGTATCTCTCTCGTTTTTTATCCGAATTAGATAATTTTGGATGTTCCGGAAATAATAAAACATATACTACAATTTTTGTTCAGTGAGTTTTCTGTAATTTTGCCATTTAGACGACCTGAAATGCGTTCAAAGACAGAAGACCAATTCTGTCTTTAACAAGTTATCTTGAGTTTCAATCTGATATTGTTTTGCATGTATCTCTCTCGTTTTTTATCCGAATTAGATAATTTTGGATGTTCCGGAAAGCTTAAAACCTATGCTACAATTTTTGTCAAGTGAGTTTTCAGTAATTTTGAGTTTAACTAGGTCAAAAATTGTTTTTTCTACTATCTTCCCGAGAGCGATACACATATTAGCTCTGTTGATGAAACTGAAACTATTTTGGTCATAACTTTTGAGCCGCTAGTCGGAATTTGACGATTTTGGTCTCGTTAGAAAGATGGAGTTATGAACTCCATATCTGGAAAGTTTGGTCATCATCTGAGTTCATTAGACTCTTCGAATTTTCTGTCAGAATTGAACCCAGATCGCTGTGCAAAACAGTGCATTTCATGTTTCTGTGTCCGACTTTGGAACGTCTCTACGCCTTCGTTTCAAGTCGGAATCGAGTAATTCTTTTTGCGTTCTGAAGTAGGAATGTCGTACTACGTTCCTATCAATTTTCATGCCATTCGGATTCAGTCTGCTGGTCCGAATAATTTTCCGAACTTGGGTTCGCGTCAGTTTTGGACTATTTTCCAACACTTAGAATATTTTCAGTGATTTTCTGGTTTTATCGATTTCTTTGAGATTTATCTCTGGATTTTGTACACGGGCCTTATAAAAAGGTTTTAAAAGGATTTTTCGCTCCGAAATGGCTTACGAAATTATTATATAATATTATTTTTAATTAGTAAACTATTTACTCCATAATAGGAGAGTTTTCAAAAGCCGTTTTAAAGTGTTCTCAAAATCAATTATAAATCCGTTTCGAACCATTATTTTCTATAATAAAAATCTCACACTCACTTTTTAGCAAGTCGAGCGAAGTGGAAAGGTGCTTAAACGGTTAGGAAATCTCCGGCCTATGGAACCGTGTGTATTTTCTTTCCGGTTAATCCCCGACCTATTCGATTGATCGTTTTGACCTTTGGGTCTAGTTTACCGATGATACGAGGTGGACTTTTTATTGTTTGGAGTGTGAGCTTGCTATTTGTTAGTAAACCGTTTAGTGCGAACGTGGGGTATGGGACTCATTGTTAACACTTTACGGGTTCCTCTCCAAGAAGTTTGTGACATATTAGCCTCTGGGCAGCCAGTACTGGACCTCTGGGTCACCACGCCTCTGGACAACCGTCTCTGGACACCTGTTCTATGGAGCAGTTTCTTTTTCGGCATGTGCCTCTGGGCCTTTATCCTTCTGGGAAGGATCTTGCCGTCTCGTGCGTTCCGCATCTGTGCGAGTGATCGATCACGACTCTACTGTACTTGGCAATAACGACTCTGGTCGGTGCACGTGCTATACTTGTATTATTTGATGATTTTTATATCCATTCGATTACCGCCATTCGGTGTTGGTTCTATGGAACCATACGATGTAAGTGCGATTACCTTGTGGATTCACAGTGTCTCTAGACACTGCTTTTCAGTGTTTGATTTCATTGACTTTTCAGTATATCCCCATTGCTCTTTGGAGCATCGATCTTTGCTTGGGCATTGATTACAGACTCTGGTCACTCTTGGGATTATTGCCTATGGGCAACTTTATATAGCTTTGGCTACGCCGATGATATGAGGCGATTTTATTTATTCAACACTTTGGTGCTGATATTCTCTTTGGAGATTTTTACTGTTGATTGATGATTAGAGACCGTCATTATATTCATGTGGTCCAAAATACTCTTTTCTTAGGAAAAGTACTGTTTTATTTATGTACCGCATTATTATATATCTCAGTTATTACTGATTGTTTAGCTAGCCTGACCCGAGTGTTTTTCGCTCGGGTCAGACCGAGTTGTTTCAGGTTAGGTCTCTGGACTTAGCTTCTGTGCTTCCGCTTGGACATTATCTGCTATGCTGATAGATAGCGCTTTTATTTGTCCGCTATTCCGCTACTCTGTTATTATTCAGACTTTGATATGTACATATTTTTGACTCACATGTGTGAGCAGTGGCTTTGTACCCACTTATGATATTTGGATCTGTATTGACGATGTATTGTCCTGGGATTTTATATCTGTTATGTGATTCTGTTCTGTGATGTTTTATCATTTTATTACTATGCTTATTCTGATAGATCTGTAGCCATTGTAATTTCGTTATAAATATTTATTGAATATGTCGAACCACTTGAAAAAAAAATATAGATACCACCCTTTCGACGTATTCAGTAGATAGTTATAGCTTGATTACAAATGGTCGCTTCCACTATACTCTATTCTCCGCTTTAACAAACAGTATTACTCCCGTAATACTCTTTGTTACAGTGGGTCTCAGAGTGGGGCGTTACAGCTTGGTATCAGAGCCAAGGATCAGAATTAAGCATAACAAACACAGAACGGACACGTAGTACAATACGTTATAATACGATCCAAATTGAACATATCCACCTTTAGATAAATAAGTTAGGAATATGTGTAGGAATCTATTATATTTCGTAATATTCCTTAATGAATTATCTATCTTTGAATCATGCTTAACTAAATCTACCGATCATATGTTCGAGAGTGTCCCAAACCTCTCTATTGCACCTTCTGCAAGAAAGAGGGACACAGGATCTCCGCTTGTCCTATTGCTCCAGCTAGTGCCAAGCCTGGCAGGCTTAATGCTGCCAAGGCTCCTACCACTTCTGCTCAGCCTAAAGGTACACATCCTTCCGTTCTTGAAGGCTCTATTTTATTTCATGGTAGATCTTGTAGAGTTCTCTTTGATACGGGTGCCTCTCACTCATTCGTATCAAAGGAACTAATTGATACTTTATCTTTGGATGTTACTTGTTTGGTTTCTTCACTAAGGATTGTGAATCCCATTGGTGGATCCACGACCCTTAGCTTGCTCTGTGAGGATATAGATATTGATCTTTGTGGCTTTTCTTTCTGTGCAAATCTCCACGTTATGGAGTATTTGGGCTTTGATATGATTCTTGGCATGGATTGGCTCGTTCAGCACGACGCCAAAATCATTTGTTCGGAGCGGATATTATTTCTTCGTCATCCTGACTTGTCCTCTCCATTAGCTATTGTCCTTCAAGATGTTGGGCTTTCTGATGTTACTTTATTCTCTCTAGATTCACGAGATGATGAGGTAGACATATCTCGTATTCCAGTTGTTCGGGATTTCCCCGATATATTCGAGCCAGTATCAGGCCTGCCGCCAAAGCGGGCCATTGAGTTCCGCATCGATCTCATTCCAGGCTCCCACCCAGTTGGGCGTCCACCTACGAGAATGTCTACTAAAGAGAATGAGGAACTCAGGAAGCAGTTAGTTGAGCTTGAAGCGAAGCAGTTCATCCGATCCAGTTCTTCGCCATGGGGTGCTATTGTGGTCTTCGTTAAGAAGGCTGATGGCTCTCTTAGGCTTTGCATTGACTATCGCAAGCTCAATGAGTTGACCATCAGAAATCGCTACCCACTTCCTCGGATAGACGACATGTTTGACGAATTGAGCGGTGCGAAGGTCTTCTCTCAGCTCGACCTTGCCACCGGATTCCATCAGCTACGGGTCGCAGAAGACAGCATTCCTCTTACAGCTTTTCGCACTCGTTATGGTTCCTTTGAGTGGTTAGTCATGCCGTTCGGTTTGACGAATGCTCCAGCATTCTTCGTCGATCTTATGAATCGAGTATTCCGGAAATACATCGATAGATTCGTTCTGGTTTTCAATGACGATATTCTTATTTATTCTAGATCCGAGGCCGAGCATGCTCATCATTTGCGGATCGTCTTGGATACTCTTTGTCAGCATCAGCTTAAGGCCAAGCTCTCCAAGTGCCATTTTTGGGAGAGCAAGGTCAAGTTCTTAGGCCATATTGTATCATCTGAGGGTATTTCTGTCGATCCTGCCAAGATCGAAGCTATTCAGAATTGGAGGCAGCCCGAGAACGTTCATGATATTCGCAGCTTCCTTGGTCTGGCGGGTTATTACCGTCGGTTTATCAAGGATTTCTCTCGAGTTGCACTTCCCCTTACGACGCTGACTCGTAAGGGTGTTCGCTTTATTTGGTCTGATAAGTGTGAAGCTTCCTTTCAGCGACTGAAGGAACTTCTCACTCATGCTCCTATTCTAGTGGTTCCAGAGAGTAACCATGATCTTGTTGTTTACACCGATGCTTGTGGTAGCGGCCTCGGTGCTGTTCTTATGTAGAAGGATCGGGTAGTTGCTTATGCTTCTAGGCAGCTACGTCCGAATGAGGTTCGCTATCCGACTCATGATCTTGAGTTGGCAGCTATAGTCTTTGCTTTGAAGATGTGGCGTCACTTTCTATTAGGCGAACGCTTCACTCTTTACACCGATCACAAGTCGCTGAAGTATTTATTCAGTCAGAAGGATCTTAATATGAGGCAGCAACGATGGCTTGAGTTTCTCACCTCATATGACTTAGACATTCAGTATACCCTTGGCAAGGGTAATCGTGTGGCTGATCCACTCAGTCGCAAACACTCGGCAGTAGTTTCTATGATGATTGCCGAGTGGGATATTCTTGAGACTCTTTTTATGTGTGATATTCGAAATCGAGCTCCGTCTTCTGATCCTCAGATCTTGCTATTCAGCTTGGAAGCTCGACCTATTCTATTGGATCGCATTGCCCATGCTCAGCGGCAGGATCCAGACTTGTTGCGATATATTCATCTCCTTGAGTCGGGATCCCGTGATGAGACATTGTTGGATTATTCTATTGATTCTCATCGATGTCTTCGCAGGAAGAACCATATTTTGGTACCATCTGATTTATCACTTAGGCATGACATTCTGGACGAGTGTCGTCGCACTAAGTACACTATACATCCCGGGTCGAGTAAGATGTATGCCGATATGTGCCGGCTATATTATTGGGAGGGTCTGAAGAGAGATGTTGCAAGTTATGTGAGCGGTTGCATGACTTGTCAACAGATCAAGGCCGAGCATCAGCGTCCATCTGGTCTTCTTCAGCCTCTAGAGGTTCCATTGTGGAAATGGGATCATATATCCATGGATTTTATTGACGGTCTGCCACGATCGAGGTCAGGCCATACTTCTATTTGGGTCATCGTCGATCGCTTGACCAAATCAGCTCATTTCATTCCTATTAAGTCCACTTGGACTGCTCCTCAGCTTGCCAAGCTATATGTGAAGGAAGTTGTTCGACTTCATGGCATTCCTAGCTCTATCGTCTGTGATCGAGACACTATCTTTACTAGTCACTTCTGGAAGTGCCTACAG
This sequence comes from Allium fistulosum, assembly GCA_030737815.1. Lineage (NCBI taxonomy): Eukaryota > Viridiplantae > Streptophyta > Magnoliopsida > Asparagales > Amaryllidaceae > Allium > Allium fistulosum. The sequence goes on along the minus strand of CM060902.1, from coordinate 367,005,348 downwards.
TCAGCTTTGGGCTCAAAGCTGAATCTCTCGACTGCTTATCATCCTCAGACTGACGGTCAGACGGAGAGGGTGAATCGTGTTTTAGAGGATCTTTTGCGCTGTTGTATTCTAGATTTTGGAGGTAGTTGGGAGGATCACTTACCGCTTGTATAGTTCTCCTACAACAACAGCTTTCAGTCTAGTATTGGCATGGCTCCTTTCGAGGCTCGTTACGGAAGGCCATGTCGCTCTCCTGCTTGTTGGTTAGAATCTGGCGAGAAGCTCATTCTTGGTCCAGATTCAGTTCGGGAATCTTCTGAGAAGATTATTCTTATTCGTCGGAGAATGAAAGAAGCGCAGAACCGTCGGAAATCCTACGCGGACAACCGTAGGAAGCCTCTTGAGTTCTCCATTGGTGATCATGTCTTTATTCGGATATCTCCTATGAAAGGGGTTGTGCGTTTCAGCTCTATAGGGAAGTTGGCTCCTCGCTATGTTGGACCATTTCCTATTACGGAACGCATTGGCCCCGTGGCTTATCGAGTGGCTCTACCTGCTCACTTCTCTGGAATGCAAGACGTGTTCCATGTTTCCCAGCTTCACATGTGTGTCCGCGATCCTGATTCTATCATTGAGTCGCATGTTGTGCCTGATTTAGAGATCTTACCTGATTTATCTTTGGAGCAGCAACCTCTTCGTGTGCTTGATTCGGAGGTTAGACGCCTTCACAACAAAGAGGTCCCACTCGTGAAGATTCAATGGTCACCGAATCCTAAGGACTGCACTTGGGAGACCAGAGAATCTATCGAACGCTCTTATCCTGGCTTTCTCCCATCTTCTTCTACGGGTGAGAATTCTCTATTTTATCTCTATCACTTCTTTTGGGGATTTGACGTTATAGACGACATCTATCTTAAAAAATTGCGGGGACGCAATTTTCTTAAGGGGGGAGTCTATAACAACCCGGGATTTGCATTACCAATTAATAAATAAAGGTTAGGATTTTATTTATTTTAATGAAGCATAAAAGGATTTGGAATAACAAAAATTTATTTGAAAAAGACTATTTTAATTAAATGGGAAATATGGGATTTTAAAATGAGGATAAAATGTTATTTTGGAAAGTTAAATATTTTAGGAGAGATTTTAAAACGGGTTTGGATAAGGAAAATGAGTTTTATAAACATATATGAACACTTAGACTAATTTTTGGAAACATGTATATAACTCTCTTCTTATTGGGTTACTAAACCTAACCCAATAACCCACCCTAAACCTCCTCTATAAATTATCTCAAACTCTCCTAACCTCATTCATTCATCCCTAATCAAAACTCTAATCATTTCCTAAAGCTTTCATAACAAAAATGGTCTCTATCTTCATCTTCTTCTAGTTTTTGCTTATGCAAGTCATTCTATGCAAATGTAATGCAAATACCCACCTCAAATCCATTTTTATATCTTTCTCATTTCTGAAATTTATTTGGTAACACATGTTTTATGGGGTATTTTGATCTTATAGCCTCCTAATCATCTTTTGCTAACTTGGGTTGATGCTATAGTAGTCTTTGTTGCTTTTGTGAGAGGTATATTGCTAAAAACCTCTTCTAATATGTGTTTAATCATCTTTTGATTTCAGTAATCATTTAGTAACACATGTTTTATTATGTAACATGTGAATCATAGCTCTTTGATCCTCTTTGCTTTCATTTTGGGTGTACACACCAGTTGCTTGCTATATTGGTTGAGGTAAAATTGCTAGCTAAATCCTTTTTTACTTGATGCTTCTATAATTTTCGTTTTGGAATTGTAGCTGAAACGAAATCAGGCATAACTTCTTCATTTTTCATCCGTTTTTCGTCAAGTTTTTTTTGCTGCAAACTAGATTCAATAAGGAACACTTTTTATTCAGTGAGTTTTCTGTAATTTTGCCATTTAGATGACCTGAAATGCGTTCAAAGACAGAAGACCAATTCTGTCTTTAACAAGTTATCTTGAGTTTCAATCTGATATTGTTTTGCATGTATCACTCTCGTTTTTGATCCGAATTAGATAATTTTGAATGTTCCGAAAAGCTTAATACATATGATACAATTTTTGTTCAGTGAGTTTTCTGTAATTTTGCCATTTAGATGACCTGAAATGCATTCAAAGACAGAAGACCAATTCTGTCTTTAACAAGTTATCTTGAGTTTCAATCTGATATTGTTTTGCATGTATCTCTCTCGTTTTTGATCCGAATTAGATAATTTTGGAAGTTCCGGAAAGCTTAAAACATATACTACAATTTTTGTTCAGTGAGTTTTCTGTAATTTTGCCATTTAGATGACCTGAAATGCGTTCAAAGACAGAAGACCAATTCTGTCTTTAACAAGTTATCTTGAGTTTCAATCTGATATTGTTTTGCATGTATCTCTCTCGTTTTTTATCCGAATTAGATAATTTTGGATGTTCCGGAAAGCTTAAAACCTATGCTACAATTTTTGTCAAGTGAGCTTTCAGTACTTTTGAGTCTAACTAGGTCAAAAATTGATTTTTCTACTATCTTCCCGAGAGCGATACACATATTAGCTCTGTTGATGAAACTGAAACTATTTTGGTCATAACTTTTGAGCCACTAGTCGGAATTTGACGATTTTGGTCTCGTTGGAAAGATGGAGTAATGAAATCCATATCTGGAAAGTTTGGTCATCATCTGAGTTCATTAGACCCTTCGAATTTCCTGTCAGAGTTGAACCCAGATCGCTGTGCAAAACAGTGCATTTCATGTTTCTGTGTCCGACTTTGGAACGTCTCTACGCCTTCGTTTCAAGTCGAAATCGAGTAATTATTTTTGCGTTCTGAAGTAGGAATGTCGGACTACATTCCTATCAATTTTCATGCCATTCGGATTCAGTCTGCTGGTCCGAATAATTTTCCGAACTTGGGTTCGCGTCAGTTTTGGACTATTTTCCAACACTTAGAATATTTTCAGTGATTTTCTGGTTTTATCGATTTCTTTGAGATTTGTCTCTGGATTTTGTACACGGGCCTTATAAAAAGGTTTTAAAAGGATTTTTCGCTTCGAAATGGCTTACGAAATTATTATATAATATTATTTTAAATTAGTAAACTATTTACTCCATAATAGGAGAGTTTTCAAAAGCCGTTTTAAAGTGTTCTCAAAATCAATTATAAATCTGTTTCGAACCATTATTTTCTATAATAAAAATCTCACACTCACATTTTAGCACGTCGAGCGAAGTGAAAAGGTGCTTAAACGGTTAGGAAATCTCCGGCCTATGGAACCGTGTGTATTTTCTTTTTGGTTAATCCCCGACCTATTCGATTGATCGTTTTGACCTTTGGGTCTAGTTTACCGATGATACGAGGTGGACTTTTTATTGTTTGGAGTGTGAGCTAGCTATTGGTTAGTAAACTGTTTAGTGCGAACGTGGGGTATGGGACTCATTGTCAACACTTTACGGGTTCCTCTCCAAGAAGTTTGTGACACATTAGCCTCTGGGCAGCCAATACAGGACCTCTGGGTCACCACGCCTCTGGGCAACCGTCTCTGGACACCTGTTCTATGGAGCAGTTTCTTTTTCGGCATGTGCCTATGGGCCTTTATCCTTCTGGGAAGGATCTTTCCATCTCGCGCGTTCCGCATCTGTGCGAGTGATCAATCACAACTCTACAGTACTTGGCAATAACGACTCCGGTCGGTGCACGTGCTATACTTGTATTATCTGATGATTTTTATATCCATTCGAGTACCGCCATTCGGTGTTGGTTCTACGGAACCATACGATGTAAGTGCGATTACCTTGTGGATTCACAGTGTCTCTGGACACTGCTTTTCAGTGTTTGATTTCATTGACTTTCCAGTATATCCCCATTGCTCTTTGGAGCATCGATCTTTGCTTAGGCATTGATTACAGACTCTCGTCACTCTTGGGATTATTGCCTATGGGCAACTTTATATAGCTTTGGCTACGCCGATGATATGAGGCGATTTTATTTATTCAACACTTTGGTGCTGATATTCTCTTTGGAGATTTTTACTGTTGATTGATGATTAGAGACCGTCATTATATTCATGTGGTCCAAAATACTCTTTTCTTAGGAAAAGTACTGTTTTATTTATGTATCGCATTATTATATATCTCAGTTATTACTGATTGTTTAGCTAGCCTGACCCGAGTGTTTTTCACTCGGGTCAGACCGAGTTGTTTCAGGTTAGGTCTCTGGACTTAGCTTCTGTGCTTCCGCTTGGACATTATCTGCTATGCTGATAGATAGCGCTTTTATTTGTCCGCTATTCCACTACTCTGTTATTATTCAGACTTTGATATGTACATATTTTTGACTCACATGTGTGAGCAGTGGCTTTGTACCCACTTATGATATTTGGATCTGTATTCACGATGTATTGTCCTGGGATTTTATATCTGTTATGTGATTCTGTTCTGTGATGTTTTATCATTTTATTACTATGCTTATTCTGATAGATCTGTAGCCATTGTAATTTCGTTATAAATATTTATTGAATATGTCGAACCACTTGAAAAATATATATATATACCACCCTTTCGACGTATTCAGTAGATAGTTATAGCTTGATTACAAATGGTCGCTTCCACTATACTCTATTCTCCGCTTTAACAGACAGTATTACTCCCGTAATACTCTTTGTTACAGTGGGTCTCAGAGTGGGGCGTTACAGTATGGAACCAATGTTTCCTATCATAGTACATACCTATGTAAGGAAAACAAAGGTTCCTAATCAAGGAGCCTGATCGGGGTCCGCACTAGAGAATCGGTTAAGCGATACTAGTTCATAAGTAAAGTTATGTGTTCGAGTACAGATCAATTCAAATTTTGCATATGAATGATCTATGTACATCGTACGAACTGATGTATAGGGTCGAGAGTTTTTTAGGATAGGTTGAGGTGTAATTTCAGGGATGAAATTCTTTTAAGGTGGAGAGTGTAATGACCCATAATTTCACATCTTTGATTTGCGAACAATTAATTAATTTTACAATTCAAATAATTGATTTTATAATGAAAATAAAGCTCTTTTAAATAATGAATAATAATGGTGAAATAGTTTTCCAAATTTGTTTAAAAAAATATTTAGTTCGAAAAAAGATCGAAAATGTGACCAAAATTCGTTTTTCGAATTTTCAACTTTTCATCGGCTAAAAGTTATCAAAACGTTGTGAACTCTTTAGCATAAGTATACATATTTATAAATAAGTTAGTATATGTATATATGTGGGTATTGGTGTATGTATGTATTCATACCTAAGTATAAAAGTTTAAAATAAAAATATAAATGTCACACCATTTGAAACATTTAGTACAAAGAGTACTTAAACATGTTTGCATGGAAATTAGAAGAGGGAACAAGGGTGTGGGCATGAGTACATGAGGTGGAGGAGGCTAGGTGAGGTGGCACGAGGGTAGTGCAGGGTAAAGAACAAGGGCATTTACATAATTTACTTTTTCTCTTGCTCATAAGTAGCCCTTTACTTCTTCAAAATTTTCCTCCTATTTATTTTATCATATCTTTCTTACGTCTAAACCTAATGGAGAAATTATTTTTTTGAAACCGTCTAAAATTCCAATGGCTACAATTTTCATTTGTACCACGTCTTCAAATTTTGAGCTTAGCTATGTCAAAATATCATTTCTTTGCAGAGTGCTTTCAGACCCATATTTTCAAGTCCGAAAATACTTTTCTTTTGACCATATCTCCCTCAAAAAAAAATTCAAATTGGGCAATTATTTTTTTTAAATAGTGGAGGAGAATTTACAAGAACATTATCTTTGAAAACTTCTCCAAATTCCAAGAGAAACATAGCAAAAAATCCAAGTTAAGATGACTAAATTTTGGGTCCAGTTTTGTAAATTCAACATTATCTGAAGTCCCTCTACCACTCTAAAACAAGTCTTCACCTCACCTATACATGTCATGGCTGAGCCATACTCTACCATGTCCAAGCCTATTTCCAAGTTTTAAGTCCAAAGATCAAGTTTTGCATAGTTCTAAAGTTATTTCAAGTTTTCAAATTGGTTTTGCAAATTTTCGATGAGTAAACTTCTAGGTTTTGGAAAGATGTTGCCTTTGCATATATGATGGTTACATGTTATTTATATTTGATATTAATGTTTGGACTATGATATGGTTTGAATGTATATATGTAGTAGCTTGTGTTTTAGCATTTGACTTGAATCGATGGATTAAAGTGATGTGTTTGGATCTAAAGTTCTGATCTTTGTAAAGCATGTCGATGATATGGTTTAGTATTCATAATCTTGGAAATGTGATTAAATGGTTTGGAAGCCAGAACTTGAGATGTTGAAAAGGACTTGCAATCCATTCTGAAAATCAAATCGTTTACTAGTTTTTATTTAGTAAATGTTTTGTTTTGTTTTATTTTAGTTTCAAAAGTAAGCAAAAGTGAAAAGTCAAAGTTTTGAATGTTAACTTAGAAAAGTAATTCTAAGTTATTACATCCATGGCGATAGTCGCTATGGATGTAGTTCGGGAAATTTAACGATTTTCAAGTTTTAAAAGTATATCTTTTAAATGTTTTTGAAATTCCATTTTCAAACTAAATTAGTAAGCATATAAGTTAATTATTACTTAATTGAGTATGTTTTGATAATTAATTAATTTATTAATTAATAATAATTATTTATTAATTAAATTAGTAATTAAGTTAAGTAATTAGTAACTAATTAGTATTAATGAAGTAAGTTTATTATTAATTAATTAAGGAAGTTTTAATTAATGATTAATAAAATTAAGAGGTAATTAAGTATTAATTTTTATGTTAATCAAGTTTAATTATTTTAATTGATTATTATATAATTAAAGGTTAATTATTTTATTAATTATTATTTAATTAGAGATTAATTATTTAATTAATCATTAATTAATTATGGTATAATCATTACTTAATTAGGACTTAACTAAGATTAATTAAGGTCTAATTATGACTTAATTTTGATTTATTAAGGTTTAATTAAGCTTTAGGTTATAATTAAGCTTTAATTTATAATTTAAATTAAGATTTAATTATTAAAAGTTATTTTAAACTTTATTGGTTATGATTTAAATCAGTTTTCTTTTATAAGTGAATTGATTTTAAATCAAGGAATCTCTTGTCTGTGACATTTTGAACCAAGCGAATGTGAATGAATTATACTAAGTTGAATTGAATTGTGTGGACATCCATTTAGTAGAATAAAACATCCGTTAGCTAAATTATAAATTATTGATTGTGTGGACATTCCTTAAAAGAATAAATCTCCATTTTGTTATAAACCGATTATTGATTGTTTGGTCTCTTAATAGCAGATTAAATCCCCAGTCTAGTACTTATTGATTGTTTGATTTGTCTAGACATTTGTTAGTAGAAATAAATTACCATTCTGTTATAATTGAGTGAACTGTTTGAACATTTATTAGTAGGACAAATCACCATCTTGTTACTATGTATTGGTATATACCAGTTGAGTTGTAATTAACATGTTATTATCTGATTGGGATATGAATTGAATTTACATACACAATGACCTATGTAAATAATTGTGAAGTGACTTGGAATTCAAATTAGAATTAAATGGTAACTTAAATTGGTACCATTAGGATTGCCAAGCCTCCTATTGAATTATCTTAAAGTTATGGTTTTGAATTAACTTTAATTCTTCAATCAAATTTAGGTTCAGAGTTTATGAATAGTTTCCAAGTATTTAATTATTTAATAAAAGAATAATAATTTGTTTATAAAAGAGGTTTATTATATAAAAAGGTTTATTTAAAGTGATTTTAAAGGGATTTTTTGCAAATGCTTTTTTGTAAAAGAATTTCATTTAAGAAGATTTATAAAAGGAGTTTTAAAAATCAAAAATTGCCCAAATGCTATGGGAATATACTTATATGGCTGAGATAAGTACAAAAATGATTTCCAAGTATAAAGGGAATTAAGGGGTTTGGGAATAGTGTTTTTGAGAATTGATCAAGTTTTATTTAGTTATTTTAATTAATTAAAGATTAATTGATAAAGGCTTAGTTGATCCCATATGGAATTTGATCAATGTTTGACCGATTGTTTATTTGATAGTTAAATCCCCGACTATCAAATATGGACCAAAATATAACTCCAGAAATATCTAGGAGAAACACATGAGTTATAGGGCACAGTCATCTTCGATTATGTTGTAATGTGCATATGAATCTTGTTTTATTCTCCAAGGACAAATGATAGGGAGATCCGTCCACTTAAACTGTTAGGGGGTGATCCCTGCTTCTATATATCGTCCGAATATTTCCAAAAGAACTGAGGTTGAGTTTACCGGAACTATCAAATGTTGTTACGAAGAGACCGGGATCAGATAAATATAAATTATTCGAAAACCACTTTGATCCAACTCAAGTGTTTCGAACTAAAGATATCTTGAAGATGATTGAAGAAAGAGCTTTTGAAGTGCAAGGTCTACTTGCTACTAATTCCGAGGGTGATTCCAAAATAGATGTAGAAGAGGTTGTGCCTTCGGTTTTGTTCATTCCCGGAATGAACTTGTTTGGATGAATGTTTGCATTGCTTTTCTGCCTAGAGGGAAGTGTTAGCATTCCAAGATGATCTGCTAAGAAGAAGGTAAATCGTTACCTCAAGCCCCACAACTGGTAATGGCTAAAATAAGATAGATGCAGTCGGGCTATGTGGGTGGCTCCCATTAGGGCGTGTAATCACCTTTCTAGATTAGCCTATTATGGATTTGGATGTGCATGAGATATCACAATAAAGGTTGGGAATAATAGTGGTAATGATATATTCGGTACTATCGAAGTTCAAGGGTAGGCAGGTTATGTGTTGGTAGGGGTAGACCAAGTTCAACGTCTGACTTCGGTACATTTTATTTAGAGGTATGCAATTTCTGAAAGGTAGTCCTTTACCTTACCATTTGTTGGAACCCATTCTCCAATACATGCCTTAGGGTTTTGATTTTATAGCCTAGTATGTTGGAATTTAATAATGTAACAATTTCGGTTATGATTAATATGTATTTGTATCCTAAACATTATGATAATATCATAGGATTTTATATGAAAGTGTTTTGGTTATCATAAGGTAAAAACTTCTCCGTGTTTATGTGCAGCATGGTCTTACGAGATATTGATTTTAAAGAGTTTTTAAAGTAATAATTAGTTGTTTTGAGTTTACTCACATCAGACCCATGTTTGACCCAGAGTTTTCTTTTCTTTTCCTAAAACTCTTGGGTGCTCAAATTTGTATAGGCAGCCAAGTAGTTTAGGTTTCCACAGGTGCATTTTGGAGTAGCATGGAGCAGGAGGCTTCACCGATATCAATTATTATTTTTCCGCTATTATATATGTATATTGTATCGGTTAGGTAGGGACAGGCTGTTATAACTATCCTAGGGTAGAATCCGTATTAGTATAACTATGATTATCTTTTTGGAAATGACTTTATAAAGTAATATCTTGATCAATATATGTTATTCTATTATGTTGTGAGATTCTGTGATTGTTCTAGTTTCTTCTTATCTTGTATCTTCTTTCTTTCCTTTAACAGTCTGTTTTTTCGACACTTGGTTGTTCAGCACTTGAATACTGTATATGTTTTAGTGTTGACTTCCGAAGTACGAAAAGTCAGGTCATTACAACTGCAGCATCCGTAGCACTTGGTTTCGGGGCTCAAAAATGGGGATTGTTACACAACTCATCAAACTTAGTTGCATACTCCAAAACAGACATTTCTTCTTGCTCCAATTCCATAAATTTCCCGAGCAAAGTTGCTTAGCTATCTAAGACAAGAACCTTTCCTCAAACCTCTTTGTAAACTCAGCCTAAGTCAATTCCTCTGGGACTCCTACGGTTACACCGTTCCACCCGTACAAAGAAGCTCCTTGCAACTGGCTAAATGCCAACCTCCTCTTCTGCTCCTTCTTCATATCTAAATCAACAAAGATTCTCTTGCAGTGCAATAGCCAGCTCTCCACTTTAATAGCATCCTCGGTTCTAAGAAAAGGCTTTCCTCCAAGACTAGTATAATCCATGGTTCAGCTTGGTATAGTTATTGCCAAGTTGCACCACGAGATTAACTCCTCCTGCATTAGCAGCATTCCCTCCAACCAAACTAGTAGCAGCTCCATCTTGCATCATGTTGACAAAGAACAGATACATTACCCTTATATCCACTGGTGGGGTTCCGGCACTCATATTAGCATTTTCATTTTGATTAGCAATTGTCAATCGACCCTGGTTCCTTTTGATGTTGGGTCAAAAATTTCCATTAGTTGTGGCACTTCCTCCAACTAGATTCACGCGTCCATTTCATACTTCTATATCTTGCTTTCTCGTAATCTGCATACGAGCCTTAATAAGATATAGAAGAACGGTCTAAGAGAAAGGGGAGAATACATACTTATATATAGCAAATACAGGTATGTTACTATAGCATTATCCCATACTCTGAATTTATTCTCTTATTCATTGGATTATGTTTTCAAAAACTTTTAATCTTTTAATTTTTTTTACATAAACCTATACTCTGATACCAAGCAGTATCATGCCTCATTTTGAGGTCCGAAACTAAGCACTATGGATGCTGTAGTCATCCATACTGTTAATTTCTGGTGATAAAACACGGCTATGTCAATCATATTAATAATATTAGAAGCTTATGAATATGAAAATTTTGTAACACATTTCATTTCATAAATAAAATTTCATATTCCTTACATAATCCCATTCGATCCCACATTTAGAGAAAATATAATTATTACAAACTACTCCAAGAGGACATATGAAGATACGCCCTTGGTTGATCAGAGTGTAATACTTGACAGTTATAACTTCTGTTATTACATCCATTTAGACACAAAACAACATAGCGGAAAACAAAAGCTACTATTAGTAGCCAGCTTGCCTCTTGCACATCTTCGGAAGCTTATTCGTTTGACCAGGAAAACCTAAAAACCCTTGCTTTCGGCCTACTCAAATGAACGCCCAAGAGTTTAAGGGGAAAAACAAAAACTCCGTGTCAGACAAAAAGTCTGGTGTGAATAACAACTTGTCATCTTAAACCAAAAGGATATCAAGTGAGACCACGCCGCAAAGAAGAACGGGTTTTCCCCTCACTAGTATCTTAACCAATTATGTCAACTAAAATTCATGCACCTGCAACCACAATGGTTAGAACATAGTAAAATAATCATTTTCGGGCATGCAACATGGGTAAGTCCGACTAATCTGTCTTCATTGTGTTATACACTCCCTTACCCAACCCAAAATCATATAATGGATTACCCATCCTAATTTACTTGACCATCCATCTAAATATAAATGACTATGCTTCTAAATTTATTCTGAGTATCTATCTTATATTTATATGGACTATCCATCTTACGTTAAAACATTATATGGATTATCTATCGTAGGCCATATAGACTACCCATCGCACATACTTTATCTAGTTTAAAATTATGTCGACTATCTATCACACATAACATTTATCTTAAAATGATGTGGACTATCCACACACGTTTCATAGTTTTCCTAGGATGATTATGAACCCATCATGAACCATATAAAGACTACACATCTCTGGCATAATATGGACTATGCATCACACATCTCATAGTTTTCCTAGGATGACTACGAACCCATCAAATATAAATTTCCAATAAGAGTATAACATTATTCACCCAAGTGCCGAACCTATGTCTATTGATATCCCCAATTAGGTTGTCGAACAGTTAAACTTATGGCATCTTGAAAATAGTAAACATTGGTTGTTGAACTCATAAAACATATGCCATGTTAAGCCATTAATATAAAAATTTGAAATAGAAAGCTTATGGCATTCATGCCGTTAAAACAATATCAAACCTCTATCCAAGATTTGAAAACAAAATTATGATTTTATAAATTTTAAGGCTAAGCAGCTGAAATCATAAGGCTATCGATTTTCTTAAAACACAGGCTAACTCGACTTTGAAACATACTTTTAGTTTGCAAAAGAATACAAGACTTCTCGGCCTACAAAGCATCAGTTAAGAAATAAAAGAGTTATGACATCAAAGATGCATAACCTGGTTATCGAAAACAAGGAAAGCATGTGATGTCGAAGCTGACAAGCTACAAAATCAATTTCTCAAGTCGATGTCAATTTTTTACGGCATCAATGCTTTAAAAACTTTAATGTCTAAAATATGATTCTTCGGCTATTATGCTGCAAAACATAAGATGTCAGCAATGGAAAGTCACGACATCCGTACTTCAAAATCTTTAGGTCGAAATTATGGATTCCTAGAAACTAACGAGACAAGAAATTTCAAGTAAAATAGCAAGGGATGTCGTGCTTTAGAAAAACAAAGTAGTGCTTCGAAATCAGTATCGATACTCTTTACCCATGAGATGCCGCATTCCTCCCGTGATGGATCTCAGATATCACGAGGGATGCCGCATGTCATTGATGACATTACTGTAACAAACATTAAAATTGTTTTCTTCCCTTTTTAAACCAATTTCTTTTTACCTATTCCTTTCTCTTGTCAAAATATGATTGGTTACCACCAAAACTTTTTATTTCCTTTTTAGAATTAGTTGGAAATAAACTTTACCTTCTCAAAAACATTAGTAAACTAAATTAATTAATATCCTTAATTAATATTAATTTAAATGCATTTCTAGCATAATAAATTCATAGATCATGGTAACCACTTGGGAAAAGTCCTCAAAAATTAGAATTTTTATATTCTTTCTCCTGTAAAAATTTTAGGATCAAAATAGTTATTTAATTATTTTTAATAATTAAAACCTGAAATAACCGCTATTTCCTTCTTAGGAAATTTATAAAATATTCATATTAACTTCGAAATTTATGAAATTAAAAATTCATCTCCAAAATAATGTTTTACACAACATAGCAGAAAATCAATGTAATTGTAGATCAAAAACCTAGGTTTTACCTTTAAAATCCATCGTAATAATTCCATAAAATTTCCAAAAATCATTATTCTAGCCAAATAATGATCAAACATCCATAACATGGCAAAATATAAAGATCAATTCGAAAATTAGCCATAGCCGAGTTCAAACACAAATAGTAGAGATGCTTAATTATTATTCACCTTATATTGAATAGAAGATTGAGATTTCATGAAGATTGATTTCCTTTAAGTTTTTTCCCTTGAAACCCTTTACTTTCCCCTTCTTTCTTCTTGATTATGGCCGGCCTCTATATTTTCTTTTGATTGTTTTGTGTAACGACTCGCCTTTTTGATCCTCATAAGTCAACACCAATACATCCCGGTACTCACGTACCGAACATCCAAGTGCCAAAAAGATAAATTATTGGGATGAAAGAAGGAAAAGACAAAAGAGAATCTCACAAATATGACGAGTAACATATAATATACCAGTAATATTTACAAAAAGAAAGAATTTTACATACAATAAATCAGAACAAAACTACCCTATCTTTAGCCTGGATAGTTATAACAATATATCCTTAAAATTGCTAATAAATGCAACAGGAACAAACATCAGAAGATAAAATATGCGAATACGGCTTGGAGGATCCATCTCATCTCCTGAAGTTTCAAACGCCAAGCTAAATCTAAAAATATGCTCGGGCTGATCCGAGCGTTATAAGAAAATAACTTTCGGATCGGTCTAGTAAAACCAATGTGAGAAACACAATCAAATATATTCTTATATCCTATAAAACCTTTTAAAAATAAAAGGTATCTCGTAAGACCACACCGCACATAAACACTAATTTGCTTTTACCTAACGATAACCAAAACATTTTTTAGAAAATCTAGTGATATTATAAAAATGTCTAGGGGTTTAATGTAAATTATGAATATACCCGGAATGCTTGCGTCTCATGTTCCATCATAGTTAGGTAGAACTAAGTGCGTGCAGCATGTACTGGAGGTTGGATTTCCATCAATGACAAGGCCATTGGGTACCGTCTGCCATAGTACACCTCTAAAAAATATACCAAAGGCCTCACAAGGACTCCTTGTGAATCAGAATCGGCTACCCGTTTAACATGACAAGCCGAATTACACCATTCCTCGGGACTAGGTTCCAAAAATAATGTGCACCAGCCATGGACCCAGTTTGGCACGTATACCAAATCCATAAATATTGATTCTAGATCGAGGAATGACTGCTCCTACTGGTAGTAAACCAAATTGCTTTGAAGCATATCCCTTTTTTGTCATTTCCGGGTTGTGAGGCATGTGAGGTCACTATTCCCTCTTTTCTCTCTTAGAAAATCCCACTTGGAATGCTAACACCGCCTTCTAAGCAACAATGCAATGCCAACATTCATCCATACAAGTTGTTCAAGATATAAACAAACTGAAGACACTACTTCTACTACCCTCGGGATTAGTAGCATGTAGCCCTTGCACTTCAAAGAGCTTTGTATCGATTCCATCATCTTCAAGATGTCTTTCAATATGGCGCTTGAGTTGGGTTGAAGTTGTTTTCGGATAATTCATACATCCAATCACGGTCTCTTCGAATCAACATTCGATAATTTCCAGTAAACTTAAATCTAGGTCTTTCGGATCTAATCAAACAATACATAAAAGTGGAGATTACCTCCTATTAGTTTAAGTGGATAGATTTTCTTATCATCTGTCTTAGGAGAATAAAACGAGATTTATATGCATAGTACAGCATCATCGAAGATGACTCTTCTATATAATTCTCGTATTTCTCCTGGATATTCCAAAATTATATTTCGGCCAAGATTTTGATATTCAATTATTTAACTATCAAATAACAAGCAATCAATCATAGATTTAATTCCATATAGGACTCACTAAGCCTCTATAAATAAATCTTTCAGTTATTAACATATCTTTCAATTATTTGTTTCAAAATACCTTTACAAAATAAATATTCAAATTCTCCTTATACACTTTCCAATACTTGGAAAAGCATTCATATACTATTCTCAGCAGTATAAGCAATTTTCAAAACATTATATTTTCAATACTTAGGAAATATCCATATACTTATCTTAATGGTATAAATATATTAAAAAAACTTGAGGGAGATTTTCTCTTTCCCAAAATCATAATTAAATAGGCCAAAACAAATATTATTTATAATATTTCATACTATAAACCAAACCAACTATCCTTTGGCGTTAAGTATGAGAAGAATGTTTCCATACCACCATAATTTATAAGGATTAATTATTAAAATCAAATCTTAGTTCTCGAATAAAATTCCCTTTCTATACGCCCATTTCATACTTCAAATCCTTTTATAAATTTCCAAATTAATTTATAAAACTTCATTTATAAATCTCTTAAAATAATTTATAAACTCCTTATAGAACTCCTTTAACTACTATCATTTATAATCTCCTTTACAAAATATCATTTGTAAATCTCCTTAAAAAAATCATTTTTAATAAGTAAAATCCTTTTTATAAAACAATTTATCATTTATAAACACCTTTATTTGATTAATTAAGTACTTTTAAACATCATAAATAATTAATTAATTAACTTTAACACAACATTGATAAGATAAGTAATTAAATTTAAACACATCATTAATTAAATAATTAATTAACTTTAAACAAAATAAACACATTGATAATATAATTAAATAACTTAAAATGTCATTAATAATATAATTAAATAACTTTCTATAAAACATCATTTAAAAATGCTTAATCTCAAACTGTTATATAATTGAAGCTCATTTAAATCCATAACTTTACAAATTCGAAAAAGGGCTTAACAACCATAATGGTACTAAATCAAGTTATCATTTGATTCAATTTGACTTTTCAAGTTACATAACTAGTATTTACATAAGTAAGCATATATGTAAATAAAATCAATAATCAACCATCAACTATTAACACATCACTTTTCGAATATTAATTAACTAGTATATAATAAATGTTCAAATTAATATAATAAAAGAACGAGGATTTACTCTGCTAAACAGATGTCATCAATAATCTATTCCATTTAATTATAGCAGAACGGGGATTATTTTTGCTAAATAGATGTCAACTTTTTAGTATAACTTATCCAAATTTAGTTTGGCTACTTAATGGCACAGACGAAAAGGATCCCTTGTATTTAAACTATTCTTTGTAATAGAACGATGCTTTTAAACAAACCATTCCTTGGAAATAAAATAATTAAAAATAAACCTTTTTACTAATAATTAATTTTGTTTGAACTAGAAAATGGCACAAATAGCTAGAAGATTAGGTAGAGAATAAAAGGTGAGGAAATTTAAATGAAAACAAGTAGGGAAGAACATACAACAATTTATAGTGATTTGGGTAATCTTGGCCCATATCTACTAAGTGGTTTTATTGATTGTCTTGTTGATTACAAACATGAGTTCTTATGGATCGATATAAATCTGCTAGTGATTACAAGAAATTAGAGTAAGGGAAAGCAAGAACCAAAAAGATCCTTAGAAATGAGCCATGCCCCTCTATTTATAGACATAGGAAGACTAAAATCTCGCCTCTACGATCACATCTCGTTCCCATACCAAGACCGAGTCTCTTGGAGAAAATCGTGGCCAACTTAGCAAAATACGTGGATCGGTACCGATCCATAAGATGGAAAAAATGGTCGTCTTGAACTCTTTGTGTTGGCTAGATTTTTGATTAGCTTCGTGATTCCAAACTTGCTTGCACCATTACTAACTTGTTTCTAAGTTTGAATGATGGATCTATGGAAGAATGGAATTCCTGACTTTGAGTGCTCATGGAGATCGATAGAGAATTGCATTAGATTAACAAAACAACACTTGGAATAGGCTTCTAGCATTGAGTAGAGTAGGTAGGCGGAAGATGGGCACCATATGTTGAAGTAATACGGATCGGTATAGATCTAGGAGGTTGGATCGTTAAAAATCCACCACTTGGGTGGTCGTGATTCTTCTTCTCTTGTGATTGTTTCTATTTTCCCGTGACCTAATTTGTGCTTGTTTTCTGTACTTTTGGGCTACCTCACTGGGTTTCCTGCCTTGATAGTTTCCAAATTCGTTTCGTCTAGTCTATCCTAATGTTTCCTAGTCAAAAGGCTGGATAATACTTGTGCTCCAAAGTACATCTTGTTTCAACATGATGTGCTTTGAATCAAGACAAGTCGGGACAACCATGACGAACTCTACTCAATGCTTTGAATAGTCGTTATCCTTTCTATGAATCATTTCTATGAAAAGTTATGGCTATAGTCATCGATCGTGACGCTTTACCGGTATTTAGTTCTATAAACCCGAGATGCGCACTCACGATCTCTCATTCCAAGTTTAGTAATCCTAAAATAACTCATTTTCTGAATTTTCTAGGTTTGAATCTGATTTCTTTTGGTTTTAATTGCTGGATGTTGGAAAAGTTCACGTACACATACTCACGTGCATGCTCATGTAGGCATGTACGTTGGCTAATTCTATCATCCATTCAATATTCATCCATTCTTTTAGAGAAAAAAAGAGTTGGTACCGATCCAGGATTTGGGAGATAATCTCCCATTTCTTTTGCCTTAGAACTTAGCCTCACTAGGTTATATAACCCACACCTTTCACTTTTCCTCTTCACTTTTCCTCTTCACTTTTGCCTCACCGATCTGGGAACCTAAGCTTTTGCCATTAAAACTCCTTCAGCCTTAAATCAAACTTTGCCTTTAATCATTCCTAAGACCACCGCCGCCCATCTCTGCCTGAACCTGACATCGCTCGGCTCGTCGTGGTTAAACTCGCGCTATCCTCATGCACCCGATCGATTTCTCCACCGATCCAAGACTTAGGGCAATCACCTCTTAGCTTCGAAACTCAATAATCGCACCCATCCTTGACTTACATGAATAGTTAGGTGATGGTGATGGGTTTGGGCATGGGCGAACTTGGCATGGGCGGTTGTGATTTGGAATCGAAGGCAAGAGGAAGGAAGAGCGGAAAATTCTCCCAAGGAGTTGGATCGGTATAAATCCAACACTTGGGTGAATTTTGTGAAGTCTAATGTTCACAAATGAACCTTGCTTTGAGGATTGATGAGAATTTCTCCTTCTTAGTTCCAAAGAATTTCCAAAGCACGGCCGATAACATAATGCTCGTAGGGAAGGTCAACAATGACGGTCACTTTGGGTGATGTCCAAACTCCTAAAATAAACAGTTAAATAATATTGGGAATCTGAACTGCATAACATTGCTTGATACCACACTTGGCTTCAATTTAGCATAAGGGCATAACTTATAATTAATCTGATAATGATTATACGTTGAACAACTATAGAAATGGAGCATAGATGTTCCGAGCATCTTGCCACTCAAGCCGCAGGTCCATCTACTTTTGTAACGACCCATAATTTTCGATAATTAAATTTATTAATTAAACAAATTTTGGAATTTAATGTTGTGAAAAAATAAAAAAAATTGTGATTTATTAATAAGAAAAATAACTAGAATGAAATGTAATAATGTTAATGTATAGTAATGGATAACTACTTTAATGCAATTTCAATTAACTGAAATGATTGTAAATATAAAAGTGGTTATAAATTGTAAATAGTAAATAAACCAAATGTGTAATAAAAGAGAAATCGTACGTAATTAACTGAAATTGGTTAATATAGAATAATTAATCAGTATGTGAATTCATTTGCTTTTGTTTGTAAACAATAGACTTGGAAGTGTGTTTGAATTATTAATGAATAATAATTGCTTTAATTATCATTCTGTATTTAATCCATTTAAAATTAATTTGGAAATCAATTGCAATTAATCTACTTAAATGTGCAGTTAATATGAATTAAGATGGTATTTGTAGAAGATTGGTGTAACAAAATGTAAACAAATGCTAATTATATCCGTAAGATGATAATTGACTGAATAATAAGATGTAAATCGAAATAAATGAATTTATTTCAACTAAAATTGAACACTGCAAATTGTGCAATATTTAATATTGAATTGGATATGGAAATTTGTTTTAAAATATTATAAATGTCTAGGTAATCAAAAACGATAAAAATTGTATACTTTTAAATATAAATTTAAAAGGTGATTTAATTAATTTAATAATAATTTATTTAATTAACGTGAAAATAGCCATTTTGGCTGCTGTTTTTGATTTTGACGAAACCAGTTTTATCGGATTCGTAACAGTGAATCATTGTAGTATTTCAAGTTTCGTAGCGATCGGACTTGTCGTTTGATCGTGCGGGCTCAAAATGCGTAGAAATCAATTTGAAATAAGCTAATTTTAAAAGCTAACTTCTTCATACAGTGGAATTAGGATCCCGTTGAATTTAAAAATATTGAAAACATCTATTTTGACATATCGGATGACCTGCTTTCGTTTCGAAGACAGAACGGGCTTTTCGGGTCGTTATTGTCGTTTCAGACCAATTTGATATGTTATTCTTTCTTATCGGGCTTTGTTCATATAAATAGCTTTGTTTCTCAAACCCTAGCAGTCTTTCAATTTCCACTGTACGTACAATTTCATTTGTCTGTTCCTCCTTCTCAAATAGCAAAAACCCTAATTCCTAGATTCAATTGCAAATCAAAATCAAATCGAAAAATTAAAACTCCTCCAACTATGTCATATTATATATCATTGGAAAGCCCTCGACGAGCGCAACCTAAATCTATTGTTCGCTTTTGCAATCGGGTTTTGGTTTGTTCGGAATTGGCCAAAACATTCTCGGCCGTTCGTTTGATGGTTGATCAATGACGATGGATTGTCGATTCGAGGGTACAGTGTTATGGAGAGTGGCATGGGGAGTGCATATATGGTGTTCGCTAGGAAGATGGGTGGTTGGATCAACATGAATAATTCAATTAGGGTTGAAAACATTGGGCGGCTGCAAATATTGGGCGTCGATGGTGAGGTCTGGTCCGTCGTAGGTGGTCGAGGAGATGTGGGGAAGGTCGCGGCGACCTCTGGTGTGGCGGTGGCGTCTCGATCGATGGTAAATGAGGTAGTGTAACGACCCTGAATTTCCGACCCAATTTTAAAATTTTTAAAACCATTATTTTAATATAAAATGTGAAACTTACATACGATTTCAATTAACGTCCAAACTTTGTTTATAAATTGCGCCTAGATGGTTATAGATATGGGTAAAGTTTCGTCGAAAAATACCGCAGTAAATTTCGTTCGAGTTTTATTGCACATCAGTTCATTTAAACGTGAAAAAAATTTATCATCCGAACCTTAATATTTTTACATAGAAAAATCCTAAACCATCTTCTGACCAAGACGTCATTTTTCGTTTTTCAAAATTCGGACATCTTCAGCTCCGTCGATCTTATTCTTCTGCGTTTTTGCTGCATTCTCCGTAATAGAAAAATTCGAAATTTTATATTTTAATCATACCCCTGATATCTATATACCGTTGTGTCCGCCTCGTCGCGCTGATCAAAACGGTATATTTATTTGTGTCAATCGGAGTTCGGCGTTGAAAATTATAATTGGTTAACGAAGAGCAAACTGGTCCGTTACGCAGCACAAACCGGTACCCAACTGTCTCCCGCTCAGAATTCTAGGGGCCTTGACCATTCAGAAACCCAATAGCCATCACGTTTACCGAAGACATCATTTCTGTGACCTTGGAATCTGAACCCCTCTGTATTTATCTCTGCTACCCTCTCCCTTCATTTATTCCTCTACTGTCATTAATTACTCAGTTCATTTTACTCTAAAATCTCTGGTACGCACTGCTCTCTGCTTCCTTTCTTCTTCCCCCTTCATATTTCTTTTACTTTATTTTACTTCCAGCAAGGAACTCACAAAAACAAACTCATCCATGCACGTCCACCTACCACCCACTCCACTGCCATTCTCCGCTCCGCCTTTGCCAACAGCCTCCGCGACCACCACTGCTCCACCCGCATCCGCCTCCCCAAGCTCGCCTCCGCTATGCCACAGCCCACGTCCAATTGCCCACGACCAGACTCCGCCTCACCGGCCTGTCACCCACCCAGAACTCCACCTGCGCCTCATTCAAATCCCGAGGCCACCCCTTCACACCACGTTCACCAACACCCCAGCCCCGACGCCACCTTCCAGCAATCCCTCCGACACGCCTACCCCAATCTGATGTCCTCGCGTGAAGCCTCCACCCTACTCCGCCACGCCAGCCCCACCGCCGAGCGCCACCACCCACCTGCGCGTTCGCCGACCACTGCCCCACTACACCCACCTCGCCTGCAACCGCCACTCCGCCTGCCTCCTCCGCGCCCACTGCCCACAGCCCGCCTCGTCCGCCTCATCCATTGCCAGCCTCTACTGCCCACAGCCCGCCTCCGCCGCACCACCAGACCCCAGCCCACCGCCTGACCACAGCCGAAGCCTCCGTCGTGCAAAATCCGGAGTCCCGAAGCTCTGTTGTGTAGTTCATGCAGAGAAATTTTCTAAAAAAAAACTATTGCTTTATTTTATATATATTAATATGAATGTGTAATCTGTTATGTTGGTAACAATATATAGTTTCGAAATTTCCGATTGCTCATATACAGTCTGTTGCTTTGTGTTATAATCCAGCTCCTGCTATTGATCCGGAAGCATAAGCTATTTCCATCCCGCTTGTCGAATCTATCTTGCTTCGTTGTTTGGTATGGTTTATATATATATATTCAACCGGTATATATATTGCAATAAACAAATTATTGATTAATTATTTGTTTGATTGCAGTTTATGTTCGTTTTGCTTCGTGCTTGTTAGGGTCTATTTTATCTATTCGTCTTCGCGTTTCGTCATCTTCTCTAACCACGCAAGGTGAATATTTCATTCACGACTCAATCTATTATGCTATGTAAATCAAGTGATAGATGTTGTTAATATTAGTTTGGATGTTAAAATGGTTGATGTTAAAATTGTTCACATAAACTATAAATTGCTATACAAGTTAAAATTGGATATGGTTAGGATTTAAAATTTCTAAATTGACACCATGTATTGTCTAAAAGATTTAACATGATAAATTGTTATGTGATGTTGAATGAATGATTGATGTAGTAATTTGATAATAGACACCAAGTGGAAAACCATAATGTAATAATCTTTAGTCTGCATGAAATGATAGTGTGGACTCTAGGAATAATTATATTAATTTGCATAAATAACAAATGTAAGTTAATACGATTATTTCGGGATTATTTAAATAAATTGATAAATTGTTATGTATGGTTGCTATTGCTTGTTTATTTACTTTGACACCATCCCAGTTATCACACTGTAAGTTCCCTTTGCTATGCTTTTTTTTTTAATGATATTGGGTTGAAATGATAAATACCCAAATTGAACAACTTGGCCTAGGATAGATAATTAAAAATAAGAAACCCGATTGGTCAACAAAAATTATTTTGAAATTAGAATGTAAAGACCCGCAAATCCGTCTTCCGAAAACCCGACACTGCTACGTCCACTGTAGCAACTGCCGAACAATCGGGTGGCGGAAACGTGAACTTTAATGTTTAAAAGAAGAGGAAGAAGAAAGGATAGAAGAAAAAGAGAAGAAAGAGAGAATAGAGAAGAACAACAACACGGAAGAACAACAGAACAGAAACAGAAACAGAACAATATCAGAATCTCACATATCGCAGCGGAACAATATACAATAGATAATTACTAGTCTTTTAAAACAAAGAACTATATCAGTTTATACATACATCAATCAGAGTCAATATACAAAAATGGACAGTTATATAAACTTGTCCTCATACAGAATATACAGCGGAATAAATACTATCAGATACAAATACTACGTCTCGTCCTCCAGCTTATCTCCAAAGCTCCAGAATATCCAGAATATCCTGATAATCTAACTCTAGACTGCCCGTGTGGAAATTGGTGGGCACCCAGAGTTTAGAAGGGAACAATAAACTCCGAGTCAGTCATGGTGACTGGTGTGAGATCGTAAAACAGTTATTCTTCAAAATAAACAACAGGAAGATTTTAAAGTAAATTTCGCAATGCTTTTGGAAAATGAAACTAACATAAGACCTCCCACCACACACACAATGCAAACGCAGAATTGGAGGAGATTTCTTCTTATGATAGTCAAAGATGCTTACTACGCAAAAAATCAAATTCCTTTTGATATTATTATTAGTGCATAGTGTAGAAATCATTTCGAAAGTATAATATAAATCTTAGCCAGCATAGACATTCCGAACTATGCCTACTATAGCTACCATCCAAACAGTGGTGACTACCATAAGTGAATGGCAGGTTCTACAACTAAAACCGTACAAGTGTCGTATTGTTTCTTTGGATTTCCAACAAATGGTCAGGCTAAGGAACTTCCTATCCACGATGGGTACGTCCCTGGAATAGACGACCCGAGAACCTAACCGGATCTCTGCCAACACAAGGCCGGGTTACCTCTGCAAAAATAGGTAACTACTGACACGCGTATGCCATCCCCCGATCGTAACCGATCTTCCCGAGGATCCCCGATTCGCAACAAACCACATAGTAAAAATGCAGCAACCACATAGGTTAAGTATCTGGGCTCCATACCATGATACCACCTCTATCCAGAAGGAATGACATACACTAAGGGGTGCTACTCCCTAGAACCTTGCCGCATCCTTCCTGTTTTGACCATTTCCGGGGTGTGAGGCTCGACGAAGT
This sequence comes from Allium fistulosum, assembly GCA_030737815.1. Lineage (NCBI taxonomy): Eukaryota > Viridiplantae > Streptophyta > Magnoliopsida > Asparagales > Amaryllidaceae > Allium > Allium fistulosum. The sequence goes on along the minus strand of CM060902.1, from coordinate 366,981,697 downwards.
CTCATCCACAAAGCTACGCTTTCTACAAAGCCATGCTTCGGGTCAAACAAAATGATCAACCTATGATCACAAAGATATAAGATCAAACAAATGATCATATCACAAATGATCAAACACTGATCATTTCACAGCAACACTCAGTATGCCACGTTACCAAATTGGGAGTATATCGCTGATAAATTTCAACTACATAACCTCTGAGCTCGTACGTCTCAGAGAAGGGTGTTAAGCTAAGAGAATAAATTCTCCGCCACCAACAGAAATGTATTTGAAAGAAATCAGCTTTATATCTCAAATTGTAACGTCAGACACACAATCCATACAAGTCTGTTCCGGGATCGAACAGAACCGAAGGCACTTCTCACGAAGCCCTTGCATATCCGGATAAATTTCTAATCACGTCAGGACTTCCCGTCACTAAGGGTGATAAAACCTCTAAATCGGAGATCAGCCGATGTAGAGTAACTCGACGGTAATCCTTCCGTTTTCAAAAATATCCGGTCTTCAACACCGGTCTTCGAATGCAATTCATAACGACGTATCACATATTCGGGGTGGGTTATACGACCCCATGGTCCTTTCCCGGCTAACCCGAATAGTGAGCGATTATTCAAAAATAAGTGTGGCATTCAAATTCATCCAATTCACAACAAATACCTATCTAAAGGTAATTATTGATAGTCGGTTATTTAACTATCAATAAAGATGCGCAACATCATCAGATTCCAAATAATTTTCCAAATTATTTATTTCCAAAATATCTTTACTAGATATAAAATTTCCACACTTCAAAAATAAATCAATATTTATTTTTAAGCAACTTCTCTTTCTTTTATAAATTCCATATTGAATTTATATTTTCGAATATCTACTGATATTCGATTTTCAAATCGATTTCAAATATTCAATTTCATTTTATCTTTACAAAGATAAATTCTAAAACGTTTCATTTCATCTTGGAAAAGCATTTCCATACTTATTTTAAAATAAGTAATTCACAAATCTATTTATTTTCAACATTTGAAAATATTTGATATACTTAAATCAAATTAAGTATATATTTCGTTCTTTAAGGAAACCATTTACTATAACAACATTTATTTGAGTCAAAACGAATGTTACGTAGAACATCGTTACGACGACCCAAAATCACTAGTATAGGGATTCGGATTTTGATAGATATATGTAAATCCCAATATTACATCAAAACATTTCCTTTCGAAAATCATTTACTATAACAACAGTGTTATAGTCCATCATTTCCTTATTTCTCGAAAACGTCTATTTCAACAAGAACTGTGGAAATCTATGCTTTCGATTCATAATACATTTTAAAACATCTTTAAAATGTTTAACTTCATTTTTAATATCACTTCTTCAAAAATAAATCCATTTATTTAATAATATATTCACTGTCCAAAATCGTGAATATAATTCACTTAACCTAATTTCAATCATTTCTACACATTTTTATCTCAATAAAAATTCGCTATCCAAAATCGCGAATATATCTTCTTTAAAAATCTTCTATATTTAATTTCTCAAATTCAACTGATTTTGAATTTATAAACACGTTTATAAATTCTATTTCTATTTTAATAACAACTTCGACTTATAAATTTTCTTTTATATACTTCTATAATTTACTTATCAAGATAAGTGATTTCGGATTTATAAACAACGTTTATAAATCGCTTTTATACTTTATAACAATTTCAACTTATAAAATCATTTCATTTAGCAATTTCTATTCATATCTCATCTAAGTGTAAAAGTCAAATTTATAAGTAAATTTCTTATAAGTCCTTTATTCTACGGTATCTATTCACTTTATAACTTCACGTTATAAATCTATTTATTTCATTCACTTATACTTCTTTTTAACACTTATAAAAAAAATTCGTTTTATAAGTCCAATATTTTGATTTATAAATTATCAAATTTATAAACCTTTTTATACAAATCATTTATAGTTATTCAAAAATCCCACTTAACCCATTTTATAAATAAATCAACTATTTATTTCAAAAATCACACTTTGGTTAAATTTCACCAAAAATCTTAACTTTTATAACTTTAAGATTTTAAACGTTTATTCATTTGAAATAAATCAATTCAAAAATTCAATAAAACGTCTATTTTCAAAAATCACTTTAAAATCCTTTTAAAGTAAAGATCGTTATTTTTAAATTCCAAAACTTGAATCCGATGATGCTACAGCACCAATTGGTCAATCACAACAACAAACATCATATATCAATATGATAACAGAATATACATCAATATCTGTAAATAAATAAATACTGTTGAGGAATCCAGTTGGATCCCTCCAACCTGTTTCCCTGCATCCAAAGACGTTAGCACAATACCAATTCCACTTCGAGGTGGAATATCGCGGTATATGGGTTTTATAAAAATATCCGCTTACTAACGGCGCAATAGGGTCTCATCCGCTATACGAGGCGGGAAATCAATCAATCCAATATATACATATGTCAATATGTATATATTGCTATATATATAGATATATCCTATTATATCTAATATCACATCCAATAGCAATCAAATCAATCAATAAATAACTGAAAATTCCACTTTCAGTTTGAGTGAGAAAAATCTCACCTTAGCTTTTATTTTGCATCCATTTTCATTTCAGTTTTGTTTTCTCGATTTTTAACCTGGTATAAACAATTAATACAATCTATTAATATTCGAGATAATCGAATAACCAATTTTCGTTTGGTAATTTTAATCATCCAATGATTTTGTTTTAACCCAATTTCTTTTAACTAAGAATTAAATTTATTTAACTAAACCTTTTAATTTCAAACTAACTTTCCTTTTTCTTTAAACCAAAATCTCATCTTCATAAATATTCCAAACATTTTGCTTATATAAATTTGTTTTAAACCTTATATATCATTATACAATTTACTAAAATTCGAAATAGATCGAACATTTAAATTCTTCGTCAATGATTTAATTAATTTAAAATAAATTTAACTATCGATTTAGTCCTAAACAAATGATTTCATTTCAAACCCATTTCTTTTAAATTCCCTTTGAAAATTATATTCCCATACATTAAATAAAACCAAATTTCAATATTTATTCTACTTCGGAAATACATTATTATTTTTTTAAAATTGACTAGTTGATTTAAATTATTAAACTAATAATCTATCTCCATATTTCTCATAATCCTATACGTATATATATATATACCTTTAGATTTCAAAACAATTATGGTTTAAAAATTTATATATATACTTACTGGAACTCAACGGTATTTTTTTTCTTTTCAAAATAAAATTCAATACCTTACTGCTTCAACATCGTGATCCCCTACGGCCTTCAATCGATTGCCATTCACGAGACCCTAAATCGACGAACTCTCGCGACCTGACCACCCTCGCCAATCCCCAATCGCGAGCTCCAATTATCGCGAGCCTCTGCCGAGCTCGAGACCCAAGCTTGCTTCGACTTCACATTGTCGCCGTCGCGACATCCAACACTCCTAAATCGACGAGCCACCATCTTCGCGAGACCCCTACTCCACCTTCACGCGGTTCGAGCCGCCGCCTGCTTCCCACGCGATCGCGAATCCAATCGCGAGTCTCCACGTCGCCCAGTCGACCCCACGCATGCTCGCGACCCCTTGCTCGAGTTTCCCCAAAGCCATTGCGAACTCTAGAACTCGAGCGACGATTAGCTGAGGAATGAAGTCGCGATTTAAATTTAAAGTGGACGGCCATTTATTTTGTCTTGCTTTTGAATCGAACAGAAGAGAAAAACGAAGCTTCGATTTTTATTTTAAATCTGAAGAGGATTGCGTGATTTTCGAACTGAGAATGAGGGGTGGAGGAATACGTGATTTTAGATTGAGGAAGAAGGCTCGGCATCTTTTTCTTTCGATTTGAACTTGAACGAGAAAATGATGAACGGGACATTTAAAATTAAATGAGGCATGCCCTGCACGATTTTATTTCGTGATCTCTGGCGTGTTTTCAGGCTGAAACTAAGGGAAGACGACGTGCTCACATTTGACCAGTTTTAAAATTTTGAAATTTAAATTGAACTCGATTAAATTTCAATGCGTTTGCGTGTCGTACGATCACACGGCAACTCCGTTCAATACGAAATTTGAAATCCGGTAATAATTCAATATTACGGATCCAATGGAACTGGTTTCATCGAATTCCGAGACTGTTTGAAAAATGACTATTTTATAAATATCGGTTCGAACGATATAATTTCAAAACTGAACAAATCAACTTCAAATTCGATTCTGAAGCTTCTATTATCTTCAGTATCATCTATATGAATTTTACAAACTTTTGAAATATTTTTCTTCAGCTTATGATTGAAGATTCAAATTTTATTCAACTTATAATTGATTAAATTTTATAATTTAATCGTCAGTTTCAAAGTTATATTCGAGATACAAATTAAATTATCGTTCAAATATTTAAAATAAATTAATTATTCTCAATTTAATTTGTTCAAAATTTTGGGTCGTTACATAGAATCTGTTTGAAATTAAGGAATGAACTTAACAATTTGTTTGGAAATTCAGTAATGAACTTAATGGATTTAATTGAAATAACTTAATGGATTAAATTGAAATGAAGTAATGGATTTAATTGAAATGGATTAATAAATCTATTTAATTAAATAAGATGAATTGACAAATTTAATTGAAATGAGATTTAGAAACAAGAAAATTTTAGAATTTAATAATTTACAATTTTATTAGATTTGTTAGTTTAGATTTAAACTCGGTTCAATCAAATAAGTTAGGAACTTGTTATAATTTAATTTGAGATTAAGTAAAATTTGACTTAAGAGCAATACAAAACTAACTAAAGGTTTTATGGATTTAATTTAGTGATAATAAAAATCTAAAATGATTTTATATTTAATGAATTAATTAAATTCGGACATTGTAAACGGAATATGGTTTGAGTTGATTGTAACTCGGAAATAACTTATTTGTGATATATAGATCATGGAACCAAATAAATGGAAATGGATTTCTTTAAATAGAATTTAATTGAATTCGGTAAATAAATCAAATGAAGTTTTGGGAAAAGGGAATTTAGTTAATGAAACTGATTTAATCAAATTTATGATTATATTTAATGTAACGATGAATGTAAATATGAATTGAAATGAATAGAATTTGATTTGATGATTTGAACTAAATTGACCATTTAATTGAATTTATTGATTAGTAACTAAAATTTCACTTGGAAATATGATTTAGATTTCTGAAATAAATTTAATCGTGAAAATGCCAAAATTTTGAAAGTCAAATTTGCAACTTGACTTTTGGACTTTGTTTTTTTAAACTTTAACTTAAATGACCATCGGATTTAAAATACGTAGTTATTAAAGAGACCGGGATCGGATATGGACATACTCTCTGTCGATACCGAAAACCACTTTAATAACTAGTATATGCGGAGTGTTGATCCAGAACGAAGTGGATGGTTTGGTGAACGAGTTGACTGAAGAAAGAGAACGATATTGGATGACCCCTGACATGAATAAAACAGGAGCCGCGCCGGGCCATTGAGGATCGCCACCTCTAGCGGACACACTTCTTCGATACCATATCTATTACTTTTGTGATTCGATTTGGGTGCACCACTTGATTTGGGAGTGTTGTTCGCGATGTTGAGGTAGCTGCTGGCTATGCTCAACATCAGTCCGGATCACGCAACTACTAGTATCCTAGTTGGTATCGCCTCATGTACCTTCTCATACTGATTATCCTATTCGCGACCACTACGTTTTGGTTTGTACCTTTAGTATATGGATTGCCCTCTGGTGACTTCCGGTTTGGGGAAACTACGGTCTTGTATATGCTCTTGGGAATAAAAAATGTGTTAAGGGGGATTATGGTAACGCCTTAACACTAATTTAATATCGTACTTTACTGATTAGACATTATCTACATATCGTATTCTATTGTATATATAGATAGTTTATCGGATCCTTAGATGTTATTTTATTCATCTTTAAGTTATGGATTTTTCCCTTGCACTTGATTTTCTTTTTATAAGATTTTGCGTCCTGACTCGAGTGTTTCTTTTTGTATATGCTTGGGTCAGTCTGAAGCTATCCAGTTTGCTGATCAAGGTTGGTTGAAGATGCCGAAGGCTTAGCATTTATCTTTATTAGTCTATTTCTATTCCTGTATTGATGTCCTAGTCTGTTGGACATTTATGTATTTTCTTTTAGTCACTTTATGTTAAGACATTGTTGTATTTTATGTAGTAGCTTCATGAACTGCTATTATGACGATGTATTTTCCGCTGCATTATTCTGTGACTGTTCTGTGTCTGTGATGTTGTATTGATTCTCATTTACATTTATGTATTTATAATCCCATAATGATTCGTGTTTTGTATTATTTAAGTTGACATGTGTGGATTATTGTCAATTTAAATGGTCCAAATATACGGGTTGTTACAGTTGGTATCAGAGCTTCGGTTTCCCTAAAAACCTTAGTTTGGGATTATATAAACACTCATTAGAGATAGGGTAGTAATACCCTAGAATGAGGAGAATCAATTCAAAATCCATATCCTTTCAATTCAAACTCCTTATTGATTCGTTGATTAGACTTACCTTAAAATTCTATGATTTTCTATCCTTGGTTCTAAAAATCTCTTTTGGTATTTCAGGATGGGTACTAGAAGAAACAATAGGGGAGGAAGGGGCCATGGTCCTGCTCAGGCTGCACCTGCCGTACCAGCTCTAGTCAAATTCACCACTCTTAGTAAGGAGTATACATAGCTTGGAGGTATTAAGTTTTCTGGATCCGAGAACATTATCGAGGCTCAGCAATGGCTTAAAGAAGATATTTTCTAGTCTGGAGATCACTGACGCTCAGAAGCGTCAGCTTGCTGCCTGGCAACTTCAGGATGCCGCACAAGATTGGTGGGAATCAGTTACTTCTCGTATCGAGGAGAACACCATCACTTGGGCCCAGTTTAGGTATAAAATTATTTGGATTTCGTAGTCTAAATTCTTATTTTAATCTTTGGAATGTTATTCATCTAGTCTATCTTTTGATTAGGGATACTTTCTCGGCACAATGGATGCCAGCTGCTGGGAAAACCCAACTTTATAGAGCTTTTATGGATCTTAAGCAAGGCAGTATGACTTTTTTGGAGTATGAGAGGAAATTCAACGAACTCTCCAAGTTCGACCCGGGATTGATTGATACACCCCTTCTAAAGAACGAGAAGTTCATTTTGGGAGCAAGACCAGAGTATTATGACTTGCTTACTGGCCACACCCACTGCACCTTCACAGAGCTTGTTGACTATGCTCTTAGATATGAGGCGAAGCCTAAGGGACCTACTGCCAAGGCCACTCCTACTCAGCCCTCCTCTAGCCAGCCCGGAAAGAGGAAGATGAACTTTGATCAACAAAAGAATGCTTGGAAGAAGACTACTGGATTGGGATACGCCCAGAAAAGCCCAATCGACCTTGCTAATATAACTTGCATAAAATGCGATAAGAAGGGCCATTATGCTAATAGTTGTCCATCTATCGGAGCTGCTGTCCCCCCACCTTCTATGACTAGGAGAGATTTATGCCATGTCTGCCTCCAGCCAGGACATTTCAGGAAAGACTGCCTAATGCAAAAGAGAGGCACACCATTTGGAGTATTTGCTATCACCACTCCTACACCACCACCCGCCCAGGATGACCAAGGTACTTTACGGTGTACTTTTTCATTACATGATTTACCTATTAGAGTATTATTCGACACTGGCGCTTCCTATAGCTTCATATCTATTGATCTTTGTAATAAGCTCAAATTAGAACCTACTCTTGCTACTACTTTCTTATGCGTCTCCAAACCTATTGGAGGACTTGCCAACCTCAGTAGAATTTGTAAAGAGGTTGTGCTCTTGTATGGAAGATATCGATTCACTTGGGATTTTTATGCGCTTGGCTTTGTAGCATTCGACATCTTATTGGGTGCTGATTGGTTAAGGAAATTCGATGCTGTTATTTCTTGCAAAGCTCATTCTGTTTCTCTAGTCAGTGACAAGGGTTTACCACTTGTCATTGAATGTAAATCACCTCAGAAATATGTCGGAAGCTTCATATTCTCTCTTGATGCTCACCCGGATGATCTTGGCTCCACTCCTATTGTTCAGCAATTTCCCGATGTATTTGGAGAGGTCAACTCTCTATCGCCTAAATGGGAAATCGATTTCCGCATTGATCTTATTCCTGGAGCTACTCTCGTAGTTCTCCCACACCGAAGGATGGCCCATAAAGAAAAGACTGAACTAAAAACTCAAATTGATGATCTATTTGCTAAGGGTTTGATTAGGAGAATTTGTTCTGAATGGGGAGCCGCAGTTGTATTTTTCACCAAATCAAATGGATCTCTTTGCATGTGTGTTGATTACAGAGAACTAAACAAACGCACTCTCAAGAATCGTTATCCGATGCCTCGCATCAACGATTTATTCGATCAGCTCCATGGAGCTAAAGTCTTCTCACAACTTGATCTAGCCACTGGGTTCCACCAACTCAGAGTAGCAGAAGATAGTATCCATAAGACAGCTTTCCATACTGAGAATGGATTCTATGAATGGTTGGTTATGCCATTCGGTTTGACCAACGCCCCTGCTTATTTCGTCGACTTGATGAATCGAGTCTTCCGTGATGTCCTTAATAAGTTTGTACTGGTTTTCATTGATGATATTCTCGTCTTCTCCAAGGATGAGAAAGAGCATGAGACACATCTTGCTTATGTTCTGGAAACTCTTCAAAATCATCAGCTAAATGCCAAGTTCTCTAAATGCCACTTCTGGCAAGACGAAGTGAGATTCCTGGGCCATATAGTTTCTGAAAATGGGATTTCGGTCGATCCAGCTAAGATCGCCGTAATCAATGTAAGTTCTATCCTATTCGTTATTTCTATTCAATCCCTCTTATTCCTTTCTAATTTGAAATTTATCTACAGGATTGGGAGACTCCCAAAGCTCCTATTGATATCCGTAGCTTCTTGGGCTTGGCCGATTACTATCGCAGATTTATTAAGCACTTTGCCCGGATTTCTGCCCCACTTACTGCTTTAACTCGAAAGGATGTCAAGTTTATTTGAAGTAAGAAGTGCGAATCAGCTTTTAATGAGTTGAAGCGTAAGATAACTTCAGCCTCAGTTCTTGCGGTAATAGACGGGAGTGAAGGATTAACTGTCTATACCGATGCTTGTCGAGAAGGTTTAGGCGCTGTCTTGATGCAAAATGGTAAGGTTGTTGCTTATGTTGGCCGTCAGTTGAAGATCCATGAAGTAAACTATGCAACTCATGATCTAGAGCTTCTTGCAGTTGTATTTGCTTTGAAACTATGGAGGCATCATCTTTTGGGAACAAAATTTGAATTATTCACTGATCATAAGTCCTTGAGATATATCTTTTCTCAGAAGGATTTGAACTAGAGACAAGTCCGATGGCTCGAATTTTTAGCTGCATATGATCTCGACATCACTTATACTCTTGGGAAGGCAAATGTCATAGCAGATGCTTTGAGCCGCAGCAAAGCATTCTCTTGCTGTAATCTTGTTGAAGGCATGTTATTTCATCTTGTCATCTCTCCATCTCTTATGGATCGCATCAAAGCTAAGCAATATGAGGACACCTTGCTCTATCGCATGAAGGAGTTAGTTCTTGGTAGAGTTGGAAATGCTGACAGTAAAGTGGGAGCACAGATAGATAGTAATGGAGTTCTGAGGATTGACAGCCGTATTTGTGTTCCAAATATCGATGGATTGAGACAAGAAGTGCTTAGAGAAAACCATCAGTCATCACTTTCATTTCATCCTGGTGTCACTAAGATGTACCGAAATATGAAGCGTTTATATTGGTGGAGTGGGATGAAGAGAGATATTTCTGTATATGTCAGTAGATGCACCACTTGCCAACAAGTCAAGGCCGATCACCGAAAGACGGCAGGATTACTTCAACCCCTAGAGATTCCGTGTTGGAAATGGGATCAGATTTCTATGGACTTCATTGATGGATTACCGAGGACCAGAAAAGGTAACGAGAGTATTTGGGTGATTGTTGATAGGTTGACCAAATCTGCTCACTTTATTCCTGTTAAGACCACTCGTACTGCTTCGAGTTTGGCCGAGACTTATATGAGAGAGATTGTTAGACTTCATGGAGTTCCATCTAGTATTGTGTGCGACAGAGATCCCTTATTCACTAGTAAATTCTGGAAGGCATTTCAGGACGTCTTGGGCACTAAACTGAATTTGAGCACAGCTTATCATCCTCAGACATATGGCCAAACTGAGAGGGTAAATCAGATTTTGGAAGATCTGCTCCAAGCTTGCATTATTGATTTCAGTGGATCTTAGGAAGACCATCTCCATTTGGTTGAATTCACTTATAATAACAGTTATCAGGTATGTCAAAATTTTCAATTTGAACAAGAAAATTTGAATTGGAATTTAACCACCTTTATATTCAGGCAAGTATCGATATGGCACCGTTCGAAGCTTTATATGGATGACCATGCAAATCGCCAGCTTGTTGGATTGAGCCTGGTGATCGATTGGTTCTTGGCCCAGATATAATTATGGAAGCATCCGAGAAGGTTAATGAGATCAGAAGGAAGATGAAGACAGCATAAGATAGGCAGAAGAGCTATGCAGATAGGTGTAGAAGGAATTTGGAATTCCAGGTTGGGGATGAGGTATTCCTTAAGGTATCACCTTTGAAGAATGTTATTTGATTTGGTCGTAGAGGGAAGCTCGCTCCTAGATTTGTTGGACCATTCACTATCACTGAGAGAATCAGTACACTAGCCTACAGAGTTGCACTGCCGGAGAAATTTGAGGGCGTGCACAACGTATTCCATGTTTCACATATTCGGAAGGTTGTACATGATCCATCCATGACCATTCCTATTGCTCAGTTAGATGAGGTTGATATTGAGCCGGATTTGACTATAGAGAGAAGACCACTTCGTATTATTGATAGGGATACGAAGCAGTTTAGAAGGAAGTCTGTAAATCTCGTCAAAGTCCAGTGGAAAGCAGATGAGCGAGATTGCACATGGGAAACTAAGGATAGTATCCGGGATTCAAACCCCGAATTACCGATTTTAGGTATTAATCTAATTTTCTTGAAATCTATTTTGACTTATCTACATACTTCATTCTTACTTCACCGTCTCATTTCTTTTCGAGGAAGAAAAGTTTTGAGTGGGGGAGAATGTAACGACCCTGAATTTCCGACCCAATTTTAAAAATTTTAAAACCATTATTTTAATATAAAATGTGAAACTTACATACGATTTCAATTAACGTCCAAACTTGGTTTATAAATTGCGCCTAGATGGTTATAGATATGGGTAAAGTTTCGTCGAAAAATACCGCAGTAAATTTCGTTTGCGTTTTATTGCACATTAGTTCATTTAAACGTGAAAAAAATTTATCATCCGAACCTGAATATTTTTACATAGAAAAATCCTAAACCATCTTCTGACCAAGACATCATTTTTTGTTTTTCAAAATTCGGACATCTTCAGCTTCGTCGATCTTATTCTTCTGCGTTTTTGCTGCATTCTTCGTAATAGAAAAATTCGAAATTTTATAATTTAATCATACCCCTGATATCTATATACCGTTGTGTCCGCCTCATCGCGCTGATCAAAACGGTATATTTATTTGTGTCAATCGGAGTTCGGCGTTGAAAATTATAATTGGTTAACGAAGAGCAAACTGGTCCGTTACGCAACACAAACCGGTACCCAACTGTCTCCCGCTCAGAATTCTAGGGGCCTTGACCATTCAAAAACCCAATAGCCATCACGTTTACCGAAGACATAATTTCTGTGACCTTGGACTCTGAACCTCTTTGTATTTATCTCTGCTACCCTCTCCCTTCATTTATTCCTCTGCTGTCATTAATTACTCAGTTCATTTTACTCTAAAATCTCTGGTACGTACTGCTCTCTGCTTCCTTTCTTCTTCCCCCTTCATATTTCTTTTACTTTATTTTACTTCTAGCAAGGAACTCACAAAAACAAACTCCTCCATGCACGTCCACCTACCATCCACTCCACTGCCATTCTCCGCTACGCCTTTGCCAACAGCCTCCGCGACCACCACTGCTCCACCTACACCCGCCTCCCTAAGCTCGCCTGCTCCTCAGCTTGCCTCCGCCACGCCACAGCCCGCGTCCCACTGCCCACGACCAGACTCTGCCTCACCGGCCTGTCACCCACCCAGAACTTTGCCTGCGCCTCATTAAAATCCCGAGGCCACCCCTTCACACCACGTTCACCAACACCCCAGCCCCGACGCCACCTTCTAGCGATCCCTCCGACACGCCTACCCCAATCTGATGTCCTCGCATGAAGCCTCCACCCTACTCCGCCACGCCAGCCCCACCGCTGAGCGCCACCACCCACCTGCGCATTCGCCGACCACTGCCCCACTACACCCACCTCGCCAGCAACCGCAACTCCGCCTGCCTCCTCCGCGCCCACAGCCCGCCTCGTCCGCCTCATCCATTGCCAGCCTCCACTGCCCACAGCCCCCTCCGCCGCACCACCAGACCCCAGCCCACCGCTTGACCACAGCCGAAGCCTCCGTCGTGCAAAATCCGGAGTCCCGAAGCTCTGTTGTGTAGTTCATGCAGAGAAATTTTCTAAAAAAAAAACTATTGCTTTATTTTATATATATTAATATGAATGTGTAATCTGTTATGTTGGTAACAGTATATAGTTTCGAAATTTCCAGTTGCTCACATACGGTCTGTTGCTTTGTGTTTTAATCCAGCTCCTGCTATTGATCCGGAAGCATAAGCTATTTCCATCCCGCTTGTCGAATCTATCTTGCTTCGTTGTTTGGTATGGTTTATATATATATTCAACCGGAATATATATTGCAATAAACAAATTATTGATTAATTATTTGTTTGATTGCAGTTTATGTTCGTTTTGCTTCGTGCTTGTTAGGGTCTATTTTATCTATTCGTCTTCGCGTTTCGTCATCTTCTCTAACCACGCAAGGTGAATATTTCATTCACGACTCAATCTATTATGCTATGGAAATCTGTTTGAAATTAAGGAATGAACTTAACAATTTGTTTGGAAATTCAGTAATGAACTTAATGGATTTAATTGAAATAACTTAATGGATTAAATTGAAATGAAGTAATGGATTTAATTGAAATGGATTAATAAATCTATTTAATTAAATAAGATGAATTGACAAATTTAATTGAAATGAGATTTAGAAACAAGAAAATTTTAGAATTTAATAATTTACAATTTTATTAGATTTGTTAGTTTAGATTTAAACTCGGTTCAATCAAATAAGTTAGGAACTTGTTATAATTTAATTTGAGATTAAGTAAAATTTGACTTAAGAGCAATACAAAACTAACTAAAGGTTTTATGGATTTAATTTAGTGATAATAAAAATCTAAAATGATTTTATATTTAATGAATTAATTAAATTCGGACATTGTAAACGGAATATGGTTTGAGTTGATTGTAACTCGGAAATAACTTATTTGTGATATATAGATCATGGAACCAAATAAATGGAAATGGATTTCTTTAAATAGAATTTAATTGAATTCGGTAAATAAATCAAATGAAGTTTTGGGAAAAGGGAATTTAGTGAATGAAATTGATTTAATCAAATTTATGATTATATTTAATGTAACGATGAATGTAAATATGAATTGAAATGAATAGAATTTGATTTGATGATTTGAACTAAATTGACCATTTAATTGAATTTATTGATTAATAACTAAAATTTCACTTGGAAATATGATTTAGGTTTCTGAAATAAATTTAATCGTGAAAATGCCAAAATTTTGAAAGTCAAATTTGCAACTTGACTTTTGGACTTTGTTTGTTTAAACTTTAACTTAAATGACCATCGGATTTAAAATACGTAGTTATTAAAGAGACCAGAATCGGATATGGACATACTCTCTATCGATACCGAAAACCACTTTAATAACTAGTATACGCGGAGTGTTGATCCAGAATGAAGTGGATGGTTTGGTGAATGAGTTGACTGAAGAAAGAGAATGATATTGGATGACCCCTGACATGACTAAAACAGGAGCCGCGCCGGGCCATTGAGGATCGCCACCTCTAGCGGACACACTTCTTCGATACCATATCTATTACTTTTGTGATTCGATTTGGGTGCACCCCTTGATTTGGGAGTGTTGTTCGCGATGTTGAGGTAGCTGCTGGCTATGCTCAACATCAGTCCAGATCACGCAACTACTAGTATCCTAGTTGGTATCGCCTCATGTACCTTGTCATACTGATTATCCTATTCGCGACCACTACGTTTTGGTTTGTACCTTTAGTATATGGATTGCCCTCTGGTGACTTCCGGTTTGGGGAAACTATGGTCTTGTATATGCTCTTGGGAATAAAAAATGTGTTAAGGGGGATTATGGTAACGCCTTAACACTAATTTAATATCGTACTTTACTGATTAGACATTATCTACATATCGTATTCTATTGTATATATAGATAGTTTATCGGATCCTTAGATGTTATTTTATTCATCTTTAAGTTATGGATTTTTCCCTTGCACTTGATTTTCTTGTATAAGATTTTGAGTCCTGACTCGAGTGTTTCTTTTTGTATATGCTCGGGTCAGTCTGAAGCTATCTAGTTTGCTGATCAAGGTTGGTTGAAGATGTCGAAGGCTTAGCATTTATCTTTATTAGTCTATTTCTATTCCTGTATTGATGTCCTAGTCTGTTGGACATTTATGTATTGGCGGCTGATGTTAGCTGGGTAGTTGATCGTGCCTAGGGTTCTGGAAGATATAGATATGAAGGTGACGTGTACTGTAATTTTTATTATTTATTTATTTTATATTTTTGAATTGTATAACTTCTAATCATTATAACTTTTACGTACGAGGTCGGATTTACGTGCGGTTTGTTCCGCTGCGATCGTATCAAAATTCCAAACATTATGGAACTAGTTTAGATGAATTCTAAGACTATTTAATTTTGGGTCTTTAATTGGATTTTAAATCGATTTGAAATCAAATGTGAGTGTTTTAAGACTACTAGATTGTCTTATGTTAGTTAAATTAAGTTTATAATGTGATTAGAAGTTGATTAATTGCTGTTTGGTGTATTTGAATTGTCATTCCAGTTAAATCTGACTTTTATTGAATTTAATTGCCATTTAATTTAACATTGAAGTTTAAATTGCATGTTAAAGACCTGTTAATGATAATCAGTTAATTGTTGTTGTTTATTGGTAGATTTGAATGGTGATTGTGATGGATGTTTGATTGTTGATATTGGATGAATGGATGTTACATTTCTATTATTATAACACTGCAAGTTCACTTAGTTATTGCTAGGAAAATCATTGTGGGTTGAAATGGTACATACCCGAACGATCTATAGATTAGGGAAAAATCATTATGGATTGAAATGATAAACTCGAGCGATTTTATGGATTTTGAATTTTAATTCGAGATTGCGGGTTGAAATGATATATACCCGTAAATTTAAGTTTATTGTGGATTGAAATGATATATGTCCGTATTACTTGACCATAGGGTAGAAAATTATATACGGACGTCGGATTGGTTAAATTAAATGATTTTTAAATTCTTAATTTTGAATTCAGTTAAATGATAATAAATAAGATTTGATTTATATAATTGAATTATTTTAGAAAAACCAAGCTTTAAATGTTGAAATTGGAATTTGTTTAAATGAATTCTTTAAGAGGATTTAAATTGAAACTTCAAAGCTGAATTTTGAAATATAATGAAATTTATCAAAAATTAAGATATTGAAATGTTTGAATATTTAAACTCTGAAATCTATGAATTTGAAGTGCTTTAAAATTGTAGTTCAAACATGAATTTGAAATCAATATAAATTGAAATGATTTTTGGGAATTTATTGAAATAAAATTTAGTTTTGTTGAAATCTGGATATAGTCCAGATTTGGTGAATGGAAGAAATAGTTTGATTTGATATTAATTTCAAATTAATTATTTTAATATAAACTGTTTAAAGATATATTTATTAAGATTTTCAAACTATTTACTACATAAACCATTTCTAATAATCAAATTATCCTATATTAAACTATTAAAACTGTATTAAATCTAAATTTTAAACTATTTTAACCTATTTTAAACTATTTAACTATTTTAATCTATATTTAAACTAATTTAATCTATTTTAAACTATTTTAATCTATTTTAATCTATTTTGACTATTCAAAACTATTTTAAACTAATTAAACCATTTAAACTATTTTAAAGTATTTTAACTATTTTAAACTATTTTAAAACTATTTAAACTATTTATGACTATCTAAACTATTTTCTAGATTTCAGACTGTGTAAAGTTGAAGTATTTAGATTTAAAATCCTTGATTTAAAAGCGAATATGGTTAAATGATGTTATAACCTAAGTTGGGATTTGAAATGATATTTTCTAGTGAAATGACATATTTAAGCAAATATGATGATTTTGAAATGACGATTTAACCTATTTTGTCGATATGATTTCGAAAGTGAATATGATTTCGAAAGTGATATGATTTTGAGAATATGATATTTTGATATCAATTATGAATTAGTTTTGGAAATGTAAAAGAACCATCCAGTATGAAATAAGCGTTTGGTTGTTAAAGAGACCGAGATCGAATATTGTCATACTCTCTGCCAATACAGAAAACCACATTAACAACTGTGTACATGGTGGAGATTCCAGAATGAAGTATAATGGTTTGGCGAACAATTCCATATAAGGTATTTACGTAGCCCTGACTACCACGAGTCAGCTTGATGTGGCTAAAACAGGAGCTATACCGGGCCAAGTGAGGTCGCTCCTCCGATTGGGTACATTTCTTCGATACCATATAATGACTTTGTGATTGATTTGGTGGCCACCCCTCGATTTGATTATGGGAGTGTGTTCCGCGGTGGGTGGTAGTAGTTGCTATCCGTTACCACCAGTCCAGGATTGCAAATGGTAGAATCCTACCCTGGGATTGCCTCAGGTGCCTTGTCACATGCCTTATCGCGCCTTCTACGAGTTTGGTTCGTACTGTACCTATGGAGTGCCCTCTGATAGCCCTCCAGTTTACGGAGGAATTACCGTACTGTACAGACTACAGGAATATGAAAAATGTGTTAAGGGGGATATCAGTAACGCCTTAACGCTATTTTAATACTTTACTTTACTATAGATACTTTTATAATAGTGTATGTAGTATGTAGATAGTTTAACGGATCCATAGGAGATGGAATCCGAAACATCTCTTAAGTTATTGCACTCACGTTAGACACTGAATATGAGACGGCAAACCCCGTAAACATCTCTAGCGCCGTTACACTCATATTTATTTATTGTTGATTTAACTTACATAAGATCTTTTAGTTCTGACTCGAGTGTTTTGTCTTTTCATTATGCTCGGGTCAGTCTGAGCTTTCAGTGTATCGAAGACTACTTTTCTAGAGGATGAAGACGAAGATTTGTATACTATTATTATATTAATCCCACTGCATCATGTTGTTCCGCTGCATTATTTATTTCTATTGTATGTAACACTGATCTGTATTGTAAAAGTGTAATCAAATGTTATTTGTAAAACAGCTTCATGAACTGTTTATTTGATTATTATATTTTGTCATTCCGTTGTGAGATTCTGTATTTTGTTTTATTTCTTTTCTTTTCATTTTCTTATTTACCCCATAACAATCCTCCCTTTTTAATGGTTTGAGTCAGACATGTGTGGTTTATTGTCGATTTAAACCGTCCAAAAAAATGGGTCGTTACATTTGGTATCAGAGCTTTGGTTTAGCGATAACCTTAGCTTTGTAGGGTCTGACTCATTAAAGACAAGGTAGTAATACCCTAGAATGAGTCTGAGTGTATATATGAGAAAGCGTATTTGTTAGTGTTATAAAAATGTTTTATGTTGTGTTAACTTGTTTTGTTGAGTATTTATAAATTCTGGTCGGTACATAGGACGCTATGGCATCGATAGGGATATCTAAACATTTAATAGGGCATACCGACACAATATTGTTTTCGAAATATAGGTAATGAAATAATTTTGCTTAGTATTATATTTTGTATATATAAAAGAATAATTTTATAAATTATATAGTTGTATGTGAGATGTTTGTTGTTAGGAAGTGAAATTTGATAAGTATTGGTTACAAATAGAATGAATATAAATTGGAAATTTGAGGACTTAAGTCCGGGATTTTAGAATCTTTTTTCAAAGGACTTTGGAATATAATATTAGTATTATTTGGAAGTATCTTCAGATATAAACATTTTCAATGTGATTTGAAAGAAAGTTTTAAAAAGAATTTTTAAAAGGAAATAAGTTCTGTACTCCCCTCTCTATCGTTGGAAAATAATTTCGTTGATGAGTGCATGCACGATCGATGTTCATTTTCGAGTTTCAAAGTGGGAAAGCCACTGTAGTAGTCTGTAACAACCCGGGATTTCGTAGTGATTTTTAATCGTCATCAAATGATTAATCTGTTGGCTAATTACTGTTGGAAGCTTTTAAACCAAGTTGAAATTCTTTTGAAATTTTTTAAGGGATTTCGGGCTTTAAAATTTGAATTTTGGCCCAAGATTCTTTGGCGTGGGGCTGTGAGAAAAATCGAAACAAAGGCCGTTCCTTTTTCTCCCGTTATTCATTCGTTCGCATGCCCTAAATCAAAAGAAAATAAACGAAAAATGGCGGCTCTCTTTCGTTCCTCTCCCTTCCGAAACTAGGGTTTTCAGAAATCAGTAGATCGCGACTGTTAGTGCTCGATTCAACTCGATTGCTTCGTTGGTTGATCGTCTCGAGTTGCTTTGGCGATTGCTGCCTTCTCTCCACTCGCAAATGCTTGAATTCATCGAGGCAAAGGTGAGTGATACTTGTCACTCACATCTAATTTTGAACTCCATGATTCTGCTATTTTTTCGTATGATTTTGTTGCTGTTTAACATGACTTCTTCACTTTATTTTTCGGCTGTTAAATTGTGGTTCGAAGTTGTTGATTTCTCTGTTGTTTTCAATTCACTCGGGTTTGAATACTTGATTGGCTTATGGTTTTGGATTGAAACTGTTACCATTGAATTTATTGGACGATGTTGATTTCGTTCGTGGCCACCAGGATTTTGATTTCTGTTAACATCGGTCACTTGATTCTGATTTTAGTATGAATGTTTGGGATGATTTACGACTTGGGGCATAATAGTATATATTTTCGTTAGTGATTCATTTTTGACTCCAGTCATTATCTGTTGCTTTGAATTATTCTGTAGCATATTCGACTTTGACTTTGTTTATGCTATGGTATTGTTAGAATCATTCCTCAAAAATAATTCCTTTCTGACATCTATTTGCATTGAACTTGACTACTTCCTGCTATTGCATGACCTCGACAGTTATGTCTTGTACAAAGTTGATACTTGCATTTGACATTGGTCACTTGATTTTGTGAAAGTATGAACTTATTTGATTTTTGCTATATATCATTGTTTTGAAATTGCTACGATGCCTCTGAGCCTGTTTTATGGGGTAGCTGGACTTGAACTTATGTGACTTCGGCATTTAACTATCTTTGTTCAAAACTGCTGCTTTGATTTTCAGTTGCACTTAGTATCACTGGTTGTACATCTCCTTGCAGTCAATTGTGTTTATCCCTATCGTGTTTTCAACCTGACTTGATTTTCCAGTTGCCTTCCCTATCCACTTTAATTCACAGTTGTAGTCATTTGTACATTACTCTGATTCATCGATGTAGTTGATGCTTGTCTCCTTTGTTGAGCTCGAATCTGATACACTGTATTGATGCAGTGTATTCATTTGCATTTGGTCATTGGTATTTATTTGTGTGCATGCTGTGGTGCCATACTTTTGGCGCCCTCACGTTCATTCTACTGCCTTCAAGTAGTTTGTAACACTATCTGCATGCACTCAATCATTCGAGCCTTTGTGATTTGGAGTTGTATTGCTATATCTTGTAATTGTAGATTAGCTTGCACACTTTGATCTACTTCACACTAGTAGCATTCTTGCTTCATTGTCATCTGGTAGCTCTTGAGTCTGTTGGCACTAGTTCGTGTATATGAGCAGTTTTACTTTGTTTTGGTTCGAGGCTACACTTGTGCAGTTCTCTGGTCTTGCATCTGCTGATGTTGTTTCTTTTTACTGTTGCATTGCCTTCAGTTCACTGTCTTGATTCATGTTTATTTGATATTTTGACTGCTGAAGCAGTAGCATTGATATTGAGACTTGTACTTTGATGTTCTGGTCTTTTGGTCATGTTGCCTTTAGTGCTGTTGACATGTGCTTGTTTTTTGATTCAACTTGAATCTGTACATTCATGTTGTATTTGCCTTGAGTATTCTTGGCTATTTTATTTGGCTTGCGTTGTCTTCGACTTAGATTTCTAACTTGTATCATAGTTGTTGTTGCCACTCATGTTTATGTACATTTCCTCATATGTCTGATGCACCATGTGATGTTCAGTCATTTCTGGTTTTTGGTTTCTTTGTGGGTTTGCATTGTATTAATGCATTGGATTTGTTTTCGAATTCACTTGAGTTGAATCCATTATTTCGGGTTTGACCTTGTGCTTGCGTTGCAATTTTATTTGGATATCATTTGAGTTGAACCTGATTTTTGGGTTTGACCTCGTGTTCGTTTGTAAATTTTCAACTTGTACATACGTGCACATTGTCCATGCCTGTCTGCTTTGACCATTGAGGCCGTGGCATTGGGATTTAAATCTTCGTTTGATTTTGGTTCGTTGATCTTTTGTGCATTTCAGGTTGTAGTGGTGAGGCAGTATACGCGTGCGTATACTGCAGCCCTACCAGAATTGATGTTTTAAGTTGATTATTTTGTTGTGTCTAATTGTCTTCTAGATAATTAGATTATGAGTTTCTAATTATTTATCTAATAATTAGATTTTGTTGTTAATTGTCGTTTAGACAATTCTGTTGTTTTCAAAATTATCTTCATTGATAATCTTTTTATCTATCTTTATTGATGATTTGGATCTGCTGATATGTTGATTAACACAGTTTAGTGTTATATCTGCCGTTATCCGATTCTCTTATCGAGGAGTCGGATATACGAGATTTCTGTGACTGTCGTCTATTTGATATTGATTATTATTGCTTCTATGCATTAATAACTGTGTTTGAATTAGACTGACCAGTGTATTATTTTCTTTTGAATTTAATACTTGGGTCAGACCCGAGTTATTTCAGGTTGTAGATTTCCTACTTTGAGTAGCTGCTGGGCTATGAAGTCTTTTCACATCTTTTGAAGTGGTCTGCGTCTTTTTGTAGTAGTCATGTCATTGTATAGGATGATATGTACTCATGTATATTAGTTGATAATGTACTTGTGTATATAACTTTCAGAGTCGACAGTTGTAGTTGTATCATATGTATTGTGTCAACTGTAGTGTAACTGACATCAGTTATATATATATGAGACTTTTATTATCGGTGTTCCGCATTCTTTTGTATCTGTGTTATTGTTATATATATTGTCCTAAACTATTATAAACCATCGTAGTTCGTTTTATACTGGAATTGGGTACGTCGATGGGAGTAAATAAATAAGAGATTAAAAATGAAAAATATATACCACTCCTATCGAGGTAACCAATACTAGTGTAAGGCCAACTACGGATGGCCGCTCCTATCCAGCCTTATTCTTCGTGATAACAGACAGTATTTCTTTTAATACTCTTTGTTATTGTGAGCATAGAGGTGGGGCGTCATAGTTGGTATCAGAGCTTGGGGTTTATGGACATAATATAAAACATAACTTAGATGGAACATATGTTACAACTATTGGTCGGTGTTTTTAGTTGTACTTTGAGTCAAAACTAAAGTTTTGAAATTTTGATAAATTTTTTAAATATCTTTATTTAAAAATAAAAGTGAAATTGTGTTTTGATAATTTGATTGATTTGTGTTTTGTTTATCAGAGTGCGCAGCAAAAACAGTGTGACTGCTTCGCTGGGTACAGCTGATAATTATTTTGATTTAAAAAATCAAAATATGAAAACAAATTTAATTTCATTGTGTTGTTTAACCAGTGGTTTTGATGTGTTGAAATTTTTACTGGTTTTCTTTGATGCTAAAAACATATCTGATTAGATTTTGGCTGTTTTAAATTATCTTCATTGAAGATAATAGAGTGAATTCTTTGTTTATATTGTAGTGTGCGTTCAAATATGAATTGCACGTTACTGCATTAATTTTACGTTGAACCGATGCTTGGTTATGAAACGTATTTTGTTGTCGTTATTTTTATAACGGGATTTTTACACCAATGCTAAATTTTTGAAGCACAGTGTTTTGAGGCATTTTTAATGAATGAAAATTCACTGGTGTTACATTTTGATGTGAATTATTTTGATGAGATTTTGACGTTTAAAAATTACTGTCGCTTTGACTTCAGTAACCGTCAAATTTTAAAAGTGGATTTTCAAGCGGTTATTCCGCAATGCTGATTTTGAGATACGATTTTACGGTGTTTTGAGAAGAGAAATTTTCTTTTCAAAATTGCTACTAATGTTGTTGCTTTAATCACGTGATTGGAAAATCGTTTCAAAATGAAAAATTGTTTTATAAATTTTTTAACAGTTTGCGCTTTCAAAAGAATGAGGAAGCGACTTAAACGATTCAGCAAAATCGAGGACTATGACCCCTTTCTTTTACTGTTTCGCTTAACTCCGGACTTGTTCAGTTGAGAATGTGAATTGTTATTTTTATAAAATAAATAAAATTGTTTTCAGGAATTTTATAGTTTGCGCTTTCAAAAGAATGAGGAAGCGATTTAAACGTTTCAGCAAAATCGAGGACTATGACCCCTTTCTTTTACTGATTCGCTTAATTCCGGACTTGTCCGTTTGAGAATGTAAAATGTATTTTTACAAAATACACAAATTTTGCACTTTCAAGGAAACGATGAAGAGAATCAAACGATTTAGTAAAACACGTGGTATGGGACATGTGCGTTTGCTATTTCGGTTAATTCCGAACTCGTTAATTGAAATATCTGCTGTTTTGATGATTTTGATGATTTTGCACTTTCAAGGAAACGATGAAGAGAATTAAACGATTTAGTAAAACTCGTGGTTATGGGACATGTGCGTTTACTATTTTGGTTAATTCCGGACTCGTTAATTGAAATATTTGATGATTTCATGTGCTTTCGAGCCACTATGAGGACCTTCGGGTCATTTGTTGGACCTCCGGGTCAATACCAGTACTAGACCTTCGGGTCATTTGTTGGACCTTCGGGTCATTTGTTGGGCGCCAAAATTATGTTGAGTACTTGGTAGGCTTCTGCCATTTGTTGATGCACGTACGGCGAATTAAAAACTCGCCATCTGATGGGATCGATCCAAGCTTTTATGTTGATTTTCTAGTCTTCTTAATTGATTTCTAGATATTTGTTGTTTCTAATTATCTGCAGGTAATTAGATATCTGATGTTATGAGATTTAATTATCGTATCGGTAATTAAATATTTGTTGATTCTGATTATCGTTTTTGATAATCGGATATTTGTTGTTTCTAATTATCGCTTGTGATAATTAGATATTTGTTGATTCTGATTATCGTTTTTGATAATCGAATATTTGTTGTTTCTAATTATCGCTTGTGATAATTAGATATTTGTTGATTTTGATTATCGTTTTTGATAATCGAATATTTGTTGATTTGAAATTTGATTATCGTTTTTGATAATCGAATATTTGTTGATTTGAAATTTGATTATCGTTTTTGATAATCGAATATTTGTTGATTTGAAATTTGATTATCGTTTTTGACAATCGAATATTTGTTGATTTGAGATTTGATTATCGTTTTTGATAATCGAATATTTGTTGATTTGAGATTTGATTATCGTTTTTGATAATCGAATATTTGTTGATTTGAGATTTGATTATTGTTTTGATAATCGAATATTTGTTGATTTGAGATTTGACTATCGTTTTTGATAATCGAATATTTGTTGATTTGAGATTTGATTATCGTTTTTGATAATCGAATATTTGTTGATTTGAGATTTGATTATCATTTTTGATAATCGAATATTTGTTGATTTAAGATTTGATTATTGTTTTGATAATCGAATATTTGTTGATTTGAAATTTGATTATCGTTTTTGATAATCGAATATTTGTTGATTTGAAATTTAATTATCGTTTTTAATAAGTAGATATTTGATGATTTGATGTTTCCTGATTATCGTTGTGATAATTAGATATTGGTTGATTGCTGATTTTTATTTATATGAGAATTTCTAGTCTCTAATTGGGTCTAGATTATGTTGAGTTTATTGAATTGCTATTTTCTATCTATCTCTGTTGATAGTTAGAGTTTGCTGGTTATGAAGTTTGTGTTTCCAGTTATTTATTGGATAACTGGATATTTGCAGTTTTTCGAATTGTGATTTGTGCTTTCTAATCATCTTCGTAAATACTTAGATTTTGCTGTTTTCTAATTATCGTATCGATAATTAGATATTGCTGTTTTGTGATTTCTGAATTTCAATTATCTAGTTGCTAATTAAATATTGCTGATAATTGTATTTATTCAGTTTTGATTGTTTTCTAATTATCTATTTGATAATTGGATTTCGTTGAGAATTTGCAAATTTCTTTTATGAAAATAAAAGGTTTCTTTGGCGTTTGTATTCCCGTCTTTTATTTTCTAGCTTAACCAGTTTAGGTTAGAAAAATAATTGTTATAGACAACTTTAATTATGAAAATTGCGGGGACGCAATTTTTATAAGGAGGGGAGTCTGTAACAACCTGGGATTTCGCAGTGATTTATAATCGTCATCAAACGATTAATCTGTTGGCTAATTACTGTTGGAAGCTTTTAAACCAAGTTGAAATTCTTTTGAAATTTGTTAAGGGATTTCGTGCTTTAAAATTTGAATTTTAGCCCAAGATTCTTTGGCGTGGGGCTGTGAGAAAAATCGAAACAAAGGTCGTTCCTTTTTCTCCCGTTATTCATTCGTTCGCATGCCTTAAATCAAAAGAAAATAAACGAAAAATGGCGGCTCTCTTTCGTTCCTCTCTCTTCCGAAATTAGAGTTTTCAGAAATCAGTAGATCGCGACTGTTAGTGCTCGATTCAACTCGATTGCTTCATTGGTTGATCGTCTCGAGTTGCTTTGGCGATTGCTGCCTTCTCTCCACTCGCAAATGCTTGAATTCATCGAGGCAAAGGTGAGTGATACTTGTCACTCACATCTAATTTTGAACTCCATGATTCTGCTATTTTTTCATATGATTTTGTTGCTGTTTAACATGACTTCGTTCACTTTATTTTTCGGCTGTTAAATTGTGGTTCGAAGTTGTTGATTTCTCTGTTGTTTTCAATTCACTCGGGTTTGAATACTTGATTGGCTTATGGTTTTGGATTGAAACTGTTACCATTGAATTTATTGGACGATGTTGATTTCGTTCGTGGCCACCAGGATTTTGATTTCTGTTAACATCGGTCACTTGATTCTGATTTTAGTACGAATGTTTGGGATGATTTATGACTTGGGGCATAATCGTATATATTTTCGTTAGTGATTCATTTTTGACTCTAGTCATTATCTGTTGCTTTGAATTATTCTGTAGCATATTCGACTTTGACTTTGTTTATGCTATGATATTTGTTAGAATTATTCCTAAAAAATAATTCCTTTCTGACATCTATTTGCATTGAACTTGACTACTTCCTGATGTTGCATGACCTCGGCAGTTATGTCTTGTTCAAAGTTGATACTTGCATTTGACATTGGTCACTTGATTTTGTGAAAGTATGAACTTATTTGATTTTTGCTATATATCATTGTTTTGAAATTGCTACGATGCCTATGAGCCTGTTTTGTGGGGTAGCTGGACTTGAACTTATGTGACTTCGGCATTTAACTATCTTTGTTCAAAACTACTGCTTTGATTTTCAGTTGCACTTAGTATGTAACGACCCGGAATTTCCGAACCCGAAAATTCCAGATAGTTAGAAGAAAAAGAAAAGAGATAGAAGAAAGAAACAGAACAAGACACAGATTCTCACATTCGCAGCGGATCAAAATACAATATCAAATAATAATATTAGTTATACAAAGAAAACTGTATTTGTTAATTACATTTTTATACATCAGAGTTACAACATTCACAATTATACTAGACAGTTAGAATTAACATGTCTCTAACAACTATAATATAACACAGCGGAATATACTCCATACGTTCCTGCCATCCAACTCGCCTCCTGAGCTCCAGAACGTCCTTACCTGAAATCTGTAATACTCGGTCTGACCCGAGCATTACATCAAAGTAACACCCGGGTCAGGCTGGAAACCAGCGTGAGTAAACCCATATAATTTGAAATACTAAGTTATAAAACTTATTTGAAACCAGGGTAACTCGTATCTTCTACGAGTTCTTACTTATTTTATTCAAACAATTATTTCACAAAATAATATCTAAGTACCGTTACTTAGTTCCAATGGTCCAGACTACTCAATTTATCTCATTCCAGCCAATTTGATTTACAACTCAAATCTATAGAGAATTTAGATTACTAATCGAAGTGGTTTCGGATATTTACTAATACCCGACCCCGGTCTCTTCGAATTCAATATCATCTTAACCCAAATTATTCAAATGAATACAATTCAATTTTAAATACAGAGTGTCACTTTTACACAGCAAATTATCATAGGTAAACACATCATCATTGTTCACCCAAACATATAATATTACAAAAATATGGCAGATCACATAGCATCACAATCACATACCCGGGATAACAATTAGTCCAAGGCATTCAATATCATTCAGTCACCCATAAGCAAGGTAAATCACTTCCAAAATTAATTTAATCTATCTTTAATTAAATTAATTACTAATCTTTAATCACTTAGATTATCTTTACTCAACATTAATTAATTACAAACTAATTAATTAATCATCCATTAAGTATCCATCTTAATTAATCACCCTTGATTAATTGTTCTTTTTTTAATTTCATTACATAATTAGCCTTCAATAACATAAATTAATTAACCTTTAATTTATTTATTTATTTGAGGATTATTAAACAATGGGATAATCACATTAATTAATGATCCTTAATTAATTACTTTCATTAACTAATTAACTATAGTTAATTACATTGATCTTTAATTAATTACATTAATTAATTAATCATACTTTAAATTAATCACTTCCATTAATTAATTACTCATTTAATTACCTTAGCAAATAATTAATCACATTATTAATTAATCCTTAACTCTCTAATTAATTAATTACTCTTTAATTAATTAATTAACTCATTAATTAATTGTATTAATAAATCCTTTAATTAATAACATTAAGTGATTAACCTCTAATTAATTAAGTAAATTAATTATTCTTTAACCATTACCATTAATTATCCTTTAATTAATTTCCTTATCTTAATCTAAATACTTTATTACATTATTAACTTTATTTTAGAAACCATTAGGAATTAATTTAACCAACTGTTATTTTAATAAAACTAAAAAAACAGGCTTAACACCTTCCTCCCTTCCTCTGCTTCGAGTCAAACCCGCGTTCTACTCGAGATTACTACGAGTTTCCCTCATCTTCTTCTTCTCCCCTTAGCTTCTTTCTTTTATCAAACTAAACTGTAATTCCTACTGTAACATCCCGAAAATTTTCGACTTTCGAAAATTCAACATCGATACTCACTTTATCGACTGCTGAGCCATCGAATGCCGGAAACCCGAAAAGTTATGGTTTTAAGAAAGAAGAAAAAGGTAGAAGAAGAAGATAGAAGAAAAAGAAAGAAGAACAACAACACAACATCAGATACAGAAACAGAAAACAATATCAGAATCTCACATATCGTAGCGGAACAATATATAATAGATAAATGAATAATCTTTAAACACAGAACTATATCATTTTATACATACATCAATCATCAGAGTCAATATACAACTCAATACAACAATGGACAGTTATATAAACTTGTCCTCATACAGAATACACAGCGGAATAAATATATCAGATACAAATACTACGTCTCGTCATCAATCTTGCTTCCAAAGCTCCAGAATATCTAGGATATCCTGATAACATAACTCTAGGCTGCCCGTGTGGAAATTGGTGGGCACCCAGAGTTTAGAAGGGAAACAATAAACTCCGAGTCAGTCATGGTGACTGGTGTGAGATCGTAAAACAGTTATTCTTTCACAAAGAAAATAAAACAAATTCGCAATGCTTTTGGAAAATGAAACTACCATAAGACCTCCCACCACACACACAATGCAAACGCAGAATTGGAGGAGATTTCTTCTTATGATAGTCAAAGATGCTTACTACGCAAAATCAAATCATTTTTGATATTATTATTAGTGCATAGTGTCGAAAACATTTCGAAAGTATAATATTAATCTTAGCCAACATACGACCAGTATCGTATGCCTACTATAGCTACCATCTAAACAGTGGTGACCACCGTACGTAAATGGCAGGTTCTACAACTAATACCGTACAAATCACGTATTGGAGTTTGGATTTCCAACAAATGGTCAGGCTAAGGAACTTCCTCTTCCACGATGGGTACGTCCCTGGAATAGACGACCCGAGAAATAACCTAACATTACGGTTAGATCTCTGCCAACACAAGGCCGGGTTACCTCTGCAAAAATAGGTAACTACTGACACGCGTATGCCATCCCCCGATCGTAACCGATCTTCCCGAGGATCCCCGATTTCCAACAAACCACATAGATAATAATAATGCAGTAACCACATAGGTTAAGTATCTGGGCTCCATACCATGATACCACCTCTATCTAGAAGGAATGACATACACTAAGAGGCGCTACTCCCTAGAACCTTGCCGCATTCTTCCTGTTTCGACCATTTCCGGGGTGTGAGGCTCGATGAAGTCTCGTCCACAAAGCTACGCTTTCTCAAAAAGCCCTGCTTCGGGTCAAACAAAATGATCAACCTATGATCACAAAGATATAAGATCAAACAAATGATCATATCGCAAATGATCAAACACTGATCATTTCACAGCAACACTCAGTATGCCACGTTACCAAATTGGGATATATCGCTGATAAATTTCAACTACATAACCTCTGAGCTCGTACGTCTCAGAGAAGGGTGTTAAGCTAAGAGAATAAATTCTCCGCCACCAACAGAAATGTATTTGAAAGAAATCAGCTTTATATCTCAAATTGTAACGTCAGACACACATCCATACAAGTCTGTTCCGGGATCGAACAGAACCGAAGGCACTTCTCACGAAGCCCTTGCATTTCCGGATAAATTTCTAATCACGTCCGGACTTCCCGTCACTAAGGGTGATAAAACCTCTAAACCGGAGATCAGCCGATGTAGAGTAACTCGACGGTAATCCTTCCGTTTTCAAAAATATCCGGTCTTCAACACCGGTCTTCGAATGCAATTCATATCGACGTATCACATATTCGGAATGGGTTATACGACCCCATGGTCCTTTCCCGGCTAACCCGAATAGTGAGCGTTTATTTCAAAAATAAGTGTGGCATTCAAATTCATCCAATCACAACAAATACCTATCTAAAGGTAAATATTGATAGTCGGTTATTTAACTATCAATAAAGATGCGCAACATCATCAGATTCCAAATAATTTTCCAAATTATTTATCTTCAAAAATATCTTGACTAGATATAAAATTTCCACACTTCAAAAATAAATCAACGTTTATTTTTCCAAACAGTTTCCCTTTCCTTTATAAATTCCATAGTGAATTTACATTTTTCGAATATCTACTAATATTCGATTTTCAATCGTTTTCAAATATTCATTTTCGATTTATCTTTAAGAAGATAAAATCTCAAAACGTTTCATTTCATTTTGGAAAAGCAATTCCATACTTATATAATAATAAGTAATTCACACATCTATTTATTTTCAACACTTGAAAATATTCAATATACTTAAATCAAATTAAGTATATATTCATTCTTTAAGGAAATCATTCTCTTTCATAAATTTTATTTGAGTCAAAACGAATGTTGCGTAAAACATCGTTACGACAACTCAAAATCACTAGTATAGGGATTCGAAATTTAGATAGATATATAAATCCCAATACTATACAAAAATATTTCCTTTCGGAAACCATTTACTATAACAACAGTGTTATAGTCCACCATTTCCTTAAATCCCTCGAAAACGTCTATTTCAACAAGAACTGTTGAAATCTATGCTTTCAATCTATAATACATTTTTAAACACCTTTAAAATGTTTAACTTCATTTTTAAAATATTACTTCTTCAAAAATGAATCCATTTTACTTAACAATATATTCACTGTCCAAAATCGTGAATAAAATTTACTTAACCCCATTTCAATCATTCCTACACATTTTTATTTCAATAAAAATTCGCTATTCAAAATCGTGAATATATCTTCTTAAATAGTCTTCTATATTAAATTTATCACATTCAATCTATTTTCGAATTTATAAGCACGTTTATAAATTCTATTTCTCTTTTAATAACAACTTCGACTTATAAACCTTCTTTTATCAACTTCTATATTTAACTTATCAAAATAAGTGACTTTGGGTTTATAACAACTTTTATAAATTTTAATTCTATTTATAAAAGCTTCAATACCAAATCAATCTCAATATTGATTTCTAATTTTATTTTCAACGTTTGAATAAAATTTCCATATTGATTTCTCAAAAATTCATTTCTAAATATTAAATCAATTACAGATTGATTTCAAATTTTATTTATCACTACTAAATTAAATTCCTTATTTTTCTCAAATTTTTCAATATTCTGTTTTGAAATGGATTCTTCAAATTGAAATCATTTTACATTGATTTCACAACTTATTTCAATTTACCAATTAAATTCCAAACTGAATTTCCAACTTATCTTCTTTTAAATAAATTCCTTTTTAAGAAAATAAATTTCAATCGTTTCTTTCAATCTATTTAAAAATCCAAATTTAAATTAATTTCTTCAATTTAAATCACTGTTTTATGAAATCCATTTATTTAGCATTTTCACTTTATTCTGGAATTTATTCGATAAGATTATAAAAACAGCTTTTATACTTTTAAATTCTTTTCTTCAAAATTTCTTCAATTTCAAAAATTGATTCACTTAGAAATTCTCTACTTGAATCTCAAAAATTCAATTTCGTTTATCTTTGGAATCCAATGATGTCAAACATCCATTCAGCTAAATTTTAGCTTTCAAACAATTTCCAGATATCAATATGATTAATAGCATCACTATAAAATCATTCACAGATTCATATCACAATAGAAATAAATTCAATCAATGTGAGGGGTCCAGTTGGATCCCTCCAACCTGTTTCCCTGCATCCAAAGATGTTAGCACAATACCAATTCCGCTCCAGTACGGAATTATCGCGGTATATAGGTTTTTATAAATCCGCTTACTAACGGCGCAATATGGTCTCATCCGCTATACGAGGCGGGAAATCAATCAATCCAATATATACATATGCCAATATGTATATACTGCTATATATATAGATATATCCTATCATATCTAATAGCACATTCAAACAAATCAATCAATAACTGCAATTCAATTATAAATCTGAGTGAGAAGATCTCACCTTAGCTTTTAATTTTGCAATCCATTTCCATTTCGTCTTGTTCCCTTTACGATTTCAACTGTATAAACATTTATACGATTTATTAATATCCGAAATAAATCCGAATAACTCAATTCACCATTTATTTTTATTTTTACTAGAAATTTTCCTTTATAATCTTTTTTTTCTTTTCTTTTTTTTACTAAAATTAAATTTAAACAATTAAACTTCCTTTTATATAAACAACTGCTTCTATAACCTAAGGTTCTAATTTCTTGAAATAAAATATTTAACTAAAAATTAACTTTCAAACTTTTCTGTTTTACTGTATAAATTTCAGAATTCAAATTCTCAAGTTTTACTTATTCATAAATTCAAAATTAAAAAGAGCAAAAAGAAAACCCATTTTCTTCTATCAGTTTAAGTTCTACAATTCTAAATTCGTGTTAACCACTAACTTAAAACAATAATTTCCTTACTGCAAATATTATATACATTGTTTTTTTTTTCTCTAAACCAAACTTCTAAAAATAAATCACTTGAATTAAATTAATACCTCGCTGTATAGAAAAATCGCGACCCCGCCTGCTCTTACGCCGCCACGTTCGCATCTCCCTCGCGATGCCTCCCAGGTCGCGACGAACTCCCCAAATCGAAACCCTATTTGGTCGCCAGTCAACCCAGATTGAAGCCATGCCTTGACACTGCTGCTGCCGCCTTCGACTCGCATGCCCACCAAGCTACGCGAGCCACCACGATATCCCCAATCCCAGTGCCCTAAAAATAAATCGCGAGCCACTGTCGTTGATCGACAGCCAGCCCAGACTCCACAACTCGCCTGCCCCAGCTTCGCCGCGAGTCGCCATCCACCGCCGTGCTCGCGAGCTCGAGCTCCCCATCGCGAAGTGGTCGCGATTCCTCTCCCATTAAATTTAACCTAACTACTTCGATCTCGGGGATGAATACTGAGGTGGAGCCGGCTTCGTAAATTTGCAGGAGCCAAAGAGAATGAACTCGACCCTCTAATTATTTTGAATTGTCTTCGATTTTTTTTTTATTTCTCTTCGTTCTGAACTGAAGAAGGTGGAAGTGAAGATGCGTGATTTGTACAAGGAAAAGGAAAAATAAAAATTTGCTAGGTCGCCTTGCTTCAAAATACAGAGTAGAATAGGTCGGCAAAAGAAACGTAGGGCGACTATGATTTGATTTGTGACATAATAAAATATATTTAAATTCAAACGATAAATTATTGTCAAGGCGTTTCTATCTCGTACGATCACACAACAATCCTGAATGCTACGAAATTCGAAACCCGATAATAATACAATATTACGGATCCAATGGAACTCGTTTCGTCGAATTCCGAGACTGTTTGAAAAATGACTATTTTTAAATATTGATTCGAACAATATAATTTCAAACTGAACAATTTACTCCCAAATTCGATTCTGAAGCTTCTGTTATCTTCAGTATTATAAATTTGCATTTTTCACGTCTTTGAAATAATTTTAATCGGCTTAAAATTGAAGATTCAAATTTCTATTCAACTTTCAATCGATTAAATTTTATAATTTAATCGCCAATTTCAAAGTTATTTCGGGAATTCAAATTAAATCATCGTTCAAATATTTAAAATTAATTAAATATTCTCAATTTAATTTGTTCAAAATTCTGGGTCGTTACAGACTTCCCTCCTTAAAAGAATTTCGTCCTCGAAATTACAAGTTAGGAAGAAAAGTCCTTAACTCGTCTACTATCTTTCACAATCTAAATAGTTTTATCAAATTCTTTCAAAACAAATCTTCCTACTAAAGATTCGTTATCAATTCAACTAGCTTTCCAAACATTTTCATAATTTTCAAACAACATTGTTTACTTCAAAATTCAAATTTTAAATTCAAATTCAAATTTTAACTTTCAAGATTTCTCAAAAATTTTCTAACACCCGAAATTTTCAAAAAATTTCGCCAGCGTCTCCTTTGCGCGGCTAATACGGCACGACTACAAAACGTCCCTACGGACTCTCAGATTTCAAAAAGAAAAAGAAAAAGCCAAGCGGCTAGAGAGAAATCATCAAAAACTCATATTATAATTCAAATACATACCTTTTTCGAGCAATTCGAATTATCTGTGAAATAAATTTTCCAATCCCTTTATACACCTGTATATCCTACTAGCCATTATATCTAGTTACAGCATTCAAATCATTTTGCAAATTCAATTACAAATTTTCAATATAAACTACTTATATCATTTTTTTTTACTTCACTGTTGAAGTTATATATCTATTTTCGTTCAACTTTACATTTCACATTCATTTGAACTTAATTCACATTTTCAATTCTATTTAAATTCAATTCACCATTTCAATTTCAAAATGAATTTTAACATTCAATTTCATTTTCTGGCACTTGCAATCGCAATTTATTCATTCATTCACTAATTCATTCGTTTTTCAATTTGAATTTCATTCTAATCAAATTTCGATATTCTATAAGTTATCAACTTATTAATATTTCGTAAGTATTTGAAATAGGATTCCAGAGTCGTTTCCACTTTTTCAAAACCATTTGAAAACAATTCAAATTCCATTTGAATTTCCAAACAAAAACCCAAATTTTCAAACAACTCCTATTTAAAACAATTTGACAGCGATTTCTCTTTTGGAAACCCGAAAATGAATTCTAATGATGTGGCCATCATCATCAGGATTATTTTCCAGCGACCTAAAAGAGTTTAGAGCTTTCATCTCTCCAAAATACTTTCCAAAACCTTCGAAATCTATTTTCAAATCAAAAATGATTTAAACTTCCAAATCTCCAAAATTTTCAAATCCTTTTCAAAACATTTCCAAATACTTCTCTGGAATCCCGTTTTAAATTACAAATCACATTTATAATTTATATTCTCAAATTTCATTTGTATACGAATTCATTTCTTAACTTTGGAGTTATAATTCCAACTTCTTATTTAATTTCAGTGATGATAATTTACTATTATTACTTCCTAACATCCATGCAATGAAGTGACCCACTTCTT
Source organism: Allium fistulosum (assembly GCA_030737815.1). NCBI lineage: Eukaryota > Viridiplantae > Streptophyta > Magnoliopsida > Asparagales > Amaryllidaceae > Allium > Allium fistulosum. Next base: position 366,946,943 of record CM060902.1, on the reverse strand, counting down.
TTGGATTGTTATTTTTCAGTGATTTACTGTTGAGATTTTTTTTTTTTCCAAACCAAGTGATCACTTCTTTAATTTCATTTTCCCCAAGATCCAAATTCTTACCAATATAAAAATATTAGTATATAAGTCAATTCAAGTCATTTATATATATGAAGATATATAAATGTTTCCTTGCTTATCAGAGTATTAAAAATTAACAAGGAAAATTCAATCACACAATATTTCTCATTTTTCAGAGAATTGGTGTCACATAGCCATTTCTATCTTTTCATTCCCCTTTTTGATCTCAAGCTTGATTAATAATAAATTCGAATATTGCCACTTATAATTTTCTTGCTTACTTCTCAAATTAATTGGTTTCTTGGTTTACAAGCCATACATTTAAATTCCGGAATTCTTTTGTGATTTGGTACTTATCATATGAATTATGAGGTGATAAACTAGGTTGAAGTCTAAGCAGAGAAAAACAACACATGTGATCAGGGTTTAGACACAACAAGCACAATCCAATCACGACAGACAAAATACATATTTCCTGGTTAACTGAGCAGATAGTCATCACATGAGTGATGGTGTTGTGAGCTACTTTATAAATCACACAACTTCTTATATCTGGAGCTAGAAAAAGTGTTGAATCCGGTGTCTTACCACTTAGTATCAGTTTTGTAGCTATAGTATCAGATTTTCCCAACCTAGTATTAGATCAGTAGTTATAGTATCAGAAATTTCCTACCTAGTATCAGTTTTATAGTATCAGATCTCTCCTACTTAGTATCAGTTTTATCAGTTTTATAGTATCAGATCTCTCCTAATTAGTATCAGTTTTATAGTATCATAACTGAAGTGCCTCAAGACTGTCTAGAAAAACATGTTCACATATCAGATTAAATGGCATCTTCTCCTTCAGCATTATCTACTAAAACTATTTCAGAACTTGTTACTTAAATCCACAGCTCACAAACACATATAACATTTAAGTTTCTTTTTCTTCTTACATACTGTTTTCCAGATGTCAAAGTAAAAGACACTCATCAAAATACTTAGAACATATTAGAGTTTTCCTAACTTAATTATTACAAAGACACTGCTACTTCTCTTAAACACTTTAAATTCCTCAAGATCTCCAAATATCCATGCAAGCAAGCAAGCAATTCATGCATCTTTCCCTGCAGCAAAACTTTGAACTGCCTCAATAAAATGAGACACCCCAAGTATTGCAAAGGCAACAAATAGGGTCAGAAATAAATTCTGGTGTGAGTGAAATCAAGTATGCAAAATATCTTGTAAATTCTTAAGGCTGTATAGAGAACTTTTCTATTAAATGCTATTCAAATCCCAATTAAAATCTGAGAATGTGTATATTTAAGTTTATCTATAAACATACACCCAAGCATTCATCCACTTACTTCATTCAGTTGTACAAGTACAAAACTCCTATGGATTAACTTTCTAAATTCCATAGCATAATTTCTCCTTCTCATCTTTTCATTTTGTTTGGTCTGAACTCTTGCCATTGAACACCATGTGTGCATTGCAAAGGGGCTCAGTTCTGTTAACCCTTTACACAGAGGCCTACGGGACTTAAACAAGTCATGCACATACCCATCAACCACCTGCTGATGAGTAGATCAAGGCACTACTCCTAAATTATTTTATAATTTAGAGACCATGCTTATTTATTTCTTTCTGGGGAATTTTTCTTTTGATTCCAGAGATACTCGTATTCTTTCCTTCCTTATATAGGTCAAGAATTATTAAAATCACCCAAAGATCATATCCAGACATACAAAGCATTCATGTAAAATTGCACACCTTATTTCAAAGTCATTTTTGCTTTAATCACATTTTTCTAAAACCTACTTATATTTTTATTTCTAGAAATTTCCATTTCTTACACAAATATGAAGAAGTCATTTGCAAAACTATATTTATTCTTTTACTGTGAACATAGGGAATGGTTTTTGAGAAAAACCCATAAAAACTTATTGGTTTATGATCTGAACAAATCAGCACATATTTGTAATATTGCATTGTTCATATCATTTTTAATATAGACTAGACATAAGCATAAATCTCAATATTCACACTGCCTAATTCTTTTCTTTCATTGATACCCTATTCCACAGTAAAATATTTGCTTCATTTTTCATATCAAAACTAGCATATATAAAATCTATTCCTGTGATTAGTGTATTTGTTTGATTATCTATATTTTAAAACAAAAACTGAAACCATCACAACAAGTCAAAACAGATTAAAACCTCATCCAAAAACTCAACCAGAATACCATCCATGATCAACATATTTTCATCCAGAAAATAAAATCAAATAGGAAAAACATAATGTAATGTTTATATAAAATAACTTGGCTGCCCTTAACATGGGTCTTAATGCCTTACAGATCATAAGTGATTAATCACTCACCTTCCTCCTCTCTTCCCCGAGAATGTCTAAGCTTGAAAACAGGGTGAGCTCTCCTTTCTATTTTTTTTTTAGTGTGTTTCTGTTTTCCCCCAGAGAAAACCTCTGCTTCCCTCTTGATTTAAATCATTTTGCTAGGGTTTTACTAAAGGAAAAACCCATTTTATCCTCACATTACTCAGAGAATTATGTGTGTGTTGTTATGGCTAAATGTGCCATTTTCTCTTGATTTCTATTTCTAGTAAAAGCAGTTGCTTCTCTGCTTTTCTATGCACATGCTATTTGCATGATCCATCTACACATCATCTTTGTGTGACTCAGATACATTGTATACCTTGTTAGGCCTGAATGGTCCTCTTACATTATTTCAAACCATTTATTTCCTGATTTATTTTTGAGAAGGTGTTTATGCACAATAATACTAAACTGGTTCTCATGCAATTTGGTTATCAAAAGGGCTTTATCATTTTATACTTCTTTGGCTACTCATATCTAATACATATATATTTATTGAAAAAAAAGAAATCTCTATCCTCTTATTTATTCATTTCACTTACTCCTAATATTATTATTGTCAGACTATATTTTCTTTTCTTAAATATTCTCATTTTAAAATTATTTTTATCTCAATAATTTGGGTCTTCACATACTCTCCTCCTAAAAGGAATTGTGTCCCACAATTATTCTCTCATACATTTCCATCCAAATGTATACAAAGCATAATTTCAATTGAATGAAATTTCAGAAACTCATTCATTCCAAATCAATCAAACATAAATAAATAATTTTAAGGTCTCATCATAATTTTTAAACATACCTTTAAGTAGAAAACAGATTAGGATATTTATCCTTTATCCTCTCTTCAGCCTCCCAAGTGCAATCATTCCCATCCAAACTCCATTGGATTTTAACTAGCTTAATTATTTTATTTCTCAGTTTCTTTTCTTCTCTAGCCACAATGCCCACTGGTTCCTTTTTATAAACCAGATTTTCTTGAATTTCAACATGTGTAGGAGATTCAAGAATGGACTCTTTATCATGCACCCATTTTCTCAATTGGGATACATGAAATACATCATGTATTTTGCTCAATTCCTCTGGTAACTTCAACCTATAAGCTAAAGTCCCTATTCTTTGAACAATTTCATATGGTCCTACATACCTTGGTGACAGTTTCCCTGCTTTTCCAAATCTCAATATTTTCCTCATTGGTGAAACTTTGAGAAACACATAGTCTCCCACCTCAAATTCTACTGGCCTTCTCTTTTTATCTGCATAAGCTTTCTGTCTCTCTTGAGCTACTCTCATTCTTTGCCTCACTAATTCAATTCTTGCAGAAGTTTCTTTTACATGGTCTGGTCCAAGCAACACCCTTTCACCAGCCTCCATCCAACATGCAGGAGATAAACAAGGCTTCCCATACAAAGCCTCAAATGGAGCCATTCCTATAGTGGATTGGTAGCTATTATTATAAGCAAACTCAGCTAAATAAATATGATCCTCCCAGTTGCCTCCAAAATCAAGTATGCATGCTCTCAGCAAATCCTCTAAAACTTTATTAACAATCTCAGTTTGCCCATCTGTTTGTGGGTGGTAGGCTGTGCTTAGGCTTAGTTCTGTCCCCATAGCTTCTTGAAAGCTACTCCAAAACCTTGAAGTAAACAAAGTATCTCTATCACTAATGATAGTCTTGGGGATGCCATGCAACCTCACTATTTCCTTCACAAATAATTGAGCTAGCTTGTGAGCATTTCTGTTTGAACTTATTGGGATAAAGTGTGCTGTTTTTGTGAGTCTATCAACCACTACCCAAATACTATCATTTCCCTTCCTTGTTCTTGGCAACCCATCCACAAAATCCATTGATATACTCTCCCATTTCCAAGTAGGCACTTCCAAAGGTTGCAATAGGCCTGAGGGCCTTTGATAGTCTGCCTTTACTTGTTGGCATGTCAAGCAATTTGCCACATATTTTGCTACTGCTCCTTTCATTCCTGGCCACCAATAATTTCTCTTGAGATCATGGTACATTTTTGTACCACCTGGATGGATAGTATACTTTGTTTTGTGATGCTCATCCATAACTTCTTGCTTTAGTTCCCCTACATTTGGTATGCAGAGTTTCCCCTTTTTCCTTAAGTATCCTTTACCATCTACCTCATAGTTTTCCACTGTCATGCCTTGGGATATCATGTTCTTTTTCTCCTTCAAATTTATATCTTGATTCTGCATTTGTCCTATTTTATCAACCAGTGTTGATTTTAAGGATAAGAGGCTTAATTTACCATATTCAATCATCTTACTGTGTGTCTTATCTGATACACTAGCTTCTTCTTTCACTTCCACCTCACTAAGAATTTTCAAATCCTTGAATTCTGCCATCATTAAGCTTGCCAATTTAGCTTGATGTCTACTTAATGCATCTGCTACTTTATTAGCTTTTCCAGGGGTATACAATATATCAAGATCATAGGAAGCTAGAAATTCTACCCACCTATGTTGCCTCATGTTCAAGTCTTTTTGGGAAAACAAATATTTAAGTGACTTATGATCAGTAAACAATTCAAACTTAGCACCCAATAAATAATGTCTCCATAGTTTCAATGCATACACTACAGCAGCTAGTTCTAAGTCATGTGTAGCATACCTAGTTTCATTTGGCTTGAGTTGCCTTGATGCATAAGCTATGACTCTACCATGTTGCATAAGCACTGCCCCCAATCCAGATCCACTAGCATCTGTGTAAACTACTAATTCTTCATTACCCTCTGGCACTTGTAAAACTGGAGCTTCTACCAGTGCCTTCTTTAGTGATATGAAAGCTTGTTCACACTTCTCTGTCCACACATATGGTTGCTCCTTTTTAGTTAACTTGGTCAATGGGATAGCTATCCTTGCAAAATCTTTTATAAATCTCCTGTAATAGCCTGCCATTCCCAAAAATGACCTCACCTCAGTTACTGATTTGGGTCTACTCCAAGATTGCACTGCCATCACCTTATTTGGGTCTACACTAACCCCTTGTTGTGATACAATGTGCCCCAAAAATTTTACTTCCTTCTGCCAAAATGTACATTTAGAGAATTTGGCTTTTAAATCATGTGCCCTCAGTCTAGACAAAACCAGATGCAAGTGCTTTGCATGATCTTCTTCTGATTTTGAATATACTAAAATGTCATCAATAAAAACAACCACAAATTTGTCTAGAAAATCTCTAAATGTTCTATTCATCAAATCTACAAAATATGATGGTGCATTTGTCAATCCAAAAGGCATCACCAAAAATTCATATAATCCATACCTTGTGTTGAAGGCAGTATACTTAATACTCTCTTCCTCCACCTTCATCTGATGAAACCCAGAGGCTAAATCTAGCCTTGAAAAGACCCTTGCTCCATTTAATTGATCGAATAGATCATCAATTCTAGGAAGTGGATATTTGTTTTTAATGGTGACTTTGTTTAATTCCCTATAATCAATGCACATTCTCAAAGTACCATCCTGCTTCTTCACAAATACAATTGGAGAACCCCAGTTTGAACTACTAGGCCTTATGAAGCCTTTCTGCTCCAGTTCTTCCAACTGATGTTTCAATTCCACAAGTTCTTTAGGACCCATTCTAGTTGGCTTCTTGATGATTGGGCTGGCTCCTGGGATTAGCCTTATTTGAAATTCTACTTGCCTATTTTCTGGAACACCTATGACTTCACCAAAGACATCTGGGTATTCATTTATAATTTTTATGTCCTCCAGTGTTAATTCTTTCTCAGTCATGCTACATATGTGGTTACAGTAATTGATTTTAGCAATTTCACTCATAACTATAATATTTTTACCATTTTCTGTTTTTAGAGAAATAGTAAGATTTTCTAAGTTTAAAATTGCTTTGTATTTTCTTAGCCAATCAATTCCTAGAATAATTCCTATTCCCGGATATTTTAGCACAAACAAATCAGAACTAAACATATTTCCACCTATGTTTAACTCTACTCCCAAACATTTAATCCCTAGCATGCAAGAATTACCTAGTGGGCTCTGAATAAACAAGGGATTATCCACTAAATAGCATGTGAGAGTTAATTTATTCACTATGTCTTGGGATATTAGTGAATGTGTTGCTCCAGTGTCATATATAACTGAGATGGGGTGATCTTTAATTAGAAGTATACCTTCCAATTGTCCAGGACTTCCCACTGCAGTTGCTTTTGCTTTGCCCTCAAGTGCTCCTACCTTTGCTCCCTTTTTGAACTCTGGGCAGTTTCTTTTAATATGGCCTTCCTTCCCACAGTTATAGCAGCTAAACAATGCCTTCTTGGCTGCTTGACACCTATTACTCATGTGTCCTTCTTTGCCACAATTAAAACAAGTAACCTTCTTCTTAGCTTCCCCAGTGGCTGCTCCCTCCATTTTCTTATCCATATTCTTTTTGTCATAGGGATGTGCTCTATTTTTCCCCTTCTTTTGATTGGTAGCCCTCATGCTCCTAAATTTTTCCCTTGCATTGTCATGTTGTTCAAAAGAAAGAGCAAGGTCTATGACTTGATCAAATGTTTTATCCTTGTATGGTAACATTGCTCTACTCAGTCCTGCATTTAATCCTTGGATAAATCTTGAATTCTTTGATTCTTCATCTCCTATGAGCATAGTTCCATACTTGGACAAACTCTCAAATTTTTGAGTGTATTCAGTCACACTCATTGGTCCTTGCCTCAACCTTATGAATTCTTCAAGCAATGTTGCCTTAGCTGTTGCTGGAACAAACCTTGCTTCAAGCATTTCCTTGAATTGATCCCATGTTATCTCATTTTCTGGCCTTCCTGTGATGATCACCTCCCACCAATCTAAGGCTGCTCCTTTGAGTCTCCTTGAAGCTATCTGCCTCTTTCTTTGGTCATTAATTTGCATATCTGCAAATATCCTTTCCAAAGTTCTCAACCATGTCTGCACTCCCATAACTCCCTCAGTGCCTTCAAAATCCTTGCCTCCCAAATTTGAAAATGTCTTCAATAACTTAGCTAATTCCTCATGAGGATTCTCTTCCCTCTGCACTGCTCCTTCTCTAAATGCCCTCACCAAATCTTGCAAGTTAACCATTGGTGTTGTATTGGAGGGTCCTGCTCCATGACTTGGTGGTCTTCCTACCATGATTCACTATTCAATTGCATAGCTAGTCAGTCATATTTCTAATTTAATTATTTTTCTAAAATTTATTTCTACTGTGGATGTTTATTTCTATCATTACTATATTTTTTTTTTATAATTTTATCCTTACAAGAAAATTGGATAATATATTTATGCTATGTTTTAATAACATAGCTCTGATACCAACTGAAGTGACCCACTTCTTTTGGATTGTTATTTTTCAGTGATTTACTGTTGAGATTTTTTTTTTTCCAAACCAAGTGATCACTTCTTTAATTTCATTTTCCCCAAGATCCAAATTCTTACCAATATAAAAATATTAGTATATAAGTCAATTCAAGTCATTTATATATATGAAGATATATAAATGTTTCCTTGCTTATCAGAGTATTAAAAATTAACAAGGAAAATTCAATCACACAATATTTCTCATTTTTCAGAGAATTGGTGTCACATAGCCATTTCTATCTTTTCATTCCCCTTTTTGATCTCAAGCTTGATTAATAATAAATTCGAATATTGCCACTTATAATTTTCTTGCTTACTTCTCAAATTAATTGGTTTCTTGGTTTACAAGCCATACATTTAAATTCCGGAATTCTTTTGTGATTTGGTACTTATCATATGAATTATGAGGTGATAAACTAGGTTGAAGTCTAAGCAGAGAAAAACAACACATGTGATCAGGGTTTAGACACAACAAGCACAATCCAATCATGACAGACAAAATACATATTTCCTGGTTAACTGAGTAGATAGTCATCACATGAGTGATGGTGTTGTGAGCTACTTTATAAATCACACAACTTCTTATATCTGGAGCTAGAAAAAGTGTTGAATCCGGTGTCTTACCACTTAGTATCAGTTTTGTAGCTATAGTATCAGATTTTCCCAACCTAGTATTAGATCAGTAGTTATAGTATCAGAAATTTCCTACCTAGTATCAGTTTTATAGTATCAGATCTCTCCTACTTAGTATCAGTTTTATCAGTTTTATAGTATCAGATCTCTCCTAATTAGTATCAGTTTTATAGTATCATAACTGAAGTGCCTCAAGACTGTCTAGAAAAACATGTTCACATATCAGATTAAATGGCATCTTCTCCTTCAGCATTATCTACTAAAACTATTTCAGAACTTGTTACTTAAATCCACAGCTCACAAACACATATAACATTTAAGTTTCTTTTTCTTCTTACATACTGTTTTCCAGATGTCAAAGTAAAAGACACTCATCAAAATACTTAGAACATATTAGAGTTTTCCTAACTTAATTATTACAAAGACACTGCTACTTCTCTTAAACACTTTAAATTCCTCAAGATCTCCAAATATCCATGCAAGCAAGCAAGCAATTCATGCATCTTTCCCTGCAGCAAAACTTTGAACTGCCTCAATAAAATGAGACACCCCAAGTATTGCAAAGGCAACAAATAGGGTCAGAAATAAATTCTGGTGTGAGTGAAATCAAGTATGCAAAATATCTTGTAAATTCTTAAGGCTGTATAGAGAACTTTTCTATTAAATGCTATTCAAATCCCAATTAAAATCTGAGAATGTGTATATTTAAGTTTATCTATAAACATACACCCAAGCATTCATCCACTTACTTCATTCAGTTGTACAAGTACAAAACTCCTATGGATTAACTTTCTAAATTCCATAGCATAATTTCTCCTTCTCATCTTTTCATTTTGTTTGGTCTGAACTCTTGCCATTGAACACCATGTGTGCATTGCAAAGGGGCTCAGTTCTGTTAACCCTTTACACAGAGGCCTACGGGACTTAAACAAGTCATGCACATACCCATCAACCACCTGCTGATGAGTAGATCAAGGCACTACTCCTAAATTATTTTATAATTTAGAGACCATGCTTATTTATTTCTTTCTGGGGAATTTTTCTTTTGATTCCAGAGATACTCGTATTCTTTCCTTCCTTATATAGGTCAAGAATTATTAAAATCACCCAAAGATCATATCCAGACATACAAAGCATTCATGTAAAATTGCACACCTTATTTCAAAGTCATTTTTGCTTTAATCACATTTTTCTAAAACCTACTTATATTTTTATTTCTAGAAATTTCCATTTCTTACACAAATATGAAGAAGTCATTTGCAAAACTATATTTATTCTTTTACTGTGAACATAGGGAATGGTTTTTGAGAAAAACCCATAAAAACTTATTGGTTTATGATCTGAACAAATCAGCACATATTTGTAATATTGCATTGTTCATATCATTTTTAATATAGACTAGACATAAGCATAAATCTCAATATTCACACTGCCTAATTCTTTTCTTTCATTGATACCCTATTCCACAGTAAAATATTTGCTTCATTTTTCATATCAAAACTAGCATATATAAAATCTATTCCTGTGATTAGTGTATTTGTTTGATTATCTATATTTTAAAACAAAAACTGAAACCATCACAACAAGTCAAAACAGATTAAAACCTCATCCAAAAACTCAACCAGAATACCATCCATGATCAACATATTTTCATCCAGAAAATAAAATCAAATAGGAAAAACATAATGTAATGTTTATATAAAATAACTTGGCTGCCCTTAACATGGGTCTTAATGCCTTACAGATCATAAGTGATTAATCACTCACCTTCCTCCTCTCTTCCCCGAGAATGTCTAAGCTTGAAAACAGGGTGAGCTCTCCTTTCTATTTTTTTTTTAGTGTGTTTCTGTTTTCCCCCAGAGAAAACCTCTGCTTCCCTCTTGATTTAAATCATTTTGCTAGGGTTTTACTAAAGGAAAAACCCATTTTATCCTCACATTACTCAGAGAATTATGTGTGTGTTGTTATGGCTAAATGTGCCATTTTCTCTTGATTTCTATTTCTAGTAAAAGCAGTTGCTTCTCTGCTTTTCTGTGCACATGCTATTTGCATGATCCATCTACACATCATCTTTGTGTGACTCAGATACATTGTATACCTTGTTAGGCCTGAATGGTCCTCTTACATTATTTCAAACCATTTATTTCCTGATTTATTTTTGAGAAGGTGTTTATGCACAATAATACTAAACTGGTTCTCATGCAATTTGGTTATCAAAAGGGCTTTATCATTTTATACTTCTTTGGCTACTCATATCTAATACATATATATTTATTGAAAAATAAGAAATCTCTATCCTCTTATTTATTCATTTCACTTACTCCTAATATTATTATTGTCAGACTATATTTTCTTTTCTTAAATATTCTCATTTTAAAATTATTTTTATCTCAATAATTTGGGTCTTCACATGCAACCATATACTATAGTAATTCATAGAAAATCATTTCTTTTTTATACAAAAATAGTTTTGGGTAAAATTATCTCATTTACCCTATTCAAAACAATACTGTGCCGAATTGTTCTATTCGAGTGTTTAGAAACCCCTTCGATACAGTTTTGCAAGACTGTGCCGACGAAGGTTCATATGCCACTCAATAAACCAACCATCACAATATAAAACAATTTTATATTAACTAACAAATACGCGCTCGTATATATTATTACACTCAACTCATTATAGAGTACTACTGACTCTATCTCTAATGAGTAACACCCAACAGAGCAGGGTTGTCGCTTAACCATATGCTCTGATACCAAATGTAACATCCCGAAAATTTTCGACTTTCGAAAATTCAACATCGATACTCACTTTATCGACTGCTGAGCCATCGAATGCCGGAAACCCGAAAAGTTATGGTTTTAAGAAAGAAGAAAAAGGTAGAAGAAGAAGATAGAAGAAAAAGAAAGAAGAACAACAACACAACATCAGATACAGAAACAGAAAACAATATCAGAATCTCACATATCGCAGCGGAACAATATATAATAGATAAATGAATAATCTTTAAACACAGAACTATATCATTTTATACATACATCAATCATCAGAGTCAATATACAACTCAATACAACAATGGACAGTTATATAAACTTGTCCTCATACAGAATACACAGCGGAATAAATATATCAGATACAAATACTACGTCTCATCATCCATCTTGCTTCCAAAGCTCCAGAATATCCAGGATATTCTGATAACATAACTCTAGGCTGCCCGTGTGGAAATTGGTGGGCACCCAGAGTTTAGAAGGGAAACAATAAACTCCGAGTCAGTCATGGTGACTGGTGTGAGATCGTAAAACAGTTATTCTTTCACAAAGAAAATAAAACAAATTCGCAATGCTTTTGGAAAATGAAACTACCATAAGACCTCCCACCACACACACAATGCAAACGCAGAATTGGAGGAGATTTCTTCTTATGATAGTCAAAGATGCTTACTACGCAAAATCAAATCATTTTTGATATTATTATTAGTGCATAGTGTCGAAAACATTTCGAAAGTATAATATTAATCTTAGCCAACATACGACCAGTATCGTATGCCTACTATAGCTACCATCTAAACAGTGGTGACCACCGTACGTAAATGGCAGGTTCTACAACTAATACCGTACAAATCACGTATTGGAGTTTGGATTTCCAACAAATGGTCAGGCTAAGGAACTTCCTCTTCCACGATGGGTACGTCCCTGGAATAGACGACCCGAGAAATAACCTAACATTACGGTTAGATCTCTGCCAACACAAGGTCGGGTTACCTCTGCAAAAATAGGTAACTACTGACACGCGTATGCCATCCCCCGATCGTAACCGATCTTCCCGAGGATCCCCGATTTCCAACAAACCACATAGATAATAATAATGCAGTAACCACATAGGTTAAGTATCTGGGCTCCATACCATGATACCACCTCTATCCAGAAGGAATGACATACACTAAGGGGCGCTACTCCCTAGAACCTTGCCGCATTCTTCCTGTTTCGACCATTTCCGGGGTGTGAGGCTCGATGAAGTCTCGTCCACAAAGCTACGCTTTCTCAAAAAGCCCTGCTTCGGGTCAAACAAAATGATCAACCTATGATCACAAAGATATAAGATCAAACAAATGATCATATCGCAAATGATCAAACACTGATCATTTCACAGCAACACTCAGTATGCCACGTTACCAAATTGGGATATATCGCTGATAAATTTCAACTACATAACCTCTGAGCTCGTACGTCTCAGAGAAGGGTGTTAAGCTAAGAGAATAAATTCTCCGCCACCAACAGAAATGTATTTGAAAGAAATCAGCTTTATATCTCAAATTGTAACGTCAGACACACATCCATACAAGTCTGTTCCGGGATCGAACAGAACCGAAGGCACTTCTCACGAAGCCCTTGCATTTCCGGATAAATTTCTAATCACGTCCGGACTTCCCGTCACTAAGGGTGATAAAACCTCTAAACCGGAGATCAGCCGATGTAGAGTAACTCGACGGTAATCCTTCCGTTTTCAAAAATATCCGGTCTTCAACACCGGTCTTCGAATGCAATTCATATCGACGTATCACATATTCGGAATGGGTTATACGACCCCATGGTCCTTTCCCGGCTAACCCGAATAGTGAGCGTTTATTTCAAAAATAAGTGTGGCATTCAAATTCATCCAATCACAACAAATACCTATCTAAAGGTAAATATTGATAGTCGGTTATTTAACTATTAATAAAGATGCGCAACATCATCAGATTCCAAATAATTTTCCAAATTATTTATCTTCAAAAATATCTTGACTAGATATAAAATTTCCACACTTCAAAAATAAATCAACGTTTATTTTTCCAAACAGTTTCCCTTTCCTTTATAAATTCCATAGTGAATTTACATTTTTCGAATATCTACTAATATTCGATTTTCAATCATTTTCAAATATTCATTTTCGATTTATCTTTAAGAAGATAAAATCTCAAAACGTTTCATTTCATTTTGGAAAAGCAATTCCATACTTATATAATAATAAGTAATTCACACATCTATTTATTTTCAACACTTGAAAATATTCAATATACTTAAATCAAATTAAGTATATATTCATTCTTTAAGGAAATCATTCTCTTTCATAAATTTTATTTGAGTCAAAACGAATGTTGCGTAAAACATCGTTACGACAACTCAAAATCACTAGTATAGGGATTCGAAATTTAGATAGATATATAAATCCCAATACTATACAAAAATATTTCCTTTCGGAAACCATTTACTATAACAACAGTGTTATAGTCCACCATTTCCTTAAATCCCTCGAAAACGTCTATTTCAACAAGAACTGTTGAAATCTATGCTTTCAATCTATAATACATTTTTAAACACCTTTAAAATGTTTAACTTCATTTTTAAAATATTACTTCTTCAAAAATGAATCCATTTTACTTAACAATATATTCACTATCCAAAATCGTGAATAAAATTTACTTAACCCCATTTCAATCATTCCTACACATTTTTATTTCAATAAAAATTCGCTATTCAAAATCGTGAATATATCTTCTTAAATAGTCTTCTATATTAAATTTATCACATTCAATCTATTTTCGAATTTATAAGCACGTTTATAAATTCTATTTCTCTTTTAATAACAACTTCGACTTATAAACCTTCTTTTATCAACTTCTATATTTAACTTATCAAAATAAGTGACTTTGGGTTTATAACAACTTTTATAAATTTTAATTCTATTTATGAAAGCTTCAATACCAAATCAATCTCAATATTGATTTATAATTTTATTTTCAACGTTTGAATAAAATTTCCATATTGATTTCTCAAAAATTCATTTCTAAATATTAAATCAATTACAGATTGATTTCAAATTTTATTTATCACTACTAAAATAAATTCCTTATTTTTCTCAAATTTTTCAATATTCTGTTTTGAAATGGATTCTTCAAATTGAAATCATTTTACATTGATTTCACAACTTATTTCAATTTACCAATTAAATTCCAAACTGAATTTCCAACTTATCTTCTTTTAAATAAATTCCTTTTTAAGAAAATAAATTTCAATCGTTTCTTTCAATCTATTTAAAAATCCAAATTTAAATTAATTTCTTCAATTTAAATCACTGTTTTATGAAATCCATTTATTTAGCATTTTCACTTTATTCTGGAATTTATTCGATAAGATTATAAAAACAGCTTTTATACTTTTAAATTCTTTTCTTCAAAATTTCTTCAATTTCAAAAATTGATTCACTTAGAAATTCTCTACTTGAATCTCAAAAATTCAATTTCGTTTATCTTTGGAATCCAATGATGTCAAACATCCATTCAGCTAAATTTTAGCTTTCAAACAATTTCCAGATATCAATATGATTAATAGCATCACTATAAAATCATTCACAGATTCATATCACAATAGAAATAAATTCAATCAATGTGAGGGGTCCAGTTGGATCCCTCCAACCTGTTTCCCTGCATCCAAAGATGTTAGCACAATACCAATTCCGCTCCAGTACGGAATTATCGCGGTATATAGGTTTTTATAAATCCGCTTACTAACGGCGCAATAGGGTCTCATCCGCTATACGAGGCGGGAAATCAATCAATCCAATATATACATATGCCAATATGTATATACTGCTATATATATAGATATATCCTATCATATCTAATAGCACATTCAAACAAATCAATCAATAACTGCAATTCAATTATAAATCTGAGTGAGAAGATCTCACCTTAGCTTTTAATTTTGCAATCCATTTCCATTTCGTCTTGTTCCCTTTACGATTTCAACTGTATAAACATTTATACGATTTATTAATATCCGAAATAAATCCGAATAACTCAATTCACCATTTATTTTTATTTTTACTAGAAATTTTCCTTTATAATCTTTTTTTTCTTTTCTTTTTTTTACTAAAATTAAATTTAAACAATTAAACTTCCTTTTATATAAACAACTGCTTCTATAACCTAAGGTTCTAATTTCTTGAAATAAAATATTTAACTAAAAATTAACTTTCAAACTTTTCTGTTTTACTGTATAAATTTCAGAATTCAAATTCTCAAGTTTTACTTATTCATAAATTCAAAATTAAAAAGAGCAAAAAGAAAACCCATTTTCTTCTATCAGTTTAAGTTCTACAATTCTAAATTCGTGTTAACCACTAACTTAAAACAATAATTTCCTTACTGCAAATATTATATACATTGTTTTTTTTTCTCTAAACCAAACTTCTAAAAATAAATCACTTGAATTAAATTAATACCTCGCTGTATAGAAAAATCGCGACCCCGCCTGCTCTTACGCCGCCACGTTCGCATCTCCCTCGCGATGCCTCCCACGTCGCGACGAACTCCCCAAATCGAAACCCTATTTGGTCGCCAGTCAACCCAGATTGAAGCCATGCCTTGACACTGCTGCTGCCGCCTTCGACTCGCATGCCCACCAAGCTACGCGAGCCACCACGATATCCCCAATCCCAGTGCCCTAAAAATAAATCGCGAGCCACTGTCGTTGATCGACAGCCAGCCCAGACTCCACGACTCGCCTGCCCCAGCTTCGCCGCGAGTCGCCATCCACCGCCGTGCTCGCGAGCTCGAGCTCCCCATCGCGAAGTGGTCGCGATTCCTCTCCCATTAAATTTAACCTAACTACTTCGATCTCGGGGATGAATACTGAGGTTGTAACATCCCGTAAATTTTCGACTTTCGAAAATTCAACATCGATACTCACTTTATCGACTGCTGAGCCATCGAATGCCGGAAACCCGAAAAGTTATGGTTTTAAGAAAGAAGAAAAAGGTAGAAGAAGAAGATAGAAGAAAAAGAAAGAAGAATAACAACAGAACAACAGAACAGCAACAGAAACAGAACAATATCAGAATCTCACATATCGCAGCGGAACAATATATAATAAATAAACACTAGTCTTTTAAAACAAAGAACTATATCAGTTTATACATACATCAATCAGAGTCAATATACAACTCAATACAACACAGCACATCAATGGACAGTTATATAAACTTATCCTCATACAGAATACACAGCGGAATAAATATATCAGATACAAATACTACGTCTCGCCATCCAGCTTATCTCCAAGCTCCAGAATATCCAGAATATCCTGATAACATAACTCTAGGCTGCCCGTGTGGAAATTGGTGGGCACCCAGAGTTTAGAAGGGAACAATAAACTCCGAGTCAGTCATGGTGACTGGTGTGAGATCGTAAAACAGTTATTCTTTAAAAATAAACAGCAGAGAATTTTAAAGTCAATTCGCAATGCTTTTGGAAAATGAAACTACCATAAGACCTCCCGCCACACACACAATGCAAACGCAGACTTGGAGGAGATTTCTTCTTATGATAGTCAAAGATGCTTACTACGCAAAAATCAAATCATTTTGATATTATTATTAGTGCATAGTGTAGAAATCATTTCGAAAGTATAATATAAATCTTAGCCAGCATAGACATTTCGAACTATGCCTACTATAGCTACCATCCAAACAGTGGGGCGCCACCATAAGTGAATGATAGGTTCTACAACTAAAACCGTACAAGTCACGTATTGTTTCTTTGGATTTCCAACAAATGGTCAGGCTAAGGAACTTCCTATCCACGATGGGTACGTCCCTGGAATAGACGACCCGAGAATCTAACGTTACGGTTAGATCTCTGCCAACACAAGGCCGGGTTACCTCTGCAAAAATAGGTAACTACTGACACGCGTATGTCATCCCCCGATCGTCACCGATCTTCCCGAGGATCCCCGATTTCCAACAAACCATATAGATAATAATAATGCAGTAACCACAGAGGTTAAGTATCTGGGCTCCATACCATGATACCACCTTTATCCAGAAGGAATGACATACACTAAGGGGCGCTACTCCCTAGAACCTTGCTGCATCCTTCCTGTTTCGACCATTTCCGGGGTGTGAGGCTCGATGAAGTCTCGTCCACAAAGCTACGCTTTCTACAAAAAGCCCTGCTTCGGGTCAAACAAAATGATCAACCTATGATCACAAAGATATAAGATCAAACAAATGATCATATCACAAATGACCAAACACTGATCATTTCACAGCAACACTCAGTATGCCACGTTACCAAATTGGGATATATCGCTGATAAATTTCAACTACATAACCTCTGAGCTCGTACGTCTCAGAGAAGGGTGTTAAGCTAAGAGAATAAATTCTCCGCCACCAACAGATATGTATTTGAAAGAAATCAGCTTTATATCTCAAATTGTAACGTCAGACACACAATCCATACAAGTCTGTTCCGGGATCGAACAGAACCGAAGGCACTTCTCACGAAGCCCTTGCATTTCCGGATAATTTTCTAATCACGTCCGGACTTCCCGTCACTAAGGGTGATAAAACCTCTAAATCGAAGATCAGTCGATGTAGAGTAACTCGACGGTAATCCTTCCGTTTTCAAAAATATCCGGTCTTCAACACCGGTCTTCAAATGCGATTCATAACGATGTATCACATATTCGGAATGGGTTATACGACCCCATGGTCCTTTCCCGGTTAACCCGAATAGTGAGCGATTATTCACAAATAAGTGTGGCATTCAAATTCATCCAATTCACAACAAATACCTATCTAAAGGTAATTATTGATAGTCGGTTATTTAACTATCAATAAAGATGCGCAACATCATCAGATTCCAAATAATTTTCCCAAATTATTTTATCTTCCAAAATATCTTTACTAGATACATAATTTCCACACTTAACCGTTTTGAAAACAAATTCAAATCAATTTCCACATTTCATTTTTATCGTTGAAGATAAAATCCCAAAACAGTTCATTTCATATTGGAAAACATTCCATACTTATTTAATAATAAGTATTTCACAAATCATTTATTTTCAACACTTGGAAAATATTCGATATACTTAAATCAAATTAAGTATATATTCATTCTTTAAGAAAATCATAAATTTTACATCTATTTGAGTCAAAACGAATATTGCGTAAAACATCGTTACGACGACTCAAAATCACTAGTATAGGGATTCGAATTTAGGTAGATATATAAATCCCAATACTACATCAAAAACATTTCCTTTCGGAAATCATTTACTATAACAACAGTGTTATAGTCCATCATTTCCTTATTTTTCGAAAACGTCTATTTCAACAATAAATGTTGAAATCTATGATTTCGGTAATTCACACGTTTTAAAACATCTTTTAAAACAATCACTTCATTTCAAATATCGCTTTCCCAAAACAAGTTCATTTTACTTAACAATATATTCACTGTCCAAAATCGTGAATATAATTCACTTAACCCAATTTCAATCATTTCTACACGTTTTTACCTCAATAAAAATTCGCTATCCAAACTCGCGAATATATCTTCTTTAAAAATCTTCTATATTTAAATTCTCAAATTCAACTGATTTTGAATTTATAAACACGTTTATAAATTCTATTTCTATTTTAATAACAACTTCAACTTATAAGTTTTCTTTTATTTACTTCTATAATTTACTTATCAAGATAAGTGATTCGGATTTATAAACAACGTTTATAAATCGCATTTATACTTTATAACAATTTCCACTTATAAAATCATTTCATTTATCAACTTCTATTCATATCTCATCTAAGTGTAAAAGTCAAATTTATAAGTAAATTCCTTATAAATCTTTTATTCTACAATATCTATTTACTTTATAACTTCACGTTATAAATCTATTAATTTCATTCACTTATGAAATCCATTTATACTTCTTTCTAACACTTACAAAAATTCGTTTTATAAGTCCAATATTTCGATTTATAAAATATCAATTTTTACAAATCTTTTTATACCAATCATTTATAGTTATTCAAAAATCCCAACTTAAACCATTTTATAAATAAATCGACTTTTATTTCAAAAACGACACTTTTCGGTTATATTTCACAAATCTATAAATTTTTGTAACTTTAAAATTTGAACGTTTATTTATTTAAAATAAATCACTTCAGAAATTTAATAAAACGTATAATTTCAAAGATCACTTTAATAAAATCCTTTTAAATTAAAAGTCGTCATTTTTACATTTCCAAAACTGAATCCGATGATGCAACAGCATCAATTAGTCCATCACAACAGTCAATATCATATATCAATATGATAACAGAATATATATCAATATCTGTAAATAAGTAAATACAGTTGAGGAATCCAGTTGGATCCCTCCAACCTGTTTCCCTGCATCCAAAGACGTTAGCACAATACCAATTCCGCTCCAGTACGGAATTATCGCGGTATATGGGTTTTTATAAATCCGCTTACTAACGGCGCAATAGGGTCTCATCCGCTATACGAGGCGGGAATCAATCAATCCAATATATACATATGCCAATATGTATATATTGCTATATATATAGATATATCCTATCATATCTAATAGCACATTCAAACAGTCAATCATCAATCAATAACTGTAAATAATTCCACATTCAAATGAGTGAGAAGATCTCACCGTGATTTTATTTCTGATTCCAGCGTTTATTTCGAATAAAATTAAACGCGCGTTTAATTTTACCCGAAATTTTCACTGACTCCAATTGACTCCAATCCAGTTCCATATCGAAGAGCTCGACAATACGATCCCATCGCAAGTCGTTTCGTAATTTTTCGACCTCGTAGTAAGAAGATATTGCATTTTAAAGATCATACAATTTATATACAATTAATTTACAAATTAATTAAATTCCAAACCCTCACTTTCATCTCAGCCGTTAATCCCAAAGCCCTAACATCTTGGCCACTCACGCACTCCTTCTCCAAACACGTAACAGCCGAGCCTTCATAACCCATAGCCGCCGCTAATCGAGCAATTATCGCGAACACCATACCCACTTCGAAGCTGATCAACGACCTCCACGCGAATGCCCATTGCACGAGCCACCATCAGCCACGATTTGGCTAAGCTCGGTCGCCCACACACACAGAAAAACGTGCGCAACCTACTGTCGAACGCGAGCAAATATCTCTTCGATCGTTGCGTCGTTCACGATCATCACCTTATAGTTTTGAAGCTCTCACTTAGATCTACAACTCCCGTGTTGAAGATTTCTTCAATAGGTTTACGGATTTGAAGAAATTGAGGGAGGAAGAAGATGAATTGCTGGCCGTTGGTTTCTTTAGTGGCGGCTGACCTAGGTTTGTATTAGGGTTTAGCAAATGGAAGAGGATGGGTTGCTTTTATAGAGAACCGACGAACACTATTCATTCTAAATTTCCGAACTCCGATTTACGCGCGGTAACTGGCGTTTCTGGGGTTTATCCCGCGTTCCGAACGCAATGGAACAGGTTTCGGAAGCTAATTCGATCGTATGTGTGAGATATGGCAATAAACGATCAAATTAAATTAAACCGATTTAAATCGATTTCGAGGCGTTTTAATTTGTACCGGACAAATGGTAAATCCAAAAATTACGAAATTTGAAATCTTACAATAATATCACATTACGGATCCGATGAAACTGGTTTCGTCGAAATCCGAGACTGTTCGAAAAATGACTATTTTAACTCGCCGAATTAAAATTAAAACGATATCGATGCGTTTCGAGTTGCCACGGTCAAACGACAACTCCGATTGATACGAAAATTGAAATCCGATAATAACTAACTATTACGGATCCAATGGAACTGGTCTCGTTCAATTCTGAGACTGTTCGAAAATTGGCTATTTTTCAGTCGAAAATTAAATATTAAAATATTCGATTTTCACAGATTAACTCCAAATTAAATTTTAAAAGTTCTATAACCTTTCTATAACTCCAGTATGATTTAATATAACTTTACAAATCATTTCCAATCATTTAAACTCGATATTCAATTATTTATGAAATTTCACTATTTAATTTATCGATTTAATTGACCAAATTAAATCCAATATTCGAATAATAAATTATTCGACTTCTTAATTCTACTTATCAGTATTTAAAATTAATTAAATATTCGAATTTTAATTATCAAAAATTCTGGGTCGTTACAAACTTCCCCCCTTAAAAGAATTTCGTCCTCGAAATTACAAGTTAGGAAAAAATGTCCTTAACTCGTCTATCATTTTTCACAATCAATAGTTTTATCATTTTTCAAACGGATCTTCCTACTAAAGATTCGTTATCATCTCAACTAACTTTCCAACTTAAATTTTAAGTTTCAAACAACATTGTTCAACTTCTAAATTCAAATTCGAGTTTAAATTCAAATTTTAAACTTTCAAAATTTTCTCAAAATTTTCTAACGCCCTAAATTTCCGAAAAATTTCGCCAGCGTCTCCTTTGCGCGGCTAATACGGTACGACTACAAAACGTCCCTACGGACTCTCAGATTTCAAAAAGAAGAGAAAAAGCCAAGCGGCTAGACAAGAAATCAGCAAATCTCATATAGAAATTTAAATACATACCTTTTGTCGAGCAATTCAAATTTATCTTTGAAATCAAATTCAATTCCTTTATAACACCTGTATATCCTACTAGCCATAATATCTAGTTACATATATTCAAACCATTTTTGCACATTCTGTTACAAAATTTCTAGTATAAACTGCTTATATCATCTCTAATTCACTATTGAAGTTATATATTCAATTTCGTTCAATTTTGCATTTTCAAATTCATTTGAATTCAATTCACCATCCCAATCTAATTTGGATTCGGTTTATCTCCTGAATATTGAATTTTATCAGCTTTCATTCATAACTGATTATTTTTAGATTAGTTTCAGTTACTAATTCATTTCAATTCTAATTCATTTATTCACATTCGTTTTCAACATTCAGTTCTAATTCCAGTTTTATTCACTTTTGTTCGTTCCCAAAATTTATTTTCAATTTGCCATTTTGGTTTATAACCACTCATATTAAACTGGATTTCCAATAGCATATGAATTTTAATTCATCTTTCAATTTACATTATTCAATTCAATTCATTTGCTTACGAATTCGAAATGAATTTCAACCTTCAATTTCATTTAATTGATTCACTTGTACTTACATTCATTTAACTTCATCCTTTAAGTTAAATTTATTCTATCAACCTTTCAAATTCCATTTGAATTTCCAAAACAAAACCCAAATTTCCAAAACAACTTCCATTTAAAATAATTTGGCAGCAATACCTCTTTTGGAAACCCGAAAATGAACACCGGTGATGTCGCGATCATCATCGGAATTATTTTCCAGCGACCGAAAAGAGTTTAGAGCTTCTCATTCCTTCAAAACATTTTTCAAAATTTTTGAAATCCATTTTCAAATCAAAAAGATTTAAACTTTTCAAATCTCCAAAATTCTCAAATTCTTTTCAAAACATTTCCAAAAACTTCTCTGGAATTTCGTTTTTAAATTACAAATCACTTATATAATTCACATTCTTTAGTTTCATTTGTATACGAATTCATTTCTTATCTTTGGAGTTTATAATTTCAATTTCTCATTAAATTTCAGTGATGATAATTCACTATTATTACCTCCTAACATCCATGCAACCATATACTATAGTACTTTATAGAAAAACATTTCTTTTCTATACAAAAATAGTTTTGGGTAAAAGTATTTCATTCACCCCATTTAAAACAATACTGTGCCGAATTGTTCTACTCGAGTGTTTAGAGATCCCTATCGATAGAGTTGTACGGACAATACCGACCAGAATCCATATACCACTCAACAAACCAATCATCACAATATAAAACAATTTTATATTCAAATAACAAATACGCGCTCATATTTATTATTACACTCAACTCATTCTAGAGTACTACTGACTCTATCTCTAATGAGTAACACCCAACAGAGCAGGGTTGTCGCTTAACCATATGCTCTGATACCAAATGTAACATCCCGTAAATTTTCGACTTTCGAAAATTCAACATCGATACTCACTTTATCGACTGCTGAGCCATCGAATGCCGGAAACCCGAAAAGTTATGGTTTTAAGAAAGAAGAAAAAGGTAGAAGAAGAAGATAGAAGAAAAAGAAAGAAGAATAACAACAGAACAACAGAACAGCAACAGAAACAGAACAATATCAGAATCTCACATATCGCAGCGGAACAATATATAATAAATAAACACTAGTCTTTTAAAACAAAGAACTATATCAGTTTATACATACATCAATCAGAGTCAATATACAACTCAATACAACACAGCACATCAATGGACAGTTATATAAACTTATCCTCATACAGAATACACAGCGGAATAAATATATCAGATACAAATACTACGTCTCGCCATCCAGCTTATCTCCAAGCTCCAGAATATCCAGAATATCCTGATAACATAACTCTAGGCTGCCCGTGTGGAAATTGGTGGGCACCCAGAGTTTAGAAGGGAACAATAAACTCCGAGTCAGTCATGGTGACTGGTGTGAGATCGTAAAACAGTTATTCTTTAAAAATAAACAGCAGAGAATTTTAAAGTCAATTCGCAATGCTTTTGGAAAATGAAACTACCATAAGACCTCCCGCCACACACACAATGCAAACGCAGACTTGGAGGAGATTTCTTCTTATGATAGTCAAAGATGCTTACTACGCAAAAATCAAATCATTTTGATATTATTATTAGTGCATAGTGTAGAAATCATTTCGAAAGTATAATATAAATCTTAGCCAGCATAGACATTTCGAACTATGCCTACTATAGCTACCATCCAAACAGTGGGGCGCCACCATAAGTGAATGATAGGTTCTACAACTAAAACCGTACAAGTCACGTATTGTTTCTTTGGATTTCCAACAAATGGTCAGGCTAAGGAACTTCCTATCCACGATGGGTACGTCCCTGGAATAGACGACCCGAGAATCTAACGTTACGGTTAGATCTCTGCCAACACAAGGCCGGGTTACCTCTGCAAAAATAGGTAACTACTGACACGCGTATGTCATCCCCCGATCGTCACCGATCTTCCCGAGGATCCCCGATTTCCAACAAACCACATAGATAATAATAATGCAGTAACCACAGAGGTTAAGTATCTGGGCTCCATACCATGATACCACCTTTATCCAGAAGGAATGACATACACTAAGGGGCGCTACTCCCTAGAACCTTGCTGCATCCTTCCTGTTTCGACCATTTCCGGGGTGTGAGGCTCGATGAAGTCTCGTCCACAAAGCTACGCTTTCTACAAAAAGCCCTGCTTCGGGTCAAACAAAATGATCAACCTATGATCACAAAGATATAAGATCAAACAAATGATCATATCACAAATGACCAAACACTGATCATTTCACAGCAACACTCAGTATGCCACGTTACCAAATTGGGATATATCGCTGATAAATTTCAACTACATAACCTCTGAGCTCGTACGTCTCAGAGAAGGGTGTTAAGCTAAGAGAATAAATTCTCCGCCACCAACAGATATGTATTTGAAAGAAATCAGCTTTATATCTCAAATTGTAACGTCAGACACACAATCCATACAAGTCTGTTCCGGGATCGAACAGAACCGAAGGCACTTCTCACGAAGCCCTTGCATTTCCGGATAATTTTCTAATCACGTCCGGACTTCCCGTCACTAAGGGTGATAAAACCTCTAAATCGAAGATCAGTCGATGTAGAGTAACTCGACGGTAATCCTTCCGTTTTCAAAAATATCCGGTCTTCAACACCGGTCTTCAAATGCGATTCATAACGATGTATCACATATTCGGAATGGGTTATACGACCCCATGGTCCTTTCCCGGTTAACCCGAATAGTGAGCGATTATTCAAAAATAAGTGTGGCATTCAAATTCATCCAATTCACAACAAATACCTATCTAAAGGTAATTATTGATAGTCGGTTATTTAACTATCAATAAAGATGCACAACATCATCAGATTCCAAATAATTTTCCCAAATTATTTTATCTTCCAAAATATCTTTACTAGATACATAATTTCCACACTTAACCGTTTTGAAAACAAATTCAAATCAATTTCCACATTTCATTTTTATCGTTGAAGATAAAATCCCAAAACAGTTCATTTCATATTGGAAAACATTCCATACTTATTTAATAATAAGTATTTCACAAATCATTTATTTTCAACACTTGGAAAATATTCGATATACTTAAATCAAATTAAGTATATATTCATTCTTTAAGGAAATCATAAATTTTACATCTATTTGAGTCAAAACGAATATTGCGTAAAACATCGTTACGACGACTCAAAATCACTAGTATAGGGATTCGAATTTAGGTAGATATATAAATCCCAATACTACATCAAAAACATTTCCTTTCGGAAATCATTTACTATAACAACAGTGTTATAGTCCATCATTTCCTTATTTTTCGAAAACGTCTATTTCAACAATAAATGTTGAAATCTATGATTTCGGTAATTCACACGTTTTAAAACATCTTTTAAAACAATCACTTCATTTCAAATATCGCTTTCCCAAAACAAGTTCATTTTACTTAACAATATATTCACTGTCCAAAATCGTGAATATAATTCACTTAACCCAATTTCAATCATTTCTACACGTTTTTACCTCAATAAAAATTCGCTATCCAAACTCGCGAATATATCTTCTTTAAAAATCTTCTATATTTAAATTCTCAAATTCAACTGATTTTGAATTTATAAACACGTTTATAAATTCTATTTCTATTTTAATAACAACTTCAACTTATAAGTTTTCTTTTATTTACTTCTATAATTTACTTATCAAGATAAGTGATTCGGATTTATAAACAACGTTTATAAATCGCATTTATACTTTATTACAATTTCCACTTATAAAATCATTTCATTTATCAACTTCTATTCATATCTCATCTAAGTGTAAAAGTCAAATTTATAAGTAAATTCCTTATAAATCTTTTATTCTACAATATCTATTTACTTTATAACTTCACGTTATAAATCTATTAATTTCATTCACTTATGAAATCCATTTATACTTCTTTCTAACACTTACAAAAATTCGTTTTATAAGTCCAATATTTCGATTTATAAAATATCAATTTTTACAAATCTTTTTATACCAATCATTTATAGTTATTCAAAAATCCCAACTTAAACCATTTTATAAATAAATCGACTTTTATTTCAAAAACGACACTTTTCGGTTATATTTCACAAATCTATAAATTTTTGTAACTTTAAAATTTGAACGTTTATTTATTTAAAATAAATCACTTCAGAAATTTAATAAAACGTATAATTTCAAAGATCACTTTAATAAAATCCTTTTAAATTAAAAGTCGTCATTTTTACATTTCCAAAACTGAATCCGATGATGCAACAGCATCAATTAGTCCATCACAACAGTCAATATCATATATCAATATGATAACAGAATATATATCAATATCTGTAAATAAGTAAATACAGTTGAGGAATCCAGTTGGATCCCTCCAACCTGTTTCCCTGCATCCAAAGACGTTAGCACAATACCAATTCCGCTCCAGTACGGAATTATCGCGGTATATGGGTTTTTATAAATCCGCTTACTAACGGCGCAATAGGGTCTCATCCGCTATACGAGGCGGGAATCAATCAATCCAATATATACATATGCCAATATGTATATATTGCTATATATATAGATATATCCTATCATATCTAATAGCACATTCAAACAGTCAATCATCAATCAATAACTGTAAATAATTCCACATTCAAATGAGTGAGAAGATCTCACCGTGATTTTATTTCTGATTCCAGCGTTTATTTCGAATAAAATTAAACGCGCGTTTAATTTTACCCGAAATTTTCACTGACTCCAATTGACTCCAATCCAGTTCCATATCGAAGAGCTCGACAATACGATCCCATCGCAAGTCGTTTCGTAATTTTTCGACCTCGTAGTAAGAAGATATTGCATTTTAAAGATCATACAATTTATATACAATTAATTTACAAATTAATTAAATTCCAAACCCTCACTTTCATCTCAGCCGTTAATCCCAAAGCCCTAACATCTTGGCCACTCACGCACTCCTTCTCCAAACACGTAACAGCCGAGCCTTCATAACCCATAGCCGCCGCTAATCGAGCAATTATCGCGAACACCATACCCACTTCGAAGCTGATCAACGACCTCCACGCGAATGCCCATTGCACGAGCCACCATCAGCCACGATTTGGCTAAGCTCGGTCGCCCACACACACAGAAAAACGTGCGCAACCTACTGTCGAACGCGAGCAAATATCTCTTCGATCGTTGCGTCGTTCACGATCATCACCTTATAGTTTTGAAGCTCTCACTTAGATCTACAACTCCCGTGTTGAAGATTTCTTCAATAGGTTTACGGATTTGAAGAAATTGAGGGAGGAAGAAGATGAATTGCTGGCCGTTGGTTTCTTTAGTGGCGGCTGACCTAGGTTTGTATTAGGGTTTAGCAAATGGAAGAGGATGGGTTGCTTTTATAGAGAACCGACGAACACTATTCATTCTAAATTTCCGAACTCCGATTTACACGCGGTAACTGGCGTTTCTGGGGTTTATCCCGCGTTCCGAACGCAATGGAACAGGTTTCGGAAGCTAATTCGATCGTATGTGTGAGATATGGCAATAAACGATCAAATTAAATTAAACCGATTTAAATCGATTTCGAGGCGTTTTAATTTGTACCGGACAAATGGTAAATCCAAAAATTACGAAATTTGAAATCTTACAATAATATCACATTACGGATCCGATGAAACTGGTTTCGTCGAAATCCGAGACTGTTCGAAAAATGACTATTTTAACTCGCCGAATTAAAATTAAAACGATATCGATGCGTTTCGAGTTGCCACGGTCAAACGACAACTCCGATTGATACGAAAATTGAAATCCGATAATAACTAACTATTACGGATCCAATGGAACTGGTCTCGTTCAATTCTGAGACTGTTCGAAAATTGGCTATTTTTCAGTCGAAAATTAAATATTAAAATATTCGATTTTCACAGATTAACTCCAAATTAAATTTTAAAAGTTCTATAACCTTTCTATAACTCCAGTATGATTTAATATAACTTTACAAATCATTTCCAATCATTTAAACTCGATATTCAATTATTTCTGAAATTTCACTATTTAATTTATCGATTTAATTGACCAAATTAAATCCAATATTCGAATAATAAATTATTCGACTTCTTAATTCTACTTATCAGTATTTAAAATTAATTAAATATTCGAATTTTAATTATCAAAAATTCTGGGTCGTTACAGAGGTGGAGCCGGCTTCGTAAATTTGCAGGAGCCAAAGAGAATGAACTCGACCCTCTAATTATTTTGAATTGTCTTCGATTTTTTTTTTTATTTCTCTTCGTTCTGAACTGAAGAAGGTGGAAGTGAAGATGCGTGATTTGTACAAGGAAAAGGAAAAATAAAAATTTGTTAGGTCGCCTTGCTTCAAAATACAGAGTAGAATAGGTCGGCAAAAGAAACGTAGGGCGACTATGATTTGATTTGTGACATAATAAAATATATTTAAATTCAAACGATAAATTATTGTCAAGGCGTTTCTATCTCGTACGATCACACAACAATCCTGAATGCTACGAAATTCGAAACCCGATAATAATACAATATTACGGATCCAATGGAACTCGTTTCGTCGAATTCCGAGACTGTTTGAAAAATGACTATTTTTAAATATTGATTCGAACAATATAATTTCAAACTGAACAATTTACTCCCAAATTTGATTCTGAAGCTTCTGTTATCTTCAGTATTATAAATGTGCATTTTTCACGTCTTTGAAATAATTTTAATCGGCTTAAAATTGAAGATTCAAATTTCTATTCAACTTTCAATCGATTAAATTTTATAATTTAATCGCCAATTTCAAAGTTATTTCGGGAATTCAAATTAAATCATCGTTCAAATATTTAAAATTAATTAAATATTCTCAATTTAATTTGTTCAAAATTCTGGGTCGTTACACCTACCCTACTCAAACACGAGAGTAACATCGAGTCTGGCACCTAAAATCCCGAGAGCCCCTTCGAGTCGCCACGGCCATCATTCCTGACACGCACCTCACCGTTGTGCACATGCACGCCGATTCCAGCCATCTCCGACGAACTCGACCATCTCCGGCAAGTCGTAAATCACCACGACTCTCGACTTCGAACCTCCAATCGAAAATATCTAGCCTAAAACGAAATCGAGACTTTTACTTGAAACAGAACTCGACATCACCTGGAACGAAACGTCTCGCCATCACGTCTCCGACCAACGTTTCATCTGAAACTCCGGCCATAACTCCCCATGCCATCCACGCATCCATCCCCATCACTCCGGAGACACTCGATCCACCATAGATGACCCAGTCATCCTATTTCCCACTACAACCAAAACAAATGTTAAACCCTAATCTCAAGTCGTCCGGTCACATCAACGTTCGAGAATACCTCCGAACATTTTTGCCGTGACCACCCATCCTCACTCCTCCTCCAGAAGAAGCCCTGACCACCATAACTCCTCCGTCGACAAGAATTTGCCCAAAACACAACTTCCAGTCATCACAAAATTACTACCCAAATCCGAACTAAAAATCAGGATTTATATTTTAAAAATCATGTTTTTCTGAGTTGTTTCAAGATATAAAATTTAATCAACTAACCGCCATATTTGATTTTAGCATATTATTAAATTTCCTACTGTATCATCCTGGTTTCAGAAGATTTTCAAACAAATTCTCTTTGAATAAAATTTTATACTTTAATTCATGTTTAAATAAACATACTGCATTTGAAGATTCAAGCCTAACAGTGATTTGAAATGGAAATTTTGGATTTTGTCTGGTTTTTACTCTGTAACTTGGGAAAACAGAGAAGTATCAAGAAATTTTCAAACATGCACAGTTTAATTTCAACATGTATACAAAGATCTTACAGAATATGTACATGCAAAACATCAAATATATCTAAAATTCACATGCAGAAATTTTTATTTACTTAAACTTTTCTGATTAAAAGTTTACTCACCTTGAATGAATGAGCAGAGCTTTTAAAACTGGGATGCCAGATTTTTGAAAACTGATATGCTTAGATCTCTGAAAACTTGTATTGCTTGATTTTCTTTTAAACTGGAATGCTTTGTCAAGTGATCTGAAATGCTCAGTTGAATGAGATGATCCAGATTTCTTAAACTTGAGTTTGCTTTGATTTCAGGTTTGGACCTTGCTTTTGTTTTGAGAAGTTGTTTTCAGGTTTGAAAAAAATACAGGTTTGAATATCAACGAATTTGAATTACAGGCTTTTGTTCTTGCTTTTGAAAATGAGTTTGCAGGCTTGATAAAGAGGATTACAGAGTTGATTATGAGTTTGTTTTGATTTTCTAGTGGATTGAATAATGTTTTACAGATTTTTTTAGTTCAATCTGTTTTGAGAATATTTACAAGTTTGAGTTTTCTTTCTTTTGAAATTGTGAAGATAGAAAAAGAAATAGAAGAGAGGGAATGTATGTTTATATAATGTAAATTAAAATTTACTAAAAATTAAAGAAAATAAAAATAAAAATTGACACTTGTCTTAACCTTACTTATTCATTTAACACATGTTATTAAGAGAGTTTAATAAGTTAACACTTGTAATACTACATGCATAATTATTTTTAAATGATATTAAAGGCTTTTAAATTAAATTTCCTAAATAGATAAATACATATCTTATTTAATAAATGCTTTTCTTAAATTTATATAAATAAAACTCTTTAAGGAAAATAACATAAGACAAATCTTATTTTAAATAAAAACTTTATTCATATATTTTATATCCAAACTATATTATTATTTTATTTTAAGATATATATATATATATTAAATTTAAACATACACATTATTAATTGTAAATAATTATCCTATTTAAAATCAATTTAAATACACATATATATATATTTAAACAACACTTATTTAAATTTGAAATAATATGTCTAATTAGAATCTATTTAAAACTATATTTAAAAACAACTCATTATTATTATTTTTTTGAAAATAACAAACTATACCCATTTTAAATAATTAATTTAAAAGATTATCACATTTTAAATTCCCTGAAATTCTGGGTTATCACATTCCTCCCCCCTTTAAATCTTTTCGTCCTCGAAAAGGAACGAAGCAAGAACTTTATTACAATATTTGGCAAAGCAAAAAATTTGGCAAAGCGACTTTATTACAATATTGATTATTAGTTAAATTATTCCTTGATCATTTTCAGCTATAAACTCTTTAATTAAGAATTTTTTTTTTCAAACACTTTAAAATCTATATAATATTGCCAAAATAGCCTTATAAAAATACTTTTTATAACTCGATGTCTCAACAAGTTCCTCCTCGTTCTCATAGAAATTCGGTCATATGTTGATCAGACGTAGGACCGAACATCTATAAGTACTTGGTAAACCCGTTTTCAACACCCAGTGAAAATACTTGGAAAATAATTTATGAAAATATAGAAAACAGTTTTTAAAATAGAGGAAATATCTTTGATAAGAATGCTCTGGAAATCATCACCCCCATCCATGGTCGCAGTTAACCCGATGGTTACGTTGCCGTCCCGGCAAAATCCACAGATAACTGTAGGTCTCCACGCTCCTCGATTACGCCATGGAACCCGCTACAGATCGCAGTTATACCCGGGCCTTACGTTGCTATCACAGCACAAACCCATATAACTGTAGGCATCAGCGCCACCGAATTTCGCTGCCAAATAATGAAACTTCTCCCACATAGGTCGCGGTCTACCGATATAAAATCAAACGTAGACAGTTGGCTCTCAGCGGCACACACGACTTTCGCTATGTTACCATAGTGTCACAGTCTACCGATATAAAATCAAACGTAGACAGTTGGCTCTCAGCGGCACACATGACTTTCGCTATGTTACCATAGTGTCACAGTCTACCGATATAAAATCAAACGTAGACAGTTGGCTCTCAGCGGCACACATGACTTTCGCTATGGTCTGCAGTAGATCGCAGTGACATCGAGTTACACTGTCGTCACAGCATAACCCAAATGCCTCTGTGGGCACCAGCCCCTCGACTTTCGCTACACAAATAATCCTCAGGAACTAGTTTTGTCCGACTCCTCACAGGATCAACTTTAGAATCCCCCCTTGGGGTTCAAGGCAGTACCACCCAGTGGCACTCCTGAGAAGTTCATTTCAAGGGAGCGCCTTTTTCCCCAGAGCTATACTCAAAACATTTTATACTATATACTTATAGTATCTTCAAATCATACCCTTTATGATTTATCAAAATCTCCTTTACACAAAATCGATTACCAAAAATCGATAATTCTCAAACTAGGCTTTCCAAAATCCAAAATTGATTTCTCAAAAATCAAAAGCCCTTTCCAAAATCCATAGGTTCCCAAAACCTTTTCCAAAATCATTCTCATAAGATCCTTTATATATATAGATATAGATATAGATATAACTTTGAAAACTTTGGATCATTTCAAACTTTGTATAAAACCTCTTTTATACTTCAAATATTTCAAAACCCTTTTCTTTTAGCAATAGATTCAACAAGGGAAGATTTACCTTATATAACAAGGATATATAACTTTATTTTATTCTAAATCAAATATTCACATTTGATAAATCTTTTATAAAGTTATTAACCATATTTCTTTTCAAAAACCATTTTACAGTTCTTATCCCCAATCTTCAATATCAATTTCATTCAAATCCGTACGATGCACACATATCATCCGTACACAATATCAATCTGATCACTCAATCGATCACACAATTTCACTTCCGAACTAGTATCGTCCACCCGACTTCCTAGTGCGGACTCAGATCTGGTTTTTTTTTTTTGATCAGAAACCGTCATTCTCCTTGCATAGTCTTAGCCATGATAGAGAATATCCAGAACCAATCAACAATCCATATCCAGGTTCGCCGTCGAAAATCGAGCGAAAAATCCCAACTCGGATCGATAATACTATCTCGAAATTCTGTGTTTGAATCTGGATCAAATCACTATGCGAATAGAATAATATACGTATATCCTACGTATTTATCTTTATTGGTTATTAGCCAAATCAGTTTCCTTTTCTATTCATATTTCCTTTAATTTCATTCACTTAATCTCAATTGCTTCCATTTCCAATTGAGTTATTACTTCAATTACAAACAGTCTGAACTCTGACCTATTTAAATTTAAAAATAACTTGAAAAAATTTAAAATAGATAAGTAGTTGAAAAATAGTTATTAGTTTGTAAAATATCTGTAAAATAGTTAAGTAGATATAAAATAGTTAGATAATTGCAAAATATATTTAAAATAGTGATTAGATGTAGGTACCTGAAAAATAGTAATTAGTTTATAAGACAATTTCAAAATAGTTAAATAGTTCCAAAATAATTGTAAAATAAGTATAAGATAGTTTGTAGTTTAAAAAGAAAGATTGTATAGTAAATGGTTTGGAAAAATATATTTGTATTAAAACAATTTATTTTGAAAATAATCCAGAGCCAAACTGTCAATTCTTATTAATTCAATTCAAATTTCCACCTCCATTTAAATTAACTCAATTGCAATTTAAATAACTTCAATTTCCATTGAAATTGATTTAACCTCAATTCAAGTTGAATTAATCCTCAATTTCTTTCCTAATTCAAATCAAATTCAATTTGAACTACTTCTATTCAAATTTCAACTTAAAACCATCTCGAATTATATAAATTCAAGTTAAATATTTTAAATGTTGATTTAATCCTTTAAATTAAATTAACCTTTACTTTTTTTAAATCAAATCAACCTTAATTTTTTTTTATTTAACAACTTAAATCTTTAAACCATTTAATTCTGAACCCAAATTCCAAAATTTTATTTTAAAATTATCTTTACTTAACTTATTACAAAGTTCAAATAAGAATTCAAAACAATTTATTCTTCAGATTCCAATTTATTATCCATTTTCAATTTTCAAAACCAATTCTCAATTTCATTGATTATTTATAACAATAGAATAATATCAGGATAAATAAACATCCAAATTTATCCTAACACCAATTTACAGTATCCATTTTAAATTTCCAGATCTCAACCCCATTTTGAGATTACTCATAACTCCCATTTAAATTAACCATTTAACTACCCAAGTTAAATTTAAATTTCATCTTGAAATTTCCAATTCAAGTTATTCATTCAAACTTATTTAACTTCCTCCAAGTTAAATTAAATTTACTTAATCCGGTCAACTTTTCACAATTTGAATTCCCATTCAAATTTTAAACTTCAGATTAATAATCTTTCCCCTTTTAAGTTTTAAAACCTACTTTACTTTGGGTTTCACATCACATTCCAATTTAAAACTCAACACTAAGTGTTTATTTCAAATCATCATTGGTATTATGTATATTCCTCATATATACATTTTCTTTACACACCAAGTTATACTTTAAATTTTTTTTTTAAACCACCTTTGGTTTTAATTCAAAACAAACTTCTTTAAAACAATTTCAAGTTTTCTGGAATTAGATTTAAAATTTCACAGTTTAAAATTATCTTCAATTCCAATTTATAAGTTATACTCACTTAAATGTTTACTTCCCTAAACATTTCATTTTGCTAAATTAACAACATTCATTATTAAACACAATTACCATTTATGATAATAACCAAGATTATCATATCTGGAAACCAATTCATTGTTATCTTTATTCTTGATAACATTTCTACAAATTCAAGATTTAATTTCAGTTTGGATTCATTTCAAACTTATCTTCATTCAATTTCAAATTTGGTTGTATTACCACTTAATTCTTATTATTTTATTTAATTCCAATGATTTAACAACCAATTTCATTAATATATTTAATAATTAGAAAATTATTTCTATTTATATATATATATATCAAAAGATAAACTTATATAAAAATTATTCATTTTTAAAACCATTTTAAAACCTTTATATAAGAAAATAACAAATACGCTCTCATATATAATACTCTCAACTCATTTTAGGGTACCATTGACCCTATCCTTAACGAGTAATCCCAACAGAGCCAAGGTTCTCGCTTAACCTCGCTCTGATACCAAGTGTAACGACCCGGAATTTCCGAACCCGAAAATTCCAGATAGTTAGAAGAAAAAGAAAAGAGATAGAAGAAAGAAACAGAACAAGACACAGATTCTCACATTCGCAGCGGATCAAAATACAATATCAAATAATAATATTAGTTATACAAAGAAAACTGTATTTGTTAATTACATTTTTATACATCAGAGTTACAACATTCACAATTATACTAGACAGTTAGAATTAACATGTCTCTAACAACTATAATATAACACAGCAGAATATACTCCATACGTTCCTGCCATCCAACTCGCCTCCTGAGCTCCAGAACGTCCTTACCTGAAATCTGTAATACTCGGTGTAACGACCTAGGCTTTCTCTCCATAGAAAGTCGTATCGTTAATAAGAAAGAAAGGGATAGAAAGAGAAAAGAAGAGAAGAGAAAAGAAATAACAACAAAATCTCACACAGCGGAACGAATAAATTATATTAATAACATAAACTATTACATAGTATACAAGACTTATCAGAGTTATACAGATACACATCACATACTAGACAGTTATAAACATCTGTCTAGTTATTACAACTCAATACAATACACACACTATCATAGAGATTAACACAGCGGAATACTATATCTACGAACGCCGAAGCCTCCTGCTCCATTGCTCCTCCAGAATATTCGTCAAAGCTAAACCTGAATCCCTTGGCTACTCGTAAAAATTTGAGTACCCAAGAGTTTATAAAACAGAAATAAACACTTGGGTCAGACATGGGTCTGGTGTGAGTAACAGGTTAAACTTGCTTAACTTCAAAACCTTTAGAAAGAAAAGGTATCACGTAAGACTCCCCACAAATAAATATGGGTAAGTTTTTACCTTACGCTAACCAAAACATTTGATAGGAAATCCAGTTATATTATAATAGGGTCTAGGGTTTTCAAATAAATATGAAATAGCTGAAATTGTTACATTATTAAATTCCAGCATACTAGCCACAAAGTGGGTTATACAATCAAGTCCGTTGGCACTTATTGGATTTTGGATTCCATACAATGGCAGGGCTACCGGGGTACCGCCCGTCACAGTACGTGGCCTAGATCACCGTACCGAGGATCACTCCCAATCCCCTGCAACACAAGGTCGGAACATCCCTTACTGGATAATTCCCGCACAAGATACCTCACGGTTGGGATCAGCAACCGCACCACTAAGTCGAAAATAGAAAGGGACATCTAGACAGAGGTAATCTTGTCCTACTTGGGTGCTACCCACTAACCTTGCTGCACCTCCCCTGTTTTAGCCATTCCCGGTTTGTGAGGCTTGAGGCTACGATTACCTTTAAAAAAGAACACATCTATCTTAGAATGCTCATCGTCCACCTGACGATGTGCTGAAAGCATTCAATCCATACAAGTTCGTTCCGGGTTCGAACGAAACCGAAGGCATTATCTCGTTACACTCGTTTTGGAATCACCCTCAGAGTTAACGACAATAACCCTTGCACTCTGAATCTTCATCTTCACTTGATTCACGACCTATCGTTAATTTGGATCGATGTGGTATTCGGGTCTCCAGACCTGGAAATCCGGTATACGGAAACCCGATCCCGGTCTCATCGAAATCCAAAACGTATCTTTTAAGGCCAAGTTGTTTAAAGGTTTAAACAATTCAATTCAATTTAATACTTGAATTCACATAGCATTAACATAGATAAATATCACACATTTATCACAGATATATCATAGTATATCATCCAATAGATATCAACCAAATCAGACATTCTACTCAACCATCATTCATAAGCAACCATTTATTAATCTCTATTTTAATTAATTTAATCAACTTAAATTAAATTAATTACTTAAGAATTAATTCCTAACCTTGCTTAATCAACCATTAATTAATTACAACCATTTAATTAATTAACCATTAATCACTCTTGATTAAATTATCCATTAATTACATAAAGTAATTATCCTTTAATTAATTTAACAAATTAATTATCCTTAATCATTTATAGTAATTAACCTTTAATTACTCTCATTAACTACAATAATTAATGATCCTTAATTAATTACATTAATTAATCATGCATTAATTAATTACTTCCATTAATCAACCTTAAATAATCATTAACAGTAATTAACTATTCTTAATTACTTTAATTTCTTTTATAAATCCTTTTTGATTAAATTCACCAATTACATATAGTAATTCATTTATTAATTACTTACACTAAGTAATTATACTTAACCAATCTTATTAAGTAACTACACTTAATCAATTACCAAGTGACTATCCTTAATTAATTAACAAATTAATTAACTTAAATAAATCACATTCATTTCTTAAATCATAACTGAGTAACTCATCCTTAATTACCCTTTAAACAAATTAATTAATCCTTGATTAATTATTCTTTAATTATTAATTAATAAACCTTAATTATTAATCAATATCTTTTAATACAAAGTAATCAATCCTTAATTAATTAAACTTAATTAACTAATTAATTATTCTTAGTTATTAATTAATAAAACTTAATTATAAATTAACAACCTTAATTATCAATTTAATTAACCCATAATTACCTATTAATCAATCTTAGAATGATAATTAATTAACCCTTAATAATAGTTAAATAAATTCTTATTTAACTTTAATTATAGATAAATAATTTCTTAATTATTAATTAAGAAAACTTAATTATTACTTAATAAAACTTTATTAAGTACTTCTTAATTACTAGTTTAATTAACTCTTAATTATTTAATTAATCCTTGTTAATTAAATTAATTAATTAAACTTAAATTCTTAATTAAATTAATTAATTTCAACTCATTGAAAATCTTCATTAATCTTGAGATAAATCATTATCATTTAAAAACATTTGATCTTAATAATTAATTTACTTAATTAAAATCATTAATTAAGTTTAAAACAAAATAATCATTAATTACTTATCTCTAATTTTAAATTAACAATCCTTAATTACAAGTAAATAAAACACTTGAAAACTTAATTGTTAATTAATAAATCATTAATCATTAACTAATTTAATTAATAAATTATTCTTTATTTATCTCATTTATTATCAAACTTAAATTAAGTTTTAAGATAAAACATTTCTTTATTAATTACCTTATTTTCAAATTAAATTTGAAAATAACTTAAATAAATTTAACTTAATATATTTAAGTTAAATAAATCATACAACTTTATTTATTCAAACTATTCATTTCAAATAAATGGATTTCAAGACAATTTGTTTAACTTGATTATTTAAAATTTAAAAACTTACTTTTATTTTAATTTAAAAACTGGTTAACATTATCTTTGGGTTGAACAAACAAATACATCTTCCCTTTTCTTCATTTTAAAAAAAACAGAGGTTAGTTTTAATTTTTTAAAAAAAAACTGTTTTGATTAAAATTTGAAACTGTTAAAAACTTAACAGTTATACTCAACACTCGCGTATGACCCACAAGAAAAACTCGAGCCAAATCATCATCCACGCGAGTTCTTCCCGAGACGAAACTCGAGCAAAAACTTCATCTTCCCCAAACTCAAACTTACTGACACACATCCTTGCTCGTGCACGTGCACACACGCTGCAACCATCTCCGATCACCGCTCCGGCCATCGACGAGTCGCCAACCTTCCCCTCTAACACCACGACATCTCCGATCCTCGAACAAAATTGAAAATCGAAAACAAGCTATCTCGACAACCTCCTGGAACAACACATCATCCAAGAACCATCTCGTCCGACCACTCTTGACCATCAGCACCCCCACGACTTCGACCAAAGCTCCAGCTCTAACCCACGCTTCCATCCCCCCATGCGCGATAGCCTCCAGTTCACCCACGACGTCGAGAAAAATCGCGATCCAATCAACCCCAAACCCATCGTTAAACCCTAAAATTCCTTCGAACAACCACCATAGCATAGAATAAAATCATCTATTATTTTTCCTACCATCTACAACCTCCAATCGACCCTCGACATCAACTCCGATGAACCCAGCCTCACCGATCGTCTGAAAATGACGAAAATGTCTTTTCTGATCAACTTAAAAATTCTCGGCCATCCCAAACTTAAAATTCATGAATTCTGTTTCTAAATTCATCATTTGTAATCACAAATCAGATTATAGAATCAAAGATTTAAATTAACATATTTGAATTTTACCCATTTCTTTGATTTCTTCCGTAATCTTAAAATTTGAGTTAAATACTTATTGTATATTCTTGAATCTATTTTTAAAATCTAAAGTATATAGTTAGAAACCTTTTCTATTCACAAATCCTAGACTATAATCAAATGGATTTTAAAGATATGAATTTTTTTCAAATAAAATCTGAAGCCTGTCCTTAGATAAAACAGAGACAGATATATGTTCAGACATGCATATCTTTATATCTACATATTTATAAACATGCAAACAAAAATTCACTAAAACATTCAAGTATATCTCATATCATACTACTGGAATCAAGATATATAGTTTCAAGATCTTATAAAAGAAGAGGTTACTCAAATAGAAGATGAACAGAGCAATTAACAATGAAACTAGGCATGCATACTTCAATCCTCACATACATATAGTATACACACATA
This sequence comes from Allium fistulosum, assembly GCA_030737815.1. Lineage (NCBI taxonomy): Eukaryota > Viridiplantae > Streptophyta > Magnoliopsida > Asparagales > Amaryllidaceae > Allium > Allium fistulosum. The sequence goes on along the minus strand of CM060902.1, from coordinate 366,906,880 downwards.
TAATTGAACAGGCAAATATACTTCATTCAGAAATCATTCGAAAGCAATTTAAATTCATATAACTTTGAAAAAGATGTTTACTCACCTTTCCAAGAGGCAGAGGAATTTAAAACAGTTTTGAACAGGCTTGAAAACTGGAATGTTGATCTTTGAAAAACTGGAAACTTTTGAAATTTCATCTGCTTGTTTTGAAAACTTGAAACTTTCTTTGATTTACTTGCATGCACTTGGAATGGATTACAGACTTGAAGAACAATTGTTACAGGTCTTGAAAAACATTGCAGGTTTGTTTTGAGGAAGGCTACAGGGTTTTTGAACTGGAAATGATTTTCAGGTTGTATATTTTTTTGTTTGAGAAGATTTCAGTTTGGTTTGTGGAGATTTGATTTTAGTTTCGGTTTGAGATGTTTTTCAGTTTTGATCATTTTCTGGTTTGAGAATTTTTGTCTTTGCAAATGAAAAAGATAAGAAAAGAAAAAGAAGAGAGGAGGTGAAAGTTTATATAGTTAATTTAGATTTTATTAAAATTTAAAGAAAATAAAATTAAAGGATGACACTTGTCTCTACCCTTATTTATCTTGTTAACACATGTATTTAACATGTTTAGAAATTTAACACTTGTCATTATATAATTTCATATTATTTTTAAAAAGATTTTTAAAAGCTTTTATATGTATTTCCTAAATAGATAAATACATATCTTTTTAAATAAATGCTTTTCTATATTATAAATAAATAAAACCTTTAAAAGAAATACAATAAAACTCATTTATATCCTAATAAAATTATATACAATATTTTTAATTCATTTTTAAGTGTAAACATATCTTTTGTATTTATTTACTATTAAATAAACACTTTCTAAATTTATATGAATAAAATTCCTTTTAAAGAAAATATTGTAAAACAAATCTTATTTTAAATAAAAGCCTTGTTCATATATTTTATAACCAAATATATTAAAATATTTATCTTTAAAGATTCAAATTTAAATCCAGATTCAAATTCAAATTTGACTTTTAAAATCCAATTTAAAAATCAACTCAACATTTATATTTTTAAATAAACATTTTATTAAGTTTGAAATTGATATATTTCATTTAAAAACAACTCAAGACATATATATACATATTTAAACAATACTTATTAATTTTGGAAATGATAAATCTATTTAAAAATCAAATTTATAAAATAATACAATTTAAATTATTATTCTTATTATAATCAATCTATACTATAATTAAAACATCATATTATTATTATTTGGTTATAAAATATTTGAAAATAACAAATTTATCAATTTAAAATAATTTAAATTAAGAGATTATCACATTTTAAACTTCTCGAAATCCCGGGATATCACATTCCTTCCCCCTTAAAAGAATTTCGTCCTCGAAATTTAAAACAAAAGATAATCCAAAGATTTTTATATTTATTTCAACCAATTTTAAAACAATTCAATTATACTTAACAGCCATATACTATCAATCAAACAACCATTCATCCAAACAAACAATTTTATCTAAATAAACAATCCATACAAACAAACAACTCTAGCTATCCGGACATAGATCCGGATAAACTACCTAAAATTATCCCGAGTTTCCCAGATATAGATACTGGGTTACTCGCTCTACTAAATCCAAACTGGCAATTCATTACTGAAGCCAAAACACTTATCCTCACAAAAACTCAAAAAGATCCAATATACTTCGGAGTTATCTTCCTAGTCTTACCCAAACTCAATTGCTTCCTTTACCGAAGAAATAACAATGAAGTCTCCAACTTCGAATTCCAAAATTCTCCATCTCTAATCCACAGAACTCTTCTGATGATTCTAGGCTGCCTTCACCTTTCCTGATCAGCTCAACCATTGCTGATGCTTCTCGACACAAACCGGACCACAAACAATCCAACAAACGGATCCTCTCAAGATCTACGGAAATCCAGAACTCAAACTCTACTCCTCAATCATCAGTAAATTCCAAATACTTCTTTTATCAAGACAAAACAGATTCTCTCACCAATCTGACCTTCAAATCTTGAAAAGCTTCCAGTAGGAACCCTTTAATCCAAACACTGCAACTTCCAGTTGCTTCTACTCTAGAACAACTACTACCAAGCTTTCGCTGCTCAACTCTGATCTGAGGTAGGACACAAGCACAGACTGGACAACTCACTTCTAGAAATAAGGTTCACGGATCCATACAGAAAACTCGGATACTCCAGCAAAACTTGAGTTGCTTCGCCAACTCCATCTCTAGGAAACATTCTTCCACTAGACTGAACTACCGGTATCACTCATGGAATCCAGTCGATAAGAAAACTCAACCTTCAGATGCGGACAAACTTCTGACTTCTCTGAAGACATCCAGAAAAATTCTGACAACCCAAGAGAACACTCAGCAATCGCAAGTCACTTTTGCGATCAACCCATCCTAATCCCAAACAGACTGTTCTCTCTTTACCAATCAGAACAGCTTACACTTATTTATCCAATTTATCGAAGAAATGGATCCACTCTGCTGCTTCTGAACTTCACTTCCAGAAAAACTGCTCATCCAGAAAACTTCCTGCCATCACAGAATACTCCGAGCTGCACTGGTGACACTGATGCTCTTATCCAAAGCTCTTCGAGAAACTCGGACTCCAAACCAAAGCAGAGACACCATGTTGAACTCAGCCACAACACCTAAGCATACACACTTCCTTAATCTTGTTCCAAAGAAAACATCTTCAGGAACATCCATCGTCACTGTATCTCATCATACAGCTACTATTACCTGAGGTATCAAGGTACCATCACTCACTTCTGCTTCATCGAAAGATCTAACTCTACCCATCCCAACTTCAAAGATAAACTCCGAACCATAACAGTTTCCTTCGGAGATCGATGAAATCCTTCACCACAGCAAAGCTTACTCGAGACAGTATTAGGTCTACAGTCTCGACAGATACACTTCCAACCTCAACATTTAAATTCCAACCATTGGTAGTCGTGTTTCACACACCACCACCCCATCTACCTTTATAACTTATATTGGAAAACCCGAACAGGTAACCCAACAAATAGGTAGAAATATATATATATATATTTAAAATGATACTTTTTATATAGAAATTATTTCTGGGTACAATTATTTCATTTACCTCTTTAAAACAATATTGTGTCCGTTGGCCTGGTTCAAGTGTTTAGAGATCCCTATCAATAACGTTAGCTACTCGTATTGACCAGAATCCATATACCACTCAACCGATCAATTAACACAATATAAAACCATTTTATATAACTAACAAATACGCGCTCTCATATATATATATATACACTTAACCAATAGCTTAGGTATTCGCTCAACCTATGCTCCGATACCACTGTAACGACCTAGGCTTTCTCTCCATAGAAAGTCGTATCGTTAATAAGAAAGAAAGGGATAGAAAGAGAAAAGAAGAGAAGAGAAAAGAAATAACAACAAAATCTCACACAGCGGAACGAATAAATTATATTAATAACATAAACTATTACATAGTATACAAGACTTATCAGAGTTATACAGATACATATCACATACTAGACAGTTATAAACATCTGTCTAGTTATTACAACTCAATACAATACACACACTATCATAGAGATTAACACAGCGGAATACTATATCTACGAACGCCGAAGCCTCCTGCTCCATTGCTCCTCCAGAATATTCGTCAAAGCTAAACCTGAATCCCTTGGCTACTCGTAAAAATTTGAGTACCCAAGAGTTTATAAAACAGAAATAAACACTTGGGTCAGACATGGGTCTGGTGTGAGTAACAGGTTAAACTTGCTTAACTTCAAAACCTTTAGAAAGAAAAGGTATCACGTAAGACTCCCCACAAATAAATATGGGTAAGTTTTTACCTTACGCTAACCAAAACATTTGATAGGAAATCCAGTTATATTATAATAGGGTCTAGGGTTTTCAAATAAATATGAAATAGCTGAAATTGTTACATTAATAAATTCCAGCATACTAGCCACAAAGTGGGTTATACAATCAAGTCCGTTGGCACTTATTGGATTTTGGATTCCATACAATGGCAGGGCTACCGGGGTACCGCCCGTCACAGTACGTGGCCTAGATCACCGTACCGAGGATCACTCCCAATCCCCTGCAACACAAGGTCGGAACATCCCTTACTGGATAATTCCCGCACAAGATACCTCACGGTTGGGATCAGCAACCGCACCACTAAGTCGAAAATAGAAAGGGACATCTAGACAGAGGTAATCTTGTCCTACTTGGGTGCTACCCACTAACCTTGCTGCACCTCCCCTGTTTTAGCCATTCCCGGTTTGTGAGGCTTGAGGCTACGATTACCTTTAAAAAAGAACACATCTATCTTAGAATGCTCATCGTCCACCTGACGATGTGCTGAAAGCATTCAATCCATACAAGTTCGTTCCGAGTTCGAACGAAACCGAAGGCATTATCTCGTTACACTCGTTTTGGAATCACCCTCAGAGTTAACGATAATAACCCTTGCACTCTGAATCTTCATCTTCACTTGATTCACGACCTATCGTTAATTTGGATCGATGTGGTATTCGGATCTCCAGACCTGGAAATCCGGTATACGGAAACCCGATCCCGGTCTCATCGAAATCCAAAACGTATCTTTTAAGGCCAAGTTGTTTAAAGGTTTAAACAATTCAATTCAATTTAATACTTGAATTCACATAGCATTAACATAGATAAATATCACACATTTATCACAGATATATCATAGTATATCATCCAATAGATATCAACCAAATCAGACATTCTACTCAACCATCATTCATAAGCAACCATTTATTAATCTCTATTTTAATTAATTTAATCAACTTAAATTAAATTAATTACTTAAGAATTAATTCCTAACCTTGCTTAATCAACCATTAATTAATTACAACCATTTAATTAATTAACCATTAATCACTCTTGATTAAATTATCCATTAATTACATAAAGTAATTATCCTTTAATTAATTTAACAAATTAATTATCCTTAATCATTTATAGTAATTAACCTTTAATTACTCTCATTAACTACAATAATTAATGATCCTTAATTAATTACATTAATTAATCATGCATTAATTAATTACTTCCATTAATCAACCTTAAATAATCATTAACAGTAATTAACTATTCTTAATTACTTTAATTTCTTTTATAAATCCTTTTTGATTAAATTCACCAATTACATATAGTAATTCATTTATTAATTACTTACACTAAGTAATTATACTTAACCAATCTTATTAAGTAACTACACTTAATCAATTACCAAGTGACTATCCTTAATTAATTAACAAATTAATTAACTTAAATAAATCACATTCATTTCTTAAATCATAACTGAGTAACTCATCCTTAATTACCCTTTAAACAAATTAATTAATCCTTGATTAATTATTCTTTAATTATTAATTAATAAACCTTAATTATTAATCAATATCTTTTAATACAAAGTAATCAATCCTTAATTAATTAAACTTAATTAACTAATTAATTATTCTTAGTTATTAATTAATAAAACTTAATTATAAATTAACAACCTTAATTATCAATTTAATTAACCCATAATTAACTATTAATCAATCTTAGAATGATAATTAATTAACCCTTAATAATAGTTAAATAAATTCTTATTTAACTTTAATTATAGATAAATAATTTCTTAATTATTAATTAAGAAAACTTAATTATTACTTAATAAAACTTTATTAAGTACTTCTTAATTACTAGTTTAATTAACTCTTAATTATTTAATTAATCCTTGTTAATTAAATTAATTAATTAAACTTAAATTCTTAATTAAATTAATTAATTTCAACTCATTGAAAATCTTCATTAATCTTGAGATAAATCATTATCATTTAAAAACATTTGATCTTAATAATTAATTTACTTAATTAAAATCATTAATTAAGTTTAAAACAAAATAATCATTAATTACTTATCTCTAATTTTAAATTAACAATCCTTAATTACAAGTAAATAAAACACTTGAAAACTTAATTGTTAATTAATAAATCATTAATCATTAACTAATTTAATTAATAAATTATTCTTTATTTATCTCATTTATTATCAAACTTAAATTAAGTTTTAAGATAAAACATTTCTTTATTAATTACCTTATTTTCAAATTAAATTTGAAAATAACTTAAATAAATTTAACTTAATATATTTAAGTTAAATAAATCATACAACTTTATTTATTCAAACTATTCATTTCAAATAAATGGATTTCAAGACAATTTGTTTAACTTGATTATTTAAAATTTAAAAACTTACTTTTATTTTAATTTAAAAACTGGTTAACATTATCTTTGGGTTGAACAAACAAATACATCTTCCCTTTTCTTCATTTTAAAAAAAACAGAGGTTAGTTTTAATTTTTAAAAAAAAAAACTGTTTTGATTAAAATTTGAAACTGTTAAAAACTTAACAGTTATACTCAACACTCGCGTATGACCCACAAGAAAAACTCGAGCCAAATCATCATCCACGCGAGTTCTTCCCGAGACGAAACTCGAGCAAAAACTTCATCTTCCCCAAACTCAAACTTACTGACACACATCCTTGCTCGTGCACGTGCACACACGCTGCAACCATCTCCGATCACCGCTCCGGCCATCGACGAGTCGCCAACCTTCCCCTCTAACACCACGACATCTCCGATCCTCGAACAAAATTGAAAATCGAAAACAAGCTATCTCGACAACCTCCTGGAACAACACATCATCCAAGAACCATCTCGTCCGACCACTCTTGACCATCAGCACCCCCACGACTTCGACCAAAGCTCCAGCTCTAACCCACGCTTCCATCCCCCCATGCGCGATAGCCTCTAGTTCACCCACGACGTCGAGAAAAATCGCGATCCAATCAACCCCAAACCCATCGTTAAACCCTAAAATTCCTTCGAACAACCACCATAGCATAGAATAAAATCATCTATTATTTTTCCTACCATCTACAACCTCCAATCGACCCTCGACATCAACTCCGATGAACCCAGCCTCACCGATCGTCTGAAAATGACGAAAATGTCTTTTCTGATCAACTTAAAAATTCTCGGCCATCCCAAACTTAAAATTCATGAATTCTGTTTCTAAATTCATCATTTGTAATCACAAATCAGATTATAGAATCAAAGATTTAAATTAACATATTTGAATTTTACCCATTTCTTTGATTTCTTCTGTAATCTTAAAATTTGAGTTAAATACTTATTGTATATTCTTGAATCTATTTTTAAAATCTAAAGTATATAGTTAGAAACCTTTTCTATTCACAAATCCTAGACTATAATCAAATGGATTTTAAAGATATGAATTTTTTTCAAATAAAATCTGAAGCCTGTCCTTAGATAAAACAGAGACAGATATATGTTCAGACATGCATATCTTTATATCTACATATTTATAAACATGCAAACAAAAATTCACTAAAACATTCAAGTATATCTCATATCATACTACTGGAATCAAGATATATAGTTTCAAGATCTTATAAAAGAAGAGGTTACTCAAATAGAAGATGAACAGAGCAATTAACAATGAAACTAGGCATGCATACTTCAATCCTCACATACATATAGTATACACACATATAATTGAACAGGCAAATATACTTCATTCAGAAATCATTCGAAAGCAATTTAAATTCATATAACTTTGAAAAAGATGTTTACTCACCTTTCCAAGAGGCAGAGGAATTTAAAACAGTTTTGAACAGGCTTGAAAACTGGAATGTTGATCTTTGAAAAACTGGAAACTTTTGAAATTTCATCTGCTTGTTTTGAAAACTTGAAACTTGCTTTGATTTACTTGCATGCACTTGGAATGGATTACAGACTTGAAGAACAATTGTTACAGGTCTTGAAAAACATTGCAGGTTTGTTTTGAGGAAGGCTACAGGGTTTTTGAACTGGAAATGATTTTCAGGTTGTATATTTTTTTGTTTGAGAAGATTTCGGTTTGGTTTGTGGAGATTTGATTTTAGTTTCGGTTTGAGATGTTTTTCAGTTTTGATCATTTTCTGGTTTGAGAATTTTTGTCTTTGCAAATGAAAAAGATAAGAAAAGAAAAAGAAGAGAGGAGGTGAAAGTTTATATAGTTAATTTAGATTTTATTAAAATTTAAAGAAAATAAAATTAAAGGATGACACTTGTCTCTACCCTTATTTATCTTGTTAACACATGTATTTAACATGTTTAGAAATTTAACACTTGTCATTATATAATTTCATATTATTTTTAAAAAGATTTTTAAAAGCTTTTATATGTATTTCCTAAATAGATAAATACATATCTTTTTAAATAAATGCTTTTCTATATTATAAATAAATAAAACCTTTAAAAGAAATACAATAAAACTCATTTATATCCTAATAAAATTATATACAATATTTTTAATTCATTTTTAAGTGTAAACATATCTTTTGTATTTATTTACTATTAAATAAACACTTTCTAAATTTATATGAATAAAATTCCTTTTAAAGAAAATATTGTAAAACAAATCTTATTTTAAATAAAAGCCTTGTTCATATATTTTATAACCAAATATATTAAAATATTTATCTTTAAAGATTCAAATTTAAATCCAGATTCAAATTCAAATTTGACTTTTAAAATCCAATTTAAAAATCAACTCAACATTTATATTTTTAAATAAACATTTTATTAAGTTTGAAATTGATATATTTCATTTAAAAACAACTCAAGACATATATATACATATTTAAACAATACTTATTAATTTTGGAAATGATAAATCTATTTAAAAATCAAATTTATAAAATAATACAATTTAAATTATTATTCTTATTATAATCAATCTATACTATAATTAAAACATCATATTATTATTATTTGGTTATAAAATATTTGAAAATAACAAATTTATCAATTTAAAATAATTTAAATTAAGAGATTATCACATTTTAAACTTCTCGAAATCCCGGGATATCACACTCAGTCTGACCCGAGCATTACATCAAAGTAACACCCGGGTCAGGCTGGAAACCAGCGTGAGTAAACCCATATAATTTGAAATACTAAGTTATAAAACTTATTTGAAACCAGGGTAACTCGTATCTTCTACGAGTTCTTACTTATTTTATTCAAACAATTATTTCACAAAATAATATCTAAGTACCGTTACTTAGTTCCAATGGTCCAGACTACTCAATTTATCTCATTCCAGCCAATTTGATTTACAACTCAAATCTATAGAGAATTTAGATTACTAATCGAAGTGGTTTCGGATATTTACTAATACCCGACCCCGGTCTCTTCGAATTCAATATCATCTTAACCCAAATTATTCAAATGAATACAATTCAATTTTAAATACAGAGTGTCACTTTTACACAGCAAATTATCATAGGTAAACACATCATCATTGTTCACCCAAACATATAATATTACAAAAATATGGCAGATCACATAGCATCACAATCACATACCCGGGATAACAATTAGTCCAAGGCATTCAATATCATTCAGTCACCCATAAGCAAGGTAAATCACTTCCAAAATTAATTTAATTTATCTTTAATTAAATTAATTACTAATCTTAAATCACTTAGATTATCTTTACTCAACATTAATTAATTACAAACTAATTAATTAATCATCCATTAAGTATCCATCTTAATTAATCACCCTTGATTAATTGTTCTTTTTTTAATTTCATTACATAATTAGCCTTCAATAACATAAATTAATTAACCTTTAATTTATTTATTTAATTAAGGATTATTAAACAATGGGATAATCACATTAATTAATGATCCTTAATTAATTACTTTCATTAACTAATTAACTATAGTTAATTACATTGATCTTTAATTAATTACATTAATTAATTAATCATACTTTAAATTAATCACTTCCATTAATTAATTACTCATTTAATTACCTTAGCAAATAATTAATCACATTATTAATTAATCCTTAACTCTCTAATTAATTAATTACTCTTTAATTAATTAATTAACTCATTAATTAATTGTATTAATAAATCCTTTAATTAATAACATTAAGTGATTAACCTCTAATTAATTAAGTAAATTAATTATTCTTTAACCATTACCATTAATTATCCTTTAATTAATTTCCTTATCTTAATCTAAATACTTTATTACATTATTAACTTTATTTTAGAAACCATTAGGAATTAATTTAACCAACTGTTATTTTAATAAAACTAAAAAAACAGGCTTAACACCTTCCTCCCTTCCTCTGCTTCGAGTCAAACCCGCGTTCTACTCGAGATTACTACGAGTTTCCCTCATCTTCTTCTTCTCCCCTTAGCTTCTTTCTTTTATCAAACTAAACTGTAATTCCTACCCTACTCAAACACGAGAGTAACATCGAGTCTGGCACCTAAAATCCCGAGAGCCCCTTCGAGTCGCCACGACCATCATTCCTGACACGCACCTCACCGTTGTGCACATGCACGCCGATTCCAGCCATCTCCGACGAACTCGACCATCTCCGACAAGTCGTAAATCACCACGACTCTCGACTTCGAACCTCCAATCGAAAATATCTAGCCTAAAACGAAATCGAGACTTTTACTTGAAACAGAACTCGACATCACCTGGAACGAAACGTCTCGCCATCACGTCTCCGACCAACGTTTCATCTGAAACTCCGGCCATAACTCCCCATGCCATCCACGCATCCATCCCCATCACTCCGGAGACACTCGATCCACCATAGATGACCCAGTCATCCTATTTCCCACTACGACCAAAACAAATGTTAAACCCTAATCTCAAGTCGTCCGGTCACATCAACGTTCGAGAATACCTCCGAACATTTTTGCCGTGACCACCCATCCTCACTCCTCCTCCAGAAGAAGCCCTGACCACCATAACTCCTCCGTCGACAAGAATTTGCCCAAAACACAACTTCCAGTCATCACAAAATTACTACCCAAATCCGAACTAAAAATCAGGATTTATATTTTAAAAATCATGTTTTTCTGAGTTGTTTCAAGATATAAAATTTAATCAACTAACCGCCATATTTGATTTTAGCATATTATTAAATTTCCTACTGTATCATCCTGGTTTCAGAAGATTTTCAAACAAATTCTCTTTGAATAAAATTTTATACTTTAATTCATGTTTAAATAAACATACTGCATTTGAAGATTCAAGCCTAACAGTGATTTGAAATGGAAATTTTGGATTTTGTTTGGTTTTTACTCTGTAACTTGGGAAAACAGAGAAGTATCAGGAAATTTTCAAACATGCACAATTTAATTTCAACATGTATACAAAGATCTTACAGAAATATGTACATTCAAAACATCAAATATATCTAAAATTCACATGCAGAAATTTTTATTTACTTAAACTTTTCTGATTAAAAGTTTACTCACCTTGAATGAATGAGCAGAGCTTTTAAAACTGGGATGCCAGATTTTTGAAAACTGATATGCTTAGATCTCTGAAAACTTGTATTGCTTGATTTTCTTTTAAACTGGAATGCTTTGTCAAGTGATCTGAAATGCTCAGTTGAATGAGATGATCCAGATTTCTTAAACTTGAGTTTGCTTTGATTTCAGGTTTGGACCTTGCTTTTGTTTTGAGAAGTTGTTTTCAGGTTTGAAAAAAATACAGGTTTGAATATCAACGAATTTGAATTACAGGCTTTTGTTCTTGCTTTTGAAAATGAGTTTGCAGGCTTGATAAATAGGATTACAGAGTTGATTATGAGTTTGTTTTGATTTTCTAGTGGATTGAATAATGTTTTACAGATTTTTTTAGTTCAATCTGTTTTGAGAATATTTACAAGTTTGAGTTTTCTTTCTTTTGAAATTGTGAAGATAGAAAAAGAAATAGAAGAGAGGGAATGTATGTTTATATAATGTAAATTAAAATTTACTAAAAATTAAAGAAAATTAAAATAAAAATTGACACTTGTCTTAACCTTACTTATTCATTTAACACATGTTATTAAGAGAGTTTAATAAGTTAACACTTGTAATACTACATGCATAATTATTTTTAAATGATATTAAAGGCTTTTAAATTAAATTTCCTAAATAGATAAATACATATCTTATTTAATAAATGCTTTTCTTAAATTTATATAAATAAAACTCTTTAAGGAAAATAACATAAGACAAATCTTATTTTAAATAAAAACTTTATTCATATATTTTATATCCAAACTATATTATTATTTTATTTTAAGATATATATATTAAATTTAAACATACACATTATTAATTGTAAATAATTATCCTATTTAAAATCAATTTAAATACACATATATATATATTTAAACAACACTTATTTAAATTTGAAATAATATGTCTAATTAGAATCTATTTAAAACTATATTTAAAAACAACTCATTATTATTATTTTTTTGAAAATAACAAACTATACCCATTTTAAATAATTAATTTAAAAGATTATCACATTTTAAATTCCCTGAAATTCCGGGTTATCACATAGTATCACTGGTTGTACGTCTCCTTGCAGTCAAGTGTGTTTATCCCTATCGTGTTTTCAACCTGACTTGATTTTCCAGTTGCCTTCCCTGTCCACTTTAATTTACAGTTGTAGTCATTTGTACATTACTCTGATTCATCGATGTAGTTGATGCATGTCTCCTTTGTTGAGCTCGAATTTGATACACTGTATTGATGAAGTGTATTCATTTGCATTTGGTCACTGGTATTTATTTGTGTGCGTGCTGTGGTGCCATACTTTTGGTGCCCTCACCTTCATTCTACTGCCTTCAAGTAGTTTGTAACACTGCCTGCATGCACTAAATCATTCGAGCCTTTGTGATTTGGAGTTGTATTGCTATATCTTGTAATTGTAGATTAACTTGCACACTTTGATCTACTTCACACCAGTAGCATTCTTGCTTCATTGTCATCTGGTAGCTCTCGAGTCTGTTGGCACTGGTTCGTGTATATGAGCAGTTTTACTTTGTTTTGGTTCGAGGCTACACTTGTGCAGTTCTCTGGTCTTGCATCTGCTGATGTTGTTTCTTTTTACTGTTGCATTGCCTTCAGTTCACTGTCTTGATTCATGTTTATTTGATATTTTGACTGCCGAAGCAGTAGCATTGATATTGAGACTTGTATTTTGATGTTCTGGTCTTTTGGTCATGTTTTGTAACGACCCATAAATTTTAAATGGTTTTAATAACGTAGTTAATTGAAGTTTTGTGAAATTTTAAACAATAAAATGTGAAATTAAAAATTTATTATTTGGAATACGTCTATTTAAATATAGTAACTGGTAAATTTTCATCTGATAATATTGAAGTTTATTTTCCTGTGAAATTTTATTTCAAATCAAACCGGTTAATAACAGTGAATTTAAAAGTTTTCCGAAACCAAAATATGTCAACAGGAGAAAATTTATTCAAATCATTCTGAATCAGACTGCGAAATTCGTTTTTCCAAATTTTGACTTCTACTGCTCCGTTTATCTTAATTCTGGCAGAATAGCAACATTTCTGGTACCGATTATCGACTTTTGATCGGATGATCGTACCACTAATATCTGTATATCGTTTTGATCATCTCGTCGTGCTGATCTCTGCGGTATATTTAGTTCTGTATTTTGAAGTCTGGTTTGCAACGGAATCCGTGAAAACAGATATCCGTATCGGTATCCATTTAGAGCTTTTGATATTCTGGGGCGATTCAAATTTCAAAAGGCCACTATCGTTTATTTATATTCAGTTATGACTTTTGCGTTCCATTGGATCTAGCATTCTCAAACGTTCCATCACTTCAATTCTTTCGCCTGAATCACCGTAAGTAACGTATGGCCGCTGCTTTAATTCTATTTTGAAAGGAATTATATATAGGAGAATGTGTAGAGTTGTTCATCTTTCCCCCTAGCTACTGTACATCTCCTCATTTCAATTCCTTCCTCCGGATCCAACAATTCCCCTTCATTTTCCCGAGCTATGCTCGTCCACTCTCTCGTACGCCCGCTCTCCCTCTTCCTCCTCCCTCGTGACCATATACTCCGCCATGGCCACAACCAACCACCCACGCCCCGAGTCGCATCTCCTCTGCACCCTCACTCTCCGTCACCAAACCCGATGCCAACCCTCCATCAACAGGCTGAAGCCACCTTGGCCAGTCGAGCTCCGCCTCTTGCCGAGCTTCCCTTGCACTTCTCCTCCCGCCCTCTCGCAGTGGCCAGCCTCCATCACTTTGTAACCGCGTGAACTTTGTGTGTAAGTAATTGATATTTTGTCTGTGTATTATCTATTAAAGCTTTATAACTTTATATATATATGTATATTTATATAATATAAAATTTTGTTCACATATACATATATATGAGTATTATACAAAAACCGACCTGTTGTTGAATAGAGGAGCTCTATTGTTATGTTTAATGTACGTATAAGCTTGCTGACTCATCTTTTATAAATATAAACATTGGTATAGATTAGCGCATATGGTTGTATATGGTGTTATAAGGTATCAGTGCTGTTTGTTTTATACGTAATATGTTAACCATACATATTTTGATAACATATAATCCTAAGGTATATAATGTAAAGTAAATTTGTTGCATAAATGGTCGGCATGTGTTTATGTTTGATTTTATATAACGTATGAATATATACGTATATGTATAAGTATGATGTATATATATATTAGTTTAATGTAAATATGTATATAACCTGTATATGCTGTTTAAATAGTTTATTCAAATATGCCAGTTTATGTAATTGAACAAAGTTAAGTTATATAGGTTTATATATTGATAATCTGGTGTATGTATATAAGGTTATATAGTTATATAGCATTTGTTATGTATATTCACATATAGGTCATGTAGGTGTATATATCTGGAGAAATTTTTTTTTGAAATGAAAGATAGATATGTGTGTCATATATGATATGTCATTTGCTGTTTGATGTGTTTTGTATACATTGTGGTCTGCAGTCTATATAATAATTTATACATAAGTATATAGTTAAGATTGTAGCCTGTATTCATTTTATGTAACACATTTAAACGTTATATTATATAAGTTTTATTTGTGTTTTACTGTATAAGTTATAATATTGATTTCCTGCATAAGTGTATAACCGATGATATATATAATTGTTTGAACTTATAGGTATAATGTACAGTTAGGTTTGAAATTATACTGTGTTGCATGTATATATTATAGAAAAATAAGATTGGTTATATAAGGGTTACATAGATTGTTGTTTTCGGTTGTATAGGTACAAAGTGATATGTTCGTGTATCTATATAAGTATTTACTTCAAATTATATTATGTATATATGTTAGATTTTGATATTTGTGTTTTAAATTAACCAATGATTTTGAAATATATATATAACTTAAGAATGTGTTTGTATTTAGAATATGATTTGGTATATACATAGTTATATATAGTTTATATATATAAACCCACTTCTACTATTGATCATCATCGATCCTGTTCTGATTTGATTTTTGTCAATTCCTTATCTATCAGCTTATTCGTCGAATCCGTATCCATCTAGCTTTGATTTGGAATCCGTGTTGGAGTCATAACTCATCTCAGTCTCATTCATCTCTAACCTCGAAAGGTGAGTAATCACTCACGATTTAACGTTCTTATATTTATTAAATTTGATTTCAATTGAAACGACAATTGAAATATGCTGTTGTAGTTATTTAAATTGTCATATATGCTATTATCTGTAACTGTTCACCTATGGGACATGACACCATATCCTGTTGTCTATATTATATTGTTATTTATGATATATGCCTGTTGTTGTATTTTATATTATCTGTTATCACTCTGCAAGTTCCTTGTTAGTATAGAATTCACTATGGGTTGAAATGATACATACCCGAACGGACTTTAGAATAGGAGAATTTCGTTATGGGTTGAAATGATAAACCCAAGCGATTTTCATTTGAATTGAAATTGGGATTACGGGTTGAAATGATATCTACCCGTATATATTTAAATTTCGGATTGAAATGATAAATATCCGTATCACTTAACTATATGATAAATATATATACAGACACCGTTGGTCCATATATATAAATATTTTGAAATTGAATTCTATGGTTTTGGCAAGAATTATATGGTTTTAACAAATGTTGATTCTTAGAATTTTATATATAAATGGTAATGATATATATAGATTTAATAATGATATTTAATTTAATTAAGATGGATTTAATCCATATAATATGTTGAGTATAAAATTTATATTTCAAAATAGATTTTGGTAAAATTTTTGAATAAGTTAAGGATGGGATGATAATTTGAATTTAGTAAAGAATTTTATTTATTTAAACCAATATAAAGCTTATTGAAATTGGAATTTAAGATATGATTTATAACTTGAGTTTGATTTAAATAATTTAATGAATATTTCTTGTTTAAATAAATTTAAGGAAATATTTAGTAAAAATGAAATTTAAGGCTAGTTAAATGATATTGGATTTATTAAGTGAATATTCCCTGATTAAATAATAAATGAAGTTAAATCAAGAGCTATTTGAAACTGTTAAATTTAACTTTGAAATTGTTGAATATTAATGCTTTGAAATATATTGAAAATTTAAATGATCTGTTTAGAAATGAATTAAATTGATGAATTGAACTTTGAATAAATTTGAATTTGGGAATTGAGTTGTTTTGAACCGATTTGTGGAACTTAAGGAAATTATAAATACTTTACTTTATAAATTATTTAACCTATATATACTATTTTGGAAAATAGTTATATTTGAAATGAAATGATATTTGGGATTTTGGAGTATAAATTAAATTGAAATGACCACGGTGTTATAATGTATATTTCCACATTGTAGATAGTTCCGAAGATCCTTAGAGGATGGTTATCCCAAACATCCTTTAAGTTACTTGTATTTCAATTGATATTTCACTTGAGTTGGATTTATTAGTATAAGAATGTTAATCCTGACTCGAGTGTTTTGTGTTTTGCTTTACGCTCGGGTCAGACCGAGTGATACAGCATTCGAGACTCACCTTTGGAGTTTGGAGCTTCCTTTGGAGATTCAACTATCGCCTCAGCTTTCAGCTCTTCTAGTTGATTTGTTCAGAGAAGTCATCTGTTGTACTGAAGACTTCACTGCATTTGAGATATTCTGTTGTATTTTATTTCTAACTCTGATGTTTATATAGTAGCTTCATGAACTACTATTTTATCTATTCCGCTGCGTATTATTGTATTACTCTGTGCCTGTGATTATGTGATTGATTTATTTACTGCATATGCTGAGTTTTGCCAAATTTAAATTAACAATCTGATATTCTGAATTATTCAAGTCAGACATGTGTGGATTTATTGTCGATTTGAATGGTCCAAAATAGCCGGTCGTTACAGTTGGTATCAGAGCTTTGGCTCTAGGCAAAGCTTAGCATATATAGTAAATTTATTTACAGAATCACTTTCGTTCGAGTTTGAATCTCTTCCTTTTGACTCGACTTCCTTTTAACTTTGGAACGTTCCCTACGGTTCCAAAATTCATTCTTGTCTCTCCTATTTGTATTCTTTTGATTCTAGAGTATCCCATAACTCCACTTCGAATGATCTCTATAAGAATAGGCGATCTCGCCAATCGTTGAATGATTTGTAAAAGGGTGGAACTCCTTTACAATTGGCATTGATTCACCGGAGATTTCTATATCTTTGGTTCAGATGCCGCTATCTCTTGCGATCGAATGTTGATTTTTCTTGGAATTCTGCATCGATCTTGTTCCTGAAGTCACGGTTGACGCTAGGGTCATCCGCGATTTATATAAGTATATTCATCTTCTATTTTGAAATTTAATTATCTCATCTTCGTTCGAGCTTATTTTCGAATCATAATTCTATTTGATTAGAGTCCCTCTAATTTGAATACCTATCTTTGTTCTGAAATCCATCCTTGAATCATCCATCGAAAATCGGGTTTGTTTGTATTTTGGAAATTGTTTTCTAAACTGAAATTATTATTTTGATAAGTATGATTATATTCTATAAATAAAAGTGAAATGTTTTCGATAAAGATTATAAACCCTTTTAAAATAAGAATTTGAGGTTTCGAAAGGATTTGTAATTTTGAAAAAAAAAAAACTATATAAGAAATTTGATCTATCTAAAAAAGATTTATAACTGAAGGATTTTAAATTTGAAATTCGAGAATTGAACTCCGGTATTTTGAAACTAGTTTTAAGATTTTGAAATATATTATAATAGTATGATTTAAAAATATTTTCCGAATAAGAAATGTTTCAATGATTTTAATGAGTTTCGAAGAAATTTCAAAAGAAGTTTGAGAAAAATAGAAGTCCAGAACTCACTTATGTCGCTGGAAAATAATTTCGGTGATGAGTGCACGCATCATCGATGTTGATTTTCGAGTTTCATAGTGGGGGAGAGGCCACTTTAGTAGCATTGCTACGCGAGTGATTTTGTGAAACCAGTTTTGATTTTTCAAATTCCGAAGTAATATTTGATATTCGAAAGATATATGTATATATATTTGAAATGATTTGAAGTAAGCCGGTGTTCAGTCCTTTAGTTTCGGATTTGAAACCTATCTTTTGAAATTGATTTACTGATTGGTTGATTTCCAACTCTTGAATTTGAAAATGATTTCTTCAACTATTTCGAAGGTTCGAGCACTTCCAAATCAAGGTTAACTTTTCAAAGCTAAGAAATTTTGAAAAGTATTTTGATAAAGTAATAAGTTTGTTTTGAATGTTAAAGTATGAAGTAATATGGTTTAAATAAGTTGAAACTGTTTTGTTAAGTAAATGAATAAGACAATTTTAAAATTTTCTAATATGAAATTTAGATTTGAAATGTTTTGAAAAGAATTTGGTCTTCAATATATTTTGAATAAAATTTAGTTTAAATGTTTTAACTTAGTAACATCTTATGAAACTATATATTTAACAAGTTGGAATGAATATATAAGTTGTACGTATGTTGTTTTATTCGCATAATTAATTTGATCTAAGTTTGAGTACACAAGTTCGAGGTGGATTACACCATTTCGTGTTAGGATTTTTCATTCGATTCTTGATGGCGAATATTTGATATGGATTTTTGGCTCGATTCTAGAATTCTCTATCATAGTATATGGCTATGCAAGGAGACTGATGGCTTCTAGTCGAGAAACCATATCGAAATCCGCATTAGGGAAGTCGAATGGACAATACTAGTTCGAAAGCGAACTTGTGTGATCGAGCGAGCGATCAAATGTAATTTTGCGAAACGATGACGTATGTACATCTTATATCCTAATATCATTGATATATTTTGACGCTGAAATTTTGAAGCTGTTGGGTTAGAATATCGTTGCTTACCAAAAGAAAATTTCCAATTTAAATTACAAAGATATATAACCTATAAAAGCAAAGATATTCAATTCCATATAGCTCTTCGTACAGCGAAATTAATTTTGAAATTTGATTCTTATATAAGATAGACCTTACGTAAGTATAAGATGATTTTGAAAACATTTGATTTTGGTAACGAATTGGTTGACTTAAATTATATTGATTTGGAAATTTGAATTTATTTTCTAAATCTATTATTTTGGAAACCATGAAACTAAAGGTATTTAATTTGAGATGAAATAATTTGGTGAAATTGTATATGATTTTGAAATTGAACTGATGTTGAAACAAATAAAAAATTTGAGAACCTTACTAAATACTTGATTTGGGAGTTGTCGAACTTATATAAAATTGATTTGTATGAGTATGAAAGTGATTCGAAACTATAGATTTGAAAAAGTACTCAATTTGAAAGTGAAATCTTATATAATTGAAGTCTATATAAGTATGATTTGATATACTATTGATTTTGGAAAGTATTTGATTTGAAAATTAAATCTTATATATAATGGATTTTATATAAGTATGATATTTGAAAGTGATTTGAAAAGGTACTATATGATACATATTTTCGAAGTAAAGATATGGAAAGTGCCTTCTGCTTGATATCCGATTTGTGGCCACATCTTGGATTCATTCTATCGATATTATTCTCTCTGATTTTGGTTTTCCGGATATGATACTCGAGTGTCCTTCGAATTCCATGGCGTTACCCATGGTCTTATTGTTCTCTCGTGACTGCACAGCGCAACTGCCTGGCTGAGTCTTGCCTAGGGGTACGGATTGTTTCCTGGGGGATCCAGGCGTAATCATTGTGTATCCTGCAATCTGTGTAGGTCGCGAATAGTAGCGCAAATGCTTGGCTGAGTCTTGCCTGGGGGTACGGATTGTTTCCTGGGGGATCCAGGCGTAACCATTGTGTATCCTGCATTCTACTAGTCATCATGGCGTAACTCGCAGGGCTGAGAAAGCTTACGGATATGGATTGTTTCCTGGGGGATCCAGGCGTAACCATTGTGTATCTGCGAACCATGGTTAGACAAAGGTTTTGTTTGTGTTTTTGTTTGGATTGTACTTTCCATATCTGTTTTTAAAAGTTTTTCCAGTATTTTCACTGGGTGTTGAAACAAGTCTGCTAAGTACCTGGAGAATTCTAGTTTTGCGCCTGATCAACGCACTACCAGAGTCTACAGGAACAAGGATAAACTTGTGAAACATCGAGTTATAAAAGTATTTTCGAAAGGAAATTTGTTTCGACTATAAAGGTATTTTATTATAAAAGTATTTCCAACAAAGAAATTTTGAATTAATATTTGAAATTGAAATCCTAATGGTTTGAATAAATTATTCATGCCCGATACTATTCTTTGAATCTACCTTATCTGCTCAGCTTTATTTATTCACCTATATTCTGTTTTTCCAAGTCCTCCTTCTTTTCCTTGTTGACTATATCCTTTTGAACATGGTTTAATAGAAATTTTAGTGTTATAAATATTTTAGAAGTTATTAATTAAATAAAACATATTTAAAGAAATGATGATTGATTTATTAATAATATTTGAAAAGTATTTTAGATAGAATTAATAAATTTATGAATTATAGATTTAATAGCTTCTTTGTAAATATAAGTAATAATGAAAATAATTGTTTTCAAATGGTTTTCATACATTTATAAAGGTGTCATTTAAACATATAAATGGTAATTGTAAAGGAAGCAAGAAATTTTGCAAATGGGTCTTGAAAAAGTTTTAAAGTATATAAGACAATTGAATTGCAAATGAAGTTTTCAAATTTAAGTAAAATTTATATAGTTCAAATTAATTGTTTAATCTTGACTTTCAATCTACTTTTATTTCTGGTTATTCTATTCTCCTACCTCCTTCCTTTTCGGGGACGAAAAGTTTTGAGTGGGGGAGAGTGTAACGACCCATAAATTTTAAATGGTTTTAATAACGTAGTTAATTGAAGTTTTGTGAAATTTTAAACAATAAAATGTGAAATTAAAAATTTATTATTTGGAATACGTCTATTTAAATATAGTAACTGGTAAATTTTCATCTGATAATATTGAAGTTTATTTTCCTGTGAAATTTTATTTCAAATCAAACCGGTTAATAACAGTGAATTTAAAAGTTTTCCGAAACCAAAATATGTCAACAGGAGAAAATTTATTCAAATCATTCTGAATCAGACTGCGAAATTCGTTTTTCCAAATTTTGACTTCTACTGCTCCGTTTATCTTAATTCTGGCAGAATAGCAACATTTCTGGTACCGATTATCGACTTTTGATCGGATGATCGTACCACTAATATCTGTATATCGTTTTGATCATCTCGTCGTGCTGATCTCTGCGGTATATTTAGTTCTGTATTTTGAAGTCTGGTTTGCAACGGAATCCGTGAAAACAGATATCCGTATCGGTATCCATTTAGAGCTTTTGATATTCTGGGGCGATTCAAATTTCAAAAGGCCACTATCGTTTATTTATATTCAGTTATGACTTTTGCGTTCCATTGGATCTAGCATTCTCAAACGTTCCATCACTTCAATTCTTTCGCCTGAATCACCGTAAGTAACGTATGGCCGCTGCTTTAATTCTATTTTGAAAGGAATTATATATAGGAGAATGTGTAGAGTTGTTCATCTTTCCCCCTAGCTACTGTACATCTCCTCATTTCAATTCCTTCCTCCGGATCCAACAATTCCCCTTCATTTTCCCGAGCTATGCTCGTCCACTCTCTCGTACGCCCGCTCTCCCTCTTCCTCCTCCCTCGTGACCATATACTCCGCCATGGCCACAACCAACCACCCACGCCCCGAGTCGCATCTCCTCTGCACCCTCACTCTCCGTCACCAAACCCGATGCCAACCCTCCATCAACAGGCTGAAGCCACCTTGGCCAGTCGAGCTCCGCCTCTTGCCGAGCTTCCCTTGCACTTCTCCTCCCGCCCTCTCGCAGTGGCCAGCCTCCATCACTTTGTAACCGCGTGAACTTTGTGTGTAAGTAATTGATATTTTGTCTGTGTATTATCTATTAAAGCTTTATAACTTTATATATATATGTATATTTATATAATATAAAATTTTGTTCACATATACATATATATGAGTATTATACAAAAACCGACCTGTTGTTGAATAGAGGAGCTCTATTGTTATGTTTAATGTACGTATAAGCTTGCTGACTCATCTTTTATAAATATAAACATTGGTATAGATTAGCGCATATGGTTGTATATGGTGTTATAAGGTATCAGTGCTGTTTGTTTTATACGTAATATGTTAACCATACATATTTTGATAACATATAATCCTAAGGTATATAATGTAAAGTAAATTTGTTGCATAAATGGTCGGCATGTGTTTATGTTTGATTTTATATAACGTATGAATATATACGTATATGTATAAGTATGATGTATATATATATTAGTTTAATGTAAATATGTATATAACCTGTATATGCTGTTTAAATAGTTTATTCAAATATGCCAGTTTATGTAATTGAACAAAGTTAAGTTATATAGGTTTATATATTGATAATCTGGTGTATGTATATAAGGTTATATAGTTATATAGCATTTGTTATGTATATTCACATATAGGTCATGTAGGTGTATATATCTGGAGAAATTTTTTTTTGAAATGAAAGATAGATATGTGTGTCATATATGATATGTCATTTGCTGTTTGATGTGTTTTGTATACATTGTGGTCTGCAGTCTATATAATAATTTATACATAAGTATATAGTTAAGATTGTAGCCTGTATTCATTTTATGTAACACATTTAAACGTTATATTATATAAGTTTTATTTGTGTTTTACTGTATAAGTTATAATATTGATTTCCTGCATAAGTGTATAACCGATGATATATATAATTGTTTGAACTTATAGGTATAATGTACAGTTAGGTTTGAAATTATACTGTGTTGCATGTATATATTATAGAAAAATAAGATTGGTTATATAAGGGTTACATAGATTGTTGTTTTCGGTTGTATAGGTACAAAGTGATATGTTCGTGTATCTATATAAGTATTTACTTCAAATTATATTATGTATATATGTTAGATTTTGATATTTGTGTTTTAAATTAACCAATGATTTTGAAATATATATATAACTTAAGAATGTGTTTGTATTTAGAATATGATTTGGTATATACATAGTTATATATAGTTTATATATATAAACCCACTTCTACTATTGATCATCATCGATCCTGTTCTGATTTGATTTTTGTCAATTCCTTATCTATCAGCTTATTCGTCGAATCCGTATCCATCTAGCTTTGATTTGGAATCCGTGTTGGAGTCATAACTCATCTCAGTCTCATTCATCTCTAACCTCGAAAGGTGAGTAATCACTCACGATTTAACGTTCTTATATTTATTAAATTTGATTTCAATTGAAACGACAATTGAAATATGCTGTTGTAGTTATTTAAATTGTCATATATGCTATTATCTGTAACTGTTCACCTATGGGACATGACACCATATCCTGTTGTCTATATTATATTGTTATTTATGATATATGCCTGTTGTTGTATTTTATATTATCTGTTATCACTCTGCAAGTTCCTTGTTAGTATAGAATTCACTATGGGTTGAAATGATACATACCCGAACGGACTTTAGAATAGGAGAATTTCGTTATGGGTTGAAATGATAAACCCAAGCGATTTTCATTTGAATTGAAATTGGGATTACGGGTTGAAATGATATCTACCCGTATATATTTAAATTTCGGATTGAAATGATAAATATCCGTATCACTTAACTATATGATAAATATATATACAGACACCGTTGGTCCATATATATAAATATTTTGAAATTGAATTCTATGGTTTTGGCAAGAATTATATGGTTTTAACAAATGTTGATTCTTAGAATTTTATATATAAATGGTAATGATATATATAGATTTAATAATGATATTTAATTTAATTAAGATGGATTTAATCCATATAATATGTTGAGTATAAAATTTATATTTCAAAATAGATTTTGGTAAAATTTTTGAATAAGTTAAGGATGGGATGATAATTTGAATTTAGTAAAGAATTTTATTTATTTAAACCAATATAAAGCTTATTGAAATTGGAATTTAAGATATGATTTATAACTTGAGTTTGATTTAAATAATTTAATGAATATTTCTTGTTTAAATAAATTTAAGGAAATATTTAGTAAAAATGAAATTTAAGGCTAGTTAAATGATATTGGATTTATTAAGTGAATATTCCCTGATTAAATAATAAATGAAGTTAAATCAAGAGCTATTTGAAACTGTTAAATTTAACTTTGAAATTGTTGAATATTAATGCTTTGAAATATATTGAAAATTTAAATGATCTGTTTAGAAATGAATTAAATTGATGAATTGAACTTTGAATAAATTTGAATTTGGGAATTGAGTTGTTTTGAACCGATTTGTGGAACTTAAGGAAATTATAAATACTTTACTTTATAAATTATTTAACCTATATATACTATTTTGGAAAATAGTTATATTTGAAATGAAATGATATTTGGGATTTTGGAGTATAAATTAAATTGAAATGACCACGGTGTTATAATGTATATTTCCACATTGTAGATAGTTCCGAAGATCCTTAGAGGATGGTTATCCCAAACATCCTTTAAGTTACTTGTATTTCAATTGATATTTCACTTGAGTTGGATTTATTAGTATAAGAATGTTAATCCTGACTCGAGTGTTTTGTGTTTTGCTTTACGCTCGGGTCAGACCGAGTGATACAGCATTCGAGACTCACCTTTGGAGTTTGGAGCTTCCTTTGGAGATTCAACTATCGCCTCAGCTTTCAGCTCTTCTAGTTGATTTGTTCAGAGAAGTCATCTGTTGTACTGAAGACTTCACTGCATTTGAGATATTCTGTTGTATTTTATTTCTAACTCTGATGTTTATATAGTAGCTTCATGAACTACTATTTTATCTATTCCGCTGCGTATTATTGTATTACTCTGTGCCTGTGATTATGTGATTGATTTATTTACTGCATATGCTGAGTTTTGCCAAATTTAAATTAACAATCTGATATTCTGAATTATTCAAGTCAGACATGTGTGGATTTATTGTCGATTTGAATGGTCCAAAATAGCCGGTCGTTACATGTTTCCTTCAGTGCTGTTGACATGTGCTTGTCTTTTGATTCAACTTGAATCTGTACATTCATGTTGTATTTGCCTTGAGTATTCTTGGCTATTTTATTTGGCTTGCGTTGTCTTCGACTTCGATTTCTAACTTGTATCATAGTTGTTGCTGCCACTCATGTTTATGTACATTTCCTCATATGTCTGATGCACCATGTGATGTTCAGTCATTTCTGGTTTTTGGTTTCTTTGTGGGTTTGCATTGTATTAATGCATTGGATTTGTTTTCGAATTCACTTGAGTTGAATCCATTATTTCGGGTTTGACCTTGTGCTTGCGTTGCAATTTTATTTGGATATCATTTGAGTTGAACCTGATTTTTGGGTTTGACCTCGTGTTCGTTTGTAAATTTTCAATGTGTACATACGTGCACATTATCCATGTCTGTCTGCTTTGACCATTGAGGCCGTGGCATTGGGATTTGAATCTTCATTTGATTTTGGTTCGTTGATTTTTTGTGCATTTCAGGTTATAGTGGCGAGGCAATATACGCGTGCGTATACTGCAGTCCTACCAGAATTGATGTTTTAAGTTGATTATTTTGTTGTGTCTAATTGTCTTCTAGATAATTAGATTATGAGTTTCTAATTATTTATTTAATAATTAGATTTTGTTGTTAATTTTCGTTTAGACAATTCTGTTGTTTTCTAAATTATCTTCATTGATAATCTTTTTATCTATCTTTATTTATGATTTGGATCTGCTGATATGTTTATTAACACAGTTTAGTGTTATATCTGCCGTTATCCGATTCTCTTATCGAGGAGTCGGATATACGAGATTTCTGTGACTGTCGTCTATTTGATATTGATTATTATTGCTTCTAAGCATTAATAACTGAGTTTGAATTAGACTGACCCGTGTATTATTTTCTTTTGAATTTAATACTCGGGTCAGACCCGAGTTATTTCAGGTTGTAGATTTTCTACTTTGAGTTGCTGCTGGGCTATGAAGTCTTTTCACATCTTTTGAAGTGGTCCGCGTCTTTTTGTAGTAGTCGTGTCATTGTATAGGATGATATGTACTCATGTATATTAGTTGATAATGTACTTATGTATATAACTTCCAGAGTCGACAGTTGTAGTTGTATCATATGTATTGTGTCAACTGTAGTGTAATTGACATCAGTTATATATATATGAGACTTTTATTATCTGTGTTCCGCATTCTTTTGTATCTGTGTTATTATTATATATATTGTCCTAAACTATTATGAACCATCGTAGTTCGTTTTATACTGGAATTGGGTACGTCGATGAGAGTAAATAAATAAGAGATGAAAAATGAAAAATATATACCAATCCTATCGAGGTAACCAATACTAGTGTAAGGCCAACTACGGATGGCCGCTCTTATCCAGCATTATTCTTCGTGATAACAGACAGTATTTCTTTTAATACTCTTTATTATTGTGAGCATAGAGGTGGGGCGTCACATAGTCTTACTACACATTTGTTTTGATAAACAAATCTTAATTTTAAATTTCTAAAAATGATTGGATATATAAAAGATATGAATGTATATATATCATTGATTTGAAAGGAAACCTTGAATTTAGTTCTTAGAACTTTTGTAACGACCCGTAAAATTTTCAATAATTTAATTTTTAAGTTAATAAGTTTTGTAAAAAAAAATTGGGGCTTCTTTATAAAAATAACTTGAATTTATTGCAAAATATCACGATTCCTTTTATTTCCTTTTAAATTAACGTTAGACCTTAATTTGTTGCTTTATATTAAAGAAAATTTACTAAGTTATAAATTTTAACATAAAAATGTTGTATTAAGTTTAAGAGATTACTTACAGTGATTTGTATATACATATTTGTGTGCGTTAATTTGACTTAAGATTTATAAGATGGACTTGTATGCAATGTTATGACTTTTAATCTTAAACCCTTTTAATCTGGAGATTAGGTTCAAAATTGTTGTCTTTAATTTTAGGCTCATAAAATAGTGAAACTTAATTTTAACACATTTATATGTATAAGTCTAGTATATATATATACGTATACGTATATGTTTTAATAATAATACTATGACCAATAAAGATATATATGAAGGAAACATCATCTTTGTACACAATATAGTATATTGCACTTACATAATTTACTGTAGAATACATTTGGACATAGTTACATTCCATGCCATGAATAAATAGCTTGTTAATGACATTTAATTAATCAATCAATTTGATTAGAGAAAGAATGAAAGGTTTCTCTCTCCATATACATAATTAAGCTCTAAATTAATTACCTTTTTTTAGGGAAAGAAAAGAAAGGTTGCCTTAATTCTTACCTTTTTGTTTTCCTAACATTTATTCCTTTTCTAGGCATTCATTCCTTTAGTTTAGCCATATACTTTGCCTTGCAATTCACGTACAAGTTTCTCATTTTCTCATCTTCTTTATTTTCTCATTTCCTAAGAGAGAGAAAAGTATTACAAGCTCTAATTTTTCATCGCTTCCCTTCTTCTTCTTTTTCCTTTTTTCTTTTTTTTGTCCTTTTCTAAATTTAGCTCGCCCAAGATTTTTATTTATAAGAAAACTCTAAAATGCATATTTTGGTTATAAATTTACGTTCATCGGAATCTAAATCTTTTTCTAGTTTTCAAATCTGTTAGTTTAATTGAATAAATTCACAACAACCTTTATTTCACTTTTGTTCTTTAAAATAGATTTTATACCTTTTCAAAATAAAATAATTTATACCGTTACTTATATACACTTTTGTAATAGATTTTGGGTAAATGATAAATGAATGAATAAAAAACCAGTGTAAACAAAACATATCTTAATAAGTAATAAATTTCAAGATTCATAGTGTGTAAAGAAACTGTTTAAGTATGCATTTAAAGGGCACATTATCTGATGGAGTAAATAATGTATATAAGAAAACGTATAAGAATTTAGGCGTCATTTTGAGCATAAAATTTTGAGTTAGTTATTGCGTCTATAGTGCGCATTCCAAATGTGTATACCGTAACTTAAAATGGTTAAATAAATCAGTAAATGTACATTTTTGAGTAAGAATGAAGCGTATCCATTTCAATTTTCCTTTAACCGTGACTGGCCATTTACCTTTTAGGGACATCCCATTTCTCTTTTGCTGCAACTATTTTATTTGGTATGAAATCTTTGATTTTTCTAACATTCATATCCTTAATTTGTGCGTTCCTTATTTTATCTATCAGTAAAACTTTCATCTTTTAAACTAAATCATCAATGCAAGTTTCTTGTCACGTAAGCAGTATATTTTTTTTCCTATCAGCTTGCCTTTTTGTTCCCATTTGATTTGCACACGTTACTTTTCCTTGCGTGCAAAGCTTCTGCCTATAAATACAAACCTCATATCACATTTCCTCACCTTAAAAATTTTCGGCATCTCCATTTGCTTTTTTTCCGTGAGCAGGGAAATCAGGTAATGGTTTTATTCATTTTTTTCCTTCCTTCTTCTTTTGTTTGTTATATTTTTGTCGTCCACTTCATGCTCATCTACACCCTACCTTCCTCTCTCCATCTAGTGAAGTGGTCAAGTCAAAATTTGATTCCATTCATTCAGTTTATTTCGAAATTTTTGTGTTAAATTTTACTTAGTTTTGATGTTGAATTTATTCGTTCCTTTTCAAGAATAAAAAAAATCTGGTCGCAGCCTTCGCAACTATTTGATCGTGCTTCTATGCATTCTCTTTTCAAAGTGTTTTCTTGAATCAAAATCTTCAACGGCAATAAGGTGAGTAATTCTCACCAGACAATGTATACTTATATAACTAGTAAACTGACACCATTTGAATCTGTAAAATTATATCATCCTGTTATAACTGTTATATTATGATCATATATTGTTTACTCCTGTTATTACATATGCTATATCATCTATTACTGTTATATGATGTTATTCTGTTCATTTTATCAGTTTATCACACTGCAAGTTCCCTGTAGATTAGGTTCATTATGGGTTGAAATGATACATACCCAAACGGACTTTAGAATAGGGAAAGATCGTTATGGGCTGAAATGATAAGCCCGAGCGACTTTTTATTTATTTTATTTAACTTGGGATTGCGGGTTGAAATGATAGAACCCGGTTTTTCTTTGTAAACTACGGATTGAAATGATACATATCCGTATCACTTAACCTAGGCTAGAAAATTATATACAGACCCGTGGTTTATATATTTTTCTGAAATTTTAAAATATTTAAAAATGTAAATATTATGATATTTTGATTTAAATTTTATTAAAATGATTTCTAAAAATATTAGTGATTTTCTACAAATTAAATAAGGGAATTAAGTAGATGGTGAAGTAGAATTTGAAATATAAGTAAATTTTGGAATTTATGATTTTATTTATAAATGGAATTTATGTAAAGTAAGAATATATGACAAATTTGATTTAAAGATGAATTTAATGATTTTTTTATTAAGTAATAATAATGTTTTAAAGGTGTTGATGATTTTGTATAAATTAAAATATGGAATAAATGAATTTTAAGTTGAAAATTTTGAAATATAACTTAAGTTGGGAAATTGTGAATTTTGTTAAAAGTGAAATTTTAATTAAGTAAAATAAATGTAAAAAAGTCATATTTTGGAAATTTAAACTTAGTTGTTAAGTTAAGAATTTATTTAAAGAAATGAAAATTTAATTGTTATTTAATTTGATTTTTGTATTGAAATTTGACTTTATAAAAATCATAGGAATAAAGGTATTTAAATGATTGTTTTTAAATATGGAAATATATGATTTTATAAGTTAAAATGATTTTTATTAAAAGTTAATTATGTGTGAAATTGTAAATAAAACTCTGAATTTAATTTGACAGCATTTTTGAAATATAATGTAAAGATATTACAGCATTGGAAAATGCTGTAGTTGTTTTAAATGAACCAAATAGCAAATTTGAACTAAGGGTTATTATAGCACTTTGTTAGTGCTATAGTTGTTAAATTTAACTAAAATTTTAATTGAAACTAAATTAAGAAATTACAGCATTTAAATGCCGTCTTTTGTTAATGAACTGTTTTTTAAACATAACATTTCGTAGCATTTTCTAAGTGCTGCGAAAGTTGAATTTTCTTTGTTTAATAAATTCAAATGAATAAATGATCTTTGAAAAAAATTAAATTTTGGAAATTAAATATTTAATTATTAAATATAATAAATTGACTTTAAATGATTTAAATGGAATAGTTGATTTGGGAAATACAACTATTTTGAAATGTGACTAAATGGTATTTAAATTTAAATTAAATAAATGATGTTTTATTTTGAAATGAATTTGAAACGATATTAAATCTTGGAATGAATAATTGAAGTTATATTGGTATGAAAAATATTTGGTTTACTTGTAATTTGAATCTATTTAAAAGATGTTGGACTTATGAAATATAGGATATTAAAGCTTTGGAATTTATTTTATAATTTGAATAGATATTTTGTGGATTTAATATATATTTGAAATTTATAAGATTTGAAATGGTCTATGGAAATTTAATTGAAATAAATGATTGAATTGAAACTTTGAAAATTTTAATACTTGATTTGAAAGTATAATATTTACACTTTTAAATGGTTTAGATGAATTATTTTGATTGAAATATAAACTATTCAAAAGGTGACTTGAAATGATAATAAATGAATGATATCTTTGAATTTAAAAAGTATTTAAAGTTGAATATTTAGATTTGAACTCAAATGATATTTTGGTATATAAAAATGATTTGAAATGAAGTTTTGGAAAGATTTGATATTTTGATATATTAAAATGATTTGAAATAAAGTTTTGAAAAGATTTGATATGTTGATATATTAAATGATTTGAAATGAAGTTTTGAAAGGATATGATATTTTGATATATTAAAATGATTTGAAATGAAGTTTTGGAAAGATATGATATTTTGATATATTGAAATGATTTGAAATGAAGTTTTGAAATGATATGATATTTTAAATATATTGAAATGGTTTGGAATTGATTTAATCTTTATTTTGATAAAGATTTGGATTTGAGATGATATCTATTTTGAAGTATGAACTGTTTTTAAATTATAACCACGGGTTATAATAACGATTGGTTGTTAAAGAGATCGGGATCGGATATGGACATACTCTTTGTCGATACCGAAAACCACTTTGACAACTGTGTACGCGGTGGAGTTTCCAGAATGAAGTAGGATGGTGACGACGATCCTAAGGTATATACGTGGACCCAACTCCCATGAGTTGGCATAAGGTGGCTAAAACAGGAGCGATCTCGGACCAGTGAGGTAGCACCTCTTATCGGACACACTTCTTCGATACCATTCTATTACTTGTGATTTATTTGGTGCGCACCCTTGATTTGGGAGTGTTGTTCGAGGTGGAGCGGTAGTGGCTGCTATGTGTATCCATCAGTCCGTGTGCGTAATTGGTATATCTACCCTGGCATTGCCTTGTGTGCCGGGTCACCTACCATATCGAGCCCACTACGATTTTGGTTTAAAGATCCGACCGCGTTAAGGTTCACCATCCCCTTAACGCTATTTTCTATATGATTATACTTTACTAATTAGACACTACTGTATATAGCGTATATTACTACATAGTAAATAGTTTAACGGATCCTTAAAGAATGGGCGATCCCAAGCATTCTTTAAGTTACTTGTACCTTATTACAGTTCACTTGAGTTGGTTTACATTATATAAGTATATATTGTCCTGACTCGAGTGTTTGTATTTTTATTTATGCTCGGGTCAGCCTGAGTTATTCACAGATTTGGATTCCACTTTCTGGAGATTGGAATCGCTGGAGATTATCTGCTTATCTAGTTTTATCTATCTCAGTTCTGTTGTTCTATTCAGCTTGTACTTGGTTATCATATTGAGACTTATGTTGTACTTTATTTCTTCTGTTGTATCTTATTTAACTCTGATATATTTACATAGTAGCTTCATGAACTACTATTTCTTTCACTTCCGCTGCATTATTTTACTCTGTGTCTGTGATCTGTGATTATATTTATTTACTGTATATTCTGAGATTTGCCAAATTTTATTTACAATGCGGTATTTTGAGCAATTCAATTCCGGCATGAGTGTCTACCTATACACTTATAATGGATGCGAATGGTTGAAAATATCGGGTCGTTACAGTTGGTATCAGAGCTTTGGCTTTGAGGCAAAACTCAGCATATGGAGTAGATTTATTTACAGAATCACTTTCGTTCGAGTTTGAATCTTAAATTTTTGGAACGTTCCCTACGGTTCCAAAATTAATTCTTGTCCCTCACTATTCATCTTCTTTTGATTCTGGAGTATCCCATAACTCCGCTTCGAATGAGCTTTATTGTGAATTGGCGGTCTTGCCAATATTCTAATGACTTGTAAAAGGGGGAAGCTCCTTTACAATTAACATCGATTCACCAGAGATTTATATCTATCCTTGGTTTAGATGCTAATATCTTTTATTACTCCAAACTCTATCTCTTGAGATCGAATGTAGATTTACCCTAGAAAAAAAATCAACATTTGATCTTATTCATTAAGTCACGGTTGACCCGGTTAAGGTTGCCCGCGATTTATCTAAGCTTATCCAACTTCATATTTTGTTAATTAATCATCTTGTCTTTGTTTCCAAAATATCTCTAAACATTTTGAATTGTACTTGTAAATCTATGTTTTGTTTTATATATTGTGTTGTTTGAGTTGTTGATGTTGATTTGGGTTTCCGATCGATTCGTCTGATCAATGCTATCGATAGGATTTCTAAAACACTTTGACAGAACAAACTGACACAATATTATTTTAAAATTCTTAATGAAATAAATTGTAACGACCCGGCTTTCTTTGCCCAGAAAGACGCATCGTTATGAAGAAAGAAAGGGATAGAAGAAGAAAAGAAAAGAAGAGAGAACAACAACACATCAGAAATCTCACAGCGGAACGAGAAATATATTATCACATAAGATATTACATAGTATCATATACATCAGAGTACACGATTTATACATCACAATATAGACAGTTATAAACTTCTGTCTATTATACAACACAACTACATAAATACGATACATCATACACAGCGGAAACTCTATATATCTACACGCTGAAGCCTCCTGCTCCACAACTCCTCCAGAATTCGTCAAGACTAACCTGAATCCCCTTGACTACTCATACAAATTTGAGTACCCAAGAGTTTAATAAAACAGAAAATAAACACTTGGGTCAGACATGGGTCTGGTGTGAGTAAACGGTTAGATTGCTTAACTTTGAAAACTTTTGAAAACAAAAGTATCACGTAAGACTTCCCACAAATAAACATGGGTAAGTTTTTACCTTACGCTAACTAAAACATTTGATAGGAAATCCGATTGTATTATAATAGTGTCTAGGGTTTTCAAGTAAAATACAGAAATAGCTGAAATGCTTACATCTCACATTCCAACATAGTTGGGCACAACTAATACGTACGGCACTTATTGGAGTTTGGATTCCATACAATGGCAGGGCTACTGGGGTACCGCCCGTCACAGTACGTGGCCTAGATCACCGTACCGAGGATCACTCCCGACCCCCTGCAACACAAAGCCGGAACCATCCCTTACTGGATAATACCGAACAAGACAATCCCGTGGTTGGCGCGACCAACCACACACTAAGCCGAATAAAAGAAAGGGACCTCTAGACAGGGATCTATCTTGCTCTCAGTGGGTGCTACCCACGAAGCCTTGCTGCACCTCCCCTGTTTTAGCCATTCCCGGTTGATGAGGCTTGAGGTTACGATTACCTTTAATCAGAACATATCACTTAGAATGCTCATCGTCCGCCTGACGATGTGCTGAAAGCATTCAATCCATACAAGTTCGTTCCGGGTTCGAACGAAACCGAAGGCATTATCTCGTTACACTCGTTTTGGAATCACCCTCAGAGTTAACGACAATAACCCTTGCACTCTGAATCTTCATCTTCACTTGAGATTCACGACCTATCGTTAATTTGGATCGATGTGGTATTCGGGTCTCCAGACCTGGAATACCGGTATACGGAAACCCGATCCCGGTCTCATCGAAATCCAAAACGTATCTTTTAAGGCCAAGTTGTTTAAAGGTTTAAACAATTTAACTTATCTATATTCATACAGATAGATAATTCACAATTCACAACTGATAATCACATTATCAATTAAACAGATGATTCATAACCAAATAGGTAATCCATATCAATATCACAATAGTTAATCTATATTATCATCATAATGCAACCAAGCATTCATATCACACAACATCTTATCTCATTTCTGAGATTACATCCATTCAAGACAATCAATGTCATCCATTCTTATATAAGCAATGATTTACTTAATCACAACATAATTAATTTAAAATGAATTAAATTAACTATCTCTATCTTTAATTAATTTAAAGTGAATTAAATTAATTACTTTATTCAAATTAATTTAAAATAAATTAAATTAATTACTTCATCATAAATCTTACTTATATAATCATTAATTAATTACCAATAAATTAATTAATCTTTCTCTAATTATCCACTTTAATTAATCACCTTGATTAATCATTCTTTAATTACATTTAAGTAATTATCTTTAATTAATTTCACAAATTAATTATTCTTAATCAAATACAGTAATTAACCTTTAATTACTTCATTAATTAATTAATTATAATCAATTACTTTAATCCTTAATTAATTACAATTAATCACTTATCATTTGATTAATAAATCTTAATATCAACTCTTAATTACATCATTAATTAATTATAAACTAATGATTTCTAATTACATCTTTAATTATTTATTTATTTAAATTAATTACATTTAAGTAATTAATCTTAATTAAACCACAATTATTAATCACCTTTGATTAATCTTAATTAGTAATTAACTTCCCTTAATTACTTTCATTAATTAATTACTTTTTAATTAATTATCTTAACCAACAATTTATTTACCTTAACCAACAATTAATTACCTTAACCAACAATTAACTTTATTAACTAAATTATTTAATTAATAACACTAGGTAATTAACTCTTAATCATTTCCATTTAATTACTTTCATAAAATAATTATCCTTTAATCACTTTATTAAATAATTTGCCTTACTTAATTACATCTAGTAATTATTCCTTAATTACTTCATCAAGTAATTACACTTAATAAATTATAAGTGATTATCTTTAGTTAATCACTAATTAATTACTTAGTTAATTATTTATCTAATTATTTAAATTTAATTAAATAATTTCTTAACTATTTATACTTAAATATCTTAATTAAGAAAATCATTATCTTAATTAATTTAATTTTAAGATAAAACTTTTCTTACCTACAGTTAAATTATCATTAACAAGTTTATTTAAAATATTCATTTACAAATCTAATTTTAAATTTCATTTAAATTCAAGTTTTTAAAATGAACTCAATTTATCTTTAACAAAATTTAAATCAATTTAAAACCTATTAAGTTTTCATGCTAAAGAATACCTTTCTTATAAAAGAATTTTATAAGAGTTTAAAACCTAGTTCTTTTTAAATTTAAACATTTAAACCATAACCTAACATTTAAATTCATTAAAACATTTAAACTTTAAAAACTTTATTTAAATCTTTTCTTTACATTTTCAATCTTCATTTAAATTCAATTTCTTTTAAATACACTAATTTCCTTAACACCTTTTAAGTTATTTAAAACAATTTGAATTTAAAAGCTTAATTTATTTTCAAACTAAGATTCAAATTAAACTTGAATCTATTTTAAAATTTAGATTTAAACTTAGATTTAAATCTTCTTTACAAATTTAAAAACCCAGTTTTCAAATTTTCAAAACAGAGCAGATTTCCCTTAACCCAGAAATTACCCCGAGCCTTGCCTAATTTACTCCGAGTAAATTCCTACCTTGCTTCGAGTCAAGACTCAAATTACTCGAGATAACTCGAGTGTACTAATTCCTAAACAAACATCACCAGACATCAATCCATGCACACCGTACATATGCACCGGAGCTCCGATCATCTCCTGACATCGCCACTACCCTACGTAAGTCGGCGATCCTCCTCAGATCAGACAACGTCCATCGGAATCTCTCAATCACCTTGAAATCAAAATCGAGCATTATTGCTCAAATCTGGAAGCATAGCAGCACCTGGAAACTCCTCGTACTCCTCCCTCCGATCACCGGAGTGTCAGAAACTCCAGCCATGCCTTCGACCACCTTCAAGTTTCCATTTCCCAAAATTCCAGTGAACTCGATCCATTCTCGTTGCCGTGGGAAACAAATTTCCCTTTTACCATAAAACTAGGGCTACGATCTTCCCTGATCAACCACCACCTCCATAATGTTTTGATCATCCAACAACCATTTTTCCTGACATTCCCGATCATCCTTCCACCTCCAGAGAAAACAGCATACACCCCGAACACTTAGATCATCAGAACCCATCAAAAATGTATAATCTCTTCAAACTCAAACTGCTACCTCATTTTAATTCTAAAAATCGTGATTTAAGTTTTAAAAATCAAGATTTTGTATAAGTTTTCAATTCATAATCCTGAACCAATGAATTACAGAGATTAAATTTTTGTCAAAACTGATGTTTGCATATTCTTTTCAGTTTCCAGAGCCAATTCAAATTATTTAACTTAATTTAAAATTTTAAACCTTACCTTATGACTAAACAAACAAATTTGTTTTAAAGCCTATACTCTAATAGCTAATAGATCAAGAGGATATGAATTTAATAGAACTTGAGCCTGGAAATTTAAACAGAGTCTAGATATATATATGTGTGTTCACAATCAACAACATGTATATCACAGACATTTCATATACATAATATACATGCATTAACATCCATATAATTCATGCAACACAATCCATTACAATCATTCATCACATTCATCATAACAACAGATATTACAGAAAACTGTTTTTAAGATAAATTGTTTACTCACCTGTTATTTTAAACAGAGAACATATGACAGGTTCTTGTTTCCAGGCTTATTCCAGACTTTTGAATTTGATTTTGAACTTCCTTTTCTTTTGCTTAGTTGAAGATAAACTTGCTGTTGATTTCCTTATTTGATTGCATGTCTTCAAATTGCAATTGAAGATTTGAAACTGCTGTTTTAATTTGCCTTTGATCTTCTTATTTCAGATCTTAGATTCCCAGATTTTCTAGATTTTCATTTCTCTTTGCAATTTGATTTCCAGTCTTTATCTTTTCTTTTGATACGAATTTATTTTTAGTAGAGAATTGATGAAAAGATGAACTTAGACTGAAAAGTGAAAACAGATTTTTTTTTTCTTTCATATTAATTTTATTTATTACTTTTTAAAGAGAAGAATAGCCACTTGTCTTCTTATGTTGTTACTTATCTTACACATATGAAATCCAAGCCTCCATATGTTTACAAGTGTAAATCTTGTCTTTTATTAATTTATTTAAGCTATACTTATGTACTTATAAAATATTTACATGTATATAATGTATTTATCTTTTTATAAATAAGCTTTTACATTTCTATATAAATATACAAATATGAATTTATGAAAACAACTATTTATAGTAGCTTATGCTTTGATCAAATATTTATAATATATTTTTATATGCTTGAGAAACTTATTTTAACTTTATATATATTTTTACAAAACAATTTATCTTATGATAAAAGACTATTAAACAATGAATCCTTGATTTAAATCTTAAATATCATTTTCAAAAGTATTAAATCAAATTATTCTTTCAAATAACAATATATATATATACATATATATTAAAATTTGAAAACATAGATTTATTAAATTAAAAGACTCCCCATTTATGATATATATACCAATATATATATATATACATTAAAACATTTATATAAGTTTTGGAAGATAAATCTTACCAATTTTAAATTGTTTAGAAAAGATATTAATAAGTATTGCCAATTTAAAATATTATTAACTTTTAAAAGAATTAAACTTGTCAATTTATAAAATGAAATCAACAAATCAATTTAATTATTAATAAAGATTATTAAATTGATATTGCCAAAATTCCGGGATATCACATTCCTCCCCCCTTAAAATAATTTCGTCCCCGAAATTTAAAAGCAAAGATAATTTAATAACTCAGCAAATTTTAATTTCAAACAACAACCATACATATCAATCATACTCTAACAATCATAGCAAACAATTTAATCAAACAAATTTAACTATCCAGACAAATTTTGGATAGAATTTCCTCGAGTTTCCCCAAGTATATATATATACCGGGAGACTCGTTCTACAGGATCTAAACTAACTATCTACAATAATCTAGAAGTCCTTCCTTTCTAGATCACAAATCTGAACAAGATATCAGACTAACTCAAAACCATCCCAACTATCCTTCTGAACTGCTGATTCCATCACTCGATGAATCATACACATATTCCTCAGAGATATGTGAAATAAAATGAATTCCAGTTATCCGAACCGGCAACTCAATCCTATAGATCAAAGAACTAATCCTTTTGAGAACACAGAAAAATCTCATAGTACTTCCGGAGCTAACTCTTCAGTCTTACTAAATCTTATATCTCCTTTGATTGGAGAAAACTTAAACAATATCCAATTTCAACTTCAATTTCCAAATTCCATCAATTCTTAATTGCATAACTCTCCTGATAATCCTGAGTCACTACATTCTTCTTGATCAGCTTAACTCTTGCTGATGCCTCTTGAAATAATCTAGACCAACATCAAACCAATTTCCGGATCCTTCTCAACAAAATGGTTTCCCAAAAATCACCGAAATCCAGAACACAATTCTACTCCACAAACATTAGAGAACTATGAACTACTTCTCCTATCTGGAATAGCCAAAACAGTTGCACTTGACAACCTTATCTCCAAATCCTGAAAATTTCTTCACACTTAGAGATACACTTAAATTTCTTATAGAAATCCTCTACTCGAAGAAAATTACAACTCTCGGTTGCTTCCACTCTAGAATAGTTACTACCTTGCTTCCGCTGCACAACTCTGATCTTGAACAGATGAGAATGCCGTCGGAAAAACTCGAGCACAAACTTGATCATCCACAGTTCATCAGACCATAAAATCTTAGCGACTCCATTCCATTTGGTCAGAAATATCTCGCAGAAACTTCTCCAGAAAAACTAGGTGTGATCAATCCCTCTCCAAAGAATTCTGAGCTGCTTCACCAAATTTTTCTCTCGGCGACATCCTTCTATTAAGCTGAACTTCCGGTAACTCCACGAATCAAGTCGATATGGAATCTCAATCTCCAATAACCCAAGAGAACACTCAAACAATCGCAAGTCTCTTTTGCGATCAACCTGACCTAACTGCAAAGAAAACTGTTCTCTCTTTACCAATCAGAACAGCTTATATTTAACTATCCAATTCATCGAAGAAATGGATTCACTCTGCTGCTTCTGGACTCCATCTCTAGAAAAACTGCTCAGACAGAAACTTTCTGCCAACATAGAACACCCCGAGTCGCATTGCTGCCACAAACCAAAGACTTCTTATCCGAAACTTCTCGAGAAACTCGGACCTCAAAGAAAATAGAAACACCCCACTGGACTCAGCCACAACACCGAAACAGACTCACTTCTTCAAACTTGTTCCAGAAGAAACATCTTCAGAAACGTCCCTAGCCATCGTGTCTCATCACACCGCTACTACTTCCTGAGGTTACCAAAATATCATCACTCTCTTCAGCTCATCCAATAGATCTACTCTATTTATCCAACTACAAAGATAAACTCTAAACCATAACTGGTTTCCTTCAGAGACCGGTGAAATCTTTACACCACAACAAAGTTTACTCGAGACGGTATTTGGTCTACAGTCTCGTCAGATATACTCTTCCAACCTCAAACATTCAAACTCCAACTATTGGTAATTGTGTTACACACACTACCACCTTATCTACCTTTATAACTTATATTGGAAAACCCGAACAGGTAACCCAATAAATCGGTAGAAATATATATATATTTAAAATGATACTTTTTTTTTTATAGAAATTATATCTGGGTAAAATTATTTCATCTACCCTTTTTAAAACAATATTGTGTCCGTTGGCCTGGTCAAGTGTTTAGGTATCCCTATCAATAACGTTAGCTACTCGTATTGACCAGAATCCATATACCACTCAACCGATCAATTAACACAATATAAAACCATTTTATATAACTAACAAATACGCGCTCTCGTATATATATATACTCAGACTCAAACAGGTTGCTACAGATCCTATCTCTAATGAACAATCCTTCCGAACCTAGGTATTCACTCAACCTAGTGTTCTGATATTCACTTAACCAAAAGCTTAGGCATTCGCTCAACCTATGCTCCGATACCAACTGTAACGACCCGGCTTTCTTTGCCCAGAAAGACGCATCGTTATGAAGAAAGAAAGGGATAGAAGAAGAAAAGAAAAGAAGAGAGAACAACAACACATCAGAAATCTCACAGCGGAACGAGAAATATATTATCACATAAGATATTACATAGTATCATATACATCAGAGTACACGATTTATACATCACAATATAGACAGTTATAAACTTCTGTCTATTATACAACACAACTACATAAATACGATACATCATACACAGCGGAAACTCTATATATCTACACGCTGAAGCCTCCTGCTCCACAACTCCTCCAGAATTCGTCAAGACTAACCTGAATCCCCTTGACTACTCATACAAATTTGAGTACCCAAGAGTTTAATAAAACAGAAAATAAACACTTGGGTCAGACATGGGTCTGGTGTGAGTAAACGGTTAGATTGCTTAACTTTGAAAACTTTTGAAAACAAAAGTATCACGTAAGACTTCCCACAAATAAACATGGGTAAGTTTTTACCTTACGCTAACTAAAACATTTGATAGGAAATCCGATTGTATTATAATAGTGTCTAGGGTTTTCAAGTAAAATACAGAAATAGCTGAAATGCTTACATCTCACATTCCAACATAGTTGGGCACAACTAATACGTACGGCACTTATTGGAGTTTGGATTCCATACAATGGCAGGGCTACTGGGGTACCGCCCGTCACAGTACGTGGCCTAGATCACCGTACCGAGGATCACTCCCGACCCCCTGCAACACAAAGCCGGAACCATCCCTTACTGGATAATCCCGAACAAGACAATCCCGTGGTTGGCGCGACCAACCACACACTAAGCCGAATAAAAGAAAGGGACCTCTAGACAGGGATCTATCTTGCTCTCAGTGGGTGCTACCCACGAAGCCTTGCTGCACCTCCCCTGTTTTAGCCATTCCCGGTTGATGAGGCTTGAGGTTACGATTACCTTTAATCAGAACATATCACTTAGAATGCTCATCGTCCGCCTGACGATGTGCTGAAAGCATTCAATCCATACAAGTTCGTTCCGGGTTCGAACGAAACCGAAGGCATTATCTCGTTACACTCGTTTTGGAATCACCCTCAGAGTTAACGACAATAACCCTTGCACTCTGAATCTTCATCTTCACTTGAGATTCACGACCTATCGTTAATTTGGATCGATGTGGTATTCGGGTCTCCAGACCTGGAATACCGGTATACGGAAACCCGATCCCGGTCTCATCGAAATCCAAAACGTATCTTTTAAGGCCAAGTTGTTTAAAGGTTTAAACAATTTAACTTATCTATATTCATACAGATAGATAATTCACAATTCACAACTGATAATCACATTATCAATTAAACAGATGATTCATAACCAAATAGGTAATCCATATCAATATCACAATAGTTAATCTATATTATCATCATAATGCAACCAAGCATTCATATCACACAACATCTTATCTCATTTCTGAGATTACATCCATTCAAGACAATCAATGTCATCCATTCTTATATAAGCAATGATTTACTTAATCACAACATAATTAATTTAAAATGAATTAAATTAACTATCTCTATCTTTAATTAATTTAAAGTGAATTAAATTAATTACTTTATTCAAATTAATTTAAAATAAATTAAATTAATTACTTCATCATAAATCTTACTTATATAATCATTAATTAATTACCAATAAATTAATTAATCTTTCTCTAATTATCCACTTTAATTAATCACCTTGATTAATCATTCTTTAATTACATTTAAGTAATTATCTTTAATTAATTTCACAAATTAATTATTCTTAATCAAATACAGTAATTAACCTTTAATTACTTCATTAATTAATTAATTATAATCAATTACTTTAATCCTTAATTAATTACAATTAATCACTTATCATTTGATTAATAAATCTTAATATCAACTCTTAATTACATCATTAATTAATTATAAACTAATGATTTCTAATTACATCTTTAATTATTTATTTATTTAAATTAATTACATTTAAGTAATTAATCTTAATTAAACCACAATTATTAATCACCTTTGATTAATCTTAATTAGTAATTAACTTCCCTTAATTACTTTCATTAATTAATTACTTTTTAATTAATTATCTTAACCAACAATTTATTTACCTTAACCAACAATTAATTACCTTAACCAACAATTAACTTTATTAACTAAATTATTTAATTAATAACACTAGGTAATTAACTCTTAATCATTTCCATTTAATTACTTTCATAAAATAATTATCCTTTAATCACTTTATTAAATAATTTGCCTTACTTAATTACATCTAGTAATTATTCCTTAATTACTTCATCAAGTAATTACACTTAATAAATTATAAGTGATTATCTTTAGTTAATCACTAATTAATTACTTAGTTAATTATTTATCTAATTATTTAAATTTAATTAAATAATTTCTTAACTATTTATACTTAAATATCTTAATTAAGAAAATCATTATCTTAATTAATTTAATTTTAAGATAAAACTTTTCTTACCTACAGTTAAATTATCATTAACAAGTTTATTTAAAATATTCATTTACAAATCTAATTTTAAATTTCATTTAAATTCAAGTTTTTAAAATGAACTCAATTTATCTTTAACAAAATTTAAATCAATTTAAAACCTATTAAGTTTTCATGCTAAAGAATACCTTTCTTATAAAAGAATTTTATAAGAGTTTAAAACCTAGTTCTTTTTAAATTTAAACATTTAAACCATAACCTAACATTTAAATTCATTAAAACATTTAAACTTTAAAAACTTTATTTAAATCTTTTCTTTACATTTTCAATCTTCATTTAAATTCAATTTCTTTTAAATACACTAATTTCCTTAACACCTTTTAAGTTATTTAAAACAATTTGAATTTAAAAGCTTAATTTATTTTCAAACTAAGATTCAAATTAAACTTGAATCTATTTTAAAATTTAGATTTAAACTTAGATTTAAATCTTCTTTACAAATTTAAAAACCCAGTTTTCAAATTTTCAAAACAGAGCAGATTTCCCTTAACCCAGAAATTACCCCGAGCCTTGCCTAATTTACTCCGAGTAAATTCCTACCTTGCTTCGAGTCAAGACTCAAATTACTCGAGATAACTCGAGTGTACTAATTCCTAAACAAACATC
Source organism: Allium fistulosum (assembly GCA_030737815.1). Taxonomy (NCBI): domain Eukaryota; kingdom Viridiplantae; phylum Streptophyta; class Magnoliopsida; order Asparagales; family Amaryllidaceae; genus Allium; species Allium fistulosum. The sequence goes on along the minus strand of CM060902.1, from coordinate 366,862,751 downwards.
ACCAGACATCAATCCATGCACACCGTACATATGCACCGGAGCTCCGATCATCTCCTGACATCGCCACTACCCTACGTAAGTCGGCGATCCTCCTCAGATCAGACAACGTCCATCGGAATCTCTCAATCACCTTGAAATCAAAATCGAGCATTATTGCTCAAATCTGGAAGCATAGCAGCACCTGGAAACTCCTCGTACTCCTCCCTCCGATCACCGGAGTGTCAGAAACTCCAGCCATGCCTTCGACCACCTTCAAGTTTCCATTTCCCAAAATTCCAGTGAACTCGATCCATTCTCGTTGCCGTGGGAAACAAATTTCCCTTTTACCATAAAACTAGGGCTACGATCTTCCCTGATCAACCACCACCTCCATAATGTTTTGATCATCCAACAACCATTTTTCCTGACATTCCCGATCATCCTTCCACCTCCAGAGAAAACAGCATACACCCCGAACACTTAGATCATCAGAACCCATCAAAAATGTATAATCTCTTCAAACTCAAACTGCTACCTCATTTTAATTCTAAAAATCGTGATTTAAGTTTTAAAAATCAAGATTTTGTATAAGTTTTCAATTCATAATCCTGAACCAATGAATTACAGAGATTAAATTTTTGTCAAAACTGATGTTTGCATATTCTTTTCAGTTTCCAGAGCCAATTCAAATTATTTAACTTAATTTAAAATTTTAAACCTTACCTTATGACTAAACAAACAAATTTGTTTTAAAGCCTATACTCTAATAGCTAATAGATCAAGAGGATATGAATTTAATAGAACTTGAGCCTGGAAATTTAAACAGAGTCTAGATATATATATGTGTGTTCACAATCAACAACATGTATATCACAGACATTTCATATACATAATATACATGCATTAACATCCATATAATTCATGCAACACAATCCATTACAATCATTCATCACATTCATCATAACAACAGATATTACAGAAAACTGTTTTTAAGATAAATTGTTTACTCACCTGTTATTTTAAACAGAGAACATATGACAGGTTCTTGTTTCCAGGCTTATTCCAGACTTTTGAATTTGATTTTGAACTTCCTTTTCTTTTGCTTAGTTGAAGATAAACTTGCTGTTGATTTCCTTATTTGATTGCATGTCTTCAAATTGCAATTGAAGATTTGAAACTGCTGTTTTAATTTGCCTTTGATCTTCTTATTTCAGATCTTAGATTCCCAGATTTTCTAGATTTTCATTTCTCTTTGCAATTTGATTTCCAGTCTTTATCTTTTCTTTTGATACGAATTTATTTTTAGTAGAGAATTGATGAAAAGATGAACTTAGACTGAAAAGTGAAAACAGATTTTTTTTTTCTTTCATATTAATTTTATTTATTACTTTAATTTAAAGAGAAGAATAGCCACTTGTCTTCTTATGTTGTTACTTATCTTACACATATGAAATCCAAGCCTCCATATGTTTACAAGTGTAAATCTTGTCTTTTATTAATTTATTTAAGCTATACTTATGTACTTATAAAATATTTACATGTATATAATGTATTTATCTTTTTATAAATAAGCTTTTACATTTCTATATAAATATACAAATATGAATTTATGAAAACAACTATTTATAGTAGCTTATGCTTTGATCAAATATTTATAATATATTTTTATATGCTTGAGAAACTTATTTTAACTTTATATATATTTTTACAAAACAATTTATCTTATGATAAAAGACTATTAAACAATGAATCCTTGATTTAAATCTTAAATATCATTTTCAAAAGTATTAAATCAAATTATTCTTTCAAATAACAATATATATATATACATATATATTAAAATTTGAAAACATAGATTTATTAAATTAAAAGACTCCCCATTTATGATATATATACCAATATATATATATATACATTAAAACATTTATATAAGTTTTGGAAGATAAATCTTACCAATTTTAAATTGTTTAGAAAAGATATTAATAAGTATTGCCAATTTAAAATATTATTAACTTTTAAAAGAATTAAACTTGTCAATTTATAAAATGAAATCAACAAATCAATTTAATTATTAATAAAGATTATTAAATTGATATTGCCAAAATTCCGGGATATCACATAAATTTTATATATCTAAGCAAATTTATGGAATTTAATAAATTGATTTAAATTGATTATTTATAATGATAATACTTGATTTATCATTTATTGTTCTATGAATGAATTTATAAATAGTTGTTTATAAATTTGATTTGAGAACTGAAATGAATTTAAACCAAGAATTTGAGAATTTAATTTTCGATGGTTTCAAACCTTGTGTTTAAAGTTTTAAAATGATATATTATTTAAAGTATTTTTGAATAGAAATTTGTTCCCAAAGAATTTTAAAGTTTTAAAAAAAATCAGTGCTCTTCTCTTTGTCACTGGAAAATAATTTCGGTGATGACTGCAGCATCATCGACGTTCATTTTCGAGTTTCGAAGCGAAGAAACCATTCTGTAGTTTTGCTACAGCTTTGTTTTGGGAAATTTGATTGATTTGAATTTTTAAGAGACGATTTGATTTATTATATATATAGATATTGATTTAAATTTGATTTGACAAATTTTGTACATACATTTATTTATCTCTAAATGGTTTGAAAGGAATCGGAAATTTTATTCTTAAATTCTATCTTAAATAATAACTTCAAGTATAAAAAGAAAAATCAAAAAAATTTAATAAATATTCAAGCTTGAAATGATTGAATTAGAATGTTTATACTGTATATTAGTTTTAGAAAGTTTTATTTGTATAATACTCAATTGCATTCCAATATAACTTACCTTAATTTTTGAAGTTAACAATGTAATTGGATAATATACAATATAAAAACATTTTATAAATAAAATTTGAGTGGTTATAATAAATGTTATACACTTAAATTTTAGTTATAAAAAGATTAACAGAGGTAAATAGAGTAAAGGAGTAATGGAATATTTTACAATATAAATGATGTTAAGGGAATTAAAAATAAATTAAAGCAGTTATAATAAATGTAATCTACTTAATATGTGTGATAAGATATATTAAGTAGAATATATTTAATAATAATCTGGAATAAAGAAGAATTAAATTTGTTGAATAAAAGATGATTATTATAAATGATTATACAAATTTATGATTTTAGAAATTGTTAATTTCAAAATAATGGGATAATACGATAATCAATTTGGAAATAGTTAAGATTGATTTAACTTCAGTAAAAATCAAATGGATTAAATCGATTATTGAATATTAATTAATTTAAATTGAATTTATAATGGTTTAAATCAATGATTCTATTTTGAGTTTCAATTTAGTTTTCTTTCAGGGTGTTCTATTCTTCTACCTTCTTCCTTTTCGAGGACGAAAAGTTTTGAGTGGGGGAGAGTGTAACGACCCGTAAAATTTTCAATAATTAAAATTTTAAGTTAATAAGTTTTGTAAAAAAAAATTGGGGCTTCTTTATAAAAATAACTTGAATTTATTGCAAAATATCACGATTCCTTTTATTTCCTTTTAAATTAACGTTAGACCTTAATTTGTTGCTTAATATTAAAGAATTTACTAAGTTATAAATTTTAACATAAAAATGTTGTATTAAGTTTCAGACATTATTTACAGTGATTTGTATATACATATTTGTGTGCGTTAATTTGACTTAAGATTTATAAGATGGACTTGTATGCAAAGTTATGACTTTTAATCTTAAACCCTTTTAATCTGGAGATTAGGTTCAAAATTGTTGTCTTTAATTTTAGGCTCATAAAATAGTGAAACTTAATTTTAACACATTTATATGTATAAGTCTAGTGTGTGTGTATATATATATATATATGTATACGTATATGTTTTAATAATAATACTATGACCAATAAAGATATATATGAAGGAAACATCATCTTTGTACACAATCTAGTATATTGCACTTACATAATTTACTGTAGAATACATTTGGACATAGTTACATTCCATGCCATGAATAAATAGCTTGTTAATGACATTTAATTAATCAATCAATTTGATTAGAGAAAGAATGAAAGGTTTCTCTCTCCATATACATAAATAAGCTCTAAATTAATTACCTGTTTTTAGGGAAAGAAAAGAAAGGTTGCCTTAATTCTTACCTTTTTGTTTTCCTAACATTTATTCCTTTTCTAGGCATTCATTCCTTTAGTTTAGCCGTATACTTTGCCTTGCAATTCACGTACAAGTTTCTCATTTTCTCATCTTCTTTATTTTCTCATTTCCTAAAAGAGAGAAAAGTATTACAAGCTCTAATTTTTCATCGCTTCCCTTCTTCTTCTTTTTCCTTTTTTCTTTTTTTTTTGTCCTTTTCTAAATTTAGCTCGCCCAAGATTTTTATTTATAAGAAAACTCTAAAATGCATATTTTGGTTATAAATTTACGTTCATCGGAATCTAAATCTTTTTCTAGTTTTCAAATCTGTTAGTTTAATTGAATAAATTCACAACAACCTTTATTTCACTTTTGTTCTTTAAAATAGATTTTATACCTTTTCAAAATAAAATAATTTATACCGTTACTTATATACACTTTTGTAATAGATTTTGGGTAAATGATAAATGAATGAATAAAAAACCAGTGTAAACAAAACATATCTTAATAAGTAATAAATTTCAAGATTCATAGTGTGTAAAGAAACTGTTTAAGTATGCATTTAAAGGGCACGTTATCTGATGGAGTAAATAATGTATATAAGAAAACGTATAAGAATTTAGGCGTCATTTTGAGCATAAAATTTTGAGTTAGTTATTGCGTCTATAGTGCGCATTCCAAATGTGTATACCGTAATTTAAAATGGTTAAATAAATCAGTAAACGTACATTTTTGAGTAAGAATGAAGCGTATCCATTTCAATTTTCCTTTAACCGTGACTGGCCATTTACCTTTTAGGGACATCCCATTTCTCTTTTGCTGCAACTATTTTATTTGGTATGAAATCTTTCATTTTTCTAACATTCATATCCTTAATTTGTGCGTTCCTTATTTTATCTATCAGTAAAACTTTCATCTTTTAAACTAAATCATCAATGCAAGTTTCTTGTCACGTAAGCAGTATTTTTTTTCCTATCAGCTTGCCTTTTTGTTCCCATTTGATTTGCACACGTTACTTTTCCTTGCGTGCAAAGCTTCTGCCTATAAATACAAACCTCATATCACATTTCCTCACCTCAAAATTTTTCTGCATCTCCATTTGCTTTTTTTTTCTGTGAGCAGGGAAATCAGGTAATGGTTTTATTCATTTTTTTTTCCTTCCTTCTTCTTTTGTTTGTTATATTTTTGTCATCCACTTCATGCTCATCTACACCCTACCTTCCTCTCTCCATCTAGTGAAGTGGTCAAGTCAAAATTTGATTCCATTCGTTCAGTTTATTTCGAAACTTTTGTGTTAAATTTTACTTAGTTTTGATGTTGAATTTATTCGTTCCTTTTCAAGAATAAAAAAAATCTGGTCGCAGCCTTCGCAACTATTTGATCGTGCTTCTGTGCATTCTCTTTTCAAAGTGTTTTCTTGAATCAAAATCTTCAACGGCAATAAGGTGAGTAATTCTCACCAGACAATGTATACTTATATAACTAGTAAACTGACACCATTTGAATCTGTAAAATTATATCATCCTATTATAACTGTTATATTATGATCATATATTGTTTACTCCTGTTATTACATATGCTATATCATCTATTACTGTTATATGATGTTATTCTGTTCATTTTATCAGTTTATCACACTGCAAGTTCCCTGTAGATTAGGTTCATTATGGGTTGAAATGATACATACCCGAACGGACTTTAGAATAGGGAAAGATCGTTATGGGCTGAAATGATAAGCCTGAGCGACTTTTTATTTATTTTATTTAACTTGGGATTGCGGGTTGAAATGATAGAACCCGGTTTTTCTTTGTAAACTGCGGATTGAAATGATACATATCCGTATCACTTGACCTAGGGTAGAAAATTATATACAGACCCGTGGTTTATATATTTTTCTGAAATTTTAAAATATTAAAAAATGTAAATATTATGATATTTTGATTTAAATTTTATTAAAATGATTTCTATAAATATTAGTGATTTTCTACAAATTAAATAAGGGAATTAAGTAGATGGTGAAGTAGAATTTGAAATATAAGTAAATTCTGGAATTTATGATTTTATTTATAAATGGAATTTATGTAAAGTAAGAATATATGACAAATTTGATTTAAAGATGAATTTAATGATTTTTTTTATTAAGTAATAATAATGTTTTAAAGGTGTTGATGATTTTGTATAAATTAAAATATGGAATAAATGAATTTTAAGTTGAAAATTTTGAAAAAAAACTTAAATTGGGAAATTGTGAATTTTGTTAAAAGTGAAATTTTAATTAAGTAAAATAAATGTAAAATAAAAGTCATATTTTGGAAATTTAAACTTAGTTGTTAAGTTAAGAATTTATTTAAAGAAATGAAAATTTAATTGTTATTTAATTTGATTTTTGTATTGAAATTTGACTTTATAAAAATCATAGGAATAAAGGTATTTAAATGATTGTTTTTAAATATGGAAATATATGATTTTATAAGTTAAAATGATTTTTATTAAAAGTTAATTATGTGTGAAATTGTAAATAAAACTCTGAATTTAATTTGACAGCATTTTTGAAATATAATGTAAAGATATTACAGCATTGGAAAATGTTGTAGTTGTTTTAAATGAACCAAATAGCAAATTTGAACTAAGGGTTATTATAGCACTTTGTTAGTGCTATAGTTGTTAAATTTAACAAAAATTTTAATTGAAACTAAATTAAGAAATTACAGCATTTAAATGCCATCTTTTGTTAATGAACTGTTTTTTTAAACATAACATTTCGTAGCATTTTCTAAGTGCTGCGAAAGTTGAATTTTCTTTGTTTAATAAATTCAAATGAATAAATGATCTTTGAAAAAAAATTAAATTTTGGAAATTAAATATTTAATTATTAAATATAATAAATTGACTTTAAATGATTTAAATGGAATAGTTGATTTGGGAAATACAACTATTTTGAAATGTGACTAAATGGTATATAAATTTAAATTAAATAAATGATGTTTTATTTTGAAATGAATTTGAAACGATATTAAATCTTGGAATGAATAATTGAAGTTATATTGGTATGAAAAATATTTGGTTTACTTGTAATTTGAATCTATTTAAAAGATGTTGGACTTATGAAATATAGGATATTAAAGCTTTGGAATTTATTTTATAATTTGAATAGATATTTTGTGGATTTAATCTATATTTGAAATTTATAAGATTTGAAATGGTCTATGGAAATTTAATTGAAATAAATGACTGAATTGAATTGAAACTTTGAAAATTTTAATACTTGATTTGAAAGTATAATATTTACACTTTTAAATGGTTTAGATGAATTATTTTGATTGAAATATAAACTATTCAAAAGGTGACTTGAAATGATAATAAATGAATGATATCTTTGAATTTAAAAAGTATTTAAAGTTGAATATTTAGATTTGAACTCAAATGATATTTTGGTATATAAAAATGATTTGAAATGAAGTTTTGGAAAGATTTGATATTTTGATATATTAAAATGATTTGAAATAAAGTTTTGAAAAGATTTGATATGTTGATATATTAAATGATTTGAAATGAAGTTTTGAAAGGATATGATATTTTGATATATTAAAATGATTTGAAATGAAGTTTTGGAAAGATATGATATTTTGATATATTGAAATGATTTGAAATGAAGTTTTGAAATGATATGATATTTTAAATATATTGAAATGGTTTGGAATTGATTTAATCTTTATTTTGATAAAGATTTGGATTTGAGATGATATCTATTTTGAAGTATGAACTGTTTTTAAATTATAACCACGGGTTATAATAACGATTGGTTGTTAAAGAGACCGGGATCAGATATGGACATACTCTCTGTCGATACCGAAAACCACTTTGACAACTGTGTACGTGGTGGAGTTTCCAGAATGAGGTAGGATGGTGACGACGATCCTAAGGTATATACGTGGACCCAACTCCCATGAGTTGGCATAAGGTGGCTAAAACAGGAGCGATCTCAGACCAGTGAGGTAGCACCTCTTATCGGACACACTTCTTCGATACCATTCTATTACTTGTGATTGATTTGGTGCGCACCCTTGATTTGGGAGTGTTGTTCGAGGTGGAGCGGTAGTGGCTGCTATGCATATCCATCAGTCCGTGTGCGTAATTGGTATATCTACCCTGGCATTGCCTTGTGTGCCGTGTCACCTACCATATCGAGCCCACTACGATTTTGGTTTAAAGATCCGACCGCGTTAAGGTTCACCATCCCTTTAACGCTATTTTCTATATGATTATACTTTACTAATTAGACACTACTGTATATAGCGTATATTACTACACAGTAAATAGTTTAACGGATCCTTAATGAATGGGCGATCCCAAGCATTCTTTAAGTTACTTGTACCTTATTACAGTTCACTTGAGTTGGTTTACATTATATAAGTATATATTGTCCTGACTCGAGTGTTTGTATTTTTATTTACGCTCGGGTCAGCCTGTGTTATTCACAGATTTGGATTCCACTTTCTACAGATTGGAATCGCTGGAGATTATATGCTTATCTAGTTTTATCTATCTCAGTTCTGTTGTTCTATTCAGCTTGTACTTGGTTATCATATTGAGACTTCTATTGTACTTTATTTCTTCTGTTGTATCTTATTTAACTCTGATATATTTACATAGTAGCTTCATGAACTACTATTTCTTTCACTTCCGCTGCATTATTTTACTCTGTGTTTGTGATCTGTGATTATATTTATGTACTGTATATTCTGAGATTTGCCAAATTTTATTTACAACGCGGTATTTTGAGAAATTCAATTCCGGCATGAGTGTCTACCTATACACTTATAATGGATGCGAATGGTTGAAAATATCGGGTCGTTACAACTTTCTGATAATTAGTAGTTTTCAATTATTGTAATGATTGAAATCTTAACCATTTTAATAGTTGGAAATTTCTAAAATGAAAAAAAAGAAAGAAATTAGATGCTAAGTAATTAATGAGATATACAAGAAATTAGAAATTTGTAACTTGTAAATCAGAAGAGATGTAATTATTAAATATTTTGATAACTAAAATGAATAAGGTAAACTTGGGTAACATTCAATTACATTCTAAAAGACATATATATATATATATATATAACTTACCAAAATATTAAAATTTGAAATGTTAATAAGAATATGTAATAGAATATTATACATGTAAAACTTAAGTAACGAAAGTGTTCAATAGAATTATTTCTATAAATAAGAATGTAGATGTACAATGAATGTTATAAGCACAAGTTAATGTTTTGAAATGCTTATAATTAGATTTAATAGTAAAGGGGAACATCACTTAAGTTGAATGACTCCTTAAATTAAAGTCAAACTCTATAAACAATGAATGTGAATAAAAGGTAGAGAAACTTAAGTAGGAATTTGTTCATAATGAATATTTATGTTACATGGAAATCAAGTTATATAAGTAAACAATAAATGTGAATAAATGAATGTAAACTAATAAGAGACAACCTTGTATGAATAAATTGGAAATAAATGAAATGTACGCAATACTTTAACAATGTATTCAATGATGATTTCAAGCATTGAATGGGAAAATAAAATATTATATGAATGAATGGAAAAAAATAAAAAGAAAAAAATGATTCAGAAATAGATTAAATGTTCAATAATATTATATATGAAAGAAATAAATGTAAAAAAGAAATAAATAATAATGGTGAATTCAATGTGCAAAGAAACTTACATATTATTTTAAGAATTAATTATGGATGATCTAAATAATTGAATGGAAATAACTTATGTAAGTAAATGAATGCAAATTAATGGAAAATGGCATTGTATGAATGAAAGAAGAAAAAAAATGAACAGTAAATGATGTGAAACAAGATTAATAAGAATAAACTTAAATAATATTTGGAATTCTTGGTCGTTTGGCTTATGGGATGTTTGGGATGGATACTTCTATCTGTATAAGGATGTATAAATAATCTATTAAGTTGTTATCTAAGGTTGTTGAGTGCAATGTACACTTGATAGTTTATTTATCAGTCTTGTACAATTAAAAGTTTCTGAACCCGAACAAACCATTTGTTTTGGTTGTTATGGATGGATGGTTGATTATTTTGATTGCATGTGATGATTGTATGGTTTTGTTGGCAAGTGACTATTGTTATGTTGTGTTGATTGTTTTGTTATTAATTGAAACAACTTAAATATCTCCCTTATACATAATTCTGACTATTTTGGATTTTATAAGTGAAATACAGGTTTATGGAAGCAATAGCTACTGCTTTTGGTTTCATAAATAAAGCGTTGTTTGCCAAACAAATAGGTACGTCTTTGGATTACGGTTTATAGCGATATTATATTGTTTTCCCATGGTTTGGGATATTTTATTTTGAAATATGATATATATGTTTATTATTTCTCCCGGACGTCTCTGTACAAAGGAGACTCTACCGAAATTTTCCGTGAATTTTTAACTTAGAAAATTTTGTGAAAGTGAGATATTTTCAAAATTTTAATTACTTGAATTTGAAAGATTTAATTGTTTATAAATTGATATATTTTATTTAAGTACTTAACTATGTAAATTAATTGTTATAAATCGAATACTTTGAATAAGATATAGTAATCCCTTCTTTTCCCTTTTCGAGCACGAAAAGTTTGAGTGGGGGAGAGTGTAACGACCCGTAATTTTCGATAATTAAATTTATTAATTAAAAAAGTTTTGGAATTTAATGTTGTGAAAATATAAAAAAACTATGATTTATTAATAAGAAAAATAACTAGAATGAAATGTAATAATGTTAATGTAAGGTAATGGATAACTACTTTAATGCAATTTCAATTAATTGAAATGATTGTAAATATAAAATTAGGTTATAAATTATACACAGTAAATAAACCAAATGTGTAATAAAAGAGAAACTGTATGTAATTAATTAAAATTGGTTAACATAGAATAATTAATCAGTATGTGAATTCATTTGCTTTTGTTTGTAAACAATAGACTTGGAAGTGAGTTTGAATTATAAATGAATAATAATTGCTTTAATTATCATTCTGTATTTAATCCATTTATAATTAATTTGGAAATCAATTGCAATTAATCTACTTAAATGTGCCGTTAATATGAATTAAGATGGTATTTGTAGAAGACTGATGAAATAAAATGTAAACAAATGCTAATTATATCCGTAAGATGATAATTGACTGAATAATAAGATGTAAATCGAAATAAATGAATTTATTCGAATTTAAGGTATAATTAATGAATTTATTTCAACTAAAATTGAACACTATAATTTGTGCAATATTTAATATTGACTGGATATGGAAATTTTTTTTAAAAGATTTTAAATGTCTAGGTAATCGAAACGATAAAAATTGTCAACTTTTAAGATATAAATTTAAAAGACGATTTAATTAATTTAATAATAATTTATTTAATTAACGTGAAAATATATATTTTGGCTACTGTCTCGGATTTCGACGAAACCAACTTCATCGGATCCGTAACAGTGAATTATTGTAGTATTTCAAGTTTCCTAACGATCAGACTTGTTGTTTAATCGTGCGGGCTCGAAACGCGTAGAAATCAATTTAATGAAATCAATTTGAAATAAGCTGATTTTAAAAGCTAATTTCTTCATACAATGGAATTAGGACTTGAAACCTGTCCCGTTGAATTTAAAAATATCAAAGACATCTATTTTGATATATGGGATGACCTACTTTCGTTTCGGAGACGGAACGGGCTTTTCGGGTCGTTATTGTCGTTTTAGACCAATTTGATATGTTGTTCTTTCTTATCGGGCTTTGTTCATATAAATAGCTTTGTTTCTCAAACCCAAGCAGTCTTTCAGTTTCCACTGCACGTACAATTCCATCTATCCATTCCTCCTTCTCAAATGGCAGAAACCCTAATTCCTAGATTCAATTGCAAATCAAAATCAAATCGAAAAATTAAAACTGCTCAAACTATGTCATATTATATATCGTTGGAAAGCTCTCGACGAGTGCAAGCCAAATCTGCTGTTCATTTTTGCAATCGGGTTTTGGTTTGTCCGGAATTGGCCAAAACATTCTCGGCCATTCATTTAATGGTTGATCAACGACGATGGATCATCGATTCGAGGGTACAGTGTTGTGGGGAGTGGCATGGGGAGTGCATCGGTGGTGTTCGCTTGGAAGATGGGTGGTTGGATCAATATGAATAATTCAATTAGGGTTGAAAACTTTCGGCGGCGGCTGCAGATATTGGACGTTGATGGTGAGGTCAGGTCGATCACAGGTCGTCGAGGAGATGTGAGGGAGGTCGCGGCGGCCTCTGGTCTGGCGGTGGCGTCTTGATCGGCGACAGATAAGGTAGCATGGGTGGCAGCTAATGTTAGATGGGTAGTCGATTGTGCCTAGGGTTCCGGAAGAGGGAGATACGAAGGTGACGTGTACTTTAATTTTTATTATTTATTTATTTCATATTTTTGAATCGTATAACTTCTAATCGTTATAACTTTTACGTACGAGGTCGGATTTACATGCAGTTTGTACCTCTACGATCGTATCGAAATTCTGGACATTATAGGACTAGTTTGGAAGAATTCTGAGACTGTTCAATTTTGGGCCTTTAATTGGATTTTAAATCGATTTAAAATCAAATGTGAGTATTTTAACCCACTCACGACTACTAGATTGTCTTATGTTAGTTAAATTAAATTTATAATGTGATTAGAAGTTGATTGATTGCTGTTTGGTATATTTGAATTGTCATTCCAGTTAAATCTAGCTTTTATTGAGTTTAATCGTCATTTAATTTAATATTGAAGTTTAAATTGCCTGTTAAAGACCTGTTAATGATAATCGGTTAATTGTTGTTTTTTATTGGTTGATTTTTATTGGTGATTGTGATGGATGTTTGATTATTGATATTGGATGAATGGATGTTACATTTATATTGTTATAACACTGCAAGTTCCCTTAGTTATTGCTAGGAAAATCACTGTGGGTTGAAATGATACATACCCGAACGATCTGTAGATGGGTTGAAATGATAAACTCGAGTGGTTTTATGGATTTTGAATTTTAATTCTGGATTGCGGGTTGAAATGATATATACCCGTAAATTTAAGTTTATTGCGGATTGAAATGATATATGTTCGTATCACTTGACCATAGGGTAGAAAATTATATACGGATGCCAGATTGGTTAAATTAAATGATTTTGAAATTCTTAATTTTGAATTTAGTTTAATGATAATAAATAAGATTTGATTTATATAACGAATTATTTTTGAAAATCCAAGCTTGAAATGTTGAAATTGGAATTTGTTTAAATGAATTCTTTAAGAGGATTTAAATTGAAACTTCAAAGCTAAATTTTGAAATATAATGAAATTTATCAAAAATTGAGATATTGAAATGTTTGAATATTTAAACTCTAAAATCTATGGATATGAAGTGTTTTAAAATTATAGTTCAAACATGAATTTGAAATCGATATAAATTGAAATGATTTTTGGGAATTTTATTGAAAGAAAATTTAGTTTTGTTGAAATCTGGATACGATCCAGATTTGTTGAATGAAAGAAATAGTTTGATATGATATTAATGTCAAATTAATTAATTTAATGTAAACTGTTTAAAAATATATTATTTTAAATTCAGATTTACTTAGATTTTCAAACTATTTACTACATAAACCATTTCTAATAATCAAACTATTCTATATTAAACTATTAAAACTTATTAGATCTAATTTTTTTTAACTATTTTAACCTATTTTAAACTATTTAACCATTTTAATCTACATTTAAACTAATTTAATCTATTTTAAACTATTTTAAACTGTATTTAAACTATTTTAATCTATTTTAAACTATGTTGACTATTTAAAACTATTTTGAACTATCTAAACCATTTTAACTATTTTAAAACTATTTAAAATATTTATGACTATCTAAACTATTTTCAAGATTTTAGACTGTGTAAAGTTGAAGTGTTTATATTTAAAATCCTTGATTTAAAAGAGAATATGGTTAAATGATGTTATAACCTAAGTTGGGATTTGAAATGATATTTTCAAATGAGATGACATATTTGAGCAAATATGATGATTTTGAAATGATGATTTAACCTATTTTGTCGATATGATTTCGAAAGTGAATATGATTTCGAATGTGATATGATTTTGAGAATATGAAATTTTGATATCAATTATGAATCGGTTTTGAAAATGTAAAAAAACCATCAAGTGTGAAATAAGCATTTGGTTGTTAATGAGACCGAGATCGGATATAGTCATACTCTCTGCCAATATCGAAAACCAATTTAATAACTGTGTACGTGGTGGAGATTCCAAAATGAAGTAGGATGGTTTTACGAACGATTCCATATGAGGTATTTACGTAGCCCTGACTCCCGCGATTCAGCTTGATGTGGCTAAAACAGGAGCTATACTGGACCAAGTGAGGCCACTCTTCCTATCGGGCACATTTCTTCGATACCATATTGTGACTTTGTGATTGATTTGGTGGCCACCCTTCGATTTGATTATGGGAGTGTGTTCCAAGGTGTGCGGTAGTAGCTGCTATCCGTTACCACCAGTCTGGTAGTGCAAATGGTAGAATCCTACCCTGGCATTGCCTCACATGCCTTGTCACATGCCCTATCGTTCCTTCTACGAGTTTGGTTTGTACCGTACCTATGGAGTGTCCTCTAATAGCCCTCTAGTTTACGGAGAAATTACAGTATTGTATAGACTACATGAATATATAAAATGTGTTAAGGGGGATATGGGTAACGCCTTAACGCTATTTTAATACTTTACTTTACTATAGACACTATTATAATAGCGTATTGTACTATGTATGTAGGTAGTTTAACGGATCCTTAGGAGATGGAATCCCGAACATCTCTTATGTTATTGCACTCACGTTAGACACTGGATAGGAGATGTCAAACCCCATAAATAATTCTGACGCTGTTACACCCATATTTATTTAATTTTGATTGAACTTACATAAGATCTTTTAGTTCCGACTCGAGTGTTTTGTCTTTTCATTACGCTCGGGTCAGTCTGAGCTTTTACTGTATAGAAGACTACTTTTCTGGAGGACGAAGACGGAGACTTGTATACTATTATTATTTATTATATTTATCCCATTGCATCATGTTGTTCCGCTGCATTATTTATTTATTTATTTTGTATGTAACTCTGATATGTATTGTAGAAGTGTAATCTAATGTTATTTGCAAAACAACATCATGAACTGTTTATTTGGTCATTATATTTTGTCATTCCGCTGTGAGATTTTGTGTTTTGTTTTCTTTCTTTTCTTTTTCATTTCCTTATTCAGCCCATAACAATCCTCTCTTTTTAATGATTTGAGTCCGACATGTGTGGTTTATTGTCAACTTAAACCATCCAAAAAGGTGGGTAGTTACATTTGGTATCAGAGCTTTATTTAGCGATAACCTTAGCTTTGTGGGGTTTGACTCATTAGAGACAGGGTAGTAATACTCTAGAATGAGTCTGAGTGTATATATAAGAGATCATATTTGTTAGTGTTATAAAAATGTTTTATATTGTGTAATTTGTTCTGTTGAGTATTTATAAATTTTAGTCGGTACATAGGATGCTATGGCATTGATAGGGATTTCTAAACATTTAATAGGGCAGACCGACACAATATTGTTTTTGAAATATTGGTAAATGAAATAATTTTCCTAGTATTATATTTTGTATATATAAAAGAATAATTTTATAAATGATATAGTTGTATGCGAGATGTTTGTTGTTAGGAAGTGAAATTTGATAAGTATTGGTTACAAATAGAATGACTACAAATTGGAAATTTGAGGACTTAAGTCCAGGATTTTGGAATCTGTTTTCAAAGGACTTTGGAATATAATATTAGTATCATTTGGAAGTATCTTTAGATATAAATATTTTCAATGTTATTTGAAAGAAAGTTTTAAAAAGAATTTTTAAAAGGAAATAAGTTCCTTTTCCCCTCTCTATTGTCGAAAAATAATTCCGGTGATGAGTGCACGCATCATCGATGTTCATTTTCGAGTTTCAAAGTAATGTAGTAGTTTTACTACACATTTGTTTTGATAATCAAATCTTAATTTAAAATTTTTAGAAATGATTAGATATATAAAATATACGAATGTATATATATCATTGATTTGAAAGGAAACCCGAAATTTAGTTCTTAAAACTTTATGATAATTAGTAGTTTTCAATTATTGTAATGAATGAAATCTTTACCATTTTAATAGTTGGAAATTTCTAAAATGAAAAAAAGTAAGAAATTAAATGCTAAGTAATTAATGAGATATACATGAAATTAGAAATTTGTAACTTGTAAATCAAAAGAGATGTAATTATTGAACATTTTGTAAACTAAAATGAATAAGATAAACTTGAGTAACATTCAATTACTTTCTAAAAGACATATATATATATAACTTACCAAAATATTAAAAGTTGAAATGTTAATAAGAATATGTAATAGAATATTATACAAGTAAAACTTAAGTAATGAAAGTGTTTAATGAGCCTTCTTTTATGTCTTCTAAGTGTTCTCTCCAAGTTTCAAGTCAATCCAATTTCATATGAATTCTCTAGGTCCAGTTTAATCTTGCTACTTTGGTCAAAACAGCTTGAATCAGATGAGTCTTTACTTCTTGAACTATGCTACTTGGAATGTTATAAAACTTGGTAAGTATTCTTAGAAGAGGTAGTACATCATGATGCAAGAGGCTTTGACAACTCACGATTCTTCCTTTTGGATCGCTAGCGATCTATGGATGATGGATCGCCAGCGATTTGTCTACTTAGTGGATTTTTGGCTTGTTTCTCTTAAGTTCCATTGTCTTGTTGCCTTGTTCAAGTTTCAAGTCATTCTAGCTTATTCTGGAAGTTCTAACTCCTGTTGAATTCTGCTGGGTTAAAAAACAAATTAACATTTGCCCCCTAGAGTATGCTTTCATTGAAAACAAAGTCTACTCTAGAACAAGACAAGTTTTAGATTACTATTCTGTGAATTTCAGTGAATCGTCGGAGTCCATCTCAAGATGTTTTTTTCAACTGACTGATTTTGATAGCCGTTCGTTTTTTATTTCAATTTGATTTTTAATTCTTGATATTGACGATGCAATCTTTGCTCCGTAGTTTACATAAGGGTTTAGGTCCGTAAGTGGGTGCATGACCTAGGTTTGGAGTCGACCTATATAGTTTTAACTCGGTCGGCGGGGAAGCTAAGTTTTGTCTTGGACGATTGTACGCCATTCTGGACCGGTTTTCCTCTTTGCCTTTAACCATTTCTTTTCGAGGACTTGGTTAAGTTCCTATCACCATTTTGAATTCTAATGCGATAATTTATTCCAAAATCGGATATAGTGGATGTTTCAATCATATCGCTCTTCCTATTTCTGTACACCAGTGATCATGAAAAGAAAAGCTTCCCGTGTCGCTTCGGAACAGCGGCTCCGTTATTGATCGTTGATCGATAATGGGTAAATGTGGAAAAGAGAATTTCAAAGGACGATATGTATTGTTTTTTAAATGCAAGCAAGCTATCTACACTAGATTGTTCGTTTGCAGTATTCAGGATACTGGACTCTTTTCATGTAGATAACACACTGCATCTGCCCTGGTTAACGCTCAGAATCCGAATGGTCAACATACGTCGATTTTCCTTGGATTTTGAGCGTTGGTTATACGAGGATATTATTTAAACTAAAACATACCCGATAAGGTTGAATGCCAAGTTTTATTGTTGAAAATGACTTTCTAGTCATGCAATCTTTAGTCTACGGAGGGATTTCACTCCTCTAGAAGTTGGGTCCTCCGCAACTTTGGCTTCACTTATTATTCCTGTCATATTGGGATGATTAATTATAGTTAAATTACAAGGCACGGCTGCTCTTATAGAGTTGTAGTTGAGTTTGATCAGGGACAGTTTCACCCTTCGGAAACTGGCGCATGACTTGTTCGATTGCGATTATCATATCTTTGCATTTTTTGGAATTCAACCTACACACCATTGGTTTAATTTCTCGACTCCAAGTACTGCATTTTCTCTCTATTGCACCTCTTGTGTTCATATGCAGCATACTCTTTTACTGTAATTTTGTACATGTAAGTAATAATTCTACGGTCATTTCAGCATATTCTGTTTCATAGCTTTGTTCAGAACTATGAGGTAGCTTGGTCTAGCCAGTTCTATAGCTAATCTCTAATTATGCTCAATTGAGTTCATTTCAACAAAGTGTTGGTGTACCTGCCCTAGTCCATAGGGTTGATTTCCCTGAATACTAGATCTATATAGACTAGGTCTGCTGGGTAATACATTCGATTACCGCAGTTTAATTGACACGATAACTTCTATTTCCAAGAAATAGGGACTTTGGTGCTTGATTCTAAGCTCCGATTTTTTTCAATATTGTCTGTTTCCTGACTCTGATTGAATTCCTCCAAGTTGACATCGTCATCTAATGTAATTCTGGGTACATGTGCCGAAAAGACGCGTCACCATCATCTTTTGCTAGAGTGAATTCTTCCAAGTCCAGTGTTGAGACCCTAATCATGTATCAGTTTCTATCTCCAGAAACTCGCTTGCGGATGACTCAACTCTGTGGATTTGTCCTTGATGTTGTGAATCTTCACATAGCATGAGATGTTAGAAGGCAGGGCTGAAGATTCAATCAAACTCTTGTTTTTGTTTCCGAAAGCCGATGTATCGATAGTTTCACTCTGGGGGTTTCTTCTTATCATCACCGAACTTCAGGTAATAGCATATTCTTGCAAGTTAGACCGTAAGTAGGTCATCGATGCTTTTAGTCATCACCGGACTATGAGCGACGGTTGACTTCTGAACGTTAAATCCTTCATTTCCTTTGTTGGCAATTTTTTTCCACAATGCTTTGTTTTGTGATACAGAACCGTTATCTAACCAACTTTATGGTTATTCGTGTTTGGACTTTGCAACATTTAATTCGATCAAGTATTTATGCATCTATCCTTGCTCGAGGGGACTAGCTATTTCGGACGCCTGTATTTGGGCGATTGTGAGAGATGGAGAGGTTTGGGACAAATGATTCGATTGCCCCTCATCTGGCTCTCAATCCTATTCTAGGATTGAGGAAGTCCGGTGGTTTTAGTTCTGACCTTCCATGATTGTCCCTACATGTCCTTAGTTGTGCATGCTTTGCCCGATTGCTGTCGTCATGGAAGTTCTGTTCATACGCCAATTCTTGTCTTCGGGAATTGATAACCTAGCTGCTTGGTTCCAAGCAACATTTCCTCGAGGCTGCCTAATTTTGGCTACATCTAAATTCTTTCTAAGTTAAATTCAGGAAATTCAGTAGTGCACCAGCTTTCACCCTAGAAATTGGCACATGAATAATTCAATCCTGGGATTTACTTTTGGCATTGCTTTATTCCTGTGCGGTGGCCGATTCCTGTGATGAAAGGTCGAACCATCCAGCTGACCTATAAAAGGTTATGTCTTCCTGTTGTCGCCCAATTTTCGGCAATGGTAATTTTCTGAAGACAAGGGTAGAATCTCAGTTGAGGACCAACTTTTATCTCCGGAAGCTAGTGCATTGATGGTTTACTACGATGAGTGTTTCTCATCAAACCTGTATATTAAAGTTTTTCTGGCATTGCCGAGGCAACACCGGTACATAGTGAATAGCAAATTTCCCGTCATTGCCGAGGTAATTACGATACTTAGGAAATAGAGGGTTTCCCAGCTTTACCGGGGAACACCGATACTTATGAAATAGAATGTTTCTCGATGTTGCCTGGGCAACTCCGATAATTAGAAAATGAGAAAAGGCCTTAGCGTTGCCGAGACAAAACCGACGCTCAGGAGGTTGGGATCGATTTTCCCCGCTGATGCAGCAATGCTTTTAATCTAGGCGGGCACTAGTTTCGATCTTTGAAAACTTGCACTTCGATAATTGGATTGTAGAAGTCTTTTCTTAGTGCTACCTGTCTTTGGGCAATGTTAAAGTCATGTTGGTTAGGATTGAATCATTCATCTAATCTTGTATAGTTGACTAGATCCCTTCCAACCCATTGCGGTTGTTTTTCTCAATGTTGCTTAACTTTGAGATACACCATGTTCTGGAAGGTTGGGAGTCCCAGGCATTTCCATTGCCTAGACTTGTTTGGATTTCCACTATCTAGTTTTTGTTATGATTTGACTTCTATCTGCGGAACCCTTCATTTCTAGGCAGAACCCTTCACTTCTTAGTGTCAAATTATAGGTTCTTCTAG
Organism: Allium fistulosum; assembly: GCA_030737815.1. Taxonomy (NCBI): domain Eukaryota; kingdom Viridiplantae; phylum Streptophyta; class Magnoliopsida; order Asparagales; family Amaryllidaceae; genus Allium; species Allium fistulosum. The sequence continues at coordinate 366,842,356 of CM060902.1, read as the reverse complement.
AAAATCAAAAATTATGGAGCGAGTAATCACATTGCCCCGGTACAACCATGCATATCCCTATCCTAATCACGGACCAGTAGAGTTTGGTAGTGTTGTCTTGAATCCGTGACACTTAACGTTGCTTATTTCAGGCCATATATGTTATGCTGGGCTGATAGCATTGTTGCGGATATCAACCTTATTCATTGGTTTTTAGGAATCAATGGTTTAGCTGCTCGATTTCGAGCGTTCTCTCCTTGCCTTTTTTCTTCGGATACCAGCCAATTTTCTGCAAGTTGGGGTTCCAGACCTCAGTCGAGCACTGCTTCTATCTTTGGAAACTGGCGTGTTGATGATTTGATTCTGGAAATGCCTTTCGTCGTCGTCTATCTTTGGACGATGGTAAGTTCCTCCTTTTGTTGCAAGTTATAGCGATTTTTTAACCTAACCAAGTGTTAATGTGTTATTTGCCACTCAGTCCATAGGGCTGATTATTTTAAACAATTGATGTGATACATGATGTTTTGGGCGGCTCCTTGGATGCCTCCAGTCAAAGGTACGTCGTAGCTCCTATTTCCAGGAACTCCTGACTTGGATCTCTTGAATTTAGACATTTTGTACATTAACTTTGGTCAAAGATCAGAATTCTTTACCGACTTCTTGGTTTGTGAACTTTGCGGTACTACTGGAGCAATGTCAGTTCTTTTGGGTAGCGGAAATTGATCTATGTTAATCCTATAATAAACAAGTTTCTTGGTGTTGTCGGGGTAACACCGGTACTTAGATAATATTAACCGTTCACTGATGATGTCAGAGCAACATTAAGAAATGTTTGTGTGACTTATCAGATGCATGGTTTATGAAAATGCACAGCTTACGAAATGCACGGCTTTTGAGAGCGCATGACTTAAGAAATGCACAGCCTTTGAGAGTGCGCGACTTACGAAATGCATGGCTTTTGAGAGTGCATAGCTTACAAAATGCACAACTTTTGAGAGTTCGCGACTTATGAAATGTGCGGCTTATGGGATTGATACGACCTGTCAATCTGGAATGGTTTGGAACTTCTTTACATTGCCAATCTTCGGGTAACGTGAGGAGTTCTTGCTTCAAGAGCGACTTCCATGGTTCATAAAGGGATGCGCAACTTATGGGACTATGCGGCTTATGAGATCGATACGACCCATCGATCGGGAATGGTTTGGAACCTCTTAACGTTGCCAATCTTCGGGTAACGTAAGGAGTTCGTACTTCTAGAGCATGGTTCCATAGCTTAAGAAGTGATGCGCGGCTTGTACGATTACGCGGCTTTTGAGATCGATATGAACAGTCGATCTGAAATGGTTGGAACTTCTCGACATTGCCAATCTTTGGGTAATGTGAGGAGTTCGTTCTTCGAGAGCGTGGTTCCATGGCTCAAGAAGTGGTGCATGACTTATGGCAGTGCGCGACTTATAGGATCGATATGACCCGTCGATCCAGAATAGTTTGGAACTTCTTGACGTTGCCAATCTTTGGGTAATGTGAGGAGTTCGTGCTTCGAGAGCATGGTTACATGGCTCAAGAAGTGATGGGCGGCTTATGGTAGTTCGCGGCTTACGTGATCGATATGACCGGTCGATCCGAAATGGTTTGGAACTTCTTGACGTTGCCAATCTTCGGGTCATATAAGGAGTCCATGCTTCGAGAGCGCGGTAATGGCTTAAGAAGTGATGCATGGCTTATGATAGTGCACGGCTTATGAGATCGATATGACCCGTCGATTCAAAATGTTTTGGAACTTCTTGACGTTGCCAATATTCAGGTAATGTGAGGAGTTCGTGCTTCGAGAGCGTGGTTCCATGGGTCAAGAAGTGATGCACGACTTATGGAGGTGCTCGGCTTATGGGATTGATACGACCCATCGATCTGGAACGTTTTGGAACTTCTCAACGTTGCCAATCTTCAGTTAATGTGAGGAGTTCATGCTTCAAGAGCATGGTTCCATAGCTCAAGAAGAGATGTGCGGCTTATGGCAGTGCGCGGCTTACAGGATCGATACAACCCGTCGATCTGGAATGGTTAGGGACTTCTTGATGTTGCCAATCTTCGGGTAATGTGAAGAGTTCATGCTTCGAGAGCGTTGCTCCATGGCTCAAGAAGTGATGTGGTGCTTATGGGAGTGCGCACAATAGTTTGGGCCTTCCCGATGTTGGAGGAGCGATAACAATTCTTAAAAGGTAAGGATCGAGTTTTCTCATCAATTCGGCGATTTGACTTTACTGGAACACGATTTCATCAGTTCTAAGAGATAATTGGTTTTTGGATCGAGTAACCGTGGCTTGGACAATCCTCCTGTATTTCGGAAAGATGTACACGACCAAACAAATAAGGTTGCCAATGGTGGAGAGATCTATAGCCGACTGCATGGAGATGGTTATGAAGAAAGAGCTTGGGGGAGTTCAGAGCAAGACTCACTTTTTGGTCAAAACTGCTTTTAGAAGATTAGTCTTCAACTGGCATACTGTCTAAGAGGAAAAGGAACTGGTCACCAAGGGTGGTAAGGAGGAGTTGGGAAGAAGTAAGCAAGTCCATAGTAGTTAGAATACCGGAATTTTCAATCAGGCATAATTGAATTATGGTTTGATTAGTCTTGACTTTCCTTATAGTTATTCAAGTATGTGTGGTGTAACCCCATGCAACAGGGTTGTTCGGGCGCTTAAACTGTATCTGGTTTTTCTCCACAACCCGTGTGGTTGCATGTGATCCAGTGGATGCAATCGTATCTTCTAGATGATTAAAGCATGGGAAACCCTCTGTCATTATAGACTTATACATTAAGGATTTGAGGTACTTGTTTCACCCCGGTGCTGAATCTTGGCTTGATTCGAGTTGGCCTTTGATTGATTACAAGGTCGGTTCAGTTTTGGCTTAATTTCATTAAGTGACTTTGAAGCTATGGAATTCAGCACTGTTTGTCATATTTGTCGTTGGAAGTGATTCTGTTAATTTTGTGGAGTGACTAACGTGATTGTCGATTTATGGTCCCGGAGCATGACTTCCCTGACTTCGAGCGGTTCTGGATGAGATGACTACTGATCTTCCAGTTGGCCTTCACAACGCTTTAGTTCGTGAAGGATTTTTGGATCAGATGACTGCGGATCTACCGGTTCACCTTCACGGCACTTTAGTTCATGAAGGACCTTCACGACGCTTTAGTTCACGAAGGAGTTTTTATGGTCGGATGTTCGGTGACCGGATGGCCTTGGAACTATAGTTTATCGATTTTGAGAGGAATTCTGGTCGGATGTCCAGTGACCAGACGGCTCTAGAGGGATTATTCATTAACTCCAAGAAGATTTTTGGGTCGTGTGTCCGATGGCCCGGCAATCTTAAAGCGATGATTCATCAACTTCAAGAGGAATTTTGGTCGAATGTCCGTCGACCAGACGGCCTTGGAGTGATAATTCATCAACTCCAAGAAGAGTTCTAGGTCGTGTGTCCGATGACCTGACGGTATTAAAGCGATGATTCGTTGATTTCAAGAGGATTTTTTGGGATTCGGCTTGTGGGAACACAATTTTATTGGTTCCTAGAGACTAGGGGTTGGATCTGTTTGTTCGATGATCCTTTGGACAAGCCTTCTCGACGCTACCAGAGCAGCGCCAGTTTTCAAAAGAGCGATCGACATGACTCGTCGAGGGCATAGAAGCATTTCTTTCCCCGTGCTCTCTGCAATGCCCCCAATGTCCCGGTATGGCTCATTTGGAAAAGGAAAGTAGCCAAGGATGGATGAGAAGGCATCGCTTTAGGTTGCTGCCCTATTCTGTTGTAGCTATTTAGCTAGAGTGTTATTTGATAATCATCTGTTTGTTTGATTTCTTCAGTTAGTCGGGGTGCTATTCTACTGGGTCTAGTGGCCTTGCTTGGGCAGAAGGTCCCTGAGGTCTTGTAGCTTCTTTACCATTTTGTATGCTCTTTGGAAAATTACCATATTTGCCTTCTTCCAATTGCACTATCTCCAGTCTCTAGAACTTACTAGCCTTCCCATGGAATTCTTCCGAAATAGTAGGTTGTTTTATCCTTTAATGATTTCCAAGGGCCTTGCAGTAGACTGCATCTGCCGCGTTCGCTTCGTCCATATGCTAGTCATACCTGTAAAAAAGCAATTTTGAATCAATTGTATAGATGTAGGAAGGTATAGTTAGCATGATAAACTTCTTTGGATATTATGCATGCTGAATGGCTTCCGTGATTGGGTTTTGATTAAGGAAGATGCTCTAATCGCTATCAGCCCGGTCTGTTTTCAAGTTATGGCTGTTTATAATGCATGAGAATGATATATGCATGATTGTCCTATGCTTGAATGATTGGAAATGCTGATTGAATGAAAAATCACTTAGGATGGGGTCATGGATCAGTGGCGATCGCCAAAAAAATTTCAAACTAGCTGAGATCGGTCTAGGGCGACAAGGAAGGCCCTATAAGATTGCATTCCAAATTTCAATGCATTTGGAGTTCACATGTTCGAGTTATATGAAAAAGTAGATAGATCGGCGTTGATGGATCAGTGGTATTTTACTTGGAATCTGACCCGAGAAAATTTGCCACTTGCTTGGAGTCAGCACATGGTTCGCTTGGAGTCAGAATTTGAAGTTCTAGGTCGGTGATGAACGGTGCTTTGAGTCATTGGCAGGTTTGCTTGGAGAAAATCTTGGTTTTATCCGAGTCTAATTTTGGGCTAGAATTCCTAGGTTTGCTTCGAGTCAAATGGGTGATTATCCGAGTTTGACTTCGAACCAGGACTTCTAGAATCTACTTCGAGTCAAATAGGCGATTACCCAAGTTTGACTTCGAGTCAACTCCGAAGTGAGTTTTTCAATGACCATTTTGATGATTTTTGATGATTTTCGATGACGACCATTCGTGATTTGACGATGGAAGCTCCATGTTGGGATTGGATGCTGGTCAATTGGGAGTGGTCATGATATACCATGGGAGCTTGGCCTTGTAATCGATCCCGGTTTGTGTCATATCTTCTTGGTTCTCCTATCTTTGGGATTACCATTTTAGTAGCAGTTCCTCGTCAGCACGGGTTTTAGAGCTTGTTCTAGCATTTTGTATGTTACAATTTTTTTTAATTTGTCTTCCTCAAACTATTTGTCATCTTCAGAGCCGGAGAGAGCATCATGATATCTCCCTCTGGAGTTTTCACCCCTAATTTTGGGTTTGTAGTAGGTGCTTTTGCAGTGGGTGGAGTGCTAACGTTTTCTTCCGTCATTATTTTTGGAGCTCCACCCACTACTTCTTTTTGCCTTTGCCTTTGTTTCTTCTGCCAGAAACAGAAGAATGATCTTGCTCCTTAGTAGCCACAGCTTTAGGCACCATTCTAGGAGTAGTTAGTGAATGGAGCGTTAAGGGAGCATCTATCTTTTCCATAAGAGCCTTTTGATCGTTTTCCGTTTTCTGGTTAGTTTCATAAACCATCTTGTTCAATTCTCCTTTAGTCACAACTCATGCTATGTAGAAGATCCTGGAACCCAATCTCTAGAGTTAGCTCCTAACAGTAGGTTGTTGGGGTTGTTGACTTCAATTTACTGAGGGTTTGTTTCTTCTCCAATAATGGTAGCTCCTATGGATCTTTCGGAGATAGTTCTCTTTCTTCCTGGTGCCATTGATTCTCAATAGCAAATTTCTAGCAGAAATTGAGGATCTAACATCTATACCTATCTGATCCAAAGTAGGTGGCTAGATCTAAGCTGAGTTGGGTTCTCAGTGAAAGCACCAAATGTTAATCCAAAAAATGGATCAACGCCCTGAATTGAGTCTGAAAGCACCAGCCCTATTCTTATAGTGCAATAATATAAAAAATAAATGTAAAAAGAGCAGAAATAGTAAAGAGACAAGAAGATTTTTAGAGCGGTCCGGCTGTTAATGAAGCCCACGTCTACTTTATAGCTTTCTATTGATTGATTGTTATTACAGGTTGAATCAGATTACAATATGATTGAATCTTCTAAGTTAGATCAAGTCACAAGTACAAGAGTTCACTGGAGAATCACAGTGAACCCCTAGATGACTATTGTGTAGGAGGAGAAGAGTGAAGAATAATCTCTGTAGAGTTCCAGCAGCCATTCCAGAAGATCCTCTTTCTGTTGTAGATAGGTGAGTATTTATAGGGGAATTCAATGAGTATTGGCTAGAAGTCCAAGTGTAGAAGAGTCCTGTTGTTTTTCCAAGTCATCACCGAACATCTCAAATCGAAATGAGTCATTTCAATGGATCGCTAGCTATCCATAGGGGATGGATCATTGCTATCCATCAATTTAGCATATTTTTCTACCAAAAGCCATTACTTAGTGCTACAAAGGAGCTTGGAAAGTTTAAGGGCGATCATACCAATTATGATGGATCGCTAGTGATCCAAAGGTGTGGATCGCTAGAGATCCATGTACTTAGTCCATATTTGAGTGATCTCCATTTGGTTGTCTTCCTATCTTCTATTTGAGTGCCTTATCCAAATATCAAGTCATTTGGAGTTTGTTTGTCCATCCGTCTTCATGGGTCATCTGGTCCAGAAGAATCATCCATAACTCACTCAAAACTTAACGAAGTCAGACAAAATGTTGTAGGTACACTCTAGACGGTGTGTAGGACCTGCACTATGAATTTCAGGTGATGGGGACCAACCTACATGGGTCGTTAGCGATCCATGAAGATGGATCGCCAATGATCCATCAAGATGGATCGCCAACGATCCATCGTATCTTCTCCAATCATGATCATTTTTTATGTGATGCTTCTTTTATGTTTTCTAAGTGTTCCATCCAAATTTCAAGTCGATCTGATTCCATATGAGTTCTCTAGGTCCAGTTTAAGCTAGTTTCTTTGGTCAAAGCAGCTTGAATCAGATGAACCTTTACTTCAGGAACTACACTACTTGGAATGCTATGAAACATGGTAAGTATTTTTAGAAGAAGTATTAGATCATGATGCAAGAGACTTTGACAACTCATGATGCTTCCTTTTGGATCGCTAGCGATCCATGGATGATGGATCGCCAGGGATCCATCTACTTAGTGGATTTTTGGCTTGTTTCTCTTAAGTTCCATTGGCTTGTTCTTTTAAATGCTTTGTTCAAGTTTAAAGTCATTCTGGCTTTGTCTGGGTGTCCTAACTCCTATTGAATTCTGATAGGTTAAAAACCCAGTTAACAACTCCCTCACCCACTTTAACGATGACATTCCTCCCATCAGCATGAGGAAGATCACTCTTATGAGCAAAGCTCTAGAACATGGTCCGTTGGGGGGACACTAGGACACTCAAGCACAACTCCACCTTATGACACTACATTGCACTTGACTCACATCCTTTCTAGTTGAAACTAATTCATTCTTGTTTCGTTTGCAGGATCCATGGAGTGGAGAAGTATGCATATCAATTCTTGGAGGAAAACGTATCTCGACCACATAGGCACTGTCCAAGCACATACCATCAAGGCAGTGGTCGAGATTCAGAGCCCGGTTACCGATCTAGCCGAGATAGAGGCGGTCGTGATAAAGGCAGCTATGGCAGATATTATCCATCGTATGACTCTGCTTCAAACGTTGTTCCAGGTCCAGGTCACCTCCACCGAGAGGGTTAAATAGGCATTTTGATCGTCCCAATGAATAGCCAAACTGATGAAACAATTTTCGGATGTTTGCTTTGATGGACTCATGTTTGTGCCTAACTTGAAGAGAATTTCACCTGAGATTAAAGATATAGCTGTTGCTTGTGTGATTGATGTTTATAATCAATATAACAAATGGGCACGAGTAGCTGAGAGAATATCCAATGTCTCAAGAGAAAGGCAACTCGAGATTGATAATCTGAATCTCATAGCAGTGCAAGACAAAAGAATCATCGTCCATCTTGATGTTGAGGTTGAAAACATAAGGAAATCACAAGCTGAAGCTGAGAAGAAAGCCGAGGACGTCATCCCGATGAGATTGAGATTGTGCATCATTGAAATCATGCCTTAGTGTTGGAAAGAGATGCACCAAACAAGAAGGTGATTGAGCTGTCCGCCAAACTTGAGAGCGAGACAAAAGAAAAGAATGACACTTTCCAACAAGCTTAGGACTATTGTGAAGAGCTGTTCACTACTCGAGATGAATGGGACAAGGTGGTCAAACGTGCTAGAGACTTGGACATGCTTGTCAAGAAGGAAGTTGAAGCCGTTAGCGGATGATGGAGAAGTTCAAACCAATTCTCAGCAAGTACAATGCCAATGTACTCAAATTCCGCAACTTAGAATGGTTTGATTGTGATTACCCTAGAGTTCTTTCCCTTGCTTGGGAATAGATCATCAAGGAGGAAAAGGAATTCTTGAAAGGTGGTGAGGTGGACCTAGTCTAGCTTGAGAAGGAGATTTTAATAGGAGATGAGCCAAAGGTTCTAAAACAGGGTCAACTTATTCTCCATCTGGAGAAAGTCAATATGGTGCAGAGATACTTAACTGAAGTTTCGAATCATCGCCCCAAGAGACACCTCCGAACCCAAGACTGCTCAAGATCCATCTTGGTCCCGGGGTACAATCTTGATAAACCCCAAATGCTAAAGTTCACAATCCTTTCTTCCATCTTGGAAGGAAACTTCGACAACACTCCGGCCCACACCGAATACCAAACTATAGGAGGTATTTCGTCGACCTCACCTGTATTTCAAAGAGTCCATACAGAATCAATGACTATGACTACTTTGATGACCGTGTCGACTATCCCAATTAGTGAGACTCTTGGTACTAACGAGTAGATGATAGATGCTCTATAGGATGAAGGACTGGCGAGTTCCAAGTAGCTCAGACTAACGATGCCATTGTTATTACTGGGTCCTTCGAGCCTCTACGTGGCCCACCATATGTACGCTTGAGCATGAACTTGTCCTAGCCAAAAAGGTCAAGCTGGAGAAGATAAAGAATTTTCCTCCTCCCTTTTCCATAGATCTAACTGGTCAGACAACTTTGCTCCCGTCACCCTTCCTCCACCTAGGAGTACCCAGAGCATGCCTATTGGACTATCGCAGAGCACTCCATCCAAAGGTCAAAAAAGCGGGGGAACGATAAGGAAGCAATCAGAATGATCTAGTGTGCCATCTTCTACAGAGTAGAAGGAGAGGAAAGAAAGAAATAAGAGGATCAAGAAGTGATCATCCGTCATCTTTGTGTTTTTTTGGTTGTATAACCGCACTAAGGTCCTTTTTAGTTTCCCACTTTTGTTTTCTTGGCCGGTATTGTGTGGACTCGGTCTCTACTTTTGTTTTCATAGTTTTAGTGTCAATAACACTCTTTTTTTCTTCTTCCACATCTTATTTTGACTATTAATGACAAAGACTATTATTTGTTCAATCTTTGTTTGAATCTGTTTAAGTGTTTATGAAATGCGATTTCCATTATATGTACTCACGATCCATCTCTTTTCATGGTCTTTATCGGACTAAGTCATTAGTCCGTTCTATGATTCGTCGGCCTTTTATCGCTCTACTGAACGCAAGGTAGTCATTTAAGTGCCAAGTTCTAGGCATCGATTGAGGTAAACTATTTAGTGTAACTGTTTACGTATCCTTTTCTAGGATAATTACATGTGATCGCACTAAGCTCCTGGCACTAGTTTAGGCTAACTATTTAAGATCGTAATTTTCACATCCACATATAGGATGTTTATTTTAAACCACACCTAACTATGGAAGTGGATCAAAGTTTATAGGTAAGATCCCACCTTACACCGTGCACGGACCTTTCGTCTTGTCTACTCCATGTAAAGCATTAATGATTGGATGGTTGTTTCACATCCATTTTGAATTATACTCTTACCCTTACATAATGGGCAAGAGTTAGCAGATGTACAGTCAAATCACGTACTTTCTAGGTTTGTATTCATGTCCACATTGCAAAGGCAAGAGTTATTTGGTGGACGGTCAATTCACGTCCAATTTAGTTTATACTCTTGCTCCACATCAAGGGCAAGAGTTAGCGGATGGATGGTCAAATCATGTCCGTTAAGGTTTATACTACTACCCTCAATCCAAGGACAAGAGTTAATGGATGAATGGTCATATCACGTTCCCTCGCTTTATACCCCTGCCCTAATATCAAAGGGGAGAGTTAGCATATAGGCGTTCGTATCACATTCGTATCGGGTTTATACTCCTGCCTCCACGTCAAGGGCAAGAGTTAGCTGGTATCGATCTCCAAACATCAAGAGTGATCAAACTTCAAGGGTCCGACCATGGACCATGGAATTTTGGTTAGCACTATCTCCAGGTACCTGCACATCTACATTACATACATGCGATTCATTCGAGTCGGTCACATTTCAGAACTCCTAAACAATGTAAAGACAGACCTGAAAACCTATTTATTGGAAATGGGAAATGACAGCTTATGCCTTATTATAAGGCTTTATTCAGTTTTGTACAAATTTATTTCTAAGTGAAATAGCATCGTAAATGATCGATATTCGACATGCTCGGGAGTGAGATCCCGTCAACCCTACAAGCCTGAAAGTTCTATCTCCATGCTTTTTCTCTATCGCGTACGAACCTTCCCAGGTTGGGCCCAAGTTTCAAGGGCCAGGAAAGATTCGTTTAAGAACCAGGTCGCCAATCTCAAAGTTCATATTCCTGACCTTGGCATTGTAATATCGGGCGACTCGGTTTCGGTATGCAGCTGCTCTCAAGTCAGCTTTATCTCACTTCTCATCAACCATTTCAAGAGACTCCATCAAGAGTTTCTCATTCGTCTGTAGATTGTAGTAAATTACCTAATGAAAGGTATTTCCTGTTCAACCGAAATCATAGCCTCTGATCCGTAGGCTAGGGCGAATCGAAAATGGCCAGTTGCTGACTTATGAGACGTTCGATAAGCCCAAAGTACCAATGGAAGTTCATCGACCCACTTGCCCTTAGCCTTTTCCAGTCGCTTCTTAAGAATGGACTTGATAATCTTGTTCACAGCTTCAACCTATCCTTTCACCTGATGGTGTGCCATTGCAGCAAATCTTTTCTCTATGCGATATTTGCGGTAGAAATCCTTAAACTCGGTGCTGTCGAACTGTGTTTCATTATCGGTAACTATCGCCTGTGGAACCCCAAAGCGACATATAATATTCTAGACTACAAAGTTGATCACTTTCTTCATGGTAATGTGAGAAATGCGGATTAAGGATCTTAAGGCTAGAATTAACACTAGAGGGGGGTGAATAGTGTATTAAGAAATTTGTTAATCTTTTTGAGTTTATCTTAATTTGATAACAATGTATGCACTAATCAGACACAGATATGAACACAGAATCAAACACAGATGCAAATATAAAGTAAAAGTAGTAAAGGAAAGAACACACCGGATTTTATACTGGTTCGGAGTAACCCTACATCCAGTCCCGCACAACTAAGTACGAATTTCCTTTCAAACTCAATTCAACAATTACAACCCTCGGTTTCAATGCTACGAGGTACACCCTCCAGAATCACAATCCTTTGGGTAGAGATACTTGATTTCCGGGGCAACAAGTTCACCCAATTGATTTCCAGGGCTACAATCACACCTTCTCTCGCTCAATTGATTACAAAAAGTCTATAACTCATATTAGTACTTGGATCTTGTAGAGATAGTGGAGAGAATCAAAACCAGAAATTATCTAGTTAGATTCGATATTGATTTCGGCAGAGTAATGGTGTAATTTGTAAATAAGAAAGTGGAGAAGAAGAAGAGAAGTTAAATCAGAGAAAAGTGGTAAAAAATTCGTTGAAACTGACCCCTATTTATAGAAGAGCAACAGCCATGACCATTCATGAAGAGTTATGGCGAATAGACACTTCTTTTGAAATTTGAATTTTGAATCAAACTGACACCATGTCGACATGGTCACCATAGGCATGTCGACATCCCAAAGCAATTTTTGATGATTTGATTTTCTTTGAAAATAACCTTTATCTTATATTAAAACTATTTTAAACTTTATAAATATACTTGAATATAGTTGAAATTCATAAGTAAATATAAAGAACAATATATATATATATATATTATTTAACTATAATTTAAATCAAAGTATAAATAATTTAAAAGTTAAATATATTATTTGAAAAGATAGTTTAAAATCAGGAGAAATTTTAACTCTGAAAATAAAGATGTTTTGAGGCTAAAATTATTTTAAAACGGAATCGATGGTTTTGAATCTTTTTAAAAGGAAAGTTTTGAAATCTTTTCGAAAACAAGATAATTTTGAAAAATCATTTGAATTAAGCTTAGTGGATACAAAACAATGTCCCACTAGATTTTCGTAGGTTCAATCCTACTTAGGGTTCCATCCCTTTAACGGGCTCGAAGTGGATTCCATTCCACGAATAAATTGGATATTAAGATGCCAGTGCTTTTCTACGAGTTTTAACAAATATTCCTAATAAAAACAAACTTAACCTTGAAATCTTGAACTCTTGATAATCTTGATACTCATGAGTCTTCTATCTATATATCTTGAATCTCTATACTGTACCGTCTTCATTCTTGATACCTGCATGGTTAGATCCTGCATATACATATATATATCTAAACTTGTAATGTTAGTATTTATATTTTATAATCTATTCTAAGGTTGTTGTCATCAAAACCATCATCTCATGGACTAACAATCTCCCCCTTTTTGATGATGACAACCTTTGTTTATAAAATATTCCTTTTATCCTAATAACTCCCCCTAAAACTAACAACTCCCCCATAATCTATGCCTAACTATCCTATTTTATACTTCTCCCCCTTTGTCATCAACAAAAACTTACTCTAAGCTAGATAACTCCAAACTATATAACTCCCCCTAAAACTTATCACTCTATGACGTGTGATTATAATGATAGTGTTATCATAAATAATTAACACTTAAATCTAATACAAAAATATAATCCTAAACTATTAACTATCCTAACTAAGAATTCACAATAATACTAACACATATAAGAACACGAGTTTATTTATTACGAGTATGGTTGTATTTACATTTGCGTTTGAAAAGCATAAAAACATAAATAACAACGGAAAGAAAGAGAAGAAACTAATGTGTGTTTCTTCCATTGGTTCTTCTTCTTCGTCGCTGACCTCATATTCTTGATTGAGTGAAGAGTCTTCATCGATCAAGATAGGGTTGGCCTGGTTATCCATTAGAAATTTTTGTAAATTCCTAAGAATCTTGCCTTGCCTCTCTTGCTCTTTCTCCATACGAAGTTGAGTCACTTGAATTTCAGTCAACATCTGAAGAGTATCCTTCATAGACTCCTCCAATTTAGTTACACGTGCGAGAGTAGTGTATTGGAATGGACCAGAAGTAGGAGAGGGGAATGAGAAAGTTGATTTTATGTTTGATTTAGAGGAAGATGCCATTATTTTATATATTTTAGAATAGAAAATGAAGAGAAAACAGAGAGAATGTATAAGAATTCGAAATAGAGAAGAATATATAACTAAATTTTTGAATTTTGGTGGGAAAATTTTAAAAAATAAAAACGTTACATGTCGACATGTCTTCCTAGGGGATGTCGACATGGTCCTTATACATTAACTCTATGATTTATTTTAATATTAATTATTAATTATACTTGTTATTTATATTTTATATTTCAGTTATAGAACAAATACCTAATTCTCTTCTTAATTTAGTAAATATAGATTCATTTAATGGTTTTGTTAAGATATCAGCAGTTTGATTCTCAAAGTTTATATATTCGAGAGTAATTACTTCTTTAGTTATATTATCTCTAAGAAAATGATGTCGAATATCAATATGTTTAGTTCGAGCATGATGAGTAGGATTTTTAGATAAATTTATTGCACTAGTATTATCACAATAAATTGGCGATTTTGAGATATTTAATCCAAAATCTCTTAAGGTTTGTTGCATATATATTACTTGAGAACAAGCCAAAGCAGCAGAAATATACTCTGCTTCAGTTGTTGATAGAGAAACTGTATTTTGCTTTTTACTAAACCAGGAAACCAGAGAATGTCCCAAAAAGTGACAAGTTCCACTTGTACTTTTTCGGTCTGATTTACATCCAGCATAGTCAGCATCACAGTATGATATTAAATCAAATGAATCATTTTTAGGATAAAATAAGCCATAATTAGAGGTGTGTTTAATATATCTTATGATACGTTTTACAGCTTTTAAGTGAGTTTCTTTAAGATGAGATTGATATCTTGCACAGAGACATACACTATGCATGATATCAGGTCTACTAGCAGTGATATAGAGCAATGATCCGATCATTCCTCTATATAGCTTTTGATCTACATCTTTCGAGAAATCTTCTTTACTTAGATATTCATTGGTTGCCATGGGAGTAGGTTTTCCACTCACAGTAGTCAAACCAAATTTATTAACTAGTTCTTTATCATATTTTTCTTGACTAATAAAAATACCATTATCTAACTGTTTTATTTTCAATCCTAGAAAGAAGTTTAATTCACCCATATGACTCATCTCAAACTCTTTTGTCATTATTTCAGAAAATTCTTTATTCATTTCGAAGTTAGTTGAACCAAAAATGATATCATCTACGTATACTTGAACTAGTTGAATATCATTTTTATTTCTTTTAATAAAAAGAGTATTATTATTTTACCAATTTCAAAATTTGATTGTAATAAATAAGATCATAGTCTATCATACCAGGCTCTAGGAGCTTGTTTTAGACCATATAAAGCTTTCTTAAGTTTGTACACATGGTTTGGTAAATTTTCATCTTTAAAAAGTGGTGTTTGTTCAACATATACTTCTTCTTTTACAAATCCATTTAAAAATGCACTTTTAACATCCATTTGAAATAATTTGAAATTATTATGATTTGCGAAAGCAAGTAGAATCCTAATGGCTTCTAATCTTGCTACAGGAGCAAAGGTTTCGTCACAATCTATACCTTCTTCTTGACAATAACCTTGGGCGACTAATCATGCTTTATTTCTAACGACCTCACCTTGTTCATTCATTTTATTTTTATAGACCCATTTAGTTCCAATTATAGTTTTATCTTCAGGTCTAGGAACAAGTTCCCAAACTTCATTTCTAGTGAATTGATTTAATTCTTCTTGCATAGCCAAAATCCATGAATCATCAGTTGATGCTTCGTTAGGATTTTTGGGTTCAATAGATGATATAAATGCTACATTACTCATTTTACTTAGTTGATTTCTAGTTGTAACAATAGATTGCATATCTCCTATTATATTTTCAATAGGATGATCTTTTAAAAGTTTAATCCTTTTATTAGGATGATTAATTTCATTATTAATTTCAGTTGATTCCTGATTTTGTGTAATTAAATCTTCTTCATCATTTGTAATTTCAAAATCTTTTAAATTTTCATCAAACGAAACATGCATTGTTACTTCGATGGTGTTAGATCTTAAATTAAAAACTCTATAAGCTTTACTTCTATTAGAATATCCGATAAAGATTCCTTTGTCGGATTTAGGATCAAATTTATCCAAATTATCTTTTGTATTTAAAATAAAGCATTTACTTCCAAAAATTCTGAAGTATGATACCTTAGGTTTCTTTCCATGAAGAAGTTCATAAGGTGTCTTATCAGTTAAAGGTCTAATTAAAATTCTATTCAAAATATAACAGGCAGTAGCAACAGCTTCTGCCCAAAAGTGTTTTGGTAAATTACTATCTGAAAGCATAGTTCTCGCACACTCTTGTATCGTTCTATTTTTACGTTCAACTACTCCGTTTTTTTGTGGAGTTCTTGGAAATGAGAAATTGTGAGTTATTCCCTTCTTATTGCAAAATTCCTCAAACTTTTCATTTTCAAATTCACCACCGTGATCACTACGAATAGTTATAATTTTTAAAGATAATTGATTTTGAATCCTTTTTGTAAAGTTCTTAAAACATTCAAAAGTATCATTTTTATGTTTCAAAAATATTGTCCATGTAAATCTAGAATAATCATCTACAATTACAAAAACATATTTACTATGATTTATTGACTGAATATGAGATGGACCAAATAAATCAAGATGAAGTAACTCAAGGGGTTTTGAAGTTGAAATCATATCTTTTAATTTAAAGGAACTTTTTCTAAGCTTTCCTAATTGACATGCATCACATAAACTATCTACTTTAAAATTCATTTTAGGGAGACCTCTTACTAGATCATGTTTTGACAATCTAGATAAGAGTTTGAAGTTCAAATGTCCAAGTCTCTTATGCCAAATCCAAGGGTCACTTGTGTTTGCCAGAAGACATAGGTTATCATTTGAAACTTTCATACTAAGAATATAAATATTCTTTTTCCTAGTTCCCTCAAATATTATGGTTGAGTTATTATCTTCAATATGACATTTATCTTTTTCAAATTTAATTTTATATCCTTTATCACATAGTTGACTTATACTTAACAGATTGTGTTTCAGATTCTTAACTAGCAAAACATTAGTAATAATAGGAGTTTCAGAGTTACCGACATTGCCCATGCCAATCACGTATCATTTCGAGTTGTCTCCAAAGTTAACCAGTCCTCTGTCTTTGTATATAATATTATTCAGCATATCCGGATTACCAGTCATGTGTCTAGAGCAACCACTATCAAGTATCCAATTATTCCTTTTGATCCGCACAGATTGTCCATTGTGAATTGATTCCTTAATACCCATAAAGCATCTTTCCTGCACATTATAAAATTTGGGTAGACAACTAGAATTTGAATAACATTCATATGCAGACTCATGGAACAATGATGATTTAAACAATTCTAAACTAGTTTTAATAGATTTTTCAAAAACAGCCATTTTAAAACTTTTCAAAATTCAGATTATGAAACTTTTGAAAACAAGGCTCTGATACCAAATGTGAGAAATGCGGATTAAGGATCTTAAGGCTAGAATTAACACTAGAGGGGGGGTGAATAGTGTTTTAAGAAATTTGTTAATCTTTTTGAGTTTATCTTAATTTGTTAACAATGTATGCACTAATCAGACACAGATATGAACACAGAATCAAACACAGATGCAAATATAAAGTAAAAGTAGTAAAGGAAAGAACACACCGGATTTTATACTAGTTCGGAGTAACCTTACATCCAGTCCCGCACAACTAAGTACGGATTTCCTTTCAAACTCAATTCAACAATTACAACCCTCGGTTTCAATGCTACGAGGTACACCCTCCAGAATCACAATCCTTTGGGTAGAGATACTTGATTTCCGGGGCAACAAGTTCACCCAATTGATTTCCAGGGCTACAATCACACCATCTCTCGCTCAATTGATTACAAAAAGTCTATAACTCATATTAGTACTTGGATCTTGTAGAGATAGTGGAGAGAATCAAAACCAGAAATTATCTAGTTAGATTCGATATTGATTTCGGCAGAGTAATGGTGTAATTTGTAAATAAGAAAGTGGAGAAGAAGAAGAGAAGTTAAATCAGAGAAAAGTGGTAAAAAATTCGTTGAAACTGACCCCTATTTATAGAAGAGCAACAACCATGACCATTCATGAAGAGTTATGGCGAATAGACACTTCTTTTGAAATTTGAATTTTGAATCAAACTGACACCATGTCGACATGGTCACCATAGGCATGTCGACATCCCAAAGCAATTTTTGATGATTTGATTTTCTTTGAAAATAACCTTTATCTTATATTAAAACTATTTTAAACTTTATAAATATACTTGAATATAGTTAAAATTCATAAGTAAATATAAAGAACAATATATATATATTATTTAACTATAATTTAAATCAAAGTATAAGTAATTTAAAAGTTAAATATATTATTTGAAAAGATAGTTTAAAATCCGGAGAAATTTTAACTCTGAAAATAAAGATGTTTTGAGGCTAAAATTATTTTAAAACGGAATCGAGGGTTTTGAATCTTTTTAAAAGGAAAGTTTTGAAATCTTTTCGAAAACAAGATAATTTTGAAAAATCATTTGAATTAAGCTTAGTGGATACAAAACAATATCCCACTAGATTTTCGTAGATTCCATCCTACTTAGGGTTCCATCCCTTTAACGGGCTCGGAGTGGATTCCATTCCACGAATAAATTGGATATTAAGATGCCAGTGCTTTTCTACGAGTTTTAACAAATATTCCTAATAAAAAAAACTTAACCTTGAAATCTTGAACTCTTGATAATCTTGATACTCATGAGTCTTCTATCTCTATATATTGAATCTCTATACTGTACAGTCTTCATTCTTGATACCTGCATGGTTAGATCCTGCATATACATATATATCTAAACTTGTAATGTTAGTATTTATATTTTATAATCTATTCTAAGGTTGTTGTCATCAAAACCATCATCTCATGGACTAACAGGTAATTATGGCTAGTGGCTCCGCCTCAGCCTATTTGGTGAAGTAATCAACCGCAACGATGGCATACATTGCACTACCCTTTAGCTATCGGCGACATACCGATAATATCAATTCCCCAAAATGCATATAGCCAAGGACTTACCATTTGAGTAATCTTTGTTAGCGGGTCTCCCGAAATTTTAGCAAACCTCTGGAACTTATCTCACTTTCTAGTGTAATCAGCTGCGTCTTGGTTGATGGTTGGCCAGAAGTACCCATAGCGGAGAATCTTCTTCGCTAGGGTTTGTCCCCTAGTGTGGTCACCACATGCCCCTTCGTGTACTTCTCTTAGGACTTATTTTGCCACATCATGAGTGACAAACCGAACCAAAGGAATAGAATAACCCTTGTTATGTAGTAAGACTTCCTGTATGATATATCTCGGAGCTTGGTGAAGGAGTTTCCGTCCCTCATTCCTCATGCCAAAAAGGATTTCTCTCTGCAAGTACTCTTTTATCGGAGTCATCCATTGCTCGCTTTCAGGTTCAGCCTCCAAGATCCAATCGACATCCATCTGGTCAATGCTCGGAGCTAACAATATTTCCACTGGAACCAAGCCCATGAGCTGCGTGTCTTTGGAACTGGCCAGCTTAGCAAGTGAGTCGGCTTTCACATTTCCTCTTTATGAATATGTGTTATCGTATAATATTCAATGTCACTAAGCAGCTCAAGGATTCGGTTTAGATAAGAGGCTAGCCTTGCTCCTTTTTCCTAAAACTCTTTCTGCACTTGACAAAGCACTGGCTGGAAATCATATAAAATATGTAAAGTTTTTATCCCCAGTTCATTGGAAATCTTAAGTCCTACAATCAAATCTTCATATTCTGCTTCATTTTTTGTCGTAGGAAAATCAAGTTTCAGGGGATAATAGATCGAATGTTCCTCGAGAGTGAGAAGTATCACTCCAACATCGGAACTCCATTCGTTAGATGCACCTTTCGTGTACATCTTCTACCTAGCGTTTTGCTCACCACTACTCTCCAAAATATGATCACGTGTGGTGAACTCAGCTATAAAATACACCAAAGCTTGACCCTAGATAACCCTCTGAGGGTGATAGTTTATATCATATTGGCTCAATTCAATGTTCCATTTCAATAGCATTCCACAAGTCTCAGGTTGTTGCAAGATTTATTGCAAAGGCTGGTTAGTAAGAACTTTGATCGGATGAGCTTGAAAGTAGGGGCTAAGCTTCTTTGAAGTAATCAATAGACAGTATGCCAGCTTTTTCAGCTTTAGGTAATTTTTTTCTACTCCTGTTAATCATTTACTAATGTATAGACCGGTCGTTGGATGTGGGCTTCCTCATGTATTAGTGCATCGCTCAAAGCATTCACCGACATGGCCAGATATATAAACAAGTCCTCATCATCCACCAGCTTTGAGAGGATGGGGTGTCTCTCCAAGTTATCCATTAGAGCTTGAAATGAGTCTACACACTCCTGCATCCAAGTGAAGTTTCTTTTTCCCTTTAAACTTTTTCCCTTCTTAATTACGTTAAATAATGGGATGCATTTGTCAGTGGCTCTAGAGAAGAATTAACTCTGGGTGGTGACCTTCCTGTTCAAGCTCTGGACCTCCTTAACCATCTTTGGGGCCTTCATGTCCCTTAACGCCTTTACCTTTTTAGATTGGCTCAATCCTATGGGAGTTCACAAAGAAGCTCAAAATTTTCCTAGACGCAATGCTAAAAGAGCATTTCAAAGGGTTTAGCTTCATCCTGTATTTCTGTAGGATGCAAAACATATTTTCCAAATCATCAACATAGTTTTCGAGTGTCGTGACTTCATGAGCATGTCATCCATATAAACTTCCATCAAGTTTCCAATCTGATCTTTGAACATCCTGTTTACCAGTTTCTGGTAGGTTTCTCTAATGTTCTTCAACCTAAATGGCATAACCAGATAGCAATATAATCCCAAGCCGGTAATTAAGCTGGTATGTTCCTGGTCCATGATGTGCAGTAGAATCTGGTTGTATCCAGAGTACGCGTCCATGAATGAAAGAAATTCATGTCCAGCTATTGAGTTTACCAATTGATCAGTCTTTGGAAGTTGGAAGTTGTCCTTCAGGCAAGCCTTATTCAAGTCAAAATAATCGACATACGTCCTCCAAGACTGGATTTGATACCCATTCTGAGTATAAGGCATCCCAGATAAAGCCATTGTCCTTCAGCCTCTCCACTTATTATTTGAGTGCAGTGGATCACTCTGGACCTAGCTACGGCGCTTTTGTTTCACAGGAATGCATTTGGGATTTATGTTCAATGCATTTCTCACTATCTCCGACGAGATTCCACACATATCAGAGTACATCTAAGCGAATACATCCAGGTTCGCTTAGAGAAAACCAACTCCTTCATCATTCTCATGCCAAGCTTTGAACCGACTTTCAGGACCATGTCGGATCATTTGGCTGATCGGAACATTGATCATTAACTCGACGGGAGCTGCTTTTCCATCCAGTGGCTCCTTTCGTGAATACATATCTTTGTTGAACTGACTGTGCTTCCCGAGCCAGGGCTCAGGCATTGGTTGTTATACATCCAAATCCTTGATGTAGAGAGTCCTCTTATACCTTTCCCTTTCTCTCTTTTCCTCGCCTCCCTTAGCTTGACGACATAACATTCATGGCAAAGCGATTGATCTCCATACACTACTCCCACACCTTTCTTCATAGGAAATTTAAGCATAAAAAACAAGGGAGCCATAACCGCGGTGAATTCAGCTAGGGCCAGTCGACCAAAAATGCATTATAAGTAGAATAGATATCCAACACTACAAGAGGCATGACTTGCGCTCACTTGTAGTCACCCTTTCCAAGTACCACCGGTAATTCCACATATCCGACAGGCTCCGTAGCTATCCTATTAAATCCCTTTAAATTCCTGAATCTGAGATTTACATGGTTTCAAGTTCTTGTCCTCTAGAAGCATCTGGTCGTAGGCTTTTTTGAATAGTGTTGACCGGACTCCTACAGTAAACCAACACCTTTTGTTACAAATAGTAGGGCCAATGTGGCAGTTATAACTAATGGGTCAATCGTCACGGTTTCCATCCCATCAGCATCTCTGTTCTGGAAAACAATGTCTTCTGTCATGGTTCTGAACTATTTTGCTGGAGCTCTATACTCAACTGCCAAATAGCTCTCATTCTCGGTATGCTTCAGAGCACCAACATATTTTTCCATCTCGTTCAAACTCTTGTCGGCTGGATGGGGTCCATCGATGATTATGTTAATTACCAAATGTTTTTCAAGCTGCCTCATCTCCTCACTACTAGGCCTGACTTGTCCCATTGGGATGTCGACCCATAAGGGTTGGAATTTCCGTGCCTAACATCCTATGGGGCTTTCACAAATTGTTGCAACTTCTTTTTTCGAATCAGCTCCTTGGTCTTATCATACAAGTACCTGCATTCATTGGTATTATGACCGTAGGTCTCATGAAACCTACAGAACTTGCCAGATCTCTTCTCCTCTAAGTTAACTCACTCGAAGCCGGCTTCCTATATTTCTCAGTAACTTGAGTTGCCAAATAGATATTCCCGATTGAGTTATTCAGCTCAGTATAATTATCATACTTAGGAATCCTGGGGTGATTCCTATTATCAGGCTTTCACTTTCTGGCCCCATTGTCGTTCTTTTTCTGGCCATCGATCTTGTCGCCAATATTCATATCCACATTTCCAGAAATTCCTCCAGATTGCTGTATAACAACATTTCTTTGTATAACTTCATCTGAATTTTAGGGACAGTTCCTCCGAGGATGATTGCACGCTTTTTCCAAGCATAAGTACATATTAGCTTTTCTATAGAAAGTATCCATCATCGATGGAGGTTTCCACTCCAACCATTCCCCGAAATTCGTCTCGAGATGAATCCCCCTAATAAGTGCCATAAATATTATATCATCATTGGGATTTGTTTCTTCTGTCATAGCTGTATGGAACCGATTCAAAAAGTGTTTTAATGACTCTCCTACTCCCTAGAAGAGGTTTGATAATGACATCGCATCTTTTGGATGTGAAGTATGTAAACATAACTGCTGCAGAAACTTTCGTGATAACTCAGCGAAAGACAATATGGATCTTGGTGGGAGTCGAGTGAACCATATCGTCGCTACTCCCTCCAGGAAAATAGGAAAGCAACGACATCTCACGGCATCAGATGCTCCAACTGAGTCCATATTCCACTCGTACTTCATCAAGTGCTGCCTTGGATCTGTCTTTCCATCATACAACGACATTATTGGCATTTCAAACCTCCATGGATACTTCATGAGAGAAGGTCCTAAGTAAACGGATTCCGACTAGAAGAATTACCATATTTATCATTGCTTCTGAATCAGTTTTCAGTTACAAGTCTCTTGACAATATATTCCAAATACTCCGGGTATGTAGGTTCGGCTAAACAACGGTAATCAGGGTTGGTCCCTAATGTTCGGTCCAGCGAATGCTCTTGGGTTGGCTCTTGATACATAGGCTCTCCAAACACTAGGAGATCCATTAGGGCTTTAGTCCCGCATGTAATAACCCGAGATTTAACCCTTAATAATTAATTTTCTAATTAATTAAATAATGAAATAACATTGTGAAATTATCATAACTAAGCCGCGAAAGTTGCACCATTGTGTCCGTGGTAATTTTCTGGTCAAATTCCATATATAGAACGTCAGAAACCGAGCTAATATGACCAAGTTATAAAATAAACAAAATAAGCAAAAATATAACAAAAAAATTACACGGCGAGGTCGACCGGCCGGTCGACCTGGGCAAGAGGGCGGTCGACTGCCCGATCGACCTGCCTTGTAATTTTGTAGGTGCACGAACATTAATTCGTTCAAATGAATGAAAAGCATCGGAACACGTCATTTGCACCCTTTAGTGTAATCCAGTCCCTTCGTTTCTGCATCCGATGGCTCCTATTCAGCTTATGATGTGGTTGCATCGTATTCAATCTCCAAATCCAATGGTCCGAGATCCACTTCTATACATATAAATAGACCCCTAGACCTAACACTTTTTCTCATTCTAGATTTTCTCCGCTTGGGTTCACCTTTTTAGGAAGGACTTTAAGAGGAATAATTTTCCAATGAGAGAACCTTTTTAATAAAAATTATTTTACAACTCCAAGTGGATCCGGGAAGACCAAAGGAAGAGCTTAGGACCGGAGGTGAGTGATTATAATTATTTTAAGATTTCTTTAAGTAATTTAAAATAATAGGGTTTGCAACAGTTGTAGTTTTACTATGATTTTTGGAATAGTCTTTTTCAATAATTATTTACAGTTTTTAATTATTTTCAGTCTATTCAGCTATTCATTTCAGTAGTTTTTGTATTATTTCTGTTAATTATAAATTATTACTGTTAAACATAGCTTTTTA
The DNA here is from genome assembly GCA_030737815.1 of Allium fistulosum. Lineage (NCBI taxonomy): Eukaryota > Viridiplantae > Streptophyta > Magnoliopsida > Asparagales > Amaryllidaceae > Allium > Allium fistulosum. The sequence continues at coordinate 366,818,613 of CM060902.1, read as the reverse complement.
TTAATTTATAGTCTATTTACAGTATTTAAGTTTATTTACTGTTATTTATTTCTTATTTACATCTTTTCAACGTTTTGGATTTTATGCAAGCGTCTATTCTCTTCATTCCCCTTTTCTTCACGTATGTATTAGAATAAATTGAACGCGAATATGGATTTTATAAGTAAGAATATTAAATAAAGAAAATAAGATGTAAATTATAAAGACTGTAATAAATAATGGAATTGGACTGAAATTACGCATAATTATAATTAGAATTGGACTAATTAAAGATAATTGGCATAGTTAAAACTTAGGATTATAACTAAATGAAGTAAAAGATGAATGAAGCTTATTTTCACACTTAGACCTTGGGTTAAGTAATAAGCATGATTATAACGTAGGTTATAATAAGAAAAAGAACATAATGGGGCTTATTTTAAGGCTTGGGATAAATTAATAAGCGTAGAAAGTAAAAATGGTAATAAGGGCTTATTTAAATAATTTATCTAAGTTAATAAGCAAAGATGAAAGTAGGAACTGTACCAAATAGCATTACCTAGGGCACGCTTATGCTAAGAATGGTAGTAATTGGTCAAATAGAAGTCCAAATCATGGGGATTTGGATAAGGGGTGCAACTAGATATTGTTTGGATGAAGGGCCATTACCAACAGCATTTCCCCTATTTTTCTATGGACACCGGTGATCTCGCATTAGCCTGAAGTGAGTTGAGGGGCACGTTACATTGTACGTTGGAAGTAATAAGAAGACCCAATAGGTGGAGCAAAGGGTAGCATGGGCATGGTGGCAGTTACGCGTGCGACTTCCATTCGGGTGCTCAGTAATAGCTATGAGTTCCAAGCGCTTAGTATGGTGTCTTAGTAGACACCATTGCCTTATGTGTAGGGAGCTATATATGTCATTCGGATCCGCAGTAGTTCTTTGTGCATCTTCCGTAGATAGCATTGGCTGCTGTGCAGGGAGTTATATAGCGGCTAGTCCACAGATTGGTCTATGGAGTAGCAGGCCGATCAAAAAAGGGTAGATTAGGGTCACATCCTAACTACAGGATTAGGAATTTAGCCTAATTAAATCAGAACAAGTGCAAGCAATCAAAGTTAACCTATCTTGACCAATATTTAATCGTATTAATTTCCAGTTTATCTCTTTCCTATTTTCCTTTGTTATCCTTATTTATGTTATAACTGTTGTAGAGTCTATTACTTTTATCTTGCTTAAAGACTCTAGTAATTACTATCATTCACCAGACTTTTAGTCTGACCCACTCCTCTATTTCCCCCTGTTTCCCCCTTAGGCAATCAAGGAAGAAGCTAGTAGATTGTTGCAGCTTGGAGTTCTCCTTGGAGTAGACTTCTTATATGTACTTCTTTTATTTTCAACTGTTGTTCTTGTATACACTGGTTTATTTATGAGGGATATTACATACTATGATTTTGAGATAATGAATTTTCATAAGATACGATGGGTTTTGAATGTTGTATTTGGTAATTGACTTATTTATGAATTAATTCTGAAGCTTTGTTTTAGTTAAATACTTATTTAGTTTCCGCTGTTTTTACCTGTTTTTGTCTTGTGAATTTTAGTCTCTGTTAGTTTTAGTTATACCTACAACGCACCACGCCTTTTAATGTGTCCTTTTGGGTATATTAAGGGGTGTGGGGGTGTTTCCCTTGGTATCAGAGCCTAAGGTTACAGAATTCCAAAAATTTATTTTAAAAGTAAAGTATTTTTCAAAATAACTTGTTTTAAATGTATTTTTCAGAAAAGAACTTTTGGAAATGATTTTAAGTATAAAAGAATTTTTATAAAAGTCCACTCATAAGTCCAGTTCAATCTCCCTTTGACTCTTTCCTAAACTAACGTTTTCTTTTCATAGAATGCTTGATCCCCCAAACCTTCCTGAGGGCATTTCAATCCCAGCCTGGTTTCGTAGGTACTTACATGCCACGACTCCAGAGGTGCACGGGCCTACGCCCAATCCTGCACTAGCGGGTGGGAATCCCATCAACCCACCTACCGCCATCAATTTCTCTAAGCTTTGTAAATATTTTGCGAGTTTGGGCGGGAAGACTTTTTCTGGCAAGGAGACTTTTGTGGAGGCGAGAGCATGGCTTAGGGACACAGAGAAGATTTTTGGTCTTTTGGAATTGGATGGTCAGCAGATAGTTCAGCTAGCCGCTTGGCAGTTGAAGAAGGAGGCATCTTATTGGTGGGAGGTAATCGAGTTGGAGGGAAGGAATATTACTTGGGATGGATTCTGGGAACGATTCGATAAGAAGTTTCTATCTCAGGTAGAAGAGAGTGTTCGGCTATTATCAATTTGAAGCAAGGGAGTTTGTCGGTCAAGGAGTACATCAATCAATTCAATGAGCTGTCGCAGTTTGGTATGGACTTGGTGAACATGGTGCATAAGAAAGCTATGAAGTTTCCGAAGAGATTGAACCAACCCCTTCAAGGATTATTGCTGACTCATGTACCGATGGGAGCTACTTATGAGTCTTTGGTTGAGATGGCGCTTATGTCGGATACGGTCAAAGGAAGGAGAGTCTAAAGAGGAGGTTAAGCCAGAAGGTCCAAAGAAGAAGTGGTGGGAAAAGAATAAGAAGAAGAAGAAAGGTAATGGTCCTTAGAAGCAGATTAAGAAAGGAATAAAATGCCATGTTTGTGGGAAGGCTAGACATGTGGCCAAGGATTACTGGAAGGAGAAGATGAAGGTTAGGTGCTATACATGCGGGCAGCTCGGTCATATGAGTAGAAGTTATCCCCGGGGGTGAGTGCACCAGTTGCGCAGATTCAGGCATTAGACACAGTACCTTCTAGTAGCATTCCAGATAGAGCTAGGAAAGTCATAGTTGAAGGTTTGATTTCTATATTTGATTTTCCTATTCGGACTTTATTTGATTCTGGAGCATCATACTCTTTTATCTCTAGCTCTCTAGTAGATTGTTTGCACTTGGACATATCATTAGTAGTAGACCCCATTATTGTTTCAAACCCCATAGGAGGATCGGCACACTTATCTATGATTTGTAGGGGTTTGAAAATCTTTATCCTAGGCGTAGAGTTTGACTGCGACGCCTATGTTTTGGTATTCTCGGGGTATGGGATGATCTTAGGAATGGATTGGATATCCACATACGGAGCTATCTTAGACTATGAGAGGACAGTTGTTAGACTTGAGACTTGCAGTGGTAGGACTTTGGAGGTATCTTGCGACTCGCAAGGGTTAGTCATGCTGTTTTCTCTATTCCATTGATTCATCTTCATCAGAGTTGCATTCGGTTCCTGTCGTTAGAGATTTTGCAGACGACTTTGAGGAGGTTAGGGGACTACCCCCTAAAAGAGAGATTGACTTTAGGATTTATTTGACCGAGAATGCCAAGCCAGTAGCGTTACCTGTAAGACACATGGCACCTAGGAAGAGGAAAGAATTGAACAAGCATATTCGTGAGCTCTTGGAGAATGGATTCATAAGAAGGAGCATATCAGAGTGGGGAGCACCAGTCGTCTTAGCCACTAAGGCGGATGGTTCTCTCCGACTTTCCTATCCCCTTTCATAAGAAGGAGCATATCCACTTTCTAGGATTGATGATCTTTTTGACCCGTTAGTAGGTTCTTCGGTTTTCTCTCAACTTGATTTAGCCACGGGATTCCATTAGCTTAGAGTCGTTGATGATAGCATAGATAAGACACCGGACAGATTTTTCGAGTGGTTGGTTATGCCTTTTGGGCTAACCAATGCTCCAGCCTATTTCATTGATTTGATGAGCCGCGTCTTTAGGGATGTCCTAAATAAGTTTGTTGTGGTACTCGTGGATGATACCTTTATATTTTCCAATAGTATGGAGGAGCATGCTGTTTATTTGGAAGAAGTTCTTCGCACACTTAATAGCCATCATTTGAGAGCTAAGTTTTCGAAGTGTCATTTTTGGAGAGAGGAAGTTCATTTCTTGGGGCACGTAGTCTCGAAGGAAGGTTTGGCTGTTGACCCCGCCAAGGTTATTGCAGTACAAATTTGGAAGGCCCCTAAGAACGTTACCGAGATTTTGAGCTTCCTAGGATTGGCAGGCTACTATAGGAAGTTCATTAGAGACTTTTCCAAGATTTTGACACACCTTACACGCCTTACTAAGAAGAACAAAGCGTTCGTGTGAGACATGGATTGTGAGGATTCCTTCACGAAGCTTAAAAGAGCCCTTACTAGTGCACCAGTGTTAGTTTTACCCGACGAAGCTAATCCTTTCACTGTATACACCGATGCATGCGGAATGGGTCTAGGAGCGGTGTTGATGCAAGAAGGGAGGGTAGTGTGTTATGGTAGTAGGCAGTTGAGGACGCATGAGAAGAACTATCCTACCCACAATTTGGAGTTGGCTGCTATAGTTTTTGCACTTAAGACTTGGAGACACCATTTTCTTGGTGAGAGGTTTGAGCTTTTTACCGAACATAAGTCTTTGAAGTATCTATTCTTGCATCTTGAACTTTAGGCAACAAAGGTGGATGGATTTTTTATCCTCGTATGATTTTGTGATAGGTTATACCCCTAGCAAGGGTAATATGGTTATGGATGCATTGAGTAGAAAGAAAGCAACCCTTAGTCCTTTGTTCGTAGAGTAGAGGAGCTTGGAGTGTATTTCTACATTTGATTTTAAGCCTTTTGCGGACATTACTCCCAGATTGTTGGCAACCTTAGAGGTAAGGCCTACCCTTGGGGATCAGATTGGCTCAAGGTAGGGGGAGGATTCGAAACTCATGGACATTATGGATAGGATTAGCCGAGGAGTGGTCTCAAGACATCTCCAACGTTATTCCATTAATAGCAGAGGATGGCTTAGGAGAGATGGGAGGCTTTGTGTTCCACGCACCGATGACTTGTTGAGAGAAATTTTGGAGGAGGCGCACCATTCCCGTATGATTATTCATCTGGGTGGTGACAAAATGTATTGGGATATGAAGAGGATGTTCTATTGAGGTGATATGAAGAAGGACGTGGCATAATTCATAGCTAAGTGTCTCATATGCCAAAGCGTAAAAGCAGAGAAGCAGAAGCCTGGTGGATTACTTCAGCCCTTAGATGTACCGGAGTGAAAGTGGGACAATATTTCTATGGATTTCATTGATGGTTTACCCCATTCTAGGAAAGGGAACACTAGCATTTGGGTGATTGTTGATAGACTAACCAAGAGTACTCACTTCATCCCAGTTAAGTGTAAGCGTACGGCTTCATATTTGGCATCCATGTATATTCGAGAGATAGTTCGTCTACACGAAGTTCCTTCTAGTGTTGTTAGTGATAGAGATCCCATTTTCACTAGTGAGTTTTGGAGAAGCTTACAAGAGGCACTAGGGATGCAACTTAGGTTGAGTACGGCCTATCACCCCCAGACGGATGGCCAAACAAAGAGGGTAAATAGAGTGCTTGAGGATTTGCTACGGATTTGCATTTTTGACTTTGGAGGAACTTGTAAGGAGCATCTTCCATTGGTTGAGTTTGCGTACCATAATGGTTACCAAACAAGTATAGGAATGGCACCATTTGAGGCTTTATATGGGAGACCTTGCAAGTCCCCATCATGTTGGGTAGAGTCTACGGACAAGTTATTACTTAGACCCGATATGGTTAGGGAAACCTCTGAGAGGGTGGATTTGATTCAGCGAAGGATGAAGATGGATCAAGACAGACAGAAGTCGTATGTGGATAGGCGGAGGAGAGACTTAAAGTTTGAGGTTGGAGACTTAGTTTTTATCAAAGTATCACCGCTTAGGAAACTGGTAAGATTCAGATCAAATGGAACGTAGCCCCTAGATTTGTTGGACCATTTCCTATCATAGAGAGAGTTGGGAAGATGGCTTACGAGTGAAGCTACCAGATAGGCTCGCAGGAGTACACGACGTTTTCCATGTTTCACACTTGATAAAGTGCTTATATGACTCGGCGGAGGTTGTAGAGCCTAGTCAATTAGAGGAGGTGGAGGTAGAAAGAGAAGCTTTTATTCAGCGTATCACCACGAAGATCGTTGGAAGAGATATCAAGCGACTAAGGAATAAGGAGGTCCTACCGATTAAGGTGCAGTGGGGAGATGATGTTGCTGATGCCACTTGGGAAGCAGAGGAGAAGATTCGTACTTCCTATCCTCATCTTTTTTATGGTAAGTTTTAGAATTCATTTTTCCATCTTTAGATTTGAATAGGTTCTTTCCTTTATTATCCTTTGGGAGGGTAGAACTTAGGATTTAACCTATGGATGGTAGGATTTGATGTAAACATGTTATGAATGATGTATGCTAGTGGTTGCAAGTGTTTGCTAGTGGATGCTATGGACGCATATAGGTACACTAGGCAATATTATTCCTTAGGGATCGGCCTAACTAGGACACTAGAGCATATGCATATGGATGTGTGCGCATTTTTATTTTATTTCCATGGTTGCTATAAATGGATGTTTATCACATGATTGTTACATTTGGATGATGTTTGTAGCACGCATATAGAATTATCAGTATCATTACGAAATTTTTGCATTCATTTGGATGCATGGCACGAACATGGTTGTATAAAAGGAGGTCAACTAAATCAGTGGACCGCCTAATCTTTTGCATTAGTTAGGGACATTTACACTACACTAATTACATAAGTATCATAAATTTCATTAGAAAAACTTAAGGACAATGGATGAATGGTTGATGATTGAGTAGTTGGTTGTAGAATCGGATGAAAACATTTAGTACATTCTTTTATCCTTAGAGATTTCGAGGATAAAACCCCTTAAGGAGGGGAGAATGTAACAACCTAAAATTTAACCCGTAATAATTAATTTTTTAATTAATTAAATAATAAAATAGTTTTGTGAAATTATTAGAATTAAGCTACGGAAGTTGCACCATTGTGTCCGTGGTAATTTTTTGGTCAAAGTCCATATATAGAACGTCAAAAACCGAGCTAATACGACCAAGTTATAAAATAAACAAAATAAGCAGAAATATAACGAAAATATATATATATACACGGTCAGGTCGACCGGCCGGTCGACCTAGGCAATGGGGCAGTCGACCCGCCTTGTAATTTTGCAGGCGCACGAACGTTAATTCATTCGAACGAATGAAAAGCATCGGAACACGTCATTTGCACCCTTTAGTGTAATCCAGTCCCTCCATTTCTGCATCCGATGGCTCCTATTCAGCCTATGACGTGGTTGCATCCTATTCAATCTCCAAATCCAATGGTCCGAGATCTACTTCTACACATATAAATAGACCCCTAAACCTAACACATTTTCTCATTCTAGATTTTCTCCACTTGGGTTCACCTTTTCAGGAAGGACCCTAAAAGTAATAATTTTCCAAGGAGAGGATCTTTTTAATAAAATTATTTTACAACTCCAAGTGGATCTGGGAAGACCAAAGGAATAGTTTAGGACCGAAGGCGAGTGATTGTAATTATTTTAAGATTTCTTTGAGTAATTTAAAATAATAGGGTTTCCAATAGTTGTAGTTTTACTACGATTTTTGGAATAGCCTTTTTCAGTAATTACTTCAGTTTTTAATTATTCTCAGTCTATTCAGCTATTCCTTTTAGTAATTTTGGTATTATTTCTGTTAATTATAAATTATTACTGTTAAGCATAGATTTTTATTAATTTACAGTCTATTTACAATATTTAATTTATTTACTTTTATTTATTTCTTGTTTACATCTTTTCGACGTTTTGGATTTTATGCAAGCGTCTATTCTCTTCATTCCCCTTTTCTGCGCGTATGGATTAGAATAAATTGAACACGGATATGGATTTTATAAGTAAGAATATTAAATGAAGAAAATAAGATGTAAATTATAAAGACTGTAATAAATAATGGAATTGGACTGAAATTACGCTTAATTATAATTAGAATTGGACTAATTAAAGATAATTGGCATAGTTATAACTTTGGATTATAACAAAATGAAGTAAAAGATGAAAGAAGCTTATTTTCACACTTAGACCTTGAGTTAAGTAATAAGCATGATTATAACGTAGGTTATAATATAAAAAAGAACAGAATGGGGCTTATTTTAAGGCTTGGGATAAATTAATAAGCGTAGAAAGTAAAAATGGTAATAAAGGCTTATTTAAATAATTTATCTAAGTTAATAAGCAAAGGAGAAAGTAGGACTTGTACCAAATAGCATTCCCTAGGGCACGCTTATGCTAAGAATGGTAGTAATTGGTCAAATAGAATGTCCAAATCACGGGGATTTGGATAAGGGGCACCACTAGATATTGTTTGGATGAAGGGCTAGTACCAACAGCATTTCCCCTATTTTTCTATGGACACACGGTGATCTCGCATTAGCCTGAAGTGAGATGAGGAGCATGCTATGATGTACGTTAGATGTAATAAGAAGACCCAATAAGTGGAGCAAAAGGTAGCATGGGCATGGTGGCAGTTACGTGTGCGACTTCCATTCGGGTGCTCAGTAATAGCTATGAGTTCCAAGTGCTTAGTATGGTGTCTTAGCAAACACCATTGCCTTCTATGTATGGAGCTATATATGTCATTCGGATCCGCAGTAGTTGCTCTATGCATCTTCCGTAGATACCATTGGCTGCTGTGCAGGGAGTTATATAGCGGCTGGTCCATAGAAAGGTCTATGGAGTAGCAGGCTGATCAAAAAAGGGTAGAATAAGGGTCACATCCAAACTACATGATTAGGAATTCAGTCTAATTAAATCAGAACAAGTGCAAGCAATCAAAGTTAACCTATCTTGAGCAATATTTAATTGTATTTATTTGCAGTTTATCTCTTTCCTATTTTCCTTTATTATTCTTATTTATGCTAGAACTATTGTAGAGTCTATTACTTTTATCTTGCTTAAAGACTCTAGTAATTACTATCATTCACCAGACTTTTAGTCTGACCCACTCCTTTATTTCCTTTTTCCCCCTTAGGCAATCAAGGAAGAAGCTAGTAGATTGCTGTAGCTTGGAGTTCTCCTTGGAGTAGACTTCTTCAATGTACTTCTTTTATTTTCAGCTGTTGTTCTTGTATACACTGGTTTATTTATGGGGGATATTACATACTCATATTTTGAGATAATGAATTTTCATAGACATGATGGGTTTTGAATGTCGTATTTGGCAATGGACTTATTTATGAATTAATTCTGAAGCTTTATTTTAGTTAAATACTTATTTAGTTTCCGCTGTTTTTACCTGTTTGTGTCTTGTGAATCTTAGTCTCTGTTAGTTTTAGTTATACCTATAATGCACCATGCCTTTTAATGTGTCCTTTTGGGTGTATTAAAGGGTGTGCGGTGTTTCACTGCCTGTTTGATTCCCATTTATTATATCGGTCGTAGCAGCTTGATATTCAGTATTCCGATCATCCACTTTGTGGTTAGAATTCAGATCAATGGCACCATCCAGAGGGCAAGCTCTGGGCCTACCACCAATTGGATTGGTACCGATCCATCCACTTGTATCGGTACTGATCCACAAACCTGAGCCATGGGTTTGTGTTCTTCTTTGATAAGATGTCCTAGCAGTATTTTGAGTCTTTTACTTCTTTCTATCCCTCGGCCTCTGGTTGGATGATGAGGAACTTTCAGATACTGAACTTGAATCCCTTTTGCTCCTCCTTTCGTTGTTTTGCGTTAGCTCATTCAATAGCCTTAAGCTCTACTGCATCTGCTAGTTCATCTCATTATGACTCTCTTGGAATCTATCCTCCATCTGCTTCATCATCCGATTTATTTCCACTTTGGTTATGACATCAGCTGGATTTTGGATCTTCGGTTGTTCTGGTTAGACAGCTCCATCCACATGGTGAGTATCTTGGTTCTCAACGTTATTAGTAGTTTTGGAAGTTGTAGCGCGTTCTCTCTTTAATGAGGCCATGGTGAATAGTAGATGACGAATCCAAGTAGATGATGGATGATGGATCCAAGTAGCTTAAGAATAAGATTAATAGTAGATGACGGATCTAAGTAGCTTAAGAATAGGGATTTCTCAGTGAAAGCACTAAAATGTTTGAACAAAAAAGGGCATAAACACCCAGAAGATTAAGTAGAGAATAAAAATGGAGAAATTTAAATGAAAACGAGTAGAGAAGAACGCACAACAATTTATAGTGGTTCGGTTAATCTTGGCCTACATCCACTTAGTGATTTTATTGATTATCGTGTTGGTTATAAGCAGAAGCTCTTATGGATTGGTATAAATCTGACAGTGATTATAATAAATTAGGGTAAGGGAAAGCAAGAGCCCAAAAGATCTTTAGAAATGAGTCCTACTCCTTCATTTATAGATGTAGGAAGCCTAAAACTCGCCTCCACGATCTCACATCATTTTCCATGCCAAGATCAAGTCCCCTAGAGAAAACAGTGGCCAATCAGTAAAATACGTGGATCGGTACCGATCTGTGGGCTTGGATCGGTGTCGATCCATCAGATGGCAAAAATGGTCGTCTTGAACTCTTTGTGTTGGCTCGATTTGTGATTAGCCATGATTCCAAACTTGTTTGCACCATTACTAACTTGTTTCTACATCTGAATAATGGATCTATGGAAAAATAGATTTGTTGATTTTGAGTTCTCGTGGAGATCGATAGAGAATTGCATTGGATCGACAAAGCACCACTTGGAATAGGCTTCTAGCATCTAGTAGAGTCGGTAGATAGAAGATAGGCACCATAAGTTGAAGAAATATGGATCGGTACCGATCCACCGTTTGGGTGGATCATAACTCGTTTTTTCTTATGATTGGTTTCTATTTGCCCCATGACCTTGTTTGTGCTTGTTTTATGGACTTTTGGGCTATCTTACCTGGCTTCCTGCCTTGATAGTTTCCAAATTCGTTTCACCCAATCTATCTGAATGTTGCCTGATCATAAGGCCGGATAACAAAATCATAATTAAATCCTAATTAAATCTTAACTTAATTAATAATTAACCCTGCCCGATTAATAGATAATTAATAATTAAACCTTGATTAATTAACAGTAAATTTATAATTAAACCTCACTTAAATAATAATTAATTAAATAATTAACCTTTATTTAATTAATAATTAATTAACCCTTACTAAATTAACTGATAAAATTATCTTACATAATTAATAATTAAGTTCTAATTGCCTTTAATTAATTAACAAATTTAAATAATCATTAATTATTTAATAAATAAATAAATGAATAATTAAAACCGTTACTTAATTAATAACTAATAATTACATTTTTATACTTAAAATATGTTTAATAGTTTTCAATAATAAGAATAATGAAAAAACTTTTAATTTTCAAAATATGTTCGTTTTTACGAACTACATCCGTAGCGACTATCGCTATGGATGCCAATACTTTAAATTAGTTTATATATACAATATCCCTTAAAAACCTTACCTTTTTACTTTTAAATTTCTTTATAAACATAGTATAAAGTTTTTGAAAACTTAAAAATAAAGTTTGAAAACTTGTAAAACTTTTCTACTAAAATAAAAATAGTAACCAAGTTTAAACAAAAGAGATCTCGATGTCAAACATGTACAAGTTCAAGTGCTAACTTTATTTAGCATATACATATATAACATAAACTCAAACATTCATATACATGCTATAACACCATACATGTAAAATTCACAACTTTCCAACCATACTTAACTTTCTACTTCATTTTGAAGTCTATAACCAACACCTCATATAAAAACATATATACAAAGCACAAAGCAACATTATTTTCAACCAATAACTAACAACAAAGTTTATCATAGTAGAAAATTTAATATTTTGCTTTAAAATGGTGAGTTTTTACTCATAAACTTAATGAAGTCCAAACCAAAAATCATAACCACTCGACCACTCATCCGAACTTCAATTTTTCTTTAAAAACTTGATTTTTAGAAGCCCTAAGAGGCCAAGATGGTTCGGCCCTAGGTTAAGTGGGCTCGGCCTTGAGCTTTTTGGTGTGTTTAGGCTTGATTTTTGAAAGGAAAGGGGATATAGAAGGAAAAAGATTATTTTTAGCTTGGTTTTAAAGTTTGAAAATGGTTAAAAGAAGAATTTTTAAAATTTTTGAATTTTAAGCAAGGCATTAAAATGAAAATGGAGCTTAGAGGAAACAAAAGTTTTGAAATGGATAAGCGAAAGTAAATGAGAATTTGAAAAGAAGAAATAGTTTTTATATAAAATGATATAAAGTAAATTACCCATTTACGATATAAAGTAAATCACCCTTTTATGCTTTAAGCACATACCCTCCACTATTTTTGTGCCACCTCATCGCTATCTTCTACCTTATTGTCTTGATGCACACGCAACCATCAAGGTCCCCCCTAACTACATCAACACCATTTCATCACACTAAAGCACAAATCTAAATGAAAATAAAATGGATATTAGGCTAATCCATGCAAGAGAATGGTGGATATTAGCGTGGTTCAAGTACCTTTCTCCATATCTACACATAAGTTATCTAATCACCTTTATAAAATCTAAAGTATAAATATAATTATATTTACAAATATCTTATTATTATTACTTTATCCATTTATTCCAAAGTAAGATGTTTAATCGGTTAAATGTTGTTTAAAATGAATATAAAGTTTCAACAACTTTTTACAACTTGTCGTTTGATAAAAAGACGAAAATCCGAAAAACGGGTTTCGGTTACATTATTTGTTTTTCATCGAACTACCTATTTTTGTAAACAAAATTCAAAAATGAATTTTCTATCATAATTTATAAATTAAAGGAGAGTTATTTATGTAACAACCCAAAATTTAAGCTATAATAATTAATTAATGAATTAATTAAATAATAAAATAAATTTTTGAAATTATCAGAATTGAGCCATGAGAGTTGCACCATTGTGTCCGTGGTAATTTTCTGGTCAATTTCCATATATAGATTGTCAAAATCCGAGCTAAAACGAAGAAGATACGAATTAAACAAAAAAAAACAAAGGAAAAAAGAAAAAAATATAATAATATATATAAGGTCAGGCCAACCCTAGGGTCGACCCTCCCTTTAGCTAGGTCGACCTACAGGTCGACCTAACACATATAAGGGTCGACCTGGGTGTCGACCCGCCTTAGTATATGGATGAATTTTCGTCCAGATTAAACTGTGATATGTTTTGCTATTTTTATTCCATCTTGTGCATCCGTGCTTTCATTCGACGGTTCCTATCGAGCCTATGACGTGGTTGCACTAGATTTAATCTTCAAATCCAATGGTCTGAGATCCCTAAGTGACACTATAAATAAGACCCTAGGCATAGCTGTTTTTCTCATTCAGATTTTCTCCTATTCGGGTACATTGCCAAAGGCTGGACCCTAGAAATAAAAAAATTTCTAAGGAGAGGATCAAGGAAGACCAAGGACTATAGCTGAGGACTACAGGTGAGTGTTTAAGTAATTATTTTAGATTTTTAAGTAATTTAAAATAATAGAGTTCTCAATAGTTGTAGTTTTTCTGCAATTTTGAGACAGCTTTTATACAAGTTATTTGCAATTAATTTTTAAAGTTCTTTTCAGTTTATTTTATTCAACTATTTTTATTTTAGCCATTTTATTCATTTATTTACTATTACTTACAATTATTTGCACGTTATTTACATCTGTTTTATGTTAGAATTCAGCCTGTAAATGTTAGTTTCTTTTCATTCCTTTTTACACGAATAAAATAATAAAAAGTGGATAATTCGCTAATATGGACTAAAATATAAGAACACTAAATTTACAAAAAATTGATGTAAATAAGAAGAACTGTAATAAAAAGAAGATAGACTGAAATAGGAAAATTTGAGACATTTGCAAGCATGTTTATAACTAGTAGTTATAACTGAAAAGACAGAAGTAACAGAAAAGCTTATTTTAAAACTTAGAGTTAAGTTAATAAGCAAATAAAGCAAAGATAACAGAAGAGGCTTATTTTAAGACTTAGATTAAGTTAATAAGCAAACAGAGCAAAAATAAAAGAAGAAGCTTATTTTAAAACTTACACTAAGTTAATAAGCAAAGATAGAAGTAGGACCCATACCGGCAGCATTCCCCTTCAGTCAGGAACTGATGGTCTCATAATAGATTAGGTAAGGTTGGGACACGCTTATGCTAAAGTAGGTAGATAAGTGGTTAATAAATAGAAGCTCAAATTAGGGGATTTGGACAAGGGGCGCAACTAGATTTTATTTGTTAGGACCCGTACCGGCAGCATTTCCCTTTCACACTAGTATTGATAGTCTCACAAAACACTTAGGTGAGGCTGGGCAAGACCCTGTCAGACTAGGACTGATGGTCTCACAACAGATCAGGAGATGCTGCGCACGCTTATGCTGAAGTAGGTAGATAAGAGGTCAAAAAAGGGAGCAACAGATAGGGCGAACCGGCGGTGACCGAGCGTGCGGTCTCGAAGTAGGAAGATAAGTCGCTATTGAGTTCCAAAGCGCTAAACAGGTGTCCTTTTCCTGTGGGATCCATAGGATGGGACTAACTCACAGTGGCACAACAGAGATAAAAGGCCGATCAACGGGTAGAATTAGGACTTCAACCTAACTAAAATAGGATTATGATTTTAGCCTAATCAAAGCAGCTACCTAAGACAAGTGCAAATAATCACTATCAAAGCAAACAATTAAACAGTATTTTATTCCAGCTTTATCTTTTCCTTTATTTCCTTTTATACTAGAACTGTTGCTAAGTCTATTATCTTTATCTTGCTTAAAAATACTAGTAATTACTTCCACTCACCAGACTTTTAGTCTGACCCACTCCTCTATTTTCCTCTTTTCCCCCATAGGCCAGCAGAGGCAAGGACAGTAGATTTGGATTTCTTGGAGACCCATTTGCAGAGCTTTTCTTCATGTATTCTTCTTCTTTTTCAATTTTCATTTCATTTGGATTTTAATGTACTGGTACTTCTTGAGGGGGATTATCATTTTTATGTACTCTGATTATATGACTGAGATTGTATTTTCCACGGCACATGTGTATTTGGTTTTTAAGACATACTTGGTTTTTATGACTTATTTTCTGGAGTAATGAAGTTTAATTTTAAATGTTTCCGTTGTTATTATTTATTTGTCTTGTGAATCTTAGTCTCTGTAATGTTTTTAGCTATACCTACAATGCACCAAATCTTTTAGTGTGCCCTTTTTGGGTATACTAAGGGGTGTGGGGTGTTTCACTTGGTATCAAAGCCTAAGGTTATAGGATTCCTAAAAACTTGTTTTAAAAGTAAAGTATTTTTCGAAAGTAACTTATTTTCAAACTATTTTTCAGAAAGAAACTCTTATTATAGAGATAGTTTTCAAGTACAAAAGAGTTTTTATAAAAATCCCCCAAAGTCTAGTTCAATCTTCTTTCGAGCCTAAATTCTCTTTTCTTTGCATAAAATGGTGGATGCCCCTAATCTTCCAGAGGGTGTCCAAGTCCCAGGCTGGTTTCATAGATACCTCCAAGCTACGACACCAGAGGTGCAAGGGCAAGTGCCCGATGCAGTACCAGCGGGTGGAAATCCCATCAATCCACCTACAATAGCCAATTTCTCTAAGTTATGTAAGGACTTCGCTAATCTAGGAGGCAAAACATTTTCTGGTATAGAGGATTTCGTGGAGGCACGAGCTTGTTGAGGAGTACAGAGAGGATATTTGGGCAATTGGGATTGGAGGATCAATAGAGAGTTCAGCTTGCATCTTCGCAGCTGAAAGGAGAAGCTTCTTATTGGTGGGAGATTGTTGAGTTGAAGGGAGAGACATTTGTTGGAATGGATTCCGTGAAAGGTTTGAGAGGAAGTTTTTGTCACAAGTAGAAGAAAGTATGCAGTTGGAAAGGGTCATTAGTTTGAAGCAAGGAAGTCTTTCAGTAAATGAGTATATCAACCAATTTAATGAGTTATTGCGGTTTGGGATGGAGATTGTTAATACACCGCACAAGAAGGCCAAGAAGTTTGCTAAGGGATTGAACCAGCCCCTCCAAGGGTTGGCCTTGACACATGTATCGATGGGAGCTACATATGAGTCACTGGTGGAGATGGCCCTCATGTTTGATACAGCTAAGGAAGGGGAGTCCAAGGAGGTTCCCAAGTCAGAGAATTCTAAGAAGAAGTGGTGGAAGAACAACAAGGACAAGAAGAAAGGAGGAGGACCTCAAAAGCAGATCAAGAAAGGAGAGAAGTGCAATAGCCGTGGACTGGTTGGTCATTATACAAAAGACTGCAAGAAGGATAAAATGAAGGGAAAGTGTTATAGTTGTGGACAGCCCGGTCAAGTTAGTAGATTTTGTCCTCAAAAGACGGGGCAGGGAGCGGGTGCACCTACAGCGTAGGTACAGGGCTTGGATGCAGCACCTTCTAGTAGTGGACTAGATAGAGGTAGGAAAGTCACCGTGGAAGGTTTGATCACTATTTTGGATTTTCCCATTCGGACTCTTTTTGATTCTAGAGCATCACACTCTTTCATTTCTAGTTCCTTGGTTGATTGTTTGCACTTAGATATCTCTTTAGTAGTAGACCCCATGGTTGTTTCAAACCCTATAAGAGGATCGACACATTTATCCATGATTTGTAGGGATTTGAAATTTTTTATCCTAGGCGTAGAGTTTGACTATGACGCTTATGTATTGGGATTTTTAAGGTATGGGATGATTTTGGGGATGGATTGGTTATCCACTTATGGAGCGATATTGGACTGCGAGAGGAGAGTCTTTAGACTAGAGACATGTAGCGGATGGACCCTCGAGGTTTCTTGCGACCCACAAGGGTCAGTTATGTTGAGCTTCCTTTATTCCCTCGATTCATCACCAGTGGAGCTAGACTCAGTTCCAGTCGTTGGAGATTT
This sequence comes from Allium fistulosum, assembly GCA_030737815.1. Classification (NCBI taxonomy): domain Eukaryota; kingdom Viridiplantae; phylum Streptophyta; class Magnoliopsida; order Asparagales; family Amaryllidaceae; genus Allium; species Allium fistulosum. The sequence continues at coordinate 366,801,805 of CM060902.1, read as the reverse complement.
TCCAGACATCTTTGAGGAGGTTCGAGGACTACCCCCTAAGAGAGAGATCGACTTTAGGATCTAACTAAATGACAATGCTAAGCTAGTGGCATTGCCCGTGAGACATATGGCTTCTAGGGAGAGGAAGGAGTTAAGTAAGAAAATTAGTGAGCTATTGGAGAAAGGCTTCATCAGACGGAGCATATCTGAATGGGGAGTGCCAGTCGTCTTCACTACAAATGCGGATGGTTCACTTCGACCTTGCGTAGACTATAGAGAGTTGAACAAGCTCACTAAGAAGAACCGTTACCCACTTCCTAGGATAGAAGATCTTTTCTATCAGTTGGTTGGCTCTTCAGTATTTTCTCAGCTTGATTTAGCTATTGGATTTCATTAGCTTAGGGTTGCTAATGATAGCATTGATAAGACAGCATTTAGGACACCCGATGGATTCTTTGAGTGGTTGGTTATGCCGTTTGGGCTGACCAATGCCCCAGCCTATTTCGTAGACTTGATGAGCCGTGTTTTTTGAGAGGTCCTAATAAGTTTTTAGTAGTATTTGTAGATGACATTTTGGTGTTTTCCAAGAGTATGGAGGAGCATGCTATTCATTTAGAGGAGGTTCTTCGTACACTTCGTGTTCATCAGATGAAGGCTAAATTTTCGAAGTGTCACTTTTGGCGAAGGAAGTGCGTTTCTTAGGGCATGTAGTCTTAAGAGACGGTCTAGCTGTTGATCCTGCTAAGGTAGTAGTAGTACAAGATTGGAAGGCCCCCAAGAACACTACCAAAGTTAGAAGCTTCCTAGGTTTGGCTAGCTATTATAGGAAGTTTATCAGAGATTTCGCTAAGATTTCAGCACCACTTACTCGCCTCACTAAGAAGAATGCGGCATTCGTGTGGGACGTGGACTGTAAGGATTCCTTCACGAGGCTAAAGATGGCCCTTACTAGTGCACCAGTGTTAGTTTTACCTGACGGAGCTAAGCCTTTTACAGTATGCACTGATGCATGTAAGACGGGTCTTGGAGCAGTATTAATGCAAGAAGGGAGGGTAGTATGTTATGGAAGTAGACAGTTGAGGACTCATGAGAAGAACTACCCCATCCATGATTTGGAGTTAACTGCTATTGTTTTCGCGCTCAAGTCTTGGAGACATTATTTTCTACGAGAGAGGTTCGAGCTTTTCACCGACCATAAATCATTGAAGTACCTATTCTCACAAAAGGATTTAAACTTGAGGCAGCAGGGTTGAATGGAGTTTCTAGCATCGTATGACTTTGAGATAGCTTATACACCTGGTAAAGAAAACGTAATTGCGGATGCATTGAGTAGGAAGAGAGCAACACTTAGCCCAATGTTCGTAGATTGGAAAAGCCTAGAGTTTATTTTCACTTTTGATTTTAAGCCCTTTACGAACATTACCCCTGGATTATTAGCAGCACTTGAGGTGAAGCCTACCCTCATAGTTCAGATTGGCTCAAGGCGGCAAGAGGATTCAGAGCTTATGGATATTATAGAGAGGATTAGTAGAGGAGAGGTCTCTAGACATCTCCAACGCTATTCCATTGATAGTAAAGGGTGGATAAGGAGAGATGGAAGACTTTGTGTTCCCCGCACTAGTGATTTGGTAAGTGCAGTTCTAGCTGAGGCACACCATTCACGTATGACTATTCATCCGGGTTGTGATAAGATGTATAGGGAAATGAAGAGAGTATTCTATTGGAGTGGCATGAAGAAGGATGTGGCAGAGTTTGTAGCTAGGTGTCTTGTGTGCCAAAGGGTTAAGGTGGTGTAGCAGAAGCCCGGTGGATTACTTCAGCCATTGGATGTACCCGAATGGAAGTGGGATAATGTTTCGATGGACTTCATATATGGTTTACCCTGATTTAGGAATGGGAATACTATTATTTGGGTGATTGTAGATCGCTTGACTAAGAGTGCCCACTTCATTCCGGTCAATAGTTAGAGGACAACACCTTATTTGGCATCCCTATATGTTCGTGAGATAGTCCAACTTCATGGAGTTCCTTCTATCATAGTGAGCGATAGAGACCCTATTTTTACTAGGAGTTTTGGAGAAGCTTGCAAGAGGCTTTAGGGATGCAGCTTAGATTGAGTATGGCCTATCATCCTCAGACGAATGGCCAAATGGAGAGAGTTGATAGAGTTCTTGAGGATTTGTTGAGGATGTGCATTCTTGATTTTGGCGGAACTTGGGAGGAGCATCTTCCTTAAGTAGAGTTCGCGTATAATAATAGCTTTCAGACTAGCATTAGGATGGCACCTTTTGAAGCTCTTTATGGAAGACCGTGCAAGTCACCTTCATGTTGGTTGGAGTCTACGTAGGGATTGCTACTTGGTCCTGATATGGTTAGGGAGACTTTAGAGAAGATTGATCTGATTAGAAGGAGGATGAAGATGGCCCAAGATAGGTAGAAATCTTATGCAGACAAGCGGAGGAGGGATATTGAGTTTGAGGTAGAAGATTTAGTTTTCATTAAAGTATCCCCGCTAAGGAAGGTGGCGAGGTTTGGATCGAGTGGAAAACTAGCTTCCAGATTCGTAGGACCATTCCCTATTGTAGAAAGAGTAGGGAATATGGCGTATTGAGTAAGGCTACCGGAGAGGCTCACAGGAGTGCATGATGTTTTTCATGTTTCGCACTTGAGAAAGTGCTTACATGACTCAGCAGAGGTTGTGGCGCCTAGTCAACTTGAGGAGGTTGAAGTGGAGAGAGAAGCACCGGTTCGTCATATTCCTACCAAGATCATTGGACGGGACATCAAGAAGCTTAGGAATAAAGAATTCCCCTTGGTAAAGGTGTAGTGGGGAGATGATGTTGAAGACGCTACGTGGGAGGCTGAGGAGAAAATACGTATCTCCTATCCACATCTCTTTGATAGTAAGTTTTTGAATTTCCTATTTCCATCTTTAGTTTTGAATAGGTTCTTTCCTTTATTATCCTTTGGGAGGGTAGATCTTAGAATTTAACCTATGGATGGTAGGATTTGATGTAAACATGTTATTAGAACATGTTATGTATGATGGACGCTAGTGGTTGCAAGTGTTTGCTAGTGGATGCTAATGGACGCATATATATACACTAGGCACTATTATCTCTTAGCGATCGGTCTAACTAGGTCACTAGAGCATATGCATATGGATGTGTGCGTATTTGCATATTTTATTTTTATTTTATTCCATGGTTGCTATAAATGGATGATTATCATATGATTGTTGCATTTGGATGATGATTGTAGCACGCATATAGAATTATCAGTTATCATTAGGAAATTTGCATTCATTTGGATACATGGCACGAACATGATTGCATAAAAAGAGGTCGACTGAATCAGTAGAGCACCTAATCTTTTGCATTAGTTAGGGACATTGACTCTACACTATTTGCATATATATCATAAATTGCATTAGAAAACTTAAGGACAATGGATGTAATGGATGATGGTTGAGTAGATGGTTGTAGAATTTGGATGAAAATATTTATCTCATTCTTCTATCCTTGGAGATTTCGGGGACGAAATCCTTTAAGGAGGGGAGAATGTAACAACCCAAAAGTTAAGCTATAATGATTAATTAACGAATTAATTAAATAATAAAATAAATTTGTGAAATTATCATAATTGGGCCAAGGGAGTTGCACCATTGTGTCCGTGGTAATTTTCTAGTCAATTTCCATATATAGATTGTCAAAATCCGAGCTAAAACGAAGAAGATACGAATTAAACAAGAAAAAGAAGAAGAAAAGAAAAACAAATATAATAATATATATAAGGTCAGGTCGACCCTCCCCTTAGCTAGGTCGACCTAACACATATAAGGGTCGACCTGGGTGTCGACCCGCCTTAATATATGGACGAATTTTCGTCCAGATTAAACTGTGACGTGTTTTGCTATTTCTATTCCATCTTGTGCGTCTGTGCTTCCATCCGACGGTTTCCATCGAGCCTATGACGTGGTTGCACTAGATTTAATCTTCAAATCCAACGGTCTGAGATCCCTAAGTGACACTATAAATAAGACCCTAGGCGTAGCTGTTTTTCTCATTCAGATTTTCTCCTATTCGGGTTCATTGCTAGGGGCTGGACCCTAGAAAAAAAATTCCTAAGGAGAGAATCTTTTCGGAAAAAAAAATTACGCTCTAGAAGAGGATCAAGGAAGACCAAGGATTAGAGCTGAGGACCACAAGTGAGTGTTTAAGTAATTATTTTAGATTTTTAAGTAATTTAAAATAATAGAGTTCTCAATAGTTGTAGTTTTTCTACAATTTTGAGACAGTTTTTATACAAGTTATTTGCGGTTAATTTTTAAAGTCCTTTTCAGTCTATTTTATTCAGCTATTTTTATTTTAGCTATTTTATTCATTTATTTACTGTTATTTACAGTTATTTACACTTTATTTACATCTATTTTCCGTCAGAATTCAGCCTGTAAATGTTAGTTTCTTTTTATTCCTTTTTACACGAATAAAATAATAAAAAGAGGATAATTCGCTAATATGGACTAAAATATAAGAACACTAAATTTACAGAAATTGGATGTAAATAAGAAGAACTGTAATAAAAAGAAGATAGACTGAAATAGGCAAATTTGAGACATTTGCAAGCATGTTTATAACTAGTAGTTATAACTAAAAAGACAGAATAAAAGAGAAATTATAACGTAGGTTATAGTTAAGCAGAAAGAACAGAAAAGGCTTATTTTAAAACTTAGAGTTAAGTTAATAAGCAAATATAGCAGAGATAACAGAAGAGGCTTATTTTAAGACTTAGATTAAGTTAATAAGCAAACAGAGCAGAAATAACAGAAGAAGCTTATTTTAAAACTTACACTAAGTTAATAAGCAAAGATAGAAGTAGGACCCGTACCGGCAGCATTCCCCTTCGGTCAGGAACTAATGGTCTCACAATAGATTAGGTGAGGCTGGGACATGCTTATGCTGAATGAAGTAAGTAGATAAGTGATCAATAAATAGAAACTCAAATCAGGGGTTTTGGGCAAGGGGCGCAACTAGATTTTGTTTGTTAGGGCCCGTACCGGCAGCATTCCCCTTTCAGACTAGGACTGATAGTCTCACAAAACACTTAGGTGAGGCTGGACATGACCCTGTCAGACTAGGATTGATGGTCTCACAACAGATCAGGTGAGGCCGGGTACGCTTATGCTGAAGTAGGTAGATAAGAGGTCAAAAGAGGGAGCAACAGATAGTGCGAACCGACGGTGACCGAGCGTGCAGTCTCAAAGTAGGGAGATAAGTCGCTTTTGAGTTCCAAAGCGCTAAATAGGTGTCTTTTTGCTGTGGCACCCATAGAATGGGACTAGCTCATAGTGGCACAACAAAGATAGAAGGCCGATCAACGGGTAGAATTAGGACTTCAGCCTAACTAAAATAGGATTAGGATTTCAGCCTAATCAAAGCAGCTATCTAAGACAAGTGCAAACAATCACTATCAAAGAAAACAGTTTAACAGTATTTTATTCCAGCTTTATCTTTTCCTTTATTTCCTTTTATATTAGAACTGTTGCTAAGTCTATTATCTTTATCTTGCTTAAAAATACTAGCAATTACTTCCACTCACCAGACTTTTAGTCTGACCCACTCCTCTATTTTCCCCTTTTCCCCCATAGGCCAGCAGAGGCAAGGACAGTAAATTTGGATTTCTTGGAGACCCATTTGCAAAGCTTTTGTTTATGTATTCTTCTTCTTTTTCAGTTTTCATTTCATTTGGATTTCGATGTACTGGTACTTCTTGAGAGGGATGGTCATTTTTATGTACTCTGATGATGTGACTGAGATTGTATTTTCCGCGAGACATGTGTATTTTGTTTTAAGACTTACTTTGTTTTTATGACTTATTTTATGGAGTAATGAAGTTTAATTTTAATTGTTTCCGCTGTTATTATTTATTTGTCTTGTGAATCTTTGTCTCTGTAAAGTTTTTAGCTGTACCTACAACGCACCGCATCTTTTAGTATGCCCTTTTTGGGTGTACTAAGGGGCGTGGGGTGGTTCAATTTAATTATTAAAAATATAATTTAAATATTTAAAATTAATTAAATATTCACATATCAAAGTGGTAAAATTCCGGGTCATTACATTTTATGAGTGCAAAATGAAAATGAATGAGAGAGGGAGGGCTTAATGGAGCCCTATTCCTAATTTGCCCCACTCATTTATTCCCATCTATATTAAGTTTTATAATAAGATTATTAGCCGATTAGTTAAGGTCTGACCCAATTATTTATCAAATCTCATCCTCCTTATCCCACTACATTATTCTGTTTATTCTATCCTATTAAATCTCATTAATAATGTTAAACTAAAATTAGAGGTGTTACACATTCCTTTTTTCAAGCGCGTAGGAAATGTTGAGGTCATAGGATGTCAAGAACTCCAATCACCTTTATTACCTTAGATTAAGGTCCTTTTGAGAGAAAAGGCACTCCAATGACTTTTACTCGGTGAATAACCTGAACATTTCTCCAAATAAATAATGTCTTAGACCCTTCAATGCTAATATGATCATTGGTAATCCAAACCATGAGTTGGATATCTCTTCTAACGCGGTTTCAATTGTCTGCTTACATAAGCAACAACCTTACCTCTTTACTCAATACTGCTCTGACTCCCTTATCACATGCATTAGTGTAAACTATAAATTCCTCATTCCCATATGGTATGACCAACACCAGTGGACTCGTCAAACACTTCTTTAACTTAACGAATGCATGCTCACAAATCACATCCCATACAATAGTCTGGTTCTCTTGATGAGTTGGTGGTGAAGCTATCTTAAAAAATTCCTTAATGGACTATTTATAATAACCTGCTAATTCAAGAAATTTTGTAACGTTAACATCATTTTTAGGTTTCTTCAGTTCTTTATGATTCAAGCGTTGCAAGGTCGATGGCAATGCTTTGTTATGAAATCACACATCCTAAGAATAACACCTCTTTCCTCTAAAAGTGATATTTCGAGAATTTGGCTTTTAGTTTATGTTTCCTTGGTGTATCAACCATTTCCCCCATTTTGTTCCTCTTCACTTCGAAAATAAAATAGAATATCATCAATGAACACAGGCATGAATTTAATCAGTTTATTCTGAAAGACTCTCTTCATCAGGTCATGAAGTATGTCGATGCACTTGTTAGCTCGGACGACCTAAAAAACCTTTCATCAAATCCCAATAATGTATGAAAGGCAGTTATCGACAAACCATCCTTCGCAATTCTCAATTCATGGACCTCATCGTTAGATCCAACTAAAAAAAATACCTTTTTAATGCTGAGCTTATCGACCAAGTCATTGATGCATACCGGAGGATATTGTTCCTCTTTATCACTTTATTCATCTCATGGTACTCAACACGTAGCCTCAAAAAACATTTTGTCATGGTAAAAATACTACATATGCTATCTATTTCGATGTACTTCTTGGTATAAACCCTTTAGTCAATAACTCATTGGTTTGCACCTCTAATTACCACTGTTCTTTAGGTGTCATACTCTTACTAGGTAAGCCTATTCGCCACACATTCTTCTCAAGGTCGATGCAAAACTCAATTTATTGTTGTGGAGGTAAACTTGGAACCTCCTAAAACATCAGGGTATTCTCTCATAATAGGTAATGATGACAACTCACTCTACAGGATATTAAGCAAATATAATTAACTAGTCATCCTTGGACTCTCATGCTCATAATGTAGCTCTAACTTCCACCCACTCTCATCATTTAACAAAGTCACCATTTGCCTCTTACAATCAAGCACTAAGCTATTTTTTTAAGCCAATCCATATCAAATATAATCCTGAATGCTATAAACGCAAGTACAAATAAATCGCACACAAATAGGAAAACTTGACTCGATAACTTAACATCATAACAAAGAATATAAATTAGATGAATCTCCAATAGGATTCAACACTATGAGAGGTATTTCAGTTATCTTTGGTTTAAGTTTAGTTTAGCACTATTATCCAGTATTTTAACCCAACTATATTAAACTGATTGCACTAGTCAGATTCGACTACCATCGAGGTCGATGACTCCATAGTGGTGATTGTGGGGCCCGGGAATCAAGTAGAAATGGTAATAAAAAGTCAGGGATTGAATGGAATTGATAGATGTGCAACGTAAAATGTTAGAAGTATGGAATATGGTTCAATGCATAAGAAGGATCGGCGCAGATTGGCTCCAACAAGAGGGATTGGCATACATCAAAGTATAAGAGCATTATTGTAGAAAACAATCAATATCTCAAGATCTACCAGTCCAATCATTATAAAATTTAAGGAGGAAGATAGGAGGACCCTAGGGAACCCACCCTAGGGATCGCACATCAAAAGGAGAAGTTTGGTGGGATCAGTATACATCCCTTGGGAGGGATCGGCAGAAGGCAGCATGCTACTCATGTTGAATCAAAGATCAAGAAACAACTTGAATGTTAATGATTCAAATAATATGAAAATTGGAGCATAAACATATTTTTGCATAAGGACTGGTAGATCCCTCCTCTTTGGGAATTGGGACCAGTGATCCCTCTAGTGGGCCCATATGGTTTAGAAGGTCCTTTACCCAAGATTTCAGAGAGATACTTGGTCGGCTTCATCTATAAATACTGGCCTGATGGGTCATTCTGAGGATCGATCTTTACGCTGCTTGTTACTCTAGACTCCATTGTAATTAACTACTTGCTATTTTCTACCGCTGTAATCAGATTTATAAGTGATTAATAAAGGATAACCTTCAAAGTGGACGAAGGCATACAATGTCGAACCACTATAAATTTCTGTATCTTTGATTATACCTTATTCTCTATTGCTTACTAATTCAGATATCAGTGTAATTTTGTTTTCTTCATTTACTTCCCCACAAAAACTATTCTTGGATGTTTGTGACCAATTTAGTTGCAAATAGCAACCAAGTCACTGGATATAAAGGAGTGGAAGGATCATGTATCAAATATTAGTCTAACGAGCATGTCATAAGCTAAAAATTTCCTTCTATAATGATGCTCTTAGCCTTCTCTTTTGCTGACAAAAAGGCTGACAAACTTGGAACTCGTCTTTGCACATGTCTTCACATCTTGTCCAACCTTAGCAAATGTTGGGAAATTTTGTCTATGGTGCTCTAGTTGGTTGCAGCGAGAGCATCTTATTGACATTATCTTTTGAACAATGTCCCTTTTCATGGAATTTATGGAAGCGTATCCAAGCTTACCCATTCTTTCAGCGTCCCTGTTTTGGAATATTCTCTGCCCACCATTACCATTTCCCTAGAAATTTCTTTTTTCACAATCTCGCTGCAGCTAATATATTGATATGTTAGTCGTCTCATTGCCAATTCATCTTGCATCCCGTTAATTGTCTGAAGTTTTTTCGTCACTTTCATAACCAAACCTTGCTTAAAATTGAACCACTTATCACCAGCTATTTAGTCTTCACTTAGTTTTAAAATCACCTAATTGTAAAATAATCAAAAAGAAAATTTACCAAGTGTACCACAATGCTCATCTGACCAATCATAAAAATAATCGACAAGTCCCCCGTCGAACCATTCCAAAATTAGTTGCCTCCATACTGGGATTGATATACATCTCGCTTAAGTGATACTAAGCATTAGTGTGATTCGTTTTTTTAGTGTATATCTGGTTTCCATCTCCACTCCAAAAATGGGGCTACATTTGGCTTTCACATCGGCCACCCGAGTACTTCAATAATAAATTTTAACTTTAGCATGCTCAACTTTACGTCTTTTCCCCTTAGGTTGGAAAATGTTTTTGCAAAGTCAGCCCATGGATCTTGGATTTTCCCACTACAACCGCCTATAAATCCATCCTTTGGTATAAGGTTGGGTGTTCTGTATCACCTTCCTTATATATTGGTTGAACACCACTTGCATGCTCCCAGCTTCAGTAACTCCATATGTCCTAATAATTTCTCTTTAGCTACAACATTTGATGTTGCATATGCATTTATAATCCTTAGTTCATTCTTAGTAGCTCAATAAAAATGATTGTCCTTTACTACATAAGAAATAATATATATGGTTGTGTGTATGTATAAAGTGCTGTTATATATATATATATATAGTTTTGAAAATCACAAAATAACAAGTATGTTCTCTCATATAATATTTAACCCACTCTAGGGTGTCACTTACCTTATCTATAATTGGTTAAACTCTTCCAAAGGCTCGTGTATTTGCTAAAACTAAGCTTTAATGCTAATGAAATGCCCATCCATGTATGGTTATTATAAATGTGCCTCTTGCACTTTTAAGAACAAGTCCCATAGTAGATCCGTATTGAAATTTGATTAATAATAAAATAACATGACCTAGATATAACAATGCATAAATAAAATAAAATAGAACATAAATATAAAATAGTGGTCACAACAATATGATCAAAATGGAGTAAGTTGACCCAAAATATGGATCAACACCCTTGTTTGAGTTTGAAAGCAACAACCTTGTTCTGACAGAGCAATATTATAGATAATAGGTATAGAAAAAGAACAGTAAAAGAAAGAAGGCGGGGAATTTTTATAGTGGTTCGGTTGTTAATGAATTCTAAATCCACTTTATAGTTTTATTATGACCGATTGCTGTTACAATAAGTGTTTGATTACAAAGCCTTTGATCATCCTTAGCTAGATTGAATCCCCAGAGTTGGAATCCATTGGAGAATCACAGTGAATCCCCTTGGAGATTGTTGTGAGGGAGGTAAAGAGTGCAGAAAGTTTCCTGTAGAGCTTCAGCCACTAGTTCGGAGAAGATCCCATTTATGTTGCAAGCAGGTTGGTATTTATAGAGATTGGAGGGCCACTGGACCAAACATGCTTGTTAATTACTTGCAGATGGATAGATAACGACACAGAGGAGTTTAGCTCGTGATCCGAGCCAAAACCATGGATAGCTAACGATCCATGGTCTATGGTCACTAACGACCCATTGACTTGGCTCGCTCGCGAGCTAACCACTTAGCTGCTTTCATTCCATACTCCATTATGCAAGGTTGCAAGCATCAGGGCATTACATAGATCGCTAGCGATCCATACACTTGGCTTATTTTCCATCTCTGTCTTCAAGGCTCCTTGTCCCTTGTTTCTATCTGTGGGCCATTTCATTGCATGGATCGCTGGCGATCCAAGGACTTGGACCACTTTTGGAGCTTAAGGTGTGGAATGCTTTCATGGCCTTGTTTCAATGTTATTCATGTAGTCTCATTGCATGTTGTTCAATTCTGATGACTATCTACTAGCTGGTTATGCTTAGCCGTTGATTGGACTGGATAGACGCTGGTTTCTTGGTTTAGTCAAATTGAGTCGTCGCTTTAGTAATATGGCTTGGCTCTTGTTAACTTCTTGTTTTAGCCTTTTTTGTTAAATTCTAAGCCATTCTGATGTCATAAAATTGTTCTGTTTTCTAGTAGGTCTTACTGGGTTAAAAACCCGGAAAACATTTGACCCTAGTGTACGTCTTTGTTATAAACAATGCGTGCTCTGGAAGTTATCGCTTTCAACATCTGTTCGTCGAATTCCAAGTGATTGCATTATAATTTTACGGATACGTGGCAGGACATGCTGTTGATTGCCTAGCTCTGGTCTTGACTGTATTGGTTGTCGTAATGTATTGCTTATCGTAACGGATCATATTTCTTCTTATAGCTTCCCGGTGTGCTTCGTAACGATGAATAGGTGTCGGAGTCGAGTTCGAGAAAAAGTCCTCCAACCTTATGGGACACTGGCGATCCATGTACGATGGATCGCTAGTGACCCGACCACTTGAAAATTTTGGCCTCGAAAAGATGGATCGCAGGCGACCCAATGACTTAGCAATTTTTTGCTTTGTTCGTCCATTTGTCTACATATACCTACTCGGGCCGACCTAGCCACTCATTCGAGCCGACCTAATTTCTTACTCGAGCCGATCTACTTCATGCGATCCGAGCCTCCTTGCGATCTAGTTCCTATTGCTTCCAGTGATCGATCCTTTCTCTTAGCCGTGATCCTTTCCAGTGATTGGCCTAGTGTATCTTAGATCGTTTCTCGTCGAAACCCTAGCTCACCTCTGCCCTAAATCGCTGCCGATCCAACCATTTTGTCGCCACTGACTGTTGGAGCCTCGCTAATTCTAAGTCTTTGACCATCCCTGTGTCCTAGAGTTTAATCAAAGGTGGGTTTGCTAATTAGTTTGCTAATTACAGTGTTCGTGTAACGATTTGATGGTGAGTTTGCATTTGCAATATTGGCCGCGAGAAGTTTGAGCTGATTTTGGTTTAATGGAGGAAGATAGTAAATCGAGTCTTGAGTTTTTTCCCAGAGCAACATTCGGGCTTTGGCACAATGCTTAATGCGTTTTTCTATCTTCGTCCATTAGACCAGAATTGACTTGTGCTCAATTTCATAGTTGTTACTGCATGACACATTACTAATCGATTTCGATTCTTCCAGAGGATTTAGATTTTACTTGCTTGCTTTTCGCATGCTCGTTGTCCCTATAATGAAAAGAATCTTCCACGTCGCTTCGGACAATGGATCCGTTATCGATCGTTGATCGATAGTGGGTAAGTGTAGAGAAAGTAAAAATGAAAAAAAATAAAGTGATGCGGGAAGTCCTTTTCTTCTTCCGCTACGAGCGAACTTTCTACATGGGATAGAGCGTTTGTAGTATTTCAAGTACCGAGTTTATCCCATATAGACAACACACCGCACTTTCCCCAGTTCATGCTTGAAATTCGATGTGCCAATTATGAATTAATGTCTCTTCGAAATTCAAGTTTGGTAGGAGAAACTAATATTTTAGGATAGAATTACTGACCGTTTTGGATGCGAGTTCTATTGTTTAGAATAAAGCAGCCATTCTCGCATCGTAAGTCAAGCGGAGGAAGCCCGGGACTTTCCGCAGCTGAGTCATCGTCCGTCGGTCTTTCTCCTACCATTTCATAGGTGGAATATGGTCAGTTGGTCCTGGTCAAGCTGGTCGTGGATCGAACACCTGCTAATTTTATAGTTCTACACAATCCACCGGAGAGGGCTTCTTTGGTAGTTTCTGCTAAAGTTTTTCACAACATCTGCACGCAACATGGTATACCGAAGGAGGACATACGCTTGCAGGAGAAGAACGAGTTCACTCACATGCCTCCTCCGGGTATACCGCTTGCCACCAGTATATGTGCTTGAATGGAGTCAGGCATCCCTTTAATGACTTCCTATGCGAGACTCTTTCCAACTTAGGCATTGCCTCGTTTCAACTTTACCCCAACGGCTATGCTATCTTGACTTGCCTACATGTTCTTTTCATGCGAACGTTCAACCGTGCTCCAAATTTTGATGAGCTGCGGTACTTTTTGTCGTCTAAGAGAAGAGATGATTGTCCATCCTTGATTGTGATTGAACCCAAAGAAACCGAAAAATCATTCTGCGTCTGCAGAGCAACTTGTCGCAATTCAAGATGCAATAATTCTTCGTTAGATGCCCCGAGGGGTTCAATCGTCTGTGGACGACCGAGGATAAGTTGCTTTTCATACTTATCAAGCTTCAACGTGTTGTTATGGATTTTCTAATGAACCATACACTTCTTGCAGCTATTCCAAGGCCGAACAGGGATGTAACCTTTGATGAAGTCTTTCGGACCCTAAAGTCCATTGATGCCGAGGAGAGGTCCGTTAAAGTGTTACTGACCGATGAGAACTTGCATCGATATGGATTACTGGCTCTGGCTAGATCCGCTGTGCAAATTGAAGTTCCCTCTTCTGCCCGATCTAGGATTCGTACGAGATCTACTTCTTCCCGTAGTTCCAAAGAAGGCGCCTCCCAAGAGAGAGAAAACCTATCCGGAGGATCAATAGAGGTGGGCCGCGAAGGAGGAGACGCTACTGTGACTGGATTTAGCGGCTCGGTTAGAATGCCCCCGATTCCGGAGGAAGGAGAAGAAGAGTTCAAGCAACGGGAAGGCAAAGCCGCATTGGACTCGGAAAAGGAAGAGGGGGAGTTTGACAGTAGTAGCGATAAGTCTACTGCCAGTGGTGACCTTTACGCAGAATCCAACGACGAGGACTCAGAATTGTGCGATAAGACCCCGGTCATGGGTCCCGTCCTTCCGAGCTTACCTCCTTCAGATGCGATTGGCAAAGATAATGCCCCTAAGACAGAGAGCATTAGGATGCCCTGAATAAAGATATTGGCGCAGAGTTCAGGGATTTGAGTGATGTCTATATCGATTTTGATGCGATTATGGGGGAAGACTTTAAATTTGAGGAGGTGCCCCCTCCTTTGGGCGGTACTGCGCCCGAAGTTTGTCCAATCTTGCCTACGACGACCGCCCAATCTGGTTCGTGATGACTCTTTAGGTCTTTCCCAGAAATACACTATACATTTATTAGGATTGCACTACTTTCCCACTTTCTTTCTGTGCCTATTGTTCGTTTCTAAAATCTTTTATTTAAACTTTGTGCTATGTACGACGAAAGGACGCGTCCTTTACAATGACTTCGAAGAATTCACTGACTCGCAGTGGTACTCCAAGCATACCTCCGGTCGTTATCAATCTTGCGAAATAGAGGAAAATATAGGAGGAGGAAAGAACTAGAGGCCGAAGTCTGCTGTCAAGAAGAAAGAGATCGAGGCCGATCGTACAAAGGTGAGTATGAGAAGAGGAGAACTTTTGAGGAAAGGGAGGAGCCATCGAAAAGGTCAAAATTTGAGCATTGTCCCCATTCTTCAGGGCTTGCCACAACACACTATTCAGCGGGCCAAGAAATTCCCATTACTTCTGCCCCCGTTCCACCTTCAACTCACATCCTGCCATCTTCTATTGTTACTTCCCCCCGGAGCTTCACATGCCCACCAGAGACCTGCCTATATTCTTCCTTCAAGCCCCCTAAGCTTGAGGCAACGCTTCCCGGATGGTTCTTGAAGGGGGTTAAATTTGACTATGACTTGCACCCGGTTCGCAAGGATTCATACATGCCCCACCTTCAACCTATTTAGAGTGACTTGGATCAGGATGAAGAATGGTAGGGACTGTGTAAACAGAAGGCAGACACAAATCGTAATAACTACCAAGAGATCCTTTCTTTTGATTCGGAGAAGGACGATTTTGAAAGAGCGCTATCAGAACGTGACGCTAAAATTAAATTGCTGGAGGAAGAAAAGGCAACGACACTGCAAGAGGGCAAGAAGAGCATCGACTTGCTTAAGGAAGTAAAAGAGGCCCATGCCAGGATGAGATTGTCTACAGAGACGAGATAAAGAAGGTTCACACTGAAGAGGCAAAATTAAAAAAAGATGTGGCCGCTTGCAACGCAACGATCGAGGCTTAAAGGAAAACCATTGCAGATCATGACCTCATCGTCGAAGGGCACAACATAACTATTTCTGACCAAGCCGAGACAATTACGAGGCTACAGGCTTAGGTCACGCAGCTCGGTGCCAATAAGTCGACCGTTGAAGTTGAGAAAGCCACCATGAGAGTAGATTATATAGAACTCCAAATTGCTTTGAAAGAAAAATGGAGAAGCTAGACGTGACCATTCTGAATTTTTATGTTAACTCCCTGTTGCACAAAGGGAGTCCCAACTACCTGGGCCCAAAGTTCCCATGCACTCTTGCTTTGGTATGGGAAGAAGTCTTGTCCCGCTTTTCTGATAGTGGTGATGTTTACACCGAGCGGGAGTTGGAGGATGCTTATCATAATAAAGAGTCAAAGAAAGCATTGCTCGAGGGCTGGAAAATTTTGTGAGCCGAGAGAGAGAAAGAGACCACCGATGCTGCCTTGACGACTACCGCCGAAGCGCTCACTAAGCCTCTTATTTCTGATGTGGGCGAATCATCAGGGCAGCTCCATGACCTTCCAGTAAGTTCAGAGCTTGAGATTCTTCCTCAAGTAGTGGAGAAATCGAAAGAAGGCGAAGGTGGTGAGTTTGAAGTCGCTATTCTCGACCATTCCTCCGGTGTAGGTAATGTTCTTGCTTCCTCCGAATTCGAGAGCTTCCAACTTACATCGCAAGAGCAGTAAGAATTTAATGCTTTCGTTTTTTATCTTATAGGTCCATCTACCTTTATCATTGATGTGCCAGCTTCTTTGGCGTCCGGACCCACCGCCATTTCCACATCCTCCGTCGTTGTTTCCGTTCCTGTTCCAGTTTCAAGGTCCGCGTCTGGCCCGCAGCAGGGGCCGGAGACCGAATAGATAGCCGCGCTTCATGGCCTAGACGACCCTACCGTGTCTTTGGAAGGCGACATAACAGCGACAAAGGCAAAAGAGAAAGAAACTTAGATGGAGCAGCCCCAAAAGACTGCGAAGGAAGAGGAGGACATTGCCACTGAGGTGTTCGTTGATATTACCGATAGTGATACTACTCCTGAAACGAAGCAGAAGCTGCCAACAAAGGGAGGTAAGGGGAGCGGTGGAAGGAAGCATTGAGGAGCTTGTGCGAAGACTGATTCGATTTTTGGTTCCTTTTGAGTCATTTTGTTTAAGAGCGGAGTTTGCACTTAATGTTTTTTCTGTGGGGTCTGTATTTTCTTTTTTTGGCCGGGGTTGTGTGGGTACGGCCCCTACATTTTGACCCTGTGTAAATAATATTATAAGCGATATATTGATATTTTGACTGTATTCTCATCTGTTTGCTCATATATGTTATGTGCACTTGTGCTTGTTTTATTTTATACTTATTTAGTTTTGTGATTACTGCCAAAATCCTTCGTTTGAAGTAACCGAACTCAAAAATTAACAGGACTTAAAAATTCTTTATTGCAGTGATAGAACTTGTGAACTTATTATTTTCACGTGTTTTTATTCAAGTACTGATGTATACCCGCAAATTCACAGGGTTGTTTTCTTCAAACAATTTTCACATGACTGTTAACTTGGGGCTTAGATAATTTTCATATTAAACTCGAAATTTGGCTAAGTCATAATTTGATTTTCCTTTTCACAGAAGTCTTTCAATTTTAGCATGTAATCCGAGTTTCTTGTAATATTTCGGCAAGTATCCAATATGCGTGTTTGAGAGGTGCACATTGCATGGGTTAACTGAGGGTAGTTTTGATCATTAAGTGTCCTTAGTTTAAACTTTTCTGTTGGTTTGTAGCATTCCAATTTAGTTGGAGTTTTGCTCATTATTCTTGATTGTAGAAGTAGTTGGCGTTGGTTATGAGATGCGTGGTTTTTGGGATCGATATGGTCCATATGTTTGGAATGGTTTTAGTGCCCCCTGATGCGCCTATCTTTGGGCAACATGAGGGAGCATGATTTTTTATACTGCCGGTGTTGCCTATCTTCGAGCGACGCGAGGAGTTATTATTGTGGTGCTCCTTGGCATTGGCTATCTCCGGGCAACGCGAGGGGTTAGTTTTTGGTCCTCCTTGGCGTTGTCTATCTCCGGGCAACGTGAGGAGTTAGCTTTTTGGTGCTCCGCGGCGTTGCCTATCTCCGGGCAACGTGAGGAGTTAGTTTTTGGTGCTCCTCGGCGTTGCCTATCTCCGGGCAACGCGAGGAGTTCATTTTTTTGTCCTCCTGGGCGTCGCCTATCTTCGGGCAACGCGAGGCGTTAGTTTTTAGTGCTCCTTGGCGTTTTCTATCTCCGACCAACACTAGGAGTTATTTTTTTGATGCTCCTCGGCATTGCCTCTCTACGGGCAACGCGAGGAGTTAGTTTTTTGGTGCTCCTCGATGTTGCCTATCTCCGGGCAACGCAAGGACCGTATGTTTTGGGCCTTCCCAATGTTGCCGGAGCAACACTGGTTTTAGAAGGCAAGGATCGGGTTCCACCGATCCAACAGTTTGAGTCGGTTTGCTTCCGTTGACCCGGCAGGTATTTATTATGGACACAATTTTGTCGATTTGAAAGAGCGAATCAAATTTTATTAAGGAAAGCAGGGCAGATTCTTTGCCTATTTCCAATGCCCCCGGCATTTCCGGGATGGCTTATTTGCTGAAAAATAGAGAATACATAAAGTTGTTTTCAAATGAAGTAACGGCGGAGTGATTCGCTATTCCAGACTCTAGGATTTTGAATTCCGTCGACGGTTGCTAGCTTGAAAGTCTGGTCTCTAAGCTTTTGATTTATGATGTACGGTCCTTCCCAGTTTGGTCCGAAGGTCCCCGGAACGAGGTAAACTCGCTTGAGCATAAGATCTCCCACCTCAAAGGTTTGGTTGTGGACTTTGGAGTTTAAGTACCATGCTACCTGTTTTTATTGGGCAGGGGTTCTCAACTCAGCTTCATCTCTTTTTTCTTCATTATATCTAGCGATTCGAGTAGGAGCTGCTCATTTTGGTTTTGGTTGAAATTTTTCCTTCGGTGTTAGGGTCTTCTAACTCAACAGGTATCATTGCTTCTGAACCATATGCCAGAGTGAATGGAGTGTGATCGGTTGCCGCTTTGTGGGTGGTTCGGTAAGCCCATAGTGCAAGGGGATGTTCATTGACCCAGTTTCCTTTGCTTTAGTTAGTCACTTCTTGATGGTAGATTTAATGATCTTGTTTATTTCTTCCACTTGCCCGTTTGCCTACGGATGAGCTACTATTGAGAAGCTCTTTTCAATCCAAAAGCGTTTGCAAAAGCCCTTAAACTAAATGCTTTCGAGTTGGGTTCCGTTGTCAGTGATGATTTTTAAGGCACACCAAACCTACAAGTGATGTTTTTAGTAACAAAACTAATGAATTTCTTTGTGGTTATTGTGGCCAGCGGTTCCGCTTCAGCCCATTTTGTGAAATAATATACAGCAACTATAGCATATTTGGCTCCTCCTTTTGTTATCGGTGAGACGCCAATCAAGTCTATCCCCCATATTGCGAATGTCCACGGGCTGACCATCTACGTTAACTCTATTGATAGAGTTCTTTTAACTTTTCCAGAATCTCTGACAGCGAACACATCGCCTGGCGTAATCTGCAGCGTCACGATTTATTGTTTTCCAGAAGTATCCGTGTTAAGGACTTTCTTTACAAGGATTTGCCCCTAGTATGGTCTCCGCATTCTCCTTCATGCACTTCCTTTAGGATTCGTCTGGCTTCGTCGTCGGACACATACCTAAGGAGGGCAGTCGAGCACCTTCTTTGATAGAGTATTCCATCTTGTATCATGAATCAGGGTGCTTTTTGGAGAAGCTTCTTTCATTGATTTCGGTCAGTTGGAAGAGTCCCTGCGAGTAAATATTCTTTTATCAGTGTTATCCACGTTTCTGGTTCGACGGTGATTTCGAGAATCCAATCAACATCCATTTCGTCTATGCTTGGGTTGGTTACAGTTTCAACTGGGACTAGTCCCAACGACTAAGCTTCTCCAGAACTGCCAGTTTAGCCAAATAATCTCCCTTGGCGTTTTGCTCCCGCGGAATGTGAGTTATAGTGTAGTGTTCGATGTCGCTAAGCAGTTCTTGTACTTTGAACAGCTACGGGGCCAGATTCTCCCCCTGATCCTGTTATTCCCCCTTTACTTGACAGACAACCACCTGGGAGTCGTTGTATATGTAAATAAATTTTATCTTGAGTTCTCTTACAACTTTCAGTCCTGCGATCAATGCTTCGCATTCCTCTTTGTTATTTGTGGTAGGGAATTCCAAGCGCAAAGCATAGCTAATGGTTCGCCTTTCGAGGGTTTCGAGCACTACTCCTGCCCCCGAATAGAGGTTGTTGGATGCGCCATTGACAAAGAGCTTCCATCGAGTCTCCCCATCCGGTGGTGTTTCTTCTTCGTCGTCCCACACGGTAAACTCGGCAATGAAGTCTGCTAATGCCTGCCTATTGATGGCTTTCCTTGGGTAGTATGTGATATCATATTGACTCGACTCTATATTCCACTTGAGTAGTCGCTCAAAAGTTTCTGGTCGGTATAACACTTGCTTCAAGGGCTGGTCAGTCAACACTTTAATTGGATGGGCCTGAAAGTACGGCCGTAACTTCCTAGATGCGATCAAGAGGCAATATGCTGGCTTTTCCAGTTTTGGATAGTTTTTCTCTACTCTAGTAAACTGCTTGCTAATGTAATACATGGGCCGCTAGATTTTTTCTTCTTCACGCACCAGAGCAACGCTCAGTGCATGGGGTGAGATAGCTGTGTAAATGAACAAGTCTTCTCCATCCACGGGTTTTGATAGGATTGGGGGAGCCTCCATGTGTCGTAGCAATTCTTTGAACGCTTCTTAACAAGCTTCACTCCATTCGAAGTTCTTCTTTCCTTTCTTTAGTGCATCGAATAATGGTATACACTTGTCAATAGCTTTCAAGATAAATCGACTTAGCGCTGCAACTTTTCCATTTAAACTTTGCAGTTCCTTCTTATTCTTTGGGGCTTGGACTTATCGTAGTGCCGTGATTTGTTTAGGATTTGCTTCGATGCCCCTGGCACTTACGATGAACCCTAGGAATTTTCCGAAGGCCACTCTGAAGTGACACTTGAGTGGATTGAGCTTCATCCCATACTTTCGAGTATTTCGAACATTTCAGCGAGGTCGTCCAGGTGGTTAACAGCTGCCCGTGATTCGACTAACATGTTGTCTACATAAACCTCCATCGTTTTCCCGATCTGTTGCTTGAACATGGTATTTACCAACCTTTGATAAGTTGCCCCTGCGTTCTTCAAACCAAATGGCATTACTCTGTAGTAGTAAAGGCCTAGGTCGATGATGAAGCTGGAATTTTCTTGATCGGGTTCGTGCATCAGGATTTGGTTGTACCCAGAGTATGTGTCCATGAATGATAACAGCTCATGCCCTGTCGTTCTATCCACAAGTTGGTCTATTCCAGGGAGAGGGAAGCTGTCTTTTGGGCAAGCCTTGTTTAAATCTGAGTAGTCGATACAGGTTCCTCACTTCCTGTTGGACTTTTTGACTAAGACCGGATTAGATACCCACTCTGGGTAGGTTGCATCACGGATAAAACTGTTGGCCATTAACTTGTCCACTCTTCTCTTAGCACCTGGATCGTTCGGGACCTAGGCCGCGCCTTTTTTGCTTTACCTGTGTGAACCCTTGGGGTCAATGTTGAGTGCGTGACATGAGATTTCTGGAGACACTCCACACATATTGGAATGCGTCCATGCGAACACATCCAAGTTTGCGCAAAGAAATTTAGTTAGCTCCATACACATCCTGTTTCTAAGATGCGAATCGATTTTCAAAACTTTAGTTGGGTCGTCCATGTCGACTGGGATGGACACCGTCAATTCTGCCGGCGCCGCTCGTTCCTCCCTTGAGCTCTTCTTCCTAGGGTCCAAAGCCTTGTCGAATCGGCTATGGTCCCCAAGCCAGGGCCAACTCTATAGTTGCTATTCGAAGGGCTCACGGACATGGAGTGTTCTCCCTACTTCCTTTCCCTTTTCTTTTCATTTGGATTCGCATAACTCTGCAATGTAACATTCTCTGGCAGCGCACTGATCTCCTTTCACCATTACGATTCCATTTTGCAGTAGGGAACTTCATGGTCAGACACCACTGAGCTAGAGCTATTTTGAAATTTGCTAGAGTAGGTTGCCCCAAGAAAGCGTTATATGCTGACATTTCATCCACGGTTACAAAAGTTTGAATGAGGGTGACTCTTTGATCGCCCTCTCCGAGCTCCACTGGCAGGTCAATTGTTCCCACAGGCTACTTGGGTTCGCCAGTGAACCCTTGGATCTTGGTTTGGCATGCGGACACGCTTTTCATGCGGATTTTCATCTGGTCAAAACTGCGTTTGAAAAGTATGTTAACATAACTGCCACTATCGACCAACACTCATCGGACTACGGTCGGTCTGATTCCTTCTGTTACTACCATCGGATCGAGAGTTGGAACTTCGACTCCTTCGGTGTCCCAATTGTGGAACACTATATCCTCACTCAGAACCTTGTGCAGCTTGACTAGAGTTTCATCATCTATTGTGAGATATGAGTCTTTCAGAGCATGTTTCAACGAGCTTGCGTACCATTCCATTTCCCCCCAACTCCTTTGTGCGAGGTGTGGTCCCCCAGATATTGTTCCGATAATTAGCCTCTGGTTGGTTCATTTCGACCCTTCGTTACTAGTTCCAACTTGATTTCTTTGTTCTATAGTAGGCTGAGGGACCGCATGTTGATTGGGTTTCTATGGCTTTTCCACATACTACTGAAGCTTATTATCTCGGATCAACCCTTCAATGAGGTCCTTTAGGTTGCAGCATTCATTTGTATTATGGCCATGTGCCTCATGGAAGTGACATAATTTCCCAGAGCACTTCTGCTGCTTAGTTGCCTCTTTCCCGGGGGTTTCTTGTATTCTTTGGTTTTCTATATGGCAAGATAAATTTTTTTCGGAGTGTCATTTAGAGGGATGTACTCTTTTTGTCTGAACTCCTTAAATCTTTTGTTGCTTCCATTGCTATTTCTTCTATTAGAGTTTTGATTTCTCCTCTTTTGATTCCCGTCTTTTCCTGCGGCTCCTTGAGCAGTACCAGAATCATGCTTGTTTTGATTCATCGCCAAATCGCTCTGTCCGACGTCCAACGGTTGCACACCAGTAGACTTTCTTTCCATCTCCTGTGCTTCCTCCAATCTTAAGTATTGGCTTGCTTTATGATTGAAGTCATTCCTGGTGGTAGGCTGCTTTATTTTGATCCATTTCCCGAACTCAATCTCCAGGTGAATGGCACGGACTAATGCCATAAAAACCATGTCCTCATTGGGGTAGCTTACTTCTGTCACCGCTGTATTGAACCGGTTCATGAAAGATTTTAGTGACTCATTGCATCCCTAGAACAATCTAGGTAGGGACATGACATCCTTCGGTTGCGCGATATGGAGCCTGAACTGGTCAAGGAATTTCATTGCAAGTTGGTCAAAGGTAGATATAGATATCGAAGGAAGTTTGGTGAACCACGTAGACGCAACTCCTTCTAGAAAGATAGGGAAACATCGGCAGCGAACAGCCTCAGGAGCATTGCCTCCATCCAAATACCAACTATACTTGTATAGATGGGGTTTTGGGTCCTTCGTCCCATCGTAGGAGGGGATAGTTGGCATAGTGAATTTGTCTGGATACCTTTCATTCAAGATTTTATCAGTAAAGGGAGTCCGACTTGGAGCACATCCCCATTCATCATCTCTTCGATTTTTATTCTCGTCCATCAATCGTTTGACCATGTCTGCTATGTATGCCTCTGATGTCCAGTAATACTGAGGACAACAATCAATCGCTGCACCAAGTGTTTAGCTTTGCAAATGATCTTGGCACGTGGGTTGAAGCCTAAGCTCTCCTGACTTCGGGAGAGCCACTCCCGTGGGACTCCGTTGGCAAGCAGTTAGCCGGATGGGAGCAGTTTGGACGGTTCTACCATTATCGAATGCGTTGGCGTTTTCTTCCATTTGGTTGTCTTGCTCTCCATCTTCTGAACTAGAGAGATCTATAGTTATGTCCTCTTGCAGGGTCTTGGCACCCAATTCAAGTTCAGATTTGGTTGCTTTGCGGCGGGTGAAGTATTCACATTCTCTTCCATATTAAGTCCTGTTGTCACCCTTTTTGTGGCTGTTTTCCGTTTCTCCTATATAGACCAGAAATGGAGGAATTCTCTTATTCTATAGCATTCGCTGGTTCGGGCATAGTCCTTGGAGCAGGGTTTGACTGTAGGGTTAAGAGAGCATTAAGCTTGCCCATTAGAGCCTTTTTGCTATTTCCCATCTTCTGGTTAATCTCATTAACCATCTTATTCAAATCATCCCTAGTGACAACTTCGTCTTGGCTGGAGGAGGCTGGCGCCTTATTTCCTAAGTTAGCACCATTCACTTCAGTTTGTTGGGCACTGGCATCTTCTCTAGCTATTACTACCCCTATGGATCTTCTAGAGGCAATTCTTCTTCTTCCGGGAGACATTGGTTTCAAGTGATAGATTTATCAGGCAAAGATTGGGATCAAACCTCTGGACCTATGGGATCCAAAGTAGATAGCTAGATCTGGATCTTGAGTTGGATTTTCTCAGTGAAAGCACCAAAATGTTGGCCAAAAAAATGGATCAACACACTGATTCTCAGTGAAAGCACCAACATGTTGACCCAAAAAAATGCATTAACACCCTGGTTTGAGTTTGAAAGCACCAACACTGTTCTGATAGAGCAATATTACAGATAATAGGTATAGAAAAAGAACACTAAAAGAAAGAAGACAAGGAATTTTTATAGTGGTTCGGCTGTTAATGAAGCTTACGTCCACTTTATAGTTTTATTATGACTGATTACTGTTACAAAAAGTGTTTGATTACAAAGCCTTTGATTATTCTTAGTTAGATTGAATCCCCAGAGTTGGAATCCACTAGAGAATCACAGTGAATCCCCTTGGAGATTTTTGTGAGGGAGGTAGAGAGTGAAGAAAGTTTGCAGCAGAGCTTCAGCCACCAGTCCTGAGAAGATCCAATTTATGTTGCAAGCAGGTCGGTATTTATAGATATTGGAGGGCCTCTGGACCGAACACACCTGTCAATTGCTTGTAGATGGATACATAACAACCGAAAGAAGTTTAGCTCGTAATCCAAGCCAAAACCATGGATCGTTAGCGATCCATGATATATGGATCGCTAACGACCCATTGACTTGGCTCGCGCGCGAGCTAACCACATAGCTTCTTTCATTCCATACTCCATTATGCAAGGTTGCAAGAATCAAGGCATTATATGGATCGCTAGTGATCCATACACTTTGCATTTTTTCAATCTCTGTCTTCGAGGCTTCTTGTCCGTTATTTCAATCTGTTGGCCATTTCATTGCATGGATCGCTAGCGACCCATAGAGCATGGATCGCTAGCGATCCAAGGACTTGGACCATTTTTCGAGCTTGAGGTGTGGAATGCTTTCATGGCTTTGTTTCAATGTTATTCATGTAGTCTCGGTGCACGTTATTCCATTCTGTTGACTATCAACTAGCTGGTTATGCTTAGCCGTTGATTGGATTAGACATATGCTGGTTTCTTGGTTTAGTCAAATTGAGTCATCGCTTCGGTAATATGGCTTGGCTCTTGTTAACTCCTCACTTTAGCCTTTTTTGGTTAAGTTCTAAGCCATTTTGATGTCACGAAATTGTTCTGTTTTCTAGTGGGTCCTGTTGGGTTAAAAACCTGGATAATAATGTTCTCATAAATAAATCTTGAAATATCAAAGTACAAAATATCCCAAATGAACATATAGGAACTACAATCAATATCCCTTACAAATAAACAAGATGTCTCTAATAACATAATTAAGTGCTAACTACACAAGCATTGCACATCAGAATATATATAATAGAGCTCCAATAGAATAGTTAATCTGTATGCCTCATGCTCGCCTTTACTGGCCAGCAACCATGCATAGTCACATCATCATGTCTCTAAGCTTAGTCATGTGAGCTCTCAAGTGTTATAAGAGAAGGGAAAACATAAATAATTTCGAGCAAAACACATTCATAATCTACACTCTAGTTTCTTATTTAAGTTAACACCATTTACCATTTTTCTCCACAACTACTATTCACCTATATTAACTTATCCTATAACTGATTAGCTCAATAGATGCTAATTTCATCCCATGGATATTTATTCACATTTTGTTAGCCCAAAAATCAAAATTCTAATAATATCTTCAATTTTTGGCCATATGGGGGCCTTGAAATTTCAACCTTAATGGTCTAAGTCATGTCAGATTTGGACATAGTATGAAGAAGTTATGACTGCCATGAATTATATTCAGTACTAAAAAAACCATAAGTTTAGTTCCGGTTTGGGAGGTTTTGCCTAGAGGTTCCATGCTCACTACCCCAGGTCAGGGCTTATGAGAAAATTAATTCGGTACTTAGGGAAATCTCACTCCGGTATCAACTCAAAGCAAGCTTTGTGTTAGCAGTGGATCATTTTCGCGGTCCAGTTTTTTATTTTTTGCCAAACCGGGCTTACCTTAAGTTTTCTTCTCACTGGCTTGGTGTAAGCCATGGGTCTGCCTCAAGTTTGGCTCCAATTTCCAAGAGTTCTACCAAAACTTCAATTTGTGACTTCCTATTACACAACACTTTCCATTTTTTCATATTTTTCCCAACTCTAAGTAAAAAATCCATATCTAGAATAGTTGTTTCAAATTTCAAAAACGTGTTCCCAAGCCCTAAATAATCATTCAAGCATATGCATGTAATACTATCATACAAACAACATAAGATCAAACATATTAATTCATTCAAACAATTAACAGAGACCCTAATCACATATACAAGCAAATATAAGTCTAACACACATTCTAATCCATATTAAATCATCAAAGACCTCAATCTAAAGGAGTTTAAAAATATGGACAATAAAGAATAGTTATCTATTTCAATTTAAAATGGATGTGAAGTAATTTTAAAATATAAAATACACATAAACTAGTAAGAGGCATAATCCACCAAATAGATTGCAAACAAAGAAAAAAAACTCCAATAAGCCCTAATTTAATTGGTTAGATGATTACTCTAAGTCACTTTTGCTGATTAGCTTTAAAATTACTCATTTATCTTTAAAAGTCGATGATATTCTTTGATTTACGGACGTTGTCATAGTGGATTGGGTTTGGAAATGATTTAGGAATGTAAGAAATGATGTTTAGTTGTCGGAACGCTTGATTACGGTGGGTAATCCTAAAATGACTAATGGGCATAAGTTAATTACCGCTTATTACTAACTACTACAGGTTGAAAACTTAAAATGGGTAGAACTTTCAACACACTAGACCCAATTGACATTATGACCACTTTGCGGATATGATACCGATGTGGTGTTTCATCTAGGACGAGAAATGGCTTCTCATTCGCTTATCAAATTATGGCTAAAATAGTGTAATAGTCTTAAAATGTTACACAGCTTTGCTTAAAATTCAAAAATATGAAATTTACACTAAAAAAGGTCTTTTAGACATAGTAATTATATTTTATCTACATATTTCACTCTAAAAATGCAAGTCATTACAGTTTGCCTTTATGTAGTCCCCATAGCTACCTTGGTGCAAATTTTAATATTTTCTCGATCTCCTGTCTAGCCACACATCTCAACAAAGAATTCTATGGTATCTTACTCATTTCATTTCGGTTTGTGTGTAGAACCCTACTAGTTAAGTACTCGATGATAGGATTCGTCCAAGTCACCTCACCATCGACCTTTGCTATGATATTCACTACCTTAAAATTGAGGTTAGTAGTGTCATTATGGGAAATGATCCACGAAGTAGTCCATTTCCTAAGCTACCCAATTTTGCTAGGTTATCCGCATCTCGGTTCTCTTCTTGTGGGATGTGCATTACCATATAATACTCTAGCTCATTAAGAAGGACCTTTGCCTTCCCATGTAAGTTGTTAGTCGCTCTACTTTAACTTGGAATTCCACGAGCACCTAGTTCACTACTAATTGAGAGTTGCTATGGATGCATAGAGATTGAATTCCAAATTCCTTCGTGATCTCAAATCCAGCTATCTGCACCTCGTCGGCCTTATTATTCGTAGCTCAAAATCGAACCTTAGTGCATAACATAGCTTTAGAAAATCGAGGGTGATTAAGATTACTTCTGCCTTTAAGTCATGCTCATTAGATGCTACATCCATGAATGAACGCCATTTAAGTGCTTTTGGCTTATTGGTCTCCAATTCATCGTCTATAGTCATGAATTCTACAAAAAAGTCTAGCAAGGCTTGTCCCTTAATCATCGTACGAGGATGGTGCATAATTTCATATTGGATTAACTCAGTACTCCATTTCGGTAGCCTCCCCAAAGTGTTAGGGCGACGGAGGACTTACCAAAGAGGTTGTTTGGTCAAACCCTAATAGGCTATGTTGGCTAAGGCAGAGAGGAGTGTTAGGCGTTAAGAATGTCTTTAGAGTCCAAACGGAGGCTAGGTGATACCTGGTATAAAAAAGTGGTCGCCACGTAATTTAATACAAATAAATTTTCATTAAGTAACTAAAAAAATAGCAACAACTTAAAGTGAGAAACTCAATCTATATTAATTAGAACATTACTATTTATTATTTTAATATGAGTGATATATATGTGTGTGTGTGTATGTGTGTGTGTATATGTACGTATTTATTTATTTAAAAATTTAAGTATATCGTCAATATGTTTAAAAAACAAAACAAACACTATTATAGCTAATAATAGTAATAAAATTTATACGTAATAAATTTTATACATAATGAAATGTATTACATAACCATAACAAAATATTTGTGTACTTAAAATAATGTCTTCATAAATAAGCCATAGCAATTGTGGACAATTTAGTTTTTTTATTTATAGTAGACTACTTTAGGTTTTACTCCAAATATATTTAAAAAATAATTTAAAAATGAAAAGGAATTAGAAAGTAAAATGAAGAATCATTAAGTTAATGTGTACTTATTATTGTTTTTTTAACTTTTTGAAGGAAAAGACCAATTAAGCTTTAGGAAACATGAAAAGTAGTAACTTTATTTTGGAATTATGAAAAAAGAACACTGGGTTATTTTTTTAATATTTTGAAATGAAATATACGAAAGTTTCGTAAATATACTAAAAGACGAAGAGCTTCAATAATAAATAAAGTAATTGAGCTTTTTTAATGTAATTATATTTAATTTAGTCAAAGTAAATAAAACCTTACGACAATAATGCATATTTTCTTAGTGCTTAAAAAAACTTAGCACTCAAATGACACCGTAGATAAGGAGTAGAATAAAGCTCCAAACCAAAAGGAGAAGCACCAAAATTGAGAAATAATGCTTAAATGGTGCTCCACGATACCTCGGCAGTGCCCTTGATAGTGCAGCTGATAGGGTTTGGCTGAGAGCAGTGCCTTAGCTTCCTAGACGCGATCACTAAATGATACGCGTGCTTTTCTTGTTTTGGATATGTTGATTAAGACCCAGTGAAACATTTTTTGACATAATACACATGCCTCTACACCATATCTTCCTCTTGTACTAATGTTGTGCTTAAGGCATGAGTAGAGCTAAAAGGTACATGTATATATCCTATTCTTCCACTGGTGGAGATAAAACTAGGGGTTCCTTGACGGTTGAACCATCTTTATTCTTAGACTTAGGAAGCGTACTGATAAGACACTTAGGGAAAGCATAAAAAATGTTTGTGCAAAAAGTGGGCAAACATCTCCAAAAAATTAAGTAAAATCATAGATATTGGGTGTTTCTACAACTAATAGCTGTAAATGGAATAGTGTTTTGCAAATGGCGAATTAGAGAAAGATATTGTAAAATAAATAGTATAGAAAATAAAGAATACACAAAATGTATAGTGGTTCAGTTGAAAATTTCTCACATCCTTGTGATATGTCATTCATTCGAGTATAATGCTGAATTACAAAATATAGATCTATTGACAAAAGAAATGAAAAATATTACTCTAGAAATTCATCTCGGTACCTTCTGTTTGATAATAGTAGAGCTCTTATAACTTTCCCATATTACAGTTCATTCATGAGGTATTTATAGGTATGAAGTCGTTTAGAAATCGGTCCTGGATTTCATGCAGAATGGGCACTTTCCATATTTGATTCAATCTATCTAGCTATTTTTTGTTTCGATAGCCAATAAGTTCGACAAGAGTACTACGATATTGTTTTTCTAATTTGGTAATTTCATACTAACAAACCATTTTTTGCTCGTTAAGTATCAACCAACGAACCATTTTTGATGTTTGATAATAGAACATTTATTCTCTTGAGCACCAAACTATTTTGTGCTAGGAAGAATTCCATAAATGGCCAAATACCATTTCTTCTTCTGATTTTCATCGAGTTAGCTTTCAATCCTCATATGTAACACCCTATAAATTAAACATTAGTTAATCAAAAAGAATTAATAAATAATTTTTAAATCTCAGAAATAGAATAACGTTGGAATTTGGCTATGAAACATGCCCTATTTTATTGATAGTGATTTTCTTATCAGCTTTCGTATATAAAGTTTCATGTTCGGAGTTCAAATAGAAAAGTTATTAACGTTTGAAGATTTCAGATCGAAAATAATTAAAATGTGTTAAGGAAATAATTATAATTAATTTAACACTAAAGTTACAATCATATAGAGGTCATAATATTAAAGTAATCGTCAGTTCAAATCTATCGAAATCAACATTAAAAAGGAATAAAGAAATTAAAACAATATGCTACTGACCGATCGACACTTTCATTGGACTGGTCGACTGCTAGCGGTCGACCATTTCTGAAGGAGCGATCGATTGGTGTAGTATGGAAGCTCAGAATGAACCTCGGTCTAGTGGTCTGGATTTAATATAATTTAGTCTAACATCAAAAATTGATTCATGCACCTATAAATACATGTCCAACCTCTCACTTTTCTTCGCATATTTTCCGAATCAAGGGGCAAAGCTTTACTATTTTCTCTTTTCCACTAATTCTGAAAACTGTAGAAATTATAAGGCATTATATATATATATGGAAAGTAGTGGAAATTAAATAAGAATAGAGGTGAATCGATTTGCGAAGAAGAGGTAAATTCTAGATGTAAATTTAGGACTATACTTAATTTAAATCTCTTTTCAGATCTATAATTCTAATAAATATATATGCGCTTTAGATACATATTCTTGTAGAAAGAAAGGAAGTCATATAAAGGGAATATATTTAGATCTAGAGATTTGGTAGCTAAGAGGTAAGTGGGAAATTATATGTTTTTAAATAATAATGGATTTATATCATTTTGAATCTATTTCTTTTATGCCTAAATATAAATTATGAAATTGTAGGCTTAAATATATAGAATGAACATGAGATCCTTGCCTACATAATCAATATAAATATGTTAATTTTGGTTAAATGTTGTATACACCTAAATTGGAATGTAAGGGTGAAAGTAGTCCCTAAAATTTACGAGATAAGTCATTAACAAGATTTTATGCTAATCCCGGATTTCATTGTCTGAATGTTATAACTTGTTAAACTTGAATTGAAGGTTGTTTCAAATTTGATTGAGATTTTACTTTATATTTTAATTCATTGAAAGAAAGAATTTTTCTTTGTGAATTTCTCTGAATTATCCAACTTTATAATTGTATATGAATGTGTGTCATCTGAAATAACAAGGAATATGCCCGAAGGAAAGAGACATGCAAAATGGAGATGTTTACTGTATATTGTACTTTTGCTGCAATGAACACGGAAAATGTAATTCCCTATAATTTCAAACACAGTACAATTCTTCTTTTTAGATAATTTATGAGAAATTACAATGATAACATTTCCCTTTTGGGAAAGATATAGTTCCAATGCATTAAAATGTAGAAATCCCTAAATGTAGAATTAAAAGTGTCATAAATAGAGATAATAATAATTCCATCATCGATTTAATATATATATGATTAAATATAAGTTAATAAATAAATAATAAGCATTAAATATGAATAAGACAAAGAATTAAACAACTAAGGAGGTTCTAGTAATCAAGTTGTAACGACCCGCAAATTTCCGATAATTAAAACATAGTTAATTTAATAGGGTTTTGTGATTTAATGTTGGTAGAAATAAAATTTTGTGATTTAATAATAAGAATATAACGGGAATACAATGTA
The DNA here is from genome assembly GCA_030737815.1 of Allium fistulosum. Classification (NCBI taxonomy): domain Eukaryota; kingdom Viridiplantae; phylum Streptophyta; class Magnoliopsida; order Asparagales; family Amaryllidaceae; genus Allium; species Allium fistulosum. Next base: position 366,770,272 of record CM060902.1, on the reverse strand, counting down.
ATGGTATTAATTTAAGTTAATTGATAACTGCTTTAAATATACTTCTAAATAATAAAAGAATTAAAGAGTTATAATTGATATAGATTGTAAATAAATTATAGTAATGTATGTATTAATGGATAATTGGATTAAAAGAGCAATTGATAATTTAAAAGTTGATTGATTAATGAAATAATGTGTAATGAATTGTAACTAAATAAATTTAGTGTTCTAGTAGTAATTATTACACTTGTTGTGGATAATAAACTAAATTCACTTAATTAAGTGCAGTTAATGTAGATTAAATTGATAATTGTAGAATATTAATTCAATAAGATGTAACCAATGTAAATTTTATTCATAATATGACAATGGATTGAATAAAAAGAATTGAAATCAAGTTGATCAAATTATTTGAATTTAAGTTATAATAATTGGATTTATTGCATTCAAATGTAATTAAATATTACGTTAATGAAAATTAAGATGATAACTGTAGATATTTAGTGTAATAAGATATAGACAAATATTAATTAGAGTTATGAGATGACAATTTATTGAATAACAAGATGAAAAGGCAAATAAATGGATTAATTGGGATTTAAAGTAATAATTACTGTATTTATTTCAATTTAAATTAAACACTGTAATTAGTAAACTAATTGACATTGAATGGATATGAAAATTTGTCTTAAATTATTGAAAATGTCCAAGTAATCAATAATGATGAAAATTGTTAGTTATTAAATATGAAATTAAAAAGTGATTAATTAATTTAATATTAATTTATTTAATTAACGTAAAAATAGCCATTTTGGCCACTGTCTCAGATTTCGATGAAACTAGTTTCATCGGATCCATAACGATGAATTATTGTAAGGTTTCAAGTTTCGTAGCGATCGGACTTGTCGCTTGATCGTACGGACTAGAAACGCCTAGAAATCAATTCAATTGAAATCAATTTGAAATAAGCTGATTTTAAGCTAACTTCTTCATATGATGGAATTAGGACTTGAAACCTTTTCCATTGAGTTTAAATTTATCGAAAACATCTATTTTGATATATGGGATGACCCATTTTTGTTCCGGAGACAGAACGGGCTTTTCGGGTCGTTTATCGTTTAACTTTCAAATCAATCTAGCCCATTCATTCCTATTTCTGATCTGCCTATATATAGCCTGTTATAAACCCTAGCTATTTCTTATTCCATTTTTCTGAATGTACAATTCTATCTACTTTTCTCTTTTCAATGGCAGACAAACCAAAACCAATTCCAAATTCAATTGCAATCAAAATCAAATCAAAAATCAAACTCCTCCAAACCATATCAATTCAAAGCTCTCAACGAGCATAATTCACTGGTGTGATTTGTTTTTCAATCGGATTCACTATTTGTCCAGAAATCGATGTTGAACCTCGACCGTCCATATTAGAGTTTTGCCGATCCAACAGTGGATCGTCGTTCGATCGACGATCGAGAGGCGGCGTTGGGAAGGTGGTGTCGAGCGGACCTCTTTGGTGATGCTCGTTTGTCAGGATGGTCATCGAATCACCTGAATTTGGTGATTTATTGGCCGAAAGTCGTCTCGGCCTCGGGGACAAATGGCGGCTTCGCGAGCTCCGAGGTGGGCATCTTGGATGAGGATGGTTGTGGCCATAGGTGCGGTGTTTTCTGGTCGATGGTGGCTGCATGTTGAATGAGCATTGTAGCTCTAGGGTTCGGCTGTGATAGAAAAGAGGTGACGTGTAAATTAATTATTACTATTTTATTTGTTTTAAAATTTAATCGTATAACTTCTAACTGATATAACTTTTGCATACGAGGTCCGATTCACGGCCGGTTTGTTCCACTAGGATCGTATCGAAATTCCGGACATTTTAACGCTAGTTTGGATGAATTCCGAGACAATCGAATTTTGGGCCTTTATTTGGATTTCAAATCGATTTGAAATCAAATGTGAGTGTTTTAACTCACTCACAATTACTAAATTATCTTATGTTTGTTAAATTAAATTTATGATATGATTAGAAATTAATTAATCGATGTTTTGTATGTTTAATTGTCATTCTAGTTAAATTTGACTTTTATTGCATTTAATAATCGTTTAATTTAATATTGAATTTAAATTGTCAATTTCATACCTGTTATTGATTATCGGTCATCTATTGATGTTTATTTATTGATTTGGATGATGATTGTGATGGATGTTTGATTGTTGATATTGGATGACTGGATGTTGTATTTTGTATTGTTATAAAACTGCAAGTTCCCTATGGGTTGAAATGATACATACCCGAACGATCTATTGTTGGGCGCATTCTCACCCAGAAGACCTTGCGACCAAGGAGCGTGACTCATCCATCCAGGCTCGCCTAAGCCCATCCGGTATTCTCGTCCTCAAAGGCCCATTCGGCAGTGATTCGTTCGGCAGTAATCCATTCGGCAGTGATTCGTTCGGCAGTCTTAAGCCAACACCGAACCAGTCTCCTTCCCTCCCACCGAACCAGCCAACACCGAACCAGTCTCCTTCCATCCCACCGAACCAACAACAACCGGTCCAACCTACTTCCAAACAGCTACCGGTCCACTCTACACTCCAACCACCTCCGAACCAAGCAATGCCGAACCAAGATATACCAGGCCAGATCGCACCAGCCCAGGCCCATCAGCGACTCTACATATCCTGGACCCCTACCCCTAGCCTCACTCTATAAATAGAGGGGCAGGGGTACAGCAATGGGGACAAGTTTTTGAGAGCTCAAGCACGGAAGGAACTTTCAAACAACTTTCTATTACTGATATCAAAGTTTTGTACCTGTAATCAGAATAAGAGAAGAGAAATAACATATAAAGTGGACGTAGGCACATTCTGGCTGAACCACTATAAATCTGCGTGTCTTTTTACAGTTTAGCCCCTGTTTTTTATATATTTGCATAAATCGCTCAAATCACTAAGAATAACATCAGATCTGCTAAATCATACAACTTTGAGGTGTTTGTCCATTTTTTGTGCAAACATTTTTGGTGCTTTCACTGAGAGCTAGAAGCTCGAAGCTTCAGCTTCATCCGCTTATCAAGTTTTCCTAACAGCATCGTCCGCCACTTGGAAAACATGCCTCCCAAACAGAGAAAAGATGTTAACAAAGGAAAAAACATCGCATCCAGCAGCCTTCCTGATCCAGCTGCCGCGAATCAAGTAAATCGTCCTCCTCCAGCAACGGCAACAAATGAAGGACAGGCTAACCCAGCCACTCCTGCCACAGAACAGCCTGCAGCAATTACTAGGGCAGATTTGGACAGAGTTGTTGTTGAAGTAACTAACCGCTTCACGTCCCAGCAGGAAGCCTTGGTGGACCATCTCATGTCACGCTTGAGGGACGCTGAAGAATCCAACCGCAACACTGAATCATGGGGCGAGTCCCAGTCTGGAGGATCTCAGAGACAGCAAAGATCTTCCTTCTTCGAAGGAGCTAACGGCAGAAGTAGCCGTGGTAGGAGCCGAGACCGAGCTCAGCCCGAAGTTAGGCCTGAGGAAACGTTTGGTGCCGAACCCAACGGGGAAGGTACCGGGCGGAGGTCAACTGCAGCTGAGCCTGTCATGCTGCCTAACCACAGAAACACCAGTGAACGGGGCCGAGCTAGAGTTCAGCCCGAAGTTGGACCCGAGGAAGTGCTTAGATCAGAACCCAACAGGGGAAGATCAAGGCAAGGGCCAACTGTAGCTGACCCAAGCATGCTCCCAGAAGATCAAAGGCAGCCACTGGAAAATATGAGGAATGATAGACGATACCATCCCTACAGGTTGTCTGGTCGGAATCAACCCCACAGAACGGAACCAAACTCATTTCTGTCCGCTCCAAATTCTGATGAAAGGATGGCACGCTTATTCAGAGAGTGTGTCCAACGGGAGCAAAGAGATCGAGGGATAGGCGCTAGGGTAACCAGCCCTTTCGCCCGCAATATCGAAATTGCTATCACCCCCCGAGAATGGAAGATGCCAACAATGGAACCCTACAAAGGAACCTCCGATCCCGTTGTACACTTACAGAGGTACACGCAGCATATGCTCATGAGTGGAGCAACCGAGGGAGTGCTGTGCAAATGCTTCCCGCTCTTCTTAGCAGATCTTGCTACCTCCTGGTTCTATCATCTACCCCAAGGATCCATCAGCTCATGGGAAATGTTGAAAGAAAAATTCATCAGTCAGTTCCGCATTCATGTGGAGCAACCTAAGGACGCTTATTCCTTATCCAGCGTCAAACAGAAACCTGGAGAAAAGCTGCAGCAATACCTAACCAGATTCAACGCCGCAGCAGCCGCAGTTCAAGATGCCGATGAGAAGCTTATCCTAATGGCCCTCTGCAGTGGGGTGTATCCGGACACTAAATTTGCTAGGAGATTGACAAAATAAAAACCAGCTACTTTACCCGATTTCTTCCATGAAGCCGGGAAATATATGAGGCTTGAGGATGCTGCCATTGAGGGGCAGTCAGGACAGCAAAGTAAGACGACCCATGGCAACGCCCCTGCTGTGGCAAGGGACGTTCGAAGAAATGATTCCAGAGACAATGCTGGGGGCAAGAAAGTAGAAAAACGCCTATATCGGCCAGGACCAAGATTCGACTCTTACACCCCTCTGAACGAGACCGTCGAAAATATCTTCCTTGCCACCCAAGGCGAAGTTAGATACAAACGCCCACCATACAAGAAGGAATCAGATAGCGCACAGAAATCCGGAAAATTCTGCCGCTTCCACGAATCCCACGGACATGATACCAACGAATGCCATCATCTCCGAGATCTGATTGAGGAACACATCAGAAGAAAGAAACTGGAGCGCTATGTAAAGAGTCAAGACAGGACTCCAGCTCCTGCCAATGAAAACCCAAGGCTACCCTCGCCAGGGACCGGCAGAGGCGACCGCAACGCTAGCAGCTCTAGTCAAGAGAAGATAGTGGTCCACACCATCTCAGGAGGTCCGCATATCGCAGACAGAAGTTGGAAAGAGATGGAAAGATATGGGAAGTCGCTCAGAGACAATAGAGACTGTGTCAATACGGTTATAGAAGAGCGCCACCCAAAGCGGAAAGAGAGTAATGACATCACTTTCAGTAAACGCGACCTAGAAGGAAGACAGTACCCACACATGGATCCCATGGTTATCTCTGCCCGACTCGGTCCCGCCGAAGTTTACCGAATACTGATAGACACTGGAAGCTCTGTAAATATCCTGTTCAAACATGCATTCGACAAAATGAGGCTATCAATGAAGGATGTATCTCCATGCGATAAACCGCTACACGGTTTCACTGGAGATGCGAAAATGCCCATCGGGCAGCTGGACCTCTTCGTTGAAATTGGAAGCCATCCCCGCTCCGTTGTAAGGAAACAGACGTTTGTGCTGATAGAAAACCATTCGGCCTACAACGCCTTCCTAGGAAGACCAGCCCTATCTGACTTCCAGATTGTCCTAGCCCCGTGGTGCCTGAAAATGAAATTTCCAACAGACAATGGGGTAGGGGAAGTGGAAGGAGACCAAGATATTGCACGAGACTGCTATGTAACTGAACTTCGCAACAACCACAGGAGAGATAAAGGGAAAGGTGTAGAGATTGCCCTCTGCACAAAAAGCCTTGAAGCATAGCAACTAAAGAAAGCCCCTCCTCTTCGATACACCAGCGACCCTTTCAATGAATTAGACCCTAGGGACAAAGAGGAGGAGGCCACCGCCGAGCCTGCAGAGGCTATGGAGTTTATATCTGTAGACAAGCACGACTCAAGTAGGCTACTGAAAATTGGGTCGCAGCTGAAAACTGAATTGAAGGAACAACTCATTGATTTTCTCCGCCACAACTTGGATGTGTTCGCTTGGTCACACGCTGACATGACCGGAATCTCCCCCAACATAGCATGCCACGTATTAAAAATTGATCCTACCAAGGCGCCCGTAAAACAAAAAAAGAGAAGTATGGGGGCAGAGCGATCAGCAGCCCTCGATGAAGAAGTAAAGAATCTACTCGCCAATGACTTCATACGAGAAGCTATTTACCCAGAATGGATCGCCAACCCGGTACTAGTAAAAAAGGCTAATGGGAAGTGGCGGACATGCATTGACTTCTCCAACCTAAACGACGCCTGCCCAAAGGATTGCTTCCCGCTTCCCAGAATCGATCAACTTGTAGACAGCACAGCCGGGCACGAGCTCCTGTCTTTTATGGATGCATACTCAGGATATAATCAAATTCCTATGCATGCTCCCGACCAAGACCACACTAGTTTCATCACCGACCGGGGATTGTACTGCTACAAAGTAATGCCCTTCGAACTTAAAAATGCAGGGGCCACCTACCAGCGCCTCGTCAACAAGATGTTCGCAGGACTAATAGGACGAACAATGGAAGTATATGTAGACGACATGCTGGTAAAATCACGGAAAGCCAAAGATCACGTGAGCCACCTAGGCGAAATGTTCCAGGTACTTCGGCAGTATGGAATGAAGTTGAATCCACTAAAGTGCTCCTTCGGAGTGTCGTCGGGAAAATTCTTAGGATTCATCGTCCATGCCCGGGGGATAGAAGCAAACCCTGAACAAGTCCGAGCATTAAGGGACATCAAGATACCTTCCACCCGAAAGGAAATGCAAAGCCTAAATGGAAAAGTGGCTGCCCTAAGCCGATTCATCTCCAAAGCAACAGACAAGTGCGTCCCCTTTTTCGAAGCTCTAAAGAAGGATAAAGGAAAATTCGAATGGACGGACGAATGCTTGACCGCTTTCCTTAACCTAATCGAACACCTCCAGAAACCACCGGTACTCTCGACCCCAAGCGAAGGCGAGGAATTATACCTATACCTTGCTGTGTCATCTCACGCTCTAAGCGCTGCCTTGGTAAGGGAAGATAACCGCACGCAACGACCAGTTTACTTCGTCAGTAAAAGGTTTACTGGGGCAGAAGTCAGATATCCTAAGCTTGAAAAGTTAGCGTACTGTTTACTAATCACTTCACGAAAGCTACGTCACTACTTCCAATCCCATTCCATCAAAGTTCTGACCGATCAACCACTGAGGCAGGTACTCCATCGTCCTGACACTTCCGGGCGACTACTTAAATGGTGTATTGAGCTGAGTCAATATGATATCACCTATCACCCTCGCACCGCCATCAAGGGACAAGCCATGGCTGATTTCATTGCAGAATTCACCAACGAGGATAAGGAGCAACTGGAAATAACAGAAGATATCAAGTGGAATCTCTTTGTGGACGGTGCATCTAACGAACAAGGCTCGGGGGCAGGTGTGGTAATAATCACTCCCAGGGGAAATAAACTGCACTATGCTATAAGGTTGGAGTTCGCTGCCACCAACAACGATGCGGAATATGAAGCAGTAATAGCCGGATTGGAAATTGCTATCGAGATCGGAGCCAATTCTTTGTGTCTTCACAGCGATTCTCAGCTTATTGTTAATCAAATACTAGGGGAATTCCAAGCTCGAGAAGAGCGACTCATCGCATATCTAAAGAAGGCCAAGTTACTTCTCAGCCGATTGGACCACTACTTAGTCAAACACATCCCTCGGGAAGAGAACCAAGAGGCCGACGAATTGGCAAAGCAAGCGAGTATGAGGGACGTCGCCATCTTCGGGGCAGTAACTGTCTCAAAGCAAACGATCCCAAGTTTTGAGCAAGTGAATCTGATAGCTGCAACCGAAGAAGCAACTTGGATGACTCCCATCCGAGACTACCTAAAAAATGGCACACTACCCGACAGGCGTAACGAAGTCAAGAAAATCTTGAGGAAAGCGTCCCGCTACACGATACAAGGAGACATCCTCTATCGGCGCGGGTTCTCTAACCCATTGTTAAGGTGTGTCGCCGGAAGGGAAGCCAAGGAAATCTTATCCAACATTCATCAAGGAAGCTGCGGAGATCACACCGGAGGGCAAACGTTAGCAAAAAAGATACTCCGATACGGATATTTCTGGCCCACCTTGAGCAAGGACGCCTTAGATTTCGTCAAGAAGTGTGACAGATGCCAGAAATTTGCTAAGATCCCTCGGCTACCAACAACCGATATTACTCAGATGACCAGCCCTTGGCCCTTTGCAGTGTGGGGAATTGACTTAATCGGTGAACTGCCAATGGGTCGAGGCGGCGCCAAATATGCTATAGTAGCAGTCGACTATTTCACCAAATGGGTGGAAGCAGAACCGCTAAATAAAGTATCTTCAGAAAAGGTTATCAACTTCTTAATCAAAAATGTTCTGTGCAGGTACGGAGTCCCCCTAAAAATCATATCAGACAATGGACTTCAGTTTGACAGCGAGGAATTCGCCAACTGGTGCCAAGAACACGGAATTCACAAAAGCTTCTCATCCGTAGCATATCCCCAAGCAAACGGACAAGTCGAAGCAGTCAACAAAATTCTGAAAACTCTGATCAAAAAGAAGCTCGAAAAATCAAAGGGCGCGTGGGTGGATGAACTCCCTACGGCACTATGGGCCTATCGCACATCTTTCAGAACGTCGACAGGGCACACTCCTTTCTCTTTGGCATACGGATCGGAGGCTATGCTCCCAGTTGAAACCATTGTGCCTTCCCACCGTAGGATCCACTATAACCCAGAAGAGAACGAAGAGCTCCTCAACATGTCTTTGGATCTAGTCGAGGAGAGAAGGAATGATGCAGTCCTAAAAACAGCAGCCCACAAGCAAAAGGTGGCAGCACAATACAACTCCAAAGTTAAGCATCGTACCTTACGAGAAGGGGATCTTGTCCTCAAGCGAATCTTCCCTCGCCCCGGAGCACTAGACCCAATCTGGGATGGACCATATGTAATTCATAAAGATCTCCACAACGGAGCCTATATTTTGTCAACAGTGGACGGAGAGGTGTTCCAGAGGGCATGGAACATCCAACACCTCCGTCGATACTTTTCTTAACTTGTATTGCCCATATGAAGTGAATTAACAAAGAGAATCAGTGGACGTAGGCACTTTTTCGTGCCGAACCACTTTAAAAAAGCCTTGTCTCCTTTTTAACTTGTTCCTTTGTATCTTGGCTGCTTGTTAACTTTATCCTTTTCTGTTGAACAAAATCCTGAGCATATAGCATTTCTATTCAAAGCACTCCACAATGCAACTTCGCGTGGACAAGACACAACAGGTACTATGCGAATCTATGCCCTCGTCAATGAGACACTTTTGCTCCAGCATCCCTCTGCTGCGGGTTAACTCATTGCTCGCGACGGCCCTTAAAGCCAACTGTAATGAGCCGATTATAAGCCACCGAGAAGGCCGACTATAGCCGAGGCAGCTCATTACGGCGTTAGGCTCGCCGGCAACTGTGAACCGATTATAAGCCCCAACATAAGGTGTGGTCAGCCAGGGGCAGTTCACAGTTGACGATCGGCACCCACGCTAGCCGGCCACAGTAAGTCGAATAATACCCATGAGTACGGGCCATAATGGCCCGGGTAGTTACTGTGCGCGATCTCGGCTCCGGTGTGTCTTAAGTGCGGCTGTGGTAAAAAAGAATTAACTCCCCGCAGAGGCGTAAGATGGGTGACAAATGTCTCCAAGACCCACAGCTAGGGAAAGTGACTACAAAACCCGTTTGCCACGAACTTAAGCACATCGAAGGCCTTCCGTGACTGGAAGTTTTACTGTTTCACATATTTCAATTTTACTTAAAAAACTTTCCTCCTATCCTCTATAACAAACCATAAAGTACAGGATGCAGGGTAAGAGATACCCGCCAATGAATGCAGAAATTCGCAAACAGATGGCAGGGCAGTCAACTGCTTTCCATGCTTGGTCATACAAGATATTCGAAACTACCATTTACAAACAGAACATGAAAGGCGGTATTTTCTTCCTTTATGTACAAATGCACGACTATAATTTAATTTTTTCACACCACACGCTAACATTGCAAGTCATGAGATTATGATTTAAAACCAGAATCTGACATCAAACACAATTTAATTACAAGAATATACATAGCTACATTTCTCATACGATATGTCGAAATAGCAACAAATATTCAAGAAACGACAGAATCAGCTTAAGCTAAAAAATTACACGTCAAGAATAATATTATTACAAGTAGCAAGAATTACAACTTAGAAGTTCCTCTACTGTCTTAAGACTAACAGATTCAACATTGTCAAGCCTACAAAAAGAATTTTCCAGGTCAAATCAGGGAGCTGGTTGCGTCGAAGTCTTGTCTCTGCTCTTTTGCCCGCCTGTCCGGTCATAAAAAGGATTCATTAGTGATGAGTAACCAAGTTAACGGAAAGACTAGAAAGGAAAACTTACCAGCACCTGCTTCTTGACCATCCTGGTCGTCATCCTCTACCTGCACACCCGCCTCTTCAGCAGCAAGCAGCCGCATACCCTCCTTTACCGCCACTTTCTCCTCCTTAGTGAACTGGGCAGTGACCACATCCATACTGAAGACCGTTCCACCTTCTTTATCTGCATCAGCCTTAGCCTCCTCCAAAGCCCGAAGATAGGTCTTGGCCATGACCCTGGGATAATCATCCATCCAAGAGAGATTGCCCTGCTTCCAAGTCCGGAAATACATGTCCTGGAGCATGTCATCCATCATTCCCTCGTTCTCCTCAAACTCCCTCATCCGGGCATCGGAGGCCGACAACCTTTCGGAGGCAGCATCTCTCTCCAGTCTGTATCTCGAGCAATCAGCCTGAAGGGACCTCCGCATCACCTCCATCTCTTCCCTCAACTTAGCTTGGGCAAGCTCTGCAGCCTCAAGTTTCTCGGACAATTCCTCCACCTGCTCGAGATCCGCTCTCCGAACCTCATCCACCGTAGCAATGGCCATGTCAATCTGCTCTTTGCACGCAGCTTCCATTTTCCGCAATTCGGCCCAACTGACCTCCTCCATGGTTTTCCTTAATCGCCCAGTAGCAGCCTCATGCTGAGAAATCTGGATAGCCTGATCCGCAAGCTGCTTGGCCTGATCCGAAACCACCAATCGAAGTCGGATATTGGCGCTCCCAATCTCCTCTCCGGCCTTAACCAGCCGAGCATGATGCCCCATCAACTTCTTGGTCTCCTCTGCCACCCGATCAATATTAGCTTTGGCCTCGTCTCCCATAGTGACTATACGAGTGGTGAGTAGATCGAGATCTAAGGATTTGGCTTCATCAAGTACTCGTACCATGGGGTTACGGGGGAGAAGGTGTTCACCAGTGACTTCATCAAAAGTAATATCATGAGAACCTGGATCCAGATCAGGATGACCCGCGAATGGATTACGGGCCAAGTCGGGACGGTCGATATGAATAACAGAAGGGTTTCCGGACGGGTGTGGAGAAGGTACAAACTCGCTACCCTCCTCAGTAATATCATGAATAGGCTGAGCCAGAGGCTGAGGACCGAGCGAAGTTTCGGATAAAGGATGGCTCCTCTTCCTCTGCTGAATGCCCTCTTCGATGACCCCAAGAAGAGGACGGTATCCGACTACATCCCCGGAGCGTTGGGTTGAGGGCTTCGGCTTAGCAGAAATTTTGGAAAGTTTATATTGCTCGAGCCTGTGTCGAAGGTCTGAAGCTTTGGGCGTCTTGCCTGCTCCTGATATAAAGAACAAGTGTCACGATCTTACATTACTATATGATTAAGAAACACGGTAGATTACAAGTTAGAAAAGGAAAAGAAACACAGTTGTGGTTATACAAACCCTGGGGAGGAGTGGGATACTGCAATAAGTCCTGGATCTCATTCCAGGACGGGAGCGGGTCATAAAATATTCCTAAGTCCCTATCATTAGTGAAGCATGCAGGGGTCAAGAGTTCACCTTGAGTTGTCAGAGCCATCTTGGCCGGGATAGCCGGAGAAGACTCACTTGCACCGGTCCCGGCTTTGTCCGCCTTCCCGGTCTTCACTACCAAAGCCGGATCATCATCCAACCCCTCAAAAGCTTGGCGGAGAGCATCATCCGTCCACTCTTGCATTTCGCCTACTTGCCCAGAAGATAGAGCCCTGGAACCATCACCACTCCGTCCATCGCCACCATCATCACCAAGACGCTCAACGTCTCTTCCGCCCTCCGCCTCACCTCTTTCTTCCTCCGCCTCACCTCTTTCTTCCTCCGCATCTATCTCCCCCTGAGTAAGTGGACAATTGCTGGGAGAAGGACCGTCCGACCTCTTAAGCTTCTTACCTCCGACGACTGGAGGTTTCGTGAATGGTTTTCTCTTTCCGCCCTCTGCCGCAACGCCTCCCTTAGCCTGAGCAGCCGCCCTCTCTTCCGCCGTTTCCCTCAACTTAAATACAAACTGCTGCGGAAGGATCAAGTTATATTCCAGAAGAATCGCATTTCTAATCAAGTAGGCAGATGATCTGTATTTCCCAAGAATGGCTTCTATCTCCGCCGCCGTCTGAACCAGGCGGTCAGTCTCCACAACCGGAAAGCCACCTGTCGCTAGCAAAAATGAGAAAGTATGAGAAGAAGCGTCGCAATCGGAATAAGAATTATAAGTAAAAGCATCAACTCACATCCAGAGGTAAAGCGCCGGATGGAGACGGAATCGTCCCTAACAAAGAACCACTCTTTCTTGAACATGCTGAATTTAGAGTACAGGTCCAAGACCGGCTTGAAGGTCACAGCAGACTCCAAGCTAACATATGGGGACCCCTTCTTATAGCCCCTTAAATTATACAAGTACCGGATCTCCCGGTTGGAGGGGGCGCGACCATACTTCCTCCGAAAAATAACAAAGAGGCTCACCAATATGGCATAAGAGTTGGGATGAAGCTGGAATGGGGCCACCTTCAGGTACGTGAGGAAGCTAACTACCCAAGCATTGAGTGGCGGGATAGCACCACACATGCAATGGTACCTACTATAAGCAAAGTATCCTTCGGGAGGACTGTATGGCATGACTCCTGGGCCCGGCAGCAGCATGAGGGCTCTATCGATCCCAAAGGAACGAGATATAACGTCGAGTTGCTCCTCTTTGAGAGAGCTAGGAAAGCAGTCAGGCGGGGAGTCCAGCAGCTCTTGGGGACCATATCCATCCACTAATGACCTAGGGGCAGGCCCATGACGCTCCGATCCTGATTGAGCTGGGGGCACGGCCGAGGACTCTCCTTCACCCCCGGATCTCCTCGTATCTGATCGAGTTACAACTTTTCGAGACATTTATCTGCAAAAATGGGAAAAGTATATCGTTAGAATATACAAGCAGCGTAATCTGGAATTTCGCTTAGAAATTCGAAGTATGAAACACGTGTTCCCTCGACACAACAGTTCATTCGGCATTCAGCTCGTAGGTTCATTCGGCACTCGACACAACAGTTCATTCGGCATTCAACGTGAAAGTTCGTTCGGCACTCCACTTAAAAGTTCATTCGGCATTCAACGTGAAAGTTCATTCGGCACTCCACTTAAAAGTTCATTCGGCATTCAACGTGAAAGTTCGTTCGGCACTCCACTTAAAAGTTCATTCGGCATTCAACCTAAAAATATCATTCGGCTAAGGGAATTGGGTACCTGATTCGGCAACTGAAATGGTTCGGCAAGCTGGGATGATTCGGCAAAGGATCAGAGTTTGATTCGGCTATGTGATTATCTTGGCTTGGCTGTTCGTTCGGTAGAAGGTAATAGAGACCCTGAGCCCTTACTTATAGGCAACTGTAGGCGACCGGACCGTCTGATTCGGCGAACGCATCCAAGACTGCGTCGTCATCTTCTAAACAAAGCGCGGCACATTCCGGCATATGCCCCACTTTGGGGGGCAAATGTTGGGCGCATTCTCACCCAGAAGACCTTGCGACCAAGGAGCGTGACTCATCCATCTAGGCTCGCCTAAGCCCATCCGGTATTCTCGTCCTCAAAGGCCCATTCGGCAGTGATTCGTTCGGCAGTAATCCATTCGGCAGTGATTCGTTCGGCAGTCTTAAGCCAACACCGAACCAGTCTCCTTCCCTCCCACCGAACCAGCCAACACCGAACCAGTCTCCTTCCATCCCACCGAACCAACAACAACCGGTCCAACCTACTTCCAAACAGCTACCGGTCCACTCTACACTCCAACCACCTCCGAACCAAGCAATGCCGAACCAAGATATACCAGGCCAGATCGCACCAGCCCAGGCCCATCAGCGACTCTACATATCCTGGACCCCTACCCCTAGCCTCACTCTATAAATAGAGGGGCAGGGGTACAGCAATGGGGACAAGTTTTTGAGAGCTCAAGCACGGAAGGAACTTTCAAACAACTTTCTATTACTGATATCAAAGTTTTGTACCTGTAATCAGAATAAGAGAAGAGAAATAACATATAAAGTGGACGTAGGCACATTCTGGCTGAACCACTATAAATCTGCGTGTCTTTTTACAGTTTAGCCCCTGTTTTTTATATATTTGCATAAATCGCTCAAATCACTAAGAATAACATCAGATCTGCTAAATCATACAACTTTGAGGTGTTTGTCCATTTTTTGTGCAAACATCTATAGATTAGGAAAAATCGTTATGGGTTGAAATGATAGACTCGAGCGATTTTAGGGATTTTTATTTAATTCGGGATTGCAGTTTGAAATGATATATAACCGTAAAAATTTAAATTGCGGATTGAAATGATAAATATTCGTATCACTTGACCCTAGGGTCGAAAATTATATAGGAACACCGAATTTGGTTAAATTAAATTATTTTTAAACCTTTAAATTTTGAATTCAGTTAACTGGTATTTTGAAATAGAAATTGATTTATGTAAACTGAATTATTTTCGAATATCCAAGCGTAAATGTTGAAATTGGAATTGATTTAATAAATTCCTTAAAGGATTTAAATTGGAATTTCAAAGTTGAAGTGTCAAATATAAATGAATATATCGGAATTGAGTTATTGAAAATGTTTGGATATAACTTTGAAATCTATTCTAAACTAATTTAAACTATTTTAATTAATTTAAAATATTTTAATCAATTTAAACTATTTCAATTTATTTTAATCTATTATAACCTATTTAATCTAATTTAATCTATTTCACCTATTTTAAACTAATTAAATTTATTTAATCTATTTTAAATCTATTTAATATAATTTAAATTAATTTAGTCTATAGTAAATTTAATTAATTTATTTAAAATCTATTTAACATAATTTAAAATTTATTTAATGTATTTTAAATCTATTTAAATCCTTTTAAAACCTAATTAAATCAAATTTAAATCTATTTAAAATATTTTAAAACTATTTTAAGCTATTTTAAATTATTTTCAAACTATTAAAACTATTCATGACTATCTAAACTATTTTCTAAAAATGCAGACTGTGTAAAGTTGAAGTATTTATATTTAAATCCTTGATGATGATACAACCTAAGTTGGAATTAGGAACAGATACCCTTTTTGTGAAATGACATATTTGAGTAAATATGATGATTTTGGAACTAGGATTTAATTAACCTATCTTATTGATAAATTCAAAAGTGAATATGATTTAGAAAGTGAATATAGTTTTGAAAGTGAATATGATTTCGAAAGAAATATGATTTGAAATCGAATATGATATTTTGATATCAATTGTGAATTAACTTTTTAAAATGTAAAAGAACCATCTGGTGTGAAATAAGCGTTTGGTTGTTAAAGAGACCAGGATTGGATATTGTCATACTCTCTGCCAATACCGAAAACCAGTTTAACAACTGTGCATGTGGTGGAGATTCCAGAAATGAAGTAGGATGGTTTGGCGAACGATTCTGTATGAGGTATTTACGTGACCCTGACTCCCGTGAGTCAGCATAGATGTGACTAAAACAGGAGCTATACCTGAGCCAAGTGAGGTCATTCCTCCAATCGGACATGCTTCTTCGATACCATATTATGACTTTGTGATGATTTGGTGGCCACCTCTCGATTTGATTATAGGAGTGTGTTCCGAGGTGGGCGATAGTAGCTGCTATGCGTTACCACCAGCCCGGTTCTACAATTGGTAAATCTAACCTGGAATTGCCTCGAGTGCCGTGTTCACATGCCCTAGAGCGCCTTTTACGAGTTTGTTTTGTACCGTACCTATGGGGTGTCCTCTGGGTAAACCACCGGTTTGTTGGAGCCTACGGCATTGTATAGACCATGGGAATATATAAAATGTGTTAAGGGGGATATGGGTAACGCCTTAATGCTATTTTAATACTTTGCTTTATTGTAGACACTATTATAATAGCGTATTGTACTACATAGTAGATAGTTTAATGGATCCTTAGGAGATGGAAATCCCGAACATCTCTTAAGTTATTGCACTCACGTTAGACACTGGATAGGAGATGTCAAACCCCGTAAACATCTCTGACGCCATTACACTCATATTTATTTAATGTTGATTTAATTTACATAAGATCTTTTAGTTCTGACTCGAGTGTTTTGTCTTTTCAATTCGCTCGGGTCAATCTAAGCTTTTTATTTTATCGAAGACTGCTTTCTGGAGGATAAAGACGAAGATTCTATACAATTATTACTTATTATATGTATTCCACTGCATCATGTTGTTCCGCTGCATTTATTTATTATTGTTGTATGTAACTCTGATCTGTATTATAAAGGTTTAATCAATGTTAATTGTAAACAGCTTCATGAACTGTTTATTTGATTATTATATTTTGTCATTTCGCTGCAGGATTCTTTATTTGTTTTCTTTCTTTCTCTGCTTTTTCTTATTTACCCCATAACATTCTGCCCTTTTGAATGGTTTGAGTCTGACGTGTGTGTCTTCTTAAAACGTCCAAAAAGGCAGGTTGTTACATAAGTTAAAATATGCATTAATGGAAAAGATGCAGTAAATGATACTTTTTTTGGTAAAGCAGTAAATGACACTTAATTGCATTAATTGAAAAGAAGCAGTAAATGACACTTAATTGCATTAATTTGAAAAGAAGCGGTAAATGATACTTAATTGTATTACTTAAAAAGAAGCATTAAATGACACTTAATAGTACTAATTGAAAATAAGTAGTAAATGATACTTAATGACAATTGTGAAATTGAAATAAGAAGTAGGTTCAGGGCAAGTAAATGAATACTAATAATTGAACTTAGGAGGCATAATAATTTTCCAACTGAAACTATATAGCCTTAAGAATACGTTTATGAGGCGTATGGTTTATTGGATCTAGCTCAATATTTAGATTAATTATAAATGACATGGTCATTAATATAAGTTGGGATGCGAGGTTAGTAATGTTACGCAACAGAAGTTTGCCCTTCGCAAAGGGCTACCTGCAATTGTGTATACATTGTTAGAAGTGGGACATCTCCAACTGTAGGACTCGTGGGGATATAAATTTGTGTGTAGTTTTAAGGAATATATCAAAGTGGATTCACCTCAGATTTGAAGTTTTAAATGGCCAATCAGAGTCCGGTTCAATTCCAACACGAGAACTAAGTAACCAATGGGCATTTCCTTGATTTATGTTAGTAAATCCAAATTGGATGGTGGGCGAAAGCTCGACACTATGTCAACACTGTTGGTACCATATATTTGAGGGCTAGAGCTATATACATTAGGTCGAGAGTGTCGTCAGTCTTGTAGCGGTCATTAGAAAGACTAAGGTTACGTCTAGAGATGGACTACATTTCCTACTGGTGTAGGTTCCATATAGGATATGCGATTGTTTCAAATTTTATTTGTTTGTTGTTGTTAGGGGATAGGTCGGTTAACCCTTGGATATGTCTTTGAGATGAGTTAGTAATATGGGTAATTAGTTGTAATGCTGTTATTAGGCTCCAACAGGAGGTCAACTGTGTATATGGGCAATCGGTCTAGACACTATTGTGGATGACCAGTGTGGTGCGTAGTTACGAATACTACTGAGGAATGCATCCTATCTGTGGGGTCAACGATGCTTATATATACACACACACATCATCAGAATGTTGCTCTGACAACCTCTTTATTACAACCTACATGTAGGATTTTTTAAGGACATGATATTGGTACAAGACGGAAACAGTGAGAGGATAGATTTCTCATGCATGCTTTGCACCGACAAGGGCATAAGATATCCAAGGAATGATATAGCTTCTAAGGTATTAGCCTTAGCCGGTATATATATGTTTTATTATACTTTATTATTCAGCTAGGAGTTCTTATCGATAGCTCTCTTATATACTTATGTTATTTCAGGATACCAATACCAACAATCCATACCCTATTAGACTTTCATTTTATGATTTAGTGAAATATCAGACACGTTAAGGTTCAAGTTGTTACATCTTGCTACGTCGTTCCACCCATTTGAACATGTTATAGTCATCTTCTTATGGACTTTCAGTTATCTCTGTGTCTCTGATGTCTTTTTGCATCCCTCATGCTGTGGTGAAAAGGCCTAAAATAGTTAACATTTAGTATCATTTATCTTTTAGCATTACTTGTTATAACATTATGTAAACTAAAACAAGTCAAATATCACATTTAGTCTAACAATGCTACTTTGCAGTAACATTTTATGATTTAAGCCACTTATAGTAGCATTATGTGAAATGGAAAATTGAATACAGTGTTCATGTGAAAATGCTACTTTGTAGTAGACTTTTATGGTCCATTACATCTTTATTAATTTTTCCATATTTTTATAACTTTTTCTATGATTTAATGTTACTTTTTCCATCATTTAGTAGCATTCCTTTTTTTTACATGCTTCTTACATCATTCCCAAGTATCATTTCACTTTTGTTGTTTAGCCTTTAGTATCATTTTTGTTTTCTCATTATTAAATCTTAATTTTATTTGTTTTTTATAATTTTTTTAATACTACTGTTAGCAGCCTTTTGAATCTATCACTGAGTTTTTTTTTATTTTTAGGGTCTTTACTTAACGTGCATATTTATTTTCTTAAAATGGCATCGTATAATAACATTATATATTTGCTTTTATTTTTTAACATAATTTTTCTCATATAATGAGATTGTATAAAATCATTTCATTCTTGTTGGTGCTTTTTGCTGCCAATAGTAATTTGTAAGGAAATGGAGTTGGAGATGAGAAATAATGTCCTGGTGAGGTAATGAAGAGAGATAATGCAGCATGTGTTAAGATGGTGTGAAATGGTTATATTTGCAAGTTTTTATAGGGTTGAAGTGTGGTAAGGGAAGGTGGTTGGAGGGTGGGGAGGCTAGTATGGCGAGCGAATATAGGTAAGTAGAAACGAGGAATGGAAGTGGCGGGGTGATGGTGTGGAAGAATGATTTGTAGTGAGGTTGGGTGGACAAAAGTCGTGACTTGGTACACTTTACTTTGTAGTTAATTTCAACAATATGTTGTCTAAAAACTAAAATTCGACCTTAATGACAATAATATGTTCTCAGGTTGAAGGCCAAACATTCAATGAATATTAATCATAAGCCTACAACATAAATACGTTGGTAATTGTAGGAGAAGATGGTGGCAAGTGTAAGTGGTGGTGCATTAACATTAGAGGTGAGACGATCTGGGTTTCATAGCACTCACATATGTATAACTAGATTAGATTAAAGCCAACAAACCTTGTTTTAGAATATTCTTACATACATAAGTAAACCATATTATAGTTGATGATGTGATCCAAAAAAATGTATTATCAATAATCAAGCTTATGTTTTTGTGAAGATAATGGATACTGCTTTTAAGGGGTGTTTCCGTAGAAAGGGTTGGAAAGTGGAAAGGTAAAGGAAGGTGGATGGATGACGTAACAACCCTGGTTTGGAGATTACCTATTAATATCAAATTATAACGGTAGTTATAATTTAATATTGTGATTAAAATAAAAATTTGAGATTTAAATTGTTTATTTGGAATAAACAATGAATTTTGGAAATAAAATGTGAAAATAAATTTTGGAAACTTTATTTGGTATGTTTGTGTTAATAATGAATGAAAAATGATTTTTATTTAGAGAAAATGCAATAATTTTTTTAATTATTGCCAATTACTTCTTTTAATAATTTTTAAAGGAAGTATTTGATTTTTTTAAAAGGTGAATTTGGTTTAAAAATGAGTTTTGATTATAAAATTGAGTTTGAAATGGTTTGTCATATTTTTCTATGTAAGAAAATAATTGTTGTAGAATTTTTGGAAGTTAAAAATGTGGATTTATGTATTTATTAGTGTAAAAATTGGTTATTTGTGTAAAATAAGAATTTTAATAACAAAATATTTTAAAATCTAAAATTTATCTTTTATTAAGTGTAAAATATTTTATTTAAACATGTAAGTATGTTTACATGTTTTATTTGTATTAAAAACTTGAAGAAAAGGTTGTTATACTTTATTACATAAGTAAATAGACTAGTTTTAGTGTTAACTAGTTTACATAGATTAATTGATTTATTGTATTGGGTCCAAAGCCCATTAATTAGAAGTAACCAGAAGAAATGAGAAGTGAGAAACTTACCTGTACGTACTCTACTCCACCTTCTTCTTCTCCAGTAAAAGAGATGAACCAGTAAATAAGAAACTTCACTATTTTTCAAATTCAAGGCTATAAATCTTCAATTCTCTTCAATAAATTGTTGTTTCTAGCTAATCTAAGGAGAAATCAGAAGGTAATCCATTCCCAAACTAAATATTTCATCGAAAATCCAAATTCGAGAATTTATATTGTCTGTTAATTGTTTGTCTCCTTTGCATGTCTGCATATTGAGTTTTACAGGAAATTGAAGCTGTTCTTGATCCAAAAACATCAACTCTTTCAAGCAAATTTACGTTTTATCTTCTGCAAGGTGAGTTAACAAACTCACAATTCTTGCTGAAACAAACCTCTATTGCAAAGATCTGTGCAAATTATTGTTTACTGTAAACAGTTTTTGATTTCTTTTAGTTTATAGTTATTCCCTATTTCTGTTTGCCACTTTGAGAGTCTATATCTTCTTGTTCTTTTGATGAATTGCAGCCGGATCTTTTCTGAATCATAGTTTAGATGTTGTTTTACATGCATGTCAAATTTCATAGCATTTCATCTTCATTTGATATGTCAAACTGGTGCTTGAAAATCAGGTCGAGGTTGGAAAATTTACTTGGCAAAGTTCGTTCCCTAGGTCGACATGCATGTCGACCTAATGGTCGACCTCAAGCTCTCTAAGTCGACCGTATGGTCGACCTAGAGGGAAGAGAGGTTGACCTTGAGGTCGACCTGCATGTCGACCTCTGAGGCACTTTTTCCTGAAGCCCCTTTTCTCTTGTGCTGTGTAATCCTGATGCTTGATTTTATTGTTTTGCTCTCCTCTTCACTTGATTTTGATGTTGTTTTTGTGATGTTTGAAGTGCTATGATGCCTATCAATAGGCTAGCTAAATTTGGAGGATTTGAAATTCAAATTTAAATTGAATTTGATTTGATTTTGGGTTGAATTTAAATTGAATTCGAATTGAATTCAAGTTATCGGGTTTGAGCTATCTTCCTTGTTTTTCCTTGTTTTCGAGCACGGTTTTCTCCAAAGCTTTTTGACATAATTTTTGAAATAAATTGACATTTCAATATAATTATTATATAATATTTTAAAGTATTTTCAAATGTAAAATCTATTTATATACTATAATAAAGGAATTTCAAATATGGGTTTCAATAATCGTTTTCGGAAAATAGTTTTAAAAGCTAGTTTTCTCTAATAAATTATTTTAAATATAAAATGCACATTTTTGCACTATTCAAATGTATGAGAAAGAGAATTAAACGATTTAGTAAAACATGTGGTATGGGATATGTGCATTTACTGTTTTGGTTAATTCCGGACTTGTACGATCGAAGCTATTCGAAGTTATCAATTCTGAGTTGTTTTGCCATTTTATGGCGCATTTTGATTTTTATAATTCCTATATATAGGAATTATCTGGGATAGCCAATATTTGGCGAGTTTTATGGTTTGAAATCTCTTATTCTAGGAGTTATGGTCGATGAGAGCCATCAAGATGTTTTTATACTTACCGATGATATGAGGCAAGTTTTGAGTTTGTGATTTCCTATTTGAGATTTAGGTTTCATGAGAAACCATCACGAGGTCTATTTCTTCTTTTCGATGAGAAGAGAAAAGTCACGAGATTGTATAAGTTTGATGATGTTTTCTAGTGTGGCATTGACTAACGGTTAGTAAACCGTTTAGTGAGAACGTGTGGTATGGGATGCACGTTACCGCTTATCGGGTTCCTAGTTGAGAGTTTGTGACACATTCATGAGTGAATGCCAGTACTTGAGCTGTTGGGTTCTATGTGTACATATACTTATATATATATATATAAATAGCTGAGGAGCTATTTAGGGGCTGTTGGGTCCTAAAAGAGGCCGGGGGTCTCTAGTACACGGTACTTGGCACGCTGTTTGGCCATAGATTGGGTTGTTGGGTCCTTTCATATTTTATAGCTGTTGGGCTTTTTATTGGGCTGTTGGGTCCAATCTGGGTTTTTGTAGCTACAAATGGGCTGTTGGGTCCTTTCTCTTTTTATAGCGGTCGTGCTATTATTAGGCTATTGGGTCCATATTTTATTTATAGTTGTTGGGCTTTTTATTTGGGCTGTTGGGTCCTATTTCTGAGATTGAGATTATATTCTCCTTTTGGAGATGTCTAAGTTTGCCTTTTTGTGTATTTTGAGTTTGAGATTTCTCTATTATGAGAATATATCTGAGTTTGCCATTTTAGCGTATTTTGTGTTTAAGGTTTCTCCATTTTGAGATTTATCATTTGAGTTTTCTTCTATTTAAGAGATAAGGTTAGAGAAACCCTTATAGCTAATTTTGACTATCGTCGATGATATGAGGTGACTATTATACTTGATGATTTATTTTGAGTTACTTCTTTAGAGGTTCTTTATGCTTAAGTGGTATTTATTCACTTAAGATATGGACATGCTTTGCTATTATCTCTTCTCATTCGAGAAGAATTATTTCCTTGTATCATATGCTTCATATTATCATATATTCTTCTTAACTGACTGTTTTAGCTAGACTGTCATGTGTATTTTATACTTGGGTCAGACCGAATTGTTTCGGGTTAGCTATCAGTTATGAGACTTAACTTTGATGAATATGCTTGATATCAGCCTAGCACTTTTGTGTAGTTTATATTTCTTTCCGCTTGACTCTGATATGTAATTTGATTAGATGTTTATAGTGTGGTCTCTGAACCACTTTTGTGTATCATTTTGTATTGTACTGGGATGTATCAGTGTACGTGTATTTATATATATGATGTTTATTGTTCTGTGATGTGATATGCATCCTATAATTGTATTTTGTTCTGATAGATCTATTAGCTACCTATAGTTTTGTATTAAGCATTTATTGGATATGTTGATCCATGAGAGATGGGGAAAAAATATAGAGCATTCATCGACGTGTTCAGTAGGTGTTTAAGACAAGATTATAGATGGTTGCTCCTAACTAGCCCTATTCTCCGCATTAGTAGACATAATTTCCCAGTAATTCTCTTTGTTAATGTGGGTCTCGGGGTGGGGCATTACAGATGAAAACTTTTTTGTTTCACTCTATTTACACTTTCCTATATATGAACCTACATATACCCTCGTTTCCATTCATTCCTATTTAACTGAAAACAAGGAAGCCCACTTTTGATATGTAATTACCCTAATTTTGATTAACATTATTTAGGACATTTAATTAGTTAAATTAAATGAAATAATGAAATGGTTAAGGGATTGAGATTTGTGTTAATAGAGGTAGTCGTGCCAATCTAAAATAATGAACTAAGGAAAACTAAAATAAAATAGGTAAGGCAAATAGATATGGGGCAAAGTAGGAATAAGATATGTTCTAATACCCTAAACCCTTCATGCCCATTCATTTTACACGTTCAAAACAAAATCAAATACTAAGAGAGGTCGGTCACCATTAAGGGAAAACAAGAA
This sequence comes from Allium fistulosum, assembly GCA_030737815.1. NCBI lineage: Eukaryota > Viridiplantae > Streptophyta > Magnoliopsida > Asparagales > Amaryllidaceae > Allium > Allium fistulosum. The sequence goes on along the minus strand of CM060902.1, from coordinate 366,746,434 downwards.
GAAGATAAGAGGAAGAAGCTTAAGACACTTAATCCAAGATCAAATCTCAACTCCTTAATCACAAAGCTAAGGTGAATAATGACTACATCTCATGTTTTTATTGTTTTCGGTTTTAGATTAAATCCAAACTATTTTGCAAGGTTTTGCCATGTTTTTATTACTAAATTGGATATATATGCTTGTTGATGATTTATGCAAATTATATGAATTTTATGATATGTTTTAATGTGAAAACCCTATTAAATGACATCCAAATGCCTTGCAATTTTAGAATAAGGTCGGGAATGATATTTTAGAGATGGGTTTCGATTTTCATAATTTTCTGAATTAATGTGGATTCAATATTAATTTTCTAGTGAAGAAAATGTTTATTTTGGTTTAAAATTAATTACAGCTAATGTATGTATGTTTTGGTCAGAAATTAATATATGTTAGAAAATATATTAAAAATGATTAATTGGAATTTTTATAGATTTTCCTAAGTGTTTTAGTAAGTATATAAAATAATTTAAGGTATGAGACTTAAATGTTTTATATGTTTATAAAAGGAGAAGAGGCATTTTGTAAATAATTTAATTTTTATTTTAGAAATTTCGGTAGTCCTTTTAGAAAAGGAATTAGCAACCAATCATGGTTTGACAAATTAGGCAGGTTAACTGAAAAGAATTGCTTTAAAAAGTTAAAAATAAGTTTATATATGCTTTTTACATGGTTCGCCGCTTTCAACACCTAGCCTTCGACATCTTACTTCTGCCTCCATCTCCATCAAAACCAAAGCATAGTATATCAAAGACTTGGTACGTAGTGAATTGGACATAGGCGAAAGGTACTGGGTCGAAACAAGAGGTTCCAAAGGGGTCGAAGCCTTATGTTGTTTTTTTAAATGAAAATGCGCCTGCTTTTCTTTTGAAAGGAATAATTTCGACTTGGTTAGCTTTTGACTGGATCAATTTTTTCTAAAGGGTTGGTTTCGAAAGAGGTTGGACCCTTTTGTTTTAAGTAAATGCTTTCGAAGGTGTCGAAACCCATTGCTGCCGCTATCCACCTTTCGAAGCAAACTGTTTCGAAAGGGTTACTTTGTTTTCTAAAACTTAGCCACTTCTCCAATGCTTTTGAAGGGATGGTTTCGACACCATCACTTCTTTACTTAGGAAACGGCTTTTGGAAGAGTGCTTTCGACTTAGTTGTTTTATGACTCTTTTGTTTTATTGAAAGTTAAACCCAAAAGGTTTTGAAAGGAATAGTTTCTAATGGTTCCGAAAGGTTATTCGACATGTTTTTTTGAACCCAAATGCTTTCGAAAGGTTTGATTTTACGAGAAGGATTTAGTGCTTTCAAAAGGTTTAAGATAAAGGTTTCGAAGGGGTGGTTCCTCAATGGTTTCGAAAGGTTTTAAACAGAAGGTTTCAATGTTTTCGAAAGGCAATGTTTATAGTGTTTTGATAAGAGGATATTTAAGGTTTTAAAGCTTTCTAAAAAAAAGTTTTTCAATGTTTTTGAAAGGTTTATTAAGAATGGTTTCGAAAGGTATGTTTTGGCCTTTCGGCCTAAGGTTATAAAGAAAAGTAGTTACTTGGTTTCGGAAGGGGTACTTTCAATGGTTTCGAAAGGGGTACTTTCAATGGTTTAAATGTTTTCATCAACAAAGTTTTGTTAAAGTATGTATAACATGGAAAGGTGATTTGAGTAAATCATAGAGTATATTTTCCTTGTTTAAAGTATGATTTGAACATTTAAACCATTTTGAGAGAAAATGTTTTCAAGGAAAATTTTATGGGTAGACGATCCTAAGTAAAATGACTCAAATATTTGAATACCAGATGGACTGGTATGGGGTCACGCCCTATACTTTAGCTAGTAGCCCTAGCTAATATAAGTCTAAAATTCCAGTGTGTAGGGCTTTGTTATAGGTAAGACTAATATGATGTTACACATAGAAACGAATCTATAGAGGAGAGATAGGTCATTGGGGAGCCCGCAAAACCATTAGGATCAGTTGAACCTGGAAGAACTAAGTTAGGGTCAGACCATCCAAAAGAGGAGTATCAACAAGAAGTTAGATTATTTATTTATTTTGTCTGGTTGGCCCAAGTTAGCCAAAGGTTAGTACTTAGCCAAATAAAACTATAGTGTTCGGACAGAAAGTCCATTTGTTACCTGATTTGTATGCATATATGATACTGGTTTATTGGTTTAACCAGTTTTGTGATGCCCCACCTCTATGCTCACACAAGCCAAAGACACTACTGGGTAATGCCGTCGACTAGCACGAAGAATAAGGCTGTTGAGGAGCGACCATCTGGGTAATTGCTTTGTGCGAGTGCCGATGTGTCAGATAATATAACTTACATTTCATTTCAAGAGGAAATCTGACATATCAAATACAAACTCAAAGCTACCACACAGTGGCTATGTGGACTTCGGAAACAATTATAGAAATAAACATAACACAAATCAGTCACAGATATTCATATCACAAAGGCAGAAATAGATATGAATATAACACGTAGAAGTGTACATCAAGTAGTGGTCATACAAGATCCACTACATCACAAAAGAATAGATACAAGTGCTAGACAAAAGAATAAGTATACATCAAGGAGTCTCTATCTCGAATGTATAATAACAAAAACTAGTAAGCTAAAGTAGTTAGCCAAAAGTCAGGTGACGAACCCTGATAAGAAGTCAAGCAGAAGCACCTGAAATACCTCGATCAGACCTGAGTATTATTTAAAAAGAAAATAATAAACATATCAGTCTAGCTATAAATATCAGATAAAATGAGATAGGATAAGAGATATCACAAAAACGTATGATAACAATAATGCCATACTGTGACAAGAATACATCAGATAACAACAAAAATCAAACAATTACTCAAATATTCTCAAAGACCAAAAAGAATGTCATATTCTTTAAATTATTCACTAAAACATAAATATTGACAAAACATATCAATGCCAATTGCATAAAAATCGGTGAAACACAAATTCTAGAAATCATCAACTAGAAATCCAGAAATCACAAAAAGGGGAAGGGCTATAACAAACGGGAGCATGAAAACTCACCAACACGTGTATCACAAATGAGACGCTATCCCATGAACCAAACATCGACGTACCTAAAAAGATACGCCCCATGTATAGTCGACCATCGACGCACCTAAAAAGATACGCCCCATGCATAATCAAACATTGACGCACCTAAAAAGATATGCCCCATGCATAATCAAACATCGACGCACCTAAAAAGATATGCCCCATGCATAATCAGACATAGATGCACCTAAAATGATACGCCCCATGCATAATCAAACATCGACACACCTAAAAAGATACGCCCCATGCATAGTCGAACATCGACGTACCTAAAAAGATACGCCCCATGCCCCGACTTATTGAGCCAATTACTCCACGAACGGTCCAAAGACCTTGGGTCGCTAGCCCATAAAAATGAGACGAAGCTAAACAGAATGGGGTATAGTCCCCCACATGGACAAAGAGACATCGCACATCGCTAGTCTAAATCATAAAATGATCATCATTGATCAATAAGAAGTGTAAATTACACTAAGCTAGTAAATAAATGAGTTTAGCTTCATGTCCCATAACCACTGGCTTAACTTAAATATTTACGAACAGATTGTAGATTTCCACTCAAAGATTGTCACAAGATTTTCAATCGAACAAGTCCAAAAATTAACCGACGAAGTAAACCCAAGCGTTTCATACCACTTGTTTTGCTAAGCCGTTTAATTAGATTTCTCATATGAATGAGGTAAAGGTTTGTATATACTATAGATTGGAAAACGGTTTTGAAAACGAGCTTTGTATTTAAAAGTAGTATTGAAATCATTTTAAATGAAAGAGTTTGAGTATTTACTACCAGTATAGAAGACCTTTGTATTTTAAAATGACAAATCACAAAAATGATTGTAGAAACAATCAATCACCAAAAATTCACATACGAGAATGTGAATTAAATCCATAAAAATCGATATCAAATCCATCAAATGGATATTCCAAAAATCCAAAAAAAGAAGTCATCAAAGTCGGTAAAAGTGATAACAACTAATCGGATCGACATAAATCGATAAACATTGGAAATTTACTCAAAAATTAGGCAAATAGGCAAAACTGCACAATTCCAAATGTCTAGGGGTCAAATCCAGACGTCTGGATTTGGTCTCTGGAAATATTCCAGAAAACCATCTAGACATCTGAAATTTCTAAGCATACGTCTGAAACCCCTTTCAGACGTCTGAACCATAAATTCAGACGTCTGAAGTTAGTCTCTGCCATTTTTATTTTCTACGTGCTTATATTTTTTTCTCCAGAGATCATAACTAGACATCTGAAATTGAAATTCAGACGTCTGAAGACCTGGTCTAGGCAACAGTTTGCCTAGGCCTTGATGGCCAAAATGAATTGGAAGCTATCGGACGAGCAACGAAGACTAGGGATTTATGCCAAGCGACAACCCGGCCTTATAGGCTTTTCGATACACCCCAAATATCATGTCCAAACATCCATAGAAGGATTTTCATAAAATTGGACCAAAACACCAAAATTTGGAAAATTCACCAAATCAATTCAAATCAAAAGCAAATGAACATGCACAAATGTTAGGAATTCATACCTAACAACAAAGAAAGTTATAGACGAAGATGTGAGTTAAAGAACTCACCTTTAAACCCAAAAACAACGAAAGAGAAGCTCTAAAACAAAGGAAAGGCTAATTCCTCTTCAACTTCAACTCAAGAAGCTCTAATCTAAGCTAATAAGCAAATATTTCCTAAGTTAGGGTTAGGAATTTCTTAGAATTGAAGAGAGATAAAGATGGAGAAGATGAAGAGGATGCTTACCTAACTTCTCCTTGATTTTGGACTTGAATTTGTATTTCCTAAACAAACTAGGGTTTTGGAATCCTAGTTTCCAATCTTTTCCCTCATTTTTCTCTAAAGCTTGAATGTTAGGAAATAGAATGAGTGAATGGATGAAGAGTAGAGGAGTTAGGGTATTATGTTGGGTTAGTGGGCAGAAACCCAAACCCAAAGCCCAAAATAGAAAAGTAGCAAAATTCTACTCAACTCCAAACATATCAATGTTTATACTCAAAAAAGTTGTAAATGCCATTTTGGACTCAATGGAAGTGGTCTCGAGTCCCAATTTGACTGTTTACAAAAAGTAACATTTCGGACTTTAATCCGATTAACGATGCTATATTTAAATAAAACATTTAAATATACAATCATGAAATATGCGGGTTGTTACAAACTCCCCTCCTTAAAGAAATTGCGTCCTCGTAATAATTAAGAGGAAGACAAAAAGTAACAACCATACTAAGGCATAACAACAGAAAAGAAGAAATTTTGAAATGAGAAGTTCACCATAAAGAGCACGAAAGAGTAAGTCCGGATGTGTTTGCTCGATGAATTCTCACGATTCCCAAGAGCAATCCTTATGATTTGAGGACCATTGAACTTTCACAAGAAGAACATCTTTATTTCGAAGGCGTTTAACCTCCGAAGTAATGATACGAATAGAATGTTGCTCATAAGTCAAATTTGGTGAAACTTCAATTTCTTCAATTACACCGGGCTCAAGAATAGAATCGGAATCCCTAAAGTATTTCCGTAGTTGAGAGACGTGGAAAACGTCATGAATAGCAGAAAATTGAGCTGGTAATAAACGGCGATAAGCCACGGAACCAATACGTTTGGTGATGGGAAATGGACCAATATATTGAGGTGCTAATTTTCCCGATCAATTGAAACACACAACACCCCTCATAGGTGAAATACGAATAAAATCTGGACCTAAAACCAGCTTCTCAACGGCTTCAAGCCAACACGAAGGAGATCTGCATGGCCTTCCGTATAGTGCCTCGAAAGGAGCCATACCAATACTAGATTGGAAGCTATTATTATAGGAAAACTCAACAAGAGAAATATGATCTTCCCAACTTCCACCAGAATCAAGAGCACATGCACGAAGAAGATCTTCAGGAGTTTGATTCACATGCTCGGTGTAGAGAACAAATTTCTCTCCTAAAAGATAATGATGCCAAATTCTAAGAGCAAAAACAATGGCCGCGAGCACCCGATCATGAGTGGCATATCTAGTCTCGACAAGCTTTAATTGTCAAGAAGCATATGTCATAACACATTCCCTTTTGCAAACCAATACGACTAGTATCGGTATAAACAGTCAATTCTTGGTTCCCTTCGGGAATCGCAAGAATAAAAGCATCGGAAAAGAGTTCTTTTAATTGATTCTCTTTCCCAAAAATCTAAGACATTCAAAATTATAATTAACTTTATATAACCATCTTTTTAGAAAAATTTACTTTTTACAAGTCAATTTATTGTGTCTGACTGTCTCATCATAGCATTTAGGAGATTCCTATCGATAACGTTGATCAAGCGCACCGACCAGAATTCTTAAAGCACTCAATGGGAAAAATAACACAAAATCATCTTCTATATGATAAACATGCTTCTTATAAAATTTACAAATATTTTTTGGTCGTTTTAAGAACAAAATCCAATCATACTTATAAATATCTTATTAAAAAGATTTGAAAACTTTAAATTGTTGTTTTCATCCATAATCAATAAATACAAGGATAAACTCATCGAGATATTCGTAGAATACTCGATTCAGAAGATGGATGAAATAAGGTAGAAGGTTCATCGAACCGAATGACATAACGAACCACTCACAAGAATCATAACGAGTGTGGAATGCAGTAAGTGGAATGCTACCCTCCGCAACTCGTAGCTGATGAAAAATGGTGGCAAGGTCGAGCTGAAAAGACCTTAGCACCACACAATAGATTGCTTAGGTGATAATCCTAAGACAAGCTCAAATATATCGGAAAATTCACAAACTACTTGAATGAAAGAAATAACATTCTCCTCGTCATGTAGGTTTAAAGAATAAAATGATACCACCGAATTTGGAAATCAAAATCATTAAGAACAATAGAAATCTGCTTAACAGATTGAGAATGTCAAAGATGGATAGTCCGCTCGGGACATAGGATATGGGCTTCATATGATCAAGCCAATCCTTTCCCAAAAATCAATTCCGAAGCCTAAGTAACGTATAACATGCAAATCGGCTCGGAAAGAATAATCACATAAAATAACCTCGACATCTTTACAAAGCAAACTGAGTGTTGCGGTTCCACCAACCGGATTCGCAATTCTCAATGAAGTCATCAAGCCCATAATATTCTAAAGAAAAAGAATCAACAAGTTCTTTTGATATAAAATAATTAGATGAACCCATATCAAAAAGAACTCGAATAGGATAATCACAAAACAAATTAATGCTATCAAGGATAGTATGAGAAATACCTTGACCAAGAGAAGTGTCACTAGGAGCTTGCACAATATTTAGCTTTCCCTCCTTCTTGCTTTGAAGTATGGGACACGCAGATATATGATGACTCAAACTTTTGCAATAGCGACAATAAAGGGGTTTCGGACACTCATTTGCATAGTGGTCCATAGAACCACAATTGTAGCATTGTCCACGACTAGAGGTAGGAGTCTTTGCTACCGAAGTTTCTTGCTTCCCTTTCTTTTTGGGATTGGGGCCTTTGAACTTAGTAGGCCTCTTCATGTTATTGTTGAAGTTCTGTTTGGCACGCACCAACACGTGTATCACAAATGAGACGCTATCCCATGAACCAAACATCGACGTACCTAAAAAGATACGCCCCATGTATAGTCGACCATCGACGCACCTAAAAAGATACGCCCCATGCATAATCAAACATCGACGCACCTAAAAAGATATGCCTTATGCATAATCAAACATCGACGCACCTAAAAAGATATGCCCCATGTATAGTCGAACATCGATGCACCTAAAAAGATACGCCCCATGCATAATCCGACATCGATGCACCTAAAATGATATACCCCATGCATAATCAAACATCGACGCACCTAAAAAGATATGCCCCATGCATAGTCGAACATCGACGTACCTAAAAGATACACCCCATGCCCCGACTTATCGAGCCGATTGCTCCACGAACGGTCCAAAGACCTTGGGTCGCTAGCCCATAAAAATGAGACGAAGCTCAACAGAATGGGGTATAGTCCCCCACGTGGACAAAGAGACATCGCACATCGCTAGTCTAAATCATAAAATGATCATCATTGATCAATAAGAAGTGTAATTACACTAAGCTAGTAAATAAATGAGTTTAGCTTCATGTCCCATAACCACTGGCTTAACTTAAATATTTACGAACAGATTGTAGATTTCCACTCAAAGATTGTCACAAGATTTTCAATCGAACAAGTCTAAAAATTAACCAACGAAGTAAACGCAAGCGTTTTATACCACTTGTTTTGCTAAGCCGTTTAATTAGTTTTCTCATACGAATTGTATATACTAATAGATTGGAAAACGGTTTTGAAAACGAGCTTTGTATTTAAAAGTAGTGTTGAAATCGTTTTAAATGAAAGAGTTTGAGTATTTACTACCAGTATAGAAAACCTTTGTATTTTAGAATGACAAATCACAAAAATGATTGTAGAAACAATCAATCACCAAAAATTCACATACGAGAATGTGAATTAAATCCATAAAAATCGATATCAAATCCATCAAATGGATATTCCAAAAATCCAAAAAAAGAAGTCATCAAAGTCGATAAAAGTGATAACAACTAATCGGACCTACATAAATCGATAAACATTGGAAATTTACTAAAAAATTAGGCAAATAGGCAAAACTGCACAATTCCAGACGTCCGGGGGTCAAATCCAGACGTCTGGATTTGGTCTCTGGAAATATTCCAGAAAACCATCCAGACGTCTGAAACCCTTTTCAGACGTCTGAACCAAAAATTCAGACGTCTGAAGTTAGTCTCTGCCATTTTTATTTTCTGCGTGCTTATATTTTTATCTCCATAGATCATAACCAGACGTCTGAAATTGAAATTCAGACGTCTGAAGACCTGGTCTGGATAACAGTTTGCCTAGGCCTTGATGGCCAAAACGAATTAGAAGCTATCAGAGGATCAACGGAGACTAGGGATTTATGCCAAGCGACAACCCAGCCATATAGGCTTTTCGATACACCCCAAATATCATGTCCAATCATCCGTAGAAGGATTTTCATAAAATTGGACCAAAACACCAAAATTTGGAAAATTCACCAAATCAATTCATATTAAAAGCAAATGAACATGCACAAATGTTAGGAATTCATACCTAACAACAAAGAAAGTTATAGACGTAGATGTGAGTTAAAGAACTCACCTTTAAACCCAAAAACAATGAACGAGAAGCTCTAAAACAAAGGAAAGGCCAATTCCTCTTCAACTTCAACTCAAGAAGCTCCAATCTAAGCTAATAAGCAAATATATCCTAAGTTAAGGTTAGGAATTTCTGAGAATTGAAGAGAGATAGAGATGGAGAAGATGAAGAGGATGCTTACCTAAGCATCTCCTTGATTTTGGACTTAAATTTGTATTTCCTAAACAAACTAGGGTTTTGGAATTCAAATTTCCAATCTTTTCCCCAATTTTTCTCTATAGCTTGAATGTTAGGAAATAGAATGAGTGAATGGATGAAGAGTAGAAGAGTTAGGGTATTATGTTGGGTTAGTGGGCTGAAACCTGATGCAGGCCAAAATGACCAAGTCTTAGGTCGCAAACGACCTAACTTGTTTTTAGGTCGCATACGACCTAACGAGCTAAGGTATAGGTCGCGGGAACGACCTAGCGAGCTACAACTAGGAAATAGGTCGCCTATACGACCTAAAAGGTTACTACGACCTAACGAGTTAAAGGGAAAGACAATGGAACGACCTAACATACTGTTAAGTCGTATGCGAGCTAACGAGCTGAAGGAAAAAGTGCTACGACCTAAAAAGAAACGACCTATGATAGGTCGCAGGAAAATGGAACGACCTAAGTTAGGTCGCAAGAAGATGAGGAGAGATAGGTCGCTCGCTATAAGTCGCGAGGCCTTAAGACTTAGGCCGTGAAGACTTAGGTCGTGAGGCCTTAGGTCGCGAAGACTTAGGTCACGCAGCTTTTCGAAAGCCGCTTCTTTTAGGTCGCTGATGAAGGGATGCCGTTCATTCTTAGTTCGCTCAATCCAGATGTCGTTCATTTTAGGTCGTAAGTCGTGTATCGAGATGTTGTGTTGTAATAGGTTGTATTTTCGTGGGTCGCATGTATTTTAAGTCGTGTTGTTTAGGTCGTTGCCGACCTATGGGTTGTAAAAAACGTTATGTTGTACTGTTTTAGGTCGTGGACGACCTATGGTAGGTCGTGTGTTTTAGGTCGTGACCGACTTAGGAGTTGTGCAGTTTTCTGTGGCGTGTGTTGTAACTTCTATAAATAGGCCGGTGGTGCCATTTGTAATAGTTTAGTTGATTTGAAATAAAAACTTTGTTTTGTTAGCTTTGTGCTTTCACTAAATTGGTAGTCGAGTGTAATCTCCTATCTGCTCTTTCGGTTAATCGAGTGCGCTCGATTCAACGACTGCAGAAGCCGATTCGCGGAATCAAGTGCACTTGATCAACGCTCGAAGAATTGAGGATCTCTTTTCACGGTATCGTGCGTGATCAACGTGTCAGATATAGATAGAATTCGGTATCTTCGGATCAACGAATTTGGGCATTTCAGTATTCATCAATCCACCAATTGCTACTTTCATCGATCTACTTTGTTTTTGTATAATCCACTGCATCAGTTTGGTATCAGAGCTTGTTTAGCCAATCATAGCTAAATCAAGTCCTTGGAGCCATTTCTTTTTGAAGAAGTTTGAAGAGATCAAGTCGAGCCGAGCAATATCATTCAAGGCCGAGAAGTTATTGTTCATCGTGGTCATCGCAAATTGCAACAAAGTGGGAGTTTTCGATCCATATCATTTTGGATCAAAGTTCGAAAGGTGTTTGAATTTTGAAGTGTTGAAGAACTTCGGCCGAGCTAAGCAAGTGAAGGCCGTGTGTGTCATTTGGTGTCATTTTGAAAGTCAAAACCGAGAATTGAAGAGTTTGTGAAGTTTCAAATCATGCCGCCAAGAAGAGCTAATCGTCACCAAAACGTAGAAGCTTTGTACAGAAGAGAAGAAGCTGTAACAACCCTGTATTTTTCAATTATTTTTAAATTGTTTTCCAGATTTAAAAGCTTTATTTATGAAAAGAATAAATTTTGTTATTTTAAATATAAAAACTTTGATTTTGTATGTGGATTAGAATTCCAAATATGACTAAATTTAATATTTCCAGAAAATGTGAATTTTGGTTAAAGTAGTCAAACTTTGACTTTTAAATTTAAATTTTAAATATTTGAAATTATAAATTTTATCTTTTATTATAAAAATAGATTTAATAACTTGAATACTTCTTTTCGTTTCGTTGAAAACGGAGTTAAACTGCAAAAGTTATGTACATTTCAATTTTGAGTATAAACGGTTTATTTAACAATTTTGTCTATTTTAAAATTGTATAAATTACTTTTTCTTTATTATATTTTATTTTAATATGTGTCAATATGTTAATTTATGTATATTTTTGTATTTTTATATTTTTAAAATGATAATAGGATTTTTCCAAAATTTACTGTATTTATTATTCATTTTTAAAGGCTGTTTTCCTATTTTCTGCTATTTTCTTCATTAAAAATTATATGTAAATTAAATTTTAAATATTTATTTTGTGAATATATTTTTATTTTATGTTATTATTTATGTTTAAAAATATATTACAAGCTCATATGAATTTTCTAAAAATTTATTCTATTCAATTCCAAATTTTCTAGACTAGTTTACTATTTTAGCTATTTTCTTAATTTAACTTTATATAATTGATAAATAATTATATTTTGATAAAATTTCGAAATTTTATCTGGGATTTTTTTTTTCAGAAATATAAAGTTATAAAAAGGAATTAAAGATATATGAAGAGTTTGATACCTTTTGTGTGCTTAGTCCTTTTGAATTCTACCGTTTCTTTTTCAATCAATACATCTTTTATTTTTTTTGCCGTTCTATCCCTCATCTTTTTCATCAGCCGACTTCCTCTTATTTTCACGAGTTTCAAAGCTTCTCAAACCCTAAAAAAAAATCATGGCCTCCATCTTGCAAAAAAAAATTAGGTAAATTCCTCTTTTCTTCCTACATTTTCTCCTATTTTCTATGCAAATTTGCTTTGCTTTCTCCCCTGATTGGAGCGGCTTTCCCCCTTGCTCCACCATCACCTCCTCCATCTACAGCAGCCATTATCTCCTCCTCTGACCAAAAATTCAGGCCATGACCCTTCACATGAAGCATCACCACAAAAACATTGCAAAGCTTTGCCAAACTTCACCAAAACAAGGCTAGCCTAGCCTATACTCCACTATTACCTTCATAGTTGCCTTTGGACACTCCTTAGCCACCACCACCATCATCTACATCACCTTTGGCTGCCACATGACCACTGACCAGATCTGGAACCCCCTATGGCCGAGCTCCAATTGACCTAAGCCGAGCCAAAAAGTTAAACAACTTGCCTCTTTTGCATTGTCTTTGGTATGCTTCCTGTTAGCACCACTACACCTTCATCTCCACTTGTTTTGATGCCATTGCCTGACCTAAAACTGACCTATATGATGCCAAACCTGAGCTTAACACATCATTGGCTGAGCTCATGATCCACCTTGGTCGAGCATTCGAATGGTAAAGACAAGGTCTTGTCTTTATTGCCTTGTATTTCAACTTGTTTCTATATAATTCTGTGTTGAATATTCATATGTTATATTGTCTTGTTTTGGGTTGTTACAAGATAAATATCAAGGCTCTCCATTCATTCAAATCAAAAGTCATGCTATATCATGCTTGTTGTGCTTTTTGGAATCTATTCTGTGTGTTTGATCGCTAATCTCCAGCTTTAACAGGTGAGTTATTCTCACCAGACAATATGTACCTATATAACTAGTAAATTGACACCCTGTGAATCTGTAGAAATATATTATCATGTTATACTTGACTATGTTATGATCATATGATGTTTATACACCTGTTATATCACATGTTACTGTTATTTAATGTTATTCTGTTATTTATATCAGTTATCACCATTGCAAGTTCCCTGTAGACTAGAATCACTATGGGTTGAAGTGATACATACCCGAACGGACTTTAGAATAGGGAAAAATCGTTATGGGCTAAAATGATAGGCCTGAATGGTTTGTATTTAATTTATTTTAACTTGGGATTGCGGGTTTGAAATGATAGAACCCGGATTTTTCTTTTTAAACTGCGGATTGAAATGATACATATCCGTATCACTTGACCTAGGCTAGAAAACTATATACAGGCCCGTGGTTATTTTATAACGTGTTTTGAATATTTTTAAGTATTTTAAAAATATAAATTTATGAAATTTGATTTAAACAGATTTTGAAATATTTTGAATTAAAGAAATTATGATTTTTCTGTGTGTTAAAAATGTAATTAATGAATGGTTTAACTGGATTTTTTGAAATATAACTTAAGTTTGGAATTTGGAATTTTGGTTAAAAATGATATTTAAGTTATATAAATAAAAATAAAAATTTAATTATATTTGTAAAATGGTAAATATGATAATTTGATTAAATTTGAATTTAAGCGATTTATTAAAGTATTATTGATTTTTCTATGAATTTAAGTGGTTAAATAAATGAATGTTTAAAAGTGATCTTTTAAAATATAACTTGTCTTGGAAATGTGAAATTTGGTTTTAATTAAAGGTTTAAGTTAATTAAATAAAATTGGAAATTTAGTTAAATTTGTGAAATGGTAATTTAAATTTGAAGTGTTAAGTTTATTTGTTGAAATGTGAAGAATTGGAAACTTTTACACTTAAACTTATTAAGTAAATTGTTGAAAATTGGATTTAATTATAAGAAATTTATTGTGAAAAAGATATATGTTAAATGATATGTAAATGAACATTTTAAATGTTAAAATATGATTTTTAAAATGTTTATATGTTTTAAATCAAAGTTATTTAATTGTTGGAAATACGCTAACACCTGAAATCTACTTTTAATAGCATTCAGAAATGCTATAGATTCTGTTTTGAACTAAAATTGTGTAAAAAGATCTATTACAGCATTTCTGAAATGCTGTAGTTGCTGTAGTTGAACTTATAGGCTAATATTGAACTCATGCCTATTATAGCATTCTCTGGAAATGCTATAATGGTCTGCAGTCTATGTTGAAATCAAATTTAACCCTTGTTTTGAAATCTGAACTACCGCAGCACTTCTGAAATGCTGTGTTTTCTATTTTGAACTATAATTCAACTAAAACTGAGTTTTAACAGTAGTTTTAAGTGCTGTCTTTGCTGAATTAAAAATGTTTTCAAATATAACTTATAGCAGTTGTTTTTAAATGCTGTGAAAGGCTGAAATTTTAATAATTATGGTTTTTGACTTAGTAAACGAACTCAGAATGGTTTGAAACTTTGAAAATTGAATACTTGATTTGAAAATATAATAATTACACTTTTAAAAGGTTTAAATGAATTATTTTGATTGGAATATAAACTTTTTAAAGGTGATTTGAAATGATAGTAAATGAATGATATCCTTGAATTTAAAAGGTATTTAAAGTTGAATATTTGGATTTGAACTGATAGGATATTTTATTATACTAAAATGATTTGAAATGAAGTTTTGAAATGATATGAAAATTTAAATATATGGAAATGGTTTGGGATTGATTTAATCTTTATTTTGATAAAGATTTGGATTTGAAATGATATTCTATTTTGAAGTATAAACTGTTTTTAAACTTATAACCACGGGTTATAATAACGATTGGTTGGCAAAGAGACCGGGATCGGATATGGACATACTCTCTGTCGATACCGAAAACCACTTTGACAACCGTGTACGCGGTGGAGATTCCAGAATGAAGTAGGATAGTGGCGGCGTTCTTAAGGTATGTAACGTGGACCCAACTCCCGTGAGTTGGCATAAGGTGGCTAAAACAGGAGCGATCTCGGACCAGTGAGGTAGCACCTCTTCTCGGACACATTTCTTCGATATTATACTCTTACTTGTGATTGATTAGATGGCCATCCTCCGATTTGGGAGTGTTGTTCGAGGTGGACGGTAGTGGATGCTATGCGCTCCATCAGTCCGTGTGCGTAATTGGTATATCTACCCTGGCATTGCCTAGTTGTGCCGTGTCACCTACCATATCGAGCTTTACTACGATTTGTGATTTCTCCCGTAGCCTGTGGAGTATCGAGGGTAGCCCCCATTTTGGGAGTATGCTAATACTGGATAGACTACTGGGACTATTACGTGTTAAGGTGGAAAATGTAAAGCCTTAATGATATTTAAAAGTATGTTTATTTTATGTTAGACATTATTATATAGCGTATATTACTACATAGTAGATAGTTTAACGGATCCTTAGAGGATGGGCGGTCCCAAGCATCTTCTAAGTTACTTGTACCCTTATTACAGTTCGCTTGAGTTGGTTTACATTATATAAGTATATATTGTCCTGACTCGAGTGTTTTGTGTTTTTCTTTACGCTCGGGTCAGCCTGAGTTATTCACATATTTGGATTTCCACTCGCTTGGAGATTTGAATCGCTGGAGATTATCTGCTTGTCTTGTCCTCTCTATTTCAGTTCCGTTGTTCTACTCAGGTTGTACTTGGTTATTATATTGAGACTTTTGTTGTACTCTATTTCTTCTGTTGTATCTTATGTAACTCTGACATATTTAGATAGTAGCTTCATGAACTACTATTTCTTTTACTTCCGCTGCATTATTTTACTCTGTGTTTGTGATCTGTGATTATATTTATTTACTGTATATTCTGAGATTTGCCAAATTTTATTTACAACGCGGTATTTTGAGCAATTCAACTCCGGCATGAGTGTCTACCTATACACTTATAATGGATGCGAATGGTTGAAAATATCGGGCCATTACAGTTGGTATCAGAGCTTTGGCTTTGAGGCAAAACTTAGAATGTATGGTAAATTTATTTACAGAATCACTTTCATTCGAGTTTGAATCTCTTCCTTTTGATTCGATTTCCTTTGAATTTTGGAACGTTTCCTGCGGTTCCAAAATTCACGGTTGTCCCTCACTATTCATCATCTTTTGATTCTAGAGTATCCCATGACTCCACTTTGAATGATCTTTATAGTGAATTGGCGGTCTCGCCAATATTCTAATTTTCTTATAAAGGGGTGAAACTCCTTTACAATAGCATCAAGTCACCAAAGATTTTATATCCTTGGTTTAGATGCTAATTTATTATTCCAAACTCTATCTCTTGAGATCGAACGTAGATTTATCCCAGAAAAATCCACATCGATCTTATTCTTTAAGTCACGGTTGACCCGGTTAAGGTTGTCCGCGATTTACCTAAGCTTACCCATCTCTCTACTCTGTTTAACCATCTTGTCTTTTGTTTCTAAACTATCTCCAAACATTTTGAATTGTACTTGTAAATCTATGATTTGTTTTATATATGGTGTTGTTTGAGTTGTTGATGTTGATTTGGATTTCCGATTGATTCGTCTGATCAACGCTATCGATAGGATTTCTAAAACACTTTGACAGAACAAACTGACACAATATTATTTTAAATTTGGTTAATGAAATAAAATTTTGATATATAAGTAAATTTATGGAACTTAATAAATTGATTTAAATTGATAATTTGAAATGATAATACTTGATTTATCATTTATTATTCTACAAATGAATTTATAAATAATTGTTTATAAATTGATTTGGGAACTGAAATGAATTTGAATCAAGAATTTGAGAATTCAAGTTTCCGATGGTTTCAAACCTTGTGTTTTCAAGTTTTAAAAGGATATATTATTTAAAGTATTTCGAATAGAAATTTTGTTTTCAAAGAATTTTAAAAGGTTTAAAATTTAGTGCACTTCTCTTTGTCGCTGGAAAATAATTTCGGTGATGACTGCAGCATCATCGACGTTCATTTTCGAGTTTCGAAGTGAAGAGACCGTTCTGTTGTCTTGCTACAGCTTTGTTTTGGGAAATTTAATTGATTTGAATCTCTAAAATATGACTCAATTTATAATATATAGATATATGATTTAAAATTTGATTTGACATATTATGTATGTATAATTACTTATCGCTAAATGGTTTGAAAGGAATCGGAAGTTTAATTCTTAAATTTTATTTTAAAGTATAATTTCAGTTAAAAGAAAAAAAATTCAAAAATTTGGTAAATGATTCAAACTTGAGATAATTAAATTGGAAAGTTTTATTTGTATAACACACAATTCCATTCCAATATAACTTACCTAAATTACACAGAAGTTGAATATGAAATTGGATAATATACAATATAGAAAGGATTTTATAAATAAAATTTGAGTGGTTATAATAAATGTTATACACTTAAATTTTAGTTATAAAGGATTAACAGAGGTAAATAGTGAAAAAGGAATTTAAAGAGATTTTATTTAAATAACTTAATAATCAAATTTGATTTAATATGGAACCTTAAGTCTAACCTAGGAATTTTAATAATGGTTATTTCCTGAAATGAATATGTTGTATAATAAATAATGTATCTTTGAATAGATAAAATAAAATACATTGGAATTGGACATTTTGTAATAAAGTTTATTTAACTTGAATTCATAGTTTAATTGATGTCTAAATGAATAAATGTGTAAAGAAATTTGATTGTTATATTTGCTATGATAAATATTTTATTTATGAAATTGATACGTCTTGAAAAATGAATAATTATGATAGTTAAAATGTATTTTAACATCACTAAATTTGATAATTGAGAATTTGGTTTTCAAATGGAAATTTTAAGTGTAACTTATTGAAGGAATATCTATTTATGAAATGGGCATTTTAAATAAAGTGTTAGGTTATTTGTTAAATGAAGAGCTAAGTAAAATAATGAACTTTTGACTTAATAAATGAAGTATAGTTTATTTGGATATTCCATTCATAAAAGTATGTTTTAATAAGTCTTAAGTTAAAAGATATCCAAATGAATATTTCTAGAATAAAACCGATTTGAAATACTAAAATATCTACTGTAGCATTTTATAAGTGCTGCCGTTTGAAAATACAATGTTTTGGAAATTTTATAATTGAATGAACTTAGAAATGCTACAACTTTAAAATGAATATTATTTGACCTTGAATTAAAATGGTTTAAATGAAGATTATTTTTAAAAGGTGTTATGATTTTCTAAGTATTATGTTTTTTTAAGAATAACATTTCCAAAGTGTTATGATTTTTAGTAGTATGATTTCCAAATGATAAACATCCCTAAATTGTTATGATTTCAAAGCATTATTGTTTCAAATTTATTATCTTATTTTGTTTTTTTCAAACTATCTTTTGTTTGTCCTTATTTCTCTTATCTTGTTACAGAATGGGAAGGCTATTGCTTATACCAGTCTGTTTAGAAATCTTTTTATAATCTTTGAAATCTTTGTTACTCATTTTGGAATCTGAACATTGTTTTCCATTCATCGACCGTCGCTCAAGTGAAAAGAGTGATTCAGACTCTAGAGAATCTTTTTCGTGTTTGTGTTCTTGATTTGATCACCTCCATCTTGTTAAACTTGCCTATAACAATAGTTATCAGGTGTAATTCCAATATTCTTATCATCTTGTCTTAATTCTATTCATTCTATCTTTTTAGGTGCTTTCCCGTACCTCGTTCCTTTTCAGGGACGAATAGTTTTGAGTGGGGGAGAGTGTAACAACCCTGTATTTTTCAATTATTTTTAAATTGAATTCCAGGTTTAAAAGATATATTTATGAAAAGAATAAATTTTGTTATTGTAAATATAAAACTTTGATTTTGTATGTGGATTAGAATTCCAAATATGACTAAATTTAATATTTCCAGAAAATGTGAATTTTGGTTAAAGTAGTCAAACTTTGACTTTTAAATTTAAATTTTAAATATTTGAAATTATAAATTTTATCTTTTATTATAAAAATAGATTTAATAACTTGAATACTGCTTTTTCGTTTCGTTGAAAACGGAGTTAAACTGCAAAAGTTATGTACATTTCAATTTTGAGTATAAACGGTTTATTTAACAATTTTGTCTATTTTAAAATTGTATAAATTACTTTTTCTTTGTTATATTTTATTTTAATATGTGTCAATATGTTAATTTATGTATATTTTTGTCTTTTTATATTTTTAAAATGATAATAGGATTTTTCCAAAATTTACTGTATTTATTTTTCATTTTTAAAGGTTGTTTTCCTATTTTCTGCTATTTTCTTCATTAAAAATTATATGTAAATTAAATTTTAAATATTTATTTTGTGAATATATTTTTATTTTATGTTATTATTTATGTTTAAAAATATATTACAATCTCATATGAATTTTCTAAAAATTTATTCTATTCAATTCCAAATTTTCTAGACTAGTTTACTATTTTAGCTATTTTCTTAATTTAACTTTATATAATTGATAAATATTTATATAAATTATTATATTTTGATAAAATTTCGAAATTTTATCTGGGATTATTATTATTTTCCAGAAATATAAAGTTATAAAAAGGAATTAAAGATATATGAAGAGTTTGATACCTTTTGTGTGCTTAGTCCTTTTGAATTCTACCGTTTCTTTTTTAATCAATACATCTTTTATTTTTTTGCCGTTCTATCCCTCATATTTTTCACCAGCCGACTTCCTCTTATTTTCACGAGTTTCAAAGTTTCTCAAACCCTAAAAAAAATCATGGCCTCCATCTTGAAAAAAAAATTAGGTAAATTCCGCTTTTCTTCCTACTTTTTCTCCTATTTTCTATGCAAATTTGCTTTGCTTTCTCCCCTGATTGGAGCGGCTTTCCCCCTTGCTCCACCATCACCTCCTCCATCAACAGCAGCCATTATCTCCTCCTCTGACCAAAAATTCAGGCCATGACCCTTCACATGAAGCATCACCACAAAAACATTGCAAAGCTTTGCCAAACTTCACCAAAACAAGGCTAGCCTAGCCTATACTCCACTATTACCTTCATAGTTGCCTTTGGCCACTCCTTAGCCACCACCACCATCATTTACATCACCTCTAGCTGCCACATGACCACTGAACAGATCTGGAACCCCCTATGGCCGAGCTCCAATTGACCTAAGCCGAGCCAAAAAGTTAAACAACTTGCCTCTTTTGCATTGTCTTTGGTATGCTTCCTGTTAGCACCACTACACCTTCATCTCCACTTGTTTTGATGCCATTGCCTGACCCAAACCTGACCTATATGATGCCAAACCTGAGCTTAACACATCATTGGCTGAGCTCATGATCCACCTTGGTCGAGCATTCGAATGGTAAAGACAAGGTCTTGTCTTTATTGCCTTGTATTTCAACTTGTTTCTATATAATTCTGTGTTGAATATTCATATGTTATATTGTCTTGTTTTGGGTTGTTACAAGATAAATATCAAGGCTCTCCATTCATTCAAATCAAAATTCATGTTATATCGTGCTTGTTGTGCTTTCTGGAATCTATTCTGTGTGTTTTGATCGCTAATCTCCAGCTTTAACAGGTGAGTTATTCTCACCAGACAATATGTACCTATATAACTAGTAAATTGACACCCTGTGAATCTGTAGAAATATATTATCATGTTATACTTGACTATGTTATGATCATATGATGTTTATACACCTGTTAATCATATGTTACTGTTATTTAATGTTATTATGTTATTTATATCAGTTATCACCATTGCAAGTTCCCTGTAGACTAGAATCACTATGGGTTGAAATGATACATACCCGAACGGACTTTAGAATAGGGAAAAATCATTATGGGCTGAAATGATAGGCCTGAATGGTTTTTATTTAATTTATTTTAACTTGGGATTGCGGGTTTGAAATGATAGAACCCGGATTTTTCTTTTTAAACTGCGGATTGAAATGATACATATCCGTATCACTTGACCTAGGCTAGAAAACTATATACAGGCCCGTGGTTATTTTATAACGTGTTTTGAATATTTTTAAGTATTTTAAAAATATAAATTTATGAAATTTGATTTAAACAGATTTTGAAATATTTTGAATTAAAGAAATTATGATTTTTCTATGTGTTAAAAATGTAATTAATGAATGGTTTAACTGGATTTTTTGAAATATAACTTAAGTTTGGAATTTGGAATTTTGGTTAAAAATGATATTTAAGTTATATAAATAAAAATAAAAATTTAATTATATTTGTAAAATGGTAAATATGATAATTTGATTAAATTTGAATTTAAGCGATTTATTAAAGTATTATTGATTTTTCTATGAATTTAAGTGGTTAAATAAATGAATGTTTAAAAGTGATCTTTTAAAATATAACTTGTCTTGGAAATGTGAAATTTGGTTTTAATTAAAGGTTTAAGTTAATTAAATAAAATTGGAAATTTAGTTAAATTTGTGAAATGGTAATTTAAATTTGAAGTGTTAAGTTTATTTGTTGAAATGTGAAGAATTGGAAACTTTTACACTTAAACTTATTAAGTAAATTGTTGAAAATTGGATTTAATTATAAGAAATTTATTGTGAAAAAGATATATGTTAAATGATATGTAAATGAACATTTTAAATGTTAAAATATGATTTTTAAAATGTTTATGTGTTTTAAATCAAAGTTATTTAATTGTTGGAAATACGCTAACACCTGAAATCTACTTTTAATAGCATTCAGAAATGCTATAGATTCTGTTTTGAACTAAAATTGTGTAAAAAGAGCTATTACAACATTTCTGAAATGCTGTAGTTGCTGTAGTTGAACTTATAGGCTAATATTGAACTCAGGCCTATTATAGCATTCTCTGGAAATGCTATAATGGTCTGCAGTCTATGTTGAAATCAAATTTAACCCTTGTTTTGAAATCTGAACTACCGCAGCACTTCTGAAATGCTGTCTTTTCTGTTTTGAACTATAATTCAACTAAAACTGAGTTTTAACAGTAGTTTTAAGTGCTGTCTTTGCTGAATTAAAAATGTTTTCAAATATAACTTATAGCAGCTGTTTTTAAATGCTGTGTAAGGCTGAAATTTTAATAATTATGGTTTTTGACTTAGTAAACGAACTCAGAATGATTTGAAACTTTGGAAATTGAATACTTGATTTGAAAATATAATAATTACACTTTTAAAAGGTTTAAATGAATTATTTTGATTGGAATATAAACTTTTTAAAGGTGATTTGAAATGATAGTAAATGAACGATATCCTTGAATTTAAAAGGTATTTAAAGTTGAATATTTGGATTTGAACTGATAGGATATTTTATTATACTAAAATGATTTGAAATGAAGTTCTGAAATGATATGAAAATTTAAATATATGGAAATGGTTTGGGATTGATTTAATCTTTATTTTGATAAAGATTTGGATTTGAAATGATATTCTATTTTGAAGTATAAATTGTTTTTAAACTTATAACCACGGGTTATAATAACGATTGGTTGGCAAAGAGACCGGGATCGGATATGGACATACTCTCTGTCGATACCGAAAACCACTTTGACAACCGTGTACGCGGTGGAGATTCCAGAATGAAGTAGGATGGTGGCGACGTTCTTAAGGTATGTTACGTGGACCCAACTCCCGTGAGTTGGCATAAGGTGGCTAAAACAGGAGCGATCTCGGACCAGTGAGGTAGCACCTCTTCTCGGACACATTTCTTCGATATTATACTCTTAATTGTGATTGATTAGATGGCCATCCTCCGATTTGGGAGTGTTGTTCGAGGTGGACGGTAGTGGCTGCTATGCGCTCCATCAGTCAGTGTGCGTAATTGGTATATCTACCCTGGCATTGCCTAGTTGTGCCGTGTCACCTACCATATCGAGCTTTACTACGATTTGTGATTTCTCCCGTAGCCTGTGGAGTATCGAGGGTAGCCCCCATTTTGGGAGTATGCTAATACTAGATAGACTACTGGGACTATTACGTGTTAAGGTGGAAAATGTAAAGCCTTAATGCTATTTAAAAGTATGTTTATTTTATATTAGACATTATTATATAGCGTATATTACTACATAGTAGATAGTTTAACGGATCCTTAGAGGATGGGCGGTCCCAAGCATCTTCTAAGTTACTTGTACCCTTATTACAGTTCGCTTGAGTTGGTTTACATTATATAAGTATATATTGTCCTGACTCGAGTGTTTTGTGTTTTTCTTTACGCTCGGGTCAGCCTGAGTTATTCACAGATTTGGATTTCCACTCGCTTGGAGATTTGAATCGCTGAAGATTATCTACTTGTCTTGTCCTATCTATTTCAGTTCCATTGTTCTACTCAGCTTGTACTTGGTTATTATATTGAGACTTTTGTTGTACTCTATTTCTTCTGTTGTATCTTATGTTACTCTGACATATTTAGATAGTAGCTTCATGAACTACTATTTCTTTTACTTCCGCTGCATTATTTTACTCTGTTTTTGTGATCTGTGATTATATTTATTTACTGTATATTCTAAGATTTGCCAAATTTTATTTACAACGCGGTATTTTGAGCAATTCAACTCCAGCATGAGTGTCTAGCTATACACTTATAATGGATGCGAATGGTTGAAAATATCGGGTCGTTACAGAAGCTGATGAGATGGAGCAAAGAATCAATGAAAACTTTAGTGAAAAGCTTAACGAAGGAATTGGTCAGTTAGAAAAGATGATGTTAGAGATGAATCAGAATCGGAGAAGGGTATCACCTAAATCTAACCATGGGGGAAGTAGAGTCTCACCACATTCCAATGGGAGAGAAGTGTTGAAAGTGATCATAGAAGTGTGAGTCGAGATCGCTATAGAGATGATGATGATCAAAGACGTGGGAGGAATGTGAATGATCGAGAACGGAGGAATGTAGATAGAAGGGATGTTGGTGGAAGATGCAAAGGGAGTAGAGATGTTGGTGGTCAGGATCGACATCGATATACATCCGATTTTGAAGAAGAGTATGATGGTGGTAGTGTTCATGGACAAGGACGTGGACAAGGAAGAAATCAATCGGAGTATGATCATAAGTGGGAATCTGGGATGAAGACTGAAATACCAGAATTCAAAGGAGGTATGCAAGCTGAGGAGTTTTTGGATTGGTTGTCTAATGTGGAGGAGATTTTTGACTTCAAGGAAGTTCCAGAACATCGTAGAGTGAAGTTGGTTGCTACAAGGTTGAGGGGTAGAGCTTTGGCATGGTGGCAGCAAACCAAACTTACACGTGAACGGATGGGGAAGTCAAAGGTTGAATCATGGGAAAAGATGAGGAAAATGATGGAAGCCACATTCTTACCTTATAATTATCAATCGCTTATGTATCATAGGTTGCAAAATTTGAGACAAGGGACGAAATCTGTGAATGACTATGCTGATGAATTTTATCAACTGATTGCAAGGAATGATATTATGGAGACAGAAGAACAATTGACAGCTAGATTTGTTGGGGGTTGCGAATGCAGATACAGGATATGTGTAATATCCCGGAAATTTTGACAATATCAATTTAATAATCTGTTTAATAATTAAATTGATATGGATAATATTTGATAATAAGATTTGAATTTAATTTAATAATCTGATTAAATTAGTATTTAATTGATGATTTTATCTTTCAAAAGTTAATAAGTATAATGTATTATTTTTAATATGTATGAATTTTAATGCTAAAAGGAATTGTTATTTTAAATTGAATAAATAATGTATGTAAATATATATAACTTAACTTTTAAATTGAATCTTAGGATTTAATTTTATTTAAACTTGAATTTAAAGTTTTGAAATTCAAAAGAATATATATTTAAATTGTTTTGGATTTTAAAATACTTGTATAAACTTTTATTTATAAATGTAATTAGCTTTTGTTTCTCTTTAATATATATATAGATTAGTGTTTAAATAAACAAGAAAAAGGCTTTTTAAATAATTTTAAAATAAATAGAAATATGAGTAATTACTTAAATGACAAGTGTCATTATCTAAAGCTTCATTATAACATGTGTAATTTAATAAACAATTGAATAGGACAAGTGTCCTTAATTATTTTCAATTTCTTTTATTTTTATAAATCATAAATTTACTTACATATGAACATTTGCATATCTTCATTTCATTTTTTCTATTTCTCCTTTTCAAAACAAGATAACTAAAAACATCTTTCTCAAATACACATCTGAAATAAATCAGTAACCACTTCTCAAATGCAATCCTCTAATCTAAAATCTGAAATCATTAAAAATGCCTCAAACTAGAAATCAAAGATCAACCTGCAACATTCTTCTCCAAATCAAACCCTGAAATTCTTTTCAAATCCAATTCAAAGGCCAGTCTGCATTCTTTTCAACTCTGGAATCAGTTCAAACTGTCTGCATTCATTTCTTCAACCTGGAGGCAAGCATGCATGCAGTTCTAAATTCAATCAGTAAAGCCCCAGCAATTCAAGTTTTTAAATCAATGAGGCATTCCAGTCTTAAGTCAATTCCAGTTTTCAAAAGCTAAACTACCCTGCTCTGTCTCTGTTTATGCCTGGTGAGTAACTTTTAAAACATAAAGTAAAATAGGATTTGCATGCTAATATAATTGAAATGAATAAGTATTGCAAATATAAATGAGAATCTGATGTGAAATCTATAGTGTGTATGCTGTTAACAATTAGATGTTCTACTCTGCCTTCTCAAATCTGTGAGTAACATTCTTATTAAAATAACTTAAGTATAATTATGGTTGCATGCTTAATTCTGTGATAATTGTGTTTTGTGTGAAAGTATATTGATGGTTCTGCATATATATATATATGAATATATATAGGTGTGCATGTTGCTTTGTATCAGTGTTTCTCTGTTTTCTTTTAATTCCAGGCTCCAGTTTTTGATTAAAAATCATTATCCCATGATCTAGTCTTGATTTGGATTTAAGACTTAAACAAAATTTGTTTAATGTAACATAGGTTAATGTTTAAAAATTTAAGTAAGTTAAAATAAAACCTATTTATCTTTGGAATTTAAGAACATCAGTGCATGCTCAATATAAAGCAAAACTCAAACTGTGAAATTTATAAATTCATTATTATAAATCGAATACATAAACAAAAACTTGATTTTTAAAACAAGAATCACAATTTTTAGTGGAGTATTGAGGGTGCAGTTTGGGTTTGAATGAAAATGGGAAATTGGGGTGTTTCTGATCATCTGGGTAACAGGAGAGGTCGGGGTTCTTCTGGTGGATGGAGGAGTGAGTGTAGATGCTAGGAAAAATAGATGGTGGTGATGGAATTCAACAAGGAAGATGCGGTAGTGGTTTTTCTTCGGGAAACCTAGATTTTGCTGTGGTTTTATTTTGGTCTCGTTCGATGACCAGAGACGATCGAGTGCAGCGAGCTTCAGGGAGGAAGGAGTTGACTTGAAGAAGTAGGTGATGCCGGAGTTTCAGAACTGACGATGGACAGAGTCTCGAGCACGAGATGATTCCAGGTTATAGTTTTTGAGGAGATCAGTGTTCCAGGTTTGGGGGTTTGAACTCGAATTCGATTTCGAGTTTTGGTGGTGATTCTGTTGATCCTGTTTGGCTGTGAAGGAGGTTGCCAATGTGGGACGACCATCGAAGATGGTCGGAGGTGATCAAAGTCACCGTGCATGTGCACGGTGTACTTCATTTCTGGTAAGGTAGTTTGTATAATGAGGTTTAGGTAAAGGAAGAGGAGGACACGTGAGTTTTACTCGTGATTTTGGGAAGTTTTCTCGGAGTTTTTAGCATGGTGACTCGAAGAAGATTTTGGGTAGGGTGGGTTTAGTATGGTAACAGGTTTAAACAGAAACCTGTTACTCTGTTTAATTTTTAAAAAAATAAAAAAATAAAATAAAAAGAAGTAAAGTTTTAAATGAGATTTAAATCTAGTTTTAAATCTGAGTTAGGTTTAAAATCTAAGTTTAAAAGTAGATTTGAAATGGATGTTTCAAATATGAATGGTAAATGATAACTTATTTATCAATAAGAATAAAGTTTTATCTTAAAATAATTAAAGACTTGTGTTTATTTAATTTATTAGGAGATTTAATAGATAATTAATTTAATTTGATTAATTAATCATTTGGATTAATTAAATAGGTAATTAAAGGATTAAACTAATTTATTTATGATTAAGATAAATTAATTAGGGATGATTAATTTGTAGTTAGGAATTATAAATTAGAGTATTAATTAATGGTTAGAAATTAATTAATAAGTAATTAAATATTAATTAAATTATGGTTAACACTTAATTAATTTAGTAATTAGAGATTAATAAATTGGTTATTAAGATTTATTAATTTAGAATTAATAAAAATTAGTATAAGTTAATTACTTAAGGAAAGTAATTAAATAGTAGTTAATGAAGTCATTAACTATGGATTATTAAATAATGAATTAATAAGATTAATTTTAATAGTTAATTAGATTAATTAGTTTAAAGATAATCATTTATGAATTTGTTTAAATGGAATTACTTAATGGAAGTAATTAAGAATTAATTACTTATTGTAATTAATTGAAGTTAATTTGATTTGTTAAGTTAATTAATTAAGTTTAATTAATTTAGAATAATCAAGAGATGATTTGATAATAATTACTTAATGTAATTATTAAGGTAAGATTATTTAGGGGAGTAAATAATAAGATAATTACTGGAAGTAATTAGTTGAATAATGATTTTATTAATAGAAGTAATTTGAGTTAATTACTTTGAATAATTAATCAAGGGATTAATTAAGAAATTAATTAAGGAAGTAATTAATTTAGTTAGTGAAAGTAATTAAGGGTAGTTAATTACTGATTGAAGATTAATCAAGAGTGATTAATAAATATTGTTTAAATAAAGGTTAATTACTTAATGTAATTAATTTAATTAAGTAATTAATAATTAAGTTGTAATTAAGGATCATTAATTAATATAATTAATGATGTAATTAAGATTGATTAATTAAGTAATAATTAATAAATGAAGTGATTAATCAATGTAATTAATTAAGGATTAATGTAATTAATTATAGTTGATTAACTTAATTAATTTTAGTTAATTAATTAATGATGTAATTAAAGGTTAATTACTATAATGGTTAAGGATAATTAATTTGAGTAATTAATTAAAGGATAAATTACCTAAAGGGTAATTAAAGGATAATTAATTAATTTGTAATTAATTAATGGTTAAGTAAGAAGGATTTATAAAATAAAGTAATTAATTTAATTCACTTTAAATTAATTAGAGATGATATAAATCATTACTTATGGATGGATGATAATACTGAATGCTTTGCATTGTTTGATCTCTGATGAGATATATGCTGTGTGATATGGATGTTTAGTTGAATTGTGATGATAATATGGATTATCTGATAATGTTGATTATCTATTGTGAATTATCTTTCTATGTGTATAAAGATAATGAATTGAATTGTTTTAACCTTTAAAACAACTTGGCCTTAAAAGATACGTTTTGGATTTCGATGAGACCGGGATCGGGTTTCCGTATACCGGATTTCCAGGTCTGGAGACCCGAATACCACATCGATCCAAATTAACGATAGGTCGTGAATCAAGTGAAGATGAAGATTCAGAGTGCAAGGGTTATTGTCGTTAACTCTGAGGGTGATTCCAAAACGAGTGTAACAAGATAATGCCTTCGGTTTCGTTCGAACCCGGAACGAACTTGTATGGATTGAATGCTTTCAGCACATCATCAGGTGGACGATGAGCATTCTAAGTGATGTGTTCTTTTCTAAGGTAATCGTGACCTCAAGCCTCACAAACCGGGAATGGCTAAAACAGGGGAGGTGCAGCAAGGTTAGTGGGTAGCACCCAAGTAGGACAAGATTACCTCTGTCTAGAAGTCCCTTCTTATTTCGGCTTAGTGTGTGCGGTTGCTGATCCCAACCGTGAGGTATCTTGTGCGGGAATTATCCAGTAAGGGATGTTCCGACCTTGTGTTGCAGGGGATTGGGAGTGATCCTCGGTACGGTGATCTAGGCCACGTACTATGACGGGCGGTACCCCGGTAGCCCTGCCATTGTATGGAATCCAAACTCCAATAAGTGCCGTACGTATTAGTTGTGCCCAACTATGTTGAAATGTGAGATGTAAGCATTTCAGCTATTTCTGTATTTTACTTGAAAACCCTAGACCCTATTATAATACAATCGAATTTCCTATCAAATGTTTTGGTTAGCGTAAGGTAAAAACTTACCCATGTTTATTTGTGGGGAGTCTTACGTGATACCTTTTCTTTCAAAAGGTTTTGAAGTTAAACAAGTTTAACCTGTTACTCACACCAGACCCATGTCTGACCCAAGTTGTTTATTTCTGTTTTATAAACTCTTGGGTACTCAAATTTTTATGAGTAGCCAAGGGATTCGGGTTAGCCTTGACGAATTGTGGAGGAGCAATGGAGCAGGAGGCTTCAGCGTTGTAGATATAGATAGTAGTTTCCGCTGTGTTGATCTTGTTTAGATCTTTGTTTTGTATTGAGATGTAATAACTAGACAGATGTTTATAACTGTCTAGTATATGATGTGTAATCTGTGTAACTCTGATAAGTGTTGTATATGATACTATGTAATATTTATGTGATATAATATATTTTGTTCGTTTCCGCTGTGAGTATTTGTGTTTGTTTCTTTTCTCTTCTTCTCTTTTCTACTTCTCACCCCTTTCTTTCTTATTAGCGATACGACTTTCTATGAAGAGAAAGTCGTGGTCGTTACAGTGGTATCAGAGCATAGGTTGAGCGAATGCCTAAGCTTTTGGTTAAGTGAATATCAGAGCAGTAGGTTGAGTGAATACCTAGGCTCTGAAGTGGTGTCTATCTTGAGAGCGCGTAATTGTTAGTTATATAAAAATGATTTTATATTGTGTTAATTGATCGGTTGAGTGGTATATGGATTCTGGTCAATACGAGTAGCTAACGTTATTGATAGGGATCTCTAAACACTTGAACCAGGCCAACGGACACAGTATTGTTTTAAAGAGGTAAATGAAATAATTTTACCCAGAAATAATTTCTATATAAAAAGTATCATTTTAAATATATATATATTTCTACCTATTTGTTGGGTTACCTGTTCGGGTTTTCCAATATAGGATATAAAGGTAGATGAGGTAGGTTGTGTGTAACACGACTACCATTGATTGGAGTCTGAGTGTTGAGGTTGGAAGTATCTGTCGAGACTGTAGACCCAATGCTGTCTCGAGTAAACTTTGTTGTGGTGAAGGATTTCATCAATCTCTGAAGGAAACCTGTTATGGTTCGGAGTTTATCTTTGAAGTTGGATGAGTAGAGTTGGATCTGTCGATGAGGCAAAAGTGAGTGATGGTACCTTGATACCTCAGGTAATAGTAGTTGTATGATGAGATACAGTGACGATGGATGTTCCCGAAGTTGTTTTCTTTGGAACAAGATTAAGGAAGTGTGAATGTTTCGGTGTTGTCGCTGAGTTCAGCACGGTGTTTCTGTTTGGGTTGGAGTTCGAGTTTCTCGAAGATCTTTGGAATAGGAAGTCCTTGGCATCAGTGTCAGCAGTGCAGCTCGGAGTATTCTGTGATGGCAGGAAGTTTTCTGGATGAGCAGTTTTT
Organism: Allium fistulosum; assembly: GCA_030737815.1. Taxonomy (NCBI): domain Eukaryota; kingdom Viridiplantae; phylum Streptophyta; class Magnoliopsida; order Asparagales; family Amaryllidaceae; genus Allium; species Allium fistulosum. The sequence continues at coordinate 366,715,822 of CM060902.1, read as the reverse complement.
CTGGAAGTGAAGTTCAAAAGCAGTAAGAGGATCCATTTCTTCGATGGATTGGATAGTTAAGTTGAGCTGTTCTGATTGGTAAAGAAGAACAGTTTTTCTTTGGAATTAGGATGGGTTGATCGCAAAAGTGACTTGCGATTGTCTGAGTGTTCTCTTGGGTTGTCAGAATTTTTCTGGATGTCTTCAGAGAAGTCAGAAGTTTGTCCGCATCTAAAGGTTGAGTTTTCTTATCGACTGGATTCCATGAGTGATACCAGTGGTTCAGTCTAGTTGAAGGATGTTTTCCTAGAGATAGAGTTTGGTGAAGCAGCTCAAGTTTTGCTGGAGTATCTGAGTTTTCTTTATGGATCAGTGAACCTTATTTCTGGAATGAGTTGTCCAGTCTGTGCTTGTGTCCTACTTCAGATCAGAGTTGAGCAGCGAAGCAGTTTGGAGTGTATCTCTGGATGGGAGAAGTAAGTTTGGAATCTACTGATGTTGTGAAGTAGAGTTATGTTTGGATCTCGTCTGTGTTCTGATTTGGATAAGAAATTGGTCTACTTGGTTGAATTGTCAGTTTGGATAACTGGAATTCATTGAGTTTTACGTATCTCTGAGGGAATACGTATTTGATCTATCTCTGGTTTTGGAATCAGCAGTTCAGGAAGTTTGGTAGTTGAGTCAGACTCGTCTGTAGTCTGATATCCTGTTTAGTTCTGTAGATCTAGATGAGTAGGAGCTCTATAGCTTCGTAGTTTAGATTGTTTGTAGAGCGAGTATCCCGGTATATATATATACTTGGGGAAACTCGAGGAATTTTATCTAGAATTTAGTCTAGATAGTTAGAATTGTTTGATTGGATGATTTGGCTGCTATGGTTGTTAGCATATGGATGATAGTATATGCATATGTTTTAAATTTAAATCTTTAATAAGATTATTAAATTACCTTTGTTTAAATTTCGGGGACGAAATTATTTTAAGGGGGGAGGAATGTAATATCCCGGAAATTTTGACAATATCAATTTAATAATCTGTTTAATAATTAAATTGATATGGATAATCTTTGATAATAAGATTTGAATTTAATTTAATAATCTGATTAAATTAGTATTTAATTGATGATTTTATCTTTTAAAAGTTAATAAGTATAATGTATTATTTTTAATATGTATGAATTTTAATGCTAAAAGGAATTGTTATTTTAAATTGAATAAATAATGTATGTAAATATATATAACTTAACTTTTAAATTGAATCTTAGGATTTAATTTTATTTAAACTTGAATTTAAAGTTTTGAAATTCAAAAAAATATATATTTAAATTGTTTTGGATTTTAAAATACTTGTATAAACTTTTATTTATAAATGTAATTAGCTTTTGTTTCTCTTTAATATATATAGATTAGTGTTTAAATAAACAAGAAAAAGGCTTTTTAAATAATTTTAAAATAAATAGAAATATGAGTAATTACTTAAATGACAAGTGTCATTATCTAAAGCTTCATTATAACATGTGTAATTTAATAAACAATTGAATAGGACAAGTGTCCTTAATTATTTTCAATTTCTTTTATTTTTATAAATCATAAATTTACTTACATATGAACATTTGCATATCTTCATTTCATTTTTTCTATTTCTCCTTTTCAAAACAAGATAACTAAAAACATCTTTCTCAAATACACATCTGAAATAAATCAGTAACCACTTCTCAAATGCAATCCTCTAATCTAAAATCTGAAATCATTAAAAATGCCTCAAACTAGAAATCAAAGATCAACCTGCAACATTCTTCTCCAAATCAAACCCTGAAATTCTTTTCAAATCCAATTCAAAGGCCAGTCTGCATTCTTTTCAACTCTGGAATCAGTTCAAACTGTCTGCATTCATTTCTTCAACCTGGAGGCAAGCATGCATGCAGTTCTAAATTCAATCAGTAAAGCCCCAGCAATTCAAGTTTTTAAATCAATGAGGCATTCCAGTCTTAAGTCAATTCCAGTTTTCAAAAGCTAAACTACCCTGCTCTGTCTCTGTTTATGCTTGGTGAGTAACTTTTAAAACATAAAGTAAAATAGGATTTGCATGCTAATATAATTGAAATGAATAAGTATTGCAAATATAAATGAGAATCTGATGTGAAATCTATAGTGTGTATGCTGTTAACAATTAGATGTTCTACTCTGCCTTCTCAAATCTGTGAGTAACATTCTTATTAAAATAACTTAAGTATAATTATGGTTGCATGCTTAATTCTGTGATAATTGTGTTTTGTGTGAAAGTATATTGATGGTTCTGCATATATATATATGAATATATATAGGTGTGCATGTTGCTTTGTATTAGTGTTTCTCTGTTTTCTTTTAATTCCAGGCTCCAGTTTTTGATTAAAAATCATTATCCCATGATCTAGTCTTGATTTGGATTTAAGACTTAAACAAAATTTGTTTAATGTAACATAGGTTAATGTTTAAAAATTTAAGTAAGTTAAAATAAAACCTATTTATCTTTGGAATTTAAGAACATCAGTGCATGCTCAATATAAAGCAAAACTCAAACTGTGAAATTTATAAATTCATTATTATAAATCGAATACATAAACAAAAACTTGATTTTTAAAACAAGAATCACAATTTTTAGTGGAGTATTGAGGGTGCAGTTTGGGTTTGAATGAAAATGGGAAATTGGGGTGTTTCTGATCATCTGGGTAACAGGAGAGGTCGGGGTTCTTCTGGTGGATGGAGGAGTGAGTGTAGATGCTAGGAAAAATAGATGGTGGTGATGGAATTCAACAAGGAAGATGCGGTAGTGGTTTTTCTTCGGGAAACCTAGATTTTGCTGTGGTTTTATTTTGGTCTCGTTCGATGACCAGAGACGATCGAGTGCAGCGAGCTTCAGGGAGGAAGGAGTTGACTTGAAGAAGTAGGTGATGCCAGAGTTTCAGAACTGACGATGGACAGAGTCTCGAGCACGAGATGATTCCAGGTTAGAGTTTTTGAGGAGATCAGTGTTCCAGGTTTGGGGGTTTGAACTCGAATTCGATTTCGAGTTTTGGTGGTGATTCTGTTGATCCTGTTTGGCTGTGAAGGAGGTTGCCAATGTGGGACGACCATCGAAGATGGTCGGAGGTGATCAAAGTCACCGTGCATGTGCACGGTGTACTTCGTTTCTGGTAAGGTAGTTTGTATAATGAGGTTTAGGTAAAGGAAGAGGAGGACACGTGAGTTTTACTCGTGATTTTGGGAAGTTTTCTCGGAGTTTTTAGCATGGTGACTCGAAGCAGATTTTGGGTAGGGTGGGTTTAGTATGGTAACAGGTTTAAACAGAAACCTGTTACTCTGTTTAATTTTTAAAAAAATAAAAAAATAAAATAAAAAGAAGTAAAGTTTTAAATGAGATTTAAATCTAGTTTTAAATCTGAGTTAGGTTTAAAATCTAAGTTTAAAAGTAGATTTGAAATGGATGTTTCAAATATGAATGGTAAATGATAACTTGTTTATCAATAAGAATAAAGTTTTATCTTAAAATAATTAAAGACTTGTGTTTATTTAATTTATTAGGAGATTTAATAGATAATTAATTTAATTTGATTAATTAATCATTTGGATTAATTAAATAGGTAATTAAAGGATTAAACTAATTTATTTATGATTAAGATAAATTAATTAGGGATGATTAATTTGTAGTTAGGAATTATAAATTAGAGTATTAATTAATGGTTAGAAATTAATTAATAAGTAATTAAATATTAATTAAGTTATGGTTAACACTTAATTAATTTAGTAATTAGAGATTAATAAATTGGTTATTAAGATTTATTAATTTAGAATTAATAAAAATTAGTATAAGTTAATTACTTAAGGAAAGTAATTAAATAGTAGTTAATGAAGTCATTAACTATGGATTATTAAATAATGAATTAATAAGATTAATTTTAATAGTTAATTAGATTAATTAGTTTAAAGATAATCATTTATGAATTTGTTTAAATGGAATTACTTAATGGAAGTAATTAAGAATTAATTACTTATTGTAATTAATTGAAGTTAATTTGATTTGTTAAGTTAATTAATTAAGTTTAATTAATTTAGAATAATCAAGAGATGATTTGATAATAATTACTTAATGTAATTATTAAGGTAAGATTATTTAGGGGAGTAAATAATAAGATAATTACTGGAAGTAATTAGTTGAATAATGATTTTATTAATAGAAGTAATTTGAGTTAATTACTTTGAATAATTAATCAAGGGATTAATTAAGAAATTAATTAAGGAAGTAATTAATTTAGTTAGTGAAAGTAATTAAGGGTAGTTAATTACTGATTGAAGATTAATCAAGAGTGATTAATAAATATTGTTTAAATAAAGGTTAATTACTTAATGTAATTAATTTAATTAAGTAATTAATAATTAAGTTGTAATTAAGGATCATTAATTAATATAATTAATGATGTAATTAAGATTGATTAATTAAGTAATAATTAATAAATGAAGTGATTAATCAATGTAATTAATTAAGGATTAATGTAATTAATTATAGTTGATTAACTTAATTAATTTTAGTTAATTAATTAATGATGTAATTAAAGGTTAATTACTATAATGGTTAAGGATAATTAATTTGAGTAATTAATTAAAGGATAAATTACCTAAAGGGTAATTAAAGGATAATTAATTAATTTGTAATTAATTAATGGTTAAGTAAGAAGGATTTATAAAATAAAGTAATTAATTTAATTCACTTTAAATTAATTAGAGATGATATAAATCATTACTTATGGATGGATGATAATACTGAATGCTTTGCATTGTTTGATCTCTGATGAGATATATGCTGTGTGATATGGATGTTTAGTTGAATTGTGATGATAATATGGATTATCTGATAATGTTGATTATCTATTGTGAATTATCTTTCTATGTGTATAAAGATAATGAATTGAATTGTTTTAACCTTTAAAACAACTTGGCCTTAAAAGATACGTTTTGGATTTCGATGAGACCGGGATCGGGTTTCCGTATACTGGATTTCCAGGTCTGGAGACCCGAATACCACATCGATCCAAATTAACGATAGGTCGTGAATCAAGTGAAGATGAAGATTCAGAGTGCAAGGGTTATTGTCGTTAACTCTGAGGGTGATTCCAAAACGAGTGTAACAAGATAATGCCTTCGGTTTCGTTCGAACCCGGAACGAACTTGTATGGATTGAATGCTTTCAGCACATCGTCAGGTGGACGATGAGCATTCTAAGTGATGTGTTCTTTTCTAAGGTAATCGTGACCTCAAGCCTCACAAACCGGGAATGGCTAAAACATGGGAGGTGCAGCAAGGTTAGTGGGTAGCACCCAAGTAGGACAAGATTACCTCTGTCTAGAAGTCCCTTCTTATTTCGGCTTAGTGTGTGCGGTTGCTGATCCCAACCGTGAGGTATCTTGTGCGGGAATTATCCAGTAAGGGATGTTCCGACCTTGTGTTGCAGGGGATTGGGAGTGATCCTCGGTACGGTGATCTAGGCCACGTACTGTGACGGGCGGTACCCCGGTAGCCCTGCCATTGTATGGAATCCAAACTCCAATAAGTGCCGTACGTATTAGTTGTGCCCAACTATGTTGAAATGTGAGATGTAAGCATTTCAGCTATTTCTGTATTTTACTTGAAAACCCTAGACCCTATTATAATACAATCGAATTTCCTATCAAATGTTTTGGTTAGCGTAAGGTAAAAACTTACCCATGTTTATTTGTGGGGAGTCTTACGTGATACCTTTTCTTTCAAAAGGTTTTGAAGTTAAACAAGTTTAACCTGTTACTCACACCAGACCCATGTCTGACCCAAGTTGTTTATTTCTGTTTTATAAACTCTTGGGTACTCAAATTTTTACGAGTAGCCAAGGGATTCAGGTTAGCCTTGACGAATTGTGGAGGAGCAATGGAGCAGGAGGCTTCAGCGTTGTAGATATAGATAGTAGTTTCCGCTGTGTTGATCTTGTTTAGATCTTTGTTTTGTATTGAGATGTAATAACTAGACAGATGTTTATAACTGTCTAGTATATGATGTGTAATCTGTGTAACTCTGATAAGTGTTGTATATGATACTATGTAATATTTATGTGATATAATATATTTTGTTCGTTTCCGCTGTGAGTATTTGTGTTTGTTTCTTTTCTCTTCTTCTCTTTTCTACTTCTCACCCCTTTCTTTCTTATTAGCGATACGACTTTCTATGAAGAGAAAGTCGTGGTCGTTACAATATGGTTAACATGTTTGATCCCAGATCTGTAGCGGAAGCACACCAGAAGGCGTTGGCTTGGGAGAAACAGGGAAGACGAGGAGGTGGTGTGTTTACAAATTCCAACAATCCAGTGAAGGGTGTTAGTGGAAGTTCTAATGTTTCAAAAGCTGTTGCAAAACCAGTTGTGAATGAGGTTGGGAAGACGAAAGTCAATAATGGTTTCAAGTGTTATAATTGCCAAGAAATGGGCCACAAAAGTAGCGAATGTCCAAAGCCAAAGAAGAGAGCTACGATAGCGGAGGTTGAGGATGAGGATGAAGAAGCTGAATGTTCCAATTCACCACCTGATGAGGAGGAAGAAGAACTGTCAGGAGACGAAGGTTGTAATCTGAGGATGAGGAGGTCTTGTTTGACACCAAAGCTAGAGGAGGATTGTAGTTGGTTGAGGAGCAATATATTTCAGTCGACATGCACTATTCTGGGGAAAGTTTGCAAATTTGTTATTGATGCTGGAAGCTGTGATAATATAATTTCGTCAGAGGCTGTGAGGAAGTTGGCATTGAAGACTGAGAAACATCCAAAACCATACAAGCTGGCTTGGTTGAGGAAAGGCGGGGAGGTGAAGGTTGGACGAAGGGCTTGTGTGAATTTTTCAATTGGAAAGAAATACAAGGATGAAATCTGGTGCGATGTGGTAGATATGGATGTCTGTCATTTGTTGCTGGGGAGACCGTGGCAGTATGATAGGGCAGTGCAACATGATGGGCGTACCAACAGTTACAGTTTTATGTTTGAAGGCACAAAGATTACTCTAGTTCCAAAGAAGCGACAACAAGAAGAAAACAAATTGGAGGAGATTGAAGAGCTGAAAACTTTATTATCCTTGAAGGAGTTTGTTAAAGAAGTTGAAGAGGAACCTGAGGTGTTTTTGTTGATTGGGCAAGAGAGCAATAAAGTGGTTGAGATACCTGAAGAAGTTAAACCAGTACTTGAAGAATTTAATGATGTGTTTCCTGAAGAGTTACCAACAGAGTTGCCACCGTTGAGGGATATACAACACCAGATAGATCTTGTTCCAGGTGCTGTGTTGCCACATAGACCACACTATAGAATGAGTCCGAAAGAACATGAAGAGTTGCGTAGGCAGGTAGAGGAATTGCTTGAACAGGGGCGAATACAGGAGAGTTTGAGTCCGTGTGTTGTACCAGCATTACTCGTACCGAAGAAGGATGGCTCATGGAGAATGTGTACGGACAGCAGGGCACTGAATAAGATAACTGTCAGATACAGATTTCTGATGCCAAGGCTTGATGATCTGTTGGATCAAATCAGTGGGTCTGTGATCTTTTCAAAGATTGATCTTAAAAGTGGTTATCACCAAATTCGAATTAGACCAGGAGATGAGTGGAAGACAGCATTCAAGACGAGGGAAGGATTGTATGAATGGCTGGTAATGCCGTTTGGTCTATCGAATGCACCGAGTACATTCATGAGGGTGATGAACCAAATTTTCAGGCCGTACATTGGAAAATTTGTGGTAGTTTACTTTGATGATATTCTGATCTACAGTGCTAGTACAGAGGAGCATGTTCAGCATTTGAGGAAAGTGTTAATTATTCTTCGTGAAGAACAATTCTATGCCGCTACAAAGAAATGTGTGTTTATGGCACGGAGTGTTTTATTCCTGGGGTATGTTGTATCAAAGGAAGGGATACAGGTTGATCGGAGTAAAGTAGAGGCGATTAGAGATTGGCCACAGCCCAAGACGATAACAGAGGTTCAGAGTTTTCATGGGTTGGCTTCGTTTTACAGAAGATTTATTCCACACTTTAGTAGTGTGATGGCGCCTGTTACAGATTGTATGAAAGGTAAACAGTTTTCATGGTCAAAGGAGGCAGGGGATGCTTCTGGGAAGATCAAGGAGTTGCTGACATCTGCACCAATTCTAGTGCTACCAGATTTTCAGTTAGTGTTTGAACTACATACTGATGCATCCAAGGTTGGGATTGGAGGGGTGTTGAGTTAGAAGGGGCGTCCTATTGCATACTTTAGCGAGAAGTTATCAGGAGCAAAGATGAGATACAATACATATGATGTGGAATTTTATGCTGTTATACAAGCCATTAAACACTGGAGACATTATCTATTTCAGAAAGAGTTTGTTCTTTACACTGATCATGAGGCGTTGAAACATTTACAAGGGCAAGACAAGATTTCAGCGAGACATGCATCATGGATTGCATATCTGCAACAATTTACGTTTGTTGTGAAACACAAATCGGGAGTGACGAATCGTGTTGCGGATGCGTTGAGCAGAAGGAATCATTTGTTGACTACAATGAAGGTCGAAGTGACAGGGTTTGATGTGCTACTAGAGTTACTTGTTGAAGATCCTTACTTTATGAAGTTTGTAGATAAAGTGAAGAAAGGAGAGACGGATGAGTTTGTGATGGTAGATGGTTTTCTGTTCAAGGGAAATCGATTATGTGTACCGGATTGCAGTTTACGGTTGAAGATTGTGAAGGAATTGCATGAGGAAGGTCATGTGGGTAGAGATCGTACATTACAGCTGATTTCTCAATCTTATTTTTGGCCATCAATGAGGAAAGAAGTGGAAATGTTTGTGGAGCGATGTCATATCTGTCAGGTTTCAAAAGGAACTGCGACCAATGCTGGATTATATATACCGTTACCTGTACCAAATAAGCCTTGGGTTGATGTGAGTATGGACTTTGTGTTGGGATTACCGAGAACTCAAAGGGGAAATGATTCTATATTCGTTGTGGTGGACAGATTTTCCAAAATGGCACATTTTATCGCTTGTAAGAAGACAGCTGATGCCGTCCGGGTGGTTGAGTTATTCTTCAAAGAGGTATATCGTTTACATGGTTTGCCAGAATCCATTGTTTCTGATCGGCATACTAGATTTCTAAGTCATTTTTGGCTAAGTTTGTGGAAGATGGTCGGAACGAAGTTGAAATTTAGTAGCGCTTATCATCCGCAGACGGATGGACAGACCGAGGTTGTGAACAGATCATTGGGAAATTTGTTGAGATGTCTTGTGCAAGACAATCTGAAGAGTTGGGATATGAAGTTATGTCAAGCGGAGTTTGTTCATAACCATGCTGTGAACCGTAGTACGGGTTTCAGTCCATTTCAGATTGTATATTCAAGTTTGCCAAAGGGGTCGTTGGAGTTAACGGTCATACCACAATTAAAGAAGACAGTCAAGTGAGCTGCTGATTTTGTTGAAGGATTGATAGAGTGTCATAGAATCGTTCAAGAACGATTGGAAAAAGCAAATGAGAAGTACAAACGATCTGCAGATCTGAAGCAAAGGAGTGTTGAATTTAATGAAGGTGATTGGGTTTATGCAGTGTTAACAAAGGATCGTTTTCCGGTGGGAACATACAATAAATTGAAAGCACGAAAGATTGGTCCAGTAAAATTTTTGAAGAAGATCAATGAAAATGCTTATAAGTTGAGGCTGCCGGAGGATGTGTATACTTCCGATGTATTTAATGTTAAATATCTCATACCATACCATGGGGATGAACCTATGGTGGAAGAGGATGGCGCAAATTCGAGGACGAATTTTTCTCAACCAGGGGAGGATGATGCAGGCCAAAATGACCAAGTCTTAGGTCACAAACGACCTAACTTGTTTTTAGGTCGCATACGACCTAACGAGCTAAGGTATAGGTCGCGGGAACGACCTAGTGAGCTACAACTGGGAAATAGGTCGCCTATACGACCTAAAAGGTTACTACGACCTAACGAGTTAAAGGGAAAGACAATGGAACGACCTAACACACTGTTAAGTTGTATGCGAGCTAACGAGCTGAAGGAAAAAGTGCTACGACCTAAAAAGAAACGACCTATGACAGGTCGCAGGAAAATGGAACGACCTAAGTTAGGTCGCAAGAAGATGAGGAGAGATAGGTCGCTCGCTATAAGTCGCGAGGCCTTAAGACTTAGGCCGTGAGGCCTTAGGTCGCGAAGACTTAGGTCGCGCAGCTTTTCGGAAGCCGCTTCTTTTAGGTCGCTGATGAAGGGATGCCGTTCATTCTTAGGTCGCTCAATCCAGATGCCGTTCATTTTAGGTCGTAAGTCGTGTATCGAGATGTTGTGTTATAATAGGTTGTATTTTCGTGGGTCGCATGTATTTTAGGTCGTGTTGTTTAGGTCGTTGCCGACCTATGGGTTGTAAAAAACGTTATGTTGTACTGTTTTAGGTCGTGGCCGACCTATGGTAGGTCGTGTGTTTTAGGTCGTGACCGACTTAGGAGTTGTGCAGTTTTCTGTGGCGTGTGTTGTAACTTCTATAAATAGGCCGGTGGTGCCATTTGTAATAGTTTAGTTGATTTGAAATAAAAACTTTGTTTTGTTAGCTTTGTGCTTTCACCAAATTGGTAGTCGAGTGTAATCTCCTATCTCCTCTTTCGGTTAATCAAGTGCGCTCGATTCAACGACTGCAGAAGCCGATTCGTGGAATCAAGTGCACTTGATCAACGCTCGAAGAATTGAGGATATCTTTTCACGGTATCGTGCGCGATCAACGTGTCAGAGATAGCTAGAATTCGGTATCTTCGGATCAACGAATTTGGGCATTTCAGTATTCATCAATCCACCAATTGCTACTTTCATCGATCTACTTTGTTTTTGTATAATCCGCTGCGTCAAAACCCAAAGCCCAAAATAGAAAAGTAGCAAAATTCTACTCAACTACAAACATATCAATGTTTATACTCAAAAAAGTTGTAAACGCCATTTTGGACTCAATGGAAGTGGTTTCGAGTCCCAATTCGAATGTTTACAAAAAGTAACTTTTCAGACTTTAATCCGATTAACAATGCTATATTTAAATAAAACATTTAAATATACAATCGTGAAATATGCGGGTTGTTACAAGTTTGGTTGTAGGTTTTGACTTGCAAAGGATAAGTTATTAAAAGGATATTAGTGAGGGGAAACCCGTTCCGCTAAGTGAAGTGGTCTCGCTTAATATCATATAACCGAGATGTATAGTGTTATTCACACCAGGCTTTATATCTGACTCGAATTTTATGTTTTTCCCCTTAAACTCTCGGATGCTCAAAATTGATTTGAGTAGGCTAAAGGTTGAGGATTTACATGTTTTAGTAGGTGGACGAATAAAGCTTCCGAAGATGAGCAGGAGGTTAAAGTTAGCTATTTAGGAGTTGTTATGTTTTATTTCCGCTGTGTTGTATTAAGTCTGTTCTGACTATTTAGTACTCTGGTCATCCAAGGGGGCAGCTTCTGAAAGACTGTATGGATTGTATATTAAATCTAATATGCAAGTGTAGTAAAATATTGACTTATGAATAACAGAGTAAAGTAAATAATAGTAAAGAAACAATCACACCAGAGTTTTTATACTGGTTTGGACCTCCCGTCCTACGTCTAGTCACGAAGCTCCTCTTTAGCTTTAACTAATAAACAACCCTCGCTTTGCCAAGAGGAATCGGCTTGATACAAAAGTTCTTTCTAAGATAAGTATGTGTTCTGAAAAACACTGATTTTGACTGTACAATACAAATCTTCCTATAATCTCCTTTGAGTAGTATGTGTACGTGAAGCTTTTATTTTAGGAAGTGATAAAGGCTGATATTATTTTCCTTTTGAAATCAGAATATGAAAAGAATGTAGATAAGAGATTCAGAAAATTCAAGTAAGTTATTTCTTAAAATTTTTGCATATATAAAGATGATGAAGAGATTTTGTGAAGTGTTATATCCATTAGAGTTTTCTGTTTCAATCTAAAGGTTGCAATCATTGAAAAGGAAGAGATGCGGTGAAGTGTTATGAAAGCAGCCGTTGGAATATTGCAGATGACCTTTCATTGTATGTGGCCATTACTCAGCACAGATGTCTGGTAATAAGTTCAAACATCTGAGCTGAGTACCAATTTTTTAATCAGAAGCCATGCATAGACGTCTGAATGTTTTAACAGACGTCTGATGTAATTTTGTTTTTAAAATAGAAGCTTTAGTCAGACGTCTGATATGTAATGTTAGAAATCAGACATATGTTGTTTTCTATTTTTCAGCCTTTTGTTATATAAAGACTTGAAAGAATTTTTCGTGCAAATGTTTATGTTTAAAAAACAACTACTCACGGAGATTTTACAAGTTATATCTATGACAATCACAACACTATATTAGCTTTTCTAATCCTAATGATTCTTCTCCTTTGTTAGTCGAATTCTGAAAGCTCTTTCCTATAAGTAGATTGAGTATATATTGTATGTGTATGATTGTATAGTTGTTGCCATCGAAACCATAGAATAGTAGTTCTAACATTCTCCCCCTTTTGATGATGACAACTATACAATCGCTTTATAAACATCTAACTCCCCATGAATGTGATTCCTCCCTCTATATACATGTAATATGATATTTCTCCCCCTTTGGCATAATAAAAAAGAATATAGATGTAGTAGAGGATGAAAACAAGTCCAAATATATAAATCCACAGGCAATCAAAGAAAAGTTTAACTAGTTATACAGGCATCCAATACTGGAAAATGAAAACAGAGATTACATAAGAAATATGATCGAACATACTAAAAATATTACTGATAGGTATAATATCCCTAGAAGCCTGACGAGTCGTCATCATATGTTCGTTGTTGCCATTGAGAATGGTCAGCATACTCCTCACCTTCTTGAATAGAGAGACCCTGGAAAGACGTCTAATAGCTGTAGCCCTGGGGTTCGTGTAAAGCTTGAGGATCTTCTAAAGGATACGATAAACCTTCACTCTCTTAAGTGTCAAGAAAAATAGGTGCTTTGCCAGGACGAGAGTGTTGTGGACGTCCCTGTGAAGGCCATGTGCCCGAAGATGTGCCTGAACAAAAAAAAGATAGTGGAGGTGGTGTAGGGGACGGAGAAGAAGACGACCGTGAGGAAGAACGACCGCGAACTTTTCAATGAACTTTTCCCAAGGTTGAAACAACCTTATCTAATGTCTTTTCTACTTTGGTCATACGAGTAGAAAAAGACCGCTCCAAACGTGACATCTTTTTGTCTAGCACTTGTTGGTTTAAGGAGAGAAGACATTGGTTTTGTAGTGCAATATCTCGATAGTTCTCTCCCTGGTCCTCTGCTACCCTGGCTTCTTGTATTTCAGATTCGGAGTAATACTATGTAGTCGCTGAAGCTCTGGCAGGTTGTGATGGTTGAGGTATAGGTGCTTGGTGATGTTATTGTGGAGGTTGGTATTGGGGAAAGGAATTATGTTCGACGGTGTTTCTGGGAGATGCATTAAGGAGAGAAATCTAATGCCACAATCCTTTACAGATATTACTTCATATTGCGAGAGATATGAAGGAATTCCTGATGACCGTAGAATTCTCATGATGTATGGAGCATAAATAATGCTACGACCAGTAGGTATCCAGAAACATTCCATGGTTTTTCTTCTAGAGAGTGTGAACGGATGCCTGGTGATTTTGACATAAGTCTATGTTGAAAGAAAGAAAAAAATATTGATATTCATGTTTCTTATTTAGACGTCTGAATTTAGTTGTTAATAGATACCATTGTATACGTCCAGACATCTGCCTTTTCCTTTCAGATGTCCGGTTGGAGAAAAGATTTAATTTTTGCCTCTGTGAATTTATTTATATAAATATTTTATTGAAAATGAAGAAAATACAAACAATTGAAGCATACTTATATTATATATGTGTGTGTGTATATATAAATATATTAACCGTTGATAAATTCTTCTTACTTGTTAGCTGGGGAGTTAGAAGAATAATTGTTATGTTTTTTCCAAGAATTTGGTTCAATCTTGGTGTTCTCAGTTGACGACTGAAGTGGTGACTAGTAAGGAGGCACAGGACTATGTTCTTCGTGCGATGTCCCTTTACCCCACAACTGTCATGCAGTGATTTTGTGAGCTCTCGGAGGAGTTTCCCGTAAACACGGAGACCTCTGGTGAACGCAGTCCTTTGTTGGTGAATGTCCATATATGACAAGAATGCATTTTTCAAGGAAGTTTATGTGTGCTCCTTGATGACGTTGCTCGTAGTACATTTCGCTTTGAACTCCTATCATTTCTTGTTGGTAATGATGAATATCGTCAACTTTGTCTGAGAGTGAGGCGAATTGAAAGTCAATTCCATGTTTGGCTTTCTTTCCTTTTGGAGAGTAGCCAGTATGGTAAATTGGTGACGAAATGATGTTAAGGGATGTAGATGATTTAGGCATGACTTTAGACGGAGAAGTGCTTTCGGAAGAGGGTCAGGCGTAGTCGATAACAGAGTATGTAGAATCATGATCCGAAGACATTTTTGATATACTAGGTTTGAAATCTATTTCTTTGGTTAAAATTTTTTTGGATAAAATTCTGATAAAGTTCTCATATATATATATATATATATATATGAAATTATATATGTAATAATTTAAGAGTAAGTTATGTTTATTTGTTGGAAAAAATGTCAGCCATTAGACATTGGTTGGTAAAAAAACAAGTAGTTAAGAAAACAGTTGAAATGTTAGCCAGTAAAAAATTATAAATTTCAGTAGAAACAATATATCTTATTATAGATCATGTAACGATACAGTACCTAGGTCACATCGTAATTTAATAAAATTTTGTTCGCTTAGAGGTTTTGTAAAAATATCAACTATTTGATTTTCGGTGTTTACAAATTCTAGAGTTATTGTTTCCTTTTCGACATTATCTCTTAAAAAGTGATGACAAATATCTATATGTTTTGTTCGGGAATGATTTATTGGGTTTTTTGACAAGTTTATTGCACTAGTGTTGTCACAAAAAATTGGAGATATGTTTATAATTTTGCCGAAATCTTTAAGGGTTTGTTGCATATATATTACTTGTGCACAAGCTAAAGCGGCAGCAATATATTCTGCTTCACAAGTTGAAAGTGATACATAATTCTGTTTTTTTACTAAACCACGAAACTAGAGACTGACCAATAAAGTGACAGGTACCACTCGTACTTTTCCTATCAGTTTTACAACCTCCAAAATCCGCATCGCTATAGGATACAAGTTCAAAGGAGCTATTTTTAGAATAGTAAAGACCATATTTCGTAGTTCCATTTAAGTAACGCAAAATATATTTAACTATCTGATAGTGTGAATCTTTAGGTTGTGCTTGAAATCTTGCACACATACATACACTCATCATGGTATCGGGTCTACTAGTCGTTAAGTATAATAGTGATCCTATTATACATCGATATAACTTTTTATCAAAATCCTTTCCGTTTTCATCTTTATCTAAATGAGTAGTTGTTCTCATGGGGGTTAGTTTACTAGATGTTTTCTCCATTCCAAACGCTTTAACAAATTGTGACGATATTTTTCTTGATTTATAAAAATACCGTTTTCTAACTATTTAATCTGTAATCGTAATAAAAAAATTAATTTTCCCATATGTGATTTAATTTTCCCATATGTGACATTTCGAATTCATTTTTCATGATATCTGCAAACTCGTTATATAGATTTTAATTCGTTGATCCAAATATTATGTCATCTACATATATTTGAATAACTAAAATATCATTATGATTTCTTTTTATAAATAAGGTTGTATCTATTTTTCTAACTTGAAAACCAGAATTTATTAAATGAGTTTTTAAGTCTATCATACCAAGCACGAGGTGCTTGTTTTAAACCATATATAGTTTTTTTAATTTATATACATATTCAGGAAACTTTTCAAGTATGAACAACGGGGGTTTCTCAACATATACTTGTTCTTTTATAAAACCATTTAAAAATGCACTTTTTACGTCCATTTGAAATAGTTTAAAGTTATAATGGCATGCAAAAGCAAGTAACGTTTGGATGGCTTCAGACGTGTGATTGGAGCAAACCTTTTTTCATAGTCAATGCCTTCTTCTTTGATTATATCCTTGTGCTACTAACCTTGATTTATTACGAACAATGTTCCATTTTTGTCAGTTTTAAATTTATATACCCATTTAGTTCCGATTACAAATTGATCCATAAGTCTTGGTACAAGTTCCCACACTTCATTTCTTTCGAATTGATTTAGTTCTTCTAGCATCGCGATAATCCATGATTTGTCGTTTGAAGCTTATTTATAATTCTTAGGTTCAAAATTTGAAATAAAATGCAACATGGCTCATTTAATTTAATTGATGTCTTGTAGAAACTCTTGTATTTGAATCACTAATTATATTGTTAATTGGATGATTTTTCAAAATACGAGGTGGTGATCTTAATGAATTATTATTATCAACATATTTTCATCATTGTTATGTATATTTGTGTTATTTTCAGAAGGTTTTAATAAAAACTCACCATCATCATTGTTCTTGGTAATGAAAAAAATTTCATCAAAAGAAACGTGTAGACTTTCTTCAATGGTACTGGTACGTTTATTAAATACTCTATAAGCTTTGCTACGATCTGAGTATCCAATAAAGATACCTTCGTCGGCTTTTGAGTCAAAATTTCCAAGATTATCCTTAGTATTTATTATCAAACATTTTGAGCCAAATATTTGAAAATATGACACTTTGGGTTTTTTTACCAAAAAGCATTTCATAACAAATACTTTTAGTTAAAGGATGTAATGTAACACGATTCAATGCATAACAAGCCGTAGCTATAGCTTCTGCCTAAAAAATTTTGGTAGATTACTACTGTTAAGCATAGTTCGTGCACATTCTTATAGTGTATGTTTTTTCCTTTCCACAACACCATTTTGTTGTGGTGTTCGTGGAATGAGAAATTATGTGTAATTCCCTTTTTGTTACAAAAAATTCATTTTCAAATTCATCTCCGTGATCAGTTCTTATACTTTTTATTTTAAGATTCATCAAAATTTTAATTATTTTAGCAAAAATTTTAAACATCTCAAAAGTATCACTTTTATGTTTTAGGAATAGTGTCCATGTCTAACGTGAAAAATCATTTGCAACAACAAATGCATATTTGTTATGATTTATTGATCTTATTTGGGTAGGTCCAAATAAATTAAGGTGTAATAATTCTAAAGGTTGTTTGGTAGAAATTTCCTTCTTAGATTTAAAAGAACTCTTTTTCAATTCGCCATATTGACATGCATCACATAAATGTTTGACTTTATAATTTATTTTAGGAAGACCTCTAACTAAATTGTGTTTAGCTAGTTTGTTTAAAGACATAAAGTTTATGTGACATAATCTTGTGTACCATATCCACAGGTCATTAAAATCCACAGCTAGACATAAATCACTCGAGTTATTAAATTTTATATTAAAAACTTAGATGTTACTTTTCCTTAATCCTTCGAAAATCGGATTTTTATCTTGATCAAATATACATTTATTCTTTTCAAAATAATTTAAAATCGTTTATCACAAAGTTGACTAATGCTTAAAAGGTTTTGTTTTAAGTTTTTAACTAAAATTACATTTGTAATAACTGGTGAAGTGGACATACCAACATTGATGACATCTCCAATCCAAATGACAAATCCTTTTGAATTATCTCCAAAAGTTATAGTACCACCATCTTTGTATGTTATATTTGATAACATTTGTGCATTTCCAATCATATGTTTGGAACATCCGCTATCGAGTATCCGTTTCTCCTAGTTATTTGATTTTCATTTAGGTACTTGCAAGATAAGAAAAGTTTAATTGGTACCCACTTCTTTTGTTAGGGTCCTAAATGTTAGAAAGAGATGGTTGCCATACTCAAGAGGGTTTAGGACCTTTAAAGAAATAATTTTTATTATGAACATCTTTCAGATAATTATCTATGTGTTTTTGTCTAATTAGTTTGTTATTGGATTTCGGAATCCATATTTTAATTATTTTGGTGTTAGAAATCTTTTTACACTATTTGACTTCTTGAACCTATTATATAGTGAACTATAGTTTTTATGTTTTGAAGATTTCTTAAATCCTAATCCATTGCGATTTCCAAATGGTTTTGAAATTTTGATCAAGTTATCCAAGTTCTGCCTTCCTTTATTAAATTTCAAAACATTGATAGTAACCTTGTCTAACTTATCATTAAGATGAGAAATTTTGGATTTTAATGCTTCAACATTGTTCCTTAATATAACGTTTTCTTTTCTAATTTCATCATTTTCTAGTTTAACTTTTCCTATTTCACATAATAATGAGACATTTTGAATAGATAAATTCTTATATTTCTCTTGTGAAGTTTCTAAATCTTCTTCTAAAATGGTTTTCTCATCTTTTAATAGTCCTATTTCAAGTTCCATACGATTAATTTTGGCAACATACTCTTTATATAGCTTTTTAGTTTCTCTATATTTGTCAGCTAATTCCATGCTAAGTTCTAAAATTTCATCATAAGTAAGATCAGGACATACCTTCTTATTATTTGCCATGAAACAGATATTAGCCTGCTCAGAATCACTACTGTTGTCAGTGTCTGATGATGAAGACGACTGAGTCATCCCAAGTTACTTAAAAAGCCCGTTTTCTTTTTCTGAATTTCTCGAACTTGCCTTCCTTTTTTTCATTATTCAGTTCTAGGCATTGTTCCTTCCTGTGTCCGAACTTGTCACACCCAAAGCATTTGATTGAAGTTTGGTTGGATGAAATTGAATTTCCTCCATTTTGGGATCTCGTCATCCTTTTGGATTTCTTGAATTTGTTGTAATTTTTGGCAATAAATACAATCTCATCTTCATCTAAGTCCGATTTATTATTGTTGGCTTGAAAGGCTATATTTTGCTTTTCATTTATTTGTTCTTTTCTTGCCTACAAATTTGCTTCGTACGATATCAAATTTCCTATCAATTCTTCAATATTTAGTTGAGATAAGTCATTTGCTTCTTTAATGGCCAATACTTTTCATTCCCATTCATTTGTTAAGGAATTTAAAATATATGTAACTAAATCAAAATCTGTAAATTTAACTCCAAGTGCCATGAGATCGTGTTGGATAGTTTGAAATCTAGCATCCATATCACCAATAGATTCATTTGCTTCATTATAAATGAAGAAAACTGATTTTGAAAATAAGAAATCTTTGTTTACTTAACTTTATTAGTTCCTGCATGAGTGATTTGTAGTGTGCGCCATGTATCATATGTAGTAGTGCACAACATGACACATAAGAATTCATTTTTGTCAAGTGAACAGAATAAAACATTCGTAGCTTTAGCATTGTATGTTGTTGTGTTCTTTTGGGCATCTGTCCAAGTGCTTATATTTGTCTCTGGTGCTACATATTTAACTTGTGTTGCTTGCCAAATTTATAAACCATTTGCTTCCATAAAAATATGAATACGTTTAGACCAGTAAGCATAATTTGATCCAGTGAATAGTGGTTGACGTGCAATTGATTATCTTTCTTGTAATGTACTTGCCATATTAAATATGTTTTCAATTACATGTTATTGTAATTTGAAATAACCGTGCTCGGATACCAAATGAAAGAGTGTATGGATCATATATTTATATCTAATATGCAAGTGTAGTAAAAAATTAACTTATGAATAATAGAATAAAGTAAATAATAGTAAAGAAACAATCACACCAGAGTTTTTATATTGGTTCGGACCTCTCGTCATACGTCCAGTCCCGAAGCTCCTCTTCGGCTTTAACTAATAAACAACCCTCGCTTTGCCTACAGGAATAGGCTCGATACAAAAGTTCTTTCTAAGACAAGTATGTGTTCTGAAATACAAATCGTCCTATAATCTCCTTTGAGTAGTATGTGTACGTGAAGCTCTGATTTTAGGAAGTGATAAAGGCTAATATTATTTGCTTTTTGAAATCAGAATATGCAAAGAATGTAGAAAAGAGATTAAAAAAATTCAATTAAGTTAATTCTTAAAATCTTTGCATATATAGATGAGGAAGAGTTTTTATGAATAGTAGTAATATCCATTATAGTTTTCGGTTTCAATCTAAAGTTTGCAATCATTGAAAAGAAAGAGATGCGGTGAAGAGTTATTAAAGTAGCCATTGGAATGAAGCAGACGACCTTTCATTGTATGTGGTCGTTACTCAGCACAGACGTCTAGTAATAAGTTCAGATGTTTGAGCTAAGTACCAATGTTTTAATCAAAAGCCAGGCATAGACGTCTAAATGTTTTAATAGACATCTGATGTAATTTCGTTTTTAAAAATAAAAGCTTTAGTCAGATGTCTGATATGTAATGTCAAACATCTGACATATGATGTTTTCTATTTTTTAGATTTTTATTATACAAAGACTTGAAAGAATTTTTCATGCAATTGTTTATGTTTAAAAAACAACTACTAAAGGAGATTTTACAAGTTATATCTATGAAAATCACAACACTATATTAGCTTTTTTAATATTAATGATTCTTCTCCTTTGTTAGTCGAATTATGAAAGCTCTTTCCTGCAAGTAGATTGAGTATATATTGTATGTGTATGATTGTATAGTTGTTGTCATCGAAACCGTTTTTGAACTTGTTCATATATATAGTATCTATGAAAATCACAACACTATATTGCAACGAGATTTGAGGAGCTGGCAAGGTATGGTTTTGCTATTATGGACATTGTGATCAAGAGGAATGAAAGTTCATTAGGGTGTTGAAGCCTGAGCTGGCAAAGGCTACATTATCTCATATCAGAGATCCATGTGATGTTGTAGTTGAGATTGCATTGAGGAATGCAGAGATGCTTGCTTTTTTGGATAGGAATAAGGCAAAGGAAGTCCAGGTAGTGCAAAGTCAGAAAAGGAAGTTCTTCCATAAGAAAGAAGCTCAGAAGGGTGGAGCTGCAAAGAAAGGGAAGGCAGAGGTTGTCTGCTATAAATGTGACAATAAAGGGCATTTTGCAAATGAATGTTGCTCAGGTGATGGAAAGAAGGTGATCAGGGAGAAGGACGTTAGGTGCTTCAACTAAGATCAAATTGGACATTATAAGAACCAGTGCAAAGAGCCCGCTAAGGATGAGAAAGGAAAGGTGTTTGCATTGGAGCCAGCTACCTCGAGGCCAACAGCAGAGGAAAAAGGAAAAGCTGTGTTGGGAGGTACGCTTCTGATTCATGGCATGTCAGTTAGCGTTCTATTTGATACCGGTGCATCGCATTTTTTTATATCTCGTTGTTTGGTAGATAAGCTTAACCTAGAACCCTAAAACTTAGTTACTTCCTTAAGGGTTGCAAATCCGATATGAGGGTATGCGACACTTGGGATGAAGTGTGACCACATAGAGTTTGATATGTTAGGTCATACCTTTGTTTGCAGTTTTCATGTATCTAATTTCGTAGGGTTCAGATTTATTTTGGGTATGGATTGGTTAAGTATATACGATGCTAGGATATTTTGCCATGATAGGAAAATATCACTTAGACACCCTAACTTTAGTGATCGGATAGTATACTCTATAGAAAACCCAAGTTGTGAGGTTAATGCTTTATTGGATGTTGTAGAGGTAGAAGACGAGTTGAATCAAGCTTTCATGGTTAGAGAATTTGCGGATGTTTGTGAACCCGTAGTAGGATTGCCACAAAATGAGCCATTGAGTTTCGGATAGATTTGGCACCGGGAGCAGAACCAGTGAGTAGACCGCCAAGTAGGATGACACCTACCGAGATGAGGGAGTCGAAGGTGCTGTTGGTGGATTTGGAAGGCAATAATTTTATCGGACCAAGTGATTTACCTTGGGGAGCAGTCGCGGTGTTTGCGAAGAAGCCGGACGGATCATTAAGGTTATGTATCGATTATCATAAGTTGAATGAGAAGACGATAAAGAATTGATATACATTGCCTAGAATTGACGATTTGTTCGATCAGTTGAGTGGAGCCAAGGTATTTTCTCAGTTGGATTTAGCAACAAATTTCCATCATCTTAGAGTAGCAGTGGATAGTATTCCTTTGATGGCATTTAAAACTAGATATGGATCGTATGAATGGTTAGTAATGCCATTTGGACTAACTAATACGCCAGCATTCTTTGTAGATTTGATGAACCTAGTTTTCCGAGAACACTTGGATAGGTTCATGTTGGTCTTCATAGTGATATTTTGATATATTCTAAGGATGAAAGGGAGCATGAAGTTCATCTTAGAGTGGTATTGGATACACTGAGGCAGCATCGGCTGAAGGCGAAGTTTTCAAAGTCTCATTTCTGGAAGAAAGAAGTGAAGTTTCTTGGTCTTGTAGTCTCAGAGAAAGGGTTGTCTGAAGATCCAACTAAGATAGAGACAGTGAATAATTGGAAGAGATCCGAGACAGTGACTGAGATAAAGAGTTTTCTTGGATTAGGTGGATATTATCAGAGGTTCATAAAGGATTTCTCGCAAATAACAGCACCGATGACCAAGCTAAAGCGAAAAGATGTGAAGTTCGTCTTGACAGATAAGTGTGAGAATGCATTCTAGAAGCTGAAAAATTATTGACGAATGCACCTGTGTTAGTTGTTCTAAAGGGGAATCAGAATTTAGTGGTATATACTGATGCATGTGGAGTAGGATTAGGAGTTGTGTTAATGCAAAGAGGTAAAGTGATTGCCTATGCATCTCGACAGCTTAGACTGCATGAGGTTAGATATCCAATGCACGATTTGAAATTAGATGCGGTAATTTTTGTATTGAAGGTATGGAGACATTATCTTTTGGGAGAGAGATTCAAATTATATACGGATCATGTGTCTTTGAAATATTTATTCTCTCAGAAGGAGCTAAATATAAGACAACAAAGGTGGTTAGAGTTTTTAGCCGCTTATGACTTTGGCATTGAGTATACACCAGGGAAAGGTAATAAGGTTGTGGACGTTCTTAGCGGAAGGCATCAGAATTCAGTGTTGGCGATGATAGCTGAGTGGAAGGATTTGGAAACATTGACTACATGAGGAGTTCAGTGGAGATCTAGGAGTAGTTCTAATACCGAACTGCTATGTTGTCATGTTTAGAAGTTCGATCGGTTATGATTGAAAGGATTGCTTCTAAGCAAGAAGAGGATCCAGTGTTGGCTTAACGGATCAAGAAGTTAAGGGATGGAACGGAGAGCGATGACTTGAAGGATTTCAGTCTTGACCAGAACTAGAGGTTGAGAAAGAAAGGAAGATTATGTGTTCCAAAGGTGGGAAGCATTAGGAAAGTTGTTCTTGAGGAATGCCCATTGTTCAAAGTTCACCATTCATCTGGGAGGAACTAAAATGTATCAAAACATGAAGAGAAGTTTTTTCTAGGAAGGTATGAAGTGGGATATAGGTTTACGGGTGAAGCAATGTTTGAACTATCAATAGGTAAAGTCGAACATCAAAAACCAAGTGGGTTACTTCAGCCATTAGATGTTCCAATATGGCAGTGGGATTCTATTTCTATAGATTTTATAGACGGGTTTCCAAGATCCAATCGAGGAAATGAAAAGTATATAGGTCATAACGGATAGGTTGACCAAGAATGCCCATTTCATTCCCGTTAAGTCAACTAGGACGGCACCTGTTTGGGCTAAGTTATTCATCCAGAATATAGTTAGACATCATGGAATTCCTAGTAGTATAGTAGGTGACAGAGATTCCATGTTCACTAGTGAGTTCTGGAAGAGTCTACAGGATACTTTAGGTACCAAGCTCAAAAAGAGTACTGCTTACCATCCGCGGACCGATGGGAAAACAGAAAGAGTTAACAAATTCTTGGAAGATTTTTTAAGAGCTTGTGTGCTAGATTTTGGAGGATCGTCAAAAGATCGTCTACACTTAGTCGAGTTTTCGTATAACAACAGTTATCACGCTAGTATAGGGATGGCACCGTTTGCAGCTTTGTATGGAAGGTCATGCAAATCTCCAGTTTGTTGGTTAGAGACTGAGGATAGATTGCTTCTTGGTCCGGATTTTGTTAGAGAAGCTGCAGAGAAGATTGAGTTGATTCGAGCTAGAATGAAGGAAACTCGGTCTAGGCAGAAGAGTTATGTTGATAGAAGACGGAAGGACTTAGATTTCTCAGTAGGAGATCATGTTTTCGTCAAGGTGTGACCAATGAAAGGTGTAATTCGATTCGGAAAATCGGGGTAACTGGCAACGAGATTCGTTGGACCATTTCCTATTGTAGAGAGGATCGAGAAACTCGCATATAGAGTGGAGTTACTAAACAGTTTGGTAGGAGTTCATGATGTTTTTCATGTTTCTCATCTGAAAAAGTGTATTCGAGACCTAGAGACTACTATAGCACCGAATATGTTAGAAGACTTAGTAGTAGAACCAAACTTGACTATTGCTAGGAAGCCAGTTCATATAGTAGCGAGAGATAAGAAGAGTCTAAGGAACAAGATACTCACATTAGTTAAGGTCTAGTGGAACGACGATGAGATAGACAGTACTTGGGAGACTGAGAGAAGGATTAGAGATGCTTATCATAATTTTTTTGATGGTATGTTTTACCTTTTTGATTGATTATTTGAGTACCTTATCGTAATTTCGAGGACGAAATTCTTTAAGGAGGGGAGTTTGTAACGACCCTAATTTTGATTAACATTATTTAGGATATTTAATTAGTTAAATTAAATGAAATAATGAAATGGTTAAGGGATTGAGATTTGTGTTAATAGAGGTAGCTGTGCCAATTTAAAATAATGAACTAAGGAAAACTAAAATGAGATAGGTCAGGCAAATAGATAAGGGACAAAGTAGGAATAAGATATGTTCTAATACCCTAAACCCTTCATGCCTATTCATTTTACACATTCAAAACAAAATCAAATGCTAAGAGAAGCCTGTCACCATTAAGGGAAAACAAGAAGAAGATAAGAGGAAGAAGCTTAAGCAACTTAATCCAAGATCAAATCTCAACTCCTTAATCACAAAGCTAAGGTGAATAATGACTACATCTAATGTTTTTGATTATTTCGGTTTTAGATTAAATCCAAACTATTTTGCAAGGTTTTGCCATGTATTTTATTTTTAAGTTGATATATATATATATATATTCTTGTTGATGATTTATGCAAATTCATATGAATTTTATGATATGTTTTAATGTGAAAACCTTATTAAATGACATCCAAATGCCTTGCAATTTTAGAATAAGATCAGAAAAGATATTGTAGAGTTGGGTGTCAATTTTCATAATTTTCTGAATTAATGTGGATTTAATATTAATTTTCTAGTGAAGAAAATGGTTATTTGGGTTTAAAATTAACTACAGCTAATATACGTATGTTTTGGGTCAGAAATTAATATATGTTAGAAAACATATTAAAAATGATTTATGGGATTTATAGATTTTTTCTAAGTGTTTTAATAAGAATATAAAATTATTTAAGTAATGGGACTTAAATGTTTTATATATTTATAAAAGGAGAAGGGCCATTTTGTAAATAATTTAATTTGTTTATTTCAAAATTTTTGGTAGTACTTTTAGAAAAGAAATTAGCAACCAATCATGTCTTGACAAACATGGCATGTTAGTTGAAAAGAATTTCTTTAAAAAGTTAAAAATCAGTTTATACATGTTTTTTTTTACATGTTTCACCACTTTCGGCACCTAGCCTTAGACACCTTACTTCCGCCTCCATCTCCATCGAAACCAAAGCACAGGGTATCAAAGACTTGGTACATAGTGAATTGAAAATAAGCGAAAGGTACCGGGTCGAAACAAGGGGTTTCGGATGGGTCGAAGCCTTACTTTGTTTTTTTAAATGAAAATGCATTTGCTTTGCTTTCGAAAGGAATGCTTTCGACTTAGTTAGCTTTCGGATGGGTCAATTTTTTTTAAAGGAATGGTATCGAAAGAGGTTGAGCCCTTTTGTTTTAAGTAAATGCTTTTGAAGGGGTCGAAATCCCTTGCTGTCGCTTTCCACCATTTGAAACAAATGTTTCGAAAAGGTTACTTTGTTTTTAAACCTTAGCCACTTCTTTAATGCATTCGAAGGGTTGGTTTCAACATCATCACTTCTTTACTTAAGAAATAGCTTTCAGAAGAGTGCTTTCAACTTAGTTGTTTTATGACCCTTTTATTCTATTGAAAGTTAAATCCAAAATGTTTTTAAAGGAATAGTTTCTATGGTTTCGAAAGGTTATTCCACATGTTTTATTTGAGCCCAAATTCTTTCGAAAGGTTTGATTTTATGAAAAGGATTTAGTGCTTTCGAAAGGTTTAAGATAATGGTTTTGAAGGGGCGGTTCCCCAATGGTTTCGAAAGGTTTTAAATGGAAGGTTCTAATGTTTTCGAAAGGCAATGTTTATAGTGTTTTGATAAGAGGATGTCTAAGGTTTTAAAGCTTTCAAAAGAAAGATCTTTTAATGTTTTCAAAAGGTTTATTAAGAATGGTTTCGAAAGGTATGTTTTGTCCTTTCGGCCTAAGGTTATAAAGCAAAGTAGTTACTTGGTTTCGAAAGGGGTACTTTCAATGGTTTCGAAAGGGGTACTTTCAAAGGTTTAAATGTTTTCATCAACAAAGTTTTGTGTAAAATATATATAACATGGCAAGGTGATTTGAGTAAAGCATAGAGTATATTTTTCTTGTTTAAAGTATGATTTGAATGTTTAAACCAATTTGAGAGAAAATGTTTTCAAGGAAAATTTTATGGATAGACGACTCTAAGTAAAATGACTTAGATATTAGAATACCAGATGGGACTGGTATGGGGTCGTGCCCTATAGTTTAGCTAGTAGTCCCTATCTAATATAAGTCCAAAATTTGAGTGTGTACGGCTTTTTCACAAGTAAGACAAAAGTGATGTTACACACATAAAGGAATCTATGGAGGAGAGATAGGTTACCAGTGAGCCTGAAAAACCATTAGGATCAGTTGACCCTGAGAGAACAAAGTTAGGTTCAGACCGTCTAGAATAGGAGTATCTAACAGAACTTAGATTATTTGTTTATTTTTTCTGGTAGGCCCGAGTCAGCCAAAGGTTAGTAGTTAGCAAAATAAAACTATAGTGTTCGGACAGACAGTCCATTTGTTACCTGATATGTATGCATATATGATATTGCTTTATCGTGTTAACCAGTTTGGTTGCAGGTTTTGACTTGCAAAGGATAAGTTTTTAAAAGGATATTAGTGAGGAGAAACCCATTCCGTTAAGCGGAGTGGTCTCACTCAATATCATATAATCGAGATGTATAGTATTATTCACACTAGGCTTTATGTCTGACTCGAAGTTTATGATTTTCCCCTTAAACTCTTGGGTGCTCAAAATTGATTTGAGTAGGCTGAGGGATGAGGATTTATAGGTTTTAGTAGGTGGACGAATAAAGCTTTCGAAGACAAGCAGGAGGCTGAAGTTAGCTATTTAGGAGTTGTTATGTTTTATTTCTGTTGTGTTGTATTAAGTCTGTTATGACTATTTAGTACTCTAGTCATCCAAGCGGGCATCTTCATATGTCGCTCTTGGCGTATTTTATAATAATTATATTTGATCTGAACTTGGGAAATGTTTTGGATTATGTAACTTGGATATGAAATATTGTTTTGAAATGTAATTAGAAAAGTGTTTCAATCTATAATGATTTTATTTCATATTCAAGTGGTTCTAATATTATGGATACCACTAACATTACCGTATTTTGTCACCGGAAGTTAATAACATGGATGACTGCAGCATCTGTAGCGCTTAGCTTCAGGCCTCCAGATAGTAGATGTTACGTGATATCTACTAATTATCACTTACTCTGAATTGCTATTTAAGCTTAAAACACCTTCAAATCAACACAAAATCACATATAGTTCTTATACTTCATTGCTAAAGTACTAGGGAGTGCATTTTTGAAGGATAAAACATGTGTAAAGTTAGGAGAACTATCATGGACATGGGTAAATAGGGCAAAAATTGGCATTGTTAGATCTTAGGTAGTGGTGGTGAAGGCTTATACGTTAGATTTGGTTACTAGTTAAATCACTATCCATAATATATATATATATACATATATATATATATATATATGCGCTTATTATATGTGTATTCTATGTTATATGCATGTTATGTTATAATATTGTTGACATTTAACAATCAACTTGTATGTTCATATGACCACTTCCATATTTATAAAACAATACAGCGTGATGAAAGTGAGTGATTCACTATACCTTGTGTAACAACCCGGTATTTTGAAGCATTCGCATCCGCACATGTCAGACTTGAATTGCTCAAAACAACATATTGTTAATTTATATTTGGCAAAAATAAGCATATACGGTAAATAAATCAATCACAGAATCACACACACGGAGTAATATAATAATAAGCAGTGGAATAGATAAATAGTACTTCATGAAGCTACTATATACACAACAGAGTTTAAAGTAAAATACAACAGAATATATCAAGTACAATGTAGTCTTGAATACAAACAGATGACAAATCTGAACAAAACCACTGGATAGCTGAAAGCTGAATAGATACAGATGGATCTCCAAGTGAAGCTCCAACTCCAAAGGTAAGTCTCAAATGCTGTGACACTCAGTCTGACCCGAGCGTAAAGCAAAAACACAAAACACTCGAGTCAGGATTAACAGTCTTATATCAATAAATCCAACTCAAGTGAAATATCAACTGAAATACAAGTAACTCAAAGGATGTTTGGGATAACCATCCTCTAAGGATCCGTGGAACTATCTACTATGTAGTAATATACGCTATTAATAATATGTCTATAATAAAGTAAAAATATTAAAATAGCGTTAAGGCGTTACCCATATCCCCTTTAACACATTTATATATTCCCGTAGTCTATACAATGACGTACGCACCTCCGTAAACTAGAGGTTTACCCAGAGGACATCACATAGGTACGGTACAAAACAAACTCGTATAAGGCACGCTAGGACATGCGATAAGGCACTCAAGGCAATGCCAGGGTAGATATACCGTTTGCGGGTCCGGACCGGTGGTAACGCATAGCAGCTACTACCGCCTACCTCGTGACACACTCCCAAATCAAAGGGTTCATCCAATCAAATCAAAAAAGCAATAGAACGGTATCGAAGAAATGTGTCCGATCGGAGGAATGACCTCACTTGGCCCGGCGTGGCTCCTGTTTTAGTCGCATCAAGCTGACTCACGGGAGTCAGGGCAACGTAAATATCATATGGAATCGTTACCAAACTATCCTACTTCATTCTGGAATCTCCACCACGTACACAGTTGTTAAAGTGGTTTTCGGTATTGGCAGAGGGTATGGCAATATCCGATCCCGGTCTCTTTAACAACCAACCGTTATTATAACACCGCGGTCATTTCATTTCAAATCATATTTCAAAACCAAAATATCATATCTATTTCAAAACCATATCAATATGATATCATTATTCACTTAAAATAATATTCATTTCCAAAACCATAACACTTCCCAAAATTATAACACTTCTGAAATTATAACATTTTGAAACCATAACACCTAGGAAATCATAACACTTGGAAACCATAACACTTGGAAATCATAATACTTTGAAATCATAATACTTTCCACTCAAACAATTTAGATATAGAAATAGTATATGTAATAAAATAGATTATAAAATAAAATAGTTTATATAATAAAATAGATTATATAATAAAATAGTTTATATAATAAAATAGTTGTATGCTAAAATAGTTATAAATTAAAAATAGTTTATATTAAAATAATTAGTATATTAAAATAGTTTTATATTAAAAATAGTTTATATTAAAAATAAATTCATAAAGTAAAATATTTTTATATATTAAAATACTTTATATAAAATAAAAATAGTTCTCAAATTTCACAAATCGTTTCAGATCAACTTGAATTCCAAAATTCAATTTTATTTAATCTCAATTCACCAATTTCAATTCAGTTCAAAACCATTTAAAATTTAGATCGATTTCAAATACATATATAAACTACAATTTAAACCATTTCAATTTCAATAGATTTCAAAGCTTAAATTCATTTATATTTCAAATTCAACTTTACCATTATTTAATATTGAAAAATTCACTTAGTCAATCCAATATCATTTAAATAAAACCTTAAATTACAATTTATATAAACTAAATATTCCCTTCAATTTATTTACTTGAAATATTCATTTAATCACTTTAAATCAAAATCAAGTTATAAATCAAATCTTTAAAATCTCAAATTTAATAAGTTTTAAATCGGTTTTATTTAAGTAAAATTCAAATAAATTTCAAATAAATTTCTATTTCTCTTTCCAACTTAATTTATTAAAATTATTATAAAATCTATATTAAAAATATGATATCTTAAAATCAATTTTTATTAAAACCACACATATTTCTTTTCAAAACCTAGGAAATCATTTTCAAATATATATATATATATATATAGACCAACGGTGTCTGTATATAATTTTCTACCCTATGGTCAAGTGATACGGATATTTATCATTTCAATCGACAATTTAAATATCTACGGGTATATATCCTTTTAACCCGCAATCCTAATTCAGTGTCAATGAAAATCGCTTGGGTTTATCATTTCAACCTATAACGATTTTCTCCTATTCTACCAAATCGTTCGGGTATGTATCATTTCAACCCATAGAGAATTCTATACTAACAGGGAACTTGTATAGTGAGAAAAGTTATGATAATAATATAACATATCAACAACAGAGATATATCATCAGTGATAAATAAAACAAAATATAAACAACGAGATATGGTGTCATATCCCACAGGTGAACAATTACAGATAATAGCATATCATATATAACAATTAAATAATTAACAGTTCAAATTAGCATCATATTTCAATTATCGTTTCAATTGAAATCAAATTTAATAAATATAAGAACGTTAATCATGAGTGATTCCTCACCTTTCGAGGCTAGAAAGAGAGAACAGAAACAGTGACACGGACATGCATATGGATACAGACATGAGCAAATCAAAAGGATGCTGCGACCAAATTGGACATCGGCGAGACAAGAGCAAGGCACGATGAACTGGATTTGATGAAGATCAATGGTATAAGTGAATTTATATATATAACTATATATATATATAATCATATTCTAAATTCAAACACATATTATATTAAATATATATGTATTTCAAAAATCATTGTTTTAAACTAAAACACATATTAAAATCAAACATATATACATAAGATATTTTGAAATAAATGCTTATGTATATACTTATTTAAAATGCAAAATACTTATATATATTATGTATATTCATTTGAAAATATCAATATATATATATATGTATATATATTAAAATTAGCATCATAGCCCAAATATATTTAAACATTTTATCCAAAACACATACACGTATATATATCAACATATCATATACCAACTTTAAATAAACTTTTATATAGATATATACCTACAAATTTTATAATTTATATAAACTAACATAATATAAAACTATTATATATATGTATGAAATTTACTTTACTGTATATACGTAAAGCAACCGCAAATGCACTAGACAAGGCTACAGCAAGTCACGGCTAATATATATACATTATGACATTATTTATATAACAAACAACTTATATATATTAAAATATTTTTCCTAACTTATATATATATGACTAAATGTATGTATGCAGGCTGTATTTATGAACCAACCATATGTATATTAAACATGAGACAACATTTATATATATATATATACATATATAATATAAAATAAACACTTATATAAACTTGTACAAACCTTTGCATAGAAATTATCCCATAGTTTATATACTTTTTAATATCCATAACAAATTATAACTTATATACTATATATATAAACATATCACAAACGTCTTACATAAACTCAAACAAATTATATGAAAACTTACATATACTTGAATATACAACCAACAGGTTCTCATGACTCACGTAGTGTGTGTGTATATATATATATATAAATTAGAACTTGTATCTTAACTTATATAAACTTAAAACAACATATAATATAACATATATCAGAACACTAATATAAAAAAAGGATATACATACATACATACATACATATATATATATATATATATATATACAACCAGGAAGGGAAGAAGCGGGACCTGAGCATGGAAAAGTGGCCGGGTCAGGGCGAGTGCTCGTGTGGCAGCGGCCGTGAGGCCAGAGGGGAAGCGGAGGCTGGCGGTTGTCGGCCAAGGGCTAATAGTCACGAGCAGTTTTTTTTTTGAAAAGCAAACATAGATTATATTTTATTTTTATAAATAGAGGAGGCAAGGGGATGCTAGGAAGCAAGAAGTGGTGAACGCGTAGGTTGAGAGCCGAGCTTGGTCAGACGGGGTACAGCATGGTTCAGTCTGGTCGTACGGAGGCGGAGAGGGAGGAAACGGTGGCGGCCGTTGGTGTTGAACGTGGTTGATGAGCTGACATGGCGGGTTGTTTCAGATGGTAGGTCGGAGCAGGTGGTAGATGGGTCGAAGTTAGCGGCGGGCGGCACTTGGAGTTTTATGTGGCGTTGGCTGTTGTGGCAAGAGGGTGGACATAAGTGTTGGAGCATTGATGAATAAAGGTGGGGAGATGTATAAATTAGCTTGGTTATTACAAAGAAACGAAAGTAGCAGATACTTTATTTCTCATTGATACTTAACTTTATAAAATATGTTGTTTTCAAAAATCAACCGTCAGAGGTAAGGAGAAAATGAGAGCAGTGAACCGGGGTTAATAAATTAAACATAGGGAATAGATAAAGTCAGTGGTTATATCTGGGAATATTAACCTATCTTATTGATAAATTCAAAAGTGAATATGATTTTGAAAGTGAAAATAGTTTTGAAAGTGAATATAATTTTGAAAGAAATATGATTTGAAATCGAATATGATATTTTGATATCAATTGTGAATTGACTTTTTAAAATGTAAAAGAACCATCTGGTGTGAAATAAGCGTTTGGTTGTTAAAGAGACCAGGATCGGATATTGTCATACTCTCTGCCAATACCGAAAACCAGTTTAACAACTGTGCACGTGGTGGAGATTCCAGAAATGAAGTAGGATGGTTTGGCGAACGATTCTGTATGAGGTATTTACGTGACCCTGACTCCCGTGAGTCAGCATAGATGTGACTAAAACAGGAGCTATACCTGGGCCAAGTGAGGTCATTCCTCCAATCGGACATGCTTCTTCGATACCATATTATGACTTTGTGATGATTTGGTGGCCACCTCTCGATTTGATTATGGGAGTGTGTTCCGAGGTGGGCGATAGTAGCTGCTATGCGTTACCACCAGCCCGGTTCTGCAATTGGTAAATCTAACCTGGCATTGCCTCGAGTGTCGTGTTCACATTCCCTAGAGCGCCTTCTATGAGTTTGTTTTGTACCGTACCTATGGGGTGCTCTCTGGGTAAACCACCGGTTTGTTGGAGCCTACGGCATTGTATAGACCATGGGAATATATAAAATGTGTTAAGGGGGATATGGGTAACGCCTTAATGCTATTTTAATACTTTGCTTTATTGTAGACACTATTATAATAGCGTATTTTACTGCATAGTAGATAGTTTAATGGATCCTTAGGAGATGGAAATCCCGAACATCTCTTAAGTTATTACACTCACGTTAGACACTGGATAAGAGATGTCAAACCCCGTAAACATCTCTGACGCCATTACACTCATATTTATTTAATGTTGATTTAACTTACATAAGATCTTTTAGTTCTGACTCGAGTGTTTTGTCTTTTCAATTCGCTCGGGTCAATCTAAGCTTTTTATTTTATCGAAGACTGCTTTTTGGAGGATAAAGACGAAGATTCTATACTATTATTACTTATTATATGTATTCCACTGCATCATGTTGTTCCGCTGCATTTATTTATTATTGTTGTATGTAACTCTGATCTGTATTATAAAGGTTTAATCAATGTTAATTGTAAACAGCTTCATGAACTGTTTATTTGATTATTATATTTTGTCATTTCGCTGCAGGATTATTTATTTGTTTTCTTTCTTTCTCTGCTTTTTCTTATTTACCCCATAACATTCTGCCCTTTTGAATGGTTTGAGTCTGACGTGTGTGTCTGCTTAAAACGTCCAAAAAGGCAGGTTACACAAGTTAAAATATGCATTAATGGAAAAGAAGCAGTAAATGATACTTTTTTTGGTAAAGCAGTAAATGACACTTAATTGCATTAATTGAAAAGAAGCGGTAAATGACACTTAATTGTATAATTTGAAAAGAAGCGGTAAATGATACTTAATTGTATTACTTGAAAAGAAGCATTAAATGACACTTAATAGTACTAATTGAAAATAAGTAGTAAATGATTCTTAATGACAATTGTGAAATTGAAATAAGAAGTAGGTTCAGGGCAAGTAAATGAATACTAATAATTGAACTTAGGAGGCATAATAATTTTCCAACTGAAACTATATAGCCTTAAGAATACGTTTATGAGGCTTATGGTTTATTGGATCTAGCTCAATATTTAGATTAATTATAAATGACATGGTCATTAATATAAGTTGGGATGCGAGGTTAGTAATGTTACGCAACAGAAGTTTGCCCTTCGCAAAGGGCTACCTGCAATTGTGTATACATTGTTAGAAGTGGGACATCTCCAACTGTAGGATTCGTGGGGATATAAATTTGTGTGTAGGTTTAAGGAATATATAATCGTGGATTCACCTCAGATTTGAAGTTTTAAATGGCCAATCAGAGTCCGGTTCAATTCCAACACGAGTACTAAGTAACCAATGGGCATTTCCTTGATTTATGTTAGGAAATCCAAATTGGATGGTGGGCGACACTATGTCAGCACTATTGGTACCATATATTTGAGGGCTAGAGCTATATACATTAGGTCGAGAGTGTCGTCAGTCTTGTAGTGGTCATTAGAAAGACTAAGGTTACGTCTAGAGATGGGCTACATTTCCTACTAGTGTAGGTTCCATATAGGATATGCGATTGTTTCAAATTTTATTTGTTTGTTGTTGTTAGGGGATAGGTCGGTTAACCCTTGGATATGTCTTTGAGATGAGTTAGTAATATGGGTAATTAGTTGTAATGCCGTTGTTAGGCTCCAACAGGAGGTCAACTGTGTATATGGGCAATCGGTCTAGACACTATTGTGGATGACCAGTGTGGTGCGTAGTTACGAATACTACTGGGGAATGCATCCTATCCGTGGGGTCAACGATGCTTATATATACACACACACATCATCAGAATGTTGCTCTGACAACCTCTTTATTACAACCCACATGTAGGATTTTTGAAGGACATGATATTGGTACAAGACGGAAACAGTGAGAGGATAGATTTCTCATGCATGCTTTGCACCGACAAGGGCATAAGATATCCAAGGAATGATATAGCTTCTAAGGTATTAGCCTTAGCCGGTATATATATGTTTTATTATACTTTATTATTCGGCTAGGAGTTCTTATCGATAGCTCTCTTATATACTTATGTTATTTCAGGATACCAATACCAACAATCCATACCCTATTAGACTTTCATTTTTTGATTTAGTGAAATATCAGACACGTTAAGGTTCAAGTTGTTACATCTTGCTACGTCGTTCCACCCATTTGAACATGTTATAGTCATCTTCTTATGGACTTTCAGTTATCTCTGTGTCTCTGATGTCTTTTTGCATCCCTCAAGCTGTGGTGAAAACGCCTAAAATAGTTAACATTTAGTATCATTTATCTTTTAGCATTACTTGTTATAACATTATGTAAACTAAAACAAGTCAAATATCACATTTAGTCTAACAATGCTACTTTGCAGTAACATTTTATGATTTAAGCCACTTATAGTAGCATTATGTGAAATGGAAAATTGAATACAGTGTTCATGTGAAAATGCTACTTTGTAGTAGTCTTTTATGGTCCATTACATCTTTATTAATTTTTCCATATTTTTATAACTTTTTCTATGATTTAATGTTACTTTTTCCATCATTTAGTAGCATTCCTTTTTTTTACATGCTTCTTACATCATTCCCAAGTATTATTTCACTTTTGTTGTTTAGCCTTTAGTATCATTTTTGTTTTCTCATTATTAAATCTTAATTTTATTTGTTTTTTATATTTTTTTAATACTACTGTTAGCAGCCTTTTGAATCTATCACTGAGTTTTTTTTATTTTTAGGGTCTTTACTTAACGTGCATATTTATTTTCTTAAAATGGCATCATATAATAACATTATATATTTGCTTTTATTTTTTAACATAATTTTTCTCATATAATGAGATTGTATAATATCATTTCATTCTTGCTGGTGCTTTTTGCTGCCAATAGTAATTTGTAAGGAAATGGAGTTGGAGATGAGAAATAATGTCCTGGTGAGGTAATGAAGAGAGATAATGCAGCATGTGTTAAGATGGTGCGAAATGGTTATATTTGCAAGTTTTTATAGGGTTGAAGTGTGGTAAGGGAAAGTGGTTGGAGGGTGGGGAGGCTAGTATGGCGAGCGAATATAGGTAAGTAGAAACGAGGAATGGAAGTGGCGGGGTGATGGTGTGGAAGAACGATTTGTAGTGAGGTTGGGTGGACAAAAGTCGTGACTTGGTACACTTTACTTTGTAGTTAATTTCAACAATCTGTTGTCTTAAAACTAAAATTCGACCTTAATGACAATAATATCTTCTCAGGTTGAAGGCCAAACATTCAATGAATATTAATCATAAGCCTACAACATAAATACGTTGGTAATTGTAGGAGAAGATGATGGCAAGTGTTACTGGTGGTGCATTAACATTAGAGGTGAGACGATCTGGGTTTCGTAGCACTCACATATGTATAACTAGATTAGATTAAAGCTAACAAACCTTGTTTTAGAATATTCTTACATACATAAGTAAACCATATTATAGTTGATGATGTGATCCAAAAAAATGTATTATCAATAATCAAGCTTAAGTTTTTGTGAAGATAATGGATACTACTTTTAAGGGGTGTTTCCGTAGAAAGGGATGGAAAGTGGAAAGGTAAAGGA
This sequence comes from Allium fistulosum, assembly GCA_030737815.1. Lineage (NCBI taxonomy): Eukaryota > Viridiplantae > Streptophyta > Magnoliopsida > Asparagales > Amaryllidaceae > Allium > Allium fistulosum. The sequence goes on along the minus strand of CM060902.1, from coordinate 366,678,777 downwards.
AGGTGGATGGATGACGTAACAACCCTGGTTTGGAGATTACCTATTAATATCAAATTATAACGGTAGTTATAATTTAATATTGTGATTAAAATAAAAATTTGAGATTTAAATTGTTTATTTGGAATAAACAATGAATTTTGGAAATAAAATGTGAAAATAAATTTTGGAAACTTTATTTGGTTTGTTTGGGTTAATAATGAATGAAAAATGATTTTTATTTAGAGAAAATGCAATAATTTTATTAATTATTGCCAATTACTTCTTTTAATAATTTTTAAAGGAAGTATTTGATTTTTTTAAAAGGTGAATTTGGTTTTAAAATGAGTTTTGATTATAAAATTGAGTTTGAAATGATTTGTCATATTTTTCTATGCAAGAAAATAATTGTTGTAGAATTTTTGGAAGTTAAAAATGTGGATTTATGTATTTATTAGTGTAAAAATTGGTTATTTGTGTAAAATAAGAATTTTAACAACAAAATATTTTAAAATCTAAAATTTATCTTTTATTAAGTGTAAAATATTTTATTTAAACATGTAAGTATGTTTACATGTTTTATTTGTATTAAAAACTTGAAGAAAAGGTTGTTATACTTTATTACATAAGTAAATAGACTAGTTTTAGTGTTAACTAGTTTACATAGATTTATTGATTTATTGTATTGGGTCCAAAGCCCATTAATTAGAAGTAACCAGAAGAAATGAGAAGTGAGAAACTTACCTGTACGTACTCTACTCCACCTTCTTCTTCTCCAGTAAAAGAGATGAACCAGTAAATAAGAAAATTCACTATTTTTCAAATTCAAGGCTATAAATCTTCAATTCTCTTCAATAAATTGTTGTTTCTAGCTAATCTAAGGAGAAATCAGAAGGTAATCCGTTCCCAAACTAAATATTTCATCAAAAATCCAAATTCGAGAATTTATATTGTCTGTTAATTGTTTGTCTCCTTTGCATGTCTGTATATTGAGTTTTACAGGAAATTGAAGCTGTTCTTGATCCAAAACATCAACTCTTTCAAGCAAATTTAGGTTTTATCTTCTGCAAGGTGAGTTAACAAACTCACAATTCTTGCTGAAACAAACCTCTATTTCAAAGATCTGTGCAAATTATTGTTTACTATAAACAGTTTTTGATTTCTTTTAGTTTACAGTTATTCCCTATTTCTGTTTGCCACTTTGAGAGTCTATATCTTCTTGTTCTTTTGATGAATTGCAGCCGGATCTTTTCTGAATCATAGTTTAGATGTTGTTTTACGTGTGTGTCAAATTTCATAGCATTTCATCTTCATTTGATATGTCAAACTGGTGCTTGAAAATCAGGTCGAGGTTGGAAAATTTACTTGGCAAAGTTCGTTCCCTAGGTCGACATGCATGTCGACCTAGTGGTCGACCTCAAGCTCTCTAAGTCGACCATATGGTCGACCTAGAGGGAAGAGAGGTTGAGCTTGAGTTCGACCTGCATGTCGACTTCTGAGGCACTTTTGCCTGAAGTTCCTTTTCTCTTGTGCTGTGTAATCCAGATGCTTGATTTTATTGTTTTGCTCTCCTCTTCACTTGATTTTGATGTTGTTTTTGTGATGTTTGAAGTGCTATGATGCCTATCAATAGGCTAGCTAAATTTGGAGGATTTGAAATTCAAATTTAAATTGAATTTGATTTTGGGTTGAATTTAAATTGAATTCGAATTGAATTCAAGTTATCGGGTTTGAGCTATCTTCCTTGTTTTTCCTTGTTTTCGAGCACGGTTTTCTCCAAAGCTTTTTGACATAATTTTTGAAATAAATTGACATTTCAATATAATTATTATATAATATTTTAAAGTATTTTCAAATGTAAAATCTATTTATATACTATAATAAAGGAATTTCAAATATGGGTTTCAATAATCGTTTTTGGAAAATAGTTTTAAAAGCTATTTTTCTCTAATAAATTATTTTAAATATAAAATGCACATTTTTGCACTATTGAAATGTATGAGAAAGAGAATTAAATGATTTAGTAAAACTGTGGTATGGGATATGTGTGTTTACTGTTTCGGTTAATTCCGGACTTGTACGATCGAAGCTATTCGAAGTTATCAATTCTGAGTTGTTTTGCCATTTTATGGCGCATTTTGATTTTTATAATTCCTATATATAGGAATTATCTGGGATAGCCAATATTTGGCGAGTTTTATGGTTTGAGATCTCCTATTCTAGGAGTTATGGTCGATGAGAGCCATCAAGATGTTTTTATACTTACCGATGATATGAGGCAAGTTTTGAGTTTGTGATTTCCTATTTGAGATTTAGGTTTCATGAGAAACCATCACGAGGTCTATTTCTACTTTTCGATGAGAAGAGAAAAGTCACGAGATTGTATAAGTTTGATGATGTTTTCTAGTGTGGCATTGACTAACGGTTAGTAAACTGTTTAGTGAGAACGTGTGGTATTGGATGCACGTTACCGCTTTTCGGGTTCCTAGCTGAGAGTTTGTGACACATTCATGAGTGAATGCCAGTACTTGAGCTGTTGGGTTCTATGTGTACATATACTTATATATATATATAAATAGCTGAGGAGCTATTTAGGGGCTGTTGGGTCCTAAAAGAGGCCGGGGGTCTCTAGTACACGGTACTTGGCACACTGTTTGGCCATAGATTGGGTTGTTGGGTCCTTTCATATTTTATAGTTGTTGGGCTTTTTATTGGGCTGTTGGGTCCAATCTGGGTTTTTGTAGCTACAAATGGGTTGTTGGGTCCTTTCTCTTTTTATAGCGGTCGTGCTATTATTAGGCTGTTGGGTCCATATTTTGTTTATAGTTGTTGGGCTTTTTATTTGGGCTGTTGGGTCCTATTTCTGAGATTGAGATTATATTCTCCTTTTGGAGATGTCTAAGTTTGCCTTTTTGTGTATTTTGAGTTTGAGATTTCTCTATTATGAGAATATATCTGAGTTTGCCATTTTAGCGTATTTTGTGTTTAAGGTTTCTCCATTTTGAGATTTATCATTTGAGTTTTCTTCTATTTAAGAGATAAGGTTAGAGAAACCCTTATAGCTAATTTTGACTATCGTCGATGATATGAGGTGACTATTATACTTGATGATTTATTTTGAGTTACTTCTTTAGAGGTTCTTTATGCTTAAGTGGTATTTATTCACTTAAGATATGGACATGCTTTGCTATTATCTCTTCTCATTCGAGAAGAATTATTTCCTTATATCATATGCTTCATATTATCATATATTCTTCTTAACGGACTGTTTTAGCTAGACCGTCCTGTGTATTTTATACTCGGGTCAGACCGAATTTTTTCGGGTTAGCTATCAGTTATGAGACTTAACTTTGATGAATATGTTTGGATATTAGCCTAGCACTTTTGTGTAGTTTATATTTCTTTCCGGTTGACTCTGATATGTAATTTGATTAGATGTTTATAGTGTGGTCTCTGAACCACTTTTGTGTATCATTTTGTATTGTACTGGGATGTATCAGTGTACGTGTATTTATATATATGATGTTTATTGTTCTGTGATGTGATATGCATTCTATTATTGTATTTTGTTCTGATAGATCTATTAGCCACCTATAGTTTTGTATTAAGCATTTATTGGATATGTTGATCCATGAGAGATGGGGAAAAAAATATAGAGCATTCATCGACGTGTTCAGTAGGTGTTTAAGACAAGATTATAGATGGTTGCTCCTAACTATCCCTATTCTCCGCATTAGCAGACATAATTGCCCAGTAATTCTCTTTGTTAATGTGGGTCTCAGGGTGGGGCATTACAGATGAAAACTTTTTTAGTTTCACTCTATTTACACTTTCCTATATATGAACCTACATATACCCTCGTTTCCATTCATTCCTATTTAACTGAAAACAAGGAAGCCCACTTTTGATATGTAATTACCCTAATATTGATTAACATTATTTAGGACATTTAATTAGTTAAATTAAATGAAATAATGAAATGGTTAAGGGATTGAGATTTGTGTTAATAGAGGTAGTCGTGCCAATCTAAAATAATGAACTAAGGAAAACTAAAATAAAATAGGTAAGGCAAATAGATATGGGGCAAAGTAGGAATAAGATATGTTCTAATACCCTAAACCCTTCATGCCCATTCATTTTCCACGTTCAAAACAAAATCAAATACTAAGAGAGGTCGGTCACCATTAAGGGAAAACAAGAAGAAGATAAGAGGAAGAAGCTTAAGACACTTAATCCAAGACCAAATCTCAACTCCTTAATCAAAAATCTAAGGTGAATAATGACTACATCTCATGTTTTTTATTGTTTTCGGTTTTAGATTAAATCCAAACTATTTTGCAAGGTTTTTCCATGTTTTTATTACTAAATTGGATATATATGCTTGTTGATGATTTATGCAAATTATATGAATTTTATGGTATGTTTTAATGTGAAAACCCTATTAAATGACATCCAAATGCCTTGCAATTTTAGAATAAGGTCGGGAATGATATTTTAGAGATGGGTTTCGATTTTCATAATTTTCTGAATTAATGTGGATTCAATATTAATTTTCTAGTGAAGAAAATGTTTATTTTGGTTTAAAATTAATTACAGCTAATATATGTATGTTTTGGTCAGAAATTAATATATGTTAGAAAATATATTAAAAATGATTAATTGGAATTTTTATAGATTTTCCTAAGTGTTTTAGTAAGTATATAAAATAATTTAAGGTATGAGACTTAAATGTTTTATATGTTTATAAAAGAAGAAGAGGCATTTTGTAAATAATTTAATTTTTTATTTTAGAAATTTCGACAGTCCTTTTAGAAAAGGAATTAGCAACCAATCATGGTTTGACAAATTAGGCAGGTTAACTGAAAAGAATTGCTTTAAAAAGTTAAAAATAAGTTTTATATGCTTTTTACATGGTTCGCCGCTTTCAACACCTAGCCTTCGACATCTTACTTCTGCCTCCATCTCCATCAAAACCAAAGCATAGTGTATCAAAGACTTGGTACGTAGTGCATTGGACATAGGCGAAAGGTACTGGGTCGAAACAAGAGGTTCCAAAGGGGTCGAAGCCTTATGTTGTTTTTTTAAATGAAAATGCGCCTGCTTTTCTTTTGAAATGAATAATTTCAACTTGGTTAGCTTTTGACTGGATCAATTTTTTCTAAAGGATTGGTTTCGAAAGAGGTTGCACCCTTTTGTTTTAAGTAAATGCTTTCGAAGGTGTCGAAACCCCTTGCTGCCGCTATCCACCTTTCGAAGCAAACTGTTTCGAAAGGGTTACTTTGTTTTCTAAAACTTAGCCACTTCTCCAATGCTTTTGAAGGGATGGTTTCGACACCATCACTTCTTTACTTAGGAAACGGCTTTTGGAAGAGTGCTTTCGACTTAGTTGTTTTATGACTCTTTTGTTTTATTGAAAGTTAAACCCAAAAGGTTTTGAAAGGAATAGTTTCTAGTGGTTCCGAAAGGTTATTCGACATGTTTTTTTGAACCCAAATGCTTTCGAAAGGTTTGATTTTATGAGAAGGATTTAGTGCTTTCGAAAGGTTTAAGATAAAGGTTTCGAAGGGGTGGTTCCTCAATGGTTTCGAAAGGTTTTAAATGGAAGGTTTCAATGTTTTCGAAAGGCAATGTTTATAGTGTTTTGATAAGAGGATGTTTAAGTTTTTAAAGCTTTCTAAAGAAAAGTTTTTCAATGTTTTTGAAAGGTTTATTAAGAATGGTTTCGAAAGGTATGTTTTGGCCTTTCGGCCTAAGGTTATAAAGAAAAGTAGTTACTTGGTTTCGGAAGGGGTACTTTCAATGGTTTCGAAATGGGTACTTTCAATGGTTTAAATGTTTTCATCAACAAAGTTTTGTTAAAGTATGTATAACATGGCAAGGTGATTTGAGTAAAGCATAGAGTATATTTTCCTTGTTTAAAGTATGATTTGAACATTTAAACCATTTTGAGAGAAAATGTTTTCAAGGAAAATTTTATGGGTAGACGATCCTAAGTAAAATGACTCAAATATTTGAATACCAGATGGACTGGTATGGGGTCACGCCCTATACTTTAGCTAGTAGCCCTAGCTAATATAAGTCTAAAATTCCAGTGTGTAGGGCTTTGTTATAGGTAAGACTAATATGATGTTACACACAGAAACGAATCTATAGAGGAGAGATAGGTCATTGGGGAGCCCGCAAAACCATTAGGATCAGTTGAACCTGGAAGAACTAAGTTAGGGTCAGACCATCCAAAAGAGGAGTATCTAACAAGAAGTTAGATTATTTGTTTATTTTGTCTGGTTGGCCCAAGTTAGCCAAAGGTTAGTACTTAGCCAAATAAAACTATAGTGTTCGGACAGAAAGTCCATTTGTTACCTGATTTGTATGCATATATGATATTGGTTTATTGGTTTAACCAGTTTTGTGATGCCCCACCTCTATGCTCACACTAGCCAAAGACACTACTGGGTAATGTCGTCGACTAGCACGAAGAATAAGGCTGTTGAGGAGCGACCATCTGGGTAATTGCTTTGTGCGAGTGCCGATGTGTCTAGATAATATAACTTACATTTCATTTCAAGAGGAAATCTGACATATCAAATACAAACTCAGAGCTACCACACAGTGGCTATGTGGACTTCAGAAACAATTATAGAAATAAACATAACACAAATCAGTCACAGATATTCATATCACAAAGACAGAAACAAATATGAATATAACACATAGAAGTGTACATCATGTAGTGGTCATACAAGATCCACTACATCACAAAAGAATAGATACAAGTGCTAGACAAAAGAATAAGTATACATCAAGGAGTCTCTATCTCGAATGTATAATAACAAAAACTAGTAAGCTAAAGTAGTTAGCCAAAAGTCAGGTGACGAACCCTGATAAGAAGTCAAGCAGAAGCACCTGAAATACCTCGATCTGACTTGAGTATTATTTAAAAAGAAAATAATAAACAGATCAGTCTAGCTATAAATATCAGATAAAATGAGATAGGATAAGAGATATCACAAAAACGTATGAGAACAATAATGCCATACTGTGACAAGAATACATCAGATAACAACAAAAATCAAACAATAACTCAAATATTCTCAAACACCAAAAAGAATGTCATATTCTTTAAATTATTCACCAAAACATAAATATTGACAAAACATATCAATGCCAATTGCATAAAAATCGGTGAAACACAAATTCTAGAAATCATCAACTAGAAATCCAGAAATCACAAAAAGGGGAAGGGCTATCACAAACGGGAGCATGAAAACTCACCAACACGTGTATCACAAATGAGACGCTATCCCATGAACCAAACATCGACGTACCTAAAAAGATACGCCCCATGTATAGTCGACCATCAACGCACCTAAAAAGATACGCCCCATGCATAATCAAACATCGACGCACTTAAAAAGATATGCCCCATGCATAATCAAACATCGACGCACCTAAAAAGATATGCCCCATGCATAATCAGACATCGATGCACCTAAAAAGATACGCCCCATGCATAATCAAACATCGACGCACCTAAAAAGAAACGTCCCATGCATAGTCGAACATCGACGTACCTAAAAAGATACGCCCCATGCCCCGACTTATCGAGCCAATTGCTCCTCGAACGGTCCAAAGACCTTGGGTCGCTAGCCCATAAAAATGAGACGAAGCTCAACAGAATAGGGTATAGTCCCCCACATGGACAAAGAGACATCGCACATCGCTAGTCTAAATCATAAAATGATCATCATTGATCAATAAGAAGTGTAAATTACACTAAGCTAGTAAATAAATGAGTTTAGCTTCATGTCCCATAACCACTGGCTTAACTTAAATATTTACGAACAAATTGTATATTTCCACTCAAAGATTGTCACAAGATTTTCAATCGAACAAGTCCAAAAATTAACCGACGAAGTAAACGTAAGCGTTTCATACCACTTGTTTTGCTAAGCCGTTTAATTAGATTTCTCATACGAATGAGGTAAAGGTTGGTATATACTATAGATTGGAAAACGGTTTTGAAAATGAGCTTTGTATTTAAAAGTAGTGTTGAAATCATTTTAAATGAAAGAGTTTGAGTATTTACTACCAGTATAGAAGACGTTTGTATTTTAAAATGACAAATCACAAAAATGATTATAGAAACAATCAATCACCAAAAATTCACATACGAGAATATGAATTAAATCCATAAAAATCGATATCAAATCCATCAAATGGATATTCCAAAAATCCAAAAAAAGAAGTCATCAAAGTCGGTAAAAGTGATAACAACTAATCGGATCGACATAAATCGATAAACATTGGAAATTTACTCAAAAATTAGGCAAATAGGCAAAACTGCACAATTCCAAACGTCTAGGGGACAAATCCAGACGTCTGGATTTGGTCTTTGGAAATATTACAGAAAACCATCCAGACGTCTGAAATTTCTAAGCATACGTCTGAAACCCCTTTCAGACGTCTGAACCATAAATTCAGACGTCTGAAGTTAGTCTCTGCCATTTTTATTTTCTACGTGCTTATATTTTTTTCTCCAGAGATCATAACTAGACGTCTGAAATTGAAATTCAAACGTCTGAAGACCTGGTCTAGGCAACAGTTTGCCTAGGCCTTGATGGCCAAAACGAATTGGAAGCTATCGGACGAGCAATGGAGACTAGGGATTTATGCCAAGCGACAACCCAGCCTTATAGGCTTTTCGATACACCCCAAATATCATGTCCAAACATCCATAGAAGGATTTTCATAAAATTGGACAAAAACACCAAAATTTGGAAAATTCACCAAATCAATTCAAATCAAAAGCAAATGAACATGCACAAATGTTAGGAATTCATACCTAACAACAAAGAAAGTTATAGACGTAGATGTGAGTTAAAGAACTCACCTTTAAACCCAAAAACAACGAACGAGAAGCTCTAAAACAAAGGAAAGGCTAATCCTCTTCAACTTCAACTCAAGAAGCTCTAATCTAAGCTAATAAGCAAATATTTCCTAAGTTAGGGTTAGGAATTTCTTAGAATTGAAGAGAGATAGAGATGGAGAAGATGAAGAGGATGCTTACCTAACTTCTCCTTGATTTTGGACTTGAATTTGTATTTCCTAAACAAACTAGGGTTTTGGAATTCTAATTTCCAATCTTTCCCCCCATTTTTCTCTAAAGCTTGAATGTTAGGAAATAGAATGAGTGAATGGATAAAGAGTAGAGGAGTTAGGGTATTATGCTGGGTTAGTGGGCTGAAACCCAAACCCAAAGCCCAAAATAGAAAATTAGCAAAATTCTACTCAACTCCAAACATATCAATGTTTATACTCAAAAAAGTTGTAAACGCCATTTTGGACTCAATGGAAGTGGTCTCGAGTCCCAATTCGACTGTTTACAAAAAGTAACATTTCGGACTTTAATCCGATTAACGATGCTATATTTAAATAAAACATTTAAATATACAATCATGAAATATGTGGGTTGTTACAGACTCCCCTCCTTAAAGAAATTGCATCCTCGCAATAATTAAGAGGAAGATAAAAAGTAACAACCATACTAAGGCATAACAACACAAAAGAAGAAATTTTGAAATGAGAAGTTCACCATAAAGAGCACGAAAGAGTAAGTCCGGATGTGTTTGCTCGATGAATTCTCACGATTCCCAAGAGCAATCCTTAGGATTTGAGGACCATTGAACTTTCACAAGAAGAACATCTTTATTTTGAAGGCGTTTAACCTCCGAAGTAATGATACGAATAGAATGTTGCTCATAAGTCAAATTTGGTGAAACTTCAATTTCTTCAATTACACCGGGCTCAAGAATAGAATCGGAATCCCTAAGGTATTTCCGTAGTTGAGAGACGTGGAAAACGTCATGAATAGTAGAAAATTGAGCTGGTAATAAAAGGCGATAAGCCACGGAACCAATACGTTCGGTGATGGGAAATGGACCAATATATTGAGGTGCTAATTTTCCCGATCAATTGAAACACACAACACCCCTCATAGGTGAAATACGAATAAAATCTGGACCTAAAACCAGCTTCTCAACGGCTTCAAGCCAACACGAAGGAGATCTGCATGGCCTTCCGTATAGTGCCTCGAAAGGAGCCATACCAATACTAGATTGGAAGCTGTTATTATAGGAAAACTCAACAAGAGAAATATGATCTTCCCAACTTCCACCAGAATCAAGAGCACATGCACGAAGAAGATCTTCAGGAGTTTGATTCACATGCTCGGTGTAGAGAACAAATTTCTCTCCCAAAAGATAATGATGCCAAATTCTAAGAGCGAAAACAATGGCCGCGAGCACCCGATCATGAGTGGCATATCTAGTCTCGACAAGCTTTAATTGTCAAGAAGCATATGTGATAACAAATTCCTTTTTGCATGAGAACGGCATTCAAACCAATACGACTAGTATCAGTATAAACAGTCAATTCTTGGTTCCCTTCGGGAATCGCAAGAATAAAAGCATCGGAAAAGAGTTATTTTAATTGATTCTCTTTCCCGAAAAGCTAAGACATTCAAAATTATAATTAACTTTATATAATCATCTTTTTAGAAAATTTTACTTTTTACAAGTCAATTTATTGTGTTTGACTGTCTCATCATAGCATTTAGGAGATTCCTATCGATAACGTTGATCAAGCGCACCGACCAGAATTCTTAAAGCACTCAATGGGAAAAATAACACAAAATCATCTTCTATATGATAAACATGCTTCTTATAAAATTTACAAATATTTTTTGGTCGTTTTAAGAACAAAATCCAATCATACTTATAAATATCTTATTAAAAAGATTTGCAAACTTTAAATTGTTGTTTTCATCCATAATCAATAAATACAAGGATAAACTCATCGAGATATTCGTAGAATACTTGATTCAAAAGATGGATGAAATAAGGTAGAAGGTTCATCAAACCGAATGACATAACGAACCACTCACAAGAATCATAACGAGTGTGGAATGCGGTAAGTGGAATGCTACCCTCCGCAACTCGTAGCTGATGAAAACTGGTGGCAAGGTCGAGCTGAAAAGACCTTAGCACCACACAATAGATTGCTTAGGTGATAATCCTAAGACAAGCTCAAATATATCGGAAAATTCACAAACTACTTGAATGAAAGAAATAACATTCTCCTCGTCATGTAGGTTTAAAGAATAAAATGATACCACCGAATTTGGAAATCAAAATCATTAAGAACAATAGAAATCTGCTTAACAAATTGAGAATATCAAAGATGGATAGTCCGCTCAGGACATAGGATATGGGCTTCATATGATCAAGCCAATCCTTCCCCAAAAATCAATTCCGAAGCCTAAGTAACGCATAACATGCAAATCGGCTCGGAAAGAATAATCACACAAAATAACCTCGACATCTTTACAAAGCAAACTGAGTGTTGTGGTTCCACCAACCGGATTCGCAATTCTCAATGAAGTCATCAAGCCCATAATATTTTAAAGAAAAAGAATCAACAAGTTCTTTTGATATAAAATAATGAGATGAACCCATATCAAAAAGAACTCGAATAGGATAATCACAAAACAAATTAATGCTATCAAGGATAGAATGAGAAATACCTTGACCAAGAGAAGTGTCACTAGGAGCTTGCACAATATTTAGCTTTCCCTCCTTCTTGCTTTGAAGTATGGGACACGCAGATATATGATGACTCAAACTTTTGCAATAGCGACAATAAAGGGGTTTCAGACACTCATTTGCATAGTGGTCCATAGAACCACAATAGTAGCATTGTCCACGACTAGAGGTAGGAGTCTTTGCTACCAAAGTTTCTTGCTTCCCTTTCTTGTTGGGATTGGGGCCTTTGAACTTAGTAGGCCTCTTCATGTTATTGTTGAAGTTTTGTTTGGCACGCACAACTTCAACATCATATTCTCTATCGGCCTCTTCAAGTCGAAGAGCGATATCTACAAGCTGATCGAAAGAAACTTCTAGATTCAGAAGTAAAAGCTTTTTGAGGTTCTTATTCAACCCATAGACAAATCTCTGATTTTTCTTCAATGGGGTATTAATATATTCGACCACATATTTAGAGAGAGATTCAAAAGATGCGACGTAGTCGGTCACAGAAGATTCACCTTGAACAAGGTCAATAAAGCGCTAAGCTAAAGTCACTTTTTCAGCTTTCGGCACAAACTTCAATTCGAATCTTTCTCGGAATTGCTCCCAAGTAAGATCCGCTTCAATAGTTTCAGAATTTAGAAGCTCATACCAGTCTAATGCTCTCTCCTGGAGCATACTAGAAGCCACTTGGACTCGATGTAGATCAATAAGATTCATGCGGGAAAAGATGCGATCGCATGATCTAAGCCAACCTTGGATTTCTATAACGTTTTCGGAACCCATGAATGGCCTTCCACCCAAAGCGGTATAATCTCTACACAAGCGTGCAAACCCGAATTTAGGGTGAGTAGGCTCTGGAACGGGTCCGGCAGCTTGGGCATTGTTCACAAGATCTAAAAGTTGTTGAGCAGACATAAATACTCCATCCTGAGGAGTAGCATTGGATTAACCGGCGCTATGACGGCCTGGTCTAACCAATTCTCTTCTTTAAAAAAGAAAGAAGAGGAAAAAATTTATTCTCAAAATGAATATCAAACAAACTTGATTGATAAAACAAGGCATCATAAAAAGAAATAGGATAGAACGGTACGAAGACTCGAATTAAATCCTATGCCACGATTCCTAAGAAAGACTTAGGACAATGATCCTTGCTAGATTATTCTACATTGTTCCAAAGTTTTGCTCTGATACGAAGCTGTGATGCCCCACCTCTATGCTCACACTAGCCAAGGACACTACTGGGTAATGTCGTCGACTAGCACGAAGAATAAGGCTATTGAGGAGCGACAATCTATGTAATTGCTTTGTGCGACGACCGATATGTCAGATAATATAACTTACATTTCATTTCAAGAGGAAATCTGACATATCAAATACAAACTCAAAGCTACCACACAGTGGCTATGTGGACTTCGGAAACAATTATAGAAATAAACATAACACAAATCAGTCACAGATATTCATATCACAAAGGCAGAAACAGATATGAAAATAACACATATAAGTGTACATCAAGTAGTGGTCATACAAGATCCACTACATCACAAAAGAATGGATAAAGGTGCTAGACAAAAGAATAAGTGTACATCAAGAAGTTTCTATCTCGAATGTATAATAACAAAAACTACTAAGCTAAAGTAGTTAGCCAAAAGTCAGGTAACGAACCCTGATAAGAAGTCAAGCAGAAGCACCTGAAATACCTCGGTCTGACCCGAGTGTTATTTAAGAAGAAAATAATAAACGGATCAGTCTAGCTATAAATATCAGATAAAATGAGATAGGATAAGAGATATCACAAAAACGTATGATAACAATAATGCCATACTATGACAAGTATACATCAAATAACAACAAAAACCATACAATATCTCAAATATTCTCAAACACCAAAAAGAATGTCATATTCTTTAAATTATTCACCAAAACAAAAATATTGACAAAACATATCAATGCCAATCGCATAAAAATCGGTGAAACACAAATTCTAGAAATCATCAACTAGAAATCCAAAAATCACAAAAAGGGGAAGGCCTATCACAAACGGGAGCATGAAAACTCACCAACACGTGTATCACAAATGAGACGCTATCCCATGAACCAAACATCGACGTACCTAAAAAGATACGCCCCATGTATAGTCGACCATCGACGCACCTAAAAAGATACGCCCCATGCATAATCAAACATCGACGCACCTAAAAAGGTATGCCTTATGCATAATCAAACATCGACGCACCTAAAAAGATATGCCCCATGTATAGTCGAACATCGATGCACCTAAAAAGATACGCCCCATGCATAATCAGACATCGACGCACCTAAAAAGATACACCACATGCATAATAAAACATCGACGCACCTAAAAAGATACGCCCCATGCATAGTCGAACATCGACGTACCTAAAAAGATACGCCCCATGCCCCGACTTATCGAGCCGATTGCTCCACGAACGGTCCAAAGACCTTGGGTCGCTAGCCCATAAAAATGAGACGAAGCTCAACAGAAATGGGTATAGTCCCCCACGTGGACAAAGAGACATCGCACATCGCTAGTCTAAATCATAAAATGATCATTATTGATCAATAAGAAGTGTAAATTACACTAAGCTAGTAAATAAATGAGTTTAGCTTCATGTCCCATAACCACTGGCTTAACTTAAATATTTACGAACAGATTGTAGATTTCCACTCAAAGATTGTCACAAGATTTTCAATCGAACAAGTCTAAAAATTAACCGACGAAGTAAACGCAAGCGTTTCATACCACTTGTTTTGCTAAGCCGTTTAATTTGATTTCTCATACAAATTGTACATACTAATAGATTGGAAAACGGTTTTGAAAACGAGCTTTGTATTTAAAAGTAGTGTTGAAATCGTTTTAAATGAAAGAGTTTGAGTATTTACTACCAGTATAGAAAACCTTTTTATTTTAAAATGACAAATCACAAAAATGATTATAGAAACAATCAATCACCAAAAATTCACATACGCGAATGTGAATTAAATCCATAAAAATCGATATCAAATCCATCAAATGGATATTCCAAAAATCCAAAAAAAGAAGTCATCAAAGTCGATAAAAGTGATAACAACTATTCGGATCTACATAAATCGATAAACATTGGAAATTTACTAAAAAATTAGGCAAATAGGCAAAACTGCACAATTCCAGACGTCCGGAGGTCAAATCCAAACGTTTGGATTTGGTCTTTGGAAATATTCCAGAAAACCATCCAGACGCCTGAAACCCTTTTCAGACGTCTGAACCATAAATTCAGACGTCTGAAGTTAGTCTCTGCCATTTCTATTTTCTGCGTGCTTATATTTTTTTCTCCATAGATCATAACCAGACATCTGAAATTGAAATTCAAACGTCTGAAGACCTGGTCTGGATAACAGTTTGCCTAGGCCTTGATGGCCAAAACGAATTGGAAGCTATCTGACGATCAACGGAGACTAGGGATTTATGCCAAGCGACAACCCAGCCTTATAGGCTTTTCGATACACCCCAAATATCATGTCCAATCATCCGTAGAAGGATTTTCATAAAATTGGACCAAAACACCAAAATTTGGAAAATTCACCAAATCAATTCAAATCAAAAGCAAATGAACATGCACAAATATTAGGAATTCATACCTAACAACAAAGAAAGTTATAGACGTAGATGTGAGTTAAAGAACTCACCTTTAAACCCAAAAACAACGAACGAGAAGCTCTAAAACAAAGGAAAGGCCAATTCCTCTTCAACTTCAACTCAAGAAGCTCCAATCTAAGCTAATAAGCAAATATATCCTAAGTTAAGGTTAGGAATTTCTGAGAATTGAAGAGAGATAGAGATGGAGAAGATGAAGAGGATGCTTACCTAAGCATCTCCTTGATTTTGGACTTGAATTTGTAATTCCTAAACAAACTAGGGTTTTGGAATTCTAATTTCCAATCTTTTCCCCAATTTTTCTCTATAGCTTGAATGTTAGGAAATAGAATGAGTGAATGGATGAAGAGTAGAGGAGTTAGGGTATTATGTTGGGTTAGTGGGCTGAAACCCAAACCCAAAGCCCAAAATAGAAAAGTAGCAAAATTCTACTCAACTACAAACATATCAATGTTTATACTCAAAAAAGTTGTAAACGCCATTTTGGACTCAATGGAAGTGGTTTCGAGTCCCAATTCGAATGTTTACAAAAAGTAACTTTTTAGACTTTAATCTGATTAACGATGCTATATTTAAATAAAACATTTAAATATACAATCGTGAAATATGCGGGTTGTTACAAGTTTGGTTGCAGGTTTTGACTTGCAAAGGATAAGTTATTAAAAGGATATTAGTGAGGGGAAACCCGTTCCGCTAAGTGAAGTGGTCTCGCTTAATATCATATAACCGAGATGTATAGTGTTATTCACACCAGGCTTTATATCTGACTCGAATTTTATGTTTTTCCCCTTAAACTCTCGGGTGCTCAAAATTGATTTGAGTAGGCTAAAGGTTGAGGATTTACATGTTTTAGTAGGTGGACGAATAAAGCTTCCAAAGATGAGCAGGAGGTTAAAGTTAGCTATTTAGGAGTTGTTATGTTTTATTTCCGCTGTGTTGTATTAAGTCTGTTCTGACTATTTAGTACTCTGGTCATCCAAGGGGGCAGCTTCTGAAAGACTGTATGGATTGTATATTAAATCTAATATGCAAGTGTAGTAAAATATTGACTTATGAATAACAGAGTAAAGTAAATAATAGTAAAGAAACAATCACACCAGAGTTTTTATACTGGTTTGGACCTCCCATCCTACGTCTAGTCACGAAGCTCCTCTTTAGCTTTAACTAATAAACAACCCTCGCTTTGCCAAGAGGAATCGGCTTGATACAAAAGTTCTTTCTAAGATAAGTATGTGTTCTGAAAAACACTGATTTTGACTGTACAATACAAATCTTCCTATAATCTCCTTTGAGTAGTATGTGTACATGAAGCTTTTATTTTAGGAAGTGATAAAGGCTGATATTATTTGCCTTTTGAAATCAGAATATGAAAAGAATGTAGATAAGAGATTCAGAAAATTCAAGTAAGTTATTTCTTAAAAATTTTGCATATATAAAGATGATGAAGAGATTTTGTGAAGTGTTATATCCATTAGAGTTTTCTGTTTCAATCTAAAGGTTGCAATCATTGAAAAGGAAGAGATGCGGTGAAGTGTTATGAAAGCAGCCGTTGGAATATTGCAGATGACCTTTCATTGTATGTGGCCATCACTCAGCACAGATGTCTGGTAATAAGTTCAAACATCTGAGCTGAGTACCAATTTTTTAATCAGAAGCCATGCATAGACGTCTGAATGTTTTAACAGACGTCTGATGTAATTTTGTTTTTAAAATAGAAGCTTTAGCCAGACGTCTGATATGTAATGTTAGAAATCAGACATATGTTGTTTTCTATTTTTCAGCCTTTTGTTATATAAAGACTTGAAAGAATTTTTCGTGCAAATGTTTATGTTTAAAAAACAACTACTCACGGAGATTTTACAAGTTATATCTATGACAATCACAACACTATATTAGCTTTTCTAATCCTAATGATTCTTCTCCTTTGTTAGTCGAATTCTGAAAGCTCTTTCCTATAAGTAGATTGAGTATATATTGTATGTGTATGATTGTATAGTTGTTGCCATCAAAACCATAGAATAGTAGTTCTAACATTCTCCCCCTTTTGATGATGACAACTATACAATCGCTTTATAAACATCTAACTCCCCATGAATGTGATTCCTCCCTCTATAT
This sequence comes from Allium fistulosum, assembly GCA_030737815.1. NCBI lineage: Eukaryota > Viridiplantae > Streptophyta > Magnoliopsida > Asparagales > Amaryllidaceae > Allium > Allium fistulosum. Next base: position 366,661,446 of record CM060902.1, on the reverse strand, counting down.
ACATGTAATATGATATTTCTCCCCCTTTGGCATAATAAAAAAGAATATAGATGTAGTAGAGGATGAAAACAAGTCCAAATATATAAATCCACAGGCAATCAAAGAAAAGTTTAACTAGTTATACAGGCATCCAATACTGGAAAATGAAAACAGAGATTACATAAGAAATATGATCGAACATACTAAAAATCGTACTGATAGGTATAATATCCCCAGAAGCCTGACGAGTCGTCATCATATGTTCGTTGTTGCCATTGAGAATGGTCAGCATACTCCTCACCTTCTTGAATAGAGAGACCCTGGAAAGACGTCTAATAGTTGTAGCCCTGGGGTTTGTGTAAAGCTTGAGGATCTTCTAAAGGATACGATAAACCTTCACTCTCTTCAGTGTCAAGACAAATAGGTGCTTTGCCAGGATGAGAGTGTTGTGGAGGTCCCTGTGAAGGCCATGCGCCCGAAGATGTGCCTGAACAAAAAACAGGTAGTGGAGGTGGTGTAGGGGACGGAGAAGAAGACAACCGTGAGGAAGAACGACCGCGAACTTTTCAAAGAACTTTTCCCCAGGTTGAAACAACCTTATCTAATGTCTTTTCTACTTTGGTCATACGCGTAGAAAAAGACCGCTCCAAACGTGACATCTTTTTGTCTAGCACTTGTTGGTTTAAGGAGAGAAGACATTGGTTTTGTAGTGCAATATCTCGATAGTTCTCTCCCTGGGCCTCTGCTACCCTGGCTTCTTGTATTTCAGGGTCGGAGTAATACTATGTAGTCACTGAAGCTCTGGTAGGTTGTGATGGTTGAGGTATAGGTGCTTGGTGATGTTATTGTGGAGGTTGGTATTGGGGAAAGGAATTATGTTCGACGGTTTTTCTGGGAGATGCATTAAGGAGAGAAATCTAATGCCACAATCCTTTATAGATATTACTTCATATTGCTAGAGATATGAAGGAATTCCTGATGACCGTAGAATTCTCATGATGTATGGAGCATAAATAATGCTACGACCAGTAGGTATCCGGAAACATTCCATGGTTTTTCTTCTAGAGAGTGTGAACGGATGCCGTGTGATTTTGACATAAGTCTATGTTGAAAGAAAGAAAAAATATTGATATTCATGTTTCTTGTTTAGACGTTTGAATATAGTTGTTAATAGATACCATTGTATACGTCCAGACATCTGCCTTTTCCTTTCAGATGTCCGGTTGGAGAAAAGATTTAATTTTTGCCTCTGTGAATTTATTTATATAAATATTTTATTGAAAATGAAGAAAATACAAACAATCGAAGCATACTTATATTATATATACGTGTGAATATATATAAATATATTAACCGTTGATAAATTCTTCTTACTTGTTAGCTGGCGAGTTAGAAGAATAATTGTTATGTTTTTTCCAAGAATTTGGTTCAATCTTGGTGTTCTCAGTTGACGACCGAAGTGGTGACTAGTAAGGAGGCACAGGACTATGTTCTTCGTGCGATGTCCCTTTACCCCACAACTGTCATGCAGTGATTTTGTGAGCTCTCGGAGGAGTTTCCCGTAAACACGGAGACCTCTGGTGAACGCAGTCCTTTGTTGGTCAATGTCCATATATGACAAGAATGCATTTTTCAAGGAAGTTTATGTGTGCTCCTTGATGACGTTGCTCGTAGTACATTTCGCTTTGAACTCCTATCATTTCTTGTTGGTACTGATGAATATCGTCAACTTTGTCTGAGAGTGAGGCAAATTGAAAGTCAATTCCATGTTTGGCTTTCTTTCCTTTTGGAGAGTAGCCAGTATGGTAAATTGGTGACGGAATGATGTTAAGGGATGCAGATGATTTAGGCATGACTTCAGATGGAGAAGTGCTTTCGGAAGAGGGTCAGGCGTAGTCGATAGTAGAGTATGTGGAATCATGATCCGAAGACATTTTTGATATACTAGGTTTGAAATCTGTTTCTTTGGTTAAAAATTTTTTGGATAAAATTCTGATAAAGTTCTCATATATATATATATATGAAATTATATATGTAATAATTTAAGAGTAAGTTCTGTTTATTTGTTGGAAAAAATGTCAGCCATTAGACATTGGTTGGTAAAAAAACAAGTAGTTAAGAAAACAGTTGAAATGTTAGCCAGTAAAAAATTATAAATTTCAGTAGAAACAATATATCTTATTATAGATCATGTAACGATACAACACCTTGGTCACATCGTAATTTAATAAAATTTTGTTCGCTTAGAGGTTTTGTAAAAATATCAACTATTTGATTTTCGGTGTTTACAAATTCTAGAGTTATTGTTTCCTTTTCGACATTATCTCTTAAAAAGTGATGACAAATATCTATATGTTTTGTTCGGGAATGATTTATTGGGTTTTTTGACAAGTTTATTGCACTAGTGTTGTCACAAAAAATTGGAGATATGTTTATAATTTTGCCGAAATCTTTAAGGGTTTGTTGCATAAATATTACTTGTGCACAAGCTAAAGCGGCAGCAATATATTCTGCTTCACAAGTTGAAAGTGATACATAATTCTGTTTTTTTACTAAACCACGAAACTAGAGACTGACCAATAAAGTGACAGGTACCACTCGTACTTTTCCTATCAGTTTTACAACCTCCAAAATCCGCATCGCTATAGGATACAAGTTCAAAGGAGCTATTTTTAGAATAGTAAAGAACATATTTCGTAGTTCCATTTAAGTAACGCAAAATATGTTTAACTGTCTGATAGTGTGAATCTTTAGGTTGTGCTTGAAATCTTGCACACAGACATACACTCATCATGGTATCGGGTCTACTAGTCGTTAAGTATAATTGTGATCCTATTATACATCGATATAACTTTTTATCAAAATCCTTTCCTTTTTCATCTTTATCTAAATGAGTAGTTGTTCTCATGGGGGTTAGTTTACTAGATGTTTTCTCCATTCCAAACGCTTTAACAAATTGTGACAATATTTTTCTTGATTTATAAAAATACCGTTTTCTAACTATTTAATCTGTAATCGTAATAAAAAAATTTAATTTTCCCATATGTGATTTAATTTTCCCATATGTGACATTTCGAATTCATTTTTCATGATATCTGCAAACTCGTTATATAGATTTTCATTCGTTGATCCAAATATTATGTCATCTACATATATTTGAATAACTAAAATATCATTATGATTTCTTTTTATAAATAAGGTTGTATCTATTTTTCTAACTTGAAAACCAGAATTTATTAAATGAGTTTTTAAGTCTATCATACCAAGCACGAGATGCTTGTTTTAAACCATATAAAGTTTTTTTAATTTATATACATACTCAGGAAACTTTTCAAGTATGAACAACGGGGGTTTCTCAACATAAACTTGTTCTTTTATAAAACAATTTAAAAATGCACTTTTTACGTCCATTTGAAATAGTTTAAAGTTATAATGACATGCAAAAGCAAGTAACGTTCGGATGGCTTCTAGACGTGTGATTGGAGCAAACGTTTTTTCATAGTCAATGCCTTCTTCTTTGATTATATCCTTGTGCTACTAACCTTGATTTATTACGAACAATGTTCCAATTTTGTCAGTTTTAATTTTATATACCCATTTAGTTCCGATTGTTTGCACAAAAAATGGACAAACACCTCAAAGTTGTATGATTTAGCAGATCCGATGTTATTCTTAGTGATTTGAGCGATTTATGCAAATATTTAAAAAACAGGGGCTAAACTGTAAAAAGACACGCAGATTTATAGTGGTTCAGCCAGAATGTGCCTACGTCCACTTTATATGTTATTTCTCTTCTCTTATTCTGATTACAAGTACAAAACTTTGATATCAGTAAAAGAAAGTTGTTTGAAAGTTCCTTCCGTGCTTGAGCTCTCAAACTTGTCCCCCATTGTTGTACCCCTGCCCCTCTATTTATAGAGTGAGGGTGGGAGCAGGGGTCTTGGATGTATATAGCTGCTGGTGGGCCTGGGCTGATGTGATCTGGCCTGGCACGTCTCGGTCCGGTGGTAGGAGGTGAGTTGGTTCGGCGAAGCATGGGAGGTGAGTTGGTTCGGCGAAGCATGGGAGGTGAGCTGGTTCGGCGAAGCATGGGAGGTGAGTTGGTTCGGCGAAGCATGGGAGGTGAGTTGGTTCGGCGAAGCATGGGAGGTGAGTTGGTTCGGCGAAGCATGGGAGGTGAGCTGGTTCGGCGAAGCATGGGAGGTGAGTTGGTTCGGCGAAGCATGGGAGGTGAGCTGGTTCGGCGAAGCATGGGAGGTGAGTTGGTTCGGCGAAGCATGGGAGGTGAGCTGGTTCGGTAGATGCTTGGTCCGGTAGATGGTGGGAGGAGCTTGGTATCAAGTTGGTCCGGCATCAAGTTGGTTCGGCAGTGTTGAAGGATGCCGGATGAAGCCTACCTCTTCTTGGTCTTGAGATCCCCTGGGTGAGAAATTTACCCAACATTTGCCCCCCAAAGTAGGGCATATGCCTGTATATGGCGTGCTTTGTTTTAAGTTACCCAATTTCCCCTTCGACTTCTAGTACTGAACCGGTTGGTCCGGAGGTCCACCTTCGCCTATAAGTACGGAGCTAGGGCCCTTGTTATTTCCTACCGAACGAAGGACTTGAGCCAAATCAGTTGCATAGCCGAATCAATCTACCGAGCTGCTTTAGCCTGCCGAATAAGGTACCTAACTTCCCCTCGCCGAATGAAACTCGTGTGTACCGAATGAGTATTCTTATTTGGATCATCGAATGAATTCTACACGGGGAATGCCGAATAAACCTTGGGACTCTGAATACCAAATGAATTTTAACCTTCACCTTACCGAATGAATTTTACACGGGGAATGCCGAATGAACCTTGAGACTCTGAATACCGAATGACAATATGAATTTGAGCATTTTGAGTGAAATTCTAGACTGCACACACTCGCTTCTTCATATCTCTACATCCTTTTTAAAGATGTATTCTTTTTCGTTGCAGATAATGTCTCACAGAGTTGAAACCCGATCAGAAAAGAAGAAATCCCAGGACAGAGAAGATCCTTCCGAGGTGCCCCCGGCTCAGTTAGAACCGGGACGTCATGGGCCCACCCCGAGGTCACTAGTAGATAGGTACGGCCCTCAGGATTGATGCGGTTACTACCCAGTTTACCAAGGAGGAGAAGGTGGCAGTGAAGGAGGGCATGCGGTTGCTTGCAGCTGAGGAGGCAGGTGTGCAAGTAGAGGATGATGACCGAGATGATCGAGGAGCAGATGCTGGTAAGTCTTCTGTGACGACCCGACTTTCCACTCCCGGAAAATCGCATCGACAGTAAGAAAGAAAGGGGTGAGAAATAGAAAAAGAGAAGAAGAGAAAAGAAAACAACAACAGATACTCACAGCGGAAACGAAACGAAATATAATATATCACATAAATATTACATAGTATCATATACATCATCTATCAGAGTTACACAGATTACACATCACATACTAGACAGTTATAAACATCTGTCTAGTTATTACATTTCAACACAATACAGATCAATACAAAGATCAACACAGCGGAAAACTACTATCTATATCTACAACGCCGAAGCCTCCTGCTCCATTGCTCCTCCAGATTACTCGTCAAAGCTAAACCTGAATCCCTTGGCTACTCGTAAAAATTTGAGTACCCAAGAGTTTATAAAACAGAAATAAACAACTTGGGTCAGACATGGGTCTGGTGTGAGTAACAGGTTAAACTTGTTTAACTTCAAAACCTTTTGAAAGAAAAGGTATCACGTAAGACTCCCCACCAATAAATATGGGTAAGTTTTTACCTTACGCTAACCAAAACATTTGATAGGAAATTCGATTGTATTATAATAGGTCTAGGGTTTTCAAGTAAAATACAGAAATAGCTGAAATGCTTACATCTCACATTCCAACATAGTTGGGCACAACTAAAACGTACGGCACTTATTGGAGTTTGGATTCCATCAATGGCAGGGCTACCGGGGTACCGCCCGTCACAGTACGTGGCCTAGATCACCGTACCGAGGATCACTCCCAATCCCCTGCAACACAAGGTCGGAACATCCCTTACTGGATAATTCCCGCACAAGATATCCCAGCAGTTGGAGCTCACAACTGCCCACACAGCCGAATAATAATAAGAAGGGACCTCTAGACAGAGATAATCTTGTCCTACTTGGGTGCTACCCACTAACCTTGCTGCACCTCCCCTGTTTTAGCCATTCCCGGTTTGTGAGGCTTGAGGTCACGATTACCTTAAAACAGAACACATCACTTAGAATGCTCATCGTCCACCTGACAATGTTCTGAAAGCATTCAATCCATACAAGTTCGTTCCGGGTTCGAACGAAACCGAAGGCATTATCTCGTTACACTCGTATTGGAATCACCCTCAGAGTTAACGACAATAACCCTTGCACTCTAAATCTTTATCTCGAATCTGAAAGTACTATCTCCGTCAACTCATTACGGAATCACCCACAGAGTTATACTGACAAAGAATCGTTCTTACACCTCGAGTCTTCACTTGCTCCATTTGGATTTCACGACCTAACGTAAATTTGGATCGATGTGGTATTCGGGTCTCCAGACCTGGAAATCCGGTATACGGAAACCCGATCCCGGTCTCATCGAAATCCAAAACGTATCTTTTAAGGCCAAGTTGTTTTAAAGGTTAAAACAATTTAATTCAATTATCTTTATATACTTAGAAAGATAATTCACAATAGATAATCAACATTATCAATATCATCAGATAATTCATATTATCATAATTCAACTAAACATCCATATCACATAGCATATATCTCATCAGAGATATCAAACAAATGCAAAGCATTCAGTATTATCATCCATCCATAAGTAATGATTTATATCATCTTTAATTAATTTAAAGTTAATTAAATTAATTACTTTATTTTATAAATCCTTCTTACTTAAACATTAATTAATTACAAATTAATTAATTATCCTCTAATTACCTTTTTCAATTAATCATCTTTGATTAATTATCTTTTAATTACCTTTAAGTAATTTATCTTTAATTAATTACTTAAATTAATTAACCTTAACCACTTATAGTAATTAACCTTTAATTACTTCATTAATTAATTAACTATAATTAATTAAATTAATCACTATAATTAATTATATTAAACCTTAATTAATTACATTAATTAATCACTTCATTTATTAATTATACTAAATTAATCAATCTTAATTACATCATTAATTATATTAATTAATGATCCTTAATTACAACTTAATTATTAATTACTTAATTAAATTAATTACATTAAGTAATTAACCTTAAATTAAATAACATTTATTAATCACCTTGATTAATCTTCAATTAGTAATTAACTACCCTTAATTACTTTCATTAACTAAATTAATTACTTCCTTAATTAATTTCTTAATTAATCCCTTGATTAATTCATAAGTAATTAAACTCAAATTACTTCCTTTAATTAATTACTTCCAGTAATTATCTATTATTTATTTCCCTAAATAATAATACCTTAATAATTACATTAAGTAATTATTTAACAAATCAATCCATTGATTATTCTAAATTAATTAAACTTAATTAATTAACTTAACAAATCAAATTAACTTCAATTAATTACAATAAGTAATTAATTCTTAATTACTTCCATTAAGTAATTCCATTTTAAACAAATTCTATAATTGATTATCTTCAAATTAATTAATCTAATTAACTATTAAAATTAATCCTATTAATTAATTATTAAATAATCCATAGTTAATGACTTCATTAACTATTATTTAATTACTTTCCTTAAGTAATTAACTTATATTAATTATTATTAATTCCAAATTAATAAACTAAATAACCAATTTATTAATTTCTAATTACTTAATTAATTAAGTGTTAACCATAACTTAATTAATATTTAATTACTTATTAATTAATTCCTAACCATTAATTAATACTCTAATTTATAATCCTTAATTACAAATTAATTATTCCTAATCAATTTATCTTAATCATTAATTAAAAATCAAATCCTATTTAATTAATGAATCTTAATTACAAGTTAATTATTCTAAAAATAATTAATCTTAAACCTTTAAGATTGAACCTTTAATTACCTTTAAGTAATTATTTATTTCATTAATTTATTAGATAAATTAATTATACATTTAATTACTCTAATAATTAAATGCATACAAATCATTAACTTATAATTAAACTTCAACAAGTTTTAAAATCAATTTAAAACCTTTAAATGATAAATAATATTTTTCTTATAAAAGAAATTTTACAAGATTTAAACAAGTCCCCTTTTAAAATTCAAAACATTTAAATTTTAACAAACATTTAAACTTATTAAAACATTTGAATTTATAAACTTATTTATCTTAAATCTAAGGTTCGAAACCAAACTTGAATCCATATATTACAACTTTGATTTCAATTCCTGTTTTAATATTTATTCACAAATTTAAATTCAATTTAAATTTAAACAAAACAGGTTTCAAAACCAGGCATCTCTATTTACCCGAGACCTTACAAAATTGCTTCGAGTCGTACCCTTAAATGCTTCGAGCATCTCACGGAACAACTCGAGAGAAAACTCGAGTATCACTCTGTTAAAACCCAGGCTCACCAGAAATTCGATCGCGTGCACGTGCACGATCAACCTCATCAACTCCGACCATCGACGACGACTCCACCATATCGGCGATCAACCACAAACTCTATTACGACCATCCAATCTTCAATCAACAATCGAAATCGTAATCGAGCATCAAAACCAAACCTGAACCAAAACTGGAACCACCTCGAAAACCTGTCAACGGCCAAATCTCCGCCCTCCGACCACCGTTAGTGCTGCAACTCCTTCCATGTCCTCGTCAATGACCAAACTACCATCTCCCAGAGTTCTATTGAACTCGATCCATCCTAGACGTCGTGGTGAGTCTATTTCCGACCAATACCCAAACTAGGGCTACAAACTAAAACGACCATTATCCAACGCCACAGTGCCTTGATCATCTTCCTACCATTTTTCCTTCGATCTCCGACCACTCTACTATCCTCAGAAAGAAACTCGACCTCCCAAACCATCTAGATCATCAGTAATCATCAAAATACCATTTTCAGTTCATCACAGAACTGCACCATTTCCACAATCTTAAAAATCTTGATTTTAGTGTTAAAAATCATGATTTGGTTTATTTATTCAATTCATAATACTGGAACTACAATTCTCACAGTTTGAATTTTCACTTTATTTAATATACCCTGATGTTTAAGCTTCCAGAGACACTCAGGCTTAAGATTTGACTTAATTTAAACTTTAAGCTTTAGTTTATGATAAAACAAACTTATTTTATTTTAAAACTTAAGTCTATCAGAGATCAGATAAGTAGATAGGGATTTTATCAGGAATCTGAGCTTAAAGAAAATATAAAACAGGGATATCATACATAACAGGCATGCACATATATATCAATACATCCACATGTATATATTTATAGAAACTCACATATAGATACACACAAGAACATACTTCTTTCAGAGTTAACCAACAAACAGATTCTTATATTAAGTTCTAAGAATGTTACTCACAGTTTTGAGGAAGAACAGAGCCTCTGGTTTTAAAAGCTTTGTTGATTTCTTTGAAAACAGCCTTGAAAATTTTAGTTGCATCTTTGTTTTGATTTTAAAACTTGCATGCTTTTGATCCCAGATCTATTTGCTTATCTCTGTCTTGAAGAGTACATGCAGGCTTTGATTCAGGTTGAAGAGAACTTGCAGGCTTTGGTTTTAAATTTTGAAAATGCACTTCCAGGTTTTATTTTTGAAGAAGATTACAGGCTTTAGATTTGATAAATCTCTGGTTTGAGGAGTTTTACAGATCTTTGATTTGGGTTGAGGCATTTTATTACTGAATTTCAGATTTTAGCATTTGAGAAAGAGTTTGAGAAATATAGATTACTGACTTCAGATTAGCATTCGAATTTGAGAAAGAGGTTTGAGTTTCTTGTTTTTAAAAAGGAAATAGAAAGGAAGAAATAAAGGAATGCAACATGTTTATATAAGTGAATTTGAGATTTATAAAAATAAAAGAAAATTAAAAATAATAAAGACACTTGTCAATATAGTTTATCTTTTACTTACACATGTTATATGAAGCTTTAGGCTAAAGACACTTGTCTTATAAGTATTTATTCATAATTCTATTTATTTTAAAGTAATTAAAAAGCCTTTTTCTTTACTTATAAAATACTTATATATATCTATATACAAATTACTTTTTAAAGAAAGAAAACTAAATTTTATTTATAATTAAAAGTTTATACAATTTTCTAAACTCCACAACAAATTTAAATATTTATTCCATTGAATTTCAAAACTTAATTTCAAATTCAATTTAAATTAAATCCTAAGATTCAATTTAAAAGTTAAGTTATATATATACATATATAACTATTCATTCAATTAAATAAAAATTCCATAATTTTCAAAATCCAATCATATTTATAAAAATAATACATTATACTTATTATTTGAAATTAACATATTTGATATTTAAATAATTTATATAAGAGATTATATTATCAAGTGATATTTTTAAAAAGAAACAAAACAAGCCTTTTTGTTAACTCTTATATAATTTTAAACTTAAGTAAAAATATCTTAAGCAATTAAAGTATTTTAAAACTATAAATTTACTAATTTAAATAACTTTGAAAAGTCATATTAAATTAAATCTAAATTCCCAATTTACCCAAAGCTTCTATTTACAATATATATAAATAAATATATATATTCAAATAGAAAATATCTTATTAACTTTTAAAAGATAAAATTCACCAATTAATACTAATTTAATCAGATTATTAAATTAAATTCAAATCTTATTATCAAAGATCATCAATATCAATTTAATTATTTAACAGATTATTAAATTGATATTGTTAAAATTTCCGGGATATTACATTCCTTCCCCCTTAAAATAATTTCGTCCCCGAAATTTAAACAAAGGTAATTTAATAATCTTATTAAAGATTTTAAATTTTTAAAACACAAGCATATACTATCATCCATATGCTAACAACCATAGCTACCAATCATCCAATCAAACAGTTTTAACTATCCAGACAAAATTCCAGATAGAATTCCTCGAGTTTCCCCAAGTATATATATACCGGGATACTCGCTCTACAACAATCTAAACTACTAAGCTATAGATCTCCTACTCATCTAGATCTACAGAACTAAACAGAATATCAGACTACAAACGAGTCTGACTCAACAACCAAATCTTCCTGAACTACTGATTTCAAAAACCAGAAATAGATCAAACACGTACTCCCTCAGAGATACGTAAAACTCAATGAATTCCAATTGTCCAAACTGACAATTCAATCCTGAAAACCCAATACTTATCCAAATCAGAACACAGAAGAGATCCAAACATAACTTTACTTCACAACATCAGTAGATTCCAAACTTACTTCTTCTATCCAGAGATATACTCCAAACTGCTTTCGCTGCTCAATTCAGATCTGAGGTAGAACACAAGCACAGACTGGACAACTCATTCCAGAAATAAGGTTCACTGATCCATATATAAAACTCAAATACTTCATCAAAACTTGAGTTGCTGCACCAACTCTATCTCTAGAAGACATCCTTCAACTAGACTGAACTACCGGTACTACTCCTGGAATCCAGTCGATAAGAAAACTCAACCTTCAGATGCGGACAACTCCTGACTTCTCTGAAGACACTCAGAAAAACTCTGATAACCCAAGAGAACCCTCAAACTATCGCAAGTCACTTTTGCGATCAACCCAGCCTATTTCCAAAGAAAACTGTTCCTCTTAACAAATCAGAACAGCCCATACTTAACTATCCAATTCATCGAAGAAATGGATGCACCCTACTGCTTCTGAATTTCACCTCCAGAAAAACTACTCAGCCTGACAACTTTCTGCCATCACAGAATACTCCGAGCTGCACTGCTGATACTGATGCCAAGGACTTCGTACTCCAAAGATCTTCGAGAAACTCGAACTCCAAACCAAACAGAAACACCATGCTGAACTCAGCCACAACACTGAAGCATACACTTCTTAAACTCGTTCCAAAGAAAACATCTTCGGGAACATCCATCGTCACTGTATCTCATCATACAGCTACTATTACCTGAGGTATCAAGATATCATCACTTGCTTCTGTTCAATCGATAGATCCAAACTCTACTCATCCAACTTGCACTTCAAAAATGGACTCTGAACCTCAACAGGTTTCCTTCAGAGATTCGATGAAATCCTTCATCACAGCAAAACTTACTCGAGACAGTATTGGGTCTACAGTCTCGATAAATACACTTCCAACCTTAATTCCAACCATTGGTAGTCGTGTTTCATACACTACTACCCTATCTACCTTTATATCTTATATTGGAGAACCTGTATGGGTAACCCAACAAATAGGTAGAATATATATATATATAGTTATATAAAAATTACAAATACGCTCTCTCACGATAGATACCACTCCAGAGCTAGGTATTCACTCAACCAATAGCTCTGATATTCACTTAACCAAAAGCTTAGGCATTCGCTCAACCTAAGCTCTGATACCACGTGTGACGACCCGACTTTCCACTCTCGGAAAATCGCATCGACAGTAAGAAAGAAAGGGGTGAGAAATAGAAAAAGAGAAGAAGAGAAAAGAAAACAACAACAGATACTCACAGCGGAAACGAAACGAAATATAATATATCACATAAATATTACATAGTATCATATACATCATCTATCAGAGTTACACAGATTACACATCACATACTAGACAGTTATAAACATCTGTCTAGTTATTACATTTCAACACAATACAGATCAATACAAAGATCAACACAGCGGAAAACTACTATCTATATCTACAACGCCGAAGCCTCCTGCTCCATTGCTCCTCCAGATTACTCGTCAAAGCTAAACCTGAATCCCTTGGCTACTCGTAAAAATTTGAGTACCCAAGAGTTTATAAAACAGAAATAAACAACTTGGGTCAGACATGGGTCTGGTGTGAGTAACAGGTTAAACTTGTTTAACTTCAAAACCTTTTGAAAGAAAAGGTATCACGTAAGACTCCCCACCAATAAATATGGGTAAGATTTTACCTTACGCTAACCAAAACATTTGATAGGAAATTCGATTGTATTATAATAGGTCTAGGGTTTTCAAGTAAAATACAGAAATAGCTGAAATGCTTACATCTCACATTCCAACATAGTTGGGCACAACTAAAACGTACGGCACTTATTGGAGTTTGGATTCCATCAATGGCAGGGCTACCGGGGTACCGCCCGTCACAGTACGTGGCCTAGATCACCGTACCGAGGATCACTCCCAATCCCCTGCAACACAAGGTCGGAACATCCCTTACTGGATAATTCCCGCACAAGATATCCCAGTAGTTGGAGCTCACAACTGCCCACACAGCCGAATAATAATAAGAAGGGACCTCTAGACAGAGATAATCTTGTCCTACTTGGGTGCTACCCACTAACCTTGCTGCACCTCCCCTGTTTTAGCCATTCCCGGTTTGTGAGGCTTGAGGTCACGATTACCTTAAAACAGAACACATCACTTAGAATGCTCATCGTCCACCTGACAATGTTCTGAAAGCATTCAATCCATACAAGTTCGTTCCGGGTTCGAACGAAACCGAAGGCATTATCTCGTTACACTCGTATTGGAATCACCCTCAGAGTTAACGACAATAACCCTTGCACTCTAAATCTTTATCTCGAATCTGAAAGTACTATCTCCGTCAACTCATTACGGAATCACCCACAGAGTTATACTGACAAAGAATCGTTCTTACACCTCGAGTCTTCACTTGCTCCATTTGGATTTCACGACCTAACGTAAATTTGGATCGATGTGGTATTCGGGTCTCCAGACCTGGAAATCCGGTATACGGAAACCCGATCCCGGTCTCATCGAAATCCAAAACGTATCTTTTAAGGCCAAGTTGTTTTAAAGGTTAAAACAATTTAATTCAATTATCTTTATATACTTAGAAAGATAATTCACAATAGATAATCAACATTATCAATATCATCAGATAATTCATATTATCATAATTCAACTAAACATCCATATCACATAGCATATATCTCATCAGAGATATCAAACAAATGCAAAGCATTCAGTATTATCATCCATCCATAAGTAATGATTTATATCATCTTTAATTAATTTAAAGTTAATTAAATTAATTACTTTATTTTATAAATCCTTCTTACTTAAACATTAATTAATTACAAATTAATTAATTATCCTCTAATTACCTTTTTCAATTAATCATCTTTGATTAATTATCTTTTAATTACCTTTAAGTAATTTATCTTTAATTAATTACTTAAATTAATTAACCTTAACCACTTATAGTAATTAACCTTTAATTACTTCATTAATTAATTAACTATAATTAATTAAATTAATCACTATAATTAATTATATTAAACCTTAATTAATTACATTAATTAATCACTTCATTTATTAATTATACTAAATTAATCAATCTTAATTACATCATTAATTATATTAATTAATGATCCTTAATTACAACTTAATTATTAATTACTTAATTAAATTATTTACATTAAGTAATTAACCTTAAATTAAATAACATTTATTAATCACCTTGATTAATCTTCAATTAGTAATTAACTACCCTTAATTACTTTCATTAACTAAATTAATTACTTCCTTAATTAATTTCTTAATTAATCCCTTGATTAATTCATAAGTAATTAAACTCAAATTACTTCCTTTAATTAATTACTTCCAGTAATTATCTATTATTTATTTCCCTAAATAATAATACCTTAATAATTACATTAAGTAATTATTTAACAAATCAATCCATTGATTATTCTAAATTAATTAAACTTAATTAATTAACTTAACAAATCAAATTAACTTCAATTAATTACAATAAGTAATTAATTCTTAATTACTTCCATTAAGTAATTCCATTTTAAACAAATTCTATAATTGATTATCTTCAAATTAATTAATCTAATTAACTATTAAAATTAATCCTATTAATTAATTATTAAATAATCCATAGTTAATGACTTCATTAACTATTATTTAATTACTTTCCTTAAGTAATTAACTTATATTAATTATTATTAATTCCAAATTAATAAACTAAATAACCAATTTATTAATTTCTAATTACTTAATTAATTAAGTGTTAACCATAACTTAATTAATATTTAATTACTTATTAATTAATTCCTAACCATTAATTAATACTCTAATTTATAATCCTTAATTACAAATTAATTATTCCTAATCAATTTATCTTAATCATTAATTAAAAATCAAATCCTATTTAATTAATGAATCTTAATTACAAGTTAATTATTCTAAAAATAATTAATCTTAAACCTTTAAGATTGAACCTTTAATTACCTTTAAGTAATTATTTATTTCATTAATTTATTAGATAAATTAATTATACATTTAATTACTCTAATAATTAAATGCATACAAATCATTAACTTATAATTAAACTTCAACAAGTTTTAAAATCAATTTAAAACCTTTAAATGATAAATAATATTTTTCTTATAAAAGAAATTTTACAAGATTTAAACAAGTCCCCTTTTAAAATTCAAAACATTTAAATTTTAACAAACATTTAAACTTATTAAAACATTTGAATTTATAAACTTATTTATCTTAAATCTAAGGTTCGAAACCAAACTTGAATCCATATATTACAACTTTGATTTCAATTCCTGTTTTAATATTTATTCACAAATTTAAATTCAATTTAAATTTAAACAAAACAGGTTTCAAAACCAGGCATCTCTATTTACCCGAGACCTTACAAAATTGCTTCGAGTCGTACCCTTAAATGCTTCGAGCATCTCACGGAACAACTCGAGAGAAAACTCGAGTATCACTTTGTTAAAACCCAGGCTCACCAGAAATTCGATCGCGTGCACGTGCACGATCAACCTCATCAACTCCGACCATCGACGACGACTCCACCATATCGGCGATCAACCACAAACTCTATTACGACCATCCAATCTTCAATCAACAATCGAAATCGTAATCGAGCATCAAAACCAAACCTGAACCAAAACTGGAACCACCTCGAAAACCTGTCAACGGCCAAATCTCCGCCCTCCGACCACCGTTAGTGCTGCAACTCCTTCCATGTCCTCGTCAATGACCAAACTACCATCTCCCAGAGTTCTATTGAACTCGATCCATCCTAGACGTCGTGGTGAGTCTATTTCCGACCAATACCCAAACTAGGGCTACAAACTAAAACGACCATTATCCAACGCCACAGTGCCTTGATCATCTTCCTACCATTTTTCCTTCGATCTACGACCACTCTACTATCCTCAGAAAGAAACTCGACCTCCCAAACCATCTAGATCATCAGTACTCATCAAAATACCATTTTCAGTTCATCACAGAACTGCACCATTTCCACAATCTTAAAAATCTTGATTTTAGTGTTAAAAATCATGATTTGGTTTATTTATTCAATTCATAATACTGGAACTACAATTCTCACAGTTTGAATTTTCACTTTATTTAATATACCCTGATGTTTAAGCTTCCAGAGACACTCAGGCTTAAGATTTGACTTAATTTAAACTTTAAGCTTTAGTTTATGATAAAACAAACTTATTTTATTTTAAAACTTAAGTCTATCAGAGATCAGATAAGTAGATAGGGATTTTATCAGGAATCTGAGCTTAAAGAAAATATAAAACAGGGATATCATACATAACAGGCATGCACATATATATCAATACATCCACATGTATATATTTATAGAAACTCACATATAGATACACACAAGAACATACTTCTTTCAGAGTTAACCAACAAACAGATTCTTATATTAAGTTCTAAGAATGTTACTCACAGTTTTGAGGAAGAACAGAGCCTCTGGTTTTAAAAGCTTTGTTGATTTCTTTGAAAACAGCCTTGAAAATTTTAGTTGCATCTTTGTTTTGATTTTAAAACTTGCATGCTTTTGATCCCAGATCTATTTGCTTATCTCTGTCTTGAAGAGTACATGCAGGCTTTGATTCAGGTTGAAGAGAACTTGCAGGCTTTGGTTTTAAATTTTGAAAATGCACTTCCAGGTTTTATTTTTGAAGAAGATTACAGGCTTTAGATTTGATAAATCTCTGGTTTGAGGAGTTTTACAGATCTTTGATTTGGGTTGAGGCATTTTATTACTGAATTTCAGATTTTAGCATTTGAGAAAGAGTTTGAGAAATATAGATTACTGACTTCAGATTAGCATTCGAATTTGAGAAAGAGGTTTGAGTTTCTTGTTTTTAAAAAGGAAATAGAAAGGAAGAAATAAAGGAATGCAACATGTTTATATAAGTGAATTTGAGATTTATAAAAATAAAAGAAAATTAAAAATAATAAAGACACTTGTCAATATAGTTTATCTTTTACTTACACATGTTATATGAAGCTTTAGGCTAAAGACACTTGTCTTATAAGTATTTATTCATAATTCTATTTATTTTAAAGTAATTAAAAAGCCTTTTTCTTTACTTATAAAATACTTATATATATCTATATACAAATTACTTTTTAAAGAAAGAAAA
Organism: Allium fistulosum; assembly: GCA_030737815.1. Classification (NCBI taxonomy): domain Eukaryota; kingdom Viridiplantae; phylum Streptophyta; class Magnoliopsida; order Asparagales; family Amaryllidaceae; genus Allium; species Allium fistulosum. Next base: position 366,643,822 of record CM060902.1, on the reverse strand, counting down.
CTAAATTTTATTTATAATTAAAAGTTTATACAATTTTCTAAACTCCACAACAAATTTAAATATTTATTCCATTGAATTTCAAAACTTAATTTCAAATTCAATTTAAATTAAATCCTAAGATTCAATTTAAAAGTTAAGTTATATATATACATATATAACTATTCATTCAATTAAATAAAAATTCCATAATTTTCAAAATCCAATCATATTTATAAAAATAATACATTATACTTATTATTTGAAATTAACATATTTGATATTTAAATAATTTATATAAGAGATTATATTATCAAGTGATATTTTTAAAAAGAAACAAAACAAGCCTTTTTGTTAACTCTTATATAATTTTAAACTTAAGTAAAAATATCTTAAGCAATTAAAGTATTTTAAAACTATAAATTTACTAATTTAAATAACTTTGAAAAGTCATATTAAATTAAATCTAAATTCCCAATTTACCCAAAGCTTCTATTTACAATATATATAAATAAACATATATATTCAAATAGAAAATATCTTATTAACTTTTAAAAGATAAAATTCACCAATTAATACTAATTTAATCAGATTATTAAATTAAATTCAAATCTTATTATCAAAGATCATCAATATCAATTTAATTATTTAACAGATTATTAAATTGATATTGTTAAAATTTCCGGGATATTACATCTTCCTTTCTAGTCTTTCCGTTAATTTGGTTGCTTACCACTAATGAATTCTTTTTCTGACCGGACAGGTGGGCAATAGGGCAAGGACAAGACTCCGACGCAGCCGGCTCCCTGATTAGGCCGTCCTTTATATTTTGCTTGTAGATGGCAGCTTTGAATATCCTGCTTGACCGAGTAAGGGATGCGGTCTAGTGTCTTGCTGTGAGTATCTGCTTCTATTAGTGAGTGTCTCTTGTTTTGTGTCCTACACTTCAGGGATTGTTACAGAGGATAGGAGAAAAGTTTCTTAAGTAAAATTGAAATATGTGAAATAGTAAAACTTCCAATCACGGAAGGCCTTCGATGTGCTTAAGTTCGTGGCAAACGGGTTTTGTAGTCACTTTCCCTAGCTGTGGGTCTTGGAGACATTTGTCACCCATCTTACGCCTCCGCGGGGAGTTAATTCTTTTTTACCACAGCCGCACTTAAGACACATCGGAGCCGAGATCGCGCACAGTAACTACCCGGGCCATTATGGCCCGTAATCGTGGGTATTATTCGATCTACTGTGGCCGGCTAGCGTGGGTGCCGATCGTCAACTGTGAACTGCCCCTGGCTGGCCACACCTTATGTTGGGGCTTATAGTCGGTTCACAGTTGCCGGCGAGCCTAATGCCGTAATGAGCTGCCTCGGCTATAGTCGGCCTTCTCGGTGGCTTATAATCGGCTCATTACAGTTGGCTTTAAGGGCCGTCGCGAGCAATGAGTTAACTCGCAGCAGAGGGATGCCGAAGCGAAAGTGTCTCATTGGCGAGGGCATAGATTCGCATAGTACCTGTTAGGTCTTGTCCGGGAGAAGTTGCGCTGTGGAGCGCCTTGAATGAAAATGCTATTTGCACAGGATTTTGTTCAACAGAATAGGATACAGTTAACAAGCAGCCAAGATATGAAAGAACAAGTTAAAAAGAGACAAGTTTTTTAAAGTGGTTCGGCACGAAAATGCCTACGTCCACTGATTCTCTTTGTTAATTCACTTCATATGGGCAGTATGAGTTAAGAAAAGTATCGACGAAGGTGTTGGATGTTCCATGCCCTCTGGAACACCTCTCCGTCCACTGTTGACAAAATATAGGCTCCGTTGTGGAGATCTTTATGAATTACATATGATCCATCCCAGATTGGGTCTAGTGCTCCGGGACGAGGGAAGATTCGCTTGAGGACAAGATCCCCTTCTTGTAAGGTACGATGCTTGACTTTGGGGTTGTATTGCGTTGCCACTTTTTGCTTGTGAGCTGCTGCCCTGGGGGGCTGCATCATTTCTTCTTTCCTCAATTAGATCCAAAGACATGAGGAGGAACTCTTCGTTTTCTTCTGGGTTGTAGTGGATCCTACAGTGGGAAGGCACTATAGTTTCAACTGGAAGCATAGCATCCGATCCGTATGCCAAAGAGAAAAGGAGTATGCCCCGTTGATGTTCTGAAAGACATGCGATTGGCCCATAGTGCCGTAGTAGGTTCATCCACCCATTCGCCTTTTGTCTTTTCGAGTTTCTTTTTTATTAGAGTTCTGAGAATTTTGTTGACGGCTTCGACTTTTCCGTTTGCCTGGGGATACGCTACAGATGAGAAGCTTTTGTGAATTCCGTGCTCTTGGCACCAGTTGGCGAATTCCTCCTGTCAAATTGAAGTCCATTGTCTGATATGATCTTGAATGGGACTTTGTACCTGCACAGAACATTTTTGATCAAGAAATTAATAAATTTTGCTGAAGATACTTTATTCAGGGGTTCTGCTTCCACCCATTTGGTGAAATAGTCGACTGTCACTATAGCATATTTGGCCCCGCCTCTGCCCATCGGTAGTTTGCCGATTAAGTCAATTCCCCATACTGCAAAGGGCCATGGGCTAGTCATTTGAGTAATCTCAGTTGTTGGTAGTCGCAGAATCTTAGCAAACTTCTGGCATCTGTCACATTTTCTGACGAAATCTAAGGCGTCCTTGCTTAAGGTGGTCCAGAAATATCCATATCGGAGTATCTTTTTTGCCAAAGTCTGTCCTCCGATGTGATCTCCGCAGCTCCCTTGATGAATGTTGGATAAGATTTCCTTGGCTTCCCTTCCAGCGACACAACTTAATAGGGGGTTAGAGAATCCGCGCCGATAGAGGGTGTCCTCCTGTATTGTGTAGCGGGAAGCTTTCCTCAAGATTTTCTTGACTTCATTACGCCCGTTGGGTAGTGAATTCTGCAATGAAATCAGCCATGGCTTGTCCCTTGATGGCGGTGTGAGGGTGATAGGTGATATCATACCGACTTAGTTCAATGCACCATTTAAGTAGTCGCCCAGAAGTGTCGGGACGATGGAGTACCTGCCTCAGTGGTTGATCGGTCAGAACTTTGATGGAATGGGACTGGAAGTAGTGACGCAGTTTTCGTGATGTGATTAGTAAACAGTATGCTAGCTTCTCAAGTTTATGATATCTGACTTTTGCCCCAGTAAACCTCTTGCTGACGAAGTAAACTGGCCGCTGTGTGCGGTTGTCTTCCCTTACCAAGGCAGCACTTAGGGCGTGAGATGACACAGCAAGGTATAGGTATAATTCTTCGCCTTCGCTTGGAGTCGAGAGTACCGGTGGTTTCTGGAGGTGTTCGATTAAGTTAAGGAAAGCGGTTAAGCATTCGTCAGTCCATTCGAACTTTCCTTTGTCTTTCTTTAGAGCTTCGAAGAAGGGAACGCACTTGTCCGTTGGAAATTTCATCTTTAAGCACTATGGAGCCAAGACAATTTGGAAGTCAGACAGGGCTGGCCTTCCCAAGAAAGCGTTGTAGTTTCTTCCTTCTGATGTGTTCTTCAATCAGGTCCCGGAGATGATGGCATTCATTGGTATCATGCCCATGAGATTCGTGGAAGCGGCAGAACTTTCCAGACTTCTGTGCGTTATCTGATTCCTTCTTGTACGGTGAGCGTTCGTATCTAACTTCGCCTTGGGTGGCAAGGAAGATGTTTTTCGACGGTTTCATTCAAAGGAGTGTAAGTGTCGATTCTCGGTCCTGGCCGATATAGGTGCTTTTTCTCCCTTCTTGCCCCCAGCATTGTCTCTAGAGTCATTTCTTCGAATGTCCTTTGCTACAGCGGGCGTGTTGCTGTGAGTTGCCTTATTTTGTTGCCTTGACTGCCCCTCAGTGGCAGCGTCTTCAAGCCTCATATATTTCCTGGCTTCATTGAAGAAATCGGGTAAAGTAGTTGGTTTTTCTTTTGTTAGTCTTCTAGCGAATTTAGTATCCGGATGCACACCACTACAGAGGGCCATTAAGACAAGCTTCTCATCGGCATCTTGGACTACGGCTGCTGCGGCATTGAATCGGGTTAGGTATTGCTGTAGTTTTTCTCCAGGTTTCTGTTTGACGCTGGATAAGGAATAAGCGTCCTTAGGTTGTTCCACATGGATGCGGAACTGACTGATAAACTTTTCTTTCAACATTTCCCACGAGCTGATGGATCCCTGGGGTAGATGACAGAACCAGGAGGTAGCGAGATCTGCTAAGAAGAGCGGAAAGCATTTGCACAGTACTCCCTCTGTTGCTCCACTCATGAGCATATGTTGCGTGTACTTCTGTAAGTGTACAACGGGGTCGGAGGTTCCTTTGTAGGGTTCCATTGTTGGCATCTTCCATTCTCGGGGGGTGATAGCAATTTCGATATTGCGGGCGAAAGGGCTGGTTACCCTAGCGCCTATCCCTCGATCTCTTTGCTCCCGTTGGAAACACTCTCTGAATAAGCGTGCCATCCTTTCATCAGAACTTGGAGCAGATAGAAATGAGTTTGGCTCTGTTCTGTGGGATTGATTCCGTCCAGATGACCTATAGGGATGGTATCGTCTATCATTCCTCATATTTTCCAGTGGCTGCCTTTGGTCTTCTGGGAGCATGCTCGGGTCAGCTACAGTTGGCCCTTGCCTTGATCTCCCCCTACTGGGTTCTGATCTAAGCACCTCCTCGGGTCCAACTTCGGGCTGGGCTCTAGCTCGGCCCCGTTCATTGGCGTTTCTGTGGTTAGGCAGCATGACAGGCTCAGCTACAGTTGACCTTCGCCCGGTACCTCCCCCGTTGGGTTCGGTACCAAACGTTTCCTCAGGCCTAACTTCGGGCTGTGCTCGGTCTCGGCTCCTACCATGGCTACTTCTGCCGTTAGCTCCTTCGAAGAAGGAAGATCTTTGTTGTCTCTAAGATCCTCCAAACTGGGACTCGCCCCATGATTCAGTGTTGTGGTTGGATTCTTCAGCGTCCCTTAAGCGTGACATGAGATGGTCCACAAAAGCTTCTTGCTGGGATGTGAAGCGGTTAGTTACTTCAGCCACAACCCTGTCTAGATCTGCCCTAGTAATGGCTGCAGGCTGTCCTGTAGCAGGAGTGGTTGGGTTAGCCTGTCCTTCATTTGGTTCTACTGTTGGAGGAGGATGATTTCCTTGATTCGTGACAGCTGGATCTGGAAGACTGGTGGATGCGATGTTTTTTCCTTTATTAACATCTTTTCTCTGTTTGGGAGGCATGTTTTCTGAGTGGCGAATGATGTCGTTAGGAAAACTGTTAAGTGGATGAAGCTGAAGCTTCGAGTTTCTATTTCTCAGTGAAAGCACCAAAAATGTTTGCACAAAAAATGGACAAACACCTCAAAGTTGTATGATTTAGCAGATCCGATGTTATTCTTAGTGATTTGAGCGATTTATGCAAATATTTAAAAAACAGGGGCTAAACTGTAAAAAGACACGCAGATTTATAGTGGTTCAGCCAGAATGTGCCTACGTCCACTTTATATGTTATTTCTCTTCTCTTATTCTGATTACAAGTACAAAACTTTGATATCAGTAAAAGAAAGTTGTTTGAAAGTTCCTTCCGTGCTTGAGCTCTCAAACTTGTCCCCCATTGTTGTACCCCTGCCCCTCTATTTATAGAGTGAGGGTGGGAGCAGGGGTCTTGGATGTATATAGCTGCTGGTGGGCCTGGGCTGATGTGATCTGGCCTGGCACGTCTCGGTCCGGTGGTAGGAGGTGAGTTGGTTCGGCGAAGCATGGGAGGTGAGTTGGTTCGGCGAAGCATGGGAGGTGAGCTGGTTCGGCGAAGCATGGGAGGTGAGCTGGTTCGGCGAAGCATGGGAGGTGAGCTGGTTCGGCGAAGCATGGGAGGTGAGTTGGTTCGGCGAAGCATGGGAGGTGAGTTGGTTCGGCGAAGCATGGGAGGTGAGGTGGTTCGGCGAAGCATGGGAGGTGAGCTGATTCGGCGAAGCATGGGAGGTGAGCTGGTTCGGCGAAGCATGGGAGGTGAGCTGGTTCGGCGAAGCATGGGAGGTGAGCTGGTTCGGCGAAGCATGGGAGGTGAGCTGGTTCGGCGAAGCATGGGAGGTGAGCTGGTTCGGCGAAGCATGGGAGGTGAGCTGGTTCGGCGAAGCATGGGAGGTGAGCTGGTTCGGCGAAGCATGGGAGGTGAGCTGGTTCGGCGAAGCATGGGAGGTGAGCTGGTTCGGCGAAGCATCGGAGGTGAGCTGGTTCGGCGAAGCATGGGAGGTGAGTTGGTTCGGCGAAGCATGGGAGGTGAGCTGGTTCGGTAGATGCTTGGTCCGGTAGATGGTGGGAGGAGCTTGGTATCAAGTTGGTCCGGCATCAAGTTGGTTCGGCAGTGTTGAAGGATGCCGGATGAAGCCTAGCTCTTCTTGGTCTTGAGATCCCCTGGGTGAGAAATTTACCCAACACCGATTACAGATTGATCCGTAAGTCTTGGTACAAGTTCCCACACTTCATTTCTTTCGAATTGATTTAGTTCTTCTAGCATCGCGATAATCCATGATTTGTCATTTGAAGCTTATTTATAATTCTTAGGTTCAAAATTTGAAATAAAATGCAACATGGCTCATTTAATTTAATTGATGTCTTGTATAAACTCTTGTATTTGAATCACCAATTATATTGTTAATTGGATGATTTTTCAAAATACGAGGTGGTGATCTTAATGAATTATTATTATCAACATATTTTCATCATTGTTATGTATATTTGTGTTATTTTCAGAAGGTTTTAATAAAAACTCATCATCATCATTGTTCTTGGTAATGAAAAAAATTTTATCAAAAGAAATGTGTAGACTTTCTTCAATGGTACTGGTACGTTTATTAAATACTCTATAAGCTTTGCTACGATCTGAGTATCCAATAAAGATACCTTCATCGGCTTTTGAGTCAAATTTCCAAGATTATCCTTAGTATTTATTATAAAACATTTTGAGCCAAATATTTGAAAATATGACACTTTGGTTTTTTTTTACCAAAAAGCATTTCATAACAAATACTTTTAGTTAAAGGACGCAATGTAACACGATTCAATGCATAACAAGCCGTAGCTATAGCTTCTGCCTAAAAAAATTTTGGTAGATTACTACTGTTAAGCATAGTTCGTGCACATTCTTATAGTGTATGTTTTTTCCTTTCCACAACACCATTTTGTTGTGGTGTTCGTGGAATGAGAAATTATGTGTAATTCCCTTTTTGTTACAAAAATTTCGTTTTCAAATTCATCTCCGTGATCAGTTCTTATACTTTTTATTTTAAGATTCATCAAAATTTTAATTATTTTAGCAAAAATTTTAAACATCTCAAAAGTATCACTTTTATGTTTTAGGAATAGTGTCCATGTCTAACGTGAAAAATCATTTGCAACAACAAACGCATATTTGTTATGATTTATTGATCTTATTTGGGTAGGTCCAAATAAATTAAGGTGTAATAATTCTAAAGGTTGTTTGGTAGAAATTTCCTTCTTAGATTTAAAAGAACTCTTTTTCAATTCGCCATATTGACATGCATCACATAAATGTTTGACTTTATAATTTATTTTAGGAAGACCTCTAACTAAATTGTGTTTAGCTAGTTTGTTTAAAGACATAAAGTTTATGTGACATAATCTTGTGTACCATATCCACGGGTCATTAAAATCCACAGCTAAACATAAATCACTCGAGTTATTAAATTTTATATTAAAAACATAGATGTTACTTTTCCTTAATCCTTCGAAAATCGGATTTTTATCTTGATCAAATATACATTTATTCTTTTCAAAATCAATTTAAATCCTTTATCACAAAGTTGACTAATTCTTAAAAGGTTTTGTTTTAAGTTTTTAACTAAAATTACATTTGTAATAACTGGTGAAGTGGACATACCAACATTGATGACATCTCCAATCCAAATGACAAATCCTTTTGAATTATCTCCAAAAGTTATAGTACCACCATCTTTGTATGTTATATTTGATAACATTTGTGCATTTCCAATCATATGTTTGGAACATCCACTATCGAGTATCCGTTTCTCCTAGTTATTTGATTTTCTTTTAGGTACTTGCAAGATAAGAACAGTTTAATTGGTACCCACTACTTTTGTTAGGGTCCTAATGTTAGAAAGAGATGGTTGCCATACTCAACAGGGTTTAGGACCTTTAAAGAAATAATTTTTATTATGAACATCTTTCAAATAGTTATCTATGTGTTTTTGTCTAATTAGTTTGTTATTGGATTTCGGAATCCATATTTTAATTATTTTGGTGTTAGAAATCTTTTTACACTATTTTACTTCTTGAACCTATTATATAGTGAACTATAGTTTTTATGTTTTGAAGATTTCTTAAATCCTAATCCATTACGATTTCCAAATGGTTTTGAAATTTTGATCAAGTTATCCAAGTTCTGCCTTCCTTTATTAAATTTCAAAACATTGATAGTAACCTTGTCTAACTTATCATTAAGATGAGAAATTTTGGATTTTAATGCTTCAACATTGTTCCTTAATATAACGTTTTCTTTTCTAATTTCATCATTTTCTAGTTTAACTTTTCCTATTTCACATAATAATGAGACATTTTGAATAGATAAATTCTTATATTTCCCTTGTGAAGTTTCTAAATCTTCTTCTAAAATGGTTTTCTCATCTTTTAATAGTCCTATTTCAAGTTCCATACGATTAATTTTGGCAACATACTCTTTATATAGCTTTTTAGTTTCTCTATATTTGTCATATAATTCCATGCTAAGTTCTAAAATTTCATCATAAGTAAGATCAGGACATACCTCCTTATTATTTGCCATGAAACAGATATTAGCCTGCTCAGAATCACTACTGCTGTCAGTGTCTGATGATGAAGACGACTGAGTCATTCCAAGTTACTTAAAAAGCCCGTTTTCTTTTTTTGAATTTCTCGAACTTGCCTTCCTTTTTTTCATTATTCAGTTCTGGGCATTGTTCCTTCCTGTGTCCGAAATTGTCACACCCAAAGCATTTGATTGAAGTTTGGTTGGATGAAATTGAATTTCCTCCATTTTGGGATCTCGTCATCCTTTTGGATTTCTTGAATTTGTTGTAATTTTTGGCAATAAATACAATCTCATCTTCATCTAAGTCCGATTTATTATTGTTGGCTTGAAAGGCTATATTTTTCTTTTCATTTATTTGTTCTTTTCTTGCCTGCAAATTTGCTTCGTACGATATCAAATTTCCTATCAATTCTTCAATATTTAGTTGAGATAAGTCATTTGCTTCTTTAATGGCCAATACTTTTCATTCCCATTCATTTGTTAAGGAATTTAAAATATGTGTAACTAAATCAAAATCTGTAAATTTAACTCCAAGTTCCATGAGATCGTGTTGGATAGTTTGAAATCTAGCATCCATATCACCAATAGATTCATTTGCTTCATTTTAAATGAAGAAAACTGATTTTGTAAATAAGAAATCTTTGTTTACTTAACTTTATTAGTTCCTGCATGAGTGATTTGTAGTGTGCGCCATGTATCATATGTAGTAGTGCACAACATGACACATAAGAATTCATTTTTGTCAAGTGAACAGAATAAAACATTCGTAGCTTTAGCATTGTATGTTGTTGTGTTCTTTTGGGCATCTGTCCAAGTGCTTATATTTGTCTCTGGTGCTACATATTTAACTTGTGTTGCTTGCCAAATTTATAAACCATTTGCTTCCATAAAAATATGAATACGTGTAGACCAGTAAGCATAATTTGATCCAGTGAATAGTGGTTGACGTGCAATTGATTGTCTTTCTTGAAATGTACTTGCCATATTAAATATGTTTTCAATTACATGTTACTGTGATTTGAAATAACCGTGCTCGGATACCAAATGAAAGAGTGTATGGATCATATATTTATATCTAATATGCAAGTGTAGTAAAAAATTAACTTATGAATAATAGAATAAAGTAAATAATAGTAAAGAAACAATCACACCAGAGTTTTTATATTGGTTCGGACCTCCCGTCATACGTCCAGTCCCGAAGCTCCTCTTCGGCTTTAACTAATAAACAACCCTCGCTTTGCCTACAGGAATAGGCTCGGTACAAAAGTTCTTTCTAAGACAAGTATGTGTTCTGAAATACAAATCGTCCTATAATCTCCTTTGAGTAGTATGTGTACGTGAAGCTCTGATTTTAGGAAGTGATAAAGGCTAATATTATTTGCTTTTTGAAATCAGAATATGCAAAGAATGTAGAAAAGAGATTAAAAAAATTCAATCAAGTTAATTCTTAAAATCTTTGCATATATATAGATGAGGAAGAGTTTTTATGAATAGTAGTAATATCCATTATAGTTTTCGGTTTCAATCTAAAGTTTGCAATCATTGAAAAGGAAGAGATGCGGTGAAGAGTTATTAAAGTAGCCATTGGAATGAAGTAGACGACCTTTCATTGTATGTGGTCGTTACTCAACACAGACGTCTAGTAATAAGTTCAGATGTTTGAGCTAAGTATAAATGTTTTAATCAAAAGCCAGGCATAGACGTCTAAATGTTTTAATAGACGTCTGATGTAATTTCGTTTTTAAAACCAGAAGCTTTAGTCAGATGTCTGATATGTAATGTCAAACATCTGACATATGATGTTTTCTATTTTTCAGCTTTTTATTATATAAAGACTTGAAAGAATTTTTCATGCAATTGTTTCTGTTTAAAAAACAACTACTAAAGGAGATTTTACAAGTTATATCTATGAAAATCACAACACTATATTAGCTTTTTTAATATTAATGATTCTTCTCCTTTGTTAGTCGAATTCTGAAAGCTCTTTCCTCCAAGTAGATTGAGTATATATTGTATGTGTATGATTGTATAGTTGTTGTCATCGAAACCGTTTTTGAACTTGTTCATATATATAGTATCTATGAAAATCACAACACTATATTGCAATGAGATTTGAGGAGCTGGCAAGGTATGGTTATGCTATTATGGACATTGTGATCAAGAGGAATGAAAGTTCATTAGGGTGTTGAAGCCTGAGCTGGCAAAGGCTACATTATCTCATATCAGAGATCCATGTGATGTTGTAGTTGAGATTGCATTGAGGAATGCAGAGATGCTTGCTTTTTTGGATAGGAATAAGGCAAAGGAAGTCCAGGTAGTGCAAAGTCAGAAAAGGAAGTTCTTCCATAAGAAAGAAGCTCAGAAGGGTGGAGCTGCAAAGAAAGGGAAGGCAGAGGTTGTCTGCTATAAATGTGACAATAAAGGGCATTTTGCAAATGAATGTTGCTCAGGTGATGGAAAGAAGGTGATCAGGGAGAAGGACGTTAGGTGCTTTAACTAAGATCAAATTGGACATTATAAGAACCAGTGCAAAGAGCCCGCTAAGGATGAGAAAGGAAAGGTGTTTGCATTGGAGCCAGCTACCTCGAGGCCAACAGCAGAGGAAAAAGGAAAAGCTGTGTTGGGAGGTACGCTTCTGATTCATGGCATGTCAGTTAGCGTTCTATTTGATACCGGTGCATCGCATTTTTTTATATCTCGTTGTTTGGTAGATAAGCTTAACCTAGAACCCTAAAACTTAGTTACTTCCTTAAGGGTTGCAAATCCGATATGAGGGTATGCGACACTTGGGATGAAGTGTGACCACATAGAGTTTGATATGTTAGGTCATACCTTTGTTTGCAGTTTTCATGTATCTAATTTCGTAGGGTTCAGATTTATTTTGGGTATGGATTGGTTAAGTATATACGATGCTAGGATATTTTGCCATGATAGGAAAATATCACTTAGACACCCTAACTTTAGTGATCGGATAGTATACTCTATAGAAAACCCAAGTTGTGAGGTTAATGCTTTATTGGATGTTGTGGAGGTAGAAGACGAGTTGAATCAAGCTTTCATGGTTAGAGAATATGCGGATGTTTTTGAACCCGTAGTAGGATTGCCACAACATGAGCCATTGAGTTTCGGATAGATTTGGCACCGGGAGCAGAACCAGTGAGTAGACCGCCAAGCAGGATGACACCTACCGAGATGAGGGAGTCGAAGGTTCTGTTGGTGGATTTGGAAGGCAATAATTTTATCAGACCAAGTGGTTTACCTTGGGGAGCAGTCACGGTGTTTGCCAAGAAGCCGGACGGATCATTAAGGTTATGTATCGATTATCATAAGTTGAATGAGAAGACGATAAAGAATTGATATCCATTGCCTAGAATTGACGATTTGTTCGATCAGTTGAGTGGAGCCAAGGTATTTTCTCAGTTGGATTTAGCAACAAATTTCCATCATCTTAGAGTAGCAGTGGATAGTATTCCTTTGATGGCATTTAAAACTAATACGCCAGCATTCTTTGTAGATTTGATGAACCTAGTTTTCCGAGAACACTTGGATAGGTTCATGTTGGTCTTCATAGATGATATTTTGATATATTCTAAGGATGAAAGGGAGCATGAAGTTCATCTTAGAGTGGTATTGGAGACACTGAGGCAGCATCGGCTGAAGGCGAAGTTTTCAAAGTCTCATTTCTGGAAGAAGGAAGTGAAGTTTCTTGGTCTTGTAGTCTCAGAGAAAGGGTTGTCTGAAGATCCAACTAAGATAGAGACAGTGAATAATTGGAAGAGATCTGAGACAGTGACTGAGATAAAGAGTTTTCTTGGATTAGGTGGATATTATCAGAGGTTCATAAAGGATTTCTCGCAAATAGCAGCACCGATGACCAAGCTAAAGCGAAAAGATGTGAAGTTCGTCTTGACAGATAAGTGTGAGAATGCATTCTAGAAGCTGAAAAATTATTGACGAATGCACCTGTGTTAGTTGTTCTAAAGGGGAATCAGAATTTAGTGGTATATACTGATGCATGTGGAGTAGGATTAGGAGTTGTGTTAATGCAAAGAGGTAAAGTGATTGCCTATGCATCTCGATAGCTAAGACTGCATGAGGTTAGATATCCAATGCACGATTTGGAATTAGATGCGGTAATTTTTGTATTGAAGGTATGGAGACATTATCTTTTGGGAGAGAGATTCAAATTATATACGGATCATGTGTCTTTGAAATATTTATTCTCTCGGAAGGAGTTAAATATAAGACAACAAAGGTGGTTAGAGTTTTTAGCCGCTTATGACTTTGGCATTGAGTATACACCAGGGAAAGGTAATAAGGTTGTGGACGTTCTTAGCGGAAGGCATCAGAATTCAGTGTTGGCGATGATAGCTGAGTGGAAGGATTTGGAAACATTGACTACATGAGGAGTTCAGTGGAGATTTAGGAGTAGTTCTAATACCGAACTGCTATGTTGTCATGTTTAGAAGTTCGATCGGTTATGATTGAAAGGATTGCTTCTAAGCAAGAAGAGGATCCAGTGTTGGTTGAACGGATCAAGAAGTTAAGGGATGGAACGGAGAGCGATGACTTGAAGGATTTCAGTCTTGACCAGAACTAGCGGTTGAGAAAGAAAGGATGATTATGTGTTCCAAAGGTGGGAAGCATTAGGAAAGATGTTCTTGATGAATGCCCATTGTTCAAAGTTCACCATTCATCTGGGAGGAACTAAAATGTATCAGGACATGAAGAGAAGTTTCTTCTGGGAAGGTATGAAGTGGGATATAGGTTTACGGGTGAAGCAATGTTTGAACTGTCAACGGGTAAAGTCGAACATCAAAAACCAAGTGGGTTACTTCAGCCATTAGATGTTCCAATATGGAAGTGGGATTCTATTTCTATAGATTTTATAGACGGGTTTCCAAGATCCAATCGAGGAAATGAAAAGTATATAGGTCATAACGGATAGGTTGACCAAGAATGCCCATTTCATTCCCGTTAAGTCAACTAGGACGGCACCTGTTTTGGCTAAGTTATTCATGCAGAATATAGTTAGACATCATGGAATTCCTAGTAGTATAGTAGGTGACAGAGATTCCATGTTCACTAGTGAGTTCTGGAAGAGTCTATAGGATACTTTAGGTACCAAGCTCAAAAAGAGTACTGCTTACCATCTGCGGACCGATGGGAAAACAGAAAGAGTTAACAAATTCTTGGAAGATTTTTTAAGAGCTTGTGTGCTAGATTTTGGAGGATCGTGAGAAGACCGTCTACACTTAGTCGAGTTTTCGTATAACAATAGTTATCAGGCTAGTATAGGGATGGCACCGTTTGCAGCTTTGTATGGAAGGTCATGCAAATCTCCAGTTTGTTGTTAGTGACTGAGGATAGATTGCTTCTTGGTCCGGATTTTGTTAGAGAAGCTGTAGAGAAGATTGAGTTGATTCGAGCTAGAATGAAGGAAACTCGGTCTAGGCAGAAGAGTTATGTTGATAGAAGACGGAAGGACTTAGATTTCTCAGTAGGAGATCATGTTTTCGTCAAGGTGTGACCAATGAAAGGTGTAATTCGATTCGGAAAATCGGGGTAACTGGCAACGAGATTCATTGGACCATTTCCTATTGTAGAGAGGATCGAGAAACTCGCATATAGAGTGGAGTTACTAAACAGTTTGGTAGGAGTTCATGATGTTTTTCATGTTTCTCATCTGAAAAAGTGTATTCGAGACCTAGAGACTACTATAGCACCGACTATGTTAGAAGACTTAGTAGTAGAACCAAACTTGACTATTGTTAGGAAGCCAGTTCGTATAGTAGCGAGAGATAAGAAGAGTCTAAGGAACAAGATACTCACATTGGTTAAGGTCTAGTGGAACGACGATGAGATAGACAGTACTTGGGAGACTGAGAGAAGGATTAGAGATGCTTATCCTAATTTTTTTGATGGTATGTTTTACCTTTTTGATTGATTATTTGAGTACCTTATCGTAATTTCGAGGACGAAATTCTTTAAGGAAGGGAGTTTGTAACGACCCTAATTTTGATTAACATTATTTAGGAATTTTAATTAGTTAAATTAAATGAAATAATGAAATGGTTAAGGGATTGAGATTTGTGTTAATAGAGGTAGTTGTGCCAATTTAAAATAATGAACTAAGGAAAACTAACATGAGATAGGTCAGGCAAATAGATAAGGGACAAAGTAGGAATAAGATATGTTCTAATACCCTAAACCCTTCATGCCTATTCATTTTACACATTCAAAACAAAATCAAATGCTAAGAGAAGCCTGTCACCATTAAGGGAAAACAAGAAGAAGATAAGAGGAAGAAGCTTAAGCAACTTAATCCAAGATCAAATCTCAACTCCTTAATCACAAAGCTAAGGTGAATAATGACTACATCTAATGTTTTTGATTATTTCGGTTTTAGATTAAATCCGAACTATTTTGCAAGGTTTTGCCATGTATTTTATTTTTAAGTTGGATATATATATATATATATATCCTTGTTGATGATTTATGCAAATTCATATGAATTTTATGATATGTTTTAATGCGAAAACCCTATTAAATGACATCCAAATGCCTTCCAATTTTAGAATCAGATCAGAAAAGATATTGTAGAGTTGGGTGTCAATTTTCATAATTTTCTGAATTAATGTGGATTTAATATTAATTTTCTAGTGAAGAAAATGGTTATTTGGGTTTAAATTAACTACAGCTAATATACGTATGTTTTGGGTCAGAAATTAATATATGTTAGAAAACATATTAAAATGATTTATGGGAATTTTTTATAGATTTTTTCTAAGTGTTTTAATAAGAATATAAAATTATTTAAGTAATGGGACTTAAATGTTTTATATATTTATAAAAGGATAAGGGCCATTTTGTAAATAATTTAATTTGTTTATTTCAAAATTTTTGGTAGTACTTTTAGAAAAGAAATTAGCAACCAATCATGTCTTGACAAACATGGTATGTTAGTTGAAAAGAATTTCTTTAAAAAGTTAAAAATCAGTTTTTACATGTTTTTTTACATGTTTCACCACTTTCGACACCTAGCCTTCGACACCTTACTTCCGCCTCCATCTCCATCGAAACCAAAGCACAGGGTATCAAAGACTTGGTACATAGTGAATTGAAAATAGGCGAAAGGTACCGGGTCGAAACAAGGGGTTTCGGATGGGTCGAAGCCTTACTTTGTTTTTTTAAATGAAAATGCGTCTGCTTTGCTTTCGAAAGGAATGCTTTCGACTTAGTTAGCTTTCGGATGGGTCAAATTGTTTTTAAAGGAATGATTTCGAAAGAGGTTGAGCCCTTTTGTTTTAAGTAAATGCTTTTGAAGAGGTCGAAATCCCTTGCTGTCTCTTTCCACCATTTGAAACAAATGTTTCGAAAAGGTTACTTTGTTTTTAAACCTTAGCCACTTCTTTAATGCATTCGAAGGGTTGGTTTCAACATCATCACTTCTTTACTTAAGAAATAGCTTTCAGAAGAGTGCTTTCAACTTAGTTGTTTTATGACCCTTTTATTCTATTGAAAGTTAAATCCAAAATGTTTTTAAAGGAATAGTTTCTATGGTTTCGAAAGGTTATTCCACATGTTTTATTTGAGCCCAAATTCTTTCGAAAGGTTTGATTTTATGAAAAGGATTTAGTGCTTTCGAAAGGTTTAAGATAAAGGTTTTGAAGGGGCGGTCCCCCAATGGTTTCGAAAGGTTTTAAATGGAAGGTTCTAATGTTTTCGAAAGGCAATGTTTATAGTGTTTTGATAAGAGGATGTCTAAGGTTTTAAAGCTTTCAAAAGAAAGATCTTTTAATGTTTTCAAAAGGTTTATTAAGAATGGTTTCGAAAGGTATGTTTTGTCCTTTCGGCCTAAGGTTATAAAGCAAAGTAGTTACTTGGTTTCGAAAGGGGTACTTTCAATGGTTTCGAAAGGGGTACTTTCAAAGGTTTAAATGTTTTCATCAACAAAGTTTTGTGTAAAATATATATAACATGGCAAGGTGATTTGAGTAAAGCATAGAGTATATTTTTCTTGTTTAAAGTATGATTTGAATGTTTAAACCAATTTGAGAGAAAATGTTTTCAAGGAAAATTTTATGGATAGACGACTCTAAGTAAAATGACTCAGATATTAGAATACCAGATGAGACTGGTATGGGGTCGTGCCCTATAGTTTAGCTAGTAGTCCCTAGCTAATATAAGTCCAAAATTTGAGTGTGTACGGCTTTTTCACAAGTAAGACAAAAATGATGTTACACACATAAAGGAATCTATGGAGGAGAGATAGGTTACTAGTGAGCCTGAAAAACCATTAGGATCAGTTGACCCTGAGAGAACAAAGTTAGGTTCAGACCGTCCAGAAGAGGAGTATCTAACAAAACTTAGATTATTTGTTTATTTTTTCTGGTAGGCCCGAGTCAGCCAAAGGTTAGTAGTTAGCAAAATAAAACTATAGTTTTCGGACAGACAGTCCATTTGTTACCTGATTTGTATGCATATATGATATTGCTTTATCATGTTAACCAGTTTGGTTGCAGGTTTTGACTTGCAAAGGATAAGTTTTTAAAAGGATATTAGTGAGGGGAAACCCATTCCGTTAAGCAGAGTGGTCTCACTCAATATCATATATTCGAGATGTATAGTATTATTCACACTAGGTTTTATGTCTGACTCGAAGTTTATGTTTTTCCCCTTAAACTCTCGGGTGCTCAAAATTGATTTGAGTAGGCTGAGGGATGAGGATTTACAGGTTTTAGTAGGTGGACGAATAAAGCTTTCGAAGACGAGCAGGAGGCTGAAGTTAGCTATTTAGGAGTTGTTATGTTTTATTTCTGTTGTGTTGTATTAAGTCTGTTATGACTATTCAGTACTCTAGTCATCCAAGCGGGCATCTTCATATGTCGCTCTTAGCGTATTTTATAATAATTATATTTGATCTGAACTTGGGAAATGTTTGGGATTATGTAACTTGGATATGAAATATTGTTTTGAAATGTAATTAGAAAAGTGTTTCAATTTATAATGATTTTATTTCATATTCAAGTGGTTCTAATATTATGGATACCACTAACATTACCGTATTTGGTCACCGGAAGTTAATAACATGGATGACTGCAGCATCTGTAGCGCTTAGCTTCAGGCCTACAGATAGTAAATGTTACGTGATATCTACTAATTATCACTTACTCTGAATTGCTATTTAAGCTTAAAACACCTTCAAATCAACACAAAATCACATATAGTTCTTATACTTCATTGCTAAAGTACTAGGGAGTGCATTTTTGAAGGATAAAACATGTGTAAAGTTAGGAGAACTATCATGGACATGGGTAAATAGGGCAAAAATTGGCATTGTTAGATCTTAGGTGGTGGTGATGAAGGCTTATACGTTAAATTTGGTTACTAGTTAAATCACTATCCATAATATATATATATATATATGCGCTTATTATATGTGTATTCTATGTTATATGCATGTTATGTTATAATATTGTTGACATTTAACAATCAACTTGTATGTTCATATGACCACTTCCATATTTATAAAACAATACAGCGTGATGAAAGTGAGTGATTCACTATACCTTGTGTAACGACCCGGTATTTTGAAGCATTCGCATCCGCACATGTCAGACTTGAATTGCTCAAAACAACATATTGTTAATTTATATTTGGCAAAAATAAGCATATACTGTAAATAAATCAATCACAGAATCACACACACGGAGTAATATAACAATAAGCAGCGGAATAGATAAATAGTAGTTCATGAAGCTACTATATACACAATAGAGTTTAAAGTAAAATACAACAGAATATATCAAGTACAATGTAGTCTTGAATACAAACAGATGACAAATCTGAACAAAACCACTGGATAGCTGAAAGCTGAATAGATACAGATGGATCTCCAAGTGAAGCTCCAACTCCAAAGGTAAGTCTTAAATGCTGTGACACTCAGTCTGACCCAAGCGTAAAGCGAAAACACAAAACACTCGAGTCAGGATTAACATTCTTATATCAATAAATCCAACTCAAGTGAAATATCAACTGAAATACAAGTAACTCAAAGGATGTTTGGGATAACCATCCTCTAAGGATCCGTGGAACTATCTACTATGTAGTAATATACGCTATTAATAATGTCTATAGTAAAGTAAAAATATTAAAATAGCGTTAAGGCGTTACCCATATCCCCTTTAACACATTTATATATTCCCGTAGTCTATACAATGCCGTACGCACCTCCGTAAACTGGAGGTTTACCCAGAGGACATCACATAGGTACGGTACAAAACAAACTCGTATAAGGCACGCTAGGGCATGCGATAAGGCACTCGAGGCAATGCCAGGGTAGATATACCGTTTGCGGGTCCGGACCGGTGGTATCGCATAGCAGCTACTACCGCCTACCTCGTGACACACTCCCAAATCAAAGGGTGCATCCAATCAAATCACAAAAGCAATAGAACGGTATCGAAGAAATGTGTCCGATCGGAGGAATGACTCACTTGGCCCGGCGTGGCTCCTGTTTTAGTTGCATCAAGCTGACTCACGGGAGTCAGGGCAACGTAAATATCATATGGAATCGTTACCAAACCATCCTACTTCATTCTGGAATCTCCACCACGTACATAGTTGTTAAAGTGGTTTTCGGTATTGGCAGAGAGTATGGCAATATCCGATCCCGGTCTCTTTAACAACCAACCGTTATTATAACACCGCGGTCATTTCATTTCAAATCATATTTCAAAATCAAAATATCATATCTATTTCAAAACCATATCAATACGATATCATTATTCACTTAAAATAATATTCATTTCCAAAACCATAACACTTCCCAAAATTATAACATTTTGAAACCATAACACTTAGGAAATCATAACACTTGGAAACCATAACACTTGGAAATCATAATACTTTGAAATCATAATACTTTCCACTCAAACAATTTAGATATAGAAATAGTATATGTAATAAAATAGATTATAAAATAAAATAGTTTATATAATAAAATAGTTTATATAATAAAATAGTTGTATGCTAAAATAGTTATAAATTAAAAATAGTTTATATTAAAATAATTAGTATATTAAAATAGTTTTATATTAAAAATAGTTTATATTAAAAATAAATTCAAAAAGTAAAATATTTTTATATATTAAAATACTTTATATAAAATAAAAATAGTTCTCAAATTTCACAAATCGTTTCAGATCAACTTGAATTCCAAAATTCAATTTTATTTAATCTCAATTCACCAATTTCAATTCAGTTCAAAACCATTTAAAATTTAGATCGATTTCAAATACATATATATACTACAATTTAAACCATTTCAATTTCAATAGATTTCAAAGCTTAAATTCATTTATATTTCAAATTCAACTTTACCATTATTTAATATTGAAAAATTCACTTAGTCAATCCAATATCATTTAAATAAAACCTTAAATTACAATTTATATAAACTAAATATTCCCTTCAATTTATTTACTTGAAATATTCATTTAATCACTTTAAATCAAAATCAAGTTATAAATCAAATCTTTAAAATCTCAAATTTAATAAGTTTTAAATCGGTTTTATTTAAGTAAAATTCAAATAAATTTCAAATTAATTTCTATTTCTCTTTCCAACTTAATTTATTAAAATTATTATAAAATCTATATTAAAAATATGATATCTTAAAATCAATTTTTATTAAAACCACACATATTTCTTTTCAAAACCTTGGAAATCATTTTCAAATATATATATATATATATAGACCAACGGTGTCTGTATATAATTTTCTACCCTATGGTCAAGTGATACGGATATTTATCATTTCAATCCGCAATTTAAATATCTACGGGTATATATCCTTTTAACCTACAATCCTAATTTAGTGCCAATGAAAATCGCTTGGGTTTATCATTTCAACCTATAACGATTTTCTCCTATTCTACAAAATCGTTCGAGTATGTATCATTTCAACCCATAGAGAATTCTATACTAACAGGGAACTTGTAGAGTGAGAAAAGTTATGATAATAATATAACATATCAACAACAGAGATATATCATCAATGATAAATAAAACAAAATATAAACAACGAGATATGGTGTCATATCCCACAGGTGAACAATTACAGATAATAGCATATCATATATAACAATTAAATAATTAACAGTTCAAATTAGCATCATATTTCAATTATCGTTTCAATTGAAATCAAATTTAATAAATATAAGAACGTTAATCATGAGTGATTCCTCACATTTCGAGGCTAGAAAGAGAGAACAGAAACAGTGACACGGACATGCATACGGATACAGACATGAGCAAATCAAAAAGATGTTGCGACCAAATTGGACAACGACGAGACAAGAGCAAGGCACGATGAACTGGATTTGATGAAGATCAATGGTATAAGTGAACTTATATATATAAATATATATATATATAATCATATTCTAAATTCAAACACATATTAAATTAAATATATATGTATTTCAAAAATCATTGTTTTAAACTAAAACACATATTAAAATCAAACATATATACATAAGATATTTTGAAATAAATGCTTATGTATATACTTATTTAAAATGCAAAATACTTATATATATTATGTATATTCATTTGAAAATATCAATATATATATATATATTAAAATTACTATCATAACCCAAATATATTTAAACATTTTATCCAAAACACATACACGTATATATATCAACATATCATATACCAACTTTAAATAAACTTTTATATAGATATATACCTACAAATTTTATAATTTATATAAACTAACATAATATAAAACTATTATATATATGTATGAAATTTACTTTACTGTATATACATAAAGCAACCGCAAATGCACTAGACAAGGCTACAGCAAGTCACGGCTAATATATATACATTATGACATTATTTATATAACAAACAACTTATATATATTAAAATATTTTTCCTAACTTATATATATATATGACTAAATGTATGTATGCAGGCTGTATTTATGAACCAACCATATGTATATTAAACATGAGACAACATTTATATATATATATACATATATAATATAAAATAAACACTTATATAAACTTGTACAAACCTTTGCATAGAAATTATCCCATAGTTTATATACTTTTTAATATCCATAACAAATTATAACTTATATACTATATATATAAACATATCACAAACGTCTTACATAAACTCAAACAAATTATATGAAAACTTACATATACTTGAATATACAACCAACAGGTTCTCATGATTCACGTAGTGTGTGTGTGTGTGTGTGTATATATATTAGAACTTGTATCTTAACTTATATAAACTTAAAACAACATATAATATAACATATATCAGAACACTAATATAAAACAAAAAAAAGGATATACATATATATATATATACACAACCAGGAAGGGAAGAAGCGGGACCTGAGCATGGAAAAGTGGCCGAGTCAGGGCGAGTGTTCGTGTGGCAGCGGCCGTGAGGCCGGAGGGGAAGCGGAGGCTGGCGGTTGTCGGCCAAGGGCTAATAGTCACGAGCAGTTTTTTTTTGAAAAGCAAACATAGATTATATTTTATTTTTATAAATAGAGAAGGCAAGGGGATGCTAGGAAGCAAGAAGTGGTGAACGCGTAGGTTGAGAGCCGAGCTTGGTCAGACGGGGTACAACATGGTTGAGTCTGGTCGTACGGAGGCGGAGAGGGAGGAAATGGTGGCGGCCGTTGGTGTTGAACGTGGTTGATGAGCTAACATGGCGAGTTGTTTCAGATGGTAGGTCGGAGCAGGTGGTAGATGGGTCGAAGTTAGCGGCGGGCGGCACTTGGAGTTTTATGTGGCGTTGGCTGTTGTGGCAAGAGGGTGGACATAAGTGGTGGAGGATTGATGAATAAAGGTGGGGAGATGTATAAATTAGCTTGGTTATTACAAAGAAACGAAAGTAGCAGATACTTTATTTCTCATTGATACTTAACTTTATAAAATATGTTGTTTTCAAAAATCAACCGTCAGAGGTAAGGAGAAAATGAGAGCAGTGAACCGGGGTTAATAAATTAAACATAGGGAATAGATAAAGTCAGTGGTTATATCTGGGAATATTAAAGGCTAGACACCATTGATTTCGTACGGTAAATAATCCAATGGCCACGGGAACAAATGGACTCGAACGGATACCGATATTGCTAACCGGTTTGCGGTTTTCGCCACGTACCGGACACCGAAATGAATAAATGAATATACTACGGAGATCAGCACGATGAGATGAACAGAATGGTACACAGATATCAGCCATACAACCATCCTATCAAAAGTCGATATTCGCTGTCAAACTGTTGCGAATTCGCTGAAAATAAGATAAACGAAGCTAGAGAAGTCTAAATTTGACGAAACGAATTATGACATCTCACTCAGAAAATGATTTACATTTTTATTATATATAAAAATTTAGATTTCAAAAACATTTTATTTTCATCAAATCTTAACTGATTTAAATTGAAATTGAAATTTACTCAATAGAATAAACTTCCATATTTTCTGATGAAAATCTGACATTTGCTACGTTTAAATAGACGCATTCCAAATATCAAATTTTCATTGCTAAATTTTATAGTTTTAAATATCACAAAATTTTAGTTAATTACGTTATTAAAACCATTAAAATTTACGGGTCGTTACACTCTCCCCCACTCAAAACTTTTCATCCCCAAAAAGGAACGAGATAGGAGACTAGAAACAACCAGAAGAAAAGATAGATTGAAATACCAAATACAACAATTAATTTAAAACCATATAAACTACATTTATTTTAAAATTGGTTAATATTCAATTAATTGATTCCAATTCATTTTATTTAATCAATCAAATTTATTGCATTCACATTTGATTGATTTCATTTCCATATATTTTTATTAAATTGATTTGTTTCAAATTCAATAACATTTATTGAAAAAAAAATTCACAGCAAAATTTGTTTTATTTTACTCATCTATTAAACCCATTTGATCAACCATTGTTAATTCAACCTCAACATTCAACTTTAACTATTCAAAACCATATAGATTTCAATTTTAGATAAATTAATATTCAATAATTTGGTTTAATCCATTTATTCAACTAATAGATAGTCATTCAATTTAAATTTTTTTCTTTCATTTTATCAACATTTCTTTCAAACAAATTCATTTTTAAATTAACTCATTTATTTTATCCGTTTATCTTCAGCTAAGTTGATTCCACTAAAATTCAAATTTCAATTACTTAAATAGTATTTCCTCTTAATTTATTTAATTTATTTCACTTAACATATCTTTTCAACATATATTAAGTGCATAAATATTTTATAACCATATTTTTCCACCAGATTAATTCCCTTTTATTATTCAATTTATTATTCAATCTATTATCTGTAAATTCCCATAACAAAATATCATTTTTGATATCCTATTACTTATATCACAGTGTATATTATCCAATTACATTCTAATTACATTTAAACTTTCCAGGTAAGTTATATTAATGTTTCTGAATGGAATCAAACACTATTCAAATTTTCTTTTATTTACAACATTTATATTAAGCCAGATTTTGGTTTGAACAATTTATTACTTAAGTTTTCTCTTTGTACAACCCTTTATTATACCCTAACATTTTAACTTTTTGAATATTTTAGGCAAGTTATATATATTAGAACGCAATTTAGTATTATACACATAATTTTTATTCAAATTCAACTATTCCAAGGTGTCTTAAATTTAAATTTAAATTTTAAGCACTTCAAATATTTCAAAAATTCTGATTCAATTTAATAATTGAAAACCCTAACTTAACACAGAATTTAAGAATTAAATTTCCCGTTTCGTTTTAAACAAATTTGAAATAAATATATAAATATATATTATATAAATCAAATCATATTCAAGAAATTCAAATCAATCCATTTTCTAAAATCAAAAGTGTAGCCATGCTACTAAGTGGTCTCTCCACTCTGAGACTCGAAAATGAATGTCGATGATGTTGCAGTCATCAGCGAAATTATTTTCCAGTGATAAAAGAGTGAGTACTGACTAATTTCTTTTAAAATTCTTTAGAAAACAATTTCCATTCGAAAATATTTTCAAATAATATATATATTTTCCAAACATCGAAACCAAATTTAGAAAAGCACCGGAAATTAAATTTTCAAATACCTAAATTAAATTCATTTCATTCCAAATCAAATAAACCATGTTTATAATTTCATTTATTTATATCATGTTGCAATATTTAATGGTTTACAAAACAATAAATGATAATCAAATATAATCATTTCTAACAACCAATTCATTTAACTATTTAATTTCAGAAAATTGTACCTTTATATAAAAATATAATCATACACAAAATTATTTCATTTACCAATTTTGAAAACAGTATTGTGTTAGTTTGTTCTGTTCAAGTGTTTTGGAATTCCTATCGACAGCGTTGGCCAAACGAATCAATCGAAATCCAAAATTCAAACTTAACAACTCAAACAACACAATATAAGACTTTTTATATTAATTACAAATACACTCCCTCACTCGATGATTCAAGAATGGACTCTAAAACAAGGATAGAGATTC
Organism: Allium fistulosum; assembly: GCA_030737815.1. Lineage (NCBI taxonomy): Eukaryota > Viridiplantae > Streptophyta > Magnoliopsida > Asparagales > Amaryllidaceae > Allium > Allium fistulosum. The sequence continues at coordinate 366,618,443 of CM060902.1, read as the reverse complement.
AAATCTAGAGGAATCCTAATCAAAGAGGTGTCTAACCAAGAAGATAGGCTCAAAAAGAAGATAGCATAATTATACTACAACGGAGAGGAGATGGATAGACTAATGTTAATCACGGGTGACCTTAACCGGGTCAACCGAGATTCCATGAATAAGATAAATGCGGAAACTCAATTTTCCGCTTGGGAGGGAAGAGAAATAACTTCACCAAAACATCAGGATAATCCTAGACTATTGGGTGGAGCTCAGATTATTGGGTTGAGAATCCAGCGGATGGAACTGCCTGCATAATACTGAGGCAATCGACATTCGATCAAAAGTGAATTTCTCGGATCGTCTACTAAGAAACGTTTCGGGCTTGATAGGAAAATAACAACATCGTAAACCGAGGACATAGAAATCTTCAGTGAATCAACACCTGTTGTAAAGGAGTTTCACCCCTTTACAAATCATATAGAGGTTTGCGGGACTGCTGATGGGGTTTGTCACACCAGGGATGGAGTTGATAGTTGAGGTTGGAGCTATGGGATGCTCCAGTATCAAAAGAACGCGAATAGGGAAAGACAAGTATAAATTTTAGAACAGATGGGAAACTACAAAATTCAAAGGAAACCCAAGTCAAAGAGGAAGAAACTCAAGCTCGAACGAAGGTGATTCTATAATTAAATTTACTCTATATGCTAAGTTTGCCTAAACCACAGCTCTGATACCAACTGTAACGACCTGGTATTTTGAACCATTTGCATCCGTACATGTCAGACTTGAATTGCTCAAATCAACAGATTTTTAATTTATATTTGGCAAAACTCAGCATATAAAGTAAATAAATCAATCGCAGAACCACAAACATGGAGTAATATAGCAATAAGCAGCGGAATAGATAAATAGTAGTTTATGAAGCTACTATATACACAACAGAGTTTAAAGTAAAATACAACAAAATATATCAAGTACAATGTAGTCTCGAATACAAACAGATGACAAATCTGAACAAAACCACTAGATAGCTGAAAGCTGAATAGATACAGATGTATCTCCATGTGAAGCTCCTACTCCAAAGGTGAGTCTCAAATGCTGTGACACTCGGTCTTACCCGAGCGTAAAGCAAAAACACAATACACTCGAGTCAGAATTAACATTCTTATATCAATAAATCCAACTCAAGTGAAATATCAACTGAAATACAAGTAACTCAAAGGATGTTTGGGATAACCATCCTCTAAGGATTCGTGAAATTATCTACTATATAGTAATATACGCTATTAATAATATGTCTATAGTAAAGTAATAATATTAAAATAGCGTTAAGGCATTACCCATATCCCCCTTAACACATTTATATATTCCCGTAGTCTATACAATTCCGCACGCTCTTCCGTAAACTGGAGGTTTACCCAGAGGACATCGCATAGGTACGGTAGAAAAAAAACTCGTATAAGGCACGCTAGGGCATGCGACAAGGCACTCGAGGAAATGTCAGGGTAGATATACCATTTGCGGATCCGGACTGGCGGTAATGTATAGCAGGTACTATCGCCCACCTCGTGACACACTCACAAATCAAAGGGTGCACCCAATCAAATAACAAAAGCAATATAATGGTATCAAAGAAATGTGTCCGATCGGAGGAATGACCTCACTTGGCCCGGCGTGGCTCCTGTTTTAGCCGCATCAAGCTGACTCACGGGAGTCAGGGCTACGTAAATACCATATGGAATCATCACCAAACCATCCTACTTCATTCTGGAATCTCCACCACGTACACAGTTGTTAAAGTGGTTTCGGTATTAGTAGAGAGTATGGCAATATCTGATCCTGGTCTCTTTAACAACCAACCGTTATTATAACACCACGGTCATTTCATTTCAAATCATATTTCAAAACCAAAATATCATATCTATTTCAAAACCATATCAATACGATATCATTATTCACTTAAAATAATATTCAATTCCAAAATCATAACACTTCCCAAAATTATAACACTTCTGAAATTAAACATTTTGAAACTATAACACTTAGGAAATCATAACACTTGGAAACCATAACACTTGGAAATCATAACACTTTGAAATCAACACTTTGAAATCATAATACTTTCCACTCAAACAGTTTAGATATAGAAATAGTATATTTAATAAAATAGATTATAAAATAAAATAGTTTATATAATAAAATAGTTTATATAGTAAAATAGTTGTATATTAAAATAGTTATAAATTAAAAATAGTTTATATTAAAATAATTAGTATATTAAAATAGTTTTATATTAAAATTAGTTTATATTAAAATTAAATTCATAAAGTAAAATAGTTTTATATATTAAAATACTTTATATAAAATAAAAATAGTTTCCTAAAATTTCACAAATCGATTCAGATCAGCTTGAATTCCAAAATTCAATTTTATTTAATCTCAATTCACCAATTTCAATTCAGTTCAAAACCATTTAAAATTTAGATCGATTTCAAATACCTATATAAACTATAATTTAAACCATTTCAATTTCAATAGATTTCAAAGCTTAAATTCATTTATATTTCAAATTCAACTTTACCATTATTTAATATTGAAAAATTCACTTAGTTAATCCAATATTATTTAAATAAAACCTTAAATTACAATTTATATAAACTAAATATTCCCTTCAATTTATTTACTTGAAATATTCATTTAATCACTTTAAGTCAAAATCAAGTTATAAATCATATCTTTAAAATCTCAAATTTAATAAGTTTCGAATCGCTTTTGTTTAAGTAAAATTCAAATAAATTTCAAATTAATTTCTATTTCTCTTTCCAACTTAATTTATTAAAATTATTATAAAATCTATATTAAAAATATAATATCTTAAAATCAATATTTATTAAAACCACATATATTTCTTTTCAAAACCTTGGAAATCATTTTCAATATATATATATATATATATACCAACTGTGTCTGTTTATAATTTTCTATTATATGGTCAAGTGATACAGATATTTATCATTTCAATCAGCAATTTTAATATCTACGGGTATATATATCCTTTCAACCTGCAATCCCAATTCAGTGTCAATGAAAATAACTTTGGTTTATCATTTCAACCCATAACGATTTTCTCCTATTCTGCCAAATCGTTCGAGTATGTATCATTTCAATCCATAGGGAATTCTATAATAACAGGGAACTTGCAGAGTGATAACAGTTATGATAATAATATAACACATCAACAATAGAGATATATCATCAGTGATAAATAAAACAAAATATAAACAACGAGATATTGTGTCACATCCCACAGGTGAACAATTACAGATAATAGCATATCATATATAACAATTAAATAATTAACAGTTCAAATTAGCAGCATATTTCAATTGTCGTTTCAATTGAAATCAAATTTAATAAATATAAGAACGTTAATTATGAGTGATTGCTCACCTTTCGAGGCTAGAGAGAGAGAACAGAAATAGTGACACAGACACGAACATGGATACAGACATAAACAAATCAAAAAGATGATGCGACCAAATTGGACATCGGTAGACAAGAGCAAGGTACGATGAACTGGATTTGATGAAGATCAATGGTATAAGTGAACTTATATATATATATAACTATACATAACTATATATATAATCATATTCTAAATTCAAACACATATTCAATTAAATATATAGGTATTTCAAAAATCATTATTTCAAATTAAAACACATATATTAAAATCAAACATATATACATAAGATATTTTGAAATAAATGCTTATGTATATACTTATTTAAAATGCAAAATACTTATATATATATATATATTATGTATATTCATTTTAAAATATCAATATATATATATATTTAAATTACTATCATAACCCAAATATATTTAAATATTTTATCCAAAACACATACATGTATATATATCAACATATCATATACCAACTTTAAATAAACTTTTATATAGATATATACCTACAAATTTTATTATTTATATAAACTAACATAATATAAAACTATTATATATATGTATGAAATTTACTTTACTGTATATACATAAAGCAACCGCAAATGCACTAGACAAGGCTACAACAAGTCACAGCTAATATATATACATTATGACATTATTTATATAATAAACAACTTATATATATTAAAATATTTTTCCTAACTTATATATATTCAACTAAATGTATGTATGCAGGCTGTATTTATGAACCAACCATATGTATATTAAACATGAGACAGCATTTATATATATATACATATATAATATAAAATAAACAGTTATATAAACTTGTACAAACCTTTGCATAGAAACTATCACATAGTTTATATACTTTTTAATATCCATAACAAATTATAACTTATATACTATGTATATAAACATATCACAAACGTCTTACATAAACTCAAACAAATTATATGAAAACTTACATATACTTGAATATACAACCAACAGGTTCTCATGACTCATGAAGTATATATATATATATATATATATATATTAGAACTCATATCTTAACTTATATAAACTTAAAACAACATATAATATAACATATATCAGAACACTTATATAAAAAAAAGTAGATATATATATATATACAACCAGGAAGGGAAGAAGCGGGACCTGAGTATGGAAAAGTGGCCGGGTCAGGGCGTGTGCTCGTGTGGCAGTGGCCGTGAGGCCAGAGGGGAAGCGGAGGCTGGCGGTTGTCGGCCAAGGGCAAATAGTTTCAGAAGCCATGCACGAGCATTTTTTTTTGAAAAGCAAACATAGATTATATTTTATTTTTATAAATAGAGAAGGCAAGGGGATGCTAGGAAGCAAGAAGTGGTGAACGCGTAGGTTGAGATCCGAGCTTGGTCAGGTGGGGTACAACGTGGTTTAGTCTGGTCGTACGGAGGCGGAGAGGGAGGAAACGGTGGTGGCTGTTGGTGTTGAACGTGGTGGATGAGCTGACATGGTGGGTTGTTTCAGATGGCAGGTCGGAGCAGGTGGTAGATGGGTCGAAGTTAGCTGCGGGCGGCAGTTGGAGTTTTATGTGGCGTTGGTTGTTGTGGCAAGAGGGTGGACATAAGTGGTGGAGGCTTGATGAATAAAGGTGGGGAGATGTATAAATTAGCTAGCTTATCACAAAGAAATGAAAGTAGCAGATACTTTCTTTATTTCTCATTGATACTTTTTTTTTGAAAGTTGGTAAATGGGCCAAGCCCAAACAGAAGAAGAAAATACAAACGGGCAAATAGAACCCAAAACCACACAACACAAGCAATCGGGTAAACATACCCAATACCGCACATCACATACACACCAACCCTAAATGAGTTAGGGCAAACTCTCGCCTCCTACCTCACGAAAGAAAAACAAAAAAATGGCAGAACACCGAGGGCGATTCAACCGCAAAAGATAAATTAACTCGTTGAAGTTAATTTAGGGACTTATGGAGGCTTTCAGTATTTCGATTCAGTCCCTTTTATCCCATGATGCTCAGAAATGAAGTGAAAATCATTCAAACGGGTGGTTTTCACTTCCTTTTCGACACGCAAGCATGAGTTAGCACTTGAATCTTTATTGCTCCTTAGATCTGGAATCTGCTTGGCGGAACTTGGTGTGTTCACAAGCTCAAACATCCAGCTGCTTTCCCCTCTCTCCATATGAGATAAGTGAAATATTTGGTTGTTGATGTTGCTTCTGTAGTGACTGAGCCCTAATCTTAGATCATTTACAGCCGCTTGAAGCTTTATCTCGTGCTCGCGAAGGCTATCCTCCATGCAGTATCTTCCAAAACTGTCAGGTAAGGGAACATTAAAGTTTGAAATATTAGAATTAAAATTTAAGTTATTAAAATTTGCCTTGACACTTCCCTTGCAGGTAACAGTTGTGGTTGTGCTGTTCTGGAGGAAATTGATTGAGCAGTTGCAAGAATTATCTCTATTATCCCCTTTAGATAAGTGTCTGTTGATATTATCTATTCCCTATGTTTAATTTAATAAAATTTGGAGTTTTATGTGGCGTTGGCTGTTGTGGCAAGAGGGTGGACATAAGTGTTGGAGCATTGATGAATAATGGTGGGGAGATGTATAAATTAGCTTGGTTATTACAAAGAAACGAAAGTAGCAGATACTTTATTTCTCATTGATACTTAACTTTATAAAATATGTTGTTTTCTAAAATCAACCGTCAGAGGTAAGGAGCAAATGAGAGCAGTGAACCGGGGTCAATAAATTAAACATAGGGAATAGATAAAGTCAGTGGTTATATCTGGGAATATTAAAAGGCTAGAGGCCGTTGATTTCGTACGGTAAATAATCTAATGGTCATGGGAACAAATGGACTCGAACGAATACCGATATTGCTGACCGGTTTGCAGTTTTCGCCACGTACCGGACACCGAAATGCATAAATGAATATACTGCGGAGATCAGCACGACGAGATGAACAGAATGGTACACAGATATCAGCGATACGACCATCTTATCAAAAGTCGATATTCGCTGCCAAACTGTTGCGAATTCGCTGAAAATAAGATAAACGAAGCTAGAGAAGTCCAAATTTGGCGAAACGAATTATGACGTCTCACTCAGAAAATGATTTACATTTTTATTATATTGAAATATTTAGAATTCGAAAACATTTTTTTTTCATCAAATCTTAAATGATTTAAATTGAAATTTACTCAATACAATAAACTTCCATATTTTCTGATGAGAATCTGACATTTGCTACGTTTAAATAGACACATTCTAAATATCAAATTTTCATTGCTAAATTTTATAGTTTTAAATTTCACAAAAATTTAGTTAATTACGTTATTAAAACCGTTAAAATTTACGAGTCATTACAACTTGCTATTAAAATTGTTAGAGATATGTTAATTATTTTTTCACTTATGTGGTTATCTTATAGATTTGAACAAGGATGTTCGGTTCAATATATGAAGTTAAAATGATATTTTTAACAAGATGAATGACTGTAAAAATTTTGTATATAAAAGAGAAGTTTTAACAAAATTTTATGATACAACATTTATTTAAGTAGGTTTACTATAACATGATGTTTTGAATACATACTCCTATCTTAGATCAAAATGTATTACCTGAGGAGATATGTCATATATGATTTGAGTTATAGATGTTAAGTAACATGAAGAAAAATATATTTTTGTAACATTTATCTCCTTAAAAAGTAAAGTGTGTTAAATTTAGTTAACTTTACTTGAAATGTTATGTATATAAAATTAGGTTAGGATTAAGTATACTACACATGAAAATAAGTTGTATATGTAAATGTTTTGAAAATTTAAGTAATGTAGATAAAGAGGAGTCATAGAACTTCTACCGCTTTTTGCCTCTTTAACTAGTTTTAAAGAAGATAACTTTTGACCTTAAAGACTATATATAAATTCCCATAAATCATTAGGAGTTGGTTTATAGTGTTTGAAAGTAAATGCAACTTATCCTTAAAGGGAAAATCTTATAAATCCATATAAATTGTGGTTGTTATGCTAAGTAAATGATAACATTTAACGATAACCGTTACTTGATTTTGTTGCATTTCCTATATTTAACATAATCCTCTTAATTTATGGAACAATCTAGTGTTCTAAATGATAATTTTTAAAGTGTTGAGTTGACTTACATTGGTTGACTTTTATCATTGAGTTTGACTTTTGACTTTTGAAGGATATATAAGAGATGCGATTTGGTTTGAAAAATCTCTTGGTATAGGTCTATCATTTGTATGAAATGTCTTTCTCTTCAAGGGTGATGTGGTGAAACAAGTTAGTGAGGCCCCAACATATATATTATCAACTTCCATGCAAACAAGCTAAAATTGAGTTAATCGGAGATGTATCGAATGAAAATTCGAAAATGATTGGAATTAAGCAAGCATATTAAAATATTACTTAACGATATAGCTTCGAAACTAATAACGAGTTAAGTAGAATGATGATGTCGTTAATGACCTACAATAAAGTTCATATAAGGAATAATGTTCAAAATGTTGAGTGCTCATAATGGGTTTGAGATTTTAAGAGTAGGTTTGGACGTAGATAGGTGCACGGGAAGACAAATCGTAAATGACTAAAGAGGACTTGCAAAGAGATAACATCAACTATGTTTATCACCATCATTCGGATATATCTAGTCTAGGGACATATACGGCATATCTAGTCTAAAGATGTACTAGTTTTACGATTCTTAAGTGTAGTTGGGCAATAGGTATTCTTTATCTTATGATTAGGGTATAGTCCACCATGTAATGTTAGAATTTTATATATTATAAAACACAAAAAATAATTTAGTTCTATCACTTAAAATGTGTTATGATATTTATGGGCATGTTATAGTTCTATTACTTGAGTTTCTTAAACTGGAATTTTATTTGAGTTGAGGTTTATCTTTGCCCTTAAAACTATCAGGTACTCATTTGAGCAAGCTTAGAGTACAAGATTGGGTATGACATTTTGGAGCTGACTAGTGACGAGCGGGAGGCTTTTAATTGTATCTACTATTTATATTTCCTTTATATTAGGAGATGTATATGTATTAGCATTGGGAGGATAGATTGTTATAACTTTCCATAGTTAAGGTTAATACTTATATAATTGATTCTAAAAATCTAAGAACTCTATTTTAACAGCGGCCATATGTACAATATATTTTTGACTATGGTACATTAGATTTAATCATTACAATGTGAGCATGGTTTTGTTGTTTTATGTTCTATTGTTTTACTTTTTGCCCAATGATCTTGCATATGGATACTTAACTATTGACATACGAGTACCAGCTTATGGTATTAGGTGTCGATCTTAGGTGTTAGAATGGAGTGTTGTTCATGTCGTAACAGAGCTTAGGATTAGCGAATACCTAAGCTTGGTTGGGGTGAGCTCCCTAGAGATAGGGTAAGTGATGCCCTGGAGTGTGTGTGTGTGTGTATGAAGGTGTGTTCTTGTATTTGTTATATATTTTTTCTCTATAAAAAATTCCTATTTATAATACAAACATTGAATTATTCTTAAAGAGTTTTACTTTGTTTAGGTAGTAAAGATGAATAGTCAAAAAAGAACAAAAGTAAGCACATCAAATAGCATAACTACATATGATTTTTCATAGTTGAATAAGGATTCCCTAGTTACAGCTGGAGTAGTGGAAAGAAATGAAGGAGTATAGTTGGTGCATGTTCAGCCAACCATCAACTTTGGCATGCTAAGTAAAGAATTTACATTTTGAGAACAAAATCAGTTCAAAGGAACTAAGAGTATTATTGATATCCAGGCTTGGTTGTAGAGCTTGTGAGGGGATATTTGGCGACTTGGGACATGACATGTAGAAGTGCTTGCTAGCTTCTAGGAAACCTCTAGATGGAAACATCGACTGGGGGATTCTATTATCCTCATTATTTCTGAAAATAATATTACTTAAGCATAATCTAAAAATAAGGTTGAGAGTTAATTTGGTTCAAAAGAAAAGATTATTTCTTTGTTCTATGGTTTCATAGATCTGAGATAATGTGATATCACTATTTCACATTACGAGAATTAGTTCAATGCAATGTCATGATTTAGACTTAGAATGGTAAGCACAAGTTGATAAAGAACCAAATATTATTACAGTGATGTTAGACTTGCACACTAAGAGAGACGACTATGTCATAGACACTTTTGATGATTTGATGGATATAGGTCTGAGGGCTCAGGACCAAAGACTGTGATGGAAGACCATAAACTATGGAAGGGAAAGTCTTAGAAAAAGGGAAATAGAAGGTGGTTAGTAAAGTTGATATTATTTATTTTACTTGTGGAAAAAAAAATTATTCTAGAAAGTGTGAAGCTAGCGAAAAAAAGCCGAAACTCAAGTATTGTAATTATAGTAGACTGACCGTTGGAAGCAAGATTTCCTATAACTACCTAAGGTATCATATTATAGAGCTTGTTAAGGCATCACCTTCATCATCTATTGTAGCTGCTTTGGAAAGGCTAAGGTAAAGACCATACATGAAGGTCCTATTTTGATTTTTCGTATACATGTTATAATTTTATTTGATACCAGAGCATCAGGCCCGGCCCAGAGGACAGCCCACCAAGCCCTCGGGCTAGGGCAGCCCAGTGGGCTGGGGGCAACAAATCAAAAAAAATTTAATACTTGCTTCTATATAAATTGTAAACTAAGCAATGTTCAGCCAATATTTGGTGCAGTGGTAAGGTTATTGAAGTGACTGCTACTGACCTAGGTTCAAAGCTGGCTACAGGCACGAATTTGATTTTACATTTTAACTTTCTTTGAAATTTTTTGTATATGGGCTTGGGCAACAAAAATTTTGGGCCGGCCCTGCAGAGCATCACATAGTTTTATATTTAGCGACCTTGTAGGTAGTTAAAACTAAACCCATCATTGTGAAGTAACCTATTAGAGTGTCAAATCCGATGAAGGATCAGCCATCCTTTGAATAATGTGCTAAAAGTTGTGGAGGCCTCTTTGTGTGTGACATGTATGCTTTGGTATTTCCTAGGTTTTAAATAGTACTTGATATGGATTTGTTAGGCCAGTAAGGAGTAGTGATGATTATATAAAATGGTAAATAATTCAATGAGATGGGATTAATGGGGGTTCAGAAGTGTTTTGTAAATAGCTTAGCTCGGTGATGTGCAGCTTCTTACATTTCTGGAATATATCTCAAGATGAGTTGGCATCAGTTCTAATTCTACATATGTATACTAATGTGTTTAAGAAGGTAACTAGTTTACCCACTCATTAAGATGTAGAGTTTTATCTATATTTAATTCTAGATGCAAAACTCATTGTGTTACTGATTAGGAAGATGGCTCCAAAAGAATATTCGAATTAGTAGCGCAAGTTAAGGATTTATTGTAGAATGGAATCAACAGGCATGAACATACATAGTTGTTCGAGTTAAGGGGATCCTATTGTGTTTTCCATGAAAGAAAATGGGTCTTTAGGATTTTTTTACATTATAGAGAGCTTAATTAGTGGAATGTTAGGAATAACTATCAAATCTAAAGGATATATGTCGTATATGAACAACTTTTTTGGGATCATATCTTTTCACCATTGGATTAGACTATGGGGTTTCATCGGTTAAGAGTGGTTGAGGAGAGTATGCCACTTATCTCATTTAAGGAGTCAAATGATTTCTGTGAATGGTTAATTATGTCGTTTATCCTGCCTACTGCTCCAAAATATTTCCTTTCTTAATTAGGAGATTTGTTTAATAATTTTTTGCTTGTATTTATCGGTTGATACCTTGGTTCATTTTAGGACCGAGGAAGAGAACAAATGCCCTCTCAAAGTTGTGACCGAGACTTTGAAAGAGTGTCAACTTAAGGCTAAATTCCCAAAGTGTCATTTCTAATGGTCAGAAATTAGATTTATCAGACATGTTGTGTCAGAGAACAGTATTGCTATAGGCCAAAAAATGTTGCACCACTCCAGAATTAAAAGAGACCAGGGAGTGAAATTGAGATTTGTAACTTTGTAAGTCCAACAGGTTACTATTTGAGATTTATTAAGGATTTCAACAAGATTTCATCTCATTTAACATTGTTAACCAAGAAGTATGTAGGTTTAATTTAGACTTTGAGGTGTTATGATGCATTCATTTTACTAAAAGTGAGGTTGTTTGGAAATCTTGTTTGGACCATTCCACGTGGATGCAAGGGTTTGAATGTATATACATATGCATGTGGTATGGATTCAGGTGCAGTTTAATGCGACATGGGAAAGTTATTGCTTATGTGATGATAATTTAAGCTGCACAAGCAAGGGTACGCGACTCACAATTTATATTTTTTTGCTAATGTATTTACACTAAAGAAGTGAGGGCATCACTTACAAGTGATATGTTTGAGTTATTCACGAATCACACGTATTCTAAGTAACATTTTATAAAAAAGGACTGGAATATGAGGCAACAATGTGGACTAGATTTGTTGGCTTCATATGATTTTGAAATGTTCTATACACTTGGAATGGATAATGTAATGGCTGATGCGCTTAGTAAGAGGCATTCGACTATGGCTACTTTAATGATCCATAAGTAGAAATCTGTGGCGGTATTGGCCAACTTTGAATGTTGATTGTAACACGCCGCATTTTTCGATAATTGAATAATCAAATAACGACGAACAATGAAAATAAACATTTTGGAATTTTAGAATATGGCCTCGAAACTTTTACCATTGTGTCCGTGGTGATTTTCTGATCAATTTCCATATATAACTTGTCAAAATCTGAGTCAATACGAAGAAGTTATGAGAGAAACGAATAACGGGAAATAATCAAAAATAGAAAAGAAAACCAAAATAAAACCTATGTGGGTCGACCCCTAGGTCGACCCAGAACCTCCCTAGGTCGACCGCCAGGCCGACCCGAATGAATCACAGATCGACCCTAGGGTCGACCCGCGTTGCTACCTGGAAGCAATTTCGTCCAGGTACGAGCGAGCCAAGTAAAATCGATTTTTATCCCATCCGAGCCATATGTTGATGCATCTGATGGCTCCAAACGACCCTGTGACACGGTGGCTTCAGATTCAATCCAAGAATCCAATGGTCTGAGATCCCCAAACTCCCATTATAAATAGAACCCTAGGCCAAGCTATTTTCTCATAATTAGATTTTCTCCCAATTGGGTTCATTGCCTGAGGCTAGACCCTAAAAAGAAAATATTTCTAGGGAGAAGATCTTCTCAATAAAAATATTAGACACCTTAGAAGGGGATCCGGGAAGACCATGGAGCTAAGCTAAGCACAAGCAGAGCTAAGGATGACATGTGAGTGGATTTAATTATATATCTTTTACGTTTATGATATATTATCGTTAGATTCCCGTTAAATAATTTTATTCAATATTTATTTCAATAATTAATTCTGTTAATTAGTTATGCTAAGACTTTAAATTGTATAAGAGAGCTTATATTTAATTATTATTTATATAAAAAGAGGGAAAGGCATAAACCTAAAAGTAAGAAATTTATAGTTATTTACATCTATTTTAAAAGTTGAAATTTAGCTTGTAAAGCTTAGCTTCTTTTTATTCCTTTTTGCGCGAATAAAATAGTAAAGAGAAGAATTCGCAAATACGGACCAAAATAAAAGAATTAGATTTACAAAAATTAGATGTAAAATAAGAAAAGCTAAAATAAAAACAGAAAAATAGAATTTTGCAGTAAATTATGCTAAAACGGGGAAGAATAAATTAAAAGGGAAAATCTAATAACTTGATTTGGAAGTAAGTGATAGATTAATTGGTTGGTTTAGAAAAGAGAATACATTTCCATAGTTTAATATTTAAAAGATAACGATAAACGTAATTGCAAGAATAAAAGATAGAAAAATGAAATTAGTGTAAAATAGAGAAACTACTGTATTTTGCACTATCCAAAAAGTAAAAGAAATAATAAAAGAAATATCTTGCAGTTACGGATTATTGTTTATAGCATTGTTTGGTATTAAAACATGGAAATGGAATTTTAGCACAGTTTTTGTAACCAACCAAATAGAATAGAACTACTTCCTAGAATATAAGAAAATAAAGTGAAGAATTACAGGAAGTAAATAAGAAATCAAGTTACTTATTAGACAAGACTAGAAGCAATTAAAACAAATATACCTAGACCTGCAATTATTGCACAGATAATAGAATAAAGGCAAAACAGTTATTATGATAAGTAAATTTGTGACAGTCGGACGTAGTCCCAAGCCAAGATTGTCATATAATAAGAGAATTCAATATCTAATAAAAGAAGACAGACTAGAATAGAAAAGAGATGCTTGTAATTATATTTATAATATATAGATTATAATAGAATATAGTAGTGACAATTTCAAGTAAAATTATAACATAGGTTATAATTAAGTAGAAAGAACAGAAAAGGCTTATTTTAAGACTTAAATTAAGTTAATAAGCAAATAGAGCAGAAATAACAGAAGAGGCTTATTTTAATAAACTTAGATCTTGGATTAAGTTAATAAGCAAGATAATAGAAGTGGCCCATACCAACAGCATTCTCTTTCAGTCAGGAACTGGTGGTCTCACAACAGTTAGGTGAGGCTGGGACAAGATTAAGCTAATTAGGGTAAATAAGTAGCCAACAGAATAAGCAAAGTAACTAAATGCAAAATAAAAGATTAGGCTTAGGGTCTAATAAAAGAGTAAGATGCGTTTGGAGCATCCCAATGGATGAAGAGCCTAACGAAGCAGTTCATCATAGATTTTAGCACAGAAGAAGCACGTCCAACTTAGTTATTTTGGGCTAGAAGGAAGTACGAGACTTCAATAGAATGTGAGGGTACTCTATGGTGGCCCTCCGGGGTAGGCATAACGGAGCAATCCCCCGGAGGCAGGTCTGTAGGTGTTCCATCAAGAGAGTATGTCTTGACTGCTTTTTGCATGGCAGAACCATTGTAAGTAGTCAAAAGGGGTTGATGTTTGGAGTAGGATATTCATATGACACCGTACTTGACTTGCGAGTAGGTTTTAGTGGGCAGGACCCAAAAGGATAGTCGCATGTGGATATCGGGCCAGCATCAAACCTAGAAGCGAGATTGGGAAAGACTAGAGTTGAACCAAAAGGCCAATGATTCTTTCATTAACGAGACATTGGATGAGGGGCACAACCAATTGGATGTTTAGATTTGTTGCAGTAGGGCACAACCACTTAGCTCTTTAGAGGTCTTTCGATTAGTTGAGGGGTGGCTGCGTGGGGGCCATAGCCATGATAAGAAAAGAGACAGACCAAGTAGAATATCTGTATTGTAGGCCTAACAAGGCAGTCCTTTACAGACATAGAAAACCCCCGACCGAGTTCTGTACGAGGTAGACCTTGTTTAGCGGGATTCAGTGAGTAGACAGAATGATTACGTATAGTCCTCAATATGCATTGGGTCATTGTCGATGTCCGAGCATTAGTATAGGCTAGTGCGGACGTAGTTTTATGTTTTCAGAGCAGACGATGGAACATTTGTATTGTAGGCATTACGAGGCAGTCCTTTACAGATGTAGTCATAACACGCTCTAGCAGCGAGACGATGGAGTCCTTTTCCAGGAGGATACAGAAGGTACTATGGGTAGTACCTAGGACCAATGCAGTCATTGAGCTTATAGCTACATATATATTAGTTATTAGGTTTTAATCTACTAGGGAGTAGATGGGTATGGTTCACGCACAGAGGCGAGAGTATTATAAACCCAATAAACCTAATATAATAATAAATAGAAATAAAACAGTATATGTAGAATTAAGCTTAGAAGTGTATAATTTGTTCATTCACCAAAACTTTAGTTCTGACCCCTCCTCATAACATCCTATACGTTAGGTAGATGGCAAAGACTTTCCAGCTTTGAGGCACTTGTTTAGAAAGTGTTATTATATTGGTGAGTATCTACTTACTATTATATTTTAGTCAGTTCCGCTGTGAGATATTTGTCTGGGCTCTGATATATTCGTCTTTGCCTATTTGCAGGATACCGAAAACCCAATTCGGGCTTTAATGGGCTTGGATTTTAGTATTTTTATGAAAAATCCGGACCCATTGGAATTCGAGTTGTTACATCTGGTATCAGAGCGTAGATTTAGGATTCCTGGGTAGATATTGAGTGAACGTATTTGTATTTGAATAAAATATAAATATGTTACGTACTAAAATCCAAATAGTCCCCAATTATAGATTTTAACATATGGAAAGTTTTTAAGAAGTATATTTGTGCATAGTTTGCTAGTTGGGTTTGGGATGACCCAAGTATGTTGAGCCCTATGTTATTACCAAGTTGTAGCATACAAATAAGCCATGTTTTGAGAGAAGATTGGTATCCATATGTTATAGGAAGTAGGGAAGTTCCCTAGGGATAGTAGGGAAAGTTTTTTTATTTTTAAAGGAATAAGAGGTTTTAGTAAGAAGAAAATCCACTTTATGTCTAGCCCAATAAAATGAAACTTTTGGAGTTGAAAAGTTGAAAAATATAATTGTTAATATATTTGAGGAAGTAATTATTGGGTTTTTGAAAAAAAATATAAGAGGTATGAAATTTAAATTGGTTTTTATATGATGTAAATTTTTTTGAAAGTGAAATTCTTTTTGAAGAATTATAGAGCACATAGAGCTTGCTAGTTTCTTTGTAAGTAAACGAAGATTTTAAAATATAAAAACCTAGAGTGTGTTAAGTATCGGAAACGTAGGTTACAACATTTATTGTTGTAATAGATGTTTTCGGTAAAAATAAAGGAAGCATAGACTATAACACTATTGTTATAGTAGGTGACTCTCAAAGTAAATGTTTTTACATAAGCATATGGCATTTATTAATATTTATTTTAATTGAATCCATATATTAGTATTTTTGGGTTGTAGTAACGGTGTTTTACGCAACATCTGTTTTGACAAAAATGAGCATTGGAGATAATTTCTAAAGTGGTTTGTATGCACACTTATTATTTAAATAAGTATATGAAAATATTTTCTAGTTATGAAAATATTAAAGCAATTTTGAAAATGAGTTCTTTTGAAAAATAATGCACGTTAAATTAATGAATTTAGTAGGAAATATCTTATGTAAGTGAATATAGAGTAAACATACTTTAACCTATTAGAATGAAATGAATAATGATGTAATTTTCTATGAATCACAAATAAAGATGCTTTGTGCAAATTATAAGGAATACGTAAAGAGATGTACAAGGTATGGAAAGCACCATATTTTGTACAGCCTATTTCGATAAAATATAAAATAAATTCCTTATAATTTTACATAAACATGAAATCCTCCTTTAAAGGATTCATAGAAGGTTTTAGCGTTAGTAGTTTCTCATAAGAGAAAGTAATACCAATACATTAAGGTATAAAACCATTAAGTGTAGTAAGTTAGAAACTCCTCCAAGGATAAGTAACTGGAAGAGTAGAAAAGTTAAGGGATTTTTGATAAAATAATTGTTTTTATCTACTCCAGTTTTAGTAAATTTGAAAATCTATGAAAAGAAAGTATTTTGAAAACATATGAGGACATTTTTGAAGTCAAGAAAAAAAGAAAAAATTTTAAAGAACAAGCAAGACATGTTTTAAACAAAAATGTTTTGGTGGAAAAGTAAATACGTTTTTGGAAAGATAAAATTTTAAGTAACCAAGTACCTTTGAATTTAAAAGAAAATTCAGAATAACATTTTCAAAGGCAAGAATTTTGGGATTAGATGTTTCAAAAATTTAGGAGCTTTAATTTTTTAAAGTAAAATGATAAATACCAAACCAAACCGGACTTTTAAATATGGAGTAGATAGGGATCATTTCCTAGGTGTAATGGGAAAAGTATAAGGCTGTAGCAGTAATTACTTCTAGTGGTAATAATAAAAGTTCCGTAAGGTGTATAAGATACTAGTGAAAACCTAGAAATGTTGCTTCTTGTGTGTAGACTATAGAAGAAAAGTGAAGTGATATTAGTAAGATAGTAAGACACACGTGCTTGGGAAAAGTATACCTTAGTTGGGAAAAAAAGAAAGGTAAAGAGAAAATTCCCCAAGCTTAGTTGTCTTTTTTTAAATAGAGACTACATAGATTGAAAACCTTATCCATTGCAGTAAATGAGACTTAGTTATTCCTTTTTGAGCATGGAATAGAAGAGATGAATAGATCTTATTTGTCATGAGTAACACAACGTAAGTCAGTAACAAGTAATAGGTGGCAGGAGGAGCATATGAGTTACTTGGATTCCTAGAATAAAACCTTTCTGTGTCAGAGTGGACATGGTCCTAGACCTCCTAGCCCTAGATGATAGCTGTGTTTAGTTGCTATACTAAAAGAAGAGTAAAAGAAAAAAAGGCAACTAAAGGAAAAAACAGTAAGATCTAAAGAAAGCAACAGAAACGTCAATAGAAATAAATGAGAATTGCAAAAGAAAAATACATCTTTCCCATAAATTAGGCTTGGGAAAAAGTTTGAAAAGCAAAACCTTTCTTATGTAAACCGTACTTGGGAAAGAAAATAGAGATTTTATATGATAGCGGCATAAGTTCCAAGTATGGAGTGAGAGGTATGCAAAAGTAAGACGGAGAAATGTGAAGTTTTTCCGTTTTCTACCTGCTTTTTGACATAAGAAATCGAATTTGGAAAATTAGATTTTTCTGAAATTCGAAAAGTAAAAGTTATGTGGTAGGATTTGGATGAAAAATTCATTGAACTACACCCCTATTCAGTACGTGTGTGGGAAAAATTGGATGAATAATGTTTTGAGTTTTCAAAAGATTGCATTCATATAGAAATTGCAAGTATATTTAGGATGTGTGCATCATATTTTAAAATAAATTTTTAAAGAAGAAAAGCATTCATATAGGAGGTACCGCTTAGAAATTCTTATTCATGCATATATCTCATGTTGAATGACACTTTGCACAAGTGCACGGATGGTCGTAAAATTGGATGTACACAAAATGGAGGTGATTGATGCGAGGAATTACATAATTTTACCCTTATTGAATTTCGGGGACGAAATTTCCTAAAGGGTGGGAGAATGTAACACCCCACATTTTTCGATAATTAAATAATCAAATAATAACGAACAGTGAAAATAAACATTTTGGAATTGTCAAAATATGGCCTCGAAACTTATATCATTGTGTCCGTGGCGATTTTCCGATCAATTTCCATATATCACTTGTCAAAATTTGAGTCAACACGAAGCAGTTATGAGAGAAACGAAAACGGGAAATAATCGAAAATAAAAAAGAAAAAAAATAAAACGTATATAGGTCGACCCGTAGCTCGACCGCCAGGTCGACCCGAAGAAAGCACAGGTCGACCCGCATTGCTACCTGGACGTAATTTCGTCCAGGTACGAGCCGAGCCAAGTAAAATCGATTTTTATCCCATCCGAGCCATACGTTGATGCATCTCATGGCTCCAAACGACCCTGTGACGTGGTGGCTTCAGATTCAATCCAAGAATCCAATGATTTGAGATCCCCAAACTCCACTAGAAATAGAACCCTAGGCCGAGCTATTTTCTCACAATCAGATTTTCTCCCAATTGGGTTCATTGCCTGAGGCTGGACCCTAAAAAGAAAATGTTTCTAGGGAGAAGAACTTCTCAATAAAAATATTAGAAACCTTAGAAGGGGATCCGGGAAGACCATGGAGCCAAGCTAAGCACAAGCAGAGCTAAGGACGATATGTGAGTGGATTTAATTATATATCTTTTATGTTTATGATATATTATCGTTGGATTCCCGTTAAATAATTTTATTCAGTATTTATTTCAATAATTAATTTTGTTAATTAGTTATGCTGAAACTGTAAATTGTATAAGAGAGCTTATATTTAATTATTATTTATATAGAAAAAAGGGAAATGGTAATCCAATTAAATATAAATAATATTAGGCTTGACAGTTACAGAAAGGCATAAGCCTAAAAGTAAGAAATTTACAGTTATTTACATCTATTTTAAAAGTTGAAATTTAGCCTATAAATGTT
Source organism: Allium fistulosum (assembly GCA_030737815.1). NCBI lineage: Eukaryota > Viridiplantae > Streptophyta > Magnoliopsida > Asparagales > Amaryllidaceae > Allium > Allium fistulosum. The sequence continues at coordinate 366,598,990 of CM060902.1, read as the reverse complement.
AGCTTCTTTTTAATCCTTTTTACGCGAATAAAATAGTAAAGAGAAGAATTCGCAAATACTGACCAAAATAAAAAGAACACTAGATTTACATAAATTAGATGCAAAATAAGAAAAGCTGAAATAAAAAGAGAAAAATAGAAATTTGCAGTAAATTATGTTAAAATGGGGAAAAATAAATTAAAAGGGAAAATCTAATAACTTGATTTGGAAGTAAGTGATAGATTAATTGATTGGTTTAGAAAAGAGAATACATTTCCATAGTTTAATATTTAAAAGATAACGATAAACGTAACTACAAGAATAAAAGAAAGAAAAGGGGAATTAGTGTAAAATAGAGAAACTAATGTATTTTGCACTATCCAAAAAGTAAAAGAAATAATAAAAGAAATATCTTGCAGTTACGGATTATTGTTTATAGCATTGTTTGGTATTAAAACATGGAAATGGAATTTTAGCACAGTTTTTGTAACCAACCAAATAGAATAGAACTACTTCTTGGAATATAAGAAAATAAAGTGAAGAATTACAGGAAATAAAGAAGAAATCAAGTTAATTATTAGACAAGACTAGAAGCAATTAAAAGAAATATACCTAGACCTACAATTACTGCGCAGATAATAGAATAAAGGCGAAGCAGTTATTATGATAAGTAAATTTGTGACAATCGAACGTAGTCCCAAGCCAAGATTGTCATATAATAAGAGAATTAAAGAGGATTCAATATCATAATAAAAGAAGACAGACTAGAATAGAAAAGAGACGCTTGTAATTATATTTATAATATCCAGATTATAATAAGTAGAAAGAACAGAAAAGGCTTATTTTAAGACTTAAATTAAGTTAATAAGCCAATAGAGCAGAAATAACAGAAGTGGCTTATGTTAATAAACTTAGATCTTGGATTAAGTTAATAAGCAAGATAATAGAAGTGGCCCATACAAACAGCATTCCCCTTCAGTCAGGAACTGATGGTCTCACAGTAGTTAGGTGAGGTTGGGACAAGATTATGCTAATTAGGGTAAATAAGTAGCCAACATAATAAGAAAAGTAACTAAACACAAAATACTTAGGATCTAATGAAAGAGTAAGATGCGTTTGGAGCCGCCCAAAGGATGAAGAGCCTAACAAAGCAGTTCATCACAGATTTCACCACAGAAGAAGCACGTCCAACTTAGTTATTTTGGGCTAGAAAGAAGTACAAGACTTCAACGGGACATGAGGGCACTCTAGGGTGGCCCTATGGGGTAGGCATAACGGGGCAACCCCCCGAATGCAGGTTTGTATGTGTTCCATCAAGAGAGTATGCCTTGACTGCTTTTTGCATAGTAGGACCATTGTAGGCAGTCAAAAGGGGTTGATGTTTGGAGTAGGATATTCGTATGACAACGTAGTTGACTTGCGAGTAGGTTTTAGTGGGCAGGACCCAAAAGGATGGTCGCATGCAGATATCGGGCCAGCATCAAACCAAGAAGCGAGATCGGGAAATAATAGAGTTAAACCAAAAGGCCAATGATTATTTCACTATCGAGACATTGGATGAGGGGCACAGCCAATTGGATGTTTAGATTGTTTGCAATAGGGCATAGCCACTTAGCTCTTTAGAGGTCTTTCGATTAGTAGAGGGATGGCTTCGTGGGTCCATAGCCACTATAAGAAAAGAGATAGACCAAGTAGAATATCTATATTGTAGGCCTAACATGGCAGTCCTTTACAGACATAGAAAACCCCTGACTGGGTTTCGTACAAGGTAGACCTTATTTAGCGGGATTCAGGGAGTAGACAGAACGATTACGTATAGTCCTCAAGGTATGCATTGGGTGGTACATTGTGGATGTCTGAGCATTAGTATAGGCTAGTGCGGACGTAGTTTTACATTTTTAGAGCAGATGACGGAACATCTGTATTGTAGGCCTTACGAGGCAGTCCTTTACAGATGTAGTCACAACACGCCCTAGCAGCGGGACGATGGAGTCCTTTTCGAGGAGGATACAGAAGGCACTATGGGTAGTACCTAGGACCGAAGTGGTTATTGGGCATATAGCTACAAATATATTAGTTATTAGGTTTTAATCTACTAGGGAGTTGATGGCTACGATTCACGCATACATGCGAGAGTATTATGAACCCAATAAACCTAATATGATAGTAAATGGAAATAAAACGGTATATGTAGAATTAAGCTTAGAAGTTTATGATTCTTCTATTCACTAGAACTTTAGTTATGACCCCCTCCTCATAACATCCTATAGTTTAGGTAGATGGTAGAGACTTTCCAACTTTGAGACACTTGTTTATAAAGTGTTATTATATTAGTGAGTATCTACTTACTATTATATTTTAGTCAGTTCTGTTGTGGGATATTTATCTGAGCTCTGATATATTTGTCTTTGCCTATTTGCAGGATACCAGAAACAGAACTCGGGCTTCAGTGGACTTGAATTTTAGCATTTTAGCGAAAAATCTGGACCCACTGGAATTCAGGTTGTTACATTGATTGATGAGTAATTCGAACTCGATGGACTAGGCAAGTTAGTAGTTAAACCATCTCTTTTAGAATGGATTGGAGCTAGTCAGTAAGTACATACTTGGTTGACTAAGTCATGGATGATTTTGATGTGCCAATTATGGAAGTTTGGTAGGTTTAAAGATTGATCATCGTGGATTGTTATGAAAGTGCAGATGGTTATGTGTCCAAGGTATTAATGAAATTATAACAGAATTAGTCGATGAGGATAATCATTTATTGTTTACTATACATCCAAGAAGTGCCGAGATAAATCATGATACAAAACATTTTTTTATAAGAGAAGGCCTGAAGAGAGATATTTGCATGTATTTAAGTAGATGTTTAAATTGCCACTAGGTACAGTGTGAAATCTGACACTAGGCAGATTGCTTCAACCGCTTGAAATCCCAAGCAAAAATGAAAGTAGCATTTATGGATTTGTTAACGGCCTATCTAGGTCGAGATGTTGGGATGAAGGTATGTGGGTTATAGTCAATCAATTGATTCAAGATTTATATTAGTAATGTTAACTGGAATAACATAAAGTTTGATTAGTTTATATGTGAAGGAAGTTGTTAGACTTCATGGGATTCCTTGCTATATTATTAGTGATACAGATCGATTATTCACCGATCAGTTTTGGAGAGGGCAACATAGTACCTTAGGGACATAACTGAATTTGAGTAGAACCTACCTGATAAGACCTGAATTCGTTTTGTCTCAAGTTGGGTCTTGGTGATCAAAAATGCCATAAAGACCAAAACAAACCCAAGCCGATCCGACATGAAAAACCTGATCAGAAACCATAAAAATATATGCATTTTTAGCGGTATTATCCAATAGGACTAAAGTGACTCGACCCGAATCTAACCTAGGTATAAATTAGAACCCGGTTCTAAAACATAAAGCTAGACGTGACATGACCAAAACTGTCTAGAATGAATACCATTAGGTCGGGTCCAACCGGCCGAGTCTAATTGCCAACCCTAATAAAAAACAATCAAATGTGTGAGGTTTGAAATCCAAGATGAATTTAATAAACTAGATCGCTTATCCAATTCATGTTTTCCATAATGATCTATTAACCAATCCATTATAATTGAATTTTTAGAATTGATATCAATCCAACCCGACTTTTAAATTGGATGGTTTCGATCTATTTTTGGACAAATTTTGTTGTTATAATTTACTTTTACTATTTCCAAATGCTGGCTAGTTATGACCAACTTAGTGATTCTCTAACAATTTAAGAAAACTAGTATTGTAACAACCTGACTTGAGTAGGTTTGAGAGGTTTATAATTTTTTTATAATGATCGTATGTAAAGTTATGTCAAGGTATATCGGTGTGCAAAGAAGAAACTTTGTTTTGTGTTATATTAACAAGTATAATGTGTTGATCCATTATGAGCATCTAATGAAATCTTAAGTGTGTGTATGTGTATATATATTCATACATTATATACTTTTATATACAAAACCAATGGGGTGTGTGTGTGTATTTATGAACATATAGGTTTGGTGTATAAAGTAACAAAGGAAATAACGTTCATGTGTACAAAAATGACAAGCGGAAATTATCTAATGTATTACATAAATTAGGACATGCATACATTTGTCATCTTAACAAGTGGCGTAGTATGGAAGGAGACAAGTGGCTTGAGATGGAAGGAGTTAAGTAGCTTAAGATGAAAGGAGATAAGTGGCTTCAAATGGAATGAGTTAAGTAGCTTATGATGGAAGGAACTAAATGGCTTAGGATGAAAGAAGTGGCTTTGTTGCAACCAAAATTATCAAGGGTTCTAAGTGAAAAATATTACACTTATAAATAAGGGGGCGTTCTCTCCATTTAATGAAAAAGTAGCGAAACATTTCTTTCCTAAATCACCTTATATCTCTTCTTTTCTCTTAGTTTTAAACAATTCCCATCTCAAAAAATAAATTTAGTAAAGGCATTCAAAGCCAAGGAAAATAAGGAGGATCAAGAAGATTGAATTAAAGACTACCTTCACACAACATTAGAGTGAGAAAAGCTAATAAAGTATATGTTTTCATGTTATTCCATGATGATAATAAAATTGTTTATTATAGATTGTAGTGGCTCGAAATTGGTTGAAGACCTCTCAGTAATTTGGCCATAGCTTTTGCAAGTTTTAACAAACTTTAGGTTTCTTTAATCCTACAGAAAGCTAGCTCAAAGGGCTACAACTTTAAATTTTATGCCTTTTCCAGATTTGAAAGTTTTCGTAACTGAAATCGAGTAGCAAAGGCGGTCATGTTCTCAGGCCGAAATGAATTTGATGACCATCTAAAAATACCTTGCTATATATTGACCATAACATTTGATAGCTTAAATGGATTTTATTGAAGTTTATCTCGTTGGAAAGATATTTTTAATATCTATAACTTTTATACTACATATTTTTTAAATTTCGAATGTTTAATACTGCAAAAATCTATTGCAAAGTGGACTTTGTTTTGGACATAATTATAATTCAAATTCGACACCCTTCAATGCAAACACCATAACTTTTGACTCATATAATATTTTTAAGATCCATCAAATGATTCGGAATAACAACTTTGTTAGCTAAAACTTTCATAGTTAATACCTCCTAAATAATTCATAAGTTGAATGTTTGGACTTTACAAAAGAAAAGATTTACCTATATTGGATGATGATTACTAAATATAATAGTATTTTGAGAGAATACTTTGCTGATACTTATGAAAGAGATTTTATGGAAAATTTCATCAATGATGGTTACCTTCGGATGTGCGGTGTAAGATAGTTGATCTTAAGTGGTGCACTATTACTCTATGTTACATATTGCTACTGCAATAAGTAAAATACGTCCTTACTTGGTGTTCGGATGTCGGTCGCAATAGGATAAAATATCCTAAGATCTAATCCAAATTGAGTGTGTGGTTTGGGTTCATGATCGAGTGTCAATATGGATTTGGATTAATATGATCTTGGTTTTGATAAAATAACTTCATACCAAAATTATTATTGAAATTTTTTTTTGATTTATTCATAGATAATATTTGAAAATTTAGCTTGAATATCATCTTGAACTTTGATATAGTATTATCTCAAAGAAATAATTTTATGATAAAAGGTTAAAATCCTTATAATACGAATCATTATGACATGACTTGAAAAATATAGATTAGATAGCTATCTTACTGGGTCTGTATTGCTTATGATGCTACACTTAAACATTTTAGGTTTAGATGGTTAGTAGTTCGACCCTAGAAGTTAGATGGAGGCACTGAAGTAAAGACTTATATTATGTATATTATCTCTTTTATGTATTTATATGTATAAATATGTGATGGCTAGACTTTTGGATCTTGTGTAAGCATGTTGGATGAAGATATATGTATAATATCATGTAATCTGAATGATTTTATATTCTGATATACTCTTGTTAAGTTTTGGCATTATTGTAATAGTGTAACATCCCCTACTTGGAGGCCCAAAACTAACGCTATGGATGTTGCAGTCTTCCATAGTTATTAATCCTCGGCGACTAAATACGGTAATGTTAGATACATTGATACACAGAAACAATGAATATGAAAAAAAAATAAAACATCAAACAAGTTCCACATTAATTTCAAAATATTTCAAATTCATTACATAGTCCCACAATCGTAAACCACGTTCAGAGAAAATATATTTATTACAACATACGCTAAGAGCGACATATGAAAATGCCCCATTGGATGATCAATGTATATATAGGCGATTTAACAACTTTGCCTTTACAATAACAATACAACGAAATCAAAATAAAAGAGAACTCTAAGTAAATATCATGCCACCTGCACGTCTTTGGAAGCTTATTCGTCTAATGAGGTACCTGAAAACCTCAACTCTCAAACTGCTCAAAATCATTTGAGTACCCGAGAGTTTAAAGGGAAAACATAAACTTTGAGTTAGACATAAAGCCTGGTATGAATAATAATCTACCATGTCAAACCATTTAGATATCTAGTGAGACCATGCCGCTTAGCGGATGGGTTTTCCCCTCACCGGTATCCTAAAATCTTTATAAAACCATATATTGTGCTCCTACATCCACAATGGTTAAAACATCTCAAAATGATATTATGATATGCAAACAAGTAAATCAATTCAGGATTACCGATCCCCATTCATTTTGACTATCTGTCTCAGTTATTGTTTCTATGGTTACTATTAACCTAATCGTTTTCATGGGCTTACTAATAACCAGTTTAATGTTTATGGACTCCCTGTCTAGTTTCATAGTTGTCATGGGATCATTAAGAAACAATTGGCCCCTACCAATATCTTTAATGTTTCATGGGTTCTCCCTGAACCTATTGGTCACTCTAATATCTTTTCTCTTATCCTAGTTTTCATGGGTTGCCTAGGAACCTATTGACATCTGTCAATACTTAATCCGGTTTTAGTTTTCATGGGTTCATTACAAACCTATTGGCCCCAGCCAATATCAAATCATAGTTTTCATGGGTTAACTATGAACCTGTGTTCATGACATCTTCATTTATATGTAGTTTTATTGGGCTTACTATGAACCTATTGGCCCATGCCAATATCCTTAATTAATTTAATTTATATTCACTAATGGGTCAACTTAGCTGGTTATCCTGCCTTTCCTCAAATTACCGTTATAGGTTCATTACATGTGAATACATACATACATACATATATGTATATATATATATTTGAAGAAGCAACCATAATAACATAACAATACCACTTCTGTGGGTTTAATATCCTTGAAATTATTTTCATATGAAACATGATTAATCCCTTTAACCCAATATTTTATCAAGGAAAGCTTCTTCTTAAAACCATTTCAAAACTCCTTTAGTTCGCCATGGGTTTTTCCTTTAAAATGAGATTGGGTTATTTGTTTTGAAAAACTAAGGCTTTTGAAACTTTTGAAACTTTGCTTTTGACCTCGCTGGATAACCTACTTCGAAAGCATATAAATCTCTTTTCAAAACATTAGGCACCTACCTTTCAAAATATTTTAAAACTTCTCTTTCGAAACCTTTCGAATGTAATAAAGTATTACTTATTAACTCATAGCTTCGAAACCATTGAAAGTACCCCTTTCGAAACCTTAGAAAGTCCCTCTTTTGAAACCATTGGTTTTATATTTAAAATATCATTTGGGTCAAAGTGAATATAAATGAAAGTACCTCTTTGGAAACCGTTCTTTATCATGTAAAAGTATTTTGGAAAACTAGATGGCGTCGGCACCATCCTTTCAAGAGTTTCAAAACCTTTAAGTAAAACATTGAAGGTTAGCATCGAAACCCCTTTCGAAGCCATTGCCTTCAAAACCCTTGAACCCTTTCGAAAGCATTTAGGAAGTAGCTTGTCATAAGTTTAAAACAAAGACAACCCTTCAAAAGCATTGATGACTTTAATACACTCGAAAGGCAAAGAATAGTGGTTGGGTTTCGACTTAGTCGGAACCACTACTTTCGAAAGTATCATTTTATAAATAAAGAAACCCGTTCGAAAGCATAAACTTTAAAACATAAGATGGCAACCCTTTTTGGAAGCTGTTTAGAAAACCCCTTCGAAAGCATCTATTTCGACTCCTTCGAAAGCTTTATGAAAACCAAGCAGGCGCTTAATATTTGAAAACAAAGCAAATGTTTCGCTCCCAACGGAACCAAATGCTTTTGTCACCATGCCTTCCTCTTTTCCTCCAATACACTACGTACCATTTAGATACCTTGTGCATTGGTTTCGACCTAGGTTGGTTTCGCCTGTGTCGAAGCGGAAGCTATGAGTTGAATAGTACTACTAATTGAGGCGGAACCTGCTTTTGTGAGTAAAAGCTGATTAATGCCGATTAAAGAAAATTCTACCTAACTAACCTATCTACATGTAAATATGGGATTGGTTGCCTCAACTATTCAAATTCTTTACCATAATAACTGCCGATAAATTTAAGATTTGAAACAAGATTAATTTAACAAATAAACCCTTCCATTAAGCAAAACTAATAATGCAAATAAGTCCTTCTTTTAAAATAACTTAATTTCCATAGCAAATTACTTCCGAAAAATCCCCAAAAATCACAGAAATTCACTTTTAACATGTTAACTAACATAACTAAATTTCATACCCAAATTCTTAATATAATTTCTGAAATAAATTTCTAAACCCAATTAACCATATTTTTTTATTAAAAATTCATAAAAATCTTTTTATAGCTTGGAAAATTATCAAAATTAAAGCCCAACTCCAAAATCATGTTTTACATAACACATAATTTTTCCACGGCATTCAAAAATCAATTTCAATCAGTTTTGCACTAAATCTGCATAAATCCCCATTTAAACCATCTTGTTTAAATCAATCAAATTATAATTCAAGCATATCATCATCCAAAACATCATAGAAACAAATTTAATCTTAAATCCGAAAACATATGTTCATAAAACAAAATAGAGATGGTATAAGTTATTATTCACCTTGATTAAGACAAGAAGATTGGATTGAGATTAAGATTTATTCCCCTTGCTTTAATCCTTAGCTTGATTTGAATTTTCTCTTCTTTTTCTTCCTAGTAATAGCCGAGTCCTCTTCTAATGTTTGCATTTTATTTTTGTGAAAATGATAAAATTTACGTGAATGGCATAAGGAACGAAAATATATAAGGGTTATGGTAATAGGGTGCGACTATTTCCTGTTATGCCCTTGTGTAATTTAATTAGCTTATAAACCATTCTTAAGCCCATTTAGTTTATTAAGCACGGCCTCTATGTGTTTATTCAAATCTTAATCCCTGATCCCTTAATATTTACATTATTCTATTTAATTTATCTAATTAAATCTCCTGAATAATGTTATAAAAAATTAGGGGTGTTACAGATAGCACCATGTTTTAGATGTAGCAGCCTTGATTCCATATCAGTGTGATGGAGCAACATGTTACAGATTGTCGTATCGGAGCATAGGTTTAAGGGGTGCTTTCTTGAGAACTTTATAGTGTCACAATTGTCTTTGTCAAAATAGGAAGTTTATACATATCATTGACATATTTATAATAAATTATGGAAAGCCAACAAACCTAAGATACGAGAGATTCATAGGGTTGTTTTAAGTGCAATACTAAATCTAACAAATGATTGACTGCTACTAGTCCAACGATGGAAAAACAGGTACACATAAGGAGGGTACATACGATTCTTCTTAATGAGATATATGAAGTATTTAATAGGAAAAATAATTATGAAGATGTTTTACAAAGGGATTTAGTTGTCTACCATATATGTCAGAAGAAGAAGCAAATAGAAAAGACGATAATGATGGCGGAAAGGACCGACTATGGTAAAGCTCGAGAATTTCTTAGACAGAAAGTAGCACTTCCACTACCGGTATAAAATGTCAAACTCAAAAGGTTCCTAACCAAGATAGTGACAAAATTTGATGAGGAGGAGTCTGAGTCAGTTCGATCCAATGATTACCCTCAAGAAGTTACCAGATCCACTCATGCATTGAACAATATAGAAAACCCTTTTTCATCGATGCATGGATGGATAGACTGCAAATAATATGAATTAAGAAATAAAATCTAGTCAATAGTCTTGAGTAGTGTATGGTGCAATCTATATTTTGGGAGGCTGTGAATCAAAACCCAAATTTTGTTTATAGATACATGGGTTATAACTAATATAATAAGGTTGTGTGTTCTTGACTTGAGTGTGCTATTAAATGTCTTTTATCTAGAATAATTATAGATATGCTTGATTTTCATTCATGACAGTAATAAGAATTTTAATAAATTAAATCTCATGACGAATCAAAATAACTCAGCAACTCAAAGCCAGGGGGCTCAATACTCGACACAACCAAACGCTGTGGAGTTATTTGCATTTTTATGAAGAAAATGGAACATGTCTCCTTGACATCTTCATCCAACAATCTATTGGGCTGTTTTAGAAATTTGCAACCAGGGAAATTTATTGGAGATGTTGACCAGTTAAAGCAGAGCAATGGATCCAACATTTAGAAGATATTTTTGAAGTTTAGGAGTGTAGCAAAGTTGATAAAAGGAAGTTGGCGGTTTTCAAATTATCGAAAGAAGCCCGAAACTGGTGGGAACTAGTTTGAACCACCATTTATCTAGGGGAGGTGGAAGGGATGACATGGGGAAGTTTTAAGGAAAAATTCTTGGATAAATATTTTCCAGAAAATGAAAGAGAGAAAATGGAAACAAAATTCCAAAGTCCTACATAAGAAGGTATGTCGATGGCTTAATACCAGAATAAATTTGAAGCATTAACTTGATTTGGAAACAATTTGATTAATACACTTGAAAAGCAAGAAAGGTTTTCTAAGGGATTGATCCCTTTAATGAGAAGCCATGCTATTGGTGATCGATGCAAGACATATGAGATAATAGCCACTGAATCTTTGAATTTGGAAGAGGATTATATTGAGTTTCAACAAGAAAGAGACAACTCAAATCAGAGGAAACCGAATATTCGAAGGTGCTCTAGTAATCAAAAGAAAGCAGATTGGAAGAAGCAGAAACAAAATGGAGGAAGTAAAGGATTGGCGGGACAAGAAAATGAACTTGACAATCTCAAGAGATGTTACCAGTGCAATGAGAATGGTCATATTGCCCCTAGTTTTCCAAGAAAGGAAATAGTGTGTTACAATTTCAATGAACCTAGACATATTTATAGAAACTACATGAAGCCAAAGAAGGATAATAAGATGCAATAAGGCAATCAAGAAAGAGTATATGCAGTAGTTTCTATGCAAGCTCATGTGGAAGGTACCATACTTCTTTTTGACTTTCAAGCTAAAGTTTTATTTGATGCTAGTGCTACACACTCTCTTATATCCATAGTATTTGCTACTAAGTTGGGATTACCTATAAAGAGACTACTAAGCCCTATAGGAGGAGAAAAATTAGGAGGAGGAAATATTAAACTTAAAACAACCATACTTAACATTAAGGGTAAGGATATGATGACTAATTTAATTATCTTCCCAATGGTATGTTTTGATATCATCCTTGGGATGGATTGGCTTTCCAAATATCAGGCTATCTTGAATTTCCATGACAAAACCATAAGTTTAACTACTTGCGAGCATGGAACCTTTGTTTACCCATGTGATCAATTTAGAGATGCTTTTATATCCGGGTATATAGCTCATATCAATATTGATGATAAGGGTCAAATGGTAGATAAAATATCCATGGTAAAGGAATTCAAAGAAATCTTTCAGGATGTACTAGGATTACCACTAAAAAGAGAAATCGATTTTTGTATTGACTTATTCCTAGTTGCCACTCCTAATGCTAAAGTAGTTTATCATGTAGATCCTGCAGAAAATAAAGAATTAAAGAAATAAGTCAAGGAGATTGAGGACCAAGAATTTATAAGACCTAGTAAATCTTCATGGGGAGCACAAGTGTTGTTCATAAAGAAACATGATGGAACACTCTAATTGTGTGTTGGTTACTGAGAGCTTAATAAGTTAACAATTATGAACAAATATATATTACCTCAGACCGATGATTTGTTTGATCAACTCTATAGAGCTATAGTATTTTCGAAAATTGATTTAAGGTATGGATATCACCAATTAAGAATAAAGCGGAAGACACTTCAAAGACAGCTTTCCAAACACAGGTATGAACACTATGAATATTTGGTAATGCCTTTTAACCTTACCAATGCCCTAGCAGTATTCATGGATCTAATGAACCATGTGTTCCGCCCTTACCTTGACTAATTTGTCATTGTATTTATTGATGATATCCCAATCTACTTCAAGATGAAGGAGGAACATGAATGCCATCTGCGTTCATGTCTCAAACATTAACGGAGCATCAACTATATGCAAAACTAAGTGTGAATTCTGGTTGGAGGAAGTGAAATTTCTTAAACACGTTGTCTCAAAGGATGGGATATGAGTGGACCCATCAAAATTTGAGGTTGTATTGAAATGGAACCTTCCAAAAACATCATTAGAGGTTCGAAGTTTTCTAGGACTAGCTAGTTATTACTGGAGAATCATTCAAGTTTATTCAAAAATAGCATCTCCACTAACCAGGTTAATTGGTAAGAAACCAAGTTTATATGAAATGTAAAATGTGATATGGCATTTGAAACACTAAAGAAAACGTTGACTAAAGCACCGGTCATGTCTTTGCTAAAGAGTATAGTCTTATATAAAATATATTATGATGCATGTGGTCAAGGATTAGGATGTTTACTGATGCAGGAGGATAAAGTTATCGCTTATGGCTCTCACCAATTAAAGAAAGCCACATAAAGTCAATTATTCAACTCATGACTTGGAAATGGTAGCAATTGTGTTTACTTTAAAATTTTGGAGGCATTATCTCTATAGGAAACAATTTCATGTTTACTCAGATCATAAGAGTTTAAAATATTTATTCTCTCAAAAAGAATTAAATATGAGATAAAGGAGATGGTTGGAATTTCTAAAGGATTATGACTTTACATTGCATTATCATCTAGGAAAGGCGAACATAGTTGCGGATGAACTAATTAAAAATTCCTATGGCTTAGTAGCCAGTTTAATGGTATGAGAATGGAGAGTTTTCGAGACCCTAGCTGAAATGAATGCTTGCACAAGAATGATTAATGGAGCAATGGTTAATAAAGTAGCCCTTTATGTAGTTTTATTATTCAGGCAACTTTAGTAAGTAGAACTTATAAGCCCAAGAGCAAGACAATGAGTTAAAAGAATATTTATGAAGATGATGGACGAAGAATTGTAGATCGGACCATTGATAAAGATGGAGGTTTTAGAATAGAAATCGACTTATGTTCCAAATTAGGCTAAATTGAAAAATGAAATTCCAAGTGAAGCACATCGATCAAGGCTCACAGTGCACCCCAGAAGCACAAAGATGTTTATGGATCTTAAGCATCAATTTTGGTGGAATGGAATGAAAAAGGATGTTGCTCAATTTGTGGCAAGATGTTTTACATACCAACAAATAAAAGCTGAGCAGCAATGACCTGCAAGACTTCTACAACCAGTTCCTATCACGGAATGGAAATAGGAACATATAACAATGGACTTTATCGTAGGATTATGTAACGACCCGTAAATTTTCTATAATTTAAGTTGTTAATTTAATAAGATTTTGGTAATTTAATATCGAAAGAAATAAAAGTTTGTAATTTATTTATGAAATAATAACTAAAATGAAAAGTAACAATGTTAATCTAAGTCAATTATTAACAATGTGAATGAAACTCCAATTAATTGAAATAATTTAAAAATGTTTACTTGGCTATAAAGTGAGTATAAGAAAAACAAATGTGAATATTGAATTAATTAATGCATAATATATATAAATTGATGATAATTGAAGGAAAACAGTGTTATGTAAGCAACTGTAACATTTGTTTGTTAATAATAACTTATAGGTGTAATTAAAAGTTAATGGTAACAATTATTGTATATTACCTATTTATTTAGTCTGTTAATTTAAATTGGAAATAAATTGCAAAAAATATAATTAAATATTATGTTAATGTAAATTAAGGTAATATTTGGAAATAATGTTAATTTTATTCATATTATGACAATTTGTTGAATTAAAAGAATAGAAATAAAGATTTATCAATTTATTGGAATTTAAAACTATAATAATTGGATTAATTGCAATTAAATGAAATTAAATATTTAAATATTACGTTAATGGAGATTAAGATGAAATTTGAGAATATTAATATAATAAATCATGAACCAATGTTAATTTCATCCATTTGATAATAACGGATTGAATAATAGGATGAAAGGTCAATTAAATGGAATTATTGAAAATTTAATATATAATTTTTGAATTTATTGAAATTGAAAGCAACATGATAATTAGTGAAATAATTAACATTGAATTAACATGGAAATCTATTTTAAATGGTTATAAAGGTCTAAGTAATCAAAAGTGCTAAAATTTGTCAATTATAGAATCAGGTTTGAAAAAGTGATTTAATTTATTTATTATTAATTTATTTAATTAACGTGGAAAATAGCCATTTCAGCCATTGACTCGGATTTCGACGAAACCAATTTCATCGGATCCGTAATGGTGAATTATTATAGGATATCAAGTTTCGTAGCGATCGAATTTGTCGTTTGATCGAACGGACTCGAAACGCCTAGAAATCAATTAAATTGAAATCAACTGAAATCAATTTGAAATAAGCTGATGTTAACATAACTTCTTCATACGATGGAATTAGGACTTGAAACCTATTCCATTGAATTTAAAAATATCGATAACATCTATTTTGATATATGGGTTGACCCATTTTCGTTTCGAAGGCAGAACGAGCTTTTGGGTCGATATCGTTCAATCAAATCTGATCCGTTCTTTCAATTTTCAGCCCTACCTATATATATCCAGTTATAAACCCTAGCTCCTTCTTATTCTATTTTTCTATACATACATCTCTTTCTTAGCTCCTATTTCTAATGGTAGACAAATCAAAACCCTAATTCCCCAATTGCAATTTCAATTCAAAATTCAACTTCAAAAATTCAAACTCCTCAATATATATCAAATTATATATCGATCTGAAGCTCTCGATAAGCACATCTTAGATCTGAAATTCGTTTTCCAAGTTGAGTCATCGTTTTTCCAGAAATTGATGATCAATTCTCGGCCGTTCATCCTGTTCTGATGAACTTCGACTGATCGTCAAACCATCGATACAGTCGTGTGGAGAGGACGGAGGGGAGCGCATCTATATGGTTCGTTTCGCATTTTGGTGGCTAGATCATCGGAGAAAATTCGAATAGGGTTTCATTATGGTGGCAGCTGCTATGTTCATTTCTGTGTGGCGTGGTGGTCTTGGCCACGCGTGGGCCGCGAGTCCTGACTGGAGTCGAACGCGAGAGCGAGGTGTGGCGCAGTTGGCCGTTGGTGAAGTCGCGGCGACCAAATTTTGCTTTTATGCGATGCACTATAGCTCGCGTGTACCAGGGTTCAAACGAAATGTCTGGAAGAAGCTTTCTGGTGATGTGGCTTGTTATATTATTTTGTTTTGTTTTAAAAAAAAAATTAGTTCGTATAAACGTTTTAACATGAATAACTTTTGCATAGTCCATTTCACGCGCGGTTTGATCTCCTAGGATCGTATCGAAATTCCAGACACTTTGACGCTGGTTTGGATGAATTCTGAGACCGTTCAAATTCTGGGCTTAAATTGAATTTAAATTCGATTTAAATTCAAAGGTGAGTGTTTTAACACACTCACAACTTCTAAAATTTCTTATATTTGTTAAATTTAACTTATGATGTGATTAAAAATTTATTTGTGGCTATCTGGTATATTTTAAATCATCATCTCCGTTAATTTGAATTTATTTGAATTAAATCATTATTTAATTTATTATTGAATATAAATTGCCAGTTAAATATCTGTTATTGATTATCAGTTCTATATTGATATTTATTGATTGATTTGGATGATGATTGTAATGGATGCTGATTGTTGATATTGGATGAATGGATGTTTTATTTTATATCATTATAAACTGCAAGTTCACTATGGGTTGAAATGATACATACCCGAATGATTAATAGATTGAGGAAAAATCGTTATGGGTCGAAATAAAAGACTTGAGTGATTTTATGGATTTTAAATATTTTCGAGATTGCGGATTTAAATGATATATATCTATAAATATAAACTTTTAAATTGCGGATTGCAATGATAAATATCTGTATCACTTGACCCTAGGGTAGAGAATTACATATGGACACCAGATTGGTTAAATTGAAATGATTTTGAATCCTTAAATTTTTGCTTTGAATTAAATGATATTTTTGAAATAAAATTTGATTTACATAAATTGAATTTTTACCGAATCTTGAGTTTTATATAAAAAGATTGAATAGTTTTAAAGGAATGGTTAATGGAATAAAAATTGAAATGTATAGTGAAGTTGAAATACAAGTGATGTTTATCGAAATTGAGTGATTGAAATCGTTGAAGTATAACTTTGAAATATATTGAAATTTGAGTAATTAAATCGATGTTTCAACATGGATTTAAGCGATATTGAATTTAATATTTATTTAGAATTCTGAATCGAAAAATTTGAAATTGGGTTTTGGGACATTGAAAATGGTCTAAATGTATTGAAATGAAATGAATAGTTTAAATTGATATTAATTCCAAATTCATGTTTTAATATAAACTGTTTTAAAAAAAGAAAAAATATATATATTATTTCAAAATTTCTAATTATTAAGATTTCAAAGTATTAAACTATTTTAACCTGTATTAATTATATTAAATCATTTTAACCTATTTTAAACCATTTAATTTATTTAAACTAATTAACCTGTTTTAACTTATTTTAAATACAATTAATATATTTTAAAGCTATTTAATCTATTTTAATTATATTTAATCTATTTTAAATCTATATTAACTATTTATAACTATTTATAACTATTTAGACTATTTTCTTCTAAATTCCAAACTAAGTAAAATGGATGGGTTATATTCAAATTCTTGATTTTTAAGTGAATGTGGTTAAGCGACATTATGACTTAAGTTGGGATCTAAATAACATATTTGGTTTAATATGATATGAAATGAGAGTTTAGCCTATTTTGGAAATATGACTTTTGAAAGGAAATATAATTTCGAACTATGATTTCAATGTGATGTAATTTTGGAAGTAAGTAATGATTTCAAAAATGATACCATTTGAATTGAATATAATATTTTGATATCAATTATGAAATGATTTTGGAAATGTAAAAGAACCATCCGTGTGTAATAAGTGATTGGTTGTTAAAGAGACCAGGATCAGATATGGGCATACTCTCTATCGATACCGAAAACCACTTTGACAACTGTGTACGCGGTGGAGATTCCAGAATGAAGTAGGATGGTTGCGACGATCCTATAAGGTATATACGTTGACCTAACTCCCGAGAGTTAGCATAAGGTGGCTAAAACATGAGCAATCGACGGGCCAAGTGAGGTCATTCCTCCGATCGGGCACATTCCTTCGATACTATATTCTGATTTGCGATTTTGGTGGCCACCCTCGATTTTTGATTTGGGAGTGTGTTCCGAGGTGGGCGGTAGTAGCTGCTATGCGTTACCACCAGTCCGGAAGTGTAATTGGTATATCTACCCTGGCATTGCCTAGTTGTGCCGTGTCACCTACCCTAACGCGCCTTCTACGAGTTTGTTTTATGTCGTACCTATGGGGTATCCTCTGGCGGCACCAGTTTATGGGGAGTTACGGTACTATATAGAATATTGGCATTATAAAAATGTGTTAAGGTGGAAAATGTAACGCCTTAACGCTATTTTAATAGTTATCTTACTATAGGCATATTATAATAGCATATTGTACTACATAGTAGATAGTTTAACGGATCCTTAGGAGATGTGAATCCCGAACATCTCTTAAGTTACTGCACTCACGTTAGACACTGGATAAGAGATGTCAAACCCCGTAAACATCTCCGATGCCGTTTACACTCATATTTATTTACCGTTGATTTAACTTACATAAGATCTTTTAGTTCTGACTCGAGTGTTTTGTCTTTTCAATTCGCTCGGGTCAGCCTGAGCATTTCAGGATTTGAAGACCTTATTTCTGGAGGACGAATACGAAGATTTGTACTAATATTATTTACTAGATTTATTCCACTGCATTCATATTGTTCCGCTGCATTATTTGTTTATCTCCGCTATGTGTAACTCTGATTTGTATTGTATAAGTATAATCAAATGTTTTATATACAGCTTCGTGAACTGTTATTTGATTATTATATTTTGTTATTCCGCTGAGAGATTCTGTTTTTTTTTCTTTCTCTGCGTTTTCTTAGTCACCCCAATAACAATCCACCCTTCTGTATGGTTTGAGTCGGCATGCGTGTCTGCTTCAAACGTACAAAAATGCGGGATGTTACAGATTACCAATGATAAAGCAAAGTCATGATGCGATATGGGTAATGGTGGACTGTTTAACAAGGTCAGCACATTTCATACCTAGCAACATGACCTACTTAATGGATAAACCGAGTAGAATTTATCTAAAATAAATTGTATGACTATATAATATACCAATCACCGTTATTTCAGATAGAGACTTTCGATTCACTTCAAGGATTTGGAAAATTCTTCAAAAAGCATTAGGTACATCACTAAACCTGAGCATAACCTTTCATCCTCAAACGGATGGGTAGACTGAAAGGGTAAACCAAGTTATAGAAGATATGTTAAGATCTTGTGTAATGGAATTGAAAACCACATGGGAAACTCATTTACCATTAATAGAATTTACATATAACAATAGTTATCATGCGAGTATTGGTATGGCCTCATATGAAGCTTTGTATCAAAAACCTTGTCGGTCACCGATATGTTGGGCAGAAGTTGGAGATAGTGAACTTCACGGCACAGATTTAGTAAAAGAAACAACTAAGAAAATTTCAATCATAAGAGAAACGATTACAAGCTGTGCAATGTAGACAAAAGAGTGATGCAGATCATATAAGAAGGAATTTGGAATTCGAAGTGGGGGATCAAGTTTTTCTAAAGGTTTCTTCAGCATGAGGGGTAATGCGATTTGAAAAAAAAGGAAAAGTTATTGCCTAGATTTAGACCATTTCATATTATAGAGAGTTGGTAAGGTTGCATACTGACTCGATTTACCCGAGAAATTATCTAATTTTTACAATAATTTTCATATGTCAATGTTGTGAAAATATATTCTTAATCCATCTGATGTTACTGATTTAAGTGGCATTGAAGTTAAAAAGGGTAAAAAAATACATTGAAAGATCAATTTGAATTCTTGATAGAAAATCTAAGAAGTTGTGGATGAAGGAAATTCCCTTAGTAAAAGTACGGCGGAACCATCGTAACAAAGATGAAGCACCTTGGAAGGTTGATTCAGAAATCCATAGAGATTATCCAAAATTGTTTGAAACTTAAATTTCAAGAAAGAAATCTTTTTCTAAGGGGTTGTAAAGTAACGACCTGACTTGAATATTAGGTACGAGAAGTTTGTAAAAAAATTTATAATGATTGTATGTAAAGTTATGTCAAGGTATATCGGTGTGCGAAGAAGTAACTTTGTTTCCTTTTTATATTAACAAGTATAATGTGTTGATCCATTATTGAGCATCTAATGAAATCTTAAGTGTGTGTGTGTTCATATATTAAATACTTTTAAATACAAAACTAGTGGGGTGTGTGTGTGTGTATTTATATTTATGAACATATAGATTAGGTGTATAAAGTAATAAAGAAAATAATGTTCAGGTGTACAAAAATGACAAGTGGAAATTAGCTAATTCATTACCTAAGTTAGCACATGCATACATTTGTCATCTTAACAATTCGCTTTAGATGAAAGGAGTCAAGTGGCTTGAGATGGAAGGAGATAAGTGGCTTGAAATGGAAAGAGTTAAATGGCTTATGATGGAAGGAACTAAATGGCTTGAGGTAAAAGAAGTGGCTTTGTTGCAAATAAAATTATCAAGGGTTCTAAGTGAATATACTACACTTATAAACAAGGAGGTATTCTCTCCATTTTAAGAAAAAAGTAGCAAAAAACTTCTTTCTTAAATCACCTTATATCGCTTCTTTTCTCTTAGTTTTAAACAATTCTGATCTCAAAAATAAATTTAGCAAAGGCATGTAATACCAAGGAAAATAAGGAGGATCAAGAATATTGGATGAAAGACTACTTTCACATGACATTGGGATGAGAAGCTATTTAAGTTTATGTTTTCATGTCATTCCATTATGTGATAATAAAATTGTTTAGTATAGATAGTAGTAGTTCGGAATTGGTCGAACACCTCTTAGTAATTTGGCCATAACTTTAGAAAATCAAAATGGTTTTAGATTTATTTAATGTTTTGGAAAGCTAAATCAAAGATCTACAACTTTCGTATTTATTCCTTTTCCAAATTCGAATGATTTCATAACTGAAATCGAGTAGCAAAGGTGGTCATGTTATCAGGCCAAAATAAATATGATGACCATCCAAAAATATCTTATTGTATATTAACCATAATTTTTGACTGCATGAAACAGATTTTATTTAAATTCGTCTTGTTGGAAAGATATTTTAAATATCTATAATTTTTATGTTATACTTTTTAAATTTTGAATGTTTACTACTGCAAAAACCTATTGCAAATTGGCCTATGTTTTGGACATAATTTATAATTCAAATTCGACTCCTTTCAATGCAAACACCATAACTTTTGATTCATGTAATATTTTTGAGATCAATCAAATGATTTTGGAAGATAGTTTTGTTAGCTAAAACATTCATACTTAATACCTCCTAAATGATTTCCTAAGTTGAAAGTTTTATTTTTTCAAAAGAAAAGAGTTATCTATATTGGAAGATGATTACAAAATATAAAAGTGTTTCGAGAATTTGTTGATACTTGTGAAAGATATGTTATGGATCATTTCATCAATGATGGTTACCTTCGGATATGCGGTATAAGACAATTGATCTTGGGTGATGCACTATTACTCTATGGTACATGTTGATTGTGACGACCCATTATTTTTTAACATATAAAATCAATTATAAACGACGTCAAAATACACTTACAACTAATTTCAGATATCAAAAGCAGTGGACCATAGGTAGATAAAAGTTAAATAAATTCTAAAATGATAAATAAAATGAAAACCTCACATCAGAATTTAAACAACATTGTATACATATACATACATACATACTAGTTTGACAAATCAAATATTACCTGAATAAAGTACACTACATAGTTCATACAATTTATTACATAAATTATTAAACAACATCATTATAATTATAATGCAAGAGATATATCAATCTCATGTAGATATGACCCCTCAAAGAACCTTTGTTCCTTTCTTTGCTTTTACCTGCAAACCTAGAAATACACATATACTAGAGCAAAAGAAAAGGTTTTCAACTATGTCTAGACCGCGCCTAACCCTATACAGCCCAACCTAAGGGATCCATTGGCTATTGCAAAGGAAAAGATTGCCTACGTACCCCTTTTGAGGGACCTAGCCCACATACTTCAATTTTCTGCTCTTCTTCGGCATCCATATACTTGTTAGTATACTGCAACCATAACACCCATACAACTATTGCAACCATCACAAGCAATGCAGTCAACGCAATCGTTGCAACCATCGTAACTAATGCAACCAATGTAGATAATAAAAGCAGAAAATTGTATTCCTAATCATCCATCCCAACAAATCATCATATATGGTAAAATAATAATAATAGCACATAACCATCAATCATCAAATGTGTACTGATCCAATCAACATTAATGACACAACGTCCATTACCAAATAACCAGAATTAACTACACTTCAACTAGTAGTAGAAATAGTAAAATAACGCACACTCATCAAAATGCAATGTCATCGGTAAACATTAAACATATGTGATGATTACAACTAACGATCAATTATACATTTGGTAACCATCGAATAATATATTTACATTCAATGTTCTCTTAAATCATTTTTTTATTTTTTATTGTAAATTCACCTTTATTTATTTATACCTTTTCATATTGCGCTATGGAAACATCAATCCGTCGACTGCTATATGATGGAGCGGTCGACCACTTAATGTCGACACCTCCAGTAAGAGAAGTCGACCGGTCGTCACCTCCAGTAAGAGCAGTCGACCGGTCGTCACTGTTTAGTTAGGGAAATTCGTTGTTTTTCCTCGTTAATTATTACTTAATCACATTCGTTCCTAAATTTCCATTACAATAACCTACAATTTCATCTTATAGCAATTATAGTGTACCTAAGTTTGCAATTATTAAAACTTCCTATTCAAATTCAATATATAGATTTACAGTTAAAACGGTTTAACCTAGGATTACTATTAACGTCGCAGGTTATGTCAATTCTTTGGTTTATCGATTTATATTAACAGATCTAGGGCAGAAAAGTGGATTAAACTAAATCAATTCCTATTTAACAGGCTTACATCAATTTACATTTATTATTCAATTTCAGATCTAAACAACAGAATTCTTGGTTTAATCTTTAACAATCTAAATCAAATGGGGTATAATAAAATTTACTCTATATAAATGTTCTTATTAAAATATACTCATTCACCTCAAATCCAAGTTATCTCTTTCGAATCGTGTTTTGGATCTACTCCATTTGCTAGCTCTTTTCTTAATTTAATTTCTTTAATCCATTTATTTTTAATTTTTTAATTTTTGAAGAAATTTGTGATTTGAGGAAGACATTTGAATTTGACAGAGTCTGGATGTTTTGACTAATATTTTATGAATTAGGGTTTTCATTAGTTGTGTATTCATAGGGGTTTAGACCAATATAGACCATTGATCGACCTTTGAAAAATATTTATTTAAATCCTAATCGCTAATCATATACTTCATTTTAAGAAAAATATAAAATCAAATATGGATCGTTGGCCACTCAAAACCATAGCTGATATAACTTGACTTGTCTACCGCTATTGATTGAGCGGCCGACCGGTCCCAATTAATCTGTCGACTAGTAGCTTTCCTTATTTATTAATATTTATTTCCTATTTTGTTTATTTAGTTAATTTCAATTGTGAATTTTTAAACATTTATAAGTTTCCCATATTATCTCCTATTTCAAAATGTTATATATGAAAATTGTCCACAAAATCACTACGAATGCAAAAGTACAAGTTTCGTAGTCAAATTTGGACATTTACAAAAATTCCATTTTATCCCTTCCAATATTTAAATTTAATTCTAAATTTCACTTAAATTTTCAGCGTGTTACATGTTATCTAGTTTGAGTAGCTCAAAAGTGAATACAAATGGGCAAGAGATGTGTTCAATTGGTAAGCGTTGGTTATTAGCATTACCCTTCTTAGTAAAGGGATATATGGTACGACTTGGTAGGACACGTTTCCATAATATCATTTTTATGTTACTTGATCTATACATATATTTTCTATGGATTTAACAGTAAATATTTAGAAAATTTTATCATGATACTTAGTAATATCTACGAAGTATTTAGTACCGCTTTAAAAATGATTTCGGTTTAATCCTGAAAGTATGATTTGTATACAAAGGGTATATGTATATATTATTTTTTTCAAATGATTTGAAATAAAACCTGGTGTTTAGTTCTAAATGTTTTCTTTAAAGAAATTTGATATAAAATAAAGAGTAGTTTCGGAAATATAGATTTTGACATGAATTTTCTATAGAAAGGATTAGTTTGTATGCTACGTAGGGTGCCCGGGCGATAGTGGCATAGCATAAGAAACCTTTTCTTGTTTTTTCTTTATATTAAGTGTGTTAATAAGTGAAAACTGGATATGTTGTTTTATTGACGCATGAATATGCATTAGGACATTGTGGTATGTTCATCTTGTTATGATATGATTGTTTGATAGTTTTCATTTATTAGAATGAAGTGGAATCTTTTAGTAATGTTGGATAGTCGGAAACTTTCTAATCATTATAGAACTTGAAGCTAAGAGTTTTAAAAATATAAAGATGAGTTTATGTATAACACTTGAATTTAGAAGATAGCAAAAGTTAAAACAATATTTAAATTGGTTTGAACATATATGTTAAGTAAATCATTCGATATTATTAGGCCAACTAATAAACGCCTTTATCCTAGGGTTGTCTAAAGAATGTAGACTCTAGCCTTGAGTTTGGATACTAGTGTCCTACTACTCCTAGCTATTTACCTAACTCGACTGTTAAAGAAGTCTAAAAGCTTGACTCGATTATAAGACCCAGATTTATTTTGTACCTTTGTCAAAATTTTGGAAAGTAAAATGAATTCGATATTTTGTGTATACTCTTAGAATGTAATAGAGTACTCTACGAGTAATAAAGTGAAGTGAGTTTTTAGTGAAATGTTTTATTTATAAAGTTACGTCTTTGTAAAATGTTTATAAACTCGAAGTTATGTTTTTATGATGATTCATAAATGGTTTAGTATTGAATAAGATATATTATTTGGATAAATGAATGTGATTAGAAAGAAATTCATATAGTTAAGAAACTAATAGGATAATATACGTAAGTTATACATAGATCATTTTATCCACATGATTGTTCTTGATCCAATATTTGAGTACATCGTTTCTAGATGATCTACACTAGTCCGAACAAGGATTTCTCACTCGATTCTTGATGGCGAAAACTTGATAAGAATTTTTGATATGATTCCAAAGTTTTCTATCATAATATATAGCTATGTAAGGAAGATAGAAGTTTCTAACCAAGTAACCTAATCTGAGCCTGCACTAGAAAGGTCAATTGATCTATACTAGTTTGGAAGTGAGATTTATGTGATCGAGGAAGTGATTAGATCGGATATTGCATATGGATAATCCATGTACATCGTATGGGCCTAAGTATATGCATATTATGTTTTGTTGGCTTATAGGGAGTTTAGAGAATGACTCTTCGATTTGTTCTGAGATGGCATGAATAACCTACTAAGTAATAACCCGAGACGGTTGAGCGTAAGGTACTGTTTACCGTCCTTGGGTGATGAGAAGGTTTTGAACCTTGGAAAAATGCGAGCTTTGTTTGCTAGTGTTTTCATAATTTTAAGTATTGGATTGTGCTTGTTTCCTTGTGTGTGTCAGTCGTGGTGAAATTTCGAAGATGAAATGTTTTAAGTACGGAAGAATGTAACAACTCGAAATTTCAAAAACTTCGTATTTAAATATATGAAATTTAAATATTTGAATCTTGGATTTATTGTGATTAAATCAATTTAATAACCTTGGTACCCTCCTTTTAATTAATAACTAATGATGGTAAAATTGGTTTTGAAAATGTTTACAAAAATAAATACTTCGAAGAAATATCGATAATGTAACCGTAAATCATTTTATCGATAAATGACTTTTTATACGATATAAGCTGTTCAAACTCTTTTATACTTATTTAATTAAAAATAAATACACTAGTAACTAAGTAAGGGACTTTGTTTCATAAAGAAGTTAATTATTTCTAGAAGCTTCTAGAAGGATACAAGGGGGAGTGATTTAGGGAGTGATTTAAGGAGGGATTAAGGATGAAAGAAGGAGGACTTTCTCAATGACACATGGGGGGAGCATGGGCTTTGGCTGGCCTCTAACGGGTGAGAGAGTGAATATGACCTCTTGCCAAACTCTATAAATACACCCCTTTAGTTCCACTAAATGGTTTCTCATTTATTCATAAAAAGCTATGTTCTTTACTCGCATTCTCTTCTTAACTTTTTAAAAACAAAGTAACTCAACCCCAAACCTTATGAAACTCTAGTATAAGGCTTATAATAACATTGCAATAAGTATTAGCAACTTGAATCTTGAAGGAGAGGAGCACACAAGTCTAAAAGGCCCAAGGCCTTGAGCACCTAAGGCAATTTCTTGCTTATGGCCATGAGCGTTCAAGGGGTGTGAGGAGTTTTGGTGGTTGTTTGGTTAAGGTAGGAAGTGGTTGCAAAGGTTGAGGCATGAGCTTGGTTATGTACTTATAGAAGGGTGAGCTAACTCACCAATTAGAAAGTATATGAAGTGTATAATGCTTATTTATATTATAGTATTTTTTCGAAAATATATTATTGCTTATTCTCATGTAATTCTTGCTTTAAAAAGAAAACGACATATGTAATTTTTGTGTTTGGACTTGTATGACTTTCTATGACTTATTACGTAGCCTTGTAACAAATCAAATAGGGTTTGGTTTGACTTTGATTTGAATTGGACTAGATTTGGAAGTGGTTTTATAGCGATAGTCACTATAAACACACTTCAAAAATGCCTTGTGTTCAGTATTTTCTATAAAAATTGTAGAGAGTTCCATAGGCGTCATGATTGTGTTATATTATGTGTGTATTAGCTACTGTAAAATGATTCGATGATAAAAAGATTATATTCATATCGAAAAATGGCAAAACGTTTAAGGATTCAAAAATGCCCAAGTTCATACTATTTTATAACAGTCATCCGTAGCAATTTTAAAACAGTCTTTGCCTCTATGCCTCTTTTACAGCATTTTGGAAATGCTTTCTTTTCTGTTTGAGACTTTATTTGCTTTGAAATGTCTTTTTTTAAGTATTTCACTTCAATATTTTTTGAGATATTTTCTAACTTATATTAAAATATTATAAATGTAGTTTGGAATTTTTATGGATTTCTAATAATTAATTATAAATTATTAAAGTAGAACTTTTATTTTTATAAATAAGAAAACATGCTTTTTCGATTTTTAAATAAATTATAAAATAAGTAATTTTAAGTAATATTTTAAATAAATGTTAAACCATATTTTAAAGTATTTTTAATTATATATATTATAGAAAATTAAATAATTATTTTATCAAGTATTTAAAAGCTTTTGTAATATAATAACATTTAAATTGCTTTTAGAATTTTATTAAATATCTTAGCTTTATAAATAAATTAGTATACATATAGATACAAATATATATATATATATCATTTAAAGAGATTTTTGGTAAAAATATAAGTTTTGGAAAAGTAAGTAAGTCTTTCACAAAAGAATAAAGGCGGTTTTGGATTATAACACTTATGTTATAATAAATGGTTTTGTAAAGTTAATTTAAAGATATATTACCCTATTTAATAAGTGTAGATATCCATGGATCTTTAGTTGAATGTTTTTAAAGATAATGACAAGTATAAATTGGTTTTGGGTTTGTTGTGACAAAATGTTAATAACATTTGTCTTTAACCCTTTTTTATTATACTTAGTAAAGTAATTAGGTGTTAAAAAATAATTTTTTAAGATAATTATATGTGAAATGGTTTTGGGTTTATAACATTGATGTTTTAACGACTTTTTTTAACCCATTAAAGTATACTTTTGCAAATGTGAAATCTTGTTCGGGATTTGTGAATATTCTTATATCATTTGGAATAAAAATATGTATACATTTCTAAGTATTAAAAAGAATATAAATGAATAGTAAAAGAGTATAAATAAATAGTAAAAGAGTAGAAATGAATAGTGAAAGAGTAGAAATTAATAGTGAAATAGTAGTATACATGTATATATCTTTTGTAAAGGTATTTTAAATATATGTACAAGTATTTACAATGGATTTTAATTAGTAAAAGGATTAATTAAATAAAAAGGGATTTGAAGCCACTTATGTGACTTAATCGTGCTTTGTATATTAACCGTTCTTTGTGTGACCTGATCGTGCTTTGTGTGGTTGCTTGTTTATGGAAAGTATTTATTCCTATACTTAGCACTAATAGCCGACAAAGTATATTTACTCCATATGTGAGAGTTAAGACTGATGTTCTAGTAGGGTTTAGAAGCACTAGTGCTTTAATCTAAAGGCGTCGCCCATGACCGAGGGAGAGTGTAAATTGTGAAAGCTAGAAACGTGATAAGTATACGAGACTTGGTTTCCATTTATGATCGTCTATAATCTAAAGGCTTCGCTCATGACCGAGGGAGAGTATAAATTGAGAAAGTTAGAAACGTGATAAGTATACGAGACTTGGTTTCCTTTTATGATCGTCTATTTTGCACTTGACAGTCGACCAATCGACTTTCGAAATTGACCAAATTAACTTAAGAAGTATCTAAAAGCTTCACGATTTCATACGATTTGAGATCCCCTAGGGTAGAGCATTGGTAAGAAACGTCTCTAGCTTTATGAACTTATATATACAAGATCCCCCAGGGACGACTCCTCTTTATGTAGTTCGCTTACTTCTAAAAGAACCGAAATTGATTTAACCAGAAATTTATCGATTTAATTTGGAAGAGTCCGGAATCGCTAAGTGTTTTACTTACTGAATACCACTTCAAATCTGATATATAGGTTCTTTGTATTGGAAGCGGTTGTGAAGTGGAATGTTATAGAGTTGAACTGTCTATCCAAAGGTTAAGTCTAAGAGAGAGGTCAGCATTAGCATTTATCGAACGACTTATGCCGGTATCCTTGTAGAGATTCACTGACTATTTGAGATGCCGAAATCCAAAGAGAGGTTCGATATCTATTCTAGTGATGAAGGCTCGTATGAGAGATGCCGAATGTGACCTCAACAATAAACATGGCTAAAGACAGAGTAGGCGGCACAGCATGGGGTTTAGCTAACCCACGACGAGGTATATCAACTTCATATCTAGAGTATGCTTGTAACATCCCTATTTGAAGTTAAAACAAATCAAATTCATTAAAATGTATTTTTGGTAATTTAATTTGGATATTTGAATTTTTTAATAATAAACAGACAAAGTTGATTTAAAATTCAAATTTAAGATTAGAATTGTGTTTTGCGATCCAAAAGTCATTGAAAATTTATGTTAGTGAAATAAATGACATTTGGGAATTTTGGAATTATTCTAAGAAATAAAAAATTTATTTTAAAAATTGTTTAAAGCGAAAGATGATATTTTGAGGATTGAAAAATTATTTCGAAAAAGGTTAATATTGTGAAACTTTCTTAATGACTTAGATAAATTTTTAAAGCAATAAAACACTTTAATTTGAATTTAAATTAAATGATAGTTTTTGCAAGCTGAATTGAAAATGAATTCAAACTTTATGATGGGCCTTTAAACCAAAGCCCGTACATTATTAATCCTTATCTTTATTTGCTAATGCTTATCTACTCCACTCCTTTTCTCTACAATAACCCATTCCCTCTTTTTATTAGTTCTTCCCAACCCAAGCCCGTTCTCTTTCTTTCCAATCCCATTTTCTAGCTCTAAATCCCCAATTGGAAAAAAATCGAAAAAGAAAAGGGAAAAACGCTCACGAGATGGTCATGACGACGACGTTCACTGGCTATTAAAAAGGAAGTTCGCACGAGTGTGAGGAGTGTTGGCACAAAGATCGACATGACTTCGGTGGTTGGAGGAAGCACGGTTGCGTGTGGGGCTAGCAGCGTCTGGATGAAGGTGCATTCATGGTTGGCGATGTGTGGTGGTTAAAGGTAGAGGCAGCGACGATGAGGAAGGTGGACTGTGCATAGCTGTTGATGGATGGTGTGTGGGTTGTAAAGTGCGATTAAATCATGGTTGCCTATGATGGCTGTCCAATGGGGATGACGTGCAAGCTCTAGTGGGTGATGACGTGAGTAATGGCAAGGGTAGGGGCATTTTTTGTTGTGCATAGGCTTCAGAAGTTGGACGTTGAACTTGAAGTAGAAGCGAAGGCCGAATGATTGGTTTTCCACTCTTTGATTTAGTGAGTTATTCTATTTAACTGACAAATCTATATCAAAAATAATTATAATCTTTTGTGCATCTCTTACTTTAGTTATGAATTGCGTTAACCTTTGGTAGTGATTGAATGATATGATTGAAATACAATTGCATGTTGTAGTTTCAATTGCTTTGGTGTTTGAATTAGTTGAATTGTGTGTTTGAAATATTGGATTTGAATCGATAATTGATTATGAATGGCATGAATGTCGAAAACCATCAAAATGCATTTGATTTTTGTAACTAGATTATATGATAGTTGTGCATTGTTTGTGTAACCGAAGTTGTCAGAAAGCAATTTGGATCACTAAATAATTTCATATAATGGAATGATATTTTATAGAGCGATGTGGGCTCTAGAAGTTGCATTCTTGATGGGTTTATTGTTTGAATTTTTTAAATGTTTTTAAAAGACTTTTAAAATAAGATCTTATTTATATTGATCCTTATTTGAATTTAGTTTATATAATATATAGTTAAACTATATTATATTCTTAACTTATTTCTTATTTCAAAATTTCTATTCAAAGCTTTTAAAATGATTAATATTTATTCATACAAGCTTTCTAAATTTACTATTGTAAGTATATTATAGTTTTAGAAATGTTTTAGAGGCAAAAGATAAGATATGGTATTATTTTATAAAAGCTATTATGAAAGTAATAATTTCAATTTCAAGTGATTTTAGTTGTAAAAGCTGTTTAAATAATTTGAAAGAGTTCAAAAGCCTTTGAATACAAAACTCTCTCGAGAAATAATTACAAGGTTTGAAAATGATTTTTGGAAAATTAATTAATATTTCTTAGAAATATTGTTTAAGATTATACATACATACATATATACATATATATATATATACATATACATATATATATATATATGACTTCAAGCCTAGTACAAGAAATATATAGAGGAATATTGATTTAGCCTTTGTAAATAAACAACTCTTCTTTAAAATAAATTTAAGGATTTAAAAGTGATTTTGGGAAATAATATCTTTGTGTGTGTATATATACATATATCTAATTAATTTAGAAATATTTTATTTTATTTATTATGGATTTGGGATTTTATAGGGATTTTGTGCGTTTCTAGGAAATGAGGAATTTTAATAAGCTGTTGAATTGTACAAATTAGTATGGGACTTTATGTACAATTCTTTCGCTTATTTTTATAACTTGTTGAATAGGGTATATTTAGTGGAATTTACTTGCTTTTAGTAAGTACTTGAATATCACTAGGTGGTATGGGACAATTAGTGAAATTTTAGTAATTACTAAAGTGACAGCAATTAACAACATTTTAGAGTTGTACTATCTTAGGTGGTTTGGCTATATGGGCTGATAAAAATATAACTTTTGACCTTGACGATCATGGTGATCATTTGATTTTGACGATCCGGTTGATCGTTCATGATCCTGGTAACTTACTAGATGGTTCCAAGATGCTATCTTCTTCTAGAGATCAGTTGATGGTCTCTATAGGCTTTTGTGGGTGGCTAGATACCACCATATGCATTTAATAGCTTAATAGTGGCTACATTCATGATTTTGTGCTTATGCATTTAGTAGTAGCTTACTAGTGACTACATTCGTGATTTCGTGTTGCCTAAGAAGAGATAGCAATTATTAGTAGCTTTCTAGTAGCTGCATTCTGTTTTTGTAATTTGTCCAGGAGTGGACTGTACCTCCATGTATTGTCCAAGAGGGGACCATACCTTTGTGTTGTCCACAAAGAGGACAATACCTTTGATTTAGTGATATGCTTATATAGATTTAAGTTTGTTCCGTTGAGTTGAAATGGATATGTGTAAATCACCATATTTGCATATGACACTATATTACAGACTTTGGTGTTTTATGAAATGGTGATTATTTTATTACATGTATTTTTGGACTGATTTGATTGGCATATTTTGTATGACTTAGTAATTATGTCTAGTCACATATTATTGTGATATATTATTCTCACATCTTTAAATTAAATATAGTCTGACCCATTTATTTTCATAATATTCGAGTCAGGCTGAGACCCTACAGGTACTAGGACTTGCTGACCTTGGATATGTGTGCTAGCATAGGAAAAACTACTTTTGATAATTTGAGTTTACCTCATGTGTATGTGTGTAGATATATTTTGTATGAGATGCTATGTATATATTAGATATTTGGGTCCAGCATTATAATTTTGTAGACTCATACTTTTGTAGTTGTATATGATATATATTATTCTACCATGATCTGTGATTCTATGACTAATATTGTATATTATTCTGATTTATTTTAACGTATGTGTTTACTTCTTTGTGTCAAGACTGTACATGTCAATTATTCAGTTTAGGTCCTCAACATTTTAGTAAGAATGACGTGCCAGTGTTAGCCCATGGTAATTGTCACATCATTTCACTCTTAACAAATCTCATTCTCTGTATTACTAGATGGTATTACTTAGTAATGCTCTTTAGTAATAAAGGTGTAGAGGCAGGGTGTTACAATGCTTATCGATATTGCATGCGGGAGTTGATGATACTTCATTCCACGTGGTTCATACCAATATTTGTGCATGGGCCAGTTGTGTTTACCTTATGGTGTATTTTATCTAGAGATGTATGACAATCGAAAGGTGGTTTCTAATTCTTGTATGTGGAAATCTACTTCAGTTTACCTGAGCCGTCTCCATAGAAAATCCATTATGCGAATGTACTTTAGCAATATTGATGTACTTCTAATGTTGTTGTATTCTGAGATGCAAGCAATACAGCTATTTTCTAATTTATGTTCTACACCATATATATTATCTATTATATCACCTTAAGTACTTATTAGATGGGTTGTTCATTTGAGGGGATAACCGTTACCAGTTATCCCGTGCGGTCTTAAAAGTACAATGATATGTTGATTGCATATTTCTTGAATTTATCACACCAGACTTATATCTGACTCATGGTTTTATGTTTCCTTATTTCCATAGGTGCTCTTTCAAGAAGTCTAAGAAAGGAAGGTTTTCATTGGTATCCTTTGGAGCTCAAGAAGATGAGCTAGATGCTTTCACCTACTATAGAATTCTTATTCCCACTACATTACTATTATGTATATATTAGCATTTGTGATGACAGGTTGTTATAACTGTCCAGGCTGACGATAGTACTTAGGATTATAACTCTAAAATGCAATGTATCTTAGAATGATAGTCTGTACTGTCTTTTGATATTATATGTTATCGTTCTGCTGGTGAGATTCTAATGTTTGTTCTCTTCTTTCTTGTTCTATTTCTTTTTCCTTTTAATTTTTACCCTAACAATTTGTGTTTTCGACACTTGAGTGCTCGACATATGAATACTGTGGATGTATTAGTTTCAACATTTGGTGATCGTAAAGGCATACTATTACATATATGTATTTGAAGAATACAAATTATGCATATATGTATATATTTTCAATTAAAATTCATTTTATAATTGTTTATACATACATATATGTGTATATGTTTATTTATTTGCTAATTGTAATTTATTACATGAATATTTTAATTTTGGAGTTTGGAATTTAAAATTAAATTAGAATCTAATCTTTAAGTTTCATATTAGTAAATGGAAACTTTATTGCTTTATAATATATTGCACTTGCGTTTTTTCACTGGAGTATATTTGGACATATTAACAAATATGTCAAGTGTAATTTTAGGTATAAATGCCATTTAATATGTCAATCAGTCTAATCAAAAAGGGAGATGAATGAAAGGTTTCTCTCTCTACTTTTATAGCCTCACCTTCCTTTAGTGAATTATATTTGTTCAGAGAAGGAAATAAAAAGTTTCCTTCCCTAAAATTTTACATGTTTAGGTACATATATATACTGCTTATATTCTACACTTACACTTCAAACATATGAATGTATTTGATATATTCATTATAATGCATACAATAAAATTTAAACTTCCTTTTTAAAAAAATTAATAAAGTATGATTATATTTAAAACTTCATTGGATTTAACCTAATAATCTTTTAGACTTTGTAGGCCCAATGGATAAAAAGTAGGAATTATTTTTTAAATATATTTATTTCACCATTTCCGACTGACCCGGTTCGTTTACTTGCATAGTTCTTGAAACAATAACATGAAAAAATTATTCTTTGGTAAGTATATTTTATATTTTTATTTATCTACCCTAATTCAGTTCATTTGAATATTTTAATTGATATACATTTTATCGATTTTATTAATTGCATAAATTTATCGATGCAGATTATTTTAACTTAATATAGTAAATGTTCCTCCAATATTAGAAAGGTTAAATGTCACCATTTCATTTGTCTAATAAGGTTCCTGGTAGAATTTTATGTTTCTCAAAACCCTAAGATGAAACATAGAAGTCTTTCGACTTCTCTAGTGGGTGTAGGGACTCATATACCTTAGAATTTTGACAATGAGAAAAGCTTAATAAATCATAGGCATGCATACAATAGATAACTCCTTATCAGTTGTATCATATACAACTTCTAACCTTATGGTCTTTGCCCTTATCTCATCTTTATATACATGTATCTTACCTCGTCTGTTCCATATATTAATAGTCCTATGCATAACATCCCTAGCTTAAGGAAACCTCAACAACTAAGTATTATGCAAGTAATATATTAATATACAAAAGGTAGACAACAACATTTAAAGATTCATAATCTTTAATATATTTAATTGAGTGATATCAACTTATGGAATAATGTATTTCTTATGAAATATCATCATGATTTAAATGTCAAACACATCTGAAATCATGGTATATGCATTACATGCATGCGTTTATTACTTAAACCTAATTGGTTTCCTACCGTTCCACATATTATGATACATTTATATTATACAAGTTTAATTATTGTATAAAATTTATAATTTAATTAACTTGCATAATAATCTTATGTGTATTATTATATTATTTTTATTAATTAAATCTTATTTAATTAATTAAATCAATCAATTAATTAATATCTTAATTATTTAATTTTATTCATTTTAAACATTTTAAATTGAATATATGCATATAATTTATAATTATACACATATGTCTTATATATATGTATTATATAATTTTTTTTAAACATTTAATTAATTTAATTAACTATAGTTATTTTGAAAATTATATCAATATATTACCTAACATTTTAAGGTAATTATATGCATACATATGTATACATACATACATACATATATATATATATCAATATATATGTTATTTAATATAATTAATTAACTTTTAATTAGTTAATCTAATTAATTATTAATGATTTTAAAAAATAATGACTATATTTTCAAACCAATTTCAATAATTATTTTATAAAATATTATTTATTTTAAATTTAACCTTATAAATATAGAAAGTAATTTTTATTTATTTTAAATTTTATTTCAGTTTCAAACACATTTTGAAAATTAGGCCAAGACCCAAAATCAGTTTAGGCCTTAATAATGGGGATAACCTTTGTGCTTACCTCAACATTTTGGGCTAGGTCAGTAGCCAGGTAGGGCAAAGTACTTGATTAACCCAAACTCAATCTTAGACACTACTTTTTTAGACACCCTACTAAATGGGTATGCTTAATAAGTTGGCCCTGATACTGCTAATTTAAACCACATAAGCTATTGGGCTTTGATCCCATCGTTGGATTTGGGCTAGTACATAGCAAGATAAATGGATGAATTTAAAAAAAATCCATTTTGGATCTTTTTAGGCATATGAAGTCAAAATTAATTTAGATCTAGTCTAAATTAATTTAAATAAAATCATTATACAAGAAATAATGATTTAGAAGAAGAAGTGCAACATTCATTGGAACAACATGGAGGATGAAGAGGAAGAATTTATGGATCCCGAGGAAGAAGAAGTGCAAGGTTTAGAAGAAGAATAAATTATACAAGAAATGCCAGCTGGACTGAGGCATGTGCCATGGAGCCAGCCCTGGTTATCGTATGAAGTGGATCACAGATTGAGGATGGAAACGAAGTCGATAACGAACAAGATGATAGTGATGACGATGGAGACGTCTTGTTTGATTTTGGATATGGAAGTGAACCGTCAGTGTCAGACTCAGATGAGTGATTATGATGTGAGATCAGAAGATTTGGAAACACCTATCCATATTAATATTATGTAGTAGCATATATATATATGTATGGCTTGTAATATAGTTATGTTTGTATCAGTACTATGGAAACCCATGTAGGTTTAGAAGGACTTAAGAATAGTTTAAGTACATGAGGAGAAATGATGTGTGTAAAATAAGGATGAATGTAAAATATTAAGAATGTATCATATAAATATGTCCTTTGTTTTTGACTGGTCAAATGTAAATAGACAAGTCACTTAAGAAATTTTTATAAGAATAAAACTATATCTTTATGAAATGTTTAAAATCTTAAACCAAGGTTTTCTAAATATTTTGAAAAGGATAAAAAGTATATGCAATTTATGCAAATTATTTCATAACACAAATTTGGCCTAAAGATTGGAATATAGGATTTTGATATCCAAAAAGAATTTATCACTCGATACTTTAAGGCAAACATCGATGAGGATTTATAGTCGGATCCTTACATTTTCTATCACAGATGATAGGTATGCAAGAAAAAAAGAAGTTTCAAGGATATAATCTGTATACATTATATAGGTGTAAGTTTAATAAAATATTTTGGGCAAACACCTTTGGGTTTTGCGTTGTAATTTCGGGGAGGAAATTCTTTTTTAAGGAGGGGAGTTGGCAATGACCCATAAATTTATCACTTTGATAAATTATATTTATTTTAAATATTCAAATATAAGCTTTTTAAATATTCAAATAATGATGGTAATCTTATTTTGAATAAGTGTTTACAAAAGTATATACTTTGGAAAATTATCGTTAAAATGACCGAAAACCATTTTATCAATAAACAACTCTATGATTATCAAAATCACGCATGGAGCTTGACAAATACACTTATCTATCCATTTAAATAGGAATATGAAATAAAATTATTTATTTTATTTTTGGGAATAAAATGTATTTATGACATCATTAATAATGGCATCATATTTAATAATGGATTTATGAATTTAAATTGAGATTTAATGATTTAATAAATATTATAATTATTCAAACAATTTTTTTAAAATTATAATAATTCATTTTAATTAGTTATATAGTGATAGTAAATCATTTATAATAATTTTATAAAGATGTATTCTTGATTTGAAAATATAAGAAAACTTGTATCGCTTTATCGATATAACATCACTTTTTGTAAACAATTGTTTAATATTAATTTATAAGGTTTTATAATTCAAATGTGATCATTTTAATTAGTTAAAAATGATAAGAAATTAGTTTCCAAATTTTGTTTACATTTATATGTAATTGAATTAATAGAAAATGTGACCAGGACTCGGCTTTTCCGATTTTCAACGGTTTAACGTATAGAAGTTGTACAACATTGTTTATATGATTGAACATATATCTAACATATACATGCACACCCTAAAATATACATAAACACATATATGCATACAAATATACTTACCATTTATACTAGAATTTACATGTAGTAAAAGGTAAAATATCAAGGATATTTTCTACCCTAAAAAAGAAAACATCAACTCACTTACACACCATCATCATCATGCACATGGAAGCATAAAGGGGTGGCAGTACTGTGCATCTATAGGTAATGGAGGGGGTATGGGCAAGGGAATTTTGGTCCTTACCCATTTGGATATTTATTTCCAAAGTTTTCCTGTAAATAACCACCATTCTCTTCATAATTTTGCACACTATTCTACTTCATCTTCTTCTTTATTCTCAATCTTTCCAATGTCTTCCTACCTTAAGGAAATTATGAAGAAAAATTAGCAAAAGGAAAATAAATTTATTTAAGTATATATACATTTGCAATCCACTTCAAAACCAAGGCTAATCACTCCATTCCTCCCTCAAAACCCACGTCCACCACCTTCCACCACCAAGGCCGAGCCTACTTCCATTTGCAAGCATAAATCGAGCCCATTCAAAGGTCAAAGGCTTTATTCCGTAGACTTTGATTCGATCATAGCGAAGCTATGGTGAATTTTCGTGAAGTTAGAAACTAATGAAGGCGAGAAACTCTATATATATATAATGATGTGATATTGTTGCTATAGATATTAACTATGCTTTGATAATTAAGTATCGATTGTTTTAATATAGTGTCTAATTTTGTAAACAGGTCATGCTAAATACACATTGATATTACACAAGGAAATCATTTTTTGAATCAAGTTATAAAAGTGATATGGGATCATTAAACCCTTTTGAAATGATTAAAATGGGTTTATAAATGTTCTATAAACATTACAATACAATTTGGTGAATTTTTGACAAGTTATGAAAATTGAGTCAAAAATAGGCGCGTCGCGTAATGGTAGTTCACGATTTCGCACCATAGAAAGTTAAATCCATTGATATGATAGATTCGGAGCTGGAATTCTTTATAATAAGAATATTCTAGACTCTTATAATCATAATTTTCAGAAAAAAAGGATCAAGATTTTGTCTAGTAGATTTTGAAATATGAGCAAATCAAGTTTTCAAAATAGTCACAGTTTAGAAGTTCCGAAACCAAAGCGATATATTCTTCAAAATTGATATTTTTATTCTTTAAAAATGTTTTAAAAGAGATTCGAGTTGTAAAAAAAGATTTCTAAATGATAGAAAAGTTGTTTTGATCTAATAAACCTTAAAAGCACTATTCACAGCACTTTTTGTAGCACTTTTAATAACTTTTGAAATATGGCTTTAAACTTAATTATTCTTTCCCAAATCTTTTATAAATGTTTTCAAATAAATAAAAAAGTATTTTAAAGATAATTTGAAGGTTTTATAATTTATTTAAAAAGTTTAAATAAATTATATAAATAAAAAACTATTATAATTAAGTGCTTTAATCTTGGCTCTAAAAGCCGATGAGTAGACTGGATTTTTTCTATTTGTAAGATCCAAATGGGAGGCGCTTAAGCTAAGGATATGTTTAGGAGAAACAAGTGCCCTGGCTCACCTAGACTCTTTCCTGTGTGAGTAATAGATAAGGTCGAAATGTCAAAAATGATGCAAGTATAAAAGATAAAAGTTTTGCAAATTTAATACAACTTGGATTGTATAGAAATAATATTCTTATACTTGGTATTAAATTCCAAGGAGAGAATCTGTACTATCCGTGTGAATTTAAAAGGTGATTTCACCGCTATTCAACTGATAGTAAAGGTTGAATGCGAAAATTGATGTTGAGTAGAATTAGTATAATTTCAATGGATCAGTTTTACTTGAATACTAACTACTTTGGATTTACCATCTCAGATAACATGGATATGTATTGGAAATAAGAAATCTGTTGTTGAGATTTAAATAAATAGTTTGTAATTATTTTAATTCCTATGCATCCTTTTACTTAAAATTAATTATTTTGGGTTTACAGTAAACGATGTTTTAAATAACATTTGTTTTTGACCCATTTAAAAGTTATGATTTAGAAATCTTTATTAATATTTAAATAAATGATTTAGAGATATTTTTCTAAGTAAAGGATGAAATGATTTGGAATTATTCTAAGATTTAAAAAGGTTTTAATTAAACAAAGATTTGATAAATGTGGTTTAATGATTCCGTATATACTGAAAAGGATGGTTTTAAAGATATATATCTCTAGAAGATATTTTTGATAAAGAAAAAGGAAATGATCAAACGATAAACACCTATTTACTTGACATCTTTTTTATCGATGATTGGTTCGAAGGAACCGAGGTCAGATTTGGGTGATTCTTATCCGAAAACCTCTTCGAACCAATTTACGAGTATGAAAGTGAAGATATGTTGAGGACAATGAAGTTGAAGGCGTGGATCTTCATAATGGAAGGACTGCTTATTGATAATTTCGAAGTAGCTCCCGATATAAATAACAGTGGTTCCTTCATTTTGGGATCTTCGTATGCAAGGACTACTCATTACTAATCCTAGGTGTAATTCTCGGTAGGATATGGTAGAAGAGTGCCTTTGGTTTGTCTTGTTCCTGGACAGCTTATATGGATAGATGTTTGACATTGCATTTCTAAGATTAGAGTGCATTGATCTCTACAACGTATATCTGTTGGTGGTGTAGGAGGTAACCCCTCTTACACTTGATACTCTTCTTTGAGACGTACAAGCTTAGAGGTTGTAATTTTATTGAAATTAATAGTGTGTTGTTGCAAATAGCAATGTGGCATTTTAAGTGAAAATGTTCTAAGAAAGGTAAAAATTACCTCTAGCCTCACACCTGGGGAATTGTGAAAAAGTGTTGCTTTAAGGCTATATGGTTCGCAACCATTACGGTACGAAATCACCTTTCAAGATTTATTTGCACCCGCTATGACGTTGGGTCAAAAAATATGTGGTGTATTGTATGAGAGCTCTCGGATAAGTTGGGAACGACTGGGATGATATCATTTTCGTGAAAGTCTGTAGGACCGTGTAATATGGATATATGATAATACAGAGTATAGAGATGATAGTAATACTGTAAATAGTGTGGAATATAAAAGCAGTATAGTAAAATGACACCAGATATTTTATACTGGTTCGGAGCACCGTCCTACGTCCAGTCCCAGACTCCCTTCTGGAATTTAACTAACAACAATACCCTCACTTAACCTGGAGGAACAGGTCTATACAACCCCTGAGCAGCAGAACAGGACTTCACTAATACAAAAGAATATCTGACACTGTGTGTCCATGAAAACACTGATTTGTCTCTAATAGTACAAACTTCCTATAATCAAATCCTCAAGTGTATGAAGTGTATGTGAAGATATGAAAGGAAGGTGTTGCTAAGAATCGAAGATTATGAAAGTTAATTTGGAGATTCAAAGCAATAAAATGCTTGTATGCTGTTTTGAATGTGAGTATGAGAGCACAAGAAGAATACAAGATAGTTAGAAAGATTTTCGGTGGTGTATGAAGTGTTTGGGAACATATATTTATAGTAGACAGAGGGTTGCTGCCATTGGAGAAGAGTTCTGACCAAAAGAAGCAACCATTCCCGTTCAGAGAATGATCGCAACCTTTCGCAGAATGGAAATGTCTTTTCAAAATATGGCAGTTGGGTTCAGGTCAGTCGACTGGTCGATTTGGATCAGTCGACTGATTATTCAAAAATTCAAAAAAGAAAAGCAGTGCACAAGTTTAATAGGTTGTTTATAGATATTCAGTCGACTGGTCGATCTTGTTCAGTCGACTGAATTCTAGTGATAATCATAAATCACCATAGCTCATTTGGTTAGAGCACTTGCCTTCTAAACCAGTGACCCGGGTTCGAGCCCGCTCCATGCATTTTTTGAAAACTTGATTTTGATTAAAATATGCATGCAAGTTTATTTGAATGTGAATGATGTTTCTTGAGGAAAGATTTTAACAAAGCACTAAACTAGACTCTATATACATATTTGATGACTCTTGTTAAAATATATACTTATATGAACCATACTTTGAGTCGTTGAGTCCGAATGTTGTCGTAGTCGTAGATTCGTGAATTGTTGTGTCTTGTCAGTAATCAAAACCCATGATCCAACAATTTGGTGCTATCCTTACCATCTGTTGGTTTCAGGTAGGCCGATCTTAATTCGTAGAGGTTTCGATGATGTCCATCCTCGGTAATTCCGCTTGAAATGTACTGTACGAGAGGTAGTGCCTTACCTTGCTATTCATCAAGAATCCAAATCTCCAATAAGTTCCTTCAATTTTAGTTGTAAACCTATTATGCTGTGAAATTTAACCAATGTAACAATTCGGCTATTCGAATATGTTTATTTTAAAAGTTTTTCAAAGAATGTCATTAAAAATAATATCACTAGATTTTACGTAGAATGATGTGGTTATCATAAGGTACAAACTCGTTCTGTGTTTATGTGTGGCGTGGTCTTATGTGATACTCTTTGTTTTCAAATACTCGTATTTTGAGTTTCTCACACCAGTCCCATGACTGACCTGGAGTTTATTTTCTTTTCCTTAAACTCTGGGTTCCCTATTTTTCTAAGCAGCCTAATAGTCAGGTTTAATTTGGAGCATTTTAAAAGTGCTCAGAGCATGGAGCTAGAAGATTCTTCTGAAGATTGTTATCCATTTCCTCTACACTTATGAACTATTGTATTCTGCTTTTATAAGGACGGGGATTTATAACTGTCCATATTGATGTTAAGTTGTGTGTCCGAAGGTGCGCGTTGTCACATCAGATACACACACACACCAGATACATATAATAATTTGTGATATAATTTCTAACCTGTGACGACCCACCTTTTTAGATGGTTTAAATCGACAATAAAACACACATGTCTAACTCAAACCATTCAAAAGGGAGGATTGTCAATGGGGTAAATAAGAAAATAAGAGAAAAGAAGGAAAAACAAAACACAGAATCTCACAGTGGAATGACAAAATATAATAATCAAATAAACAGTTCATGAAGCTGTTTTATAATATACATTTGATTACACAGTTTTTACAACAATCGGAGTACAATCACAACATACCAATGATGATGCAATGGAATAATACTAATAGTATAATACAAAACTCCGTCTTTGTCCTCTAGAAAATAAAGTATTCAACACGGAAAAGCTCTGGCTGACCCGAGCGTAATGAAAAGATAAAACACTCGAGTCAGAACTAAAATATTCTCATGTAAGTCAAATCAATACCATGTGGAAAATGAGTGTTATGGCATCAAAGATGTTCATGGGATTTTACATCTCCTATCCAGTGTATAACGTGCATGCAATAACTTAAGAGATGTTATGGGATTTTTCCATCTCCAAAGGATCCGTCAAACTATCTATATGTAGTAGTATACGCTATATATTTAATGTCTATCGGTAAAGTAAAATATTGAAAATAGGATTAAGGCGTTACCCATATCCCCCTTAACACATTTTATATAAGCATCGTAGTCTATACAGTACTGTAAACTCCACCGTAAACTGGTGGGCCATCAAGGAGCACTCCATAGGTACGACACAAACCAAAATCGTAGTGGGCTCGATAAGGCATATGACAAGGCACGCGAGGTAATACCCAGGGTAGGATTCTACCGTTTTGCATGCCTGGACTGGTGGTAACACATAGCAGTTACTACCGCCCACCTCGAGGCACACTCCTAAAATCAAATCAAGGGTGACCACCAATCAATCACAAAGTAATAGACATGGTATCGTAGAAGCGTGTCCGATAGAAGGAGCGACCTCACTTGGCCCGGGATAGCTCCTGTTTTAGTCATATCAAGCTGACCTGAAGGTCAAGGCTGCATTCTTACCTCATACTAGTAGCGTTCGCCAAACCATCCTACTTCGTTCTAGATTCTCCACCACATGCACAGTTGTTAAAGTGGTTTCGGAATTGGCAGAGAGTATAACAATATCCGACCCTGGTATCTTTAACAATTAAACGCTTATTTCTCACCATGGCCATTTTATAAAACATTTTTAATAACAAATCCAGAAACCAGTTTATACCTTCATATCAAGATATCCATATACTTATTCCAAAAGTATAAATATATTCATAAATACCGAGGAAGATTTGTTTCAATCAATTTCGAAAATAATTTATAAATCTTACTTAAACCATTTATAAACTATTTATATGCTTTAGAACCATTTATAAAGCTATTTATAAATTCCAA
The DNA here is from genome assembly GCA_030737815.1 of Allium fistulosum. Lineage (NCBI taxonomy): Eukaryota > Viridiplantae > Streptophyta > Magnoliopsida > Asparagales > Amaryllidaceae > Allium > Allium fistulosum. The sequence goes on along the minus strand of CM060902.1, from coordinate 366,555,503 downwards.
AACAGTTTACAACTCTTCCCCTTTTCATAAACTTCTACACAAATTTCTTTAAAACGCTTCCAAATCTCTTTATACAAGTTCTTTTATAAAACCCTTTATAAAATCCTTTAAAATCTTTATAAAATCCTTTATAAAATCGTTATAAAAATCCTTTATAAAAATCTTTTATAAAATCCCTTACAACTTTTATAAATTCCTAACAAAACCTTTTACAAAATTCTAAAATCTTTACAAAAATCTTTTATTTATTAAAGTTATTATAAAAGTCTATATTTATTATCTTAAATTAAATTTTAACTAAATCCTTAAAACTATATTAAATATTTTATTAAATTAAATTTTAAAGTGTTTTTATTGTATTACATTAATTAAATTATATATTTTAAAATAAATAAAATTATAAGTTAAATCTTAAAATTTAGATTTTTAAAACTTATATTAACTAAACACATAAATTTTAAATAAAATCTTTAAATTAAATTTAAAAATTAAATTTATTAAATCAAAACATACTTTACAATTTCAGAAAATAATTTAAAATGACCAACGGTGTCCGTATATAATTTTCGATTCTATGGAGAAGTGATCAGTTAATTTATTTTTAATTTTATTTTCAGGGATGGATATCTATCATTTCAATCCAAATCAGGTGTCATAGGTATATATCATTTCAATCTATTTCTTAATTTATTTAATTTCAGATTTATTTGATGCCCGTAACATCCAGGGTGAACAACATGAATAAATCAGCATAAAACATCTAGGGTGAATAACATGAATAGATCAGCATAAACAAACATCCAAACATCTAACATATCAATCATTAGGCATCCATCACAATCAACATCCAAAATAGTCACATATCATAACAGATTACTAGTTATAAATTCTCGGGTCTTAAACTAGCAAATTAAATTCCAATTTCAATTTAAATGTCAATTTCAATTTCAATTTCAGTTTAACTGTCAAATTAAATTACACTATCAATGCAATTCAATATAAATGTCAATTTTAAACCATCAAACAACAATTAATAAATTTAAATCACTTTATGATTTCAATTTAACGAACATCAAAATATAGTAGTATTTTGTGAGTGGTTTGAACACCCACCTTTGACTTTTAGTCGAATTAAAATCCAAAAGTATGCCCAAATTCCAACGGTCTTAGAATTCAACCAAACCAGTTCCATGTCGTCCGAAATTTCGATACGATCCCAATGGAAGAAACTACGTCAAAATCCGAGCTCGTATGAAAAATTTATACAAGTTAGAACATTGGAAATAAAAAATTTAAATAAAATAAAACAAGGGAAAAATGATAAATTGCTTTACCTTCCCAACCTTAACATAGCACGACCCTATCCACTCGCGCATGCTAGAACCCATCAGCCGTGGAAGTTCATCCAATTGTTGCTGCCGCTAGACATGCCTTCGATCCCATCAGACAACACTACCGAGACCAACGTCCTCCCATCTGCCCATGCCCAGGCAGCGGCCTCCATCGGCGCCGCCAATCCTCCAACCGCCGCTCTCCATTAGTTCGGCATTTCTGGCAAATTCGTGCACTTTTGAGATGAATCGAAACACTAGATCGACCAAGCACATCCCCCCCTACCTAGTGGTCACCTTCGATCGTCGTATAGTCGACGATCCACCATTGAAATCGAAAACCAAGAATGGACGGCCGACAGTACTTTGCTAAGTTCTGGCCAAAAAAAGCCTCCAATCGAAATATGAATTGCATAAGTAGATTACGTTCGTCGAGAGCTTTCCAATGATATATAACTTGATATGGTTTGAGGAGTTTGGATTTTTGATTTGATTTGGAATTAGGAATTAGGGTTTGACAAGTTTGAGAAGGAACGGATACAGAATAAAAATTGTACGTATAGAAAATGGAATAATAAATCTGTTAGGGTTTATAACAGCCTATATATAGATAGAGATGGATGAGAATGGATGGAACAAATCGAATTGGGTTGAAATGATAACAATGACCCGAAAACCCGTTTCATTCCCGAAACAAAAATAGGCCATCCCATATGTCAAAATATAGGTTTTCAATATTTTTAAACCCAATGGAACTAGTTTCAAACTCTAATTCCATTGTATATAGAAGTTAGCATTTAAAATCAAATTATATTCATTTAAATTCCATCAATTGATTTCTACGCGTTTCGAGCCCACACGATCAAACGATAAGTCTGATTACTACGAAACTTGAAATTCTATAATAATCCACTGTTACGGATCTGATGAAACTAGTTTCGTCAAAATCCGAGACAGTGCCAAAAAAGGCTAATTTTACACGTTAATTAAAACAATCTATTTAAAAATCAGTTTAATCATTTCTAAATTCAAATTTAAAAGTTAAATTTTTTATCATCCTGGATTAAACAAGAATTAATAATATTTTAAAATTATAATTTCCATGTAGATTCCAAGATTTATATATTACATTAATTTCAGCGTTAAATTACAATAGAAATAAGACCTAATTTATTATGATTTAAATTCCAACATATCCTCTTATTTTGATTTACATTCTTAAATTAAATCAACTATTACCTTATGAATATAATTAACATTAGGCTAGGATGGATCTGGTTCCGTAGGGCTAGTTCGTGATCATGAAACTTTTTGGTGGTCCTAGGTCTGGCTATGCACGTCGAATTCTGTGTCAGATGGGCCGTCGATTCAGTAGCACCGCAATTTGGGAAGAGAATGGACATAATAATTGCACGGTCATAGAGGTGACACGAGTCTAACGAGTGGACTGCAAGGAGTGGGAGAGAAGCATCATGCTAGGATGCGAGCTACCCCTTTAGTCTAGTCTTTCGATCAGCCTTCATGCAAGCAGCCGGACGGACTACTATAGTGAGTCTAGTGACTACTAAAGTCTTTTATTTCTTTCGATTATTACTTTCTTGAAGTCAAAAATGAGCTCATGTGAAGTGTACGAACAGCTTTCTCGGGCATTTTCGGTAACCCAGTCGGGAACATTTCTCTCTGAATCACTATTCATTACTACCGATCCAATAGTTCGATTTAGCCTTCCTAAGCAGAGCTCTATCATAGTACGCCGAAGTTTACATTTTATTACATTCATATTCTACCGTTATCGTCTTAATTCATATTAACTGCAATATTCAATTACATTAACTTCAATTGATTTACAATTAATTTCAAACGGATTAAATATCAAGATGATAATAAATCAATTGTTATACATTAATGATTCACTTTTATTCACTTATTGTTTACAAACAAGGATTATATATTTACGTACAAATAATTGATTTCACATTCTATACTAAAACCAATTAAATAAAATAACATACAATTTCATTATTAATACAACATTGAATGATTCCTTATTTATAATTATAACCAAATTAACTTTCCAATAATTTCAACTGACTGAAATTACAATAAAATAATTATCAATAGCATTCAAACAATAATATTAAATTATATTTTAATAATTGTTTTCCATTAATAAACCATGATTTTTAATTTCTCACAATATTAAATTCCAAAATTCTTTTAAATTTATTATTTTTAATTATCAAAAATACGGGTCGTTACTCTCTCCCCCACTCAAAACTTTTCATCCCCGAAAAGGAACAAGAAGGAATCAAGAAATAAAATATATTTTATTCAAAGTAATCAATTTATAAACAATTAAATTTACAAATATAAGTTTAATATAAAACTTGAAAATAACACTCCTACAAAAAATTTCTAAGTCCTAAATTTACGAAAAATTTCAGCAGAGTCTCATTTGCGCAGTTAGGTCTGGAAAAATAATAATATCAATAATTTAAATATATATATATATATAATATTTCAATAATAAACATCCCAAACCATGGGAAAATAATAAAATATCATTCCAAACACCGTAATCCGAAAACGTAACTATTTGTCGGGCAAACAACTTTATTTATGAAACCAAAAGTAGTAGCTATTGCTTCCATAAACCTGTATTTCACTTACATAATCCAGAAGAGTTAAAATTATGTAAAGAGAGTAATATAATAGTTGTTTCGATTAATAGCACAAGCAACACAACATTTATAATAATCATATGTAACCAAAAGCAGTACAACCATTATATGTAACAAAAGAAACCAATCATACATAGCAACCAAACTCATGGTTTGTCCATGTTCAGAAACTTTTCATCATCCAAGAGTGATAAATAAACTACTAAGTGTACCTCACGCTCAACAGCCCTCGGGTAATTTCTTAATAGATTATTCATACAACCTTAAACAATTTAACGTATCATTCCTCAAACATCCCATAAGCCGAACACATAGAATTTTAAATATTATTTAAGTTTATTTGATTGGCTTCCTTTTACATCATTTACTTTCCATTTATTTTAATTCATTCATACAATGTCATTTTTTCATTCATTTACTTACATAATTTAGTTCTCATTCAATATTAGAAATCATCAATGAATCCATTATTAAAGTGTTACATACATTTCATTGTAGTTTAATTCATATTTATTATTTACTTGTATAACTTGATTTCCATTTAATATTAGTATTCATCCTTTCTTATATCGTATCATTGAATATTAAATCTATTTCTGAATCATTTCAACATTTTCAGAAGTTATAATCATTTACTTAATATAGTATTCACTTTTACTATTCACTTTAATTATAAATAATTTCAAAACATTAACTTAAGTTTATAATATTCTTATACATCTTAATTTTTATTTATTTATTAACATATGTTCATTTTTGAACCTCTTTTGTCATTACGCTTTTACTTGTATAATATTCTATTACATATTCATATTAATATTACAACTTTTTAAAATATTTCTGGTAAGTTTTATACATGCTTTTAGAATGTAATTGAGTATTATACAAATTTACCTTATTCATTTTATTTAGCAATAATGTTCAATAATTTACATCTTCTTAATTTTCATTATCTTTTAATTTGCAGGTTACAAATCTCTAATTCCTTTACAGTTTCATAAAACACTTAGCTTCAAACTTCTTATTTCAAATTTTAGAAGTTTCTAACTGTTAAATTTTCACTTTATTTCCACCACTGAAAATCATTCAATACAGGAACTTAAGTATTCAAATATTGGGTTCATTTCAAATCATTTTGAAATAATATATATTCATATCTTTTAGATATATCAAATCATACTTAAGAAAATAAAATTAATATTTGTTTATCAAAACAAATGTGTAGCAAAGCTACTACAGTGGTCTTCCCACTCTGAAACTTGAAAATGAACGTCGATGATGCTGCGCAGTCATCACCAAAATTGTAACGACCCGCTATTTCAAACCATTCAAATCAACAATCATCCACACATGTCATACTTGAATTGCGCAAAATAATAGATTGTTAATTTATATTTAGCAAAACTTAGCATATACAATAAGTAAATCAATCACATAAGCAGCAGAATAGATAAATAGTAGTTCATGAAGCTACTATATAAACATCAGAGTCTAAAACAAATACAACAAAAAATCTCAAGTACAAAGTAGTCTCGAATACACAAGCAATTGACAAGTCTAAACATAAACAACTGGAAAAACTGAAAAAACTGAATAGCTGAGTAGATGAAGATAGATCTCCAAGCGAAGCTCCAAGCTCCAAAGGTGAGACTCAAATGTTGTGACACTCAATCTAACCCGAGCATAATTTGACGCCCTACTCTGAGACCCATATTAACAAAGAGTATTACGAGGTAATGTCGTCTGCTAATGCGGAGAATAGAGCTGGATAGGAGCGACCATCTATAGCCTTGTCTTAACTATCTACTAAATACGTCGATAAGTGATATCTATTTTTTTTCTTCTCAAGTGGATCGACATATCCAATAAATATTTAATACAAAACTATAATGGCTAACGGATCTATCAGAACTAAACATAACTACTTAAATGTAAATAACATCACAGAACATCATAAATGCATACATATGCATAAGTACAGATACAATCACTAGTACAATCCAAAATGATTCATCAAAGTGGTATGACGACCATAACCCAAACATGGGTCAAATGAATATACATCAGAGTGCCAACAAAAAGGACTGCACAAAAAAAGCTAAGAGATAAGTCCATGCGGAAGAAAAATAGGCTAAGTCCAAATGTACCTAACCTGAAACACCTCAGTCTGACCCGAGTATAAAATACACGGGTCAGTCTAGCTAAACAAATTAGTAAAAGGTGGTAGCAGAATAATAGAGCATAAGAGCATAGTGATGTTCTTCTTAAACAAGAAGAAACAATAAGAAAGCTAACCATATACATATGGAGGATACACATCATGTATGGCATATATGGTTACACTAGGTGACAGAACACTATTGCTTCAATAAGCACAAAACACAAAGGAGACGAAAAATCTCTTGAATCGCTAAAATGTAGCATGCCTCATATCATCGGCAATCATAAATCAAATAAGAATGGTTTAGGGAATAGTATAATGTAAACTCCCAAAAGAGTAATTCCCAAACCCGCCATATCGGCAACTCCAAGGAAAACATAAGCAAAAGCCATCTCGACATAAGCCATAAGGCAAATGTCAACAAAGAGATAAAAATCTCATACAATGCAAAAAGGCAAATCCCATAAATAGCGCCAATAGGCAATCTCAATATATATATACGCAAAAAGGCAAATCTCAACACGCCAGTGTAGGCAATGAAAATCTCAAAAGAACTTCCAAGAGTCCAATAATCCCGAAGTAATCGCCACCGAATGGTTCAAATGACCGATTCCAAAATGACGACACACAAGGGTAAAAATCATCTCAAAAAGGTTTTGCACGTGCTATTTTTGTCGAATACTATTTCACATAATAGGTACCTCACCCAAAGGCAAACGTCAAAAGACAAATACACCGCAATGGCAAATACGCCGCAATGGCAAACGTCCGAAGACAGATACGCCGCAATGGCAAACGTCCGAAGACAAATATGCCATAATGGCAAATGACCCGAAGGTCCAGTACTGGCACACCAACATGCAAATGTGTCACAAAATCTCGGAAAGAAACCCGAAAAGTGTTAACGTCTGTCCCATACCACCCATTCGCACTAAACGGTTTACTAACCGCTAGTAAATTTCACACTCAAAGCAGTAAAAGGTTCACCTCATATCATCGGTAAACTAGACCCGTAGGCCAAAACGATCAAACGGACAAGTTAGGAATTAACCGAAAGGATAAACGCACATATCCCATACTACGCGTTTTACTCAATCGTTTAACTCTCCTTCGCTCGATAGTGCAAAAATGTGTATTTTGTATAGAAATTATAAGTTGGAGAAAACGAACTTTTAAAACAATTTAAAAATCACTTTATAAACCGCTTTTGCAATCTATCTTATTATAGAGATACTAAAATTTTATACTTGAAAATAACATATATAATTATTCCAAAAACCAATTTACTTGAAAAACATTTCAAAACTAATTTATAAAACCCGTGTATGAAATCCAGAAAGAATCATTAAGAAATACAGAAAAATATCGGAAGTTTAAACTTATAAAATTCCTATAAAAACAAGTTATGAGTGCAAGTTCAACAGCAGATATATATAGGTTAACATGGTCGGAATGACCTGAAAATTTGTAGAAATAAATTTCAACATTTGTACTTTAAACTGCAAAAAGAATCGTTGAGTTCTGATAAGAGACAAAGAAACTGCGACGTGTCAAAGTCGAACTCATACCAGGAAGTGAATACACAGGAAAACAAAGGCCAGCGGCTTGTTTAGCCAGTTCGCCCCTATTCAACCCAAAATTTGATAAAGTAAAAAACATTAAAGTTATCAAGGATATTCTAAGATTTCTAGAACATCAAAAATCATCGAATTACAATAAGTAATGAAAGAGTTATGGCAAATTTAATTTCTGGTTTCAACTTAGAAAATACATAGCCTGAAATATACCACTGTTTCATACCCGATTTCGTCCTTTTAAACATCAAAATTTCGTAAAGTGATTAAAATATAGGTTGTAGACAATTTCCTAAGCTTTCCAGGACATCAAAAATCATTGAATTCCAATAAGGTATGAAAATGTTATGACTCAAACAATTTTCAGATCTAAATTCATTGTCGCTGTCGTTTTGCTCTCAGGACAGCAACAGAGAAGTACAGTTTTGACCAATTTGACTCCAAAATTTCTTAAAACTCAAAACATGAAATTTTTAGTACAAAGTATGAAATTTCCAGAACATTAAAAATCACCCAATTTGGGTAAGAAACGAGAGAGATACGGCCAAATTCATTTCAGGTTCAATCGCAGAAAATTTGTTTCAACAACCAACAAAGAAACAACATATAATCAACATGCTAGCTTGTTTAAGTTAGAAGTGTGAGTTTATAACTCACCTTAGGGTTTATTTGCAGCAAATTAGTAGATTTACCAAGCAAAGATTGAAGCTTTGGTCTTGGATTGAAGCTAGAAACATGCAGAGTTTGATTTGCTACCAATTTCTCCTTGATTTTTAATTAATTTGGAGCTTAGATTTGGATTTGGGGAAGAAACCATTATTTGGGTTTTCGAGCTTTCTAGATTAGAAGAAGAGAATGAAGAGGATAGAAAGAACGAACGTACAGTTCATTCACAAGGCTAATTTCAGAGATGAGATAATGGGTTTGGACCCAATATTCAACCCAATAAGCAACGTTAAACACTTAGCCAAATTTTCTAGTTTTCTCAACCATTTTTCTATGTTGTAAAAAGCTTTACTCTACCAAATTTTTATATACAATTTTGTAAAATGAACATATCATAAAATAAATTATGTTACACTATAAATTAAAATATTTTCTACATTTTAAATCATATCAAGTGAAATGTCAAGTGAAATGCAAATAACTTAAAGGATGTTTTGGATACCCATCCTCTAAGGATCCGTTAAACTATCTACATACATAGTACAATATGCTACATAGATAATGTCTATAGTAAAGTAAACTATTTAAATAGCGTTAAGGCATCACCCATATCCCCCTTAACACATTTTTATATATTCTCGTAGTCTATACAGTACCGCAATTCCTCCATAAACTGGAGGGCTATCAGAGGGTACTCCATAAGTACGGTACAAACCAAACTCGTAGAAGGTGCGATAAGGCATGTGACAAGGCACGCGAGGCAATGCCTAGGGTTGGATTCTACCGTTTTGTAGAATCAGGCTGGTGGTAACGCATAGGAACTACTACCGCCCACCTCGAGACACACTCCCAAATCAAAGGTGCACCCAATCAAATCACAAAGTAATAGAATGGTATCGAAGAAGCATACTCGATTGAAGGTGCGACCTCGCTTGGCCCGGGTATAGCCTATGTTTTAGTCACATCAAGCTGACTCATGGGAGTCAGGGCTGCGTTAATACCTCATACATAATCGTTTGCCAAACCATCCTACTTCGTTCTGGATTTTCCAGCACGTACACAGTTATTAAAGTGGTTTTGGGTATTGGTAGAGATTATGACAATATCTGATCCCGGTCTCTTTAACAACCAAACGCTTATTTCACACCATGGTCATTTTTATTTTAAACAGTTCATACTTCATATCAAAATATCATATTCGTTTCAAAATCACATCATTTTCGAAATCATACACTTTCGAAATCATTTCCCTTTAAATCATATTTATTTTCAAAACCATAACCACAAAATAGTTTAAATATTGAAAAATAGTTAATATATATTGAAATAGTTTTAAATTAAAATAGTTTATATATATATATATTAAAATAGGTTACAGATTAAAATAGTTTATATAATAAAATAGTTTGTATAATAAAAATAGTATATATATATTAAAAAGAGTTTATATCAAAATAGTTTCAAATTAGAATTCTTTCTTCAAATTTCACAAATCAATTCAAATCAACTATAATTCCAAAATTCAATTCAAATCAGTTTTAGTTCAACAATTTCAATTAAAATTGTTAGAGGTTCAATCCAAATTCTCATTAAAATCATTTTAATTTATATCGATTTCAAATCCAGGTTTGAACTACAAATTTAAACCGCTTCCAATTCAATAGGTTTCAAAGTTAAATATTCAAATATTTACAATAACTCAATTGGGTAGATTTCATTTATATTATAAAATTCAATTTTAATTTTATTTAAATTTGAAAATATTCACTTAATCATTTGTAATAACAATTAAATAAAATTTCAAATGGCAAATTAAAATCAAAATTAAATATTCAATTTTATTTAAATTTGAAAATATTCATTTATCACCCTTATAAACCCAGTTATCAAGTTATAAAAATCATAACTTTAAAATCTCAAAATTAATAAGTTTCAAATCAAATTTAATTTAATACGACAAATAAAATTTCTAGTCCACTTTAACTTATCTTCCCAATCTTTATTTATTTAAGTTATTACAAAATCTATTTTAAAAGTATTAATATAAATTTTAATATAATATTTAAAACATATTATATATATTAGTTAAATTAAATTCTTATTAAATTTTATTACATTAATTATTATTAAACTAAATCTTATTTTATATATATTTAAAAATAATAAAATTATAAGTAAAATCTAAATTTTTTATATCTCTCAAAACTTAACTTATAAATTTAAAAATCTTTATATTATAGTAAAAATCTAAATTTTAATATATATTTTATATATATTTCCAAACATATAATTTAAAAATCTAAATTTTACACATATATTAAAATAAAATCTTTATATTATATTTAAAAATCAATATTTATTAAAACCCATATATTGCCTTTCAAAACATTGTAAATCATTTTCAAAAAATATATCAACCGTGTCCATATATAATTTTCTACCTATGGTCAATTGATACGGATATTTATCATTTTTATCCGCAATTATTTAATATTTACGGGTATATATCATTTCATCCCGCAATCCCAAAATTCAGAATCAATAAAATCGCTTGAGTTTATCATTTCAACCCATAACGATTTTCCCCTAATTTGTAAGATCATTCGGGTATGTATCATTTCAACCTATAGGGAATTCCTAAACTAACAGGGAACTTGCAGAGTGAGAACAGTAGCATAATAATATTATAAAATGACATACATATCAATAGCAGGCGTACAATCATAATTAACAATTTAAATAAAATGTCATATGTCAATTAACATAAGTTAACAAGTTTAAATAATAACATATCATACTTAACAATTGAATTTCTAAACAATTCAAATTTAACAACATATTTCAATCTTCATTTCATGTGAATTAAATTTACTTAACATAAAAATGTTAATCGTGAGTGATCGCTCACCTTTCGTGGCTATAGCAAGATGATGGCGAAGAAGATGACATAGAAACGCACACGAATACACAACAACGGAACAGCGAGACAGAGGCAAACTACTACGACAAGTTTCGAACAGCGGCGAACAAAGCAAAGCTAATATCTTGAAATCGATGAAAACAAATCAAAGCTAGCTTGAGATTGATTGAAACAATATATATATATACAATATTTTTCTTAAAATCAATATTTAAATAAAACACATATTTAAAATAAAATCTTCATATAAAAAATCCATGTTTATAAAACCCATATACATTTTTCTTCAAAATTATCTAAATAAATAGTTGAACATAATATCAATATATATGTTTTAAAAATAAAAAAAAAAAATATTTCAAAATATTAACATAACATATTATCTATATATATGTGTACACTTCAAATTATTAACATAACCATAACATATATTATTACAACAGCTTGTTTGATGGGCTCAGCAAAGACTGCAACAGGCGAGACAAAGTGTGGCTGTGCTCGGTTGACTGGAAGATGGTTGATGGCGGGATGGGTAGAGTGGTTTCAGGCGAAGATGGCGGGCTGTTGGAGTGGTGGTCTGGGTCGGCTAAATGGAAGACAAGGGTAGTGGGCTGAATGCAGTCAAGTGGGGAAGCGGAGCCTGGTTCGGAGGGAAGGTGCAAGGTTGATGCGCAGTTGTGGGTGGTTGTCATGATGGTGGCGGCTTCAAGTTGCGGAGGAAATGGGTTATGTGGCCAAGGTTGAAGGTCATAGGGTTGATGCGGTTGTGAGTTTTGGTGTTTCAGGGCGTTGGAGGTTGTTCGGGTTTGTGTCAGAGGGTGGAGGGTTACAGGCTACGGCTATGGCGAGGGTTTGTGAGGGAAGTGGGTGGAGTAAGGCTTGATGGCGACCATTGGTGGAATGGTGACAAGGTCGGGAAAAAGAGAGAGGCAGGGTGGTTGTCGCAGGTAGTGGGCATGGATGAGTTTGAGGGGAGCAAGGTTGGGTGAATGGCTTGAGAGGGGAGGAGAGAGGTATGATTGCGGGTGTGGCATTGGTTTTGGTGATAGGCGGTTCAGGGGAGTTTGGTGGAAAGGCCGTGAGGGTTTTGAAGCAGTTGGTTTGGGTCTGATATGAGCAGGTAGGCTGTGGGTTTGCTTGGTCGGAGGGGACAGTGGTTCGGCTGGAAAAAATGGGAGGATGAGATGGGCGAGGGCGGATTTTGGAAAATAATGGGAACGATGGGAACGAAGCAGCTTTGCTCTCTGACATATTTATATTATTATTATTATTATTTAGAAAGCGTGGATTCAGAATAAAGAAAGAAGAGAGGAGGAGGCAAATGAACGAACAAGAGAAATGAAGCAGCATATATAAGTTAACGATGGAAAAGCAAAAGTCACAAGCTAAATTACTGGGAAAAATTAAAAGCAAGTGGCTGTTTGATTTATACGGTGGATAATGAAGGGACATAGGAAAACAAAAAGGCTCGAATACGGAACCGATACGGCAAATCGTTTTGTCGATTTCACCGCGTACCGGACACCAAAATGCACAAATGAATATACAACGGAGATCAGTACGACGAGACGAACAGAATGGTATACAAATATGAGTGATACGACCATCCTATCAAAAGTCGATATTCGCTGCCAAAGCTGCTGCTAAAACGCCGAAAATAAGATAAACGGAGCAATAGCAGTCCAAATTTGGCGAAACATAATATGACGTCTCCCTCAGAAAAGATTTACATTTTTATTATACAAAAATATTCAGATTTCAAAGATATTTTATTTTCATCAATTTAACTGATTTTAAATTGAAATTGAAAATTACACAACAGAACTAACTTTCATATTTTCCAATGAAAATATGTCATTTGCTATGTTTAAATAGACGTATTTCAAATATCAAATTTTCATTTCAAATTTTATAGTTTAAATTTCATGAAAAATTTAGTTAATTACGTTAATTAAAATCGATAAAATTTCCAGGTCGTTACACTCTCCTCCACTCAAAACTTTTCGTCCCCGTAAAGGAACGAGATAAGAAAATAAAAGCAAAAAGAAAGGAAAGATAGATTCGAAATACATAGTATCAGATACAACAATTTATTTCCATTTATTTTATTTCATTTATTTTATTCAATTCGAAACTGTTAATTCAAAACTGTTACCTCAAACCATATAAATTTCTGTTTGTTTTATTTCATTCTCACAATATATTCCCTTTAATGTCAATATCACTTAACTAACCATTCAACAAATTTATTTAAGTTTCATATTAACATTCCATATTTATTCACTTAAATAACATTTTCTTTTTATTATTCAATTTATTTCACCTAACATTTCTTATAACATAGATTAAGTATATAACATTCATTATAACAACTCAAAATTTTTATTTATAACTTTCTTTAACAATTTTAATTTGGACATCTTATTACTTACATTTATATTGTATACTATTCAATTACATGTTCTAATTACATTCAAACCTTTTTTTTCAGGTAAGTTTTATTAATGTTTCTAGGTGTAATTGAGCACTATACAAATTTACCTTTTATTTAAGACATTTCTATTAAGCAAAAATTTAGTTTGAACATTTTTATTACTCAAGTTTTTCTTGTATAAACTTCAATTTTATTCACATTACATTTTACTTTTTGAATATTTCCAATAAGTTATATACGTTTCAGAATGAAATTGAGTATTATACAAATTAATTTTCCTACTTCAACTGTTTCAAGTGGTTTTAATTCCATTTCTCATTTTAGACACTCCAATTATTCAAAAAAATTGCTTCATTTCAACAATTGAAAACCATCACCTAACATTGAACTTAAGAGTTAAATTCCCGGTTTTACTTCAAACCATTTTTAAAATAAATATATACATACATATATATATATATTATACATCAAATCATACTCAAGAAATTCAAATCAAATCCATTTTCCAAAAAAAAGGTAGCAAAGCTACTAAGTGGTCTCTCCGCTTTGAGACTCGAATGTCGATGATGCTGCAGTCATCACTGAAATTATTTTCCAATGACAAAAGTGGAGAGTACTAACTTACTTCTTTTAAAATTCTTTGGAAACAATTTCTAAATGCTTTCAATAATATATATTACTTTTCCAAAACTTTGAAAACCAAATTTTGAGAAGCACCAAAAATTTAATTCTCAAATTCTTTAATTTAAGTTCATTTTATTTCCAAATCGGATTTATAAACCATGTTTTAAAATTTCAACTCCTTATAACAAATAGCAATAGTTAATGGTTGACAAAACAATAAATGATAATCTAGTATTATCAGTTCTAATAACCAATTCATTTAACTATCCAATTTCAGAAAATTATACTTATATATAAAATATAATCATACCTAAAATTATTTCATTTACCAATTTCAAAAACAATATTGTGTCAGTTTGCTCTGTTCAAGTGTTTTGGAATTCCTATCGATAGCGTTGGCCAGATGAATCGTTTGAAACCCAAAATTCAAACTTAACAACTCAAACAACATAATATAAAACATTTTTATATCAATTACAAATACGCTCCCTCATAGGATGATTCAAGAATGGATTTTAGAACAAGGATAGAGATTCAAATTTAGAGGAACCATAAGCAAAGAGAATTCAATCTAAGGGAATAGGCTTGAAAGGAAGACAAGATAATTAAATTACAAAAGAGGAAAGTGTTTGATGTGTGTTTAGTGTTTGATGATAACAAACTATATATATCGTATTTTAGATGTGTTTAAAGATTATACAGAAATTTTATCAACACAAAATTTGAATTCAAACTGAAATTTTATTCAAACAATCTTTTATTACAAATTTTGAATGGTACAAATTTTGACTCACTATAACCGTACAATTTCTGTATACATCACAATTTGATTTTACAGTCACAGTCCTCACTACATCACTCATACACTCAGTTGTTCGTCTGCATTTGCACTGTCCAGTTCCAGTATCTGTCGTGTTTCCTGTGTACCTGTATAATTGACAATCTACAGCAGTAATCTGAACAGAAACGAATTTAATTTGCAAAAATATAAAATTTGTTTCTAAAGCTGTCTCAGATATATGGGTTAAACGTCATCATCTTTGATTGTGTAATATCTGTACATATCAGTATTCATATCAGGGACAGGTAATCACGAGTGGCTGCAGTACACACGTATGCACGTGTGCACTGCCTCGCCAAACTCGTGTGCACAGATAGCAAACATGAAGCACAGTTTCACAAATAATCACTGCAACAATACTTTTAAAATGGAGGCAGAACCAGAATGCACAATGGATGCAACATCGAACCAGGAAACAGTTTTCACAAATGCAAAGACCAGAGAAGTCAAAAAATGAAGCAATATACAAAACTCATCTGGACAGTGCAGTGAAAACAGATCAAACAATGAACCAGTTCAATATGATATGCAATCTGACTCAAGCACATCAGTATGCAAGAATAAACAACCCAGTGCCAAAATCCAATACAACTGCAATCATGATCATTCAAAGACAGAAGCTACACTTATCATAGTGTAAACTGCAACTGCAAAGGCAGAAAGACAAGTGCAGACAAATATGATCACATTCAAAGCTATGTGATTTCAAGTTAAAGACCAGAGGGATATTAACAACTGTAGCAGTGAAGGTTAATGTCAGATGAAGCTCCCATCAGGATCACCAGTAAACAAGTCAAGGCAGTGAAGTGATTCAAGTCTAAAGCATAACTGCAAACAAGATCATAGTTTGAACTAAGAGCTACAACATAAATACATACAATGGCAAGCTAACTGGCATATGAACAACTACAGCATGTCGAGAAAGTATTCAGGGATGAACATGCATGAATCAGGAAATCAAGCAAATGCAACAGATCGAAACAAGTATAGTTCAAACCAGGGTGCACGACAATGAATGCAGAGTTCAGTAAATTGAAGAAAATCAGTACAGTGATACATGAAATCGCATGAACAAGTTCGAACAACTAGACAACATCATATTCACGAATGCAATGTTCAAGTGGAGACCAGAGAAGATGGCCAGAGACGAAGACATGGATGAACACAAAGATGGCCGAAGCCGTGTCAAAGCAAGTGTTAACCAGGTCAAAAATCAAGAGTGTGCAATCTTTGAAAAAGTCAAAACAAATAGAAAAAGGAAAGTTTCAATATCGTAACCATCAAGCAAAATCGAACGTTCAAAATCAAAGCCGTAAAACAGAAGGAATTCCCAAAATATATCGGAGCTTAAAACAGGAAAGTTTCAACAACGTGGTGATCACGTAATATCAAATCAGAGGTCTATATAAAGGACCCAAATCATCATTGATGAGTGTGGTGAAAATCAGAGAAAACCCAATCATCACCAACAACAATAAAGCATAAGAATTCGAATACAAAATCGAAGAGCAACAGTGATAAAAATCAAACCTGAAGCAACTGACGAACTCATCGAAGCAACGAAAGAAAGCATTTCAAAATCGATCAAACCAGGCAACCTTGAAGATATCCAACAACGATCGAAGCAATACCGGAGCTTCGAAAAACTCTAACAAAGCTCAAAATCCACAAAGGGAATCGCAAGCCAGAAAGATCAACAGAGCTGAAGCCCCAAATTGCAGTAGGGAAAAGCCCTAACTCCAAAGCTTCAAACTTGCAGAGAAACGAACTAGGGCAAAGCCAAATTCAATCGAACAAGTGATAAATAGGATCGGGCTAAATCACCAGCAATCGATCGAAAAGCCGACTTCCTATTTCAGATCGAACGAAGAGAGAAATCATCGAATCGCCATTTATTTTTCCAGAGCAAAGAAAAGGATTGGGGGCCGATAATTGATTAAAAGAAGCGGGCCGACATTATTGAAGAAAAAAAGGGAAGTGGGCCGGTCTAATTATCAAATTAGGTTTTTAAAGCTTTTATTTTAATTTAGGCCGGGTTTAATTAATATAGGTTTGGGCCAATTTTATTTGAGGGCAAAAATTATTTTACATTGACGATTTAAATTTTGCCCTAGGGTTAAACTGTATTTTGTATTTCAGTTTGTATTGTCAAAGTCCAGTTAGAGTTAATCACCACCTAGGGTTTAGGTGTTGTCAGATTGTCTAGTTAGGGTTAGTTCAGTGAGCAGGGAGGCTGCGAGTTTGCAAAGCTCTATAGGCGGGAGCAGAGTTTGCGAGTAAACGAAACTCTATAGGCGGAGCAGGGTGTGCGAGTCTGTAGGAGTGTTTGTGAGCGGGAGCGAGTGTCTGCGAGTCTGTCAGAGTGTTTGTAAGCGGGATACTATTTAACTCTAATAGAAATCTGGGAATGCAGCAGTAGGCAGGGGTTGCCGAAGCTGGGTAAATTCTATGTGTGATTTACTTTACTGCATATTTATTTATCTGCTGTTTACTTCCGCGTTTAATTTGAGAAAATTTGCGATAACCCTATTCACCCCCCCTCTAGGGTTAATCTAGATCCTACAAGTGGTATCAGAGCGAGGTAAAAAAAATTTTAACTCTAGAGTCATGAATTTATCAAATAATGCTTTTTCTGAGGGGCAATCTATTGTTAGGCCACCAATGTTTAATGGGAGTGACTATGCTTACTGGAAGGTTAGGATGAGTATTTATCTTAGTTCTGTTGATTATGATGTTTGGGATATTATTGAAACTGGCTATACACCTCCCACTATAACTATTGGTGATACTGAGATTCCTAAACCGAGGGATAGGTGGGATGCTAATGATAAGAAGTTGAAAACCACTAATGCTAAGGCCATGAATGCTCTTATCTGTGCTCTTGATAAAAATGAATTTAATAGAATTTCTCATTGTAAAACAGCACAGGAAATTTGGCATACTTTGGAGGTA
Source organism: Allium fistulosum (assembly GCA_030737815.1). Classification (NCBI taxonomy): domain Eukaryota; kingdom Viridiplantae; phylum Streptophyta; class Magnoliopsida; order Asparagales; family Amaryllidaceae; genus Allium; species Allium fistulosum. The sequence continues at coordinate 366,537,319 of CM060902.1, read as the reverse complement.
ACACACGAAGGAACTTCTCAAGTCAAGGAGTCCCGTCTAGCCCTGTTCAGCAATGAATACGAGAATTTTGTGACGGACAAAGGCGAGAGCATAAAGGATATGTTTGGACGCTTCTCAACCTTGGTGTACAATGCTAGAGCGCTTGGAAAGGTATTCTCTGAAGTAGAGCTGGTGAGGAAGATTCTACGAGTCTTACCAATGAACTTTGAGGCAAAAGTCACGGCAATACAAGAATCAAAAGATTTGAGTAAACTATGCATGGAGGATTTGATCGGAAATCTGATGACGTATGAACTTGAGTTGAAAGCAAAGGAGGAACGCATCAATTCCGAACCAAAAAAGAAGACGATTGCCTTAAAGAGCAGAGAAGAGAACGATGAAGAAGAAGTTGATCCAATTAAAGGACTTGCAGTGGCTGTCAATAATTTCAGAAGGTGGTCGAAATACAAGCCACGAAAGAAGAAGACCGGTAGTAATAGATCTAAAGATTCTAACAACTCTGAAAATGAACTAATCTGTTATAAATGCAACAAGCCTGGTCACTTCAAACAAAATTGTCCGCTTCTCAAAATCAACAAAGGAAAGAAAAAGAAGAAGAAGGCTTTTGCAGCAACTTGGGATGATGAGGAAGGAGAGGAAGTTTTGACTGATAGCACAGAGGAGGCTAATCTGTGTCTTACGGTAAGATCAGATTCAGAAGCAAGCTCAAAGGAATCAAGATCAGATTCAGAAACAAGCTCAGAGGAATCCAATGAGGTAAAAAACTACTCTTATAAAGATCTTGTTTATTTGTGCCTCGATCTTACTAAAACCGTTGAAGCTCTTGATTCTAAAAATGAAAAACTGAAATCTGATAGGAAAGAACTTGCCCGTGAAAATTTTAGGTTAGAATCTGAACTTGAAAAAATTCAAAACCTAGAATGTAAAAACTGTAAAGCTTTAGATTCAGAATTATCTAAACTGAAAAATAGCTTCGAGGATCTTGAAAAAGAAAACCTGAATCTAAAGGAAATTATTGAGACTAGGAAAAAGGATTTTATAAATAGATGCACTACACTTGTGTCTGAAAACTCAACACTGAAAACCAAAGTCCTAGATCTTGAGAAATCACTGAATAACTTTTCTAGAGGAGAAAAATCATTCAATATGTTATTAGGCAATCAACTGTTTGCTAACAACCGAAAAGGGCTAGGTTTTGGTAAATCACAGGTTGATGATAGTGCAAAAGGAAAGGGCATCTTTACTGAATGTGAAATAGTTGGACATCATATTGAAAATTGTAGTCATAGGAACAAGAACATGAGATTTATACAAGTTTGGGTTCCAAAGAATTCTACAAACAAATTTCATGTCTATTGGAACAAAAATGAAAAGACAAAACAAGTTTGGGTTCTAAAAGGATTATTTATTCACAGTTATTCTGCCACTAACAATCATGGACCTATAAAAACAAATAAGTCACATACATCTTTAACCGTGTAGGTGTGGTGGCAGGCTAAGGAACAACATTAGTGTTATTTGGATTCAGGCTGTTCCAGATACACAACGGGCGACAAATCAACGTTCCTTAGCCCAGTATAAAGGTGACAGATTCACTATGGGCAAACAACGAAAGATTATCGTAAAGGTAAAACAGGTAGTTGTATTTATTTTCAAACGATAGATAACCGGTAAGAATCTGCACCATAATCTGAATTAAATCAGCTAGTTATGATTGATGATGTTAATTCTGATTTGATAATCATCTTTAAATAGAATTACTCTAAGTAACTATGATAGTTGACCGATTCTGATTTGCTTGATATGATCTTATATGGTTAGACTTTAATCTGTGCTTAAAAATTGATCAATCATCCTCTTCTTGAACTTAATCTGTTTGGTCAAACTATGATTGATTTCTGATTGCTCATGTCTAAAAAGGTAGTTTTGAGAAACTGTTGAAACTGTTGCTTCACTGATGAAAACTTCAAATTGTTTTTGAGATAATCTTGATATTTTAACTGTAATTCTACGGAAGGTATACACACTCACTCTACATTTGATAAAAGTTTGTGTACGTTTCGTTGACACAGTGTTTTTGTTCTGAAGTTGAATCTGATACTGTTGAAATGGTTCTTAACTGCTTCTAGACCTCATATTATGTTTTCTGTGTGTTTGTGTGCACGTTTTCACTCTAATTCTAAAGAATTACATTTGAATACCACTAAACGAAATTTTGAGATATTTTTCACACACACACAAATTTGGACTATGATATCTTTCGTGTGAAAACTTTAATTTAGTTGGTTATTCTGATGTTGATTATACGGGTTCACTGGTTGACAGGAAAAGTACTAGTAGGACATGCTTCATGCTAGGACACTCACTAATTTCATTGTCTAATAATCCTGTTCTCCATTCACTCACGAAACACATTGATGTGAAACATCATTTTTTTTTATCACATTGCTAGGGAAAACATTTGCATTGAATTCAACTGAGAATCAACTTGCTGATATTTTCACAAAACCCCTCCCCGAAGACAGATTTTCCAGATTACGTTTGGATTTGGGGATTATGGAAATTGACTAATCAATTTTCAATTTTTGGTTGAAATATTCTTGAATATTTATTTTTAACTTCAATTTCTAGAATTCAAACCTATTTTGGATATCATTCAAAGATTGATTCGAATATGGTATTCAGTAGTGGAAATACGTTTGGTTTATGAAATTTCATAATATGATTAATTTGGTAACTTATTCCACGACCATTTCTGTTTCTACCATCTTTCTATCATTCATAATGATTTTGAAAAATGAGAAGAGTGAATTGCTTTTTAAATTAAAAAGGAAAAATCAAAGAAAATTTTAAAATATTCCTCATGCATCCATTCTCATTTAAAAGTCCTTATGATTATGCATGGATGGATCATGAGAGATTATCAACACTCCATTCTCATTTAAAAGTCCTTATGGTTATGCATGAATGGAGCTTGATAACTAATGAGTAACTGCTAATCCCATTTAAAAGTCCTTATGGTTATGCGTGGTTAGTAAGTGCATATTATTTTTTTGTGCTTAAATGTCAAATCTTTTAAAAATTATAATAAATAGAATAAAACATCTCTCTTCTCATTATAAAAACCAAATCATCGATCCATTCTCTAAAATGTGGAAATTGTTATCTTGTTATGATATATTATGGTTTTTCCCTGTTTTTTCCATTTGTTTTCCCCTACTGTTTCATTATTTTTTATCAGTCTTTTGATGATAACAAAAGGGGGAGAAGGAAGAAATTTTGATAAGAAAATAAGTATTTTTGAAATACTACACCAAATTTGTTAAATGTTGTTAGTTATTTTCTATACTTCTTTTATTCGTCTGTAATTTCCTAAATCTTCTAAATAGGGAGTGGTCTCAGTTGTAGGGGGAGCATACATGTAGGGGGAGCATACATGTAGGGGGAGCTAAATAAACACATCTACTGGAATTTCAAAATCTTTAATATATGTTTGTCATCATCAAAAGGAAGAGATTGTTTGATGTGTGTTTAGTGTTTGATGATAACAAACTATATATATCGTATTTTAGATGTGTTTACAGATTATACAGAAATTTTATCAACACAGAATTTGAATTCAAACTGAAATTTTATTCAAACAATCTTTTATTACAAATTTTGAATGGTACAAATTTTGACTCACTATAACCGTACAATTTCTGTATACATCACAATTTGATTTTACAGTCACAGTCCTCACTACATCACTCATACACTCAGTTGTTCGTCTGCATTTGCACTGTCCAGTTCCAGTATCTGTCTTGTTTCCTGTGTACTTGTATAATTGACAATCTACAGCAGTAATCTGAACAGAAACGAATTTAATTTGCAAAAATATAAAATTTGTTTCTAAAGCTGTCTCAGATATATGGGTTAAACGTCATCATCTTTGATTGTGTAATATCTGTACATATCAGTATTCATATCAGGGACAGGTAATCACGAGTGGCTGCAGTACACACGTATGCACGTGTGCACTGCCTCGCCAAACTCGTGTGCACAGATAGCAAACATGAAGCACAGTTTCACAAATAATCACTGCAACAATACTTTTAAAATGGAGGCAGAACCAGAATGCACAATGGATGCAACATCGAACCAGGAAACAGTTTTCACAGATGCAAAGACCAGAGAAGTCAAAAAATGAAGCAATATACAAAACTCATCTGGACAGTGCAGTGAAAACAGATCAAACAATGAACCAGTTCAATATGATATGCAAATTGACTCAAGCACATCAGTATGCAAGAATAAACAACCCAGTGCCAAAATCCAATACAACTGCAATCATGATCATTCAAAGACAGAAGCTACACTTATCATAGTGTAAACTGCAACTGCAAAGGCAGCAAGACAAGTGCAGACAAATATGATCACATTCAAAGCTATGTGATTTCAAGTTAAAGACCAGAGGGATATTAACAACTGTAGCAGTGAAGGTTAATGTCAGATGAAGCTCCCATCAGGATCACCAGTAAACAAGTCAAGGCAGTGAAGTGATTCAAGTCTAAAGCATAACTGCAAACAAGATCATAGTTTGAACTAAGAGCTACAACATAAATACATACAATGGCAAGCTAACTGGCATATGAACAACTACAACAGGTCGAGAAAGTATTCAGGGATGAACATGCATGAATCAGGAAATCAAGCAAATGCAACAGATCGAAACAAGTATAGTTCAAACCAGGGTGCACGACAATGAATGCAGAGGTCAGAAAATTGAAGAAAATCAGTACAGTGATACATGAAATCGCATGAACAAGTTTGAACAACCAGACAACATCATATTCACGAATGCAATGTTCAAGTGGAGACCAGAGAAGATGGCCAGAGACGAAGACAGGGATGAACACAAAGATGGCCGAAGCCGTTTCAAAGCAAGTGTTAACCAGGTCAAAAATCAAGAGTGTGCAATCTTTGAAAAAGTCAAAACAAATAGAAAAAGGAAAGTTTCAATGTCGTAACCATCAAGCAAAATCGAACGTTCAAAATCAAAGCCGTAAAACAGAAGGAATTCCCAAAATATATCGAAGCTTAAAACAGGAAAGTTTCAACAACGTGGTGATCACGTAATATCAAATCAGAGGTCTATATAAAGGACCCAAATCATCATTGACGAGTGTGGTGAAAATTAGAGAAAACCCAATCATCACCAACAACAATAAAGCATAAGAATTCGAATACAAAATCGAAGAGCAACAGTGATAAAAATCAAACCTGAAGCAACTGACGAACTCATCGAAGCAACGAAAGAAAGCATTTCAAAATCGATCGAACCAGGCAACCTTGAAGATATCCAACAACGATCGAAGCAATACCGGAGCTTCGAAAAACTCTAACAAAGCTCAAAATCCACAAAGGGAATCGCAAGCCAGAAAGATCGACAGAGCTGAAGCCCCAAATTGCAGTAGGGAAAAGCCCTAATTCCAAAGCTTCAAACTTGCAGAGAAACGAACTAGGGCAAAGCCAAATTCAATCGAACAAGTGATAAAGAGGATCGGGCTAAATCACCAGCAATCGATCGAAAAGCTGACTTCCTATTTCAAATCGAACGAAGAGAGAAATCATCGAATCGCCATTTATTTTTCCAGAGCAAAGAAAAGGATTGGGGGCCGATAATTGATTAAAAGAAGCGGGCCGACATTATTGAAGAAAAAAAGGGAAGTGGGCCGGTCTAATTATCAAATTAGGTTTTTAAAGCTTTTATTTTAATTTAGGCCGGGTTTAATTAATATAGGTTTGGGCCAATTTTATTTGAGGGCAAAAATTATTTTACATTGACGATTTAAATTTTGCCCTAGGGTTAAACTGTATTTTGTATTTCAGTTTGTATTGTCAAAGTCCAGTTAGAGTTAATCACCACCTAGGGTTTAGGTGTTGTCAGATTGTCTAGTTAGGGTTAGTTCAATGAGCAGGGAGGCTGTGAGTTTGCAAAGCTCTATAGGCGGGAGCAGAGTTTGCGAGTAAACAAAACTCTATAGGCGGAGCAGGGTGTGCGAGTCTGTAGGACTGTTTGTGAGCGGGAGCAAGTGTCTGCGAGTCTGTCAGAGTGTTTGTAAGCGGGATACTGTTTAACTCTAATAGAAATCTGGGAATGCAGCAGTAGGCAGGGGTTGCCGAAGCTGGGTAAATTCTGTGTGTGATTTACTTTACTGCATATTTATTTATCTGCTGTTTACTTCCGTGTTTAATTTGAGAAAATTTGCGATAACCCTATTCACCCCCCCTCTAGGGTTAATCTAGATCCTACAGAAAGATGGATAGACTTATATTAATTGCGGCGACCATAACCGAGTCAACCGAGACTTAGAAATACAAGAATATCATCAAAGAAAATGGAGACAAACTGGTTGAGAACATCGCGGAATACACGATTCATGAGATCGGTGAAGATGGTAGGAGCATAGGTTAATCCAAAGGGTATGACTAACCATTCATAGAAACCATTCTCCGTTCGGAAAGCTGTCTTGGGAATGCTCTCCTCATCTACACGAAGCTGGTGAAACCGGTAGCAGGATTGAGCTTCAGGAATAAGATCGATGCGGAATTTAATTTCCTGCTTAGGGGGAAGAGAAATGACTTCACCAAAACATCAGGATAATCCCCGACTATCGGGGTAGAGTCAAGATCACTAGGCTGAGAATCAAGCGAAAAGATGAATTGCTTGCATAATCCTGAGGCAATCGACATTTTATCACAAGAGAATTACCCGGGTCATCTACTAGAGAACGGTTCGGGCTTTTCAAGAAATAACACCATCAAAACCGAGGATATAGAAATCTCCGGTGAATCGACGCCTGTTGTAAAGGAGTTTCACCTCTTTACAAATCATACTAAGGTTGTGGGACCGCCAATGGGATTAGTCACCCATAAGAATGAAGTTGCCGATTGAGGTTGCAAGATGTGCTAAAATTTATTACAGAGATCAACAAAGAGAGAGCTATGGGATGCTCCAGTATCAAGTAGAACGCGAACAAGAGAAGACAAGAATGGATTTAAGAACAAAGGTAAATTTCCAAAATTCCAGAAGAAATTCAAATCAAGGAGGATCCTAACAAAAAATTTCAAGCTCAAACGAATATGATTCTACAATAAAATTTACTCATTCTAAGGTATTAGTACCCTATCTCTAATGAGTTTTAACTCCATATGCTAAGTTTTGCCTAAACTAGAGCTCTGATACCAACTGTAATGACCCACGAACCATTCAAATCGACAATCATCCATACATGTAAGACTTGAATTGCTCAAAATAACAGATTATTAATTTATATTTGGCAAAACTTAGCATATACAGGAAATAAATCGATCACAGAATCACAGACACAGAGTAATATAACAATAAGCAGTGGAATAGATAAATAGTAGTTCATGAAGCTACTATATAAACATCAGAGTCTGAAACAAATACAATAGAAAATCTCATTACAAAGTAGTCTCAAATACATAAGAAACTGACAAGTCTGAACATAAACAACTGGAAAAACTGAAATAAATGAATAGCTGAGTAGATGAAGATAGATCTCCAAGTGAAGCTCCAAGTTCCAAAGGTGAGTCTCAAATGTTGTGACAATCAGTCTGATACGAGCATAAAGCAAAACACAAAACACTCGAGTTAGGATTAACATTCTTATACCAGTAAATCAACTCAAGTGAAATGTCAAGTGAAATGCAAATAACTTAAAGGATGTTTGGGATACCCATCCTCTAAGGATCAGTTAAACTATCTGCATACACAGTACAATACGCTACATAGATAATGTCTATGGTAAAGTAAACTATTAAAATAGCATTAAGGCATTACCCATATCCCCCTTAACACATTTTTATATATTCCCATAGTTTATATAGTACCGTAATTCCTCCGTAAACTGGAGGGCTATTAGAGGGCACTCCATAGGTACGGTACAAACCAAACTCATAGAAGGCGTGATAAGACATGTGACAAGGAACGCGAGGCAATGCCTAGGGTAGGATTCTACCGTTTTGCAGAACCGGGCTGGTGGTAACGCATAGCAGCTACTACCGCCCACCTCGAGACACACTCCCAAATCAAAGGTGCACCTAATTAAATCACAAAGTAATAGAATGGTATCGAAGAAGCATGCTCGATCAGAGGAGCGACCTCGCTTGGACGAGGTATAGCTCCTGTTTTAGCCACATTAAGCTGACTCATGGGAGTTAGGGCTGCTTTAATACCTCATACAGAATCGTTCGCCAAACCATCCTACTTCGTTCTGGATTCTCCACCATGTACATGTTAAAGTGGTTTTCGGTATTCGCAGAGAGTATGACAATATCTGATCCTGGTCTCTTTAACAACCAAACGTTTATTTCACACCGTGGTCATTTTTATTTCAAACAGTTCATACTTTATATCAAAATATCATATTCGTTTCAAAATCACATCACTTTGGAAATCATATACACTTTCAAAATCATACCACTTTCGAAATCATTTTAGTTTAAATCATATTCATTTTCAAAATCATAACCCCAAAATAGTTTAAATATTGAAAATAGTTAATATATATTGAAATAGTTATAAATTAAAATAGTTTATATATATATATAAAAATAGGTATAGGTTAAAATAGTTTATATAATAAAATAGTTTGTATAATAAAAATAGTGTATATATTAAAAAGAGTTTATATATTCACAAATCAATTCAAATCAAATTTAATTCAAAAATTCAATTAAATCGGTTTCAGTTTAACAATTTCAATTAAAAAGGTTAGAGGTTCAATCCAAATTTTCATTAAAATCATTTTTAATTTATATCGATTTCAAATCCAGGTTTGAACTACAAATTTAAACCGCTTCCAATTCAATAGGTTTCAAAGTTAAATATTCAAATGTTTACAATAACTCAATTTGGTAGATTTCATTTATATTTCAAAATTCAACTTTAATTTTATTTAAATTTGAAAATATTCACTTAATCATTTTTAATAACAATTAAATAAAAATTCAAATTGCCAATTTAAATCAAAATGAAATATTCAATTTTATTTAAATTTGAAAATATTCATTTAATCACCATTATAAACCCAGTTATCAAGTTATAAAAATTATAACTTTAAAATCTCAAAATTAATAAGTTTTAAATCAAATTTTATTTAATACGACAAATAAAATTTCAAGTCCAGTTTAACTTACCTTTACAATCTTTATTTAATTAAGTTATAACAAAATCTATTTTAAAAATATTAATTTGTAATATAATATTTAAAAAATATTATATATATTAGTTAAATTAAATTCTTATTAAATTTTAATATATTAATTATTATTAAATTAAATCTTATTTTATATATTTACAAATAATAAAATTATAAGTAAAATCTAAAAAAATTATATCTTTTAAAACTTAACTTATAAATTTAAAATTTCCAAACATATAATTTAAAAATCTAAATTTTACATATATATTAAAACAAAATCTTTATATTATATTTAAAAATCAATATTTATTAAAACCCATATATTTCGTTTCAAAACTTTGGAAATAAATTTTAAAAAATATACCAACGGTGTCCATATATAATTTTCTATCATATGGTCTAGTGATACAGATATTTATCATTTTAATCCGCAATTATTTAATATTTACGGGTATATATCATTTCTACCCGCACTTCCAAAATTTCAAAATCAATAAAATCACTTGGGTTTATAATTTAACCCCATAACGATTTTTCTCTAATCTATAAGATCATTTGGGTATGTATCATTTCAACCCATAGGGAATTCCTAAACTAACAGGGAACTTGCAGAGTGAGACCAGTAGCATAATAATATTATAAAATGACATACATATCAATAGCAGGCATACAATCATAATTAACAATTTAAATAAAATATAATATGTCAATTAACATAAGTTAACAAGTTTAAATAATAAGAGATCATACTTAACAATTGAATTTATGAACAATTCTAATTTAACAACATATTTCAATCTTCATTTCATGTGAATTAAATTTAATAAACTCAAATAAAAGGCTTTTCAAATATAAGCCTATGGCTAACTTGCTATCAACCCAATAACCCATATCTATCGTCCATGATGTCTTATTAATGTAATAGATTGTACTCAGGTCACTTAATAATTTTTAATGGGAATTAGGTAGACTCCGACCGTTTAATGCGTTATTTAAGGCAAGTCCACGTCATTTACTACCTATAATCCCAAGACGGACTTCCCACTTGTAACTATCTAGTTGACGTTGCACCGGGGTGTGGCCAGTAAGCAAGTCATAATACTCTGGTCTTGCTCCCAAAATGAACTTCTCATTCTTTAGAAGGGGCGTATCAATCAATCCCGGGCCGAACTTGGAGAGTTCGTTGAATTTCCTCTCATACTCCGAAAAGGTCATACTGCCTTGCTTAAGATCCATAAAAGCTCTATAAAGTTGGGTTTTCCCAGCAGCTGGCATCCATTGTGCCGAGAAAGTATCCCTAATCAAAAGATAGACTAGATGAATAACATTCCAAAGATTAAAAGAAGAATTTAGACTACGAAATCCAAATAATTTAATACCTAAACTGGGCCCAAGTGATGGTGTTCTCCTCGATACGAGAAGTAACTGATTCCCACCAATCTTGCGTGGCATCCTGAAGTTGCCAGGCAGCAAGCTGACGCTTTTGAGCATCAGTGATCTCCAGACCAGAAAATATCTTCTCTAAGCCTTTAAGCCATTGCTGAGCCTCGATAATGTTCTCGGATCCAGAAAACTTAATACCTCCCAGCTATGTATACTCCTTACTAAGAGTGGTGAATTTGACAGGAGCTGGAGCGGCAGGTGCAGCCTGAGCAGGACCATGGCCCCTTCCTCCCCTATTGTTTCCTCTGGTACCCATCCTGAAATACCAAAAGAGGTTTTAGAAACAAGGATAGAAAATCATAGAATCTTAAGGAAAGTCTAATCAACGAATCAAAGAAGTTTGAAATGAAAGGATTTGGATATTGAATCGATTCTCCTCATTCTAGGGTATTGCTACCCTATCTCTAATGAGTTTATATATAATCCCAAACTAAGGTTTTTAGGGAAACCGAAGCTCTGATACCTGCTTCAGTCATTTAATACTTCCTATTGAAGCGGGCCCTTTTTCCGAGATATCTTCTACGTGCCTAACCGATAACCCCGACCACTTGCTACTTCTACATAGAGAAGAGTCGGGCCTTCACACAACCACTTAATAAATTCAATCTCTAAAGCAGGTCCTTTGTAATATAACCTGTACCCCACATTGACGTCTCATATTAGCCCGAATGTTCATAGGTACTGGTAGCCAGATTAGCTGCGCGGGTTTAACCTACAGAATTTGGGACTAATCTCGCGTCATCGTAGTTACTTATTATAGGCGATGTCTCATATCATCCCTAAAGTCACACTGTTGGTAGCCAGATTAGCTGGCCAGACTTCCGTGTGCTTTAGACTGACCTTGCATCCCTATAACTTAGTCATAATTCAAATCACACTCTATATATATTATCACACATCTCATAGTTTTCATAATCGAGGCCTTATAATAAATCTTTCTTATTTCGCCTTTAACATTAATTACCTTCCTAAGGAGGGTTTAGTAGAATTAATAACCTATTTAACTATGCAATTATATGTTATAATTGTTTGTTAATTACATGAATATATATATATATATATTCGTGTGTGTACGAATGCATGTATGTATGTATGTATATGCGCCTAGCAATTTCTAAGCGCCAGAGTTTACGTCCTAAATTAGTGTTTAAATGCCAACTCTTTAAACAATCATATAAGTCTCATTCCATGTTATCAACAGTACCAAAATTTAAATATTCATATCCAAAGATTCCAATCAGTAAATTTGTATTGAATAAAAATTTAAACTCAACTTATTACATCAAAATAATGGAATATATTGATAATAGAAACTTACAATTCCAGTTTTTACGCTTTATTCGACTGCTTTTTCCACATAAAAATAAACAAAGGAATTTCTATTTAATTCATAGAACTAAGCAGTGCAAACTACGAATAAATTCGTACCTTACACGTTATTCCTTAATCAAAATTCTTTAACCAAATTCAAAAAAAACGAATAAGGAGTGGAATTGAAGGTAAAATTATAAAAACTGCAAATCTACTTAAGATTACAACCTAGAATTGACATTTCACTTTGAAGGAGTTTTGGAGGTTTATAATATGATGTTTTCGCAAACCAAACTCCTTAAGGCATATTCAAACCCAAATTATACTAATCAATTACTAAAATAGAAATACTAAGATTTCCGCACTCAATATATCCTTAGCTTTGCCTCCTTTAGATTTGATATGCCTTTAACAATCTCTACCAAATCTCTTCTCTAGATATATACAACTACAGATTGGTATTTACAAATTAGATTCGAAAAATTGGAGAAGAATAGGTTGGGAAAATAAATAGAAAACAAAATAGATATATAGGATTTCTTATTTGAAACTCTAATGGAGTTTTATGAATTTTGAAGAGATGAACTAACAGAACTTCGCTAATGTTCCCAAAATATTATGTGAATAAAAATGAGGGGTCTAGGGTCTTATTTATGATGGTCAGAAAGCACCAGAACTGTCAGATTTAGATAATTAAATCCGAAGCTTCCAAATATAAAACCTAGCCGCCACTTGATGTGAAGTGATCAACCGCCCCTATGCACCGGTCGGCCACTAGCGATCGACCTGTAGAGGTCTGCGGGTCGACCTCTCTATCTATTTGGGAAGGAATTGTGTTGTTGTTTTATATATTTATTTTCTTCCTTTTACATTTAAGGTTAACATTAATTTTAACGTTTACTTAACTCCCCAAGTCCATCAACTGTTAATTTATGAATTACAAATTTTAGAATTAATTATTCATTTGAATTTGAAGTCTATTTAAATTATTTTGAACCCAAAACTTCAAACGTCCATAACTTTTCCGTTTGAGCTCTGTTTCAATATATTATATATGGAAATTGATCAAAATATTTCCGCAAACACAATGGCATAACATTCATGGTCAAATTCCAATTTTGGCATAATTTACATTTATAACCTATTATTTAATTTAATTTATTCAACTTATTTATTTATAGTTTATTTTACGAGGTGTTACATTCTTCCCCTAGGAAGGATTTCGCCCTCGAAATCTTTTCAAGGGGTGAACAACGTAACATGAAATAAACATCTATGTTATAATGCCAAGTTATCTACACAACCATCTACTCAACCAAAAGTCCAATGTGATTTTATGTGCAGACGTATTATAAATGAGCTCAATCTTAGCGTGAGTGTATGATCATGACATATAAGTATGTATGCAAACGCCCTAAACATGCAAAAAGTGTTTTGTATGAGTTGCAAAAGTGATAGTAAAGGTGTAGCAACCGTCTCCTACCATCCAATCTAGCAATCGCAACGCAACCAAAAACTAATCTTGGAGAGGAAAGTTTGCCAGTGAAAATCTTAGGATGAGAGGTCCTCATGCTTTTCGTCGGATTTTTTGCCATTATATTTGAACCAGTCTAATTTATTTATTGCGAAGCTCCTAATTCCATGCTCCACAGTGCTTATGGTAGCAATGGATGTTATTGGCTCAGTCTCAATATCCTTTAATATACCAGGCTCTGCCATAGTAGTTGTGATATGAAGGTATTTCCTCAAATGTGAAATGTGAAAAACGTCATGGCTCCTACCAATTTATCCCGTAACTGCGCGTGTTTCCAATTTTTCACAAAACTGGGAAAGGCCCAACAAACCTTGGTGCTAATTTTTCAGACTTTCCAAATCTCACGAACTATCTAAGAGGGAAAACTTCAACAAACATCATTCCACTACTTCAAACTCTAACTCTTTTCTTCGCTTGTCCACATAAGACTTTTAACGTCCTTCAATTGCTGCCTTATTAATTTTCTTTTTTTCTTTTTGGCATGCCCAATGCCTAATGGAAAATTCTACCATCTTCTTTTTCATGCCTGTCCAATAAAAAATTCTCCTCATATCCCTATTCATCTTATCTCCTCTGGGGTGAATGGTCATCCTTGAATGGTGTCACTTTGCAAGCTAAAATTTATTTTTCACAAAATCATAAATTTTTTGGGATTGAAGCATTTTTTATTTCCAGTTACTAACCTAATTTTCTCATTAACTTTCAGTCTTATCTACAGTTTATCACTAGCTAGATGTCCTTATGAAATTTCCTTATTTACGCTATTGCTCTATATATATGTTTATCTGACGGTCTAGTCCCATCCATAAAATCATCCCAATGATAAAATAGGAACATATCTTCTACCATATCATACGCTTTTCAATAGCCTATGGGAGACAACTAGTGATAAATTTTTTGCTAGAAGTTGCCATTTACCATGAACTTGTGTTAATGATGTTGGGGCCCTAATACTCCTTACTAAATTAAGATGAATATCCTTAGTACGTTATTCCACTTAATTCTCCTTTTTGGTTTCTAATAAATGCGATTCGTCTATTACTTAAGTTAATATATCCATAATAATTGATCATTAATGTCAAAGTTGGATCATCTCTACTCAATCCTTATTTAAATTTCTTTAAACTTGTTACCAGTTTCAAAATCCATTTATTATGTCGATCTAATTCTTCCATCATATTAAATTCTTTAGTCGATCCCAACTTAATTCCTTTTAATTCTCTATTAATTATAAATTTATTGTCCATTAAATATGTGATTAATGTCTACAAATCCTAGTCCTATAATGACTAATACAAGTATTGTTGTAAATTATGCTATTTATATATATTTCTATTTTATACGTTATGCACGGTTATACGTGTGTCTATATTTTAATTTCTAAACTAGAACATTCATTTCCACATTTTAATTTATCAAGGCTACCCTTCTAAAAAGGATCACTGTTATAATTTCCATATATTAACCAAAGTGATATTTTTTCTTTGTTTGAAATTACAAGAAATTATTTCTTTTTATTTTATTGAAATAGACGGTGTAAACTATGAAAAAGAATATCCATATATTACACATCTATTTTCTCTCTTTGGTATATTCCTTATTAATTCAAACATTGCACTTTTATAGTTATTTTGGAATTGGAAAATTTATGGAAGTTACATAGGGACCGCTCGAACGAGCCAAAACATAGAGAATTACATTTCAAGTCAACCAGGGCAATCTAACTTGCAACCCAATTATAAATCTGGAATACCTTCTTAACTTTACCAATATTCTACAATTAAATGTTTGGTATCGATTTCAAATTTTCCAATCAGGTTGTTCATACTGTTCCTATTTTATTCATATCTTATAATCGTTACACTATATTACTAGGTAGTGATCTCTATCTACTCCATAGGAAATTTTGGTTTAGTTCTCACCATTCTTAAAACTAAAATTTCACAATTATAAAGTACCTTATCCAAAACCTTTATTTTTGAGATATAAACTTGGAAACCCTTTTTGCCAATTTTCAAAAATTGCATAGTTCCCAAAATGAGCCACGAAAAATTTTCCTTTCTCTAACCAACTTTTCTTTTTTAAGGACTTTTCTACAACAGAGATTTATTTCTTTATTGGATTTTTAATTCAAAACATTTAAATTATCTAGACAAACTATCAAAAATTCAAAATTTGCTTATTTTCATAAAGGACAAAATAATTTCCCTTCTCAAAAACCTTTCTATGACATACAAAATAAATTTGAATAAATTGTTTCGAGACAAATAAACTTATTACATTAAATTTCAAATCAACAATTACTACTCCATGAAATTATGGCATATACTTATGAAAAGTCCATTAACCCCCATTATTTTTCAAATTTAACTCCCTTTAAATTCATTACAAAGATAGCATTCCAAAATAATAGAATTTCCTTTATTAGTCATTTATTATTTCAAAAATATTTCTAGTTATAGATAAGTAGAATTCAAACCGCCATTTAATCATATGCATGCCAAATTCCTAATTTCAAGTTATTATAAACATTTATTAATTTACTACTCAAAATGTATTGTCCCTTAACTAAATACTTTTTATAAGTTTAAAAAAGGAAAAGGGAGCAGACAAGGATAACTTTTATCCTATTAATTTCTAGTATGATTACTGATCCCGTTTTATATAAATTTCTAATGTTACTTCTATCTAATCTCTCAATATTGCCTCTATTTAAATTTGTCCTAAATAATTGGCTCCTACTATAGTTGTTATTCTCCATATTTTCTTTATACGAAAATGTTCCTCCTATCCTAGTTATTCTCATCCTTCTATTCTCTATTCCTTAATTTTACCAAGTTCCATTTCCATGTATTCCCCTTAGAATGAATTTTAATAAAAATTCCAAATTTGTGAAATAGAAAATCATCAAGTTCAACCTATCTCTATTTCATATTTATTTTAAAAATGAAGAATCACTTTCTTTAGAAATCAAAAACTTTTTAACTTAACCAATTTTAAATTGGAGTTTCAAAAATAAAATAATTTTTACCGGAAACCTTTTAATCGAAAACTTTGGCTTAATAAATTTTCAAATTATGAGTTTCCAAAGTTCCTTACTTTTTCAAAACAACTTCTCAATAAATCCTTTGAAAGCTTATTCAAAACATTTCAAGGAATTCGAATTCTTTCCCATGGGTTGGATTTAGAAATTGACTTTAATTGTCCTTCATATTGAACTTTCCTACTCAACCTTTAAAAATAGAGAAATCTTCTTACGGTGATTAATGTACACATTCTTGTGGAAATTTGCTCTACTCCTTCTTAAAATCTTACTTAATTCCTTACTTTCGATTGTTTATAGCACACAGATTCTTATCTCCCATCTATTTCAATGTATTGGGCTAGGCCCACTCTGTTTGTATAATTAAAGCTATCTAATTTACCCTTATGAAAATTATACTGCCTTATAATATTTAATTACTATATAACAAGTTTATTTGCTACTTCTATAAATGTCAACTGTCTGTAGTAAATGATTTTTATTCTAACAGACAATCTTTAAAGACATTTATTTATTCATTCAAAATTTACCTATTAGGCCTTCCTTATCTTTCCTTAATTACCCTAATAATCTCTTTAATTGATCCATTTATATCCTTATTAAATCCTTAATTACTCCAATAATCTCTTAAATATATATGGAGTTACAATCCTTTCCATCTATATTTCCTAAGATAGTATTATATGTTGAGGTAAAGATTTGCCTAGTATTTTTGCATACGTTTAAAATAAGTAAGTTTATTTATATATAGAAAGATTTTTGAAACACATTTTCAAAAATAATAAGTACACCTCTCATATATATACTTATCCCCATTGAACTGGTAACCTAGGCTTTGATACCAAATATAGCAGTCACCCTGAAATGGTGGTGGCTACAAAAGGTAATCCTAAGCATCATGGTTATACGGTCAACTTCTCAACTGCCCAGGTCATTCGCCGCTAACCCACATTGTCAGGACGTGTAGGGGTAAAAGACAAAGCTTCGCCATAGTTCATAGTGTGAGAACCCTTATCACGCTACATCAACATGCAACTAGGTCTAGTGAAAAAAATCTCCAGCCTTACAAAATCAGTACTTGGGCAGTATAATTTAAATAGGAATATGTAATACATTTCCACTTACAACATAAGTCTTTACAAATGTAAGCCCAAAGGCTTTTCTCAAACTTAAATAAAAGGCTTTTGAAATATAAGCCCATAACTAAGTTGCTATCAACCCGATAACATATATCTATCGTCCATAATGTCCTATCAATTAAGAGATAGTACTTAAGTCACTTAATACATTTTAATAGGAATTAGGCCGACTCCGATCATTTAATGCCTTATTTAAGGCAAGGTCCACATCATTTACTACTTATAGTCCCAAGGCGGACTCCTCAGTAACTATCTAGCAAACATTACATGGAATCTCTTCAGCTACTTAATACTTGATATTGAAGCGGGCCCTTTCCCGAGATATCCTCTACCATTCCTAACCCATAACCCCGACCATATACTACATCCTACACAGAGAAGACGCGAGCGCTCACACAACCACTAATGCCTTCAATTTTCGAATAAGGTCCTTCGTATTATGACTCATACCCTACGACTTCTCACATTAGCTTGACTGTCTGTAGGTGTTGGTAGCCAGATTAGCCGGATTGGTTTACCCCACATAAATTAGTGCGAGCCAGCGGAATAGGGATCTTAAGGTTAAATTAACACTAGAGAGGGGTGAGTAGTGTTTAATGGATTATATTAATATTATTCAAATTCTTTAAGATTTTACTTGGAATAATGTAATTAACAATCACAGAATCAAAGTATAGATAAAAGTAAATGCAGTAAAAGTAAAAGGAAAGAACACACTAGGTATTTATACTGGTTCAGACTTACCCTACATCCAGTCCCGCACAATTCCTCGTATGGATTTTTTTTCAACTAGTAAATGCAAATAAAATCTCGAATTCAAGGCTATGAGACACACCCTCCAGAATCCCAATCTCTGACTAGAGTCACTTGATTTCCAAGCTATAAGTTTACCCACTAGATTTACGGGCTACTAAGATCAACCAATTGATCTTAACAGGCTACAATCACACCTACTTGGATTACAGGGATACCGAGCATAGCACAGAGTATAAGACTGTGATTTGATAGAGTTTACAGACTCAGATCTTCGATCTTGATTACAATTGATCCTATAACTCTTGAATAGAACTTTGATCTTGAGAGAGAGGGGAGAAACCAGAGTGTATATGAAAAAGAATCAAACTAGTAATGATTGAATTTGACTCTGGTTGAGTTTCGGTAGAGTTTTGATAGAAATTGATTTAGAAATAAAGAGAGTAAAAAGAGGAGAGAAAAATAAGAAAGTAGTTAATAAAAATTCGTTTGGAAGTCTGGTATATTTAGGGAAACAACGGTCATGTTCATTCATGAGGAGATACGACGAAAAGACATTTCCTATCAAAATTTGAATTTCTAAATTTACGGCTGGTATGTCGACTTATAGAAATCTGATATGTCAACATATTCTTCACAAATTTGAAAAACACTTTATAAAAATTATTTTGAAAATCCGTTGCTTTGTGAAATAATTTGATACTTTGTAAAATCATTTAAATATAGTTTATACAAATTTTAATCAAAATATAATTTAATAAAACTTTATATAATAATTTTGAAAGATTTAATATGAATATTCAATATAATGTAAATAATACATATAAATTAAATATAGTTATAAATTATTAAGCATAAACAAAAACTCAATATATATATATATAAACTTAAAAACATAAAACTGATATCTTTATAAGTATAAGATTTTGAAAATCATTTTGGGAAATATTTTGAAAAGATTATTTTAAAAATAGAATATTTGAAAAACAATTTTAAAACAAAATTAGAGAAGGTAAGAGAGATCAGGAAAGTGTTATCAAGGTTTTAACATATATTCTATGATTCTATAACTTATCTGGAATATTTTCAAATCTTGAACTCTTCAATACTCATAAGTCTTCATTCTTGAACTCTTGAAACTTTATATCAGCATCTTGAATTTACTCTTGATACAGCATCTAAATACCGCATAGTCTTCTTAATCAATACATGTTAATATCCTGCACTATATACTATATATATCTTGATAAAATGTTAGTTTCTATATCTTATATAATGTCCTACAATTGTAACATCAAAACTAATACCTAATGTACTAACATTTGGGACAAACCTCGCATCATCAAAGTTACTTATTATAGGCGATGTCTCATATCAGCCCCAAAGTCACACAGCTGGTAGTTAGATTAGCTGGGCAGACTTCTATGTGTTTTTGAATGATCTCGCATCCCTATAACTTAGTCATAATTTCTATCACACTCTACATATATTATCACATCTCACCGTTTACATAATCAAGACCTTATAAGAAATTTTATTTTTCGCCATTAAAATTAATTAACTTCCTAAGAGGTAATTAATAGAATTAATAACCTATTTAACTATGCAATTATATGTTATAATTGTGCGTTAATTACGCTAATATATACATACACGCACACAATCCTAGTAAGTTCAAGACAAGTAGAATCTACGCCCTAAACTTGCATTTAAATGTTAACTCTTTAAACAATTATACAAGTCTCATACCATATTATCAACAATACCAAAATTCCAATATTCATATCCAAATATTCCAATCAATAGACTTGTATATAATAATAATTTAAACTCAACTTATTTGTAACATCCTTAAATTTTGATGATAATATTCAGGAAATTTAATTAGATAAATAAAATAGAATAATGATGATAAGGAGATTGAGATTTGAATAAATTATATAATGGGTCGTGCTTAATAATAAAATAAATGGGCTTTAATTTGGTTTAAATATTAATTAAAGTACACATAGGCATACTAGTAAAATAGCCTCCTTATCATACATGGCTATACACTTCTAACCCTTGCCCATTCACATTTCATTTTTCAATTTTGCAAACGCAAATCAAAAACTAAAATAAAACCGGCCATTAACAAGGAGGAAAAGAGGAATTCAATCTAATGCTAAGGATCAAAGCTAGGAAGGATTAATCAACAACAAATCCCAAATTCCTTATCAAATCTAAGGTGAATAATAATTCATTCCATCTCTTTTTAGTTTTATAATCATATGATTTCGGATTTGAGTATTTATTTTGTTTCTAAGATATATTGGACGATGATATGCTTAATTTATGAATTGTTTGATTTAATTAAATTATTTGTACATGAATTCGTACAGTTTTAAGGGAAAAACTGAGGGTCATTGGTTTTAAAATGCCATGGAAAAATTTTATGTTAACTAAAAATGATTTTGGAGATGGGTTTTAATTTTCAAAATTTCCCAAGCTATG
Organism: Allium fistulosum; assembly: GCA_030737815.1. Taxonomy (NCBI): domain Eukaryota; kingdom Viridiplantae; phylum Streptophyta; class Magnoliopsida; order Asparagales; family Amaryllidaceae; genus Allium; species Allium fistulosum. The sequence continues at coordinate 366,516,391 of CM060902.1, read as the reverse complement.
GATTTTTTTTATAAATTGTTAATGATAAATATGATGTAATTGGGTTTAAATTTTTTTTTGAATATTTCAAGAAAAATTGGGACTAAATTTTTAATATGTTTGATTACAAGATGAGATCGAATTTCTATGATCTTTGGGGAAATTTCCCAATTGATTTACTAAGGAATAAATTATTTTAAAAGAAAGACTTTTCTGAAATAATTGATTTTGGTATATGTAAGGGCTTAAACGTTACATTTTTATGGTTTAATTTTGATATTAGTGCGGCAGTTTTAAATGTAAAGCATTTGAAAAGTTTTATGGCAACCAATCAATGGTTTACAAATAGGCAAGTTAATATAAAGCAATTACTAAAAGAAGCAACATTTCAGCCTTTAATTCAGAAAAAGTGTTCCGCCTCAATTAGTAGCCCCTTTCGACTCCAATGATTTCGCCCCATCTCAGTCGAAACCCTCATAGTTGAAACCAATACACAAGGTATCACCTAGTGGTACACAGTGGATTGGAAGGAAGGTGGAAGACTTGGTGTCGAAAGGTAAGCTTCCAATGGGATCGAAACCCAGCTTTGCTTTCAAAAGTTAAAGTCTTGCCTTGTTTTATTTAAAGTTTTCGACATAGTCGAAACACTTGCTTTCGAAAAGTTTTTATAAATGGCTTTTGAAGAAGGTTGCTATAGCATGTAAAGAGTTAGCTTTCAAAGGGGTTATTTTCTTAAATAAGCGCTTTCGAAAGGATCGGTTTCAACTAAGTCGAGACCTAGCCACTAATTTTTCTTTCGACTGCATTGAAGTCATCTATGTTGTCTAAGGGGTTACTTCTATTTTATTGTAAACTAAGCCTTTTTCCTGAATGCTTTCGAAGGGGTTGAGGGTTTTGAAGATGATGAAGTCGAAAGGGGGTTTCGACTCTGTCCTTCGAAGTTTCAAATTTTAAAGGACTTTGCTTTCGACGAGATGGTTCCGACACCATCAACTTTTTTCCAAATTAATTTTAGTTGGTTTCGAAAGATATACTTTCGTATATAATCAATTTGACCCAAAGAATATTTTAAAGAGTAAACCTAATGCTTTCGAAAGGGTATTTTATTTGTATCGAAGCTATGTTTTAAATGAATGTTTTCTTGATACCATCGAAAGGTATCATTGGTTTCGAAAGGCATATACTTAGAGTTTTGAAAAGGGGATTTCTATGCTTTCGAAGGAGGTTATCCAGTGGGTTCGAAAGTGATGTTTTAATGTTTCAAAAGAAATAACCCATTCTCATTTAAAAAGGAAATACCATGGCATAAATAAAGATTTTAGAAATATTATTCACATCATTATTAACCCATAAACGTATGTTGGGTAAGGGAAGAATAACCAGTCAGGTTGACCCAGAAGTGAATATAAATTAAGGAATGTTAAAACCTTAAAACTAAAGATATTGGCAGGGGCCAATAAGTTTACAGTAAGCCTATGAAAACTGTATATAACTTATGATATTGGCAGGGGCCAATAGGTTAATAGTCAGCCCATGAAAACTATGATTTGATACTGGCAGGGCCAGTAGGTTTGTAGTTAGCCCATGAAAACTATATCCGGATTAAGATATTGACGGTCAGTCAATAGGTTCTTAGTTAGCCCATGAAAACTAGGATAAAAGAAAAGATATTGGAGTTACTAATAGGTTCTTAGTGATCCCATAAAAACTATAAAATCAGACAAATAGTACATTAAAAAGGTTAATAGTAACCCTTAAAGTTAATAACTGAGACTGATAGTCAGAATGAATGGGGATGGGTAATCCAGATTTGATTTACTTGCTTTGCATATCATCATAATATTTTGAAATACTATGATTTTAACTATTGTGGATGTAGGGGCACAGTATGTGGTTTTATAAATGTTTTAGGATACCAGTGAGGGGAAAACCCGTTCCACTAAGCGGTGTGGTCTCTCTAGATATCCAGTTGGTTTGAGATGGTAGATTATTATTCATACCAGGCTTTTGTCTGACTCGAAGTTTTTGTTTTCCCCTTAAACTCTTGGGTACTCAATTGATTTTTGAGTAGGTTGAGAGTTAAGGTTTCCAGGTGTTCTTTTAGGTGAATAAAGCTTCCAAAGTAGTGTGGGAGGCAACCTTGTTATTAGAGTTCTTTTATTTCCGTTGTGTGTTTGATCGTAAAGACAGATTGCTTAGTGCCTCACTATATACTCTGACCAAACAATGGGGCATCTTCATATGTCGCTCTTGGCGTATTTTGTAATTATTATATGTTATCTGAACATGGTCTACGAACTAGGATCATGTAATCAATTTGAAAGATTTTGAAATGGAATGTGGAATTTGTTTGTTATTTAAATTTTTTTTCCATATTCATGTGTTTCTGTGTATCAATGTATCTAATATCGCTGTATTTGGTCGTCGAGTATTAATAACTATGGATGACTGCAGCATCCATAGCCGTCAGTATTGGGCCTCCAAGTAGGGGGATATTACAAGTTGGTATGAAAACATAGGTTGATGAAACTTTAAAGAAACTTAAACCTAAAAGATTTTTCAAACATAATCTAATGAATCAGATAATAAGATTAGGGTTTGGGTTAACGTTATAGTAACGTACTTGTATTTGATATATTGTTATACACACACATACATAAGTACGTATTCCCCATGCTCTTAGATTGTTCTTCCGTATCTTACTAAGGTTCGTATGCAGATTTACGAGAAAGGAGATACAGAAGCAGGAAACAGAAGAGGAAATCTGGGTAGAGAAAGCACCACAACCAATGGAAATGCTCGACCCACTACCAGGAGAAATCCGGGTCGAACGACTAATGCTAGTAATCAAAATGTTGATGCCAATGTGGGTGCTAGAAATCCACCAGTAGATATGGGTGCGATGTATCAGTTCTTTATTGGTTTGATGCAAGCTAGAGCTGCTGCTCGTGTTGCTGGAAATGTAGGAGGAGCTAATCCTGTGGCTCTAGTTGGGAATATTGCTTTGCTGAGCAGAGATTACACCAGTTTGGGTGGGAAGCCATTCTTGGGAATGGAAAGTGCCGTAGAAGTTCATAATTGGTTGTTGCATTGTGAGTGTATATTTACTGATTTGGGTTTGAATGATGGGTAAAAGAGAAGGTTGGCCTCTAGATAGTTGCAGGGGTCAGCACTACATTGGTGGAATAGTGTCACCGTTGGAGTGCCGAAAGAGCAGTTAACTTGGCTGATTTTAAAACAAGATTTGAGCACAAGTTTGTATTTGAGTTTGCTAAGTCTGAGCTGATGAGGAAGTTTATGGATTTGGTTCGAGGAGAGATGTTAGTAGTCAGGTATGCTACTAAGTTTGAAGGGCTGTCTCAATATGGATATGCTATTATATATACTGACATCAAAAGGAATGAGAAGTTCATTCGAAGATTGAGGCCCGAGCTTGCTAGAATGACCATGACATATGTCCGTGATTCTTGTAATATAGTAGTGGAGATTTACATTCGCCATGAGGAGTTACTTGCCAATTTAGCTAAAGAGAAGTCAGTGGAAACCCAAGGTTCTCAAAGGAAGAAGAGGAAGTTCTTTAAAATAAGGGGGCCCAAAAGGGAGATACTGCTAAGAAATCAAAGGCTGAAGTGGTTTGCTATAAGTGTGACAAGATGGGTCACTTTGCTAATGAATGCCGGTCAGGAAATGGGAAGAAAGCTGCAAATAAGAAGTATGTGAAATGCTTCAACTGCGATCAAATTGGGCATTATAAGAATCAGTGTCTAGAGCCAGTTAGGGAGGACAAAGGAAAAGTTTTTGCTATAGGACCAGCTAGGCCTACTGCAACTGATAAAGGAAAGACTGTGATGAAAGGTACACTTTTGATTCAAAGTACTCCATTATTTGTACTTTTTGATACCGGTGTATCACATTCATTTATATCTCGGTGTTTGGTTGACAGATTATTCTTAGAACCCACCTACCTAGTTACTTCCTTAAGGGTTGCGAATCCAATAGGAGGATATGCAACTCTAGAGTTAAGATGTGACCAGTTAGAACTTGAATTGTTAGGTTATAAGTTTGCATGCAATTTGCATGTTATTGATTCTGTAGATTTCGAAATATTCTTGGGTATGGATTGGTTGGGTAGGTATGAGGTTAGAATATTTTGCCAGGATAGATAGATATCGCTGAGGCACCCTGATAGTCATAACCGAATGATATTCTCAGTAGAGAATACTGCCCGGAGTGTTAGTGCTTTGCTTAGTGCTATGGAAATGGGAGATGAGTTAAGTCAGGTTCGAGTCGCAAGAGAGTTTGCAGATGTCTTTGAGCCAATCACAGGACTACCCCCTAAAAGATCTATTGAGTTTAGAATAGATCTTATGCCCAGAGCTGAACTTGTGAGTAGATCGCCTAGAAGGATGACACCTATTGAGATGAAGGAAATGAAGGTGCAGCTAGTGGATCTTGAAGGAAAGAATTTTATTAGACCAACCAGTTCGCCATGGGGAGCGGCCGCGGTGTTTGTGAAGAAACCAAATGGGCCATTGTGGATGTGTATCGACTATCGTAAGTTGAACGAAAAGACGATTAAGAATAAGTATTCTTTTCCGAGAATAGGAAATTTGTTCGATAAATTGAATGGAGCGAGGGTGTTCTCTCAGTTGGATTTGGCGACAGGTTTCCATCATTTAAGAGTGGTGGAGGATAGTTTTCCTTTGACAGTATTTCGAACTAGATATTATTCTTATGAGTGCTTAGTGATGCCATTTGGATTGACGAATGCACTTGCTTTCTTTGTAGATTTGATAACCGAGTTTTCCTAGAGTACTTGGATAGGTTGTACTGGTATTTACAAATGACACTCTAGTATACTCTAAGGATGAGAGAGAGCATGAAGTTCATCTTAGAGTGGTACTTGAAATGCTGAGGCAGAATCAGCTGAAGGCGAAGTTTACCAAGTGTCATTTTTGGAAGAAATAGGTTAAGTTTCTTGGTTATGTGATTTCAGAGAAAGGCTTGTCAGTTGATCCAGATAAGATCGAAGCTGTGAATAATTGGAAGAGACCAGAGACGGTGACTAAGATCAGAAGTTTTCTTGGACTTGCTGGCTACTACCAGAGATTCATTAAGTATTTCTCACGGATAGCAGCACCTTTGACTAAGCTAACCAGAAAGGAGGTAAAGTTTGTTTGGTCTAACAAATGTGAGGAATCATTCCTTAAGTTAAAGCATTTGCTGACCAATGCACCCGTGTTAGTAGTTTCAAACGAAAACCAAGGATTGGTAGTGTATACTAATGCATGTGGAATTAGATTAGAAGCAGTGTTGATACAGAATGGTAAAGTCATTGCCTATTGTTATTTCGCCTTTTGGCAAGGCCGAGATATCAAGGAATTGACTGAAAACCAAGGATCGCTCGTCCCGAATGTTGAGTTTGTGCAAGTTTATTATGGATGTCGATGAATTTTGTCCGAGTCCAGACCAAGCTACGATTGATATGACAGGACAAGAAAAACTATAAAAGCCCACATCCCAAGTTTCAAGTCAATCCGAGTTCGTATGCTCAAGTTATGATCGACGCAAATTAAAGGAAATAACTCTGTTTCGTATCCATCATTAAGCCTTAGTTCGAATCGATCGTATTTCGAACCCATCAGTGAGCAAGCTCCATTTCGTATCCATCAGGGAAGCGTGTCATTCCGTATCTAATCAACAGCCTTGTTCGCATCCATCAGGTTACAGCAGTTGCATCCATCTGGTGTAAGGCTTCGTTCGAATCCATCGTCTACACGTAGTTTCGAATCGATCAGCAACAGATGTAGTCTACTTCGTATCCATCCGGACCCTTCTGCTTCGTATCCATCAATTGCATAATTCGTATTCATTGGTGGTCTAGTTTGTATCCATCCTAGAAGGCCCTTGTTTGTATCCTTCAAGTCCAGTTGCATCGTATCCACCGAGAAGTCCATGTTCGTATCGTTCGTATCATGGCTATTCGTATTGATCGAGCTATCAATGTTCGGGTACATTTGGCCACTTCAACTTCGTATCGATCGACCGGAGTCATCTTCGATCGATACGAACAAGGCCATACAGTCAACATATTCCACGTGCTTTCCATCGATACGAACAGAGTTTGTTTCATCGATACGAATAGGGTCGTCCTCCATCGATGCGAACTGAGGAACTGCTGTCAATACAATCGAGGCGAAAGTTTTGGAACGGCTCAATCAACTCGGCGTAAAAGGTGGATCGATCCGAAGAGTGCATGCCACGTCATCACCTGGGCACGTGCAACCATCGATTCGAACAGATCGATTCGAAACCATCGATTCGAACCAAACAGCCTGCCGAAGAACACCAACTCGTATCGATCATATCTCGCAATCCACAAGTCCAAATGCTATGAAATTTTCACGGGAGCTTACATACAAGCTAAAGAATGTTAACACCAAGTTTCGACTCCATTGGACAAAAACTTGATCAATACAAATTACGTTCGTATCGATCACGGAACGGGCCGAAACTTCATGGGATCGATCGCATGGGCCCACCCACGTGCCAGAAGAAGTCTCCCAAGATTTGAGCGAGATATTTGCATCCTACGCCTATAAATAGAGCCCCAGGGCCTACAGAAAAAGGACCTTTTTGCCTCTTTGACGTTCAGATTCTGCCCAAAACACCTTTGCACTTCAAGGCTGCTGCTATACTCGAATTTCACTACTGTAATCCATTGTAATCTGCTATATTGCACTGAAATCAGTTGTAATCATCAAAGAAACATCAATAAAGTCATCAATTTCATAGTGGACGTAGGCAATACACCGAACCACTCTAAATTCCTGTGTTTCTGCGCACTTTTATCATTTGTTTTTGAAGTGTTTGTTAGATAATCCTCTTTTTTCATTTAATTTCTTCATTGTTATCTCTTCAAACTCTTCCGAAGAGTGTTGTGGGAAATTTTGGTACAAACACTTTGGTGCTTTCACCGAGGAAAACCCAGTTTTTCTCCTGCTCTTTGGATCTGCTATCGTTACCGGATTGCATAAATCCAAGAAGAAGATCCAGATCTCAAGCCTTAAAGCCCTTCCGTCCTACTCAGATTTGCATCAGATCTAGGAAAGGACTTCGTCAATTCGTCATGGTGAGCACACGAACTGCTTCCACAGCTGCTGATCAGGAAGGACGGGATAGACGGAATCCCGTACAACTGCCTCCATCCAACAAGAATGCTGTCGGACCATCGAATCCGACCTGACCTGTTACCAAGGAAGAATTCCAAATGCTTATGCAAGAGCTAACTCAGAGCCGTCAGCAACTTACTCAACAACTCCGTGCTAACGCAGAAGTGACCAACCAGCTGCAGTGTCAACAGCGAAGGAGATCCAGAAGAGATCAAGCTTCCTACTCTTCTACCGAAAGTTCAGCCTCTTCCGATGATCATCACCGATCTACACGCCCACGATTGGACGAAAGCTATACCTAGGCCACCGGACACTAACCTGCCCTAAACCTTGGACAACCCAGGACTGGACCATCCACCAGTCATTAGACCGGACCCTCCTTCCGAGGTGGTGCTGCTCCTTACCATGTCATAGGTAACCTTGCTACCACCACCACTACCGAACAAGGAGTTGATGCTAGAAATCAAGCTGATTCACATCGTCGCCGACGAGAGCACACTCCAAAACCTTATGCTCCTAAAAATTTTGAACCAAGGAGGTGAGACATGGACCGTCGACCGCGCCCGGTCTGGCCTCGCATTGTGGAACCCGACCATACCTTGGCACAGCATGCTCCAAATATCCAGATGTCGGATATACCGATGATGATTTGTCGGATGATCCATGAAAGTCAGGGTCTCACTAATGACGATTGGGGGATTTCTCGAAGTCGTGCCCCTTTCACTGATGACATATTATATGTTGAACCACCTCGGCGCTTCAGGATGCCAACTTTGCCAGTCTATGAAGGAAATTCTGATCCCAATCAACATATCCTGAAGTATGAATGGTTGATGAATGCCGTGAGGGCTGACGATGCAGTTAAATGTCGCAGTTTCCCCATTTCTTTGGGGGGCATTGCAACTATGTGGTTTACTCATTTGCCACAACGATCCATTTCTAATTTCGACCAGATGGCCACCAAATTTGTTGAACAATTCCGTATGCACGTAGCGATACCTAAAGATGTTAATACTCTATCTAGTGTCACTCAAGCTCTCGGAGAGACACTCAAACGTTACTTGGAGCGATTTCATGCTGTGTGTGTAGAAATAAGGAATCCCAATGACAACTCTATCTTGATGGCATTAACTAAAGGGATTGATCCTGATTCCGAATTCGGAAATTGGTTAGCTGGGAAGCCACCTGCGTCATTGGACCGTTTCTATTCCAAGGCAGCCCAATTCTTGAGGAGGGAGGATGTGAAATAGTCTAGGAAGCAGGATGATGCAGGGCCCAAAGTAACATTGCAGTTAAACAATCCAGGGAGAGTTCCGGAAAAGTTCAGTTGAATATACAAAACAAACAAAACCAGCAGAGGGACAGTGAGAATCAAGGGAAAAACGAGATCAAAATCATGGTCCACGATGTAGAGCTCCCATGTTCTACAATTATACTCCACTGAATACGTCACTGGAAAATGTGTATTTGCAGACCTGTAATACCATGCAATACAAGAAACCTGCCCCAAAGCCGTCAACGGAAAGGCAAATCCAAACAGGGAAGTTTTGTAGATTCCATGAAAGTTATGGCCATAATACAAATGAGTGTCGTCATTTACAAGATCTCGTTGAAAAGCTGATACGTGAACGAAAGTTGGATCAGTTTGTGCGGGCGCCACAGTCAGGAGGTGCGGGCCCATCGAATCAGAATCGTGCACCAAACCAGGAAAGGCAGGAGGAACCCGCTCGTACCGGCGGGAGGTTAGTTATAAACACTGTTTGTGGTGGTCCTCATCCGGCAGACCGAAGCTGGAAGGAAATGAAGTCGTATGCCAGCTCTATTAGGCATGCGGACTTCGAGTGTTGTAGTAGTTTTGATGAAGGGGCTCCGACCAAACAACAGAAGACGATGACTGATGACATCGTCTTCAGAAACAGAGAGGCTGATAAAGTCGAAGCCCCCACTATCGATCCACTGGTCATTTCAGCTCAAGTAGGTCCAGCCTGGATGAAAAGGATTTTGGCTGACAGTGGAAGCTCAGTGAATATTGTATTTAAACGAGCTTATGATCAGATGAGGATGGAGGCTAAAGATTTAAAGCCTTGCCAATATCGAATCCATGGTTTCAATGGGAGCGCTACTATACCCACTGGAGTAGTGCAACTACCAGTGGAGTTGAGGAGAATGCCGGAGAGTCCGGATATTGCAGTTCGTTGTGTTGGACATAGACTTCCCTTATAATGCTTTCTTGGGTCGACCGACCCTCGCTGAATTCATGGCAGCTATTGCCCCATGGTATTTGATTCTGAAGTTTCCCACTGATCGTGGAGTGGGAATCATTCAAGGAGATCAGGCTGCTGGGAGATCCTGTTATGTTGCCGAGCTGCGAGACGCGCAGCGAAGAGAGAAAGGAAAGGGCGTAGAGGAATCTCTCTGCGTCCATTTTGCTGATAATTGAAAATTAATGCCTAGGCCTAGGCCCGGGCACCGCTGCAAATTCCAAAGGGATCTTGACCCAAGAGAAACTAAAGGTGAAGGAGAGTCTAAAGAAAGTCAAGCTTCCCCGGCTGAGCTGATGATCGATGTCCTAGTTGATGATGATGATGATTCAAAGATGGTAAAGATTGGATCTCAGCTAAGCCAGCAGACTCAAGAGGAATTGGTTGAGTTCCTACGGGCGAATCTTGACATATTCGCCTGGACGCATTCGGATATGTGTGGGATCTCGTCGGACATCGCGAGCCACACTTTGAATACTGACCCGCGGCACGTCCCGGTCAAACAGAAAAGGCGTGGCATGGATCCAAAGAGATCTGCCGCCCTTAAAGAAGAGGTAGAAAAGCTTAAAACGAATGGGTTTATTCGAGATGTGCTATATCTCGAATGGGTGTCGAATCCCGTGCTTGTCTGAAAGTCGAACGGAAAATGGAGAACATGTGTACTCCGATGTGAATAAAGCCTGTCCTAAAGACAGTTTTCCGCTTCCTAGAATTGATCAACTCGTAGACTCAATAGCTTGACATGAACTCTTATCCTTCATGGATGCGTATTTTGGCTACAATCAGATACCGATGCATTTACCTGATCAGGAACATACCAGTTTCATAACTAATCTGGGACTTTATTGTTACAAGGTCATGCCATTCGGACTCAAAAATGCCGGTGCTACTTATCAACGATTGGTCAATCGGATGTTCGCCAATCAGATTGGAAAGACCATGGAAGTATACATAGACGATATGCTTGTGAAATCACGTTTTTCTACTGACCATATTAAAGACCTGGAATCGATGTTCAACATACTTCGAGAATACAGAATGAAGCTCAACCCACTGAAATGTCACTTTGGAGTTGCATCCGGAAAATTCCTTGGGTTTATCGTCAATGCTCGAGGAATCGAAGCTAATCCTGAAAAGATCTGGGCAATCAGAAATCTTGAAACTCTGAAAACTATAAAGCAAGTCCAGAGTCTCAATGGGAAAGTAGCAGCACTGAGCAGGTTCATCTCAAAGTCCACTGACAAATGCATTCCCTTCTTCGATCTGATCCGAAAAGGAAAACGAAACTTTGAATGGACCACAGAGTGTGAGGGCGCATTATGAGCATTAATCCAGCATCTATCCACACCGCATATTCTGTCAAAACTCATTGATCATGAGAAGTTGTATGTTTACTTGGCGGTATCAGAAAATGCAGTCAGCGCTGCCTTAGTTCGGGAAGAAGATTAGATACAGAAGCCACTATATTACATCAGCAAGCGATAGACTGGAGCTGAAAGAAATTATCTGAAACTAGAGAAGCTGGCTTATTGTCTTGTTATTGCATCAAGGAACCTCCGCCCATATTTCCAGGCCCATCCTATTATTGTTTACACCGACCAGTCGTTACGACAGTTCCTTACGCGGCCTGAGACGTCTGGTAGGTTACTCAAGTGGAACATCGAACTGAGCCAGTTTGATGTAACTTATACTCTGAGGCGATCTATTCAAAGACAAGTCCTAGCAGATTTCATAGCTGAATTTACTACCCCAGAGGACTTGCCCGAAACTAGTGAATCTCCCGAATACGTCTGGAAGTTGTACACTGATGGTGCATCAAACGACCGGTGCTCGGGCGCTGGAGTTGTACTAGAAACCCCCGAAGGCCGATCTATATATTATGCTTTAAAGTTCGATTTTCATGCGACCAATAATGAAGCTGAATATAAAGCCCTTTTAGCTGGATTGAAACTTGCTAGGGATTTGAGAATTATCACCGTGGAAATTTATTGCGATTCACAATTATTTGTGTGTTAGGTTCGGGGAGAATATCAAGCGAGAGATCGAAGACTGGCCGCTTACTTAGCTCGGGTTTAGGAAACACTGAATCAGTTTGACTATTATGACATCTATTGTATACCTCAAGAACGCAATCAGAAGGCCGATTCGTTGGCAAAGTTAGCCAGCACCGGTGAACCGCAGCAAATGGGGCTCGTTCCTGTAGAGACGTTATCTTCCCCAAGTATTGACCGGGCAGAACCGGATTGGGTATATGAAGCCGCTCCCGATAAGGAGTCGTGGATAACTCCATTTAGAAATTACCTTGAGCATGGAATCCTGCCGGAGCACAGGAGTGAAAAAAAACAAGTCCTTCAGAAGGCTTCACGATTCACCATCCAGAATGGAATCATGTACAGAAGAGGGTACTTTGTTCCTTTACTCCGGTGTATCGCTCATGATGAAATTAAACGAGTATTACGCGATGTGCATGAGGGAGAATGTGGCGATCACAGCGAGGAGAAAGCACTTGCCAAGAAAGTACTTCGATACGGATACTTTTGGCCGACTATAAATCACGATGCGTCGGATTATGCCAAGAAATGTGATAAATGTCAAAACCATGCTCAAATTCCTAGAGCCCCACCTACCGAGATAACTCAAATGGTCAGCCCATGGCCGTTTGCAGTATGGGGCATCGACATCATTGGTTCTCTACCTCTGGCAAAAGGTGGTGCGAAGTACGCCATCGTTGCAGTTGATTACTTTACAAAGTAGGCTGAAGCTGAACCTCTTGCTACCATAACGACGAAAAAAGTGATCAACTTTGTACTGCGCAACATTATCTATCGATTCGGTCTCCCACACAACATCATCACTGATAACGGAACCCAATTCGACAGTGTTGAATTTAAAGATTTCTGCCAACGGTTTCGCATTAGAAAGAAATTCTCTGTAGTTGCGCACCCTCAAGCGAATGGACAGGTCGAAGCAGTCAATAAAGTTATAAAGTATATTTTGAAGAAACGACTGGAAAAGGCCGGGGGAAAATGGGTCGATGAACTTCCTATGGCCTTATGGGCCTACCGTACAATCCACAAGTCCGCGACCGATCACACTCCATTCTCTCTCTCTCTCTTATGGTTCAGAAGCTGTTATTCCAATCGAGCTAGAAGTGCCTTCTCATCGTGTGACATACTATGATCCAAAGAAAAATGCCATATTACTTGCTGAATCTCTCGATTTACTAGATGAGAAACGTGAAGAGGCCGATTGAGGGCAGCCGCATATCGAAGTCGAGTCGCCCGATTGTACAACGCCAAGGTCCGCCCGCGAACCTTTGAACTCGGCGATCTCGTCTTGAAAAGAATCTATCCGGTTCCTTCGCATATGAAACCAACATGGGAAGGGCCGTATGTTATTGAATGAAATCTCGTAGATGGCTCATTCAAATTATCGACCGTTGACGGTCTTACTCTACCGAGAGCCTGGAACAGCGAGAGTGTTCGTCGCTACTACACATAACAGGCTATGTTTATTCATTCAGTTTATTTTTCATTTGCAATTAGTTTCTGCATTTTGAAATTAGAATTTGTAATAAGGCAACTGACTTTGCCATATTTTCTTATTTCAGCAATAAAATGCAATCTCTTCGAGCTAGAGCTGTGATTTACTTGAAATACTTCGTATAATCATCACCATGCACGGAGAGCTAAGTTCCATCATACGATGGGATTTATTCAAGTAGGGAGTAACTGTGATGCAACCGGTCACTCACTAAGTGAAACCCGAACCCAGGGACAAGCCATCACACCCAAGTAAAAAGGAAAAAAAGGATTGATACACGACAATCCTTTACCTAACTCCAGATTCCCAGAGTGCGAACTGGAGTATAAACTTACAAATACGTTTGCAAAGAGGGTGGATCCGTCCACCTAACGACTTCGCCCGTATCCGAACCAAGTTTGAGGAGGGTAGATCCGTCCACCTAACGACCTCACTTGTTAACTCAGGGTGGATGTGATCCGACCATCCACGACCCTGATACACCTTTGGTTCCAAGAGTGCGAGAAAAATCCAAAAACATGCAACAGATGTGACTGACCGTCTGTTTATCAACTTCAAATTCCCAGAGTGTGAAAAGGAGTATAAACATCAACTCCAAATTCCCAGAGTGCAAATTGGAGTATAAACATCAACTCCAAATTCCCAGAGTGCGAATTGGAGTATAAACATCAACTCCGAATTCCCAGAGTGCGAAACGGAGTATAAACTTCAACTCCAAATTCCCAGAGTACGAATTGGAGTATAAACATCAACTCCGAATTCCCAGAGTTAGAATTGGAGTATAAACACCAACTCCAAACTCCCAAAGTGCGAGTTGGAGTGTAAATGTCGATTCCAAGTCCCCAGAGCGTGGACGTATAATTGAAACTTAAACCGGCGTAACCGACTGCCAGTAAACGAGTGTAAATCCTCGGAGTGCGGATGTGATCATCGATAATCAAACGAGTGTGGTTGAACCACTCAATCTCCGCTTATCTCAAACATCCACTCAGTGGCACTAAACTCAACATGTTATAAGTGAGATGCAATCGCTGGCTGATGTTCTACAACTCGTCCCCAAGACTGGGGGCAGAACTTAAGTGTCGACCATTGACTGAAGCGGTGTGACGTCAAAATTCAACTGACTTCCCGGTCATAAACCGTGTCCATAATTTCTGGACCTGGCGAATAAAAACAAACTTGACTCAGAAGTTGAAACTTCACAAGTGCACTTTAGATATTGAAACACTTAAGCAAATACAAAATAACTGAGAAGAAGCCAAAAAAGAAGAGTTTCATTTCTACTGTCTGTGAAAGACATTCATATACAAGTTTATTCCAAAATATTCCTACTAGTAGGGGCCGAACCCGCATCTATACACGGCCTACGAAAAGAAAGACAAAATAAATCCCTATCTACTTAGAACAAACTGAAGAGGCCTATCTATTTCTTCTTCTCTCTCAGCTTCTTCCTCGGTGTAGACCCGCTGGAGCCACCACTAACTTTCCTCTTCGAGCCTTTACCTTTCGGTGGTCGGTTTCCAGGCGGGGGCATGATCTCGACATCCTCCTCCGAGCTCGAATGTATAGGGATGCTTCCCGCGGGCGGAGTCGGAGGAACAGGATCAATTATAGGAGGCGGAATGGGCACACTAGTGTCGAAACTGTACCACCATGTGATATCATTCTGAGCGGAGCTGGACCAGATGCCGCCATCCCACCTCCAAAACTGCCACTACGAGCCGCTGCTTCCATTTCAGCGTCAATTTCGGCCAATATTTCTTCTTCATGAATCGCTTGGGCCTCGCTGGGAGCATCAGTGGCTGGCATTGAAGAGCCAGTAGTGGTGGTGCCTCCGCCCATAGCAAATAGTAGGTCCGCAAAAGGATCACTATGATGACCAAGGAGCTCCTCCATCATCTTCTCATCAAAAACAAGCGTGCTTCCCTGCATTTCATCAAGTGGCGTAGTTGTAGTTACGGTGGTCGCTTCGGTGACGATGGCCTCCTGCGTCTGATGTGATTATTGGTTTGCAGGAGGCACAATCGGTGTGACTTCGATCACTGGACAAAAGAAAAGGAAGACTGTCAGTAAACAAATCGAATAAAGCTATCGATCTTGAACAAGTACGAAGAATGTTCAGAGTACCTTCCTCAGTTTGGCTTGTAGATGGCTGGACGGCTTCAGCAACTTGCTCTATGGCCGGAGATATCTACGGCTGATCTGGATTGTAGGCAGGGACAGCTTGGGGATCAACCGTAGATGAGGGTTCAGGCTGGGTTGACACAGGAACTTCAAGACTTGCATCATGATGTTCAACCCCTGAGCCTTCTCCTACTTCCAAGTGCTGGGTGCCAAGCCTCTCCTTTTCATGCAGAATAATCGACTCATGGAGAATCCTCCGTTCATCTTCATTCAGTAGACGATTCTCGAGCTCAAACTCATCGACTAACTCACCTAGATGCACCGCCTTCACCTCCTCAACCAATCGGCCCTAGGCGTTGTATAAATGTGTCGGGTAGTCATCGAGCCAGGCTAGACCTCTGTGCCTTAACACATTAGCATTATAAACGACAAGAAGATCTTCAATATCGGCTTCTAGCCTGGACTCAGCCAATCTCACCTCCTCCTCAACCTTAGTCTCCACCTCGCGAACCTTAGCCACGGCTGCATCCCGTTTACCCCGAAGCAAGACAGCCTGTTCGCACGCCTCCTAGGCTGCGTTGTTCGCATCGTCCCTTTCCTTGGCAAAGTCAGAGAATTTAGCTTTTAGCTCATTGAGTTCCTTAATCGCCGCATCCCGTTCGGCCGTGACAGTGGTATTTTGGTGGCCCATCTCTTCCACCAAGGCAACATGTGTGTGCCTCAATCTCTCCATCACCACATTCTCCTCATCAGCTTTTTTGGTGGCCTCAATTTCAAATTTCCGAGAAGACTCGGCCTCGGTATTGAGCACTTGGATGATTCAGTCCCTTTGGGCAAGATCAGACTCCATCTTTTCAATCGCTTTGGCTCGCTCAAAGGCCACCTTGGTAGCTTTTTCTACAGCCTTCACCCACTCTCTATACTGGGCGTATATCTCATGGATGTAATCATGCATTGTATTTTCAGCTTCCGAAGGGATCCTCTTTAAATGAGGAGGAAAGACATAGCCGTCGAAGCATATGTTTGGGAACTCTTTCCCCAGCTGAGCTTTTAATAGCCCCTTCCCCCGTGGGCTCGGTTATGACATGCTCTGCAATTATGGGAGCCATAGTATTAGCTCTCTGGCGATGAGTTTCAAGCCTAGAAATTTGATAAGATGGTCTGTGTCGCAGAGGCTCTGGTGGATGTGAAACGTGAACAGGAGGTGGTGAGATGACTCTAGGAGGTGGAGAACGGGACCTAGATCAGTATCTATAGTCTTTATCCCTATCCCGCTCATACCTCTCTCTATTAGAGTACCCGCGATCGCGGTCTCTATCTGAATCTCTCCTGCGAGACTCATAGTAAGTAGAAGACTTTCGAGCCGAACGAAGGCTCCCTAACATCGATCCTCTCCCGGACATCGTACCTGTAAGTGAGAAATGAAAGAAAAGTTAGTGATCTCTTGAATTGGACTATTTACGATTGTGAATCGTGTAGTGCCGTGAAGTGTATGTATGTGCAACCCCCCGACCAACCGGAAATGTCGAACGCACTTATAGCAAGCGACTCGCTCAGATCAAGAGCATTGTCAAGCTCCTCCAACCCGGTGTCATGTTAAAACGACACATCATTCGAAATCGGAATATCAGCAAGCCCTTCGAAAGGATTCTCTACTTGCGGGGGAGGAGCCTTCGAAATTCTAATTCCAGGAACAGGCAAAGACACAACCACAGATTTCAATCTCATGGATTTAGAACGCTTATGAGCAACTGCTTTGCCTTTTCTCCTTTATTCTGAGTCCTGAAAACTGCCAGAAGGCCCAGCTATAAGTTCGTCATCAATGGGTGTTCTCTCCGGATCAACCTCGTCGGCTATTACGACACCGGACGCTTTGCATTTCACCCGCTTCTTCGAGACTGCCCTCAATGTCCCTTCAAGCCTTATGCTTTGATTCCGTTCAATCAGCCCGACGATTCTCAAATTTCTGTCGGTTAGAACTGAATCAATGTCCCTCATTTCGCTTGGAACTTCCTGAAGGACCCTTACAATCTCTTTGAAATACCTGCCTTTCGGTCGTGAAATTACGGCTGTAAAAGAAAAGAAGATGTCAGTTTATAGCAACTGCTATCATCTGGATAACTCTTGAAGAGTACTATAACACTTACGTCTGACTAGCCATCGGCTGGCAAATCATAGGGGGCACCGGACGTAGAACCATTCTGTTTTGAAGTAACTCAGCCTTCCCCAGGATCTGGTTACTACTTGGCAGTTCCTGACTGACTCCAGGAAAGTGAAAGACGGGCTATCTCGCCTACTCTTGAAGTTAAAAAGGTATTTAATCTCAGTTAGCATTGGCGGTAGGAAGAGATGCTCCAGGAATACGATAAATAGGCTATTTAGCAAAGCGTATCCATTGGGATGTAGTTGTGATGGGGCGATTCCGAGAAAAGACAACACTTCTCTAATATATTGGTTGAAAGGAGGAAGTGTTCCCGCTGCACACGCATGACGGTTAAAGGTAGTAAACCCCTCTAGGGAGCGTGCGGTCTATCGTTTGGTCCCGGTAATAGTACGTCGTCCAATGATAAACCATGCCTTAGGCATATTCGTCCCAACATGTCTTCAGAGACATTGGACGGTACTGAATCCTGTGGATTTCCAATGAACATAGCCCCAGGCAACTCGTCCGGAGCTAGATCTATAACTTCGGCCGCGATGGCCGGAATCTCTAGGACAGAAGAAGATGAGTCCTAAACTTCCTACTGTTGAGAGCTTGAAGGTTCCATAACTAACTAACTTATGAGAAATCATCATTAGACGATAATAACACTCGTGCTTCCCCCAGTGTAAAGTGTGTGAATGTGTTGTGCAAGTGCAGTGCTTTATGCTACTTGAAAAAATTCAACAAAGTATGAACAAATATTTAAACGATGAGACTTCGAAATTCAGCTGGAGTGACCGTCATTGCTGACCATCACAACCATGCCATCCAAACATTAGCAATCGATCCAAGTTGAGGTTTGTTATAAGTTCATAAAGTCAAAGTTCCATCAACGAGCTTCGAAGGATGGTCAAGTATGCAGTGAAATGGTTAAGTCCACTTATGCAAGGCTAAAGCTCGTCGGAGTCAAGTGTTCGGTTGTACAAGATTTTGTGTCTATCAGGGTTCAGGCTTGGATCAATCGATAGAGGCCTATTTCGCATCGATCAGAAGGGAGTAAGTTTCGTAATGACCAAAAGCCTTAGTTTCGTATCGATCAGAGCCAGCAACTTCGTATCGATGGAATCCACCGATTTCGTATCGGTCAGGTCCCATTACCTTCGCATCAATCAAGTTGCAACGGAGTTCGTATCCATCACAAATATGCTTCGTACCCATGTCGATTCGAAGTAATGGAAACAGAATCACAAGGTCAACAATCGATGCGAAGTCACAGAAGGGGGATCGATGCGAAATTCCATTTTTTCTAACCCTCGATCGATACGAAATCCAGACCGAACAATCCCTTCGTCTCTCTCCTCACTCCTTCCCAAAATGGCCATGATGCCATTCCCTTCCTCCTTCAACCATGCTCCAAACCAACTTCGATCTCAACACCGCTAAAGGTCGGCCGCATATGTGTATAAATTAGCAGTGGGATTCGAATCTCGTCATTCGTGATAAGAGTTCATTGACTTATTACCTAGTTGCAACGGCTGATTAGAGAGATTGAAAAGTTGATTTGATTCGAAGACGAAAGCAGTTCTAATTTCCCCTATTCCAGAGCGATACGAAGGCAGAAGATAAAAGTAGCAAATGAGGAGGAATGGCTAAGTACAAACGTATTTATATGGACTCAAGTGTGAAAGGAAAAGACGTTTCGCCTCTCGGTAGTCTCAACCGGTGACAACAGTTCCACCACCAAATCGATACGAATAAACTATTCGAATCCATAGACTCAAGTTTTGTCAACACAAAATCTGTAGCACAGATTTTTCTAACACCAAAGTCCATCGATACGAAATGCTTGTTCGTATCCATTGTTCTCGACTCCATCCACTGTGCATCGATACGAACTATACTATTCGAACCCATCAAGCCACAGCCTCCAAAGGCCCGTATCCATCGATGCAAATTGGCTATTTGTATCCAACAGCGTAAATTTCATCGATACGAAGCGCTTATTCGTATCGATTGTTTTCGTCTCCATCTTCAGCCATAGATACAAAAACTGCCTTTCGGCCTTTTCCATCGATCCAGGAGAGGATCGATACCAATGGACATTCAAAAATAACTGTCTAACGTTGTTGCAACTCGAATCTCACATCGATTCAGGAGAGGATCGATACAGGATTCGATACGGGAAAACTACCAATGACTTGTAAATGTGCGGACGTTAACGAGAGCCTGGTTAACATATCAAATAGCAAATCGCTATCATACAGCAATCGATTACAACAATACAGGGTACAACAGTTGACAATCAGCAGTTCACATTATTGAGGAAATCATTCAAAGATTACAACTTTCAACGAAAAGACGATAACTGTTCAAAGTGAAGGTTACAGCTTTTCAAAGCACGTCATGTTTCCACAAGACGTACTTTGGGGGGCAAATGTTATCTCGCCTTTTGGCAAGGCCGAGATATCAAGGAATTGACTGAAAACCAAGGATCGCTCGTCTCGAATGTTGAGTTTGTGCAAGTTTACTATGGATGTCGATGAATTTTGTCTGAGTCCGGACCAAGCTACGATTGATATGACAGGACAAGCAAAACTATAAAAGCCCACATCCCAAGTTTCAAGTCAATCCGAGTTCGTACGCTCAAGTTATGATCGACGCAAATCAAAGGAAATAACTCTGTTTCGTATCCATCATTAAGCCTTAGTACGAATCGATCGTATTTCGAACCCATCAGTGAGCAAGCTCCATTTCGTATCCATCAGAAAAGCATGTCATTTCGTATCTAATCAACAGCCTTGTTCGCATCCATCAGGTTACAGCAGTTGCATCCATCTGGTGTAAGGCTTCGTTCAAATCCATCGCCTACACGTAGTTTCGAATCGATCAGCAACAGATGGAGTCTACTTTGTATCCATCCGGACCCTTCTGCTTCATATCCATCAATTGCATAATTCGTATCCGTTGGTGGTCTAGTTCGTATCCATCCTAGAAGGCCCTTGTTCGTATCCTTCAAGTCCAGTTGCATCGTATCCATCGAGAAGTCCATGTTCGTATCGTTCGTATCATGGCTAATCGTATTGATCGAGCTATCAATGTTCGGGTACATTTGGCCACTTCAACTTCGTATCAATCGACCGGAGTCGTCTTCGATCGATACGAACAAGGCCATACAGTCAACATATTCCACGTGCTTTCCATCGATACGAACAGAGTTCGTTTCATCGATACGAATAGGGTCGTCCTCCATCGATGCGAACTGAGGAACTTCTATCAATACAATCGAGGCGAAAGTTTTGGAACGGCTCAGTCAACCCGGCGTAAAAGGTGGATCGATCCGAAGAGTGCGCACCACATCATCTTCTGGGCACGTGCAACCATCGATTCGAACAGATCGATTCGAAACCATCGATTCGAACCAAACAGCCTGCCAAAGAACACCAACTCGTATCGATCATATCTCGCAATCCACAAGTCCAAATGCTATGAAATTTTCACAGGAGCTTACGTACAAGCTAAAGAATGTTCACACCAAGTTTCGACTCCATTGGACAAAAACTTGATCAATACGAATTACGTTTGTATCGATCACGGATCGGGCCGAAACTTTATGGGATCGATCGCATGGTCCCACCCACATGCCAGAAGAAGTCTCCCAAGATTTGATCGAGATATTTGCATCCTACGCCTATAAATAGAGCCCTAGGGCCTATAGAAAAAGGACCTTTTTGGCTCTTTGACGTCCAAATTCTGCCCGGAACACCTTTGCACTTCAAGGCTGCTGCTATACTCGAATTTCACTACTGTAATCCATTGTAATCTGCTATTTTGCACTGAAATCAGTTGTACTGAAATCAGTTGTACTCATGACTTAGAGTTGGCTGTGGTGATTTTTGCCTTGAAGATTTGGAGGCATTATCTCGGGGGAAAGGTTTGAGTTGTATACCGATCATAAGTCTTTAAGATATTTATTCTCTCAAAAGGAGTTGAAAATGAGACAGCAGAGGTGGCTGGAGTTTTTGGCTGCTTAGGATTTTGGTATAGAGTATACGTTAGGAAAAGGTAATAAGGTAGCAAATGCCCTTAGCAGAAAACATCAGAATGTGGTGTTAGCTATGTTGGTGGAGTGAAAGGATTTAGAAGCTTTAGTCAGCTGCGATGTGCAGTTAAGATCGACTTCTGGTTCTAGTCAGAGTTCTGCCAAGTTGTCTTGTTTAGAAGTTCGACCGGTATTGATTGAGAGAATTGCTTCTAAGCAGAATGAGGATCCAGTGTTGGCTAAGAGGATCAGAAGACTTGAGATTGGAACTGAAATCGATGATTTAAAGGATTTTAACCATGACCGGAGAGGATGGTTGAGAAAGAAGGGACGGTTGTGTGTTTCGAATATGGAGGACTTGAGGAAAGAAGTTCTTGGAGAATGTCATCGGTCCAAGTTTACAATTCATCCTGGAGGAACGAAGATGTATAAAGATATGAAGAGGAGCTTCTATTTGGAAGGCATGAAGAGGGATGTTGGCTTGTAGGTTAGGCAGTGTGCAAACTGTCAACAAGTGAAAGCTAAATGTCAGAAACCGAGTGGGTTACTTCAGCCTTTGGAGATTCCGGTTTAGAAATGGGATTCAATATCCATGGATTTTATAGACGGGTTGCCAAGGTCAAATAGAGGCAATGAAAGTATATGGGTTATAGTGGACAGATTGACCAAGAGTGCCCATTTCATTCAAGTTAAATCAACCAGAACGGCACATGTTTTAGCTATGTTGTTCATGAAGAAAATAGTTAGACTGCATGGAGTTCCTAGTAGTATAGTCAGTGACAGAGATGCTTTATTCACTAGTGAATTCTGGAAGAGTCTATAGTAAGTGATGGGTACCAAGCTTAATATTAGTACTGCATATCACCCTTAGACGAATGGGCAGACAGAGAGAGTCAATAAGGTACTCGAAGATTTATTGGAGCTTGTGTATTGGAATTTGGTGGATCTTGGGAGATTACCTACATTTGGTTGAGTTTTCCTATAATAGTAGTTATCAGACAAGTATAGGAATGACGCTATTTGAAGCTTTGTATGGAAAACCATGCAAATCACCAGCATGTTGGTTGGAGACTGGAGGCAATTAGTCTTAGGTCCAGATTTGGTTAGAGTGGCATCAGAGAAGATTGAGTTAATTCGAGGAAGGATGAAGGAGGCTCAGTTCAGACAGAAGAGTTACGCGAATAAGAAGCGTAAAGTCTAGAATTCTCAGTTGGAGATGAGGTTTTCATTAAGGTGTCACCAATGAAGGGTGTGGTGCAATTTGGACAGTCAGGGAAGTTAGCCCTAAGATATGTAGGTCCATTCCAGATTATAGAGAGGATTGGAAAACTCACATGCAGAATAGAGTTGCCAAGCAGTTTGGTAGTTGTCCATAATGTATTTCATGTGTCTCATCTTCGCAAGTATGTGCATGATCCAAAGACTACTATTTCTTCGATAGGGTTGGATGACTTAGTGTAAAGCCTAATTTGACTATTGTTAGACAACCAGTTCGGGTAGTAGCTAGAGATGAGAAAAGATTAAGGAACAAGACAGTCAAGTTGGTGAAAGTTCAGTGGAGCGACAACAAGAATGACTGTACTTGGGAGACAGAAGACAGGATTAGAGATACCTATCCTGATCTGCTTTGAGGGTATGTCTATAATAGATTTATATAGATAGTTGCTAGTCTATTAGACTAGTATGGTTGTTAGGAGTTATTACAGATGATTGTTATGTTTAGTATTTAGTCCTAACTGAATTTCAAGGACGAAATTTTTTAAGGAGGGGAGCCTGTAACATCCCTAAATTTTGATAATATTATTCAGAAAATTTAATTAGATAAATTAAATAGATTAATGATGATAAGGGGATTGAGATTTAAATAAATAATATAATGGGCCGTGCTTAATAATAAAATAAATGGGCTTTAATTTGGTTTGAAGATTAATTAAATTACACATGGGCATATTAGTAAAATAGCCTCCTTATCATACACAGCTATACACTTCTTACCCTTGCCCATTCATGTTTCATTTCTCAATTTCACAAAAGCAAATCAAAAACTAAAATAGAGCCTGCCATTAACAAGGGGGAAAAGAGGAATTCAATCTAAAGCTAAGGATCAAAGCTAGGAAGGATTAATCAACAACAAATCTCAAATTCCTTATCAAATCTAAGGTGAATAATAATTCATTCCATCTTTTTTTGGTTTTATAATAATATTATTTTGGATTTGAGTATTTATGTTGTTTCTAAGATATATTGGATGATGATATGCTTAATTTATGAATTGTTTGATTTGAACAAATTATTTATACATGAAATTCGTATGGTTTTAGGGGCAAAACCAGGGGTTATTGCTTTTAAAATGCCATGGAAAATTTTTTTGTTAAGTAAAACTATAAGAACCCGAAATTTAACCCATAATAATTAATTCGTTAATTAATGAAATAATAAAATAGCTTTGTGAAATTATCAGAATTAAGGCACGGGAGTTGTACCACTGTGTACGTGGTAATTTTCTAGTCAATTTCCATATATAGAATGTCAGAATCCGAGCTAATATGAGCTAGAAACAAAATAAACAAAAAAAGAAAATGATAATAATAATAATAATAATAAAATATTGGGCTAGCTCGACTAAGAGGTCGACCTAACCACGCCTTGGGTTGACCGGCCGGGCGATCCAGGAAGAGGGGCAGTCGACCGCCCGGTCGACCCTCCTACGGGTGTGGAACGAAGAAAATTTTCTTCGTTCCAGAGGTTTTCGAACACGTATTTTTCATTTTTTTTAGCCTCAGTTGGTCCCTTCATGCTTCCATCCGACGGCTTCTATTCAGCCTATGACGTGGCTGCATCCTATTCAATCTCTAAATCCAACGGTCTGAGATCCACTTCTACCCCTATAAATAAGACACTAGGCCGAACACTTTTTCTCATTCTAGATTTTCTTCCCTTGGGTTCACCTTTTTAGGAAGGACCCTAAAAGGAATAATTTCCAAAGGAGAGAATCTTTTTAATAAAAATATTTTAATACCCTCAAGTGGATCCGGGAAGACCAAAAGGGAAGAGCTTAGGACCACAGGTGAGTGAATGTAATTATTTATATTTTTAAGTAATTTAAAATAATAGGGTTTCCAATAGTTGTAGTTTTACTACGATTTTTGGAATAACCTTTTTAGTAGTTTATTTAAAGTTTTTAGAATTATTTTCAGTCTATTTCTTTTAGCTATCCTTTTAAGTTAATTTTAGTTTATTTTTGTTAATTGTAGCTTTTCCATTTATTTACAGTATTTTAATTTATTTACTGTTATATATGCGTTATTTACATCTTTTTCCTACGCTTTGGATTTTCTTCTATTTTCATTTTTCTTTTATCTCACCTTCTTCTTTGCGTATGGATTAGAATAGATTAAACGCAATATGGACTAAAATTATAAGAATACTGAAATAACAGAAGATAAGATGTAAACTGTAAAGACTGTAATAAAAATGGAATTAAGGCTAAAATTAAGCCTAATTATGATATTGATGTTAGAATTGGACTAAATAAAAATAATTGGCTTAGTTATAACTTAGAATTATAACTAAAAAGAGTAGAAAGATGAAAGAAGCTTATTTTTACAGTTAGACCTTGGGTTAAGTAACAAGCATGATTATAATGTAGGTTATAATAAGAAATAGAACAGAGTGAGGCTTATTTTAAGACTTAGGATAAATTAATAAGCACAGATAGTAAGAACAAAAGTAAAGGCTTATTTAAATAATTTGTCTAAGTCAATAAGCAAAGATTAAAGTAGGACCTACACCAAATAACATTCCCCTATTTCTATGGACATGATGTTTCACATAACCCTGAAGTGAAACGAGGTGTCTCACATAACCCTGAAGTGAAACAAGGTGTCTCACATGATCCTGAAGTGAGATGAGCGGCACGCTTATGTTAATAACGGTAGTAAATGGTCAATAAGTAGAAGTCTAAATCATGGGGATTTGGGCAAGGGGCGGAACTAGATATTGTTTGGATGACGGGCCAGTACCAATAGCATTTCCCCTATTATTTCTATGGACACGGTGTTTCACATAACCCTGAAGTGAAACAAGGTGTCTCACATAACCCTAAAGTAAGACGAGGTATCTCACATAATCCTGAAGTGAGACGAGGGGCATGCTTATGCTGGAGCTTGAGGTAATAAGAAGACCCAATAGGTGGAACAACAGGTAACATGAGCATGGTGGCGGTTACACGTGCGACTTCCATTCGGGTGCTCAGTAATCGTTATGAGTTCTAAGCGCTTAGTGTGTGCCTTTCGTAGGCACCAATGTCTACTGCGTAGGGAGCTTTAGTGTCCGATCCACAGTAGATTCTATGGAGTAGCAGGCCAATCAAAGGGTAGTATTAGGGATTCAGCCTAATCTTAGCAGCTTTCAAAACAAGTGCAAACAATCAAAGTTAAACAATTGGGTTAATTTAGTTAAATCGTATTGATTTCCAGCTTATTCCTTCTTCATATTTCCTCTGTTTCCTTTATATATACTAGAACTATTGTAAGGTCTATTACTTTTACTTCGCTTAAAGATTCTAGTAATTACTATCATTCACCAGACTTTTAGTCTGACCCACTCCTCTATTTTCCCCTTTCCCTCCTCATAGGCAATCGGGGACAAGGAAGGTAGACTGCAGCTTCTTGGAGACTTGGAGACCCTATCATGTATTCCTTCTTTTTATTTCCAACTTTTTGTTCTTTTATTGTACTGGCACTCTAGTGAGGGAAAGTTTGTGTTTGTACCTTTGTTTTTCTGATGAGACTGAGATTTTATTTTCATAAGACAATTGTATTTGGTATTTGGAACATATGTGGTTTGTCTGAGGTATTTATGAAGTATTAATTTTTAAAATCACTTACTATTTTTAATTACTTCCGCTGTGTTATTATCTATCTATTTGGTCTTGTGAATCTTAGTCTCTGTTAGTTTTAGTTATACCTACAACGCCCCATGCCTTTTAGTGTGTCCTTTTGGGTATACTAAGGGGTGTGGGGTGTTTCACTTGGTATCAGAGCCTAAGGTTACAAGAT
Organism: Allium fistulosum; assembly: GCA_030737815.1. Lineage (NCBI taxonomy): Eukaryota > Viridiplantae > Streptophyta > Magnoliopsida > Asparagales > Amaryllidaceae > Allium > Allium fistulosum. Next base: position 366,490,070 of record CM060902.1, on the reverse strand, counting down.
TCCTAAAAAATTATTTTAAAAAGTAAAGTATTTTCAAAATAACTTGCTTTAAAGTATTTTTAAGAAAAGAACTCTTAAAAGTATTTTTTTTAAGTATAAAAGAGTTTTTATAAAAATCGCCTCAAAAGCCAACTTCAATCTCCCTTCGACTCTTTCCTAAACTATCATTTTCATTTCATAGAATGGCGGATGCCCCTAACCTTCCCGAGGGCATTTCAGTCCCAGCCTGGTTTCGTAGGTATCTACAAGCCACAACTCCAGAGGGGCATGGGAAAGCGCCCAACCCAGCACCAGCGGGTGGGAATCCCATCAACCAACCTTCCGCCGTCAATTTCTCTAAGCTTTGTAATAATTTTGCGATTTTGGGTGGAAAGAATTTTCTGGTAAGGAGATATTTGTGGAGGCGAGAGCTTGGCTTAGAGACATAGAGAGGATATTCGGACTATTGGGATTGGATGATCAGCAGCTAGTTCAGCTAGCATCTTGGTAGCTGAAAAAGAAGGCTTCGTATTGGTGGGAGGTCATAGAGTTAGAAGGAAGGGAGGTGACTTGGAATGGATTTCGGGAGTGGTTTGATAGGAAGTTTTTGTCTCAAGCAGAGGAGAGTGTTCAGTTAGAGCGGTTTATCAATTTGAAGCAAGGAAGTATGTCGGTGAAGGAGTACATCAATCAATTCAATGAATTGTTGTGGTATGGAATGGAGTTGGTGAATACGCCGCACAAGAAAGCTATGAAGTTTGCGAAGGGATTGAATCAGCCCCTTCAGAGATTGTTGTTGACTCACGTGCCAATGGGAGCTACTTATGAGTCTTTGGTGGAGATGGCGCTTATGACCGATGCAGTCAAGGAAGGAGAGTCAAAGGAAGTTGTTAAGTCGGAAGGTCCAAAGAAGAAATGGTGGAGGAACAATATAGAGAAGAAGAAAGGCGATGACCCTCAGAAGTAGATTAAGAAAGGATTGAAGTGCGGTAGCTGCGAAATTATGGGACATATCACCAGGGATTGCAAGAGGGAGAAGATGAAGGGAAAGTGCTTTAATTGCGGGTAGCCCGGTCACTTGAGTATGAATTGTCCCTAGAAGATGGGACAGGGAACTAGTATACCGGTCATGCAGATTCAGGCGTTAGACGCAGCACCTTCAGGCAGCATTCTAGATAGAGGTAGGAAAGTTACAGTTGAAGGTTTGATTTCTATTTCTGATTCTCCCATTCGAACTCTATTCGATTATGGAGCATCACACTCTTTTACCTCTAGTTCTCTTGTGGATTGTTTGCACTTAGACATTTCTTTAGTAGTAGACCCCATTGTTGTTTCAAACCCCATAGGAGGATCGACACACTTATCTATGGTATGTAGGGGTTTGAAAATTTTTATCCTAGGCGTAGAATTTGACAGCGACGCCTATGTTTTGGGATTTTCGGGGTATGAGGCGGTTTTGGGGATGGATTGGCTATCCACATATGAAGCTATGTTAGGCCACGAGAGGAGAGTTGTTAGACTAGAGACATGTAGCGGTATGACTCTCGAGGTTTCTTGCGACCCGCAAGGGTCAGTCATGTTGAGTTTCCTTTATTCCCTCGATTCTTCATCGTCAGAATTAGATTTTATTCCTGTCGTTGGAGATTTTCCAGACGTCTTTGAGGAGGTTAGGGGACTACTCCCCAAGAGAGAGATTGACTTTAGGATTTATTTATCTGAGAATGCTAAGCCAGTAGCATTGCCCGTGAGGCACATGGCACCTAAGGAGAGGAAGGAATTGAGCAAGCAGATTGGTGAGCTTTTGGAGAAAGGTCTCATAAGAAGGAGCATATAAGAATGGGGAGCGCCATTCATCTTCGCTACTATGGCGGATGGTTCTCTTCGACTTTGCGTTGATTATATAGAATTAAATAAGCTCACAAAGAAGAACAGATATCCACTACCTAGGATTAATGATCTTTCTGACTAGTTAGTTGGCTCTTCAGTATTCTCCCAGCTTGATTTAGCCACAGGATTCCATCAGCTTAGGGTCGCCGATGACAGCATAGATAAGACTGCATTTAGGACTCCAGACGGATTTTATGAGTGGTTGGTTATGCCTTTTGGGCTAACCAATTCCCCAGCCTACTTTGTGGACTTGATGAGCCGCATCTTTAGAGAGGTCCTAAATAAGTTTGTGGTGGTATTCGTGGATGACATCTTGGTATTTTCCAAGAATATGTAGGAGCATGTTGTTCATTTAGCGGAGGTTCTTCGCACACTTCGTAGTCATCATTTGAGAGCTAAGTTTTCGAAGTGTCACTTCTGGAGAGAGGAGGTATGTTTCTTGGGGCACGTGGTCTCGAAGGAAGGTTTGGCTATTGACCCCGCTAAGGTGATTGCAGTGCAAGATTGGAAGGCCCCCAAGAACTTCACCGAAGTTAGGAGCTTCCTAGGATTAGCGGGCTACTATAGGAAGTTCATTAGAGACTTCGCCAAGATTTCGGCACCACTCATGTGCCGTACTAAGAAGAATAAAACTTTCGTGTGGGACGTGGATTGTGAGGATTCCATCACGAAACTTAAGAGAGCCCTTACTAGTGCATCGGTATTAGTTCTACCCGATGAAGCTAAGCCTTTTACTGTATACACTGATGCATGTGGGACGGGTCTAGGAGCGGTGTTGATGCAAGAAGGAAGGGTGGTATGTTATAGTAGTAGGCAGTTGAGGACACATGAGAAGAACTACCCTACCCACGATTTGGAGTTAGCCGCCATAGTTTTTGCACTCAAATCCTTGAGGCGCTATTTGCTTGGAGAGAGGTTTGAGCTTTTCACCGATCACAAGTCATTAAAGTAACTATACTCACAGAAGAATTTAAACTTGACACAGCAACGGTGGATGGAATTTTTGGCGTCGTATGATTTTGAGATAGCTTATACCCCTGGCAAGGGTAATGTGGTTGCGGATGCATTAAGTAGGAAGAAGGCAACCCTTAGTCCTTTGTTCATAGAGTGGAGGAGCTTGGAATTTATTTCTACTTTTGATTTTAAGCCCTCTACGGACATTACCTCTAGATTGTTAGCTACGCTTAAAGTGAGGCCTACCTACCCTTATGGATCAGATTGGCTCGAGGTAGCGAGAGGATTCGGAGCTAATGAACATTATGGATAGGATTAGCCGAGGAGAGGTCTCTTGACATCTCCAACATTATTCCATTGATGGCAGAGGGTGGCTTAGGAGAGATGGAAGGCTTTGTGTTCCCCGCACTAGTGACTTATTGAGAACAGTTTTAGAGGAAGCACACCATTCCTATATGACTATTCATCCGGGTGGTGACAAAATGTATAGGGACATGAAGAGAATGTTTTACTCGAATGGCATGAAGAAGGATGTGGCGAAATTCTTAGCTAAGTGTCTTGTATGCCAAAGGGTTAAGGAAGAGCAGTAGAAACCTGGTGGATTACTTCAGCCTTTAGATGTGCCAGAGTGGAAGTGGGACAGCATTTCGGTGGATTTCATAGACGGTTTACCCCATTCTAGAAAGGGGAATACTAGCATTTAGGTAATTGTAGACCGTTTGACCAAAAGTGCCCACTTCATTCCTATTAAGAGCAAGAGGACGACATCTTATTTGGCATCCCTATATGTTCGAGAGATAGTCCAACTACATGGAGTTCCCTCTAGCATAGTAAGCGATAGAGAGCCCATTTTCACTAGTGAGTTTTTGGGAAGCTTACAGGAGGCGTTAAGGATGCAGCTTAGGTTGAGTACGGCCTATCACCCACAGACGGATGGCCAAACGGAGAGAGTGAATAGAGTGCTTGAGGATTTGCTACGGATGTGCATTTTGGACTTTGGAGGAACTTGGGAAGAGCATCTTCTGTTGGTTGAGTTTGCGTATAATAACAATTACCAAGCAAGCATAGGAATGGCACCATTCGAGGCTTTATATAGGAGACCTTGTAAGTCACCTTCATGTTGGGTGGAGTCTACGGAGAAGTTGCTGCTTGGGCCTGACATGGTTAGGGAAACATCGGAAAAGGTGGATTTGATTTGATAGAGGATGAAGACAGCTCAAGACAGATAGAATTCTTTTGCGGACAAGCGGAGGAGAGACATCGAGTTTGAGGTTGGAGACTTAGTTTTTATTAAAGTATCCCCGCTTAAGAAGGTGGTAAGGTTTAGGTCGAATGGAAAGTTAGCCCCCAGATTTGTAGGACCATTTCCTATCTTAGAGAGAATTGGGAAGATGGCATACTGAGTGAAGCTGCCGGAGAGGCTCGCAGGAGTGCACGATGTTTTCCATGTTCCGCACTTGCGAAAGTACTTACATGACTCGGCGGAGGTTGTAGAACCTAGTCAGTTAAAGGAGGTGGAAGTAGAAAGGGAAGCATCGGTTCGGCGTATTCCTACGAAGATCATTAGACGAGATACCAAGCAACTTAGGGATAAAGAAGTTCCTTTAGTAAAGGTGCAATGGGGAGACGATGTTGCAGACGCTTCGTGGGAGACTGAAGAGAAGATTCGTACTTCTTATCCTCGTCTTTTCGATAGTAAGTTTTTGAATTTCTATTTTCCATCTTTAATTCTGAATAGGTTCTTTCCTTTATTATCCTTTGGGAGGGTAGAACTTAGGATTCAACCAATTGATGGTAGGGTTTGATGTAAGCGTGTTATTAGAACATGTTATGTATGATGTATGTTAGTGGTTGCAAGAGGATGTTATGGACGCATATACTTACACTAGGCACTATTATCTCTTAGGGACCGGCCTAACTAGGACACTAGAGCATATGCATACAGATGTGTGTGCATTTTTATCGTATTTTCCATGGTTGCTAAAAATGGATGATTTTCACATGATTGTTGCATTTGGATGATGTTTGTAGTATGCATATAGAACTATCAGTTATCATTAGGGAATTTGCATTCATTTGGATACATGGCACGGACATGATTACATAAAAGGAGGTCAACTGAATCAGTAGACTGTCTAATCTTTTGCATTAGTTAAGGACATAGACACTACACTAATCGCATAAGTATCATAAATTGCATTAGAAAAACTCAAGGAAAATGGATGAATGGATGATGGTTGGGTAGTTAGTTGTAGAACTTGGATGAAAACATTTAGTACATTCTTTTATCCTTAGAGATTTCGGGGACGAAATCCCTTAAGGAGGGGAGAATGTAACAACCCGAAATTTAACCCATAATAATTCATTCGTTAATTAATGAAATAATAAAATAACTTTGTGGAATTATCAGAATTGAGCCACGGGAGTTTAACCATTGTGTCCGTGGTAATTTTCTGGTCAATTTCCATATATAGAACGTCAGAATCCGAGCTAATATGAGCTAGAAACAAAATAAACAAGAAAAAAAATATTAGGCTAGGTCGACCAAGAGGTCGACCTAACCACGCCCTGGGTCGACCGGCCAGTCGACCCAGGAGGAGGAGCAGTCGACCCGCCTACGGGTTTCCAGTGGTTTTCGAACACGTATTTTTCATTCTTTAGCCTCATCTGGTCCCTTCATGCTTCCATCCGACGGCTCCTATTCAGCCTATGATGTGGTTGCATCCTATTCAATCTCCAAATCCAACGGTCTGGGATCCACTTCTACCCCTATAAATAAGACCCTAGGCCGAACACTTTTTCTTATTTTAGATTTTCTCCGCTTGGGTTCACCTTTTCAGGATGGACCCTAAAAGGAATAATTTTCCAAGGAGAGAATATTTTTAATAAAAATATTTTAATACCCTCAAGTGGATCTGAAAAGACCAAAAGGGAATAGCTCAGGACCCCATGTGAGTGATTGTAATTATTTAGATTTTTAAGTAGTTTAAAATAATAGGGTTTCCAATAGTTGTAGTTTTACTATGAATTTTTGAATAACCTTTTTAGTAGTTTATTTACAGTTTTTAGAATTATTTTCAGTCTATTTCTTTTAGCTATCCTTTTAAGTTAATTTTAGTTTATTTATGTTAATTGTAGATTTTGCATTTATTTACAATATTTTAATTTATTTACTGTTATTTATGCGTTATTTACATCTTTTTCCTACGCTTTGGATTTTCTTTTATTTTCAGTTTTCTTTTATCTCTCCTTCTTCTTCGCGTATGGATTAGAATAGATTAAACGCAAATATGGATTAAAATTATAAGAATACTGAAATAACGAAAGATAAGATGTAAACTGTAAAGACTATAATAAAAATGGAATTAAGACTGAAATTGAGCCTAATTATGATATCGATGTTAGAATTAGACTAATTAAAGATAATTGGCCTAGTTATAACTTAGAATTATAACTAAAAAGAGTATAAGATGAAAGAAGCTTATTTTTACACTTAGACCTCGAGTTAAGTAATAAGCATGATTATAACGTAGGTTATAATAAGAAATAGAACAGAATAAGGCTTATTTTAAGACTTAGGATAAATTAATAAGCATAGATAGTAAGAACAAAAGTAAAGGCTTATTTAAATAATTTATCTAAGTTAATAAGCAAAGAATTAAAGTAGGACCTGTACCAAATAACATTCCCCTATTTCTATGGACACGATGTTTCACATAACCCTGAAGTGAAACGAGGTGTCTCACATAACCTTGAAGTGAGACGAGGTGTCTCACATGATCCTGAAGTAAGACAAGGGGCGTGTTTATGTTAATAACGGTAGTAAATGGTCAATAAGTAGAAGTCCAAATCATGGGTATTTGGGCAAGGGGCGCAATTAGATATTATTTGGATGGCGGGCCAGTACTAACAGTATTTCCCCTATTATTTCTATGGACACGGTGTTTCACATAACCCTGAAGTGAAACGAGGTGTCTCACATAACCCTGAAGTGAGACGAGGTGTCTCACATGATCCTGAAGTAAGACTAGGAGCATGTTTATGTTAATAACGGTAGTAAATGGTCAATAAGTAGAATTCCAAATCATGGGGATTTGGGCAAGGGGCGGAACTAGATTTTGTTTGGATGACGGGCCAGTACCAATAGCATTTCCCCTATTATTTCTATGGACACGGTGTTTCACATAGCCCTGAAGTGAAACAAGGTGTCTCACATAACCCTAAAGTAAGACGAGGTGTCTCACATAATCCTGAAGTGAGACGAGGGGCACGCTTATGCTGGAGCTTGAGGTAATAAGAAGACCCAATATGCGGAACAACAGGTAACATGAGCATGGTGGCGGTTACGCGTGCGACTTCCATTCTGGTGCTCAGTAATCGTTATGAGTTCTAAGCGCTTAGTGTGTGCCTTTCGTAGGCACCAATGTCTACTGCGTAGGGAGCTTTAGTGTCCGATCCACAGTAGATTCTATGGAGTAGCAGGCCAATCAAAGGGTAGTATTAGGGATTCAGCCTAATCTTACAAGCTATCAAAAACAAGTGCAAACCGTCAAAGTTAAACAATTGTGTTAATTTAGTTAAATCGTATTTATTTCCAGCTTATTCCTTCTTCATAGTTCCTCTGTTTCCTTTATATATACTAGAACTGTTGTAAAGTCTATTACTTTTACTCTGCTTAAAGATTCTAGTAATTACTATCATTCACCAGACTTTTTGTCTGACCCACTCCTCTATTTTCCCCTTCCCCCCCATAGGCAATCAGGGGCAAGGAAGATAGACCGCAGCTTCTTGGAGACTTGGAGACCCTTCATGTATTCCTTTTTATTTCCATCTTTTTGTTCTTTTATTGTACTGGCACTATATTGAGGGAAAGTTTGTGTTTGTACTCTGGTTTTTCTGATGAGACTGAGATTTTATTTTCATAAGACAGTTGTATTTGGTATTTGGAACATATGTGGTTTGTCTGAGGTATTTATGAAGTATTAATTTTTAAAATCACTTAATGTTTTTAATTACTTCCGCTATGTTATTATCTATCTATTTTGTCTTGTGAATCTTAGTCTCTGCTAGTTTTAGTTATACCTACAACGCACCATGCCTTTTAGTGTGTCCTTTTGGGTATACTAAGGGGTGTGGGGTGTTTCAAAAACATGATTTTGAAGATGGGTTTTAATTTTTAGAATTTTCCAAGTTATGGAAATTTTATTATGAATTTTTTATGATAGATATGATGTAATTGGGTTTAAAATTTATTTTTAATATTTCAAGAAGAAATTTGGTCTAAATTTTTAATATGTTTGATAACATGATTAAATCGAATTTCAGTGTTTTTTGGGGATTTTTCCCAATTGATATACCAAGGAAAGTAAATTATTTTAAAAGAAGGACTTTTTTGAAATAACTTTTTTTGGTATATGGAAGGGCTTAAACGTTACATTTTTATGGTTTAAACTTGATATACGTGCGACGGTTTTAAATGTAAAGTATTTGAAATGTTTTATGGCAGCCAATCAATGGTTTACAAATAGGCAAGTTAATATAAAGCAATTACTAAAAGAAGCAACATTTCAGCCTTTAATTCAAAAAAAGTGTTCCACCTCAATTAGTAGCCCCTTTCGACTCCAATGATTCCGCCCCATCTCAGTCGAAACCCTCATAGTCGAAACCAATACACAAGGTATCACCTAGTGGTACGTAGTGGATTGGAAGGAAGGCGGAAGCCTTGGTGTCGAAAGGTAAGCTTCAGATGGGGTCGAAACCCAGCTTTTCTTTCAAAAGATAAAGTCTGGCCTTGTTTAATTTAAAGCTTTCGACATAGTCGAAACACATGCTTTCGAAAAGGTTTTATAAATGGCTTTCGAAGAAGGTTGATGTACCATGTAAAGGAGTTAGCTTTCGAAGGGGTATTTTTCTTAAATAAGTGCTTTTGAAAGGACTGCTTTTGACCAAGTCGAGACCTAGCTGCTAATTTTCCTTTCGACTGCATATGTTGTCGAAGGGGTTACTTTTATTTTAACCTAAACTAAGCCTTTTTCCTAAATGATTTCGAAGGGGTTGAGGGTTTCAAAGATGATGAATTCAAATGGGGGTTTCGACTCTGTCCTTCGAAGTTTTAGTTTTTAATGGACTTTGCTTTCGACTAGATGGTTCCGACACCATTAACTCTTCCCTAAATTAATTTTAGTTGGTTTTGAAAGATAAACTTTTGTATATAACCAATTTAACCCAAAGAATATATAAAAGAGTAAGCCCAATGCTTTTGAAAGGGTACTTTATTAGTATCGAAGCTATGTTTTAAATGAATGTTTTCTTGATACCATTGAAAGGTATCATTTGTTTCGAAAGGCATATACTTAGACTTTTGAAAAGGGGTTTTCTATGCTTTCGAAGGAGGTCATCCAGTGAGTTTGAAAGTGATGTTATAAAGTTTCAAAACAAATAATCCATTCTCATTTAAAAAGGAAATTCCATGGCATAAATAAAGATTTTGGAAATATTATTCACATCGTTATTAACCCATAAATGTATTTTAGGGAAGGGCAGAATAACTAGTCAGGTTGACCCAGAAGTTAATATAAATTAAGGAATAGGTTTATAGTAAGCCCATGAAAACTGTATATAACTTATGAAATTGGTAGGGGCCAATAGGTTTATAGTCAGCTCATGAAAACTATGATCTGATACTGGCAGGGGCTATTAGGTTTGTAGTTAGCCCATAAAATCTATATGCGGATTAAGATATTGACAGTCAATTAATAGGTTCCTAGTTAGCCAACGAAAACTAGGATAAAAGAAAAAATATTGGAGTTACCAATAGGTTCTTAGTGATCCCATGAAAACTATGAAACCGGACAGATAGTCCATAAGCATTTAAAACGGTTAATAGTAACCCTTAAAGTTAATATTGAGACAGATAGTTAGAATTTATGGGGATGGTTAATCCAGATTTGATTTACTTGCTTTGCATATCATTATGATATGAAATACTATGTTTTTAACCATTGTGGATGTAGGGGCACAATTTATGGTTTCATAAATGTTTTAGGATACTAGTGAGGGGAAAATCCGTTCTACTAAGCAGCGTAGTCTCTCTAGATATCCAAATGGTTTGAGATGGTAGATTATTATTCGTACCAGGTTTTATGTCTGACTCGAAGTTTTTATTTTCCCCTTAAACTCTCAGGTACTCAATTGATTTTTGAGTAGGTTAAGAGTTAAGTTTTCTAGGTGTTCTTTTAGATGAATAAAGCTTCTGAAGTAGTGTAGGAGGCAACCTTGTTATTAGAGTTCTTTTATTTCCGTTGTGTGTTAGATTGTAAAGGCAGATTGCTTAGTGCCTTACTATATACTCTGACCAACCAATGGGGAATCTTCATATGTCGCTCTTGGCGTATTTTGTAATAATTATATGTTATCTGAGCATGGTCTGCGAACTGGGATTATGTAATCAATTTGAAAGATTTTGAAATGGAATGTGGAGTTTGTTTGCCGTTTAATTTTTTCCATATTCTTGTGTTTCTGTGTCAGTGTATCTAATATCAGCGTATTTGGTCGTCAGGGATTAATAACTATGGATGACTACAACATCCGTAGCCATTAGTTTTGGGCCTCCAAGTAGGGGGATGTTACATTATTACATCAAAATAATGGAATATATTGATGATAGAAACTTACAATTCTAGTTTTTACGCTTTATTCAACTCCTTTTTCCATATAAAAATAAACAAAGAAATTTTTATTTAATTCATAGGAATAAGCAGTGCAAACTATGAATAAATTTGTACCTTACACGCTATTTCGTAATCAAAATCCTTTAACCAAATTCAAAGAAAAAGAATAAGGAGTGGAATAGAAGGTAAAATTATAAAAATTGTAGATCTACGTAATTTCCATTATTTTGACATAAACAAATTGAGATTTCAACCTATAGTTGACATTTCGCATTGAAGGAGTTTTAGGGGTTTAAAATATGATGTTTTCACAAACCAAAAATCCCCAAGGCATATTCAAACCCAAATTACACTAATCAATTACAAAAATAGAAAGGCTAAGATTTCCATTCACAATATGTCCTTAGCTTAGCCTCCTTTGGATTTGACATGCCTTTGACAATCGCTATTAGATTTCTTTTTTTAGATATATACTATAAGGGATTTGTATAAATAGCTTAGATTCAGAAATAGAGAAGAATAGGTTGGGAAAATAAATAGAAAAAAAATTAGATATATAGGATTTCTTACCCGGAACCCTAGTGGAGTTTTCTGAATTTTGAGGAGACGAACTGACAGAGCTTCGATAATATTCCCAAAATATTATGTGAATAAAAGTGAGGGGTCTAGAGTCTTGTCTATAGTAGAGGGAAAGCACCAGAACCGTAGGATTTAAATAATTAAATCTAGAGCGTCTACAATTAAAAGCTAGCCGCCACCTAATATGGCGCGGTCGATTGGCCTTATGCACCGATCGACTGCCAGCAGTCGACCCGTAGAAGTCACGGGGTCGGCCACTCCGTCTATTTTGGGAAGGAATTGTGTCGTTGCTTTATATATTTATTTTCCTCCTTATTTACACTTTATCATTAACGTTAATTTTAATAATTACTTAACCTCCAAGTCAATCTACTATTAATTTTTGAATTTCAAATTTTAAAACTAATTATTCATTTGAATTCTATTTCAATTATTTTGAACCCGAAAACTTCAAACGTCCATAACTTTTTCATTAGAGCTCCATTTTCAACATATTATACGTGGAAATTGATCGGAATTTCGTCGTGAACACAGTAGCATAACTTTCGTGGTAAAATTCCAATTTTTGAAAAAATTTCCATTTTTACCCCTATCTTATTTAATTTAATTTATTCAACTTATTTATTTATGGTTGATTTTAAAGGGTGTTACATAGATTTGTTTTGGACCTTTATCTGAATTTTTAAAGTAAAATGAAATTGATGTTTGTACATACTCTTAGGATGTAGTACAATATTATACGAGTACTAAACTGAAATAGGTTTTTAAGAAATGATTTATATATAAAGATATGTCTTTATATAATGTTTTGTAAACTTGAAGTTATGTTTTTATGAAATGTTTCATAAATGGTTTAGTATTGAATAAGATATACTATTTGGATAAATGAATGTGATTAGAAGAAATTTATATAATTATGAAACCAATAGGATAGATACGTAAGTTGTACATAGATCGTTTTATCCACATGACTGTTTTTAATTCAATATTCGAGTACATGATTTCGAGGTGGTTTACATAGGTCCGAACAAGGATTTTTCACTCGATTCTCAAGGAAAAACACTTGATATGGATTCTTGATGTGATCTTGAGGATTTCTATCATGGTATATGGATATGTAATGAGAACAGAAGTTTATAATCAAAAAGCCTGATCGGGGTCTGCACTAGGGAGGTCAAGTGATCTATACTAGTTTGAAAGTGAAATTATGCGATTGAGCAAGTAATCGGATTTGATATTGCGTATAGATGGTCCATGTACATTGTACGGCCTTTGGTATATGCATGTTATGTTTTGTTAGCTTATGGAGAATTTAGGGAATGACTCTTCGATTTGTTCTGTGGTAGCATGAACAATCGTCTAAGTAATAACTTGAGGCTATTGAGCGGAAGGTACACATAGTAGATTATTTATCAACTTTATGTGATGAGAAGGTTTTGAACCTGAGCAAACTATGAGCTTTGTTTGCTGGTGTTTTGAATATTATTAAGTACTGGATTGTGCTTTTTTTTGTGTTTGTCAGTGCTATTGGAATTTTGAGGATGAAATGTTTTACGTGGGGGAGAATATAACAACCTGGAATTTCGAACACTTCGTATTTAAATATCTGAATTATTTAAATATTTGAGTCTTGGATTTAATATGATTATATTATTTTAATAACCTTATTAACCCCCTTTTTTATTAATAACTAATGATGGTAAACTCATTTTTGAAAAATGTTTACAAAAATAAATACTTTGAAGTGTGATAGAATATCGTTTTATCGATAAATAGCTTTTTATTCAATAGAAGTTGTTTAATTTTTTTTACATGCACTAAAACACTTAGGAAATCATTAATGAGTAATAAAAATAATTTTCACTATATCGCTTAGGAAATGTTGTTGAGGTTCTAGAAGGTTTGAGTGGAAGAAGATATTTAAAAGAGGTATTTTCTAAGGGAAGTAATATGGAAATTCAAGCACATGGGTACACATGGAGGGGTGAGCCTTCTTGGCTAGAAATGAGGGGAGAATGGAAGGTTAAAGAGCACCACTTGATGCCTATATAAGTGTGTGCATAGCCTACTTGATCTGTTTTACATTTTCACAAAGTTAAAACTAGTTCATCTCTTCTATTCTCTTCATAAAATTTCCTAAAACAAATAAATTCAAAACATATTCAAATCTCTTCAAACATTTCCACAAGCCTTACAACAACACTGCAACACCATCTACCAAATTTTATCTTAAATAAAGGAGCAAAACACCCCCCATAAAGCACATAGGCCGTGAGCATTGGGAAGGACATTTAAGCCTAGGCAAGTGCAAAGCAAAAGGAGTGGTAGGAAGTTAGGTGTTTGCTAGGTTGAGTAGGAAGTGGAAGTTTGGAATTGATTGTTTGCTTATTTAAGGGTGAGCTAACTCACCGTTTAAAAAGTGTATGAAGTGCATAACGCTTATTTATATTATAGTATTTGTTTGACAATATATTATTGCTTATTCTCTTATGATTCTTGCTTTGAAAAGCAAATGACATATGCAATTTATGTGTTTGGACTTGTATGCCCTTGTATGACTTGTTGCGCCTTGAAACAAAGGACGTAGGGTTTGGTTGGACTTAGATTTGAATCGGACTTGATTTGGAATTGGTTTATAATGATAGTCACTATAAACGCAATTTGGAAATACCTTATGTTCGGCATTTTCTATAGAAATTTGTAGAGATATCCTTCGGGGTTTACCGTCATATTTATGATGTATTGTGTGTATACTAGTTACCGCAAGAGGATTTGATGCTAATTTTTTTATTATATATCGAAAATCAATCAAACTTTATTGATATTAGAACTGACCCTGGTCGCAGTCATTTATAACAAACAACGAGAGCACTTTTAAAATGCCGTAGTGACTCCGGACCCATTTTACAGCATTCCGTTACTGTCGCAACCACTGTTTTAACATTAAAGCTGTTAAAAATGGCATTTCGCTTTGAAACATTTTCAAGGTGTTTCAGATACCTTTAATAACACTTTGTAACTGCTGCTGTTTCTATTTTGTCGATGCTAGGTGTTTTAAAACATTTTTAAACTACTTTGGAGACTTTTTACAGCATTCTGTAAATGCTGTCTTTTCTGCTTAAGATTTTAAATTGCTTTGAAATGACTTTAAAATTAAGTATTTCTCTTCAATCTCTTTAAGGGTCTTTTTCCAACTTATATTAGAGTATTTCAAAAGTGGTTTAAAATTTGTGTGAATTTTAATAATTAATAATGAATTATTAAAGTAAGATGTTTATTTTAAATAAAGGAAAAAACATGATTTTTTTGGCTTTTAAATAGATTATTAATTGCATATTTTGGTTAATATTTTAAATAAATGTTTTTAAACCATATTATAAGTATTTTTAAGTATATATCCTTTTTTAGAAAATTAGTTAATTATTTTAGTAAAGTATTGAAAAGCTTTTGTACTATAATATCTTTTAAATTGATTTTAGAATTTTATTAAATATTTTAGTTTTATAAATAAATTAGTATACATACATATATACATATATATCATTTTTAAAGATTTTTAGTAAATATATTAATTTGGAAAATTAAGTTTACTCTTTTCAAAAGAATAAAAGACGGCTTTGGATTATAACACTTATGTTATAATAAATGGTTTTGTAAAGTTAATATAAAAGTATATTACCTTGTTTAATAAGTGTAGATATACTTAGATCTTTAAAATGAATATTTTTAAAGGTAATCACAAATATGAATTGGTTTTGGGTTTGTTGTGACAATGTGTTAATGACATTTGTCTTTAACCTTTTTTGGTATACTTAGTAATATAACAAGATCTTTAAGAATGTTTTAAAGATAATTATAAATGGAATGGTTTTGGGTTTATAGTAACAATATTTTAATGACACTTATTTTTAACCCATTTAATTATACTTTTAAAAATGTGAAATTTTGCTTAAGATTTGTGAATATTCTTATATCATTTGGAATAAGAATATGAATATATTTCTAAGTATTGAAAAGAGTAGAAATGAATAGTAAACTGCAAAAATGAATAATCGAATAGTAGTATACATGTATATATCTTTCATAAAGGTATTTTAAATATATATATAAGTATTTACAAAGAGGTTTTAAATAAAAAAGGATTAATTAAATAAAAAGGGGGTAGAAGCCGCTTATGTGACTTATTCATGTTTTGTGTGACTTAATCATGCTTTGCTTATGTTTTCTTGTTTATGGAAAGTAATTAATCCTATACTTAGCTCTAAAAGCTGACAAAGTAGATTTATTTTATCTGTGAGAGTTAAGACTGATGTTCGAGTAGGGTTTATACACAACAATGCTATAACCTACTGGTTTTACTCTTGACCAAGGGATGGTATAAATTGAGAAAGTCAAAAACATGATAAGTATTCAAGACTTGGTTTCTATATACAATCATCCATTTGTACTTGATAGTCGATTAGTCAACTATCAAAATTGATGAAATTAAATTTGGAAGTATATGTCAACATCACGTATCGATACGGTTTAGGATCCCCTAAGGAGGACTCATTCTTATAAATCGTCTTTTGCATTAAAATGTATATATACGAGATCCCCTGAGAAGGACTCCTTTATATATTTCATTTACTTCTTAAAGAACCAGAATTTAGTTAACTGGAAATTTGTTGATTTGGTTTTGAAGAGTTCAGGATAGGTAAGTGTTTGATTTACCGAGTACCACTTCAAAACATTATACAAGTTCTATGTTTTGGAAGCAGTTGTGAATTGAAATGTTATAGAGTTGAACTTCCTATCCTAATTTTAAGTCCAAGGGAGAGTTCAACATAAACATTTTAGACTAATGCTATAGAGTTGAATTCTCTATACTAAGGTTAAGTCGAAGGGAGAGGTCGGCGTTAGCATTTGTTTGTCGACTTATGTTGGGATCCTTGTAGAGATTTGTGGACTGATAAAGATGTTGGAGTCTAAAAAGAGATTCAAGATCTATTCAACTGATGAAGACTTGTGTATTGAGATGCTGAATATGATCTCACCATCAGTAATGGCAAAAAATAGAGTAAGGGCATAGCCTGGGTTTAGCTAACCCACGATAGGGCACACAACTCTAAATATCAAGAGATGCTTACAAATGTTGCACGCCGGAGTTGATGGTATTTGGGATCACGTTTTAGATATGGACTGGCTATGGTTTTCCTTTGTGAAATATTTTATCTAGAGATATGCATGGTTTTAGCTACGGTTTATCAGGAGATTGGATTCATCCCGACTGAAGAGATCTCCATAGAAAATCCATATGCGAATATACTATAACGGTTTTAGCTATACTTCAATATAGTTGTGTTTTTAGATGCAAGAGGCATAGCTATTTTCTAATTTATATTCTACACCTTATACATTATCTATGGTATCACCTTATTTACTTATTAGATGGGTGGTTCTTTTGAGGGGATAACCGTTATGGTGATCTGTTCAGTCTCAAAAGTATTGTTATATGCGGCCATGTATTTGTTCATTTTCTCGCACCAGATTAATGTATGAGTCATAGTTATATATTTCCTTTATTTCCATGGATGCTCTTTCAAGTAGTCTGAGAAAGATATTTTTTCAATGATGTTCTTTGGAGCGTCTAGAGATGAGTTGGATGCTTCTATTCATCTACCGTAGTATTCTTATTTCCGTTGCATTACTAATATATTGTATAAATCAACATTTGTGAGGATGGGCTATTATAACCGTCCAAGCTGATGATAGTACTTAGGATTGTAGCTCTAAAATGCTATGTATCTTAGAGTGACAATTTGTACTGTCTTTTGATATTACATGTTATCATTCCGCTGGTGAGATTCTGATATTGTGTTTTCTTCTTCCTTGTTATGTTTTCCTTTTATTTTATCGTAACAATTCATTTTTCTAGCACCTATATGCTTGACACACGAATACCGTGGACTTATTAGTGTCGACTATTAGGGGTTGAAAAGGAAAGCCGTTACACTTACATCGAGCAGAGGGCCATAAACAGGTTGTTTTTGTTGAAACTTCTAACCTAGGTGGATTCCTTATTTAAGTGATTTACATATGATCGAAGATTCTCAGTTGGCCCCTGCCTGATGTTACCTAGCTCACTAGCCATCCTTACATGGGTCTTTGAAGCAATGAACCGGGTTTTGAAGTCTATACACAATTAGTTGCAAGAATGAATGTAGCCTAGTTGTAGATGTAGGAACTAGCAAAAGGTCATTTCTATAAGAGCGGACGGGAAGATAACACATTTTGCGGCCGAAGAGATGACCGGCTTGTGTAATGGAGTTGAAAGCAGTGATGTGGTCCAATAGGTCAGCACTCCCGTTGTATTTGTTAGCAGGTGGCAAGACATACCGCCTGTGGATGTGTACTCAAGATTTCCTCAAAGAATAGCTCCAATCTTATCATCAGATAGCGTTTCGCCCTCAGCATTCCAAACTTGAATTCTATTGAATTATTGACGAAGACTGGTCATTTCCTCACTATGACCATCCTCTACTTATTGCGGATGTGTCTAACTTCCAACGTGTGTGGGACTCAATCGGCATCTTTATGGAGTAGCAGTGTCAATGGTACACTGGAAAGCGGCAACGGTGGTAATGGATTGGAGAGGGAAACCTCCCTCTATATGCAAAAGGTGACTATCTATTATATCAATAACGTGACTTGGTTCATTCATAGCATGCATCCTCCTGTTGTGAACAAGAGTTACCCTAGTCAAGGTTTTAAGCACCACCCTCTTTTGGGCAGTATTAATGAGATCGTAGAGGTTGGGAACGATAAGCTGAGTAGGAGTTAGATCAACTGCTAGAAGGGGTGGAGGACCGAAGTTTACAGTCGTCTTAGCATCTAGCCTCGTCCTTAGCTCATTCACTTTGTGGGCTAGAGTTCCCACATTAGTTAAGCCATGAAGACACTTCACCACATGTCATTGATCAGCCCAAGGATGGGGCAATGAGCGCTGACAACTGTATTACCATTAGTGTCATGATCATTGGAGTTGATACCTTTATTATCACTGTTAGGATTTATGGCGATAACTAGAACAAATTTTAGCAGAGGAAAAGTAAATGAAAATGAGAGCTTTATGAGGAGGGCACTCTTTATAGTGCAAAAATATTGACTAAAAATTTAGGCAAACTCAAATTATGCTAATGCATTTGTACTAGCAAATGTTACTCTCTAATACTAGGCTTAAAAATTGAAAGTGCAGAGTAAATGAGAAGTTAAAGTAAATAACACGAGATGTAAAGTGGTTCGACAAAGCTTCTCCACGTCCACTATTAAAATTTCTTATTATTGAATACTCACGATTACAAGAGAATAATAAGAAATTATGAGCACTTAGGATTACAGTGTTCCTAATCTCAAGGGCCCTTATATTATCTATGTAGAAAATGAATTTTGAATCTCAAAAATCAATCCCTATGATACTTTATAGCAATGGGTATTTATAGCAGCTTAGGTTGATCATTGGATGGCTGTAATGGCACATTTAGTAGGTAGAAATCACTGGCCGTAGATCTGGTCTCTTCAACCGATAAGGGACAGCTGGAAAGATGGTATAATTATGCGGCTAGGATGCATGCCAACTATCGTTTCGTACAAGAGGCGTCCTTTGCACAAGGAAAAGTGGCATGACATAGGAGTAAGTGTGCTTTTGCCATACATGTCATGATAGTTGGTGTGCTAAGTCATACTTTTTTCGTATAATACACTTTTCAAGGAAAAAAGGCTGAATAGAAACTTTCTGTGCGTAGTAATGATCGTTTGCTTGCTACCGAAGGTTGCTAAGAAGAAAGCTGAATATTACTAAGGACAAAGCTAAAGGGGACGAGCCGAGCCATTCATGTGGTAACGAGGTGGGCTGAATGGGACCGGTCATAGGTGAGTTGAAATAGAGTCGGATGCAAGACCAGTTGCTTTAAGCTGGGCCTAGTCAAACGAGTTGGTTATATGTCATCTTGAGTCGGACCTAGTGGTTGTATCTCTGGTTGTCTGTTGAGTAGATTGGCTTGGATTGGATTAGGTTTAAAAGTGCTGACTGACTTGTCTTTGATGCTTGTTTGCGTCTATTATGCAGATTAACTTGGAACGAGTTAGGCTTGGATGTGCTAGTCGGTTTATCTTTTACTTGCGAGAAAATTAAGCAGCGCCTTATTTTTTAGTCCAAAATATATTATATATTTTCTTTCAATAAACTAAATAAATATTTATGCAATATTTCAAGATCAAAAGTGAAATTGAAATTTACGAACCAGATCAAAGTTATAAAATTACAAAAGACTGAAACCGTGATCAAAAGCACAACCAATTCAACATTTTTATAGCTGCTAAAATAATGGAAACTTTGAGTTGCATATTTTATATTACATATTTTTTATGTGCAATTATGAGTTGTGCACATATATAAGTAAATAATATATACTGCGTAACTCATAGTTGTGCATAAAAATGCAAAAAAATTGTGCAACTCATAGTTGCACATAAAAATGTGCAAAAAATTATGCAACTCATAGTACACATAATAATGTGTAAAAAATTGTGCAACTCATGGTTGTTCATTATCCAACAATTGTAAAATTGATGATTTGGCTTTTGTCTGGTCTCACGCCTATTTTTGATAGTAAGTTTGAAAAAATATTATGTTTTGTTAAATAGTTTTCTAGAAAAGGTTGTTCTAAAATTTCGTCTTGTATTTTTTGAACATTATCAGTGTTATCCAAAGAAACCTAATTTTTGTGAAGAATGCCTTAAATGGTGCAAGGACATATCTACATAGTTTGGTTTCATTTGGAGTTTCATAACTTTACAGAGATTGAAACGTATACAAAGAACGTTTTAATTTAGATGATTCAAATATTTGCCAAAGAAGAAAAGAATTTAGCTAATTGATCTTATTAATCAATTAAGTTGTATGTGTACAGGAAAAGAGGAAAGTTATGTGTGATTGCTTTTGGAGGAAATAAACTAATTAATTAGCTAATCAATTAATTAGTCAAAGAATTTATTATATGAATAAAGAAAAGATTGCTGATGGAGACTGATTCAAGCAAGGAAAACTATAGAAACCAAGATCACCATTATCCATTTGCATAGAAATCAAATCATGGATATTTGGAAAGATTTCAAGATAATTGGACAATTAATTTTCTTAATCTCCAAGCAACTCCTTCATCAAGTCTATTTAAATGAAGAAACTTCATCTTCATACTAGTGTGTGTGAGAGCATCCACCATTATCCTCTTCTTTAATAAATCTTAATTTCTGTAGTCAAATCAAATTAGGGGTTTTGAGCACAAACAAGTCTTTGGAGAAATATTGATTATTCAATATATAATTATAGGTTAGTTTCTCCATTTTACTACTTATAATTTTGTAATCTCTTTCTCTTGTGCACTCTCTTTCTTTAGTAAAATAAGGAATAGTTGTTGGGTCCATGGATGAAGGCAATCTAGCCGAACCACGTTAAATCTTTGTGTTCTCTACTCTTCTTTTTTTCTTCGTTTGGTGATTATTTTTCATTGAATTAGTGGTTGATAATTAATCGACAAGCTAGATCCTTCTTTTGGTTGCTTCTATGCCTTAGTATTCCACTGTAGTTTTGGAGTTAGTGTAAAGTAATTAAAATTTTGCACAACAAATTGGTATCGGAGCTAGCTGTCTTGTTCTAGATTAGTTATCAAAGGAAAATTCTTTTAGTAGTGGTATGAAAAATTATGGCATCGCCAAATTTGTTAGAAAAGGAGTTTTTGGGACATGGAAGGTGAAGACTAATAACGGTGTTCTTCAGCGACAACTTTATTCATTTAGAGGAAGAGATAAAAGCCAGAAGCACCTTGGAGGTAGAAGAGATATGCATAGGTCTCATTTCATAGGTCTTAGAATGGGTGTTTGCTATTATTGTAAGAAGAAGGGGGCATTTCATATGGGATTGTCCAACTATTAGAAAGAAGAGAGAGAAGAAAGCTTCAGTTTCGACAGCAGTTAGATCGGATGCAGATAGAAGCGATAGTAATAATCAGTCACCGCTAGTATATTAATTATGAGGCCAATCATTATTTTCAGCCAGTATTTCATCTTTAAATAGTACAAGTTGGATGATTGATTATGGAGCCTCTTATCATATGACGCCAAATAGGAGCTGTTTTTTCAGTTATAAGAAGATTGAAGGCGGATCAGTTCATATGGAAAATGACACATCTTGTCTTGTTGTGGGCATCAAAAGTGTGAGGTTTAAGATGCATGATGGTGTTATTAGGAATATCATGGATGTTAGACATGTTCCAATGCTGCGTAGAAGTGTGTTGTTAGTTAGAGCTTTGAGTAGACTTGGTATGAGGATAATAATTGATGGATAGAATTTAAGAGTGGCAAAGGGTTCCTTGGTCGTGATCGAGGGGGTGCGAGTTGATGATATATATGTGCTTCATGGAGAGACAGTCTTAGGAGAGTCGGTAGTTTCTACTGATTCTAGTGTTCTAGATTCTACTTAGTTATGGCATTTTCGTTTATGTCATGTTGATGAGGAGAGTCTTGAAGTATTAAAGAAGCGGGGTTTGATTGATGGTGTTTGTCAGTCAAAGCCTAGCTCTTGTGGAGATTATTTTTTGGAAAGAAGAAGCGTGTCACATTTGATGTTTGGAGACCTAGAGCTACAGAGTTTCTAGAGTATGTTCGTTCTTATTTGTGGGGACCCACCCCAGTTGCATCTTTTGGTGAAGCCAGTTACTTCGTCTTATTTGTGGATGATTTCTCATGTAAGGTCTGGGTCTATTTCATAAAAGCCAAAGATGAAATATTTGCCCAGTTTTCTAAGTGGAAGACATTGGTAGAGAATCAGTCGAGGAAGAGTTTGAAGGTTCTCAAAGTTGGAAGTAGCAGTGAATTTATGTCATAAGAATTCACTAATTATTGTGCATCCAAGCATGTAGTTAGAGATTTTTCTCTTTCTGTTGAGTCACATTCTTATGAGGTGGTAGAGAGCATGTGCCAGATATTATGGGAGAGAGCCATGAGCTTGAGAACGACTATTGGTCTAGAAGAGGGATTTTAGGCAGAAGCGATATCTATGGCAGCATTTCTCATCAACCATACACCTTCTATTGCCATAGATATGAAGATCCCAGAAGAGATATGGAAAAGAGAGCCTGTTGGTTATTCATTCCTTAAAGTGTTTGGTTGTTCAGCTTATTTAGAAGATGAGAGATATGATAAGTTGAAGCCTAGGGAAAGCAAGCACATTTTGTTAGGCTATAGAAAAAGAGTGAAGAGGTATAGGTTGTGGTGTAAAATAACTAGGAGAATTCTGGCTAGCAGGCATGCGATATTTGATGAGAGGTCATTGTTGAAGGTGGAGCCTCTATTAAGCGATGACATTGGGAGGACAAAAAATTGCCAAACACATTTGGAGTCATCAGATTGTTTCCATATTTGGAGAGATATTGGTATTTCCGACGATACCATGGTTGATGAGAAGATTACAGAGGTTCAGACTTTAGGTGGAGCTCACTTGCTGGAAAGGCCTTTTAGTTTAGTTGGCCCTATTTGTAAGCATATTTGTAGCAAAAATTCTTCATCTTATGTTTTGAATGTTGCGGAGCTTGTTTGTGAGTCTGCTGGTGTTGACTTAGGAAAGTATAACGAAATTCTTGTGGAGATTGGAGTAGATAATGTTAAGTATATCCTCACTCAATTTGGAATGGAGAAGGTCAAGCGTGTTGTTAAATCTTTATTGGTCTCTCGAAGTTTAGTATCTATATGTTTGTCTCCAACATCAGATTTGTTAAAGAATTTGGTATTTTCTCGTATTTGTTTTTTGATGTGCATACTATCTTTCTTATGTTTGGGAAAGATTCGGAAGCTCCGTTTAGGCAATAATGCCCAAACTAGTTCATATTGAGTTTGACAGCGTAGACCCAATAATTTATTGAGATGTGGTGTTGAAGAGAGATTTTATATTTGAATCAAGGTGGAGTGTTAAATATGGATGATTCAGATATTTGCCAAACAAGAAAAGAATTTAGCCAATTGATCTTATTAATCAATTAGGTTGTATGTAGAAAGGAAAAGAGGAAAGTTATGTATGATTGGTTTTGGAGAAAGAAAACTAATTAATTTGCTAATCAATTAATCAGTCAAAGAAGTTGTTATATGAAGAAAGAAAAGATTGCTGATGGAGATTGATTCAAGAAAGGAAAACTATATAAACCAAGATCACCATTATCCATTTGCATAGAAATCAAATCATGGATATTTGAAAAGATTTCAAGGTAAAAGACAATTGATTTTCTTAATCTTCAAGTACGTAACTCCTTCATCAAGTCTATTTAAATGAAGGAACTTCATCTTCATATTAGTGTGTGTGAGAGCATCCACCATTATCCTCTTCTTCAATAAACCCTAATTTCTGTAGTCAAACCAAATTAGGGGTTTTGAGGGTAAACAAGTCTTTGGAGAAATAAATTATTCAATTTGTAATTACAGGTTAGTCTCTCCACTTTACTACCTATAATTTTGTAATCTCTCCTTTGTGTACTCTCTTTCTTCAGTAAAATAAAGAATAGTTGATGGGTCCATGGACGTAGGCAATCTAGCCAAGCCATGTTAAATCCTTGTGTTCTCTACTCTTCTGTTTTTCTTTGTTTGATAAATATTTTTTATTGAATTGGTGGTTGATTATTAATCGACAAGCTAAATCCTTCTTTTAGTTGCTTCCGCGCCTTTGTATTCCATTGCAGTTTTGGAGTTAGTGCAAATTAATTAAAATTTTGCACTACAGAACGTAGTAAATACTTATACAGACACACACTAGTATAAATCAAATGTATGTGCATCTAACAGCTAAATGTATTTAATTTTATTTCAATAAAATTTAGTGGGGTAAGTGTGCTATAAGTGTAAAAACCTTTAGTGGTCACAACACATTTATGTCAAATAGTCTTGTTAGTGATGTCGGATGCAAATCAAAAGTAAAATTCCACTGATTGGGTGGTTGGGAAGGAAGCGATGGTGGAGGCCATAAACTGATTGTAAGATTCCGTAGATGGGTGGTCATAAAGGAATACTATTTAGGGTATTTTCGGAATTTCAAATGGACATGGTGTGAATTTTATTGATTGAATTTTCATAGAAAACACGAGATTATTTGCCATCTTTTTTATGGAAGTAGATAATAATTATTATCTAAAAGTAATAATACAAGAAGCCTTTGTCCATAGTAGATAATTACAAATTCCTACTAATGTAAAAAAAATTGTTTAAGAAGTAGGTAAATTAATCTTGGGAAATCCTTAGTAAATTGTTATATGTTTTGCATAAAAATAGATATAATTAACAAATAAGAATATATCAAAACTATTGAAGAAGTGATGTAAGGAGTTCCATCAATTGTAATTCTGTGCAAGATTGTATGAAATCTTCTAAGAAATTCAATAGTAATTCCCTCATCTTCTAGAAAATCCGTAGGATATTTTTATATGGTAGTTTTCATATGACTTTTGGATAGTAAATTCTTAAAAGAAGTTTTGAGTAGTAACTTCTATGTAGTTTTACATACTGATTTATAAGTATAAATGTTTGGATGTAATTTGACTCCTTAGTAGGCATATTTGGTGAAAATTGCCTACAAAATTGCTTTATAAGCACCAAATTATTGCTTTTTAAATCTATACTTTTAGCTACTTTTGCAAGCTATTTATGCAAGCTACTTATAAGAAGTTACCAAACATCAAAATTGAAATAAGTTAATTGTAAGTAGTTTTGACTACTTTTAAGTAGTTGTCAAACATGCACTAAGAATTACGTTATCCATATACTATGTGAGACCCCAACTAAGCCTTTGCCTTCAAAGTTTAAGGTCAGAATCGTTGAGGGGCATGATGCCGAGGTCGAGGTTTGCTACAATTGAAAACTGGATATCTACACGACTTGTCAATTTTTTGGTCACTCCTATGAGGTTAGCAAGGTTAGAGCTTCTGCTTTTATTTCTGCTATAATTCCATTACGAAGGCCTTTTCCCAGGAAGTGGGTTCCTAAATTTAGGCTCACTCCTTCTTCTGTTGACGATCCGATTGTTTTAGACCTTGTCTTGGATCTCTATGCTTTGGATTCGCCTCATTCTATCCCAGATGTGCCAAGTGTTGCGGATGTCTCGGCTCCAGCCCCTCCTGCTAACCGTGTTATTATTTGGAATCGTAGTGAACGTGCTTGGGTTCATGTTCCTTCTAAAATGAGATTCAATCACTATTAGAAAAGGCAATTATTCCGACAGCATCTAGGGATGGCTTCCAACGACTTCTTTTCGACGGCTTCTAATGGGCCATCGGCGGTCGTCGAAAGCCGTTGGAAATTCATGAATAATAGGGCTCAGCCGAGCCTTCTTCCTCATTTCTAGCATAAAGTTTTTTAACCCAAAATCCCCAAATCTCTCCTCTAAGCCTCCAATCACCAATTTCGAGCTTTCGGATCCTCCCCGGCTGCGTAATCAACGTCTATTGCTCTCTAACTCAGGTATAATCTCTTATTTTCGCCAAAAATCTAATTTTTACCCTAAATCTTGATTTGCATAAGTCGATAAATTAGGGCTAATTAGTGATTGCGATTGTTTCAAATAGCATAATAATGGTTTATAGCATCCCATGGTATACCTATTTCATATGTTATCGTGAAATTGTAAAGAGTATGTATAATTTGTGATTGTGTGTATATGTGAACCATTGTATATGCATTGTTTCTACCATTGTATTGTGTTAATCGGAATAAGAAATGAGTCGTATAACATCTTGACTTGTGCAACAATAATGAATGCACGAGTCTAAAAGAAATTTGACTGTATTAGAAAATGACGACAATACTAAAGCAGCCTTATTCGATGAAATACGCGGAACTAATGTGCTAAATTAATAATTTTTTGAAACTTATAAAATTAGTAAATATATATTCCTTTTTATAAAATACTTTTTTTACGTCCCTTAGAGAGTTTTTGGCCCAGTCCGATGGGTGTTGTACATGATCGTTATATAAATAGTCATTTTTGTCACAAAACGACCATTTATATTTGTCTGGTACAATGCTTGTTGGATTTGTCCCTGTATTGGACAAGTTATAAACACAGTAAACAATTACATTTCACACATTATTTCATTTCAAACGGTTCACAAAATTTCACTGTCACTTTTCTTTTTTGTTTCCTACGTACACACATATGTGTACAATACAAGAAACAAAAGGGAAGTGCTACCGAAATTTTATTGAATCATTTAAAACGAAATAATGTAAGAAATGTAAGTGTTTACTGTGTTTGTAATGGGAAGTAGGGTGACTGACCAGAAAAAAAAGATAACCATAAACCAACAATTCTATATTGTATTCTTAAGTGGGGTAAAATTGACACGTATAAGTTTTTGTATAGATACATTGAAAATTAAAATGTGAAATCGTAATATGACCAATATTTATTTTTGAATTTGTGACATATTTTTTCAAATAGAAAAAATAATCGATTATTTTGTTGATCAGAGGAGATGAATGTATCAAAGAAGGGGGTTGAGAGGCTCAATAAAAGAAGATTTTTATAATGGTATAAACGTATTTGTTGAATTTGCTTTAAGTATTAACGGAAATGATGCAGAAACTCGTTATCCGTGTAGTAGGTGTAGACATTTGAAGTATTTGTTACCCGATATTGTGAAAGTCCATTTGTGCAAAACGGTTTCGTGCCAGAGTATTATGTTTGGGATCGTCATGGAGAAGTTGTAGCAAATACTTCTGTGGAGTCTGAATTAGACATTGCTGGTAATGAAATTTTTACGACGAACGGTATAGAAAATATGGTTGAAGATGCAGCATAATCAATGTTCCCTACGGTTGAAGTTGACAATGATGATGAAAATGTTAAAGAACCAAATATTGAAGCAAAATAATTTTATGATTTACTAGATGCTGCTAAGAAACCTCTTTGGGATGGTTTGTAAAAGCGGCATCCAGCTACAGTAACCGCATAATACATTGTGATGAAGTCAAAATACAACATCACCGAAGCCTGATTTACAGCCGTTGTACAAGCTACAAAAAGACATATGCCGCCCGATGATTTAAATGTGCGAAAATCACTATGAAGTCAAAAAACTTATGTCGGCTTTTGGTTTACTTATCAGAAAATAGATACATGTTTAAATGGCTGCATGTTATTTTGGAAAGAAGACATAAATCTTAGGAATTGTAAAATATGTAATCAGGAAAGATACAAACCAAGAAAAAAGAAGGGAAAGGAAGTTCCATACAAGTGTATGCATTACTTATCCATCGCTCCTAGGCTTTAAAGATTATACGCATCTTCTATAATTGCATCTCATATGAGATGGCATAGTGTGAGAACGGAGGAAGAGGGTACGTTGACACATCCAGCTGATGGAGAAGCATGGAAACATTTAGATAAAACTTATCCCAATTTTGCAACGGAGAGTCATAATGTTAGACTTGGATTATGTATGGATGGTTTTTCACCATTTTCTCAATTTGATGCTAAATATTCATCTTGGCCCATTATCATCACACCTTATAATTTACCTTAGTGGATGTGTATGAAAACACAATATATGTTTCTTACTATTGTCGTTCCTGGCCCCGATGATCCGACATAAGGAATCGATGTTTATTTACAACTGTTGATTGAGGAGTTAAAAACACTGCGGAACGAAGGAGTAGAAACATACGAAGTTTCAAAGAAGAAGAAAAATTCGTATGTTTGCTTCTTTGTGGTGGACTATAAGTGATTTTCCTGCCTATGCAATGCTTTCAGGATGGAGTACATCCGGTCGTCTAGCATGTCCATATTGCATGGAAGAAACACGGTGTTTTCTTTACCGAATGGTAAGAAAATTTCATAGTTTGACTACCATCGATCTTTTCTCCATGTCAATCATCCCTTCAGAGGAGACAAGAAAAACTTTTTAGCTAATAAAGTAGAAACCAGACAACCACCAACGATATGGTCAAGCGAAGACATATACGAACTTGTAAGGGACTATCCAAAGATTATGAAACTGGAGTGCAAACAGAAATTGAAGGCAAATCGACTATTCATAATTGGTGCAAATAGAGTATATTTTGGGAGTTACCTTATTGGAAACATCTTCTGCTTCGTCATAATATTGATGTGAGGCACAACGAGAAAAATGTCTTTGATAATGTTTTTAACACAATTTTGAATGTCAAGGGGAAGACTAAGGACGATTTGAAATCAAGATGCGATATACAAGAATTATGCAAACGTCCTGAGCTTCATATGAAACCAAATGACAGTAAAAAATCCAAAGCATGTTACGAGTTAGATAATAATCAAGTTAAAGTTGTGTTAAAATGGGTGGAAGGTGTAACAACCCTGAGATTGCAATTACCGAATAATGAATTAAAATTATGACTTTAAGTTGAAAAGGGAGCTAAACAAAATTTTGGAAATTTAAATTTGCAATTGGTTTGCAAATTAAAGTATTTTGGGTTTAAAATGGGGAATTAATATTTTTGGAATTTAATATTTAAAAAGGGGAATTTTTAAATGTGATAATGGATTTAATTGGCTAATGAGACAATTATATGGTTTTAATTAAAACTAGGATGCCACTTAGGATTTTGTTCACATGATAACCTTAGGAATTAAACTAAGTCCTAAAGGGTTTAAAAACCTCCTAACATAGCCCATTAACCAACCCACTCCTATATAATATCTCAAACCCCTTCCATAAACCCTAACCCTCCTCTTCAAAATTCCTAAACCTAGATCTAAACATAATTAATGGCCTCCCTTTAGAAGACCCATCTCCTTCTCTTCATAATTAAACTAGTTTAATCTTTGAAAGGTAATGCAATCTCCCCTATTCTCTAATCCATCTTAATCCCTATTTTATCTCTACCATCTTGTTGTAATCTTTGTTTTGTTTTTTTTTGATTTTTGGGTCCTTGAAGTTGCTTGATCTTTTGCTTTGGGGTTGAGAATTTTGGCTTGCTTTGGTTGTTGCACACAAACTATTTGATCCTTTGCTTCATTGAGGTAATTACTACCTAGTAGTGATTATTGCTAGTTAATTTTGGTGAAAATTTGATGCCAAAACTTGAAAAAAACACCCCAAATCACCTAAAATCACAAAAAAAACTGTTGGCTGGAAATTGTTCAGCCTGAAAAACAGGCTGAAACAGGGCCTGAGAGCCCAAAACAGGCCTGGGTTGCACCCAGACACAGTAGGCTAGCCCGGTTGGGCTAGCTAGAAGCAGGCCAGCCCTTAGTGGGCTGGCCGCACATTATACTTCCCCAGCCCGCATGGGCTGGGGATTTGCACTGCCTCCCCAGCCCGCCTGGGCTGGGGAATAGTGGACGTGGGCCGAAGCCCGCGTCCCACTGCCCCAGCCCAAGCGGGCTGGGGATTTGCTCTACCTCCCCAGCCCGCCTGGGCTGAGGATTTGCTCTACCTCCCCAGCCCGCCTGGGCTGGGGAATAGTGGACGCGGGCCGAAGCCCGCGTCCCACTGCCCCAGCCCAGGCGGGCTGGGGATTTGCTCTACCTCCCCAGCCCGCCTTGGCTGGGGAATAGTGGACGTGGGCCGAAGCCCGCGTCCCACTGCCCCAGCCCAGGCGGGCTGGGGGTTTGAACTGCCTCCTCAGCCCGCCTGGGCTGAGGCATGCTGACGCGGGCCGAAGCCCGCGTCCGAAAAAAATAAAAAAATAAAAATATATGTTTCCAGATTTTGTTTACCTCCACTTCGCGATGCCGCCACGATCGCAACCGAAGTCGGAATTCGACGTTTTTGGTCTCGTTGGAAAGGTGGAGTTTCGAACTCCATCTCTGGAAAGTTTGGGCCACATCGGAGTTTGTTTGGCACTTTGAATTTTTTGTTGAAATTGAACTCTGGTCGCTGTTGGTAAACAATATGAATCTTTTTCTGGGTCCAACTTTGAGATGTCGCTGCCACTTCGTCTCAGCTCGGAATCCAGAAATTCTTTTTGCATATTAAAGTAGGGATGTTGGACTACATGCCTGCAAATTTTCATGACATTTCGACACCGTTTGCTGGTCCAAATAAATTGCCGAACTTGGGTTCGCAGCTGTTTTTGAATGTTTACAAACACTTGAGAATATTTTTCAGTGATTTTCTGGTTTTATTGATTTCTTTGAGATTTGTCTCTAGATTTCGTACACGGGTTTTATGAATCATTTTCAAAAGATTTTTCACTCCTAAATGGCTTTTGAAATTATTATATAATATTATTTTGAATTATTAAATTAATTACTCCATAATAGAAGAGTTTTCAAAAGCCGTTCTAAAGTGATTTCAAAATCAATTATAAATCCGTTTCGCACCATTATTTTCTATAATAAAAATCTCACACTCACTTTTTAGCACGTCGAGCGAAGTGGAAAGGTGCTTAAACGGTTAGGAAATCTCCGGCTTATGGAACCGTGTGTATTTTCTTTCCGGTTAATCCCCGACCTATTCGATTGATCGTTTTGACCTCTGGGTCTAGTTTACCGATGATACGAGGTGGACTTTTTATTGTTTGGAGTGTGAGCTTGCTATTGGTTAGTAAACCGTTTAGTGCGAACGTGGGGTATGGGACTCATTTTTAACACTTTAATGGTTCCTCTCCAAGAAGTTAGTGACACATTAGCCTCTGGGCGGCCAGTACTGGACCTCTGGGTCACCACGCCTCGGGGCAACCGTCTCTGGACACCTGCTCTATGGAGCAGTTTATTTTTCGGCATGCGCCTCTGGGCCTTTATCCTTCTGGAAAGGATCTTGCCGTCTCGCGCATTCCGCATCTGTGCGAGTGATCGATCACAACCCTACAGTACTTGGCAACAACGACTCTGGTCGGTGCACGTGCAATATTGGTATTATTTGATGATTTTTATATCCATTCGAGTACCGCCATTCAGTGTTGGTTCTATGGAACCATACGATGTAAGTGCGATTGCCTTGTGGATTCACAGTGTCTTTGGACACTGCTTTTCAGTGTTGGATTTCATTGACTTTTCAGTATATCCCCATTGCTCTTTGGAGCATCGATCTTTGCTTGAGCATTGATTACAGACTCTGGTCACTCTTGGGATTATTGCCTATGGGCATCTTTTTATAGCTTTGGCTACGCCGATGATATGAGGCGATTTTATTTATTCTACACTTTGGTGTTGATTTCTCTTTGGAGATTTTTATTGTTTATTGATGATTAGGGATCGTCATTATATTCATGTGGTTCATAATATACTTCTCTTTGGATAAGTACTGTTTTATTTATGTA
The DNA here is from genome assembly GCA_030737815.1 of Allium fistulosum. Lineage (NCBI taxonomy): Eukaryota > Viridiplantae > Streptophyta > Magnoliopsida > Asparagales > Amaryllidaceae > Allium > Allium fistulosum. The sequence continues at coordinate 366,458,685 of CM060902.1, read as the reverse complement.
CCGCATTATCATATATCTCAGTTATTACTGATTGTTTAGCTAGCCTGACCCGAGTGTTTTCGCTCGGGTCAGACCGAGTTGTTTCAGGTTAGGTCTCTGGACTTAGCTGCTCTGTGCTTCCGCTTTGGACTTATCTGCTATGCTTTTGAGATAGCTTAACTTAGTGTCCGCCTTATGTTATTATTCAGACTTTGATATGTACATATTTTTGACTCACATATGTGAGCAGTGGCTTTGTACCCACTTATAGTATTTGGATCTATATTGATGATGTATTGTCCTGGGATTTTATATCTGTTATGTGATTTTGTTCTGTGATGTTTTATCATTTATTATTATGCTTTGTCCTGATAGATCTTTAGCCATTTGTAATTTCGTTATAAGTATTTACTGAATATGTCGAACCACTTGAAAAAAAAATATAGATACCATCCTTTCGACGTATTCAGTAGATAGTTATAGCTTGATTACAAATGGTCGCTTCCACTATACTCTATTCTCCGCTTTAACAGACAGTATTACTCCCGTAATACTCTTTGTTACAGTGGGTCTCAGAGTGGGGCGTTACAGCTTGGTATCAGAGCCTGGTTTCAGGAATAAGCATAATAAACACAGAACATATACACTTAGTACAATACATTTTAAATTAGATCCGAATTAAATCAAATCCCTTCCTTAGGTTTATTGATAGATAAGTTAGGAATATGTATAGGAATCCGTTATATTCCGTAGTATTCCTTAATTAATTATCTATCATTGAATCATGTCTAACTCTAATTCCCGTTACGACATGTTTGACCAATTGAGCGGTGCGAAGGTCTTCTCTCAGCTTGACCTTGCCACCGGATTCTATCAGCTACGAGTCGTGGAAGACAGCATTCCTCTTACAGCATTTCGCACTCGTTATGGTTCTTTTGAGTGGTTGGTCATGCCGTTCGGCTTGACGAACGCTCCGGCTTTCTTCGTCGATCTTATGAATCGAGTATTCCGGGAATACATCGATAGATTCGTACTTGTTTTCATCGACGATATTCTTGTTTATTCTAAGATCCGAGGCAGATCATGCTCATCATTTGCGGATCATCTTGGATACTCTTCGGCAGCATCAGCTTAGGGCCAAGCTCTCCAAGTGCCATTTTTGGGAGAGCAAGGTCAAGTTCTTGGGCCATATTGTATCATCTGAGGGTGTTTCTGTCGATCCTTCCAAGATCGAAGCTATTCAGAATTGGAAGCAGCCCGAGAACGTTCATGATATTCGCAGCTTCCTTGGGCTGGCGGGTTATTACCGTCGGTTTATCAAGGATTTCTCTCGAGTTGCACTTCCCCTCACGACTCTGACTCGTAAGGGGGTTCTCTTTATTTGGTCTGATAAGTGTGAAGCTTCTTTCCAGCGATTGAAGGAACTTCTCACTCATGCTCCTATCCTTGTGGTTCCTGAGAGTAACCAGGATCTTGTTGTTTACACCGACGCTTGTGGTAGTGGCCTCGGTGCTGTTCTTATCCAGAAGGATCGGGTGGTTGCTTACGCTTCTAGGCAGCTACGTCCGAATGAAGTTCGCTATCCTACTCATGATCTTGAGTTGGCTGCTATCGTCTTTGCCTTGAAGACGTGGCGTCATTATCTATTGGGCGAACGTTTCATTCTCTACACCGATCACAAGTCGCTGAAGTATCTTTTCAGTCAGAAGGATCTCAATATGAGGCAGCAGCGATGGCTTGAGTTTCTCGCCTCATATGACTTAGACATTCAGCATACCCCTGGCAAGGGTAATCGTGTGGCTGATGCACTCAGTCGCAAACACTCGGCAGTAGTTTCTATGATGATAGCCGAGTGGAATATTCTTGAGACTCTTTCTATGTGTGATATTCGAAATCGAGCTCCGTCTTCTGATCCTCAGATCTTGTTATTCAGCTTGGAAGCTCGACCTATTCTATTGGATCGCATTGCCCATGCTCAGCGGCAGGATCCAGACTTGTTGCGATACATTCATCTCCTTGAGTCGGGATCTAGTGATGAGACATTGTTGTATTATTCTATTGATTATCATCGGTGTCTTCGCAGGAAGAACCGTATTTTGGTACCATCTGATTTATCACTTAGGCGTGACATTCTAGACGAGTGTCATCGCACTAAGTACACTATTCATCCCGGGTCGAGCAAGATGTATGCCGACATGTGTCGTCTATTTTATTGGGAGGGCATGAAGAGCGATGTTGCAAGTTATGTAAGCCGTTGCATGACTTGTCAACAGATCAAAGCTGAGCATCAGCGTCCATCTGGTATACTTCAGCCGCTAGAGATTCCATTGTGGAAATGGGATCAGATATCCATGGATTTTATTGACGGTCTGCCTCGATCGAGGTCAGGCCATACTTCTATTTGGGTCATCGTCGATCGCTTGACCAAATCGGCTCATTTCATTCCTATTAAGTCCACTCGGACTGCTCCTCAGCTTGCCAAGCTATATGTGAAGGAAGTCATTCGACTCCATGACATTCCTAGCTCTATCATCTGTGATCTAGATACTATCTTTACTAGTCACTTCTGGAAGTGCCTACAGTCAGCTTTGGGCTCAAAGCTGAATCTCTCGACTGCTTATCATCCTCAGACCGACGGTCAGACGGAGAGGGTGAATCGTGTTTTAGAGGATCTTTTGCGCTGTTGTATTATGGATTTCGGAGGTAGTTGGGGGGATCACTTATCGCTTGTAGAGTTCTCCTACAACAACAGCTTTCAGTCTAGTATCGGCATGGCACCTTTCGAGGCTCTCTACGGGAGGCCATATCGCTCTCCTGCTTGTTGGTTATAGTCTGGCGAGAAGCTTATTCTAGGTCCAGATTCAGTTCGGGAATCTTCTGAGAAGATTATTCTTATCCGTCAGAGAATGAAAGAGGCACAGGACCGCTAGAAGTCCTACGCGGACAACCGTAGGAAGCCTCTTGAGTTCTCCATTAGTGATCATGTCTTTATTCGAATTTCTCCCATGAAGGGGGTTGTGCGTTTCAGCTCTACAGGGAAGTTGGCTCCTCGCTATGTCGGACCATTTCCTATTACGGAACGCATCGGCCCCGTTGCTTATCGTGTGGCTCTACCTGCTCATTTCTCTGGAATACATGATGTGTTCCATGTTTCTCAGCTTCGCAAGTGTGTGTGCGACCCTGATTCTATTATCGAGCCTCATATCGTGCCCGATTTGGAGATCTCACCCGATCTATCTATAGAGCAGCAACCTCTTCGTGTACTTGATTCGGAGATCAGACGTCTTCGAAACAAAGAGGTTCCGCTTGTGAAGATTCAATGGTCGTCTAATCCTAAGGACTGCACTTGGGAGACCAGAGAATTTATCGAGCGTACTTATCCCGGTTTTCTTTCATCTTCCGGCACGGGTGAGCATCTATATTTTATCTTCTGTATTCCTTTTGTGGATTAGATGTTATAAACGACTTCTATATTTAAGGAAATTGTGGGGATGCAATTTTCTTAAGGGAGGGAGTCTGTAACAACACTGAGATTGCAATTACCGAATAATGAATTAAAATTATGATTTTAAGTTGAAAAGGGAGCTAAACAAAATTTTGGAAATTTAAATTTGCAATTGGTTTGCAAATTGAAGTATTTTGGGTTTAAAATGGGGAATTAATATTTTTGGAATTTAATATTTAAAAAGGGGAATTTTTAAATGTGATAATGGATTTAATTGGCTAATGAGACAATTATATGGTTTTAATTAAAACTAGGATGCCACTTAGGATTTTGTTCACATGATAACCTTAGGAATTAAACTAAGTCCTAAAGGGTTTAAAAACCTCCTAACATAGCCCATTAACCAACCCACTCCTATATAATATCTCAAACCCCTTCCATAAACCCTAACCCTCCTCTTCAAAATTCCTAAACTTAGATCTAAACATAATTAATGGCCTCCCTTTAGAAGACCCATCTCCTTCTCTTCATAATTAGACTAGTTTAATCTTTGAAAGGTAATGCAATCTCCCCTATTCTCTAATCCATCTTAATCCCTATTTTATCTCTACCATCTTGTTGTAATCTTTGTTTAGTTTTTTTTTTTTTTTGATTTTTGGGTCCTTGAAGTTGCTTGATCTTTTGCTTTGGGGTTGAGAATTTTGGCTTGCTTTGGTTGTTGCACACAAACTATTTGATCCTTTGCTTCATTGAGGTAATTACTACCTAGTAGTGATTATTGCTAGTTAATTTTGGTGAAAATTTGATGCCAAAACTTGAAAAAAACACCCCAAATCACCTAAAATCACAAAAAAACTGCTGGTTGGAAATTGTTCAGCCTGAAAAACAGGCTGAAACAGGGCCTGAGAGCCCAAAACAGGCCTGGGTTGCACCCAGGCACAGTACGCTAGCCCGATTGGGCTAGCCAGAAGTAGGCCAGCCCTTAGTGGGCTGGCCGCACATCATACTTCCCCAGCCCGCCTGGGCTGGGGATTTGCACTGCCTCCCCAGCCCGCCTGGGCTGGGGATTTGCACTGCCTCCCCAACCCGCCTGGGCTGGGGAATAGTGGACGCGGGCCGAAGCCCGCGTCCCACTGCCCCCAGCCCGCCTGGGCTGGGGATTTGCTCTACCTCCCCAGCTCGCCTGGGCTGGGGAATAGTGGACGCGAGCCGAAGCCCGCGTCCCACTGCCCCAGCCCAGGCGGGCTGGGGATTTTCTCTACCTCCCTAGCCCGCCTGGGCTGGGGAATAGTGGACGTGGGCCGAAGCCCGCGTCCCACTGCCCCAGCCCAGGTGGGCTGGGGATTTTCACTGCCTCCCCAGCCCGCCTGGGCTGGGGATTGTGGACGCGGGCCGAAGCCCGCATCCCACTGCCCCAGCCCAGGCGGGCTGGGGGTTTGAACTGCCTCCTCAGCCCGCCTGGGATGAGGCATGCTGACGCGGGCCGAAGCCCGCGTCCGAAAAAAATAAAAAAATAAAAATATATGTTTCCATATTTTGTTTACCTCCACTTCGCGATGCCGCCACGATCGCAACCGAATTCGGAATTCGACGTTTTTGGTCTCGTTGGAAAGGTGGAGTTTCGAACTCCATCTCTGGAAAGTTTGGGCCACATCGGAGTTTGTTTGGCACTTCGAATTTCGTGTCGAAATTGAACTCTGGTCGCTGTTGGTAAACAGTATGTGATGCAGCGCAACCTACAACCTTCAAAGGCATAAGTCGTACACGACTCAAGGAATCAGAGATTAGTCGTCCACGACTTATAGAAGAAGCACGAGATAACAAAATATCTGTGAGTGTAGAAGGTTTAAGTCGTCTACGACTTAAGGGCGATGTCGTATGTAGCCCACGAGATAAAGATAACGAGGGAAATATAAGTCGTAACCGACTTATAGAAACAGGCATGAGTCGTATGAGGCGTCTACGACTTAAGGAAGGTAAGGAGATAAGTCATCCACGACTCAAGGGAGAGGCTGGTATAAGTCGTCCACGACTTAATGAAACTGGAGGTATAAGTCGTCCACGACTTAACACAAAGCAAGAAGAAGAAGAAGCGGGTTACGACTTAGTTAAGTCGTCTGAGATCCTTAAGTCGTGAACTGAGCTAACTCGTTGAAGTCACTATTCACTAAGTCGTCCAAGCATAAGTCGTTGAAGGGATAAGTCGGCAGTGTTAACTCGTGAAGTATTGATAAGTCGTATATCATCTATTCCGTATATCGTCAGTGTGTAAGTCGTTGTATGTTGTTACTTTTGAGTCGTGTACTTTGTTTTTAAGTCGTATGTCGAAGACTATGTGTTGTAATCTTTAAGTCGTAAGTCGCTGAATAGTTATGTCGCATGTTTTGTATAAATCGTAAGTTGTGACATTTGTATTGTAAGCTGATAAGTCGTATACGACTTATGATGAGTCGTAGGTCATAGATGATGAGTCGGAAACGACTTAAGACTTAGGAATTTTTCTGGATATGTGTTGTAGCCTATAAATAGGCAAGTTGTTTCATTTGTAAAGGTTGTTGATTTTTGACTAAAATTCTCTTTTGATTGTTGTGTGCTTTCATCTAAATTGGTAGTTGAGTGTAATCTCCTATCTCCTCTTTCGGATAATCGAGTGCGCTCGATTCAACGATTGTAGAAGCCGATTCGCGGAATCAAGTGCGCTTGATCAACGCTTGAAGAATTGAAGATCTTCGAACCCGGTATCGTGCGCGATCAACGAGTTCAGGATAGCTAGAATTCGGTATCTTCGGATCAACGAATTTGGGCATTTCAGTATCTTCCATTCCACCAATTGCTACATTCAACGATCGACATTGTTTTGTAATATCCGCTGCGTCATTTTTGTTATCGGAGCTTGTTCTAGCCAATCATAGCTAGATCGAGACTTGGAGCCTATTCATTTAGAAGTTTGAAGTTGTTTGATCGGATTTGAATTGGAGGCCGAAACTTTGTCCATCGTGTTCATCGCGATTCGCTACAAAGTGGAAGTTTTCGATCCGTTTCATTTTGGATCAAAGTCCGAATTGTGTTTGAATTTTGAAGTGTTGAAGAGTTGTGAGATTTTCAAGTATGGCGCCAAGAAGAGCTAATCGCCACCAACACGTAGAAGCTTTGTATCGAAGAGAAGAGGCTGATGAGATGGAGCAAAGAATCAATGAGAACTTTAGTGAAAAGCTTAACGAAGGAATTGGCCGGTTAGAGAAGCTTATGACGGAGATGAATCAAAATCGGAGAAGGGTTTCACCCGAATCTAACCATGGGGGAAGTAGAGTCTCGCCACATTCCAATCGAGACAGAAGTGTTGAAAATGATCAAGGGCGTGGGAGGAACGTGAATGATCGAGAATGGAGGAATGTCGATAGAAGGGATGATGGTGGAAGACGTAATGGTAGTAGAGATGTGGGTGGACGAGATAGACAACGATATACATCTGATTTTGAAGAGGAGTATGATGGTGGTAGTGTTCAAGGACAAGGACGAGGACAAGAAAGAAATCACTCTGAGTATGATCACAAATGGGAGTCGGGGATGAAAACTGAAATTCCTGAATTCAAAGGTGGTATGCAAGCGGAAGAGTTTCTAGATTGGGTAGCTAATGTTGAGGAGATTTTTGACTTCAAAGAAGTTCCAGAACATCGTCGAGTGAAGTTGGTTGCTACAAGGCTAAGGGGTAGAGCTTTGGCATGGTGGCAGCAGACCAAACTTACACATGATCGGATGGGAAAGTCAAAAGTTGAATCTTGGGAGAAGATGAAGAAGTTGATGAAAGCAACGTTCTTACCTTACAATTACCAATCTTTGATGTATCAACGTTTGCAAAACTTGAGACAAGGAACGAAGTCTGTTAACGACTATGCTGATGAATTCTATCAACTTATTGCGAGGAATGATATTATGGAAACGGAAGAGCAGCTGACATCTAGGTTCATTGGGGGATTGAGAATGCAGATTCAGGATATGGTTAACATGTTTGATCCTAGATCTGTAGCGGAAGCACATCAGAAAGCGTTGGCTTGGGAGAAGCAGGGTAGACGAGGAGGTGGTGTGTTTACAAATTCCAACAATCCAGTGAAGGGAGTTAGTGTAAGTTCTAATGTTTCTAAACCTATCAGTAGACCAGCGGTGAAGGAGGCTGAGAAGGCAAGGGTTAACCATGGTTTCAAATGTTATAATTGTCAGGAATTGGGTCATAAAAGCAGCGAGTGTCCAAAGCCGAAGAAACGAACCATGATTGTAGAAGTTGAAGATGAGGATGTTGATGGGGAGTGTTCTAGTCCAGTTGAGGAAGATGAGCAGGATATTGCGTCAGGAGATGAAGGTTGTAACATAATGCTGAGGAGATCGTGTTTAACACCGAGGCAGGAAGAAGCTAGTTGGTTGAGAAGTAATATTTTTCAGTCAACATGTACTCTTCTGGGGAAGGTGTGTAAGTTTGTGATTGACGCAGGAAGCTGTGATAATATTATTTCGACCGAGGCTGTGACAAAGTTGAAATTGAAAACAGAGAAACATCCGAGTCCATACAAGTTAGCATGGTTGAGAAAAGGAGGAGAAGTGAAAGTGGATAGACGAGTTCGTGTTCCATTCTCTATCGGGAAGAAATACAAAGATGAAATATGGTGTGATGTAGTAGAGATGGATGTTTGCCACTTATTATTGGGAAGACCATGGCAGTATGATCGAGCAGTACAACATGATGGTCAGACCAATAGCTACAGTTTTATGTTTGAAGGCACGAAAATTATCCTAGTTCCGAAGAAGAGATCACAAGGAGAAAGTAAGTGAGAAGAGATTGAAGAGCTCAAAACTTTGTTATCGTTGAAGGAGTTTGTGAAGGAAGTAGAGGAGGAACCTGAAGTGTTTTTGTTAATTGGGCGAGAAAACAGTGAAGAGGTTGAAATACCAGAAGAAGTTAAACCGGTTTTGAAAGAGTTTGACGATGTATTTCCAAAGGAGTTACCAACGGAGTTGCCACCGTTGAGGGATATACAACATCAGATAGATCTTGTTCCAGGTGCTGTATTGCCACACAGACCACATTATCGAATGAGTCCGAAGGAACATGAAGAGTTGCGGAGGCAGGTAGAGGAATTGCTTGAACAGGGGCGTGTGCAGGAGAGTTTAAGTCCTTGTGCTGTACCAGCTTTATTGGTACCAAAAAAGGATGGAACGTGGAGGATGTGCACCGACAGTAGAGCATTGAATAAGATCACAATCAGATACAGATTTCCAATGCCGAGGCTTGATGATTTGTTGGATCAGATCAGTGGGTCCGTAATCTTTTCTAAGATTGACTTGAAGAGCGGTTATCATCAGATTCGCATTAGACCAGGGGACGAATGGAAGACAGCATTCAAGACGAGGGAAGGCTTGTATGAATGGCTGGTAATGTCGTTTGGTCTATCGAATGCACCGAGTACATTCATGAGGGTGATGAACCAAATTTTCAGACCGTACATTGGGAAATTTGTGGTGGTTTACTTTGATGATATTCTGATCTACAGTGCTAGTACAGAGGAGCATGTTCAGCATTTGAAGAAAGTGTTAATTATTCTTCGAGAAGGACAATTCTATGCTGCTATGAAGAAATGTGTTTTTATGGCGAGAAGTGTTTTATTTTTGGGGTATGTTGTATCAGAGGAAGGAATACAGGTTGATCAAAGTAAAATCGAAGCTATCAGAGATTGGCCGCAGCCCAAGACGATAACGGAAGTTCGTAGTTTTCATGGGTTGGCTTCATTCTATCGAAGGTTTATACCACACTTTAGTAGTGTGATGGCACCGGTTACAGATTGCATGAAAGGTAAACAGTTTGCATGGACAGAGGAAGCAGGGAGTGCTTTTGGGAAGATCAAGGAATTGCTGACGTCTGCACCAATTCTAGTATTACCTGATTTTCAGCTAGTGTTTGAACTACACACTGATGCATCCAAGGTTGGGATTGGAGGAGTGTTGAGTTAGAAGGGACGTCCTATTGCATATTTCAGTGAGAAGTTGTCAGGAGCGAAGATGCGATACAGTATATATGATGTGGAGTTCTATGCTGTTGTACAATCTATCAAACACTAGAGACATTATCTATTTCAGAAAGAGTTTGTTCTGTATACTGATCATGAAGCATTGAAGCACTTGCAAGGGCAAGATAAGATTTCAGCAAGACATGCATCATGGATTGCATATCTACAGCAGTTTACTTTTGTTGTTAAACACAAGTCAGGGGTGACAAATCGTGTGGCTGATGCTTTGAGTAGGAGGAGTCATTTGTTGACTACACTAAAGGTTGAAGTGACAGGGTTTGAATTATTGCCAGAATTGTTTGAAGGAGATCCTTATTTTGCAAAGTTTGTTGAGAAAGTCAAAGACGGAAGTACTGATGAATTTGTGATGGCAGGTGGTTTTCTGTTCAAGGGAACTCGATTATGTATACCAGATTGCAGTTTACGGTTGAAGATTGTGAAAGAATTGCACGACGAAGGTCATGTGGGTAGAGACCGTACACTACAATTGATTTCGCAATCTTACTTTTGGCCATCGATGAGGAAAGAGGTGGAGAGGTTTGTGGAGCGTTGTCATATTTGTCAAGTTTCGAAAGGAACTGCGACTAATTCTGGTTTATATATGCCGTTACCCGTGCCTGTAAAACCATGGGTGGATATCAGTATGGACTTTGTGTTGGGGTTGCCGAGAACGCAGCGTGGTAATGATTCCATTTATGTGGTAGTTGACCGATTCTCGAAAATGGCACATTTTATTGCTTGTAAGAAGACGGCGGATGTTGTTCATGTTGCTCAGTTGTTTTTCAAGGGGATCTATCGACTTCATGGATTGCCAGAATCTATTGTGTCGGATAGAGATACTCGATTTTTGAGTCACTTTTGGTTGAGTTTGTGGAAAATGGTGGGAATGAAGCTGAAATTTAGTAGTGCTTATCATCCACAAACTGATGGACAGACTGAGGTGGTAAACAGATCATTGGGAAACTTGCTGAGGTGTCTTGTACAAGATAATCTGAAGAGTTGGGATGTGAAGTTATGCCAGGCAGAATTTGCTCATAATCATGCTGTGAATCGAAGTACTGGGTTCAGTCCATTCCAGATTGTTTATTCGAGCTTACCGAAGGGACCGTTGGATCTAACGGTAGTGCCACAATCAAAGAAGACAGTTAAGAAAGCTGCTGATTTTGTTGAGGGGTTGACGGAATGTCATAAAATCGTTCAAGAACGATTGGAGAAAGCAAATGAGAAGTATAAACAATCTGCAAATTTAAAACGAAGAAATGTTGAATTTCATGAAGGTGATTTGGTTTATGCAGTGTTAACAAAAGATCGTTTTCCGGTGGGAACGTACAATAAATTGAAAGCACGAAAAATTGGCCTGGTGGAAGTTGTGAAACGAATCAATGAAAATGCTTATAAACTGAAGCTGCCGGATGATGTGTATACGTCTGACGTATTCGATGTTAAGCATCTCGTACCTTATCATGGGGATGAGTTTGTTGGGGATGAAGAGTGTGCAAATTCGAGGACGAATTTCTTTCTACTTGGGGAGGATGATGCAGCGCAACCTACAACCTTCAAAGGCATAAGTCGTACACGACTCAAGGAATCAGAGATAAGTCGTCCACGACTTATAGAAGAAGCACGAGATAACAAAATAGCTGTGAGTGTAGAAGGTTTAAGTCGTCTACGACTTAAGGGCGATGTCGTATGTAGCCCACGAGCTAAAGATAACGAGGGAAATATAAGTCGTAACCGACTTATAGAAACAGGCATGAGTCGTATGAGGCGTCTACGACTTAAGGAAGGTAAGGAGATAAGTCATCCACGACTCAAGGGAGAGGCTGGTATAAGTCGTCCACGACTTAATGAAACTGGAGGTATAAGTCGTCCACGACTTAACACAAAGCAAGAAGAAGAAGAAGCGGGTTACGACTTAGTTAAGTCGTCTGAGATCCTTAAGTAGTGAACTGAGCTAACTCATTGAAGTCACTATTCACTAAGTCGTCCAAGCATAAGTCGTTGAAGGGATAAGTCGGCAGTGTTAACTCGTGAAGTATTGATAAGTCGTATATCATCTATTCCGTATGTCGTCAGTGTGTAAGTCGTTGTATGTTGTTACTTTTGAGTCGTGTACTTTGTTTTTAAGTCGTATGTCGAAGACTATGTGTTGTAATCTTTAAGTCGTAAGTCGCTGAATAGTTATGTCACATGTTTTGTATAAATCGTAAGTTGTGACATTTGTATTGTAAGCTGATAAGTCGTATACGACTTATGATGAGTCGTAGGTCATAGATGATGAGTCGGAAACGACTTAAGACTTAGGAATTTTTCTGGATATGTGTTGTAGCCTATAAATAGGCAAGTTGTTTCATTTGTAAAGGTTGTTGATTTTTGAATAAAATTCTCTTTTGATTGCTGTGTGCTTTCATCTAAATTGGTAGTTGAGTGTAATCTCCTATCTCCTCTTTCGGATAATCGAGTGCGCTTGATTCAACGATTGTAGAAGCCGATTCGCGGAATCAAGTGCGCTTGATCAACGCTTGAAGAATTGAAGATCTTCGAACCCGGTATCGTGCACGATCAACGAGTTCAGGATAGCTAGAATTCGGTATCTTCGGATCAACGAATTTGGGCATTTCAGTATCTTCCATTCCACCAATTGCTACATTCAACGATCGACATTGTTTTGTAATATCCGCTGCGTCATTTTTGGTATCGGAGCTTGTTCTAGCCAATCATAGCTAGATCGAGACTTGGAGCCTATTCATTTAGAAGTTTGAAGTTGTTTGATCGGATTTGAATTGGAGGCCGAAACTTTGTCCATCGTGTTCATCACGATTCGCTACAAAGTGGAAGTTTTCGATCCGTTTCATTTTGGATCAAAGTCCGAATTGTGTTTGAATTTTGAAGTGTTGAAGAGTTGTGAGATTTTCAAGTATGCCGCCAAGAAGAGCTAATCGCCACCAACACGTAGAAGCTTTGTATCGAAGAGAAGAGGCTGATGAGATGGAGCAAAGAATCAATGAGAACTTTAGTGAAAAGCTTAACGAAGGAATTGGCCGGTTAGAGAAGCTTATGACGGAGATGAATCAAAATCGGAGAAGGGTTTCACCCGAATCTAACCATGGGGGAAGTAGAGTCTCGCCACATTCCAATCGAGACAGAAGTGTTGAAAATGATCAAGGGCGTGGAAGGAACGTGAATGATCGAGAATGGAGGAATGTCGATAGAAGGGATGATGGTGGAAGACGTAATGGTAGTAGAGATGTGGGTGGACGAGATAGACAACGATATACATCTGATTTTGAAGAGGAGTATGATGGTGGTAGTGTTCAAGGACAAGGACGAGGACAAGAAAGAAATCACTCTGAGTATGATCACAAATGGGAGTCGGGGATGAAAACTGAAATTCCTGAATTCAAAGGTGGTATGCAAGCGGAAGAGTTTCTAGATTGGGTAGCTAATGTTGAGGAGATTTTTGACTTCAAAGAAGTTCCAGAACATCGTCGAGTGAAGTTGGTTGCTACAAGGCTAAGGGGTAGAGCTTTGGCATGGTGGCAGCAGACCAAACTTACACATGATCGGATGGGAAAGTCAAAAGTTGAATCTTGGGAGAAGATGAAGAAGTTGATGAAAGCAACGTTCTTACCTTACAATTACCAATCTTTGATGTATCAACGTTTGCAAAACTTGAGACAAGGAACGAAGTCTGTTAACGACTATGCTGATGAATTCTATCAACTTATTGCGAGGAATGATATTATGGAAACGGAAGAGCAGCTGACATCTAGGTTCATTGGGGGATTGAGAATGCAGATTCAGGATATGGTTAACATGTTTGATCCTAGATCTGTAGCGGAAGCACATCAGAAAGCGTTGGCTTGGGAGAAGCAGGGTAGACGAGGAGGTGGTGTGTTTACAAATTCCAACAATCCAGTGATGGGAGTTAGTGGAAGTTCTAATGTTTCTAAACCTATCAGTAGACCAGCGGTGAAGGAGGCTGAGAAGGCAAGGGTTAACCATGGTTTCAAATGTTATAATTGTCAGGAATTGGGTCATAAAAGCAGCGAGTGTCCAAAGCCGAAGAAACGAACCATGATTGTAGAAGTTGAAGATGAGGATGTTGATGGGGAGTGTTCTAGTCCAGTTGAGGAAGATGAGCAGGATATTGCGTCAGGAGATGAAGGTTGTAACATAATGCTGAGGAGATCGTGTTTAACACCGAGGCAGGAAGAAGCTAGTTGGTTGAGAAGTAATATTTTTCAGTCAACATGTACTCTTTTGGGGAAGGTGTGTAAGTTTGTGATTGACGCAGGAAGTTGTGATAATATTATTTCGACCGAGGCTGTGACAAAGTTGAAATTGAAAACAGAGAAACATCCGAGTCCATACAAGTTAGCATGGTTGAGAAAAGGAGGAGAAGTGAAAGTGGATAGACGAGTTCGTGTTCCATTCTCTATCGGGAAGAAATACAAAGATGAAATATGGTGTGATGTAGTAGAGATGGATGTTTGCCACTTATTATTGGGAAGACCATGGCAGTATGATCGAGCAGTACAACATGATGGTCAGACCAATAGCTACAGTTTTATGTTTGAAGGCACGAAAATTATCCTAGTTCCGAAGAAGAGATCACAAGGAGAAAGTAAGTGAGAAGAGATTGAAGAGCTCAAAACTTTGTTATCGTTGAAGGAGTTTGTGAAGGAAGTAGAGGAGGAACCTGAAGTGTTTTTGTTAATTGGGCGAGAAAACAGTGAAGAGGTTGAAATACCAGAAGAAGTTAAACCGGTTTTGAAAGAGTTTGACGATGTATTTCCAAAGGAGTTACCAACGGAGTTGCCACCGTTGAGGGATATACAACATCAGATAGATCTTGTTCCAGGTGCTGTGTTGCCACACAGACCACATTATCGAATGAGTCCGAAGGAACATGAAGAGTTGCGGAGGCAGGTAGAGGAATTGCTTGAACAGGGGCGTGTGCAGGAGAGTTTAAGTCCTTGTGCTGTACCAGCTTTATTGGTACCAAAAAAGGATGGAACGTGGAGGATGTGCACCGACAGTAGAGCATTGAATAAGATCACAATCAGATACAGATTTCCAATGCCGAGGCTTGATGATTTGTTGGATCAGATCAGTGGGTCCGTAATCTTTTCTAAGATTGACTTGAAGAGCGGTTATCATCAGATTCGCATTAGACCAGGGGACGAATGGAAGACAGCATTCAAGACGAGGGAAGGCTTGTATGAATGGCTGGTAATGTCGTTTGGTCTATCGAATGCGCCGAGTACATTCATGAGGGTGATGAACCAAATTTTCAGACCGTACATTGGGAAATTTGTGGTGGTTTACTTTGATGATATTCTGATCTACAGTGCTAGTACAGAGGAGCATGTTCAGCATTTGAAGAAAGTGTTAATTATTCTTCGAGAAGAACAATTCTATGCTGCTACGAAGAAATGTGTTTTTATGGCGAGAAGTGTTTTATTTTTGGGGTATGTTGTATCAGAGGAAGGAATACAGGTTGATCAAAGTAAAATCGAAGCTATCAGAGATTGGCCGCAGCCCAAGACGATAACGGAAGTTCATAGTTTTCATGGGTTGGCTTCATTCTATCGAAGGTTTATACCACACTTTAGTAGTGTGATGGCACCGGTTACAGATTGCATGAAAGGTAAACAGTTTGCATGGACAGAGGAAGCAGGGAGTGCTTTTGGGAAGATCAAGGAATTGCTGACGTCTGCACCAATTCTAGTATTACCTGATTTTCAGCTAGTGTTTGAACTACACACTGATGCATCCAAGGTTGGGATTGGAGGAGTGTTGAGTTCGAAGGGACGTCCTATTGCATATTTCAGTGAGAAGTTGTCAGGAGCGAAAATGCGATACAGTATATATGATTTGGAGTTCTATGCTGTTGTACAATCTATCAAACACTAGAGACATTATCTATTTCAGAAAGAGTTTGTTCTGTATACTGATCATGAAGCATTGAAGCACTTGCAAGGGCAAGATAAGATTTCAGCGAGACATGCATCATGGATTGCATATCTACAGCAGTTTACTTTTGTTGTTAAACACAAGTCAGGGGTGACAAATCGTGTGGTTGATGCTTTGAGTAGGAGGAGTCATTTGTTGACTACACTAAAGGTTGAAGTGACAGGGTTTGAATTATTGCCAGAATTGTTTGAAGGAGATCCTTATTTTGCAAAGTTTGTTGAGAAAGTCAAAGACGGAAGTACTGATGAATTTGTGATGGCAGGTGGTTTTCTGTTCAAGGGAACTCGATTATGTATACCAGATTGCAGTTTACGGTTGAAGATTGTGAAAGAATTGCACGACGAAGGTCATGTGGGTAGAGACCGTACACTACAATTGATTTCGCAATCTTACTTTTGGCCATCGATGAGGAAAGAGGTGGAGAGGTTTGTGGAGCGTTGTCATATTTGTCAAGTTTCGAAAGGAACTGCGACTAATTCTGGTTTATATATGCCGTTACCCGTGCCTGTAAAACCATGGGTGGATATCAGTATGGACTTTGTGTTGGGGTTGCCGAGAACGCAGCGTGGTAATGATTCCATTTATGTGGTAGTTGACCGATTCTCGAAAATGGCACATTTTATTGCTTGTAAGAAGACGGCGGATGTTGTTCATGTTGCTCAGTTGTTTTTCAAGGGGATCTATCGACTTCATGGATTGCCAGAATCTATTGTGTCGGATAGAGATACTCGATTTTTGAGTCACTTTTGGTTGAGTTTGTGGAAAATGGTGGGAATGAAGCTGAAATTTAGTAGTGCTTATCATCCACAAACTGATGGACAGACTGAGGTGGTAAACAGATCATTGGGAAACTTGCTGAGGTGTCTTGTACAAGATAATCTGAAGAGTTGGGATGTGAAGTTATGCCAGGCAGAATTTGCTCATAATCATGCTGTGAATCGAAGTACTGGGTTCAGTCCATTCCAGATTGTTTATTCGAGCTTACCGAAGGGACCGTTGGATCTAACGGTAGTGCCACAATCAAAGAAGACAGTTAAGAAAGCTGCTGATTTTGTTGAGGGGTTGACGGAATGTCATAAAATCGTTCAAGAACGATTGGAGAAAGCAAATGAGAAGTATAAACAATCTGCAAATTTAAAACGAAGAAATGTTGAATTTCATGAAGGTGATTTGGTTTATGCAGTGTTAACAAAAGATCGTTTTCCGGTGGGAACGTACAATAAATTGAAAGCACGAAAAATTGGCCTGGTGGAAGTTGTGAAACGAATCAATGAAAATGCTTAT
The DNA here is from genome assembly GCA_030737815.1 of Allium fistulosum. Classification (NCBI taxonomy): domain Eukaryota; kingdom Viridiplantae; phylum Streptophyta; class Magnoliopsida; order Asparagales; family Amaryllidaceae; genus Allium; species Allium fistulosum. The sequence goes on along the minus strand of CM060902.1, from coordinate 366,441,942 downwards.
AAACTGAAGCTGCCGGATGATGTGTATACGTCTGACGTATTCGATGTTAAGCATCTCGTACCTTATCATGGGGATGAGTTTGTTGGGGATGAAGAGTGTGCAAATTCGAGGACGAATTTCTTTCTACTTGGGGAGGATGATGCAGCGCAACCTACAACCTTCAAAGGCATAAGTCGTACACGACTCAAGGAATCAGAGATAAGTCGTCCACGACTTATAGAAGAAGCACGAGATAACAAAATAGCTGTGAGTGTAGAAGGTTTAAGTCGTCTACGACTTAAGGGCGATGTCGTATGTAGCCCACGAGCTAAAGATAACGAGGGAAATATAAGTCGTAACCGACTTATAGAAACAGGCATGAGTCGTATGAGGCGTCTACGACTTAAGGAAGGTAAGGAGATAAGTCATCCACGACTCAAGGGAGAGGCTGGTATAAGTCGTCCACGACTTAATGAAACTGGAGGTATAAGTCGTCCACGACTTAACACAAAGCAAGAAGAAGAAGAAGCGGGTTACGACTTAGTTAAGTCGTCTGAGATCCTTAAGTCGTGAACTGAGCTAACTCGTTGAAGTCACTATTCACTAAGTCGTCCAAGCATAAGTCGTTGAAGGGATAAGTCGGCAGTGTTAACTCGTGAAGTATTGATAAGTCGTATATCATCTATTCCGTATGTCGTCAGTGTGTAAGTCGTTGTATGTTGTTACTTTTGAGTCGTGTACTTTGTTTTTAAGTCGTATGTCGAAGACTATGTGTTGTAATCTTTAAGTCGTAAGTCGCTGAATAGTTATGTCGCATGTTTTGTATAAATCGTAAGTTGTGACATTTGTATTGTAAGCTGATAAGTCGTATACGACTTATGATGAGTCGTAGGTCATAGATGATGAGTCGGAAACGACTTAAGACTTAGGAATTTTTCTAGATATGTGTTGTAGCCTATAAATAGGCAAGTTGTTTCATTTGTAAAGGTTGTTGATTTTTGAATAAAATTCTCTTTTGATTGTTGTGTGCTTTCATCTAAATTGGTAGTTGAGTGTAATCTCCTCTTTCGGATAATCGAGTGCGCTCGATTCAACGATTGTAGAAGCCGATTCGCGGAATCAAGTGCGCTTGATCAACGCTTGAAGAATTGAAGATCTTCGAACCCGGTATCGTGCGCGATCAACGAGTTCAGGATAGCTAGAATTCGGTATCTTCGGATCAACGAATTTGGGCATTTCAGTATCTTCCATTCCACCAATTGCTACATTCAACGATCGACATTGTTTTGTAATATCCGCTGCGTCAGTATGAATCTTTTTCCTGGTCCAATTTTGAGATGTCGCTGCCACTTCGTCTCAGCTCGGAATCCAGAAATTCTTTTTGCATCTTAAAGTAGGGATGTTGGACTACATGCCTGCAAATTTTCATGACAGTTGGACACCGTTTGCTGGTCCAAATAAATATCCGAACTTGGGTTTGCAGCTGTTTCTGAATGTTTACAAACACTTAGAATATTTTTCAGTGATTTTCTGGTTTTATTGATTTCTTTGAGATTTGCCTCTAGATTTCGTACACGGGTTTTATGAATCATTTTCAAAAGATTTTTCACTCCTAAATGGCTTTAGAAATTATTATATAATATTATTTTTAATTATTAAATTAATTACTCCATAATAGGAGAATTTTCAAAAGCCGTTCTAAAGTGATTTCAAAATCAATTATAAATCCGTTTCGCACCATTATTTTCTATAATAAAAATCTCACACTCACTTTGTAGCACGTCGAGCGAAGTGGAAAAGTGCTTAAATGGTTAGGAAATCTCCGGCTTATGGAACCGTGTGTATTTTCTTTCCGGTTAATCCCCGACCTATTCGATTGATCGTTTTGACCTCTGGGTCTAGTTTACCGATGATACGAGGTGGACTTTTTATTGTTTGGAGTGTGAGCTTGCTATTGGTTAGTAAACCGTTTAGTGCGAACGTGGGGTATGGGACTCATTGTTAACACTTTACGGGTTCCTCTCCAAGAAGTTAGTGACACATTAGCCTCTGGGCGGCCAGTACTGGACCTCTGGGTCACCACGCCTCTGGGCAACCGTCTCTGGACATCTGCTCTATGGAGCAGTTTATTTTTCGGCATGCGCCTCTGGGCCTTTATCCTTCTGGGAAGGATCTTGCCGTCTCGCGCGTTCCGCATCTGTGCGAGTGATCGATCACAACTCTACAGTTCTTGGCAACAACGACTCTGGTCGGTGCACGTGCAATATTGGTATTATTTAATGATTTTTATATCCATTCGAGTACCGCCATTCAGTGTTGGTTCTATGGAACCATACGATGTAAGTGTGATTGCCTTGTGGATTCACAGTGTCTCTGGACACTGCTTTTCAGTGTTGGATTTCATTGACTTTTCAGTATATCCCCATTGCTCTTTGGAGCATCGATCTTTGCTTGGGCATTGATTACAGACTCTGGTCACTCTTGGGATTATTGCCTATGGGCATCTTTTTATAGCTTTGGCTACGCCGATGATATGAGGCGATTTTATTTATTCTACACTTTGGTGTTGATTTCTCTTTGGAGATTTTTATTGTTTATTGATGATTAGGGATCGTCATTATATTCATGTGGTTCATAATATACTTCTCTTTGGATAAGTACTGTTTTATTTATGTACCGCATTATCATATATCTCAGTTATTACTGATTGTTTAGCTAGCCTGACCCGAGTGTTTTCGCTCGGGTCAGACCGAGTTGTTTCAGGTTAGGTCTCTAGACTTAGCTGCTCTGTGCTTCCGCTTTGGACTTATCTGCTATGCTTTTGAGATAGCTTATCTTAGTGTCCGCCTTATGTGAGCAGTGGCTTTGTACCCACTTATAGTATTTGGATCTGTATTGATGATGTATTGTCCTGGGATTTTATATCTATTATGTGATTCTGTTCTGTGATGTTTTATCATTTATTATTATGCTTTGTCCTGATAGATCTTTAGCCATTTGTAATTTCGTTATAAGTATTTACCGAATATGTCGAACCACTTGAAAAAAATATATAGATACCATCCTTTCGACGTATTCAGTAGATAGTTATAGCTTGATTACAAATGGTCGCTTCCACTATACTCTATTCTCCGCTTTAACAGACAGTATTACTCCCGTAATACTCTTTGTTACAGTGGGTCTCAGAGTGGGGCGTTACAGCTTGGTATCAGAGCCTGGTTTCAGGAATAAGCATAATAAACACAGAACAAATACACTTAGTACAATACATTTTAAATTAGATCCGAATTAAATCAAATCCCTTCCTTAGGTTTATTGATAGATAAGTTAGGAATATGTACAGGAATCCGTTATATTCCGTAGTATTCCTTAATTAATTATCTATCATTGAATCATGTCTAACTCTAATTCCCGTTACGACATGTTTGACCAATTGAGCGGTGTGAAGGTCTTCTCTCAGCTTGACCTTGCCACCGGATTCTATTAGCTACGAGTCGTGGAAGACAGCATTCCTCTTACAGCATTTCGCACTCGTTATGGTTCTTTTGAGTGGTTGGTCATGCCGTTCGGCTTGACGAACGCTCCGGCTTTCTTCGTCGATCTTATGAATCGAGTATTCCGGGAATACATCGATAGATTCGTACTTGTTTTCATCGACGATATTCTTGTTTATTCTAAGATCCGAGGCAGAGCATGCTCATCATTTGCAGATCGTCTTGGATACTCTTCGGCAGCATCAGCTTAGGGCCAAGCTCTCCAAGTGCCATTTTTGGGAGAGCAAGGTCAAGTTCTTGGGCCATATTGTATCATCTGAGGGTGTTTCTGTCGATCCTTCCAAGATCGAAGCTATTCAGAATTGGAAGCAGCCCGAGAACGTTCATGATATTCGTAGCTTCCTTGGGCTGGCGGGTTATTACCGTCGGTTTATCAAGGATTTCTCTCGAGTTGCACTTCCCCTCACGACTCTGACTCGTAAGGGGGTTCTCTTTATTTGGTCTGATAAGTGTGAAGCTTCTTTCCAGCGATTGAAGGAACTTCTCACTCATGCTCCTATCCTTGTGGTTCCTGAGAGTAACCAGGATCTTGTTGTTTACACCGACGCTTGTGGTAGTAGCCTCGGTGTTGTTCTTATGCAGAAGGATCGGGTGGTTGCTTACGCTTCTAGGAAGCTACGTCCGAATGAAGTTCGCTATCCTACTCATGATCTTGAGTTGGCTGCTATCGTCTTTGCCTTGAAGACGTGGCATCATTATCTATTCGGCGAACGTTTCATTCTCTACACCGATCACAAGTCGTTGAAGTATCTTTTCAGTCAGAAGGATCTCAATATGAGGCAGCAGCGATGGCTTGAGTTTCTCGCCTCATATGACTTAGACATTCAGTATACCCCTGGCAAGGGTAATCGTGTGGCTGATGCACTCAGTCGCAAACACTCGGCAGTAGTTTCTATGATGATAGCCGAGTGGGATATTCTTGAGACTCTTTCTATGTGTGATATTCGAAATCGAGCTCCGTCTTCTGATCCTCAGATCTTGTTATTCAGCTTGGAAGCTCGACCTATTCTATTGGATCGCATTGCCCATGCTCAGCGGCAGGATCCAGACTTGTTGCGATACATTCATCTCCTTGAGTCGGGATCCAGTGATGGGACATTGTTGGATTATTCTATTGATTCTCATCGGTGTCTTCGCAGGAAGAACCGTATTTTGGTACCATCTGATTTATCACTTAGGCGTGACATTCTAGACGAGTGTCATCGCACTAAGTACACTATTCATCCCGGGTCGAGCAAGATGTATGCCGACATGTGTCGTCTATTTTATTGGGAGGGCATGAAGAGCGATGTTGCAAGTTATGTAAGCCGTTGCATGACTTGTCAACAGATCAAAGCTGAGCATCAGCGTCTATCTGGTATACTTCAGCCGCTAGAGATTCCATTGTGGAAATGGGATCAGATATCCATGGATTTTATTGACGGTCTGCCTCGATCAAGGTCAGGCCATACTTCTATTTGGGTCATCGTCGATCGCTTGACCAAATCGGCTCATTTCATTCCTATTAAGTCCACTCGGACTGCTCCTCAGCTTGCCAAGCTATATGTGAAGGAAGTCGTTCGACTCCATGACATTCCTAGCTCTATCGTCTATGATCGAGATACTATCTTTACTAGTCACTTCTGGAAGTGCCTACAGTCAGCTTTGGGCTCAAAGCTGAATCTCTCGACTGCTTATCATCCTCAGACCGACGGTCAGACGGAGAGGGTGAATCGTGTTTTAGAGGATCTTTTGCGCTGTTGTATTATGGATTTCGGAGGTAGTTGGGAGGATCACTTACCGCTTGTAGAGTTCTCCTACAACAACAGCTTTCAGTCTAGTATCAGCATGGCACCTTTCGAGGCTCTCTACGGGAGGCCATATCGCTCTCCTGCTTGTTGGTTAGAGTTTGGCGAGAAGCTTATTCTAGGTCCAGATTCAATTCGGGAATCTTCTGAGAAGATTATTCTTATCCGTCAGAGAATGAAAGAGGCACAGGACCGCTAGAAGTCCTACGCGGACAACCGTAGGAAGCCTCTTGAGTTCTCCATTGGTGATCATGTCTTTATTCGAATTTCTCCCATGAAGGGGGTTGTGCGTTTCAGCTCTACAGGGAAGTTGGCTCCTCGCTATGTCGTACCATTTCCTATTACGGAACGCATCGAACCCGTTGCTTATCATGTGGCTCTACCTGCTCATTTCTCTGGAATACATGATGTGTTCCATGTTTCTCAGTTTCGTAAGTGTGTGTGCGACCCTGATTCTATTATCGAGCCTTATATCGTGCCCGATTTGGAGATCTCACCCGATCTATCTATAGAGCAACAACCTCTTCGTGTACTTGATTCGGAGATCAGACGTCTTCGAAACAAAGAGGTTCCGCTTGTGAAGATTCAATGGTCGTCTAATCCTAAGGACTGCACTTGGGAGACCAGAGAATTTATCGAGCGTACGTATCCTGGTTTTCTTTCATCTTCCGGCACGGGTGAGCATCTATATTTTATCTTCTGTATTCCTTTTGTGGATTAGATGTTATAGACGACTTCTATATTTAAAGAAATTGTGGGGACGCAATTTTCTTAAGGGAGGGAGTCTGTAACAACACTGAGATTGCAATTACCGAACAATGAATTAAAATTATGATTTTAAGTTGAAAAGGGAGCTAAACAAAATTTTGGAAATTTAAATTTGTAATTGGTTTGCAAATTAAAGTATTTTGGGTTTAAAATGGGGAATTAATATTTTTGGAATTTAATATTTAAAAAGGGGAATTTTTAAATGTGATAATGGATTTAATTGGCTAATGAGACAATTATATGGTTTTAATTAAAACTAGGATGCCACTTAGGATTTTGTTCACATGATAACCTTAGGAATTAAACAAAGTCCTAAAGGGTTTAAAAACCTCCTAACATAGCCCATTAACCAACCCACTCCTATATAATATCTCAAACCCCTTCCATAAACCCTAACCCTCCTCTTCAAAATTCTTAAACCTAGATCTAAACATAATTAATGGCCTCCCTTTAGAAGACCCATCTCCTTCTCTTCATAATTAGACTAGTTTAATCTTTAAAAGGTAATGCAATCTCCCCTATTCTCTAATCCATCTTAATCCCTATTTTATCTCTACCATCTTGTTGTAATCTTTGTTTTGTTTTTTTTTTATTTTTGGGTCCTTGAAGTTGCTTGATCTTTTGCTTTGGGGTTGAGAATTTTGGCTTGCTTTGGTTGTTGCACACAAACTATTTGATCCTTTGCTTCATTGAGGTAATTACTACCTAGTAGTGATTATTGCTAGTTAATTTTGGTGAAAATTTGATGCCAAAACTTGAAAAAAACACCCCAAGTCACCTAAAATCACAAAAAAAACTGCTGGCTGGAAATTGTTCAGCCTGAAAAACAGGCTGAAACAGGGCCTGAGAGCCCAAAACAGGCCTGGGTTGTATCCAGGCACAGTAGGCTAGCCCGGTTGGGCTAGCCAGAAGCAGGCCAGCCCTTAGTGGGCTGGCCGCACATCATACTTCCCCAGCCCGCCTGGGCTGGGGATTTGAACTGCCTCCCCAGCCCACCTGGGCTGGGGAATATTGGACGCGGGCCGAAGCCCGCGTCCCACTGCCCCCAGCCCGCCTGGGCTGGGGATTTGCTCTACCTCCCCAGCCCGCTTGGGCTGGGGAATAGTGGACGCGGGCCGAAGCCCGCGTCCCACTGCCCCAGCCCAGGCGGGCTGGGGATTTGCTCTACCTCCCCAGCCCGCCTAGGCTGGGGAATAGTGGACGTGGGCTGAAGCCCGCGTCCCACTGCCCCAGCCCAAGTGGGCTGGGGATTTTCACTGCCTCCCCAGCCCGCTTGGGCTGGGGATTGTGGACGCGGGCCGAAGCCCGCGTCCCACTACCCCAGCCCAGGCGGGCTGGGAGTTTGAACTGCCTCCTCAGCCCGCCTGGGCTGAGGCATGCTGACGCGGGCCGAAGCCCGCGTCCGAAAAAAATAAAAAAATAAAAATATATGTTTCCAGATTTTGTTTACCTCCACTTCGCGATGTCGCCACAATCGCAACTGAAGTCGGAATTCGACGTTTTTGGTCTCGTTGGAAAGGTGGAGTTTCGAACTCCATCTCTGGAATGTTTGGGCCACATCGGAGTTTGTTTGGCACTTCGAATTTCGTGTCGAAATTGAACTCTGGTCGTTGTTGGTAAACAGTATGAATCTTTTTCTGGGTCCAACTTTGAGATGTCGCTGCCACTTCGTCTCAGCTCGGAATCCAGAAATTCTTTTTGCATCTTAAAGTAGGGATGTTGGACTACATGCCTGCAAATTTTCATGACATTTGGACACCGTTTGCTGGTCCAAATAAATAGCCGAACTTGGGTTCGCAACTGTTTTTGAATGTTTACAAACACTTAGAATATTTTTCAGTGATTTTCTGGTTTTATTGATTTCTTTGAGATTTGTCTCTAGATTTCGTACACGGATTTTATGAATCATTTTCAAATGATTTTTCACTCCTAAATGGCTTTAGAAATTATTATATAATATTATTTTTAATTATTAAATTAATTACTCCATAATAGGAGAGTTTTCAAAAGCCGTTCTAAAGTGATTTCAAAATCAATTATAAATCCGTTTCGCACCATTATTTTCTATAATAAAAATCTCACACTCACTTTTTAGCACGTCGAGCGAAGTGGAAAGGTGCTTAAACGGTTAGGAAATCTCCGGCTTATGGAACCGTGTGTATTTTCTTTCCGGTTAATCCCCGACCTATTCGATTGATCGTTTTGACCTCTGGGTCTAGTTTACCGATGATACGAGATGGACTTTTTATTGTTTGGAGTGTGAGCTTGCTATTGGTTAGTAAACCGTTTAGTGCGAACGTGGGGTATGGGACTCATTGTTAACACTTTACGGGTTCCTCTCCAAGAAGTTAGTGACACATTAGCCTCTGGGCGGCCAGTACTGGACCTCTGGGTCACCACGCCTCTAGGCAACCGTCTCTGGACACCTGCTCTATGGAGCAGTTTATTTTCGGCATGCGCCTCTGGGCCTTTATCCTTCTGGGAAGGATCTTGCCGTCTCGCGCGTTCCGCATCTGTGCGAGTGATCGAACACAACCCTACAGTACTTGGCAACAACGACTCTGGTCGGTGCACGTGCAATATTGGTATTATTTGATGATTTTTATATCCATTCGAGTACCGCCATTCAGTGTTGGTTCTATGGAACCATACGATGTAAGTGTGATTGCCTTGTGGATTCACAGTGTCTCTGGACACTGCTTTTCAGTGTTGGATTTCATTGACTTTTCAGTATATCCCCATTGCTCTTTGGAGCATCGATCTTTGCTTGGGCGTTGATTACAGACTCTGGTCACTCTTGGGATTATTGCCTATGGGCATCTTTTTATAGCTTTGGCTACGCCGATGATATGAGGCGATTTTATTTATTCTACACTTTGGTGTTGATTTCTCTTTGGAGATTTTTATTGTTTATTGATGATTAGGGATCGTCATTATATTCATGTGGTTCATAATATACTTCTCTTTGGATAAGTACTGTTTTATTTATGTACCGCATTATCATATATCTCAGTTATTACTGATTGTTTAGCTAGCCTGACCCGAGTGTTTTCGCTCGGGTCAGACCGAGTTGTTTCAGGTTAGGTCTCTGGACTTAGCTGCTCTGTGCTTCCGCTTTGGACTTATCTGCTATGCTTTTGAGATAGCTTATCTTAGTGTCCACCTTATGTTATTATTCAGACTTTGATATGTACATATTTTTGACTCACATATGTGAGCAGTGGCTTTGTACCCACTTATAGTATTTGGATCTGTATTGATGATGTATTGTCCTGGGATTTTATATCTGTTATGTGATTCTGTTCTGTGATGTTTTATCATTTATTATTATGCTTTGTCCTGATAGATCTTTAGCCATTTGTAATTTCGTTATAAGTATTTACCGAATATGTCGAACCACTTGAAAAAAATATATAGATACCATCCTTTCGACGTATTCAGTAGATAGTTATAGCTTGATTACAAATGGTCGCTTCCACTATACTCTATTCTCCGCTTTAACATACAGTATTACTCCCATAATACTCTTTGTTAAAGTGGGTCTCAGAGTGGGGCGTTACAGAAGGGTTAAGATTTCCTGATGGGATTTTATCAAATCTTCGTAGATGTGTTGACTTTAAAAACAATAGATTGAGTGGAATGAAAAGTCACAACTGTCACATAATGATGGAAAATTTATTACCCGTTCTATTCAAAGAACTATTGTCGTTAAAAGTTTGGAAGGTAATAACGGAGCTTAGTCTGTTTTACAAAGAGCTTTTTTAGACTACTTTAAAAGTGCAATGTTTACGTAAACTTGAAGTAGATATTCCTATATTGCTCTGCAAATTAGAGAAAATATTTCCGCTAGGTTTTTTAATGTAATGGAATATTTACCTGTTCATCTCCCATCTGAAGCACGACTTCGAGGTCCTGTGCAATATGGATGGATGTATCCATTTGAGAGGTATGTAATATGTTACCTATTTAATTACGTTCGGAAGTTAAAGTTAATGTAAATTAATTTTGCATAGATACTTGAATCATCTGAAGAAAAAAGTGAGGCAAAAAGCACGGGTTGAAGGTCCGATATGTAAATCTTGCATCGAAGAAGAAGCTTCGTTCTTTTTCTCTCACTATTTCAGTGACCATGTGAACATATCATTTGAAAGTGTTCTTCGTAATGACGAAGGCGACGAACAAGAGTCATTATGATCTATTTTTAGACAACATGATCGACCTTTTGGGAAATGTGTAGAAGTATGGCTAGATGATAGAGATCTTCATGTAGCACACATTTATATTCTTCTAAATTGTGCTGAGGTTGCACCATTTGTTAGGTAATCTGAAATAATAATTTATAATTTATTCATTTCCATAATGCATGCGCGTGTAGAATTTAATGCAATATTTTATTCATATATGCAGTATTTATGAAAGTGAACATCCACATAGAAATCTGAATAAAGAATTTTCTGATTGGTTTTCAATGTACGTTTATGAACCGACAAATTGTGTGGTTGACGAAGGTTTGAAACATCTTGCGTTGGGACCAAAAAGAAATATCAAGACATATCCAATATATTTCGTCAATGGATATATTTAACACAAAGAATACGGTGCAGAAAAATTAACTAATAATACAGGTGTATTTGTTAAAGGTAGCGATGATCCAGAAAATGACATAAATGATTTTTATGGCGTTTTAACACAAATTTTGCAACCGATGTATTTCTCACGACCCGCGGAGGAGGTGTTTCTGTTTAGATGCAATTGGTTTAGCAATGTTCCAGGTTTTAGAATTAATGTGTACAAGGATTATAATCTTATTTAAATAAAGCACACATCGCATTATCACAAGTACGATCCTTTTGTACTAGCCAAACAAGCATTGCAAGTTTATTACGCTCCTTATCCGTCTCCAAAACGAGATACAGCAGATTGGTCGGCAGTTTTTAAAACAAAGGCCAGATTTAAGTTTGATGGGAAGAATATTTTAGACGAACAAGCTTACCAGGCAGATCTTGAGCAAAGCAACGAAATAATAATTACAGACGATTGTATGGATTTTGAACCTCTGAACGATGAATCAAATGTTTTGGTAGAAGCGTTCGAGAGTATGGAGGAAAATAACATAGAATATGAGACCGAATCTGAATCAGAAGACGATGAGGATTGATGTAAATGATGAGCTTTATTTTGGTAGTTATGTAATTATGTAATTGATGTAACTGATGAGATTATGTAGTTTATGTAATTATGCAATTGATGTAACTATGTTGAATTCTTGGTGTATTACAAATTGATGTAATTGATGAGATTTATTTTGCTAATTATGTAATTTATGTCATTTATGAAACTGAATCTGCTTATCGTTATTTACATCTTTTATGGCATTACCATTTCTGTCATTTATTTAGCAATTTATGTTAAAAATATAATGTATTCTGCTTATCGTCGGAATATGAGACCCAATCTGAATCAGGTATACTTTGCACTTTATGTACTTTATATCATTTATGTCATTTAATTATAAAATTCATTATCATGTTATTGTTCGCTTTTAAAATGATGTTTCTTTGACAAGTATCATGTCGTCCAGAAGGAAGAGTTCATCCACTCTTCAGGAGGCGATGACAGCGGTCCATCGCAATCGCCACAATGACCTGTTGTGACTCTAGTACCTAGAGCCGTGAGGTAAGTATTAAATTTTTTTTCAGCATCTTAAATATTTTGTGTACGATATACTAATCTGTATCATATTTAACACAGGGGGTTTGAGCTACAGCCATCAGTTGTAGTTCTATCAATTTCGATGGAGGCGTACAAGAGTAGGATGTCGGCTTGTTGGCCGAAGTGGGATAACATCCCTCACCACATCCTCGAGTGTATTTGGCAGGATTTTATTGTAAGTATAATCTTCTATTTTCCATTCTTAATTTGTTTTTGTCGCTTATTTATTGTTCACCTTTTATTGTTTAATTTTTTGTTACTTGTTTATCATGAAACACAGGTCGCCGTGGACATACAGTCAGATGACCTACAGCTGGTACGACATTACTGGATGTAGAAGATGAGAAAGAACTACAGGGATTCCATGTCGACAGTGAAGCATAAAGGGCAAAAGCCAAACTGGATGGGGACGATTGTATGGGAAGGGTGGCCGAGACATTGGGATAGTGACGAGGCGAAGGTAAGTGTACTAAACTTTTATTAATTATTTAATTGATACGTAAATATCAAAAAATATTTGGTAAGTAAATAATGTATTAAATTTAAATGTACAGGCAGAGTCGGAAAGAAACTCTGCAAATAGGAACAAAAATCCCGTCACTCATCGAGAAGGGTCAAAGTCGTTCCAGCAGTATCGTCAGGAGTTAGTAAATTTATTAAATGCGAATTGTAAATAGTTATTGTGCTATATAATTTTGAATATACAATAACAGTACATAATAATTAATTTCAGGAAGCTGAGGCGCAGGGTCTTGTGTCGTATATGGATGTGTTTACCTGTACGCATGTCATCGAACATGTAAATCCGGACGGGATGGTTTTATATACATGGCACGACGATAAATCGAACAAGAGTCATGTAAGCATATTTTAGTTTATGTACTATTAGTACTTGTTTTAATTGTTAAATTATAATGAATTAAGATGTCATGATATTAATTTTAACTGCATTTTTATTTGTTCATGTAGACAAGGTTTATGGAACAACGCCAAAAACTCCTGGAGGATACCGGTCGAGAGCAGCTCACGAGGGATGAGGAGGACATTATTTTTGAGTCAGTCATGGATGCATCGTCACGGAACAGGGGCTACGGCTTTGGCAATCAAGTGATAATGAATAATATATTAAGATATAACAATTTAATAATCTTTTAGTTCTAAAGAACTTCACATCGCTTTAGTTTCAGTAATAAGCTTATATATATAACAATTAACACATTATGTTGTAACTTTGATGGTAAGATTATAGACTAAATTAAATAAGTGTTGCAGGCCAGCAGACAGAGGCGAGCTAGCCAACAGAACAGAGCTGATATCGATCTAGCAGAGATCGAAGAGTTGAAGCTAGGATGACGCAACTGGAAGATCGGAACCGTCGTCAGACCATCGAGATGACACAGCAGCTGGATCAGCGTATTGCTGAGTACATGCAGCAATATGGTAGCCGCTTTCCATCTTCTGCTGGTTCGGGAGGTTCTGGAGCTGATTGACCGGAGTGATAGGTATGTTTTTTCTGTTTTTTGTCATTGTTTTGTAAGTTTGGATGATACATTGAGTTGGTGGATTTGAATTTGAACTGTTGTGTATATTGTTTAATGATACACTTGGTGGTAGTGATTCTGACATTTAGGAGTTGATGAAGGATTGATGTATGTATTGTAGAATTAGATGTATGTGAATTATGGTAGTGAAGTTTGGTTTGATTTTATATGAATTGGGTTTGATTTATGTCTTTATGATATTTGATTATCTTTCTATGGTTTGATTTCAGGTTGAATATCTGAGTTGGATATATTGAATTGTGTGAAAGATATTGTATTTATGAATTGTGGATGGAAGGTCAAATCGCAATAGAAATGCAGAAAAAAATTTGCAGTTTTTCCGACGGCCTATAAGCCAAAATTTACCGACATATTCCGACGACTACATACGGCATAATTCCGACGGCTTTCGGTACAAAGCGTATTCGTCCACGTGTCTTCCGACGGCCGTCGGAAGCCGTCGGATAGTCGTTGAAAGCCGTCGGAAAATTGCTCGACGGACTCTGTCGGGAGCCGTCGGAAAATCTGTTCATCGACGAGTTATTTTGCAGCGGCATTTTCCGACGGCTTCCGACGGCCGCCGACCGTCGGGAGTCGTCGGAAAATGCTCTGTTTCTTGTAGTGAATCCGCAGACCGGCAGCTACCATTTGTATGTAGGAGGTGAAGATGAAGAGTGTTTCCTGATTTATCGTGTTGAGGGGGATGAATTGTTCTTATCTATGATTGGTGATGAGGGGGAATGTAACAAGGATGAAATATGAGATATGAAATATTTATACTCTTCCGAGTCTTGGAACTATGTGCCTTGATCTGGCTTCGATATTTTTTGGGTATTCTCATGTTATAGGGAATGTTGATGATAGCAATAGTGATAACGAGAACTAGTGTTCCTAGTCTTTTAGTAGCATAGATGCTTCTGTCTATCTCCGGTATATTATTTTTTAGTTGTTCTGGCGTTTGTGCTGAAAACCTGTTGTTAATGTTTATTAAAAAAAAGTGGAAAACCCATTTAAAAGCCAGCTACCATTGCTAAAAATAAGTAAGACCTCAACACTTATATTGTATAATAAAATTTTGACCACCAGATTGGTAGATAGAATTTTACAAATTTTGAATATCATGTTTCACTAATTTCTAAGAATCTGGGACAACTAATACATAAATTAGTGCATGATATCTACAAATCATTCATGTTCTGGTTGAAAAAAGCATCGAATAGAATCATCTAAGAGATTTTTGACCTTGACATATAAACTTAAAATTTGCTAAAAGACAAGTGATCCATTTCTAGAATAGGTAGAAGGGAGAATTTGTTTTCCAGTAATATATTACTCACATGCACAAAGTAGCAGGAGGATGTTGGAATTTGCATGAACAAAGCGAAATATTAATAGCATATAATAAATTGATAGTCAAGCAAAAGGCAACGTCCTCGTCAAAAAGAGGAAATACTTAAGATTTTTATTTTAGCGATTTATCAATAATTTAATATTGTCTATGCAGTCTCCTTTTTTTACGATTAATTATGCCATATGCAGCATGTATTGTACCAAACATGTAATTGGTGATATCTCAAAACAATGTTTTAACTTTTTATCATCAACGCTGTGTGTATTGTTGTAATATGGTATAGATGTATCACTTGAAGACACAGTTGACTCGCTTCTCCCATCTCGAATAACACAGTGCTAGTAGTTTATGCAAGTTATGATCACCTACACAAATCAAATCAAAAGAACACTTGATATTAATCAAATGATGCTTTATTAGTTTGAATTCAAGAAAATAGAAAAAAATAAGTTGTCCATCTAGTGACAAAGTATTGTTGTTTATACAGAGAGGAAGCATTTGGTGTGACTATTGAAACGAACATACATCTTTCGATCTCAATAGTCATAACCGTCTGTTGTATGAATTAAAATTTAAACACAAACGACATATATTACTTTTTTTGAAGTGGCAATGCTCCTTGGACCCCATGACTTGACCGGCCTGGTCAACCTCCGTCAACGAGGATGTTGCTCCGCACCCCACCTAGGGGGTTGCCATCCTTAGGACCCCTACTTCGTAATGTCCATTAATTTAGATAATTATGTGAAAAAAACTTACAGCATATATATGTCCAATTGTCATTCAAGTTTTATCTTTTATTGTAATGGGATTTATGAATTAAGAGATATAATATCAAATGCCTGGTCTATTTTCTAATTTCAAATAGACGTGGTTATCTGTTCAAATATTGAAATAGAGAATTTTGATCATACCTCTGTCAACAAGCCTCTTATGTCATTTAGAGAATTTTATAAAGTTAGATCATTTTTGAACAGTAATTACTTACTTAGTACACTTTTGAAACTTATTACTATGCTTGTTGTGCCACGTTGGTGCTAAGTCAACACTATGACATGACGCATTTTCAATACATAAAATTATTGTCAAGGACAAAATTTCTCAGCGTTTTAACCTCAAGGACAGACCTTCGGTATTTTAACTGAAGGACAACTTTCTTTAGGTATCAGTTTTTAGTTATTGATATCAGTTTTTAAGTATCAGTTTGTAGTTATCGGTAGCAGTTTTTAGGTATCAGTTTTTAGGTAGCAGTTTTGGAAGAATGTTTGTCCTTATGAATAATTTTGAAAGAATGTTTGTCCTTATGAATAATTTTGAAAAAATGTTTGTCCTTATGAATAATTTTTAGTAGAATGTTTGTCCTTCTGGTTAAGATATTGAGATCGTATCATTGAGGCTAAAATATACAAATTTTTGTCCTTTAAATTAATTCTCCCTTTTCAATATTTATTATTACTTGTCTTCAGATAGCATTCACTTAGTGCCACCGACGTGACAAAAAAAACTATGTTTGTAATGAATTTTAAAAGTGGTCTAAGTTTGTTATTAGTATTGATCAGGGGACTAAATTTACAAAATTTTCTATTTTTTTTAATTTCAAATAGACATATGGTTATCTGTTTAAAGATTGAAATAGAGATTTTTCTTTATAGGGTGCCTCATCTATCCAAAACACTAAGATGTCATAAAAGTTGCAATGGTCCGATGTTAACAACAATGGCAGATCCTTTTGCTAATTACTCGAAATATATTATACGAGACACTGAGACTAACGAAAATTTCTTTTGGAGTTTAGGACAATGTCTAGTTTAACTATGCATTTACATCATGGTTCGAAATTCCGGTGGAATTCTGGTTATTCCGGTGATTCCGTTCCGGTTCCGCTCATAACCGGAACGGAATTCGATCAAAATTCCTGTTCCGGTCAAAATTTCAGATTTGCTTTTCAAATGTTGAAAAAAACTTATAAAAAATTAAAAAAACTACAACAAATATATAATAATTAATAAAAGAAAATAAATTAATCGGGACAATAAATAAATGGAGAAGAAATTATATGGTTTCATAAAAAACGTTGTTATACTTTTGTTAAATTTACATCAAATCATAATAAAAAATTCAAAATTTTCAAAATTGATCAAAGTTTTAAAATCTCAAATGAACAATACAGAATCTTACACAATGGATTTTTAATTAAAGCGTGTATTTTATATGTAATGTAAAAAATATACTATAAATTTATGACAATATTAGATATTTATTAGCGTATATAGCAAATTAAAGCAAAAAATGTACCGAAATTAGAAAACCAAAATTAAAGCGGAACTTCGGGAATTTCCGGAACGGAACCGGAAATTTTGAAATTATCAATGGCCGGAACGAAAACGGAAAACGGAATTTTGAACCTTGATTTACATAAAAACTTTGATTGCCACTGATTATTTAAGGATTTTGTCCTTTGTAATTAGTTGAACCAAATTTACTTTTAGATTAATTGGCAGTGTAGCTATGAAGGTGTTTGGAATATCAAAATATTTCAATCTTTTTTAGATTTAATATTGAAAGAAATACACATATTTTCTTCCCTTTTCAAATTTGTACATACAAAAGGACAGGTTGAAGCAGGATTTTGATGAAGGGAGGGAGGAATGAGAACATTTTGTACATTTTTTTATTTCTACAAGGATACAGATGTTCTTATTCTGTTAAATATTATAGCATGTTTTAGCCATACCCAATTAAAATGTGGTTATCAAATAAAAACAAGGATCAGAACAACCACTAAAAGTAAACATGTCTATCAAACTAAAACTGTTTATATTAAATGGAGATCAAGGTAATGAGGTTTGATTGGTAATAAAAGTACTGTTCCCGCAAAAGCAAAATATATTCCTACTAATCTGCTTATAAAAGTTAAACCGATTATTTACATTTCTTACTTTAGTATTAGTCTTATTGGATATTATGTTGTCCTTGATTTTAAATTGATTTGCCCTGAAAGCATATTTCTTACAATTTGGAACTTTACATTCACCAATTTAATTCCACCAACTTTTTGAAAAATTTCATATTATCTTTCTCTGTTCACACTAGCTTTCTTGCCTGATGATTATGATATTTTGGGAGTTGCCTTTTATTTGAAAGAATGCGTTTTAATCAGCTATTTTCTCCCACTGTTAGACCATATAATATTATTTCATATCTCAATGAACATTTTGTAATCAGCAGTGATTTGCTTATGGAGGAAGCTACTCACATTCTCTCACGGTGAGAGTGTCGACAAACTGTCCTTGGACGAGAGGGTTCGCAATAATGAATTGATTTTAAATAAAATTTAAGCACATATTCTCTTTTACCTAGCAAGGTAACATATTGACATTTGGTTATCAGTTCAGTCGTAATTTTTTCTTAGTTTGTTCTAAATTGGCTGCTATATTGGAATATAAATTGGTTACCAAGTTCTACACTGTTGCATAGGTTTATTCTTTTGTTGTTAAGCATGTAGAAGTCAAGAAAAAGAGCAAAACACTTTTATCGTAGAAGTTCAAGATTAGTTATGGACCAAATAGTTATGATTCAGTTCTTTTGAACTCATGATACGAGTCACTGTAAAGATTGCGTTCATACTTCGTAGAATAAAACCTTCAATATTAGAGAGCTTATTAGTGCTTAAAGATGTAAATATTAATCGAAGTATTTGTAACAGTATTCCTGAAGTCTCAGACGAGTTACAGGAAAACTATTTTCTGTCCGTTCATGTATTTTTGTTTGATTGAAGGATTATTTAATACAGATGAATTTTAAAATACAGCAAAGTGATGAAAGTTGAGTTTTTCTGATGTTTATAGAATTTAGATGCAGAGATCTGGCCAACCATATGAATATAAGTGCGCATTTAGAACTAAAATCCACTCAGATTGTTGTGTTTACAGAGGTTTGGATATGGATATATGGATATCATATAATATACAACATATATTTGGATATGTTAGAATAATTAACCTTTTTTTTTTTTTTGGAAGTCCCAGCTTATGGGGTTGCAATTTGCACTCCCGCCACTATATAACTCAGTAAATGATTGACATTTTGAGTATTTAGATTCAATCATTGCATGAGAAGGAAGATCTCTTAGCCTAGTAGTGTCAGTCTATTTTAGACTTTGAAAAAGATACGCCATATATTAAACACATTGTTATCTTATATTATAAAATTGTAGTTATCAACGTCATGGCACTGTAGTTTTATTGTCACATTGCAGAATATGAGAAAACATGTTAATTTCTTTGTACTGTGATGCACGAATAATGTAGGCCCCAGCACGATCAACACAATGCAGAAAATCATCATTTTCTGCCAGTATATGAAGCCACATTACATAGAAAGAAAGTCGGCACAAGTAAAATAAGTCTCAATCCTGTTAGTAATGGTATATTTATGTTATGAATTCAAGTATACAACTTCATTTTGAATGCAAATTTTCTTGGATTTTGTTACGATATATTTATGTTATGTAAATATCCAGAGTTTGAACAGACTTTTGTGCATGAGTTTAGGAGTTTGAACAGGCTTGTACCATGTTATTGCAAAGTTGTACTATTTATTGAGTTTAACAGCTAATACAAAAGGGTAAGCAGTTTTCTTCTAATATTGTTTTCTGACTTGTCACTACACACTTAGGGTCCGTTTGGTTTCGTTTTGAGTTTTGTGTTTTGTGTTTTCAACATACACTATAAAATACAAGAAAACATGAGAATTTTTTTTTACAATTCTTAGCCATTACAACGATGGACGGGAAATGAAGAGGAGGAATTGTTTTCCGTCCTTTTGTTATGTCTCAAAGCACAAAAAATCAAATAAACTTGTTTTCTATTTTCTATGTTAATTTCATTTTTCAAAATTGTGTGTTTTCCAACAATGCATAAGAAATGCGCATTTTTGTTTAGACGAAAACACAAAACTAAAAACAGCAAACCAAACGGGCACTTAGATTTTGAAGAGAAAGTATTCCTCCAAAAACAAAAACTTTAATCGATTCAATCAAGAAAATACAAAATAGAAATACTTCCATAAATCTTTCCCATGTAGATAATTTGTTGCCTTCTCTAATGCAATAAAAGAGGCAACGAATCACTCTACCAAATAGGAAAAATCTCTAAAAGGTGCAATTAATCATACTTCAAAATCTACCAAATCTTTAAAATAGACAATGAATTTGAGTCATAATTCCACAAAGATTCAAATATCTTCAAAATCAACTTAAATATGGAATATTGTATCACAAATTCTAACAATCATGTATCAGAGCAACCCTAAATTAGGGTGTGCTAATTGTTATTGTTTTCTAAGCGCCTTTTGTTGATGATAGAACGCTGAAGCTATGATGAAAGGCGACGGCGCTCAGATGCCCCCTTCATCTGCCCACTATGAGCCATTCACTCCCTATTATCTTCACCCTTCTGAAGGTACGGGCATTTTCATTAGTCCTACATTACTGAAAGGGGACAATTACAATGAATGGGCATGTTCTCTTCGTAACAATTTACGTGCTAAAAAACAAATTAGGTTTTATTGATGTAATCATTGTTGCGCCATATGCTAAATCTCCTGATTTTGATCAGTGGGGCAATGTTAATTCCTTGTTGGTTGCTTGGATTTTTAACACACCCTTGATGAGTCTATTCGTTCTACTGTTCCGTTTTCTGATAATGTCAGGGTGTTATGGGATGATCTACGTGATAGATACTCCCCTCGTAATGGACCTCACATTCATGAATTAAAATATAAAATTATGGAATGCAAGCAACTTGGTAGAAATGTGGCTGTGTACTATGGAGAATAATGCAGGTTATGGGATGAATTAGCAAGTACTATGAAGCTTCATACTTTTTCTTGTTCCACTACGAAAGAGTATCACTCTTCTTAAAAATGAGAAGTTGCACCAATTTTTAATTGCCTTGATTCAAACAAATACAAAACTGTTGTTGATGGCCTGTTGATGATGGACCCTCTCCTTTCCATCACTTATGTACACGGTAGGGTGCTTCCATCTGAAAGGCATCATACCGTGTCAGAATATATGGAGACACGCTAGGAAGTCGTTAGTTTTTCGACAAATGATGTGGCGCATGGTCGTGCTTTTTACAAGGAGGTTTCGAGTGCATCAGACCCGCGTGTGTGCATTCATTGGGGCAATAAAGGCCACAAGAAGGAGAGTTGTTTTGAACTCATTGGGTGGTCGGACTGGTACACTTCGGGTGTTAGAGGAGGCCATGGTGGCAAGTCTGGTGGTCGGGGCTCATATGGAGGTCGTAATGGAGGAGGTAGAGGTCGTGGCCACGGTGGTAATTTCATCGCAAATGTGAAGAACAACTACCAAGGTGCAACACAAGCAGTTGTCAATGGTGATCGGGCATCCGTTCCTACACTAAGTGATGCACAATTCAGTACTTTGATGTCTGCTCTCAATCAACACAGACTCTCATCTTCTACTCCAAAGTTGCATGGTAAGAAATTCTATAATGATCAATGGATCATAAACACCGGTCCCTCGGATCACATGTCTGGTACTGTTGAATTGTTCACATATTTGCGTGATATACCATCCCCTCCTGTTGGTTTACCAAATGGTAAAGTTACAAATGCTACTAAAGAAGGCCGTATAAAATTAAGTGATAAATTGACCCTAGAAAATGTATTATTTGTCCCTGCTCTTACCTGTAATTTGATATCTATATCTCAACTTTTGGAAATGTCGAAGTTCATTATTTTATTCACTAACAAGTTATGTACTATACACGACCACACTTTGAGGAACCTGATTGGAGCAGGGGTGCAGAGTAATGAAGTCTATCTTTATCAGTCAATTCGTAGTTTTCAAGCAAATAAAGCATCAGTAGCAGATTTGGCAATGTTATGGCATCGGCATTTGTGACATCCTTCATCAAAAGTAGTTTTTCTTTACCTGGACTAGACAGCAGCAGTAAAAGTTATTTGAATAAAAATTGTTTCGACAATTGTGAAGTAAGTTATCTTGCAAAACAACCTCGTACTTCTTTTCCTGATAGTGTGAATAAAGCTAATGATTTGTCTGATATTATTCATTATGACTTTAGGGTCCTTATAATACTACTTCAAGTCATGGTGCACATTATTTTTTAACCATTGTGGATGATTGTTCTCTTGCTGTGTGGGTGTACTTAATGGTTGGAAAATATGAGGTTGGTCAGTTGATTCAAAAAATTTGTGCCATGGTTAATACTCAATTTAACAAAAAAGTAAAAATTTTGAGGAGTGATAATGGACAAGAGTTTATTTTAAAGTCTTTTTATCCAAAGAATTGTATGATATATCAAACTTCTTGTGTTGAAACACCTTAGCAAAATGGTGGGGTGGAACGTAAACATCAGCATATTTTGAATATTGCCCGTGCTTTAAAATTTCAGGCTAACTTATCAATGGGGTTTTGGGGAGAATGTGTATTAGCTGTTGTTCATCCAATTAATAGGATTTCCACACCAATTTTAGATGGGAAAATACCTTATGAAGTTTTGTTTAAGCAACCACCATCCTTATTTGCTACACGTGTATTTGGGTATTTATTTTATGTTGCAAATCGTCCTCGTGTAAAGGACAAATTTGGACCTTATAGTAGAAATTGCATGTTTGTAGGGTATCCCTTTAGCCAGAAAGGGCGACATGTTTATGATTTGGAAACTTGTGAATTTTTTATTAGCTGAGATGTAAAATTTTATGAGTATATTTTCCCATTTATGGATGTTGTTAGTGATAATGATGATGCATGATGGGAGGACTATTTGCACTAGCCACATTTGGATGATGATGCTCGAGTGATCGATGGTGGCAATGTGGCGGAAGAGGTTCTTAGTGAGACAAGCGATGATGTTGTCTGTGCAGTTAAAGCACCCTGCTGCTCCATAGCGTTTGAGGTGCGAAAAGTTGTAGCGGAGATATATCGGGGTTATAGCAGGATATAGCGGACGACTTTATAAAGAGGAATGATGAACATTCTACATTAAAAAGAGGAACAAGTATTACTTATTATTTACCACTAAGCAAAAAAAGTTATAATAAAGTAAAGATAAACAAAGTTGACACTTAAAAAGTTAGAACTAGTTATAATAACCAACAGCGTATATCATTGTTACATCAACTTTGAAGTTACCATAAAACTTAAAAGCAAGACATCAGCCAAAATGCTTATTTATAGGAAAGGGGGGGATATAGCGGGGCAACAAAATCGAGGATATAGCGGATTATTGTTGCAATATCGGGGATAATAGCGGATCCGCTATATTAGGCCACTTTATAGGAATATCGTTGCCCCAAAAGTCCGCTACGGGATATATCGGGGATATATTGGGGCAATATCGGGGAATTGACTGCATAGGATGTTGTCTTGTTAGAGGGGGATGGTGGTAGCATGATTCTAGGGGTTGATGTTCGTGTTGTGGAACCAACAGCCCCAGGCCATGAGGTGCTTGCTGGGACTGTTCCTTGTGACACTACTACTCCTCTACGTCTAGGAGAGAATGCTCCGGCAAAGGGGAGTGAGCAACTTGGCAAGGGTCATCGAGTTCGTCAATCGTCTTCGAGGCTAAAGGGTTTTGTCACTTATATTGTTCATAAGATAGCCTCTACTACTTTTTCTGCAAAGCCTGTTCAATCGAGTTCCTCAAGTAAACCCTTCAACATAGCTTGTTATGTTGATTATAATAATTTTTCTATGAGACACAAATGTTTTTTAGCAGCAATTACTAAAGGTAAGAAACCAGCTTCATTCAAAGAAGCGATCAAAAATCTAGGTTGGAGACAAGCTGTGAAGGAGGAGATTGATGCACTTAAACGTAGTGGTACGTGGACTTTAGAAGACTTACCTCTTAGAAAGAAGGCTATCGGTAGTAGATGGGTCTACAAAATCAAATATCAAGCTAATGGTGATGTTGAACGTCTCAAAGGACACCTTGTGGTGTTTGGAAATCAACAGGTCGAATGGTGTAGACTATAATGAGACATTTACTCTCGTTGCCAACGGTTCGTATTTTTCTATTTGTTGCTGCAGCACAGAATTGGGAGTTACACCAGATAGATGTTTGTAATGCATTTCTTCATGGTGATTTAGAGGAAGAAGTATATATGCAACTACCTCCAGGGTACAGTAGTCCTATTCTAGGGAAGGTCTGCAGATTGCGCAAGTCTTTGTATGGTTTACGATAGACTCCCCAACAATGGTTTGCAAGTTGTCTGATGCTTTCAGGGGTTTTGATTTTGTTCAATCATATGCAGATTACTCCCTATTCACTTATCAGCGGGGTAATGTTTCCCTGCACGTTCTTGTCTATGTGGATGATCTTATTATTGCAGGTTCCTCTCAAGATGCAATTTTGCAATTCAAACAATATTTGAGTTCATGTTTTCATATGAAGGATCTTGGTGTGCTTAAAAAAAATTGGGCATTGAAGTTGCTTGTAGTGATGAAGGGATATTTCTTTCCTAACGAAAGTATGCTTTAGGCATACTAACTAAAGCAGGACTGTTAGGTTGTAAGCCTATTGATACTCCAATGGAGCAAAATCATCATCTTGCGAATGTTGAGGGGGAGCTGTATCAATATCCAGATCAGTACAGGCATTTGGTTGGTCGTTTGGTATACTTGTCTATCATTCGTCCAGAGTTGAATTATTCAATTCATACTCTGGCTTAGTTCCTCAGTAATCCTCAAGTTGCTCATTGGGATGTTGCTATTCGTGTTTTGCTTTGAGTTATGTTAAAGGGAGTCTTGGTCAGGACATTTTGTTACAACATGGTGAAATGCAATTGAATGCTTTTTGTGATACTGATTAGGCGGCATGTCCCTAACTCGTTGGTCGATGTTTGGTAGTTTTATCCTACTTGGCAGGTCTCCTATTTCCTAGAAGACTAAGAAGCAACTTATAGTGGCTTGTTCATCTGTAGAGGTAGAATATCGTGCTATGGCAGTTACTACTTGTGAGCTTAAGTGGTTAAAATCATTGCTGCGTTCTCTCGGTGTGCTATATTCTAGGCCAATGCGACTGTTTTGTGATAGTCAGTCTGCTCTTCATATTGCAAAGAATCTAGTGTTTCATGAGCGAACGAAATGTATTGAAGCTGATTGTCATTTTTTTCGTGATGAGTTACAATCTGGAAATATTTCTACGGCGTATGTTCCGACTGGTCATCAGTTGGAAGATATATTGACAAAAGCCCTTAGGCATCAGCAGTTTGCATTTTTATTACGCAAGTTGAGCATTTGTGATTTACATGCTTCAACATGAGAGGGAGTGTTTGGAAATATTTATGTAAATATCAAGAGTTTGAATAAGCCTATGTGCATGAGTTTAGGAGTTTGAACAGGCTTGTACCACGTCATTTCAAAGTTGTACTATTTATTGAGTTTAACAGCTAATATAAAAGGATAAGCAGTTTTCTTCTAATATTTTTCTTTGGCTTGTCATACTTTATGGTTTTGTACTGAGTGCTACATTGCAATGGTTAAGAATATTAATCACACTTGTAAATGATATAAGGGCTGGTGTATTAATGAAGAAATAGGTTGACATTTTTACAATGTGACAATAAAACTACAGTGCCATGACATTTTTATTCGCTATTTATGTTCAAATTTCAAGGACTTTTATAGTATATCATTGAAACTTTTGGTTTTTAGATCAAATTTATGTCTTCACTATCCCTCCGTGTCTCCAAAAATCTCAGCCATTCATCACAACAAATTTGATAAATTGGTGGAGCCCACCATATTTAATGAATGGTTGGTGATACTAAATGAATAGCTGAGGTTATTGTGGCACATTGGAACAGGGAGAAAGGGGACAGAGGAATTAAATTCATTATAGGGTATCTTAACAAATGTTTCAAGGGCATATTTTAGCACTACAAGGGGAAACACGTTTTCCGACGGCCAGAAGCCGTCGGCGGCCGTCGGAAACCGTCGGCCGCCGTCGAAAATAGCCGCCGGAAATGGCTTTGTCGGGAAGCAGTATTTCCGACGGCTTCCGACGGACGCTGTCGTATTCATTTCCGACGGATCCAGACGCTTTCCGGCGGTTTCCGACGGTTACCGACGGGCGTCGGTAACCCTCGGAAATCGCCGGAAAACGTCTGAAACAGGCCGCCGTTATCCGTCGTGAGCCGTCGGAAATTTTGACCAATAAGCTGTCGGAAGCCGTCGGAAATCTGCTGTTTTTTTTTTAATATTTGCTGCAAATTTAGCCTTCCAACCACATTTCTCTTCCAAACACTATAATATCAATACTGCACAATCCAATATACAATAGTCCAACCAAATATTCAAACCCAAACCACAAAATATTTAATAAACACACAAATAAATAAAATTACATCAAAATATAAATAACCATTTCAACATTAACATAATCCTAACAATAACCGTTCTACCATGTTGTTAATACACAAATTCATCAATATTCTCATACACGTTCTCATACTACCATAGAACCAAATGTGTCAAACATAATTATACATAAATCTACAATTACCTACGCCGTCTACCAAATCATTCTAAATTAAAACAAAAAATACCTGAACGAACAAGAAAGCAATAATGAATCAATCTCCTGCAGATCCAGAGCCAGCCGAGGAAGGAAAGTGACCACCACCCTACTGCTGCTGCATGTACTCTAACAACTGTGCGGTGTGCATGGTCTGTTGGCGGTTCTGCTCCTCTAACTGGGCAACTCTAGTCCGCAATTCTTCTATATCTGCAAGATCGCTCTGATGTCTACTCCGCCGTCCCCTACTCTGACTACTGGACTGCAATAATTGAAAAATAAATAAAATCCAAGTTTATTGTTTTGAAAAGGTGAAAATATCATATTTTAAGTATTTTAAGAAAAAGTAAATTATTTACCGCTAAATTGCCAAATCCGTATCGTCGACCATGCTCTGCTGGATCCATAACGGACTCAAAAATAATGTCTTCCTCATTGGTCGTCAGCTGATCTCGACCCGTGTCAGCAAGGAGTTTCTGCCGCTGCTCCATAAACTTCTCCTGCATTAACAAATTAATAATATCATATCTTATGTCATCATAGTTTAACAATTAAAACAATTACTAGTACTGAATAAAATGAAATATGCTTATATGGCTTTTGCTGGATTTATCGTCCTGCCATGTGTACGAAACAGTCCCGTCTGGATTAACATGCTCGACAGCATGCGTACGGGTGAACACGTCCATATAGCTGACAGGACCATGTGACTCGGCTTCCTGAAGTTGATTGTTACATACAATTATTATACGTTTAAAATCATATAGTATAAACTATTTACATTTATTATTCAGTAAATTTACCAACTCCTGTCGATACTGCTGAAACGACTTCGATCCTCCACGATGAGTGACGGGATTCTTATTTCTATTTGCAGAGTTTCTATCCGACTCTGCCTGTACATTCAAAATTTTATACATTATTTTTCGATCACGTCAAATTAATAATTCAAAAAAAATTAGTATACTTGCCTTCGCCTCGTCCGTCTCCCAGTATCTCAACCAAGCTTGCCACACGCTCTCTCCCATCCACCGTGGTTTCTTACCAGATTTCTTAATCTCAGATATCGTATCCCTGTAGTTCTTGCACATCTTCTTCATTCAGTATGCTCGTGCCAGCATCATATCATCTGTCTGGATGTCTATCTCAGCCTGTGTTAAAAAAAAGATTACACTTTAAACGATATAAACAGTAAAAAAACGACAAAAACGAATTAAAAATGGAAAACAGAAAAATATGCATACTAGGACATCCTGCCATATGCACTCTATGATGTGAGGAGGGATGTTATCCCACTTCGGCCAGCAGGCACTCATCCTACTGCGATAAGAAGCTCTAGAGACGTCCAACACAACCTTAGAAGGAAGTAGATCGAACCCCCTGTTTTTAAGTACGATATAGATAAGTACGTACGTATATCATAGAAAAATAAGATGCTGAATAAAATTTAATTCTTACCCATCTACTCTAGGGACTAACGATACAACTGCACGCTGTGGCTCTTGCGATGGGCCAATGCCATCGCCTCCTGACGATCGGGAAGAGCTCCTACCTCTACATGACATATTGATAAACCTGTGACATATACACATCATTATATAAGAGAATAAAAACATGATAATTAATATATTTCATATGAAAATGACATCAACGGTATAAATTGCTTAATTAATAACTGAAATGGAAATAGAAATGGAAGTGTGTTATACCTGATTCATAATGGGTGTACTATTCCAACGATAAGCAGAGTTCATTGCATTTTCAATAAAAATTGCTAAATAAATGACAAATGGAAATAACATAAAACATGCAAACAATAGTAAACGGATTTGGTTTCATAGTTACATCAATTTCATAATACATCAAGAATTCAACATAGTTACATCAATTGCAAAAAACAGATTCAGATTTATATCAGTCATCATCGTCTTCTGATTCAGATTCGGTCTCGTTTTCGACGATATTTTCCTCCGCACTGTCAAACGCTTCTACCAAAACATTTGATTCATCGATCAAAGGACCAAAATCTGTATGATCGTCTATAATTATTATTTCGTTATTTTGCTCAAGATCTGCCTGATAAGCTTGTTCCTCTGGAATATTCTTCCCATCAAATGTGAATCTGGCCTTTGTTTTAAAAACTGCAGACCAATCTGCTTTATCTCTTTTTAGAGACGGATAAGGAGCGTAATAAACTTGCAATGCTTGTTTGGCTAGTACAAAAGGATCGTACTTGTGATAGTGCGATGTATGCTTTATTTCGATAAGATTATAATCCTTGTGCACATTAATTCCAGAACCTGGAACATTGCTAAACCAATTGCATCTAAATAGAAACACCTCCTCCGCGGGTCGTGAGAATATGTCAGTTGCAAAATTTGTGTCAGAACGCCATAAAAATCATTTAAATGATTTTCTGGATCGTCACTACCTTTAACAAATACACCAGTATTATTTGTTAATTTTTCTGCACCGTATTCTTTGGTGTTAAATTTATATCCATTGATGAAATATATTGGATATGTCTTGACCACTCTTTTTGGTCCCATCGCTAGATGTTTCAACCCTTCGTCAACAACATAATTTCTCGGCTCATAACGTAATTTGAAAACCAACCGGAAAATTCTTTACTGAGATCTCCGTTCGGATGTTCACGTTCATAAACACTGTTTATATAAACAAATTATTACATTAGGTTATACACGCGCATGCATTATAGAAAAGAATAAAACACTAATTATTATTTCAGATTACCTAACAAACGGTGCAACCTCGGCACAATTTAGAAGAATATAAGTGTGTGCTACATGAAGATCTCTATCGTCTAACCATATTTCTACACATTTTCCAAAAGGCCGACCATATTGTCTAAAAATAGATAACATTGCTTGAGAGGACTCTTGTTCGTCGCCTTCGTCATTACGAGGAACACTTTGAAATGAAATATTCACATGGTCACTGAAATAGTGAGAGAAAAAGAACGAAGCTTCTTCTTTGATGTAAGATTTACATATCGAACCTTCAACTCGTGCTTTTTGCCTCACTTTTTTCTTCAGATGATTCAAATATCTATGCAAAATTAATTTATATTAACTTCATCTTTCAAATGCAATTAAATTACATTATAACATATTACATACCTCTCAAATGGATACATCCATCCATATTGGACAGGACCTCGAAGTCGTGCTTCAGATGGGAGATGAACAGGTAAATGTTCCATCACATTAAAAAAACCTGGCGGAAATATTTTCTCTAATTTGCAAAGCAATATAGGAATGTCCACTTTAAGTTTACGTAAACGTTGCACTTTTAAAGTAGTCGAACAAAGCTCTTTGTAAAACATACTAAGCTCCGTTACTACCTTCCAAACTTTTAACGGCAGTAGTTCTTTGAACATTACGGGAAATAAATTTTCCATCATTATGTGACAGTCGTGACTTTTCATTCCGCTCAATCTACCATTTTTAAAGTCAACACATCTACGAAGATTTGATGATATCCCATCAGGAAATCTTAACCCTTCCACCCATTTTAACACAGTTTTAACTTGATTATTATCTAATTCGTAACATGCTTTGGGTTTTTTACTGTCATTTGGTTTCATATGAAGCTCAGGACGTTTGCATAATTCTTCTATATCACGTCTTGATTTCAAATCATCCTTCGTCTTCCCTTTCACATTCAAAATTGTGTTAAAAACATTATCAAAAACATTTTTCTCATTGTGCATCACATCTATGTTATGGCGAAGCAGAAGATGTTTCCAATACGACAACTCCCAAAAAATAGTTTTTTTGCACCAGTTATGAACAACTGATTTGCCTTGAATTTCTGTTTGCTCGCCCGTTTCATATATCTTTGGATAGTCCTTAACAAGTTCATATATGTCTTCGCTTGACCATATCGTCGGTGGTTGTCTGGTTTCTACTCTGTTAGCTAAAAAAATTTTCTTGTCTCCTCTGAAGGGATGATTTACATGGAGAAAATATCGATGACAGTCAAACCATGAAATTTTCTTACCATGAGGTAAAGAAAACGCTCGTGTTTCATCCATGCAATATGGACATGCTAGACGACCGGCAGTACTCCATCCCGAAAGCATTGCATAGGCAGGAAAATCACTTATAGTCCATAACAAAGAAGCAAACATACGAAAATTTTTCTTCTTGGACACATCGTATGTTTCTACTCCTTCGTTCCACAGTATTTTTAACTCCTCAATCAACGGTTGTAAATATACATCGATTCCTTGTGTCGGATAGTCGGGGCCAGGAACGACAACAGTAAGAAACATATATTGCGTTTTCATACACATCCATGGAGGTAAATTATACGGTGTGACGATAATGGGCCAGGATGAATATTTAGAACCAAATTGAGAAAATGGAGAAAAACCGTCCGTACATAATCCTATTCTAACATTTCGACTCTCCGCTGCAAAATTTGGATACGTTTTATCGAAATGCTTCCATGCTTCTCCATCGGCCGGATGTGTCAACGTACCCTCTTCCTCTGTTCTCACGCTATGCCACCTCATATTAGACGCAGTTACAGAAGATGCATATAATCTTTGAAGTCTTCGAGTTATGGGTAAGTAGTGCATACGCTTGTACGGAACTTCCTTCCCCTTCTTTTTTCTTGGTTTGTATCTCTCCTGGTTACAAACTTTACAATTTCTAAGGTTTGCGTCTTCTTTCCAAAACAACATGCATCCTTTTAAACATGTATCTATTTTCTGATACGGTAAACCAAATGCCGACATAAGTTTTTTAACTTCGTAGTGATTTTCACACATTTGATTATTGGGCGGCATATGTCTTTTTGCAGCTTGTACAACAGCCGTAAACCCAGCTTCAGTGATGTTGTATTTTTTCTTCATCGCAATGTATTCTGCGATTACTGACAGCTGAGTGCCGCTTTTACAACCGTCCCAAATAGGTTTCTTAGCTGCATCTAGTAAATCATAAAAAAATTTAGCTTCAATATTTGGTTCTTCAACATTTCCATCATCGTCGTCAACTTCAACCATAGGAAACATTGATTGTGCTGCATCTTCGACCATATTTTCTATACGGGTCGTTGAAACTATTTCGTTAACGACACTTTCAGACTCTACAGAAGTATTTGCTACAACTTCTCCATGCCGATCCCAAACATAATATTCGGGTGCGAAACCGTGTTTGCACAAATGAACTTTCACAATATCTGGTAACAAATACTTCAAATGTCTACACCTACTACACGGACAACGAATTCTTGGATCGTTTCCGTTATTACTTAAAGCGAATTCAACAAACACGTTTATACCATTATAAAAATCTTCTTTTATTGAGCCCCTCAGTCCTTTTCTTTGGTACATCCATCTCCTCCGATCAACAAAATAATCAATCATTTTTCCTATTTGACAAAATGAGAAGTTCAAAATTTAATATTTATTTTGAAGAATACAAATTCGAAAAAGATTATTTTCATGGTCGTATAATATTTTGAATTTAAAGAACAACTTCACAAATTTAAAAATATTTTCAAATAGGGCACATTTTATTTTTTAACGTAACGATTTAAAAATATATATAATTTTTTTTTCTTCATTGGTCAGGCATCCTACTTCCCATTACAAACACAGTAAGCATTTACATTTCGTATATTACTTCGTCTCAAACGATTCAACAAAATTTCGGCAGCATTTCCCTTTTGTTCCCTGCATTGTACACAAATGCGTGTACGCAGGAAACAAAAAAGAAAAGTTAGGCCGAAATTTTATGAACCGTTTGAGACGAAGTAGTATATAAAATGTAAATGCTTACTGTGTTCATAACTTGTCCAATACAGGGACAAATCCGACAAACATTGTACCAGATGAATATAAATGGTCGTTTTTCGAAAAGAACGACTATTTATACAACGATCATGTACAACACTCGTCAGACGGGGCCAAAAACTCTCTAAGGGACATTTGTCAGTTACATGCGCGCATTTTACGAAAAAATACAGTTTTACTCAATGTTTACATTTACAAAAATATATATTAATTTAACACATTTATTCAACGTATTACGCATCAACTAAAGGCTCGTTCGACGTATTTTTTTGTTGCATAAACTAACACAATACAACGATAACAGTGCTACACACATATATAATCAATATAAATTAAACATGTTTTTCGCAATTTCACGATATCAGATGAAATAGGAATACCATGGAATGCTAGAAACTATTATAACACTATTGTAAACAATTTCAATCAACAATTACCCCTAATTTATCAAATTATGCAAATCTTGAATTAGGATAAAAACTGAAATTTTGGCTAAAATAAGAGATTATACCTGTTCTAGAGAGCAGTAGAAGTTAATTGCACAGCCGGGAAGAACCTGAAATCTCGAAATTGCTGATTGGAGGGCTGGGGAAGAGAATTGGGGGAAGTAGACCTAATTTTTTCGTATGAAAGTGGAGAAGAAGCAGGCTCGGCTGGAGCTAGATATTCGCGTATTTCCGACGGCTTCCGACGGCCGCCGACGGCCCGTCGGAAGCCGTCGGAAATAAGCCGTCGGGAGTCGTCGCCCTACCCTACCGGTTTTTGAGCTTTTTCTAGTAGTGTAGCGAAACCTTCTGTACATTATTTGCTAACTGTCTATGAGTTGGGTAAAAAATAATTCTTGACATGAATAAAAACTATACGATAATACAATATACATTGATTACACTTATGTAAAATGAGTGGTATAAGTAAAAGCTACTACACTCATTCTGAATATAATTGAATTCATGAAGAAAGGTTTAGCTCAAAAATATAGGAAATGAAGGATAATATAAATGATAAGTATTATGTAATATAATATGAGGGGTAGAAGAGTAATATAATTACTGCTATACATATTGGACCGAGTCCATATAGATAGTATTGTAAATACAGAGGTATCAGTATGTAATATGTATGCAGAAACAAACGAAATAAAATTTTACATTTTTCTTCACTACTACATTCTTATTTCTCCTACTATCACTTTCTCAAACTCTTATATGGTATCAGAGCTCACTGCCTAACGGCAATACACCACACCAAGCCTTCATTAGATTAGAGATCATCATTTCAAATCATTGGTTGTGCAAAAAACTCATCAGAATATATATTCATCATCTGAGTTTAGACCAAGATCAAGATTTTGAATCTGTTCAAATCAGTTAACCCACAATTACTTTAAGATAACTGCCTCGCTAGAAGACTCATCAAAACATCATCTGAATCCTCGACTGCATTCATCTTAATATAATCAGATCCCACCAAACATTTTCTTGAACTCTTACTACTCAAGATTCATCAACTTCATCAATGGCTTAAGAAGGCAACAATTCTGAAAATGATAATGGTTCCGCAACCACTTCACCACGACAAAGAGAAAATATGCACCAGCAATCATTTGTAGATGATTTGATTAAAACCATCATTAGCCCACAAAGTCAACTAACCACGATGCATTTGGATGAAGGTAACTATCTACTATGCCAATTTTGAATTGAAACTGTCATTCGAGGATGCGGGTTAAAAGAATTCATTCTTGGCACAAATATCACACCACCCAAACTCATCACTGACAATGAAGGCAAGTTAATTAGTAATAAAGAGTATGTTGCTCATCAGAGACAAGGTAATCTATTATGTTCTTGACTACTTTCTTCAATAAGTATAGAAATATTACCTCACATTATTGGATATAAAACATCAAATGAAATATGGACGATAGTGAAACAAAATTTTAATTCCCAGTCCACGGCAAAGATAATGCATTACAAAAGCCAAATGCAAACTCTAAGGTAAGACAATATTTTAATGAGAGACTATCTAACCAAAATCAAGAACTACTGTGATCTATTGGAGGCAGCAGGACATAAAATATCAAACACACAGCGAATTCTGACCATTATGAATGGGCTAGACAGCGAATATGAGGCAGTGGTAGCAATTATTTCATCAAAGGAGGAAATACCATTAATAAAGTATGTACACTCCACTCTACTTGCTCATGTGGATAGAATAGAACAGAAAAAATATTTTGATTCAGAACTTACAATCGATTATGTTGCTAACTTAAGAAATAGAAGTCATGAAAGAAACTTCAGCAATAAAGATGAGATTGGAATAAGAAATTCTCAAAATTATTTAAGAAATCAATCTGGAAGATTCAGAGGAAGAGGAGGCAGATGAAGCAACAACATCAGACCAAAGTGTCAGATATGTGAAAAATTAGGGCACGCTACTAATAAATGTTACTTCAGATTCTACACGAATATATAATCATATCAGAATACAAGTAACCAAAGAAAATACTAAATGAATGCAAATATGGAAAGTATGCAGCAAGATGCAAGAAACATATCAGAAAAACAAAAGTTGCATAACCTTAACATCAAAGAGGTAGCAAGATTAGAAGACATTCAAAATGAATGCTGGTATCCAGATTCAGGTGCAACTCGTCATGAAACCAACAATTTGCAGAACCTAAACATTGGCAACAAGGAGTACAAATGTAATCAATCTATTTGTATGGGTAATGATACTTGCATTAATATTACACTCACTGGTGGTGCTAAATTAGGGGTCAAAAAATCTTACATGGAGTCTCTAAAATAAGAAAGAACTTAATCAGTGTGTCATAATTTACACAAGACAATGATGACTTTTTCGAATTTTACCCAAATATTGTCTAGTTAGAAATATTCAGAGTAAACCAATTTGACTGTAGGGTGAAACTCATAATGTAATATACAGATTCAACTTGTCAAATATCAGTCGCTCAAACAATCCAAGAAAATATTACAACCTAGCAGAATCAGGTTTAACACAATGTAGTAAAATCAATTTTGATAGCTGGCACTATAAGTTGGGCCGTCCCTCTGTGAAAGTTGTAAAGAAAGTATTAGCTGATAATAAAATAGCAGCTAAAGACATACCATCGTTTTATATTTGCACTTATTGTCAAATGAAAAAATAATCATAAACTGACTTTTCCAGAATCATGATATGAGTATGATAAACACCTACAACTCATTATAACTAACTTATAGGGACCAATACCTATCAACTCGTATTATGGATTCAAGTACTATATATATATATATATATATTGTAGATGTTTATTTCAGATATACATGGATATTCTTCCTGAAATCAAAGTCCAAATCATACAATGTAGCCATACATTCCATAAAGCAAGTGAAGAGGAAAACAAACCAGCAGGTAAAGATAATACAAACTGATGAAGGCACAGAATACAAGACACTTAAAGAATTCTATTAAGAGAAAAGAATAATTCACGGAATGACCTATCCCTATACATTAGAACAAAATGGATTAATGGGAGAAAACATAGACACATAGTAGAAAATGTTAGAAGTTGATACCTTAGATTCCCAAATCGGAGCATGAAACCCTAGCCTTGAACGAAGCGGTGGCCTTACCGAATGAAGAGGAGAAAGCCAAGAAGAGGAGGAATCCATAAAGTCCTCATTCGGTGAAGGAGCAGTCTCGTTCGGTAAAGTGGAAGTGGAAAGAATAGAAAGAAGATGGAGTGATTTTTCGTTCGGTAAAGTGGAAGTGTTGAACGAGTTGTTTCGTCCTGTGATTATGGAGCGGCATTTGGGCTTGCCGAACGAAATATTTCGTTCGGTATTTGAGCATGCCGCTCTAATAGAGGAGATGCCAGTTTAGATTTGAAGTGCACTTGGCCGAACCAAATTGTGTCGGACCAGATGCATGCCGAACCAAAACCAAGGGCAGTTATATAGCAGCTACCCCTCATCATTTCTTCACTCTATAAACGGTGGAGCTTCTGGACAACAATGCTAGCCATCCTAAAGAGCTGAAACTCTGCAGAATTTTATCTTTATTGTAAATTCTTCTTATGTATAGCCTCCCAAAGTGAATCAATCTTGTAAATCTAATCATTCAGTGATTAATAAAATCTCCTCTCCTCAAGTTGACGTACACTGCCTTGCGGTGGTAGAACCACTACAAATAATGGTGTTATTTATTTTTCTATACTGCATTGATCAATGACCGTCTGTTTTGGTGTTTATCTCTGTTTGTTCGTCTCACTAGAATCACGATCCAGTTGTTTTCCGCTACGTTTGGTTTTTTATTCCCTTAGACTGATCATCTGAAGGGATTTTCCCCAACAATATGGTATCAGAGCTGCAAGGTTGATTGAGGAGTGTTAGACGCTATGGTAGGAGATAAAGGGACTCCAGTTGTAACAATACCCTATACTAGAGGGATGTATATCGAGTCAGGATCACAGTTGGCAATTGAGAAATGGAATGGGGATAAAGAATTCGAGAAGTGGAAATGGAGGATGAAGGCTGTTCTAATGAGGAATGAAGTCCATCCAGTAGTGTTTGCCCCTGAGGAATTGACGGTTGACATCCCAGTCGCGGAAAGGAAGGAGATGGAGAAATAGGCGTTTACTACTTTACAACTAGCTATGGGAGAGAATGTCATCTCAGAGATTAGCGGTGAGACTACTGCTAGGGACATTTGGCCCAAGCTGGAAAATCTCTACTTGAAGAAATCTCTAACTAACCATCTGATATTACTGAAGACATTTTACACCATGCGGATGAGAGAGGGTACTTTAGTGAAGGAACATCTTAATTTCTTTGATGATCTCGTGATGAAGATGAAGACTGTTGACTTGAAGATGAATGAGGAGCAAATGGCAATGATTCTTTTGTGTTCTCTTTGGGAGCATTACACAGGTTTCACTAATAGCCTTATCTTCGCGAGAGACACATTGACAGTGGAAAATGTGAAGTCAGGCCTTCTATTTGAGGGCTTGAGAGATCAGATGAAGGAGACAAGTGAAGGAAGTAGAGGTAGAAGTAGTAGTCCCGGCCTATTTGTTGAAAGAGATAGAGATGATAAGAAGAATTGGCACTCTTGAGGGCATTCCAAGTCCAGGAAGCCCAGTAATGGCAGGAGAGGAAAGTCTAAGGATGAGTTGTGCTTTATCTGAAAGAAACCTGCTCATTGGAAAAAGGATTGTCCAGATTTGAAGAAGAAGGAAGAAGATGGATCTTCATCATTTGCGGTGGAGAAGTCTGTATCTGAGGATGTATTGT
Source organism: Allium fistulosum (assembly GCA_030737815.1). Lineage (NCBI taxonomy): Eukaryota > Viridiplantae > Streptophyta > Magnoliopsida > Asparagales > Amaryllidaceae > Allium > Allium fistulosum. The sequence goes on along the minus strand of CM060902.1, from coordinate 366,404,559 downwards.
CTACAGCAGTATCGGAAGTCTCAGACCATTGGGTGCTGGACTCGAGGGTGTCTTTCCATATGACGCCTAATAAGGATTACTTTAGTTCCTATATTGAACGAGAGGGAAGTTCTATTCTTATGGATAATGATGCTATCTGTAGAGAAATGAGTGAAGGTACAGTGAGGATCATGATGTTTTTCGAAGTGATACGCACTTTGATAGGTGTCTGGTATGTTCCAGGTCTTCGGAAGTCCTTAACTTCTTTAGTACAATTGGCAACTTTGGGATGTAAGGTAACTATCGAGAAGGATAGTCTGAAGGTTTCGAGAGGTGCACTAGTTCTTATGAAAGGAGATGTGTTCCAAAATCTGTATTTGCTGAAAGGAACCATAGTTCTTGGAGAGTCATGTGTTGGAGTAGATAGTTCACGTGCATTGTATGCCACAAAGCTTTGGCATCTCAGGTTGGGTCATATTTCAGAGAAGGGCTTAGAGTTGCTTCAAAGACAGAAGATGATCAAAGGAGAAAGCTTCGACAATATGGACTTTTGCCAGGAGTGTGTGTTGGGCAAGCAAACTAAAGTATCTTTTGGAGTTGGACTCCATAGATCGAGGCGAGTATTTGAATACGTGCATACAGATGTTTGGGGAACGGTTGCTACTCCTTCTCTTGGAGGAGCAAAGTATTTTATCTCTTTCATTGATGATTTTTCTCGCAAAGTATGGGTGTATGTGATGAAGACCAAATCAGAGAGTTTTGAAAAGTTCAAAGACTGAAAAGCGCTTGTTGAGAACAAATATGGTTTTAGGTTGAAAGTGCTGAGATCTGATAATAGCGGTGAATTTTTCTCTAGGGAGTTCCTTGGCTTTAGTAGATAGCATGGCACTTAGAGAAATTTCACTACACCCGGAGATCCGCAATCCAACGGGGTTGCATAAAGGATGAACAGGACTCTACTGGAGAAGTCTCGTTGCTTGAGATTGACGGCGGGCTTGTCTAGAGGCTTTTGGGCTGAGGCATTATCACCTGCGGTGCATATCATAAATCAAATTTCATGCTCAGCCATAGATGGGAAGATTCCAGAGGAAAAGTGGAGAGGTAAAGTAGTGTATCTTGGTTACTTCCGAATTTTGGTTGTCCGGTGTACGTTCACCATACAGGCGATGACAAGTTGGAGGCTATAGCATACAAGGGCATACTAATGGGATACACCGATGGTATCAAAGGGTATCGAATTTGGAACCCTGTTGATTGGAAGATTGTTCATTCCAGACATGTTACTTTTGATGAGTCTGCTATGTTCAATTCGAAGGAGAAGCTACCTACCACATCAGAAGATTCTGATAAGCCTAAGGAGATGGGAAATGTACCTATGTTCCAGCCAAATAGTAGAGTTGTTGTTGATGATGTCGAGGAAAACGCAATTGATGAAACATCACGGGATTGTCCACAGGTACCTTCTAGTAGTGTTGGTGATGTGCATGAATCTAGAGGAAGTTCATTTCAAGGTGGAGCTGAAAGGAGTTTAGGCGAAGCAGTACCTACCTGTGTCATTCGTAGGACTATTAGGTCGCCCGAAAGGTATGGTGATTGGCAGTTTGCGAACCTTATCCTTGGTGATCAGTTTGACTATGCCCTACATGTGGTTCATGAGCAGCCGCTTGACCTTGATGAAGCTTTGAAGTCATGTGACAGTTCGAAGTGGATGTGCGCTATAGAAGAGGAGTTAGAGTCGTTAAAGAAGAACAAGACTTGGGATTTGGTACCACCTCCTCAAGGAATCCGAGCCATAGGTTGCAAATGGGTATTCAAGGTGAAGGATGATGGGAGATACAAGGCTTGACTAGATGCTAAAGGGTTTTCACAAAGAAAAGGATTGGAGTATGATGAGATATTCTCTCCAGTAGTGAGACATACGTCCATCCGCATTTTGCTTGCTATCATTGCAGCTCATGACTTAGAGCTGGAGCAACTGGACGTGAAAAACGCTTTCTTGCACGGAGACTTGGATGAGACCATCTACATGAAGCAGCCAGAAAGTTTTTTGTAGATGGGAAGGAAAATTGGGTTTGCAAATTGAAGAAGTCATTGTATGGACTTAAGCAGTCACCTAGACAATGGTACAAGAGGTTTGACTCTTTTATGCTTTCACTTGGTTTTGATCGTAGCATCAAAGACTTGTGTGTAATTTAAGCATTTAAAGAATGGTAGATGGGTGTACCTACTCTTGTACGTGGATGATATGTTGATTGCTTTCAAGGATAAAGCTAAAATCGATAGTTTGAAGCTAATGCTAAAAGCGGAATTCGAAATGAAAGACCTTGGAGAAGCAAAGAAAATTTTGGGTATGGAAATTCAAAGGGATAGAAAGCTAGGACTTTTGAGCCTCACTCAAAAGGAGTACATTGAAAGGTGCTTGCTCGGTTTAGCATGGAAGGGGCAAAGGCAATCAGCAATCAGCATACCCATGCCTTTGCACATACAGCTTTCTAGTAAAGGCTCTCCAATCTCGGAAAAGGACAAGGCTTATATGATGAAGGTCCCATATGCAGGTGCAGTTGGCAGCTTGATGTATGCCATGTCTGAACTAGGCCTGACATTGCACAGGCTGTTGGATTGGTGAGTAGATTGATGGAAAATCCAGGAAAGACGCATTGGGAAGCAGTGAAGTGTATCTTCAGATACCTTAGAGGAACTCCAAACCATGGACTTGTCTTTGGCGACAAAGGAAGAGAATTCAGCTTGGTTGGATTCTGTGATTCCGACTATGCCGGTGATAGAGATCGAAGTAAGTCAACTTATGGATATGTGTTCAACATTGGTGGGACAGCGATCAGTTGGAGAGCAAGATTGCAGACGATTGTGGCTTTGTCTACTACAGAGGCAGAGCTCATAGCTGCGGTTGAAGCAGCTAAGGAGGAGCTTTATTTAAGGCGACTCTTGTGTGATTTGGGCTTCGTATATGAAGGCGTGGATGTGTACTGTGACAGTCAGAGTGCAATTCACTTAGCTGAAAATCTAGCATTCCGCTCGAGGACGAAGCATATTGAGGTGAGATAGTCGTTCCTTGTCTCAATGAGTGAAGAGAAGCTAGTTCGTCTTCAAAAAGTTCACACAAAGGAGAATGCAGCTGACATGTTTACCAAGTCGTTGCCTATTGCTAAGTTCGAGCGTTGCTCGGACTTGATTCGCTTAATGAAGTGCTAGATGCCATGGGGTGGCACGGGGGGAGAGTTGAGATGGTTCATGGAGACGTTTGTTTTCATGGTGGAGATTGATAGGTTCTACAAGAACTGGGTACTTAGAACACTTTGTTGACGGACAGTGGCCTTGCCAGAGTTCGTTGACAGAGTGTAATGGATAATGGCATTACCGAAGCTCATCGGGTAAGTATCCATTGCTTGAAGCATGAAGGTGTAGATGGAGTTGGAAGACTTGTTTGGAAATCTGGTATCAAGGTGGAGATTTTTAGAAGTTGATACCTCAGATTCCCAAATCGGAGCATGAAACCCTAGCCTTGAACGAAGCGGTGGCCTTGCCGAATAAAGAGGATAAAGCCAAGAATAGGAGGAAGCCATGAAGTCCTCGTTCGGTGAAGGAGCGGTCTCGTTCGGTAAAGTGGAAGTGGAAATAAGAGAAAGAAGCTAGAGTGGGTTTTTCGTTCGGTAAAGTGGAAGTGTCGAACGAGTTGTTTCATCCAATGATTATGGAGCGGCATTTAGGCATGCCGAACGAAATATTTCATTCGGTATTTGAGCATGCCACTCTAATAGGGGAGATGTCGGTCCAGATTTGAAGTGCACTTGGCCGAACCAAATCGTGCCGGACCAGATGCATGCCGAACCAAACCCAGGGCTGCTATATAGCAGCTACCCCTCCTCATTTCTTCACTCTATAAATAGTGGAGCTTCTGGACAACAATGGTAGCCATCCTAGAGAGTTGAAACTCTGCATAATTTTGTCTGTATTCTAACTTCTTCGTATGTATAGCCTCCAAAAGTGAATCAATCTTGTAGCTCTAATCTCTCAGTGATTAATAAAATCTTCTCTTCCCAAGTGGACGTACCGCCTCGCGGTAGTGGAACCACTATAAATACTGGTGTTATTTATTTTTCTGCATTGCATTGATCTGTGACTGTCTGTTCTGGTGTTTATCTCTGTTAGTTTCGTCTCACTACAATCATGATCCAATTTTTTTCCGCTGTGTTAGGTTTTTTATTCCCTTAGACTGATCATCTGAATGGATTTTCCCCAACAGAAAATGGTCTTACATTGTTAGCACAAGCTTCACTTCCATTTAAAGTTTTGGCCAGATGCATTTGCAACAGCAGTGAACCTTATTAATATATTGCTCATAAAAGTTTTATAAGGAAACAGTCCAATGGAAGTGCTACTCAAGGAAAAACCAGGTTATCAAAACTTTAAAACATTTGGGTGTCTATGTTTTCCTCACTTAAGGCCATACAACTCACACAAACTAAATTTTAGGTTCACAACATGCACATTTTTGAATATGGCATAAATCAGAAGGGATATAAATGTCTGGATAGTAGTGAAAAATTATTCATATCAAGGCATGTTGTATTTAATGAGCACATATTTCCATTTGCAACATCAAGTGTAAAGACTACTCAGAAAATATATAATCCAAAAGCATATATTCCACCCATACCAGTATACTCAAGCAACGAAAATCAAAGACATATGGAGGAAAGCAAAAGCAGTTCAGACACTCAACACAGTGTTCAATAATGAACCAGGTCAAGATGAATGTGAACAACTTCTGCAATTTATTCATTGCCTTACAAGCACAAGTAGTCAACAGCATAGCAGTGATGAAAATAATCAAGAGCAAAGTATAGAGCATTCAGTCAATATACAACACACACAAGTAATTAGAGGACATCCTATGATAACACGGTCGAAGAGTGATATATTAAACCAAAAATATATATGCTACATGTACAATCAGCGATGAAGCAGAAACTTATGACAAGGCAATCAAAAATAAAGGATGGAGAAATGCAATGAATGAGGAATACAATGCTTTAAGAAGAAACAAGACATGGAGTCTTGTCATACTGCTTAAACATAAAAGATCAATTGGCTGTAAATGGACTTACAAATTGAGAAAAATCTAGATGGCACTGTTCAAAAATACAAGGCAAGATTGGTTGCGAAAGGCTATACTCAACAACATGGATTTGATTTTAATGAAACCTTCTCCCCAGTGGTCAAGCCAACAACTATAAGGATAATTGTAACTATAGCTTTACACAAAAAGTGGAACATCAGGCAGTTAGATGTGAACAATGCATTTTTAAATGGTAAACTTCAAGAAGAAGTATACATGGAATAGCCACAAGGGTTCAAATAGTTAGAGAATAGTACAATGATGTGCAAACTACATAAGGCTGTCTATGGTCTAAAACAGGCTCCACGAGTGTGGTTTCACAAATTAAAGTCAACTCTTATCAGTTTAGACTATCAACCAACAAAGTCAGACAATTCACTCTTCATCAAATTCAGCAAAAACGCAACAACATATTTTCTAGTGTATTGGATGACTTTATAATTACTGGAAACAGTGACGATGAGATAAATCATGTCATCCAATACTTAGACAAGTAGTTTTCAATTAAAGATTTAGGCAGGCTCAACTATTTGATGGGAATAGAAGTCAATAAGATATCAAATTCAGAAATACATCTATGTCAGAAGAAATACATCAACCTACTACTTGTCAAAGCAAAAATGGATAAAGCCAAGTCCTACCAACACCTATAACCAGCAATTTACGTCTCTCAAAGCACAGAGGTGAACCAAGTATAAATGAAAAAGAGTATAAGAGCATTGTTGGAGCGATACAATATGCAACTATAACCAGACCAATAATAGCATATAGTGTCAACAAAGTGTGTCAGTTCATGCATTAGCCATTAGATGAAAATTGGAAGGCAATAAAAAAATACTGAGATACCTAAACGGGACATTAAATCATAGCTTTAATACTGAAATCAAGCAAAACTCTCACAATAACAGGATTTGTTGATGCTGATTGGGCTTTTGACCTAGATAATCGTAGATCTACTACTGGGTACTGTATTTACTTGGATGAAAACCCTATATCTTGATGTTCGAAAAAATAGCCTACAATATTCAGATCCAATATAGAATCTGAGTACCGAAGCTTTGGAAGTACTACTACTGAAGTGATGTGGCTAGAATCACTACTTAATGAACTTAAAATCAAGACAAGTAACAAATCGGTGATTTGGTGTGATAAATGAGGTTGTACCATTAACGGCAAATCTTGTATTACATTCAAGAACGAAACATATAGAACTCAACCTATATTTTGTTCGAGAACAAGTAAACAGTGGAAAGCTCAACATAAATCATGTTCCATCTCTTTATCAGAGAGCAGATATACTTATAAAGCTTTATCAACCAAGAATTTCTACCTATTATGAGAATCACCGATTTGGAAGAAGAAAGCAAAAACCCTAGCCCAAATTGAGGGAAGGAAATAAAGCAAATGACGAATAACCTGCCAATTACGAGAAGATCTAAACATTAGAAGCTTCGGTAGCAATTTGGAAGAAGGAAGTGGAAACCCTAGCTCGAATTGAGAAAAGGAAATATACGACGGGTAGAAGAGTAATATATATAACGAGCATTAAGGCACGTGCTTCGCACGTGATGAAGGCACCTGAATTATTTTTGTACAAATTGTATATGTTTAATACGTTTAAAAGAAAATATTTTCCACAAATATTTAGCCATATGTTTGTGTTGAATCATACATAGTTAATTTGAATTTTTATTTCTAAGTTGTAATATCTTATTTTTTGTTAGTTTAAAATTTTATTTATATTATTAATTTATAAAAAATAAATTTGTAAAGTAGTTTATTTGTTAAATCCTAAATTTAAGTAATATAAAGACCTGGTAATATTTATAGAGGAAAGTTTGAATCTGTAAAGGAAGCTTAACTGTCAATTCTATTTTTGAGTTATACCAAATTTTGATAATATACGTAGAGAGAAATTTTTGTTATTTCATGCTGACATCAAAAGAGTATAACACCAAATGTATTACAACATTTGATAAAGAAATACATATATGGGCAGTTTTGAAAGTTCACGATCGGACCAAAAGTTCTGTATCAGTATGTAACATGTATGTAGAGACAAACAAAATAAAATTTTGCACTTCTCTTCGCTACTACATTCTCATTTCTCCTATTATCACTTTCTTAAACTCTCATACTCACGAGTAATTCTTGACCTTGTGCATTGCTGCTCCTATAGGCATGGGTTTTAGTTACAAGTTATCAGTTTATTTGACAATATAAGTTAACGGTTGTGAACTCACAAGATATTCTTCCTGTACTGTTACTATTATTCCCATAAAAAAAATTGTTAAGAATTTTTACACTTCACTTCCAATCATTATTTGCAGATATGAGACAGCCTTGATACTCTTAGAGAATTGCTTCTCAGTTTGGGAAGGTATGAAGCACTTGAAGAGGTACTTGGCAACAAAGAGAGAAAATTTGAATTGTCTACTGAGGTAAAGGTGCACATTTGAAATTTGCATCGAGTAGTTAAATTGTCTTTATCTCTCTCTCTCTCTCCAACATTCCATCTACTGTTAACTAAACCAAAAAGCAGATGACACAATGTATAACACTGTAAATAGACAACCAGCAACAAACCCTTTGTATAAAGTATTACTACCATGTTCAAAAAAGGCATATAATACTAGCTGGTGACCATAAGCTCATTTAATCTCCTCAAAAACAAAAGCAAGCTAAAGTTGATTCTTTTTACTTTACATTGTCCTTAAAAGACAAACCCACAAGCTCACCACCAAACAAAAACAACTAGAAAAAACCATTAATCGACATCAACACATGACAACAACTTTAGTCCTGTTATATTATTTCCTGATAATACTCAAATTTGAAGATAATTTACAACGTACAACAACAACAAGAAGCATCGAACTTCAGTAATCAGTCAAGGATTGAGGTTTTGTGTATAGATGTAGTCGGTATGAGCAATAAGAGTCCTCCTCATCAAGCATCCTTCTTCCACGACTCCTTCACAAACCTCTTCAGTTTTTTCCATGATATCCGTAGAATCCTATAAGAAAAAACTTGTACATTTAGCTGAAATATATGCAAGCACCTACAATGAATAAATTGACTATATATCTAATATGGGCTGAGCTCAATCATTTCCAAACAGAAATGATCGATATTTTACCTTTTTGTCAAATGGATGTGGCCTTGTAGCCTGAGTTAGAGAGAACGAAAGTATTACGGCAATGAACAGAAGTGCGATTGCCTTAGACATATTTATTCCTTTTGGTATATATCCCTCAAGTTGTTATCACTCACAAAGTATATAACAAACCGGAATGTGTTTTGAGAAAAGAAATGAATGTTTTGATGAGAGTGTTGATGATATAATATGGTGGCTATATATAGAGAAGGATTGTAAAATAAAGAAGATAAATAGAATGTTATTTGGAGTTATCAGAAAGTATATTGGATATGTATATTATGATATGCTGGATATGTTGGACTTTTGACGTAGGATAGTTTTGTGCTGGATATGAGAGTGTGGACTTTTGACGTAGATCTCTGCCCTTTGAATGCCTCTTTCACCTTTTTTTTCTTTTTGTGTAGAAAAATTCAAATTGGAGTGACTTTTCATAAATACGTTTTATCTATATGCGAGATTGCAAAAATTTAAATCATTCAAAATGTTTAACATTTTAAACATCGCAATTTTATACTAGTATTACCGTACAACGGTGGGAAAACCGACCGTTGTGGTATTTGATATTAAAGAAAAACGTTTTTGTTTATTTGTAGCTCAAACGTATTAATGAAATTGAAAAAAAAAATCAAAAAAATGTCACCGCAATATACATCATCATATTTTTCAATACTTAATTAAAGAATACTACTAATAGAAAAATTGATTTAATAAATAAATCTCATATTATTGAACTACAATGTTTAAATAAATTACCTAAAAATATCATTACTATATGAAAAACTAACAATGCTGAAGTAAAAACAAGAAATAAACTAAAATTACTGAAACAAAAAAAAAACTAAACTGTGGATTCTGCCATTGTTGATATTTCTTCTAACAAGAAACTTGATTCCGCCACATAATCAATAACTGATTGAGACATAACATGGATTTTTTGTTTTTTTTTTCATTCATGTACTCTATTTGGGCAACACCAACTCTGAATAGACGAGGGATCCATAACAACTCCTTTAGTTTTTGTTCGTATATATCTTCACCTTCATCATTCTTAATCTTATAAAGGTCATCAGCACTGCAACATATGATTTCCTCTGCTGGTTCATTAAAAGCAGTAATCCAAGCTTCATCGGTTGGATCAGTAATTTTCATTACCATAATATATCTGCATTAAACAAACATATTATTTCATATATTACTGATTACTATAAATAATTAACTAAACTTTGGTGCCATGGGTCAAAAGTTCCGAAACTTGCGTAGCGTGATTTGAACATTTATTAACATGTGATATATTATCCTAGTGATATATTGTATATAAAGTACCATTTTAAATAATAATAATAATAATTAGCTCTTAAATTTTTACATCAAAATACAAGAGCTTTCTTTATGTTGGCATGTTTCACACCAATAGCCCGTTTCTGCAGATTCAGTTACCTTTTTTTTGCAACTCTTACAGGCTTGATACCACAGTTTCTGACTCTTAATATAAGTTATGTAAGCAAACACGCTGAAGAATGCAGACTATGAATGGAATAAAAATAAAAAATTAATATGAAATTATTAATGTACAATATAGTTCGAAACGATATGGACAAACCTTGTCATGACCCAATGTTGGATCATTTATTATATGAGAAAGCATAACTCTATCATAAGTGGTAGATGAGATTATTGAATTTTTGCCTTCACAATTGTACCAACTTCTAAGCTTTTTAGCTTCTGGTATGTTTGGATTTATATATAAATTGCTTTCACTCAATGTTGATAAAGATAAACCTGCAGTAAGATTAAATAATATTAAAAAATGATGGCTTGACAAGGACTAAAAAAACAGAACAATTTTTACCTTGAAAATCTCCAACTTTGGCATATTTAATAGCTATTATAGGACATTCATCAACCATTTGTTCCAGCTCAGCACCGACTTTCATAGCAAGTTCTCCCCATAAAGTCACATTAACAGTTTTACTTCTGTAATTTAAATCTAAACATAAATATTTTGAGTAAACAAATTTATTGGTTTAATATGTGTACTTACGAATCGTCTGCGATGGTTATATCACGTTTTGGAATATTCTCATTGTTGCTTTTTCTTCGAATACCTTTGATTGATGAGACACTTTGAACTAGGCCGATTACATCTAAAATATACTTATGTTAAGCAAACATACAATGATTTATAAAAAATTAATAATATGGATGCATTACCAACAACTTCCTTTTCTGCAATATATTTTTGAAGTTGGTTAATCTTTACAAAGTTGTATACGATATCGGGTATACTAGAGTTCGCATCATCCATCCATTCGACTAATAAGTACTCATTTATAATAATCTCGTACTCGTTTTTTATAGTACTAAATTCTTTATTCGCAGGCTTAACGGTTCTTTTAGAAATATAATAAACTTTTCCACATTGAAATATAGGATAGTACTTATCAGCAGCTTTATTAAACATTGTAGCTTGAATTTGGGTACCCTGTGAATTTGAAGAGAACAATTATTATAACAATAACTTAATGATAGCACAAATAGATAAAATATTATTGAAAGCATTAAGATTAAAAAAACTTACATCTTCATCGGTGAGTTCTATACTACACACGCAACCTTCTCCTTTAATATTTTTATAAGATCTCAAATTGCTTTTATTTGTCCCTCGAACTTTGATGATCCAATTACGATGGTATGGATTCAGTAGTGCAAGAGGAAGAACATTTGTACCCAAATTCATTTGAGTAATAGTGCTAACAATGATTAATATAATATTAGAAAATAGACATAATACAAATTTAAATAAAGTAACCTCAATAAGATTATATAAATGATAATGCAACAATGACAGCTTAAGTGTATGAAACAATAATAATATTAAGTGTATAAAATAACTTCAATTTCTTTATATATATTTAGAGGAAGAATACAACAATTGAATAGACATGTGCGATGTCTGATTAATGAACAGAATAAAGTACTAACCAGTTGCAATTAAGCATAACCAAGCACAACATGTTAAAGTTATTTACACCATAGACCACACGGTGAATCAGTCCATATTTTGTTATTGTCCATTAGTACTTTATTAGCGGTCGGTTTAAATTGAAGCATAACTATTTGTTACGCATAATTTTACCATGTGGTTTATTGTCCACATGGTCAACCCAAGTGTTATATATTTAATATGTTGTCTATTTAAAAAAAAAAGACGAAAAAGATTTAAGCTTCAAATGAGCAGCTATACAGCAAATAAAGGCTTATATGCTTTCACAGTTAGAAACTAAATCACTAAATGAACTATATAACTTGATAAATTATGTATATCAGAAAATGTGGGAATACAAACCTTATTGTCATTATATTTGCTGTATAGCTACTGTGGAGACAAGGGAATAGTGATTTCAGTAGTCACCGGATCTGCAATAAGGAATTATAAATTTGAGCGGAAACAATTTGAGCATCATCATGAAGAAGATAAATTAATAATTTTATTTCAAAATATATTTTATAAATTTTATTTCAAAACAAATTACCAGGGACTATCAGTTAAAAAAGAAACAGGTAGTAACCATGCAGTTCATGAAAGCTTTAATTTAATAGGAAAGAGTTTTGAATGGCATTTGAATGGCAATGTTCAACAGTTCATTAAATTTAAATTTATTGTGTCAATCATTCCATTAATATATTTTATGAGCTAGCCCTTAGCATTTCTATCAATCCACAAGAGGAGGTCATCATTGGTAACAAACCCAACGTTACATTAAGGTAATAAATGAAGTTAGACAAGTTTATGCATAAGAGAAAGAGGTAGACATTGTCCATGGTGATCAAAAATAAGTCATATATTTCTCTATAAGATTAGCTAAAAAGGAGATAGCTAATTGAGAATAGTTATTGGAGAAAAAAGTATGAGATGATTAACCCAAAATTAAGATGTTAGTTGTAAACACGCACACCAAAAACATAGAGGATTTAATGACTCGGAGTATATAATGTAAGTTTTATATTTACAAACTTGGAGACTCACTTTGCCCGTTGAAATATTACGCATTAAACCATCAATAAATACATATATTATTTCCTTGTTTTTCAAAGATGGCAGGAATTTCATACGATAAGAAAGGTTTTACAAAAAGATGAGAGGGTCAAATACAAAATGCTAACAAAACAGTGGAAGCATATAACAGTTTCCAAGCTCAAAGTGTCAAACATGTACCAAAAAAGAAAACATGTATATAGTTTTCACATTATCCATCAATGAAGGTAAAGTAATTGGATGAAAGGGATGCTTTCCTTGAGTGAATCTCGAATAATAGATCAACAGCAACAGCGCAAAACTCAACTATGACTAGCGCAACAACACACAACTCAACTATAATAACTAAACTATGACTTGAAAAAATAATATTATAAAGTTGAATATCTTGGGGGCAATTAATCATGTAGGCAAGAATGAGAATCAATATAATTAATCATTTAACAGTTGAAAAATGAAAGCACATATGTGTAAAAAAGATAAAAGAAACAGAAATATGATAATACTGAGAAAGGTACCTCTATGCAGTCTACAAATAATATTGAGCAGTATTGGCTTTTATAGCAGTCCGAAATGAGGATGGGTTCAGTTTATTTAGGCTGTTTAAAAAATATCTTGATCAATTCAGCTTAAATTAAGCTATATATTTTGGACCGGGTAAAAGGTGATCACCTGGTTGAAATAGCATACATATTATCTCCTATTTCGTAGGTTGACTTTTGCTTATAATAGTTAAAAATAGGAGAAAATACCACAGGAGAAGCCCATGCCATCTAGTAATTACTTGCCACCTGTAATAGTTGGAACATAGATTGCGCTGAAACTATAATCGGGATCAAAACTGATACCTATATTCAGGAAAACAAGGTGAATTGCCATTTTATTTTTAAGGTATATCTTGCAAGATTTGAACTCAAATTTTGGGCTATAGTATTAATGCTCATCAGTGAGAAAATTATATACCACTGTCTATAAGTTCTCCACGCTTGAGATATATGTAGCTGTAAATTGCAGAAACTTCAGAGGTTTAGTAAATATTCGTGGTAAAAGAACAATAATTGGTTTATGGTTGTACACGTGATACATAATTTTTGTATGGTTATCGCATTTATGAATACGGTGCTAAGGATTTAATCAGAAAGGTGCTTAATCCGGATCCTAAGAAGAGAATCACTGCAGCTCAAGTTCTCGGTATATATAGATATATAAGCTTCTTTTGTAAAATATATGTTAGAAAAAGTAACTAAATACTTGTTTTGCACTTTAAAGTACGCTTACTGCCGAATAAAACCGTTCGGCTTATTTTAGTAAGTGTTCTGTATGCTTATTTCAGTAAATATATGTTAAAAAAGTAACTAAATACTTGTTTTGCACTTTATAATCTTGAACACTGAACAAGTTGTTCTTCTTTGGTTTAATGAAGTCCTTAAAGTCTATTGTATAATGAAAACTTTAAAAATATAAATTTTGACGTCAACACATTTGAAACGTACCAACATTTCACTACCAATCTTCTTATTCAAACCAAACTCAACCTAATTGTGCCATTTGATGGTTAATTGTATTCAGAGCATCCTTGGATTAAAGATGGTGGTGCATCTGACAAGCCTATAGATAGTGCAGTTCTTTCAATTACAGTTATGGCCCTGCTACAGAGGACAGTCGAACAATTACAGTTCTACACAAATTGATCCACAGAATACACATACTACTTAACTCTACCTACCATACGTAGAAAACAATAGTTTAAAACATATGAACACTAGATTCAGTTGCAATTTGCACAGTAACAAGAAACATATTACATTGCTGTATTTTTCATCTTAATTACAGATAATGTTCCCATACTTAAGCAGTACAAGATCAATATTCAACCGAAAGTTTCAATATTTACAAAGAATTGTAGAACCAAGTCAAAAAAACACAATGGTAATAAGAATGAGTTGATATACTGTTCTTCTGCAACGACTATATATGATACATAGAAAATATTTTATCACATAGCATCAATTCTTCCAGGGATGCACAAAGAGGAAAATCACAGCAACAATTACGAGCAAAATAATAATTGCAATACACATCAATTTGGGTGAGTTTTTTTCCAGCAATTTTGCTTTTTGAAGAGCTACATTTCCAGTTTGAAAGAGATCGACTGCACTTGTAACCTGTACAACAAAAGTTTGAAGGGAATATAAAGTTTACATTAACCTCTATATAGGTGATGATAGAAATATGTCAAGTTATTTATTACCTGACTTTCGATGTTATCAAGCAATCACTCAAACAATCACTTTGCACAACAGATTGACGAACTTTCAAGGAGTTAACGAACTCAAAACCGGAAGAAGGTATTTCTTTGATTTCTTTCATTTACAACATGAAATTTTTGAACACAAATCAGTTCCTTCTAAAAGCTTAAAACAAACTGAAGATTAAAACAAAATGAAGCTTATGCCTTTACCTTAAAAAAAACAGTTTTGAATTCCAACTGAAATGCTTTGATCGTTATTTTTTACCTTGAGCTTACATATTGTGACAGGATTCACACCAGCCAACATTTCTCTTGCAAATTCTTCATCTGTTCTCCATGCATAGTTATTGTCTACAAGGTAAAATATATTGGACAATCAGAAAATGCATGAAAACATATGTAAGAAATGTATTTCATGAGCTTTGATTATGATGTATATACCTCTCAAAATATCAGGTAAGGGAAACTTCAAGAATTGTTCACTGTCTTTTCTAATAAACAAAGCTTTGATAAACTCTAATGGATTATTTTCTTGAATACAGTCAAGAAATTGAGTTTTTGGAAGAGCAGGACCGCCTTTGAATAGTTTCATTACATCTTCCATCGAGTCAAACACTTCAGCAGTGTCATCAAATTTTGCTCTAAGTTTTGGGATGGTAGATAGAGCTAATGATTTGAGTGAGTAACCAAGAAAATCAGACATTTTTAGATGACCAAACCGCTCATCTCGAGGTACATATATGTGGAGGCCTACAATATCATTCAGTCTGCTCTCGGTGTTTGGATCTGCAATCAAAGAAAGACCTTGAACTTACAAGCATAAACCATAACTATTTTTCCTGGTTTCTCATTACTCAGATTCACTCAGCTAAACGGCATACTTTCACATTGGTCATTTCCACGCACTAGGTGATGGGTTTATTTATAAAAATGGAGTACTAAAACTAGAAACTAATTTACCAATACAAGTTGCATCGCTTACGCTCATTTCTATACTTACTAGACGAAATGAGGGGTTTTGCACACTAGTGACATGATCGGTCATCTGTGTATCATGAATGCACCTAAAAGTAGTTCTATACATTTTAATTTGATAGATGATACGTTATTAACATATATCTATTACCATTTATACTTGGAGCTCGACCAGTTTTTCCTCTGCGCGGATAAGGATATTCATTAGAACCACCTAGAACAGGCCTAGTAATGCCTTTATCCGGATTAGCAAGATCATTGTAGTATGCATAATTGTAGATGCGATCCCACTCTTCCAGCTTACGATGGACATCGTTGCCTTGTAAATGGATGAGCTCGTCTTCTCTGTATGGTTTCATTGGCTCTGGAGTGTTTTCCGGAAGGTACACCTGCATAAATAAGATTTTCCATGCTCAGTATACAATTTCACATTTTATGTTTCTAACTTGTTTTCCAGGGAATTACTTTTGCATCATTCTACTTTAGGAAATAACCAGTTTCCCTCTGTATTTCTATAATCATGGAAAGCATGAAATTTTGAAAAGGAGTTTACTGAATATTGGTAATGAATTTATAATAACTTGATGATTGTTATTCAATTTATAACTAGTATTTATAGCCACACTCCTTAGAGTCCAAGTAATTATACAATATGAAACTATTGTAAAATGGAAAACCAAAATATTAAAATATTTTTGACTTATTTTCTGAACATATAATAATCATATCTTAACAGCCTTTTTTTCCACGGTGAGATGCAAGTTGGAAATGAATTCATAAAAGAATGTCTTATGTCCATAGTTGTTTTAAATAAGATCGAGTTAGTGCAAAGAAAGGATCTATAGCTCAAGAAGGATTTAAGCTTATTCAAAACAAATTGGTGAAATCATATTCAAACACATAAGTATATAGGATTAAATATATTGTTTTTCTTTTTGCTGCAATAGTTACTTGTGTGGTACAGAGTCAGATATGTCCAAGTCATAACGTTATAGATAACAAGTTTTGTACTTGCATACCTAATTATTACTCCATATTTAAGTATAATTAAAAAAATGGAAAACATACTTTGATTCTGAAATATTAGAGTTGTGCCGCGAAAATCTACAAAAATTGACAATGGGGAAAACAGTAAATGATTTAATTCATATAAATAAATTGAAAACCACAAACTAATTTACACTTTGAAAAAATGCAAGTTATACCATGATATTGAGCAATACAAAAAATTGTGATGATAATAGTTGTTTTTACTTACCATTTATTCAACAGACATTGCATTCAAACATTCTTCCTCTAATAATCTAGATGGTCGGCCTTTGGATCTTCCAATCTGTGCAAGTCTTTCAAAAGTAAACATAGGATTGAAAGCAAGATCCTTTAATTTTCTAGTTCTTGATAATGCAACAAACGTTAAACCAAGACTTTCTCGATCGCCGATATTAATGATTGCTTGATCAAGAGTCATTCCTTGACTTTTATGTATTGTTATTGCCCAACATAGCACTAAAGGTAATTGTGTTCTCATACAAGTTGTACCAGAAGAAGTTTTCCAATTTACTGTTTGCGGAGTTACTGGAATAATATTTGTTCCCTCACGAAATGGAGTACCACGGTATTTATCAAAATCGACTATGACCGCTAGCGGTAGATCGTTAGGAGAACTTGATGACTGTGAATATACAATATCCATAACAGTACCCATTGCACCATTAACCAATCCATTTTGCACTGAAAGATTAGATCGTAACATCACTCGAGCACCTACAGAAAGATAAATACATCGTTCTAAACCTTTTGCATCATCAACCGAAGCATTAGATGCTGCTTCACAGTTATTGAAAGAAGGAATGCGTGCAATAGGTTTTCCAAGTTGAATCAAACGGTTTTTGTTATGTTCGTTAGCAGCAATTCTTGTTGGAAAAAGACAAAGAGCATTCTTAAAGGTTTCCTTCTCTTTGTTTGATAAAATTGACCAAACTCTGGTTTTGAAAAGATTCCAATCGTCTAAATTAGATGCACCTCTACTCAGTCTTTCTAAAGCTCCTCTTAAAGGTGCTTGCTCAACTCCAACTTGATAGAATATATATGATAGTCTTACACACTTATCAAAACTCATATATGCAAGTCCACCACGCTGTTGTAAGAGATTACCACCTTTCAAGTATAACGAACTATCACAAACAGGAGGTAGTTGTCGCATATCACCAACTAAGACAATCGAAATGCTACCGAATAAGTCATTTATTGAATAAATATCACGACACCGTAAATCAATATTTCCCATCATTGTTCTACCAAGCATACTATATTCATCTATTATAATCAACTTTGTATTTTTAAATTCATCTTGCATACGATGACATTGCTCTGATGATAGTTCTTTGTATGTTGATTTTCTTTCCATGGATATTTGAAGTTCACGATGAATTGTGCTACCACCAATATTAAATGCAGCCACTCCTGTTGGAGCCATAATGCGAACTGCTTTGCTGGTTCCAAAATGAGTAACAATTGTTCGAACAATGGCATTTACAAGCGTTGATTTTCCTATACCAGCACCACCGCAAATAATCATTCGAATTGATTTACCTTTAGATATTGCTTTAAATATCACATTATGTGCAATCCTCTGTTCTGTAGACAAGCTCTCAAAAGGAACAACATTTGAACTTTTTATGATCTCACTTTCATGTTCCATAATTGAACGTAAATTGGTATGGATAAAATTACGTTCAATATCTATATTAGGGTATCTCTGAAGTGCTTCATTCCAATTATGCAAAGTATCGAATTCTCTAAAGCCCATTTCTATTTCCTCTCCTGAAAAAACCATTGGACCCATCACGGCTGCTATCATCCATTCTTCCTTTTGATTTTCTTCTACATCATTGTTTATACTATCATCTTCGAAATCATCTTCTACAGCATCTGGGAGTGATTGATGTTGAATCAAACCTAAATTAACATATCTATCAGACCAAGCATCGAAGTTTCCTTTTGCTTCATTAATATTTCTATAGTGATGACGTAGTAGCACCTGTATTCATATTAAAAAACAAGTTTATGTATGATTTCATATTTTAAATATAATAAAAATCAATGTAGTTTTTAATTATCAAAGTTTATCATTAATATTTGTAAAATTTTATCTAATAAAAAACAGAGAAGGTGCATTACCTGTTGTTCGCAATAAAATTCCACCTTTTCACCGAATGGAAGAATATTGCTACTTAGATCAGGTACTATTCGTACAATTGCCTCTTTTCGAAACTTATGCCACCCTTTATTATAGTAACTGAAGTTTTTTGCCATATCAAGTAGTGAATGGTTTTCAAGTTCGCTTGGTCGATCCATATACCTTGTAATAAAATTTGGGTCCGAATCAATGGTATCTTCATCTATTGTTGTGTTTTGACGTCGAATTATTGTTGATAACATGTTTTTTTCAGTTACGTTAAGTTGCACTATTGTTCTAGATGAACTTACTAGAGGGTAAGACATGAGAAGATGACATACCTCTTGTGCAGAAATGTCTCGTTCGGATACCCTCTTGAGAAGTAGTTTCTTGATGGCGGAAGTTGATGTTTGACAAGGTCGATTGCTATTTTCAACTATTGTTCTGAATGCGTCTGTAAAGCTCTTTGAAACTGGTTCAGATTTTGCTGCATATTTTCCAATATAATTTACCACAGCATGCACAGATAACACAGGAGACCAATCAATATTAGCACGCCAAACCTGAAGTACTTTTCTATTATGTGAGCAGATCAGAGGATCGTTACGTTTTGAAATAAAACGAAAGATTTTACTATTTGGAGGATCTTCTATAATTTTAGATTGTGGAAGCACGTCAAACGGATATTTAAAGCGACATGTCAATTGTTTGGTTGTTCTATGTACTCGCAAACAGTAGTTTCCACACCTTGAATGACGCATGACCCAAGTAACTAGATTTCCATAATCGTCGTCGTCCGTATCCAAATTTGCATCGGGTGGAATAACTAGTGAACATGGATGCTCTTGTTCCCGTGAAGGTCCAACCATATTAGGGTTTATTGTACAAACAAGACGATCAAAATATTCAATAATTGTAGAATTTTCATATGAATTTTCGGTAACAGAAGATAAATATGGTGCATCATGTAACCACAAAAAGCCATGGATATGTCCACTTCCACGATTTTGCCATTCAAAACGATACCAATAGTCCTTAATAGAAAATTCTGGTGTCAAAAATTCTAGTAAAAAATTAACCCTTGCTTGGAAGAACCATGCAGCAACAAGTGGATTTTCATTTAGTAACTGTGCCTTTATTTTTATTTGTTCACTGTAGCTTAATTTTTGTAATTCATTTGTTTGATCAAGAAGTTTATAAAGTTCTGGCCATTGCAAATCTGCTGAACTTAATGTGAAAAATATAGTTGGCGCACCTAACTATTTGACCATAGTTATAAGCTCTTTTAATCTTGCAGACCAGTAAGAATGGCTTCCACGAATGCCTTTTGCATAGTAAGAAATGCGTTGGGATAACTGCTTATCTCCCGATTTTAACATTTCACGGATATCATTTATAGATAAATTCCCATCATCCAGGTTTTTTTGTACGTATATGCTACCAATATCTAACGCACGCCACCTACTAATTGAATTGTATGCAAAATATCTAAATCTAGAATCTTTTGCAAACCTTTGATCATGATATTTCATTAAAAATTGAAAATATTCTGAGGGTCTAATTTTCCGTGGTCGTGCTTGTCGTAAATCAGCATTACCTAAAGGAAATAATGTTGGAAATGCCATCGAGATATATCCAGGAGTATTAAACTCATCAATAGCAACAGAAGAAATAGGCATCTGAACAACTGTTTCATTTATTTCTTTATTTTCCAAAAAGGATAATAGATAGGCTTGGTGGTTCGGTTGTACTGCAGCCGTGGCTGCACCTGATATCTCAAATTCACCGATGTGAGTTATTTCGCTTTCAAATTCTGGAGGTCCATGAAAATCGTCATTGTGAATTTGAGTTTGCGAATTATCTTGAATATGAGGAAGATTTAAAGGTACACCGTCCTCTGGTAACTCATGGAGAGATTCTTCATTAATGTGCACATCGGAATAAAATATATTATTAGATTTAAGCCAAAGTAGTGCCTTTCTTACATGTTCACGTCTTACGCGAAACTCTTGACTTTCATTCGTTCCACTTCTATTGACAACTAATACTGCCGATAATTCATTTGGTGTGAAAGGGAGAGAACGTGCTATTGCATTGATATCCTGAGGGAAATTAATAATATTTCCACTATATTTATATTGTTGTCCTTTAAAACGATAAACTGACATAACTGGATGAATGCGCGCAATGAGGATTCGCTCCAAGTTAGTAAGGCATGATAATTCAGGTGGATTAGGATCGGGTTCCATTAGATTTTGAGAACTAAACTTGTAGGGAAGGCCATGCTGTGGTTTATCAGTACGACAATAAGAGCATGTACTTGATGTAACAATTAAATCCGGAAAAAATCGAGAACAAGTCTGACAACTTGCCCAATTAATATTTTGGCATGAGCTTATAAATTTGTGAGCATTTGTAACTTTTGAAACTGGAGATATTAGCATTGTAGTGTTGATGTTTGAGGATTTGACATGAGTTCCCTTTTGTTTATATCTTGCTGCATCAATTGTCTTCTACGTTGTTTTTGTTGATCAGTTTCTCTCAAACGTCTATCTCGTTGGTTGGATGACCGATTTTCATTATATTTAGCCATCATTTTTTCATATTGACGAAATATAGGCGAGTCTCTAGTATAAAAATATGTACATCCAATTAAAAAATAAGTCAAAAATAGTAAGAGTAGTAATCTTTTATTTGCATGTTATAAGTAAATGTAGCATTATATACCTTTGTAAGGTGCATGATAAGTCTAAAGGACAAATTGCATCAACCGGCTCTTTTAAAACATCGTGTGAAATTGAACCGGAAGGGGTGAATAAATCAACCTTGTTGGATACATCAAAAGGAACAAAATCTCTATTCAAAGCATCAGATAACGATAATGGATCTTTTAAGAGGATAGGCTGACGTAGTACATCATGTGACATCTATGCAAGTATAGAGCAATTTAAAAAGTAAAGAAAAGGGTAATATGGGACATAAACTAGCAAATTGTCATTAAATATTTATACTATATTAATATGTTTGATTACTGTAAAAATTAAACATTAAAATTAAAATAACGGTAAATGTGGAAAAAATTATAATATGGAAGTTCACCTTTACGTTTGTCGTTGACACTGCTTGCATATTATCGACATAACCTGATATTGACTGCTCCTCACTGTCAAGCAAAGGTGATGCATTCAGATCAATACAGTGCATATCAACTGCAGAGGTGAAGACAAATAATACTATTCGTCATAATTTTGAAAACATCATAAAAACTTATAATAAAAGTGAAAAAAAAAATTATACTGATATATTATACAATTGTACATTATGGTAAACGAGTCACCTTTATCTTTAGTTTGTGTCTTTTTTGAAGTTTCTTCAAATTGTGCAACACCTACTGATGGTCTTGAATGTTCTTTACATATTGCTTCAACCAGATTCTAAACATGTTAGTGCAAATATCATTAGAAACTTATTCATCTGACCGTCGAATAATCTTGTAGCGTAAATATAAAAAATAAAACATAAATTTGACATACAGACAAATTAAATAACATTGTATAGAAATTTACCGTACGGAAGTTTGACTACGATGTTGATACGATTTGTTCATGATCAACACGATCTTCATATAGTTGCTTGTCATTACTACACAATGGCAGTGCATTCAAATCAATAGGAAATATATTTTGCATCCCATTTTTCTGAATATGTGAAATAAATTAGTTAGCACGATTGATCACAGTAGAATTATCATTAGAAAAAAATATATCTTTATCCATTATTTTATATGAAAATGATTACCATATCAAAGATTGACGTTAATACCACATGCTTATTATCGTCACGATCTTCAAATGGTTCCTCATCATTGATCATTAAAGGTGATTTATTTAAATCAATATGATACATATTATTTGTCATATATGCCTGAACATGGTAAAAGGTAGTGAGTATTTAAATTAAATAAGTACTTGAACTCGGTTAAGCAAACAATGAAGTTAGAGTGCTAATTTGTCGTCTACCATATGATATGTCAGTTAACAGTACAAATGTATATCTATGTACTCTACGATGTTTATAATTTAGCAAACTTGTAATTATACTACTTTCCAATTTTATAACTTAAACCACATATAAGTATAACACAATTATTATTTAATATAAACTTAGTTAGCTCAGTTGTCAAACATTAGAGCAAAAGATGCTTTTACAGTTGAGAAAGCTACCAGATATTATGAGGCAAAAAGTTCTCACCTACATATATGTATATGGAACTTGCAGCACTGAGATTTAATATAAACTTAGTTAGCTCAGTTGTCAAACATTAGAGCAAAATATGCTTTTACAGTTGAGAAAGCTACCAGATATTATGAGGCAAAAAGTTCTCACCTACATATATGTATATGGAACTTGCAGCACTGAGATCCCCTAACAAATTCACTGTTATCTTGAAATTTACACAGTTTCAAGGTAAAAAAATTTCTCTTCAAATTCACTGTTATCTTGAAATTCCCCCTCAAAATCTAATCAATTTAAAAGTAAAATACTTAAATTATCTTTCTTGCAGTTCTCGGTGACAGAGCAATATAAGAATGTTGATGGTTATCCTAAACCAGTTCCTGGAGTATTATTTGTCTATGATTTCTCACCTATCAAGGTTTCTGGCAAGAATTTATATTATTATACAATAATAATAAATAATCATAAATGGTTTACTACAATAATGGATAGTAGATACTTACTTCCAGCGAGTCTTTCCCTAGATCTTGTCACCTTAAATAATCATAAATGGTTTACTACAATAATGGATAGTAGATACTTACTTCCAGCGAGTCTTTCCCTAGACCTTGCCACCTTCCAGTGAGTGCCGCAATTCGTGTAGGAGATACATACTTCGGCTCTTTCTGTACCAAGCAAATTTCAACCGTCTTTCCCTAGATCTTGTCACCTCTCCAAATTCTTTCCTCTGTAGTTTCGAATGTCGCAATCGATTAGAATGGGTATTTATTGCTTTTTGTATTCCGTTTTTTTCTTGGTGAAATTGTCAATTTCTAATTCTGGGGAGAAGGAAACGGAAAGAACGGAGGTGAAATTGTTAAAGCGATAAAACGCGGTGAGGAAGAGAAAATTCTGGGGAGAAGGAAACGGGGAAAAAAAAAACAAAACAGGGGGAATGTTTTTTTGGCTTCAGAAAAATTGATTTTGCCTAGTAGAAGTAGGCAAACCTCCCTACGGTCGGTTTGATGATGTATCGAAAATATTTATATTAACAGTCATATCGATATGTAATTTTGAAGGGGTTTAAAGTTTTGAAGTACGTTAATTTTTTTTGCATGGATAAACAAGTATTTACTATAAACTTTCTATGAAAATGTAATAATTATCTGTAAATAATAACATAAAGTACCTTAGAAAATCCACTAAGGATAACTATGGATTTCCTTTGGTTGTAGAAATATTTATTTAAAAGATATTGATCGTGGGAAAACCATACCAAATTGCCACAAGTTTCCTACTTACGAGGAAAAAAATTTAAAACCATTGTTAAAATTCTGTTGGAAACAATTATTCTGAAAATTTTGTTAGTGAAAATTTTATTAAAATTTAATACGAATAATTTTTTCTTTTGGAGAAGAAGAGAGAAGCAGGAGAAAGAAGGTGGGAATATGAATAGTTCTCACATTGTAGAAAATTTAATACTATATTTGTTTAAATCAGTGCAGTTAAAACGCTCGGCAGATTCAATGCGCGAAGGTGCAAAAAATCACAACGAGAATATAACGAGATATAGCGGATGACTCTAAAATAGCATATAAAACTCGTACTTAATATTTTTACAAGTACACAAATGATAATTAAATGAAAAATTAACATTCAATTGAATTATAATTAATACATAAATAATTTTAAATAAAAACATGTGCGAATATACTATAAATAAACATAAAACTATTATATAACACAATTGAATTTAGTAGAATATTAGAGTATTTTCATATCTGAAAATATATTAAAATTTTAATTAAATAAATTAATTTCATAATTTTTATAATGTATAAATGTCATTTTTCAATTCATTTCTTTTAAAGAAGATATAGCGGAAATAGCGGAATATAGTGAGAATAACGGGATATAGCGGAAACAGCCGGCACTACAAGAGAAACCGGCTATTCCAACGGCTCCAAGCCGTTGGCGGCCATTGGGAGCCGTTGGAAAAGCCGTTGGGATAGCATTCACGCTTTCCAACGGAAGCAACGGGGCTATTCCAACGGCTTCAAACGGCATTTAGCCGATGGAGGCCGTTGGAAGCCGTTGGTATAAAATGACCAAAGAGCCGTTGGTAGCCGTTGCTAATCTGGATGAAATTTTTTTTATAACAGCAAGTCATTCACCTTCCAGCCACACACAATCAATATATATCCATTCCATTTCCATTCCATTTCCACTCCATTTCACATATATATCACATATCCAACACATTATACCACAAACAATATAAACAACCAAAAATCAATATCAAACATTACATTTACAAACCAAACTCCAAGTCAATATGTACATAAACAACAAAACCCTCACCAACACCAACTCCAACTCCATATTCAAGTCAATATATACAATGCAAACACTTAAACCTCACTACCTCAAAGTCAATATATACACAATAACCATCAAACACAATCCTCACCACCTCAAAGCCAATATATACAATAACCAACCACAAAGACAATAATCATCATACCTCTCAAGCATCATCATCACCTCTAGAAGCACCACACGACGAAGGGAATGAACCATGCCTCCGCGCGTACTCCGCTAAACGTTGATTCACCTGCTCCATTTGTATAGCGCGAAGACGGTCCTACTCTTGCAACTGCTCAACCATGGCTCTAAGCTTATTTATTTCAGCTTTGTCACACGCCTTTTGAGCTGCCCGAACCTGCAAATAGAATGTGAGATGTTCACATTTGTATTATAATCATTTTCTTAAGCAATGCATATTTTAAAATATAGAAACGTAAATGACGTGATCTTAAGCAATGCATATACCACAAGGAAATGCATATTTTATTAAATGATAATGGTGCAGGATGATAATGGTGCATATTTTTTTTTGGTTCATGTTTTTGGTTCCTAATGTAAAATAGCGAACCTTTTTCTTGGAATATATACCACAAGGAAATGGATTCTTTTTAATACAATATATAGGTGTTAAAAGTATTCTTATATTTTTTTTGTTCATCCATTTTCATCACATATCTTTGTATATTTTTCCTTTTTTACTTATCTAATTATATTTATAAATCACGTATATGTTAGATTTAACTCAGGTAGAAATCATCATATGTATAGTGTATCTATAGGTTAATTTATTAAATATAATATTGCAATGTTTATAAGATTACCGCTTGGTTTCCATTGCCATAGCGCCTATTCCGCTGCGTCGGATCCATAATAACGTCGAAAATATTATCTTGCTCCTCTACCGTCAACTCATCGCGATCCGATTCTGAAAGCAGCTCTGCCCGTGCCTCCTGAAACTTTGCCTAAAATAAAAAACAATTACAGGTTAAAATTAGTAGAATATAATTTAAACTTGTCGATATTAATAAAATAAGATTTAAAATATGCATACATATGCAGCCGTCGCCTTATCATCATCATCCCACTGATATGTAATA
This sequence comes from Allium fistulosum, assembly GCA_030737815.1. Classification (NCBI taxonomy): domain Eukaryota; kingdom Viridiplantae; phylum Streptophyta; class Magnoliopsida; order Asparagales; family Amaryllidaceae; genus Allium; species Allium fistulosum. Next base: position 366,378,164 of record CM060902.1, on the reverse strand, counting down.
TTGCCAGCATTGTCTGCTTGTCTTGATGCGTCGGTGCGGGTAAATACTTCCATCATAGACACGGGACGTCCAAGCGATCTTTCCTGCAATAAATAATTTATATATTTTAATTTTTCATAGCTAATTACTGAACTGATTAATATACAAAATGTAATAACGGTTTAGATTCGTAATTCACTACGCCATAGATGGCCTACTGCAACGAAATTACAAGGTGTTGCTAACTATAATGTAACGATAGGTATGCTGATTTTTGTCTATTACAACACTCGCTTCAAGGTGTTAGCATAGGTATCAACAAGATGTTGCAGTAGCTATAGATGTATTCAAATTAAAAAATTAATAAAATTAGCAATCCGCGTGAATACGATCCAACGGTCTACATTTAATCTGGTTGTTAAAATGGATCACCACTGCAATTTGCCCCAAAATTTCGTTTTACCACCTGAACTAGTTTAGAGTAGATCCCCTTTTCTCGTATGTGATAATGGCTGCTCCTATCTTGTTCCTCTTTTGCTCTGAAATTAGGGCTTTGGCCTCGTGTTCGCTCCTATGAGATTAGCTAGGGCTTCGGCCTTGTCTTCGCTCCTGTGAGATTAGCTAGGGCTTCGGCCTTGTCTTCGCTCCTGTGAGATTAGCTAGGGCTTCGGCCTTGTGCGATTAGGGCTTCGTCTAATATCGAAGGACCCGATTGATTGTCGATCGATTACAATTGCTGTTCTTCTGATTTGCTTTGGCAATCGATCGTCTCCTTGCTTCGAATACAGCTCCTTCGATTTTGCTTGAGTTCAACTGTGTATTCGGGTATGTAATTTGTTGCTTTTACTTTACTGTATTGCTTGCTTGAACTCGATACTATCTGCCGATGATGTTAATGTGTTTATATAGGGTTCGAACCCCTAGATTTACGTTCGTATATATCTGTTGACATCGGTCATTTAATTGATTGTTCATCGTGACTTTGCCTTTGACATTTAACTAGACTTCGGCAACTTGATTTGAATTGGTTGAACTTGCTACTGTTCGTGGTTGACTTTGGCTATGTCTGTTCATCCTGTAGCTTGAACTTGTAATATATCTTCTGGTTGACATCCTGTAGCTTGAACTTGTAATATATTTCACTTGAGTTTTTGTAGTCAAGTTGCTTCACCATACTGTTTCCATTGGTGCCACACACACACTTGTGTACCTTTCTCTTTGTGCTTCACTTGTTCACTGAAACTGTTGTATCACTTATGTTTTCCATTATCATGTATATATATATGCATTCATGTATGTATACATGTGTTTGTTGTTGCACTTGAACATGTATATATGCACTAGTCCTTTGAGCCTGTTTGCACTGCCTATATATATACATGCTGTTTCACACATGTATATATGTATGGTTGCTTTCATATGGTAGCTGGACTTGCTCGAGTTCATATTTCTTATATTATCTGACTTCGGCCATTTTTGAAATTGCTGCAGCTCATTCACTTGACACTTCTGTTGGTCTGTATTTTTGAATATGGTTGGAGTTTTGGTTTAATTGTGAGTTTGAGTTCTTTTGTTGAGCTCTGTCCACTGTTGTTTTATGTTTGGCATACAAGTCTGGTATAGTTTGCTCTGACCAATTCATTGAGCATGCTGTTTATTTCTGTAGCATGCTTCTGTTTCATTTTTGTTCTTGTGCATTGTCAACTGCTTGGACCAAATTGTCACCCAAATAACTGAGGCAAATAATATTTTCAAAATTACATTTTATTTTATACTGCAAAAATATTTTCTTTTCAATTTTACTGCGTCAGTGTGTATTTTTGCAGATTGCTCAGATGTTGGATTCAATCTGAAATGGAGTTGAAGACAGGTTTCAAAGAAGGCTCGATCTTTCGAAATCGGATGAATCGGGCGGTGCCCACTTGTTCGACCTAACCGGTTAGGTCGATCCCCGCAGGGACTGCGGTGCCCCGGACCCCCGCCGGCGCTGCGCCCGGACCCGCTTCTCGGCTCGCCTTCGGCTCGGCACTCGGCTCGCCTTCGGCTCGGCACTCAGCTCGTCATATATTTGTCAGTGTCGGTGTCTATATAAATTGAAACTGCATATGTAATGAGTGAACTGAGTGATGTAGTGAGGAATATCTGTATATGTGAATATCAGTGTTATTTATCATTGAATTGTAAAATAGTGGAGTCGGAAATTTGTACTATTTTAAATGTTGAAATAAAATAATTATTTAAATAAATTACTGTTTGAATATCCAATTCTGTGCAATAGCATTTTATTAAATAAATATTTATTTCTATTAAAAAATCAAATATGCTCTACATTGTGGGCCCCACAAATTCAGAAAATTAATATCTATAGCAACATTTTTGAATGTTGCTACATGCACCTATGGATGTTGCTATAGACCCAAATAGGATTCTATTGCAACAATATTTCTTATGTTGCCTTAGATAGTCAAAATGTTGCCTTTGAGGTCTGCGGCAACGCGGCAAAATGCAACACCGAGAAAGTGTTGCCTTTGCCCTTTTTTAGCCTTCAGCAACATTTTTTGGCACATCCTGCATCACTTCTTTGGTGTTGCAGTATGCAATCTATGGCGTAGTGATTGATAAATTTACCAAGTCCTCACGGTGATGCTGAAAAGACTTGGATCCGCCATGATGCGTTACAGGATTCCTACTTCTATTGGCAGAGTTCCTCTCCGACTCCACCTGCAATTTAAATTGTATATTATATTTACTAATTGCAAAATAATTAACTATATATTTGGTAGATTTACCTTGAACTCGTCGGTCTCCTACCAACTCATCCAAGAATCCTATACGGAAGCGCCCATCCAGTTCGGTTTCTTCCCCGATTTTTTAAGAGCTAACATTACCTCCCTGTAATTTTTGGCGACCTTCGAATTCCAATGGCGCTGAACCATGGCGACATCGGGCTCCGCCAAGTCCACTTGCCCTTGTACAAAGAAAAAATATTACTAATTGTTCATTTATACTTATTCATATAGTAAAGTGGTATAAACTCACCAAAAAATCCTGCCAGATGACCTCCCTGACTTGGTCAGGGATCTTACTCCACTTAGGCCAGCAATCTGTCATCCTGCTCATATATGATTGCTTGAAAATGCCAAGCACAGCTCCTGAGGGCTCCAAATCAAATCTCCTGTGTTAAATATAAAACAAAGCTTTAGACAAGTGTGTGTATATATGTATGTATGTATGTATGTATGTATGAACAAATTTATATTGTTATCATTTTAATTTTGATACTTAGGCTCCATTAGCCTTCGGCTGGAAATATACAAGTGGTCGAGCCGGAAGCTCACCACTACTCTCACCGGCCGAGCGAGAAGAGCTACGACGTCTGGAGCTTGACATAATATCTGTTGAAAGTTTGATTTTTAATTATAGACATAGATAAAATGATGATGATATGTGGTGCATGTAATAAAGTCATTTTTAATTGGTAGTGCATGTAATGATGATGATGATATGTGATGGTGTGCGTGAATAATTATAAAAATTATCGGATATTACTCAGTCCTCGTCGTTTTCTGATTTAGACTCGGTCTCGTGTTCTATATCGTTTTCCTCTACACTCTCAAATGCTTCGACTAATACATTTGTCTCATCATTTAATTATCCAAAATCAGTTTGATCGTCTGTAATTGTGATTTCAACATTTTCCTCAATATCTGCTTGATAGGCTTGTTCTTTTGGAATATTCTTTCCATCGAATGTAAATCTCACCTTGGTTTTAAAAACCGCAGACCAATCCTCTTTATCTCTTTTTAGAGACAGATAAGGGGCGTAATAAACTTGTAGGGCTTGTTTGGCTAGTACAAAAGGATCGTACTGCTGATAACGAGAGGTATGTTTTATTTCTATAAGATTATAATTTGGATGCACGTTAATACCAGAACCTGGAACATTGCTGAACCAGTTGCATCTAAACAAAAAAACTTTCTCTGCGGGTCTTATAAAATATGTCAATTACAAAATCTGGGTTAACACGCCATAAAAATCATGTATATGATTATTAGGATCATCACTGCCTTTAACAAATACACCGGTATTGTTTGTTAATTTTTCAGCATCGTATTTTTTGGTGTTGAATTTATATCCATTAACGAAAAATATTGGATACGTTTTAACTTTCCTTTTCGGTCCAAACGCCAAATGTTTTAATCCTTCATCGACCACATTATTTGTAGGATCACAAACGTAGTTCGAAAACCAAGTAGCGAAGTTTTTGCTTAAATCGCCGTTTGAATTTTGTGATTCATAAACACTGCAAACAAAAACATAATATATTACTTTATTATTAATTTACACATGCAGTATTAAATTAAATTTATCAAAACTTGTAATCTGATAATTACCTAATAAATGGTGCAACTTCTGGACAATTAAGAAGAATATATGTGTGTGTTACATGGTAATCTCTATCATCTAACCATACTTCTACACATTTTCCAGCATGTCGACCATGTTGTTTAAAAATAGATAACATTGCTTCAGAAGAAGAATCTTGTTCAACGACCTCATCATTACACGCAACACTTTGAAATGATAAATTCACATGATCATTGAAATAATGAGAGAAAAAGAACGATGCTTCTTTTTCGATATATGATTTGCAAATGGAACCTTTTAGACATGTAAATAATGCATATAACCTTTGAAGTCTAGAAGTGATAGATAAATAATGCATACGCTTGTATGGAACTTCTTTTCCCTTTTTTTTCCTTGGTTTATATCTTTCTTGATTACATATTTTACAATTCCGAAGGCTAACATCATCTTTCCAAAACAACATGCAACCATTTAGACATGTATCAATTTTTTGATACGGCAAACCGAAAGATGACATAAGTTTTTTCACTTCATAATAATTTTCGCACATTAAATTATCTGATGGCATATGGCGTTTAGCAGTTTGTACTACAACAGCCGTAAATCCGGCTTCTGTGAGGTTGTACTTTGATTTCATTGCAATGTACTCTGCATTTGCTGATAATTGAGTGCCGCTAGTACATTCATTCCAAAGAGGTTTCTTAGCAGCATCCAATAAATCATATATCTTTTTCGCTCCAACATTTGGTTCCTCTTCGACGTTAACATCGTCGTTATTAATTTCAACAGTAGAGAACATTGATCGTGTTGCATCTTCAACCATATGTTCTATGAGATTCGTTGTACTAACTTCATCACTAATGACCTCTATTGACTGTTCTTCGTTACGTGTTATAATTTCTCCATGACGATCCCACACCAAATAATTGGTTACGAAACCATATTGGCGCAAATGAATCCTAACCATATTCGGTACTAAATGCTTCAACAATTTGCACCTACTACATGGACAACAAATTTCTACGTCGTTTCCAATATTACTTAAAGCAAATTCGACAAACACATTTACCCCGTTAAGAAAATGTTTACTTATTGAGCCTCACATTTCTCTTCTTTGATACATCTAACTCCGATCAATAAAATAATTGATCATTTTTTCTACTGTAAAACCTATGATCAATAGTAAAAAAATTATTAATCAAATTCGATAAACACATTTAGATTTTACTGTTTTTTATAATCCATTTTCGTTTATATACAAAGTTATATTTCTTGCTTTTTGTTTATATTTTTGTACCTTTTGTGATGGTCGGTCATCCTACTTCCCGTTACAAACACAATAGTAATTACATTTCTTAAATCATATCATTATAAACGATTTCCCAAAATTCCGGCAGCACTTCCCCCGTGTTCCTTGTATCGTACACATATGCATGTACACAAGGAACGAAAAGGAAATGCCGTCGAAATTTTGTGAACCGTTTATAACGATATGATTTACGAAACGTAATTACTTTATAGTGTTTGTAACTTGTCCAATACAGGGACAAATCCAACAAATATTGTATCAGATGAATATGAATATCCGTTTCAGGAAAATAGGCTTAGGGAAGAAGTTGCGAAAAATTTTAGTCTCAGGGACAGCAAGTTTGCTTTTTAGTCTGAAGGACACTTTTTAGTGTAAACAGAAAATGATAGTTACAACTATCATTCTGTGATTTACACTAAAAAGTGTCCTTCAGCCTAAAAAGCAAACTTATTGTCCTTAAAACTAAATTTTTCTGCAACTTTTTCCTTGAGCCTAAAATCTTCTATCCGTTTTGTAATAAAAACGAATATTCATACAACAATCATATACAACACTTGTTAGACGGGGCCAAAAATTCACTAAGGGATTTAAATTTTTTATATATGTTACCGTTTTATTAAATATGTAAAATAAAGCATATTATGCACTATTTTATTTATATTCTACTATTTTATTAAATATATAGTAAATTATATGATTTTTACTATTTCGCAAAATATATAATTCATGTGTATATATATACTTATCTAATGCTAATATATTTGTAAAAGATATAATTCATGTTCGTAAAATATTCGACTAATTCATGTTTGCCTAATATTTTACAAAACAGACACAAAATAATTTAAATCAATCCTAACTAATCTAACGCTAACTCAAATGCGCATTTACACTAAATTATCAACATATGTATATATGTGCATAATATATATACACAAACAATTTGGACATTTGGATGGTAATAATTGTAATTAGCACTTAGTTTGGTATAATAAACAATCAATAGGCCATTAGATACAACTATAACAACAAATTAAACACAAATTAGCAAAATTTAAAATTTTAGGGTTTTAGGCAAAACCTAATTTTGGAGTGTATTTGGATGGAGAGAGGCCGCTGGTGTTGATTGATGGCGTCGGAGTGGCTGCCGGTTGCGTGGGGAGGCTGGGAGCAAGAAAAGAGGAGGAGTGGAGGAAGATGGTGAAGGATTTGGGTTTTTTTGTGGTAGGAGGAGAGAATGATGTTGCTCTCGGCTTGTTGCAGGTTTACACGAATACTTCCAACGGCTTCCAACGACCGCAAACGGCATTTTTACAATGGTTACCAACGGCTACCAACGACATTTTAAAAAATAACGAGCCGTTGGAAATTCCCGTTGGCGGCGTTGGGACCCTGTCGTGGCTATATAGAAAAATCGTAGCGGTAGAAATCCGCTATGAGATATAGCAAGGTTATAGCAGGGTAATAGCGGGGCATTAACTGCACAAGTTTAAATGTATAAGTTTCACAAGATAAAGAGTAAGCTATTTAGGCATAATTTTCATAACGGGACCATGAGTCGAACCTTGATTACTTATGTTTTAAGCTTTTGATGGTTCAACCGATCGGTAGATTTTTTTCAAAATTTACGCATTTAGATACAAACTGTATGCAAAAATATTAAGATAAAAATGTTAGGTAGACGAGCCGTAAAACGGTATTTAGGACTGCAATCGAAGTTGCGTACGGCTACATGGTGCACCAATGCACAACACAACCGCAATTGTGTACTTGGTAGTATCGCATAACGAGAAGAGTATAGTGATGATGAACTTAACAAATTTGCAGTGGCTCGGAGGAACTTGTAGTGGTGGATATCCTTGCTGTTTAGATTTGGGTGGGATTGTGATTTTTGCAATTTGGAAGTACGGTCACTGGTTGGAATACGCTCATATATGTTCTTGTACCGTATCCTTTGAAGCACAAAATACTAAACCCAAACAATTTGTCTCCAAACCATCGCAAACCAGTGCACGACACCTGCATATGTTTCTTTTGGTTTGACTGTTTGATTTTAAATGGAATTCTAACAAAATTTGCCTGCTTGACTGGAAGCTAGAATTTTAATAAAATTTTGATACCATGTTCTACTTGTTCCAAGAATCTCGGACAACATTTTGTGTGTGCTAAATATGAGAGTAATTCACAAATTACCGCATGATATCCAAATACCATTGATAATTAACCTGGTTGAATAGCATTGGTTAGAATCATAAAAGAGATTTTTGACTTTGATTTTTTAATTTGAAAAAATAGCTAGAAGACAAGTCCTTCAACCCATTCTAGAATAGGAAGATGGGAGAAAATGTTTTTCAGTAATATATCATTCACACGTATTTCTCACATGCACCAAGTTGAAGTAGTGCGTTGAAATTTATACGAAGAAGGTATTTGTAGTATTTGACAACTTGAAATCTTACAAGTATAATATGGTGCTAATCTAGCAAACGAGGCGCCGTCCACATTGGAAAGACGAAATATTGATTGACTGGTTTGATCATATATCTAGAATTAAATATTGTCTTTGCAGATCTCATTCTCTTCTATGGATTAATTATGCCATACGCAGCATGTATTAAACCTCAAATTGGTGATAAAAATGCTTTGATTTTATTCTTCTTCACGAGCAATATATGTCTGAATTATTTTGTCTTCCGAACCATAACTTTAATATAATTGAGATCTCTGCGGGGATATGAAATATTGACATATCACATGCTCCAGGTTTCAAATAGACATGTGGTTATTTGTTCATAGATTGAAACAGAGAACTTTGATTATACGGAAACTCATCTACCCAAAGCACTAGGATGTCATGACAAGGTCGAATCTTAACAACGATAGCAAATGCTTTTCCTAATTACTTGAAACAATTGTTACGAGACTCATGCATATCTCTTTCAGACTTTACGACGACGTACGGTTTATCATCTTGGTATTAGAAAAAATGACCGCCACTGAATATTTTGAGTTTTGTGCTATGTGTAATATGGTAAATAACCAAATTCAGTGTGACCATACGTTGGGAATATCAAAATATTTCAATCTTTTGTAGAGATAATATTGGAAGAAATACACTTTTTTTTTCTTTCGTTTCCGACCTTTGTAAACAAAAAGGTCAGTTGGAGTAGGATTCTGACGTTTTATCTAAAGCATTAAAAAAGACAAAGAAATAACGTACAATGCATTTCCTATATTATGTGGTTATACAGGATTCAAATGTTCTTATTCTGCTAGGTATTGATGCATATCTTTGCCGTATCCAATTAAACTGGACTATCTCAAAGTAAAATAAATTAAGATCAAAACGCCACTAAAGGTAAACATGTTTATCAAACTAAAACTGCTTATATTAAATTGTGATTAAGATTAAGTGCTTTGATTAATCATCAAACAACTTCCGCGAAGCAAAATATATTCCTGTTAATCTACTTATCTACTTATAAAAATTAATTTGATTATCACCTTTGATCTTGCTTTACTATTATTCTTATCAGATATTTTATTGTCCTAAATTTAACTTCTTCTGCCCTTGTATCGTATTTCTTAGAGTTCTGAACTTTATACTCACCAATTTAATATCTACCAACTTTTGCAAACATTTCATACTTCGTTTTTTCTGCGTTCACACTTCATACTACCTATCTTTTCCTAATAACTTGATATTATATCTGTCACAGAGACCATTTTGAATTTGTAGTGATTGTCTTAAGTGCATGGATTATGATGACTAAAACACTAACTAAAACTTGTGGTTTCCCTTATTCATGTGCATTTATGTGATTGAGTACTTTGTTAATTCATTTCCATTGCATATCCTCGTAAAGCTCGCACTGACCAATGAATGTATCAGAAAAATCCCACACTGAGGACCATTAAAAATATAAATTATTGTCATCGTTGGATTATTTATTTATTTATGTTTCTAAAAAATAAAATTAAAAATTCTTGTTAGCACCTTACTGGTTTGGCCGTATCAAACCATCGTGCATTTGTATTCTTAGCTTTATATATACTTGGTATGGAGTCATTCATGTACCAGATGTATGTTCTATATGATATATGAACAAGAGTGAATGATGCATCGATTAGAGATTTCATCAACGTGACTAGTGTGTCTTTTTTCAGGAGCCATAACAGAGTAGAAAAATCTGATTTTGGTAAACGTGGGATTCAAAAAGTAACATCTAATTCGATTGGTTGCAAGATCACAACTAACAATGCTGTGTTCATTGAAAAAAAAATGTGTTAAACATTTGAACTAAACAAAACGCAACCATGAATAACTTGTTCACTTTCCGTACGTGGTTCGATTCGATTTGATTCTGTGGCTAATGAAGAAAACTGATTGATAAAACAATAAAGAGTTTACCATTTTTTTTCTCAAAATGGATTAAAACGGCCACTACAAGAACAATACTGGTTTCTGACGGTCTAAAGCCGTTGGAAGGCCGTCGGAAATCGTAGGTACAGCCGTTGGAATACGAATCTCGTTTAGTAACGATTTCCAACGGCACTTTTCTGACGGTCTCCAACAGCAATCTCCGACCGTTTCTGACGCAGCGGATAATTCAAAACGAACTTCGAACGGTGAAAGTAGCAGTCGATGGATTGATGAATGCTGAATTGCCCGAATTCGTTGATCCGAAGATACTGAACTCTAGCTATCTCTGACTCGTTGATCCGAAGATACCGGGAAAGAGATCTACGATTCTTCGACGTTGATCTTGCGCACAAGATACCGTGAATCGGCTTCAACAAACGATGATCCGAGCGCACTCGAATGACGTTAGTGGAGATAGGAGATACACTCGACTACCAATTGAAATTGAAAGCAACAAGCTAACAAAAGAGAATTTTATTAAATTTTCAACAACCTTTACAAATGAAACAACTCGCCTATTTATAGGCTACAACACGCAAAGCAGAAAATCATACAACTCCTAAGTCGGCAACCGACTTATCTACATTCTTTACAGACGACATAAGAAAATATCGTACCGACTTAACAGCAGTGTTGACGACCTAAAATAATTCGACGACCTAAAATGATTACAACATAAGATCATACAGCACAACACCTTACAACCATAGGTCGGAACCGACCTATAACACGCAACTTATGCAACAGTCGTCTTCCGACTTAAAGAAATACTCTCGACTTTCATCTTTGATTCGCGACTTATCAGATGTTCTCACGAGCTAAGGAAGTGCGTTCGTTCGCGACCTTCCGTCATGCCGCGATTTAGACGAGTCCCCGCGCAATTTGTCTGAAGACGATCCAGGGTTAGGGCGGTGATGAGAGGGGAAACAATTGGAGTTTTATGTCGTGAAGGAGTTAGCTCGGTTTGATGGTTAGATCGGAGATGATTTAGGTCGGCATAGGGCTTAAGTCGGAGCTGATTTAGGTCGTTGGGGGGTTTGGTTAAGTCGTATACCGATTCAGGCATTTGGGAATTAGGTCGTGGAATGGAGAATAGGTCGTCACTTGGAGTTAGGTCGGCAATTGGAGTGGAGCTTAGCTCGGCAATGGGAGTGGGAGTTAGGTCGGCAATTGGTAGGTCGGCAGAGGGTAGGTCGGCAGAGGGTAGGTCGGCAGAGTTAGGTCGTCTTCGACCTTGGGTAAGTCGGCATCGATTCAATATGGTAAGTGCTGCATCATCCTCCCCTTGTTGGAAGGAATTCGTCCTCGAATTCACACCCTTGTCACTGTCGACAAATTCTTCCCCATAGTATGGAACCAAATGTTTAACGTTGAAAACGTCTGCAGTGTGAATATGATCTGGCAACTTTAACTGATAAGCATTGTCATTGATTTTCTTCAAGATTTCTACTGGTCCAATCTTTCGTGCTTTCAACTTGTTGTAAATCCCAACTGGAAAACGATCTTTCGTCAATACTGCGTAAACAAAATCACCCTCTTTGAAGACTACACTCCTTCGTTTCTTATCCGCCATTTGTTTGTACTTCTCGTTTGTCTTTTCCAATCATTCCTGAACGATTCTATGGCACTCCGTCAACCCTTCAACAAAATCAGCAGCTTTCTTAACTGTCTTCTTTGATTGTGGTATTACCGTTAAATCCAACGGTCCCTTTGGTAAGCTCGAATAAACAATCTGGAATGGACTGAACCCAGTACTTCGATTCACAGCATGATTATGGGCAAATTCTGCCTGACATAACTTCACATCCCAACTCTTTAGATTATCTTGAACAAGACACCTCAACAAGTTTCCCAACGATCGATTAACCACCTCAGTCTGTCCATCCGTTTGCGGATGATAAGCACTACTAAATTTCAGCTTCGTTCCCACCATTTTCCACAAACTCAACCAAAAGTGACTCAGAAAGCGAGTATCTCTATCTGACACAATAGATTCTGGCAATCCATAAAGTCGATAGATCTCCTTGAAAAACAACTGAGCAACATAAACAGCATCTGCCGTTTTCTTACAAGCAATAAAGTGTGCCATCTTCGAGAACCGGTCCACCACAACAACTATAGAATCATTTCCCCTCTGAGTTCTCGGCAATCCCAACACGAAATCCATGCTGATATCAACCCATGGTTTGGTAGGCACAGGTAACGGCATATATAACCCCGCATTCGTCGCTGTTCCTTTCGAAACCTGACAAATATGACACCTCTCCACAAATCTTTCTACCTCTTTCCTCATTGATGGCCAAAAGTAGGACTGTGAAATCAACTGCAAGGTACGGTCTCTCCCAACATGTCCCTCTTCGTGTAACTCCTTGATAATCCTCATTCTCAGACTACCCTCCGGGATGCACAATCGACTTCCTTTAAAAAGAAAACCATCTACCATCAAAAACTCATCCGTCTTTCCCTCCTTAACTTTATCAACAAACTTCATGAAGTAAGGATCTTCAACAAATAATTCCGGCAACATTTCAAACCCCGCCACTTCAACTTTCAGCGTAGTCAACAAATGACTCCTCCTACTCAAAGCATCAGCCACACGATTTGTCACCCCTGACTTGTGTTTAACAACAAAAGTAAACTGTTGCAGATATGCAATCCACGATGCATGTCTCGCTGAAATCTTGTCTTGCCCTTGCAAATGCTTCAATGCTTCATGATCAGTGTAAAGAACAAACTCCTTTTGAAATAGATAGTGTCTCCAGTGTTTAATAGATTGCACAACAGCATAAAACTCCACATCATATGTACTGTATCGCATCTTCGCTCCGGACAACTTCTCACTGAAATATGCAATAGGACGCCCCTTCTGACTCAACACCCCTCCAATCCCAACCTTGGATGCATCAGTATGTAGTTCAAACACCAACTGAAAATCAGGTAGCACTAGGATTGGTGCGGACGTCAGCAATTCCTTGATTTTTCCAAAAGCAATCCCTGCTTCCTCTGACCATGAAAACTGTTTGCCTTTCATACAATCTGTAACAGGCGCCATCACACTACTAAAGTGTGGGATAAACCTTCGATAAAATGAAGCCAACCCATGAAAACTACGAACTTCCGTTATCGTCTTGGGCTGCGGCCAATTTCTGATCGCCTCAACTTTACTTTGGTCAACCTGTATTCCTTTCTCTGAAACAACATACCCCAGAAATAAAACACTATGCGTCATGAACACGCATTTCTTCGTTGCAGCATAGAATTGTTCTTGTCGCAATACCATCAGCACTTCTCTAAGATGATTCAAATGTTCCTCTGGACTTCCACTGTAAATAAGAATATCATCGAAATACACCACCACGAATTTCCCAATGAACGGTCGAAAAATCTGATTCATCACCCTCATGAACGTACTTGGTGCATTGGATAAACCAAATGGCATAACCAACCATTCGTATAGACCTTCCCTGGTTTTAAAAGCAGTCTTCCACTCATCTCCTGGTCTGATACGAATTTGATGATATCCACTCTTCAAATCAATCTTCGAAAAGATAGTAGCTCCACTTATTTGATCCAACAAGTCATCCAACCTCGGCATTGGAAATCTATATCTCACAGTAATCTTATTCAATGCTCGACTGTCAGTGCACATCCTCCACGTCCCATCCTTCTTGGGTACCAATAAAGCTGGTACAGCACAAGGACTCAGACTCTCCTGCACACGCCCCTGTTCAAGCAATTCCTCTACCTGCCTCCGCAACTCTTCATGTTCCTTCGGACTCATTCGATAATGTGGTCTGTGTGGCAATACAGCACCGGGAACAAGATCTATCTGATGTTGTATATCCCTCAACGGTGGCAACTCCGTTGGTAACTCATTTGGAAATACATCGTCAAATTCTTTCAGAACTGGTTTAACTTCTTCTGGAATTTCAATCTCTTCACTGCTTTCTCGTCCAATCAACAAGAATACTTCCGGCTCTTCTTCAACTTCTTTAACAAACTCCTTCAAAGTCAATAAAGTTTTCAGCTCTTCGATTTCCTCCACTTTGTTTTCTTCCTGTTGGCGTTTCTTCGGAACCAGAGTAATCTTTGTACCTTCGAACATGAAACTGTAACTGTTGGTCCGTCCATCATGTTGTACTGCTCTATCAAACTGCCACGGTCTCCCCAGCAACAAATGACAAACGTCCATATCTACGACATCACACCAGATTTCATCTTTGTATTTCTTCCCAATTGAAAACTTCACACAAGCTCTACGTCCAACTTTCACTTCACCACCCTTCCTCAACCAAGCTAACTTGTACGGTTTAGGATGTTTCTCAGTTTTCAACTCCAACTTCTTCACTGCTTCTGTAGAGATAATATTATCACAACTCCCAGCATCAATAACAAATTTACAAACTCTTCCCAGAATAGTGCATGTAGATTGAAAGATATTGTTCCTCAACCAACTACTTTCTTCCTCTTGCTTTGGTGTTAAACAACTTCTCCTCATCATCAATGCGTATCCGTCATCTCCCGACAGTAAGTCTTCCTCCTCAACTGGTAAAGAATTAGAACATTCAGCTTCTTCCTCCTCATCCTCAACCTCAGCAATCATTGCTCTCTTCTTTGGCTTTGGACACTCATTGCTTTTATGACCCAACTCCTGACAGTTGTAACATTTGAAACCGTTGTTAACCTTTGCCTTCTCAACCTCCTTCACCACTGGTTTACTGATAGGTTTAGACATATTAGAACTTCCACCAACACCCTTCACTTGATTATTGGAATTCGTAAACACACCACCTCCTCGTCGTCCCTGCTTCTCCCAAGCCAACGCTTTCTGATGTGCTTCCGCCACAGATCTTGGATCGAACATATTAACCATATCCTGAATCTGCATTCTCAATCCCCCAATGAATCTAGATGTCAGCTGCTCTTCTGTTTCCATAATATCATTCCTCGCAATAAGCTGGTAAAACTCATCCGCATAATCATTAACAGTTTTTGTGCCCTGCCTCAAGTTCTGCAAACGTTGATACATCAAAGATTGATAATTGTAAGGTAAGAACGTTGCTTTCATCAATTTCTTCATTTTCTCCCAAGATTCAACTTTTGACTTCCCCATTCGTTCTCGTGTAAGTTTAGTTTGCTGCCACCATGCCAAAGCTCTACCCCTCAACCTTGTAGCAACCAACTTCACTCTACGACGTTCTGGAACTTCTTTGAAATCAAAAATTTCTTCAACATTAGCCATCCAATCCAAAAACTCCTCAGCCTGCATACCACCTTTGAATTCTGGAATTTCTGTCTTCATCCCAGATTCCTACTTGTGATCGTATTCCGACTGATTCCTTCCTCGTCCACGTCCTCGTCCATGAACACTACCACCATCATACTCTTCTTCACCATCCGATGTATATCGATGTCGATCCTGACCACCAACATCTCTACCACCACCATTCCTTCCATCAACATTCCTACGATCCACATTCCTCCGATCTCGATCAGTCACATTTCTATCACGACCTCGATCCACGCTTCTATGATCACTATCGACACTTCTCTCTCGATTTGAATGTGGTGAAATTCTACTTCTTCCATGGCTCGATTCAGGTGACACTCTTCTCTGATTTTGACTCATTTCCAACATCATCCTCTCTAATCGACCAATCCCTTCCGTAAGCTTCTCATTGAAATTCTCGTTAATTCTTTGCTCCATCTCATCGGCTTCTTCTCTTCCATACAAAGCATTAATATTGCGATGACGTTGAACTCATCTTGGCGGCATGATTGAATACTTCACAAACACTTCAACAAATTCACACTTCAAGTTTCAAACACCTTTCGAACTTTGATCCAAAATGAAATGGATCGAAAATTCCAACTTTGTTGCAAAATATGATGAACACGATGAACACAACTTCGACACTTCAAATTCTCGGCTCCAAGACTCGATTTAGCTATGATTGGCTAAAACAAGCTCTGATACCAAACTGACGCAGCGGATAATTCAAAACGAACTTCGAACGGTGAAAGTAGCAGTCGATGGATTGATGAATGCTGAATTGCCCGAATTCGTTGATCCGAAGATACTGAACTCTAGCTATCTCTGACTCGTTGATCCGAAGATACCGGGAAAGAGATCTACGATTCTTCGACGTTGATCTTGCGCACAAGATACCATGAATCGGCTTCAACAAACGATGATCCGAGCGCACTCGAATGACGTTAGTGGAGATAGGAGATACACTCGACTACCAATTGAAATTGAAAGCAACAAGCTAACAAAAGAGAATTTTATTAAATTTTCAACAACCTTTACAAATGAAACAACTCGCCTATTTATAGGCTACAACACGCAAAGCAGAAAATCATACAACTCCTAAGTCGGCAACCGACTTATCTACATTCTTTACAGACGACATAAGAAAATATCGTACCGACTTAACAGCAGTGTTGACGACCTAAAATAATTCGACGACCTAAAAAGATTACAACATAAGATCATACAGCACAACACCTTACAACCATAGGTCGGAACCGACCTATAACACGCAACTTATGCAACAGTCGTCTTCCGACTTAAAGAAATACTCTCGACTTTCATCTTTGATTCGCGACTTATCAGATGTTCTCACGAGCTAAGGAAGTGCGTTCGTTCGCGACCTTCCGTCATGCCGCGATTTAGACGAGTCCCCGCGCAATTTGTCTGAAGACGATCCAGGGTTAGGGCGGTGATGAGAGGGGAAACAATTGGAGTTTTATGTCGTGAAGGAGTTAGCTCGGTTTGATGGTTAGATCGGAGATGATTTAGGTCGGCATAGGGCTTAAGTCGGAGCTGATTTAGGTCGTTGGGGGGTTTGGTTAAGTCGTATACCGATTCAGGCATTTGGGAATTAGGTCGTGGAATGGAGAATAGGTCGTCACTTGGAGTTAGGTCGGCAATTGGAGTGGAGCTTAGCTCGGCAATGGGAGTGGGAGTTAGGTCGGCAATTGGTAGGTCGGCAGAGGGTAGGTCGGCAGAGGGTAGGTCGGCAGAGTTAGGTCGTCTTCGACCTTGGGTAAGTCGGCATCGATTCAATATGGTAAGTGCTGCATCAGTTTCCAACGGTCAAATTGGCCACGTGGCAATCCTGAAAAGCAAATAGCCATCTCAGGCAGTCGGAAATGGTCGGAGTTTGTCGTTGGAAGCCGTTGAAAGTCATTGGAAAATTATGACCTATAGGTCGACGGAAAACGTTACAAGTCGTCGGTAATCTGGGTAATTTTTTTTTATGAATTTGAACATGCTGCCTTCCAGCCACCCCATATCCATCAATACTAATAACAGCTCCTTTTCGAGCATTATAAACCAATAATCATATAGATAAGCATACATAATATTCCATCCATAAAATCCATATCCAAATCGAACATAATCCACGAACTCGACATCCAAATCCACAAACTCAACATCCAAATCCACATAAAATAATATACAATCCATCAAAATGTATTAAACACATCCTCACCCACTCGAAGCGTATATATACAGACAAAAAAACATAATAGAACAAACCTAGCATCACTGATCATCATCCGTGCAGAACCACTCGACGAAAGAAACCTCCCATCTTGTTCCATATACTCCGCCAAGCGCTGCTTCAACTGCTCCATCTGCTCAGCACGACTGCGATCATGCTCCCGCAGCTTGGCGATCTGGGCTCGTAGCTCTGCAATTTATTCTTTGTCTTGAGTCATCTTATACGCCTTCTGCGATGTCCTAGCATGCGAATATAAATAAATAGTTATATTGCTTCCAACATCATAAACGTAATTTACATAACTTTAATTGAAACATATACAATATTTGAATTTACTTTATTTTCTGAAAATTATCGCTTGGTTCCCAAATCCATAGCGCCTGCTGCGGGATGGTGGATCCATGACAGACTCGAAAATAGCGTCCTCCTCATCAGCTGTCAACTCATCCCGTACCGTCTCAGCCAACAGCTGTGCTCGTGCTTCCTGAAATTTTTGCTGTAATGCAAAATACAGAATACAATTTAGTAGACCAATCGATACTAATTGACAAAAAGTTGAAATGGTCACTGGTATAAATAACACTAATTAATATATCTATAAATGTGTACTTAATTAATTAACTGATGACTTTTAACTTAATTATAATATACTTACATAGGCAACGGTTTCTTTATCATCATGCTCCCATGAGTATACGACTGAGCTCGAATCGTCGGTCTATTTCAGGACATGAGTATGAGCAAAAACATCCCAATACGAAACAGCACCTCCTCGCGCTCTTTCCTTAAATATGAATATATATATATATATATTATATTGTTTTATTAACCATCTATTAACAACTTATAACTTAAAATATAAAAATAAGAATATAAAATTTTACCAAATCATCGGGATAATGCTGGAACAACTTGGAACCACCGTGATGTGTGACGAGATTCTTATTTCTATTTGCGGAGTTCCTATCTGACTCCCTCTGCAAATTTCAATTGGAAATAACATTACAATTCTAAATTATGTATTAAATACATGCAATAATTTAAAGTAATTAATATGTGGTAAACTTACATGAAACTCCTCATTACCCCACCATGCGACCCAGGCCTCCTAAATGCTAGCACTCATCCAGTTGAGTTTTCTATCAGCTCTCCTCATAGCGGACACTGTATCCGTATAATTTTTGACGATTTTGCTATTCCAATGTCGCTGCACCAGGAATACATCGGTCTCTTGTAGGTCGACCGAACCCCGCACATTTAGAAAATGAAAGTTATACATTTTTACAAATAGTCTACATCATATAAATTGATCTATGATCAAAGAGAAAGTGCGAAATATAAATTTACACTTACCAGAAAATCCTGTCAAATGCTCTCCCGGACGTTATCCGGTATCTTGCTCCATTTAGGCCAGCAGGCAGTCATCCTGCATTTATATGTCTATCTGGATATGAAGAGCACTGTGGCTGATGGCTCCAGCTCAAAGCCACTGTGTCAAAAAGAAACGAGCAATTAATAAAGCAAGACTAATATATGATAGATCGTATATAGAAAAATATTGTTAACAAATGCATTTAATACTTACGATCCATCAGTTTTGGCCTGCAACCAGACCGTAGGAAGAGCCGACTCCTGTGATGGGCCGGGGACATCATCAGCTAGAGGCGCACCCGTCCCTCTCTGAGAAGAAGAGGGAGATCCTGTATGGGACGAGCTGCGTCTACGAAAAAACGACATGCATATACAATACATGTTACAGACATATCATATATGAGAGATGTATCATTTAATTAAGTGAAACATACATTATGGTAGAAACATAAAAACGATTATGTGAACAGATTACGACTAAACATATCATTAGCAGAACATAACATTTTTAATGAGAAAATGTAAGATAAATAACACAGAAATTACCTTCTCCTGATATGTAGATTATTAATCAGTCCTCATCGTTTCCTGATTCAAACTCCATTTTGTACTCTATGTTTTGTTCCTCTATCGTCTCAAATGCTTCTATTAATGCATTTGATTCATCGTTCAGAGGTCCAAAATCGGTTTGATTGTCGGTTATTATTATTCCAGTATTTTCCTCGATATTTACTTGATAAGCTTGTTCGTTTGGAATATTTTAATGTCCATCAAATGTAAATCTTGCCTTTGTTTTAAAAACAGCCGACCAATCTGCTTTATCTCTTCATAGAGATGGGTATGGAGCGTAATAAACTTGAAGATCTTGTTTGGCAAGTATAAAAGGATCGTACTTATAATAACGCGAGGTATGTTTTATTTATTAGATTATACTTTGGGTACACGATGATTCCAGAACCTGGAACGTTGCTGAACCAGTTGCATTTAAACAAAAAAACTTCTTCTGCAGGTCTTGTGAAATATGTCAATTGCAAAACCTGGGTTAACATGCCATAAAAATCATTTACATGATCATTTGGATCATCACTACCTTTAACAAATACACCGGTATTGTTAGTTAATTTTTCAGCACCGTATTCTTTGGTGTTAAATTAATATCCATTAACGAAAAATATTGGATAGGTCTTGACTTTCCTTTTTGGTCCTATAGCTAAACGTTTCAATCCTTCGTCGACCACACAGTTTGTCGTGTCGTAAACGTAATTTGAAACCAAGTAGCGAAATCTTTACCGATATCGTCATTTGGATGTTGTGATTCGTGAACACTGCAATTATAGAAGAAATATTGCATTATAATTAACACACACATGTGAATATGTATATATACGCATTTGTAGATGATATAACGCGTTAAGAAGAATATATGTGTATTACCTAACAAATGGTGCAACTTCACCACAATTGAGAAGAATATATATGTGTGCTACATGGTAATCTCTATCGTCCAACCATAATTCCACATATTTACTAGTAGGTCGGCCATGTTTTTTAAAATAGATAAACTCGCTTGACAATCATCTTGATCAATGTCTTCATCATTACGCGTGGCACTTTCAAACGATAAGTTCATATGATCACTAAAATAATAAGAGAAATAATATGAAGCTTCTTCTTCGATATATGATTTGCAAATCGAAGCTTCAACTCGTGCTTTCTGTCTCACTTTTTCCTTTAGATGATTTAAGTACCTATTAAGAATTATTCCAAATTAAAATTTATTTATACATGAATTAAATTAATATTTAACGTATTAAACATTAATACCTCTCGAATGGATACATCCATCCATATTGCAAAGGCCCTCGAAGACGTGTTTCAGATAAAAGATGAACAGGTAAATGCTACATTGCATTAAATAAATTTGAAGGAAATATTTTCTCTAGTTTGCAGAGTAGTATAGGGATTTCTTCCTCAAGTTTATGTAGACGATCAACTTTTAACGTAGTAGAACAAAGCTCCTTAAAAAACAAATTAAGTTCTGTTACAACCGTCCAAACTTTTACGGGCAACATTTCTTTAAAAGCAACGGGTAACAAATTTTTTATCATAATATGACAATCATGGCTTTTCATCCCACTAAGTCTGTTATTCTTATAGTCGACACATCTACGAATATTGAAAGAAATACCGTCAGGAAATCTTAATCCTTCTACCCTTTTTAAAAGTATTTTAACTTGGTTATCGTCAAGCTCATAGCACGCTTTTGGTTTTTTGTGTCATTTGGCTTGATATGAAGCTCAGGGCAATTACATATTGCTTCGATATCGCGTCTTGATTTCAAATCATTCTTCGTCTTCTCCTTAACATTCAAAATTGTATTAAAAACGTTGTCAAACACGTTTTTTTTGTTGTGCATCACGTCAATATTGTGATGAAGTAGTAGATTTTTCCAGTACGGCAACTCTTAAAATATACTTTGTTTGCACCAATTATGAATCGTTGATTTACCTTGAATTTCAATTTGTTCTCTGGTCTCATATATCTTTGGAAAATCTTTTACATATATATCTTCGTTTGACCAAACCGTTGGTGGTTGCAAGGGCTCGTGTCTATTAGCTGTAAAGTTTTTTTTGTTTCTTCTAAAAGGATGATTAACATGGAGAAAACACCGATGACAATCAAATCATGAAATTTTTCTTTCATACGGTAAAGAAAATGCTCGTGTTTTCTCCATGCAATAATGATAAGCTAGGCGACCGACCGTACTCCAACTCGAAAGCATTGCATGCGTAGGAAAATTGCTAATAGTCCACTGCAAAGAAGAAAACATACGAAAATTCTTTTTTTTTGAGATGTCGTATGTTTCAACTCCTTCGTACCACAATGTTTTCAACTCTTCAATCAACGGTTGTAAATAAACATCGATTTCTTGTATCGGATCATCAGGGTCGGTGACGACAATTGTGAGAAATATATCTGGAGTTTTCATACACATCCATGGAGGTAAGTTATAAGGTGTAACGATTATAGGCCAAGATGAATATTTAGAACCAAATTGAGAAAATAGTGAAAATTCATCCGTACATAAACCAAGTCTAACATTACGACTCTCCACTGCAAAATCGGAATATTTATGATCAAAATGCTTTCATGCTTCCCCATCAGATGGGTGTGTTAAGGTACATTCTTCCTACATTCTAACATTGTGTCATCTCATACGATGCGCGGTTACAGAAGATGCATATAACCTTTAAAGTCTATGAATAATAGGTAAATAATGCATACGTTTATATGAGACTTCCTTTCCCTTCTTCTTTTCTGGTTTATACCTTTCCTGATTACATATTTTACAATTCCTAAAATTGATATCTTCTTTTCAAAACAATATGCAACCGTTTAAACATGTATCTATTTTTTAATATTGTAAACCAAAAGCTGACATAAGTTTTTTCACTTCATAATGATTTTCGCACATTAAGTTCTTGGGAGGCATATGGCGCTTCGCAGCTTGTACAACAGTTGTAAATACAGCTTCTATGAGGTTGTATTTAGATTTTATTGCAATGTATTCTGCAGTTACTGATTATTGGGTGCCGCTTGTACAGCCTTCCCGAAGGGGTTTCTTTGTGGAATTCAATAAATCATAAAAAAAATTTGCTCTAATATTTGGTTCTTCTTCAACATTAACATCGTCATCAACAAATTGTGCAGTAGGGAACATTGAACGTGCTGCATCTTCAACCATATGATCTACAATATTCGTCGTAACAATTTCATTACTCACTAACTCCTCTCGCTACCTCCTCTGATTATACAGGATTAGGTGCTACAAGTTCTCCGTGCCGATCCCAAACGAAATAGTTCGGCACGAAACCGTACTGACGTAAATGAACTCTAACCATTTCTGATATCAAATGCTTTAATAAATACCTACTACATGGACAATGGATTTCTTCGTCATTTCCATTATTACTTAAAGCGAAATCAATAAATACGTGTACACCATTATTAAAATGTTCACTTATTGAGCCTCCAATTTTCCTTCGTTGTTGATACATCTAGCTTCAATCAGTAAAATAATTCATCATCACTTCTACTATAATTAAAATATACGATATAAATGAAAACCACATTCACAATTTATTTTTTAATACAATTTTACAGTTTAATGTTTTATATTAATTGATTATTGACACTTTGTTGTTGGGTCATCCTACTTCCCATTACAAACATAGTAACGTAATTATATCTCGTAAATCATTTCATTTTAAACGATTCAACAAAATTTCGACAACACTTCCCTTTTGTTCCTTGAGTCGTACACGATTGCGTGTACACAGGGAACATAAAGAAATCGCTGTTAAAATTTTATGAACCGTTTAAAATGAAATGATTTACGAGGTGTAATTACGTTACTGTGTTTGTAACTTGTCCAATACAGGGACAAATCCAACAAATATTGTATATGATGAATATAAATGTTTGTTCTGTCAAAAAACGAATACTCACATAACGATCATATACAATACTTATCAAACGGGGCCAAAAAACACTATAAGGGTTTTATGAATAAAGTATATTACATATTTTATTTTAAAAAAAAATTGGCTTTCGTCGTTTACATTAAATTGATTAACATTTAACTTAAGTTAAACTACCGTATACGATAGTTTATCATATACGCACAGTTTGAAACTTTAATTAACTAACTGTACGTATATAAAATTATTTATCATTTTCGACGTTTTACAAAACGCATAAACTAAATTATGCTTATCCACACTGAATAACCCAAGTAACGTGTAAAAGCACTAAATTATTCAACTAATGCACATTAATTTTTTATCGCACAAACTAAACAAGTTAGTATTCAACACTTATACGATAATAACAGTAATTAACATTCAGTAAACTATACTACACAATCAATGAGACAATATAAACAATTAAACTAATAAATTAACCCTAAATTAACAAATTCATTAAATTATGGTTTAGAGATAATACCTAAAATAGAGAAGATTAGGGGCTTGGTGGAGATGAGATTTCGATTTAATGAAGTTGGAGTTGATTTTGGCAGAAATTCTTTGCTTGGAGCTGGAGGGGAAAATGGTGGATGAGGGTTTATGAATTGGAGGAGCAATGAAGTGTTTCTGGTTCGGCGTGGGGAAGAAGATAGTCGCGATTTTCCGACGGCTATCAACGGTCGCAAACGGCAATTTTTCCAATGGCTAGCGACGGCTAATTATTTTAATCATAACAAAGTCCAAAAAATATTAGCCGTTAGAAGCCGTCGGTAATTTACGGTCGGCGGTCGTCGGTAAGGGTTGTCGGAATATACTCCATTTTTGCACGCAAAATGAATAAACCCGCGGGACTTGGGCGTTTTATTTAATGTTTGAAATAAAACGCAAAGGTTTTACTGTTCTATTTAGTTGTGATTTTTTATAATGGTTATGTGGTCGGTTTTTTTTTTTTTTCTTGCATGCACAAATCGTTCGTTAGAAAGAAGCGGTAACTAAAATGTATGATGTTGGTGATGGCCAAACATAACACACACCTAATACTTGTGAACAGCGTAGCCATGGTATATTCTTTTTATCTTCGATCGACCAACATATCTTTGTATTATATTGTAGAGTTTTTTCATTAAATTTCCTCTGAGATAAGCATGACTCAGCTGTTCATTAATTTTTCGTTTCATTGACGCAATTAGTCTACGCAATTGCTGTTTTTATCCTATTTCTTGTTATTATCCCTGTGCACAGCCAGTTAGCAAATTGTAATTGGATTATCGGCCTAGTAATAATTAAACTCAGTTTATTTTATGTTGACTGCTATATTGGAATGTAGGTTGGTAGCCAAGATCTACACTGTTACATAGATTTGTTTTTTTGTTGTCAAGCATGTAGAAGTCAAGAAAATGTGTTAAATACTTTTATCATCTAAGTTCTAGATGAAGTTCTAGATGAGTTATGGACCAAAGAGTTATAGTTCAATTCCTTATCAAAATTGTGTTCATACTTCAAGGAATAAAACCTTCGACAGTGGAGACTTTATAGTGCATAAGGATGTAGAAATCTACACAAGTATTTGTCAACAATATTCATGAACACAGAATATATTATTACGTGTTCATGAAATCTGAAAAGAGTTGATAGGACTAGGTATTTTCTGTCAGTTCACATATTTTTGTTTGACTTGCATATTGGGAAATACTTGAAATATTGGTTACTAAAAAGTTTCGTCGACATAAATTTCGAGATACAGCAAAATGATGGGAGTTGGAATTTTCTAATGTTCACAGAATCTATATGCTGAGATTTGGCATGGGAATATGTACATAGAATTTATCTTGTTATGAAAATGATTGGATTATATTTGGGGATATGGGGTTGAAATCTGTTCATATTTAGGATGTTTCTGAAAATGTTTCGATACGAATATTATACAATAATAAGTAAGTACAGCTAAACGGCTAGGACCACTAGTTTGGTTGGTGGTAAGACGTTTAGAATATGGATTTAAAAGTTTTGATTATTTATGTTAACAACTGCACGATTGCATTCTGTTAGTATTATATCAATATTCATGTTTGAAATCATTTATTATAGATGTCAAATATCATTATTTGCATTGACTTGAATTTAAAGGGCGTACAGCCGTTTAATCGAAAATTCTATAAAATACGTGGAATAAATAAAAGAAAAATAATATTTGTAACAAAAGAAATCGTTTGTTATTATATGCTACCAATTTCATATATATGCTCGTTTTCTTTAGGATATTTTGCAATGTATGACTAATTGGTGCACATTCACTTCAATACAATGCGAGCCACATACTAGAACATATTTAGATCAATTTTGCATCATATTGATCATTTCGAACCATGAGCTCTGATACAAAATTTTCGAAACCCATCGTATCTTTTCTGTGCGCACACTTCGTTTAGAGTAGAAGAGACAAAATTATTGAACGAAGCTCTTTTGGTGCTAGCGTCATAATTGGATATTGAAGCAGACGTGTTTATGAGAACACTTGTTCTAACAAAAGAACGCCCTTGTTGTAACAAAATAAATCACCGTTACATGTCTTATATATATTCTCATCTATTTTAGGATATTTGACGATATGAAACTAATCATAATTCAATATACGCATCCATTTTAATATAATGCGAGACACATCTAATAGAAGAAGACATAATATCCGTATTAGTATCTACTTTTTGAATATGATGTATTATTCAGACTTTTGGGATGGGTGTGCAATTTTTTTTTTGGATATTTAGGTGTTCATTGACAATCCTAAATTTTACTTCCCAAATCTTAGCTTAAATTAACATACTGAGATCCTAAATGAAAGGTGCAAGAATTGCTTCTAATGATAGGTGTACGGTTTGTTAGAAGTTTACGGATAATCATTAGCTCGTATGGGTATTAAAAAAGAAAATATCACGGTAATCATCTTTTCACGCTATTTTAACTAGATTAACGCTACCAAAATTCAAGGAAGGACGAGAATAATGGGTCCACTTGTGCGTTTGGTATTTTTTCGACTAAGTTTTCATTTTTGAACACACCGATCCTTCTTACGTTTGATGCAAGTTAAGGTACGTCAAACATAAGAGTTATATCTACGGTTAAACTGACATCGGTCGAATGATAAAAAAACCGAATGGTCACAAAAGAGTAAAGGTTACTTCCGACATAGGAAATGACACGTGGGGCATAGCTTTAAGTTTCTTTTTTCTAAGTATCCAAGACTTATATTCAAAACTTACTTCCAAACTCATCTCCATATTCCTTGTGTACACTGAACTAATGTTTGTTTTACTGTTGTCCGATAAGGTATCTTAACAATAACATTTTTGTAGCTACAATCTGGTTAATGTTGCACATTTTTCAATTTGATTAGATGTTGATACTGGTATGTCATATTTATTACACATGTTCTTATCATATGTTATAAAATGCAGTAAAATCACATGGCGTTGTAATTTGATTTGTCACATTGTACAGAATGTGGGAATTAAGAACAATCTTAATCTCTCCTTTTTGCAATAATAATGTACTAATAATGCAGACCCCAACACAATCAGCACAATGCAGAAAATCTTCATTTTCTGGCAGTATATGTAGCCACACAGAATGATATAGTTGGCATAAATAAAATAAGGCCCGGTCCTGCTAGTTATGGTCTATTTATATAATAAATACAACTGCTTTTTGGGTACAAATTTTCTTAGACATTATGGTCTTGAATTGAAATCTACTATACCAATTGTGAAGAAGGATACTAATCGCACTTGTAAAATACAGATGTTGATGTTTTTAATATGAAGGACGAGTTCCATTCATGATGAATATAATGAGAATTTATGAAGGAAAGTATAGTGCAATGGCATATTTTGACCTTGAGTGCGTTTACAAAGTACAAGTTATTGCCCTTGCGTAAGCATTTTAGTTGCAACTTTTTGATTTATTTGACAATATAAGTCAATAGTTATCAGATTATATATAAGATATTTGATATTCCTGCACTGGTATAAAAATGTCAAAATGGATAAGACATTCATTTGTTAATTTATCATTCACAAAAAACAAATTTGATTGTCATATTTTTTCTGGCGCAGATATGATATACTCTTGAAACTCTTTTAGAATTATTTCGGGGCATAGAAAGATATAAAGTACTGGAAGTCTGGAACTAATACACGGGTAAAAGGAGAAAAACTGAATTGCCATAATTTAAGCAATTGAGATGCGGAAGGAGATTCTAAGTTTGCCTTGAACAGGTAAAATTTATGTCTGTAAATCCTTTTCTTCTTCTTCTTTTGTTGGTTGAAATATTAAAGAAGAATTGGTAGAATTATAAAGAATTCAGTTTGCTTGAAGGTTCCTCTATGATGCCAACGGATACAACTTTCCAAGATTCCATCTAGTGTTAAAACAAAGTAGAAAACAGTTGACACAAAGCATAAATTGACAACCACCAACAAACCCTTTACATAAAGTATCATCATATGTTTTAGGAAATGCATATAACTAGTTGGGTAAACATAAGCTCATTTAATCTTTTCAGAAAACAAAAGTAATTAAACTAAAGTTGATGCTTTTTTTACTTTACAGTGTCCTTAAAAGGCAAACCCACAAGCACACCACCAAACAACAACAACTAATAAAAACCATTTAATTGACATCAAAGCATAATAACTTAACTATTGTTATATTATTTCCTAACAATTAAAGGGACATATATTTTACAAAGCACAACTACAACTACAACCACAAAGATTAAACTTCAGTAAATAATCAAGGATTGAGGTTTTGCGTATAGATGTAGTCAGTGTGAGCAATAAGAGTCCTCCTCATCAAGCATTCTTCCTCCCCAACCCCTTTGCAAGCTTCTTCAGTTTTTTCCATCTTATCCTTAAACTCCTGTAGGAAAAAAAAATTACATATGAAGCTGAAATATATACAAGTACCTATAATGAATAAACGTTGCAATAAAGGCTTTAGTTTTTCCTAATTAAAACGATATTTACCTTTTTATCCAATGGATATGGCCTTGTAGCTTGAGTTAGAGAGAACGAAAGTATCAAGGCAATGAACAGAAGTGTAATTGCCTTAGACATGCTTATTTTTTTTGCCATATATCCTTCTAGATTGGAACACGCAAAAGTTAGAAAATTGAATGTGTTTTGAGTAAAGAAATTGATGTTTAGAGGTGAGAGTGTGTGATTATATAGAAAGATGGCTATATATAGAGAGAGATTGTAAATGAACAAGGAGAATATGATTTGGAGTTATCCAAGATGCATTATTACGCTTTATAGCTTTTATTGGATTCTCCCTGGTGGCAATTAGGACCTGCTCTTTTCTTTTTTAAACTTAATACCCAGAAAAAACAATTCTCAATGTTTCACGAAACACAAGTTATTATTTTCAACGAAACAACATGTTATTATTTTCAACGAAAATATGTGGTGCAGACTACAAATATTTACAATGTAAATTGCATATTTTTATAAAGTAGTATTTGTAAACATAAATATCTGCAGGGGAGAGTGCAAATATATGTAGGTTGCGCATTTTCACAAAAAATAATGATAAATATTTGTTGTGAAACTTGTTTTGAAAAATGAGTGGAAGTCAATTTTGAAACTTAACAAGGGAGTTTGAGTGTGTTTGAAAAAAATTTCATTTCCTTATTCTGTTAGGTGTGGCTCGCATTGTATTAGAGTGAGTGCGTAGATTGGATTATGATTAGTCCCACATCGCAAGATATTCAAAAAGAGATCAGCATATATATGAGATTGGTAGCATGTAAAACAAGGGATTTCTTTTGTTACAAATAAATGTTGCCATGAAAATATATGTGCTCTAGGGGATGTAGGGATATCCAATCATGACGCTGGCATCAAATGAGCTTCGTTCAGTGGTCTTGCCTCTTCTACACCAAATGAAACAATTTCAACATGGTATCGGAGCCGATGGTTCGATGGGACCAATATGATGCAGCATTGACCTAAGTATGCTCCAATATGTGGTTTGAGTTCGGGATTCTCATTAAGGTGGAGTTATAAGTTAAAACGCGGTCTGCTCCAACCGTGGAAAAAAGAACTCTTTGTGAAACAGCTAGGCCAAACTGTTGGAGGTGGTAGCGACCTAATCTAAACTGCTGAAGGTGTTAGCGACCTTATCTAAGTGTTTGAGGACTCTGTATAACTTTAAGTTGAATTGAGAAAATGCTCGCCAATGTGGAGATCTGTTAGGTGTGGCTCGCATTGTATTAGAATGGTTGCGTAGATTGGATTATGATTAGTCCCACATCGCAAGATATTCAAAAAGAGATCAGCATATATATGGGATTGGTAGCATGTAACAACAAGGAATTCCTTTTGTTACAAATAAATGTTGCCATGAAAATATGTGCTCTAGGGGATGTAGGGATATCCAATCATGACGCTGGCACCAAATGAGTTTCGTTCAGTGGTCTTGCCTCTTCTACACTAAATGAAGCACGCGCATAGCGGAAGATGCGAGGGGGTGCCGAAACAATTTCAACATAGGCCTCATTTCATGGGTCCTAGAAGTGGTGCTTGTTATTATTGTAAGAAGATTTCAATTAATCTGCACCAACTCCAAAAAACGCAGCGGAATACTAAAGTGCTTCATTTAAATATGAAAATGAACTTCCTTCATTTAAATAGGCATGAAAATGAAGAATGCTTAGGGATGAAGAAAATTAATTTCCAGATTATGTTTGAAACCTTTCCGAATATCCATGATTTGATTTCTATGTAAATGAATAATGGTGATCTTGGTTTCCATAATTTTTCTTGCTTGAATCAATCTCCATCAGCAATCTTTTCTTTCTTCATATAACAAATTCTTTGACTAATTAATTGGCTAGCAATTAATTAGTTTCCTTTCTCTAAAAGATATCACATATATCCTTCCTCTTTATCTTTCTATATGTTGCCTAATTAATTGATTGACTGAATCAATTAATTATTTTCTTGTCTTCTTTGAAAAATATTTGAATCACATAAATTCAACATATTCTGTTTCCACTTTTTATTGTTAATTTTACTGTTTATCCTTGATACTTTTCAAAACACTGGTTTTTTTGTATTAGGATGCAATATTGTTTTTCAGAGCATTGAAAGTGTTGTTTATGTTTTATTTCATTGTTGCCAAGTGGGTCAAATATTAGTTATTTGATATAGGTCAAATGTTAAAAGCAGGGGAAGTGGTTGTTTGCCTGTTTGATACAATGCAAAATGGCTTTGTAGCTTTTATTTCAAATCTTAGTCTTAATGTCTGATGTATAAGCCAAAATTGTTTCATCAAACATTATGATGTACTAGAACTTTGTTATGTTCAATTTACCGAAACACTTATACAGTGCAGGCCATACATATGATCCGGCAGAATTTACTCAAATCTTGTTGGAATATATACCGTGTTCATTCGAAGTAGATCAGATATGAATGAAACCATGTCTTGATTCGATCATTCACAGCATTGTTCTAGATTAGATATTAAAATACCGAAATGGGTTTATAAATTAAGTTTAGTGGATGAAGTTTTATAATGAAAGGGCAAATGAACCATTTGTTTTGTATTCAATGGTTGCTTGCAAGTGATGGTAATGTGCATGTTCTCGGAATGAAGTTCAAATGTCAAAGAAAAAACAATACAGTTTAGTGTAATCTTAGTGACGTTTCCAAATCATCTTGATATTCAATATTTTACCAAACATACACAGTTGCATGTTTCAAAATATACAGTATTAGTTTGTTACAGTCAATCTTTACCGTAAGTGTATATCTTATTATATATCCTGAACACCTTGTGTTCCATGGCTTTGATTTTAGCAGAGTTCATTAGTTGCTTTAGGAGAGAAAACATAAACGCCGACAGAGTAAACCTACAACATGTGTATTTTAAAGGTCTACCAGAATATTATGGAGATTACATATAATATACAGTTGTTTTGAATCGTTGACATCAATATTTAATAAGAAGCTAAAATAATATACATATACAAAGTCTGACTTGGATTAACATTTAAGAAGATAGATCGGGTAGCCTACTATTGTTGATTGTTGAACCGATCCATGATAGCTGGTTTCATAGCCGTTGACCTGCTAGAGACATGTACATTTGTTTCACGAATCGGCCTTATCTTTGTTCTACACAACAACTGGAACTTCAAATTTGGTCTCTTTCTACCCTCGTCGTTTTAGCCATTTAATTTGACAAATGAAAGATTGGATTTTTTTTTTTTTTAATTAAGGCTATACACAAAATTCGATTGTGTTAAATCTATAGTTGGATAGGTGGAATCATGCAATCAACAAATTATGTTCAATTTTAAGAAATATATATTTTATTTATTGTGTTTGTTTAGTATTATATATGCCCAAGTTTCATGCTAAGAGAAGATGATTTGGAATATGAAAATAAATTTTAAGATTGAATTTGTCAATGACCAAAATTAGAATATTACAAGGAATATATGGCTGACGCAATCAATATATTTCGTTCTTCAGTATACGGCTAACACAAATTAGTCACTTGATCTTCTAAATGTATTTTGTTGTCGCAAAAGTAAATAAAATACATGAATTCAAAATTTTAGACTTCATTTAGAACAAAGAGAAGAGAAATTGGAATGTATAAAATAAATTTGAGGAACAAATTTGGCAATTACCAGAATTAAAATATTTAAAGGAATTTACAGCTGAGGGAATCAATATATTTCGTCTGTTCAATATATGGCTGACGCAATTGATATCCTAAATATATTACGTTGTGAAAAAAGGAAATAAAATTTCTAAATCCAAAATTTCATATATACAATTCAATGTCAAGGGATGCGATTCATGAAGATATAGAACAACATATAAATTATCATGCTTGCATATCCATTATTTGGACCTCCAACAATTATAACAATAATTACATATTCGATTTGATCGATGGACGAACATGCAAGCACATGTTTCATGCTTGTATGAGTAATAGCAATGAGGTTCCCTAATATCATGCTAAAAATAGCAAGGATTTCCAAAAGAAAATGTCATTCTTTTGATGAGATATAAAAAAAAATCGAATTCAAAGACAATATAAAAGGTGTTGGAGCTAGGCTAGCACGTAGTGGGTTAAATGAGTGAATTTCAAAAAAAAAATTTTGATCTTATTGGTCCTATAAAGTCTAAATTGATTTAAATCTAATCTATATAAATTTTAAATAAAATCATTGTTTTATTTAATTATGTATAATATAAATATTATGCATATGTGCATCATATACACATGTATGTGTACTTGCACGTACACGTACAACATATATAGTGTACATGGTTTAAAGTATATATATGTTTGTATCTAAGTGTTGGGATTTACATCGCAGCACACAAGTTAGCCCCTTCATACACATATTTGTTGTCGGTGATATAGTTTAATATAACATATAAATACATATATTTATATTAGGCAAGGATCGGCTACACCTCTTTTTTGCTACACCTCAAATCCCTTCGATATCGTCCACATGTTCCAAATTAAATAATAGAGTGAAGTGGAAAGAGAGATAAAATATATTATTTAATTCGGAACTTATGGCTGACACCGGAGGATTTGAGCTGTAACAAAAATGAGGTGTTGCCAATCTTTGACCATTTATATTTTGTGTGTGTACACACACAAACAAACAAACAAACACACACACATATTATAAAATTTGTTATTATATATAGACATATTCAAAAGTTCATTTATAATTTAATGTAAATTAATTTAAAAATTCAAATTTAAATCTTTTAAATATCAATTTCAAAACTATCTCTTGATTTAGATTTAAAAGTTAAATTCAAATTTAAATTTTACAAATAAATTACTATATCATACGTACGTACGTACGTACATACATACATACATACATATATATATATATAGACAAAAACACACACACACATATGAGAGAAAAAATCAAATTCGAAAATACTTATATAAAGCAAAATCATTTATAGATTTTAATGTTATTGTATTATAATGTGTGTGTGTGTAAGATAACAAAAATATCTTAACATTTATTTTCAACCATTCAAAAATTTTAAAAATTAATTAATTTATTTAAATCATATGGATTTAAAGTTAATTTTTTTATTAACTAAAAATCCAAATGTATTTTTTTTATTTCCATGCGAAAAATTATCCTATATTTTATGTAGTACATACATATTTAATTACATATGTATATGTGCATGTATGTATATATATTAACAATTTACTAATTGATATTTTAAAAATAATATCTATATATATTGAATTAAATAAAATATATACATGGATTTTTTTTATTCATTCGAAATGATATGTACATTTTTTTTAATTTACATTACCTTTAAAATTTAATTTTTTATTTAAATATCTTTTAAAATTGATACTTAATTCGAATTTTTATAATATATGGCTGAAAGCTTTATGATGAAATATATACAATTTTTTATCAGTCTCGTATACGTATAAATCAACAACAACTACACACGCTTGCATACTTATATATAACAATTTGTGGAATAAATCTAAACTATATAAGCATAACATCATAATGATTAGTACATAAATCATTGTAAAATAAGATTACCTTAATTATAGCCTTGTAGTAACATCTTGAATGCTAGATCGAACTATCTCCTATAATCTGATTCCAACTCTTCTAGGTATTGCTAATAATCAGAGAGATATATGCATCTTTCTTTAATTTGATTGGAATTTGTGTTTAATTTTGAAGATAATGAAGGAAGGGGTGATGAGATATTTGGACAAAGGTGTGCAAGGAAGGAAAGCCAAAGTTAAAAATATAAAAGGTGAAGGGCAATGGGCTTAAACAAGGGAAAATTGAGAAAGGAAAAAGTGGATCCAGATCCATCATTTTCTCCACCAATTCAAACCCAAAAATATCAACATATCCCATTGCTTCCCTCTATATTGATCGGCCAAATCATAGGCCCATATTGGTTTCCATTCCACTTCAAACCATATCAGATAATTCACATTTAAATCAAATTCAAATGTATATTAATACTGTATATCGATATCTATATACATAACTTTTATATACACACTATTTTTAATATTGATCAACAAAAATAAAATAAAATAAAATTTTATAATTAATATTTCACAAATATTAACTAATTTGATTAATTAATAATAATTATTATTAAATTAAATTAAATTAGGTGGTATTCACAGTATTCAACATTGCAGCTATGTGACTCTTAGTTGTAAATTCGATTAGGGATTAATATCAAACAATTCGAATATTAACGTTCACATGTCACAGTAGCTAGTGGTATGATAGTTTGACCGAATTTATCGCTTACACAATTTCGATAAAATCCAATTTTACTATATTAAGCGGTCCTCGGTAGTGACAACTATTTGCACTAATTCTCTTCGTTCAAACTATATCACATTAGGATTTATGGAATTTTTTAGTGGATAAAATTCTAGTATCGTCCATATTTAACTTGTGTAGTCCAAACACAAATGGTTTAATAATATATAACAATTATTATTAACCGAACAGCTCTGCCAAGGGACTTTGGCTTTGAGTTGACTTCAGTTAACCATGATACTACGTCATATAATTGAGAGATGAATTCTTTATTGAACAGTGTATCACTTCCAGTGCTTCAACACAAACCCAACTGTTATCGTTCTATGTTCGTCGTGTCACGATTTAACTATAATCAAAGTGCAATGTCTACATTGAAGTTCAACAATCTTCTCAAGTTAAGAGAACTGTGTAATATTGTCACATCGATATATTCTGTTTAATCTTAGTTATATTAACTAACATAAAACTATCGAGTAAGACATCCCATATTTATCCAATCACTATTAGTACGTAACCCATTGGTGCCCACAATAGCAATGAGTAATACACTACCGAATATTTGGAGAGCGTTACGTACTATAGTCTCAACGGATGTATTGATATCCCACCTCGATGCACATTGATGAGGAATATTTAAAATGATATATTTATTATATTGTGATATTTGCTTATGATTACATCACATTTTTATTATTATCATAAAATATAACATTTATGGATTTTCTATTAATATACTTAAATATAACAATTAATTAATATTACACATTATAACAAGTATATAATAGAAAGAAAAACACCTTTTATATCGAACGAGATTTTATTATAGAATTAATAATTTACAATAAATTACAAAATTACCATTAGGACATACACCTAACTCTATCAACCTCCCACTCGCACTTAAGGCCAATTATGAAATCTCAATTCCATCCTTTTGATTAACTTGACGAGAACTGATCGAGCTAGTCCCTTCGTGAATGGATCTGCTATGTTGTCCTTTGTATCTATTTTTTATGCCATAACTACTTTCTTCTCAACGGATTCTCTAATTAGGTGGAACTATCGAAGAACGTGTCATAATTTCTTGTGTGTTCTTAGCAACTTTATGATTTGCATCGTCGCATCGTTGTCACAAAACAATGCCGTTGGATTCTATATGTTTAGAATCACTTATAGTTCACTAAATAACTTGCACATCTAGACCGCTTCCTTGACTGCTTCATTGAGGGCAATGTACTCAGCGTTTGTAACAACCTGTAATTATCGATTAATTAAATTAATTAGTTAAAAGGCCAAAATAAGCTAAATAAAAAGAAAGGGGTGATGAATTAATGAAAAAGAGTATGAGGGTCCAAGCCCAAATTATTATGGACATTAAGTACTCTTTCCATTCATTCATTTTCATTCTACTAAGAAAAGAATAGAAATAAAATAGAAGCTTGAGAGGAACATTAACGATGATAGCCTAAAGAGAGCAAATAATGAGAAGATAAGGAGATACAAGAGGGATTAAGAAGACTAAAGCAACATATTTCAAAGATCTAAGTAAGTAATACTAAACCTGTGCAGTTAATGCCTCGCTATTACCCCGCTATAACTCTGCTATATCTCATAGCGGATTCCTACTGCTACGATTTTTCCATATAGCCTCAAATATAGTCTTTCCGCTTTAAGCCCCGCTATTTCCGCTATATCCCGTTATTCTCGCTATATTCCGCTATTTCCTCTATATCTTCTTTAAATGAAATGAATTGAAAAATGACATTTATACATTATAAAAATTATAAAAATAATTTATGTAATTGAATTTTTAATATATTTTCAGAACTGAAAATACTCTAATATTCTACTAAATTCAATTATGTTATATAGTAGTTTTACATTTATTTATAGTATATTCGCACATGTTTTTATTTAAAATTATTTATGTATTAATTATAATTCAATTGAATGTTAATTTTTCATTTAACTACCATTTATATATTTGTAAAAACATTAAGTACGAGTTTTATATGCTATTTTAGAGTCACCCGCTATATCCCGCTATATCCTCGATGTATCCCCGCTATGACTTTTTGCACCTCCGCCGCATTGAATCTGCTGAGTGCTTCAACTACATAATACTAAACCTATTTTACCATTTTCAATTATTTAGTTTCGGTATGGTTTTGTATACTTTCATATATGATGAAGTTTTATATAGATTTCCATTAACAAGTAAAATGTTGAATTAATGTCTTGGGAAAAGTAGATGAGCATGGGATGATTAGATGTATTTCCTTACTCTAATGATATCTAAATGCTACGAAAGTTTTAAATGATATTCTAACCATGATTTTAGAAATGAGTTTTTGGTTTGAGAGGTTTCCTGTGTCAGAATAATCTGTTATGAATTATTGAAGGAGAATACCAAGGAAACAAATAAGGAAAATACCTATAAAAATCTAAATAAAGGATAAAGTATATTAAGACAATTATCCATGAATTTTCTGGGAGTTAGTAAGGATTTCTAGGAAGAAAATAAGCTAATGCAAAGTGGGTACTGCACGGAGGAAAAAGAAAACTACGCGGTCGCTTATAATTTATAATTATACGGTGAAACAAGTTTTAGATAAATAAGAAACCAAATCCATATCAAATGCCGAACATAAAAATAAAGCCATTGTCAATAACAGAAAGTGAAATCGTGATGTATTAGGTAGCAACACATGTAAAGACATTGTCAGATATGTCAGACTTTATCTATAATGGAGTTGTGGCGACGGTCTAACGCTTCATAAGAGAACCGTGCATAGGGGACAGGGTAGTGGTTTGCTAAGGGGAACCAGGGACATTTTGCGGAAAGTAGATATGCACTACAACATGTAAAAGACATGTTGCACTGTAAAAATATAAACTTGGAAGAGACCGAACCACGCAGCCATATGTAAAAGACATATTACGCTGTAATTTAGAAGCATTCACTTAATAAGTAAAGAGTGTACTATGTTAATAGGTTGGGGCATGGTGGTACCGCGCCAAGGAAAGGTGTTAATATGACCTAATATAAGACAATTAGGTAGAACATGGGGAGATGCCAGGGCTAGTAAGGAAAAGAACTCATGTGCGAGAGATGGGATGGAAATGGCTATTGATGCTGGGTGGGGACACTCACTCGAATGCATACCTTAGGAAGGTGAGGAGAGGCATTCAATTTTCAAGATACTATGAGGGTCCAACATCCACTTTGCTTTGCTCATCCACATGAACGTTTGGTTAGTTAACACCAAAGTCTGATTGGCCTTGAGCGACACTGATTGGCCATGGCTGTTGGATAGAGGAAAAAAGAATGGCGGCTAGGGTTTTATTTGGTTAGGGTTTGCAAATGAAAACATTTTGGGTCCTTTTATAGAAAAATTTTCAAAACACTATTCACACGTTAAATTTTCGAATTTCAAGCGATTCGTGCCGCCTGCGTTCTATTACTAAGTACCCTTATTCCGAACACAATGGAACTAGTCTCGAGACCTAGTTCGATCATATACGGAAGATAGGTTTTCAAACCCAGTTATATTATATTAATTCCTAAAATTAATTTATATGCGTCTCAAATTCGTACGACTACACGATACATCCAATTGCCATGAAATTCGATGGCATATAATAACTCACTATTACGGATCCAATGAAACCAATTTCGTTGAAATCCGAGACAGTGCCCTGGGAGGCTATTTTCACATGTTAATCAAAACGATTATTATAAAAACCAAATAAATCATTTTTAAACCTAAATTTAAAAGTTTACTATTCCATTCTTATTTATACTAAATTTAAATAAGATTTTGAATTCA
This sequence comes from Allium fistulosum, assembly GCA_030737815.1. Classification (NCBI taxonomy): domain Eukaryota; kingdom Viridiplantae; phylum Streptophyta; class Magnoliopsida; order Asparagales; family Amaryllidaceae; genus Allium; species Allium fistulosum. The sequence goes on along the minus strand of CM060902.1, from coordinate 366,339,449 downwards.
TTTTCATTAACATCAAATCCTAGATTCAGTTACTTAAATATTCCAATCATTTAAATTCACTATTTAATGTTTTTAATCAATCGCCATTCATATATTCAAATAGACCCTTTTATTCGAAATTTAAGCCTTTAGGCTTATAAAATTAATACTCAATATTTAAGATTAATTAAAAAAATTAAAATCAAATGCCTAAAATTCTGGGTCGTTACAATATGCTTTGGAGCTATTTTAGGAATAGATTGGTTAGAGCATTACTATGGTAAAATATACTACGTTGAAAGAATAACAACTTTGAGTCATCCAGACTGAAATGAGAGAGTATTTGTAGTTTCGAAGGAGTCTAGAACTGAGCGCAAAGGTGTTTTGTTTGCTTTATCTTTCGAGAAGGAAGAACTAGGAGCAGTGCATGTGGTGTAGGAGTTCGCCGATGTGTTCGAATTGATTTCGAGGTTGCCACCCTTAGGGCAACATAGTTTTGTATAGAGTTGTTACCAGGAACCGAACCATTTAGTCGACCCCTTAGTGGAATGCCTTCGAAGGAGATGAAGGAGTTGAAGAAGCAATTGGTAGAGTTAGAAGGTAAGAGTTTTATAAGGCTAAGCTGCCCACCTTGGGGAGCAGTGGCAGTATTTGTAACGACCCATATTTTACTTATCGGAGGTTCGTAAAATATTATTTTTAAATTTATATGAGGTCGTATGGCTCTATAACTTTGGGAAGTGCCTACTAGTGATATTTCCTCTAATTAGAATTTTTCGAACGATTTTACCTCTGAGAAACTTGTGTGGGCTATAACTTTTGGTAAAAGTCAAATTAGAACTTCTATTGGAAAGATATGATGGCCTCCCTTTCCGTATCGTGGTCATAATAGTGATTTGTACTTTCTGGCTATGAGATATGACTGTTTGAAGATTGACAGTTTTGGAGCAGCTTAGTGGATAATTAGTGAGTTTGGGAATGGGCCCATTAACCCGTTTCAGGTTTTACACCTATATTGGCTAAAATAGACATCCTCAAATCATTTCTACTATTTTCCAAATAGGTCTAAGCCTTCATTAACCCATTCTACACCAAAAACCTCTTTTCTCCTCCAAATCAAGTCTAAATCATAGATTAAAGATTGACTAGATAGGGGATTCGCTAGAGACCTTCAAATCTACATTTTTGGGGAAGAAAATCTTAAGGCATGACTATTGATTTTTGGATTTGTGTGCAAAACTTAGATTTTGGAGGTTTTGGTGAGTGATTTATCACTTCACCCTTACTATATATGTAGCTATATGTTTTGACATGTTTTAAACTCATTTTTAAAGTCAAAATCATGTTTTGGGACTGTTTTAAAGTGAAACCTGAAGTAAAAATGAATTTAAAATGTTTTAAGGGGTTCTAATCGTGTTAATTTGATGAATGGTTGTCTTGATGTGTGTTAGGATATGTTATATGTTTTGATGTTTGAATGTTGTTTGATGCATGTATTGTGTTCGCTTATATACTTGTATGGTTGAAAACGCTCATTAGAGCGACTTAGAATTAGGAACCGTAAAACCGGGCTTTGACGGATTGACTTGGGGTTGTTAAGAGTCGTATCGTTGCATATGAAATGCACAAGGTTCGAAGAACGGGGCGTAGCTGTGAAATCAGTGTGAAATTGGGAATTAGTAATAATATAGCGTTTTAGTTTGGTGGAGCTTGGTCCGTATAGGATAGTTCGATGGAGCATAGTCTGGTATGGGTTGGCTCGGTGGTTGGCTTCAGGAAGAGGAAGTATTGGTTCGGATCCTAGTTGGTTCGATAATGGAGGACTGGACATTAATTACTATCCGGTAGGTGCTTGGCTCGGTAAAGGAGAACAAGGCGGGAAATCATGTTTGGTAGCTAGTTGGATCGGCAATGGAGTACCAGACATAAAATCCTATCCGAAAGTTACTTTGTTCGGTGGGGGGTACCGGATAGGAAATCCCGTTCGATAGTTATCTATGGTCGGTGGCTGGACATGAATTGTTGTTCGGCAACTTTGGTTCGATGGTAGGAGAAAGGCCATATAGAGTATGAAATTAGGTCTTAGGCACCGCCTTCAGGCTTGACAGGAAGAGGGCTTCAGGGTAAGACATGGGCCACTTGGTAGTTTTCAGAAGTAGGCTTGGGGAAGGGCGGATGACTCCAGGATGACTCGGCGTGACCTTGGATCTCGCATGGTGATAAGTGAAGCAATGGCGTAACGCTTTGATAAGACAATGTCGATGACGACAACTTCAGGACCTTGGTGTAATGGCCTTACGACGTACGATGGGTGTCTAGAGGCATTTCAAAGATCACGACTTAACGATGGGAGTCATTACAGTGATCCACAAGGGCAAGTTCAATGATTGAGGCTTACGAGTAGAATTTGCGACTATGTTCTACTGTAGAGATAGCCGGGATGGAATAATGATTGATTTCCATTACGGAGAAGCGTGCAAAGGGATCATTGATAACTCGGAGGTTCTAGTGTGCTCATAAAGAAGGTGTATGTGGGAACACCCACCTAGGTTTGTGATTATGTCCAGATCTTGCAATAGTAGGTTACCTTAGGCTTTTGCGATTGTGAGCCTAGTTCCTAGCCTTTTGGAGTGGCATGGATTCGAGCACCAAAAAAGTTAGGATTTCGATTAAGTCCCTGCTCTGCAATTGTGCTATATGATTTATCATATATCCAACACACACGAGTGACAGTGAGTTTGGTTTGGTGGATGCTATGTTTGCCATGGTTGTTTGTCACTCTAGGGTGTCGCACGATGTGGTTATTATCGGCTGTATACCTAGATACTGACACTGTAATTCGATTGTAGTACACTTATATAGAGGTGATAGTAAATTAGCATATATTGATTGTTATGTGCTAACTCTTTGGATGCAGTGATAGGTCTGGTATGGTTCTTCATACCCTATGCCCCTATTTACTATATACGATTTTTATAGTAATTTAAGATGATGTATCACTCATACCAGACTGTTGTCTGATCCGAGGTTTTATGGTTTGCTTCCTATTATCTTGGGTAATCTTAAATGAGTAGATTATGGACAATAGGTTTGGATAGCGCATGGAGCTGTACGAAGTACGAGCATGATGTTGTGCTTTCATAAATCTATATTTCGAGCTTGCTATTGTTTATATTATGCTGTGCAGTACTATGGAGCTATACCGGTACCTGTATTATCTTAAAGATGATTATAGAGCTTATTATGGAGATTTGGTGTGTATAAAATCTAATATTTTGGGTTTTGTATAATTTATGAACCTATGGCAATCTGATGTTCTTATTTATGGTTCATTTGATTATATCACTATCTCTTTTATTTTACATCTATGTTATTATATTATATTTTGTCTCCACACCGTGAGATGTTTTATAGGTTCTTTGCTTGGATTTTTGTTACTTTACATCCTTAGCTACTGTCCTGTATCGGCCGGGTACCTTCAGAGCACATTATATAGGTATATTGGGTACCAAAGCTGTATGGTGATTGTCATAGTATTTATGAAGATGTCCGATGGGTTATTAAGACTATGTATAGACTATCAAAAGCTGAATGAAAGGATGGTGAAGAATACATATCCTTTCCCAAGAATTGATGGCCATTTTGATCAGTTGAATGGTGCAAGGGTATTTTCATAGCAAGATTTAGCTTTAGGGATCCATTAACTGAGAGTTGTGGAGGAAAGCAATCCTCTGACTATGTTCAGAACGAGGTACGGCTCGTATGAGTGCTGGTAATGCCCTATGACCGACTAACGCACCGTCACTCTTGGTTGATTTGATGAATAGAGTTTTCCAAGACCAGCTTGATAAATATGTGTTGGTGTTTATAGATAACATCTTAGTGTACTCTAAAAACGAGGAAGAATACACAGTTCACCTAAGACTTGTGCTGGAAACGTTGAGACATTATAAGTTAAAGGCAAAAAAATTTAAATGTCATTTTCGGAGAAAAGAAGTGAAATTCCTAGGTCATGTGGTTTTGGAAGAAGGGTTAGCGGTAGATCCTTCAAAGGCTGACACAGTAAATGGAAGGAAGAGACCTGAGACTGTGATTGAGATGCAGAGTCTCTTAGGCTTAGCTACCTACTACCTAGATTCATTAAAGACTTTGCTCGTATAGTTATGCAATTACGAAACTGACTCGGAAGAATGAGAAGTTTGTTTTTGCAAGAATGTGAAACATCATTTCAGGAGTTTAAACTTCGTTTGAGGAACGCCCCTGTGTTAGTGATACCTGGAGGGAATGATGATATGACTGTGTATACTGACGCATCAGGTTCAAGGTTAGGGGCAGTATGATGTAGAAGGATAGGATAATTGCATATGCATCTGGACGATTGCAACCCTATAAAGTTCAATATCCAACTCATGATTTGGAGTTAGCGGCCATTGTATTCGCATTGAAGATCTGGAGACATTATATTTTAGGAGAAAGATTTAAGTTGTTTACCGACCACAAGTCCTTAAGATACTTGTTCTCTCAAAAGGAACCGAACATGAGGCAACATCGTGGTTAGAGTTTCTAGCACCTTATGATTTTGGGATAGAGTATATCCAGAAAAGGGCAATAAATTAGCTGATGCCTTAAGCTGAAAATAGTAAAAGTGTGTTTTGGCTATGATAGAAGAATGGACCATCTTGGAAACATTATCTGCGTGTAATGTTCGGTTTCAACCTAGTGCAGGTTCGAGTAAAACTTCTATAATGCTATCATGCCTAGAAGTAAGGCCTGCGCTGATAGAAAGGATTGCTGAACTGTAGAACAGAGACAAGTTCTGCACCGACATAATAAGGAGCTTAGACACAAAAATATAAGCAGTGGAGCTGAAGGGTTTAGTGTTGATGGAGAAGGCAGATTATGGAAGAATGGTAGGTTAAATGTTCCGAATGTAGGACGACTAGTTAAGGAAGTGTTGGATGAATGTCATCGTTCAAAGTTCATCATTCACCCTAAAGGTGCTAAGATGTATCGAGATATGAAAAGAAGATTCTTCTGGAAAGGGATGAAGAAAGATGTGGAAGACTATGTGAGAAGATGTCTTACATGTCAACATGTGAGGGTAGAACATCAGAAGCCTAGTAGGCTCCTGCAACCTTTGGAGATTCCAGTTTGGAAATGGAATTCAGCGTTTAAGGACTTTGTGGACGGGTTAACAAGGTCAAGGACAGGGAATGGAAACATATGAGTCATAGTTTATAGATTGACTAAGTGTGCCTATTTCGTTCCAGTGAAGGCCATGAGAACTGCACCGAGGTTAGCAGAGATATATAATGAGATTGCATGGGGTGCCTAGCACTATTATTAGTGACCAAGATTCATTGTTCGCCAATGATTTTTGACATAGTTTGCAGAAGGTATTGGGTACAGAGTTGCGTATGAGTACTACGTACCATTCACAGATAAATGGGTATACCGAGAGGGTCAATAGAGTCCTGGAAGACCTGCTGAGAGCTTGCATTTTAGACTTCGATGGATATTGGGAGGATTATTTACATTTGGTAGAGTTTTCATACAATAACAACTACCAGAGTAGTATTAGGATGACCCCATTTGAAGCATTGTATGGAAGATTGTGTAAGTCGCTCGGATGTTGGTTGGAGATGGGGGATGGGGTTGTGTTAGCCCCAGATGTGGTTAAGGATGCTACCGAGAAAGTAGATCCACTCTAAACTAGGATGAAGGTACCACAATCTAGGCAAAAGAGTTACGCCGACAAAAGAAGGAATGGAGTTCGCAGTAGACGATTAGGTGTTCATGAAGGTTTCTCCGATAAGAGACGTGATGCGATTTGGGAAGGCTAGGAAGTTAGCACCTAGATATGTAGCACCATTTTCAATCATAGAAAGGACTGGAAAAGTGGCGTATATGGTAGTACTGCCTAGTGTTTTTGTAGGGATTCATAATGTGTTTTACGTATCACATCTACAGAAATGCATTATAGATCCAGACGTAGTAATTAATCCGAAGGCAATAGAAGGCCTGGTCATAGAGCCGAATATGACCGACGTACGCACATTGATCCAGGTAGTAGACCGAGATGAGAAGAGGCTTCGAAACAAGGTGATAAAGCTAATACGTGTCCAGGGGAGCGTAGATCGAGAAGATTGCACGTGGGGAACATAGAATGAGGTTAAGGGCTCTATCCAAAATTGTTCGTTTCAGATTAGCGTAAGAGCTAGGTGTTGAATTAGATTGCTATAAATCATATAATATATATATATATATGAATTGAGAATTCATTGGTTTATGCTTAAGAGTAAGAATGGGGTATATTGGAAATCATTACCGCATCTTAATTGAATTTCGAGGGAGAAACTCCTTTAAGGGGGAAGGTTGTAACAACTAATAATTATTGACTAATTTAAGCAATTAGTTAAAAGGAAAAGGTAAGTTGGATAAGAAGAAAGGGGTAATGAATTAATGAAAAAGAGTATGAAGTCCCAAGCCCAAATTATTGTGAGGCAATAAGCATTACTCTTTCCATTTATTCATTTTCATTCTATTGAGAAAAGACTAAAAATAAAATCTTGAGAGGAACATTAATGGTGATAGCTTATAGAGAGCAAATAAAGGGAAGATAAGGAAACATAAGCTAAAGAGGGATTAAGAATCTAAAGCAAGATATTTCAAAGATCTTAGTGAGTAATGCTAAAGCTATTTTACCGTTACCAATTATTTGGTTTCGGTATGATTTTGTATACATTTGTATACGATGGAGTTTCATATAGATTTTCATTAATAAGTAAAATGTTTAATGAATATTTGGGAAAATAGTTGAACATGGGATATTTAGATGTATTTTCCTACTTTAATGATTTCTATATGCTACGAAAGTTTTATATGATATTCTAACCATGATTTTAGAAATGGGTATTTGGTTTGAGAGGTTTCCTATGTCAGAATAATTTGTTTTGAATTATCGAAGGAGAATACCTAGGAAATTATTAAGGAAAATACCTACAAAAATCTAAATAAAGACAAAAGTATATTAAAACAGTTGTCCATGAATTTTTTGGGATTTTAGTATGGTTTTCTAGGAAGAAAATAAGCTAAAATATGGTAAAGTACTGAGTTAAGGAAAAAGAGAACTGCGTGGTCACTTGTAATTTATAATTATGTGATGAAACAAGTGTTAGATAAATAGTGAACCAGATCCATATCAAATGCCGAAAGGAAAAATAAAGGATACTGTTAATAACAGAAAGTGATATCGTGACGTTTTAGGTAGCGACACGTGCAAAGACGTCAGTTGTGTCAGACTTTGTCTAGGGTAGAGTTGAGGCGGCGACCTAACGATTCATAAGAGAACTACGCATATAGGGACAAGGTGGGGGGTTTTCCAAGGGGATCCAGGGACCTTTAGATGAAAGTAGAATTTGCGCTAACATGTAGAAGAGATGCTGCGGCGCATAATATAAACTTGTAAGACATTGAACTGCTTCGCCATATGTAAAAGACATATTGCGCCACAATTTAAAAGCATTCGCTTATTAAGCATATACTGTACTGCACTAATAGGTTGGGGCAGGGTGGTACCACGCAAAGGAAAGGTGTGAATGAAACGTAATATAAGACAATTAGGCAAAGCTCGTGGAGATCCCAAGGCTAGTAAGGGAAAGAACTCCTTCACTAAAGATAGGGTGGTGTAACAACCATGGTTTTTGAATGACTTTAATAAAATAAGTAATGACTTAAATTGGAGACTTAAATGAGAAATTGAATTTTCATGTGTTGAAATATGGAGAAAATTAGAATTTTGTTTAATAAAGAGAAGATAAATTCGTTAAAAATGAGAATTCTAAAAATAGTTAATGTAAGGAATTGGGATTTTATTTCATTTCTTTTCAAATTAATAAGAAATTGAGATTTTTGTCGTTCTTTTGGGAAAAGATAATAGAGCTTAACTAAGATGATAACTTGTAGGCTTTTATAAAATGAAATTAAGATGAATTTAATATTTAAAATATAAGGATGATTGAATTATAATGAATAGAAATATTAATTAGACTTAATCTCTTATTCTAAAAATATTGACCAAATTTGCTAAGAAATAGAAATAGTAAATTTAAGTGTTTCTTTAATTAAAAATGTAATTGGGTTGTTGGTTTTTGGGCATTAATTAGTAAATTATCATGGTCCATTTAGAGTAATAAATTAAGTGTGTTGGTAAGGGCACCCAATTTCCCTCTTTCTAATACCATCGGAAAAAATAATAAACATAATGAAATTTGTATTCTTTCTAATACCAAAGTCATTTCACACGGTAATCGACTATCGTGTAAAATCATTTTGCATGGCGAACAACCGCCGACCAACACCATTTTCTACGGCCATCAACCATCGAAATATTGTTGTTCGGTGGTCGATCGCCGTAGAAAATGGTATTAATCGGCGGTTGTTCACCATGCAAAAAAGAGTCGAAAAAATGTCTTTGATAGCCCTTAAAATTACAAAGAGCATAGTATAAAATTTTATGGTATTTTTTAGCAATGGTATTAGGAAGATGAAAATTAGATGCCTTTAGCAATACACTAAATTAAAACAGGAATGGTTTATTTTCTAGTTGGGTTGTAATTTAAAACCCAAAGCCCAAAATATTTTATCCTAAGACGAAATCCTTCTTAGACAAATATTGTACGTTCTTTCATTCTTACAATAATGAAGAAAACAAAATTACTAAAACTTTTCCCTTTTTGAAAGTCTAGAAAACAAGTCTCCTATTTCTCCAAATTATGTCAAACAAAATGTCATAAATTTATAAATTCAAACTCTAGCTTCTCTTCAACCATCTCCGCCCTAAAAATCTATAAAGAGAGTTTTAGTCATTATTGGAAGTCTGAGTTAGTTGAATAGCAATGTGGAAAGGTGAAAATATGAAGTTGAAAACGCTAGGCAGGAGGAAAATCATAACTAATTCTAGAAAATCTAAAAAATATAAAATTTTGGTATGTTGTTCATAACTCATATATACACCTTTAGCTAAAATTTCATAGGAAAATATTTAGATTCTTTGTGTTAAATCCCCACAACATTGAGGATGAAATTCGGGATTGTTTTAGTTAATTTGGCTTGAGATTGATGCATGCAATTTTCAGCTTTTATGATGTTTAAGGTGAGTTATTCTCACATCTTGTTCTATTGAAAATACAAGCTGAAGTGGTTTGATTATATGTGAAATTTTGGATGAACTATGGTGGTTTCACTGTTAATTTGCATTTATTATAAACAAAGGTAATAAACTATCAAATCTTCTTACTGTAATTCTCAGTTTTCTACCTATGTTCAATGTCTTGATAGTATGGTGAATTATCAAGTGCTTGCTTCTGTAATTTAGTGTTGCAATTATAAGTTTAAAATGTTGAAATACAAAGAATTCATGTCGGAATTGCTAATAGTCGATGGTGATGGAAAGAAGTGCCTAGAATGCACGTTCCAAGCATCCCACTAGTTGACCGGTCAATATTTGGAGTGCGTGCTTTAGGTACTTCTCCCTTACTCTGTTTCTTGTTGCTTTGCCTGTTTGGTTGATACTTTTAGTTATTGATTGCTACATCCTCCTTGCTCCATTTTCTTGAATTTGATTTCCTGTTTTGATGATTTCATATGCCATGGATTTACATTCTATGGAAGTATTTTTGTACCTACTTTATTTACTAAATATACAAACTGTTTTTAGAAAAACTCTCCAAAGAAACTAATTTCAAACATATCATTTCCAAATCATATTATAAAATTGATTTAGCTTCAAACTACTTTTAAAAATAAGTATTTAAACTAAATAAATAAAATTATACTTTTCATTTTAGTACTAGATAAGTATTTTCAAAAGGTTTCAAAGAAATATTTTTTTAATATAAAACTATAACTTCACTTGAATGGGGAATCTAATTAAACTTTAGTAAAACAAGTGGTATGGAACATTTATGTTATTTTGTTGGTTAATTCTTAGACTCATTCGATTGAATATTTTTAATAAAGTAAGATTCACAATTATTTAGTGAATATTTAAGTTTCACCCAGTGGTTTGAGACATTAGGCGAAACTCATTTGGTTATTAAATAAGAATATGTTACACTTTCCAGTTAGGCGTAGCCTCATGCTCATCTCCAGTTAGGCATAACCTTTGGGTTCGTCTCCAGTTAGGCGTAGAATTCATGCTTGACTCTAGTTTTGCGTAACCGTCGGGTTTGTATCCAGTTAGGCATAGCCTTCATGCTCTTCTCCAGTTACGCGTAACCTTCATGTTCATCTCCAGTTAGGCATAGCCTCGTGCTTGTCTCTAGTTAGGCATAACCTTCGTGTTAGTCTCCGGTTAGGCATAGCCTCATGCTCGTCTCTAGTTTGATGCCTTTTTGTGTTTTACTTATTGAAACCTTATGTTTTGATTAATATTGTGTGAATCACCATATTTCTTTGTTTGCATATGAAAGGCACAAATTGAGCTTTATGACATAGCGATTTTCTAATAATAATTCCATTTTCTTTATTTATGTGAAGACCCAAATTATTGAGATAAAAATAATTTTATAAAAATCAGTTAATGGAAAATATTCAAAGAATAAAATAAATTGAAAATAAATATCAAGAATGAGTGAAATAAATAAGGAAGAGGATAGTTGTTTTCAATAAATAATAATAAGAAGAAAATAACTAAGTATGAATGAGTTTTATATTCACATATCTTATATATATATTGTATATAAGTAGTCAGAAGAGTATAGAGTGATAAAATAAACTCTTATGATGATTAAAATATATGAAGCCAGATTAGTATTATATAGGTATAAATACATTTTATAATCAAGAGAAAACAAATGGCTTGAAACATTAGCAAGGAATTAATTGATAAAAAGATATATATGTGAACATTTCAGTTTTTTCTTAAGAAAATAAATAATGTAGATAAGTCACATGAAAATAGTGTGTAGGTGAAACATGCAAATGGCATGTACACAGAAAAAGAAGAAAAGCAACTGAAATACCCGAAATGGAATCAAAAAGAAAATGGCATATTTAGCCATAAAAACATATACAAAATTCTCTTATTTGTGTGGGGATAAAATGGGTTTTTCACTCCACTAAAACCCTAGCTAAATGTTTTAAAAATCAAAGGATAAGTAGCAGTTTATTTTTGGAAAACAGAAAGATATTTTAGAAAATAAAAAGAAGAGCAAACTCACACTGTTTTCAAGTTAGAGCATTCTCGGGGAAAGAAGAAGGAAGGTGAGTGATTAATCATCTTATGAGATTTAAGGCATTAAAACCCAAGTTAAGGGCAACCATATTACTTATATAAAACCATATCATGTTTTTGTTTAATTTTATTCTCTGAATAAATAAATGTTGATCATGGTTGGTGTTTTGGCTGAGTCTTTGGTTGGTGCTTTGATATGTTTTGATTGTTTTGATTAATGCTTTGAAAAGACAAACACCCTGATCATAGAAATGGCTTATGTAACTTATAATCCAGTTTTTATATGGGAATGAGTTAAACATTTTTACTGAGAAATAGGGTACTAATGAAGAATGAAGTAGGCAGTGTGAATAAGGGGATTCATGCTTATGTCTAGTTCATTTTAAAAATGATATGAACAATGCAATATTATATATATATATGTGCTGATTTGTTCAAATCACAAGTTAATATGTTTTTATGGGTTTTTCTCAAAAACCTTACCCTATGTTCACAGTAAAATAAATGTAATGTTTTATATGACTTCACCAGATTTATGTAGGAAATGGGAAAATTTATGAAAATAAAGATATGCAAGCTTTAAAAAATATGATTGAATAAAAATGACCTTAAAATGGGATGTGGTGTTTTGCATGAATGCTTTGTATGACTGGCTGAAATCCCTGAGTGAGTTTAATACTCTTTGATTTATGAAAGGAAGAAAAGAATATAAAGCATTTCCAAGAATTAATAAAATTCTCCTGAAAGAAAATGAGAATGGTCTCTAGATTATAAAGCTAATCTAGGAGTAGTGCCTTGATCTATTCATCATTAGGTGGATGATGGGTATGTGCATGACTTGTTTAAGTCCCGTAGGCCTTTGTGTAAAGGGTTAACAGAATTGAGCCCCTTTGCAATGCACACATGGTGTTCAATGGCAAGAGTTAAGACCAAATAAATGGGGATTGAGAAATTGAGCTATGGAATTAAGGGAATCAATCCATAGGAGTATATGTACATATAACTGAATTGTGTTGATGAATGAATACTTGTGTGCATGTATGTTAGTATGAGCTTATATGTATATATATACTCAGATTTTAGTATGAATCTAAATAAGTATTAAACATATGAATCTCTGCACAGAGTTTAGTAATTACAAGTTATTTATAAACTATGATTTCACTCACACCAGAATATATTTTCTGACCCTATTTGTTGCCTTTGCAATCTTTGGGGTGTCTCATTTTCATTGAGGCAGTTCAAAGTGTTGCTGCAGGGAAGGATGCTTGAGTAGCTTTCTTGTATGGATGTTTGAAGAACTTGCTGGTTTTAAAATGTTTAGAGAAGTAGAAGTTTAATTGTAATAAATAATCTAGGCAAACTCTCTTATGTCTTGTGTATTTCCAGGATTGATACTTGCTTTGTTTTCTTGAAAAGAACATGTAAAAGGAAAAAAAAACTTAAGTATTATATGTGCTTGTGAGTTGTAGATTCAAGTAGCAGACTCTGGAAATAACCCAGAGGATTATAATGAAGGAGAACATGCCATATAATCTGATATGTTGATATATTCTCCTTGGCATGTTTGTTATATTTCAGTTATAAAGTTTAATTTGTTTCTGAATAAATATGTGCCAAAATATTGAGTGAATGGGTTGAACATGGTCTTGGCTAACCAGTAAGGCTTGTACATGTCTTGTAATTGATACAAGTACATGAAAAAGCTTGAAGCCACAGTCTTCAGATTCCTGAAGCAAACAAGACCATAGTGTAAGCTAATTCGAAATGCAACTAAATCCTATGATATGTCTAGAACAAGAGTAGGATTATGATACCATAAAACCTGAAAATCATAAGTATATAAAGATTTAGGAATTGGAAATGGGTAAAATCTGGAACTGACTTCAATATGAAACTGAAGTAGCAAGTGAGAAATAGGGATAAACAATATAGACTCAAACAAGAATGTAGAGTAATTTTGTTAAGTGTTTAAAAATCCAGAACATCACACTCTATATGCTTTTAGCCAGAAATATTCAAAGATCTTTCTAAAATCATATTCAACACTATTTCCAATCTAAATATCAAAAATCTGTATGACCTTTAGATTAGTTTACAACTCTATCACTCACATGATCATAACATGCTTCATGAACCTGGATATGTGCATTTTGCTTGACCTGAATTGCTTGTGCATGTTTGTGCATGTTTTGTGCATGTCTATGTTTGAATCCTAAATCTGGGCTAGACTAACCAGTGACCCATAGATCAAACCAAGTTTTAATATGTTTTATTATTCTAAAACAACATGCATGAATTTTTGAATCCCAAAGATCTAATTCATGGGTTATAAATCCATAAATTAATCAATCTGGTTTATAGAATAATCTGGAAAATGAAGAAGAGAATAATAGGTGCTAATACTTGAAAATGTATTAGTTAATCCTGAGTCATTTTAAGGTAGTAACCCTTGAATCATGTATTAGTCAGTCTTGAGTCAAATAAAAGATTAAAGTGTAGAAATAGCTATGTGACACAAAACCTTTCAATTAGGGAAAATGTTGTGTGATTAAATTTCTTTGCTACTTAACACTCTGATAGGCAAAGAAACATTTATATATCTTCACATATATAAATGATATGACCTGATTAAAATACTAATATTTTTATATTAGTAAATTCTGGATCTTGGGAAATTAATTAAAAGAAATGAAAGAGGCAAGAAAAGAAGTGGTCCCTTGTTTAAAAAAAAACTCAACTAAAAATCATAAAAATATAGTAGAAGAAAAGTGGGTCACTTCAATTTATGGCTTATTTTTAGATTATGACCATATCATTTTGGTTTTTCAATTATGGCTATGTTTGATGTAATGTAATTAAATAGGCCATAATCATAATTCTCTGTAATTCACATATCTTATTTTGTTACCATCTCACTAATTTGAATTAGAACTAGACAGACCCGTTTATTATTTTTATAATACTTGGGTCAGTTAAAGATATTTCAAGCATTACAACCCGTTGATTTTAAAATTTGGCTTAGCATGGAGATAGTTATATATATGAAAACTATATCTTTTGTTTTAGACTTTGGGTTGTATATGTTCTTTTGTTGAGTTAGTGATTCATGGTATATATATTTTATTGGGATGAAACTAGTACTCTATCATGTATATTATGTGTATCTAGTGTGACCACCTTTTGTAGACTCACCATGTATTTGTATAAATATACTCACTTATAGTTGTGCAATATATGTGTTCTGTTGTACTCTATGATACCATGATCATTGAATTATATATTGTTCTGAATTTAATAAGCCAGCATGATATTGCCTTGTTCCTAGATTGTACACGTCGAAATTGATTTAAGTGAATTTTTTTACACATAAATAGACGTGTTGATGATCGTCCAAAGTAATGTTCACATATGGTCGCTCCAAACCAGCTTTATTCTCCACATTAGCAGACGATATGACAGTATAATATCCTTTGTTTATATGGATATAGAGGTCAGGCGTTACAGCGTGGTAGCTGTCTTTAGAATGATATACAATATTTAAGACACAAATCTTGGCCTAAATTGACTTAGAGTCCCGTCCCTTGGGGTGTTGGATATAGATTAAGAATTTATTTCCTAATCTGGATAGGTATATAGATGATTATTATGGAATAATCATCGGCAGTATTTGTAAGATTTTATATCACTATATAAATTATATTATGGATTGTGTAAGTTAGACCTTAGATTGCTTAGGATTGAACTGTCTAATCCCTTAGTGATCGATGTTGCACAATGGAAGCGGATGGAATGCTTTCTACTGAGCACATTAACTAGCTTGTTCTTATATGTAAATGATTGATTGCAAGTTCGATGTATGGTTGCTTGTAAATTATTAATGTAACAACCCGTAATTTCGCTACTTCGAAAATGAGAGATTTTGCTTATTTTAAATTTAAAAGGGTTTAAAAGCTTAAATAAATAAATTATATATAATAAATAATAATAGAGGAATTATTTATTCTTATAACCACTAATTAAAAAGTATAGATTTGGATTTTATCACAAATCAGCAAAAGTTAAGTTTTGTTAAAAATAAATAAATGCTTAAATAAATAGGTTTAAATATTTATTTGAAAAGATAAATCTTATTAAAAATATCTAATAAAGATAATAAAAGTATATTAAAAGATTTAAAAGTATATTAATAATCGTTTTACAAATATATCCAAATTTTATCGTATTTTGTCAATTTTACATACACTGTAAAAATAGAGATTTTGATATTATTTAAATATGATTTTAAAATACGAATAGACATGTTTTAATTTATTTAAAATAATTAAAAAGTTCGTTTTTAAGTTTGGTTTACTTTAATATATAGTTTAACAAAAACGTCAATTTTTGACTGTAAAATTTGTCAACAGAAACACCGTTTTCAACCAAAACAAGTTCTCGCTACATTGTTGCAACATAATACATTCCCTAACATACATATATGCATATGTACATCGTTACAAACTATAAAGCACATATACAATTAGCATATAAGACAAAAGTTTATATTATGAAACTTTATATAAAAAAATAAAAGTAACATGATTTGACATAAACCTATAAACAAATCTATACTAAACATCATCATTATACAAAGGACTAACCTATCTCCTTACCATTAATGCTTAAGTCATAACACTTATGGAAAAGGAGCACAAAGGGATTTTATGCATTTTCTAATTTATGAAAACGGTACAACATCATTACTACTTCAAATCCAAGGATCTTATCTCATTAATGACAAGCCTTTTCATGCATGGAAAATAACCAAAAGTATATTTAAACATTTTAGAAATTTATAAAAAAGAGGCATAATCATTTCATTAAGTACAAACTTAAATCCTATCATCATTTCACCATTAATGCACTTCATATCATACTTAAACAAAAGTCAAAAGTTAGCCAAATGCATTTAAGTCATTTTCCATCCAAAACTCAAGTATAAATAAGCACCTCTACTCCTTCATTTTTTGCACACTTCATTCTTTACCTTTCTCTTCACTTTCTCCATCTTTTTCACCTCCATTTCCATGGCATCCAACTTCTCTTCCACTTCCATAACTTCCATCACCTTAACCAAGCTCTTACACACCCAAACCCCACTTCTACAACCCATACACGCCTTCACACCCCTCTACACGCATCCAAACACATGCACCCACCTCCTCCAGACCACACACACCCCTACCCACCTCTCTACCCGCGGCCACACCACCTACCCGCCTCCTCCAAGCCTCCCACACAACCAAACCCGAGCCACCCTAAAGCCTACCCTCCTCCACAAAAGCCGTACCACACTCCAAAATACCCACGACCTAAATAAAAAAAAAGAGTGAGAGAGAGGAAAACGAAAGCGGTTAGGAAGGAAAATAAATTAAGGCGAGAATTCGAGACGTTCGAGAAGGAGCATGCTAGTTCAGATAAAAGTTAAACAGAGTGAAAACGAAGGTGAGAAAATTCTCACCGCTTTTAAAAGATCGTATTTTGATTTTGTTATAATAATCATCTTATTACATTTGAAAGTATACACCCTTTTGAATTATTGTTATGGATGTTTGGATATGTTTGTGTTATGTTTGAATAGTTGCAAGTGTTTATGGTTGTGATTATTTATCATATTAATTTGTATATGGACCATAATTATGTTAGTGATAAATGTTAAACTTGGTTATGCTCATTTTGATTATGTATTCCCTTTATTAAATAAGACCCTAATTTGATGATATGATTTACTTTGGAAAAATAAGTCTCTTTTTAAGTGGAATGGAAATTAAGTTAAAATAAAAGAGAATCTGAAATGAGAAGTGAAATTGGATTTGAAATAGAAAGTTAAATTGAAATTGAGATGAATAGTGAAATCAAAATCGATTTTGAAAATTGAAAGTGAGATTAAGGTTGAAATTTAAATTAGGATTGGGATTAGATTGAAAATCTAAGTTTTAATTGAGTTTAATTTGAAGTTAGAATTAAAATTGAATTGAAATTGGAATTTAAAATTTAATATTAAAATAATAGGAATAAAATAATATTATAATATGGAAATATTGAAAATACATTTTAATTACTTTAAAAAGTGAAAAAAATGATTTAAAATGATTTGTAATGATTTTATAAGTAATTAAGTTTAATTTGAATAGATTATTTCAAGTATTGAAAAATAAGTTAAAACTAGGCGCGTCGCGCAATGGAAGTTCGCGATTTCGCACCGAAAAGTTCAAATGAGTGTGTAAAGTGGAATATAGCTCGGAATTCTTCGAGATAAGAAAATTTCGGACTATTATATCCATATCTTCTAAACGAAGAAAGAAAATCAAAGTTTCATTAAGTAGATTTTGAAATATGTCCAAATCAATTTTCTAGAAAAATCGCGCTGGTGAAGTTAAGTGACCATAACGGGAAATCTGTTTAACGAACGTTTTTAATTATGAGAAAATATGGAATAAATTTGATAAATCTATTTAAATAGTTTAGAAGATACTTGAAGTGGAAAATATGAATTTTCAAATGTTAAAAAGTTGTTTAAATCAAATAAGCTTATATAACACTTGTCGCGGCACTTTTATGCTGCGAATTCTATAACTTTTGAAAAATGAGTTTAAACGTAACGATTTTTCCTAAAATCTATTATGAATGTTTTTAAAAGAAAAATTAAGCGTTTAAAAGATAATTTGGAATCTTTATAATCAATTCCCAGAATAAAGCTAATAACTGAGTATGTAGAAACGATTAGTACATTTGTCCCGCCTGTGAGATCTGGGAAGATAAAACAAGGTGTTTAACTAAGGTTAGAGATGGAGCAACCAGTGCCCTGAACTTACCTGGCCTCTGTTTTCTCTTCTTAGAAGAGGGGTGGAACATATCAAAAGGAAAGCCCGGATGCTCTAAAAAGATTATATTAAGTTTTCCAAAAAATTTAAGAAGATTAGTATTACCCAAAATTTAAGGAATCTCCAAAATAAATAAACTACAACTTGGATTGCATAGAGATAATCTTCTTATATTTGGTGTTAAAATCCAAAGAGGGAACTCGTCCTATTCGTGGAATTTAAAAGGTGATCTCAAATGTTACCCGGCTACTTGGCCCGGCTACAAAGCGACAGTTGCAGAAGTTATAGTTAGCACTAGACAAGATTCTGGCCAAGAAGAGACTGGAGATATAAGGGTTTGATGCAATTGATATGGTTCGGCATGTATGCACGGCTCGGTGAAAGCAAGTTGCTTGCTTTGGGCCGACATACCTTGTTCTTGGGCTTACGTAGGGAGTCCAGCCTATCTTCGTCTATAAATAGATGGGCAGTGGCACAGTTGAAGGGACCTTTTTCGAGAACACGGAGGAGACTCTGCCGCTTTCAAGACTCATTCTTTTTAGTTAAAACTTGTATTCAAGTTATTCGTGTACGGACTGTATCGACATTAAACTACTTGTGAAAGCAATAAAGATCAAAACTCAAAGTGGATGTAGGCAATTACCCCGAACCACTATAAATATGGTGTTCTTATTCTCTGTAGTTAATTTAGCTTGCATCCCTCTGTTTTAATTTATCTTCTTCATTAATCTCTCTACACAAAACTCTCTTTGGGTGTTAGTGACCAATTTTGGTGCTAACATTTTGGTGCTTTCACTGAGAATTGAATTTTCAGCTTGATTGGATCTCATCGTCTACTAGTGTATTTCCCTATTCGCGAGATAGATCCAGTTGTTTACACCAAACATCCTATTCTACTCTGATTTGAAAGAAATCTAAAGGAAGTTGATAGCCATAGTCAGAGAAACTAAGTCTACTGCCCCTGTTTTTGGAAGATTTGATTATGCTAAGTTTCTTGTTCAGAGTTAAGCAAGTGCTTATGATCATGTGAAAGGGTTGGATTCACTGATGTATGCAAGATTTGGAGATTGGATGTTGAGGTTTGCACTCAAGTTGAATGAAGGCCGACCCCCACCCCTCTGAAGGCAATTCAGCCAATCTCTCATATGGCCGAACCCTCACCAAGGCAAGCACACATATACCAATCGCTCCAAAATCTCTATATGCCGAACGACCCAGTGTATGCCGAGCGGGACTATGCCGAGCGACCCAGTGTATGCCGAGCGAGAGTATGCCGAACGACCCAGTGTATGCCGAGCGGGACTATGCCGAGCGACCCAGTGTATGCCGAGCGGGACTATGCCGAGCGACCCAGTGTATGCCGAGCGGGAGTACACCGAGCGACCCAGTGTATGCCGAGCGGGAGTACACCGAGCGACCCAGTGCATGCCGAGCGGGAGTATGCCGAATGACCCAGTGTAAGCCAAGCGAAAGTATGCCGAGCGACCCAGTGTATGCCGAGCGGGAGTATGCCGAACGACCCAGTGTATGCCGAGCGGGAGTATGCCGAGCGACCCAGTGTATGCCGAGCGGGAGTATGCCGAGCGACCCAGTGTATGCCGAGCGGGAGTATGCCGAACGACCTAGTGTATGCCGAGCGGGACTATGCCGACCGACCCAGTGTATGCCGAGCGACCTAGTGTATGCCGAGCGACCCAGTGTATGCTGAGTGGGAGTATGCCGATCGACTCATGCACTGTATACCGGTCTCTCCCTCAAAAAACAATCTTACCGGTCCCCATAAAAAAAAATTCGGGTACGACCCAAATTTCCGAACCCTAGCCGCAGCGCAGTGCCTCCGGATAGTGAATTCAAAACTCAACTTAATAAAGGAACATTCTATCCACTCCCCCGACATCCCATGATCGACCAGGGCATAGAGGATCTAGCGGCAGCTTATGAACGGCATCAAGGGAACAGACAAGCAACCGCTATTCAAACGGTACTCCCAAAGGTTGGAGAACATAGATGAAATGACTCTAGAAAACTCCAAGATGACTCCAAGCACCATTCTTTGCTGACCCAGCACTTCGAATTTAGTGATTCCAAGCAAACCAATGTTTGGCTCTAAGCAATTTATTCCAAATACTAACAAGGATATCATACTGATCGCGTTTAAGGAGAGTCGACCTCCAGATATATTTTGGCAGCTAGTTAGCTGAAGAGCCTCCTACGACTATGGATCGTTTCTTTTACAAAACGAATCAGAACCAAAGTGAGGAGGAGTGGACCAGACTAGGAAAAATAACAATGTAGGCCCGTCGGCTAAGGACACTGATTCTAGTAGACAAAAACCGATCTCAAAATTCGACTCATATGCTCTTTGGTAGATTCAATCGATAGCCTCTACTTGGAAGCTCACGACTCAGAGTGGTACTGAAAACCAACCTCGATAGAGTCCACCAAAGTCCAAAGAAAATCAGGGGAATGTTGTATATTCCAAGATGCACACTGATCCTAACACTGGCGATTACAAACACCTCCGAGGTGTGATCGAAAAGCTTTTTCGGAAAGGAAAGCTTCAATAGTACGTGCAACCCTTCTAGAAAGGCGAGCCAGGAACTGCGGATGCCCATCAATAAAGAACTCTAATTAATAATTGAACCGTTGGTAGTCGACATCCCGCTAGAAGGGGCTAGGGGCAAAGTTGAAAAGCACACAATGCTGCTCCACTTATCAACGAGATTTATACCAATCTTCTTTGGATTATTTCAATTTCAATTTCAATTGTGCTTTAAATTATGACCGACTTAAACTAAACTTCTTCCAAAATGATGCAGGTGACCAAGTACTCAGAGTTGGCCGCCAACCAATCCACGCAAACCTTAATCAGATTTGTGGAGTTTCATCAAGACGAGCATGATTTGATCGCTCATCATAAACCATGTGCCTTTGATTTGGGGCCAAGGACTAGAGATTGAAAAGCTCATCACGGTCAGAGCCCAACACAAAGCCAACATGACCGACCATCCATTCATCGACCTCCACATTTTCCTTGGAGACCTAAACAAGGCTTGGAATGAATGTGGCCCGATCATCCAATCCTCGGGTCATAAAGTAAAGTTCGATAAAATACATATGCCTCTCATGGAGCTCAGTGATGCTGGGATCTAACTAGAGCGGACATGATTTGATCATCTACACATCAAATCCTACCCTGAACATAAAAGGTGGTTTGAAAGCCCGACTTGAAGTAGCTGTGATAGACTGCCTACTCATTAACCATCGCTCTCAATACATGGATGCGACTGCATCGTGAAACATATGCAACTTACTTTGTCTACCCAGTAATCCATCATCCTCGTTTTCTGGAAAGAGATACGAAGCAAATTGTGCGAGACTTGATTATCCAACCCCAGCATGGATGTGATCCAACCATCTGCCATATACCTCCTCCCTTGACTTGATTGGAAGAGCTATAATCACCAAGCGGACGAGAATCGACAGTCCATTTTTAAAGTTTCATCCTTGATGCTGGGGGCAGAGTCCCATTCCATGAGCAAACGTGGTTTGATCGTTCATTCGACAACATTAGCCTCGATACGGTAAATGAAATACAAATCAAACGGGTGGAAATACAACTGCTCTCCATAAAAATCTCTAAGTCCCTGAAGCGGACTAGAGTACTCTGAGTCCCCAGAGCGCGGACTAGAGTATAAACGACTTAAGAAAAATCTCTAAGTCCCTGAAGCGGACTAGAGTACTCTCAGTCCCCAGAGCGCGGACTAGAGTATAAACGACTTGAGAAAAATCTCTAAGTCCCTGAAGCGGACTAGAGTACTCTGAGTCTCCAGAGCGTGGACTAGAGTATAAACAACTTCAGAAAAATCTCTATGTACCTGAAGCGGACTAGAGTACTCTGAGTCCCCAAAGCACGGACTAGAGTATAAACGACTTCAGAAAAATCTCTAAGTCCCTGAAGCGGACTAGGGTACACTGAGTCCCCAGAGCGCGGACTAGAGTATAAACGACTTGAGAAAAATCTCTATGTCTCTGAAGCGGACTAGAGTACTCTGAGTTCCCACAGCGCGGACTAGAGTATAAGCGACTTCAAAAAAATCTCTATGTCCCTGAAGCGGACTAGAGTACTCTGAGTCCCCAGAGCGCGGACTAGAGTATAAATGATTTGAGAAAAATCTCTAAGTTCCTGAAGCGGACTAGAGTACTCTGAGTCCCCGGAGTGCGAACTAGAGTATAAATGACTTGATGAAAATCTCTATGTCCCAAACTGTGGACTAGAGCATAAACCATTCGACAAATCTCTAAGTCCCTAGAGCGTAGACCAACGCATGAACACAAATTGGGCGCAAGTCGACCGAGGGAAGAATAACTCTAAGTCACTAGAATGCAGAGTGGCGTATAAACACCGATAAATAGATGAGTGGATTCCGACCATTCTCTATTCCGCAAACTTCGGCCGAAAATCGACAGGAGGAATATTAACTCGCTAAGGATGGAGTTCGACCATTCGAATTATGGTTTGGCCAAATCAATGCTGGGGGCAGGAGTACAAATCAGTGAAAGCTAAATACGATAGCTCATTATAGCTCTAGCTTGGAGTTCTTTACAACTCAAGGCAACGGCTGCAAGGAGGCCTCAATACAGAACCAATCGAAATGACACCTAAAGCTATGGGCGACCGACTATATCATACCTCAAATCGAGGGTCAATATCGATCCGCACCAAGCACATACGAATGTGACCCGAATGTCCCTTGAAAAACTATGACCACCAGAGTGTGGAAAGGAGAGTAAACCACGAGGACTTGGTTATTAATTCTTCAGCACCCTCCTTCGATCCGTCAGGAGGAATATGAAACTGGATGAGCATAACCTGACTGCACTTGAGCCAACTTTACCCCAAGATCTGGCTGCAGAACATGAACCAAAGTGGACGTAGCTGACCGTCCAGTACCTAACTTACGCCCATAAACTGACGAGGCACCGAAGTATTCCCCTTGGGATGAAAAACCATTATACAATCTAGGATAGGCAAGACTCAACCTCCCATCAACTGACCTAATCCCACGATTCAAGGGGAAAGAGAGTAAAGTTAAAGTGAGCATGGCTGGCCTTCCTACTTATCGGTATATGCCCCGGACTTGGGGGCACAAGCGAGAAGGAGGATGAATATGAACCGATTATTCACCGATCGACTCTATGTCTTTGGAGTTTAGGTGGGAGTATAAACGTAGCTAGGACGAGACTCAACCGTCCACACAGTACATTTATCAACCCGAGATTGGGACCAAAAGCATGATCATCCAAAGACTGGCTACGATAGCTCAATATTGAAACTTATATATAGTGTTTACAACTATTCAAGGCTACGACCGGAAGGATGCCTAGCGATAGAATCATTAAATCGATGCCTAAGCTCATTGGCAACTGACTATCGACCCGAAGGACGGATAAAAGGTTATGAATGCGTTCAATGGAAAGAGCGTTACTCGAATATACAAGCAACTCTAAACTTAAAGCAAGATCCAACTATGAAGCTTCACGTAACTCGAGGCTGACCCCTACTCGACATTTTCTTCAACGTGCTTCTAAGCCTGATCTTCGGCCATTTTCACATAATCTATCAGAGCATTCAGAGTCCTTTACTATCAGACTTAATAACTTATGACAAGACTCTAGGATTCGACCAGAGTAACCATCAACATTGACCATCCCAACCATATTTCACTTTGAATGTTACGTAAAATAGTTATATCTGAACTCAAAGAATCCGAGATTGCACCTGCTAAGCTGACAATCAACATTACAGCCAGCCATGGCGACCCTTTCTGGGTGCTGAATATCGGACCACAGCTCAGTGCAATGATGGTAAAAGAATTAGTTGGATTTCTCAGAATAAATGATGATATGTTCCCTTGGACCCATTCTGGCATGCAGTTGTGATTTCACCGACTATCGCGAGCCATGCGTTGAATATCGACCCGAAGCTACAAAAGCTAGCATCATACAACGACCTGAGACGTCTGAAAGACTACTTAAATAGAATATCGAACTAAGCCAATTCGATATCACTGATTTCCCTCGAAGGGCTATCCAAGGTTGGAAATTAGTAGACCTCATATCTGAATTCACTACATCAGATGAATACTCGAAGAGTAGTGGAGAACCAACCAACGGATGGAAAATGTACACGGATGAAGCATCCAGTGATCAGTGTTATTGGCACATGAGTCGTGTTAATGACTCCTGAGGAAAGATTGATCTACTACGTCCTAAAACTCGGTTCTCGTGTAACAAACAACGATGCTTAGTATGAAGCCTCGACCGCCAGCCTCAAATTTGCTAAAGAACTTGGAGTGGAAACTTTACATATCTTTTGTGATTCCTAATTGGTAGCCTGTAAAGTTAGGAAGTTAATCTTGCCAGGGGGTATTGTCTTGCTCCTTATCTCGGCCAGTTCCAAGAGCTACTAGCCAACTTCACATATTACATCATTACACACATCCTCATTGAACGAAATGAAAAGAGTCAAGTCACTGGCCATGTTGGCCAGTTTCAGGGACACGCAACAGACATACTTTATTTCGGTTGAAATACTTAATATTCCAATTATTGACGGATGGAGATCGATTAGATCTTGGAGACAGAGCCAGAAAAGGGGTCACGGTCGACTCCTATCAAAGACTATCTACAATGAGGAGTTCTTACTGAACGGAGGAATGGAAAATGACAGATCCTCCTCAAAGCTTCACTCCAAATCATCCAAGAAGAAGTCATGTGTAGAAAGGAGTTTATCCATTCCTATGCCTCGATGTATCATCCATGATGAAATCAAACAAGTCTTCAGAGATGTTCATGAAGAAAAATGTAGCGATCACACCAAAGGGCAAACCCTGACAAAGAAAATACTCCGTTATGGGTATTACTGGCCAACTGTCAATCGAGATGCAAATGATCATGCTAGACAATGTGACGAGTGCAAGATGTTTGCAAAAATTTCGAGAGCCCCGCTGATGGAAATTACTCAAATGGCTAATCCATAGCCATTTGGCACTTAGAGGCATTGACATCGTCATCTTCTTGCCAATCTTAAAGGTGGTGCGAAATACATCATCGTAGCGGTTGAATACTTCACCAAATGGGCAGATGCTGACCTTTTAACCAATACCAAGACTTAGAAAATAATCAACTTCACTGTCCAGTACGTCATCTGTCATTATGACCTTCCACAAACCGTTATAACCGATCATGAAGCTCAATTCAACAACGCTAAATTTGAAAACTTCTACCGTCGGCATCATTTTGAAAAGAGATTTGCGGTATTTGCTCGCCCTCAAGCAAATGGACAAGTTGAAGCTGTGAACAAAATCATAAAGTCTATTCTGAAGAGAGGTTTTGAAAAGGCTATAGGTAAATAGGTGAATGAGCTCCCAATAGCTTTATAGGATTGCAGAACTACCCGAGAGTTCGCGACTGGCCATACTCCATTCGCCCTACTTACGGCTCCGAGGCCATCATCTACATAGAACTTGAAGTCCCCTCTCATCGACTGGCTAATTACAACCAATATTTCAATATATATATATATATATATATATATATATATATATATATATAAACAAGGAATTACAATAGAATTCGAATTAAACTAGAAGGAATTGGTGATGACTCACAAACATATAAAACATATCTGGGAGCCAATGGCAAGAACCTGTACCTGAACATGCACGTGTATATTCAAAAAAAAATCGACTTTTTGAAATCAACAGAAATTGAATTTTCACTTAAGGTTATTAAGAAAAGACTGGATTAGATAGCCGAAACCTACTAGTCCTGTAGAATCGGATACAGATGACCACTGAGGAACTACAATCCTAAATTTATACTATTAGGAATCGACCAAGCGTCATGGTGATCGAAGAAGGATACGACACTTTGTGAGGATAAAATTGAAGGATAATGACTATTCAGGAAACATGATTGATTTCTTTCTGGAGACTCTAACTTGCTTTGATTCAAAGCACGTCATGAATGTAACAAGACGTACTTTGGGGGGCAAATGTTACCCGACTACTTGGCCCGGCTACAAAGCGACAGTTGCAGAAGTTATAGTTAGCACTAGATAAGATTCTGGCCAAGAAGAGACTGGAGATATAAGGGTTTGATGCAATCGATATGGTTCTGCATGTATGCACGGCTCGGTGAACGCAAGTTGCTTGCTTTGGGCCGACGTACCTTGTTCTTGGGCTTACGTAGGGAGTCCAGCCTATCTTCGTCTATAAATAGATAGGCAGTGGCACAATTGAAGGGACCTTTTTCGAGAACACAGGGGAGACTCTGCCACTTTCAAGACTCACTCTTTTCAGTTAAAACTTGTATTCAAGTTATTAGTGTACGGATTGTATCTGCATTCAACTACTTGTGAAAGCAATAAAGAGAAAAACTCAAAGTGGATGTAGGCAGTTACGCCGAACCACTATAAATCTGGTGTTCTTATTCTCTGTAGTTAATTTAGCTTGCATCCCTCTGTTTTAATTTATCTTCTTCATTAATCTCTCTACACAAAACTCTCTTTGGGTGTTAGTGACAAATTTTGGTGCTAACAACCAATATTCCTCCCATAGCACTTGTTGAATCTAGAAATTAATATTGAGTAAAATTAGAATGATTTCTATGATCCTATTTACTCAATAATGTTTGCTAAGATTTATTTTAGGGTTTACAGTAAACGATGTCTTAAATAACATTATTTTGACCCGCCTAAAAGGTTAAGGAATTTGGATCGAGTGTTAAGTGAGGAAATTTGAAATATTATCCAAAGCAAAAGAATGAATTAACTTAGAATTACTCTAAGACAAAAGGAAGAGATTTTGAAATCATCCGAAAAGAATTAAAGTGAAAAGAGACTTAACAAATCATGTATACTCATATTTATTTTTCATCGATAATTGGATTTCGAAGGAACGGGGTATCGGATTTGCATGATTATGTTCAACATGATAGGAGGTTCTCGCTTTATGAACAGTGACAAAGCTTAGACTCTTACCCCTACATGTCCCTAGTGTGAAAGGGTTGGTTGATAATCGAGAGGCTTGCCGTAAAAGCATATTAGAGGTACCACTTGTGGTCACCTCCATGTCGAAAAGTAGGAGTACCCCCATATTGAAAAGCAGAAGGGTAGCGAGATGGTTGAAAAGCCTACTGGGGCGGATAGGGAATTGCCCGTTCGTCACATTTGTTATCAGAGCTTTTGGTTGAGCGAACACTGAAACCTGATAGAGGTATGTCTCATCGAAGATAGGGTTAGTAATATCCTAGGATGAGTAACTCATTAGAGATAGGGTAAGTGACACCCTAGAATGAGTTTAGAGTATTATATATATGAGCGCTTATTTGTTAATTTTATAAAATGGTTTTGTTTTAAAAGATGGTAAATGAAATAATTTTACCTTGGGTTTATATTTTAAATATTAAAGGGGGTATTATTATTTAGTGTTAGGAATTAAGGATTGGTTGTAATTTGGCATAGTAAAAGTAAAATATGAATATTTTGTGATTAGAATTGCACGATTTGACTATAAGATACTCCATATAGAATCAATTAGTTGAAAACTAGAATTTAGAAATTTAGTCATATACCCCTAGACATTTGGCTAGAAATAATGATTTAATGATCATCAAAATTGATGGATTTAAAAGCCAAGCACAAATATCTTGTGAAGTAAAATTCATGATTTTACTTAAGATATTTGATGATAATATTGAACCTAGAAGTTGTAATTAGAGAATGTAAAAAGAAAATGCACACTTAGAAGAAAAAAATTCTTATCAAAGATAAGCTTGAATTGAGACTTTCGGCAAATATAATATAAAAGGGTAAGTTCTACAACTTATAAAGGAGATAAGATAATTTGAAATTTAGACACTTTGATTAGGTTAGAATCAAAGTGAAATTTAGGATAAGAGATATAAGAAATATCATCCTAATATAAAACTTTGAATTAGTGATACATTTAGGGTAACATTTGTAATTCAAAATGAAGTAAGATTAGAAGTGGATAGTTTTGAATAATATGGTTTGTAGGGTAATTGTTGGATGAATAAGGTTAATAACAAATACCATGTGAATTAAGTTTCCAAATTTGACTATAAGGTATTTGATGGATTTAAGGTTAAGAAATTTGATTAGAAAATGGATAGGTAAATAAGTTAAGTAGATAATCATAGAATTAGTAAGAAAATGATGAACACTTAGTAAAGTTGTCTTATTAATATATGGATAAAATAAATAATATTAGCTTAATTAAGACCATAGATAAATAAAGCTAAGGATTAAGTTTTATAACTTATTAATTTGAGATAATAGTAGAATTCAACATTAGTTAAACACCCTAATTGAATTAATAACGGTTTGAAGTTTGGGGATATGTATATATACTCTTAGGAAGTAAAGGTATATTATACAAGTTTAAGTCATATTAGTATGCTTAAATAATAATGGATTTAGTAAAAAGTAAATGGTTGTGAAATAAACTTGGATTAATAGAATTTTAAAGAAATACATTAGATAAAAATGAATGTGAATAAATACACAAGTAATATGTAGATCATTTCGGCACATAAATTTTTGATCTAAGATTTGAGTACAGAACTTTGAGGTGTTTACACCAGTCCAAGAAAGGATTTATCACTCGATTCTTGATGGTGAACATTGATGGGGATTTGTGATTACATACTCGAGTTTTCTATCATAGTTGAGAGCTATGCAAGGAAAACAAGGGTTTGTGATCAGAAAGTCTGATCAAAGTCCGCACTAGAAAATCGGGGGATCGATACTAGTTCGAAAGTAAAGTTGTGGATTCGAATAATAGATCGAACCAAATATCACATATAGTATGATGTTTTGGGTCTATCTACATAGTAGTTTGATATTAAGCACTAAGATATAAGGGTTATACTTATGTTTTGATCTGTGTGTATGTCTATATATATACACACACACACACACACACACAGAGCTCAGGTATAATACATGCTCAAGTCAGGGGATGGGTTATGTGGATGTATTCATTTATATTGATATAGTATCAATGTGGTTGTTTTTGGATGTATAGTCTTGTTTGGTTGTTGTATATATTATCTTAAGTGTGCAGTACGCACTAGGATGGGTAGGATAGAAGTCTGATTTGATGTATGTATATATAACCTTAAGTACGTGATATGTACTCAGGTTAGTGTGGGGAATCTCTGTATGTATGTTTGGTATCATTTGTTTTAGTGTTGTTATGGTATCAACCTTCTTTTTATATATGTATTTTCTTTCTATCATCAATATAAATCAGTCAAAATGTTTGAGGATATGAGTATGAGATAGATTCATTTATCTAACTTTCATTTCGAGGACGAAATGCTTTTAAGTAGGGGAGAATGTAACGACCCATAATTTCGCTACTTCGAAAATGAGAGATTTTGTTTATTTTAAATTTAAAAGGGCTTAAAAGCTTATATAAATAAATTATATATAATAAATAATAATAGAGGAATTATTTATTCTAATAACTACTAATTAAAAAGTATAGATTAAGATTTTATCACAAATCAGCAAAAGTTAAGTTTTGTTAAAAATTAATAAATGCTTCAAATAAATAGGTTTAAATATTTATTTAAAAAGTTAAATCTTATTAAAAACATCTAATAAAAGTATATTAAAAGATTTAAAAGTAAATTAATAATCGTTTTACAAAAATATCCAAATTTTATCGCATTTTGTTAGTTTTACATACACTATAAAAATATAGATTTCGATATTATTTATATATGATTTTAAAATATGAATAGATATTTTTTTTATTTAAAAGAAGTAAAAAGTTAATTTTTAAGTTTGGTTTATTTTAATATATAGTTTAACAAAAACGTCATATTTTGACTGTAAAATTTGTCAACAAAAACACCGTTTTCAACCAAAATAAGTTGTTACTACTTTGTTGCAACATAATACATTTCCTAACATACATATATGCATATGTACACCTTTACAAACTGTAAAACACATATATATTTAATATATAAGACAAAAATTTATATTGGAAAAGCTTATATAAAAAAAATAAAAGTAACATGATTTGACATAAACCTATAAACAAATCTATACTAAACATTATCATTATACAAAGAACTAACCTATCTCCTTACCATTAATGCTTAAGTCATATGACTTATGGAAAAGGAGCAAAAAAAGATTTTATGCATTTTCTAATTTATGAAAAAGGTACAACATCATTACTACTTCAAATCCAAGGATCTTATCTCATTAATTCCAAGTCTTTTCATGCAGGGAAAATAAGCAAAAGTATATTTAAACATTTTACAAATTTATAAAAAAGAGGCATAATCATTTCATTAAGTACAAACTTACATCCTACCATCATTTCACCATTAGTGCACTTCATATCATGCTTAAACAAAAGTCAATAAGTAGCCAAGGGGATTTAATTCATTTGCCATCCAAAACTCAAGTATAAATAAGCACATCCACTCCTTTATTTTTTGTCATACTTTATTCTTTACCTTTCTCTTCACTTTCTCCATCTTCTTCACTTCCATTTCCATGGCATCCATCACCTTAACTAAGCTCCTAAACACCCAAACCTCACTACTACAACCCATACACGCCTCCACACCCCCTCTACATGCATCCAAACACATGCACCTACCTCCTCCAAGCCACACACGCCCCTACCCACCTCTCTACCCTCGGCTACACCACCTACACGCCTCCTCCAAGCCTCGCACAGAACCAAACCCGAGCCACCCTAAAGCCTACCCACCTCCACAAAAGCCGTACCCCACTCCACACCCCACGGCCAAAGCACCTACCCACCTCCACAAAAGCCATACCCCACTCCAAAATACCCACGACCTAAATAAAAAAAAGAAAAAGAAAAGAAAAAAAAAGTGTGAGAGAGAGGAAAACAAAAGCGGTTAGGAAGGAAAATAAATTAATGCGAGAATTCGAGACGTTCGAGAAGGAGCACGCTAGTTCAGATAAAAGTTAAACGGAGTGGAAACGAAGGTGAGAAAATTCTCACCGCTTTTAAAAGATCGTATTTTGATTTTGTTATAATAATCATCTTATTACATATGCAAGTATACACCCTTTTGAATTATTGTTATGGATGTTTGGATATGTTTGTGTTATGTTTGAATAGTTGCAAGTGTTTATGGTTGTGATTATTTATCATATTAGTTTGTCTATGGACCATAATTATGTTAGTGATAAATGTTAAACTTGGTTATGCTCATTTTGATTAAGTATACCCTTTATTAATAAGACCCTAATTTAGTGATATGATATACTTTGGAAAAATAAGTCTCTTTTTAAGTGGAATGGAAATTAATTTAAAATAAAAGAGAATTTGAAATTAGAAGTGAAATTGGATTTGAAATAGAAAGTTAAATTGAAATTTGGATGAATAGTGAAATTGAAATTGAAATCGATTTTGAAAATTAAAATTGAGATTAAGGTTGAAATTTAAATTAGGATTGAAATTAGATTTAAAATCTAAGTTTTAATTGAGTTTAATTTGAAGTTAGAATTAAAATTGAATTGAAATTCGAATTTAAATTTTAATATTAAAATAATAGGAATAAAATAATATTATAATATGGAAATATTGAAAATACATTTTAATTACTTTAAAAAGTGAAAATATTAATTTAAAATGATTTGTAATGATTTTATAAGTAAATAAGTTTAATTTGAATAGATTATTTCAAGTATTGAAAAATAAGTTAAAACTAGGCGCGTCGCGCAACGGTATTTTGCGATTTCGTACCGAAAAGTTCAAATGAGTGTATAGAGTGGAATATAGCTTGGAATTCTTCAAGATAAGAAAATTCTGGACTATAATATAAATATCTTCTAAACGAAGAAAAAAAAATCAAAGTTTCATTAAGTATATTTCAAATATATCCAAATCAATTTTCTAGAAAAATCGCGCTAGTGAATTAAGTGACCATAACAGGAAATTTGTTTAAATGAACATTTTTAATTATGGAAAAATAAGGAATAAATTTGATAAATCTATTTAAATAGTTTAGAAGGGATTTGAAGTGGAAAATATAAATTTTCAAATGTTAAAAAGTTGTTTAAATCAAATAAGCTTATATAGCACTTGCCGCAGCACTTTTATGCTGCAAATTCTATAACTTTTGGAAAATGAGTTTAAAAGTAATGATTTTTCCTAGAATCTATTATGAATGTTCGTAAAAGGAAAATTAAGCGTTTAAAAGATAATTTGGAGTCCATATAATCAATTCCCGGAATAAAGCTAATATCTGAGTATGCAGAAACGACTAGTACATTTGTCCCGCCTGTGAGACCTGCGAAGATAAAACAAGATGTTTAACTAAGCTTAGGGATGGAGCAACCAGTGCCCTAAACTTACCTGGCCTCTTTTTTCTCTTCTAAGGCGAGGGGTGGAACAGATCAAAAGGAAAGCCCGGATGCTCTAAAAAGATTATATTAAGTTTTCCAAAAAAATTAAGAAGATTAGTATTATCCAAAGTTTAAGCAATCTCCAAAATGAATAAACTACAAATTGAATTGCATAGAGATAATCTTCTTATATTTGGTGTTAAAATCCGAAGAGGGAACTTGTTCTATTCGTCGAATTTAAAAGGTGATCTCACCGTTATTCCGCCCATAGCACTTGTTGAATCCAGAAATTAATAAGGAGTAAAATTAGAATGATTTCTATGATCCTATTTACTCAATAATGTTTGCTAAGATTTATTTTAGGGTTTACAGTAAACGATGTCTTAAATAACTTTGTTTTTTACCCGTCTAAAAGGTTAAGGAATTTGGATCGAGTGTTAAGTAAGGAAATTTGAAATATTATCCAAAGAAAAAGAATGAATTAACTTAGAATTACTCTAAGACAAAAGAAAGGGATTTTGAAATCATCAGAAAAGAATTAAAGTGAAAAGAGACTTAACAAATCATGTATACTCATATTTATTTTTCATCGATAATTGGATTTCGTAGGAACAGGGTATCGGATTTTCTTGATTACGTTCAGCATGTTAGGGGGTTCTCGCTTTGTGAACAGTGACAAAGCTTAGACTCTTACCCATACGTGTCCCTAGTGTGAAAGGGTTGGTTGATAGTTGAGGGGATTGCCATAAAAGCATATTCTAGGAACCACTTGTGGTCACCTCCTTGTCGAAAAGTAGGAGTACCCCCATGTTGAAAAGCAAAAGGGTAGCGGGATGGTTGAAAAGCCTACCGGGGCAGGTACGGAATTGCCCGTTCGTCACATTTGGTATCAGAGCTATTGGTTGAGCGAACACCGAAGCCTGATAGGGGTAAGTCTCATCAGAGATAGGGTTAGTAATACCCTAGGATGAGTAACTCATTATAGATAGGGTAAGTGACACCCTAGAATGAGTTGAGAGTATTATATATATAAGCGTGTATTGGTTAATTTTATAAAATGGTTTTGTTTTAAAAGACAGTAAATGAAATCATTTTACCTTGGGTTTATATTTTAAATATTAAAGGGGGTATTATTATTTACTGTTAGAAATTAAGGATTGGTTGTAATTTGGCATAGTAAAACTCAAATATGAATATTTTGTGATTAGAATTGCACGATTTGACTATACGATATTCCATATAGAATCAATTAGTTGAAAACTAGAATTTAGAAATTTAATCATATACCCCTAGACATTTGGCTAGAAATAATGATTTAATGATCATCAAAATTGATGGATTTAAAACCTATGTACAAATATCTTGTGAAGTAAAATTCATGATTTTACTATAAGATATTTGATGATAACATTGAAGCTAGAAGTTGTAATTAGAGAAATTAATAAGAAAATGCACACTTAGAAGAAAATAATTCTTATCAAAGATAAGCCTGAATTGAGACTTTCGGCAAATATAATATAAAAGGGTAAGTTCTATAACTTATAAAGGAGATAAGATAATTTGAAATTTAGACACTTTGATTAGGTTAAAATCAAAGTGAAATTTAGGATAAGAGATATAAGAAATATCATCCTAATATAAAACTTTGAATTAGTGATACATTTAGGGTAACATTTGTAATTCAAAATGAAGTATGATTAGAAGTGGATAGTTTTGAATAATATGGTTAGTAGGGTAATTGTTGGAAGAATAAGGTTAATAACAAATACCATGTGAATTAAGTTTCCAAATTTGACTATAAGGTATATGATGGATTTAAGTTTAAGAAATTTGATTAGAAAATGGATAGGTAAATAAGTTAAGTAGATAATCATAGAATTAGTAAGAAAATGATGTACACTTAGTAAAGTTGTCTTATTAATATATGGATAAGATAAATAATATTAGCTTAATTAAAACCTTAGATAAATAAAACTAAGGATTAAGTTTTATAACTTATTGATTTGAGATAATAGTAGAATTCCACATTAGTTAAACACCCTAATTGAAGTAATAACGGTTTGAAGTTTGGGGATATGTATATATACTCTTAGGAAGTAAAGGTATATTATACAAGTTTAAGTCATATTTGTATGCTTAAGTAATAATGGATTTAGTAAAAAAGTAAATGGTTGTGAAATAAACTTGAATTAATAGAATTTTAAAGAAATACATTAGGTAAAAATGGATGTGAATAAATACACAAGTTATATGTAGATCATTTTGGCACATAAATGTTTGATCTAAGATTTGAGTACAGAATTTGAGGTGTTTACACCAGTCCGAGAAAGGATTTATCTCTCGATTCTTGACGGTGAACATTGATGGGGATTTGTGATTACGTATCGAGTTTTCTATCATAGTTGAGAGCTATGCAAGGAAAACAAGGGTTTGTGATCATGAAGTCTGATCAAAGTCCGCACTTGGAAATCGGGGGATCGATACTAGTTCGGAAGTAAAGTTGTGGATTCGAATAATAGATCGAATCAAATATCACATATAGTACGATGTTTTGCATCTATCTATATAGTAGTTTGATAGTAGGCACTAAGATAAGATACAGGGGTTAGACTTATGTTTTGATCTGTGTCTGTGTCTATATATATATATATATATATATATATATAGCTCAGGTATAGTACATGCTCAGGTGAGGGGATGAGTTATGTGGATGTATTCATTTATATTGATATAGTATCAGTGTGGTTGTTTTTGGATGTATAGTCTTGTTTGGTTGTTGTATATATTTTCTTAAGTGTGCAGTACGCACTAGGATGGGTAGGATAGAAGTCTGACTTGATGTATGTATATTTAACCTTAAGTACGTGATGAGAACTCAGGTTAGTGTGGGGAATCTCTGTATGTATGTTTGGTATCATTTGTTTTAGTGTTGTTATGGTATCAACCTTCTTTTTATATATGCATTTTCTTTCTACCTTTAGTATAAATCAGTCAAAATGTTTGGGGATATGAGTTTGAGATTGATTCCTTTATCTAAATTTCATTTCGAGGACGAAATGCTTTTAAGTATGGGAGAATGTAACGACCCATAATTTCGCTACTTCGAAAAGGAGAGATTTTGTTTATTTTAAATTTAAAAGGGTTTAAAAGCTTAAATAAATAAATTATGTATAATAAATAATAATAGAAGAATTATTTATTCTTATAACTGCTAATTAAAAAGTATAGATTTGGATTTTATCACAAATTAGCAAAAGTTAAGTTTTGTTAAAAATTAATAAATTCTTAAATAAATAGGTTTAAATATTTATATAAAAAGATAAATCTTATTAAAAACATCTAATAAAGATAATAAAAGTATATTAAAAGATTTAAAAGTATATTAAAAACCGTTTTACAAAAATATCCAAATTTTGTCGAATTTTGTCAGTTTTACATACATTGTAAAAATAGAGATTTTGATATTATTTAAATATGATTTTAAAATATGAATAGACATGTTTTAATTTATTTAAAAGAAGTAAAAAGTTCATTTTTAAGTTTGGTTTACTTTAATATATAGTTTAACAAAAACGTCAAATTTTGACTGTAAAATTTGTCAACAAAAACACCGTTTTCAACCAAAATAAGTTGTTGCTACAATGTTGCAACATAATACATTTCCCAACATACATATATACATATGTACACCTTTACAAACTGTAAAACACATATACATTTAGCATATAAGACAAAAATTTATATTGGAAAAGTTTATATAAAAAAATAAAAGTAACATGATTTGACATAAACCTATAAAAAAATCTATACTAAACATCATCATTATACAAAGGACTAACCTATCTCCTTACCATTAATGCTTAAGTCATATCACTTATGAAAAAGGAGAAAAAAGGGATTTTATACATTTTCTAATTTATGAAAAGGGTACAACATCATTACTACTTCAAATCCAAGGTTCTTATCTCATTAATGCCAAGTCTTTTCATGCATGGAAAATAAGCAAAAGTATATTTAAACATTTTACAAATTTATAAAAAAGAGGCATAATCATTTCATTAAGTACAACTTACATCCTACCATCATTTCACCATTAATGCACTTCATATCATGCTTAAACAAAAGTCAAAAATTTGTCAAGGGCATTTAAGTCATTTGCCATCCAAAACTCAAGTATAAATATCACCTCCACTCCTACATTTTTTACATACTTCATTCTTTACCTTTCTATTCACTTTCTACATCTTCTTCACCTCCATTTCCATGGCATCCAAGTTCTCTTCCACTTCCATGGCTTCCATCACCTTAACTAAGCTCCTACACACCCAAACCTCACTTCTATAACCCATACAAGCCTCCACACCCCTCTATACACATCCAAACACATGAACCCACCTCCTCCAAGCCACACATGCCCCTACCCACCTCTCTATCCTCGACCACACCACCTACCCGCCTCCTCCAAGCCTCGCACAAAACCAAACCCGAGCCACCCTAAAGCCTACCCACCTCCACAAAAGCCGTACCCCACTCCACACCCCATCGCCAAAGCACCTACCCACCACCTCAAAAACCGTACCCCACTCCAAAATACCCATGGCCTAAATAAAAAAAGGGAAAAAGAGAGAGAGAGGAAAACGAAAGCGGTTAGGAAGGAAAATAAATTAAGGCGAGAATTTGAGACGTTCGAGAAGGAGCACGCTAGTTCAGATAAAAGTTAGACGGAGTGGAAACGAATTTGAGAAAATTCTCACCGCTTTTAAAAGACCGTATTTTGATTTTTTTATAATAATCATCTTATTACATATGCAAGTAGACACCCTTTTGAATTATTGTTATGGATGTTTGGATATGTTTGTGTTATGTTTGAATAGTTGCAAGTGTTTATGGTTGTGATTATTTATCATATTAGTTTGTCTATGGACCATAATTATGTTAGTGATAAATGTTAAACTTGGTTATGCTCATTTTGATTAAGTATACCCTTTATTAAATAAAACCCTAATTTGGTGAAAGTGTACACTTTGGAAAAATAAGTCTCTTTTTAAGTGGAATGGAAATTAAGTCCAAACAAAAGAGAATTTGAAATTAGAAGTGAAATTGTATTTGAAATAGAAAGTTAAATTGAAATTGAGATGAATAGTGAAATTGAAATTGAAATCGATTTTGAAAATTGAAAGTGAGATTAAGGTTGAAATTTAAATTAGGATTGGAATTAGATTTAAAATCTAAGTTTTAATTGAGTTTAATTTGAAGTTAGAATTAAAATTGAATTGAAATTAGAATTTAAAATTTAGTATTAAAATAATAGGAATAAAATAATATTATAATATGGAAATATTGAAAATACATTTTAATTACTTGAAAAAGTGTAAATACTGATTTAAAATGATTTGTAATGATTTTATAAGTAAATAATTTTAATTTGAATAGATTATTTCAAGTATTGAAAAATAAGTTAAAACTAGACGCGTCGTGCAACGGTAGTTTGCGATTTCGCACCAAAAAGTTCAAATGAGTGTATAGAGTGAAATAAAGCTTGGAATTCTTCAAGATAAGAAAATTCCGGACTATTATATCCATATCTTCTAGACGAAGAAAAAAAATCAAAGTTTCATTAGGTAGATTTTAAAATATATCCAAATCAATTTTCTAGAAAAATCGCGCTAGTGAAGTTAAGGGACCATAACAGGAAATCTGTTTAAACGAACGTTTTTAA
This sequence comes from Allium fistulosum, assembly GCA_030737815.1. Classification (NCBI taxonomy): domain Eukaryota; kingdom Viridiplantae; phylum Streptophyta; class Magnoliopsida; order Asparagales; family Amaryllidaceae; genus Allium; species Allium fistulosum. Next base: position 366,301,212 of record CM060902.1, on the reverse strand, counting down.
TTATGGAAAAATATGGAATAAATTTGATAAATCTATTTAAATAGTTTAGAAGATATTTGAAGTGGAAAATATAATTTTTCAAATGTTAAAAAGTTGTTTAAATCAAATAAACTTATATAGCACTTGCCGCAACACTTTTATGCTGCGAATTCTATAACTTTTGGAAAATGAGTTTAAACGTAATGATTTTTCATAGAATCTATTATGAATGTTCTTAAAAGGGAAATTAAGCATTTAAAAGATAATTTGGAATCTTTATAATTAATTCCCGGAATAAAGCTAATAACTGAGTATGCAGAAACGACTAGTACATTTGTCCCGCCTGTGAGATTTGGGAAGATAAAACAAGATGTTTAACTAAGGTTAGGGATGGATCAACCAGTGCCCTAAACTTACATGGCCTCTGTTTTCTCTTCTTAGGCGAGGGGTGGAACAGATCAAAAGGATAACCCGTATGCTCTAAAAAGATTATATTAAGTTTTCCAAAAAATAAGTTTTCTACAAAATTTAAGAAGGTTTGTATTATCCAAAATTTAAGCAATCTCCAAAGTGAATAAACTACAACTTGAATTTCATAGAGATAATCTTCTTATATTTGGTGTTAAAATCCGAATAGGGAACTTGTCCTATTCATGGAATTTAAAAGGTGATCTCACCGTTATTCCGCCCATAGCACTTGTTGAATCCAGAAATTAATATCGAGTAAAATTAGAATGATTTCTATGATCCTATTTACTCAATAATGTTTGCTAAGATTTATTTTAGGGTTTACAGTAAACGATGTCTTTAATAATAATGTTTTTGACCCGCCTAAAAGGTTAAGGAATTTGGATCGAGTGTTAATTGAGGAAATTTGAAATATTATCCAAAGCAAAAGAATGAATTAACTTAGAATTACTCTAAGACAAAATGAAGAGATGTGGAAATCATTCGAAAAGAATTAAAGTGAAAAGAGACTTAACAAATCATGTATACTCATATTTATTTTTCAACGATAAATGGATTTCAAAGGAATGGGGTATCAGATTTTCTCGATTAAGTTCAGCATGATAGGGGGTTCTCGCTTTGTGAACAGTGACAAAGCTTAGACTCTTACCCCTACATGTCCCTAGTGAGAAAGGGTTGGTTGATAGTCGAGAGGCTTGCCGTAAAAGCTTATTTGAGGTACCACTTGTGGTCACCTCCATGTCGAAAAGTAGGAGTACCCCCATGTTGAAAAGCAGATGGGTAGCGGGATGGCTGAAAAGCCTACCGGGGCGGGTACGGAATTGCCCGTTCATCACATTTGGTATCAGAGCTTTTGGTTGAGCGAACACCGAAGCCTGATAGGGGTAAGTCTCATCAGAGATAGGGTTAGTAATACCCTAGGATGAGTAACTCATTATAGATATGGTAAGTGACACCCTAGAATCAGCTGAGAGTATTATATATATGAGCGCGTATTTGTTAATTTTATAAAAATGGTTTTGTTTTAAAAGACGTTAAATGAAACAATTTTACCTTGGGTTTATATTTTAAATATTAAAGGGGGTATTATTATTTAGTGTTAGAAATTAAGGATTGGTTGTAATTTGGCATAGTAAAACTAAACTATGAATATTTTGTGGTTAGAATTGCACGATTTGACTATAAGATATTCCATATAGAATCAATTAGTTGAAAACTAGAATTTAGAAATTTAATCATATACCCCTAGACATTTGGCTAGAAATAATGATTTAAAGATCATCAAAATTGATGGATTTAAAAGCTAAGTACAAATATCTTGTGAAGTAAAATTCATGATTTTACTATAAGATATTTGATGATAATACTGAAGCTAGAAGTTGTAATTAGAGAAAGTAAAAAGAAAATGCACACTTAGAAGAAAAAAAATTCTTATCAAAGATAGCCTGAATTGATAATTTGGGCAAATATAATATAAAAGGGTAAGTTCTATAACTTATAAAGGAGATAAGATAATTTGAAATTTAGACACTTTGATTAGGTTAAAATCAAAGTTAAATTTAGGATAAGGGATATAAGAAATATCATCCTAATATAAAACTTTGAATTAGTGATACATTAAGGGTAACATTTGTAATTCAAAATGAAGTAAGATTAGAAGTGGATAGTTTTGAATAATATGGTTAGTAGGGTAATTGTTGGATGAATAAGGTTAATAACAAATACCATGTGAATTAAGTTTCCAAATTTGACAAAAGGTATTTGATGGATTTAAGGTTAAGAAATTTGATCAGAAAATGGATAAGTAAATAAGTTAAGTAGATAATCATAGAATTAGTAAGAAAATGATGTATACTTAGTAAAGTTGTCTTATTAATATATGGATAAGATAAATAATATTAGCTTAATTAAGACCTTAGATAAATAAAACTAAAGATTAAGTTTTATAACTTATTAATTTGAGATAAAAGTAGAATTGCACATTAGTTAACACCCTTATTGAAGTAATAACGGTTTGAAGTTTGGGGATATGTATATATACTCTTAGGAAGTAAAGGTATATTAGACAAGTTTAAGTCATATTTGTATGCTTAAGTAATAATGGATTTAGTAAAAAGTAAATGGTTGTGAAATAAACTTGGATTAATAGAATTTTAAAGAAATACATTAGGTAAAAATAAATGTGAATAAATACACAAGTTATATGTAGATCATTTCGGCACATAAATTTTTGATCTAAGATTTGAGTACAGAACTTTAAGGTGTTTACACCAGTCCGAGAAAGGATTTATCACTCGATTCTTGACAGTGAACATTGATGGGGATTTGTGATTACGTATCGAGTTTTCTATCATAGTTGAGAGCTATGCAAGGAAAACAAGGGTTTGTGATCAGGAAGTCTGATCAAAGTCCGCACAAGAAAATCGGGGGATCGATACTAGTTCGGAAGTAAAGTTGTGGATTTGAATAATAGTTCGAATTAAATATCACATATAGTATGATGTTTTGCATCTATCTACATAGTAGTTTGATAGCAGGCACTAAGATATAGGGGTTAGACTTATGTTTTGATCTGTGTGTGTGTGTATAAAGCTCAGGTATAGTACATGCTCAGGTCAAGGGATGAGTTATGTGGATGTATTCATTTATATTGATATAGTACCGGTGTGGTTGTTTTTGGATGTATAGTCTTTTTTGGTTGTTGTATATATTATCTTAAGTGTGCAGTATGCACTAGGATGGGTAGGATAGAAGTCTGACTTGATGTATGTATATATAAGTACGTGATGAATACTCAGGTTAGTGTGGGGAATCTCTGTATGTATGTTTGGTATCATTTGTTTTAGTGTTGTTATGGTATCAACCTTCTTTTTTTATATGCATTTTCTTTCTATCATTAATATAAATCAGTCAAAATGTTTGAGGATATGAGTATGAGATAGATTCCTTTATCTAACTTTCATTTCGAGGACGAAATGCTTTTATGTAGGGGAGAATGTAACGACCCATAATTTCGCTACTTCGAAAATAAGAGATTTTGTTTATTTTAAATTTAAAAGGGTTTAAAATATTAAATAAATAAATTATATATAATAAATAATAATAGAGGAATTATTTATTCTTATAACTACTAATTAAAAAGTATAGATTTGGATTTTATCACAAATGAGCAAAATTTAAGTTTTGTTAAAAATAAATAAATGCTTAAATAAATAGGTTTAAATATTTATTTAAAAAGATACATCTTATTAAAAACATCTAATAAAGATAATAAAATTATATTAAAAGATTTAAAAGTATATTAATAATCATTTTACAAAAATATCCAAATTTTGTCGCATTTTGTCAGTTTTACATACACGGTAAAAATAGAGATTTTGATATTATTTAAATATGATTTTAAAATATGAATAGACATGTTTAAATTTATTTAAAAGAACTAAAAAATTCATTTTTAAGTTTGGTTTACTTTAATATATAGTTTAACAAAAACATCAAATTTTGATTGTAAAATTTGTCAACAAAAACACCGTTTTCAACCAAAATAAGTTGTTGCTACATTGTTGCAACATAATACATTTCCTAACATACATATATGCATATGTACACCTTTACAAACGGTAAAATACATATACATTTAGTATATAAGACAAAAGTTTATATTTGGAAAGTTTATATAAAAAAAAATAAAAGTAACATGATTTGAAATAAACCTATAAACAAATCTATACTAAACATCATAATTATACAAAGGACTAACCTATCTCCTTACCATTAATGCTTAAGTCATATGACTTATGGAAAAGGAGCAAAGAGAGATTTTATGCATTTTCTAATTTATGACAAAGATACAACATCATTACTACTTCAAATCCAAGGTTCTTATCCCATTAATGCCAAGTATTTTCATGCTTGGAAAATAAGCAAAATATATTTAAACATTTTAAAAATTTATAAAAAAGAAGCATAATCATTTCATTAAGTACAAACTTACATCCTACCATAATTTCACCATTAATGCACTTCATATCATTCTTAAACAAAAGTCAAAAAGTTGCCAAGAGCATTTAAGTCATTTGCCATCCAAAACTCAAGTATAAATATGCACCTCCACTCCTTCATTTTTTGCATACTTCATTCTTTACCTTTCTCTTAACTTTCTCCATCTTCTTCACCTCCATTTCCATGGCATCCAAGTTCTCTTCCATTTCCATGGCTTCCATCACCTTAACTAAGCTCCTACACACCCAAACCCCACTTCTACAACCAATACACGCCTCCACACCCCTCTACACCCATCCAAACACATGCACCCACCTCCTCCAAGCCACACATGCCCCTACCCACCTCTCTACCCTCGGCCACACCACCTACCCGCCTCCTCCAAGCCTCGCACAGAACCAAACCCGAGCCATCCTAAAGCCTACCCACCTCCACAAAAGCCATACCCCACTACCAAAGCACCTACCCCCCTCCACAAAAGCCATACCCCACTCCAAAATACCCACGGCCTAAATAAAAAAATAAAAAAAGGAAAAAAAAACACACAGAGAGAGGAAAACGAATGGGTTAGGAAGGAAAATAATTAAGGCGAGAATTTGAGACGTTCGAGAAGGAGCACGCTAGTTCAAAAAAAAGTTAGATGGAGTGGAAATGAAGGTGAGAAAATTCTCAACGCTTTTAAAAGATCGTATTTTGATTTTGTTATAATAATCCTACAAATGCAAGTATACACCCGTTTGAATTATTGTTATGGATATTTGGATATGTTTGTGTTATGTTTGAATAGTTGCAAGTGTTTATGGTTGTGATTAATGTGATATCCCGGAATTTTGAGAAGTTTAAAATGTGATAATCTCTTAATTTAAATTATTTTAAATTGATAATATTGTTATTTCAAATATAAATAACCAAATAATAATAATATGATGTTTTAATTATGGTATAGATTGATTTTAATAAGAATAATTATTTAAGTTGTGATTATAAATTTGATTTTAAATAGATTTATCATTTCTAAAATTAATAAGTATTGTTTAAATATATATATATATTGTCTTGAGTTGTTTTTAAATGAAATAATCATTTCAAACTTAATAAAATGTTTATTTAAAAATATAAATGTTGAGTTGACTTTTAAATTGGATTTTAAAAGTAAAATTTGAATTTGAATCTGGATTTAAAATGGAATCTTTAAAGGATAATTATTTTAATATAATTGGGTATAAAATATATGAACAAGACTTTTATTTAAAATAAGACTTTTGTTTTATTTTGTTTCCTTAAAGAGATTTTGTATATAAATTTAGGAAGTGCTTATTTAATAGTAAATAAATATTAAAGTTTTATATTTACACTTAAACATGAATTTAAATATATCATATATGATTTTATTAGAATATAAATGAGTTTTATTTTATTTTTCTTTAAAGGTTTCATTTATGTATAATATAGGAAAGTATTTATTAATAAGGTATGTATTTATTAATTAGGGAATTTAATTCAAAATGCTTTAAAATCAATTAAAAATAAAATGAAATTATATAATGACAAGTGTTAATAAATTAAGTCATGTTAGAAATATGTGTAAGGCAATTAAGCAATGGTTAAGACAAGTGTCAACCATTTGTTCTATTTTCTTTAAATTTTTATTAAATCTAAATTAACTATATAAATTTCTATCTTTCCATTCTCTTTTCTTTTCTAATCTCATTTTTTCAAAGACCAAACCAAAACCAGAAAATGATCAAAACTGAAATCATCTTCAACCGGAACTAAAATCAAATCCTCAAACCAAACTGAGATTTTCTCAAACCAAAAAACTAAAATGCCTTTCTAAACCAAGTATCTACAAATCTGAAACTACCTCAAACCAAAAATATCAAACCTGAATTAATCTGCAAAAGCTTGATTCTCAAATTTCAAATACCTGAAACCATATCTCTAAAACCAAATCAATGCCTGAAAATCATCTCAAAATTCCAATTGCCTGAGCTACTTTCAAAACCAATCTGCAATGCTCTTTCAAAAGATCTGTAACCATTGTTCTTCAAAAGACCAGTCATCCTTTCCAAGTGCATGCATTATAATTTGAGGCAGAAGCAAGTTTTCAAAAGCTTTTCAGTTTTTAAAAGGAAGTCAAATTGAAAGCAAGTTCCTGTTTTTAAAAAGAAATGAAGCAGTTCAAAAGTATCCAGTTTTCAAGCCTGTTCAAAACTGTTTTAAATCTCTCTGCCTCTTTGAAATAGGTGAGTAAACTTTTAAATTTAAAACTTAAGTAATATGTGAATTTCTCTGTGATGATTGCTTTGCAAATTTGAATGAATGAAAGCTTTGTGTATTTCTGTTGATTTTAAAAAAAAAAAAAAACATTTCAGTTCTTAGTTTAGGCCTCTGTTTTAAACTATGAATATGAAACACCTTGAATTTGATGCATATGCTAAGTGGTTGAAGTGAACTTGTGATGAATGTTTGAAAATGTGTATGCATGATGATTTTAAGATTCTGGAAGATATTTATATGTATGAAGAGGCTGTATATTGGTTGTGCTTGTCTGAAAATCAGACAAATGAAAATTTTCCAGGGTAACAGGCATATAGTTTGTTCAAAAATCTTTCCCTATCCCTCTGATTTATTTTAAACAATAGTTTCTAAACAAAAGATGTTAGATTTAACCAAATTCAAATCTTAAAAGTAGTATAAAGTAAAATATAGCAAAACTTCTCTGGAAATTTGGAATTACAGACAAAAATTCAAAATAAGTTAAAATTCAAACATCATAATTTGATGTTTCAGGATTATAGATTAAATATATTTTGGAAGTTGGGATTTATAAAACAAAAATCACAATTTTTAATGTTGCATTGAGTTTACAATTTGGGTTTAACTGGAAATTTAATATGAGGCAACCACTGTCGATCAAGAGGTTGAGAAGTCTCGGGCTTCTTGTCGAAGCTTGAATGGTGATAGGAGATATCGGAGAAAATGTCTGGTGGAGTTCCTGATCGTCGAGGCGACTTTGCGGGGATGATTTAGTTTTTAACCCTAAATAGCTCGAGCCTGGTAATTTGATCACTGTTTCCTCTCTATGATTTCGAGTTGAATGGGACCAAGGGGAAAAGCTACGTGGATGGCTAGAGAGGGTGTGGCCGGAGTTGCAGGAGTTTTGGTGATCATCGTCGTGGGTTCGAGGAAGTTTTCAGGCGATAGTTGTTTCCAGTTTTTGACATGGGTAGCTCGATCTTGTTTGAAGGATCGTGATCATGTTTTAGTGGTCGATTTTGGTTGCCGAAATACTGAGTGAAGTGCCGGAAGTACGAACGGAGACCGGAGCTCTGGTGATCAGTTGTGCACGTGCACGGCAATGTTTCGTGTCTGGGTGTTTTGGTTTGTGAGCGACTCGAAGTGGTACTCGAGCGGGAAGTCGATTGACACGGAGATGAGCTCGTGCTCGCGTGAGAGTGTAACAGCAGTTGTCTCGGGGTAGGCTGGGTTTTGCTCGGGAAAGTTTAGTGTTTGACTCGAGTATTTCAAACATCGGCTCGGGTTATTTGAGATGCAGCAGGGTTTTAAAATTTAAAACAATATTTAACAAAGTTTTAAAACAATTCAAATGTTTTAAATCAAGTCTTTGAAGGTGAACAAAGTTAAAAAAATGCAATGGTAAATTTAATCAGGTTTTAAGATATATTAACTATGTTTTAAAAGCCAAATGAATTTTTAAACAAGTTTTTTTTTTTTACAAGTTTCAAAGTTTAAAATTTTAAAGTTAAATGTTTTGGAATTGTTTTGGTTTTTGAAATTACCAAGTGTTTCAAATAAATTAATGATTAAGAATTATTAATAACTAGGGGTTAAGTAAATAAATAAAATAGGATGAATTAGTTGATAATTAAGAATAAATTGATTAATTAATTAAGATTGATAAATTTATAATTAGAGTTAATTAATTAGTTGGTAATTAAGATCAATTAATTAAGTAATTAGGATTAATTAATTTGTAATTAGAGGTAAACTAATTGGTAATTAAGAAGTACTTAATTTGTATAAATTAATAATTAGGTTTTATTAATTATTAATTAAGGGGTGATTAATTTGTAATTAAAGATTAATTAAGAATTAATTAATTTGTTATTAAGTTTTATTAATTGATAATTAAGATTTATTAATTAATAATTAAAAGAATAATTAATCGGTAATTAAAGATTAATTAATTTATTTAAAGGGTAATTAAGTAATGGATTACTCAATTGTAAATAATGAAATGAATGTGATTGATTTAAGATAATTAATTTGTAAATTAATTAAAGATAATCTGATGCTGATTAAGTATAAATACTTAATGAAATTTAGAAGTGTAATTACTGTAAGTAATTAATGTATAATTACAAGATGTAATTAATTAAAAGAAATTACTTAATGAGAAGTAATTAAAGTATAATTACTTAATGAGAAGTAATTAAGGATTAATTATTTGGTAATTAATTAAAGGATTAAAGTAATTAATTAAGAAGTTAATTAATTAAGGTAAGTAATTATAGGATGATAATTACTGTATATGATTAATTAAGATGATTAATTAAAGTTTAATTTATTAATGTAATTAATTAAGGATCAATGTAATTAATTATAGTTAATTAATTAATGGAAGTAATTAATTAAGGATCATTAATAAATGTAATTAATGAAGTAATTAAAAGGTTAATTACTGTTAATGGTTAAGTAAGCAGGATTTATAAAATGAAGTAATTAATTTAATTCACTTTAAATTGATTAGAGATGATATAAATCATTACTTATGAATGGATAAATAGTATTGAATGTTATGCATGGTTGATATCTCTGATGAGATATATGCTGATCTATGATATGGATGTTTGGTTGAATTGTAATGATAATGTGAATTATCTGTTGTAATGATAATGTAGATTATCTATTGAGTTATCTATCTGTGTATATAGATAAGAATTGAATTGTTTTAACCTTAAAACAACTTGGCCTTAAAAGATACGTTTTGGATTTCGATGAGACCGGGATCGGGTTTCCGTATACCGGATTTCCAGGTCTGGAGACCCGAATACCACATCGATCCAAATTAACGATAGATCGTGAATCTCAAGTGAAGATGAAGATTCAGAGTGCAAGGGTTATTGTCGTTAACTCTGAGGGTGATTCCAAAACGAGTGTAACGAGATAATGCCTTCGGTTTCGTTCGAACCCGGAACGAACTTGTATGGATTGAATGCTTTCAGCACATCGTCAGGCGGACGATGAGCATTCTAAGTGATATGTTCTGGTTAAAGGTAATCGTAACCTCAAGCCTCATCAACCAGGAATGGCTAAAACAGGGGAGGTGCAGCAAGGCTTCGTGGGTAGCACCCACTGAGAGCAAGATAGATCCCTGTCTAGAGGTCCCTTTTCTTTTATTCGGCTTAGTGTGTGGTTGGTCGCGCCAACTACGGGATTGTCTTGTTCGGGATTATCCAGTAAGGGATGGTTCCGGCTTTGTGTTGCAGGGGAGCGGGCGTACTCCTCGGTACGATGATCTAGGCCACGTACTGTGACGGGCGGTACCCCAGTAGCCCTGCCATTGTATGGAATCCAAACTCCAATAAGTGCCGTACGTATTAGTTGTGCCCAACTATGTTGGAATGTGAGATGTAAGCATTTCAGCTATTTCTGTATTTTACTTGAAAACCCTAGACCCTATTATAATATAACTGGATTTCCTATCAAATGTTTTGGTTAGCGTAAGGTAAAAACTTTTCCATGTTTATGTGTGGGAAGTCTTACGTGATACCTTTGTTTTCAAAAGGTTTTGAAGTTAAACAATTTTAACCCGTTTACTCACACCAGACCCATGTCTGACCCAAGTGTTTATTTCTGTTTTATAAACTCTTGGGTACTCAAATTTTTACGAGTAGCCAAGGGATTCAGGTTTAGCTTTGACGAATTGTGGCGGAGCAATGGAGCAGGAGGCTTCGGCGTTCGTAGATATAGTATTCCGCTGTGTTGATATCTGTGATAGTGTCTTGTCTTGTATTTGAGTTGTAATGTCTAGACAGATGTTTATAACTGTCTAGTATGTGTTGTATAATTATGTAAACTCTGATAAGTGTTGTATACTATGTAATAGTTTATGTTATTAATATAATTTATTCGTTCCGCTGTGAGATCGTTGTTGTTGTTTCTTTCTTTCTTCTCTTCTTTTCTATTTTCTACCCCTTTCTTTCTTCATAACGATGCGTCTTTCTGGGCAAAGAAAGCCGGGTCGTTACACTTGGTATCAGAGCATAGGTTGAGCGAATGCCTAAGCTTTTGGTTAAGTGAATATCAGAGCACTAGGTTGAGTGAATACCTAGGTTCGGAAGGATTGTTCATTAGAGATAGGATCTGTAACAACCTGTTTGAGTCCGAGTGTATATATATACGAGAGCGCGTATTTGTTAGTTATATAAAATGGTTTTATATTGTGTTAATTGATCGGTTGAGTGGTATATGGATTCTGGTCAATACGAGTAGCTAACGTTATTGATAGGGATCTCTAAACACTTGAACCAGGCCAACGGACACAATATTGTTTTAAAAAGGTAGATGAAATAATTTTACCCAGATATAATTTCTATATAAAAAAGTATCATTTTAAATGTATATGGTATTTGTAATAATTGGTTGAGATGATAATAATTTATCATCTAGGATTAGGAGTCTGAGTATTGAGGTTGGAAGTATCTGTCGAGACTGTAAACCTAATACCGTCTCGAGTGAACTTTACAGTTGTGTAAGGATTTCACAATCTCTGAAGGAAACCTGTTAAGGTTCGGAGTTTATCTTTGAAGTTGGATGAGTAGATTTGGATCTGCCGGTTAGACAGAAGCGAGTGATGGTATCTTGATACCTCAGGTAATAGTAGCTGTGTGATGAGATACAGTGACTATGGATGTTCCCGAAGATGTTTTCTTTGGAATGAATATAAGGAAGTGTGTCTGTTTCGGTGTTGTGACTGAGTTCACCGTGGTGTTTCTGTTCTGTTTAAGGTCCGAGTTTCTCGAAGAGCTTTGGTTAGGAAATCTTTGGCATCTGTGGCAGCAGTGCAGCTCGGAGTATTCTGTGCATTGGCAGGAAATTTTCTGACTGAGCAGTTTTTCTGGAGGTGGAGTTCAGAAGCAACAGAGTGGATCCATTTCTTCGATAGATAGGATAGATAAGTATAAGCTGTTCTGATTGGTAAAGAGAGAACAGTTTTCTTTGCATGTTGACTGGGTTGATCGCAAAAGTGACTTGCGATAGTTTGAGTATTCTCTTGAGTTATCTGAGATTTTCTGGGATGAGTTGTCCAGTCTGTGCTCGTGTTCTTCATCAGCATTTTCATTTTGTTCCAGATCAGAGTGGTGCAGCGGAAGCAGTTTGGCAAGTGCATCTGTTTGTCTTTTCTGGATAGGAGAAGTATTTGGAATCTACCGATGATTGTGGAATAGAGTTTGAGTTCTGGATTTCCGTAGATCTTGAGAGGATCCGTTTGTTGGATTGTTTTTGGTCCTGTTTGTTTCGAGAGGCATCAGCGATGGTTGAGCTGATCAGGAAGGATGAAGGCAGCCCAGAATCGTCAGAAGAATTCTGTGGATTAGAAATGGAGATTTTGGAATTCGAAGTTAGAAACTTCATTGTTATTTCTTCGGTGAAGGGAGCAATTAAGATTGGATAAGACTAGGAAGATAGCTCCGAGTATATTGGGTCTTTCTGAGTTTTTGTGAGGATATATGTTTTGGCTTCGGTATTGAATTACCAGTTTGGATTTAATAGAGCGAGTAACCCAGTATCTGTATCGGGGAAACTCGGGATAATATTAGGTAGTTTATCCGAAGCTATGTTCGGATAGCTAGAATTGTTGTTTGTATGAATTGTTTGTTTGGATAAAATTGTTTGTTTGGATGAATGGTTGTTTGTTTAATAGTGTATGGCTGATAAGTATACTTGAATTGTTTTAAAATGGATTGAAATAAAATAAAACTTTTGGATTATCTTTTGTTTTAAATTTCGAGGACGAAATTCTTTTAAGGGGGAAGGAATGTGATATCCCGGAATTTTGAGAAGTTTAAAATGTGATAATCTCTTAATTTAAATTATTTTAAATTGATAATATTGTTATTTCAAATATAAATAACCAAATAATAATAATATGATGTTTTAATTATGGTATAGATTGATTTTAATAAGAATAATTATTTAAGTTGTGATTATAAATTTGATTTTAAATAGATTTATCATTTCTAAAATTAATAAGTATTGTTTAAATATATATATATATTGTCTTGAGTTGTTTTTAAATGAAATAATCATTTCAAACTTAATAAAATGTTTATTTAAAAATATAAATGTTGAGTTGACTTTTAAATTGGATTTTAAAAGTAAAATTTGAATTTGAATCTGGATTTAAAATGGAATCTTTAAAGGATAATTATTTTAATATAATTGGGTATAAAATATATGAACAAGACTTTTATTTAAAATAAGACTTTTGTTTTATTTTGTTTCCTTAAAGAGATTTTGTATATAAATTTAGGAAGTGCTTATTTAATAGTAAATAAATATTAAAGTTTTATATTTACACTTAAACATGAATTTAAATATATCATATATGATTTTATTAGAATATAAATGAGTTTTATTTTATTTTTCTTTAAAGGTTTCATTTATGTATAATATAGGAAAGTATTTATTAATAAGGTATGTATTTATTAATTAGGGAATTTAATTCAAAATGCTTTAAAATCAATTAAAAATAAAATGAAATTATATAATGACAAGTGTTAATAAATTAAGTCATGTTAGAAATATGTGTAAGGCAATTAAGCAATGGTTAAGACAAGTGTCAACCATTTGTTCTATTTTCTTTAAATTTTTATTAAATCTAAATTAACTATATAAATTTCTATCTTTCCATTCTCTTTTCTTTTCTAATCTCATTTTTTCAAAGACCAAACCAAAACCAGAAAATGATCAAAACTGAAATCATCTTCAACCGGAACTAAAATCAAATCCTCAAACCAAACTGAGATTTTCTCAAACCAAAAAACTAAAATGCCTTTCTAAACCAAGTATCTACAAATCTGAAACTACCTCAAACCAAAAATATCAAACCTGAATTAATCTGCAAAAGCTTGATTCTCAAATTTCAAATACCTGAAACCATATCTCTAAAACCAAATCAATGCCTGAAAATCATCTCAAAATTCCAATTGCCTGAGCTACTTTCAAAACCAATCTGCAATGCTCTTTCAAAAGATCTGTAACCATTGTTCTTCAAAAGACCAGTCATCCTTTCCAAGTGCATGCATTATAATTTGAGGCAGAAGCAAGTTTTCAAAAGCTTTTCAGTTTTTAAAAGGAAGTCAAATTGAAAGCAAGTTCCTGTTTTTAAAAAGAAATGAAGCAGTTCAAAAGTATCCAGTTTTCAAGCCTGTTCAAAACTGTTTTAAATCTCTCTGCCTCTTTGAAATAGGTGAGTAAACTTTTAAATTTAAAACTTAAGTAATATGTGAATTTCTCTGTGATGATTGCTTTGCAAATTTGAATGAATGAAAGCTTTGTGTATTTCTGTTGATTTTAAAAAAAAAAAAAAACATTTCAGTTCTTAGTTTAGGCCTCTGTTTTAAACTATGAATATGAAACACCTTGAATTTGATGCATATGCTAAGTGGTTGAAGTGAACTTGTGATGAATGTTTGAAAATGTGTATGCATGATGATTTTAAGATTCTGGAAGATATTTATATGTATGAAGAGGCTGTATATTGGTTGTGCTTGTCTGAAAATCAGACAAATGAAAATTTTCCAGGGTAACAGGCATATAGTTTGTTCAAAAATCTTTCCCTATCCCTCTGATTTATTTTAAACAATAGTTTCTAAACAAAAGATGTTAGATTTAACCAAATTCAAATCTTAAAAGTAGTATAAAGTAAAATATAGCAAAACTTCTCTGGAAATTTGGAATTACAGACAAAAATTCAAAATAAGTTAAAATTCAAACATCATAATTTGATGTTTCAGGATTATAGATTAAATATATTTTGGAAGTTGGGATTTATAAAACAAAAATCACAATTTTTAATGTTGCATTGAGTTTGCAATTTGGGTTTAACTGGAAATTTAATATGAGGCAACCACTGTCGATCAAGAGGTTGAGAAGTCTCGGGCTTCTTGTCGAAGCTTGAATGGTGATAGGAGATATCGGAGAAAATGTCTGGTGGAGTTCCTGATCGTCGAGGCGACTTTGCGGGGATGATTTAGTTTTTAACCCTAAATAGCTCGAGCCTGGTAATTTGATCACTGTTTCCTCTCTATGATTTCGAGTTGAATGGGACCAAGGGGAAAAGCTACGTGGATGGCTAGAGAGGGTGTGGCCGGAGTTGCAGGAGTTTTGGTGATCATCGTCGTGGGTTCGAGGAAGTTTTCAGGCGATAGTTGTTTCCAGTTTTTGACATGGGTAGCTCGATCTTGTTTGAAGGATCGTGATCATGTTTTAGTGGTCGATTTTGGTTGCCGAAATACTGAGTGAAGTGCCGGAAGTACGAACGGAGACCGGAGCTCTGGTGATCAGTTGTGCACGTGCACGGCAATGTTTCGTGTCTGGGTGTTTTGGTTTGTGAGCGACTCGAAGTGGTACTCGAGCGGGAAGTCGATTGACACGGAGATGAGCTCGTGCTCGCGTGAGAGTGTAACAGCAGTTGTCTCGGGGTAGGCTGGGTTTTGCTCGGGAAAGTTTAGTGTTTGACTCGAGTATTTCAAACATCGGCTCGGGTTATTTGAGATGCAGCAGGGTTTTAAAATTTAAAACAATATTTAACAAAGTTTTAAAACAATTCAAATGTTTTAAATCAAGTCTTTGAAGGTGAACAAAGTTAAAAAAATGCAATGGTAAATTTAATCAGGTTTTAAGATATATTAACTATGTTTTAAAAGCCAAATGAATTTTTAAACAAGTTTTTTTTTTTACAAGTTTCAAAGTTTAAAATTTTAAAGTTAAATGTTTTGGAATTGTTTTGGTTTTTGAAATTACCAAGTGTTTCAAATAAATTAATGATTAAGAATTATTAATAACTAGGGGTTAAGTAAATAAATAAAATAGGATGAATTAGTTGATAATTAAGAATAAATTGATTAATTAATTAAGATTGATAAATTTATAATTAGAGTTAATTAATTAGTTGGTAATTAAGATCAATTAATTAAGTAATTAGGATTAATTAATTTGTAATTAGAGGTAAACTAATTGGTAATTAAGAAGTACTTAATTTGTATAAATTAATAATTAGGTTTTATTAATTATTAATTAAGGGGTGATTAATTTGTAATTAAAGATTAATTAAGAATTAATTAATTTGTTATTAAGTTTTATTAATTGATAATTAAGATTTATTAATTAATAATTAAAAGAATAATTAATCGGTAATTAAAGATTAATTAATTTATTTAAAGGGTAATTAAGTAATGGATTACTCAATTGTAAATAATGAAATGAATGTGATTGATTTAAGATAATTAATTTGTAAATTAATTAAAGATAATCTGATGCTGATTAAGTATAAATACTTAATGAAATTTAGAAGTGTAATTACTGTAAGTAATTAATGTATAATTACAAGATGTAATTAATTAAAAGAAATTACTTAATGAGAAGTAATTAAAGTATAATTACTTAATGAGAAGTAATTAAGGATTAATTATTTGGTAATTAATTAAAGGATTAAAGTAATTAATTAAGAAGTTAATTAATTAAGGTAAGTAATTATAGGATGATAATTACTGTATATGATTAATTAAGATGATTAATTAAAGTTTAATTTATTAATGTAATTAATTAAGGATCAATGTAATTAATTATAGTTAATTAATTAATGGAAGTAATTAATTAAGGATCATTAATAAATGTAATTAATGAAGTAATTAAAAGGTTAATTACTGTTAATGGTTAAGTAAGCAGGATTTATAAAATGAAGTAATTAATTTAATTCACTTTAAATTGATTAGAGATGATATAAATCATTACTTATGAATGGATAAATAGTATTGAATGTTATGCATGGTTGATATCTCTGATGAGATATATGCTGATCTATGATATGGATGTTTGGTTGAATTGTAATGATAATGTGAATTATCTGTTGTAATGATAATGTAGATTATCTATTGAGTTATCTATCTGTGTATATAGATAAGAATTGAATTGTTTTAACCTTAAAACAACTTGGCCTTAAAAGATACGTTTTGGATTTCGATGAGACCGGGATCGGGTTTCCGTATACCGGATTTCCAGGTCTGGAGACCCGAATACCACATCGATCCAAATTAACGATAGATCGTGAATCTCAAGTGAAGATGAAGATTCAGAGTGCAAGGGTTATTGTCGTTAACTCTGAGGGTGATTCCAAAACGAGTGTAACGAGATAATGCCTTCGGTTTCGTTCGAACCCGGAACGAACTTGTATGGATTGAATGCTTTCAGCACATCGTCAGGCGGACGATGAGCATTCTAAGTGATATGTTCTGGTTAAAGGTAATCGTAACCTCAAGCCTCATCAACCAGGAATGGCTAAAACAGGGGAGGTGCAGCAAGGCTTCGTGGGTAGCACCCACTGAGAGCAAGATAGATCCCTGTCTAGAGGTCCCTTTTCTTTTATTCGGCTTAGTGTGTGGTTGGTCGCGCCAACTACGGGATTGTCTTGTTCGGGATTATCCAGTAAGGGATGGTTCCGGCTTTGTGTTGCAGGGGAGCGAGCGTACTCCTCGGTACGATGATCTAGGCCACGTACTGTGACGGGCGGTACCCCAGTAGCCCTGCCATTGTATGGAATCCAAACTCCAATAAGTGCCGTACGTATTAGTTGTGCCCAACTATGTTGGAATGTGAGATGTAAGCATTTCAGCTATTTTTGTATTTTACTTGAAAACCCTAGACCCTATTATAATATAACTGGATTTCCTATCAAATGTTTTGGTTAGCGTAAGGTAAAAACTTTTCCATGTTTATGTGTGGGAAGTCTTACGTGATACCTTTGTTTTCAAAAGGTTTTGAAGTTAAACAATTTTAACCCGTTTACTCACACCAGACCCATGTCTGACCCAAGTGTTTATTTCTGTTTTATAAACTCTTGGGTACTCAAATTTTTACGAGTAGCCAAGGGATTCAGGTTTAGCTTTGACGAATTGTGGCGGAGCAATGGAGCAGGAGGCTTCGGCGTTCGTAGATATAGTATTCCGCTGTGTTGATATCTGTGATAGTGTCTTGTCTTGTATTTGAGTTGTAATGTCTAGACAGATGTTTATAACTGTCTAGTATGTGTTGTATAATTATGTAAACTCTGATAAGTGTTGTATACTATGTAATAGTTTATGTTATTAATATAATTTATTCGTTCCGCTGTGAGATCGTTGTTGTTGTTTCTTTCTTTCTTCTCTTCTTTTCTATTTTCTACCCCTTTCTTTCTTCATAACGATGCGTCTTTCTGGGCAAAGAAAGCCGGGTCGTTACAGATTATTTATCATATTAGTTTGTTTATGGACCATAATTATGTTAGTGATAAATGTTAAACTTGGTTATGCTCATTTTGATTAAGAATTCCCTTTATTAAATAAGACCCTAATTTGGTGATATGATATACTTTGGAAAAATAAGTGTTTTTTAAATGGAATGGAAATTAAGTTAAAATAAAAGAGAATTTGAAATTAGAAGTGAAATTGGATTTGAAATAGAAAGTTAAATTGAAATTGAGATGAATAGTGAAACTGAAATTGAAATCGATTTTGAAAATTGAAAGTGAGATTAAGGTTGAAATTTAAATTAGGATTGGAATTAGATTTAAAATCTAAGTTTTAATTGAGTTTAATTTGAAGTTAGAGTTAAAATTGAATTGAAATTGGAATTTAAAATTTAATATTAAAAAATAGGAATAAAATAATATTATAATATGGAAATCTGTTTAAACGAACGTTTTTAATTATGGAAAAATATGGAATAAATTTTAAAAATCTATTTAAATAGTTTAGAAGATATTTGAAGTGGAAAATATGAATTTTCAAACATTAAAAAGTTGTTTAAATCAAATAAGGTTATATAGCACTTGCCGCAGCACTTTTGTGCTGCGAATTCTATAATTTTTGGAAAATGAGTTTAAACGTAACGATTTTTCCTTGAATCTATTATGAATGTTTTTAAAAGGAAAATTAAGCGTTTAAAAGATAATTTGGAATCTTTATAATCAATTCCCAGAATAAAGCTAATAACTGAGTATGTAGAAACAACTGGTACATTTGTCCCGCCTATGAGATCTGAGAAGATAAAATAAGGTGTTTAACTAAGGTTAGAGATGGAGCAACCAGTGCCCTGAAATTACCTGGCCTCTGTTTTCTCTTCTTAGGCGAGGGGTGGAGCATATCAAAAGGAAAGCCCAAATGCTCTAAAAAGATTATATTAAGTTTTCCAAAAAATTTAAGAAGATTAGTATTATCCAAAATTTAAGCAATCTCCTAAATGAATAAACTACAACTTGGATTGCATAGAGATAATCTTCTTATATTTTGTGTTAAAATCCGAAGAGGGAACTCGTCCTATTCGTGGAATTTAAAAGGCGATCTCACCGTTATTCCGCCCATAGCACTTGTTGAATCCAGAAATTAATATTGAGTAAAATTAGAATGATTTCTATGATCCTATTTACTCAATAATGTTTGCTAAGATTTATTTTAGGGTTTACAGTAAACGATGTCTTAAATAACTTTGTTTTTGACCCACCTAAAAGGTTAAGTAATTTGGATCGAGTGTTAAGTAAGGAAATTTGAAATATTATCCAAAGCAAAAGAATGAATTAACTTAGAATTACTCTAAGACAAAAGGAAGAGATTTTGAAATCATCCGAAAAGAATTAAAGTGAAAGGAGACTTAACAAATCATGTATACTCATATTCAATTTTCATCGATAATTGGATTTCGAAGGAACTAGTATCAGATTTGGGTGATTCCTATCCGAAAACCACTTCGAACCAATTTACGTGTTCAAAGAATGAAGATGTTTTGAACACGGGGATATTGAAACGAATAATAACGAAGGACTACTTGTTGATTAATTGGGGATAAACTCCCGATTCACTATATTGTAGCAGTGATCTATTTGATATGAAAAATCTCAAGACTATAAGGGCTTCTCGCCTAGTAATGGCGGAGGAAAGTGCCTTCGGTTTCGTTCAGTCCCAGAATGAACTTGTATGGATGGATGCTTGACAGTGCATTTTCTGGGATTACGTACATTGGTTTTTACAAACATACATCTGTGGTGGCGGGGAAGGCAACTTCTCTTAGCTTAACACCCTCATTGAGACGTACGAGCTCAAGGGTTGTACTTTTGTGGAAGGCAATTAGTAGTCAACGAAAATGGCAATGTGGCATTCAAAGATGATGTGGTATGTAAAAAGGTAATCGTTGCCTCAAGCCTCATCAACCGAAAATGACCGAAACAGGGTAGACGCGACAAGGCTAAGTGGGTCATTCCCATCAAGGTATGATCATCCCTTTCTAGATATATTTCTTCCCACTATGACGTTCGGGTTGTAAATTAATGTGGTTTGTATGCTAGAGCGCGCTCGGTTAAAGGTCGGTAACGACCGGGGATGACATATTCGGTACTATCTAGTTATAGAGGTAGGCCGGTCTTGTGTTGGTAGAGGAGCTTTATGGTGGTTCCTTTGGACATCCATCTAGAGGTGTACCCATCGGAAGGTATCCCTGTTTGTAAACCTATTATGCTGGAATTTAATCAATGTAACAATTTCGGCTAAGATTAATAAGTTTATTTGCAAATGTTTTTAAAGAGATGTCATTAAAAATAATATCAAATGTTTTGATATAAAAGTATTTTAGTTATCATAAGGTAAAAACCCATCTGTGTTTATGTGTAGGTGTGGTCTTATGAGATACTCTTTCTTTTTAAAGAATTTCATTTCCAAGGCTGATGTATGGCACTGTCATTTATTATTGAGTTTTTCTCACGCTTGTTTATCAAGCTTAATCCGGGTATTTTCAGTACTTGGGTCAGATCCGAGTAGTTTCAAGTTTAGTCGAAGACGGTTGAAGTTTCCAGAGGAGAGCTGGAGATATTCATCTACGTATGACATATTCTATTATCCGCTGCTGTTTGTTTATTTTTGTTTGGTGTTTGTCAGCAATTGTAAGGACAGATGTTTATAACTGTCCAAGCTAAATTTAGGTTAGACTCTGATATATGTATTTAAAAGTTTTCCGCTGTAAAGATATTGTTCAATATTATATATTATTCCATTCGTGTGAGATTCTGTTCTGTCTATTTTTCTTTGTTACCCATGATAATCCACAATTCCCTGCAATTTGGGTCTAACATATGTGGTTTATTGTCGGCACAAAGGGTACAGAATCGTGGATCGTCATAATTAATATCAAGTACTCTCAAGGGATCATCACTTGAGAGTACTTGATATTGATAATTAGAATAATTAGACCTTGCAGTTTCCCTTAAGGAATAACCGCCACATGGGATATTGAAAATTTTATAAAATGAAAGATTAATTCTTATATATGACTAATTAAATACCAAGATGAATTTAAAATGTGACAGTAGCTTGATGTATGCATGGATGAATGGTTGTGTTCTTGAATTGTAATCGGTGAATTATCATATGTACAAAAGTAGAAGTACAAATATCTACTCAAATTAAATTCTCTTTGATAACGAATATACCTATCTAGGGTATTTGATTATGTTTAATATAAACAACTTAATATTTTGTAAAAGCAAGACTATTAAACGATATATGTATATCACATTTAAAGAAACTTTGAAATTATAGTTTGTATTGGATTGCCTGTTGGGTGCTTTAAGAATTATAGTCGAAGCGTCTGGCCAACATTGTCGATATGAATTCCTAAACACTAGGACGACATAGTCTGTAAGGATCCGCATGTTTTCCGATAATTAAAATATTGAATTAAATAAGATTTTGTAATTTAATGTTGGAAGAATATAAATTTTATGATGTAGGAATGAGAAAACTAACTAGAATGAAGTTTAATAATGTAAATTAATGTAATAAATGACTATTTGAATGTAATCTCAAGTAATTGTAATAATTGTAAGTTATAATTGGTTATAAATTTAAAATAAGGAAATAAATTTAAATGTTATATTAATTGATGAAACAATATGTAATAAATTGAAATTGGATAAAATTTGTGTTGTGTTAGTAGTTATAACATTTGTGTGTAGATAACAAACTCATAAATGTGATTAAATTAAGAAAAGGTAAGTGTTATTTGTTACCAATTTATTTAATATGTTGAATTAAGTTGGAAATCAATTGCAATTAAATGTAACTAAATATTACGTTAATATGAGTTAAGACGACAACTGTAAAATGCGAAGGTAATAAAATGTACAGAAACGTTAATTATATTCTTAAGGCAACAATTTATGTAATAAAAAGAGTGAAACTAAGATAAATGAATTTATTGGGACTTTAAATTATAATTAATATGAAAATCGACAAATATTCAATATAATTGAAATATTGCAACTAATATAGTAAAAGATGATAATTGTAGAATATTAATACAATAAGATGTAAACAAATGTTAACTATGTCAATAGAGTAATGTTTGATTGAATAAAAAGATTGAAATCTAATTAAATCAATTTATTGGAATCAGAATATAATTAATTGGAATTAAATGTAATTAAATATTGTGGCTAATGTAAGAAAAGGCGTCAATTGTAGAAAATGAGGATAACAAGATAGAAACCTATGTTAATAATTTCATAAGGTATTGGTTGATTTAATAGCAGGAATGTAAATCAAAATAAAAGAATAAAAATGAATAAGTTTAGTAAGGGAGTAAACATATGTTTATTTATTTGAAATGTTTGGTAGTTGAAAGATTGATTGTAGAGACGAGAAACTATTATTTAGTAAGAAATGTATAATTATTGTTTGTATCCAATAGTGTATAAATATGTTTAAATTACTATTAGGTAGGAAATAATTGTTCTACTTCTCATTACATTCATTTAGTCCATTTTGAAACTTAATCAACTGAAATTAATGTAATTGAAAATTTTCAATTAATAGGAGAGAGAATAATAAATTGTAAATTAATATGTGTAATTAAAAGTAGCATATGTTTTCTGAAAATATAAGGAAAGTTTGATTTAATGAAAAGAACATTTACATCAAATAAAATGAATGTTTTATTTGTGAATGTAGGTTTAATTTCATTAAAATAAAGAATAGAATGATTGATCTTAAAGGAAGAAATATATGTTTATTTGAACTGTGTTTTAGCTTAGAGATTGATTACAAGAATAGAAAAATAATCTATTTCAGTAAGTTACTTATTACTCTTGTGTATAAACAACAAATTTATAACGTGTCCAAATAAACAATTGTTCTATTTTTCATCCATTTTAGTTGTCTGTTTTGAAATTTAACTTTGTAAGTAATTGCAATTAATGTAATTCAAATATTTCAATTAAAAGGAAAGAAAACGTTGATTGCAATTAATAGATTTAATAAAAGAAACGCACGTTTTGTGTTAAACAAAAAAAGGTGTTTTAATGGAAATAAAAGATAATTTTGGGAAAACAAAATTGAACGTTTCCATTTTTAAGGTAAGTATAAATTTTTTATTATGCGTAGATAAAAACCTAAATGCGTACAAATTCGAATATTATTTGAGTTAATGAAGTTAATTTGGTTACGTTTCAAAAAAATTGAATTTCAAAAGGTTGTGCGGTGTACATGGTCCATTTATTTCTTTTGTTATTAATTGCCGCATGAATGTTTTAAAATAGTTACCTTATTATTAATACTTGATCCGTTCATTTCTCCTTCTGTTCAATACCTGAGCCTAGACTTTTAGGTTGTATTTAATTCTTGCCATCTCATTTTGAACGTATACAAAAATTTTCTTTCCTTTGGTTTGCAAACTTTTCCATTCCTACGTACATTTCCTTATACATTATTAATGCATGTAGCTTTCAAAATAAAATGTGACATTTATTTTTGTCCCTACACCTTCATTTCCTAATTAAATAACCTGCAGCTTATTTCTTCATTTGCGTTTTGTTTCTCCTGACACCTCATATTCAAAAGCTCTTATTCTTGCTAATCCAAAAGCTTTCTTTTATGAAACATGTTTTTTTTTCATTTTTCGTACACGTCATGTCCTCATCTTAGTTGTTCTTCAATCTTTTCCTGAAGCGTCATCTTGAGAAAACGTAAGTATTAAAAATTGTTTTTTTTAAATGCGTACTAATTATTATTTTAATAATATTTCTTATAACATGAATATCTTTTGCATATAAACTTTGATTCACGCGCGATTTCTTCTGTTGGATTCATATTTAAATTCCAGACAACATGAAATTACTTTAGTTGAATTTGGAGACGGTTGAGTTTTTGCGCTTCTATTTGGATTTTTATGGGCTAAAATCAAAGGTGGGTGTTTTAACCCACTCACAACTACTAAATTATCTTATGTTAGTTAAACTGAATTTATGATATGATTTGGAATTGATTGGTTGATGTTTGGTATATTTAAATTGTCATTCTAGTTAAATTTAACTTTGATTGCATTTAATCATCGTTTAATTTAATATTGAATTTAATTATCAATTTAATAGCTGTTAATGATAATCAGTTATCTATTGATGTTTATTGGTTGATTCGGGTGATGATTGTGATGTATGTTTAATTGTTGATATTGGAAGATTTGATGTTATATTTATATCGTTGTAACACTGCTAGTTCCCTTAGTTATTGTTAGAAAATCCCTATGGGTTGAAATGATACATACCCGAACGATCATATAGAATAGGAGAAAATCGTTATGGGTTGAAATGATAAACCCAAGCGATTTTCATTGATTTGGAATTTGGGATTGCGGGTTGAAATAATATATACCCGTAAATTTAAATTTTTGCGGATTGAAATGATAAATATCTGTATCGCTTGAACATAGGGTAGAAAATTATATACAAACACTGTATTGGTTAAATTAAACGATTTTAAAACCCTTAAATCTTGAATTGGATTAAATGATATTTTGAAGGAAATTGATTTATATAAATTGAATTACTTGAAATCCAAGTTTGAAGGTTGGAATTGGAAATTGGTTTAAATCAAAATTCTGAAGTATTTTAATCTATTTTAAATCTGTTTAAAGTATTTTAACCCATTTTAATCTATTTTAAATCTATTTAATCTATTTTAGTCTATTTTAAACTATATTAAACTATTTTAATCTATTTTAAATTATATTAATCTATTTTAATCTATTTTAAACTATATTAAACTATTTTAGTCTATTTTAAACTATATTAATCTATATTAATCTATTTTAATCTATTTAAACTATATTAATCCATTTTAATCTATTTTAAACTATATTAATCTGTTTTAATCTATTTCAAACTATCTTAAACTATTTTTTTAAACTATTTTAAACTATCTAAACTATTTTCTGAATTTCAGGTTTTGTAAAGTGGAAGTTTTATATTTAAATTCTTGATTTTTAAGTAGAATATGATTAAATGATGTTATAACATAAGTAGGGATTTAAATGACATAATTGAGAAATATGATGATTTTAAATGAGGATTTAATCTATTTTTGGAAATATGAATTTGAAAGTGATATGATTTCAAATGTGATATAATTTCGAAAGTAAATATGATTTCGAAAATGATATGGCTTTGAGAATATGATATTTTGATATAAATTATAAATTAGTTTTGGAAATGTAAAAGAACCATTCGATGTGAAATAAGCGTTTGGTTGTTAAAGAGACCGGGATCAGATATTGTCATACTCTCTGCCAATACCGAAAACCACTTTAACAACTATGTACGTGGTGGAGATTCCAGAAATGAAGTAGGATGGTTCGGCGAACAATTCTGTATGAAGTATTTACGTGACCCGGACTCCCGTGAGTCAACTTAGATGTGACTAAAACAGGAGCTATATCGGGCAAAGTGAGGTCGCAACTCTGATCGGGCACATTTCTTCGATACCATACTATTACTTTGTGATTGATTCGGTGGCCACCCCTCGATTTTGATTATAGGAGTGTGTCCGAGGTGGGCGGTAGTAGCTGCTATGCGTTACCACCAGTCCGAGAGTGCAATTGGTATATCTACACTGGCATTGCCTCGAGTGCCGTGTTCGCATGACCTATCGCGCCTTCTACGAGTTTTTTTTGTACCATACCTACGGAGTGCCCTCTGGGTAAACCTCCAGTTTACGGAGGAGCTTACGGTACTGTATAGACTATGAGAATATATAAAATGTGTTAAGGGGGATATGGGTAACGCCTTAATGCTATTTTAATACTTTACTTTACTGTGGACACTATTATAATAACGTATTTTACTACATAGTAGATAGTTTAACGGATCCTTAAGAGATGGAAATCCCGAACATCTCTTAAGTTATTGCACTCACGTTAGACACTGGATAGGAGATGTCAAACCCCGTAAACATCTCTGATGCCGTCACACTCATATTTATTTACTGTTGACTTAACTTACATAAGATCTTTTAGTTCTGACTCGGGTGTTTTGTCTTTTCAATTTGCTCGGGTCAGTCTGAGCTTTTCAGTTTATCGAAGACTGCTTTCTGGAGGATGGAGACGAAGATTTTGTACTATTATTATTTATTATATTTATTCCACTGCATCATGTTGTTCCGCTGCATTTATTTATTATTTATTCTTATTGTATGTAACTCTGATCTGTATTGTAATAGTATAATCAAAGATTATTTGTAAACAACTTCATGAACTTTTTATTTGATTATTATATTTTGTCATTCCGCTGTGAGATTCTGTATTTGTTTTCTTTCTTTCCTTGCTTTTTCTTATTTACCCTATAACAATCTGCCCTTTTTAATGGTTTGAGTCTAACGTGTGTGGTTTATCGTCGATTTAAACCGTCCAAAAAGGCAAGTCATTATAGTTAGTATCAGAGCTTTGGTTTATGGATAACCTTAGCTTTGTGGGGTCTGACTCATATAGAATAGGGTTGTAATACCCTAGAATGAGTCGGTGAGTATATATATGAGAGAGCGTATTTGTTAGTGTTATAAATGGTTTTGTATTGTGTTAATTATTCTATTTAGTATTTATAAATTCTGATCGGTACATAGGACACTATGGCATCGATAGGAATTTCTAAACACTTAATAGGACAGACCGACACAATATTGTTTTGAAATATAGGTAAATGAAATAATTTTGCCTATTATATATTTTGTACATAAAATAATAAATTTTATAGATGATATAGTTGGATGTAATATGTTGTTTGTTAGGTAGAGAAATTTTATAAATATGATTGAAAAATAGGATTTACAAATAAAGTAAATATAAATTGGAAGTTTAGAACTGAAGTTCCGGGATTTCTGAAAATTTCTTTCGAAAGATTTTGGAATATAATATTAGTAGTATTTAGAAGTATTTTCTGATATAAATATTTCAAGATGATTTGAAAGAAATGTTTTAAAAGCAATTTTTTAAAGGAAATAAGTTCTGTACTCCCTTCTCTGTCGTTGGAAAAATAATTTCGGTGATGAGTGCACGCATCATCGACGTTCATTTTCGAGTTTCAAAGTGGGAAGACCGTTGTAGTAGTTTTACTGCACATTTGTTTTGATAAATAAATCTTGATTTTGAATCCCTAAATATGATTTGATCCATAAAGGATATAAATATATTTATTATTTTCTAAATGACTGAAATGAACCCGAGATTTAGTTCTTAAAACTTTTTGATAATTAATAGCTTTCAATTATTGCAATGAACGGAATCTTGACTATATTAATAATTGGAAACTTCTAAAATGAGGAAAATAAGAAATTGGAAGCTAAATAATTAATGAAATATATATGAGATGGGAAATTGTGATATAAGAATCAAAGGATAGGGAAATTAAGAAATGTAACTATTGCACATTTTGTTAGCTTAAATAAATAAAAGAAACTTGTATAACATTCAATTACTTTCTAAAAGACATAATGTATAACTTACCATAAAGGTTTAATAAGAATATGTAATAGAATATGTAGTAGAATATTATACAAGTATACCTAGGAAATGAAGTGTTCATTGGAATTATGCTTATAAGTGAAGAATTAAGGTGTATAAAAATGTTATGAACTTAAGTTAATAATTTGAAAATGCTAGTAGTTATAATTTAATAAAAAGGAGGAATACTGTAAGTAAATGATTATAAAACTTAGGTAAAGCTTGAAGCCAATTATAATTAGAGTAAATAGTAAAAGTGGATACTATATGTGAAAGAAATAAAAGTGAAAGGTAAAAATCTTTTATAAGTATGAGTTGTTTCACAAATGAATATTTATATAAAAAGGGAATTCAAACTAAATAGTAAATGTGAAGTAAACTGAAATAAAATGTATACAATACTTCAATAATGAATTCATTTATGATCCAAATAATTGAAATGGATATAACTTATGTAAGTAAAGAATGTAAATTAATGAAATAAGCCTTATATGAATGAATGAGAATTAAAATTTTGTAAGTAATGAACGTGAATTAAAGAAAAATCATTGTATGAAAAAAATGAACCATAAATGATGTGAAAAAAAAGATTAATAGAATAAACTTAAAATATGTGTTGAATTTTTTGTTTGTTTTGGCTTATGGGACGTTGGGAAGTGATACTTTAAATTGTTTAAAATGTATAAATAATATATTAAGTTATCTAAGACTGTTGAATGTATGGTATACTTAGTAGTTTATTTATCATTCTATATGATTAAAAGTTCTAAACCCGAACAAACCATTAGTTTTGGTTGCTATGGATGGATGGTTGATTTCTTTGATTTGCATGTGATGATTGTATGGTTTTGTTTGCAAGTGCTGTTGTTATATTGTGTGGATTTGTTGTTATAAGTTGAAACAACATAAATATTCTCTTTTACTTAATTATTAACCTCTTTGGATTATATAAGTAAAATACAGGTTTATAGAAGTAATAGCTACTGCTTTTGGTTTCATAAATAAGCGGTGTTTGCTCGACAAATAGGTATGTTTTCGGGTTACGGTTTTATAGCGATATTATATTTTTTTCCCGTGGTTTGGGATATTTTATTTTGAACTATATGATATATATTATTATTGTTGATACTATTATTTCTCCCAAACCTCTCCGTACAAAGGAGACTCTGCCGAAATTTTCTGTTAATTTTGGACTTAGAAAATTTTTGTGAAATGTTTTCCAAACTTTTGTTAACTTGAATATAAAAGGATTTAATTATCTTAAATTGATATATTTTATTTAAATTATTTAATTATGTAAATTGATTGTTTATAAATTTAATATTTTGAATAAGATATATTAATTCCTTAATCCCTTCTTTTCTCTTTTCGAGGACGAAAAATTTTGAGTGGGGGAGAGTGTAACGGCCCACATTTTTTCCGATAATTAAAATATTGAATTAAATAAGATTTTGTAATTTAATGTTAGAAGAAAATAAAATTTATGATGTAGGAATAAGAAAACTAACTAGAATGAAGTTTAATAATGTAAATTAATGTAATAAATGACTATTTGAATGTAATCTCAAGTAATTGTAATAATTGTAAGTTATAATTGGTTATAAATTTAAAATAAGGAAATAAATTTAAATGTTATATTAATTGATGAAATAATATGTAATAAATTGAAATTGGAAATTTTTTGTGTTGTGTTAGTAGTTATAACATTTGTGTGTAGATAACAAACTCATAAATGTGATTAAATTAAAAAAAGGTAACAAGTGTTATTTGTTACCAATTTATTTAATATGTTGAATTAAGTTGGAAATCAATTGCAATTAAATGTAATTAAATATTACATTAATATGAGTTAAGACGACAACTGTAAAATGCGAAGGTAATAAAATGTACAGAAACGTCAATTATATTCTTAAGGCAACAATTTATTTAATAAAAAGAGTGAAACTAAGATAAATGAATTTATTGGGACTTTAAATTATAATTAATATGAAAATAGACAAATATTCAATATAATTGAAATATTTCAACTAATATAGTAAAAGATGATAATTGTAGAATATTAATACAATAAGATGTAAACAAATGTTAACTATGTCAATAGAGTAATGTTTGATTAAATAAAAAGATTGAAATCTAATTAAATCAATTTATTGGAATTAGAATATAATTAATTGGAATTAAATGTAATTAAATATTGTGGTTAATGTAAGAAAAGGCGTCAATTGTAGAAAATGAGGATAACAAGATAGAAACCTATGTTAATAATTTCATAAGGTATTGGTTGATTTAATAGCAGGAATGTAAATCAAAATAAAAGAATAAAAATGAATAAGTTTAGTAAGGGAGTAAACATATGTTTATTTATTTGAAATGTTTGGTAGCTGAAAAATTGATTGTAGAGACGAGAAACTATTATTTAGTAAGAAATGTATAATTATAGTTTGTATCCAATAGTGTATAAATATGTTTAAATTACTATTAGGTAGGAAATAATTGTTCTACTTCTCATTACATTCATTTAGTCCATTTTGAAACTTAATCAACTAAAATTAATGTAATTGAAAATTTTCAATTAATAGGAGAGAGAATACTAAATTGTAAATTAATAGGTGTAATTAAAAGTAGCTTATGTTTTGTGAAAATATAAGGACAGTTTGATTTAATGAAAAGAACATTTACGTCAAATAAAATGAATGTTTCATTTGTGAATGTAGGTTTAATTTCATTAAAATAAAGAATAGAATGATTGATCATAAAGGAAGAAATATATGTTTATTTGAACCATGTTTTAGCTTACAGATTGATTACAAGAATAGGAAAATAATCTATCTCGGTAAGTTATTTATTACTCTTGTGTATAAACAACAAGTTTATAACATGTTTAAATAAACAATTATTCTATTTTTCATCCATTTTAGTTGTCTGTTTTGAAATTTAACTTTGTAAGTAATTGCAATTAATGTAATTCAAATATTTCAATTAAAAGGAAAGAAAACGTTGATTGCAATTAATAGATTTAATAAAAGAAAAGCACGTTTTGTGTTAAACAAAAAAGGTGTTTTTAATGGAAATAAAAGATCATTTTGGGAAAACCAAATTGAACGTTTCCATTTTTAAGGTAAGCATAAAAAATTTATTATGCGTAGATAAAAACCTAAATGCGTACAAATTTGAATATTATTTGAGTTAATGAAGTTAATTTGGTTACGTTTCAGAAAAATTGAATTTCAAAAGGTTGTGCGGTGTACATGGTCCCTTCATTTCTTTTGTTATTAATTGTTGCATGAATGTATTAAAATAGTTACCTTATTATTAATACTTGATCCGTTCATTTCTCCTTTCTGTTTAATACCTGAGCCTAGACTTTTAGGTTGTATTTAATTCTTGCCACCTCATTTTGAGGTATACAAAATTTTACTCATTTGGTTTGCAAACTTTTCCATTCCTACGCACATTTCCTTATACATTATTAATGCCTGTAGCTTGCAAAATAAAATGTGGCATTTATTTTTGTCCCCCACCTTCATTTCCTAATTAAATAACCTGCAGCTTATTTCTTCATTTGCGTTTTGTTTCTCCTGACACCTCATATTCAAAAGCTCTTATTCTTGCAAATCCAAAAGCTTTCTTTTATGAAACATGTTTTTTTTTCATTTTTCGTACACGTCCCGTCCTCTTCTTAGTCGTTCTTCAATCTTTTCCTGAAGCCTCATCTTGAGAAACGTAAGTATTAAAATTTGTTTTTTTAAATGCGTATTAATTATTATTTTAATAATATTTCTTATAACATGAATATCTTTTGCATATAAACTTTGATTCACGTGCGATTTCTTCTGTTGGATTCATATTTAAATTCCAGACAACATGAAATTGATTTAGTTGAATTTGGAGACTGTTGAGTTTTTGCGCTTCTATTTGGATTTTTATGGGCTAAAATCAAAGGTGAGTGTTTTAACCCACTCACAACTACTAAATTAACTTATGTTATTTAAATTGAATTTATGATATTATTTGAATTGATTGGTTGATGTTTGGTATATTTAAATTGTCATTCTAGTTAAATTTAACTTTTATTGCATTTAATCATCGTTTAATTTAATATTGAATTTAATTGTCAATTTAATACCTGTTAATGATAATCAGTTATCTATTGATGTTTATTGGTTGATTCGGGTGAGGATTGTGATGTATGTTTAATTGTTGATATTGGATGATTTGATGTTATATTTATATCGTTGTAACACTGCTAGTTCCCTTAGTTATTGTTAGAAAATCCCTATGAGTTGAAATGATACATACCCGAATGATCATATAGAATAGGAGAAAATCGTTATGGGTTGAAATGATAAACCCAAGCGATTTTCATTGATTTGGAATTTGGGATTGCAGGTTGAAATAATATATACCCGTAAATTTAAATTTTTGCGGATTGAAATGATAAATATCCGTATCACTTGACCATAGGATAGAAAATTATATGCGGACACCGGATTGGTTAAATTAAACGATTTTAAAACCCTTAAATCTTGAATTGGATTAAATGATATTTTGAAGGAAATTGATTTATATAAATTGAATTACTTGAAAATCCAAGTTTGAAGGTTGGAATTGGAATTGGTTTAAATCGAAATTCTAAAGTATTTTAATCTATTTTAAATCTGTTTAAAGTATTTTAACCCATTTTAATCCCATTTTAAATCTAGTTTAGTCTATTTTAAACTATATTAAACTATTTTAATCTATTTTAAATTATATTAATCTATTTTAATCTATTTTAAACTATATTAAACTATTTTGATCTATTTTAAACTATATTAATCTATATTATTCTATTTAAACTATATTAATCCATTTTAATCTATTTTAAACTATATTAATCTGTTTTAATCTATTTCAAACTATCTTAAACTATTTTTTTAAACTATTTTAAACTATCTAAACTATTTTCTGAATTTCAGGTTTTGTAAAGGGGAAGTTTTATATTTAAATTCTTGGTTTTTAAGTAGAATACGATTAAATGATGTTATAACATAAGTAGGGATTTAAATGACATATTTGAGGAATATGATGATTTTAAATGAGGATTTAATCTTTTTTTTGGAAATATGAATTCGAAAGTGATGATTTCAAATGTGATATAATTTCGAAAGTAAATATGATATCGAAAATGATATGGATTTGAGAATATGATATTTTGATATAAATTATAAATCAGTTTTGGAAATGTAAAAGAACTATCCGATGTGAAATAAGCGTTTGGTTGTTAAAGTGACCGGGATCGGATATTGTCATACTCTCTGCCAATACCGACAACCACTTTAACAACTGTGTACGTGGTGGAGATTCCAGAAATGAAGCAGGATGGTTCGGCGAACAATTCTGTATGAAGTATTTACATGACCCTGACTCCCGTGATTCAGCTTAGATGTGACTAAAACAGGAGCTATACCGGGCAAAGTGAGGTTGCACCTTCGATCGGGCACATTTCTTCGATACCATACTATTACTTTGTGATTGATTCAGTGGCCACCCCTCGATTTGATTATGGGAGTGTGTCCGAGGTGGGCGGTAGTAGCTGCTATGCGTTACCACCAGTCCGGGAGTGCAATTGGTATATCTACTCTGGCATTGCCTCGAGTGCCGTGTTCACAAGCCCTATCACACCTTCTATGAGTTTTTTTGTACCATACCTATGGAGAGCCCTCTGGGTAAACCTCCAGTTTACGGAGGAGCTTACGGTACTGTATAGACAATGGGAATATATAAAATGTGTTAAGTGGGATATGGGTAATGCCTTAATGCTATTTTAATACTTTACTTTACTGTAGACACTATTATAATAGCGTATTGTACTACATAGTAGATAGTTTAATGGATCCTTAGGAGATGGAAATCCCGAACATCTCTTAAGTTATTGCACTCACGTTAGACACTAGATAGGAGATGTCAAACCCCGTAAACATCTCTGACGCCGTCACACTCATATTTATTTACTGTTGACTTAACTTACATAAGATCTTTTAGTTTTGACTCGAGGGTTTTGTCTTTTCAATTCACTCGGGCCAGTCTGAGATTTTCACTTTATCGAAGACTGCTTTCTTGAGGATGGAAACGAAGATTTTGTACTATTATTATTTATTATATTTATTCCACTACATCATGTTGTTCCACTGCATTTATTTATTATTTATTCTTATTGTATGTAACTCTGATCTGTATTATAATAGTATAATCAAAGATTATTTGTAAACAGCTTCATGAACTGTTTATTTGATTATTATATTTTGTCATTCCGCTGTGAGATTATGTATTTGTTTTCTTTCTTTCCTTCTTTTTCTTATTTACCCCATAATAATCCTCCCTTTTTAATGGTTTGAGTCTGACGTGTGTGGTTTATCGTTGATTTAAACCGTCCAAAAAGGCAAGTCGTTACATAGTTAGACACGGTACTTTGAGTTATATATTTTTAAAGATGCATATATGCTTATGAAATATTATAAATAATTTTTAAAGTGAAATAAATGTTGAAGTAGAAATTACTCAAAATTGAAAGGATGTTGGGAAAATGCCTTGAAGATAAATATAATTTTAAAGAAGGATTGTGCGTCATATATTTTATTTTTGTAAAAAAAGATATTTTGGTAAATTAAGTTGAGGAGAAAAGAAAAAAAATCTATTCTGAATACAGTAATATATGAGTGTGTGTACACTTTAAAATTTGGTAGTTAAAAGTAATCATATTAAAAATAATAAAGATACATTATATGTATTAATATTTCAGTTGACAAGTGCAGCTTCCAAGTATTGGCAATAGTCGAGGTCAGTGGCGAGACGATGCTAATTTCACGGTTAGCATTGCAGCTAATCGATGAAGAAATTCGTTATAAATGGATGGCAAAGCAACCTCACTATATTATGCAGTATATGAATATTTGTGTATGTTTATTTATAAGGTATATGATGAAATGAATGTTTAAATTTTATGTATGAAAGCTAAGTTAAAGTAAAACCATAATCCCTTTATTTAATTGGGATGATGAAATTTTAGGTAATCTATTTTGTGAATGAGAAACATTTTATGTAAATGTGGTTTTTATAAACATAACTTAATCCTAGAGGATTAGCAATTTTCAATTTTTGAATTCAAAAGTGGAAATTTGATTGAGAATAATTAAGGATAAGTTAGTCATGATTTCTCAAGTAAGTAGATAAGTAACCCCCTTTAAAGAGATGAAATTTTGTATCAAACTTTTTGAACTATAAAGAATATAATTATTTTTAAGAAAAATCCTTAAATTGATTCTCATCCTTATTTCAAGGGTTTAACTAAGTTGAACGTCTTAAAATTAAAATATTTAGTATTTAAAACTGGAAAAAAAATATGTTGGAAAAAAAGATATAAAAAGGTAGTGAAACTTATTTTCAAATTAGAAAATAAGGAAAAATGTATGCTGATTTTTATGAATTGACATGCTAAGTTTGAAAGAATGTTTTATATTAATGGAGTTTATTTAAAAATGAAGAACGGAGAAGAATTTGATAATAAAATTTTGGAAATAAATATGTAAAGAAGGATGGAAAACTAAACGTTGAAATTCTATATTGAAAGGCCTTTTCAAAGCATAAATTTGTAAGAAAGTTATTATAGAGAATGATTTATAAGGTCTTGTGAATTTAAGAAAATGATTATTTTTTTAATAATCAATTCAAAGGGTATTTAGATATTGTACATAAGAATTATATTAAAGTTTATGATGTTACATTGTATCATAAAATGAAGATTTTTTTTAAATCAAAATGGGGTAGAAGTTGAATCCTTTTTATTCATCCATTCACACATAAGTTATCGTATATAACTTTTTATACTAGTAAGTCATTGATGTTTGCTCTAGCGAAAAGCAAAAATTCGCTATGTATGTATTGATAAAATTATTATAGCATGATATAATATTTTTTTTGAAACAATTGAAATTATTGTATGTATGTATAATTATAGTTTTTAATGTAAATTGTTTAATATATTGATTGGTGGATGGTTTGAAATAAATAATCAAATTATTATATGAATATCCATTTTAAGAAATTTTTTGGACTTCCGAAAAGAGGATTTAATCAATTACAATATGTATATATTGCTTTACCAAATAGTGGACTTTAAGGCTCAAGAAATTATCTTGCAATATGGATAAATTATTTTATAAAAGCATTTATTTAAAATCCCAGTCAAACCCCTTATAGTTCTTGATCATATCATTTTCATTTTAGGTCTGATTTTGTCGTTTTTACACTTTGTAGAAAGATAATATAATAGCGAACAACTTTGGTCTTGAACACATTTGAAAATTTTGAAATGCTATCTTGAAAACTCACTTGAAAACATAGTTAAATTCTGTCCTCCATAAGGAAAATTTGAGCCAAAGTGCCTTAGTATTTTGATCATATCTCATTCATTCCAGCTTTTATTTTCAATTTTTGCACTTTCGAAAAGCTATTTGATAAATAACAATTTTTATACAAAACACTTTTTGAAAATTTTGAGCTTTACTAATATAAAAACCTGATTCAACCAAGGTCAAATTTGGTTAGCTTTTTGCAAAACCTGAGCATATACCTGTTGTTGTTTCAATCATAACTCCAGACCCTCTTATCCAAATTCGACGAAATTAAATTTTTGGAAAGCTAAGATGATAAGGAGTAACTTTCATGTAGACCACTTTCGTTGTTTTTGAGCTTAGCTACTGCAAAAATCTGTTTCAATTTAGGTAAAATTTTGTTTCATATTTTGCAAATATAGATTTTGTGTTATGTAGTGTAATGACAATAACTTTTGATGTGCAAACTATTTTAATATCTGGAAGATATTACGATAAGCTAATTGCATGATTTGTAATCTATTTTTTAGTCCATTTCAAAAAATTTGCCAATTTGACGTGTTTTTATTAGTCAAAACACGTGCTATTACAAGAGTTATAAATTTTCAATTCTATAAAAGAATTTATATGTTGTTTTAATTTTCCATGCCCTATCATTTGTACTAATATGTGTTAAGGATGAGTGCATGTACAGTGTAACGACCCGTAAATTTCGATAGTTAAAACTATTAAATTTAATAAGATTTTAGAATTTAATATTGGGAGAAATTAAAATTTATGATTTATTAATGAGAAAAATAATTTGAATATGAATTAATAATGTTGTTTGAATGTTATTGACAACTATTTTAATGTAATTTCAATCAATTGAAATAATTGTAAAGTTAATTTGGTTATAATTGTAAATATGGAATAAATTAAATGTTGGATTCAATGTTGAAATTGTATGTTATTAATTGAAATAGGTTTATTACAGAATATGAAATCAATTAATTGGTATGTAAACTTATTAGTTTTGTTTGTAAGTAATAAATTCAGAAGTATGTCTGAATTACTAATGTGTAATAATTTTTTTAATTATTATTTTATTATTTAATATGTTTGGAAATAATTTGAAAATCAATGTGAATTTAATATAATTAAATATTATCGTTAATATGTGTTAAGATGATAACTGTAGAATATGAATGTAAACTAGTTTTAAATGAATTCATATGGTATTGGATGATTGAATAATAAGAACTTAAATCAATTTTAAAAAAAATTGTCGGAATTTAAACTATAATAATCTATGAATTTATTTTAGTTGTAACTGAACGTTGAAATTTATGCAATGTTTAAATCTTGAAATTTACATAGAATATTTAATTTTTAAAGATTATAAATTTCTGTGTAATTAAAACGATACATTGTTAACTTTTAATTTAGAATTTAAAAGTAATTAAATCAATTTAATAATAATTTATTTAATCAAGTGTAAAAATAGCCATTTTGGCCACTGTCTCGGATTTCGACGAAACTAGTTTCATCAGATCTGTAACAGTGAATTATTTTAAGATTTCAAGTTTCGTAGCCATCAGACTTGTCGTTTGATCGTGCGAGCTCGAAACACCTAGAAATCTATTAATGGAATTTAAATGAATATAATTTGATTTTGAAAGCTAACTTTTGTATACAATGGAATTAGGGTTTGAAACTAGTTCCATTGAGTTTAAAAACACTGAAAACATATATTTTCATATATGGGATGACCTACTTTCGTTTCGGAAACAAAACGGGCTTTTCAGGTCGTTGCTATCGTTTCGACCCAATTCGATCTGTCCATTCGTTCTTATCTATCTCTGCCTATATATAGACTGTTATAAACCATAGCAGCATTTCATTTTTTTCTATATGTACAAATTTCTGTTTTCATTTGCTTCTTCCCAATGGCTGACATCGCAGAAACCCTAATTTCAATTTCAAAATCAATTTCACTATCCAAACCATAGCAAATTATATATCGTTGGAAAGCTCTCTACGAACGTAATCTACCTATGTAATTTGTTTTTTGATTGGAGGCTCTATTCATATAGAAATTGGTGATTCACTCCTGGCCGTCCATTTTAGGTTTTCGATTTCAACGACGGATCGTCGACCAATCAACGATCGGAGGATACTGGAGCGTAGAGGGCGAGGAGGCAAGTGCATCTGCGGTCTTCGTTCGTGCTATTGATGTCAGAATTTATCAAAATTGGCATGTAAAGGTGGGGCACCGGCTGTGGTTTTGTGGAGGATGGAGGTGGCCGCATGCACAGCGGAGGCACGGCCTGAGGTGGAGAGGCCGTCGGCGATGGGTGATCGTGTTTTTGTGGGCCATCGGTGCAAGCGCCGTGGAGCAGTTCATGGCGGCTGTGATGGTATCGCATGCATGAATGGGTTTAGGGTTTGATTTGAACGATACGTGGCTGAGGTAAGGAATTTACAGAATTGCCCTTTAACTTTATTTTTATTTTAAATTTTAAATTTAAATGTTCTAACTATCATAGCTTGTTCATACAGACTCGGATTTGGACGCAGTTTCTTCCGTTGGGATTGTATCGAAATTCTGGACAATTTGAAATTGGTTTGGTTGCTTTTAGAGACTGTTTAATTTTGGGCTTTATTTGGATTTTAAATCGACGATAAATCTAAGGTGTGTGATTTAACCCACTCACAAACACTAAACCATCTTATGTTAGTTAAATTAAATTTAAGATGTGATAAGAATATTATTGGTTAATGTTTGGTAGTTTAATTTGACATTTTATTTGAAATTGAATTTTATTTGAAATTGAATTTTATTGAATTGCCATTTAAATTAATATTGAATTTAAATTGCTAGTTAAATACCTGATAATGATAACAGTTAATTATTGTGATTTATTGGCTGAATTGGATGTTGATTGTGATGGATGTTTATTTGTTGACATTTTGGATGATTGGATATTTGTATCCTTGTTATCACTATGGGTTGAAATGATATATATACCTGAATGATCTTATAGACTAGGGAAAATCATTATGGGTTGAAATGATAAATCCAAACGATTTTATTGATTTGGAAATTTTTGATTCGGGATACGAGTTGAAATGATATATACTCGGGAAATTTAACTAATTTGGGTTGAAATGATACATACCCAATCACTTGACCATAGGGTATAAAATTATATACGGACACTGTTGGTCGGTTTTAAATTATTTTCTAAATAGTAAAGTATGTTTGATTTATAAATTTGATTTTTAAATTTAGTTTAATGATTTTATTTAAAATTTATATTTGGAAAATAATTCATTTTATATGTTTAAAGCTTCAAATTATAAGTTAATTTATGGTTTTAAATGTAAATTAAGATTTTAACTTAAAATTTTATTTAGTTTTTAAATATATAATTTAAAGAGTTTAAAATTTAATTTTATAAAATATTTAATATAGTTTTAATATATATATATATATATTAAATTTACTTTAATATAATAAATATAGTTTTGATTTAATATAATAAATATAGTTTTGATTTAAGATAATAAATATAGACTTTTATAATAACTTTAATAGATAAAGGATTTAGTAAAAGATTTTAAAATTTTGTAAAAGGTTTTGTAAGAAATTTATAAAAGTATAAGAGACCTTATAATGGAATTTTATAAAAGGTTTTTTTATAAAATATTTTTATAAAGGATTTTATAATGGTCTTATAAAGGTTTTAAAGGATTTTATAAACGGTTTTATAAAAGAACTTGTATAAAAGGATTTGGAAGCATATAAAGGAATTTGTGTAAAAGTTTATGATAAAAGGAAGAATGGTAAACTGTTTTGGAATTTATAAATAGCTTTATAAATGGTTTTAAAGCATATAAAAATAGTTTATAAATGGTTTAAGAGAGATTTATAAATTATTTTCGAAGCTGATTAAAAGAAATCTTCCTCGGCATTTATGAATATATTTATGCTTTTGGAATAAGTATATGGATATCTTGATATGAAAGTATAAACTGTTTTCTGGATTTATTATTAAAAAATGTTTTAAATGACCACGGTGTGAAAAATATAATGATTGTTTGTTATAAAGATCGGGGTCGGATATTTTCATACTCTCTGCCAATTTTGAAACCAATTTAACAACTGTGCACATGGTGGAGAATCCAGAACAAAGTAGGATGGTTTGGCGAATGCTACTGTATGAGGTTTAAACACATCCCTGACCTCCCCTAGGTCAGCTTGATATGACTAAAATCGGGAGTCATAACCAGACCAAGTGAGGTCGCTCCTCCTATCGGAGACGCTTCTTCGATACCATATTTGTTACTTTGTGATTGATTGGTGGCTACTTCGATTTGATTATGGGAGTGTTGTTAGAGATGGGCGGTAGTAGCTGCTATGCGTTACCACCATCCTGGTTCCGCAATTCGGTAGAATCCTACCGTGGGTATAGCCTCGTATGCCCTGTCATATGCCTTATCGAGCCCACTACAATTTGTTTTGTGTCGTACCAATGGAGTGCTCCCTGATAGCCCACTGGTTTGGTGGAGTTAACAGTACTGTATAGACTACGATATTTATGAAATGTGTTAAAAGGGATATGGGTAACGCCTTAACGCTATTTTAGTACTTGTGATGCCCCACATCTATACTCACACTAGCCAAGGACACTACGGGGTAATTCTGTCGACTAGCACATAGAATAAGGCTGTTGAGGAGCGACCATCTATGTAATTGCTTTGTGCGAGTACCGATATGTCTGATAGTATGACAATTTCATTTCAAGAGGAAATCCGACATATCAAATACAAACTCAAAGCTACTACACAGTGGCTATGTGGGCTTCAGAAACAAATATAGAAATAAGCATAACACAAATCAGTCACATATATTCATATCACAAAGGCGGAAACAGATATGAATATAACACATAAAAGTGTACATCAAAATAGTGGTCATACAAGATCCACTACATCACAAAAGAATAGGTGCAAGTGCTAAGCAAAAGAATAAGTATACATCAAGGAGTCTCTATCTCAAATGTATAAAAGAAAAAACTACTAAGCTAAAGTAGTTAGCCAAAAGTCAGAAGCTAGCCCCTGCTAAGAAGTCAAGTGGAAGCACCTGTAACACCTCGGTCTGACCCGAGTATTATTTAAGAAGAAAAATAATAAACGGATCAGTCTAGCTATAAATATCATATAACATGAGATAGGATAAGAGATACAACAAAAATATATGATAACAATAATGGCATACTTTGACAAGCATACATTTGATAACAACAAAAATCATACAATATCTCAAATCATCTTAAATATCCAAAAAGAATATCACATTCTTAGCTTATTCACCAAACCTCAAATATTGAAAAAACATATCAATGCCAATCGCAAAAATCGGTGAAACACAAATTCCAAACATCAATAATTAGAAATCCAGAAAACACAAAGAAGGGGTAGGCCTAACATAAATGGGATGTTATCCCATGGGTTGCTAACCTATAAAATGAGCTGAACATCTACGCACCTAAAACGATACGCCCCATGCACAGTCGAACATCGACGCACCTAAAAAGATACTCCCCATGCATAAACGAACATCGACACACCTAAAAAGATACGCCCCATGCATAAACGAACATCGACGCACCTAAAAAGATACGCCCCATGCACAGTCGAACATCGACGCACCTAAAAGATACGTCCCATGCACCGACTTTTCGAGCCGATTGCTCCACGAACGGTCAAAAGACCCTGGGTTATTAGCCCATAAAATGAGACGAAGCTCCACAAAACGAGGTATAGTCCCCCACGCGAACAAAGAGTCATAAAATGATCACCATTGATCAATAAGAAGTGTAAATTACACTAAGCTAGTAAATAAATGAGTTCAGCTTCATGTCCCATAACCACTGGCTTAACTTAAATATTTACGAACAGATTG
The DNA here is from genome assembly GCA_030737815.1 of Allium fistulosum. Classification (NCBI taxonomy): domain Eukaryota; kingdom Viridiplantae; phylum Streptophyta; class Magnoliopsida; order Asparagales; family Amaryllidaceae; genus Allium; species Allium fistulosum. The sequence continues at coordinate 366,259,344 of CM060902.1, read as the reverse complement.
TAGATTTCCGCTCGAAAATTGTCACAAGAGTTCAATCGAACAAGTCCAAGAATTAACTGACGAAGTAAACACAAGCGTTTCATACCACTTGTTTTGCTAAGCCGTTTAATTAGATTTCTCTTACGAATGAGGTAAAGGTATGTATATACTAATAGATTGGAAAACGGTTTTAAACACAAGCTTTGTATTAAAAAATAACGTTGAAATCATTTTTGTGAAAGAGTTTGAGTATTTACTACTAGTATAGAAACCTTTGTATTTAAAAGTGACAAATCACAGAAATGATTGTAAACACAATCTATCACCAAAAATCCACATTCGACGACGTGAATTAAAACCATAAAAATCGATATCAAATCCATCAAATGGATATTCCCAAAAATCCAGAAAAGAAGTCATCAAAGTCGATAATAAATGACAACAACTAACCGAATCAACAAAAATCGATTAAAATTGGAAATCCACTCAAAAACAGCCAAAATAGGCAAAACTGCACAGAACCAGACATCTGGATTTTCAACCAGACGTCTGAATTTTGTCTCTGTTTTTTTTTTCTTTTTCCACGGACCCATTCCAAACGTCTGGATTTTTCAACCAGACGTCTGGATTTCCTTCCAGACGTCTGGATTTTCTTCCAAACGTCTGGATTTTGCCTCTGCCTTTTTTTTCTTTCCAGGGACCCCTTCCAAACGTCTGGATTTTTTAACCAGACGTCTGGATTTCCTTCCAGATGTCTGGATTTTCTTCCAGACGTCTGGATTTTGCTACTAGGCAAAATTCAGCCTAGCCCAAAAAGGGCAAAATTCCAAACCGGAGGCGATCGAACGAGCGATGGAGGCTAGGGAATTATGCCAAGCGACAACCCAGCCTTATAAGCTCTTCAATACACCCCAAACAACATGTCGAAACATCCAAGATAGGATTTTTAAAGATTTTGACTTCAAAACACCAAAATTTGGAAAATTAACCAAATCAATTCAAATCAAATGCAAATGAACATGATATAGATGTTAGGAATTCATACCTAACAACAATGACAGCTATAGACATAGATGTGAGTTAAAAACTCACCTTTAAACCCAAATATAGAAATGAGAAGCTCTAAAACAAACAAAGATTGATTTCTCTTCAACAACACCTCTAGAATCTTCAATCTATTATCAAATGAAATGAATTTCCTAAGTTAAGTTATAGGAATTTCTGAAAATTGAAGAGAGATTGAGATGGAGAAGATGAAGAGGATTCTTACCTAAGCTTCTCTTTGATTTATAAGTTGAATTTGAATTCCTAAGAGAAACTAGGGCTTATGAATTTTAATTTCCTCTTCCCGCCATTCTTTCTAGGGCTTGAGAGTATTAGGAAATGTTATGAATGAATGAAGAGAAGTGGAGTGGGAGTTATTAGGTAGAGGAGTTGGGTTCTCTTGTTAGGTTAGTGGGCTGAAACCCAAAGCCCCAAATGAAAATATCAAAATTCTAATCAACTCCAAACATATCGATGTTTATACTCAAGAAAGTCGCAAACGTCATTTTGGACTCAATGGAAATGGTCTCGAGTCCAGATTCGACCGTTTACAAAAAGTCACATTTCGGACTTCAAATTCAACTAACGATGCTATATTTAAATTCAACATTTAAATATATATTCGAAAAATATGCGGGTTGTTACAATACTTTACTTTACTGATAGACACTATATATATAGCATATATTACTACATATAAATAGTTTAACGGATCCTTAGGAGATGGAAATCACAAACATCTCTTAAGTTATTGCACGCACGTTATACACTGGATAGGAGATGTAAAATCCCGTAAACATCTCTAGCCGCTACACTCATATTTATTTATGTTGATTTAACTTACATAAGATCTTTTAGTTCGGACTCGAGTGTTTTGTCTTTTTATTATGCTCGGGTCAGCCTGAGCATTTCAGCGTTGAAGACTCTATTTCTAGAGGACGAAGATGGAGTTTAGTATTATATTATTATTATTATTCCACTGTATCATGTTGTTCCGCTGCATTATCCTATTATACCTTCTATATGTATAACTCTAATTTGTATTGTAAAAGTGTGATCAATTGTTATTTGTCAAACAGCTTCATGAACTGTTTATTTGATTATTATATTTTGTCACTCCACTGTAAGATTCCGTGTTTTGTTTTTCCTTCTTTTCTCTTATTTTCTTATTTACCCCATTAACAATCCTCCCTTTTGAATGGTTTGAGTTTGACATGTGTAGTTTAATGTCGATTTAAACCGTCTAAAAAGGTGGGTCGTTACTGTTGGTATCAGAGCTTTGGTTTAGTGATAACCTTAGCCTTGTGGGATTTACTCATTAGAGATAGGGTAGTAATACCCTAAATGAGTTGTTTGAGCGTATATATATGAGGGAGTGTATTTGTTAGTGTTATAAAAATGTTTTTATATTGCGTTAATTTTCTCTGTTTAGTATTTATAAATTCTGGTCGGAATATGGGACGCCATGGCATCGATAGGGATTTCTAAACACTTAATAGGACAAACCGACACGATATTGTTTTTGAAATATAGCTAAATGGAATAATTTTACCTAGTATTATATTTTGTATATAAAAGAATAATTTTATAAATGGGTATATTTGTATGTGATATGTTTGTTTGTTAGGAAGTGAAATTTTATAAATTTTGGTTGTAAACTAAAATTTACAAATAAAGTAAATATGAATTGGAAATCGGAGAACTTAAGTTCTAGAGTTTTGAAATTGGTTTTCAATGATTTAGGAATATAATATTAGTATTATTTGGAAGTATTTTCGGATATAAATATTTTCGATGTGATTTGAAAGAAATGTTTTAAAAGAATTTTAAAAGGAAACAAATTCTGTACTCCCTCTTCCGTCGTTGGAAAATAATTTCGGTGATAATCGCGACATCATCGAAGTTCAATTTCGAGTTTCAAAGTGGGGAGACCACTATAGTAGCTTTGCTACACATTTGTTTTGATAAACAAAGCTTAATTTTAAATTTCTAAATATGATTGGATATATAAAAGATATGAATATATGTATATATATATATATATTTTAAAATGATTTGAAATGAAACCCAAAATTTAGTTCTTAAGTTTTCTATAAATTACTGATTTCAATTATTGTAATGAGATGAAATTTTGACTACTTTAATAAGTTGGAAACTTCCAAATTGAAAACTGAAATTAAAAGCTAAATGTTAATGAAATTGTAAAGAAATTGGAGATTTGTCAATTGTAAATTAAAAGATAATGAAAATTTAGAAGATGTAAACTATTGAACATTTTTTTTGTTAACTAAAATGAATAAGATAAATTTGTATAACATTCAATTACATTCTAAAAGCATGTATAAAACTTAACAGAAATATTTAAAAAGTTGTAATATTAAATATGAATATGTAATATAATATTATACAAGTAAAAGCTTAATAACGAAAATGTTTCAAAACGAACATATGTTTATAAATAAAAAAATTAAGATGTATAAGAATATTATAAACTTAAGTCAATGTTTTGAAGTTATCTATAATTGAAGCGAATAGTAAAATTTAATACTATGTAAAATAAATGATTATAACTTCAGAAAATGTTAAAATGACTCAGAAATGGATTTAATATTTAATTATACTATATAAGAAGGGATGAACGTAAATTAAAAAGTTATAAACTTAAGTATGAATTGATTCACAAATGAATATTGATATTAAATGGAAATCAAATTATATAAGTAAAAAATAACTTTGAATTAAATTTGCAAAGAAACGTATATAATATTTTAAGAATTGATTTATTGATGTTCTAGATAATTGAATGGAAAATAACATATGTAAGTAAATGAATGTAAGTTAATGGAAAAATGACATTGTATGAATGAATGAAAATAAATGAAAGAGTAAAAAGGAAACTTATAGAACAAACTTAAATAACATTTAAATTCTGTATTGTTTGGCTAATGGGAAGTTTGGGAAAGGATACTCAAATTGTTTAAGGTTGTATGAATAATCTATTAAGTAATTATCTAAGGCTGTTGAGCGTAAGGTACGCTTAGTAGTTTATTTATCATCCTTGTACGATGAAAAGTTTCTAAACTAAACAAACCATTAGTTTGATTGCTATAGATGTATGACGAATACTTTGATTGCATATAATGGTTATAATATTTTTTAAATATGTTTTGTGTTGATTTGCTTTTGTTACTAACTGAAACAACAAAATATTTCTCTTTTACAAAATTCTCACTATTTTGGATTATATATGTGGAATACAGGTTTATGGAAACAATAGTTACTACTTTTGGTTTCATAAATAAAGTTGTTTGCCCAACAAATAGGTACGTTTTTGGATTATGGTTTTGCAATGATATTTTAGTTGTTTTCCCCATGGTTGGGATGTTTTATTATTGAAATATGATATATATATATATATATTGTAATTATTGATATTATTATTTGTTGGACCTATCCGTACAAAGGAGAATCTGCTGAAATTTTTCGTAAATTTAAGACTTAGAAATTTTTTGTGAAAGTGAAAACATTTTCAAACTCCTATTAAACTTAATTATGAAAGATTTAATTGTTTATAAATTGATATATTTTATTTAAAATACTTAATTATGTAAATTTAAAGTGTTTATAAATTGAATAATTTGAATAAAATTATATCAAGTTTCTTAATTTCTTCTTGTTCCTTTTCGAGGATGAAAAGTTTTGAGTGGAGGAGAGTATAACGACCCATAAATTTTGATAATTAAAACAATTAAATTTAATTAGATTTTAGAATTTAATATTGGGAGAAATTAAAATTTATGATTTATTAATGAGAAAAATAATTTGAATATGAATTAATAATGTTGTTTGAATGTTATTGACAACTATTTTAATGTAATTTCAATCAACTGAAATAATTGTAAAGTTAATTTGGTTATAATTGTAAATATGGAATAAATTAAATGTTGAAATTGTATGTTATTAATTGAAATAGGTATATTACAGAATATAAAATCAATTAATTGGTGCGTAAACTTATTAGTTTTGTTTATAAACAATAAATTCAGAAATATGTTAGAATTACTAATGTGTAATAATTGTTTTAATTATTATTTTATTATTTAATATGTTTGGAAATAATTTGGAAATCAATGTGAATTTAATATAATTAAATATTGTCGTTAATATGTGTTAAGATGATAACTGTAGAATATGAATGTAAACTAGTGTTAAATGAATTCATATGGTATTGGATGATTGAATAATAATAACTTAAATCAAAATAAAATAAATTTGTTGGAATTTAAACTATAATAATCTATGAATTTATTGTAGTTGTAATTGAACGCTGAAATTTATGCAATGTTTAAATCTTGAAATTTACATGGAATATTTAATTTTAAAAGATTATAAATTTCTGTGTAATTAAGAACGATAAATTGTTAACTTTTAATTTAAAATTTAAAAGTAATTAAATCAATTTAATAATAATTTATTCAATCGACATGTAAAAATAGTCATTTTGGCCACTGTCTCGGATTTCGACGAAATCAGTTTTACCGGATCCGTAACAGTGAATTATTGTAGGATTTCAAGTTTTGTAGCGATCAAACTTGTCGTTTTATCGTGCAAGCTCGAAACGTGTAGAAATCGGTTAATGGAATTTAAATGAATATGATTTGATTTTGAAAGCTAAATTTTGTATACAATGGAATTAGGATTTAAAACTAGTTCCATTGAGTTTAAAAATACCAAAAACATATATTTTGATATATGAGATGACATACTTCATTTCGGAAACGAAACGGGCTTTTAAGGTCGTTGTTATTGTTTCGACCCAATTCGATCTGTCCATTCATTCTTATCTATCTCTGCCTATATACAGCCTATTATAAATCCTAGTAGCCTTTCATTTTTTTGTACGTACAAATTTCTATTTTCATCTGCTTCTTCCCAATGGCTGACATTGTAGAAACCCTCATTTCAATTTCAAAATCAATTTCAAAAATTCAAACTATCTAAATCATAAAAAATTATATATCGTTGAAAATCTCTCGACGAACGTAATCTACTTATGTAATTCGTTTTTTGATTGGAGGCTCTGTTCGTCCATAAATTGGTGATTCACTCTCGGCCATCCATTTTAGATTTTCGATTTCAACGGCGGATCGTCGACCAATCGACGATCGGAGGATACTGGAGCTTAGAGGGCGAGGAGGCAAGTGCATCTGCGGTCTTCGTTCGTGATATTGATGTCAGAATTCACTAAAATTAGCATGTAAAGGTGCGGCGGCGGCTTTGGTTTTGTAGAGGTCGGAGATGGCCGCATGCACGGCGGAGGCACGACCTGAGGTGGAGAGGCTGTCGACGATGGGTGATCGTGTTTTCGTGGGCCGTAGGTGCATGCGCCAAGGAGCAGTTCATGGTGGCTGTGATGGTATCGCGTGCGTGAATGGGTTTAGGGTTTGAGTTGAACGATACGTGGCAGAGGTAAGGAATATACAGAATTGTCCTTTAACTTTATTTTTATTTTAAATTTAAAATTTTAAACGTTCTAACTATCCTAACTTGTTCATACAGACTCAGATTTGGACGCGGTTTCATCCGTTGGGATCGTATCAAAATTCTGGACAATTTGAAAATAGTTTGGTTGCTTTTGGAGACTGTTGAATTTTGAGCTTTATTTGGATTTTAAATCGACGATAAATCTAAGATGAGTGATTTAACCTACTGACAAACACTAAACCATCTTATGTAAGTTAAATTAAATTTAAGATGTGATAAGAATGTTATTGGTTGTTGTTTGGTAGTTTAATTTAACATTTTAATTGAAATTGAATTTTATTGAATTGAATTGCCATTTAAATTAATATTGAATTTAAATTGCTAGTTAAATATATGATAATTATAACCAGTTAATTTTTGTGATTTATTGGCTAATTTGGATGTTGATTGTGATGGAAGTTTATTTGTTGACATTTTGGATGATTGGATGTTTGTATCCCTGTTATCACTATGAGTTGAAATGATATATACCCGAGTGATCTTATAGATTAGGGAAAATTGTTATGGGTTGAAATGATAAATCTGAGCGATTTTATTGATTTGGAAATTTTTGATTCGGGATACGGGTTAAAATGATATATACCCAGGAAATTTAACTAATTTGGGTTGAAATGGTACATACCCAATCACTTGACCATAGGGTAGAAAATTATATACGAACACCGTTGGTCGGTTTTAAATTATTTTCTAAATAGTAAAGTATGTTTGATTTATAAATTTGATTTATAAATTTAATTTAATGATTTTATCTAAAATTTATATTTGGAAAATAATTTATTTTATGTGTTTAAAGCTTCAAATTATAAGTTAATATATGATGTTAAATGTAAATTAAGATTTTAACTTAAAATTTTATTTGGTTTTTAAATATATAATTTAAATAGTTTAAAATTTAATTTAATAAAATATTTAATATAGCTTTAATATATATATATATATATTTTAAATTTAATTTAATGGAATAAATATAGTTTAATTTAATATAATAAATATAGTTTGGATTTAATACAATAAATATAGTTTTGATTCAAGATAATAAATATAGACTTTTATAATAACTTTAATAGATAAAGGATTTTGTAAAAAAAATTCAAATTTTGTAAAAGGTTTTGTAAGAAATTTAAAAAATATAAGAGATCTTATAATGGATTTTTATAAAGGTTTTTTTATAAAAGATTTTATAAAGGATTTTATAATGGTTTTATAAAGGTTTTAAAGGATTTTATAGATGGTTTTATAAAAGAACTTGTATAAAGGGATTTGGAAGTGTATAAAGGAATTTGTGTAAATGTTTATGATGAAGGGAAGAATGGTGAACTATTTTGGAATTGATAAATAGCTTTATAAATGGTTTTAAAGCATATAAAAATAGTTTATATATGGTTTAAGAGAGATTTATAAATTATTTTCGGAGATGATTAAAAGAAATCTTCCTCGAAATTTATGAATATATTTATACTTTTGGAATAAGTATATGGATATCTTGATATGAAAGTATAAATTGTTTCCTAGATTTATTATTAAAAAAATGTTTTAAATGACCATGATGTGAAAAATATAACGATTGGTTGCTAAAGAGACCAGGGTCGGATATTGTCATACTCTGCCAATTCCAAAATCAGTTTAACAACTGTGCACATGGTGGAGAATCCAGAATGAAGTAGGATGGTTTGGCGAACGCTACTGTATGAGGTATGGACGCAGGCCTGACCCCCCGGGTCAGCTTGATATGACTAAAATGAGGAGCCATAACCAGGCCAAGTGAGGTAGCTCCTCCTATCGGACACGCTTCTTCGATACTATATCTGTTACTTTCTAAAAATGTTTAATAATAGTTCTAATACCTTGGATGTCACACTTTTTTGGTATCAACGTGAACTACCAAAAATACCCCTCTATCTTATATCACTTGAAAATTGAATCTAACTTCTTTTACAAATTCAAAATTTCCTACAAATATTACTAAATCTTAATATCACTTAAACATAGGATCTAACAAATAAACCTTTAAAAATAGTACCAAATCTTAGTGTCGCTTAGATAGGATCTAACAAATAAACTCTATTTACAAATTCAAAACTTCCCTCCATAAATTTAATCAAATCTTAATACTGCTTAAAAATAGGACTTAACAAATAACTTCTTTTACAAATTAATAGAAACAAAAATTCAAACTAACAATAAATTAGATGTTGCAACTAAGAAATAAAAATTCAAATAAACATATGATTTCAATGCAAAAATATGACTTAACTTTTGTGCAAATTATTTCTCTTGAATATACTAACCATGCTCAATTTATAGAAAAACAATTTAGGCATAAAGCACGTGCCATTATCACGAGCGAAGCACGTGCCGTTATGCTCATGGTTAATATAAGGAATTGGAGTTTTATTTCATTCCTTTTCAAATTAAAAAGGAATTAGGATTTTTGGTATTCTTTTGGAAAATGATAATAGAGCTTATCAAAGATGATAACTTGTAGACTTTATAAAATGAAATTAAGATGGAGTTAATATTTAAAAGATTTGGATGAGTGAATTATAAGGAATAGAAATATTAATTAGATTTAATCTTTTATTCTAAAAATAAAGACCAAATTTGGTGAGAAATAAAAACAGTAAATTTGAGTGTTTCTTTAATTAAAAATGTAATTGGTTGTTGATTTTTGGGCATTAAATTAGTAAATTAGCATAGCCCATTTATGGTAATAAATTAAAATAGGAATGGTTTATTTTCTTGTTAGGTTGTAAGTGAAAACCCAAAGCCCAAAATAATTTAGCCTTAGAAAAAATCCTCCTTAGAAAAATACTGTATGTTCTTTCACACTTACTATAAAGAAGAAAACAAAATTACTAAAACTTTATCCTCTTTGAAAACCTAGAAAACAAGTCTCCTATCTCTTCAAATTATGTCAAATAAAATGTCATAAATTCCTAAATTCAGCCCTTAGTTTCTCTTCAACCTTCTCCTCCTATAGACCTAAAAGATAGATTTTAAGCCATGGTTTGAGGTTGGAATTAGTTGAATAGTAAGGTGGAAGGGTGAAAATCTGAAGCTGAATAAGCTGGGCAGAAGAAAAATCAAAAGTAATTCTAGAAAAATCTGAAACTTTGGTATGTTGTTCGTAAGTCATATATATACCTTCAATTAAAATTTCGGGGAAAAATATTAAGATTTTCTATGTTAAATCCCCATAGCACTAAGGATAAAATTCAAGATTGTTTTAGTTCATTTGGCATGAGATTAATGCATGCAATTTGGAGCTTTTAGGATGTTTAAGGTAAGTTATTCTCACCTCTTGTTCTATTGAAAATGCATGCTGAAATGTTTTAATTGTATGTGAAATTTTTGACAAACTATTGTGGTTTGATTGTTAATTTGCATTTACTCTAAACAAAGGTAATAAAGTATTAAAATTTCTTGCTGTAATTCTCAGTTTTCTACCTCTGTTCAACGTCTTGATAGTATGGTGAATTTTCAGGTGCTTGCTTCTATAATTTAGAGTTGTAATTACAAGTTTAAAATGGTAGAATTGTTTATATCGATAGTGGGGAAAGAAGTGCCAGGAATGCACGTTCCAGGCATCCCACCGGTTGACCGATCAGTACTTGGAGTGCATGCTCCAATACTTCTCCCCCTCTCTGTTTCTTTTCTGCTTTGTATGTTTAGTTGCTGCTTTGTAGATCTTGATTACTGCATCCTCCTTGCTCCTTTTTCCTGATTTTGATTTCATGTTTTGATGATTTTATAAGCCATGGAATTACATTCTATGGAAATATTTTTATTCATATTTTATTTACTAATTATACAATCTATTTTTAGAAAAACTCTCCAAAGAAAGTAATTTCAAATTTATCATTTTCAAATCGTATTATAAAATTGATTTAGCTTCAAACTACTTTAAAAAAGTGTTTTATTATATGAATAAAATTATACTCTTCATTTATTAACTATTAGTACTAGATAAGTATTTTCAAAAGGTTTTATAGAAATATTTTCAAATATAAAACTATAACTTCACTTGAATGAGGAATCTAATTAAATGATTTAGTAAAACAAGTGGTATGGAAAATTTGTGTTACTTTATCGGTTAATTCTTGGGCTCATTCGATTGAATATTTTTATAAAGTGGGATTTACAATTATTTAGTGAATATTTAAGTTTCACCCAATGGTATGGGACACTAGGTGAAACTCATTTGGTGACTGATTGAAAATATGTTACACTTTCTAGTTAGGCATAACCTCATGCTTGTCTCTAGTTAGGCTCAACCTTTAGGTTTGTCTACGATTAGGTATAGCCTTCGTGATCGTCTCCAGTTAGACGCAACCTTCTAGTTAATCTCCAGTTAGGCATGGCCTTTATGCTCTTCTCCAGTTAGACGTAATCTTCATGTTCATCTCTAGTTAGGCGTAGCCTCGCGCTCATCTCTAATTAGACATAATCTTCGTGTTCATCTCAAGTTAGGCGTAGCCTCATGCTCATCTCTAGTTTGGAGCCTTTTTGTGTTTTACTACTTGAATCCTTATGTTTTGATTAATATTGTGCAAATCATCATATTTCTATGTTTGCCTATGAAATGCACAATTTGAGCTTTATGACATGGTGATTTTGTGATAATAATGCCATTTTCTTTATTCATGGCTTATTTTTAGATTGTGACTATATCATTTTTTGTTTTTTCTATTATGAGTATATATTTGATATAATGTAATTGAAAGAGGCCATGATCATATCTTTCTGTAATTCACATACCTTGTTTTGTCACCATCTCACTAATTTGAATTAGAACTAGACTGACCCATTTATTATTTATATAATACTCGGGTTAGACTAAGATATTTCAGGTACTACAACCCGTTTACTTTGAAGGTCAGCTTAGCATGGAGAAAGTTGTATACATGAAAAATATATCTTCTGTTTTAGACCGTGGGTTGCATTCTTTTGTTGAGTTAGTGATTCATCGTTTGTATATTCTGTTGAGATTAGACTAATACTCTGTCATGTATATTATGTGGACCTAGTATGACCACCTTTGTAAACTCGCTATGTATTTGAATAAATATACTCACTTGTACTTGTGCAATATTTGTGTTCCGTTGTACTCCGTGATTCTATGATCCGTGATATTATATATTGTCTTGAATTTAATAAGCCAACATAATATTGCTTTGTGCCTAGATTGTTCATGTCGAAATTTATTCAAGTGAAAATACATTACATATAAATAAAAGTGTCGATGTTCGCCCAAAGTAATGTCACATTTGGTCACTCCTAACCAGGCTTATTCTCTATATTAGCAGACGATATTACACTATAATATCCTTTGTTAATATAGGTATAGAAGTAGGGCATTACAGTGGGAATGGCTATTGATGCCGGGTGGGGGCACTCACTCGAATGCACACCTTGGGAAGGTGAAGGGAGACATTTAACTACCAAGAGATTACAGTAGGCTAATTCTATGCAGTTTCGAATTAAACAAATGTTTAAGGACTGCGGGTGCCTATTTCATGATAGTCTAGGGTTTAAGTAGATAAATTCATAGGGACTACATATGGCTATTTCTTTGTGGTCCAGAGCTTAACAAATAAATAATTTAAAACTATAGGGGGTTGATTCTATGCAGTTTAAACTTCATGAATGAACTTAAAGGATACTGCAGGTGGCTGGGTATATGCAGTCTAAATTTAGTGAATGAATTAAAAGGATACTGCAGGGGCTAATTTTAGGTAGTATCAGATCAAAGACAAACCTAAAATGGGTGCTTAGTGGAGACTGCACCGAGGGTGCATTAAAAGATGGGAACCGCCTAGGTATACATTTCTGTGGGTGTCGCACAATAAGAACTACATGCAACATTAACCATGATCGGTTTAGTCATGATGTTCTGGATAGTGAGGGGAAAACCCATTCCGTGCAGTATGGCATGGTCTCACTATATATTGTTTTGGTTAAGTAATATTCACACCAGACTTTACGTCTGACCCGTGTTTTTATCATTGTTTTCCTTAAAAACTCATGGGTACTCATTTGAGTTTGCTGAGTTTATGGGATTAGGCAGGTTTTTAATAAGAGCCACAGTACGTAGATCTAAGACGAAGCAGGTTGTTAGCAAATAAAGATGTTGTTTCCATTGTTTAAAGGAGTTCGAGGGACATCATTATATATTGACCCAACTCTTTACTATGTTATTTTCTACTGTAATTTGATCCCAGCAAAGGCATGAATTTTGGGGTTAATTTTGAAAAAATTGTAGGTAATGAATATTAAGACCATTTCTATGCAATGATTATGATTAGCTGCTCCGTTTACTTATTCTGTACGTTAATATACTGAACTCACTTTTGTCTCTCAAAAATAATTTTGCCGATGACTACAACATCATCAACGTTCATTATCAAGTCCTTAAGTGGGGGAAGTTACAACCTATAACATGGAATGAGCTAATGTTTCCTGTTTGGAACTTTTCTAACTGGCGGCTCCACCGTTCAAAGTAAAGATGTAAACTGACATGATTTACTATCGTCGATATGACTCTGAATGCTAGAGTTAGTATACCCCTTCATAAGGAGGTCTCCATTCCTGTATATTAAGAATTAGTCCTTAGTATGTTTTAAATACTTTGGTACACATTTTACAACCGTCTAATACTTTTCTCTAGGATTAGACTGGTATCGGCTTAAGTATCTTAGTGCACATGCCACATCTGATCTAGTACATAACATAGCGTATATTATGGAACTAATTGTCGAAGCATACGATATCCTCTTCATATGCTCTTTCTCCCCATCTGTTTGAGGAGCATCCTTCTTAGAAAAGACGATTCCAGATTGCATCGAAATATTTCCCTGCTTGGAATTCTCAATACTGAGCCTTTTAGTACGATATCTGTGTATAGAGATTGGGACAATCCCAGCAGTCTCTTAGATCTATCTTTATAAATTTTTATACCTAGTATATAGGTCGCTTCTCTCAAATCCTTCAGTGAGAAATTCTTAGAAAGCCATGCTTTCACCGATGGCCAAAATTAAGCGTCATTGCCAATCAACATAAGTGATCAACGTATAGAACTAAGAATACAATCACACTTCCTTTTTCCTTTCTGTATACGCACATTTCCTTTGTATTCTGATTAAAACCAAACCGTTTGTTTACTATATCAAAACACTTATTCCAACATCTTGAAGCTCGTTTAAGTCCATAAATGGACTTTAACAACTTGCAAGCCTTGTCATCACTCCTACTAACATCGAAACCCTCGGGCTATGACATATAGAGTCTCTTCTAAATCACCATTTAAAAATGCCTTCTTTACATCAATTTGCAATATTTTGTAGTCATAGAATGCAGCATTAACTAACATTATCTAAATGGACTTGAGCATTTCTACAAGAAAAAACATTTTGTCATAATCAACACCTTGAATTTGACATAATCCTTTCGCAATTAGCCTTGCTTTGTAAGTCTCCACTTGTCCATCTACATTTAGCTTTTTCTTAAAAATTCATTTGCAACCGATGGGTTTTATCCCTTCGGGTATGTTAGCCAAACTCCACACTTTGTTTTCATATATGGAATCCATTTCGGATTTCATAGTTCCAAGCCAAAGTGCAAAGTCTTTAGCCTACAGTGCTTGTTGAAATAATAAAGGAGTATTATCGTCTAAGACGCAGTCCTCCTTCTCGCCATCTACGAGAAAACTATAATATCTCTCTGGAGGATGAGATTCCCTATTAAACCTATATATGGGTGAATTTGGTTCTCCTACTAGTTCGGCTCTATGTTTATTTCTTGAATCTCATCTAAGTTTACAACTTCGCTGTTAATTTCCTTTAATGGAAATTACTTTTCTAAATAGATGGCATGTCGAGAAACAATAATCGTTTGTTCCTCGGTATTATAGAAGACATATCCCATTGAGTTTTGGAGATATCCTATGAATTTTCATAACACATATCTTGCTTTGATTTTATTAGGACTAATGTTCTTAACGTAGGCTGGACAACCCTACACCATCAAATATTCTAGTGGGGTTTTCTTCCTACATCATATCTCATATGGTGTCTTAGACACAGATTTAGTGGGCATCAAATCAAACATATGCGCTGCGGCTTCTAGCGCATATCACTAAAAGTACAAAGGTAACTCAGCTTTATCACATGGAACGAACCATATCTAATAGCTTCGATTTCATTATTCTAAAACACTATTGTGTTGTAGAGTATAAGGTGGAGTAACCTAAAAGATAATCCAATTATCTTTTTAGTACTGTTAGAGCTCTTATCCAACGTAATCACCTACTCAATTGGATTGAAATATTTTAGTCTTTTGGTTCGTCTGATTTTTGATCTTGTTTTTATTTTCAATGAATTACTCACAAACATCATATTTGTTTTTCATAAGATACACATTCTTGAGAAATCGTCCATGAAGTTTACAAGGTAAGAAGAATTATCTTTGGTACCTATAGGCATTGGGCTACATACATCAATATGTACGAGGCCCAAAAGTTCGTTAACTCTTTCATTGCTTCCACTAATGGGGTGCTTGGCCACTTTTTCTTTGAGACACGACTCATACATGTCAAATGATTAAAAATTAAATGATAGTAGAAACCCCCCGATTTTTGTATACTCGTTTCTCACTTATATGACCTAA
Source organism: Allium fistulosum (assembly GCA_030737815.1). Taxonomy (NCBI): domain Eukaryota; kingdom Viridiplantae; phylum Streptophyta; class Magnoliopsida; order Asparagales; family Amaryllidaceae; genus Allium; species Allium fistulosum. Next base: position 366,244,113 of record CM060902.1, on the reverse strand, counting down.
CCTACAATACCAAAGATCTTATTGTTGATGTCAATATTAGAAGAATTATTCATAGCACAGATATAATTAGTATTAATTACATAAATGTTGTTATCTAAAATATTATCGTAGACTTTATTATCATCTAACATAATATCTATAACATTATTAGCATGGTGAAATATAAAGCCAGTCTTAGACGATTTACACAAGGAAATAATACCACAAACAAAGTCTTTTTTTAACGACCCGTATTTTTAACTATTTTAAATTATTAAGTTTTATATGATTATTGAATAAAAATGTTTAGAAATAAAAATTTAATGATTTGGTTTATTTAATATGAACTTGAGTAAACTTTTGAAATGCCAATCTCAATAAGAATAAAGGAATTTTGGTATTGAAATAAAATTCTATGTATTGAACGTGTTTGTAATCAATAGTTGAAATTGAATAATAAATGTTGAATTATTTAGATGAAAATAAAATAATCGTTGATAATTGAAATTCATTTGAAATTTTATGATATATTAATGTAATTTATTTGATAATTAATTTGTTTAAATTAATATTGGAAATTATTTAAATAATTGAATACTGAATTTAATGTGAATGAAAATGTTGTCAAAAGTTCATTTAAACTTTATTTAAACTAAAATGATGATAGTAAACTTTTAAAATTGAATTTAAAGTGAATAGATCTATTTTTCAAAATTACTCATTATAATTGACGAGTAAAAATAGCCATTTTGGGCACTGTCTCGGATTTCGACGAAACCAGTTTCATCGAATCCACAGTAGCGATTTATTGTAGGATTTCAAGTTTCGTAGCGATCAGACTTATCGTTCGACCGTGCGAGCTTGAAACGCGTACAAATTAATTTAAGGAATTTAATTAAAATAAATTGATTTTGAAAAGCTATCTTCTGCATACGATCGAACTAGGCCTCGAGGCTTATTCCACTACGTTCGAAATAGGGGTATAACATATAGAACGCCAGGAGGTACGCCTCATTTGGAGCTCGAGAATTTCGGACTTTATAGTTTAGATATTTTCTAGTTATAATATATATATACTCACCCATCTCTCGACAACTCGTACACCTCGCCACCCTTTTGTTTCCCCCGTATCTTCCCTCCTACATTTCAAAATCTTCGTAGATTGTAACGAAAAGAAAAAACAAACAAGTTCGCGGTGCTTGTACGTGTGCGACACGCATGGGGTCGTGTGAACGAGAGTGGCGGTCTGAGATGCTGCGGTGAACTGCTGGCGACTGGACGAGGTGGTAGTTTTAGGATTAGGGTACCTCGATCTGGAAACTCATGCGCATGAATTGGAGGTCGCAGTCGCATGCGGCGCGATGGGGGTCTGGGCGAGGCGGGCGGTGGTTCTGGGGAGCGCGCGTGTCAACGTTAAAAAAAACAAAACAAAAAAGAAATTGGGGAGAGAGACGAGTGGCTGTGGAGGACAATCAAGCCGGGGAACAATCGCGTTGAGGAACGAAGGTAATTAGGGTTTGTTAATTATGATTATTAAGTTAATTGCTTTTTATAATTATTGTTATATTAAATATTGCATATCCTTTTCATACGAGGTCCGTTTTAGACGAAACAAATTGCCTTAGAATCGTATCGACGTCGTCTACGACATAAATTGGATTGGCATTTATTTGACTCTGAAATTTTCAGTTTCAAATAAAAGGTGAGTGTTTTATAACGCTCACGACGTATTAACATATTTTTATGTTCGTTAAATTGAATTATGAAGTAATTTATTTTATTGACTGTTGATTGTTAATTTAACTAACATTTAAAATTAACATCTGATTTGAACTGATAGAAATTTAAATTTGATAGTTTATTTGAAATGGAATTAAAGTACTAGTAAACTCCTGATTATTGATAACCAGTAAATTATTGTGATATTTTGACTATTTGGATGATTGATTGTGATGGATGCCAATTGGTCGATATTGTGGATGATTGGATGTTATTTATTTTATATATATCCTGTATCACCCTGTAAATTATTTAACAGTATATAAAACTGTTAATTGAATTATTTTGAATAAATTAAGAAATTAGTTGAAATGATATATACCTATGACATTTATTTTGGATTAAAATGATATATATCCATCTCTGAAATTAAATTGAAATAACTGATCACTTGGCCATAGGATAGAAAATATATACAGACACCGGATTGGTTAAATGATTTCAAATTCTTGAATTTGAATTTATTAAATGATTTTGATTTGAAGAAATAAAATGGAATTTATGAGAATCGAATTAATTTCAAATTCGAGTCTTGAAAATGTTGAAATCGAAATTGGAAAAGAAATGGTTTTAAGAATTTATTTTGAAATGTGAAGAAAAAATCGACATGTGACTGGAATTATAGAAATTGAAATTGTTTTAAGGGTTTGAACTTTTACTTGAACTTCGAAGTTATTTAAGTAAAAGTGATATAAATGGATATTTCTAAATTTGACTCGAAATTGAATTATTTTAAAGATTTAACACTGAATTGAACATCGTAGTTAAATATGATTTAAATCAATATGTTGAAATCAAACTCGAAATTGATATAAATAGAATTGGTTTAAAATTGAGAATTGAATTGAAATTAATTCAAATTGGAACTGAAATTAATTAGAATTGAAAGCGAAATTGAATTAACTTGAAATCGAGATTGAAATTGATTTGAATTAAAATTGGAATCGAAGTTAATTTGAATTGAAATCGAAATGGATTCGACTTGAATTGAGTTGAAATTGTAGGTGATTCAAACTGAAAGATTTGGAATTGAATCAGTTTGACTTTGAAACTATCTTTAAATAAATTATTTTAATATAAACTGGTTAAAATCTATTTTTTAATATTCAAAATATTTTGGCTTTCCAAGCTATTTTACTATATAAATCATTTTAATACTCAAACTATTTACACTAAACTATTTTAACCTTTTAGATTATTTAAAATTATTCAAACTATTTTCCAAAAATTCGAACTGGTCAGAGTGGAAACTATTTTTTTTTAAATCATGGATTTAAATACGAATTGGGTTAAATGAAGTTATAACCTAAATGGAAATTGGAAACGATTTTGGAAATGAAAATCAGATATTGAGGTGAAATGATTTTGAAGTGAAATAGCATATTTTGAGTAAATATGATATTTTGTAATGAAATTAATTTTGAAGCGAATACGTTACTTTAATATCAAGTGTAAATCAATTTTGAAATGTAGAAGTACCAACCGGTGTGTAAAATGACGTTTGGTTGTTAAAGAGACTGAACCTCTTATTGGCATACCCTTTGTCAATATTGGAACCTTTTTAACAACTGTGTATGTGGAGGAGGCTCCAGAACAAAGTGGTTGGATTTGGCGTACGTTTGCTGGATTTGAAGAAAGAGAACGATGATGGATAGACCCCGGCACTTGTGCCAATTTGAAATGACAAAAACAGGATGGCTTGATAGGGCCAAGCAGGCTAGCTTCCTCTAGTGGACATCCATTCTTTGATTTTCTTTAGACTTAGTCCATACTATATTCCTTGTTGTTGGTTTCGATTGGTGCACCTTGATTTTGGGATAACCTCCCTTTGACTCGATATGGGATGGATGTACGCGGTGGGCGATCGTGGCTACGATGTGTTACCACCGGCCCTACGACCCAAACTGGTAGTATCCTACCTTGGGCATTGCCTCACGTGCCTTGTCATACTTTTATCCCTATACGAGACCACTACGATTTTGGTTTAGTGTTGTCGTATCACGGCGCATCCATATCCCCTGTTGTGCTACTGGGGCGTTATATGCAAACTGTATGACAATGCTTAAAAATGCATTAAGGGGGATTAATGTAAAGCCTTAACGCTAAGAAAAATATTTATTTTACTGATTAGACATTACATATATAGCGTATTCTACTATATATAAATATTTTGACAGATCCTTAAGAGATGGAAAATCCCATAACATCTATTGAGTTATTGAACGCACATTATACACCGGATAGGAGATGTGAAATCCCGTTAACATCTCTGACGCTATTTCACTCTTGTTATATGTGATATTGATTTGATTCACATAAGGATATTTTAGTCCTGACTCGAGTGTTTTGTCTTTTCATTACGCTCGGGTCAGTCCTAAGTTTTCAGCGCATTGAAGATTATTTTCTGGAGGACGAAGATGAAGATTGGTATATTATTTCTAGTATTATTCCCTCTTCGTTGTTCGGTTGCATCATTCTATTATTCTGTTATATATATATATAACTCTGATGAATGTTGTACAAATTATAATCAAATGTATAGTACAAACAGCTTCATGAACTGTTTATTTGATTATTATATTTTATCATTCCACTGCGAGATTCTGTGTTTGTTTTCTTCTTCTTTTCTTATTTTTCTTAATTAACCCCAATGATTATCTTTGTTCCAGATTGTTTAAGTTGGACATGTGTGGATTATTGTCGATTTAAACCATCCAAAATGTGGGTCATCACAGTTGGTATCAAAGCCAGGTTTAGCAATAACCTTAGCTTTGTGGGGTCTGAATCATTAGAGATATGGTAGTAATACCCTAGAATGAGTTTGTTTGAGTGTGTGTGTGTGTGTGTCTATATATATATACATATATATATATATATATATATGAGAGCGCGTACTTGTTAGTGTTATAAAATATTTTATATTGTGTTTACTTATCCGTTGAGTTGTTTATGAATTTTGGTCAGTGCGTGGGACACCATGTTATCGATAGGGATTTCTAAACACTTAAACGAGGCAAGTCGACATAATATTATTTCAAGATAGGGTAAATGAAATAATTTTACCTAAATTATAGATTATATATATAAAAAGAAATTGAATGAGAACAAATGAGTAAGTGAAATTTATGTGAGTACTTGAATTTGAATTAAATTGGATTTAAATTTGGATGTAAATAAATTGAATGCAATTGGAATGAGTTTTAATAATTGAATATTTACTAATTGAATATGAAATAAGTGAATGTTAAATAAAGAAATGTTGATACACTTAAGTATAAGTGGTAAGAAATACTTTAAGTTTAAATTATGTAGTGAACAAATTTATAAAATAAATTGAATATGAAGTGAATAGCTTGTAAAACAAAGTTTGGAAATATTGACCCAACTAATTTGAGTTTAGGGATGTTTATAAACCTAAGTAGTGAGTTATGAAATCAAAAATATAGTCTTAGCTTAAGTTAAAAGAATGAATTTAAACTGAGAATTTGAGAATTTAAATTCTGGTGTTCTTGAAATTGTTTCTAAGATTTTGAAAATAATATTTGTAACAACCCGTATTTTTACGGATCGAAACATAGTAAAACAGTTGTCATTAGGTTGCAATGTTGATAAGTCGTCCAGAGTCTAAGTCGTTCAGAGTTAAGTCGTCCAGGGTCTAAGTCGTGGACGAGGTAAGGCTTAGGTCATATAATAGTTAGGTCGGAGTAGACGACTTATAAGAATTGGCGACTTATAGGAATTGGCGAATTATAGGAGTTGGCGACTTATAAGATAGTGGCGACTTAAGAGATAGTAGCGACTTAAGAGTTAGCGGCATAGGAAACTGGGCGAGTTAGCGACTTAAGGAGGATAGGTCGGTAACGACCTAAGAAAGCTGGTGGTAGCAGTTAGCGACCTAGGGGTTGGGTGAGTTTACGACCTAAGGAAGTTAAGTCGTGAACGAGTTAAGTGTTAGGTCGCTAAGTATTAGGTCGTGAGGTGTTAGGTCGTAACCCAGTTAGGTCGCGTAGGTATTGAGTCGTTAGGTCGCGCATTGTCTTAGGTCGTGGCATTGTTAGGTCGCGGAAGCGCATTTGTCGTTAGGTCGCGCATTGTCTTAGGTCGTGGCATTGTTAGGTCGCGGAAGCGCATTTGTCGTTAGGTCACGCATTGTCTTAGGTCGTGGCATTGTTAGGTCGCGGAAGCGCATTTGTCGTTAGGTCGCAAATATTAAGTCGCGCAAGGTTAAATCGTATGGTTTGTTAAGTCGCGAGATTTTTAGGTCGCTAAGTGTCAGGTCGTGAGCTGTTAGGTCGCGAGAAGACTTACTGTGTTGAGTCGTTAAGTCATAGACTGGTGGATTTGTTAAGTCGTAGGATGGGTTGTCTCACTAAGTCGTAAGTCAGGGTATTTCTTAAGTCGTAAGTCGTGATGGTCTATAAGTCGTGGACGACTTAAGGAGGCGGACGACTTAGGGAATTCCAGCCTATAAATACACGTCCATTTCTTCATTTTTGGGATCCGGATTTTGAAGCGACGAAGTGCTGCCATTTTGAGAGCTCGAGTTCTACACTTCTTCACTTCTTTTCTCCACTCTAATCTTGTGATTCCTTCCATCCAAATCGAAGATCTAATTGAAGAATTAAGAGCTTAGATTGAAGATCTACATCCATTAAAGAGAGATTTCATCGTTTGAAGCGGATTTGTGATAGATCGAGTTAGATCCTTCGCTGTCCAGATCTGAAGTGTGTTGCTTTTGAGGTGTTTAGGTGATTTGGTGAGTGGTGATTATCTCTCACACGGATCCAAAGGAGTATATCGGATCGTTGGCTTGATTTTGTGTAAAGTAGTGATTTTCATGCATTTTTGTAAACTTAAGTATAGATCCATTGTTCATGATGATTTGACATCCATTTTACTACATATTAACCTATGCAAGTTCATTCATCAAGATTATAGAGATATTGCTCATGTTTTCATGCTTGTTAGACTTTAGACTCTTTATTTACGAAATTGCCATTATTGTTATAATTGTTCATTAGATCATATTTGAATGATTTATTACTTGGATTAATGTTTGAATTGATTGATTGCTATGAATTAGTTGATTGATGATTTGATTTAGACAAGATGGTCGAAGATGATTCAAAAGCTAAGGGAAAGGCTCTTGAATTGGAAAAGCTGCTCGTGGCATATGTAGCGGATGATGAAGCTCATATGGATAGATTTGATGATGATGATGTTGAGATGAGGCTTTGCTAGAATGTGATGAAGCGAGGTATAATATGAGATAGTCTTGGTATAATCCATACGGGATCATTCCAAGCATGTTGATAACTCGGTGAAATGGTTCGAGTTTGAGGATAATGGTTTGCTCGAGAGGCGCTTGAGCTAGTATGGAAATAGTCGTCGAGGAGGATGACTAGAAGGCTGAGATCTCATCGTTATTGAAGGTTCTAGCATGCTCAAAGCAAGAGTACGTTGGGCAGATTCGATAGTCCCTAAAGGCTACTGATTGGTAGTCGAGTACTCTGGGCAGATTCGATAGTCCTAGGCACGGGTTTTGACGACGTGCGGAGTTATGTCTAGAACCGGGGTTTCCATTAGCCCTTGACGGACGGATGAAAGAATGAGCCGGTCAGTCAATTAACGATGATATCGAAGCAATGATAACAGTGATAGCCAGAGTCATGGATGTTTGGTTGTATCATCATTCGGTCTCAAGAGCGGTATTTTCTGGGTGCTTATCTGATCTTGGTTTTGGCCTTGGGGGTTTGTACTTGGAAAGCATCGCCCTTGACTCGAGTGATAATTGCTTTACTTTAAATTGTATGCTTTGCTATGTTTGCTTCTGCTTAGTGTGTGTCTGGGGGCTATCACTGTAGAAAGAGGTGGAGTGGGAGGGTTGGATTCCTATTCCTTTTTCCTTTATGCTATTTTGGTATGTTGTTAGTTAATTTACCGCTCACTAAGACTGTTGTCTGACTCAAGGCTTTATGTTTTAACTCTTATTGCCTTGGGCTGTTCGTCCATTTTGGGACGGGCAGACTAGGTAGCAGGTGACAAGTGCTGTTCTTGCTTTCCACGATGCTGATGACGAAGATGAGCTGGAGGATTGCATATTATTTTCTTACTATATGTACTGGATGTTCCGCTGCTTGTATAATTCTCTGAGTGATATGTAGTGAGGCTTGATGTATTGACTATTCAGATGTTTGTATTCAACTATTATGAAGTTTTATATGATGACATTCTATTCTGTGAAGCTTCACTATATATATGTTCTATTGTATTTTATCCATGCGCTGTGAGTTATACGATAGATTCTGCTGTTTTAATTTACCTTGACAATCGTCCATGGCTGTCTGGCACACTTTACAGCGCACTATCTCTAGGTTTAGTGCAGGGGTCATGGGCAGTCGTCACATTTGGTATTAGAGCTTTGGTTAATCGATTTTACCCAACGCTCGCTGACGTAACTACGTATGAGAGACGTAATTGTATTTTGATGGATGATTACTATATATAATATAGTAGCTTAGAAAGATTTAAGTCCTTTATGCAGTTGTTTCTCAAGGTATGTTAATCATTCCTTTTTATAGATATTAGGAATGAGTCGAAGAGGGAGACCAGCTGCTAGGGAAGGCCGTGCTACTGAGGGGGCTGCTGATTATGTTGCTATGTTCGAAGCTATGATGACTTCGATCATGAGAAGGATGCCAGCTCCGGGGCCATCAGTAGATGTTGGAGTTCAAGTCCAAACTCCAAAACCAGTGGATTTTGCTAAGCTGTGTAAAGATTATACTACTCTTGGAGGAAAGGTTTTCTTGGGAACGGAGTCAACCATTGAAGTCCAGAGGTGGATAGATGCTTGTAGAAGGATCTTTAGTGATTTGGGAATTGAGGATGCGACTAAGAGGAAGTTAGCATCAAGACAGCTTCAAGGGAGAGCTTCTGATTGGTGGAACTCTATCACCATTGATACTCCGGAGGAAGAAATTACTTGGGAGCAATTCCAAGACAGATTTGAAGCTAAGTTCATTTCTACGGCTCAGAAGTCTGTTCTGTTTAAGAAGTTTGTGGAGCTCAAGCAAGGTGGAAGACCAGTTCTTGAGTATGTTTCTGAGTTTGAAGCTTTGTCCAAGTATGCCCGGTCGTATATTGAATCTGCATAACAGAAGAATGAGAAGTTTGTGACAGGCTTGGACAGTTATCTTGGGAGGCAGTTGGTGGATAATTTGGAGGATCCATTTGAGAAGCTTGTGGAGAAAGCACTCAGGCACGAGAATTTGTTTCCTAAAGAAGGATCTGTTGTTGCTGTGACCAAGGAGGAGTTTAAACCACAGCAGGGTGGAAATAAGAAGAGGAAGCAGCAGCAGCAGAAGGGTAAGGATGGCCAGAAGAAGCCGAAGGGCGAAGTAACCTGCTACAATTGTCAGCAGAAGGGCCATTTCTCTAGAGATTGTAAGAATCCGAAGGTGCCAGTGAAGTGCCACAAATGTGACAAGCTGGGGCATGTTAGAAGGAATTGTCCAGAACCGCGGAAGGACAAGAAGATTGTGCAAGCTTATGCTTTGGGAGCTGTTCCATCATCTTTGAAAGCTCCTACCGTTGAAGAGAAAGGAAAGAGTGTAGTGGTTCAAGGTACTCTTTTCCTATGTGGTGTTCCAGTTAGAGTGCTATTTGATACTGGGGCGTCGCATTCGTTTGTTTGTAATGAGCTTGTAGGCCGGTTGGGTTTAGAACCGGATATCGTTGATAGGCCATTGGTTGTGACTAATCCAGTTGGGGGTTCGTCTTGTTTGTGTATGTTATGCCGTGGTCTGATTGTATCGAGTCATGATTGCTCTTTTGTTTGTGATTGTTTTGTTCTGAACTTTGCGGTGTTCGGAATTATTTTGGGTATGGACTGGCTTAGGAAGTATGCGGCAAAGGTTGATTGTGATAGGTTGGAGGTGACAGTCGAGAATGTGGAGGGGCGAAAGATTGTGATACGATGTAAGCATGAAGAAGGCGTCTTCATGAGCTTCATGTATTCGCTGGTTGTTCCACGGGATGGACTGTCATCTGTGCCAATCGCTAAAGGATTTGAGGATGTCTTTGACGAGGTCAAAGGGTTACCGCCGCATAGAGAGATCGAGTTTCGTATAGATCTAGTTGAAGGAGCCAGACCTGTTGTGATGCCTGTTAGGCGGATGGCGCCTAGGGAACAGCAGGAGTTGAAGGTGCAGGTTGATGACCTTTTACAGAAAGGATTCATTCGGCGTAGTGTGTCCGAATGGGGTGCACCAGTTGTGTTCGCAACCAAAGCAGATGGGTCGTTGAGGTTGTGTGTGGATTATCATGAGCTGAATAAAGTGACTAAGAAGAACAAGTATCCTTTGCCGAGAATAGATGACTTGTTTGATCAGCTTCACGAAGCTAAGGTGTTTTCTCAGATGGATTTAGCAACGGGATTTCACCAGTTAAGAGTGGCTAAGGATAGTGTGCCGAAGACTGCTTTTAGGACACCATCCGGTTTCTTTGAGTGGCTGGTAATGCCGTTTGGATTGACTAATGCGCCAGCATATTTTGTGGATCTTATGAATAGAGTGTTTAGAGATCAGTAGAGCAAGTTTGTGCTAGTGTTCGTGGATGATATTTTGATTTATTCCAGAACTGAAGAAGAGCACAAGACGCACTTGCGTATTGTTTTGGAAATCTTACGGAAACATCAGCTGAAGGCTAAGTTTTCGAAGTGTCACTTCTGGAAGAGTGAAGTGAGGTTCTTAGGCCATATTATCTCTGGAAATGGAATAGCGATTGATTCCGCCAAGGTGGCATCAATCCAGGATTGGGTTAGACCTAAGAATGCATCTGATGTGAGAAGTTTTCTTGGATTAGCAGGATATTATCGTCGATTTATCAAAGACTTCTCCAAGGTGGCTGTACCATTGACAGGATTGATGAAAAAGAACCAAGTGTTCAGATGGGATGATAAGTGTGAGCAAGCTTTCAGAATCCTGAAAGAGCGACTGACAAGTGCTCTTGTTTTTACTATTCCAAGTGGGAATGATGAGATGGTGGCTTACACCGACGCATGTGGTACAGGACTTGGAGCAGTGCTGATGTAGAGGGATAAAGTTGTTGCGTATGCAAGTCGACAACTGAAGCCGCATGAAAGGAATTATCCGACTCATGATTTGGAGTTGGCGGCGATTGTTTTTGCTCTGAAGATGTGGAGACATTATCTATTGGGAGTTCGATTTGAGTTGTTTACAGATCATAAGTCGTTGAAGTATCTTTTCTCCCAAAAGGATTTGAATCTTCGGTAGCAACGATGGCTAGAGTTTTTAGCATCATATGATTTTGGTATAGCCTATACTCCGGGAAAGGGTAACGCAGTGGCAGATGCGTTAAGTCGAAGACATGCAGGATTGGGAGCCATGTTTTCAGAATGGAAGAGCCTCGAGTATTTAGCTGGATTTGACTTCAGGCCCAGATGTGAATTGGAACCCGAGATGTTGGCAAACTTATCGATAAGACCGACTCTTGTGGGAAGAATTGGCGAGAGTCAAAAGCGAGATGATAAGCTTGTCAAGATTATCCGTGATTTGGAATCTGGATTGGACCCAGAAAAGGATAAAGGATTCGAGGTCGATCAAGAGGGTTGGCTTCGGAAGCAAGGACGGCTAGTTGTTCCCGATGTAGATGAATTGAGGAATGAGGTGCTGAAGGAAAGTCATCACTCGAAGTTGACAATTCATCCAGGTGGAAACAAGATGTATCGGGATATGAAGAGAACCTATTACTGGGAAGGTATGAAGAAGGATGTTGGAAATTTTATTTCCAAATGTATGAACTGCCAGTTGGTAAAAGCCGAACAGAAGAAGCCAAGTGGATTGCTTCAGCCATTAGAAGTTCCTACATGGAAGTGGGAGCAAATATCGATGGATTTTATTGATGGGCTACCTAGAACAAGAACGGGAAATGAAGGGATTTGGGTCATCGTAGATCGTCTGACTAAGAGTGCAAGATTCATTCCTGTTCGATCGACTAGGACTGCATCAAAGTTGGCTGAGTTGTATGTTAAGTGGATAGTTCGATTCCATGGTATTCCGAAGAGTATAGTGAGCGATCGAGACCCATTGTTCACTAGTGGATTTTGGAAGAGCTATCAGGAAGTTTTGGGAACCGAGTTGTGTTTGAGTACAGCTTATCACCCTCAAACAGATGGTCAGACCGAGAGAGTCAACCGAGTTTTGGAAGATCTCCTCAGAGCTTGTGTTTTAGATTTCGGAGGATCATGGGAAGATCACCTTCATTTGGTGGAATTTTCGTATAATAACAGTTACCAGTCAAGCATTGGTATGGCACCGTATGAGGCATTGTATGGAAGACCGTGTAACTCTCCGACATGTTGGTTAGAGACCGGAGAAAAACTGATGCTTGGGCCAAAGATGATTCGACAGACTTCGGATTGCATAGAGATCATTCGGCAACGAATGAAGGCAGCCCAAGACCGACAGAAAAGTTATGCCGATAAGCGTCGTAAGGATTTGGAATTCGACGTAGGCGATATGGTTTTTGTGAAGATTTCTCCACTGAAGAATGTTATTCGATTCAGGAAGAAAGGGAAATTGACTTCGAGATTTGTTGGACCATTCCCGATCATCGAGCGAATTGGAAAGCTCGCCTACAGATTGGAGTTACCAGAGAAGATGTCGGGTGTGCACAATGTTTTTCATGTCTCGTATCTACGGAAGTATGTGCACGACTCGAATACAGTGGTTTCTGCTGATATCTGTGAAGATTTCGAAGTTGATCCAGTCGATAAGAGACCTCGTAAGCCGCTTCGTGTTGTGGAAACCGACACGAAACAGCTTAGGAGGAAGGTAGTTAAGTTGCTCAAGATACAATGGAGTGATGATGATAACGACTGTACATGGGAGGTGGAAGAGAGGATGAAGGCAGCTCATCCTGAACTCTTCAAGGTATGGCCCTAAGGTGTCGTGTCATCTAACGACATTGTAACTTGTTCTAGTTTTAGAATTCTGCATGCTAAGCTAGAATTGGATGCATGGTTTGTTGATTGCTATGGATGGTAGGCATGCAGAATTGTCTTTGATTGCTCTGTTTGTTTGGAATTACGGGGGCGAAATTCCTAAGGGGGAGAGAATGTAACGACCCGTATTTCTACGGATCGAAACATAGTAAAACAGTTGTCATTAGGTCGCAATGTTGATAAGTCGTCCAGAGTCTAAGTCGTTCAGAGTTAAGTCGTCCAGGGTCTAAGTCGTGGATGAGGTAAGGCATAGGTCGTATAATAGTCAGGTCGGAGTAGACGACTTATAAGAATTGGCGACTTATAGGAATTGGCGACTTATAGGAGTTGGCGACTTATAAGATAGTGGTGACTTAAGAGATAGTGGCGACTTAAGAGTTAGCGGCATAGGAAACTGGGCGAGTTAGCGACTTAAGGAGGATAGGTCGGTAACGACCTAAGAAAGCTGGTGGTAGCAGTTAGGGACCTAGGGGTTGGGTGAGTTTACGACCTAAGGAAGTTAAGTCGTGAACGAGTTAAGTGTTAGGTCGCTAAGTATTAGGTCGTGAGGTGTTAGGTCGTAACCCAGTTAGGTCGCGTAGGTATTGAGTCGTTAGGTCGCGCATTGTCTTAGGTCGTGGCATTGTTAGGTCGCGGAAGCGCATTTGTCGTTAGGTCGCGCATTGTCTTAGGTCGTGGCATTGTTAGGTCGCGGAAGCGCATTTGTCGTTAGGTCGCGCATTGTCTTAGGTCGTGGCATTGTTAGGTCGCGGAAGTGCATTTGTCGTTAGGTCGCGCATATTAAGTCGCGCAAGGTTAAGTCGTATGGTTTGTTAAGTCGTGAGATTTTTAGGTCGCTAAGTGTCAGGTCGTGAGCTGTTAGGTCGCGAGAAGACTTATTGTGTTGAATCGTTAAGTCATAGACTAGTGGATTTGTTAAGTCGTAGGATGGGTTGTCTCACTAAGTCGTAAGTCGGGGTATTTCTTAAGTCGTAAGTCGTGATGGTCTATAAGTCGTGGACGACTTAAGGAGGCGGACGACTTAGGGAATTCCAGCCTCTAAATACACGTCCATTTCTTCATTTTTGGGATCCGGATTTTGAAGCGACGAAGTGCTGCCATTTTGAGAGCTCGAGTTATACACTTCTTCACTTCTTTTCTCCACTCTAATCTTGTGATTCCTTCCATCCAAATCGAAGATCTAATTGAAGATTCAAGAGCTTAGATTGAAGATCTACATCCATCAAAGAGAGATTTCATCGTTTGAAGCAGATTTGTGATAGATCGAGTTAGATCCTTCGCTGTCCAGATCTGAAGTGTGTTGCTTTTGAGGTGTTTAGGTGATTTGGTGAGTGGTGATTATCTCTCACACGGATCTAAAGGAGTATATCGGATCGTTGGCTTGATTTTGTGTAAAGTAGTGATTTTCATGCATTTTTGTAAACTTAAGTATAGATCCATTGTTCATGATGATTTGACATCCATTTTACTACATATTAACCTATGCAAGTTCATTCATCAAGATTATAGAGATATTGCTCATGTTTTCATGCTTGTTAGACTTTAGACTCTTTATTTACGAAATTGCCATTATTGTTATAATTGTTCATTAGATCATATTTGAATGCTTGATTACTTGGATTAATGTTTGAGTTGATTGATTGCTATGAATTAGTTGATTGATGATTTGATTTAGACAAGATGGTCGAAGATGATTCAAAAGCTAAGGGAAAGGCTCTTGAATTGGAAAAGCTGCTCGTAGCATATGTAGCGGATGATGAAGCTCATATGGATAGATTTGATGATGATGATGTTGAGATGAGGCTTTGCTAGGATGTGATGAAGCGAGGCATGATATAAGATAGTCTTGGTATAATCCAGACCGGATCATTCCAAGCATGTTGATAACTCGGTGAAATGGTTCGAGTTTGAGGATAATGGTTTGCTCGAGAGGCGCTTGAGCTAGTATGGAAATAGTCGTCGAGGAGGATGACTAGAAGGCTGAGATCTCATCGTTGTTGAAGGTTCTAGCATGCTCAAAGCAAGAGTACGTTGGGCAGATTCGATAGTCCCTGTAGGCTACTGATTGGTAGTCGAGTACTCTGGGCAGATTCGATAGTCCTAGGCACGGGTTTTGACGACGTGCGGAGTTATGTCTAGAACCGGGGTTTCCATTAGCCCTTGACGAACGGATGAAAGAATGAGCCGGTCATTCAATTAACGATGATATCGAAGCAATGATAACAGTGATAGCCAGAGTCATGGATGTTTGGTTGTATCGTCATTCGGTCTCAAGAGCGGTATTTTCTGGGTGCTTATCTGATCTTGGTTTAGGCCTTGGGGGTTTGTACTTGGAAAGCATCGCCCTTGACTCGAGTGATAATTGCTTTACTTTAAATTGTATGCTTTGCTATGTTTGCTTCTGCTTAGTGTGTGTCTGGGGGCTATCACTGTAGAAAGAGGTGGAGTGGGAGGGTTGGATTCCTATTCCTTTTTCCTTTATGCTCTTTTGGTATGTTGTTAGTTAATTTACCGCTCACTAAGACTGTTGTCTGACTCAAGGCTTTATGTTTTAACTCTTATTGCCTTGGGCTGTTCGTCCATTTTGGGACGGGCAGACTAGGTAGCAGGTGACAGGTGCTGTTCTTGCTTTCCATGATGCTGATGACGAAGACGAGCGGGAGGATTGCATATTATTTTCTTACTATATGTACTGGATGTTCCGCTGCTTGTATAATTCTCTAAGTGATATGTAGCGAGGCTTGATGTATTGACTATTCAGATGTTTGTATTCAACCATTATGAAGTTTTATATGATGACATTCTATTCTGTGAAGCTCCACTATATATATATATATATATATGTTATATTGTATTTTATCCATGCGCTGTGAGTTATATGATAGATTCTGCTGTTTTAATTTACCTTGACAATCGTCCATGGCTGTCTGGCACACTTTACAGCGCACTATCTCTAGGTTCAGTGCAGGGGTCATGGGAAGTCGTCACAATATTAGTATTATGTAAAAATATTTACGAATAGAAATTGTTTTCAAAATGAATTAAAAGGAAGTAAATCCTGTACTCCCCTCTTTGGTCACTGGAAAATAATTTCGGTGATGACGGCCGCATCATCGACATTCATTTTCGAGTCTCAAAGTGGGGGAGGCCACTTAGTAGCTTTGCTACGCATTTGGGTTGATAAACATATTTTGATTTAAAATTTCTAAATATGATTTGATATATATAAAATATATGAGTGTATATATTATTTTAAAATGATTTGAAATGGACCTAGTATTTGAATTCTTAATTTTTTGTTAATTAATGATTTTCAGTTGTTGAAATAAAGTGAATTATTCTGAATAATTGGAAACTTCTAAAATGGGAAAATAAGAAATTGAAGCTAAGTTTTTAAATGAAATATGAGAAGTTAAATTATAACTCTTAAATTTTAAGACAATGGAAATTTAAACTTATGTAAATTATTGAACATCCTTGTTAACTAAAATAAATAAGATAAATTTATATAACATTCAATTACATTCTAAAAACATATATAAAACTTACTAGAAATGTTAAGGAAGTTGAAATGTTAAATATGAATGTGTAATAGAATATTATACAAGTTTAAACTTAATAATAAAAATGTTCAATTTGAAATTGTGATTAAAGAAATATTTATAAAAATTAAATTATGTTGTTATAAAGAAATGTAATACACTTAATCGATGTTCTAAGAAATATCAAATGAATAATTTGAGTAGTAAAAAGAAATACTATTTAGATATGAACTTAAAAGAAGGTAAACAAATAATAAACTAAATCATATCTTTGTAAATTGTTTGTGAAAAAAATAATAAAAAATTTGCAAAGGATGTTTTAAGATTTAGTTGTAGCCTTCTGAGATAATTATAATTTGAATAATATTGTGTAAAACAAGATACAACTGTATAAAATGATTATGAACTTAATAAATGATTAATGAAATTAGAAAGTTGAAATTTGAATAATGAAATGAAATTTTATTTAAGTTAAGTTGAATAAAATGAATTGATGAAATGAGTCAATGAAATAAATTTTAAGATGAAAGTTAATTTATGAATGGTTGAATAAAAAATGATTGTGATAAAACTAAAAATTTAATATGAATTTGAGTTATAAAATAAAATTTACTTAAGTAAATTTAATGATATGAATTAGTGAAATGAACTAATGAGGCGAATAAATGAATTGATATGAGATGTTAAACATAAAACGAAATAATTGAAATTTTACAATTGAATTGAATAAATTGAATGTAAATGAAATAGATGTGAATAAATTGGAAGTAAATCAATTAACTGTTAATAAAAATTGGATGTTAATAAGAATGAAATGTATAAATTTAATATTGACATTAGAAATGTAAATAGTGATAGTCTACACCGATCATAAATCTTTTGGGAGAGAAATTTGTTCTCTACACCGATCATAAATCTTTGAAGTATTTATTCTCTCAAAAGGAACTCAACTTGCATCAACAACGTTGGCTCGAGTTCCTTGCACTTATGATCTTGATATTCTTTATACTCCCGGAAAGGGAAATCTTGTTGCCGATGCGCTTAGTCGTAAGCAACAAGCGGTTGTTTCGATGATGATATCCGAGTGGAATGATCTCGAGACTTTATCCACTTGTGAGATTCGAGATCGTGAATCCAATTCATATTCATCTCTTGTTTTATGTAGCCTTGAGGCTCATCCTTCTCTTTTAGACCGCATTCTTGAAGCTCAAAAGCATGATCCCGAATTGGTTCTTCTTAGCCAAAGTTGTAGGGATAAAATTGATATTGAAGGTTTGAAAGAATTTGACATTGATGCTCATGGTGGTATTCGAAAATTTGGTAGACTTATTGTGCCAAATATTATTGATCTTCATGAAGACATTTTAGAAGATTCTCATCATTCTAAATTTACCATTCATCCCGGTAGTAGTAAAATGTACGCGGATATGAAGCGACTTTATTATTGGGATGGAATGAAATCTGATATTGCTAACTTTATTAAGCATTGCATGACTTGCCAACTCGTGAAGGCCGAGCATCAAAGGCCCGGTGGGTTATTGCAACCTTTGGACATTCCCGTTTGGAAATGGGATCAAGTCTCCATGGACTTTATTGACAGTCTTCCTCGTTCTCGTTCGGGTCATGATAGCCTATGGGTGATAGTAGATAGACTTACAAAATCCGCCCATTTTATTCCCGTTCGGTCCAATCGGACCGTACCTATTTTGGCTTAACTCTTTGTCAGGGAAATTGTTAAATTACATGGAGTTCCTACTTCTATTGTTAGTGATCGTGATCCATTATTTACTAGTGGATTTTGGAAAGGTCTTCAAAAAGCTTTGGGAACGAAGCTTAATTTTAGCACCGCTGTAACGTTTCGACTTTTCGACGCTCGAAAGTCGACATTAATACGCCCACTGTATCAAATGCCACGCAATCGAATGCTGGAAAACCGAACCATTAGGGTTAAAAAGAAGAGGTAGAAGAAGACAGAAGAAAAGAAAGAACAGAAAAACAGAAACAGAAACAATATCAGAATCTCACATTCGCAGCAGAACAATTTATAATAGATAATCACTAGTCTTTTAAACAAAGAACTATATCAGTTTATACATACATCAATCAGAGTCAATACACAACTCAATACAACAATGGACAGTTACATAAACTTGTCCTCATACAGAATACACAGCGGAATAAATAAACAAGTACGGGAGTACGTCTCGCCATCTAGCTTGCTTCCAAAGCTCCAGAATATCCAAAATATCCTGATAACATAACTCTAGGCTGCCTGTGTGGAAAATTATGGGCACCCAGAGTTTAGAAAGGGAACAATAAACTCCGAGTCAGTCATGGTGACTGGTGTGAGATCGTAAAACAGTTATTTTCACAAAGAAAATAAAACAGATTCGCAATGCTTTTGGAAAATGAAACTACCATAAGGCCTCCCGCCACGCACACAATGCAAACGCAGAATTGGAGGAGATTTCTCCTTATGATAGTCAAAGATGCTTACTACGAAAAATCAGTTGATATTATTATTAATGTCTAGTGTGGAAAACATTTCGAAAGTATAATATTAATCTTAGCCAACATACAACCATTATTGCATGTCTACTATAGCTACCATCTAAACAGTGGTGACCACCATAAGTAAATGGCAGGTTCTACAACTAAAACCGTACAAGGTTCGTATTGTTTCTTTGGATTTCCAGAAAATGGTCAGGCTAAGGAACTTCCTTACACCAAAATGGAAACGCATCTGGAAAGACGCCCCGAGAGTCAACCTGCTCTCTGCAAACACAAGGCCGACGCTACCTCACGTTGTACAGCTGTAACTAGGTAGCTAACACACGAGCTATGCCATCCCCCGGTCGTTACCGACCTTTATCCGAGGATCCTCAACCACAAGCAACAACCACAAAGTATAAATAAATTGCAGCATCAACATAGGTAAAATATCGGGGATCCATACCATGATATCACCTTTTATCCAGAAGGAAATGACATACCCTAGGGGCGCGACCCCTAAAACCTTGCCGCAACATTCCTGTTTCGACAATTACCGGGTTGTGAGGCTCGATGAAGTCTCGTCCACAAAGCTACGCATTTTCACAAAGCCACGCTTTGATCAACAAATGATCAACAACACTTCGTATGCCACATTACCAAATTGGGAATGTATCACTAGTAACCATCAACTACATAACCTCTGAGCTCGTACGTCTTAGAGAAGGGTGTTAAGCTAAGAGAATAAATTCTCCGCCACCAACAGAAATGTATTTGATAGAAACCAGTTTTACATCTCAAAGTGTAATGTCAAACACACATCCATACAAGTCCGTTCCGGGATCGAACGGAACCGAAGGCACTTCCAAAGAAACCCTTGCAATCCGGGTATTCACTAATCACGTCCGGACTTCCCATCACAAGAAGAGTGATATAAATCTCTATACCGGAGCAACTCGGTGCAGAGACATTCGAAAGGTTGTCCTTTCATTTTTGAAAATACCCGGTCTTCACACCGGTCTTCAAATAATGTCCATTCACGACCTATCACTATTCAGAATGGGTTATATGACACAAGGTCCTCTCCCGGCTTAACCGAATAATGAGCGTTTGTTTTTCAAACAAATTCAAGTGCCATTTCAAAGGCAAATATTGATAGTCGGTTATTTAACTATCAAACAACATTCACAACAAACAACCAATTTAAATAATTTTTCCCAAATTATTTATTTTCAAATATCTTCGCAAGATATATATATTTCCACACTTCATCAGTTTTGAAAACCAATTTCAAATCATATTTTCACTCGCGAAATAAAATTTCCGAATGTTGTTTATTTTCACTTTTCCTTTACAAATTCCATTGTGAATGTAAATTTTCAAATATTCACTTATATACGATTTTCAAATCGTTTTCCAAATATTCACTTTCAAACACCAAATCAACTTTCAAATTGATTTCTAAATTTATTTCAACCCCAAATCAATTACAAATTGATTTCTATGTTTATTTCCAAATACCAAATCATTTATCAATTGGATTTCAAACAAATATATCACTTTTTAAAATAAATTCCTTTATCTCTTCCAAACCATTCAAAATTCCATTTTAAATAAATTCTTCAACTTTTCAACAATATTAATATCTTTTCCCATATTTTTGGAAATAATTCGATAAGATTATCAAAAATCAACTTCATGCTTTTAAAATTCCTTCTTTTAAATTCACCCAATTCTTTCAAAAGAAATTTACATAAAATTCCCAACTTTAAATTCAAAAATCCAATTTTTATTTATTTCTGGTATCTAACGATACCAAAAATACATTCAACTAAATTTTTAGCCTTCAACAAATTCAATCAAAGATATAATCATACACAGGTTATAAATAAATCATCACACAACATATGAAACAAATTCAAATGTTTTGAGGAATCCCGTTGGATCCCTCCAACCTGTTTCCCTGCATCCACAGATGTTAGCACAATACCAATTCCACTTCGAGGTGGAATATCGCGGTATATGGGATTTATAAAATATCATCCGCTATTATGCGGCGCAATAGGGTCTCATCCGCTATATAATGCGGGAAAATCAATCACCAATATATACATATTCCAATATATATATATTGTTATATACTACTATCATATATACTATCATTCAAGCACACAATCAACACAATCAATAATTTTAAATATAACTATTTAAAATTAACAAAACCCTTTGTTTGAGTGAGAAGATCTCACCTTTGCTTTTATTTTGCAATCCATTTCCATTCCGACTTATCTTCTTTGCAATTTTGACCATGTATAACAATTTATACAATTTATTAAAATTCGAATTAAATCGAATAATAAATTTCCCATTTGATAATTTTAAACTAACCAGTGAAATGTATATATCTATTTTCTTTCGAAGCTATATACTTATAAAAATAAACTATATAGGTTTTATTTAAAATTTCTATTTTTCTATATTTTTCTCTTTCAAACTGCACATAATATAATTCATCCAGATTTAAAATTTTACAGTACTCAAAGATATGTATATATATCCATAATGTATATATATAAAACAATTTCTAAATGAAAAATTAAATTTTAAAAATCAGAAAATACGTTCAACCAAAAAATTGCAGATGAACTGCCCACTCTTGCGTGCGAACGAGATTCGCCTTCGGCTAGCACAAATCCCACTACCCAAATCGACGACTGCGGCCAACCCCTCCAAACACCTGCGTGCGAAATCCACCACACGCCTCTATCGCGAGTCGCGACTCCACTGCTACACCTCTCGCCACCGACCCACAATCGAACTTCGAGTTCCAGTCGAGACCCACCTCCACCATCGCACGCGAATCCATCAACGCGGCCCTTCCAGTTGCATAAGCGCGTCCCAGCGCCCCTCTGCTCGCAACTCGATTCGCCGTGCCCTAAAATTATCGCGAGCCTCCTCGATCGTGCTTCCTGCGAACGCGAGCTTTTTTTTTCGTTTCGAATTCGATCCACTGATTCGAATTGGAGATGAAGACGATTTCGAATAGGGATTTTTGATTTTTGATTCCTGAGAGAGGTAATGAAAAAGGGGCTCGTGAATTTAAATTAAAGGGATTTGATTTTTATTTTCTTCGTTCAAGCGAAACAAAGAGGAACGCGGCCATTAAAATTTGAACGAGATTTGTAAAGAAATGGGGAGACAAGAAGTGATGGTCGCATGTATAAAGTTGTCTACGGTGATTTGAAAAAAACTGATGGAATTGACGTGAAAGAATTTCAACTGAGGTTGACTGTATAAATATTCAATTTAAATTCAAATCGAATCGTCACGAATTTGCAACTCAAAATCTCGACCTCCTATCGAGACGTGCCGCTAGGCGTTTGTAATGTTATACGCCTATTCCGAACTCAATGGGAAAGATTCCGAGTCCGAATTCGATCGTATGGAGAAGATAGCTTTTTGGACCAGTTATTAAATTGAATTTCCGATTTAATTTCAGCGCGTTTGCTTATCGTACGGCCAAACGATCACTCCAAACATTACGAAAATTGAAATCTGATAATAATACAATATTACGGATCTAATGGAACTGGTTTCGTCGAATTCCGAGACTGTGCCCCGGAACGCTATTTTTAAATTCAATTTAAACAACAAAATTTCAAAACCGAACAAATTACTTCCAAATTCAATTCTGAAAGTTCTAATACCTTCAGAATTATCAATATGATTTTTCTAAGCCTTGAAAATATTTTTAATCAGCTTAAGACTGAAGATTCAAATTTTTACCCAGATTTAACGATTAAATTCAAAATTTTAATTACCAAATTCATTCTTATATCTGAATTTCAAATCAAACCAACTTCCAGATATTTAAAATCAATTAAATATCCTGATTTCAAATGTCAAAAATTCAGGGTCATTACAACCGCTTATCATCCTCAGTCCGATGGACAAACCGAGCGTGTGAATCAAACACTTGAAGATCTTCTTCGTGCATGTGTTCTTGACTTTGGTGGAAGTTGGGAGGATCATATTTCTCTTGTTGAGTTTTCGTATAATAATAGCTTCCAATCAAGTACTGGTATGGCACCTTTCGAGGCACTCTATGGAAGGCCATGCCGATCTCCTTCGTATTGGCTTGAAGCCGGTGAGAAGCTAGTTTTAGGTCCAGATTTTATTCGTGATGCCACAGAAAAGATTGACCTTATTCGTCATGGGATGAAAGAAGCTCAAAGTAGACAAAAATCCTATGTCGATAACCGAAGAAGGAAATTAGAATTTTCTATGGGAGATTTTGTGTTTATTCGTGTTTCACCTATGAAGGGTGTTGTGCGTTTCAGTCGATCGGGAAAATTAGCACCTCGATATATTGGACCATTTCCCATCACCGAACGCATTGGTTTCGTGGCTTATCGCCTTTTATTACCGGCTCAGTTTTCTGCTATTCATGACGTATTCCACGTCTCTCAACTACGGAATTACCTTCGAGATTCCGATTCTATTCTTGAGCCCGGTGTTATTGAAGAAATTGAAGTTTCGCCTAATTTGACTTATGAGAAACATCCTATTCGTATCATTGCTATGGAGGTTAAACGCCTTCGAAATAAAGATGTTCCGCTTGTGAAGGTTCAATGGTCCTTAAATCCTAAGGACTGTTCATGGGAATCCAAAGAATTCATCGAGCGAACACATCCGGACATACTCTCTCGAGCTCTTTGAGGTGAACTTCTTATTTCTAATTGTCTTTTGTGTTGATATGCTCTTTGGTTGTTACTTCTTATTTATTTCTTAAGATTGCGAGGACGCAATTTCTTTAAGGAGGGGAGTCTGTAACAACCCTCATAATTTACGATTGTATATTTAAATGTTTTATTTAAATATAGCATCGTTAGTCGGATTCAAGTCCGAAATGTCACTTTTTGCAAACAGTCGAATTGGGACTCGAGACCACTTCCATTGAGTCCAAAATGGCGTTTGCGACCTTTTTGAGTATAAACATCGATATGTTTGGAGTTGAGTAGAATTTTGACATTTTCACCTAGGGTTTGGGTTTCATCCCACTAACCCAACTCATCTTATATCCTAACTCCACCCCCTCTCCTCTTCATTCACTCTATTATTTTCCTTAACACTTCAAGCTTTAGTAAAAAAATGGGGGAAGAGATTGGAAACTAAAATCCTAAGCCCTAGTTTCCTTTGCAAATTCAAGTTCTAGCTCCAAAATCAAAGAGAAGCTTAGGTAAGCATCCTCTTCTTCTTCTCCATCTCAATCTCTCACCAATTTCAGAAATTTCCTATGACCTAACTTAGGAAATATTCATTGTAATCTTAGATTGGAGCTTCTAGAGTTGAAGTTGAAGTGTGGTTGATCTTTCTTTTGATTTCAAAGCTTCTCATTCGTTGTTTTGGGTTGAAAAGGTGAGTTTTTGAACTCACATCTACATCTATAGCTTTCGTTGTTGTTAGGTATGAATTCCTAACATCTATTCATGTTCATTTGTTTTTGATTTGGATCGATTTGGTGAATTTTCCAATTTTTGGTTTTTGGAGTCCAATTTTGTGAAAATCCTTTTATGGGTGTTTGAACATGTTTACAGGGGTGTATCGAAGAGCCTATTAGGCTGGGTTGTCACTTGGCATAAATCCCTAGTCGCGGTTGCTCGATCGATCATTTTCGGTAGAATTTTTCCCCACTTGGGGGTTAGGCTGATTCTGCTTTGGAAGCAGGTTCAGTCGACTAAACCAGTAGGTCAGTCGACTGAACCAGGGGCAGAAAACATTCTGTCCCTGTATCAGTCGACTGACCACCTGGGTCAGTCGATTGACCTAGAAACCAAAAGTTTCCAGGCATTGTGTCAGCCAACTGACCACCTGGTTCAGTAGACTGACCTGCTTGTATCAGTCCAACTTGCCTATTTTTCGTGGATTTCCAATTTTAATCGATTCGAGTTGATCCGATTTGTCGTTATCATTTATTATCGACTTTGATGACTTCTTTTTTGGGATTTTTGGGAATATCCATTTTGATGGATTCGGTATCGATTTCTATGGATTTGATTCACGTCTTCGAATGTGGATTTTGGTGATTGATTGTTTCTACAATCATTTTTGTGATTTGTCACTTTAAAATACAAAGGTTTCTATACTAGTAGTAACTATTCAAACTCTTTCACAAAGATGATTTCAACTTTATTTTTAAAACAAATCTCGTTTATAAAACCATTTTCCAATCTATTAGTATATACAAACCTTTACCTCATTCGTATGAGAAATCTAATTAAACGGCTTAGAAAAACAAGTGGTATGAAACGCTTGCGTTTACTTTGTCGGTTAATTCTTAGACTTGTTCGATTGAAATCTTGTGACAATTTTCGAGTGGAAATCTACAATCTGTTCGTCAATATTTAAGTTAAGCCAGTGGTTATGGGACATGAAGCTAAACTCATCTATTTATTAACTTAGTGTAATTGACACTTTTATTGATTGATGATGATCATTTTGTGATTTAGACTAGCGATGTGCGATGTCTATTTGTATGTGTGGGGACTAAAAACCCCGTTTGTGGAACTTTGGTTCAATTTGGTGGGGTAGCGACCCATGGTCTTCGGGCCGTTTGTGGAGCTTCGGCTCAAAATTGATAGTTAGCGACCATGGAATAGCGTTCCGTTTGTGATGCACGTGTTGGTGAGTTTTCATGCCCCCGTTTGTGATAGGCCTTCCCCCCTTTGTGATTTTTGGATTTCTAATTGATGATTTCTGGATTTCTAATTGATGATTTCTAGAATTTGTGTTTCACCAATTTTCATGGATTGTATTGATAAGCTCTATCAATATTTGTGTTTGGTGAATAATTTAAAGAATATGACATTCTTTTGGTGTTTGAGAATATTTGAGATATTGTATGATTTTTGTTGTTATCTGATGTATACTTGTCATGGTATGGCATTATTGTTATCATACGTTTTTGTCATATCTCTTGCCCTATCTCATTTTATCTGATATTTATAGCTAGACTGACCCGTTTATTATTTCCTTCTTAAATAATACTCGGGTCAGACCGTGGTATTTCAGGTGCTCCTGTTTGACTTCTTATCAGGGTTCTTCGCCTGACTTTTGGCTAACTACTTTAGCCTAGTAGTTTTTGTTAGTATACATTTGAAATAGAGACTCCTTGTTGTATACTTATTCTTTTGTCTAGCACTTGTATCTATTCTTTTGTGATGTAGTGGATCTAGTTTGAACACTACTTTGATGTACACTTCTATGTGATATATTCATATCTGTTTCCGCCTTTGTGATATGAATATCTGTGACTGATTTGTGTTATGTTTATTTCTATATTTGTTTTCGAAGTCCACATAGCCACTGTGTGGTAGCTTTGAGTTTGTATTTGATATGTTGGATTTCCTCCTGAAATGAAATGTAAGTTATATTATCTGACATATCGGTACTCGCACAAAACAATTACACAGATGGTCGCTCCTCAACAGCCTTATTCTTCGTGCTAGTCGACGGCATTACCACGTAGTGTCCTTGGCTAGCATGAGTATAGAGGCGGGGCGTCACACTATATCACCCTGTAAATTATTTAACAGTATATAAAACTGTTAATTGAATTATTTTGAATAAATTAAGAAATATGTTGAAATGATATATACCTATGACATTTATTTTGGATTGAAATGACATATATCCATCCCTAAAATTAAATTGAAATAACTGATCACTTGGCCATAGGATAGAAAATTATATACGGACACCGGATTGGTTAAATGATTTCAAATTCTTGAATTTGAATATATTAAATGATTTTGATTTAAAGAAATAAATTGGAATTTATGAGAATCGAATTAATTTCGAATTTGAGTCTTGAAAATGTTGAAATCAAAATTGGAAAAGAAATGGTTTTAAGAATTTATTTTGAAATGTGAAGAAAAAAAATCGACATGTGACTGGAATTATTGAAATTCAAATTGTTTTAAGGGTTTGAACTTTTGTTTGAACTTCAAAGTTATTTAAGTAAAAGTGATATAAATGGATATGTCTAAATTTTGCTCAAAATTGAATTATTTTAAAGATTTTAACATTGAATTGAACATCGTAGTTAAATTTGATTTAAATGATTTAAATCGATATTTTGAAATCGAACTCGAAATTGATATAAATTGAATTGGTTTAAAATTGAGAATTGAATTGAAATTAATTCAAATTGGAATTGAAATTAATTAGAATTGAAAGCGAAATTGAATTAACTTGAAATCGAGATCGAAATTGATTTGAATTGAAATTGGAATCGAAGTTAATTCGAATTGAAATCGAAATTGATTCGACTTGAATTGAGTTGAAATTGTAGGTGATTCGAACTGAAAGATTTGGAATTGAATCAGTTTGACTTTGAAACTATCTTTAAATAAATTATTTTAACATAAAATGGTTAAAATCTATTTTTTTAATATTCAAAATATTTTGGCTTTCCAAGCTATTTTACTATATAAACCATTTTCAATACTCAAACTACTTACATTAAACTATTTTAACTTTTTAGATTATTTAAAACTATTCGAACTATTTTCTAAAAATTCGAACTGGTCAGAGTGGAAATTGTTTATATTTGAATCATGGATTTATATACGAATTGGGTTAAATGAAGTTATAACCTAAATGGATATTCCAAAGGATTTTGGAAGTGTAGACATCCAACCCGTAATCGCAACGACCCAATTGCTAGAGTAGAGCTCTACCAACTGAGCTATATCCCCCCAAGCCAAGTGGAGTATGCATGAAAGAGTCAGATGCTTCTTTTATTCTTTTCCCTGGCGCAGCTGTTTAGATATTGAGGCGAAATGATTTTGAAGTGAAATAGCATATTTTGAGTAAATATGATATTTTGAAATCAGATTGATTTTGAAGCGAATACGATATATTGATATCAAGTATAAATCGATTTTGAAATGTAGAAGTACCAACCGATGTGTAAAACGACGTTTAATTGTTAAAGAGACCGGGGCCTCTTATTTGCATACTCTCTATCAATATTGGAACCACTTTAACAACTGTGTACGCGGAGGGGGCTCCAGAACGAAGTGGTTGGATTTGGCGTACGTTTGCTGGATTTGAAGAAAGAGAATGATGATGGATAGACCCCGGCACTTGTGCCAATTTGAAATGACTAAAACAAGACGGCTTGACAGGGCCAAGCGGGCTTGCTAACCCTAGCTAACATCCATTCTTCTATTTTCTTTGGACTCAGTCCATACTGTATTCCTTCTTGTTGGTTTTGATTGGTGCACCTTGATTTTGGGATAACCTCCATTTAACTTGATATGGGATGGATGTACACGGTGGACGATCGTGGCTATAATGCGTTACCACTAGCCCTGCAACCCAAACTGGTAGTATCCTACCTTGGGCATTACCTCACGTGTCTTGTCATACTTTTATCCCTATACGAGACCACTACTATTTTTTAGTGTTGTCCTATCATGGCGCATCCCTATCCCCCGACGTGCTACTAGGGTGTTATATGCAAACTGTACGATAATGCTTAAAAATGTGTTAAGGGGAATTATTGTAAAGCCTTAACGCTAAGAAAAATATTTATTTTATTGATTAGACATTACATATATAGCGTACTATATATAAATATTTTGACGGGTCCTTAAGAGATGGAAAATCCCGTAACATCTCTTGAAAATTATTGCATGCACGTTATACACTGTATAGGAGATGTGAAATCCCATAAATATTTCTAACATTATTACACTCTTGTTATAAGTGATATCGATTTGACTCACATAAGGATATTTTAGTCCTGACTTGATTGTTTTGTCTTTTCATTACACTCGGGTCAGTCCTGAGTTTTCAGCGCATTGAAGATTATTTTCTGGAGGACAAAGACGAAGATTGGTATATTATTACTAGTATTATTCCCTCATTGTTGTTCTTCTGCATCATTCTATTATTATGTTGTGTATATATATATATAACTCTGATAAATGTTGTATAAATTATAATAAAATGTATAGTATAAACAGCTTCATGAACTGTTTATTTGATTATTATATTTTTTCATTCCGCTGCGAGATTCTTTTTTTGTTTTCTTCCTCTTTTCTTATTTTTCTTAATTAACCCCAATGATTATCTATGTTCCGGATTGTTTAAGTTGGACATATGTGGATTATTGTCGATTTAAACCTTCCAAAATGTGGGTCGTCACACTTTTACATTATAACATTTAGTTAATATTCAAACTAATCCATTTGGAAACTTAAATGAAAACCTCTAACCGCTCATATAGAGATCCATCAGCAACTTGAAGCCTTATCTCTCCCTTTGCTACATAACTCATGTTCTTAGGTTCCTGTACCAAAGTACAAATGTGAGTTCCAAATCCAAATAAATAAAACCTAAGAAGATTTAGTAATTGCAAAATAATTTTCAATAATAAATATACCTGTAGGAGTAGAATAACTATTTTGTTTCTTCTCTTTTATAAACTTTAAATACTCCGAACAGTTCTGTTTCAAGTAATCTTTCTTGTGACTATGATGACTTTCACCTTTGTTAGTTGGAGCAGTTATTGTTCTTTTTATTAACCCTTTTCCGCTTCTTCGAACCTTTCGAAGATGATGCTTTCCCCTTAACCGCGAATATAGTGCCTGATCCTTGGACGAAGACTCAGCTGACCTCAACATATTGAGGGGATCTACGTG
This sequence comes from Allium fistulosum, assembly GCA_030737815.1. Classification (NCBI taxonomy): domain Eukaryota; kingdom Viridiplantae; phylum Streptophyta; class Magnoliopsida; order Asparagales; family Amaryllidaceae; genus Allium; species Allium fistulosum. Next base: position 366,214,588 of record CM060902.1, on the reverse strand, counting down.
GCATACATTCAATCAGTTTATATTATAGTTTCATATGAATGGCTTAAACTGAAGAGTAAGAGACTCCAAGATCATATCCACTTTCAACTCGTTGCAAATCGTCACATGCAACTGAGTAAGTCTGTCAATATAGCCTTTCATCATATGAACGTAATCGTCCACTTTCATGCTTTTTGTCATTTTGTATTGAACAATTCCTTCGTAAATTTGTACCTTGTGGAATGAGACTGTTCCCTAGACAAAACTTTGAGGCTATAAAAAATTTGATGGCCATTGATGTTTTCGTGTTGTCTCTATAACAATTTGTCTATTACAAACACCACGTAAACATAGGTGATTTCAGGGTCTACGATCCACTTGTTATAGGCTATGTGTAACTCGGGGTCTACATTATCAGTGGGTTTTTCCCTTAGAGGTTTGGTTATTGACGATCGTAGACATTCTTATGTTAGTGCTATCTTTATTGCCATTAACTAGTCTATTTAGTTAGGTTTGGTGAGTTTGTCGTTTTCAAAAAACAACTAGGGTGTAGACAATTTCTACAAACTTCAACTCAGTAAATTTGGACATTATTCATAGTAGATGTTCTTAGAATATTAATAAGGTTAAATATTAAATTTCATTTTACTAATAAGCTCCCACTAGTATTTTATGTTTCTCAAAACCCTAAGATGAAACATAGAAGTTTTTCGACTTCACTAGTGGGTGTTTGAACTCATTTGTCTTAAGATCTAACCTTGAGTTTTCTCAACAAGTCATAGGCCCATAAACGATGGATAACACTTTATTGGTTGTATCATATACAACACCAAACCCATGGTCTTTGTCTTAATCTCATTTCGACCTTGAGTTTGCTCAACAAATCGAAAGAGATTATTCACTTATGCCTACCATTTTGCGATGACCCAAGAATAGTACATATACCTTGAGTTTGGTCAAAAAATACATATAGCTATGTTACCTCGCCTATTCTATATATTAACAATACCACACATAACATCTTTGGCTTTAGTTTTCTCAACAACCAAAGAGTATGCAAGTAAGTTATTAATATATAAATGGTAGAGGATAACTTAATATACTAATGATTCATAATCTTTAATATATTTAATTGAATGATATTGACTTATGGAATAATGTTATTTTATGAAATACTAACATGACTCAAGTGTCAAACACATCGGAAATCATGGTGTATATATATGTATTTATTCTTTTAATCTAATTAGGGCTTCTTATTTGTAGCGATCTGTAAATTTATCGCTTTGATAAATTATATTTATTTTTAAGATATTCAAATAAAAGGTTGATTATACAAATAATATTGTTTAAGTGATAATAAATAATTATTATTATTCAAATAATAGTTTAAAATAACAATGATTCGTTTTAATTAGTTTTAAAGTAATAATGAATCGTTTATAATGGTTTTATAAAGATATATCATTAATTTGAAATATAAGGAAAATCGATATAAAAATGCTTTTTGAAAACAATTGTTCAATATTGATTTATACGGTTTTATAATTCAAATGGTATATTTTTAATAAATTAATGATAAGTAATTAGTTTTCAATCTTTGTTTACAAATATACATACATACATATATATATATATATATATAAACTAAGAAATGAAAATGTAACCGGAAATCAAAATCGGGATTCGTAACGATTCAACATGTAGAAGTTATGCAATGTTGCAAATTAAATGTAACATACATATGCACATATACATGTACTCATCAATGGACATGTACACATACACATTAACACACATACATACATACACACACACACACACACATATACACACATATATTAACTATGTACAAAATAAAAAATATATATAAGAGATATTTTAATAACTCCTTAACACTTAAGCAACCTTAAGTCAACACTACACATCAAAGTACAACCATCATCACATGCACATGAGAGGGGGTCATGTTAGCCGTGTTTCGGTAGTGGTGGAAGGGAGTTGGCCGTGCCATGATGATGGTGGAGAAGGTGGCGCATAGGGGTAATGATGGTGGATAGAGAAAACACTTAAAATATCTAAGGTAATTATCACCATTTGTCACATCAAATGTCACATACAAGGGGGCACATGGCCTTACCCATGCTTGAGGTGACTTCTGGCCATCCTAGGTTGTTGTAGGAGGGAGGTGGTAGGTGGTGGAGGTGATGGTTAGGTGATAGCTCATGATGATGTTTGTTGATATTTTGATGAACAGTCAAAAAGCCGAGAGAAGATAACTCATTTTTAGGGCCAAATATTGTGAACTAAAGACCTCTTCCTTTTCCAATGATCGAGCTCTTCTACCCTAAACACTTATGATGTAGGCTATGGTAGTGGAGGAAGGATGGCCGAGAGCAAGGAGGGTGGTGGAGTTGTTTTAGTGAAGTGTCGATTCGTTTGAACTAGGAAGAATTGGACTTGGAAATGGGTGAGATAACTCCATTTATACTATTATATATATTGGATGGTATAAATTGTTTTCTATGCTTTGTTGTGATGATTGTTAATCATGTTTGGTAGTTTAATATGATTGTTTGATATCATTAACAAGTCGCGTTAAATACACGTCGACAATCACAAAAGAAATCATTTTACTTTTATTAATGAAATAGTATATATGAAATGTTAAACTTCTTGAAAATGGTTTAAAATGATTTAATAATATTTTATAAACACTAGAAACAAGTGTGGTGAAGTTTGAATAAAAAATGAAAAACAAGTCAAAACTAGGCGCGTCGCGTAACGGTAATTCGCAATTTCATGCCGTAAAATTTAAATTAGTATATAAAGTGGAATATAGCTTGAAATTCTTTGTGATAAGAATTTTCCAAACTATTATATCCATAGTTTTCAAACAAAAGAAAACGATCAAGATCTCGATAAATAGATTTTGAAATATAAGTGAAACAAGTTTTGAAAAATATCGCGGTTTTGCAGTTTAACAACGAAAGTTAAAAATGATTTAAATTTGATATTTTTAAATTCCGTAAAAATATGGAAAGATCTTTATAAATCTCATGAATTTTTTTAAAAGAGATTTGATTTATATGAATAAATTTTCAAATAATAGAAAAGTTGTTTTGATCAATATAACTTTAAAAAAACTATTCGCTGCAACAACACTATTTGCAGCGGTTTTCAATAACAATTAAAATATGGTTTTAAACTTAACAATTCTTTTCCAAATCTTTTATAAACGTTTTTAAACAAATAATTAAGTGTTTTAAAGATGATTTGAAGATCATATAATTTATTTAAAAGAATTTAAAGAAATGAATTAAAGAAAAGCTGTTATAAGCAAATATTTTAATCTTGGTTCTAATAACCCGACGAGTACACCTGATTTTTCTATTTGTGAAATCAGGGTGAGGTACTTAAACCAAGGAGATGTTCAGGAGAAACCAGTGCTCTAGCTCAACTGGCCTCCACCAGGGAGAGATAGATAAGGTCGAAATGTCGAAAATGAGTTAAGTATAAATGATTGAATTTTCCAAATTTAAAACAATTTGGATTTACCGTCTTAGGTAACATATTTTCAACTTATTAAAAATTTACGTTCGGAAAATTAGAAATCTTTGTTAAGATTTAAATAAATGATTTGCAAATATTTTCCTGAGTAAAATGTTTTGGAATTATTCCAAGTTTAAAAAAGGTTTAATTAAACCAAAGAATTTAATAATGAGAGGTTTAATAATTCAATATCTACCAACAAGAATATTTTAAATTTTATATCTCTCGAAGATATTTTTCGATAAAAAGAAATGAATAAATCAAATGATAATCACCTACTTATAAAACATCTTTTTTTCGATAATTGATTTGAAGGAATTGGGATCGGATTGGGGTAATTCCTATCCGAAAACCACTTCGAACCAATTTACGTTTCAAAAGCGAAGAAAATATATATTGAAGACCTTTATTTTAAAGGTGAGGATCTTCTAACGAAAGGACTACTTGTTGGTAATTTTGGAATGCCCCCTCCCTGAAATAAATAAATAGCAGTGATCCCTTCGTTCTGAAATCTTCGTATGCAAGAACTAACTCGCTACTAATCCTAAGGGTAATGTCCGATAGGATGTGGTAGTAGAGTGCCTTCGATTTGTCCTATTTTTAGACAACTTGTATGGACGAATGTTTGACGTTGCATTTCTAGATCATATTAATTAATCCCTATGAACATATCATCTGTTTGGTGGCAGAGAAGGCAACTTCTCTTAGTTTAACACCATTTCTTAAGACGAACGAGCTCAGGAGTTATCCATTTGTAGAAATCAGTTGTGTGATTGGGGAATGGAAAAGTGACATTCCAAGTGGAATATGTGTTATATGAAAGGTAATCGTTACCTCAAAGCCTCATACCCGGGAATAGTAAAACACAAGTTGCTTTAAGGCTAAGTGGCTCTCTACCATCAGGGTATGAAATCACCTTTCTAGATATAAAAAATTTCTGCCCGCTATAACGTCGGGTTTAAATTATGTGGTGTATGCTCAGGATCCCAGATAGGTCGGGAATGGCCGTGTGATGTAATACTCGAAGCTATTCATATGTTATATTTTCGGATAGGCTGGTCTTAATTCGCATGAGGACCAACATAAGGGACTCGGGTGCATTTCTCTAGAAATGCACTGTGTGAGAGGTAGTCCCTTACCTCGCTATTCAGTTGGAAATCCAATATCCAATAAGTGCTGTATGAACTTAGTCGTGCAAATACTGAAATGTGATATGCAAGCATTTCAGCTAAGATTTATAAGTTTATTTGCAAATGTTTTCAAAAAATGTCATTAAAAATAATATTAAATGATTTTATATATAAAGTGTTTTAAGTTATCATAAGGTAAAAAGCCGTCCGTGTTTATGTACGGCATGGTCTTATGAGTTACTTTTCTTTTCAAAGAGATTTTGAATAAAATGAAGTAAATTAGATTTGAAGAATCTAAACATGAAGATTAAGCCTAAGTATGTAATTATAGAATTGGATATTTGTTTGTTGCATCGTAGACTCCATGAGTCCTATTTATGGTAAAAGAACTAATTGGCTTGATCCTGTACCTAATTGGGTACCCAATTAGATAGGGGTATGTAGTCAGTCACAAGTGGTAGTGATGCAACCCCAAAAATAATATAACCCTTTCTTGTTTATCTGTTATGGGTTATTATTTGTCTGATGGTCATGTATCTTTCCTACTTATCATTTTATTCCACATTAACATGTTTATTGAGTTCGCAGGTAAGCATATTGCTGCCTCTCTCATCAGAGTGCGCAGCGGTAGATTTGTAGATATTGGTATTTAGTATGTATTAAACACACCTTGTAGAATTAATAAATTCCACTGATAAGTTGTATAAACTGAATTTGTATCATATACATTTAGCAGTATCAAACAATATTATGTATTAAATTGGTATTTTTCATTTGTAATTTAAATCGGATGGGTTTTCGGCGATTTTGACAAGTCCTAAAATCCAGGTCGTCGCATTCAAGGTTTTAAATCTCGGATTTCGGTCGCGTTTCGTCTCGGAAATTTTACACACATTATCTCGTATCGAACGAGATCTCGGGTGAGATGAGTGTATCTCGGGTGTACATCTCGGATTGACATCTCGGAATTTAAAGTCCATCTCGGGACTATCTCGGAGTAACTTAAGTCTAAATTTGATATTTTTAAGATTATTGTAATAACTGTTATCTATATATATAAAAGTTTTTAACATACATAATTTATATAAAATGATAATATTAGTTTTACATTTTAGATCAGAGTGATAACACGATTGATTTGGTATTAACTAAATAATTCTCTAATCATCTGAATATTAAAAGTTAAAAAATAAATAATAAGTTTTTTTTGCTCATTCATTAAACGATAAAAGAAGAATTAGAGTGTAAGTAAAATGTCATTAGAGTGCAATTTATTGTGCTCTCACATATGAAGTAAAAAAATGTAAGTGAAAAAACATACTTTCTATGGGAGCTTCTATTGAGATCTCACCACAAATTTCACTATCTTGGATGAGATGAGCGTTAAGTAATATATTTAAAAAAATTAATGTCTCGTTTCGCTAAATCTCGTCTCGCTCAAGTTCGAAAATGAGATCTCGAGCGAGATCTCGGACGAGATGAACGAGATCTTAAACAGTGGTCGCATTATTATTCCACTTTTTATTATACATTCATATTATATAATTTTAGTTAATATATAACTTCTATAATTTAATTAACATATATAATAGTCTTATGTATAATCTTAGATTAATATTATTAATTAAATCTTAATTAATCAATTAAAATTGTAATTAATTTTTAATTATTCAATTATTATATTGAATATGTAAACTATAAGACCACACATATATCTTTATATATATTACATTATTTATTAATTAAAATTTAATTAATTAATTTAATTAAACAATTTTAATTTCAAAATTTTCATATATACATATGTCACCTAAAAAAATTCAAGATAATGTAACTGTAGGATCTAGATTAACCCTAGAGGGGGGTGAATAGGGTTATAGCAAATTTTCTCGAATTTATAAAATTAAACACAAAAACAAACTGCAGAAAAGTAAATATGCTGAAAAGTAAATCACACACAAAAATTACCCAGCTTCGGCAACCCCTGCCTACTGCTGCATTCCCAGATTTCTATTAGAATTAAACAGTCTCCCGCTTACAAACACTCTAACAGACTCGCAAACCCTGCTACCGCCTATAGAGTTTTGCAAACTCGCAAAACCCTGCTTACTGAACTAATCCTAACTAGACAATCTGACACAACCTAAATTCTAGGTGGTGATTTACCAAGAGTTGGTTCGAAAAGTAGAATAAAAACAAGAACAAAAATAAAAACCAAAGTATTAAAATTAAGGTCGGCCCAAAACAAATAAGTGATAAAGAAAATCCCTTATTTAAAAAACAAAACCGACCCCTTTCTCCTTTTTATTTCGGCCCGTTTCTTTTCTTGAGAAAAATGGTGGCTTGCTGTTGCTTATCTTCGTTCGTTCCAATTTAGGGCTTTGTATAAAATCGAAGAAGCCGACTTTAATTTCTTGATCGAATGATGATTCCACGTTGTTTGCTCTGTCGATCGACGTCTCTTCGTAGCTTGGCTTCGGCTGCTTCTATGATCAAGTTCGATTCTCTGAAATTAGGGCTTGTGAAATTTGGTGAAGTCGGCTGGTTGCTTCGAGTTGATCGAATTCGACATTTCTCTGGTATGTTATTTTTCTCTTTTGCTTTCTGGATTGATTGCTTGAATTCGATGATTAAATGCCAGTGATGATTGGGTTTTTATAGGGTTCGATCCCCTGAGTTTTCGTTCGTACGAATTCGTTTGAATTTGTCAACTGATTTTGCTTGGCCGCTTGATTTTCTTTGATTGCTTGAGATTGATTCTGACTTTGTCACTCACGTATATTTGATACTTGCTTCTCACGGTTTTGATTTTAAATCGTTCGATCATTCCTTGATCGTTACGGTAGTGACTTTCCTATTTTACTTTGACTTTGATTTTTGACTCTTTCAATTTGTTAACTTGATTTCCACGGCATCGACACTGATCATTTTTCTATTGCTTAAATTCCACGATGGTCAACTGAATTTCCGGCTTTGACTTTGTTTGACAGTGCTGATTTTCGTCTTTTAGTTATTTTTGATTTCGAGAATATTTTCTGGTTGACTTCGATTTTCTGGCCCCTGTGAGCTTTGTCTCTGGCCATCTTCTCTGGTTGGTTTAACCTGAACTTCTCATTGCATTCATGAATTTGGATGTTGTCTGGTTGTTCACTGATCTGTGTATATGCACTGTTTCACTTTGTAGCTCTGTTGCACTTGCAACCCTATGTTGAACTTGATTTGGTTTGTGACTTCGGCATTTGTATAGTTTCGCTATTGGATAGAGTTGCTTCACCTGTGCATGTCATGTCTGCATTTGCATTTGGTACATCTCGCAGTTTCAATCACTTGAGTACGTTGTAGTCTTCATTGCACTTGATTGTGATGTTGTGATTGACTTTGGCCATTTGCTTTGATATTGATCTGCTCGAATTGACTTTAATTTTGCATTTTCTTTGGTTTGTATTCATGTGTGTCCAGACCTTGTTCATTCGAGTCTTTGTGTACTTGTCTTGTGATTTGGTTGTGGTAGAGTTGCTTCAAATTTGAGTTGTAGTTGCTTTTGTTGACTGTGCACACGAGTTGGCGAGGCAGTGCACACGTGTATAACTGTACACGTGTGTATTGCAGCCACTCATGATTACCTGTCCCTGATAAGAATACTGATATGTACAGATATTACACAATCAAAAATGATGACAATAACCCATATATCTGAGGCACCAATAAAAACAAATTTATATTTTTGCAAATTCAAATTTGTTTATTTTCAGATTACTGCTGTAGTTGCTAATTATACAGGTACACAGGAGACAGGACAAGAACTGGAGCTGGACATTGCAGATGATGCAGATGTGCAGACAGAGTGAAAAACTGAGTGTTGAGTGTTGTAGTGAGAAAAATGTGAATGTGAAATGTATGAAACTAGTGTATGTATATAGAGAGAGCTAAAAACTTTGTACTGTAAAAGTGTTGAAATAAAATATTATGTTGAATAAAAAATACTGATTGAATTATATAAATTATGTGCAATAGTATTATTATTCAATATGAATATTTATTCCTATATGTGTATAGTACAATCTACAAACCCATATATAAATTGATATATGTTTGTTATCATCAAACAAAAAATCACATCAAACAGTAACATATATGATTATTATATTATTCAGTTAATAAACTATTTAATTAATTTATTAATCTAACTAATAATTAATTTTTGAACTTAATTTCTAAATTTTGAAAACAATTTTGAAAATCATATTATAATCTTTATAATAATTTTCTTATATTTAGTTTAATCTTTTAAATTTTATTTTAGTTTCAAAATAGATTTGGAAAACCAATGCCCTAAGTTCAAATTGGGCTTTTGATATTAGGGATACCTTTAGGCTCACTTCACTTTTCGGGCCAGGCCATTAGCCAAGTAGGGCAGTGTACTTGATTACCCAAACCTAGCATAGACACTACTTTTTTAGACACCCTACTAATTAAGTAGACTTAATAGGTTTTCCTTAATACTGCTAATTAGACTATATATGCTATTGGCCTCTGATACCATTGTTGGAGTTGGACCAGCACGCAGCGAGTTAAATGGACAAATTTCAAAAAAAATTCCACTTTGGAACTTATTGGGCCCACAAAGTCTAAATTTATTTAGATATAATCTAAATAATTTTTTTAATAAAATCATTAGTTTATTTAATTGATTATGTATAATATAGTTATTGTGCATAGGTGTATCATATATACATGTACATGCATGTGCACCTACAATATATACAATGTACATAGTTTAACATATCCATACCTAAGTGTTGAGATTTACACCGAAACGAACATTCATATACATATTTGTTGTCGGTAATATAGTTTAACATAACATAGTATGTGTGTGTGTGTGTCTATATATATATGCATGGTTGTGTATGTATTACAAATTAGTTATTATATAAAGACAAATTCAAAATTTATTTATAATTTAATGTAAATTAATTTAAAAATTCAAATTTAAATCTTTTTAAATTCAAATTCAATCGTAGATTTAGATTTAAAATTCAAATTCAAATTTTATAAATAAATTATTATATTACACTTATATATATACATATTTGAAAAAAAAAATTCAAAAATACACACAAATATGTTCCTAAATTTTATAAATCAAAATCATTCATATACTGTAATATTATTGTATTATAATCTATATATAAGATTACACACACACACATATATATTAACATTTATTTTCAATCATTATAAAGTTTTTAATATTAATTAATTTATTTAAATCCGTATAGATTTAAATTTATTTTTTAATTAAAAACTTAAACAATATTTTTTATTTTCAAGCGAAGAAATGTATTATATTTTATATAGTATTTACATATATAATTATGTCAATATATCTATATATATAATATTAACAATTTAGTAATTAATATTTTATAAATTATATATATGTACCGAATTAAATAAAAGATATCCTGGATTTTCTTATTCAAATAAAATGATATGTAATTTTTTTAAAATTTTTAATATATATATATATTTATTTATCTTTATAAATTCAATTTATTATTTAAATACCTTTTAAAATTAATATCTAAGTTTGAATTTTTTATAAACATATTGCCAAAAGCTTTATGATGAAATATGTACAATTTTTTTTAACAACCTCATAGATGTATAAACAGATAATAAATATATATAGGGATTCATGGTATAAGTCTAACCTATATAAACATAAAGCCACGATGATTAGATATATAAAGCATTGTAAAATAAGATTAACTCAACTATAGCCTTGTAGTAACACCTTGAATGTTTAATCAAACTATCTCCTGAAATCTAATTCCAACTATTCTAGAAATTTCTAATAACCATCGAGATCTACACGCCTTTCACGTTTTACATTTAAGGAAATGCCTTCATAACACCGCCACTATTGCTGTAACAACCCGCATATTTATCGATTTTATAATTAAATATTTTATCGTTAGTCGGATGTTAGTCTGAAAAGCTACTTTTTGCATACGGTCGAATTAGGACTCAAGACCACCCCCATTGAGTTCAAAATGACGTTTGCGATCTTTTTGAGTGTAAACTTCGATATGTTTGGAGATAGTGAAATTTTCGTCACTTTTTGTGTTGGGCTTTTGGTTTGGACTGCACCTCTTCTAACTCAGCCCAACCCCTTCCTTCTCTTCATCTACTTGCATAAACTTTGAAGCTTTAGCAAAAATGGTGGAGGGAATAGGAAATTAAAATTCCAAGCTCAAGTTCTTTAGCAAATTCAACATCTAACTCCAAATTCAAAGTGAAGACATTGATTCAAGCTTGTGGTTGATCTTTGCTTTGCCCCCGAGCTTCGTCTTCATCAAATTCCGTGAAAAGGTGAGATTTTTGATCTCACATCTTGCCTATATCTATCTTGGACTGTTGGGAATGATCCTCTATTGCATTTGTATGAATATCTGCATTTGGTTTGGATTGGATTGGCGAAAAACTCCAAAATTTAGTGATTTTGGTGAAAAACTGCTACTAGGTCGTTCTGGCCATTTTTAGCTCGTTCTGGCCCTTAAGTCGTAGGTCGTTGCCGACATATAATCTTCAGGCAAAATGTTAAGTCGTTCACGAGTTAAAGGCATAAGTCGTTCACGAGTTAAAGGCATAAGTCGTTCACGAGTTAAAGGCTTAAGTCGTTTGCAGTTAGCTCGCTCGCCCTGGCTTAAGTCGTAGGTCGTCCCCGACCTAACTTCACTAGGTCGTTCCAGGCCTTAAGTCATAGGTCGTCCTCGACCTAACTCCACTAGGTCGTTCCAGGCCTTAAGTCGTAGGTCGCGTGGCACTTTAGGTCGCATGGCCTTGTTCCCTAGTTAGGTCGTAGGACCTTTTGACTGTTAGGTCGTAAAGACCTTAGCTCGTAGCTCGTATTTGAGCTTAAGTCCTAGGTCGTTGGCTTTTAAATCGTTAAGTCGTAGGTCGCTGCTCCTACTAAGTCGCTCGGCTATGCCAACTCCGCTAGCTCGCAATTGTTAGGTCGTATGACCTTAAGTCGTAGGCCGTCTCCGACCTAACATTCCCACTGCTATTTCACTAGGTCGCTTGACCTTAAGTCGTAGGTCGCTTGACTTTGTTAAGTCGTAGGTCGCTCGACTTTGTTAAGTCGTAGGTCGCCCCCGACCTTACCCTTAGGTCGAATGACCTGTGATTCGCTAGGTCGCGATTTTCCTTAGGTCGTATGACCTATTTTTCCTTAGGTCGCTGGACCTGCTTGCCTTCACTAAGTCGTACCGTTTATCAGAATTTCTACTTTGATGGTTTTGGGATTGACTTCTTTGGACTTTACTCACGTCTTCGAACGTGAATTGATTTGTTTCTACAATCGTTTTATGACTTGTCACTTTAAAGATATATGAAGGTTTCAATACTAATAGTCAATATCAAAACTCTTTCATCAAAGCGATTTCAACACTATTTTAAATATCAAAAGTTCGTTTTCTCAAACCGATTTTCAATCTACTAGTATATACAAGCCTTTACTTCACTCGAATGAGAAATTGACTTAAACGACTTAGTAAAACGAGTGGTATGAAACGCTTGCGTTCACTTCGTCGGTTAGCTCTTGGACTTGTTCGATTGAACCCTTTTCGTGACAATTTCCTAGTGAAGATTTACAGCTTGTTCGTAAATATTTAAGTTAAGCAAGTGGTTATGGGACATGAAGCTAAACTCATATATTTACTAGCTTGGTGTGATTGACACTTCTCGCTGATCATGATGATCATTTTATGATTTAGACTAGCAATTGTGCGATGTCTCTTTGTCCGTATGAAGGACTGTACTTCATTTTATTGAGCTTCGTCTCATTTCTTTGTGGGCTGGCAACCCAAGTACTTTTAATGTGTTTCGATTCATCTGATGTACCGTTTGTACTACATCGATGTCTCTGTCTTTCCGATCCATTGGACGTACCGTTTGCACTGCGTCAATGTTCGATTCATCTGATGTACCGTTTGTTCTACATCGATGTCTCTGTCTTTCCGATTCATTGGACGTACCGTTTGCACTGCCTCAATGTTTGATTCATCTGATGTACCGTTTGTACTACATCGATGTCTCTGTCTTTCCGATTCATTGGACGTACCGTTTGCACTGCGTCAATGTTTGATTCATCTGATGTACCATTTGTACTACATCGATGTCTCGGCTTTTTGGTTCATTGGACGTACCGTTTGCACTGCGTCAATGTACCGGCTTTCATGCTCCTGTTTGGGATTGGCCATCCTTTTCTTGTGATTTCTGGATTTCTAATTATTGATTTCTGGAATTTTATGTTTCACCAGCTTTTACCATTGACATTGATGAGTATGTTATTTTATTGTGGCTTGGTGAATTAAATTAAGAATATGACATTCTTTTCTCTGTTTTGAGATTATTGAGATATTGTATGACCTTTGTGGGATTTCTAATGTATACTTTTCATAATATGACACCTTTTTGTTATCATACGTTCTATTATCATATCTCATATTCTATCTCATTTTATCTGATAATTGTAGCTAGATTGATCCGTTTATTATTTTCTTCTTAAATAATACTCGGGTCAGACTGAGATTTTACAGGTGCTTCCTCATGACTTCTTATCTGGAGCCATCTTCTGACTTTTGGCTAACTACTCTAGTTTAGTAGTTTTTAGTTGTATGCATTTGTGATGAGACTCCTTGATGTATACGTATTCTATTGTCTTGCACTTGTATCTATTCTTTTGTATTATTGTGGATCTTATTTGACCACTACTCTGATGTACACTTTTAGGTGTAATATTCATATCTTATTCCGCCTTTGTGATATGAATTGTCTGTGACTGATTTGTGTTATGTTTATTTCTATATTTGTTTCCGAAGATTATATATAGCCACCATGTGATAGCTTTGTGTTTGTATCGGTATGTTGGATTTCCTCTTTAAAAGTTATGCATTCTATTCTATCTGACATATCGGTTCTCGCACAAAGAAGTTACATGGAAGGTCGCTCCTCAACAGCCTTATTCTCTGTGCTAATTGACAGCACTACATCGTAGTGTTCTTGGTTAGCGTGGGTATAGAGGTGGGGCGTCACAATTGCAATGCCTGGTCAATTGGGGGATATTGAGTCAAAACCAATAGCATCTCATGCCACCACACACATTATGGAGCATGGAAATAGGAAGCTACGCAACAAAGAAATTAGGTTGGTTCGAGTACAATGGGCAGACAACCTGATGGAAAGCACATGGGAGACCGAAGAGAAGATGAGGATCTCTCATCCCGAGCTTTTTACTTGAAAACCTTTCTCTCCAAAATTAAATTTTTGTTACATCATGGTTGCTAGATTGGATGATAAGAGATGGTTGCTTTACTTTTCACCATCAATGTAATAACCCATCCCGGAACAGGCCTAAATTTTGACCAAGAAAAAGGCCCATCGAAACTTAGATAAATTCTAAGGCAAGCCATTGGTAGTAAAACGAAATAACATTGCAGAGCCACAACTAAACTTTCAGAACTTACAGCGGATGGAACAAGTTATAATAGTAAAGTGTACCCATTTATTTCAAAACCATAAAAATGTCATAACGCGAAATCCCATAAAAACCATAACATATTATCTGTTACAATAGTTGTCTAAATACAAGGGTACACATAAAAGCAAATAATAATAAATACTACCACTAGTCAAGCTTCTCAATCTTTGAGCATCGTTACTGCCATCACTCCGTCCTTAACCCGTGTTGTTATAAGGAGGGAGTCAGAACGACAAGTGTTTATTGAATAAAAACATCGAGTCCTACCTTTTCACTATTTGGGCAGTATATTTCAAAATAAGATTATGTTATGAATATAAAACCATTAAAATCATTTAATAATTCTTTATAAGGAAAAGAAGCGGGTCCAACCACTTAATACCTTCCATTCCAGAAGTAGATTTCTAGAATCCCATATCCTAATAATACGTTATAAATAAATAATAATGTGAGAGACGGTACACAAGCCACTTAATACTTCCCAATGGAAAATAGGCAGACACTGGTCATTTAAGACCTTAATTAAGGTAGACCCCATCATTTAAGACCTATTTCTAAAAGCGTGCTCCTTAATGGTACTATCTAGCCGACATCACATGGAATCTCATAGGTCACTTAAGACTTCCAAGTGAAAAATAGGCCCACTCTAGTCATTTAAGACCTTATATAAGGCAGACCCCATCATTTAAGACCTATTTTCAGAAGCAGACCCCTGTAGAGATACCACCTAACGTAACCCTTGGCCATTTAATACTTCATTTGGGGAAAAAGGCGGGTCCAACCACTTAATACCTCAAACTCCGAAGCAGTCCCTTCGTATTTTGGCCCACACTCATAATGATGTCTCACATTAGTCCACTATTCGTAGGACCTAGTAGTTGGATTAGTTGGGCAAATTTCCCCTACAGAATTTGGAACTAACCTCGCATCATTACAATATTTATCATAAGGATATCTCACATCAATAAAAGTGTACACAACTGCTGGCAGTCTCAAAGTGAAGGGTGGACTTCCATCATGTAACTCTATTGACCTCGCATCCCTATAACTTAGCCACAAATCAATTACTCTATATATATAGTTAGCTCACTGTTTCATAAATAAGTCCTTATAAGGAATCTTGCTCATTACGCCTTAAAAATAATAATTAAGCTATATAAGAGTTTCCTCTTATTTTCCCCTCGAAATCAATTACCTTCCTAATGGGGGGAATAAATGTAGATAAATGCCTAATTAACTACGCCATATATGCAATAATTATACGTTAATTATGTGAGTAGAAATAAAAAATATTCATGCTTAATAAGTTCAAAACCTACGGATTTTACGTTCTAAACTAGCGTTAAATGTCAACTCCCTAATCAATTATTATTACAGGTCATTTTTCTTCAATTTCCCAAAATTTCATGGAATTCAAATGTCCAAAACAAGGAATAAATATTCATAACCACAACTGCAATAACAGACTTGTAAATAAATAGAAACTTAATTTATTACACCAATTCAATGGAATATCTTAAACAGTAAGAATTGCAGTCTAAACCCCATATTCTATTCAACTCCTCTTTTACAAAGAAATAGATAAGAATAAGTGGTGTATAATACAAATAGAATTCATAATCTAAATCCCTTATTTTATCGAAGGATCACAATTTAACCCAAAGAAGAAGGAGAAGTGGAATAGACTATGAAATTATCAAAGGTTGCATAAACGAAACAAATCTCATCAAACTATTGTAAATAATTGGGAATCTCAGCATAGAATTGAAATATCGAAATAAAAAAGAATTTTCGGGGATTTTATCTATCATATTTTCGAAATCTTAAAATCCCTAAGGTATATTCAAATCTAAAAGAAATACACTAAACAATTGTTGAAAGGAAATACTAAGGTTTCTACTCATAGATTAGCCTTAGCTTTACTCAAATGGAGTTGTAGCCTTCCGATCTCTTCTAGAATCCCTTTCTTTTGATATATTCAAACACAATAGGGAAGATGTATGTAACGACCCAGAATTTTGACCAAATTAAATTGAGAATATTTAATTAATTTTAAATATTTGAACGATGATTTAATTTGAATCCCGAATGTAACTTTGAATTTGACGATTAAATTATATAATTTAATATATTGAGAGTTGAATAAAAATTTATATCTTCAATTTTAAGTTGAAGAAAATTATTTCGAAAGCTTTTAAAATTCGTAATTGATTTGGAGTTAAAGTAGAATTAGAAATTAATTTGGAATCCGATTTTAGATTCAAAAGTGAATACTTGGAAAAATGAATCCAATTGAAATAAGGGAATGTGAATTTAAATGGAAATGATGTTAAAATGATTTATAAAGGGATGAACTTTACAATTGTAAAGTTTTAAAAGAAGGATGTTGAAGATAAATGAATTATAAGTATTAACTTATAAGATGGACCGTTAGTATAAAAATTGAGTTATGAATTGAACTAGTTAATAAAGAAGATTTATAAATCTTCTTTATTAACTAGTTCAACTACAATTTATAAATCTTCTTTATTAACTAGTTCAATTCATAACTCAATTTTTATACTAACGGTCCATCTTATAAGTTAATACTTATAATTCATTTATCTTCAACATCCTTCTTTTAAAACTTTACAATTGTAAAGTTCATCCCTTTATAAATCATTTTAACATCATTTCCATTTAAATTCACATTCCCTTATTTCAATTGGATTCATTTTTCCAAGTATTCACTTTTGAATCTAAAATCGGATTCCAAATTAATTTCTAATTCTACTTTAACTCCAAATCAATTACGAATTTTAAAAGCTTTCGAAATAATTTTCTTCAACTTAAAATTGAAGATATAAATTTTTATTCAACTCTCAATATATTAAATTATATAATTTAATCGTCAAATTCGAAGTTACATTCGGGATTCAAATTAAATCATCGTTCAAATATTTAAAATTAATTAAATATTCTCAATTTAATTTGGTCAAAATTCTGGGTCGTTACAGACTTCCCCCCTTAAAAGAATTTCGTCCTCGAAATTACAAGTTAGGAAAAGTAGTCCTTAACTCGTCTACTATTTTTCACAATCTAATAGTTTTATCAAATTTATCAAAACAAATCTTTCTACTAAAGATTCGTTATCATTTCAACTAACTTTCCTAACACTTTCATAATTTTCAAACAATATCGTTTACTTCAAAATTCAAATTTAAACTTAAATTCAAATTTCAAACTTTCAAATTTTTCTCAAAATTTTCTAACACTCGAAATTTTTGAAAAATTTCGCCAGCGTCTCCTTTGCGCGGCTAATACGGCACGACTACAAAACGTCCCTACGGACTCTCAGATTTCAAAAAGAAAAAGAAAAAGCCAAGCGGCTAGACAAGAAATCATCAAATCTCATATTTGAAATTCAAATACATACCTTTTTCGATCAATTCAAATTTATCTTCGAAATTAAATTCCAATTCCTTTACACCTGTATATCCTACTAGCCATTATATCTAGTTACATATCCAAACCATTTTGCAAATTTCACTACAAAAATTTCAATATATACTCCTTATACCACTTCTAGTTTACTATTGAAGTTATATATTCATTCTCATTCAATTTTACATTTCAATTTTATTTGAATTCAATTCGCAATTTTAATTCTATTGGAATTCAATTTATCTTCATTTATAATCATTGAATTTAATTCGTTCAAACCTTTTTCATTTGGTCAATAATCAATTAGCTTTACTTACTAACTTTTAGTTTAATACATCATAAATCAAATTCAATTCTAGTTCTATTCACTTACAAATTCAAAATAAATCTCAACTTTCATTTTAAATTGAATCTCATTTCTATCAGGTTCTCAAATATTTTATAAGTCTTCGACTTACTTACATTTTGATTTATCAAATCATTTATACATTCACTTACTAATTCCATTTTCAAATCAAAAAGATTTTTAAACTTTCCAAATCTCCAAAATTTTCAAATTCTTTTCAAAATATTTCCAAAAACTTCTCTGGAATTCCGTTTTAAATTATAATTCACATTTATAATTTACATTTACAAATTTCATTTGTAAATCACATTTACAATTCATATTCATAATTTTATTCTTATATGAATTTATTTCCAAATATTTGGTTGTTATTTTTAATTTCTCATTCGATTTCAGATAACAATGATAATGTTTCAATGTTATTACTTCCTAACAACCAAACATCCATATACTATAGTATTTCATAGAAAAATCATTTCTTTTTTTCTATACAAAAATAGTTTTGGGTAAAATTATTTCATTCACCCTATTTTAAAACAATACTATGTCGTCTTGCCTCGTTTAAGTGTTTAGAAATCTCTATCGATAATATGGCGTCCCACATACCGACCAAAATTCACAAACATCTCAACGGATAAGCAAACACAATATAAAACATTTTTATATTCAAATAACAAATACGCGCTCATATCTATTATTACACTCAACTCATTCTAGAGTACTGCTGACTCTATCTCTAATGAGTAACACCCAACCGAGCAGGGTTGTCGCTTAACCATATGCTCTGATACCACTTTGTCACATCCTGAAATTTTCAACTTTCGAAAATTCGACATCGATACTCACTTTATCGACTACCGAGCGATCGAGTGCCGGAAACTCCAATAGTGAGGGTTTTAAGAAAAAGAAAAAGTAGAAGAAGAAGAAAAAGGAGAAAGAAGAACAACAGAACACATCAGAACAGAAAACAATATCAGAATCTCACATATCGCAGCGGAACAATATACAGTAGATAATTACTAGTCTTTTAAAACAAAGAACTATATCAGTTTTATATATACATCAATCAGAGTCAATATACAACTCAATACAATACATCACATCAATGGACAGTTATATAAACTTGTCCTCATACAGAATACACAGCGGAATAAATACTATCAGATACAAATACTACGTCTCGTCATCCAGCTTGCTTCCAAAACTCCAGAATATCCAGAATATCCTGATAATCTAACTCTAGACTGCCCGTGTGGAAATTGGTGGGCACCCAGAGTTTAGAAGGGAACAATAAACTCCGAGTCAGTCATGGTGACTGGTGTGAGATCGTAAAACAGTTATATCTTTAAAAACAACAAGGGAATATTTTTAAAGTAAATTCGCAATGTTTTTGGAAAATGAAACTACCATAAGACCTCCCGCCACACACACAATGCAAACGCAGACTTGGAGGAGATTTCTTCTTATGATAGTCAAAGATGCTTACTACGCAAAAATCAAATTCTTTTTGATATTATTATTAGTGCATAGTGTAGAAAACATTTCGAAAGTAGAATATAAATCTTAGCCAGCATAGGTACCATTATAGTATGCTTGCTATAGCTACCATATTAAATGGCAGGTTCTACAACTAATACCGTACAAAGCTCGTATTGTTTCTTTGGATTTCCAACAAATGGTCAGGCTAAGGAACTTCCTATCCACGATGGGTACGTCCCTGGAATAGACGACCCGAGAACCTAACCGGATCTCTGCCAACACAAGGCCGGGTTACCTCTGCAAAAATAGGTAACTACTGACACGCGTATGCCATCCCCCGATCGTCACCGATCTTCCCGAGGATCCCCGATTCGCAACAAACCACATAGATAATAATAATGCAGTAACCACAGAGGTTAAGTATCTGGGCTCCATACCATGATACCACCTTTATCCAGAAGGAATGACATACACTAAGGGGCGCTACTCCCTAGAACCTTGCTGCATCCTTCCTGTTTCGACCATTTCCGGGGTGTGAGGCTCGACGAAGTCTCGTCCACAAAGCTACGCTTTCTCAAAAAGCCCTGCTTCGGGTCAAACAAAATGATCAACCTATGATCACAAAGATATAAGATCAAACAAATGATCATATCACAAATGACCAAACACTGATCATTTCACAGCAACACTCAGTATGCCACGTTACCAAGTTGGGATATATCGCTGATAAATTTCAACTACATAACCTCTGAGCTCGTACGTCTCAGAGAAGGGTGTTAAGCTAAGAGAATAAATTCTCCGCCACCAACAGAAATGTATTTGAAAGAAATCAGCTTTATATCTCAAATTGTAACGTCAGACACACAATCCATACAAGTCTGTTCCGGGATCGAACAGAACCGAAGGCACTTCTCACGAAGCCCTTGCATTTCCGGATAATTTTCTAATCACGTCCGGACTTCCCGTCACTAAGGGTGATAAAACCTCTAAATCGAAGATCAGTCGATGTAGAGTAACTCGACGGTAATCCTTCCGTTTTCAAAAATATCCGGTCTTCAACACCGGTCTTCGAATGCAATTCATACGACGTATCACATATTCGGAATGGGTTATACGACCCCATGGTCCTTTCCCGGCTAACCCGAATAGTGAGCGATTATTTAAAAATAAGTGTGGCATTCAAATTCATCCAATCACAACAAATACCTATCTAAAGGTAATTATTGATAGTCGGTTATTTAACTATCAATAAAGATGCGCGACATCATCAGATTCCAAATAATTTTTCAAATTATTTCATCTTCAAAAATATCTTTATTAGATATATAATTTCCACACTTAACCATTTGAAAATAATTTCAAATATTCACTTTTCAATTTATCCTTAAAAGATAAAAACTCAAACAGTTCATTTCACATTGGGAAAAGCATTTCCATACTTATTTAAAAATAAGTGTTTCACAAATCTATTCATTTTCAACACTTGAAAATATTCGATATACTTAAATCAAATTAAGTATATATTCATCCTTTAAGGAAAATATTCTTTTAACACATTTATTTGAGTCAAAACGAATGTTACGTAAAACATCGTTACGACGACTCAAAATCACTAGTATAGGGATTCGAAATTTAGATAGATATATAAATCCCAATACTACATCAAAAACATTTCCTTTCGGAAATCATTTACTATAACAACAGTATTATAGTCCATCATTTCCTTATTTCTCGAAAACGTCTATTTCAACAACAAGTGTTGAAATCTATGCTTTCGATTCACAACACATTTTAAAACACCTTTAAAATGTTTAACTTCATTTTTAAAATATTACTTCTTCAAAAATGAATCCATTTTACTTAACAATATATTCACTGTCCAAAATCGTGAATAAAATTTACTTAACCCTATTTCAATCATTTCTACACATTTTTATTTCAGTAAAAATTCGCTATTCAAAATCGTGAATATATCTTCTTAAATAATCTTCTATATTAAATTTATCACATTCAATCTATTTCGAATTTATAAGCACGTTTATAAATTCTATTTCTCTTTTTAATAACAACTTCGACTTATAAACCTTCTTTTATCAACTTCTATATTCAACTTATTAAAATAAGTGACTTTGGGTTTATAAACAACTTTTATAAATTTTAATTCTATTTATAAAAGCTTCAATACCAAATCAATTTCAATATTGATTTCTAATTTTATTTTCAACGTTTGAATAAAATTTCCATATTGATTTCTCAAAAATTCATTTCTAAATATTAAATCAATTACAGATTGATTTCAAAATTTATTTATCACTACTAAAATAAATTCCTATTTTCCTTCAAATTTTTCAATATCCTGTTTTTAAATGGATTCTTTAAATTGAAGTCATTTTACATTGACTTCTCAAATCATTTCAATTTACCAAGTAAATTTCTAGTCGGATTTCCAACTTATCTTCTTTTAATAAATTCCTTTTTAAGAAAATAAATTTCAATCGTTTCTTTCAATCTATTTAAAAATCCAGATTCTTAAATTAATTCTTCAATTTATAATCACTATTTTACGAGATCCATTTACTTAACATTTTCACTTGATTCTGGAATTAATTTCGATAAGATTATAAAAATTAACCTTTTATACTTTAAAAATTTTGAAGAAAGGAATTTTTAAATGTTAAGTAAATGGATCTCGTAAAATAGTGATTATAAATTGAAGAATTAATTTAAGAATCTGGATTTTTAAATAGATTGAAAGAAACGATTGAAATTTATTTTCTTAAAAAGGAATTTATTAAAAGAAGATAAGTTGGAAATCCGACTAGAAATTTACTTGGTAAATTGAAATGATTTGAGAAGTCAATGTAAAATGACTTCAATTTAAAGAATCCATTTAAAAACAGGATATTGAAAAATTTGAAGGAAAATAGGAATTTATTTTAGTAGTGATAAATAAATTTTGAAATCAATCTGTAATTGATTTAATATTTAGAAATGAATTTTTGAGAAATCAATATGGAAATTTTATTCAAACGTTGAAAATAAAATTAGAAATCAATATTGAAATTGATTTGGTATTGAAGCTTTTATAAATAGAATTAAAATTTATAAAAGTTGTTTATAAACCCAAAGTCACTTATTTTAATAAGTTGAATATAGAAGTTGATAAAAGAAGGTTTATAAGTCGAAGTTGTTATTAAAAAGAGAAATAGAATTTATAAACGTGCTTATAAATTCGAAATAGATTGAATGTGATAAATTTAATATAGAAGATTATTTAAGAAGATATATTCACGATTTTGAATAGCGAATTTTTACTGAAATAAAAATGTGTAGAAATGATTGAAATAGGGTTAAGTAAATTTTATTCACGATTTTGGACAGTGAATATATTGTTAAGTAAAATGGATTCATTTTTGAAGAAGTAATATTTTAAAAATGAAGTTAAACATTTTAAAGGTGTTTTAAAATGTGTTGTGAATCGAAAGCATAGATTTCAACACTTGTTGTTGAAATAGACGTTTTCGAGAAATAAGGAAATGATGGACTATAATACTGTTGTTATAGTAAATGATTTCCGAAAGGAAATGTTTTTGATGTAGTATTGGGATTTATATATCTATCTAAATTTCGAATCCCTATACTAGTGATTTTGAGTCGTCGTAACGATGTTTTACGTAACATTCGTTTTGACTCAAATAAATGTGTTAAAAGAATATTTTCCTTAAAGGATGAATATATACTTAATTTGATTTAAGTATATCGAATATTTTCAAGTGTTGAAAATGAATAGATTTGTGAAACACTTATTTTTAAATAAGTATGGAAATGCTTTTCCCAATGTGAAATGAACTGTTTGAGTTTTTATCTTTTAAGGATAAATTGAAAAGTGAATATTTGAAATTATTTTCAAATGGTTAAGTGTGGAAATTATATATCTAATAAAGATATTTTTGAAGATGAAATAATTTGAAAAATTATTTGGAATCTGATGATGTCGCGCATCTTTATTGATAGTTAAATAACCGACTATCAATAATTACCTTTAGATAGGTATTTGTTGTGATTGGATGAATTTGAATGCCACACTTATTTTTAAATAATCGCTCACTATTCGGGTTAGCCGGGAAAGGACCATGGGGTCGTATAACCCATTCCGAATATGTGATACGTCGTATGAATTGCATTCGAAGACCGGTGTTGAAGACCGGATATTTTTGAAAACGGAAGGATTACCGTCGAGTTACTCTACATCGACTGATCTTCGATTTAGAGGTTTTATCACCCTTAGTGACGGGAAGTCCGGACGTGATTAGAAAATTATCCGGAAATGCAAGGGCTTCGTGAGAAGTGCCTTCGGTTCTGTTCGATCCCGGAACAGACTTGTATGGATTGTGTGTCTGACGTTACAATTTGAGATATAAAGCTGATTTCTTTCAAATACATTTCTGTTGGTGGCGGAGAATTTATTCTCTTAGCTTAACACCCTTCTCTGAGACGTACGAGCTCAGAGGTTATGTAGTTGAAATTTATCAGCGATATATCCCAACTTGGTAACGTGGCATACTGAGTGTTGCTGTGAAATGATCAGTGATTGGTCATTTGTGATATGATCATTTGTTTGATCTTATATCTTTGTGATCATAGGTTGATCATTTTGTTTGACCCGAAGCAGGGCTTTTTGAGAAAGCGTAGCTTTGTGGACGAGACTTCGTCGAGCCTCACACCCCGGAAATGGTCGAAACAGGAAGGATGCAGCAAGGTTCTAGGGAGTAGCGCCCCTTAGTGTATGTCATTCCTTCTGGATAAAGGTGGTATCATGGTATGGAGCCCAGATACTTAACCTCTGTGGTTACTGCATTATTATTATCTATGTGGTTTGTTGCGAATCGGGGATCCTCGGGAAGATCGGTGACGATCGGGGGATGGCATACGCGTGTCAGTAGTTACCTATTTTTGCAGAGGTAACCCGGCCTTGTGTTGGCAGAGATCCGGTTAGGTTCTCGGGTCGTCTATTCCAGGGACGTACCCATCGTGGATAGGAAGTTCCTTAGCCTGACCATTTGTTGGAAATCCAAAGAAACAATACGAGCTTTGTACGGTATTAGTTGTAGAACCTGCCATTTAATATGGTAGCTATAGCAAGCATACTATAATGGTACCTATGCTGGCTAAGATTTATATTCTACTTTCGAAATGTTTTCTACACTATGCACTAATAATAATATCAAAAAGAATTTGATTTTTGCGTAGTAAGCATCTTTGACTATCATAAGAAGAAATCTCCTCCAAGTCTGCGTTTGCATTGTGTGTGTGGCGGGAGGTCTTATGGTAGTTTCATTTTCCAAAAACATTGCGAATTTACTTTAAAAATATTCCCTTGTTGTTTTTAAAGATATAACTGTTTTACGATCTCACACCAGTCACCATGACTGACTCGGAGTTTATTGTTCCCTTCTAAACTCTGGGTGCCCACCAATTTCCACACGGGCAGTCTAGAGTTAGATTATCAGGATATTCTGGATATTCTGGAGTTTTGGAAGCAAGCTGGATGACGAGACGTAGTATTTGTATCTGATAGTATTTATTCCGCTGTGTATTCTGTATGAGGACAAGTTTATATAACTGTCCATTGATGTGATGTATTGTATTGAGTTGTATATTGACTCTGATTGATGTATATATAAAACTGATATAGTTCTTTGTTTTAAAAGACTAGTAATTATCTACTGTATATTGTTCCGCTGCGATATGTGAGATTCTGATATTGTTTTCTGTTCTGATGTGTTCTGTTGTTCTTCTTTCTCCTTTTTCTTCTTCTTCTACTTTTTCTTTTTCTTAAAACCCTCACTATTGGAGTTTCCGGCACTCGATCGCTCGGTAGTCGATAAAGTGAGTATCGATGTCGAATTTTCGAAAGTTGAAAATTTCAGGATGTGACAATGTATATATATTCATTAGATTCAAAATAATTAGAGAAGAATAGGATAAGAATGGATTGGAGGAAGAAGAAAAAAAAAGGAAATAAGTTGAATCCTTACCTGAATTCTCTATGGAGTTTCTCAATCTTATTAGAGAGATGGCAATGGCAGAGTTTCATTGTATTCTCCAAAATAATATGAATAAAAGTGAAGAGAATAGGGTTCTATTTATAGGAGTTGAAAAGCACCAGAACTGTAGGATGGAAGTAGGTAGGAAATGGGTAAATCTGGAGCATAAAACTGAATAAAGCATAACTTAAAACCATTGCCGCCATTGGCAACTGCTCCTGCCAAGCGGTCGACCGCCCTTGGGCAAACGGTCGACCGCTACGGTCGAACGGTTGACCTATTCAGGTCAACCGCTCCTTTTATTCAGGGGACGTGTATTTGTTTCCGTTGCCATATTATTTATTCCCTAATTAACTTTTTAAGATTAAACGTTTACTTAGTCCCCAAGCTAATTTTTGAAATTTAAAACCTAAATTTGGTTTCTCATTTGAATTTGAATTCAAACTAAATTAATTTAAACTAGAGAATTTCAAATGCTCATAACTTCTTTGCTTGAGCTCCATTTTTAGCATATTATATTTAGAAACATATCAGAATTTCACCACAAACATAATGGAATAACTTCCATGGTCAAATTCAAATTTTATAAAATTTCCATATCCGACCCTTATCATATTTAATTTAATTCACTTTATTTATTTATGGTTTATTTTATGGGATGTTACAATCATTTTGCACTCATATAAACATTTTATGCATATTTAAGGTGTTTTGCATGCATACTTATATGTCACAATCATACACTTGTGCTAGGATTAAACTCTCTTATAGTATTTCTGCACACAAAATCACATTGCATTTTTTGTTGAGTAGATGGTTGTGTAGATAACTTAGTTGTATAACATGGGCATTATTGTGCATTATGTTGTTCGCCTATGGAAAGATTATAGGGACAAATGCTTTTAAAGGAGAGAATGTAACGCTCCATAAAAATTTATAATAAATAAATTCGATAAAATCAAATAAGGCTAAAATGAAATTTTTTTCAAAATTCATAATTTGACCATGAAAGTTATGTTGTTATGTTTGTGGCAAAATTATGATCAATTTTTATGTATAATATGTTGAAAACAGAGCTTAAACGGAAAAGTTATGCATATTTGAATTTTTCGAATTCAAAATAATTTAAATGGAATTCAAATTCAAGTTATTAAATAATTCTTAAATTTGAAATTTGAATGATAAAATTAATTACACTTGGGGGTTAAGTAATCGTTCAAATTAACCTTAATGTTAAAATGTAACTAAGGAAAAAATTAAATTAAACAACGACAACAAATTAAAGTTCCCAGAAGAAGACCACTGGTTAACCACTTATTTATGACAACGGTCGATAGTGGGGAAGCAGTGGTCGACCAGTAAAGGTTTTGGTGGCTAGGTTTTTCTACAACAGTGAACGTCTGGATTTTTATTATTTTAAACTGACTTATATTTGATGGTTCTGGTACATTTCAACCACTGTAAATGAGAGCCTAGCCCCCTCACTTTTATTCACAAATTATGTTCGAAACCTAGCGTAGCTCTATCAGTTTATCTCTTCCAAGATTCAAAGAACCTTTTTGGGGTTTCAGGTAAGAAATCCTATATGTTTTTTTTGTTTACCGTTTATTTTCTAAACCTATTCTTCTCCAAACCTCTAAATATAGTGTATATAAAAATCTCTTGTTGTACATATCAAGTAGAAGATATCTGAAAGAGATCATTGAAGGCTTGTCAAATCCAAAAGGAGGCAAAGCTAAGTACCTAACGTGAGTAGAAATCTTAATCTTTCTATCTTAGTAATTGAATAGTGTAATTTGGATTTGAATTGTGCTTTGGGGAGTTTTCGTTCACGAAAACATCATATTAAAAATTTCACAATATTCCCTCAAAGCGAAATGTCAATTCAATATTGGAATCTCAATTGTATATATTAAAATAATGGGTATTGTATAGATTTGTAATTTTAGCGTTTTTACTTTTTATTCCACTTCTTATTCTTCGCCTTTGGATTTGATTAAGGGTTTGATTAGGGAATGGTGTGTAAGATACAATTCTTATTTGTAGTCTGCATCGCTTATAAGCAAAATTTTAATTGAAATTATCTTTGTCTAATTTCATGTAAAAAGAAGTTATATAGAGCGTAAAAATGAATTGAAATTGTAAGTTTATTAATTTATCTCATTGTTCTAATATAATAGGTTGAGCTTGAATTTTATTTTGTATACAAGTCTCTTGATTTGATTTTTGGATATAGTATTTATGGTATAATATGGAAACGAGATTTGTGTAATTTTGAAATAGTTGGCACCTAAATGTTAGTTTAGAGCATAAACTCTGCACGCTTAGAAAATCCTAAACGCGCGCGCTAGCATAAAAGACGTATAATCATAACGTATTAATTGTGAAAGAGATATTCCTATTTAAATTATACTGCCTAAATACTACTATAATAAGGCTCGAGATTTTTATTGACTAGACATACATTATTCTGACTTCCTCCTCATTACAATATAGGTTAAGAAAGATGATGATATTTAAGGTGAAGGTGTGGAGAAAGATTGTGGCATTCTATTTATTTATCTATTCATGTTATTTTTAGATAAACACATTGGAAATTATTGTATTTTAAATATGATGTACCATGGATATGTTATGATTATCATTGGATTTTGTGTTATGGTTTTTATGACATTTTGAATTTATAATAAAATTATACTACTACTACTATTATTGTATTTATCCTTCTATTGTGAGATCTAAATGTGTAGATAAATAGTTTATATTGTTCTTTTTTACCAATCAACGACCAGCTTTGGAATAAGCCTAAGTTCCAATGGGCCTTTCCTAGTTCGGAATTTAGGTCCGTTTCAGGGTAGGTTGTTACAATGGGAATATGGGATTTTCGGCCAGAGGTGTTTAAGGGAGGAAAGAAAAAGTTAAAAATATAAAAAGTGATGGGCAATGGATTTAAACAAGAGAAAAGGGTGAGAGGAAACACTGGATCTAGATCATCCTTTTGTCCACCAATTCAAAACCAAAAATATCAACATATCCACTTCCTTTCCTCTTGTTTTGGGTAGCCAAAACGTGGGAAGCTTTAAGCTTCCATTCCACTTCAAACCGTATTAGATAATTCACATTTAAATCAAATTCAAATGTACATCGATATCGTTTATCGATATGTGTGTATATAATTTTTATACAAGAATGATTTTTAATACTGATCAACACAAATCAAATAAAATTTTACAATTAATACTTCAAAAATATTAATTAATTTAATTAATAAATAAAATTATTATTTAATCAAATCCGGTGGTATTCAGAGTATTCAACATTGCGGCTGTGTGGCTCCTAGGTGTAAATTCAGTCAGCGATCAATATTGAACAATTCAAATATTAAAATTCACACGTCATCTTACCTAGAGGTGTGAGATATTGGTTGAATTTATCGCTTACACAGTTTCAGTAAAATCAAAGGTTTTAAATCTCCTTTATCTCACCCGAGATATCAGCTTGAGATTTTCTTCGAAATGCGAGATTTAACAGCTTGGCCAGTTATTCGAATTTTAAATCTCCTTCATTTCAGCGGAGATATCAGCCTAAAATTTTCTCTAAAATTGAAGATTTGAAATAACTAAAATCTAATTTTACAATTTTAACTTTTCCATGGTGGTGAAAATTATTTACCCTAATTTCTCCAACAAAATTATATCATAACAGGACATGTGGAATATGGTAATGTTTAAAATTCCATTATCGTTTATATTAAATTTGTATAATTCAAACACAAAACCTTGGTTTAATAATAACAATTTATTAATCGAACTGCTCTGGCCAGAACTTTGACTTTGAGTTGACTTCAGTTGACCGTAATATTACCCTCGTATAACTATGGAAATGAATTCTCTAATGAATGGTTTTTCAGATCCAATACTTCAACTCAAGTCCAACTATAGTCATTTGATGGACATCGTGTCATGGTTTAACTATAATCAAAATAGGGTGTCCTCATTAAAATTTGATAGTATTCTCAAATTGAGAGAACGTATAATATTGTCACGTTAATATTTTATGTTTGACTTTAGTTATGTTAATCAATAGAAAACTATCGAGTGATTCATTCCATAGTTATCAAATAACTATCAGCACTTAACCCCTTAGTGTCCCCAATAGCCATGAATAATACACTGCTCAATATTTGAAGAGCGTTACAGATTCTAGTCTCAATGGATGTATCGATATCTAGTCTTGATACATCTTGATTAGGAGTATTTAAAATGATATGTTTACTATATTATGATATATTGCTCATGATTACAATATATTGTAATTATTATCACAAAACATACCATTTATGGGTTTTTTTTATTAATATACTTAAAGTTAAATAATTAATTAATATAACACATTATAACAAGTATATAATAGAATGAAAAACACCTTATTCTGATTCAGATTTTATTACGTAATTAATCATTTATAACAAATTACAAAAGTACCCCTAGGGCGTACCCCAAATTTTATCAAAAGGAAGAATCAATTATAATATTCTCTCTGGATCTCAAATCCAATATTTCTAGATTCATAAAGGCCAATTCATTGTTTTATTCTATGGTATCATATAAAGAGTTATGAATCATTCAAAAAAGGAAAATATCAAGGAAAATATATAGATCATATAGAGATCTTTTACTAAGTACTATAAATATACAAAGTTTCTCATATCTAATGTAACAAACCTGTTGTAATTAACTACTTAATTAAGTTTAATTATGGATAATTAATTCTATTTTGTAATTTTTCAGATTTAATTGTGAAATTAAATCTAGTATTTGAGGATAGTTGATTTGATTATCTTAATTAATCGTAAGATAAAATAAAAAAATTGTTAGTTATAATTTCCAAATTAAAATTGGATTCGAATTAAATAAATTGGAAGTTAAATGAGTATCTTTTTATGAAACTTAATTCTAATATGTGATAATATAAGAATAATTTTGGAAAATATTTTAAATTTAATTGAGTATTAATATTAGGATTTACTATTAAAAATGAAATCTTTGGCAATTGACAGTTACGTATACGTTACTTTTTCTAAGGCAGTAAACTAATAAGAAGAAAACCCTAGTTCCTCTTTTGAAACTTTGAAGCTTGTCAGCCAATTAGATAAGAAATAAATTGCTATAAGATCTAGGATAATCAAGGTTAACTTTTAGTCAATTCAATTTCGGTTTTTACAGTGGTTGATTTCTGGTCATTATTTGTTTGGGTTGAGGTAATTGCTAGGGTTTGCTAATTAAAGAATTAGGGCTGCTATAGTATCTTGGCTATTGAATTGAGGAAGAAAGATGAGTTTACCTCGCCAATTATCTTTAAATTCATGTATATGTGATTGTTGGTTGCTGTTTGGATTAAACTGGATGAATATTGGCTGTATCGTTCTTGTTTATTTTGTTCGATTTATAAAACTTCTAAAACCTTAGTCTTTGGTCTTATTCGATCGATAATTATAGTTGCATATATAAATGCATGTTAGTTTCTGAGGTCGTATGGCTAATATCAGTTGCCGGAACAAACTGGAGTCATGTTAGAAATTGATGAAGTTAGTCGGAGGGGGAAACGACACTTGGATAGGTCCGTAACGGGTGGACCGGTCGTCCAGACCAGTGCATTGGTCGCCGCTTGGAACAAGAGTTCCAGGTGACCGTGAGCCCCTCTCCGACCCGTCATTTGAACCCGAATTTGCTATGACTTGTTCATGTATTTCCGAGTGTTTTGTTTGCTAATTTTTGGAGTTCGATTTAATGCCTTAGTAATTCTCATTTGAGTTAAAGTTTTGGAGTTTAATTACTAATTATATGTAAATTATAAACCAATAAATTTTATAGATGAAGTTTATTATAAACTATAGATTTAAACTACTTTTCTAATCAATCTTATTCTCCTTTATAAATGATTTTAATGAGTATTTATTATATTAAGTAGTGTCATTAGAAGTGGTTATGGATTTGGAATCTAAGTTTTTTACTTTCGTTAAATAAATGATTCAGTATACATAGGATTTGAAAATATGGTTTTCGTAAATATTAATTTAATTTATTTTTAAAATAAAATAGTTAAATAAGTTTGGAAGAGTAATAGTATAGTTTTAAAAATTAAGTGACTACTTAAATATATATATGGCTTGGAATATGGTTTGGAAATAATACAATTATATGGAAATTTGAGAAAATTTTGTGTATATAAGTGGAACTTTGGAATAATTCGAATTCATGGAAGATTTTATCAAATAGTAAATATTTTTATAAAGTTAATTAATAAAGGAATTTATGGAAAATTATAATGGTTACTTTTTCAACTTTAAACTCAAAAGAGAATTTTTTTTAGAACTTTAGTTCTATAATGTGGGTTGTACTAATAATCAACTTGGTGTTAGTGATTGGTTTAAATGCACTTGAGTAACAGTTTGTTGAATATGGTACAACTCATTAAATTGATTTTTTAAGTGTAATTTACTAACTCATTAATAAATACTTGAATTTCACCGGGTAGTATGGGATACTTGAATTAAATTCTTGTGATTGCTTATAGGAAAGTATTTAACACTTTAGAGTTGTATTCTCTTTTTGTGTGCGACATAGGCTGCTAGATCCTTAAGAGAATATAGTTCAGGTTTTCCAGTGGTATCCGTTTCGGGTGAAATTTACTAGCTTCTAGTAAATACTGGAATTTCACTATGCGGTATGGGGCGTTTTGGTCAAATTCTGGTGATTACTGAAAGTGATAGTATCTGGCACTTTAGAGTATCTCTTATTAGGTTTTGACTAAGGGCCAATAAATCCTTAAGAGGTATGCTCTTGGATTTTTCCACGATCCTTGTAATCTGTCGAGATATGAAATAATAATGAATAAACTAGAGCTTTCGAGTCATGGTTGCCACGATCGTCTTGATCGGTTGAGATATTGTTGGTTTTCCTTGATCCTTGTGATTGTGTCGAGACTTTGTGTTCCTAGATCATTGTGATCGTGTTGAGGTTCTATGTTCTCGATCTTTGGTATCAGATCGGTACGAGTGATACCACAATTGTTTGTTCGCCATGATATGGAATTGGTATCCGTGCGTTAGGAATGTTGTGATTTATTCTATGAAATTGTTAGTGACTAATGTGTGTTTGTGACTAAATATTTATATATATATATACATATATATGTGTGCCTTGAAGTAAATTCTGAGTTAAATTAATTATGTGACTTGTTACATCTTCTTCTCACCCTTTTGGATATTTGGAGATAGTCTGACCCGGGTGTTATTTTAACGCTTGGGTCAGGTCGAGACTTTTCATGTTACAAGACAGGTAGACTTTTGGACAGTTGTGCTAGAAGGGAGATAAACCATTTGACTCTTTAGTTTTACTCACTTAGGATTTATGTATGTATTATGAGATGTGTATACAATGAGTTAGAGATTTGTATCGAATGTATATTATGTTAGTCTAGTGTTATATTCTATAGACTCGGTTTTTATATGTATATGACGTTTATTATTCTGTTGTGTCACTGTTTACATGATATACTATTCTGATTCAGAAAAACCGTTGTGATTATTATGTTGGACTAAGAATGTACACGTCAAATTTTATTCTAGAGATTAAGATAAAAATGTATGTATGATGTGCCGGTGTTAGTTTAAAGATATATTCATAGTCGGTCGCCCTTAACAAGCCATATTCTCCATATTATTAAACAACATTTTTTATAATGTTCTTTAATAAAATGGGCATAGCGGTGGGGTCGTTACAATTTAGTATTAGAGCTAAGTCAGAATAGTATAGCATATAAAACCATAGATCTATACCAAGTGAGACTTAGAGTCATGTCCCTTGGGGTGTGTGGTAGATAGTTGTTATGCAGCCTTTGGCTCGGCTATATTCAAACTTATTATACAAGTTAGACTCGACTATCATTAGGATCGATAAGTCAGATTAACAATCACGGAGCCCAAAGATCAAGCACATATGATAATATGAAGTAGTGGCAAAGTGAAGGCAGAAGACGGACTCAATAGAACCAAAGAAATATGAAAATATACCATTTACTGAAAATGGATCAGGTATGATCCATATTCACTATTTATGGATCCAACCGTATCGATATTACAGTTCAACTCGATGGAAAAGATCGATATCTCAAAATCTACAGGTCAAATACATATGAAACATTGGGAACATCAATATATTGAAGAGTGGAGCCCACCATATCGATCGTATGCCAAAACGAGCTCATAGAACAAT
Organism: Allium fistulosum; assembly: GCA_030737815.1. NCBI lineage: Eukaryota > Viridiplantae > Streptophyta > Magnoliopsida > Asparagales > Amaryllidaceae > Allium > Allium fistulosum. Next base: position 366,180,806 of record CM060902.1, on the reverse strand, counting down.
TGGTACCAATCGTGATTATGAAAGATATGGGACTTGCGATTGATACCATGACTTCTTCTGGATGTAGAGACTCCATTGCTAAAATTTCAGGAAGATGTTTCACTGTCTTCCCTTATAAATATAAATTTGATTGTTCATTTCCAAGATCCTTATGCTGCTTGTTTCTTTGCACTCTTTTGTAATTAGGGGTTCTATTTCGATCCATCCTTCTGCACTCAGTAGTTTAAGTGTTTAATAAAGTTATTTCTCCAAAGTGGACGTAGGCTTTCAACGCCGAACCACTATAAATCTTTGTCTTCTCATTCTTGCTTATATTCTATTGTTTACTTATTTGTTTCCTCTGTTTTCATTTATTATTCTTCATTTATTTCTCTACAAAATCTCTATTAGGTGTTTGTGCCATCTTTTGGTGTAAATATTTTGGTGCTTTCGCTGAGAAGGAGATTCTCAGCTCTATTTGGATCCCTTTGCTGCTACCTGATTGCATAAATCCTAGGAAGAGATCCAGAATTATCTTCGAGTAGTTCATCCATTCCATTCAGATTTGCAAAAGTCTAAGGAAAACTATCAACGATGGTTAGGAACACCAGATATACTGCTCAAAACGTAGAGGGAAACGAGAACGCCAGCATCAAGCAAGGAGGCCAAAGCAATCTACCGGTAGATGTTAATGCTACCAATCTAGTTGATGTGTAGAATCCAGCTGATTCCATCATAAGAGATGATTTCCAGAATCTGATGAGAGAGCTTATGGATAGCCGTTGACAGTTGAACCAATAGATTCAAGACAATATCGATCTAATGAATCAACTCAGGGATCAAAAACGCAGAAAAACTAGGAAGGAGCTGACTCCTTATTCTGCATTAGAGAGCTTAACTTCATCAGATGACTATCACAGACGTAGACGTCATAGAACCGATAGATACCATGCTGAAACATCGACCCGCCATCTTTCGACTGAACAAGAAAGATTGATAATGATTGGTACTGATTCATCTAGAACGATTGGTATTGATCCAACTTTTGAAGGCAGGTTACAGCATATGACGAGAAGAATGCACACTGGTGACGTCGCGGTTGATCTGGATGTTGGAGTTCAAGATAATGCAGATCAGTTACCCCTACAGAATGATGACAATATGAATGCACACGACGCACATCGACAGGAGTTGATCCAAAGAGGCATGGAACGGCCCATAGACATCGAACAGACCATTCACGTGAGGTGGAGCATGACTACCACTTGGCTCCAACTATCCAGACGCCGAACTTGTCGGCTATGGTCAGGCAGCTAGTAAGAGAAAGCCAAGACTTGACCAATGATGATTGGGGAATCACAAGGAGCCATACCCCGTTAACTGACAATATTTTACACGTGGAATATCCGAGGAGATTTAGCATGCCGTTGATGCCTGCCTACGAGGGTAAAACCGACCTTAAGCAGCATATCATGAGATATGAATGGCTGATGGACTCCACACGAGCCGATGATGCCACAAAATGCAGATGTTTTCCCATCACTCTTTCTGACATAGCAACGATGTAGTTTACAAAGTTACGCCCATGGTCGATCTCTAGAGTTGATAATTTAGCAACGAAGTTTGTGGAGCAATTCCGTATGAACACAACTTGCCCCAAAGATGTAATGTCCCTATCAAGCTTGATTCAGGCTCCAGGAGAATCGCTGAAAGATTACTTGGAGAGATTTCATACGGCTGTCATAGAGGTCAGTGATTCGAATGACCATTCAATATTGATGGCGGTAATAAGAGAGATTGATCCATAATTTGACTTTAGCAATTGGTTAGCTGGCAAACCACCCGTGATGTTGGAGCGTTTCTATGCAAAATCGGCTCAGTATTTAAAGAATGAGGAAGCTAGATATTCTAGAAAGAAGAATGTTGACAGACCGAGCGGGGAGGGAGTAAAGAGTAACATTGCAGTGAAGTAGTCCAGGGAGAGTTATGGAAAATTTCTATTAAATATCCAAAATAATCTGAATCAGCAAAAGAAAGGCGGTGATAGGAACCGTAAACGTAAAAGGGATTCTGGAAGAGGAAAGCCAAGGATTCCAATGTATTATACCTACACACCACTGAATACGTCTCTAGAGAATGTCTACTTGTCTACATACAATACCATGCAGTATAGGAAGCCAGCTCCAAAGGAATCAACGGAGAAATAAAAGCAGACTGGAAAATATTGTCAGTTCCATGAATGCTATGGTCACAACAAAAATTACTGTAGGCATCTCCAGGATGTTATCGAGAAATTGATTCGGGAAAGAAAGCTACAACAATTTGTTAAAGCTCTGGAGAATGGCGGGCAGGGGACATCCGACCCCAACCAAGGACAAGCACTGTACATAGCTGAGAAGCTTGTGCGGACTGGTGGAAGATTAGTCATCAATACAATAGTCGGAGAACCGCATCCAGTAGATAAGAGCTGGCATGAGATGGAGCACTATGCTAGCGTAATCAAGCATATGAATTTTGAGTGTTTTTCAAGTACAGAAAATGGGACTTCGGCAAAGCAGCAGCGTACAATGAAAGATAACATCGTATTCAGATTCAGAGATGTAGACAAGATGGAAGCACCAACGATCGACCTAATGGTCATTTTGGCCATGAACGGCCCCGCCTTAGTGAGGAGGATCTTGGTTGACTATGGAAGTCCCATAAATATAATTTTCGAAAAGGCTTACGGTCAGATGAGGATGGAAGCCAATGACTTGAAACCAACCGAAGCTTGCATTCATGGCTTTAATGGTGCCACGACTGAAGTTGTCAGTTATGTTGAATTGCCCATGGAGATGGGAGAAGGTGACCGCAGGAGGGTGCGGATGTTTCCATTCGTTGTCATGGATGTTGATTCTCCATACAATGCTTTTCTGGGCCGACCAGCCCTAGCTGAATTCCGAGCAACTCTTACCCTATGGATTTTGACTTTGAAGTTCCAACTGATAACGGTGTTGGAGTTGTGCATGGTGATCAGGCGACTGAACGTGCTTGCTATGTCGCTGAACTGAGGGACCCTTAACGGAAGGAGAAAGGTAAGGGTATGGACAAGTCTCTCTGCATCCAAGCTAAAGAAGAGTGACAACTAGTGCCTGGGCCTTGGCTCGGGCACCATAGTCGGTTCTATAAAGACATAGATCCAAGGGATGACAAGGAGGAGCCCAAAGAGACCAAGGCTTCACCAGCTGAGCTCACGATTGACAACGCGGTCAGCCATGAAGACCCGTCATGGGTCCTAAAGATCGGATCATAACTCAGTCCCCCGACGATGAAAGAACTTGCTAGATCTCTCCAAGCGAATCTTGATGTGTTCGCTTGGACTTATTCTGACATGTGCTAGATCTCGCATGCCATTGTGAGCCATGCATTAAATATCGACCCGAGGCATGTCTCAGTGAAACACAAAAGGCGTGGCATGGATCCGGAGAGATCTGCCACCATTAAAGAGGAGGTGGATAGGCTCAAAAGCAATGGGTTTATTCGTGACGCCCTCTACTCTGAATGGCTATCCAATCTTGTACTTGTGAGAAAGCCGAATGGAAAGTGGAGAATGTGCGTTGACTATTTGGCCATAAATATGGCATGTCTGAAAGATAGTTTTCCCTTTCTAAGGATCGATCAGCTGGTGGACTCAACCGTAGGACACGAGTTGCTGCCTTTCATGGATACGTACTCCGGATATAATGATTTCCCGATGCACATCCCCGACTTGGAGCACACCAGCTTTATTACCGACATAGGATTGTATTGCTATGTGGTAATGCCATTTGGATTGAAGAATGCTAGTGCAACTTATCGGTGCCAGGTCAACTGACTGTTTAAAGATTAGATTGGGAAGATGATGGAAGCATATGTGGATGATATGCTCGTGAAGTCATGATAATCAAGCGACCACATTAGAGACTTAGCATAGATGTTTGATAACCTCCGATATTACAAAATAAAGATCAATCCTCTGAAATGTTCCTTTGGCGTCGCATTAGGATAACTCTTGGGTTTCATTGTCAATGCTTGTGGAATTGAAGCTAATGCCAAGAAGATTCAAGCAATTTACAACATCAAGGTGCCAAAGACTATCAAATAAATACATAGCCTAAATGGGAAGGTTGTCACCCTAAGTCGATTTATTTCCAGAGCCGCCAATAAATGCATTCCTTTCTTCGACTTGATTAGAAGTGGGAAAATGAACTTTGAATGGATGCAGGATTGTGAAGACGCATTCCAAGCTTTGGCGAACCACTTAGAGAGGCCTCCCATCTTGTCAAAGCCGATGGATCATAAAGACTTGTGTATCTTCTTGGCCGTGTCTGTATATGCTATAAGTGTTACACTGTTTCGTGAGGAGAATCAAATCCAGAGACCGGTCTATTATATTAGCAAGCGATTGGAAGGAGCTGAAAGAAACAATCAAAAGATAGAAAAATTGGCGTACTGCTTGTTGATTGCTTCATGAAAGCTCTACCCCTATTTTCAAGCTCATCCCATCAACGTCTACACCGATCAGCCGTTACGACAGTCTTGTAATGACCTGAGACATCTAAAAGGTTACTAAAGTGGAACATCGCACTGAGTCAATTCGACATTACTTATCTTCCTCAAAGAGCCATCCGGAGATAGGTACTAGTGGACTTTATAGCAGAATTCACTACACATGATGATCTCCCATAGAGCGGTGGAGCCCCTACCATTTAGTGGAAAATGTATACGGATGGAGCATCCAATGATCGTTCTTCTAGAGCCGGAGTCGTGCTAGTAACTTTAGAGGATCGATCAGTCTACCATGCTTTGAAGTTTGACTTCCCTACAATGAAAAATGAAGCTGAGTATGAAGATCTGATCGCTGGACTTAAACTTGCCAAAGAATTGAGAATAAAATCTCTTGAAATCTTTTGTGATTCCCAGTTTGTGGTATACCAAATTAGGGGAGATTAACAGGCTAAAGGACAACAACTCGCTCCGTACCTTATCCGAGTTCAAGAGCTATTAACTGACTTTCAGTATTATGACATCACACACATTCCTCGGGATTAAAACAAAGAGGCCGACTCATTGGCAAAGTTTGCTAGCACCGAGGATGCACAAAAAATGGGTTTTATTCCAGTCAAAGTAGTAGACGCTTTGAGCATAAACCAGATGGAAATCGATTGGGTAGTAGAGATGGAGCCTAAAAAGGAGCCGTGGATGACTGCATTTAAAGATTATTTGCTATGGGGAGTACTTTTCGTATGGAGGAATGAAAGGCGACAAATCCTTCGTAAAGCTTTGTGATATATCATTCGGGAAGGAGTCAGGTATAGAAAGGGTTTTTCCATTCCCCTACTTCGGTGTATCGCTCATGATGAAATAAAATGACTCCTAAGGGATGTTCATGAAGGGGAATGTGGCGATCACACTGGAGAGCAAACCCTAGCAAAGAAAATAATCCGTTATGGGTATTACTGGCCAATTATCAACCGGGATGCTGCTGATTACGCTATGCGATGCAACAAGTGCTAGATGTACATGAAAGTTTTGAGGGCTCCGCCGATGGAAATTACACAAATGGTCAGTCCATGGCTATTTGCCACATGGAGCATAGATATTATCGGTTCCTTACCGGCCTCTTAAGGTGGTACAAAGTACGCCATCATAGCAGTTGATTGCTTCACCAAATGGGCCGAAGCAGAACCTTTAGTCATGGTCGCGATGAAGAAAGTGATCAGCATTATTGTTCGGAACATCGTCTATCTATTTAGTCTTCCATGAACCATTGTAACTGATAATGGAACTCAATTCGATAGTGTTGAATTCAAAGACTTCTGTCCTCGGCATCATATTGAAAAGAGATTTGCGGCAGTTGCTTACCCTCAAACAAATGGGCAAGCGGAAGATGGGAAAAAATCATAAAGTCCATTCTGAAGAAATGTTTGTAAAAGGCTAGAGGCAAGTGAGTGGATGAACTCCCAACAGAATTATGGCCTTATAGAACCACACATAAGTCTGCGACTGGCCATACTCCATTCACTCTTGCTTACGGTTATGAAGCCATCTTTCCTGTCGAACTCGAAGTCCCTTCTCATCAAGTAATCGACTATGACCCCAGAACGAATAGAGATCTCCTCTAAAAATCTCTAGACTTGGTAGATGAGAAATGCGAAGAAGCCGATTTAAGGGCAGCTGCTCATCGGTATTGAGTCACCCAATACAACAATACTAAAGTCCGATTAGGACCTTTGAAATCAATGATGTTATCTTGAAAATGGTTTTTTTTCTGTCCTTTCACACATGAATCATACTTGGGAAGGACTATACGTCATTGAATAGAGGCTTGGAGAAGAAACTTTCAAGCTAGCGACTGTTGATGGCGTCATACTCCCAAGGGCATGGAATAACAAGCATTTACGATGCTATTTCACTTAGTTTATTCTTTTTTCATTCAGTTGAATTTAATTTTTGAATTTTCTTTAGCATTTGATTTTCCAGACATGTAATAAGACAAGTTATGTCATTTCTTTCCATTTGGCAAATAAAAGTGTGAAATTTCCTTTATATATGTGATTGTTCTACCAACGCATGTTAGTTTCGATACCTGACTAACTAATATTGACATGTCCGAGCAAGTTCTCAGAGTTTGGAGCTAGCCGGTTAAACAAGTTCATGAATGAACTATGGTCCAACCGTTCATTCGATGATTCTTGCTCACCACTCGATAGACGGATTACCTAACGAGAAATGGATATGGCTTGACCATCCAATAACCAAATTAATCCCACCAAGCGATGGGACAGACATGAATCAAAAGTGACCATGACATGACCTATAGCTCGCTAAGTTAAACCCCGGACTTGGGGGTAAATCAATCAATTAAGAAAAGTATGGTTCGATTATTTTCCAAAATAACTCTAAGTCCCCAAAGTGTTGACTGAAGTGTAAACACAAGTTGGGTGCGATCCAATCACCTACCAACTAAATCTTATCCCCTGAGTGCGGATATGAGTATAAACAAATAGTTGAGTGCGGTTTGACCACTCATTATTGCATAAACTCCGAACTGAAACTGACAGAAGGAGTGTAAACTCGCTAAAGATAGAGTTCGACCATCCACTATCTAACTCCGCTAACCCGAGACTGGGGGCAGGACTATAATCACTTAAACCACTGAATCCGATGGTGTAACACTAGGGCCCAAGCCCAGTGTTTGGTACAACTTGAGGCCACGGCCACATGGAGGCTAGAGTAAAAACTAACAGATGATTATCCGAGTTAACGAGCAATGAATTACAAGTACATTGAATGGAAAATGTAATAGCTCGACTACTTAAGTAAATTCACACAAGAGTTCGACAAAAGTAAAAGAACTTTATTTACATAAGCTTGGAAAGTCAATTACAAGTACTCACAGCAAAAGAATCAAAAAAGGGGGCCGATTCTGTACAAATTCGGCCAACAAAACCCAAAAGACTTGGAAGCATGAGTGCACGTGATGAATCACTTGCTCCTCAGCTTCCTTTTCTTATTCTTAGAATCGGGAGAGATTCCACTCGAACTTTCTCCACTCCTCTTCTCCCCTCACTCCCCGCTTCCTTGACCTTTATCTGGAGTAGACTTGGTTAACCCAGTAGGTGCATTTGAAGTAGGTTCTGGCTAAGGAGCAGAGGCATCCACAGTTTCTTCAGGCAAAACAATGGAGATGGGAGGGGTAACGATCTCCATTTTCTCATGCTTGACTTTTGCCTCAAGGGTAATGTCCGCTTCAAGTTTCTATGCCATTTCCTGCACAGAGGGGCCTAACAAGGATTGGGAAGCTCCAATAATCACAACATCGTCATCAATAGGAATCTCTTGATGCGGATCACTTTCTTTACTCAACAACCACCAGGTGCTCGTCGATCATAAAATCTTCCTCTTCCGGGACATCTTGGGTTGTTGCAGAAGCCATGATTGTAATGGACTCCATCATTGGCACCTGAGGTCCTGGTTGAGATTCTTGAGGAAGAGGTGGAACTGAAGCCAGCGAATCTAAAGCAGAGAAAAAATAACTAAAAAGATTAAATATATCGACTGGGGCACTCCATCTTTCTAAAGGGTAGGTGACTTTGATGAAATACCTTCTCCAGATTGATCCCCCACGTGAGAAGGAGTGCCATTGAACCTCCATCCATAATCGCGAGAGCCCATAAAATGTACCAATATGCGGCTTCTTCAGATTGTAACCGGGCTCGATAGAAGAATCCACAATGGTGCTGGGAATAGCTTAGGCCACCAAATTATGGTCATCTACGACCTTGTGTGACATGGATCCAAAACCTTCACCAACTTCATGTTGAGAGGTTGTGGCGTGCTCTTTTTGGAGTATAAGCTGGGTTTCATGTTGGGTTCATCACCCAATAAAATTTCACCTTCCAGCCCCATCAAATCGATTTGTTCAGTGCCGAGAGCCTCCTTCTCCTCCTGAACAAGATGTTCCCAAGCACGTACAAGATGGTATGGGTAGTCACCTCGGAGTCACCTCAAGTTTCTATAATTTAAGACGTTGGCATTGTAAAGAATGAGCAATGGACCTAATTCCTCCATAAACTCTTCCCTGACCTTTTCTCTTACGGCCTCCACTTCTCGTTTAACGAGGGCATTAATGTCTTTGGCCTTTTCGATAGTAGCATCTCTTTCAAGCCTAGCGGTAAATAATTCCTCACAAGCATCCTGACCGATTTTCTACACCTCCTCTTTATCTTTGGATTCGCACTCAAACTTAATTTTGTACTTGGCTACGCTTCTTTGGGCCGCATCCCTTTCTAGCACCAGTTTACGATTCCAATGATGAAGCGCTTCAACCTCGGCTAAGTGCCTAGCCTTCTCATCCTCGACCGCCTTGATGGTCGTTTCTGCTTTTCTCTCGGCCTCTACCTATGAGCTCCTTAAAGATTCTAACTCATTGGTTAGAGTTTTGATGATTCACTTATCCTGGGCCACTTGGCGTTTTAACTTCTCAATCTCTACCACTCTCTCCTAAGATACTTTAGAAATCCTCTCCGCTGCTCTCATCCACTCGTTATACTGCTTATGGATATCATTCACACAATCCATGGTCATTTGCTGAACTTTTTTGGGAACTTCCTTAAGATTAGGTACAAAGGAAAATCCATCTAGACATACATTTGGAAAATCTGACTTAAGTTGGGCCATGCAAGCGACGTCATCAGCCTGTTGAGCTTCAGTGACAACTTGGTTGTCATCACTTTCATCGCCCGACCTTTATTGGTGAACATCATGACACCAGCGATCGCTGGGTCATTGAGGGTGAGATGGAACAACAGACTGTAAAGAAACTGAAGTGGAAGGGGTACCACAAGAGGTTATAATAGGAGGAATGTCATCGCGGCGATCTTGTTGCCTTTTCAAAGCTTTAGGAGGGAGAGATTTAGAATTGGACCGATGTTTATCATGGGAAGACCATCTCTTTCACCTCTGTTTTGGTAATCCCGATCCTAGTTGGAGCGGCGTCTAGGGTCATATTCACGACCACTACTTTGGCGATACAAGCCCGAATGAAAACCAAGATTCTGGCATGATACTTCTTGTAGAGACTGAAACATGTGCTTCTTCCTCATCATTGTTTCTACAAAGAAAGATAAAGAATGAATAATCTCGAAGTATTGAAGGACTCGAAATAAGTACAATGCAAAATTGTGAAGTGTGTGCGAACATGTGTGTTCTTGTGTCCCCTCAACGGACCAGTTATTGAAGCTTTACTGGTAGGAGTAACCTCTCCACCAGTGGTAGGTGGGATTTCAGCCCCAGCTCTGGAAGGATATTCTTATCCGTCGATGCTCATGTCAATAAAATGGAAGGAATTAATGTCATCCGGTGTTGGGAGATCAGATAATGCCTCAAATGTTTCTTCCAAGTGTTTTGAAGGTTGAGAAGTGGACTGCTCCGAAATAACGTGAGGGTTGATGGATAGCTTGAGCTGGTTAAAGAGGTGGCTCTTAAGGAACCTGCAAACGAGCTTCTTCCTTTTTCTTTTTTCAAGAGTGGGGGCTGTGAGGTTTGCGAAGATCCAACCGTAACACCGAAACTAGAACCCATGTCATCGCCACTGAGGTCATCACCCTTATCTCCCGCTGCATCATAATTAATAGCTTCCTGAGCCCCCTCAACAGGGGGCATGACAGGATTATGTTGATGGCCTTCATCATCATCCGCATCCCGTTGCTTAGTCACTATAACTCCAGTAGTGACCATACCCCTATGCTACAGCCCTCTTCCATCAGGTAGTCGGTAATGAGGCATTTATTAGTAAGAAGATTCTCAATGTCTTTATCTTCTGGTGGATCCCTTTTGAGCGCCAAGACCACATCTCCGTATCATTTTCCATTGGGGCGTGGATAAGAACCTGCGCAAATCAAAAAAGTTGCTTAATTTAGGATACAACCTGGATACAAGAACTCAAGAAATTAAGCAAGGAATAATACTTACGTCCTTCTGACCATCATTTGGCAAAGTCGGGTAGACAGCGAATATAGATTACTCGCTTTTGAAAGCGCTCAACTTGTTCCAAGTATGATTCAAGATCTGGCACTTCTTGGCTGACTCGAGAAATGTAAACAAAAGGCTTCCCTTTCGTCGCTTGAAGGTGGAAAGAAATCGAATGTCTTTAGGAGTTGGAGGACGAAACAAGAACTCCATAAATGCCATGTAGGTACATTTAAGCAAGGCATAGCCATTTGGATGCAGTTGTGTTGATGCCCAACATATGAACATGTTGCATGCACTGAATCTCTAAGGGGGCATATGAGCTCTATCATCCCGAGTCGAGGCTCGCACGACATTAAATGAAATCCCATGTTTGGCACAAACTATGCGAAGAGAGGCTTTATTAATTTTTTAAACCATAGAGTCCTCCGGATCTCCCAAAAATATAGCATCTTCTAGAGTGTCGGGAGCAGCATCTATCACTTCTGCTGGAAGGACAGGAACGACAGAGAAAAGGTCGAGTGATGGACAGGAACTTTTTGGTTGTTCAGCTTGATGTCCGAGGGAGAATTCATTAGAAGTAGTCGCGGAGCTTGATTTGTCACTCGTACTATTGTGTTGTGAATTTTTTTTACAAGACATGGCAGCTAAACGCTCCAAGCGTTTGGACCTATAACTACTAAACTTAGTAGATAATCATTAATAGAAAAATGACCTCTTTCCCCCCATGCAAAGTGTGCTAGTGCATAGTGGTGCAGAGTCATGCAATGCAATAAAATAGTTCAAAATTAAAGACTATAATTGCAATGAGACTTTGGGGTTCGATCAGGGTGACCATCACTACTGACCGTCTCAACTGATTCTCTACATCAATGGTAAAGGGTTCAGTCTAATCATCGGGATAAGTTGTTGGCATGTCGAAGTTCGAATTGTGCATTTAGAAGTGGATGAGCTTAAAAAATTTGTCCAAAGCATTGGTAACAAACATAAATATGTAGGAAATTGGTCAAGTTCGTTCCACGGTTCGATTGCCATATACATCTAATATGCAGTCCATTTCATATGCAAGTCATGTACGATTATTCAAGCATTCAAGGCCAAAGATCATCATAAAGCTCTAATTAAAATTAAAATTTTAGGATTTTAAGTATGTTCATCCAATTTAAACCAACAACCGATTTAAAACAATGTTACAACCGATTGATCCCAATACGCATTACCGATCGTTTTTGCACGATTATAACATCCCGTATCTGGAGGCCAAAAGCTAAGCGCTATAGATGCTAAAAGCATCCATAGTATTAACTTCTGGTGACAAGATATAGTAATGATAATGGTATGCATAATATCGGAAGCGCATGAATATAAACAAAATCACAGATTTCAAAAAACAACATTTTGCTGATTATATTTCAAGACAATAATTCATATCCATGTCAATGATAAAATATATCAATACAAAAATATGCCAAGAGTGACATATAATGATGCCCCCTTGGTTGATCAAAGCAATATAGTCAGCCACCCGCTCGTCTCCAGATGCTTTATTCGCCAAAAGACAAAAACCTGAAAACCTCAACCCTCAGCCTACCCAAATCAATTTTGAGTACCTGAGAGTTTAAGGGGAAACAAAAACTTCGAGTCAAACATAAAGCCTGGTGTGAATAATTCTGTTACATCTCGGTTTACTGACATTAAGTGAGACCACACCGCTTAGCAAAACGGGTTTCCTCTCACTAATATCCTTTCCAAAACATATATATATATATATATATATATATATTGCACTCCTTTCCTGCAACCAAACTGGTTAATCAAACTGATTATATTAAAATAGCAATATCCTTTATGCTAATAAATGGACTATCTGTCCGTAAAACAAGTAATATGTGAACTATCTACCCACATGTAATAGCAAGGTCCATTATGCTACAAATGAACTATCTGTCCATACAATTGGGCTGACTGCCCGCAAACTGGACTAACTGTCCGAAATCTAGGCTGACTGTTGCAAAATGGACTAACTGTCTGAATTATTTCTTAGGGTTAACTACCCTTTAAATTTTCCTTGAAAACCTTTTCAGAATGAATTAGTTCTTCAAATCATATATATATATATATATATATACAAGGAAAATATATCTTTAGCTTTACTCTAAGCCATTTTGCCATGTTATATATACTTTACTAAAACTAATGTTGATGAGATTTACTAAGGATTAACTATCCTTCTAAAACAAGTCAAAACCCTTTTTAACTTGAAAATACTTATGCTACATTGCCTATTTATTACATTCAAAACTTTTGTTGAAACCGTTAAACAACCCTTTCGAAACCTTTGAAGGTAACCCCTTCGAAACCATTGGAAAACCCTTTCGAAACCATGAAATACCGCCTTTCGAAAACATTGGAAAATCCTTTCCTTTCTTTTCCCCGAAAGCTTCAAAATAATTGACATCCCCCTTTAAAACCTTTTAAATATTGCCTTTCGAAAACATAGGAAAAACCTTCTTTTCAATCCTTTCGAAAGCACTTTGGGTTCAATTTAAAACATGTAGAAACCTTTCGAAACCATTCAAAAACGCCTATGTCAAAACCATTTGGATTCCGCCTTCAAGTAGAGCAAAAGGATCGCAAACCCATTAAAGTCGAAAGCATTAGTTTCGAAACCTTTTAAAACTCTCTTTCGAAACCATTTGGGTTTTACTTTACTTATAGAAAAAGGGTCTTAAAACATTTAAGTCGGAAGCAACTGCTTCGAAACCATTTCCTAAGTAATGAAGTGATGGTGTCAAAACCATCCCTTCGAAAGCATTGGAGAGGTGGCCAGGTTTTAGAAATACAAAACAACCCTTTCGAAACTATCTGGGTCGAAAGGTAGAAAGGCGGCAGCAAAAAGGTCTCGACTTAGTCGAAAGCAACTAATTAAAAACAGAGGCGCAACCTAATTGAAACCATTTCCTTTAAATCATTTGACTTGGTGGAAAGCCACTTAGTCGAAAGCCATTTAGTCGGAAGCAAGAAGGTGTATTTCTTTACTTTAAAAACAAAGGACTGCCTCAACCCCTTCCAAACCCATGGTTTCGACTCCCTACCTTCCGCCATCATCCAATTCATTATGTACCAGTTGCCTGATACCATATGCATTGGTTTCGACTGTGTCAGAGGCGATGGTATGGGGGCGGAACCTGGTGTTGAAAGAGACGAAACAGTGAAAAACTTGTAGCAATAATTCTTTTCACCTAACCTGCCTTACATGTCTAATTGTGATTGGTTGCCTCTTTCTTTACCAATAAAAAGTACTGCACTTTGTCAAAAGTGCTTTCGACTTTTCCAGATTTTATAATTTAAACCTTTTTCAAAAAGCCCCTTCTCCCCTTTTAATTATATAAAACATTTAAGTCCCATACCTTAAGTAATTTTATATAACCATTAAAACACTTAGGAAAAATCTAGAAAAATTCCAGAAAGTCTCATTATATATGTTTTCCAACATATAAAAATTTAGAGCCAAATAATTAATTATTTTCCCGTAATTAATTTATAACCCAAAATACCATTTTCTTTACTAAAAAATTCGTATTAATTCCACGAAATTTAGAAAAATTTGAAATTTAAAACCTATCTCCAAAATAACATTTATGATCTTCATAAAAATTCGTAAGGCATTGGGATGTCATTTTATAGGGTTTTCACCTTAAAACATATCATAAATTCAATATGAATCACCATAATTCATCAACAAGTATATATATATATATATATATATATATTAATTCTATCATTCAAAAACATGGAAAATAATTGCAAAATATTCAGAATTCATATTAAAAACGAAAACATAATCAAAAATGGGATGTAAACATTATTCACTTTAGCTTTAGAGATTATGGAGATTGAGATGTGAATAGATTTGATTTAAATTTGCTTCTTCCTAGCTTTCCTTCTTCTCTTCCTTGTTAATGGTGGTCGGCCCCTTAATTTAAAATTTTGAAAATGAAATAAACGTGTTAAATTTTACATGGCCAAGGTTTGGAGGATATAGGAATGGCCTCTTTCATATTTTGCCCCTCCTCTATTTCATTTTAACTCTTTTTAGTTCATTGTTAAATGGCACGGCTACCCTTAATTAAAAATCAAATCTCAATCCCCTAATCAACACATTATTTTATTTTATTCAACTAATCAAATATCCTAAATAATGTTACCAAAAAATCTGGGGTGTTACATACTCCACTCCTTAAAGAATTTCGTCCTTGAAATTACGATAAGGTACACAACAAATCAAACAAGAACGTAAAGCATACCATCAAACAAGTCAGGATAAGTATCAGCAATCCTTCTCTCAACTTCCCAAGTACAGTCCCTATCATCGTCACTCCACTAGACTTTGACTAATCTGACCATTTTGGTTCTAAGCCTCTTCTCATCTCTCGCAACTAAGCGAACTGGCTTCCTCACTATGGTCAAATCTGGCTCTACCACTAAATCATCTAGCATAGTTGGTGCAACAGCAGTCTCCGGGTCTCTAACACGCTTCCTGAGATGAGAAACATGAAAAACATCATGGACTCCTGCTAAATTGCTCGGTAACTCCACTTTATATGCGAGTTTTTTTATCCTCTCAACAATAGAAAAAGGTCCAACGAATCTCGGAGCTAACTTACCCGATTTTCCAAATCTTATTACACCCTTCATCGGTGATACTTTGACAAAAACCTGGTCTTCAACTGAGAACTCTAGATCTTTCTGTCTCTTATCTGCATAACTTTTCTGCCTAGACCAAGCCTCCTTCATTCTAGCCCGAATGACCTCAATCTTATATGTAGATTCTCGGACTAAATCTAGACCAAGAACCAACCTATCCCTAGTCTCTAGCCAACAAACGAGAGATTTGCATGGCCTTCCATACAAAGCTTCAAACGGTACCATCCCAATACTAGTCTGATAATTGTTGTTATATGAAAATTCGACCAAATGTAGATGGTTTCCCAAGATCCCTCGAAATCCAGAACACAAGCTCTTAACAAATCTTCCAAGATCTTGTTAACTCTCTCCGTTTGCCCATCAGTCTGCGGATGGTAAGCGGTACTCATCTTGAGCTTGGTTCCCAAAACTTCCAGTAGACTCTTCCAGAATTCACTAGTGAACAAAGGATCACTATCACTAACTATGCTACTAGGAACTCCATGCAGTCTAACTACATTCTTAAGGAATAACCTTGCCAAAACATATTCCATTCTGGTTGACCTAACTGAAATGAAATGGGCACTCTTGGTCAATCTGCCCACTATGACCCATATACTATCATTTCCCTTGTTTGACCTTGGCAACCAGTCAATAAAATCCATGGAGATAGAATTCTATTTCCATACTGGAATATCCAATGGCTGAAGCAACCCACTTGGTTTCTGGTGTTCGGCCTTTGCCTACAGGCAAATCATACACTACTTCACACATAACCAATATCTTGCTTCGTCCCTTCCCAGAAGAAACTTCTCTTCATATCTTGATACATTTTAGTACCTCTTGGGTGAACAGAGAACTTCAAACGATGGCATTCCTCCAAGACTTCTTTACTTATGTTTCCTACACTCGGAACACATAATCATCCTTTCTTTCTCAACCTCCCATTCTGGTCAAGACTGAAATCTTTCAAGTCCTTGCTATCGGTTCCTTCTCTTAACTTCCTAATCCGTTCAGCTAATACTGGATCTTCTACCTGTTTAGAAGCAACTCTTTTGATCATCACTGGTCGAACTTCCAAACAAGATAATACAACTGTATCTTTTCTAGACCCAGCCTCGGATCTCCACTGCACTCTACAATCTGCTAATGCTTCCAAATCCTTCCACTCAGCAACCATCCCCAAAACTGCATTCTGATGTTTCCTGCTAAGTGCATCTGCAGCCTTGTTGCCTTTCCCCAGTGTGTACTCAATCCCAAAATCATAAGCAACGATAAACTCTAACCACCTCTGCTGTCTCATGTTCAACTCCTTCTAAGAGAACAAATACTACAGCGACTTATGATATGTATATAGCTCAAACCTTTCTCCCAAAAGGTAATGTCTCCACACCTTCAAAGCAAAAACCACTGCAGTCAATTCCAAATCATGTGTCGGATATCTGACCTCATGTGGACTAAGCTATCTTGAAGCGTAGGCAATCACTTTACTCTTCTACATCAGCACAGCTCCTAATCCTGTTCCACATGCATCGGTGTAAACCACCAAATCTTGATTTCTGGAACAACTAACACTGGTGCATGGGTCAATAAGTGTTTCAAACTCTGGAATGCTTCCTCGCACTTATCGGTCCACACAAACTTCACCTCCTTTCCTGTTAGCTTGGTTATCGGCGCCACTATCTGCGCAAAATCCTTAATGAACCTCCGATAATAACTAGCCAACCTAATGAAACTCTTTATCTCGGTTACTGTCTCAGATCTCTTCCAACTATTTACTGCCTCGATCTTTGTCGGATCTACTGACAACCCTTCCTCTGAGACTACATGACCAAGAAACTTCACTTCTTTCTTCTAGAAGTGACACTTCGAAAACTTCGCTTTCTTTTGATGCTGCCTCAACGTCTCAAGCACCACTCTAAGATGAACTTCATGCTCTCTTTCATCCTTAGACTATATCAAGATATCATCTGTAAAAACCAATATGAACCTATCCAAGTACTCTAGGAAAACCCGGTTCATCAAATCCACAAAGAAAGCTGGCGCATTAGTTAGTCCGAACGGCATGACTAACCATTCGTATGACCCATACCTGGTCCTAAACGCCGTCAAAGGTATACTATCCTATGCTACCCTGAGCTGATGGAAACCTATCGCCAAATCCAACTACGAAAATACCTTGGCTCCACTCAACTGGTCGAATAAATCATCAATCCTTGGCAATGGATATTGATTATTTATCGTCCTCTCATTCAACATACGATAATCGATATATAGCCTTAACGATCCATCCGGCTTCTTAGCAAACACTACAGCTTCTCCCCATGGCAAACAACTAGGCCTGATAAAACTCTTGCCTTCTAAATCCACCAACTGCATGTTTAACTCCCTCATCTCTGAAGGGGTCATTCTACTTGGCGGTTTACTCACTGGTTCTGCTCCCGGAACCAAATCTATCCAAAACTCAATAGCCCGTTTTGGCGGCAATCCAACTATAGGATCGAAAACATCTGCGAATTCTCTAACCATGAAAACTCGACTTAACTCATTATCCAATTCCATGGCACCCAACAAAGCATACATCTCACCGCAAGAACCTTTTACAGCATAAACTATCTGATCACTACAATCTAGGTCTCTAAACGATATTTTCCTATCCAGGCAAAAGATCCTAGCACCGTACTCACTTAACCAATCCATACCAAGAATGATTCTTAACCCCAAAAAATCAAACACATGCAAACTGCAAACAAAAGTATGACCTAACAAGTCAGACTCTAAATGGTCACATCTCAATCCTAGAGTTGCATACCCTCCTATTATATTCGCAACCCACACAGAAGTAACTAAATATGTGGGTTCTGGGATAAGCTTATCTATCAAACATCTAGATATAAGAATGCAATACACCAGTTTCAAATAGAATGCTAACAGACATACCATGAATCTGAAGCGTACCTCCCAAGATAGCCTTTCCTTTTTCCTGAGACGTCGGCTTAAAAGCAGCAGGCTCCAATGCATACACCTTGCCCTCTCCATCTTTAGCGGGCTCCTTGCATTGGCTCTTATAGTGGCCAATCTGGTCACAGTTGTAGCACTTGACATTCTTCCTCCCAGCCACTTCCTTAGCCTTCCCGGCACAATACTCATTAGCATAGTGCCCCTTCTTATCACACTTGAAACAGACAATCTCAGACTTCCCCTTCTTAGTTGTTCCACCCTTCTGAGCGCCTTTCTTTGGAAAGAACTTTCTCTTCTGATTCTACCCGACCTGGACTTCGTTTGCCTTACTCTTCTCTAGAGAATCAAGCAACTCCTCATGCCTCAAGGTTATCTCTACAACAATGTCAGAAGGATCTGTAATATAAGGTAATGTAGCCCTGGCCAACTCAGGCTTCAACTCCCTAATGAACTTCTCATTCCTCCTCATAACCGTGTCCATTGAAGCATACCCATATTGGGCCAACTCCTCAAACTTCCTTGCATACTCCAAGACTAACATCTCCTAATGCTCTAATTCAACAAACTTCCATATCAGAGCTGACTATGCCATTGCTGACATAAACCTCCCTTGGAACCTTCCCTTGAAATCTTCCCAGGTCATAGTTTCCTCATCCACCACCGTAGTCACACTATTCCACCAGAACAAAGCTACTCCCTGAAGCTACCTAGATGCCAACCTCCTCTTCTGCTCATCATTTAGCCGCTGATCCACAAAAATCCTTTCGTAGTGCAACAACCAATTCTCTACCTCAATGGCATCTTTCGTTCCAACAAACGGCTTCCCTCCAAGCTTGGTGTAATCCCCACTTAGCTTTGCATAATGATTGACTATCGGAACTTCCAGAATCCCTACTCCTGCAGCATTTCCTCCTAACACTCGGGCTGCAACTCCCACCTGCATCATATTCCTGAAAAACTGATACATAGCTACCATTCCAACTTGCGGGACTTCGGCATTCACATTCTTTCCTTACGCCCGACCTTGACCTCTCCTCACATTAGGCCTGGCATTCCCTTCGATGCCCTTCCCTCCTTGGTTAAGTCTTCCTCTTTTTCCTTCCTTATCTATATTCAAACCTCATGAGATACAGAAAAATAAACTAAAAAGGATAGGAGACTAGAGATAAAGCGTATACTTATATATAGCAAATAAAAGCACAGTACTATAGCATTATCCCATACCCCAATCTTACTTTAGTTCCTTAGGATTATGCTTAAAAATCATTTTTAGTTTAAAGTTTTTCATAAACAATGCTCGATACCAAGTTGTATCATCCCGTATTTGGAGGCCAAACGCTAAGCGCAACAGATGCTGCAGTCATCCATAGTATTAACTTCTGGTGACAAGATGCTGTAATGATAATGGTATCCATAATATCAGAAGCACGTGAATATAAACAAAATCATAGATTTCAAAAAAAACATTTTACTGATTATGTTTCAAAACAATAATTCTTATCCATGTTACATAATCCCTTAACGTTTCCCAGGCAATGATAAAATATATCATTACAAAAATACGCCAAGAGTGACATATGACGATGCCCCATTGGTTGATCAAAGCAATGTAGTCATATCTGACTTATATACACAGCGAAATCAAGACAAAATGAAACGGAAAATCCTAATTAGCTATCCGTCAGCCACCTGCTCATCTTCAGAGGCTTTATTCGCCAAAAGACAACCTGAAAATCTCAACCCTTAGCCTACCAAACCAATTTTGAGTACCCGAGAGTTTAAGGAGAAATAAAAACTTCGAGTCAGACATAAAGCTTGGTGTGAATAATTATGTTACATCTCGGTTTACTTATATTAACTGAGACTACATCGCTTAGCGAAATGGGTTTCCCCTCACTAATATCCTTCTCAAAACATATATACATTTTGCAATCCTTTTCTGCAACCAAACTGTTTAATAAAACTGATTATATTAAAATAGCAATATTCTTTATGCTAATAAATGGACTATCTGTCTGTAAGACAAGTAATATGTGAACTATCTGCCCACATATAATAGCAAGGTCCGTTATGTTACAAATGGACTATCTATCCATACAACTGGGTTGACTGCACACAAAGTGGACTAACTTTCCGAAATATAGGCTGACTGCCTGCAAAAAGGACTTACTATCCGAATTGTTTTCTTAGGGTTAACCACCCTTTAAATTTTCTTTGAAAACCTTTTCAAAATGATTTAGTCCTTCAAATCATATATATATACAAGGAAAATATATCTTTAACTTTACTCTAAGTCATTATGCCATGTTATATATACTTTACTCAAATAATGTTGATGAGATTTAATAAGGATTAACTATCATTTTAAAACAAGTCAAAACCCTTTTTAACCTGAAAATACTTAGGCTACTTTGCCTATTTATTACGTTCGAAACCTTTGTTTAAAACCGTTAAACAAACCTTTCGATACCATTGAAGTTAACCCCTTCGAAACCATTGGAAAACTCTTTCCAAACCAATAAATACTACCTTTCGAAAACATTGGAAAATCCTTTCCTTTCTTTCTCTGAAAGCTTCAAAATAAAAGACATCCCCCTTTAAAACCTTTTAAATATTGTCTTACGAAAACATAGGAAAAACCTTCCTTTTGATCCTTTCGAAAACACTTTGGGTTCAATTTAAAACATGTAAAAACCTTTCGAAACCATTCAAAAACATCTCGGTCAAAATCATTTGGATTCTGCCTTCAAGTAGAGAAGAAGGATCTGAAACCCATTAAAGTCGAAAGCATTAGTTTCAAAACCTTTTAAAACTATCTCTTTCGAAACCATTTGGGTTTTACTTTACTTATAGAAAAAGGGTCTTAAAACATTTAAGTCGGAAGCAACTGCTTTGAAACCATTTCCTAAGTAATGAAGTGATGGTGTCAAAACCATCCCTTCGAAAGCATTGGAGAGGTGGCCAGGTTTTAGAAATACAAAACAACCCTTTCGAAACCATCTGGGTCGAAAGGTAGAAAGGCGGCAGCAAAAAGGTCTCGACTTAGTCGAAAGCAACTATATAAAAATAGAGGCGCAACCTAATCGAAACCATTTCCTTTAAATCATTTGACTTGGTGGAAAGCCCCTTAGTCGAAAGCCATTTAGTCGGAAGCAAGAAGGTCTATTTCTTTACTTTAAAAACAAAGGACTGCCTCAACCCCTTCCAAACCCATGGTTTCGACTCCCTACCTTCCGCCATCATCCAATTCATTACGTACCAGTTTCCTAATACCATATGCATTGGTTTCGACTGTGTCGGAGGCGATGGTATGGTGGCGGAACCTAGTGTCGAAAGAGACGAAACCGTGAAAAACTTGTAGCAAATAGTTCTTTTCACCTAACCTACCTTGCATGTCTAATTGTGATTGGTTACCTCTTTATTTACCAATAAAAAGTACTGCACTTTGTCAAAAGTGCTGCGAGTTTATAATTTAAATCTTGTACAAAAAGCCCCTTCTCCCTTTTTAATTATATAAAACACTTAATTCCCATACCTTAAATAATTTTATATAACCATTAAAACATTTAGGAAAAAACTAGAAAAATTCCAGAAAGTCACATTATATATGTTTTCCAACATAAAAAAATTTCCGACTCAAATAATTAATTATTTACCCATAATTAATTTATAACCCAAAATACCATTTTCTTTACTAGAAAATTCATATTAATTCCACGAAAATTCAAAAAAATCTAAAAATTGAAACCCATCAACAAAATAACATTTATAATCTTCCTAAAAATTCATAAGGCATTTGGATGTCACTTTATAAGGTTTTCACCTTAAAACATATCATAAATTCAATATGAATAAGCATAATTCATAAACAAGTATATATATTCATTCCATCATTCAAAAACTTGGCAAATCATTGCAAAATATTCGGAATTCATATTAAAACCGAAAACACAATCAAAAATGAGATGTAAACATTATTCATCTTAGCTTTAGAGATTATGGAGATTGAGATGTGAATAGATTTGATTTGAATTTGCTTCTTCTTAGCTTTCCTTCTTCTCTTCCTTGTTAATGGTGGTCGGCCCTTTAATTTAAAATTTTGAAATTGAAATGAACATGTAAAATTTTACACGTCCAAGGTTTGGAGGATATAGGAATGGCCTCCTTCCTTTTTTGCCCCTCCTCTATTTCATTTTAACTCTTCTTTAGTTCATTATTGAATGGCACGGCTACCCTTAATTAAAAATCAAATCTCAATCCCCTAATTAACACATTATTTTATTTAATTCAACTAATTAAATATCCTAAATAATGTTACCAAAAAATCTGGGGTGTTTCAACAATTATTTCATAACCGATCGTTCTTCAACTGATTGTGCTCCAACCAACCGTTGCGATCGATCCAAACTTTGTCTCGGGTTCCACACTTCACTTTAATTTTAGACTCGAAATACAGATCAAAAAAACGACCGGCCAAAAACACTAACAGAAAATGACCAGTCCAAATTCTCTTTATATTTTCAAATACCAATACATCATAATGATAGGTCGAACTCCGTTTCATTCCCATATGCTAACAACTTCACCACATCCACCTCGATAGAAACGATTGGAGACAGTCCAAGTTTTGGAACTCCAAGAACGATCGACTAAGAATGATCTTCTACCTTCAACCTCAAACAAGTGCATTCCATTCAATCTCAACACCACATCATCATCTCCCCATATGCTCCAACCGATCGAATAGCCGCGACCTAAATAATGCAAACTAGAACGAGAACCCATCATCTCATCACTAGATTATAACTAGTAAGAAGAAAATAAAACCTACCTATTTATACAAGTGGAAAAGCGAAGGCGATTTGGATTCGAATATGAAACAAGATCAGTAGGGGATAACGACGATGATGATTGATGAAGCAAGGAGTTAGGCCGATCTATGGAGATGGTTACAAGATAAGTATGGACTTGGATCGAGAAGCTCGTTGGATCGATGGTGAAGGAGAAGACAAGGATGGAGTTTTCTTTTTTGGTTCGGGTAACACTGATAGAAATTGAAATGAAATGAAGAAAATGATCCGTACACACACACACACACACACACATGAAGGATGCGATATAAACCATCAAAGTTTGCAGTTCGATGGAAGCCCAACCGATAAAAGAGAAGGTATGATCGTTTTATGATGGCCTTACGCCAATCCATTCTTCTTAACCTACAATTCAATCAAATGGCCAAATCAAAAAACGATCGGGCACGCTCGTTCTTTGGTGGAAGTATGCCGATCCTTCTCTCTAATATGCGGTGCAATTGGTTCATTCAACATATACTTAGATCATGTATGATCCAAAACTAATGGCTTTGGAATGATCTATCATCTTCTTTCTTGGGCTAAAAAAAGGAGAGAGGGTGGAGAATGATCGAACATGATCCAATCTCAAATGAAGTTTACCCGATCCATATTAAAAATGGATCAAGTACGATCCATTTACCCGATTGATTCATGCCGATCCACCTTTAAAAAATGCAAATGATTGAATTGCATTCCACCAGATTGGCAACGACCGTGAGCATACGAATGCATCCAGAAGCCAACGACAAGCACATGTTCATGAATGTGTACATATGCATCCCAAAAATCTCAATTTCTTGAAATCGACAGAAATTGAATTCTCACCTGGAGTTATCAGAGAAAGAACCGGACCAGATAACCAAGGCCTACCGGCTTAATGGAACTGGGAAAAGATATTAACAGGTAAATTACAATTCAAAATTTATACTATTGGAAATCATTCAATCGTCATGTCAAAAAGAAAGAGATACGACTCTTCAAGGAAAGTAATTCATTGAAGGGATGACAACTTTTCAGATAGTTGAACGAATTCCTTTTCAACGACTGTAACTTGCATAGATTCAAAGCACGTCATGTTGAAACAAGACGTACTTTGAGGGGCAATTGTTATCCAGCATTTTGGCCTGGCTATATTTGAACTGATTAGACAAGTTAGACTCGACTGTCATCGGGATCGACAAGTCAGATTAACAATCACGAAGCCCAGATATAAAGCACATATGATAATATGAAGCACTAGCGAAGTGAAAGTAGAAGACGGACTCAATAAAACGATAAAAGTATGAAAATATACAATTTACTGAAAATAATTGAGTACTATTCATATTCACCAATTATGGATCATACGGTATTGATATTATAGTTTATCACAAAGGAAAATGATCGATATCTCAAAATATGCAAGTCGAATACACATGAAACTTTGGGAACATAAATATATTGATGAGTGGAGCCCACTTATCGATCGCATGCCAAAATGAGCCCATAGAACGATCGATACCGATCATTATTTTGAAAGATGTGGGACATGCGATTGATACCATGAATTCTTCTGGATCTGGAGACTCCATGTTGAAATTTCAGGAAGATATTTCACCATCTTCCCCTATAAATATAAACTTGATTGTTCATTTTATGGATCTTTACGCTGCTTGTTGCTTTGCACTCTTTTATAACTAGGGATTCTACTCTGATCCATCCTTCTGTAATCATCAGTTCAAGTGTTTAATAAAGTTATTTCTCCAAAGTGGACTTGGGCTTTCAACGCCAAAACACTATAAACATTGTCATCTCATTATTCCTTTTTTTTGTTTACTTATTTGTTTACTCTGTTTTCATTTTTTATTCTTCATTTATTTCTCTATGAAATCTCTATTGAGTGTTTATGCCAACTTTTGGTGCAAATAATAGTTATAGTAATTATCTATTTGGGTATTGGAATATAAATTGATTATCGGGATAATCAATTGGGACGTATTTATTTAAAATTTTAATTAGATATAAGTTGGAAATTGTGATATTAAACTTTTGGAAAGTGATGTGTAAAAATCTTTTAGAGTTTTCGAAAATTTTGGATTATTTGGAAATACATTTTAAAGAGATAAATTGGAATGAATTAATTCAAAGTGAATAACTTTCTTTTAATATAAAATTTGGAAAATTTGAGTAAATAAGTTTAAGATTTAAATACTTTAGGAATAATCAGAGTTGCGTAACGGAATTTTAAGAATATAATTGTTCGGTTGTAAGTGACTATTTAGTTTTGGTTGATTGGTTGTTAGGAATTGATTGCTTGGATGTATTTAATTAAAGTGGATGTATGGATGCTAGTGATAATAAAATAAATATAACTAAGAAAAACTTGTGATTATTTATTATGTTGACTTGTCCATAAAATGTTTAAGGATTCTGATCAATATATGGGATGTCATGTCATCGATAGGGGTTCCTAAAGATCGAACGAGACATTTTGACATGGAAAATAATTAATTTGAGAATTTGAAAAGTAATTGAGATTAAAATAATTTAAAATGATATTTTATCCATTGAATAAATTGTGAGAAGGGGAAGCATGTCGAGGCAATTTGATATTCTATGTAATCAACTTTGTACCCAAGTTATGCAATGTGTCACTAAAATTTCATGGCTTAATATTATTTTATATAATGGGAAAAGATTAAGGAAAATGTTTTAAATTTTGGAATTGGTATATATTAAAGGTGAATGAAAGTAAATTTGTATATATGAATCTTAATTAATAAGAAGTTAAAAATTAAGAAATCGTGAAAAATAAATTTTGGAAGTAAAAAGGATATTTTATTGAATAGTATGTATATTTGCATGTACAAATGTGATGAATATCAAAAGTATGTATTTTGGATATAAATAATATACGGAAAGGAATTATTTTGAGTTATATGGTATTTGGAAAGAAAATATTAACTAGAGTTTTAATTTTGTACTAAATAAATGATTTGAAACTTGATGTTATTATTCACGAAAATTGAATATTTTGGGAATAATATTTTGGAAAATAACTTTAAAGGGAAATAAATGTATGGGTTTAAAAGTTTTGGTGATCTAGAAAATGAAAATAGAAAGAATTTGATTTAAAATGGTTTTCTCCTATTTTAACTTTGGTTTAGTAAAGTTAAGGTTTTAAGATTTTTGAGGTTGTTTACGTAATAAAATTTTGCTAAAGAAAAATTAGTGAAAAATTAAAACAATTTTAGTGTTGTAACTTTTGAGAAAAAATTGAAAATTTAATTTGATGATTCTTTCATTAAGGAAATTGTGAGGACGCAACCCTTTTTTTAATTACCCAATTAATTAAGTTTAATTATGGATAATTAATTTTAATTTGTAATTTGTGAGATTTAATTCTGAAATTAAATCTAGTATTTTATAATAGTTGATTTGATTTACCTTAATTAATTTTAAGATAAAATTGAAAATTTTATTAGTTATAATTTTAAAATTAAAATTGGATTAGGATTAAACAAATTGGAAATTTAATGAGTATCTTTTTATGAAAAGTAATTCTTATATGTGATAATATAAGAATAATTTTGGAAAAAATTGTAAATTTAATTGAGTATTAATATTAGGAATTACTGTTAATAATGAAATCTTGATCAGCGGATGGCTTTACTATACCCTCCTCAGGAGTTTACCGGCCCGCCAGGTTCTCCTGGGTTTTCAAAAAAAAAAACCTTTGGCAATTGATAGTTCATTTTATTAAAATAATAAGGATAACTTTTATTTTCAAAAGTTATATGGAATTTTACAAAAGTCTCTATAATAATGTAAATAAGAATTTATGACATGTTGGTGCTTTGCAAAAAAAATTTGAGAAATCAATTTATGTTTTTATAGAATTTGGTTGGTGCAAAATAGTGTTTTATAATATGTAAAACAAAAGGAAATTGGTTATTGTTGAAAATAAAATACAATTAGTTTCTTAGTGGGTTTATAGTAAAGTCCAGCCCATTCATGAGAAGTATTACTTCTCCTTATCAATCACATGTACGTTACTTTCTCTAAGGTAGTAAACAACTAATTAGAAAACCCTAGTTCCTTTTTTGAAACCTTGAAGCTTATTAGCTAATTAGATAGGAAATCTTTTACTATAAGATATAAGATAATCAACATTGTCTCTCAGACCAATATTAAATTTTAGTCAATTCAATTTCATTTTTACACTGGTTGATTTATGGTTATTATTTGTTTGGGTTGAGGTAATTGCTAGGTTTTGCTAATTAAAGAATTGGAGCTGCTATAGTATCTTGGCAATTGAATTGAGGAATAAAGATGAGTTTACCCCACCAACTATCTCTAAATTCATGTCTATGTGATTGTTGTTTGCTATTTGGATTGAACATTGATTGTATTGTTCATGTTTATTTGGTTCAATTTCTAAAACTGCTGAAACCCTAGTCTTTAATCTCGTTTGGTTGATAATTATAGTTGTCTATATGAATGATGTTAGTTCCTTAGGTCGCATGGCAAATATTAGTCATTGGGACAAACTAGAGTCATGCCGAATATTGATGAAGTTCGTCGGAGAAGGAAACGACACCTGGAACTCATGTTTTAGGTCCATAACCGGTGGATCGGTCGTCCAGACCAGTGCCCCAGTCATCGCCTGGATCGTGAGTTCCACGTTACCAATAGCCCCTCTCTGTCACGTCGTTTGAACCCAAATTTGCTATGAATTGTTCGTGGATATTTGAGGGTTTTGTTTGCTGATTTTTTGGAGTTCGATTTAGTGTCTTGGTAATTCTCATTGGAGTTAAAGTTTTGGAGTTTAATTACTTATTATATGTAAATTATAAAATAATAAATTTTATAGATGAAGTTTATTATAAACTATAGATTTAAGGTTTTCTAATCAATCATATTCTCCTTTATAAATGATTTCAAATGAGTATTTCTTATATTAGGTAGTGTCACTAGATGTGTTAATGGATTTGGAATATAAGTATTTTAGTTTTGTTAAATAAATGGTTCAGTATACATGGGATTTGGAAATATGGTTTTGGAAAATATTAGCTTATTTATTTTAAAATTAAATAGTTGCGTATATATATATATATTAAAATATATATAGAAGAGCAATAATATAGTTTTAAAAATTAAATGACTACTTAAATATATATGGCTTGGAATATGGTTTGGGAATAATATAACTATATGGAAATTTGAGACAACTTTGTGTATATAAGTGAAACTTTGCTACAATTTGGATTCATGGAAGATTTTATCAAGTAGTGAATATTTTTATAAAGTTAATTAATAAATGAATTTATGGAAATTTATAATGGTTGCTTTCTGAACTTTAAGCTCAAAAGAAAAAAATGTTTTGAGAACCTTAGTTCTATAATGTGGGAAGTACTAATAACCGCTTAATGTTATCGATTGGTTTAAATGTTCTCAAGTAACGCTTCGTTGAATATGGTGCAACTCATTAAATAGAGTTTTTGAGTGGAATTCACTAACCCATTAGCGAATACTTGAATTTCACTTGGTAGTAAGGGATACTTGGGTTAAATTCTTGGAATTGCTTATAGCAAAGTATTTAACACTTTAAAGTTGTATTCTATTTTGGTGTGCATCATGGGGTCGTTAGATCCTTTGGAGAATATACTTCTGATTTTCTAGTGGTATCCATAATGAGTAAAATTTACTAGCTTCTAGTAAATTCTGAAATTTCACCATTTGGTATGTGATGTTTTGGTTAAGTTCTAGTGATCACTAAAAGTGATAATATCTTGCACTTTAGAGTATCTCCTTTTAGGGTTTAGCCGAGGGCTGATAAATCCTTAATAGGTATAATCCAAGATTTTTCCATGATCCTTGTGATCGGTCGAGATATGAAATAATAATGAATAAACTAGAGTTTTCGAGTCATGGTTTCCACAATCATCTTGATCAGTCAAGATTCGGTTGGTTTTCCTTGATCCTTGTGATCGTATTAGGACTCCATGTTCCTCGATCCTTATGATCTGTTGAGATTTTGTGTTCTCGATCTTGGTATCAGGTCGGTACGAGTGATAGCACAATTATTTGTTTGCCACGATATGGAATTGGTTTCTGTGCATTAGGAATGTTGTGATTATTTTGTGAATCTGTTGTTAGTGACTAATGTGTGTTTGGGACCATATATATATGTGTGTGTGTGTGTGTGTGTATGTGTGTGTGTGTGTTTGTGCCTTGAAGTAAATTCTGAGTTAACTTAATTATGTGACTTGCTAAACCTTGTTCTCACCCTTTTGGATATCTAGAGATAGTCCGACCCAGGTCTTATTTTAATGCTCGTGTCAGGCCGAGTCTTTCCAGGTTACAGGATAAGTAGAATTTTGGCTGGTTGGACTAGAAGAGAGATAGACCATTTGACTCTTTAGTTTATCTCACTTAGGATTTGTGTATGTATTATGAGATGTATATATATCGAGTTAGAGATTTGTACCAGATGTATATTATGTAAGTACAGTGTCATATTTTGTAAACTCTTAGCTTTTATATGTATATGATGTTTGTTATTCTGTGTGATATGTGACTACTGTTTATATTATATAATGTTCTAATTCTGAGAAACCGTTGTGATTATTACTTTGGACTAAGACTATACATGTCAAGTTTTATTCTAGAGATTAAGGAAAAAATGTACGTATGACGTGTCAGTGTTAGTATAAAGATATATTTACAGTCAGTCACCCTTAACAAGCCGCACTCTCTGTATTATTAGACAACATTATTTATAATGTTCCTTAATAAAATGGGCATAGCGGTGGGGTCATTACATCTAACATATATCAGATTACAAACTCAATACCATAAAATGCTTCATTTCTTTGCATGTCTCTTAATTCGCTCAGATTAGTAGAAAATCCAATGAATTCCTCTCAATTTGCTCGTCAAATAAAAATTTAGCCAGATTGTATCACTTTCGATCAAATCATGACCAACTACAATCATCACTTAGTCGTTGGAACTCAATACTTTAAACTACATTGACTCGGAGCTACATGTACTGACATAATAGAAAATTTTACAATGGTGTTTTATTTTTGATTTGATTCTTTATTTTCTTTTAAAAAACTTTAGATTTATCTAGGCCTGAACTGCGGGTTGTATTTCAGGAATTTTTGACTTGGTAATAAAGTCGAGGAAAGGTTACTATGCATAGGATTATTATACTTAGGTTAGTGTAACATTCCCCATTTTGAGGTCCAAAACTAACCGTTGCAGATGTTGCAGCCATTTATAGTATTGATTCCCGGTGAAAAAATGCGGTAACGTTAATTGTATCAATAACATCAAAAGAACAAGAATATGAAATTTTCTTAACAAAATTTCAAAACAAACTTTCACATTTCATTTCAAAGATAATATTTCATATTCATTACATAATCCCAACATCAGATAGTTATTACAAAATACTCTAAGAGCGACATATGAAGAAGCCCCCGTGGTTGATTATAGTTTACTACTAGATAGTTATAACATCTGACATTACATACATTCAACAAAATAAAATTTCAGCACCGCAGATAGTGTGTGTGTATAGATAAACTCCTAGATAGCTAGCTTTGCCGCCTACATGTCTTCGGAAGCTTTATTCGCCAAAACCTAATTAACCTGAAAACAGTACTCTTGAACTAATCAAGTGAGCACCCGAGAGTTAAAGGGGAAAAACAAAAACTTCAGGTCAAACAAAAAATTCGGTGTGAATAATAATATGCCATCTCGATAAATACATATCTGATGAGACCATGCCATTGAGAGAAACCCTCACTAGTGTCATCTTTATATATATATATCAATCATAAGCATGCTCCTACAATCACAGTAGTTAAACGATAACACAATAATCATATGCATGCATGCTACTTGGGTAATTACGACAAATCTGTCTAGTCACTGGACTATTTGTCCCAACATTTAGTTTTCACAGTGTGACTGCCAACCAATATGGTTGACTCGGGCCTACCAGATATATCAAACGTTCTAACTACTGTAAGATGGAACCTGGAAGGTTTGTCCAAAACTTACTACCTCTAGGGTCAAGCTAATCCTAATGGTTTTAGGGCTAACTAATAGCATGACTCAACTTTGTTTACTCCTTTCTGCATGTAAACCTACTTTTAGTCTTACCGGTGACAAAGCCCTACACACTGGAGTTTTGGACTTATATCAGCTAGGGGCTAACAGCTGAAGAATAAGGTGCAACTGTAACACCCCATATTTTTGCTAACATTATTTAGGATATTTAATTAGCTAAATTAAATAAAATAACGTGTTTATAAGGGGATTGAGATTTGATTTTAATTAAGGGGTAGCCGTGCCATTTGACCAATGAATTAAAAGAAGAGTTAAAATGAAATAGAGGAGGGGTAAGATAGGAAAGAGACCATTCTTATACTCTAAACCTTGGCCGTATATTCTCATACACGTTCATTTCATTTGATAAATTTTAAAATTTAGGGTCGGCCACCATTAACAAGAGCAAGGGGAAAAGATAAAGACAAGCTAAGAAAGAAGCTTAATCAAATCAAACTCATTCGCACCTCAATCTCTTTAATCTCTAAATCTAAGGCGAATAATGTTTACATATCATATTTCTTTTGTTTTCGGTTTTAAGATGAAATTTGAAATATTTTGCATTTATTTGCCATGTTTTTGAACGATGGAATGATTATATATACTTGTTGATGATTTATGCAGGTTCATATTGATTTTTTGATAGTTTTTAAGGTGGAAACCCTATAAAATGACATCCAAATGCCTTGCGAATTTTTATATAGATCAGAAATAATATTTTAGAGATGGGTTTCAATTTTCAGAATTTTCGTGGAATTCATGTAAATTTTATAGTGAAGAAAATGTTATTTTAGGTTATAAATTATTTACGGTTAAATAATAAAAGGTTTGGGTCTGAAATGTTTATATATTGGAACACATATTAAAAGCGATTTTCTGGAGTTTTTATAGAATTTACCTAAGTGTTATAATGGTTATATAAAATAATTTAAGGTATGGGACTTAAATGTTTTATATAATTAAGGAAGGAGAAGGGTCTTTTTGTAAATAAATAAATTTGTTAATTCTGGAAATTCGGTAGCACTTTTGAAAAGGAAATTGGCAACCAGTCGGATTTAGACAAACAAGGCAGTTTAGGTACAAAAGAAATAGTTTAAAAGTACAAATAAACATGTTTTTCACTGTTTCGATGCTTTCGGCACCAGGTTCCGCCTCCATACCTTCACCTCCAACTCCATCGAAACCAATGCACATGGTATCAAGGAACTGGTACGTAGTGAATTGAAAGAAGGTGAAAGGTATAGGTTCAAAACCAAGGGGTTCCGAAGGGGTTGAAGCATTACTTTGGTTTTAAAGGAAAATGTGCATGCTTGCTTTCGACTTGGTTAGCTTTCAACTAGGTCAAATGGTTTTAAAGGAAATGGTTTCGATTGGGTTGTGCATGTGTTTTAAAATGATTGCTTTCAACTATGTCGAAACCTTTGTTGCCGCTTTCTTCCTTTCGACCCAGATTGTTTCGAAGGGGTTGTTTTGTTTTCTAAAATTTTGCCACTTCTCCGATGCTTTCGAAGGGATGATTTCGACACCATCACTTCGGTACTTAGGAAAAGGTTTCGAAACAGATGCTTTCGACTTAAATGATTTAATGACCCTCTTTTTTCAGATTGAATTATAACCCAAGTGGTTTCGAAAGAGACAGTTTTAGTGGTTTCGAAAGGCGTTTCCACATGTTTTAAATTGAACCCAAGTGCTTTCGAAAGGTTTTAATGAATGGTTTTGAAGGGGTGGTTCACCAGGGGTTTCGAAAGGGTCGAAGATAAAGGTTTTTCCTATGTTTTCGAAAGGCAATATTTAAAGGTTTTAAAAAAGGATGTCTAATATTTTAAAGCTTTCAAAGGGAAGGTTTTTCTATACCATTGAAAGGAAGGATTTGGCCTTTCGACCTAGTTTAAGTAAAGGATTTTACTTGGTTTTGAAAGAGTTACTTTCAATGGTGTCGAAAGGGGTACTTTCAATGATTTCAAAAGGGTTGTTTAAAGATTTTAAACAAAGGTTTCGAATGTATTAACTAGGCTATATAGCCTAACTGTTTTCAAGTTAAAAAGGGTTTTAACTTGTTTTGGAAGGATAGCCAATCCTCATTAAAATTCGTTAAAATTATTTTGAGTAATATATATATATATATATAACATGGCAAAATAGCTTAGAATAAAGCTAAGAATATATTTTTCTTGTATAAGTATGATTTAAAAGGTTAAATCATTTTGAAAAGGTTTTCAAGGAAAAAGATGAAGGGTAGTTAACCCTAAGAAAATGATTTGGACAGATAGTCCATTTTGATTTGGATAGTTAGTCTAGTTTGTGGATTGTTAGTCCAGTTTGTGGGCAGTCAGCCAAGTTTTCGGACAAATGGTCCATTTATTACTTGTGGACATATAGTTCATTAATTACCTATTTTAGCATAACGGATCTTGCTATTACTTTTATTATAATCAGTTTGATTAACCAGTTTGGTTGCAGGAAAGGATTTGCAAAATATATGTTCTGAAAAGGATATTAGTGAGGGGAAACCCGTTCCGCTAAACGGATGGTCTCACTTAATATCAGTAAACCGAGATGTAATAGAATTATTCACACCAGGCTTTATGTCCGACTCATAGTTTTTGTTTTCCATTAAACTCTCGGGTGCTCAAAATTGATTTGATTAGGCTGATGGTTGAGGTTTTCAGGTTTTTGTATTTTGGCGAATAAAGCTTCCATAGACGAGCAGGTTGCTTACGGATAGCTAATTAGGAGTTATAGTTTATTCTGTTTATTTTCCGCTATATATATTAAGTCAGTATGACTATATTTCTCTGATCAATCAAGGGGGCATCATCATATGTCGCTCTTGGCGTATTATTGTAAATTATATTTGATCTTTACCTAGGAAACGGTTATGGGATTATGTATCATGGATATGAACTGTCGTTTTGAAATGTAATCAGCAAAATGTTGTTTTGAAATTTGTAATTTGTTCATATTCATGTGCTTCTGATATTATGGATAACATTAGCATTACCGTATTTTTCACCAGAAGTTAATACTATAGACGACTACAGTATCTGTAGCGCTTAGCTTTTGGCCTCCAAATACGGGATGTTACAACTTGGTATCAGAGCATAGGTTTATGAAACACTTTAACTGAAAATGGTTCTGAAAACATAATTTTAAGGAATTAGAGTAAGATTGGGGCATGGGATAACGTTATAGTAACGTACTTGTATTTGCTATATATAAGTATCCATTTTATCTCTAGTCTCCTATCTTTATTAGTGTCATTTTTCTGTATCTCATGAGGTTTGAATATAGATATGGATGGAAGAAGAGGAAGAGTTAACCTAGGAGGGGAAGGCAATGATGGGAATGTCGGACCTAATGCGAGGAGAACTCAAGGTCAGGCACAAGCAGAGAATGTGGGTGCTGGATTCCCACAGGTGGATGTGGGAGCTATGTATCAGTTTTTTGTGAATATAATGCAAGATGAAATTGCAACTAGAGTGGTAGGAGGAGATGCTGCAGGGGCAGGAGTTTTGGTTGCTAACCATTATGCTAAGCTGAGCAGAGATTACGCTAAGCTTGGAGGGAAGCCATTTTTGGGAACGGAGGAAGCTGTAGAGGTGGAAAATTGGTTGCTACACTCTATGAGAATCTTTGCAGACTTGGGGCTCAATGATGAGCAGAAGACGAGGCTTGCTTCGAGACAGCTTCAGGGGGCAGCTTTATTTTGGTGGAACAACCTGACGGCTGGTGTGGATGAGGAAACCTTGACATGGGCAGATTTTAAGAGGAGGTTCCAAGAGAGGTTCATGTCTGTGATGGCACAGTCTGCTCTGATCAAAAAGTTTGCTGAGTTAGAGCAGGGGGAGATGTATGTTTTGGAGTATGCCGGAAGGTTCGAGGAGTTGGCCAGATATGGGTATGCTTTAGTGGACACAGTGATGAAGAGGAATGAGAAGTTCATCAGGGGATTGAAGCCTGAGTTGGCCAGGGCTACATTGTCTCATATTAGAGATCCTTTTGATTTTGTAGTGGAGATCGCCTTAAGGCATGAGGAGATTCTTGATTCTCTAGAGAAGAGTAAGGCCAAGGAGGTCCAGGTTGGGCAGAATTAGAAGAGGAAGTTCTTTCCTAAGAAGGGAGCTCAGAAGGGTGGAGCAGTGATGTGCACATAAATGTGCATATTTTTACCACCATATTTAATATATTTAAATTAAATAAATGATCATATTGGGTATTTTAACTTGTTTAAACCAAAATTCAAATTATTTTCAAATTGTCACATATTCATCTTCATATAGGGGCAAAATGGTCATTTTATGCATTTATTAATTTATGAAAATTTACTTGGAATTTTCTATGTTGTTTTGTAGGAATTTTAGTGAATTTTACAAGTGGTTTCATGAAGGTATATGCATGCACAAGAGTGAAGAGAACAAATGAAGATGGAAATAATTCAAAGCCATGATCATGGAGGACCCCACCTACCCACCTACCCACCTACCTTAATGTACAAATTAGAGCTAATCCATATGTTAAAAGGCCATTAAATATTCATGCACACTTAATGGATGATTATTGGATGCTAATGGTTACTTGGCCACCACACTTCCTAGAGGGGTAGTTTGGGCATTCCGCAAAAAAGTGAATTAGGGTTTTAAACTTGTATAAATACCCCTTATGTTTCATGTAGCTCCTCTTCTTTAGGTTCTCTTCTCTTTAGTTTAGTTTAGGTTCATAAATAAAAGAAAGCTCTCTTTCTCTTTTCATGGCTACATAGCCATTTTTATTTCATGTAATTTTCCTTTTTTATGCAATGTAGCAGCTAAGAAAGGGAGGTCAGAGGTTGTCTGTTTTAACTACGACAAGAAAGGGCATTTTGCTAATGAGTGTTGTGCTGGAAAGGAAAACAAGGTTGCCGGGAAGAAGAATGTTCGGTGCTTCAATTGCAACTATATTAGCCACTATAAGAATCAATGCATGGAGCCCGCTAAGGTTGGAAAGGGCAAGGTTATGCATTGGAGCCTGCTTCTTCGAAGCCAACAACTCAGGAGAAGGGAAGGGCAGTTTTGGGAGGTATGCTTCAGATCCATGGTATGTCTGTTAGCGTTCTATTTGATACTGGTGCATCAGATTCTTTTATACCTAGATGTTTGATAGATAAGCTTAACCTAGAACCCACATATTTAGATACTTCCTTACGGGTTGCGAATCCAATAGGAGGGTATGCAACTCTAAGGTTGAGGTGTGACCGGTTAGAGTTTGACTTGTTAGGTCATGCTTTTGTTTGCAGTTTGCATGTGTTTGATTTTGTGGGGTTCGGAATTATTCTTGGGATGGATTGGTTAAGTGAGTACGATGCTAGGATATTTTGCCAGGATAGTAAAATATAGCTTAGACACCCTGATTGCAATAGCCGTATTGTTTTTACCATAGAAGGTTTGGTTGTGAGGAGAATGCTTGGTTGGGTGTTACAGAGTTGGAAGATGAGCTGAGTCTAGTTTTCATGGTTTGAGAATTCGTAGATGTTTTTGAGCCTGTAGTAGGACTGCCACTGAAATGAGCCATTGAGTTTCAGATAGATTTGGTTCTGGAAGAAGAATTAGTGAGTAGGCCACCAAGCAGGATGACCCCCTTAGAGATGAGGGAGTTAACGATGTAGTTGGTGGATTTGGAAGGCAAGAGTTTTATCAGGCTGAGTAGTTCGCTTTGGGGAGCAACCACAGTGTTTGCTAAGAACCCGTACAGGCCATTGAGGCTATGTATCGATTATCATAGGTTGAATGAGAGGACGATAAAGAATCAATATCCATTGCCTAGAATTGATGATTTGTTCGACCAGTTGAGTGGAGCCAAGGTATTTTTCCAGTTGGATTTGGCAACAGGTTTCCATCCGCTCAGAGTAGGAGAGGATAATATACCTTTGACGACGTTTAGGACCAGATGTGGGTCGCACGAATGGTTAGTTATGCCATTCGGACTGACTAATACACCAGCTTTCTTTGTGAATTTGATGAACCGAGTTTTCCGAGAGCACTTGGATAGGTTTGTATTGGTTTTCATAGATGATATCTTGATATATTCTAAGGATGAAAGAAAGCATGAATTTCATCTTAGAGTGGTGCTTGAGATGCTAAGGCAGCATCAGCTGAAGGTGAAGTTTTCGAAGTGTCACTTCTGGAAGAAGAAAGTGAAGTTTCTTGCTCATGTAGTCTCAGAGAAAGGGTTGTCAGTAGATCCAACTAAGATTGAAGTGGTGAATAGTTGGAAGAGACGTGAGACAGTGACTGAGATAAAGAGTTTCCTTGGGTTGGCTGGTTAATATCAGATATTCATTAAGGATTTCTCATGGATAGCAGCACCAATGACCAAGCTAACGAGAAAGGATGTGTAGTTTGTGTGAACCGATAAGTGTGAGGAAGCATTCCAGAGTTTGAAACACTTATTGACCTATGCACCTGTGTTGGTTGTTCCAGATGGGAATTAATATTTAGTGGTTTATACAGATGCGTGCGAAACAGGATTAGGAGTTGTGCTGATGTAGAGAGGTAAAGTGATTGCATGTGCTCTAGATAGCTTAGACCGCATGAGGTCAGATATCTGACGCATGATTTGGAATTGGCAGCAGTGATTTTTGCATTAAAGGTGTGGAGGCATTACCTTTTAGGAGAGAGGTTTGAGTTATATACCGATCATAAGTCGCTAAAGTATTTGTTCTCTCAAAAGGAGATGAACATGAGACAGAAGAGGTGGTTAGAGTATATTGCCGCTTATGATTTTGGGATTGAGTACACACCAGGGAAAGGCAACAAAGTTGTAGATACACTTAGCAGGTAACATCAGAATGCAGTATTAGCGATGATTGCTGAGTGGAAAGATTTGGAAGTATTAGCAGATTGTAGAGTGTAGTGGAGATCTGAGGATGGGTCTAGCGGAGAAACCGTAGTGTTATCTTGTTTGGAAGTTCGACCAGTGATGATCGAAAGGATTGCTTTTAAACAGTAGGATGATCCAGTATTAGCTGAAAGGATCTGGAAGCTGAGAGATAGAACCAAGAGTGATTTGAAGGACTTCAGTCTTGACCTGAATGGGTGGTTGAGAAAGAAAGGAAAATTATGTGTTCTGAGTGTAGGAAACATGAGGACAGAAATCTTGGAGGAATGCCATCGTTCGAAGTTCTCTATTCATCCAGGAGGAACTAAGATGTATCAGGATATGAAAAGGAGTTTCTTCTGGGAAGGTATGAAGCAGGATAATGGCTTATGGGTAAAGCAGTGCTTGATTTGCCAATAGGCAAAGGCTGAACACCAAAAGCCGAGTGAGTTGCTTCACCCATTAAATATTCCAGTATGGAAGTAGGATTCTATATCCATGGATTTTATTGACTTGTTGCCAAGGTCGAATAGAGGAAATGAAAGTATATGGGTTATAGTGGAAAGATTGACCAAGAGTGCCCATTTCATTCCAGTTAAGTCAACCAAGACGGCACCTGTTTTGGTGAAGTTGTTCATGAAGAATGTGGTTAGAATGCATGGAATTCCTAGTAGTATAGTAAGTGATAGAGATTCCTTATTCATTAGCAAGTTTTGGAAGAGTCTATAGGAAGTTTTGGGAACCAAGCTCAAGATGAGTACCGCTTACCATCCGCAGACAGATGGGCAAACGGAGAGAGTTAACAGAGTCCTGGAAGACTTGTTAAGCTTGTGTTTTAGATTTCGGGGGATCATGGGAAGACCACCTGCATTTAGTCGAGTTTTCATATAACAATAGTTATCAGACTAGTATTGGGATGGCACCGTTTGAAGCTTTGTATGTAAGGCCATGCAAGTCTCCCGTTTGTTGGTTGGAGACTGGGGATAGATTGGTTCTTCGTCCAAATTTAGTTAGAGAAGCTACAGAAAAGATTGAGGTCATTCGAGCTAGAATGAAGGAGGCTCGGTCTAGGTAGAAGAGTTATGCTCATAGAAAATGAAAAGACTTAGAGTTCTCAGTTGGAGATCAGGTTTTCGTTAAAGTATCACCGATGAAGGGTGTGATCAGATTTGGAAAATTAGGAAAGTTAGCACTAAGATTCGTTAGACCCTTTCCTATTATTGAGAGGATCAGAAAACTCGCATATAGAATTGAGTTACCGGGATGTTTGAGAGGAGTCAATGATTTTTTCCATGTTTCTTATCTCAGAAAGTGTGTTAGAGACCTGGAGACTACTATTGCACCGACTTTGCTAGATGACTTAGTAGTAGAACCAGATTTGACTATAGTGAGGAAGCCTATTAGTATTGTTGCGAGAGATGAGAAGAGACTTAGAACCAAGAGGGTCAAATTAGTCAAAGTCCAGTGGAGCGACGATGACAGGGACTGTACTTGGGTGGTTGAGAGCAAGATTAGAGATACTTATCCTGACTTGTTTGATTGTATGTTTTACCTCTTTGTTTGATTTATTGTGTGCCTTATCATAATTTTGGGGATGAAATTCTTTAAGGAGGGGAGTCTGTAACACCCATATTTTTTGTTACATTATTTAGGATAATTAATTGGCTAAATAAAATAAAATAATGTGTTGATTAAGGGATTGAGATTTGATTTTAATTAAGGGGAAGCCGTGCCATTTGACCAATGAATTAAAAGAAGAGTT
Organism: Allium fistulosum; assembly: GCA_030737815.1. Classification (NCBI taxonomy): domain Eukaryota; kingdom Viridiplantae; phylum Streptophyta; class Magnoliopsida; order Asparagales; family Amaryllidaceae; genus Allium; species Allium fistulosum. Next base: position 366,141,119 of record CM060902.1, on the reverse strand, counting down.
AAAATGAAATAGAGGAGGGGTAAAATAGTAAAGAGGCAATTCTTATACCCTAAACCTTGGCCGTGTATTCTCATACACGTTCATTTCATTTAATAAATTTTAAAAATTAGGGCTGACCACCATTAAAAAGAGCAAGGGGAAAAGATAAAGACAAGCTAAGGAAGAAGCTTAATCAAATCAAACCCATTCACATCTCAATCTCTTTAATCTCTAAAGCTAAAGTGAATAATGTTTACATCTCATATTTCTTTTGATTTCGGTTTTAAGATGAAATCCAAAATATTTTGCATTGATTTGCCATGTTTTTGAATGATGGAATGATTATATATACTTGTTGATGATTTATGCATGTTCATATTGATTTTATGATAGTTTTTAAGGTGGAAACCCTATTAAATGACATCCAAATGCCTTGCAAATTTTTATATAGACCAGAAATAATATTTTAGAGATAGGTTTCAATTTTTAGAATTTTTGTGGGATTTATACAAATTTTCTAGTGAAGAAAATATTATTTTGGGTTATAAATTATTTATAGTTAAGTAATAAAAGGTTTGGGTCTGAAATTTTTATATGTTGGAAAACATATTAAAAGAGATTTTCTGGAATTTTTATAGAATTTTCCTAAGTGTTTTAATGGTCATATAAAATTATTTAAGGTATGGGACTTAAATGTTTTATATAATTAAGGAAGGAGAAGGGGATTTTTGTAAATAAATAAATTTGTTAATTCTGGAAAGTCGACAGCACTCTTGAAAAGGGAAATTGGCAACCAATAAGACTTAGACAAATAAGGCAAGTTAGGTGCAAAAGAAATAGTTTAAAAGTACAAATAACCATGTTTTTTTACCATTTCGATGCTTTCGGCACCAGGTTCCGCCTCCATACCTTCGCCTCTGATTCCATTGAAACCAATGCACATGATATTAGAAAACTGGTATGTAGTGAATTGAAAGAAGACGAAAGGTACAGGGTCGAAAGCAAGGGGTTCCGAAGGGGTTGAAGCATTACTTTGGTTTTAAAGGAATATGCGCCTGCTTGCTTTCGACTAAGATGATTTCGAATTGGTTAGCTTTCAACTAGGTCAAATGGTTTTAAAGGAAATGGTTTCAATTGGGTTGCGCCTGTTTTTTAAAATGATTATTTTCGACTATGTCGAAACCTTTGCTGCCGCTTTCTTCCTTTCGACCCAGATGGTTTTGAAGGGGTTGTTTTGTTTTCTAAAATTTGGCCACTTCTTCAATGCTTTTGAAGGGATGGTTTTGACACCATCACTTTGGTACTTAGGAAAAGGTTTCAAAACAGATGCATTCGACTTAAATGATTTAATGACCCTCTTTCTCAGATTGAAGTATAACCCAAGTGGTTTGGAAAGAGACAGTTTTAGTGGGTTCGAAAGGTGTTTCCACATGTTTTAAATTGAACCCAAGTGCTTCCGAACAGGTTGAGTTTTGATGCTTTCAAAAGGTTTTAATGAATGGTTTCAAAGGGGTGGTTCCCTAGGGTTTTCGAAAGGGTTGAAGGGAAAGGTTTTTCCTATATTTTCGAAAGGCAATATTTAAAGGTTTTAAAGAAGGATGTCTAATATTTTAAAGCTTTCGAACAGAAGGTTTTTCTATGCCTTCAAAAGGAAGGATTTGGCCTTTCGGCCTAGTTTAAGTAAAGGGTTTTACTTGGTTTCGAAAGAGTTACTTTCAATGGTGTCAAATGGGGTACTTTCAATGATTTCCAAAGGGTTGTTTAAAGGTTTTAAACAAAGGTTTTGAATATATTAACTAGGCAATATAGCCTAAGTGTTTTCAAGTTAAAAAGCATTTTAACTTTTTTTGGAAGGATAGCTAATCCTTATTAAAATGCATCAACATTATTTTGAGTAATATATATATATATATATATATATATGTTTGTACCAAAATTGGGCACAACACTCTTTGGAAGTTTTTGAAGAGATAAAGTGAAGAAAGTAAATGTAAAAAGAGGATTATCTAACAAAAACTCCAAATTTTAGATAAGAAAGCAATTAAAATGCAAGGAGACACAAGAATTTAGAGTGGTTCGGCGTATCGCCTACGTCCACTATGAAGTTGTTAGCTTTATTGATCTTTCTTTGAAGATTACAAGTGAATTCAGTAAGTTACAGCAGAGGATTATGATGTGCAACAGTAAATCTCGTTGGTAGCAGCAGCAATGGAGTTCAGATCTGGATCCGGCGGAGTCTGGGCGTTGGAGAGCTCAAAGGAGAAGCAGAACTCCTTTTCTGTTGGATTTGGGGGTCTATTTATAGGTGTAGGAGGCTGGTATTTCGCTCAGATCTCGGGAGACCCTCTCTGGCACGTGACCAGGCCCGCGCGCCCAAGCCCGTGAAGTTTTGGTCCAATCCGTGATCGATACGAACAGATTTCGTATCGATCAAGATTTCATCCAATGGAGTCGAAATTTGGCGTGGACATTCTTTAGCATGCATGTAGTCTTCTGTGAAAATTTCATAGCATTTGGACTTGTAGATTAGGAGATATGATCGATACGAAACGGGATTCTCGGTTGGCTGTTTCGTTCGACTCCCTCTGTTCGACTCGGTCCTGTTCGACTCTTTCACTTCGAGTCGATGGCGGCATGTGTTGGCAGGTTGACGTGGCGTGCGTCTTTCGCATCGATCTGCAGCGTACCTAGTTCGAATTGATGAAGGCAGTCTAATTCGAATCGGTTGATGTTGACTCGTTTGCATCAATGGGAGGCGTGCGTTTTGTATCGATTGGTGATCGATCGATACGAATAGAACCTTTAAGACTAAGCGATGCGAAGCAGGTGCAAGTGTTCGTTGCCGATGGATACGAAGTAGGCATTGGTCGATCGAGTCGAACTGTTGCTTCCTGATGGATATGAATTTGGTCGAGTCGAACAGTGGTTATGTGATGGAGTCGAAGTGGAGCGAGTCGAGGTGGAGCGAGTCGAACAGTGGTTCTCTGATGGATGCGAAGTGGAGCGAGTCAAAGTGGAGCGAGTCGAAGTAGGCACTCCTGATGGATTCGAACTGAGCGAGTCGAACGCGAGGCTGTTTTTATTCAATTTTGCATCGGTCGTAACTTGAGCATACGAACTTGGATTGACTTGAGATTTGGAACGTTGGATCTCATAGCTTCGCTTGTCATGTTAAACCAGTTTTAGCCCGATCCGGACTCGGACAAAATTCGTCGAATTCCCTAGTGAGCCTGTGTATAACCGATTCTCTTAGACGAACTGCCTTTGGTTTCTAGTCAAGTTCTTGGTGTCACGCCTTGCCAAAAGGCGGGATAACATTTGCCCCCCAAAGTACGTCATGTGGGAACATGATGTGCTTTGAAATGCTGCAATCTTCATTCTGAATAGTTATCGTCTTTCCGGTGAAAACTGTAACCTTCGACTATTTTTCTTAATAATGTAAACTGTTGACTGTCAACTGCTGTACCCTGTACTGTTGCAACTGATTGCTATATGCTAGTGATTAGCCGTTTGTTGTTGTTATTGTTATCAAACGAGTTTCCAATTCCTGTAAATCTGGAATATTGAATATTAGTCCGACATACATGCATATATGTCAATCTAACTCTCGTTGACGTCTGTACGTTCACGAGTCGTTGTCAGTTTATTTTATATTGAATTCCGTATCGATCCTCTCCTGAACCGACGTGAAATTCGTTGTACCAACGCTCGATGGTTGTTTTGGAATGTTCCTTCGTAACGATCCTCTCCTGAATCGATGTGAAGGGTGGAAACATTAAAGACGATTTTCATTGAATTTATGGACGCGAATGATCATTTCGAATCGATTGACGTGGGGTTTGATGGATACGAAGTGGTCGTTCGTATCGATAGGGTTCAACGCCTTCTGAACAACCCCTGCTGCGCACTTCGAATCGATTGATTTGGAGTCATTGGATACGAACAGACAATTCATATCGGTGGAGTTGGCTTCTGAGAGCCGTGATTTGATGTAGTCGAAACGCACAGGAGACGGAGTCGAAATGCACAGGAGACTGAGTCGAAATGCACAGGAGACGGAGTCGAAATGCACAGGAGACGGAGTCGAAGGTGACCGATACGAACTGTGGTTTCGTATCGATGGATGCAGGTGACTCAGAAAAGCCTTCGTTGGCAACTTCGTATCGGTAAAAACTCGTGTTGATGGATTCGAACTGCTTATTTGAATCGATTCGTGGTGATGTCTTGCAACCGGTCAAATCCATTGGGAGGAAAATCGTTTTTTGCCCCTGCTTTCGAGTCCATATAAATACTGTGGACTTAGTCATTTTCCACTTTTTACTTTTCACCTTTGTGCTTTGTCTTCGTATCGCTCCAAAGAAAAAGAAAACTGCTTGCTTTCGAATCAAACCAAAATCTTTTAAACTCTTTAACCAGCTGTCGAAATCAGGTAAACAATTGAACAAAATTCGTCTTAAACGACGAGGCTCAAATTCACACGCTATTCCCATTCGAATCCATGTCCAAATGTTGCCTCGAGGAAGTAGGTAATGTGCGAGGTCGAGTAAGGGTAAAATGGAGTTCGAATCGGTCCGGGGAAGAAGGAGTGGAGGAGAATGGCTTGATGCTCTTTTCGTGTCGATCTGCAATGATTATTGCATGGGCTCGTCTTGCATGATCGATACAAAACTTTATCTCCAAACCTTGATGCCTGAGCAAGGCCAGTGATCGAGTCGAAATCCTTGACTTCAGATTGATTCGAAGAATACTCCCTCGATTGATGCGATACGTACCGAGTGAATACGACCGAGTCAAAGTCTATGGCTCCGGATCGATTCGAAAAGTACCCCTTCGTATCGATGCGAAATACATCGAGCGAACGTGATTGATACGAAGCTGGTGCTCCCTTGGCCTTGATCAATTCGAAATTAGATACTGACGATCGATTTGAAGCGAATTCCTGACGACTGATATGAACCCGGACCTTGATGGACACGCAACCTTGAATAACTAATAATATGATTTTCGATGAGCTTCATTCTTGAAAATCTGGACTTAACTATTACCCGCACATTTAACCGCCTATCGAAGCTCGTCGATGGAATTGTGACTTAACAAACTTTAACAAACTCTGACTCGGATCGATCGCTAATAAATGGATGGCACAGTTGTGACGGTCAGCGATGGCGGTCCTTCCGACTGAATTTCGAAGTCTCACTGTTTACATGCTTTCTCCAATTCTGTAGAACTTCTCAAGTGATATACAGTACTGCACTGCACAACACACTCACACACTTTACATTGGGGGATTCACGAGCGTTATTGTCTATTTAACAATGATTTTTCATAAGCTAGCTAGTCATGGAACCTTCAAGTTCTCAGCAGCAGGAACTCCCGAGTTCAGTTCCTTCAACCATCGAGATACTGGTCATTGAAGCCGAAGTTATAGACCCAGCTCCGGACGAGCGTCCAGGTGCCCGGTTCATTTGTCGTCCGCAAGATTCTGTGCCTTATGGTATCTCCGAGGATATGTTGGGACAGATTTGTTTAAGGCACGGCTTGTCGCTTGACGACGTGTTACTGCCTGGGCCGAATGACAAGCCACATGATCCCCCGGAGGTGTTTACTACTTACAACCGCCACGCCTGTACCGCGGGGACACTCCCTCCTTTCAATCAATATATAAGGGAGATGTTAGCATTTCTTGGAATAGCACCATCCTAGCTACACCCCAACGGGTATGCTCTGTTGAATAGCACCTTTATCTTGTTTATGGAGATTCTCTTTCGACCACCAAAGCCGATCGAGATTAGATATCTATTTAATGTTAAGAGCCATGGAGACGGTCCTTCTTTCACCTTCTTGGAAGCGGTCAAGAACTGCCACATTGTAATGGGCTCCTGGGGAAGGCTAAGTTATTTTAAAACTGAATGGTTCTACGTTCGGTGCCCCTTGGGTTTGCTAGGCGATGGTTGGATAGACGTAAGCGTTGCAATCTTTCCCTTGAATTATCGAGATAATTATAACCGACCTCAAAACTGACATATTTTTCCTTCTTTTATAACTGCAATCTCTCGACCTGACGGTGCATACTTCAGAGAGCTAGTTCGGATCCTCCAAGCGGCTCCGGGCGAAGAGAGGCAAATCGATTGGGTTCTGACCGACAGAAACTTGAGGACTGTCGGGCTAATTGAATGGAGGCAGAGCATACGACTGGAAGGGACACTTAGAGTGGTCTCGAAGAAACGGGTGAAGCGCAACGCGCCCGCAGTCGTGATAACCAAAGAAGTTGATCCGGAGAGAACGCCTACCGATACCGAACTCCTAGCTAGGCCTTCTTCCGATGTGCAGGATTCAGGAGGAAAGAGAAAAGGCAAGGTTGTTGCTTACAAGCGTTCTAAATCCGAGAGGTTTAAATCCGTGGTCATGTCTTTGCCCATCTCGGGGATTAGAATTTCGAAGGCTCCTCCCCCGCCAGTAGAGAATCCTTTTGAAGGGCTTGCTGATATTCCGATTCCGGATTTTGTGTCGTCTCAACACGACGCCGGGATGGAGGAGCTTGACAATGCTCTTGAATTGAGCGGGTCGCTTGCTATGAGTGCGACCGACATTTCCGGTTGGTCGGGGGGTTGCACATGCATACACTTCACTACACTACATGATTCACAACTGTAAATCGTCCGACTTAGGAAATCACTAACTCTTCCTTCGTTTCTCATTTTCAGGTACTATGTCTGAAAAAGGATCGATGCTCGGGAATCTTCGTTCAGCCCGAAAGGCTTCTTCTTATTATGATTCCCATAGGAGAGACTCGGATAGAGACCGCGATTGCGAGTACTCTAACCAGGATAGGTATGGGCGTGATAGGGCCAGAGAATACAGACATCGGTCTAGATAACGCTCTCCTCCTCTCAGACTCCCGTCTCCACCTCCCATTCTTGTTCCACATCCACTAGAGCCTCCTCGTCACAGGCCAACTTCTCACACATCTAGATCTGAGACTCATCTTCAGAGAGTTGAGACCACCGCCTCCATAATTGCAGAGCAGGTCCCCACTGAGCCCACAGGAGAAGGGGCCATTAAATTGGCTCAAATGAGGAAGGACTTTCCGAAAATTTGCTTCGATGGCTATGTCTTCCCACCACACTTAAAAAGAATTCCGTCTGGAGTGGAAGGCACGATGCATGATTACGTTCATGACATCTACACCCAGTACAGAGAGTGGGTAAAGGCTGTAGAGAAAGCTTCTAAGGTGGCCTTTGAGCGAGCCAAAGCACTTGAGAAAATGGAGACCGGTCTTGCTCAAAGGGACCGGATCATTCAGGTGCTCACTGCTGAGGCCAAGTCTTCTCGGAAATCTAAAATTGCGGCCACCAAAAAAGCTGACGAAGCGAATGTGGCCATGGAGAGGTTAAGGCAGACACATGTTGCCTTGGTGGAGGAGATGGGCCATCGGAATACCACAATTACTGCCGAACGGGATGCGGCGGTCAAGGAACTCAATGAGCTTAAGGCTAAATTTTCTGACATGGCCAAGGAAAAGGATGATGCGAATAACGCAGCCCAGGAGGCGTGCGAGCAGGCTGTTCTGCTTAGGGGTGAACGGGATGCGGCTGTGGCTAAAGTTCACAAGGTGGAGACTGAGGTCGAGGAGAAAGTGAAGTCGGTCGAGTCCAGGCTAGAGGCTGACATCGAAGACCTTCTTGTTATTTACAACGCTAACGTGCTGAGGCACAGGGGTCTAGCCTGGCTTGATGATAATCAGGCGCATCTGTACAACGCCTATAGCCGACTGGTTGAAGAAGAGAGGGAGGCGCATCTGGGCGAGTCTGTAGATGAATTTGAACTCGAGAATCGCATTCTGACTGAAGATGAAAGGAAGATTCTTCACGAGTCAATGATTCTACATGAAAAGGAAAGACTCGGCGTCGCCCAACACTTTGAAATAGGAGAGGGTTCAGGGGTTGAACATCATAAGGCGAGTCTTGAAATTCCAGTGTCAACCCAGCCCGAATCCTCGTTTGCGGTCGATCCCCAAGCTGTTCCTGCTTACGATCCGGATCAGCCGCAGATGCCTCCGGCTACAGCGCAAGTGACTGAAGCCGTTCCGCCACCGTCAAGTCAAACTATGGTAGGTATTCTGAACATTCCACATATTTGCCTTAGGTCGGAATCTTTATCTGAATTAAATTCTAACAGTTCTCTTATTTTTTGTCCAGTGATCGATGCTGCACCGGCCGTGCCTCCTGCTACTCAAGAATCGTATCAAACGCAGGAGGCTATCGTGACTGAAGCAATCACCGTAAGTACAGCTGCCCCACTTGACGATACGCAGGGGAATACGATTGTGTTTGATGAGCAGCTGATGGAAGAACTCTTTCGCCGTCATGGCGATCCTTTAGCTGATTTATCATTTGTCATGGGTGGAGGCGCTCTTGCTACAAGTTCTTCAATGCCGACTACTGTCGCCCCTAGCGGGGCTCGAGCAGTTACTGAAGAGGAGATGTTCGCCCAAATCGATGCTGAAATGGCAGCTGCTGCTCATGGTGGAAGCTCTGGAGGTGGGATGGCAGCACTGGGACCAGCTCCGCTTAGGATGATATCTACTGGTGGCACCGTTTTCATCACTAGCATGCCCATTCCACCTTCTGTACTTGATCATGTTCCTCCGACTCCGCCGGCAGGCAGCATTCCTATCCACTCGAGTTTGGAGGAGGATGTCGATATTATGCCATCGCCTAGAGACCGACCACCAAAAGGCAAAGGCTCAAAGAGGAAGGATAGTGGCGGCTCCAGTGGGCCTGCATCGAAAAGGAAACCGTGGAAAAAGAAAGATTAGACATGCTTCCTTGGTGTGATTCTGACTTTTATTTCGTTGGCCGTGTATAGATGCGGGTTCGGCCCCTGCTAGTAGGAATTTTTTGGAACAAACTTGTATACGAACTCTTTTTACAAACAATAGAAATGAAACTTCTCTTTTTTGGCTTCTTTTCTGTCATTGTGTATTTGCCTAAGTGTCTCAATATCTGAAGTGCACTTGTGAAGTTTCAGCTTTCGAATCAAGTTTGTTTTTGTTCACCAAGTTCGGAAACGGTGGACATGATTTGCGACCTGGAAGCGAGTTGAATTTCGACGCCGCATCGCTTCAGTCAATGGTTGATGCTTAAGTCCTGCCCCCCAGTCTTGGGGTGAGTTGTAGAACATCAGTCGATGATCACTTCTTACTTATAACACATTGAGTCTGGTGCCACCGGACGGATGTCTGAGACAAGCGAAGATTGAGTAATTCATCCATGCTCGCTTGATTGTCGATGATCATATCCGCACTCCGAGGATCCTCATTTGTTCATCGGCGGTTGGTCACGCCGACTTAAGTTTAAATCATACGTCCACGCTCTGGGGACTTGGAATCGACATTTATACTCCGACTCGCACTCTGGGAGTTCGGAGTTGATACTTGTACTTCAATTCACGCTCTGGGAATTTGAAGTTGCTGTTTATACTCCGTTTCGCACTCTGGGAATCCGTAGTTGGTGTTTATACTCCAACTCGCACTCTGGGAGTTCAGAGTTGTTGTTTATACTCCGACTCGCACTCTGGGAGTTCGGAGTTGTTGTTTATACTCCGTTTCGCACTCTGGGAATTCGGAGTTGATGTTTATACTCCGTTTCGCACTATGGGAATTCAGAGTTGATGTTTATACTCCGACTCGCACTCTGGGAGTTCGGAGTTGTATCAGGATCATGGATGGTCAGGTCACATCCACCCTGAATTAACAAGTGAGGTCGTTAGATGGACGGGTCCACCCTCCTCGAACTTGGTTCAGACGCGTATGAAGTCGTTAGGCGGACGGATCCACCCTCTTCGTAGACGTATTTTTAATACTCCAGTTCGCACTCTGGGAACCGGGAGTTAAGTGAGGGATTGTCGTGTATCAATCCGTTTTTGACTTTGATGTGGTGACTTGTCCCCGAGCTCGGGTTTCGCTTAGCGAGTGACCGGTTGCATCACAGTCACTCTCTATTTGAATAAACTCCACCGTATGGTGAAATTTAGCTCTCCGTGCATAGTGATGATCATATGAAGCATTTCAAGTAACTCACAGCTCTGGCTCGAAGAGATTGCATTTTATTGTTCCTAAACTCGAGCTATGTAAGCAGCCAACCTTCGATCTCTTGCTTGATACTCTCCCCGTACTTGACACACAACTAATTGTGAATCATAGTAGATTTCCACTGCGATAATTCTCAAATCTCTAGCAAGTTTCAAGCCAGGTAAGAGGGCTTCATATTCAGCTTCATTATTAGTCGCATGAAAATCGAACTTCACAGCATAACATATGGATCGGCCTTCGGGAGTTTCAAGTACAACACCAGCGCCCGAACACCGGTCGTTTGATGCACCGTCGGTATAAAGCTTCCAGACGTATTCGGGGGATTTACTGGTTTCGGGCAAGTCCTCTGGAACGGTAAATTCAGCTATAAAATCGGCTAGGACTTGTCCTTGAATGGCCCATCTTGGAGTGTAAGTAATGTCAAACTGGCTCAGTTCGATGTTCCATTTGAGTAACCTACCAGACGTCTCAGGCCGCGAAAGGACCTGTCGTAACGGCTGGTCGGTGTAAACAATAATGGGATGTGCCTGGAAATAAGGTTGGAGCTTTCTTGACGCAATAAGCCAACTTTTCTAGCTTCGGATAATTCCTTTCGGCCTCAGTCAATCGCTTGCTGACGTAGTATACTGGCTTCTGTATCTTGTCCTCTTCTCGAATTAATGCAGCGCTGATAGCGTTTTCTAAAATCTCCAAATATACGAACAACTTCTCATGATCAATAGGCTTTGATAGTATAGGTGGTGTGGATAGATGTTGAACTAGTGCTTGAAAAGCACCCTCACACTCTGTGGTCCATTCAAAGTTTTGTTTCCCTTTTCGGATCAGATCAAAGAAAGGAATGCATTTGCCAGTGGACTTTGAAATGAACCTGCTCAATGCTGCTACTTTTCCATTGAGACTCTGGACTTGCTTTATGGTTTTCGGAGTTTCAAGATTTCTGATAGCCTAAATTTTTTCAGGATTAGCCTCGATCCCTCGAGCGTTGACGATGAACCCAAGGAATTTTCCGGATGCAACTCCAAAGTGACATTTTAGTGGATTTAGCTTTATTTTGTATTCTCGAAGTATGTTGAACATAGTTTCCAGGTCTTTAACATGGTTGGTGGAGAGTCGTGACTTCACAAGCATGTCATCTACATATACTTCCATTGTTTTCCCGATTTGATTGGCAAACATCCGATTGACCAATCGTTGATAAGTAGCCCCGGCATTCTTGAGTCTGAATGGCATAACTTTGTAACAGTAAAGTCCCAGATTGGTTACGAAGCTGATATGTTTTTGATCGGGTAAATGCATCTGTATCTGATTGTAGCCAGAATACGCGTCCATGAAGGATAAGAGTTCATGCCCAGCTGTCGAATTTACTAGCTGATCAATTCTGGGAAGCGGGAAACTGTCTTTGGGACATGCTTTATTCAGATCGGAATAATCGAAACACGTTCTCCACTTTCCGTTCGGCTTTCGGACGAGCACGGGATTCGACACCCATTCAGGATATAGCGCATCCCGAATGAACCTGTTTGCTTTAAGCTTTTCTACTTCTTCTTTAAGGGAGGCAGATCTCTCTGGATCCATACCACGCCTTTTCTGCTTGACCGGGACATGCCGCGGGTCAATATTCAAAGTGTGGCTCACGATGTCCGGCGAGATCCCACACATGTCGGAATGTGTCCAGGTGAATACGTCAAGATTCGCTCGTAGAAATTCAACCAATTCCTCTTGAGTTTGTTGGCTTAGCTGAGACCCAATCTTTATCATTTTTGAATCATCGTCATTGTTAATTGGAACATCAATCGTTAGTTCGGCCAAAGATGCTTGACTTTCTTTAGATTCTCCTTCGTCTTCAGTTTCTCTTGGGTCAAGATCCTTGAGGAATTGGCTGGGGTGCCCGGGCCTAGGCCAGGGCGTTAATTGTCAATTATCGGCAAAACGAACGCAGAGAGATTCCTCTACGCCTTTTCCTTTCTCCATTCGTTGCACCTCCCGCAGCTCAGCAACATAACAGGCTCTGGCAGCAGCCTGATCTCCTTGAATGATTTCCACTCCACGATCAGTGGGAAATTTTAAAGTCAAACACCACGGGGCAATGGTTGCCCTGAATTCAGCGAGGGCCGATCGGCCCAAGAAAGCATTGTAAGGGGAGTCTATGTCCAAAACAATGAACTGTAACATCCATACTCTCCGACGTTCTCCAACTCCCAACTCTACTGGCAGTTCCACCATTCCAGTGGGTATAGTTGCACTTCCGTTGAAACCGTGGATTCGGGGTTGACAAGGTTTCAAGTCCGTGGCTTCCATTCTCATTTGATCATAGGCTCTCTTAAACAAAATATTCACAGAGCTTCCACTGTCAACCAAGACCCACTTCATCCAAGCGGGACCTACTTGAGCTGAGATGACCAGTGGATCGATAGTGGGAGCTTCGACTTTATCAGCGTCTCTATTCCTGAACACGATGTCATCTGTCATCGTCTTCTGTTGCTTGGCCGGAGCCCCTTCATCAAAACTACTATAACATTCGAAGTCTGCATGCCTGATAGAGCTGGCATACGACTCCATTTCCTTCCAGCTCCGGTCTGCTGGATGAGGACCACCACTTATTGTATTAATAACCAACCTCCCGCCAGTTCGAGCGGGTTCCTCTTGCCTTTCTTGGTTTGGTGCATGATTCTGATTTGATGGGCCCGCACCACCTGATTGCGGCGCCCGCACATACTGATCCAACTTCCATTCATGTATCAGCTTTTCAATGAGGTCTTGTAAGTGACAACACTCATTGATGTTGTGGCCATAGCTTTCGTGGAATCTGCAAAACTTTCCGGTTTGGATTTGTCTTTCAGTTGGTGGTTTCGGGGCAGGTTTCTTGTATTGCATGGTATTGCAGGTCTACAAATATACATTTTCCAACGACGTGTTCAATGGAGTGTAATTATCGTACATGGAAGCTCTACGCCGTGGGCCACGATTCTGATCTCGCTTCTTGCCCTGATTTCCATTGTCCCTCTGCTGATTGTGTTTATTTTGTACGTTCAACTGAACTTTTCCAGAACTCGCTCCGGACTGTTTAACAGCGATGTTACTCTGGATTCCCTCGATGTTGGGCCCTGCGTCATCCTGCTTCCTAGACTGTTTCGCATCCTCCCTTCTCAAGAATTGGGCTGCCTTGGAATAGAAACGGTCCAATGACGCAGGTGGTTTTCCAGCTAACCAATTTCCGAACTCGGAATCAGCATCAATCCCCTTAGTCAATGCCATCAGGATAGAGTTATCATTGGGATTGCTTATTTCTGCACACGCAGCATGGAATCGCTCCAAGTAACGTCTAAGTGTTTCTCCGGGAGCTTGTGTAACACTAGACAGAGTGTTAACGTCTTTAGGCCTCGCCACGTGCATACGGAATTGTTCAACAAACTTGGTGGCCATCTGGTCAAAGCTAGAGATGGATCGTGGTGGCAAACGAGTAAACCACATGGTTGCAATGCCCCATAGAGAAATGGGGAAACTACGGCATTTTACTGCATCATCAGCTCTTGCAGCATTCATCAGCCATTCGTACTTTAGGATGTGTTGATTGGGATCAGAACTCCCCTCGTAGATTGGCAAAATCGGCATCCTGAAGCGCCGAGGTGGTTCAGCATATAATATATCATCGGTGAAAGGGGTATGACTCCAGGATATTCCCCAGACATCATTACCGAGACCCTGACTTTCACGGATCATTTGACGAATCATTGTTGGTATGTCCGGCATTCGGATACTTGGAGCATGTTGTGCCAAGGTGTGGTCGGGTTCCACAGCGCGAGTCTGGACCGGACGCGGTCGACGGTCCATGCCTCGCCTCCTTGGTTCAACATTTTCTAGGACATAAGGTTCTGGAGTCTTCTCTCGTTGGTTACATTGAGGATCAACTTGGTTTCTAGCATCAACCCCTTGTTCGGTAGTGGTGGTAGTAGCGATGTTGCCTATGACATGATAAGGAGCAGCACCTCCTCGGGATGAAGGTCCTGTATGATGACTATTGGATCGTCCAGTTCTGGGTTGTCCAAGATCCGAAGCAGGTTGATGCCCTGTGGCCTGGGTGTAGCTTACATCCAACCGTGGGCGTGTGGATCGGTGGTGACCATCAGATGAGGCTGAACTCTCTGTGGAAGAATAGGAACCTTGGTCTCTTTCGGATCTTCTGCGCCTTTGGCGATTTAGTTGGTTGGTAGTACGTGTACTTACCATAGTGAATTGATGAAAGTCGTTTCCTAGATCTGATGCAAATCTGAATAGAATGGAAGGGCTTCAAAGTTCTAGATCAGGATCTTCTTCTTGGATTTATGCAATCCGATATAGATAGGAGATCCAAAGAGCAGGAGAAAAATTGGTTTTTTCTCGGTGAAAGCACCAAAGTGTTTGTACCAAAATTGGGCACAACAATCTTCGGAAGTTTTTGAAGAGATAAAGTGAAGAAAGTAAATGTAAAAAGAGGATTATCTAACAAAAACTCCAAATTTCAGATATGAAAGCAATTAAAATGCAAGGAGACACAAGAATTTAGAGTGGTTCGACGTATCGCCTACGTCCACTATGAAGTTGTTAGCTTTATTGATCTTTCTTTGAAGATTACAAGTGAATTAAGTAAGTTACAGCAGAGGATAATGATGTGCAGCAGTAAATCTCGTTGCTAGCAGCAGCAATGGAGTTCAGATCTGGATCCGGCGGAGTCTGGGCATTGGAGAGCTCGAAGGAGAAGCAGAACCCCTTTTCTGTTGGATTTGGGGGTCTATTTATAGGTGTAGGAGGCTGGTATTTCGCTCAGATCTCGGGAGACCCTCTCTGGCACGTGACCAGGCCCGCGCGCCCAAGCCCGTGAAGTTTTGGTCCGATCCGTGATCGATATGAACAGATTTCGTATCGATCAAGATTTCATCCAATGGAGTCGAAATTTGGCGTGGACATTCTTTAGCATGCATGTAGTCTTCTGTGAAAATTTCATAGCATTTGGACTTGTAGATTAGAAGATATGATCGATACGAAACGGGATTCTCGGTTGGCTGTTTCGTTCGACTCCCTCTGTTCGACTCGGTCCTGTTCGACTCTGTCACTTCGAGTCGATGGCGGCATGTGTTGGCAGGTTGACGTGGCGTGCGTCTTTCACATCGATCTGCAGCGTACCTAGTTCGAATTGATGAAGACAGTCTAATTCGAATCGGTTGATGTTGACTCGTTCGCATCAATGGGAGGCGTGCGTTTCATATCGATTGGTGATCGATCGATACGAATAGAACCTGTAAGACTAAGTGATGCGAAGCAGGTGCAAGTGTTCGTTGCCGATGGATACGAAGTAGGCATTGGTCGATCGAGTCGAACTGTTGCTTCCTAATGGATATGAATTTGGTCGAGTCGAACAATGGTTCTGTGATGGAGTCGAAGTGGAGCGAGTCGAGGTGGAGCGAGTCGAACAGTGGTTCTCTGATGGACGCAAAGTGGAGCGAGTCAAAGTGGAGCGAGTCGAAGTAGGCACTCCTGATGGATTCGAACTGAGCGAGTCGAACGCGAGGCTGTTTTTATTCAATTTTGCATTGGTCGTAACTTGAGCATACGAACTCGGATTGACTTGAGATTTGGAACGTTGGCTCTCATAGCTTCGCTTATCGTGTCAAACCAGTTTTAGCTCGATCCGGACTCGGACAAAATTCATCGAATTCCCTAGTGAGCCTGTGTATAACTGATTCTCTTAGACGAACTGCCTTTGGTTTTTAGTCAAGTTCTTGGTGTCACGGCCTTGCCAAGAGGCGGGATAACAATATATATATATATATATATAACATGGCAAAATAAATTAGAATAAAGCTAAGAATATATTTTCCTTGTATAAGTATGATTTAAAAGGTTAAATCATTTTGAAAAGGTTTTCAAAGAAAAAGATGAAGAGTAGTTAACCCTAAGAAAATGATTTGGACAGATAGTCTATTTTGTTTCGGATAGTTAGTCCAATTTGCAGATAGTTAGTCCAATTTACGGGCAGTTAGTCCAGTTTGCGGTCAGTCAGCCTAGTTTTCAGATAGATAGTCCATTTATTACTTGTGGACAGATAGTTCATTAGTTACCAGTTTTAGCATAACAAATCATGCTATTACTTTTATTATAATCAGTTTGATTATCTAGTTTGGTTGTGGAAAGGATTTGCAAAATATATGTTTTGAAAAGGATATTAGTGAGGGGAAACCTGTTCCGCTAAGCGGCATGGTCTCACTTAATATCATTAAACCGAGATGTAACAGGATTATTCACACCAGGCTTTATGTCTGACTCGTAGTTTTTGTTTTCCTTAAACTCTCGGGTGCTCAAAATTGATTTGAGTAGGCTATAGGTTGAGGTTTTCAGGTTTTTGTATTTTGGCAAATAAAGCTTTCGGAGACGAGCAGGTGGCTGGCGATAGCTAATTAGGAGTTACGTTTTATTCTGTTTATTTTCCGCTGTGTATATTAAGTCGGTATGACTATATTTCTCTGATCAACCAAGAGGGCATCTTCATATGTTGCTCTTGGCGTATTATTGTAAATTATATTTGATCTTTACCTAGGAAACGGTTATGGGATTATGTAAAATGGATATGAACTATTTTTTTGAAATGTAATCAACAAAATGTTGTTTTGAAATCTGTGATTTGTTCATATTCATGTGCTTCTGATATTACGGATACTATTAGCCTTACCTTATTTTGTCATCGAAAGTTAATACTATAGGTGATGGTAGCATCTGTAGCGCTTAGCTTTTGGCCTCCAGATATAGGATGTTACAGCGACCCTACACTAGTCCTATCTGGTTTTCTAATCTTTGAGTCAATTCGTCCTATCATGATTTATCTAAAGGTGATAAGAACAATAATTCTAGTAAAATTCTAGTCTAAATATCCTTTTTATTTCCTTGAAAACATAAATATTTGCAAATGATTTAACCTTTAAAGTCATTCTTAAAACAAGGAAAATTAAAGCACTTACTTTATTTAAATCATATAAGCCAAGATTTATGCTTTTGTAAAATGATATTGATGAAATTCGATATCACTTAGAGGTTATCATACCTCAAAACTATAAGCTACAAAGCCAAATTTAATATAACCATTATATTGGTGAAACTCGGTGTCAATGTCGCTAAAGGGCTATCACATCCCTCAAGTTAAATCCTTTGATTTAAAAATATAAGACCATAGGGCCAAAACTATAAAACAATGTATATTGAAGAAATGCGACATGGATATTGCTGGCATGGGTCGTCGCCTCTCTGCATTATCAAACTAGGTTAAAGTCTTTGATTATAAAATATAAGTCTATATAGTCGATAATAACTATGATGCGTCATATAGTATCGAGTTTCATAAGTTTGCATAGTATAAAGTTGGTAACTTTAAATAGGTGATCAGCTATATTTAGAATAGTCGGCATAATTACCGTTTAATATCAATGTTGAAAATGATAGTATAAATGCGGTGTCACTGCCTTATATTAATAAAGAAGATAGGCGGCGTCGTTATCACTATAGATATCAATGACGATATGGATAAGAGCAATGTTACTATAATAATGGTGGGAATAGGTAACTGATGGGATAGCTGCCCTATGGAGTTGGCGGCAATATTTAAAACATGCGGCAATGCTTACGTTCGAAGTTGATGACGTCGACCTTGATGCTATGATTCATACTTCAACCAAGGCCAATCCATTTCATACCAACCAAAGTTGATATCCTATGCATCGCCAATGATTGAAGTCGAAGACCATAGATGCAGCATGATCTGTGCAGTTAAAGCACTTGGCGGATTCAATGCGGTGGAGGTGCAAAAAGTCATAGCGGGGATGCAGCGAGGATACAACGGGATATAGCGGATGACTCTAAAATAACATATAAAACTCATATTTAATGTTTTTACAAATATATAAATGGTAATTCAATGAAAAATTAACATTCAATTGAATTATAATTAATACATAAATGATTTTAAATAAAAACATGTGCGAATATACTGTAAATAAACGTAAAACTGTTATATATAGCATAATTGAATTTAGTACAATATTAGAGTATTTTTATTTCTGAAAATATATTAAAAATTCAATTAAATAAATTAATTCATAATTTTTATAATGTATAAATGTCTTTTTTAAATTCATTTTTTTAAAGAAGATATAGCGGAAACAACGGAATATAGCGGGAATAACGGGATATAGCGGAAATAGCGGGGCTTAAAGCGGAAAGGCTATATTCGGGGCTATATGGAAAAATCGTAGCGGTAGAAGTCCGCTATGGGATATAGCAGGGTTATAGCGGGGTAATAACGGGGCATTAACTGCACAGAGCATGATGGAAGGCGGTGTTATTGACTTCAGCGCGGCATACTTGTAGCAATCTCAAAAACTGCTAATTTGCTATTAAAAGTAAATTCTTTTCACCAACTCCTATAGTTTGTCAAAATCTCATTGAATAGTAATTTTATTTATCAAATACTTTTCTAAAATCTATTATAAACTAAAATATCATTCCCAAAACATTTGCGAACCTATTATTATATATTAATATTCTAATAATTATTAAGCTTTTCTAGCTCAATAAATTCATAATAAATTATAAAAGAATAGGAAAAACCCCTAAAAATCACAATAATTCATATTTTATATACTCTTAAACATATAAAAATTTAGGGACCAAAAACATCAATTAATTATTTTGAGTAATTAAAATCTGAAATAAACCTTTTTCTTAAGAAAATCATAAAATATTTATACTTAATCAGAAAATTATGAAATTAAAAACCCACTTCTAAAATAATTTTTCTAACATCATATCAAAATTCAAGCTGTTTGGGTGTTATATGATGGGTTTTCCCACTTAAACCTTTTACTAATTCCATAAAATTAATTCTAGTAATTCATCAATAAACACATAATCATCCAAACATTCAAACATGGCATAATATCAATCATATAAATTGGGTTTAAGCATAAAAGAAAGAATAAGCAAATAAACATGAGATGGTTATCATTATTCACCTTCATTGGTTACAAGAACTTGAGATTTGAATGTTGATTTGATTCCTCTTCCGAAGGTAATGAACAAAACAATAGTATGACCGTTTGTGCTTCATCTTTAATATCTACATCCACTGCCTTCAACTTCATCCACTACAAGAAAACTGCGGTTTACCTACGCCAATATGGCGTAGGCGGGGCATAGGTAAATACAGCAACTACGTAACCCCTACGCCAATTCTGGCGTGGGTAAAACCTGCGTTGGTAATAAAATACCTACACCTTACCTACGCCATCCGTGGGGTTATTTCCTACGCCTTCCTTACGCCATGATTTTTCTACACCATCCCCACGCCATGTTGTTCCTATGGTTTTGTTATGACATTTTTACTTCTTTAGCTACCCACGTCTTTCCTACGTCATTCGTTTACCTAGGTCTTCCCTACGCCCAATTTTCTTACGCTTTCCCTATGTCATTCTTACATATTACATTTCCTACATCTTTTCTACGCCATTCATTTATCCACGGTTTACCTACGCTTGTGTTTTTAATGTTTTTCCTACGCCATGCACACGACTTTTTGCTGCATCAATATTCCATTTACCTACGCCTTCTCTACGCCTTTTCTGAAGCAATTTTGATATATTACTATTGTATTTCATTTCACCACATTAAATAGAAACTAAAATCAACTTATTTCGTATATATACACATTCCAACAAAAAGATTAACATCAAACCTGTAACGTTTCGAGATTTTCGACTTCCGAAAATCGACATTAATACGTCCACTGTATCAACTGTCGAGCAATCGAATGCCGGAAAACCGAATTGTTATGGAGAAAAAGAAGAGGTAGAAGAAGACAGAAGAAAAAGAAAGAAGAAACAACAGAAACAATAACAGAATCTCACATTCGCAGCGGAACAATATATAATAGATGAATGAATAATCTTTAAATCAAAGAACTATATCATTTTATACATTACATCATCAGAGTTTACAGCAACAATATACAACACAACTGGACAGTTATATAAACTGGTCCTCATACAGAATACACAGCGGAAAAAAAATATCATATGCAAATGATACATCTCGCCATCCAGCTCGTCACTGAGCTCCACAGCATCTCCTGAATCTAGAATGACCTGATAACCTGACTCTAGACTGCCCGTGTGGAAATTGGTGGGCACCCAGAGTTTAGGAAGGAAACAATAAACTCCAACTCAGTCATGGTGACTGGTGTGAGAACTTAAAACATTTATTATCTTTAAAACAACAACAACAAAGGAAGTGGAAAATATCCGCAATGCTTTTGGAAAATGAAACTACCATAAGACCTCCCGCCACACACACAATGCAAACGCAGAATTGGAGGAGATTTCTTCATATGATAGTCAAACATGCTTACTACGCAAATCATTGGATTATTTTTATTATTAGTGCATAGTGCATAAAACATTTCGAAAGTATAATATTAATCTTAGCCAACATACGACCAGTATCGTATGCCTACTATAGCTACCATCTAAACAGTGGGGCGCCACCATAAGTAAATGGCAGGTTCTACAACTAATACCGTACAAGGTTCGTATTGGAAGATGGATTTCCAACAAATGGTCAGGCTAAGGAACTTCCTACTGCCACATGGGATCGCCTCTAGATGGACATCCCGAGAAACCAACCTGGCTCTTTGCCAACACAAGGCCGGGTTACCTCTGGGTATAGGTAACTACTACACGAATATGCCATTCCCCGGTCCTTTAGGACCTTTATCCGAGCGCTTGGTAACCAACATCACACATAATAAATAAAGTGTGTCCACATGAGTAAGTATCTGGGCTCCATACCATGATACCACCCTTTTCCAGAAGGAAATGACATACCCTAAAGGGCGCGACCCTCATAACCTTGCCGCATCATTCCTATTTCGACCATTTCCGGGTTGTGAGGTCCGACGAAGTCTCGTCCACAAAGCTACGCTTTTTCACAAAGCCACGGTTTGATCACAAATGATCAATAAATGATCATCACACATCAACACACAACATGCCACATTACCAAATTGGGAGTATATCACTGATAAATTTCAACTACATAACCTCTGAGCTCGTACGTCTCAGAGAAGGGTGTTAAGCTAAGAGAATAAATTCTCCACCACCAACAGAAATGTATTTGAAAGAAATCAGCTTTATATCTTAAAATGTAATGTCAGACATGTAACCATACAAGTCTATTCCGGGTTCGAACAGAACCGAAGGAACTTCCAAAGAAGCCCTTGCAATCCGAGTATTCACAATCCCGATAAAACTTCCCATCACAAAGGAAATCTCAATACCGTAGCTAACGGTGCAGAGACAATCGATAGGTCATCCTATCGTTTTCACAAATACCCGGTCTTCACCACCGGTCTTCAATACGATCCATATCGTCGTATCACTAATTCGGAATGGGTTATATGACACAATGGTCTTTTCCCGGCTAACCCGAATAGTGAGCACAATATTTAAAACATATGGATATAGGGATTTAAATTAAGTCACAACTTATTACCCAAATCCTTTCCTTTAAATGGTTTAAACAAATTACCATTTTAAATCTTTAAAACAAAAGGATTTACTTCACAAAGTTTACCCAGTTTCACAAAGATTCATTCATAGATTCCCAAATCAATTTCCATTTAGATTGGATTAACCCATTAAATCTTTAAGTTAAGATTTAATTTATAGCTTTCAAACTATTCACAATTCAAGTCTTTTATAATAGAGATACACCTTTTGAAATACTCTTTGATTTCAAAATAAAGTTTAAATCATCTTCAAAAGGTTAATTCATAGTTTTCCAAAACTATTTACAATTTCATTTCAACTTGAATTGTTTCGATACAAATTGGAAATCTTTTCACTTTTTAAAAGCTATTATTATTTGAAAACGGATAGTTTTCATTTTTGGGAAAAACGGTTACAATTACATAGGTTAAAGCCATCCAAGTATAAAACTTGAATTTAAATTTAAATTTCCAAAACCATATTTTAAATGGTTAAAAACCCATATAAAAACCTTTTATAACTTGCAAAAAAAATCTTTTAAACCAGAATTCCCAATTATTGAATTCAATTCAAATATTGAATTCAAAATTTAAATCAAATTATTTAAATTCAAATTTTATTAAGTTATTTAAAATAACTTTTATTTCTGAAACTCATTTTCAAAAAATTTCAATTCCAATTCCAAAATTATTTTTGGATTCAAAAATTCAATTTTACAAAATTGATAAAAATCTGTGACTTAACCGATTTCCACGTGAAATCCACATTTGTGTTGGTATTGTGTAGTCCATGGGTTTAACACAATGGCGCAACAATATTCAACCATCACAGATCAAATATAGCAATATAATTGATAAGCGGTATAAACCATAACGCTTATCTTTCATTCATAGATCATAGATATATAAATATCATAGATAAACAATTCACAGATCACAACACAAATCAGGCTATATCATAAAGCATCACACATCAAAGACTTCAAACAATTCAACATCCAATAAAATCCAAACATCCATACGTAGGATTAATTAAATTATCTGATTAATGTAAATCAGATAAATTTCTATAAATAAATTTGGCTAGTTATGGTAAATTAATAATCAATTAATTTCAAATTGATTTTCAAATTTATTTCAAAACACCAAATCAAATTTCCAAACATTTCCAAAAGATTTCCTTTTTAAAATAAATTTCTTTATCTCTTCAAATCTATTTAAAAATACAAATTTTAAATAAATTCTTCAATTTATAAATAATATTTTCGAAATCCATTTATTAAGCTCTTTTTCCAAAATTTGAAATTTAATTCAATACAGTTCAAAAATAAGACTTTTATCTTTTTAAAACTCTTTTAATTTCTCCAATTATCAAAAATAAATTTTTCGATAAATTTTCAATTTATATTTTCAAAAATCCAATTTTACTTATTTCTGGTATCCATCGATACCAAAAATATATTCGGCTAAACTATAGCCGTCAACAATTTCAATCACAGTATAATCACACGGCGATTATAAATAAATCAACACACAACATTGAAATAAATTCAAACGTTTGAGGAATCCAGTTGGTTCCCTCCAACCTGTTTCCCCGCATCCACAGATGTTAGCACAATACCAATTCCACTTCAAGGTGGAATATCGCGCTATATGGGATTTATAAATATTATCCGCTATTATGTGGCGCAATAGTGTCTCAGCCGCTATATAATGCGGGAAATCAACTCCAAGTACATATATAATACCAATTCCACTTCAATGTGGAATTATCGCAGTATATGTTTTTAATAAATAACCTCCGCTTAATATACGGCGTATAGGGTCTATTTCAACACAATAAATAGCAACCATCATTCAATTCACACAATCAACACTATCAACAAATTTTAAATCTAACTATTTAAATTTTAAGTCGAAAACAAAATTCGATTGAGTGAGAAGTTCTCACCTTTGCTTTCAATAACGGTTGCAGCGTTTTATTTCGGATAAAATTAAACAGACGTTTAATTTTACTCAAAATTTTCACTGACTCCAATCGACTCCAAACCAGCTCCATCACGAAGAGCTCGTCGAAACGATTCCAATGCAAAAAGTTTCGTCAATTTTCGACCTCGTATGAACAAGTTACAATATTTTAAAGTTTACACGATTTAAATTATAATTTTATTTATAAATTCTTTAATTATTTTTAACCTTCATCATCACAGCCGTTGATTTCAAGCCCTTGCAATCCAGGCCGCACTTGTTATTTCTTCTCCAATGCGTTTGCTCCCAGGTGAATACGAACGTGACTAAACCCATGCCGCCGCCTTCTAGGGTTCCAAAACGCAACCACCTCGTTCATCTTTTCGTCGATCAGGGAGTGCCATTCGAACGCCCCACTCAAGAGCCATCAACGCCATGAACCCGGTTGAGCTCGGCCCTATATTGGCCTCAAAAAACGTGGACGAACGATGCGCCTTCAAACTCAAATTGTCGACGATCCATTTCTCGAATCACGATCATGACCGTTGAGATCGAAGATCTCACGTAGCTCTACAACTTTCATTTAGGAAGTTTGTCGAATTAATGTGTAGATTTGACAAAAATTGGAGGAGAAGGAGATGCAATTTCGGCCATTAAAATAGAGGTGGCGGCTGAAGCTTTTAGGGTTAGGGTTTGGTGTAAAATTGTGAATATGGAGGCCTTTTATAGAAAATTTCACAAATCACTATTCATCGAAAATTTTCCGAACTCCAAATCAAGCGTGCCGGCTGGCGTTTCTAAGGTTTTACCCGTGTTCCGAACACAATGGAACATGTTTCGGGAGTTAATTCGATCGTATGTGAGAGTTACGGAAATAAACGATCAAATTTAAATCAAATCGATTTAAACCGATTTCGATGCGTTTTGGCTTGCCTCGGACAAACGGTAAATCCGATTGACACGAAATTTGAAATCATACAATAATATCGCATTACGGATCCGATGAAACTAGTTTCATCAAAATCCAAGAATGTTTGAAAAATGGTCATTTTTACTCACCAATTAAATATTAAAATATTCAATTTTCACAATTTAACTTTTAATTCAATTTTAAAAGTTCTATAACATCATTCTAACTCCAATATGATTTAATATAACTTTATAAATCATTTTTAATCACATTTAATTCAAATTTCAATTATTTACCCAATTTCAAGTATTAAATTAATAATTTAATCGCCCAATTAAATCACTATATCGAAATTAAATTAATTCGACTTCCAAATCTTACTTATTAATATTTAAAATCAATTAAATATTTGAATTTCAAATGACAGAAATTCTGGGTCGTTACAAACTTCCCCCCTTAAAAGAATTTCGTCCTCGAAATTGCAAAGTAAGAAAAATGCCCCAGATTCATTAACTTTTCAAACAATTCGCTTAGTGAAAATTTTATATTCACCTTTTCCAGGACCTTTAACTTCAACCAAAACAATGGTTTCCATTTTCTAGTTCAATTCCGACTCTTTCATTTCAATTTAGAAATTGACTTCCCATTAACAAAAATTTTCCAAAATTCCCGAAAATTTTCTAACGCCTTAAATTTTTAGAAAAATTCGCAAGCGTCTCCTTTACGCGGTTCAATCGTAGTAGGATCACAATAGACATAAATATATATACATCGACCCACACGGTCTGAAAAGCAAAAAAACAGTTCATATTTCCTATTTTTATTGCGTAGGCGTACCATTTTAGCATTTTTAAGCAAAGCAGTTATTAATTTAGCGTTTTAGCGCAACCCAACCAACCGAACGGCAGCCACGGCACCTGTACTTACTCAATATAAACACGAAAGTGACATATATACAAAGTTATTAACAATTTTACTCTTTTAAACAACTACAATATATGCATATTAAAAGAAATACATACGAAACAAGGTTTATAAGCAACTTATATAATTTCAATATTACTTGTAATTGTTTACAACCAATTCATATACAACGACATTCAATTATTCATTTTCAATTAGTTTACATTCACTAATTTAAATTCAAATTGATTCACTTCCAACTTAAATCCAATTACATAGCTTTCAATTTCATTTATTCAATTTCATTAACACTTAATGAATTATACTATATACAATCAACCAACAATCATATAACAACCAATGTCATTCAACACAATCAAATTAATTTAATTTACTTTCAATTTGGTTCAACACTTTTAATTCCAATTGGTTTAACATTAAATTGGCTTTCATTCAATTATTCAATTTCCAACTACATTAGCTTTATGAATTAACACTTACATCCATTATTCCATACCAACTTATTCACATTCGATTGATTAACATTCAATTCATTTGTTAATTCAATTGCTAATTCATTTTACAAATAAAGTTGAATTTCATTTATATAACTTAAGTTCACATCCATTTAATTAACTTCATGATTTTACTTCGATATCAAAATCAAATTCATTTAACATCACTTAAGTTATATACCAATTAAACATCATTTGTTTAACTTACTTAAATTTCCACTTATAAGTCCAATTCAGATTCCAATTTAAAGTAAATTCTATTTAACTTTTACCAAAGTCAAATTTCATTAATTATTCAAATTCATTTCTCATTTTGCTTAACAAAATTGTTTTAACCACTTTAACGATTGGTTTCATTTTCATCTTTTCTCATTCTATAAGTTATACAACATATTATTCAACTTCCAAACCATATTATAAGTATAAAACTCATTTTTACTTATATTTATCAATTTCAATTTGGATTTTTTTTAAATTAAATTTGTTTATCACAACAAAACTTAAATTTCCAATTTATTATGGTAGCAAATCAATCACACAGAAACTCGAAAATGATACTGATGATGCTGCAGTCATCACCCTTATTATTTCCCAGCAACAGTAGTGAATTCAGTGCTTAAATTCTTTCAAAAATTTTCCTTTTAATTTATAAATCATATTTACAAATCCTTTTCTCATATAATTTCACTATTTAACTTTACTTATACAAGATTATTTCACAATTGCAAATCATATTAATTATAATTCTATACTTATACAATTGTTGCTTTTATGTAATTTATTCTTTTACAATTGTTGTTTTTATTTGGATTATTCAAACAACTTTCATTAATTTATATATATTTTAACATTTTCAACAACCAAACAATCAATTTCATACACTTTAATAATTTCTGAAAAATTATTTCCTTTATATACAAAATATAACCGAGGTAAAATTATTTCATTTACACAATTTAAAATGATACTATGTCGACTTGTCTCGTTTAAGTGTTTAGAAACCCCTATCGATAATATGGCGTCCCACATACCAACAAGAATTCACAAACAGCTCAACGGATAAGCAAACACAATATAAAACAATTTCATATTCACTAACAAATACACACTCGTATCTATTATTACACTCAACTCATTCTAGAGTACTACTGACTCTATCTCTAATGAGTAATTCCCAAACAGAAACAATGTTAATGCTTAACCATATGCTCTGATACCAAATGTAACGTTTCATGATTTTCGACTTCCGAAAATCGACATTAATACGTCCACTGTATCAACTGCCGAGCAATCGAATGCTGGAAAACCTAATTGTTATGGAGAAAAAGAAGAGGTAGAAGAAGACAGCAGAAAAAGAAAGAAGAAACAACAGAAACAATAACAGAATCTCACATTCGCAGCGGAACAATATATAATAGATGAATGAATAATCTTTAAATCAAAGAACTATATCATTTTATACATTACATCATCAGAGTTTACAGCAACAATATACAACACAACTGGACAGTTATATAAACTGGTTCTCATACAGAATACACAGCGGAAAAAAAATATCATATGCAAGTGATACATCTCGCAATCCAGCTCGCCACTGAGCTCCACAGCATCTCCTGAATCCAGAATGACCTGATAACCTGACTCTAGACTGCCCGTGTGGAAATTGGTGGGCACCCGGAGTTTAGGAAGGAAACAATAAACTCCAGGGCACTCATGGTGACTGGTGTGAGAACTTAAAACATTTACTATCTTTAAAACAACAACAACAAAGGAAGTGGAAAATATCCGCAATGCTTTTGGAAAATGAAACTACCATAAGACCTCCCGCCACACACACAATGCAAACGCAGAATTGGAGAAGATTTATTCTTATGATAGTCAAACATGCTTACTGTGCAAATCATTGGATTATTATTATTATTAGTGCATAGTGCAGAAAACATTTTGAAAGTATAATATTAATCTTAGCCAACATACGACCAGTATCGTATGCCTACTATAGCTACCATCTAAACAGTGGGGCGCCACCATAAGTAAATGGCAGATTCTACAATTAATACCGTACAAGGTTCGTATTGGAAGATGGATTTACAAAAAATGGTCAGGCTAAGGAACTTCCTACTGCCACATGGGATCTCCTTTGGATGGACATCCCGAGAAACCAACCTGGCTCTCTGCCAACACAAGGCCGGGTTACCTCTGGGTATAGGTAACTACTACACGAATATGCCATTCCCCGGTCCTTTGGGACCTTTATCCGAGCGCTCGGTAACCAACATCACACATAATAAATAAAGTGTGTCCACATGAGTAAGTATCTGGGCTCCATACCATGATACCACCCTTTTCCAGAAGGAAATGACATAGCCTAAACGGCACGACCCTCATAACCTTGCCGCATCATTCCTGTTTCGACCATTTCCGGGTTGTGAGGTCCGCCGAAGTCTCGTCCACAAAACTACGCTTTTTCACAAAGCCATGCTTTGATCACAAATGATCAATAAATGATCATCACACAGCAACACTCAGCATGCCACATTACCAAATTGGGAGTATATCACTGATAAATTTCAACTACATAACCTCTGAGTTCGTACGTCTCAGAGAAGGGTGTTAAGCTAAGAGAATAAATTCTCCGCCTCCAACAGAAATGTATTTGAAAGAAATCAGCTTTATATCTCAAAATGTAATGTCAGACATGTAACCATACAAGTCTGTTCCGGGTTCGAACAGAACCGAAGGCACTTCCAAAGAAGCCCTTGCAATCCGGGTATTCACAATCCCGATAAAACTTCCCATCACAAAGGAAATCTCAATACCGTAGCTGACGGTGCAGAGACAATCGATAGGTCATCTTATCGTTTTCACAAATACCCGGTCTTCACCACCGGTCTTCAATACGATCCATATCGTCGTATCACTAATTCGGAATGGGTTATATGACACAATGGTCTTTTCCCGGCTAACCCGAATAGTGAGCACAATATTTAAAACATATGGATATAGGGATTTAAATTAAGTCACAACTTATTACCCAAATCCTTTCCTTTAAATGGTTTAAACAAATTACCATTTTAAATCTTTAAAACAAAAGGATTTACTTCACAAAGTTTACCCAGTTTCACAAAGATTCATTCACAGATTCTCAAATCAATTTCCATTTAAATTTGATTAACCCATTAAATCTTTAAGTTAAGATTTAATGTATAGCTTTCAAACTATTCACAATTCAAGTCTTTTATAATATAAAAGATACACCTTTTGAAATACTCTTTGATTTCAAAATAAAGTTTAAATCATCTTCAAAAGGTTAATTCATAGTTTTCCAAAACTATTTACAATTTCATTTCAACTTGAATTGTTTCGATACAAATTGGAAATCTTTTCACTTTATAAAAGCTATTATTATTTGAAAACAGATAGTTTTCATTTTTGGGAAAAACGGTTACAATTACACAGGTTAAAGCCATCCAAGTATAAAACTTGAATTTAAATTTAAATTTCCAAAACCATATTTTAAATGGTTAAAAACCCATATAAACACCTTTTATAACTTGCAAAAAAAATCTTTTAAACCAGAATTCCCAATTATTGAATTCAAAATTTAAATCAAATGATTTAAATTCAAATTTTATTAAGTTATTTAAAATAACTTTTATTTCTGAAACTCATTTTCAAAAACTTTCAATTCCAATTCCAAAACTATTTTTGGATTCAAAAATTCAATTTTACAAAATTGATAAAAATCTGTGACTTTACCGATTTCCACGTGAAATCCACATTTGTGTGTGTATTGTGTAGTCCACGGGTTTAACACAATGGCACAACAATATTCAACCATTACAGATCAAATATAGCAATATAATTGATAAGCGGTACAAACCATAACGCTTATCTTTCATTCACAGATCACAGATATATAAATATCACAGATAAACAATTCACAGATCACAACACAAATCAGGCTATATCACAAAGCGTCACACATCAAAGACGTCAAACAATTCAACATCCATTAAAATCCAAACATCCATACGTAGGATTAATTAAATTATCTGATTAATGTAAATCAGATAAATTTCTATAAATAAATTTGACTAGTTATGGTAAATTAATAATCAATTAATTTCAAAATTGATTTTCAAATTTATTTCAAAACACCAAATCAAATTTCCAAACATTTCCAAAAGATTTTCTTTTTAAAATAAATTTCTTTATCTCTTCAAACCTATTTAAAAATACAAATTTTAAATAAATTCTTCAATTTATAAATAATATTTTCGAAATCCATTTATTAAGCTCTTTTTCCCAAATTTGAAATTTAATTCAATACAGTTCAAAAATAAGACTTTTATCTTTTTAAAACTCTTTTAATTTCTCCAATTATCAAAAATAAATTTTTCGATAAATTTTCAACTTATATTTTCAAAAATCCAATTTTACTTATTTCTGGTATCCATCGATACCAAAAATATATTCGGCTAAATTATAGCCGTCAACAATTTCAATCACAATATAATCACACGGTGATTATAAATAAATCAACACACAACATTGAAATAAATTCAAACGTTTGAGGAATCCAGTTGGATCCCTCCAACCTGTTTCCCTGCATCCACAGATGTTAGCACAATACCAATTCCACTTCAAGGTGGAATATCGCGGTATATGGGATTTATAAATATTATCTGCTATTATGCGTCGCAATAGGGTCTCATCCGCTATATAATGCGGGAAATCAACTCCAAGTACATATATAATACCAATTCCACTTCAATGTGGAATTATCGTGGTATATGTTTTTAATAAATAACCTCCGCTTAATATACGGCGTATAGGGTCTATTTCAACACAATAAATAGCAACCATCATTCAATTCACACAATCAACACTATCAACAAATTTTAAATCTAACTATTTAAATTTTAAGTCGAAAACAAAATTCGATTGAGTGAGAAGTTCTCACCTTTGCTTTCAATAACGGTTGCAGCGTTTTATTTCGGATAAAATTAAACAGACGTTTAATTTTACTCAAAATTTTCACTGACTCTAATCGACTCCAAACCAGCTCCATCGCGAAGAGCTCGTCGAAACGATACCAACGCAAAAAGTTTCGTCAATTTTCGACCTCGTATGAACAAGTTACAATATTTTAAAGTTTACACGATTTAAATTATAATTTTATTTACAAATTCTTTTTTTATTTTTAACCTTCATCATCACAGCCGTTGATTTCAAGCCCTTGCAATCCAGGCCGCACTTGTTGTTTCTTCTCCAACGCGTTTGCTCCCAGGTGAATACGAACGTGACTAAACCCATGTCGCCGCCTTCTAGGGTTCCAAAACGCAACCACCTCGTTCATCTTTTCGTCGATCAGGGAATGCCATTCGAACGCCCCACTCAAGAGCCATCAACGCCATGAACCCGGTCGAGCTCGGCCCTATATTGGCCTCGAAAAACGTGGACGAACGACGCGCCTTCAAACTCAAATTGCCGACGATCCATTTCTCGAATCACGATCATGACCGTTGAGATCGAAGATCTCACGTTGCTCTACAACTTTCATTTTGAAAGTTTGTCGAATTAATGTGTAGATTTGACGAAAATTGGAGGACAAGGAGATGCAATTTCGGCCATTAAAATAGAGGTGGCGGCTGAAGCTTTTAGGGTTAGGGTTTGGTGTAAAATTGTGAATATGGAGGTCTTTTATAGAAAATTTCACAAATCACTATTCATCGAAAATTTTCCGAACTCCAAATTGAGCGTGCCGGCTGACGTTTCTAAGGTTTTACCCGCGTTCCGAACACAATGGAACGTGTTTTGGGAGCTAATTCGATCATATGTGAGAGTTACGGAAATAAATGATCAAATTTAAATCCAATCGATTTAAACCGATTTCGATGGTTTTGGCTTGCCCCGGACAAACGGTA
Source organism: Allium fistulosum (assembly GCA_030737815.1). Lineage (NCBI taxonomy): Eukaryota > Viridiplantae > Streptophyta > Magnoliopsida > Asparagales > Amaryllidaceae > Allium > Allium fistulosum. Next base: position 366,109,258 of record CM060902.1, on the reverse strand, counting down.
AATCCGATTGACACGAAATTTGAAATCATACAATAATATCACATTATGGATCCGATGAAACTGGTTTTTTCGAAATCCGAGACTGTTTGAAAAATGGTCATTTTTACTCACCAATTAAATATTAAAATATTCAATTTTCACAATTTAACTTTTAATTCAATTTTAAAAGTTCTATAACATCATTCTAACTCCAATATGATTTAATATAACTTTATAAATCATTTTTAATCACATTTAATTCAGATTTCAATTATTTACCCAATTTCAAGTATTAAATTAATAATTTAATCGCCCAATTAAATCACTATATCGAAATTAAATTAATTCGACTTCCAAATCTTACTTATTAATATTTAAAATCAATTAAATATCTGAATTTCAAATGACAGAAATTCTGGGTCGTTACAAAACCATTCATCTTTAATTCAAAAAACAAATATCTCATTCATATTACAAAGTCAAGCAATATTAATCACGTTCCTATATGTCAAAATAATACGATAATATATTCATGATACATGACATCATACAGATACCATTAAGAAAGTTTTCAATACCCTCACCCCTCACGATGATCATTCGGCTCTCCATCAAATCGTCGTCGAATCATCTCGGTGAGTTGTTCATACTACATCTTTAGCATTTGAATCTCCCATTCTTGACGCTCCACCTTTTCCTCTAGTTTGGCTCTAGTCTGTGCTTCTCCCTTACTGATGCTATAAGTGGCGTCTTTGTATTTCTGCATTTTATCAAATATTGCATCAATTTCTACATTTTAAACTAATTAAAATAATGTTATGTTGAAAGTTTAAATATTTACTCCAAGGATATTGCCATAATATGGCCTACGATCCTTTCTTTTAGCTATAGCACTGATAAGCAAGTCGAATACTTCTTCCTCGACTTCATATGAAATTTATGTGCATTGACTTTTCATTTCTTCGATTCTAGCTTGATATTGTGCATGTATTTGTAATTTTCCAAATAAATTTTATTATAAATATGTATAAGTCAAGATGTGGTCTAGGGCAGCTAAGTGCATACTTTAAATCTACATACTCTGTTTTGCACAGTATCTTAGATGTCAATAATAACTTAACATGGGAATACGTCCGATTAGATAGGTAATCAAATCAATTTTGGTATATCCAACACAAAACTAATTGATAATTTGTAAATTTCACTGTTTGCAACATACAGGTATATGCTTTTCGCTTATGTATATGCTAAAGCATGATATGATCACATAAGTGCTGCCGATAACTTTTGATATATGCAAACTTTCTTAAACTTACAGTTGGCCTTGAAAAAACTGAAGATTATACAGACAAGCCTAAACTTTTAAGTATTGTACGTAATGAAATAAATTTAAATTGGTCCATCTCCAGTAAAGCACTGGAAACGTAAAAACAAAGAAGAAAGCAAACAGTAATCGAGTTTAAGATAACATCAGAAGAGGGGAAAAAATGCCATGTCAATGGTCTCCACTCAGGTCTCTGGAAATTATGAGAAGTGAAATTACAAGTTCCCACTGTATCATTTATGATATTATATTTTTAACTAAAAACTTATAGGGACGAAGTTTATGTACAGGAATAACATTTGAACACTTACAGAGACAATGAGAATCAATTCCATGTGCCTAAATTACTTTCCTGAATGTTTTAAAACACAGCGGATCTATCTTTTTACATTCAATGTATGTATGTATATATATATATATATGAAGGCAAAGGAAATTTTGCTTTCAATGCTATTTATATAACTTATCCCATAAGTTTGTCTACACCCTGTATTCTTCGGTGAGCATAGCAGGTTTCTTTAGAAACGTGTAGCTACTTTGTAGCAGTGATGGTAACTATTCCCATATTCATCTATACTTTATGATTTTAAACATGCCAAATAAGTGATTACTTTTGATTCGAAGGATGGGACAGTGGTGATATAAGATGATTTTCAAAGAAAGGCCGGATATAAATTTTTGATTTAAAATGTGTAAATTTAAGCTTACATTCATAAAGAAATATAACACATAGCAGTTTTTGTGCATAGTTACAGGGAGAAGCTTGAAGAATGCAACACTGCACTGAAAGCTAATACTTCTACACATCTTCACTCAGCACTGAACTGCAAGCAATTGCTAGTACATATACATTTTCACCCAGCACTGAACTGCGAGCAATTATTAGTGCATATATATTCGTACTCAGCACTATACTTTAATTATTAGTACATACATAATACATAGCAGTTTTAACCTTATTTCCATTGTTTTATCAAATACTATGTTAATGATGGATAACGAGTCCACACGCTGACACCAATAATGTACGCAAAACTGAAAACAATTTTTCCCCTTTTCAAACCCAACCAGAAACGCAAAACTGAATATAAGAAAAGAAACGCGACTTAACGTTCCAATAATAAAATGCGCCAAAAAAGCGAAGGTGCCATGTACATTCCACTTTAGAACAGGACCATGGAATCCAATAATTCGATTCTCCAGTTTGCCAAAGATAACACTTGCCCAACAACAGAACGTTGGTATACTTTGAATAAAATAAAAGCGATCAATACAACACCGATTTTGTTTTGTCATCATCATACCCATTACTCGTCACGAGCTCACACCAAACTTGTTAATCTAATTGTGAACAATTAGTACATATCTAATTTAATATATATTAGGTGCCTGAGAAGGACTTGTATATTTAACCTTTCTTGTCTCGTCTTTAAAAATAAATTTCATATCTTCACAAATCTATTGCATATAATATATTAAGTGTCATTGCATAGGCCATTTCTCATAAAAGAAATTTGTCTAACCTTAACCAATATACATAGAAGTTTTACTAGTTGTGGAATCAAAATTATCAAACCAACTAATTATTGAGTCAACAATTATGTGTACCTGACTTGCATTATACTAGTAACCTGTTTAGGTGAATAACTTCATAAATCGTAACGCACACTTTCCATAACTGGCAATAACTATTAATGAAACTTGATACCTCCGAATCTCCGATCTTTGTAAAAAAACAGACTTGATACTAATTAGTAGGAATTAGGTTAGGAACCTTAATACGTCATAAGTAGGAACTGAATCTCTACTTTAGTTGAAAACCAATCGGTGTGTAAGTACACCCAATGTTTTGAGCCATTAAATCTAAGATATAATGGTTTTGACCAACCGACACTATTTCTTTTAGGCTATTAGATTTTTGATAAAACAACCCAAGTTCTTCTAGGCTATGAAATCTACATACTTCAAACTAATTAACTAAGAACATTTACTTTAGGTGTATCTTATACGCACATATTAAACTATTAACTAGTTATTAAAACCAAGCTATAAGAATCACTTACTGCAAATTCCATCGATGCTTCATCAATCCATCCACTAGTGGTAGATCCGCTGTCTGAATTGACCTTGTGAGTCCTACAATACACTTCCCAAGTAGTTGGCTCCCTATTAAGTTCATCGGTCTAGAAAATAAAGACAAAAATATAGTAAAAATGCGATAACCTGATGTAAATTAATGTTAAAATAAAATTTTAGAGATCAAACCAAATCGTTTCGGTAATTCGCAAAGGGTCTCGAACCACCACAATCTCGCTTTTGGTTTGGAGTCCTAGAGGTAACACCCCTTCAAAATGGGAATAATAGTCCCACATCGTGGATAATACTATGAAGTGGGTGCTTATATACCAAAGTCTTTGCCTTACAACAACGTCGAGGCCTTTTGAGGAACAAAACTCCACACCTTGGCTTGGCCGATGAGGCGGAGACTAAGTTGGGGACAATATCTGCGTTAAGTGAGGTGCGGGCTGTTACAATGGTATCAGAGCCATATCCAGTCGGAATTGTGGTTTGTATGTGTTACAGCCATGACGCCTGAGTGATGTTGTGTTCATGAGCCAACGAGGACGTTGGGCTCTAAAGGGGGGAGATTGTAACACCCCTTCAAAGGAGAAACCCGAATGAAAACCAAATCACCAACAGAGAACTCGAGAGGCTTCCTACGGTTGTCCGCGTAGGATTTCTGGCGGCTCTGTGCCTCTTTCATCCTCTGTCGAATAAGAATAAGCTGCTCAGAAGAATCACGAATATAATCTGGACCAAGAACATGCTTGTCTCTAGATTCCAACCAACATGAAGGTGATCGACATGGCCTTCCGTAAAGAGCTTCGAAAGGAGCCATACCGATACTGGACTGAAAGCTATTATTATAGGAGAATTCCACAAGAGGTAGGTGATCCTCCCAACTCCATCAAAATCTAAGATGCAAGCATGGAGCAAATCCTCAAGAATACGATTCACCCGTTCAGTATGTCCATCGGACTGTGGATGATAAGCTGTGCTGAAGTTAAGCTTTGTCCCTAAAGCTTGCTGAAGGCTGGACCAGAAATGACTCATGAATAAAGGATCACAGTCGCAGACAATAGAAGTAGGAACACTGTGAAGTCTCACGATTTCTTTGATATATAACTTAGCCAGATGAGAAGCACTCCTATTAGACTTAATAGGAATGAAGTGAGCAGACTTAGTAAGGCGGTCAACAAGGACCTATATGGCCATGGACTGACAAATATGTAATAGCCCGCACCTCACTTAACGTAGATATTGTTCCTGACTTAGTCACCTCCGCTTCATGGGCCAAACCAAGGTGTGGGCTTTTGTTCCTCAAAAGGCCTCGGCGTTGTTATGAGGTGAAAGCTTTGGTATATAAGCACCAACCTCATAGTGTTTTTCCATGATGTGGGACTATTATTCTCATTTTGAAGGGGTGTTACAATTTCCCCTCCTTTAGAGCCCAACGTCCTCGTTGGCTCAAGAACACAACACTATCCAGGCGTCGTGGCTGTAGCATGTACAGACCACAATTCCGGCTGGGTATGGCTCTGATACCATTGTAACAGCCCGCACCTCACTTAACGCAGATATTGTCCCCAACTTAGTCACCTCCGCCTCATGGGCCAAGCCAAGGTGTAGGGTTTTGTTCCTCAAAAGGCCTCGACGTTGTTATGAGTTGAAGGCTTTGGTATATAAACACTCACTTCATAGTGTTTTTCCGCGATGTTGGACTATTATTTCCATTTTGAAGGGGTGTTACAATCTCCCCCTTTAGAGCCTAACGCCCTCGTTGGCTCATGAACACAACACCACCCAAGCGTCGTGGCTGTAACACGTACAGGCCACAATTCCAGTTGGGTATGGCTTTGATACCAATGTAACAGCCCGCACCTTACTTAACGCAGATATTGTTCCTGATTTAGTCACCTCCACCTCATGGGCCAAGCCAAGGTGTGGGGTTTTGTTCCTCAAAAGGCCTCGACGTTGTTATGAGGTGAAGGCTTTGGTATATAAGCACCAACCTCGTAGTGTTTTTCCATGATGTGAGACTATTATTCTCATTTTGAAGGGGTGTTACAATATCCCCTCCTTTAGAGCCCAACGTCCTCGTTGGCTCATGAACACAACACTACCCAAGCGTCGTGGTTGTAACATGTACCGACCACAATTCCGGCTGGGTATGGCTCTGATACCATTGTAACAGCCCGCACATCACTTAACGCAGATATTGTCCTCAACTTAGTCACCTCCGCCTCATGGGCCAAGCCAAGGTGTGGGGTTTTGTTCCTCAAAAGGCCTCGACGTTGTTATGAGGTGAAGGCTTTGGTATATAAACACCCACTTCATAGTGTTTTTCCACGATGTGGGACTATTATTTCCATTTTGAAGGGTGTTACAATTTGCAGCCTTTTCTGCCTGAGCTTTTACTTCAGGAGGCTCCCAATATGCCAAAAACTGCTCGTATATCTCCTGAGGTAGGTTCGGATGCTTCTTCCCTGACTCTTTCATACTGTGAACCTTGTCCCGATACTTCAAACTTGCTTTCCTATTCCATATCTGTTTCACAATTGCTGGTGAAGCATCATCTGTCCATTGAAATGACTCCTGTACATGTAGTGGAAAATATTATGACCAAAAAATAGATGTAATAAAAACACACTAATATTATTTTACCATAAACTCCTGAAACATCACTTTCTTAACATCATCGGGGATACTTTTAAAATTGGGCCAAAAATCGTTAACCCGTGCTAACAAACCGACTCAAATAACATAAGATGTATCCTTGGAAGTGAACCCATATCTGAAACATATAAATGTAAAACATGAATATATATTACTCAAACTGTTTGTATAAAAAATATCATTCTAGCACGATAGTGGTTTTTGACAATGGATAAAAGTTTGTGCAAGAAATGGTTAATATTACGAAGTTTTAGGTACAATTTGATGCCTTAAATAGCAAACATGGAAACTTTTTTATTGAGGTAAAAAGTAGCACGTTTATTTTATTAGACACCTTAAATAAATAAGTAATGGTTGATATCATGAAGTTCCAGGTATAGTTCGATGACTTATATTCATCAATGAAGCAAACATAGACTTTAACTAGCGAGTTTATGTTGTTATACCTTAACCAAACACACTTCAATAGTTATATTCGTAAGGTTTTTATCTTCCTTCCAATATATCATGCATCCAGCTGGGCATGTGTCAATTTTTTCATACGGCAAACCAAATGCATATACTTCCTTTTTTAATGAATACTAGTTACATGCCAACACATTGTCAGGTGGAAGCATTTCTTTACACAGACTTAAAATCACATTCATCATGTTTTCCAACGCATTGTATTCAGATTTTATAGTGATTAACCTAGATGTAGCTGACAAGTGTGTCATTGTACAACCTTCATAAAGCGGTCGTTTCGATGCTTCTAACGAATCAAAAACCTTTTTAGCTTCCGAGTCAAGTTCTTCTACATCAGGTTCATCAGTCCACATACTTGGACCAGCAACATCATGGACCATTTCTGTCATTCTATCTCTCATACTATAGTCATCAAAATCAACATCGATGTTTTCAGTTGCATCTTCAACTATGACTGTCGAATCATGCTTTGTCCCCGATTCACCGTGATATCTCCACACGTAATAATTTGGCATAAAACCATAATTATGCAAATGAAAAGTTATAGTTTCGTAATCTTGAAGTTTCATGCAATGACATTTCTTACACAGACATCGAATTTTTCTCATCTTTGTTTTATTACAAGACACCACTTTTAGAAATGCTTCCACGCTGTTTCTAAAATGCAATGATATTGATCCTCTTTTCCATCCAGGCTCATACATCCAAGTTCGAACTTTCATATAATCCATCCTTTACTGTATAATTAGAAAAAAATTAAATTATATTTTATACAGTAAATTAAATTAATGTTAATACAGTGTATCCAGTTGGTTTTTGATAGGCGATGGGAGGTCGTGGTTGGGTCATTTAATGATGCGAAGACCTCATATAAACGAAGTTGCAGTGGCTATTAATTTGTACCCGCTGTTTGATTCTGGTTTTAGTTTTTCTAAACTTATTATCCTGCACAAAGAAGCCCTTTAAGTGCAAATCTCCATCATTCATATATATGAAATCGTTTTGCATTGAAAATTTATAAAGATGAATAATTTAATTAAGTAATGAGAAAAATTAGGTGATGGAAATGTTCCATATAAAGTAAATATTCATAAGGAACATGTTATAATTATAAATCACGCTAATATATGGTATATATGAAATTCGTTCATTCATTGTGAGAGATATTTAAGGTATTCATTATGGATATCTATATAACAAAATAGGTCGAATTTAACGGATGATACAAATAAAAGACAAAGAATGGATCAGATTTAATAATAGAAAAGATATCTGATAGATGTCCATTGTCCACCTTGGTACAGTTTTGACATACAAATTCCAAAGAAATTATAATTTGGTCTCCTTGGTATTCTTATTTTGCTACATTAGATATCGGATTCAACATAGTTGATTTTAAATGCATTTCACATACATAACTAATGAAGTCTGGTATAACATGTAGCAAGAAAGGTCTCCCTCTACATCATGTTGCTAAACGTTTGAACGTATTTTATTATATTTAGAGAATGGGAAGAATCGATTTGGTTAAAGGTAACATGCTTTTAGGGAAAATTTTGAAAGTGTTTAAAATTTATAGGAGGAAGAATTGTTTTTGTTAATATCCTTTAATTCATGTAAACGTTAACTCTTCTCCGGAGAATAACTCTTCTCATTTTCAAACCTCTCCTTCTAATCCACATCATGATATTTCCTCCCTTCTAATACTTCAATCGACATGTTATTTCTAAATGTGGATCAATGATATGTGCCAATTTATCTTGATGTTGAACAGATATTTAAGGCATGTACTAGTGTGAATAGTCAAATATCTACATTTTGTAAAATATAAATATGAAAAATATCATGCAATCTGAAGAAAAAAAATCAGTGTACATATGTAAAAAAAACCAATGTTATTACTTCATTTTCCAACTAAAAGCATAGTAATGTCATGTATAACGTGCTAAAATGGGGAATATGAACAATTGTTGTTATTTTCATACTGATATTACTCGATAGTATCAAATTCCAAAGAAATTATAATTTGGTCTCCTTGGTATTCTTATTTTGCTACATTAGATATCGGATTCAACATAGTTGATTTTAAATGCATTTCACATACATAACTAATGAAGTCTGGTATAACATGTAGCAAGAAAGGTCTCCCTCTACATCATGTTGCTAAACGTTTGAACGTATTTTATTATATTTAGAGAATAGGAAGAATCGATTTGGTTAAAGGTAACATGCTTTTAGGGAAAATTTTGAAAGTGTTCAAAATTTATAGGAGGAAGAATTGTTTTTGTTAATATCCTTTAATTCATGTAAACGTTAACTCTTCTCCGGAGAATAACTCTTCTCATTTTCAAACCTCTCCTTCTAATCCACATCATTATATTTCCTCCCTTCTAATACTTCAATCGACATGTTATTTCTAAAATGTGGATCAATGATATGTGCCAATTTATCTTGACGTTGAACAGATATTTAAGGCATGTACTAGTGTGAATAGTCAAATATCTACATTTTGTAAAATATAAATATAAAAAATATCATGCAATCTGAAGAAAAAAAATCAGTGTACATATGTAAAAAAAACCAATGTTATTACTTCATTTTCCAACTAAAAGCATAGTAATGTCATGTATAACGTGCTAAAATGGGGAATATGAACAATTGTTGTTATTTTCATACTGATATTACTCGATAGTATCAAATATTATCCTGATATTTTGGACACATTTAATAGAATTCAATTCAAAATGGGACAAGTTTAACAACTGAAATGTACAATTGTCAAGCTGAGCTGTATAAAGTGCATACATTTAACAGAAATGGAAACTTATTTCTGTTGACAAATGTACAGAAACTGATTTTCTAAATGCATTTTTACAGCTAAATTTCATTTCTACATAGTAACAGCAAAGATGTTTCAATTCAAACAATTTAGACATCTGACTATAATATAAGGAGCCAAACATATAAAAGTTGATTATCAAAATGAGTGTTTGCCATCAGATTTTCGTTTTCTTTTATAGTAATAGAGAATATTTTCAATTCAAAATTCTACACTGACTCATATATACTTGCTAATAAAGTTTTATTCAATTTATTATAGAAAAATTTGCTCATGTAGGCCACTTTTGCAAACCTATAGTGGAAACATATCCTTTTGCAAACTTATTATGGAAACAAATTCATTTCCAAACTTATAAAAACATGCATGTTCTGCTACGTAGGCAAATACCAACGCAATTTAGCATATACAAACTGGCACTGTTCTATATCGCGGGTTTTGCTCGTTTGGGTTTGCGTCAGTTTGCTCTATCCTTATTTCTAAGTTTAAACATCTTGCTATCTTTTGGCTATGATATCAAAACTGCCATTTTAAATAATTTTATATGTAAAATACTATTATAAATGTTTTAGTTAACAGTTCAAATGACCTGTAATTTGATTCATGGAATCCAAATTATGCCAATATAAACTAGGACAGTAGCAAGATGCAGGAACCACTGTGCCCTCATCAGTTATAAAATCCAAAAATAGCTCACATGAGAATTGGAATATTTCATGAAATGCAAAATCGTTAATGAAGTATGGCATAAACCCCCACAAAATAGGTTGCAAAATGATAGTTCAGTGGAAAAAAGAATGGCATTTGTTCGCCAAAAGTTCAATGAAGCGAAAACTTTTGTAGAAAGCTGAAAATTAATTTTACAACAATCTGCTTTTATATTATTTCCTTCCAAGTCTAAAGAAAGATAGAAAATGAATATCAATCTTAGTGAATTTTAACTGAACTTATTTCTGTTAAAATATTAACTGAAATGTACAATTGTCAAGCTGAGCTGTATAAAGTGCATACATTTAATAGAAATGGAAACTTATTTATATTGCCAAATGTACAGAAACTGATTTTCTAAATGCATTTTTACTGCTAAAATGTCATTTCTACATAGTAACAGCAAAGATGTTTCCATTCAAACAATTTAAACATCTGACTATAATATAAGGAGCCAAACATATAAAAGTTTATTTTCAAAATGAGTGTTTGCTGTCAAATTTTCGTTTTCTTTCATATATAGTAATAGAGAATATTTTGTAAAATATAAATATGAAAAATATCATGCAATCTGAAGAAAAAAATCAGTGTACATATGTAAAAAAACCAATGTTATTACTTCATTTTTCAACTAAAAGCATAGTAATGTCATGTATAACGTGCTAAAAAGGGGAATATGAACAACTGTTGTTATTTTCATAATGATATTACTCGATAGTATCAAATATTATCCTGATATTTTGGACACATTTAATAGAATTCAATTCAAAATGGGACAAGTTTAACAACTGAAATGTACAATTGTCAAGTTGAGCTGTATAAAGTGCATACATTTAATAGTAATGGAAACTTATTTCTGTTGCCAAATGTACATAAACTGATTTTCTAAATGCATTTCTACTGCTAAAATATCATTTCTACATAGTAACAGCAAAGATGTTTCAATTCAAACAATTTAGAATTCTGACTATAATATAAGGAGCCAAACATATAAAAGTTGATTTTCAAAATGAGTGTTTGCTGTCAAATTTTCGTTTTCTTCCGTAGTAATAGAGAATATTTTCAATTCAAAATTGTACACTGACTCATATATACTTGTTAATAAAGTTTTATTCAATTTATTATAAAAAAAATTTGCTCATGTAGGCCACTTTTGCAAACCTATAATGGAAACAGATCCTTATGCAAACTTATTATGGAAACAAATTCATTTCCAAACTTATAGAAACATGCATGTTCTGCCACGTAGGCAAATACCCTAAATTGTTAGGGAAAAACTGATATATCATCATAAATCTCATTAAGCGTCTGAAATCTATTCAAAACCCAAAATTGTTAGGGAAAAAGGAAGAAGAAACAGCATAATAAGGAGGAAAGTAGAAGATGATTATAACTTTAATCCAATCAAAACAAATAGAAGGAGGGGAAGATAATTTACCTGAAATTTCAGAGATTGAATTTGAGTGGCGAAAACGATCGACGATTCTAGAATTAGGTTTTTTTTTCATTCTTGAATGGGTGAAAAACTGGAGTTAGGAGAATACGCGAGAAAGGTTTGGAAATATACGGTGGTTAAAGTAAAAATACAAAAAATTATTTTTGTTGTACTGCAGGTGTATGGATGGCGTGGGAAATTTTCTACGCTTTTTTTACACTAGTTTGGATTCGTAGAAAATTAACGGAGACGTGGAATTGACGTAGGAGATTATTTACATTTTTTCTACGCCATAATTTTGACGTAGGAGATTTCCTACGCCGATCTGGAATTGTAGAAAATTAACAGTGGCGTAGAAATGGCTTAGGAGATTATCTACGTCTTTTCTATGGTATAATTTTGATGTAGGGGATTTCCTACACCTTTCCTCGCCTCGATTTTTTTTCTACGTATTGAAGTTGACGTAGAAAAGGCGTAGGAAATTTTCCTTACATCTTCCCTACGTCTTTTAATCTTTCTACCTGTTTCCTACGCCTTCCCTACGCCCCGCCTTTTGGCGTAGGAAAGACGTCGGAAACTTTGCGTAGGAAATTGAAGTATTTTCTAGTAGTGATCATCAAAGTGGTCACGGTATCCATGTGCTCCGAAAGTTAGATTTTGGGTTTCATTCCAAAGGTATAAAGCAGTTGTTGAAGAACAATACGCTTACCGTGGACTTATCCTGATACGCTGTTGTCAATGCGTTTATAGCATATTTGCCTCCTTTTTGTAGAAAAACTCCCTAAGGATCTAGAGGCACAACTGAATGGTGGTAAATGCCTCTTCTTCCTTCTCCTCAAATATCTCTGCTAATAGGCCTTGCAATTTATCCACCTCTGAAACTTTTAAAAGTCTTCTCCTTCTTAAGTATCGTCTCCATCTTTAGCCTCTAGATTCCAAAATTTCCTTTTCCATTGAAAAAAATCACTACATAATTATTCAAACCATCCTTAGATCTCGTCATATTCAACTAACCTCCAATGACTTCTTTTCTCTGGTACCAACTATAATGTAATTTTACTAAATCGATAAGAGTTATCGATTAGGAGACTAAAAGATCCACTGATACAAACAATTATAGATTCAATAACAAGAAACAAATTGACCCAAAATCTTTCTTTTATTACTGAATTAAGGAGAAACATTTACTACTTTATTTATTTAATTACAACAGTTAAAGCAAGAGATGGCTTGGAGAGGAAGAAACTTTGAGGTTTTCCACTAAAAATATCTTCTTGTGACTTTGACTTGAAATCAACACTTTGATTTGATTTTTTGCGGCAACTTCTAATTCATACAGAAAAATAATAATTAAGATAGTAGCAAATGCAAATGTACACCACACAACAAAACATATAAAAATCTTTTAGTAATCATATATTGGAAATTAACTTCGGGTCTTAGAATGTAAAACAAGTCCTTATCACTATTTTTTGTAAATTGGGTCCCACTCTTTTAACATCACACACGACAAATAACAGTAGCTGCCAGCTCATTTAATTCCATACTTTAAAATGTGATAACATTTTTTAGATTTATCGGTTAAGAATCGTTTTCATAATTAATTCACAAATTTAATATACTTTATAATGATATCCATTATCGATACCTAAAAATAGGGGTTTTGGACCAAAGGTCCCTATTCTCAAAGCCCATGCACAAAAAGTCCCTACTCATAAACTCATGTAAATTAAGTCCCTGTTTTGTTATTTTTTACCAAACTATCCCAACCCAAAAATCGGCCTAGTATTGAAATCAAGGGCAAAAGTGACATAAATTAGCCAAGAACTAAAAATAGGGACCTAATTTTTACAACTTTTTTGGAAGGGACTTTACTTCCATCATCTTTCAATTCAGAGGAGTTGGCAACCATTCCTTTTACAATTATAAATCTTTTTGAAATCTTTTCAAATTAAACCCAAACAGATGTAATTCACAAACACATAAAAAATCAAAAAATCAGACACAGATGCAAATAGTAAATAAAAGCACTACAGAAAAGAACACACCAGAATTTTATACTGGTTCGGAGTTACCCTACATCCAGTCCACACAATTTCTTGTGCAGATTTCTTTTCAAATATAATGTCAATATTACAACCTCGATTTCAAGGCCATGAGATACACCCTCCTGTCTCCGAGTCCAGGGCAATCTCTCTTGATTTAACCAGGCTACAAGATCACCTAATTGATTTACGGGCTACAATCACACACAATTGATTTACGAGTCACAATCACACTATTTCCAATCACACTTTGATAGAGAGAGACTCAATACACTTCTTTGATTACAAATTATCCTATAACTATGAATAGCACTGAGATCTTTGAGAGAGTGTGGCAGAAAATCAAACTAGAGACACTCGAGTTTGATTTACTTAGAATTTCGGCTGAGTTTTGTTAAAATATAAGAGAATATTTGAGTGGAGAAGAAGGAGTGAAGAAATGAAGAAAACTTAACTTAAAATTCATTGAAAACAACTGGTATTTATAAGAGAACAACGGTCATGTCCATTCGCGAAAGGTTATGACAAATAGACACTTCTTTTGAAAATTTGAATTTTATATTCTACGGCTACCATGTCGACATGGGGGGATGAGGGATGTCGACATGCCTATGTTAATTTTGAAAATAGATTTTGCTTTAAAATGATTTCTATTCTAAAACTTGTCAAAACAATTTTTAAACTTTGTAAACCATTTTGAATATAGTTTAAACTTATAAAAGAGTTTTAGAAGTAATCTTAAAATATATAATCTATAATATAAAATAATATTAAAAACTATGCGCAGATTTCTTTAAAATATATTAAAGCTAAAATATTAAAATCAAGAGATAGTTTAAAAAACAAGTGATGATTTTGAAATTAATATGATTAAAAATAGTTTTTGAATTAAGGCTAAAATATTTAAATTGTTAGAGATGACCTTAAAAAGATAGTTTGAAAAAATAAATCATTTTGAAAATTTCGTGGATTCCAACTAGAGAAGGTCGTGGGTTCCATCCCACTAAAGAGGTTGTGGGTTCCATCCCACTATTAAAGTGAGAAGGTGGATTCCATTCCACAATTAGAATCCGAATAAAGATTTTAGTGCTATTATGAAGTTTTAACATAAATCTAGACTCTATTACTTATCTTGATATCTTGAACTCTTGATACTCATGAGTCTTCAGTCTTGATTTCTTCAATCTTGAATTCGTCAGTCTTGAATCTCTATACTCAGCCTTGAATCTTTATATTGTACAGTCTTCATTCTCAGTACTTGCATATATATATATATATATCCTGCATATACATATATATCTAGACAAGAATATTAGTATTTATATTTTATAACAAATCCTAAGGTTGTTGTTATCAAAACCATCATCTCAGGAACTAACACTGATGTTGATTGGGCCACAGACCCAGATGACAGGAGTTCTACTACAGGGTATTGCATATACTTAGGATAGGATCCTGTATCCTGGTGTTCAAAAAAGACGCCACCTGTGTCAAGGTCGAGCATAGAGGCAGAATTCAGGAGTGTAGCTAATGCTACAGTTGAGATCATGTCGATGGAATCACTTCTAAGTGAACTACAAATCAATACAGAAAGCAAAACAATTATTTAGTGTGACAACTTAAGCACAACTCACTTAACTGCAAATCCTATTCTTCATGCAAGGACAAAGCATATTGAATTGGATCTATATTTTGTTCGAGAGCAAGTAAGTAGAGGAAACTTAATAGTAAATCACATACCTTGCACTTACCAAACTGCCGATATTTTAACCAAGCCTCTATTGAAGGCGAGTTTCACTTGGTTCAAAAAAAGGCTAAAAGTTGAAAGCTTTGACAACTGCTCTCAGTCTCAAAGCAGAAGATTGAAAAAGACGCCAACTTTCAGGAGGTCTCTCAAGCCTTCATGCAAAATAACTGAGAAGGCTCATCACTGTTGTGATTTACCATCTAAAAGTCGAAAGCTTTGATAACTGCTCTTAGATCTCAAGTCTGCAGATTGAAAAAGATGATGACTTTAAGGAAATTTCTCAAGCCTTCAAGCAAAATAACTGAGGAGTCTCATCGTTGTTGTGTTTTCCTGCACAAAATCTTCATGCCGAAATCTTTTTCAGTGCAAATACTTTGCTAAAGCAATTTCTCCTCAGAGTTTCCTTCATCCCTTAATACTTTTGTTCAGATTTCATCGAATTGACGTTTGAATTGGTCGATTGAAGGTTTAGAGGAAGATCACCACAAACCCTAGCCGATCTAGGGTTTGAGGGGGAGTATTGAAAATATTACAGAATGAAGAGGCTACACATATATGAAGAGTTATAACATTCAAGTTTCATCACATCCATTTATCAAGATCTCAATGGCTCATATTCAATGTCGCTTTTACAAAGAGAAGTATCAGATCTGGGCTTATAACACTCGGCCCATTCCTATCATAATTCTGTATATATAACAACTGTTGTGCATTGTAACAAATACAATTTATTCTCTCTGTTCAAATCATCCTGATAAAAAAAGTAATATCATATTTGAAACAAAATTCAGTCTTTCTGTTTCATAAATTCCGATTCAACTATATCATTGCAAATTCAAATAAGTTGTAAATTATCTAATTTAATTGTAGGTTAGTTGTAGATTTGAGGTAATTTTCGATCGACACAATGTGAACCTTCATCTAAAAAAACTTAATTTAGTTGTAGATTGACTAATTGGGGATTTTATTTGTGTTTCTCTCGTTTTACTTTTTTTTGGGTCTTGTACTCAATATTTCTTCTAGCAAGCATAATATTTGGCCTTTCTCTAATTTTCTTTTTTGTTATTATGAATATGTTGAGATTGTACTGTAGCAAACTGAGCTTATGACTTTAAGTTCAAATTTATTTATTTATTGAAGTTATTTGGTACATTACACAATTTGTCCCAGACTTGATTGATCTTGTATATATACTATTATGATAAAGCAATGATGGAAGCTGCTAATTGTATAGTCCAACTTGATAAAAATTAACATACTGTAATTTTGTACAGAGATTGATAGATAATGAAAATTATATTCCTGTATAATAAACAAATGTATAATTTTTGCAATTGCTCCCTAATCAAATATTCTATCTTTTATTAACACCGTTTTGCTTTACGTGGCTCAATTTGTGAAAATATGTTTGCATCTAGTAACTTTATAGTGAGTTTTTCCAAGGTTGTTATTAAAGTAAATGGAGACATCAGATACTGTATATATCACAAAGTATAAACTTCCTCTCATCACAATCGCTCATCCACTGATCAATCGGAAATTTACAAATACAAAGTGGATAACGGGTCATGGGCCAGCACCAGCACCAAAGCCCAACATTACAAAATATGTTATAAATAGCTTGTATATTCTATGTATTAGTGAAATTTTCATTTTCTCTTCAATTTTAAATCAATACTATACATCAAATAAAGATTGCTCAAACTTCTCAATATTTTCAATATCTCGAAATCTGATATGGTATCAGAGCTGCAGCCTAATAGCATCAGGCTTCGTATCATCGATCAAAACTCATCAGAGAAGTCATCATTTGAGTTTTTCTTTTCTTCTCATCAGAGTTTAGAATCATCATATGAGAAGAAGTTTCAATAAAGAATCACTATTGCCTCGCCAAATTCTAACAATTCTGGCTGTGTAACGACCCAGTATTTTCAACCATTCGCATCCATTATCAGTGTATAGGTAGACACTCATGCCGGAGTTGAATTGCTCAAAATACCGCGTTGTAAATAAAATTTGGCAAAAACTCAACATATGCAGTAAATAAAATAATTACAGATCACAGACACAGAGTAATATAACAATACTGCAGCGGAAACAAAGGATAGTAGTTCATGAAGCTACTATATATATATAACAGAGTTAAACAAGATACAACAGAAGTCTCGAATACCATAGATGTCTCAATACAATAATCAAATACAAGATCTGAATACATCACTGGAATCAACAGAATAACTGAAAGCAGGATCGATAGATTGCTGGATCTCCAAGCGAAGCTCCAACTCCAAAGGTGAGTCTCAAATGCTGTATCACTCAGTCTGACCCGAGCGTAAAGCAAAACACAAAACACTCGAGTCAGGATTAACATTCTTATATAAATAAATCCAACTCAAGTGAAATATCAACTAAAATACAAGTAACTTAAAGGATGTTTGGGATAACCATCCCCTAAGGATCCGTTAAACTATTTACTATGTAGTAATATTCGCTATTATAATAGTGTCTAAATAAGTAAAGTATAATCATATCGGAAAATAGCGTTAAGGGGATGGAGAACCTTAACGCGGTCGGATCTTAAAATCATAATCGTAGTAAAGCTCGATATGGTAGGTGACACGGCACAACTAGGCAATGCCAGGGTAGATATACCAATTACGCACACGGACTGATGGATACGCATAGCAGCCACTACCGTTCCACCTCGAACAACACTCCCAATTGGAGGATGGCCATCTAGTCAAATCACAAGTAAGAGTATAAATCGAAGAAATGCGTCCGAGAAGAGGTGCTACCTCACTGGTCCGAGATCGCTCCTTTTTTAGCCACCTTATGCCAACTCACGGGAGTTGGGTCCACGTAACATACCTTAAGAACGTCGCCACCATCCTACTTCATTCTGGAATCTCCACCGCGTACACGGTTGTCAAAGTGGTTTTCGGTATCGACAGAGAGTATGTCCATATCCGATCCCGGTCTCTTTGCCAACCAATCGTTATTATAACACCGTGGTTGTTTCAAAATAGTTTATACTTTAAACCAAAATCATTATCATTTCCAACCCAATTTAATACGATATCATTTCACTTCAAATATCCATTTTCAAAATCATATTACTTTCCAAAGTTATAATGCTTTCGAAATCATAGTCTGGAAATCACAGTATTTTGGCAATCATAACACTTTCCTTTTTAAATAGTTTAGATAATAAAATTTCGTTATAAAATAAATTAGTTTCCTCAAATTTCACAAATCGATTCAAATTAACTCGAATTCCAAAATTTTTAATTTAATCAAATCTCAAATCATTAGTTTCAACTCGATTCAGCTTCTAAATAAACCATTTCAATTTATCGATTTCAAATACATATCTGAACCATAAAATAAGTCATTTCAATTTTAATATATTTCAAAGCTTTATATATTCCTCATTTCAAAACTAAATTCGATAACTTTATATACATATCAGATTCCCCTTTACAATTATTTAGTTTTGAAATATTAACTTAATCATTTCCATAACATTTAAATTCAATTTCAATTTACAATTTAAATAAACAAAAATATCTCATTCAAATATTTATACGTTTGAAATATCCATTTAAGTCACCTTTTCAAATTCCAAGTTGTAAATCACTTCTTTAAATTTCAAATTCAATACATTCAAATCAAACTTATTTAAGTATAATTCTTAAATAAATACAATTTCAATCAAATTTCTAATCATTATAAATTCTATATTGAAAATATAGATATTAAATAAATACTTAAACATATTATTTATCAATTTTATTAAATCAACTTTTAATAAATCTTTAAAATCAATATTTAATAAAACCATATATCTCTTTTCAAACCAAAGAAATCATTTTCAAAAATATATATATATAGACCAACGGTGTCCGTATATAATTTTCTATCCTATGGTCAAGTGATACGGATATTTATCATTTCAATCCGCAATTTAAAACATATTCGGGTATATATCTTTTCAACCCGAAATCCCAAATTCAATTCAATTGGAAATCGCTTGGGTCTATCATTTCAACCCATAACGATTTCCTCCTATTCTACAGATCGTTCGGGTATGTATCATTTCAACCCATAGTGATTCTATACTAACAGGGAACTTGCAGAGTGATAACAGATATGATAATAAAATAACAACAGAAACAGGCATATATCAACAATATAAATAACAGATAATGGTGTCGGATGTCATAGGTGAACAGATACAGATAATGACATATATAACAATGTAAATAACTGACATCAGCATATTTCAATTGACATTTCAATTGAAATCAAACTTAATAAATATAAGAACATTAATCGTGAGTGATTGCTCACCTTTCGAGGTTAGAGAGAATAGATAACAAGACAAGCTACGATTTGAGTCTCGATATAGTCTATCGACCGACCCAACGACAGATCTCAAAGCGATGTAAGCAGAACACGGATTTGACAGACAAACTGCTAGATAAGGAATTAATGAGAACAAATCAGAATTAATTTGATATAAGCGAACAAGATATATATCATTATTATATTTATAAGATCAATAATTTAATTCAAGACAAATACAAAATAAAATATATACGTATCATTCAAAATTACTATTTCTCAAACCCATCAAAAATCAAGATATATATATTTTAAAGTCTATAAGTATATTTAAGGTCAAAATATTAACGTATATAATATATATATATATATAAACACATATATATAGACAAACAATATTTTCTCCCCTCCCGCCATTAGTTTAAATTCTAACATATATAATAATTTATATGCAGCCTTATATAACAACATCAATAACTTACTATACAAAAATAAATAAATGCGTCCTTAGCGAAGCAGCGTATTATAACCCGTGTACTTAACCTATAATATGCTTTACATGAATTAACATATACAACTAATACCATATACCTATAATGTACAGATGTCTCTTCAGTAAAATATAAAACAAACATATACATATCTTTCCTTTTCCTTTCAAATATATACACTAGCATATACTTTGTAAACATAAATATGTTACTCTTATATAGATAACAGCCATTTATGCAAATGAATTAAATTCAATATTTCTATATAAAACAGCTTATATATTTTTCAAGTAAAACCGATATTGAAATGATTTCTATGAAATATAATTCCATTGCAATTCAAAGTATCAAACAAAACAAAAAATCAAATTCAGCCGTAACCATTAACTCAGTGCAACAATCAACAGTGGGGATGTGTATCCCTTATCGTAAAAAGAAGAAAAAAATTAAAAGGAAAAGCTGTGAACCACTTCAAAGAACAGGGACGTATGAAACAAACTACAAAATAAATATAACAACTATTCACAAACAAAAGTTATGCAAATAAGTCTAGCTAAATGTGTACAATTGCACAATTGAAAATACAACTAAGGTTACATGCATTAACTGGTAATGTGAAGATAGGCTACGCAACATGATAAGATGGGACATGCTAATCTAAGAACAGGCAAAGATTTGTGACTAAGTTTGCCAGGCAAGAACAACAATAATTTAAATTAACAGCAAGGATGCATGAACCTAGGCCGAAATGTATGAGTCATGACTTAGAAAAAATAAAAGACGAAAGCTAAGGCATAAGCCAACGTTTTAATTCTACATGGACGAAAATAAAACAAGGCATGAAAACAATAGGACAACAGAGCATTACCCCAAGATTTCACGCTAATAGGTTTCATTTATTTTTACCGAGTGATGGATTTCAATAGGCAGCAACTAATTTTTTCAGCGAACAATAATTTTATTCATAGAAACTGCAACTGGATTCAATAATATAAACAAGCATTTAATTATTCAAAGAGATTTTGTGAGGATTAACTCACAAATATATATAAGAACAGATACCGACATAACCTCTTTTAAAATGTGATATAAGCTTACATACAAACTAACGTATATACCAAATCCACTTGTAAATCCAAGGCAACAATATATATATAAGATCCTTATACACTTTTAAAATCATATATATGAACCATGGTTTTAAATCTCCTATATATCGTCCGAGATCTCCTCCGAGATCTCCTTTTCACACTTAAACGAGACGAGACATCAAATCTCCTCCATATCTCCCTCAACACTTATCTCGTCCGAGATATTCTAATCTCACCCGAAATATGGATCAAAATCTCCATCTGAGATCTCACACGAAATTATACATTTTTCTTATTTTCCATAATATTTTTTATTTTCATATCGATTCAAAAGAAACTACTCAATCCAATTATAATTTACCAACTTCTTGAACATATTCTTTACTTTTTTTCTTAATGAGTCATAGCGAAAGGTTTCACTTCTTTATTATGTTTAAATAAAAGGATATTATTCAATCATTACCAAATCAACTAAGCTAATCAAGCTACTACTCTTCTAAAAATATTCCGTTTTCCTTGTAAATCAAGTATGTTACCATTTTTATTTTTACTAAAAAAGTTATAACCGTTAAATAAATTTTTGGCACATCAATTTTAGACATATAAGTACATTCGAGATATTCCCGAGATGCATTATAAGGCCCGAGATGTCAATCCGAGATGTACATCCGATATGTACTCATCTCGTCCGAGATCTCCCCCGGTACGAGATAACTTGCGTAAACATTCCGAGACGAACGTGACCGAAATCCGATATTTAAAACCTTGATATGAACTAATAGTTAACATAAAACATATAACTTGTAAACTTAAATATATATATAAATTTGTATTATATAACACAACTAGATATAAATATCTATATACCTAAGATACATGCCACAACTGAGTTACCAAGCACCGGCAGAGGAGGGGAGAGACATGCCGACACTGATGACATGGGGACAGCGACTGGCCAGAGCAGAGGAGCGAAGGCTGGCGAAATCTGGGCGGAGATGGTAGGTCGATGGTTGATGGAGAAGATGATTGCGTTCGGTGGGGCGGGGATAGAAGGCAGGTGCGAGGTGGTTTTCTAGTGGGTGCCAGGCCGTGGAAGGTTTGGGCTGTGCTTGGGGTTGCTGGCGGAGGCTCGGAGCGGGCGGATTTGAGGTTGTGTGGGTGGAATCTCGGGTGGTGGGCTGTCACGGAGGCGCAGAGGTGGTCGGCGGAGGAAGGGTGATGGTGTGGGTTTGGCAGTGCTGCACGGTGAAGGCTAGGCAGCTCGAAGCTGGCGGCTAAAGGCGGTAGCGTGGGGTTGCCTGGGTGGAGATAGGCGTGGGTTCGGTTGGGTAGGTGGTGGTAGGTCTCGTGATCTGGCAGATGGAATTGGGGAGTTCGAGGTGTAGGCAGAGGTGGTGAGAACAAATGGAGGAGTGGAGAATGAAACAGGTAGCTTTTCTTTGATTATTATTTGGAATGTATTGAGCAGAGAATTGCAAACGAACGAATATAATTGAAATGGGAATAGACAACGAAAGAACAGGTCTACAATGCTAAACAGTAGGAATAGAATTGGTCACCCCTTGATTTCTGGAAATTTATTAAACCAATTAATTGTTGTTGGGCTGCACGTTTATAGATTTGAAGCCTAAGGGAAAAATGTAAAGTAAAAATTTCGGTACCGTTACGGTGAACTGTTTATTCTTTTCGACGCGTACCGGATCTCAAATTGCAGAGTTGAATATACCGTGGAGATCAGCACGACGAGACGATTAAAACGGTACACAGATATTAGTGGTACGATCATCCGATTAAAAGTCGATAATCGGTACCGAAAATGCTGCTATTCAGCCAGAATTAAGATAAACGGAGCAATAGATGTCCAAATTTGACGAAACGAAAGATGACGTCTCACTCAGAAGATGATTTACAAATTTTCTATGTAAAAATATTCAGGTTTGGAAAACATTTTATTATCATCAATTTTAACTGATTAAATTGAAGTAAATTTACGCGCGAAATAAATTTTCATATTTTCGGACGAAAATTTACCAGTTGCTATTTTTAATTAGACGCATTCCAAATATCAAATTTATATTTCAAATTTTTATCGTTTAAAATTTCACAAAAATTAACTAATTGCGTTATTAAAACAGTTAAAATTTATGGGTCGTTACAGGCTGCATTAGAATTATTTATCAAATCTTAAAGATCAGCAATCAAAATTTAGAATAACAGAATCAAGAAAATAGAATCATCAACACAAGTTCAAAGAAAGTGCCATCCTGAGAAAATCTCATCAGTATAATCATCATTTAAGCTTTCTTGTTGCAACAAACCTGATTGTGCCTCAATTGCAGTTCTTGATTCTGATTTCCAATCAAGATTTGCAATCTTCATTGTTCTATTTTTTTAGTTCAAGATCATCATGACTGAAGAAGTAGAACACTCTGCAACACTCATCAGTAAGAATAACTCTCTACTAATAGGAACAGATGCTGAAAAACTTGTGAAAACCGTAATCAGTCCAAAAAGTCAACTGGTTATAGTCCATCTAAGTGAAGAGAACTATCTTCTTTGGATGCTACAGGTTGAAACTGCTATTCAAGGGTATGGCCTTGAAGGTTTCATTCAAGGAACCATACCAATTCCCCCAAAATGTATCACTGATCAAGAAAACAAGATCATCAGTATGAAGAGTATGTGAAGCATCATAACAAGACAGACTTATATGTTCATGGTTGATATCGTCAATAAGTGCAAATCTGATATCACATGTGATAGGTTGCAAAACTTCAAGTGAGATTTGGACAACAATTGAAAAGGTTTTCAATCCACAATCTGCAGCAAAGGTAATGTTTCATAAAAGGAAACTTCATAACATCAAAAAGGATAATCACAGCATGAGAGAATATCTTTTCAAGATTAAGTCAATTTGTGACATTTAGAGGCATCAATTCAAAAGGTCTCAGACTCAAAACAAATCATGACAATACTGAATGGGTTAGGTGATGAATATGAATCAGTGTTAGCAATTGTGACCTCTCAATAGAATCTACCATCAATAGATGATGTACACTTATTATCACATAAAGCTAGAATTGATATCAAGAAACCACAAGAATCAAATTTATTTGCTAACTTTGTTGCTAACTACAAGAGTAAGGGTCAAAACAATAACATAGGAGAACAATCAACATAAAGGGGTGGATATTCAAAAAGCTCTAGAGGAAGAGGTAGATGGAACAGCAACAGCAACCAAAATGTCAAATATGTGAAAAACTTGGACATACTGCTACAAAGTGTTATTTCAGACTGAATATTAACTATGTTCCAGGTCAGGGTCAAGCAATCGAAGAAATTCAAACTACAGTGCAAACATGGCACAAATGCAGCAAGAATCAAGTAATCAGACAGATGGTAGAAACTCCCAAATTGAAATTGCAAAGCCTGATCACATTCAAGATGAAGATTGTAAACCAACAATTTAAGCAATCTAAACCTTGGAAATAAGGAGTATACAGGTATGAATTCTATACACATAGTTAATGGTAAATCTGTTGCAATTACACACACTGGTAGGTCATACATTATGGGAAAAAGACAATTGTACTTAAACAATCTATTGATAGTTCCACTCATTAGAAAGAACTTGCTAAGTGTGTCACAATTTGCAAGAGATAATAATGTTTATTTTGAGTTTTATCCACACTATTGTTTAGTTAAGGACATCCTAACTAAAGAAATACTTTTGCAGGGTAAACAATGTAGGGGATTGTACAAGTTCAGTGTGGATAACTCAAGAAACTCATATTTTAAAAGAAATTGGTGTAATAATTTTGAATTCAAACAGCAAAGAAAACTGTGAGATATTTGATAGGTGGCATTGTAAACTTGGGCATCCAAATGCTACTACTGTTAAGCATGTACTGAATAATAGCAACATTTCCTTTAATGATATTTCTTTACCATATATCTACATATACTGTTAGATGGGTAAGAGTCATAAATTACCATTTTTAAACTCTAGAACTCAATACAATAAACCATTGGAATTAGTTGTTACCGATTTGTGGGACCTTCTCTATTATATACTGATTATGGATATAAATATTATATATCATTTGTAGATGCTTTTTTCGGATATGTATGGATTTTTTTTTAAAATCAAAGTCAGAAACTCATAATGTAGTTCTACAATTTATAGCTCAAGTAGAAAATCAAACAAATTGTCAAGTCAAAGTCATACAAACTGATGGTGGGATAGAGTACTTTCAAAAAAAGGGAATTGTTCATAGAACAATATGTCCTTACGCATCAGAACAAAATGGACTCATTGAAAGAAGGCGTTGACAAATTGTTGAAACTGGACCTACTCTATTAGCTCAAGCATCTATGACACTAAAATTTTGGCCAAATGCTTTTGCTACAACTGTTTTCTTAATTAATAGGCTAACATCAAAAGTTTTAAAACTAAAAAGTCCAATAGAAATACTATTTGGTATCAGTCCTGATTATCAAAGTTTCAAAATGTTTAGGTGCTTATGTTTCTCATATATTAAAACCCTATAATTCTCACAGATTACACTTTAGGTCATCCCCATGTACTTTCTTAGGCTATGCTGCCAATCAAAAAGGGTAAAAATGTTTAGATAGAAATGACAAAATATTCATTTCTAGACATGTGGTTTTCAATGAAAAGGTTTTTCCTTTTAAAGAATCAGATATCGAGACCACCAAAAAGGTGTATAACACAAAAGAATCATTACCACCAATACATGTTCTACCAGAAGAGATAGTGCAGACTCAGGGAGAACTAGTTCAGAATAGCATCAACCATCAAGCAACCCCCTCAGGTTCACAACACACTATGTCCGGACATGAACCAGGTGATGAACAAACCGAGTCATCCAATGTACCTGATCAAACATCTCTACAAAGAACAAGAGTGCAACCCACTTCTCATCAAACATAAGATAACTCACAATATACTGATATGGAAACACAACAAGAAGCAGAGGGAACTTATCAACAATAGGCTACAACAAAGATCGATCATCACATGATGACTGATCAAAAAGTAGCATATTCAAACCAAAAATTTATAATGCAGTCTTAGATACAGAGGAACCAAGCACACATTATCAAGCCATGCAAAATAAAAATCGAAGAACAACCATGACCGAAGAATATGAAGCATTGATGAGAAACAAGACATGGAATCTTGTTCATATGCCAAAGAATAAAAATATTGTTGGCTGCAAATGGACTTATAAATTGAAAAGAAATGTAGATGGTCCAATTTCTAAGCACAAGGCAAGATTAGTAGGTAAAGGCTATTCACAACAAAGTGACTTTGATTTTAATGAAACTTTTTCACTAGTTGTGAAGCCAACTACTATTAGAATTGTTATTACAATTGTCTTGCATAGAAATTGGAGCATCAAAAAATTGGATGTAAATAATGCCTTCTTAAATGGTGTTTTGCAGGAAGAGGTCTACATGGAGCAGCCACATGGATTCAAGCAAAAAGGGAAAGATGAGCTTGTGTGAAAATTAAATAAAGCAATTTATGGACTAAAACAAGCTCCAAGAGTGTGGTTTGAAAAGCCAAAGGCAACACTGATTGGACTAGGCTACTATTCAACAAAATCTGACAACTCTCTATTTACAAAATTCAATAAAGACATAATAGTTTATGTACTGATATATGTTGATGATTTTGTCATTACAGGCAACAGTGAGATGGAAATTAACAATCTTATAAAGCACTTGAACCAAGAACTCACAATCAAAGACCTTGGTAATCTAAATTACTTTCTGGGCATTGAAGTGAAAAGATTATCCAGCACATCAATTTAGCTAAATCAAAGAAAGTACATAACAGAAATTCTACATAAAGCCAAAATGGATCAAGCTAATCCAATTTCCACTCCAATGGTCGGTAACATACATCTATCTAAATATAAAAGAGAACCTATACTAATGACAGTCAGTATAGGAGAATTGTTGGTGCACTTCAGTATGCAACTATCACTAGACCAGAGATCACTTCCAGTGTAAATAAAGCAAGTCAACACATGCAAAATCCAACTGATGAATATTGAAAAGTAGTAAAAAGGATATTAAGATATCTCAAAGGGACCATAAAATTTGAATTAACACTTGAAGCAAGCAAGACAATCAATATCACTGGCTATACTAATGCAGACTGGGCTACTGATCTAGATGACAGAAGATCAGCAGCTGGATATTGCATATTTTTAGGTAAAAATTCCATATCATGGTGTTCAAAAAAACAACCTACTGTTTCAAGATCCAGCACTGAGGCTGAATTTAGAAGCGTAACAAATGCTACAGCAGAAGTAACGTGGATAGAATTCCTACTTGGTGAACTACAAGCTAAACCAGAAAGAAAACTACTATATGGTGTGATAATTTAAGCACAGTTCATCTTACAACTTACCCAGTATTACACTCCAGAACAAAGCATATGGAGTTAGATCTCTATTTCGTTCGTGAACAAGTAGCCAAAGGGAAGCTAAACGTAAATGACATACCTTCAACTTACCAAACTGCTGATATTATGACCAAATCATTATTGAAAGCAAACTTCATTCGATTTAGGAAAGGTTGAAAGTCAGCAACATCGACAGCAGTCTTCAAAGTGAGAAGCGGAAGGCCAATAAAGACAACTGTTCTCAGGAAATTTAGATCTCAAACTTCAAACTAAAATACGTTGAAGATTGTTTGATCAAGATCATGTACAGGAGTGCAATACTATCAGATTAGTGCTCAACTTCAATATGAGTGAAGAAATTTAGTAGATTTGAGCTCAAATTAAATCGTCACAAATTTGAGGAAGAATTTTACAAACCCTAGCTAAAGTAGGGTTTGAGGGGGAGAATTGAAGTAAATGGAGACATCGGTTGTTGTATATATCACAAAGTATAAACTTCCTCTCATCACAACCGCTCATCAACTGATCAATCGACAGAAAACAATTTACAAATACAAAGTGGATAACCGATCATGGGCCAGAACCAGCACAGAAGCCCAACGTTACAAAATGTGTTATAAATAGCTTGTATATTCTATGTATTAGTGAATTTTCATCTTCTCTTCAGTTTGTAATCAATACAATACATCAAATAAAGATTTGCTCAAAATTCCCAATATTTTCAATATCCCGAAATCTTATATTTGTTTTAGTTACAGGAATGGCCACTAGGTATGGGTTGGCTTAGTTTGCATGTTATAGTTTCTTACATGTAAAATAGATCACAATTGATTTAATTCTTGTATAATTGCATTTCATCATCCTTATATTCTTAACATAGTAGTTATACGTGGATTTACTAGATACAAATACCCTTTTATGTTTTAAACAATTTTCGCACTTAAACTTGGAAATAACAATATATATAAGAATAAAATTAAAAACAAAAAAGTAAAGTTTTCTCAATAATAAACAAGGAATATATACTAATAAGAGAAAATATTAAAAAATTACATGTACAAAGAATTTTTGTCTATATCTATTTAAAATAGTCCTAAGTTGTCATGGATGAGACCTAGAAAAAGGCTGAAATAGATCAAATGAAAGCTTTGATTTTTGATATTGAGGTACGTCCTTACCGTTACCCCAAGGCATATTAGATGTCGAAAGTAGGGCTGTTATGGTAACGGTAAATTTACCATTACCATACCATTACCAATCAATCGGTTACCATTTTAAAGTAAAGTCGGTATACCAGCATAATTGGTATGATAACAGTAAATTTACCATTTTTTACGGTAAAACATCGATAATATTTTTTCAAACCAGCGGTAACGGTAATTTACCAGTCCATTCATAATACGTTGATATTCATGTAAGATGTTGTATTACGGGCATTTAGAAGCAAGAAAATAGTTCAATTCATTTCAGTCAACAGTAACGGTAAATAATTTTAGTTTACTAGTAAAAACTACGGTAACGGTATTTACAAAATGATAACGGTAATCTTTATCATTACAGCCCTAGTCGAAAGCGTATATGATGATGAGGAGACACCTTAGGACTAGACGGCCTAGCCTTGCTAGGCAGATAGGATTGCGTGTAAGTATCAAACTATGTTTAATCTGGCATTGGAAGATAATCTTTCGTTGGACAAAGCAATTTTGTTTGTATCAACAGAACATTTATAAGGTTAAACTGAACTTTTATAAGGTTAGTTTTATAAAATATTCATCATTAGTTGTAAATGATGTTCTAACCTCTTATATTTTATGTTTGTGATCAATTTAGCCTTCTTTTTTTGGCAAGTACGTGAACATTTTCAAAACGGGTTTCAAATCGTGAAGTTCAAAATTTTGAATTGAGATGAGATGAGATTCAAATTGTAAATTGTTAATCCAGAAGATCTATATTTTAAGATTTTTTACACATTTTTTGATTTAGTAACAAAAGTGATACCTAATTTAAGAAGAATGCCCATTAATGTTTATACACACTTTGAAATTGATTTTGATGTTTGAACTTTTAAACTACCTCAAATTTAATTTCTCTTTTGTTTCATTTTTATTTTGTTTAGAAATAATTAAAATTCAAATGATTGGATCTAAATAACTATATCAAACGAATTGATAGAAATTGAATGATTTTTCTCAATTGTTTAACTGGTTTGAATTGGAGTGTAAATCGAATTGTAATGCAAGTGTTTCAATTTGAAACGAGATATAAACCGCAAGGTTTTATGAAATTTGACAATAATTGTATGTGATCAACAACTTTGCAAGTTCTCCTTTTGAATTTTCATATTTTTTTAGTTTTTTTAACCTTCTTTATATCTAATAATTTTATAACATCATTCTGTCTTTTGAGATTTCCTAACCTCCTTTGTACTTGCACGAAGGATCACTGTCGGATGTCCCAAAGTGTTTTAAGTATTCTTCGCTACTTCCTTCTTCCTTTAAGAACTAGAGTGTAGTCTACGTGTTGCACGTGGTAATATTATAAATATAGTATTTATAGTTTTAATGTTAAAATTAAAACTTTGTTATATAACGTACGACAAATTTAGTGAAATAAATGAATTATAAATTTAATTTATTATTATTGTCTATGTATAATTTATTTTATGTACTTTAAATTTAAGAAAAAAATTTTTATCATTTTTATTCGTATAAATATGGTATACAAATTGAAACTGACATATTTTAATGATTTGTTAGATGAATATAACAAATATTGTTTAATTGATTTTTTTTTAAACATGTTAAATTTGAAATTATGTAATTAGTTTACATATCTGGACTTAAAGGTAAATAGTAAGAAATAATTGAGAAGAATTTTGTAAAAAATTGTAGAATTTTAAATCTGCATCTTTAGCCGAGCAAGAGGAGTTGGCTCTTAAGTTGTTGAGGTCTATGCATTAGTATGATTTTACTACGTATTTCATCAACTTGAGTTTTTTGCTATTTATTTTTGTTTTGTTTTTACAGCATCTTAAAAGCTTAATTGAATGTGGAACATTTTCCCTTGTATAGCTGTAAAGATAAAGCGTAATTTTGCACCAAATGTTTATCCACATGTCTAATAGAGCATCTCGGTTTACACAGGGCCGGCTCAGAAGCTAGGCTGAGCAGGCGGCCGTATGGGGCAACCCCCCTCGACGGGGCAACAATCACCCAAAATATGCTAGTTATGAATTATAGATTTTAAATAAATAAATGTTGACGTAATCTATATTATAAAGATTTAATAGCTCAGTTGGTTGTGCACCTGCTTGCTCTTCATGAGATCTGGTGTTTGATGCCTACAAACAAAGTTATTTTTTCCTGTCTCACCTGGGGCAACATTTTTGCCAATATTTTTCAGCTTCGTCTGGGACAACCCAATGTCTACAGCCGGCACTGGGTTTACAGAGAACACATCTCTAGTAGCATCCCTTGTATCTTTCTTTAGCTTCTCCCTAGCTATTTGCTTGAAAACAAATTTATTATTGTTCGGTTTTCTGTTCTACAGAAGTTTACTGAATGATAATGGGCAAGCAAGTGGATCCATGTTAGCTATTCACATTTGCTACACATTACCGTACTGATTAAATTTAACTCTTTAAACCGGTATCGTGTTTATTAGTCATGCTAGTCTTTCTGTGACGAACATAAGCTGGACAGAGCAATAATACCATAGTAGGCCCCATGCAAATAACAAACTCATTTTCTTAATCTTCATTAAGAATCCAAACTGCTTTTAGCTTGAATTACATGTACTAATAGATAAGTGAAACATCATCATGCTCAACAATACAAACTCTAAGATGAAGTCACAAATGACATCAAAATTTATGTACTTTTTTAGAGTACATGAGTTGAGCAAGGAAGATGAAATTGATGGGTTGGATAATCTAAAAAAACATGACTAAAGCATGTATTTATAGTAACTACAATAAACAAGTAATAGATCTTATATGTCTCAGGAAACCCATCAGTCAGTTATAAAGTAATGCCTCAAAAGATGTAATGGTAGTATGAGGAGTCTCAGCTGAAGCTAGAATTTGGGAGTTAGATTAGGACTTTGTAAATTTAGTATACATTTGCGTAATTCTTTTTATAAGTAATGCATCGGTTTGTGTAATTCTTTTGATTGCATCGTTGTTAGTTTTAATCATTTCAGATATTATAAGCAGTTATGTTTAGTTTTTGAGCCTTGGATTTTTTTTGTCCCATATGTCAGTTCTATATGGGAGTTTCCTGTACTCATTGGATTAGCACTATCTCTGGTGTTACCAGAAATACTGGGAGGCTCTAATATTTTTATTTTAAATTGTCCGCGGGAAATGGTGAAGTTCCACTATAACTTCTTTTATTATTTTTCACCACTCTAACTTGTTGTTTTCCATCGGACTATTTTGGTGTTACAAGCCATCTCATTGATGTATAAAGTCTGCCAAAATGTATGCTAAATTTACAAAGTTCTAAACTAACATATAATATTTCTGTGTTGATTTATTTTGATATTTTTATAAAGTCTCAGCATGTATGAAGTCTGTCAGTATCCTTTCGTTTCCTTCCTTTTTTTATTTTGTTTTTTGGTGTATGCCTATACTTTGCGTTATCTCGTAATTATTTTTACCTAGTTAGAAAATAATATTAGTAATTTATTCCATTACCAGTTAAACTTACACACCACATACCCGCTACTGTTTATAAGAAGGAGATCCAAATCCTATATATTGAGGTTAACAAATATTGTGCTCTTATTTCTAAAAATATTGAAAATTTTGGTTCTTTCAGAGGTTAACGTGGAGATGTTTTGAAATCCTTGGTTTTTCTTTAATTCTTGAATTATGTACTTGTTTATCTGCTTTTGCATTTTGGACAGTCATGGATCTCATTCCTGGTTTTCATATTCCGTTTATCCCTGTGACAGTGTCATCTTAAATTTGCAATGACCAAAGAAAAAGAAAAAACAACGAAAGAAAAACTGAAAGGGAAATAAATACTGTTACAGTCCTCAAATTGATGCACGCTTGATTTTTTGTCATTTTTTCTGTTCCATGTAATCTTTTGTTTAATTTTTTTGGTTGCGTGTAACTCTTTATGTGAAGCATCTTCATCTCGTGTTCCATTTTGGCAGGTGTTGATGAACCATGTACTGTGTTATGCCAAACCACTCACGTTTCATCATGTTCCTATCAGGTTTTTCTTCTTCTTCTGTAACGAAGAATATGCCACCTTCAAGGTTCCAAAAGTGATATCACAACTTAGGCAGTTTTCATAAGAGTACGTTTTTGTATAATCTTAACCGCTTTTAATTATAATCAAAATGTTCTCTCTTTTTTTCAGCTTACGGTACACTTGATAAACCATGAGCCTTTTTCTGGGTAATATATCTGCCGAAAGTACGCTGGTAAGTTGTTCAGAACTTTCCCAGTGTCTCATTCCCAAAAGAAGAAACGTGAAATTCTATTTTTTCCCCCCACAAAACTCTCATGATTAATCAGTACAACCAGGCGTATAATTGAAATAGATAGACATGTCCCAAGTTCCACAAAAGCAACGCAAAAATCTCTCTTGCGTTTGAGTTTATCATAATCAAAATCACTGAAGTTTTAAGCCAACACGCTCCTTTTTACATAAAAACAAATGCAAAAATCACTGAAGTTTTTGCAAATAAGTGATAATAAAAGTCTCGTGAGCTGGCATTGCAAGTATACGTGATCAAGTCATAGTGCTGAATGAGTTGGATACATTTTCATCAAACGGTTACAAGTTATTGGGCTATAATGCAGTCCATCTCAATATCACTTTGTATTATAAATACCGATCAAAATGCGTACTGAAAATATACCAGTATCATTTCTGTGCAGTAATAAAAATCATTTTAATTATCATCAATTCTAATTTGGTATCGAGCAAGTTTTGCTTAACAGCAAGAAACGCCTTGTTATTAATCCCATTAGATCCACTGTCATCACTTGGAGATTAAGCTGCACTTAGAATCACTTGAGAATTCAAGAATTCTCATCATTTATTCACTACTTTAAGCAATTTTTTACCTGATTCAAGATCAAGAAGTGTAACTATTCTATCAATTATGCCTTGTCGTTCTTGTTGTGTTTTGCCAAGAGAGTCTCCGTCAGAAAAAATTCATCTTTCAGAGAGTTTCAAGTTGCATAGCTGTGACAACCCGTTTCCTCGACCCTCAGGAATCGACAGTAATACATCCACGGTATTCACGGGCCGTAAACCCAATGCCGAAGAGGCAGATTATCAGGGGTAAAGTAAAGTAAAAAGTAGAAGATTGAAAACACAAATTCTCACATTTCGATTAATTATACAGATGTATAGTACATACAACCACTTTCACTAGGGTACATCAAAGTTATGGTATGAACTAACCCAATCAGGAACAGTTATAACTACCCACTCCCACATTTGTTGGTATAAACAACTATACACGACGAAAAATAAAAGATAGATAGATATCCACATCAGATGCTCCAAGCTTCAAGCTCCAAAAACTCTTTCAGAATGCTCCACCAAAATACTCCTAACACGATCTTGAGTACTTGGCAATCCGAAAAAATAGGGCACCCAGAGTTTAAAGGGAAAACAAAATAAACCCTGGGTTGGTCATGGGACTGGTGTGAGAACTCAAAATACGATGTTTGAAAACAAAAAAGTGTCTCATAAGACCACGCCACACATAAACACGGACGGGTTTTACCTTATGATAACAAAAATATTTTTACGTAAAAATAAGGAATATTATTTTAATGACATTTCTTTGAAAAACATTTGCAAGTAAACTTATTAATCTTAGCCGAAATTGGTACATTAATTAAATTCCAGCATACTACCCACAAAGTGGGTACAAATAAAATGGCAGACACTCATTGAAGAATGGATTTCCATACAAATGAACATGTACAGGGACTACCTTCCGGCAGTACATCTCTAAAGGAATGTACCGAGGCCCAACTGATGGTCCTCTACCAACACAAGACCGGCCTGCCTCTTTCTAGATAGTACTGAATATGTCATCACCCCGGTCTTTAATTACCGACCTATCCGAGAGCTCTCTTTACATACACTACATTAATTTAATACCCGACATCATAGTGGGAATAAATATATTTAGAAGGGGATGATCATACCCTAATGGTTGCGAACCACATAGCTTTGCCGCATCTACCCTGTTTCGGTTATTTTCGGGCGTGGGGCTTGAGGTAACGATTACCTTTCACATAGCACATCATCTTTCTTCTTTGAATGCCACATTGCCATTCCATAATCACATAACTGATTTCTGTAAACGTATAACTCCTGAGCTCGTATGTCTTAGGAAAGGGTGTTAAGTTAAGAGAAGTTGTCTTCTCTGCCACCAAGCAGATATACGTTTATAGAGATCAATTAATGTGATTTTTAAATGCAACGTCAAACATTCGTCCATACAAGTTCGTTCTGAGGTTGAACGAACCCGAATGCACTCCTCCTACCGCATTCTACTTTGGGAATCACCCCTAGGATCAGTAGCGATTATTCCTTGCACTTCAAAGATTTTCATAACAGAGCACTACTGCCACCATAAATATATGATATGGTAAATTTCACCCTGAGGGACTGGTGACAAACAGCCCTACGTCATGAAGATCTTTGTCTTCAATGATCTTATCTTCAGCATGTTTTACTTCGAACGTAAACTGGTTCGAAGTGGTTTTCGGATAGGGATTTCCGAAATCCGACCGCGGTTTCTTCAAAATCTAATCATCGATAAAAATGGTGTTTTATAAGTAGATGATTGTTGTTTGATTGATTCATTTCTTTTTCAAAATATCTTCGAGAGATATATATCTTAAAAATATTCTTTTAGTAAATATGGAATCATTTCAACCTTCTTTTTTGAAATCATTTGGTAAATTTAAACCTTTTTAAATCTTGGAATAATTCCAAATCAATTTACTTTTATTTAGGAAAATATTCCTAGATCATTTATTTAAATCTCATGTTGGAAAAACATTATTTTAGTTCGGGCTTTCCCTTCGATCTGTTCCACCCCTCGCCTAAAAAGAAAAAACAAAGGCCAGGTAAGTTCAGGGCATTGGTTGCTCCATTCCTAACCTTAGTTACACACCTCGTTTTACCTTTCTGGATCTCAGAGACGGGACAAATATACTTGTCGTTTATGCATACTCCTTCCATTTTTTTAGAAATGATTTATAAAACTTCCAAATCATTATAAAACACTTATTCATTTATTTTAAAGCACTTATAAAAGATTTGGGAAAGAATACTTAAGTCTAAAACTTCATTTCTAAAGATGTTGAAACGGCAGTAGAAAAGTGTTGCGGAAAGTGCTAAATGCTGATTCGATTTAAAACAACTTTACTAATATTTAAAAATCCATATTTTTCAATTCAAATCTCTTTTAAACCATTTTATTTGATTTATAAAACTTATTTCATATTTTTAAACATTTAAAAATATTCATTTCACAGAGTTTTATACTTTGGTCGTTTTACTGCAAAAGCGCGATCTTTCTGAAAATTTGATTTGGACATATTTTAAACTCTACGTGATGAAAATTTGATTTTCTTTCTTCATTCTAAAACTATGGATATAATAGTCCGGAAAATTCTTATCTTAAAAAATTCCGAGCTAAATCCCATTCTGTATACTTATTTGAATTTTTCGGTACAAAATCGCGAACTACCGTTACGCGACGCGTCTAATTTTCACTCATTTATTTGGTTTCATTCAAAACTTGTCGAAACAAGTTTATTTGTTTGTAAAACATTTCTAAAACATTTTCAATCATTTTAGAAGGTATTAAATGATTCCATACTACTTTTCAAATCCATTCGGAAAGTGTTTTCCATGTGAAATAACGACGTGTATATCGTGACTTATTCAAACATTCACATGAGATAAGCAATATATGATGATCAAAATCATAAATAAACATCCATACAATCATATCACATCATCACATCCATATATATATCTATGTGTGTGTGTATATATATATATGTATATCATATCACATCATCACATCCATATATATATGTATGTATATATATGTATATGTATATATATATATATATGTATATAATTAGGAGTTCTCACATTGTTTTGGTTTTCAATCCGGAAATCGGCTATAGCTCCTCTACACGAGATTTTTAGCTCGCGAATCCTTGCACGCTCGTCTCTAAATGGCTTGGCTTGGACTTGGTGTGGGGGATGGTCACGACCTTGGCTAGGGGGAGAGATCTTCTCGGCCGTGGGTAGGGGGAAGGGGAAAGGAAGATTGGGTGTGGTTTCGCGGTGTTCAGATAGGTATTTGTTTTAGTAAATTTTTGGATTGAATTTTGGCATTATTTAATTTGGGAAGTCATGAAAATGAACAGAGAAAGCTTGGAAATGAAGAAGAAGAAGTGTGAAAAAAATTAAGAAGTGGGTGGGTATCTATAGGAAAAAGTTTAGAATAAAATATTATTATGCAAAATGATCAAAATGTCATTTACTTTATCTTTAAGTAAACTACATTTTTCAACATTTAACATCATCTTTCACATCTCTACTTTATTTCTTAATCACTTAGGTGTTAAGTAAAATAAAGTAAGATATTTGTTTAGATTTGATTTTGACACTTTTGCCTTTTAGTGCTTACTTTTTATTAATGATTTCTAGAATTTTCTAAACTTGTTCAGGAAAAGTAAACTTGTTTAGTTAATTATTTAATACTTACCTTATTTAAATATGTGTACATAAATATGAAAATAACGGTCCAACAACGTTGCGACATCTTTTGTTTGACAAAACGTTGATTTTCGACAAAATGTTTTACGGCCACATTTTGACGTTTTTGTTAAACTATCTATTCATGTAAACAAAACTTAAAAATAAATTTGTATATTGTTATTAAAAATAAAAACCCTTCTTAAAATAATTAATTTAACCATTAAAACTTAATTTTCTGTAATCAGATTTTTGTCACTTTTGCCGATATAAGCAACGGTTCTTATTTTTGTGTAAATTTCTATCTCCAAATCCTATCTGATATTATTTGAATCATAAAATCTTATATATTTTATATTTAAAATCAATATAAATGTTATATTTTAGAGTGGTCAAATTCCGTGTTGTTACATTATCCCCTCCTTAAAAGAATTTCGTCCTCGAAATTTAAGATAAGAAGAAGATAGCTCAGAGGAAATATATTCGATAAGATGGAATATATACAAGAATATAAATAAGTGACTACACCATAGGCGATGAGTACACTATGACGATACAATTTATATAGTCTATACATAAATCCTAAACTCAGGATATGCCTTCCTCATTCTATCCTCCATTTCTCAAGTGCAATCCTCAACATCTCCACTCCATTGAACTTTGACTAACCTTACCACCTTCCTCCTTAATCGTTTCTCATCATGATCAACGATTCGAATAGGCCGCCAATAACTTCCAAATTTGGTTCCACCTCCAAGTCTTCCTGAGCAGCCATTTCTATGATTTGCTCTAGGTCATGCATATGTTTCCGCAAATGAGATACATGAAATATGTTATGCACTCCTGACAACCTTTTGCCAATTGCACTCGATAAGCTAGTGGGCAGATTCATTCAAGAATGGGAAAAGGTCCATTATATCGAGGTGCTAACTTCCCAGCCCTTCCAAACCTCACTACTCCTCTCATCAAAGAGACTTTCAAAAGGATAGAATCTCCAACTGAGAATTTCAGATTTCTATGCCTTTGGTCTGCATAACTTTTATGCTTGCTCTGGGCTTCCTTTAGCTTCTTTCTAATTATATCAACATTCTTTGAAGCTTCTCGTATCATATCAGGACCAAGTATTAATCGATCTTTGGTCTCAATTCAACATGCCGGTGACTTGCATGAGCGATCATATAGAGCTTCATAAGGTGTCACGCTGATAATAGTTTGATAACTGTTGTTATAAGAGAACTCTACTAAATGTAAATGATTTTCCCATGAGCCTCCAAAGTCTAGAATACATGCTCTTAGAAGATATTCCAAAATGCGATTGACTCTTTCCGTCTGTCCATCAGTTTGGGGATGATATGCAGTGCTTATACTCAGCTTCATTCCCAAAGCTGTCTATAATGCTTCCCAGAACTGACTAGTAAAGATTGGATCCTGATCGCTTACTATACTGCTTGGAACTCCATGCAATCAGACAATCTCTTTCATATATATTTCTACAAGGCTTGCAGCAGTCCTTGTTGGCTTAACTGGAATGAGGTGTACACATTTAGTTAATTGGTCTATGATAACCAAATGCCTTCATTCCCTTTCCTCGTTCGAGGTAAGCCATCAATGAAACCCATTGATATTTGATCCCACTTCCAAGATGGAATCTCCAAAGGTTGAAGTAATCCTGCAATTTTCTATTGGTCGCTCTTGACTTATTGACAATTTATGCATTGGCTAACATAAATGGATATGTCCCTTTTCATACTTCTCCACCAAAATGTGTGCTTCATGTCTTTACACATTTTGCTAACTCCCGGATGAATACTATGTTTGGATTTGTGGCATTCAGCTAACACCTCCTGCCTAAGATTTTCCACATCCGGAACACAAATTCGCCCATTCAACCGCAATACTCCACGGTTATCTACTTTGAAGCTTCAATTCTGCCCTTTGTATATATTTTTAATAATCTCATTTAGGTATAGATCTTCTTTTTGCTTGTTGGTAATTCTTTCCAGAAGAGTTGGAGTTACTAGCAAATAAGAAATAACAGCATTCTTCCTACTCAACGCATTTGCTACTATGTTGGCTTTCTCGGGTGTATATAAAATATCTAGATCATAAGATGCGAGAAATTCTAGCCAATGCTATTGGCTCATGTTTAAATCTTTTTGAGTGAAAAGATACCTTAAAGATTTATGATCCGTAAAGAGCTCAAACTTTTCAGCCAGCAAATAATGCCTCTATATTTTTAATGCGAATACCACAGCTAAAAATTCTAAGTCGTGTGTTGTATAATTCTTCTCATTAGTCTTTAATCTACTTGCATAAGCGATCAACTTTCCTTCTTGCATCAAAAATGCACCAACTCCCTCTCCATAAGCATTTGTATAAACGGTTAATCCACCATTTCCATTTATAATTGCTAGAACTAGAGCGGTTGTTAACCTCGTTTTGAGTTCCTGGAATGCTTCTTCACATTTAGGAGTCTAGATAAATTTAGCATCCTTCATGGTCAACTTCGTTAGGTGGTAGGGAATCTTAGAAGTCATGAATGAATCTTCTGTAATACCCTGCCAGATCTAAGAAACTACAAATTTCTTTAGGAGTTTGTGGCTACTTCCAATTTTAAAAAGCTGCAACCTTTACAGGATCTACTGAAATCCCGTCCCTTGACACTATATGTCCAAGGAATCTTACCTCCTTCTCCCAAAAGTGGCACTTTGAGAATTTGGCTTTAAGCACGTTATTTCTCAATATCTCCAACATAATTTCTAGATGTCTTTCGTGTTCTTCTTCTGTCTTAGAATAGATAAGGATATCATCGATAAAGACTAACACGAATTTATTGAGTACATCTCTAAATACTCTATTCATAAGGTCTACAAAATAAACGGGTGCATTGGTCAGCCCAAAAGGCATAACCGACCACTCGAAGAAAGTATTCGGACCTTTGAATGCAGTTAGATGGATGCATTCTTCTACGATCCTTAGTTGAAGGAATACCATGGCAAGATCCATTTTTGAGAATACTCGAGCACCATGTAACTGATCAAACAAGTCATCTATTCGGGGTAGAGGATACTTGTTCTTAATCGTTTGTTTATTCAGATCCCGGTAGTCTACAAACAACCTTAAAGATACATCTGACTTGGCAACAAAAACTACTGCCGATCCCCAACTTGAATGACTAGGTCTTATCAACCCTTTCTTTAATAGTTCCAGGGTTTGTATATTCTGCTCATCCCTCTCCTTCGGAGCTATCCTTCAGTCATGTTGTTTAATTGGCCTTGCACAAGGAATCAAGTCAATACAAAACTCGATTTCTCAATGTGGGGGTAAACTCTTTACTTCTTCAAAAATGTCTGGGAATTCTCTAATTATAAGTATCGTTTCTAATTCTTTCTGGGATGAATCTAAGGAAGAAGAAAACTATCCCTCCTTGGACTAGGATCTTCACAAGATATTTCTATAAAATTCCCAAAGATGGTCCATAAAGATATCGTCCTTCTATCGCAATCGAGAACAACTTTATACTTAGTTAACCAATCCATACCGAGTAAAATTTCGAATCCAATAAAATATAGGACAAAACGGGTTGAAAGGAAATTTATGGGAAGAGTGGGAAATTTGGACTTTTTCACAATTCATACAAAGGTTAGTGGTACCACCTATAGGATTTGTCACGTAGATAGGGGTATCAACGAATTTAGGTTCAAGTTTTAATTCAGATAATGGTTTTAACCGTGCACTCTCAAAGATTAAACTCATTCGAGGGTATTACTAACCCTATCTCTAATGAGTCATACCCAACCAAAGCCAAGGTTCTCGCTTAACCTTTAGCTCTGATACCAAATGTGACATCCCGTCTCCTTGACCCTCAGGAATTGATACTAATACATCCACGGTATTCACGTGTCGTAAACCCAAGTGTCGGGGAGGCAGATTATCAAGGGTAAAGTAAAGTAAAAAGTAGAAGATAGAAAACACAAATTCTCAAATTTATATTAATTATACAGATAGATAGTACATACAACGACTCTCACTATGGTACATTAGAGTTATGGTATGATATAACCCAGCCAGGAACAGTTATAACTGCATGCTCCCACACTTGTTGGTATAAATAACCAGACACAGCGGAAAATAAAAGATAGATAGATAGATATGCACATCAAATGTTCCAAGCTTCATGCTCCAAAAACTCTTCTAGAATGCTCCACCAAAGTACTCCTAACACGATCCTGACTACTTGGCTGCCCGGAAAAATAAAGCACCAAGAGTTTAAAGGGAAAACAAAATAAACTCCGGGTCAGTCATGAGACTAGTGTGAAACTCAAAATACGATGTTTGAAAACAAAAAGGTATCTCATAAGACCACGCCGCACATAAACACGGATGGGTTTTTACCTTATGAT
This sequence comes from Allium fistulosum, assembly GCA_030737815.1. NCBI lineage: Eukaryota > Viridiplantae > Streptophyta > Magnoliopsida > Asparagales > Amaryllidaceae > Allium > Allium fistulosum. The sequence continues at coordinate 366,067,444 of CM060902.1, read as the reverse complement.
AACCAAAATATTTTTACGTAAAAATAAGGAATATTATTTTTAATGATATTTCTTTGAAAAACATTTGCATGTAAACTTATTAATCTTAGCTGAATTGTTACATTGATTAAATGCCAGCATATTATCCATAAAGTGGGTTCTACAAAAAAAATGGCAGACACTTATTGAAGAATGGATTTCTATACAAATGACCAGGTGAAGGGACTACCTTCCGGTAGTACATCTCTAGAGGAATGTACCGAGGCCCAACTGATGGTCCTCTGCCAACACAAGACCGGCCTACCTCTTCCTAAATAGTACCGAATATGTCATCACCCTGGTCGTTACCAACCTATCCGAGAGCTCTCTTCGCATACACCACATTAATTTAATACCCAACGTCATAGCGGGAATAAATATAAATATATCTAGAAGGGGATGATCATACCATAATGGCTGTGAACCACATAGCCTTGCCACATCTACCATGTTTTGGTCATTTCCAGGTGTGAGGATTGAAGTAACGATTACCTTTCACATAGCACATCATCTTTCTTCTTTGAACGCAACATTGCCTTTCCATAATCACACAATTGATTAACGTATAACTTCTGAACTCGTATGTCTCAGGAAAGGGTGTTAAGCTGAGAGAAGTTACCTTCTCTGCCACCAAGCAGATATACGTTCATAGAGATCAATTATTGTGATATTAAAATGCAATGTCGGACATTCATCATACAAGTTCGTTCTAGGGCTGAACGAAACCGAAGGCACTCCTCCTACCGCATCCTGTCTTGGGAATCACTCCTAGGATTAGTAGCAATTAGTCTTTGCACTTCGATGATTTTCATAACAAAGCACTACTGCCACCATAAATATATTACATGGTAAATTTTACCCCGAGGGACTAGTGGCAAAACAACCCTACATCATGAAGAACTTCATCTTCAATGATCTTATCATCAATATGTTTTACTTCGAACATGAATTGGTTCGAAGTGGTTTTCAGATAGGGATTTCCCGAATCTGACCCCGATTTCTTCGAAATCCAATCATCGATAAAATGGTGTTTTATAAGTAGATGATTGTTGTTTGATTCAAACATTCCTTTTTCAAAATATCTTAAGATATATATCTTAAAAATATTCTTTTAGTAAATATGGAATCAATTCAACCTTCCTTTTTGAAATCGTTTGGTAAATTTAAACCTTTTTAAATCTTGGAATAATTCCAAATCAAGTCACTTTTTACTTAGGAAAATATATTCAAATCATTTATTTAAATCTCATATTAGAAAAACATTATTTTAGAGCATCCGGGCTTTCCCTTCGATCTGTTCCACCCCTCGCCTAAAAAGAGAAAACTGAGGCCAGGTAAGTTCAGGGCACTGGTTGCTCCATCCCTAACATTAGTTACACAACTCGTTTTACCTTTCTAGATCTCAACGGTGGGACAAATGTACTAGTCGTTTTCACATACTTATGGAAGGATTGAATACTTATAATAAGAAAATTTTGTATATGTTAGTGGATTGAAATAGATTTAATAAGGACCGATTAGAGACTGTCAATTTTGATGCTAATGACCAATTATTATGGGTAACGTATATTTATTAGAACTAAGAAAATAAGTTAAGGAAGGTAGGTAATGGTGGAATGACATTCTAGGAATGCCCATCTTAAATTGGTAAGGAGCATTAGGACCCCACCACCATTAACACTAGTTAATGTTTAAGAGTAGCTTCGAGCAAAAAAATTTTGTTAGAGTTTTTCGTTTGAAATTGCTAAGTTGTCTCCTTTAGGGAAAAAAAATTGATATGGTATAAGCCATGTTCATGTTTTATCATTGTGTTAATTTTAGGGACGGGATTAGACCACTAAATATACATTAAGGAACATCGTAAAGTTGGAAATTTCAAAAGGACACTTAACTAGCAATAAATCGAAAATGAGAGTGGAAGTTTGTGATAAAATTAGATTAGAATGCTTCAAACCCAAAACTTGTGGAGTATCACCATTCACGCCAAATTTAATAAGGTGTATAGAGAATTTCCTAATTAACCAAGGATGAAGAAAGAGCCATTGAATTTGTTCTAAATATTTGATGTGCCAAAGGATTAAAGCTAAACAAGGCAAGCCAAGAAGGTTGTCATTATCATTAGAGGTTCCAACTTGGAAATGAGAGCATATATCGATGGACTTTATAGATGGGTTGCCTAGAAGCAATGAAGCTATATAGGTTATAGTAGACTGGCTCATTTTTCTTCCGTAGGAAGTAATAGGATTGTAGCATCTCTAGCACAGAGTGTGTTAAAGGAGTAGTGCAACCACATGGAGTTTCAGTTAGCATTATCAGTGATAGAGACCCTTCGTTCATTTGGGAATTGTTAAGGTGTCTTGCAATCTACTTTGGGAACGACTTTGGATCTTAGCACCGCTTAACACCTGCAAACCGACGGTTAGACGGAAATGGTGAACAAGAATTTTTAGGAACTGTGGCAAGTTTGCGTCATTGGTTTTTGAAGGCCTTAGAGAAGGTAGAGATGTTAAGGCGACAATTGAGGGCTGGATAGGACCATAAGGAGTCCTAGGTTGGCAGGCGAGGATAGGAATTGGTGTTTTTTATTAGGGACATGGTATTCGTTATGTGATAGGACCATAAGAAGTCTTAGGCTGGCAGTTGAAGGCTGGATAGGACCATAAGAAGTCTTAGGCTGGCAGTTGAGGGCTGGATAGGACCATAAGAAGTCTTAGGTGCAGCTTCCGAACTAGTTAGCGAGAGTCCATGATGTCTTTCATGTTCCATACTTGAGGAAATGTCTACACGACATTGCCTTTGTAGTAGAGCCTGATCAGTTATGTGATGTCGAAACGGAGCCAATCGCCCCCTCATGCTCCTGCCCGCATAGTGGAGCACGGTATTGAGAGGCTTCGTAATGAAGAAAATTAGGTTGATTTGAGTAGTTGGGGAGATAACCCAGCAAAAAGCACATGGAAAACTGAGAAAAAGATGAATGTTTCTCATCCCGAGCCTTCCTCTAATAAATTTTTCTCTCCAAAAATATAGGTTTTTGATTGCATCATGGTTGCTAGATTAGATGGTAGGAGATGCTTGCTATGATAACCTGCATCCCTTGACATGCCAAATACCACCATATCAAGAAACACAGTTCATCGGTTTAAGGATAAAGTAGTATCACAAAGACTAAGATATTAATGAAGAAATAGTCTATCTAATCCAAACATTATCATAGTGGAAACATAATATCAGATATATGGATAATCTCATAATAACAGTAGTAAAATTTCAAAAGCATCAAAATATTCAAGTCTCAAAATATCATAATATCGTATTCTCAGAAAACCATCAGTATATATCAAATACTAGAATATCATAAAAATTATCCCTCATAATCAAAATACTGAAAGAAAAAATGTACTACGTGATGACCACACTACACCTCGGATGCTCATATAACTGAATAGTGTGCTGCTGGAGCATCCGGCCGATGCAGGACTGCTGTCAAGGAAAATAAAAATAAATAAAGGAGGGGAATAGAAAAGAACAGAAGAGAAGAGAAGAGAAAGAAAACATCACACAATCACATAACCTGTCGTATATCACATAGCGCATCCGACAAAATGTAATAGTTATCATAGATATTAAACAGACGAGATAGTAATAAATACATGAACCATAGAATTAGAGTATGCAGGCTCATACAGTTATACAAAACAATAATAAAGTTTATGCAATTGATAAATGAACTCAACTGATAAACTGTCTCTATTAAAAGTAAATCAACACTACCAAGGCTCCACAGTGTCACAAAGCGGAATAAACAATAATAAGTCTCAAAATATAATTATGAGAAAGCGTCACCTCCTGCTAGTCCATCTGCACAGCTCGAAGTGTTGTTTACACCTGCTATCTAGTCTACTCATTTAAGAGTACCCGAGATAATAAGAAGCAAAACATAAAATCTTAGGTCAGACAATAGTCTGGAGTGGGCGATAAATAATCTCAAAACACTATAAAAGTCGGTATTGTATATGAATTAGAGGGTATGGAGAATCATACATGACCTGTCCCTGCATCCGTAGAGTTAGCACATAACAGGATATATGCTACTTTATGATAGTCATTATGGGTGTACTATATCAAAGCACTAAGGGTGTCTAGATATCGACATCGGTAATAACAACATCACATGACTTCCCTAAGATGATAAAAACAGTTAAACAAACATATCATCCATCATCCATCCTCAGATTCACTCATTTAGTGCATTGGATATATGGTACTCATATGGCCACCTACATAGAGCAAAAGACTACTCAATGTATCAGTTCCTCTTTATTTGAATCCATGCCACTCAGTAGGCTAGGAACTAGACTGCACCTCCATAGATAGCCCAAGGTACAATGGGCCTGCACCTCCATAGACAACCTAAGTGAGCATCCTGATGTACCCTCACTTTACGAGTACACTGAAAAACCTACGAGTATCAACCATCCCATCGCACACTCATCCGTAGCGAAGCCCATTTTGGAACTGCCCATACAACTTCCGTCTGAAGTCGCCGCGGTTGGGAACTACTCTAGACAACCATCATAAATCATAGAATGTCTTTATGTGTCCCGTAACCCACCTCCAGTAGTCCACTCAATCCGACACTTCCTCGCTTACTTCGCCTTTTGAAATATATTTATCCATCATCGAAGCCATCACTTCCCATCATGGAATCATCATCGTCGAAACATGGATTCATTGTGTCGAAGCATCACATTCTTGCTTCACCGCTAAAACCACTTGTCGAAGAGCCATATGATCAAAATCGAACGTCGAACGAATGAACGAACCATTACATCATGCTCCTCGAAGCCTCTCTATCATCCATGTCAAATTGGCCGAATCGACCATCATCAATAGTGGTAGATATCGGTCACTCTAGAGTAATCGATAAAGTCCACTTTGGTCTTGTACTTAACCAAAAAAGGTTAAATACAAACCGAATGGAAACGTCCGACATCTTCCCTGAAGTCTGAAGCACATACCCAAGTCCGTCGTCCTTCATCTTCAAATTAGTCGGCACGCACCAATACTCCTCCACATGTTTATCCCATTCATTCGAGTTTATCTTCGTTTGTGCGCTCAATCGATATGCACGAAACTCTATCGCATCATTTGAGTCCCACCATGTGTGCATTCGATCGATATACGCTAAACTCTATCTAATGGGATATTTCCTATATCACCTTCGTACGGGGTTTTCAACCAACTAATAAACAAGTAGACATGCAACCAACAAGCATAGAAATGTCTATAATAGTCTACCTACATCTATAAAAATACAGTATAATACATCCAAAGCAACCAATGAGGTATAAATATTGGTAATAGCCTAAATCTTCCAATATCATCAAAATAGCGCGTTAGTGGAAAAAATGTAATATTTAATTTAAAACCATTTTAAAACACTTTTAAGTCTTTTTCTAAAATAAAATATAGGTTTAACTATTTTATAAATCACATTTTAAAGTTTTAAAGCATATCAAAACATCGTTTTAATACTACATTTACAATCATAGTAAGGTCAAAGAAAATATCACTCACCTCAACCAAATCTAACCAAACCATCGCCAAGTCGTAGAGCTCTCCATCACAAGTGCAACGCAAGAAACGGTGTCCAAAACAGACCTCGTATGCAAAAGGTATGCATAATATAAGATACCAGATTATATAAAATAATTAATTCACTTAATTTATAATTAACTAATATAACTATCTTGCTTAACTATTTCTTCCCCATTCTTTCTTTAATGTACATGCACGTAACAAGAAACCTACAACGTCGTCCACTCCCAAGCTATGATATAGAGCATCGATACGTAAAATCGAACGTCGTCTGCACCATTGAACCCCTCGACCGAAGCTCGACCCACCAGCACCAAAACCATAAACTCTGACTTCCCATATCGAAACGCATCACCCAAGCAGTAGCTCGACCTGTTCCTGGTCGCGATCAGCAACAAGGGGTCAAACCCCCTCAAAATCATGGTGTCGGCACGTCTCTCCACCCTAAAGCCAATGCTGGTCTCCGTTTTCCCCATCTCCGACCGCATTATCGGAAAACTCAAACCCCAGTTTCGAGCACCCCACCTCGACCATCACCGAACATGCCCAAATCCATACCGGAGATGCTCCTCCTCCCAGGAATCCAACGAGCCACATCTCACGATATATCATCGAGTAAATCACTCGATTTGGATTTTTGAATTAAAATGGGGGAGGTGGTCATTATCTTTGGTTACTATTAATGGAACAGTAATCTATTGAGAGAAAGAAGGGTTTAGTAAGGATTTATTTTAATATAATAGTTGATTCATTTAATTTCTCACGTAAATCACTCGTATGATCAAACGATGCGTCTGATTGTAACGAAACTCATATGCATTTATCACCTTATTATTCCGGTCCGGATGGTATAAATTTCTTCACTATCTAAGATAGGGTTCCAGGATGATAATTTCATGCTTTTCGGGATCTTTTTTGGCATCGGATCATATGATCTCTAAATATAGTGATCCTTATAAACCTCTTAATTCACAATGACAATATGAACTCAAAAGAAGTGGTCTCGAGTCTTGATTTGATTATATGAAAAAATCATATTTTTGAGATAGTCAATTAATTAACGATTCAATATTTAAATAAATTACTTAAATATCTCACCATTAAAAATATAGGTCGATACATTCTCCCATCCTTAAAATAATTTCATCCTTGAAATCCCAAAGACGAAGCAACACAACCCAATACCCTCATATAAGCAGTGGCATAAGAAAAATCATCACTTATCAACGATCACGGAAAGCGATCAAAGCAAAGGGAATAGATTCGGAATCAGCCGGAGCAATCATCCTCGTCCCTAAGTAAAACCACTATCAAATATGAAATCAATGTGGCTAAGCCAGACGTTTAAGTTACATACTTATTTCCAAAGAAATGGACAGTCGGAAACAAAAGCACCAACTCACTAGCAAGTCAGCTAAATCTCATACCTTACCGACTCTCCCAACTATCGACAACGTGTAGTATCATATACATTGACTTTTCTCTCAATTTTGGCTTATGCCACGGAAAATTTTGGCAGCGTCTCCTTTGCATGGTTAGGTCTGGAAAAAATCCCAATACAACATAGATATATATACATACACATCTCATATTCGAGGCATCTCATTTCTGAGGAGAACCAATCATATGTACCCAAATCTACACTATAGATGTTACATACCACTTTTATAGCAAGAGCATAGCATTTAGATGCGAATACAAGCAAATAAGCATCGAAATAGCCAACACTTGCTTCCATGCACCCGAATATTTACTCAACAAAGAGGATTAAGCACAGTAGTAACATCATCATGTAAATAAGCATACTAAATCTTATATATAGAAATCGTCTCAAATAAGTATGCCATATCAAACCATAACTATCTTACATGCCTAATGACTATATAAGTAAAAGTAATCATATCAAATGCCAACAATCAAACATCAATAGGCACATACAATATCAAACAATAAAAAGTAACATCCATGCCTGTCCTAACATGCATGATACTAAACTATCTAGTATAATACATAAATTATGATATCCAATATGAAAGCTAATGATAAAATGGAAATCTCATCAAGTGAAGAACTCCAGATAAGCGGTCCTCATGCTCTCCTCGGGTCCCATATGAAATCACCTTTGCTTTCACTCAACTGAACCTCTACTACTCCATCGCCTTCCTCCTAACACATTTTGTATCATGTCTATCAGTATGAATAGGCCTATGAGGTCTCAAAATTCCTGGTTCAGTCTCGATATCATCTAATCAATTCGGTGCCAAATTCCCTAAACGCCTCTTGTAAGTTCTCCCAAAATCCATTAGTGAACAACGGGTTTCGGCCACTTACAATACCCTTGGCACATAATGGAATCACACTATCCATTCCTTATATAACTCGATTAATTTGGATGTCGTTTTACTAGACTTAACGAATAAAGTTTAGCATTCTTCGTCAACCTATCGACTGTGATTCAAATGCCATCATATTCTCTTCTAGTCCTTGGCATTCCATCGGCAAAATCCATCTAATCCTTGCAAAGCTAACTGTCTCGGTCGAGTCCGCACTACATCACCTCTATAGACACTACTCATTCTTCTAATTAGCCATAATCTCCACTAATCTAGCTTCATGCCTCTGACCAGTACTGATCAGCTTAATCAAAGTAAGTCTGATAATTATACTTTCCATCATCTTTGGCACTAGCTCACATCGAGTTTTGAAGTCATAACCAGTGATAAACTCAAGCAATATCTATTCTAGGAATATTGCTCCAAAAATGGTATGTCTTCCACTCAAAGCAAATACGATAGTTGGCAACTCCAATCATGAGTCTGGTACTTCCTCTCGGGTGGTTTAGGTTGTCGACCGACATATGCGACAACCATACCTTTCAGCATCAACACCACAACTAGTTATGTACCACAAGCATGTGTACTATTGGCTCTTCATTCTCGCTCGAAATGAGTACAACCTCTCTGTCAAACTCACAAACGCATGTCCACACCTTGCATCTCAAATAAGAACTCTGATTCTTCTCGTCAAATCGGTTAAAGATGCTGCTACCATTGAGAAGTCCTTGGTAAAACGTATATAACATCTCATCAATCCAAAGAAACTTCTCATCATAAGTCAGTGTTTTCTCAACACCCATAATACAATCATCAATCATGTCTCGTGCTCCTCTTTCATCCATGAGTAAACGAATGGGTCATCAACGAATACAAGCATGGACTCACTCAAGTGATTCCTTGAAACACGGTTCAAGAAATCAACAAAGCATGCTGACGCATTGGTTAGCCCGAACGGCATAACCAACAAATCAAAGATCAATGTAGCATAATGCGCTGTAATTGGCACACTCTCTCAAGCTACTCTCAATTGATGGCACTCCATCGCAAAGCCTAACTGAGAGTTCACCTTCGCACAATAAAGCTGATCAAACAAGTCATTAATAAGCGAAAGTGGATACTTGTTCGTCACCTCATTCAGCTTATGGTAATCAATATACAATCCCAAAGAGCCATCCACCCTAGTGGCGAACAATATAGGTGCATACCACTCAAATATGCTCCTACGAATGAACCTTCGCCTCAATAGGTCATCTGCTCGCACCTTTATTCTCCTCTGCCCTTTGGGCATCATATACCTTAAAGGCAGAATTACTGCTCTGCACCTCTAACCCGATCGATACGGAACTCTATCTTATATGGTGGTAATCCGGTCACCTCATCGAATGTGCCTAGAAACTCTAAAGCTAAAGGCACAGATGGCAGCTCATTGTCTGGGATATCGAGTGAATATAGAAAGCTAACCATCACCTCATCATCATGTGTGCAACCAAATACTACCTTCCGCTAATCATCATTCCCTGTCGTCACCAACGACCGCTTGCTATCCATCACTGTTCCGTACCTTTCAGCTAGTCAATTCCCAGACTATAATACCGAACCCAATTAAACCAAAAAAAAAATCAATAGCAAACAGACAAACATCCATGACCCAATAAGGCAAAGTCTCGACAAACCATGTTGTAATAAACCCTATTCTGAGTCCAGAAACTAAGCGCTCCGGATGGTGAAGTCATCCATAGTATTAATTTTCAATGATAGAATATGGAATGTTACACACATATAGTCTAGCTGAGCCCCCAAAAAGGTTTGTCATAATTAAAAAGGTTGGTTAACAATTTTGGGTCTCAATCCCAATCCATTTACAAATGACCAAATATGAAGAAATATGAAACCTCGACGTCGAATAAAACACGTTTGGAAACACTATAAATGGAAAGCATACCTTGGATGGTGATGTCATTTCCCTTATCTTTCATCGATGGAGCAATCGACGAAGTTGGAATGACATTAGATGCATATGCTTCCATTATTTGTCCCTACTTAACTGGTCTGGGACAATCCTTCACACTGGGTCCAGGCTCTCACATCATAAAACTCTTTCGGTCAACTTCTCAAAGCTCTCATCAATACGACCAATCAACTGCTTCCCAAGATAATTGCTCAACCCAATGATAAATTCTCTATTTTTTGGTGTGAAGTATCAATGGGATATAGACCATACTTCGTCAAAACATCAAATTCAGTCGCATACTCTGACATAGACATATCGCTTTACTTTAAACCGCCGAAATTCCTAAACAACACCGACTTTTAAAAAATCAAGGTAAATTTCTTCGAAGTGAACTATGAACTAATCCCAAGTAAAATGATCCTCTGGAATTGAAGCTATAAGGACACTCCACCAGTTCATTGCTTGTCCCTGGGGTCATCTAGAGGTTAACTTCTACTTCGTTGCATCATCTAACTCCAAGTTATCAAAGATTCTTTCGCAAATACCATCACGTCTTGCACCTCAACAGTCGATCCCGTTCCAAGGAACGGTATGCCTCTTAGACCCATGAAGTTTTCATACAGCTCGGCAAACTCAAATTTAGGTGTTTGCACTTGAATACCATAATCATTTGGAAGGACTTAGGCATTCTAGAATAACGATTCACATAATTTATGCGAACATATTCTGTAAATTGAAGATAATGGTCATCGATCATGCCCACTTTTAACTATGGACATGGATTCAATAGCCCCATTTCTCGTATGCCAGATCACTCCTATTTTATAATAAGAACGATCATTCTCTCGTAGAGAAAAACTACACCAATAATGCTTGTGTGTGCAATGCAACGTATATACTATATATACTACTATATAGTTTTGAAAACCAAAATATATAACAAATACACACTCTCTCGTATATACGTATACTCTTGATCCAGTCTAAGACGATAACTCATACCTATCTCTACTAGATAATGGTATTAACTCAGGTTAATTATGTAACCTAAGATCTGATACCAAATGTGATGGCCGCCCTATACCTCTGATGCTCATATAACCGAATAATGCACTACTAGAGCATACAACCGATGTAGGATAGTTGTCAAGGAAAAGAAAACGAAATAAAGGAGAGGAATAAAAAAGAAGAGAAGAGAATTGAAGAGAAGAGAAAGAAAGAAAACATCACACAATCACATAAAATGTCGTATATCTCATAGCGCATCAAACAAAATGTAATATTGATCATAGATATAAAACAGACGAGACAGTAATAACTACATGAATCATAGAATAAGAGTACATAGGCTCACACAGTTATACAAAAAATGATAGAGTTTATGCAACTAATAAATGACTCAACTGATAAACAGTCTCTAATAATAGTAAATCAACACTGCCAAGGATCCACAGTGTCACACATCAGAATAAACAATAATAAGTCTCAAAATATAAGTATGAGAAAGCTCACCTCCTACTAGTCCATCTGCACAGCTTGAAGTGCTATTTACCCATGCTATCTAGTCTACTCATTTAAGAGTACCCGAGATAATAAGAAATAAAGCATAAAAACCTCGAGTAAGATAACTGTCCGGTGTGAGTGATAAATAAACTCAAAACGCTATAAAAGTCGGTATAGTATATGGAATAGAGGGTATAGAGATACCTGACCTGTCCCTGCATCAGCAAAGTTAGCACATAACACAAGGTATATGACACTCTATGATAGACATCATGGGTGTACCATACATCAAAGTACTAAGGGTGTATGGATATCGACATCGGTAATATCTACATCGTGTGACATCCCGAAGGTGATAAAAATAGTTAAGCAAATATAGCATCCATCATCCATCCTCATATTCACTCACTCGGTGCATTAGATATATGGCACTCATATGGCCACCTACATAGAGTCAAAGACTACTCAATGTCTCAGTTCCTCTGTACTTGAATCTATGCCACTAAGTAGGCTAGGAACTAGATTGCACCTCCATAGACAGCCCAGGGTACAATAGGTATGCACCTCCATAGACTGCCTAAGTGAGCATCCTTGTTTAACGGCAAATTTTCTATCGGTTAGAAAATTGCCGAAAAATATTATGATAAAAATAACCGCAAGCGCACGGCGTACAATTTTAGTACGTGGCGAGTACGGGTCGATGCGCAGGGAATTGAATTGATTTAAAATTCTACTCAATCAAATTAACCCAAGAGTTTGAAATTATTTTAAGATAAAAAAAATGTAAAAACTAACTAAAGCAAAGTGAATAAAAATATGAGAGTAGAAGGAAAATTAGAGGCAAATCCCTTCTCATAATCACACAAATCAACACAATGAAATTATGATCTCTCTTTTTGGTCATTTTGAATTTAGTTGATGTATTTATCCTATGTATGGTCTATTTATACTATTAATTAGCCCAACATAAACCATCAAACTTTAACACACCATCCAAACCACTTGTATTTGCTATATATAAGTACACACTTTATCTCTATTCTCCTATCTCTATTAGGCTATTCTTCTGTATCTTACGAAGACTCTAATGCAGATATGGATGCTAAAGGTGGAAGAGTTAATCTTGGTGGGGGAAGCACCACAACTAATGGAAATGCCAGACCAAATACCTGGAGAAATCAAGGTCAGGCACAAGCTGGAAATGTGGGTGCTGGAGTCCCGCAAGTAGACATGGGAGCAATGTATCAGTTCTTTATCAACATGATACAGGCGGGAACTAATGCTGTAGTAGTTGGAGGAAATGTTGGAGGAGGAAACCAAGAAGCTCCAATGGTGAATAACTATGCTATTTTGAGTAGAGATTATGCTTGGTTGGGAGGAAAGCCATTTATTGGTAGTGAAGACGCAATCGAAGTGGAGAACTGGTCAATTCATTGTAAGATGATTTTCGCTGATTTGGGGCTCAACGATGAGCAGAAAAAGAGACTCACTTCTAGACAGCTACAAGGAGCAGCACTGTATTAGTGGAACAATGTGACTGTTGGAGTTAATGAGGAGACCATCACATGGGATGAGTTTAGAAGAATATTCGAAGAAAGGTTTATGTCAGAAATTGCTAAGTCCACTCTGCTCGGAAAGTTTGCTGAGTTGGAGCAGGGGGTATGACTGTACTTGAGTATGCGACGAGGTTTGAGGATTTAGCAAGATATGGCTATGCTACGATTGATACAATTATTAATAGGAATGAAAAGTTCATTCGGGGGTTGAATCCTGAGCTTGCTAAGGCCATGTTACCGCATATTAGGGATCCATGTGACGTTGTTGTTGAGATGGCCATGAGGAATGAAGAGATGCAAGCATTTCTTGAAAGAAACAAGGGCAAGGAAGCTCAAGGAGGGGCAGAGTCAGAAGAGGAAGTTTTCCATAAGAAAAGAGCTCAGAAGGGTGGAGCTGCTAAGAAAGGGAGGGCAGAGGTTGTCTGTTACAAGTGTGACAAGAAAGGACACTATGCCCATGAGCGTCGGACATGCAAGGGAAAGAAAGCTGTTGAGAAGAAAGGGATAAAGTGTTTCAACTATGATCAGATTGGGCACTATAAGAACCAGTGCAAGGAGCCAGTCAAGGATGGAAAAGGCAAAGTATTTGCATTGGAACCAGCTACCTCGAGACCAACAATAGGGAGGGGAAAAGCTATGTTGGGAGGTACGCTTTTGATTTATGGTGTATCAGTTAGAGTTCTATTTGGTACGGGTGCATCGCATTCTTTTATATCTCATTGTTTAGTAGATAATCTTAACCTAGAACCCTCATATCTATTTACTTCCTTAAGGGTTGCAAATCCGATAGGAGGCTATGCAACTCTTGGGATGAGATGTGACCACTTAGAGTTTGAATTATTAGATCATATATTTGCTTACAGTTTGCATGTGTTTAATTTCGTAGGGTTCAGAATTATTTTAGGTATGGATTGGTTAAGTAAATACGATGCTTGGATATTTTGCCATGATAGGAAAATATCACTTAGACGCCCTGACTATAGAGATTGGATCATATACTATGTAGAAAACCCTAGTTTTTAGGTCAACACCTTGTGGGGTGTTGTGGAGGTAGAGGACAAATTGAATTGAGTTTTCGTTGTTAGAGAATTTGCAGATGTCTTTGAACCTGTAGTAGGACTACCACCGAAATGGGCCATTGAGTTTCAGATAGATTTGGTACTAGGAGCAGAACCGATGAGTAGACTGCCAAGCAGAATGACACCTACCGAGATGAGGGAACTCAAGGTGTAGTTGGTGGATTTGGAAAGTAAGAATTTTATCAGGCCAAGCAGTTCGCCTTGGGGAGCAGCCGTAGTGTTTGCTAAGAAAGCATACGGATCGTTAAGGTTATGTATCGATTATCGTAAGTTGAATGAGAAGACGATAAAGAATCGATATCCGTTGCCTAGAATTGACGATTTGTTCGACCAATTGAGTAGAGCCAAAGAATTTTCCCACTTGGATTTAGCGATAGGGTTCCATTAGCTTAGAGTAGCAGAGGATAGTTTTCCTTTGACTGCGCTTAGAACCAGATATGGATGGTACGAATGGTTAGTAATGCCGACTAACTAATGCGCCAACATTTTTTTGTAGATTTGATGAACCGAGTTTTCCGAGAGAATTTGGATAGGTTCTTGTTGATTTTCATATATGATATTTTGATATACTCTAAGGATGAAAGAGAGCATGAAGTTCATCTTAGAGTGGTACTTGAGACGCTGAGGCGGCATCAGCTAAAAGCAAAATTTTCGAAGTGTCATTTCTGGAAGAGAGAAGTGAAGTTTCGTGGTCATGTAGTCTCAGAGAAAGGGTTGTCGGTAGATCCGACTAAGATCGAAGCGGTGAATAATTGGAAGAGACCAGAGATAGTGACTGAGATAACGAGTTTTCTTAGATTATCAGGTTATTATCGAAGATTCATAAAGGATTTTTCATGGATAGCAGCTTTGATGACCAAGCTAACGCGAAAGGATATGAAATTCGTTTGGACCGATAAGTGTAAGGAGGCATTCCAAAAGCTAAAACACTTATTGACTAATGCACGTGTATTAGTCGTTACAGAATGTAATCAGGATTTAGTAGTGTATACAGATGCTTGTGGAACAGGATTAGGAGTTGTGTTAATGCAAAGAGGTAAAGTGATTGCCTATGCAGCTCAATAGCTTAGACCGCATGAGGTTAGATATCCAAAGCATGATTTAGAATTAGCCACTGTAATTGTTACACTAAAGGTGTGGAGACATTACCTTATGGGAGCGAGATTTGAGCTGTATACGGATCATAAGTCGTTAAAGTATTTATTCTCTCAGAAGGAGTTGAATATGAGACAACAGAGATGGTTAGAGTTTTTAGCTACTTATGGCTTCGGAATTGAATACACACCAGGAAAAGGAAACAAGGTGGCAGATGCACTTAGCAGAAAATATCAGAATGCAGTGTTGGCAATGATAGCTGAGTGGAAAGATTTAGAAGCGTTGACGACATGCAAAGTGCAGTGGAGATCAAAAGCTAGATCTAGTCAGAAGGCTGCTATGTTTTCATGTTTAGAAGTTAGACCGGTGATGATCGAAAATATTGCTTCTGAACAGATAGAGGATCCATTATTAGTTGAATGGATCAGAATGTCAAGAGATGGAACCGAGAGCGATGACTTGAAGGATTTTAGTCTTGACCAGAATAGGTGGTTGAGGAAGAAAGGAAGGTTATGCGTTCCGAATATAGGAAGCATTAGGAAGGAAGTTCTCAAAGAATGCCATCATTCGAAGTTCACCATTCATCCTGGAGGAACTAAGATGTATCGGGACATGAAGAGAAGTTTCTTCTGGGAAGGTATGAAGAGAGATTTTAGCTTATGGGTAAAGCAGTGTTTGAACTGCCAACATGTGAAAGCCGAACATCAGAAACCGATTGGGTTACTTCGACCTTTAGAAATTCCAGTATGGAAGTGGGATTCTATCTTAATGGATTTTATTGACGGGTTGCCTAGATCTAATATAGGAAATGAAAGCATACGGGTCATAGTGGACAGGTTAACCAAGAGTGCCCATTTCATTCCAGTTAAGTAAACCAGGACGACACCTGTTTTAGCTAAGTTGTTTATGAAGAATATAGTTAGACTGCATGGAATTCCTATTAGTATAGTAAGTGATAGAGATTCCTTATTCACTAGTGAGTTCTAAAAGAGTCTACAGGATACTTTAGGTACCAAGCTCAAGATGAGTACCGCTTACCATCCGCAGACAGATGGGCAAACGGAAAGAGTTAACAAAGTCTTAGAAGATTTTTTACGAGCTCGTATGCTAGATTTTGAGGGATCAGGGAAGACCATCTACACTTAGTCGAGTTTTCATATAACAACAGTTATCGGGATACTATAGGGATGGCACCATTTGAAGCTTTATATGGTAGGCCATGCAAATCTCCAGTTTGTTGGTTAGAGACAGGGATAGGTAAGTTCTTGTCCGGATTTGGTTAGAGAAGCTGCAGAAAAGATTGAGTTCATTCGGGCTAGGATGAAGGAAGCTCAGTCTAGGCAGAAAAGCTACGCCGATGGAAGACGGAAAGGTTTAGGATTCTTAGTTGGAGATCATGTTTTGGTCAAGCTATCACCGATGAAAGGTCTAATTCGATTTAGGAGATCGGGAAAATTGGCACCCAGGTTTATAGGACCGTTTCCTATTATAGAGAGGATCGGGAAACTCGCATATAGAGTAGAGTTACCGAACAGTTTGGTCGGAGTCCATGATGTTTTTCATTTTTCTCATCTAAGAAAGTGTATTCGAGATCAAGAGACTAATATTGCACCGACTATGTTAGATGACTTAGTAGTGGAGCCTAATTTGACTATAGTTAGAAATCGGTTCGTAAAGTCGCGAGAGATGAGAAGAGACTAACGAACAAGACAGTTAGATTAGTCAAAGTCCAGTGGAGTGACAACGAGAGAGACTGTACTTTGGAAACTGAGAGCAGGATTCGAGATACTTATCCTGACTTGTTTCATGGTATGTTTTACCTTTAAGATTGATTTTGATGAGTGCCTTATCGTAGTTTCGAGGATGAAATTCTTTAAGGAGGGGAGTCTGTAACGACCCTAATTTTAATTAACAATATTTAGGACATTTAATTAGTTAAATTAAATGAAATAATGTAAATTGTTAAGGGATTGAGATTTAAGTTAATAGAGGGTAGCCGTGCCAATTTAAATTAATAAACAAGGGGATTCATAGGAAATAAGTAAGGAAGATAGGTAAGGGCAAAATAGGAATAAGTTACATTCTTATACCCTAAACCCATAAGCCATATTCATTTTACGCATTCACAGACTAAAACAAACCTAAGAAGAGGCCGGCCACCATTCAGAAGAAGGGAAAGATAAGCAAGAACCAAGAGGAAAGGCTTAATCAAATTCATTCAAGATCAAATCTCAAATCCTTAACAACAAATCTAAAGGTGAATAATAGATTACATCTCTTATACTTGATGTTTTTGGTTTCTAGATCGGATCCGAATATTTTTTCAAAGTATATTGCCATGTTTTTTATTGTTAAAATGGATATATATGCTTGTTTATGATTTATGCTATTTCATATGGATTTATGATAAACTTGAATGTGAAAATCCTATTAGATGACATTCAAATGCCTTGCGATTTTGATATAAGGTCAGAAATGATATTTTAGAGATGGAATTCAAATTCCAAAATTTTCTGACTTAATGTGAATTTATTATTAATTTTATGGTGAAGAAAATGGTTAATTGGGTTTAAAAATTAAATACAGCTAATTCATATTATTTTTGGGTCAGAAACTAATAAATGTTAGAAAAAATATTAAAAGTGATTTATGGGAATTTTTGTAGGATTTTCCTAAGTGTTTTAATAAGTATACAAAATTATTTAAGGTACAGGACTTAAATGTTTTATATATTTATAAAAAGAGAAGAGGCATTTTGTAAACATTTTAAATTATTACTTCTGAAATTTTGGCAAAACTTTTAGAACAGAAATTAGCAACCAATCATATGTTGGTATACAAAGCTGGTTAGTTGAAAAGAATTACCTTTTAAAGTTAAAATTCAGTTTTATCATTCTTTTGTTGTTTCGCCACTTTCGGCATGAAACTTTCAACTAGGTACTTCCGCCTCCATCTCCATCGACACCAATGCGCATGGTATCAGAGACTTGGTACGTAGTGAATTGTACATAGGCGAAGGGTATATAGTTGAAACGAGGGGTTCCGAAGGGGTCGAAACCTTACTTTGATTTTAAAAGGAAATGTGCCTACTTTGCTTTCGAAAAGAATGCTTTCGACTTAGATAGCTTTCGACTTGTTTAAATGGTTTTAAAGAATGGTTTCGAAAGAGGTTGCACCTTTTGTTTTATAAAGAAGCTTTCAAAGGGGTAGAAACCCCTTATTGTCGCATCTAACCTTTCGAAGTAATGTCTTCGAAAGGGTTTCTTTGGTCTAAAACCTAAGCCATTTCTCCAATGCTTTCGAAGGGATTGGTGTCGACACCGTCCACTTCTTTTACTTAGGAAATTGCTTTCGAAAGAGTGCTTTTGACTTATTTGTTTTAGAACCCATTGTTCTATTAAAAGTTAAACCCAAAGGTTTCGAAAAGAATGACTTCAGATGGTTTCGAAAGGTCCTTCCACATATTTTAACTTGAACCCAATGCTTTCGAAAGGTTTGTTTTAAGTGGCAAACTTTAATGCTTTTGGAAGGTAACTAATAAAGGTTTTGAAGGGGAGGTTCCCTAGTATTTTCGAAAGGTATATGATAAAGGTTTTGAAGTGGTGATTCCCCAACGTTTTTGAAAGGTTTACCTTAGTATTTAAATGGAAGGTATCCAATGTTTTCGAAAGGCATGTTTAAAGTGTTTTAAAAGAGGATGTCTAAGATTTATAAAGCTTTCGAAAGAGATGTTTTCAATGTTTTCAAAAGGACTATGGTAAAAGGTTTCGAAAGGTATGTTTAGGCCTTTCGGCCTAAGCTTATAAAGTAAAGAACTTTGCTTGTATTGAAAGGGGTACTTTCAATGGTTTCGAAAGGGGTTGTTTAAAGCTTTTAAACAAGGGTTTCGAATGTGTTCATCAACAATGTTTTGTGTAAAGTATATATAACATGGCAAAGAGATTTGAGTTAAGCAAATTGTATATTTTCCTTGTATTAGTATGATTTAAAGGGTTAAATCATTTTGAAAAGGTTTTCATGGAAAATTTAAATGGTAGTTAACCATAAGTAAACTACTCAGATATTAGAATACCAGATGGGACTGGTATAGGGTCGCGCCCTATACATTAGCTTTAGCCCCAAGCTAATTTAGTCCAAAATTCCAGTGTGTTGAGCTTAGTCACACGTAAGACTTAAAAGATGGTTACCCAAAGAAAGGAATATATACAAAGGAGAAGGATAGGTTATTGGTGAGTCTGAAAAACCATTAGGATCAGGTGACCCTTGGAGAAGTAAGTTAAGGACAGACTGTCCAGAAATTTGCCTAAAAGTTTTTAGATTATTTGTTTATTTTGTCTAGTAGGCACGAGTCAGCCAAGTGTTAGTAGTTAGCTAAACAAAACTATATTTTTCAGACAGATGGTCCATTTGTTACATGTTTATAAGCATATATGATATTTGCTATTATTGTTATAATCAGTTTGATTAATCAATTTGATTGCAGGATTCTGGATTGCAAAAAGATTGTTTTAAAGGGATATTAGTGAGGGTAAACCCATTCCACTAAGTGGTGTAGTCTCACTTAATATCAGTAAACCGAGATGTAATAGTATTATTCACACCAGACTTTATGTCTGACTCGAAGTTTATTTTTTTCCCCTTAAACTCTCGAGTACTCAAAATTATTTTAATTAGATTGAGAGTTAAGGTTTTATAGTTTTAGTAGGTAGACGAATAAAGCTTCCGAAGACATGCAGGAGGCAAAGTTAGCTATTTAGGAGTTGCTATTTAGTTCTATTTCCGTTGTGATGTATTAAGACTTATATGTCTATTTAGTACTCTGATCATCCAAGGAGGCATCTTCATATGTCGCTCTTGGCGTATTTTGTAATAATTATATTTGATCAAAACTTGAGGATCGGTAATGGGATTATGTAAATTGAATATGAAATATTGCTTTGAAATGTAATCAGAGAAGTTTTTTTAGTCTGTGATGATTTTATTTCATATTCATGTGCTCCTGATATTATGGATACCATTAACATTACCGTATTTTGTCACCAGAAGTTAATACTATAGATGACTGCAGCGTCTGTAGCGTTTAGCTTCGGGCCTCAAGATAGTCAATGTTACATGTGCCCAACCACTCTGTCCTAGCAGCAAACTACCTTTTACGCACCCGAAGGAGTTACTGCGCTTAACTCTGCCTGGTACTGGGCACCACCTAGCTTTCAGCATCTACGCCCATACGGGCCTACGGGAATGTCCATGATCCAGTCTCCTATACCAACACCTCGACTAACAACCAGAAATCTGATCCTAATAGCCTCAACTAACAACTGGTAATTCATTCCAACACTTGTGCGCACCTTTTGCAATATAAGTTGCACGTCTTAACGACACTCCCATCCTACTCTACTATACATGAACGTGAATTAAGTCCTCCATCTCAAATAAGAATACCTAAATGTGTCTACGCCGGTCAAGCAATTTAGAGAGCAGCAAGGTTCATACCCGTATCGGGTCAAGGCCCTAAACAGTCTACTAAGTCTAAAGTGACTTACGACAGTCGACCTACGCTAGTCTTAGGTCGATTGCCTACAATCTAGACATCTTTTGATTTACTTGTTTTAAGTAAGTTAATCATTTCATTTTATTTTCAAACTTAATCCGGACATCTTTTAATTTACTTGTTTTAAGTAAATTAATCCATTTCATTCAATTATCAGATGTAATCCATGTCAATTATCAGACGTAATCCATTTCAGTTATCAAACCTAATCCATTTAATTCTTATTTCAAGTGGGCTAATCTATCTGTCCTATTTTTATTACAGTCATCACAACATTTACACTATTCCAATTAGCAATTTATAGGTGTTAAAATCTAATTTTAGCATATGATTTATGGTTTTACAGCATACATATGTTAATTGCAATTAGACAAAAAGGTCCATTATTCCAAATTCCCAATTTAATAAATTAATGGATTAATAATAGAATTAATAATCAAATCAACATAGAGTAGAAATTAAAATCAATTAATTCAATTAACTTGTTTAATTTGTGCCCACTCACCTTTATCCTAAGCTTTTAGGTTTGTCTCGGATGCCACAAGCTTTCTCCCTTAAATCTGCTTAGGTCTCTTCTCCCATTGCTAGATCTCCCTTTTTATTTTAATTTAGATTGAGATTTAGAATGGAATTGGGGTTTAAAAATTGATTTGAAAAAATTGGGTTTAGAACTTTATTTTGGCAAAGCTTCGCTGTAATAAAGAGAATTTTGTTTTTGGTTAACCCTAGCTATCAATTTATAGGGGAACTCCTTAACTCACTACTGTCAGATCTAGCCCAAAATCATCTCGTTTGTCCTAAAACCGTGGCCAGCATGCAAACGATTTCGCACGATGAAACTAATCGTCTCCAGGTTGCCGCGACCCCATGATCGACCATGGGTTGGGTCGATCGCCCACGGTCGACCTAGTTCCATCTAGGTCGACCTTTCCCTAGTTAATTTCTTTTTTTCTTTCGATTTTCTATATGTTTTAAATTTTTTATCTATTAAATCCTTTATAACATTTTTCATTTTAGGTTGGATTTCAACAAATTATATATGAAAGTTGTCCAGAAGATTACTACGGACACAATGGTGCAAGTCCCGTAATCAAATTCGAACGTTTGTGAAAATTATCCTTTTAGGTTAATTCTTATCTTTTAATTATATTTTCTTCTTTATTCCGGAAAATCTCGGGGTGTTACATTCTCCCCCTTAAAGGATTTCATCCCTAATATCTTTAAGGAGAAAAGAATGCAAATAGCAACCGGCAATCAAAGTCTACAGCCATATACTCATCCACCATCCATTGCAACCATAGTCCTTAATAATTTTAATGCAATTATGTAATTATGCAATGTGAAATGCATATAAACTTGAACTAATGCAAAAGAGTAATCGGTCTACTGATTCAGTCGACCTTTTATTTATACAAATATGCACATGTCATGCATCCAAATGTATGCAAGATCCTAAAATAACCGATACTTTTCTACATGTATGCTCAGCCATACATCCAAATGCAACATCCATACACAAAAGTCATCCATGGATAACAACCAAAATCAGCAAACAATATGCATAAGGTATGAATGTGTGTGCCTAAGGGACTCAATATCCTAGTGCATGCAATGCTACCACTTGCATCCATAAACACCCATGTACGTCCAATAGCAATGTCTCTACCTAATATAGTCTACCCTCTCCCCCAAGGTTCTACCTAAGGGTTCTAACTAAAGAAAGATCACAATGTAGGACGTACTAGAAAAGAGCTGTGGGTGAGAAGCTCGAATCCTCTACTCGGGCTCCCAAGTACTCTCAACTGGGTCATCTCCCCACTGAACCTTAACTAATCTGATTTCCTTATTATGGAGCCGCTTAGTGTTGTGCTCTAAAATGTAGGTATGTACGCGACGAACAAGTGACTCATGATCTACCTCAAGCTCCTCCAAATTGCTAGGTTCTACTACAACAGCCGAATCATGCAAACACTTTCGCAAGTGCGAAACATGGAAAACATCATGCACTCCAGCCAACTTCTCCGAAAGTCTAACACTATAAGCTAATCTCCCAATCTTAGCCACAATCGTAAAGGTCCAACAAACCTTGGAGCTAGCTTCCTCGAACTTCCGAATCTCATCACATGTCTCAAGGTTGAGACCTTCACAAATACCATATCCCCAACCTCAAACTCCAACTCAGAGCGCCTCCTATCTTCATAAGAATTCTATCGGTCCTGAGCTGCCTTCATACTCTTTCGAATCAAGTCCACCCTCTCTAAAGTCTTCTTAACCATATCCGGCTCAAAGATAATCCTATTTTTAGTATCTTACCAACATGATGGCAATCTACAAGGACTGCCATATAAAGCCTCAAATGGTGCCATCCCTATGCTAGCCTGGTAGCTATTATTATAGGCAAACTCTACTAGTGGTAAATGATCCTCCCAAGAGCTTCCAAAATCAATGATACACATCCTAAGTACATCCTCCAAAACCTAATGCACTCTCTTTGTCCGACAGTCAGTCTGTGAATGGTATGATGTACTCATGTTCAACTCAGTCCTTAAGGCCTCCTATAGACTCCTCCAAAACTCACTTGTGAAGAGTGGGTCTCTATCGCTAACTATACTGGTGGGTACCGCATAAAGTCTAACCACCTCCCTAATATATAAAGTCGCTAATGAAGCTACTATCCTACTGCTTCTCATAGGTATGAAATGAGCGCACTTGGTCAATCAGTCCACGATAACCCAAATGCTCTCATTCCCTCTACAAGATCTGGGTAATCCATCTATGAAGTCCATAGAAATGCTCTTCCACTTCCATTATAGAATGTCCAATGGCTGCAACAATCCTCCAGGCTTCTTCTGCTCCAGCTTCACCCTTTAGCAAGACATACACTTAGCTACAACTACGCCACTTGCCTCTTCATCCCAGACCAAAAGAAAACTCTCCTCATATCTAGTACATCTTATCTCCATTAGTATGAATGGTCATCCTAAAGCGTTGAGACTCTGCAAATACTGCATCCACCAAATTCATACTACGAGGAACACATAGCCTAGCGTTTCTCCTCAACTATTTCCTCGAGTCTATGGCATAATGCCTAAGATGACTCAAAGAATCCTCTCTGCTTAATCTATCTAAAAGGTCTGCCAGCTCATCGTCCTCTCTCTGCCTAGCCCTAATCTGCTCCATCAAGGTCTGCTAAACAGTAACATATAGGACTGCTAATAATCCAGGAGTAGTATTGGACGATGGCCTAAAGTCAAAGGTGGAAAAATACTGCAAATGCTTCCACTCCAAAAATAAAGGACTTAATGTAGCTCTCTGTCTACTCAACATATCCGCTGCAACATTCCCCTTTCCCGGGGTATAAGAAATCTCAAAGTTGTATGAGCTAAGAACTCCATCCATCTCTGCTGCCTCAAATTCAAATCCTATACTGCGACCACCTTACTAGGATCCACAGCCAAACCACTCTTTGAAACAATATGCCTCAAAAAGCAAACCTCATCTCTCCAAAAGTGACACTTAGAAAACTTAGCTTTAAGCTTATGTTCTAGGAGGGTCCTAAGCACCTCCTCCAAATGCAAAAGCATGCTCATCCCTACTCCTTGAGTATACCAAGATATCATCCACAAGTTCCACCACAAAATTATTCAGCCACTCCCTAAACATTCAGTTCATTAAATCAATAAAATAAGCGGAAGCATTGGTTAGTCCAAAAGCATGACTAACCGCTCATATAACCCATCAGGATTCCTAAATGCAGTCTTCTGAATATTATTCCCAGCCTCTCTCAACTGATGGAAAGCTATAGCTAAGTCGAGATGGAAAAATACTCACTCAAACCAACTGATCGAAGAGATCATCTATGCTGGGCAAAGGATAGCGGTTCTTCTCTGTCAACTTATTCAGTTTGTGGTAATCGATGCAAAGTCCAAAGGAACTATCTGCGTTGTGGCAAAGACGAATAACGCCCCCACTAAGAAATACTCATCCTAATGAAACCCTTCTCCAGTAGCTCATTCACTTGCTTACTCAACTAGCATCGTTCCCTTGGATCTATGCACCTTATATGCAAATCAATAGGTCGAGCATTCTCTACAAGATAGATCCTAAACTTGATCTCTATCTGGGGTGGGAGATCAGTAGCCTAGGAAAATACATCTAGAAAATTCCTAATTATTGGGACAGAAACAAGCTCATCCTATGGTAGGTCTAAGAAATAAAGGTAACTCAACATAACTAATCCTCACGGAGCATAAAAAACCTCTATGCTACACCCATTACAAGTGCCCAGTCTAACATTCTTCCTATCACAGTCTAGTATAGCCCCATACATGGACATCCAATCCATGCCCAATATCAACCGAAATGTAGAGAACCCCAGCACATAGGTATCACACTCAAACTTGACCCCTAGAATCATCAACCTCAAATCCGACATATCATAGACAAATAAGTCGATCCCCCTAGGGGATTTGACATAACTATTGCAGATGTCACAATACTAGTGTCTAAGTGCAAGTCATCAACAAGTCTACTAGAGATAAAAGAATGAGATGCCCCGGTATCAAATAAAGTACAAATGGAAAGACCAAACAGCGATAACAACCTTCAATTACCACCTTCTTCCCCTTTTCTAGCACTAACTAGATACTAGATGTGGTAACAGCCTGCATAACATATGTTTGGACCACCTGAGTTGAAGATTGAGAAGTAGCTCCGAGTGGTACTAAAAAATTCCTCTTAATATGCCCAACCTGATCGTAATTGAAACACTGCTGCTTCGGTAGTGAACACTCCTTAACAAGAAAGCCTGTCTTCCTACACCTATGACACTTTAACTCCTTCTTCTCAATTTCCTTTTAGGTGAAGGTCCATCCTTCTTCTTCCGTTTCTGAAGATTCTTCACTCCAGCCTTTGGAGCCTCTTACACCTTCTTAACAACAGAAGTAAGCAATGCCATCTCAACCAGACACTCATAAGTAGCTCCTATAGGAATATGACTCACTCCTAAGCCTACTAATGGCTGATTCGAACCCTTAGCAAACTTGAGCGCCTTCTTATGCGGGGTATTGATCAACTTCATTCCAAAACTCGAAAGCCCATTAAACTGATTAACATATTCTTTAACTGACAAATCACTTTGCTTCAGATTTATACACTTCTCTAACATAACTCCTTCCTTAACCCCGTGATAAGAACTTCATCTCAAACTTCCGCCTAAACTATCCCTAAGTCGCAGTACCACCATCAGTCTCGACCTTAACAACCTCCCACCAGTTGAGAGCCTCTCCTTGCAGCTACCAAGTAGCAAGCCGCCTCCTATCCTTATCTGCCAAAACCCATAAGTCCAAATATCTGCTCATAGTTGTAGATCTAAGCTTTAGCATCAACAAAAGTCTCAGTGCCTAAGAATGGTTTGCCTTCCAAGTTGGAAAAGTTCTTGCTTAGCTTAGCTAAGTCATAAGTGACATGTGGGTGGATAGGGACCCCACCGGTCACTTCCTCCCCAGGCTTTCTAGTCAGATGCTCAACCTGTCCCCTAGGCTGTAAGTAACAGTGGAACCAAATTTTCATGTTCACGATCGGAACATCAGGGATGTCAGTAGAACCAAATCCTATGGGATCAACCGTCTCTATCTGTGAATAGTAAAGATAAAATCAGATACTTCCACAGATAGCTCAAATAAGTTTTAAGATAAGGGAAAACATAGACGGGAATTGAAATAAGCGTAGGCACAAATTTGAGGGATTCTTAACAACATTTTCCAAAAATACTTATACATATATATAGTTATACTTTGGAAACCCATTTTGAAAAAAAAATTCAAAAATCACTTCTCTTTATATATATATATCCATACAGGTCAAATATGCTCCAATCCCTAGGAATATTAAACTTAGGCTCTGATACCACATGTGACAACCCGCATCCCTTGACATGCCAAACATCGCCATATCAAGAAACACGGATCATCGGTTTAAGTAAAAAGTAGTATCACAGTATCATTGAAGAAATAATCTATCTAATCCAAACGTCATCATAGCGGAAAAATAATATCATATATATATGGATAATCTCATAATAACAGGAATAAAAATCTCAAAAGCATCAAAATATTCAGGTCTCACAATATCATAGATTCGTAGTCTCAGAAAACAATCAGTACATATCAAATATAAGAGTATCATAAAAATAATCCCTCATAAGCAAAATACCGAACGACCATCTAGTTTTGGGGAAACTACTGCTCCCTTTGACTTATACTAGGCCTAAAGGGGAAGAACACACATGTAAAATCGCATAGTGGCTAATTGTATGCACCTATGCCCAACCCCTTGATTCTAGCAGCAAAATACCTCTTATGCACCCCAACGAGTTACTGCGCTTAACTTCGTTTACTGGGCACCACCTAACTTTCAGCGTCAATACCCATATGGGCCTACGAGAATGTCCATGATCCAGTCTCCGATCCCAACACCCCGACTAACGACCGGAAGTCCAACCCCAACAGCCTCAACTAATGACCGGTAATTTGGTCACAACACTTATGTGCACATTTCGCAACATAAGTTTCACGTCTTAATGACACTCCTCATCCTACTCTATGATGATATGAAAATGTGAACTAAGTCCGCCATCTCAAAAAAGAACACCTAAAAGTCTACGCTAGTCAAGCAATTTAGAGAGCAACAGGGTTCATATCCCTATCGGCTGAAGGCCCCAAACAGTCTACTAAGTCTAAATTGACTTAAGACAGTCGACCTATGCTAGTATTAGGTAGATTGCCTACAATCCAGGCATCTTTCAATTTACTTGATTTAAGTAAGTTAATCATTTCATTTTATTGTTAGACTTAACCTAGACATCTTTTAATTTACTTGTTTTAAGCAAATTAATCCATTTCATTCAATTATCAAACGTAATCCATTTCAATTATCAAACGTTATCCATTTCAATATCAACGTAATCTATTTCAATTATCAGTAATAGTCTATTTAATTCTTATTTCTATTGGGCAAATTTGTTTGTCCTATTTTTATTATAGTCATTGCAACATTTACATTATTGCAATTAGCAATTTATAGGTGTCAAATCCAATTTTAGCATATGATTTGTGGTTTTACAGCTTACATATGTCAATTGCAATTAGATAAAAAGATCCATTATTCAAGATTCTCAATTTAATAAATTAATGGATTAATACCATAAATAACAGTCAAATCAGCATAGGGTATAAATTAAAATCAATTATTTAATTAACTTGTTAAATCTATGCCCACTCACCTTTGTCCTAAGCTTTTAGACTTGCCTCGGATAGTGCAAGCTTTCTCCTCTAAATCTGATTAAATCTCTTCTCCAATTGCTAGATCTCCCTTTTATTTTAATTTAGATTGAGATTTAGAATAGAATTGGGGTTTAGAAATTGATTTTAAAATTAGGGTTCAGGGTTGTATTTTGGTAGAGCTTCACTTTAATGAAGAGAATTAGGTTTTAGGTTAACCCTACGTATCAATTTATAAGGGAATACCTCAACTCATTACTGTCAGATCTAGCCTTAAATCATCTTGTTCACCCTTGAAACCGTGGCCTGCATGCAACGATCTTGCACGAAGAAATGAATCTTCTCCAAGTCGCCATAAACGTACAATCAACCATGGGTCGGGTCGACCGCACTTGGGCTAGGTCAACCACCCATGGTCGACCTAGGTCCATTTGGGTCGACCTGGCCCTAGTTCATTTTTTTCTATTTTCTATTTTCTATTTTCTATCCAATTTCTTATTTATTCAATCCTTTATAACTTTTTTGTTTTGCTCATATTTCAAAAGGTTATATATGAAAGTTGTCCAAAAAAATTAATATGGACACCATAGTGCAAGTCCCGTAGTCAAAATCGAAAGTTTGTGAAAATTATCCTTTTAGGTTAATCCTTCTCTTTTAATTGTATTTTCTTATCTATTTCCAGAAAATACCAGGTTGTATAGTTGCAACACTTTTTACTATTACCTTTTCACTCATATAGAATTTTATGTATATTTTGGGTGCTTGCATACATGCCTATATGTCAAGACCTTGCATTCACGCTAGGATCGAGCTCACCTATAGTAGTTTGCATACATAATCATCTTGCATTTTTGGTTGCATAACATGGTTATTGAGCATGCGTTACACTATCTTCCCTTGGTTATTTTGGGGATGAAATCCTTTTTAAGAGGGGATAATGTAACACCTCATAAATTTTAGTAAGAAATTAAGTAATTAAAATAAGGTTAAAAATGAAAATTTTATGAATGTAGGAATTTGGTCATGAAAGTTGCAGCATTGCATCTATGGCGACTTTCTGATCAATTTCCATATGTAGTATGTTGAAATCGGAGTAAAATGAATAAGTTATGGGTGTTTGAAGTACCAAATTGATATTAATTCAAACCATTTTAAATTTTAAATATTTGAAAGTAAAAGTTTGAATTTGGAATTTCAAAATAATGGCTTGGGCTGGAAGTAACATCAAGGATAAGGTTAACGTTAATGGTGTTTAATAATTAATTAGGTTAACAAATAAATATAAACGGAAAGAAAACACGTGTTCACAATAAAGGGACCGGTCGATCCCTGAACTACGACCGATCAACCGGTGGCTCGAGGCAATCGACCGGTTGAGGTTTGAGACGGCCTAGGTTTTGATATTTTGAATGTTCTGGATTTGTTTAGTTTTAATCCAACGACTATCATTCCTTCTCACCTCTATAATAGACCCTCAACGCCTTACTTTTTTCTTCATAATATTTTGAGAATGCTAACGAAGCTCTATCAAAATCTCTCCCCTTAGGGTATCAGAAACAGTAAACTTTTCTGGTAGGTAATTTTAGTTTCTAATCTCTAATTTAAATTAATTCTTCTTCTCTCTATCTTTTGATTTTTGAAATGTAATACACACACACACTCAAAAAATCTATTTGTTGTATATTCAAAAGGGGAAGATCTAATAGAGAATTAGGAGAGGTAGTAGTCAAATCTCTTCTTCTTCTTTGGGTTTTAGAATCAGTTAGGATTTTCAAGTAAAAGGGTTAGGTGTTTAATTCTTTTGATTTCTAGTTCTATTCCTCTCTAGTTTATAATTCTAAATCTAATTTCTGTATACAATTCACTTTGTTGTATATTTTAAAAGAAGGAGATCTAAAAGAGAATTAGGCATGGTGAATTTGTTAACCTAAAAAATGGTTCAATACCCTGGACTGAGTGTGAAAGCACTAGCCACGTTCTTACAATGCAATAATATAGAGAATAAATGTAAAAGAGTAGAAATAGAAAGAAGACAAGAAGATATTTATAGTGGTTCGGCTGTTAATGAAGCCTACGTCCACTTTATAGTTTTTATTATTGACTGATTGTTGTTACAAAGTTAATTGGATTACAAAGCACTTGAATATCCTTAGTTAGATCAAGTCCCCAATGTTAGAGTTCACTGGAGAATCACAGTGGACCCTTTGGATGACCGTTGTGAGGAAGCGGAGGAGTGAAGAAATCTTTCAGCGGAGTTTCAACAAGCAGTCCAGAAGATCCTGTTTATGTTGCAGGTAGGATTGTATTTATAGAGGTTGGGGAGCTACTAGGCCAAGCCTATTCGTCAGATGCTTGTAGATGATCACAAGAAAGCGCACTGAAGTTTGCATCACGATTCGAGCCAAAGTGATGGTTCGCTAGCGATCCATAGCCTATGGATCGCTAGCGATCCATAAATCAAGCTCGTATGCGATCCACTTCCCTAGTACTTTCCTTTGCTCAGTTCCATTTGAGTCGCAGTGATCCGATGATGATGTATGGATAGCTGGCCATCCATAGTATATGGATCGCTAGCGATCCATACACTTAGCCTATCTTTGGACTTTGGTTTCTGGGTTGCCTTTGTCATCTTGTGTGTGTCGATGTTGTTCATGCAGTCTTGTAGCACGTTACCTTGTTTTGATGATGGTTTGTTTACCAGTTGTATTCGTCTGCTGATTAGACCAGACGAATGCTTGTCTCTTGAATTCGCTAGCGTGAAATCTCACCAAACTTAGCCATTGCTCCTAGATATAGATTGAATCATGATGCAAGAAAGTCGAAGAACCCATGAGTTAATGCCATGAATCGCTAGCGATCCATAGGCCATGGATCGCCAACAATCCATGTCCTTAGTGTATTTTTTTCATTCTTTTCCTCTGGCTTCCTTTGGCTTGTTGCTCTAGTTCTTTTGTTTGGATTTTGTGCTATTCTGACTTGATCAATTTGTTCCAACATCTTTTGGATTCTAACAGGTTAAAAACCCGAATAACATTTGCCCCCTAAAGTATGTCTTCGTTGAAAACAAGGCATGCTCTAGAAGTAATCGCTTTTCAGTTTCTATTTGTCGAGTTCTGAATAATCGTGTTAGGGCCACACGAATTTGAACCAGGTTATGCTGCCGCTTGCTGAGCTTTGACCTAGACTGCCATTGCCTGTCATGATAAACCGAATTTAACTCTATAGCTTCCCAACATGCCTTGAAGTGGTATATAGACCTCGCTAAGCAAGTTTGAGAAAGTTTGCTAGCAACTTGATGGATCGCTAGTGATCCATAGTGATGGATCGCTAGCGATCCTACTACTTAGCGTTTTTTTCCTTGTGCAACCCTTCTATTTAATCACTTCGAGTCGACCCATATCGGCTCCCTCTTGCTTTTTGTTACCTGACCTTTCAACCTCTTGCGATTCAAGCTGCTTTGAGCGGTTTGATCCACCATCTCCAGCGATTCAACCCAACTTCGACCAAGCTTCCATCAACACTGCCGATTTGCTTTGCCGTCGACTCCAAAACTTCACCGCTGCCACTTCGCCGTCATTTTCAGTCCCTAGCCTAACTTGTTCGCTTGCATAGATCATTGTCGATCCACTGACTAGGTTGCTAGACCGATAAATTCGATCATCCTTCCCTCTTGATTATTGATTCAAGGTGGGTTTGATGATTATGGTGTTCGTTTATCGATTTGGCGACGGAGTTGCATTCGTGATGTTAATCGTGGAAAATCCGAGTTGATCGTGATTTTCAGGAAGAAGATAGTAAACCGAGTCTTGAGTTCTTTGGAGGATGGCATTCGGGTTTTGTCCCGGCGCTTGAAATGCTTTGCTGTCTTTGTCCTGAGAATCGAAATCGACTTACACAGAGCTAAATTGGCGATATAGTACTATGCATCGTGAGTTGGCCCTAATCATTCCGGAGGACTTGGATTAATCTTGTTTTCTTTTGCATGCTCGGTGTTCCTGTACTGAGAAGAATTTTCTACGTCACTTCAGACAACGGATCCGTTACCGATCGTTGATCGATAACGGGTAAGTGTAGAAGTAATTCCAAAAAGAAAGGGATACGGGAAGTCCATTTCCCTTTCAACTACGATCGTACTATCTATAGGGGATAGAGCATTTGTAGTGTTTAGGACATCGAGCCCACCACCGATAGATAACACACCGCACTCACCCTGGTATTTACTTGAAATTCGACATGTCAGCATGAACCAATATTTCTTTGAAATTCTGGTGTAGTAGGGGGAATGTTTATTTTAGAGTAGAATTACATGACCATTTCGGACGTAAGTCCTGTTGTTTAGAATGAAGCACCCATCTACTCGCCGTAAGTCTAGCAGAGAAAGTCCTAAGCTTTCGCAGGCCGAATCGTCGTCTGTCACCCCTCCTCCTTCTACTTCACAGGATGAATATGGCCAGCTAGTTCCAGTCGGTCCGGTCTTGGATCGAACTCCTCCTAATTTTAGAGTTCTTCTCAATCCGCCGGAGAGATCCTCCTCTGTTATTTCTGCTAAAGTCTTGCACAACATCAGCCTGTAGCATGGCATTCCAGAGGAAGACGTGCGCCTCCCAGAGAAAGATGAATTTGCTCATATGCCGCCTCCGGGATATAATGCTTGTCATCGGTATATGTGACTAAATGGAGAAGTGCCCCCCTTCAACGACTTTTTGAGAGAAACCCTCTTGAACTTGGGAATCGCTCCGTTTTAGATTCATCCCAACGGATACGCTATTCTAACCTGCCTGCACATTCTTTTCATGCGGACTCTCAATCGTGTCCTGAGCTTTGACGAGTTAAGATATTTTCTCTCGTTCAAAAGAAGAGACGAGTGTCCATCCTTGGTTGTGATTGAGTCCTAGAGAAACTATAAAATTGTGTTACGACTATAGAGCAATTTATCTCAATTCAAGACTCAATACTTCTTTGTTAGGTGTCCCGAGGGATCCAATCGTCTCTGGAAAACATGGGGTAAGTTCTTTTTCTCACTTATAGAGCTCTGATATGTTGCTACAGAATTTCTAACGAGTCACATACTTTCTATAATTATTCTAAGGTCGAACAAGGACTTATCTCTCGACAAAACTTTCTGAACCCTAAAGGCTGTCGATGCCAAGGAGAGATCGGTTAAATTCTTGTTGACAGATGAAAACCTACTACGATACGGGCTGTTGCATCTAAGGAGATCTTCAATCCCAGTTGAGGTCCCATCTCCGTCCCGATCCAGGATACGTACACGATCCACTTTGTCCATGGTTCAAGGAGGGTGTTTTTCAAGAGAGGGAAGGCTTGTCCGGCGAGTCGGTTGAAGAGATTCACGAGGGAAAAGACGCTGCGACTGAAGCCAGTTGCCCAACTAGAATGCGCCCAAAGAAGAGGAAGAGGAGTTTAATCAAAGGGAAGGCAAGGCCACGATATACATAGAAAAGGAGGAGGGTGAGATTGGGAGCAGTAGCGATGAGTCCTCCTCTAGTGACGATGATGATTTCTATGCGGAATCCGACAATAGGGATTCTGAATAATGCGACGTGACTCTGAGGATGAGTCTCGTTGTTCCGAAATCGCCTCCCCCAGACATGAGTGGTAAAGATGATGCTTTAGAAGTCAGACGACGTCAGGATTCTCCGATTAAATATGCTGGCGTAAACTTTGGAGATTTGAGCAAAGTTTACATCGATTTTGACGCGCTCATAGGGGAAGACTTCAAATTTGAGGAGCTATCTTCTCGTACGGGCCATGTTGCACCCGAACTTAGTCTGATTCCTTCCACGACTTCTGCCCGATCTGATTTGTTACGTCGTTTTAGGCTCTCCCTCAAACATATTACACGTTTCATTAGGGTTACACTCACTTACACATATTTTTTATGTTTATTCTCCGTTTCTAAGACTCTTTATTTTTTCCTTATGTCAGGTACCATGAGAGGACGCGGCCTTTACGACGAACTTGAGAAATTTACCGACTCTCAACGCTGGTCGAAACGATCTTCCGACTGCCACCAGCCTCGTGAAACAGAGGAGGAATGGAGAAGAAGAAAAGATTCAGAGGCTGAAGCTCGTCGTCGAGACCAGAGGGAACGGGGTCGAGTGTACAAAGGCGGATACGAGAAAAGAAAGACTTTCGATGAGCGAGAGGAGACACCTAAAAAGTCAAAAGTTGTTCGTGGCTCTCATTCTTCGAAACAACAGGCCTTCGCTCCGGCACCCACTTCAATCGGTACTGAAATTCTGGCCACTTCTGTCTTTATTCCATCTTCATCTCAAGTTTCCTCATCTCATGTGGCGCTTGCCCCCGATTCTTCATGCCCGCATAGGAGATCTTCCTATGTTCGACTGTCTGGTCCTCCCAAGCTTGAAGCAGAGCTCCCCAGGTGGTTTTTAAGTGGAGTTGAATTTGATCGATCTTCGTCCAGTTCGCAAAGATACATACATGCCCCACCTCCACACAATCCAAAATGATTTAGAGTGGGCCGAGGGATGGGAGAAATTATGTAAACAACTGGTGGACACGAACCGCAATAACTATCAAGAAATCCTCTTCTTTGAATCGGAGAAGGATGACTTCGAAAAAGTGTTGGCGGAACGTGATACCAAAATCAAACGGCTGGAAGAAGAAAGAGACGTGACACTTCGAGAGAGCAAGAATAGGGCCAGCTTGCTGAAAGTGCTAAAAGAGGCCAACGAGAGAATAGAGATCGTCTACAGGGACGAAATTAAGAAGGCTGATGTAGAAGAAGCCAAGTTGAAAGAGGAGGTGGCAGCTTGCAGCACAACAATTGAGGCCCAAAAGAAGACCATTTTCGACCACGACCTTATCGTAGAGGGGCATAATAATATGATCATGGAATATGAAGAAGTCGTGAAGTCACGCGATAAAACCATTGCCAACCAGGCTGAGACGATCGCCATGCTCCAGGATCAAGTTGCGCAGCTTAGTGCCAATAAAGCTCGTTTCGAAGTTGAAAAGGCCGTCGTTACAGCGGATTATTTGGAGCTTCAAAACGCCTTCGAGAGAAAGATGGAGAAGATGGATGAGACCATCTTAAACTTTTATGTCAACTCCCTGTTGAACCAGGGGAGTCTCAGTTACTTGGGCTCTAAATTCCCACGCACTCTCGCCATGGTTTGGGAGGAAATCTTGACTCGTTTCCGTGATAGCAGGGATGTTTATGCCGAGCGAGAGCTAGAGAACGCTTTCTTAATTAAGAGTCAAAGAAAGCATTGCTAGAAGGCTGGGAGATTTTGCGAATTGAAAGGGTAAAGGAGGCTGCTGATGCTGCTACGACAACGACTGCCGAAGTGTTGCCAGAGCCTTTTATTTTTGGTTCGGCGAATCATCGAGGCAGCCCTACGATCCATCGACAAGTTATGGGCTTGGAGCTTCTCCACAGGTTGTGGAAACGTCCAAGGAGGAAGAGGGTGGTGAGTATAAGGTTGACATTCTAGGTCACATCTCTAGTGCAAGTAATCTCCCCATTTCTCCCGAGCTTGAGAACTTTCAACTCATGCCGCAAGAGCATTACGAACTTAACGTTTTCATTTTTGATCTTATAGGTCCGTCTTCCTTATCTGCCGATCCGCCGGTTTCCTTGGTGCCTGGACCTATCGCTATTTCAACCGCATCCGTGCTCGTCTCTGTAGCTGCTCAGGTTGCCGTATCTGTGTCCGGCTAGTAGCTCGGACCAGAGTCTGAGTAAATTGCCGCGTTACATGGCTTGGATGATCCTTTCATATCTTTAGAGGGTGACTTCATGGCGGCCGAGGTTCGGGAGCAGAAGACTCAGATAATGCAGCCGTGCAAATCTCAACAACTATTGGTTGCCATCAAGAAGGAGAAAGTTGAAGCGATAAAGTCCTTTAAGAGCTCTCGCAGATCTCGGAAGCGCAAGACTAAAGTGGGAGCTTCCGAAAATGTTATAGAGCATGAAGAAGATATCAGCACGGAGGAAACAGTTGACATTACTGGTAGCGTTACTACTCCCTAGGCGAAGCAGAAACTTCATATGAAAGGCGGGATGGAAAATGGTGGAAAAAGGCGTTGAGAAGCTTGGATGGTGGTTAATCTGATTCTGGGTCATTTTGTGTTGTTTTATTCAAGTGCACAGTCTGCATTCATTGCTTTTGTTGCGTTGTCTATACTTTTTTTCCTTTGTAGGGCGGTATTGTGTGGGTACGGCCCCCACATTTTGACCTTGTATAGAAAAAAGTTATAAGTAATATACTGCTGACATTTTGACTGTAACTTTACTTATGTGCTTATTTGTGTTCTTATGTTTACTTTGCTTACTTTTATTTTATTTTATCTAGTCCTTTGATTACTGCCAAAATTCTTTGTTTGAAGTAACAGAATTTGTGAAGTGTTTTTCTTTTCATGTATTTCTATTTGAGGACCTATGTATGCCCCCCAGTTCACATGGCTGTTTACTTCGAACACTTGATACACGACTGGTAACTTATGGTTTGAATAGTCTACATACCAAAACTTGGAATAAAACTAAGTGACGATTTGATTTTTGTAAGTTGCACAACTTTAGTATACAATCTGCATATGTATGCTAGAACTGTGCATAAAAATGTAACTTGAGTGCAGGGTATATAGTTATCAGATTAACTATTAAAGAATTCTGAAACACTCTTCTTGTAAATTAATAATCTTTACAAATTTTGGAAGTTAAACCACTTATCACTCCTCAAGAACGTGAGTAAATACTTATGCACATTATTTCTTAGGAATTTTGCAATCTTCAAACATGCGCTTCATTGCTTAGAGCATGCACATTGTATAAGTTAACTATAGATAGCTAAATGTTATCCACGTTAAATGTTATAGTTAATCATTGGGTGTCAGCAATTGGAGTTTTCTGCTAGTTTGTAGCACTTCGATTTTGTTGTATTTGTGCCCATCACTCCTGATGATGGAAGTGGGTTGATCTTTGTTATTCCTGTGATGGATAAGTTTGCCGGTATTGCTGGGGCAATTCCAGTACTTAAAAGTGTGTGTGGCTTTATGGGATGCGCGACTTTTGATACTTCTCAATGTTGCCTATCTTCGGGCAATCGTGAGGAGTGTATGTTTTAATAGCATGGTTTCATGGCTCGAAGAGTTAGTGCGTGGCTTATGGGATGCATGGCTTTTTATACTTCTCAATGTTGCCTATCTTTGGGCAATCGTGAGAAGTTTATGTTTTAAGAGCATGATTTCACAGCTCGAAAAGTTAGTGCGCAGCTTATCGGATGCGTGGGTTTTTATACTACTCAACGTTGCCTATCTTCGGGCAATGTGAGAAGTTTATGTTTTAAGAGCGTGATTTTACGGCTCGAATAGTTAGTGCGCAGCTTATGGGATACGAGGCTTTTTATTTGAGCCTTCCCGTTGTTGCCGGAGCAACATCGGTTCTTAGAAGGCGGGGGTCGGGTTCCGCCGATCTAATGGTTTGAGTCGATTTGCTTCCATCGACCCGGCAGGTAAATGGGGCGTACTGGGTGTGATTCCGCTTTCTCAAGTAGCAATTGAATGATTTTAATCCATTTTGACTCCGTTGACTCGGTAGGTTACTATTATGAACACAGTTTTGTTGGTTAAAAAGGTGAAATAATTTTATTAATAGAAGTTGGGCAAGTTTTTGCCTATTTACAATGCCCTTGGCATCCCGGGATGGCTTATTTGATGAAAAATAGAAAATACATAGGGTAGTTTTCTAGTGAAGTAGCGGCGCATCGATTCGCTGTTCCATGCTCTGGGAACCTGGATTCCATCGACGGTCGTCAATTTGAAAGTTCCGTCCCTTAGCTTTTGATTGATCACATACGGCCCTTCCCAACTTGGTTTGAAGGCTCCAGGCATGGGATAGACTTGTTTGAGGACAAGGTCCCCCACTTCGAAGGTTTGGTTGAGAACTTTGGAGTTAAAGTATTGCGTGACTCTTTTCTGGTGGGCAACGGTCCTCAACTTAGCTTCTTCCCTCCTTTCGTCAATCATATCCAATGATTCGAGTAAGAGCTGCTCGTTTTGCTTCTAATAGAATTTTTGCCTTCAATGAGAGGGGACTTCTAGTTCGATGGGAATCATTGCTTCGAAGCCATAAGCCAAGACGAATGGAGTGTGACCGGTTGTGGGTCTTTCTGTAAGCCCATGGTGCGAGTGGAAGTTCATCAATCCAGTTCCCTTTTGCTTTAGTTAGCCGCTTTTTGATAGTGGACTTGATAATCTTGTTTATTGCTTCCACTTGCCCATTTGATTGCGGATGAGTGACTGCGAGAAAGCTCTTCTCAATTCGGAAGCGGTTGTAGAAGTCTTTGAACTCATCGCTTTTGAATTGGGTCCCATTATCAGGGATAATTTTCCGTGGCACACCAAACCTGCAAATAATGTTTTTAGTAACAAAATTAATGACTTTCTTAGTGGTAATGGTGGCCAGCGGTTCCGCTTCGGCCCATTTCGTGAAATTGTCAATAGGCACTATAGTGTATTTGTCCCCTCCTTCAGCTATTGGCAATACGCCGATCAAGTCGATCTCCCTTATTGCAAACCGCCAAGGGTTGATCATATGTGTTAACTCTGTTGGGGGAGTTCTTTTAATTTTTCTGAATCTTTTGCAATGATCACACTGTCTGGCGTAGTCTGCTGCATCATAGTTTATTGTTGGCCAGAAGTACATATACCGGAGAACTTTCTTTGCAAGGGTGTGCCCCTAGTATGGTCTCCGCATTCACCATAGTGCAGTTCCCTCAGGATCCGTCGAGCTTCGTCTTCGATCACACATCAAAGAAGGGGGGGTGGAGAATCCCCTTCTATAGAGTATTCCATCTTATATTATGAATCATGACGCCTTCCGGAGAACCTTTTTCCATTGATTCCGGTCAGTTAGAAGGGTTCCTGTAAGTAAGTAGCCTTGATTAGCGTCATCCATGTTTCCGGTTCGGCGGTGGTCTCGAGAATCCAGTCGACATCCATTTCGTCTATACTCACGGTAGTCGAAGTTTCAACCGGGACTAGCCCCAACGATTGAGCTTCTCCGGAGCTTGCCAGTTTAATTAAATAGTCAGCCTTGGTGTTTAGCTCCCACGGTATGTGAGTTATGGTATAATGCTCGATGTCACTCAGAAACTCTTGTACTTTAGATAGATACGGGACAAGGTTCTCCCCTCGAGCCCGGTACTTGACTTTTACTTGGCAGACAACTAGCTGGGAATTGTTGTATATGTGGACAGACTTTATTCTGAGTTTTTACAACTTTCAGCCCTGCTATCAATGCTTCGTATTCTGCTTTGTTATTTGTTGCAGGGAATTCCAAGCTTAAGGCATAGCAAATGGCTCGTCCTTCGGGGGTTTCAAGCTCTAACCCCACCTTCGAACAAAGGTTGTTAGATGCGCCATCAACAAAGAGTTTCCATTGCGTTTCCGCTTCCAACGATGTTTCTTCTTCATCATCCTGTATGGTAAACTCGGCGATGAAATCAGTCAGCGCTTGCCCATTGATAGCCTTTCTCGGATGGTAAGTAATATCATAATGGCTCAGTTTGATGTTCCACTTGAGAAGTCATCCGAAAGTTTCAGGTCGGTATAGTACTTGCTTCAAACGTTGATCAGTAGGTACTTTGATTGGATGTGCTTGGAAATACAGTCGTAACTTACTAGACGCGATCAGGAGGAAATATGCTAGCTTTTCCCGCTTTGGCTAATTTTTCTCGGCTCCGGTAAACCGCTTGCTAATGTAGTATACGGGTCGCTGGATTTTCGCTTCTTCATGCACAAGGGCAGTGCTCAATGCATGAGGTGGGATTGTTAGGTAAATGAATAGGTCCTCTCCATCCATTGGCTTTGATAGGATTGGCGGGGCTTCCATGTGTTGCAGCAATTCTTCAAATGTAGTTTGACATGCCGCACTCCATTAGAAGTTTTTCTTTTCTTTCTTTAATGCATCAAAGAATGGTATGCATTTATCGGTGGCTTTCGAGATAAATCGACTTAATGCTGCGACCTTCCCATTCAAGCTTTGCAATTCTTTCTTGTTCTTTGGGGCTTGGACTTCTCATAGGGCAGTTATTTGCTCTGGATTTGCTTCAATGCCCCTAGCACTTACTATGAATCCTAAGAATTTTCCAAAGGCTACTTCGAAGTGAAATTTGAGTGGATTGAGTTTCATTCCATACTTTCGGAGTATTTCAAACATTTCAGCGAGATTATCCAGGTGATTGGCAGCTACTCGCGATTTGACCAACATGTCGTTCACATAAACCTCTATGGTTTTCCCGATTTGGCACTTGAACATGGTATTTACCAACCTTTGGTAGGTTGCCCCAGCATTCTTTAAACCGGATGGCATTACCCTGTAGTAGTATAGTCCCAGATAGGTGATGAAGCTGGTGTTTTCTTGATCAGGTTCGTGCATCAGGATCTGGTTGTACCCTGAGTATGCGTCCATGAATGGCAGCAGTTCATGTCCCACCGTTCTGTCCACAAGCTCTTCTATTCTGAGCAGAGGGAAGCTATCTTTTGGGCAAGCTTTGTTTAAGTCCAAGTAGTCGATACAGTTTTTCCACTTCCCATTTGACTAAGACCGGGTCAGATACCCATTCAGGATAAGTTGCATCACAGATAAAGCCATTGGCCATTAGCTTGTCCACCTCTTCCCTTAATGCCTTCGACCGTTCAGGACCTAGGTTGCGCCTCTTTTGCTTTACTGGTGTGAACTTGGGGTCAATGTTGAGTGCATGGCATGCGATTTCTGGTGACACCCCACACATATCGGAATGCATCCAAGCGAACACATCCAAGTTAGTGCGAAGAAATTTAGTAAGTTCCAACCACATCTTGTTTCCAAGGTGCGATTCAATTTTCAAGACTCTTGTTGGATCATCTATATCAACTGGGACAGACACCGTCAATTCTGCCAGTACTGCCCAATCCTCCCCCGAACTCTTCTTTCTAGGGTCCAAAGCCTTGTCGAATCGGCTATGGTCCCTATGCCAGGGGCGGCTCTGTAGTTGCTATTCAGAAGGTTCACGAATGTGAAGAGTTCTCCCCACATCCTTCCCATTTTCCCTTCTTTTAGATTTGCATAACTCTGCAATGTAACATTCTCTGGCGGCACATTGATCTCCTTTGACCACCCTAATTCTGTTTGCCGTTGGGAACTTCATAGTAAGGCACCAATGGGCTAGAGAGACTCTGAAATCAGCTAGGGCAACCTGTTCCAAGAAGGCATTATGCGTTGAAGTTTCGTCCATAATTACGAAGGTCTGGATAGCGGTGACTCTTCCGTCACCCTCTCCAAGCTCCACTGGCAAGTCAATC
This sequence comes from Allium fistulosum, assembly GCA_030737815.1. NCBI lineage: Eukaryota > Viridiplantae > Streptophyta > Magnoliopsida > Asparagales > Amaryllidaceae > Allium > Allium fistulosum. The sequence goes on along the minus strand of CM060902.1, from coordinate 366,026,148 downwards.
GTCCCTACGGGTTGTTTGGGTTCGCCAGTAAACCCTTAGATTTTCTTGGCATGCAGACATGATTTTCATGCCGATCTTCATCTGGTCAAAGGTACATTTGAAAAGAATATTGAAAGAACTGCTGCTATCGACTAATACTCGTCGGACCATAGCGGGTCTAATTCCTACTGCCACCACTATTGGATCGAGAGTTGGAGCTTCGATCCCTTCGGTATCTCGATTTCTAAATACAATATCGTCATTCAAAGTTTTTTGCTGCTTGGTTGGAGTCCCATCTTCAATTGTGAAACACGATTCCTTCGGAGCATGCTTTAACGAACTTGCATACCACTCCATCTCTCCCCAACTTCTCTGTGCTGGATGTGGGTCTCCAGATATCGTTCCGATGATAAGTCTCTGGTCAGTTCGCTTTGAGCTCTCGTAACTGGTTCTGGCTTGGTTTCTTTGATTCCTAGGTGAAAGGGAGTGCGGATTAAGGATCTTAAGGCTAATTTAACACTAGAGGAGGGGTGAATAGTGTTTAATGGATTCTAAGACTTATATGGACTAAATTAAAATTATGATACAAACAAATGCAGAACTTATTCGCAGAACAATCACAGAATCAAACACAGATGCAGAAAGTAAATAAAAAGCAGTAAAAGGAAAGAACACACCGGATTTTATACTGGTTCGGAGTTACCCTACGTCCAGTCCTGCACCAAGGCAAACACCTCGTACAGATTTTTATTATACCAATGTCGAGATTACAATCCTCAATTTCTAAAGGCCTTGAGGTACCCTCCTGTCTTCGAGACTGGGGCAAACTCTCTTGATTTACGGGACACAACATCACCCAATTGATTTCCAGGCACAACCACACCTTATAGAGAGACTCGATAAACTTTTGATTACAAATTGATCCTATAACTCTGAATAGCACTTTGATCTTCGAGAGAGGGCAGAGAATCAAACAAGAATGAGATTCTAATTTGATTCACTTGAGAATTCGGCAGAATTTCGGCACGATCTTAAAAATATGAAAATTTTAGAATATGGTTTTGTGGAGAAGAAGGAGTGAAGAAAATAAGAAAATAGTTAGTTAAAAAATTTGTTTGTGAAGGCTATTTATAGACCAGTAACGGTCATAACCATTCGTGAAGAGATTTAAACGAATAGACACTTCTTTTGAAATTTGAAACTTTTGAATTTAACGGCCACCATGTCGACATGGGGTATCCCATGATGTCGACATCCCTTAGTTAAAAACAATGTAAAATTTGTTTTGAAAATGGTATTGAAAGGAAGATGAAATGATTCTGGAGTAAAATAAACAAATTTTCCTATGTTTTAAAATAAAGAAGAGTAGGAAATTATATTTTTAAAATGTATATATAAATTTGATTTTAAATCTCAAGTGTATATATATATATATATTATAAAAGAATATTTAAAAATCAGAAGATAGTTTTAAAAACAAACGATGTTTAAAACAAGAGTTTATTTAAAAACAAAAACAAAGAATATTTTAAAGCTAAAACATCTTTTTGAAAATCATTTGAAAATATAATTTTTAAAGCTAAAACATTGAAAAAAACAGTTTTAAAAATCATTTTGAAAAACCATTTTGAAGTAGTTTTGCAAGCTTCTTCCTGCAGAATATTTCATCACATCAGGACTCGAGAACTTGTACAAAACCAGGATGTTCGTGGGTTTGTAAGCCACTTGTCGTAGGTTAGTAAGGTATTTGTCGTGGGTTTGTAAGCCACCAAGAAGGTAGAAATGGGTTCCATCCTAAATGAAATTTGGAATGAAGATTTCCATGCTATTATGAAATTTTAACAAAACTAGACACTTATCTTGAAATCTTGATCTTGATACTCATGAGTCTTCAAACTTGATTTCTTCATTCTTGATCTTTATACTGTACAGTCTTCAATAATCAGTACCTGCCTTATATATCCTGCATAATAACATTCATATATATCTAGACAATAGTGTTAGTATATAAGTTATAATAAAATAAGTTACAAAGGTTGTTGTCATCAAAACCACTATCTCCAGTTCCTAACAATCTCCCCTTTTTGATGATGATAACCTTATAAAATATTCTTACCACTTCGATCATACCATAACTCCCTCTTACACCAACAACTCCCCCTTACTCCAAGCCTACTATTTTATATAAGTTCTCCCCCTTTGACATCAACAAAAATAAGACCTATAAACCTTGAAATTAATAGAAAATGAGATAAACAAACATATGATAAAAGGATAATAACTATGTATGAGTGATATAAAATATAGCATCCTAAATTAAATGGAATTCAAGATTATTTGTACACTAAAGATTTTTTTTAGAAGAACATTAGTTTTATTAAGGTAACATTTATATACAAATTAACAAACCAATATAAAATCAAGAAAGAGAAAAACAAAAACGAAAAACGCTTAACGAGGACACTTAACTATTGGTGATTTATGGACCAAATAATTTGGATAGTGGAGACAAAAGTTTCCACGTTGTTCGACCAAGTTCCCATTAGCATCAAAAAGGACCTCTCCAACGCAAATTACGCCATCGTCTTCGTCCATATAAACATCCGGATTAGGCAGAGGATGTTCTTCTTCTTGATCCTCATGTGGTTCTTCTAGAAGCTCTTCTTCTTCAGAATCCATGGCTTGTGATGATTCTTCGATGACAATAGGATTGGCATAGTTATCCATAAGGTAGTTTTGTAAATTCCTAAGGATTCTGCCTTGCCTATCTTGTTCTATAGCCATTCGCAGTTGACTTACTTGAATTTCCATCACCATTTGAAGCAAATCTTTCACCTTCTCTTGTAATTTGATGACTCGTACGTGTGTGGAACGTTGAAAAGGACCAGAATGAGGAGAAGTGGGTGAAGAAGGTTCATTATTAGAAGAGAAAGCCATTAATTTACTGTTTTAGAAGTTTATTACAGAGAATAGAATAGAGAAAAGGAGTAAAAGTCGAAATATATAAATATATAACCAAATAACTAATTTTAGAGGGAAATTTAAATTTGAAAATCTCGGCCTGTATGTCGACATAGGGGGGTAGGTCATGTCGACATGCCCAGTTCAATTTTTGAGAAATTTTTATTTATAATAATTATTAACTATACTTGTATTATTTATAATTTATATTTCAGTTAATGAACATATACCTAATTCTCTTCTAAATTTAGTAAAGTTTTGTTCATTTAATGGTTTGGTTAATATATCAACAATTTGTTTTTCAGTATTCATATATTCAAGAGTTATGACTTCTTTACTTATATTATCTCTAAGAAAATGATGTCTAATATCAATATGTTTTGTTCTAGCATGATGAGTTGGATTTTTAGATAGGTTTATTGCACTAGTATTATCACAATAAATTGGTGATTTAGTTATAGTTAATCCAAAATCTTTTAAAGTTCGTTGCATATATATAACTTGAGAACAAGCCAAAGCAGCAGGTATATATTCTGCTTCAGTTGTTGACAAGGATAAAGTGTTTTGCTTCTTACTAAACCAGGAAACCAGAGAATGTCCTAGAAAGTGACAAGTTCCACTTGTACTTTTTCGGTCTGATTTACAACCAGCGTAATCAGTATCACAATATGAAATTAAATAAAATACATCATTTTAGGGTAAAATAAACCATAATCTAAAGTATTTTTTACATATCTTAAAATTCTTTTAACAGCTTTTAAGTGAGTTTCTTTATGTTGAGATTGGTATCTTGCACAGAGACAGAAACTATGCATGATGTCAGGACGACTTGTTGTTATATAAAGCAGCGAACCAATCATTCCCTTATATAATTTTTGATCAACATCTTTTGATTTATATTCTTTACTTAAAGCTATATTAGTTGTCATTGGAGTTGGTTTCCCACTAGAAGTGGTCAATCCAAATTTATTAATTAAATCCTTAGCATATTTTTCTTGACTAATGAAAATTCCTTTATCTAATTGTTTGATTTGAAGTCCTAAGAAGAAACTTAGTACCCCCATATGACTCATTTCAAATTCTTTAGTCATTATATATGAGAATTCTTTATTCATTATGTTATTAGTTGACCCAAATATTGTATCATCTACATATATTTGTACTAAATGAATATCATTTTTGTTTCTTTTAATAAAAAGAGTTGTATCTATTTTACCAATTTCAAAACCAGATTGTAGTAAATAAGATCCGAGTCTTTCATACCAGGCTCTAAGAGCTTGTTTCAGACCATATAAAGCTTTCTTTAATTTATATACATGATTTGGAAATTTATTATCTTCAAAAAGTGGAGGTTGTTCAACATAAACATCTTCTTTTACAAAACCATTTAGAAAATCACTTTTAACATCCATTTGATATAACTTGAAATTATTGTAGTTTGCGAAAGCAAGTAGAATCCTGATAGCTTCTAGTCTTGCTACGGGTGCAAAGGTTTCGTCATAATCAATTCCTTCTTCTTGACAATAACCTTGCATGACTAAACGAGCTTTATTTCTCATGACCTCACCAAGTTCATTCATTTTATTTTTATAAACCCATTTTGTTCCAATTATACTTTTATCCTCAGGTCTAGGAACAAGTTCCCAAACATCATTTCTGGTGAACTGATTCAATTCTTCTTGCATAGCAAGAATCCATGAATCATCAGATGATGCTTCCTTTGGATTTTTAGGTTCAATAGTTGATATAAAAGCTACATTACTCATACTATTTAGTTGATTTCTTGTTTTAACTATAGATTCAATATTTCCTAGTATATTTTCTACAGGATGATCTTTTAATAGCCTAATTCTTTTATTAGGTTGAATGATTTCACAATTAGTTTCATTAAGTTCATTATTTAAAGTTGCAGAATCTTTTTCATCTTCTATTTGTACAGTATCTTTAAAATTTTCATCAAAAGATACATGCATTGTTTCTTCAATAGTGTTAGTTCTTAAATTATAAACTCTAAATGCTTTACTTCTATTAGAATATTCGATAAAGATACCTTTGTCGGATTTAGGTTCAAATTTATCTAAATTATCTTTTGTATTAAGAATAAAACACTTACTACCAAAAACTTTAAAATAAGCTACTATGGGTTTTTTATTGTAAAGTAATTCATATTGTGTTTTATTAGTTAATGGTCTAATTAAAATCCTATTTAATATATAACAAGCTGTAGCAACTGCTTCAACCCAAAAGTTTTTAGGTAAGTTACTATCAGAAAGCATTGTTCTAGCACACTCTTGAATCGTTCTATTCTTACGTTCTACCACTCCATTTTGTTGTGAAGTTCTTGGAAAAGAGGAATTATGAGTAATTCCTTTTTGATTACAGAAATTTTCAAAATTTTCATTTTCAAATTCTCCACTGTGATCACTACGAATAGTTTTTATTTTTAAAGAAAGTTGATTTTGAATTCTTTTAGCAAAATTCTTAAATAATTCAAAAGCATCACTTTTAAGTTTAAGAAAAATTGTCCAAGTATATCTAGAATAATCATCTACAATTACAGAAACATATTCATTGTCATTAATTGATTGAACTTGAGATGGACCAAATAAATCTAAATGAAGTAATTCCAGAGGTTTAGAAGTAAAATTCATATCTTTTAGTTTAAATGAACTTTTCTTAAGTTTTCCTAATTGGCAAGCATCACATATACTATCTACTTTAAAGTTTAACTTGGGAAGACCTCTAACTAAGTCAAGTTTTGATAACCTAGATAACGGTTTGAAATTTAAATGACCAAATCTTTTATGCCAAATCCAAGGGTCACTTGTATTAGCCAAAAGACATAAGTTATCATTTGAAACTTTCATACTAAGGATGTAAATGTTTTTCTTCCTAATTCCTTCAAAGATAATATTTGACTTATTATCTTCGATGTGACACTTATCTTTTCCAAATTTAATTTTAAATCCTTTATCACATAGTTGACTTATACTAAGCAAATTATGTTTTAAATTCCTAACTAGCAAAACATCAGAAATAAGAGGAGTTTTAGAATTACCGACATTGCCGATGCCAATCACATATCCTTTTGAGTTATCTCCAAAGTTGACCAATGCACCATCTTGATATATAATGTCATTGAGTATCTTGGGATTTCCAGTCATATGCCTTGAACAGCCACTATCAAGTATCCATTTATCTTTCTCAATTTGCACAGTTTGCCCATTAGTTGTTGATTCTTCAAAAGCCATGTAACATGTCTGTTCCTGCATAACAAACCAATTCGGTAGATAACTTGATTTTTCATAATAACTATATGTAGACTTATGATACTTTGATGAAATGCATAAATTCAAACTAGTATTAACAAAATTTCCTAAAAATGCCATTTTTAACTTTTCAAGTTTCAGATTATGAAAACTATGAAAACCTATGCTCTGATACCAATTGAAAGGGAGTGCGGATTAAGGATCTTAAGGCTAATTTAACACTAGAGGGGGGGTGAATAGTGTTTAATGGATTCTAAGACTTATATGGACTAAACTAAAATTATGACACAAACAAATGCAGAACTTAATCACAGAATCAAACACAGATGTAGAAAGTAAATAAAAAGCAGTAAAAGGAAAGAACACACCGGATTTTATACTGGTTCGGAGTTACCCTGCGTCTAGTCCTGCACCAAGGCAAACACCTCGTACAGATTTTTATTATACCAATGTCGAGATTACAATCCTCAATTTCTAAAGGCCTTGAGGTACCCTTCTGTCTTCGAGTCCGGGGAAAACTCTCTTGATTTACGGGACACAAGATCACCCAATTGATTTCCAGGCATAACCACACCTTATAGAGAGACTCGATAAACTTTTGATTACAAATTGATCATATAACTCTGAATAGCACTTTGATCTTCGAGAGAGGGCAGAGAATCAAACAAGAATGAGATTCTAATTTGATTCACTTAAGAATTCGGCAGAATTTCGGCACGATCTTAAAAATATGAAAATTTTAGAATATGGTTTTGTGGAGAAGAAGGAGTGAAGAAAATAGTTAGTTAAAAAATTCATTTGTGAATGCTATTTATAGACCAGTAACGGTCATAACCATTCGTGAAGAGATTTAAACTAATAGACACTTCTTTTGAAATTTGAAACTTTTGAATTTAACGGCCACCATGTCGACATGGGGTACCCCATGATGTCGACATCCCTTAGTTAAAAACAATGTAATTTTTTTTTGAAAATGGTATTGAAAGGAAAATAAGATGAAATGATTCTGGAGTAAAATAAACTAATTTTCCTATGTTTTAAAATAAAGAAGAGTAGAAAAATATATTTTTAGAATATATATATAAATTTGATTTTAAATCTCAAGTATATATATTATAAAAGAATATTTAAAAATCAGAAGATAGTTTTTAAAACAAACGAAGTTTAAAACAAGAGTTTATTTAAAAACAAAAACAAAGAATATTTTAAGGCTAAAACATCTTTTTGAAAATCATTTCAAAAGATAATTTTTAAAGCTAAAAATTTATATAAAAAACAGTTTTGAAAATCATTTTGAAAAACCATTTTGAAGTAGTTTTGCAAGTTTCTTCCTGCAGAATATTTCATCACATCAGGACTCGAGAACTTGTACAAAACCAGGATGTTCGTGGGTTTGTAAGCCACTTGTCGTAGGTTTGTAAGCTACTTGTCGTGGGTTTGTAAGCCACTAAGAAGGTAGAAATGGGTTCCATCCCAAATGAAATTTTGAAGGAAGATTTCCATGCTATTATGAACTTTTAACAAAACTAGACACTTATCTTGAAATCTTGATCTTGATACTCATGAGTCTTCAAACTTGATTTCTTCATTCTTGATCTTTATACTGTACAGTCTTCAATAATCAGTACCTGCCTTATATATCCTGCATAATAAAATTCATATATATCTAGACAATAGTGTTAGTATATAAGTTATAATAAAATAAGTTACAAAGGTTGTTGTCATCAAAACCACTATCTCCAGTTCCTAACACTAGGGGCTTGAGGAGCCGCGTGCTAGTTAGGATTTTGTGATGTTCTCACATATTGTTGAAGCTTGTTTTCCCGAATCAGCTCTTTAGTCAAGTTCTTTATGTGACAACATTCTTTTGTGTTGTGCCATGCGTCTCGTGGAAGCGGCAGAACTTCCTTGAGCGCTTTTTTGTCCAGTTGCTTCCTTTTTAGAGGTTTTTTTATGTTCCTTAGTCCCTTGTGTCGTGAGATAGATGTTCTCCGGTGTATCATTGAGAGGGGTGTAATCTTCAAGCCTGAAGCCTTTTAGGCGTTTATTGTTTCCATTTCTTTTATTGGAATTTTGATTCTTCCTCTTTTGATTTCCATCTTTCCCCATGGTTCCTTCATCAATCCCGGAAGCGTTTGTATTCTGATTCATTGCCACGTCACTCTACCGACGTTCATTGGTTGCATGCCAGTAGACTTCCTTTCTAGCTCCTGCGCCTTCTCCAATCTCAAGTATTGGCTTGCTTTACGATTGAAGTCCTTCATTGTAGTGGGTTGCTTCATTTTGATCCACTTTCCGAATTCAGTTTCAGGGTGAATGGCTCGGACTAAAGCCATGAAACTGATTGCTCCTTTGCCACTGCACTATTAAACCGGTTCATGAAAGACTTCAACGATTCGTTTCATCCCTGGAATAGTCCGGACAAGGACATCACATCTTAAGGTTGCGCGGTATGGAGCCTGAACTGATCGAGGAATCTTGTAGCTAGTTGATCGAAAGTAGAGATGGATTTTGGAGGAAGCCTAGTAAACCACATGGAAGAAATTCCTTCCAGAAAGATGGGAAAACATCTACACCGAAAAGCCTCCGAAGCATTTGCTCCATCCATGTACCGACTTTACTTGTACAAATGGGGTTTTGGATCCTTTGTCCCATCATAGGATGGAATATTTAGCATCGTGAACTTTTCCGGATATCGCTCATTCAAGATCTCATCAGTAAAGGGAGTCCAACTTGGTGCGGATCCTCATTCATCATCTCTTCTATTTTTATTCTCGTCCATCAATCGCTTAACCATATCCGTGATAAATACCTTTGATGTCTGGTAGTCCTGGGGACAGCTATCAGTCACTACACCAAATGTTTGACTTTGTAAACGGTCTTGGCGAGTGGGCTGAAGCCTAGGCTCTCCTGCCTTTGGGAGAACCACTCCCTCGGGATGCCGTTGCTTGCGATTGGCCTGACTAGGGCGGTTTTGACATTTCCAGCATTATTGAACGCATTGGCATTTTCTTCCAACTTATCATTGTTGAATTGATCTCCATCTTCTGAGTCGAAGAGGTCCATAGCTATATCCTCTCGTGGTGTTTTCGCCCCTTGGTTCAAGTTCAAAGTTGGTTGCCTTGCAGCGAGCTGAGTACTTGTATTTCCTTCTACGTTGATTCCCATAGTTCCTCCCGTCATCCTTCTTTGCGGCTGCTTCCCGTTTCTTCTGTTTAGGCTAGAAACAGATGAATTTTCTTGTTCTATGATAGCATGGGTTCAACCATAGTTCTTGGAGCAGAATTTGACTGTAAGGTTAAGGGAGCATTGAGCTTATCCATCAGAGCTCTCTGGCAGCTTTCCATTTTTTGGTTGATTTCGTCAACCATTTTGTTCAACTCATCTCTTGTAATGACTTCGCGTTGATTGGAGGATGTTGGTACCTGATCTCCTACATTGGCACATTTACTTCAGTTTGCTGATGACTCATATCTTCTCCAGCTACTACTGCCCCTATGGACCTTCCAAAGGCAGTTCTCTTCCTTCCCAGAGCCATTGATTCCAAGCAACAGATTTTTAAAGCAAAGATTGAGGATCTAACTTCTGGACCTATCTTATCCAAAGTAGATAGCTAGATCTGGACCCTATGTTGGCTTCTCAGTGAAAGTACCAAAACGTTAAGCTAAAAAATGGATCAACACCCTGGATTGAGTGTGAAAACACCAGCCCTGTTCTTGTAGAGCAATAATATAGAGAATAAATGTAAAAGAGCAAAAATAGAAAGAAGACAAGAAGATTTTTATAGTGGTTCGGCTGTTAATGAAGCATACGTTCACTTTATAGTTTTTATTATTGACTAATTGTTGTTAAAAAGTTAATTGGATTACAAAGCTCTTGAATATCCTTAGTTAGATCAAGTCCCCAATGTTAGATTTCACTGGAGAATCACAATGGACCCTTTGGATGACCGTTGTGAGGAAGGAGAGGAGTGAAGAACTCTTTCAGCATAGTTTCAGCAACCAGTCCAGAAGATACTGTTTAAGTTACAGGTAGGATTGTATTTATAGAGGTTGGGGAGCTACTAAGAAAATACTGTTCGCTAGGTGCTTGCAGATGATCGCAAGAAGGCGCACTGGAGTTTGCATCGTGATCCGAGCCAAAGCGATGGATCGCTAGCGATCCATGGATCAAGCTCGTATGCGACCCACTTCCCTTGTACTTCCCTTTGCTCTGTTCCATTTAAGTCGCAGCAATCTAATGATGATGATGTATGGATCGCTGGCGATCCATACGCTTAGCCTATATTTGGACTTTGGTTTCTGGGTTACCTTTGTCATCTTATGTGTGTCGATGTTGTTCATGCAGTCTTGTAGCTCGTTGCCTTATTTTGATGACAGTTTGTTTACTGGTTGTATTCGTCTGTTGATTAGACCAGACAAATGATTGTCTCTTGAGTTGGCTAGCGCGAAATCTCACCAAACTTAGTCATTGCTCCCAAAATATAGATTGAATCATGATGCAAGAGAGTCGAAGAACCCACGAGTTAATACCATTGATTGCTAGCGATCCATAGGCCATGGATCGCCAGCGATCCATTTCCTTATTGTATTTTTTCATTCATTTCCTCTGACTTCCTTTGGCTTGTTGCTCTAGTCCTTTTGGTTGGCTTTTGTGCTATTCTGACGTGATCAATTTGTTCCGACATCTTTTGGATTCTGATGGGTTAAAAACCCGGATAACAGAATCCAAATCCAGTTAGGAAGCAAACAATTCTCTATGAGTGGAAATATCAAGTCTTTCACATTTTTATAATTGAATAGTATTTATTTGGATTTGATCTATGCCATGGGAAATTCTGGAAATGAAAACATAACCCTAAAACACCCAGAATTTTTGTAAGTAAATATCAATCTTTGTATATTGGAATTATTATTATTATTGGTATTGGTATATTAGAATCTAATTAACGTTAGAATTATATAATCTATGGACAATTTAACTTATTTTCCTTCTTTAGTTGAAGTGTTAAAGAGTTCAAAAAGGAAATAAATTATAAATGGTGTAAATTATAAATTGACTTGTTTGTAGTTTGCATCGTCTATTTCTACCACTTAAATAAATAAGGAATTCCTTTCTCAATTCAAAATGTTGTATACAAAGTTTGAAACTAATATAGATAATTTAATTTGTGATGATCTGTTCTTTAAAACGGAAAAGGGATTCTAATGTATTAATATGGAATAAGTGTAGATATTCCATGTTTGTACAAATCTATTTTATTTGGCTATGGTAGCAGTAGTTCTTGTTGGAATTGTAAATTTGTATGAGATTGGTTTTTCAAAATAACTTATGTCATCCTACCTTTTGACCAGGCAGAATACGGACAAAAACCTGACAAACCAAAATTCGGCGTTATCAAGGAAAGAAGACCGGAGAGGTGATAGTGAAGCCATAAAATCAAGTACATCCAAGATCACAATGCAAACACAAGTGCACTTTGAAAATTCCAAAGACCTAAGTGCAAAAGTAATGGGTCGGTACCGACCCCTAATTATTCCACCATTATATTTCATCTTCTTCCTGTGATCCCTCCTTAATGCTAGACCCTACCTCCAATGTCATTTTATTGATTCCATGCAACGTTCTATCAGTCTCCACGAACTCTTGATTTAGCTACTTTGTTCATCCGTCATTTAGACCCGAAAGCTATTATGGATGCAACCAACTATGGAATCACAAAACTAACCACAAGATGAGCCAAAGTAGTGAGTTTGAGGCAGCCACTTTGGCTAACTTAAGGGTCGATCCCGACCCCTACCCATGGAGTCGTACCGATCCATAACATTTGATGACGTGACACTCATATTTTATAGAGAACAGGTTTACAGCAGGGAGAATGGCCTAGAGATATTTTGTGCGAGATTTTAGGCTCCCTTCCTCTATAAATAGAGGGGTAGGGCTTATTTTTAAGGATCTTTTGGCTCTAGTTCTACTCTACTTTATATTCTTGTAATTCTAAATATCTAAGTGTCAGAGTTGTACCAACCCTAAGAACTTATTCCTTTAAGTCAGAAGTTAAACAATAAAACCATTAAGTGGACGTAGATCGGAGTTTGGTGAATCACTATAAATCTCAGTGTGTTCATTTCTTACTTATTTTAATTTCTTTTCTTTACCTTTTATTCTCTTTGACTTCCTATTGCGTGTTTGTGCCATTTTTGGTTCAAACATTTTGGTGCTTTCACCGAGAAACACTTAAACTCGCTGATTTAAGATTTGAAAAGGATTCTAAATGGCTAGACAATCAACTAGAAGGACTGTTGTTGGAGGAAATCAATGAAGGGGCAGCCAAGAGGCATCCTTAAGAGCTTACCCCCAATCAATCTACATAACCATGGATGAGACGGGAACTATGTTAAATGGATTACAGGAAAGGACGATGGCTTACAAAGAAGAGATGATGGAGAACTTCTTTAGGAATATGGGATAGATGGGAACAACTGGAGTTGCAGAAATCAAAATCGAGGACCGGAAGCCGGAGAGCAAGTAGCTAGAGGTGGAGTAGAATGACTTGAAGCAAACCTCGACCCAAATGTACGGGTCAATACCGACCCATCCCTAGGGGTCAGTACGACCCCCAAGAGCTTGGGAGCATCCTAGCCTTGGAAGGAATGGCATACAATTTGGAGCTGATGCAGAGCGTATGAACTTGAATCAGATTGTTGAAACATGACCAGAGAAGTACGTCCCGGAATTCCCTCGCAGAGTCGGGGGGGGGGCAGGTTGAGAATGCTAACATTAGAGTTTCTTTGAACGATGATGACAGGCTTGCTGAGATGGTGAGGAGGGTTATAAGGGATGGATTGCCTAATCAGAGCATGGAAGATGTGAACAGGAGTCCATTCACTTCGAATATTCGATATGTTAGGAATCAACCCAATTTCAAGTTACCAACATTAGAAACATATGACGAGAAGATGGATCAAACTATTCATTTGATGAGGTACATCTGACACATGGAAGTGTTGGGAGTGTCTAAAGAGGTAATGAGATAGTGTTTTCCTCTATATTTGATAGTTTTGGCAGCACATTGGTTTAGAAAGCAGGAGTGCGGATCTATTAGCACATGGGATGAGGTAGTAAATAAATCTGTGAAGTAGTTCCGGATCCATATTTCATGACCCAAAAATGTGATGACACTTGCAAGTATGAAGTAGAGGGCCAGAGAGACCCTTAAAATTTTTCTAACAAAATTCAATATGGTGGATGTCGTGTTCGATAAGCCAGACCCCTCAATGGTTTTAGTGGAGGCTGTTTCGGGAATAGCTGCTAAGACGGATTTCAAGATTGCATTGGAAAGGGATCCTCCAAGGAATCTTGTAGAATTTTATCATGAGGCTGAAAGGTTTCTACACTAGGAGGATGCTGAAGCCGATGAGGAAGAGGTTAATGCTTTTGATAAGGGAGGATCGCTCGGAAAAATATCTAGCAAGGATAAAGAAAAGCAAAAGACATGTGACAGCTTTGGCGGATCAAAGCGACAGAGGAGGGAATCAAAATTCTCTTCTTACGTAGACTTAAATGAAATCCTGGAGTGGATTTATCTAGATACTCGGGGACAGATCCCTTGTCGGAAACCAGCAAGAAGAGAGCCCACGGAGCGCAAAAGGGGACCTGGAAAATACTGCATATTACATTAGCAGGATGGACATAACACAGATGATAGCAGGCAGCTATGGTATCTGATTGAGGAACAAGTCAAAGATAACCGGTTATAACAATATGTAAGGAATCGAACTACGATGGTGGGATAGGAGCAACCATCGATCGCAGTAAATGGAAATGGCCCTGGATCAAGGTCAAAGATAGTCATCACTTAATCGAGATGGTAGTGAATTAGGTCTGATTCTCATGCTCTTTTCTCTTTTTCAATAAATCGTGCAATAATACATTCTAAACACTTACTCGTATATGGGATCCCGAATGGTCCCTAGGCATGCTCTGGGCTGGATGCTAGACTGCAATACCCAACGAGGCAGTTACCTCAATTTGAAATTTTATGTTTATTTGAATTTGATTATTGCAATCCACATTGAATGTGTTGACTGATGTTAATCGCTCTAAAGTCTCGCCCGCGACATGGCCGGTGTGTAAGATGCAAGTCCCCTTGTCGGAGAGCAAGCAGATGGACTTGTATGACATTAATCGCTATAAAGTCCCGATCGGAAACTCGGGACCGGAGTGCAAGAAATAAGTCCCCTCATTGGAGCACGAGTGGATGAACTTACTTGTCGCTGAGTCCCCTCGTCGGAGAGTGAGCAGAATGGGCTCGACAAGGGTCCGGAGAGACCATGGACTTTGATTGCATTAAGTCCCGATTGGAGAATCGGGATTAGAGTGTAGGAAGTAGGTCACTTTGCCAAAGAGCAACTGATGGGCTTGCTTGCTATCGAATTCCTTCATCCAAGGGCGAGGGGATTGGGTTTGGCAAGTGTCCGGATAGACCGTGGGTTTGATTATCGGTCTCGGACAGCCAAGGATTGGATTAATAGCCCCGAATGGCCATGGATTTGATTATCGGCCCCGAATGGCCATGGATTTGATTAAACCGTCTGGAGAGAATATAGATTTGATTATCGGCCTCGAACGACCATGAGTTCGATCAACGATCTGCAGAGATCATGGATTTAACTATCGACCCTGAACGACAATGGATTTGACTAACGATTTAGAGTAATCATCCCCTTAGTTAACTATAAAATGATCTGAGGATATTATACATTAAACGATCCGGAGAGATCGTGCATTAAACTGAATCTGAAATGATTTGAGGAGATACAACCTTCGAACATATATTGAGTTTGATAAAAGGATCTGAACGCCTTGAAATTAAAACGAAACGGGTAAATCTTGGATGAACACGAGACGTTTGATACGTAATAACTCTGAATGAAATTAGAACGATAATGATGTAAATCCAGATGAACATGAGATGGTTTCGATAGGTAATATAATGACTCCAAATGAAATCAGAATTGCAATAATGTATAGACAACATTTAGCTAGAGACTAGAGTCTTAGGCATTGACAAGTATGGAACGACCCATGATTGACAAGAGAATCCTAAGGAACTGGACGATTCACAAAGATTGAAGTAGTTAGAGAGCTCAACTATCGAAGATCGACATCATATTTGTTCTTGAGGAAAGTACACCTTCCATTCGCAAGGCGTGCTTTGTGGGGGCAAATGTTATCCCGCATTTTGATCAGGCAGAATGCTAATGAACCTACGAAACAAACTTTGAAGTTATCAAGGCAAAAAGCCTAGATATGTGACCGTGGAGCCTAAAAATCAAGTACAACCAAAATCACAACGCAAACGCAATTGCACCCTAAAGACTCCAAAGACCCAAGTGCAAAAGTAACGGGTCAGTACCGACTACTGATTACTCTACCATTATGGTCCATCTTCTGCCTATGATCCATCCTTAATGCTACAACCCTACTTCTAATGTTGTTTTATTGATTCCATGCAACGTACTATCAATCTCTACAAACTTCTAAATTAGTATCTTTGTTCATCTACAACTACATCATTTGGACTCTGAAACAAGCTATTATTGATGCAAACAACTATGAAATGACGTAGCTAACTACAAGATGGGCCGAATTAGAGAGTTGGAGGCAGCCAAATTTGGCTAACTTAAGGGTCGGTATCGACCTCTACCCATGGAGTCGTATCAAATAACATTTGATGATGTGGTACCTATATTTTATGGAGAACTGGTCTATAGCAAGGAGAACGGGCTGGAGATCTTTGGTGTGAGACTTTAGGCTCCCTTCCTCTATAAATAGAGGGGTATGGCTCATTTTTCAGGATCTTTTAGCTTTAGTTCTACTCTACTCTATATTCTTGTAATTCTGAAAATCTAAGTGTCGGGGTTGTACCGACTCTAAGAACTTCTGCTCCCAAGTCAGAAGTTAAGCAATAAAATCATTATTTGGACGTAGGCTAGAGTTTGCCAAACTATTATAAATTTCAGTGCGTTCATTTCTTACTTATTTTAATTTATTTTCTTCACTTGTTATTCTCTTCTACTTCCTACTGGGTGTTTGTGCTATTTTTTTCTCAAACACCTTGTAAGCGAATTATTACCAAATTATTGTGATGTAATGATTAGACTTTATATTCTGTGCATAAAAATATATGTATATAATATTAACATATTGATTATTAGAATTAATAATAACATAACAGTGTATTGAATGTATTGATTAGAATTAATAGGGTAGTAAATAGCATTAATTTATAGGAAGTAAGTTAGTGTAAATTAGGGAGTTAATCCCTAATTAGCGGCGTAATAAGGGATAGCTTATATGGTCTCAATTATTACTCATGTAGGATGATGTATGTATATAGTGAATATAAATAAAATTTATAACTAAGTTATAAGGATGCGAGGTTAGTCCAAAGCTACATGGAAGTCTGCCCAGTTAAATCTGGCTACAAGCATTGTGGCTTTATGGACTAATATGAGACATCGCCTATAATAAATAAATATAGTGGAGGCGAGGTTAGTCCCAATTTTATAGGGTAAACCTTCCCAGTTAATCTAGCTACCAGTACCTACGAACAGTCAGACTAATATGAGACATTATGAGTGGGTTATGAGTCATGAATTGCATTTTAGATGCGGTAGGTGAAATTCTTCGAAGGGGTCCGCTTCGGGATTGAGGTATTAAGTGGTCATGATAGGGCTTGTCTCTTTTTAGAAGAAGTATTAAGTGACCTGATGGGATTTCTTACGATGTCAGCTAGTGAGAACCATGTAGGGACTCGCCTTGGGTTAGGTCTTAAATGACGGGGACCTACCTATTTTATAGGTCTTAAATGGTCAGAGCCTGCCTAAGCCCTATAAAAGAGGTATTAAGTGGTTTTGAGGTCCTCTCTCGCATTGTTAACAATAATTTTGTTAAAATTTGGAATTGGGTTAGGTATTAAAGGACGAGGACCTGCCTATTTTAAATGAATTAAATAGGTAGTGTCTGCTAATCATCAGTAGAAGGTACTTATTGGTTTGGATGCTTTCTCTTGCATCATTGATGTTAGTTGCATTAGAATTTTGAAATTGGACTGGAAAGGCTTTTGGGCTGATAGTTAAAGTTATTATTATTTAAAGCACCACCCTAGTATTTGTAGCACCACCATTTAGGGTGACTGTTACATTGGTACAGTCTTAAATACGTAAGACATATTTCTTATTCAGATAATATTGTCCAAGTACAATTATGGTAAAGCTTGAGATTTCCATTTCATCGAACATTTGTTGTTCTGACCCACTCCTCATTACAACACAGAGGTTAGAGGAGGCAGTGCTGATTTTAGGAGGCGAAGGTGGAGATGAAGACTTATGGCAGTTACACACACACACACATATACATATATATGTGTGTGTGTGTGCTTTTTAAGTATTTTTGTTGTACTCAGTTCAGAAAATTATGTTATTCTGAGATATTGTACTGTAGAGACTTTATATAAACATGTTGTAATATTTAACATGTTATTTTTTGAAATGATTTTTCTTTATGAAATGGGTACTTGTTTCTGATATTACATTTTATCCATTCTACTATGAGATTCTGAAAGTGCAAATAGATAGCTATGTGTACTGTGTATTGTTTTAATTTTATCAACCTAACAGCTTGCTTTGAGATAGGCCTATGGTTCGACGGGCTTTTATTGGGTCGAAATTAGGTCCGTTTTGAGGCGGGTTGTTGCAATATGTGTTGTGCAATTGTGCGTGTTTGTGTGTGAGTGCATTTGTATGCGTATACATTTAGTATTGTGTGTATGTGCATTTTTGTATGTTTATGTGTGTGTTTAGGCTCTTTGTGTGAGTAGGTAGTGTGTAGAAGGGTGTGTACACACTTGTGTGTGAGTGTGTGTCTGCATATCCTTTGCTCTTGCCATGTTTCTATGTTTTTTAGGTGTTAGACTTTGCTTTATAATATATTTTTCTTGATTTTGGCTAAGTTAGTTCAACTATTTTTCTTTTGCAAACTCTTTGTTGCATTATATTTGCTGGGATCCGCTTAGTTTTCTCTTCTTTTGTGTGTGTGCAACTTCATATATGTATAGGTTTTAGTGATTGATAATTTATATATATATATATAAATTTAAAATAAATTGAATTAAATAATCTTAAATTCTAATTTAAATATACTTTTATTTTATATAAAAATGCACTTATAGTATAAAGTTTATTAAAGTAATATAGTGAATTTAAAAGTATTATTTAATTAAGAAAATATGAAATGTTTCTTAAATTGGTATTATATGGTTTTCAAAGTGAGTTTTATAATAATTTAATATATAAATTAACTTTTGAAATTATGTTTAATTGATTATAAATATATATATAATTGATTTGGATGTTTATATATATATATAATATTAGTGGTGTTTAATTATTGAAAGGTTCAAAACAATTAATGTGTAAAATTTTATTTTATAAACCATTTTTGGGTTTCAAAAGAAAGATTGAATTTTCTAATGCTATTAATGAATATTAAATTATTTCATTTTATAAAAGATGCTAAAATTACTTATTCATTGTAAAGAAAATATTATAATTTTATTCAGATCATTACCTAATTGATTTTGTGAATCTACTTATCATTCATTTTATACATTGATTTTGTTATTGTAACAACCCTAGATTTTTGTATATTATTTAAATTTGAACTTTATTTTTTTATTTTAAATTATTTTAAACACGTTTTATTAAAAACATTTCATTTTTAAATATAAATGTTGATTATTAAGTGATTTATAGTTCAAACTAGTATAATTTAAATATTTTACTTAAAAGGGAAATTCTGGTCAAACTGTTCAATCTTTGACTTTTAAATTTCAAATTTAAATATATATAATCTTAAATTTTATCTTTTATTATGAAAATAGATTTAAAAATATGAATACTGCTTTTCGTTTCGTTAAAAACGGAGTTAAAATGTAGAAGTTATGCACATTTCAAATTTTAGTATAATTTGTTTTATTGTGCAATTTTGCCTATTTTAAATTTTATAAATCATATTTTCTTTCTTATATTTTTTTTATATGTATCAATATGTTAATTTATGTATATTTTAATCTCTAAATATTTTTAAAAATAATAATCGAATTTTCCAAAATGTATTATGATGATTTCCTATTTTTAAAAGCTGTTTCTATTTTTCTGCTATTTTCTTCATCTAAACTATATTTAAATTAAAATTTATTTATTTATTTTATACATTCACTTTTATTTGCTGTGTTTTACTTTATTTTATTCATTTTACATGTATTTAAATCAAAATATAATTTTTCCAAAGTTATAGAAGTTATTTCTAATTTTTAAAGCCTAGTTTGCATTTTTAAGCCATTTTCTTAATTTAAATTCTATTTAATCAAAATTTAATTATTTATTTTATATTTATTTTTTTCATTTCTGAGTTGTTATCTTTATTTATCAGTTTTACATGTAATTATAAATTACAAAATATATAAGAAGGAAATTTGAAGAGACATAAAGGCTTTAAACCGATGACTTTTCATTTGCTAGACCTTTCACATTTTGACCGTTCCTTCTTTATTGATAGCCATATGTTTTATTTTGTTTTTCAACTGAATACACTTCTCATTTCATCAAATTTTCGGCCAAAACACCTCTGAAAACAATTGGTAATGGCCTCTTCTTTTTCTTCTCTTCCTTCTTCATTTTTACTTTGTTTTGCCTTGATTTCATCCACAATTGCTTGGCCAAACTTTCCACCATCTCCACCATAGCCTCCACCACCTTCCTCCTCATCATTCTTGGCTTCAACCACCTCACATCCCCTCTGACCAGATCAGGCCATGGCCTTTAGATGATGAAAACACCACAAACAAATGTTGAAACCCCTTAAAAACAACACTAGCTGACCTATATCGCTTCACCACCACCATACATCACCTTGGCCGCGTCCTATTGCTCCACCACCACCTTGATACCACCTCTGGCCATCCACCTACCCACTGTCCAGACCTGAACCATGCAAGGGCCAAGCCCCACTTGCCTTTGGTTGAGCCAAAAATGCACCAAAACTCCACTTATTTTGCCTTGACCCTTTGTCTTATTCATATGTAACTCCTACCATCATCATCTCTTTGTTGCCATGCTATTTTGATGTCATAACCTGAGATTATGTCTAGCTATGGCTGAGAGAAAGATCTCCTTGGTCATGCTCTTGAATGGTTAAAGAAAGGTCGAATCACTTTGCCCTTTGTTGCTTTTTATTTCAAGTCATTTCTATATTGTTTTGTGTTACATATTTACGTATACATTGTCTTGTTTTGTTTATATGTATACAAGGCAATTATATTTGGCTCTCCACTCTCATGTTGTCGTGCCTTCAAAGATTTTGTGTTGTGTGTTTGGTCGTCATCTCCAGCTTAAACAAGTGAGTTATTCTCACCAGACAATATGTACCTATATAACTAGTAAATTGACACCCTGCGAATCTGTAAAAATATATTATCATGTTATATATGCTTATATTATTATCATATGATGTTCACACCTGTTATTACACCTGTTATATCATATGTTACTTTTATTTAATGTTATTCTGTTATTTATATCTGTTATCACCATTGCAAGTTCCCTGTAGACTAGAATCACTATGGGTTGAAATGATACATACCCGAACGGACTTTAGAATAGGGAAAAATTGTTATGGGCTGAAATGATAGGCCTGAACGATTTTTATTTAATTTATTTTAACTTGGGATTGCGGGTTTGAAATGATAGAACCCGGAATTTTCTTTTTTAACTGCGGATTGAAATGATACATATCCGTATCACTTGACCTAAGTTAGAAAATTATATACAGGCCCGTGGTTATTTTATAAAGTGTTTTGGATATTTTTAAGTATTTTAAAAATTATAAATTTATGAAATTTGATTTAAATAGATTTTTAAATGTTTTAAAATAAAGAAATTATGATTTTTTCTATGTGTTAAAAATGTAATTAATGAAAGGTTTAACTGGATTTTTGAAATATAACTTAAGTTGGAAATTTGGAATTTTGGTTAAAAATGATATTTAAGTTATATAAATAAAATGGATATTAAATTTTATTTGGAAATGGTAAATATGATAATTTGATTAAATTTGAATTTAAGTGATTTATTAAAGTATTATTGATTTTTCTATGAATTCAAGTGGTTAAATAAATGAATGTTTAAAAGTGATCTTTTAAAATATAACTTGACTTGGAAATGTGAAATTTGGTTTTAATTAAAAGTTTAAGTCAATTAAATAAAATTGGAAATTTAGTTAAATTTGTGAAATGGTAATTTAAATTTGAAGTGTTAAGTTTATTTGTTGAAATGTGAAGAATTGGAAACTTTTACACTTAAACTTATTAAGTAAATTGTTGAAAATTGGATTTTATTATAAGAAATTTATTGTGAAAGAAACGTGTAAAGTTCTAATTAATGAAATAAATATGTAGAGTTTTAATTTATGAAAGATACATGTAAAGTTTTAATTTATGGAAGAATATGTAAAGTTTTTAATTTATGAAAGAAACATGTAAAGTCTTAATTAATGAAAGAAACATGTAAGTCTTTATCAGTGTAATATTGAATAAAATAATAAATGCCCTTTTTGTAATAAAACATAAATTAAAACGTACATTTGATCATGTAAGTTTAATTAGTGTAATATTGATTAAATGATAAATGCTCTTTACTGTAATAGAAATGTAAGTTAAAAAGTACATTTAATATGTAAGTTTTAAATTATGTAAATGACACATTTTAATGACTAAAATAATAAAGTTTCTTTATTGTAATGATAATGTAAGTTAATAAGGTACTCTTAACTTAACATAAGAATTTCAGCATTAAATTGGATATTACGGTAACAAAGTTTATTTAACTATAAGGCTATGATAAAATGACCATGTTAAAAATTTGTAAGTATATAAATACTTTGATTATATAAAATGTTAAATTGGAAAGTATTACATTCCAAAAATGCTATGATTACTTAAGGTTACATTACCAAAATGCTATGATAATTTAAAGGAAGATTTCAAGTTTAATAAATTAAAGGAAATATTCAGTGATTTTG
The DNA here is from genome assembly GCA_030737815.1 of Allium fistulosum. Classification (NCBI taxonomy): domain Eukaryota; kingdom Viridiplantae; phylum Streptophyta; class Magnoliopsida; order Asparagales; family Amaryllidaceae; genus Allium; species Allium fistulosum. The sequence goes on along the minus strand of CM060902.1, from coordinate 366,003,796 downwards.
AAATTTGGGTTTTATTGAAATGATATATTATTGAATTGGTTTTGAAATGGAAATGATATATTTTTGAATTGGTTTTGAATAGATATGTTTTGGGTTTGAAAGTATGCATTAGTTTGAAATAAATGATATGATTTTGAAATGGTTTAAAGGATGTATTTTGATTTGAAACATAAACTATTTTAAAAGTTATAACCACGGGTTATAATAACGATTGGTTGGCAAAGAGACCGGGATCGGATATGGACATACTCTCTGTCGATACCGAAAACCACTTTGACAACCGTGTACGCGGTGGAGATTCCAGAATGAAGTAGGATGGTGGCGACGTTCTTAAGGTATGTTACGTGGACCCAACTCCCGTGAGTTGGCATAAGGTGGCTAAAACAGGAGCGATCTCGGACCAGTGAGGTAGCACCTCTTCTCGGACACATTTCTTCGATATTATACTCTTACTTGTGATTTGACTAGATGGCCATCCTCCGATTTGGGAATGTTGTTCGAGGTGGAACGGTAGTGGCTGCTATGCGTATCCATCAGTCCGTGTGCGTAATTGGTATATCTACCCTGGCATTGCCTAGTTGTGCCGTGTCACCTACCATATCGAGCTTTACTACGATTATGATTTTAAGATCCGACCGCGTTAAGGTTCTCCATCCCCTTAACGTTATTTTCCGATATGATTATACTTTACTTATTTAGACACTATTATAATAGCGAATATTACTACATAGTAGATATTTTAACGGATCCTTAGAGGATGGGCGGTCCCAAGCATCTTCTAAGTTACCTGTACCTTTATTACAGTTCACTTGAGTTGGTTTACATTATATAAGTATATATTGTCCTGACTCGAGTGTTTTGTGTTTTGCTTTACGCTCGGGTCAGCCTGAGTTATTCACAGATTTGGATTTCCACCTTTTGGAGATTTGAATCGCTGGAGATTATCTGCTAGTCTTCTTCTATCTACTTCAGTTATGTTGCTCTGTTCAGCTTGTACTTGGTTATCTTATTGATACTTCTATTGTACTCTATTTCTTCTGTTGTATCTTATGTAACTCTGATATATTTACATAGTAGCTTCATGAACTACTATTTCTTTTACTTCCGCTGCATTATTTTACTCTGTGTCTGTGATCTGTGATTATATTTATTTACTGTATATTATGAGATTTGCCAAATTTTAATTACAACGCGGTATTTTGAGCAATTCAACTCCGGCATGAGTGTCTACCTATACACTTATAATGGATGCGAATGGTTGAAAATATCGGGTCGTTACAGTTATATAAGATTATATGTTATGGTGGGTTATTGAATATTAACTTGTTTGTTTATGTGTGTGTGTGTGCGCGTGCGTGCGCGTGTGTGCATACATATGTATGTATGTATGTATTTGGTAAATTTATTTTGTTTTACTTTTCTAATTTTATTTCTTCCATTTTATACATTGCCTTAAATTGTATGAATGATTCATTGTTGAGATGGATCTAGTTGATGATTTAAGATGATACAATTATGACATCCTTGATATGATTTTATAATATTTAATCCTATGTGACGAGAAATCTAAATAAACGAAGTTGTAGTACCGTCTGGTGTGGAACTTTCGGTAATATTTCCCCAGTTGTTCTTTGGACTCGTTATACAGAATACATGATAGTTTGCGTGAAATTTGTAAGCAATGAATAAACATTTGAGTATCATGTAGTGGTATGGGATGCTGTTGTGATATTTATTCAGTTATTCATTGTAAGTAGATGACACTCACGTGACGTTAATAAAGTGGATAGTATGAGGTGATACACGTAGTGATATATGGCTTTGTGCCTATATTTAGTGATTATGGCTCCGTGCCTAATAATGACCATGACTTCGTGTCTATATGTATTGGTTCTACATGCCACTATTGCGATGTACTCTTATTATGTTTGTCGGAGAGAGCCAGATGGCAAGAATCCATCCTAACGGCCTGATCATGGGGTCGCTTCCCAGATTTATGACACGCTATATATATTGCTTAGTGCTTATACTTAGTGCTTTCGATTTGTGCAATCGCCCCTGTGTCACCTAGGCTAGCAGTCCTTTGCCTATAAGAGCATTTATAGCATCATGACTTAAGAGTCCTTGCGTTTACGAGCACACCGGTTTACAAGTCATAATGACTGTGAGGTAACAAAGATTGTAGAGACTTAGTGTCTATGAAGCTTGCTTAGTGCTATCAATCTCTCTTCTGGTACTGACAGAGTAGTAGATTGGCATATGCGATTGATACACCTCATCGTAGTATTGATATGGGCCAGGTGCCATATATTATTATATAGATTCCTCTACTTGGGACCTCGGGTCTGTCATACAACCATTTCCTATCACGATATTTATAGAGAGATTTGATATGAGGAGATAAGATTGTACTTATGATACATACCCAATGTACAGTGGATTCTCAGTATATTGATAGGCAGCCTATCCTATACTATATATATGTATTCATGATGATGTTTTTATCGAGGTTGAGAGTTATATTTGGTAAATGCTTTGAGCTAATCTGATTATACTTGGTGATATCTCATTTATTAATATTTTTGGATTTGATGATGATTTCTGGTTATGTATGATTCACTTATTTATGTTGATACTGTGATTTCTAATTTAATGTGTTTTTATTTAGTGTTGACATCTTTTGGTATCTATGTTGATTGTTTCATATAGATTGAGTTATTTGGGTGATGTAATGCTTTAATGTTTATTTATGGCATTATGCATATATTTTAAACCGACTTACTATATTTATATGCATTCTTTGATATGTCATCTTTTGATTTGATCATTTATGTTCGAGTAATCATATTATTATCCTTTGTTTACATTGTGTTATCCTATTTGGGATATTTGATTAGGCATAGTTAGACCTATATATTATTTATGTAATACTTGGGTTAGTCTGAGACATTTTAGGCACAAGGACATCATGAGCAACATTTGTTATATTAGGCTTAGAGGAGACATATATTAGGATTATTGTATGATATTTGTATAACATTGATTCATTGTATATATTTGATGCATAGTTGTATAACGATTGTCTATCCCATTATATTGAGATAGTTGACATTTGAGATATTTGCATCTAAACATTATCATATATTGTGTATTATATTATATGTTATCGCTGCAATTGACCCTATTTCTCTATTATTTGATGTATACTGTGTATTGTTCTATTTTGGAGGCACACGTGGTTATTGCTTTCTATAGATACCGTGTACAATATAGATGAGTTATTTATTTGATGTTTTAATATGTACCAGTGTTAGTCCAAGGAAATATTCATGTGTGTACCCCATATAGCCTTATTCATGTTGAAAACCTGTCTGCACATTCCTATGTGAGGGCAACATATGAATTTGGTCAACACCCTTTAACAAAAGGAATTCCTTGTTGTTACATGCGATCAAACTCATATATATATACCACTCCACTTCCATTATTTTTCACGATGTGTGACTATTCATCCTTTTAATATGTGCCCATTACCCACACACAATGCGAGACACCCCAACAGATCTGTTGGGAGCCACAATACAATATGAAATCACCCAAAATAATTAACACAAGTGCCACCAGTTGGACTAATTCTTTTTGTCCTTGCTACTCCAACCATTTTAAACTCCATGTTAAAGGGAAAATAAATTACTTATATATTTAAATATATATATTTGTAAAATCACAAACATGTCCCTTGATGATTACCCCACTAGTCATCCTATATACGTATACAATATCTCTTATTATAGAAAATTACACAACACACCCGAGAGGACAGAGACCTTTAGTCTCATTTAAGGTCTAAACTCGTGTCTCTTATATACGATGTATTGTTCTAAGCTTGGCTCTGATACCAAACTATGAAACCCCACCTCTATACCTATATTCTTCAAGTGTATTACTGACTAGGAAGAAAGAATGGCGTGTAAGACAATTGCAAGTTTCAATTAAAAAGAAGTTCGCAAATCCCCGATCAGTTATACCAAAAGAACAGACTTTTAAGTTAAGGCCCAGCGAATGACTTGCTTACTTCAGGGCCATTTCCGCAAAGAGGATATCATATAAATGTTTGCCGAAATGGTTTGGAGTAAAGTATATTTATATATATGACTGTTTTTAGCACCAAAATTGGTCACTAACACCCTTGAGTAAGATTGCGTAGAGAGATTAATGAAGAAAATAAATTAAAACTGAGGAATATCGTAATAGAATGCAGTAAGAACAATAAAAAACGAGAACACCAGAATTATAGTGGTTCGGCGTAACTGCTACGTTCACTTTGATCGTAATATTTATTACTTCTTCGAATAATTGAATACAGATACAATCTATGCACCAACAACTTGAATACAAGTTTTTGTAGAAAATAATGAGTCTTCAAAATGGCAGAGTCTCCCCGGAGTTCTCGAAAAAAGGTCACTTTTCACTGCGCCCCTACCCCTTTATTTATAGACGAAGTTAGGCTGCACCTCTTGTGCGGGCCCGGGAACAAAGTACTTCGGCCCATAGTAGATGACTTCTGCGCACCGAGCCTGGTATGCCGACCGAGAGACGCCAAATGGCAAACGTCGATCGAGAGATGCCGAGCGAGGCCTTACCAAGCCGAACGACTAAGGCGTCCACATTGAGCGCCCCTTGGCCGGGCCGCTTGATCTCCCTTTCAATGTCGTTCGAGGGTCGCCGAGCCACGTAGCCTTCCTCACCGAGCCACATAATCGTCCCTCTATGGCCGAGCGGCATGGGACTAAGGTATTCCCGCCGACTGCTCCAATGTCGAGCCACCCTTGCCGAGCGGCATATACTGTGCTCCACCCGGACTGAACTGCTTTTGAATAGGACTCCCCAAGACCGGACGAGAAATGTCGAGCCGTCTCAACCAAACGAGGCATCTTGAATAATTCAGACCGAACGAGGCGTCCCTTCCCTTGACCGAGCCATGTGTTACTCCACTTTGTGAAGCCGAGCGGTACATACCGGGCGACGTTGACTCAACTGTCCGAACGAGGCTTGCCGAGTCATGTGCACCGAACGACGTGTGCCGAACCGTACCTAAATGCCACAACATGTCGACTGCATCAAACCTGTATATCAACAGGCTCCTCTTGGTTAGAACCTTGTCTCATGCTCATGATAATGTCTTTAACTATCGCCTTGTAGCCCGGCCAAGGTGCCGGGTAACATTTGCCCCGCCCAAAGTGTGTCGTGTGAGTCAACACGACACGCTTTGAGTCAATGATCAATTCTTATTGTCCAAAAGTCGAATGTGTTTAGTGAAGGTTGAAACAAGGTCGTCTTCATTAGTATTTTATACAATTCGGAGTCTATTTTCTCCTCTCTTTTTCCTTATATATAAATAAGGGGTCGTTTGGCATATAGAGACCGAACCACACAATAGACTTACTCGAACTAGACCGTATACATCCAACAACTGTCTTCTCAAACCACACTGACCGGCCCAACAGGAGATAGCCTGTTTGCCTCCCCTCCCCCATATATAAGAACTTTCTCTTTCTCCTTCTCCTCACCTTTACTTTATTTTCTGAGATTTACCAAAGTACCTTTTCTCGAAGCTCCGCTTTCACTCCAGTTTCCCTTCTTCCCTCTACTTCAAAACATGCATTTCGTAACTGCCTCTTCTAATAAACCCGAACGAATTCCGCTCCGAAATTCGCAGCCCCTACAATTTCCGAACCACTCTTGTAGGTACGAATCTCTTATTCGAACCATATTCTCGAATCAGGAATTTTGCATGAAGCTAGCGTTCGCGAGTACATTTTTCTGTTTAGTAGGAGTTATTATAGTCGAGGGAAGTCGGATTAGAAATAACGACATGTATTAGGTTAAGAGCTTGATAGGGCTAGATTGGTGGTTGAGGTCGTTCGGTGGTCAAGGAGAGAGAAAGAAGAGAGTGTGAACAGGTCGGCATTTGTATTTTGGGTGGATGTCGGCTGCTCGGTGGACCTCTTGTGAGAGTAATGCTAGGTAGGTAGAAGAATGGGGTGTCATTCGGTCTAAGGAGAGAAAGCACCGTTCGACGATGTCGTGTGTCAACCAAAGTCTGATGGAGGGAGTCCGTTTGGTTGTTAGGAAAAGACAGGAAGCGTGTGGGTCGGTCGACATGAATGGTTTCTGGAGTCAGGGACAGTGGCCCGTTGTGGTTTCGGTGTTGAGGGAGAGAGTATGGAATAACCAGTTAAGGGTTGTGTTATGGCCCAGTTAGAGACCACAAGGTGAGTTCTATATACCGAGCGAGTGCGGTTCGGTATACACCTCGAAGACCGTTCGGTGAAGAGAGAGTGTCGGTCTAGTAAGTCGCTCGGCTTCAGGTCCTAGGGTCGGTGTTAATAATCATGATTGTCTCCACTTAAGTACAGCACATATCAAAACTACATACTTCCATACCTTACCACAGAACAATGAACAACGACAATAATTTAGGCATACAAGCATATTGAACTGATTTGGACCGATAACTCCCCAATTCCAACAACTACAAACCCGAGTTCAACTCGATAAAACAAATATTAGCCTTCAACATATAGTACTAATGTCCGAGTTCAAGACCAAAACTGTCATAGGGCGAGCTCTCAGAGATGGTCAGCGATGACGGTCTTCGAAGATGACAGTTCAATGCTTAACCTTACTTTATCAGCTTTTGAACCTTTAATTGTCTTACACTTGTACTCGAAAAATTGCACTAGTCCGCAGACCACACGGGGGGAGTACTTTTGTCGTTATGTCTAATATTGATTGTCTTTTAAGTATAGTTCAAACATGTGTTTATTCCAAATTCGATGCTTATTGAGGATGTCTAGAAAGTCGAGCTCCGCCACAATCTCAGATAAACCTGAGCCAAGTTCTCAACAGGAAGTAGTGGGAGCTTCGAATCCATCGATAACTCCTGCTCAGAATATCCCGAGCCCAACGGGTGCGACTATTGACTTGGCTCCTGATGCCATAGATGGAGCGATTATCCTAGACAATCCGGTTGATTCTCAAGCTTCGAGAATTAATGAAAATGCCCTTCGTCGACTATGCTCAATTCATGGAATCCCTTTTGACGACGTGCTGGTTCCATCGGAAAAAAATAGTCCCCACCTGCCCCCAGCCGGGTATACGGCTTGCAACAAATTCATGTGCTGGGTTGGTAGCGTGCCACCTTTCAGCTCCTTCCTCCATGATGTGTTGCGGTATATTGAGATCGCCCCAGCACAGTTACATCCCAATAGCCACGCATTCATATATGGCACGTGTATTCTTTTCATGAGTGTTCTATTCAGGCTTCCCACTCCTGATGATATCCACTACATCTACCATTTCAAGAGACGGTCCGACAGCCCATCTTTCATATTCCTTAAGCCATATAACAAGTGCCAGATCCTGACGGGGGCATGGAGCAAATTTTCCCAATATAAGCAGGAGTGGTTTTACGTGCGCTGTCCCCCTGGCTTTCCGAGGAGATGGCTTGAAGGGAGTAAGTTCCTTTTCTGGATCAATATTTGTATGCGGCAAAAAGTGCATTCTTACTAAATCTTTTCTCGACTTTCACAGGTATCAGCCCACGTCCCGAAGGCTCCGGGTACTCTAAGGCTGTCGAAGCTGTTCCCGTGGGAGACCGAGACATCAGATCCATCATTTCCAATGAATCGCTCTCAAAATTTGGGTTGTTGGCGGAAGGTCGCCGAATAAGTCTCCCTCACAGCGTCAGTACAACCAGACCTGCCTTGGACAAAGGCAAAAGGCAAGCAGGGACTTCAATGCCTTTGACAAGAGAGACCGCCGATGTATCTGAGAAAGGTGAAATAAAGGAGGCCGAAGCGCCAGGTGAGAATGTAAGTCCTGCTCCGGAACCAGTGGTTGAAGCACATGGCACTGATGAACCACCTCCCCCTTCAAAAGGAAAAAAGAAACTAGCTTACAAGCTGAGGAAGAAGATAGTGGGCGGAACTTCGAAAGTGACAATTACTCCAATGGAGAAAGAGCCGTCTCCACAACACTTAGAGGGTTCATTGAAAGGCTTGTCTGACCTTACTATTCCTGATGATCTACTCAACTATGGCTTCGACGATCCAGAAACCATAAAACTTCATTCGCCCAAAAGAGGCGATGAAAGCGTTCATGCTCATCATCAAGTAGAAAAAACTACGATAAGTAAAGCTAAAGAAACTGGTCCGTCGGGGAGAAACACTAGGACACGCACACTAACACTCACACCTCATCTTACACATAAACTTTAGCCACCATGTTATTCTTGCTAACTCGTACTCGTTTAATTTCTACGCAGGTGATATGGGAGGCTCTCATGGATTCGACCGCCTTCGCGGGTCCTCTATTTTCCATCATTCCAGCCGAGACTCAGGATCCGGAAAACGCCGAGATAGAGATGACAATAGCGATAAAGACTATCGTTCTCGAGATTCATCGTCTCGAAGGAAAACTTATAGCCACTCTTCCTACCCCAACGATCCTCCCCCTCAACCAGAGCATAGCAGGGATAAATCCGCTCAAAGGGGGTCTCAACCTAAAGCTACTCGTGATCAATATTCTGGTTCATCAAGCACCAGGCAGTCCCGTGAGCTTCATAAGAAATCTGTTGTTTCGACGAAACAAACTTCCTCCAGTCCTGCACATGATCCATCGATAGCAGAGAAGCTGGCTGAGCTTAAAACCACATTTCCAAAAATATGCTTTGATGGACTAAAGTTTCTTCCGACGATCCATCCTATTCCGGGGCACGTTAAACAAAGTGCCATTGCTTGTACTAATGATGTCTACGTCCAGCACGATGCATTCGTTCATTTGGTGGAAAAAGTTTCAGAAGTTTCGGGGAACGCCGGCATGAAATCGATCGCTTGAAACTCGAAGCTGTGCACGACAAAGAAATTATCAAAGCACAAGATGAAGAGCTTTCCTCATATAAATCTCAGCTTGCAGCTGCTCACAAAACCGCTAAAGACATGGCTGAAGCTGTTGATCGTCTAGAAGCCGCACACAAAAAGGAAATTAATGAGGTGATTCAACATTGTGGCACTTTAGCCTTAGAGAAAGATTCCATCCAAAAAGAAAAAAATGCCCTCGCTCGGCGAATTAAAGAATTGAAGGAGCTACTCCTTAAAGAAAAAGAAGAAAAAACTGCAGCCCAAGAAGAGTCACAACGATATTGTGACGAGATTGTCTCCACACGACTCTTAAAAGTAAAGCTTGATGAGGAGATTTCCAAAGTTGAAGCACTGAAGGATGCGGCCTGTGAAGAGGGAAAAAGAATGGCGCTCTCGGAAATCGACTCCCGCCTCGAGGCGGCCACTTAACCTGGTAGGGAGGAAATAAAGTGCATGTTTGATCCACTCATAGCCGAGTATAAAGCTCGAGTTCTCATGCATCATGACCTAACTTTTCTTGGCGAGGTTACCTCGAATCTTTGGCCGAAGCATGGGACACTTTGATAAAGATCAAAAAAGTCGAGTTGGGAACTGAAGAGGTTGATGAAGATTCCCTTATGAAAGAAGTGCTTTGCGAGAATGAGCGCACCGATCTATCTGCGACAAAGGACCTTTACGGGAGGGACTCTTCCTCATTGAAAGGAAAAAATGATACTATCGGTCCATCCGGAACCGAGTCCTCAGTTCCTCCTCCTATTCAGCCGACTGGTCGCTCACCACTTGTTTCCTGGAGATTTGACCAGGCAACTAGTGCTCGACATCAGGTAGTGCTCGGCATTAGGTAGCACTCGGCATCAGGTAGTACTCGGCGCCCAGTAGAACTCGGCGACAGGAGTACTCGGCGTAGTACTCGACATGCAGTAGAACTTGGCGACAGGAGTACTCGGCGTAGTACTCGACATCCAGTAGAACTCGACGACAGGAGTACTCGGCGTAGTACTCGGCATCCAGTAGAACTCGGCGACAGGAGTACTCGGTGTAGTACTCGACATCCAGTAGAACTCGGCGACAGGAGTACTCGGCGTAGTACTCGACATCCAGTAGAACTCGGCGACAGGAGTACTCGACGTAGTACTCGGCATCCAGTAGAACTCGGCGACAGGAGTACTCGGCGTAGTACTCGGCATCCAGTAGAACTCGGCGACAGGAGTACTCGGCGTAGTGCTCGACATCAAGTAGAACTCGGCGATAGTAGTACTCGGCATCCAGAGGCACGTTCGGCCTCGACTGACAACCATTCTGCACTTCCCGCACATCAAACATACCGTTCGGCATAGAAAGGATCGTTCGGCATTATGGTGTTCGGCATATCTGGTTCGGCATGCAGCGACCACTATGCTTGGGCTAGAGTGTTCGTATACCGAGCCCACCTGGGAAGTCCAGCCCATCTTTGTCTATAAATAGAGGGGCAGGGTCACAGTGAAGAGGGATCCTTTTTTGGGAGAGAACACTGGGGAAACTCTGCCATTTTCGAGACTCATCTCCTCTACTGAAGAACTTCATTCAAGTGTTTGATTCACGAATTGTATTTGTAATCAACTATAAAGAAGATCAATAAAGTTTAACCTCAAAGTGGATGTAGGCAATTACGCTGAACCACTATAAATTTGGTGTTCTTACTTTCTGCATTTAAATTAGCATATTCTTCCTTGTTTAATTTAACTTCATCACTTACATCTCTACACAATCTTTCTCAACGAGGTTAGTGACCAATTTTGGTGCTAACACCACTCGATCCCTTTGAGCAGCATATCGGCTATGACCTAGAGAAACCTAGACTTGATATTCACATTCTATCTCCTATTCCGGAAGGTGAAACTCCCTGAACTGTTGAGAGTCAGCCAGAAACTGGTACATAGCTTTTTTAGAGTTCAAAGGGCCATTGCTTTTGACGAATAATAAATGTACTCTAACATTTGTCTCTTACGATTTCGTGCAGGCCATTCTGACCCCGAGCCAACTCCAAGGAGCGATGCTACTACAGAAGAGGAGGGAAAGACGGGAGAGGCAACTCAGACTAGAGAAACCCTCGGACCCGACACACAAGTGATCGGGGCGCTTGATGAAGACAAATCTGAAAATTTATCGCCCGTGGAGGAACATGATGAAGTTGAGATAATGGGCGCCTCTGAACACACTTCAAAATCGAGTTTGGCAGAGCAAATCATAGAAGAAAAGAAGAAGAAGGCTGAGATTAAGATTGAGCCTCAAGTGGTGGAACTCGATGATCCGTTGAAAAGGCCCCTGAAGGTTATACTCCCCGGTGGAACCTCGCCACAGGAAGTCCCTCTTCCTTCCCCAGGCACCATTTCCCTTGCAAGCAAGGCGTCTAGGAAAAAGCGCTCGGGGGAAGAGTCTTCAGAGAAATCGAAAAAGTCAAAGAAGTCAAAGAAGTAGCTATCAGGCTTCGTTCAACGCGAATAAGCCTGGATTATGTAATTATTTCTATTTATTTTCGTAGTCGTTGTGAATATATTTTTTGCTCCAAGTTCAGGAGAAGTTGTAGTGAAATCCTTGATTAGTAAATAAAATTTTGTTTTTCTAATGATGTTCGATGCTTAGCTTCACCATCCATCTTGTGTTTGAAATCCAAAGTTATGTGGGTCACGCAAGTACTTGTTTACTTCCACGTGACTCGAAGTTTTCTGAATTGCTTCAATTTTAGTCCGTGCTCTGGGGACTTAGAGATTTTTAAATCGTTTATACTTTGGTCCGCATTCTGGGGACTCGGAGTACTCTAGTCCCCACTCTGGGGACTTAGAGATTTTTCAAGTCGTTTATACTCCAGTCCGCACTCTGGGGACTTAGAGTACTCTAGTCCCCACTCCGGGGACTTAGAGATTTTTCAAGTCGTTTATACTCCAATCCGCACTCTGGGGACTCAGAGTACTCTAGTCCGCACTCCGGCCGCTTAGAGATTTTTCAAGTCATTTATACTCCAGTCCGCACTCTGGGGACTCAGAGTACTCTAGTCCGCACTCCGTGGACTTAGAGATTTTTCAAGTCATTGATACTCCAGTCCGCACTCTGGGGACTCAGAGTACTCTAGTCCGCACTCTAGGGACTTAGAGATTTTTCATGGCGTTTATACTCTAGTCCGCACTCTGGGGACTCAGAGTACTCTAGTCCGCACTCTAGGGACTTAGAGATTTTTCATGTCGTTTATATTCTAGTCCGCACTCTTGGGACTCAGAGTACTCTAGTCTGCACTATGGGGACTTAGAGATTTTTCAAGTCGTTTATACTCCAGTCCGCACTCTGGGGACTTAGAGATTTTTCAAGTCGTTTATACTCTAGTCCGCACTCTGGGGACTCAGAGTACTCTAGTCCACACTCTGGGGACTTAGAGATTTTTTCAAGTCTGTGTGTGTGTTCATACGCCAGATAGATTAATGTAACTTAATTTTTGCTACGAAATTGTAACATACGGAAACATCAATAGTTAACGAAAAAGACGGCTTCAAGCCTTTATTGATTATGATAAATGAAAACAAACTGGAATGTCTTATTACATACGAAAAGCTAAAAACAACAAAATGAACATATACTGGAAATAATTGCGACTAAAATGCAAAAGAAATAAACTAGGTGTAATAACGACGCAAATGCTCGCTATTCCATGCGCGAGGAAGTGTCACGCCATCTACGGTCGCTAGCTTGAAAGTTCCTTCTCTAAGCCTCCGTTCGATGACATACGGACCTTCCCATGTGGGATTCAGATGTGATGGGGTCGGAAAAACTTGCTTCAAAACGAGATCACCCACATTGAAAATTATCGGTCGAACTTTTTCATTATAATATCGAGCAACTCGGTGCCTATGTGCAGCCGCTCTTAAATCAGCTTCTTCATGTTTTTCGTCAACAAAGTCCAGTGATTTCAATAAGAGATTCTGATTCGTCTTGGGGTCATAATAAGTTACCCGATGAGAAGGAACTTCAAGTTCCACGGGTATCACAGCTTCAGTGCCGTATGCCAAGGTAAACGGAATATGGCCAGTTGCGGGCTTGTGAGTGGTTCTGTAAGCCCAGAGTGCTGTCGGAAGCTCATCCACCTACTTGCCTCTAGCCTTCTCCAAACTCTTCTTTAATATTGACTTGATTAATTTATTTACGGCTTCCACTTGTCCATTCGCTTTAGGGTGAGCGACCGCCGAAAACGTTTTCTCAATGTGATACTTTTGGCAAAATTCTTTGAACTCCCTACGTTCAAATTGAGTTCCATTGTCCGTAATGATAGTTCATGGGAGGACAAAATGGAATATGATGTTTCGTACAACAAAATTAATTACTTTTTTGGTGGTGATCGTAGCTAAAGGCTCTGCTTCTGCCCACTTGGTAAAGTAATCAACCGTAACAATTGCATAATTCGCACCACCTTTGGAAATTGGTAAGGAACCGATTATATCGATCCCCCAAATCGTAAATGGCCAGGGACTAATCATTTGTGTGAGTTCCGTTGGCGGAGCTCTTGGGATTTTTGCAAACTTTTGACATTTGTCGCATTTTCTTACGTAATCTGCAGCATCCCGATTTATAGTTGGCCAATAGTATCCATTGCGAAGGATCTTTTTTGCTAGTGTCTGCCCCCCAGTATGGTCGCTACATTCTCCTTCATGAACTTCCTTCAATACTCGTTTTATCTCATCGGGTGCGATGCACCGGAGTAAGGGAACCAAGAATCCCCTCCGATACATTATTCCATCTTGCATTATATATCGTGAAGCTTTACAAATGACTTGTCGTCTTTCGTTCTTTATATCGGGCAAAGTCCCATGTAGTATGTATTGTTTGAATGGGGTTATCCATGACTCCCTTTCAATTTCTATTTCAAGCACAAAATCTACTTCCATCTCGTTTATACTTGGAAATTGTAAAACTTCAACAGAAACTAAGCCCATCTGCTGCGCATCGCTAGTACTTGCGAATTTTGCTAATGAATCAGCTTCCCTGTTTTGTTCACGTGGGACATGCGAAATATCTTAATATTCAAGGTCTGCCAAAAGTTCTTGAACCCGAGCGAGGTATGGAGCAAGCCTCTGCCCCTTTGCTTGATAATCTCCCCGCACTTGGTACACCACCAATTGAGAGTCACAAAAGATTTCAACCGTTTTTATTCCGAGCTCCCTGACAAGTTTTAAGCTAGCGAGCAATGCTTCATACTCTGCTTCGTTATTCGTAGCTGGGAAATCAAGCTTCAAAGCATAACAAATAGATCGGTTTTCAGGGGTTACTAGAATGACACCGGCCCCAGAGCAACAGTCGTTGGATGCCCCATCGGTGTATAGTTTCCATCGAATAGTGGGTATAACATCATCTCCGTCTGGTTCGTCGGACATGGTAAATTCCGCGATGAAGTCTGCTAGAGCTTGCCCTTGTATGGCCCTTCGTGGTAGGTAGGTGATATCAAACTGACTCAACTCAATATTCCATTTTAACAATCTCCCTGAGGTCTCTGGTCGTTGGAGTATCTGTCGCAAGGGTTGATCGGTATAAACACTGATTGGGTGCGCCTGAAAGTACGGACGAAGCTTGCGCGATGCAATCACCAAACTGTAGGCTAGCTTCTCTATTTTAGGATAATTTCTTTCTGCCCCCGTTAAACGTTCACTGACATAGTACACCGGCTTTTGAACTCCGTCTTCCTCGCAAACCAAAGCCGTACTGATGGCATGTTGAGACATGGCCAAGTATATATACAACACTTCATGGTCTATGGGCTTCGATAGCACCGGGGGGCTTTCCAAATGTCTTACCAGAGCTCGAAACGCATCCTCACAATTGGGTGTCCATTCAAAATTTCTCTTTCCTTTCTTTATTACATCGAAGAAAGGGATACACTTGTTTGTCGCTCTAGATATGAATCGACTCAGCACGGCCACTTTTCCGTTCAGGCTTTGTACTTGCTTTATAGTTCTGGGCAGTTGAATGTCTCGAATAGCCTGAATCTTTTTTGGGTTAGCTTCAATTCCTCGTGCGTTAACAATGAAACCCAAGAACTTTCCTAACGCAACGCCAATGGAATACTTTAAAGGATTGATTTTCATTCCGTAACACCTGAGTATATCAAACATTTCCGCCAAGTCTCGAATGTGGTCATTTGACTGTCGTGACTTCATGAGCATGTCATCCACATAGACTTCCATCGTCCTACCGATTTGGTCTTTAAACATCCGATTCACCAAACGTTGATAAGTTGCTCCTGCATTTTTCAATCCGAATGGCTTCACTACATAACAGTACAGTCCAACGTCTGTGACAAAACTAGTGTGTTCCTGATCTGGAATGTGCATCGGGATTTGATTATATCCCGAGTATGCATCCATAAACGACAATAACTCGTGTCATGTGGTTGAGTCGACCAGCTGATCAATTTTGGGTAAAGGGAAACTATCCTTAGGGCATGCTTTGTTCAAATCTGAGTAATCAACACAGGTTTTCCATTTTCCATTTGCTTTCCTCACTAGTACAGGGTTAGAAACCCATTCTGGGTGGAGGGTGTCGCGGACGAACCCATTGGCTTTGAGTTTGTCCACCTCCTCTCTGAGAGCTACGGACCTCTCTGTGTCCATGCCTCTCCTTTTTTGCTTTACCGGCACGTATTTCGGGTCTATGTTCAACATATGACTCGCAATAGCGGGAGAAATCCCGCACATATCGGAATGCGTCCAAGCGAAAACGTCCAGATTCGCTCAGAGGAAATCAGTAAGACCCTCGATCATCGAGGGGTTGAGTTCTGATCCAACCTTAAGTACCCGCGATAGGTCATCACGGCTGACTGGGATGTCAATCGTCAGTTCAGCCGGTGCTGCTTTTGCCTCCTTGGGTTCCTCATCATCGTCCTTTGGATCTATGTCTCTATAGATCCGATCATGTTGCCCAAGCCAAGGCTCGGGCATTACTTGTCAATCTTCAGTGACTCGGATGCAGGCGGAGTTGTCCACAACCTTTCCTTTCTCTCTTCGCTGGGCCTCTCTCAGCTCAGCCACATAACACGCACGACCAATCTCCTGATCGCCGTGAACAACACCAACTCCTTTATCCGTCGGAAATTTCAAAGTTAAACACCACGGGGCCAAAGCTGCCCTAAACTCTACCAGGGCCGGTTGGCCCAGAAACACATTATATGAGGAATCGACATCCAAAACGATGAACGGCAGGATCCGCACCCTTCTATGTTCACCTTCTCCAAGTTCAACTGGTAATTCAACAAAACCCACTGCGTCAGCAGCCGCACCATTAAAGCCATGAATGCGGGCTTTAGATGGTTTTAGATCCTTTGTCTCCATCTTCATCTGGTCGTATGCCTTTTTGAAGATGATGTTAACAGAACTTCCACAGTCAATCAGTATCCTTCTCACAAACTGTAACAACCCTGTATTTTGTGATTTATTTTAATTGTTTATTTTGATTATTTTATTTGAATTTTGATTTAAAAACTTTATTTTATTTATTAAAATGAATAAATTATGTTATTTTAAATATAAATGTGATTTTTAAGAGAATTATAATTTCAAACCTGAATAAATTGAATATTTCCAGAAAAAGTGGATTTTAGTCAATTTGGTCAAACTTTGACTTTTAAATTTTAAATTTAAATATTTGAATTCTTTAATTTTATCTTTTATTATGAAAATAGACTTAATATCATGAATACTGCTTTTCGTTTCGTTGAAATTGGATTTAAATTATGACAGTTATACTGTTTTCAATATTGTGTGTATATTAAGTTATTTAACAATTTTCTTTATTTTTAATTTATATAAATGACATTTTTATTTGATATATCTTACTTAAATTTGTATATTTAGGTTATACTATATATGTTTTGACCTTTAAATATTTTAAAGTAATAATAAGATTTTTCCAAATTGTATTGAATTTATTTCTAATTTTTAAAGCCTAGTTTGCATTTTTAAGTTATTTCTTAATTTTAAATTCTATTTAATTAAAATTTAATTATTTATTTATATATTTATTTTTATTTCTGAGTTTTATCTTTATTTATCAGTATTTTACATGTATTTAAATTTGCAAAAAGAAATAGTAGAAATTTGAAAGGTTTGTGACCTTTTGTTTCCTTAAGACTCTTTGTTTTCTCACCTTTTCATTTCCTAACTCATGCATTCATTTTGAGCCGACCCTATCTCCTTTCTTTCAGCCGTTCTCTTCTCATTTTTCATGTAAGAAAAATTTTCTCAACCTCAAAATTTCGGCCTCACTTCATCTGAGAAAAAAAAATGGTAAATGTTTTCACTCTTTTTCCATCTTTCTTCTTTGTTTTGTGTAAATTCTTGCCTTGCTTCACCTTCTATGTTCGGCCTATAGCCTCCATCATCATCACCACCTTCATCGCCATCTTGCCCAGCTGCAAACCACCTCCATCTCCTCTAACCTACCAGGCCATGGCCATCCTTGATGCAAGATCCGCACAAAAATGCAAGCAACACTTCCTATATATGCCTAGCCGAGCTCCTATGGCCTTCACCACTTCACCACACCCTTGGCCACCTCTTGCATCACTTCCACCAGAACCTACCTGACCCAAAGCCACTTCCACGCCATCCCCTAGCCTCCAGCAAGTCTGGCCGTGCTACATAAAGCCATAGCCGTGACTTGTTGTTACATATAAATGCACCTTTGCCTTGTGTTTGTACATTTATGCCATTAATCACTCAAACAACTTCCATACCTTCACTACCCTTGCTAGGCCGACCATACCTGACCCATACCTGACCAAATACACCCCATGGCAGTGCCTTATCATCCTATAGGCCGAGCATGAGATTTGTGAAAGCAAGTGCAAGTGTTTGATTAATTGTTGTTCCTTAATTCTAGCTTGTTTAATGTCATATTTTAGGTTGAAATTCATGTTATATGTATTGTTTTGTTTCATATGCACAAGACAACTACTTTGGCTCTCCCACACTTGATTCATAGTCGTGCCTTCGTGCTTTCCAGGTATTTTTTTGTGTGTCTGAATCGGTTATCTCCAGCTTGTAGAAGTGAGTATTCCTCACCAGACATTCCGTACTTATATAAGTAGTAAATTGACATCTTGTGAATCTGTAGTTCATATTATCATATTATACTTGACTGTGATATTATTTATATGATGATCAACCTGTTTATTCACCTGTCATATCATCTATTACTGTTATATAATGCTATTCTGTTTATTTATATCAGTTTATCACACTGCAAGTTCCCTGTAGATTAGAATCACTATGGGTTGAAATGATACATACCCTAACGGACTTTAGAATAGGGAAAAATCGTTATGGGCTGAAATGATAGGACTGAATGATTTTTATTTATTTCATTTAACTTGGGATTGCGGGTTTGAAATGATAAAATCCGGATTTTTCCTTTGAAAATTTCGGATTTAAATGATATATTATCCGTATCATTTTATTTAAGTTAGAAATTTTTATACAGACTATGGTTAAAACATTTTTCTAAATTTTAAAGTATATAAAAAAATGTAAATATTATGATATTTTGATTTAAATTTAATTAAAAATTATTTTTATAAAATATTAGTGATTTTCTATAAATTTAATAAGTGAATTAAGTAAATGGTGGAGTGGAATTTGAAATATAAGTTAATTTTGGAATTTATGATTTTGTTTATAATAGAATTTATGTAAAGTAAGAAAATATGACAATTTTGATTTAAAATGAAATTAAATGATTTTTATAAAGTGTTAATGATTTTGTATAAATAAATATGAAATAACTGGATATTTAAGTTGAATTTTGAAATATAACTTAAATTGGAAATTAGTGAATTTTATAAAAATGTGAATTTTTAATTAAGTAAATAAAATGAAAATAAGTTATATTTTGAAATATAAACTCAAGTGTTAAGTTAAATATTTAATTATAAAGAAAAGAAATTAATGCTTGAATTTAATAAGTAAAACTATTATTGATTTTTGAATGGAAATTTAAGTTTATAAAATCATAAATATAACGGTATTTCAATGATTGTTTTAAAGTGTGAAATTATATGATTTTATAAGTTAAAATGATTTAAATTAAGATTTAATTGGTTATTAAATTGTATTTAAATTTTTGAATTTTAATTGGCAGCCTTTTTGAAATGCTATCATTTCTAATATAAAGGATATTACAGCATTTTGTAAATGTTGTAATTGATATAAATGAACTAAATGGCTAAAATGAACTAAGGGCTGTTACTGCACTTTGTAAGTGCTGTAGTTGTTGAATTTAACTAAAGTTTTATTTGAAATCTAAACCTATTACAGCATTTTAAATGCTGTCTTTTGCTAACTGAATTGTTTTTAAACATAACTTTCCGTAGCATTTTCTAAGTGCTGCGAAAGTTGAAATTTCACTGTCCTAATAAATTTAAGTGAATAAATGAATTGTGAAAAGACTAAAATTTTGAGAATCAAATATTTGAATATTAAATATAATAATTTCATTTTTGAAATGGTTTAATTGGAATATTTTGATTTGAAAATATTTTGATATTTTGAAATGGATTTGAAATGATATTGAATTTTGAAATGATATTTGATTTATAAGTATAAAATACCAATTTTGAAATTTTAACCACAGGATGTATTTAATTTATGGTTTAACTGGTCCTTAGAGGATGGGCGATCCCAAGCATCCTTTAAGTTATTATGCATTACTGCTACATTTCACTTGAGTTGGTTTACATTATATAAGTATATATTGTCCTGACTCGAGTGTTTTGTATTTTGCTTTACGCTTGGGTCAACCTGAGTATTTACAGCTTAGCTTTGGATCTCTTTCTGGAGCTAGGAATCGTTGGAGATTCTGCTTATCTAGTTATCTATCCATTTCAGTTTCAGTTGTTCTATTTCAGCTCTGGTATTATAAACTTCTATGTATTTGAGATTTCTATTGTATATGTTTTCAAACTGTTATTATGTAATTTGTTTTGAGAGTTTGTTATAGTAGCTTCATGAACTACTATGGTATTTTAATTTCCGCTGCGAGTTATTCTGATATTTCTGTCTCTGTGATTCTGTATTTGATTTTATTTGCTCTAAATTTTATTACAATCTGTTATTTTGAATTATTCAAGTCAGACATGTGTGGATTATTGTCGATTTGAATGGTCCAAAATAGTGGGTCGTTACACAAACGCTGGCCCAATAGTGGCCGAGATGACCATCAGGTCAATGGTAGGTGCCTCCACCTGATCGGCATCTCTACTTCTAAACACTATATCATCCATCATCATTTGTTGTTTCTTTTCCGGAGTTCCATCTTCCGTGTTTGAATAACATTCAAAATCTGCATGTTTTAAGGAACTAGCATAGCGCTCCATTTCTTACCAATTTTTGTCTACAGAGTGAGGCCCATCAACTATCGTGTTTATGACTAATCTACCACCAGTCCGAACGGGTTCCTCAGACCGCATTGGGGCCTGTCCACGATTGGGGTCGGATGTCCCTTGTCCGCCTTCTTGAGGGTCCATCACAAAATCCTGTAATTTTTTCTATCGAATTAGCTTTTCAATCGCATCATGGAGGTGCCTACACTCCTCGGTATTGTGCCCGTAAGTCTCATGGAAGCGGCAATATTTCCCAGTCCGCTTTTGTTCTTCGGTGGACTCTTTTGGGCGTGGCTTTCGATATTGGAAAGTATTACAGGTCGATAGGTAAATATTTTCAAGAGATGCATTCAGAGGTGTGTATTCATTGTAAATGGGGATCCTTGGTTTTCACTTCCCGGCTTCCCTTTTCTTGCCGGAATTTCCTCCTCTGGATCCTTTTGACTGCTCATGCTTGTTTTGAACATTGACCTGGACTTTTCCAGAGTTGTCACCAGATTGTTTTACAGCAATGTTGCTTTGCACAGTCTCCTTGCCGGGTCCTGGTGCATTATCTCCTCTCGTCCACCTGGCTTCCTCCCATCTTATAAATTGATGTGCCTTTGAGTAAAAGCGTTCCAGCGTCGCCGGAGGCTTCCCTACCAGCCAATCACCAAACTCTGAATCCAGATCTACTCCTCGCATTACGGCCATTAAAATGGCATGGTCATTTGGGTTGCTAACTTCAGTAGCAGCAACGTGGAACCTTTGTAAGTACTCCTTTAACGATTCCCCTGGGGCCTGAATTACACTAAACAAGGACATAACATCCTTGGGACGAGTGGCATGAATCCTGAACTGCTCCACAAATTTCATCGCTAACTCATCAAAATTGGAGATAGACCGTGGAGGAAGTTGGGTAAACCACATGGTAGCGATTCCAGATAAAGTTATTGGGAAACATCTGCATTTAGTTGCATCATTCGCCCTAGCTAAATCCATCGTCCA
Source organism: Allium fistulosum (assembly GCA_030737815.1). Taxonomy (NCBI): domain Eukaryota; kingdom Viridiplantae; phylum Streptophyta; class Magnoliopsida; order Asparagales; family Amaryllidaceae; genus Allium; species Allium fistulosum. The sequence continues at coordinate 365,982,493 of CM060902.1, read as the reverse complement.
CCCATGCCTCATTACATGCTGTTTGGGATCAGTCTTCCCCTCGTAGGCCGGGATAGTCGGCATACTAAACTTCTTGGGGGTACTCAGCTTGTAGGATAGCATCTGTGAACGGAGTATGACTCCTAGATACCCCCCCAATCATCATTAGTTAAACCTTGATTTTCCCTCATCAGCTGTCTGACCATGGCTGATAGGTCTGGGGTTTGTATGGAAGATGGAAAGTTGGGATCTGTCCTGCGGGACCATTCCGGTTGGTGCCTCCTCTGTTGGCGATCTACCAGACGTGTATCCTGGGGACCTGCTTCATCATGACCTTGGTGAGCCAATCGTCCAGCTTCCGCCCATGCTCCAGATCCTAAGTTTACTGTTTCAGCTTGGGCATGATTTTCTTGATGCAATGCACCTGTTTGCGTTGTTTCAGTTCTACGGCGTCTACGCCTGGGAGGTTCATCAGATGAAGCAGAGCTGTCGGATGAGGAGTAGGGAGCGGGACTTCCTCTGACATTCTGATGTTGTTGTTGAGTAAGCTGAGTCATAAGGTTGGCGTTAGCTTGAATCTGCTCGTTAAGCTGTCTCCTGCTTTCCATGAGTTCCCTCATCAGCTCATTAAACTCCATCCTGATGATAGCTTCCGTTTGGTTTTGGGCGGTGATGGTACCTGCACCCGGATTAGCTTATTGATTGTTGGGTTCTACTTGTTGGACACTAGCGTTCTCGTTGACATTTGCATTATGGGAGGCTGATCTAGTATGTGGTCTTCCCATTATAGAGTTATCGGTTAGAACTCTGAATAGAATCAATGGACTTCCTGTGGATGACTTGGATCTCCTTCGGGGGATTTCTTCAATCCAGTAGCTACAAAGTAGATCCTAATAACCTGAGAATGTAACCTTCTCAGTGAAAGCACCAAAATGTTAGCACCAAAATTGGTCACTAACATCCTTGAGTAAGATTGTGTAGAGAGATTAATGAAGAAAATAAATTAAAACTGGGGAATATCACAATAGAATGCAGTAAGAACAATAAAAAATGAGAACACCAGAATTATAGTGGTTCGATGTAACTGCCTACGTCCACTTTGATCGTAATCTTTATTACTTCTTCGAATAATTGAATACAGATACAATCTGTGCACCAACAACTTAAATACAAGTTTTTGTAGAAAATAAATGAGTCTTCAAAATGGCAGAGTCTCCCTGGAGTTCTCGAAAAAAGGTCACTTTTCACTGCGCCCCTGCCCCTTTATTTATAGACGAAGTTAGGCTGGACCTCTTGTGCGGGCCCGGGAACAAAGTACTTCAGCCCATAGTAGATGACTTCTACGCACCGACCCTGGTATGCCGACCGAGACACGCCGAACGGCAAACGCCGATCGAGAGATGCCGAGCGAGGCCTTACCGAGCCGAACGACTAAGGCGTCCACGCCGAGCGCCCCTTGGCCGGGCCGCTTGATCTCCCTTTCAATGTCGTTCGAGGGTCGCCGAGCCACGTAGCCTTCCTCACCGAGCCACATAACCATCCCTCTATGGCCGAGCAAGGTGGGACTAAGGTATTCATGCCGAATGCTCCAATGCCGAGCCACCCTTGTCGAGCGGCATATACTATGCTCCACCCAAACTAAACTGCTTTTGAATAGGACTCCCCAAGACCGGACGAGAAATGCCGAGCCGCCTCAACCGAACGAGGCATCTTGAATAATTCAGACCAAACGAGGCGTCCCTTCCTTTGACCGAGCCATGTGTTACTCCACTTCGTGAAGCCGAGCAGTACATACTGGGCGATGTTGACTCAACTGTCCGAAGGAGGCTTGCCGAGCCATGTGGACCGAGCGACGTGTGCCGAACCGTACCTAAATGCCACAACATGTCGACTGCATCAAACCCGCATATCAACAGGCTCCTCTTGGTCAGAATCTTGTCTCATGCTCATAATAATGTCTTTAACTGTCACCTTGTAGCCCGGCCAAGGTGCCGGGTAACAATTGTAATTAAAGGTAATTTGAAAATGTTTTAAATCCATTGTGTGTTTTAATTAGAAATTTTTTGGAAAACATATATTATAAGTATATTATTAAAGGGGGTTTGAAAATAAATCAGTAAAAGTTTCATTAAGTATAGTAAATGATTTGAGAAAGTAATACTTGTAGATATTTTTGGAAGTAAAACTGTGTTAACTTATCCATTGAGTATGTTAAGATTTTTGGTCGATGCTGATTCACACGTATCCAATAAAGATTCTTAAACACTTGAATATGAAATTTTTGTAAATGCAAATATTTTGAGTAAAATTAAAGTATTTTGGCTAGAGTTAGTTATTTTGGTAAGAGTATTATTTGGAATTTATAATTGTAAAGGATATTTATATGTTAGTATGGATTTTTAGTGATGGTTGTAGTCATTTATATTAGTCCACAACTGTGATCACCAGTGATAGTAGTGATGTGTTTGAAATATAATACTGTTTTAGTATAGTAGTGATTTAAAATAGAGATTTTTATTTTTTAAACCACTTTCCAGAATTTTCCTCCCTTCTCCCCTTCACTAAATATTTACGTATACCTGCTTCATCACACTTTACAACTTTATGTACAAGATTATCAAAATTCTCCCCACTTCTAAATTCATGAACAAATTGAATAAATTAAATTAAATTATGAAATTTAAATATATGCATCTTCATACACTTATATAGTTACGATAAGGAACGCATTGAATTTCATGGTGGCAATGGAAATCTTTGTGCGTGCATGTATAAGAAGAAGGAGAAGAAGTAGGGCGTGAGTTTACGTGTGAGTTTTACCTCACAAATCTATGTTATATTACTTGAATTAGCATGTATATATTTATGAATGGATTGCTTATATGGATATGTGTGATAATTCATCATATTGGAAGTGATTAGAGGTTGAAACGGATTTAAGGGAGCACGACCTGGAGTTGGGTAGCTCCAAGCTATTCACGATCGGTGGATCAGTCGTGGATGACCGGTGCACCGGTGGTGAATCTCGGATGCAGGCATATGGTATGTGTATGTGAATTGTGTGTGTATTTCTTTGCCTATGTGTGTATGTTATTTTGCATTTGTGTGTGTGAGCTACCTAGATTGTGTTGCTTTGTGTGTGTAAGTGATGTTGAGATTTCGTGTGTCTATGTATTGTATTGTGTGTGTATAAGTGTATATGTTATGCAACTGTGTGTGAGTGCATTTGTGTGTGTGTGTAATATTGTTCATATGTGCATTTTTGTGTGTTTATGTGTGTGTTTAGGCTACGTTGTGCGAGTGGGTAGTGCATAGCAGGGTGTGTGAGCAATTATGTGTGAGTGTGTGTCTGCATATCATTTGCTCTTGCCTTGCTGCTATATGTGTTTTAGGTGTTAGACTTTGCTTTGCTATGTATTTTCCTTGATTTTGGCCTAGTTAGTTTGACTATTTTGCTTTTGCAAACTCGTTGTTGCATTATATTTGCTGAGATCCGCGTAGTTTTCACTTCTTGCATGTGTGTGTACAACTTTATATATGTATAAGTTTTAGTGATTAATAATTAAAAATATATATATAATAGATTGAATTAAATAATCTTAAATTATAATATAAATATACTTTGATTTTATATACAAATGCATTATAGTTTAAAGTTTATTAAATTGGTATAGTGAATTTAAAATTATTATTTTATTGATAAAATATGAAATGTTTCTTAATTGATATCCTTTGGTTTTCAAAGTGTGTTTTATAATATTTTAATACATAAATTAAGTTTTGAAATTGTGTTTAATTGGTTATAAATATATATATATATATATATGTAATTGATTTGGATGTTTATTTATATATATATATATAATGTTTAATTATTGAAAGGTCTGAAACAATTAATATGTAAAATTTTGTTTTATAAACCTTTTTTGGGTTTCAAAAGAAAGATTGAATTTTCTAATGTTATTAATGAATATTAAATTATTTCATTTTATAAAAGATGGCAAAATTATTTATTCATTGTAAAGAAAAAATTATAATTGTATTTAGATCATTGCCTAATTAATTTTATGATATATATTCATTCATTTTATACATTAATTTTGTTATATAAGATTATATGTTGTGGTTGTTTACTGAATATTAACTTGTTTGTTTATATATGTATGTATTTTGTAAATTTATTTTCTTTTGCTTTTCTGATTTTATTTCTTTTGTTATGTACATTGGCTCGTATGGATGATTCACCATTAGGATAGATCTAGTTGATGATTTAAGATGATACGGTGCTGATATCCTTGATATGATTTTATTATATTTAATTCTATGTGATGAGAAATCTGAAGAAACAGAGTAGTAGTACTTTCTGGTATTTGACTTTCGGTAACATTTCTACGGTTATTCTTTGGACTAGTTATATAGAATAATGGACAGTTTGAGTGAAATTTATAAGCAATGAATAAACGATTGAGTATCACGCAGTGGTATGGGATGCTATTGTGATATTTATTCAGTTATTCATTGTAAGTAGATGACACTCATGTGACGGGAATAGAGCGGATAGTGTGAGGTGATATACGTAGTGATATATGGCTTTGTGCCTACATTTAGTGAGTATGGCTCTGTGCCTACACAAAGTTCTATATTGGTTCTATATTCCACTATTACGATGTACTCCTATTATGTTTGTTGAAGAGGACCAGATAGCTAGAATCCAGCTTAGCGGTCTACTCGTGGAGTTGCTCCCTAGATCTGTGACACCCTATATATATATTGCTTAGTGCTTAGTGCTTATAGATTAGCGCTTCCGCTTTGTGCGATTGCCCCTATGTCACCTAGGCCAGCAGTTTGTTACCTATAGGGGCATTTGTAGTGTTATGACTTAAGATTCCTCGTATTGACAAGCATATTGGTGGATACGTGTCACAATAACTGTGAGGTAACTGAAGACTGTAGAGACTTAGTGTCTCTAGAGCTTTCTTAGTGCTATCAATCTTACTTTTAGTACTGACAAAGTAGTAGATTGACATATACGATTGATACACATCATTATAGTATTGATATGGGCCAGGTGCCACATATTATATATAGATGTCTCTACTTGGGACTTTGGGTATGTTGTACAACCATTCCCCACTAGGATATTTACAGAGAGATATGATATGAGGAGATAAGATATACGTGTGATACATATCCAGTGTATAGTGGATTCTCAGTATATTGATAGACATCTTATCCTATTATACACACACACATACATGCATATATATATATATATTGATGATGATGTTTTTATCGAGGTTGAGAGTTATATTTGGGAAATGCTTCGGGCTAGTCTTATTATACTTAGTGTTGTCTCATTCATTGATATTTCTTGATTTGATGATGATTTCCGGATATGTATGATTCGCTCATTTATGTTGATACTGTGATTTTTAGTTTGATGTGTTTCTATATTGGTGATGACATCTTTGACATCTTTTAATATCTGTGTTGATTGTTTCATACAGATTAGAGTTATTTGGGTGATGTAAATGCTTTGATGTTTATTTATGACCTTATACATATATTTTAGACATACATTACTATATTTATATGCATTCTTTGACATGTTGTCTTATGATATGATCATCTATGTTCGAGTTATCATATTATTATCCTCTGTTTACATTGTGTTACCCTATTTGGGATATATGATTAGACATAGTCTAACCCGTTTGTTATTTATGTAATACTCGGGTCAGTCCAAAACATTTCATGTACAGGGATAACATGACCATCATTTGTTTTATTGAGCTTAGAGGAGACATATATTAGGATTATTGTATGATATTTGTATGACATTGATTCACTGTATATATTTGATACGTATTTGTATAATGATTGTCTATCCAATTTTATTGAGATGGTTAACATTTGAGATATTTGTATATGAACATTATCACGTATTATGTATTATATTACATGTTATCACTACGATTGACTCTGCGTTCTCTATTATTTGTTGTATATTGTGTATTGTTCTATCCTTGAGGCACATATGGTTATTTCTTTGTACCAATACCGCGTACGTATAAATGAGTTATTTATTTGATATTTTAATACGTGCTAGTGTTAGTCCAAGGGAATATTAACGGGTGTACCCCATATAGCCTCATTCTCCACATTATCTGACAGTAATACTCTTGGATAGTATGGGTATATGTAATACCCTGTAAAATTTAATAAAAGTTGTAATCAAAGTTCAAAAGGAAAAGTTATGGACGTTTGAAGTTTTCAAGTGTAAAATAATTCAAATGAATTTAAAATTTAAATATGTAAGAAATTCAAAAGTTAGAAATTTAAATTTAACAGCGTTAGTTCCTGAGACGATGGTTTTGATGACAATAACGTTAGGACTTGTTATAAAATATAAATACTAATATTCTTGTCTAGATATATATGCATATGCAGGATATATATATATATATGCAGGTACTGAGAATGAAGACTGTACAGTATAAAGATTCAAGACTGAAGAATTCAAGATTGAAGAAATCAAGACTGAAGCTCATGAGTATCAAGAATTCAAGGTATTAAGATAAGTAATATAGTCTAGATTTATGTTAAAACTTCATAATAGCAGTAAAATCTTTATTCGGATTTTAATTGTGGAATGGAATCCACCTTCTCGCTTTAATAGTGGGATGGAACCCACGACCTCTTTAGTGGGATGGAACCCACGACCTTCTCTAGTGGAATGGAATCCACAAAATTTTCAAAATAATCTATTTTTTCAAAACTATCTTTTTAAAGTCATCTCTATCAATTTAAATATTTTAGCCTTAATTCAAAAACTATTTTAATCATATTAATTTCAAAATCATCTCTTGTTTTTTAAACTATCTCTTGATTTTAATATTTTAGCTTTAATATATTTTAAAGAAATCTATATTTAGTTTTTAATATAACTTTTATATTATAGATTATATATGTTAAGATTACTTTCTAAAAGTCTTTTATAAGTTTAAAAAATATTCAAAATGGTTTACAAAGTTTAGAAATTGTTTTGACAAGTTTTAGAATACAAATCGTTTTAAAGAAAAAACTATTTTCAAAATTCAACATAGGCATGTCGAAATCCCTTATCCCCCCATGTCGACATAGTAGTTGTAGAATTTAAAATTCAAATTTTCAAAAGAAGTGTCTATTCGTCATAACCTTTCGCGAATGGACATGACGTTTGTTCTCCTATAAATACCAGTTGTTTTCAATGAATTCTAAGTTAGTTTTTCTTCATTTCTTCACTCCTTCTTCTCCACTCGAATATTCTCTTATTTTTCAAATGCTTTAACAAAATTTTGCTGAAATTCTAAGTGAATCAAACTCGATCATCTCTAGTTTGCTTCTCTGCCACTCTCTTTCAAAGATCTCAGTGCTATTCAGAGTTATAGGATCATTTGTAATAAAGAAGTGTATCGAGTCTCTCTCTATCAAAATGTGATTGGAAACGGTGTGATTGTGGCCCGTAAATCAGTTGGGTGTGATTGTAGCCCGTAAATCAATTAGGTAATCTTGTAGCCTGGTTAAATTAAGAGAGTCTGCCCTGGACTCGGAGACAGGAGGGTGTATCTTGTAGCCTTGAAATTGAGGTTGTAATATCGACATTATATTTGAAAAGAAATCTGCAAAAGAAATTGTGTAGGATTAGATGTAGGGTAACTCCGAATCAGTATAAAATTCCAGTGTGTTCTTTCCTTTATTACTTTTATTTACTATTTGCATCCGTGTCTGATTCTGTGATTGTTTCTGTGTTTGTGAATTGCATCTGTTTGGATTTAATTTGAAAATATTTCAAAAAGATTCATAAAATTAATTAAACACTATTCACCCCCCTCCAGTGTTAATTCCGCCTTAAGATCTGTAATCCGCATTTCCTACAAATAGTGCCTTAAACTAGAAGTAACATTAAGTGTAACGTTAATAGAAAGTAAGGAATTAAGTAATTACTGTAATAAATAAAAAAGAATGGAAAGAGATAAATTGATCAACCTGACCGGATTGGTTAACCGCCTTGATTGGGCCGGTCGACCGCTAGTAGTCGACTGTCCAAGAGGTAGCGGTCAACCGTTAGCTGCTTTCGGTCGGTGAAAACCCTAGGCCAGAATAGCCTAAATTTGTTTATTTTAAATCCAAGACTCTCGTTCCTTTCCACCGCTATAACTAGACCCATGTATCCCTCTTTTCTCCATAAAATTCTGAAAGCAGGAGCAAAGCTCTATCAAACTCTTCCCCTTTTTATTTTCAGAAACAGCAAGATTTTAGGTAAGGAATTATAATCTATAATTTAATTTAATTTAATTCCCAATCCTTCTCCTCTCTAGTTTCTGATTGTAAATATACTATATATACAATCCATTTGTTGTATATTCCAGAAAGGGAAGATCTAACAGAGCATTAGAAGCGACATGAGTCAGATTTAATCTAAAAATAAGGAATCTTCTATGAGTCAAATTTCAAATTTTCCCATTTTAGTAGTTGTATTTTTTTATATGGATTTGATATGTATCTTGGGAAATTCTGTAAACGCAAACCCTAGAATTTCTCTAAGTAAAATATCAATTTTGAATATATTGGAATAGTAATTGTTTTATATTAATATATTAGAATTGAATCGGTTGTTTGGAATTAGGTAATTTATGTTATACTCAATGTATTCTCTTTTGTCTTCACTTGTAGTGTTAAAGGATCTTATAAGCCAATAAAGTGGAAATGGTGTGCAAAGTATGAATTTGATTGTTTGTAGTTTGCACCACCTATTTCCATAACTTAAATAAATATGAATTCCTTTCTCACTCCAAGGTCGTATGTGAAAAGGATGGATGGACCATAAATGATCTAATTTGTGAGATCCATTTCTCTAAAATAGAAAGTGATTCTAGTATATTAATATGAGACAAGTTTGATGGTGTTCCATTGTAATACTAGTCTAGTTTTGTTGGTTATGGATAATAGTTGTTCTTGTTTGGAATTTAGAGATTTATATGAGATTGATATTTCAAATTATTTTGTAAGTGAATTATTGAATGAAGTGATTAGATATAATCATTGAATTATTGAAACATAATGATCAGATCTTAAATCTTGTGCGTACATATATATATATATATATATATATGATATTAACGTACTGATTATTTAACAACGTATTAATTATAGCGTATTGAGCGTAATGATTAGTACTAATAGAATAGTTAAATAGCATTAATTTTGTAGGAAGGTAGTTATGTTAATTATGGATTTTAATCCCTAATTAAAGGCGTAATAAGGGATTATCTTATATGGCCTAAATTATTATTTGTATTGGATAATATATATACAATTTGTATATATGAAGTATGACTAAGTATTAGGAATGCAAGGTCAGTCTAAAGTTACATAGAGTCTGCCCGGTTAAATCTGGCTACCAGCGATGTAACTTTGGGGACTGATATGGGACATCGCCTATAATAAATAACCCAGTGGATGCGAGGTTAGTCCCAATTCTGTAGGGTAAACCTACCTAGTTAGTCTAGCTGCCAATACCTCCGAATAGTTGGATTAATATGAGATGTCACGGTTTGGTTTATGGGTCATAAGCATACTATTGATATAATAGATGAAATCTTTAGAGGGGTCTGCTTCGAGTTTAAAGGTATTAAGTGGCTATTGTAGGTTCTGCTTCTTTACTATAGGAGAAATATTAAGTGACCTGATGTGATTTCCTATGATGTCAGTTAGTGAGAACCACGTTGGGACCTGCCTTGGGTTATGTATTAAATGATCGGGACCTACCTATTTTATAGGTATTAAATGATCAGAGTCTGCCTAATTCCAATTAAAAAGGTATTGAGTAGTTTAGGTGCTTTCTTTGCATCGTAAATGATAGTTGTGTTAGAATTGTGCCATCGGATTAGAAGAGCCTTTGGGCTTAAAGTTGAAGTTATTCATATGTTATGATTTTAATACATAAGATATATTACTTATCCAAATAATACTGCCCAGTTACTATTATGATAAAACTTGAGATTTCTTTCACTAGACTTTGTTGTTCTGGCTCCCTCCTCATTTTCACAAAACAGGTTTGAAGACAGTGTTGATTGAAGAAATGAAGGTGGGATGCAGACTGCGGCATTCATTTATCATTTATTGTTTTTATAATATTTTCATGTATCCAGATTTTAGACTACTTTATTGTTATTGTTGTTGTCGTTTGAGACTTTGTGTACTGTGAAGGTTATGATGGCACATTATGAGACTTTATGATAATACTATTGTGTTATGAAATGATTTCTCTTTATGCAATGGGTATATGTTTTTAATATCATATTTTATCCATTTCGTTGTGACATTTTGAAAGTATAGAGAGATAGCTTATGTACTGTAACGACCCAGTATTTTGGACCATTCGCATCCGCACATGTCGGACTTGAATAATTCAAAATACCGCGTTGTTAATTTAAATTTGGCAAAACTGAACATATACAGTAAATAAATAATCACAGATCACAGACACAGAGTAATAAATGTAGCGGAAACAAAAGATAGTAGTTCATGAAGCTACTATATACATATCAGAGTTAAATAAGGTACAACAGATGTCTCGAATACAATAATAAAATACAATATCAGAGTACATCACTGGAATCAACTGAATGTCTGAAAGCTGGATAGATAGCTGGATCTCCAAGCGAAGCTCCAACTCCAAAGGTGAGTCTCGAATACTGGTACACTCAGTCTGACCCGAGCGTAAAGAAAAACACTAAACACTCGAGTCAGGATTAACATTCTTATATCAATAAATCTAACTCAAGTGAAATAGCAATTGAAATACAAGTAACTCAAAGGATGTTTGGAATAACCATCCTTTAAGGATCCGTTAAACTATCTACTATGTAGTAGTGTACGATAAGTAGATAATGTCTACCAGTAATATAAAATATCAAACTAGTGTTAAGGCATTACCATTATCCCCCTTAACACATTTTATACAAGCGTTATAGTCTATACAACACTGTAAACTCCACCGTAAACTAGTGTGATATCAGGGAGTACTCCATAGGTATAACACAAAACAAATCGTAGTGGTCGCGTATAAAGGGATACAAGTATGACAAGGCACATGAGGCAATACCCAAGGTAGTGAAACTACCGTTTGCCTGATCCGGACTGGTGAGAACGCATCGCCGCAGCGACCGCAACACCGCGAAACAACACTCCCAAATCAAGGGTGTACCAATCGACAACAAGTAATGAGTAGTTTTCGAAGAAGTGTGTTCGCTCGAGGTAGCTAGCAACCATTTGGCCCGGCACGGCTCCTGTTTTAGTCATTTCCAATTTGACACAAGTGTCAAGGCTATCCATTACCGTTCTCTTTCTTCAATCATCAACGTTCGTCATTCCAACCACTTCATTCTGGATCACACTCCGCGCGTAGTTATCAAAGTGGTTTTCGGCTTAGACAGTGAGTATGTCCCTAACCGATTCTGGTTCCTTTAATAACCTTCGTAATTATAACACCAATTGGTCGTTAATATATTTCAAAACCAAATCAATTTCAATTTCAATTAAAATTCGTAAATCAACATTTCATTAGTCTTCTAAATCAATTTCCAAAATTACATCTCATAACTTCCCAATTTCATTTTAAAATTTCTATAATTCAATTTCAAAGTTTCAATTTTTTTAAAACAATTCAAATATTCATTGGACTTCGTATATAAGTTCATTCCAGAATCATTTAACTTAATTAACGTTCAAATCGGTTTAAACTCAATTATCGATTTTATTCGATATTCATTCAATTAATTAATCATTAAAACAATTTCAATTAAATTTCCAATCCATTACATTACTTTCTTAGTTCAACTTGTTATATCAACTTTAGAAATTTATTTAAATTAAATTTGTCGAATCCAATTCTTTGAATTACAAGTCTTCCATTTGTTTCAATAAAACACTTTTTATTTCTTATCAAAGAAATTCATTTCATTTATTATTTACTTAGTTACAAATTTCAAAACTCAATTTAAGAAACTTAGTTTCACTTATTCAAAAATTCACTTATCTTAAGAAGAAAATTTTCAATTTAATTTAATTTAATCATTAAATAATTCAATCTTATTCAATTTCAAATAATTTCAAATCTTAATTATTACTTAATTATTAACAATTTCAAAACTTAATTATTTCTAATTTCAACTTAATTATTAATAATTTCCAAAACTTAATTATCACAAATTTCAAAACTTAAATTTTAACCATTCCAAAACTTCATTATTAATCAATTTAAAATTTAAACAATGTTCTTCGTCAATTACTACTTTAATATTTGTTTCAAATTACAAATATTCACATTTTCATTCATTCGAATTTAAATTCCAAATTTTATTCAAAACCATATTATTAGTAAAATAAAACTCTATTTTATTTTAAATCAAAACATTGACCAATCGGGTTTTATTTAATTCTCTATCCTAAGTCAAGTTCATTTGGGTATTTATCATTTCAACCCGATTCCAATCCAATTCAAAATCAAAACATAGCAAAGGGAACTTGCAGTGTGATAACTGGGATGGTGTGAAAGTAAATAAACAAGCAAGAACAACAATCAATATCAATCCAATAATCAATTCAAATAATCCCGAAATAACCGTATTAATTCACATTTTATTTGTGCGAATTAATATAATTATTTCTAGAATCTACACTATCATTTCATGTAGATTAAAGATTATTATACAAATTATTCTATGCAATTCTACACTTGACATCAATTATTCAATTTCATACTTCATCAGTTAATACAACATAAATTCAAATGGTTCAAGGGTAATTAACTATTTTACTACGTGTCAAATAATTAAACATTCAAGGGGTCATATTATACAAATTTAACAAATCAAATTCAACACATATGTCGATTCAAATTTTTAACTATCCTTCGTCAAATTCAATTGCATATTATTTATCACTTTATACATTACAATTTAACCTCCAAAATAAACAACAAACAATCAATCACTTATCAACCAAACTGAATTATCATTGTATATATAACAGATAATGGTGTCAGATGTCACAAGTGAACTGATACAGGTAATAGCATATATAACAGTGTAATTAACTAACAGAAGCATATTTCAATTGTCGTTTCAATTGAAATCAAATTTAATAAATAAAAGAACATTAATCGCGAGTGATTTCTCACCTTTCGAAGCTAGAGAGAACATGAGATGATGAAATTGTGCTACGAATTCAAGCACAGATTTTGAAGCAAAGCGCGATGGAAACAAGTTCGACGAACGAAGCTGATAAAAAGGGAATTGACAAAGTCAAATCAGGACTGGATCAATGAAGATAAATAGCATAGGTGAACATGTATATATATATAACTATTTATATAAAATTATATTCTAAATTCCAAACACAAATTAATTTAAATATATATGTATTTCAAAATTATTGTTTTAAATTAAAACACATGTCAAAACCATTTCTTTATATCTTATTGATATCAATATTTAATCCAAATCTGTCTACTTTGTTCCATTCAAATATATACATTGTCATATGATACAGATTATACAAACTCACCTACAAAAATCAACATACATATACATGTTATATTCTTAAATCAATGCATATATATACTAAAAAAATGCAAGATATTTTATATACAAATAGCACTGCACTACCCATACTAATATATATAAACTATAGCCAGTAAACACTTATTAGAGTAACATTATTAACATATATATGAACTAGCATAAGTATATGTGAAAACCAGCTCAAATCAATTTGTCTACAGAGACCATTATATAAACATAGGTGTAAATATACGTATCTACTGTATTGTAATTAATTATATCAACAGATCAAAATTATATATAAATGTAAACTGGTTCTGTATATACATAATGCAAACATATTATTTCAACTAAGGTATACATTTTGCTTGCGATAGACTTATAGCTGTATAATAGTATTTCTAATCTTACATACTTTAGCAGGCTCAGCTAATAGAAAACTGTAAGTATGTATAACTTTATGTTTATTATAAAATAACTCTTCTAAGCATATTAATATATAACAACTGGTTTAAATCCATACAGAATAGATTTTCGCATGCAGCTAAAAATATTAATATATACTATATATACAAACAAAATGCAGACATCTACCCAAATTTTTTTTATATAAATTTTTTATAAATAGATGTATGGATATGTAGTTAACTAACATAGCAACACCTTACTATATTTCATGACAAAACAAAGCAACAACATATATATAATTTCGAACAGAGTTAACATTTATACACACACACACACTTCATATCAATGCTTAATGACAAACATATATATTGCTATAGACAACCTTGTAAAATTTTAAAAACTATAACTATAAAACTGCAAAACTGTAAGATGTATATAACCAATATATACATAGCCTTATACACATAAAAACTCACGACATTATATAAATATACCTGACACGTAAGTTTTATATAAACCGATCTTCTAAAATATATATGTACAAATGCTCCCCTTATACTTGTATATCAGCTAGTAAATATACTAATATAGACAAGTATGTAAACAATATATAAATTTTAAATACACACTTACATAAGATGGCAGAGGAGGAAGGGCTGATATGGTTGTAGAGGCCGGAGGTGGATGCAGAGCTGCAGTGGAAGAGAGGGGAAGGGTGAGACCGCTGTTCGTTTAGGCGCGGGTGGTGAGAGGAGTGATGCAGGTCGAGGCTTGGGGAAAGCTTGGTCGGTGCTGCCGCACGAGTGAGGAGATGAAGGCGGAAAGAGATCTACGCGTGGAGGAGCAGGTGGCTGCAGCGTGGAGGAGCAGGTGGCTGCAGCGTTGAGGCGCTGGCCGAGCGTGGAGATGTGGATGGAATTCGGCACTTGCAGGAGGAGTTCAGTGATGGGTAGGCAGCCATAGATCTGGGGAGTGAAAGCTTTGGTGGTGAGGAGGCCGGTCACGGTGGAAGTGGCGTGTTGGTCGAGAAGGGAGCACAGCTCTGTGGTCGATGTGGTTGTTTGGGAGAGGCATGAGCATGGATGGTGAGAAGGGTTTGGAGAAAAAGAACAGGAGGGAGAAGGAAATGAAGCAAGCTGGGAGGTGAAAGAAAAGAGAGCAGAGATGGTAAGAGGGGAATGAACAAAATGATAACAGATAAAATGAAAAGGCAATGAACGAAAAAAAATATAATTAAAATAATATTGAACGGTTGGAAACACAAAAGTCACGACTTAAATTTTTTTGGAAAAATAAAAGCAGGTGACCTTTGAAATGACACGGCGAATAAAATGAACTGACTAGGAATTTAGAAAGTTCAAAACGATATCGATAGCGGTGACCATTTCGCAGTTTTCGCAGTGTATCAAACTTTGAAATATACAAATGAATATACTACAAAGATCAGCACGACGAGACGATCACAATGGTATACTGATATCAGTGGTACGATTTAATTTATAAAATTTGAATTTTCTACTGGCGGAAAATGCAAGAAAAACGTAGAAAAATAAGATCGACGGAGCCAAAGAAGTCCGAATTTTGAAAAACGAAAAATGACGTTTGCTCAGAAGATGATTTAGAATTTTTCAATTTAAAAATATTTAGGTTCCGAAAACATTTTATTTTCATCGCTTTTTAACTGATTAAATTGAAGTAAATTTACGCGTGAAATAAACTTTCATATTTTCGGACAAAAATTTACCAGTTGCTATGTTTAACTAGACGCATTCCAAATATCAAATTTATATTTCAAAATTTTATCGTTTAAAATTTCGAAAAATTTCAATTAATAACGTTATTAAAACCAGTTAAATTTACGGGTCGTTACACTCTCCCCCACTCAAAACTTTTCGTCCCCGAAAAGAAAGGAGGTAGGAGAATAGAACCAACCAGAAAGAAAAATGGCTTTGAAAACAAAATAAACAACTAATTTAAAGCCATATAAATTTCAACTTAAATTAATTAATATTCAATAATTTGATTTAATCCATTTGATTTCACTTATGTGAAATCAACCTTAATTATTTCTAAATTTATTATCTTATTATCCAATTATGTTTAATTAACAAATTTCTAAAATCATAAATTAGAATAGTCATTTAATAAAATCATATTTATTCATCAAATTTAATTTTTCTTTATTCCAAATTATTATTAAGTTTATTTCACTTAATATATCTTATTACATATATTTAAAACACATAAGTTAATTTAAACCATATAAATTTAAATTTAAATTAATTTACATTCATTAATTGATTTTAAATTCAAGGTATTTCCATAAGTTGATCTAATTTCAATTTATTAATTAACCTTCAAACAAAATTTATTTTCAATTATCTTATTATTCTATTTATCTCTATTAACATTTTATAATTAAAATTTAAATGTATAATATTTATTATAACCACTCAAATTTTATTTATAAATTCAATTTATATTATATATTATCCAATTACATATTCAACTTCTGAATGATTTAGGTAAGTTGTATTAAAATGCAGTTGAACAATATACAAATAAAATTTTCTCAATTCAATTATTCAAGTTTAAATATTTATTCCAAATTTTGGTTTTATTTATAATTAAAATCATCCTTTACCAAAATTTAAGAATTAGATTTCCGATTAACTTTAAACAATTTAGAGATATATATAATATATTTATATCAAATCAAATTAAATTTTAAAATAAGATACCTATATATATATATAAAAATCAAATTATACTGAAGAAATTCAAATCAAAATATTTTTCAAAACAAAACCGTAACAAAGCTACAGAATAGTATCTCCACTTCGAAACTCGAAAATGAATGTCGATGATGCGGCCGCCATCACCGAAATTATTTTCCAACGACAAAGAGAAGAGCACTGATTTCAACAATTTAAAATTCTTTGAAAACAATTTCTATTCGAAAATACTTTCAATAATATTTACTTTAAAATTTTAAGACCAAAGTTCGAAATCACCGGAAACTAAATTCTCAAATTTCTGAATTAAATTCATTTCAAATTCCAAATCAATTTATAAACCATATTTATAAATTCATTTAGAACAATAAATGATAATCAAATATTATCATTTCAAACAACCAATTAATTAACCTCTTTTTTTTATTCCAGAAAATTTTACTTATATATTTATAATATAATCATACAAAATTTATTTTATTTTCCAAATTTGAAATCAATATTGTGTCAGTTTGCTCTGTTCAAGTGTTTTGGAAATCCTATCGATAGCGTTGATCAGACGAATCGATCGAAAACCCAAATCAACATCAACAACTCAAACAACACAATATATAAAACATTTTAATATAAATTCACAAATACACTTCCTCGTTCGACGATACAAGAATGAATTTCCAAAATAAGGATAGGGTTTCAAATTGGATGGACTCAAATCAAAGAGAATTTTGATTCGAAGATAAGTTCGAAACAAAGATATGATGATTAACTAACAAAGTAGGAAGATTGATAAGTTTATATAAATCGCGAGCAACCTTAACCAGGTCAACCGTGACTTCAAGAATAAGATCGATGCAGAATTTCGAGGCAAATCTACATTCGATCTCAAGAAATAGAATTCAGGTATAGCGGGAAATAGATAACATCGTAAACCGAGGATACAAAAATCTCCGGTAAATCAATGCCAATTGTAAAGGAGTTTCACCCCTTTACAAATCATTCAAAGTTTGGCGAGACCGCCGATTCATTATAAGGGTCATTCGAAGTGGAGCTATGTGATGCTCCAGAATTGAAAGAAGACGAATAGTGAGGGACACGAATGAATTTTTGGAACCACAGGGAACGTTCCAAAATTCAAAGGAATCGAGTCAAATAGGACGAGGTTCAAACTCGAATGAAAGTGATTCTGTAAATACATTTACCATATATGCTAAGTTTTGCCTAGAGCTACCAAAGCTCTGATACCAACTGTAATGACCCAGTATTTTGGAACATTCGCATCCGCACATGTCGGACTTGAATAATTCAAAATACCGCGTTGTTAATTTAAATTTGGCAAAACTGAACATATACAGTAAATAAATAATCACAGATCACAGACACAGAGTAATAAATGCAGCGGAAACAAAAGATAGTAGTTCATGAAGCTACTATATACATATCAGAGTTAAATAAGGTACAACAGATGTCTCAAATACAATAATCAAATACAATACCAGAGTATATCACTGGAATCAACTGAATGTCTGAAAGCTGGATAGATAGCTGGATCTCCAAGCGAAGCTCCAACTCCAAAGGTGAGTCTCGAATACTAGTACACTCAGTCTGACCCGAGCGTAAAGCAAAACACAAAACACTCGAGTCAGGATTAACATTCTTATATCAATAAATCCAACTCAAGTGAAATAGCAATTGAAATACAAGTAACTCAAAGGATGTTTAGAATAACCATCCTTTAAGGATCCGTTAAACTATCTACTATGTAGTAGTGTACGATAAGTAGATAATGTCTATCAGTAATATAAAATATCAAACTAGTGTTAAGGCGTTACCATTATTCCCCTTAACACATTTTATACAAGCGTTATAGTCTATACAACACTGTAAACTCCACCGTAAACTAGTGGGATATCAGCGAGTACTCCATAGGTATAACACAAAACAAATCGTAGTGGTCGCGTATAAAGGGATACAAGTATGACAAGGCACATGAGGCAATACCCAAGGTAGTGAAACTACCGTTTGCCTGATCCGGACTGGTGAGAACGCATCGCCGCAACGACCGCAACACCGCAAAACAACACTCCCAAATCAAGGGTGCACCAATCGACAACAAGTAATGAGTAGTTTTCGAAGAAGTGTGTTCGCTCGAGGTAGCTAGCCCCCATTTGGCCCGGCACGGCTCCTGTTTTAGTCATTTCCAATTTGACACAAGTGTCAAGGCTATCCATTACCATTCTCTTTCTTCAATCATCAATGATCGTCATTCCAACCACTTCATTCTGGATCACACTCCGCGCGTAGTTATCAAAGTGGTTTTCGGCTTAGACAGTGAGTATGTCCCTAACCGATTCCGGTTCCTTTAATAACCTTTGTATTTATAACACCGATTGGTCGTTAATATATTTCAAAACCTAATCAATTTCAATTTCAATTAAAATTCGTAAATCAACATTTTGTTAGTCTTCTAAATCAAATTCCAAAATTACATCTCATAACTTCCCAATTTCATTTTAAAATTTCTATAATTCAATTTCAAAGTTTCAATTTTTTTAAAACAATTCAAATATTCATTGGACTTCGTATATAAGTTCATTCCAGAATCATTTAACTTAATTAACGTTCAAATCGGTTTAAACTCAATTATTGATTTCATTCGATATTCATTCAATTAATTTATCATTAAAACAATTTCAATTAAATTTCCAATCCATTACATTACTTTCTTAGTTCAACTTGTTATATCAACTTTACAAATTTATTTAAATTAAATTTGTTGAATCCAATTCTTTGAATTACAAGTCTTCCATTTGTTTCAATAAAACACATTTTATTTCTTATCAAAGAAATTCATTTCATTTATTATTTACTTAGTTACAAATTTCAAAACTCAATTTAAGAAACTTAGTTTCACTTATTCAAAAATTCACTTTCCCTTAAGAAGAAAATTTTCAATTTAATTTAATCATTAAATAATTCAATCTTATTCAATTTCAAATAATTTCAAATCTTAATTATTACTTAATTATTAACAATTTCAAAACTTAATTATTTTTAATTTCAACTTAATTATTTCTAATTTCAACTTAATTATTAATAATTTCCAAAACTTAATTATCACAAATTTCAAAACTTAAATTTTAACCATTCCAAAACTTCATTATTAATCAATTTAAAATTTAAACAATGTTCTTCGTCAATTACTACTTTAATATTTGTTTCAAATTACAAATATTCACATTTTCATTCATTCAAATTTAAATTCCAAATTTTATTCAAAACCATATTATTAGTCAAATAAAACTCTATTTTATTTTAAATCAAAACATTGACCAATCGGGTTTTATTTAATTCTCTATCCTAAGTCAAGTTCATTTGGGTATTTATCATTTCAACCCGATTCCAATTAAATTCAAAATCAAAACATAGCAAAGGGAACTTGCAGTGTGATAACTGGGATGGTGTCAAAGTAAATAAACAAGCCAGAACAACAATCAATATCAATCCAATAATCAATTCAAATAATCTCGAAATAACCATATTAATTCACATTGTTATTTGTGCGAATTAATATAATTATTTCTAGAATCTACACTATCATTTCATGTAGATTAAAGATTATTATACAAATTATTCTATGCAATTTTACACTTGACATCAATTATTCAATTTCATAATTCATCAGTTAATACAACATAAATTCAAATGGTTCAAGGGTAATTAACTATTTTACTACGTGTCAAATAATTATACATTCAAGGGGTCATATTATACAAATTTAACAAATCAAATTCAACAAATATGTCGTTTCAAATTTTTAACTATCCTTCGTCAAATTCAATTGCATACTATTTATCACTTTATACATTACAATTTAACCTCCAATATAAACAACAAACAATCAATCACTTATCAACCAAACTGAATTATCATTGTATATATAACAGATAATGGTGTCAGATGTCACAAGTGAACTGATACAGGTTATAGCATATATAACAGTGTAATTAACTAACAGCAGCATATTTCAATTGTCGTTTCAATTGAAATCAAATTTAATAAATAAAAGAACATTAATCGTGAGTGATTGCTCACCTTTCGAAGCTAGAGAGAACATGAGATGATGAAATTGTGCTACGAATTCAAGCACAGATTTTGAAGCAAAGCACGATGGAAACAAGTTCGACGAACGAAGCTGATAAAAAGGGAATTGACAAAGTCAAATCAGGACTGGATCAATGAGGATAAATAGCACAGGTGAACATGTATATATATATAACTATTTATATAAAATTATATTCTAAATTCCAAACACAAATTAATTTAAATATATATGTATTTCAAAATTATTGTTTTAAATTAAAACACATGTCAAAACCATTTCTTTATATCTTATTGATATCAATATTTAATCCAAATCTGTCTACTTTGTTCCATTCAAATATATACACTGCCATATGATACAGATTATACAAACTCACCTACAAAAATCAAAATACATATACATGTTATATTCTTAAATCAATGCATATATATACTAAAAAAATGCAAGATATTTTATATACAAATAGCACTGCACTACCCATACTAATATATATAAACTATAGCCAGTAAACACTTATTAGAGTAACATTATTAACATATATATGAACTAGCATAAGTATATGTGAAAACCAGCTCAAATCAATTTGTCTACAAAGACCATTATATAAACATAGGTGTAAATATACGTATCTACTGTATTGAAATTAATTATATCAACAGATCAAAATTATATATAAATGTAAAATGGTTCTGTATATTCATAATGCAAACATATTATTTCAACTAAGGTATACATTTTGCTTACGATAGACTTATAGCTATATAATAGTATTTCTAATCTTACATACTTTAGCAGGCCCAGCTAATAGAAAACTGTAAGTATGTATAACTTTATGTTTATTATAAAATAACGCTCCTAAGCATATTAATATATAACAACTGGTTTAAATCCATACAGAATAGATTTTCGCATGCAGCTAAAAATATTAATATATACTATATATACAAACAAAATGCAGACATTTACCCAAAGTTTTTTTTATATAAATTTTTTATAAATAGATGTATGGATATGTAGACAACTAACATAGCAACACCTTACTATATTTCATGACAAAATAAAGCAACAACATATATATAATTTCGAACAGAGTTAACACTTATATATACACACACACACTTCATATCAATGCTTAATGACAAACATATATATTGCTATAGACAACCTTGTAAAATTTTAAAAACTATAACTGTAAAACTGCAAAACTGTAAGATGTATATAACCAATATATACATAGACTTATACACATACAAACTCACGGCATTATATAAATATACCTAACACATAAGTTTTATATAAACCGATCTTCTAAAATATATATGTACAAATGCTCCCCTTATACTTGTATATCAGCTAATAAATATACTTATATATACAAGTATGTAAACAATATATAAATTTTAAATACACACTTACATAAGATGGCAGAGGAGGAAGGGCTGGTATGGTTGCAGAGGCCGGAGGTGGATGCGGAGCTGCAGTGGAAGAGAGGGGAAGGGTGAGATCGCTGTTCGTTTAGGCGCGGGTGGTGAGAGGAGTGATGTGGGTCGAGGCTTGGGGAAAGCTTGGTCGGTGCTGCCGCACGGGTGAGGAGATGAAGGCGGAAAGAGATCTACGCGTGGAGGAGCAGGTGGCTGCAGCGTTGAGGCACTGGCCGGGCGTGGAGATGTGGATGGAATTCGGCACTTGCAGGAGGAGTTCGGTGATGGGTAGGCAGCCATAGATCTGGGGAGTGAAAGCTTTGGTGGTGAGGAGGCCGGTCACGATGGAAGTAGCGTGTTGGTCGGGAAGGGAGCACAGCTCTGTGGTCGATGTGGTGGTTTGGGAGAGGCACGAGCATGGACGGTGAGAAGGGTTTGGAGAAAAAGAACAAAAGGGAGAAGGAAATGAAGCAAGCTGGGAGGTGAAAGAAAAGAGAGCAAAGATGGTAAGAGGGGAATGAACAAAATGATAACAGATAAAATGAAAAGGCAATGAACGAAAAATAATATAATTAAAATAATATTGAACGGTCGGAAACACAAAAGTCACGACTTAAATTTTTTTGGAAAAATAAAAGCAGGTGACCTTTGAAATGACACGGCGAATAAATGAACTGACTAGGAATTTAGAAAGTTCAAAACGATATCGATAGCGGTGACAATTTCGCAGTTTTCGCAGTGTATCAAATTTGAAATATACAAATGAATATACTACAAAGATCAGCACGACGAGACGATCACAATGGTATACTGATATCAGTGGTACGATTTAATTTATAAAATTCGAATTTTCTACTGGTGGAAAATGCAAGAAAAACGTAGAAAAATAAGATCGACGGAGCCAAAGAAGTCCGAATTTTGAAAAACGAAAAATGATGTTTGCTTAGAAGATGGTTTAGAATTTTTCTATTTAAAAATATTTAGGTTCCGAAAACATTTTATTTTCATCGCTTTTTAACTGATTAAATTGAAGTAAATTTACGCGCGAAATAAACTTTCATATTTTCGGACGAAAATTTACCAGTTGCTATGTTTAACTAGACGCATTCCAAATATCAAATTTATATTTCAAAATTTTATCATTTAAAATTTTGCAAAATTTCAATTAATAACGTTATTAAAACCAGTTAAATTTACGGGTCGTTACATGTACTATGTATTGTTTAAATTTCATCAACCAACAACCAGCCTTGGAATGGTTCTAAGTTCTGATGGGCCTTTTCTGGGTCGAGATTTAGGTATGTTTTGGGGACGGTTGTTACACTTGGTATCAGAGCCTAGGTTGCCCGATCAAAGAGAAATAAGCATACATATGAGTGTGTACTTATTATATTTGATACTGTTTTTCAAAAGCCCATATATATATATATCGTTTGAAGAACATACGAGAACACACTAGGCAGGTTTTCTTTTCAGCAATTAATACTATCTTAGGAAATTGTCACTAAAAAGGTTTAAAAACCTATAGATGGTTCATATGGCTGAAAATTTAGAAGTTAGGAATCCATCTCCTCAAGGAATGCCCAACATTCAAGGCATGCTGGGTGGTTTAAACAGTACCTGAGGATTATGGGAGAGATTCCCATTCCACAGTAAGCTACTCCCATAGGACCACCTATTCCACTAGTAGAAGCAGTAGCTCGACCTTTAGACTTCCTCAAATTATGCAAGGACTTCCAAAATATGGGCGGGCGTACGTATATCGGAGTTGAGGATTTTCTGGAGACAAAGGCATGGATCAGTGACTGCGACCGCATATTATGTGAGCTTAGGTGGGGAGACCAGACCAAGAGGAGGGTCAGTACATGGCATCTGAAGAAGGAGGCACTAGATTAGTGGACTATTGTTATGAAAGAAAATGCTGAAGAGGAGATTACTTGGGCTAGGTTTAGGACTCACTTCGAGTCAAGGTTCATGTCAGCTGCGGAGGTCGGTCTGCAGTAGGAGAGATTTATTTAGTTAAAGCAAGGGGACTCCACTATAAAGGAGTACATTAACAAATTCATAGACTTGGCAAAGTTTGAGTTGAGCTTGATTGACACCCCTATGAAGAAGGCAATGAAATTTATCAAAGATCTGAATTCTCTGCTAAGAGAAATGCTTTTAGCCTAGATTCCAATGGACGCTACTTATGAAGTGATTATAGAGATGGCCTTGCTACAAACTAATGGTAACGAGGGGAAAGAAAAGGAGAACGTTGAGCCAGCACCAAAGTAGGGCGGATCCAAGAAGGTGGGATTTTGGGCAAACAAGAAGGCTAAAGGGAAGATGAAGAAGGAAGGGATAGTTTGTCAAAGATATCAGAAAAAGGGACACATTGATAAAGACTACCGAGTAAGCTTAGTGAAGGAGGAATTCAAGTGGAAGTGCTTCCATTGCTTTGAGGAGGGGCACTACAAGAATAGGTGCCCAAAGCTTGCTAAGGAAGGACAGAATGGGGAGGCTTATGCTATAGAAGCAGTTCCTTTCTCAAATAGTCCACCCTCTAGGGACCACGAGAAGGCTGCATTGGAAGGTACAATTATTATTTCTGAGAATGTTATTTGTACCTTGTTAGACACCAAAGCATCTAATTCATTTATAGCTGAAAGAATAGTTAAATCCTTGAACCTAAAAACCTAAGTTGTCACCAATCCAATAGTTGTATGAAATCATATTTGGGGTTGACATATCTTTCCTTAATCTGTAAAGACCTAGTTGTGGACATATGTGACGTTGTGTAACACCCATAATTTTATTTTAACATTATTCAAAAAATATTAGATAGATAAATAAAATAATATAGGGGGATAAGGGGATGAAATTTGGTTATTAATAAGGTCGGGCCTTAACTAATCAATTAAGTAAGATTATTTTAAACTTAATAAAAGAATGAGTGAATGGGAGGTTAAAATTAGGAATATAGCCTCATTTTTTCCTAAAACCCTCTCTCTCCCCTAACCCATTCTCATTTCTGCTACAACAAAATAATCAAAAGTAAAGAAACTATTAGCGTCGGCCATTAATCAAGCTAGAGAAGATGAAATCAAAAGGGGATTTCAAGAAGGAGCTTAGGAAAGCTAAAACAACATCAAATCTCAACTCCAACATCCAAATCTATGATGAATAATAAGTGAACCATCTCTATTGCTTGCTTTTGAATTCAGCTATGAGTAATACATGAATTATTTTGATAATTTATGCCATGCTTTGGTTGTATGATCATTGTTTAGATAGAATAATGAATTATGGAATTTTTATGAAATTATTTGAATGGGTTTTAAGGGTAAAACCTAAGTATTCAATCTCCAATCGATTTGGTTTTTCTGGTATGTTGTGTAAAATATTATTTTAGAGATGGATTTTAATTTAATAAATTTCCAAGTTAAAATGAATATTTTACGGATTTCCTAAAGTGGAAATAGGGTATGTTTCGTTTTTTAATTATTAAAAATAATTAAATATGGTTTTTAGCCCCAAAATTTTTATACGGTAAAGAATATGATATTTCTGAATTTTTTTGATTTTTGGGGATTTTTCCCCGGTGATTATGATTTGTTATGAATTTATTATACTAGGTAAGTATTTAAATTAATAATTAATTAAGGATATTAATTAATTAAAGTAGATATATGATTGTGGAAAGTAAAACTGGTTGTGGCAGTTTTGTGAAAAGATTTAGGCAAAAGTATATTGTTATTCAATAGAAATTTGACAAAGAATAAGATTTGGTGGAAAGAGAATGCTTTTAATGGAAATAAAATAGTTTTTATATTAATTACGGGATTGTCGTCGTCATCGTCATTGATGCCGTAATTATTTATGCCGCCACTATGGTTTTCAACGTTAGCTACAGTGGATGCATACGATATCAAGCTCAGTTGGTATAGAATGAATCCACTTAGTTGAAGTGAGAAGTGTGAGTAAGGTCGGCATTCATGCCTTTGGTATCAATGCTGTCGTATGACTTAATGTCACATGTCAATGTGACATGGCAATGCCACAAGTATTCACCATAGCTTTAATTGACGTTGCATACCACTATTTTAATACCAACTATATTAAGTCGGTGATGTCGCAAGTTATCTATATTGTAGAATATGCTAGTATATGATTTTTGTTTGGTGATAATAAACATATATATATATATTCATTTAAATGTATTTGTTATTGTACTATTTTATTTTTCACATAATTAAATAAATATTTGATGAATAAAATAAATAACACAGAATTCATATTCAAACAAATATTTTATTACAAATTCGAATAGTACAAATTTGAGCTCTCACTACATTTATACATTTTCAATTTCAGTACAATTTCAATTACAACAAATTTTTCAATTTACAATGTCACCTCACTACATATTCACTCACACTCGTATTTTTATCTTCAACTCTATTCCAGTTTGTATCCAGCATCTGAATTATCTGCAAAATAAACACTAACGCGGTAAAATTGAAAAAGAAATATTTTTGCAGTGTACAATAAAAGTGTGATTTTGAAAACGTTATTTGCCTCGGTTATTTGGGTTGTTTGTCATCATACATGAACAACCGGTGACATTCACGGTGTATCACTGTACATGCCACAAGGCCGTGTACACCGATATACACTTGCTTGATATAATTGTAGGGACAGGTGAGCACAAGGTCAAACCATAGCATAAGTTGGATTCAACTCAAGTGCGTGCAAAAAAATTCAGTTTAGAAAACCGAAATGACTCAAAGCAACTATCAATTTAACTCGAAGACAATACAACAAAGGGATGTAATTCCACATATGGACAATATGCAAAAAGCTTTAGACCACATAATAACATGAACAAGCTCAAAGAATCGAAACAACAATCCAGACTCCAAAATGCAATGGCAAAAAATTGAACCACACCAGTGTATACAACAAGTGCTCAAATGTACACATGACTTCAAATGAAGCCAAGACCGAACCAGAGAAAGGTGCACCAGGGACTCAAACACAATAGCAAGTTCATATGCAACCATGTACAAGTCAACAGAATTCAAGTCTCTAAATTAACATAGAGTAGTTCGAATGCATGAACACAAGCATGGATGGTCGAGCTATAGAAACATCAAAATGGAAGGCAACAACAAAGAAACAGATCAACTTGAATACATCAACATACAACATCTTTAACAAGTGCAGAAGTGTAGCCTCAACAGTTCAGCACACATGAAGAACTGCTCCAGACAAAATGTACACAATCAGGTATGGTGACAAGAAGACTTCAAGTATATATGGTGGTCAAGGAAAACAAAGAACAAACCCAACAAACCATCACAAATCCAGATAACATGAAGTGCATGATGCAATGCAATAGAACAGTGGACTAACTGGCCAGAGCTACAAACTTAGATGTATGCATACAGTCTCAACAATGAATTGATCAGGAGCAACAAAGGCAACCAGACTAGACTTCAACTCAAGGATCACATATAACATCAAACTAAATGAAACAAAACAGTTCAACTCGAAGCAATAATCAGGAACCAGATATAAACATGAAATAGAGAAAATAGAAATGACTCGAAACAAATGCAAAACTAACCAAGGTCAGTCCAGAAGAAGGAACCTCACAGCAAGAACAAAGCATAACATTCACACATAAAAGTGCCAACAGTTCAGAGATTACAAGTGCACATGAACAAGTTTAGCATCAGGTTGTACACATATATACATACATTTATGTATGTATGTATATACATGAATACACAGCAAAAACAATGGAGCAGCATCGTAGCTATTAGTTACAGTTTTAACAAAGTCAAGGCCGAAATAAAATACAATCAGAGGTCATATGGAACATCGAATGAAATATTAAAAAATCGTTGGCAGTAAAGAACAGAGGAATTCAAATGTGTTTAAGCAAATCCAAATATATCGAAAACATATTCAACCGGTGATAAACCGAACAAGTCAGAAAAAATATCACAATCATTCAAGCAAGAATCGAATGACCAAGCAATACAAGTGACGAGTTTCAAGTCAAATATACGAACGAAAACTTAGGGACTTTAATCCCTATTTAAACCTAAAAATCATCATCGGCAAAATTAAATAGATTCGAGTTCGAGACTATAATTAGTGAGCATACTCAGAATAAATCACGAACAAATTCATAACTCGAATCAAAGTCGAGAACTAAAAAGGGGAAAATCACGTACCAATCAATCAACATCCAACTCGACATATTAAAGCAGCCGAAAGCCAATCAAAGCTAGGAGATCATTGACGGAGCAAAGCAAAGCAATTTAATCACTTCAATCGCTCGAAAATCAAGCGGCGGCTTCAATCATGAAGCCCTAAATTTTGAAGGAGGAATGAACGGCCGAAGGACTGAACAAAAGCAAAAGGGATCGGCAGATAAAAATAAAAAGAAAAAAAGGGGACATTTTCTTTTATTTTCAATTGGGCCGGTCTCATTACATTTTATTTTGGGCTTAGATTTATAATAGGGTTTTGTTTATATTGTTTATTTTGTTTTATTTTTTCTTTTAAAATTTGTGTCAATTCTAGTCGTGTGACTAAGCACGAACTATGGTGGTGTAGTTCGGGAATTCGCAACTCAGTGGCTGAGTTGTGGCAGGGTTTTGAGCGTAGAGTTAGGTTAGTCGATAGCGGGTGTTGCAAGTTTACGTGTGTAAGCGTCTGACTACTTAATTTCTAGTAGAAACCTTGGGGGCAACACGTAGGCAGGGTTTTGCCGTAGCTGGGTAAATCTGTGTTGTTCTATTTCTGCTTTTATTATTCTGCTATTATGTATGCTGCAATTATTTTATATATTTTCGCATTAATTTTTATTATTATTAGCATCACCCCCCTCTAGGGTGAAATCGATCCTACAAGTGGTATCAGAGCTAGGAACAAAAACCAATTTTGTTTTAAAAAATTTGATATTTCAAAAACCAATTTTGTTTTAAAAATTTGATTTTTTAAATGGCTTCTTTTAATAATGCTTTTGCTGAGAGTCAGTCCATAGTTAAACCACCCATGTTCAATGGTGAATATGCTTACTGGAAAAATAGAATGAAATTTTTTCTGAAAACCATTGATGCTTGGAATATTGTTAAGACGGGATATAGGACACCTACTATATTGGTAGATAATCAAGAAATTGAAAAACCAATGGATCAGTGGACAGATCTTGAAAATAAACTACAGAATGCTAATGCTAAAGCTATGAATTCTATTCTATGTTCATTGGATCAAATTTAATTTAATCATGTCTCACATTGTCTAACTGCGCAGGAAATCTATCACACACTTGAAGTGACTCACGAAGGAACCTCTTAAGTCAAGGAATCTCACCTTGCCATGCTTAGTAGCGAATATGAGAACTTCACAATGGCCAAGGATGAAAATGTCAAAGAGATGTATGGACGACTTTGTAATCTCGTATACAAATCAAAAGCTCTCGGAAAACCATACACAGAATTGGAAATAGTCTGAAAAATCCTCAGAATCCTTCCATGAAATTTTGAAGCGAAAGTTACTGCCATTCAAGAATCAAAAGATCTGAAACAAGTTAAAGTTGAAGAACTCATCGGAAATCTCACTACTTATGAGCTAGAAATCAAATTCAAGGAAGAATGTGAAGGAGGTGATACTCGAAAGAAATCAATAGCTCTCAAAGGAACAACGAAAAGTGATGATGATGATGGAGCAGCTGAATTAGCACTATTAATAAAGAGATTCAAAAGGTGGAACCACAAATATGGAAATCCAGCTCTAAATCAATAATTGAAAAGTAGAATAGTCAAAGGACTAGACAACTCAGAAGAGCAAGAGATCATTTGTCACAAGTGCAATAAACCCGGTCACATCAAGCCCAATTGTCCTCAGAATCGACTCGGCCAAGGAAAGAAATCGAAAAGAAGAAGTTTTGCAGCCACTTGGAATAAAAGTGATGATGATAATAAAAGCACTAGCAGTGAGAGTGAAAGAGCAGACATGTGTCTTCGAGGTGATACAACTGATAACGATGATGACGAGCCAAGCGAGGTATCAAAACTCACTCACTCAGAATTACTGAAATATTTTCACGAAGTAAATGGCTGCTTTGAACGACTTAGGGAGAAGTATGCTAAAATTGAATCACAAAGAGATAGTTTGATAGAATTAAATAAACAGCTTGATCAATTGGTTAAAAATTATCGAAACAAGTGCCCTAAGTGTGATAAGTGTCCATCATTCGAAGAAGAAATTAAAATTAAATCATTAGAAAATGAAATTCTGATTTTGAAAGAAAGTGAAAATACTAGGAGATAAAATTCTATTAAAAAGTGCACTCAATTATTGAATGAACATGAATCTCTCAAAACACAAGTCCAACAATTGTCTACAACTTTAGAAAAATTCTCCAAAGGAGAAAAATCACAAAATATGCTAATAGGGAAACAACTAATCAATATTGTTAGACAAGGACTTGGGTATACTCAATCTAAACATGTTAGAAGCGAAATTAATCAAGGCAATTCCAAGTGCACAATTTGTGGAAAAACTGGACACAATCACAATAATTGTTGGTATAAACCCAAACACGTGAAAACCATACCAATTTGGGTTCCTAAAGGCGCAAATGTAAATTCCCTTAAAGTCAAACAAATCTGGTGCCAAAAGGAATAAATATAGATTGTCTAGGGTCTACACAAACATATTTTTCAAAATCATTTGAGACTAACAACCATGGACCTATAAAAACAAATAGGTCACAAAAATATTTTCTCATGTAGGTGTGGTGGTAGGCTCAGGAACAACAAGAGTGATACCTGGATTCTGGCAGTTCCAGGCACACGACAGGCGACAAACCAAAGTTCCTTAGCCTAGTACAAAGGTGGCAGAATCACAAAGGGCACAAATGAAAAATTATCGTAAAGGTAAAATAGGTAACGGTAAATTTAGCTTGAACGATATATTATATGAAAATCTGCACCATAATCTAATTTAAATTAGCCAGTTATGTGATAAAGAAATGAATGTTGATTTTGATTTATGCAAAATTGTTGGCCAATTATATTTTTATGCCGAGAACACTATAAGTACCTCTAGAGTCTTTGAACTAGTTCATATAGATTTTGTAACAACCTGTATATTTGGACCATTTAAATTGACAATAATCCACACATGTCAACTTAAATATTACAAAACACGAATCATTATGGGATTATAAATACATAAATGTAAATGAGAATCAATACAACATCACAGGCACAGAACAGTCACAGAATAATGTAGCGAAAAATATATCATCATAATAGCAGTTCATGAAGCTACTACATGAAATACAACAATGTCTCAACAAAAAGTGACTGAGAAGAAATACATAAATGTCTAACAGACTAGTACATCAATACTAGAATGAAAATAACTAATAAAGATAAATGCAAGTCTACAGCATCTTCAACCAACCTTGATCAGCAACTAGATAGCTTTAGACTGACCCGAGCATAAATAAAAGAAACACTCGAGTCAGGACTCAAAATCTTATACAGGATAACCAAGTGCAAGAATAAAGTCCATAACTCAAAGATGAATAAAATAAACATCTCTAAGGATCCGATAAACTATCTATATATACAATAGAATACGCTAAGTAGATAATGTCTAATCAGTAAAGTACGATGTCAAAATAGTGTTAAGGTGTTACCATAATCCCCCTTAACACATTTTATAATGCCATAGTCTATACAGCACCATAAACCCACCGTAAACTAGTGGTTATCAGAGGGTACCCCATAGGTATAACACAAAACAAATCGTAGTGGTCGCGATAGGATAAACAGTATGACAAGGTACATGAGGCGATACCAACTAGGATACTAGTAGTTGCGTCATCCGGACTGATGTTGGGCATAGCAGCTACCACCCCAACACCGCGAAACAACACTCCCATAATCGAGGGGTGCACCCAAATCGAATCACAAAATTAATATATATGGTAACGAAGAAGTGTGTCCGCTAGAGGTGGCGAACCTCAATGGCCCGGCATGGCTCCTGTTTTAGTCATGTCAGGGGTCATCCAAAATCGTTCTCTTTCTTCAGTCAACGCGTTCATCAAAACCATCCACTTCGTTCTGGATCGACACTCCGCGTATATTAGTTATTAAAGTGGTTTTCGGTATCGACAGAGAGTATGTCCATATCCGATCCCGATCTCTTTAATAACTACGTATTAATTACCCGATGGTCATTTAATATTAAAGTTTAAACAAATCAAAGTCCAAAAGTCAAGTTGCAAATTTGACTTTCAAAATTTAACATTTCACAATTCGATTTATTTCAAATATTTAAAAATCATATTTCCAAATGAAATTTTAGTTCAAACCCTTGAGTTAACAATAATTAAGTATTCTAGTTCAATTTAATAAGATCCAAATTTCACTTATTAAATTTAATTCATAATCCATGGATTCAATTTAATGGTCAATTTAGTTCAAATCATTAAATCAAATTCTATTCATTTCAATTCATATTTACATTCATCGTTACATTAAATATAATCATAAATTCGATTAAATCAATTTCATTAACTAAATTCCCTTTTATCAAAACTTCATTGATTTATTTACCAAACTCAATTAAATTACTATTTGAAGAAATCCATTTCATTTATTTGGTTCCATGATCTACATATCACAAATAAGTTGTTTTCCGAGTTACAAATCAACTCAATCCATAATCAGTTTACAATGTCTTGATTTAATTAATTCATAAATTTTAAAATCATTTTAAATTTAAATTATCGCTAAATCAAATCCATAAACTTTAGTTAGTTTTGTATTCCTCTTAAGTCAATTTGTTACTTAATCTCAATTTTAATTTTATAACAAGTTCCAAATCTATTAAATTAAAACCGAGTTTAAATCTAAATCTAACAAATCTAATAAATTTTGAATTATTAAATTCTAACTTACTTGTTTTCTAAATATCATTTCAATTAAATTTGTCAATTCATTTTATTCAATTAAATAGAATTATTAATCCGTTTCAATTTAATCCATTAATTCATTTCAATTTAATCCAATAATTTATTTCAATTAAATTCATTAAGTTCGTTACTTAATTTCCAAATAAATTGTTAAGTTCATTCCTTAATTTCAAATAGGTTTCAATTTCAAAATGATTTTTTTTTGTTGACCAATCGGGTTTCTTATTTTTAATTATCTATCCTAGGCCAAAGTTGTTCAATTGGGTATTTATCATTTCAACCCAATATCATTAAATTAAAAAAAACAAAGCATAGCAAAGGGAACTTGCAGTGTGATAACTGGGATGGTGTCAAAGTAAATAAACAATCAATAGCAACCATACATAATAATTCAACAATTTATTTAAATAATCCTGAAATAATCGTATTAATTTACATTTGTTATTTATGCAAATTAATATAATTATTCCTAGAATACACACTATCATTTCATGCAGATTAAAGATTATTACAATATGGTTTTTCACTTGGCGTCTATTATCAAATTACTACATCAATCATACATTCAGTGGTTCAAAGTGTAGTTAACACTATTTCTACGTGTCGATTTATTTAACATTAAAGGGGTCAATTTCAACATATATAATCTATTTTAAATTGTTAACTATCCTATATCAAATTCAATTTCATGTTAATCATCACTTATGTTAACGACCAAATTCAACATCACATAACAATTTAGTGCCACAACTATCTACCATAAACTAACCTCAAATCACAATTTAACATCAACCATTTTAACATCCAAATTAATATCAATAACATCTATCACTTGATTATCATAGCTTAATAGATTGAGTCGTGAATAAAATATTCACCTTGCGTGGTTGAAGAAGGTGACGGCGAAGCACGAAAATGAATAGACTAGATAGACGACACACACGAATCTGAACACGAACAAAGCAACGAAACTAGATAGATCAGACAAGCTGAATGGAAGCCAAAGTCTCCGAAGTAGTAGCTGGAACAAACACAGTAAACACTGTATGTGAGCAACCAAAATTCTCAAAGTTTATACTGCTATGTAATATACAGTTTCATTTATATATATTTATATATAAACGGCAATGCAACGAAATACGGTTGCGGCCAAGTCGAGGCGGACGTGGGCAGTGGTGCTTACTGGACTCGGGTGGTGGCTGGTGGACTGGGCTGGGCGTGGAGCGGAGGCGGACTGGGTTCGGTGGAGGATGGTGGCAGCGGGACAGGCTGGTCGTAGGGATGTGGGCTGGCTGGTCGTGGGGCGTGCGGGCTGGGGAAAGGCGGAGGCTGACGGCGAGGTGGAAGGGGCGGAGGCTGGTGGAGCACTGGACGGCGGCAGGAGCAGTGGGCTGGTGGAAAGGCGTGGGTAGTGGAGCGAATGGGCGGTTGGCGTAGGCTGTTGGGTGGACTGGGTGGCAGGGCACTGGTGGGTGGACTAGGTGGCAGGGCGTTGGTGGGCGGCGGACTGGGTGGCAGGGGCTGGTGGGTGGACTGGGTGGAAGGGCGCGTAGACTGAGCTGGGCGTGGAACGGAGGTGGTCGTGGGTAGTGGGCTGGCAGTGGCGAATGGATAGTGGGCTGGCAGTGGCGAACGGCGACGTGGCAGACTGAGGCGGATGTGGGTGGCGAGGTGGAAGGCGGTGGGTAGGGCGGAGGGTTGTGGAAAGGATGCGGCTGAAAGAAGCTTGAATAAAATAAAATAAAATAAAATAAATATAGAAGAGGAGAGAAAGGCAGATGGTATACGAACCAAAGATATGAAAATGCAAACGAGTGAATAGTGGAACGACAGCTTATTATATAAAATAGTACAGAAATTGAAAGGTCTCCAATTGATTGTCTTGATAAATGAATGGCTGTTGGTTTTCCAAGACAGTTGAATAGTCAAAGGCTCCTAGAATTCTAGACTGGGTAGACAAATTTTCGGTACCGGTTTGTGCTTTGTAACGGACCAGTTTGTAATCCGTTAAACAATTATAATTCGCAACGCCGAACTCCAATTGACACAAATAAATATACCGTTTTTATCAGCACGATGAGGCGAACACAACGGTATATAAATATCAGTGGTAAGGTGTAATTATAAAAATTCGAATTTTCTATTACGGAAAATGCAGCAAAAACGCAGAAAAATAAGATCGACGGAGCTAAAGATGTCCAAGTTTTAAAAAACGAAAAATGACGTCTCCGTCAGAAGATGGTTTAGAATTTTTCTATGTAAAAATATTCAGGTTCGGAAGAATTTTTTTTTTTAACGTTTTAAAATGAACAGACGTGCAATAAAACGCGAACGAAATTTACTACGGTATTTTACGACGAAACTTTACCCATATCTATAACCATCTAGGCGCAATTTATAGACAAAGTTTGGACGCTAATTGAAATCGTATGTAAGTTCCACATTTTTATATTAAAATAATGGATTCAAAATTTTTAAATTGGGTCGAAAATTCAGGGTCGTTACATTCTCCCCCACTCAAAACTTTTCATCCTCGAAAAGAAACGAGACGGTGAAGTAAGAATGAAGTAAGCAGAAAAGTCAAGATAGCTTTTAAGAAAATTGGATTTATACATGAAATCAGTAATTCGGGGTTTGAATCCCGGATACTATCCTCAGTTTCCCATGTGCAATCTCGCTCATCTGCACTCCACTGGACTTTGACGAGATTTACAGACTTCCTTCTTAGTTGCTTTGTCTCACGATCGACTATCCGAAGTGGTCTTCTTTCGATAGTCAAATCTGGCTCAATATCTACTTCATCTAACTGAGCAATAGAATGGTCATGGATGGATCACGCACGACTTTCCGAAGATGTGAAACATGGAATACGTTGTGCATGCCCTCAAATTTTTCTGGTAATGCAATTCTATAAGCTAGTGTACCGATTCTCTCAGTGATAGTGAATGGTCCAACAAATCTAGGAGCAAGCTTCCCTCTACGACCAAATCGAATAACATTCTTCAGAGGTGATACCTTAAGAAATACCTCATCCCCAACATGGAATTCCAAATCCCTTCTACGCCTATCTGCATAGCTCTTCTGCCTATCCTGGGCAGTCTTCATCTTCCTTCTGATCTCATTAACCTTCTCGGATGCTTCCATAATCATATCCGGGCCAAGAACTAATCGATCTCCAGGCTCAATCCAACAAACTGGCGATTTGCATGGCCGTCCATATAAAGCTTCGAACGGCGCCATATCAATACTCGCCTGATTATGCAAGATAGTTAAATTTCAATTCAAATGTATACTTATTCAACTGAAATTTGATTTTTACATGATAACTGTTATTATAAGTAAATTCAACCAAATGGAGATGGTCTTCCTAAGATCCACCGAAATCAATTATGCAAGCTCGGAGCAGATCCTCCAAAATCTGATTCACCATTTCAGTTTGGCCATCTGATTGAGGATGATAAGCTGTGCTCAGATTCAGTTTAGTGCCTAAGACGCCCTGAAATGCCTTCCAGAATTTACTAGTGAATATCGGATCTCGATCGCATACAATACTAGATGGAACTCCATGAAGTCTAACAATCTCTCTCATATAAATCTCAGCCAAACTCAAAGCAGTACGAGTGGTCTTAACAGGAATAAAGTGAGCAAATTTGGTCAACCTATCAACAATCACCCATATACTCTCGTTACCTTTTATGGTCCTCGGTAATCCATCAATGAAGTCCATAGAAATCTGATCCCATTTCCAACACGGAATCTCTAGAGGTTGAAGTAATCCAGCAGTTCTCTGGTGATCGGCCTTGACTTGTTGGCAAGTGGTGCATCTACTGACATATATAGAAATATCTCTCTTCATCCCACTCCACCAATATAAACGCTTCATATTACGATACATCTTAGTGACCCCAGGATGAAATGAAAGTGATGACTGATGGTTCTCTCTAAGCACTTCTTGTCTCAATCCATCGACATTAGGAACACAAATACGGTTGTCGATCCTCAGAACTCCATTACAATCAATCTGTGCTCCCACTTTACTATCGGCATTTCTGACTCTACCTAAAACTAACTCCTTCATACGATAGAGCAAAGTGTCCTCATATTGTTTAGCTTTGATGCGATCCATAAGAGATGGAGAGATAACGAGCTGAAATAACATGCCTTCAACAAAGTTACAACAAGACAATGCTTTGCTACGACTCAATGCATCGGCTACAACATTTGCTTTCCTAGGAGTATAAGTGATGTCGAGATCATATGCAGCTAAGAATTCGAGCCATCGGACTTGTCTCTGGTTCAAATCCTTTTGAGAAAAGACATACCTCAAGGACTTATGACCAGTGAATAATTCAAATTTTGTTCCCAAAAGATGATGCCTCCATAGTTTCAAAGCAAATACAACTGCAAGAAGCTCTAGATCATGTGTGGCATAGTTTAATTCATGGGTCTTCAACTGACGACCCGCATAAGCAATAACCTTTCCATTTTGCATAAGGACAGCGCCTAAACCTTCTCGGCAATCATCTGTATAGATAGTTAATCCCTCACTTCCATCAATTACCGCAAGAACAGGGGCTGAAGTTAACTTGTGCTTCAACTCATTAAAAGCTGATTCACACTTCTCACTCCAAATAAACTTAACATCCTTCCGAGTTAAAGCGGTAATTGGGGCAGAAATCCGGGCAAAGTGCTCAATAAATCGACGATAATAACCGGCTAAGCCCAAGAAACTACGAATATCTGTAGGAGTTTTAGGAGTCTCCCAATCTTGTAGATTAATTGATTCAAATCAGAAAGAGATAAAATTGTTTGAACAGAAACAACGAATAAGATAGAACTTACATTGATTATGGCGATCTTAGCTGGATCAACCAAAATCCCATTTTCAGAAACAATATGGCCAAGGAATCTTACTTTGTCTCGCCAGAAATGGCATTTAGAGAACTTGGCTTTAAGCTGATGGTTTCAGAGTGTTTCCAGAACATAACGGAGATGTGTTTCATGCTCTTTCTCATCTTTGGAGAAGACGATAATATCATCAATGAATACAAGAAAAAACTTGTTAAGGACATCACGAAAGACTCGATTCATCAAGTCAACGAAATAAGCAGGTGCGTTGGTCAAACCGAATGGCATAACCAACCATTCATAGAATCCATTCTCGGTACGGAGAGCTATCTTATAGATACTATCTTCTGCTACTCTGAGTTGGTGGAACCCAGTGGCTATATCAAGTTGTGAGAAGACTTTAGCTCCATGGAGCTGGTCGAATAAATCGTTGATGCGAGGCATCGGATAACGATTCTTGAGAGTGCGTTTGTTTAGTTCTCTATAATCAACACACATACGAAGAGATCCATCTGATTTGGTGACAAATACAACTGCGGCGCCCCATTCAGAACAACTTCTCCTAATCAAACCCTTAGCAAATAGATCATCAATTTGAGTTTTTTAGTTCAGCTTTTTCTTTAGGAGCCATCCTTCGGTGTGGGAGAAGTACGGGAGTAGCTCCAGGAATTAGATCAATACGGAAATCGATTTCTCATTTAGGCGGTAGAGAGTTGACCTCTCCAAATACATCGGGAAATTGCTGAACAATAGGAGTAGTATTAAGATCATCCGGATGAGCATGAAGCTTCCGGCATATTTCTGAGGTGATTGGCATTCAATAGTTAGAGGTTTTCCTTTATCGTCTATAAGGGAGACGATTCGGGCCTTGCAAGAGATAACAGCTTCGAATTTGCTTAACCAATCAGCGCCTAAAAGAATGTCGAAGGCTTGGAATCCCAGCACATAGAAATTCCAAGTGAAACGATGTCTTCCATATAAGAGCACCACCTCATTACAAACTCTACTAAGGTTGGCAGGTCCTCCAATAGGGTTGGAGACACATAAAGAAGTAGTGGCAAAAGTAGGTTCTAATTTAAGCTTATTACAAAGATCAACAGATATAAAGCTATGTGAAGCACCAGTATCGAATAATACTCTAATAGGTAGATCATGAAATGAGAAAGTACATCGTAAGGTACCTTGGTCATCCTGGGCCGGTGGTGCAGATGGTGCAGGTGTGGTGATAGCAAATACTCCCGAAGTGGTGCCACGCTTATGCATTGGGCAGTCTTTCTTAAAATGTCCAGGCTGGAGGCAAACATGGCATAAATCTCTCCTAGCCATAGGAGGTGGTGGGACAGCAGCTCCGGTAGATGGACAACTATTAGCATAATGGCCCTTCTTATCGCATTTGAAGCAAGTGATATTAGCAAGGTCGATTGGGCTTTTCTGGGCGTATCCCAATCCAGTAGTCTTCTGCCAAGCTTTCTTTTGTTGATCAAAGTTCATCTTCCTCTTTCCGGGCTGGCTAGAAGAGGGCTGAGTAGGAGTGGCTTTGGCAGTAGGTCCCTTAGGCTTTGCCTCATATCTAAGAGCATAGTCAACAAGCTCTGTGAAGGTGCAGTGGGTGTGGCCAGTAAGCAAGTCATAATATTCTGGTCTAGCTCCCAAAATGAATTTCTCGTTCTTCAGAAGTGGTGTAT
The DNA here is from genome assembly GCA_030737815.1 of Allium fistulosum. Lineage (NCBI taxonomy): Eukaryota > Viridiplantae > Streptophyta > Magnoliopsida > Asparagales > Amaryllidaceae > Allium > Allium fistulosum. Next base: position 365,942,718 of record CM060902.1, on the reverse strand, counting down.
CGATCAAGCCAGGTCCGAACTTGGAGAGTTCGTTGAATTTCCTCTCATACTCAGAAAAGGTCATACTGCCTTGCTTAAGATCCATGAAAGCTCTATAAAGTTGGGTTTTCCCAGCAGCTGGCATTCATTGTGCCGAGAAAGTATCCCTAATCAAACAGATGGACTAGATTAATAACATTCCCAAGATTGAAAGAGGAATTTATGTTACGAAATCCAAACGGATTTATACCTAAACTGGGCCCAAGTGATGGTGTTCTCCTCGATACGAGAAGTAACTGATTCCCACCAATCTTGTGCGGCATCCTGAAGTTGCCATGCAGCAAGCTGACGCTTCTGAGCATCAGTGATCTCCAGACCAGAAAATATCTTCTCTAAGCCTTTAAGCCATTGCTGAGCCTCGATAATGTTCTTGGATCCAGAAAACTTAATACTTCCAAGCTGTGTATACTCCTTACTAAGAGTGGTGAATTTGACAGGAGCTGGAGTGGCAGGTGCAGCCTGAGCAGGACCATTGCCTCTTCCTCCCATATTGTTTCTTCTGGTACTCATCCTGAAATACCAAAGAGATTTAGAACCAAGGATAGAAATCGTAGAACTCTAAGGAAAGTCCAATCAACGAATCAAAGAAGTTTGAATTGAAAGGTTTGGACATTGAATCGATTCTCCTCATTCTAGGGTATTGCTACCCTATCTCTAATGAGTTTATATAATCCCGAACTAAGGTTTTTAGGGAAACCGAAGCTCTGATACCAACTGTAAAAACCCGTATATTTGGACCATTTAAATTGACAATAATCCACACATGTCAACTTAAATAATACAAAACACGAATCATTATGGGATTATAAATACATAAATGTAAATGAGAATCAATACAACATCACAGACACAGAACAGTCACAGAATAATGCAGCGGAAAATACATCATCATAATAGCAGTTCATGAAGCTACTACATGAAATACAACAATGTCTCAACATAAAGTGACTGAGAAGAAATACATAAATGTCTAACAGACTAGTACATCAATACTAGAATGAAAATAACTAATAAAGATAAATGCAAGTCTACAGCATCTTCAACCAACCTTGATCAGCAATTGGATAGCTTCAGACTGGCCCGAGCATAAATAAAAGAAACACTCGAGTCAGGACTCAAAATCTTATACAGGATAACCAAGTGCAAGAATAAAGTCCATAACTCAAAGATGAATAAAATAAACATCTCTAAGGATCCGATAAACTATCTATATATACAATAGAATACGCTAAGTAGATAATGTCTAATCAGTAAAGTACGATGTCAAAATAGTGTTAAGGTGTTACCATAATCCCCCTTAACACATTTTATAATGCCATAGTCTATACAGCACCATAAACCCACCGTAAACTAGTGGTTATCAGAGGGTACCCCATAGGTATAACACAAAACAAATCGTTGTGGTCGCGATAGGATAAACAGTATGACAAGGTACATGAGGCGATACCAACTAGGATACTAGTAGTTGCGTCATCCGGACTGATGTTAGGCATAGCAGCTACCACCCACACCACCGCGAAACAACACTCCCATAATCGAGGGGTGCACCCAAATCAAATCACAAAAGTAATAGATATGGTAACGAAGAAGTGTGTCCGCTAGAGGTGGCGAACCTCAATGGCCCGGCATGGCTCCTGTTTTAGTCATGTCAGGGGTCATCCAAAATCGTTCTCTTTCTTCAGTCAACGCGTTCATCAAAACCATCCACTTCGTTCTGGATCAACACTCCGCGTATATTAGTTATTAACGTGTTTTTCGGTATCGACAGAGAGTATGTCCATATCCGATCCCGGTCTCTTTAATAACTACGTATTAATTACCCGATGGTCATTTAATATTAAAGTTTAAACAAATCAAAGTCCAAAAGTCAAGTTGCAAATTTGACTTTCAAAATTTGACATTTCACAATTCGATTTATTTCAAATATTTAAAAATCATATTTCCAAATGAAATTTTTGTTCAAACCCTTGAGTTAACAATAATTAAGTATTCTAGTTCAATTTAATAAGATCCAAATTTCACTTATTAAATTTAATTCATAATCCATGGATTCAATTTAATGGTCAATTTAGTTCAAATCATTAAATCAAATTCTATTCATTTCAATTCATATTTACATTCATCGTTACATTAAATATAATCATAAATTCGATTAAATTAATTTCATTAACTAAATTCCCTTTTATCAAAACTTCATTGATTTATTTACCAAACTCAATTAAATTACTATTTGAAGAAATCCATTTCATTTATTTGGTTCCATGATCTACATATCACAAATAAGTTGTTTTCCGAGTTACAAATCAACTCAATCCATAATTAGTTTACAATGTCTTGATTTAATTAATTCATAAATTTTAAAATCATTTTAAATTTAAATTATCGCTAAATCAAATCCATAAACTTTAGTTAGTTTTGTATTCCTCTTAAGTCAATTTGTTACTTAATCTCAATTTTAATTTTATAACAAGTTCCAAATCTATTAAATTAAAACCGAGTTTAAATCTAAATCTAACAAATCTAATAAATTTTAAATTATTAAATTCTAACTTACTTGTTTTCTAAATATCATTTCAATTAAATTTGTCAATTCATTTTATACAATTAAATAGAATTATTAATCCGTTTCAATTTAATCCATTAATTCATTTCAATTAAATCCATTAATTTATTTCAATAAAATCCATTAATTTATTTCAATTAAATTCATTAAGTTCGTTACTTAATTTCCAAACAAATTGTTAAGTTCATTCCTTAATTTCAAATAGGTTTCAATTTCAAAATGATTTTTTTTACCAATCGGGTTTCTTATTTTTAATTATCTATCCTAGGCCAAAGTTGTTCAATTGGGTATTTATCATTTCAACCCAATATCATTAAATAAATAAAAAACAAAGCATAGCAAAGGGAACTTGCAGTGTGATAACTGGGATGGTGTCAAAGTAAATAAACAATCAATAGCAACCATACATAACAATTCAACAATTTATTTAAATAATCCCGAAATAATCGTATTAATTTACATTTGTCATTTATGCAAATTAATATAATTATTCCTAGAATCCACACTATCATTTCATGCAGATTAAAGATTATTACAATATGGTTTTTCACTTGGCGTCTATTATCAAATTACTACATCAATCATACATTCAATGGTTCAAAGTGTAGTTAACACTATTTCTACGTGTCGATTTATTTAACATTAAAAGGGATCAACTTCAACATATATAATCTATTTTAAATTGTTGACTATCCTATATCAAATTCAATTTCATGTTAATCATCACTTATGTTAACGACCAAATTCAACATCACATAACAATTTAGTGCCACAACTATCTACCATAAACTAACCTCAAATCATAATTTAACATCAACCATTTTAACATCCAAATTAATATCAATAACATCTATCACTTGATTATCATAGCATAATAGATTGAGTTGTGAATAAAATATTCACCTTGCATGGTTAGAGAAGGTGACGGCGAAGCACGAAAATGAATAGACTAGATAGACGACACACACGAATCTGAACACGAACAAAGCAACGAAACTAGATAGATCCGACAAGCTGAATGGAAGCCTAAGTCTCTGAAGTAGTAGCTGGAACAAACACAGTAAACACTGTATGTGAGCAACCAAAATTCTCAAAGTTTATACTGCTATGTAATATACAGTTTCATTTATATATATTTATATATAAACGGCAATGCAACGAAATACGGTTGCGGCCAAGGCAAGGCAGACGTGGGCAATGGTGCTGGTTGGACTCGGGTGGTGGCTGGTGGACTGGGCTGGGCGTGGAGCGGAGGCGGACTAGGTTCGGTGGCGGATGGTGGCAGCGGGACATGCTGGTCGTGGGGATGTGGGCTGGCTGGTCGTGGGGCGTGCGGGCTGGGGAAAGGCGGAGGCTGACGGCGAGGTGGAAGGGGCGGAGGCTGGTGGAGCACTAGACGACGGCAGGAGCAGTGGGCTGGTGGAAAGGCATGGGTAGTGGAGCGAATGGGCTGTTGGCGTAGGCTGTTGGGTGGACTGGGTGGCAGGGCACTGGTGGGTGGACTGGGTGGCAGGGCGCTGGTGGGCGGCGGACTGGGTGGCAGGGGCTGGTGGGTGGACTGGGTGGCAGGGCGCGTAGACTGGGATGGGCGTGGAACGGAGGTGGTCGTGGGTAGTGGGCTGGCAGTGGCGAATGGATAGTGGGTTGGCAGTGGCGAATGGCGACGTGGCAGGCTGAGGCGGATGTGGGCGGCGAGGTGGAAGGCTGAGGCGGATGTGGGCGGCGAGGTGGAAGGCGGTGGGTTGGGCGGAGGGTTGTGGAGAGGATGCGGCTGAAAGAAGCTTGAATAAAATAAAATAAAAAAAATATAGAAGAGGAAAGAAAGGCAGATGGTATACGAACCAAAGATATGAAAATGCAAACGAGTGAATAGTGGAACAACGGCTTATTATATAAAATAGTACAGAAATTGAAAGGTCTCCAATTGATTGTCTTGATAATCAGATGGCTGTTGGTTTTCCAAGACAGTTGAATAGTCAAAGGCTCCTAGAATTCTAGACTGGGTAGACAAATTTTGGGTACCGGTTTGTGCTGTGTAACGGACTAGTTTGTAATCCGTTAAACAATTATAATTCGCAACGCCGAACTCCAATTGACACAAATAAATATACCGTTTTTATCAGCGCGACGAGGCGAACACAACGGTATATAAATATCAGTGCTATGGTGTAATTATAAAAATTCGAATTTTCTATTACGGAAAATGCAGCAAAAACGCAGAAAAATAAGATCGACGGAGCTAAAGATGTCCAAGTTTTGAAAAACGAAAAATGACGCCTCCCTCAAAAGATGATTTAGAATTTTTCTATGTAAAAATTTTCAGGTTCGGAAGAATTTTTTTTTTCACGTTTTAAAATGAACTGACGTGCAATAAAACGCGAACGAAATTTACTGCGGTATTTTATGACGAAACTTTACCCATATCTATGACCATCTAGGCGTAATTTATAGACAAAGTTTGGACGCTAATTGGAATCGTATGTAAGTTCCACATTTTTATATTAAAATAATGGATTCAAAATTTTTAAATTGGGTCGAAAATTCAGGGTCGTTACAGATTTGTTTGGACTAATGATGGTGTTTTATTGGTTGATGATTATTCTAGATACACGTGGATATATTTGACCTGACATTATATTTTGTGCTTGTTTATGTGCACGTTTTCAATCAAATCCTTAAGGAATCACATTTTGAAAGCTATAAAATGATTATAAGGTATTTGTTGCACACTTTACGGTTTGGTCTATGACATCTATCTAATGATAACTTTGAGTTAAAGGGGAATTCAGATGCAGATTACACTGGTAGCGTAATTGATAGAAAAAGTACTAGTGGAACGTGTTGAGACATTCATTAGTCGCATCATTTTCAAAGAAAATATATGCATATTTTTCATTTCAACTGAATTTCAATTAGCAGACATTTTTTAAAAATAAAACCCCTTCCAGAAAATAGTTTTTGTCGACTTCGTTTCAGTTTAGGCATTTTAGAAAATTTGATTTTATAATTATTTTTGGATTTGATCTTAAATGACTACATTAACTAACCTGACTCCCTACTGATTATCGAAAAGATAAATAGTAATTGAAACAGTGATGAGTGTCGACATTAATCATATATTATGACTCGAGACAGTATATTCAATAAATTTCTTTAAAAAAATTAAACAAGATTTATAATAACCTTTGTTGGTAAAAATTCCATGACCATCTCTATTTCTATCATATTTCTAACGACCATCACTCATTAAAATCCAATATAGTATGTCAAAATGTGGTATTTTAAATGGGAAATTATTCGTTTTTATTTTATTTTATTTTTAGCAATAAAAACATCCAAAGTATTCACTCTCATTTAAAAGTCCTCACGGTTATGCATGGGTGAATTACTTGGAATATTTGTTTATGTGCTTTCATGCTCATTTAAAAGTCCTCACGGTTATGCATGTATGGAACACATATCAAAATTGATTATTAAATAGAAAAGTTGATTCTAATCCCATTTAAAAGTCCTCACGGTTATGCGTGGTTAGAAGATGCTTGAAATTCATTTTTTTTATAAAAATTGGGAATACTACTAATCTCATTTAAAATTCCTAACGGTTATGCATGGTTAGTAGATATTCAAATTCCTGATATAAATATACCACAAATAGACACAACTATATGATTTTATATGCCGACATCATCCCTATCACTCTAAAGTGGAATATGTGCCTAACAAAGTATTTATGATTTTTGTTTTATTTTTTATTGAAATTTAATATTTATACTCGAATGGGTATTAATGTTGTATTAATGTTTATCAATTTATCTCTATTTTTCTAACACTATTACTCTTTTGCTGATAACAAAAGGGGGAGAGAAAAGTAAAGATTTTGGAAAATAAAGGTCAAATATTTTATTTTATTTGCATATTCTCATCTAGGATCATTTGCATATTTTTATTTATTTTCATGCATATATGAAGGGGGAGCTTTGGTGTACGGGGAGCATTCAAATAGGGGGAGCAAATAGAGTTCATCAATGACAAAATATATTTAATAAATTCAAAATCTTAATATATGTTTGTTATCATCAAAAGGGGGAGATTGTAGAATATGCTAGTATATGATTTTTGTTTGATGATAATAAACATATATATATGTATATTCATTTAAATGTATTTGTTATTGTACTATTTTATTTTTCACATAATTAAATAAATATTTGATGAATAAAATAAATAACACAGAATTCATATTCAAACAAATATTTTATTACAAATTCGAATAGTACAAATTTGAGCTCTCACCATATTTATACATTTTCAATTTCAATACAATTTCAATTACAACACATTTTTCAATTTACAATGTCACCTCACTACATATTCACTCACTCGTATTTTTATCTTCAACTCTATTCCAGTTTGTATCCAGCATCTGAATTATCTGCAAAATAAACACTGACGCGATAAAATTGAAAAAGAAATATTTTGCAGTGTACAATAAAAGTGTGATTTTGAAAATGTTATCTGCCTCAGTTATTTGGGTTGTTCATATCATATTTCTTTTGAATTCATCATACACGAACAACTTGTTAACTGCACAGTGTATCACTGTACATGCCACAAGGTCATGTACACCGATATACACTTGCTTGATATAATTATAGGGACAGGTGAGCACAAGATCAAACCCTAGCATAAGTTGGATTCAACTCAGGTGCGTGCAAACAAAATTCAGTTTGGAAAACTAAAATGACTCAAAGCAGCTACCAATTTAACTCGAAGACAATACAACAAAGGGATGTAACTCCACATATGGACAATATGCAAAAACCTTCAGACCACATAACAACATGAACAAGCTCAAAGAAACAAAACAATAATCCAGACTCCAAAATGCAATGCCAACAAATTGAACCACACCAGTGTATACAACAAGTGCTCAAATGTACACATGACTTCAAATGAAGCCAAGACCGAACCAGAGAAAGGTGCACCAAGGACTCAAACACAACAGCAAGTTCATATGCAACCATGTACAAGTCAACAGAATTCAAGTCTCTAAATTAACACAGAGTAGTTCGAATGCACGAACACAAGCATGGATGGTCGAGCTACAGAAACATCAAAATGGAAGGCAACAACAAAGAAACAGATCAACTTGAATACATCAACATACAACATCTTTAACAAGTGCACAAGTGTAGCCTCAACAGTTCAGTACACATGAAGAACTGCTCCAGACAAAATGTACACAATCAGGCATGGTGATAAGAAGACTTCAAGTATATATGGTGGTCAAGGAAAACAAAGAACAAACCCAACAAACCATCACAAATCCAGATAACATGAAGTGCATGATGCAATGCAATAGAACAGTGGACTAACTGGCCAGAGCTACAAACTTAGATGTATGCATACAGTCTCAACAATGAATTGATTAGGAGCAACAAAGGCAACCAGACTAGACTTCAACTCAAGGATCACATATAACATCAAACTGAATGAAACAAAACAGTTCAACTCGAATAAATACTCAGGAACTAGATATAAACATGAAACAGAGAAAATAGAAATGACTCGAAACAAATGCAAAACTAACCAAGGTCAGTCCAGAAGCAGGAACCTCACAGCAAGGACAAATCATAACATTCAAACATAAAAGTGCCAACAGTTCAGAGATTACAACTGCACATGAACAAGTTTAGCATCAGGTTGTACACATATATACATACATTTATGTATGTATGTATATACATGAATACATAGCAAAAACAATGGAGCAGCATCGTAACTATTAGTTACAGTTTTAACAAAGTCAAGGCCGAAATAAAATACAATCAGAGGTCATATGGAACAGCGAATGAAATATTAAACAAGTCGTTGGCAGTAAAGAACAAAGGAATTCAAATGTGTTTAAGCAAATCCAAATATATCGGAAACATATTCAACCGGTGATAAACTGAACAAGTCAGAAAAAATATCACAATCGTTCAAGCAAGAATCGAATGACCAAGCAATACAAGTGACAAGTTTCAAGTCAAATATACGAAGCGAAAACTTAGGGACATTAATCCCTATTTAAACCCAAAAATCATCATCGGTAAAATTAAATAGGTTCGAGTTCGAGACTAAAATCAGTGAGCATACTCAGAATAAATCACGAACAAATTCATAACTCGAATCAAAGTCAAGAACTAAAAAGGGAAAAATCACGTACCAATCAATCAACATCCAACTCGACTTATTGAAGCAGCCGAAAGCCAATCAAAGCTATGAGACGATTGACGGAGCAAAACAAAGCAATTTAATCACTTCAATCGCTCGAAAATCAAGCGGCAGCTTCAATCATGAATCCCTAAATTTTGAAAGAGGAACGAACGGCCGAAGGACTGAACAAAAGCAAAAGGGATCGGGAGATAAAAAGAAAAAGAAAACAAAAAAAAGGGGACATCTTCTTTTATTTTCAATTGGGCCAGTCTCCTTATATTTTATTTTGGGCTTAGATTTATAATAGGGTTTTGTTTATATTGTTTATTTTGTTTTATTTTTTCTTTTAAAATATGTGTCAATTCTAGTCGTGTGACTAAGGACGAACTACGATGGTGTAGTTCGAGAATTCGCAACTCGGTGGCTGAGTTGTGGTAGGGTTTTGAGCATAGAGTTAGGTTAGTCGATAGCGGGTGTCGCAAGTTTACGTGTGTAAGCGTCTGACTATTTAATTTCTAGTAGAAACCTTGGGGGCAACATGTAGGCAGGGTTTTGTCAAAGCTGGGTAAATCTTTATTGTTCTATTTCTGCTTTTATTATTCTGCTATTATCTGTGCTTCAATTATTTATATATTTCTGCATTAATTTTTATTATTATTAGTATCACCCTATTCACCCCCCCCCCTCTAGGGTGTAATCGATCCTACATATATTGACGTCATGGCTTAAGGTAGTGATGCCATAAGCATTATTTTAGATGTCAACTATCTTGTGGTGATGATGCGGCTATTAATTGGTTTTGGTATAAAGGAAATTTATATCGTGGGTTGTCAATGCCGACACCCTTTGTTTTACGGCGTAGAGCCGAAGTACTATGTTTTACGGCATAGAGCCAAAGTACTATGTTTTACAGCGTAGAGTTGAAGTACTATGTTTTCAACGTTATAGTATTAATGCCGCAAGTGACTGATTTCGACGATAATGCCAAGCGGCATTGATGCCGCTACTCTTTATTAATGTGTCGGCGAGGCTTTGTTTTGGGCTAACTAAAATTATGCTTTAAAGAGGCGAAGATAGCCTATGTTTAAGAAGGTCGATAACCTTATAATTTTGGCAGTTAGCGACATGATTTATGAAATTAAGTTTTTGTTTTCTAACCTTGGATAGTGGTATGACATTGTATAGTGTGGCATAAGTGTTGCGTATTTGCTATATTAATGGCAGCGAGCCATAATTTTTAGTTGACATTGTTCTTTGGGGATACAAATGTATATCATATTGATGCCATTATTCTATAAATCGACATTAACCATTGTGGATACCAATGTATTTCATTTTAAAATTTCGACGTAGATCATTGGGGATACTAATGTATATAATTTCGAGATCTTATATGTTTAAGGGTTATACAACCTAATTGGGGACATCAATAGAGATAGGTTGAACATTTGGGTTAAACATGAATTAAATTGATAACTGATGGGTTCATAGTTATCTTAGGAAAACTATGCAATGTGTGATGGATAGTCCACATCATGCCGGAGATGGATAGTCTCTATAGGGTTGATGAAGGGTTCATAGTTATCCTAGAGAAACTAAGGGATGTGGGATGGATAGTCCACATCATTCGAAATAAATGAAATATGTGAGATGGATAGTCCACATAACTTTGATAATGAAACCATGCATGATGGGTAGTCCACGTGGTTGGGGATAGATAGTCCATAAAATGTTTACATGTAAGATGGGTAGTCCACATAAATATAAGACGGATAGTCTAATAAATTGGGTTGGGCAGTCCATTACATGTTGCATGATTCTAAATGTTTATCTATAATGTTTTAACAATTGTGGATGTAGGAGCACAGTATATGGTTGATATGTTTTTGTTAAGGTACTAGTGAGGAGAAAACCCGTCTCTGCTTAGCGATGTTGTCTCACTAGATATCTATTTTTGAGTCAAGATGGTAGGTTATTATTCTCACCGTACTGTTTGTCTAACCCGAAATTTTTGTTTTTCACCTTAAAATCTCGAGTACTCATTTCAGCAGGTCGGGAGTAATGGATTTCAGGTTTTCAGTTAGACGAATAAGCTTCTGGGGATGTGTAGGAAGCAATCTAGCTATATTAGGAGTTCCTATTTATTCGCCAAGTTGTTTTTGGATGTAATGGCAAAGTTGTGTAATTTCCAAGTATTAGAGTTTGATCAGCCAAGGGAGCATTTTCATATGTCGCTCTAGGAGTATTTTGTAATAAATATATTTTCTCTGAACGTGGGATTATGTAATGAATATGAAATTTTATTTATAAAATGTAATGTCAATACTTGTTATTAAATTATGTTTGAAAATTTCATATTCATGTGCTTCTAATTTTTAATATGATTAACATAGCCGCATTTTATCACCTGAAATTAACACTATAGATGATTGTAGCATTCGTAGCGCTTAGTTTCAGGCCTCAAAATAGAGGATGTTACAAGTTTATTTTATATGTAATGCGTATGTTTTTGGCTTTGAGGGGTATAGACTCATCCTAGGGATGGATTGGTTAGCTTACTACGGGGATGTCTTAGATTGTGAGAGGAGGATCGTTTGGTTAAGAACTATAAGGGGTGAGATATTGATGTTCGTTGTTTACCCCAAACTTAGCTGAATTGAACTATATGTATTCTTTTAACCTGTCACAAAATGGACTCAAATCTGTACCCCTAGTTCAAGACTTTGCTGACGTTTTTGAAGAAGCCTCCGGTCTCCTGCCCTGTATGGAGATCGAGTTCAGGATTGATTCAGAGAATGACGCTAGACCTGTCGTGCTACCATTGAGGCATATTGCTCCCAAAGACAGACAAGAATTGGACAAGCATATTTCAGAGCTACGGCAGAAAGGATTTATATGCCAAAGTATTTCAGAATTGGGAGCACCGGTTGTTTTTGCCACTAAGACGGATGGCTTATTAGGGCTATGCATCGATTATCGAGTGTTGAGCAGGTTGATTAAAAATAATAGGTATCCCCTGCCTTAGATAGATGACTTGCTCGATCAGCTCGATAGTGCTAAAGTCTTTTCCTAATTGGACTTGGCCACCGGATTATATTAGTTAAGGGTAGCCAAAGGTAGCAAAGCAAAGACTGCTTTTCACACATTAGATGGACTGTTTGAATGGGAAGTGATGCCTTTTGGTTTAACTAATGCCCCCACGTACTTTGTGGATATAATGAGCAAAGTTTTTTGGAGATAGCTGAACACATTGTAGTAGTATTTGTGGATGATATTCTTATATTCTCCATGACGGAAAGTGAACATAAGAAACACCTAAGGGACGTATTAAAGACCTTGAGAAATCACCAACTAAAAGCCAAATCCTCTAAGTGTCGTTTCTGGCAATGGGAGGTGAAGTTTCTAGGTCACATTGTTTCCAAAAAGGGATTGTTTGTTGATCCTGCTAAGGTAGAAGCTATTCGAGATTGGAAGGTGCCGAGGAATGCTATAGAAGTTAGGAGGTTCCTTGGTTTGACTAGTTATTATTGAAAGTTCACGAGGACTTCACAAAGATACCGGTATCATTAACTCACCTAACCAAGAAGAATCTTGTCTTTGTATGGGATGAAAAATGTGCAAATTCTTTTGAGACATTGAAGTGGTTGCCAACTAGTGCACCCGTGCTGACGATTCCTGATGGATTAAAACCTTTCACTGTATACACCAATGCATGTGGTACAGGATTGGGAGCTGACATTATACAAGAAGGGAAGGTAGTAGTGTATGCTAGTAGTTATTTGAAGGATCGTGAGAAAAGGTATCCTACTTGTGACTTAGAATTAGTAGCTATTTTTTTTGCATTGAAGATGTGGAGGCACTATCTTCTAGGACGGAGGTTTAAGTTATTCACTGACCATAAATCCCTTAAATACCTCTTTTCCCAAACAGACTTAAATCTTGGCATAAGAGATGGATGGAGTTTATAGCATCATTTGACTTTGAGATTCATTGCACCCCTAGCAAAGTGAATGTCTTTGCCGATGCACTCAGTCGGAGGCATGCTCCTCTTAATGCTATATACGAGTGGCGGTAGTTGGATTTTCTCTCAAATTTTAATTTTCAGGCGCTAGCAGTACTCACTCAAGGATACCTGGTGGTTATGGAAGTAAGGCTAACCTTAATGGATCACATATGGCTAGGGCAGAAGGAGGATGCAATGTTTGTAGAAATTTTCAACAATCTTAATAGAGTTGAGCATTTTCCCCATGATGGTAGATATGCTTTGGACCAAAGGTGATGGCTGAGGAGAGATGGATGCCTATATGTCACAATGTTAGAGGATGTGTTGGAGGAAATTTAGCAGAATGTCACCACTCTAAGATGACTATCCACCTTGGAGGAGATAAAATGTACAGAAATATGAAAAGGATTTTCTATTGACTTGGAATGAAGAGAAGGGTAGCAGAGTATGTCTCTAGGTGTTTAACATGCTATAAGATTAAGGTGGAGTAAGGGAAACCCGAAGGACCATTATTTCCATTAGAGGTGTTGACTCGAAAGTGGAAGCAAATATCTATGGACTTTATAGATGGGTTGCCTAGAAGTCAAAGGGGGCAATGAAGCTATTTGGGTTATTGGGGATAGACTCACTAAGAGTGCTCACTTTATTCCTATTAAAAATAATAGGACTGTAGAATCTCTAGCACAAATTTATGTTGAGGAAGTGGTGCAACTTCATGGAGTTCCGTTCAGCATCGTTAGTGATAGGGACCCCTTGTTTAATATGGAATATTGGAGGAGTTCGCAATCTGCATTCGGGACGACTTTGAGTCTTCGCACCACTTATCACCCACAAATTGATTGCCAGATGGAAAGGGTTAACAGAATTTTAGAAGACTTATTGAGACCTTGCATCATGGATTTAGGAGGACCTTGGGAACAGCACTTGCCCTTACTAGAGTTCGCATATAAAATAGTTACCAAGCAACGATTTGCATGGCACCCTTTGAAGCCTTATATGGGTCATGGAAGTTACCAAATGTTGGTGGGAAACTACTGACAAAATCACATTTGGACTATATTTAATCCGTGAGACCTCGAAAAAGGTAGAATTGATTAGACGGAAAATGAAGGCTGCGTAGGACCGTCGGAAGTCCTACGTTGACAGGCGAAGAAAGGAATTGAAGTTTTCAGTTGGGGACATGGTATTCGTCAAGGTTTCCTTCTTAGAAAAGTTATGAGGTTTGGTACATCTGGGAAGTTGGTGCCTAGGTTCGTTGGGCCTTTCCGAGTATAGAGACAGTAGGGAAACTTGCTTATCGAGTGGAGCTTCCAGCCAAGCTAGCCAAAGTCCATGACGTCTTCCATGTTTTACACTTGAGGAAATGTCTACATGACACTACCACTGTGGTAGAGCCTGATCAGTTAGCAGATGTTGAGAGGGAGCCAATCGCCACCCAAGTCACAACATGCATAGTGGAACATGGTATTAAGAAACTTTGTAATAAGGAAATTAGGTCGGCCCGAGTTTAATGGGGAGATAACCCAGTAGAAAGCACATGGGAAACCGAAGAAAAGATGGAGACTTCTCATCCCGAGCTTTTCTCTAGTAACTTTTCTCTTCAAATTTAGTAATTGGTTGCTAGATTAAATGGTAGGAGATGGTTACCACACTTTATATTTTTATTTTATTTTCGCACTCATATAGAATTTTATGTATAATTATTTTGTGCCTGTATGTCACGTCCTTGCATCCACGTTAGAATTGAGCTCAAAAATAATATGTTGAATACATAATCACACTGCATTCTTGGTTAAGTAGATGGTTGTATATATAACTTGGTTGCATAATATGGCTGTTGAATGTGTATTACACTATTTACCCTTAGGGGTTTTGGGGGCGAAATCCATTTTAAGGGGTGGGGGAGAATGTAACACCCCCTAAAATTTAATAAGAAATTAAATTATTAAAATAAGGATAAAAATGGAATTTTTATAAATATCAAAATTTGGTCACGGAAGTTACACCATTGCGTTTGTGGTGATTTTTTGATCAATTTTCATATATAAATTTTTGTAATCGGCGTTCAAACAAAAAATTTATGGACATTTGAAGTTTTCGATTTTAAAATAATTCAAACGAATTTAAAATTTAAATATGGAAGAAATTCAAAAGTTAGGAATTTGAATTTGACAGTGCCTCGAGTTGGAAGTAACGTTAAGAATAACCTTAACAGTAATTAAGGAGTTAAGTAATTAGGGTAATAAATAACAAAAAAAGGGAAGGAGATAAATCAACCAAAACCTACCGGACCGGTCGACCGCCTTTGTTGGGCCGGTTGACCGCTAGGGAGGCAACGGTCAATCGGTAGCTGCTTTCAGGCAGTGAAAGCCCTAGGCCAGAACGACGTAGTTTTGTTTATTTTAAATCCAATGGCTCTCATTCCTTCCTACCTTTATAAATAGACCCCTATATACCCACTTTTCTCCATAAAATTCTGAAAGCAGCAGCGAAGCTCTGTCAAACTCTTCCCCTTTAGGTTTACAAAAACAGTAAGATTTTAGGTAAGGAATTTTGATCTCTAATTTAATTAAATTGAATTCCCAATCCTTCTCCACTGTAGTTTCTGATTTTAAATCTAATTTGTATACAATCCATTTGTTACATATTCAAAAAAGGGAAAATCTAACAGAGAATTAGAAGCAGCACTATAAATTAGATCTAATCTAAAAACAAGAAATTTTCTATGAGTGGGATTTCAAATTTTCGAATTTTAGTAGTTGTATTGTCTTTATTTTTATTTGATATATACCTTGGGAAGTTCTGTAAATGCAAACCCTAAACAATAAAACTCCAAAATTTCCCTATGTAAAATATCAATCTTTGAATATTTAGTAAATTCTTGAATTTAGTATCTGGCATGGGACAGTTAGTTAAATTCTTGTGATTGCCGGAGTGGCAGTAATTAACACTTTAGAGTAGTATTATCTTAGGGTGTTCAGATTTCAGACTGATAGATCCCCGAGAGAAGATAACTCGTTTTTCATCGATTTGATAATCGATACATTTTTAGAATTGGGTAGGCAGACCTATTTCTTTGGGTTACATCTATTCTGGTATAACATAGCTGTCCTTTTTGTTGTTTAGACAGATGTTATATTGTAGACCTATCGGTTTATTTCATAGCTTGAATTGGTAAATAATTTCATATTTGAAATGATATCTGAGCATTGTAGACTCTAAAAGTTGAATTTTGATGAGTTTATTCGTTGAATAGTTTGAATTGGATTTCAATTGAATTGGTGATTTTATATGAAATAAAGAATTTTAATAAACGATTGATTGGAATTGTAATTGTTTAATATCAATATATTAGAAGTGAATTAGTTGTTTGGAATTAGGTAATTTATGGCCTATTCAACTTATTCTCTTTTAACTTCGCTTGTAGTGTTAAAGGATTCTACAAGCCAATAAAGTGGAAATGGTGTGTAAAGTATGAATTCGATTATTCGTAGTTTGCATTGCCAGTTTCCATAACTTAAATAAATATGAATTCCTTTCTCACTCCAAGGTTGTATGTGTAAAGGTTGGATGGAACATAAATGTCCTAATTTGTGAGATCTATTTCTCTAAAATAGAAAGTGATTCTAGTATATTAATAAGCGAGAAGTTTGTCAATATTCCATTATAATACAAGTCTAGTTTTATTGGCGATGGATAATAGCTGTTCTTGTATGGAATATAGAGATTTGCATGAGATTGATTTTTCAAATTATTTTGTAAGCGAATTATTGAACGTAGTGATTAGAAATAATTATCAAATTACTGAAACGTAATTATTAGATCTTAAATCTCACATGTAGATATGTATGATATTAACGTATTGATTATTAAAGTTGATAACGTATTAATTATAGCGCAATGAGCATAATGATTAATATTAATATAATAGTTAAATAGTAGTAATTTTATAGGAAGGTAGTTATGGAGTTTTATCCCTAATTAAAGGCGTGATATGGGATTACCTTATGTATCCTAAATTATTATTTGTATAGGATAACATATATACAATTGGTATATATATGAAGTATGACTAAGTTATAGGGATGCGGGGTCAGCCTAAAGTTACATAAAAGTCTTCCCACTTAAATTTGGCTACTAGCAGTGTAACTTTGGAGACTGATATGAGACATCGTCTATAATAAATAACCCTAGTGGATGTGAGGTTATTCCCAATTCTGCAAGGTAAACCTGCCTAATCAATCTAGCTACCAGTACCTTCGAATAGTCAGATTAATCTGAGATGTCACGGTTTAGGTTATAGGTTATAAGCACGCTATTGATACGATAAGAGAAATCTTTAGAGGGGTCTGCTTCGGGTTTAGAGGTATTAAGTGGATATTGTATGGTATGCCTCTTTACTATAGGAGAGGGATAAAGTGACCTGATGGGATTTTCTACGATGTCAGTTAGTAAGAACCATGTATGGTCCCTGTGACGACCCGGATTTTCGGACCAGTTAAAATTTCCAAAAATCCGTCCGTTCTAAAACTACTAATGGAAACTACCAACTTAATACATAATATTTGATGAATATTCAACACTATTAAATGTATAGGATACAATTTCAGTTATACAACTTATCAGAGTAATTTATTTATTTATTGATCCTACAAAGTGTGCTTTAATACATACAAAATACAATGACTATAAATTTGCCACTGCACAACTCTGATGAGAGAGACAACACTATCCTTACCTGAGAACTCAATAAACAATGTAAATGCGGAATAAAATAGTAAGCAGGAAAGATATAATAACACAAGATAAACATGAAAGTGTTATATTATTTTAGGGGCTGATCACTACCACTTGTGACTGCCTACGTACCCCTATCTAATTGGGTACCCAATTAGATACAGGATCAAGCCAACGTAGTTCTCCTACCGCAAATAGGGCTCATGGAGCCTATGATGCAACAAACAATATGCAATTCCCAAAACTACCTACTTAGGCTTAATCTTAAATTTTAGATTTTCAAATTTAATTACCTTTACGGAAATTATCTCTTTGGACTTTATTCTCGAATTCTTATTTCAAAATTTTTGAAATATATATCTTTAATATTCAAATTATACTTTACTTCGGGATCTTAAATTAAATCACTTTTGAAAAGTTTATTTGGAAATCCCAAATACTGTAATAAAAACATATCAAACCATATGCAACTAGATCGGGAGGTTTCTCCTAATAACAAGGCAACTGGGTCCCAGCCTTCATATAATCGATAAATAAGCACATCTCTCTATTCCAAGAGCGGACTGTACCAAAAACACATGCCCACTTTTTAGTTACGGGTTACCCGAATCATTGGTAACATAACAAATCATTTTATATCCCGAAGCGATAAATCATTTCACACTAATATTCACAAGTACTTTCAAATCTATAATAATTTTCATTTCCCAAATCTGTTCAAAAATCATCTTAAAACCATCGGGTTTAGTTCTCGAAATTCTTTCCATTTTATAAAACATTTTTATAAAACCATTCTTATATAAATCACTTTTATATAATATAACTTCAAAATATTCATTATCAAACATTTCTATTTCTTTTAAAGGGAAAACATTTCATAACATTTCCATTTGAAAACCAATTTTCAAAACAATTCATTAATTTGAAGTGAACCAAATATTACCGATAAACACCTTATAGTCAAATTGTGAAATAAATCACAAGTTGTTAGCCTACAATTATTTTCTACCCAGCTCATGCATATGGATAATTAATTGCTCATAAACTAGTCGAGCAAAGTCAAAAATCAATAAATAATAATCAATGCTCATAAACTGGTCGAGCGAAATCCAAACAACCAAACAATCAATTAAAAAAATCAACACAACAATAAATGATAAATCAACGCTTCATTCTATCAAATATTTATAACACTTTATTTTAACTTGGGTTAAAACGGTTTGATATTTATTTTGGAGCATCCGGGCTTTCCTTTCGATCTGTTCCACCCCTCGCCTAAGAAAAGAAAACATAGGCCAGGTAAGTTCAGGGCACTGGTTGCTCCATCCCTAACTTAGTTAAACACCTTGTTTTATCTTCCCAGATCTCACAGGCGGGACAAATGTACTAGTCGTTTCCGCATATTCAGTTATTAGCTTTATTTTGAAATTGATTATAAGATTCCAAATTATCTTTCAAAATGATTAATTTTCCTTTTAAAAACATACACAATTGATTCTGGGAAAAATCGTTACATTTAAACTTATTTTCAAAAAGTGATAACATTCGCAGCATAAAAGTGCTATATAAGCTTATTTGTTTAAATCAACTTTTAAACATTCGATAATTCATATTTTCCAATCCAAATCTCTTTTAAATCATTTAAATAGATTTATCAAATTTATTTCATATTTTTCCAATATTAAAAACGTTCATTTAAACAGATTTCCTATTATGGTCACTAAACTGCACTAGCGCGATTTTTCTAGAAAATTGATTTGGACTTAATTCAAAATCTACACAACAAAATTTTGATTTTCTTTCTTCATTTAGAAGATATGGATATAATAGTCCGGCAAATTCTTATCTCGAAGAATTCCGAGCTATATACCACTTTGTACACTCATTTAACTTTTATGGCGCGAAATCACGAACTACCGTTACGCGATGCGCCTAGTTTTGGCTTGTTTTTCAATTTCTTTTCAAACTTCTTGGAAACACTTTCAAATGTTTATAAAACATTTCTAAATCATTTTAAACTCATTTTAAACAATATTTTTATATTTCAAACTCATATTCCATTTCATTTCACTTTATAATATTATATTATTATAATATCATTTCTAACCTTTTTAGATTATTTTGAAATCGTTAAGAGGCTAAATAATTTCTATACACACATTTCTATGGATTTAATTTCCATTAAATTAACTATGGTTAATTACTAACCATTTCTCTTATCATTTATCAAACCAAGTTATCATCCATATCACAAACATATAATCAACCAACTTATTATCCATTAAATCATCCAACATATGACAAACTTTTCAAATAATTAACTTGAAATATCTTTTAAGAATAAGTAACTTAAAATATGAGTACTCACCTTTAACCAAACCGATTAACTTTCTACCAACATTCTTACTAACAACACTTCACTAACTACTTCAACTAATCAACTTCTACTCCATTTCTTTTGCTTTATGCTATCGACCTCTTCTTCCAAACTCCCGAAAATCCGGCAGAGCTTCCGCAGCACCTTCAATTTGCTCCAAGCTCCTTGGAATGAAATCGGCGGCACTTCCTTTTCTTTTTCTTGCTCTGGAGCTTCACAAACTTGCTCCTCCTTCTTGATAGTTCGGCCTCACCCTATTCCATCCCTTCCTCCATCATTTCTTCACTTCTTAGATGCTAAACCATGTTTTAATTGTATTCTAAGGTCTTTGGCAAAGTTTGGTGGTGTTTTGACTTTGTTTGATATGGTTTTGAAAAAGTTAGTAAGGAAATGGAAGAGAAGAAGCCATTAGAAAAGCTTTTAGAAAGCTTGAGAAAGGAAGAAAAAGAAAATGTAGAAATGTGTAAAACAAAGTGGAAGAATGGTGATCTTATTTATAGAAAAGTTTTGGATTAAAATAATATTTTGTAAAAAGACCAAAATACCCTTACTTACTTAAAAAGTAATCTTATTTTTTTCAACACTTAACATCACATTTCAAATCATTACTTTATGTTATTTTCACTTAGATATTAAGTAAAAAAAGTAATAATTATGTTTCTTTGATTTGATGTTTTACTTTTTGACTTTTGTACTTTTTTGTCTATTTATGCTTACTTTTTGTTAATTATATTCTAGAATTTTCTAAGTATGTTTAGCAAAAGTAAACTGGATTAGTGAATTAATTAATGCTTACACTATTTGAATATATGTTCCTATATAACAAAATAAAGGTGCGACGACATTGCGACAACTTTTAATCGACAAAACGTTGATTTTCGACAAAATGTTTTACGGTCGCATTTTGACGTTTTGGTTAAACCATTTGTTTATGTAAACCAAATTTAAAATAAATTTGTATAATGTTATTTAAAAATATAAACACTCATAAATTAATTAAAATAATTTAGTTAACCATTGAAACTTACTTTTCTAAAATCAACATTTTGTCACGTTTGTCGATATGGGAAAACGTTACTATTTTTGTATATACTTCTCTTCCCAAACCTATCTAATTTTGTTTAAATCATATAACCTTACTTAATTCATATTTAAAATCACTTTAAATAGTATATTTCAAATTGGTCAAATTCTGGGTCATTACAGTCCCGCTATCGGTTAGGTATTAAATGATGGGAACTTGCCTATTTTATAAGTATTAAATGTTCAGAATCTGCCTAATTCCAAATAAAAGGTATTAAATGGTTCAAGTGCTTTCTCTTGCATCATAAACGATAATTGCATTAGAATTGTGATGTTATACTAGAAGTGCCTTTGGCCTTACGGTGGAAGTTACTCTTATGTTATGATTTTAATATGTAAGACATATTACTTATCCGGATAATATTGCCCATTTACTATTATGGTAAAACTAGAGATTTTTTCATTAGACTTTGTTGTTCTGACTCCTAAACAAGTTAGGGGAGACAGAGTTGATTGAAGATGCGAAGGTGGGATGAAGATTGTGGCAATAATTTACCATTTATCGTTTTTATGCTATTTTCATGTACCCGGATTTCAGACTACTTTGCTATTATTGTTGTTGTCGTTTGAGACTTTGTGTACTGTAAAGGTTATGATGGCATGCTATAAGACTTCATGATAATACTATTGTGTTATGAAATGATTTCTCTTTATGCAATGGGTTCATGTTTTAACATCATATTTTATCCATTCCGCTATTAGAATCAAAAATTATAGGTAGATAGCTCTGTGTACTGTGTATTATTTAAATTTCATCAACCAACAGCCAGTCTTGGAATGGTTCTAAGTTCCGATGGTCCTTTTCTAGGTCAGGATTTAAGTCTGTTTCAAAGCAGGTTGTTACAGCATAGAGGTGGGGTTTCACCCTATCATCACCACTAGGCTACTGGAAAAGATTCCCTCTCACTACGCCTAGAGAGGAAGAACCCAAAATGCGGACCCATCGGAATGTCTCATCGTTTGCATTTGGTTCCACCTCTCGACCATAGTGTTAGCCTCTTATTGCATGCTCTGGGTTTTCGTTTTTAATTATATCATGTTCGTTAGGAATCGTGCATACTAGGACCTCCCATTATGATGGACCCACTCCATCAGGCATCCACGCCATCTGCACGCCCACCATTGTAACCTCCTGTGAGTGCCGTTTGCGGAAATACATCACCTCTAGTTGATTACTATTCTAAATTGGGTAAAAAATATTTACCCAACATCAAAATGACCTAGCATCTGCTTTTAGAGGACTAGCTTCACTACAATTCCTAACATGCATCTAATTGCCCTTAAATAGGCCCACAATAATTCACATTTTATATATTTTTATTTTTATATTTGGGCCTTAGGTCGAGGTTCAATTCTGTAGGTTTCAGTATGAAGGTTGACCTCTTATACCCAACAGTCGACCGCTACTGGTCGACTGCTAGGATTTCCAAGTCGACCGTTGACGACTAAAAATTAGGGTATGTTTTTGTTTTGATTGTCGATTGTTTATCTACTTAATTTAGGTTGTTAACGGTATATAATTAACCCGAATTATAGTCTATGCATTAATTTGCAATTAAGTTTAGGGTTTGTTGATTTAGGATTCCTAATTTCAAAAGAGAAGGGGTATATACATCATTCTCCAATTAACAGTTTACTGAAAATTTAAAGCTAAGGTTTTAGATCCAAATCAAGGGTTTAACATTTAATTTTGGATTTAGCATATTCAATTTAGGGTTTTCTAACATCATAACCAGTTAAATAGTTTAAACTAACTACAATAATCAGTTTATCAAAATTGTGTCCACTCACCTCAAGCCTAAGCTCTTCCTAATACTTGCGCTTGAGAATCGTCCCCCAAATCAATAGCTTCGCCTTGATCTGCCTTGATTTAGTTGCTTATAGTCTTCTAGGTAGAATTGATTTGAATTTTATAAATTTTTAAGGTTTAGGTTTAGGGAAAATTTTGATAGAGTTTAGTTGTAGTAAACTTTTAATTAAGAATTAGGGTTTCATTATTATGGTATTTATAGGTGTAGGGTTTAATTTGGGCCATTGGATTAGCTTAGGAAATATTTATAGAGAATCTGGTCCCCTTATCATAGCCTTCAGTTGCAAGCAAACAATCTAGTTCATTCATCTTGTCTCTGTAAAATCGATAACACGCGATTTTACTCATGTTCGGGTCAATCGCCCCGTGCCTAGGTCGACCGCTACCGGTCGACCTTGAACCATTACTGGTCAACCGGTGGCCTATAAACTTTTAATCGATTATAATGCCCGTAACTTCTCCATACTAACTTGGATTTCGAAGTGTTATATATGAAAATCGTCCGGAAAATTGCTACGAATATAATGGAGCAAGTTTCGTAGCCAAATTTGGATGTCTGTGAAAATTTGCCTTTTAGCCCTCCTAATTTTCTTTTTAAATTTCCTTCTAAATTTTTGTTAAATTTCCAAGGGGTTACATTCTTCCCACCAAAAAAGAATTTCATCCCTAAGATCTCAACGGTTAGAAAAATGTAACTCATACACATCAATCCATAGCTACAATCATCTATGAATCCATCATCCACGAGCAATCTATCGTTAGAAATTTCTACTGCATTATATGTTTGTATATGTATATGCAACATGAAATGCACGTGAATCTATACTAATGCAAAAATAGGTGATCTACTGATCAGTCGACCACCTGTCATGCAAATGCTCATGCCATGCATCCAAATATATGCAATATCCAAAGTAAATATTTATTTGCAATTCTATATGTATGCGCAATCATATAATCCATATGCAACATCCATATGCATAACATCCTCTAGCATAGTAATGATCAAGAAATATCATGCAACTAGATATAAGTGTGTGTTTACCTAGAGGATATTCTATCTTATCGTGTAAAAGAGTACAATGCGAACAATACATCCATATGCATCCATTAGCATCCATCATTCATAAGATGTCCTACCGACATGTTTACAACCATTTCTACCATCCAATGGTCCCTACCTAAAGAGTATAACACCCGAGTTCTGCATATAAGTAATTTGTACTTATAAGAATTAAATTTGAAACGTACCAGAAAAGAGTTGTGGGTGGTAGCATGAATTTTTATCCTCAGGCTCCCATATACTCTCCGCTGGGTCGTCTCCCCATTGGACTATTACAAGTCTGATCCCCTTGTTACATAGTCACTTTGTACCATGTACTATAATATGATTGGGTGCATGGCGAATAAGACTCCCGCTCTATCTCAACCTCCTCCAACTTACTCGGCTTGACCACGGTAGCTATATCATGTAAGTACTTTTGCATGTGCGATACAAAAAAACCATCATGTACACCTACTAATTCTCTGGAAGCTCTACTCTATATGCGAATTTCCCTACTTTAGCCACTATTGGGAAAGGCCCTACAAATCTCGATTCTAGCTTCTCCGAATTACCAAATCTCGTTACATGCCTAAGGGGTGAAACCTTTGCAAATACCATGTCTTTCACTACGAACTCTACCTCCATACGTATCATGACAACATAAGATTTCTACCTATCCTAAGTGGTCCTCATTCTTCTACGGATCAAATCCACCTTCTCCGATGTCTCCCTCACCATATCCGGCCCAAGAATAATTCCATCTGTCATATCCCACCAATATGACAATGCTTTGCAGGGTCTATCATACAATGCCTCAAAAGGTGCCATCCTAATGCTAGCCTGATAACTGTTGTCGTAGGAAAACTCCACCAATGGTACGTGATCCTCCCAAGGACCTCCTAAGTCTATAATGCACATCTGTAGCAAGTTCTCCAAAACCTAATTCAATCTCTCTGTCTGTCCATCTACGAATGATATAAAGTACTCAAGCTCAACTCGATTCCCAAAGCCTCTTGTAGACTCCTTCAGAATTCACTAGTGAAGAGCGGATCTCGGTTGCTAACAACGCTAATATGAACTCTATGTAACCTAAAGATCTCTCTCACGTATAGAGCCTCTAACGATGTCGTCATCCTAGTACTCCTCACTAGTATGAAATGAGTGCACTTAGTCAACCGATCAACTATGACCCAAATGCTATCATTCCCTCTCATACTCCTAGGTAGACCATCTACAAAGTGCATGGAAATACTCCCCCACTTCCACTGAGGAATACCCAATGGATGCAACAATTATCCCAGCTTCTTCTGCTCCACCTTTACCATATGTCAAGTCATACACTTAGCCACATACTCTGCTACTTGCTTCTTCATATCGGGTCAATAGAAGACTCACTTCATGTCATGATACATCTTGTCACCACAGGGATGAATGGTCAACCTAGAAAGGTAAGACTCTGAAAAACACCACGTCTTTCAAATCCATACCGCAGGAAACACAAAGTCTATCATCTCTGTAACCATCCTCTCAAGTCAATGGCATACCGCCTCAAATGACTCGATGATTCACCTTTACCACTCCTTTCAATAATAATACTAGCTTCTTATCCTCATTCTTCCTAGATCCAATATGCTTCATCAATGTAGTCTGAACATCTAAAGTTGTTAGTAATCATGGGGAAATATCTGATGATTGTCGAAAATCAAAGGTAGAAATATACTCCAAATGTCTTCACTCTAAGAACAAGGAACTCAGCACTGCACATTGTCTACTCAAAGCATCTGCACTACATTATCATGCCCGAGATATCAAAGTCATACCATGTTAAAAACTCCACCTACCTCTGCTGCCTCAAATTCAAGTCTTTTTGGTAGAATAAATACTTTAAGGACTTGTAATCCATAAATAGCTCAAACCGCTCCCCTAATAGATAATGCCTCCATGGCTTGAGTGCAAAGACAATGGTTGCGAACTCAAGATCATGCATAGGGTAGTTCCTCCTGGGGATCTTCAGCTGCCCACTCGCATAACTCACCACCATTCCTTCTTGTATCAATACTGTGCCTAACTCCGTACCACAAGCGTCGGTATAAACTGTAAAAGGCTTTGTCCCATCTTGTAACACCAGAACCAATGCACTAGTCAATACTTCCTTCAACTTGCTAAAAGTATCTTCATGATTTTCATCCCATGAGAAAACTAGATTCTTCTTGGTAAAATGGGTCGGTGGGGCAGAGATCTTCGCGAAGTCCTTAATGAACTTGCAATAGTAGCCCGCCAAACCAAGGAAATTTCTCACCTCCGTGTCATTCTTTGGAACATGCCAATCTCGAACTAGTGCCACTATATAGAGTCAACTATTGTGCCACTTTCTGAGACGATATGTCAAAAAAGCGTACCACCTCTCTCTAAAAGTGGAACTTCAAAAACTTTGCCTTAAGCTTAAGCACACGGAGTGTAATGCAGACTTCTCTTAAATGTCACTCGTGCTCCTCCTCACTCCTCGGGTATACAAAAATATCATCCACAAATACCATGATGAATTTGTTAAGAAAGCCCCTAAATACTCATCCCATTAGATCAGCAAAGTAAGCAGGTGCATTGGTCAGTCCAAAGGGCATGACTAACCACTCATACATTCCGTTAGGTATACAAAAGGTCATCTTTTGGATACTGTCCTCGGCTACACGCAACTGATGGAATTCGGTAGCTAAGTCAAGCTATGAGAATACTATAGCTCCAATCATTTGATCAAGGAGATCGTCTATGCAAGGTGGTGGATAACTATAATACACGTAGAGTCTTAATGAACCATCTGCCTTAGTGGCAAAGAAGATTGATGCTCCCTACTTAGAAATGCTCCTCCTGGTAAAACCCTTCTACAATAACTCATTAACTTGCTTGCTTAACTCGTATCTTTCCTCTGGAGCCATATGCCTTAGTGGTAAGGCAACGGGTCTGGCATTCTCAACAAGATAGATCCTAAACTCGATCTCTCTCTAAGGTAGGAGATCAGTAAGCTCAGCAAAAACATCTGGAAAATCTCTAACTATAGGCACTGCACTAAGCTCATTATGTGAAAGGTTCGATAAATATAAGTATCTCAACATAACATATCCTCGGGGATCACACTAAACCTCCAAGCTATGTCTGTTACACGTACTCAATCTAACGACCTTCGCATCATAGTCTAAAATATCCCCATACATAGTCATCTAATCCACACCTAATATCAACCCAAACACAAAGAATCCCAATACAAAGGCATCACAATCAAACTTGACCCCTAAGACAAACAACTTTAAACCCCTAAATAACAAAGACAAATAGGCCGATCCTCCTATGGGGTTTGACACAACTATAGGGTCCATGACAATACTAGTGTGTAAGTGTAAGTCATTAACAAGTTTACTAAAAATGAAAGAATGTGAAGCCCTAGTATCAAATAAAGTGCGAATGGATAAACCAAAAAGAGACAACACACCTTTGATAACCACTTTCTTACCCTTGTCTGCTACTGGCTATGCACTCGAGCTAAGGACTGTCTCTAGTGCAAAAGCTGGAACCACCTGAATAGAAGTCTGAGGAGAAGCTCTCGGTGGTGCTGTGCAAGTTTGCTTCAGATGTCCAAACTGATCACAGTTATAGCACTTAACCTTCAAAAGATCTATTCTACACTCCGTCATAAAATGTCCCTTCCTGCCACACTTTCTACAATGCATATCCTTCTTCTATATCTTTCCCTTAGGTCCACCACCACCTTTTTTCTAGTTCTGATGTGCTTTCCCTCCAGCCTTCGTAGGTTCCTCTCCCTTGGCTTCACCATTGGAGATGGTGTTTAACAAAGCCATCTCCACTAGACCCTCATACGTAGCGCCCATAGGAATATGACTCAGAGCTAAGTCTTGAAGAGGTTAGCTCAGCTAGAAAATTTGAGAGCCTTCTTATGTAGTGTGTCAATCAGTCTCATATCGAAACTTGTTAACTCATTGAATTGGTTGACATACTCCTTAACAGGCAAATTTTCGTGCTTCAAGTTAATGAACTTCTCTAATTGCACACCTTCCTCTGCCCTAGAAAAACTTTACCTCAACTCGACTACGGAACTCATCCCAAGTAATCTTCTCTCCGTTGATCTCATCCTCGACTATCTCCCACTAGCTCAAAGCCTTACTTTGTAACTACCAAGTAGTCGTCTACATCCTTGCCTCATCAGTCAAACAAATCAAACCAAAGATCCTATCACAAATGCGGATCTATGACCTCGAATCCACATATGACTTTATCCCCATGTATAGCTTTCCTCCAAGATTTGAGAGATCTTTGCATAACTTAGCAAAGTCTGTAGCAGTAGGTGGACGGGTAGGAGCCGCATCTTCGCTCCCTCCATGGGTCCTCTAGTGGGATTAAGCTCGGCATGTCACCTTACATGAAGATATCGGCGGAACCAAATCAGATTGTCCATGCCTGGAATCTCAGCTGCGTTGCCTGAGCCTGAACCTACGGGATCACCCATCTTCTATTTGTGAATTTTTAAGAATTCTATTAGAAACTTTTCACATATATTATAGGCATGAATAAGATAGACAATATAAGCACGAATCAAAGATAGCATAGGAACGAAGAAGAGAAATTACGGTTTGTATAGAAAATTTTGGAAAAGCTCTTTGAAAAATCTTCACTTTATACATATATTCTTCAAAAATCTGTCTTGAAAAACAGTGGAAAACATTTTTGGAAATCTTTTAAAATTCCATTTTTTCAAAAACTTTTCAAATATGCTCTCTCATTATGGTCCTAATCCCTAAGGAATCTTGAACCTAGGCATGGATACCAATTGAGATGGCTCATACCTTTTGACATGTCGATCCAAAGCTCAGTATGGCTTTCAGCCTCGGGTTGTGCCAAGAAATGCGGATTGTCGAGGTTTTTCACATATCACAACACTGAGACTAATACAAGCAAATATAATCTAAGATATACTATACATTTAGAACTCACAACTGAAAGAACAAAATATATAACGTAGAAAAATATTCATCTTAGAAAATATCCAAATCATAGTCTTAGAAAATCAGTACATGATCCAATACAGTGTACATAGAAAATATCACTCCAAGTCCGACAAAAGAGATAAACTGCATTGGTAAGATAGCTAAATACATGGAAAGCTGCAATCTCTAAAGATAAGCTCGACTCTCTAAGTATGAAGAATTGGTCAGTCACCTACTGCCCTATCCATTTATGGTAGGGAAAAAGATGGAAAAAGAATGGTTCAGACATAAAGTCTAGCGAATGTGTACAAGTTTAGTATAATGATCATATGTAGTTACTTTAAGACTACTCTAAAAGATATTGGGTATGGTATAAGTGTCCGTGAATTCCTAAGGTCTGTTACTTAGGAGTTCTCGTCTAGTACATTCCTACACTACAATTTGTGTAGGCTAATTTAATGTATTGAACTAACGATCGAATTTCATATCTAACGAACAGCCACTGCTCATAGAACTACTAAATGTGGAAAACACCTTCCTCTTGGCTACTAACAATGGAAAACATCGCCATTAGGCTACTATGGAAATAAATTCCCACTACTATTACCGCCACTAGGCTACTGGGAACGATTCCCCCTAACTATGCCTAGAGAGGAAGAACTGGAAATGCCAACCCGTTGGAATGTCTCATCGTTTGTATTCACTTTCACCTCTCAATCATAGTGTTGGCCTCTTATTGTACGCTCTGGGTCCTCCTTTCTAATTATATCACGTGCTTTAGAAATCATGCAAAATATGACCTACCGTCGCGCCGGACCCATTCCATCAGGTATATGTACCGTCTGCACGTCCACCATTGGAGCCTCATATGAGTGACATTTGCGAAAATACATTGCCTCTAGTAGAGTAATATTCTAAATTGGGTAAATAATATTTACCAACACCACTATGACCTAGCGTTCGCTCTTAGGGAACTAGCTTCCCTACAAGTCCTAACATGCATCCAATTGTACTTAAATAGGCCCACAACAATTCACGTTTTAAATATTTTTATTTATATATTTGAGCCTTAGGCCGATGTTCAGTTCTGCAATTTTCAATACGAATGGTCAACCTCTTATACCCAACTATCGATTGCTATCGGTCGACCGCAAGGATTTCCAAGTCGATCGGTCACAACTAAAAGTTAGGTTCCATTTCAGTTTCGATTGATTATTTATCTACTTAATTTAAGTCGTTAACGGTATTTAATTAACCCTAATTATAGTCTAAGCATCAATTTGCAATTAATTTTAGGGTTTGTTGATTTAGGGTTCCAACTTCAAGAGAGAAAGGGTATATACATCAATCTCCAATTAACAGTTTACTGACAATTGAAAGCTAAGGTTTTAGATCAAACCAAGGATTTAGCATATTAATTTTGGATTTAGTACGGTTTTCTAATATTCTAATCAATTAAAATAGTTTAAACTAACTATAATAATCAACTTATCAAAATTATTCCCACTCACCTCAAACCTAAGCTCATCCTAATACTTGCGCTTGATAATCGTCCCCCTAAATCGATAGCTCTGCCTTAATCCACCTTGATTTAGTTGCTTCTAGTCTTCTAGGTTGAATTGATTTGCTTTTTAGAAATTTTTAGGGTTTAGGTTTATGGAAAATTTTGGCGGGGTTTAGTTACAGTAAACTTTTAATTGAGAATTACGGTTTCATTAGTATGGTATTTATAGGAGTAGGATTTAATTTAGGCCATTGGAATAGCTTAGGAAATATTTTTAGAGAATCCGGTCCCGCTCATCATAGCCTTCAGTTGGAATCAAACAATCTGGTTAGTTTATCTCGTGTCTATAAAATTGACAACATGCGATTTTACTCGCGTTCGGGTTGACTACCCCAGCTTGGGTCGACCGCTGTCGGTCGACCTTGAAATCTTACTGGTCGACTAGTGGCTAATAAATATTAAATTTTTTGATTTTAAATTTTTAATTCAACCTAGTGCTCATAATTTCTCTATACTACCTTGAATTTTGAAGTGTTAAATATGAAAAACATTCAAAAAATCGCTTCGAACATAATGGAGCAAGTTTCATAGCCAAATTTGGACATCTATGAAAATTTTCATTGAAGTCCTTGTTTTATTTCTATTTAATTTTCTTATTAAATTCCCATCTAAATTTCTATTAAATTTCAGGATGTTACAAGAGTTCTCTAACAACAGCTATCAAAGCGGTATTGAGATGGGACCATTTAAGGCATTGTATGGAAGGCTATATAAGTCGCCTGCATGTTGGTTGGACACAAGGGATAGGATTATTTTGGGATCAGATGTGGTGAAGGATGCTACTAAGAAGGTAGAACTAGTCCAATCTTGAATGAGGGCAGCGCGGTCTAGACAGAAGAGTTATGCTGACACGAGGATAAAAGAACTAGAGTTCGCAATAGGCGTTCAAGTGTTCGTGAAGGTTTCTTCGATAAAGGGTGCAATGCGCTTTGGAAAAGTTGGGAAGTTAGCACCCATATTTGTAAGACCGTTTCTGATCATAGAGAGGATTGGTAAGGTAGCGTATAAGGTGGATCTGCCTAGTGTTTTTGTAGGGATTCATAATAGGTTTCACGTATCATGTTTGCAGGAATGCATTAGGGATCCAAAAGTAGTAGTTAATCAAAGCATAGTGGAAGACCTAGTCATAATTCCAGATATGACCTATGTGCGTGGACCGGTTCGAATAGTGGATCGGGATGAGAGGCAACTTCAGAACAAGATAATGAAGCTTGTATGTGTCCAACAGAGCACGGATCAAGAGGACTACACATAGGAAAATGAGGATAAGGTTAAAGAGACCTATCTAGAGTTATTTGTTTCAGATTAGTGCATGAGCTGTATATTGACTTGTACTATTGTGGACCATATGTTTGTATGAATATTATGGTTGTTTATCGTATTAGTAGATAGAACTAGTACATTTTATATGCATGGATTGGGAATTCAAGGGTATGCTTAGGGTAAGCATGGAATAAAGGACAAATCACTGAACCTTAATTGAATTTTGGGGGTGAAACTTCTTTAAGGAGGGAAGACTGTAATGACCCTAAATGTAAATTAACCAGATAAATAGATTAAATGAGTGAGGCTTCACACATAAGAGAAGTAAGGGGAAATGAATTAACAGAAAAGGGGTATGAGGGCCCAAGCCCAAATTATTATGAGACAATAAACATTACTCTTTTTTATCCATTCATTTTATCCTACCTAAAATAATATGAAAAGCTAAGGAAGAACATTAATGGGGGTAGCTTAGAAAAGGAAAATACAAAGAAGATAAAGAAAATGCAAGCTAAAAGGGAATTAAGAATACTAAAGTTGGACATCTTAAAGATTTAGGGGAGTAACACGTAACCTTTCTACACTGATTCATAGTATATGGGCTCGGTTTAGATTTATGTGTTTTTAAGTACGATGGGATCATACAAATTTCTATTAACTGATATAAAATGGTTTAATGAATGTTTAAGGGAATAATACATAAACACGGATGTTTATATGTGTTTGCCCAACTTTAATAATTTTGAAATACCATGAAAATTTTATATGATGCTCAAATCTTGATTTTAGAGATGAAGTTTTAGTTTGAGAAATTTCTTAAGCTTATATGATTTTAAATGATTTATTAAAGGTGTGTAACTATAAATATATGAGGAAAAAACCCTTAAAAGTCCAAATAATGATTAAGCGTGTCATAACAAGGGTTTAAAAAATTTCTGAGAACTTATTAGAATTTTATAAGGAAAAAAATATAAACCAAAAATGGCTAAGTACTACGCTAGGGCAAGTGGAAAACTGTGGGGTAAGGGGAGGGCGCATGAAAATAAATTTATATGGGAAAATATATTAATATGTGTTAGGGAAAAAGGGAACCAGATCCAAATCATTTGCTAAAAAGAAAGAAAAAGGACACTGCAAGTAACAGAAAGTAAAATGAGGATGAATAAGATAACGACACATGTAAAGACGTTGTTAGGAATGTCAGGATTTGTCTGTAATGGTGGGGCGGTGGCCCTACTATGTAACATGGACTGGGCGTAATATAAAAGGGTCATACTGTGCCAAAATAGGTTATTAGAAAAGTAGGAAGTACTCGGTATTGGTTTAGGGTGGTACTGCGCCAAGGAAAGTAATAAGCGAAACCTAATGAAGGATAAGTAGGTGGGAATCGGGGAGAGACCAGGTCAGTATGGGGAAGGGATTTTGTGCTAGAAATAAGGTTGGAAGGGCTATTGACGCCAGGTGGAGACACTCACTAGAATGCACACCTTCGGAAGGTGAGGATAGGCATTCAACGTCCAGGTATTGTAGGGCAGTTCCATAGGTTAAACAATTGTTTAAAGTAGATGCATGCCTTGAGAAGGTGAGGAGAAGCATTCACGAATGCACTCCTAAGGAAGGTGAGGCACTCAACTGTGTGAGCATAGTACTAAATTGTTAAAGGAAAATGAGTACGAACTTCGCGAGGGCATAGTATTAAATTGTAAAGATAATTGAATAAGAACTGTACGGGGTGCAGTATTAAATTGTTAAAGGAAAACAAGTAAGAACTGGGCGGGGTGCAGTATTAAATGTTTTAAAAGAAGAACAATTAAGAACTGCGCAAGGTGCATTCTTAAATAGTTAAAGGAGAAAAGGATGCACTTAGCACAGAACTAAACAATTAAGTAATTAGTACGAAGATGCACGGGGCGCAGTGTCGAGCGGTAGTTAGTCATACAATAGATTAAAGAATAGTCTAAAGTGAGGACCAAGTGGGGCTATGCAGGGAGCACACTAGCAAAATATTGTAATGAATTAATGGATTGAACTAAATTGGGAATTGAGTAGGGTTGAGCTAGGGGTGCAGAAGTAAAAGGGGACCGCTTAGTGAAGCGTAAGATGCAAACGTAGATAAGAACCAATCACGTCAGTATTTTGAATGTTCCACTCTTAATGTTTGAATAGTGAGGGGGAAACCCAACCTGTGCAGTACGGTTTGGTCTCATTACGTGATTGTTTTGCGGTAAGTATTATTCACACCAGACTTTATGTTTGACCAATGTTTTTATTATTGTTTTCCCAATAAACTCATGGATGCTCATTTGAGTAGGTCAAGTTTATGGGATAGGCAGGTTATAACAAGAGCTGCAATATGAAGATCGAAGATGGAGCAGGAGGCTTGTAGCTAATAAAGATTTTTAATTTCCACTGTACTATGGAGTACGAGCCGCATCTTCATATGTGGAACCAACTTTTACTATGTTCTACTATATTTAATCCCTGCATGAGCACGTTTTTGGGTTTAATTAGGGTTGTTATGGTAATGGTTACCGTTGTCATTTCACACATACTGTTACCGTACCGTTTTTACTGGTAAGCGAAAATTGCTTACCGTTACCGTTACCGATAGGCTGGTATACCGAAGACTGGTATACCGATAATCTGGTAACTGTTATACTGGTAATGGTAAATTACCGTTTGTCTAAAAAAGGTTAGTAACATAACACGTATTCACACCATAACGGTGCTTCATTATACAATTTATAGTGTTACTTAATAAAAGACATAAATGAGAAAGAAGTGAAGTGTATTTAACATTATTTCACCTGTTAATAAACTAAATTTAATCATTTGCTTGGTTTCAAATGCCTATAATAATGCATGTTACACGAATATACATGTATTATAAATTGACTGGTAAAATTACCGTTACTGCTGGTATTGAAAAAATGTTACCGATGATTTAGCGTAGAAAATGGTAAATTTACCGTTACCATACCGATTAAACTGGTATACCGATTTCACTCGAAAATGGTAACCGATTGGTTGGTAATGGTATGGTAATGGTAAATTTACCGTTACCATAACAGCCCTAGGTTTAATTATGGCTGAAGTATAAGTAAAGAATGTTAAAGAAAAACTATAATGTAATGAAAATATTTAGCTGCTCTGTTTACTTTATTTGTGTTTAAATAATGTACTGAACTCACTAACGTCGCTGGAAGATAATTCTGGTGATGGCTGCAGTATTATTGGCGTTCATCCTTGAGTCTCAAAGTAAGGAATGTTACATGAGGTCTTTCAAAATGAGTGGGGTAGTCCGAGGAGTTGAGTCCTCTATAGTCTATGCAGTTGAGTCCATAATAGGAAGCAGACAAGTAAGTAAATCCACAAGGTGAGGTAAAATACGGCCGAACAATTATGACATTGTTATTAGGCACTACAGGAGTTCCTTGTATGCATGATGACGTGAACCTAATACCGCGTTGATGATGAATCCTGATGGGATGCTGGATTATGGATACTAGCAGGGATAGTATATTGGTCTAAAAGGGGACTGTTTTACTTATATTATATATATACATACGTGTATACATACATACGTATATACATACATACATATATATATATATATGTGTGTGTGTGTGTGTATGTATGTGTTTATGGTCTATGTCGGGTGGATGGGGTGTATCGAACGCATACATGGAGTTGAGACAACTAAGTAAAATAAAAGGACATAACTTATGATGGAAGACAATCGACATAAACTAGTGTTATGTGTAAAATGTATAATTTACTAGTCACCAGAACATTGTTTTGACCCATTCCTTGTTACAACCCACAAGATAGCTTTAGAGGGACAGATACAGGTGCAAGGTGGGAACAGTGGAAGGACATGTTTCCTTATGCATGCTCGACACTGATAAGAACATTAGACATTAGGAGTTTCAATCTTGGTCAATAACTATATGATTTATTATATTTTACTATTCCGGTATGAGTTATATCGATAGTGCTCTGATATGCATTTACTTATATGCAGGATACCAAACAAACGATATGTACTTTGGTGGACTTGAATTTTCGATTTAGCAAAAATTCATGTCCATTAGGGTGCGGGTTGTTACATGCAATTTTATTCACTAATATCAACTGTTCATAAACAAAGATTATCGAAATTCCTAATCGAGACATGGCTTGCATAAAGGGTTATAAGTATTTTACATATAGTTATGTGAGTTAAGTAGAATGACTCGCCTAAACATTTTGTTTGCCCCAACTTCCACTTGGAACGCCCAACACCCCCAAATTTCCATCAACTTGAACAACAGCTCCAACATGACGTGTTTTATTCGACCCTCAGCCATAGTCACGGATACTGTGTCACCTGAAACCATCTAGCTATGCTTCGATGTCACTTGAAAACCACCACGTCTCATCACCCCTTTTAGGCACGCAGCCTCCCTGAATTGATGCCATCAAACTCGCATTCGTCATCACCAAACACATCACTTACTATACTCCATATCACCGCCCTCTTCAACATCGCGGCCTCACACTCACATCGAGCGCTGCCAGTTCACCGCTCGAGTGGTTTTGCACTATGTTTATTTTCTTTTCTGATATTTAATTTAGGGATTTAGCAAATAATGAAGAATTGAGGTATATGGGTTTGAGTATAAGGGATGCGGGTTTAGGTTTGATAATGAAGAACGGGTTGGGCTTTATTTTAATGCAATTTGATTTTTAATCAATTTCCTTCACATTAAAATTCTAATTAGTAACCCTTGACATCTATTTATAATTATATTTCGATTTAATTTAAATTTGTTCACACTTCATTATATGAAATATAATTTCGATAACAACAAAACATAACTCAACTCAATATTATTCCATTGTATTTAATTATTCAATATAGTCACATAAATAAATTTATTTATTATTATTATTATTTTAAATATTTCAATCGTACAAAAATTATTTACTATATAAAAATATTTCATCTCTATTAAGACTCTTTATTCAATTAATTAAAAATATATTTTCATATTAATAATTATCAAAAATCAAATTCAAATATTTTTATTTTTATTAAATTTATGGCCTAAAAAGTAGGGTTGTTACAGAAATATTATATAATCGGTATAAAAGTGTTAGGAACTGGAGATAGTGGTTTTGATGACAACAACCTTTGTAACTTATTTTATTATAACTTATATACTAACACTATTGTCTAGAAATATATGAATGTTATTATGCAGGATATATATAAGGCAGGTACTGATATTTGAAGACTGTACAGTATAAAGATCGAGAATGAAGAAATCAAGTTTGAAGACTCATGAGTATCAAGATCAAGATTTCAAGATAAGTGTCTAGTTTTGTTAAAACTTCATAATAGCATGGGAATCTTCATTCCAAATTTCATTTGGGATGGAACCCATTTCTACCTTCTTAGTGGCTTATAAACACATGACAAGTAGCTTACAAACCTACGACAAGTGGCTTACAAACCCACGAA
The DNA here is from genome assembly GCA_030737815.1 of Allium fistulosum. Classification (NCBI taxonomy): domain Eukaryota; kingdom Viridiplantae; phylum Streptophyta; class Magnoliopsida; order Asparagales; family Amaryllidaceae; genus Allium; species Allium fistulosum. Next base: position 365,905,536 of record CM060902.1, on the reverse strand, counting down.
CATCCTGGTTTTGTACAAGTTCTCGAGTCCTGATGTGATGAAATATTCTACAGGAAGAAGCTTGCAAAACTAATTCAAAATGATTTTCAAAACTGCTTTTCAAAATGTTTTATCCTTAAAAATTATCTTTTCAAATGATTTTCAAAAAGATGTTTTAGCCTTGAAATATTCTTTGTTTTTGTTTTTAAACTTCGTTTGTTTTTAAACTATCTTCTGATTTTTAAAAATTCTTTTATAATATATATACTTGAGATTTAAAATCAAATTTATATATACATTCTAAAAATATATTTTTCTACTCTTCTTTATTTTAAATCATAGGAAAATTAGTTTATTTTACTCCGGAATCATTTCATCTTATTTTCCTTTCAATACCATTTTCAAAACAAATTATAACTAAGGGATGTCGACATCATGGGATACCCCATGTCGACATAGTGGCCGTTAAATTCAAAAGTTTCAATTTTCAAAAGAAGTGTCTATTCGTTTAAATCTCTTCACGAATGTTTATGGTCTATAAATAGCCTTCACAAACGAATTTTTTAACTAACTATTTTTTCTTATTTTCTTCACTCTTTCTTCTCCACAAAACCATATTCTAAAATTTTCATATTTTTAAGATCGTGCCGAAATTCTGCCGAATTCTCAAGTGAATCAAATTAGAATTTCATTCTTGTTTGATTCTCTGCACTCTCTCGAAGATCAAAGTGTTATTCAGAGTTATAGGATCAATTTGTAATAATCATTTAATTCTCCTCCCTCTTCGCTCGAAGTGCAAAATTGTTTGTTTTATATAGAAATTAAGTTGAAGAAAATGAGTTTTAGAAACGTTTCAAAAACGCTTTAGAAATTGTCTTTGAAATTCTCTTATTATAGAGTATATAATTTTTATACTAAAAATAATATATAATAATAATTTCAAAAGCTATTTCTAAAGCGATTTCGAAACGTTTCTAAAACTCGTTTTCTTCAACTTAATTTCTATATAAAACACACAGTTTTGCACTTCGGGCGAAGAGGGAGGAGAATTAAATGATTAGATAAAACAAGTGTTATTGAGTCTCTCTATAAGGTGTGGTTGTGCTTGGAAATCAATTCGGTGATCTTGTGTCCTGTAAATCAAGAGAGTTTGCCCTGGACTCGAAGACAGGAGGGTACCTCAAGGCCTTTAGAAATTGAGGATTGTAATCTCGACATTGGTATAATAAAAATCTGTACGAGGTGTTTGCCTTGGTGCATGACTGGACGTAGGGTAACTCTGAACCAGTATAAAATCCGGTGTGTTCTTTCCTTTTACTGCTTTTTATTTACTTTCTGCATCTGTGTTTGATTCTGTGATTGTTCTGTGATTAAGTTAGCCTCTAGTGTTAAATTAGACTTAAGATCCTTAATCTGCACTCCGCACTCCCTTTCAAAAAGGATATTGGGTTTATCCCAAATGATATACATAGGGCACCATATTAAAATGTTTAATATGTAGCATATAAGATGGATTCGGTATGCATCGCCAGTAGGAATTATCATATATGCTATGTTGTCTACTATATCATAATTCACTTATGTAATTGGTATATTAAAAGACTATCAACTTCCATTAAGATCACTAAATGATAGTTATGAGTATTCTCGGGTGTTTATGAAATACTAGAGAATTGTTTATGGAAACAATGAACTCCCTTTGAAGGAGTATATGAACTCAAACTTCATAAGTGGTATCGAAAATATTACGTCAATCCTAAATTCATGTTTAACCTTAGTTAAGAAGCTTTGAGTGTGAAATGTTTCAAATGAGAGGTGGTGGCTGATTTAACTAAAAAAGGCTAAGTACATCGCCTTGAATTGCGATGCAATGAAAGAAGTATACATTTATGCATAAATTTATAACTAAGTGAGGGGTGAAAACAATGTCGTGATATATCATTAAAGAACCTAGGACTCACAATTTGTCTAGACAGGTGCTATGAAAGTTCCACATGTAAAAGCAGTTTATTAGCGATGGAGAGATGTTGGCTGAGAGAGTAGATAGAAATCAATATAGAAGATCCATTCACTAAGGCACTAGTCAGTAAGCTCTGAGAAAACTAATCGTAGGAATGAGATTAAGATTTCATAATTGATCCCAAGTGTAAGTGGGAGACTGGGAAAGTTAGTGGTATGCCCCAGGGACAATTATGTATTTTGTTACATATATCTAGCTCGGTAATCAATCTTGTTCGTAATAAATGTGTCTGTTTTCTTATATATACTTTGGTATATTATGATACAATTAATTAACTAATTAGTTTAAAGTATATTGATAAGAAAATCCTTAAATAAAATGTTATGTGATTGTAAATGCAGTCTCGAGTAAATAATCACAAAACAATATAACATTTTGTTTTAAAATATTCTTGATTAGAAAGGATATCGATATATCTGTTGGGACCAAAGTACATAACACTCTCTAAATGTTGGGCATTGTATTACCCATGGCTACTAGGGTACACCAAGGGGTTACATACCTGTAGCCATTGGATAACCATGGAATGATTCGTTTGAGAGTTTTATGTTGGTTGGTATCAAGTAGGTCAAATAGGAAATCTTAATGTGATGATGTTAAACACTTCCCTTGACTTCAGAGTACTATGGAACTTCAATGTGGATTAGCCAATTTAATTATAGTTAAATTACGACATGACATTCATCTAACAACTATGTCAGGTCTAATTTGGGAGTAAAGCATTATTTAATACAGAATTTGTATCCTCAATTGTACGAGGTTATTATCACGGTCAACTACATAGTCAACTTAAAGTCAAATTCTTCGGCTAGAGTAGAACGGTTAATAATAAGGTATTATTGAACAAGAACTTTGTTTATGGACTGATTAAGTAGAATATAGACAATGTTGGAGTTTTTAGCAATACCGGACTAAATATATCCTACAGTGACATAGTGTTGGAAAAGAGAATGTGTAAATCATTGTCACTATTAGTACCGCTTAAGGTATTATAAAATATGATTTTACCAAAAAGATCCGTAAGAGATGAATTTGACCAAACTATCACACCACTAGCTAAGGTGACATGTGAATGTTAATATTTGAATTGTTCAAAATTAATCACTGAGTTCACACCTCTAAGTCTTGCAACTGTATTTGTGAATTCTCCAAAAAGGTACATGATTCAATAGGTTTATAAAATGTTATAAATTAGTTAAATTAATTAATATTTAAGAAATATTAATTACTGATATATTTGTTGTTTAGTTAGGGTATTATTAGTAAGTGGGGTGACTCCTGGAAATTTTCTGGATGCAATTAATAATTATTTGGATGTGTATATAAAAGTTATATGTGAACATATTGATATAAAATATCAATGTATATTTGAACCGGCTTTAAACGTCAATAATTAGTTGATGTATTTTGTGATTTTCTTGCCCATATATGGTCCATCCTTGGCTGGCAAAAATAGGGGTGTGGATCATTTAGATATCAGATCTAGAGTTAAGAAGAAAGTTTTTTGAAGAGAGAATGGGGACAGTATTTATGTTGTCAATAAAAACAAATCTTCCTTAATAGTTCATTAAGGGGTTGCTCCTTCTTATCCTTTCATAGGCGCCATCTTCATCCATTATTCCCCATGGCCAAAAAAATCTTCCACCTAAAATTACATCAAATAAAATAAAATCAAGGTGCTTCATTCGATTCTAGTAAGATTGGGTGGTGATTCAAGCAGTCTTGGAGCCAATTCACAAATCAAGGTATTATAAAGGACTAGATCTATTGAGGTAAATATTCATATCTTATTTTTAGTATGATACCATCACCGATATACATTTGCATTGCTAAATATGTGTGTGATTTTTCAAGTATTGAAATTTGATTATAACCTTTTGATTTGTTTTATATTGTAAATTATTACAGTTACAAATAAACAAAGTATATACATATACATTAATAATGTTTGGATTTTGTCATAATTTGTATGTAAGATTAGATTCAAATTTATTTTATTTAAAACTAGTTTAAAAGAAAAAATAGTTAAATTTATTTATATACATATATTTACTATATACATACATATATATATATATTTAATATGATATGCATTGTCATGTTATGTTATAATTAATATTATACACACATACATATACATATACATACATATTTAAAATATTTGATATTTAGTTTAATTCCTTACTCTATGTAGAATTCATCTATTATTTGATACATATGTGACAGAGGTTGAAATTGAATGTGGATATCGATATGAAATTCTAAATTGTTGGAACAATCTCAATTGTAACATTGTTTAAAGTGTTTTAATTTACAAATATTTATGTGATAGTTCAAATCTAAGAAATTTAATGCCAAATAATTTTGTTTATGAATATTTGTGTAATCATATTTCCCACTTTATTCTAGATATTATATCTTGTTTTAGTTAGGAGTATGTAAATAAGGAAGATAGTAGATCCTTTCCATTTTCCCTTCAAATAAAAAATCTTCATATACATTAGGATGTCTAATATAATTATCAAGATTTATTTTCAAAACTACATACATAAATAAATAGAGGGAATTACGTAATATATACATACATATGTCTATAGATATATATATTATTATTAATAGGCTTATACAAACCATATAATTTAAACCTGTGTATATATTTAGGCATTCATATTTCTCATATGTGTATGTAAGTTTAGTATATATAATGTTATCCCGCCTTTTGGCAAGGCCGTGACACCATGAAGTTGGCTAATTAGATTTTATGATCATCAAGGCAGGAAGCTCGGAGAGATGGTTATCAGGTTCGAACGTTAGATATAAGCAAGGCTATGGATGATAGTCAAGCAGGTTCAAGCGAATAACATCCAAGAAATGGCTAAGTATGGATTTTCACTTCATCTAGGCAGGGGATCGGATCGGATCAATATGGTAGGAATGGATCATATCGGATAAGATCACTATGGCTATGGATCACTTGGATTGGAAATTCAACTCAACGATGATTGCTAAATAACTCAACAGGTACTAGGGGAATCAAGCAAATAACTATGGAAACACAAAGAGGAAGTAGAGGGGGATCACCACAATCGATCGCAGCTTGCCACGTGGCAAGCATCATCGGTCGGCGTCGATTGTTAGGGAAGGCCCAGGCAGGCCCCAAACTTTCTGGATCGGTCCGTTTTCGCTTCGGTCTTCTGCACGCGGATTTTCAACTGGATATTTGCACATCGTCTCCTATAAATACAGGATCATTGGCTCATTGCGAAGGATCTTCTTTTGGGGCTCTTCTTCATTGTTTCTCTGTCCTTCCTCCAGTCATTTTCTAAGCTAAAACAAACTGTATTTGTAACCCTATAGTATAATAAAAAGGTTATTGGAGTGAACGTAGGCTAGAGTTTGCCGAACCACTATAAAGTTCATGTGTTTATTTACTTTTTTGCTATTGAATCTGTGATCTGCTCATTTATTTCTCTGTTTGGATATTTAATATTGGATTGGTAGTGCTTTTACATTATTTGGGTGTTGGCGGCCATTTTTTACTCCAACATTTTGATCAATCGGTTTTCTCAAAACCAATTAGGTTAGTTCCTTTGTGAACGTGTATGCTATTATGTTTTAATTATCTACTCTGTCAATCAACTCTCTCCGACAGTGATAAACTACTTTATCATGTGGAAGATTTCAAAGTATGTCTCTCGAAATCTAATGAGCTATAAGTTCTGTTACAAACTATATCGTGACATTGTTATCATATAACAATATTATGAGATTCTCAACATTTAAAATCGACTCAGTTATAAATTTGTGTACTTATATTTTTATTTACATTGTCTTTATTGCGGCGCTATTCTAGGCAATGTACTTACGCTTTTTCATTGAATTAGCCATGGTCTTTCATTTGGAACATTTCCAACTTAAAGATTCTTAACTTGAATTTATTATTGACATATTATACTCAATATCACTTATGAAGTTTGAGTCCGAACACTCCTTCATAAGGTGTTTTTATTTTTGTAAATAATTCTCTTGTATTTCATAAATATAGGAGAACACTTCAAACAACCATTTATTGATATCAATTTGGATTTGATATTTGCTTCATGTATCAAATACATAAACAAATCATGATATCGTAGACAATATAACATGTATGATAATTCCTATTGCCAGTGTAAAGGAATCAATCTTACATGTTCCATATTAAACATTTGATAAGGTGTCCTTGCATATCATTTGGGACATTCCCGACATCTTTTGTGCTTACTATAAAAGACATAATTTATTAATCGAATGTTGAGTATCAAAACAACTAAGGCTGATTTTCACACAAGTACATCGTTAAAATCAATAACGTGTTGTTTACTATAGTTTAGAAATATCAGTGTACCTTTATCGTTCTTTCTTATGAACATATGCTTCTTCTGCACTTTGATTGAAAATCAGACAATTTAATATTTCTATCAAAATACTTTTTCAATCTTGATGCTTATAAAATAATACTTACGTATCATTTCTTGGATCATATCCAAAGACTCACAAACTCAATATCGCTCCCGCTGACTTCGATACATTTTAGGTTAATATATGTAAATAGCTTATTCTAAATCGTTATTTATAATTTTCTATTTCAAAACATATGAACCAAAACACTAAGTCTTATCAAGTGATAATTTTGTGAGTAAATCTGAATTAACTTGAGCATGTTGAATACCGAATCTATTATGCTAATTTCAACAATTGAAGTTTGCGATATTATTCTTATCAACATTGCTCATTTAATTCCAACTGCATTATTCATTCTCATAAAGACACAATCTCGGCCGATGGATCATATCCCTTCGGTTACGACCACCAAAATCTATATTTTGATAGCGTACTTGGAATTTTTTTGAATTTGTGCATCATATCATATAGAGTCAGCACTCTTAATGGTTTAATTAAATAACCGAGGATTATATATATTTGACATTAATAAGAAACTCATATTTTCTCTTGGATGTGCGAGAATACTTATTAGACATTCTAATGCTAAGTGTTCATTTAGGTTAGTTAATTTCATTTCATCTCATATAATCAGTTATATCTATGGATTGTATCCAATTCCATTTAACTATTAATAATTCCTCAAAGAAATTCCTTCACAATGAAGTTGGTATATCTTGAAACAACAATTGTTTCTTAGTGTAAATAGAATAGGGATTCATAAACGCTTTATGAATTTCTTTATTTATAAAACCAAGTTGGTTTTAGTTTACAAAATTTATGTTTAAAACATAAATATGTCATTCAATGACAGTCCTTTCCAAAATCCTTTTAGGGAGATTTATACAAGATCCCTCATAAACAATTATTACATGCAATCTTTCGACTCGCATAACCTGCCAACTCCTTGGCCTAGGATATGTTGGAGTTTTGAATAAACCCGTATCATGCAAGATTTTGTAAATTGTTATTTAGATGAAATAATATTAACCTTGTGTACTACCCTTAAGTACATTGCCTTATAGAAAGAAACTAACTCAACTTCACTCACAATTAATCGTACATTGTCCAAAAAAGTTCGATTACACCATATCGATGCATCGTTATGTATCACATGGAGGAGTAATTTTGAGATTGAATCTTTATTCATTTTAGGTATGTTCAGAACATTTTCCAATATTGTAACATCCCGTATATTTGGACCATTTAAATTGACAAAAATCCACACTTGTCAACTTAAATAATACAAAACACAGAACATTATGGGATTATAAGTACATAAATGTAAATGAGAATCAATACAACATCACAGACTCAGAACAGTCACAGAATAATGCAGCGGAAAATACATCATCATAATAGTAGTTCATGAAGCTACTACAGAGAATACAACAATGTCTCAACATAAACGACTGAAAAGAGATACAAGATGTCCAATACATAAGTACATCAAATACTGAAAATAAAATGATATAGATAAAAGCTAAGCCTTCAGCATCTTCGACCAACCTTGACCAGCAACGGAATAGCTTCAGACTGACCCGAGCATATGCAAAAGAAACACTCGAGTCAGGACTCAAAATCTTATACAGGATAAATCAATGCATATAATACAGTCCATAACTCAAAGGTGAATATAACATCATTAAGGGATCGATAAACTACCTACAGAATACGCTAAATAGATAATGTCTAATCCATAAAGTAAGATATCAAAATAGGGTTAAGCAGGGCCCATACACCTCTTAACCTGTTTATTCCCAAAAGCATATACAAGACCGTAGTTTCCCCAAAACCGGAAGTCACCAAAGGGCAATCCATATACTAAAGGTACAATCAAAATCGTAGTGGTCTCGAATAGGATAATCAGTATGACAAGGTACATGAGGCGATACCAACTAGGATACTAGTAGTTGCGTGATCCGGACTGATGTTGGGCATAGCAGCTACTATCCCAACACCGCGAAACAACACTCCCAAATCAAGGGGTGCACCCAAATCGAATCACAAAAGTAATAGATAAGGTATCGAAGAAGTGTGTCCGCTAGAGGTAGCGAACCTCAATGGCCCGGCGCGGCTCCTGTTTTAGTCATGTCAGGGGTCATCCAAAATCGTTCTCTTTCTTCAGTCAACGCGTTCATCAAAACAATCCACTTCATTCTGGATCAACACTTCGCGTATATTAGTTATTAAAGTGGTTTTCGGTATCGACAGAGAGTATGTCCATAATCCGATCCCGGACTCTTTAATAACTACGTATTAATTACCCAACAGTCAACCTTTTATTAAAGTTAAAACAAATCAAATCCAAAGGTCAAGTTGCAAATTTGACTTCCAAATTTGATATTTCACAATTCGATTCGTTCAATTACTAAAATTCATATTTCGAAAAGAAATTCTAGTTCAAGCCCTTTAGTTATCAAAATTTTAAGTATTCACGTTAGATCAGCATTTCACTTATTAAATCAAATTCAAATTCATGGATTACATGAAATAGTCAATCTTAGTTCAACTAATTAAATCAAGTTTTATTCTTTAAATCCGTATTTACATTACTAGGTTCATTACTATATAAATTTCATTTACTACATTCACTTTGTAAAACTTCGTTTATTTATAGTCAAAACTCGAAATTAAATCACTTTATCCTCCATCCTATTTACTTCTTAAATCTCATTTCGATTAACTTTGTCAAAACACTTTGTTTAATCAAATAAATTTACAAATCCGTTTTAATTCATTACAGTTATCCGTTTTCATTTATTTCAATTAAATTCATTTCTTTATTCCCACAATCTAATTTATTTAATTCAATAAAATCCATTTTATCTATTTCAAAACAATTTCATTTATTCAATTCAGAAAAATCATTTTATTTATTTCAACAATTTATCTATTCAATTCAATAAAATCAATTTATTTATTACAAACAAATTTATTTATTATTTACGTTACCAAATTTCAACACAGTTTTCTAAGTTCATTCCATAATTCCAAATAAGTCTCAATTTCAAAACGTTATTTGTTGACCGTTCGGTTTCTTATTTTAATTATCTATCCTAGGCCAATTCACTCAATTTGGGTATTTATCATTTCAACCCGATTCTATTTAAATTCAAAATCAAACATACAAAGGGAACTTGCAGTGTGATAGCAGGGATGGTGTCAAAGTAAATAAACAAGCAATAGCATCCAGTTGCAACAATTCATCAATTCAAATAAACCCGAAATAATCGTATTAATTCGCGTTTGTTATTTACGCCAATTAATATAATTATTTCTAGAATCTACACTATCATTTCATGTAGATTAAAGATTATAACTTTCGGTTTCACTTATCGTTCAATATCAATTACAACAGTTAATTCAATACGTTCAATAGTTCAAAGTGACATTTATCAAATTCTACGCGTCAAACAATTTAAAGGGTCAATTTAATCAATCAATATTCATCCTATAAAGGGGTCAAGTTTAACAATAAAATTCAAAAAATTTTATATCTATTCTACATCAAATTCAGTTCAAATTTATTACCAGTTACAATATCAACAAGTTTAATATCACATAGCAAATTTGGTGTCATACTATTTAACATACTACTTCAATTCAGTTTTAACATTCAATTCATTTAACGACCAATTTAACATTCATAACATCCAACATCTAATTATCATAGTATAGTAGATCTTTGAGTCGTGAATAGAAAATATTCACCTTGCGTGGTAAGAAGTTTGACGACGAAGCACGTAGACGATAGATAAGAGGCACGAACAAGCACAACACTAACGAACAACAAACTGCAAGCGAATAATAATTCAATTACGATTTGTTCAATACAAGATATATGTATAGATTGAACATATATATTCATACCAATCAAAGGAGCAGGGTATGACGACAAAATAGACGAAGCCTAGGCTTGAGATTTCGGATCAGCAGCTGAAATAACAAGACATCGCTGAATATTAATAACTAGCAAATCTAACCAACGCTATACGTAAAATACTATTTCCGGATAAGGCGAGAACCAACGTTCGACGAACTACGCGGTGGCCAGTGGGGTAGTGGGTTCGGCAGTGGCTGTTGGTGGTTCGGCTGGTGGTGGAATGGGTGGGGCTAGGTGGTGGCAGCAGGCGGGGACGTGGGTGTCTGGGTTCGGAAGGTTGCAGGACGTGGGGGTCAAGTGGGCCGGGGTCTGATGGTGGAGGAACGTGGGTGGTGCGAGGCTGGAGGGTGGCGGAAGAACGCGGAAGGCAGACGGGCAAGGAAAGGTGGGAGGCGAACTAATGTTCCATTTTCTCAACATGGAAGTATAAAAGAAAAATAAAGAGAGAAGGGAAGGGAAGAGGCTGCCATTACCTGATGCTTGGAGGCAGAGAGAAAGATTTGAGTAAACAGCGAATGATACTAGAACTTTGAAAATATAGGAACAGTAAACATCACTTGAACTCCCAAACGTTTCACCTATTCCCAACGCAACCCTTCACACTTCATCTCCCCACTAACTCATTAATAACAGCTGGGATAAATTTCGTATTGCTTGCAAACGGCTGAAGGAAATTGGACTGAGTATTATTTAATTGGTCCGTCGGGAACCGATAAATTTACCCGAATGAATTTTACGTCGGACTCCGATTTTTACAAATGAGTATACCGTTTTGATCAGTGCGACGATGTGGTTCCAACGGTACACAGGTTATTGCGATACGATGATTTTTTAAATTTTGCATTTACGCCGCTTAAATTGTACGTTTTGCAAAATAAGATAAACGGAGTAGGCGATGACAGTTTTAGACGAAACGAATCATAAAATCTTGATCAGAATAATTTTTACAAGCGGACTGTGTAAAAATATTTGGATTTGGAAGATAAATTTTTCGCAGCTTTATATGGACTGATATACAGTAAAACGCGAACGGACTTTACTGTAATATTTTTCAACGAAACTTTTTCTATGTCCATATCTAACTAGACGTATGTCACAAATAAAGTTTGGATGTAAATTTAGATCGTTTAAAATTTCAAAATTTTTATTGAAACGATGAATTTAAAAATTTAAATTGGGTTGAAATTTAGGGTCGTTACAATCTCCCCCACTCAAAACTTTTCGTCCTCGAAAAGGAACGAGACGAGTGAAGTAGAAATGAAATAAGTAGAAAAGTTAAGATAGATTTCGAGAAATCTGAATAATACCTGAAATTAATAGTTCGGGGTTTGAATCCCGAATACTATCCTCAGTTTCCCACGTGCAATCTCGCTCATCTGTGCTCCACTGTACTTTGACGAGATTTACCGACTTCCTTCTGAGTTGCTTTGTCTCACGATCGACTATCCGAAGTGGCTTCCGCTCAATAGTCAAGTCAGGCTCAATAACTATTTCATCCAACTGAGCAGTAGGGATGGTCATAGATGGATCGTGTACAACCTTGCGAAGGTGTGAGACGTGGAATACGTTGTGAACACCAGCGAACTTTTCTGGTAATGCAACTCTATATGCCAATGTTCCAACTCTTTCTGTAATCTCAAACGGACCAACGAATCTGGGAGCTAATTTCCCTTTCCTTCCAAATCGAACAATATTCCTCAAAGGCGACACCTTCAGAAATACTTTGTCTCCTACACCGAATTCGAGATCTCTTCTCCTTTTGTCAGCATAGCTTTTCTGTCTATCCTGTGCCGTCTTTATCTTTTTCCTGATTTCTTCGACTTTTTCAGAAGCCTCCATAATCATTTCTGGTCCAAGCACTAATCGATCTCCAGACTCAATCCAACAAGCTGGCGATTTGCATGGCCGTCCATATAAGGCTTCGAACGGTGCCATACCAATGCTTGCCTGGGTTTTAAAGGATAATTAATTCAAATTCAAATATACTTATTCAAATTTGAAATTCAAATTCTTTACCTGGTAACTATTATTATAAGTGAATTCAACCAAGTGAAGATGGTCTTCCCAGGATCCACCAAAGTCGATAATGCAAGCCCGAAGGAGATCTTCCAAAATCTGGTTCACCCTCTCAGTTTGACCATCTGTCTGAGGATGATATGCTGTGCTCAGATTCAGTTTGGTGCCCAAAGTATCCTGGAATGCTTTCCAGAATTTACTGGTGAAAATAGGATCGCGATCGCATACAATACTAGATGGTACACCGTGAAGTTTAACAACTTCCCTCATGTATATCTCGGCCAAACTAGAGGCTGTACGAGTGGTCTTGACTGGAATAAAGTGAGCGGACTTCGTCAGTCTATCGACAATTACCCATATGCTTTCATTACCCTTCCTAGTCCTTGGCAGCCCATCAATAAAGTCCATAGAAATTTGCTCCCATTTCCAACCTGGAATCTCTAGCGGTTGGAGCAATCCTGCTGTCTTTCTGTGATCTGCTTTAACTTGTTGGCAAGTGGTGCACCTGCTAACATAGATAGAAATATCGCGCTTCATTCCACTCCACCAATATAGTTTCTTCATATTCTGGTACATTTTGGTAGCACCGGGATGAAATGAAAGCGAAGACTTATGATTTTCTCGCAGCACTTCCTGTCTAAGACCATCGACATTAGGAACACAAATACGATTGTCGATCCTCAAAACTCCATCACTATCAACTTGTGCACCCACTTTGTTGTCGGCATTACTTACTCTGCCCATAACTAATTCCTTCATACGATAGAGCAAAGTGTCTTCATATTGCTTAGCTTTGATGCGATCCATAAGAGATGGAGAGATACTAAGCTGGAATAACATGCCTTCGATAATATTGCAACAAGACAATGCTTTGCTACGGCTCAAAGCATCTGCTACAACATTTGCTTTCCCCGGTGTATAAGTGATGTCGAGGTCGTATGCAGCTAAGAATTCAAGCCATCGGACTTGCCTCTGGTTCAAATCCTTCTGAGAAAAGATATACCTCAAGGACTTATGATCAGTGAATAGTTCGAATTTTGTTCCCAAAAGATGATGCCTCCAAAGTTTCAAAGCAAATACAACAGCAAGAAGCTCAAGATCATGAGTGGCATAGTTCAATTCATGGGTCTTCAACTGACGACCAGCATAAGCAATAACCTTTCCATTTTGCATAAGAACAGCGCCTAAACCTTCTCGGCAAGCATCTGTATAAACAGTCAATCCTTCACTTCCATCGATGACTGCAAGAACTGGGGCTGAAGTTAACCTGTGCTTCAACTCATTAAAAGCTGATTCGCACTTCTCACTCCAAATAAACTTAACATCCTTCCGAGTTAAAGCAGTAAGTGGGGCAGAAATCCGGGCAAAGTGCTCAATAAATCTGCGATAATATCCGGCTAAACCCAAGAAACTACGAATATCTGTAGGAGTTTTAGGAGTCTCCCAATCCTGTAGAAAATTTCAATTTAGAAAGTGATAAGAGGAATTGAATAGAAATAGCAAATAGGGTGGAACTTACATTGATTACGGCGATCTTAGCTGGATCGACCGAAATTCCATTTTCAGAAACTATGTGGCCCAGGAATCTCACTTCATCTCGCCAGAAGTGGCATTTAGAGAATTTGGCCTTAAGTTGATGATTTCGGAGAGTTTCCAGAACATAAGCAAGGTGTGTCTCATGCTCCTTCTTGTCTTTGGAGAAGACGAGAATATCATCAATGAAAACAAGAACAAACTTGTTAAGCACATCACGGAAAACTCGATTCATCAAGTCAACGAAATAAGCAGGTGCGTTGGTCAAACCGAATGGCATAACCAACCATTCATAGAATCCATTCTCAGTACGGAAAGCTGTCTTATGGATACTATCTTCAGCAACTCTAAGTTGGTGGAATCCAGTGGCTAGATCAAGCTGTGAGAAAATTTTAGCTCCATGGAGCTGATCAAATAAATCGTTGATGCGAGGCATCGGATAACGATTCTTGAGAGTGCGTTTGTTCAGTTCCCGGTAATCAACACACATGCGAAGAGATCCATCTGATTTTGTGACAAATACAACTGCGGCGCCCCATTCAGAGCAACTTCTTCTAATCAAACCTTTAGCAAATAGATCATCAATTTGGGTTTTTAGTTCGGCCTTTTCTTTAGGAGCCATCCTTCGGTGTGGGAGAACTACGGGAGTAGCTCCAGGAATAAGATCAATATGGAAATCGATTTCCCGTTTGGGCGGTAGAGAGTTAACCTCTCCAAATACATCGGGAAATTTCAGAACAATAGGTGTAGTACTGAGATCATCCGGATGAGCATCAAGAGAGAATATGAAGCTTCCGGCATATTTCTGAGGTGATTTGCATTCAATGACAAGCGGTAGGCCCTTGTCATTGACTAGAGAAACAGAACGAGCTTTGCAAGAAATAACAGCATCGAATTTTCTTAACCAATCAGCACCTAACAAGATGTCAAATGCTGCGAAGCCAAGCACATAAAAATCCCAAGTGAATCAATATCTTCCGTATAAGAGCACGACCTCCTTACAAATTCTGCTGAGGTTGGCAAGTCCTCCAATAGGGTTGGAGACGCATAAGGAAGTAGTAGCAAGAGTAGGTTCTAATTTGAGCTTATTACAGAGATCAATAGATATGAAGCTATGAGAAGCACCAGTATCGAATAATACCCTAATAGGTAAATCATGTAAAGAAAAAGTACTACGCAAGGTACCTTGGTCATCCTGAGCAGGTGGTGGAGGTGGTGTAGGAGTGGTGATAGCAAATACCCCAGATGGTGTGCCACGCTTATACATTGGGCATTCTTTCTTGAAATGACCCGGTTGGAGGCAGACATAGCATAAATCTTTCCTAGTCGTAGAAGGTGGTGGAATAGCAGCTCCGGTAGATGGACAACTATTAGCATAATGGCCCTTCTTATCGCACTTGAAGCATGTGATATTAGCAAGATCGATAGGGCTTTTCTGAGCATATCCCAATCCTGTAGTCTTCTGCCAAGCTTTCTTTTGTTAATCAAAGTTCATCTTCCTCTTCCCGGGCTGGCTAGAAGAGGGCTGAGTAGGGGCAGCCTTGGCAGTGGATCCCTTAGGCTTCGACTCATATCTAAGAGCAAAATCAATAAGCTCTGTGAAAGTGGAGCGAACGTGTCCGGTAAGCAAGTCATAATATTCTAGTCTAGCTCCCAAAATGAATTTCTCGTTCTTCAAAAGTGGTGTGTCAATCAAACCCGGTCCAAACTTGGAGAGTTCATTAAATTTCCTCTCATACTCAGAAATAGTCATACTGCCTTGCTTAAGATCCATGAAAGCTCTATAAAGTTGGGTTTTCCCAGCAGCTGGCATCCATTGTGCCGAGAAGGTATCCCTAATCAAAGATAGACAAGATGAATAACATTTCAAAGATAGAAGGAAGAATTTAAACCACTAGAATCCAAACTATTCATACCTAAACTGGGCCCAAGTGATGGTGTCCTCCTCGATACGAGAAGTAACGGATTCCCACCAATCTTGTGCGGCATCTTGGAGTTGCCAAGCAGCAAGCTGACGCTTCTGAGCATCAGTAATTTCCAATCCAGAAAATATCTTCTCCAAACTCTTAAGCCATTGCTGAGCCTCTATGATGTTCTCGGATCCAAAAAACTTAGTACCTCCCAGTTGCGAATACTCCTTGCTAAGAGTAGTGAATTTGACAGGAGCTGGAGCGGCAGGTGCAGCCTGGGCAGGACCATTGCCTCTTCCACCTCTAACATTTCTTCTGGTACTCATCCTGAAATACCAAAAGAGATTTAGAACCAAAGATAAGATAATAGAATGCTGAGAAAACTAATCAACGAATCAAAGGAGCTTGAATTTTTGAAAGGATTTGGATATTGAATCGATTCTCCTCATTCTAGAGTATTGCTACTCTATCTCTAATGAGTTTCTTTATAATCCCGAACTAAGGTTTTTAGGAAAACCAGAGCTCTGATACCAACTGTAACATCCCGTATATTTGGACCATTTAAATTGACAAAAATCCACACTTGTCAACTTAAATAATACAAAACACAGAACATTATGGGATTATAAGTACATAAATGTAAATGAGAATCAATACAACATCACAGACTCAGAACAGTCACAGAATAATGCAGCGGAAAATACATCGTCATAATAGTAGTTCATGAAGCTACTACAGAGAATACAACAATGTCTCAACATAAACGACTGAAAAGAGATACAAGATGTCCAATACATAAGTACATCAAATACTGAAAATAAAATGATATAGATAAAAGCTAAGCCTTCAGCATCTTCGACCAACCTTGACCAGCAACGGAATAGCTTCAGACTGACCCGAGCATATGCAAAAGAAACACTCGAGTCAGGACTCAAAATCTTATACAGGATAAATCAATGCATATAATACAGTCCATAACTCAAAGGTGAATATAACATCATTAAGGGATCGATAAACTACCTACAGAATACGCTAAATAGATAATGTCTAATCCATAAAGTAAGATATCAAAATAGGGTTAAGCAGGGCCCATACACCTCTTAACCTGTTTATTCCCAAAAGCATATACAAGACCGTAGTTTCCCCAAAACCGGAAGTCACCAGAGGGCAATCCATATACTAAAGGTACAATCAAAATCGTAGTGGTCTCGAATAGGATAATCAGTATGACAAGGTACATGAGGCGATACCAACTAGGATACTAGTAGTTGCGTGATCCGGACTGATGTTGGGCATAGCAGCTACTATCCCAACACCGCGAAACAACACTCCCAAATCAAGGGGTGCACCCAAATCGAATCACAAAAGTAATAGATAAGGTATCGAAGAAGTGTGTCCGCTAGAGGTAGCGAACCTCAATGGCCCGGCGCGGCTCCTGTTTTAGTCATGTCAGGGGTCATCCAAAATCGTTCTCTTTCTTCAGTCAACGCGTTCATCAAAACCATCCACTTCATTCTGGATCAACACTTCGCGTATATTAGTTATTAAAGTGGTTTTCGGTATCGACAGAGAGTATGTCCATAATCCGATCCCGGACTCTTTAATAACTACGTATTAATTACCCAACAGTCAACCTTTTATTAAAGTTAAAACAAATCAAATCCAAAGGTCAAGTTGCAAATTTGACTTCCAAATTTGATATTTCACAATTCGATTCATTCAATTACTAAAATTCATATTTCGAAAAGAAATTCTAGTTCAAGCCCTTTAGTTATCAAAATTTTAAGTATTCACGTTAGATCAGCATTTCACTTATTAAATCAAATTCAAATTCATGGATTACATGAAATAGTCAATCTTAGTTCAACTAATTAAATCAAGTTTTATTCTTTAAATCCGTATTTACATTACTAGGTTCATTACTATATAAATTTCATTTACTACATTCACTTTGTAAAACTTCGTTTATTTATAGTCAAAACTCGAAATTAAATCACTTTATCCTCCATCCTATTTACTTCTTAAATCTCATTTCGATTAACTTTGTCAAAACACTTTGTTTAATCAAATAAATTTACAAATCCGTTTTAATTCATTACAGTTATCAGTTTTCATTTATTTCAATTAAATTCATTTCTTTATTCCCACAATCTAATTTATTTAATTCAATAAAATCCATTTTATCTATTTCAAAACAATTTCATTTATTCAATTCAGAAAAATCATTTTATTTATTTCAACAATTTATCTATTCAATTCAATAAAATCAATTTATTTATTACAAACAAATTTATTTATTATTTACGTTACCAAATTTCAATACAGTTTTCTAAGTTCATTCCATAATTCCAAATAAGTCTCAATTTCAAAACGTTATTTGTTGACCGTTCGGTTTCTTATTTTAATTATCTATCCTAGGCCAATTCACTCAATTTGGGTATTTATCATTTCAACCCGATTCTATTTAAATTCAAAATCAAACATACAAAGGGAACTTGCAGTGTGATAGCAGGGATGGTGTCAAAGTAAATAAACAAGCAATAGCATCCAGTTGCAACAATTCATCAATTCAAATAAACCCGACATAATCGTATTAATTCGCGTTTGTTATTTACGCCAATTAATATAATTATTTCTAGAATCTACACTATCATTTCATGTAGATTAAAGATTATAACTTTCGGTTTCACTTATCGTTCAATATCAATTACAACAGTTAATTCAATACGTTCAATAGTTCAAAGTGACATTTATCAAATTCTACGCGTCAAACAATTTAAAGGGTCAATTTAATCAATCAATATTCATCCTATAAAGGGGTCAAGTTTAACAATAAAATTCAAAAAAATTTATATCTATTCTACATCAAATTCAGTTCAAATTTATTACCAGTTACAATATCAACAAGTTTAATATCACATAGAAAATTTGGTGTCATACTATTTAACATACTACTTCAATTCAGTTTTAACATTCAATTCATTTAACGACCAATTTAACATTCATAACATCCAACATCTAATTATCATAGTATAGTAGATCTTTGAGTCGTGAATAGAAAATATTCACCTTGCGTGGTAAGAAGTTTGACGACGAAGCACGTAGACGATAGATAAGAGGCACGAACAAGCACAACACTAACGAACAACAAACTGCAAGCGAATAATAATTCAATTACGATTTGTTCAATACAAGATATATGTATAGATTGAACATATATATTCATACCAATCAAAGGAGCAGGGTATGACGACAAAATAGACGAAGCCTAGGCTTGAGATTCCGGATCAGCAGCTGAAATAACAAGACATCGCTGAATATTAATAACTAGCAAATCTAACCAACGCTATACGTAAAATACTATTTCCGGATAAGGCGAGAACCAACGTTCGACAAACTACGCGGTGGCCAGTGGGGTAGTGGGTTCGGCAGTGGCTGTTGGTGGTTCGGCTGGTGGTGGAATGGGTGGGGCTAGGTGGTGGCAGCAGGCGGGGACGTGGGTGTCTGGGTTCGGAGGGTTGCAGGACGTGGGGGTCAAGTGGGTCGGGGTCTGATGGTGGAGGAACGTGGGTGGTGCGAGGCTGGAGGGTGGCGGAAGAACGCGGAAGGCAGACGGGCAAGGAAAGGTGGGAGGCGAACTAATGTTCCATTTTCTCAACATGGAAGTATAAAAGAAAAATAAAGAGAGAAGGGAAGGGAAGAGGCTGCCATTACCTGATGCTTGGAGGCAGAGAGAAAGATTTGAGTAAACAGCGAATGATACTAGAACTTTGAAAATATAGGAACAGTAAACATCACTTGAACTCCCAAACGTTTCACCTATTCCCAACGCAACCCTTCACACTTCATCTCCCCACTAACTCATTAATAACAGCTGGGATAAATTTCGTATTGCTTGCAAACGGCTGAAGGAAATTGGACTGAGTATTATTTAATTGGTCCGTCGGGAACCGATAAATTTACCCGAATGAATTTTACGTCGGACTCCGATTTTTACAAATGAGTATACCGTTTTGATCAGTGCGACGATGTGGTTCCAACGGTACACAGGTTATTGCGATACGATGATTTTTTAAAATTTGCATTTACGCCGCTTAAATTGTACGTTTTGCAAAATAAGATAAACGGAGTAGGCGATGACAGTTTTAGACGAAACGAATCATAAAATCTTGATAAGAATAATTTTTACAAGCGGACTGTGTAAAAATATTTGGATTTGGAAGATAAATTTTTCGCAGCTTTATATGGACTGATATACAGTAAAACGCGAACGGACTTTACTGTAATATTTTTCAACGAAACTTTTTCTATGTCCATATCTAACTAGACGTATGTCACAAATAAAGTTTGGATGTAAATTTAGATCGTTTAAAATTTCAAAATTTTTATTGAAACGATGAATTTAAAATTTTAAATTGGGTTGAAATTTAGGGTCGTTACAAATATAATCACTCATTCGATCAAATCAAATCATTTCTATCTCATGTTATTTTATTTACTTCTGTTTTATATTCTATAAGTTTACCATAGACATTCTACATGTTTATCAAATACACATGTCCATGTCAACGATAACTCATCGATGAATATGTCAAAGTACGTGGAACCGTTTTGGTATTTATAGAATTATGATTGCATACATCTATAAGCATCAATCCGAAGAGTTCATCAACGCTTATGATACTCTTACGAAATGGGTGCATAGCCCTTTATTGTTTGAGACATGATTAACAAGTATCATATGATTCAAAATCATACAATAAAATTATTTCTCAAAACTACGGCTTAGTCTATAATTCCAAAACAACTATAAATAATATTAGACAATTTTGTATTTTCCACACTTTTGGTATAAAAAAATAATACCACTGTAACGACCCGGAATTTCACCAAATTAATTTTCGAATATTTAATTAATTTTAAATATTAAAATAATAGGTTTTATAATTAAAATTAAAAATCTTTTAAATAATAAATATTAAAGATAAAATAGTTTTCAAAATTAGTTTACAAAAATATTTAGTTCGAAGAAAAATCGAAAATGTGACTAGAATCTGTTTTCCGAATTGTCGACGTTTCATCGTATAAAAGTTGTTTGAAATGTTATGAGCCATGTTTATATTTGAAAAAACATTTAAATGGTTAAGAATTAAATTAGTTAGGACATATTGGTATATACATAGTATGTATACTTAAGTATATAAATGTATATACTAAAAGATGCCTTAAGAGACATAATTTGACACTTTGGCAACTCGAGTACAAAACATGTTTAAACATGTTTTCTTTGACACGATGAGGGGGGACAAGGTGGAGGCTAAAATGGCATGTTTGGTGGAGGGCGTTGAGGGGGCAAAACAATGTGGAGGGTAAAGGACAAGGGGTGTTTAGGTAATTTATATTTTCACTCGCTTATAAATAGCCTTTCATCTCTCTAAATTTTCCTCTTCTTCCACCGATCAGATCTCTCTCATATCTTCTCCAAATGAAGTTTTCCTTTTAAATCATGTAAAATTCTAGTGGCTACAATTTTTGTTTGTAGCACTTCTTCTAAATTTGAGATTAACTATGTCCAAATCTCATTTCTTTATAGAGCATTTTCGAACCCAAAATTTCAAGTCCGAAAATGGTCCATCTTCTTTTGACCGTAAATTCTTCAAAATTAATCAAAATTTAGTAATTATTTTTTTGAAATTGCAGAGAAAATAATTTTCTAAAACTTTCCTCTTTATCACATTTTCAAAATCCGAGAGTAAATAGTCGACAAACTAGTTGGAAAATGACCTATTTTCGGGTTCATTTTTGAGAGTTCGATGATTATCCAAAGTCACTCCACCTTACCAAAACAATTTTCACTTCCTTCTTCTTTCAAGGCCGAGACTACCTAGTGTATTAAGGGTCCAAGACTCCATCTTTTACTTAGGAATGGAAGTGCTAGGTCATAACCTAAGTCAACGAAGGTTTGGATAGCTTTCGGTGAGTAAAACTACACTTTCTTAAACAAAGTTTATACTATGTTAATGTTCATGTTAATAGCCTATGAATTTTTATTGTATATGTGAAGTGATGGTTTGTTTGTTTGTTTGTTTCATGCTTTGAAAATTTATCGCATTTGAAAGTTATTAAGCATGTGGTTAGCTATATGAAAAGTTGGTAGTCAAAGTTAATATAATTGTTAATAAATACTTATTACATGTTGTATCATCATTATTTATCTTGTATTCTACTTAAACCATTGCTATGTGGTGTTTGGTTTTATGGCTAATGTCATAAGTTTGTTTGACGAACTGTCCGTATAGCGATAGTCATTATATCGGCACTTTCGGAAAATCATATTTTATCGAAACCGTTTGGTTTCATCTTCGTGCTTGGAATTGTTTTACAAGTTAAGCAAGATTTTGATTAATGATGTTTTCAAAAGTAATTACCCATTTTAATATTGATTAATTAATTTAATTAATTAATTTAATTACTTAATTAATAAGGATTAAGGTTAACTAATTACTTAGTTAATGATGATTTTAAATTTAACTAATTACTTGGTTAATGATTGTTTAAATTAATTAATCATTTTATTTAATGATGCTTATATTTAATCAATCATTTTACTTAATGATGATTAAGGATAATTAATCATTCAATAATGATGAATTAAAGCCAATTAATCAATTTTCTAATGATGCTTTTAAATTAATAAATCTTTTTAATAAATGATTTTTAAAATTTATCGACATGTTTTAACTCCAATTAATCTTTCCTTTATTAATGTTTATAATTAATAAATCATTTTTAAATAATGAGAGTTAATTAATTATTTATTTATTTTAATTAATTATATTTAAGTTTATTAATTAATTGAATTAATGACGTTTTAAAGGTTATTTACCCTTTTTAATTAAAGGTTATTGGAGTTAATTAATCAATTTAATTTATGAAATTTCAAAGTGAATTTATCAAAGTAACCAGGATGTTTGTTATTCATTTCAAATAATGATAATTAATTATTCATTAATTTAATTAATTATATTTTACTAATTAATTGGATTAATAAGGTTTAAAGTGGTTTACCCTTTTTATTATTTAAAGACATTTGAAGTTCAAAAATAAAATTGTGTGATGAAGTTTAAAGTTAATTAATCAATGTAATAAGGATGTTTTAAGTTATTAAATCCTTTTTAAATTGATGTTTTAAAGTTAGTAAACTCTTTAACAAAGTGTTTTAAAGCTAATACTTGTAATGTGAGGCCAAACACGAATTTTGGTTTTTAAAAGAAAAAGTTTGGTTCGTTTATGGAAATGAATTAATTTCCATAAAGCGATTCACTTATATGGGAACGATTTATTTGTATACTTAGCACTAAACTTCAAAGAAGTAGACTTGTCGCTATTTCGAAAGTTAAGAATAATCGTGAGACATGACTTTGTGGTAACACTAACTTGACTTGTCCGATATTATTGTTAACCAAGAAATAGTACAAGTTGGAATTCAATGAGTGGCGATAAGTATACAAGACTTAATTTCCATATACGATCGTTTTATATCCTTCGTAGTTGGTTTCTCGGCTATCGATTACTTCAGCTTCTTTATTGTCGTCATTCTAAGATGATGTGTTGCTCCATTGAGCTTTGATATCCTTTTGTCGGAAATGACTAAAACCAAAGAGAGAGTGGGGGCCAAGCTATGTGGGGTTGCTCCCATTAGGGTATTTTCACATCCACTCTAGATTGGATTCGGTGTTGCGCATTGAGATGTGAAATACTCGGATACTCGGTAACAGTTGGCGGGGTTTGGCTTGGAGGTTTCCCAGAGCCATTGGAGTTCTCAAGTATATTTCTAGAGGTATACTTTTGGTAAGGAGTTGAGTGCGTATTTATTAGTGTTATAAATATGTTTTATATTGTATTGTTTGATCCATTGAGTGGTATATGAATTCTGGTCGATGCGTCTGATTAGCGTTATCGATAGGGATTCCTAAACACTTGAACTAATCTACCAATACAGTATTATTTTAAAATGGTAAATGAAATAATTTTACCTAGGAGTATATTATATATATATAAGAATGATTTTCAAAATTAATATAGTTGTATAGTAGAGTTAATTGTTTAGCAATGATAATATTTTATTGGTATCATTTATGATTTGTTTAGTTACGCTCGTCCAGTTTGAGCATTAACTATTGTTGAATAAGTACATAAGAAATTTTCCTTAAATAGTATAGGTTAGGTAAATAGGAATTAGGGAATCTTGAAAATGGACCCTTTGTGAATTAAGTTTCACAGTTTGACTATAAGGTGTTCGACAAAAGGGTTAAGTTAAAAGTCGTCTTTTATTAATTTTAAGCTGAAAAAAAAACATTTAATAAAAGTTGTTTAATGTAATCTGAATAGTAGGATAATACATTTAGAGGATAAATATATGAGAAAATTTAGTTATAATAAAGAAGAATTATTTAAATATGAGTTAACCCACACCCATATTTACTATATCATATATGTGATGCTATAAACTATTGTTGATTACTAGGATGATAGTTAGATTTATTTGATTGTTTAATTAAAATTAATCTGGATATTCCATTTAAATAGTTTAAGTGTCGTTGTAGCAATTTCCACTATATAGTCATTTATTAAATATCATCCCCAAAACCCTTGTGTGTGTTTGAACTTGAGCTTGTGTTTTCCTAAAAGTAGATGTTAAAATTCATTAATTATTTTGATTAATGATATTTTAAATTAATTAATCATTTTAACTAATGATGCTTAAAATTAATTAATCTTTTTTATTAATGAGATTTGAATTTAATTAATCATTTTAAGTAATGATATTTGAATTTAATTAACTATTTTAATTAATGATATTTGAAAATTAATAATCATTATAATCAATGATATTTAAAAGTAATTATTCATTTTAATTAATGATTATTTGAATTTAATAAATCGTTTGATAAATAATATTTTAAGTTGGTTAATTGATTTAATAAGTGAGTTTAAAATAAATTAATTAATTTGATGAAAGTGTTTTAGAAGTAATTAACTATTTTATTAAAGATAGTTGATTTGTTTATTAAAGAAAATTGTAAATTTGATTTATTATCTTTTGGGATAGTTAATATTGTTTTAGATTTATAAAAGAGATTATAAATGTGATTTATTATCTTTTAGGATAATTAATATTATTTTAAATTTAATAAAAGAATTTAAATTTGATTTATTTTCTTTGGAAAATTTAATGTTTTTAAGTTTTTAAAAATAATATTATAAATCATCCCCCAAGACAATTAACATTGTTTGGAATTTATAAAAGGTATTTAAATTGTTTTATTATCTTTTGAGATAATAAATATTATTTTAAATTAATAAATGATGGTTTTCAAATGAGAACTTTTAAATAGAATTGTTTATAAATAAAGCTAAGTGTAAATTGTTTTAGGATTTTAGTAAACGATGTTTAAAACGACATTTATTTTGACCCTTGTTTAAATACACTTAGTATTATAAATTTGACTTTCCAAATAAAATTTAAAGAGTTTTTGGAAAATTTAAATCCTAGAATTTTTTAAAATGATTTCAAAAGAGTTTGAGAAAAGCAATAGCGGTATTATTCAGAAATATTTCTAAAGTATAAATATTTTGGGAAAGAAATTTTAAGTAGAATGCTTTTTCTTTGAATAATTCAGAGGAAAACATTTTGGTTAGTTTTGTGGTAATCTGAATAATCTTCAAAGTGACGATTAGATGTTGCTTAGGTGAATGTCATGGAGTACGTTTATCATTATGCGATCGAAATGAATTCAAATTCATACGAACCCAAAGTGAGTTTTAATAAACAAATTGTTTGAAGTTATTTTATAAAGAAAAGTAAGGAGTATACTTTTAGAGATGAGTTTTGAAACTAAAAACCGGGTATTCAATTTTTAAGTTCCCAAAAAAGGAATTGCTTTCCGAAATAAAAAGTATTGTTGATAAGAGATTGTTTTAATAAATGAATTTTACCCTTAAACAATATACGAGGTAATTTAACACTGATTTAAATGGGTTAGATTGGATATGAAGGTTTTGATAACGTTGTTTTATCAAAACCATAGATATGAGTATCTAAACAGTGTAAACTAATTTGTGTTATTGGGTAAGTCCATAAACATGATTCATTATAACACCTAAATGTGAAAAGGTAGGAAGGTTTTAATGGACATTATTTTATTAAAACCGTAGCTTTCGTTTAAAACATGTAAGTAGTGTAAACTATTTGTTATTTTGAGTCAACCCATAAACATTGTCCATCTTAACACTCTAAGTTAAAGAAGTCGAGAGGTTGATTCAGTTTTAAAAGACCCAAATCTTGATTTGATCTTCATTTAAATTGTGAAAAGCTAAATAATTTTTTTTTTGTATATACTCTTAGGATTTAGAAGGGTATTATACAAGTAATAAAGTGGATTAAGTTATTATTTTGTGTTTTATAAGGAAATGACTTTATAAAATATTTTTAAACTTAGATGAAAATTTATGAAATAATTCATAAACAATTTTGGTGTTGAATAAAATACTAAATGCAAATTTAAGTGATTTAGAAAGATAGGTGTAGTTAAGAAACCAATAATTTTGGAGTATAACTTTCAATTTTGTCCCGGTAGGTTTGGATAATCTTCAAGAAATAACGAAAGGCTGGAACAAAGAATGGTACGCTTAGATAATTATCTATATTTTGGACAATCAAGAAAGTTTTGGACCTAAGTTAGGAGTTTTTGTTGATATTTTGACATTTTAAAAAATGCCGAGTGTTATATTTTTCCCTTATGGAATTTGAATGATTAATAGTGTTAGTGTATTCCTTTATGGAATTTGGTTGATTTTATTTAATTGAATTCGATTGGGTTTAATTGAATTTGATTGATTTTATTTAATTAAATTTGATTGATTGATTGTGTGGTCTAATGTACCATAGTTTATAAAGTTAAAAAAATTTATAAACTAGGGTTTTTGAATTATTTTTTATTAGGACTTAAATCCCGGTGCTTTTGAAAATGTGATTTTGGAAAAAAAATTTGGGAAAGAGATAATAATTGTTCACTCCATGTTTGCACAAAAAATGGGCAAACACCTCCAAGTTGTATGATTCAGTTGATTTTGCGTTATTTTTAGTGATCTGGGTGATTTATGCAAATATGTAAAAAAGCAGGGACTAAACTATAAAAGATACGCAGATTTATAGTGGCTCAGCCAGAATGTGCCTACGTCCACTTTATATATTATTTCCCCTTTTCTGTTCAGATTACAAGTACAAAGCTTTGATACCAGTATATAAAAGTTGTTTGAAAGTTCTATCCGTGCTTGAGCTCTCAAACCTGTCCACATTGTTGTACCCCTGCCCCTCTATTTATAGAGTGAGGTTGGGGGTAGGGGTCTTGGATGTATATAGCTGTTGGTGGGCCTGGGCTGATACAATCTGGCCTGGCAAAGTGGGTCCGGAACGTCTTGGTCCGGTGGGATTTGGTCCGGTGCAACTTGGTCCGGTGATAGTTTTGATTCGGTAATAGGTGGAGCGGTAGAGGCTGGTTCGGTAGGCAGTGGAGTAGGTTGGTTCGGTAGGCAGTGGAGTAGGTTGGTTCGGTAGGCAGTGGAGTAGGTTGGTTCGGTAGGCAGTGGAGTAGGTTGGTTCGGTAGGAAGTGGAGTAGGTTGGTTCGGTGGTGATCTCCCCCGCTTCTTGGTTCGGCAGTGGATGGAGGTAGTTGGTCTGGTTCTTGGTTCGGCAGTGGATGGAGGTAGTTGGTCCGGCTGTTGGTGGAAGTAGTTGGTTCGGTTGTAGGCTTCCCTTATCTTTCTTTTTGGTGATACCGGTCTAGTGAAAACATACCCAACATTTGCCCCCCAAAGCGGGGCATATGCTTGTATATGCCGCGTTTTGTTTTAGCTTGGACACTCTCATCCGGTCCTGTGTGTCGGACCAGTTAGTCCGGTCGTCTCTATTTGCCTATAAGTATGGGCATTACCTTCTCGCTATTCCCTACCAAGTGAGATAGCCGAATCAGAATTTTCTGCCGAATCAATCATCCTGCCAGATCAAACTTGACTACCGAATCAAGTAATTTCCGAATGAATTTGATGTTTTGAACCAACCGAATGAATCCATGGAGTATGAGTGCCGAATGAACTTGAGCCTTGAGCTACCGGATGAATATGAATGCCGGATGAACTTGCGAGCCGGATGAACTTGAGTGCCGAACGAACTTGAGTGCCGGATGAACTTGAGTGTCGGATGAACTTTAGTCTCGAATTAACGATCGGGTTTTTATGTGAATGATATTCCATGCCGTATGTACTTGCTTGTTTATATCTCTATATCCTTCGTTTTAACGATGCATTCTTTTGTGTTGCAGATAATGTCTCATAAAGTTGAAACCCGATCAGAAAAGAAGAAATCCCAAGACAGAGAAGATCCTTCCGTAGTACCCCCAGCTCAGTTAGAGCCGGGACGTCATGGGCCCACCCCGAGGTCACTAGTAGATGGGTACGGCCCTCAAGAGCTTCTGAACTCACCTCCTGACTGTTTCCCAAGCTCTCTCAAAGGCGAGCAGCTTGATGTTATCTCCCGCTCCTTTGGGATTGACAGAGCGTGCATGCTGTTGTCGGGGGAGGGAGTGATGCCATATAATCCCCCCGAAGGCTATTTCGCCTATAGTCGGTTCCATTGCATGTGTGGGGCCATTCCCCCGATCAATGCTTGGATAATCAGCTTTATCACCTACTTGAAGGTAGCTCCGTTTCAGCTTCAGCCTAACTCCTACGCCATCCTCGTGAGCCTGTTTGTCATTTTCCAGAGGAGATACGGGCGTCCTCCCTCCAACAGGGAGATCCGGTACTTGTACAATTTGAGAGGCTATAAGAAGGGGTCTCCATACATCAGCTTGGAATCAGCCGTATCTTTCAAGCCTGTCCTAGACTTATATTCGAAGTTCAGTATGTTTAAGAAAGAATGGTTTTTTATCAAGGATGACTCTGTTTCCATCCGTCGCTTCACCTCCGGCTGTAAGTGTGAAGCTTTATTTATAATTTCCGTTATAACTGCAATGCCTCTTCTTATGTGTTTTTATTTCTTGCTAGCGACAGGTGGCTTTGCGGTCGTGGAGAATGATCGCCTGGTTCAGATGGCTGTGGAAATAAAAGCCATTACGGGAAGGGACAGGTCGGCTTCTTACTTGATTAGGAATGCTACACTTCTGGGGCACAACCTGATCCTTCCACATCAGTTCGTGGTTAAGCAGAGAGACAAGGCGGAGGAGAGAGCTGCCAAAGTTACAGGAGGGGCCACGGCGAAAAGCAGCGAAAGGAGACCCTTCTCGATGCATCTAGTCGCCGGGGGGAAGAAACTCAAGAAGTCCGATGGACCCTCTCCCAGCACACATCCAGATGCTCAGAAGGAGGAAGAAGGTGAGGACGAAGGAGGTAAGGCGGAGAGCGGAAGTGGTAGAGAAGGTGACGATGATCGTCACGGTGATGATGGTGGCGAAGGACAGGGCGGTGATGGCACCAGGGCTTTGCCTCCTGGGCAGGCGGGCGTGATTCAAGAGTGGACAGATGTTTGCACAAAAAATGGACAAACACCTCAAAGTCGTATGATTTAATAGATTTGATGTTGTTCTTAGTGATTTGGGTGATTTATGCAAATATATGAAAAGCAGGGGCTAAACTGTAAAAGACACGCAGATTTATAGTGGTTCAGCCAGAATGTGCCTACGTCCACTTTATATGTTATTTCTCTTTTCTTGTTTAGATTACAAGTACAAAGCTTTGATACCAGTAAAAGAAAGTTGTTTGAAAGTTCTCTCCGTGCTTGAGCTCTCAAACTTGTCCCCCATTGTTGTACCCCTGCCCCTCTATTTATAGAGTGAGGTTGGGAGCATGGGTCTTGGATGTATATAGCTGCTGGTGGGCCTGGGCTGATGTGATCTGGCCTGGCACGTCTTGGTCCGGTAGCATTTGGTCCGGCGATGGTTGGTCCGGCATGCAGTTGGTCCAGCATGGAGTTGGTTCATTATGGAGTTGGTCCGGCTTGGAGTTGGTCTGGCATTGAGTTGGTCCGGCATTGAGTTGGTCCGACTTGGAGTTGGTCCGGCATTGAGTTGGTCCGGCATTGAGTTGGTCCGGCTTGGAGTTGGTCCGACATTGAGTTGGTCCGGCATTGAGTTGGTCCGGCTTGGAATTGGCCTGGCATGGAGTTGGTTCGGTGATGCCTGGAGAGGTGTTGGTCCGGTAGAGGCTGGTCCGTCCCTTGCTTCCTTCTGTTGGCTTGGTACCGAACGGTTCGGTGGCTCCTTTCTCATCTTGATTTGGTGGTGATAGAAACGTACCCAACATTTGCCCCCCAAAGTAGGGCATATGCTAACATATGTCGTGCTTTGTTTCAGGTTATCCAATTTTGACGTTTCCATCCGATTTCTAGTACCGAACCGGTTGTTCCGGAGGTTTACCTTCGCCTATAAGTACGGAACTAGGACTTCCGTCATTGCCCACCGAACGAGATAGCCGAATCAAAAACTTCCTGCTGAATCAATCGTGTTTGCCGAATCAACCGTATTGCCGAATCAGGTGATTGCCGAATGGCTTCTTCGATTTACTTCGTTTTACCGAATGAACTTAATATCAGATGGTCTTGATGCCGCATGGTCTTGATGTCGAATGGACTTTATACCGGATGGTCTTGCTGCCGAATGGACTTGATATAAACTTGCTTGTTCTATACTTCTGCATCCTTCGTTCTAACAACGTGCTTTTTTGTGTTTGCAGATAAATGTCTCAAAGAGTGGAAACCCGATCAGAGAAGAAGAGATCTCAGGATAGAGAAGAGCCTTCCTCAGTGCCCCTGGCTCAGCCAGGATCTGCCCGTCATGGGCCCACCCCGAGATCATTGGTGAATGGATACGGTCCTCAGGAACTTCTTAACCTGCCTCCTGATTGCTTCCCTAGCTCACTCAAGGGCGAGCAACTTGATGTTATATCTCGCTCTTTCGGGATCGACCGAGCGCGCATGTTATTGCCAGATGCGGGAGTGATGCCGTATGATCCTCCCGAAGGATATTTTGCCTACAGCAGATACCATTGCATGTGTGGTGCCATCCCGCCTCTCAACGCCTGGGTAGTCAGCTTTCTCACATATCTAAAGGTAGCTCCATTCCAGCTTCAGCCCAACTCCTATGCCATTCTGGTGAGTCTCTTCATCATCTTCCAGAGGAGATATGGGTGTCCTCCTTCCAACTGGTGAGTCCCAATAGATCATCCTGGCTTAGTACGCAATCCGTTTGCGGGCCATCCGGACCTGGACTCGGCATCTCATGACATCTCTTTTGATGAGGTTACTGGTGAGCACCTTCTTCCTCGCAATCCTATGGTAAGGGTGCTTGATGAGGCCAACTCCCTGGACCTTGATTTGCTTACTACTCGGATTGTCGCTATGGGGGACGAAGCTAAGGCAAATATCGACCGGGTTGCTGAGGAGACCAGGAAGTTGATGGGGAATCATGCCCGACTGGTCAAGGCCGGGGAGGAAATTGGGAGTGCCAACATAAGACTACGGTTAGTGGTTTCCGACCAGGCCAAGCAACTCGCCGATCAGGCCATCCAGATCTCTCAGCACGAGGTCGCCTCCGGACGACTAAAGAAAACTATGGAAGAGGCCAGCCGGGCCGAACTGCGGAAAATGGAGGCTATGTGCAAGGAACGGATCGATATGGCCATTGCCACGGTGGATGAGGTTCGGAAAGCGGATCTTGAGCAGATAGAGGAGTCATCTGGGAGACTTGAGGCCGCAGAGCTTGCTCAAGCCAAGTTGAAGGAGGAGATGGAGGCGATGCGGAAATCCCTTCAGGCTGACTGCTCGAGATACCAATTGGAGAGAGATGCTGCCGTTGTAAGGTTGTCGGCTTCCGAGGCCCGGACGAGGGAGCTTGAGGAGAACGAGGGGATGATGGACGAAATGATCCAGGATATGTACTTCCATACTTGGAAGCAGGGCAACCTCTCCTGGATGGATGATTATCCCCGGGTCATCGCTAGGGTTTATCTCCGGGCTCTGGAGGAGGCTAGGGCTGATGCGGATAAGGAGGGTGGTGTGCCCTTCAAGATGGATGTGGTTACCGCCCAGTTTACCAAGGAGGAGAAGGTGGCGGTGAAGGAGGGCATGTGGTTGCTTGCAGCTGAGGAGGCATGTGTGCAAGTAGAGGATGATGATCAAGATGACCAAGGAGCAGATATTGGTAAGTCTTCCTTTCTAGTCTTTCCGTTAACTTGGCCGCTTATAACAAATGAATTCTTTCTCTGACCGGACAGGTGGGCAACAGGACAAGGATAAGACTCTGACGCAGCCGGCTCCTTGATTAGACCTGGATATCGTTTTGTAGACTTGACATTGTTGTATATGTTAGTTTTAAAACAGTAATGTAACTCTTAGGTTGTAATTATGCTACTTGTAATAAACAACGCTATTCTTGACGTGTAATTCTTTAACTTAAGCTGATTCTGTCGTTTTTTGAATGTTTTTGCTATTTTGACATGTTGTATGAGAAATATAGCTATGCATATTCTTGTAATTAAATTGTGTTTGATGTTAGGTTCTTGTTTAAAACATAATTTCATGACTTGCAATGTTAGCGTGAAGTGTGAATAAATTATAGTCACGTGTTTACACATGAAAGAAGGAAATACCGCCCTTTATATTTTGCTTGTAGATGGCAGCTTTGAATGTCTTGTGTGACCGAATATGGAATGCGGTCCAGTATCTTGCTATGAGTATCCGCTTCCATTAGCGAATGTCTCTTGTTCTGTGTCCTGTACTTCAGGGATTGTTACAGAGGATAGGGGAAAAGTTTCTTAAATAAAATTGAAATATGTGAAATAGTAAAACTTCCAATCACGGAAGGCCTTCGATGTGCTTAAGTTCGTGGCAAACGGGCTTTGTAGTCACTTTCCCTAGATGTGGGTCTTGGAGACATTTGTCACCCATCTTACGCCTCTGCGGGGAGTTAATTCTTTTTTACCACAGCCGCACTTAAGACACATCGGAGCCGAGATCGCGCACAGTAACTACCTAGGCCATTATGGCCCGTAATCGTGGGTATTATTCGATTTACTATAGCCGAGGCAGCTCATTACGGCGTTCGGCTCGCCGGCAACTGTGAAACGACTATAAGCCCCAACATAACTTGGATGACTCCCATCCGAGACTACTTACAAAGCGGCACACTACCCAACGGGCGTAACGAAGTCAAGAAAATCTTGAGGAAAGCTTCCTGCTACACAATACAAGAGGACATCCTCTATCGGCGCGGATTCTCTAACCCCTTACTAAGGTGTGTCGCTGGAAGGGAAGCCAAGAAAATCTTATCCAACATTCATCAAGGAAGCTGCGGAGATCACACCGGAGGGCAAACTTTAGCAAAAAAGATACTCCGATATGGATATTTCTGGCCCACCTTAAACAAGGACGCCTTAGATTTCGTCAAAAAATGTGATAGATGCCAGAAGTTTGCTAAGATTCCACGGCTACCAACAACTAAGATTACTCAAATGACTAGCCCTTGGCCCTTTGCAGTATGGGGAATTGTCTTAATCGGCGAACTACCAATGGGCCGAGGCGGGGCCAAATATGCTATAGTGGCAGTCGACTATTTCACCAAATGGGTGGAAGCAGAACCTCTGAATAAAGTATCTTCAGCAAAAGTTATTAACTTCTTGATCAAAAATGTTCTGTGCAGGTACGGAGTCCCATTCAAAATCATATCAGACAATGGACTTCAGTTTGACCGCGAAGAATTCGCCAACTGGTGCCGAGAGCATGGAATTCACAAAAGCTTCTCATCCGTAGCATATCCCCGGGCAAACGGACAGGTCGAAGCCATCAACAAAATTCTGAAAACTCTAATAAAAAAGAAACTCGAAAAGTCAAAGGGCGCTTGGGTGGATGAACTCCCTACGGCACTGTGGGCCTATCGCACATCTTTCAGAACCTCGACAGGGCATACTCCTTTCTCTTTGGCATACGGATCGGAGGCTATGCTCCCAGTTTAAACCATCTTGCCTTCCCACCGTAGGATCCACTATAACCCAGAAGAGAACGAAGAACTCCTTCACATGTCTTTGGATCTAGTTGAGGAGAGAAGAAATGATGCAGTCCTTAAAGCAGCAGCCCACAAGCAAAAAATGGTAGCACAATACAACTCCAAAGTCAAGCATCGTACCTTACAAGAAGGGGACCTTGTCCTCAAGCGAATCTTCCCTCGCCCCGGAGCACTAGATCCAATCTGGGATGGACCATATGTAATTCATAAAGATCTCCACAATGGAGCTTATATTTTGTCAACGGTGGACGGAGAGGTGTTCCAGAGGGCATGGAACATCCAACACCTCCGTCGATACTTTTCTTAACTTGTACTGTCCATGTGAAGTGAATTAACAAAGAGAATCAGTGGACGTAGGCATTTTTGTGCCGAACCACTTTAAAAAACCTTGTCTCTTTTTTAACTTGTTCCTTTATATCTTGGCTGCTTGTTAACTTTATCCTTTTCTGTTGAACAAAATCTTATGCGTATAGCATTTCCATTCAAAGCACTCCACAGCGCAACTTCACCTGGACAAGACCTAACAGGTACTATGCGAATCTATGCCCTCGCCAATGAGACACTTTTGCTCCGGCATCCCTCTGCTGCGGGTTAACTCATTGCTCGCGACGGCCCTTAAAGCCAACTATAATGAGCCGATTATAAGCCACCGAGAAGGCCGACTATAGCCGAGGCAGCTCATTACGGCGTTCGGCTCGCCGGCAACTGTGAACCGACTATAAGCCCCAACATAAGGTGTGGCCAGCCAGGGGCAGTTCACGGCTGACGATCGGCACCCACGCTAGCCGGCCACAGTAAATCGAATAATACCCACGATTACGGGCCATAATGGCCCGGGTAGTTACTGTGCGCGATCTCAGCTCCGATGTGTCTTAAGTGCGGCTGTGGTAAAAAAGAATTAACTCCCCGCGGAGGCGTAAGATGGGTGACAAATGTCTCCAAGACCCACAGCTAGGGAAAGTGTCTACAAAACCCGTTTGCCACGAACTTAAGCACATCGAAGGCATTCCGTGATTGGAAGTTTTACTATTTCACATATTTCAATTTTATTTAAGAAACTTTTCCCCTATCCTCTGTAACAATCCCTGAAGTACAGGACACAGAACAAGAGACATTCGCTAATGGAAGCAGATACTCACAGGAAGATACTGGCCCGCATTCCATACTCGGTCACACAAGACATTCAAAGCTTCCATCTACAAGCAAAATATAAAGGGCGGTATTTCCTTCTTTCATGTGTAAACACGTGACTATAATTTATTCACACTTCACGCTAACATTGCAAGTCATGAAATTATGTTTTAAACAAGAACCTAACATCAAACACAATTTAATTACAAGAATATGCATAGCTATATTTCTCATACAACATGTCAAAATAGCGAAAACATTCAAAAAACGACAGAATCAGCTTAAGTTAAAGAATTACACGTCAAGAATAGCGTTGTTTATTACAAGTAGCATAATTACAACCTAAGAGTTACGTTACTGTTTTGAAACTAACATATACAACAATGTCAAGTCTACAAAACGATATCCAGGTCTAATCAAGGAGACGGCTGCGTCGGAGTCTTATCCTTGTCTTGTTGCCCACTGTCCGGTCAAAGAAAGAATTCATTAGTGATAAGTGGCCAAGTTAACGGAAAGACTAGAAAGGAAGACTTACCAACATCTGCTCCTTGGTCATCTTGATCATCATCCTCTACTTGCACACTTGCCTCCTCAGCTGCAAGCAACCGCATGCCCTCCTTCACCGCCACCTTCTCCTCCTTGGTAAACTGGGTGGTAACCACATCCATCTTGAAGGGCACACCACCCTCCTTATCCGCATCAACCCTAGCCTCCTCCAGAGCCCGGAGATAAACCCTAGCCATGATCCGGGGATAATCATCCATCCAGGAGAGGTTGCCCTGCTTCCAAGTACGGAAGTACATATCCTGGAGCATTTCGTCCATCATCCCCTCGTTCTCCTCAAGCTCCCTCGTCCGGGCCTCGGAAGCCGACAACCTTACAACGGCAGCATCTCTCTCCAATTGGTATCTCGAGCCGTCAGCCTGAAGGGATTTCCGCATCGCCTCCATCTCCTCCTTCAACTTGGCTTGAGCAAGCTCTGCGGCCTCAAGTCTCCCAGATGACTCCTCTATCTGCTCAAGATCCGCTTTCCGAACCTCATCCACCATGGCAATGGCCATATCGATCTGTTCCTTGCACATAGCCTCCATTTTCCACAGTTCGGCCCGGCTGGCCTCTTCCATAGTTTTCTTTAGTCGTCCGGAGGCGGCCTCGTGCTGAGAGATCTGGAGGGCATGATCGGCGAGTTGCTTGGCCTGGTCGGAAACCACTAACCGCAGTCTTATGTTGGCACTCCCAATTTCCTCCCCGGCCTTGACCAGTCGGGCATGATGCCCCATCAACTTCCTGGTCTCCTCAGCAACCCGGTCGATATTTGCCTTAGCTTCGTCCCCTATAGCGACAATCCGAGTAGTAAGCAAATCAAGGTCCAGGGACTTGGCCTTATCAAGCACCCTTACCATAGGATTGCGAGGAAGAAGGTGCTCACCAGTAACCTCATCAAAAGAGATGTCATGAGATGCCAGGTCTAGGTCCGGATGACCCGCAAACGGATTGCGTACTAAGCCAGGATGATCTATTGGGATGACGGTTGGATTCCCAGACGGATGGGGGGAGGGCATAAGCTCTGTATCCTCCTCTGTAATGTCGTGAATAGGCTGGAGTGGGGCCGGGGGTTCAAGAAGAGGTTCAGACGAAGATCAACTCCTCTTCCTCTTCTGTATATCTTCTTCGATAACTCCGAGAAGAGGACGATAGCCGACTATGTCTCCCGGGCGGTTAGTAGAAGGCTTCGGCTTGGCGGAAGCTTTGGAGAGTTTGTATTGTTCAAGCCTATGCCGAAGATCTGAGGTCTTGGCCGTTTTACCCGCTCCTGTTATGAAAACCAAGTGTCACCAACATGTATTGAGCCATCATTCAAGAATTAAAAGAGTAAAGAGAAATTCACCTTGAACCGCCGAAGATGCTTCAGTAGAGGCGCTCCCGAAAGAAAAATCGACGCCGGCCCCAACTTTATCGGCTTTTTTGGACTTCTCCGTCCCCTCCAAACCTTTGAAGGCTTGGCGAAAAGCGTCATCCGTCCACTCTTGCATCTCGCCTACTTGCCCAGAAGACAAAGCCCCGACACCGTCGCCACCTCCAGCGCCTTCTCCTCCATCTCCGCCTTGCTCCTCCTCCACATCTCCCTCCTCCGGGATATCTGGACATGTGCTGGGAGAGGGAACGTCAGACTTTTTAAGCTTCTTCCCCCCGGCAACCGGATGTTTCGGAAAGGGCCTCCTTTTTCTGCTCTTCGACTCGGCCCCTTCTTTAGCTTGGGCAGCCTTCTCTTCAGCCGTGTCCCTCTGCTTGACCACGGACTGCTGTGGAAGGATCAAGTTGTACTCCAAAAGTGTAGCGTTCCTGATCAGGTAAGCAGCCGACCTATCTCTTCCAGTAATAGCTTCTATTTCTGCTGCCGTCTGAACCAGGCGATCATTCTCCACGATCGCAAAACCACCTGTCGCTAGCAAAAAATAAAAACACATAAGAAGGAGCATTGCAACCAGAACGGGAATTAAAAATAAAGCTTTGACTTACATCCGGAGGTGAAGCGCCGAATAGAAACGGAATCATCCCTGACAAAAAAACCATTCCTTCTTGAACATGCTGTACTTGGAGTATAAATCCAGGACCGACTTAAAGGATACGGTCGATTCCAAGCTGATGTAGGGAGACCCCTTCTTATAGCCTCTCAAGTTGTACAAATACCGGATCTCCCGGTTGGAAGGAGGACGCCCATATCTCCTCTGGAAGATGACGAAGAGACTCACCAGAATGGCATAGGAGTTGGGCTGAAGCTGGAATGGAGCTACCTTTAGATATGTGAGAAAGCTGACTACCCAGGCGTTGAGAGGCGGGATGGCACCACACATGCAATGGTATCTGCTGTAGGCAAAATATCCTTCGGGAGGATCATACGGCATCACTCCCGCATCTGGCAATAACATGCGCGCTCGGTCGATCCCGAAAGAACGAGATATAACATCAAGTTGCTCGCCCTTGAGTGAGCTAGGGAAGCAATCAGGAGGCAGGTTAAGAAGTTCCTGAGGACCGTATCCATTCATCAATGATCTCGGGGTGGGCCCATGACGGGCAGATCCTGGCTGAGCCAGGGGCACTGAGGAAGGCTCTTCTCTATCCTGAGATCTCTTCTTCTCTGATCGGGTTTCCACTCTTTGAGACATTTATCTGCAAACACAAAAAAGCACGTTGTTAGAACGAAGGATGCAGAAGTATAGAACAAGCAAGTTTATATCAAGTCCATTCGGCAGCAAGACCATCCGGTATAAAGTCCATTCGGCATCAAGACCATGCGGCATCAAGACCATGCGGCATCAAGACCATTCGGCATCAAGACCATCCGATATTAAGTTCATTCGGTAAAATGAAGTAAATCGAAGAAGCCATTCGGCAATCACCTGATTCGGCAATACGGTTGATTCGGCAAACACGATTGATTCGGCAGGAAGTTTTTGATTCGGCTATCTCGTTCGGTGGGCAATGATGGAAGTCCTAGTTCCGTACTTATAGGCGAAGGTAAACCTCCGGACCAACCGGTTCGGTACTAGAAATCGGATGGAAACGTCAAAATTGGATAACCTGAAACAAAGCACGACATATGTTAGCATATGCCCTACTTTGGGGGGCAAATGTTGGGTACGTTTCTATCACCACCAAATCAAGATGAGAAAGGAGCCACCGAACCGTTCGGTACCGAGCCAATAGAAGGAAGCAAGGGACGGACCAGCCTCTACCGGACCAACACCTCTCCAGGCATCACCGAACCAACTCCATGCCAGGCCAACTCCAAGACGGACCAACTCAATGCCGGACCAACTCCAAGCCGGACCAACTCAATGCCGGACCAACTCAATGTCGGACCAACTTCAAGCCGAACCAACTCCATAATTAACCAACTCCATGCCGGACCAACTGCATGTCGGACCAACCATCGCCGGACCAAATGCTACCAGACCAAGACGTGCCAGGCCAGATCACATCAGCCCAGGCCCACCAGCAGCTATATACATCCAAGACCCCTGCTCCCAACCTCACTCTATAAATAGAGGGGCAGGGGTACAACAATGGGGGACAAGTTTGAGAGCTCAAGCACGGAGAGAACTTTCAAACTACTTTCTTTTACTGGTCTCCCTACATCAGCTAGGAATCGACCGTATTCTTTAAGCCGGTCCTGGATTTATACTCCAAGTACAGCATGTTCAAGAAGGAATGGTTTTTTGTCAGGGATGATTCTGTTTCTATTTGGCGCTTCACCTACGGATGTAAGTCAAAGCTTTATTTTTAATTCCCATTCTGGTTGCAATGATCCTTCTTATGTGTTTTTATTTTTTGCTAGCGACAGGTGGTTTTGCGATCGTGGAGAATGATCGCCTAGTTCAGACGGCAGCAGAAATAGAAGCTATTATTGGAAGAGATAGGTCGGCTGCTTACCTGATCAGGAACGCTACACTTTTGGAGTACAACTTGATCCTTCCACAGCAGTCCGTGGTCAAGCAGAGGGACACGGCTGAAGAGAAGGCTGCCCAAGCTAAAGAAGGGGCCGAGTCAAAGAGCAACAAAAGTAGGCCCTTTCCGAAACATCCGGTTGCCGGGGGGAAGAAGCTTAAAAAGTCTGACGGTCCCTCTCCCAGCACATGTCCAGATATCCCGGAGGAGGGAGATGTGGAGGAGGAGCAAGACGGAGATGTAGGAGAAGGCGCTGGAGGTGGCGACGGTGTCGGGGCTTTGTCTTCTGGGCAAGTAGGCGAGATGCAAGAGTGGACGGATGACGCTTTCCGACAAGCCTTCGAAGGTTTGGAGGGGACGGAGAAGTCCAAAAAAGCCGATAAAGTTGGGGCCGGCGTCGATTTATCTTCCGGGAGCGCCTCTACTGAAGCATCTTCGGCGGTTCAAGGTGAATTTCTCTTTACTCTTTTAATTCTTGAATGATGGCTCAATACATGTTGGTGACACTTGGTTTTCATATCAGGAGCGGGTAAAACGGCCAAGACCTCAGATCTTCGGCACAGGCTTGAACAATACAAACTCTCCAAAGCTTCCGCCAAGCCGAAGCCTTCTACTAACCGCCCGGGAGACATAGTCGGCTATCGTCCTCTTCTCGAAGTTATCGAAAAAGATATACAAAAGAGGAAGAGGAGTCGATCTTCGTCTGAACCTCTTCTTGAACCCCCGGCCCCACTCCAGCCTATTCACTACATTACAGAGGAGGATACCGAGCTTATGTCCTCCCCCCATCCGTCTGGGAATCCAACCGTCATCCCAATAGATCATCCTGGCTTAGTACGCAATTCGTTTGCGGGTCATCCGGACATGGACCCGGCATCTCATGACATCTCTTTTGATGAGGTTACCGGTGAGCACCTTCTTCCTCGCAATCCTATGGTAAGGGTGCTTGATGAGGCCAAGTCCCTGGACCTTGATTTGCTTACTACTCGGATTGTCGCTATGGGGGACGAAGCTAAGGCAAATATCGACCGGGTTGCTGAGGAGACCAGGAAGTTGATGGGGCATCATGCCCGACTGGTCAAGGCCGGGGAGGAAATTGGGAGTGCCAACATAAGACTGCGGTTAGTGGTTTCCGACCAGGCCAAGCAACTCGCCGATCAGGCCATCCAGATCTCTCAGCACGATGCCGCCTCCGGACGACTAAAGAAAACTATGGAAGAGGCCAGCCGGGCCAAACTGCGGAAAATGGAGGCTATGTGCAAGGAACGGATCGATATGGCCATTGCCACGGTGGATGAGGTTCGGAAAGCGGATCTTGAGCAGATAGAGGAGTCATCTGGGAGACTTGAGGCCGCAGAGCTTGCTTAAGCCAAGTTGAAGGAGGAGATGGAGGCGATGCGGAAATCCCTTCAGGCTGACTGCTCGAGATACCAATTGGAGAGAGATGCTGCCGTTGTATGGTTGTCGGCATCCGAGGCCCGGACAAGGGAGCTTGAGGAGAACGAGGGGATGATGGACGAAATGCTCCAGGATATGTACTTCCATACTTGGAAGCAGGGCAACCTCTCCTGGATGGATGATTATCCCCGGGTCATCGCTAGGGTTTATCTCCGGGCTCTGGAGGAGGCTAGGGCTGATGCGGATAAGGAGGGTGGTGTGTCCTTCAAGATGGATGTGGTTACCGCCTAGTTTACCAAGGAGGAGAAGGTGGCGGTGAAGGAGGGCATGCGGTTGCTTGCAGCTGAGGAGGCAGGTGTGTAAGTAGAGGATGATGATCAAGATGACCAAGGAGCAGATGTTGGTAAGTCTTCCTTTCTAGTCTTTCCATTAACTTGGCCGCTTATCACTAATGAATTTTTTCTCTGACCGGACAGGTGGGCAACAGGACAAGGATAAGACTCCGACGCAGCCGGCTCCTTGATTAGACCTGGATATCGTTTTGTAGACTTGACATTGTTGTATATGTTAGTTTCAAAACAGTAACGTAACT
The DNA here is from genome assembly GCA_030737815.1 of Allium fistulosum. NCBI lineage: Eukaryota > Viridiplantae > Streptophyta > Magnoliopsida > Asparagales > Amaryllidaceae > Allium > Allium fistulosum. The sequence goes on along the minus strand of CM060902.1, from coordinate 365,864,023 downwards.
CTTAGGTTGTAATTATGCTACTTGTAATAAACAACACTATTCTTGACGTGTAATTCTCTAACTTAAGCCGATTCTATCATTTTTTGAATGTTTTTGCTATTTTGACATGTTGTATGAGAAATATAGCTATGCATATTCTTGTAATTAAATTGTGTTTGATGTTAAGTTCTTGTTTAAAACATAATTTCATGACTTGCAATGTTAGCGTGAAGTGTGAATAAATTATAGTCACGTGTTTACACATGAAAGAAGGAAATACCGCCCTTTATATTTTGCTTGTAGATGGCAGCTTTGAATGTCTTGTGTGACCGAGTATGGAATGCGGTCCAGTATCTTGCTGTGAGTATCCGCTTCCATTAGTGAATGTCTCTTGTTCTGTGTCCTGTACTTCAGGGATTGTTACAGAGGATAGGGGAAAAGTTTCTTAAATAAAATTGAAATATGTGAAATAGTAAAACTTCCAATCACGGAAGGCCTTCGATGTGCTTAAGTTCGTGGCAAACGGGCTTTGTAGTCACTTTCCCTAGCTGTGGGTCTTGGAGACATTTGTCACCCATCTTACGCCTCCGTGGGGAGTTAATTCTTTTTTACCACAGCCGCACTTAAGACACATCGGAGCCGAGATCGCGCACAGTAACTACCCGGGCCATTATGGCCCGTAATCGTGGGTATTATTCGATTTACTATGGCCGGCTAGCGTGGGTGCCGATCGTCAACCGTGAACTTCCCCTGGCTGGCCACACCTTATGTTGGGGCTTATAGTCGGTTCACAGTTGTCGGCGAGCCGAACGCCGTAATGAGCTGCCTCGGCTATAGTCGGCCTTCTCGGTGGCTTATAATCGGCTCATTACAGTTGGTTTTAAGGGCCGTCGCGAGCAATGAGTTAACCCGTATCAGAGGGATGCCGGAGCAAAAGTGTCTCATTGGCGAGGGCATAGATTTGCATAGTACCTGTTAGGTCTTGTCCAGGTGAAGTTGCGCTGTGGAGTGCTTTGAATGGAAATGCTATATGCATAAGATTTTGTTCAACAGAAAAGGATAAAGTTAACAAGCAGCCAAGATATAAAGGAACAAGTTAAAAAAGAGACAAGGTTTTTTAAAGTGGTTCGGCACGAAAATGCCTACGTCCACTGATTCTCTTTGTTAATTCAGTTCACATGGGCAGTACAAGTTAAGAAAAGTATCGACGGAGGTGTTGGATGTTCCATGCCCTCTGGAACACCTCTCTGTCCACTGTTGACAAAATATAAGCTCCATTGTGGAGATCTTTATGAATTACATATGGTCCATCCCAGATTGGATCTAGTGCTCTGGGGCGAGGGAAGATTCGCTTGAGGACAAGGTCCCCTTCTTGTAAGGTACGATGCTTGACTTTGGAGTTGTATTGTGCTGCCACTTTTTGCTTGTGGGCTGCTGCTTTAAGGATTGCATCATTTTTTCTCTCCTCAACTAGATCCAAAGACATGTGAAGGAGTTCTTCGTTCTCTTCTGGGTTATAGTGGATCCTACGGTGGGAACGCACGATGGTTTCAACTGGGGGCATAGCCTCCGATCCGTATGCCAAAGAGAAAGGAGTATGCCCTATCGAGGTTCTGAAAGATGTGCGATAGGCCCACAGTGCCGTAGGGAGTTCATCCACCCAAGCTCCCTTTGACTTTTCGAGTTTCTTTTTTATTAGAGTTTTCAGAATTTTGTTGATGGCTTCGACCTGTCCGTTTGCCTGGGGAAACGCTACGGATGAGAAGCTTTTGTGAATTCCATGCTCTCGGCACCAGTTGGCGAATTCTTCGCTGTCAAACTGAAGTCCATTGTCTGATATGATTTTGAATGGGACTCCGTACCTGCACAGAACATTTTTGATCAAGAAGTTAATAACTTTTGCTGAAGATACTTTATTCAGAGGTTCTGCTTCCACCCATTTGGTGAAATAGTCGACTGCCACTATAGCATATTTGGCCCCGCCTCGGCCCATTGGTAGTTCGCTGATTAAGTCAATTCCCCATACTGCAAAGGGCCAAGGGTTGGTCATTTGAGTAATCTCAGTTGTTGGTAGCCACGGAATCTTAGCAAACTTCTGGCATCTGTCACATTTTTTGACGAAATCTAAGGCGTCCTTGTTTAAGGTGGGCCAGAAATATCCATATCGGAGTATCTTTTTTGCTAAAGTTTGCCCTCCGGTGTGATCTCCGCAGCTTCCTTGATGAATGTTGGATAAGATTTCCTTGGCTTCCCTTCCAGCGACACACCTTAATAAGGGGTTAGAGAATCTGCGCTGATAGAGGATGTCCTCTTGTATTGTGTAGCGGGAAGCTTTCCTCAAGATTTTCTTGACTTCGTTACGCCCGTTGGGTAGTGTGCCGCTTTATAAGTAGTCTCGGATGGGAGTCATCCAAGTTGCTTCTTCGGTTGCGGCTATCAGATTCACTTGCTCAAAACTTGGGGTCAGTTGCCTTGAGATGGCTACCGCTCCAGAAATAGCGCCGTCTCTCACGCTTGCTTGCTTCGCCAATTCGTCGGCCTCTCGGTTCTCTTCCCAAGGGATGTGTTTGACTAAGTAGTGGTCCAATCGATTGAGAAGTAACTTGGTCTTCTTTAAATATGCTATGAGTCGTTCTTCTCGAGCCTGGAATTCTCCTAGTATTTGATTAACAATAAGTTGAGAATCGCTATGAAGACACAAAGAATTGGCTCTGATTTCTGAGGCAAGTTCTAATCCAGCTATCACTGCTTCATACTCGGCATCGTTGTTGGTGGCAGCGAACTCCAACCTTATAGCATAGTGCAGCTTATTTCCCCTAGGAGTGACTATTACCACACCTGCCCCCGAGCCTTGATCGTTTGACGCCCCATCCACGAAGAGATTCCACTTGATGTCTTCTGCTATTTCTGATTGCTCCTTACCTTCGTTGGTAGTGAATTCTGCAATGAAATCGGCTATGGCTTGTCCCTTGATGGCGGTGCGAGGGTGATAGGTGATATCATACTGACTCAGTTCAATGAACCATTTAAGTAGTCGCCCAGAAGTGTCAGGACGATGGAGTACCTGCCTCAGTGGTTGATCGGTCAGAACTTTGATGGAATGTGACTGGAAGTAGTGACGCAGTTTCCATGACGTGATCAGTAAACAGTATGATAGCTTCTCAAGTTTAGGATATCTGACTTCTGCCCCCGTAAACCTCTTACTTACAAAGTATATTGGCCGCTGCGTGCGATTGTCTTCCCTTACCAACGCAGCGCTTAGGGCGTGAGATGACACAGCAAGGTATAGGTATAACTCTTCACCTTCGCTTGGAGTCGAGAGTACCGGCGGTTTCTTGAGGTGTTCGATCAAGTTAAGGAAAGCGGTTAAGCATTCGCTAGTCCATTCGAACTTTCCTTTGCCTTTCTTTAGAGCTTCGAAGAAGGGGACGCACTTGTCCGTTGCTTTGGAGATGAATCGGCTTAGGGCGGCCACTTTCCCATTCAGGCTTTGCATTTCCTTTCGAGTGGAAGGTATTTTAATATCTTTTAGAGCTTGGACTTGTTCAGGGTTTGCTTCAATCCCTCTGGCATGGACGATGAATCCCAAGAACTTTCCTGATGATACTCCGAAGGAGCATTTTAGAGGATTAAGTTTCATTCCATACCGGCGAAGTACTTGAAACATCTCGCCCAGGTGGCTTACGTGATTATCGGCTTTCCTTGACTTTACCAGCATGTCATCCACATACACTTCCATAGTTTGTCCTATTAGCCCTGCAAACATCTTGTTAACGAGGCGCTGGTAGGTGGCTCCTGCGTTTTTAAGTCCGAAAGGCATTAACTTATAGGAGTACAAACCCCGATCAGTGATGAAACTAGTATGGTCTTGATCGGGAGTATGCATAGGAATTTGGTTATATCCTGAGTATGCGTCCATAAAGGATAAGAGTTCGTGTCCAGCTGTGCTGTCTACAGGTTGATCGATTCGGGGAAGTGGGAAGCAATCCTTCGGGCAGGCGTCATTTAAGTTGGAGAAGTCAATGCATGTCCGCCACTTCCCTTTAGCCTTCTTTACCAGCACCGGGTTAGCGATCCACTCTGGGTAGATGGCTTCCCGTATAAAGTCATTGGCAAGTAGATTCTTTACTTCTTCATCGAGGGCTGCTGATCGTTCTGCCCCCATACTTCTCTTTCTTTGTTTTACGGGCGCCTTGGTAGGATCAATGTTTAGTAAGTGGCATGCTACGTCCGGGGAGATTCCGGTCATGTCAGCGTGTGACCATGCAAATACATCCAATTTGTGGCGGAGAAAGTCAATGAGTTGCTCCTTCAACTCAGCTTTTAGTTGGGACCCGATTTTCAATAGTCTACTCGAGTCATGCTTGTCTACAGATACAAATTCCATAGCCTCCGCAGGCTCGGCGGTGGCCTCCTCCTCTTTGTCCCTGGGGTCTAATTCATTGAAAGGGTCGTTGGTATATCGAAGAGGAGGGGCTTTCTTTAGTTGCTATGCTTCCAAACTTTTTGTGCAGAGGGCAACCTCTACACTTTTCCCTTTATCCTTCCTGTGGTTGTTGCGAAGTTCAGTCACATAGCAGTCTCGAGCAACGTCTTGGTCTCCTTCTACTTCTCCTACTCCATTGTCCGTTGGAAATTTCATCTTTAGGCACCATGGGGCTAGGACAATTTGGAAGTCAGACAAGGCTGGCCTTTCTAAGAAGGCGTTGTAGGCTGAGTGGCTTTCTATTAGCACAAACGTCTGTTTCCGTACAGCGGAGCGGGGATGGCTTCCAATTTCAACAAAGAGGTCCAGTTGCCCGAGGGGCATCTTCGCATCTCCAGTGAAACCGTGTAGTGGTTTATTGCAGGGAGATACATCCTTCATTGATAGTTTCATTTTGTCGAATGCATGTTTGAATAGGATATTTACCGAGCTTCCAGTGTCTACTAGAATTCGGAAAACTTCGGCTGGACCGAGCCGGGCAGAGATAACCATGGGATCCATGTGAGGGTATTGTCTTCCTTCTAGGTCACGCCTACCGAATGTGATGTCATGATTCTCTTTCCGCTTCGGGTGGCGCTCTTCTATAACAGAATTAACACAGTCTTCATTGTTTCTAAGCGACTTTCCATATCTTTCCATCTCTGCCCAGCTTCTATCGGCTATGTGCGGTCCTCCCGAGATGGTATGGACCACTATCTTCTCTTGACTAGAGCCGCTAGTGTTGCGGTTTCCTCTGCCGATCTCCGGTGAGGGTAGCCTTGGGTTCTCATTGGCAGGAGCTGGAGTCCTGTCCTGACCTTTTACATAGCGTTCCAGTCTCTTCCTTCTGATGTGTTCTTCAATCAAGTCCCGAAGATGATGGCACTCATTGGTATCATGCCCATGAGATTCGTGGAAGCGGCATAACTTTTCAGACTTCTGCGCGTTATCTGATTCCTTCTTGTATGGTGGGCATTTGTATCTAACTTCTCCTTGGGTGGCAAGGAAGATGTTTTCAACGGTTTCGTTCAAAGGAGTATAAGTGTCGAATCTCGGTCCGGGCCGATATAGGCGCTTTTCTCCCTTCTTGCCTCCAGCATTGTCTCTAGAATCATTTCTTCGAACGTCCCTTGCCACATCTGGCGTGTTGCCGTGAGCTGCCTTATTTTGTTGTCCTGACTGCCCCTCAACGGCAGCATCCTCAAGCCTCATATATTTCCCGGCTTCATGGAAGAAATCGGGCAAAGTAGCTGGTTTTTCTTTTGTCAACCTTCTAGCTAATTTAGTGTCCGGGTGCACACCACTACAGAGGGCCATTAGGATAAGCTTCTCATCGGCATCTTGGACTGCGGCCGCTACGGCATTGAATCGGGTTAGGTATTGCTGCAGTTTCTCTCCAGGTTTATGTTTGATGCTGGATAAGGAATAAGCGTCCTTAGGTTGTTCCACATGAATGTGGAACTGACTAATAAACTTTTCTTTCAACATTTCCCACGAGCTGATGGATCCCTGGGGTAGATGGCAGAACCAGGAGGTAGCGAGATCTGCTAAGAATAGTGGAAAGCATTTGCACAGTACTCCTTCTGTTGCCCCCACTCATGAGCATATGCTGTGTGTATCTCTGTAAGTGTACAACGGGGTCGGAGGTTCCTTTGTAAGGTTCCATTGTTGGCATCTTCCATTCTCGGGGGGTTATAGCAATTTCGATATTGCGGGCGAAAGGGCTGGTTACCCTAGCACCTATCCCTCGATCTCTTTGATCCTGTTGGACGCACTCTATGAACAAGCGTGTCATCCTTTCATCAGAATTTGGAGCAGATAGGAATGAGTTCGGTTCTGTTCTATGGGATTGATTCCGTCCAAATGACCTGTAGGGATGGTATCGTCTGTCATTCCTAATATTTTCCAGTGGCTGCCTCTGGTCTTCTGGGAGCATGTTAGGGTCAGCTATAGTTGGCCCTTGCCTTGATCTTCCCCTGCTGGGTTCTGATCTAAGCACTTCCTCGAGTCCAACTTCGGGCTGGACTCTAGCTCGGCCCCGTTCATTGGTGTTTCCGTGGTTAGGCAGTACGACCGGCTCAGCTACAGTTGGCCTCCGCCCGGTACCTCCCCCGTTGGGCTCGGTTCCAAGCGTTTCCTCGGGCCTAACTTCGGGTTGTGCTCGGTCTCGGCTCCTACCATGGCTGCTTCTGTCGTTAGCCCCTTCGAAAAAGGAAGATCTTTGTTGTCTCTGAGATCCTCCAGACTGGGACTCACCCCATGACTCAGTGTTGCGGTTGAACTCTTCAGCATCCCTTAAGCGTGACATGAGATGGTCCACCAAGGCTTCCTGCTGGGATGTGAAGCGGCTAGTCACTTCAGCCACAACCCTGTCTAGATCTGCCCTAGTAATTGATGCAGGCTGTTCTGTGGCAGGGGTTGTCGGATTTGCCTGACCTTCATTTGGTACTGCTGCTGGAAGGGGACGACTTACTGGATCTGGAAGACTGGTGGTTGAGATGTTCTTTCCTTTGTTAACATCTTTCTTCTGCTTAGGAGGCATGTTTTCCAAGCAATGAACGACGCTGTTAGGAAGAAGGTTAAGTGGGAGAAGCTGAAGCTTCAAGCTTCTTGTTCTCAGTGAACGCACCAAAAATGTTTGCACAAAAAATGGGCAAACACCTCCAAGTCGTATGATTCAGTTGATTTTGCGTTATTTTTAGTGATCTGGGTGATTTATGCAAATATGTAAAAAAGCAGGGACTAAACTGTAAAAGACACGCAGATTTATAGTGGTTCAGCCAGAATGTGCCTACGTCCACTTTATATATTATTTCCCCTTTTCTGTTCAGATTACAAGTACAAAGCTTTGGTACCAGTATATAAAAGTTGTTTGAAAGTTCTATCCGTGCTTGAGCTCTCAAACCTGTCCCCATTGTTGTACCCCTGCCCCTTTATTTATAGAGTGAGGCTGGGGGTAGGGGTCTTGGATGTATATAGCTGTTGGTGGGCCTGGGCTGATACAATCTGGCCTGGCAAAGTGGGTCCGGAACGTCTTGGTCCGGTGGGATTTGGTCCGGTGCAACTTGGTCCGGTGATAGTTTTGATTCGGTAATAGGTGGAGCGGTAGAGGTTGGTTCGGTAGGCAGTGGAGTAGGTTGGTTCGGTAGGCAGTGGAGTAGGTTGGTTCGGTGGTGATCTCCCTCGCTTCTTGGTTCGGCAGTGGATGGAGGTAGTTGGTCCGGTTCTTGGTTCGACAGTGGATGGAGGTAGTTGGTCCGGCTGTTGGTGGAAGTAGTTGGTTCGGTTGTAGGCTTTCCTTATCTCTTTTTTTGGTGATACCGGTCTAGTGAAAACATACCCAACACTCCAGTTGTTGTATTTGGAGGAACCGGAATATCACTAGATGCTCCATGTAGTTTTGATTCTATAGTTTCACATATTTTTCTAGGAGGACCCCCCCCCTCTCCTAGTTATTTTTTGTTTTGGTTTTAATATATTTCTTTTTGAAGAAATTTGAAAATAAATTTTTGAATATAAAAGCCAGGGCATTTAGTTCTAAATTTACCTTTTGATATGATTGGATGCACGGAATTTTATTTCAGGTATTCTCTGAATTTGGTTGCATAAAGATTGGTACCATAATATTTTTTGCTGGATAAGTTGCATCTGATTAATGTGTTAGGTATTCCTAGGATAGTCTATTTTTTGGGATAGGATTGTGGTAAATTTCGGGGATGAAATTCTTTTAAGAGGGGGAGAGTGGAACGACCCGGAATTTCACCACATTAATTTCTGAATATTTAATTAATTTTAAATGTTCAAATAATAGGTTTTATAATTAAAATAATTTTTTTTTAAATAATAAATATTGAAGATAAAATAGTTTCAAAATTAGTTTACAAAAATATTTAGTTCGAAGAAAAATTGAAAATGTGACCTAAAACCGTTTTACGAATTTTCAACGTTTCATCGTATAAAAGTTGTTTGAAATGTTGTGAGCCTTTTTTATATTTGAAACATCATTTAAATTGTTAAGAATGTAAATTAGTTAGGACATACTGGTATATACATAGTAAGTATACTTAAATATATACATGTATATATTAAAAGATGCCTAGAGAGACATGATTTGACACTTTGGCAACTCGAGTTTAAAACATGTTTAAACATGTTTTCTTTGACATGATGTGGGGCGGACAAGGTAAAGGCTGATATAGCATGTGTGGTGGAGGGTGTTGAGGTGGCAAAACAATGTGTAGGGTAAAGGACAAGGGGTGTTTAGGTAATTTACATTTTTACTTCCTTAGAAATAGCCTTTCATCTCTCTAAATTTTCCTCTTCTTCCACCGATCAGATCTCTCTCATATCTTCTCCAAATGAAGTTTATCCTTTTTTCAAAACATGTAAAATTCCAGTGTCTACAATTTTTATTTGTACCACTTCTTCTAATTTTGAGCGTAATCGTGTCCAAATCTCATTTCTTTACATAGCATTATCGGACCTAGAATTTAAAGTCCGAAAATGTTCCTTCTTCTTTTGACCATAACTTCTTTAAAATTAATCAAAATTGAGTAATTATTTTTCTGAAATTGTAGCGAAAATAATTTTTTAAAACTTTCCTCTATATCAATTTTCCAAAATCCAAGAGTAAATAGTCGAAAAACTAGTTGGAAAATGACCTATTTTTGGGTTCATTTTTAGAGTTCGATGATTATCCAAAGTCACTCCACCTTACCAAAACAAGTTTCACTTCCTTCTTCTTTCAAGGTCGAGCTTACCTAGTGTATTAAGGGTCCAAGACTCCATCTTTTACTTAGGAATGGAAGTGCCAGGTCATACCCTAAGTCAGCGAAGATTTGGATAGCTTTCGATGAGTAAAACTACACCTTCTTAAACCAAGTTTATACTATGTTAATGTTCATGTTAATAGCCTATGAATGCTTGTTGTATATGTAAAGTGATGGTTTGGTTGTTTGTTTGTTTCATGCTTTGAAAATTTATAGCATTTGAAAGTCAGTAAGCATGTGGTTAGCTATATGAAAAGTTGGTAGTCAATGTTAATATAATTGGTAGTCAAAGTCAAATTTAAATTAATTTACTTAATTATATTTAAATTTATTAATTAATTGAATTAATGACGTTTTATATGTTATTTACCCTTTTTAATTAAACGTTATTAGAGTTAATTAATCAATTTAATTTATGAAGTTTCAAAGTGAATTTATCAAAGTAATCATGATGTTTTGGCTTTGTTATTCATTTTAAATAATGATAATTAATTATTTATTAATTTAATTAATTATATTTTACTAATTAATTGGATTAATAAGGTTTAAAGTTGTTTACCCTTTTTATTATTCAAAGACATTTGAAGTTCAAAAATCAAATTGTGTGATGAAGTTTAAACTTAATTAATCAATGTAATAAGGATGTTTTAAGTTATTAAATCCTTTTTAAATTGATGTTTTAAAGTTAGTAAAATCTTTTAACAAAGTGTTTTAAAGCAAATACTTGTAATGTAAGGCCAAGCACGAATTCGGGTTTTTAAAAGAAAAGGTTTGGTTCGTTTATGGGAATGAATTAATTTCCATAAAGCGATTCACTTATATAGGAATGATTTATTTGTATACTTATCACTAAACGTCAATGAAGTAGACTTGATGCTATTTTGAAACTTAAGAATAATCGTGATACATAACTTTGAGGTAACACTACCTTGACTTGTCCGATATTATTGTTAACTAAGGAATAGTACAAGTTGGAATTCGATGAGTGGTGATAAATATACAAGACTTAATTTCCATATACGATCGTTTTATATCCTCGATAGTTGGTTTCTCGGCTATCGATTACTTCAGCTTCTTTATTATCGTCATTCTAAGACGATGTGTTGCTCCGTTAAGCTTTGATATCCTTTGTCAGAAATGACAAAAACCGAAGAGCGAGTAGAGGCCTAGCTATGTGGTGTTGCTCTCATTAGGGTATTTTCACATCCACTCTAGATTGGATTCGGTGTTGCACATTGAGACGTGAAATACTCGGATACTCGGTAACAGTTGGTGGGGTCTGGCATGGAGGTTTCCGAGAGCCATTGGAGTTCTCAAGTATATTTCTAGAGATATATTTTCGGTAGGTGGGCACACCCTCCTAGTCATTTTTTGGAAATTTTCCTTTTCTTATTTGATTCGAACCTTTGAATCTGTTTTCTTTAATTACAACGGAAAGAGTCAACCACTCTTCGCGGTGTTCAATTATTGGTTTTGTCCATTCTATCGAGTTTGGACAGTTATCTTGTTTAGTCCATTCAATCAAGTTTGGACTGTTATCTTGTTTTATCCATTCTATCCGCTTTGGATTTTTATTCAGACTATTTCCATTCTTACAAGTCTGAATGTTATACTAATTGTACCCATCATCTATGTTTGGATTTGTTCCCTATTGTCATGTAACGCCCCGGGATTTTCGACTTCCTAAAATCGACATTAATACGTCCACTGTATCAACTGCCGAGCAATCGAATGCTGGAAAACCGAATTGTTATGGTTAAAAAGAAGAGGTAGAAGAAGACAGAAAGAAAGAAAGAAGAAACAACAGAAACAATATCAGAATCTTACATATCGCAGCGGAACAACATATAATAGATAAATGAATAATCTTTAAATCAAGAACTTGTCCTCATACGGAATACACAGCGGAATAAATAATATCATATACAAGTGATACGTCTCGCCATCCAGCTCGCCACTGAGCTCCACAGCATCTCCTGAATCCAGAATGACCTGATAACCTGACTCTAGGCTGCCCGTGTGGAAAATTATGGGCACCCAGAGTTTAGGAAGGAAACAATAAACTCCAGGTCAGTCATGGGACTGGTGTGAGAACTTAAAACAGTTATTATCTTTAAAACAACAACAACAAAGGAAGTGGAAAATATCCGCAATGCTTTTGGAAAATGAAACTACCATAAGGCCTCCCGCCACACACACAATGCAAACGCAGAATTGGAGGAGATTTCTCCTTATGATAGTCAAAGATGCTTACTACGCAAAACAAATCATTTTTGGTATTATTGTTAGTGCATAGTGCCGAAAAACATTTCGAAAGTATAATATTAATCTTAGCCAGCATAGGTACCATTATACTATGCCTACTATAGCTGCTATGTTAAATAGCAGGTTATACAACTAATACCGTACAAGGTTCGTATTGGAAGATGGATTGCCAACAAATGGTCAGGCTAAGGAACTTTCTACTGTCAATGGGATCGCCTCTGGCGGGACGTCCCGAGAGTCAACCTGCTCTCTGCCAACACAAGGCCGGGTTACCTCTTACACTAGGTAACTACTACATGAATATGCCAACCCCCGGTCCTTTGGGACCTTTATCCGAGGCGCCTCAACAAAACAACAATCACACAGTAAATGAGATTGGAGTAACCACATAGGTTAAATACCAGGGCTCCATACCTGATACCACCCTTTTCCAGAAGGAAATGACATACGCTAAAGGGAGCGACCCTTATAACCTTGCCGCATCATTCCTGTTTTGACCATTTCCGGGTTGTGAGGTCCGAAGAGGTCTCGTCCACAAAGCTACGCTTTTTCACAAAGCCACGCTTTGATCAACAAATGATCAATAAATAATCATCACACAGCAATACTCAGCATGCCACATTACCAAATTGGGAGTATATCATTGATAACTTTCAACTACATAACCTCTGAGCTCGTACGTCTCAGAGAAGGGTGTTAAGCTAAGAAAATAAATTCTCCGCCACCAACAGAAATGTATTTGAAAGAAATCAGCTTTATATCTCAAGATGTAATGTCAGTCATGTAACCATACAAGTCTGTTCCGGGTCCGAACAGAACCGAAGGCACTTCCGAAGAAGCCCTTGCAATCTGGGTATTCACAATCCCGATTGAACTTCCCATCACAAAGGAAATCTCTATACTGTAGCTAACGGTGCAGAGACAATCGATAGGTCATCCTATCGTTTTCACAAATACCCGGTCTTCACCACCGGTCTTCAATGCGATCCATATCGTCGTATCACAAATTCGGAATGGGTTATATGACACAAAGGTCTTTTCCCGGCTAACCCGAATAGTTAGCACAATATTTAAAACATATGGATATAGGGATTTCAATTAAGTCACAACTTATTACCCAAATCCTTTCCTTTAAACGGTTTAAACAAATTACCATTTTAAATCTTTAAATAAAAAGATTTACTTCACAAGGTTTACCCAGTTTCACAAAGATTCATTCACAGATTTCCAAATCAATTTCCATTTCAATTGGATTAACCCATTAAATCTTTAAATCAAGATTTAACTTATAGCTTTCAAAACTATTCACAATTCAAGTCTTTTATAATATAAAAGATATACCTTTTAAAATCTTCTTTGATTTCAAAATAAAGTTTAATCATCTTCACAAAGGTTAATTCATAGTTTTTTCCAAACTATTCACAATTTCATTTCAACTTGAAATGTTTCGATACAAATTGGAAATCTTTTCACTTTATGAAAGCTATTATTATTTAAAAACAGATAGTTTTCGTTTTGGGAAAAACTGGTTACAATTATACAGGTTAAAGCCATCCAAGTATAAAACTTGAATATAAAATTAAATTTCCAAAACCATATTTTTAAATGGTTAAAAACCCATATAAACACCTTTATAACTTGTAAAATCTTTTAGACCGTAATTCCCAATTTATTGAATTCAATTTCAAGTATTGAATTCAAAATTTAAATCAAATGATTTAAATTCCAATTTTATTAAGTTATTTAAAATAACTCTTATTTTTGAAACTCACTTCCAAAAACTTCCAATTCCAAAACTATTTTGGATTCAAAAATTCAATTTTCAAAATTGATAAAAATCTGTGACTTAACCGATTTCCACGTGAAATCCACATTTGTGTGTGTATTGTGTAGTCCACGGGTTTAACACAATAGTGCAACAACATTCAACCATCACAGAACAAAGATATATATATATATATATATATATATATATATCAAAGATAAACAAATTACAGATCACAACACAAATCAGGATATATCACAAAGCATCACATATCAGAGATGTCAAACAATTCAACATCCAATATAATCCAAACATCCATAAGTAGGATTAGTTTAATTATCTGATTAATTTAAATCAGATAAATTTCTATAAATAAATTTGACTAGTTATGGTAAATTAATAATCAATTAATTTCAAATTGATTTTCAAATTTATTTCAAAACACCAAATCAAATTTTCAACAAATTTCCAAATTACTTCCTTTTTAAAATAAATTTCTTTATCTCCTCAAATCTATTTAAAAATCCAAATTTTAAATAAATTCTTCAACTTATAAGTAATATTTTTGAAATCCATTTATAAAGCCCTTTTTTCCCAAAATTTGAAATTTAATTCAATATAGTTCAAAGATAAGACTTTTATCCTTCTAAATTTAATCAATTCTCAAAAAATAAGTTTTCGATAAATTTTCAATTTGAATTTCGAAAATCCAATTTTATTTATTTCTGGTATCCAACGATACCAAAATATATTCGGCTAAGTTATAGCCTTCAACAATTCCAATTCACAAATATAATCACACGGAGATTATAAATAATCAACACACAAAATATGAAATAAATTCAAATGTTTGAGGAATCATGTTGGATCCCTCCAACCTGTTTCCCTGCATCTACAGATGTTAGCACAATACCAATTCCACTTCGACGTGAAATATCGCGGTATATGGGATTTATAAAATATTATCCGCTATTATGCGCGCAATAGGGTCTCATCCACTATATAATGCGGGAAATCAACTCCAAATACATATATAATACCAATTCCACTTCACGGTGGAATTATCACGGTATATGTTTTTAATATAATAACCTCCGCTTAATATGCGGTGTATAGGGTCTATTTCAACACATCCAATGACAATCATCATCCAATTCACACAATCAAGCAATTTTAAATTCATCTATTTAAAATTTAAATCGAAACAAATATTCGATTGAGTGAGGAGTTCTCACCTTGCTTTTTAAAATGTCGAGCGTTAAATTTTTACATTAAATCGAACACGTTCGATTTAACACAAATTTTCACTTGCTCGAAATGATTCCACGTCTGCACCACAGCGAGCTGCTCGTCGCTACGATTCCGACGCCGCCAGTTTCGCTTGATTCCGACCTCGTATCAAAAAGATATGATTTTTCAAAGTTTGAACGAATTTAAATATAATTATTTACAATTTTTTATTTATTTATCCAACCCTTTCATCATCTGGCCGTGCGTTTCCTCTGCCCTAGATCTGGGCCGCTCACGTTCTTCTTCTCCCCTACGTGAAAATCATGTTCGAACCCATACGCCGCCCCTTGCCATCAATTAACGCAACCACCTCGTCGACTTCTACCCCGATCAACTACCTCCATTCGAACGCCCACGTAGAGCTCCACCTTCGGCTAAAACCATGGCAAGCTCGGCCCCTCCTTGAGCGTAGAAAACGTGCGCAACCCCTTGATGAATGCGGCATGTTTGACGTCGATCCGTAGCTCGAAACCCAATCTCGACCGTTGGATTTGAAGTTCTCGACGTTGTCCACAACTTTGTAGTTGAAGCTATTTGCTAATTGTCGATGGATCGTGAGATATTAGAGGAGAAACGAGGATGATTTCTGGCCATTAACAGTAAAGTGGCGGCTAACCCTAGCTAGGGCTTTCTGAATGCAAAAGTGAAGAAATGTTGGCCTTTTATAGAAAATTGCCAAAATACTATTCATCCGAGATTTTCTGAACTCCAAACGAAGCGTGTCGGATGGCGTTTCTAAGGTTTTACCCACATTTCGAACATAATGGAACGTGTTTCGGGAGCTAATTCAGTCATATGTGAGAGTTACGGAAATAAACGATCAATTTAAAATTAAATCGATTAAAACGATTTCTATGCGTTTTGGCTTGCCTCGGACAAACAGTAAATCTGATTGACACGAAATTTGAAACCTTACAATAATTTCACATTACGGATCCGATGAAACTAGTTTCGTCAAAATCCGAGACTGTTTGAAAAATGACTATTTTTAGTCGTCAATTAAATATTAAAATATTCAATTTTCACAAATTAACCTTTAATTCAATTGTAAAAGTTCTATAACATCATTATAACTCCAATATGATTTAATATAACTTTATAAATCATTTTTTATACACATTAAACCCAATTTCCAATTATTTACGCAATTTCAAATATTAAATTGTCGATTTAATTATCCAATTAAATCTCTATATTCGAAATTAAATTTATTCGACTTACAAATTTCACTTGTTAATATTTAAAATCAATTAAATATCTGAATTTCAAATGATAGAAATTCTGGCTTGTTACAGTTCATTTCCATTTTTATTATGTTTGGTTGTTGTTTATGTAGGAGATAAGCCATTCCGCATTAGTGGTGTGGTCCCACATATTATTATTAAATACACTTCCTTTTATTTCAGAGTTTTACTCATACCAGACATTTTGTCTAACCCGAGTTGTTTATTTTCCCTAAACTCTCAGGTACTCAATTATATTTGGGTAGTCTGAGAATAGCAGGTTTTCATTAGAGCTCTTTGAAGTCGGTGATCGAGTAGGCGGCTCCTTAGTTATATAGTTATTTATTTCCAGTGTATGATTATGTAGGTGTATTTTGTATCCTAAAAATGAAAAGTCAGAATGTATAGCTATCAATCGGTTAGATGTAGTATTTTTTATAATTCTGATAACTCCTTATAAGGAGTAACCTTTTGCACTATATCATTTTATATTATATGTAACCATTTCGATGTGAGGTTTATCTATTCTGCCTTGTTCTGTTCTTTATTTTACCCCAAGACAACTTATCTTTCAGATGCTTGGGCAACGACACATGAATACCGAGGATGTATTAAGTGTCGTTCCCATGGGTCAGAAATTTGGGTTGTCACAACCACATTATAGTTTTATTTCACAAAGAATATTCATAGTATTCATATAGAAATATAGCTATGTCTATTTATTTATTTTTTTCAGTTGGTACCGGGAAATAATCATTATTTCATAAATAATGTATGGTAAGTTTTACGAAAACAATTTTCGTGCTATGATGCTATTAATAAGTGCTATATGGCATGCTCCCACTATTTCCACCATTACTATTATAGCATACTAAATTCGGAGGTCCATCATTCACTTAATACAATTTGTTTATTTCGTACACTGCAACTATTTAAAGTGGTGAGTTTGTCGATCAAATATCTTGAGCTCAAAGAAGTAAATCTCATAGAAAACAATTTTCTATATGAAAATGCATTACGGAATAGAAATCATATTTCTTATTCTAATATTAAGTATCAATTACCAATGTTTCTCTATGAAGTTGAAGTGATTATTCATTCTCTTCATCCCAATTGTTCCTTAAATTACATCTATTCTTATACATTCGTTTTCCTTTCAAATGGTCAAATTATTCAAAAGAAAACCTTACTACAATATTATAACAAACTCTTTTAAAAAGCGCATTCGATTATCCTTAAAATTTAAGGACATCAAATATGTTGCACTTTACGTAAATCGATCAAAATGACATTTCAGCGATCGAGTTCTTAGCTCTATCTTGTAATTTTTGGTCTTGTGTTACATTACACAATATGATCCCTTTTGTAATCAATCAGATTGAATACTCGATCTCGCACTAAGGTTTATTTGGTTTTTTGGATGAACTAATTTCATCGAAATATTGTAAATTACAAACTTTGATTGTTCACCGTATAACATTTATATGCAATTGTATATGGATCAAATATGCATAGTCTTGTATTGCTTTTAGAGTTCAAAACTCAAAGAATGCAATACATGGTCTTGATCAAATAAATGCATAAGTGACCAAACCATGAATATATTCAGTAGTCATAAAATTAGGCACTTGCATGGGTGTTAAAACTTTAACATGCAATAGGAATTTAATAGTGGGTATTATATTTCCATTTGTCAATTTTCAATTTTGTTCGTTTGTATATGTTAATTGATAAACATTTTATCAATCGTATAAAATGCACAAATTTATCATTGTAAATAATTATATCGTTATCTAGCATATGTTCTTACAATAATAGAAAGGTTAAATGTTACCATTTCATTTTTCTAATAAGGCTCCCACTAGTCTTTTATGTTTCTCCAAACCCTAAGATGAAACATAGAAGTCTTTCGACTTTACTAGTGGGTGTTAGGGCTCATCTGCCTTGGTATTCTGACATTGAGTTTGCTCAACAAATCATAGCCCCACAAATGATGGATAACTCCTTATCGGTTGTATCACATACAACTCCTGACCTTTTTTTCCTTGTCCTAATCTTATTTCGACCTTGAGTTTGCTCAACAAGTCGAAAGAGATTATTCACTCGTACCTAGCTCAACAAATACATATAGTTATCTTACCTCATTTGTTCAATATATTAATAATACTACACATAACATCCGCAGCTTGAGTTTGCTCAACAACTAAGGAGTATGCAAATAATTTATTAATATATATATATGGTAGAGGATAACATTATATTGAAGATTCATAATCTTCAATATATTATATTGAGTGATATCGACTTATGGAATACTGTATTTCTTATGAAATACCCTCGTGATTCAAGTGTCAAACACATCAAAAATTATAGTATACCTACATTTACATATGTATTTATTCCTTAAGTCTATTTGGGTTTCTTTGGTGTTCCATCTTTAGTTTATACATTCATATCATATAAGTTTTATCGTTATATAACTTTTATATTTCATATTACTTATATAATAGTCTTATGTATGATATTTTATAATTGAAATCTTATTTAATTAATTTTAAATTAGTATTCCAATACAACTTTTATATTGGACATATATACTATAACCTTTATAGTAATACACATATATCTTATATATGCATATTTTTAGTTAATTAACCGACCTTTAATTATTTTATTAATTAAACAATTTAATTAAATTGCATTAATTTCGAAAATTTATCTTATATACATACATGTATGCTTATGTTATCCTAAACACTTTAAAATAACATAACATATAACAACATACATAATACATGCATATAAGTATTAATTAATTAACTCATTTGATTAATCTATATTCTTAATCTTATTAATAATTTTAAATTTTGAAATTAATATTTAAATAGTTTCAAACATTTTGAACTTTTCATTACATTTTCAAACATTTAAAAAAATTATGTTGTATTATAACCTTTTATATAATAAACATGTTTTTATTTTAAATTTAAAATCATGTCTTAATTTTTAAAACTATTTTGAAAATTAGCCCAAGGCCCAATTCAAATTGGTCTTTTCTATTAGGGCAACCTTTCGGCTCACATCACCTTTCAGGCCAGGCAGGTAATCAAGTAGGATAAGGTACTTGATTACCCAATTATAATCCTAGACATCACCTTTCTAGACACCGTACTAAGTGTAAAGCTTAATTAGTTAGCCTAACATGATTAATTTAGAGCACACGGGCTATTAGGCACTGATACCATTGAAGGAACTGGGCCAGCCCGTAGTGGAAGAAATAGGTGAATTTTAATTTTTTTAGCCATTTTGGATCTTTGATGGGCCGATGAAGTCTAAATTCATTTGGAACTTTTCCAAGTTTCCTTTAAATAAAATCAATATTTTATTTAACTTTATAAATAAAGTTTCACATTAATTTAATGTGTATGTAAGTTAGAGTATATCAAATATACTCTTATATACAAATTTGTGTGTAACGTTTACTTTTCAAATTTATTCAGAGAAGGAAATATTTCATTTCATTTCCTTTCTCTTAACTTATTCAATTTATGAGGGGGCATAAATTTATTTAGAGAAGAAAACTTTTCATTTCCTGTCCCTTAAATTATTCAATTAGAGAGTGATCAGGGAAGGAAACTTTTTCAAATTTATTCAAAGAAGAAATATTTTATTTCCTTTCTCTTAACTAATTCAATTGATGAGGGGGCATAAATTTATTTAGAGAATGAAACTTTTCATTTCCTTTCTCTTAAATTATTCAATTAATGAGGGATCATAAATTTAGTTAGAGAAGGAAAATTTTCATTTCCTTCTCTTAATTAAATTAAATAATTGGTTAATAAAATAACATTAATGACTAATCTAAATATGCATGAATTGTAAATATATTCATAGTAAATATTGTGCAAGTGCAACATATAGGAAGTGTGCATAGTCAGTGGAAATTGATATCCATACATAAAATAAACAAGAACAATTTGAATGGTTATTACATAGGAATTGAATTGGAAATAAATAAGAGATAACAAGGGTGATTGATATAGTTCCCCTTTTAGTAAACTTAATTAATGCAACATATTAATGACGACTAATAGGTACAAAACTGTAAGAATATAGAAGGTAAATAATGAATTGTATGTATACATTATTGTCTTAGTTAAAAAAGAGAAATAATTTCATACTATGACAATATATGTAAAGAAAAATGAATTTATATGAACACATACAAGTAGATCCAAATATGTATATATGGAATTCAATTAAAGCTTTCTAATAATATAAATTAGATAGTAATTACAGTCAATTTCAAAACTTTGATTTGTTGTTAAAATTTCTTTTATTCATATGTGAATAACTAATGCAATAAAAAGTGCAAGTAATACATGCATACATACATTCATACATATATTAACATTCAAAACTAAAATTACACTTTGTTATGAAAGATTGAAACATAGATCTACAATTCAAACATTGTATTGATTCCATATAAATTTCATTTTTAACTTTAAATATAATTCAATCAATCAACATGAAATTGTAAATTTCCAGATTTAAGGAAATGAAATTTAAATTAAATATTAAAACATAGAATTAAAATAAAACATTGTATTTTAAAATATATAGATTTAGTTTCAGTTTAACAAAGTAAATAAAAGCAGCTAAACAATTCGAACATGTAAACATTCAGATATGAAGAATTACACTTTAATTAGAATGTTTAAAAACATAGATCTACACTTGAAATCATAAACAAATTTAATTTTGATCTATCAAATGAAAACTCAATCATATCATTCAAGAAATAATTCAATCTTCATAAACAATTTTTTTTAATGAAGCAAGATAGTAAGCCTTCATACAAATTATGAAAGTCAAATTAAATTTCCACTGAACATTGCAAAATCACTATCTATATATAGAAAATGACAAACCTTGCTACCCAATCCTTAAAACACACCTTGTTGATGTAGCCTTTGATTTGCACCTTGAATGAAGAATGCTTCTAGATCTGATTGAATCACCTTAGGATGTTGTCTAAAAATCTCACCTTGAATGATGATATCTCCTTAGATCTTCAAGATCCACATCCTATCCTTGCAAGAGATGGATGAACCACATTTGTTTTATTTTATTTGATCTCTTTATTTGGAGTTGAAATATTTTGGAAATTCTTTTTCCTTTTTTTTGTTTCTGCCATGAAAAGTTAGGAGAGGGGGAGAGAGAGAATAAATTGTACATACATATGAATTAGAGAATATGTTTTATTTGAAAGATTAAAACCTTTTCCATTCTTTAATTAAAACTTCCCTAATTAATTCCCTTGATTATTTCTCTCTCTCCAATCCTTTCTTTACACGTATGTCCTCAAATAACATAAAATTTCCATAAATCATGTCATTAAATGACATAATATTTCCATAAATAATGTCACCAAATGACATAAAATTTCCATAAATCATTTCATGCAATTATCTTTAAATTACATCAACATCGTATATCAATGTGCGCATATATAACTTTTATAAATGCATTAAAATAATTACAAAAAACTTCCAAACATCAAATAAATAATAATTAATATTTATCAAATATCAATTAATTGAATCAATTTACAACATTATAAATTAATTAAATCATGTGGTTTTTCAAAGAATTCATCATTACAGTTGTGTGACTTAAAGGCGTAAATTCAGTCAGCGATTAATATCGAAATATTCGAATATTAACTTTCACACGTCACTTAGCAGGTGGTGTGACATTTTGGCCGAATTTATCACTCACACATCTTTTGGTAAAATCCACTTTTACTTATTATTAGCGGTACCTAATAGTGACAATTATTTACACCAATTCTCTTTGTCAAAGTTATATCACTTTGGATTTATGGAATTTGGTAATGGTCAAAATTTCAATATCATCCATATTCAACTTTATAGTCCAAACACAACGTCCTTGGTTCAATAATAACAATTATTATTAACCGAAATGCTCTGGCCAAAGATTTTGACTTTGAGTTGACTTCAGTTGACCGTGATACTAACCTTATATAATTGAGGAGACGAGTTCTCTCTTGAATAGTGTTTCACTTCCAATGCTTCCACTCGACCCAACTATAGCCGTTTGATGGACGTTGTGCCACGGTTTAACTATAATCAAAGCGGAGCTTCCACATTGAAGATCAACAGTATTCTCAGGTCGAGAGAACTGTGTAAATTAGTCACATCGATATTCTCTGCTTAACCTTAGTTATATTAACCAACAGAAAACTATCGAGTGAGTCATTCCATAGTTATCTAATAACTATCAGTACGTAACCCCTTGGTGCCTCTAGCAGTCATGAGTAATATATTTCCCAACATTTGGAGAGCGTTGCGTACTCTAGTCTCAATGGATACATCAATATCCAGTCTCGATGCATCCTGACTAGGAACATTTAAAATAGTACATTTGTTTCATTGTGATAAATTACTCACGGTTACAACACTTTGTAACTACTATCACAAAACATACCATTTATGGATTTTCTATTAAATATACTTTTAATTAAATTGAATAATTAATATAACAACATTATATCAAGTATATAATAAAAAGAAATACCTTTACTTCGAACAAGATTGGTCAACGAGTTAGATATATGTAACAAATTACATGATTGCCCCTAGGGCATACCTCTAACTCTATCAGCCACCTACTCCAAGCTCCTCCAAGATGAATCTACAGAAAAACCTGAACTAATTGGCTGCCCATTCAAATTTGAGCACCCAAGGGTTTAGGAAAAGGAAAAATAAACTCCGGGTCAGACATGGGTCTGGTGTGAGTAAAGCACAAGTCTTTAACTTTATAAAAAACTTTAAATCAAAGGCATCTCGCAAGACCACGCCGCACATAAACACGGACTGGTTTTTACGTTACGATAACCAAAACATTTGTATATAAAATCTAGTGATATTATAATAATGTTTAGGTGTCAAAGTAAAATATGAATATAGCTGAAATACTTGCATCTCACATTTCAACATAGTTGGGCACAACTAAATCCATACGATGCTTATTGGAGAATAGATTCCATATAATGACTGGGCTACTAGGGTACCGCCTGTCAAGGTGCATCTCTAGATAAAATAACACTAATGTAACGACCCACTATTTTGGACCATTCAAATCGACAATAATCCACACATGTCGAACTTGAATAATTCAAAATAACAGATTGTAATAAAATTTGGAGCAAATAAAATCATTCACAGAATCAGAGACATAGAAATATCAGAATAACTCGCAGCGGAAGATAAAATACCATAGTAGTTCATGAAGCTACTATAACAAAGTCTCAAACAAAATACATAATATCAGTCTGAAAACAAATACAATAGAAATCCCAAATACATAGAAGTCCACTAATACAATAGCTGAAATAGAACAACAGAAACTGAAATAGATAGATAACTAGATAAGCAGAATCTCCAGCGATTCCCAGCTCCAGAAAGTGAAATCCAAAGCTGTGAATACTCAGGCTGACCCGAGCGTAAATAAAAAACACAAACACTCGAGTCAGGACATACATACTTATACAATGTAAACTAACCCAAGTGAACTGTAATAAAAGTGCAAGTAACTTAAAGGATGCTTGGGACCACCCATCCTCTAAGGATCCGTTAAACTATTTACTATGTAGTAATATTTCTCTATTATAATAATGTCTAATAGTAAAATAAACATACTTAAAAATAGCGTTAAGGCTTTACATTTTCCACCTTAACACATAAATAGTGCCAGTAGTCTACACAGTACCTGCGTACACCCAGATCGGGAGGCTACGAGAAGATACTCCATAGGTACGACACAAATCAAACTCGTAGAAAAGCTCGCTATGGTAGGTGACACGGCACACAAGGCAATGCCAGGGTAGATATACCAATTACGCACACGGGCTGGTGGAAATGCGTAGCAGCCACTACCGCCCACCTCAGACACACTCCCAAATCAAAATCGAAGATGGCCATCAAATCAATCACAAGGTAAGAGTATAATATCGAAGGAAGGTGCCCGATCGGAGGAATGACCTCACTTGGCCCGATATCGCTCCTGTTTTAGCCACCTTATGCCAACTCACGGGAGTCGGGTCCACGTATATACCTCATATAGGATCGTCGCCACCATCCTACTTCATTCTGGAATTTCCACCGCGTACACAGCTGTTAAAGTGGTTTCGGTATTGACAGAGAGTATGTCCATATCTGATCCCGGTCTCTTTAACAACCAATCGTTATTATAACCCGTGGTTATAAATTTCAAAAATAGTTTATATTTCAAATCAAAATACTTCATTTAAACCATTTAAAAGTGAAGTCATTATACCTTTAAATCAAATACTCAATTCCTAAAAATTTAGCCTTTTCTGAGTTCATTTATTCACTTAAATACTTTAAAACATTGAAATTTCAGCTTTCACAGCACTAAGGAAATGCTGTGGTAAGTTACATTTGAAAACAATTCATTTCAGCAAAGACAGCATTTAAAACAGCTGTAGTAATTCAGTTACATTTGAAAACTAGTTCAGTTCAGAAAAGATAGCATTTACAAAACTGCTGTAGTAGTTCAGGGTTTAATTACATTTGAAAATCTCATTTCAGCAAACTGTAGCACTTATCAAGTGATACTGTAGCTCTTTTATTTGTTTCAGGTCTTTGTTTTAATTCAGCAACCACAGCACTTACCAAGTGCTGCAGTAGCCCTTAGTTAATTTTTTTAGCCTTTAGTTCATTTGCATCAACCACAGCACTTACAAAGTGTTGCAGTATCCTTTACTTCAGATTTCAAGTTAATTCCAGAAACGATAGCATTTCTAAAGTGCTACTAAAAGAATTTCCAGATTTTTACCAAAAATTCCAAAAACAATTAAACTTCAAATTTAACCATTTTTACTTATCAAAGCATATTTTTTTTCCACTTCAAAATGTACATTTAAATACCCTTTAACTTAAAATTTTATAAAGGAAATTTTTACAATAAAATCACATTTTCCAATAATTTCACTTATTAAATTCAAGTGTACCATTTCCCATTCTTTGCATTTTTAACAATTTACTTTAACACTTAAATTTAAATTTCAATTTCAAAATAAAACTTAATTTCCATTTTATTTTCTTTACTTAAAATTTCATTTTAAACCAAATCACAAATTTCCAATTTAAGTTATATTTCAAATTACAATTTAACCATTTATTTATTTATTTAACCCTTTTTAATTCATAGAAAAATCATTATCACTTTATTTAATCATTTTAAATTCAATTTAAATCAAATTATCATATTTTTACATTTTAAAATACTTAAAATTTTCTAGAAAATTATATAAAATAACCATGGGTCTGTATAATATTTTCTAGCCTAAGTCAAGTGATAGGGATAATATATCATTTCAATCCATAATTTACAAAGAAAATCCGGGTTTTATCATTTCAAACCCGCAATCCCAAGTTAAATAAAATAAATAAAAATTCTCAGGCTTATCATTTCAGCCCATAACGATTTTTCCCTATTCTAAAGTCTGTTCGAGTATGCATCATTTCAACCTATAGTGATTCTATTCTACATGGAACTTGCAGTGTGATAAACAGAAATAAATAAACAGTATAACAAAAATAACAATATCAAATGATGTGACAGGTTTATAACAGGGTTTAATATCATATAATACATATCACATGCAGGTATAACATGATATAATATTTTCTACACATTCACTTGTTGTCACTTCACAAATTATATAAGTATAAATGTCATGTGTGAATACTCACCTTTTTAAGCTGGAGTTCGCAAATCAAAACACACAGATAAATGCAGAAAGCACGATATAGCACGACTTTGGATTCAAGTGGAGAGAGAGCCAAGATGTAAATCTTGTATACATAAATAAAACAAAGAAATTATAAATATATTTTTAACACAAAGATTATATTAAAACAAATGGAAATTAGAATAGACAAATGAATAGATGGCTTAACCATGCTTTTAAATCACAAGTGTTTGACCTTGACTCAACATGGGCTCGGCCACACATGTTTTAATGGATGGTAAGGCTCGGGTTTGGCAACACAAAGGCACGGCTACACAAGAATGTGGAGGAGTTTGGAGTTACAAATGCATGGAATGCTAAAGGTCAAAGCAAGAAGGGTTTGGTTCAACATCTAGGCTCGACCTATGTCAAGTGGGGCTCGACCATGGTCTTCTACAGGTCAGGTCAGATCTGAAACAAGGCTAGTGGTGATGGCACTTGCTGGTGGTGGAGCTAGAGGTGGTGGCCGAGGTTAGAAATGAAGGGGATGGTGAAACTAGGCTCGGCTATGTAGTGTATTTTGGAGTTTTGCAAAGTTTTTGTGGTGTTGGATTCAAGGGGTGGTCACGGCCTGATCTGATCAGAAGGGGTGGAGATGTTGTTGCCGTGGATGATGGGGGAAGGTGATGGTGGTGGTCGGTGGAGGAGATGGTGGGGTAGTGGCCGAGCAACATGAGATGAATCAAGGCAAAAATCAATGAAAAAGAAGAAGAAAAATGAGAAGAGAGAACCCATGACTTACAAAATATTTTCAGAAATATGGAATGGCCGAAAGAATGAAGTGATGAGAAGTTTTTTCACGTGAAAAGCAAATAAAACTCACGGCTAAACAAAGGAAAAGAACGGCCAAGAAAAATGAAGAGACAAGCAAATGAAAAGTCACAATGTTTCGAAACTTTTGCCTCTTTGAATTTCCAATTCATTTTAATTCAATATAAACAAATAAAAAATCAAGTAAATAAAATAAAAATTAAAACAAAATAATGTAGAAATGAAAATAATAATTATTCTTAGGAAAATAGGAAAATAAATAAAGAAAATAGTTTATTTTATTGAAACTAGGATTAAAGATTGCAAACAAAATACAATTAACTTTGGAAAATTATAACTATACTTCTAAAATTATTTAAAAATAAAATATTGAAATAAAATTTAATTTTAAATAATTTAAAAATATTTGCAAAAATATTGGGTTGTTACACTCTCCCCCACTCAAATCTTTTCGTCCTCGAAAAGAACGAAACAAGGAAAACAAAGAAAAAGCAAGATAGAAAAGCAAATAGTACCTGAAACAAACAATTCCGGATTCGAAGCACGAATGCTCTCCTCTGTCTCCCAGGTACAATCTCAATCGTCAGTACTCCATTGTACTTTGACCAGACTAACAGATTTCCTTCTTAGCTGCTTCGTACCTCTGTCGACAATACGAAGTGGCTTCCTCTCGACAGTCAGATTATGCTCAATATCCAAACTATCAAGAGTAGAAGGCTGGACAAAAAGAGATGGGTCATGCAGATAGCGAGGAAGATGAGAAACGTGGAATACATTATGCACTCCAGAGAACTTCTCGGGCAACTCCAAACGATAAGCCAAAGAACCAACTCTTTCCACAATGCGGAAAGGACCAATGAACCTAGGAGAAAGCTTCCCTCTACGACCAAAGCGAATGACATTCCTTAAGGGAGAGACCTTAAGGAAGACCTGATCACCAACAACAAACTCTAAACTTCGCCTACGCCTATCAGCGTACTTCTTCTGCCTATCATGCGCAACCCGCAACTTCTTCTTAATCTCCTCAAATCTCTCAGAAGCCTCCAAAATCATATCAGGACCAAGAACCAAACGATTACCGGATTCAATCCAGCAAGATGGAGATCTACAAGGTCGTCCGTAAAGAGCAGCAAACGGAGACATCTTAATACTGGCCTGAATTCAAAGATAGAATGAGATAGATAAAGGATTAAGATAAGCTTAAAACAGAAGATTAGATTATACCTGATAACTATTATTATTGGTAAATTCGACAAGATGGAGATGATATTCCCAAGATCATCCATAATCAAGCACACAAGCACGAAGAAGATCTTCGAGAATCTGATTCACCCTTTCCGTCCGACCGTCGGTTTGTGGATGGTAAGCGGTGCTCAGATTCAGATGAGTACCCAAAGATTCCTGAAAAGCTTTCCAAAACTGACTGGTAAAGATAGGATCACGATCACAAACAATACTAAGAGGAACACCATGGAGACGAACAATCTCTCTCATATAGATCTCAGACAAGCTAGAAGCAGAACGGGTAGACTTGACCAGAATGAAATGAGCATACTTGGTCAGTCTATCCACAATAACCCAGATACTCTCATTACCCCTCCTAGTCCTCGGTAAACCATAAATGAAATTCATAGAAACATGTTCCCACTTCCAATTGGGAATCTCTAGGGGCTGCAACAAACCAGGGGTCTTCTGATGATCGGCCTTTACTTGCTGACAAGTCGCACACCCACTAACAAAGATAGAGATATCCCGCTTCATCCCTCTCCACCAATAAAACCTCTTCATATCTTGATAAATCTTTGTCACACCAGGATGAATAGAAAGTCTGGATCGATGATTCTCCCGAAGTAACTCTTGCCTCAATCCATCAACATTCGGGACACAAATCCTACCATTAATCCTCAAAATCCCTCTATCATCGACATGAGCTCCATTACTACCCCGACTACTATCACCAACTCTGCTACGAACATTCTCCTTAATAAGCCTAAGCATTATATCCTCATCTTGCTTAGCATTGATACGATCTAAAAGAGGAGAAGAAGAAACAACTAGCTGACACAACAAAGCCTTCTTCCGACTCAGAGCATCAGCCACAACATTAGCTTTACCAGGAGTATAGCTAATATCGAGGTCGTAAGAAGCCAGAAACTCAAGCTAACGAACTTGCCTTTGATTCGAATCCTTCTGGGTGAAGATATATCTCAAAGACTGATGATCGGTGAAAAGCTCAAACTTAGTTCCCAGAAGATGATGCCTCCAAAGCTTCAAAGCAAAGACAACAGCAAGCAACTCTAAATCATGAGCAACATAATTAGCCTCATGGGTTTTCAACTGACGGCTGGCATAGGCAATGACCCTACCATCCTGCATGAGAACAGCACCTAATCCCTCACGACTAGCATCAATATATACCGTTAATCCCTCACTTCCATTCGGAACGGTAAGAACTGTTGCGGAAGTAAGCTTGCTTTTTAACTCATTGAATGCAGCTTTACACTCATCACTCCAGATAAACTTAGCATTCTTACGAGTCAATGCGATGAGAGGTGCAGCAATCCGAGCAAAATTCTCAATGAATCTCCGGTAGTAACCGACAAGGCTAAGAAAACTATGAATATCAGAAGGAGTCTTAGGAGTTTCCCAATCCTGTAACAGAATAGGGAAAAAATAAGAGCTACAGAAGAGATAGAATAATTAAATGATAAAGGAAAAAGAGAAAGAAAGGAAGACTTACATTGATCGCAGCAATCTTGACTGGATCAACAGAAACTCCATTACCAGAAACAATATGTCCAAGGAATCGGACTTCATCCTTCCAGAAATGGCATTTAGAAAATTTAGCCTTCAACTGATGATTTCTAAGAGTCTCCAGAACATATTTCAAATGCGACTCATGATCTTCCTTGTTCTTAGAGAAGACAAGGATATCATCAACAAAGACTAACAAATTTATTAAGCACATCACGAAAAACACGATTCATCAAATCAACAAAGAAAGCAGGAGCATTAGTCAAACCAAAAGGCATGACTAACCATTCAAAGAACCCATTCTCAGTACGGAAAACAGTCTTGGGAATACTTTCCTCAACTACTCTGAGCTGGTGAAAACCTGTGGCAAGATCAAGCTGAGAGAAAATAGTAGCACCATAAAGCTGATCAAACATATCATTGATGCGAGGCATAGGATATCTGTTTTTCATAGTGAGCTTGTTCAGCTCCCTATAATCAACACACATCCTCAAAGAACCATCGGACTTAGTGACGAAAACCACCGCTGCTCCCCATTCTGAATGGCTAGGTCTGATCAGACCCTTGGAGAACAAGTCCTTAATTTGCTTTCCCAACTCAACCTTCTCGCGGGGTACCATTCTTCTAGGAGGAAGAACTACAGGTCGATCTCCAGGAATAAGATCAATACGAAAATCAATTTCCCGCTTAGGAGGTAAAGAAGTGACTTCACCAAATACATCGAGATAGAATCTGACCACACGGGTCGAATGAAGATCACCAGGAGAAGAATCCAGAGAATAAATAAAACAGCCAGCAAAATCCTGAGGCATGCGGCACTGAATAATCAAGGAATTACCACGATCATCAACAAGATAAACAGACTGGACTTTACAAGAGATATGGGCATCATGCCTATTCAGCCAATCACTTCCAAGCAATAAATCAAAAGCATCGAAGCCCAGAACATAGAAATCACCACTAAAGCGATGATCCAAATAGAGAAGTTTCACTTGCTTACAAATCCAATCAAGGTTGGCGGGACAACCAATAGGGTTAGAAACACATAAAGGAATAGAAGCATACCCAGGAGAAAGGAGATGCTCAAACTTATCACACAAATCAACCGAAATAAAACTATGGGAAGCTCCAGTATCAAATAAAAAACGAACAGGATGCTGAAATAAAGAAAAGATGCCCTGAAGAGTACCCTGGTCATCACTAGGAGCAGGAGCAGGTGCAGGTGGAGCAGGTGAAGAAGCAGAGGTGACAGCAAATATACCAGAAGGCTTACCCTTCTGCTGGGTAGGGCAATCCTTTCTGAGATGGCCAGGCTGAAGACAGATATGGCAGAGATCATGCCTATTCAACTGAGCAGGAGGAGGAACAACAGCACCAACTGAAGTAGGGCAACTATTTGCATAGTGTCCCTTCTGATCACACTTGAAACAGGTAATGGTAGAAAGGTCAACAGGTTGCCTCTGAGAAGGAGAAGATGATGAAGATCCCAAACCTGGATGCTTGAGCCAATTCTTCTTCTGTTGACGGAAATTAGACTTTCTCTTCTTAGAGTTAGCAGAGGAAGACTGAGATGAAGGAGCACCAACAACAGCAGGATCCTTAGAAGTAGGGTTCTCATAATAAATATCCATATCCATAAGCTCGGTAAAAGTGCCATGAACATGAGAAATAAGACGATCATAGAACTCTGGGCGAGCTCCAGCTATGAACTTTTCATTCTTCTTAAGAGGAGTGTCTATCAGGCCAGGACTGAACTTGGAAAGTTCATTGAACTTCCGCTCATACTCAGAAAAGGACATGGTACCCTGCTTGAGATCCATGAATTCAGGATAAAGCTGAGATTTCCCGACTTCGGGCATCCATTTTGCCACAAAAGCCTCCTAGGAAAGAAGATACAGAAACAAAACTTAAGATAGATTCAAAAGAAAGGAAATGGGAACAAAATTCAAGGTAACACATAGGATACCTAAACCGCTCCCAGGAAATATCACCCTCGTCAGTGTGAGCTGTAACAGACTCCCACCAATCTAAGGCTGACTCTTGCAGCTGCCAAGCTGCTAACTGACGCTTTTGGGCATCAGTAATCTCGAGACCGGAAAAGATCCTCTCCAAACTCCGTAACCATTGCTGGGCTTCAATAATGCTCTCTAAACCGGTAAACTTGGTTCCACCAAGCTGAGAGAATTCCTTACAGAGAACAGTAAACCTAACAGGTGCAACAGGCCGAGGAGCTGGGGCGATACCACGACCCCTACCTCTGGCATTTCCATGATTCATCCTGAAAAATCAACAATGAATTTTAGGACAAAGGTAAAGAGAAGACAAAGATAAGATAAGATACGATAAGACAAGACAAAATAAATTCACTTGGATGAATGTCCTAACGAAAGAAAATACTACCAAGGTAGATACGAAAGGAAGGAAGTTTAGAACATTGTTTTTTAAAACAAGAAAATTCATATCAAAATAATCTTTGAAAATCCTTTGAAAAATCATTTTAAAATCATTTATACTATGAAAATACGTTCTCCAAAAAGAAATGATTCTGAGGTTGATTTCACTCATTCCAGGGTATTTCTACCCTATCTCTAAAGAGTTTTTGCTCCGCGGGCTAAGGTTTGTCTAAAAACCTAAGCTCTGATACCAACTGTAACGACCCACTATTTTGGACCATTCAAATCGACAATAATCCACACACGTCGGACTTGAATAATTCAAAATAACATATTGTAATAAAATTTGGAGCAAATAAAATCATTCACAGAATCACAGACACAGAAATATCAGAATAACTCGTAGCGGAAGATAAAATACCATAGTAGTTCATGAAGCTACTATAACAAACTCTCAAACAAAATACATAATATCAGTCTGAAAACAAATATAATAGAAATCCCAAATATATAGAAGTCCACTAATACAATAGCTGAAATAGAACAACTGAAACTGAAATAGATAGATAACTAGATAAGCAGAATCTCCAGCGATTCCTAGCTCCAGAAAGTGAAATCCAAAGCTGTGAATACTCAGGCTGACCCGAGTGTAAATAAAAAACACAAACACTCGAGTCAGGACATACATACTTATACAATGTAAACTAACCCAAGTGAACTGTAATAAAAGTGCAAGTAACTTAAAGGATGCTTGAGACCGCCCATCCTCTAAGGATCCGTTAAACTATTTACTATGTAGTAATATTTCTCTATTATAATAATGTCTAATAGTAAAATAAACATACTTAAAAATAGCGTTAAGGCTTTACATTTTCCACCTTAACACATAAATAGTGCCAGTAGTCTACACAGTACCTGCGTACACCCAGATCGGGAGGCTACGAGAAGATACTCCATAGGTACGACACAAATCAAACTCGTAGTAAAGCTCGCTATGGTAGGTGACACGGCACATAAGGCAATGCCAGGGTAGATATACCAATTACGCACACGGGCTGGTGGAAATGCGTAGCAGCCACTACCGCCCACCTCAGACACACTCCCAAATCAAAATCGAAGATGGCCATCAAATCAATCACAAGGTAAGAGTATAATATCGAAGGAAGGTGCCCGATCGGAGGAATGACCTCACTTGGCCCGATATCGCTCCTGTTTTAGCCACCTTATGCAAACTCACGGGAGTCGGGTCCACGTATATACCTCATATAGGATCGTCGCCACCATCCTACTTCATTCTGGAATCTCCACCGCGTACACAGTTGTTAAAGTGGTTTCGGTATCGACAGAGAGTATGTCCATATCTGATCCCGGTCTCTTTAACAACCAATCGTTATTATAACCCGTGGTTATAAATTTCAAAAATAGTTTATATTTCAAATCAAAATACTTCATTTAAACCATTTAAAAGTGAAGTCATTATACCTTTAAATCAAATACTCAATTCCCAAAAATTTAGCCTTTTCTGAGTTCATTTATTCACTTAAATACTTTAAAACATTGAAATTTCAGCTTTCACAGCACTAAGGAAATGCTGTGGTAAGTTACATTTGAAAACAATTCATTTCAGCAAAGACAGCATTTAAAACAGCTGTAGTAATTCAGTTACATTTGAAAACTAGTTCAGTTCAGAAAAGACAGCATTTACAAAACTGCTGTAGTAGTTCAGGGTTCAATTACATTTGAAAATCTCATTTCAGCAAACTGTAGCACTTATCAAGTGATACTGTAGCTCTTTTATTAGTTTCAGGTCTTTGTTTTAATTCAGCAACCACAGCACTTACCAAGTGCTGCAGTAGCCCTTAGTTAATTTTTTTTAGCCTTTAGTTCATTTGCATCAACCACAGCACTTACAAAGTGTTGCAGTATCCTTTACTTCAGATTTCAAGTTAATTCCAGAAACGATAGCATTTCTAAAGTGCTACTAAAAGAATTTCCAGATTTTTACCAAAAATTCCAAAAACAATTAAACTTCAAATTTAACCATTTTTACTTATAAAAGCATTTTTTTCCACTTCAAAATGTACATTTAAATACCCTTTAACTTAAAATTTTATAAAGGAAATTTTTACAATAAAATCACATTTTCCAATAATTTCACTTATTAAATTCAAGTGTACCATTTCCCATTCTTTGCATTTTTAACAATTTACTTTAACACTTAAATTTCAATTTCAAAATAAAACTTAATTTCCATTTTATTTTCTTTACTTAAAATTTCATTTTAAACCAAATCACAAATTTCCAATTTAAGTTATATTTCAAATTACAATTTAACCATTTATTTATTTATTTAACCCTTTTTAATTCATAGAAAAATCATTATCACTTTATTTAATCATTTTAAATTCAATTTAAATCAAATTATCATATTTTTACATTTTAAAATACTTAAAATTTTCTAGAAAAATATATAAAATAACCACGGGTCTGTATAATATTTTCTAGCCTAAGTCAAGTGATACGGATAATATATCATTTCAATCCATAATTTACAAAGAAAATCCGAGTTTTATCATTTCAAACCCGCAATCCCAAGTTAAATAAAATAAATAAAAATTGCTCAGGCTTATCATTTCAGCCCATAACGATTTTTCCCTATTCTAAAGTCCGTTCGAGTATGTATCATTTCAACCTATAGTGATTCTATTCTACATGGAACTTGCAGTGTGATAAACAGAAATAAATAAACAGTATAACAAAAATAACAATATCAGATGATGTGACAGGTTTATAACAGGGTTTAATATCATATAATACATATCACAGGCAGGTATAACATGATATAATATTTTCTACACATTCACTTGTTGTCACTTCACAAATTATATAAGTATAAATGTCATGTGTGAATACTCACCTTTTTAAGCTGGAGTTCGCAAATCAAAACACACAGATAAATGCAGAAAGCACGATATAGCACGACTTTGGATTCAAGTGGAGAGAGAGCCAAGATGTAAATCTTGTATACACAAATAAAACAAAGCAATTATAAATATATTTTTAACACAAAGATTATATTAAAACAAATAGAAATTAGAATAGACAAATGAATAGATGGCTTAACCATGCTTTTAAATCACAAGTGTTTGACCTTGACTCAACATGGGCTCGGCCACACATGTTTTAATGGATGGTAAGGCTCGGGTTTGGCAACACAAAGGCACGGCTACACAAGAATGTGGAGGAGTTTGGAGTTACAAATGCATGGAATGCTAAAGGTCAAAGCAAGAAGGGTTTGGTTCAACATCTAGGCTCGGCCTTTGTCAAGTGGGGCTCGACCATGGTCTTCTACAGGTCAGGTCAGATCTGAAACAAGGCTAGTGGTGATGGCACTTGCTGGTGGTGGAGCTAGAGGTGGTGGCCGAGGTTAGAAATGAAGGGGATGGTGAAACTAGGCTCGGCTATGTAGTGTATTTTGGAGTTTTGCAAAGTTTTTGTGGTGTTGGCTTCAAGGGGTGGTCACGGCCTGATCTGATCAGAGGGGGTGGAGATGTTGTTGCCGTGGATGATGGGGGAAGGTGATGGTGGTGGTCGGTGGAGGAGATGGTGGGGTAGTGGCTGAGCAACATGAGATGAATCAAGGCAAAAATCAATGAAAAAGAAGAAGAAAAATGAGAAGAGAGAACCCATGACTTACAAAATATTTTCAGAAATATGGAATGGCCGAAAAAATGAAGTGATGAGAAGTTTTTTTCACGTGAAAAGCAAATAAAACTCACGGCTAAACAAAGGAAAAGAACGGCCAAGAAAAATGAAGAGACAAGCAAATGAAAAGTCACAATGTTTTGAAACTTTTGCCTCTTTGAATTTCCAATTCATTTTAATTCAATATAAACAAATAAAAAATCCAGTAAATAAAATAAAAATTAAAACAAAATAATGTAGAAATGAAAATAATAATTATTCTTAGGAAAATAGGAAAATAAATAAAGAAAATAGTTTATTTTATTGAAACTAGGATTAAAGATTGCAAACAAAATACAATTAACTTTGGAAAATTATAACTATACTTCTAAAATGATTTAAAAATAAAATATTGAAATAAAATTTAATTTTAAATAATTTAAAAATATTTGCAAAAATATTGGGTTGTTACACTCTCTCCCACTCAAATCTTTTCGTCCTCGAAAAGAACGAAACAAGGAAAACAAAGAAAAAGCAAGATAGAAAAGCAAATAGTACCTGAAACAAACAATTCCGGATTCGAAGCACGAATGCTCTCCTCTGTCTCCCAGGTACAATCTCGATCGTCAGTACTCCACTGTACTTTGTCCAGACTAACAGATTTCCTTCTTAGCTGCTTCGTACCTCTGTCGACAATACGAAGTGGCTTCCTCTCGACAGTCAGATTAGGCTCAATATCCAAACTATCAAGAGCAGAAGGCTGGACAAAAAGAGATGGTCATGTAGATAGCGACGAAGATGAGAAACGTGGAATACATTATGCACTCCAGAGAACTTCTCGGGCAACTCCAAACGATAAGCCAAAGAACCAACTCTTTCCACAATGCGGAAAGGACCAATGAACCTAGGAGAAAGCTTCCCTCTACGACCAAAGCGAATGACATTCCTTAAGGGAGAGACCTTAAGGAAGACCTGATCACCAACAACAAACTCTAAACTCCGCCTACGCCTATCAGCGTATTTCTTCTACCTATCATGCGCAACCCACAACTTCTTCTTAATCTCCTCAACTCTCTTAGAAGCCTCCAAAATCATATCAGGACCAAGAACCAAACAATTACCGGATTCAATCCAGCAAGATGGAGATCTACAAGGTCGTCCGTAAAGAGCAGCAAACGGAGACATCTTAATACTGGCCTGAATTCAAAGATAGAATGAGATAGATAAAGGATTAAGATAAGCTTAAAACAGAAGATTAGATTATACCTGATAACTATTATTATTGGTAAATTCGACAAGATGGAGATGATCTTCCCAAGATCATCCATAATCAAGCACACAAGCACGAAGAAGATCTTCGAGAATCTGATTCACCCTTTCCGTCCGACCGTCGGTTTGTGGATGGTAAGCGGTGCTCAGATTCAGATGAGTACCCAAAGATTCCTGAAAAGCTTTCCAAAACTGACGGGTAAAAATAGGATCACGATCACAAACAATACTAAGAGGAACACCATGGAGACGAACAATCTCTCTCATATAGATCTCGGACAAGCTAGAAGCAGAACGGGTAGACTTGACCAGAATGAAATGAGCGGACTTGGTCAGTCTATCCACAATAACCCAGATACTCTCATTACCCCTCCTAGTCCTCGGTAAACCATAAATGAAATGCATAGAAACATGTTCCCACTTCCAATTGGGAATCTCTAGGGGCTGCAACAAACCAGGGGTCTTCTGATGATCGGCCTTTACTTGCTGACAAGTCGCACACCCACTAACAAAGATAGAGATATCCCGCTTCATCCCTCTCCACCAATAAAACCTCTTCATATCTTGATAAATCTTTGTCACACCAGGATGAATAGAAAGTCTGGATCGATGATTCTCCCGAAGTAACTCTTGCCTCAATCCATCAACATTCGGGACACAAATCCTACCATTAATCCTCAAAATCCCTCTATCATCGACATGAGCTCCATTACTACCCCGACTACTACCACCAACTCTGCTACGAACATTCTCCTTAATAAGCCTAAGCATTATATCCTCATCTTGCTTAGCATTGATACGATCTAAAAGAGGAGAAGAAGAAACAACTAGCTGACACAACAAAGCCTTCTTCCGACTCAGAGCATCAGCCACAACATTAGCTTTACCAGGAGTATAGCTAATATCGAGGTCGTAAGAAGCCAGAAACTCAAGCTAACGAACTTGCCTTTGATTCGAATCCTTCTGGGTGAAGATATATCTCAAAGACTGATGATCGGTGAAAAGCTCAAACTTAGTTCCCAGAAGATGATGCCTCCAAAGCTTCAAAGCAAAGACAACAGCAAGCAACTCTAAATCATGAGCAACATAATTAGCCTCATGGGTTTTCAACTGACGGCTGGCATAGGCAATGACCCTACCATCCTGCATGAGAACAGCACCCAATCCCTCACGACTAGCATCAGTATATACCGTCAATCCCTCACTTCCATTCGGAACGGTAAGAACTGTTGCGGAAGTAAGCTTGCTTTTTAACTCATTGAATGCAGCTTTACACTCATCACTCCAGATAAACTTAGCATTCTTACGAGTCAATGCGATGAGAGGTGCAGCAATCCGAGCAAAATTCTCAATGAATCTCCGGTAGTAACCGACAAGGCTAAGAAAACTATGAATATCAGAAGGAGTCTTAGGAGTTTCCCAATCCTGTAACAGAATAGGGAAAAAATAAGAGCTACAGAAGAGATAGAATAATTAAATGATAAAGGAAAAAGAGAAAGAAAGGAAGACTTACATTGATCGCAGCAATCTTGACTGGATCAACAGAAACTCCATTACCAGAAACAATATGTCCAAGGAATCGGACTTCATCCTTCCAGAAATGGCATTTAGAAAATTTAGCCTTCAACTGATGATTTCTAAGAGTCTCCAGAACATATTTCAAATGCGACTCATGATCTTCCTTGTTCTTAGAGAAGACAAGGATATCATCAACAAAGACTAACAAATTTATTAAGCACATCACGAAAAACACGATTCATCAAATCAACAAAGAAAGCAGGAGCATTAGTCAAACCAAAAGGCATGACTAACCATTCAAAGAACCCATTCTCAGTACGGAAAATAGTCTTGGGAATACTTTCCTCAACTACTCTGAGCTGGTGAAAACCTGTGGCAAGATCAAGCTAAGAGAAAATAGTAGCACCATAAAGCTGATCAAACATATCATTGATGCGAGGCATAGGATATCTGTTTTTCATAGTGAGCTTGTTCAGCTCCCTATAATCAACACACATCCTCAAAGAACCATCGGACTTAGTGACGAAAACCACCGCTGCTCCCCATTCTGAATGGCTAGGTCTGATCAGACCCTTGGAGAACAAGTCCTTAATTTGCTTTCCCAACTCAACCTTCTCGCGGGGTACCATTCTTCTAGGAGGAAGAACTACAGGTCGATCTCCAGGAATAAGATCAATACGAAAATCAATTTCCCGCTTAGGAGGTAAAGAAGTGACTTCACCAAATACATCGAGATAGAATCTGACCACACGGGTCGAATGAAGATCACCAGGAGAAGAATCCAGAGAATAAATAAAACAGCCAGCAAAATCTTGAGGCATGCGGCACTGAATAATCAAGGAATTACCACGATCATCAACAAGATAAACAGACTGGACTTTACAAGAGATATGGGCATCATGCCTATTCAGCTAATCACTTCCAAGCAATAAATCAAAAGCATCGAAGCCCAGAACATAGAAATCACCACTAAAGCGATGATCCAAATAGAGAAGTTTCACTTGCTTACAAATCCAATCAAGGTTGGCGGGACAACCAATAGGGTTAGAAACACATAAAGGAATAGAAGCATACCCAGGAGAAAGGAGATGCTCAAACTTATCACACAAATCAACCGAAATAAAACTATGGGAAGCTCCAGTATCAAATAAAAAACGAACAGGATGCTGAAATAAAGAAAAGATGCCCTGAAGAGTACCCTGGTCATCACTAGGAGCAGGAGCAGGTGCAGGTGGAGCAGGTGAAGAAGCAGAGGTGACAGCAAATATACCAGAAGGCTTACCCTTCTGCTGGGTAGGGCAATCCTTTCTGAGATGGCCAGGCTGAAGACAGATATGGCAGAGATCATGCCTATTCAACTGAGCAGGAGGAGGAACAACAGCACCAACTGAAGTAGGGCAACTATTTGCATAGTGTCCCTTCTGATCACACTTGAAACAGGTAATGGTAGAAAGGTCAACAGGTTGCCTCTGAGAAGGAGAAGATGATGAAGATCCCAAACCTGGATGCTTGAGCCAATTCTTCTTCTGTTGACGGAAATTAGACTTTCTCTTCTTAGAGTTAGCAGAGGAAGACTGAGATGAAGGAGCACCAACAACAGCAGGATCCTTGGAAGTAGGGTTCTCATAATAAATAGCCATATCCATAAGCTCGGTAAAAGTGCTATGAACATGAGAAATAAGACGATCATAGAACTCTGGGCGAGCTCCAGCTATGAACTTTTCATTCTTCTTAAGAGGAGTGTCTATCAGGCCAGGACTGAACTTGGAAAGTTCATTGAACTTCCGCTCATACTCAGAAAAGGACATGGTACCCCGCTTGAGATCCATGAATTCACGATAAAGCTGAGATTTCCCGGCTTCGGGCATCCATTTTGCCACAAAAGCCTCCTAGGAAAGAAGATACAGAAACAAAACTTAAGATAGATTCAAAAGAAAGGAAATGGGAACAAAATTCAAGGTAACACAAAGGATACCTAAACCGCTCCCAGGAAATATCACCCTCGTCAGTGTGAGCTGTAACAGACTCCCACCAATCTAAGGCTGACTCTTGCAGCTGCCAAGCTGCTAACTGATGCTTTTGGGCATCAGTAATCTCAAGACCGGAAAAGATCCTCTCCAAACTCCGTAACCATTGCTGGGCTTCAATAATGCTCTCTGAACCGGTAAACTTGGTTCCACCAAGCTGAAAGAATTCCTTACAGAGAACAGTAAACCTAACAGGTGCAACAGGCCGAGGAGCTGGGGCGATACCACGACCCTTACCTCTGGCATTTCCATGATTCATCCTGAAAAATCAACAATGAATTTTAGGACAAATGTAAAGAGAAGACAAAGATAAGATAAGATACGATAAGACAAGATAAAATAAATTCACTTGGATGAATGTCCTAACGAAAGAAAATACTACCAAGGTAGATACGAAAGGAAGGAAGTTTAGAACATTGTTTTGTAAAACAAGAAAATTCATATCAAAATAATCTTTGAAAATCCTTTGAAAAATCATTTTAAAATCATTTTATACTATGAAAATACGTTCTCTCACAAAGAAATGATTCTGAGGTTGATTTCACTCATTCCAGGGTATTTCTACCCTATCTCTAAAGAGTTTTTGCTCCACGGGCTAAGGTTTGTCTAAAAACCTAAGCTCTGATACCAACTGTAACGACCCACTATTTTGGACCATTCAAATCGACAATAATCCACACATGTCGGACTTGAATAATTCAAAATAACATATTGTAATAAAATTTGGAGCAAATAAAATCATTCACAGAATCACAGACACAGAAATATCAGAATAACTCGCAGCGGAAGATAAACTACCATAGTAGTTCATGAAGCTACTATAACAAACTCTCAAACAAAATACATAATATCAGTCTGAAAACAAATACAATAGAAATCCCAAATATATAGAAGTCCACTAATACAATAGCTGAAATAGAACAACTGAAACTGAAATAGATAGATAACTAGATAAGCAGAATCTCCAGCGATTCCTAGCTCCAGAAAGTGAAATCCAAAGCTGTGAATACTCAGGCTGACCCGAGCGTAAATAAAAAACACAAACACTCGAGTCAGGACATACATACTTATACAATGTAAACTAACCCAAGTGAACTGTAATAAAAGTGCAAGTAACTTAAAGGATGCTTGGGACCGCCCATCCTATAAGGATCCGTTAAACTATTTACTATGTAGTAATATTTCTCTATTATAATAATGTCTAATAGTAAAATAAACATACTTAAAAATAGCGTTAAGGCTTTACATTTTCCACCTTAACACATAAATAGTGCCAGTAGTCTACACAGTACCTGCGTACACCCAGATCGGGAGGCTAAGAGAAGATACTCCATAGGTACGACACAAATCAAACTCGTAGTAAAGCTCGCTATGGTAGGTGACACGGCACACAAGGCAATGCCAGGGTAGATATACCAATTACGCACACGGGATGGTGGAAATGCGTAGCAGCCACTACCGCCCACCTCAGACACACTCCCAAATCAAAATCGAAGATGGCCATCAAATCAATCACAAGGTAAGAGTATAATATCGAAGGAAGGTGCCCGATCGGAGGAATGACCTCACTTGGCCCGATATCGCTCCTGTTTTAGCCACCTTATGCCAACTCACGGGAGTCGGGTCCACGTATATACCTCATA
Source organism: Allium fistulosum (assembly GCA_030737815.1). Taxonomy (NCBI): domain Eukaryota; kingdom Viridiplantae; phylum Streptophyta; class Magnoliopsida; order Asparagales; family Amaryllidaceae; genus Allium; species Allium fistulosum. The sequence continues at coordinate 365,822,364 of CM060902.1, read as the reverse complement.
TAGGATCATCGCCACCATCCTACTTCATTCTGGAATCTCCACCGCGTACACAGTTGTTAAAGTGGTTTCGGTATCGACAGAGAGTATGTCCATATCTGATCCCGGTCTCTTTAACAACCAATCGTTATTATAACCCGTGGTTATAAATTTCAAAAATAGTTTATATTTCAAATCAAAATACTTCATTTAAACCATTTAAAAGTGAAGTCATTATACCTTTAAATCAAATACTCAATTCCCAAAAATTTAGCCTTTTCTGAGTTCATTTATTCACTTAAATACTTTAAAACATTGAAATTTCAGCTTTCACAGCACTAAGGAAATGCTGTGGTAAGTTACATTTGAAAACAATTCATTTCAGCAAAGACAGCATTTAAAACAGCTGTAGTAATTCAGTTACATTTGAAAACTAGTTCAGTTCAGAAAAGACAGCATTTACAAAACTGCTGTAGTAGTTTAGGGTTCAATTACATTTGAAAATCTCATTTCAGCAAACTGTAGCACTTATCAAGTGATACTGTAGCTCTTTTATTAGTTTCAGGTCTTTGTTTTAATTCAGCAACCACAGCACTTACCAAGTGCTGCAGTAGCCCTTAGTTAATTTTTTTAGCCTTTAGTTCATTTGTATCAACCACAGCACTTACAAAGTGTTGCAGTATCCTTTACTTCAGATTTCAAGTTAATTCCAGAAACGATAGCATTTCTAAAGTGCTACTAAAAGAATTTCCAAATTTTTACCAAAAATTCCAAAAACAATTAAACTTCAAATTTAACCATTTTTACTTATAAAAGCATTTTTTTTTCCACTTCAAAATGTACATTTAAATACCCTTTAACTTAAAATTTTATAAAGGAAATTTTTACAATAAAATCACATTTTCCAATAATTTCACTTATTAAATTCAAGTGTACCATTTCCCATTCTTTGCATTTTTAACAATTTACTTTAACACTTAAATTTCAATTTCAATTTCAAAATAAAACTTAATTTCCATTTTATTTTCTTTACTTAAAATTTCATTTTAAACCAAATCACAAATTTCCAATTTAAGTTATATTTCAAATTACAATTTAACCATTTATTTATTTATTTAACCCTTTTTAATTCATAGAAAAATCATTATCACTTTATTTAATCATTTTAAATTCAATTTAAATCAAATTATCATATTTTTACATTTTAAAATACTTAAAATTTTCTAGAAAAATATATAAAATAACCACGGGTCTGTATAATATTTTCTAGCCTAAGTCAAGTGATACGGATAATATATCATTTCAATCCATAATTTACAAAGAAAATCCGGGTTTTATCATTTCAAACCCGCAATCCCAAGTTAAATAAAATAAATAAAAATTGCTCAGGCTTATCATTTCAGCCCATAACGATTTTTCCCTATTCTAAAGTCTGTTCGAGTATGTATCATTTCAACCTATAGTGATTCTATTCTACATGGAACTTGCAGTGTGATAAACAGAAATAAATAAACAGTATAACAAAAATAACAATATCAGATGATGTGACAGGTTTATAACAGGGTTTAATATCATATAATACATATCACAGGCAGGTATAACATGATATAATATTTTCTACACATTCACTTGTTGTCACTTCACAAATTATATAAGTATAAATGTCATGTGTGAATACTCACCTTTTTAAGCTGGAGTTCGCAAATCAAAACACACAGATAAATGCAGAAAGCACGATATAGCACGACTTTGGATTCAAGTGGAGAGAGAGCCAAGATGTAAATCTTGTATACACAAATAAAACAAAGCAATTATAAATATATTTTTAACACAAAGATTATATTAAAACAAATGGAAATTAGAATAGACAAATGAATAGATGGCTTAACCATGCTTTTAAATCACAAGTGTTTGACCTTGACTCAACATGGGCTCGGCCACACATGTTTTAATGGATGGTAAGGCTCGGGTTTGGCAACACAAAGGCACGGCTACACAAGAATGTGGAGGAGTTTGGAGTTACAAATGCATGGAATGCTAAAGGTCAAAGCAAGAAGGGTTTGGTTCAACATCTAGGCTCGACCTATGTCAAGTGGGGCTCGACCATGGTCTTCTACAGGTCAGGTCAGATCTGAAACAAGGCTAGTGGTGATGGCACTTGCTGGTGGTGGAGCTAGAGGTGGTGGCCGAGGTTAGAAATGAAGGGGATGGTGAAACTAGGCTCGGCTATGTAGTGTATTTTGGAGTTTTGCAAAGTTTTTGTGGTGTTGGCTTCAAGGGGTGGTCACGGCCTGATCTGATCTGAGGGGGTGGAGATGTTGTTGCCGTGGATGATGGGGGAAGGTGATGGTGGTGGTCGGTGGAGGAGATGGTGGGGTAGTGGCCGAGCAACATGAGATGAATCAAGGCAAAAATCAATGAAAAAGAAGAAGAAAAATGAGAAGAGAGAACCCATGACTTACAAAATATTTTCAGAAATATGGAATGGTCGAAAGAATGAAGTGATGAGAAGTTTTTTTCACGTGAAAAGCAAATAAAACTCACGGCTAAACAAAGGAAAAGAACGGCCAAGAAAAATGAAGAGACAAGCAAATGAAAAGTCATAATGTTTTAAAACTTTTGCCTCTTTGAATTTCCAATTCATTTTAATTCAATATAAACAAATAAAAAATCAAGTAAATAAAATAAAAATTAAAACAAAATAATGTAGAAATGAAAATAATAATTATTCTTAGGAAAATAGGAAAATAGGAAAATAAATAAAGAAAATAGTTTATTTTATTGAAACTAGGATTAAAGATTGCAAACAAAATACAATTAACTTTGGAAAATTATAACTATACTTCTAAAATGTTTTAAAAATAAAATATTGAAATAAAATTTAATTTAAAATAATTTAAAAATATTTGCAAAAATATTGGGTTGTTACAACTAAGGTCAAACCTATCGATGCCTGCCAACACAGAACCGGCCTACTCCTTACTGGATAATACCAAATATGATCACCACTTATGTTAATGGGCCCCGAAGCTTACAAATGAGAGATAATATCGACTCTAGATAGCGATGATCATACACTAATGGTAGCGACCCACCTAGCCTTATTTTAATTCTCCCTGTTTTAGTCATTCCCGGTTGATGAGGTTTGAGGCTACGTTTCATATAGCACTTCCCACTCGAAATGCTAACACTGTCCTCCAGGCAACAATGCAATGCCAGCATTCTTCTATACAAGTTGTCCCGGAGATGGACAAACCGAAGGCACCACTTCTACTACATCCTTTTTGGAATCACCCTTAGGATTAGTAGCAAGCAGCCCATGCACTTCAAAGAGCTCCGTCTTCAATTCCACCATCTTCAAGATGTCATCACTTCGAAACGCTTGAATTGGATCGAAGTGGTTTTTGGATAACATATCTGATCCCGGTCTCTTCGAAACAACTTTCGATGGTTTCTGGTAAACTCAACTCTGGTTCTTTAGGAAATAAACAGTCAAAGATAGGAGCGAAGATCACCTCTTAACCTTAGTGGATGGATTTTCTTATCATTTTTCCTAAGAGAACGGAACGAGATTTATATGCACAGTATAGCGTCATCGAAGATGACTATGCCATATAACTCACGTGTTTCTCCTAGGTATTTCCAAAGTTACGTTTGGGTCCATATTTGATAGTCGATTATTTAACTATAAAATAAACAACATTTGATATTTATTTATCCATAGCAACCACTAAGCCTCAAAACAAATCCTCATTTAATAAATCTCTTTTCCAAAAAGTTTGTCTAAAACATTCATATACCTATCTCTCTGACATTAGTATACACAAAACATTTGCAAATAACTTCTTACTTCCAAATCTTGTTAAAAATGAATAAACAAATGTTGTTTAAATTGTAGGCAAGGACAACCTTAACACTATTCCTTCGATGTAAGTGTGGAATGGACGTACCATGCCACCATTTTTAAAAGGTCAATTTTAAGAAACCCGGATCTCAAATTCTTTTTATATTTATTTTGATAAATCCTTTTTAATCAAATCTATATCATTAATGAAATCTCTTTTACTTCAAATTCAAATCCATTTCAAAGTACTTTAACTTCCAAATTCATTTATAAAACTTTTTTATAAATATTCAAAATCATTTATATAAATTACTTTTATAAATATCCAAACTTTTTATATAATTTTTCTTATAAATATCCAAACCTTTCTATAAACCCCCTTTATGAATATCCAAATCATTTTCTAAAACTTCTTTTATAAATACCCCAAATCATTTACAAAACTTCTTTATAAACCTTTCCTGTTTTAACAACTTCTTAAATAACCTTAAATCAAATTAGCTTCCTTTAATAAGCCAATCCATTTTATAAATCTTCCTTATTTATGAAATCTTTTTTGCATAAAAACTCAAATCCATTTACCTAAAACACTTTGTAAATTTCCAAATTCCTTTATAAAACTCTTTATAAGAACTTTTTATAACATGGAAAACCATTCCCATTAGTTAAAAACATCTTTAGTAGAACCATTTGCCAACTCATCCTTAGAATATCTTGTTCAAAATGCAATAATTTTGAAACCATTTCAAAAAGAAAATAAAATATTTATCTTTACAAAATCGAATGGAGGCTGAATGACCACAATGGTGCTTTCGATTTAGTTTTACTTATCCATTTTAACATGGCATCACATAACAGCAGATATATAAGGGATCAACACATAACAATCAATCAACTTAAGTAAATGCCCAAGTTAACAGTAATAGTATAATGGTGTTTTGTTCTTCTAATAGATGTCATTTAGTTTTCGTAATCATATGGGTTTACTTAAGGGTAAACGACACATAAATCCCTTAATTTAAAACAAACTTGAGAAGAAAACGGTTTAAAACAAAAACTGATTACTTAAATTCAAAGCGATTTTAAGATAAATTAAAACCCTTGTATGAGAATTAAATCCTTGTTAAATATTAATCAAATTCTAATTAAAATTAATTAAACCTAAATCATATTAAACATAACTAACTTTAATCAAAGATTAATTTAATAAAACCTCTTTTAAAAATAATAATTATTTAATTATTATCTTAAGTAAATAACTAAATAATAGTTAGTTGTTACTTAATTAATAATCAAATAATAATTAATTTTAATTAAGTACCAAATCACGATTAAGTTAATTGAATAACATTTAAGTTTAAAAAACATTATTAACTATTGATTAAGTACTAATTACCTTTATTAATTAATCAATCAATTAAATAATCATTAAATAATTAAATAATCAAATAGTTGTTCTCTATTACTAAATTAAAGTTTGAAAACATTTTCTAAAAAAAATTTAAGTTAAAACAAGTTTAGATTAGAAAAATAGTTAGATTTTATGAACTGTGCGTATAGCGACTATCACTATATGGACCCGTAATTTTCAAAACTTGACATTTGCTTTTCTAACTTTTAAAACTTCCCATTTGAACTCTTGTCCTTTTTGAAACATGAAGATAAAATTTTGAAAGCCAAATCAAATTTTTAAACTTGAAAACTATTAACTTTGAAACAAAAAATCAAACTTTTGACAAAAAACGGATTTCTACATCACTTTTGGTTTGCGAATCGCTAGCTTCATGCCATGAAACTCCATACAACAAATACAACATTAAATCATAATTCAGCATCATAACATTATAGCACAATCATAAGCAAGAATATTATTTCACAAATACTAATTAATTTTTCCAATATATAAGGTAAAATCTTTATCGCCTACTCAAACTTTGGCATAAGCAACCAATACCAAATCAACATATATGCATGCATACACAATATATAACATTACTACATACTTAAGTAACATTTTAACTCAAAACTTTCACAACTTAAAAAAGTTAGTAACTTGAGTTTTAAAAACATGAACATTACCGTAACTTATCTAAATCAAACTAAATTTCCACTGAACTTGGCTACAACACTAGCAAACCGCCTTAACTCCAAGATATGACCTAGTGTGACCTTCTATGGTGCAAATGGGTTCAACCAAGGGCGTAATTAGGCTCGGCCCTAGGTAGTTTTGAGGTGTAGGGGTTTGTTTTGGTGGAGGATGATATTTGGAAATGAAGTAAGGCTATTTAGCTTGATTTTTAGAAGTGTATTTACTAATTTATCTTAGGAAATTCTCTTGGAAGCCATGGATGAACTTATAGACATGAAGAGGATAGAAATGAATATGGAAATGATGGTGTAAAGAAAGAATGTGTGGGGATAGGAGGTATTTATAGAAAATGAGAGGGGTAAATTCGTAAAATGGCTTTTAGTATATAATAATAATAAACTTATCATGAAAGCATGCTTGCCATGCCTCCCACCATCCTTTTCCACACGTGATCCCCCATTCCATACTCCCATGTGCTAACCTAGGTGTTTTAGGTGATGTTTAGGTACTAACCTAGGTAATATTATATATATGTATATAAATATGCATAAATTGTCATATCATGAATGTATATGTATATATTATTGTATTCATGTATGTATACATGTATATGCATGTATGTTATTTGCAAATTTTATCAAAAACTAGTTTATAAGTGTGTGCATGTTTAAAACATCATGCACAACGTTTCCCGATAACTTTTCAATGTCAAAAATTCGAAAAATGTCCTTCGGTCACATTTTCTATTTTTATTTGAACTATCTATATTGGTAAATAAATTTTGAAAACTATTTTATCATCATTATTAAATTATTAAAATAGTTTTATTTGCTAATAAAAATCCATTTATTGATTATATAAATTATATTTAAATAGCCTATTTCAAAGTGGCAAAATCCTGGGTCGTTACAAATCTACTTCACCATCATATTTAAAAGAGTAATATTTTAATTATAAAACCTATTATTTTAATATTTAAAATTTATTAAATATTCACAAATCAAGGTGGTACAATTCCGGGTCGTTACACACAAGGTCGAGTCTTACTCTCCAAGACTTGTTAGTATATGAGGGAATTATCATCATGGATGGCACGGTTCTCTTTCTCATCATTAATGAGAAATCCATAGTATCTCGATGATTGCCAGATTCGCTACTAGACCTTATAATAGGATGTCTGTCTTTTTGTGGGTGTTGTATTAATCTCTAAATATTAGTTTATGTGGGAGTTTTCTTAATCTCATATAAGTCTATCTTGTTCTCACTAATTTCTCATTCCTTTTCCAAAATGTCAACATGTCTTGAAACATAAACCTTTTGCTCATTAGTTTGATAGAATATGTATCCATGAGAATCCTAAGATACTCCAAAACTAGAATAAAACTGATCTTGCCTCAAGAACAAATTATTAACCTATGACGATCGCCCTACACCATCGATGCTCATACAATCGAATAGTGTGCTGGTACACATCCGGCCGATGTAGGATAGTTGTCAAGGGAAATAAATAGAAATAAGAAGGGGAATGGAAAAGAAGGGAATATAATAGAAGAAGAGAGAAAGAAATAAAATATCATACAATCACATAACCCTGTCGTATATCTCACAGTGCATCGGATAAAATATTATAGTCGTCGCAGATATAAAACAGGCAAGATAGTAATAACTATATAAACCATAGAATTAGAGTACACATGGTCATATAATTATACAAAACAGTAATAGAGTTTATACAATTTGATAAAAAAACTCAACTAGTAAATCGTCTCTAATAAATAGTAAGACAACTCTATAAAGGCTCCACAATGTCATGCGGCGGAATAAAAAATAATAACTCAAAATATAAATATGGAAAAACACATTATTTGCTAGTCATTCTACAGATCTCCAATTGCTGTTTACACCTGCCATCTAGTCTACTCATTTAAGAGCACCCAAAATAATAAGAAGCAAAGCATAAAACGTCGAGTTTGATAACAGTCTGGTATGAGCGATAAACAATCTCAAAATACTATAAAAGTTGGTATAGTATATGGAACAGAGGGTATGGAGAATCATCCCAGACTTGTTCCTGCATCCATAGAGTTAGCACATAACATTAAATATATGCTACTCTATGATAGTCATTATGGGTGTACTATACATCAAAGTACTAAGGGTGTCTAGATATCGGCATCGGAAATATTTACATCATGTGACATCCTAAGGTGATAAAAACAGTCAAAAAACATAGCTTTCATCATCCATCCTCAGATTCACTCACTCAATGTGTTGAATATCTTATACTCGTATGACCTCATCGCCCAGTCAAGGACTACTCAACGTCTCGATCTCTCGGTACTCGAATCCATGCCACTCAGTATGCCAGAAACTAGATTGCACCCATCATAGACAGCCCAAGTGTAACACCCTTAATTTTTGATAACATTATTCAGGAGATTTAATTAGATAAATTAAATAGAATAATGTAAATTTTAAGTGATAAGGGAATTGAGACTTGAATTAATTAATTAAGGGCGTGCCTAATGAACTAATTAATGGGCTTAAGAATGGGTTTTGGTTAATTAAGTCACATAAGGGTATATTGGGAATTGCAGCCCCTAGCTTCTACCCTTATATATATTATGTTCCCACCTTCTTACTTCCCATTTGCATCATTTTAAAACGCAAAAAAAAATATAGAGAACGGTAGGCCATTTAGAGGAAGAGAAAATTCAAATTAAAAGCTACAGGATTCAAGCTTAGGGGAAATCAATCTCAATCCAATCTCCTTATCTAGAGCAAGGTGAATAATAATTCCATCTTTGTTTTGGTTTTAAATTATATATTTTTGGATTTAAGGGATAAATTCGTTTTAATGATATATTGGATGATGATATGCTTGATTCGTGATTTAATTGATTTAAACAAAGTTGTTTAAAAGAAATTTAGCATGGTTTTAGATCAAAACCGAAATTAAATGATTTTTAAATACTATGGGAAAATTTTATGTTATGAGAAACATGATTTTGGAGTTGGGTTTCAATTTTGAGAATTTTCCAAGCTATGGAAAGATTATTATGAATTTTCAAAGGAAAATATGGTTATTTGGGTTTATAATTTATTTTGGAAAATATATTGGGAATTTGGGTCTGAAATTTTGATATGTTAGATAACATGATTAAAGTGAATTTTTAGAAATTTTTCCAAAGTAATTTTCTATGCAAAGTAAATTGTTTTAGAAGAGGGACTTCTTTGCAAAAATTGGAAGAGCTAGTTTGATTAACTTAACCATGGTTTAGATCTGGATTAGCGGCAGTTATTTTTGAAAAAGGATTTGAAAACGTTAAGGCAAACAATTTGGTGTTGACACGTGACAGGTTAGTTAGAGAAAAGTTTACTTAAACAAGGATCAAACCTGGTTTTGCTCAGAAAAGTGGTTCCCCCTACTTAGGAAAGTGCCTTTCGACACAGTAACTTCCGCCGTCATCCTTGTCGAAACCAACTATGTCGAAACCAATACACATGGTAACACTATGATGGTACGCAGTGGATTGGAGATAGGCGGAAGGTAGAGTGTCGAAAGCATAGCTTCCGAAGGGGTCGAAACCTTGGTTTGTTTTTAAAAGAAAAGCGCCTGCCTATGTTTTGTTTTAAGCCTTCGACAGGGTCGAAGCATATGGTTTCGAAACAGGTTTTAAAGGGTTTCAAAAGGGGTTGCCAATAACTTATAATTGCTTTCAACTGGGTTTCTTACTTATAACAGAATGTTTTTAAAGAAGGGGTTCCGACTTAGTCGATACCTTGCTGCCGTTTTATAGCCTTTCGATGGTGTTGAAGATATCAATGCTGTCGGAAGGTACTTTGTTTTATAAAGTTTAAGCCAATTCCTAAAGCTTTCGAAAGGGGTTTGGAGTTTTGAAGGTGATGGTTTCGATAGGGGTTTCGACTCCAACCTTCCAATGTTTTACCCGGTTGTTTTATGCTTTTGAAAGAGATGATGCCGACACCATCATGTTTCCCCAATTTTATAAATGATAACGGATGGTTTTGAAACAGATGATTTTTCCTATATTCACTTTGATCCAAATAATGTTTTAAGTATAATCCCAATGTTTTCGAAAGGGGTACTTTCAATGGTTTCGGAAGGGTTACTTCCATAAGTGTCGAAAGGGGTACTTTTAACTGGTTTCGAAACTAAGCTTCTAAAGTTAAATGTTAATACTTTAATATATTCGAAAGGTTTCCAAAGGTAGCTTTTTTAAAGTATTATAAGGTAGGAGCCTAATGTTTTTAAGAGCTTTCGAAGGAGGTCATCCTATGAAGTCGAAAGCTAAGTTTCAAAGGTATCGAAAGATTTTATAACCCAAACTCTATTTTTAAAGGAAAAACCCATGGCAATACTAAAGGAGTTTTTATAATGGTTTTAAGAAGAAGCTATCTTTGATAAAGAAATAGGTTAAACGGGTTAACCATGTTTTATTTTAAACCCACAGGAGTGGTAGTGCTATGTTGTTATATTGCTTCTTCTAATATGAATATATTCACTTTATAATGGACCCATAACTGCATTTTGGGGATAAAGGGTAGGAGAACCAGTTAGATTAACCCAGTAGTGAATATAAATTGAATAAACCCCTGAATGGTTAGAATTGCATCCAGGAGGTCGGGAAGACTAGAATATAGGATGCTAAAATATAAAGGAAAGATATTGGCAGGGGCCAATAGGTTTATAGTAAGCCCATGAAAACTGTATGATATTGGCAGGGGGCAACAGGTTCATAGTAAGCCCATGAAAACTATTTGTAAAGGAAGATGCCAGATAGACAGGTTCATTATTAGCCCATGAAAACTATGTGTAAAGGAAGATGTCAGATAGACAGGTTCACAGTAAGCCCATGAAGACTGTGATTGGATACTGGCAGGGCCAGTATGTTTGTAGTTAGCCCATGAAAACAATGTCCGGATGTAATATTGACAGACGTTAATAGGTTCCTAGTCAACCCATGAAAACTAGGGTAAGAAGAAAGGATATTGGGGTTACCAATAGGTTCCTAGTCAACCCATGAAAACTAGGATAAGAGCAATATTGGAGTTATCAATAGGTTCATAGTGATCCTATGAAAACTATGTAATTGGACAGGGAGTCTATAGTTGTTTAATAGGTTATTAGTCAGCCCATGAAAATTAATAGGTTAATAGTAATCCTAGAAACTAATTGAGACAGATAGTCCAAATTGAATGGAGATGGGTAATCCAGAATTAATTCAATTGTTTTGCATATCATCAAATCATACTGTTTTGAATTGTTTTAACCATTGTGGATGCAGGAGCACGGTATATGGTTTTATAAAGGTTTTGAGATACTAGTGAGGGGAAACCCGTTCCGCTAAGCGTCGTGGTCTCACTAGATATCTAAATGATTTTAGATGGTAGATTATTATTCATACCAAGCTTTATGTCTGACTCGAAGTTTATGTTTTCCACTTAAACTCTCGGGTACTTAATTTATTTTGAGTAGTTTGAGATTTAAGGTTTTCAGATACCTCTTAAGACGAATAAGCTTCCGGAAATGTGTAGAATGCATGATGATTATTTAGTGTTCTCTTTCCTTTTGATTCCGCTGTGTTGATTGTAATGGCAAAGTCGTTATATTGCTTGTATATAGTCTGATCATCCCAGAGGGCATTTTCATATGTTGCTCTGGGCGTATGTTGTAATAAATATATTTTGTCTGAACCTGGTTTGCGAATATTGAGATTATGGAATGAAATGGAAATGTTTTAATATGGAATGTGATTTTGTTTGAAGTTTAAATTTTTTCCATATTCATGTGTTTCTGTGTATCAATGAATCTAACACCGCCGTATTTGGTCGCCGAGGATTAATAACTATGGATGACTGCAGCAACCATAGCCATTAGTTTTGGGCCTCCAAGTAGGGGGATGTTACTAGTTGTTATCGGAGCATAGGTTTATGAAACAATAAAAGAAACTTAAACCTAAAAGATTTTCCAAACATAATCCAATGAATCAAATAATAAGATTGGGGTTTGGGATAATGCTATAGTAACATACTTGTATTTGATATATATATATATATATAAGTACATGTTCCCTTCTCTCTTAAGACCGTTCTTCTGTATCTTACTAAGGCTCGTACGTATGCAGATTTACAAGAAAGAGGATATGGAAGTAGGAAACGGAAGAGGAAATATAAGTGGAGGAAGCACCACAACCAACAGAAATGATCAACCTAATATCAGAAGGAATCAAAGTCGACAGGCTAATGCTAATCCAAATGATGAAGCCAATGTAGGTGTTGGAAATCCATCAGTAGATGCGGGGATGGTGCATCAGTTGTTAGCCAATCTTTTGCAAGCTGGAGTTGTTGTAATGTTGGAGGAGTTAATCCTATGGCTCCAATTGGGAATAACTATGCTAAGCTGAGCAGAGACTACACCAGTTTGGATGGAAATCCGTTTGTTGGAACGAAGGATGCTATTGAAGTTGAGAATTGGCTACTGAGTTGTGAAGGAGTCTGTATTGATTTAGGTTTGGATGATGGCAGAAGAGAAGGCTAGTGTCTAAACGGTTACAAGGGGCAGCACTTCATTGGTGGAATAGTGTTACTGTCGGAGTTCCAGAGGAAGAGCTGACATGGGCTAATTTCAGGAGAAGGTTTGAGCAGAGGTTTCTGTTTGAAGTTGCTAAGTCTGCATTGATGAGGAAGTTTATGGATCTGGTTCAGGGAGAGATGTTAGTGGTCGAGTATGCTGCTAAGTTTTATGAGCTGTCTCAATATGGATATGCTTTGGTTGACACTGATGTCAGAAGGAATGAAAGGTTCATTCGAGGATTAAGACCTGAGCTTGTTAGGATAACTATGACCCATATTCAAGAACCTAGTAATGTGGTGGTGGAGATGGTCATTCGCCATGAAGAGATGCTTCTACCCTTATATATATTATGTTCCCACCTTCTTACTTCCCATTTGCATCATTTTAAAACGCAAAAAAAAATATAGAGAACGGTAGGCCATTTAGAGGAAGAGAAAATTCAAATTAAAAGCTACAGGATTCAAGCTTAGGGGAAATCAATCTCAATCCAATCTCCTTATCTAGAGCAAGGTGAATAATAATTCCATCTTTGTTTTGGTTTTAAATTATATATTTTTGGATTTAAGGGATAAATTCGTTTTAATGATATATTGGATGATGATATGCTTGATTCGTGATTTAATTGATTTAAACAAAGTTGTTTAAAAGAAATTTAGCATGGTTTTAGATCAAAACCGAAATTAAATGATTTTTAAATACTATGGGAAAATTTTATGTTATGAGAAACATGATTTTGGAGTTGGGTTTCAATTTTGAGAATTTTCCAAGCTATGGAAAGATTATTATGAATTTTCAAAGGAAAATATGGTTATTTGGGTTTATAATTTATTTTGGAAAATATATTGGGAATTTGGGTCTGAAATTTTGATATGTTAGATAACATGATTAAAGTGAATTTTTAGAAATTTTTCCAAAGTAATTTTCTATGCAAAGTAAATTGTTTTAGAAGAGGGACTTCTTTGCAAAAATTGGAAGAGCTAGTTTGATTAACTTAACCATGGTTTAGATCTGGATTAGCGGCAGTTATTTTTGAAAAAGGATTTGAAAACGTTAAGGCAAACAATTTGGTGTTGACACGTGACAGGTTAGTTAGAGAAAAGTTTACTTAAACAAGGATCAAACCTGGTTTTGCTCAGAAAAGTGGTTCCCCCTACTTAGGAAAGTGCCTTTCGACACAGTAACTTCCGCCGTCATCCTTGTCGAAACCAACTATGTCGAAACCAATACACATGGTAACACTATGATGGTACGCAGTGGATTGGAGATAGGCGGAAGGTAGAGTGTCGAAAGCATAGCTTCCGAAGGGGTCGAAACCTTGGTTTGTTTTTAAAAGAAAAGCGCCTGCCTATGTTTTGTTTTAAGCCTTCGACAGGGTCGAAGCATATGGTTTCGAAACAGGTTTTAAAGGGTTTCAAAAGGGGTTGCCAATAACTTATAATTGCTTTCAACTGGGTTTCTTACTTATAACAGAATGTTTTTAAAGAAGGGGTTCCGACTTAGTCGATACCTTGCTGCCGTTTTATAGCCTTTCGATGGTGTTGAAGATATCAATGCTGTCGGAAGGTACTTTGTTTTATAAAGTTTAAGCCAATTCCTAAAGCTTTCGAAAGGGGTTTGGAGTTTTGAAGGTGATGGTTTCGATAGGGGTTTCGACTCCAACCTTCCAATGTTTTACCCGGTTGTTTTATGCTTTTGAAAGAGATGATGCCGACACCATCATGTTTCCCCAATTTTATAAATGATAACGGATGGTTTTGAAACAGATGATTTTTCCTATATTCACTTTGATCCAAATAATGTTTTAAGTATAATCCCAATGTTTTCGAAAGGGGTACTTTCAATGGTTTCGGAAGGGTTACTTCCATAAGTGTCGAAAGGGGTACTTTTAACTGGTTTCGAAACTAAGCTTCTAAAGTTAAATGTTAATACTTTAATATATTCGAAAGGTTTCCAAAGGTAGCTTTTTTAAAGTATTATAAGGTAGGAGCCTAATGTTTTTAAGAGCTTTCGAAGGAGGTCATCCTATGAAGTCGAAAGCTAAGTTTCAAAGGTATCGAAAGATTTTATAACCCAAACTCTATTTTTAAAGGAAAAACCCATGGCAATACTAAAGGAGTTTTTATAATGGTTTTAAGAAGAAGCTATCTTTGATAAAGAAATAGGTTAAACGGGTTAACCATGTTTTATTTTAAACCCACAGGAGTGGTAGTGCTATGTTGTTATATTGCTTCTTCTAATATGAATATATTCACTTTATAATGGACCCATAACTGCATTTTGGGGATAAAGGGTAGGAGAACCAGTTAGATTAACCCAGTAGTGAATATAAATTGAATAAACCCCTGAATGGTTAGAATTGCATCCAGGAGGTCGGGAAGACTAGAATATAGGATGCTAAAATATAAAGGAAAGATATTGGCAGGGGCCAATAGGTTTATAGTAAGCCCATGAAAACTGTATGATATTGGCAGGGGGCAACAGGTTCATAGTAAGCCCATGAAAACTATTTGTAAAGGAAGATGCCAGATAGACAGGTTCATTATTAGCCCATGAAAACTATGTGTAAAGGAAGATGTCAGATAGACAGGTTCACAGTAAGCCCATGAAGACTGTGATTGGATACTGGCAGGGCCAGTATGTTTGTAGTTAGCCCATGAAAACAATGTCCGGATGTAATATTGACAGACGTTAATAGGTTCCTAGTCAACCCATGAAAACTAGGGTAAGAAGAAAGGATATTGGGGTTACCAATAGGTTCCTAGTCAACCCATGAAAACTAGGATAAGAGCAATATTGGAGTTATCAATAGGTTCATAGTGATCCTATGAAAACTATGTAATTGGACAGGGAGTCTATAGTTGTTTAATAGGTTATTAGTCAGCCCATGAAAATTAATAGGTTAATAGTAATCCTAGAAACTAATTGAGACAGATAGTCCAAATTGAATGGAGATGGGTAATCCAGAATTAATTCAATTGTTTTGCATATCATCAAATCATACTGTTTTGAATTGTTTTAACCATTGTGGATGCAGGAGCACGGTATATGGTTTTATAAAGGTTTTGAGATACTAGTGAGGGGAAACCCGTTCCGCTAAGCGTCGTGGTCTCACTAGATATCTAAATGATTTTAGATGGTAGATTATTATTCATACCAAGCTTTATGTCTGACTCGAAGTTTATGTTTTCCACTTAAACTCTCGGGTACTTAATTTATTTTGAGTAGTTTGAGATTTAAGGTTTTCAGATACCTCTTAAGACGAATAAGCTTCCGGAAATGTGTAGAATGCATGATGATTATTTAGTGTTCTCTTTCCTTTTGATTCCGCTGTGTTGATTGTAATGGCAAAGTCGTTATATTGCTTGTATATAGTCTGATCATCCCAGAGGGCATTTTCATATGTTGCTCTGGGCGTATGTTGTAATAAATATATTTTGTCTGAACCTGGTTTGCGAATATTGAGATTATGGAATGAAATGGAAATGTTTTAATATGGAATGTGATTTTGTTTGAAGTTTAAATTTTTTCCATATTCATGTGTTTCTGTGTATCGATGAATCTAACACCGCCGTATTTGGTCGCCGAGGATTAATAACTATGGATGACTGCAGCAACCATAGCCATTAGTTTTGGGCCTCCAAGTAGGGGGATGTTACTAGTTGTTATCGGAGCATAGGTTTATGAAACAATAAAAGAAACTTAAACCTAAAAGATTTTCCAAACATAATCCAATGAATCAAATAATAAGATTGGGGTTTGGGATAATGCTATAGTAACATACTTGTATTTGATATATATATATATATATAAGTACATGTTCCCTTCTCTCTTAAGACCGTTCTTCTGTATCTTACTAAGGCTCGTACGTATGCAGATTTACAAGAAAGAGGATATGGAAGTAGGAAACGGAAGAGGAAATATAAGTGGAGGAAGCACCACAACCAACAGAAATGATCAACCTAATATCAGAAGGAATCAAAGTCGACAGGCTAATGCTAATCCAAATGATGAAGCCAATGTAGGTGTTGGAAATCCATCAGTAGATGCGGGGATGGTGCATCAGTTGTTAGCCAATCTTTTGCAAGCTGGAGTTGTTGTAATGTTGGAGGAGTTAATCCTATGGCTCCAATTGGGAATAACTATGCTAAGCTGAGCAGAGACTACACCAGTTTGGATGGAAATCCGTTTGTTGGAACGAAGGATGCTATTGAAGTTGAGAATTGGCTACTGAGTTGTGAAGGAGTCTGTATTGATTTAGGTTTGGATGATGGCAGAAGAGAAGGCTAGTGTCTAAACGGTTACAAGGGGCAGCACTTCATTGGTGGAATAGTGTTACTGTCGGAGTTCCAGAGGAAGAGCTGACATGGGCTAATTTCAGGAGAAGGTTTGAGCAGAGGTTTCTGTTTGAAGTTGCTAAGTCTGCATTGATGAGGAAGTTTATGGATCTGGTTCAGGGAGAGATGTTAGTGGTCGAGTATGCTGCTAAGTTTTATGAGCTGTCTCAATATGGATATGCTTTGGTTGACACTGATGTCAGAAGGAATGAAAGGTTCATTCGAGGATTAAGACCTGAGCTTGTTAGGATAACTATGACCCATATTCAAGAACCTAGTAATGTGGTGGTGGAGATGGTCATTCGCCATGAAGAGATGCTTGCTATTTCAGCTAGAGAGAAACCAGTAGAATCCTAGGGTCCTCAAGGAAAGAAGAGGAAATTCTTTAAGAAGAAGGGAGCCCAAAATGGGGATGCTGCCAAGAAGGAAAAGGCTGATTTGGTTTGCTACAAATGTGACAAGAAGGGTCATTATGCGAATGAGTGCCGGTCAGGCAAGGGAAAGAAGGCTGCAGACAAGAAGAATGTGAAATGCTTTAACTGTGATCAAGTTGGGCATTACAAGAACCAGTGTCCAGAGCCAGCCAGGGCGGACAAGGGGAAAGATTTTGCTGTTGGAACATCAGCTAGGTCTACCGCAGCTGATAAAGGAAAGACTGTGATGGAAGGTACATTTTTGATTCAGAGTATACCAGTTAGGATACTTTTTGATACTGGTGCATCACATTCATTTATATCCCAGTGTTTGGTTGATAGGTTATGCTTAGAACCCACATACCTTGTTACTTCCTTAAGGGTTGTGAATCCAATAGGAGGGTATGCAACTCTGGGGATGAGATGTGACCAGTTAGAACTTAATTTGTTAGGTCATAAGTTTGCATGCAGTTTGTATGTTTACAATTTCATAGATTTCAGAATCATTTTGGGTATGGATAGGTTGAGAAGGTATGAGGCCAAGATATTATGTCAGGATGAGGAGATATCTTTGAGACACCCGATAGTCGTAACCGAATTATATTCTTAGTAGAGATTTCTGAACGGAGTAGCCGTTCTTTGTTAAGTGTAATGGAAGTGGGAGAAGTGTTAAGTCAGGTTCGAATAGCAAGAGAGGTTGCAGATGTCTTTGAGCCAGTCACAGGGCTACCACCGAAACGAGCTGTTGAGTTTCGAATATATCTTGTGCCAGGAGCTGAACCTATAAGTGGACAACCTAACATGATGACACCGACTGAGATGAAGGAACTAAAGGTGCAGCTAGTGGATCTAGAAGGGAGGAAGTTTATTAGACCAAGCAATTCACCTTGGGGAGCGGCCACGGCATGCGTGAGAAACCAAATGGGTCGTTGAGGATGTGTATCGACTATCGTAAGCTGAATGAAAGGATGATAAAGAATAAGTATTCTTTGTCGAGAATTGATGATCTATTTGATCAGTTGAGTGGAGCCAAGGTGTTCTTCCAGTTGGATTTGGCGACGGGGACCGGGGTTCCATCAGTTGAGAGTGGTAGAGGACAATATTCCTTTGACTGCATTTCAGACTATATATGGTTCGTATGAGTGGTTAGTGATGTCATTCGGGTTGACGAACCTGCTTTCTTTGTGGATTGATGAACCGAGTCTTCCGAGAGTATTTGGATAGATTCGTGTTGGTGTTTATAGATGACATTTTGGTACACTCTAAGGATGAGAAAGAGCATGAAGATCATCTTAAAGTTGTGCTAGAGACGCTAAGGCAGAATCAGCTAAAGGCGAAGTTTTCCTAGTGTTGTTTTTGGAAGAAAGAGGTTATGTTTCTTGGTCATGTGGTTTTATAGAAAGGATTGTCAGTTGATCCAGATAAGATCGAAGCTGTGAACAATTAGAAGAGACCAGAGACGGTGATCGAGATCAGAAGTTTTCTAGGACTTGTTGGTTACTATCGGAGATTCATCAAGGATTTCTCGCGGATAGCAGCGCCTTTGACTAAGCTTACCAGGTAGGAAGTGAAGTTTGTTTGGTCCGACAAATGTGAGGAAGCATTCCTTAAGTTAAATCATTTTTTGACCAAAGCTCCACTGTTAGTAGTTCCAGATGGTAACCAAGGGTTGGTAGTATACACAGATGCGTGTGGGACTGGATTGGGAGCAGTGTTGATGCAGAAGGGCAAAGTCATTGCTTACGTGTCTAAGCAGCTTAGACTGCACGAAGTAAGATACCCTACTCATGACTTGGAATTGGCAGCGGTGATTTTTGCCTTGAAGATTTGAAGGCATTATCTCTTGGGGGAGAGATTCGAGTTGTATATCGATCATAAGTCTTTAAGATATCTATTCTCTCAGAAGGAGTTGAATATGCGACAGCAGAGGTGGTTAGAGTTTTTGGCTGCTTATGATTTTGGTATAGAGTATACCCCAGGAAAAGGTAATAAAGTAGCGGATGCTCTTAGTAGAAGACATCATAATGTGGTATTGGCTATGTTGGCAGAATGGAAAGATCTAGAAGCTTTGGCCAGTTGTGGTGTGTAGTTAAGATCGACTGCTAGTTCCAGTCAGAGTACTACCATGTCGTCCTGTTTAGAAGTTCGACCAGTGTTGATCGAGAGAATTGCTTCTAAGAAGAGGGAGGATACATTATTAGCTGAGAGGATCAGAAGGCTTGAGGTTGGAACTAAGGTCGATGATTTGAAATATTTTTGTCTTGATCAGAGAGGATGGTTGAGAAAGAAGGGAGAGTTATGTATTTCAGATGTGGAGAACTTGAGAAGAGAAGTTCTTAAGGAATGTCATCGATCCAAGTTTACGATTCATCCTGAAGGGACCAAGATGTACCAAGATATGAAGAGGAGCTTCTATTGGAAAGGAATGAAGAGGGACGTTGGCTTGTGGGTTAGGGAGTGTGTAAACTGTCAACAAGTGAAAGCCGAACATCAAAAGCCGAGTGGGTTACTTCAGCCTCCATATATTCCAGTTTGGAAATGGGATTCGATATCCATGGATTTTATTGATGGGTTGCCAAGGTCAAGGAGAGGAAATGAGAGTATATGGGTTATTGTGGATAGGTTGACCAAGAGTGCCCATTTCATTCCAGTAAAGTCGACCAGGACGGCAACTGTTTTGGTGAAGTTGTTCATGAAGAACGTAGTTAGACTTCATGGAGTTCCTAGTAGCATAGTAAGCGACAGAGATGCTTTATTCAATAGTGAATTATGGAAGAGCCTATAGGATGTGTTAGGCACTAAGCTCAAGATGAGTACCGCATATCACCCACAGACAGATAGGCAAATAGAGAGAGTCAATAAGGTGCTCGAGGATTTTTTAACGGCTTGTGTGTTGGACTTTGGTGGATCTTGGGAGGATCACCTGCATTTGGTTGAGTTTTCCTATAATAATAGTTACTGAACTAGTATAGGAATGGTGCCTTTTGAAGCTTTGTATGAAAGGCCATGCAAATCCCCTGCATGTTGGTTGGAAACTGGAGACCGAATTGTCTTAGGTCCAGATTTGGTAAGGGAGGCGTCAGAGAAGATTGAGTTAATCCGAGAATGGATGAAGGAAGATCAATCTAGACAAAAGAGTTACGTAGATAAGAGGTGTAAGGACCTAGAGTTCTTAGTAGGAGACAGGGTTTTTATTAAAGTATCACTGATGAAGGGTGTGGTACGATTCGGGAAGTCGGGAAAGTTGACCTCGAGATATGTTGGTCCATTCTAGATTATAGAGAGGATTGGAAAGCTCGCATACAGAGTAGAGTTGCCGAGCAATATGGCAGGTGTCCATAATGTGTTTCATGTGTCTCATCTTCGCAAGTTTGTGCATGATCTAGAGGCTACCATTCCTCTGATAGAATTGGAGGACTTGGTAGTAGATCCTGATTTGACCTTTGTTAGACAACCAGTTCGGGTTGTTGCGAGAGATGAGAAGAGATTGAGGAACAAGACAGTCAACTTGGTGAAAGTTCAATGGAGCGACAACGAGAAAGACTGTACTTGGGAGACAGAGGACAGAATTCGAGATACTTATACTGATCTGGTTTAAGGGTATGTCTATATTAGATTTATATAGATATTTCCTAGTCAGGTAGACTAGTAGGGTTGTTAGGAGTCGTTATAGATGATTGATATGTTTGGTATTTAGTCCTTACTGAATTTCGAGGATGAAATTCTTTAAGGAGAGGAGCCTGTAACACCCCTAATTTTTGATAACATTATTCAGGAGATTTAATTAGGTAAATTAAATAGAATAATGTAAATGTTAAGTAATAAGGGGATTGAGACTTGAATTAATTAATTAAGGTCGTGCCTAATGAACTAATTAATGGGCTTAAGGATGGGTTTTGGTTAATTAAGTCACATAAGGGTATATATATTTCGTTCACACCTTCTTACTTCCCATTCACGTCATTTTAAAACGCAAAAAAAACTATAGAGAACGGCTGGCCATTAAGAGGAAGAGAAAATTCAAATTAAAAGCTAGAGATTCAAGCTAGGGGAAATCAATCTCAACAAATCTCCTTATCTAGAGCAAGGTGAATAATAATTCCATCTCTGTTTTGGTTTTAAATCATATATTTTCGGATTTAAGGGATAAATACATTTTTATGATATATTGGATGATGATATGCTTGATTCATGATTTAATTGATTTAAACAGGGTTGTTTAAAAGAGATTTAGCACGGTTTTAGACCAAAACCAAGATTAAATGATGTTTAAATGCCATGTGAAAATATTAAGTTATGAGAAACATGATTTTGGAGTTGGGTTTCAATTTGGAGTATTTTCCAAGCTTTGGAAAGATTATTATGAATTTTCAAAGGAAAATATAGTTATTTGGGTTTATAATTTATTTTGGAAAATATATTGAGAATTTGGGTCTGAAATTTTGATATGTTAGATAACATGATTAAAGTGAATTTTTGTAATTTCTGGGGATTTTTTCAAAGTGATTTGCTATGCAAAATAAATTGTTTTAGAAGAGGGACTTCTTTGCAAAAATTGGAAGGGTTAGTTTGATTTAACCATGGTTTAGATCTGGATTAGTGGCAGTTATTTTTGAAAAAGGATTTGAAAAAGTTAAGGCAACCAATCTGGTGTTGACACGTGGCAGGATACTTAGAGAAAAGTTTACTTAAACAAGGATCAAACCTTGTTTTGCTCAGAAAAGTGGTTCCGCCTACTTAGGAAAGTGCCTTTCGACACAGTAGCTTCCGCCTTCATCCTTGTCGAAAACAACTATGCCAAAACCAAAACACATGGTACCACTATGATGGTACGTAGTGGATTGGGGATAGGCGGAAGGTAGTCGAAACCTTGGTTTGTTTTTAAAAGAAAAGCGTCTGCATATGTTTTGTTTTAAGAATTCTACAGGGTCGAAGCATATGGTTTCGAAAGAGGTTTTAAAGGGTTTCAAAAGGGGTTTCCAATAACTTATAATTGCTTTCGACTAGGTTCCTTACTTATAACAAAATGTTTTGAAAGAAGGGGTTCCGACCTAGTCGATACTCTGTTGCCGTTTTATAGCCTTTCGATGGTGTTGAAGATACCAATGTTGTTAGAAAGTAATTTGTTTTATAAAGTTTAAGCCACTTCCTAAAGCTTTCGAAAGGGGTTAGGGGTTTCAAAGGTGATGGTTTCGAATGGGGTTTCGACTCCAACCTTCCAATGTTTTACCTAGATGTTTTATACTTTCGAAAGAGATGGTGCCAACACCATCATGTTTCCCCAATGTTTTATAAATGATAACGGATAGTTTCAAAATAGATGCTTTTGCCTATATTCACTTTGACCCAAATAATGTTTTAAGTATAAACCCAATGCTTTCGAAAGGGGTACTTTTAATGGTTTCGGAAGGGTTACTTCCATAAGTGTCAAAAGGGGTACTTTCTATTGGGAGAATGTTGATTCATGAGTTTTGATTCATGACACAAGATTCAGAGATCATACGACGAAATACAAAGAGAATACTATATGAAAGCGACGAAAAGAGAATAAACGAATATTGTTAACTACAAAGGAGATAAGACTACAATCCAGAGATTAGTATGAATATTTTATTTTATTGAGTCTTAGAATATTGTTAAAATCATTCCTCAGGTAGTCACACACACACACACAAATTGATTCATGTTAATTTATACATATATAAGTGTACACTATGCAAATAACATCAGGTCGGCTGACCGACCAGGATCCTCGGTCGACCGACCCTGTGTTATGTGCATAGGTACTTTCTGTTTTGTGTACGATTTCGAACTCAGCTGACCGGCCAGATTTTCCGGTCGACCGACCAGAGAATAAAGGCTAGTTTATTGAAGAGATGCGATCATTTCATGAAGAGGAATGTCCTCTATTTCAAGAGATATGGACACAACTGTTGACTGAAACTCTTCGTAAAAGATTATAACTCTTCTACAACTATATAAACATATTCAATTCACTTCTACAATCACCGATTCTTGTTTATATTTCTGAAATCTAATCTCTATTCATTTCTGCAAATAAAAGTTTTCATTCTTAATTAATATCACTAGAATCCTTGTTTTAATTTATATACTTCGATTCTACGTGATTATCTTCCTTCTAAATCTTCACACACATATATACTCTTGAGGATTTGATTATAGGAAAGTTGTACTATATAAAGACAATCAGTGTTATTTAGAACACATTCGTCAACAAACCATTTATATTAGGCTGAAGTCCTCTTCGGTTGTTGAGGCGGAAAAATTCATGTTCGGCTGCTCAGGTGTCGTATACCTATTCCTCCGGGTTAAGTGAGGGGTTTAGTTTAAATCCATAGGGTATTCTGGGACTGGACGTAGAACGGGAAGTTCGAACCAGTATAAAAATTCCTGGTGTGCTTACTTTAATTTTTACTTTACTGTTATTACCAGTTTCCGCATTTATATACCATATTACACGATCCTTAGTACTACACGTACACTTTCATTTGGTATCGGAGCAAGGTCATCCTATAACCATCACAAAGTTATTTGATATTTATTTCTAGTAATATGGCAACCACACAAATTAACGATGTTAACACTCACACTAATTCTAGTTTCACAGAAGGTCAATCGACTTCACGACCTCCACTTTTAAATGGTATAAATTACAATTATTGGTCAACTAGAATGAGAATCTATATGCAATCAAGTGGATTTGATATCTGGAATATTATACAAAGTGAGTACACAACTCCTACTGGAGAATACTCAACTTGGAGTAACACACAAAAACTAGATGCTACATCAAATGCTAAGGCTATGAATATTTTATTTTGTGCATTAGATAAAAATGAATTCAATAGAGTTAGCATGTGCACTTCCGGTTATGAAATTTGGAGAACTCTTAAAGTTTCACATGAAGGAACGAACAAAGTTAAATTAAGCAAAATTTCTATGTTGAAACATCAATTTGAAAATTTTAAAATGAGGCCAAATGAATCTATAAATGACATGTACTCTAGATTTCAGGATATTTATCATGCTTTATTATCATTAGAACAAAAGTTTACTGATTTTGATGTTGTTACAAAAATCTTAAATTCTTTAACGGACGAATGGGAATGAAAAGTCCTAGCTATTGAAGAAGCAACTGATTTGTCAACATTAAAACCAGAAGAATTGATAGGTAATTTAATGTCCTACGAAGTAAATTTGCAGGCAAAACGAAATGGAGCACAAGAAAAGAAAAATGTGGCATTTCAAGCAGAAAAAGATGATTCCGACTCAGATAATGAAGATATGGCAATGATCGCTAAAAATTTCAAAAAGTTTTTGAAATTCAACAGAAACAAATTCAAGGGAAACAAAAATAATTCCAACAACAATTCCAATAGCAGCAAACCATCATCTTCAACAATGGAATGTTATGAATGTCATAAGAAAGGACACATGAAGAAGGATTGTCCAGATCGTAAAAAGAATAATTTCAAGAAGGATAAAACCAAACGAAAAGCTTTTTCAGTCACTTGGGGCGACACTGACTCGTCATCCTCATCAAAGAGTGAAAGTGATAATGAACAAGCAAATGTATGCTTCATGGCTTCGTCAGACGATATAAGTGATTTTACTTTTGAAGATTTAATTGAAATAAATTCTGAATTAGTAAATTTAACAAAACAACTTAAAAAGAAAAATAAGGAGTTGCAAAGAAAGTTAGATAGAACAGTTTTAGAAGTAGATATGTTGAAAGATGAGAAGATAATATTGGAAGAAGAACTTGAAATTTCTCAACAATCGAATTCTAACTTATCTTCTCAAATTACGTCAATATCTGAAGAACTAGAAATTCAGAAAAATAAAAATGATGTTTTACTTTTCGAAAATAATAATTTAAAATCTAAAATTAAGGATTTAGAGTTAGAAAAATCTAGTCTTAAAATAAAATTTGATGATATTTCTAAAAATGTTTCTAATTTCAATAAAGGAAGAGAAAATCTTTCTAGTATACTAGAAAACTCTCAATCCTCTAACAATAAATCTGGACTAGGATTTAAGAAACAAAATAATTTTGCTAAAAGTAGGATTAATAATAAAATTAAGAAAGATATTAAGAAAACAGTTTATTCAAATACTAAAACCATTAAGATATGGATTCCAAAAAATAATAATGTATTGATAAGGAATAAACATATCGAAATGTTTATGGAAACTGTTCATAATAACAAAAATTATGTTTATAAAAGGAATTCTGAACCCGTATGGGTTTGGCTTCCTAAGATCTAACTCTTAGGACCCTAAAAAGATTGGGTACCAACTTTTTATAAACTTTTTGCAGGTACCACATAAGAAGAGAGGAAAATGGATTTTAGATAGCGGTTGCTCAAAACACATGACTGGAAACAAAGAAATGTTGTCAAACATTATATACTCAAATGGAGGAGCAGTCACCTTTGGAGATAACTCAAAAGGATATATCATAGGCAAAGGCAATGTCAGTAGCAACGGTACATCTAATTTACCTCTTATTACTGATGTTTTATTAGTTAAAAATTTAAAACATAATTTATTAAGTATTAGTCAAATATGCGATAAAGGATTTAATATAACTTTTTCAGAAAATAAGTGTAACATTTTTGATAAAAATCATAACATTATTTTCGAAGGAAAAAGAGATAAAAATATTTACATCTTAAATATGAACGTTAATAATGATTCAAATTTGTGTCTAGTGGCTAAAGAAAACGATTCTTGTCTTTGGCACAAAAGATTTTGTCACATCAATTTTAATACCATCAACAAACTAGCTAAAAATAAATTAGTTAAAGGTTTACCCAATATAAAATTCAAAACTAACATATTTTGTGATGCATGTAAATTAGGAAAATTAACAAAATCTTCTTTTAAATCAAAGAAAGTAATATCTACAGAACAACCACTTGAACTTTTACACATGGATCTTTTTGGTCCAACTCAAGTGCAGTCTATTAATCATAATAGATATGTTTTTGTTATTGTAGATGATTTCTCTAGATATACTTGGATTTTCTTTTTGAAAAATAAAAGTGATACTTTTGATAATTTTAAAGTTTTTGTTAAAAGAATTCAAAACATTAAAACATTGAAAATTAAAAATATAAGAAGTGATCATGGAGGCGAATTTGAAAATGAAGTTTTTGAACAATTTTGTAACAAGAAAGGTATTAACCATAATTTTTCATTTCCTAGAACACCACAACAAAATGGAGTTGTAGAAAGAAAAAATAGAACGTTACAAGAATGTGCAAGAACTTTACTAAATGGAACCACTTTATCGAAACACTTTTGGGCAGAAGCTGTAGCTACTGCTTGTTATGTATTGAATCGCGTTTCTATTCGACCATTAACTAAGAATACCCCATATGAACTTTTAAATGGAAGAAAACCAAATATTTCATATCTTAAAGTTTTTGGTTCTAAATGTTTTATTTTAAATACTAAAGATCAACTAGGCAAATTCGATCCAAAATCCGATGAAGGAATATTCGTTGGATATTCGGAACGAAGCAAGGCTTATCGAATTTATAATAAACGAACTCAAATTATTGAAGAAAGTTTACATGTTTCTTTCAACGAAAATTTTAAAAATATAAATCCAAGTGTTACTATTGATTCTGATGATGAAACTACTCAGAATGAAAATAGTAATACAAATGAAAATTTTATTCATGAAACAAATACAAACGTTACTCCTAATATAATAAAATCTCCACCTAGAATTTTAAGAGATCATCCTGTGCAAAATATAATTGGAGAAGTGAATACGAATGTTAAAACCAGACATCAACTAAATCAAGTTGGTCATGTAGCTTTTCTCTCTAACATAGAACCTAAGAATATAAAAGAAGCTTCAACTGATGACTACTGGATTCTTGCCATGCAAGAAGAACTAAATCAATTCGAACGAAACAAAGTTTGGGAACTCGTTCCTAGACCCAGTGATCAATCAGTCATCGGTACTAAATGGGTTTTCAAAATAAAGCAGATGAACTAGGAAATATAACGAGGAATAAAGCTAGATTAGTTGCACAAGGATATAATCAAGAAGAAGGAATTGATTACGAAGAGACGTTTGCTCCGGTCGCCCGACTTGAAGCAATACGAATATTATTAGCTTACGCGTGTTTTCATAATTTTATACTATATCAAATGGATGTTAAAAGTGCATTTTTAAATGGATTCATAAAAGAAAATGTTTTTGTTGAACAACCACCTTTGTTCAATCATGAAAAATTTCCGGATCATGTATATAAACTCAAAAAGGCGTTATACGGTTTAAAACAAGCACCACGTGCTTGGTATGATCGTCTTAAAGGCTATTTATTAGAATCTGGTTTTGAAATCGGTAAAGTAGATCAAACGCTTTTTATTAAGAAAACTAATAAAGATATTTTAATAATTCAAATATATGTTGACGATATTATTTTCGGCTCGACAAATGAAAAACTATGTCAAGAATTTTCAACTATAATGACGAATGAATTTGAAATGTCTCATATGGGAGAATTGTCATATTTTCTTGGATTACAAATTAAACAAATTGAAAATGGAATTTTTATTAATCAAGAAAAATATTGTTATAATTTAATCAAACGTTTCGGTCTGGAAAACACTGCTGCCAAACCAACTCCTATGAGCACAACGATTCATCTCGATAGAGATGAAGATGGCAAAAGTGTTGATCAGAAGCTATATCGTAGTATGATAGGTTCTTTACTTTATTTAACAGCGAGTCGACCCGATATTATGATGAGTGTTTGTTTATGTGCTCGATTTCAAGCAAATCCCAAAGAATCACATATGAGAGCAGTTAAACGCATTATTCGTTATCTAACTAAAACCAAAGATTTCGGACTATTTTATCCGAAAGAATGTCCTTTCGAATTAGTTTCCTATAGTGATGCTGATTTTGGAGGAAGTCGGACGGATCGAAAAAGTACGAGCGGAACGTGTCATTTCATTAGACGTTCCTTAGTTTCTTGGTTTAGTAAGAAACAAAACTGTGTTTCTTTATCAACGTGTGAAGCAGAATATATATCTACTGCTTTGGCATGTGCACAAGTCGTATATATGCAACAAACACTACAAGATTTTAATTGTCATCTTGAAAAATCAATAATTTATTATGATAATACTAGTGCAATAAATCTTTCTAAAAATCCGGTCAATCACTCACGAACAAAACACATTGATATTCGTCATCACTTTCTTCGTGATTGTTTGGAAAAAGGATTAATAAATTTAGAATTTATCAACACTGAAAATCAAATAGCTGACATTTTTACTAAACCGCTAAATGAAAATATTTTTATAAAACTAAGACGTGATTTAGGTATAATGTCGTTTAAAGATCTATGAATAAAAATATGTAAAATATCGAAAAAAATCAAAAATTTCTTATTTCTGACCAAAGCGGAATTCGAACTCATGACCTCTGGCTTATTTGTTAAATGTTGTATTATAGCTACTTGAGCTATGGGTGTTTCTTGTTCCAGTTCTATTTACAATCTGTACCATTAACTTTAATTTCAGAACAAACTATTTTTGACTCTAAAGCCTATATATCATACAATTACAAACAGTTTTATTTTAAAGTTCTATGATTAAAATTAAACTTTGTTTTAAACCACTATTTTTTTTAAAAATAAATGGTTATATATATGTACTATGTTTATTGATTAGAACATATAATACAAAAATCTTTTTACAAAACAAAACTTGAAAATATGTCTTTAAACAATGATTACTATAACTCTGAAAATTCTCATCTTTCATACACATCTCCAGACGACGATTGTTCTGATCGAATCCCTGAAAATGGTCCCTATCCTACTTTTCCAATGCCTAACCGGGTTCTAGACTTCTCCTCTCCAGATAAAGACCCCCGACACGGGTGGAAACCATGGGAAGACTCCCATACAGGCTATACACCTGAAAAGAAGAAAGGAAAGAATACAATGGTAGTATCTCCATCAACCAAACAAAAGATTGATGAAATACATCACTACCAACAACAGCAAATGAATATGCAACGGGAACTCTACTACGAACAAAAAGTAACGGCAAGACGTTTAAGTTTTCTTGAAAAGATTGCCATGAAAATTTGTTCATCTAAGAAGGATGATGTTGCTGAACCTTCTTACAGATCTCCATCACCTTCAAACCCCGTTCAAACTCCAATAGCTCCAAGATGGTCACCAATAGAAAATGTTCCGTCTCCAAACTCATGGGAACGTAGATGCTGATGAACCATCGCTATAATTTAATATATATATATATATATGTTATTATTTTCAATAAGATGTATAGATATAAATGATGTAATAATAAAATTTATATTTCTATAATTTTTTTTTTATAAAAAAATAAACAGCAGAAATTTGTTTGTTCACATGCCTCGGTCGACCGGAGACCCTGACTCGGTCAGCCGAAGCTATCCCAAGAAGTTTAAAAACATATTTTCTGCCAGGTCGGTCGATCGAATTCCCTGACTCGGTCAGCCGAACCCTTCCCGAGAATTTCACCATCTTTCAGATTGCTACTTCGATCAGCCGACCTAGTGCTTCCGGTCGACCGAACGTATTTTTTTTTTGTTTTTTACTTCAGTTTTATAGCCATCCTTTCACCTTTTTTACTTTGTCTCTTCACTTTTTACTCTTCCAAAACAGATTTTAACCCTAGCCCCCATTACAACCACCCAAAATTTCTTCAATTTCTTCAAACAAAAATGGCCCCTAAGAAGAAATCTAAGACTAATGCTGGCTCATCTTCATCAACTCCTGTAGACTCTCAAATTGCTTCTTGGCTAGTAAGTGACAAAGCTTTAGAAAGATGGATAAGGCTTCAAGATGCTAAAATATTTGAGGAGTCATTTGTAAGTTATCCTGATTTTACCGCCTACGGTATTGAAAATGCCGCCCTTGAAAGTGGTCTTGATACATTTCTTGACCATAGGAAAAATAACTTGAAGATTAATCATATAATGGTCAAGTTATTTCTAGCAAATCTCAATCTTGTAAATCCATCGAGAAACACTGAAAATTGTGTTTGGACATCGGTTTGTGGCACTTCGATTTTTCTTTCCATTGATCGAATTAACTACATTTTAAATGCTCGACCGGGCGGAATTTCGTTACATGATGTAGATTGTAATAAATCGACTCGTGACCGTCTAAGTCATCTATTTTTTGAAGATGACGCTACTGATTTAAGGCAAACTTCATCCCTTCGACCTAAAGCCCGACTCTTTCATCGATTCATGATGAAGTCTATTGTTCCAAGAGGAGGATCATATCATCTAGTATATCCCGAAAACATCAAAGCATTGTATGCTATGTGCAGAAATATTCGAGTAAATTGGACACAACTTCTTATGGATGAATTTCTCTCTTTCAACCAAGGAAAGATGCTCCATATTTATTATGGAGAATACATAATGAGGTTGATTAATAACTTTGTCACCCATGCTCCGGAATCCGAAACATCCAAAGTTCGTAATTTTGACTCACGAACCATAAAACTAATGAAGATACCCGATGCACCGTCCCAAATTACAACTTTTCAGCAATGGCGTACTACTCCTCGAGAACAACTACGTCGAAGCTATTCTACACCTCAACCATCTACTCATTCTAAGGAACGTATAACTCGTCAAACCTCAATTCAACGACCAACTCCCGGAACTAGTACGGAGGCTGCCATTGATATTTTGGCTCGAAATCAACTAGCTTTGGATTCTCGACTTCGAAAAATTGATGGGCGGTTCAAGAAGATCAAAGGCTTCTTCGTAAATTTATGGGATGCCTTATCATGTACTTCCGAAGCCGGTGCTTCATTTGTTGCTCCTGGAAAAAGACCAGCGCCAAATTTCTCTTGGTCTACATCCGATAACACAAGTTCCAGCACATCGGCAACTCATGTTCCACACACACAAAGACGGGGTAAGGAACCAGCTCCACTGGATGATAATACTCATCCAAAATTCTGGGATTCTGACGACGATGAGGAGTAATTGTAGTTTTTACAATTTAATTTCACGAATTTCTTTATGAGCACAATATATTTTTCCTTCATTATTGTTATGTACTAAGCAAACATCCTTAATTACTCTTATTTTGGTTTGAATATTTAATATTTAAAATGCAATGATTCGCATTACTTTTACATATTACTTTTGGTAAGTATTCCTTTTTGTCGATGACAAAGGGGGAGAAAAATGTATGAAAGCTAACATATTTTTTGCAGAAAAGTCGCCATATATTCAGGGGGAGAATTATAATATAAATAAGTTTTACTTCGTCACATAAGTATTGTCATCAATCAAAAAGAGGGAGAATGTTGGGAGAATGTTAATTCATGAGTTTTGATTCATGACACAAGCTTCAAAGATCATACGACGAAATACAAAGAGAATACTATATGAAAGCGACAAAAAGAGAATAAACGAATATTGTTAACTACAAAGGAGATAAGACTACAATCCAGAGATTAGTATGAATATTTTATTTTATTGAGTCTTAGAATATTGTTAAAATCATTCCTCAGGTAGTCACACACACACACAAATTGATTCATGTTAATTTATACATATATAAGTGTACACTATGCAAATAACATCAGGTCGGCTGACCGACCAGGATCCTCGGTCGACCGACCCTGTGTTATGTGCACAGGTACTTTCTGTTTTGTGTACGATTTCGAACTCAGCTGACCGGCCAGATTTTCCGGTCGACCGACCAGAGAATAACGGCTAGTTTACTGAAGAGATGCGATCATTTCATGAAGAGGAATGTCCTCTATTTCAAGAGATATGGACACAACTGTTGACTGAAACTCTTCGTGAAAGATTATAACTCTTCTACAACTATATAAACATATTCAATTCACTTCTACAATCACCGATTCTTGTTTATATTTCTGAAATCTAATCTCTATTCATTTCTGCAAATAAAAGTTTTCATTCTTAATTAATATCACTAGAATCCTTGTTTTAATTTATATACTTCGATTCTACGTGATTATCTTCCTTCTAAATCTTCACACACATATATACTCTTGAGGATTTGATTATAGGAAAGTTGTACTATATAAAGACAATCAGTGTTATTTAGAACACATTCGTCAACAAACAATTTATATTAGGCTGAAGTCCTCTTTGGTTGTTGAGGCGGAAAAATTCCTGTTCGGCTGCTCAGGTGTCGTATACCTATTCCTCCGGGTTAAGTGAGGGGTTTAGTTTAAATCCAGAGAGTATTCTGGGACTGGATGTAGAACGGGAAGTTCGAACCAGTATAAAAATTCCTGGTGTGCTTACTTTAATTTTTACTTTACTGTTATTACCAGTTTCCGCATTTATATACCATATTACACGATCCTTAGTACTACACATACACTTTCACTTTCAACTGGTTTCGAAGCTAAGCTTCTAAAGTTAAATGTTAATACTTTAATATATTCGAAAGGTTTCGAAAGGTAGCATTTAAAGTATTATAAGGCAAGAGCCTAATGTTTTTAAGAGATTTCGAAGGAGGTCATACTATGAAGTCGAAAGCTAAGTTTCGAAGGTATCGAAAAATTTTATAACCCAAACTCTATTTTTAAAGGAAAAACCCATGGCAATACTAAAGGATTTTTTATAATGGTTTTAAGAAGAAGCTATCTTTGATAATGAAATAGGTTAAAGGGGTTAACCATGTTTTATTTTAAACCCACAAGAGTGGTAGTGCTATGTTGTTATATTGCTTCTTCTAATATTAATATATTCACTTTATAATTGACCCATAACTGCATTTTGGGGATAAAGGGCAAGAGAACCAGTTAGGTTAACCCAGTAGTGA
This sequence comes from Allium fistulosum, assembly GCA_030737815.1. NCBI lineage: Eukaryota > Viridiplantae > Streptophyta > Magnoliopsida > Asparagales > Amaryllidaceae > Allium > Allium fistulosum. The sequence goes on along the minus strand of CM060902.1, from coordinate 365,789,232 downwards.
TTATAAATTGATTAAACTCATGGATGGTTAGAATTGCATCAGGAGGTCAGGAAGACTAGAATATAGGATGCTAAAATATAAAGGAAAGATATTGGCAGGGGCCAATAGGTTTACAGTAAGCCCATGAAAACTGTATGATATTGGCAGGGGCCAATAGGTTCGTAGTTAGCCCATGAAAACTATTTGTAAAGGAAGATGCCAGATAGACAGGTTCATTGTTAGCCCATGAAAACTATATGTAAAGGAAGATGTCAGATAAACAGGTTCATAGTAAGCCTATGAAGACTGTGATTGGATACTGGTTGGGCCAGTAGGTTTGTAGTTAGCCCATGAAAACTATGTCCGGATGTAATATTGACAGACGTCAATAGGTTCCTAGTCAACCCATAAAAATTAGGGTAAGAAGAAAGGATATTAGGGTTACCAATAGTTTCCTAGTCAACCCATGAAAACTAGGATAAGAGCAATATTGGAGTTACCAATAGGTTCATAGTTATCCCATGAAAACTATGTAATTAAACAGGGAGTCTATAAATGTTTAACCGGTTATTAGTCAGCCCATGAAAACTAGTATGTTAATAGTAATCCTAGAAACTATAATTGAGATAGATAGTCCAAATTGAATGGGGATGGGTAATCCAGAATTAATTCAATTGTTTTGCATATCATCAAATCATACTGTTTTGAATTGTTTTAACCACTATGGATGCAGGAGCACGGTATATGGTTTTATAAAGGTTTTGAGATACTAGTGAGGGGAAACCCGTTTCGCTAACCGTCGTGGTCTCATTAGATATTTAAATGATTTGAGATGGTATATTATTGTTTATACAAGGCTTTATGTTTGACTCGAAGTTTATGTTTTTCTCTTAAACTCTCGGGTACTCAATTGATTTTGAGTAGTTTGAGAGTTGAGGTTTTCAAGTACCTCTTAAAACGAATAAGCTTCCGAAGACGTGCACATAATAGTTATTTAGAGTTCTCTTTCCTTTTGATTCCGCTGTGTTGATTGTAATGGCAAAGTTGTTATATTGCATGTATATACTCTGATCATCCCAGAGGGCATCTTCATATGTCGCTCTGGATGTATGTTGTAATAAATATATTTTCTCTAAACGTGATTTGCGAATATTGAGATTATGTAATGAAATGGAAATGTTTTGATATGGAATGTGATATTTTTGAAGTTTATATTTTTTTTCCATATTCATGTGTTTCTGTGTATTAATGAATCTAACACCGCCGTATTTGGTCGCCGAGAATTAATAACCATGGATGACTGCAACATTCGTAGCCGTTAGTTTTGGGCCTTCAAGTAGCGGGATGTTGCACCAAGGTACTCAGATCGAAACATCATGTGACCGGGGCACACATCAAAACCCAAGTGAGCATCCTCACATACCCCTACTTTACAAGTACACCTCGAAACCTACGAATATCAACGATCCCTTTGCACATGTCATCCATAGAAAAGCTTATCTTGGAACTATCCATACAAATCTCGCGTGAAGTCGTTATGGTAGGGAATTACTCTAGACAACCATCATAAGTCATAGAGTGTCATCATGCATCCGGTACGCTCTCTCCGATAGTCCCCTCAATCCGACTCATCATCGCCTACTCTACATCTCGAAGTATAGCCGTCCACCGTCGAAGCCATTAGTTCCCATCATGGGATAATCATCGTTGAATCATGAAGTCTTTGTGTCGAAGCGTCTCATCCTTGCTTCAATGCCAAAACTGTTCATCGAAGAATCATATCATCAAAATCGAATGTTGAACGAATGAACCATCACATCATGCCCTTCGAAACCTCTAATAGTTCATGTCAAAATTGGCTAAATCGACCATCATCAATAGTGGTAGATATCGACCACTCCAGAGTAGTCGATAACGACTACTTTGGTCATGTAAATAACCAAAAAGTGGTTAAATACGAACCAAATGAAAATGGACGGCATCTTTCCTAAAGTCTGAAGCGCATCTCCTAGTCCACCATGCTTCATCTTCAAATCAGTTAGTGTGCACGATACTCTATGCACGAAATCCTACCTTATGGGATATATTCCAATCATATATCGCCTTCGAATGGCATTGTCAACCAACCAAGCAGACATGCAACCAACAAGCATAGAAATGTCTATAATAGCCTACATATATCTATAATAACATAATACAATACATCAAAATAATTAATGTAGGATAATGCGAGATTAATATTAAAATAGCCTAAATCTAACAATATCGTCAAAAATAGTGCATCTATGGGCAAAATATGATATTTAATTTAAAACCATTTTAAAACACTATTAAATTTTTTTATAAAATAATATATAGGTTGTATTTCAGGAATCACATTTTAAATTTAGAAAAAATTTCAAAATGTCGTTTTAATACTATACTAACAATCGTAGTATGGTGACAAAAAATATCACTCACCCCAACCAAATCTAACCAAACCATCGCCAAATCATAGTGCTCCTCATCATGAGTGCAACACAAGAAACCTCATCCGAAACTTACGTCGTATGCAAAAGATATGAGTATTATAAGAATCGGTTTATATAAATAAATAAACTAATTAATTAACTTAACGAACCCTCAATTAGTTTAATTAATTGTTTTCATAATTAAATCATTACCTTCTAATCAGGTTTCATAATTACTTCTTAGCCACGTCACTTTCATAATTGTCTCCTTCCATTTACTATAGCATTGTTCATGTGCTCCCCCTCCTACATACATAACTTCTTCTCTACTTCATCATGCACGCATGCACGCATGCAAACTTCAGTGCCACCGCCGCCAACTGCACCTTGTCTGCTCCATCATCGCTTCACTTGCCACCGCCGCCAGCAGCCACCCTCCGGCCATTCACCTTCAACCTGTTGATGCGTTATATACATATATATTCATCTTTTTTCTTGCGTTAACAAGACACTCCCCATACTGGATCGCCACCCGAGACCGCCACCTACCACCGACAGTGCCGCATCATCACGGCCACCATCCCCAGCCACCTACATCATGGAAAACACAGCCAAGCAAAGAAGGCAGCAACCCATAATCGTTTCTCCACTTTTCAATCTTACATCTTTTACCCGGTACCCTATGGCTCAGACGATCTACCTCCTTAAACTCCCCTTAACGAGACAAAAAAAACCCATGTCAATAAAACCCAATTATAGTTCCCATCCAGAAATCAATCTCTCCATCGAATTCACCATTTCAGCCACCATGGTCAGAGTCTGATCGATCTGAGGCCATGGCTGCGTAGCCCTTGAAAAAATAAAGACACCCGAATTTTATTTCATCGGAAACAATGAATATTTGGTGAAGAAAGAGGAGGAGAAAGGAGGTGAGAAGTTGGGTTGCCATGGAAATGTGATACACAGTGTTTTAAAGACCCAACCTCGGTTCGACCATGGTTAACCTTCGACCTTGGAGCACTACGGTTCTGAAAATGAAATAACCTTGCATGAACCTATGGTTTAACCTTAAAACCTTGAAAAATCCTCTATACCGACCTCTTTTAACCCCATGGTTCTTCAAATTTGAGAAAAAATTATCGCTTCTTTCTTCATTTTTTTCACATAATTAATTTGACAAATTATTTCATAATCTTAGCCACTAAATTATTGAATCATCTTATCAATTTTGAACGATATAATATATTATTAGTGTACATTTTATGAATTATCGTTGAACTGAACCTTTTCCATCTTAAAAAATAAGGAAATTTACAGTCTTACGCTAAAAAAAAGTGTTATAGAATTATTTCAATTAATATTTGTTATGAATTGTTTTAAATTTCAATATATTAATTGTAATTGATTAAATTTAAACATTATTAAAATAATTTATATTTAAGTCAATAAAATAAAAATTAACGATAAACGCGGTTTTCACGGTCTGACCGGTTGAACCACTAGAACATGACTTAACATGGTTTGACTCACGGTTCAGTCTTCGGAACTATGGTGATACATGAAGAAAGAAACGTAATGCGGCTGAAGTAGATGAAGAACATGTATGAGGGATGGATAAGGTTAGGGTACCTATTTTCTACAATCTTCGAAATTTCAACGCACATTTTATGTCTGTATGATTTCTAGGAATGTCTGATTGCGACTTTTCAACTGCATGAATTGTTGCATTTTTAACATTCCAACGGTACAAGTTTCGTCGAATTCTAAGACCGTGCCTCGGGACGCTATTTTTGGACGTTTTTAAGTCGCACGGGCTGCCAGAAGATCCAATCTTAAAGAATTTCGACTGCGCAGCTCATAAACTTTCTCCTTGACACAAGAATATTTTCAGTTCTTCCAAATTCTCCTGTGTGTCGGTGCACATATATCAGTGAAATTTTTGTAACTACCGAAATTGCCAAAAATAAAGTTAGGTCGAAATCATCCGATAAATTTACTTTGGATCAAAATTGTCAATACTTGATAGCGTTCAAAGTTATAGTCATACAGTCCAATATGAATTTAAAAATAATATTTTATGATGCTCTAATGCATATAATACAGATCGTTACACTCTCCACCACTTTAGGAATTTCGCCTCCGAAATCCCCGAATCAAACAAGTCAAAATCAACCAAAGTTATCCTGCACGCCTAAGAACCATATAAGCATAAGTAATCGTATCAAGTGCTAACAATCTGACATCAATAGGCACATATAAGATCAAATATCAAAAATAACATCCATGCCTATCCTAGCATACAGGATACTAAACTATCTAGTATAAAACATCAATATGATATCTAACATGAAAGCTGACGAAAAAATGAAAATAGCCTTCACTTTCACTCCATTGAACCTTTACTACTCCACTACCTTCCTCCTAACCTGTTTCGTATCATGTCTATCGCTACAAATAGGCCTACAAGGTCTCAAAGTTATTGGTTAATCTCGATATCATCTAATCAATTTGGTGTTAAATTTCCAAACTCTTCTTGCAAGTTCTCCAAAACCCACTAATGAACAACTGGTTTCGGCCACTTAGAACGCTCTTGGAACGCATGGGAATTACACTACCCGTTACACATATAACTCGACTGATTTGGATGTCGTTCTACTAGACTTAACGAATATAAATTTAGCATTTTCGTCACTCTATCGACTATGACTCAAATGCTATCCTATACACTTTTAGTCCTTGGCATTCCATCTATGAAATCCATCTCATTCGTGCGAGCCAGCCATCTCTGTCGAGTCTGCATTGCATCACCTCTACATATACTACTCATTCCTTTAATTTAGTCATGATCTCCGCTAGTTTATCTTCATGCCTCTGACTAGTACCGATCTGCTAAATCAAAGTAGGTTTGATAATCAAAGTAGGTTTGATAATCAAACTAACCATCATCTTGGCACTAGCTCACATCAAGTTCTGAAGTCATAACCAGTAATAAACTCAAGCAATGTCCACTCTAGGAATATCGCTTCCAAACGGATATGTCTTTCATCTCAAAGCATCAACAACAACATCTCCCTTACGGACGTACAAGAAATGTCAAAATCGTAGGAGGCTATGAATTTCAACCATCGATAGTGGCGAAGGTTGAGATCCTTCTCAGAGAAGAAATACTCAATGATATGGAATCACTGAGAGACTGAACCTCTCTCCTAATAGACGATGCCTCCAAATCTCCAAAGCGAACTTTATCGCCTCTAACTTCAAATCAAGAGTCGGATACTTCCTCTCGTGTGGTTCAGCTATCAACTAACATGTGACAACTTTACCTTTCGGTATCAATACCGCACCCAGTTAAGCATCACAAGCATGTGTGTATTATCGCATCCTAATTCCCAATCAGAATGAGTAACATCGATGCACTTGCCAACCTCTCGGTCAAACTCACTACCGCATGTTTGCACCTTGTGTCTTAAATAAAAGTCTGATACTCTCTTATCAAATTGGTTAACCATGCTGCTACCTTTGAGAAGTACTTGGTAGATCATATATAACAACTCGTCAGCCCTAGGAAACTTTTCATCATCGGTTGGTGTTTTCTCAACACCTCCAACACAATCATCAGTCGTATCTTATGCTCCTCTTTCGTCCATGGGTCGACGAAAGTATCATCAATGAACACAAGCATGGACTCACTAAAGTGATTCCTTGAAACACGGTTCAAGAAATCATCAAGGCATGTCGACGCATTGGTTTGCCCAAACCGCATAACCAATCAATCAAAAATCAAGGTAGCATACAAAACGTTATGATCGACACACTCTCTCTAGGTACTCTCGGTGGATGAACCCCATCATAAGGTCCAACTGAGAGAACACCTTCGTGCTATAGAGATGATCGAACAAGCCATCAATAAGTGGGAGTAGATACTTGTTTGTCATCTCATCCAGCTCACGATAATCAAAATACAACCCCAAGAGCCATTTGCCCTAGTGGCGAACACTATAGGTGCATCCCACTTAAAAATGCTACTACAAATGAACCATCGCTTCTTTAGGTCATCCGCCTGCACCCTTAGTCTCCTCTACTCTTTGGGCATCATCCGCCTTAACGAAATAACTAATGGTCTAGCACACCTAACCAGACTGATATGAAACTCTATCCCTATATGGTGGTAATCTGATCACCTCATCGAATATGTCTGGACACTATCTAGCTATAGGCACAGATGATAACTCATCATGTAGGATATCGAGCGAATGTAGAAAGCTAACCATCACCTCATTATCTGGTGGGCAGCCGAACACTACCTTTCGCTCATCGTTAGTGCCTATCATCAACAACGACCTCTCGGAATCCACTACTATTCCGTACCCCTCCAGCCAATCAATCCCTAAACTATAATACTAAGCCTAATTAAACCTAAAGCAATCAATAACAAATAGACAAATAACAAGGACTCGAAGACAGAGTTCTGACAAACCATGTATACACTAAGTGTTGACAAACCATGTGGTAACATTCTATCATTTTGAGGCCCAAAACTAAGCACTACAGATGATGCGGTCATCCATAGTATTAATTTCCGGTGATTAAGTATGGGATGTTACACATGTATCATCTGGTTGAGCCCCCAACAAGGTTTGTCATAATTTAAAGGTCGATCAACAATTTCAGGTCTCAATCCCAATCTGTCAAATAAAGGAATATGAAACCTCAATGTCAAATAAAACATGTATGAAATCACCATAAGTGGAAAGCATACCTCAATATGGTAATGCCATTTCCCTTCTCTTTCATCGATGGAGCACTCGACAACAGCAGAATGGCATTCGACGCATATACTTCCATGGTTTATCCCTACTTATATAGTTTGGGACAACCCTTCTATTCTGGGTACAGGCTCTCACATCATAAAGCCCTTTTCAATCAACTTCTCAAAGCTCCCGTCAATAAGATCAATCAATTGCTTTCCAAGATGGTCGCTCAACCCAATGATAACACTACACCAAATAAGCCAATTTGCAATATTTGTTTTATTAAAAATCCCAATGGCTGTTACCGTTATAAAATCTCGACCATTATTTTCGTTGCTTATCATTTACAACGGATATAAATGTGAGAAAATTTACTAATGATGTAAATAAGAAAAATTAACGAGGACATGTTGGTAATTTCCATTTTATCCTACTTTTACAATGCATCTGAATCATATCACCTCACTTTCTCATTTCTCTTTGACACTAGGATTTCGTTTCGTTCTGCCCCTTCTCTTCTACTCTCAAAATCGTAGGTTCTTTTAATCACGGGATATAAATTGGAGCTACTTATTTGCATCGTTGTCTTTGGAATTTGAATATAGGCCCAGATTTTCGATTTTTCTATTCCCGCTGCAAATCATAATCAGGCATTTGTTAATCTCTATGAATTTCCAAAACAAAACGAGGTATATTAAGCTATCCTTTTTTACTATTGCGAATATCATGAATAAAATGGAAATTTCTAATGTTTGTCTAAGCTTTTATTTCTTTCTTAAAGTAGAACTTCCCTGATGTTTGCACAGTTGAAACATCATTTACGGTGTCTGGTAATTTTACTCGACTCCTATATCTGCACGTAATCAAGAATTTTGTCATCTTATGAATTATCGTTCCATTTGATAATTTGGGAAATAACAGCGCAGGAAACTTTGGATAATGAATCTGCACTAAATAAGGTAGCTTTTTATGTTTTTGAAATTATCAAATTTGAACTATGTATAGTTGTTATGATTGCATAGACATGGCTATAGATTACTTTTAGGATTATCTTTAGCTGGCTCTCAAATACATGTCATAATCTTAGCTGAAGCTAAATAGACATGGTCTCTACTAACTTCTTTCATCCCCATGTCATAATCTTAGCTGAAGCTAAGTAAACCATTTTTCAGATTCCACTGTGAATCGGACCTCAAAAACAAGAATCGAATATACCGCAAAGATCAGCATGACGAGACGATCAAAACGGTATACTAATATCAGTGGTATGATTGAATTATAAAAATTCGAATTTTCTAATAGTGGAAAATGTAAGAAAAACGCAAGAAAATAAGGCCGACGGAGTCAAAGATGTCCGATTTTGGAAAAACGATCAACTGACATCTTGCTCAGAAGATGGTTTAGAATTTTTCTATGTAAAAATATTTAGGTTTCGAAAACGTTTTATTTTCATTTCTTTTTGACTGATTAAATTGAAGTGAATTTACGCGCGAAATAAACTTTCGTATTTTCGGACGAAAATTTACCAGTTGCTATGTTTAACTAGACGTATTCCAAATATTAAATTTTTATTTCAAAATTTTATCGTTTTGAAATTTCACAAAATTTCAACTAATTACGTTATTAAAACAGTTGAAATTTACGGGTCGTTGCACTCTCCCCCACTCAAAACTTTTCGTCCCCGAAAAGGAACGAGGTAGGAGAATAGAAACAACTAGAAAGAAAACAGATTTGAAATACAAAATAACAAATAATTTAAACCATATAAATTCAAATTTAAATTAATTGATATTCAATAATTGATTTAATCCATTTGATTTCACTAAAATCAATTTCAACTATTTCTAAGTTCATTATCTTATTATCCAATTATCTTCAACTTACAATCTCTAAAACGATAAATTTGAATAGTCTTTTATTATAATCATATTTTTTTTTCAGCAATTTAAATTCTTCTTTATTCCAAATTATTGTTAAATTTATTCTACTTAATATATCTTATCACATATATTTAACCCATATAAATTAATTTAAACCATATAGATTTCAATTTAAATTAATTTATATTCAATAATTAGTTTTAAATTCAAGGTATTTCCATAAGTTGATCTAATTTCAATTTATTAATTCCTTCAAAACAAAATATTATTTTCCAATTATCTTATTATTCTATTTATCTCTATTAACATTTTATAATTAAAATTTAAGTGTATAACATTTATTATAACCACTCAAATCTTATTTATAAATTCAATTTATATTATATATTATCCAATTACATATTCAACTTCTGAATGATTTAGGTAAGTTGTATTAGAATGCAGTTGAACAATATACAAATAAAATCTTCCCAATTCAATTATTCAAGTTTAAATATTTATTCTAAATTTTGGTTTTATTTATAATTAAAATCATCCCTTAACAAAATTTAAGAATTAGATTTCCGATTAACTTTAGACAATTTAGAGATATATATAATATATTTATATCAAATCAAATTAAATTTTAAAATAAGATACCCATATATATATATATAAACCAAATTATACTGAAGAAATTCAAATCAAAATATTTTTCAAAATAAACCGTAGCAAAGCTACAGAATAGTATCTCCGCTTCGAAACTCGAAAATGAATGTCGATGATGCGGCCGCCATCACCGAAATTATTTTCCAGCGATAAAGAGAAGAGCACTGGTTTCAACATTTTAAAATTCTTTGAAAACGATTTATATTCGAAAATATTTTAAATACTATACACTTTAAAACTTTCAAATCAAAGTTTGAAATCACCAGAAATTTAATTCTCAAATTTTTATTTAAATTCCTTGCAAATCCCAAATCAAATTTATAACCATGTTCTATAATTTCATTTATTTATCAGATTGGAATAGTCTATGGTTTACAAAAACAATAAATGAAAATCAAATATTATTATTTCTGACAACAAATTCATTAACAATTTAATTTCGGAAAACTTATAATTATATATAATATCATCATACAAAACTTTTATTTTATTTACCAAATTTGAAAACAACATTGTGTTAGTTTGTTCCGTTCAAGTGTTTTGGAAATCCTATCGATAGCGTTGATCAGATGAATCGATCGGAAACCCAAATCACATCAACAACTCAAACAACACAATATATAAAAACATTTTTAATATAAATTTACAAATACACTTCCTCGCTCGACGATACAAGAATAGATTTCAAACATGTATAGCGATTTAAATTTGATGGAAATCAAATCAAAGAGAATTTTGATTCGAAAATAAGTTTGAAACAAAAGATAAGATAATTCAATTATCACAATCGGGAGATGGATGAGTTTATTTAATTCACAGGCAACCTTAACCGGATCGTCCGTAACTTCAGGAATAAGATCGATGTGGAATTCCGAGGTAAATCGACATTCGATCTCAAGAAATAGAATTCAAGTATAGCAGGAGATAGATAGCATCGTAAACCGAGGATACAGAAATTTCCGGTAAATCAATGCCTATTGTAAAGGAGTTTCACCCCTTTGCAAATCATTCGAAGATTGGCGAGACCGCCGATCTATTATAGATATCAATCAAAATGGAGTTATGGGGTGCTCCAGAATTGAAATAAGACGAATAGTGAGGGACACGAATGAATTTTGGAACCGAGGGGAACGTTCCAAAATTCAAAGGAATTGAGTCAAAGGAAAAGATTGAAACTCGAATGAGAGTGATTCTGTAAATACATTTACCATATATGTAAAGTTTTGCCTAGAGCTACCAAAGCTCTGATACCAACTGTAATGACCCGGAATTTTGGGTCATTCGCATCCATTATAAGTGTATAGGTAGACACTCATGCCGGAGTTGAATTGCTCAAAATATCGCGTTGTTAATTTAAATTTGGCAAAACTGAACATATACAGTAAATAAATAATCACAGATCACAGACACAGAGTAATAAGTGCAGCGGAAATAAAAGAGATAGTAGTTCATGAAGCTACTATATGAATATATAAAATACATCAGAGTTTACAACAGAAGAGTAATACGATACATCAGAGTTAAACCAGATACAACGGAAGAGTAACACGATACATCAGATACAAATCAGAATGCATCACTGGAATCATCGAATATCTGAAAGCTGGATAGATAGCTGGATCTCCAAGCGAAGCTCCAACTCCAAAGGTGAGTCTCGAAAGCTGGATCACTCAGTCTGACCCGAGCGTAAAGCAAAAACACAAGACACTCGAGTCAGGATTAACATTCTTATATCAATAAATCCAACTCAAGTGAAATAGCAATTTGAAATACAAGTAACTCAAAGGATGTTTGGAATAACCATCCTTTAAGGATCCGTTAAACTATCTACTATGTAGTAGTGTACGATAAGTAGATAATGTCTATCAGTAATAATAAGATATCAAAATAGTGTTAAGTCATGGCTCATTCCACCCTTAACACATTTTTATTCCCAAAAGCATATACAAGACCGTAGTTTCCCCAAAACCGGAAGTCACCAGAGGGCAATCCATATACTAAAGGTACAAATCAAAATCGTAGTGGTCGCGTATAAATGGAATACAAGTATGACAAGGCACATGAGGCAATACCCAAGGTAGTGATACTACCGTTCGCCTGATCCGGACTGGTGAGAACGCAACGCCGCAGCGCCCGCAACACCGTGAAACAACACTCCCAAAATCAAGGGTGCACCAATCGACAACAAGTATAAGTAGTTCGAAGAAGTGTGTCCACTTGAGGTAGCTAATCCTCCATTGGCCCGGCACAGCTCCTGTTTTAGTCATTTCCAATTTAACACAAGTGCCAAAGCTATCCATTATCGTTCTCTTTCTTCAGTCATCACGTACATCAATCCAACCACTTCATTCTGGATCATCACTCCGCGTATAGTTATTAAAGTGGTTTTCGGTTTAGATAGAGAGTATATCCATAACCGAATTCCGGTCTCTTTAATAACTTCCGTAATTATTACACCGATTGGTCGTTTATTTATTTCAAAACCAAATCAAATTCAATTTCAATTTCAATTCGTAAACCAACATTTCATTTGTCTTTCTAAATCAATTCCCAATATTTACGTTTCAAAACTTCATAATTACCATTTCAAAATCTTATAATTCAATTTCAATTCAAATATTGATTCAATTTCGAATATCAGTTTCATTTCAAAATCATTTAAATTAATTTAATTTAACATTCAAATCAATTTAAATACATTAATCGATTTCATTTAATATTCGTTAAGTAAATTTGCCATTCAAACAATTCCTATTAAATTTCCAATTCATTAAATCCATTATTCAAATTCAACTTCATCAAATCAAAACTTACAATTTTGAATTAAACTAAATTCGTCAAATCAATTCTTTCAATTACAAGTCTTACATTAATTCCAAAAATATCACATTTTCATTTCTTGTTAAAGAAATTCCATTTCACTTATTTACTTACTTAAATAATTTTCCAAAACTTAATTAATAAAGAAACTCAATTTTAATTATTTACGAAGTAAAATTCACTTATTCAAAAATTCAATTTCACTTATTAAAGAATTCAATTCAATTTAATCATTAAATAATTCAATCTTATTTAATTATTAAATAATTCAAAACTTAATTATTAAATAATTTCAAAGTTTAATAATTTCAAACTTAATTATTAAATCATTTCAAAGTTTAATAATTTCAAACTTAATTCAATCATTTCTCAAATTAAACAACATTCTTCATCAATTACATTGTTAATATTTTGTTTCAGATTTATTAAATATTAACATTTTCCTTTTATTAAAAATTCAAAATTCAACTTCATTTCAAAACCATATTATTTATTCAAATAAAATCTTTATTTATTTTTAAAATCAAATTATTGACCAATCGGGTTTTATTTAATTTTCTATCCTAGGTCAAGTTCATTTGGGTATTTATCATTTCAACCCGATTCCAATTCAAATCAAAATCAAAACATAGCAAAGGGAACTTGCAGTGTGATAACAGGGATGGTGTCAAAGTAAATAAACAAGCAATAACAATTCAATAATCAATTCAAATAATCCCGAAATAACCGTATTAATTCGCATTGTTATTTGTACGAATTAATATAATTATTTCTAGAATCTACACTATCATTTCATGTAGATTAAAGATTATTACATTACGGTTCTTCACTTGTCATTCAATTTACAATTTCATATATCATCAATTTAACAACATACATTCAGTGGTTCGAAATGAAATTAAACAAATCCTATGTGTCAATAAATTCAACAGTTAAAGGGGTCATATTATACAAATGTCAGTTAATCAAATTTAACATTTAATTATCCTATATCAAGTTCAATTTCATACTGTTTATCATTTAAACATTAACAATTTAACGTCCAATATAAACATCAACAATCAATCAATTATCAGCCAAACTGTATTATCATCGCATAAATAATTAACAGATAATGGTATCAGATGTCACAGGTGAACTGATACAGGCAATAGCATATACAGCATATTTCAATTGTCGTTTCAATTGAAATCAGATCTAATAAATAAAAGAACGTTAATCGTGAGTGAGTGCTCACCTTTCGAGGCTAGAGATTGAAGAGAATGAAAAGAGCTACTGGTCCAAACACGAATTCCGAAACAAAACTGAATTGGTGCGGATTTGATGGACAAGCTGATAAATGAGAATTTGTGAAACCAAATCAGAATGGAATCGATGAAGATAAATTGGAATAACTGAACTAATATATATATAACTATATCTGTAAAATCTTATTTTAACTTCAAATATGTATTAAATTAAATATATATATTCATTTCAAAATCCATTGTTTCAAATTAAAAACTCAATATTAAAGTCAAACATATTTACATACAATATTTTTGAAATAAATACATACATATATATATATATATATACACAACATATTAAAATTTCAAAATACTACATATGTAATATATTTCATTTGCAAATATCCATATATTAAATAATCAATTCAAACATATATTTCAAAGTTTATAACTAAATTCAAACACATAAAACAGGATCTACAAAAATAAATAAAATGAATTTTGTATCTGTACATTGGAAATTTAACAAAATATCCTATATATGACCAATGTCAGAACACATACTTTACAGGAAATTATAGAAACCTGAACATATCATATATTCAAACCCAACAGATACTATGATTTGTAACATAAAAACATATTTTATAAAACCTTTATATTCAGCCAACAAGCTATAACATAACCTATAACAAAATATACGTACAACTTTATAACATTCGAATATATTATATACTGATAAATAAACCAAATGTTATACCAACAGACATAACTTATATAACCCTGTAGCTTTTATAACACAACATATTAACAAAGTTCTTCCTAGCAAGTAGCAAAATATTATATATATAACTATCAAGTAAGTACTACTGTAATTCGATATAAATATTTTTTTTATTTTTTTATTTATATATAACATACGAAATCTATATTGAACATTTATAACTATATATATAAGATAAAATCAAAACTGCCACATATATATATATATATATATACTTACATAACCTGCACACGTGTGCGCAAAAGAATAGAGGCGCAGGCTCAAGAGGGAGTGGCGGTTGGTGGTTCTTGGCGAAGGCTGTGTTGATCGGCTACCGATTGAGGAAGGCGGAGGGGAGAGATGCAAGGCGAGAGGCCTTGGAGGGGATGGTTGCTGATGATGGCTCAGCCGAGAGAAGACAAGCGAGCTTCGTTTTTTTTTAAGTGTGCGCTGATGGTATCTGGAAGAGGAGGGTAGGGGTTGCGTGTGGCGTTGCTTTGGGCTGTTAGGTGAAGAGGGGCTATGGTGGCGCAGAGGGGAGGTGAAAGACGAGTTTCGGCTGTGGATCAGGGAGAGGGTGATCGGTATAGATGGATGAGTTTTGGGTCGGCACTGTGACACGAAGGGGAAGGAGAAAAATGGGCGGAGGTCAGTGAGCGACGCATGCATGCTGGCGTGACTTCGGCCAAGCTACGCGAGGGGAGGTGAAGTGAAGATAGGGTGTTTCGGCAAATAGACTACTGCAGGGTTTTCATTTTGTTACTTTTATTTTATTCTTTAAGAAGATGAACGCATAGAATTGGAAAAACCAGAGGAAGTAATGTATTGGATAGCCAAACGTCAGTAATTAAGTTCTGCGATTTTCAAAGAGTGGTTATCTCAAGAAGCCAACAAACGGACAAGAAAACCAAAAGGTGAAAATCGGGTACCGATACGGTAAACCATTTTTCAGATTCCACTGTGAATCGGATCTCAAAAACAAGAATCGAATATACCGCAAAGATCAGCATGACGAGACGATCAAAACGGTATACTAATATCAGTGGTATGATTGAATTATAAAAATTCGAATTTTCTAATAGTGGAAAATGTAAGAAAAACGCAAGAAAATAAGGCCGACGGAGTCAAAGATGTCCGATTTTGGAAAAACGATCAACTGACATCTTGCTCAGAAGATGGTTTAGAATTTTTCTATGTAAAAATATTTAGGTTTCGAAAACGTTTTATTTTCATTTCTTTTTGACTGATTAAATTGAAGTGAATTTACGCGCGAAATAAACTTTCGTATTTTCGGACGAAAATTTACCAGTTGCTATGTTTAACTAGACGTATTCCAAATATTAAATTTTTATTTCAAAATTTTATCGTTTTGAAATTTCACAAAATTTCAACTAATTACGTTATTAAAACAGTTGAAATTTACGGGTCGTTACACTTCTTCAATGTTGGATATGCCAATTTGATGATGTATGTCTGACAATATCAAATTACTAATTATTGTATGTATTTTAACAAGGTTTTATTATCGTATGAACAATTGATTATATGTAATTGTTATTCATGTAGTTTTGAATTTGTTGGAGTTTAAGAATGTAGAATTTGGAAACTTCTAAATCATAGTGGACACCATTTAAATAGCAAGTTGATTATGAATTATTTTGTTTCATTTAGTCTTTCCAAAATTAGAATATGCTGAAACGTTTATAAAAATATTAATTTAAGAGCCTTAAAGGGCTAATTACTACATATTTATTTTGTTGCTTGGTACTGAAAATTGGTTTTACTATCTCTATAAGACTATATAGCACATATTTATTTACTTATTAATGATTGGGTCCATGAAAATTTATATACATAATCTCTCTTTTATTTTTCTATATTGTAAAGCTGTGGTACTTTGAAACGGTAGATGTTGTTAACTAACTTAACAATATTAACAGTTACTTTAAAATGCAGTAAATTAAATTGGAATTTGTTTTGGCTTCTACCATGTTTGTGATGAATTGAATAGATGTGTTTTTTTTTATTTTAGGTTCATATGATATGTTCTATCTTTTGTTTCTTCTACAACTTATAATCTGATGATTTTGTTTATCACAGTTAATGAAGTGAGATATTTGGAGATATTTTTGTTTGTATTGGAGTATTTGTTACTTTTGCACCTAATTACCTAATTGTTTGATTACTTTATACGAATATTTTTGACATCATAGCTGAATGGATAAATATTTAAACCTGTTAGATTATATACGGAATAGAATTATAATTATATTCTATTGAACCAAATTTTAAATTCATTAATTGAAACTTATCAACTGTTAAACATTGATATTACCTCACATTACAAAATGTTGATTAATTTTAAAATGGTAAGTTCTATTCATACACCAAAAATCACCTAACCTACACCATTATTTTCTGTAAAGTACCCTTTTCTTAATTGCATTTTTTATCATCCTTTTATAATCCATCAAATTAAAAACTTTACATTAATGAAATTTGGTCAAATCTATACATTTTGATGAAGAAGTTAATAAATTTTATTATCATGAAATCTAAAATATAAATTATAAGAACTTTCACAACTAATTGCTTTAATTTAAAAATTCTTATCTTTTTCTAAAATGAGAGTTAATTTTGGTGAAATGGAGAAAATCTTTAAAAAAATTAAAGTGACAATATTAGTACCAAAAATTAAAGTTCACTTAGTTGAATTTTAACTTAATCTAGTGTTAGGAATTTTTAGTTTTGTGTAAATGAGTTTAGGTTTGAAAGAGGGAAGATAAGGAAGATGAAACCAAGGATAATCTTATAAAAAGAATGGTGTATATAAAGTAGTTTTTGGTGTATGCTACTTTACTATAATTTTTGTGTATTTAAAATAATTTTTGGTGTATGAATAGAATTAGCCTTTTAAAATTTTGGCTACCAGTCTACTGTAATATATAGTAAGTACTTTGCAATGGCTTAATTTTTACTTGGCGTTATCAACTTTTTATACCATGAATAACACCCATATATTTTGAATGAACAAGAGTTTTAAAATAGAGTTTGTGTTTCAAACTATGTGCTTCATTTGAGTTTTAAATTTATACATAGACATAGATTCTTAATTTCAAACAAATTCCATGTCGGTAACACGGGTTTGTCCTAGTAAACTTCAAGTTCAAACATATTAATAACCATTTTTGATGTAGGTTAGAAAGAAGGTAATGAGATCCCGAGCAATGGACTCCCGTGGAAATCCAATGGCCAACACTACAAGCAAATCCGTCCAAAATTTCCATTTGGAACTGCAATCAAATGCAAATATAATAGGAAACACAGCGTGCCAAAACTGGTTCACTAAGCACTTTACATTGTATTCAAAGAACACTCACATAAGGTAAAGTATTTGAAACTTGTATTTCAGTTTGTAATCTCTATATATAGTTTTTTCAATATTTCAAACACTGTACTATATTAATGATGTGTATAATTTTGTTTCTCCTATAAATTCAGGTTGACAACAAAAGCATTAATTGACTTTAGTTTTTCTGGCAACAAGCTCGGCTTTAATTGACTCGAGTTTTGAAGATATTTGAATCAACATGGAGAAACAAGTTACTCGCTGATTTGGCTCAGTTAAAGAACTGTTGTTTCTTTTATTGGTATTAATTGGGGTTACTAAGTTAAGTTTTTTTGGAGTTATTTTGTATCCTTTCAATTGCACTGGTTATCCCTAAAGGCTCTGTTAATTGTTTAGAATTATTCGATACTTCCAAAAACTGTATAAAATTCAAAGTTGTATGAATGTTTCCTGTTGGTAGAATCTTAATAGGAATATATTTTCATTTTTACTTATGGTAAAAAGGTAAGAAAAGTTATGATTTTTGAAATTTTGTTGATTTTTGATATGAAATGTGTGTTTGAAATTGTTTACCTTGAAATTAATTTAATATTCAATATTGTGAAGTTTAATTTAGACATTTAAAATTAATTATACCAAAATTTCCAACGTAACGGCTGGGAATACGGACTTTTAACTGTTGGTACTAAGGACTTTCCCAATGGTTATAACAGTTGGGAAATTCCTTATTCCCAACTGTTATAACCGTTAGAAATATGGAGTTTCCTAACGTATAACCATTGGGAAATATGTTATAGATTTTTCCATGTACCTAATACTAACGGCTATAATCGTTACAAATTTGATTTGTAACGGTTATAACCGTTGGGAAATGGCAATTCTGGTGTTGTGTAAAATCTCTATCCTTTCTAAGTGGAGTATCAATGGAAGATAGACTGTACTTTGACAACACATCAAATTCGGCCACATACTCCAATACAGACATATCGCCTCACTTTAAATCGACGAATTTTCTGATAACAATGACCTTTGAAAAGTCAAGATAAATTCCTTTTCGATGCGAACTATAAACTAATCCCAAGTAAAATGATATTCAGGGATCGAAGCTATAAGGACACTCTGCCAATTAATTGTTCGTCCCTGAAGTTATCTAAAAGTCAATTCTACCTCATTGCATCATCTAACTCCAAGTCATCAAAGATCCTTACACAAATATCAATCCCGTCTTGCACCTCAATAGTCGACTCCGTTTCAAGGAACGGTCTCCCTCCTAGACTCATGTAGTCTTTATACAGCTCGACAAAGTCGACTCTAGGCATTTGCACTTGATCCCTATAATCACTAGGACTAACTTAGGCATTCCAAAAAATTATTCACACCATTTCTACGAACATATTCTGTAATCGAGGTTAGTGGTCCTTAATCTCCTCTACTCCAAAGATGGAGTCAATAGCAGCATTTTTCGTATGCCAGATCACTCTTAATACATAATAAGAATGATTAGTCTCTCATAGAGAAAACTGCATCAATAGTACTCATGTGTGCAATACAACTTATATACCATGTATACTACTATATAGTTTTGGAAATCAAAATATATAACAAATGCATACTCTCTCGTATATAAGTATACGTTTGATCTAGTCTAAGGCGACAACTCTTACCCTATCTCTACTAAATCACAGTATCAACTCGGGTTAATAACGTAATCTAAGCTCTGATACCAAATGTGATAACTGCTCTACACCATCGAAGTTCACACAACCGAATAGTGCGATGCTGGCACATTCGGCCGATGTAGGACAGTTGTCAAGAGAAAGATATAGAAATAAGAAAGGGAATGGAAATGAAGGAAATAGAATAGAATAAAATAGAAAGAAATAAAATACCATACAATCACATAACTTATCGTATATCTCACAGTGCATAAAATAAAATATAATAGTCATCACGGATATAAAACAGATTTCTTACAGTATTAACCATATAAACCACAGAATTAGAGTACATAGGCTCACACGGTTATACAAAACAGTAACAGCGTTTGTACAATCGATAAATAATCTCAATCGATAAACTGTCTCTAACAAAAATTAAGTCAACACTGTCAATGTTATACAGTGTCACACAGCAGAATAAACAATAATAACTCAAAATATAAATATGGGAAAGCGTCATTATCTGCTAGTCTATCTACGCAGCTCCAAGTGCTATTTACACCTACTATTTAGTCTACTCATTAAGAGCACCCGAGATAATAAGAAGGAAAGCATAAACCTCGAGTCAGACAACTGTCTGGTATAAGCGATAAACAATCTTAAAATACTATAAAATTCAATACAGTGTATGGAACAGCGAGTATGGAGAATCATACTTGACTTGTCCCTGCATCCACAGAGTTAGCATATAACACGGAATATATGCGCTATTCTATAATAGTCATCATGGGTGTACTATACATCAAAGTACTAAGGGTGTCTGGATATCAGCATCGGTAATATCTACATCATATGACATCCCTAAGGTGATAAAAACAATCAAACAAATATAGCATCCATCATCCATCCTAACGTTTACTCACTCGGTGCATTGGATATATGATACTCGTATGATCTCACCACCCAGTCAAGGACTACTCAGCATTCTGGTCTCTTGGTACTCGAATCCATGCCATTCAGTAGGCCAGGAACTACACTACACCCATCATAGACAACCCAGGGTACTTAGATTGAAACATCATGTGATCCGAGGCACACATCAAAATCCAAGTGAGCATTCTCACATGCCCCTGCTTTACGAGTACACCATGGAACCTACGAATATCAAAGATCCCTTTACACTCTTCATCCATAGCAGAGCTCATCTCCGAATTATCCATATAACTCCCACCTAAAGTCGTCGCGGTTGGGAACTACTCTAGACAACCATTATAAGTCGTAGAGTTTCATCATGTGTCATGTGCCCTCTCTCCGACCGTTCCCTCAATCTGACTCATCGTCGCCTACTCTACATCTCGAAATACAATTATCCATCGTCGAAGGCGTCACTTCCCATCATGAAATCATCATCGCCAAATCATGAAGTAATCGGTTCAAGTGTCTCATCCTTGCTTCAGCGCCAAAACTACTTATCGAAAAGTCATATCATCAAAATGGAACATCAAACGAACAAACCATCACATCATGCTCTTTGAAGCCTCTCCATCGTCCATGTCAAAATTGGTCAAATCGGCCATCATCAATAATGATAGATATTGACCACTCCAGAGTAGTTGATAACGACCACTTTGGTCGTGTACTTAACCAAAAAGTGGTTAAATACAAATCAAATGAAAACGTCTAGCGTATTTCCTAAAGTCCGAAGTGCATCTCCAAGTCCATCGTGCTTTATCTTCAAATCAGTTAGCATGCCCGATACCCTATGTACGAAATGCTATCCTATGTGATATATTCTAATCCTATATTGCCTTCGAACGTCATTTTCAACCAACTAACAAAAAAGTAGACATGCAACCAACAAGCATAGAAAATCCTATAATAGCCTACCTATATCTATAATAACATAATACAATGCATCAAGCAACCAATGTGGGATAATGTGGGATCAATATCGCCTGAATCTAGCAATATCGTCACAACAGTGTGTTAATAGGGAAGAATATGATATTTAGTTCAAAATTATTTTAAAACACTTTTAGTTCTTTTTCTAAAATAATACATAGGTTATGTAATAGAAATCATACTTTAAATTTAGAAAACATTTCAAAACGTCATTTAATACTATACTAACAATCATAGTACAGTGAGAGAAAATATCATCCACCTCAACCAAATCGGACATAATCATCGCCAAGTCATAAAGCTCCCCATCATAAGCGCAACATAAGAAACCGCATCCAAAATGAACCTCGTATGCAAAAGATGTGAGTACTATAAGAATCAATTTATATAAATAAATAAACTAATTAATTAACTTAACTAACCATCAGGGTGTTTAATTAATTGTTTTCATAATTAAATTATAACCTTCCAATAAGGTTTCGTAATTACTTCTTAGCTACGTCACTTTTATAATTGCCTCCTTCCCTTTACTGCAGCATTCTTCATGTGCTCCCCCTCCTATATACGTAACTTCTTCTCCACTTCATCACACACGCACGCAAACATCAGCACCATTGCTGCCAACTGCACCTTGCCTGCTCTGTCACTGCTTCACCTGCCACCGCCGCCAGCAGCCGCCCTCCGGCCATCCGCCTCTAACCTGCTGCTGCATTATATATATATATATATATATATATATATATATATATATATATATATATTTCTTATTTTTTTCTTGCGTTAACAGCACACTCCCCACATCGGATTGCCACCTGAGACCGCCACCTACCAATGACAGTGCTGCATTATCATGACCACCATCCCCAGCCACCTACATCGTGAAAAACATAGCCAAGCAAAGAAGGCAGCAACCCATAATCGTTTATCCACTTTTCAATCTTACAGCCTTTACCTCGGTACCCTATGGCTCAGACGATCTACCTCTTCAAAATCCCCTTGCCAAGAATAACAAAACCATATCAATAAAACCCAATTTAGTTCCCATCCAAAATTTAATCTCTCCCTCGGATTCACAATTTTAGGCCAACACAATCAGATTCTAGTCGATACGAGGCCATGACTGCATAGCCCTTGAAAAATATAGAGACCCAAATTTTATTTTGTCGGAAATGGCGAATATTTGGTGAAGAAATAGGAGGAGAAAGGAGGTGTGAAGTTGGGTTGCCATGGAAATGTGATACGTGAGGAAAGAAATTTAATACAATTGAAGTAGATGGAAAACATCTATAGGGAATGGGTAGGGTTAGGGTAACCATTTTCTCTGATTTTTAAAATTTCAATGCTCGTTTTGTGTTCGTAAGGTTTCTTAGAATGTCTGATTGCGACGATTCTTCGACCGCATGAATCATTACATTTTTCCAGTTCCAGCGGCATAAATTTCGCCGAATTCTGATGCTATGATCCGTGACGTTGTTTTTTGATGTTTTTAATCGCACGGAACGTGGGATCTCGAAATTTTTGATTGTGCGGCTCATAAACTTTCTCTTTGACATAGGGACATTTTTCATTCGTCCAAAATCTCAGGTGTGTCGGTGCGCATATATTGGTATAATACGTCTAACTACCGAAAATGCCAAAAATAAATTTGGGTCAAAATCGTCCGATAAAATTACTATGGGTCAAAAATGTCAATACTTGACAGCGTCCAAAGTTATAGAGTCATACGGTCCAATATAAATTTAAAAATAATTTTATGATCCTCCGATACGTAAAATACGGATTGTTACATAATCCTTTTATTCTCTTCATTCTGCGTTTATACAAAAATAAAACCATGCACATAAGAAAGCAGCCATTGCAAGGAGAAGGAGGAGAAGGAGAGTAATCAAAGACAAGATTGAAGCTCTGTTGTTTAAATAAAGAAAGGAATTTAATCCAACTTTTCCCTTAGGTAAGTAATATTAACTCTATTTATCATTCAAACCTATTTAGATTTATTTAGATTTGGATGATACGTATATTTTCCATTTGTGATGATAATAAATATGTTATGATGATGGAATCTTAATTCAATATAAGTTTTGCTATTAAATGGCTAAGTTAATGACAGGTTTAAAAGTAGAACATGAGAATCATTTTCAAATGAATTGAAACTTCAATATGTTGTTTATAATAATAGGCCTGAGATTGGTATTAAATTTCAAAATTTTTGGATGGATAAATAAATTATTATGACTTTGTAAGATAAAAATGGGCAGCTTTGGGTACAATAATGTTTTAAAACACAAAAATTTAATATTTTGATCTAAAATTGTTGCTAGAGGTAGAAGAAAGTGTTTATGATTTACTATGAATTTTTGAGAATTTTTCCATATTTCGTTATATTGATATGAATTAAACGGTGAGGCAAGAAATTGCATTAATTAATGAATCTATTAAGGAAATGGGGGTAATTAAGGAGTAACAATAGGAAAAGGTAATGGCTAGTTTCAGAAACTACTACTAAAATTTTAAAAGCAACCAATTAAAGCATGACTGTTGTAATGACTGAGCCAAAAAGTTATTGCTTTTTAAGTGATGTAATAATTTTCAACTTTGTTACGGATTCATCATAGTATTTTCGATAATTGGATAGTCATGTCTTCGATCAATATAAAGTTTATAACAACGATAACATAATGTTTAATCTTTGATGGCATAAAGTTTATATCTCCGCTGGCATAAAATTTATAAATCCAATAGCATAAGGATTTATAGCACCGATAGATTATATCTCCAATAGCATAAAGTTTATATCTCTAATTACATAAAATTCATGACTTTGGTAGCATAAAGTTCATATCATCATTAGCATAAAGTTTATATCTCTGATAGCATAAAGTTCATAGCTTCGAAAACATTAAGTTCATAATTCTGATAGCATAAAAGTGCATATCTTCGACAAGAGATTTCCATACCTTTGATAAAAGTTAAACCATACCTTTGTTAATAAATGGTTCATACTTTCGATAAAGGTATCCCATAGCTTCAAAAAGGGATGGTGCATACTTTTGTTAACTAGGTAAATGTGATTTTAGAAGCATGTTGGAAGCTAGTTTCCATAATGTTTAACTTATGTAAGGAATGGAATTGGTTAAAGCTTATGATATGCTAAGAAATGATAAGATGTATCATTTAAAAAATGTTGAAGATAAAATGTTTTTATCTAAAAGAACCAAATAATTTGACCAAAATGTAAGGTTCTATGAAATATGTAGGGTACATAACCCGAAAATGAAAAATATACTCACTCATGGAGATATTGAATGGTTGGGTGCCTAGTCTTAGCAAAGTCTAATTCAATAAGTACATGGTAAGGTGTGAAGACTTAATGACATCTGTTACACCCATATTCACAAACGGTGTCGAAGGAGTCCGATGCAGCTACAGAGCCGGAAGAACTGCCCTCACAACAACAAGAGCTAAAATGAAGAAAGGGAAACAAAACTAAGCTCGGGTAGTGCCGCACCAAGATAACACGAAGT
Source organism: Allium fistulosum (assembly GCA_030737815.1). Lineage (NCBI taxonomy): Eukaryota > Viridiplantae > Streptophyta > Magnoliopsida > Asparagales > Amaryllidaceae > Allium > Allium fistulosum. The sequence continues at coordinate 365,764,279 of CM060902.1, read as the reverse complement.
TGAGACAAAAAAGGGACTACACCAATAATATCGGTCAAGCTATGGAAAGGATGTGATAACAAAGCCCAGGTGATAATACGCCCAGGCCCCAAAGATGGAAACACAACTGCGCTCCCCATTAAATATAGATTTGACATTATAATGTTGTGGTGGAAACCGGAAACTACCGTAAGGTCTGCACTGTAACTTGGTATCAAAGGACAATAGGGAAGCGCCGCCATCTTGATGTGACAGGACTACGCCGCAATCCGACATCGGTATCAAATTAATAACAACTGCGCCGCTGACCTGCAAACTCTGACCCCAAACCCAAAAGCTCAAGGGATGGAACGAGGGAAAAAACTGCCTCATAGCTAGGAACTAAACATTGCACTAAAAAGGCAAAGCAAGAAGACTGTAATGACCTAGAATTTTAGTCATTTAAATTTGGGGTATTTAATTGATTTTAAATATTGAAAAGTTAATTTTATAAGTTAAATAACTTATATTTCAAATATAGCGATTTATTTGATAATTAAATTGTTAAATTTAATATTTGGAATTGTTTAAGTAATTGAATCTTGAATTTAATGTGAATGAAATGATTTCAAAAGTTGATTTCAAATCTATTTGAATAAGAATAAAGATAGTAATCTTTTAAATTAGATTTAAAAGTGATTTATTAGGTTTTTATAATAATTCGTTTTAATTAATGTATAAAATAACCTTCCAAGGCACTGTCTCAGAATTGGACGAAACTTGTTTCATTGGATCTGTAATAGTGTATTATAGTATGTCGTTAATTTCATGGCAATCGAACGTATGGTTTGGTCATGCGAGATCGAAACGCGTAGAAATTAATTTCAGAAATCTATATAATAATTTGGTTTGAAAAGCTATCTTCTGTATATGGTCGAATTAGGCCCCGTGACTAGTTCCATTGCATTCGAAATAGGGGTATAACATATAGAACGCCAGGCGGCACATCTCGTTTGGAGTTCGAGATTTTCGAGTGCGATGAGTGGATATTTTTGGATATAAAAATATAAATAATATATATTCAGCATGTTGCCTTGTCCCTGCCCATACTTCCCACGTTTTCACAATACTCCACCTTCTGCTATATAGCCGCGTTCATCGGAGAAGTTCGTTTGTTTTTTTTTCAAATTCAAACCTTGGCCAATCGTACGGCTATCATCATCTTGGACCACTGGAGGACGAGATGATCTTCGACCCCAACACAAAACTTGACCATGACATTGAGATTAAGCGAATGACCACTTGGATCATCAAAATTTGCATCATCCTGGTCGATTTTGGGCCGCGTTCATTGTGCAGTTTTTGGGTTTCGGCGAACAGCACACGCACGTGGAAACGAGGCGGCGAGGCAAGGAATGCAGGCGACGGCAGCGGCGTGACGCGAGGTGTGGCAGCAATGTTGGAAGCGCGGTCGGAGGTGCCTGGGTTTGAATGAGAGCTTGAGCGTGAGAGGGAAGAAGGGTATAATTTTTAAACGTTTAATTATATTAAGTTAATTTTTATTTAGTTATTCAAATGTTCATTTATTCATATTAAACTATGGAGTTAGTTTGGGTGGATTCGGAGTTAGTGAGAATTTTGGGTTAAAATTGAACATCCGTTCAATTTTAATTCAAAACAGAACGTTTGGCGATACTGAAAATCAAAGTGAGTTAATCTCACCTTTTCGGTTAACCAGAAATATTTTTAGTCAATAAAATTATTGATTGGATGCGTGGATAATTTATTGTTGATTTTTATTGACTTTTTGGATGATTACTAGTTTGTATTGTTGGTTTGGATATATTCCCACCCCTGGAGTGAATGAGACCCCATTACGTTACCATGTAAGAGTGGATGACCCTTTGTATACGAATTCCATCTTAAAACAATTGATTTATATTTTTATGATTATATATTGTATGTTATGCAGGGGGACAGGTTGGAGGGATCCAACAGGATTCCTCACACTGTTGATTTTGTTTTCATATAATTTTATATATGATATGTTGGATGCTATAATTGATGACATAGACACAGTTTTGCTTAATTAGTGCTTTAATGGCACTAGGCCTTATATTTTGGTATTTTAAAATACCATAAAATAGTGATTGATTTTAAAAGGGGATTTCAAAGTGATTTTTGAAAATTATATACGTTTTAAATAATTATTATTGAATTATTTTGAAATCAAAGGTATGATTTTCATGGATATTATAATTTAATAGTTTTATAAAACATTTTAAATAGAGTTTTTGAACAATGAATGAAGATTTTTAAAATCTTGGAAAATAAGTCCGTCATTTATAATAAAGGGATAAGTTTTAAAGGAAAATAGAAATATTTGATATAAATATTATTAACCATTTTATATAAAGTGATATATATAGGTACACATATTATAATTTATTTATAAAGGTGAAATTTATAAATATGATAATTTACAAAAGTGATATTTTACAAAGAATGAAGATTTGTAAAATCGTATTTTCGTTAGTAAAAGTATGGATTTATAAACGGTGCTTATAAATAAAAGGAAACTAATATCATTGGATAGATTGGAAAAATAAATAAATAAACCGATGGATTTCTTATACGATGTGAAATGATATTTTAGAAAATAGTTGATTCTATTTTAGAAATTTAAAGTGAGGGTAAATTGGGAATGTTAAACGATATTTTATAAATTGGATGAAAGTTATAGAAGAAATTTATACCTATGGGAGCAAGGTTAAAACGGTTGAAATTATGTTCTGAATGGGATTTATGAATAATTGGACTTATAAAGGAAATAGAGTTATAAATGGAGTTTATAAATAAAGATATTTTACGAAAGGAAGTTTTCATAAAATAGAGAGATTTATAAATATGGCTTTATAAATATGGAAACAATTTGTGGAAAGGTAAATATGGATTTTTATCAAGAAAATATAATTATGTTTTTAAGTTGTTATAAATATTTTAATATTCGAAAGGTTAATTAATTAGAATATTAATACCGTTTGAAATTAAATATAATTATTTATCAATAAGGTTTTTGGAATTAATTATTATTATTTATAATAATGTTTAAGATAAATTATTATTGTTTTATTAAGAATGTTTTGAAATTTATTAATTATTATTTTAAGATGTTTTAAAAATTAATATTTATTTATTTATAATGTTTATTATTATATAATAGTGTTTTAAAGTAAAAGGTTAGAATTCGTTTACAAATGTTTTCGATATTTATAAATAGGGTTTTATAAACAGATGTGAGTTTTATAAGAGGAATCTTATAACATGGTTTGGAAGACTTAAAGGAAGATTGAAAAAGGGGTAAAAAGTATTGTAATGGTTAGATGTTCGAAAACGAATTTTAGAAATGAGTTATAGATTATAAAAGGATTTTTATAAATGGTTTTAAGGATTTATAAAGGGTTTATAAATGATTTTAGAGGTTAAAAGAGTTATAAGTAATTGAAATTGATTAAAGAGATTATAAGTGATTTTTAGAGATTTATGAAATGATTTATAAATAGTTTTAGAAATTTATAATGGGATTTATAAATGACTTATAATGGTATATAAAGAGAATCTTCCTCAATATTGGTGAGTATAGTTATACCGTTGAGATAAGTATATGGATATTTTCCAAGTATTGAAAATATAAGTGTTTATGAATGAATCCTTGTAAAAGTATTCTGGTACAAATATAAAAAAGTAATTTGAGCTAATAAAAGGATTTGTAAAAAAGGGCTTAGTGTTGCTTGGTGCTTAACCAATGTTTGTTTTGCCCTATGGAATTTAAATCCTTATTTGATTGTTTGTTTATTCGATGGCTAAATAACCGACTATCAAATTTGGTCCTAAAACGTAACTTTGGAAATATCTAGGAGAAACACGTGAGTTATATGGCACAGTCATCTCTGATGATGTTGTACTGCGCGTATAAATCTCATTTTATTCTCATAGGACAATAATAAAGAAATCCGTCCACTAACGGTTAGGAGGTGATCTCTGCACTTATCCTTGACTGTTTACTTCCTAAAGAACTAGGGTTAAGTTTACAATGAATTATCGAATGTTGTTTCGAAGAGATCGGGATCAGATATGTTATCCGAAAACCCCTTCGATTCAAGTCAAGCGTTTCGAAGTTAAGACATCTTGAAGATGATGGAATTTGGAGACGGGGCTCTCAAGTGTTTCGTTCAGTCCCATAACAAACTTGTATGGATGAATGCTGGTATTGCATTATTGCTTGGAGGGCGGGCTCGCATTCCAAGTGGGAAATGCTATATAAAGGAAAAACATAGCCTCAAGACTCATCAACCGGGAATGACTAAAACAGGGAAAATGCAGCAAGGCTAGGTGGGTCGCTCCCATGAGGATAAGGTCATCCCTATCTAGAGTCCCTACTATTAACTTATGTATGCTTCGGTACAGTTACCTATTCCAACTGAGGGGTGATCTTATTCGATACTATCCATTAAAGGGTAGGCCGGTCTCGTGTTGACAGGGGTCGATAGGTTCAACTTGGGTGTTATTTATCTAGAGATGCACCGTGATGGGCGGTACCCCAATAGCCCAGTCATTGTATGGAATCCATTCTCCAATAAGCACCGTACGGACTTAGTTGTGCCCAACTATGCTGGAACGTGAGATGCAAGCATTTCAGCTATATTCATAGTTTACTTTGATCCTTAGACATTATTATAATATAAATGGATTTCTATAGAAATTATTTTGGTTATCGTAAGGTGAAAACTCGTCCGTGTTTATGTGCGGCGTGGTCTTACGAGATAGTTTTGGTTTTCAAAGGTTTTCTAGAACTTTAAAATCCAGTTGGGTGTATTTTATCACGCTGGTTTCCCAGACTGACTCGGGTGTTATTTTATCATAATGCTCGTGTCAGATCGAGTATATTTACAAATTGCTTTAGATGCATTGGAGCTCAGGAGATGAGTGGGAGGTCTTCAAGTCGTATTCATGTATATGTTTATTTTCCACTGCTTTATTGTTGAAATCATTAGCATTTCTAAGGACAGGTTGTTATAACTGTCCGGGCCGATGATTATGGTTTGTTGTTGTACTCTGATGAATGTAAGTATATAGCTATTTGCCTTTTGTAAAAATAATTGATATTGTATTATATACTGTTTCGTTGTGATTGTGAGATTTTGTGTTGTTTTTTACTTTCTTTTCTCTCTTCTTTGCTTCTCTCCTTCTTTCTTCTTCCTTTCCCATAACTATTAGTCTTTCCATTAAATTTGGGTTGGACATAAGTGGTCTATTGTCAGCATGAATTGTGCGGATTGGTGGGTCGTTACAGTTGGTATCAGAGCTGAAGGTTAAGAGAGAACCTTGGCTTTAGTGGGGCAACTCATTTAGAGATAAGGTAATGGAATGCTTTATTATGAGTTTTAAGAGAGAGAGTGTGTGTGTGTGTGTGTGAGCGTATTTGTTAGTGGTTATAAAAATGTTTTATATTGTGATAATTTATCCGTTGAGTGACTTATGAATCCTGGTCGGTACGTGGGCGCCACGTTATCGATAGGGGTTTCTAAATGTTTAAACAAGGCAAACCGACATAGTATTGTTTTGAAAAGTGGATAATTGAAATAATTTTACCTAAATTATATTTTGTATATAAAGGAATAATTTTTCGAAAATTATGATAGCTATATATGATGTGTTTGGTTGTTAGTGAATGATAATATTTGATTATTATCATTTGTTGTTTGTTGTTCTAATAAAAGTTGTTATTATTATAATCTAAACAGAAATCAATATTTGTGAAATGATATTACATAAGATGTGAGATTTTATAAATATGATTGTAAATGTGATTTATAAATGGAAAGGAAATGAAATTGCCTAAGTATATTTATAAATATGATTTGTAAATAAAAATGGATTTAAAACAAGAAGTTTGAGAATTTAAATCCCATTGATTTTGAAAATTGCTTTTCAATGGGTTTTGGAATAATAATAATAGTATTATTTTGAAAATATTTTTGCTAGAAATAATTTGAAATAGGATTTAAAAGAGATAGAAAGCACTAAACTCACTTCAGTCGTTGGAAAATAATTCGGGTGATGACTGCAGCATCAACGGCATTCATTTTCCAGTTTCTAAGTGAGGGATTGCTGCCATTGAAGTTTTGTTTTGGTAAAACAAATTTGTTTTAGATTCTAGAAGTGTAATTTGAAATATAAAGGAGTTATGTATATATAATTTCAAAATCATTTGAAATTAAACCGGATGTTTAAAATCCTGAAATTTTTATCTAAATGTTTGAGAAAACGTAAGATAATAAGTTTTTGAACTTCTAATTTGGAAATGGTGTAGATAAGAAAGGAAAATTTGGAATTGAGATATGAAATAAAAATTTAACTTAAGTAAAGTTAAATAAATTAAGTTAATGAAATGAAGCTCAACTTAAGAAAGGATAAATGAGATTGAATTAATTTTGAAATGGATTAGATGAATTGATAAAGTGAATTAATGAAATGAAGTAATGGGATGAATATAAATTTGAGTTATAAAATGAAATTTGATTTTAAGTTGTAAAATGAAAATATGATTTGGAAGGTTGTTTGATAAAGTGAATATGAACTTAAGTTGTAAAGTAATAATAAACATGAGTTGTGTAGTATAAGATGTTTATAAGAAAAGTAAGTAATTGTTGTGTGGAATGCTCCATAAACGAATTAGCATGCAATTAATTGTTGTTAACCTTAAATTGAATTTAAGGGGAATGTAAGTAACGTGAATGAAAATGAAGTGAATGTTAATAATTGAATGTAAATCAGCTGAATAGGAATAAATTGAATGCAAATAAATTGAATGTAAATAAGATAAAAACGAATCAATCGAATGTTAATAAGAAATGAAAGTGTATAAATATAATGTTGACATTTGAAAATGCAAATTGATATGGTATGATGACAAATAAATAGGATGAAGGTTATTTTTTTAATGAGTTCTCTTGTTACATTCGCTAAAATTGCATATAGTTACGATATATATTATATTATATAATGATGTTATTTCTATGTACATATTCTCATTGGTTGTTGAGTGATTAGTAGGTGCAGATGGCGTATGTTTCGCATTTAGAGCTCGCTTTCGCAGTATGTTGATTGTATATGCTTGCTAATACTAAAATAAGTTACACATCTCGGATTACATATCATATTTTTACTTTTTTTCCATGGGATGTGTAACGACCCGTAAATTTCAATGGTTTTATTTATTTAATTAATTGAATTTGTGTGAAATTTTAAACAATAAAATTTTGGAATATAAATTTGATATTTGGAATGCGTCTAATTAAACATAGCAACTGGTAAATTTTCATCCGAAAATATGAAAATTTATTTCGCGCGTAAATTTACTTCAATTTAATCAGTTAAAAATTGGTGATAATAAAATGTTTTCCAAACCTAAATATTTTTACATAGAAAAATTGTAAATCATCTTCTGAGTGAGACGTCATCTTTCGTTTCGTCAAATTTGGACTTCTGTTGCTCCGTTTATCTTAATTCGGTTAGAATAGCAGCATTTCTGGTACCGGTTATCGACTTTTGATCGGATGACCGTATCACTGATATCTGTGTACCATTTTAATCGTCTCGTCGTGCTGATCTCTGCGGTATATTTATTTCTATATTTTGAGGTCTGGTAGGTGACGAAAACGATGGTAACGTTCCATTGTAGCGGTACAAAATTTGTGACTTTCCACTTTCTTACCTTCTCAAATTCAAACGTGCTATCCGTATCCTTTTATTTTAGTCTCTGACCTTTTCAAATTCAAACGTGCTATTCGTTTGGAAACTCCTTCCTTTAATTTTGGTCCGTTGATTTTGCTGGCTACTCTTCCGTTCAATTGAAATGAAATAAATATATCTACCTATTACCTAAACTCTACTCGCCTTCTCCTTGCTGTCATCCATTCCTTCCCTTGCCTCTGTCTTTTCTTCCGTCCTTCTAAAAAGTGGATATATATATCAAATTTTTATCAAGCAACCTCCCTGCGCCTCTGACTTGCCTTCCCTCTCAACGAGCTGCCTAACTCCATCAGCCTAAACGCCTACCCTTCCATACCGAGCCTATCTAACAGATCTGCCACCTCACCACACGTGGCCTTGAACCCAAAACCCACTGACCCACAACTCCTCCGCCACCTGTAACAACCGCGACCATCTCACTCTGAGCCTCCACCGAACAGCAGATCCGTGCCCCTCTCTCTACCTCACTGCCGTGCCGAAGCAAGCAATCACCACCATGCTCTCACCAGCTCCTGCTGAGCCCAAGCTCGCAACACCTCACGTGACCCACCCATCTTCCTCCACCAGACCGTGCCAGCGACCCTACACCCTGCCACCACCACGACTCTACGCCCTGCCACCACCACAGTCACGGCCGAGAACCACCACGACAGCCCTGGCCTCGCCCATCCCTGCCGAACCCAGCGTGCCGCCGATCATCACTGACCTCCACCGCCACCCTTCGCCCTGCAGTCTACCGCCATCCTAACAGCCTCGCTCGAGCCTCCGCCACCCTCCACCATGAATCGCCTCCACTACTCTCCTCTGCTCTTGCTAGTCAGCGGCCTTCCTTCCTAATCCATTTCCGAGCCCATCAGAGGTATGTTGCATGCTTTGATGCCTTCCTCTACCTAGTACATATTTTAGGGCATCTGTATATATGATATCGTATAAAGTTGTTTATTCCGTAAGTATGTTTAAGCTTATTATGTATTAAGTATTGATTTAAAGAAATGATATAGATTTGGACTTTGTTAATATTTGATTTTTTCCAAATATACTACTAACCGTATAGAATTGTTATAAGTTAGTTTTCATAGTTTCGGTACATATATGATTTTATCTAATGTAATATTTTCGTCCTGTCGATTTTATTTAGTATGTTGTTATATATTTTAATAGAAATATATATTCTTATGTGTTAAATGTTCTATAGGTATTTTATTTAGTATATTATATTAGCGTGTTATATATATGTAGTTTATAACACTTTGTAGGCTACGTATATCGACATTTTGCAAAAAAATATTTGTGCTGCCCATGCGTATATTATATATGAAAGTTTAACTCTGTCTTCCCAGATCGTATATTTCGAATATTATATACTTTGTCCTACTCTTATCTAATCTAATATATATATCAATGTTGTACTATGGTTTTATATACATTAGATTTTAACGTATGTATGTTTGCTTATATTGATGTTTGCCTGTGCATATATATATATATATATATATATGTCAGACAGTTCGTATCTTGTAGTGGTTTTACTGTATACATATATATTTTTATAAATAGTTGGTGTTGGGTTATACGTACATTTTCCATTTGTTTATAAGGTTTATAATATTATAATTATACAGTATCTTGAATTAAACAGTTTTATAATAATTAATACAATGGTTTTATTTGAAGAAACTGTTTTAAATTACATATAGGTATATATATAGATTTTAATATGTATCTTGATTGAATATGTGTTTTAGAGTGGATTAATAACAAAATGATGTATATATTGTCGTTAATATCAAAACTGATTTGATTCATTCTCTTCGATTTCTTATCCATCAGTTTGACCATCAAATTCGTGCCCATCTCACTTTGTACTGGATTCGTAGCTCATTTCTGGGTCAAATCTCTCTATCCTCGAAAGGTGAGCAATCACTCACGATTAGCGTTCTTATATTTAAATTTGATTTCAATTGAAATGTCAATTGAAATATGCTGATGTTAGTTATTTACATTGTTATATATGTCATTTTCTGTATCTGTTCACCTGTGACATCTGACACCATTATCTGTTATTTATTATTGTTGATATATGCCTGTTACTGTTGTTCTTTTATTATCATACCTGTTATCACTCTGCAAGTTCCCTGTTAGTATAGAATCACTATGGGTTGAAATGATACATACCCGAACGATCTATAGAATAGGAGAAAATCGTTATGGGTTGAAATGATAAACCCAAGCGATTTTCATTTAATTGAATTTGGGATTACGGGTTGAAAAGATATATACCCGTATATATATATTTTAAATTGCGGATTGAAATGATAAATATCCGTATCACTTGACCATAGGATAGGAAATTTTATACAGACACCGTTGGTCTATATATATAAATGTTTTGAAATGATTTCTATGGTTTTGGAAAAGAAATATGGTTTTGATAAATATTGATTTTTTAAGATTCATTAAAGTTGATTTAATAAAGTTGATAAATAATATGTTTAAGTATTTATTTAATATCTATATTTTTGAAATATAGAATTTATAATGATTTGAAATTGATTGAAATTATATTTATTTAAGAATTATACTTAAATAAGTTTGATTTGAAATGTATTGAATTTGAAATTTAAAGAAGTGATTTACAACTTGAAAGTTGAAAAGGTGACTTAAATGGATATTTCAAATGTATAAATATTTAAATGAGATATTTGTTTATTTAAATTGTAAATTGAAATTGTATTCAAATGTTATGGAAATGTTAAGTTAATATTTCAAAACTAAATAATTGTAAAGTGAATTTGATATGTATATATATTTATTGAATTTAGTTTTGAGATGTTGAATATTTTGAAATATATTAAAATTGAAATGACTTATTTTATGGTTCAGATATGTATTTGAAATCGATAAATTGAAATGGTTTATTTAGAAGCTAAATCGAGTTGAAACGTATGATTTGAGATTTGATTAAATTAAATTTTTTTGGAATTCGAGTTAACTTGAATCGATTTGTGAAATTTAAGGAACTAATTTATTTTATAACGAAAATTTAATGTCTAGACTGTTTAAAAAGGAAAGTGTTATGACTTCGGAAACAATATAATTTTGGAAAGTAATATGATTTTTAAAAATGGATATATTTGAAGTGAAATGATATCGTATTAAATTAGGTTTTGAAATGATAATGATTTTGGTTTGAAGTATAAACTATTTTGAAACGACCACGGTGTTATAATAACGATTGGTTGGCAAAGAGACCGGGATCAGATATGGACATACTCTCTGTCGATACCGAAAACCACTTTGACAACTGTGTACGCGGTGGAGTTTCCAGAATGAAGTAGGATGGTGGCGACGTTCTTAAGGTATGTTACTTGGACCCAACTCCCGTGAGTTGGCATAAGGTGGCTAAAACAGGAGCGATCTCGGACCAGTGAGGTAGCACCTCTTCTCGGACGCATTTCTTCGATATTATACTCTTACTTGTGATTTGACTAGATGGCCATCCTCCGATTTGGGAGTGTTGTTCGAGGTGGAACGGTAGTGGCTGCTATGCGTATCCATCAGTCCGTGTGCGTAATTGGTATATCTACCCTGGCATTGCCTAGTTGTGCCGTGTCACCTACCATATCGAGCTTTACTACGATTATGATTTTAAGATCCGACCGCGTTAAGGTTCTCCATCCCCTTAACGCTATTTTCCGATATGATTATACTTTACTTATTTAGACACTATTATAATAGCGAATATTACTACATAGTAAATAGTTTAACGGATCCTTAGGGGATGGTTATCCCAAACATCCTTTAAGTTACTTGTATTTCAGTTGATATTTCACTTGAGTTGGATTTATTAATATAAGAATGTTAATCCTGACTCGAGTGTTTTGTGTTTTGCTTTACGCTTGGGTCAGACTGAGTGATACAGCATTGGAGACTCACCTTTGGAGTTGGAGCTTCGCTTGGAGATCCAGCTATCTATCGATCCTGCTTTCAGTTATTCCGTCGATCCAGTGATGTATTCAGATTTGGTATTTGATTATTGTATTGAGACATCTATTATATTCGAGACCTCTGTTGTATCTTGTTTAACTCTGTTATATATATATAGTAGCTTCATGAACTACTATCCTTTGTTTCCGCTGCAGTATTATTATATTACTCTGTGTCTGTGATCTGTAATTATTTTATTTACTGTATCTGCTGAGTTTCTGCCAAATTTTATTTACAATGCAGTATTTTGAGCAATTCAACTCCAGCATGAGTGTCTACCTATACACTTATAATGGATGCGAATGGTTGAAAATACCGGGTCGTTACATGTGGTATCAGAGCCAGGTTTTAGGCCAAACTCAGCATATAGAGTAAATTCAATTACAGAATCATGTTCGTTCGAGCTTGAATTCCTTTTCTTTGACTCGTTTTCTTTGAATTTTTGAACGTTCCCTTCGGTTCCAAAGTCCATTCGTGTCTCCCCTATTCGTGTCTTTTGATTCTGGAGTATCCCATAACTCCACTTCGAATGATCCCTATAATAAATCGGTGGTCTCGCCAATCTTCGAATAATTTGTACTGGGGTGAAACTCCTTTACAATCAGTATTGATTCACCGGAGATTTCTGTATCCTCGGTTTACGATGCTGCTATCTTATGCTATACCCGAATTCTACCTCTGGTAATCGAATGTCAATTTGCTTCAGAATTCTACATCGATCTTATTTATGAAGTCACGGTTTACCCGGTTAAGGTTGCCCGCGATTTATACAACTTTATCCATCTTCCTATTTGAAATGCAATCATCTAACCTTCGTTTCGAGCCTATCTATTTTAGATTAGAATTCTCTTTGATTAGAGTCCCTATATTTGGATCTCTATCCTTGTGTTGGAATCCAATTTTGGAATCATCGTGTGAGGGAGTGTATTTGTAATTAAGATAAAATAGTTTAAGTTTATAGTGTGTTGTTTGAGTTGTTGATGTTGGTTTGGATTTTCGATCGATTCGTCTGATCAACGCTATCGATAGGATTTCCAAAACACTTGAATAAAGCAAACTGACATAATATAATTTTCAAATCTGATAAATGAAATAAATTTGTATGATTATATTATAAATATATAAGAATTTTTTTTTTCTGGAATTAAAAGTTAAATAATCTGGTTGTTGAAAATGATAATATTTGATTTTCATTTTATCGTTTTGTAAGTCATTGACTATTGCAAAATGACTATTGTTTATAAATCTATTTGAAATTGAAATAAATTTAAATTAAGAATTTAATAATTAAATTTCTGGTGATTTCAAACTTTGTTTTAAAGTCCTAAAATGTATATTATTTAAAGTATTTTCGAATAAAATGGTTTACAAAGAATTTTAAATGTTTAAATCAGTGCTCTTCTCTTTGTCGCTGGAAAATAATTTCGGTGATGACGGCCGCATCATCGACATTCATTTTCGAGTTTCAAAGAGGAGAAACCATTCTGTAGCTTTGCTACGGTTTTGTTTTGGAAAAAAAAAATATTCGATTTGAATTTCTTCAATATAATTTGATTTATATATATATAGGTATCTTATTTTAAAATTTAATTTGATTGATATAGATATAATATATATATCTCTAAATTGTTTGAAGTAAATCGGAGATTTAAATTCTTAAATTTTAGATTAGAGATGATTTCAACTATAAACTAAAGTCAAAATTCTTGGATAAATAGTTAACTGAGAATAACTGAATTGTAAAATCTTATTTGTATAATACTCAATTACATCTTAGCATAACTTACCTAAAATTTTCAGAAGTTAAAAATGTAATTGGATAATATACAATATAAAATGACTTTATAAGGAAAGATTTGAGTGTTATAGTAAATGTTATACACCTAATTTTATTATAAAGATGTTAATAGAGATAAACAGAATAATAAGTTAATTAAATAATAGATGAGACAAATAAATTGTTTTGAAGGAACTAATAAGTTGCAATTTGATTAACTTATGGAAATACCTTGAATTTAAAAGCAATTATTGAATATAAATTAATTTAAATCAAAATTCATATGGTTTAAATATATGTAATAAGATATATATTAAGTGAAATAAACTTAATAATAATTTGGAATAAAAGAATTTAATTTGTCGAATAAAACATGAGTATAATAAATGATTATACAAATTTGATGACTTAGAAATTGTTAATTGAGGATGACTAGACATAAGGTAATGAATTCAGAAATAGATTAATTGATTTTACTTAAGTGAACTCAGTGGATTAAATCAAATTGTTAAATATTAATTAGTTTAATTTGAAATTATATGGTTTAAATTAATAGTCTTATCTTGTCTTTTAATCTATTTTTCTGTTGGTTGCTTCTACTCTCCTGCCTCCTTCCTTTTCGGGGACAAAAAGTTTTGAGTGGGGGAGAGTGTAACGACCCGTAAATTTCAATGGTTTTATTTATTTAATTAATTGAATTTGTGTGAAATTTTAAACAATAAAATTTTGGAATATAAATTTGATATTTGGAATGCGTCTAATTAAACATAGCAACTGGTAAATTTTCATCCGAAAATATGAAAATTTATTTCGCGCATAAATTTACTTCAATTTAATCAATTAAAAATTGGTGATAATAAAATGTTTTCCAAACCTAAATATTTTTACATAGAAAATTTGTAAATCATCTTCTGAGTGGGACGTCATCTTTCGTTTCGTCAAATTTGGACTTCTGTTGCTCCGTTTATCTTAATTCGGTTAGAATAGCAGCATTTCTGGTACCGGTTATCGACTTTTGATCGGATGACCGTATCACTGATATCTGTGTACCATTTTAATCGTCTCGTCGTGCTGATCTCTGCGGTATATTTATTTCTATATTTTGAGGTCCGGTAGGTGACGAAAACGATGGTAACGTTCCATTGTAGCGGTACAAAATTTGTGACTTTCCACTTTCTTACCTTCTCAAATTCAAACGTGCTATCCGTATCCTTTTATTTTAGTCTCTGACCTTTTCAAATTCAAACGTGCTATTCGTTTGGAAACTCCTTCCTTTAATTTTGGTCCGTTGATTTTGCTGGCTACTCTTCCGTTCAATTGAAATGAAATAAATATATCTACCTATTACCTAAACTCTACTCGCCTTCTCCTTGCTGTCATCCATTCCTTCCCTTGCCTCTGTCTTTTCTTCCGTCCTTCTAAAAAGTGGATATATATATCAAATTTTTATCAAGCAACCTCCCTGCGCCTCTGACTTGCCTTCCCTCTCAACGAGCTGCCTAACTCCATCAGCCTAAACGCCTACCCTTCCATACCGAGCCTATCTAACAGATCTGCCACCTCACCACACGTGGCCTTGAACCCAAAACCCACTGACCCACAACTCCTCCGCCACCTGTAACAACCGCAACCATCTCCCTCTGAGCCTCCACCGAACAGCAGATCCATGCCCCTCTCTCTACCTCACTGCCGTGCCGAAGCAAGCAAACACCACCATGCTCTCACCAGCTCCTGCTGAGCCCAAGCTCGCAACACCTCACCTGACCCACCCATCTTCCTCCACCAGACCGTGCCAGCGACCCTACACCCTGCCACCACCACGACTCTACGCCCTGCCACCACCACAGTCACGGCCGAGAACCACCACGACAGCCCTGGCCTCGCCCATCCCTGCCGAACCCAGCGTGCCACCGATCATCACTGACCTCCACCGCCACCCTTCGCCCTGCAGTCTACCGCCATCCTAACAGCCTCGTTCGAGCCTCCGCCACCCTCCACCATGAATCGCCTCCACTACTCTCCTCTGCACTTGCTAGTCAGCGGCCTTCCTTCCTAATCCATTTCCGAGCCCATCAGAGGTATGTTGCATGCTTTGATGCCTTCCTCTACCTAGTACATATTTCAGGGCATCTGTATATATGATATCGTATAAAGTTGTTTATTCCGTAAGTATGTTTAAGCTTATTATGTATTAAGTATTGATTTAAAGAAATGATATAGATTTGGACTTTGTTAATATTTGATTTTTCCAAATATACTACTAACCATATAGAATTGTTATAAGTTAGTTTTCATAGTTTCGGTACATATATGATTTTATCTAATGTAATATTTTCGTCCTGTCGATTTTATTTAGTATGTTGTTATATATTTTAATAGATATATATTCTTATGTGTTAAATGTTCTATAGGTATTTTATTTAGTATATTATATTAGCGTGTTATATATATGCAGTTTATAACACTTTGTAGGCTACGTATATCGACATTTTGCAAAAAAATATTTGTGCTGCCCATGCGTATATTATATATGAAAGTTTAACTCTGTCTTCCCAGATCGTATATTTCGAATATTATATACTTTGTCCTACTCTTATCTAATCTAATATATATATCAATGTTGTACTATGGTTTTATATACATTAGATTTTAACGTATGTATGTTTGCTTATATTGATGTTTGCATGTGCATATATATATATATATGTCAGACAGTTCGTATCTTGTAGTGGTTTTACTGTATACATATATATTTTTATAAATAGTTGGTGTTGGGTTATACGTACAATTTCCATTTGTTTATAAGGTTTATAATATTATAATTATACAGTATCTTGAATTAAACAGTTTTATAATAATTAATACAATGGTTTTATTTGAAGAAACTGTTTTAAATTACATATAGGTATATATATAGATTTTAATATGTATCTTGATTGAATATGTGTTTTAGAGTGGATTAATAACAAAATGATGTATATATTGTCGTTAATATCAAAACTGATTTGATTCATTCTCTTTGATTTCTTATCCATCAGTTTGACCATCAAATTCGTGCCCATCTCACTTTGTACTGGATTCATAGCTCATTTCTGGGTCAAATCTCTCTATCCTCGAAAGGTGAGCAATCACTCACGATTAGCGTTCTTATATTTAAATTTGATTTCAATTGAAATGTCAATTGAAATATGCTGATGTTAGTTATTTACATTGTTATATATGTCATTTTCTGTATCTGTTCACCTGTGACATCTGACACCATTATCTGTTATTTATTATTGTTGATATATGCCTGTTACTGTTGTTCTTTTATTATCATACCTGTTATCACTCTGCAAGTTCCCTGTTAGTATAGAATCACTATGGGTTGAAATGATACATACCCGAACGATCTATAGAATAGGAGAAAATCGTTATGGGTTGAAATGATAAACCCAAGCGATTTTCATTTAATTGAATTTGGGATTACGGGTTGAAAAGATATATACCCGTATATATATATTTTAAATTGCGGATTGAAATGATAAATATCCGTATCACTTGACCATAGGATAGGAAATTTTATACAGACACCGTTGGTCTATATATATAAATGTTTTGAAATGATTTCTATGGTTTTGGAAAAGAAATATGGTTTTGATAAATATTGATTTTTTAAGATTCATTAAAGTTGATTTAATAAAGTTGATAAATAATATGTTTAAGTATTTATTTAATATCTATATTTTTGAAATATAGAATTTATAATGATTTGAAATTGATTGAAATTATATTTATTTAAGAATTATACTTAAATAAGTTTGATTTGAAATGTATTGAATTTGAAATTTAAAGAAGTGATTTACAACTTGAAAGTTGAAAAGGTGACTTAAATGGATATTTCAAATGTATAAATATTTAAATGAGATATTTGTTTATTTAAATTGTAAATTGAAATTGTATTCAAATGTTATGGAAATGTTAAGTTAATATTTCAAAACTAAATAATTGTAAAGTGAATTTGATATGTATATATATTTATTGAATTTAATTTTGAGATGTTGAATATTTTGAAATATATTAAAATTGAAATGACTTATTTTATGGTTCAGATATGTATTTGAAATCGATAAATTGAAATGGTTTATTTAGAAGCTAAATCGAGTTGAAACGTATGATTTGAGATTTGATTAAATTAAATTTTTTTGGAATTCGAGTTAATTTGAATCGATTTGTGAAATTTAAGGAACTAATTTATTTTATAACGAAAATTTAATGTCTAGACTGTTTAAAAAGGAAAGTGTTATGACTTCGGAAACAATATAATTTTGGAAAGTAATATGATTTTTAAAAATGGATATATTTGAAGTGAAATGATATCGTATTAAATTAGGTTTTGAAATGATAATGATTTTGGTTTGAAGTATAAACTATTTTGAAACGACCACGGTGTTATAATAACGATTGGTTGGCAAAGAGACCGGGATCGGATATGGACATACTCTCTGTCGATACCGAAAACCACTTTGACAACTGTGTACGCGGTGGAGTTTCCAGAATGAAGTAGGATGGTGGCGACGTTCTTAAGGTATGTTACGTGGACCCAACTCCCGTGAGTTGGCATAAGGTGGCTAAAACAGGAGCGATCTCGGACCAGTGAGGTAGCACCTCTTCTCGGACGCATTTCTTCGATATTATACTCTTACTTGTGATTTGACTAGATGGCCATCCTCCGATTTGGGAGTGTTGTTCGAGGTGGAACGGTAGTGGCTGCTATGCGTATCCATCAGTCCGTGTGCGTAACTGGTATATCTACCCTGGCATTGCCTAGTTGTGCCGTGTCACCTACCATATCGAGCTTTACTACGATTATGATTTTAAGATCCGACCGCGTTAAGGTTCTCCATCCCCTTAACGCTATTTTCCGATATGATTATACTTTACTTATTTAGACACTATTATAATAGCAAATATTACTACATAGTAAATAGTTTAACGGATCCTTAGGGGATGGTTATCCCAAACATCCTTTAAGTTACTTGTATTTCAGTTGATATTTCACTTGAGTTGGATTTATTAATATAAGAATGTTAATCCTGACTCGAGTGTTTTGTGTTTTGCTTTACGCTCGGGTCAGACTGAGTGATACAGCATTGGAGACTCACCTTTAGAGTTGGAGCTTCGCTTGGAGATCCAGTTATCTATCGATCCTGCTTTCAGTTATTCCGTCGATCCAGTGATGTATTCAGATCTGGTATTTGATTATTTTATTGAGACATCTATTATATTCGAGACCTCTGTTGTATCTTGTTTAACTCTGTTATATATATATAGTAGCTTCATGAACTACTATCCTTTTTTTCGGCTGCAGTATTGTTATATTACTCTGTGTCTATGATCTGTAATTATTTTATTTACTGTATCTGCTGAGTTTCTGCCAAATTTTATTTACAATGCAGTATTTTGAGCAATTCAACTCCGGCATGAGTGTCTACCTATACACTTATAATGGATGCGAATGGTTGAAAATACTGGGACGTTACAGGATGCCTCATCCTCGAAGATGGGATGTATATTGTGATTATATATACATTGTAAAATTTTACGATCGAGCCACGCAAAGGAGACGCTGGCAAAATTTTCCGTAAATTTAAGCCGTTAGAATTTTTTATAATTTTGGAAAAAAAATTTGATAGCAAAAATATGTTTTTTATGTTATAAATTGGAATGATATTAGTTGGTTTTGGTGGATAAATTTAAAGACTTAGAAGAATTTGGAAATCTATTACAATTAATTGGTTTTGAAAAGTTAATGGGTTTGGGCATTTTTCTTACCTTGGCAATTTCGGGGATGAAATTCTTTTAAGGGGGGAGAATGTAACGACCTAAAATTTCAGTCATTTGAATTTGGGGTATTTAATTGATTTTAAATATTGAAAGGTTAATTTTATAAGTTTAATAACTTATATTGATTCATTTGATAATTAAATTGTTGAATTTAATATTTGGAATGGTTTAAATAATTGAATCTTGAATTTAATGTGAATGAAAATGATTTCAAATCTATTTGAATAAGAATTAAGATAGCAAACTTTTAAATTAGATTTAAAAGTGATTTATTTGGTTTTTATAATAATTCGTTTTAATTAATGTATAAAAATAGCCTTCCGCGGCACTGTTTTGGAATTAAACGAAACTAGTTTCATTGGATCCGTAATAGTGTATTATAGTATGTCGCAGAATTTTATGGAAATCGGACATATCGTTTGGTCATGGGAGATCGAAACGCGTAGAAATTAATTTTATAAATCTATATAATAATTTGGTTTGAAACGCTATCTTCTATATATGGTTGAATTAGGCCTCGAGACTAGTTCCATTGCGTTCGGAACAGGGGTATAACATATAGAACGCTAGGCGGCATGCCTCATTTAGAGTTCGAGATTTTTGAGTGCAACGAGGGGATATTTTTGGATATAAAAATATAAATAATATATATTCACCATGTTGCCTTGTCCCTGCCCATACTTCCCATGTAGCACCATAGTCCTCCCTTCTGTTGTATAGCTGCATTCATCAAAGAAGTTCATTTTTTTTCAAATTCAAACCTTGGCCAATCGTACGGCCATCATCATCTTGGACCACTAGAGGCCGAGATGGTCTTCGACCACAACACAAAACTTGATCACGACGTTGAGATTAAGCGAACAACCGGTTGGTTCATCAAAATTCGCATCATGAAGGTTGATTTTAGGCCACCTTCATGGTGAAGTTTTTGGGTTTCTACGAACGGGGCACGAGCGTGTGAAGGCGAGGCAAGGCTCGGCACGGCAAGGCAGGCGACGGTAGCAGCGTGATGCGAGGTGCGGCAGCGATGTTGGAAGCGCGGTCGAAGGTGCCTGGGTTTGAACGAGAGCTTGAGCGTGAGAGGGAAGTTTATACGTTTAATTATATTAAGCTAATTTTAATTTAGTTGTTCAAATGTTCATTTATTCATATTAAACTCGTACGAGGTCCAAGTTGAACGCGACGAGTCGCGTTGCGATCGTATTGACGAAGGCTACGCTATGGAGTTGGATTGGATGGATTCGAAGCTAGTGAGAATTTTAGGTTAAAATTGAACTTCCATTCAATTTAGATGTTCAATTTTAATTCAAAATAGAACGTTTGGCGAGACTGAAAATCAAAATGAGTTAACCTCACCTTTTTTGGTTAAGTAGAAATATTTTTAGTCGACAAAATTATCGATTGGATGCGTGGATATTTTATTGTTGATTATTATTAACTGTTTGGATGATTTACTAGTTTGTATTATTGGTTTGGATATATTCCCGCCCATGGAGCGGATGAGACTCTATTTGTTCCCGTGTAAGAGCGGATGACCCTTTGTATACGAATCCCGCCTCGAAGCGGTTGATTTATATTTTTATGATTATATGTTGTATGTGATGCAATGGGATAGGTTGGAGTGATCCAATAGGATTCCTTACACAGTTAATTTTGTTTTCATTGATTTGATATATGATATGTTGGATGCAATGATTGATGACACGAACACAATTTTGCTTATTTAGTGCTTTTGTAGTACTGGACCTTATATTTTGGTATTTTAAAATACCATAAAATAGTGATTGATTTTAAAAGGGGATTTCAAAGTGATTTTTGAAAGTTATATACATTTTAAATAATTATTATTGAATTATTTGAAGAAGTAATTTATTTTGAAATCAAACGTATGATTGTTGTGGATATTATAATTTAATAGTTTTATAAAACATTTTAAATAGAGTTTTTGAACTGTGAATAAAGATTTTTATAATCTTGGAAAATAAGTCCGTCTTTTATAATAAAGGGATATGTTTTAAAGAAAAATAGAAATATTTAACATAAATATTGTTAACAATTTTACATGAAATGATATATATATTGGTACACATATTATAAATTATTTATAAAGGTGAAATTTATAAATATGATAATTTAGAAAAGTGATATTTTACAAAGAAAGTGAAGATTTGTAAAATCGTATTTTCATTAGTAAAAGTATGGATTTATAAACGGTGTTTATAAATAAAAGGAAACTATTATCATTGGATAGATTGGAATAAAGTAAATCAACTGGTGGATTTCTTATACGATGTGGAATGATATTTTAGAAAATAGTTGATTCTATTTTGGAAATTTAAAGTGAGGGTAAATTGGGAATGTTAAACGATATTTTATAAATTGGAAAAAATTTATAGAAGAAATTTATACCTATGGGAGCAAGGTTAAAAACGGTTGAAATTATGTTCTAAATGGGATTTATGAATAAGTGGGATTTATAAAGGAAATAGAGTTACAAATGGAGTTCATAAATAAAGGAATTTATGAAAGGAAGTTTTCATAAAATAGAAGAGATATATAAATATAGCTTTATAAATATGGAAACGATTATGTGGAAAGGTAAGTATGGATTTTTATCAAGAAAATATAATTATGTTTTAAAGTTGTTTGTTTATATTAATATTGTTTTAAAGTTGTTATGAATATTTTAATATTCAAAAGGTTAATTAATTAGAATATTATAATGGTTTGAAATTAAATATAATTATTTATCAATAAGGTTTTTTGAATAAATTATTATTATTTGTAATAATGTTTAAGATAAATTATTACTGTTTTACTAAGAATGTTTTGAAATTTATTAATTATTATTTTAAGTTGTTTTAAAAATTAATATTTATTCATTTATAATGTTTATTGTTATATAATAAAGTTTTAAAGTAAAGGGTTAGAATTTGTTTATAAATATTTTCGAGATTTATAAATAGCGTTTTATAAACTGATGTGAGTTTTATAAGAGGAATCTTATAACATGGTTTGGAAGACTTAAAGGAAGATTGAAAAAGGGGTGGAAGAGTATTATAATGGTTAGATGTTTGAAAACGAATTTTAGAAATGAGTTATAGATTATAAAAGGAATTTATAAATGGTTTTAAGGATTTGTAAAGGGTTTATAAATGATTTTAGAGGTTAAAAGAGTTATGAGTGGTTTAAATTGATTAGAGAGACTATAAGAGATTTTCAGAAATTTATGAAATGATTTATAAATAGTTTTAGAAATTTATAATGGGATTTGTAAATGACTTATAATGGTATGAAAAGAGAATCTTCCTCGGTGTTGGTAAGTATACTTATACCATTGAGATAAGTATATGGATATTTTCCAAGTATTGAAAATATAAGTGTTTGTGAATCAATCTTTATAAAAGTATTTTGGTATAAATATTACAACGTAATTTGAGCTAATGGAAGGATTTGTAAGAAAAGGGCTTAGTGTTGCTTGGTACTTAATCAGTGTTTGTTTTTCCCTATGGAATTTAAATCCTGACTTGAATGTTTGTTTGTTTAATGGCTAAATAACCGACTGTCGAATTTGGACCAAAAACGTCACTTTGGAAATATCTAGGAGAAATACGTGAGTTATATAGCACAGTCATCTCTGATGATGTTGTACTTTGCATATAAATCTTGTTGTTTCGTTCTCCTAGGACAATGATGAAGACATTCGTCCACTAACGGTAGGAGGTGATCTCCGCTCTTATCCTTGTCTGTTTAATTCTAAAAGAATCGGGGTTTAGTTTACCGGGAATTATCGAATGTTGTTTCAAAGAGACCGGGATCGAATATGTTATCCAAAAACCACTTTAATCAGATTCAAGCGTTTCGTAGTGAAGACATCCTGAAGATGATGGAATTTAGAGATGGAGCTCTCAAGTGTTTCGTTCAGTCCCAGAACGAACTTGTATGGATGAATGCTGGTATTGCATTATTACTTGGAGGGCACGCTAGCATTCCAAGTAGGAAGTACTACATAAAGGTAAAACGTAGCCTCAAGCCTCATCGATCGGGAATGACTAAAATAGGGGAGATGCAGCAAGGCTAGGTGGGTCGCTCCCATGAGGGTAAGATCATCCCTATCTTTAGTCCCTACTATTAAATTATGTATGCTTCGGTACAGCTGTCGATTCCATCTGAGGGGTGATCTTATTTGGTACTGTCCAGTAAAGGGTAGTCTGGTCTCATGTTGACAGGGATCTTATTCGGTACTATCCATTGGAGCTTAGGAGATGAGTGGGAGGTCTTCAAGTCGTATTCACGTATATGTTTATTTTCCTCTTCTTTGTTGTTGAAATCATCAGTATTTGTGAGGACAGGTTGTTATAACTGTTCAGGCCGATGATTATGGTTTGTTGTTGTACTTTGATGAATGTAAGTATATAACAGATTATCTTTTGTAAAAATAGTTGATATTGTATTATATATTGTTCCGCTGTGATTGTGAGATTTTGTGTTGTTTTTAGTTTCTTTTCTCTCTTCTTTGCTTCTCTCCTTCTTTATTCTTCTTTTTCCATAACTATTAGTCTTTCTGTTCAATTTGGGTTGGACGTCAGTAGTTTATTGTCAGCTTGAATTGTGCGGATTGGTGGGTCGTTACAAAGTTCCAACTTTATCCCCAAGATCATTAGATCTGACTCAAAGACAAAAGTGTGGGCACAGTCCTCCAATGACCAAGAGCAGGTCAGAATAGAATCACATCGGGCAACCATCTCTAAAGATGGCAAACTGACCTCTCATGCCAGGTAATGCGGCCCAACTCCAGCTATCCCCACACCATGATATGTTCACACTGCATAATAGACGGTGCAATGCACCTTCAGAAATGTCAACGCAGTACTAAACCAATGTGGCATCACAACGTTCAACAAAGCAAGGCTAAGCCCTAAAAGTACTAATGAAGACGTCTCCCTGAAAAGAAGAGCGGCACCCTATGACAACACCACCTACCTATGGAGGCAGAAGTATAGGCCTGGTGCTATGCAGATCCAAGATACACAAGAAATTCAAAGCATTCAATTTCCCCACCTCGATTTCAAACATTCCCGCTATAATTTTGGATTTCCCTAAAGTCAGAAATCCAACCACTCAAAATACAATTTCTTGCCAAATACATGTCATCAATCCATGCACATCAAACAGTTGAGATGGTTGAATGGCACGTGACGCGATCCAAAGGTGGAAACTAAAAGAGCGAAAGAAGTATGTTGATGATCCACGTGTAACTCTATACTATAAGTAGAAAAGGCACTGTAGTAGTGAGAGAGGGATTTGTCTCTTTACCTTTTTGGGTACATAAAACAAAACTCTGTACTCACTGCCATTATTTATTTGTACTAAGAATATAAAAGGAAGAAAGTAATATTTTTTCCATGGACTTAGAATTCTTTAACATCCAAATCACATAAATTCTCTGTGTTTGTTTACTATTTCCAATACTTTGTTTTGCAGCTGTATTGTTTTTCGTTAACTCGGATATCTAGATAACTAACTGATTTTGTATATTTTTAGCATTTTACACTTTATAATATTGTTTGTAAGAAAGGTAATATAACTACTCCTCTTTAAGGCAAAGTTAATATCACTTAATTTTGTTGATTCATAATCGCGAAAGCACTCAGCGTCGCGATTACTTCGCATGAAATATTCGAGAATTTATGACACGAAAAATCTCATTAACATTTTTGGTGCTTGAAGGAGGGTTAATTTCCCTCTCTAACAAATTTTACCCGCATTTTCTTCAAATACCATTACAATACCACGGTTTCCACTACGCCCTGCACAAGGACAATCACACTTGGCTTCGAAAATCTCGAAGAAGCTACTCGTAACCTCAAAAGTCCTAGCTGAGGAGGAAGCTTCAATGAAGGCCCCCTCTGATCCCATTCTAGCCGCATTCCAAACCTTCGCTAATAAAATGGACCAACGCATGAGGGTTTAAAAAAAATTATGGCCCAACATACTGCCCTTAGGCCAGCCTCTCCTCAACCATCCATAGCTCACCACCTTCACTCACCAACTGCGCTAGCTATGCTGCACATAGGTGATAACGACACTCTCAGAAATGAGAACGGTGAAGTTGGCCTAAAAACCAGTGCTAAACTCAAAGGCAAGATCCAGGCTACCCCTAAAATAAATCAAAATTTGCTGACATTAACCTGCCGCTACTAAAGAAGCATGCTTAATCTGCTTTGGATGATGATGACATCACTTTGCTTTACAAGGACGATTCATCCCAAACAGATCCTAAGGAAGATGAGATCGGTCAGTTGAAAGGTCATGTAGAGCAACTAGTAAAATTATGCCAGTAAAGCAATAAGAAAACGTAAAAGAAGAGGGTTCTTCCCCATTTAGTGAGACCATCATAAAAGCAGATTTCCATAACAAATTTAAAGCCTCATATATTGAAAAATTCGATGGAACTACCAACCCCGACGACCATATCTGCACCTTTGTGTATTATATGGACAGTTTGAAAGTAGGAAGGATGGCTTGATGTAAGCTTTTTCCAGTGTATTTATCCGGTGCAACCTCTAGATGGTTCGGGAGGTAAGGAGCCAAAGAGGTCCACTTTTGGCGACAACTATCCACAGGTTTTCTAAGGCAATTCGATTCGGGGAGAGAAGCTTCCTCGGATGTAAATACCATGTCATGTGTAAAGCAAGGTGAGAGTGAAAGCTTGTGTGACTATATTACTATGTCATGTGTAACTCACTTCAGGGAGTGACACTCTAGATCAAGGTGATTATTGAAGAAGCACTACTAATAGAGGCTTACGCCGAGACCAGAAGAGGTATTGATATGTATGTGGGACAAAAATAGCGGAAAGCCATGTCACAGCGAATCTGCAGTGCAATCTCAAAGAACTTCTACTCCTAGCTATGACAAGGAATGGGGACAGAAGGATATCATATGCTTGCAAAAGGACAGAAGAAGCTCAACTTCACAGCAAAAATTCCATTCGCTCATACCCCTAGGCAGATATATGAAATTTCCAGCACCGAGCTTGCTTATAATGTACTGAACAAGGGAAAAAAGGCCGAGCAGAACCAAGGTTGAGCATATTGCCGCTTCCATAGAGCAAATGGCCACCATACAGACAACTGTAGACACCTAAAAAATGAGATACAAAGGCTGATTCAAAACGAGTACTTAGATAGTTTCAAGAAAGAGAATAATGAAGAAAGGGCCGGGAACCTCACCCCGGATCCGAATGAAAATCAAGCTGGAAACCCATCCATTCTCGTAGCCTCAATCCATAGGGCGCCACACTTTGCCAGGAAGAGAAAGAAGATGCAGGAGTAGTATGTGCAGGAAGCAAGAGTCGAACCAT
The DNA here is from genome assembly GCA_030737815.1 of Allium fistulosum. Classification (NCBI taxonomy): domain Eukaryota; kingdom Viridiplantae; phylum Streptophyta; class Magnoliopsida; order Asparagales; family Amaryllidaceae; genus Allium; species Allium fistulosum. The sequence continues at coordinate 365,737,550 of CM060902.1, read as the reverse complement.
AAAACCCTATTCAATATAAGACAGAAACCTAGGCAGGACATAATTTTCACTATAGCTGATGCCACTCGAGTTTTTTTCCTACATCAGGATCCGCTTGTCATTAAGGTGCAGATCTTGAACTGCACCATGAAAAGGTCTTTGTGTATTCTGAAGGTTTCGTAAATGTCATTTTCAAGTCTGCGACCAAATGAAGCTTTCTACAAAGTATTGAAGCCCAGCTCCGAGCTGATCTATGGCTTCAATAATGCTGCAACCACTCCTACCGGGTCAGCCTATAGTCACTGTAGGAACTGCACCCCTTCTGAAATCTTTCTACCCAAGTTTCCTAGTCATCGATCAGTTGTCATCGTATAATGCATTCTTTGGAAGACCTACACTGATTGACTTGGAGGCAATTGTCTCTTAGAAGGATCTGCTCATGAAATTTTCACACCACCGTTGGAATAGGGTCGGTTAGAGGAGAGCGATTGTTAACTAGATAATTATACAATGTAAAATTAACTTAGCAATAAAATTGTTTAATATTACTCTACCGTTTCTTTTAATATCTGTGATAAGAATAACAATAATGGAAAAAAGGTTTGACATGAAGAACCACAACAAATGATGAAATAAGTCGTCCTACAACCACAAGCTTAGTAAGAAAAGAGAAAAGGAAATATATGTACATGATCGGCACCGAAGAATATAACTCAGTCTATGCATAGTGTAAGGACCCGATTCATCGACTTTCGAAAATCGACATCGATACGTCCACTGTATCAACTGCCGAGCAAACGAATGCCGGAAAACCGAATACTTAGGGTTTAAAAGAAGAGGTAGAAGAAAAGATAGAAGAAAAAGAAAGAAGAACAACAGAGCAACATCAGAAACAGAAACAATATCAGAATCTCACATTCGCAGCGGAACAATATATAATAGATAATCACTAGTCTTTTAAAACAAAGAACTATATCAGTTTAAACATACATCAATCAGAGTCAATATACAACTCAATACAACAATGGACAGTTATATAAACTTGTCCTCATACAGAATACACAGCGGAATAATACAAAGTATAGGTGATACGTTTCGCCATCCAGCTTGCTTCCAAAGCTCCAGAATATCCAGAATATCCTGATAACATAACTCTAGGCTGCCCGTGTGGAAAATAATGGGCACCCAGAGTTTAGAAGGGAAACAATAAACTCCGAGTCAGTCATGGTGACTGGTGTGAGATCGTAAAACAGTTATTTTTCACAAAGAAAATAAAATTTATTCGCAATGCTTTTGGAAAATGAAACTACCATAAGACCTCCCGTCACACACACAATGCAAACGCAGAATTGGAGGAGATTTCTTCTTATGATAGTCAAAGATGCTTACTACGAAAAAATCAAATCCTTTTTGATATTATTATTTGTGCATAGTGTAGAAAACATTTCGAAAGTAGAATATAAATCTTAGCCAACATACGACCAGTATCGTATGCCTACTATAGCTACCATCTAAACAGTGGTGACCACCGTACGTAAATGGCAGGTTCTACAACTAATGCCGTACAAGGTGCGTATTGGGGTTTGGATTTCCAACAATGGTCGAGCAAAGGAACTTCCCATATAAAATAGAACGCCTCTGGAGCGACGTTCCCGGATCCTAACCGGATCTCTGCTACACAAGGCCGGGTTACCCCTAGCTGGGTAACAACTGACACGAATATGTCATCCTCCGGTCGTTTGCGACCTTTATCCGAGGATCCCCGATTCCAACAACCACAAGTAATAAATTTGCAGCAACCACAAAGTAAGTATCTGGGCTCCATACCATGATACCACTCATAATCCAGAAGGAAATGACATACACTAAAGGGGCGCTACCCCCTAATAACCTTGCTGCCACGATTCCTGTTTCGACCATACCGGGGTGTGAGGTCCGACGAAGTCTCGTCCACAAAGCTACGATTTGTCACAAAGCCATGCTTCGGGTCAAACAAATGATCAAAGTAATGATCACAAAGATAAATGATCAAAAAAATGATCATATCACAAATGATCAAACAACGATCATTTCACAGCAACACTCAGCATGTCACGTTACCAAATTGGGAGTATATTGCTGATAAATTTCAACTACATAACCTCTGAGCTCGTACGTCTCAGAAAAGGGTGTTAAGCTAAGAGAATAAATTCTCCGCCACCAACAGATATGTATTTGAAAGAAATCAGCTTTATATCTCAATCTATAACGTCAGACATACGATCCATACAAGTCTGTCCCGGGATCGAACAGAACCGAAGGCACTTCTCACGAAGCCCTTGCAAATCCGGATAATTTTCTAATCACGTCCGGACTTCCCGTCACTAAGGGTGATAAAACCTCTATATCGGAGATCAGCCGATGTAGAGTAACTCGACGGTAATCCTTCCATTTTCAAAAATATCCGGTCTTCGACACCGGTCATCAAATGCAATCCATAACGACGTATCACATATTCGGAATGGGTTATACGACCCCAAGGTCCTTTCCCGGCTAACCCGAATAGTGAGCGCTTATTCAAAAATAAGTGTGGCATTCAAATTCATCCAATTCACAACAAATACCCATTCAAGGTAATTATTGATAGTCGGTTATTTAACTATCAATAAAGATGCGCAACATCATCAGATTCCAAATAATTTTCCCAAATTATTTTATTTTCCAAAATATCTTTACTAGATATAAAATTTCCACACTTCAAAAAATAAATCAATATTTATTTTTAAACAGATTCCCTTTCCTTTATAAATTCCATAGTGAATTTATATTTTCAAATATCTACTGATATACGATTTTCAAATTGATTTCAATATTCACTTTCGATTTATCTTTATGAAGATAAAATCTCAAAACGTTTCATTTCATTTTGGAAAAACATTTCCATACTTATTTAATAATAAGTAATTCACAAATCTATTTATTTTCAACATTTGAAAATATTCGATATACTTAAATCAAAATTAAGTATATATTTCATTCTTTAAGGAAATCATTTACTATAACAACATCTATTTGAGTCAAAACGAATGTTACGTAAAACATCGTTACGACGCCCCAAAATCACTAGTATAGGGATTCGAAATTAAGATAGATATATAAATCCCAATACTATATAAAAACATTTCCTTTCGAAAATCATTTACTATAACAACAGTGTTATAGTCCACCATTTCCTTATTTCTCGAAAACGTCTATTTCAACAATGAATGTTGAAATCTATGGTTTCGATTCATAATACATTTTAAAACATCTTTAAAACATTTTCATTCTATTCCAATATCACTTTCCCAAAACAGATCCATTTTACTTAATAATATATTCACTGTCCAAAATCGTGAATAAACTTCACTAACCAAATTTTACTATTTTCTACACATTTTATTTCAAGAATTATCCACTATCCAAAATCGTGGATAAAATTCCCAACCAACTCTTATTATTTACAACATTTAACTTAAAGGATAATTCGCTGTCCAAAATCACGAATATATCTCCTTTAATAACTTCTACGTTTAAATTACCAAATTCAATTGGTTTCGGATTTATAAAACAACGTTTATAAATTCACCTTTATATTTCATAACAACTTTGATCTATAAATCTCCTTTATTAACAAATTCAATTTATAACTCAATATATATACGCAAGTCCATATTATAAGTTAATAACTTATAATTCATTTATTTTAAAAGAAATCGTTCTTTTAAACTTCACAAAATTTAAAACTTTCAAATTTCATTAACTTATGAAATCCCATTTATACTTCATTTTAACACTTATAAAAACTTGTCTTATAATCCCAATATTTTAAATTATTAAATATCCATTTTTGTACATCTTTTATATACATCGTTTTTAATAATTCAAAAATCCCAATCCAAACCATTTTATAAATTACTTAACCATTTATTTCAAAAAAATTACCTTTCGGTTATATTTCACAAAAATCATAATTTTTATAACCTTAAAATTGGATCCGATGATGCCACAGCACCAAATAATCAAACACGACATCCAAACATCATATATCAATATGACAACAGAATATATAACATAAATCAATACAGTTGAGGAATCCAGTTGGATCCCTCCAACCTGTTTCCCTGCATCCACAGATGTTAGCACAATACCAATTCCACTTCGAGGTGGAATATCGCGGTATATGGGGTTTATAAATATATCATCCGCTAACTAACGGCGCAATAGGGTCTCATCCGCAATACAATGCGGGAAATCAATCAATCCAATATATACATATGCCAATATGTATATATTGCTATATATATAGATATATCCTACTATATCTAATATCACATCCAAACAGTAAATCAATCAAATCAATAACTGTAAAATCAAATTTTCCTTCGAGTGAGAAAATCTCACCTTTGTGTTTTACTTTGCAATCCATTTCTTTTTCGGCTCGATTTCCTTGATTTATACCTCGTATAAATTTTTATACACATTTATTAATATTCGAAATTATCGAACAATCAATTTCTTTTAAATGGATTATATTAAATTAAAACTGTTAATTCTGAACTACCCTAATAATTAAATTCCTTTAAAAATTCATTTTTAACATAACTTAATAAATCAAAATTTATGCATGCGGATATATATATATATATTTATTAAATAAAAACAAGATCATTTTACACCTTACTGCTTCAAATTTTCAAACAAACTTCCATGATAAATATATATACATTTTTCTTTTGGAATTATATATATATATATATATATAGTCTTATAAAATAAATTACAGATTTCAAAATCTATTCCCACACAAATTCTAAAACATTTAAAATTCCTTACTGTATATTTCTTGAATGTACAGTTTACTTTAAAATTAGAAAATACCTTACTGAAAAATGCCTTTCTCTGTTTTTATTTTATCTAACTTATATATACAGATAGACATACATAGAATTCAACAAAAATATGTTTAATACCATATTGCAAATTCATATATATCTAAATTCAAAGAATCAGAAAACAAATTCGATTCTCACCGCAAACTCGAGAACTACAGCACCAATTCTCGCCGCCACTGACTACTCGAGCACAAACCTCCAGCACCCAAAACCCACTGGCCGACTGCTTCCCCTGAGCGTGCCCGCGTACGCGAATGCTAGCCTTCGACTATTTCGCCCCTGGCCTTGCAACAGTCGCCGCCATTCTCCATGTTATATCGAGACGATTTTCAAAGTTGCCCCAAATCAACTTGTCGACATCGATGCCGAGTTGAATCGAACTCGTACGCCAATTGATTTGGAAATGAAGAGCTTCGGCTAAATCGAAGAGGAACACGACATTTGCGGTTTGCCATTTTCGATTGGAAACGAGGGGAGAAACCGCGATTTGATTCGTTAAGAACAGAGAATGAGGAAAGGGGATTTAGGGCTCGCGAGTTTGAATTTATTAATTCGAACGGGAAGGAGCCATTTATTCCTTTTTGTTTTGATTTGAATGAGATGCTCGACTGTTATAAATTTTGAACGAAATAGTTTTCTTTTGAACGAGATGGGTATACTTTAAAAAGAAAGAACAGAGGGAACAGAATTACGTGATTTTGTAGAAAAAGAGTCGTGTTTGCACGATTTCTTTACGTGATTCTCTGCGTGATTAAAGGAGACAACGTGCTGATATTGACTAGTTATAAATTTAAATTTAAATTGAATTAAATTTAAATTTCAATGCGTTTATTCACCGTGTGCTCACATAAGAACTCTGAAAAATACGAAATTTGAAATCCGGTAATAATTCAATATTACGGACCCAATGGAACTGGTTTCGTCGAATTCCGAGACTGTGCCTCGGACGGCTATTTTTAAATATCGATTCAAACGTTATGATTTTCAAAACTGAACAAAACAGTTTTAAATTAAATTCTGAAGCTTCTATTATTTTCAGCATTATCAATACGAATTTTTTTCAAGCCTTTGAAATATTTTTAATCAGCTTAAAATTGAAGATTCAAATTTTTTTTATTCGACTATCAATAGATTAAATTTTATAATTTAATCGCCAATTTATTCTGATAATTAGAAATTCAAGTCAAACCATCATTCAAATATTTAAAATAAATTAAATATTTTCAATTTAAATTGTTCAAAATTCTGGGTCGTTACAATATTCCCCCCTTAAAAGAATTTCGTCCCGAAATTACAAGTTAGGAAAAATGGTCCTTAACTCGTCTACTATTTTTCACAGTCCTATAGTTTTATCAAATTTTCAAAACAAATCTTTCTACTAAAGATTCGTTATCATTTCAACTAGTTTTCCAACTTCAATTATAAGTTTCAAACAACATTGTTTACTTTAAAATTCAAATTCAAATTTAAATTCAAATTTAAACTTTCAAAATTTTCTCAAAATTTTCTAACACTCGAAATTTTCGAAAAATTTCGCCAGCGTCTCCTTTGCGCGGCTAACACGGTACGACTACAAAACGTCCCTACGGACTCTCAGATTTCAAAAATAAAAGAAAAAGCCAAGCGGCTAGACAAGAAAATCATCAAATTTCATATTGAAATTCAAATACTTACCTTTTTGTCGAGCAATTCAAATTTATCTTTGAAATCAAAATTCCAATTCCATTATACACCTGTATATCCTACTAGCCATAATATCTAGTTACAACATTCAAACCATTTTGCCAATTCCATTACACAATTTTTAATATATGCTTCTTATACATTTTTAGTTTACTATTGAAGTTATATCCATTATCATTCAATTTTACATTTCAAATTTCATTTGAATTCAATTCACAATTTCAACTCTATTTGGATTCAGTTTATCTCCTGAATATTGAATTTATCAATTATCTTTAGTTCACTTCGAACTAATCTTAAAACTTCAATTTATTTCACACAATTCAAATTTGTTTTCAACATTCAGTTTCAATTCCAGTTTTATTCTTTTGTTCATTTCCAAAATTTATTTTCAATTCACTATTTTGGTTTATAACCACTTATATTAAACTGGATTTCAAATCCCATATAAATTCAATCAATCTTTCATTTATAATTATTGAATTAAATTCGTTTCAAACCTTATTCATTTGGTCAATATTCAATTAGCTTCACTTACTAATTTTCAGTTTAATACTTCACTTTGTTTTCCACAAATCAAATTCAATTCCTGTTCTATTCACTTACAAATTCAAAATGAATTTTAACATTTAATTTCATTTTCTTGCACTTGCAATTGCAAATTTATTTATTCATTCACAAATTCACTCATTTTCAATTTGAATCTCATTTCAAACAGATTTCAAATATTTTATAAGTTATCAACTTATTTACATTTCAATTTATCAAATCATTTATACATTCATATTTACAATTTCATTTCATTCATGAATTTTAATTTCAATTATCTTCTTGGAATTCTATTTTCATTTATAAATCACATTACAATTTATATTCACAATTTTATTCATGTATGAATTCATTTCCTTATCTTTCAATTCACATTTATAAATTTCATTCGTCAAATGAATTTATCTTCAAATCTTTGGTTATTATTTTAATTTCTCATTCAATTTCATATAACAATGATAATATTTCAATATTATTACTTCCTAACAACCAAACATCCATATACTATAATAATTCATAGAAAATTATTTCTTTTCTATACAAAAATAGTTTTAGGTAAAATTATCTCATTTATCTGTTTTAAAATCAATACTGTGTCGGTTTATCTTGTTTAGAGTTTAGAAATCCATATCGATTATAGTTAGCTAGACTGTTCCGACCAGAATCTATAAACAATCAACCGATAAGTCAACACAATACAAAACAATTTCATATTCACTAACAAATACGCACTCGTATCTATTATTACACTCAACTCATTCTAGAGTACTACTGACTCTATCTCTAATGAGTAACACCCAACAGAGCAGGGTTGTCGCTTAACCATATGCTCTGATACCACGTTGTAAGGACCCGATTCTTCGACTTTCGAAAATCGACATCGATACGTCCACTGTATCAACTGCCGAGCAAACGAATGCCGGAAAACCGAATACTTAGGGTTTAAAAGAAGAGGTAGAAGAAAAGATAGAAGAAAAAGAAAGAAGAACAACAGAGCAACATCAGAAACAGAAACAATATCAGAATCTCACATTCGCAGCGGAACAATATATAATAGATAATCACTAGTCTTTTAAAACAAAGAACTATATCAGTTTATACATACATCAATCAGAGTCAATATACAACTCGATACAACAATGGACAGTTATATAAACTTGTCCTCATACAGAATACACAGTGGAATAATACAAAGTATAGGTGATACGTTTCGCCATCCAGCTTGCTTCCAAAGCTCCAGAATATCCAGAATATCCTGATAACATAACTCTAGGCTGCCCGTGTGGAAAATAATGGGCACCCAGAGTTTAGAAGGGAAACAATAAACTCCGAGTCAGTCATGGTGACTGGTGTGAGATCGTAAAACAGTTATTTTTCACAAAGAAAATAAAATTTATTCGCAATGCTTTTGGAAAATGAAACTACCATAAGACCTCCCGCCACACACACAATGCAAACGCAGAATTGGAGGAGATTTCTTCTTATGATAGTCAAAGATGCTTACTACGAAAAAATCAAATCCTTTTTGATATTATTATTTGTGCATAGTGTAGAAAACATTTCGAAAGTAGAATATAAATCTTAGCCAACATACGACCAGTATCGTATGCCTACTATAGCTACCATCTAAACAGTGGTGACCACCGTACGTAAATGGCAGGTTCTACAACTAATACCGTACAAGGTGCGTATTGGGGTTTGGATTTCCAACAATGGTCGGGCAAAGGAACTTCCCATATAAAATAGAACGCCTCTGGAGCGACGTTCCCGGATCCTAACCGGATCTCTGCTACACAAGGCCGGGTTACCCCTAGCTGGGTAACAACTGACACGAATATGTCATCCCCCGGTCGTTTGCGACCTTTATCCGAGGATCCCCTATTCCAACAACCACAAGTAATAAATTTGCAGCAACCACAAAGTAAGTATCTGGGCTCCATACCATGATACCACTCATAATCCAAAAGGAAATGACATACACTAAAGGGGCGCTACCCCCTAATAACCTTGCTGCCACGATTCCTGTTTCGACCATACCGGGGTGTGAGGTCCGACGAAGTCTCGTCCACAAAGCTACGCTTTGTCACAAAGCCATGCTTCGGGTCAAACAAATGATCAAAGTAATGATCACAAAGATAAATGATCAAAAAAATGATCATATCACAAATGATCAAACAACGATCATTTCACAGCAACACTCAGCATGTCACGTTACCAAATTGGGAGTATATTGCTGATAAATTTCAACTACATAACCTCTGAGCTCGTACGTCTCAGAAAAGGGTGTTAAGCTAAGAGAATAAATTCTCCGCCACCAATAGATATGTATTTGAAAGAAATCAGCTTTATATCTCAATCTGTAACGTCAGACATAGGATCCATACAAGTCTGTCCCGGGATCGAACAAAACCGAAGGCACTTCTCACGAAGCCCTTGCAAATCCGGATAATTTTCTAATCACGTCCGGACTTCCCATCACTAAGGGTGATAAAACCTCTATATCGGAGATCAGCCGATGTAGAGTAACTCGACGGTAATCCTTCCATTTTCAAAAATATCCGGTCTTCGACACCGGTCATCAAATGCAATCCATAACGACGTATCACATATTCGGAATGGGTTATACGACCCCAAGGTCCTTTCCCGGCTAACCCGAATAGTGAGCGCTTATTCAAAAATAAGTGTGGCATTCAAATTCATCCAATTCACAACAAATACCCATTCAAGGTAATTATTGATAGTCGGTTATTTAACTATCAATAAAGATGCGCAACATCATCAGATTCCAAATAATTTTCCTAAATTATTTTATTTTCCAAAATATCTTTACTAGATATAAAATTTCCACACTTCAAAAAATAAATCAATATTTATTTTTAAATAGATTCCCTTTCCTTTATAAATTCCATAGTGAATTTATATTTTCAAATATCTACTGATATACGATTTTCAAATTGATTTCAATATTCACTTTCGATTTATCTTTATGAAGATAAAATCTCAAAACGTTTCATTTCATTTTGGAAAAACATTTCCATACTTATTTAATAATAAGTAATTCACAAATCTATTTATTTTCAACATTTGAAAATATTCGATATACTTAAATCAAAATTAAGTATATATTTCATTCTTTAAGGAAATCATTTACTATAACAACATCTATTTGAGTCAAAACGAATGTTACGTAAAACATCATTACGACGCCCCAAAATCACTAGTATAGGGATTCGAAATTAAGATAGATATATAAATCCCAATACTATATAAAAACATTTCCTTTCGAAAATCATTTACTATAACAACAGTGTTATTGTCCACCATTTCCTTATTTCTCGGAAACGTCTATTTCAACAATGAATGTTGAAATCTATGGTTTCGATTCATAATACATTTTAAAACATCTTTAAAACGTTTTCATTCTATTCCAATATCACTTTCCCAAAACAGATCCATTTTACTTAATAATATATTCACTGTCCAAAATCGTGAATAAACTTCACTAACCAAATTTTACTATTTTCTACACATTTTATTTCAAGAATTATCCACTATCCAAAATCATGGATAAAATTCCCAACCAACTCTTATTATTTACAACATTTAACTTAAAGGATAATTCGCTGTCCAAAATCACGAATATATCTCCTTTAATAACTTCTACGTTTAAATTACCAAATTCAATTGGTTTCGGATTTTTAAAACAACGTTTATAAATTCACCTTTATATTTCATAACAACTTTGATCTATAAATCTTCTTTATTAACAAATTCAATTTATAACTCAATATATATACGCAAGTCCATATTATAAGTTAATAACTTATAATTCATTTATTTTAAAAGAAATCGTTCTTTTAAACTTCACAAAATTTAAAACTTTCAGATTTCATTAACTTATGAAATCCCATTTATACTTCATTTTAACACTTATAAAAACTTGTCTTATAATCCCAATATTTTAAATTTATAAATATCCATTTTTGTACATCTTTTATATACATCGTTTTTAATAATTCAAAAATCCCAATCCAAACCATTTTATAAATTACTTAACCATTTATTTCAAAAAAATTACCTTTCGGTTATATTTCACAAAAATCATAATTTTTATAACCTTAAAATTGGATCCGATGATGCCACAGCACCAAATAATCAAACACGACATCCAAACATCATATATCAATATGACAACAGAATATATAACATAAATCAATACAGTTGAGGAATCCAGTTGGATCCCTCCAACCTGTTTCCCTGCATCCATAGATGTTAGCACAATACCAATTCCACTTCGAGGTGGAATATCGCGGTATATGGGGTTTATAAATATATCATCCGCTTACTAACGGCGCAATAGGGTCTCATCCGCAATACAATGCGGGAAATCAATCAATCCAATATATACATATGCCAATATGTATATATTGCTATATATATAGATATATCCTACTATATCTAATATCACATCCAAACAGTAAATCAATCAAATCAATAACTGTAAAATCAAATTTTCCTTCGAGTGAGAAAATCTCACCTTTGTGTTTTACTTTGCAATCCATTTCTTTTTCGGCTCGATTTCCTTGATTTATACCTCGTATAAATTTTTATACACATTTATTAATATTCGAAATTATCGAACAATCAATTTCTTTTAAATGGATTATATTAAATTAACATTGTTAATTCTGAACTACCCTAATAATTAAATTCCTTTAAAAATTCATTTTTAACATAACTTAATAAATCAAAATTTATGCATGCGGATATATATATATATATATATATATTTATTAAATAAAAACAAGATCATTTTACACCTTACTACTTCAAATTTTCAAACAAACTTCCATGATAAATATATATACATTTTTCTTTTGGAATTATATATATATATATATATATAGTCTTATAAAATAAATTACAGATTTCAAAATCTATTCCCACACAAATTCTAAAACATTTAAAATTCCTTACTGTATATTTCTTGAATGTACAGTTTACTTTAAAATTAGAAAATACCTTACTGAAAAATGCCTTTCTCTTTTTTTATTTTATCTAACTTATATATACAGATAGACATACATAGAATTCAACAAAAATATGTTTAATACCATATTGCAAATTCATATATATCTAAATTCAAAGAATCAGAAAACAAATTCGATTCTCACCGCAAACTCGAGAACTACAGCACCAATTCTCGCCGCCACTGACTACTCGAGCACAAACCTCCAGCACCCAAAACCCACTCGCCGACTGCTTCCCCTGAGCGTGCCCGTGTACGCGAATGCTAGCCTTCGACTATTTCGCCCCTGGCCTTGCAACAGTCGCCGCCATTCTCCATGTTATATCGAGACGATTTTCAAAGTTGCCCCAAATCAACTTGTCGACATCGATGCCGAGTTGAATCGAACTCGTACGCCAATTGATTTGGAAATGAAGAGCTTCGGCTAAATCGAAGAGGAACACGACATTTGCGGTTTGCCATTTTCGATTGGAAACGAGGGGAGAAACCGCGATTTGATTCGTTAAGAACAGAGAATGAGGAAAGGGGATTTAGGGCTCGCGAGTTTGAATTTATTAATTCGAACGGGAAGGAGCCATTTATTCCTTTTTGTTTTGATTTGAATGAGATGCTCGACTGTTATAAATTTTGAACGAAATAGTTTTCTTTTGAACGAGATGGGTATACTTTAAAAAGAAAGAACAGAGGGAACAGAATTACGTGATTTTGTAGAAAAAGAGTCGTGTTTGCACGATTTCTTTACGTGATTCTCTGCGTGATTAAAGGAGACAACGTGCTGATATTGACTAGTTATAAATTTAAATTTAAATTGAATTAAATTTAAATTTCAATGCGTTTATTCACCGTGTGCTCACATAACAACTCCGAAAAATACGAAATTTGAAATCCGTTAATAATTCAATATTACGGACCCAATGGAACTGGTTTCGTCGAATTCCGAGACTGTGCCTCGGACGGCTATTTTTAAATATCGATTCAAACGTTATGATTTTCAAAACTGAACAAAACAGTTTTAAATTAAATTCTGAAGCTTCTATTATTTTCAGCATTATCAATACGAATTTTTTTCAAGCCTTTGAAATATTTTTAATCAGCTTAAAATTGAAGATTCAAATTTTTTTTATTCGACTATCAATAGATTAAATTTTATAATTTAATCGCCAATTTATTCTGATAATTAGAAATTCAAGTCAAACCATCATTCAAATATTTAAAATAAATTAAATATTTTCAATTTAAATTGTTCAAAATTCTAGGTCGTTACAATATTCCCCCCTTAAAAGAATTTCGTCCCGAAATTACAAGTTAGGAAAAATGGTCCTTAACTCGTCTACTATTTTTCACAGTCCTATAGTTTTATCAAATTTTCAAAACAAATCTTTCTACTAAAGATTCGTTATCATTTCAACAAGTTTTCCAACTTCAATTATAAGTTTCAAACAACATTGTTTACTTTAAAATTCAAATTTAAATTTAAATTCAAATTTAAACTTTCAAAATTTTCTCAAAATTTTCTAACACTCGAAATTTTCGAAAAATTTCGCCAGCGTCTCCTTTGCGCGGCTAACACGGTACGACTACAAAACGTCCCTACGGACTCTCAGATTTCAAAAATAAAAGAAAAAGCTAAGCGGCTAGACAAGAAAATCATCAAATTTCATATTGAAATTCAAATACTTACCTTTTTGTCGAGCAATTCAAATTTATCTTTGAAATCAAAATTCCAATTCCATTATACACCTGTATATCCTACTAGCCATAATATCTAGTTACAACATTCAAACCATTTTGCCAATTCCATTACACAATTTTTAATATATGCTTCTTATACATTTTTAGTTTACTATTGAAGTTATATCCATTATCATTCAATTTTACATTTCAAATTTCATTTGAATTCAATTCACAATTTCAACTCTATTTGGATTCAGTTTATCTCCTGAATATTGAATTTATCAATTATCTTTAGTTCACTTCGAACTAATCTTTTTTTTTTTGAGCAGAACGGATGTGTAGCGTGGAACTACACAGCCGATTAATAATAGATAGTAGATATAAATATTACGATCAACATGCTTGATCGTTAGCCAAAAAAATAGTGTCAAATTACAACAGCAGAAGCATTAAAAAAGAGTGTCCGAAAATGAAACTACCGTACAATATATACAACTAGAGAAGTCAGATAAAAGTGATAAAAGTGATAATGTAGTGATACTGTCTTAGCTAGCAGTCATGCCCAAAAGGATGGTATCCAACCGGTGCGGCGGAAGATGTGCTGCCCACCGACTCATCTGGTGTAGAGTCCACAGGCGGAAGACGGAGCCTGAAAGGGGCAGAGAAGCTAGAGCCTGTCCAAAAAGCGAAGGTGTTAATAATCCTGTTACATAAAAGCAATGTCGAACTAGCGGGTTTGTTAAAGACACGGGCATTTCTTTCTTTCCAAATGACCCAACAGAAAATTGCAAGTAGAGAATCCTGAAGTGAATCTGGGGCGTTGTACTGCCAATGATCAAAGAAGCTAGAAATATAGGGTATGAAACCAAGAATGTGCGCACAAGTAGAGACCCAAACGAAATGAGCAAAGTCACAGTCTACGAATAGATGGTTAATGGTTTCAACTTCCGAACAATAAAGAGCACAGACCTGATCCGAAATGATATTGAGACGAGAGAGACGGTCCTTGGTGTTAATGCGACCGTGAATCAGACACCATTGGAAGAAGAGGATTCGCGGGGGGAGGTGGCATTTCCAAATGCGGGCAAAGGAGAAAAGTCTGCCAGGGTGGTTCAGGAAGGTATAGCATTGGGATACAGAGAAGCCTTTGGAAGGGGATAGAGGCCAGGAGAAAAGGTCAGGGGTGGAAGCAGGCAGGTTAATGGACAGAAGCAGGTTGCAGACGGCGTGGAATTCACGAAGCAAGCCATCACCAAAAAGGGAAGCAGGACAAAATGAGAGGGGGCCTAAGGAAACTGCGTCGGCTACTGTGAGGTACTGTAATGGTGCGGAGGCGAAGAGAGTAGGGAAGCGGCGGTAGAGCGGAGGGTGATGAGACCATGAGTCTTGCCAGAAGAGGCAATTCGAACCGTTGCCTAAAACAACTTGAAAGAGCGGTCTGACCCGAGCTATGGAAGAGAGTACGCCAGACCAGAAAGGGGATGGCTTAGAGAGGGGGGCGAGGTGAAGGACACGGAACGGGTTGTTAAGATAGTGAACAGAAAGGATCCAATCTTTCCAAATGAAATAGCCCGGTGATAAAAGGCGCCATAACCATTTGGCCAAAAGAGCAAGGTTGAAGGTCTTCAATTTATTTCACACAATTCAAATTTGTTTTCAACATTCAGTTTCAATTCCAGTTTTATTCTTTTGTTCATTTCCAAAATTTATTTTCAATTCACTATTTTGGTTTATAACCACTTATATTAAACTGGATTTCAAATCCCATATAAATTCAATCAATCTTTCATTTATAATTATTGAATTAAATTCGTTTCAAACCTTATTCATTTCGTCAATATTCAATTAGCTTCACTTACTAATTTTCAGTTTAATACTTCACTTTGTTTTCCACAAATCAAATTCAATTCCTGTTCTATTCACTTACAAATTCAAAATGAATTTTAACATTTAATTTCATTTTCTTGCACTTGCAATTGCAAATTTATTTATTCATTCACAAATTCACTCATTTTCAATTTGAATCTCATTTCAAACAGATTTCAAATATTTTATAAGTTATCAACTTATTTACATTTCGATTTATCAAATCATTTATACATTCATATTTACAATTTCATTTCATTCATGAATTTTAATTTCAATTATCTTCTTGGAATTCTATTTTCATTTATAAATCACATTACAATTTATATTCACAATTTTATTCATGTATGAATTCATTTCCTTATCTTTCAATTCACATTTATAAATTTCATTCGTCAAATGAATTTATCTTCAAATCTTTGGTTATTATTTTAATTTCTCATTCAATTTCATATAACAATGATAATATTTCAATATTATTACTTCCTAACAACCAAACATCCATATACTATAATAATTCATAGAAAATTATTTCTTTTCTATACAAAAATAGTTTTAGGTAAAATTATCTCATTTATCTATTTTAAAATCAATACTGTGTCGGTTTATCTTGTTTAGAGTTTAGAAATCCATATCGATTATAGTTAGCTAGACTGTTCCGACCAGAATCTATAAACAATCAACCGATAAGTCAACACAATACAAAACAATTTCATATTCACTAACAAATACGCACTCGTATCTATTATTACACTCAACTCATTCTAGAGTACTACTGACTCTATCTCTAATGAGTAACACCCAACAGAGCAGGGTTGTCGCTTAACCATATGCTCTGATACCACGTTGTAAGGACCCGATTCTTCGACTTTCGAAAATCGACATCGATACGTCCACTGTATCAACTGCCGAGCAAACGAATGCCGGAAAACCGAATACTTAGGGTTTAAAAGAAGAGGTAGAAGAAAAGATAGAAGAAAAAGAAAGAAGAACAACAGAGCAACATCAGAAACAGAAACAATATCAGAATCTCACATTCGCAGCGGAACAATATATAATAGATAATCACTAGTCTTTTAAAACAAAGAACTATATCAGTTTATACATACATCAATCAGAGTCAATATACAACTCGATACAACAATGGACAGTTATATAAACTTGTCCTCATACAGAATACACAGTGGAATAATACAAAGTATAGGTGATACGTTTCGCCATCCAGCTTGCTTCCAAAGCTCCAGAATATCCAGAATATCCTGATAACATAACTCTAGGTTGCCCGTGTGGAAAATAATGGGCACCCAGAGTTTAGAAGGGAAACAATAAACTCCGAGTCAGTCATGGTGACTGGTGTGAGATCGTAAAACAGTTATTTTTCACAAAGAAAATAAAATTTATTCGCAATGCTTTTGGAAAATGAAACTACCATAAGACCTCCCGCCACACACACAATGCAAACGCAGAATTGGAGGAGATTTCTTCTTATGATAGTCAAAGATGCTTACTACGAAAAAATCAAATCCTTTTTGATATTATTATTTGTGCATAGTGTAGAAAACATTTCGAAAGTAGAATATAAATCTTAGCCAACATACGACCAGTATCGTATGCCTACTATAGCTACCATCTAAACAGTGGTGACCACCGTACGTAAATGGCAGGTTCTACAACTAATACCGTACAAGGTGCGTATTGGGGTTTGGATTTCCAACAATGGTCGGGCAAAGGAACTTCCCATATAAAATAGAACGCCTCTGGAGCGACGTTCCCGGATCCTAACCGGATCTCTGCTGCACAAGGCCGGGTTACCCCTAGCTAGGTAACAATTGACACGAATATGTCATCCCCCGGTCATTTGCGACCTTTATCCGAGGATCCCCGATTCCAACAACCACAAGTAATAAATTTGCAGCAACCACAAAGTAAGTATCTGGGCTCCATACCATGATACCACTCATAATCCAGAAGGAAATGACATACACTAAAGGGGCGCTACCCCCTAATAACCTTGCTGCCACGATTCCTGTTTCGACCATACCGGGGTGTGAGGTCCGACGAAGTCTCGTCCACAAAGCTACGCTTTGTCACAAAGCCATGCTTCGGGTCAAACAAATGATCAAAGTAATGATCACAAAGATAAATGATCAAAAAAATGATCATATCACAAATCAAGGTTTTAAATCTCCCCGAGATCAGCCGAGATGAAAATCCAAGATATTAGCCAAAATCTGAGATTTGGCAGCTTGGTTAGTTATAAGTCTTTTAAATATCGCCCGAGACAGCCGAGATATTTGCCCGAGATATTGGCCAAAATCCGACATTTGAAACCTTGTCACAAATGATCAAACAACGATCATTTCACAGCAACACTCAGCATGTCACGTTACCAAATTGGGAGTATATTGCTGATAAATTTCAACTACATAACCTCTGAGCTCGTACGTCTCAGAAAAGGGTGTTAAGCTAAGAGAATAAATTCTCCGCCACCAACAGATATGTATTTGAAAGAAATCAGCTTTATATCTCAATCTGAAACGTCAGACATAGGATCCATACAAGTCTGTCCCGGGATCGAACAAAACCGAAGGCACTTCTCACGAAGCCCTTGCAAATCCGGATAATTTTCTAATCACGTCCGGACTTCCCATCACTAAGGGTGATAAAACCTCTATATCGGAGATCAGCCGATGTAGAGTAACTCGACGGTAATCCTTCCATTTTCAAAAATATCCGGTCTTCGACACCGGTCATCAAATGCAATCCATAACGACGTATCACATATTCGGAATGGGTTATACGACCCCAAGGTCCTTTCCCGGCTAACCCGAATAGTGAGCGCTTATTCAAAAATAAGTGTGGCATTCAAATTCATCCAATTCACAACAAATACCCATTCAAGGTAATTATTGATAGTCGGTTATTTAACTATCAATAAAGATGCGCAACATCATCAGATTCCAAATAATTTTCCCAAATTATTTTATTTTCCAAAATATCTTTACTAGATATAAAATTTCCACACTTCAAAAAATAAATCAATATTTATTTTTAAACAGATTCCCTTTCCTTTATAAATTCCATAGTGAATTTATATTTTCAAATATCTACTGATATACGATTTTCAAATTGATTTCAATATTCACTTTCGATTTATCTTTATGAAGATAAAATCTCAAAACGTTTCATTTCATTTTGGAAAAACATTTCCATACTTATTTAATAATAAGTAATTCACAAATCTATTTATTTTCAACATTTGAAAATATTCGATATACTTAAATCAAAATTAAGTATATATTTCATTCTTTAAGGAAATCATTTACTATAACAACATCTATTTGAGTCAAAACGAATGTTATGTAAAACATCGTTACGACGCCCCAAAATCACTAGTATAGGGATTCGAAATTAAGATAGATATATAAATCCCAATACTATATAAAAAATTTCCTTTCGAAAATCATTTACTATAACAACAGTGTTATAGTCCACCATTTCCTTATTTCTCGAAAACGTCTATTTCAACAATGAATGTTGAAATCTATGGTTTCGATTCATAATACATTTTAAAACATCTTTAAAACGTTTTCATTCTATTCCAATATCACTTTCCCAAAACAGATCCATTTTACTTAATAATATATTCACTGTCCAAAATCGTGAATAAACTTCACTAACCAAATTTTACTATTTTCTACACATTTTATTTCAAGAATTATCCACTATCCAAAATCGTGGATAAAATTCCCAACCAACTCTTATTATTTACAACATTTAACTTAAAGGATAATTCGCTGTCCAAAATCACGAATATATCTCCTTTAATAACTTCTACGTTTAAATTACCAAATTCAATTGGTTTCGGATTTATAAACCAACGTTTATAAATTCACCTTTATATTTCATAACAACTTTGATCTATAAATCTCCTTTATTAACAAATTCAATTTATAACTCAATATATATACGCAAGTCCATATTATAAGTTAATAACTTATAATTCATTTATTTTAAAAGAAATCGTTCTTTTAAACTTCACAAAATTTAAAACTTTCAGATTTCATTAACTTATGAAATCCCATTTATACTTCATTTTAACACTTATAAAAACTTGTCTTATAATCCCAATATTTTAAATTTATAAATATCCATTTTCGTACATCTTTTATATACATCGTTTTTAATAATTCAAAAATCCCAATCCAAACCATTTTATAAATTACTTAACCATTTATTTCAAAAAAATTACCTTTCGGTTATATTTCACAAAAATCATAATTTTTATAACCTTAAAATTGGATCCGATGATGCCACAGCACCAAATAATCAAACACGACATCCAAACATCATATATCAATATGACAACAGAATATATAACATAAATCAATACAGTTGAGGAATCCAGTTGGATCCCTCCAACCTGTTTCCCTGCATCCACAGATGTTAGCACAATACCAATTCCACTTCGAGGTGGAATATCGCGGTATATGGGGTTTATAAATATATCATCCGCTTACTAACGGCGCAATAGGGTCTCATCCGCAATACAATGCAGGAAATCAATCAATCCAATATATACATATGCCAATATGTATATATTGCTATATATATAGATATATCCTACTATATCTAATATCACATCCAAACAGTAAATCAATCAAATCAATAACTGTAAAATCAAATTTTCCTTCGAGTGAGAAAATCTCACCTTTGTGTTTTACTTTGCAATCCATTTCTTTTTCGGCTCGATTTCCTTGATTTATACCTCGTATAAATTTTTATACACATTTATTAATATTCGAAATTATCGAACAATCAATTTCTTTTAAATGGATTATATTAAATTAACACTGTTAATTCTGAACTACCCTAATAATTAAATTCCTTTAAAAATTCATTTTTAACATAACTTAATAAATCAAAATTTATGCATGCGGATATATATATATATATATATATATTTATTAAATAAAAACAAGATCATTTTACACCTTACTGCTTCAAATTTTCAAACAAACTTCCATGATAAATATATATACATTTTTCTTTTGGAATTATATATATATATATAGTCTTATAAAATAAATTACAGATTTCAAAATCTATTCCCACACAAATTCTAAAACATTTAAAATTCCTTACTGTATATTTCTTGAATGTACAGTTTACTTTAAAATTAGAAAATACCTTACTGAAAAATGCCTTTCTCTGTTTTTATTTTATCTAACTTATATATACAGATAGACATACATAGAATTCAACAAAAATATGTTTAATACCATATTGCAAATTCATATATATCTAAATTCAAAGAATCAGAAAACAAATTCGATTCTCACCGCAAACTCGAGAACTACAGCACCAATTCTCGCCGCCACTGACTACTCGAGCACAAACCTCCAGCACCCAAAACCCACTCGCCGACCGCTTCCCCTGAGCGTGCCCGCGTACGCGAATGCTAGCCTTCGACTATTTCGCCCCTGGCCTTGCAACAGTCGCCGCCATTCTCCATGTTATATCGAGACGATTTTCAAAGTTGCCCCAAATCAACTTGTCGACATCGATGCCGAGTTGAATCGAACTTGTACGCCAATTGATTTGGAAATGAAGAGCTTCGGCTAAATCGAAGAGGAACACGACATTTGCGGTTTGCCATTTTCGATTGGAAACGAGGGGAGAAACCGCGATTTGATTCGTTAAGAACAGAGAATGAGGAAAGGGGATTTAGGGCTCGCGAGTTTGAATTTATTAATTCGAACGGGAAGGAGCCATTTATTCCTTTTTGTTTTGATTTGAATGAGATGCTCGACTGTTATAAATTTTGAACGAAATAGTTTTCTTTTGAACGAGATGGGTATACTTTAAAAGGAAAGAACAGAGGGAACAGAATTACGTGATTTTGCAGAGAAAGAGTCGTGTTTGCACGATTTCTTTACGTGATTCTCTGCGTGATTAAAGGAGACAACGTGCTGATATTGACTAGTTATAAATTTAAATTTAAATTGAATTCAATTTAAATTTCAATGCGTTTATTCACCGTGTGCTCACATAACAACTCCGAAAAATACGAAATTTGAAATCCGGTAATAATTCAATATTACGGACCCAATGGAGCTGGTTTCGTCGAATTCCGAGACTGTGCCTCGGACGGCTATTTTTAAATATCGATTCAAACGTTATGATTTTCAAAACTGAACAAAACAGTTTTAAATTAAATTCTGAAGCTTCTATTATTTTCAACATTATCAATACGAATTTTTTTCAAGCCTTTGAAATATTTTTAATCAGCTTAAAATTGAAGATTCAAATTTTTTTTATTCGACTATCAATAGATTAAATTTTATAATTTAATCGCCAATTTATTCTGATAATTTGAAATTCAAGTCAAACCATCATTCAAATATTTAAAATAAATTAAATATTTTCAATTTAAATTGTTCAAAATTCTGGGTCGTTACACACAGTACTTCTCCAAACAAGCTAAAAAACAGCCACTCTCAGTCACCATGTAGCCCAGAGAGGAAGGAGAAGATGAAATAGATTGAAGATTAGGGGAAATAAGAAAGAGTTAGTGCTAGTAGATGACCTTAAAAATGTACAAATTAATCCAAAAGACCTCATAAAGGTTCTCAAGATTGGAAAGAATCTCAATGCAGAAGTTCGAATTAAACTAATAGACTTCTTAAAATGACCAGCAATCGTATTTGCTTGGACACATTCGGACATGGTGGGAATAGATCTAGCCATTATCTACCATGCACTCAACATCGATCATGATGCTCATCCGGTTAGACAAAAGCATAGAACTATGGATCAATAAAGGTATAACGCTTTGTGTGAAGGGGTCAAGAAGCTGAAAGCAAACGGATTCATCAGGGAAGTGTACTACCCAAAATGGATCGCTAATCCAGTACTTGTTAAGAAACCCGATAGAAAATGAAGGACCTGCATTGGCTATACCAACCTCAACAAGGCCTACCCTAAAGACAGCTTCCTCTTACCTAGAATTGATCAGTTGGTGGATGCAACTATTAGACATGAACTGCTCTCATTCATGGATGCATATTCAGAATATAGTTAGATAGCTATGTTTGAGTCTGATCAAGAGCATACTAGTTTCCTAACGGACAAAGGCTTATGCTGTACAAAGTGATGTCGTTCGGACTCAAAATTGCTAGCGCGACCTATCAAAGATTAGTTAATATAATGTTCTCGGAGCGGATTAGCAAAAATGTTGAAGTATATGTAGACGACATGTTAGTTAAATCAAAAGCAGCATCAAGCTATGTACAAGATCTGAAGGAGACATTCACAGCCTTAAGGCAGTATAATATGAAGCTGAATCCCCTGAAGTGCACCTTTGCCATCCAATTAGAAAATTTTCTTGGATACATAGTCAATGCACGTGACATAGAAGCAAACCTAAAAAAGATTGAAGCCATAAAGGGAATGGGGATCCCAACGAAGTCGAAAAACCTCATGAGCCTAAACGGAGGGTAGTTGTGCTAAGTGGGTTTATCTCCATAGCAACTGATAAATGCATACCATTTCGATCAGGTAAAGATGGTATGGAATTCTGAGTGGAATGAGGAGTGCAAAGCTACATTCCAAAATCTGAAGGCCCTTCTGGTCAACACTCCCATACTATACAAACTGGTAACACGTGAGGACTTGTATATATATATATATATATATATTTAATTGTAACTGATAAAGCTGTTGGTGCTGCAGTGGTTCGAGAGGATAAAGGAACCCAAAGGCCCATTTACTTCACAAGCAAGTGTTTGTCAGAACTAGAATTAAATTACTCAGTCATTGAAAAGCTAGCCTACAACCTGCTCCTCGCAGCAAGAAATCCACAGCCATATTTCCAAGCACATCCCATCAAAGTCCTCACAGACAAACCACTACGGAAAATGATGCAAAAGCCGGAGACATCTGGCCGCTTGCTGAAATGGACGATGAAACTCATCTAATATGATATTAACTACTGTCCGAGAAAAGCAATGAAAGGTCGGGCATTAGCAGATTTCATCGCGGAATGCATATTGCCTGCCAAGCCCGAACTAGAGGAAGAAGCACCTACGCCGGAGTTCTGGTAACTATTTGTGGATGGAGCTTCAAATGAACATGAGGCGGGAATTGGATATGTACTGATTACCCCAGATAAGCAAAGGCTATATGGAGCGGTACAACTTAGGTTCAAGGCGACCAATAATATGGCAGAATACAAAGCTCTCCTTGCAAGCTTAAGAATGGCTTGGGTAATAAAGGTAACCCATATTAAAATTCACAACGATTCCCAAGTGAATTCCACGTGAAGCGAAGGAGTTAACTTTAGCCAAATACGTGGAACTTTCTAAAAAAATTATTAAAGCAGTTCGAATAGTCTGGTATATAGCAAATTCCACGTGAGGACAACTCTTCTACCGATTCACTAGCTAAACTTGCAGGCACAAAAATGGCAAATGAAATGAAAGCCCTTCTGGTAGGACATCAGGCAGAGCCAAGCATCATAGATGCCAAACAAATGCAGGTCCTAACCCAGGCTCAACGAGCAGTGATCCAAAGGGCTCAAAACTAGAATATAGAGGAAATTCAGGAGCATCCCATGGTCGAGCCCACGCTTTAATAAATAGAACGAAACATTTGGATGACCCTCATTAAGCAGTTCCTATTAAATGGAACCCTACCCCAAAATAGAAATGAAGCCTAAAAAATAAGATATCAGAATCAGTACTACTCCTTCTTTGATGGCATATTATACAAGAGAAGGTATTTTACCCCTTATCTTAGGTGTGTTTCCAAAGAAGAAGGAATATGAGTAACGAGAGAAGTACATGAAGGGTAGTGCAAGGATCATTCCGGGTGAACCAAGGAACAGAGGCACGGTTACTATTGGCCCACAACACTTCAGGATGCGAGAGAATTTATGAGAAGATGCGGCAAATGTCAAAGATTTGCAAGTATCCACAGACAGTCATCCCATGAGCTCATCCTCTTTGCAAGCCTATGACCATTTGACATATGGAGCATAGATCTGTCCGCTTCCTATGTCGAAGAGGGAGTGAAGCACATTATTGTGGCAATAGACTACTTCACCAAATGGATAGAGGCAGAACCTTTAGCTATGATCACCGTGAAGAAGATAGTTACTTTTATGGTAAGAAGCATAATCACTAGGTTCAGGATCCCCCATAAAATAATTACTAATAATGGGATCTGGTTTGGAAGTAAAGAATTTACAAAGCTCTATGAAAGGAACAACATAGTTAAAAGTTTCTCCTCCGTCGTGCACTCATAAGCAAATGGACAAGTCAAAGAATAAAACAAAACTATTAAGAAGTTACTTAAGAAAAGGATGCAGAAGTCAAAAAGGAAATGGGTGGAGTAATTTTTTTGGTATAGTAGGCCTATAAGACCTCAACTAGATCCCCAATCGGTCATACCCCATTTTCCTTAACCTATGGATACGAAGCTATACTTCCCATCAAATTAGAGGTCCTATCACATAGAAGAATATCATATAGAACCAAGAAGAACATGAAGCTAAAGGAAGATGCCCTCGATCTCAATCAAGAGAAAAGAGACTAGGCGGTAGTCATATCCGCTGCATACCGACAAAGGATGGCAAAAAGTTACAATGCTAGGCTTAGGGAGAGGAACTTCTGCAAAGGAGATTTGGTACTGCAAAGAGCAATGGTCAACACAAAAGACCTAGTAGACGGAGCTCTAAGCCCAAATTGGGAAGGACCACTGCTTCTAGCAGAAGTTTTACCTAATGGGGTATACCGACTATCAAAACCTGATAGGAACCTAGTTCTAAGAACATGAAACTCGGAGAACCTCAGGCCTTATTTTGTATGATTTATGTTTCTTATGTAACAAATATTGTAATTATTATAAAAGTAGTAATACAACGAACTAGATGTAGGATATTGGACGGCCCGAACTAGTATAAAATTCTCTCTATGTTAATTTATCTAACATAGTTAACAACAAACTAGACCTAGGGATATTGGATGGCCTGAACCAGTATAAAAATCTATCTGTGTTGATTTATCTAACATAGTTAACACTTACACTAGATGTAAGGATATTAGATGACCTGAACCAGTACAAAAAAACCAAGCGCATGAATTAAGAAGGTCATAAACACATGACCTGACTTCACAGTCAAAAGACAGTCCGCCCCCAAAATAGCAGGACGGACTGCACCAAGCGCATGAACAGGAAACTGCCCCTAAACAGTTATATAGGTTATACCAAGCATGAAGCAAAACATGCATGTTAGAACTACTTAGAAGCTCATTTCAAGAGCTGTGAATTGTACAAGGAGCCAAGCAAAAATGGTAAGAATAAACGATACAAGGAATGTAAAACAACCTACAAATCAGGTAAACTTCCAATAACAACATAAAGCTTGCTAGGTAAATACAAAAGGCCAGAAGTCTATTAATATTTCCTAAAGTCAACTAATATCAACACGAATCTTTACATCTACATACATATCATAAAGTTATTATCACAAATAATGACATCAAAAGTTAAGCTAAAAAACTTTGACACTTAAAGAAACAAACTGCATAGCGACCCCAAAGCTGCCCTTAAAGGAACCGTCAGTGAGGTTCACGGTCACCCAACAAAGAACGTTGACTAGAACTGCTCGTTACTTGAGAAATAGGAATTGTGCCCTTTTTATAGTAATCCCTTAGTTCATAGAATTTGTCTTCTAAAACATTTCAAGTCTTGTTCCAACTTTTTCTACTGGTAAACTACACGAGGATTTGCCCTCAGAGGTGGCGCAGAAGCAACACCAGGCTTCGACATGATGTCGGGAGCTAAGGACGCAATCGGATCATCTTCCACACTGGTTTGCTTTCCGATTTGAAGAGACAATTCTTCAACTTTGTCATTCAATACCTTGATCTTATTTTTGAATGAAGCCTTGCGTACATTTTTAGTATTTTTTTTAATAATCCTTTAATTTCGCGACCCGAGACAGAGCGGACTTGAGCTTTCCTTTCAAGTTAAGAATATCTGGGCCTCGATTAGAAGGGAAGGACTGAAAAATAAGCAAGCCTAAATAAACAAAATTAAAGGAAAGCACAGTCAAGCAGGATACTCACAAGGGACCAACTCCCTTTCAAAAAAAATTCTATAATTCACATAACACCTTTATGAGTGCTTAAGCAACATCAAAAAGAGGGTACTCTACAACATAAATTCACAAGAATATCCCAAGCTGTAAAATAACGAGACCGCGTTAACTACAAAAACACCTAAGGTATGATGGCCAGGGGTGGAATAGTTCCAATGCAGATTGTCTTTCTTGGATTGTAACTGGTGCTTGCTCAATGATCATCGATCTTCAGCAGTTGCTTCAAAATCTGCTGTATTAACAAGGAAGATTAGATCATGCAAGGGGAAGATATAACCAAAAATGTCCATAGCACGTTGCAAGGCAGTCTGCACCATCTTGCTTCTAACCTTCTCCTGCCTAAGTTTCTTTATGATGATGGAAAAAAGTTCTAACTAAGCACATTTGCGGGTGCCGTTATCGCCCTGGGGGCAGCCTGAGCTTTATGCAAAGAATCTTCAAGCTCGTAGATCTTAAATGCAACTTCCTTTCTCATATTTTCTAAAGCATCAATCAGTTCAACCCTAGTTTTCATAATATTTTTGGAGAAACCACCAAAATATTTAAGGGCGTATGTCATCTACCCTTTCCTCCATGAGTGAAGAAGTGCTTTTGGCCCTATTTGTGTCATTTGCCACTTGTAGTGAGCTTCCATCTCTCTAAGGTTTCCCTGAAGTGAAGTTCCACTTTCTTTCTTTATTTATTTGCCAAGATAGGTTCCATAACTATGGAGAGAGCAGGGGTGACATCTAAACTAGACCCCTTTCCCACTTTTCCTACTTCAACACCATTCTCTTTAATTTGGCAGACAATTTAAGCAGACCTATCCTCTATAGTTTTATTCAGCTTCGCTATCTTTGCCTCATAAACGACCCCATAAAGTGCCTCACCATCTTTTAAGGACTGCTGTAGTTCATTCAACTTTGATTCGGCAGCCTCAACCCCTATGCGTATCTTAATATTATGTTGATGTTGATAACCAAGCGCGTCTTTTGCCTCCTTAAGCTCTGAATGGCCTCTTTCAACTCTTACTTAATGGTAAGCATTAGATGGATATTATCCTCTTCCAAGGCCATAGTAGGAATTGTGGCCGCGACCTCAAACTTGGGCACGCTAGTGTCATTCGGGCCATGTATAGCGGGGACCAAAAGCTCTGGTGAACTCAAATGGAGACCTGTGGGAACCGTCCTAGTTGGTAGTGATTAAAATTTAATTCAAAGGAAATCAAGACATACAAGGATGAAATTAAATAAATACATGTATTATTAAGAATGTCATCATATGGTAAGCCCAATGAATCCATGTACAAAGACAACAATAATAAGCAAGACTTAATCCCTATGTAAATTTCTAAGCCTGCTCCTAAACCACTCCAAGTGAGGGCTACCAGGTGGGAAAGAGCCACCTTCTAAAGTATAATACCATCGACGTAGTACAAAATCATTGAGCGCCTCTTTTTCTTTAACTGTTTGATCAATCTTAGAGAGAAGCCCTTGTGTTTCCTCTCTAAGTTGCGTAAATGGCCCATCTTTCTCACGTGCCCAAATTGCTATTGCACTTTAGCCAAGATGATCTATGGTTTGAGTTTGAAGCTTGACCATGCTTTCCTTTAGAAGTTTAGTAAATAAAACTTCTTCAGAAGACTAAAAAATAATTGAAGCAACGAAGACGACACGGTTATCCAATGGACAGAAATGAAATAGAGTGACAACAAAAGAAATTAACCATAACACAACTAAGTAACAAGCCAGTTTTCACTACATGTTAAAAGGTTTAAGTTCATATACAAAATTTAGGAAATTACACGAGGTTGGGAAATTGCAGTTACCTCAACTTCCTTAGACACCGTATCCACATTCGGTTGTAAAGAAACGGATGCGGAGGCATTCTCTATAGCTAGTTCTTCAGCCCATTGGGTCCTGCAGTAGTTGAGAGCATCATTAAACCTATCAAGATTTTTTAGGAAGCTAAGATCGACGAACTGGCATCGAGCTAATGCATACATCTGATAAACCACATTGTAAGTAATTCGAGAGATCTTCTCCTTGGATATGCCAAACCGGTAAAGGTCTTTAGAAATAATATACCTCGTAAAAGTAAGACCTTAATGGGTAAGTAAACCGATTTCATGGTCGTCAGCCTATTTCCTAAAGACCTTATGTGCTCAGGGGTGATAAAAGTAAACCCATTAGGGGGGACATGGATGCGCTTGTGAGCTTCCAAGATTCTAGCCTTATAACTCTCGAACCCAAAATGAATCAAGATGTTCTCAATATCTTTTAATTGGGCTATTTGGATTGTAAAGGTAAGGGAGAAGGGAAAGAGGATGTCATGTCAAAATTACAAGATTAATCATGGGCTACTGCTAAAGCGCGAAGGGAATTATTTAAAAAAGAGATCCATACTTTGATTCGAAAATGAAAAAAGACTGGGAGAAAATGAGATTAGCGACAAGGATTTTTATCACTATTTCTTTTCAAGAACATGTAAAAGAGATGAAAGAAGAAGAGAAAAATATATACGTACCTCAACTCAAATTTTAGCCGCACAATTGGAATGATGAGAAAATTTCCCAAACGTTCAAGAATAATAAGTGTTAGAGTCAAGACGTATTTACTTGGAAAATGAAAAGATGGATTTTACAGCTTTTCAAAAGGTCGTCCAATGGGGTAAGGACACATGTAATAGAGCATTAAATGCGCAATGGCTACTATGCCATTTTCTTCTTCTAAAAAGAAGGAAGGGTAGAAGTGATAGGTTGCAGGAAGCAAATGAGTACGAAGACAAGTTTGCACCCATCTACGATTGCTGCAAACTTGGAGGGCAAGTGTGTCATCCATATTTCCCAAATGGTGTCGAAGAAAGCCTACTATAGCTACTGAGCTGGAAGAACTGCCCTCACAATAACAAGAGCTGGCATGAAGGAAGGGGAAAAAACTAAGCTTAAGTAGTGTCGCACCAAGAAAACATGAAGTTGATGCAAGAAAAAGGGACCGCACCCATAATATATGTCAAGCTATGAAAAGGATGCGATGATGAAACCCAGGTGATACCGCGCCCTGGCCCCAAAGATAGATACAATGCCATGCTCTCCATTAAATATAGATTTGACATTATAAAGCTACACCGAAAACCAGAAACTCATGTATGGTCTGCGCCGCAATTTAGTATCAAAGGACAATATGGAAGCATTGCCATCCTGATGTGATAAGACAACATCGCAATCCAACATCGATATCAAATTAATAAAACTACGCCACAGTCTTGCAAACTCTGACCCCAAACCCAAAACTCAAAGGATGGAATGAGGGAAAAAACTACTATGTAACCAGGAACTAAACCTTGCACCAAAAAGGAAAACCAAGAAGACCCAACTTCATCCCCAAGATCATTAGATCTGACTCAAAGACAAAAGCGAGGGCGCAGTCCTCCAATGATCTAGATCAGATCAAAACAGAATCATATGTTGCAACCACCTCTAAAGATGGAAACTCGACCTCTCCTGCTAAGTAATGCAGTCCAACTCCAACTATCCCCACATCATGATATGTTCACACCACAGAACAGACGGTGCGGTGCACCTTTGGAAATGTCTACGTAGTACTAAGGCAACGTGAAGTCACAATGTTCAACAAAACAAGGAGAAACCTTAAAAGTAACAATGAAGATGTGAGCTCTCCCTAAAAAGAAGAGCAGCACCCCAAGACAACACCATCCACCTATGTAGGAAGAAGTACAAGCCCGATGCTATATAGAATCCAAGATATACAAGCAATTCAAAGCATTGAGTTTTTCCGTCTCGATTTCAAACATTCCAGCTACAATTTCAAATGTTCCGCCTAAAGTCACAAATCCAATTGCTCAAAATACAGTTTTCCGCCAAAGACACGTCAATAATCCATGCGCATTAAACAAATGAGACAGATGAATGGCACGTGATGCGATCCAAATGTTAAAACTAAAAGAGTGGAAGAAGGATGTTGATGATCCATGTAACGACCCGGAATTTACGACCTTGAAAAATTCGACACTAATACGTTCACTGTAGAAGTGTCGAGCAATCGAACGTCGGAAATTCCAGATTGTTAGGGTTAAGAAGAAAAGAGGTAGAAGAAGAAACAGAAAACAAAACACAGAATCTCACATTCACGGCGGATCAAAATATAATATCAAATAATAGCATTTATACAAAGAAAAGCTATATCTGTCAGTTACATACAATACATTAGAGTACAACCAAACTGGATAGTTATAACAACCTGTTCTAGAATACAAACAATATAACTCTAATACACAGTGGAAAATACTCCAAACGTTCCTACCATCCAACACTCCTCCTGGGCTCCAGAACGTCCTAACCTGAAAATCTGTAATACTCGGTCTGACCCTACTGAAATATCCACTTCATACCTTATTCAAAATTCTACCCTTTTATTTCCTCCCAAACATTTAAATCTTAAATTAAAAATAAAATCCTTTAAATTTTTAGACAATATCACTTAAGTCTCCAAAACTCTTTATTTTATTTATTTAAAATCTCTATCTTTATTCCCATACTCAGAATTTATTTAATAGAATTTAAAAATCAAACTTTTCTACTTTTCCAATTTCAATCTTTTAATTTACCCAAATTCACTATAATTATTTTACTTAAAAATTTCACTTTTATTTCCTTTAAAAATCCAAGCTTTATATATTTTTCATTTTCTCAAATACCAATATATATTTAACCAAGCCATAGCATTCAATAATTTCAATTCCCAATGAAATCAATAAAATCCATCACAGATTATCTCATAAAACACACCGCTGAATATAAAATAAATTCAATGTTTTGAGGAATCCAGTTGGATCTTTCCAACCTATTTCCCTGCATCCACAGATGTTAGCATAATATAAAATACAAATTCCACTTCGAGGTGGAATATCGCGGTATATGGGGTCATCCGCTATTATGCGGGGCGCATAGGGTCTCATCCGCTATATAATGCGGGAATCAATCACTCCAATATATATATATATATACATATATATATATATACACTATAATATCATCCAATAGATAAATTTTTAATTCATCCAAGCACATCCAATAAATTTAAATTTGATTATCTTAAAATTTAAATAGGCAATCCAAATGATTGAGAAGATCTCACCTTTGGTTTTATTTGCAATCCAACCCAAACCAGCTTGTTTCCTTCATGCTTTCAGACCTTGTATAAACATTATACGATTTATTAATATTTGAAATGACCGAACACTTAATTCCCATTTAATAGTTTTACTTAATTAAATAATTAAATTTTAAACTAACTTTCTTTTAATAAAATATTTTCGACTAAAATAATTAAATAAGTTTAATAAACAAATTAATCTCCATAATACATTAATTTAAAAATAGACTAGTAAATAAAAATGTATTTGTATATTTATTTTCTTCCTTTAATTACAAAACAATGATTTCCTTTCTATAAAATATTATTTTTCTAACAAATATATACATATATATAACTTATTAAACTTAAATAAAACAACCTCCTATCGAGGCGTTGTGAGACACCATAACCATTTTATGATAATAACCAAGATTATCATATCTCGAAACTAATTCACTACATTTATTATTAATTAATCATCCTTTAATTATTCACATTAATTAATTATCCTTTAATTACTAATTAATTAACCCTTAATTAATAATTACCCAAAGCCTTAATTAATTTTAAGATAAACCATTTATCTTTATCATTTTCTTAACTAATCCTTTAAATAATTAATGTTTTAACTAAGTTTTGGGATTAGTTAAAAGCTGTAAAATATATTGTTTCAAATTAGTTTAGTTTAAGGTATTTTATTAAATGTCTTTTATTTGTAATTAATTTTTAAGTTTATTTTAAATTAAATTAAATAGTGTAATTAAGTAGTTAATTTAAAGAAGGGCAAATGTTATAATTATTAATTAAACTTAAGGTTAATGATGAATTTATTTTTAAAAGTTTATTAAATGAGATTAAATGATAATTAATAAAATAATAAAGATAAATGGTTTATCTTAAAATTAATTAAGGTTTTGGGTAATTACAAACCATCTGTTATTATTTTAATTAATTAATCATCCTTAATTACTTACATTACTTAATTATACTATAATTACTGATTATCTTAATTAATGTTAATTAAGCTGGGTTAGGTAATTAATTTATAAGTAATCAATTTAATTGGTTTAAATTAAATTAATTATAATTATGTGATTAATTAAGCTTGCTTATGGATGATTAATTGAATAGAATGTTTGGATTGATTAATATTTATAGTATGTTAATCTGTGATGTTCCGTGATATGCAATACTTTGGATATAGCTGTGATAAATGTAAGTTATTTATCTGTGATGAATTGATGTGTGGATATGTTGTTATGAATAAAAATTGAATTGTATTCTAGAACAGGTTGTTATAACTGTCCAGTTTGGTTGTACTCTGATGTATTGTATGTAATTGACAGATATAGCTTTTCTTTGTATAAATGCTATTATTTGATATTATATTTAGATCCGCTGCGAATGTGAGATTCTTTGTTTTGTTTCCTGTTTCTTCTTCTACCTCTTTTCTTCTTAACCCTAACAATCTGGGATTTCCGGCATTCGATTGCTCGGCACTTCTACAGTGAACGTATTAGTGTCGAATTTTCGAGGTCGAAAATTTCGGGTCGTTACATTCAACTAATAATTTAATTTTCACTATTTAAATTAACTAGTAATCCAATTTGAGTGAGATTAACTCACCTTTGATTTTTATTTGCAACCCGATCCATCCGGACTAGTTTTCTTCACGATTTCAGACCTTGTATAAACATTATATGGCGGATGAGACCCTATGTGCCCCGCATAATAGCGGATGACCCTTTATACCGCGATATCCCGCCTTGAAGCAGGATTGGTATTTTATTTGTTGACTAACATATGTGGATGCAGGGAAACGGGTTGGAGGGATTCAACTGGATTCCTCAAAATTGTTGAATTTATTTTCATATTCAGTTATATAAAATGTTGAATAGTTTTGTGATGTTATGTTGGGAAATTTATTTATCTGATGTTAACCTATTACTGGATATATTATGGCATTTTAAAAATATAAATATTGAAAAGGAAAATTTAAAGTAAGAAATTTATAGTAAAGATGGATAAATTTAAAAAGAAAAGAATTGGGATAGTTTGATTTTTAAATCCTATATAATAAATTCCGGGATATGGGAAAAATAAGGACTTTGAATAAACATGGGAAAAGGGATTTTTAAAATAAGGACTTTCTTATTACTATTCCAAAAGTAGTCATAGCTTTCTCCTTCATAGCCTTATTTTTTTCCCGTCTCACCTAGGCACTAACTCATATCATTCCACATTTAAAATTATGTTTTGGTCTTTACCATTTTTTTTCAAAAATTAAAACTTTAAATTTTTTGAAATATTTAATACCAAAACTCATGTTTTTAAAAGTGCTACTTAGAAACTTTTATTAAATTCAAAAATACTTGGTGTCTTAACCCTTTTCAAAACTTAAATTTTAAGATTTTTGAATTTAACTTATTCGCTAAACTTTAAAAGGGGCGATGGCCATGCCGGAGCTCGGTATTGGAGTGTAATGGGCGGTGGCTATGCCGGAGCTCATTTGAGGGGTACTTGAGTTTTTTCTTTGATACTTGTACTTAGGTTAGCTACCTGCTAGGCATGTTGGCAGCACTTTGTCTTCTGTTATATACATATTTACATGCGTGCTCTCCTCTATTTTAGAGGATCACACATTTTTCTCAAAAAAACTAAACTTTAAAAGGGAACGTTAA
Source organism: Allium fistulosum (assembly GCA_030737815.1). NCBI lineage: Eukaryota > Viridiplantae > Streptophyta > Magnoliopsida > Asparagales > Amaryllidaceae > Allium > Allium fistulosum. The sequence goes on along the minus strand of CM060902.1, from coordinate 365,702,877 downwards.
TAATTCTAATTTTAAAGTCTAATCTGATTTTTCTTTTAAAAACCATTCTAACTCTTATTAAAAATTTGGGATTTTTAGTTCAACCATTTATCAAATTTTTCTTTCAAAAACTTATTTATTTCCACCAATTCATTCCTTTTAAAAATAGAATTTACAATGTTTCTAAAACATCTTTCATAACTTTTAAATTATAAAAACTAGAGTAGATGAGGACAACTATCATCCTATGACTTTCCTTATGTCTCATACTCTCCCTACATCTAGTGTTTGAAAGAGTTTCTAACATCCTGAAAGGGGACTTCTAATAGACACAAGAAATAAATGCACATAACAACAGAAAATGTCTAGTTTCCTTTGTTATGCTTCTCTAATTAGGTTACTAGCATTGTTTTAATATAATTTACTAATTTTTATTATACTTAAGGATCCTATATTTTAATGCATTGTAACTACTTTTCCCTCCAAGAGGAATCGTTACGCTATAATTCTCCACGAATCACTTAAAAGAGGATTCGTGTTTGCGTGAAATTACAAGGAATTATATTTCATTTTCTTTATTGAAATAGACAATACAAAATACAGAATTTTCTAATATTTTGTACATCTCTTCCTTTGCATTTACATTCCTTATTATTTCAAACAAAACACCTTTATTTGTTACTTGATTAATTCATAGAAACTTATTTTGTTATCCCTTTTCATTCCAATGAATTAAACTATACCAAATCCCAACCTGATTACAATAAGTCAACCTCTCTTTCATTTATACTTTCTAGCTTCCTACTGCTTAATTCTTCACTCCAAATTGCACTAGTTCCAATTGTTTTTCTCCTAATTTAACATCTTTTTTACTTAAAATATTGGAGTGCAACCACTTACAGCTTAATTTTCAAGACTTTAAGTCTTCTTTTCTATATCATTCGCCTTATTTCGATTTATATGCCACTCATATTATCCATTCGTAGAAATATTTAACATCTTAAAAACTTTTTCATTACATAGAAAGATTCATGAGCTATATTGCTCTGTCACTTCTTTTCAAAAGAAAATAGCCTCTTACAAAATTTCCTCTACTGAAACCAAATTAGCTATATATATGTGTATATATTTCCAAAATTCAACATTTACTTATTTTTCATTAAAAGTCATTTTTAAAGTATACAATTTATACTTTTCCTCATTTTCCAAAAATTTCTTATTATTGGATTGGACTCAAAGTGGACTTCTTACTATTCTCTCAAAACATCCTTCTTTCCAAATCCAAAAATCCAGTCATTAATTAGGAGTGACCATTTTGCACATTTCTTCATAAACTTCTCCATCTTCCACTATCTATAACATATGAGCTCTTATTTTCTCTTTAGTGGAAATTAGGGAGAGATCCCTATCATACTTTTATATTGTAAAGCAGGTCCCTGTCAAAGTTTCATTGTAAAGCGGGTCCCTGTTTTCTGGAAACGAAGAAAAAATATTGCTGAAATGTCAGTAACTTTTATAAATAAGTGCTGATATTTCAGCAACTATCTATGTCAAAGTTTTATTGTAAAAACAAAGAAAAATTATTGCTGAAATGTCAGCAACTTTTATAAATAAGTGCTGATATTTCAGCAACTTTCATAAACTATGTTCACAGTGTACATAAATGTTGCTGAAATATCAGCAACTTTTATAAATAAGTGTTGATATTTCAGCAACTTTCATACACTATGTTCACAGTGTATAGAAATGTTGCGGAAATGTCAGTAACTTTTATGAAATGTTGCATCATGCTCTGCAATAATCGTGAATAAAAAATAGGGACCTAATTTACCATGAAATTTAGTGAAGGATTTTTCGTGAATTTTGAAACTTAATAAGGACTTGTGCCAAAAGTACCCTTCTCTTTATCTGGACCTATTATACATCATCAATCGGTAATCGAAATGGGGATCAACAATCATTGGGCTATCAAGGCCCGACTAGGGAGTCATGTACCATTCAGTTGTAGTGATATTCCATATGCAACCATTATATAGTTGGAATTATTAGGATTTAACGTATATTATATTTATAGGCAAAATACAAATACGTTCACCCAACGTTTCCTAATTTTTTAGATATTAGCTAACCTATGCTCTGATAACAATTGTAATAGTCCATACTCTAGTAGGCCCAGATTTTCGCTAACCCGAAAACCCAAGTCCACTAAAATACGGATCGTTGGTATCCTTAAAAGATAAATTATATCATAGCACTAATGGTAAGCACTCACAGCGGAATAAGAAAATATAATAAGTCACAATGATGACTGACCAAGAATTGACACCTCAAATGTCAGGTGCCTCAGCCAGACAACATCTCTAAAATAATACCAGTATCTTCCCTTCTAATATCTTGTGGGTTGTAACGAGAAGGGGGTCAGAACAACGTTCTGGTGACTTGTAAGTTATATATCTTATACATAACTCTAGCTTATGCTAATTGTTCAATATTTCTTGTTACATTAGATTTATCATTAGTCACTACGACTGCATCGCTGCGTACAAACCATTTCCAACTACACCATGTAGATCTTTTTATATATATATAAGTATATATATTCCAACGTTCACTAATGGACCTAGATACCATCCCCACTAGTATCTATCGCTCGGCACCTCGTGACGATTCATCACCTCACCGCATCATGATCGTCGTATCACTCGACGAAATCCTATAGTGCACACTAATGACCTCCGGTTCATAAGGTCCTATATTCTTTTGGGATTTTCACATTTGCCTGCTTCATATATTGTGGATTTCCAACCCAACGTACCTCCAACCCATCTGTGTTATGAAGGAATCTATGTATGGGTTAACTAGCCTTGCTCTATCAAACAGACTAACAAACAACTATGGCGGTGCATAACCCAACTGAATCGATCCTGGTAGGTGGAACAGATCAATTAGTTGTAACCCTGTCCTTCTTGTTGACCGCAAGGACCAATGTCTAGTTCGCTAAATATGCAACTCTTACCCCATGTTTTGGTACCTACGTACGCCAGCGTTTGTGCACCCTGTTGCATAAGTCTAATCCCAACCATCATCCATTTAGATTGCCTAGTGCAATCAAGGCAATACCCTCCTCTAGAAAATATGAACCAGACTACTAGGTTGGTACAGTCTCGCCATCTGTAAAAGGTCCACCCGTTGCCTGCAATTACGGAGGTTCTTTTCCCAGCACCCATAGATTTGAGGGTATCACTTCATCTATACGCAAGCGTATACTCTCCACAGGTCATGTCGGTTGGTATGTTTCTAGCATCCCAGTCCAGTCTAATGACCTTAAGTCATCTATTCTCTATAATTATAATAGACAATTTATAATTATTCACACCCATCATAAACACATATCCGAGGCTACATATATACATATTTCATACTCATGAATATTTATTCTTCTTACGTTTTCTTTACAGCCTCTGCATCTTTTATGTTTGACCCTTGGTCTTCATTTTACTATGCATTTAACTTTTCAATTATCAAATTCATTTACCACTTCTCATTTTCTATCATTAATATCGTTGTTATTATCATCAGTATCATCAATTATCTAACTGATTAGTTCAACTTCGATTGTTATTTCATTTCATTTAATTATCAGACTTAATTCATTTCATTCAATTATAAGACTTAATCATTAAATTATCAGACTTAATTCATTTCATTCAATTATCATACTTAATTCATTTCATTCAATTATCAGACTTAATCCATTTCATTTCCTACTTCTTTTTCTTGCCTATTACTCAGACTTCCTTTTTCATTTTTTTTCACTTTATTAACATTTTAATTTCATTCTTATTTAAATATTACGCATTTGAGATTTATTACATTTTAATAAATTGGAATCTAAACTTTAATAATTAACTATTACACCGTAAATTTCCATTTTTGTCGCAAAGAGGTGGTTCGCGCGATGTTTGTAATTACGATGAGTTCTCTTTTTATTTATTGAAAAAGACAGTACAAAATACAGCAACTACCTTTATTTTGTACATCTCTTTATTTTATAGACGTATATGCTTGTTCTTTGTCATTTCAAACATCATACTTCTGTTAAATTTAAACTTGACATTATATGGAAATCAACTTACAATGATATACATTTCAATGAATTAAAAATATCATTAAAATACCAAAAATCCAGTTAACTTTATTTTCAGTCTCAATCACCAATATCAAATAAAATGAAACCCCAATTCTTTATGTTTTCAGTTAACTGATCTGATGTAAAATTGATAACTAAAATTATTTCGAATTACATAATTAAATCTAATCATTACGCTTCTATAATTATCAATACAAACTTATAGGAAAATTTATAGTCTTCAACATTTCATATATATGAATTCATTTAAAATTAAATTATTAGACTCAGGCATATAGGAATAGATCCGCAATGATATAATCAAATATTACATAAAAATATATAATATTCCCACTCACCTTTAATTAGCATTTCCAAATCTCTAGATCTAATCCAGATCTAACCTTGCTATCTGTATTCTCCATTTTTTGACTCACTATTCGGATTCACAAACAATATTTATACATATCTCGTTAGAAATTGGATTAGGGAAAATAGATTTAGATTTATTAATTAGAACCAGATCTAAAAGTTTACCATTGATGTAGCAACCCTATTTGAACCTATTTCCTCTACTCTATCCTTCCCTATTCTTCTCCAAAGTGTATCTATGCAGTCTAGACTTTTTTTGTGTATTTAGAAATTTTGGAGGAGAAGAGAGTGGCAGAGCTTCCGCACTCATTAGAAAATAATGAGTTAGAAGTGAAGCCCTAGGTCCTAATTTATAGAGGTTCAAATTAGTACTAACCGTCGAATGGAAATAAATTAGATCTGGGCCAAACAATTTTTCATCGTTGCTCAAAAGCCCTTCGGGTCGACCACTCCATTGTCCAGTTCGACCGCTCGTGGTCGACCTTAGACCACTATGGGTCGAACCTAGTTAGTGCAATTTAAAGCACTTTTGATCGTTTCTCATTTTGATTTATTCATTTACTTAATTATCTAATTAACGTTAGTTAACGTCGCCTTCTTAATTTAGTTATATTTCTTAAACGTTAAGTTACCATTAACTTTAGCGGTGTTAATCAATCGTTAATTAATTTCAAATTATTTCCTTAATTACATATATAATTATTTCCAACTATGAAAATTCAAGCGTTGATAACTTTTTCGTTTGAACTTCGATTGGAAAAGTTTATATATGAAAATTGATCAGAAAATATCCATGAATCCAATGGTATAAGTTTCGTTGCCAAATCCCAATATTTGTGAAAATTCCATTTTTCACTGTTTATTATTTATTTATTAATTAATCATAAAAAATGAGGTATTGCAACTCTCTTCATGTCATGGTACATTTTATCTCGGTCGGGATGAATGGTCATCCTAGAACGATGAGACTTAGCTAGTACCATGTCAATCAAATCTATAATATGAGGAATACATAATCTACTATCTCTCTATAACCACCCTTTCAAGTCAATTGTATAAATCCTCAAATCACTCAATTGCTCTCCTTTACTAAGCTTCTTAAAAATATCCACTAACTCCTTATCATGCTTTTGACTCAATCTAATGCGGTACATAAAGTGTAGGTTGCATATCCAAAGCTGGTATCAATCCTGGGTTGGTGTTTGAAGATGGTCAGAAATCGAATGTAGAAATGAACTCCAAGTGCTTACACTCTAAGAACATATGACTCTACACTGCGTGCCTCCTAACCAAGGCATCGACTACAACATTGCCTTTGCCCAAAGTATAAGAAATATCAAAGTCATACAATTCCAAAAACTTCATCCATCTTTGCTGCCTTAGATTCAAATCCTTTTAGGAGAATAAATACTTTATGGACTTATAATTCGTATACAGCTCAAATCGCTCCTAATAGGTAGTGTCTCCATGACTTAAGTGCAAAGACAATGGCTGCCAGCTCAATATCATGGGTAGGATAGTTTCTCTTGTGGACTTTAACCTGTCGACTAGCATAGCTCACCACTCCCTTCCTACATCTAGACCGGATCCAACCGCATACCACAAATGTTGGTTTACATTGTGAATGCCTTCGTACCATCGGGTAATACTAGAATAGGTGCACTAGTCAATGCCTCCTTCAACTTGAAAAAGCATCATCACACTTCGAGTCCCACGAGAAAACCAAATTCTTCTTGGTAAGGCGGGTCAGAGGGACAGAGATTTTAGCAGAGTCCTTATGAACTTCCTATAGTAGCCCGCCAAACCAAGGAAACTCCTCACTTCCATGGCATACTTCGGCACATGTCAATCTTGTACTGTAACAACTTTACTAGGATCAACCGCCAGCCCACTCTCAGAGACAATGTGCCTCAAAAAGCATGCCTCCTTACGCCAAAAGTGACATTTGAAAATTTTTGTCTTCAACTTATGCCCACGAAGTGTATTGGGCACTTCTTCTAGATGCAACCTATGATCCTCCTCACTTTTCGGATAGACTAATATGTCATCAACAAATACCACTACGAACTTATTAAGCAGCCCTCTAAAAACTCGGCTCATCAGATCAACAAAGTAAGCGGGTGCATTTGTCGGTCCAAAGGGCATAACCAACCACTCATTAAGTTTATTAAGCGTACGAAAAGTGGCCTTTTTAATACTATTCTCGATCACACGCAACTGATGGAAACCGGTAGCCAAGTCAAGATGAGAGAACACCTTTGGTCCAACCAACTGATCAAAGAGATCGTCTATGCAAGGAAACAAGTAACGATTCTTTTTTTGTCAGCTTATTTAGCTCACGATAATTGACACAAAGCCCCAGAGAACCATCAGCCTTGGTAGCAAAGACAACTGGTGATCCCTACTCTGAAATACACCTTATAATGAAGCCCTTCTCTAACAGCTCATTCACTTGCTTATTCAGCTCGTGTCTCTCCTTAGAAGCCATGTGCCTCAACGGTAAGGCAACAGGTCTGGCGTTCTCCGCAAGATAAATCTGTAACTCGATCTCTCTAGGGTGGAAGATCGGTGACCTCGGAAAAGACATCTGGATAGTCTCTAACTACTAGAACTGAATCTAACTCATCATGTGATAGGTCTAAAGAATATAGGTAACTCAACATAACCGAACCTCTAGGATCACAACAAACCTCTAGACTGCGTCCACTAAGTACCCAACCTAACAATCTTCCGATTACAGTCTAAGATTGCCCTATACATGGTCATCTACTCCATACCCAAAATCAACCCAAACCCAAAAAATCCTAAAACAAAAGCATCGCAATCGAATTCGACTTCCAAAATAAATAATTTCAAACCCCTACATATGATGTATAAATAAGCTGATCTTCCAACATGGTTTGACACAACTACAGGGTCTGTAACTATGCTTGTGTATAAGTGTAACTCACCTACAAGTCTACTCAAGATAAAAGAGTGTGATGCCCCAGTGTCAAATAAGGTACGAACATGAAAATCAGATAAAGTTAACACACCTTTAATTACGACCTTCTTCCCCTTGTCTGCTACTGGAGCTATACTCAAGTTGGGAACAATAACTAGTGTGTAAGCTGAAACCACTTGAATAGACATCTTCTGTGGTGTTGGACACTCCCGCCTCATGTGCCCGAATCGATTGCAATTGTAACTTGATCTTCGAGATGTCCGCCTTGCACTCCCTTGCAAAATTCCCCTTCTTACCTCATCTCCTACACTACATCTCATGCTTCTTAATCTTCCCTTTGGCTCCCATTCTGCTCTTGCGTAGATTCTATTATGGTGTCTTTCCTTCTGTCTTCTTAAGCTCACTCTTCACTTCCTCCTTGAAAACAGTATTCAACATGGTCATCTGCACCAAATCCTTGAAAGTCGCACTCATGGGAATATGACCAAGGGCTAAATCTTGAAGAGGTTTAATTCAACCACTCTGCAAACTTCAGAGCTTTCTTATGAGGGGTATTTATCGGCTTTAAACCAAACTTAGCCAACTTATTGAACCGATTCACATATTCCTTCACTGAAATCTCTCCTTGTTGCAAGTATACGAACTTCTCCAATTGTACTCCCTCCTCTGCCCTAGAAAGAAACTTCACCTCACTATTGCTACTTTAATTTGGAACATGGGTTGAAACCGACGAATTTGAGGTGTAGCATAAGTTCCATATATATTATATAATTATATGAAGCATTCAATTTTTGACTATTTGAATTCTTATTTTCATCTACATTAATCATTCATTCATTATTATTTTTATTTACTCGGACACTTCTCATCTCCTAGTTCTTTCACTTCCATTTAATTTTTTCTCACAGTTTTGTTTCTTCCCATTTTCCGGTTTCATATGTAAGCTTCAATTAAAAAACAATTTCACTCTTAATCTAAGCAATTTGAGAAACTATTTACATGCAGACCCTTATACTTTTATTTTCATACACCTTAGATGTAATGATACCATTAACATATATGAAAAAATTTAATGATATCATTAATGCATTTTTAGCATAATGAACGTTCCATATATATTATATAATTATATGAAACATTCAATCTTTGACTATTTGAATTCTTATTTTCATCTACAATAATCATTCATTCATTATTATTTTATTTTACCCATACACTTCTCATCTCCTAATTCTTTCACTTCCATTTCATTTTTTCTCCCAATTTTGTTTCTTCCCATTATCCAGATTCATATGTAAGCTACAATTCAAAAACAATTTTACTCGTAATTTAAATAAAATTAAAGATACTTTCCAAATAATTAATCTCTTTAATTCTTTTTAATTGAACCAGAATTTGATTAAATTCGTCAATAGCTCTTCATTTTGTATTCATCATGAATTATTTATGGTTTTATTCGTGTTTTACAGCGATTGTGTGTATACCAGTTTCTTTCAAAAAAACATAGCTTACTGGATCGATCGAGCTTCGAGGTTAGTTTTTATTATTATTTCTCTTTCCATAATTCTTCTCATCTTAAATACTTACTTCTCAGCAATTTGAGAAACTATTTACATTTGTACCCTTATACTTTTATTTTCATACATCTTAGATGTAATTGTACCATTAACATATATAAAGAAATTAATGATATCATTAATGCATTTAGCATAATGAATGTTCTATATATATTATATAATTATATGAAACATTCAATCTTTGACTATTTGAATTCTTATATTCATCTACATTAATCATTCATTATTTTTTTATTTACTTAGACACTTCACATCTCCTAATTCTTTCACTTCCATTTCATTTTTTCTCATAGTTTTGTTTCTTCCCATTTTCCAATTTCATATGTAAGCTTCCATTCAAAAACAATTTCATTCTTAATCTAAATAAATTAAAGAAATTTTCCAAACAATCAATCTCTTTAATTCTTTTTAATTGAACTAGATTTTGATTAAATTTGTCAATAGTTGTTCACTTTGTATTCATCTTGAATTATTTATGGTTTTATTCATGTTTTACAGCGATTGTGTTTATACCAGTTTCTTTCAAAAAAATCATAGTTTCCTGGATCGGTCGAGCTTGAAGGTTAGTTTTTATTATTATTTCTCTTTTCATTTAATTTGAGGTTGAAATTGTAGTTTTTGTTTCAAATCTTTGCTTCGAGTTTTTGTTTCTAAAGCTCAGTTTTCTTCTTATTTTTGTTTCAGTTTGTATGAATATAAATATATCCCCTTCATTTTTATTGCAATGGTTACTATATTTGCAAACATGTGGATATAATATAATCACATGTTGATTTGTGAAATCCATTACATGTAAAGTTAAACCTTTTGTTTTGTTCTCAAGTTTTGTTTCAATGTTTAGTTTCGTTTTATTTTTGTTTGTTCGGTATTATTTTGTATATTGCTTACTTTTAATCTAGCTGTAATATGCAACTTTGAAATGTTGTTAGAAGTTTAATTCAAAATATGTGTTCTTTTAACTTTTTTTTATTTAAATGTTTTATATAATCTTACATGATTCAAACTTATTTTTTGTCAAATCTTATATTAACCATCTTTGTCAATGTAGAACGCACTACATTTTCCAATGTTGTTGGCTGATCGCCTTTTTGGGGATCTTATTAAGCATTAAGGTAATTATCAATGGTTCTTCATAAAGTTAGTTTGAAATTATGTTTTTTATTTTATTTTTTATAAGTTGTATAAATTTATAGAAAGGATCATATCACATATTATTATAATGCAACTAATAAAAGGAATTATTAGGTACTAAATTTTGTTAATTTGAATTTATAGAATCAATTATGATTAATTCACTTTAGTGCTAATCAATTTGAGTCCACCTTTATCTTAATCTATTCTATTATATATAAAAGACAATACAATGTTGTCTTTTTCCTTCCACCATATTGATTCTTAGATCTAATTCTTTACTCTCAACCATTTAAGGAACTTTTCCTTTTTGGCCATCATAAAAGATTTGACGTTTGCAAACTTGAACCTTTGGAGTAAATACACTTAAATGTGGCCTCTAATGTTAAATCCCCTTACATTCTATTAAAACACTACCTTACAAATTAATGGCAACAGCAAATACGGAGGGCCGCACAAATAAAAAACCATCGCCCTCGCATTTTGTTCGTTTGTCCTTTTTCCTTTTCCACCTTCTTCCTCACGTAGAATTCCAATTCAGGTAGGTGTTAATCCCTAATTGTACGCCCTTTCTTTATCTTGCAATCATCCAAACCTGATGCTAAGTCCCTTTAAGCCTTTTCTTTCTCTTAATTATATTGCTACCGCAATTGAGTTGAAGAGCTTTTAATCTCCTGAGTTTTAGATATGTTGGTTTTTTTGCATAATAGGTGTAGCCTACGAATTAACTTAAAATGCCAAAAACAGTCTACCCTATAGGTCAAATGGATTAAAACGAACAAGATGAGAAAATTGAATTCAGTTTTTTGTATATAATTCTGAGTTTGGGAAGCTTCCTAAGTATTATACATGGTTGTAAGTCAAGTGGATTTAGTGTGTATTAACAGGTGACAATTGTCAAGATTGTTCTAAAAATGAGAACAAGTAGGATATGCGAAAAGATGTGTGGAAGTTTAGGCAACAATATTTAGCTAAAATAGGAATTCGCTTATCTTAGGTAATATTATTCATTATTCAATCTTTTGGTCATTCATAATATAATTAGCTAAACCATGCAGTGTGTGAATTGCCGAATCTTTATTTCTGTCTGCTTATTTATACCCATGTCATTGTGACCAATAAGAAATATGTTTTTATTTGTTAACTGTATGAGAATTTAGATGTTTAATACTTTACAGCTGTAAATATTATTGGTTTTTGTACTTACAAATACGTCGATAATAACATTAAAAACATCATATGCTACATAGAACAAATTTGTAGATTATTACTATCATGAGATTACCAGTTGGATCGACAACATATGGTGATTAAGTCCTTTCCAATATAAACTATGAGTTGTCTCAAGATTTAGTCTTTGTCTATGATCACCTTTTTCTAGGATCATCTGAATTTAGTTATTAGTACCTACTACGTTTATAGCAATGTGCACAATGCTGTTTTTTTCATTCTGTAAAAGTTCCATTACCGTAAGAAATGTTTTAAAAATATACTCAAATTGTGATTTGATTTTACAACAACCTTGGCAGTCAAATACTTTACCTCATAAGCCTCTAGAAGTACATGTGTTTCTTCGTTCCGTCTGAACCAGTGTTGTATTTGTCTGAGTTGCACATTTGTAGCAAGTGAAATTGTTATACCTCAGCTAGAATAGAGTGTGGCATGCATTATGACATGTAAAATCATTTAAATTTTAAATATGCATATTTGGCAAATTAGATTTTGAAACGTTCCTTTCTGCTTCTATTTTTTGTTTCTATTTGGAATTTGCTTTGCAACTTTTTGAATACTTTGTTCCAAATGACTTTAGCACCCCATGAACTATTAAAGTATAAAATGAAAATATGATATTAACGTAAAATCCTTTCTTATATCTTCAATTTTAGGACTTTATTACCATATCTCAAATTTGGAAAATTACCTTAAAAATTTGATAATTAAAGTGGAAATATTCCCCTAATATTTCCTATGCTCATTTACGGCTCTAATATCAAGACAACTAATTCCGAATTTAACATAAATATGTCATGGTTACAATTTGTTTTGAATTAACATTGTAAGCGTTTGTCTACTTATAGCACCACAGTTAGTTTTTTTAAATTCCGGTGCTTATTTGGTTACTTACTACAAGGTAAAAAAAAAAAAAATTGTTAACCCATAACATTACTTATGATTGCCAATTATTTGTTTATATTTTGACCAAAATAATTACCGTGTTAGCTCTAACTGAAAGTTAACCAACATCCAATTGTGTTAGTTTTTATCATTGTTCTCTACCTCTATATTTGATAGTTTTTCAATCTCTTATGGTGCAATCTAAAATTCTATTGGTTTCAAACTCCACTCAACCATTGCATAAACCCCATAATTATCTACATCTGAATATTTTTTAGTACTTTGGTATTTACATTGTTTTACATAATTATATTGGGACATTTCTCTAACATTAAGACATCTGATAAATAACAGATGTAGTAGGTGCAAGAAAAAAAAGACTAAGCATCGGAACTCTTAGCCCATGGACACTGTTTACTGTGCTTGTAGAAGATATTTTACATTCCATGATGCGATTATATACTTTCAGCATTTCTACAATGACATGATCATTTATTGTCCTATGCTTTTTTAATACAGTTAATCATATGCTAATACATTTTATTTCATAATTTGTTTTGTTTGTCTTTGTTCATTGTAATTAATTATCAAGAATCGATCCAAACAGATTATTACTTAGTGTGGTATAATCAATTATGTGCTAATCTTATTGTAGTTAATCAAGTGACAAATATATCATTTTATTTTTGTTTCTTCTTTTGTGGAAATGGAAATTTAGGATTTGATCTGGATATTATGTGGCTTTGTTAGGTTCTATGAGAAATTATATAGAATTTTTTGGGTATTGTCTAGAATTCACTCTTTGGCTAAACAAGATATTGCACCTAACTAGAGGTACATGTGTAGAGATCTGAATATATCTTGACTAATGGATGCATTCACAGTGCTCTTTTTGATTTAGCATTATATTATGATGTGTTAACATAAGGATTGCCTACATCATAGTTGTTTTCTCAAGCACACTGACTTAGATTTGCATGCGAATTGGCATGTTGGTACTTAAATTAACAGCGTTAAAACATTGACGCTTCCATGAAGCTGCAAAATTTGATTTCCATCACCCCTTTTAGCTTGGTACATTCATGGGACATGTAGTGTGTAGCATCTCCTCAAATACTTCAAAAACTAACTATTATTTGATTATTTGTCTTATCCCTAAGGATAAGCTAAAGTTATAAAATTGATAGAAACCAAGTAAAAATACTGTCACTTGACATCTACGTACAAATTTGTTTAAATTTATTTGATTCAATATGGTTAAAAAAATTGACTGTATCAACAACATATTATACTATTTTATTAGGTTTTTCAGAATAATTAAGCATTTCAATACATCTCGCAATGAAAGGATGCTCTAGGATATTTATGATCATCCATATATCTAATTTACAACTTTAATCAATGATGTAATTGTGATGTTATTGACTAAAAAATTTCTATACTGGAACAAATTATCTAATTCCTAATATATGTTTTTTAATCAGATTTCTATAACAATACATATGATGCGGCAAGTAAAAAACTAATTTGACCAACACTTTATTAAATTGTAACAAATGCATTTACACTATTTCACTATTTTTATATGGAAATGAATACCAATAATGAATATATAGCTATCATTTTATTCATTGTAACAAGTTATTAAAATTAATCTGTGTGCATAGCACAAGTTCACACTCGTTTAAAATAGTTACAAAATATAAGGTAGTAGGATTCAGGCTTGTATTTTGATAAAAATTTATAAGTTAAAGGAGGCTTATTAGATTTTTTTTAAATAAACTAAGTGATCCCGAAATATATACAATAAAATGAGGTTAATGGAACTCGCACCTGTGTAATTGAGAATAAAGTGAATCAAGAGAAGTGAAGTTATTCTGGATATATTCGATATGAATGTAACTATTAAGATTTGACTTGGTGACTTATTGAGCATGACCAAGGAGAGTTGAGTATTTAAACTTTAAAATTACGGTAAAAAGGATTTTTTTTTAATAAGATCTAACTTTAACATACATAGTGTAAATGAAGAATAATTTTCCTCTCCTTAATAACAATCAGCTCTTCAATATTTTATCCTTTCTGTGCAGATAAAGCGCTTAGTGGTTCTATAACGATGGATGCGCAAAATATTGTAGCAAGTATAAAGCGGAGACATAGCGAGGATAAAGCGGAGATATAGCGAAAAATAGTGGAGGTACAAAAAGTTGCATAGATATAAAACTAAGTCTTTAAAGTTAATTTATTCTCATTTTCACATCATTTGTGTAGAAAAAATATATTGTACAATCTCATATAACAAAAGCAAAGAATATCATGATTTATTCAAATTGGATTTGGTGACTATAATAGATTTCTAACTTATATTGAGTACTTATGTCTTAAAATTAAGTCTCTACCCTAAATTTGTTGATTTGATCTAAAAGAGAATTAGTTGAATCAACCATTGTATATAAATATTATTAAAGCGGGTGCTAGAAGCTTTGATTTAGAGGGTGTAGCGGAAAATAGCAGGGGGTTAAAGCGGTTCTACTATATAACAGCGCTAAATTGGAATAGCGTAGCGATTGACGAGCGCTATAGCAGGGCTTTAACTACACATTATCCTCTTATCCCCTTAGGCCAACAAAATACACAAATGCGTGTGTGTATACGCACACATATGTATGCATGTATATTAAAATAATTTATTAGAGAATTTATCGAATTATTTATTATTTTAAATTTGTATATTGCTTCAGTAAATAATAAAATAAATATGTTGCTCAAGATACCTTGATTTCCTCTTATTAATAACATTTCTTAAAAATACATGTAAATTTGCCTACCATACTTCATAATGCCATCAATAATCTATAGGCAACCAATACTTACAATATTTCATAAATGTTCCAAAAAAACATCTAATTTGTTAATAATAAGATTGATCCGCCCAAAGCTAATAAGTCAATCAAGTTACGCTGACAAAATCATGAATAAAGTGCTTTAAAAATATCTACCGAATCATGTATTTTTGTAAAAGAAATACATTTTCCCAAATAAATCCGAAATTAAGAAAACTAAAATAATATTTACAAAAATTTGCAATTTTCAGAAATCTTGTTTTAAAATTGCTGAGATTGATGAATATTTTTTGTAAAATTCATTTCTAAATTCTTTTCGAAAAGAAAAAAATAGGTGGAAATTGTTGAGTAATGACATTGTTATTCCGAAAGATGTTGAATCTCATCGTGATGTTCTTCTGTTCAATAAAAATTAGTTGGTAGATTTGATTTGCATGATCATAACTAATTTTTGCAATTAATTAGTGAAAAAAATAAACTTGTGGTATTAGGAGATGTATTTAATATATCGTAATTAAATCATAATTGTATTAGTAAAAGGAAACTAAGGTGCTTTTAGCACCACACTAAAATAAATACATAACATTTTTGTATACTACAAATTATTTTTTAGACCCTCTAATAATAATAGTAAACGATGAATATATTAATATCTTATATATTTTGATTTCCCTGCAAAAATTTATAAGTCTTATCAATTTTTTATTAAATTATTTTAAGTTGAAATTGAAGACTTGTGGTTGTGTGACCCATAATCGATCTCAATCTCTAAAATATTTAAACATTATAAATATTGAAGTCTATACAAATTTTGCTGAATCGCGGTGTTGATCATGAGTAAAGTTGTTTGTAGATCATCTAGATAAAGTCTTACATATTACAATTTTTGAGTTTCACCTTTAAATAATGCACCACATGTTTATTCTTAACAACCTCACTAAGTAGGTCAATGTGTTTTCTTTGAAAATCTTCGAGATATGCAAATGCTATATTGATATTATATCTACATAAACACGGTTTATTGAGAAAGAGAGATGAATTATTAGTAACTAGTGTGTAACATCCCCTATCTGGAGGTCCGAAGCTAAGCGCTACAGATGTTGCAGTCATCTATAGTATTAACTTCTGGTGACCAAATACGGTAATGTTAATGGTATCCATAATATTAGAAGCACATGAATATGAAACAAAATCATAGATTTCACAAAAACAACATTTCTAATTAAATTTCATAAAACATGTTTCATATCCAGATTACATAATCCCAATCGTTTCCCAAGTTCAGATAGAATATAATTATTACATAAATACGCCAAGAGCGACATATGAAGATGCCCCCTTGGTTGACCAGAGTACCATATAGTCATAACTGACTTAATACAACATAGCGGAATAAAACAAAATAAAACAACAACCCATAAATAGTTATCCATCAGCCACATGCTCGTCTCCAGAAGATTTATTCGCCAACCTACTAAAAACATGAAAACCCTCAACCCTCGGTCTACTCAAAATCAATTTTGAGCACCCGAGAGTTTAAGGGGAAAAAACATAAATTTCGAGTCAGACATAAACCCTACTATGAATAATACTATACATCTCGGTTATTTGATATTAAGTGAGACCACGCCGCTTAAGGGAATGAGTTTCCCCTCACTAATACCCTTTTAAAACATATCTTTTGCAAATCATAATCTTGCAACCAAAACTGGTTAAAAACTGTAAAGCATTATCATGTAAACATACATATCACACTACACCAAAACAGGTGATTCCCAACGAGTATAACCGTCGCAAACAGTTTCAGCAACGCTTATTAGCGTCGCTGTAGGGGCGTCGCAATTTATTGCCAACGCTTATAAGCGTTGGCGAGTTTAGTTTCCCAACGCTTATAAGCGTTGGAAGTTTGTATTCGCCAACGCTTATAAACGTTGGTGTATATTAGTTAGCAACGCTTATAAATGTTGGCAAATTAACCATCCAACATTGTTTAATTTTTTATGCTGACGTTTATAAGCGTTGGTAAATTTTAGTTGCTAACGCTTATAACGCTGAAATATTTTCATTCTCAATATAGTCAATTATTTTAACATTAATAAACAATTAATAACTAACATGATATGCATTATTATACTACATTCAATAGGAACCCAAAATTTACAATATTCATGATCAGATAACAACATAAATTTCATAGTCAACTATTTCATAACAATGTCAACTACTTCATAACAAGTACAATACATAATTAAGTTGGTTAATTCAATACATAATCAACTACTTCATAACAATGTCAAATTGGAATACAAAAGACAACGTAAATTTCATAGTGAAATTCTACAAATACCGAATACGAAACTCCAGCCATATAACGAAACCTCCATCTGAAAAATCACATAACTTATACATTCCATTTTGAGGACCATCATAAATTGGTGCATCCGGTTCGAGCCATCTTCACTTGTTTTATAGAAGAAGTAGAAGTAATTGCTCGACAATAATTTTTCTTCGTGTCCGAACCAAAAACTTCCGCAATTGGGTCATCTTCAAGATCTTCGACTCCACCCTTAGAACTATCATCCAACTTCCTATTTTTTTCCGCTTCCTCTAGAAGTGCCTGCATTTAATATCACGTTAAATTGAATTTGCGGTTCCTTTATAAAAATTAAATTGAACATTAAATTAAGTTGATAATTAATAATGTAACTGGGCTCAAACTGCGCCCCGGCTCAGTTTCGAAACTGCGCCCGGGCTCAGTTTCGACTGTACTCAAACAATGAATCTCAGCATTTTCTTCATTCATTTAACCACTCAACTAGCGGTCGCTGTCCCACTTTGATTAATCTTTCAAACTCAAGTAATCGTAGGTGAAGTACTCCTTTTAGATATAGCAATGCATGACCAAATATGCAGACTGCTTAAATAACAACTCATTGTAAATGTGCATGGTCTTTTCCTTTTTAAGGGAACCCTTTGTACATTCTTATACAAAAACTCTAATGTCTTAAAAAATCACATAAAGAATGGACCAAAGGTTGAATTTCATTGAACAGTTTATTAGAAAAATGAGAGAATAAAATAACACTTTGTATTTGCAGCTACTAGATACTCCCTCAAATCACATTTTAATTCAAGCATATAAAGATGGTCGTGCCTATTTTATTTAGAAGGGATAATGTTCAACCATGCCATTGAAAACTAGCAGAATCAAAAGTTAATTGGTTAAGGGATGTGACCAATGCTCAAATTTTTTTCCTCTAAAATGTCTTGCAAAAGAAATAGAATCACCATTAGACATGTTATAAATGCAAATGGTAACTCTATTACTGAGGAAATGCTCTTAAAGATGTTGCCATCAACTATTCTTTTGAGCTTTATAACTTTTTTTTTTAGCCGAATTACTCTAAAATCATATAATTAAATTGTTGATGTACAAATTGTACAATAATATTGTATCATGTGGTATAAGAAAAAATAACACCACTTGCATTTCCATCTTAAACAACTAAAGCAAATAGACTTTTTATTTTCTAGCGAATTAGAGTTTAATTAACAGTGTATTTGTAGAAACAAGGTTGATGGAAAAAAAAATGCATGCAAGGCCACAAAATGATATTCAGGATAATAATATATTAGCAAACATATTCATGAAATATAAACAGAAACAATATACCTTTAGTAGTATGCTCACTTGGAAGGGAAAATAATGTCTTGATCATATTTGGCATTTCAGTAAATGTCAGACAAAGTCGTAAGTTTCTTTAGTAGTATGCCCGCTTGCTTGCTTATCCTATTCATAATGCATTAATATGCATTTGAACTAGGACTTTGGTTCAACAGTTGTTGAAGGAGCAGTTGCTTAAGAAGTACCTATCACATAAGCAACCTGCATCACAACCCATACACACATCACCCTCCCATAATCCAACCACTATCACAATCTGTTCCTCACCCGTCCCATCACCATCAAATTTAACCACACCTACACCTGTGATTTCCAAGAAATCTCAGCATCCTTTTTCTACCGGCTAGCACTTACATCATCCTGCAAAGGAATTGCACACATGTTACCATAAAATAAAAGAGAAAACAAATCTTTAAAAAGAAGAAACAGCACCAAAAAGTACATATATAAGGTTACATTCAAGCAAAGCCTTGTTATTTAAAACAAAAAACTGGTGGTGTGCATTTATCACTTTAGTTCAGTTTCAGTAACAATAAAAATAAAATTATTTTGCTACATTCTAAAACATGTACACTAAATATGAAGAACAGCTGTATAATTTTGTTTACCTCAAAAATTGCATGTCCACCAAGTAGTGGACAAGATGGAACAAACATTTCATCATACAGTAGCGTGCAAAAGGTAAAAGGCTTGATTAATAGTATTGTTAAATATTAGTTTTGTTACATAGTTCTAGGAAACAAGGAGTATAACATTAATGAGAAAATTATGAACAGATTGAGATGTCAGAGCTTTTATATTTCATCATTGGGCGATAATTTAAAAATGTGTTGCGGAAAGACATACTAAAAACGAAAATGATAACCACGGAGTAGGCAAAAAAAAAGTAAAGCAGGTAAAGCAACATTACAAATATAATTGAGATTTTACGGACTTCATAAGCAATTTTGATGATTTGTTTATAAATGACATATTTAAATTTGAAACAAGCAATTCTGATGATTTGTTTATAAATTACATATTTAAATTTGAAATGGAGAGACATGACTTATTCAGTTTTGTAGTGAACAGTGGAATATGTTTTCAGACCAGAAGAGCGAAGTCCCCGTTCACAAATGCTATTCTTGCATTCTATTATAAAAATGCTATATATTATCCAATCATTTTACTATTTTTTTTTTGATCAAGTAAGTATTTGTAACACATAATTTATAATATGACAGCGACTAAGATGACACAGAATTTGAGTAGGGTTGTGAATACATATTGCATGAAAACGGCATTTTAGTTGCTAAAATAAATGTGATATATTTGGTATGTTTTTTATAAGCTATGATATGCTGAGCTTACAATACATAAATAAAGATTTAAGTAGTAGTCAGAGTTGAACTTTAAATATGGAACTTTGCATCGATAAATCTATCAAATATGTCCATAGATTAGTTGAAACAATTTACAATCATAGACTAGACTGTAAGTAGTTTATGTTTATATGGTTGCTTCAATGTTCTTCTAAATTGTATGGTTATGTTAAAAATAAAATAGAACAAACAAATAATAGAGAAACTTCTGAATAGAAACTCTGGTGAAACTCACTATTATTAGCGTGTCCTGATATTGGTTGGGCTGTCCATGTTTTGACTCACAAAGTCACATTATACCATTTTCAGTTTTAGAGAAACAAATGCCTATTGATTTATTAAAGCAGACATTTATAGAGAAGTGTGAAAGACATTACAGTAAGAATGATGCCTATTTATTCATCATATGCCTGAAAATTGACTTGAACAATGACAAAATAAATAGACAATTTATTCATCATATGTTGATTGCTATGGATTTCCCTATGCCTTTTGCTAATCTAATTCACGAATATATCTCTACTCCAACTTTTTTGGTGCTAATTGAAGGATCACCATTTGGTTTTTTTGAAAGCTCGAGGGGTCTAAGGCAAGGCGACCCTCTTTCGCCTTACTTATTTGCAATAGCTATGGAGTTCCTTACAATTAACCTCGATGTGGAGTTTCTAAAAGGTAACCTCACTCCTATTCATCAAGTCAGCCCAGTAATCACACATTTATTATATGCTGACGATGTCTAAATTATGGCCAAAGCAAACATTTCAAATGTTGAAAGTATTATGCAGTCTTTATCCAATCTAAAATGCTTTACTGGGCTTGATGTTAGTGATAACAAATCTACTGTATTCTTTAGCAAAGGAGCCAAAAACAAGAAAAATATTGCTAACAATTTAAAGATTAATATTGGTAATCTACCAGTATTATATCTAGGTATCCCTTTATCAAACAACAAGCTTAGATCTAAGGATTTTGGATATCTCATTGACAAAATCAACAAAAAAATCAACCATTGGAACAGTAAACTTCTTAATATTAGTGGTAGAATTGAGCTTGTGAAAACTGTAATACATCCTATGATACAATTCTGGTTACAATTTGCTCAAATTTCAGTGAGTGTGATGCAGAGAATAAATTCTATTTGTGCTAATTTCATTTGGAAATCTAAGGCACATAAGATGAATTGGGATGATGTTCGTAAAACCAAAAATGAAGGTGGTTTGGGTATTAAAAATATTGAAGATATGGTTAAAGCAGTAGCTGTTAAACTGACTTGGAATTTTTACAAGGAGAATCAACATGGGCCAAGTGGATGTATAACAAGTACTGTAAAAATACAAACTTTTGGTTGGCTGACTCGAATAATAATGCATCAAATACTTGGAAATTTTTGTTGAAATCTAGAAAATGGTGCAATGGTCTTCTTGACAGGAAAATTGTGAATGGTGAGACTACTAATTTATGGTCAGACCCCTGGCTTAATGGGTCCTCCTTGGTGGAGAAATATGCGGTTAATTGAATGTCTGTTTACGCTGGCAATCATAAAACAGTTTTAAGTCTAATAACAGATAATAGATGGAATGACCAATTAACTTCCATTCCTAATCAGTGTAAAAATATTGTGCATAGCATCAAAATTCACAATAACAGGCAACAAGATTTCTGGTTCTGGATACCAAGTCAAGATGGTCTGTTTTCTTTTAAATCAGCATGGAATCAAATTCGAGTCAAACACACAAAATTTAAATGGTCTAATATCGTCTGGGATAGTTACTGTGCTCCTAAAATATCCATTTGTTCTCTTTTGGCCATTATCAACAGATTAAGCACTAAAGAAAGGATTAGTAGATGGAACAGTGGCATCAGCAGGTCATGTGTCCTATGCTCTAACCATGACACGAAGACAAAGACCATTTATTTTTTAATGTGCCTACTCTAGAAAAATTTTAGATGGAATGATGCATAAATTTCAACCTACGGTGGGAAATTATTATGACATTAATTCTGTTCGAGAATTTCTGCTGCAAAATTATCAAAACAACCCTACTCTCAATCACATAACGAACGCTGTAATGACTACAAAGATTTGGCACATTTGGTGTGAGCGTAACTCAAGAATTTTTAAAGGAATTGAAATGCCATTCCAAATCAGAATTTCCCTAATTACCCAAGACTGCAAGCATTTATTGATTGCAAATTGCGTTTGCGTTGATATTGCTCTATCAATGACTCTACTCACACATCTCATAATCATATTGCAATTCATCATCAAAGGACTCTAATCATATTTTATTGTTTTCATCATACACACACACTTGTATTTGGTAGAAAAGTGAAGGCCTAGCATGAGGAACAAGATCCACTTAAACAAAGCAAAGAATACTTGCCTATAATTACGTCAAAACTTGTATTTGGTGATTTATTTTCAACCGTCCAAGGCATTTTTTCAAGTAACAACCTAAATCGCCTTATTTGCTGATTCTTAAGCAATTATTTACTGATTCCTAAACAATTATTTACTCATTCTTAAACAATTATTTATGATTAACCAATCAAATAACAACCTAAATCAACAACTTTGTATGCAATTAAACATATATTTGAGAGCTTAATGTTTTTGGTACAGACCTTCTAAGAGGATGGATATTCGCGATTGCGTCTGAAGCAATGGCATCGAAAATCATCGCAGTTGCGGATGGATTCACGGTTGCTTCGAATCTAAAAGGGTCGAGGTAGTTGCGAGAGAGGAGTCGCATGGTTGCAAGTAGAGTCGGCTGGTCTGAGATGCTCTAAGGGGAGTCAGTAGAGTTGTCGATGAAGGTGGAGTCGTGGGTGGAGGCGCAGAGGAGAGAAAAAATCGCCGCCATATCCTTTTTTTTAGTAGCCGCAGGAAAAAGTAAAGCGTGGAGAGGTTGGATACTAGGGCTGTGATGAAAAGAATGCTCATTTACTTTTTGCCCCTAGCATATTTCGCTTAATTTCAATTTTACCAGATTTTCCAACGCATATATGTGTTAGCAATAAAAAATAAATAAATGTGTAATTTCAGTCACACATTTTTAGCTTACCAACGGTTATTACTGTCGTTAATCTACAACACAAATAAGTGTTGACAATTGAAAAAAATAAGTGTTACAAAATGGCTATTATGGTGTAGTGTCAGGTAACAAATGAACTATCTGTCCGAATATTATAGATTTGTTTGGCTAACTACTAACCTTTGGCTGACTCGGGCCTACCAGGCATTATAAATAAAATAATCTAAGACATGTTAGATACTCCTCTTTTGGATGGTCTGTCCCTAACTTATCTGTTAGATACTCCCCTTCTGGTAGATTTGTCCCTAACTTATCTTCTCCCAGGGTCACCTGATCCTAATGGTTTTGCGGGCTCACCAATAACCTACCTCTGTACAAATATATATATTCCCTTCTATGTGTAATCATAATTTAAGTCTTACATGTGGCAAAGCCCTACACACAAGAATTTTGGACTAAATTAGCTGGGGCTAATAGCTAATGTATTGGGCGCGACCCTATACCAGTCCCATTTGGTATTATAATATCTAAGTCATTTTACTTATGGTAATCTTACCAAAATTTCACTTGAAAACCTTTTCTTCTCAAAATTGATTAAAAACCTTTTAAATCAAGCTTAAATAAGGAAAATATATACTCTATGCTTTACTTAAAATCACCTCTCCATGTTATATATACTTTACTCAAATCTTTGTTGATGAAAACGTTTAAACCGTTGAAAGTACCCCTTCGAATCCATTGAAAGTACCCCTTTCGAAACCAAGTAAACCCCTTTTCTTTCACCTAGGCCGAAAGGCCAAAACATTCCTTTCGAAACCATTCATATAAACCTTTCGAAACCATTGAAAAACCTTTCTTTCGAAAGCTTTGAAACCTTAGACATCCTATCTTAAAAACCTTTAAACATTGCCTTTCGAATACATTGGAAAACCTTTCCTTTCAAACCTTTCGAAACCATTGGGGAACCATCCTTTCAAAACCATTAAAACATCAAACCTTTCGAAAGCATTTGGGTTCAATTTATAACATGTGGAAACACCTTTCGAAACCATTGAAAACTATCTCTTTCGAAACCTTTGGGTTTTACCTTCAGCGGAGCAAAAGGGTCATTAAAATATTTAAGTCGAAAGCACTCTTTCGAAAACATTCATAAGTAAAGAAGTGATGGTGTCGAAACCAACCTTCTGAAAGCATTGGAGAAGCAGCTATGTTTTAAAGGCAAAGTATACCTTCCGAAACCATTGACTTTGAAAGGTAGAAAAACGGCAGCTAGTGGTTTCGACCTCTTCGAAAGTTATTACTTAAAACAAAAGGCGGAAGCCATTCGAAACCATTCCTTTAAAACATTTGACTCAGCTGAAAGCCAACCAAGTCGAAAGCATACCCTTTAAAAGCAAAGCAGGCGCATTTTCAATTTAAAACAAAGTCATGCTTCGACCCCATCAGAATTTTTGGTCTCGACCCAGTACCTTCCGCTTTATTCCAATTCACTATGTACCAGGTTATTGATACTATGTGCATTGGTTTCGATAGCAATGGAGACGACAGTACTTGGTCGGAACCCCTGTGCCGAAAGTGACGAAACATGCTAAAAACATGTAACAACCGATTTTTAACTTTAAAAAGAAATTCTTTTCAACTAACCTGCCTTGTTTGTCAAAATATTATTGGTTGCTAAATTTCTTTTCTAAAAGTGATGCCAATATTTCAAAAATAAACAATTTAATTTATTTATAAAATACCCTTTCTCCTTTTATAAATATATAAAACATTTAAGTCCCTATCTTAAATAATTTTATATATCTATTAAAACACTTAGGAAAATTCTACAAAAATTCCAGAAAATCATCTTTAATATGTTTTCCAATATATATTAATTTCAAACCCAAAACATATATTATTTAATCGTAAATAATTTTAAACCCAATTAATCATTTTCCATACTAGAAAATTAATATAAAATCCACATTAATTTAGAAAATTATGAAAATTGAAACCCATCTCTAAAATATCATTTCTGATCTAATCTAAAATCGCAAGGCATTTGGTTTTCATTTAATAGGGTTTTCACATTAAAACGTATCATAAAACCGATATGAATAAGCATAAATCATCAACAAGCATATATAATTACTTAATCATTCAAAAACATGGCATAATCATGCAAAATACTTCAGATTCATCTTAAAACTGAAAATAATTAGAAAAATGAGGTGTAGTCATTATTCACCTTAGCTTTGACGTTAAGGAGTTTGAGATTTGAATTGACTAAGTTGATTAATCTTCTCCCTTTAGCTCTTTCTTCCTCTTGTTCTTGCAAATGGTGGTCGGCCTCTATTTGTTTTTAATTTTGCAAATGAACGTGTGGAACATACACGGCTAATGGTTTAGGGTATTAGAATAATCTCTTTTCTATTTTACTTCTCCTCTATTTCATTTTAACTCTTCTTTAGTTCATTGGTTACCTGGCACGACTACCCCTTATTAAAATCAAATCTCAATCCCCTAATCATCACATTATTTTATTTAATTTAGCTAATTAAATGCCCTAAATAATGTTATTAAAATATGGGGTGCTACATAGTGATTTTTTATTTTGTTGTCAAATAAGGGTATTGTTATTGACACTCCACTTTTGAATAAGAAGATGCCATTTTTTATTAAAAATGTTTTCTACTATGAGGGGCACTAATCAAACTAGCCTCTCATAAAATTACAATCAAATTGACCTAATTACCCTTTTTTATTTATCCTAATTTTCCTTTAGTTATCATTAATCTTTCGAATTCATTAATCAAACAATGAAAAATTCAAATTCAAATTCAGATAAAGAGACAAGATTGTTTTCTTACTTGAGAAAGAATTCAACAGAGTAAAATTAAACCATATCTTTTATCATAATTAATAAAATGCACAATAAATTAGATTAAAAAATTATATTTCTATTATTTTCGTAGTAAAGTTTGGATCTGGTTATGAAAATCGAGATGAATATTTTATTCTTGTCATCGTTTTCTTTTTCAAAAAAGTAAGGAGAATGAGAGAGTAAATGGAAGTGTTTAGAATTTTGATGTTTTAACTAAGGACACAAGAGGTAAAAATATATGTTTTTATTAATATGATGTGTACCCTCAATTTAATTTTGTAGCAAATGCTCATAAAATTTGACCTTCTTGGTTTCAAATCCGAAGAGACAATAATAATACCTTTAAATCAAAATAAGCAATATAGCTCGTGGATGGAAAAAAAAAAAGATAGAGAAATTTGCAAATGCTACAGAGGAGTACATCGATTATTTGATCTCTCTTCTATGAAATTGGGCCTACAACAATCGTCATAAACCCGATTTAACTGAGGCCAATTCGGTAATTTACTAACATACAACTCTTTATATAAATAATGTTTGAAACCCTAACACCCATCTACCGCCCTTCACATTTCCCAACTCACAGAAATAAAATCCACATGGCACCTAAAGGGAGCTCTGGCGGATCCAAACCCGCTTCGAATGGGCCGAAGAAGAAGGTCACCACCTTCGTCATTGACTGCGCGAAACCAGTCGAAGATAAGATCATGGACATTGCATCCCTGGAGAAATTTCTTCAGGAAAGAATTAAAGTAGCTGGTGGCAAAACTGGAGCTTTTGGTGATTCTGTCACCATTACTAGAGATAAGAGTAAGATTTCAGTCACTTCTGATGGCCCTTTCTCTAAAAGGTATAAATAACTATGTTTTTTGTTTACCTGCAGTTGAAATGCAAATGCGCAGTTAAATTTTAGCGTCCAGTACATAATTTAGCAAAATTTTGTATGTAATCGGTTAGTTCTATCAATTGAGATTCCACGATCGTAGAAAGTTTCGGCTCATGATGTATATTTTATGTATAGTAATTGAGAACTTTTCGTCATTGGCTTTAGTAAGAGTTCTATGATTTAAGTACTTCAACTATACAGTTTGTGGTCAAGTGATATTCCAAATGAAAAGATTATAGTTTGTTTATAACTCATTTGGATTTAGATTGAATGTTCATTGTATAGTTTATGGCTCCATTAAATTTTAGAGTGTACATGTATGAAGCTTAATTTGTGCAATGTATGTTTGAGTGGTGTCTGCTATATGAATGTTTTTTTCCATTCCCTGATATGTATTTTGATGTGGAGTTAGGTATTCAACCTCAAAATGCCTAGCTTAGATGGAACTTGATTTGATTACTTTGATATGGATATAAATGGTTGATTGCTGAAATATTTGTGAAATAAATACAATCTGTTTGGTGTTCAGTTAGTAAAGATCTCATTTCACACGATTATTATTCATTTATGATTTTAAATATTAATAAAAAAAGTTTCAATACAATATGACCTGTCCAATAAAAATCAAATAACTAATATATCAAGCAAAAAATATATCGTACACAACAAAAACCTATATAACAACAACAACAATTAAGCCATTATTTTCTAACAAGTTGAGGTCGGCTAGAGATGGAATCCAAAACTAAATGACAAAGTCAATCTAAAAATCATGATAATAATAATAAAATAAAGTAAAATAATTAAACATATATAATAATAATAACAGTAATGATGGTATTAATAGTAATAGAGACCGAAGACCAAACACCACGTCTTAGGCTTCTATTCACTAGTCCTATAATCTAAAACTTATAACATTACTTCTAAACTAATCTTAAGCCAAAAAAACACATCTAGCTCATGGTTTTGCTACGTTGATCGCTAACTTCAACGCGCTTCTGTCCGACACCAGCTCTTCGAATATATTCCATTCCCTCAAGTCGTCCTTTTTTACTACTTTCTCCAATGTCAACCTTGGTCGACTATTACCTTTCTTAGAGCATTCGATACGGTCTATAATTACAACACGCACATGTGACTCGGGAGACCTTCGTTGGAGATGTCCAAATCATTTTAGGCGGTGTTGGATTAGTTTCTCTTCAATTGGTGTTACTCTAAGTTTGTCACATATATCATCATTTTTAATTCGGTTTCGTCTTGTATGACCACAGCTCCATCGCAACATACATATCTCTGTTACACTTATCTTCTGAACGTGTTGTCTTTTAGTAGGCCAACATTTTGCACCATACAACATCGCTGATTTGATTGCCGTTCTATAGAACTTTCTTTTAAGCTTTTGCTTTTGTGATGTTACAAAGACATTTGCAAATGTTCAAGTGTGTGTAAATGCACACAATTGTGTGGATGAATGACTAAGAGCTTCTTCAGTTGAAAGAAACCGAAGCGATCACGCTTTCTTTTTCATGCCCCAGTAGCTGATATCCAAGTATGATAAGAAGAAAATGCGGATTGCTCCAACTTTTTTTCAAGCATGAAGAGCTAAACGATATTTGGAAAACTGTTAAGGGTAAATGCTTTTCTGAAACTTGTTTACAAATTTAAACAGTGTGTTGAATGCTGTATAAAGTCCAAATTTCTGAAGCTTGTTTTTAACTAAAACTTCATCTGAAATCTGTTTTAGCCCTAATCTGGATTAGAAACCAGTTTAGCCATTTTTCTTTTTCTCCTATAGCAGTCAAAAATTTTTGAAGAAAAATCTCAACTATTGGAACAGATGGAATTCCGTATGCATTTTGTTTATTCTTCCTCCAAATCCATGTTTTGTTGGAGGTGCTCTAAGAGCACCCAGTAACATACACGAGCCTAGGTATCATTCACAGTCAAGTGGACTAAGTAAAAAGATGGTGTGACATGAACAGTGGGTGTTTTAGTGCTTTTGGCATTGTAAGCTAAAATTCACATCTTCTCTGCCTTTAGGTGTTCCTTTTTCTCCTCTTCTGTGTTCATAATTTTAATTTGAGCATCAACACGATGACTTGTTTTTCACTTTAATTATATATATATATATATATATATATATATATAGGTACTAACTTTTTTTAACGGAGGTTTGTTTACTTTTTTTTGTATTGCACGGTCAATGTGTTGAAATAGTTGAGATATACCTATAAAGTTTAACTTGATCATGAATACGTTTACAAATGAAAGTATTATTGTGTACAGATCATTTCAAGTCTTTTATTTTATAAGAACATACACATCTGAAGTTTTGTAGTTATGCAATATATACTAATTTACTTTTCGAGCGTAGTCACAAATAATATGAAAGGTAAATGCTTTGCCTTAACTGTTTATTTAATTTGGTGAGCACTTGAGATCCATGATTTTATGCCAGATAATTGTGGAAGCTTGGTTGAACTGCCTGTGCATAACCAATACCTATAATTTAAGATGAAAAGAGAAGTGTAACCAGCCATTTTTTTCTCCACAATTTTCACATGATAGTTACTAGGTGGTAACATGAAATGCATTCTTGTCTCCTTCATGCATTCTCTCTCATTACTTCCATTTAGGCTTACTACACACTTTTAGAAAGTTCAGCAACGTTATCATGTTTTTATTATTATTAAATTAGACAACACATGTGTGCACGATGGCACTCTTTTTGATGAAGTTCTCGGTCTTTGCTTTAGTAAAGTGATTGCTCATTCTTGAAAGTGGTATGGCAGCTAGACAGTAGCAGGATGATTCCAAGTTTTCTTTGCTTTAGGGAGAGAATACCACTAGGGTAGACTTTTGCCACGAAGAGGCGAAGTATATTAATCAGGGTGCTTTTCATCTTGCTTTGTTTTATGATAGGCTGCACTCCTAGATATGAAGGCTAAGCTACTTTACTTTTACCATGATATCACTCACTCTGTGTGTGGGTAGTTATAATCTATTTTAATTACCGTGTACATAATTTGTTTCAGTATGAAGTTTAGTAGTAAAATCTGCTCTGAACATTATTTATGTTTGCTCCAACGACAAACATAAAGTGAAAATCCAAAATTCCTGTTATAGTAAACAATGCTTGTCCTGTAGAATAAATAACTAATGTAATTTTATAGGCAAATTCTATTATTAACCCACCTCTTTTTACCTTATCCACCCCATTTATCTCTTTAAAGTGCTCAAACCCCATTTTTTTCCCTGTCAACACCCCGATTATTTCTCATTTTACCCTTTCATGACTCCAACTTCATCTTTCTCCCTTCTTTCTCCGCTCTCTTCCTTGGCTTGATCTGGATCTCATTTTTAGTTCGTTCTTTTTGCTCCAGCAAAAAATTGAATAGAAGAACAAGAATTGAAGCCCAAATAAAATGATCTCTATTTAATTTCTATTAAAAAACTAATTATGTATGGTGTTGATTAACTTTAAAATTTTGATATTATAAGATTTTTGTTGCTTTTGTTTGGATTTGGCTGCAAACTAATTTCCTAGATTTGACATAATACTTCAATATTAATAGTATTGCTTGTTGTTTAATTTGACGCTACTTCAATCATCAATTGGAAGGATCAATACATTGTCTGGAAAATTGGATGAAATGATTTGAAAATACACAAAATAACGTGTAATTTAACAAAATAGGCGGAAATAAGTATTTATTATGTATGCTTACTTTTGATGTTAGCTGAACATGGCAGTACAGTCAATGATAAAGTAACATACATAATCGGGGGTTGGGAAACAATTGTAGGGGTATCAATAGAAACAGCCAATTTTATAAAGCATGGTAAAAAAACGCAGTATACAGAAATTTATATGGAACTTCTCCTATCAAGATTGGTGATGCGCTGAATATTTGAAAAATGAAATTAACATGTAAAGTAGAAAACAAGTTTATTTTGTTTCTCGTGTTTCGAGAGATAACAAAAGCACGGAAACAATCCAATTCCTTCATTGTCCGTTGGTGGTCGCAATGACTAAGAATTATAAATATATTCTCTTATTTCTTGATATTTTTTAGTGCAAGTTGAAAACACAAAACTCAAAATGAAACCAAACGGGCCCTTAATTGTGTCAATTCAGGGCCACTACAATGAAACTGTTTCACAAATCTCAGTCTAAAAAATCTGAAGGATGTGTTTCCTCTTTGTTCTTGGCCTTGGCACTTATCAGACTACATAAATTGACATTTTAATTTTAGCATGATTTTTGATGGGATTTTTTTTTTGGTTTACTGTGGAAGTTCTTTTAATCTTATTTCTGCTTTGATAGATATATGAAGTATCTAACAGAGAAGTATCTGAGAAAGCACAACGTACGAGACTGGCTCCGAGTGATTTCTTCAGACAAGGACCGCAATGTTTATGAGTTGCGATACTTCAACATAGCTGAAAATGAAGCAAAGGAAGAAGAATGATTGTTATACATCTTTATATGTACTTTTGATTTCTTCATCAGTTAAACTGTAGTTGCTTCTGTGCTGGTTGGGTCTTCTTTAGGTTGGTACCAAGAACATTTACAAATGATATTGGATTAGAAAACCTTGATGAAAAAACAAGAATTGCGATCAGAGAAGAGGAGACCATGGTGGAGAAACAGGCCACGAGCAAAACAAGAGTAGCTTTTTATTTTGCACGTAACCTGCTTCTCCAACAAAGACTTCGTCTTCTTATAACTAGAACAAGTTCAAGCTAATGTTTATGTATATGTAGTTGCCTGACTTTGAAGAAAAGCTATGTATCATTGCTGTGCCAGAATTTTCATCTGCCTTGGCTGCATACGTGTGGCCAGGGAGAGGTTCAATTTTGGAGGGAATACAATGGAATATTTCTTTGATTCTCGTGGTCTCATTTGAATTCTTGGACCCTTTAAGCATGTATAACCGTTTGCATCATACAATAGGAAACGCATGGTTGTATGTTGTACTTGTTTGCAGAGAACAACTCATCATCTCTTTTCTTTTTTTGATTTTACACGTTTTTATTTGTCCTTTTGGTACATGAAGTATATAGACTTGCATTTGGATTAGAATAGTTTGAAACTAGACCTCTCAATGGGTCAGGTACGGTTTGGATATTATAAAACATGGATTCGAGTCTAATTGCAATAATTAAAATCCAAGTCCAACCCAAACCTGTAAGGGTTTGGTATTTTAATTCAATATCCGAGCTCGGTTTGTCGGACTTTTTAAATCCGTTGGGTAATATCTGTATACCTAACTCAGAATATTTATATTAAAATTGTAACATTGGTAAAATTTGTAAACAAATAATGTTAGCATATAAACTGGACGGTGAAGCAGTCTAAGTTCACAACAAAAGTATGCAAAAATATCAGCATGAAAACAAACAAAATGGTAAATAACTAATATACACACTCATATTTTGATACGATGGAAAAATAATATTCTAGTCGGGTCCTAATCGTGTCGGGTTTTAATAAAACCATACCCAACCCTAATAATAACAGGGTTTGGCCTAAGTTGGGGTTATATGATAAATAACAAAACTCATACCCGTATTAATAGGGCGGGTTCGGACTAGGCTTGGGTCGAAACGCATACTATTGACAGGCCTAATTGGAACTGATTGTTAGATAGATCTAAAATTAAATTCAGTTGTTCCAAGTTATCTTCATCAAGGCTATAATGTTGTGATATCTATCCATTAAGTAATAGTAAAGTAAAATATTTTTTAGTTATTTTATTAATTGTATGAGTTTTCTCTCTTCTTTTGCGTTCTCTTTTAATAATTTATTTTCAAATCTTTTAATTTATCAATATATATACAATTATCTTACTGAATCTCATCCATCATTTGACATTCTTTTATGTACATTTAAAAGTTTATACAATTATTTATAAATAAATTATCAATTACCTTGTAACATTTTATATTCATGTCCATATATTTAGATTAATCACATAATCCAAAACTCAAACTATTCAAATAAATTCAGCTACTAAAATTTATTAATATTTCTAACAAACACTAAAAAATGACAATGTGGATATGTATACCACTATTGCACCAATCAAAATGGTTGAATTGATTTTTTTTATTTGGTTATGATATTTAAATCGCATAAAATAAAATTTTAATTTATAATTCATTTATCTTGATAAATTTATCATACATTGCATTGTAAAATTTTACTTTATACTTCAAATACCTTTATTTAAAATTACCACAGTTATTTACAAAACTCACATCACTTTTCTCCGAATGTTTTAAATTTCAGTCCACATATTTAACTTAAATATGCAGTCTTAAATTTAAACTAATTAAATAAATACAATTAATTAATCTTCATTAGTTTGTCTACTAAATTATGTAAATATGAAATTATCGATATGTATGTCATATTTATATTAACAAAAATGGTAAAATTATTTTTCCACTAAAGTAAAGATATATAAGTCACATGAAATAAAGTGTGTGTATATATATATATAAATAATAATAAGAATTCAATTTATAATTCATCTATCTCAGTAAATTTATCATATAATGCATTACAAAATCAAATTATTTACTTCAAATACCTTCATTTTAAAATTTCTATAATCATTTACAAACCCCTCTCCCCCAACTCCCTTTTAATATTTTACATTTAACTTCACATGTTAGAATTAGTCACGTAATCATAACAACATGAAAATTTCAATATCCATATTATCAAAAAGGGTATAAAATTTATTGTGATATATAAATTCATCAATCACATAACATAATCATATGCACAAATAATAATTACGAATTTAATTTATAATTCATTTATATCAATATATATACCATGCACTTCATTGTAAAATTCTTTTTTTAACGTTAGGTGTACATTTTAAAATTTCTACAGTTATTTACAAAACCCTTCTCAATATCACCCAATATTGTACATTTAAGTTAATATATTTTAATTAATTATGTAATCTTCAATTCAAAATTATGCGAATAAATTCAATTGACAAATATTATTTAATTCATCTAATAAATCCTAAAAATATGACGATTTCAATATTATATCATATTCATTTCAACAAAAGTGGTGAAATTGTTTCTTTTCATTCAAATATAAAAACATATTAACTACATAACATAAATAATATACAAACAATATTAAAAACGTTAATGCATCATTCGCTTCTCTCAATAAATTTATCATACAATATTAAAAAAGTTAATGCATTATTTTAGCTTCAAATACCTACATTTTAACCTTCTAAAATTATTTACACCCCCTCAATTCTTTCCTAATGTTTATATTTAAATCCATGTATTCAGACTATTTACGAAATCTCAAATTTAAAGTATTTAAATAATCTTAGTAAATAGTTGGTCTATTCTTCTAATAAATCCTAAAAATATATGTCAACTATATATACGAGCGTTACGGCACATGCTTCACGTGAATTGTTTTTCTACAAATTGCATATGTTTAACACATTCAAGAGAAAATGATTTGCATAAATATTTAGCCATATTTTTGCATTGTTGTGTAGTTATTTTTATTTCTAAGTTGCAACGTTTACATTTTTTTTGATAATCTGAATTTTTATTTCTATTATTAATTAATAAAGAATAAATTTGTAAAAGATGCTTATTTTTTAGATCCTATTTTTAACTGATATTAAATTTGGTAATATCTGTAGAGTGCCGTTTTGAATTGGTATAAGAAATTTGTGTAATAGATCTCATTTTTAAGTGATATTAAAATTTGGTTTATAGAAGGATTTTTGGTAGTTCATGCTCACACTAAAAATATGTGACACCAAAGATAGTATAACTATTATTAAAGATAAAGATGTGCGTGTGTATGTGTGCGTGTGTATTAGTACTAACAAAAACAATAAAATTAGTTTTTCCATTCAATCATAGAGATATATGGATCACATACATTAAATTATATAGATAAACAATAATGATAAGTAAATTTGTAAATTAATTATAACCATTTATCTCAAAATTTTATTAAACACTTCAGTTATACACTTCATTGCAAAATTCATTTTTTAATTGCAATAACTCCACATTATGATTTTTAATATATTTTATAAAAAATTTCTTAATTCTACTATTTACCTTTAAAACTATATATTTATACTAATTACGTAATTTAAAATTTGACATATTTGAAAAAAATTAAGTTAAATAATTATGTTCATTAACCTAATAAATCATTAAAATATGTCAGTTTTAACATCTAAACCATAATCATATTAAAAAAAATTATAAAATTATTATTTTTACTCAAATATTAAGATATATAAGCTACATAACATAAATTATACATAAACAATAATAAATTTTTTAATTTATAGTTAATTTATTTCTATGAATTATTATCAACCGCATAACGAAGTTCTGATTTTAACATTAAAATATAAATACTATATTTTGACAATCTTACCGGGTGGAACGCATGGATTATACACTAGTTGAATAATAGTAAAGCAAAAAAAAATTCTCCTCTCTTATTAATTTTAGGGATTTCCTCATCTTCCCTTGATTCTCTTCAAATATTTTACAATCAAATCCCTATAATTTATCATTATTATAGTTATTACAAAGTTTTACTAATTCTTTCCTTTACCATATATAATTAAATATCCACGTTTAATAATTTATGCCGTTATTTGCATATTTTTACCAAGTTTTATCTATTATATTACATTAAAGTCCATATATTTAAATTAACTGAGTAATCTAACATTTAAATTTTAAATAAATTTAATTAACTGATATTTATTATTTGGTCTAACAAATCCAAAAAATGGCAATCCAATCTATTGTTTACCACATTATATTGACAAAAATTGTAAACTAATATTTCATTGAAGTCCATATAAATTAAAATCTACGTGATTATACACAAAATTATCTTTAGCTTTCTTATATTATATTCAAGTTTACATTATTTATTTCCTTTTAAATAAGTACTTTATCAAAAGGAAATACATAAATTTTCTTTCTAATGTTGGTAACAAACAAATATATGCACAATTTTTTTATTTTTAACAGGGGTGCTTAGGTATGGTAGCAAACCTAGGTTTGAGTCTTGCCTTGCACACACTTCTAGCACAAAATAGTATCCTAGGTTTATAGGTGCCGTGAATTAAAACGACAGGCATAACTTAAATCCCCTTAGGAGTTTACGAGTCCGTCGAGTTCTCTTGAATGTAATTAAAAAAGGCATATTATTAAAAACATATACAATATTTTTCTTTCTAAAGTATATCAAGCGATTCTTTATCATTAACAAATTTTATTTTTTTTATTAAGAATAACATTAGATAATGATTACTGATGAATACTGTTGTTAATAATTTTTAAAAATAATGAATACCGGTTAATATGTTTTGATTATGTATATTTTACATCAATTGATGGATAAATATATATGTTATTTTGATTAGAAATGTTTTACTTCTATATTTTATTATCTTTATAAGGCATATGTTAATTATTTTATGGAAGTTTTATCATAAATTAAAATGATTGAGGTACGAAATATGATTTAAAAACCATGTTATAATTTAACATAATTTAAATAACTTATGATTTGTAATGTTACTTTTTGTCAAAAAATTTAGTCTTAGATAAACGCTTTATTGATTACATTGATAATATAATATACTTATTCTAATGTTTATATTAACTGCAAGAGCTTTAAAAGCATAAAAATATATTGATTATTTATTACTCTTACACTTTTATTTTTGTGCATTCTCGTAGATAGTATTTGAAATTCTAGCTATATATCATTTATCTTTCAAAAAATTATAATTGAAGCTAGATGTTAAACTCAAAATCTACATAATATTTATTTCTTGAAATTTATAAAAACATTAATTTCAAAATTAACCAAGAATGCTAACTTTTATTTATTGTCTAAACAAATATTAAATGCTAAAAAAAAATCACTGTCTAACTCAATATTATTATCAACTATAAAAATACAATTTAATTATTTATATGAATATAAAAATATAAGTCATATAACACAAATTACATACTTAAAAATAATAAGTTTAGTACACAACTAAATTATTTTAACAAATTTACCATATATTGCATAATAAATTATATTTAAGAATATTTATAAAATTATCTTTCTAAAACATATTGTGTATAAAGCACGAGTTACACACTAGTTTTTGTGAATATCAAACAATTTATTCTTGCTAATTGTATTATTATTTCCAAGACTGGAAAAGCGACAATTTTCGTAAAATCACGTAAAATCACGCATTAGTTTATAATAAGATGAGATCCTCTATTCTTTTTTTCATGAGTCATCTTTTGGACATATTGTCTCAACCGCTAATTCATTAATTAAATGAAAATTTAATCATTTATAGAAATTATTGGATGGTTGAGATTAAGTGAACATAAGGGCGCATTAATATTTGGGAACATGTGATCTGTGTCTCTTTAGAGCATTCTAACCAATACAGGTCTGACAATATTCAACACAGAATATTTAAGGGTTAGCCCAACAGCCAGACGTCTATTTAACAGGCGTCTAGTAATTAGATATTTACTTAATATGTGTCTAAACTCAGGCTTCTATTAAATATGCATCTGATGTTGGGCGCCTATAAATCATGCGCTCAAGCCACCGTTTCTCATAATTCCTTTTTCACTTTCCCTTTTAAATCCAAAAAAACATTGAAATGTTGCCAAAGACAGACAAAGGAGTAAGTCGGTCTGCTTTACATTGTCCTTAGTCCCGAGACGATGATTTTCGAATTACGGTCTTGCAGGAGCTACCGAAGGATACACACATCGTATGTGGACCGCTCTGTATACAATCGAGATATAATTATAAATATAAAGTAACTGTTAGTATATCAATGTTACATTAATTGAATATTATTTATTTAGTACTATTTATTATTGTTAATTGTATAGCCTAATATCATTATTATTTATTATATAGATCAAATATATCAATGCTCAATTAATAGTATATCAACCATGAACTATTGTTTATTATATGACCCAGCATATACTTGGTATATTAGTCAATGTTATATTAATCGTATATTAATCATGAACTATTGTTTATTATATAGACCCAATATGTCACTTTTGGGGTAGTTGGTCCAATTGTTTTGGATAATATCACGATATACTCCCTTATGCTCTGGTAGATAGACCGCGGGCTAATCCATTTGTCTTTTCCTACAGATTTGGTCTCTTTGGTCTTTTGATCATTCTCTCATTTCCATCCTAGTTAAGAGGTGATGGCCGACCACACACTTTCCACTTTTTAGATTTTGAACTTGGTATTACCATTGTCGATTTTTATATGCCGACTGGCATTATGATAGAAGGCATGTATATGATGTATTTTCCTTTTGATGATGCATACGAGACTCTAGAATTCAAGGCGGCTTCAGCTTTATTCTTCTACTTTGCTATTTTGGACCACATTGGTATATAATCTTCGTAAGATTTTAGAGTGAGAATATCCACCTCATTTTCTCCCTCGGATGGCATTTCTCTATCCAATGAGTATCTCAGACTTGAGCAGTATGATGGTTTTGATACTTTTTCTTTCCCTTCTCTTTTGTTTGAATGTCCCTCAAGGTCTTTGCATTATCAGAATCTCACTTCGTTGACTTGTCCATAACTATTCGTGAATTGTTAATAGTGTGACTTTCTAACTCTATTTTCCTTTGCAAAAAGCTTTAAGAACCCCTCATTCACCATTCGTTTCTGATAACAAAAAATATATAAGATTTTACACTAATGAACAAATGAAAAAAATTACCAAATGATATTCGCCTCTCTCATTTCACCGAGGTTCACTTTCTTCATTTTATAAATACGCGATTAATAAAATTAATTTTGTCCATTAATTTTTTCGATTCGGTCTTGAATCGCTGATAATGACGTGTGTTGTCTGAATGCTTTATGTTGTAGGTATTCATTATTTTCTTTCAAAACTAATCACGACTTTGGTCATTATCCCTTGTCTAATCATTAGTATAATGATTGTAAATGTTGCACAAGTCATCATCTTCATCGCTTCGCCATGTATTGGATGAATGTTGGCACCAAGGAGTACAATGTTGTTCATTATCATCTTTGAAAATGTAATTTTTAGAATTTGAATGATATGATAAATCTCCATGGTGAAGACATTACTAAGATCAAGTTTGATATAAGATTACTATGGTTTAGAAGAAAAAATATTGAACAAATTTAATGATTTTTTAGGATTGAAAGTAGATTATGTATTGAATTAGGGGGGAAATATGGCTGTTGAAGTACTCGTTGTGCTAATCAGCCATTAGGGCCTAAATGCCTATTTAATGGAAATCCAAGATCAAACGTCTATTAAATAGGTGGCTCACTCTAGGTGGATATTTAATAGGCTCCCAAGGCCAATTTAGGGTTTTGAATCGACCCCTGAAGATTACGCGTAATATTTAGTGGAATGTGGGCTGTTGGGCAACTCTTTTTTGATATGTGCTGAATATTAAAATTAATATCTCCTTTGTGGGGGATGCTCTTAGTAATATATACTGAAAATGAATTGGATTATTAGTAGAGATTCATATTACTTTTCTAATTTATTTATCAATTATTTTGAAACTATGGACATCAAAAAATAAAAAAAGACATAGGCAATGGCCATGTTTGCATTACCATAGTTGAGGAGTTTTCTGATAACTTAGGAAGACACATTCACTTAGCAAGTTGGATCTTCTATTTTGAAGTCCCTTGTCCTTCCATATCCGTTTGAACAAATCAACATTACTCACCCTTAGATTATTGAGATTTGTTTAAGTGAGACACACGAATATGATCTTTCATTGTACCGCTATGCTTAAAAATTCAAAGTGCGAAACAACTTTAGAAAACAAGTGACGTGATCCAGAATGGTAAGATGAAGTCTTTCAGCACTATCACAGTACGACATAAGCAATTGGAACTATGTTTGATGAATGACCCGTGGAAGGCAAATAGCTCAATTGCAACAACTTAAATTGGAAGGAAAAATAGAAAAGCATAAGATGGGGTCAAAACAAGTACTTAAGTAGAGCTGTTATGGTAACGGTAAATTTCTCATTACTATACCATTTTCAGTGAATCAATTTTTTGTCTTAAGTAAAATCGATATACCTGTGTAATGGATATGGTAACGATAAATTTAACATTTTTATGGTAAAACATCAGTAATATTTTTTAAAAACAACGATAATGGTAATTTACCAGTCCATCTACAATACTTGGATATTCATGGGATTGGTTGTGTTATGGGCGTTCAGATTAAATCAAATAATTAAATTTAGTGCAGTAATTCAGTTCAAACGACGATAGTAAATAGACTTCTTTACTTGTCCATTATTGTCATCTTTTAAGTGACATGGTGAATTGCATAATAAAGCAACGTTACAAGGAAAAAAATACGTCAAGTTATTAATTTTTAAAGAAAACGTTAATTTACCAATATCAGTGTAACAATTATCGGTATATCAGCCTTCAGTGTACTAGCCAATCGGTAATGATAAGCTATTTTAGCATATCAGTAAAAATGATACGGTAAAGATATTTGCAAAATGGTAACAGTAACCATTACCATAATAGCCCTGATTTCAAGGTTATATGTTAGATTTAATTTTGAATAGGTAAGACAATTCAAATTTGGAAATAGACCAATTTTTTTCTTAATTACATGTGTCCATTGTACTTACATTATCACAACCACATTTCAGGTATATTTATTTAATTAACTACAAACTAAATGAAATGAACAGTGTTGATTCCACTGGGACGGAGGGCATATAAGATCTAGGAACAAAAGAATTGGTTCCCGTAGATTAATTAAATTAAATGTATAATTCTCCTTTTTCAACATTTTGCTTTGAGGTTTGCACAACAGGTCCTTAATTCTGATGTAGCGATAGGAAAATCCATATAGTAATGATTTTGTAAATTAGGTCTCTATTTTCTAAAATTGGAAAAAACCAAACAAGCTTTCACTTTTCCGACAAAAAGTGCGAGTTAACTTACGTTTTACTGAAAGTTTTCCAAAAACTAAAAAAATTATGTTTCTTTATTCATAAATAGTTATAATTAATATTTAAGTGTTTGCATCAAAAGTGAAACATACATCCAATCGATTAACAAGTGAAAATAGGAGAATTAAAAAATTAAAATGAGATAAGGACACATAAGCGAATTAGGCACAAGGACAAACTTTGAAAAAAATTTAGGCTAAAGGACACAAAGTTTCATTTTTGGGCTGAAGGACAAACTTTGAAAGAAAATTAGGCTGAAGGACAATGCTAAATATAGTTAGCATTTTGTACAGTGCAAACATTGTACAAAATGCTAATTATAACTAGCATTATATCCAGTTTTACATTATACAAAATGCTAGTTGTATTAGCATTGACCTTCAGCCTAATTACCTTTCAAAGTTTGTCCTTCAGTCTAAAAATAAAACTTGTCCTTCAGCCAAAAATTTTATGAAAATTTGTCCTTGTGCCTATTTTCCACTAAGATTTATAGTGGTTCGGCCAAAATCAATAGCCTATGTCCATTGTCAATTTTGTTACTTATTATAGCTTTCTTTTACAATGATGATCTTACAACTCAGTTTCCACATCTCGAGTTAGAATTCAATAGAGTTTTGGGGTAAAATCAGATAACAAAGTAATAGGAGAGAAGATCTAAGAAAGCCCTTTTCCTATGCATCTCTTCCTCTATTTATAGACGAAAACCATCACAAAAGTCATAGAAATTAGCTTCCAACATTCTCCATTTCCAGTACGAAGCTCCAGGCGAGAGATTGCGGTCGAATCTTCAATAATGATAGCTCAGTACCAAGGGATAGCATGACCCAGTACCGAGTTATATAACTTATATTTATTGTGCCTTTATTTGCTTTGGCTTCCATTTTAACGACTTACGATCTCATCTTTCCCTTCTTATCACTTGATTTGTCTGAAGAATGACTAGGTAGCTTCTCGTAGTAAGCAAGGTTCATTATTGATCTTGGGACTTCAGCTAAATTCTAGCACTAGGCTTGCATCTTTGACTTCTAGTACGTTCCATGGGCATTCGATAGTTCTGATTCATCGAGATAATGCTTGGTTCAAAAGCGGGATAACACTTGCCCCCTAAAATATGATTTATGGTAATAAGACTTGTTTTAGATCAAGGCAAGTCATCGACTCCGAGCCCTGACTCGAAAAGACGGCATCATCCCCTGAACTGTCTTCATAAAGAGACACATCTCTAATGAGTTTACCCCACCAAGGACTAGGTGTTCGCTCAACCTAAGCTTCGATACCAACTGTAACGATATTCCTTTCTTACACCTAAAGTCGACACTTAATGCATCCTCTGTATTCGTGTGCCGATCATTTGAGTGTTTGAAAAATAGGTCATTTTGGGTAAAGAAAGAAAAGACAAAACATAATCTCACATCGTGACGAGAAATATATGATATACACAAGATCTTTACAAAAAGAAATTATCTTTATTACACACAACATCAGAGTCATTAATCTATTATCAGTCTGGACAGTTATAGCACTCTGTCCTTATAATTGCTGATAAATACAGATAAGGTCAAAACAAAACAGAACGGTGGAAGAATATAAGTTATGTGAATACGTCTTGGAGAATCCATTTCATCTTCTGAAAGCTCCAAAGCATCTAACTAAATCGGGAAAATATGCTCGAGCTGACCCAAGCATTATAAGAAAAATATCGTCCGGATCAGTCTGGTAAACCAGTGTGAGAAACACACCTTAATTGAATTTTAATGTTATAAAATCTTTCAAAATAAAGGTATCTCGTAAGACCACGCCGCACATAAACACGGACGAATTCTTACCTTACGATAACCAAAACATTTTTATTGAAAATCTGGTGATATTATAATAATGTCTAGGATTTAAAAGTAAAGTATGAATATAGCTGAAATGCTTGTATCTCATGTTCCAGCATAGTCGAGCACAACTAAGTCCGTATGATGCTTATTGGAGAATAAATTCTATACAATAACAAGGCATTGGTGTACCGCCTGCCAAAGTGCACCTCTAAAAAAATGTACCAAGAACCACATATGGACTCCTTGCCAACATAGGACTAACCTACCCTTTACTGGATA
This sequence comes from Allium fistulosum, assembly GCA_030737815.1. NCBI lineage: Eukaryota > Viridiplantae > Streptophyta > Magnoliopsida > Asparagales > Amaryllidaceae > Allium > Allium fistulosum. The sequence goes on along the minus strand of CM060902.1, from coordinate 365,659,762 downwards.
GTACCGAATATTTCATCATCCCGGCTGCTTTTGTAACCTTTCCAAGAGCTCTTATGCATAACCAAATCTATAAATGAATATATCTAGAAAGGTGATGACAATACCCTAATGGGTGCAACCCACTTATCCATGCTACATCTTCTCTTATTCTAATCATTCCCAATTGATGAGGCTATAGGCTACGTTTTACCTTTTAATATAGCAATCCCACTTGGAATGCTAACACTGCCCTCCAGGTAGCAATGTAGTGCCAACATTCATCCATACAAGTTCATTCTGAATCTGAATGAAACTAAAAGCACTACCTCTGCTACATCCATTTTGGAATCACCCACAGGATTAGTAGCCACTAGCCCTTGTACTTCAAAAAACTCCATCTTCGAACATCTTTAAGATATCTTCCATTCGAATGCTCATGTTGGTTCGAAATGGTTTTTGAATAATATATCTGACCCCCGGTCTCTTCGAACCAACAACCGATAATTTCTAGTTGACTCAATCTCGGTTCTTTTAGAAGTAAGCGGACTGCATCAGAGTCCCAATAGGATCCCTAATATATCCTTTATAGCTAGAGACGTTTCACTAGAATAAGTTCTCCCAAGGGATCTCAAACTGTATGAATACGCGAAATATTTACTTCCTAAGTCCAAAACTGACCAAGATTTGATAGTCGGTTATTTAACTATCAACACATAAACAAACAACAATTCCAAGATTTAATTACCCATAGCAACCACTAAGCCTTAAAATAAATTTTCATTTATTAAATCTCTTTTGCAAAATATTTATCAAAATATTCATATACTTATCTTATTGATATAAGTATATTCATAAAATGTTATAAAAGATTCCTAATTTCAAAATCATATTAAAAGGATCTAAACAAAAGTTGTTTAAAAAGAAATGGAGATAAGGATAAAGCCAAACACTATTCCCTCGGTGTCAAGCATGGAAAAAACGTCCACACCACCAAAATTAAGAAGGTTAATTTGGGGAAATCCAATCTCAATTTATTTGATAAATTTCTTCAATAAATCCTTTTAATAAATCTTATTCATTTATATCCACGATCATTTATGAAACTCTCCCCAAATTCAAGATCTCCTTATTTTATAAACTTTCCTTATTTTAGAAAAACTTCTTTAATAAACTCTAATCAATAAAGTTCCTTTGATAAACAATCAATTATTTAAAACATCTTTAAAAAACAAGTTATTATTTAAATATCCTTCATTTAATTATCCTTAAATTTCGTTAACAAAATAATGATTTTAAACAATCATTTAAAAGTATTAAATTAACTTCAAACATTTTAATAAAATAATTTCTTAATTATCCTTTAAATATCATATTTAAAAATAATAATAAACTTTAAACCATTTCCAAAAAGGATAAAATCTGAATATTTGACTTCACAAGTTCGGAAAAAGTCTTAGCAACTACAATGGTTCACATTTAATTAAGTTTAACTTCTCAAGTTATAACAAGCAGATATGTTAAGGGAATCAACTAATAACAATCAATCAACATATAGGTAAATGTCTAAGTTATCATAATGGCAGAACTCGGTTTATATTCTGCTTGAATAGATGTCAACATAATCTGTTGGTGAATTATAGCAGAACTGTGATTTATTCTACCAAAAAAATGTCCAATATAACTCAATTAGCAAAATGGTGTTTTATTCGGCTAAACAGATGTTATTTGGTTTCAAAATCATTTGAGTTTACTTAAGAGAATCGATAAAGAAATCCCTTGGATTTAAAAACATTTTTAGAAGGGTGTTACTTTAAAAATAAAAAGGATCTTTAGAAATAAAGTGGTTTTAAAGCTTTAAAACCTTTATTTAATAGTTAAATAACATTTAAACTCTTGATTTAAATAATAATTTAACATTTAAGTAGATAATAAATTCCCCAATTAACCTTTAAATAAATAATTAAATAATATATTACCTTTAAATAGATAATTAAACCATAATTAATCTTTAATTAATAATTAAATAATAGATTAAGCATTTAAGTAAATAATTAAATAATAATTAAACCTTGAATAAATAATTAAATCAAAGTTAACTTTTAATTAATAGTTAACTAAAAAATTAAACCTTTATTAATAATAGTTTAAATATTAATTAAGTCCTAATTAAATCTTAACTCAATTAGTAATTTAATAAATATATTTTTTAGCAAAGCAGCCGGCTTTATAGTGGGCCGTGCCACTGTATAAATAATGGGAAAACAGGTGTTCAGCACATGCACAGAACAACTAAATGGGTTTATAGGGCCCATACCAGAAAGAAAAATAAAGCATAAGAGCTAGACAGAAAGAGCCTAACCTACTATATAATTATGACTAAACGCCATCCAAAGAGGAATAGGCACTACCATCATCCGACATCGGACCAATAACATGAACATACCTAGAGAAAAGAGTAGCCAAATTTGGATCATAGCCTTTTGAAGCAGGAGAGTAAATAAATTTCTTATCCTAACTGACGTCATAAAACTTACTTTTATTCTCCTCACCAATCTCTCCAACCCTAGTAAGGGAAATACCCTCACCCTCAATGTGATATATAAGACAACGACTCACACCCTCAACATTACTGATATAGGCATAAAAATGCCAGACTCAGGCGAGTGTCGCATATCAGATGGAACATGAATCCAAGCCCGCTCCTCAGAATTCCAAGTAATAGAATTGTACAAAGTAGAAGTAGCAACCTCAATCTGGGCAGTACCAACAGGAGCATCATCAATGGGAGCAACACCAACAGGAGTGACAATATAAGGGAAAACAAAGGGGGGAGGAGCTTCCTTCGGGACCCACTTCCTGACAGGAGGACGAGGAAGTGGAATCCGATCAGATAGAGGAACAAGGCCAGCAGAGGCCGATCTAGAACACGCATCCGAAAGATTTCCAAAAGACTAACAGGACATACAGATCTCTGGTTTCCAATTGTAGCGAACTCTAACCTTAGCAAAATGGCCCTCACCGAGTCTGACTTTTAACACTAAAGGCAAATAGGTTGAGGGGACATTGTGCTCGGCATTAACACGAGCACATGGAGTGCAGCTTCGATACGTACCAATGTCAGATGAACTGAACCCAACTGCCTCAACTACACTTGCTCTTTCATCTCCGGAACCTATGACATTAGCCACTGCCTTATCAGCCAAACCACATGAACTGTTATCAATATGCTTGGTTTCCACATTACCCAAGTCAGAATCTACAAGCAACCCAACATCCATCTTTGACCAAGGATTATTACAAGCACAAGCTGAAAACGGAGACAGAGGGTGCTCACCGGCATCCAAAGGACAGCCAAGCAAAGGTGGTGCGGTTAAATGGGGGGAGTTAATAACATTCAGTAAACCAGGAAGAGGATTAGCACTTTCCGACGCAGCCAAGGCAGGCACAGTCATGCATCGATGAGCAACATTACTAGTGGTGTCAATTTCAGGCACTTTAGGGCTTGTCTCAGTAGGCACAGGAGGCCCCGACGGTCTGACCAAAGAAATAGAGGCATTAAAGAGCACGCCAGAACGCGTAAGGGAGACATCAAGCTCCAGATCTGACATAAAGGAGACGGGCTTTGAGCACTTCTTCTTGGGTATTGGGAATAGACGAGGCGATGGCGAGGCAGTGGGAGACGAGGCGAAAGACGATGGAAAAGGTGGAGGAAAGGAATTCAGATCAGACGAAGGAAGAAGCGTAACAAGGAAAGGGTTCAATCGCCAATGATTTTGCTATTTTCTCTTTTCTTAAAAATTATATGTTTAATCCTTAATTAATAATAAAATAACCCTTAATTAAAAATAATTAATCCTTAATTAATAATAACCCTTAAAATAATAATAATCAACCCTTAAAACAACCCTTAATAAAATAATAATAAGCCCTTTATTAATAAAAAATAAAAATCTATCCTTAAATAAATCATTAATTAATAATTAATCTTTAATTAACTCACTAATTATAATTTACTTACTTAATTTATATTAAGTACTAATTTCCTTTATTAACTAATGGTTAAGTACTAATTATATTACTTAATTTATTAATTTAATAATCATTAATTAAATAAATAATTAAATAATTAAATAGTTACTTTTCATTACTTATAAATTGTTTTGAAAACGCCTTTCAAAAAGTCACTTGAGCGAAAATACTTTTTAATTGCAAAAAGACTTCATTTTTACGAACTGCATCTATAGCGACTATCGTTATATGACCCATAATTTAAAAACTTGTTCTATATTCCAAATCGCTTTCAAAACTCTTATTTTATGTTTAACTACTTTATAAATTTAATAAAGCTTTTTAGAGAAATTAAAGCTTTGGAACTTACAAACTTTCTCTCGAAAATTACATAAGTAAACAAGTTTGAAATTAAGGGATTTCGATGTCGTGTTCAAGCACAAATCAATTGCTAACTTTTTCCTTAACGTAGAAGACCGTAAGTAAGAATACCAACACACATACATACATGCCAACATCAACATACCCAAGCAAATCATAACTTGCGTATTTAAACTTAACTTTAACTTTTATATCCAAGTCTAACCATCATCACATCCAAGCACACATATGTATAATCAAATCAACATCAATTTTATCCAACAACCAACATATTTAACAACCAAGATAGCAATAAATTTTTTACCAACATTAAAGTTTAAAACATTAAGTAAAAGGCAAGATTTTCTTACCCAAAAGCTAACTAAATAGCCTAGAACTTCCATTATCACTCTAACCGACTCTAGATCCTTGCTTTCTTTAAACAAAAACTTGATTTTTGGAGGGCTAAATGCCCAAATGATTTCGACCATAATGAGAGGGGGTTCGACCATGGGGTGAACAAAGGTGTGGAGGCTTGTTTTTGAAAGAAGAGGGGTGTAGGAAGAGAAGGAAAGAATTTAAACAAGTTTTTATGAATTAAAAGTGCATAAAGCTAAGGTTTTTAAACTAAAAAAAACTTGGAAGCCATGAAAGTTTTGAGAGTTTAGAAGGGAACTTTAAAATAGAAGTTGGAAATGAGAAAATATGAAAAGAAAATTAGGAAATTGTTTTTATGCAAAATGCAATTAGTAATTTACCAAAATTGCCTTTAGTACACGCCTTCCATTCTTTGAATGCTACCGCACTATCTTGTCCCCTTCTCCTCCTTGATGCTTACATGAGCATGTTCACCCCCCCTCTTCATGCACCAGCATGCATTTAAACATCTTATACTTGAATTTTTCTAATGTTGCATAATGTTTTAAGTGATGTGATGTTTTATGACATTTTTTTATTCATTTCTTTACACTTGAAAATTAAACTCATTTAAACTTAAGTGTATATATACACATATATACTAACATACGCTAAATTATTTATACATGTATGTATATATACTTGTACTAGAGTTCACAACATTTCTGACAACTTTTAGTCGATGAAAAGTCGAAAATTAGGAAAATGATTTTCGGTCACATTTTCGATTTTTCTTCGAACTAAATATTTTTATAAACTAATTTGGAAAACTATTTCACCATCATTAGTTATTTTTTAAAAGAGTTTTATTTAAGTTATAAAATCTATTATTTGAATATTTAAAATTAATTCTATATTCACAAATCAAAGCAGTGAAATTCTGGGTCGGTACAATTACTGAATGTTGTTGTTGGGCACCACGGGGTTTGTGACGACCCAACTTTCTACCACCAGAAAGTTGCATCATCTTTAAGAAAGAAAGGGGTGAGAAATAGAAAAGATAAAGAAGAAAGAAGAAACAACATCAAAATCTCAACAGCGGAACGAATGAAATATAATATATCACATAAGAGATTACATAGTATCATATACATCAGAGTTACACAGATAATACATCATATACTAGACAGTTATAAACACCTGTCTAGTTAATACAACTCAAATACAACACAGATACAACACAGAGATACCAACACAGCGGAAAACTATATATCTATAATGCTGAAGCCTCCTACTCCATTGCTCCTCCACAAATCGTCAAAGCTAACCTGAATCCCTTGGCTAGTCGTAAAAATTTGAGTACCCGAGAGTTTAAGAAAAACAGAAATAAACTCCGGGTCAGACATGGATCTGGTATGAGTAACAGGTTAAAGTTGCTTAACTTTGAAAATCCTTTGAAAACAAAAGGTATCACGTAAGACTTCCCACAAATAAACATGGGTAAGTTTTTACCTTACGCTAACCAAACATTTGATAGGAAATCCAGTTATATTATAATAGTGTCTAGGGTTTTCAAGTAAAATACAGAAATAGCTGGAATGCTTACATCTCACGTTCCAACATAGTTGGGCACAACTAATACGTACGGCACTTATTGGAGATTGGATTCCATACAATGGCAGGGCTACTGGGGTACCGCCCATCACAGTACCTGGCCTAGATCAGCGTACCGAGGACCCACCCTAAGTCCCCTGCAACACAAGGCCGGAACCATCCCTTACTGGACAGTCCCAAACAAAATAACCCCGCAGTTGTGGCCAATAACTGCCCACACAGCCGAAATAAAAAGGGACATCTAGACAAGGGTATATCTCGCTCTCAAGTGGGTGCTACCCACGAAGCCTTGCTGCACCTCCCCTGTTTTAGTCATTCCCGGTTGATGAGGCTTGAAGCTACGATTACCTTAACAGAACTCATCACTTAGAATGCTCATCGTCCACCTGACGATGTTCTGAAAGCATCCAATCCATACAAGTTCGTTCCGGGTTCGAACGAAACCGAAGGCATTATCTCGTTACACTCATTTTGGAATCATCCTCAGAGTTAACGACAATAACCCTTGCACTCTGAATCTTCATCTTCACTTGAGATTCACGACCTATCGTTAATCTGGATCGATGTGGTTTTCAGATATCCAAATCTGGAAACCCGATCCTGGTCTCATCGAAATCCAAATCGCCATCTTTTAAGGCCAAGTTGTTTTAAAGTTAAAACAATTCATTTCATTATCCATATACACACAAATAGATAATTCACAATATCACTGATAGATAATTCACAATATCATCACAAATAGATAATCTACATTATCCATATACTTCAACCAAAGCAACCATATCATACATCATTACTTATCTCATATCTGAGATTTCAAACCATTCAAGGAAATCAATATATCCATCATACATAAGCAAGGATAAATAATCACACCATTTATAATTAATTTAAAATGAATTAAATTAATTACTTCATCTCTAATTAATTTAAAGTAAATTAAATTAATTACTTCATCATTATAAGTCTTGCTTACGTAACCATTCATTAATTATAAATCAATTAATTAATCATTCTCTAATTTCCTTCTTAATTAATCATCCTTGATTAATTACCCTTTAATTACATTCAAGTAATTATCCTTTAATTAATTTCACAAATTAATTATCCATAACCAAATATAGTAATTAACCTTTAATTACTTCATTTATTTAATTAACTATAATTAATTACATTAATCCTTAATTAATTACATTAATTACTCAAAATTTCTTATTATTGATTAATTAATCTTAATTAAGCAATCCTTAATTTCATCATTAGTTATATAAATTAATGATCCCTCATTACATTTTTAATTAACTATTCTATTTAAATTAATTACACCAAGTAATAAATCATAATTAAACCACAATTATTAATTAATCTTGATTAATCCCATTCAGTAATTAACTACCCTTAATTACTTCATCATTAAAATTAATTACTCCTTAATTAATTTTCATAATTAATCCCTTGATTAATTTCACAAAGTAATTTAATCCAAATTACTTCCATTATTAAATCCTCTTCAATTAATTACATATAGTAATTACCATTAATTACTTCATTAAGTAATTACACTTCATTAATTACATTTAAGTAATTACACTTATCAAATCATCTAATGATTAATTTAAATTAATTAAACTAAATTAATTAACTTAAATAAATCAAATTAAACCCAATTTTTAACGACCCGATATTTTGGACTATTCGCATCCGCACATGTCGGACTTGAATAATTCAAAATACTGAATTGTTAATTTAAATTGGCAAAACTGAGCATATACAGTAAATAAAATAATCACAGACACATAGTAATAAATGCAGCGGAAATAAAAGATAGTAGTTCATGAAGCTACTATATACATATCAGAGTAAAATAAGATACAACAGATGTCTCGGATACAATAATCAATTACAATATCAGAATACATCACTGGAATCAACAGAATATCTGAAGCTGGATAGATAGCTGGATATCCAAGCGAAGCTCCAACTCCAAAGGTGAGTCTCGAATACTGGTACACTCAGTCTGACCCGAGCGTAAAGCAAAACACAAAACACTCAAGTCAGGATTAACATTCTTATATCAATAAATCCAACTCAAGTGAAATAGCAATTGAAATACAAGTAACTCAAAGGATGTTGGAATAACCATCCTTTAAGGATCCGTTAAACTATCTACTATGTAGTAGTGTACGGTAAATAGATAATTCCTTTCAATAATATAAAATATCAAAATAGTGTTAAGGCGTTACCATTATCCCCCTTAACACATTTTATATAAGCGTTATAGTCTATACAGCACTGTAAACTCCACCGTAAACTAGTGGGATATCAGGGAGTACTCCATAGATATAACACAAAACAAATCGTAGTGGTCGCGTATATAGGGATCCAAGTATGACAAGGCACATGAGGCAATACCCAAGGTAGTGAAACTACCGTTTGCCTGATCCGGACTGGTGAGAACGCATCGCCGCAACGATCGCAACACCGCGAAACAACACTCCCAAATCAAGGGTGCACCAATCGACAACAAGTAATGAGTAGTTTTCGAAGAAATGTGTTCGCTCGAGGTAGCTGACCTCCATTTGGCCCGGCACGGCTCCTGTTTTTGTCATTTCCAATTTGACACAAGTGTCAAGGCTATCCATTATCGTTCTCTTTCTTCAGTCATCACGTACATCATTCCAACCACTTCATTCTGGATCACACTCCACGTATAGTTATTAAAGTGGTTTTCGGTTTAGACAGTGAGTATGTCCCTAACCGATTCCGGTCTCTTTAATAACTTCTGTGATTATTACACCGATTGGTCGTTTAATAAATTTCAAAAAAAAAAATCAATTTCAATTTCAATTAGAATTCATAAATCAACATTTCATTTGTCTTTCTAAATCAATTTCCATAATTTACGTTTCAAAACTTTCAAATTCATAATTTCATAATCTTATAATTCAATTTCAATTTCTATTTAAAACAATTCAAATATTGATTCAAGTTCGTATATAAGTTTCATTCCGAAATCATTTAAATTAATTTAATTTGACATTCAAATCAATTTAAATTCATTTATCGATTTCATTCAATATTCGTTAAGTAAATTTGTCATTCAAAACAATTTCTATTAGATTTCCAACTCATTAAATCAATTACTTAAGTTCAACTTCATTATATCAAAACATCAAATTAAATTAAATTAAATTTGTCAAATCAATTCTTTAAATTTCAAGTCTTTCATTAATTCAATAAATCCCATTTTAATTCTTGTTAAAGAAATTCAATTTCACTTATTCATTTACTTAGTTACAATTTCAAAGCTCAATTAATAAGGAAACTAAATTTCACTTATTCAAGAAGTTCAATTTCACTTATCAAAGAATTCAATTTATTTAATTATTAAATAATTTCAAAACTTAATTATTAATAATTTCAAATTTTAAAACAACGTTCTTTCATCAACTATTATGTTAATATTTTGATTCGGATTATTAAATATTAACATTTTCCTTCATTTAAAATTTCAAATTCCAACTTCATTTCAGAACTTATCATTTATTCAAATAAAATCTTTATTTTATTTTTAAATCAAATTATTGACCAATCGAGTTTTATTTAATTCTCTATCCTAAGTCAAAGTTTTTATTTTGGGTATTTATCATTTCAACCCGATTCCAATTCAATTCAAAATCAAAGCATAGCAGAGGGAACTTGCAGTGTGATAACTAGGATGGTGTCAAAGTAAATAAACAAGCAATAACAACAATTAATAACAACAATCCAATTATTAATTCAAATAATCCCGAAATAATCGTATTAATCCACATTGTTGTTTGTGCAAATTAATATAATCATTTCTAGAATCTACACTATCATTTCATGTAGATTAAAGATTGTTACATTAATATTTAATACGGTTCTTCACTTGATATTCATTATTCAATTTATACTACATCAATTTTATACAACATACATTCAATGGTTCAAGGTGAAGTTAACCATATTACTACGTGTCGAGTGATTAAACATTTAAAGGGGTCATATTATGCAAATTTAACAAATCAAATTCAACATATAGATCCAATTTAAATTGTGGACTATCCTATATCAATTCAATTGCATATTATTTATCACTTTAACATTAACAATTTAACGTCCAATATAAACATCAACAATCAATCAATTATCAACCAAACTGGATTATCATTGTATATATAACAGATAATGGTGTCAGATGTCACAAGTGAACTGATACATGTAATAGCATATATTTAACAGTGTAAATAACTACCAGCAACATATTTCAATTGTCGTTTCAATTGAAATCAAATTTAATAAATAAAAGAACATTAATCGTGAGTGATTGCTCACCTTTCGAGGCTAGAAACATTCGACGATGGAATGAGTTTCGAATCCAAGAACGAATTTCAAACAAAGCAAGATTGATACGAATTTTGACGACGAAGCTGATCACAAAGAATTGATGAACAAATCGAATTAGCTTGATCTGAACGGAATATATATATACACACACACCATTATTATTTTATAAAAGTCGACATTTAAATTAAGACACATATATTTATATTATAAAACTATTGATTACTTTTAAAACACATATAACCAAGTATTAACATACCAAGTACATTTTAAAAAAATGGAAACAACTTATACAACTTATATACCAAACAATGTAAATGCACGCTAAGGAAATGTGCAGACTACAACATTTGTTTTAAAAATCTAGTATGTAGGCAAATTTATATTACCAGTAAGAGTATATGTATGTATATAAATAAACTACAAATATATATAATCCCTGTACCCACCTATACATATATATACTTTGAAATCAACCATATGCTTATACTATTATTTTACAGCTTACTTCAAAATAATATATAAACTAATATGCATAGGTCTAAACATACATATACACATACATACATACATACATATATATATATATACAGTACAGTAAAAGTTTGTATATTTAAGCACGCAAACATAATTATAAAACTTACATCATTTCAATACATATAAACTAACAACCCAACAGAATCATAGTCATAAAACTAATATATATGTATAACTCATACATGTACTATACGAACTCATACCCAGATATATTTAAGAATTAATATACATTACTAAATAAACTAATATATAACAAATAGATTATATAACTATCGTACACTTTACTGTCATATTATATATAAAAAAAAAACTATTCTATATATTATAATAAAACCGAGCTTGATAAGATTTAAATATTTAAAACACATACAAGTAGATACGTATGAACATAACTGTAAATAAACTAAAAGAATATATATAGATATACACCGGCAAGAAGAAATACCAGGCTCTACAAAGGCGTTCAGTGCTTAACAAAATAAAAGCAATATATAAGCTAAATATTAAACTTTTTGTAAAAACTATATATACATAAAATATAATACAATATAACTGCAGCAAGTATACTATGAGTACCATATTTGAAAACAATATATAAGACAATAGGTATACCTTTATATATATAAAATAAAATACGACATATTATATATACAGCTATTACAAATCCATATCAAAGTACTGTCATAAGTTTAAGTAAATACTTTAACATTGAATAAACTATATATATGTACTTGCATGAATTTATATATACAAACAGCTTTGTACATATATAAACAAACTTTTTACAACATATTAGCAAAACAAATATATACATACCCATATAATCAAGAGGTAGGAGATGGATGGTTGCTGAGAGTGATGTTGGAGGAGAGGAGCAAGGGCGGCAAGGTGGCCGAGGCCGTGAGGGGAAGGAGCGGCCGGTCAGAGTTTGGGCGTAGGCGGAGCGTGTGGTGAAGGTGTGGGCTCGCATGAAGTTCGGTGAAAAGTGGCTGTGACGACCGCCCACGACCCCCGCACTGAACAAGGAAAATAGTGCGTTGTAAGGTGTGCCAGGCAGCCATGGACGATTGCCAAGGTAAATTAAAACAGCAGAATCTATCGTATTACTCACAGCGCATGGATAAAATACAATAGAAAATATATATAGTGAAGCTTTACAGAACAGAATCTCTATTAAACCTCATAATAGTTTGATAAAACATCTGAGTTTCAATACATCAAGCCTCACTACATATCACTCAGAGAATTATACAAGCAGCGGAACATCCATTACATATAGTAAGAAAATAATATGCAAAGCCTCCAGCTCATCTTCGTCATCAGCATCGTCTGAAACTAAGAACAGCACCTGTCACCTGCTACCTAGTCTGCCCATCCCAAAGCGGATGAACAGCCCAAGGCAATAAGAGTTAAACATAAAGCCTTGAGTCAGACAACAATCTTAGTGAGCGGTAAATTAACTAACAACATACCAAAAGAGCATAAAGGAAAAAGGAATAGGAATCCAACCCTCCCACTCTACCTCTTTCTACAGTGATAGCCCCCAGACACACTAAGCAGAAATAAACATAGCAAAGCAGACATTTAAAGTAAAGCGATTATCACTCGAGTCAAGGTCAACATTTTCCAAGTACAAACCCCCAAGGCCTAAACCAAGATCAGATAAGCACCCAGAAAACATTACTCTTGAGACCGAATGACGATACAACCAAACATCCATGACTCTGGCTATCACTGTTATCATTGCTTCGATGCCACCGTTAATTGAATGACCGGCACATTCTTTCAGCCGTCCGTCAAGGGTTAATGGCAACCCCGGTTCTAGACAGAACTCCGCACGTCGTCGTAGCCCGTGCCTAGGACTATCGAATCTGCCCAGAGTACTCGACTACAATCATAGTCTTTAGGGACTATCGAATCTACCCAACGTACTCTTGCTTTGAGCCTGCTAGAACCTTCAACAACGATGAAATCTCAGCCTCCTAGTCATCCTCCTCGATGACTATTTCCATACTAGCTCAAGCGCCTCTCGAGCAAATCATTATCCTCAAACCCGAACCATTTCACCGAGTTATCAACATGCTTGGAATGATCCCGTCTGGATTAAACCAAGGCTATCTCATATCATGCCTCGCTTCATCTCATCATAGCAAAGCCTCATCTCAACATCATCATCATCAAATCTATCCATATGAGCTTCATCATCCGCCACATATGCCACGAGCAGCTTTTCCAATTCAAGAGCCTTTCCCTTAGATTTTGAATCATCTTCGACCAACTTGTCTAAATCAAATCATCAATCAACTAATTCATAACAATCAATCAAGTCAACCATTAATCCAAATAATCAAGCATTCAAATATGATATAATAAACAATTATAACAATAATGGCAATCTTGTAAATAAAGAGTCTAAATCTAACAAGCATGAAACATGAGCAATATCTCTATAACTTGATGAATGAACTTGCATAGGTTAACATGTAGTAAAATGGATGTCAAATCATCATGAACAATGGATCTGTACTCAAGTTTACGGAAATGCATGGAAATCACTACTTTAACACAAAATCAAGCCAACGATCCGATATACTCCTTTGGATCCGTGTGAGAGATAATCACCACTCACCAAATCACCTAAACACTTCAAAAGCAACACACTTCAGATCTGGACAGCGAAGGATCTAACTCGATCTATCACAATCCCGCTTCAAACGATGAAATCTCTCTTCGATGGATGAAGATCTTCAACTTTAGCTCTTGGATCTTCAATCTTGGATGGAAGGAAGTACTAAATCAAAGTGGAGAAACGAAGTGAAGAAGTATAGAACTCGAGCTCTCAAAATAGCAGCACTTCGTCGCTTCAAAATCCGGATCCCAAAAAGTGAGAAAAACCCGAGTATTTATAGGCAGAAATTCCTTAGGTCGTTCGCCCCCGCCTTAGGTCGTCCACGACCTAACGAGACCCCACGACCTACGACCTAACGGTATTGCCGACCTAACAACCTACGACTTAACCATCCACTTCGACCTATGAAAATGCGGCCTAACGACTTAACAATAATCGCGACCTAACACTTGCACGACTTACACATATGCGCGACCTAACTACACCCAGCATACTATCATAGGTCGTCTACGACCTAACTAAACATACCTTAGCGACTCATCGACTTATCATAACTCGTCTACGACTTAACTGTCTCCGACCTAAGACTTAACAGTACAACAGCCTAAGCCATAACACACGACCTAACCTTAGCTCGCTCCTAAGTCGCTCACGACCTATCTCCTTAAGTCGTCTGGGCGACCTAACTACTCATAATTGCTAAACTTAGGTCGCTCACGACCTAACTAAGCACAGCACCCCATAGGTCGCTCACGACCTAACTACAACAACTCCTTAAGTCGTTAACCCGCTTATCTCCTAGGTCGTTAACTCGCTAATTCTTAAGTCGCCGCTAACTACTAGGTCGTTCACTTCTAATACTAACTTCCATAGGTCGCTGTCTTTCCTTAAGTCGCCCCAATACTTAAGTCGTTAACTCTTAAGTCATTCACTCGACCTAAGCCACCACACGACCTAACTTCTACACGACTTATCCCATAATCCTTAGGTCGCCAACTTCCTTAGGTCGCCAACTTCCTTAGGTCGCCAACTCCCTTAAGTCGCTCCACCGACCTAACTACTATACGACCTATGCTCCAAATGACCTAACTCTGGACGCTCTAACAACAGTTTTACTATGTTTCGATCCGTAAAAATACGGGTCGTTACATTCTCTCCCCCTTAGGAATTTCGCCCCCGAAATTCCAAACAAACAAGAGCAATCAAAAACTATTCTACATGCCTACCATCCATAGCAATCAACAAACCATGCATCCAATTACTAGCCTAGCATGCAGAATTCTAAAACTAGTACAAGTTACAATATCGTGAGATGACACGACACCTTATGGCCATACCTCGAAGAGTTCATGATGAGCTGCCTTCATCCTCTCTTCCACCTCTCATGTACAGTCGTTAACATCATCACTCCATTGTACCTTGAGCAACCTAACTACCTTCCTCCTAATCTGTTTCGTGTCAGTTTCCACAACACGAAGCGGCTTACGAGGTCTCTTATCGACTGGATCAACCTCGAAATCTTCACAGCTATCAGCAGAAACCATTGTATTCGAGTCGTGCACATACTTCCGTAGATACGATACATGAAAAAAATTGTGCACACCCGCCATCTTTTCTGGTAATTCCAATCTGTAGGCGAGCTTTCCAATTCGCTCGATGATCGGGAATGGTCCAACAAATCTTGGAGTCAATTTTCCTTTCTTCCCGAATCGAATAACATTCTTTAGTGGAGAAATCTTCACAAAAACCATATCACGTACATCGAATTCCAAATCCTTACGACGCTTATCGGCATAACTTTTCTGTCGGTCTTGGGCTGCCTTCATTCGTTGCCGAATGATCTCTATGCAATCCGAAGTCTGTCGAATCATTTCTGGCCCAAGTATCAACTTTTCTCCTGTCTCTAACCAACATGTCGGAGAGTTACACGGTCTTCCATACAATGCTTCATACGGTGTCATACCAATGCTTGACTGGTAACTGTTATTATACGAAAATTCCACCAAATGAAGGTGATCTTCCCATGATCCTTCGAAATCCAAAACACATGCTCTAAGGAGATCTTCCAAAACTCGGTTGACTCTCTCGGTCTGACCATCTGTTTGGGGGTGATAAGCTGTACTCAAACACAACTCGGTTCCCAAAACTTCCTGGAAGCTCTTCCAAAATCCACTAGTGATGGGTCTCGATCGCTCACTATACTCTTTGGAATACCATGGAATCGAACTATCCACTTAACATACAGCTCAGCCAATTTTGATGCAATCCTAGTTGATCGAACAGGAATAAATCTTGCACTCTTAGTCAAACGATCTATGATGACCCAAATCCCTTCATTTCCCATTCTGGTTCTAGGTAGTCCATCGATATTTGCTCCCACTTCCATGTAGGAACTTCTAATAGCTGAAGCAGTCCACTTGGCTTCTTCTGTTCGGCTTTTACCAACTGGCAGTTCATGCACTTGGAAATAAAATTTCCAACATCCTTCTTCATGCCTTCCCAGTAATAGGTTCTCTTCCTATCCCGATACATCTTATTTCCACCTGGATGAATTGTCAACTTCGAGTGATGACTTTCCTTCAGAACTTCATTTCTCAATTCATCTATATCGGGAACAACTAGTCGTCCTTGCTTCCGAAGCCAACCCTCTCGATCGACCTCGAATCCTTTATCCTTTTCTGGGTTCAATCCAGATTCCAAATCACGGATAATCTTGACAAGCTTATCGTCTCGCTTTTGGCTCTCGCCAATTCTTTCCACAAGAGTAGGTCTTATCGATAAGTTTGCCAACATCTCAGGTTTCAATTCACATCTAGGCCTGAAGTCAAATCCAGCCAAATACTCGAGACTCTTCCATTCTGAAAACATGGCTCCCAATCCTGCATGTCTTTGACTTAACGCATCTGCCGCTGCGTTACCCTTTCCCGGAGTATAGGCTATACTAAAATCATATGATGCCAAAAACTCTAGCCATCGTTGCTGCCTAAGATTCAAATCCTTTTGGGAGAAAAGATACTTCAACGATTTATGATCTGTAAACAACTCGAATCGAACTCCCAATAGATAATGTCTCCACATCTTTAGAGCAAATACAATCGCTGGCAACTCCAAATCATGAGTTGGATAATTCCTTTCAGGCGGCTTCAGTTGTCGACTTGCATACGCAACAACTTTACCTTTCTGCATCAGCACTGCTCCAAGTCCAGTACCACATGCGTCGGTGTAAACCACCATCTCTTCATTTCCACTAGGAATAGTCAAAACTGGAGCACTTGTCAGTCGCTCTTTCAGAATTCCGAAAGCTTGCTCACACTTAGCATCCCATCTGAATACTTGATTCTTTTTCGTCAATCCTGTTAATGGTGCAGCCACCTTGGAAAAGTCTTTGATAAATCGACGATAGTATCCTGCTAATCCAAGAAAACTTCTCACATCAGATGCATTCTTAGGTCTAACCCAATCCTGGATTGCTGCCACCTTAGAGGGATCAACTGCTATTCCATTTCCAGAGATAATATGGCCTAAGAACCTCACTTCACTCTTCCAGAAGTGACACTTCGAAAACTTAGCCTTCAGCTGATGTTTCCGTAAGATTTCCCAAACAATACGCAAGTGCATCTTATGCTCTTCTTTAGTTCTGGAATAAATCAAAATATCATCCATGAACACTAGTACAAACTTGTTCAACTGATCTCTGAACACTCTATTCATAAGATCCACAAAATATGCTGGCGCATTGGTCAATCCAAATGGCATTACCAGCCACTCAAAGAAACCGGATGGTGTCCTAAAAGCAGTCTTCGGCACACTATCCTTAGCCACTCTTAACTGGTGAAATCCCGTTGCCAAATCCATTTGAGAAAACACCTTAGCTTCGTGAAGCTGATCAAACAAGTCATCTATTCTCGGCAATGGATACTTGTTCTTCTTAGTCACTTTATTCAGCTCACGATAATCCACACACAACCTCAACGATCCATCCGCTTTGGTTGCGAACACAACTGGTGCACCCCATTCGGACACACTACGCCGAATGAATCCTTTCTGTAAAAGATCATCAACCTGCACCTTCAACTCTTGCTGTTCCCTAGGCGCCATCCGCCTAAGAGGCATCACAACAAGTCTGGCTCTTTCAACTAAATCGATACGAAACTCGATCTCTCTATGCGGCGGTAACCCTTTGACCTCATCAAAGACATCCTCAAATCCATTAGCGATTGGCACCGATGACAGTCCATCCCGTGGAACAACCAGTGAATACATGAAGCTCATGAAGACGCCTTCCTCATGCTTACATCGTATCACAACCTTTCGCCCCTCCACATTCTCGACTGTCACCTCCAACCTTTCACAATCAACCTTTGCCGCATACTTCCTAAGCCAGTCCATACCCAAAATAATTCCAAACCCTGCAAAGTTCAGAACAAAACAATCACAAACAAAAGAGCAATCATGACTCGATACAATCAGACCACGACATAGCATACACAAACAAGACGAACCCCCAACTGGATTAGTCACAACCAATGGCCTATCAACAATATCCGGTTCTAAACCCAACCGGCCTACAAGTTCATTACAAACAAAAGAATGCAACGCCCCAGTATCAAATAACACTCTAATTGGAACACCACATATGGAAAGAGTACCTTGAACCACCACACTCTTTCCTTTCTCCTCTGCAGTAGGAGCTTTTGAAGATGATGGAACAGCCCCCAAAGCATAAGCTTGCACAATCTGCTTGTCCTTCCGCGGTTCTGGATAATTCTTCCTGATATGCCCTGGCTTGTCACAGTTGTGGCACTTCACCGGCACCTTCAGATTCTTGCAATCTCTGGAGAAATGGCCCTTCTGCTGACAGTTGTAGCAGGTCACTTCGCCCTTCGGCTTCTTCTGGCCATCCTTACCCTTTTGTTGCTGCTGCTTCCTCTTCTTGTTTCCACCCTGCTGTGGTCTAGACTCCTCCTTGGTCACAGCAACAACATATCCCTCTTTAGGAAACAGATTCTCATGCCTGAGAGCCTTCTCTACAAGCTTCTCAAATGGATCGTCCAAATGATCCACCAACTGCCTCCCAAGATAACTGTCCAAGCCTGTCACAAACTTCTCATTCTTCTGATATGAAGATTCTATATACGACCGGGCATACTTGGACAAAGCTTCAAACTCAGAAACATACTCAAGAACTGGTCTTCCACCTTGCTTGAGCTCCACAAACTTCTTGAACAGAACAGATTTCTAAGCTGTAGAAATGAACTTAGCTTCAAATCTGGCTTGGAATTGCACCCAAGTAATTTCTTCCTCCGGAGTATCAATGGTGATAGAGTTCCACCAGTCAGAAGCTCTTCCTTGAAGCTGTCTTGATGCTAGCTTCCTTTTGGTTGCATCCTCGATTACCAAATCACCAAAGATCCTTCTACAAGAATCTATCCATCTCTGAACTTCAATGGTTGACTCTGTTCCCAAGAAAACCTTTCCTCCAAGAGCAGTATAATCTTTACACAGCTTAGCAAAATCCACTGGTCTTGGAGTTTGAACTTGAACTCCAACATCTACTGATGGCCCCGTAGCTGGCATCCTTCTCATGATCGAAGTCATCATAGCCTCGAACATAGCAGTATAATCAGCAGCCCCCTCAGTAGCACGGTCTTCCCTAGCAGCTGGTCTCCCTCTTCGACTCATTCTTAATATCTATAAAAAGAAATGATCAGCACACCTTGAGAAACAACTGCATAAAGGACTCAAATTCTTCTAAGTTGCTATATTATATATAGTAATCATCCATCAAAATACAATTACGTCTCTCATACGTAGTTACGTCAGCGAGCGTTGGGTAAAATCGATTAACCAAAGCTCTGATACCAAATGTGACGACCGCCCACGACCCCCGCACTGAACAAGGAAAATAGTGCGCTGTAAGGTGTGCCAGGTAGCCATGGACGATTGCCAAGGTAAATTAAAACAGCGGAATCTATCGTATTACTCACAGCGCATGGATAAAATACAATAGAAAATATATATAGTGAAGCTTTACAGAACAGAATCTCTATTAAACCTCATAATAGTTTGATACAACATCTGAGTTTCAATACATCAAGCCTCACTACATATCACTCAGAGAATTATACAAGCAGCGGAACATCCAGTACATATAGTAAGAAAATAATATGCAAAGCCTCCAGCTCGTCTTCGTCATCAGCATCGTCTGAAACTAAGAACAGCACCTGTCACCTGCTACCTAGTCTGCCCATCCCAAAGCGGATGAACAGCCCAAGGCAATAAGAGTTAAACATAAAGCCTTGAGTCAGACAACAGTTTTAGTGAGCGGTAAATTAACTAACAACATACCAAAAGAGCATAAAGGAAAAAGGAATAGGAATCCAACCCTCCCACTCCACCTCTTTCTACAGTGATAGCCCCCAGACACACTAAGCAGAAATAAACATAGCAAAGCAGACATTTAAAGTAAAGCGATTATCACTCGAGTCAAGGTCAACATTTTCCAAGTACAAACCCCCAAGGCCTAAACCAAGATCAGATAAGCACCAAGAAAACATTGCTCTTGAGACCGAATGACGATACAACCAAACATCCATGACTCTGGCTATCACTGTTATCATTGCTTCGATGCCACCGTTAATTGAATGACCGACACATTCTTTCAGCCGTCCGTCAAGGGTTAATGGAAACCCCATTTCTAGACAGAACTCCGCACGTCGTCGCAGCCCATGCCTAGGACTATCGAATCTGCCCAGAGTACTCGACTACAATCATAGTCTTTAGGGACTATCGAATCTGCCCAACATACTCTTGCTTTGAGCCTGCTAGAACCTTCAACAACGATGAAATCTCAGCCTCCTAGTCATCCTCCTCGACGACTATTTCCATACTAGCTCAAGCGCCTCTCGAGCAAACCATTATCCTCAAACCCGAACCATTTCACCGAGTTATCAACATGCTTGGAATGATCCCGTCTGGATTAAACCAAGGCTATCTCATATCATGCCTCGCTTCATCTCATCATAACAAAGCCTCATCTCAACATCATCATCATCAAATCTATCCATATGAGCTTCATCATCCGCCACATATGCCACGAGCAGCTTTTCCAATTCAAGAGCCTTTCCCTTAGCTTTTGAATCATCTTCGACCAACTTGTCTAAATCAAATCATCAATCAACTAATTCATAACAATCAATCAAGTCAACCATTAATCCAAGTAATCAAGCATTCAAATATGATCTAATAAACAATTATAACAATAATGGCAATCTTGTAAATAAAGAGTCTAAATCTAACAAGCATGAAACATGAGCAATATCTCTATAACTTGATGAATGAACTTGCATAGGTTAACATGTAGTAAAATGGATGTCAAATCATCATGAATAATGGATCTATACTCAAGTTTACGGAAATGCATGGAAATCACTACTTTAACACAAAATCAAGCCAACGATCCGATATACTCCTTTGGATCCGTGTGAGAGATAATCACCACTCACCAAATCACCTAAACACTTCAAAAGCAACACACTTCAGATCTGGACAGCGAAGGATCTAACTCGATCTATCACAATCCCGCTTCAAACGATGAAATCTCTCTTCGATGGATGAAGATCTTCAACTTTAGCTCTTGGATCTTCGATCTTGGATGGAAGGAAGTACTAAATCAAAGTGGAGAAAAGAAGTGAAGAAGTATAGAACTCGAGCTCTCAAAATAGCAGCACTTCGTCGCTTCAAAATCCGGATCCCAAAAAGTGAGAAAAACCCGAGTATTTATAGGCAGAAATTCCTTAGGTCGTTCGCCCCCGCCTTAGGTCGTCCACGACCTACGACCTAACGGTATTTCCGACCTAACGACCTACAACTTAACCATCCACTTCGACCTACGAAAATGCGGCCTAACGACTTAACAACAATCGCGACCTAACACTTGCGCGACTTACACATATGCGCGACCTAACTACACCCAGCATACTATCATAGGTAGTCTATGACCTAACTAAACATACCTTAGCGACTCATCGACTTATCATAACTCGTCTACGACCTAAGAAAACCTTACGACTTAACTGTCTCCGACCTAAGACTTAACAGTACAACAGCCTAAGCCATAACACACGACCTAACCTTAGCTCGCTCCTAAGTCGCTCACGACCTATCTCCTTAAGTCGTCTGGGAGACCTAACTACTCATAACTGCTAAACTTAGGTCGCTCACGACCTAACTAAGCACAGCACCCCATAGGTCGCTCACGACCTAACTACAACAACTCCTTAAGTCGTTAACCCGCTTATCTCCTAGGTCGTTAACTCGCTAATTCTTAAGTCGCCGCTAACTACTAGGTCGTTCACTTCTAATACTAACTTCCATAGGTCGTTGTCTTTCCTTAAGTAGCCCCAATACTTAAGTCGTTAACTCTTAAGTCATTCACTCGACCTAAGCCACCACACGACCTAACTTCTACACGACTTATCCCATAATCCTTAGGTCGCCAACTTCCATAGGTCGCCAACTCCCTTAAGTCGCTCCACCGACCTAACTACTATACGACCTATGCTCCAAACGACCTAACTCTGGACGCTCTAACAACAGTTTTACTATGTTTCGATCCGTAAAAATACGGGTCGTTATAGTGGCGGTCAAGGTGGGAAGTGGTGGTCGAAGGGGACGAGCTGGCGCAGCTCACGGTGGAAGGCGGGAAAACAGCGAGGTGATGGACTGGGTTCGGATTTGAAGAGGAGAGATAGAGGTCTGGGTGGTCGGGATGGCTTCAAGAGGAGGAGTTTCGAGATGCTAGGGAAGTGGTGGATCTCGGCTATGAGTGGCGATGGCCGGTTGCCTGGAGGATGCGGGTGTGCTCGGGAATGTGATGGTTGCCGTCGAGTTCGGTGTGGGTGTGAAGCCGCATGGTGACTGCTGATCTGGAGGGACGTGGGCAGAGGCTCGGCTAAGTTTCGGCACGCGTGAAGAAATGGTGGTGGATGCACGAACAAGTTGGTCGTTGAGGCCGATAGGAAGGTGTCGGTCTTGTTTGCATTGCTGAGAGAAAGGGTGGAGAGAGGAAGAGATGGCTTCAGGCAAATTTTCTTCTGATTGCAAACAAAACTAAAGAAAGGAGCAGGCAACAATAAGAAGGCAGAGCAATTTAATCAGAGGAAGAAAATGAATGGACGTGCAAACTCTAACCAAAATACACATAACTTCATATTGATTTAAAGCAAGTGGAAAGATATAAGGTCACGGTTGAATGAAGGTCAGTGAAAATTAATAGCAAGCAACCATTTATCTCAATGGCTGTACAGTTGAAAAGACACATAACCCAAAACACAAAACGGGTACCGATATGGTTCTTTGTTTTATTGATTTCACAGTGTATTGGACGTCAAAACACACAAACGAATATACTGTGAAGATCAGCACGACAAGGCGATCAAAACAATATATATATATATCAGTGGTACGATTGAATTATAAAAATTCGAATTTTCTACTAGCGGAAAATGCAGCAAAAACGCAGAAAAATAAGATCGACGGAGCTAAAGAAATCCGAATTTGGAAAAACAAAAAATGACGTCTTAGTCAGAAGATGATTTAGAATTTTTCTATGTAAAAATATTTAGGTTTCAAAAACATTTTATTTTCATTACATTTTAACTGATTTAAACCGAAATGACGTGACTGAAATTTACTTTCATATTTTCTGACGAAACTTTACAATTTCCTATGTTTAAATAGACGCATTTTAAATATCGAATTTTCGTTGCGAAATTTTATTGTTTATTTTTATTTAACGAAAATTTCATTTAACGCAAAACGCACGTTTCTTACATTAAAATTATTATTTTGGTTTCTGTTATTGGTTACAACTATTTCATATTATTACATTACGTTTTTAATATGTATTACATTATCGGTCTTATCGAAATTGGTTTTGGATTTTGTAACTTATATACAAAAAGATTTCCATTTAATAAATCGTAAAATTTTATTTCTATCAGATTTTTAATTAAAATTTTATTTAATTTAGTATTTTTAAAGCGTTAAAAATAAGGGTCATTACAATCTCCCCCACTCAAAACTTTTCGTCATCGAAAAGGAAGGAGGTAGGAGAATAGAAACAACCGGAAGAAAATAGATTGGAATACAAGTAAAACAATTAATTTAAACCATATAAATTTCAATTTAAACTAATTAATAGTTACAATTTGGTTAAATCCCTTTGAGTTCACTTAAGTTAAATCAATCTATCTATTCCTAAATTCATTATTTTATTATCTAGTCATCCTCAATTAACAATTTCTAAATCATCAATTTGTATAATCATTTATTGTACTCATATTTTATTCAACAAATTTAATTCTTTTATTCCAAATTATTATTAAGTTTATTCCAGTTAATATATCTTATTACCTATATTTAAACCATATAAATTAATTTAAACCATAAAAATTTCAATTTAAATTAATTTATATTCAATAATTGGTTTAAATTTTAAGGTATTTCCATAAGTTGATCTAATTTCAATTTGTTAATTCTTTCAGAACAAATGTATTTGTTTCATCTATTATTCAATTAACTTATTATTCTGTCATCTTTATTAGCATTTTTTTTATAATTAACATCTAAGTGTATAACATTTATTATAAACACTCAAATTTTATTTCTAAAGACAATTTATATTGTATACTATCCAATTACATAGTTAACTTTTTGAGCAATTTAGGTAAGTTATATTGAATGCAATTGAGTATTATACAAGTCAATTTCTAATTCAATTCTCTCAAGTTTAAATATTTTCTTAAAATTTTGGTTTTATTTATAATTAAAATCATCATTTAACATAATTTTAAGAATTAAATTTCCGTTTAATTTCAAACCCTTTAGAGATAATTATGTATATACTATATATATTAAATCAAATTAAATTTAAAATGATATACCCATATATATATATATATAAATCAAGTCATACTTAAGAAATTCAAATTAAAATATTTTTCCAAACAAAACCGTAGCAAAGCTACAGAATGGTTTCTCCACTTCGAAACTCGAAAATGAATATCGATGATGCGGCCGCCATCACCGAAATTATTTTCCAGCGATAAAGAGAAGAGCACCGATTTCAACATTTTTAAATTCTCTGAAAACGGTTTCTATTTGAAAATTCGTTCAATAATATACATTTTAAAATTTTAAAACCAAAGCTTGAAATTTTAGGAAATTAAATTCTCAAATTCTTACTAATTTAAATTCATTTAAACTTCTAAATAAATCTATAAACCAAACTTTTATAATTCCATTTTTTTTATGTTGGAATAATCAATGATTTTCAAAACAAATAGTGAAAATCAAATATTACCTTTCTGACAACCAATTCAGTTAACAATTCAATTTCAGAAAATTTATACTTATATATAATATAATCATACAAGATTATTTTATTTACCAAATTTTGAAAATACTATTATGTCAGTTTGCTTTGTTCAAGTGTTTTGGAAATCCTATCGATAGCGTTGATCAGACGAATCGATCGAAAATCCAAATCAACATCAACAACTCAAACAACACTATAAAACATTTTATATTAATTAAAAATACATTTCTTTCCTCGATGATATATGAATAAATTTCAAAGCAAAGATAGAGATTCAAATTTTGATGGACTCAAATCAAAGAGAATTCTGATTCGAAGACAAATTCGAAAGAAAAGATAAGATGATTAAATAACAAAGTAGGAAGATTGATAAGTTTATATAAATCGCGGACAACCTTCCGGGTCAACCGTGACTTCCAGAATTAGATCGATGTGGAATTCTGAGGAAAATCCACACCGATCTCAAGAGATAGAATTTGGGTATAACAGGAAATAGATAGCATCGTAAACCGAGGATACAGAAATCTCCGGTGAATCAATGCCTATTGTAAAGGAGTTTCACCCCTTTAAAATCATTCGAAGATTGGCGAGATCGCCGATTCAATATAAAGATCATTCGAGGTGGAGTTATGGGATACTCCGAAATTAAAAGAAGACGAATGGTGAGGGACACGAATGGATTTTGGAACCGTAGGGAACGTTCCAAAAATTCAAAGGAATCGAGTCAAAAGGAAGAAACTGAAACTCGAATGAGAGTGATTCTGTAAATACATTTACCCTATATGCTAAGTTTTGCCACTACAACAGTTTATGGGTTTCATAGCGTTTTAAAAACGCTATAACAGGCTACCATAGCGTTTCAGAGAACGCCGTGGAACCACAAGCTATGGTAGGCCGGCAACATTACATAGCAGGAAGGAAAACGCTATAATAACTAATAGCGTTTACAAAAGTGCATAGCGTTTGCACCCTACCATAGTGTTTTTTCTCTATTATTAAACTTAAACGCTATAGGGAATTTAATCCTTCATTTAACTTCTATAGCGTTTTTGAGCACATTTTATAGCGTTTCATCAAACCATGTTATAGCATTACAATGTTTTTCGATAGCATTTTTTGTCATTCTTGTATAGCGTTTTTTATTTTCTACTATAGCGTTTTTGATTCTATTATAGCGTTTTTGATGCATAAATCTTACATCTCATATAGAGTTGCGATAGCGTTTGATGAATCAATAGCGTTTTTCAAACGCTATCCTATATAATATTAATTTTCAGCATTTGTTTCAATTTTCTTTTTTTATATTATATTATATATATATATGCACACAGATAGATATATGTATATACAACATTACATAATAACAACATTACATTACATAATAACAACATTACATTACATTACATAAAAACAGTCTTGGTCATAATTAGCAGTTTGCCTCCAACATTACATAATAACAACATTATCTAGCATAATGTACTAATACAAGTGTGAAGAAAACATAAGCATATTACTTAGCCCAGGCATCCATCTTTCCCATCATTTTTGCAATCACAGGAGATACCTTAGGATTTGCTTAATGTTTCGCAAAATAAAACGACTGGGAGAATTTCCTTCCTGTTTTGTCTTCAAGTTTAATCAAGTATCCAACCACATTTAGAAACACCCCACCACTGTATGATTGTTGCGAATCAGCAGATACTATCTCTGTCATGTACTTCTCGAATTCCAAGGATACCATCAGCTTTCTAATGGCCTGTCACAAATTTGAAGAAATGCTTATATTTTATACACTGCAAAGTCTAGTCTCATCAGCAATAAATAATAGTATTGTTTACAGTTGTTACTACATGAAATGAAATACATGGAATCAAATTACACAATAAAATCTATAGAAACAAATTTGGAAGAAAAGGTATATTTAGTAACAAGGTACATGATCTAAATGAAAATTGTTCATCTTACCATATCGCAGCTCTTCCTATGATAATATTGATTTACAACACATGGAACAAAATGTTGCGTAGAGTTGTTCAACATGGTGTATGCAATTAATCCAAGAAGTTGAGGTACATGAAAAAAATGAAATACCGATTTTATAAACGAAAATTAAATTGCAATATTTTTTCTAAACTTTATGAATGATAAAGTAACAAGATATTTTCATAGGATTCTAAAATATGGATATAATTTGATCTTACTTGTATGGTAGTAACTGATGTTATTATACCACATACATCCTGGCGGCTTATAGAACTCGAGTCTTGATAAAATTTGTAAACTGACTGTGGTGATCCATGAAGAATTTTGTAATATTGTTCAATAAAGACATTTCCAACCTATAAAGTGATTAAAATTATTTACTGTTAATGTGGATTCATATAAATTAAGCACAAATCTAATAAACCAGGAAAAAAGAACAAACCACTTGTGCACTGATTTGAACAGGAGTATCAGAAGGAGACCCCATGTCTGCATCCAATGTCAACTCAATTCAGCTTTTGGCAAATGAAATAAAGATTATTTGATTATGACTAATTAAACAATATAGTAGCTACTTATTTTAAGAACTCAGTGGATAACATTAAAAATTTTAAGTGTCAAATATAGATGTTAGATGTCCATTGATAGCGGAATCAAATATCAAAGTAAGTAGTATGGACTAACAGCCAATTTGCGCACCACTAAAAAGATAAATCAAGTACTATATAGTTTTCATGAAACATAATCAAAGCTCAAAAGTATAATGAAAGAATTATGTTTAGATGACAACACAAATACTTATTATTTGTGGACAGTACACCATCCTTTCCATAGAAATATGACTTATACCAGATGGTTGGGTCCAACTTTCAAACTGTTAACAATTATGCAGTGGACTACCTTGCAGTATGAAATGATAGTTCTTTTTCCTTTCTTTCTTTCTTTTTTCTTTTTTTAAACATCTTTGGATTGAATAAAGTTCCACATCAAGTGTTAAAGATTCCAACCAAAGGATAATTGGACTGTTGTGGCTTAAGAAATATAATCTTGGGATATGGTCAATCTATCAAGAACAAAATACAACCTAACCCATAAGCCAAAATGCAGTCAAATTAAACATATATGAATCACGATTTAATAAGATTAACAGCCTTTACTAGTTGTGTTATGTATCTTGATTCGTATCCACTCCCTATCATCTGAGATCACATCACAATACACTATAATCATACTGATTACTCCACACCTCCTGTCAAAATATAAATATTCTCACATTAAGGACTAATTCTGGTTGCCGATAGTTACAATTTTAGAAAAATGCATAAAGGTAGTTATCCACAAAATTATACTACATTATGCAGTTTTTTCTCTAAAAGCTATGTCCTGGTTCGAATTTAACTAAAACCTTATCCATTAGTTACAAACATGGCACGATCTTCAAGAATTAGGATTAAGCATTATCAAAATTTGTACAGGAAATCATAAAGCAAGATTACAAACTAACTAGCAAATGGGTATCAAGAAACATTCAAAACCAAATTGAACTAAGAAATTTAGCCCAAACAAGAAATTAAACATGCACATTAAACATAGAACCTCAAACAGATAATAAACGACTCAGAAAAATCCACTTACGCAGCGTGAGAAACTATGAAATTTCAAAACTCACTAATGTCAAAGAATAAAAATAAAAAGAATATGGCGTTCAAATGAAATTTGGTAACGCGTGAATCATAAAATGCGAATATGAATGCGATGAAGATGAATAAAATCTCACCAATCAAGGAATGACAGCGAAAATCAGAGAATGAGAGGCACAATCGAGTTCGATTTTGCGGCGTGAAGAGGGAAAGAGTGTGAATTACGAAAGGAAAGGAAATGAGCAAGTTGTCATTTATGTGGCGTGAAGTACTGAATTAATTGGCTCTTTATTATTGGCGGTAACGGGTTATGGCCCGATATACAGAAGCCCAACGAATATCCATAAAAACAGGTAAAAAAAAGCTAGAATAATAGAATTCCAATTTGTCAAATTCTAGAAAAAAAACATCAGGAGGAGACCACACACCAAATTACCAAAATAACATCTGAATTCCTCATTTTACATTAGTTTTTATTTTCAGATGGAAAAAAGTTTAGATCAAAATACAAAGTACATTGTTGTTTTTTTAGTTTTTATAGTATATGTCAATGATGGCTATATGACCTTGAATAACCCTTAGGTACTCACATCAATATACTGGATTAAAAAAAATTAGAAAGAAAATGTACACTTTGTCTGGAGTACAAATAATATATCAGATTTTCACCTTGATTTGACAAAGGTTGGCCGAATGTACTCAAAGAAACATGCAATATAGAAAATTTATCACAGCTAGCAGTGCAAAACAATGTAGATAATATCCGTCTAACACAACTTACACGTAAAAAATGGTCCTTTACAAACATTACAGGTTACAAAGCAATTACAAAACAACATTTATATAGGTTAGAAGCAGTAAATAACTTCCACTTGAGGAATCAAAAGTAAATTACCTTGGAAACCAATCAAAATCAAAGAAATGCCGTAATAATTCTCATGTTTGATGGAAATGTAAATCAACACATTTTGTTCAAAAACACCATGAATTCCATTATAATTCACTAAGTATTGGATCTGACCCATTTTATCTAACAAAATTGATAAGTTTTGTGAAATGAACGAGAAATGTCTTGGTTTTAGTTTACCAGCAGCAAATTTCATCCAGTTTCGTCATAATCTCAAAATATAGCAATGTAAGCAACATTTGTATACATAATTAATAGACCACAAATGTATATGGGTCTACGCAATATATTTGTACTTATTGGGACTTGTCCTTGTCTCTCTCGAGCTCCTGTTTTATTAGTAGATCCCTTTTTTGATTGCCTTGAAGCCCGGTTGAGAGATAGAAAAAAATAGAACCGTCACATATTTTTACATTATAAGAGCAATATGACTACCCTATAGACACAGATTTAATTATATTCACTTGTATTAAAACACCCTTAGATCAAATTTGAATTTAGGGGGTTCATTAGGGTGAATTGATCTAATATACCCTTTAGTAGAGAGTAAAGGCAAAGAATAAGGTGCACTTCAGATTTCTCAGTTTTTAGCAATGGATATTTAATATGTTGTTTCCTACAAAAAGAAATGGAGTTGCGTACCTTGAACATGCAGTTACGTTGTTCGACACATTCCATCTCTATGTTTTGATGGCTCAATTTTTTTTGACTTTTCACTTGGATTAATGAGGCACAAATAGCATATCTTCTGTCCTTGTCTACGTCTTCAATCGCCTTCCTTTTCTCAGCTATAAATGATGGAGAAATCTTAATCCTTCTCATCTTATCAACAAAATTTGAATTGAATTCAAACTCAGTTTTATGCCACCCATGTCGATTTACTGCTTCGGAAGTTGAGCAAAGATCAATGCTTGTGAGAACCAATAACCAGTATAGATAATGTAAAGCAAAAAAAATCTTTTTACTTCTCTCGTTAGTGTACTGGTAGAACAGAAAAAGTAGCAAATAGATATAGTTTTTTTATCTATATAGCTTGGATAACGGAAGTTAGGTAATAGTTAATTGTAATATCTTAAGGCTAAAAGGTGCAAGTTTCTTTCACAATAAATGAATTGACAAACACTAACAAACCTTTCTAGCAGTATATCCAACTTAGATCACTCCACGGATACGTTAACATGGATATGAAGGTTGGTCAACACATGGATTTGTTAAAATGGATATGAAGGTTAGGATGCTTATTATGATGTAGTATATCAATTTATAAGAGAATGGAAGTAGGAAAGAAATGAAAACAAATGGTTTATATTCAATTTATTTCCAATGAAAGTAAAAAGAAGAAGAAAGAGTGATCTTTCTAATTGAATTTACGATAAGAGAATATTTAAATCAATGTATATTTAGGTATACATATTCAATTTAATTTGTATGTATGTATATGCATATATACGCACACACGAACACACACATACACTACACATATATAGTGTCAGATGGAATTCCTTGTAGGCAAATCAAACATATGCAACCTCCTAAAGATTTAGACCCCTTGAACCATTTGCAAACTTCCGACACCAACCATGGTTCTGATATGACGAATAGTCGGGAATTGTTGATCTCTTTTAGTCAAAATATGAGCACTCAACCAAAAATTACATATGCTTACTGTTTCCAAATTACCTAACTTCAAACGCAATGCCTGTTTAAATATCTATTGTTGTTCCTATCCAGCATACTAATGTTATACATATCCCTTTAGTTGGTAATGGTCCTATCTAGTACATAAGTAGTAATGATATGAATGGCACTCCTTACGTCCTAATTAACCTGCTCCCCCACTATTTTGTAACCTAGGTCCTCAAAAAAATCCAAGTGATACACATATGGTGCCTCCGGTGCCCATTACCATGTCTAGTACAGAGTTAGTTCCCCCTCTAGATTTATGTGCCGATCATTTGACTAGTAAGAAAGGTATTGATGTAGTGCTTGTTGGAAAATTCAATTGCAAACGAAATATATCATTTTGGTGTGGGGCGCTGCCCCGCACCCCGCCAAGGACGTTGCCCCTAAACCTCTGCGACCTGACCGGCCAGGTCGATCGCTGTCAGTGGGAGCGTTACCCCAACACCCCTCCCTAGGGGGGTTTCCACCCTCGGATCCCCCCTTAGTGGCAAACAATTGACAAAATATTATGAAAAAACTTTCAACGGTGCCAATGTTTTTCAAAGAAGGTGGAGATCAGCATGTGCACAATTCTACAATGCCAATCCAATTCATACAAGGTTAAATACTTTGCAATGCCATTTTATTATGTACATGTGTTTGCTGGTTTACCTACAGTGCTAGTTCTTTTAATAACTTAATCTGTATGCATGTGTTGATTTATATATGGCACTGAATAACTCCTACATATTTAAAAGTTCATTTATTCAGCTGTAAGTATACTATGCAAATTTTATATTATGAAGAAAACATGGATTTTGTGTACAAATTGAATTTGTTGTTGATCGAGAACAACTGCTTTTTTCAAACTTGTATATGTATAGCATGCATGTTATGCCACTCTTAGTTATCAGTTTATGAATCTGGTCAGGGGTTATATTATTTACTAATCATCAACTGCTTATAAGTATCGATTGATTGTGCATATGTAATTACAAAATGTCTTTAGTTATGAAGATCCCTGGTTATGATAAACAAATTAGCTTGAAACTTTTCTAATTTTTTTAGGGTTCATCATTAAGTTAACAATAGCAAAAGGAAGATTACAAGCTCATGCATTTTATTCTTTTCTGCAAGCCCCTTATAAATCTTAGTTTTTACTATGATGTAAAAAACCTTATATACACATTAATATATAACCAAAAATTAATCATTTAATATGATATATTCCTACTGTGTTCAAGACTGGAACTGCCAATTTTATCAATTTGATTTTGAAAGTTATATAATAAATATGAAAACTTGAGGGGGGTAGTAAGAAAAAGAAAGTAAAACATGACAAAGACAGAGTGAAAGGCTAAGTGCATGTAAGTGAAGATCTTGTAAGCCTGGGTTGTCTTTTCTATTTAAAGAAGATCGATTACACAGAAGCAAAAGGAATTAAAGAAGATGGGATGTTCCATTATCAAAAAGTTAGGAATGCCATTATCAGCAAATTAGGAATGAGACACAAAATTAGGCAAAAAATATGGAATTTCGGGCTCCTATTTTTTCTCTCAGCCACACATTTTGATAGAAACAATTTACTAGAACTAATTCAACTTAAATCAAAATTTCCTCCCTCTAAAGCTTTTGCTTGTAAAATTTGATGCTTTGCTCTTCGCACGTGCTTTGTGCATATTCACATGGATTGTGTAGCCTGTGATCTTATACCGCCGAGGATTGTCACATTATAAAATGAAACTAATATATGTTCTTATTATGAGTAGAGGTTGTGTGTGGATTGAAAGCTGAAATGAAATAAGTAAACAGATTTTCTTGCAATCTAAACAGACCTAAAAATACTACAGTACAGTGTATTGATAGATAGAAATACTCCATAAAATCAAACATATGATTTCAAAAAAATAATTAAATAGATTATTGGATAAAGGAAAAAGAATACCTTGCTTTTATCGATCCTTAGAATAGCCACTCCATCTCCGGCCTCCTTATCAACGACAACAAAAGTAAGCCCAAACTGCCCCTGACCTAACAGTTTCCCAATCAGATACCAGCTATGAAAATCATTATCATATCTTAAACCGATTCTTTTTCCCTAACCTATTCGCGACTTCTTTTTCCATCCCCCAATTGGAGAGGCGCTGATTTAGGGTTCGATGTAATTGAAATGGTGGCTGCGTTTAGGGATTGGGATTGAATGTCGATGACAAAGGTTAGGGTTTGGCGGTTCAAAAGTTGATCAACCGTTGATGACGGAGGTTAGGGTTTCGTGATTCAATTGACTGTTGACAACCAATTGGTGGACTGATTTATTTATTGTTTTATGTAGGTGACAAGGGAAAGAGGAAAGTGATTTTCTAAAGGAGGCGACGAGGTGAATAGGCAATCTTTTTATTCCCGCAGAAAATAATTTATTTCCCGCCTTTTGAGCAAATAGCGTTGAGCATCACTTATTTATTTACTTCGCAACATTGTAACCCTGCATTACTTAGCGGTGGAAGGAGAATATGATGAAACGCTTTGTATTGGAGCTATCAAAACCCAATATTTTTGTAGTGTGCCTAGAGCTACCAAAGCTCTGATACCAACTGTAACGGACCGCGTCAGTGGGGTAACGCCCACCGTAGCATACAGCAGTACCTGTGTTCTGCCTTTACAGCCAGCCTCTCGACTGAACCAACCCCGCAGGGACATGTAGGAGTAAGAGTCATCCGCTCGCTACCAAACCAAATGCGAGAACCCCCTATCATGCTGCACCCGCCAAGTGCATAGGCAGACACACATGTCAGACTTGAATAATTCAAAATACTGAATTGTTAATTTAAATTGGCAAAACTGAGCATATACAATAAATAAAATAATCACAGATCACAGACACAGAGTAATAAATGCAGCAGAAATAAAAGATAGTAGTTCATGAAGCTACTATATACATATCAGAGTAAAATAAGATACAACAGATGTCTCGGATACAATAATCAATTACAATATCAGAATACATCACTGGAATCAACTGAATATCTGAAGCTAGATAGATAGCTGGATCTCCAAGCGAAGCTCCAACTCCAAAGGTGAGTCTCGAATACTGGTACACTCAGTCTGACCCGAGCATAAAGCAAAACACAAAACACTCGAGTTAGGATTAACATTCTTATATCAATAAATCCAACTCAAGTGAAATAGCAATTGAAATACAAGTAACTCAAAGGATGTTGGAATAACCATCCTTTAAGGATCCGTTAAACTATCTACTATGTAGTAGTGTACGGTAAATAGATAATGCCTATCAGTAATATAAAATATCAAAATAGTGTTAAGGCGTTACCATTATCCCCCTTAACACATTTTATATAAGCGTTATAGTCTATACAGCACTGTAAACTCCACCGTAAACTAGTGGAATATCAGGGAGTACTCCATAGGTATAACACAAAACAAATCGTAGTGGTCGTGTATATAGGGATCCAAGTATGACAAGGCACATGAGGCAATATCCAAGGTAGTGAAACTACCGTTTGCCTGATCCGGACTGGTGAGAACGCATCACCGCAGCGATCGCAACACCGCGAAACAACACTCCCAAATCAAGGGTGCACCAATCGACAACAAGTAATGAGTAGTTTTCGAAGAAGTGTGTTCGCTCGAGGTAGCTGACCTCCATTTGGCCCGGCACGGCTCCTATTTTAGTCATTTCCAATTTGACACAAGTGTCAAGGCTATCCATTATCGTTCTCTGTCTTCAGTCATCACGTACATCATTCCAACCACTTCATTCTGGATCACACTCCGCGTATAGTTATTAAAGTGGTTTTCGGTTTAGACAGTGAGTATGTCCTTAACCGATTCCGGTCTCTTTAATAACTTCCGTGATTATTACACTGATTGGTCGTTTAATAAATTTCAAAAACAAAATCAATTTCAATTTCAATTAGAATTCATAAATCAACATTTCATTTGTCTTTCTAAATCAATTTCCATAATTTACGTTTCAAAACTTCCAAATTCATAATTTCAAAATCTTATAATTCAATTTCAATTTCTATTTAAAACAATTCAAATATTGATTCAAGTTCGTATATAAGTTTCATTCCGAAATCATTTAAATTAATTTAATTTAACATTCAAATCAATTTAAATTCATTTATCGATTTCATTCAATATTCGTTAAGTAAATTTGTCATTCAAAACAATTTCTATTAAATTTCCAATTCATTAAATCAATTACTTAAGTTCAACTTCATTATATCAAAACATCAAATTAAATTAAATTAAATTTGTCAAATCAATTCTTTAAATTTCAAGTCTTTCATTAATTCAATAAATCCCATTTTAATTCTTATTAAAGAAATTCAATTTCACTTATTCATTTACTTAGTTACAATTTCAAAGCCCAATTAATAAGGAAACTAAATTTCACTTATTCATGAAGTTCAATTTCACTTATCAAAGAATTCAATTTATTCAATTATTAAATAATTTCAAAACTTAATTATTAATAATTTCAAA
Source organism: Allium fistulosum (assembly GCA_030737815.1). Lineage (NCBI taxonomy): Eukaryota > Viridiplantae > Streptophyta > Magnoliopsida > Asparagales > Amaryllidaceae > Allium > Allium fistulosum. The sequence continues at coordinate 365,623,829 of CM060902.1, read as the reverse complement.
TTTTAAAACAACGTTCTTTCATCAACTATTATGTTAATATTTTGATTCGGATTATTAAATATTAACATTTTCCTTCATTTAAAATTTCAAATTCCAACTTCATTTCAGAACTTATCATTTATTCAAATAAAATCTTTATTTTATTTTTAAATCAAATTATTGACCAATCGGGTTTTATTTAATTCTCTATCCTAAGTCAAAGTTTATATTTTGGGTATTTATCATTTCAACCCGATTCCAATTCAATTCAAAATCAAAGCATAGCAAAGGGAACTTGCAGTGTGATAACTGGGATGGTGTTAAAGTAAATAAACAAGCAATAACAACAATCAATAACAACAATCCAATTATTAATTCAAATAATCCCGAAATAATCGTATTAATTCACATTGTTGTTTGTGCAAATTAATATAATCATTTCTAGAATCTACACTATCATTTCATGTAGATTAAAGATTATTACATTAATATTTAATACGGTTCTTCACTTGATATTCATTATTCAATTTATACTACATCAATTTTATACAACATACATTCAATGGTTCAAGGTGAAGTTAACCATATTACTACGTGTCGAGTGATTAAACATTTAAAGGGGTCATATTATGCAAATTTAACAAATCAAATTCAACATATAGATCCAATTTAAATTGTGGACTATCCTATATCAATTCAATTGCATATTATTTATCACTTTAACATTAACAATTTAACGTCCAATATAAACATCAATAATCAATCAATTATCAACCAAACTGGATTATCATTGTATATATAACAGATAATGGTGTCAGATGTCACAGGTGAACTGATACATGTAATAGCATATGTTTAACAGTGTAAATAACTAGCAGCAGCATATTTCAATTGAAATCAAATTTAATAAATAAAAGAACATTAATCGTGAGTGATTGCTCACCTTTCGAGGCTAGAGACATTCGACGATGGAATGAGTTTCGAATCCAAGCACGAATTTCAAACAAAGCAAGATTGATACGAATTTTGACGACGAAGCTGATCACAAAGAATTGATGAACAAATCGAATTAGCTTGATCTGAACGGAATATATATATACACACACACCATTATTATTTTATAAAAGTCGACATTTAAATTAAGACACATATATTTATATTATAAAACTATTGATTACTTTTAAAACACATATAACCAAGTATTAACATACCAAGTACATTTTAAAAAATGGAAACAACTTATACAACTTATATACAAAACAATGTAAATGCACGCTAAGGAAATGTGTAGACTACAACATTTGTTTTAAAAATATAGTATGTAGGCAAATTTATATTACCAGTAAGAGTATATGTATGTATATAAATAAACTACAAAATATATATAATCCCTGTACCCACCTATACACATATATACTTTGAAATCAACCATATGCTTATACTATTATTTTACAGCTTACTTGAAAATAATATATAAACTAATATGCAGAGGTCTAAACATACATATATATATATATATAGTACAGTAAAAGTTTGTATATTTAAGCACGCAAACATAATTATAAAACTTACATCATTTCAATACATATAAACTGACAACCCAACAGAATCATAGTCATAAAACTAATATATATGTACAACTCATACATGTACTATACGAACTCATACCCAGATATATTTAAGAATTAATATACATTACTAAATAAACTAATATATAACAAATAGATTATATAACTATCGTACACTTTACTGTCATATTATATATACAAAAAAACTATTCTATATATTATAATAAAACCGAGCTTGATAAGATTTAAATATTTAAAACACATACAAGTAGATACGTATGAACATAACTGTAAATAAACTAAAAGAATATATATTGATATACACCGGCAAGAAGAAATACCAGGCTCTGCAAAGGCGTTCAGTGCTTAACAAAATAAAAGCAATATATAAGCTAAATATTAAACTTTTTATAAAAACTATATACATAAAATATAATACAATATAACAGCAGCAAGTATACTGTACTTAAGAGTACCATATTTGAAAACAATATATAAGACAATAGGTATACCTTTATATATATAAAATAAAATACGACATATTATATATACAGCTATTACAAATCAATATCAAAGTACTGTCATAAGTTTAAGTAAATACTTTAACATTGAATAAACTATATATATGTACTTGCATGAATTTATATATACAAACAGCTTTGTACATATATAAACAAACTTTTTACAACATATTAGAAAAAAAAATATACATACCCATATAATCAAGAGGTAGGTGATGGATGGTTGCTGAGAGTGATGTTGGAGGAGAGGAGCAAGGGCGGCAAGGTGGCCGAGGCCGTGAGGGGAAGGAGCGGCCGATCAGAGTTTGGGCGTAGGCGGAGCGTGTGGTGAAGGTGTGGGCTCGCATGAAGTTCAGTGAAAAGTGGCGATCAAGGTGGGAAGTGGTGGTCGAAGGGGACGAGCTGGCGCAGCTCACGGTGGAAGGCGGGAAAACAGCGAGGTGATGGACTGGGTTCGGATTTGAAGAGGAGAGATGGAGGTCTGGGTGGTCGGGATGGCTTCAAGAGGAGTTTCGAGATGCTAGGGAAGTGGTGGATCTCAACTATGAGTGGCGATGGCCGGTTGCCTGGAGGACGCGGGTGTGCTCGGGAATGTGATGGTTGCCGTCGAGTTCGGCGTGGGTGTGAAGCCGCATGGTGATTGCTGATCTGGAGGGACGTGGGCAGAGGCTCGGCTAAGTTTCGGCACGCGTGAAGAAATGGTGGTGGATGCACGAACAAGTTGGTCGTTGAGGCCGATAGGAAGGTGTCGGTCTTGTTTGCATTGCTGAGAGAAAGGGTGGAGAGAGGAAGAGATGGCTTCAGGCAAATTTTCTTCTGATTGCAAACAAAACTAAAGAAAGGAGCAGGCAACAATAAGAAGGCAGAGCAATTTAATCAGAGGAAGAAAATGAATGGACGTGCAAACTCTAACCAAAATACACATAACTTCATTTTGATTTAAAGCAAATGGAAAGATATAAGGTCACGGTTGAATGAAGGTCAGTGAAAATTAATAGCAAGCAACCATTTATCTCAACGGCTGTACAGTTGAAAAGACACATAACCCAAAACACAAAACGGGTACCGATATGGTTCTTTGTTTTATTGATTTCACAGTGTATTGGATGTCGAAACACACAAACGAATATACTGTGAAGATCAGCACGACAAGGCGATCAAAACAATATATATATATATCAATGGTACGATTGAATTATAAAAATTCGAATTTTCTACTAGCGAAAAATGCAGCAAAAACGCAGAAAAATAAGATCGACGGAGCTAAAGAAATCCGAATTTGGAAAAACGAAAAATGACATCTTAGTCAGAAGATGATTTAGAATTTTTCTATGTAAATATATTTAGGTTTCGAAAACATTTTATTTTCATTACATTTTAACTAATTTAAACCGAAATGACGTGACTGAAATTTACTTTCATATTTTCTGATGAAACTTTACAATTTCCTATGTTTAAATAGACGCATTTTAAATATCGAATTTTCGTTGCGAAATTTTATTGTTTATTTTTATTTAACGAAAATTTCATTTAACGCAAAACGCACGTTTCTTACATTAAAATTATTATTTTGGTTTCTGTTATTGGTTACAACTATTTCATATTATTACATTACGTTTTTAATATGTATTACATTATCGATCTTATCGAAATTGGTTTTGGATTTTGTAACTTATATACAAAAAGATTTCCATTTAATAAATCGTAAAATTTTATTTCTATCGGATTTTTAATTAAAATTTTATTTAATTTAGTATTTTTAAAGCATTAAAAATACGGGTCATTACACAATTAATTATATTAAGTAATAAATTCCTTTAATTACTTCTATTATGTAATTATACTTAAACCTTTCATAAATGATTGTCTTTAATTAATAAATCTAATTAATTATTACAATTATCATATTAATTAATTATTAAACAAATCTTAAGTTAATGACCTTCACCATTTATTAACAATTCTTAATTTCTTTTCTTAAGAATTTATACTTAGATTAATCAATATTAATTATATTAATTATTCCTTAATAACCAATTAATTAACCACTAATTATTAAATTAATTTAAGTTTTGACTATAACTCAATTAACCTTTAATTACTTGATTAATTAATTCTTAATCATTAATTAACATCTAATCTTACTTAATTAATGATCTTTAGTTACAAATTAATTATTCCTAATTAATTAGTCTTAACTTAAATTAATTAATTTAAACTCTTAATTACTTAATTAACCATCCATATCATTAATTAATTAAATTAATTAATTATCCATTATTAAACATCTTATTAATTTAATTACTTTAAATTATTAAATCTTAATTTACCTTAAGATAAAGCATTATTCTTACTAATGATCAAATTATCATTATCAAAGCATTTAAAAACAATATTGCTTTTACATTCCATTTTAAATTTAAGTTTTAAAATGAATACAAATTTAAGTTTGAAATCCCACTTAAAAATTGGTTTAAACTTAGTTTTAAAACCTTGTTTAAACTCTGCTTTATACTTCAAAAATCATTTGTTTTAGATTTAAAAACAAAACAGGTTTAAATGTTGAAACCTGTAACAAAATAGTTGACCTGAGCCACCCTTAAATTACTGCGAGTCGAATCCCCGAAAACTTCGAGCAAAACAACAATCTGCTCGAGACAAACCCTGAGACTACTACCCTGCTCAACCAACACCAGAAAACACATGAAGTACACCGTGCACATGCACAGGGTCGCCGATCAACTTCCACCATCTCCGATGATCTTCACACGTCCAAAAACATCTCTGCACACAAACGATCACCAGAACAACCCTCCATACTCGAAGTCGAATTCGAGACTTCAATCCAATCCTGGAACTACACAGAACCCATCATCGAAGCCTGACATCGCCTCGTATTCACGACCCCGACCACCAGCACTCATGCGACTCCGGCCACTCACTCTCCCACATCCCCTATACCATCCCCCAGAATCACGGCGAACTCGATCGAGCGAGGAAAACGAACGCCACGAAATTCTCTGACATACTAAAATTAGGTTTAGAAATTTCAACCCACCGCCGCTACCACTACGACGAACTGGAACAGCTCCAGTTATTTTTCCCATCACCTACGTAGGCTCGTCCACCTCCGCAAGAAACTCCGACCTCGCTAGTGCCTCCGACCGCTTGAGCTTGCCTAAAACCCATTCCCAGTTCAAACAAGAACTGCACTAAACTTCTATCACTAAAAATCATAATTTTTGTTTTAAAAATCATGTTTTGGTTAACGTATCCAAATTATAATCCTGGATTTGTAAAATAACATGTTTGAGTTTTTGCTTAAATAAGAAATCTCTCTGTCATTTTGATTTCCAGATATGTTACCCAATTATTTTGACTTAAATAAATTATTAAACTTTATTTTATACTAAAACAAATAATTTTCGCTTTAAATCCTAAGTTCAAACAATAAATAGGTCATAAGATAATGATTTGTTTGCAAATCTGGGTCTTGAAAATAAAGAACAGACATATCTCAAATAAACATACATGCACACATTTATATTCAACTATTCATAGATATGTACTTATAAATATACACACAACAACATTATTTCCAGAGATGATCAAGCAACCAGAATCATACTTAAGTTTTTAAGAAAAAGTGTTACTCACCTGTTTAAAGAAGACAGAGCATTTAAAACTTGAAACAGGCTTTGAAACTTTAGTATTGAAAATAAATGCTTTCTGATCTTAAAAACTGGAATGTTGAAAGTGCTACTTGATTCTTGAACTTTGTTGAAGATGACCCAGATTTAAATCAGAGATGGACTGCTATATTACATCTCAAGTGGAAGAAAAATGCAGGCTTTGTTTTTTGAACATGATTTTACAAATCTAGTTTTGAAACTTTTAAAAACTGGAAAGGCTAAGTTTTTCTTTTGTAAACGAAAAGAAATAGGGAGAGATTGATATATAGAATATGTTTACAGGTTATATTATTAGATGGGTACAAGCTTTGTTCAGAGATTTTTATCTTCTCTTGGAGGCTGATATGATCTATACTGGTGTACTAGAGATGTTTTGCATTTATGAAGATGTCCTTGTGTCTACATATATTTATCTTTCGTATGTACCTGAATATCTTTGTACATATATTTTTTTATACCCATTCCAACTGTACATACCCATTTAATTCTTCCTGTACAAGCATGAAGACATATTTTCCTTTTATACTTTGTTTTATTCTTGCCTACACATAATTACTTGCAGCCTTGCCTTAGTCTAATATTTGTGATATAAATAAGTATATCTATAGTTTATTAACATATGGTTAGAATTTAGGTGATGTGTTAAGTGTTTACATAACATATATATTCCCTTTCATATTTATTTCTAACATATGTGTTTATTTTTATTTTACTTTTATTTTTAAAACTTAAACTATTAAATACTTAACCTATTATTATTTATATTTTATACTTATGTTAGAAAGACTAAATTTTAATATTAATAAGGTTTATTTTATTTTAAAACATTTTGAAAGACTTCATTTCAAATTTACAAATCATAGTTTCTCCCAAAATATATATATAACAATTCTATTTATATTAAAAATCTATTTGTAAAAATATTACCTTATTAATACTGTTTAAAAATAACTCATTGTTAAATTAAAATAATTTATAAAAGAAATTATCACTTCATTAATAAATTACTTATTTAAACAACTATATATAAAAAGAACAAAACAACCTTTTTGTAAATCTTATTTAAATTCAAACTTAAACTAAAATAAATTTAAAACAATTAATATTTTTCTTAAGTATTTTAAACCATACAGTTATTTATTTTAAGTAGCCTTAAAACAAATATATGTTAAATCAAATTATAATTATCAAAAATATTAAAAATAGAAAACATGCCTTATTTATTAAATTTAAAACAAAGCTTATCTATCTACAATATATACAAATACATATATATTATAAATAGAAAATAATTTATTAGCTTTTAAAAGATAAATTATCAGTTAAATATTTATTTAAAAGAAGATTATTAAATCAATTCAAGTCTTATTAACAATTATTATCAAATCAATTTAATTTTAAATGCAGATTATTAAATTGATATTGCCTGAAATTCCGGGATGTCACATTCCTCCCCCCTTAAAAGAATTTCATCCTCGAAATTTAAAACAAAGTTAATTTAATAATCTAATTAAAGATTTAATTTTAAAAACACAAGAATATATTAATTATATGCTAACAACCATAGCAACCAACTCATCCAATCAAACAAATCTACCTATCCAGATAAAATCAGGATAGGTCTATATAGAGTTTCCCAGGTATAAACACCGGGATACTCGCTCTACAGATTCCAAACTAAACTGTACTACTAAGCTACAGAGCTCCTACTCATCTAGATCTACAAAACTAGACAGGATATCAGACTATAGACAAGTCTGACTCAACAACCAAACCCTCAAGAACTGCTGGTTCCAAAACCAGAGATGGATCATACACATACTCCCTCAGAGATATGTGAAACACATCGAATCCCAGTTATCCAAACTGACATTCAATCCTGAAGACCAACACTTATCCTCACAAACACAGAAAAGATCCAAGGTACCTCGGAGCTGGCTTCCCAGTCTTACCAAATCTTAAAGCTCCTTCGATCAGAGAAAACTTGCTCAAAACCAAATCCCCAACTTCGGAATCCAAATTCCTCCGTCTCTTATCCACAAAACTCATCTGACGATCCGGGGCTGCCTTCATCCCTACCGATCAGCTCAACCTTCACTGAAACTTCTCAAAACAACTCATCAAAATGGTCCACTCACAATCAACCCAAGAACACAAACTCTACTCCTCAATCATCAAAAGACTGAACTTACCTTTCTTATCCGAAAAGATAAAACAGATGCACTCCCAAACTGCTTCCGCTGCACAACTCTGATCTGAGTAGATGAAAATGCTGATAATACACACAAGCACAAACTGGACAACACATCCCAGAAATATGGTTCAACAGATCTATAAAGAGAAAACTCAGAAATCCCGAAAGAACTATGACAAACCAAGAGAACACTCAACTATCGCAAGTCACTTTTGCGATCAACCCAATCTAATATCCAAAGAAAATTGTTCTCTCTTTACCAATCAGAATAGCTTAAGCTTATCTAGCCAATCCATCGAAGAAATGGGTCCACTCTGCTGCTTCTGAACTTCACCTCTAGAAAACTGCTGACAGAAGACCTCCTTACCTGCACACAGAACAATCTGAGCTGCGACGCTGCCACTGATGCCAAAGACATCCTAATCCAAACTCCTCAAGAAATTCAGGCCTCAAAGCCAAACACAACACCCAGCTGAACTCAGCCTCAACACCGATGCAGACACACTTCCTTATACTTGTTCCAAAGAAACCTCTTCGGAGACATCCATAGTCATTGTGTCTCATCACACAACTACTAAATCTTGAGGTATCAAGATACCATCACTTGCTTCTGCTCAACTATCAGAATCCAAATTCTACTCATCCAAACTTGCACTTCAAAAATGGACTCCGAACCCTAACAGATTACCTTCAGAGATTGGTGAAATCCTTACACCACAACAAAATTCACTCGAGACAGTATTAGGTCTACAGTCTCGGCAGATACACTTCCAACCTCAACAAACTCCAATCATTGGTAGTCGTGTTACACACACCACTACCCTATCTACCTTTATAACTTATATTGGAAAACCCGAACAGGTAACCCAACAAATAGGTAGAATATATATATATATATATATATATATATATATATATATCAAAATTACAAATACGCTCTCTCAAGATAGACACCACTCCAGAGCTAAGGTATTCACTCAACCTATGATCTGATACCAATTGTGACGTGACAACCCAGTGGCGACCGTTAGGCTTTGCAACCATCCCAGACCCACCGTGGCACACAGTGATACCTCGAATTTGCTTTTACGGCCAGCCTCTCGACTCGCAACCAACCCAGGGCCTTCCTACCCAAAAGGGACATGTAGGGGTAAGAGTCTCCCGTTCGCCACCAAACCGCGAAGCGAGAACCCCCTATCATGCTGTAATGAAGCAAACCCGATCCTGGTCTCATCGAAATCCAAATCGCCATCTTTTAAGGCCAAGTTGTTTTAAAGTTAAAACAATTCATTTCATTATCCATATACACATAGATAGATAATTCACAATATCACTGATAGATAATTCACAATATCATCACAAATAGATAATCTACATTATCCATATACTTCAACCAAAGCAACCATGTCATACAGCATTACTTATCTCATATCTGAGATTTCAAACCATTCAAGGAAATTAATATATCCATCATACATAAGCAAGGATAAATAATCACACCATTTATAATTAATTTAAAATGAATTAAATTAATTACTTCATCTCTAATTAATTTAAAGTAAATTAAATTAATTACTTCATCATTATAAATCTTGCTTACATAACCATTCATTAATTATAAATCAATTAATAAATCATTCTCTAATTTCCTTCTTAATTAATCATCCTTGTTTAATTACCCTTTAATTACATTCAAGTAATTATCCTTTAATTAATTTCACAAATTAATTATCCATAACCAAATATAGTAATTAACCTTTGATTACTTCATTTATTTAATTAACCATAATTAATTACATTAATCCTTAATTAATTACATTAATTAATTACTCAAAATTTCTTATTATTGATTAATTAATCTTAATTAATCAATCCGTAATTTCATCATTAGTTATATAAATTAATGATCCCTCATTATATTTTTAATTAATTATTCTATTTAAATTAATTACACCAAGTAATAAATCATAATTAAACCATAATTATTAATCAATCTTGATTAATCCCATTCGGTAATTAACTACCCTTAATTACTTCATCATTATAAATTAATTACTCCTTAATTAATTTTCATAATTAATCCCTTGATTAATTTCACAAAGTAATTTAATCCAAATTACTTCCATTATTAAATCCTCTTCAATTAATTACATATAGTAATTACCATTAATTACTTCATTAAGTAATTACACTTCATTAATTACATTTAAGTAATTACACTTATCAAATCATCCAATGATTCATTTAAATTAATTAAACTAAATTAATTAACTTAAATAAATCAAATTAAACCCAATTAATTATATTAAGTAATAAATTCCTTTAATTACTTTTATTATGCAATTATACTTAAACCTTTCATAAATGATTGTCTTTAATTAATAAATCTAATTAATTATTACAATTATCATATTAATTAATTATTAAACAAATCTTAAGTTAATGACCTTCACCATTTATTAACAATTCTTAATTTCTTTTCTTAAGAATTTATACTTAGATAAACCAATATTAATTATATTAATTATTCCTTAATAACCAATTAATTAACCACTAATTATTAAATTAATTTAAGTTTTGACTGTAACTCAATTAACCTTTAATTACTTGATTAATTAATTCTTAATCATTAATTAACATCTAATCTTACCTAATTAATGATCTTTAGTTACAAATTAATTATTCCTAATTAATTAGCCTTAACTTAAATTAATTAATTTAAACTCTTAATTACTTAATTAACCATCCATATCATTAATTAATTAAATTAATTAATTATCCATTATTAATCATCTTATTAATTTAATTACTTTAAATTATTAAATCTTAATTTACCTTAAGATAAAGCATTATTCTTACTAATGATCAAATTATCATTATCAAAGCATTTAAAATCAATATTGCTTTTACATTCCATTTTAAATTTAAGTTTTAAAATGAATACAAATTTAAGTTTGAAATGCCACTTAAAAACTGGTTTAAACTTAGTTTTAAAACCTTGTTTAAACTCTGCTTTATACTTCAAAAATCATTTGTTTTAGATTTAAAAACAAAACAGGTTTAAATGTTGAAACCTGTAACAAAATAGTTGACCCGAGCCAACCCTTAAATTACTCTGAGTCAAATCCCCGAAAACTTCGAGCAAAACAACAATCTGCTCGAGACAAACCCCGAGACTACTACCCTGCTCAACCAACACCAGAAAACACATGAAGTACACCATGCACATGCACAGGGTCGCCGATCAACTTCCACCATCTCCGATGATCTTCACACGTCCAAAAACATCTCTGCACACACAAACGATCACCAGAACAACCCTCCATACTCGAAGTCGAATTCGAGACTTCAATCCAATCCTGGAACTACACAGAACCCATCATCGAAGCCTGACATCGCCTCGTATTCACGACCCCGACCACCAGCACTCATGCGACTCCGGCCACTCACTCTCCCACATCCCCTCTACCATCCCCCAGAATCACGGCGAACTCGATCGAGCGAGGACAACGAACGCCACGAAATTCTCTGACATGCTAAAATTAGGTTTAGAAATTTCAACCCACCGCCGCTACCACTACGACGAACTGGAACAGCTCCAGTTATTTTTCCCCTCACCTACATAGGCTCGTCCACCTCCGCAAGAAACTCCGACCTCGCTAGTGCCTCCGACCGCCTGAACTTGCCTAAAACCCATTCCCAGTTCAAACAAGAACTGCACTAAACTTCTATCACTAAAAATCATAATTTTTGTTTTAAAAATCATGTTTTGGTTAACGTATCCAAATTATAATCCTGGATTTGTAAAATAACATGTTTGAGTTTTGGCTTAAATAAGAAATCTCTCTGTCATTTTGATTTCCAGATATGTTACCAAATTATTTTGACTTAAATAAATTATTAAACTTTAGTTTATACTAAAACAAACAATTTTCGCTTTAAATCCTAAGTTCAAACAATAAATAGGTCATAAGATAATGATTTGTTTGCAAATCTGGGTCTTGAAAATAAAGAACAGACATATCTCAAATAAACAGACATTTACACATTTATATTCAACTATTCACAGATATGTACTTATAAATATACACACAACAACATTATTTCCAGAAATGATCAAGCAACCAGAATCATACTTAAGTTTTTAAGAAAAAGTGTTACTCACCTGTTTAAAGTAGACAGAGCATTTAAACCTTGAAACAGGCTTTGAAACTTTAGTGTTGAAAATAAATGCTTTCTGATCTTAAAAACTGGAATGTTGAAAGTGCTACTTGATTCTTGAACTTTGTTGAAGATGACCCAGATTTAAATCAGAGATGGACTGCTATATTACATCTCAAGTTGAAGAAAAATGCAGGCTCTGTTTTTTGAACATGATTTTACAGATCTAGTTTTGAAACTTTTAAAAACTGGAAAGGCTAAGTTTTTCTTTTGTAAACGAAAAGAAATAGGGAGAGATTGATATATAGAATATGTTTACAGGTTATATTATTAGATGGGTACAAGCTTTGTTCAGAGATTTTTATCTTCTCTTGGAGGCTGATATGATCTATGCTGGTGTACTAGAGATGTTTTGCATTTATGAAGATGTCCTTGTGTCTACATCTATTTATCTTTCGTATGTACCTGAATATCTTTGTACATATATTTTTTATACCCATTCCAAGTGTACATACCCATTTAATTCTTCCTGTACAAGCACGAAGACATATTTTCCTTTTATACGTTGTTTTATTCTTGCCTACACATAATTACTTGCAGCCTTGCCTTAGTCTAATATTTGTGATATAAATAAGTATATCTATAGTTTATTAACATATGGTTAGAATTTAGGTGATGTGTTAAGTGTTTACATAACATATATATTCCCTTTCATATTTATTTCTAACATATGTGTTTATTTTTATTTTACTTTTATTTTTAAAACTTAAACTATTAAATACTTAACCTATTATTATTTATATTTTATACTTATGTTAGAAAGACTAAATTTTAATATTAATAAGGTTTATTTTATTTTAAAACATTTTGAAAGACTTCATTTCAAATTTACAAATCATAGTTTCTCCCAAAATATATATATAACAATTCTATTTATATTAAAAATCTATTTGTAAAAATATTACCTTATTAATACTGTTTAAAAATAACTCATTGTTAAATTAAAATAATTTATAAAAGAAATTATCACTTCATTAATAAATTACTTATTTAAACAACTATATTTAAAAAGAACAAAACAACCTTTTTGTAAATCTTATTTAAATTCAAACTTAAACTAAAATAAAATTAAAACAATTAATATTTTTCTTAAGTAGCTTAAACCATACAGTTATTTATTTTAAGTAGCCTTAAAACAAATATATATTAAATCAAATTATAATTACCAAAAATATTAAAATTAGAAAACATGCCTTATTTATTAAATTTAAAACAAAGCTTATCTATCTACAATATATACAAATACATATATATTATAAATAGAAAATAATTTATTAGCTTTTAAAAGATAAATTATCCGCTAAATATTTTTAAAAGAAGATTATTAAATCAATTCAAGTCTTATTAACAATTATTATCAAATCAATTTAATTTTAAATGCAGATTATTAAATTGATATTGCCAGAAATTCCGGGATGTCACAGGGTTACGTAATGATAGTTATTAGATAATTATGGAATGACTCACTTGATAGTTTTCTGTTGGTTAATATAACCGAGGTCAAATAGAAAATATCAACATGACAAAATTACACAGTTCCTTTGACTTGAGAATACTGTTGATCTTCAATGCGGAAGCTTCTCTTTAATTACAGTAAAATCATGGCACTATGTCCATTGAACATCTATAGTTGGGTCGATTGAAAGCATTGGAAGTGGAACATTATTTAAGAAAGGATTCGTCTCGTCAGTTATATGAGTTTAGTATCATGGTTAACTGAAGTCAACTAAAAGTCTAAGTCTCTGGCTAGAGCAGTTCAGTTGATAATAATTGTTATTATTACACCGAGGACTTTGTATTTGGACTATAGAGTTGAATTGGATGATATTGAAATTTGGAACATTACCAAATTCCATAAGTCCAAATTGATATAGTTTTAACGAAGAGAATTGGTGTAAATATTTGTCCCTTTTAGGTAACACTTAATAAAGTAAAATTGGATTTTACTGAAACTATGTTAGCATTAAATTTGACCATAATGTCATACCAACTGCTAAGTGACGTGTGAACGTTAATATTCGAATTGTTCGATATTAATCGCTAACCAAATTTACGCATAAGAGTCACAAAACTAAAATGTCGAATACTCCTTTTAGTACCTGATTTTTGTAATTGTTATAAATCAATTAAATTAATTAATATTTCAACTGAAATGTTGAATACTCCTTTTAGTACCTGATTTAATTAATTTTTAATTGTTATAAATCAATTAAATTAATAAATATTTATGAAATATTAATTATAAAATTTTATTTGATGTGTTGAACTATATTAAATAGTGTATTTATAATAGTTATAAATATACTAATTGATATATGATATCAATACGCATTCAAATTGGATTTAAATGTAACAAATATTATTCGGGCTAGAAATGATTTAGAGGCCCATAAGGGGGCTTGAATTTTTGGCTGGAATGTTGAAGGGAAGGCATCAATATTGATAGCCAAGGAGGGTTGGATTTGAATTAAAAGGAGGAGAAAAGGTAAGAGAGAAATAGGGATTCAGATCCATATTTTTCTCCTAAGTATCTTATCTATTTAAACATCTATAAACACTCACTTTATTTTTTGTTTTTTAGCCTCCTTTTCATCTCTTTTGCTGGTTGAAAATTCTACCTCACCCCTCCACCTTATCATGTATTTTTAACATCAAATTAAATTCAATTTGATCACTGGTGGTAGCTATGTTCGGGAAGCTAGCAACTTCTGGATGCGAGATTCAATTCAAGGAGTTAGATTCTTCGTTTCAAGATGCAAACAATTAGGCTTTGGTAAAAGATAATATTTCTTGTTTAAATGTCTAATATGCTTATTCATATCACATGCTAGCTTAGTTAGAAATTGGTATCACGAATCTACATGCCGATGTATTATCTAAAGTTGATAATATATATATATATATATATGTGTGTGTGTGTGTGTGTGTTTAATTTTTTTGTATATGTATATAATAACATATAGTTCTTGGCTAATTTAAAAAAATTTATATTTACATAATATTAAAAATTAATTTTAATTCGTATATATATATATATTACCAAAATAATTCATTTTAGTTTTTATACTTAATTCTATATATTGTAAATATATACACACACATTGTAAAATATATAAAATATAAGTATTTAATAAAATTATATATATTTATTATAAAGTTTAAAAAAATTAATTTTTATCAAGATTTTTGTACGGGAATCTTAATAAGAAACCGTTTTTTAAAACGAAAAGTATTTCTAAAAAAATTTATTATTCATGTTTAGGTAGTGTATATTATTAATATATGTATATATACACACACACAATTTGTTAATTATTTATTCATACTAAAGCTTATATATATATTTATTTATTTATAACTTTATATATATATGTATTTTCAAAAATATTAATATATATAGTATGTATATGAATTGAAAATAATAATTATTATTTTGAAATATATATATATCTATATATAACATTAACATGTTAATATTAATATGAAATATACAGATATTTTAGTATATAGATCTAGATTTAAAATTGGATATTCGAAATTCAAATTTGGTTTTATATTTAAGTCACTTGTAATATTTATAATTACTTCATATTATACTTTCGATTATATATACAGACAAAAACACACACACATATATATGTAAACATTCATATTTTACAAACATTATTTAAAATTATTTATAAAACTATATATAGACACACACACAGATATATATATATATATATTAGACAACACATATGTATATGGAGGGTCTAATATGTCTGTTGTGGTGTAAATCCCAATGTCTATACACGTGTATATTAAACCATGCACACAGCTTATGTGGCATGTGTACATACACACATATGTATATGATACACATATTATACTATATAATATACATACATAATAATAATTAAAATCTTATTTAAAAATTAAATAAATATTAATTTTATTTAAAATAAATTTAGACTTCATATGCCCAACAAGATCCAAATTGAATAAAAAAAATTCGAACTATCCATTTACCCCTTACTAAACTCGAACCCAAATATGAAAGTATGGTATAGGTTTAGTGACATATCTCGATAGTAAAGCGCAAATATTTTTCACCACAAATATATGCGGTTTAAATTACAAATACTTGCAGTTTGGCTGAAATTACAAATAGTAGTGTTTTTCGAAACTTATTAATAAAGAACGGTTGCGTATTTGAATCTTAAAGCAGCTTTTTTACATAGGTTCCCTACTTATGTTTTATGTAAGATTGTTAACTTGGTGCAACTAAAAAACTTTAAAACAATTGAATATTTATTAGCGACTAAGAAGTTTATTTGACGCATAATTTGTTGCTAATTTAAAGCATTTTTCCTTTCTAATATTAGCTAACATAGTTAGCCCACTCTTTCCTCTTACGATATTATTAATAATTAAGCAAAAAAAAGAATTTAATGGCGATTGTGGTTATTGCATTATAAAGGGGTGCTTATTATATTTTTACTATAGTTAGTGAGCAATCTTTGATGAGTGGATGGTGAAAAAAAAGAGGCTATTGAATGGATCAAGTGTAAATTTAATAGATTTAGGCATATTTCAGCAAAGGAATGTTGGCTTTGCTCAATGATTTCACCGGGAGAAATTTTTTTTGGCACTTATAAGACGTCTTCCTAATAAATAATGTTGTGTAGAATGCTTCGTGGTACCTTTATCATAAGCATTAACCGTAGAAGGGAAGTTCTCTACTCTCCTAAGCTTGAGTACTTTTGACTTCCATTGATAAGACTATTGGGATAAATAGTGGATAAATTACATAAATTTCTTTTCAAGTTGATTATGTTACCTATTGCATTTGGATAAAGCTCTAAAGTTATATGAAGTAAAAAAGAGTGGTATTTTTTGTATTCTTAGTTTAGCTTAGTTTCTAATCTTGCATTATTGCATATTACATGTATATTATACACACCATATTTGCGAGCTTGAATTTTTGACTTCCATTTATAAAACTATTGTGATAGATTGTGGATAAATTGCATAAATTTCCTATCAAGTTAATTACGTTACCCACTGCATTTGGATAAAGCTCTAAACGCTAGAAGAAGTGAAAAAGAGTGGCCTTTTTTGTATTCTTAATTTAGCTTAGTTTCAAATCTTGCATTAGCATATTACATGTATATTATACAAACCATATTTTCGTGGCTTGACTATTTTATACAATTATATATAACCATATGAAGAATAATTTGATAGTGAGCTGGGAATCAAAATTAAGCAAAGACAAAATTTGTAAATCAACCTTTGCTAATATTATTGGTTATTAAATAAACACTTCCATATATTGTATGTAATTTTTAATGGGCATTGTTAAATGGACTCTAGTTTTTGACTAAGGAGGGCTATTTTATTAAATTTTTGTACAATTGCTATGGAATGCACCAAAAATGTTGCTCTCCTTACCAAAAAATTCTGTAATTGTCCTTATTATTTCAATGATCCTCCATCGTTTTCTTAAACTTCTTTCAATCAGATCCTGTCAAAAATGGTTTCCAGTGAACCATCGTCGTTTTTTTCGTAATCATTTTATTTGGTTTCATTTATCATGTCCTCTCATAACTATTTTTTCAGGTGGAGTTCCTCTAAAAATGTGAATTTTTTGATTCATACTAGGTTGGTATTAGCTTCATATGGCTTTTGGATAGTCATTTGAGAAATGTATGTAAGTTATCATTGCTATGACTATTAATTTGTTTTACATCATTTGCAACTTGATTTCATGTTAATCTTTTATCACATATTTTAACTTATAGCATATTTTTGAGCTATCTGAACTAAATCTTCTTCTTTTTATATTTATAGTGACTTAAAGTTGGATGGTGCACTTAGATATTTTAACATCGACTTTACCACACTTAGTTCACTATTAATGTATAACTTACGACTTCTAACATCAATTGTATGTCAAATCTATCGAGGTCACTTCAAAAAATGTTACAATTGTATTGAAAGTACATTTTATCATTACCCTTATGCAAAACATGGGTCCATACTAGTATAAATAAATGCACAAATTATAATTGAGCTTAAGGTGATTCCAAATGTTGAGAATCCCACAACATTGTTATATGATAACAATGTTGCAATATATTGTAAAAGAACCTAAAGCTCGATAGAAGTTGAAAAATACTTCGAAAAGTTTCACATGATAAAGGTAGTTTATCAGCATTGGAGAGAGTTAAGTGACACGGTAGATAATTAAAACAATATAATATACTCATTCACTAAGAGAGTGGCCCGATTAGTTTTTGACAAAACTGATACAAGGTATTGGAATAAGATTCCATAATTGACCCCAAGTGCAAGTGGGAGATTGATAGAGTTAGGGGTATGCTCTAGGGCAATTACATAATTTGTTACATATATCTAACTTGATAACCAGTCTTCTTCATAATAAAAGGCATTTTTCTTTCTATTTTATATTTGCAATATTGTGATACGTTAATTAATGATTTAATTTAATTATATTAAATAGCAAATCTATAATGACTCGTATTCTAGATATTAGTGGATCATATAATATTAATATTATTTTGATATCAGGTCGTATTATTCTAATTTTTTTGGAAATGACTCTTAGGAATTTTCCACATATATTATTTTTGTCGGATTTCTATCTGACTATTTTAACCCTGAGAATCTTGTATAGCCTATAAATTTTGATAGGAGTCAAATTGGGGTCTAAAACCACTTCCACTAGATCGAGATGATGATTTCTCTTTCTATAGAGTCATCATAATAGAAAAAACGGACTTATTGTTAGGGAGATACAGCTATTTGAAATTCCATTTGATTTTAGAGAACTTAATAGGTAATTAGCAAGTTAATGGGTGGGCCCATAGCCCATATTGGGATTAGCATGGGGTTAGGGTTGATGGCTCTTCCATCGTTTCATAATTTCCAAAAATAGAGAGAAACCCTCCATTAACAATCTCTTACCCAAAAGTTACCTTAATCCTTACTTTCATTAGCCTAAACACGTCATTGGAAGGAGATTAGCATAATCCTTACTTTCAATAGCCTAAACACGTCATTGGAAGGAGATTAGCATAATCCTTCCTTTCATTAGCCTAAACACATCATTGGAAGGAGATTAGCAAGATTAACACCTTGGATTGATGATTTTCTACTGGAGATCATCTTGGAGCTGCTATTCGCTTTTGATTTCGTGCATCTTGAGCTTGGATTGGATTGGTTGTTTAGGATACAGGTGAGTGGTTTTGTGCCTTTACTCGCTAATTAGACCTTATTAGATGTTTATGATGTTTCTAAATGACATTCAAACTCTAAAATACATTTTAAACCCTTTTAAACAACATATGTGAATTTCAAGTAATTTGGATAAGTTTTGTAAATTCATGTTCTTATGGATACTATGGGTTCTTATGGATACTGCCCTTAGATTTAGGATTCACATTGATATGTTTGATAGCGTGCTTATTAGTATGTGTTGTTTGTGATGATTACTTTATTTTGTGATGCTTGAATGGTTGAAAATGCCGATTGATTATCTATTTAGTCTTAAGGATATGTTAGGGATCGATGATGATCCATTGGACTAGGTCCAAATAAGGCACGATCGATATGGGGTAACAAGGAAGGTCCCATAAGGCTACTTCTTAAGTTTCAAATCATCTGGAGTTAGTATGCTCGAGTTGTGGCCGTTTTAAGATGGATCGGTGGTGATTTCGAAGCATATGGATCAATGGACACTTGCTTTGGTTTGAGAACAATAAGGATGGTTCATTACATGCTTTGGGGACAATCATTGGGTTTTTGAATGAAAGGTGGATGGATCGCTTGGTTGCATGCATGGATCGCATGAAGAGCTGGAGAAAATGTTAAGGCATGGATCTATGGAGTAGTTTGGAGCATGGGCCTAGGTCGCAAATGGTAGCTTGGAGCAAAGGAAATGGAGTGAAGGAAGTGGAGCCAAGGAAGTGGAGTTTTTAGCTAACTTTAGGTTTGGTACCCCTAGATCGGTATCGATCTATGGGTATTGACCCGTTTGACATGCAATCGATTCAGAGGCATGAGAAACCATGGTCTAGTGTGTGTGTGAAGTGTGGGATCAGGGTGAGCATGGATCGGTAGTGGTTGGCATAAGGAAGTGGACTTTGAGCCTCAAGTGCTTGCTTCTTGACGTGTTGAGGTTTGGCTTGAGTTTTAGGTATGTGATTACTTGTACTTGAGACAAGCCAAATACAACTAAGTATAGGGATAGGTGTCGAACCCTAAGTTTGATGGCGATTTCCGATGACAATGCAGCGATAATAATTTCGTGATGGGAAGTGAAAACTTTGATGATGGATAGTTGTACATAAAGGTGAAGAGTTGAGGACTATGGGTTGTATGAATGGAACCGTTAGATGATGGTTATGAGACATATGCTGGAAATTTACAATTGATGGCGACCGTAGAGAATCGTTCCTACCGTGGTGACTTTGTGATGGGAGTCGTGAGATCAGTTCTAGGAGGTGCTCTGCTATAGATGACACGTGCAAAGGGATAGTGGACACTTGAGGGTTCGTAGGGTACTCGTGAGGTAGGGATATACTGGGAATGTGATGATTCTTGGAGCGTGATGGCTCCTTATTCTAGATATGACATTTGTTTACCCTGGACTAACGTGATGGTTTATCTATTTCCTGGCAGACTGAGAGGCATGGATTTGAGTATCGAGGAACCAGGATGTGAGCTATCATGACGGATAGTCTAGTCTTTGACTATGATGGGTCGTTGAGTGATTTTATGTCCAATGTACTGAGTGAGTGAATGTGATGATGGATAATGGATGTTATATTTGTTTGATTGCTTATCACTCTAGGGATGTCACCTAATGCTGTTATAATTGATGTATATTTTTAGACACCCCTTAGTACGTTGATGTATGGTACACCTATAATGACTATGATGTAGAGCAACATATATTTTGTATATGTGCTAACTCTGTGGATGCAGGAACAGGTCAGGTATGATTCTTCATATCATTTGTCCTATTTTAGTAGTATATTAGTATTTAGTAATTTACTACCGCTCACACAATACTGTTGTCTGACCTGGGGTTTTATGTTTTACTACCTATTACTCTGGGTACTCTTAAATAAGTAGATTAGAGACATCAGGTCTGGTGAGCACGTGGAGCTAGACGAGTGGGGAGTAAGAGACTATATTCTCGTATTACTACATTTACTTATTTGCTATTCTACTGCACAACACAATGGGGCTTCTTACTGCTTTTATTACTTAGAGATGGTTATTTATGATTTATTATTGATTATAACTCTATTTCATATGTTGTATACTGTAAGGATCTGTGCATTCTAATTCTATGATTCATTCGGTTATTTACTGTCTCGCCTGTTTTATATCTGAGATATTTATTATTATATTTTATTCGATGCGGTGTGAGATATATAATAGGTTCTGTGTTGTTTTATTTACTTTACAACCCTTGACGGTCATCCTGCATCGGTCGGGCACCGCTACAGTGCACTGTACATGCACATAGGGTGCTGATGGTGCAAGCAGTCATCACAAAATCCTTGAATGAATTGTTATGTGATATAAATTAAATGCAATGTAATCATAAGAAATTTATCACATTAAATATAACAAGTTATTTTATATATTCTTAGTCAAAGTGTTTCGAGAAAGAATATTGGTTCAACCATTGAGACTAGAGTATGTAACGCTCTATAAATATTGGGTAGGTATTCCTCATATCCACTGGGAATACCAAGGGTTACATATTGACAGTTATTAGATAATTATGGAATGAATTTCTCGAGAAATTTCTGTTGATTAATATGACTAAGGTCAAACAGAGAGTCTTGTAGTGACGATATTACAGAGTTCTCTTGATTTGACAATACTATTGAACTTCATGTGGACACTCCAATTTGATTGTAGTTATATTGCCGCATGATGAATGACTATAGTTGGATTTTAGTTGAAGCATTGTAAGTGAAATACTATTCCGTAGAGAATTTGTCTCCTTAATTATATGAGGTTAGTATCACGGTCAACTATAGTCAACTCAAAGTCAAATTCTCTAGGCAGAGTAGTACGGTTAACAATAGGTATTATTATTGAACCAAAGATTTTTTGTTTGGACTAATCAAGAAGAATGAGGATGATATTGGAATTAAAAAAAACTAAATTCCATAAGTATTGAAGTAATATAGTTTTGAAGAAGAGAATTGATGTAAATAATAGTTGCTACCGGGTACCGCTTATAATAGTAAAATTGGATTTTACTGAAAAGATGTCTAGGAAATAAAATTAGGCAAAATATCACACCACTAGCTAAGGTACCTTGTGAATGTTAATATTCGAATTGTTCAATATTAACTACTGACTGAATTTACACTTTTGAGTCGTATAATCATAATGATGAATATTTCCAAAAAACCACATGATTTAATTAATTTATAACCATTATGAATTAAATTAATTAATATTTATGAAATATTAGTTATTAAATTTATTTGATTTGTTTGAATGCTATTGTATTTAATAAAGTACACATATAAAGATTTTATATATACATTTCGTTATACGATATTTATAAATATTTAATTTAAATTTAAATTAGTTAATTACTAAGTTTTTGGAAATTTTGAGGGCTCAAATAGCCTCCATCTATGGCCGATCATGCATGTTAAAGGGGGGATTTGATTTGAATTGAATTGATTAAGATTTATTCACTCTCCTAACAATTCATTTTTCCTCCACTCCCCCCTCCCATTTGAAAATTAATGGCTTCCTAGCCATAAAATTTCAAAAATAAAATCAAAACAAAATAAATAAAAGGTGCTCTTCAGATGGTTACAAAATCTGGAGATGGTTCAATTGGATCTAGGAGTCCTATTCTTCATTCAAATTGCAATTTTTGGCCACATCTATAAGGTAATTTCTAATTTTATTTGATTATGAAATATATATAATGATAATATATCCAGATCTTAGACGTGCTGCATATTTTTTGATTATTACTCGTCTTATATTTATAGTTTTGATTTCTATCATTCTTCAATGAATTTATATATGCCTAAGTCGACCAATCAATTATTGTTATTTTAAAATTGATTTTTATAATAAAAAAAATTTGATTGAAAAATAATTTCAATCAATTGCTTTAATTTTGTAATTATCACATACACAAATATAACTGTAACTACCCGCCCTGTAATAGACCTAAGTTCTGATCTAGAAAAGGCCTATCGAAACTTAGACTCATTTCAAAGCTGGCAGTTGGTTGGTAAAAAAATATAGAGTTATCTATCTACACATTCAGATCTCACAGCGGAAGGATAAAATATAATAACAACAACAATACCCATTTTTTCATAAATTCTAAATGTCATTAAATCTATAATACAAAATCCGACAATAACCGTTACATATCTGTAGTACATAATATTCAAAATACAACAGTTTCCAATGGGTATATTTGAAAATAACATAAATAGGTAAATAGACAGACTCCCACAAGCTTTCTCCACGTCTTCGCCTTCGCCTTCAACATTATCATCTTCCATAATATGTGTTGTAACGAGGGAGGAGTCAAAATAACATATGTCTGGTGAATAAAATCTCGAGCTTTGCGATAGCAGTACATGGGAAGTATAATTTAAATAGGAATACGCCTTTCACATATTTTTATACCCTAAATCTTTCCAAATAAGTCCAAAATGGCTTTCCAAATATAAGCCTATAGCTAACTCGCTTTCAACCCAATAACCCATATTTATCATCAATAATGTCATATCAATGTAAGAGATAGTACCCAAGTCACTTAATACCTTTTAATGGAAATTAGGCAGACTCCAACTATTTACTACCTTATATAAGGCAGGTCCACGTCATTTACAACATATCATCCTAAGGCAGACTCCACACTAGTAAGCTGATACTGCACGAGATCCTTTCAGCCTCTTAATACTTCCTATTGAAATTGGCCTTCTACCAGCGTATCATGTACTGTGCCTAACTCATAACCCCGACCATTTACTACTTCCAACATAGAGAAGAGGCGGGCCCTCACACAACCACTTAGTACCTTCAATCTCTAAAGCTGGTCCTTCATATTATGACCCATAACCATGGTGACGTCTCACATTAGTTCGATTATTCGTAGGTACTCGTATCCAGATTAGCTAGGCAGATCTATCCTTCAAAATTTGAGACTAACCTCGCGTCCTCGTAGTTATTTATTATAGGTGATGTCTCACATCAGCCCTAAAGTCACAGCTGGTAATTAGATTAGCTAGGCAGATTTCCTTGTACTTTTGACTGACCTCGCATCCCTATAACTTAGTCATGATCTTTATACACTCTACATATATTATCACACATCTCACCATTTCCATAATTAAGGCCTTATAAGAAATCTATCTTATTTTTCCTTTAACGTTAATTACCTTTCCAAAGGGGATTTAAAATTAATAACTTATTTAAATACATAATCATACGTTATAATTATACATTAATTACGCTAATACACACACACATATATATGTATACATACACGTTCCTAGTAATTTCTAAGCATGAGGAATATACGCCCTAAACTAGCATTTAAATGTCAACTCTTTAAACAATTATACAAATCTTATTTCATATGACCAACAATACCAAAATTTCACTATTCATTCCCAAAATTTCCAGTAAACAGACTTGTATGCAATTAAAATTCAAACCCAACTTATTACATCAAAATAATGGAATATACTGCTAATTGAACTTATAATTCTAATTTTTATTACTTTTTGACATAAAAATAAATGAAGGAATTTCTATTTAATTTGAGGGAATCAGCCGTGCAAACTACGAATAAAATTTGTACTTTACACACTATTTCGTAAACAAAGCCCTTTAATCAAATTCCAAGAAAAAGAATAAAGAGTGGAATAGAAGGTAAGATTATAAAAGTTGCAAATCTACACAATTTCCTTTATTTTGACAACAAATTAAGATTTCAACTTAGAATTGAAATTTTGCATTGAAGAAGTTTTGGGGGCTTATAGTATGACGTTTTCGCAAACCAAAACTCCCTAAGGAATATTCAAACCAAAATTACAAAATCAATTACTAAAATAAGTTTTCCACTTACAGTATAGTCTTAGCTTCACCTCCTTTGGATTTGACATGCCTTTAACAATCTATTATCAGATCTCTTCTTTTTGATACATATATACAGCAAGGGATCTGTATATTTGTTAGATTCAGAAAATTAAACGTTTAGAGGAGAAGAAGGTGAAAAAATAAATAATAAATGAAGATAAATCTAAAGGATTTCTTACATGAACCCCTAATGAAGTTTTCTGAATCTTGGAAGAGATGAACTAATAGAGCTTTGCTAATGTTTTCAAAATATTATGTGAATAAAAGTAAGGGATCTAGGGTTTTATTTATAATGGTGAGAAAGCACTAGAACCATCAGATTTAAATAATTAAATCTAGAACCTTCAGAATTGCAAAACCCTAGCCACCACTATATGGGAAGCGGTCGACCGCCCTACCATCGGTCAACCGGTGGCGGTCGATTGGTCGAGGTCAAGGGTCGACCTCTTCCCTTATTCTGGGAACATTTTATTTTTGCTGTTATTTGATTTATTATATTCCTTAATTGATTTTTACTGTTAAATTTAATGTTTACTTAATCCTCAAGTTTTCTACTGTTATTTTTGAATTTCAAACTTTAAAATTAATTCCCTATTTGAATTTGAATTATGTTTAAACTATTTTAAACCCGAAACTTCAAGCGTCCATAACTTTCCTATTTGAGGTTCGTTATCAACATTTTATATATGGAAATTGATCAGAATTTTGTCAAGATTGCAACGACATAACTTTCGTTGTCAAACTCCAAATTTTGCAAAATTTTCATGTTTACCCTTTTCTGATTTAATTTAATTTATCCAATCTATCCAATTTCTCTTACGGTTGATTTTACGGGGTGTTACATTCTCCCCCTTTTAAAAGGATTTCGTCCTCAAAATCTTTTCTAAGGGGTGAACAGCATAACGTGCACTAAACATCCATCTACTCACCATTAGTCCAATGTGATTATGTATTACAAATATTGTGATATCCCGGAATTTCAAGGAATTTAAAATGTGATAATCTTTTAAATTAATTAATGAATATTGGTAAAGTTTGTTATTTTCAAACAATAATAAATAATAATAAAGAAATGTTTATAAATATAGATATAAGTGGGTTTTAAAATAGAATTATTATTTTTAAGGTAATAATGTGTTTATTTAATTTTATATATGTATGAGTTGATTTTAAATTGGATTTTTAAATTGAATTTAAATTTGAATCTTTAAAGATAATGATTTTAAATATTTTGGATTTAAACTTGAAATTAAAGGATATATATATCTTAAAAATATTTTGGATTTAAAATATATGAATAAGTTTATTTAAAATAAGATTTATTTTCCTTAAAGGAATTTATTTATATAAATTAAGATAGTGTTTATTAAATAGTAATAAATACAAAAGTTTTATATTATCATTTAAAAATGGACTAAATATATTATATATAATTTTATTTAAGATATGATTGGTTTTTCTTTTATTTTCTTTTAAAGGTTTTTATTTTTATAAATTAAGAAAAGCATTCATAAAATAAGATATGTATTTATTTATTTGGAAATTAATTTATAAAAGCTTTATAAAACATTTAAAATTTAATTATGCATGTAAAGTTACATGTGTTAATCTATAAACCTCTTAAATACCATGTGTTAGATAATTAGATAAGGTAAGAGACAAGTGTCACATTTATTTTAATTTTCTTTAATTTAATAAATCCTAAATTAACACTATATAAACATACACCTTCTTCCTTCATTTCTCTTTTTCTTATCTTCACATTTTCAAAAGCTAGCAAGAAAACAATCTGTAACCATTATGTTCGAAACCTGAAGTTCATTCCTCAAAACAACTCATAATCAAAACCCTGTAAAACATTTCACCAACTCAAAAACCAAAACCTGTAAACCATTTATCAAAGCTTGTAACAAATTCCTCAAACCAGAGAATTGTCATCAACCTGTAACCATTATCTCAGGCCTGTATCTTTTTCAAACCTGAAAACAATTTCTCAAAACCAAATCAAAGTCCAAACCTGTAATCAAAGCAAACTCAAGTTCAAAAGTCTGGATCGTCTCATCATCATCTAGTTCAACTGAGCATTTCAGTTCATTTGACAAAGCATTCCAGTTTTAAAGAAATCAAAGTCTTAAAGCAATTCAAAGTTCCAGTTTTAAAAGCTTCAGTTTTCAAATCCCTGTTTTTCAAATTCTCTGCACATCATAAAACAGGTGAGTAAACTCTTATTTAAAAACAGTTTTTAGATGATTGCATGTGATGATTTAGGGTGATAAAGTTATGATATGATTTGCATGCTTATTTATCTGGATATATATATAAAAACTTACTTGTTTTTCCAGTATGTATAAATATTGGCTTCTCTGTTATTTAAAGTGAGTAAACAAACTTTAACCTGTTTAATTTGTTACATGTGATGGATGTATGAAATAATGTTGTAATAATTGTTTGTATAAATGGAAATTAGGCTTGCATGTTTATAAATATGAAGCAGTTAAGTGTGCATGTTTGTGTACAAATTATACCCTGTTCTTATTTTACAGAGTTTTTAAACAAAGAGAAAAATTCAAAATCTCTTCATTTAAACTCTGATAGGCTGTGATATACAAACAAGTTATGTTAGTTTAAACATCATCTAGTTATAGTGATAAGTTCGAGTATTTTTAGTTGGAAATTTACTGGAATCAAGATAATACAGTAAATCTTAATTATATGATAAAAATCAAATGTCAACTTGTATTGATTCAAATATACATCTTTAATCATCTCTTAAAGTTAGGATTTTTAAAATCAAAATCATAATTTTTAGTAAAGTATTGAATGTGTATTTGGGATTTTGCTAGAATTTGGTTCTTGGTCATTATCTGATGACCTGGGCATCTGGGTTGCTCGAGATTGTTGATGGAGCTAGGTGAAGCATTGGAGAGTTTAGTAAAAATGGTTGTTGAATTTATAAATCTCTTTGATAATTGAAATTGCTTGATTTTAATTTTAACCCTAGTTTTGTTGAACTTGGGAATTTTGACTACTGCATCTTCAAAATCGCATCGAGTGGTATAAAATTGTAGGGGAATGATGCGTGGTGTGTCAGTAACTCGTGGCCGGAGTTCCAGGTGATATGATGGTCGGAGACGAGGTGGCGTGGCGTTGCTTTCTGACGTTGTCAAATATCTGTTTCGAGTGGAACACTCGAATTCGATTTAAACTAGATACTGTCGATTGAAGGTTTGTAATCGATTGTCGAAGGGTTTTACGACTTGCCGGAGGTGGTGAAGTTCATCGGAGGGTGGCCAGATAGTTGTGCACGTACACAACGATGATAGTGTGTCAGGGAAGTCTGGGTTCGTGCGACTCGAAGGGATGTCGGGGATTCTGGGTAAAAGCTCGAGTACTTGCTCGTGTTCGTGAGGTTAGGAACTGGCAGTTTTAGTTTTATATAAGAATTGAGAGAAGAAGAAGATGATGGGGAGGGAACTCGAGACACTCTCGAGTAGGATGGTGGATGACTCGAAGCAAGGATCGGGAGAGAAAGATGTTAAGCCTGTTTAAAGTTTTTATAAATAACAGTTGAAATTTAAAAACGATTCCCTGTTTAAAACTTATCTAAACCTCTTTTAAAATGTTCTTAAAATTTATTTAAGGAATATGTTTATAAAATGAATTATTTAAGAGGTTTAAAAATAAAGGTAATTAAAGTGATATAATTTGTTTAACTTGAATTGGTTAAAGTTAAATCTTAAGTTATTTTAAACTTAATTTTAAGATGTATTTAAGAGTTAATTTTAAAGAATTGGATGTTTTGAAAATATGTGTTAATCATGATTAAGTAATTATTAAGATAAAGATTTATCTTTAAGTTAATTAAGGCAGGGATAATTAAATTGAGAAATTAATTAAAAGTAATTAAATAGTTTACTTAATTAATGATCAAGAATTAATTAAAGTTAATTGAGAGTTATAGTTAATTAAATTAGAGATTAATTTAATGATTAGAGATTAATTAATTTAGTAATTAGAGGTTGATTAATTAAGAGTATTAATTAATAATTAGGTTTTATTAATTAATAATTAAAGAGATAATTAATCTATAAAGATTTATTAAGGATTAATTAACTAATAATTAAAGGTTAATAAACTGTTATTAAGTTTTATTAATTGATAATTAAGGTTTATTAATTAATAATTAAGAGAATAATTAATCTATAATTAATGATTAATTAAATTGTTTAAAGAGTAATTAAGAATGAATTACTCAAGAATAATTAGTGAAATGAATGTGATTGAATTAAGTTAATTAATTTGTGGATTAATTAAAGATAATCACTTGATAAAGGATTAAGTATGAATACTTAATAAGATTGATAAGTGTATTTACTTATTGTAAGTTATTAATGTATAATTACAGGATGTAATTAATAAAAGGGAATTATTTAGTGAGAAATAATTGAAGTATGATTACTTTGTAAAAGTAATTAAGGATTTATTATTTGGTGTAATTAATCAATGGATTAATATAATTAATTAAGAAGATAATTAATTAAGGTAAGTAATTACATGATGATAATTATTGTTTATGATTAATTAAGGTGGATTAATAGAGATGATTAATTAAAGTTTAATTAATTAATATAATTAATTTTAGTTAATTAATTTATGGAAATAATTAATTAAGGATTATTAATTAATGTAATTAATAAAAGTAATTAAAGGTTAATTACTGTTAATGAATAAGAATAATTAATTTGTAAAATTAATTAAAGGATAATTACTTTATGTAATTAATGAATAATTAATCAAGGATGATTAATATTTAATGAGTAATTAATTAATTAAAGGTGTAATTAATTAATGATTGGTTAAGCAAAGTTAGAAATTAATTCTTAAGTAATTAATTTAATTTAAGTTAATTAAATTAATTATAATATAGGGTTAATAATTGTTTGCTTATGGATGATTGTTGTGTAGAATATCTAAATTGGATGATATCTATTGGATGATATGCTCTGATGTTCTGTAATATGATATTGGATATATCTATGATAAATGTGTGATATTTATCTGTTAAATGCTGTGTGAATTCAAAGTATTGAATTGAATCAAATGGTTTAAACCTTTAACAACTTGGACCTAAAAGATGGCGATTTGAATTCGATGAGACCGGGATCGGGTTTCCAGATTTGGACATCCGAATACCACATCGATCCAAATTAACGATAGGTCGTGAATCAAGTGAAGATGAAGATTCAGAGTGCAAGGGTTATTGTCGTTAACTCTGAGGGTGATTCCAAAATGAGTGTAACGAGATAATGCCTTCGGTTTCGTTCGAACCCGGAACGAACTTGTATGGATTGAATGCTTTCAGCACATCGTCAGGTGGACGATGAGCATTCTAAGTGATGTGTTCTGATTAAAGGTAATCGTAGCCTCAAGCCTCATCAACCGGGAATGGCTAAAACAGGTGAGGTGCAGCAAGGTTAGTGGGTAGCACCCAAGTAGTATAAGATTCCCCTGTCTAGAGTCCCTTTTTATTTCGGCTGTGTGGGTGGTTGTTTGGCCGCAACCACGGGGTTTCTTATGCGGGAATTATCCAGTAAGGGATGTTCCAGCCTTGTGTTGCAGGGGATTGGGCGTGATCCTCGGTACGTTGATCTAGGCCACGTACTGTGACGAGCGGTACCCCGGTAGCTCTGCCATTGTATGGAATCCAAAATCCAATAAGTGCCGTACGATTTAGTTGTGCCCAACTATGTTGGAACGTGAGATGTTAGCATTCCAGCTATTTCTGTATTTTACTTGAAAACCCTAGACCCTATTATAATATAACTGGATTTCCTATCAAATGTTTTGGTTAGCGTAAGGTAAAAACTTACCCATGTTTATTTGTGGGGAGTCTTACGTGATACCTTTGTTTTCAAAAGGTTTTGAAGTTAAGCAATTTAAACCGTTTACTCACACCAGACCCATGTCTGACCCAAGTGTTTATTTTCTGTTTTATTAAACTCTTGGGTACTCAAATTTTTACGAGTAGCCAAGGGATTCAGGTTTGCTTGACGAATCTATGGAGGAGCAATGTAGCAGGAGGCTTCAGCGTTTGTAGATATATA
Source organism: Allium fistulosum (assembly GCA_030737815.1). Taxonomy (NCBI): domain Eukaryota; kingdom Viridiplantae; phylum Streptophyta; class Magnoliopsida; order Asparagales; family Amaryllidaceae; genus Allium; species Allium fistulosum. The sequence goes on along the minus strand of CM060902.1, from coordinate 365,592,392 downwards.
AGTGGTTCCGCTGTGTTGATATCTGAGTCTTTTGTTTAAGTTGTATCTGAGTTGTAATAACTAGACAAGTGTTTATAATTGTCTAGTATGTGTTGTATAAGCTGTGTAACTCTGATAGTTGTTGTATACGATACTATGTAATATCTATTTGATTAATATAATTTATTTGTTCCGCTGTTGAGATTCTAGTATTGTTTCTTTCTTTCTTCTCATCTTTTCTCCTTTCTATCTCTTTCTTTCTTCAAGATGATACGACTTTTTTTGTGGAGAAAAAGTCGGGTTGTCACAGTTGGTATCAGAGCTATAGGTTGAATGAATACCTAGGCTCTAGAGTGGTGTCTATCCTGAGAGAGCGTAATTGTAATTTTATATATATATATATATTTATTCTACCTATAGGTTGGGTTACCTGTTCGGGTTTTCCAATATAAGTTATAAAGGTAGATAGGGTAGTGGTGTGTGTGTAACACGACGACTACCAATGGTTGGAGTTTGAATGTTGAGGTTGGAAGTATTTGTCGAGACTGTAGATCTAATACCGTCTCGAATAAGCTTTGCTGTGGTGTAAAGATTTCATCGATCTCTAAAGGAAACCTGTTAAAGGTTCGGAGTCCATCTTGGAAGTGCCAGTTTGGTTGAGTTATAGTTTGGATCTGTCGGATGAGCAGAAGCTAGTGGTGGTATCTTGGCAATCTCAGGAAGTAGTAGTTGCGTGATGAGACGCAGTGACTGGATGTTTCTGAAGATGTTTTTCTTTTGAAACAAGTTAAGGAAGCGTGTCTGCTTCGGTGTTGTGGTTGAGTTCAGCAGAGTCTTTTCTGTTTGGTTTGAGGACCGAGTTTCTCGAAGATCTTTGGATAGAAAGTCTTTGGCATCAGTGTCAGCAGTGCAGCTCGGAGTATTCTGTGATGGCAGGAAGTTTTCTGGCTGAGCAGTTTTTCTGGAGGTGGAGTTCAGAAGCCGTAGAGTGGATCCATTTCTTCGATGGATTGGTTAGTCAAGCATAAGCTGTTTTGATTGGTAAAGAAAGAGCAGTTTCTTTGGGATTTAGGCTGGGTGGATCGCAAAAGTGACTTGCGATAGTTGAGTGTTCTCTTGGGTTATCAGAGATTTTCTGGATGTCTTCAGGGAAGTCAGAAGTTTGTCTGCATTTGAGATTGAGTTCCGTATCAACTTGATTTCAGCATTGATACCGGTGGTTCAGCTTAGTAGAAGGATGTCTCCTAGAGAAAGGATTGGGTGAAGCAGCTCAGTATTTGATGGAACTTCTGAGTTTTTCTTTTGGATTTGATGAACCATATTTCCAGGATGTGTTGTCTAGTCTGTGCTCGAGTTCATCGACAGTATTCTCATCTTCTCCAAGATCAGAGTTGTGCAGCGGAAGCAAGATGGCAGCTGTTCTAGAGTGGAAGCAACTAGAAGTTGCAGTGTTTGGATTAAGAATTTCTATAGGAAATTTTTTTTGGATTTGAGTTCAGATTGGTAAGTACATATGTTTTGTCTTTTCTCGGATAGGAGAAGTAAGTTGTAGTCTATTGATGTTGGTAGAGTAGAGTTTGTGTTCTGGATTTTGGGTAGATCTTGAGAGGACCATTTTGTGGAGTTATTTTTCGATCCAGTTTGTTTCTGGAAGCATCAGCAAGGGTTGAGCTGATCAGGAAGGATCTGTAGGCAGCCCAGGATCGTCAGGAGAGTTCTGTGGATAAGAGACGGAGGAATTTAGAATTCAAAGTTGGAGACTTTGTGGTTGTTGTTGAGATTTTCTTCGGTAAAGGGAGCAATAAGATTGGGTAAGACCAGAAGTTAGCTCCGTAGTATATTGGATTCTTCTGAGTTTTGTAAGGATAAGTGTTTGGCTTAGAAGGTTTGAATTGCCAGTTTGGATAACTGGGATTCAATGTGTTTCACGTATCTCTGAGGGAGTACGTGTTTGATCTATCTCTGGTTTTGGAACCAGTAGTTCGGGAAGTTTTGGTAGTTGAGTTGATCTTGTCTGTAGATTGATATCCTGTTTATTGTTGTAGATCTAGATGAGTAGGAGATCTATAGTTTAGTAGTATAGATTGTTTGGGTTCTATAGAGCGAGTATCCCAGTATTTATACTTGGAAAACTCGAGGAAATTTAGGAAGTTTATCCGGATCTGTGTCCGGATAGCTAAAATTGTTTGTTTGATTAAATAGGTTGTTTGGATGAAATTGTTTGCTTGGTTGTGTATGGCTGATATGTATGCCTAAATTGATTGAAATAAAATAACTTTGGATTATCTTTTGTTTTAAATTTCGAGGACGAAATTCTTTTAAGGGGGAAGGAATGTGATATCCCGGAATTTCAAGGAATTTAAAATGTGATAATCTTTTAAATTAATTAATGAATATTGGTAAAGTTTGTTATTTTCAAACAATAATAAATAATAATAAAGAAATGTTTATAAATATAGATATAAGTGGGTTTTAAAATAGAATTATTATTTTCAAGGTAATAATGTGTTTATTTAATTTTATATATGTATTAGTTGATTTTAAATTGGATTTTTAAATTGAATTTAAATTTGAATCTTTAAAGATAATGATTTTAAATATTTTGGATTTAAACTTGAAATTAAAGGATATATATATCTTAAAAATATTTTGGATTTAAAATATATGAATAAGTTTATTTAAAATAAGATTTATTTTCCTTAAAGGAATTTATTTATATAAATTAAGATAGTGTTTATTAAATAGTAATAAATACAAAAGTTTTATATTATCATTTAAAAATGGACTAAATATATTATATATAATTTTATTTAAGATATGATTGGTTTTTCTTTTATTTTCTTTTAAAGGTTTTATTTTTATAAATTAAGAAAAGCATTCATAAAATAAGATATGTATTTATTTATTTGGAAATTAATTTATAAAAGCTTTATAAAACATTTAAAATTTAATTATGCATGTAAAGTTACATGTGTTAATCTATAAACCTCTTAAATACCATGTGTTAGATAATTAGATAAGGTAAGAGACAAGTGTCACATTTATTTTAATTTTCTTTAATTTAATAAATCCTAAATTAACACTATATAAACATACACCTTCTTCCTTCATTTCTCTTTTTCTTATCTTCACATTTTCAAAAGCTAGCAAGAAAACAATCTGTAACCATTATGTTCGAAACCTGAAGTTCATTCCTCAAAACAACTCATAATCAAAACCCTGTAAAACATTTCACCAACTCAAAAACCAAAACCTGTAAACCATTTATCAAAGCTTGTAACAAATTCCTCAAACCAGAGAATTGTCATCAACCTGTAACCATTATCTCAGGCCTGTATCTTTTTCAAACCTGAAAACAATTTCTCAAAACCAAATCAAAGTCCAAACCTGTAATCAAAGCAAACTCAAGTTCAAAAGTCTGGATCGTCTCATCATCATCTAGTTCAACTGAGCATTTCAGTTCATTTGACAAAGCATTCCAGTTTTAAAGAAATCAAAGTCTTAAAGCAATTCAAAGTTCCAGTTTTAAAAGCTTCAGTTTTCAAATCCCTGTTTTTCAAATTCTCTGCACATCATAAAACAGGTGAGTAAACTCTTATTTAAAAACAGTTTTTAGATGATTGCATGTGATGATTTAGGGTGATAAAGTTATGATATGATTTGCATGCTTATTTATCTGGATATATATATAAAAACTTACTTGTTTTTCCAGTATGTATAAATATTGGCTTCTCTGTTATTTAAAGTGAGTAAACAAACTTTAACCTGTTTAATTTGTTACATGTGATGGATGTATGAAATAATGTTGTAATAATTGTTTGTATAAATGGAAATTAGGCTTGCATGTTTATAAATATGAAGCAGTTAAGTGTGCATGTTTGTGTACAAATTATACCCTGTTCTTATTTTACAGAGTTTTTAAACAAAGAGAAAAATTCAAAATCTCTTCATTTAAACTCTGATAGGCTGTGATATACAAACAAGTTATGTTAGTTTAAACATCATCTAGTTATAGTGATAAGTTCGAGTATTTTTAGTTGGAAATTTACTGGAATCAAGATAATACAGTAAATCTTAATTATATGATAAAAATCAAATGTCAACTTGTATTGATTCAAATATACATCTTTAATCATCTCTTAAAGTTAGGATTTTTAAAATCAAAATCATAATTTTTAGTAAAGTATTGAATGTGTATTTGGGATTTTGCTAGAATTTGGTTTTTGGTCATTATCTGATGACCTGGGCATCTGGGTTGCTCGAGATTGTTGATGGAGCTAGGTGAAGCATTGGAGAGTTTAGTAAAAATGGTTGTTGAATTTATAAATCTCTTTGATAATTGAAATTGCTTGATTTTAATTTTAACCCTAGTTTTGTTGAACTTGGGAATTTTGACTACTGCATCTTCAAAATCGCATCGAGTGGTATAAAATTGTAGGGGAATGATGCGTGGTGTGTCAGTAACTCGTGGCCGGAGTTCCAGGTGATATGATGGTCGGAGACGAGGTGGCGTGGCGTTGCTTTCTGACGTTGTCAAATATCTGTTTCGAGTGGAACACTCGAATTCGATTTAAACTAGATACTGTCGATTGAAGGTTTGTAATCGATTGTCGAAGGGTTTTACGACTTGCCAGAGGTGGTGAAGTTCATCGGAGGGTGGCCAGATAGTTGTGCACGTACACAACGATGATAGTGTGTCAGGGGAGTCTGGGTTCGTGCGACTCGAAGGGATGTCGGGGATTCTGGGTAAAAGCTCGAGTACTTGCTCGTGTTTGTGAGGTTAGGAACTGGCAGTTTTAGTTTTATATAAGAATTGAGAGAAGAAGAAGATGATGGGGAGGGAACTCGAGACACTCTCGAGTAGGATGGTGGATGACTCGAAGCAAGGATCGGGAGAGAAAGATGTTAAGCCTGTTTAAAGTTTTTATAAATAACAGTTGAAATTTAAAAACGATTCCCTGTTTAAAACTTATCTAAACCTCTTTTAAAATGTTCTTAAAATTTATTTAAGGAATATGTTTATAAAATGAATTATTTAACAGGTTTAAAAATAAAGGTAATTAAAGTGATATAATTTGTTTAACTTGAATTGGTTAAAGTTAAATCTTAAGTTATTTTAAACTTAATTTTAAGATGTATTTAAGAGTTAATTTTAAAGAATTGGATGTTTTGAAAATATGTGTTAATCATGATTAAGTAATTATTAAGATAAAGATTTATCTTTAAGTTAATTAAGGCAGGGATAATTAAATTGAGAAATTAATTAAAAGTAATTAATTAGTTTACTTAATTAATGATCAAGGATTAATTAAAGTTAATTGAGAGTTATAGTTAATTAAATTAGAGATTAATTTAATGATTAGAGATTAATTAATTTAGTAATTAGAGGTTGATTAATTAAGAGTATTAATTAATAATTAGGTTTTATTAATTAATAATTAAAGAGATAATTAATCTATAAAGATTTATTAAGGATTAATTAACTAATAATTAAAGGTTAATAAACTGTTATTAAGTTTTATTAATTGATAATTAAGGTTTATTAATTAATAATTAAGAGAATAATTAATCTATAATTAATGATTAATTAAATTGTTTAAAGAGTAATTAAGAATGAATTACTCAAGAATAATTAGTGAAATGAATGTGATTGAATTAAGTTAATTAATTTGTGGATTAATTAAAGATAATCACTTGATAAAGGATTAAGTATGAATACTTAATAAGATTGATAAGTGTATTTACTTATTATAAGTTATTAATGTATAATTACAGGATGTAATTAATAAAAGGGAATTATTTAGTGGGAAATAATTGAAGTATGATTACTTTGTAAAAGTAATTAAGGATTTATTATTTGGTGTAATTAATCAATGGATTAATATAATTAATTAAGAAGATAATTAATTAAGGTAAGTAATTACATGATGATAATTATTGTTTATGATTAATTAAGGTGGATTAATAGAGATGATTAATTAAAGTTTAATTAATTAATATAATTAATTTTAGTTAATTAATTTATGGAAATAATTAATTAAGGATTATTAATTAATGTAATTAATAAAAGTAATTAAAGGTTAATTACTGTTAATGAATAAGAATAATTAGTTTGTAAAATTAATTAAAGGATAATTACTTTATGTAATTAATGAATAATTAATCAAGGATGATTAATATTTAATGAGTAATTAATTAATTAAAGGTGTAATTAATTAATGATTGGTTAAGCAAAGTTAGAAATTAATTCTTAAGTAATTAATTTAATTTAAGTTAATTAAATTAATTATAATATAGGGTTAATAATTGTTTGCTTATGGATGATTGTTGTGTAGAATATCTAAATTGGATGATATCTATTGGATGATATGCTGTGATGTTCTGTAATATGATATTGGATATATCTATGATAAATGTGTGATATTTATCTGTTAAATGCTGTGTGAATTCAAAGTATTGAATTGAATCAAATGGTTTAAACCTTTAACAACTTGGACCTAAAAGATGGCGATTTGAATTCGATGAGACCGGGATCGGGTTTCCAGATTTGGACATCCGAATACCACATCGATCCAAATTAACGATAGGTCGTGAATCAAGTGAAGATGAAGATTCAGAGTGCAAGGGTTATTGTCGTTAACTCTGAGGGTGATTCCAAAATGAGTGTAACGAGATAATGCCTTCGGTTTCGTTCGAACCCGGAACGAACTTGTATGGATTGAATGCTTTCAGCACATCGTCAGGTGGACGATGAGCATTCTAAGTGATGTGTTCTGATTAAAGGTAATCGTAGCCTCAAGCCTCATCAACCGGGAATGGCTAAAACAGGGGAGGTGCAGCAAGGTTAGTGGGTAGCACCCAAGTAGTATAAGATTCCCCTGTCTAGAGTCCCTTTTTATTTCGGCTGTGTGGGTGGTTGTTTGGCCGCAACCACGGGGTTTCTTATGCGGGAATTATCCAGTAAGGGATGTTCCGGCCTTGTGTTGCAGGGGATTGGGCGTGATCCTCGGTACGTTGATCTAGGCCACGTACTGTGACGAGCGGTACCCCGGTAGCTCTGCCATTGTATGGAATCCAAAATCCAATAAGTGCCGTACGATTTAGTTGTGCCCAACTATGTTGGAACGTGAGATGTAAGCATTCCAGCTATTTCTGTATTTTACTTGAAAACCCTAGACCCTATTATAATATAACTGGATTTCCAATCAAATGTTTTGGTTAGCGTAAGGTAAAAATTTACCCATGTTTATTTGTGGGGAGTCTTACGTGATACCTTTGTTTTCAAAAGGTTTTGAAGTTAAGCAATTTAAACCGTTTACTCACACCAGACCCATGTCTGACCCAAGTGTTTATTTTCTGTTTTATTAAACTCTTGGGTACTCAAATTTTTACGAGTAGCCAAGGGATTCAGGTTTGCTTGACGAATCTATGGAGGAGCAATGTAGCAGGAGGCTTCAGCGTTTGTAGATATATAAGTGGTTCCGCTGTGTTGATATCTGAGTCTTTTGTTTAAGTTGTATCTGAGTTGTAATAACTAGACATGTGTTTATAATTGTCTAGTATGTGTTGTATAAGCTGTGTAACTCTGATAGTTGTTGTATACGATACTATGTAATATCTATTTGATTAATATAATTTATTCGTTCCGCTGTTGAGATTCTAGTATTGTTTCTTTCTTTCTTCTCATCTTTTCTCCTTTCTATCTCTTTCTTTCTTCAAGATGATACGACTTTTTTGTGGAGAAAAAGTCGGGTTGTCACAGATATACTATAAATGAGCTCAATCCCAGTGTGAGTGTGTGACTGTGGCTTATAAATATGTATGTAAACCACCCTAAACATGCATGAAAATTTCTACATGACTGTAAAGCGATGGTGAAAAGTGTAGCAGCTATCTCCTACCATCCAATCTAGCAACCATAGTGTAACCAAAATCTAAATTTGGAGAGAAAAGTTTACCAGTGAAAAGCTCAGGATGAGATATCTTCATCTTTTCTTCAGTTTTCCATGTGCTTTCTATCGGGTTATCTTCCTATTGTATTCGAACCAACCAAATTTCTTTGTTGCGGAGGTTCCTAGTTCCGTGCTCTACAATACATGTGGTGGCAAGGGATACCATTGGCTCCATCTTAAAATCCTCAAATTGACCAGGCTCTGCCACAATAGTTGTGTCATGAAGGAATTTCCTCAAGTGCAAAATGTTGAAAACATCGTGCACTCTGCTAGTCTATCGGGTAACTCCACACGGTAAGCCAGTCTTTGCTTAGGATTTATGTCGATCTTGTGTTGCCTTCATTCTCTGCCTAATCACTCTACCTTCATCGAAGTTTTGCGAATCAAATCTGATCCACATAAAAAATATTCGTTATTTCCCACCAACAATTTGACGATTTGTATGACCTCTCATAAAGCACTTCAAAGGGTGCCATATTAATCGTTGATTGATAACTATTATTATAAGTGAATTCCACTAAAGGTAGGTGCTGCTCCCAATGTCCTCCGAAGTCCATGATGCATGCTCTCAGCAAGTCCTCCAAGATCCTAATTACTCTTTTAGTTTGTCCATCTATCTATGGGTGGTAAGCAGTACTGAGATCCAACGATGTTTCTAAAGCTGTTTGCAAACTCCTCCAAAAATCTTTAGTAAATAAAGAGTCTCTATCACTAACGATGCTGACCGAAATTCCATGAAGTCACTCCACTTCCTTAAGATAAAACTGCGCTAGAGATGCTGAGGTCATATTGCTCCTAACGGAAATAAAATGGGCGCTTTTAGTGAGTCTATCTACTATTACTCAAATTACTTCATTACCTCTTTGACTTCTACTCAACTCATCTATATAATCCATTGATATGTGTTCTCATTTCAAAGTCGGAATTTCTAATGTAAATAACAATCCTCCGAGCTTCCCTTACCCAACTTTAATCCTTTGACGCTTTAAACACCTAGAAAAAATTTAGCTACCTTCATATTCATCTCTGGCCAATAGAAAATCTATTTCATATCCTTATACATCTTATCTCCTTCAGGGTGAATAGTCATTCGTGAACCGTGACATTATGTATGCACTTCCTCTAATATACTATCAATTTTTGGGACGTAGAGGCATCCATCTTTCCTTAATCATCCCTTCTCATCAACTTCATATCTACTAATGTAGGGAAGTTTTTCTCCTCTCCTTAGCTTTTCTATGATATCATCTATCTCCTCATCCTTATTCTGCTCAAGTTCAATACGATCCATCAACTGCCTCCACTCATATATAATACCCAAGGTAGCATGCCTCTAGATAAGGGCGTTAGCAACAACATTCCTTTTCCGAGGGGTATACTGTATCCCAAAGTCGTAGGGTGCTATAAACTTCATCCACCTCTACTGCCTAAGATTTAAGTCCTTTTTGAAAAATAGATATTTAAATGATTTATGGTCAGTAAACAACTCAAACCTTTCCCCCAAAAGATAGTGCTTTCACATCTTCAAGGCAAAATCAATTGCTGCCAGCTCCAAGTCGTGCATTGGGTATCTCTTCTCATGGTCCTTTAGTTGCCTTCTAGCATAAGCTATCACTTTTCCTTCTTGTATAAGAATGCTCCCAATCCCATGCCATTTACATTTGTATAAACCGTAAAAGGATTCGTTCCATCGGGAATAAGGAGTACCAGTGCACTTGTCAATAACTCCTTTAATTTTCTGAATGCTTCCATGCATTTCTCATCCCAAGCGAAGACTAAATTCGTTTTGGTCAAATAGGTTAGAGGAACTACTATCTTTGTAAAATCTTTTATGAATTTTCTATAATAACCTGCTAATGCTAGAAAACTTGTTTGAAGTCTTCCTATTTTGAATAGCTTCCACTTTTGCGGGGTCTACTGCTAACCTGTGTTTTGAAACAATATGCCAAAGAAATCTCACTTCCTTCTTCCAAAAGTGGCATTTTGAGAATTTTGCTTTAAGTTGGTGTCTTCTCAAGGTTCCTAATATCTCCCTTAAGTGACTTTCATGCTCCTTTTCACGTTTGGAAAATTTCAAGATGTCATCTACAAAAACTACAATAAATTTGTTTATATGTCCCCTAAATACTCTACTCTCATCAATTCTACAAAGTATGCAAAGGCATTTGTCAATCCAAAAGGCATCACTTCCCATTCATAGAGTTCATCTGGTGTGCGAAATGCAGTCTTAGGTTTACATTCCTCTATAATCCTTAGTTGATGAAATCTAGTTACCAAGTCCAATTGGGAGAATACTTTAGCTCCCCCAAGTTGATCAAACAAATCATCAATCCTAGGAAAGGGATACCTATTCTTCTTTGTCAACTTGTTGAGTTCCCTATAATGAACATAAAGCCTCAAAGAGTCGTTTTCCTTAGTGGCAAAGACAACAAGGGCTCCCCATTCTGAGGTACTTTGTCGAACGAATCCTTTCTACAGTAGCTTCGAGATCTGCTTATCTAGTTCTCGCCTTTCATTAGGGGCCATGTGTCCTAATGGCAGAGCGACTGGACTAGCGGTCTTCTCTAGATCAATTCTAAACTCAATCTCTCTTCGGGGTGGAAGCCCCAAAATTTCTTCAAAGATATCAGAGAATTCTCAAACTTCAGTAACGGATGAAAGTTCATCTTATGATAGGCTTAACGAGTATAGATAACTTAACTCGGCTAAATTCTTGGGTGTACGATGAATGTTTAGGTCTCGTCCTTTATAACCCTTTAACCATACTACCCTCTTAACAAAGTCTAGGACTGCTCCGTAGTGCGACAATCAATCCTACACAAAAAAGTCCACACCCCTTAAAATTTAGAACATACGCATTGCATATGAAATTAACTTCACATATCTAACACTAAGTCTTTGCAAATTGAGAAATGATGTGCCGTCCCCTCGATAGGATTTGAAACTACTATTGGATGGGTGATAGTTTGGGTTTGAAGGTTTAAGGAGTTAACTAGCTATGAATGAATTCAATGCTCCGGAGTCAAATAGAATATGAATTTTATTTTCTAAAATGAGAGTTATACCTTCCATAGCAGACTTTGCTTGGTCTTTTGGGGGTGTTCTAGTCAAAATAAGGCCAGCCTCAATAACGTAGGCTTGACCACGCTGCCATTCCTTCACCATCTTCGGACACTGATTTTCGAGATGCCCTTCCTCATGGTAGTGGTAACACTTCCCCTTAAAGCTTCCTTCAATAGATTCACTCTACAATCCTTTGCAAGGCGTCCTTTCTTTTGAAATCTATTACATACTTTGCCTTCCTTCTTAAACTTCCCCTTTGACTTCTTATTCACCCAAAAATTTCTTTACTTGGCTTATCCCTGATTCTGTGTGGGTCATGCCTTCTCCTTTTCCTTCTCCATCTGTTTCTCCTCAGCATTCAACAAGCATCTCATAGGCAACCCCAGTAGGTATCTGAGTCAACACCGTTCCCTAAGCAGGGAATTTAGACCCTTAACAAACTTCATGGCCTTTCTCATGGGTGTATCAGTTAAGCTCATTCCAAATTTAGCTAATTCTATAAACTTACTAATGTACTCCTTTAATGTGGAGTCTCCATGTCTAATATGAATGAATTTTTCTAATTACAAGCTGACTTTCGCTCTTGACATAAACCTTGTCTCAAATCGGTTCTTGAACATCCCAAATGACAATCCTACCAACGTTCTCTCCAGCCACCAAATTCCACCAATCCAAGGCTTCTTCTTTACGGAGCCAAGCTGCCATTCTCTGCTTCACTTGATCCTCCTAACCAATCTCACAAAATATCCTCTCGCAGTTATTTATCTAGGCCTTAGACTCCAAGAAGCTTTCCTTTCTAGAATATATTCTTCCTTCCATACTCATAAAATCCTTACACATTCTGGGAAAATCAATGGGACGAGATGATGCCTCAGAGGCAGAACGACAGGTGCTGTCGGTGCAGTTTGCTGGGGAATAGGAACTTGTCCTGCATGTTGAAGGTATTGTTTAAACCATTCAGGCCTCCATCGAATGGTAGGCATTTCACTGGCAGGGTTCCCAGTCTTAGAAAAAGAAGGATTTTTAGCCATAGTCTTCTATTTGGAGGTTAAACTTTTAGTTATAAATTCCTAAGATAGTATTATATGCTGAAAGAAAGATTTGCCTAGTATATATGTGTATGTTCATAATAAAGAGTGTGTGTATATAAAATAGGGTTTTTGGAAAAATCTTCGCAAAAATAACAAGTATGCCTCTTATACATATACTTTCCCTGTTGATTGGGTAACCTACGCTCTGATACCAAATGTAATAACCCGCCCTAAAACGAACTTAAATTCTGACCCAGAAAAGGCACATCGAAACTTAGACCCATTCTAAAACTGGCTGTTGGTTGGTAAAAAGAACAATCTAGTGCTATCCATCTACACATTCAGATCTTATAGGAAGGATAAAATATAATAATAACAACAATACCCATTTTATCATAAATTCAAAATGTTGTTAACCATAACACAAAATCTAACAATAACCGTTATATATTCATAGTACATAATATTCAAAATACAACAGTTTCCCACAGGTACATTTGAAAATAACATGAATATGTAAATAGATAGACCGCCACAAGCTTTCTCCACACCTACACCTGCAACATCATCATCTTTCATAACCTGTGTTGTAAAGAGGAGGGAGTCAGAACAACATATATCAATAGATTAAAATCTCGAGCCTTACTATAGTAGTGCTTAGACAGTATAATTTAAATAGGAATATGTCTTTCACATTTTTCTATACCCTAAATCTTTCCAAATAATTCCAAAATGGATTTCCAAATATAAGCTTATAACTAACTCACTTTCAACTCAATAACTCATATCTATCGTCAATAATGTCCTATCAATGTAAGCGATAGTGCCCAAGTCACTTAATACCTTTTAATTAGAATTAGGCAGACTCTGACCATTTACTACCTTATATAAGGCAGGTCCACATCATTTATGACCTATAATCCCAAGGCGGACTTCTCACCAGTAACTATCTAGCTGATATTGCATGGAATCCTTTCAACCTTTTAATACTTCCTATTGAAGCAGACCTTCTATTAGGATATCCTCTATCGTGTCTAACTCATAACCCCAACCATTTACTACTTCCTACATAGAGAAGGGGCGGGCCCTCGCACAACCACTTAATACCTTCAATCTTTGAAGCAGGTCCTTCATATTATGATACATAACCACGGTGATGTCTCACATTAGTTCGACTATTCGTATGAACTGGTAGCCAAATTAGCTGGGCAGATTTACCCTATAGAATTTGGAACTAACCTCACACCCTTGTAGTTATTTATTAAAGACGATGTCTCACATCAGCCCCAAAGTCACACTTTTGGTAGCTAGATTAGTTGAGCAGACTTCTGTGTGTTTTGACTTATTTTGCATCCCTATAACTTTGCCATAATATTTATACACTCTATACATATTATCACACATCTCACAGTTTCCATAACCAAGGCCTTACAAGAAATCTATCTTATTTTTCCTTTAACATTAATTACCTTCCTAAAGGGGGGTTTAATAAAATTAATAACCTATTTAACTATGCAATTATACGTTATAATTATATGTTAATTACGTTAATACACACACACATGCCTAGTATTTTCTAAGCGTGTTGAATATATGACCTAAACTAGTGTTTAAATGTAAACTCTTTAAACAATTATACAAGTCTTATTTCTTATTATCAACAATAACAAAATTCCAATATTCATATCCAAAATTTCCAATAAACAGACTTGTATACAATTAAAATTGAAACCCAACTTATTAAATCAAAATCGTGAAATATCTTTACTACTAATAAAGAGAATTCATTGAATAGATTTACTCAGTGTCTTTTTTAAATTCCAAATATACCCTTTTACATCTTTATAGAGAAATAGTATTCAAATATGGGAATATAGCCTGTTATTTTCTAAGTATAACTGTCAGTCCCCATGGAGAACTACAGTGTACGTTCACAAGACGAAGTATCCGAGTGTTTCATATTGTCCGTAATTTAGGTGGGAGTTAATCGGTTGAAGTCTTGCCGGATTCCGAGTTAGTATGAAGAAAATATTGCAGTCTGAACAAAAAAAATAGCAGCTTTTGCACTAGGCGGAGTTCAAATATGGGGATGTGGTAGTCTGTTATTTTCTAAGTACAACTGTCAGTCCCCATGGAGAACTACAGTGTACGTTTACAAGATGAAGTATCTGAGTGTTTCATATTGTCCGTAATTTAGATGGGAGTTAATCGGTCGAAGTCTCGCCGGATTACGAGTTAGTATGAAGCAAATATTGCAGTCTGAACAAAAAAAATAGCGGCTTCTGCACTAGGCGGAGTTCAAATATGGGGATGTGGTAGCCTATTATTTTCTAAGTACAACTATCAGTCCACATGGAGAACTACAATGTATGTTAACAAGATGAAGTATCTGAGTATTTCATATTATCGGTAATTTAGGTGGGAGTTAATTGGTCGAAGTCTCGCCGGATTCCGAGTTAGTATGAAGAAAATATTGCAGTCTGAACAAAAAAAATAGCGGCTTCTGCACTAAGCGGAGTTCAAATATGGGGATGTGGTAGCCTGTTATTTTCTAAGTACAACTGTTAGTCCCCATGGAGAACTACAGTGTACGTTAACAAAATGAAGTATCCGAGTGTTTCATATTGTCTGTAATTCGGGTGGGAGTTGATCGGTCGAAGTCTCGCCGGATTCCGAGTTAGTATGAAGAAAATATTGCAGTCTGAACAAAAAAAATAGTGGCTTCTGCACTAGGCGGAGTTCAAATATGGGGATGTGGTATCCTGTTATTTTCAAGTACAACTGTCAGTGTGCGTTCACAAGATGAAGTATCCGAGTGTTTCATATTGTCCGTAATTTAGGTGGGAGTTAATTGGTCGAAGTCTCACCGGATTCTGAATTAGTATGAAGAAGTTATTGCAGTTTGAACAAAAAAAATAGCGGCTTCTGCACTAGGCGGAGTTCAAATATGTGTATGTGGTAGCCTGTTATTTTCTAAGTACAACTGTCAATCCCATTGGAGAATAACAGTGTACGTTCACAAGATGAAGTATCCGAGTGTTTCATATTGTCCGTAATTTAGGTGGGAGTTAATCGGTCGAAGTCTCGTCGGATTCCGAGTTAGTATGAAGAAAATATTGCAGTTTGAACAAAAAAATAGCGACTTCTGCACTAGGCGGAGTTCAAATAAGGTGATGTGGTATCCTGTTATTTTCTAAGTACAACTGTCAGTCCCCATGGAGAACTACAGTGTACGTTCACAAGATGAAGTATCCGAGTGTTTCATATTGTCCGTAATTTAGGTGGGAGTTAATCGGTCGAAGTCTCGCCGGATTTCGAGTTAGTATGAAGAAAATATTGCAGTCTGAACAAAAAAAATAGCGACTTCTGCCCTAGGCGGAGTTCAAGTATGGGGATGTGGTAGCCTTTTATTTTCTAAGTACAACTGTCAGTGCCCATGGATAACTACAGTGTACGTTCACAAGATGAAGTATCCGAGTGTTTCATATTGTCTGTAATTTAGGTGGGAGTTAATCGGTCGAAGTCTCGCCGGATTCCGAGTTAGTATGAAGAAAATATTGCAGTTTGAACAAAAAAAATAGCGGCTTCTGCACTAGACGGAGTTCAAATATGGGGATGTGGTATCCTGTTATTTTCTAAGTACAACTGTCAGTGCCCATGAAGAACTACAGTGTGCATTCACAAGATGAAGTATCCGAGTGTTCCATATTGTCCGTAATTTAGGTGGGAGTTAATTGGTCGAAGTCTCACCGGATTCTGAATTAGTATGAAGAAGTTATTGCAGTTTGAACAAAAAAAATAGCGGCTTCTGCACTAGGCGGAGTTCAAATATGTGGATGTGGTAGCCTGTTATTTTCTAAGTACAACTGTCAGTCCCCTTGGAGAACTACAGTGTACGTTCACAAGATGAAGTATCCGAGTGTTTCATATTGTCTGTAATTTAGGTGGGAGTTAATCGGTCGAAGTCTCGCCGGATTCCGAGTTAGTATGAAGAAAATATTGCAGTTTGAACAAAAAAAATAGCGGCTTCTGCACTAGGCGGAGTTCAAATATGGGGATGTGGTATCCTGTTATTTTCTAAGTACAACTGTCAGTGCCCATGGAGAACTACAGTGTGCGTTCACAGGATGAAGTATCCGAGTGTTCCATATTGTCCGTAATTTATGTGGAAGTTAACTGGTCGAAGTCTCACCGAATTCTGAATTAGTATGAAGAAGTTATTGCAGTTGAACAAAAAAAGTAGCGGCTTTTGCACTAGGCGGAGTTCAAATATGGGATGTGATAGCCTGTTATTTTCTAAGTACAACTGTCAGTCCCCATGGAGAACTATAGTGTACGTTCACAAGATGAAGTATCCGAGTGTTTCATATTGTCCGTAATTTAGGAGGGAGTTAATTGGTCGAAGTCTCGCCGGATTCCGAGTTAGTATGAAGCAAATATTGCAGTCTGAACAAAAAAAATGCGGCTTCTGCACTAGGCGGAGTTCAAATATGGGGATGTGGTAGTCTGTTATTTTCTAAGTACAACTGTCAGTCCCCATGGAGAACTATAGTGTACGTTAACAAGATGAAGTATCCGAGTGTTTCATATTGTCCGTAATTCGGGTGGGAGTTGATCGGTCGAAGTCTCGCCGGATTCCGAGTTAGTATGAAGAAAATATTGCAGTCTGAACAAAAAAAAATAGCGGCTTCTGCACTAGGCGGAGTTCAAATATGGGGATGTGGTATCCTGTTATTTTCTAAGTATAACTGTCAGTCCCCATGGAGAACTACAGTGTACGTTTACAAGATGAAGTATCCGAGTGTTTCATATTGTCCTTAATTTAGGTGGGAGTTAATCGGTCGAAGTCTCGCCGGATTACGATTTAGTATGAAGCAAATATTGCAGTCTGAACAAAAAAAATAGCGGCTTCTGCACTAGGCGGAGTTCAAATATGGGGATGTGGTAGCCTGTTATTTTCTAAGCACAACTGTCAGTCCCCATGGAGAACTACAGTGTACGTTAACAAGATGAAGTATCCGAGTGTTTCATATTATCCGTAATTTAGGTGGGAGTTAATTGGTCGAAGTCTCGCCGGATTCTGAGTTAGTATGAAGAAAATATTGCAGTCTGAACAAAAAAATAGCGGCTTCTGCACTAGGCGGAGTTCAAATATGGGGATGTGGTAGCCTGTTATTTTCTAAGTACAACTATCAGTCCCCATGGAGAACTACAGTGTACGTTAACAAAATGAAGTATCCGAGTGTTTCATATTGTCCGTAATTCGGGTGGGAGTTGATCGGTCGAAGTCTCGCCTGATTCCGAGTTAGTATGAAGAAAATATTGCAGTCTGAACAAAAAAAAATAGCGGCTTCTGCACTAGGCGGAGTTCAAATATGGGGATGTGGTATCCTGTTATTTTCAAGTACAACTGTTAGTGTGCGTTCACAAGATGAAGTATCCGAGTGTTTCATATTATCCGTAATTTAGGTGGGAGTTAATTGATCGAAGTCTCACCGGATTCTGAATTAGTATGAAGAAGTTATTGCAGTTTGAACAAAAAAAATAGCGGCTTCTGCACTAGGCGGAGTTCAAATATGTGGATGTGGTAGCCTGTTATTTTCTAAGTACAACTGTCAGTCCCCATGGAGAACTACAGTGTACGTTCATAAGATGAAGTATCCGAGTGTTTCATATTGTCTGTAATTTAGGTGGGAGTTAATCGGTCGAAGTTTTGCCGGATTCGGAGTTAGTATGAAGAAAATATTGCAGTCTGAACAAAAAAAATAGTGGCTTCTGCACTAGGCGGAGTTCAAATAAGGGGATGTGGTATCCTGTTATTTTCTAAGTACAACTGTCAGTCCCCATGGAGAACTACAGTGTACGTTCACAAGATGAAGTATCCAAGTGTTTCATATTGTCCGTAATTTAGGTGGGAGTTAATCGGTCGAAGTCTCGCCGGATTTCGAGTTAGTATGAAGAAAATATTGCAGTCTGAACAAAAAAAATAGCGGCTTCTGCCCTAGGCGGAGTTCAAATATTGGGATGTGGTAGCCTTTTATTTTCTAAGTACAACTGTCAGTGCCCATGGAGAACTACAGTGTACGTTCACAAGATGAAGTATCCGAGTGTTTCATATTATCTGTAATTTAGGTGGGAGTTAATCGGTCGAAGTCTCGCCGGATTCCGAGTTAGTATGAAGAAAATATTGCAGTCTGAACAAAAAAATAGCGGCTTCTGCACTAGACGGAGTTCAAATATGGGATGTGGTATCCTATTATTTTCTGTGATAACCCGGGTTTTGGGATATTTGTAACTGATAAATTAACTAAATTTATTTATAGAAATACTGATTTATAAGTTAAATAAAATTTCTAGTAATGGAAATATATATATATATATATATATATATATGAATAAGTATTGGTTTGATAATACTGGTATATGTATTATAGATAATCTATGATTTGGAAATTTTATATATAAGTTTAAATTACAAATTGGCATATGGTTTTTATTTCTTTTGAGATTATTTATACATATAAATACAAATTAGCTAATTCATTAAGCTTGATTATGTATTAATCTTTCATTAACATTTAAAAATATAACTAATTAAATCATGAGACAAGTGTTAACATATTAGAGAATCAAATAACATGTGTTAAATTATAAATCTCCTTATTAACAAGTGTATAGCTTAGTGTAATAACAAGTGGCAAATACCTTTCTTTTAATTTGAAAACTTATAAACAATATAGTATTGGAGAAACCAGGCTAATGAAATTTTTCCTCAAAATCTTTTCATCTTCATTCATTTCAAAAGGAAAATCAAAACCTGTAAACAATTTTAAACCAGAGGATTAACAACAACAACAAGATTTCATCTTCAAATCTACATAGCAAAACCTGAAGAAAATTCAAGTACAAGAATCAAAGTTAAATTCAATATAAAATCAAGTTTTCAGAAAACAAAAGCATGTCCAGGTCAACATCAAAAACAAGTTGCAAGCTTCAGTTTTAAAGGATTCAACAACTCAGTTTCAAAAATCATCTTCCAGGATACTCTGTTCATCTTTTAACAGTGAGTAAACTTATGCTTGAAAGTTTATCTGTTTGGTATGCTGTTTACATGTGATAAAATTTTGAAGTAATCTAGTGAGTAATGTTTGCATGTACGAGTTTATGTGCTGTATGTATATATACATAGAAAATGTGAGCAAACCCCTAAACTAAATCCCTTTTTATCTGTTGTTGCTTGTGAGTAAACCCTCTTAAGATCTGAACTAGAAAACATGCTGTTGTGAATGATATTGAAGTATGGATTGAAAATTTATGTGTGCATGTATATTTATACATAAAAATGATATGTGCATGTCAGTACACATAAACAAATACCCTCTGTTCCAGGTTTTACAGTTTCAAACCTGTTAAAACTAAAAGAAAAATCAACTGCTCTCTCTCTCTAATCTTCTTTAGGCTGTAAGGTCCAAATGAAACATGTTTTTTTTAATCATGTTTGAAGTTTTAAAAATAATTTTAAGCAAAATAATTCAAGCTTCTTCTGGAAATTGGAAAATACAGGCAAACTTACTATATGTTGAATTTTCAAGTATCATGATTTATGTTTTCAAATATATTATCTGAAATACTTTCGAAAACAAAGATTTTTAAAAGTGAAATCATATTTTTTTAGTACGTATTCACTGATAAATTCGAGGATGAACGAATTTGGGGTTATTGCCAAATTCCGATGATTGGCAGAAAGATGGGTGTTGTGATCATTGGGGAAGAAGGTTGAATGTATGTGGATCACGGGAAAAATGTTCAAAGCATTTATAATGGGGCATGGTGGCGGCACGATGAACTTCTAGGGTTTAAGTGTTCGTCTTGGACGATGGAAAAGACGAGATTGCCGCGACGTCGACGAGACGTTCCAGGAGATCGGACCAAGGGGAGGAGGTTCGTGGGTGAATGTAGAAACTCTGGTCAAGTTCGCATGAATTTCGGTGACCAAAATCGTTGGCACGAGACAAATTTTCGTAGATGAAGTTTGGGTTTGGGTTCCAGGAAGAACTCGATGTGCTCGTTTTCGTTTCAGTGGATTTTCGTGCGAGCTAGGATCTCATTTGGGGTCGCGAGGGATCGAGTGATGGTCGTGGGTAGCCGTGTTGATCACCGGAGTTCGGCAACGTCCGTGCATGTGCACAAGTCAATCTGTGCACCAGTGTTCGTTTTGGGAACGATGGATTTTTGCCTCGGAATCGACCTGGGAAAAATTGAAGGATGGCTCGGGTTGTCTCGAGTGTGTTTTGAGGGAGTATTTTACCAGTTTAAATCTTAACAAGTTTTAAAAAAAAAAAACTGAAGCTCGGAGAAATAGGGAAGGAAACTCGGGTTGGGTTTGAGAAATCTGGGGTTTTGTCTCAGGTAAGGATAAATTGTAACATAATGTTTTATAGTTAAAACATAATTAAGCTTTTATAATACCCTTAATCATTCTTTGATAAATAAAGTATTTATTTAAGTGATTGATTAATTAAGCTGAAATAAATCATTTAACTTAGTAAGTTAATTCTTAAAGTTTACTTAATTAATAAGATTTTAATTGAGGTAAATGACTTATCTTTTAACTGATTTATTTTTGGTAATTAATTAATACAAGTAATTAAAGAGTAATTAATTGTTGATAGTTAAAGATTATTTAATAAGAGTAATTAAGGGTTAATTGTTGTAATTAATTAATTATTAAAGGTCAATTAACTAATAATTAACTAGTGTGATTAATTAATTAATTGAGGATTAATTAATCAATTGAAATTATTAAGGTAAATTTATCAAGGTTAATTAATGGAGAATAATTAATCAATGGGGTAATTACTTAATGAAATAAATTATGGATAACTAATTTAGATAAATAATTAAAGGATAATTAATTTTGATAGATAATTAAAGGATGATTAATTAAAATGAATGGTTAATGGATGATTTATTTATTTATTTGTAAATAAATAAATGTGAAGTAAACAAGATTTAAAGGTAATCTAAGTGATTAAGATTGATGATTAATGTAATTGGAAATTAATTAAATTAATTTGGAATTATATAGTGAATCTTGCTTATGGATGATTTAAGGATATTGGATGACTTGGATAGGGAATATCTCAAATATTGAGTTGTGATGTACGGTAATATAATATGATGGATTGAACAGAATAATGTGGAATATAAATTGATAATAAATTTGCTGTGTGACTATAAATACCTTGTATTATAGTTGATTTGTATCTACTTAAACTGGAATTAGAAATGACATTTGATTCGAAGAGACCGGAGTCGGGAATCAGTAATACCCGAAACCACTTCGATTCTTTATAGATTGATATGTGAAATCAATAAACTGGTATGGAATGATTTAAGTAAATTAGACCATTTAATCTAAGTTTGGCATTTAGAAAGTGATGTGTGAAACAAGTAATGTCTATAACAGCTTGTGAAGTTGTAAATTGATATAAGTTACCCCGGGTTTTATGTAAGTTTTATGCTGCTGTATTCCTTGTTAGATGGGTTTACTCACGCTGGTTTCCAGCCTGACCCGGGTGTTACTTTGATGTAATGCTCGGGTCAGACCGAGTATTACAGATTTCAGGTAAGGACGTTTTGGAGCTCAGGAGGCGAGCTGGATGGCAGGAACGTATGGAGTATATTCCGCTGTGATATATTATAGTTGTCTGAGACATGTTAATTCTAACTGTTTAGTACATTTGTGAATGATTGTAACTCTGATGTATTAAAATGTAATTAACAAATACAGTTTTCCTTGTATAACTGATATTATTATTATTATATTTAATCCGCTGCGAATGTGAGATGTTGTGTTCTCTGTTCTTCTTTCTTCTTTCTGTTTCTTCCTTCTATCTCTTTCTTTTTCTTCTAACTATCTAGAATTTTCGGGTTCGAAAATTCCGGGTCGTTACATTTTCTAAGTACAACTGTCAGTGCCCATGAAGAACTACAGTGTGCATTCACAAGATGAAGTATCCGAGTGTTCCATATTGTCCGTAATTTAGGTGGGAGTTAATTGGTCGAAGTCTCACCGGATTCTGAATTAGTATGAAGAAGTTATTGCAGTTTGAACAAAAAAAATAGCGGCTTCTGCACTAGGCGGAGTTCAAATATGTGTATGTGGTAGCCTGTTATTTTCTAAGTACAACTGTCAGTCCCCTTGGAGAACTACAGTGTACGTTCACAAGATGAAGTATCCGAGTGTTTCATATTGTCCGTAATTTAGGTGGGAGTTAATCAGTCGAAGTCTCGCCGGATTTCGAGTTAGTATGAAGAAAATATTGCAGTTTGAACAAAAAAATAGCGGCTTCTGCACTAGGCGGAGTTCAAATATGGGGATGTGGTATCCTGTTATTTTCTAAGTACAACTGTTGGTGCCCATGGAGAACTACAGTGTGCGTTCATAGGATGAAGTATCCGAGTGTTCCATATTGTCCGTAATTTATGTGGGAGTTAACTGGTCGAAGTCTCACCGAATTCTGAATTAGTATGAAGAAGTTATTGCAGTTTGAACAAAAAAAATAGTGGCTTTTGCACTAGGTGGAGTTCAAATATGGGATGTGATAGACTGTTATTTTCTAAGTACAACTGTCAGTCCCCATGGAGAACTACAGTGTACGTTCACAAGATGAAGTATCCGAGTGTTTCATATTGTCTGTAATTTAGGTGGGAGTTAAATGGTCGAAGTCTCGCCGGATTCCGAGTTAGTATGAAGCAAATATTGCAGTCTGAACAAAAAAATGGCGGCTTCTGCACTAGGCGGAGTTCAAATATGGGGATGTGGTAGCCTGTTATTTTCTAAGTACAACTGTCAGTCCCCATGGAGAACTACAGTGTACGTTAACAAGATGAAGTATCCGAGTGTTTCATATTGTCCGTAATTTAGGTGGGAGTTAATCGGTCGAAGTCTCGCCGGATTCTGTGTTAGTATGAAGAAAATATTGCAGTCTGAACAAAAAAAATAGCGGCTTCTGCACTAGGCGCAGTTCAAATATGGGGATGTGGTAGCCTGTTATTTTCTAAGTACAACTGTTAGTCCCCATGGAGAACTACAGTGTACGTTAACAAGATGAAGTATCTGAGTGTTTCATATTGTCCGTAATTCGGGTGGGAGTTAATCGGTCGAAGTCTCGCCGGATTCCTCGACCGATTCCGAGTTAGTATGAAGAAAATATTGCAGTCTGAACAAAAAAAATAACGGCTTCTGCACTAGGCGGAGTTCAAATATGGGGATGTGGTATCCTGTTATTTTCAAGTACAACTGTGAGTGCCCATGGAGAACTACAGTGTGCGTTCACAAGATGAAGTATCCGAGTGTTCCATATTGTCCGTAATTTAGGTGGGAGTTAATTGGTCGAAATCTCACCGGATTCTGAATTAGTATGAAGAAGTTATTGCACTTTGAACAAAAAAATAGCGGCTTCTGCACTAGGCGGAGTTCAAATATGGGGATGTGGTAGCCTGTTATTTTCTAAGTACAACTGTCAGTCCCCATGGAGAACTACAGTGTACGTTCACAAGATAAAGTATCCGAGTGTTTCATATTGGCCGTAATTTAGGTGGGAGTTAAGCGGTCGAAATTTCGTCGGATTCCGAGTTAGTATGAAGCAAATATTGCAGTCTGAACAAAAAAAATAGCGGCTTCTGCACTAGGCGGAGTTCAAATATGGGGATGTGATATCCTCTTATTTTCTAAGTACAACTGTCAGTCCCCATGGAGAACTACAGTGTACGTTCACAAGATGAAGTATCCGAGTGTTTCATATTGTCCGTAATTTAGGTGGGAGTTAATCGGTCGAAGTCTCACCGGATTCCGAGTTAGTATGAAGAAAATATTGCAGTCTGAAAAAAAAAATATCGGCTTCTACACTAGGCGGCGTTCAAATATGAGGATGTGGTAGCCTTTTATTTTCTAAGTACAACTGTCAGTGCCCATGGAGAACTACAGTGTACGTTCACAAGATGAAGTATCCGAGTGTTTCATATTGTCTGTAATTTAGGTGGGAGTTAATCTGTCGAAGTCTCGCCGGATTCCGAGTTAGTATGAAAAAAATATAACAGTCTGAATAAAAAGAATAGTGGCTTCTGCACTAGGCGGAATTCAAATACGGGGATGTAGTAGCCTGTTATTTTCTAAGTACAACTGTCAGTCCCCATGGAGAACTACAATATGCGTTCACAGGATGAAGATATCCGAGTGTTCCATATTGTCAGTAATTTAGGTGGGAGTTAATTGGTCGAAGTCTCACCGGATTCCAAATTAGTATGAAGAAGTTTTTGCAGTCTGAATAAAAAAAAATAGCAGCTTCTGCACTAGGCAGAGTTCAAATATGGGGATGTGGTAGCCTCTTATTTTCTAAGTACAACTGTCAGTCCCCATGGAAAACTACAATGTGCGTTCTCAAGATGAAGTATACGAGTGTTCCATATTGTCCGTAATTTAGGTGGGAGTTAATCGGTCGAAGTCTCGCCGGGTTCTGAATTAGTACGAAGAAGTTATTGCAGACTGAATAAAAAAATAGCTGCTTCTGCACTAGGCGGAGTTCAAATATGGGGATGTAGTCTTTTATTTTCTAAGTACAACTATTAGTCACCATGGAGAACTACAGTGACCATTGAAGTGGGGATATAGCATGTTATTTTCTAAGTACAACTGTCAGTCACCATGGAGTACTATAGTGTGCGTTCAGAAGATGAAGTATCCCACTATACCGTATTGTCCGTAATTTAGGTGGGAGATCATCGTTCGAAGTATCGCCTAATTCCGAGTTAGTATGAAGAAGTTATTGCAGTCTAAAAAAAATAAATAGCGGCTTCTGCACTAGGCGGAGTTGAAATATGGGGATGTGTTAGCCTGTTATTTTCTAAGTACAACTGTCAGTCCCCATGGAGAACTACAGTGTGCGTTCATAAGATGAAGTATCCGAGTGTTCCATATTGTCCGTAATTTAGGTGGGAGTTAATCTGTCGAAGTCTCGCCGGATTCCAAATTAGTATGAAGAAAATATAGCAGCCTGAATAAAAAAAATAGCAGCTTCTGCAGTAGACGGAGTTCAAATATGAGGATGTTGTGCCATATTATTTTCTAAGTAAACTGTCAGTCCCCTTGGAGAACAACAGTGTGCGTTCACAAGATGAAGTATCCGAGTGTACCATATTATCTGTAATTTAGGTAGGAATTCATCGGTCGAAGTTTTGTCTGATTCCGAGTTAGTATGAAGAAGTTATTGCAGTCAGAACAAAAAAATAGCGGTTTCTGCCTAGACGGCGTTCAATTGTGGGGATGCTACTATCAAATCTACTTCCACATGTACAAATAAAAATGCATGCACATTGTGGTTAAATGCAGGCCCACCTGGGCATGCATATGTACTCGTATTACTAATAGAACTTACAATTCTAATTTTTATGTTCTATTCTACCCCTTTTTCGCATAAAAACAAAACCAAAGAATTTCTATTAAATTTGAGGGAATCAACAGTGCAAACTATGAATAAAATTCGTACATTACACACTATTCCATAGTCAAAGTCCTTTAATCAAATTCAAAGAAAAAAATAAGGATTTGAATAGAAGGTAAGATTACAAAAGCTGCAAATGTACACAATTTTCATTAATTTTACATAAACAAATTGAAATTTCAACCTAGAATTGACATTTTGCATTGAAGGAGTTTGAGGGTTTATAATATGATGGTTTTGCCAACAAAACTCCCCAAGGCATATTCAAATCCAAATTATAATTATCATTCACTAAAATAGAAAAGCAAAAGATTTCCACTCACAATGACACGCCTTTGACAATCTCTTATCAGATCTCTTTTTTATACATATATACATCAAGAGATTTGTATATATGTTAGATTCAAAAATTAAAGGTTTGGAGAAGAAGAAGTTGAGAAAATAAGTAATATACAAAGATAGATCTAAAGGATTTCTTACTTGAAACTCTAATGAAGTTTTATGAATCTTTGAAAAGATGAACCGACATAGCTTTGCTAATATTTCTAAAATATTATATGAATAAAAGAGAGGGATCTAGGGTCTTATTTATAGTGGTGAGAAAGCACCAAAACCATCAGATTTAAATAATTAAATCCAAAACGTTCAAAATTGCAAATTCGAACTTTTGCAATGGCATAACTTTCATGGTCAAATTCGAACTTTTGCAAAATTTTCATCTTTACCCTTATTTAATTTAATTTAATTATCCAATTTATCTTATGGTTGATTTTATGAGGTGTTAAAATAAGTATTGAAACCATCTTGAAAGTTGATTTAATGTTTCATATTTTTGTTGATTTTGAATGTAAATTACTTTGGATATTGTTTGCATATGTTTAAAGGTTGATTTGATTCAGAAGTTATAAATGGACTTCTATGCAATATCCCAAACCTACTTTGAATCTTCCTTAATTTAGAGCTGGTTTTCAATCTATCAGATCTATGTTTAAAATCATATTAAAACTACAAACTTCATATACATATGTTATTTTAAATTTGATATATAATTTGCAATTTGACATACAAATGTATGTATGCATGCATGCATGTATATGTTATTTCATCTCAAAGGGGGTCGTTGCATAAAATCTTCAATTTAATCCAAAAACGGAATTTGTTTTGAAATTCACACATTTAATTCGCTTTCTACTAGCCTAGTTCCTTCGCATACATCTATTACATGTGATCAATTTTGGATCGAATATCCATACTCTCATATTATCTATAGACCGTGTGCACATATCAATAGTAAACACTATTAGGCAAGTTAAAACTTAAATGGGCCCAGAGTCAAAAATTGTAAATGATTGTACACTTGGCTTATTGTGGGCTAGGAAGTGACTACATACCAAAAGAATTATTTTAAGGTGAATATACATTTCTTTTACAATCTTTAATTTTAGTTCACTATGTATACCTTAATCAATAAACATTTTATTGGTTATTTTATGTAAAATTATATTAGTAGTATTATAATATTACATACATTTTTATACTTATTAGATTTTATAATGTGATTCATTTCATTTATCCAATAAGGTTATAATAGATTTTGTATTTCTCAAAACCCCAAGTGAAAAATGGAAACCTTTCAATTTCTCAATGGATGTTAGGTCTCACTTGTCTCTGGGATCCGACCTTGAGTTTGCTTAATAAGCCATAGCCTTATAAGCGGCGGATAACACTTTATCAGTGATAACCTATATAATTCCTAACCATCGTCTTTCCCTAATTTCAACCTTGACCTTGAGTTTGCTCAATAAGTTGAGGGAGATTAGTCACTCGGAACTAGGAATGGCAATGAGGTGGGTTTCGGGTCCAAACCGGTAGACCCGCCCTTGTTTTGACCCATCAAAACTCGCCCCATCAGGTCAGCGGGGCGGGTAAACCCGTGACCCGGTTTAAAATAGACCGGGTCTAGGGGCGGGTTGGGGCTTGGCTACCATACCCCAACCCGACCCGCTTCAGTTCCAAAATCCAAAGTAAAAAATACGCAGCCCATTAACATATCCCTCTTCACTCTTCAGAATTCAGATCTACGCAAATCCTCTTCTCTCACTCTCGTAACCTAACTCCCTCATATTTTCACGCAAATCTCTCTTCTCACTCTCGTATAATTTCTTCTATTAAAGTTGATTTTTATTCACGCCAGAGTTCGGATCTGCAAATATAATTGTAAGTTTGGTTTCTAATTTCATTATGTCGGTGTACGACCGCATCTTAGTAATTTAGGGTTTTATATGGAAACTTAGTTATTTGAGTTAGAATTTAGTTATTAGTTCTTAACGACAGTGGATATTAATTATGAAGAAAACTTGTTTTACTTTGGTTTATATGAACAATTAGTTTTTAAAGAATCAACACTGCAGAAAATTGGTTGATATAAACATACAGTTTTGAAAGTTTGACAGGAGTGAAGAATTAAACCTGTAAAAATAGAAGTTTTACAGTATTCTTTTCTGAATTTTTAATTCTAATTTGTAATGGATCTTAGACTCTTAGTCAATGTAATATGCAGCAAACTATTTTTATTTTCTAATGCAGACTCTTTCATGATAGAAACATTTTCGATAACTTGAGGAAAAAATAAGGTAGAGAAAAATATATTGAAAAGAGATTTGTTTCTTTTTTTGAAGAAAAGGGTAGGTGAAAGCTGCCAATTATTATTTATTAAACATTTCTATAATTTTAGGAGAGAAAAAAACTATAAAAAAAATTTCATATACTATATATAAATTTTTTTTCTGTTAAATATATTTCCATTGTGATTTGAACTTTAGAATTTTCTGATGTCATGCCTTGAAGAATTGGCAAAACTCAGCTTGAATTTTTATTAATCACCAGCATCCCAATTTATAATACATACCCAAGACTCTATCTAAAACAGTAGGAAATCTTCTGAAGATATTTCCCTTATCACATACCACTCATAACATCTAATCATATATTGCGGAAACAGCAGGAAATCTTCCGAAGATATTTCCCTTATCACATACCACTCATAACATCTAATCATATATTATAAATATATCATAATATCTTAATCATATATTCTAAATATATCTCAATACCCCCTCAAGTTGGAGCATGAGATTCAAAAATGCCCAACTTGGAGAGAAGAAAATAGTATTGAGCCTTGCCGTTGTCTTCTAGACCCCGTATCTCATCCTTCATGGAACGGCGCCACTCATCGAATTTCATGGCTTCATTAAATGATTTAGGGTCCTTACCCTTAATTATGGATGAGGAGTGAATGGAAGGAGGAGAACGATAATTTACAGAAAAATTGTCACAATTTATGTAATGTGCTAGAGGATAAGGAGTACCTGAGGAGTGATTGGAAGGAGGAGAATCAGAAGATGGACCATTAGCAAAAACCGTATGTGACACAAAATCTCGATACAGAACATTTGGGAACTTTTCCCGAAGACCACGACCCATTTCCTGTGGACTAGTAGACTGATCCGAAGCAGAACCATGCGCAGACCCAGCAGACCCATTATCATTAATCAAAAGATCAACATCCTCATCTTCATAAATTATTTCAGCAAAATCTTGATGAATATCATGATCATTATTCTCACTAGATATTATATTGACATCTTCCGAACACCCAAACGGGAATACCTCCTCTACAAATTTCACATCTCTATACACGAAAAATTCCTTTGTATCAAGATCAAATAATTTCCACCCCTTCTTACCGAACGGGTAACCCAAAAAATACACTTTCGACTCCGACTTGCAAATTTACCTCTCTTAGTCTTTTGATTATGAGCAAAGCACAAGCACCCAAAGGTTCGAATAGCACCAAAATAGGGTGGTTTACCAAAAAGTATCTCAAAAGGTGTTTTATTTTGTAACATGGAAGAGGGTGTATGATTAATTAAATGTGCGGCAACAAGAACACATTCACCCCAAAAATAAATAGGCAAGTTTGCTTGAAAGCGTAATGCCCTACCCACATTCAAAATATGTTTATGTTTCCTTTCAACTCTCCCATTTTGTTGTGGAGTACCCACACATGAAGTTTGAAACAAAATTCTAGTTGCATTAAAATAATCAATCAAACAATTAAACTCAGTTCCATTATCACTTTGAACGACCTTATGCCTATCGACCATAGCAACAAAGGACATAAACATTTGAAACACCTCTAATTTGTTAACCAACAAATAAATCCAAGCTGCTCTCAAAAAATCATTAACTATTGTCAAAAAATAACGGGCCCCACACGACGAAACGTGTCGATACGGACCCCACAAATCACAATGTATTTTCTCAAAAATTCTAGAAACTTTATTGTCATTTAAAGAAAACTTGTCTCTAGGATGTTTAGCACGCATACATACTTCACACCCTTTATCTAAACTATCTTTATTATTTTTGACGTGAGGAATTAACTTAACTACTTTTTCGAAAGGATGCCCGAGCCGACGATGCCACAACTCCAAATTTGATGTTGCTTCAACTGTTGACACAAATTCCGGTTCGATAAAGTAGTACAGTCCATCTCTCCTAACTCCTGTTCCAATCAGCTCCTTCGTTTGGTCCTGTATAGCACAAGTATGAGAATCAAATTGGACAACAGTTCGTAAAACATCATTAAGTTGAGAAACAGAAATTAAATTGCAACTTAAGTTTGGAACATAAAGTACTCCGGTGAGAGTAATTTTGTCCGTCACACATACGGATCCCACCAAAGTAGCCATCACTTTTTCACCATTGGGCAAACCAACAGAACACTCAAGATTTTGTGTGTCAAATAACCATGAACATTGCCCTGTAACATGATGGGTTGCTCCGGTATCGATAATCCATGAAGTATCATCAAACTTACCATTCAATCGATTTTCGGGAATTTTACTATTACCAATCACACCCGAAATAGCTTTCCACTGCTCATTCGTGAACAATTGACCCAAGGCTGACACCGTCGACGAATTGGATGCGATAGAGGAGCTGCTGCCAGCAGCCGCATTAGCGCGTACTTTCCCCCGACCTTACCCAGCGGAGCTGCCTCGTCTGCCATTGAACCAACCAGCGGGGTATCCATGAAGCTCGTAACACCGGCTAACCTCATGGCATGTTTTCTTGCAGTGGTTGCAAATGGATTTCACCCAGCAACTTGAGGCCTCATGGCCCTGCTTCTTGCACTGAGAACACGTCGGTCTATCAGAGGTTCCTCGGCCTCGACCAGCCCCTGTATGTACAGTGAAACCGACTACTTCAAAGGGCTTTTGCTCGACTTCCTGCTTCGATTGATGAACACGTTCTTCTTGTGACACTAATTGATAAGCTCGATCAAGATTAGGGAGAGGATCTTGAGAGAGGATATGTGTGCGCAAAGGACCACAAAATTCAAAACAAAGGCCCATCAAAAAATCGTGTAATTTGTCCTGTGCTCGTCGTTCCTCATGTAATCTGCAGCCGAGCACGAGGAACAACAAGAACAAGATATTAAAGGTTCATGGTGATCCAATTCTTGCCACAAAGCGTGCAATTTACCATAGTAAATCGAAACAGGCATCGTCTTTGTCTGCTCACATCGCGCAATTGAAGATCATAATTGTTGAACCCTAGGTCTGTTTGTTTGGGAAAAACGTTGCTTGAGATGATCCCAAAAGGGTTTAGCTTCCCTGAATTTCGACAAAGAGGACCTAACCTCGGGGTCGATAGTATTTGAAATCCAAGAAATAAGCATAGCATTAATCGCGGTCCAATCGGACTTTGTACAGGGAGGCGCTGGTGCAAGGATACTGCCATCAAGAAATTCAAACTTGCGTCGGGCTTCTAATGCCATCTGAATATCAGCCGCCCAGTCATCATAATTATCGGCCTTGAGTCGAGTGGGTGTGATGAAGTCTCCTGGTCTATCTTGTGGGCCGAGATAATAAGGGGAATTGGGTTCAATTTTAGGCGTAGAGGAGGCGGTGGATCTTCAATACCGGGCATGGCAAATTGTTTTTGAAAAAAAATTGTTAACCTCGCTCTGATACCATGAAGAATTGGCAAAACTCAGCTTGAATTTTTATTAATCGCCAGCATCCCTATTTATAATACATACCCAAGACTCTATCTGTAACAGTAGGAAATCTTCCGAAGATATTTCCCTTATCACATACCACTCATAACATCTAATCATATATTGCGAAAACAACATGAAATCTTCTGAAGATATTTCCCTTATCACATACCACTCGTAACATCTAATCATATATTCTAAATATATCATAATATCTTAATCATATATTCTAAATATATCTCAATATGCCTCCTTATTTTGTGCTTTTAAGATGATAAATAGATCAAAAAATATGTAAAGGAGAAACACAAATTTAATACTGATATATCATCTTTGTTGCCCTTTTTCCAATTGATCAAGGTTAGGTAAACGTTAAACTTATATGAAAGGATAATAATGCATGTATCATGTTTTATATGAAGCGGCAAACGCAACCTTGACACTGACATGTCCATACATATATACTTTTTGTACTTACAATACATGATTTAATGGGTTGGGATATTGAACGAAGGAAGAGAAAAGGAATTTAAGATTGGTAGAAAAAGCAATCCTTTGTACAAAACCATCACCGGTTTCATCGAACTAAAATATTTCAAACAAGAATTACTTTTTTATTTTTTATTTTTTGCAATCATTATATTACTTGCAACAAATCTAATGCAAACTTTTTTCTAATGCAAACTGTTTATAATGCAAACTGTTTTCTATTGCAAACTGTTCTTTATTTTTTATTTATTTCATCAAACTAATGCATACCCTTGATCTCATTGTATTACTTGTTGCTGCTGCCGCAAGAGATTTATCTCATTACAGAGCAAGAAAACATTGTTGAACAATCATAGTGAAAAGAAAGCATCAAATTATAATATATATTTTTCATTGTTCATTGTTAATTCGATTATGCATACATACATATACGTGTGTGTATTGAAAAATTGGTTATGTAAGATTTTGAAATCTAATTATTTTACATGTTTGTAGGAAAATGGAAACAAATAATGAAAGTCCAACTCCACCTAACTTAGAAGTTTCTACAACTGATGGTTCTAGTTCCATTCAATCAAACGCAGTGCACCAAAACATTACTGATGGTACAAATGAAAAAAATGATATTGAATCCATTGATGGCAGTGAAAATAAAAAAGTTGGAAGGAAAGAATCTGAAGCTTGGAAATATTTTGATCGTGTAACAATCAATGGTGAAAAGAAAGCAAGGTGCAAGTATTGCAAAAAGGTGTATGTGACTAGGTCTAGTGATGGGACAACACACCTTTTGAAGCATAATAGCAAATGCCATGGAAAACCACAGGTAGATATGTGTCAATATGCATTGAAGAATGCTGGAAGCTCTGATGGAAAGGTACATATTTCTAATTATGTGTTTGATCAAGAGAAATCAAGATCTTATCTTGCTCGAATGATTATAATGCATGAGTACCCATTTTTGATTGTTGATCATATTGGATTTATTGACTTTTGTCAAAGTCTTCAGCCTGCATTTGCACTTGTATCGAGAAACACGATAAAAGGTGATATTATGAAGATTTTTGATGTTGAGAAGGCTTCTTTAATGAAAATATTGGATAAAAATAAAAGTAGGACAGCTACCACAAGTGATATGTGGACAGCTAGCAATCGAAAGAAGGGTTATATGGTAGTTACCGCTCATTTTATTGATGATTCATGGGCCTTACAAAGTCGAATCATGAGGTATATAAGAAAATTAATTTTCCATTATCACCTAATATTTATTTTCTATGTACTTAACATTAGGTATTGCATAATATGCTATAATGTTTTCTTGTATTCATAGGTTCACATATGTACCATGCCCTCATACAAGTGATGTGTTAGCATATTGTTTACTTACTTGTTTCTTGGACTGGAACCTTGATAGAAAATTATCTACCATCACTCTTGATAATTGCTCAACTAATGACAAGGTAATGGATATTTTAAAGGATAGACTTAGGAAAAGTTCCCTTATGTTGAATGGTTATATGGTGCATATGAGATGTTGTGCTCATATCTTGAATTTGATTGTCCAAGATGGGTTAAGTGTCATAATTGAGCAAATAAGAAAAATTCGTGATAGCGTGTCTTTTAGGACTACCGCACCTAAAAGTCTAGAAAGATTTGAGATAGCCGCTAAACAATTAGAAATTTCTTGCTCTAAAAAGCTGACGCTTGATTGTAAGACTAGATGGAACTCAACTTATGCCATGCTTGTTGTTGCTTTAGCTTATAAAGATAGTTTTCCACGTCTACAACAACGTGAAACACTTTATACATGTTTGCCTAGTGACAGAGATTGGGATTTCGCTAAAGAAATTTTTGAAAGGTTAAAGATTTTATATAATGTGACCAAATTATTTTTGGGAACTCAATATCCCACTGCCAGCCTTTATTTCCCTCAGATGTGTGAAATTAGATTGGCTTTGTCCACATGGTTAGTTTTGATATTTTAGTTATTAGAGAAATGGCAAGCAATATGGTTACTAAATTTGAGAAATATTGGATCATGATTCATGATATCATGAGTATTGCAGCTGTTTTTGATCCTAGATATAAATTTGAATTGTTGGATTTTTATTATGTTGATATTTTTGGTGAAAATGCGGAAGAAAAAATTAATAAGATTCGAACACTTTGTTATAAGTTGTTGAATGAGTATGAGCACAAAGAGAAAATGGTTTCAAGGTCTAGTGAAAGCGGTTCATCTTTTTCCTCACAGGCCCAAACAACACAACTGAGTTCCAAAAAGGATGGCTTTACGACTCTTCAAAGGTTTGATGAATATTTAAATAGAAAAGTATCCAAAGCAAACACTAAATCAGAGTTGGATCGATATTTGGAGGAGCCTATGTTGCCAATAAGTGAGTTTTGACATTCTAGCTTGGTGGAAAACTACCGGTATTAGATATCCGATAATGCAAATGATTGCCAAAGATATTTATGCAATACCAATTTCGACTGTAGCATCTAAATCTGCTTTTAGTACCGATGGTCGACTTATTAGTCCTCATAGAAGTAGATTACATTCCACGACACAGGAGGCATTGATGTGTTGTCAAAGTTGGTTAACGGTCGGTTCTTCAAAATGTGGACTTATTTCAACCATGGATAATGATTCAGACAGTGATAGTGTATGCATCTGCATCTTCCTTACGTTTACATGAATAAAGAAATTTTGAGTATGATTTGTTTTTTCTTCTTATAGGATGGTCAAGGAGTTGGTTCATCATGAAGTATTGGTTTAATTCTTATGTACATGCTCTCAAAAGGTATGTAATTTAATTTCTAGATTTATATCATGATGTATTGGTTTGATTCTCATCTACATTTTTTATAGGAAATAATCCTCTAGTCTTAAGGAAATAATCCTGTAGTCCCAATACCATTTAGATAAATGCATTTTAATTTTTTTTAGATTGTGCATAACAGAAGGAGTAACATTACAGTGCCTAGGGATAGTTATTGAAAATGAAAATTAATTAATAGTGAAAAATGATACAACTCCAAATGTGAGGTCATCCCTTTGTTTATAACCCTGTATTGGTTTATTGCATATGTTCTCAAGATTAGTATGTTTTCCCAATCTAAAAACAGTTTCATATAAACTAATATGATTATAATATATTATGTTTTTTAAACATGTGACCTTTAAAATTTAAAATATAATTATTATGTTGTTGCTTATGGCTTTCTATTTTCTTTGCATTAGTGTGTATATGGACATGCATGCATGCATGCATGTATATATATGTCATAAAATGGCAGAACACAAACTAAGTCCAAAAATCAGGTATATAATTATTACCAAAAAAAATCATATGTATAACAACTGATTTATTAGTTGATTTCTATCCACGGGTTTAACATGGATTTTTCTAGCGCGACCTGTGTTTAACATAAAGCTAAGCTATAGGTTTATTGTTTTGTCTAAAAAAGTATGCAGGTATTTGAGTTTTGTCTAAAAGAAGTATGCAGGTATTTGACATAAAGTCAAGCTATAGGTTTGCTACATATTTCTATAGTCTTGTTGAAAAAAGAAATGGTCGAACCATTTTGCAGTTCTAAATTTCCATGTAATGTCTTCAATTCTTCATGTGTTTGCAGGTATTTGAGTTTTTCTTTGGTGCTTTCTGCTGTTGGCAGTTCCTAATTGCTGTGTTGCTCTTGCTGTGATAAGATTTTGTTGTTGTAGTGTTGCTGTGATATATGTACTTATGTGCCTATGGTTTATATTAGCTTTCTAATTTCTAGTTTGTTGCTACTGTACTAATTTTCCACTGATGTAAGAACCTTTTTATGATTTGTTAGTCAAATGTACTATCTTTCCACTTGAGTTATGAGTGACGCAGTGATGTTGTTAGTAAAATGAAGACAATATGCAGTGTGTTTTTATTATTTGTTATAATTGTAGATTATTTAAATTGTATTTTGTATATTGGATTTCTTGTGTTTAATATGTATTTATTAAGTGCATTGATGTTTGGATTCTCACGGATGTAAATTTTTAAATGCTGTATTTTAACTCGGCAATTGAAACAAAGCAAATCCATGCTGCAGGAACCGGGTCTGGGTTGGGGTGGGTCTACCCGTGACCCGTACGGGTCACGGGTCGGGGCAAAAAATAGGACCCGTGCCGGGTTTGCGGGTCAGGTATGGGGCATGGGTAAAAAAATTCGGGGAGGGTCTAGGGCATGTGAAACCCGACCCAACCCGCCCCATTGTCATTCCTACTCAGACCCATCATTTCGCCATGGCGTAACTATAGATGCTTATACTTTGAGTTTGCTCAACAAATACAAACATTTATCTTACCCATCAAGAGGTATACTATATGATACAACATATAGTGGTTCTAGATTGAGTTTACTCAATAAACAGTACATATGCAAGTGATCCATCTACTATATCATTGACAGAGAGCAACATTATTAAGATTCATATTATTTAATAATTAAGAGTGTTATCGATTTAAGGAATAATGTATTTTGTAAATTACCCACATGATACAAGTGTCTGACACCTCTAATTTCATGATATATGTACCATACACATGTACTTACTCTAGAAATCTAAGTTTGATTTGTTTTAGCTATTGTACGTATTACTTTTATATATATATACACAATATTAATTTAGTGGAAATTAGCCACAAGGGCCTCTTTAGCAAGTGCAATTAGTTTCTAGGACACACAACTGAAATAATTACTTTTAAGGACAAAATGCAAAATAATTAGTTTCTAAGGCCTAAAAACCTATGAAATTATGTTCTTGAAAGTAATTGGACTGCTGACTTTGTCCTTAAAAGTAATTATTCTGCTCACTTTGGCCTTGAAATTAATTTCTGTGGATGTGTGTCCTAAAAACTAATTGGACTGCAAAGTTTGTCCTTCTAGTGAAATGCCCCATTAATTTACTTGTATCTTTTATTGTTTCAATTAATACTTATATTATATACATAAGTTTATACGTATTTTAATTACTTAATTAAACAACTTAAATTAACCAATTAATTCAAGATTTCACAAAATCATAAATATTAATTGAAAGCAATTTTGAATTAATATGTTCAACTATAACATTTATAGTTATTTAGATATATGTTCTTATAACATATATAATCTATACGTATGTTTAATCATAACACTTATGATTTTATTATACGTATTACATATAAGTCCAATTTATTTAAAACCTTTTATAATATAATTTACTTACAAATATAGTATCTTACGAATTAAAACGAAGGGAAATTTGGCATACATCCTTATCAGTATAAAAAATTAGCATTAGGTCCCTTCCAATTTTCTTTTATAAATTACATACCTATTATTTTAAAAGAAGATGAAATTCATAGAGATGTTTGAGTAATTTTACTAGTCTAACATGCGATCTTACAGTATACGTCCATAATTCATACCTGCCATAATATACGCCAGAGTGGTCGATTTTAATTTTGACAATGAGAGAAGTAAAAAAAATTAGAAAAGAGGGATGTAGAAAATAGTTTCTAAAAGGAAAAGATGTAAAAAAAAGTTTATAAAAGAGGGAAGTGTTCGTAATTTCCACTAAAACAATTTCACTTAATCTTTAATTATTATTTTTATTAACAAATTGATTAAATTTCATCTTAAATTTAAATATTTCAAAATATTTTCTTGAACACATTTAAGAAATATCATATAACAATAACATTTATAGTTATCGGTATATATATATATATATATCTTTTTAACTAATAAAAAATTTAATTAATTATTTTAGTTAACCAATTTAGTAAAACTTCATTTTAAATTTCAAAAAAGTTAAACTTAAATTCAAAATTCAAAATTAAATTCAAATTGGTCTATAGACGTAAACCCGATTTAAAATAAAGGGAACAATAAGCAAAGGGCATTGTTAAAGGGACCATTTTTCAATTTCGTTAAATTGCTATTGGATGTATCAAAAACTATAGTACTTAAAATAAATAATAATAATTTTATAACTACACTCATTATTTCGGTGATCCTCCACCGTTATTAACGTTCTTTTCAATCAGACTCGACCGAAAATTGTCTTCGTGAACCTTTCATTTTTATATTTTTGATAGGGTTTTAGGGAATTTTGCTTTCCATGAGGATAAAATAGTGAATATTTTATTGCGTTTCATTTGTCAATCCCTGAGCAAAATCAATTACTGGGTTTTAAATTTGGGATGTTAGGGCTTTAATTTAAAATTTAGGAATTTGATTAGGAAATTCAGGATTTTGATTAGAGACTCGACATGGTCGCCTTATTTAGAATTTTCGAAAAAGGAGCTCAATATAAACCAATACCTTCGACTAAAGCGGAAAATAGTGGAGATTTACATAATTTGAGTACCAAAAAAATTAACGGTGATCATTGAAGAGATTGGTCGATAATGGTGAGGCAGAACATGACAAAACGTGTAGGACATATTCTGTGCAACTTGAATTGCTTGGTGTAGAATAATACGATATTTCCTTCACATTTAGCCTTTTCTAGGATGGTTACTTTGTTAGGAAATCCATTGAGATGGAAAATTTTCAGACTCTATAACAAGATGACAAGTCTTTGCATCGATACGATAAAGCATCAGAAGCACTTTTCTCTACAATTCATACTGGGTTTTACCAAGAGATATTCTTGATGATATCCCAAGCAACTACATCAATGGAGCAATTGTTTGTGAGATACGCGGTTGTGGAGAAGGAAAATTCTATTCATACATCATCAATTGCTTTACCTACACCATAAAACTTTTGATAAAATATTAATTAGACAAAAACACCTCTATTTAATAAAAATAAATATCAATATTAAAGAATTTCAAACTCATAGAATAATTAATATAAGTTCTTTCATAAGTAACTAAAGTTTCTATACATCATTAATTGAATTAGGTTTAAATTCCTTTTGGCTATCAAAATCAATTTATAAAGTTTCATGTTATATTCGTTTGTAGTCAATTTTAAAAATTTTCACTACAAATTAAATGTAAAAAATTAAATTTAAAAATTCAATACTGAAATTATTATGATTCATAGAGTACTAAATTCTTTTCTAAAACTTACTTGAATTAAACTAATTTTAAATTTAACATCAAAATTTGAATAATTTGACATTTTACTATCCAAACTTAATCACTTGCTATATATTAATAACTGAATAAATTTTATTTTATTTTTGAAATTTACAATAGGAATTTAGGAAAATTAGAAACCTTGGTTTGATTATTGAATGAAAGAGGAAAGTTAATGAAACGATACAAGTTTTTTGTTTTATTCTAATGTGAGGGATAGTTTTATAATACATACAGTGTATGTTAAAAAATGGTGTATCTGATTTTAGTTAATTTTTCGATGCATGTATAACAATTTACGATGTGTAAATAGATTTTGCCTATGAAGAATCCAACCTAGAACACGGAAATAGTAATTATGCTTCTAGTGGATGTGACGTGAGAAAAATTCACCTTCCTATGTCGCTAGAAAATGTTGTCAATGACATTCCCCAACTAGCAGATGACTCTTGGACCTATAGAGATCTGTTGAAGGTCAAGTCACGAATCATTAAAGCAACGCGCCCTCAGTCATATTTGAGCCCAACACCAAGATTGGACCGATTTAGCTCCAATCCATGTCCCTATAAGCTCAATCTTGGCATTGAAAGGAAACGACCTTTGAGAAATCTAGAAGTTGTTGCTACAACGGTGAGAAAGAGAATTTGTGGCAGTGCAGTATCTAACACCGATAAATTGAATTCAGAAGGTCAAGGAATTGTCCTCGACAATGCATTGATATTGAGTATTCAAGACATCAATGGAAGTTCATTTTTAGTGTCCAACAATATTACGCAACCACCCTCATCAAGGTCGACCTTATCATCACAACCTCAAGGGATTACGAGTGTTTCTGGAGTGCAAAACTTATCAGGTTCATACAGCGATATTATGAATGGCAATGTTAATTCTATAGGGAAGAGAGAAAATCCAGATTCTCAAATGCCACGTTACATAGTTCAAAGCGAGCGAAGCCAAATTTAGGTGGTCTACATGGAATTCAACTACGATAGCTTAACACTCAATTTGTTAATCAAAACGTACAAGACATGAACCTAAAGAATCAAACTGATGCATCCACAAAAGGCAACCATGAGTATCTTCATACTAAAGCCATCGTTCAGGTATTGGTTCAACATACTAAAGCCTGGCCCTAGAGTATCTTCAGTCATGATTCATTCTCCTGAATCA
This sequence comes from Allium fistulosum, assembly GCA_030737815.1. Classification (NCBI taxonomy): domain Eukaryota; kingdom Viridiplantae; phylum Streptophyta; class Magnoliopsida; order Asparagales; family Amaryllidaceae; genus Allium; species Allium fistulosum. Next base: position 365,552,025 of record CM060902.1, on the reverse strand, counting down.
CCAAACTCAGGAGAAATTTCTAGTGGTTCAGGTGCATTGGGATCACAAAAGGCAACCATGAATTCAAATGTTTCAATTGGAATGGCGTCAGCAACTTCTTGTCCAAGTAATTCTGTTCAAAAACAACAGCAGACACAAGTGAAGAGGAAATCACATTCTGTAAGAAAGACACATAAAATGAGTGGAGTTAGACGTCCTGCTAGTGTTAGCACTGTGAATGCTCCAATTAGTGCTACCAGCTCTTTTACTACCAATGTTCCAGTAGAGATTAACATGAGAGGTTTGCAAAGCTTGCAATGTTAACTCAAAGATCCCTGGCTTGCTGCACAGTTTATAAAACTTTTAAAGTTTGCTCTTTTCTATATCCATAATATGACATCTGTATAGTTCATAATTTTTAATCCTGCATATACAATTTTTCCTTAGATTGTTAAAGAAAAATACCAAAAAAACATGTGATCAAGTCCACCCTGTATCATTCTATGCATCCGACTCAAGGACAATCACTACCGAACATGCTTGCCCAGTCCTACCCTTCAAATATATAGAACAGCAACCCATAACTGCTAGATTCCAGAAATAGCCCGGCCCTGCCCATGGCTAAAACTACTTCTCAAGGGTGCGACAGATCGATCAATCTTCGCTTCAACAGCAACTAATTCATCAATAACAGCAGCCTCAGCAGCAGCAGTCACAACTACAACTCCCTCAGAGTAAAATGAAGTCTCATTCGCAACCAGGCTTCCGCTTCACTTAACATAGTTGTAGTGTATTGGGCTGATATCATATTTGTATTCGTAATGGGCCTGGCCCATTTACTTATTACTCAGCTCTGTTCTTATTTAAAGAGCATCTATCTCTATTGTATCATTATTAGTTTTTACATCTGATAATAAAGAAACACTTCTCATTCTCTTTTACAATATTTCTGAATACATCAAATTACTCTCAAATTCTATCTTGGTATCAGAGCCATACTATTAGCTTAACAGCATTGTACAAAATAACTGATCCATCAGAGAAATCTCATCATCTGGATCAGTTTACCCATCAGAATTTCTATTCATCATCTGGGCAAAGAATCTGTTCAGGAAATCTACTGCCTTGCCAAGATTAACAATCGGCTGCAGAAAATCTCCACAAAACAGATTCAAGAATCAAGGAAGAAAAATTCAGAAATTCAATCAGAGAGGAAAAGAGAAACCCAGCTATCAAATAAAAGGAGGGTAAGTGCCATACCAGGAGCAATCAGAGAAGCCTCATCATATTGCTCGGTTGCATCATACCTGTTGGAGAAAGAATTTCTTAATTTCATTCTTTCTCAATTCTTTTCTTTTCAAGAAGTTTCTTCATGGCTGAAGGAAGCAGTGCTACATCAGGAAACGAAGCTAGCACCTCATCTCAATCCATGGATATCACTGACAGTTTGATCAAAACTGTGATTAGTCCGCATTCAAATCTTATTACTGCACATCTTGAAGATGACAATTATCTTCTCTGGAAGGTACAAGTTGAAACTGCTGCCAGAGGATATGGTCTTGATGGATACATCCTTGGCATGATAGCCACTCCACCCAAATTCATCACTAATCAAGAAAACAAAACAGTGAGCAATGAGGACTATGTCAAATTTATAAGACAAGATAGTTTGATATGTTCTTGGTTACTATCTTCAATCAGTGTAAAGTTGCTGCCTCAAGTTATAGGGTGCAAATCAGCTAATGAAATTTGGTCTACAGTTGAAAGGATTTTCAATACACAGTCTGCTGCTAAAATAATGCATTACAAAAGGTAGCTACATAACATAAAGAAAGATAGTCAATCCATGAAGGAGTACCTCTACAAGATCAAGAATACTTGTGATCTACTTGATGCAGCAGGACATAAAATGTCCAACACAGAGCATGTATTAACTATACTGAATGGGTTAGGGGATGAATATGAAGCAGTAGTAGCAGTCATTGCATCACAAGAAACTCTACCAACTATTGATTATGTTCACTCAATACTACTGGCTCATGAAGGAAGGCTGGACTACAAGAAACCCTCAGATACAGACATGTCTATCAACTATGCATCAAACAGCAAAAGTAGAAATCAAAATTATGGTAGATCAGATCAGCAATCACAGAGAGGAGGCCAGACTGCCAGAGGAAGAGGCAGAGGAAGATTCAATAGCAATAACAAACCAAAATGTCAGATATGTGAAAGGCTTGGGCACACAGCTGTAAAATGTTATTTTAGGTTTAATGCAAATTATGTGCCAGGTCAGGGACAAAGTAATCAGAAAAATAACAATGGCAGTGCAAATATGGCACAAGCTCAACTGGATACAGGCAAGCAGTCCAATGGGAACAGAAATCAAAATCAGGATGAAATTGCTAATGCAGATCATGTTCAAGATGAATCATGGTATCCAGATTCTGGAGCAACAAATCACTTAACAAGCAACCTAGAGAATCTAAATCTGGGTAGCAGAGAATACAGAGGTAAACAATCTATTATTATGGGCAATGGCAAAGCAATTGAGATCACACATACAGGTAATGCTTATATCAAAGGTAAAAGACAACTGTATCTCAATAACCTATTAAGAGTACCCAGCATTAAAAAGAACCTGTTGAGTGTCTCTCAATTTGCCCATGATAATAATGTTTACTTCGAATTTTACCCAAATCATTGCTTAGTTAAAGATATTCTAACTAAAGAAATACTCTTGCAGGGTAATGCTGTAAATGGCCTATACAAGTTCACACGGTCTAATAGCAAGGGTTCAAATCAGAGAACGACAAATTGTAATAACAGTGAATTGCAGTCATGTGAAACTAGTAAAAATAACTTTGATCTTTGGCACTACAAATTAGGTCATCCATGTACAAGTATTGTAAAACAAGTTCTTAAAGAAAATAAAATTTCTTTTGATGATATAAGTTTGCCTTATATATGTTCTTACTGTCAAATGGGCAAAAGCCACAAATTGGCATTTTCAGATTCTGTTACTGAATATAAAGTACCTCTGGAATTGATCTCAACAGATCTATGGGGTCCAGCACCTATCTGCTCAGATTATGGGTATAGATATTATATATCCTTTGTTGATGCATGTACTAGATACACTTGGATATATCTTTTAAAATCTAAGGCAGAAACTTATAATGCTGTTATTTATTTTATTACTCAAGTTGAAAAGCAGACTAATCATAAAGTTAAGATCATTCAGAGTGATGGAGGCACAGAATACAAGCCTCTTAGTAAGTACTTTCTGGATAATGGGATAACTCATAGAATAACATGTCCATACACATCTGAACAAAATGGCCTTGTGGAAAGAAAACACAGGCATATTGTTGAAACTGGTCTGACCTTATTAGCACAAGCATCACTACCCCTGAAATTCTGGCCAGATTCCTTCAGTACTGCAGTTTATTTAATCAATAGACTTCCAACTAAAGTACTGAATGGAATTAGCCCCTTAGAAAAAAATTTAGGTGTCAAACCAGACTATCAAAACTTAAAAACCTTTGGATGCTTGTGCTTTCCCTATCTAAGACCATATAACAATCATAAACTAGGCTTTAGATCTCAACCATGTACTTTTATAGGTTATCCTATTAAACAGAAAGGATACAAGTGCTTAGATGAAACTGGAAAAATATTTATAAGCAGACATGTTGTTTTTAATGAGAAGATATTTCCTCATAGCAATGCAAGTATTAGAACTACACATAAAGTTTATAATCCAAAAGTTTCCATACCAAACATACCAGTATTGCCACACATAGGGCACGCTGGTGAAACTGAGGAAGGAGCAGGAGCCACTGAATCACAACACACAATGTCGTCTGGACCAGGTCATGATGTAGCTAATCAACCTGCTGCACATCCTCAGTCACCTGTAAATTCAAGCAATCATGATCAGAATGCTAATGAAGATCAATCAGACAATACAGCAAATCAGAACAGCAGTTCAGAATCATCTGATACTGAACTACAGTCCAGAACAGGCCATCATATGATCACAAGATCAAAAAGTGGAATTTATAAACCAAAAGTGTATACTGCAACTGCATGCATTATAGAGCCACATACTTTTGAACAAGCATCTAAAGACAAAAACTGGAAGGCAGCAATGGATGATGAGTATCCGACACTGGTGAAAAACAATACTTGGAGTCTTGTTCAACCTCCAAGCAACAAAAACATTATAGGATGTAGATGGACTTACAAATTAAAAAGAGACCCAAATGGAATTGTGTCCAGATATAAAGCAAGACTTGTCGCCAAAGGATATACACAAGAATATGGCTTTGATTTCAGTGAAACCTTCTCGCCAGTGGTTAAACCAACAACCATCAGAATAGTTCTTACTATTGCCTTAAATAATAACTGGAACTTGAGACAGTTAGATGTAAATAATGCATTTCTAAATGGTGTTTTGCAGGAAGAAATCTACATGGAACAGCCACAGGGATACAAGCAAGACACTAATCTAGTGTGCAAGCTAAACAAAGCCATATATGGACTAAAACAAGCTCCCAGAGTGTGGTTTGATAGATTGAAAGCCACATTAGTTCACTTAGGCTATCAATCTACCAAATCCGACAATTCTTTATTCATTAAAGTTAGCAATAACCTTATTGTTTACATACTGATTTATGTCGATGATCTAATTATTGCAGGTAATAATGAGAATGAGATCGAAGAGATAATACAGTATTTGGACAAACAATTCTCAATTAAAGACTTGGGTGAACTAAACTACTTCTTGGGAATAGAAGTGAACAAAAAGTCTGACTCAGAAATTTTTCTAAGTCAAAAGAAATATATCAAGGAATTGCTGATTAAAGCAAAAATGGATGGTGCTAAATCTCAGCCTACACCTATGATTAGTCATCAACATCTGTCCAAACACATGGGGGAATCTATATTAAATGTCAAACAATATAGAAGTATTGTAGGAGCCCTACAATACTCCACTATAACAAGACCAGATATATCTTTCAGTGTTAACAAGGTTTCACAATTTATGCAGGAACCACACGAAGAACACTGGAAAGCAGTCAAAAGGATACTCAGATATCTCAATGGCACAACAAATTATGGAATTATGCTGAAAAAATGCAAACAACTGAGCATCACAGCATATGCAGACGCAGACTGGGCTACAGATGTCGATGACCGGAAATCAGTGACATGCTACTATATTTATTTGGGTAACAATCCTATCTCTTGGTGCTCAAAGAAACAGACTACTATCTCCAGATCTAGCACAGAGGCTGAATACCGAAGTATAGCTAGTGCTGCTGCAGAGATTATTTGGATTCAATCACTACTTTCAGAAATGAACATCAAATTAGAGGTGAAACCAACAATTTGGTGCGACAATCAAAGTACGGTCTACATGGCAGCTAATCCAATTATGCACTCAAGAACAAAGCATATAGAGATCGATTTATACTTCGTTCGTGAGTTGGTACAGAAAGGGAAATTACAAGTGAACCACTTACCATCAACTTACCAACGTGCTGACATACTTACAAAGGCCTTATCAGCGAAGAACTTTCATCGATTCAGACAGGATCTGAAGATTGAAGCTAACATCAAAGAGACCAGCATGGAATCCATCTCTCAGCTCAACTCCTCAGAGCTCACTGCATCAACACTTGAATCAAATCTCGAAGACAATTTGAAGCAGTGATAGATCTGACTTCAGATCTGGATAAAAGCCAACAACTTCAGATCTTTATCATAGTACAGAGATTCAAGTCAGAGTATATTGAGTGAGAAGAGCTTCTCTTTTATTTTTTGAAGGAAGAATCGGCTCCGCCATTTTTCTGTTCTGCTCGTAATAGCTAACCCTAACCCTAGCTTCTGGTTGAGGGGGGGAGTAAAATGAAGTCTCATTCGCAACTAGGCTTCCGCTTCACTTAACATAGTTGTAGTGTATTGGGCTGATATCATATTTGTATTAGTAATGGGCCTGGCCCATTTACTTATTACTCAGCTCTGTTCTTATTTAAAGAGCATCTATCTCTATTGTATCATTATTAGTTTTTACATCTGATAATAAAGAAACACTTCTCATTCTCTTTTACAATATTTCTGAATACATCAAATTACTCTCAAATTCTATCTCTCAGCCACCAAGATCGAACTCATCAATGCTTTCACAAAATTCTCTAACTCAACTACTGGGTCCAAATGCAAATTTGGGCTTGTTGAACCTGAATTCACTTATGACAAATGAGACCACATCTCAGAAGTTACATTTGCTAACGCATCAGCAAGTGCAGCAGAATAATCCAATGAATGGGAAGATGATGCCCGGGCCGAACAATATGGGTAAGTTGGGCATGGTTGGGCTTGGTAGCAATATTAATAATATTTTGGGCATGAGTGGTATTAGGCCCATGCAAAGCATGAGTGGTATCAAGCCTATGCTTCCCATGTCTCAAGATTAAGCTGCTGCGATCCAGAGGATGCAGATGCAGCAGATTAGGATGGGCACTGGGGTGTATGGAGATATACCGATTTCCATGCTTGGTCCTGGTCAGAATTTTTACCAGAAGCAGTGGCTCCTCAGCAAATGGCTCAGCAACAACTCAATTCACAACAAATGAGTCCCTAGCCGCATCGTTAGCAACAGCGATGAGTTCACCATTGCAATAACAGCAAACTCAAATGGGATCTCCATCTGTGGCAATGAGCCCACAATAGATAAGTGATGGCAACAATATGAATAAAAGTAATATTGGAGGAAATGTAGGAGTACTTGGACTGGGTAGCCCACAATCGAGCTTGTAGACTCATGGATCGGTAGGGAGCATCACGAGCTTACCCATGGACATGTAAGGCCCTAAATAAGTTCACTTATTTTGTCTAGTCTTGGGCATGATTAAAGTTGAAAGATCAGTGATTTACTGTTAGTGTTAATCATGGTTTAGATTGATTAATTTCAATGGAAATTAGCATCCTTCCCTTATCTTCAAATTTAATTCCTAAAAAGCCCTCCTTGAAAACAAGTTTTACGAAACACCACCGTCAAAGATTCCTTATGCGGTTTAACCTGCAAATATATGCAGCTAGAATTGCTAATATATGCGGTTATAGCTCCAAATTTTTGTAAAACGAAAATTTGCTGTTACGGCTGTAAATATATACAGTTCTGGGTGTAAATATATGTAGTTCTGGCTACAATTATTTGCAGTTCTAGTTGTATATATATCCAATTTAAACTGCATATTTTCGTTGTAAAAGTTGATATGGGTGTTTGGTGAAATGGAAGTGGATTTTGAAACTTTTGTTGGATGTTTCACAAAATGTCGCTTAATTTTATTGGGAAGAATAATTGCTTTACTGTACGTACATATAGTATAATGGATTAAATAGACAGATGTAAAAGGTTTTAGTGAAGTGGTTGTGTTTCTGCTTTTTTCAAAATTCCTAAAACAATTTTGTAAATTTGTATTTTATAATAACTACAACACACAATTAAAATTTAAATTAACAATTTGAAATTTAAACAATTCACAATTTTATACATATATACTATACATTCATATTGTAACCTTTACAACATACATGTTCAAATTTTAATTTTAAAACCCATTTTTAAATCCAAGAACTTTCATACTTCAAATTTAACTTTTAAATTCAAAATATTTTATAATATTCAAATACGCTTATTTTAATTAGCTCAAGTCCTAAAAACAATTTTAGGTACATTTGGGTTAACTTTGAAAAATTCCACAATCCATTAGGCCAAGTTTGAAGCCAAGAAGGAGAAAACACTAGTTGCTCCAACTTCAAGTTTTAGTCACTCCATCCTAGACACCCACCAGAAAGTAAAACTTCGTAGTTGGACTAAATGCTGACTAATTTATTTATACAAACCAGTTGAGCTATAGTACCATTGTTGTTCAGGTCCGTTTGGCAGCAAATGAAATGAGGTAAATTCAAAAAAAAGAATTCTTAAGTGGATCTTAATGGACCTATACAAATGACTAGTTAGCATTCGGATTCAGTCTGCATTTTAAGTTAATGTTTTGTTTTAATTTAAATGTGTTTATGTAATTATGTTATGTATACATAAATTTACACCTTTCACATTTCTGAAACTTATAGAATTACTAGTCATACCGAGTTGTTCATGCAGTTTAATGTGTTTTTGTTTCTTAGAGATAAGGTCTATATTACAAAATGTAATACACACACATAAAAAAATAATGTCACAACAATAAATACGAAGCATATGGGAAATATATGCATACGTGGGATTTACAGCTGTTGTATGCATATATAAAGGATGAATAATTAAGTGATTCATACATCAAATTCAATGGCAAGTCTAAGACTTAACATTCCAATTGTTTATTATCAACCAATTGGAATAATTAACCATGATTCAACTATAATCAAAAGTGATCCAGATCTAATGTTAACATTCCAATTTTAAAGTTAACATGTATACTCATTTTTGGAACACTTTTAATAAGTCAACATATATGTATATATCCCATTTTAAATTAATTTCGAATGTGTGTGTGTAAAATTAATAAAACGCAAAACATCTTTTACTTGATTTATGCATACATCAATTAATAAATCATGCTTTGACTAAATCTAATTTACATATAAGTCCATAATTTTGTACATGTTTTTCACCAAATAAAAGAATAAGTTACAACATATAATTATTTATTTTGCCAAAAATATTTTTTAAATAATACTAATATATATATATATAAATTCAAATACATATGCATAAATTTTAAACAAAAATATATTTGATATTTTAAATGATAAATATATGAGAAATAAATTTATGTAGTATTTCATATAAACTAGTTTTCACAATATTATTTTATCATAGGCCAAAAATTATTTTATTCACACTTAAATGATTTATAATTTAAAACATATTGATTTGTATATAATATTCATATTAATTATTTGTTAAATCTATAATTATGAGACAAATATATGAATGAAAAAAGCATCACATATAAGATTTTGGCCATGACATATATGAATCTATTAAAATACAAAATTACTTTTATGGTCTTGCCACTTGTCGTACCTTGATATGTGTATGTCTCCTAGGAATCTGATTTCACCTTCTTGATCTTGCAAGGGTCTAAGAACTATCACCATTCAAAGAGAGGAGGCTTTTAAATTTCTAGAATGGAGCAAGGGGGGCCGGCTATAGATGTCGATGTTAGGAATTAAAAACTCTTTTTTTTCATTTCATCCAATAAGAATGATGGAGTATTAGATGACATTTATAGAAGAGTTATTAGGAGAGTTATCTACCATTAATGACTATTAAAATCCAAAGCCAGAACCCTTTCACCTACCATAACTGTGGCCGGCCCATCCCCCATTTCGCTCTCCTTCATTTTCCATTTATCGGTGCATTTAAACCTATTTTAATATGTATTAACATCTTATATTAACACATATATGTATAACGCTTATACACACACCTAAATAACTATCACTACAAAAAAAGTATTTCATGGCGTTTTGCTACCAATAACAATGATTTGATTGATTTAGCGTTTAATAAACGTTACTGAAACAAACGCTAGAAAAATTAACTACATAAAATAGCATTCGTAAAATGCTACCAAAAATAAACCGCTATGAAATGGAACTACCTTTTATATCATTTAATGAATGCTCTGGTAGATAATTGCTATGGAAAGTTGTCACTGTTTCCTACTTAATAACCACTACATAAATTTTTTAGTAGCATTTCTAAAAGGCTATTATTACCTCTTATAGAATTTTCTAAATGTTATTGCTATTTTTTGTGTTATCTTGTTAATTTTCCACCTTTACTTCCTTCTTCATTGCATATACCATTTTAGATATACTAAATGGAATAAATTGAAACGATAATAGCAAAAACACAATTAAGAATGGAATAATTACCAGATACCAAACATAACTAATATTTCTCCATACATATATAGTGTATAAAAGTACATACAAGACAATATACCTGATAACATTTCTAATACAGTTAATAATTCTAAGAGTTTTACCATTAGTTCAAAACATTTAAGCAATAATGTCAAGGTAAAATATGATCCTCAAATGGTGCGAACAATTAGTTGTACCTCCACTCTTCATTCAAATGCAGTAGGACCTCTAAAATCTAAACAATCTTTAGTCTTGTGCTTTAGTATAAACCCTACCATAGAAATATGTCACGGTCAAGTATTATCAAATGAAAAAAATTCTTCTTTTGACGGTGAGAATAAAAATAGTTAACTCGAGATTCTTTAAACTTATGTTGAAAGGAAACATATAAATGATAATGAAAGTGATTTACAACATCCTTAGTTAAACTTTTATTAAATTTAGATAATTTATATAAAACTTAGTTAACTTAGTTAAACTTTTATAAAACTTGGTTAATTTTTGTATTAAACTTATTTAATTTTATAAAACTTAGTCAACTTAGTTAAATTAATTTTTGTTGATTTATTTAATTTTTGTAAAACATTGTTAAATTTTTAAAAACTTAGTTAACTATTATAAAACTCGGTTAATTTTTATAAAACTCGGTTAAATTTTTATAAAGCTCAGTTGACCTATTTATAACTTTATTTATGTTAACACAAACTTATAAATTATCTCAATTGTTAAAACTTAAAATGTCGTAACTTGTATTTTAATTAACTTAAACTTATAAATTATCTCAAACTTAAACTTTATTAACTTAGTTAATTTTTATAAATTATCTTTTTATAAACTTAATTAATTTATTATTATTATAAAATTAGTTAATTTTCATAAACTTAGTTAATTTATTATTATTACAAACTTAGTTAGTTTTTATAAACTTATTTAATTTTTATAAAACTTAGTTATAGTTAATTTTTATAAACTTAGTTATTATTATTATTATTTATAAAACTTAGTTAGCTTAGTTAATTTATTATTATTATTAACTTATTTTTTATCAAACTATAGTTGTCTATTATTATTATTATATAAACTTAGTTAACTTTTATCAAACTTAGTTTATTATTATTATTATTATTATTATAAACCTGTTAATTTTTAAACATACCTACTTAACTTCATTAAAATTTTAACATACTTTTATAAAACTTAGTTGATTAATTATTATTATTTGGTTAAATCTTAATGTTGCTCAAAATTTTCGTAAATGTTTAATAGGGCATGGCGACCGCCCGTAGGGAGATAAACACATCAGCCAAAGTAATCCGAGCTTTCTTGGGAATCGACCGACCCAAGGACCGATCGATTTATACACCCTGGTTCCTCTCACATAAGGACATAAAACCGACCGAAGTGACTCTAAGGAGAGAGAATAGTCAGACCGATAGAGAAAAGCATACCTACCAAAGTCCTACCATCCTGGAAAAGCACTAATACAGCCGCTTTGCCACCAACTGCTCCCATCCGATGTGGGAAGTAGCAACAAACTCTGAGTTACGCCGCCTAACATCCTGCAAAAGAAGCAACCAGAGTACGAAAAGGAAATTTGTCACCATATATGTTGTATCACTACCAACCCTCCAGCTGGCAACCATCCCACGGTCCGATCTATCGTACGAAACACGAATATCCTCAGGCAATCTCAACCGCAGATCAAAGGAGGCTTGCTTATATAAATACCCCAAGCATTTCACTAGGAAAGGAGGATTCAGAAAACTTAGAAGGATAACACTTCCCACCATACTCTTATCATCTTCAAGCATTCTACATCATCTCCATGTATCCATTGTAATATATATATATATAGTGAGAATAATATATACAGTGAATGTAGGCATTCATTTTGGCTGAACCACTCTAAAATCCATGTCTCTTTATTACTAGCATTCCATCATTAATTCACGATCATATATTGCAAAGCTAACAACATTATTAAAACCCAACTCTCTAAAGGTAGTTATGAGCATTGCTACCCCCATGGGTTATTATCCCAACTCCGCCGAGCTTATAAATGGGCAATACACAAGGCGCGAGATAGGTGGACGGCAGCCTAAGCGCATCATAGGCTTCTTTGAACATGACGTTGACCGAGCTTCCCCCATCAACGAAAGCCCAGTGGACGTTGGTGCCAGCCATCGACACGATTATAAGCAATGGGTCGTGGTGGGTGTACACCACTGCCCTTCGATCCCAAGTTGTGAAGGTGATTAGAGGATCTTCCTCTTCCGTTCTTGGAAACTTAACGGCCCGCCGTTCCAACGAATATACTTGGCCGGAGGTGGCGACTTCCCTCTGATAATGGGTGAGCGCCCTTCGACTGCTCCCTGTTATGTGTGGCCCTCTGCATATGGTAAGAATGTCGGTCATGGCCACAGCACCCCGAGCTGACTGTGGGGAAGGCTGGATCAGACGGTTTTCGTGGGCCATCCTTTGATCTACCTATTGTTTGATATATTCCATAAGCAATCCTTCCCTAATTAGCCTCTCGATTTATTCCTTTAGAACACAACAGTTGTTAGTAGAATGTCCATTGATCTGATGAAAAAGACAATATTGACTGTCACTACGCGGCGGTTCCTCGCCCAGCCATTATGTTGCCTTCGGAAGGGCGCTTGATTTCTGGTTGCGAGGAAGATGGTTTCCCTGTCTCTGTTCAGGGGAATATAGCTAGCATATCAATCCTGGCACCTCAGGCCATCATTATGGTTTCTCTTTGCATGATTTTGCCAATTCCATTCTCTTCGGTTATGGTTTCCTTTCTAGCGAAATTTGAGGGGGCGTCGTCCCTTAATATCGCTATCTGACAAATCTGTGTCTTTCATCCTCATGATTCCATTTGCGCACTGATAGAAATCAGCAAGAGACGAGGCCGATCTTTTCTGGAGTTCTTTCCACATCCGGGATTTGTATCGCACACCTGAGCATAGGGCGACTGTCAGACTGTTCTTGTCAGCCCCACGGGCTCGGGTTGAGTCTTGATTGAATCGATTAACATAGACCCAGAGACTTTCCAACGAGCCCTAGTTGATATTGCCAAGCTCGCTGGCCATCATGACATGAGTTCTTAATGCAAAAAATCTAGTTTTGAATTTGAAGCATAGTTGTGCACAAGACCGGATGCTACCGGGAGCTAAGTGTAAGAACAAATGAGATGCCGGCCCTACAAGTATGGACGAGAATAGAAAACACTTCGCATTACTGGTTAGTTGCCCGACTCTAGTGATTGTGCTAAAATCTTAAGGTGATCCGTCGGTTCCGTGCTCTCGTCATATTTGTTTATTTGCGGTAGCATGTACCGTCTTGAGAGGTGGGTTCCGAGGATTTCTACGGAGAATGGTTCTCCGTCCTCATCGTCGAACAGGTTGCCGCCACCAACGCCTTGGGCCTATATTCGATTGATCTGTTGGTGCAACCAGATCATTTCGTCCCTAAGGCTGGCTTCCACCTGTTGTAGGAACGACCTTGCATCGACGGGCGGAGGCTCCTGGTGGTATGCCGGCTGATCAGGGGAATACGGTACATGATAGCGACCTGGGGAAAGAGATCTTCTACGTAACGGAGGTGACTGTGACGGTCTGGCTTATTCGCCCCCAGGCATAAGATGAGGTACTTCCCTTTGCAGGTGGATGTATATAGAGGGGGCTCTGGGTCCTCTGGCCACGGTTTGAGCTTGATAGCTTAGGCGCTCAGGACGCGGCTCACGGATTTCACCATCCCGATGGCCATTCGGCTCTCCCCCAACTATGTTGTTATCTCTTGGCTCTGGGGCCACGTGGATGGCGGTTTTGGATGCCAACCGTATGCTCTGGGGGGTCGCCAATACGCAAGTGCTTCGGATGACTGGCGGTGTTGGGAAGTTGATGACCGCCTGAGTTGATGGCTATCCTGGGCCCGTGATGGAGTGAGTTTCTAGTGCAACCCTTAGGCCGTTTACTTCTTGGCTCAGGGTTCCCATTCAAGTAATGTGTTCGGATATGGTATGCGAGAATTTGCTACCGACTCCGGGGAAAGGGCGGGGAATACCAGCGGGTGTGTTACCGTAGGTGTCTCGATCGTGCGAGTTTTCGTTCGCGTTGACACCATTCGTCGCCATGTTAAGTGTGGAGTCTAGGCAAGGTTGAAGGGAGCTTGAGAATTTCGGAGGTGGCCCTCCTTCTAGCGCCAAAATGTTGACTAAAAATTCCGTCGGCGAGACAGAATGACTAATCAACCTCAGAAATTGTGAGTACGGAAACCACCACAGCAAAGAATCAAGTCAGTTATGTGATCCTGGACTGCCTATCTGCTTACAACTTGCTTGTCGGGTGACCGACCCTGATCGAATTGGAAGCCGTCGTGTCGTACAGCCGCCTGATAATGAAATTCCCAACACCAAACGGGATTGGCGATGTTAAGGGAGACCAACAAAAAGCGAGGCAGTGCTATGGGACTTCCCTCCATCAGGCAGAGAAGGATGCCCTAATGATTCAAGAGGAATTCACCACCGATGTCAATACGCCACTAGAACCAGAGAAAGCCACACCCTTAAGCGTAACCCCAGGGATGTGGGACCAAATCATCAACATGGGATCAATGGAAGGTCATTTTTCTTTGCTAAGACAATTTCAACCATGTAAGTTAGGGATACCTGGATAGGGATGAGTTCTTACATGCTCATTCACCCAGTCCGGTGACAACCCACATCTTGTTAAGGGACCGCACGAGCTACCGCTCCCCTCCCTGATAGAAGAACGTGCTCGACAAGGGTGGATTACCATGCATCCACTACGCCTAGGCACATCAGGGATGCCCAACAATCTGTAGGTCGTCTCGGTGCTACCCGACTCAATCCGGTAGTTAAACACGAGATATAACTCTTGCCTCCTAGGGTGCATCGACGAGCTAGATGGCAACCACAATGGTCCGATCCCCCTCGCCCATGATGCTCCTTGTCCTGACTGGACTATACACTGTTGTCGAGACTGGCGCATGACAGCTTAGCGCAACGTCATGGTAGTATCTCCGATATCCGACATCTGTAGTGTGCCCCTAAGCAAATAAGTCGGGCTTCATTTTATCTCTTGAGTGTCGGAAGAGGCGCCCGCAAGCAAATAAGCCGAGTACTTTCGTTCAAACCCCATGGGCCTCAACACCAACCTCTAGGAGTTGGAAAGGATGCCCGCAAGCAAATAAGATGGGTCCTTCCATGCACACCCCATGGGCCTCAACTCCAACCCTTGGGTGTCGGAAAGGGCGCCCGCAAGCAAATAAGTCGGGTCCTTCCGTGCAAACCCACGGGTCTTAACTCCAACCCTTGGGTGTCAGAAAGGTCGCTCGCAAGAAAATAAGTCGGGTCCTTCCGCGTAAGCCCCACGGGCCTCAACTCCAACCCCTGGGTGTCGGAAAGGGCGCCCCCACTTCTTCTACGGCCTACCTCCCGGTAGGTCTCGCTTGCAAATTAACAAGCTCATCGCGGACCCGCATCGTGCACGCCCCTGCCTGAAAATAAGGTTGTTCGAGTTATTGGAAAATGGAGGTGGATGAAAAATGAGAAGGTAAACAGGTCTTACTACAGCCAGTTCCTTGCACAAGCTATCAACAATAGCCTGTAATCTGTGACCTGACCATCCAGAGCGTGGCCGGTGGGAAATCCCTAAAGAATGAGCAACGACCACTTGGAAGGTTTGTAGGACTCTGTCCAAGCCCTCCCTGTCATATCCCTGACTGATCTGCATGGAAATCATCCCAACTTTCTCTTCATCCTATGAATTAGGCCCACGATACACGGAAACATCAACATTTTCTTCATAAGCTTCACCACGAGCCACCCCCATTTCATCCATTGTTGGCTCCTCTCCTCCTACGCTCCCCATCGGTCGCTCCTCTTCTACCACTGCGGTACTCACCTGTTTGCTACGTAGGGACTCCTCAGAATTGAACTCTTCATCAACATGAATCACAGAGCAAGAAGCGTCGGCCGCTACTTCGGGGGGTGGCAAAGGAGAGACCATCCCTACTTTTCTCTGGCATTTTGCCCAGGAAGATCTGGGGGTGGGGAGGGGGAGGGAGGGGGGTCGTTCGCATCATCCAGCTCCTTAAAATTGATCTGGCCCACTGAAACAAGGAAATGTAACAAGTTAGAAAATAAGAAACCAGCCGCAGTAAAGATAAACATAATTAACTATTGGGCGGAGCAACCCGGTTCTGGTTCCTAATCAAATGTGCACAAGGTTCAAAATCATCCCCTTCAGAGCCTGTAGATCCTCCTCTTCCTACGCCTAACGGTCCAGCATCACGACCCCTATTTTTAGTAGGATCATCACCAGTGGAAGACCAAATAACACTTCCTCCAAGGGCCGAGGGTGGAGGCTGGCCAGAATTGGCTAGAAGTTCCATCATATTTCCATGGATCATACTTCTACCATTCCGATGGCACATAAAACAGGACGTCCGTATCAACCATGGGTCAGTCCTCGGCATCCCTCGGGCCAGCGTAATCATCTGTACCAATTGCACCCCCGGTTGGCCCCATGCAAAAGTGTGGATTCGTGTAAGGAGATAAAATGAGGTGACTACCTACGGGCTTCTTTGAAACCATCTCCTTCTTCTTTCTCTTTCGGTTGGTTTCTGCCCCTTTCTCTATTTTTGTGGGGCCATGAATGGACTGACCCTTCAATAGTTGCCTAACTTTTTGGAGCATCTCGTCAGTCAATAAGTTATCCGAATCTTGGAGGGTATCATCGGCTCCCTAAAGGCCCAGCACTTGCCTCTCCACTAACATCGCCTCGGCCTGGCTTAGCATTTGGGACCCTGCAATGGGAAAATTATAAGAACGTCAAAAAATGAAAGAGAGAGAGGGATTAAAATCACAAAGATAGTCTCACCAAAAGGTCGAAATGACCAAAAATGCAACCCCTCATTCACAGCCCACGGGACAAAGAAATACTGAGATTACCTACCGGAGACACCTTTCTCTTAAACCCCGGTAAAGACCACTTCTCTCTTCTTCTTCATTTGAATGTGGTAGTAGGTCTCGGGACGATGACCGGGCTCTTTGTTAATATTAAAGAGGCGGGTGACAAGGCCCACGGAAGGTTTCACTAACTCTAAGTGATGGCATGCTACGCAAAGGCCCACAGGATAATGATAGCTGTTCGGAGTAAGTTGACTCGGTGTGAGGCTGAGCCCGTTCAAAAAGGGACATGATGGTTAGGTGTAGAGGCAAGGCACTTTGACTTTCAAGTAACTCAAGGAGAATGTGTAGTAGTTTGGTGGGACAGTGTCAGGTCATTCGTGGGATTTTGGAAATTGGATCAAGCCAGGGGTACAACTAAATAGGTTCATCTCTCTGACCACGCTGTCTGGTCAACCCACAAAGTTAGAAAGGATCATGGGAGCGAAGCTCGAAGCACTATTTGAAGCAGCCATCCTATGACAAGATCATAGCAAATATTAGAAAACAAGCACGATGGATACCTCCCCCTCAAGGACTAACCGGTTTCAAAGCATAGTCAAATGAGGAGGGCACCGTCAAAGAGAGAAGAAAACCGCTGGAAGAGACACCGCCAAGGGGCACCCCATAGTGGAGAAATGATCCATCGACGACCTGATGATAATGATAAACAACAATGGAGAGAGGGACATACCTATTAATGGAGAATTTCAGAAAGTGTCAAAAGGTTTACAACAATGGCAGAAAAAATGAGGAAACGGTAAAAGGAGAGAAAGAGGTAGTTGTGTCTATTTATAGACCTTCACTAGTCAAACCATGAACCTTCATCTCAAAAAGACAACCAAATCTGGACCTCACGTGACGTTAGGGTCGATTCAGATCCTTTGGCTCAGAAGTTACAAGAAAAAATGGACCGCCAAAGACACCTATAGAAAGACACGTGATAGCAGCATTAATTACACTATAGGCACCCAGCACATCATGTCATTTCGTATCTACAAGCCCGCCCCCTCCCGTGAGGGCAGGCCTTTGGGGAAAAATGTTGCTCAAAATTTTCGCAAAAGTTTAATAGGGCATGAAGCTGCCAACAGGGAGATAAACGCATTAGCCAAGCTAATCCGGGATACCTTCGGAACCGTCCGGCCCAAGGGTCGGCCGATTTATACGTCCGAAATCCTCTCGTATAAGGACATAAAACTGACCAAAGTGGCTCTAAGGAGAGATAACAGTCAGAACGGTAGAGAAAAGCATACCTACTAAAGTCCTACCACCTTGAAAAAGCGCTAATATAGCCACCCTACCACCAACTTCTCCCATTCGACGTGGAAAGTAGCAACAAACTCTGAGTTGTGCCGTTTGACATCCTGCAAAAGAAGCAACCAAAGTGCGTAAACGCGATTTTTCACCATATATGCATGTATCACTACCAACCCTCCAGTTGGCAACCATCCCACGGTCTGAACCATCCCATGGTCTGATCTGTTGTACGGACCGCGAATATCCTCAAACAATCTCAACCATATATTAAAGGAGGATTGCTCATATAAATACCCCAAGCATTTCTCCAGGCAAGGATGATTTAGAAAACTTAGAAGGACAACACTTCCCACCATACACTTATCATCTTCAAGCATTCTCCATTATCTCCATGTATCCATTGTAATAATATACATATACATACATATATATATAGTGAGAATTATATATACAGTGGACATGGCATTCATTTTGGCCGAACCACTCTAAAATTCATGTCTCTTTATTACTAGCATTCCACATTAATTTGCGATCATATATTGCAAAGCTAACAACATCATTAAAACCCAACTCTCTCACAATTTCTGAGGTTGATTAGTCATTTTGTCTCTTTTACGGAATTTTTAGTCATAGTTAGTATCTTCAAATAAATGATTAAACATAAGAGAAAACTCGATTTCTTATAGTAAAAATATGACACCCGTATTTCTCAAGCTAAATCAAAAGGGAATTAAATAAGGCACAAAGCTAAGAGAGCTGGCCTTACAATAAAAGTTAAGATGAAAAAAGGAGAGGTCAAAGTGATCCAACTAGTACTATGCAAAAAGTCAGTCTATGGCCGCGATACTTGATCCAACCAAAAGAACTACAACCAAAAAAGCAGGAAGTCGCAATAGAACAAAATACTACGCTCATAATACGAGCCACATAGACACTAGATCTGCGCCCATCTCCTGGTTTCAATATTACATTAAGATACTAAAACCAAGATTTGACATAGCTGTGAGAAACATACGATGAAGTACTATGCCTACAAGCCATAATAAATGACTGGCTGAACTGCGCTGCCAATATCCCCAGAACCCATACTTTGTTAACACCCTTAAGATGGGTCTGCACTGGGCATGCTGAGGACTACCTAAGTGGTACCACACAGAGTCAAAAGCATCCCAAAGGGCTGCAAACAGGACCACTCAAACAACACTCCACCATAGATACGCACCTACAGGAGGATAGCAAAGATATAGATCACCCTTGTCAATAACCCATGCAGCAAGTGTAACACCTCTTAAAATCAACAATAAATAAATAAGTTGAATAAATTAAATTAAATAAGATAGGGATAAAAATGAAAATTAAATAAAATTCAAAATCTAACCATGAAAGTTATGTTGTTGTGTTTGTGGCGAAATTCTGATTAATTTCCACATATAATATGTTGAAATGGAGCTCAAACGAAAAGGTTATACACGTTTGAAGGTTTCGGATTCAAATTAATTTAAATAGATTTCAAATTCCAATAATTAGATGATTCTTAAATTTGAAAATTGAAAATTAACAGTAATTAGACTTGGGGGTTAAGTAAATGTTAAATTTAACGTTAATGTTAAGAACTAATTAAGGAATTAAATAAAACAAAACAACAGAACAAAGAAAATCTTTCCAATATATATGTAACGGTCGACCGCTTCCTAAGACTGGTCGACCGATAGTATAGAGGCGTTCGACCAGTAGATGCATTTGCAGCTAGTGTTTTCAACTGTGTTAATATTTTAGATTTAATTATCTAAATCCAATGATTTTGGTGCTTTCTCAACACTATAAATAAGATCCTAGGCCCCTCACTTTTATTCACAAAATATTTTCATCTCTTCTAAAATTCGGAAAAACTCCATTGGGGTTTCAGGATAGAAATCCAAAATATCTATTTTGTTTTCTATTTATTTTCCTAACCTATTCTTCTCTAATTTTCTGAATCTAATCTATATATACAAATCCCTTATAGTATATATCAAAAAGAAGAGATCTGATAGAGATTGTCAAAGGCGTATTAAATCCAAAGGAGGCAAAGCTAAGGATATACTATGAGTGGAAATCTTAGCTTTCCTATTTTAGTAGTTAACTACTGTAATTTGGGTTTGAATATACCTTGGAGAGTTTTGGTTTGCAAAATCATCATATTATAAACCCCCAAAACTTCTTTAATGCGAAATGTCAATTATAAGTTGGAATCTCAACTGTTTACGACAAAACAATGGAAATGTGTAAATTTGCAGTTTTGATAATTTTAACTTCTATTCCACTCCTTATTCTTCTTCTTTGAATTTGATTAATGAGTTTTGATTTAGGAATAGTGTGTATGGTATGAATTTATTCGTGGTTTGCACCGCTTATTCGCATGAATTAAATAGAAATTCCTTTGTTTAATTTTATATGAAAAAGGAGTTGAATAGAGCGTAAAATTGGAATTGTAAGTTTCTATTATCAATATATTCCATTATTTTGATGTAACAAGTTGAGTTTAAATTTTAGTTGTATACAAGTCCGTTGATTGGAACTTTTGATATGAATATTGAAATTTTGGTATTGTTGGTAATATGAAATGAGACTTGTATAATTGTCAAAAGAGTTAACATTTAAACTCTAGTTTAGAGCATATATTCCGCACATTTAGAAATTACTTGGCGCATATATATATATATATATATATATATATATATATATATATGCATAATTAACATATTATAATGTATAATTGCATAGTTAGTTAGGTTAATAATTATCATCAAATCCCCTTTAGGAAGGTAATTACTGTTAAAAGAAAAATAAGAAAGCTTTCTTATAAGGCCTTGATTATAAAAACGGTGAGATGTGTAATAATATATGTAGAGTGTAATATAGATTATGACTAAGTTATAGAGATGCGAGGTCAATCCAAAGCATACAGAAGTCTGCCCAGCTAATCTGCTTACCAGCGTGTGACTTTAGAGCTGATTATGACTAAGTTATAGGGTTTAAAGATCCATATTTTGTTTGGGCCTTCATTTGAACTTTTAAAAATAAATTAAAATTAACATTTTGTATGTACCCTTAGGATATAAATAAGTATTATACAAGTAAATAAAGTTGAGTAAATTTTTATTTGATGTTTTATAAAGAAGATCTTTATAATAATGTTTATAAACATAAGTGAAAATTTATGAAGCAATTCGTAAATAATTTTAATATTGAATGAAAGACTATAAATGAAAATTTGAAAGTAATTTAGGAAGAGATTGGTGTAGTTAAGAAACTAATCGAATTAAGTACGTAAGTTGTAATAGATCATTTTATTCGCACGGTTTTGATTTAGGATTCGAGTACATAACTTCAGAGTGATTCACACTTGTCCGAAAAAGGATTTATCACTTGATTCTTGTCATCGAACAGTAGATTTGGATTCTTGATATGATAATGAGTTTCTCTATCATAGTATATGGATATGTAAGGAGAACGGAGGTTTCTAATTGAGGAACTTGATCGGAGTCCACACTAAGGAGATCGAGTGAGCAATACTAGTTCGAAAGTAAAGTCTATGTATTCGGGCAAGCGGTCAGATCAAATATTGCGTACGGATGATTTATGTACATCATACGATTTAAGTATATTAATATGCTTCGTAGTGTGGCTTAGGGAAGTTTAAGGGCAACTTTCAGTTTTGTTCTAAGGTGGCTTAGATATTCTTCTAAGCGATGACCAAAGGCTGGTGAGCGTAATGGTATGCTTAGAAAATTATCTATATCCTTGAACGATAGAAAAAGTTATGAACTTAAGAAAAATTCTAAATATTGTTTGTTAAGTCATTTAACATTTTAAATAATGATAAGTGTTCGTTTATTCCTTATGGAATTAGATCATATTGATGGTGTGATATTATAGCCTACGGTTTATAAAGTTGTTGTTTGTTAGTACTTAAATCCTGGTGCTTTTGAAAAAGTGATTTCGAAAGAATTTGTGAAAGAAATAATAATATAATTATTTTGAAAATTTTGGTGAAGTTGGTGAAGTATTATTATTTCAGGATATTTGAAAAGAGTTTTTGTGAAGTGGTTTTTCAAATATATTTTTCTGACTAAAGTTGGGCGATTAAGAGTTTTTCAATTTGGAAGACTCACCAGGTATATTTGTTACCCTAGTTGTTGTTTTAGGAGGAACCGGAATACCACTGGATGGTCCATGTTTTTTGATTCTAGAGTTATACGATACTTCGGTTGAAGGAGACCCTCCTTGTCATAATTGATTTTGGTTTTGATATATTTTCGTTTGGAGGAATTTAAAAATATGTTCTGGATATAAAACTCGGGCATTTAGTTCTAAATTAATCTTTTGAAAAGATTAGATGCTTAGTATTTAACTATAGAGTATTCTCTGTACTTTTGTTGCATATGGTTGTTATATTATTTATATTGCTATTGCTTATGATAGAAATAGCATAGGTACTACTTTTGTCAGAATGGTTCTCTTTCGAATTATATAAGTACAAGATAGGTATAGGGAAGCAAGAGATTACTATTTGATTTTTTGCCCACCTACATTTGCATCAAGATAATAAGATGCTTGCAAAAATAAAAATCAAACGCAAAAGGGGTATGTAGTTGATATAGAAAATTGGTGATTGATTGATGATTTTATGCCCCAGATATAGGAGGTCACTTGGCTTGTGAGTTGTAGTTTTCCTGGATTAATCGCGTAAAGGAGGCGCTGCCGAAAATTTTGCAATATTTGAAATTTAACTAATAACTTAGTAACTCATTTTAATTTGTAGTCTTTTATAAACATTAAGGGTTTGGACACATTTTCCTCCTTTGGGAATTTTGGGGACGAAATTCATTCAAGGAGGAGAATATAACTTCTCGGAATTTCATCGTTTGGATTTTGAATATTTAATTAATTTTAGATATTGAAATAATTGATTTTTGAAGCTTAATAACTTGAGTTCAAATATAGTGATTATTTAAAAATTTGAATTGTGAATTAAATATTAATTATATGGATCTAATAGCCTTATTTAACTCCTTTAAATTAATAAATAATAATGGTGAGCACATTTTGTAAATTTATTTACAATAATAAATGGTTCAAATAAATAACATGAAAAATTAAATTGTAAATAAATGACTTCATTTTTATTATAGTATTTTTAATTGAATTTATGTGATTTTTCCATAATTTTAATTAGAAAATGTTTAAATTATCGTATGACGGTTTTACGGTAAACGACATTAGTTTTGAAATTTCGCATAATATAATATTTGTGTATTTTGCTGCTGATTTATGACCGTGACACATTTTGGTGCACGATCGTATTTTTATTTCTACCATTCGCAGTTCGTATGCGAACGTGATATTGGGTAGCGGGGTACCGCAAAACTCTCTTTTCAAAACTTTTTAAAATCAAATCAAAAATTCAAAAATTTTAACTTGACTTGATAGTGAGTTGATAGGTAGGTGGCTTGAAAATTTTGTTTTGCTTGAGAATTAAGTTTAACTTGTAATTTAAGTAAGAAAATTGACTTTGTAGATAAATTAAGCAACTTCAAAAGTTCCTTTCCCTCTTTACTTTTTGACAATCCTATTGCCCTCTTTCTCTTCTCTGTTTATTTATCTAGTAAACTACAAAATTGCTCATAACTTCAAAAATCAAATCAGAGGGATATCGGCCACCATAATTAATGAAATTTGATTCTTTGGCTTCGTTTAGGTGTGTACTTTGATCCATTCGAGTTTTGTTGAGTGCGTTAATGATTTGGGTCATGGCCGTATGTAGGCAGTAGACTAGGGTTTGTGATTTCGTGAGTTATAGGGGACGATTGTTGAAACGGAGTTTGGAGATGGGTTTGTTGTGGAAAAAGGCAGCTTGTGGCCGATTTTGGTGGAGCTTGATCCACCCCAGAGAAAAGCTAAAGTTTCACGTCATGGGTTTGAACCCTACATGTCGCATTTGATGGGCCAAACTTGAAGAGGGTGGTATAGTTATGACGCTCGCGGGGAGAGAAGTTCGTCGGAGTTGGTTAGAGGTGATTTCGTGAAGGAACAAGCAAGAGAGGGAAAGGTGAAGGGATGACCATGGGTGCATGTCTGCATTTGTTGTGCATGATTTGATTTTAGAGGGAGATTGAATTTTGATTTGGGAAGAAGATAATTTTGGGGTAATTATATTAATGTAGTAATAAGTGTAAATAACTAAATTATTTAATTCTCAAATCTTATAAATTCAATAACTATTATATACGAGGTCGGATTTAGACGCGATCTTTTGCATTGGGCTCGTATCGACGTTGTCTGCACGGTGAAACTGATTTCTTTGTATTTGGAGCCAGTGGAATTTTGGGCTAAAATCAAACGTTCGATTTTAGATCAAACTGTTAGTTCCTGAGATGATGGTTTTGATGACAACAACCTTAGGACTTGTTATAAAATATAAATACTAATATTCTTGTCTAGATATATATGTATATGCAGGTACTGAAGAATGAATACTGTACAGTATAAAGATTCAAGACTGAGTATAGAGATTCAAGACTGACGAATTCAAGATCGAAGAAATCAAGACTGAAGACTCATGAGTATCAAGAGTTCAAGATTTCAAGAGTTCAAGATATCAAAATAAGTAATAGTGTCTAGACTTATGTTAAAACTTCATAATAGCACTAAAATCTTTATTCGGATTTTAATTGTGAAATGGACTCCACCTTCTCGCTTTAATAGTGGGATGGAACCCACGATCTCTTTAGTGGGATGGAACCCACGACCTTCTCTAGTGGAATGGAATCCACGAAAAATTTTCAAAATGATTTATTTTAAATATTTTTCCAAAATCCTTTTAAAAGTCATCTCTCTCAGTTTCAATATTTTAGCCTTAAACTATTTTTATAATCTTTTATATTTTGATTTCAGAATCATCTCTTGTTTTTAAACTATCTTCTGGTTTTCATATTATAAGCTTTAAATCTCAAAAATATATTCTATACTTAGTTTTTAATATTACTTTTATACTATAGATTATATATTTTTTAAGATTACTTTTAAATCTTTTAAAAGTTTAAACTATATTCAAAATGGTTTATAGACTTCAAAATTATTTTGACAAGTTTTAGGAAGAAAATCTCTTTTAAAAACAAAAATCAATTTTCAAAATTAACTAGGGCATGTCGACATACCCCATCCCCCCATGTCGACATGGTAGCCGTAGAAATTCAAATTTCAATTTTTAAATGAAGTGTCTATTCGTCATAACCTTTCACGAATGGACATGACTGTTGTTCTTCTATTATAACCAGTTGTTTTCAACGAATTTTAAGTTAGTTTTTCTTCATTTCTTCACTCCTTCTCAACTCAAGTATTCTCTTATATTTTAACAAAACCCTGCCGAAATCCTAAGTGAATCAAACTTGATCATCTCTAGTTTGATTCTCTGTCACTCTCTCTCAAAGATCTCAGTGTTATTGTGACGACCCAACTTTCTACCACCAGAAAGTCGCATCGTCTTTAAGAAAGAAAGGGGTGAGAAATAGAAAAGATAGAGAAGAAAGAAGAAACAACATCAAAATCTCAACAGCGGAACAAATGAAATATAATATATCACATAGATATTACATAATATACAACATCAATCAGAGTTACACAGATAATACAACACATACTAGACAGTTATAAACACCTGTCTAGTTAATACAACTCGATACAACTGAAATACAACACAGAGATACCAACACAGCGGAACACTATATATATCTACAACGCTGAAGCCTCCTGCTCCATTACTCCTCCATAAATCATCAAAGCTAACCTGAATCTCTTGGCTACTCGTAAAAATTTGAGTACCCGAGAGTTTAAGAAAAACAGAAGATAAACTCCGGGTCAGACATGGGTCTGGTATGAGTAACAGGTTAAAATTGCTTAACTTTGAAAAGCCTTTGAAAACAAAAGGTATCACGTAAGACTTCCCACACATAAACATGGAAAAGTTTTTACCTTACGCTAACCAAAACTTTAATAGGAAATTCAGTGATATTATAAAAGTGATTAGGGTTTTCAAGTAAATAGAAAATAGCCGAAATTGTTACATTCATTAAATTCCAGCATACTAGGTTTACAATCAAATCTGATGGCACTTATTGGTTTTGGATTCCATACAATGGCAAGGCTATTGGGGTACCGCCCGTCACAGTACCTAGCCTAGATCAGCGTACCGAGGACCCACCCTAAGTCCCCTGCAACACAAAGCCGGAACCATCCCTTACTGGACAGTCCCAAACAAGACAACCCCGGCAGTTGGAGCTCAAAACTGCCCACACAACCGAAATAAAAAGGGACATCTAGACAGGGGTATATCTCGCTCTCAAGTGGGTTCGACCCACGAAGCCTTGCTGCACCTCCCCTGTTTTAGCCATTCTCGGTTGATGAGGCTTGAGGTCACGATTACCTTAACAGAACTCATCACTTAGAATGCTCGTCGTCCACCTGACGATGTTCTGAAAGCATTCAATCCATACAAGTTCGTTCCGGGTTCGAACGAAACCGAAGGCATTATCTCGTTATACTCATTTTGGAATCACCCTCAGAGTTAACGACAATAACCCTTGCACTCTGAATCTTCATCTTCACTTGAGATTCACGACCTATCGTTAATTTGGATCGATGTGGTTTTCGGATATCCAAATCTGGAAACCCGATCCCAGTCTCATCGAAATCCAAACCGTATCTTTTAAGGCCAAGTTGTTTTAAAGTTAAAACAATTCATTTCATTATCTATATACACACAGATAGATAATTCATAATATCACAGATAGATAATCTACAATACCACAGATAGATAATCCATATCACACAGCATTACTTATCTCATATCTGAGATTTCAAACTATTCAAGGAAATCAATATCATCCATCAATACATAAGCAATGATTCATAAACACATCGTTTATAATTAATTTAAAATGAATTAAATTAATTACTTATCTCTAATTAATTTAAAATGAATTAAATTAATTACTTCATTCTATAAATCCTGCTTACTTAACCATTAATTAATTACAAATCAATTAATTAATCATTCTCTAGATTTCCATCTTAATTAATCATCCTGGATTAATTATCCTTTAATTACATTCAAGTAATTGTCCTTTAATTAATTTCACAAATTAATTATCCATACCCAAATACAGTAATTAACCTTTAATTACTCGATTTATTAATTAACTATAATTAATTACATTTATCCTTAATTAATTACATTAATTAATTACTCAAAATTACTTATCATTGATTAATTTATCTTAATGAATCAATCCTTAATTACATCATTAATTATATAAATTAATGATCCCTAAATACATTTTTAATTAATTATTCCATATAAATTAATTACATTAAGTAATAAATCTAAATTAAACCACAATTATTAATCAATCTTGATTAATCTCATTCAGTAATTAACTACCCTTAATTACTTCACTTAATAAATTAATTACTCCTTAATTAATTATCTCAATTAATCCCTTGATTAATTTCACAAAGTAATTTAATCCAAATTACTTTCATTATTAAATCATCTTCAATTAATTACATACAGTAATTACCATTAATTACTTCATTAAGTAATTACACTTCATTAATTACATTTAAGTAATTATACCTATCAAATCATTCAATGATTAATTTAAATTAATTAAACTAAATTAATTAACTTAAACAAATCAAATTAAACTCAATTAATTACAATGTGTAATTAATTTCTTAATTACTTTTATTAAGTAATTATACTTAATCAATTTTACAAATGATTATCTCTAAATTAATTAACCTAATTAATTATTAAAATTAATCACATTAATTGATTGTTAAATAATCTAAAGTTAATGAACTTCATTAACTATTACCAACTCTTTTAATTACTTTTCTTAAGTAATTAACTTAGATTAACCATTATTAATTTCAAATTGATTAATCTTTAATTATCAATTAATTAATCTCTAATTATTAAATTAATTAAGTGTTTAACTGTAACTCAATTAACCTTTAATTACTTGATTAATTAATTCTTAATCATTAATTAACATCTAATCTTACCTAATTAATGATCTTTAATTACAAATTAATTATTCCTAATTAATTAGTCTTAACTTTAATTAATTAATTTAAACTCTTAATTACTTAATTAATCATTCATATCATTAATTAAATAAATTAATTAATTATCCATTTTTAATTATCTTAACAATTTAATGAATCCAAATCATTAAATCCTAATTTACTTTAAGATAAACATTATTCTTACTTATAGTTGAATTATCTTTAACAAAACATTTTAAAAACAATTTACCTTTAAACTACCCTTTTAAATTTCATTTTAAATTTAAGATTTAAAATAATTACTTATTTAACTTTTAACAAAATTTAAATCAAATTTACAAAACCTTTTTCTTCATATTCAAATGTTAAAGAAACACTTATCATTTATCAAAGAATTTTATAAGAGTTTTAAACCAATTCATTTAAATTCAAATCATTTTAAAATATATTTTAACATTCAAAGTTGTTTTAATCATTTTAAATTTTATAAAACTTATTTATCTCCATCCTAAGATTATAACTAAATTTGATTCCAGGTTTAAACTTAAATTTAAACTCTGTTTAAAATTTTGCTTCACAGTTTTTAAATTCATTTAAAACTTTAAAAACATTTACAGGTTTGAAAGCCTGTAACCAAACATTTACCCGAGCCTACCCAAACCGCTTCGAGCCAAAACCCACTCGACTTCGAGCATCTCACGAAATAGCTCGAGTATTACTCGAGACAACCTTCCTTGCCAACCCAGATTTCACAAAAACGAGGAAGTGCATCGTGCACGTGCACGGTGGCGCTGTCCCCCTCTGATCATCGATGATGATCTTCACATACCCAAAAACATCTCTGCACACAAAATCGATCACACCGAATATCCCTCCCAAGCTCGAAAATTGAATTCGAGTATAAACCCCAAAACCTGGAACAAGAATACAGGAACGCCTAAAACCTGGAACATCGCCTCGCTTGCAAAATTCCGACCACCAGATTTCATACCACTCCGGCCACGACTTCGTCTTCGTCCAAGCTACCATCACCAGAAGCCCCGAAACACTCGATCCTCTACACGAACCATGGTAATCGATTAATCAAACACAGCTAAAACTAGGGTTCTAAACGAAAATCCCATGCCGCAATTTCCTTGGTGAATTTCATCACCATCAACCATTTCCCCACCAATCTCCAGTCATTCCTCCACCTTCACGAGGAATTCCGACCCTCATATCCAAGTAGATCACCAGAGAATCACAAATTCACATATTATGTTCAACCCAGAACTATACCTTTAACACTTAACTAAAAATAGTGATTTTGGTTTTAAAAATCAAGTTTTTGTTTTAGCTTTTGATTCATATGCCTGCATCCATGATTTATAAAAATTGAGTTTTAACTTATTTAAGTTTTCCCACTGTTGTTTTGTATTCCAGACCCAATACAAATTGTTTTTCTTTTAAATAAAATTTTTAAACTTAAATCTATGTTATAACAGACATTTCATGTTCACAACTTAAGTCTTATCAAGCTTTGATTAAGAGCATATGAATTTTGATGAGGATTTTAAACCTGGAACTAAAGTCAGATAGAAATACAAAGATGCTCATCACTATATTCACACATAACACAGAGCTATACAAAGAAATATACTCAACACAAACTGAATTCCAGAGAAAACTTGCAACAGAACAAATATATACTTAAACTATTCAATTGTGATGTTACTCACCAGTTTCTAGAATGAAGCCAGAGTTTCCATTTTGAAAAGCTTTTGATACTTTGAACTCTTAAGAACTGGAAAATGCTTTGCTTTTAAAACTTCAAAACTTTGAGTTGCTAATGCTTTTGTTTAAATGAATGATGCTTCAGTAGTTAATGTATTTACTTGAAAGGCTGAGTTTCTTTTTTCTTTCTTTTTGTAAACGAGAATGGAATGGGAAGATTGATAAAGAAAGAGTTTACAGGCTATTACTTTCCTTTTGGTACAAACATGTTCAGAGATTTTTATTTTTACTTGGGGGCTGATAGGAGATATCAGTGTACTAAGATGTTTTAACATTAAATGCCTTGTGTCCTTATGTCTACACATACATATCTCATACTTTATTTCGTATGTATTTATCTTTGTATATATTTTCTTGCCTACAACAATGAAGATATCTTTGAAAGTCTATATGGATCGATAATATAGTTAAACTACGACTAGCAAGTGTGGAATTATAAATAATAGTAAATGGCAGTAATAAAAATGACACCAGGGATTTTTATACTGGTTCGAACTTCTCGTTCTACGTCCAGTCCCAGACTACTTCTGGAATTTCTCGAATAACCCTCACTTAACCCGGAGGAACAGGTATTACACCGCCTGAGCAACCGAACAGGACTTTCCGCCTAAGCAACCGAATAGGACTTCAAATACAATTTGGTAAATTGTTTCTCGACTTTGTGTGTTCTTTGAATAACACGAATATAGTCAATGTAGTACACCCTTCCTATAATCTTCTTGATATGATGATTTGAATGTGCAAAGATAGAAAGTATAGATTGAAAATCACTTGATATTATAACAATATAAGATCAGAATAGATAGAAAGAATTAGTTGTTGAAATAGTGAATTTTCATCTCTATTTATAGTGTTGAATAGTTTTAATTCAATAGTTGCAACTCTTTGAAGAAGTGCAACTCTTGGTGAAGAAGACAACTCTTCAGATTTTGCTATTTTATGAAGAGATGCTTCAGTTCGTCAAGTTCAGATGTCTGAGATAAAAGTGACAGATGTCTGAATAATTTTGAATTTCGAAAAAATAAAAGGAAAACAAAAACAGTTAATTTAGACGTCTGTCTTTTAATTCAGACGTCTGTCTAGGGTGACAGACGTATGTTATTAAATGACAGACGTCTATTTCATATAGAAATAGAGGCATTAACAACATAGTGTTCAGACGTCTGTTATCTTAATTTAGACGTCTGATATTGATGTCAGACGTCTGAATTAATATACAGACGTCTATTTCTATACTGTTCTGTTCCTTTGTCCATTTTAGTATTTTTGAACTTGAGAAAATATATAATTTTGAAAATACCTTTTTATATTTATTTTAAAGCATGATTTTCAAAAGTATATTTGTGTGTGTGTGTGTTTCATCACCATATCAGAGATTGTACATATATATCTAAATAGATTTTTTAAGAACTTTAATCTTGTTGATGATAATAGCTTCTTTTGACGATTCCTGCAAGAATATTTGACATAATAGTATATAGATTGAAATATATAGTTGTCGCATTAAAATCGAAGAAGGCAGGTTTCAACAATCTTTTCTTTTACTTTGTTTTATTCTTGCTTACAAATTACTTACAGCCTTGCATCTACATTTGTTTCCAGAACTTCCCAAGTATTCATTTTTTTCTTCTTATGTGTACATAGTTATTTTCCTGAGCAAACAAGAACATATGTTTTCCTTCAAACTTAAATATTTATTATCTTTTTTTTCCCTATATATATATATTTTTATTGTTTATATTTATGAATTACATTTTAGAGAAAATAAAACAAAACTATGTATATATATATACAATTAAAAACTTATACATATATATAACAACATATTTAATTTGAAAATAACACTACTATTTTAAAATCTATATATATCTATATATATAACAATACATTACTAAATGTTATTTGAAAATAATGATTTGTCAAAGTTTAAATAATTTATAAAAGAGACTATAACTTCCTATTTTTATTGAATGAATTAATATCTCATATTTATTAAACCATATTTTAAAACAAACCTTTTATTTAATTTTAAACTTAGGCTAAGATATAATTAAATCAATTAACCATTTATATTAAACATTTTAATACCATATATTTTATATTAAATCATAATTTCCAAATTACCAAAATACATTAGAATTCGAAAACAAGGTTTTATTTATTTATTAGATTCAAACCAAAGATTTCTATTTACAATATATACAAATGGCAGTAACTATGCATATTGAGCATGTAGGATGAAAATCTATTTACAATCCATAGGATTAGACACTTGGAATATCACACAAACTGAATACATTGAACCCACAACAAATTTTGCACAGTGGACCGCTGAGCAAAAGACCGTTGCACAATACAATTCCAAAGCCATGAATATTCTATTCTATTCACTTGATAGGAATGAGTTTAATAAAGTGTCTGTCTGTAAGTCTGCATATGAATCTGGAAAACTTTGCAAGTTACTCATGAAGGAACAAGCAAAGTTAAACAAACCAAAATATCCATCTTGACCAATCAGTTTCAATTATTCAAAATGGATCCAAATGAGTCCATTTTAGACATGTACAGTAGGTTTCAAGGCATTGTGCACTCACTAATTGCATTAGGAAAGAACTTTTCCAAAGAAGATCAAGTTAGAAAAATTCTGAATTCACTCACTCCGGAATGGGATCAGAAGACACTAGCAATTGAAGAGGCTAATGATATCAATACGTTGAAAATTGAAGAATTGATTGGGAATTTGATGTCGTTTGAAGTACAAATGCAAGGGAGAAGAGAAAGCAAGGCCTTAGAAAAGAAGTCAATAGCGTTCAATGCAATAACAAATGGTTCAGCCTCAAACAGCGACGACGATGAAGAAATAGCCTTGATGACAAGAAATTTTAGAAAGTTTCTAAAATAAAGAAATATGAACAACTACAAGAGAAATAATCACAAGAATCTTGGAAATAATAATGAGACTCTCAACAACATCAGATGCTACAATTGTTATGAGCCAAGCCACTTAAAAAGAGATTATCCGCATCCGGATAAGCAAAAATTTCCTCCAAGTAATGATTCGTTAAAGAAAAGGAAGAGGGCGTATACTGCTACACTAGACGATCCAGACTCATCCTCCAGTGATGAAGATCAAAAGATGGAAAATTCAAATATGTGCTTTACAGCTATTCATGAATCTGACTATCTCGGGAATATGGATCTAAAAATAGGTATGCATTTAAATTATATTAGTTGAAATTGTTTGCTTGAATTTTTGAATGTTTGAAGGTTTGATTGTTTGAAATTGCTTGCTGTTTGAATTTAAGATTTTGATTTTCAAAATAATATTATTTTAATAATATTTTTAATATTAAAATATTAATATTAAATTGTTATTATATTTATATTATTTCAGATAAAATATAAATTAGATTATAGGATATATATATAGATAATAAACAAAATAGAAAAAAAAATTAGTCACATGTATTATAGGACACATGTCGACATGGCCCTACCCCTATGTCGATATCCCTACCAGAATTTTGAAATTCAAATTTGAATTCAAAACTTTGAATTTCCCTCCACCTTTTCACCAACTCCAAAGCTCTGAAAAGGTGTCTCTTGACCAGAGAACATGACTATTGAATATCTATTTATCTCCTTAACTTTATCCTATCTTTTCACTTTCATTTCAAAATTCAAACTCTCTTTCAAACTCTCAAGCTCTCTACTCTCTTCAAAAATGGCTTCCTCAAGCACTCCTTTCACCATTAGGTTGTCCAAAGCCATCAAAGAATTCCTCTACAATGACCTGGAAGCTATCAAAGCTTACATAAGCTATGTAAACTTTGGAAAAGTCCATACGGGAAAATTTGCTATCTTTAGTGATTTTCCTTCATATGAACTCAATGTTCTTTTCGAAGAGAATAAAATTCTCAGTTTAATTAATGATTCGCAAAATGATTTTGTTTGTTATCCAAATCTTGTTAAAATGTTTTATGCAAATTTGAATCATGGTTTTTATGATGGTAATGAAAGGGAAGTTTGGAGTAGTGTTAAAGGAACACAAATTGTTTTAAATGGTGGGATTTTGGAAAATATTTTGGGTTGTAAGTATATGGGAATGAATCTTTCGAATTTTCAAATTGATGAACATGATTGTGAGACATTTCATCACATTTTTGAAGGAGATGATAACTTTGAATTTATAAATCGAATTTTCCTTCCAAAGGCTAGAATTGTAAACATTCTTTTGCAACATACCATAACTCCAAGATCGGGAAATTTCAATCACCCGACCTTAAAAGTTTGTAAGGCACTTTTTTCTATTTATGGGCACTATGACATTAATTGGGCGCAAGTAATTTTGGAAGAACTTCGTCCCAAAAATTTTACTTTAGGAGAAAACGCTTTGTATCATGGAATTTATCTTACTCGGATTTTTAACTATTTTGGAGTTGATTATAAGAGAGAGGAGTTTGTTTCTCGAAAAGTGTTTAACCATGCAAATATCTCTCTTATGAAAATCCCACTTGTGTTTCAACCATATGAAACACTTACCGAAAAAGATGAAAGGTTGGCTCATGAAGAGATGGAAGAAGAAGAGGAGGAGGAGGAAGAAGGGGAGGAGATGGAGATTGAAGAAGAAGGAGAGGAGGAGGAAGAAACATCATTGGAAAGTATTGAATACCCTATCATTCCTAACAATCCATCCAACAAGTCACTTCTCAAAAACCAAAAGATAATAGTGAAAAACCAACGGATTCTCGAAGGTCCGTTAGTAAAACGTTGGACAAAATTTCCACCAAAATGAACAAGTTCTTTGGGAAAGTGAGTTGCAAACTTGGATTATCATCATCTTCATCATCCTCTATCGAATTTTAGTTTTCATTTCATGTCGTATTAGTTTGTATCTTTCGATTGGTTAATGTTATGTATTGTTTATGTAATGTTAACTAAAATTTATCAATGAAAATCGTTTATTTCTGTTCATTAGCTCTAAAATATCTTTGGAATGCTTGCTTTTATATTATATAAGTTTATATATATAGACTTTACATAATATAAAGAAACAAAGAAAATTGCCAAAATCAACAGGGGCATGTCGACATCCCCCTACCCCCCATGTCGACATGTAAGGGCCAGAAAGTGGTTTTTGTTTTGAAATTGAAATTGACATAACTACCTTGTATCTGTTCATTTCAAACGACTTTATAACCTTATAAATACCTGTTTCTTCCAGAAAAATGCATACTTTCAAACTCTCCTTATTTTCTATTGAATTTCTTCATATTTTATTAAATAATGGCCTCTCCTATTCATAATCTAAGTGAGAATCTTGAAGAAACTCTCAAATCTTTAAAGAACATAATTACTTTTATCCTTCGCAACTAACGTCACTTAAAATTAAACGAAATGAAGATGATGGAGGAATAAGAAAGGCACTTCGATGCCATTCGATGGATAATCTCTGCCCTCAACAAAGAAGAATTTGAAGCGAATCCAGAAGGAACTCTGAACAAGGATAATGAAGAATGGGATGATACAAAGGCAGATCCTATCTTCGGTGAAGAAGGATGGGTTCAAGTTCCAAGAAATGTTTGATTTGACATATGTAGTTTGATTTACTTTGATCTGGTTTGAATTGTTTGGTTTGATTTGATTTGTTTTAGATTAGTATGGTTTGGATTGATTTGAATATGGTGTGTAATATATGATTGAACATGGTGTAGTTTGATAAGGACATGATGTATATATTGATTGATTATGTTTAAAATTTTCTTATCTCTCACATTTACCTTACTATATTTTACTCATATTATTATCTGTCTCATTTACATTCTACTATACTGTGTTATTATCATATACGGTGCTATAGTATAAGATTTAGGGGGAGTTATGTAGTTTAGAATTAGTTTTTGTTGATGACAAAGGGGGAGGATTATAAAATAGGTTAGATAGGCTTAGATTAAGAGGGGGGGTTTTAGAGTAAGGGGGAGTTAGAGTAGAATCAGAGTTTTGTGGAGCAGATTTTGTAAACAAAGGTTGTCATCATTAAAAAGGGGGAGATTGTTAGTTCCTGAGATGATGGTTTTGATGACAACAACCTTAGGAATTGTTATAAAATATAAATACTAATATTCTTGTCTAGATATATATGTATATGCAGGATATATATGCAGGTACTGAAGAATGAAGACTGTAAAGTATAAAGATCCAAGATTGAGTATAGAGATTCAAGACTGACGAATTCAAGATTGAAGAAATCAAGACTGAAGACTCATGAGTATCAAGAGTTCAAGATATCAAGATAAGTAATAGTGTCTAGACTTATGTTAAAACTTCATAATAGCACTAAAATCTTTATTCATATTTTAATTATGGAATGGAATCCACCTTCTCGCTTTAATAGTGGGATGGAACCCACGATCTCTTTAGTGGGATGGAAGCCACGACCTTCTCTAGTGGAATGGAATCCACGAAATTTTCAAAATGATTTATTTTAAATATTTTTCCAAAAACCTGTTAAAAGTCATCTCTCTCAGTTTAAATATTTTAGCCTTAAACTATTTTTATTATCTTTTATATTTTGATTTCAGAATCATCTCTTGTTTTTAAACTATCTCCTGGTTTTAATATTATAAGCTTTAAATCTCAAAAATATATTCTATACTTAGTTTTTAATATTACTTTTATATTATAGATTATATATTTTTTAAGATTACTATTTAAATCTCTTTTATAAGTTTAAACTATATCCAAAATGGTTTATAAACTTCAGAAATTGTTTTGACAAGTTTTAGAAAGAAAATCTCTTTTAAAAACAAAAATCAATTTTCAAAATTAACTAGGGCGTGTCGACATACCCCATCCCCCCATGTCGACATGGTAGCCATAGAAATTCAAATTTTCAAATGAAGTGTCTATTCGTCATAACCTTTCACGAATGGACATGACTGTTGTTCTTCTATTAATACCAGTTGTTTTCAACGAATTTTAAGTTAGTTTTTCTTCATTTCTTCACTCCTTCTCCACCCACATATTCTCTTATATTTTAACAAAACTCTGCCGAAATCCTAAGTGAATAAAACTTGATCATCTCTAGTTTGATTCTATGTCACTCTCTCTTAAAGATCTCAGTGCTATTCAGGGTTATAGGATTATTTGTAATCAAAGATCGAAAGATCGAACTGTATTAAGTCTCTCTCTATCAAAGTGTGATTGGAAACGGTGTGATTATGGCCCGTAAATCAATTGGGTATGATTGTAGCCTGGTTAAATCAAGAGAGTTTGCCCTGGACTCGATGACGGAAGGGTGTATCTCGTGGCTTTGAAATTGAGGTTGTAATATCGACATTATATTTGAAAAGAAATTTGCATAAGAAATTGTATGGGACTGGATGTAGTGTAACTTCGAACCAGTATAAAATTCTGGTGTGTTCTTTCCTTTACTGTTTTTATTTACTATTTGCATCTGTGTTTGATTCTGTGATTGTTTCTGTATTTATGAATTGCATCTGTCCGTGTTTGATTTCAAAAGATTTCAAAATTTTCATAAAATCCATTAAACACTATTCACCCCCTAGTGTTAATCCAGCCTTAAGATCCGTAATCCGCATTTCCAACACAAACTGGAATTTCTGTGAGTTTACTTACCTCCAAATAAATTATGATATCTATGTTGCTATAAATTATTGTTGAATGCTAGGATGATAATTTATATTGTTGTTTGATTTTTTGTTTGGATTTAAATTCCCGCTTGGAAAGCGGATGACATAAATAACCATTGTGTTGCAGGAAACAAAAATAGAAGGAAATTCGAAGTGTATGTGGCAAATAGGTCGCTACGGAACACTTCAAAAAAAACACACACGCATCTGTGTGGTTTACAGGGGACTTTTGTAGAGAGACCCTAAGGGGTTTCTCGCTAATGTTTATTTATTTACTTCTATTCTTATGTTGCTTATATTGATGTTTGGTTGAAATATTTGTGATATACTGTTTGATTTGTATAAGCGTTGTTATTGCAATTTTCACTATACCGTCACTCACGAAGTATCATCCCCTTAAACCTTTTTATGTGTTGAACTTGAGCTTGTATTTTCATAAAATAAATGTTTGATCGTGTTTTACACCTTGAAAGTTGTTTAAACTATATTTTCAAATATTTTGGGAATTTTGAAAATAAAGGATAAGTGTTGATTTAAATTTATAAAGGGAATTATAAATTTAATTAATTATTTTAAATAATGATGTTTAAATTCAATTAATCATTTTAATAATGATGTTTAAAATTAATTAATCATTTTGAATAATGATGTTTAAGTTTAATTAATCATTTTAATAGTGACGTTTAAAACTAATTAATCATTTTAAATAGATGTTTAAGGTTAATTAATCACTTGAATTATGATGTTTAAAATTAATTAACCAATTTTACAATGATGTTTTAAAGTTAATTAATCATTTTGATAAATGATGCTTAAAGTCAATTAATTGGTTTAAATAAAGGCGTTTAAGATTAATTATCTGATTTAATAAAGGCGTTTAAAGACAGCCGATTGATTTATTAAAGGAGTTATAAAGTTGATTAATTCTCTTTTGGGATAATTAATGTGGTTTTAATTTATAAAAGTATTTTGAATTGATTTATTATCTACAGGATAATAAATATT
Source organism: Allium fistulosum (assembly GCA_030737815.1). Taxonomy (NCBI): domain Eukaryota; kingdom Viridiplantae; phylum Streptophyta; class Magnoliopsida; order Asparagales; family Amaryllidaceae; genus Allium; species Allium fistulosum. The sequence goes on along the minus strand of CM060902.1, from coordinate 365,513,319 downwards.
TTTTGAAATTTATAAATGATAGTTTATAAATGAGAAAATCTTTAAAAAGGAATTGTTTGAAAATAAAGCTAAGTATAAATTGTCTTGAGTTTATAGTAAACAATGTTTGATAACATTTATTTTTGACCTTTCTATTCTAATACGCTTAGCAATATAATGTTCTCTTTAAAAAGAATATTTTTAAGAGTGTTTCTAAAGTGTTTTATAAATATTTGTGATGTGAGAACCAAGCACAAGTTCGGGTTTTAAAAGTTTAAAAGTATGATTCGAGTACTAGATGGATAAGAAATTTAATTTCTGTAAATGATATCGTTTATATGGAAAGGATTTAGTCATACACTTAGCACTAAATGTCAAGGTATGGAAACTCATTTCTATCTCGAAGATTAAAAATATCTTCAAAGCAACGCCTAGAGGTAACACTACCTTAACTTGCCCGGTTTCATTTTCAACCGAGGGATGGTACAAGTTTGAAATCGATGAGTAGTTGTAAGGGTATGATATTAAATTTCCATATACGGTCATTTTGTTATCCCGATAGTTGATTTATTGACTATTGATATAACTTTTTTCTTTCGTTTCGTTAACTTTAGACGATTTGTTGCTCATTAAGCATTGATATCCTTTGTCGGAAATGGCTAAAACCAAAATGCAAGTGGGAGCTAAGCTATGTGGGGTTGCTCTCTCTAGATTGGTTTTGGTGGTATGAACACGAAGCTGGGAAATACTTGAATTCTCGATAAGGTTGGCGGGGTCTGGCTTAAAGGTTTTCGAGAGCCATCATAGTTCTCAAGTACATTTATAGAGGTATACTTTTGGTAAGGGGGATGCACCCTCCTAGTCATTGTTGGAAAATTCCTTTCCTTATTGTTGATTCAAATCTTTGAATAGTTTTTCTTAATTGCATCAAGAAGTAACTGAAATTCTTCTCGATGTTAAATTATTTTGTGTCAATTCTTCAAGTTTGGATTTTGATCTTGTTTATGCCCATTCTTTCAAGTTTGGGATTTTTTTAATTTGTTTCCATTCATTTATCTGTGAAAGTTGTTCTTGTAAGGTAAAACCCATTCCATGATTAACGGCGTGGTCTCGTATGACATGCATGAATAATAATTTCTAATTGGTGCCTTCTATATGTATGATTTCTTTTTAAATCAATTCTGAAAATATGAAGATATAATCCTAAATATACTGCCATTTCTACATGAATGCAACTTTTTTAAAAATCAAAATGACTTTTCATCCAAATTTTCCCACACTTCTATAAATAGATGCATAGTTCAACCTATTTTTCATCCAATCCTTACCATCCAAATTCCTATCACACCATTGCTAAAGTCCATATTTAGAAAAATTCAATTTTCTAAATCTATTTTTTATGCTTGGAAAGGGTCTATATGGAAAATTCCATATTTCCATTCTTCTTTTATGTACCCTTTTTCCCTGTATCTTGGAATCTTCTCTTTTGCCCTCATTCCTTTTCCAGCTTTTCCAAGTACAGTTTGCATAAGTAACTTTATTTTTTAGAGTTCAAAAACATTACTATTTCAAAAATCATCTTTTTAAATTTCCCTCATCGACAAGGTTCCTTGAAAAACTTCCATACACCGTATCCATTTTACTACAGCTACCGCTAAGCAGTAAAATCTACAATAACTAACTTATAGACCGTTCCTCAATGTCAGCTTGTGGTATTTTAAAATTTCTAAAACTTAAAATCCTTAACTTTTTAAAATCTTTTCAAAACTTTGTATATTTTTATAATGAAAACTTTTCATAAGTAAATTTTTCATAAAATTTTCTTTTTCAAAATATATGTATAATTACATTTTATAATAGCTTTTTCCGCATTTTCGAGAACGGGGTTTACTCAACCATCCACCGTCCATAGCAGACTTCACTTAATTGTGCGGTAAATTCTTAAGTTCTCAAAAACTCTTCTTTCTAATTAATATCAACCAACACACATGTTAAATTTTAAATTTCAGTCTTCGAGGAACAAGAACATTGACCCATGGCTCACCTCTCCATACCATTGTCCTCCGTCTAGTGAAATTTATCTTTCAAAAAGTTTCTTTTCTTTTCAAAACCTACATTTTCATTTTACTTTTGTTTAGTAGTTCGTCAAATAAATTTTCTTAATTTATTACTTAACTTCCAGCTTCAACTATTTTCTTTTCCCTCATATTAGTCAAGTGACCTTCTCTGAAATTTCTCTTTTTATTGCTTCCTCAATCATTGTGATTCACCCAGAAAACACATAAAAATGAACGTTTCCCTAAACGTACACAGTTAATAGCAACAACTAGTGCTTACAACCCACAAAAAGAAAAACTAACACTGGAAGGAAACACAACACCACTAACTACTACCACTACAAGAACAGACCTTTCTAACAGGCCATCCCTCTACAACAACCTTTATATCTTAGCCTTCCTTTATTACTTCCAATGAATAAGGTCTATTCATCTTTTCCATTCCATACCAATTATGAAATAACCATGCCTCTTCTCGCTGCAGTGGATAAGAAATACAACCTATGAAATCTTCATACCAATGGCAACTAAGTTTAGGGGAATGACCTTTCCAATTCCTCTCTTGTTTCCCCAACATAAGTCTACCAATATCCTCCATGTAGTGTTTACCATTTCATTACCCTCTATTACTTCTCTTAATCTCAATCTTTTGATAGTATCCTCAATCCTTGGATTTCTTTCATCCATATGCCTCCTACAAGCATATCCTAAAACTTATAGAGGTGTACTTTAATACCCTTTTGTAGCTTACACACATATCAACATAACATTCCTATGCTCTTTCTAGTGTCCTTCACTCTATGGGGATTTCTTATTACTATTCCAAAAGTAATCATAGCTTTCTCCTTCATAGCCTTATTATTTTCCCCGTCTCACCTAGGCATTAAATCCTATCTACTCCACATTTAAAATTTTGGTTTGGTCTTTATCTTTTTTTTTCAAAAATTAAAACTTTAAAATTTTTGAAATATTTAATACCAAAACTCCTGTATATTTAGAAACTTTTATTAAATTCAACAATACTTGGTGTCTTAACCCTTTTCAAAACTTAAATTTTAAGATTTTTGAATTTAACTTATTCACTAAACTTTAAAAGGGAACGTTAACAATTCTAAGTTTAAAATTAAATCAGTTTTTTCTTTTAAAAACCATTCTAACTCTTATTAAATATTTGGGATTTTTAGTTCAACCATTTATTAATTTTTTCTTTCAAAACCTTATTTATTTCCACTGAGTCATTCCTTTCAAAAATAGAATTTACAATGTTTCTAAAACATCTTTCATAACTTTTAAATTATAAAACTAGAGTAGATGAGGACAACTATCATCTTATGACTTTCCTTACGTCTCATACTCTCCCTACATCCAGTCTTTGAAAGAGTTTCTAACATCATGAAAGGGGGACTTCTAATAGACACTAGAAATAAATGCGCATAACAACAAAAAATGTCCAGTTTCCTTTGTTCTGCTTCTCTAATTAGGTTACTAGCATTTTTTTAATATTATTTACTAATACTTTTTATCATACATAAGGATCCTATATTTTAATGCATATGAACTACTTTTCCCTCGAAGTGGAATTGTTACGCTATAATTCTCTATGAATCGCTTAAAAAAGGATTCGTGTTTTGTGTGAAATTATAAGGAATTATATTTCATTTTCTTTATTGAAATAGAAAATACAAAATACAAAATACGGAATTTTCTAATATTTTGTACATCTTTTCCTTTGCATTTATATTCCTTATTATTTCAAACAAAACACCTTTGTTTGTTACTTGATTGATTCATAGAAACTTATTTTGTTCTCTCTTTTCATTCCAATGAATTAAAATATTACAAATCCCAACCTGATTACAATCAGTCAACCTCTATTTCATTTATACTTCCTACTACTCAATTCTTCAATCCAAATTGCACTAATTCCAACTGTTTTTCTCCTAATTTACCATCCTTTTTACTTAAAATATTGGAGTGCAACCACTTACAGCTTAATTTTTAAGACTTTAAGTTTTCTTTTCTATATCATTCGCCTTATTCCGATTTATATACCACCCATATTGTCCATCCGTAGAAATATTTAATATCTTAGAAACTTTTTCATTGCATAGAAAGATTCATGAGCTATATTGATCTATCACTTCTTTTCCAAAGAAAATAGCCTCTTACAAAATTTCATCTACTAAAATCAAATTAGCTATACATACATACATACATACATACATACATACATACATACATACATACATACATATATATATCCAAAATTCAACATTTACTTAATTTTTCATTAAAAGTCATTTTTAAAGTATACAATTTATACTTTTCCTTATTTTCCCAGAAATTTCTTATTATTGGATTGGACTCAAAGTGGAATTCTTACTATTCTCTCAAAACATGCTTCTTTCCAAATCCAAAAATCCAATCATTAATTAGGAGTGACCATTTTACACATTTCTTCAGAAACATATCCATCTTCCACAATCTATAACATATGGGCTCTTGTTTTCTCTTTATCTAGACCTATTGTACATCATCAATCGGTAATCAAAATGGGGATCAACTATCATTGGGCTATCAAGGCCTGACTAGGGTGTCATATACCATCCAATTTTAGTGATATTCCATATGCAACCATTATATAGTTGGAATGATTAGGATTTAACGTAAATTATATTTATAGGAAAAATACAAATACGTTCACTCAACGTTTCCTAATTTTTCAGGAATCAACTAACCTATGCTCTGATACCAAATGTAACAACGCATACTTCAGTGGGTCCACATTTTTACTAACCCGAAAAGCAAGTCCACCAAAATACGGATCATTAGTATCCTTAAAAGAGAAATTATATCAGAGCACTAATGGTAATAACTCACATCAAAATAAGAAAATATAATAAGTCATAATAATTACTGACTAAGAATTGACACCTCAGATGTCAGGTGCCTCGGCCAGACAACAGCTCTAAAATAATACTAGCACCCACCCTTCTAAAATCCTGTGGGTTGTAACGGGAAGGGGGTCAGAACAACGTTCTAATGACTTGTAAATTATATATATTATATATAACTCTAGCTTATGTTGATTGTTCAATATTTCCTGTTATGTTGGATTTATCATTAGTCACTACGACTACATCGTTGTGTACGAACCATTCCCATCTACACCATGTAAATCTATATCAATATATATAAGTATACATATTCCAACATCCACTAATAAACCTAGATACCTTCCCCACTAGTATATATCGATCGACACCTCGTGAAGATTTATCGCCTCGCCGCATCATGATCGTCTTAACACTCGACGAAATCTTATAGTGTGCACCGATGACCTCCAGTCTACAAGGTCCTATATTCTTCGGGGATTTTCACCCTTTGCCTACTTCATATATCATGGATTTTCTGACCCAATGCACCTCCACCCCATCTGTGTTTTGAAGGAATCTCTGTATGTGGAACATATCTGTTAGTTGTAACCCAGTCCTTCTTGTTGACCGCAAGGGACCAATGTCTAGTTCGCTAATATGCAACTCTCACCCCATGTTTTGGTACCTACTTACGCTAGCCTTTGTGCACCCTGTTGCATAAGTCTAATCATAACCATCGTCTATTTAGATTGCATAGTGCAATCAAGGCAATACCCTCCTCTAGCAAATATGTAGTAGACTACTTGGTTAGTGCAATTTTAAGCACTTTTGGTCGTTTCTCATTTTGATTTATTTATTTACTTAATTATCTAATTAACGTTAGATAATGTCACCTTCTTAATTTAATTGTATTTCTAAAATGTTAAGTTACTGTTAACTTTAGCAGTGTTAATAAACCATTAATTAATTTCAAATTATTTCCTTAATTACATATATAATTATTTCCAACTACCCAAATTCAAACGTGGACAACTTTTTCGTTTGAACTTCGATTGGAAAAATCTATAAATGAAAATTGATCGGAAAATAGCCATGAATCCAATGGTATAAGTTTTGTTGCCAAATCCCAACATTTGTAAAAATTCCATTTTTCACTGTTTATTATTTATTAATTAATTAATCGTAAAAACACGAGGTATTGCAACTCTCTTCATGTCATGGTACATTTTATCTCGGTTGGGATAAATGGCCATCCTAGAACAATGAGACTTAGCTAATACCATGTCAATCAAATATATAATAAGAGGAATACATAATCTATTATCTCTTTGTAACAACCCTTTCAAGTTAATTGTATAAATCCTCAAATGACTCAATTGCTCTCCTTTACTAAGCTTCTTAAAAATATCCACTAACTCCTTATCCTGCTTTTGACTAAATCTAGTGCGGTCCATAAAGTGTAGGCTGCATATCCAAAGCTGCTAACAATCTCGGATTGGTGTTTGAAGATGGTCAGAAATTGAATGTAGAAATGAACTCCAAGTGCTTCCACTCTAAGAACATATGACTCTACACTGCGTGCCTCCTACCCAAGGCATCGATTACAACATTGCTTTTGCCCGAAGTATAGGAAATATCAAAGTCATACGATACCAAAAACTTCATCTACCTTTGCTGTCTTAGATTCAAATCCTTTTAGGAGAATAAATACTTCAGGGACTTATAATTCATATACAGCTCAAATCGCTCCTAATAGGTAGTGTCTCCATGACTTAAGTGCAAAGACAATGGCTGCCAACTCAAGATCATGGGTAGGATAGTTTCTCTTGTGGACTTTCAACTGTCGACTAGCATAGCTCACCACTCCCTTCCTACATCTAGACCGAATCCAACTGCATACCGCAAATGTTTGTTTACACTGTGAATGCCTTCGTACCATCGGGTAATACCAGAATAGGTGCACTAGTCAATGCCTCCTTCAGCTTCATAAAAGCATCATCACACTTCGAGTCCCATGAGAAAACCAAATTCTTCTTGGTAAGACGGGTCAGTGGGGCAGAAATTTTAGCAAAGTCCTTATGAACTTCCTATAGTAACCTGGGAAACTAAAGAAACTCCTCACTTCCATGGCATTCTTCGGCACATGCCAATCTTTTATTGTAGCAACTTTGCTAGGATAGACCGCTGGTCCATTCTCAGATACAACGTGCCTGAAAAAGCATGACTCCTTATGCCAAAAGTGACATTTGAAAATTTTCGCCTTTAATTTATGCCTACGAAGTGTATTGAGAACTTCTTACCTATGCTCCTCCTCACTTTTCGGATAGACTAATACGTCATCAAAAAATACCACTACGAACTTATTAAGCAACCCTCTAAAAACTCGGCTCATCAGATCAACAAAGTAGGTGGGTGCATTTTCCAGTCCAAAGGGCATAACCAACCACTCATAAAGTCCATTGGGCGTACGAAAAGTGGCCTTTTGAATACTATCCTCGATCACACACAACTGATGGAAACAGGTAGCCAAGTCAAGATGAGAGAACGCCTTTGCCCCAACCAATTGATCAAAGAGATCGTCTATGCAAGGCAACAGATAACGGTTTTTTTATCAGCTTATTCAATTCACGATAATTGACACAAAGACCCAGAGAACCATCAGCCCAGGTAGCAAAGACAACTGGTGCTCCCTACTCTAAAATACACCTTATAATGAAGCCCTTCTCCAATAGCACATTCACTTGCTTATTCAACTCGTGTCTCTCCTTAGAAGCCATGTGCCTCAACGGTAAGGCAATAGGTCTGGCGTTCTCAGCAAGATAAATCCAAAACTCGATCTCTCTCTAGGGTGGAAGACCGATGACCTAGGAAAAGACATCTGGATAGTCTCTAACTACTAGCAGTGAATCTAACTCATCATGTGATAGGTCTAAAGAATATAGGTAACTCAATGTAACCGAACCTGTAGGATCACAACAAACCTCTAGACTGCGTCCACTAAGTACCCAACCTAACAACCCTCCTATTACAGTCTAAGATTTCCCTATACATGACCATCTAGTCCATACCCAAAATCAACTCAAACCCAAAAAATCCTAAAACAAAAGCATCGCAATCGAACTCGACTTCCAAAATAAACAATTTCAAACCCCTACATATGAGATATAAATAAGCTGATCCTCCAACAGTTTGATACAACTACATGGTCTGTAACGATGTTAGTGCCTAAGTGTAACTCACCTACAAGTCTACTCATGATAAAAGAGTGTGATGCCCCAGTGTCAAATAAGGTACGAAAATGAAAATCAGATAAAGTTAGCACACCTTTAATTACGACATTCTTCCCCTTGTCTTCTACTGGAGCTATACTCAAGTTGGGAACAACATCTAGTGCGTAAGCTGAAACCACTTGAATAGACATCTTTTGTGGTGCTGGACACTACCGCCTCATGTGCCTGAATCGATTGCAATTGTAACACTTGATCTTCGAGATGTCCATCTTGCACTCCCTTGCAAAATCCCCCTTCTTACCTCATCTCCTACACTATATCTCCTACTTCTTCATACTCCCTTTGGCTCCCATATTGCTCTTGCACAGATTCTATTATGGTTCTTTCCTTATGTCTTCTTAAGCTCACTCTTCACTTCCTCCTTGAAAACCATATTCAACAAGGTCATCTGCACCAAATCCTTGAAAGTCGCACTCATGGGAATATGACAAAGGGCTAAATCTTAAAGAGGCTAATTCAACCACTACGCAAACTTCAGAGCTTTTTTATGAGGGGTATTTATCAGCTTTAAACCAAACTTAGCCAACTTATTGAACCGATTCACATATTCCTTTACCAACATCTCTCCTTGCTGCAAGTATATGAACTTCTCCAACTGTACTCCCTCCTTTGCCTTAGAAAGAAACTTCACCTCAAAGCGTCTCCTAAACTCTCCTCAAGTAATCTCTCCCTTGTCGGTCTCCGCCACTACTGCATCGCACCAATTCAGAGCCTCACACTATAAATGCCAGGTGGTAAGCTGTTTTCTTACGTTATATCTAAGATAAATCCAAAAATGCTCTCACAAGTGTGGATCCATTCCTTTAAGTCTATATACAACTCGGTCCCCTCATACGGCCTCCCTCATATACTCACAAAGTCCTTACATAACTTGGCAAAATTGGTGGTAGGTGGATGGGCTAGAACTACACTTGGCGCCCACTCTGTAGGTCCCCTATTAGGGTTAAGCTCGGCTTGTCCTTGCGGTTGTCAGCAAAACCAAATCTGGATGTTCATGCCCAGGATCTCAGCTGTATCACTTGAGCTGCAACTAGCATGATCGCTCATCCTTTCTATGATTTATGAATTTATTAGCAACTTTTCCACAAATAGCATTGGTAAGAATAAGAGAAAATATTTCCATATTATATTTACATATAAATCCTTTGAAAACATTTTACATATACATACATACATACGTACATACATATATATATATATATATACTTTTAGAAATCCATTTTGGTAAACTATTTATTTTCAACTTTTCAAGTATGTTCTCTCGATACGCACCTAATTCCTAAGAAATTTTAAACCTAAGCTCTGATACCAAGTATGACAACCTACACACCCCGACATATCGATCTAAAGCCTAGGGTGACTTTCGGACTCGTGTCGATGTTAAGAAGTATGAGCTATTGGGTTATTAAACATTACATAGACTAGAAATATAAGAATAATATCTGAGACATTATTCTCTTTCAGATCTCACAAGGGAAGGAAAAAAATATAAATACGGAAAATAACCATCTAAGAAAACACAGTTTCAAAAACGTCTGTAGTCAAATCTAGAGAATATAGAATACAATATATAGTCTGATTAATACTATATAATAAATAGTTACATGGAGAGAATGAAAAATAAAAAGCAACTCCAATGCTAAGCTTGCCTTTTCACGTACTAATCTCTGGGCCTATCACCTGTTGTCATGTCCTCCCATGGTAGGGGAAAAGTAAGAAAAGAAGTGGGCTAGATAAAAGTTTGGTGAATGGATTAATTATATCATTAATATATGGTGATCACATGAAATTGGCTTCATTTATAACCTATCTAAGCTATGGTGTCCTACCTATGTCTACGAATCACTAGTTTCATTTATCTAAGTGGTATAGTTTTAAATACAACTACACTAACATCTTGTGAAGTTTTACACTAGGGTCGAACAACTAATCTATGGATCCACTAACTGCTATTGGAACTCCAACATAAGATCACCGACAACATCATCTTTGAGACTACAATCCCAAATTACGATTACACGTATCATTTGTAGGTATTGAGGGGGAGTCCGCAATGCCGACTCACGTGGAAGACGTCTCAAGGTTACTACATTTGTATCCACCTCTCAATGGTAACGTAATGCCTCTTATCGTACCGTACCGGGATCCATAAACAATGTAGTATCATGTCCACCCCGCCGTGCATACCAAGGAACTCCCAATAGCGTCGAGCCACACACTTCTCTAGGCATCATTGTCGTTGTGCGAATACACCTTAGAACCTCTTATAAGTGTAATTTGCAATAGAACAGTCAAAAATCGGCCCTATTTAATAAATAGCGCCTACTCCTTGCTTCCTGCACACACATTTATCCAGTCCCGTAACGTCCAATAGTTGCAAACCTAAGGAGCTAATTTCCCTACTTATACTAACATACATACATACATACATACATACATATATATACATACATATATATATATATATATATATAACATACAATTAGATCGATAATATGGGCCGTAGGCCGTGGTTCATACCGCGCCCAGAATTCATTAATCGGTCGACCGCTGGTCACTGGGGAGGTCGACCACTTGTTGTTGACCTGCTCTAGTGAGCCTATCAACTGGTCGTGGTGTTTTATATTTTTTATCAGTTTAGTTAGTTCATCCTTTTCTCTGTTAATTACAACTTTTAATTATAGTAAATCGTTAACTGCAGTGTACCTAATTTATTGTAAATCTACAATCCATAATCGCCCAAAGCTTCATATTCGATTTTAGTAAATCAACTTAACATAAGTTTAGCATCAACAAGGCTGTATCAGTTCATATTTAATATGACAAAAATGGTATATTCAACTTGAATCAATTCTTATCCAACAGATTTACATTAACCAGATCAAGATTTTAAGAAAGAGATCATATTTATATGAGTCATAATTGCTGTGAAATTCCCAATCTAAATAAACAGCGTTTCTAATTTAAGTTAAAATGAATCTATATCAAATAGGTCATAACAAAGTTAATTACATGTAAATCATCTTGCTAATTATGAACCAACTCACCTCTAAAAACCTACCCTTCCTTAACAAACTTAGAATCGCCTCCACTTGGTGTAGAACTCCCATTGATTTGATTTGATTTCTTCTTCTTAAAACTCTTGATTTTAAATTTAATTTGGTTTTGAAGAAATTTTGATTTGAGAAATTTGTTTTAGAGGAAATAGAGATTTGGATAGACTTTGGACGTACTACTTGCTGATTTAAAATAGTTACAAAATATAAGGTAGTAGGATTGAGGCTTGTATTTTGATAAAAATTTATAAGTTAAAGGAGACTTATTAGGTTTTTCTTTTTTTTAAAATAAACTAAGTGATCCCGAAATATATACAATAAAACGAGGTTAATTAAACTTACATCTGCATACTTGAGGATAAAGTGAATCAAGAGAAGTGGAGTTATTCTAGATATATTCGATATGAATGTGACTATTGAGATTTGAGGTGATGACTTACTGAGCATGACCAAGGAGAGTTGAATATTTAAACTTTAAAATTATGGTAAAAAAGAACTTTTTTTGATAAGATCTAACTTTAACATACATAGTGTAAATTAAGAACAATTTTTCTCTCCTTAATAACAATCAACTCTTGAATGTTTTATCCTGCCTGTGCAGATAAAGCACTTAGCGGTTCTATAGCGATGGATATGCAAAATGTTATAGCGAGTATAAAGCAGAGATACAGCGAGGATAAAACGAAGATATAACGAAAAATAGCGGAGGTGCAAAAAGTTGCATAGATATCAAACCAAGTATTTAAAGTTTTAATTTATTCTCATTTTCACATCATTTGTGTAGAAAAAATATATCGTACAATCTTATATAACAAAAGCAAAGAATATCATGATTTAAGCAAACTAGATTTGGTGACTATAATAGATTTCTAACTTATATTGAGTACTTATGCCTTAAAATTAAGTCTCTACCCTAAATTTGTTGATTTGATCTAAAAAATAATTAGTTGAATCGACCTTTGTATATTGATATTGCAAAAGCGGTTGCTAGAAGGCTTGATTTAGCGGGTGTAGCGGAAAATAGCAAGGGTTTAAGCGGTTCTACTATATAATAGCGCTAAATTGAAATAACATAGCGACTGACGAGCGCTATAGCAGGGCTTTAACTGCACATTATCCTCTTATCCCCTTAGGCCAACAAAATACACAAATGTGTGTGTGTGTATACGCACATATGTGTATGTGTGTATATTAAATTAATTTATTAGAAAATTTATCGAATTATTTATTATTTTATATTTGTATATTGCTCCAGTAAATAATAAAATAAACGTGCTGCTCAAGATACCCTTGATTTCCTCTTATTAATAACATTTCTTAAAAATACATGTAAATTTGCCTACCATACTTCATAATGCCATTGATAATCTACAGGCAACCAATACTTACGAAATTTCGTAGATGTCCAAAAAAATACATTTAATTTGTTGATAATAAGATTGATCCGCTCAAAGCTAATAAGCTAATCAAGTTACGCTGACATGATCATGAATAAAGTGCTTTAAAAATATCTGCCGAATCATGTATTTTTGTAAAAGAAATACCTTTTTCCCAAATAAATCTGAAATTAAGAAAACTAAAATAAATTTATAAAAATTTGCAATTTTCAGAAATCTTGTTTTAAAATTGCTGAGATTGATGAATATTTTTTGTAAATTGCATTTCTAAATTATTTTTGAAAAGAGAAAAAGAAAAAGAAAAAAATAGGTGGAAATTGTTGAGTAATGACATTGTTATATCGAAAGATGTTGAATCTCATCGTGGTGTTCTTCTGTTCAACAAAAATTAGTTGGTAGATTATATTTGCATGATCATATCTAATTTTTGCAATTAATTGGTGGAAAAAATAAACTTCTGGTATTAGGAGATGTATTTAATATATCGTAATTATATCAGAATAGTATTAGTAAAAGTAAACTAAGGTGCTTTTAGCACCACACTAAAATAAATATATAGCATTTTTGTATACTACTAATTATTTTTTAGACCCTCTAATAATACTTGTAAACGATGAATATATTAATATCTTATATATTTTGATTTCCCCGTAAAAATTTATAAGTCCTATCAATTTTTTTATTAAATTCTTTTAAATCGAAAGTGGTGACTTGTGGTTGTGTGATCGCATAATCGAACTCAATCCTCTCAAATATTTAAACATTATAAATATTGAAGTCTATACCAATTTTGCTGAAATCGCAATGTTGATCATGAGTACAGTTGTTTGTAGATCATCTAGATAAAGTCTTACATATAACAATTTTTGAGTTTCACCTTTAAACAATGCACCATATGTTTATTCTTAACAACCTTGCTTTGAAGGTCAATGAGTTTTCTTTGAAAATCCCCGAGATATGCAAATGCTATGTTGATATTATATCTACATAAACACGGTTTAGTGAGAAAGAGAGATGAATTATTAGTAACTAGTGATTTTTTATTTTGTTCATAAATAAGGGTATTGTTATTGACACTCCACTTCTGCATAAGAAAGTGTCATTTTTTATTTAAAATTTTTTATGCTATGAGGGGTATTAATCAAACTAGCCTCTAATAAAATTACGATCAAATTGACCTAATCACTGTTTTATATTTATCCTAATTTCCTTTAGTTATAATTAATCTCTCAAATTTATTAATCAAACAATGGAGAATTAAACTCATATTCAGATAAAGAGACAAGTTTGTTTTCTTATTTGAAAAAGAATTCAACGCAGTAAAATTAAACCATATCTTTTATCGTAATTAAAAAAACGCACAATAAATTGGATATTTCTATCATTTTGATAGTAAGGTTTGGATTTGATAGTGAAAATCGAGATGAATATTTTGTTCTGGCCGCTATTTTTGCGGATGGAAAATAAAAGATAGACAAATTTGCAAATGCAGCAGATTAGGAGGACATTGATTACTCTTCTATGAAATTGGGCCTACGTTAATTGTCATAAACCCGATTTAACTGAGGCCAATTCAGTAATTTACCAGCATACAACTCTTTATATAAATAGTGTTTGAAACCCTAACACCCTCTGCCGCCGTTTACATTTCCCAACTCACAGAAATAAAATCCACATGGCGCCTAAAGGGAGCTCTGCCGGATCCAAACCCGCTTCGAAAGGGCCGAAGAAGAAGGCCACCACCTTCGTCATTGACTGCGCGAAACCAGTCGAAGATAAGATCATGGACATCGCATCCCTCGAGAAATTTCTTCAGGAAAGAATTAAAGTAGCCGGTGGCAAAGCTGGAGCTTTTGGTGATTCTATCACCATTACCAGAGATAAGAGTAAAGTTTCAGTCACTTCTGATGGTCCTTTCTCTAAAAGGTATAAATAACTAAGTTTTTTGTTTACCTGCAGTTGAAATGCAAACGTGCAGTTAAATTTTAGCGTCCCGTACATAATTTAGCAAAATTTTGTATGTAATAGGTTAGTTTTAATCGAGATTCCACGATCGTAGAAAGTTTCAGTTCATGATGTATATTATATGTAAGTGTAAAGGTACTGGTAATTGAGAACTTTTCGTCATTGGCTTTAGTAAGAGTTCTATGATTTAAGTACTTCAACTATACAGTTTGTGGTCAAGTGATATTCCAAATGAAAAGATTATAATTTGTTTATAACTCATTTGGATTTAGATTGAATGTTCATTGTATAGTTTATGGCTCCATTACATTTTAGAGTGTGCGTGCATGAAGCTTAATTTGTGCAATGTAGTGTTTGAGTGGTGTCTGCTATATGAAGGTTTTTTCTTCCATTCCCTGATATGTATTTTGATGTGGAGTTAGGTATTCAACCTCAAAATGCCCAGCTTAGATGGAACTCGATTTGTTTACTTTGATATGGATATAAATGGTTGATTGCTGAAATATTTGTGAAATAAATACAATCTGTTTGGTGTTCAGTTAGTAAAGATCTCATTTCGCACGATTATTATTCATTTATGATTTTAAATATTAACAAAAAACGTTTCAATACAATATGGCCTGTCCAATAAAAATCAAATAACTAATATATCAAGCAAAAATATATCGTACACAACAAGAACCTATATAGCAACAACAATTAAACCATTATTTCCAAACAAGTTGGGGTCGGCTAGAGATAGAACTCAAAACTAAATGGCAAAGTCAATTTAAAATCCATGATGTTAATAATAAAATAAAATAAAATAATTAAACACATAATAATAATATAATAATATATAATATAATAATAATAGTACTAATAGCAATAAAGATCGAAGATCAAACACCACGTCTTAGACTTCTATTCACTAGTCTTATAATCTAAAACTTATAATACTACCTCTAAACCAATCCTAAGCACAAAAAACACCTCTAGTTCATAGTATTGGTAAGTGGATCGCTAACTTCAATGCGCTCTTGTTCGACACTAGCTCTTCGGATATATTCCATTCCCTAAGTTCTTTTTTACAACTTTCTCCCATGTCAATCTTGGTCGACCTTCACCTCTCTTAGAGCATTCAATGCGGCCTATAATTCCAACTCGCACAGATGATTCGGGAGGCCTCCGTTGGAAATGTCCAAACCATTTAGGCGGTGTTGCATTAGCTTCTCTTCAATTGGTGCTACTCTAAGTTTGTCACGTATATCATCATTTTTAATTCGGTCCCGTTTTGTATGACTACAGCTCCATCGCAACATACACATCTCCGTTACACTTATTTTGTGGATGCGTTGTCTTTTAGTAGATCAACATTCTGCACCATATAACATCGCAGGTCTGATTGTCGTTATGTAGAACTTTCTTTTAAGCTTTTGTGCTGTCACAAAGACAGTTGTAAATGTTCAAGTGTGTAAATGCACACAATTGTGTGGATGAATGACTAAGAGCTTCTTCAGTTGAAAGAAACCGAAGCGATCACGCTTTTTTTCATGCCCAGTAGCTGATATCCAAGTATGATAAGAAGAAGAAAATGCGGATTGCTCCTTTTTTTTAAGCATGAAGAGCTAAACGATATTCGGAAAACTGTTAAAGGGTAAATGCTTTTCTGAAACTTGTTTACAAATTTAAACAATATGTTGAATGCTGTATAAAGTCCAAATTTCTGAAGCTTGTTTTTAACTAAAACTTTGTCTGAATTTGATTTAGCCCTAATCCGGATTAGAAACCAGTTTAGCAATTTTTCCTTTTCTCTTATAGCAGTCAAAAAAATTTTGGAGAAAAATCCCGACTATTGGAACAGATGGAATTCTGTATGCATTTTTTTTATTCTTCCTCCAAATCCATGTTTTGTTGGAGGTGCTCTAAGAGCACCCAGTAACATACAAGAGCCTAGGTATCGTTCACAGTCAAGTGGACTACGTAAAAAGATAAGTGTGACGTGAACAGTGGGTGTTTAAGTGCTTTTGGCATTGTAAGCTAAAATTCCCATCTTCTCTGCCTTTAGGTATTCCTTTTTCTCCTCTTGTTCATAATTTGAAGTTGAGCATCAACACGATGACTTGTTTTTCACTTTAATATATATATATATATATATATATATATATATACATGCATACATACATATATATATATATATATAGGTACTAACCTATTTTTAACGGAGGTTTGTTTAATTTTTTTGTATTGCACGGTTAATGTGTTGAAACAGTTGAGATATACCTATAAAGTTTAACTTGATCATGAATACGTTTACAAATGAAAGTATTATTGTGTACAGATCATTTTAAGTCTTTTATTTTATAGGAAAATACACATCTGAAGTTTTGTAGTTAATGCAATATATACTAATTCACTTTTCGAGTATAGTCACAAATAACATGAAAGGTAAATGCTTTGCTTTAACTGTTTATTTAATTTGGTGAGCACTTGAGATCCATGATTTTATGCTAGATAATTGGGGAAGCTTGGTTGAACTGCATGTGCATAACCAATACCTATAATTTAAGATGAAAAGAGAAGTGCAACCAGCCATTTTTTATCTCCACAATTTTCACATGATAGTTACTAGCGGGTAACATGAAATGCATTCTTGTCTCCTTCATGCATTTTCTCATTTTACTTCCATTAAGGCTTATTACACACTTTTAGAAAGTTCAGCAACAGTATCATGTTTTTTTTTAAATTAGACAATAGGGAGGCATACACACACATACATAAATTAGACAATAGGGATATATGTATGTATGTATGCACATGTGCGCGTGCGCGCACACGCACGTGTGTGCACACTGGCACTCTTTTTGATGAAGTTCTCGGTCTTTGCTTTAGTAAAGTTATTGCTCATTCTTGAAAGTGGTATGGCAGCTAGACAGTAGCAGGATGATTCCAAGCTTTCTTTGCTTTAGGGAGAGAATACCACTAGGGTAGACTTTTGCCACGAAGAGGCCGAGTATATTAATCAGGGTGCTTTTCGTCCTATCTTTGTTTTATGATAGGCTGCACTCCTAGATATAAAAGCTAAGCTACTTTACTTTTACCATGATGCCACTCTCTCTGTGTATGTGGGTAGTTATAATCTATTCTAATTACTGTGTACATAATTTGTTTCAGTATGAATTTTAGTGGTAAAATCTGCTCTGAACATTATTTATGTTTGTTCCAACCAAGGTTCGAGAACTCGGTTTCGGTCATTTGAATTTTTTCTTGATTTCGGTTAGTTTCGGAAGTTTCGGTTTTAGTTTCGGTTTTGGTATTAAATTTGTGTATTTTAGATGGAGAAGTAATATTAAAGGTTGTAAACAAAATACACAATATAGTCTATAAAGAGACGATAATACAAATAATTATCATTTTATCATTAAATTTCAGTCCAAGTCCATTTAAATGTAGGTGAACATTTAGCCTAAAATAATTATCATTCAGCCGACTCATTCTTGTAAACATGTCCATTTAAACATGAATTAGAATCAGTCCAAGCCCATTAACTTCAGCCCACTAGTTCCTTTTAAATCCAAGATCAACTTAACCCTAACCCCTAAAACCACTACACTTCTTTCTCGGCCAACTACATACAACAGAAAAAAACG
Source organism: Allium fistulosum (assembly GCA_030737815.1). Taxonomy (NCBI): domain Eukaryota; kingdom Viridiplantae; phylum Streptophyta; class Magnoliopsida; order Asparagales; family Amaryllidaceae; genus Allium; species Allium fistulosum. The sequence goes on along the minus strand of CM060902.1, from coordinate 365,495,070 downwards.
AAAAGGAAAAAAAACATTCACAAACGAGGTCGACGGCGATTATGAAGATGACGACGATGCTCGAATTCTTCTGGTCGATGCTCGAATTCCTTTCAAATGCTCGAATTTGATCTACACTGTCTTCAATTTTTGAGGTAATTTATGTTTTTAATTACCTTCTTTTAAAGTTGTTGAATTTTTGATTCTATTCTTCTCTCTTTTTTCTGTTGTTTACCCCTCTTTCTCACTTACTACAACAATTCAGTTTTAATTTTTTTATATCGACAGTACCGGGATGGGATTTGACCTACTCCCGTCCCGCCGTCGGCCGGAACCGAATCGAGATGGTTGGAATCTCGTGGTCCGGCCGGAACCCAATACCATCGTTTCAACGACAAACATAAAGTGAAAACCCAAAATTCCTGTTATATTAAACAATGCTTGTCCTGTAAAATAAATAACTAATGTAATTTTATGGGCAAATTTTATTATTAACCCTCCGCTTTTTACCTTATCCACTCCGTTTATCTCTTTAAAGTGCTCAAACCCCAATTTTTTCCCCCGATTTTTTCTCATTTTACCCTTTCATCACTCCAACTTCATCTTTCTCTCTTCTTTCTCCGCTCTCTTCCTTGGCTGATCTAGATCTCATTTTTAGTTTGTTCTTTTTGCCCAAGCAAAAAAATGAATAGAAGAACAAGAATTGAAGCCCAAATAAAATGATTTCTATTTAATTTCTATTAAGAAATTAATTATGTATGGCGTTGATTAAACTTTAAAATTTTGATATTATAAGATTTTTGTTGCATTTGTTTGGATTTGGCTGCAAACTAATTTCCTAGATTTGACATATACTTCAATATTAATAGTATTGCTTGTTGTTTAATTCAACACTACTTCAATCATCAATAGGAAGGATCGATACATTGTCTAGCAAATTGGATGAAATGATTTGAAAATACACCAAAATAATGTGTAATTTAACAAAGTAGGCGGAAATAAGTATTTATTATGCATGCTTAATTTTGATGTTAGCTGATCATGGCAGTAGTCAATGATAAAGTAGCACACATAATCAGGGGTTGTAAGGCAATTGTAGGGGTATCAATAGAATCAGCCAATCTTATAAAGCATGGTAAAAAAACGCAGTATACGGAACTTCTCCTATCAAGATTGGTGATGCACTGAATATTTGGAAAGCCTGGAACAACTTTTCCCTTGCTACTTCTTACCTATTAGCACGCATCGTTTGTGCGTGCATTTTTAAAAATCTTAGTTGTATCAATTCTGGACCACTACAATGAAACTGTTTCACGAATCTCAGTCTAAAAAGTCTGAAGGATGTGTTTCCTCCTTGTTCTTGGCCTTGGCACTTTTCAGACTGCATAAATTGACATTTTAATTTTAGCATGATTTTTGATGGTATTTTTTTAATTTGGTTTACCGTGGAAGTTCTTTTAATCTCATATCTGCTTTGTTAGGTACTTGAAGTATCTAACAAAGAAGTATCTGAAAAAGCACAATGTACGAGACTGGCTCCGAGTGATTTCTTCAGACAAGGACCGCAATGTTTATGAGTTGCGATACTTCAACATAGCTGAAAATGAAGCAGAGGAGGAAGAATGATTGTTATGCATCTTTATATGTAATTTTGATTTCTTCATCAGTTAAACCATGTGTAATGATTGGGTATTTTCTGAATCGCTTAGCTTTTTTGTTTGGTTGTCTTGATCATATTTGGCATTTCAGTAAATGTAAGACAAAGTCCTAAGTTTCTTTTGTAGGATGCTCACTTGCTTGTTTGTCGTGGATGTGACATCGTTATTTTTAGCTGTTTTTCGGAGAGATGGCCAAGTAAAGTTCTGTCTAGTGCTCGACTTGAATTTGTCTGTTTATAATCTAGAGCTTATTTACAGCAGTTGACGGAGCATCTTTGTCAAGTTCATGTAAGCTATCAAGCTATGGCTATAAACATAGCTTATATACAGCCTATTGTAAACGATTGTATATGTACCTTCACTTTTGAGTTACCTTTGAACTGTAGTTGCTTCTGTGCTGGTTTGGTCTTCTTTCAGTTGGCACCATGAACATTCACAAATGATACTGGATTAGAAACCTTGATGAAAAACAAGAATTGCGATCAGAGAAGAGGAGGCCATGGTGGAGAAACAGGCCACGAGCAAAACAAGAGGAGCTTTTTATTTTGCACGTAACCTGCTTCTCCAACAAAGACTTCGTCTTCTTATTGTGTGTGTATTGTGGTCAATGCGACTTTCTGTATTTTAGCTGTATGGTTTGCTCTTTTTTAGTACTGGAGTTTATATAACTAAAACAAGTTCAAGCTAATGTATATATATATATATGTAGTTGCCTGACTTTGAAGAAAAGCTATCTATCATTGCTGTGCCAGAATTTTCATCTGCCTTGGCTGCATACGTGTGGCCAGGGAGAGGTTCGATTTTGGAGGGAATACAATGGAATATTTGTTTGATTCTCGTGGTCTCATTTGAATTCTTGGACCCTTTAAGCATGTATAACCGTTTGCTTCACACAATAGGAAACGCATGGTTGTATGTTGTACTTGTTTGCAGAGAACAACTCATCGTCTCTTATTTATTTTTTTTTTTTTTTTTTTTGATTTTACATGTTTTTATTTGTCCTTTTGGTATATGAAGTATATATACTTGCATCTGGATTAGAATAGTTTGAAACTAGGCCTGTCAATGGGTCAGGTATTGGTCTCGATATCATAAAACATAGATCCGAGTCCAATTGCAATAATTAAAACCCTAGTCCAATCCGAACCCGTAAGGTGTTTCAAACCAATATTCAAAACCGATCCGTCGGAATTTTTAAGTCCGCTGGGTAATACCTATATACACAACTCAGAATATTTTATATTAAAATCATATTTTAAAATTGTAACTTTGGTAAAATTTGTAAACAAATAATGTTAGCATATAAACTGGACGGTGAAGCAGTCTAAGTTCACAACAAAAGTATGCAAAAATATCAACATGGAAACAATCAAAATGGTAAATAACTAATATACCCACTCATATTTTAATACGATGGAAAACTAATAGTCTAGTCGGGTTCTAATCGTGCTGGGTTTTAATAAAATCATGCCCGACCCTAATAATGACAGGGTCTGGCCTGAGTTGGGGTTAGATGATAAAAGGCAAAACTCATACCCGTATTAATAAGGCGGGTTCGGGCTAGCCTTGGGTCGAAACGCATACCATTGACAGACCTAATTGGAACTTATTGTTAGGTAGACCTAAAATTAAATTCAGTTGTTCCAAGTTATCTTCATCAAGGCTATAAAGTTGTGATATTTATCCATTAAGTAATAGTAAAGTAAAAGATTTTTTAGTTATCTTATTAATTCTATGAGTTTTCTCTCTTCTCCTTCGTTCTCTTTTAATAATTTATTTTCAAATCTTTTAATTATCAATATATATACACTTATCTTACTGAATCTTATCCAGCATTTGACATTCTTGTATGTACATTTAAAAGTTTGTACAATTATTTATAAATAAATTATCAATTACCTTCTAACATATTATATTCATGTCCATATATTTAGGTTAATCACATAATCCAAAACTCAAACTATTCAAATAAATTCAGTTACTAATATTTATTAATATTTCTAACAAATACTAAAAAACTGACATGTGGATATGTATACAACTATTGCACCAATCAAAATGGTTAAATTAATTTTTTATTTGGTTATGATATTTAAATCACGTAAAATAAATTTTTAATTTATAATTCATTTATCTTGTTATATTTATCATACATTGCATTGTAAAATTTTACTTTATACTTCAAATACCTTTATGTAAAATTACCACAATTATTTACAAAACCCACCTCACTTTTCTCCGAATGTTTTAAATTTCAGTCCATATATTTAACTTAATTATGCAGTCTTAAATTTAAACTAATCAAATAAATGCAATTAATTAATATTCATTAGTTTGTCTACTAAATTATGTAAATGTGAAATTATCGATATGTATGTCATACTTATATTAACAAAAATGGTAAAATTATTTTTCCACTAAAGTAAAGATATATAAGTCACATGAAATAAAATGTGTGTATATATATAACAATAAGAACTCGATTTATAATTCATCTATCTCAATAAATTTATCATACATTGCATTACAAAATCAAAATTTTTACTTCAAGTACCTTCATTTTAAAATTTCTATAATCATTTACAAACCCCTCTCCCCCAGCTCCCTTTTAATATTTTACATTAAACTCCACATGTTAGAATTAATCACGTAATCATAAAAACATGAAAATTTCAATATCCATACCATATTCATATTATCAAAAAGGGTATAAAATTTATTGTGATATGTAAATTCATCAATCATATAACATAATCATATGCATAAATAATAATTACGAATTTAATTTATAATTCATTTATATTAATATATATACCATGCACTGCATTGTAAAATTCTTTTTTTAACGTTAGGTGCCTACATTTTAAAATTTCTACAGTTATTTACATAACCCTTCTCAATATCACCTAATATTGTACATTTATGTCAATATATTTTAATTAATTATGTAATCTTCAATTCAAAATTATGTGAATAAATCCAATTAACAAATATTATTTAATTCATCTAATAAATCCTAAAATATGATGATTTCAATATTATATCATATTCATATCAACAAAAGTGGTGAAATTGTTTCTTTTCATTCAAATATAAAGACATATTAACCACATAACTTAAATAATATACAAACACTGTTAAAAAAGTTAATGCATTATTCGTGTCTCTCAATAAATTTATCATACAATATTAAAAAAGTTAATGCATTATTTTAGCTTCAAATTCCTACATTTTAACCTTTCTAAAATTATTTACATCCCCTCAATTCTTTCCTAATGTTTTATATTTAAATCCATGTATTTAGACTATTTACGAAATCTCAAATTTAAAGTATTTACATAATCTTAGTAAATAGTTGGTCTATTCTTCTAATAAATCCTAAAAATATATGTCAACTATATATACGAGCGTTACGGTACACGCTTCGCGTAAATTGTTTTTCTACAAATTGCATATGTTTAACACATTCAAGAGAAAATGATTTGCATAAATATTTAGCCATATTTTTGCATTGATGTGTAGTTATTTTTAATTTTTATTTCTAAGTTGCAACGTTTACTTTTTTATGATAATCTGAATTTTTATTTCTATTATTAATTAATAAAGAATAAATTTGTAAAAGATGCTTACTTTTTAGATCCTATTTTTAAGTGATATTAAAATTTGGTAATATTTATAGAAGGATTTTTGGTAGTTCATGCTGACACTAAAAATATGTGACGCCAAAGTAGTATAACTATTATTAAAGATAAAGACGTGTGTGTATGTATATGTATGTATGTATGTGTGCGTATGTATTTGTACTAACAAAAGCAATAAAATTAATTTTTCCATTCAATCATAGAGATATATGGATCGCATACATTAAATTATATACATAAACAATAATGATAAGTAAATTTGTAAATTAATTATAACCATTTATCTCAAAATTTTATTATACACTTCAGTTATACACTTCATTACAAAATTCATTTTTTAATTGCAATTACTCCCCATTATGATATTTAATATATTTTATAAAAAATTCTTAATTCTACTATTTACCTTTAAAATTATATATTTATACTAATTACGTAATTTAAAATTTGACATATTTGAAAAAATTAAGTTAAATAATTATGTTAATTAACCTAATAAATCATTAAAATATATCAGTTTTAACATGTAAACCATAATCATCATATTAATAAAAATTATAAAATTATTAATTTTTACTCAAATATTAAGATATATAAGCTACATAACATAAATAATACATAAACAATAATAACAATTTTAATTTATAGTTAATTTATTTCTCTGAATTTATTACCAACTCCATAACGAAGTTTTGATTTTAACACTAAAAATATAAATACTATATTTTGACAATCTTACCGGGTAAAACGCATGGGTTATACACTAGTTGAATAATAGTAAAGCAAAAAATATTTCTCCACTCTTATTAATTTTAGCGATTTCCTCCTCTTCCCTTGATTCTCTCCAGATATTTTACAATCAAATCCCTATAATTTATCATTATTATAGTTATTACAAAATTTTACTAATTCTTTCCATTACCATATATAATTAAATATCTACGTATTATAATTTATGCAGTTATTTGCATATTTTTACTAAGTTTTATCTATTATATTACATTAAAGTCCATATATTTAAATTAATTGAGTAATATAATATTTAAATTTTAAATAAATTTAATTAACTAATATTCATTATTTGGTCTAACAAATCCAAAAAATGACAATCCAATCTATTGTTTACCACATTATATTGAAAAAAAAATTGTAAAACTAATATTTCATCGAAGTCCATATAAATTAAAATCTACATGATTATACACAAAATTATCTTTAGCTTTCTTATATTATATTCAAGTTTACATTATTTATTTCCTTTTAAATAAGTACTTTATCAAAAGGAAATACATAAATTTTCTTTCTAATGTTGGTAACAAACAAATATATACATAATTTTTTTATTTTTAACAAGGGTGCTTAGGTATGGTAGCAGACCTAGGTTTGAGTCTTACCTTGCATACACTTCTAGCACAAAATAGTATCTGAGGGTTATAGGAGCCGTGAATTAAAACGGGCAGCCATAACTTAACTCCCCTTAGGAGTTTACGAGTCCGTCGAGTTCACTTGAGTGTAATTAAATAAAGGTATATTATTACAAATATATACAATATTTTTCTTTTTAAAGAATATCAAGTGATTCTTTATCATTAATAAATTTTATTTTTTGTTAAGAAGTTAAGAATAACATTAAATAATGATTACTGATGAATATTGTAGTTAATAATTTTTAAAATAATGAATACCGATTAATATGTTTTGATTATGTATATTTTACATCAATTGATGGATAAATTTATATGTTATTTTGATTAGAAATGTTTTGCTTCTATATTTTATTATCTTTATAAGGCATATGTTAATTATTTTTTGGAAGTTTTATCATAAATTAAAATGATTCAGCTACGAAATATGATTTAAAAACCATGTTATAATCTTTACTACTAATAATGAAAATGCATTGAACTATCTTCATATGTGTCTTTTTGAATTTCCTCAAATACCCCTTTTCACGATTTCTTCCTCCGTATCTGAATTGCCCGTCTTGCCAAGAATAATAAACCTAACTCTCCTATCGCTCTAATTGCAAAATTCCCAATTAAACGCAAACTAGGGTTACCTCATTAAAACCACGATTCCAGATAAACCGTATTCTCCATCTTCAACTAGAGATTATCGGCTACCGATCGATTATCGGTTATCGATTATCGACTATGCTTAGTTCGTTCAACTGTGAATCTTTCGGATTATCACCTACCGTCTTCTCCAACTTTGAATGTCAAAGATCTAGGTTATTTTTGGTAAGTCTTCATTGATTCTCATTTCTTCATTGCTTTTCAATGTTATATTTGATTCCTAATCTGCTGATATTGAATAATGACTCTTGGCTTTAATTTCATTTGGATTTATCTTGATGGATAGCTGTTGCTTTATTTGTTCTGTAAGTTGATTTGTTCATCTACATATAACATATACAGTTGAAATGATAATGTTTTGAATTTTGCTAGCATATTACCCAAAATAATGTACGGTTGTAAACATTTGAATTTGTGTTTGATGTTTTCATATCAGATAACATTTTACCCTGACTAGCTTCCCTGTGCCATTTAGATCATAAAAATATGTCACGGTCTATTTAGTTGACAAGAGAACAAATTATCTACCTGGTGTATATATATAAGATAATACCACTGTAACTCATTTGAAATCATAACTGAAACTCATTCTCTCCCTTTACTGAATATGTTCCCTTGACTGGAGTGTTCTTTAGTTGTTATTCTTTTGAATGTGTGATGGCTAAATGTTAGCCACTTACCGTTAATTTACATTTATTCCACTTCTTTAAAATTTTGAACTATTGACCTACATCAACTATATTTTAGTATGTTAAACTACAGTTCTTACCATTTTTGGTGAATGAAAGGTTTTTGGACAGTGATTATTTTTACCATAGTGAACTTACATACAGAAAGATACCAAATGCATTAAAATAATAGATTCATTCTTGGTCTTCCTGATCGACCTCAATCATTTTGTATACGACGGGGATGGTGATGACTGCATCACAATAGTATCATATCTCTACTACGAATAATAAGAATTCTTTGCTTATGCATTCCCCGTGTCTTTTAGATCTACCAAAATTACCCTTTTCTTTTTCATTTTAGTTCGCTTCTTCTCAAACTCATTTTATTCTCACTTTCTTCACTAACCCTAATTGCCATGGCAATTCGACACCATTGGAGTTTGTAAACTCAAATACACCACCACCATCTCCACAAAATCTACTCACAGCCAAATCGATTGACACATGACTACAATCACCAGATTGATCGATGCCTCTCATCACAAATCAAATGAAGCGCTGATGTAATCCCCAAATCGATTGACGCCTCTTATTACTGAATCAATCGATGTCGTTGTTATTACCAAACCAAATAATGCTGCTTACTGAAGCTGCTGCCATCAACCAAACATCATTGTCACCAACGTATACCACACCACCTTTAGGTATGGTGGAGTTAAACCTGATTAACATACCACATTTAATTTTAAGGTATATGATAGATTTGTTATATAGGGAACTTTCTGTACATCATTGGTTCTTATCGGGCCTTAGAGCTTCAGGTTTATATAATACACACTATAGTTTAACTTTTTTTTCCCTATAGTTGGGTATAATGTTGCTAATAAGCAAGACCTCTGAAATTCATTTTCCCATACTTTATTTCTATTACTGCACTGTAATCCCAATATATTGTGATATACATGCCAAACGAACCTAAAGATGGCTCAATTATTATGTACGAAACTATGCTACTGTCATGTTGTTTGGCTGGTTTAATAGCACTGCAATTGTCACTCAAAATGCAAAACGAAGCAGTACAAGTTGCAATATAATTACCGATACATTGTGTCTTTTGATGAACATGATAGACATGGTTTACATGACTGGGTGCAATTCAGTCAACTACTTTTAAATCAATTTTGCATAGAATTCACCTATTTTCTATAAATGAAAATTGTTTCACTCATGTTCAAAAATAGATATATTAGATGGATGTACTGAAGAAAATCAAGTGTGTAACCTTTGCTCTAATATCAGTTCCTTCTTATAAAGCTAAGCATGTTCGAGCTCCCATATGTTTTCATATATTTTTGATGACTAATTTTTCTATAATATATTGACCTTTTGTCAATCTAACACAAGTTTATTTCATTGTGATAACCGTAAAAAATTAAACATGACTTGATTCTTTGGCTTGCAGATATATGCTCCTAAAAGTATTTTCTTAACAACGAGCAATTAGAGGCATACTTTGCAGTTATAATCTGTTTGGAGAAGAAGTTTCATTGATTGAAGAGCAAGGTACGGTGGCAACTTTGCAAAAAAAAATACATTTTTAAGCGTTATGACTAAGTTTAATATTTTTATACGTATTGAAATTTCTCAGTAGGTTATTCTATAAATGTGGAAATTGGTCTATAACGTATAAAACAACGGATTTGTTACACATGACTTCTGTGCATGAAGGTTTTGGTTTTACTTATTGTAAATGGATATGCAACTTTGTTCAATTCTCTTCCTAAAAGCATGCATTTAGGCCATCAGGTCAAGGGTTGTTTGTGTTTTCCAGATACAAGTGATATTTATTTTCCCATCAATAACATAAACAGTATGCAAGACTGTTATTCTTGGAAATTTCTATAAAGTTATAAAAGGAATCCATTAAAAAGCATTAATTCCATTGAATGATTACCTTTTATCAAAAACTTACTGTTGTAACAATAATTTCAATTTTTTTTCTTACTTCCTTTTAAATTTGCTATTTGAATTTTTTTTGTAGCTTTTAATAAATGTCACTTATCAGATCATACTCATGAAATACGTAAAATTAAACCACTAATCTTTTTAATGCTATTAAAGGCTCATTCATGGGGCAACTTCACAATAAACTCTACATCACTCGCTGCGAAACACTCTTTATGTAGTGCACTTATTTAGCTACACATTGTATTTAAAGAAAATTAATGGAGAATAATGCCCTATGATTAATGGGTTTTATTCTTCCCATTAATTTTGCTTAATTTATCACCATAAAGTTGATATACTTATGAAGAGGATAGGTGAAAAAACTGCAGTCTAAGTTAACCATTTTGTTTGTATCCTTTGAATCCAAAAGCGCTTCATTGCTATTTCTCTTTTTAATTAAATAAAAGTAATTTAGCTTTAACATATTTTTTAAAATCAGTTTTTTTAAGGCTAACCAAATGTGATGCTGTTGTGATTTTGATTTGGGAAAAGAATAACTCACAGTTGGAATTAAGTCAACTAAACTGATACCTCTCTCTATTTTTGCCTTCATGATTGAATCTGATTGACATAGCCAAAATATCATGTAACACCCAAACATCAAAACTTTGTATTACATTACAAAACCTAATTTTCTTAATCACCAATAACTACAACCTTCATATTCTTTTTAATTAAATAATTTTAGTGGGTATTTTAAGTAATTTTTTTTAAAATAAATTGTTTACAGTATTAGCATTTCGTGTATTTGACTTAAGAACAATAAAATAGTAAAATTAACAGTTACAACAACATCTAAAGATGGCTCAATTATTATGTACGCAACTATGCTACTGTCATGTTGTTTGGCTGGTTTAATAGCACTGCAATTGTCACTCAAAATGCAAAACGAAGCAGTACAAGTTGCAATATAATTACCGATACATTGTGTCTTTTGATGAACATGATAGACATGGTTTACATGACTGAGTGCAATTCAGTCAACTACTTTTAAATCAATTTTGCATAGAATTCACCTATTTTCTATAAATGAAAATTGTCTCACTCATGTTCAAAAATAGATATATTAGATGGATGTAATGAAGAAAATCAAGTGTGTAACCTTTGCTCTAATATCAGTTCCTTCTTATAAAGCTAAGCATGTTCGAGCTCCCATATGTTTTCATATATTTTTGATGACTAATTTTTCTACAATATATTGACAGCTTAAAGGTGCGTTGGCAATAAAAGAGCTATTTGGTTCAAGTGGTCAGAACAGTGCTCTTGGGTTTTTTTTCTATAGATGACATAGCACATATTCCAGAGCCTTCGATTCGGGACTCCCATATCAGTGGTGAGGGTAGTAGAACTGCAGAGAGGTGCCTTCGAGCTCATGAAGAGGGTAGTGGCGTTGTAGAAAGGCATCCTTGAGCTCATGTTTCTCATGGTCCTAGACCGTATGCTACTATTACTTCAGAGAGCAACTCGACTCCACATTTATAGTATGGTAGATGGACACCTTCATCAGATGATATGTAAGCCATATCTTTCACAGTATCTGTTTTCATTTCATTTAATGTTTGTATTTGTGTTTGTCAAACATTGAATTAGTTCTATTGTTTTCATTTCTATGTACTGTAGTGACATTTTGTGACATTCAGATATGCATTATGTAATTGCATTACTTCAGTTTGTTATGTGGAGTTTATCTATCCCTGTAGCAACATTAAGAAAGATTAATAAATTATGTACTGATTTCTTTTGGGGAAGTAGATATTAAAAGATATATCGGGATGTTATTTGTAGACCAAAAAGAGGAGGAACAAGTCTTAAAAACTTCTCAGATTTGAAAAGGGCAGCCGGTATGAAACTTTTATGGAATTTCTTAACAAAAGAAAATCGGTGGTCTATATGGCTCAGAAATAAATACTGTGATAGAGATAATTTTGGACTATGAAAGTGGATAATAATAGTTCTTTTACATGGAAAACTATTTTAAAAGCTAGAGATACCGATTAAAAATATATTAAAAGAATTATTACAATTAGAAAATCTACTTCTCTTTGGTTTATTCCTTAGATTAATGATAAATTAATGGTAGATCTTCTAGAGATGGGATATGATTGAAATTAGTGGTAACACTAATTTAAAAGTTAGTAGCATCATAAGAAACAACCAATTAGTTCCACACATCTTAACCGAAACCAGAGAACTAGAGGAACTAATTAAAAAAGTTCCAATCTCCAATGAAGACAAAGAGGAATATTGGGAGTGGAACAATAGTAAATTTACGTTTAAGGATACTTGGGATAAATTGTTGAAGTCACCATACTATGCATCCTTGGACTAACATAATTTCGAACAACATTAATTGTCGCAAGATGGCCTTTTATGCGTATCAAGCAATGTTGGACAAGTTAAACACTAAAGATAGAATTTTTCATTGGAATAGGTCTATCAACCAAATAAATGTGTTTTATGAACAAGTAAATGAAAATATTGACCATATATTCTTCGACTATGATTTCAGCTCTTTTATTTGGCGCATTAAATTGAATCTAAAACCAAATAGTTCTCTAAATCTAATGGAAGAAGCAAATGAACTCGAACATATTGTAGAAAAATTAGTCATCAATATATTTTTCTACAATATATTGACAGCTTAATAGTGTGCCACATGTTGCTGATTCAATGGCGTGGACAATGATTGATGGAGATATGATGGTGTGTTGTTGGCAGCTTAAAGGTGCGTCATAGGCTGATTTTCCATGTACTCAAGACAAACCGCTGTCCCTTCTTCTACCAGTGCTCCGTTTATCCACAGTTGAATCCAGGCTACCACGAATCCTCCATCGTCCAGATCAACTACAAGCATCGCCATCGTCCTGTTCGGTAAAACCCACAGCCCCTTCTTCTACTACAGTGCTCCATCTATGTACTGTTTACTGCTAGGATTTAGGTATACAAAATTTACCCTTATAATTTTTATGATTATTCGAATTTTGATCATAACTCTGGCAGTTTAAGATAGTACTGATTTTGATTTCTATCTACTATCGTTTTTCTTCAAAGAAAAATATATGTTTTGTAATTATGTACCAACCTAACAAATTGTTGCTAATTTTTAAATTAACCTATTCACAAATGACCTATTTCAGTTACTTTAGATATATTACATATGCAAATAGCATAAGCTTACTGGAACTAGAAAGTTAAATTTACAAGTAAGGTTGGTTAACTAATTTGATCTCTTTATGATCAACTGACCCTGAGTCTCATACGCAAATGACATAAACTAACTTGAATATTCAGTTACTTTAGATAATATATGCAAATAGCATAAGCTAACTAGAGCTAGAAAGTTAAATTTACAAGTAAGGTTGGTTAATTAATTTGATCTCTACAACTGACCCTGAACCACATATGCAAATAACATAAACTAACTTGAATATTCAGTTACTTTAGATACATATCCAAATAGCATAAGCCAACTAGAACTAGCAAGTTAAATTTACAAGTAAGGTTGGTTAAGTAATTTGATCTCATTATGATCAACTGACTCTTTTATCGTTAGTGTTTTATACTCTTTTTATTGTATGCTCGACAATCATGGAGTTTGTTCTTTTAAATTGATAGTCTAATTCTATCCATGTTATAACGAGTTATGTTTTTATATAAGTGTAAGAAACATGTAATTATGAATCCATAACTTCTGATGCTATATGAGGATTAATGGAATAACAAAAATAAATTGTTTCACATTACGTATTACATACATATTTACTTGCATTGAATCCTTTTCGAGTAACTCTTTTCCCATGCATTGCATATTTAATTATGTCAAATACGACTCATTGAAATGTAACACTAACAGAGAACCAAACTGCAGCCCCTTCTTCTACCACAGAGCTCCATTTATCCACTGTTTACTGCTTAGATCCAGGTATACAAAAATATACTCTTAAAATTTTTATGACTGCTCTGAATCAAATAGCCCTAGCTATTTCTCTTTTCTGGAAATTTTAGACATGTTTATCGCTAACAATAGAAAAACTTCTTGAAGCAGTAAATTAAATAGAGATGAACTTAGCATATCCCATGACTCAAGTAGTGATATGTTCATTTAGTATTGTTTTTACACTAATTTCCTTTGGTAATCTGGTTATACTTTGTACAACATTGTGCAACCAATTTCTATTTAACTTTTAATCGATAAATTTGTTTTCATGTAGGTAATAGTTGCTATTGGTAAAGATCCAAGCCCTTTTAAAGGTTAATTTGGGAGTGGTATCTTATCGGTCTATTGCACACTTCAATTTGCAAATAAAATAATTACCAAACAAAGGTTAGATCCATGCTTGAAGCACTTTGCTCGATAAAGCTTTTTGGTTGTTTTATCTGTTTCCTTCTTCAGAAACCTTCACTCTTCTTAACTTGATACTTTATTAATTTTGGACAGCTTTGTAATGCAATGTGTTTGTTAGGTTGTCTAACCCCTCCTTATATTGCTAGATTATTCCTGATTATTTGGATCTTGCACCAGCCTTTGGTAAATCATGTTGTTCTCTTGCCTTAAGCTACCACATATGTAGTTAAAACTTGGTTTGGTGACTCTCCAGTTTTAAAAGACCCTTTTTAATCATTTTTAGCTTCTTCATAAAATTAAATGGCGGGTTACCAAAAAGTTACATTAGAAAATTATGTTCCACTATTTATCTGTAACCTCCTTGCATATTCCATGTACTGCTATATTTAAAAGAGCCTTTTTATCGACTGTTTATTATGCATTAAGAGTAACCAGTGCTGGTTGGCGGTCACTTAATGCATGATTAGCAAAATGCACATGCGGTAAGGGAAATTTATTATAGCACTAACAGGTATAAATACACAAACTATTTTTCTATGAATGTTCTAATCTTTTCCCCCTACAGATATAAAAGTTACTAAATACTGTTGGTTCTATTAGTTCATAAAAAACCATTTCTTCAAAGAAATCAACATCATAAGAGATTAGAACTTCCCTGACTAATTCTCCCAGGGTTATACAATGTAGCATTGAAATCTCCTGCCAGTAACCATGGATATTTGATATGTATTGCTTGATATTTTATATATTCCCAATTTTCATAATCCGCTGTAAACAGCTCGATGGTAGAATGTATATGACAAGCCACTACCGTATGATAATCTTATCATTGTACCAGCAAGGCCTGACTTAGATAGCCGATGTTCCATCAACTCACATTTAACATACTTTTATATCTTAGTTTTTTTTAATTTATGTATAATGTTAACAAATTTTTAACATTTGAAAATGCAAAAAACAGCTTTTGAAACAATACATTATGCATGTCATCAACTTCTGCATAGTTCATCGATATTGATTTCCTATATGGCAGTAGAAATTGAACTTAAGGAATATTTTTCGTTAATGTAACTTAACATTTTATACCATTTTAGGGAAAATTGTTGGTTAAAAAAAGAAGAAACATAGATTGCTTTTGTGTCAGCTGTAGTTTTCTTCACTTGCCAAAATTTAATACTCTGCAAATTAGACAGTAGAGCTGGTGGATGCTAAAAAATGCAAACTGATCAGTCAGTCAATTTTGAAGGTACAACTGACTGTAGCTAAATAAAAGTTCAAGGTACATATAGCCTTGCAAGTTCAAACATAGTTCATGTTTATGGTGTATGTTACATTTTGGATTTTATTTACATCCTATGATGGATGTTTGAATTTGTAAAAGATTTTAAGGACTGATTTACACTACCGAATCATTTTGTTATGTTTCAGAATTTGTTTACACCATTACAATTCATAATCAGTGATTAGGTTGTGTCCAAGATAGTCAAATGTAAGTATTTGGATGAGTCAAAACTGTCATACTTTTACATCAACTGAATTGGCAGAAGTAAAAAGTGTTTCTTGATGTTACTGTGTGTAGTCGAATAGTGAAATTATACTTTGTCATTAAAGTATAGATGTTATTGAGGCAAATCACTCACTATCAGTAGCAATAGTTTAAATTTATAGGCACCAAAAGATGATCGCACTTTTCCATTCGAAAATGTCACACATTATTCGATTAAACTACATTTTTGATCATCTGTTTAATCAGTAACATACTCATTTTTGATGTATTGGTACCTCTAGGACCTCATCTTATCATACCACTTGCCACTTAAGCTAAGCTAATGACCGATTGAAATTATTAGTCCAATGTCTTAGTGTTCTTTTATTTTCTTCCAAAAAGATATTAACAATTTTGGTTTCAGTTGTGTCCTTTCTGTTGTTATCAGGCCAAACTAATATTAATATTGTATGTTCAACAATTTGTGTGTTACACTGGACTGAGCAAGCATATAGTTATTATTCAATAAACTTTACTCTTTAACATATCAATATTTTTTTTAAAGATATCGACTTAGTTACTAATATCATACTAACCCAAAGTTTTATTGCTTATCACAGGATGTTGATCAAACTCTTAACCAGGCCTCAAGTGCAACTAAATTTGGAGAAAAGCGGCAGAGAAACCAAGATCGATGAAGTGTCGTTTTCTTCTTCCCATTTGTTTTTTGATTATTTTTAGTGAAATGTTTTTTCCGCTGCAGTCTATTTTACTTTTTAGGATTATACTTATAGTGACTTATGTACTTCTTTTGTTTCGGCTGTAAACAAATAAAGTTTGCTTTTATTTATATAACTTCTCTTTTACCTATACTTTTAACATCTTCAACCAACTATTGAATATAGCTGTTTTTTGGTACAGCTAAGTATGGGTGGATGTACATTTCATGAAATCATAAACTGTTCAATTTAGTAAATACTTCTGACTTAAACATTACTTTGAAATTTTATAACTATGCCACTGCTTCAAATTTTTTAATACATGAGCAAAACGTGAAAATAATTATTCCGGTAAGTTGTTATTTTATTAACAAGATTTTCGCTACAAAGTGTGTTGGGAGGATAAATGAACGAAAAATGCATTTTCAACTCATTAAACCTATTCTTATGTTTTAGTATCATCCATCATTTAAGTAATAATATAAAGTATGCTAATGTACATACAAAGTAACATGGATGAAATATTCAAGACTAAATGGTGCACCAAGTTAGAAGTCAAAAGCATCTTAATCACAAACGAGCATCGCATAAGATGACACTGTAAATATTAGAGATACCATGAAATCACTATATATTAAATCATTAATAAAGTTCCATGTACCCATGTGCGAAGCGCGAGCCAATCATATTTATAGAAAAATGTTCATGTGATCCATTTAACAAAAAATATACATGCAAAAGATGATCAATCATATGTGCAATTTCTTTTAAGTATTGGAAATGGAGATGAAGTCTATGTACAAGACGATACTATAAAGCTTCCAGATGATATCTTTGAACCTTGGAGCAATACAGGTTCAATTTATGCTTTGATTAATGAAGTCTTCACTGAACTAAATGAAAAATTAGGCAATAGTAATTATATAATGGATAATGCAATATTAGCCTCTAAAATTGATATAGTTGATTAGATTGATAATAAAGTTGTAAATCTATTTCTAGGTAGCGAATGTACCAACTATTCGTTTGACAAAGTCGAAGATGATACAAATAATCTATATCAGTTGGAATTCTTGAACTCCCTTGCTCTGGGTAGTTTGTCACCACATAAATTAAGACTTAAAGTAGGAGCACCAGTAATATTGCTTATGAATATTGATCCAAGAATTGGATTATGTAATGGAGCCAGATTACAGATGTCTTGCTTTTCATAGAAATCTCATAGATACAGAAATCACAGTTGGACATTTTCATGTACAAGGATATTTATCTCATGCATACCACTGAAGCCTTCTCAAAATATTGACATGCCTTTCAATCTAACGTGTAAACAATTTCCAGTTAAATTATCCTTTTCCTTTACAATTAGTACATTACAAGGAAAAACCATCCGTCGAGTTGGTATTTATCTTCCCAAACATGCTTTCAGTCATGGTAAGCTACATGTTACTTTATCTAGAGGAGTTGCTTGAAAAACAAAAAAGGTTTTGGTGAAAAATAGAAAGAATCAAAATAGAAAGGGTTTGAATACTAGAGATGAAGTATATAAAGACATATTATTAACATGTAATCATGAACTTAGTTAACTATACTTCACAATCTCCACTTTATACGCCTTATTCTTACAGTAAACATTATACCTCAACATGCATAGTCATATGTATTCCATACCTATTATATTACTCCATTATTTTAGAGATTTTTTGTATAACCATAAATGGGTAAGAACTATAGTTAACACTGTTTTCTCCATTTTTTTTCTTATTTTCACGCAATGCTTCTAGAAATGACATCATTGAGTTAATTTTATTATATACGTATGAATTTTTTTTCAATTTTATTACTAAAATAATATTATAGTTTACATAATAAAATCCTTTATACTACATTTTTAACTCCTCCATCTACATTACTGATGTCGGTCTCAAGCTCGGGGCAAGGAGGAGAGAAAACGGTTGCTACAGCTGTATTTTAGTTCTTACAGATTACTTAAAAGCTATTGCCATTGAAATCAACTTTGAAAAAGCTTCTAGAAAAATTATTACATCGATTTAAGTATTACAAATTTTAATAACAATACTAAGGTAAAGGAAAATTCAACATCTATATAATAGCACCAAGTAGTTTTATACTTTAGCCAGTACTAGAGGTTTATGAGAAAGTGAGTATCATGGGAAGTCCAATCTTTATGGTTGACAAGAAAAATTCACTATATATTAATATGGTGGTTTAATACTTTTTAAAAGAGAGACGATGCAAGTTTTTTAAGTTCAAAAGTACTGGAAGCACTAATTTTAACATTTGTTACATTTCTCTAGATATTCATGCAATAGTTGATTACTTTCTTTACATGTTTCATAATTTCATAAAATAACTTAGTCTCATTCATATTTTGATAAATGATTAATTTGTGCATGTATACATATAAAAAATGCAATACTGCATACACATCAAAGTCATTTTGTATACAAATTTAAAAAAACCTTACAAACATCGTTTTTTAATACCAATTCCTTCTGCACACGTGCATCGCACGTGCCAAAGTACTCGTTTAACATAATTTAAATAACATATGATTTGTAATGTCATTTTTTG
The DNA here is from genome assembly GCA_030737815.1 of Allium fistulosum. Lineage (NCBI taxonomy): Eukaryota > Viridiplantae > Streptophyta > Magnoliopsida > Asparagales > Amaryllidaceae > Allium > Allium fistulosum. The sequence goes on along the minus strand of CM060902.1, from coordinate 365,475,894 downwards.
TCAAAAAAAATTATTTGTTAGATAAAAACTTTATTTATCACATTGATAATATAATATACTTATTCTAATGTTTATATTAACCGCAAGAGCTTTAAAAGCATAAAAATATATTGATTATTTATTACTATTACACTTTTATTTTTGTGGATTCTCTTAGATAGTATTTGAAATTCTAGCTATATATCATTTATCTTTCAAAAAATTATAATTGAAGCTAGATGTTAAACTCAAAATCTATATAATATTTATTTGTTGAAATTTATAAAAACATTAATTTCAAAATTAACCAAGAATGCTAATTTTTATTTATTTTCTAAACAAATATTAAATGCTAAAAAATAATAAATCACCGTCTAACTCAATATTATTATCAACTATAAAAATAAAATTTAATTATTTATATGAATATAAAAATATAAGTCATATAGCACAAATTACATACTTAAAAATAATAAGTTTAGTACACAACTAAATTATTTTAACAAATTCACCATATATTGCATAATAAATTATATTTAAGAGTATTTATAAAATTATCTTTCTAAAACATATTGTGTGTAAAGCACGGGTTACACACTAGTTTTTGTGAATATCAAACAATTTATTCTTGCTAATTGTATTATTATTTCCAAGACTGACAAAGCGACAATTTTCATAAAATCACGTAAAACCACGCATTAGTTTATAATAAGATGAGATCCTTTATTCTTTTTTTCATGAGTCATCTTTTTGACTTATTGTCTCAACTGCTAATTCATTAATTAAATGAAAATTTAATCATTTATAGAAATTATTGGATGGTTGAGATTAAGCGAACATAAGGGTGCATTAATATTTGGGAACATGTGATCTATGTCTCTTTAGAGCATTCTAACCAATATAGATCTGACTATATTGAGCACAGAATATTTAAGGGTTGGCCCAACAGCCAGGCGTTTATTTAATAGGTGTCTAGTAATTAGATATTTACTTAATAGGCGTCTAAACTCAGGCTTCTATTAAATAGGCGTCCGATGTTGGGCACCTATAAATCATGTGCTCAAGCCACCGTTTCTCATAATTCCCTTTTCACCTTTCCCTTTTAAATCCAAAAAAATTGAAATGTTGCCAAAGACAGACAAAGGAGTAAGTCAGTCTGCTTAACATTGTCCTTATTCCCAAGACGATGATTTTCGAATTACGGTCTTGCAGGAGCTACCGAAGGATACACACATCGTATGTGGACCGCTTTGGATACAATCGAGATATAAATATAAATATAAAGCAACTGTTAGTATATCAATGTTACATTAATTGAATATTATTTATTTAGTACTATTTATTATTGTTAATTGTATAGCCTAATATCATTATTATTTATTATATAGATCAAATATACCAATGCTCGATTAATAGTATATCAACCATGAACTATTGTTTATTATATGACCCAGTATATACTTGGTATATTAGTCAATGTTATATTAATCGTGTATTAATCATGAACTATTGTTTATTATATAGACCCAATATGTCTGTTTTGGGGCAGTTGGTCCTAGTATTTTGGATAATATCACGATATACTCCCTTATGCTCTGGTAGATAGACCGCAGGCTAATCCATTTGTCTTTTCCTACAGATTTGGTCTCTCCAGTCTTTTGATCATTCTCTTATTTCCATCCTAGTTAAGAAGTGATGGCCTACCACACACTTTCCACTTTTTAGATTTTGAGCTTGGTATTACCCTCGTCGATTTTTTTATGCCGACTGGCATTGTGATAGAAGGCCTGTATATGATGTCTTTTCCTTTTGATGATGCATACGAGACTCTAGAATTCAAGGCGGCTTCAGCTTTATTCTTCTACTTTGATATTTCGGACAACATTGGTCTATAATCTTCGTAAGATTTTAGAGTGAGAATATCCACCTCATTTTCTCCCTCGGATGGCATTTCTCTCTATCCAATGGGTATCTCAGACTTGAGCAGTATGATAGTTTTGATACTTTTTCTTTCCCTTCTCCTTTGTTTAAATGTCCCTCAAGGTCTTTGCATTATCAGAATTTCACTTCGTTGACTTGTCCATAACTATTCGCGAATTGTTAATAGTGTGATTTCTAATTCTATTTTCCTTTGCAAAAAGCTTTAAGAACCTCTTATTCACCATTCGTTTCTGATAACAAAAAATATATAAGATATTACACTAACGAAAAAATAAAAAAAATACCAAATGATATTCACCTCTCATTCCACCGAGGTTCACTTTCTTCATTTTATAAATACGTGATTAATAAAATTAAGTTTGTCCATTAATTTTTTCGATTCGGTCTTGAATCGCTGACAATGACGTGTGTTGTCCGAATGCTTTATGTTGTAGGTATTCATTATTATTTTTCAAAACTTATCGCGACTTTAGTCATTATCCCTTATCGAATCATTGGTATAATGATAGTAAATGTTGCACAAGTCGTAGCCTTCATCGCTTCGCCATGTATTGGATGAATGTTGGCGCCAAGGAGTACCGTGTTGTTCATTATCATCTTCGAAAATGTAATTTTGAGAATTCGAATGATATGATAACTCTCCATGGTGAAGACATTACTAAAATCAAGTTTGATATAATATTACTGTGGTTTAGAAGAAAAAATATTGAAGAATTTAATGAATTTTTTTTAGGATTGAAAGTGGTTATGTATTGAATTAGGGGGGAAATATGGCTATTGAAGTACTCGTTGCGCTAATCAGCCATTAGGGCCTAGACGCCTATTTAATGGAAATCCAAGGTCAGATGTCTATTAAATAGGCGCCTCACTCTAAGTGCCTATTTAATAGGCTCCCAAGGCCAATTTAGGGTTTTGAATTGACCCCCGAAGATTACGCGTAATATTTAGTGGAATGTGGGTTGTTGGCAACTCTTTTTTGGTATGCGCTAAATATTAAAATTAATATCTCCTTTGTAGGGGATGCTCTTAGTAATATATACTGCAAATGAATTGGATGATTAGTAGAGATTCATGTTACTTTTCTGATTTATTTGTCAATTATTTCTAAACTATGGACATCAAAAAATAAAAAAAGACATAGGCAATGGCCATGTTTCATTACCATAGTTGAGGAGTTTTCTGATAACTTAGGAAGACACATTCACTTAGGGAGTTGAATCTTCTATTTTGAAGTCCCTTGTCCTTTCATATCCGTTTAAGCAAATCCCCAAATTCAAGATCTCCTTATTTTATAAACTTTTCTTATCTTAGCAAAACTTCTTTAATAAACTCTAATCAATAAAGTTCCTTTGATAAACAATCAATTATTTAAAACATCTTTAAATAAACAAGTTATTATTTCAATATCCTTCATTTAATTATCCTTAAATCTCGTTAACAAAATAATGATTTTAAACAATCATTTGAAAGTATTAAATTAACTTCAAACATTTTAATAAAATAATTTCTTAATTATCCTTTAAATATCATATTTAAAAATAATAATAAACTTTAAACCATTTCCAAAAAGGATAAAATTTGAATATTTGACTTCACATGTTCGGAAAAAGTCTTAACAACTACAATGGTTCACATTTAATTAAGTTTAACTTCTCAAGTTACAACAAGCAGATATGTTAAGGGAATCAACTAATAACAATCAATCAAAATATAGATAAATGTCCAAGTTATCATAATGGAAAAACTCGGTTTCTATTATGCTTGAATAGATGTCAACATAATCTGTTGGTGAATTATGGAAGAACTATGATTTATTCTACCAAACAAATTTCCAATATAACTTAATTAGCAAAATGGTGTTTTATTCGGCTAAACAGATGTTATTTGGTTTCAAAATCATTTGAATTTACTTAAAAGTAATCGATAAAGAAATCCCTTGGATATAAAAACATTCTTTAAAAGGGTGTTACTTTAAAAACAAAAAGGATCTTTAGAAATAAAGTGGCTTTAAAGCTTTAAAACTTTATTTAATAGTTAAATAACATTTAAACTCTTGATTTAAATAATAATTTAACATTTAAGAAGATAATTAAATCCCCAATTAACCTTTAAATAAATAATTAAATAATATTACCTTTAAATAGATAATTAAACCATAATTAATCTTTAATTAATAATTAAATAATAGATTAAACATTTAAGTAAATAATTAAATAATAATTAACCCTTAAATAAATAATTAAATCAAAGTTAACTTTTAATTAATAGTTAAATAATAAATTAAACCTTCATTAATAATAGTTTAAATCTTAATTAAGTCCTAATTAAATCTTAACTTAATTAGTAATTTAATAAATATACTTTTTTAGCAAAGCTAGCCGGCTTTATAGTGGGTCGTGCCACTGTATAAATAATGAGAAAATAGGTGTTCTGCACATGCATATAATAGCTAAATGGGTTTATAGGGCCCATACCAGAAAGAAAAATAAAGCACAGGAGCTAGATAGAAAGAACCTAACCTACTAAATAATTATGACTAAACGCCCTCCGAAGAGGAACAGCCACTACCATCATCTGACGTCGGACCAATAACATGAACATACCCAGAGAAAAGAGTAGCCAAATTTGAATCATAACCTTCTGAAGCATGAGAGTAAATAATTTTTCTATCCCAACCGACGTCATAAACGCCCTCCAAAGAGGAACAGCCACTACCATCATCTGACGTCGGACCAATAACATGAACATACCCAGAGAAAAGAGTAGCCAAATTTGAATCATAACCTTCTGAAGCAGGAGAGTAAATAAATTTTCTATCCCAACCGACGTCATAAAACTTACTTTTATTCTCCTCACCAATCTCTCCAACCCCAGTAAGGGACATACCCTCACCCTTAATGTGATATATAAGACAACGACTCTCACCCTCAATATCACTGATATAGGCATAAAAAGTGCCAGACTCAGGCGAGTACCGAATATCAGATGGAACATGAATCCAGGTCCGCTCCTCAGAATTCCAAGTAATAGAACCGGACAAAGTAGAAGTAGCAAGCTCAATCTAGGCCGTACCAACAGGAGCATCATCAATGGGAGCAACACCAACAGGAGTGACAATAGAAGGGGAAACAGAGGGGGTAGGAGCATCCTTCGGGACCCACTTCCTGACAGAAGGACAAGGAAGTGGAATCCGATCAGATAGAGGAACAAGGCTAGCAGAGGCCGATTTAGAACACGCATCCGAAAGATGCCCAAAAGACTGACAGGACGTACAGATCTCCGGTTTCCAACTGTAGTGAACTCTAACCTTAGCAAAATGGCCCTCATCGAGTTTGTCTTTTAACACTAAAGGCAAAGATTTGGCAGGTGTTATGTCAATCAGAGCTTTAGCATAAACTAATCTCTTTCTGGCTACAGTGTTAGCGTCATAACATATCACCTTACCAACAAGACCTGCTAGCCAATCAATCCCGATCAGAGGTCGAAGAACAGATGGAATGTGAGAAAAGTGGGCTCGGACAGGAATAGATACCTTATCAACAAACAGACTCCAGGTTGTAATAATGAATGGTTTCCCATCAATGAGAATAGGATCGACTTCTAGAATATGTTGTCTTTCATCACTATGCAAGAATTTAAAGTAGAACATTGCATTATCAAAATGAACACTTAATCCCCCTTTAGGCTTCCATACCTGGTTGCATCTCGCCTTAACAAGCTGATAGGCGGGATTGGAGTCAAGGAAAATTCTCACCAAATAATCCTTCCAATAATCAACACCGGCCTCAATCACTTCCACCGGAGGTATCGTAACTCCCTCGATCTCAACTTTATCAAAGCAATGGAGAGAATGCACAGTCGCATTTTTTGGCAATTTGGAGAAAAACGACGACCACTTTGGAACTGCCCTAGGAGGAGATGGATCCTCAAGAACTGCATGAGAATCAATGGGTGTTGTACCACATGGATTTAAACAGGTTAAGGGGACATTGTGCTAGGCATTAACACGAGCACATGGAGTGCAACTTCGATATGTACCAATGTCATATGAACTGAACCCAACTACCTCAACTACACTTGCTCTTTCATCTCCGGCAACTATGGCATTAGCCACGCCTTATCAGCCAAACCACATGAACTGTTATCAATATGCTCAGTTTCTACATTACCCAAGTTAGAATATACAAGCAACCCAACATCCGTCTTCGACCAAGGATTATTACAAGCAGAAGCTAAAAACGGAGACAAAGGGTGCTCACTAGTATCCAAAGGACAACCAAGCAAAGGTGGTGCGGTTAAATGAGGGGAGTTAATAACATTCAGTAAACCAGAAAAAGGATTAGCGCTTTCCGACGTAGCCAAGGAAGGCACAGTCACACATCGATGAGCAACATTACAAGCGGTGTCAATTTCAGGCACTTCAGGGCTTGTCTCAATAGGCATAGGAGGCCTCGACGGTCTGACCAAAGAAGTAGAGGCATTAAAGAGCACATAAGAACGCGTAAGGGAGACATCAAGCTCCAGATTTGACATAAAGGAGACGGGCTTTGAGCGCTTCTTCTTGGGCATTGGGAATAGACAAGGCGATGGCGAGGTAGTGGGAGATGAGGCGAAAGATGATGGAAAAGGTGGAGGAAAGGAATTCAGATCAAATGAAGGAAGAAGCATAACAAGGAAAGTGTTCAATCGCCAGTGATGTCGCCATTTTCTCCTTTCTTAAAAATTATACATTTAATCCTTAATTAATAATAAAATAACCCTTAATTAATAATAATTAATCCTTAATTAATAATAACCCTTAAAATAATAGTAATCAACCCTTAAAATAACCCTTAATAAAATAATAATTAACCCTTAATTAATAAAAAATTATCCTTAAATAAATCATTAATTAATAATTAATCTTTAATTAACTCACTAATTGTAATTTACTTACTTAATTTATATTAAGTACTAATTTCTTTTATTAACTAATGGTTAAGTACTAATTATTTTACTTAATTTATTAATTTAATAATAATTAATTAAATAAATAAATAATTAATTAAATAATTACTTTTCATTACTTATAAATTGTTTTGAAAACACCTTTCAAAATGTCACTTGAGCGAAAATACTTTTTAATTGCAAAAAACTTCATTTTTACGAACTACATCCATAGCGACCATCACTATATGACCCGTAATTTAAAAACTTGTTCTATATTCCAAATCACTTTCAAAACTCTTATTTTATGTTTAACTACTTTATAACTTTAATAAAGCTTTTTGGAGAACAAAATTAAAGCTTTGGAACTTACAAACTTTCTCTCGAAAATTACATAAGTAAACAACTTTGAAAATTAAGGGATTTCGATGTCGTGTTCAAGCACAAATCAATTGCTAACTTTTTCCTTAACGTAGAAGACCGTAAGTAAGAATACCAACACACATACATACATGCCAACATCAACATACCCAAGCAAATCATAACTTGCATATTTAAACTTAACTTTAGCTTTTATTTCCAAGTCTAACCATCATCACATCCAAGCACACATATGTATAACCAAATCAACATCAATTTTATCCAACAACCAACATATTTAACAATCAAGATAGCAATAATTTTTTTACCAACATTAAAGTTTAAAACTTTAAGTAAAAGGCAAGCTTTTCTTACCCAAAAGCTAACTAAATAGCCTAGAACTTCCATTATCACTCTAACCGCCTCTAGATCCTTGCTTTCGTTAAACAAAAACTTGATTTTTGGAGGGCTAAATGCCCAAATGATTTCGACCATGATGAGAGGGGGTTCGACCATGGGGTGAGCAAAGGTGTAGAGGCTTGTTTTTGAAAGAAGAGGGGTGTAGGAAGAGAAGGAAAGATTTTAAACAAGTTTTTATGAATTAAAAGTGCATAAAGCTAAGGTTTTTAAACTAAAAAAACTTGGAAGCCATGAAAGCTTTGAGGGCTTATAAGGGAACTTTAAAATAGAAGTTGGAAATGAGAAAATATGAAAAGAAAATTAGGAAATTGGTTTTATGCAAAATGCAATTAGTAATTTACCAAAATTTCCTTTAGTACATGCCTTCCAATCTTTAAATGCCACCTCACTATCGTGTCCCTTTCTCCTCATTGATGCTTACGTGAGCATGTTCCCACCCTCTTCATGCACCAACATGCATTTAAACGTCTTATACTTGACTGTTTTCTAATGTTGCATAATGTTTTAAGTGATGTGATGTTTTATGACATTTTTTATTCATTTATTTACACTTGAAAATTAAACTCATTTAAACTTAAGTGTATATATATACATATATACTAACATATGCTAACTTATTTATACATGTATGTATATATACTTGTACTAGAGTTCACAACATTTCCGACAACTTTTAGTCGATGAAAAGTCGAAAATTAGGAAAATGATTTTCGGTCATATTTTCGATTTTTCTTCGAACTGAAATTAGGAAAATGAAAAGTCGACAACTTCACAACTATTTCACCATCATTAGTTATTTTTTAAAAGAGTTTTATTTAAATTATAAAATCTATTATTTGAATATTTGAAATTAATTATACATTCACAAATCAAAGCAGTGAAATTCTGGGTCGGTACAATTACTAAATGATGTTGTTGGACACTACGGGGTTACGTAATGATAGTTATTGGATAATTATAGAATGACCCACTTTGATAGTTTTCTATTAGTTAATATAACTGAGGTCAAATAGAAAATATCAACATGACAAAATTACACAGTTCCTTTGACTTGAGAATACCGTTGATCTTCAATGCGGAAGCTTCTCTTTAATTACAGTAAAATCATGGCATGGTGTCCATCGAACGACTATAGTTGGGTCGATTGAAAGCATTGAAAGTGGAACATTATTTAAGAATGGATTTGTCTCGTCGGTAATATGAGGTTAGTATCATGGTCAACCTGTGCAGTTAATGCCCCGCTATTACCCCGCTATAACCCTGCTATATCTCATAGCGGATTTCTACCGCTACGATTTTTCCATATAGCCCAAATATAGCCTTTCCGCTTTAAGCCCCGCTATTTCCGCTATATCCCGTTATTCCCGCTATAATCCGCTATTTCCGCTATATCTTCTTCAAAAGAAATGAATTAAAAAATGATATTTATACATTATAAAAATTATGAAATTAATTTATTTAATCGAATTTTTAATATATTTTCAGAAATGAAAATACTCTAATATTCAACTAAATTCAATTATGTTATATAATAGTTTTACGTTTATTTACAGTATATTCGCGCATGTTTTTATTTAAAATTATTTATGTATTAATTATAATTCAATTGAATGTTAATTTTTCATTTAATTACCATTTATATATTTGTAAAAACATTAAGTATGAGTTTTATACGATATTTTAAAGTCATCCGCTATATCCCGCTATATCCTCATTGTATCTCCGCTATGAATTTTTGCACCTCCGCCGCATTGATTCTGCCGAGCGCTTTAACTGCACAGTGGTCAACTGAAGTTAACTAAAAGTCTCTGGCCAGAGCAGTTCAGTTAATAATAATTGTTATTATTGCACCGAGGACTTTGTATTTAGACTATAGAGTTGAATATGGATGATTTTGAAATTTTGAACATTACCAAATTCCATAAGTCCAAAGCGATATAGTTTTGATGAAGAGAATTGGTGTAAATATTTGTCATGGTTAGTTAACACTTAATAAAGTAAAATTGGATTTTACTGAAGCTATGTAAGCAATAAATTTGACCATAATGTCACACCACCTGCTAAGTGACGTGTGAATGTTAATATTCGAATTGTTCGATATTAATCGCTGACCAAATTTACGCATAAGAGTCACAAAACTGAAATGTTGAATACTCCTTTTAATACCTGATTTAATTAATTTGTAATTGTAATAAATCAATTAAATTAATTAATATTTCAACTGAAATGTTGAATACTCCTTTTAGCACCTGATTTAATTAATTTGTAATTGTTATAAATCAATTAAATTAATTAATATTTATGAAATATTAATTATAAAATTTTATTTGATGTGTTGAACAATATTATATAGTGTATTTATAATAGTTATAAATACACTAATTGATATATGATATCAATACGCATTTAAATTGGATTTAAATGTAATAAATATTATTCGGGCTTGAAATGATCTAGAGGCCCATATGGGGGCTTGAATTTTTGGCTAGAATGTTGAAGGGAAGGTGGCCATATTGATGGCTAAGGAGGGTTGGATTTGAATTTAAAGGAGGAGAAAATGTAAGAGAGAAATAGGGATTCAGATCCATATTTTTCTCCTTAGTATCTTCTCTATTTAACATCTATAAACCCTCACTTTATTTTTGCTTTTTAGCCTCCTTTTCATCTCTTTTGCTGGTTGAAAATTCTACCTCACCCCTCCACCTTATCATGTATTTTTAACATCAAATTAAATTCGATTTGATCATCGGTGGTAGCTGTGTTCGGGAAGCTAGCAACTTCTGGATGCGAGATTCAATTCAAGGAGTTAGATTCTTCGTTTCAAGATGCGAACAATTAGGCTTTGGTAAAAGATAATATTTCTTGTTTAAATGTCTAATATGCTTATTCATATCATATGCTAGCTTAGTTAGAAATTGGTATCACGAATCTACATGCCGATGTATTGTCTAAAATTGATAATATATATATATATATATCTGTGTGTGTGCGCGCGTGCGTGCGCACGTGTGCGTGTGTATTTAATTCTTTTTTGTATATGTATATAATAACATCTAGTTCGTCACTAGTAATTTAAAAAAAATTATATTTACATAATATTAAAAATTAAGTTTAATTCGTATATAGATATTACCAAAATATTCATTTTAGTTTTAATATTTAATTCTATATATTGTAAATATATACAAACATTGTAAAATATATAAAATATAAGAATTTAATAAAATTATATATATTTATTATATAGCTTTAAAAAAATTAATTTTTATCAAGTTTTTTGTATGGAAATCTTAATAAGAAACCGTTTTTTAAACCGAAAAGTATTTCTAAAAAAAATTATTTTTCATTTTTAGGTAGTGTATATTATTAATATATATATATATATAAATACACAATTTGTTAATTATTTATTCATACTAAAGATTATATATATATTTATAACTTTATATTAATTGTAATATATTTATATATATATATATTAATTGTAATATATAACTTTATATTAATTGTTAATTATTTATTCATACTAAAGCTTATATATATATTTATAACTTTATATTATGTATTTTCAAAAATATTAATATATGTATAGCATGTATATGAATTGAAAATAATAATAATAATTTTGAAATATATATCTGTATATAACATTAACGTGCTAATATTAATATCAAATATACAAATATTTTATTATATAGATCTAGATTTAAAATTTGAAATTGAAATTCAAATTTGATTTTATATTTAAGTCACTTGTAATATTTATAATTACTTCATATTATAATTTCCATTATATATACAAACAAAAACACACATACATATATATGTAAACATTCATATTTTACAAACATTATTTAAAATTATTTATAAAACTATATATAGACACACACACACACACATACATACATACATACATATATATATATATATATTAGACAACACATATGTATATGGAGGGTCTAATATGTCCGTTGGTGTAAATCCCAATATCCATACACAGGTATATTAAACCATGCACACGACTTATGTAGCATGTGCACATACACACATATGTATATGATACACATATTATACTATATAATATACATACATAATAATAATCATAATTAAATCATATTTAAAAATTAAAAAAATATTAATTTTATTTAAAATAAATTTAGACTTCATATGCTCAACAAGATCCAAATTGAATAAAAAAATTTAAAACTATCCATTTACCCCGCTACATGCTGGCCTAGTTCCAGCACCGTCAACGTAGGAGATTTAGAAAACTGATGTGCAACTTTGACTTGATAAATTTTTCAATGATGTTCCTGGACTTATAGTTAATAAGAAAATAAATTAAAATAATGTTACCCATTCAAAGGGTAGTCATGACCCGGTCTTCTTATTCTTTGGAGCTTGGTAAATGCAAGCTGCCATAGGTAAAAGTAACAAATTTTTAGTTAAAATTAACTATAGGTAAGAATATAAGAGGATATAGTAATATGATCAAGTTGGTTTTATAAAAGAAATTATTATCTATTAAGGTTGTTTGTTCGGTAATAATTTTTGACGTTATGAATGTAATGTAAATACATATAAGGGTATACATGTAAAACGTTGATATTGCTCAAATTTAAGTAGGTACCAATTGAAAAGGAGAAACCTTTTTATGTTTATATGTAGTTCTAACTATAATTGCATTTATTTTCAAGATACACACAAAAATCATGATACATTGCAAAATTCAAACCTTACTAAACTCGAACCCAAATATGAAAGTATGGTATAGGTTTAGTGACGTATCTTGGTAGTAAAGCGCAAATATTTGTAGTTTTCACCACAAATATATGCGGTTTAAATTACAAATACTTACAGTTTGGCTGAAATTACAAATAGTAGTGTTTTTCGAAACTTATTAATAATGAACGGTTGCGTATTTGAATCTTAAAGCAGCTTTTTTACATAGGTTCCCTACTTATGTTTTATGTAAGATTGTTAACTTGGTGCAACTAAAAAACTTTAAAACAATTGAATATTTATTAGTGACTAAGAAGTTTATTTGACTCATAATTTGTTGCTAATTTAATGCATTTTTTCTTTCTAATATTAGCTAACATAGTTAGCCCACTCTTTCCTCTTACAATATTATTAATAACTAAGCAAAAAAAAAAGAATTTAATGGCGATTGTGGTTATTGCATTATAGAGGGGTGCTTATTCTATTTTTACTATATTTAGTGAGCAATCTTTGATGAGTGGATGGTGAAAAAAAGAGGCTATTGAATGGATCAAGTGTAAATTTAATAGATTTAGGCATATTTCAGTAAACGAATGTTGGCTTTGCTCAATGATTTCACTGGGAGGAAATTTTTTTGGCACTTATAAGACGTCTTCCTAATAAATAATGTTGTGTAGAATACTTCGTATTACCTTTATCGTAAGCATTAACCGTAGAAGGGAAGTTCTCTACCCTCCTAAGCTTGAGTACTTTTGACTTCCATTGATACAACTATTGTGATAGATTGTAGATAAATTACATGAATTCCCTATCAAGTTGATTACGTTTCCTATTGCATTTGGATAAAGCTCTAAAGTTATAAGAAGTAAAAAAAGAGTGGCCTTTTATGTATTCTTAGTTTAGCTTAGTTTCTAATTTCGCATTATTGCGTATTACATGTATTATACACACCATATTTGAAAGCTTGAACTTTTGACTTTCATTTACAAAACTATTGTGATAGATCGTGGATAAATTGCATAAATTTCCTATCAAGTTGATTATGTTACCTACTGCATTTGGATAAAGCTCTAAACGCTACAAGAAGTGAAAAAGAGTGGCCTTTTTTATATTCTTAATTTAGCTTAATTTCTAATCTTGCATTAGCATATTACATGTATATTACTCAAACCATATTTACGTGGCTTGACTATTTTATACAATTATATATAACCATATGAAGAATAACTTGATAGTGAGCTGGGAATCAAAATTAAGCAAAGACAAAATTTGTAAATCAACCTTTGCTAATATTATTGGTTATTAAGTAAACACTTCCAAACAAGGATTATTTATATTATATATAATTTTTAATGGGCATTGTTAAATGGACTCTAGTTTTTTACTATGGAGGGCTATTTTATTGAATTTTTGTACAGTTGCTATGGAATGCACCTAAAATGTTACTCTCCATAACAATAAATTCTATAATTGTCCTTACTATTTCAATGATCCTCCATCGTTTTCTTAACTTCTTTCGATCAGATCCCGTCGAAAATGGTTTCCAGTGAACCATCGTCGTTTTTTTCATAATCATTTTATTTTGTTTCATTTATCATGTCCTCTCATAACTATTTTTTCAGGTGGAGTTCCTCTAAAAGTGTGAATTTTTTGATTCATGCTAGGTTGGTATTAGCCTCATATGGCTTTTGGATAGTCATTTGAGAAATGTATGTAAGTTTTCTTTGCTATGACTATTAATTTTTTATATCATTTTCAACTTGATTTCATGTTAATTTTTTATCACGTATTTTAACTTATAGCATATTTTTGAGCTATCCGAACTAAATCTTCTTCTTTTGATATTTATAGCTACTTAAAGTTGGATGATGCACTTAGATATTTTTGCATCGACTTTACCACACTTAGTTCACTATTAATGTCTAACTTACGACTTCTAACATCAATTGTAATCTATCGAGGTCACTTTAAAAAATGTTATAATTGTATTGAAAGTACATTTTATCATTACCCTTACGCAAAACATGGGTTCTTACTAGTATAAATAAATGCAAAAATTTATAATTGAGCTTAAGGTGATTCCAAATGTTTAGAATCCCACAACATTGTTATATGATAACAATGCTGCAATATACTGTGTAAAAGAACCTAAAGCTCGATAGAAGTTGAAAAATACTTTGAAAAGTTTCACATGATAAAGGTAGTTTATCAGCATTGGAGAGAGTTAAGTGACACGGTAGATAATTAAAACAATATAATATACTCATTCACTAAGAGAGTGGCCCGATTAGTTTTTGACAAAACTAATACAAGGTATTGGAATAAGATTCCATAATTGACTCCAAGTGAAAGTGGGAGATTGATAGAGTTAGAGGTATGCTCTAGTACAATGAGAATTGAGCAAGAAATACGTCAGGTGGAAAACAAGAAGCTCCAACGGGAGCAAACGCTGGGTGCGTTCTGGGAGCATATGCCTGCTATCGATCCTATTATCATACGAGATCATTCCTTATGTCAAAAGAAATTATCCTCCTCATCCAAGAAGACGAAAGTATCTTGATCGTGCCAGGTGATTTTCTTTCTGTAGCAGGCGAGCCTCTCGATAATAAAAGACTCAGTCAAGACAAGACTCTAACTTAAGAATACACCTTATAATTTGTTACATATATCTAACTTGATAACCAGTCTTCTTTATAATAAAAGGCGTTTTTCTTTCTATTATATACTTGCAATATTGTGATATGTTAATTAATGATTTAATTTAAGTATATTAAATAACCAATCTGTAACGACTCGTATTCTAGATATCGGTGGATCATATAATATTAATATTATTTTCATATCAGGTCATATTATTCTAATTTTTTTTGGAAATGACTCTTAGGGATATTTCCACATATATTATTTTTGTCGGATTTCTATTTGACCATTTTGACCTTGAGAATCTTGTATAGCCTATAAATTTAGATAGGAGTCGAATTGGGGTCTAAAACAACTTCCACTAGATCGAGATGATGGTTTCCCTTTCTATAGAGTCATCATAATAGAAAAAACGGACTTATTGTTGGGGAGATACAGCTGTTTGAAGTTCCATTCGATTTTAGAGAACTTAATAGGTAATTAGCAAGTTAATGGGTAGGCCCAAAGCCTATTTTGGGATTATCATGGGGTTAGGGTTGATGGGACTCTCTTCCATCGTTTCATAATTTCCAAAAATATAGAGAAATCCTCCATTAACAGTCTCTTACCCAAAAGTTACCATAATCTTTACTTTCATTAGCCTAAATACGTCATTGGAAGGAGATTAGCATAATCCTTACTTTCATTAGCCTAAGAACATCATTGGAAGGAGATTAGCAAGATTAGCACCTTAGATTGATGGTTTTCTACTGGAGATCATCTTGGAGCTGCTATTCGCTTTTGATTTTGTGCATCTTGAGCTTGGATTGGATTGCTTAGGACACAAGTGAGCGGTTTTGCTACTCTACTCACTAATTAGACCTTATTAGATGTTTATGATGTTTTTAAATGACATTCAAACTCTAAAATACATTTTAAACCCTTTTACACAACATATGTGAATTTCAAGTGATTTGGATAAGTTTTGTAAATTCATGTTCTTATGGATACTATGGGTTCTTATGGATACTTCCCTTAGATTTAGGATTCACATTGAAATGTTTGATTGCGTGCTTGTTAGTATGTGTTGTTTGTGATGATTACTTGAATTTGTGATGCTTGAATGGTTGAAAACGCCGATTGATTATCTATTTAGTCTTAAGGATATGTTAGGGATCAGTGCTTAGGGATCGATGATGACCCATTGGACTTGGTCCAAATAAGGAACGGTCGATATAGGGTAACAAGGAAGGTCCCATAAGGCTACTTCTCAAGTTTCAAGTCATCTGGAGTTAGTATGCTCGAGTTGTGGCCGTTTGAAGATGGATCGGTGGTGATTTCGAAGCCTATGGATCAATGGACACTTACTTTGGTTTGCGAACAATAAGGATGGTTCAGTAGTGAATGAAAGGTGGATGGATCGCTTGGTTGCATGCATGGATCACATAAAGAGATGGAGAAAATGTTAAGGCATGGATCTATGGAGTAGTTTGGAGCACGAGCCTAGGTCGCAAATGGTAGCTTGGAACAAAGGAAATGGAGTGAAGTAAGTGGAGCCATGGAAGTGGAGTTTTAGGCTAACTTTAGGTTTGGTACCCCTGGATCGGTATCGATCTATGGGTATTGATCCGTTTGACATGCGATCGATTCGGGGGCATAAGAAAGCATGGTCTAGTGTGTGTGTGTGAAGTGTGGGATCAGGGTGAGCATGGATCGGTGGTGGTTGGCATAAGGAAGTGAACTTTGAGCCTCAGGTGCTTGCTTCTTGACGTGATGAGGTTTGGCTTGAGTTTTAGGTATGTGATTACTTGTACTTGAGACAAGCCAAATACAGCTAAGTATAGGGATAGGTGCCGAACCCTAAGTTCGATGGCGATTTCCGATGACAATGCGGCGATGATAATTCCATGATGGGAAGAGACAGCTTTGATGATGGATAGTTGTACTTAAAGGTGAAGAGTTGAGGACCGTGGGTCGTATGAATGGAACTGTTAGATGATGGCTATGAGACATATGTTGGCATTTTACAATTGATGGCGACCATAGAGAATCGTTCCTACCGTGGTGACTTCATGATAGGAGTCGTGAGATCAGTTCTAGGAGGTGCTCTGCTATAGATGACACGTGCAAAGGGATAGTGGACACTTGAGGGTTCGTAGGGTACTCGTGAGGTAGGGATATACTGGGAATGTGATGGTTCCTGGAGCGTGATGGCTCCTTATTCTAGATATGACATTTGTTTACCCTGGACTGACATAATGGTTTATCTATTTCCTGGCAGACTGAGAGGCATGGATTTGAGTATCGAGGAACGAGGATGTGGGCCATCATGACAGATAGTCTAGCCTTTGACTATAATGGGTTGGTGAGTGATTTTATGTCCAATGCACTGAGTGAGTGAATGTGATGATGGATAATGGATGTTATATTTGTTTGATTGCTTATCACCCTAAGGATGTCACCTAATGCCGATATAATTGATGTATATTTTTAGACACCCCTTAGTACGTTGATGTATGGTACACCTATAATGGCTATGCTGTAGAGTAACATATATTTTTTATATGTGCCAACTCTGTGGATGCAGGGACAGGTCAAGTATGATTCTTCATACCATTTGTCCTATTTTAGTATTATATTGGTATTTAGTAATTTACTACCGCTCACATCATACTGTTGTATGACCCAGGGTTTTATGCTTTACTACCTATTGCTCTGGGTACTCTTAAATAAGTAGATTAGAGACATCAGGTATGGTGAGCACGTAGAGCTAAACGAGTGGGGAGCAGGTGACTGTACTCTCGTATTACTACATTTACTTATTTGCTATTCTGCTACACGACACAATAGATCTTGTTACTGCTTTTATTACTTAGAGACGGTTATTTATGATTTATTATTGATGATAACTCTATTTCATATGCTGTATACTGTAAGGATCTATGCATTCTGATTCTATGATTCATTCGGTTATTTACTGTCTCGCCTGTTTTATATCTGAGATGTTTATTATTATATTTTATTCAATGCGGTGCGAGATATATGATAGGTTCTATGTTGTTTTATTTACTTTACAACTCTTGGTGGTCGTCCGGCATCGGCTGGGCACCGCTATAGCGCACTGTACATGCACATAGGGTGCTGATGGTGCAAGCAGTCATCACAAAATCCTTGAATGAATTGTT
Organism: Allium fistulosum; assembly: GCA_030737815.1. Taxonomy (NCBI): domain Eukaryota; kingdom Viridiplantae; phylum Streptophyta; class Magnoliopsida; order Asparagales; family Amaryllidaceae; genus Allium; species Allium fistulosum. The sequence continues at coordinate 365,457,742 of CM060902.1, read as the reverse complement.
ATGTGATATTAATTAAATGCAATGTAATCATAAAAAATTTATCACATTAAATATAGCATGTTATTTTATATATTCCTAGTCAAGATGTTTCGAGAAAGAATATTGATTCAACCATTGAGACTAGAGTATGTAACGCTCTATAAATATTGGGTAGGTATTCCCCATATCCACTGGGAATACCAATGGTTATAGAGTTCTCTTGATTTGACAATACTGTTGAACTTCCATGTGGACACTCCAATTTGATTGTAGTTATATTATGGCATAATGAATGACTGTAGTTGGGTTTTAGTTGAAGCATTGTAATGGAAATACTATTCTGTAGAGAATTTGTCTCCTTAATTATATGAGCTTAGTATCACTGTCAACTATAGTCAACTCAAAGTCAAATTCTCTAGCCAGAGTAGTATGGTTAATAATAGGTATTATTATTGAACCAAAGACTTTGTGTTTGGACTAATCAAGTAGAATGAGGATGATATTGGAATTTAAAAAAACTGTAACGACCGATAATTTAATCGCTTTGAACATGAATAGTTAATATGTTTTTAAATGATTAAATAATGGATTTTATATCTAGAAGTATTAACCCTGACTAATAAAACAGAATAGTATAATTACTTGCCTAATTAAACAAGAGAGAATTATTAACCCTGCCTAATAAAACAGAATAGTATAATTACTTGCCTAATAAAACAAGAAAGAATTATTAACCCTACCTAATAAAATAGAATAGTATAATTACTTTCCTAATAAAACAAGAGAAATTTTTTAATCTTGCCTAATAAAACAGAATGGTATAATTACTTGTCTAATAAAACAAGAAAGAATTATTAACCTAGCCTAATAAAATAGAATAGTATAATTACTTGCCTAATAAAACAAAATAGCATAATGATTATTATATTTCATATGGATGGTTGCCATTGGACCAAAATCTGGTCGAATCAGGTTATGCCATGCGGATGGTTGCCATTGGACCAAAATCTGGTCGAATCAGGTTATGCCATGCAGATGGTTGCCATTGGAACAAAATCTGGTCGAATCAGGTTATGCCATGCGGATGGTTGCCATTGGACCAAAATCTGGTCGAATTAGGTTAGGCCATAGTTGATAAGGAGAATTCCTATTGGACCAAAATGTGGTCGAATCAAATTAGGACATATGGCTAGTTTCTATTGGACCAAAATATGGTCGAATCAGGTTAGGCTATAGGAAATTACTAAAGTACCCTTCTCTTCACCTATAAATAGCCAAGTCCATATCTCATTTTAATTCATTCACAAACTAAAGAAAAGAACTAAAATTCATTATCAAAGGTGAAGTATTCCAATTCTCCATCAAAGCAAATAGGAAGTGAGTATATTCCTTATTTTCATAGTTTAGTGAGTATATTCCTTGTTTTCATAGTTTAGTGGGTATAACTTGTTCTGTGAATATAATTTAATTATTTTACAGTGTTGTAATCTTAATCTCTTTCCTTTGACTCATTCACATTTTAATAAATGTACTGTTAACTATTGATTGTAAATTGTTAATAATAATGGGTCTGTTATTATTCTTGTTATTTTTCTTATTTGGTTGTTTGATTTGTGCTCGGCCAGTTTATGAGCAATAACTTTGATGTTTAGTTAAAAGGAACTTACACCAACTTTTAACTTAGGATTGAAATTTAGTGACTTTTTGGTTAAAAGGAAATAACATCCCTTTTAGCTATCTCATTTGATTAAGAGGGAGCTTCACCCCTCTTGGTCGTATTCTCCTTTAAAGATGATGGGTTTAAGTTATGATTTGAATGCAAGTTTTAAATCTTGGTTTAAAGTATTTTAAAGGAGCTTTGAAATTTATATAATGATTTAAATAGGTTATTTATGGAAAGTAAGTAGTTCTATACTTGGCACTAAAAGCCGATGAGTAGATTGTTCTTCTATCTGTGAGATCTGGAACCGAAGTGTCTAGGCAAGGCTAAGAGCAACCAGTGCCCTGACTTACTTGGCTTTGTTTCTGGGCGAGGGGTAGATTAAGTCGAGAATATCGGAAACGTGACAAGTATAGGAGATTTGATTTCCATAAATGGTCTTTATAATTATAATGGAAAACATTCACATTTATTATAGACAATTTTTTTTGACCCATCTAAGTATGCTTTCGAAATATGAAATCCTCCCAAATGTTTTGTGAATATACTTATACCGATGAGATAAGTATATGGATATTTTCCAAGCAGTGAAAAATGTTGAGTCACATAGTCCATGAAGTTTTGATTTCTGACAAAGAAATAAAGGCGATCGACAAAAAGAAGTTATTCATTGTTTTAAAGAGACACAAAGAGCTCCATACATTAGAGGTTGATTATTTGGTATGTTAGTAGTGTTATTTATGTTAAAATCTATCCTCAAATAATCTCATACCTTCAATCTTTGAATATAAATGTATATATGTATGAGTGCACATTAACTGTGCAGTCTGGGCTAAACCGGTCGACCGGTTTAAAACAAGGCGGTCGACCGTTTCTGCCCAGAATGCACAGATAACGTGCACAAGTGTACATAACGTATATATATTCAAATTCCTGTCTACTGGTCCATTTCGACCTGTCGACCATTTTCAAACAGAAAGCAACCTTTCGTACAAACACTTCCTTTTCTTCAACGGTTGCTTCTCTTTCTCTTCACCAATGATCATGACCTTTGTTTGTATCTTTTCACAAAGGGTTACAACTATTTATTTCTTATATAAACATCATGAAATCATTATTCCAAATAACCTATTCTATTATTCTAATCTCTATTCTATTGATCTCTGTCTTGAACTCTCAAACATTTCAATTACTTATTGAATCATTGAAATTATTTCATATCTTTTGATTCAATTAAGTAATATACTTCCTTCAATCTTCACAAACATCATTCACATACTTTGAGGATAAGATTATAGGAAGGGTGTACTACAAGTGACAAATCAGTGTTATCAAGAGCACAAGTTGTCAACGGCAATTGTATTTGTTTTTGTTGAAGTCCTCGGTGTTGTAAGAGGCACGAAATCCCGTTCGGCTGTTCGGGTGTTGTAAACCTGTTCCTCCGGGTGAAGCGAGGTAGTTGGTTGTGAAAATCCAGATAGGAGTCTGGGACTGGACGTAGGACGGGAGGTCCGAACCAGTATAAAAATCCCTGGTGTGATTTTTACAGTTTACTGCATTTACTATTCTATATCTGTGAACTGCTATATAATTAGTTTATTGAATATTTACTTGTATAGCAATTGTAAATAACATTCCGCATATATTGTTAGTCCATATTACACGATCCACAATTAGTGTGCACAAGCGTACACACTTTCATTTGGTATCAGAGCGAGGTCATCATATAACTGTAACACCGTTATTTGATATATTCTTGTAATATGGCAAATAACGCAAGCACTAGCACTAACACTTACACGGAAGGTCAATCAACAGAAAGACCTCCATTCTTTAATGGTCTCAACTATAGCTATTGGGCTACACGTATGTCATCTTTTATGCAATCAAATAGCTATGATGCTTGGAATGCTACTCAAAAAGAAATAGTGAATCCAACAACTGAATATTCAGAATGGACAACGACTGAGAAAACGGCAGCAGCCGTAAATGCAAAGGCAATAAATATGTTGTTTTGTGCATTAGACCAAAATGAATATAACCGTGTTAGTATCTGCACTACTGCATATCAAATTTGGCAAACGCTGAAAACCACTCATGAAGGTACTAACAAGGTTAAACAAGCCAAAATAGCCATGCTGAAAAGTCAGTTTCAAAATTTCAAAATGAAACCGAATGAGACAATCAATGATATGTATTCAAGGTTTCAAACTATTCATCATGCACTTATTGGACTAGGACAAAAATATTCAGATTTTGATGTTGTTTCAACAGTCCTACATTCTTTGACTAGTGAATGGGAAGGAAAAGTATTAGCAATTGAAGAAGCTAATGACCTTTCCATCATGAAACCAGATGAATTGATAGGAAATTTAATGTCCTATGAAGCAAATTTGCAGGCTAGAAAAGAACAGAAAGAAGAAAAGAAAAATGTAGCATTTCATGTTGAGAAAGATGAAAATGAATCAGATTCTGAAGATGAAGATTTGGCATTCATTGCAAAAGGATTCAAAAAATATCGAAAAGCCAGTCGTTACAACAAAAGGAAACCTGGATCAAACAAACCATCTTCATCAACTATAGAATGTTTCAACTGTCACAAAAAGGGGCACATGCAGAAGGATTGTCCAGAACAGAAGAAGAAGTCAGAAAATGATAAATTCAAACATAAGAAGGACAAGTCAAAGAAACGAGCCTTCTCAGTAACATGGGATGATTCAGACTCATCCTCATCTGAAAGTGAAAGTGATCAGGAGAATGAACAAGCTAATGTTTGTTTTATGGCAACAGAAGATGAGGTACAAATTCCTACATTTGATGAATTACTTGATATTAATTCTGAATTGATAGTCAAATATAAAGACATAAAACGTCAATTAAAAGTAGCCAAAGCAGATTTGAGTAGAGCAGAGTTTGAACGAGATATGTTAAAAGATGAGAAGAAAATATTAGAAGAAGAACTTGAAAAACTTCAAGAATCATCATCTAATGTTGACTCTTAATTATCTCTTTTGAGTCAAGAAATTGAAACTCAAAAAGAGAAAAATGATGCTCTCACTACTGAAAATCATGAGCTTAAGGCAAAAGTTAAAAATCTGGACCTAGAAAAGGCAAGCTTACAAACTAAGTTAGATGACATTACTCAAAATGTTTCTAACTTTAACAAAGGTCGAGAAAATTTGACAAAGATCATTGAAAGTTCACAATCTGTTTCAAATAAACAAGGTTTGGGATATAAGAAACAAGAAACCAAGAAACATCTGGGTAATGAAAGGAAAAAGAAAGTACAAAAGACTAGAGCTAAGAAAAATCTTAGTTTATTATATTCCAAACCAAAACAAGTTGTGAAATTTCAGAAGAAAAATGTCAAGACTATCAAAATATGGGTTCCTAAAACAAATAACAATTTGATTAGGAATAAATATATTAAGAATTTCATGAATACTGTGCATCTTAATACTAATTATATATATAAAGGGGATACCGGACCCGTATGGGTTTGGATTCCTAAGATCTAACTCTTAGGACCCTATAAAAAGTGGGTACCATGGTCTTAATTATATTTTTTGCAGGTACCACTTAAGAAAAGAGGAAAATGGATATTCTGGTTGATACATTCCTATATTATTCCATTATCTATTACTCCTTTTTGTCGATGACAAAGGGGGAGAAAGAGCTAACAATTATTTGCAGGAATATATATATATATATATATAAAGAATACAGACAAAATCTCAGGGAGATCACATATTCAGGGGGAGATTCAGAACTTCAGATATATGTTGTCATCAATCAAAAAGGGGGAGAATGTTGAGTCACATAGTCCATGAAGTTTTGATTTCTGACAAAGAAATAAAGGCGATCGACAAAAAGAAGTTATTCATTGTTTTAAAGAGACACAAAGAGCTCCATACATTAGAGGTTGATTATTTGATATGTTAGTAGTGTTATTTATGTTAAAATCTATCCTCAAATAATCTCATACCTTCAATCTTTGAATATAAATGTATATATGTATGAGTGCACATTAACTGTGCAGTCTGGGCTAAACCGGTCGACCGTTTCTGCCCAGAATGCACAGATAACGTGCACAAGTGTACATAACGTATATATATTCAAATTCCTGTCTACTGGTCCATTTCGACCTGTCGACCGTTTTCAAACAGAAAGCAACCTTTCGTACAGACACTTCCTTTTCTTCAACGGTTGCTTCTCTTTCTCTTCACCAATGATCATGACCTTTGTTTGTATCTTTTCACAAAGGGTTACAACTGTTTATTTCTTATATAAACATCATGAAATCATTATTCCAAATAACCTATTCTATTATTCTAATCTCTATTCTATTGATCTCTGTCTTGAACTCTCAAACATTTCAATTACTTATTGAATCATTGAAATTATTTCATATCTTTTGATTCAATTAAGTAATATACTTCCTTCAATCTTCACAAACATCATTCACATACTTTGAGGATAAGATTATAGGAAGGGTGTACTACAAGTGACAAATCAGTGTTATCAAGAGCACAAGTTGTCAACGGCAATTGTATTTGTTTTTGTTGAAGTCCTCGGTGTTGTAAGAGGCACGAAATCCCGTTCGGCTGTTCGGGTGTTGTAAACCTGTTCCTCCGGGTGAAGCGAGGTAGTTGGTTGTGAAAATCCAGATAGGAGTCTGGGACTGGACGTAGGACGGGAGGTCCGAACCAGTATAAAAATCCCTGGTGTGATTTTTACAGTTTACTGCATTTACTATTCTATATCTGTGAACTACTATATAGTTAGTTTATTGAATATTTACTTGTATAGCAATTGTAAATAACATTCCGCATATATTGTTAGTCCATATTACACGATCCACAATTAGTGTGCACAAGCGTACACACTTTCAAAAAAGTATAAGATTTAATTTCCATATACCATCATTTTGTTATCCCCGATAGTTGATATCTTGACTATCAATTTCGATACCCTTCTTCCTTTTGTTTTTGTTTCGTCAATCTAAGACGATTTGTTGCTCATTTAGAGCATTGATATCCTTTATCGGAAATGACTAAATAAAGAGCGAGTGTGGGCCAAGCTATGTGGGGTTGCTTCCATTAGGGTATTTTCACAATTACTCTAGATTGGTTTCGGTTGTATGTGCACGGAGATGTGAAATACTCGGATACTCGGTAAGGTTGGCGGGGTCCGGCTTGGAGGTTTCCGAGAGCCATCGCAGTTCTTAAGTATATTTTATAGAGGTATACTTTCGATAAGGGGGGCGCACCCTCCTAGTCATTGTTGGAAAATTTTCCTTTTCCTTATTTTTGATTCAAATCTTTGGATTGATTCTTTCTTAATTGCATCGAGAAGCGTCTTGCGCTCTTCGCGATGTTCAATTATTTGTGTCCATTCTTTTATGCTTGGATGTTGTCCTTGTGAGGGGAAACCCATTCTGCGTTTTTGCGACGTGGTCTCACCGGTTATTTTGTGTGTTCTGTTTTTTTATTTGGAGTTTACTCATACCGGACTTATTGTATGACCCGAATCGTTTGTTTTCCCTAAACTCTCGGGTACTCATTTATATTTGAGTAGTCTAGAAATGACAGGTTTCTTTGGGTTCTTTTGAAGATGGTGGACGAGCAGGAGGCTCCTTATCTATCTAGCTATTTATTTCCGCTGTTATAAGATGTTGGCTCTATGTATGTATATTTAAAGGCAGGTTGTTATAACTACCTAGACTGATAGTAGTACTTTGTAACTCTGATAACTCCATGTTGAGAGTAACCTTATGCACTGTCTTATTTTTATGTTATATTTAACCGTTCCATTGTGAGATTATTGTTGTGTTCTTATATTTTACCCCATGACAACTCGTCTTTCAGATACTTGGGCAACGACACATGAATACCATGAATGTATTAAGTGTCGTTCTCAGGGATCAGGAAGGTGGGTCGTCACAAAAACTAAATTCCATAAGTACTGAAGTAATATAGTTTTGACGAAGAGAATTGATGAAAATAATCGTTGCTACTGGGTACTGCTTATAATAGTAAAATTGGATTTTATCAAAAAGACGTCTTGGCAATAAATTTAGCCAAAATGTCACACCACTAGCTAAGGTAACTTGTGAATGTTAATATTCGAATTGTTCGATATTAACTATTGACTGAATTTACACTTTTAAGTCGTATAATCGTAATGATGAATATTTCCAAAAAACCACATGATTTAATTAATTTATAACCATTATGAATTAAATTAATTAATGTTTATGAAATATTAGTTATTAAATTTAGTTGATTTGTTTGAATGCTATTGTATTTAATAAAGTACATATATAAAGATTTTTTATATACATTTCGTTATATGATATTTATAAATATTTAATTTAAATTTAAATTAATTAATTACTAAGTTTTTGGAAATTTTGAGGGCTCAAATAGCCTCCATCTATGGCCGATCATGCATGCTAAAGGGGGGATTTTATTTGAATTGAATTGATTAAGATTTATTCACTCTCCTAACAATTCGTTTTTCCTCCACTCCCCCCTCCCCTTTGAAAATTAATGGTTTCCTAGCCATAAAATTTCAAAAACAAAATCAAGACAAAATAAATAAAAGGTGTGCTTCAGATGGTTACAAAACCTGGAGATGATTCAATTGGATCTAGAAGTTCTATTCTTCATTCAAGTTGCAATTTTTGGCCACATCTATAAGGTAATTTCTAATTTTATTTGATTATGAAATATATAATGATAATATATCTAGATCTTAGACGCACTGCATCTCTTTTGATTATTACTCATCTTGTATTTACAGTTTTCATTTCTATCATTCTTCAATGAATTTATATATGCCTAAGTCAACCAATCTGTTATTTGAATGAATTTCTACTATTTTTGAATTTCAAAATTTAAAATTAATTACCTATTTGAATTTGAATTCTATTTAAACTATTTTAAACTCGAAACTTCAAACGTCCATAACTTTTCTGTTTGAGGTTCGTTTTCAACATTTTATATATGGAAATTGATCCGAATTTTGTCAAAATTGCAACGGTATAACTTTCATTGTCAAATTCCAACTTTTGCAAAATTTCCATGTTTACCCTTTTTTGATTTAATTTAATTTATCCAATCTATCTAATTTATCTTACGGTTGATTTTACGGGGTGTTACATTCTCCCCCCTTTTAAAGGATTTCGTCCTCGAAATCTTTTCTAAGGGGTGAATAGCGTAACGTGCACTAAACATCCATGTTATGCAACCAATTTATCAACACATCCATCTACTCAACCATTAGTCCAATGTGATTATGTATTACAGATATACTATAAATGAGTTCAATCCCAGCGTGAGTGTGTGACCGTGGCTTATAAATACGTATGCAAACCACCCTAAACATGCATGAAAATTTCTACATGACTGTAAAGCGACGGTGAAAAGTGTAGCAACTATCTCCTGCCATCCAATCTAGCAACCATAATGCAACCAAAATCTAAATTTGGAGAGAAAAGTTTACCAGTGAAAAGCTCAAGATGAGATATCTACATCTTTTCTTCAGTTTCCCATGTGCTTTATATTGGGTTACCTTCCCATTGTACTTGAACCAACCTAATTTCTTTGTTGTGGAGCTTTCCAGTTTCGTGCTCCATAATACGTGTAGTGGCACGGGATACCATTAGCTCCATCTTAATATCCCCAAATTGAGCATGCTCTACCACAATAGTTGTGTCATGAAGGAATTTCCTCAAGTGCAAAACGTTGAAAACATCGTGGACTCCTGCTAGTCTATCGGGTAACTCCACACGGTAAGCCGGTCTTCCTATTCTTTCAACAACTCAAGAAGGCGCGATAAATCTTGGTGCCAACTTTCCTGATTTTTCGAATTTTACAACCTTCCTAAGAAGGGAGACTTTGATAAATACCATGTGCCCAACCTCAAACTCCAATTCTTTCCTTCTCTTATTCTCTTAGGATTTCTGACGATCTTGTCCTGCCTTCATTCGCTGCCTAATCATTTTACCTTCTTGGAAGTTTTGCAAATCAAATCTGATCCACATAAAATTTTGTCGTTAGTTTCCCACCAACAATTTGACGATTTGCATCACCTCTCATAAAGCTCTTCAAAGGGTGCCATATTAATCGTTGATTGATAACTATTATTACAAGTGAATTCCACTAAAGGTAGACTGCTCCCAATGTCCTCCGAAGTCCATGATGCATGCTCTCAGCGAGTCCTCTAAGATCCTAATTACTCTTTTAGTTTGTCCATCTGTCTGTGGGTGGTAAGCGGTACTGAGATCCAACGATATTCCTAAAGTTGTCTGCAAACTCCTCCAATACTCGCTAGTAAATAAAGGGTCTCTATCACTAACGATGCTGACCGAAATTCCATGAAGTCACACCACTTCCTTAAGATAAAACCGTGCTAGAGATGTTGCGGTCATATTGCTCCTAACGATATAAAATAGGCGCTTTTAGTGAGTCTATCTACTATTACTCAAATTGCTTCATTACCTCTTTGAATTCTACTCAACTCATCTATAAAATCCATTTATATGTGTTCCCATTTCCAAGTTGGAATTCCTAATGGAAATAACAATCCTCCAGGCTTCCCTTACTCAGCTTTAATCCTTTGACGCATTAAACACCTAAAAAAATTCAGCTACTTTCTTCTTCATCTCTGGCCAATAGAAAATCTATTTCATATACCTATACATCTTATCTCCTTCAGGGTGAATAATCATTCGTGAACCGTGACATTCTGTATGCACTTCCTCTAATATACTATCAATTTTTGGGACGTAGAGGCGTCCATCTTTCCTTAATCATCCCTTCTCATCAACTGCATATGTACTAACGTGGGGAAAAATTTCTACTCTCCTTAGCTTTTCTAAGATATCAACTATTTCCACACGATCCATCAACTGCATCCACTCATATATAACACCCAAGGTAGCATGCCTCCAGATAAGGGCGTTATAACCGACATTCCTTTTTTAGGGGTATATTGTATCCCAAAGTCGTAGGGTGCTATAGACTCGATCCACCTCTACTACCTAAGATTTAAGTCCTTTTCGGAAAATAGATATTTAAATGATTTATGGTCAGTAAACAACTCAAACCTTTCTCCCAAAAGATAGTGCTTTCACATCTTCAAGGCGAAAACAATAGCTGCTAGCTCCAAGTCGTGCATTGGCTATCTCTTCTCATGGCCCTTCAGTTTCCTGCTAGCATAAGCTATCACTTTTCCTTCTTGCATAGGAAATGCTCCCAATCCCATGCCATTTGCATCTGTATAAACTGTAAAAGGCTTTGTTCCATCGGGAATAAGGAGTACTGGTGCACTTGTCAATAGCTCCTTTAATTTTTCGAATGCTTCCATGCATTTCTCATCCCAAGGGAAGACTAAATTCTTTTTGGTCAAATAGGTTAGAGGAACTACTATCTTTGTAAAATCTTTTATGAATTTTATATAATAACCAGCTAATGCTAGAAAACTTGTTTGAAGTCTTCCTGTTTTGAATAGCTTCCACTTTTGCAGGGTCTACTGCTAACCCGTGTTCCGAAACAATATGCCAAAGAAATCTCACTTCCTTCTTCCAAAAGTGGCATTTTGATAATTTTGCTTTAAGTTGGTGTCTTCTGAAGGTTCCTAATATCTCCCTTAAGTGACTTTCATGCTCCTTTTCACTTTTGAAAAATATCAAGATGTCATCTACAAAAACTACAACAAATTTGTTTATATGTCCCTTAAATACTCTACTCATCAATTCTACAAAGTATGCAAGGGCATTTGTCAATCCAAAAGGCATCACTTCCCATTCAAAGAGTTCATTTGGTATGCGAAATGCAGTCTTAGGTTTACATTCCTCTATAATCCTTAGTTGATGAAATCTACTTGCCAAGTCCAATTGGGAGAATACTTTAGCTCCCCCAAGTTGATCAAACAAATCATCAATCCTAGGTAAGGGATATCTATTCTTCTTTGTCAACTTGTTGAGTTCTCTATAATCAACACAAAGCCTCAATGAGTTGTTTGCCTTAGTGGCAAAGACAACAAGGGATTCCCATTCTGAGGTACTTTGTCGAACGAATCCTTTCTACAGTAACTCCGAGATCTGCTTATCTAGTTCACGCCTTTCGTTAGGGGCCATGTGTCTTAATGGCAGAGCGACTGGACTAGCGTCCTTCTCTAGATCAATTCTAAACTCAATCTCTCTTCGGGGTGGAAGCCCCAAAATTTCTTCAAAGATATCATAGAATTCTCGAACTACAGGAACAGATGAAAGTTCATCCTGTGATAGGCTTAATGAGTATAGATAACTTAACTCGGCTAAATTCTTGGGTGTACGATGAATGTTTAGGTCTTGCCCTTTATAACTCTTTAACCATACTACCTTCTTACCAAGTCTAGGACTGCTCCGTAGTGCGATAATCAATCCTACCCAAAAAAAGTCCATACCCCTTAAAATTTAGAACGTACGCATTGCATATGAAATTAACTTCACATATCTAACACTAAGTCTTTGCAAATTGAGAAAATATGTGTCGTCCCCTCAATAAGATTTGAAACTACTATTGGATGGGTGATAGTTTGGGTTTGAAGGTTTAAGGAGTTAACTAGCTATGTCAATGCTTCGAAGTCACATAGAATACGAATTTTATTTTCTAAAATGAGAGTTATACCATCCATAGTTGACTTTCCATGGTCTTTTGGGGGTGCTCTACTCGAAATAGGGGCAGACTCAACAGCGTAGGCTTGACCATGCTACCCTTCCTTCACCATCTTCGGACACTGATTTTTGAAATGCCCTTCCTCATGGTAATGGTAACACTTCCCCTTAAAAGCTTACTTTAATAGATTCACTCTACAATCCTTTGCAAGGCATCCTTTCTTTTGAAATACATTACATACTTTTCCTTCCTTCTTAAACTTCCCCTTTGACTTCTTATTCACCTAAAAATTTCTTTACTTGGCCTCTCCCTGATTCTGTGTGGGTCCTGCTTTCTCCTTCTCCTTTTCCTTCTTCATCTGTTTCTCCTCAGCATTCAACAAGCATCTCGTAGGTATCCTAGTAGGTATCTGAGTCAACACCGTTCCCTAAGCAGGGAGTTTAGACCCTTAACAAACTTCATGGCCTTTCTCATGGGTGTATCAATCAAGCTCATTCCAACTTTAGCTAATTCTGTAAACTTACTAATGTGCTCCTTTAGTGTGGAGTCTCCCTGCCTAATATGAATGCAATTTTCTAATTGCAAGTTCACTTTTGCTCTTGACATAAACCTTGTTTCAAATTGGTTCTTGAGCATCCCAAATGACAATCCTACCAACGTTCTCTCCAGCCACCAAATTCCACCAATCCAAGGCTTTTCCTTTACGGAGCCAAGTTACCGTTCTCTGCTTCACTTGATCCTCCCAACCAATCTCATGAAATATCCTCTCGCGGTTATTTATCCAAGCCTTAGTCTCCAAGAAGCTTTCATTTCTAGAATATATTCTTCCTTTCATACTCATAAAATCCTTACACATTTTGGGAAAATCAATGGGACGAGGTGCTGCCTCAGAGGTAGAACGACAGGTGTTGTCGGTGTAGTTCGTTAGGGAATAGAGACTTGTCCTGCATGTTGAAGGTATTGTTTAAACCATTCGAGCATCCATCGAATGGCAGGCATTTCATTGGTAGGGTTCCCAGTCTTAGAAAAAGAAGGATTTTCCGCCATAGTCTACTATTTGTATGTTAAACTTTTAGTTATAATTTCCTAAGATAGTATTATATGCTGAAAGAAAGATTTGCCTAGGATATATGTGTATGTTCATAATAAAGAGTGTGCATATATAAAATAGGGTTTTTGGAAAAATCTTTGCAAAAATCACAAGTACGCCTCTCATACGTATACTTTCCCTGTTGATCGAGTAACCTAGGCTCTGATACCAAATGTAACAACCCGCTCTGAAACGAACTTAAATTTTGACCAGGAAAAGGCCCATCGAAACTTAGATCCATTTTAAAACTGGCTGTTGGTTGGTAAAAAGAACAATATAGAGCTATCCATCCACACATTCAAATCTTATAGCGGAAGGATAAGATATAAAAATAACAACAATACCCATTTTATCATAAATTCAGAATGTCGTTAACCATAACACAAAATCTAATAATAACCATTATATATTCATAGTACATAATATTCAAAATATAACAGTTTCCCATGGATACATTTGAAAATAACATAAATAGGTAAACATATAGACTGCCTTAAGCTTTCTACACACCTACACCTTCAACATCATCATCTTCCCTAACCCGTTTTGTAACGAGGAGGGTGTCATAACAACATATATCTATAGATTAAAATCTCGAGCCGTACTGTAGTAGTGCTTAGACAGTATAGTTTAAATAGGAATATGTCTTTCACATTTTTCTATACCCTACTTAATAACCCATATCTATCGTCAATAATGTCCTATCAATGTAAGCGATAGTGCCCAAGTCACTTAATACATTTTAATTAGAATTAGGTAGACTCTGACCATTTACTATCTTATATAAGGCAGGTCCACATCATTTATGACCTATAATCCCAAGGCGGACTTCTCACAAGTAACTATCTAGTTGATATTGCATGGAATCCTTTCAGCCTTTTAATACTTCCTATTGAAGAGGGCCTTCTACAAGGATATACTCTACCGTATCTAACTCATAACCCCGACCATTTACTATTTCCTACGTAGAGAAGGGGCGGGCCCTCACACAAACACTTAATACCTTCAATCTCTGAAGCAGGTCCTTCATATTATGATACATAACCACAGTGACGTCTCACATTATTTTGACTATTCGTATGAACTGGTAGCCAAATTAGCGGGGCATGTTTACCCTACAAAATTTAGGACTAACCTCGAACCCTCGTAGTTATTTATTATAGACGATGTCTCACATTAGCTCTAAAGTCACGCTTTTGGTAGCTAGATTAGCTGAGCAGACTTCTGTGAGTTTTTGACTGACTTTGCATTCCTATAACTTAGTCATAATCTTTATACACTCTACACATATTATCACACATCTCACAGTTTCCATAACCAAGGCATTATAAGAAATCTATCTTATGTTGCCTTTAACATTAATTACCTTCCTAAGGGGGATTTAATAAAATTAATAACCTATTTAACTACGCAATTATACGTTATAATTATATGTTAATTACGCTAATACACACATGCCTAATAATTTCTAAGCGTGTTGAATATATGACCTAAACTAGCGTTTAAATGTAAACTGTTTAAACAATTATACAAGTCTTATTTCATATTATCAACAATACCGAAATTCCAATATTCAAATCCAAAATTTCCAATAAACAGGCTTGTATACAATTAAAATTGAAACCCAACTTATTACATCAAAATCGTGGAATATATTACTATTAAAACTTACAATTTTAATTTTTATGTATCTACTCCTTTTTCGCATAAAAATAAATGAAGGAATTTCTATTTAATTTGAGGAAATCAGCAGCGCAAACTATGAATAAAATTCGTACATTACACACTATTCCATAATCAAAGTCCTTTAATCAAATTCAAAGAAAAAGAATAAGGAATTGAATAGAAGGTAAGATTATAAAAGCTGCAAATCTACACAATTTTCATGATTTTGACATAAACAAATTGAAATTTCAACCTAGAATTGACATTTCGCATTAAAGGAGTTTTGGGGGTTTATAATAAGATGTTTTTGCAAACAAAACTCCCCAAGGCATATTCAAACCCAAATTATAATTATCATTTACTAAAATAGAAAAGCAAAAGATTTCCACTCATAGTATAGCCTTAGCTTCGCCTCCTTTGAATTTGACATGCCTTTGACAATCTCTTATTAGATCTCTTTTTTATACATATATACATCAAGAGATTTGTAAACACGTTAGATTTAGAAAATTAAAGATTTGGAGAAGAAGAAGTTGAGAAATTAAGTAATAAACAAAGATAGATTTAAAGGATTTCTTACTTGAAACCCTAATGAAGTTTTCTGAATCTTTGAAAAGATGAACTGACAGAGCTTCGCTAATATTTCTAAAATATTATGTGAATAAAAGTGAAGGATCTAGGGTCTTATTTGTAGCGGTAAGAAAACACCAAAACCATCAGATTTAAATAATTAATCCAAAACGTTCAAAATTGCAAAACCCTAGCCGCCACTATATGGGAAGAGGTCGACTGTCCCACCACCGATCGAACGATGGTTGTCGACCGGTCAAGGTCAGGGCGCGACCTCTTCCCTAATTTTGGGAATGTTTGATTTTTGTCATTGTTTGATTTATTACATTCCTTAATTGATTTTTAACGTTAACGTTAACTTTAATGTTTCCTTAATCTCCAAGTTTTCTACTGTTAATTTTTGAATTTCAAATTTTATAATTAATTACCTATTTGAATTTGAATTCTATTTAGATTATTTTAAACACGAAACTTCAAACGTCTATAACCTTTCTGTTTGAGCTCCGTTTCAATAAATTATGTATAGAAATTGATCGAAATTTCACCATGAACGCAACAACATAACTTTCATGGTCAAATTCGAACTTTTGCAAATTTTTTATTTTTACCCTTATTTAATTTAATTTAATTATCCAATTTATCTTATGGTTGATTTTATGAGGTGTTAAAATAAGTATTGAAACCATCTTGAAAGTTGATTTAATGTTTCGTATTTTTGTTGCTTTTGAATGTAAATTACTTTGTATATTGTTTGCATATGTTTAAAGGTTGATTTGATTCAGAAGTTATAAGTGGACTTCTATACAATATCCTAAACCTACTTTGTATCTTCCTTAATTTAGTGCTAGTTTTCAATTTGTCAGATCTATGTTTAAAATCATATTAAAACTACAAACTTCATATACATATGTTATTTTAAATTTAATATATGATTTTCAATTTGACATACAAATGTATGTATATATGTATTCATATATATGTTATTTCATCTCAAAGGGGGCCATTCCATAAAATCTTCAATTTAATCTAAAAATGAAATTTGTTTTGAAATTCGCACATTTAATTCGCTTTATACTAGCTTGGTTCCTTCACATACATCTATTACATGCGATTAATTTTGGATCGAATATCCATACTCTTATATTATCTATAGACTATGTGCACATATCAATAGTAAACAATATTAGGCAAGTTAAAACTTAAATGGGCCTAGATTCGAAAATTGTAAATGATTGTACACTTGGCTTATTGTGGGCTAGGAAGTGACTACATGCCAAAAGAATTATTTTAAGGTGAATATACATTTCTTTTAAAATCTTTAATTTTAGTTCACTATGTATACCTTAATCGATAAACATTTTATTGGTTATTTTACGTAAACTAGTATTAGTAGTATTATAATATTACATACATTTTTATACATATTAGATTGTATAATGTGATTCATTTCATTTATCCAATAAGGCTATAATAGATTTTTTATTTCTCAAAACCCCAAGTGAAAAAAGAAAACCTTTCGATTTCTCTAGTGGATGTTAGGGCTCACTTGTCTTTGGGATCCGACCTTGTGTTTACTTAATAAGCTATAGCCCTATAAGCGGCGTATAACACTTTATCAGTGATAATCTATATAACTCCTAACCATGGTCTTTCCCTAATTTCAATCTTGACCTTGAGTTTTCTCAACAAGTTAAGGGAGACTAGTCACTTAGACCCATCATTTCGCCATGGCGTAACTATAGATGCTCATACTTTGAGTTTGCTCAACAAACACAAGCATTTATCTTACCCATCAAGAGGTATACTATATGATACTACATATAGTGGTTCTTGATTAAGTTTACTTAATAAACAATACATATGCAAGTGATCTATCTACTATATCATTGACAGAGCGCAACATTATTAAGATTCATATTATTTAATAATTAAGAGTGTTATCGATTTAAGGAATAATGTATTTTGTAAATTACCCACATGATACAAGTGTCTGACACATCTAATTTCATGATATATGTACCATACATATGTACTTACTCTAGAAATCTAAGTTTGATATATTTTAGCCATTATATGTATTACTTATATATATATATATACACAATGTTAATTTACTTGTATCTTTTGTTGTTTCAATTAATACTTATATTATATACATAAGTTTATATGTATTTTAATTACTTAATTAAACAACTTAATTAACTAATTAATTCAATATTTCAAAATCTTAAGTATTAATTGAAAGCAATTTTGAATTAATATGTTCAACTATAACATTTATAGTTATTTTGATGTATGTTATTATAACATATATAATCTATACGTATGTTTAATCATAACACTTATGATTTTATTATACATATATACATATAAGTCCAATTCATTTAAAACCTTTTATAATATAATTTACTTACATAATATAGTATCTTACTAATTAAAACGAAGGAAATTTTTGGCATATCTCCTTATCAGTATAAAAAAATAGCATTAGGTCCCTTCAAATTTTCTTTTATAAATTACATACCTATTTTTTTAAAAGAAGATGAAATTCATAGAGATTTTTGGGTAATTTTACTAGTCTAACATGCAATCTTACGGTATACGTCCATAATTCATACCTGCAATAATATACGTCGGAGTGGTCGATTTTAATTTTGACAATGAGAGAAGCAAAAAAAAATCAGAAAAGAGGGATGTAGAAGACAGTTTCTAAAAGGGAAAGATGTAAAAAAAAGTTTATAAAAGAGGGAAGTGTTCGTAATTTCCACTAAAACAATTTCACTTAATCTTTAATTATTATTTTTATTAACAAATTGATTAAATTTCATTTTAAATTTAAATATTTCAAATTATTTTCTTGAACACATTTAAGAAATATCATATAACAATAACATTTATAGTTATCGGTATATATATATATATATCTTTTTAACTAATAAAAAATTTCCATATATATATATATATCTTTTTAACTAATAAAAAATTTAATTAATTATTTTAATTAACCAATTTAATATAACTTCATTTTAAATTTCAAAAAAGTTAAATTTAAATTCAAAATTAAATTCAAATTGGTCTATAGACGTAAACCTGGTTTAAAATAAAGGGAACAATAAGCAAGGGCATTGTTAAAGGGATCATTTTTTTCAATTTCGTTAAATTGCTATTGGATGTATCAAAAATGTAGTTCTTAAAATAAATAATAATAATTTTATAACTACACTCATTATTTCGGTTATCCTCCACCATTATTAACGTTCTTTTCAATCAGACTCGACCGAAAATGGTCTTCGTGAACCTTTCATTTTTATTTTTTTGATGGGGTTTTATGGAATTTTGCTTTCCATAAGGATAAAATAGTAAATTTTTTATTGCGTTCCATTTGTCAGTCCCTGAGCAAAATCAATTACTGGGGTTTAATTTTGGGGTGTTAGGGCTTTAATTTAAAATTTAGGAATTTGATTAGGAAATTCAGGATTTCGATTGGAGACTCGACATGGTCGCCTCATTTAGAATTTTCGAAAAAAGAGCTCAGGATAAACCAATACCTTCGACTGAAGCAAAAAATGGTGGTGATTTACATAATTTGAGTAATAAAAAAATTAACAATGATCAGTCGAAGAGATTGGTCGAGAATGGTGAGGCAAAACATGACAAAACGTGTAGGAGATACTCTGTGCAACTTGAATTACTTGGTGTAGAATAATATGATATTTCCTTCACATTTAGCCTTTTCCAGGATGGTTACTTGGTTAGGAAATCCATTGAGATGGAAAATTTTCAGACTCTACAACAAGATGACAAGTCTTTGCATCGATACGATAAAGCATCAGAAGCACATTTCTCTACAATTCAAACTGGGTTGTTACCAAGTGATATTCTTGATGATATCCCAAGCAACTACATCAATGGAGCAATTGTTTGTGAGATACGCGGTTATGGAGAAAGCAAATTCTATTCATACACCATCAATTACTTTACCTACACTATAAAACTTTTAATAAAATATTAAACAAAAAAACCCCTATTTAATAAAAATAAATATCAATATTAAAGAATTTCAAACTCATAGAATAATTAATATAATTTCTTTCATAAGTTACTAAAGTTTCTATACTTCATTAATTGAATTAGGTTTAAATTCCTCTTGGCTATCAAATTCAATTTATAAAGTTTCATGTTATATTCGTTTGTACTCAATTTTAACAATTTTAAATACAAATTAAATGTAAAAATTAAATTTAAAAATTCAATACTGAAATTATTATGATTCATAGAGTACTAAATTCTTTTCTAACACCTACTTGAATTAAACTAATTTTAAATTTAACATCAAAATTTGAATAATTTGACATTTTACTATCCAAACTTAATTACTTGCTATATATAAATAACTGAATAAATTTTATTTTATTTTTGAAATTTACAAAAGGAATTTAGGAAAATTAGAAACCTTAGTTTGATTATTGAATGAAAGAGGAAAGTTAATAAAATGATACAAGTTTTTTGTTTTATTCTAATGTGAGGGGTAGTTTCATAATACATACGGTGTATGCTAAGTAAAAAACGGTGTATCTGATTTTAATTAATTTTTCGGTGCATGTATAGTAATTTATGATGTATAAATAAATTTTGCCTATGGAGAATCCAACCTAGAACACGGAAATAGTAATTATGCATCTAGTGGATGTGATGTGAGAAAAGTTCGTCTTCCTATGTCACTAGAAAATGTTGTCAATGACATTCCCCAACTAGCAGATGACTCTTGGATCTATAGAGATCTCTTGAAGGTTGAGTCACGAATCGTTAAAGCAATGCGCCCTCAGTCATATTTGAGTCCAACGCCAAAGTTGGACCGACTTGGCTCTGATCCATGTCCCTATAAGCTCAATCTTGGCATTGAAAGGAAACGACCTTTGAGAAATCCAGTAGTTGTTGCTACAACAGTGAGAAAGAGAATTTGTGGCAGTGCGACGTCTAACACCGATAAATTGAACTCAGAAGATCAAGGAACTGTCCCCGACAATGCATTGATATTGAGTATTCAAGACATCAATGGAAGTTCATTTTCAGTGTCTAACAATTTTACACAACCACCCTCATCAAAGTAGACCTTATCATCACAACCTCAAGGGAAAATCCAAGTTCTAAACCTTTCTGGTGCAAATACGAGTGTTTCTGAAGTGCAAAACTTATCAGGTTCATACAACGACATTATGAATGGCAATGTTAATTCTATAGGAAAGAGAGAAAATCCAGATTCTCAAATGCCACATTACATAGTTCAAAGCGAGTGAAGCCAAATTTAGGTGGTATACATGGAATTCAACGACAATAGCTTAACAATCAATTTGTTAATCAAAAAATATAAGACATTAACCTAAAGAATCAAATTGATGTGTCCACCAAAGGCAACCATGAGTATCTTCATACTAAAGCCATGGTTCAGGTATTGGTTAACATACTAAAGCCTGGCCCTAGAGTATCTTCAGTCATGGTTCATTCTCCTGCATCACCAAAACTAGGAAAAATTTCTACTGGTTCGGGTGCATTGGGATCACAAAAGGCAACCATGAATTCAAATGTTGAATTTGGAATGGCGTCAGCAGCTTCTTGTCCAAGTAATTCTATTCAAAAACAACAGCATACACAAGTGAAGAGGATATCACATTCTGCAAGCAAGACACATAAAATGAGTGGAGTTAGACGTCCTGCTAGTGTTAGCACTGTGAATGCTCCAATTAGTGCTACTAGCCCTTTTACTACCAATGTTCCAGTAGAGATCAACATGAGAGGTTTGCAAAGCTTGCAATGTTAACTCAAAGTTTCCTGGCTTGCTGCGCAGTTTACAAAACTTTTAAAGTTTGCTCTTTTCTATATCCATAATATGACATCTGTATAGTTCGTAATTTTTAATCCTGCATATACAATTTTTCCTTGGATTGTTAATGAAAAATACCAAAAAACAGGTGATTAAGTCCACCCTATATCATTCTATGCATCCGACTTACAACAAGAATCAGCCCAAGGACAATCACCGCCAAACATGCTTGCCCAGTCCTACCCTTCAAATATACAGAACAGTAACCCACAACTGCTAGATTCTAGAAACAACTGTTAAATTTTGGCGACACTATATACGGATTTGTAGAGGTCGGAAGTAGCTTCGTAACGGAGGAAACGATTCGCAAATCGGAGTCCGGAGGTGGAAGTTATCAGAGAAAAGGCGAAGTGGGCTGTTTGGGGACAGCAACTATTTTCAGACGTCTGAAAATTTCTGGAGTGGTTCCAGAACACTTTGTCAGACGTCTGACCAAGTGGGTCAGACGTCTGATCTGGAGCCAGTCACTCCAGTGACTTAAGTCAGACGTCTGACCCTTAGACCAGGCGTTTGGAAAGACTTTTTCCAGTTTTTCATCTCGTTGACTTGGGTGATATTTTGTGATATCCGCAGGGGAAATTTTGGAATATTGTATAGGGTTTCTATTCTCCTATATAAGCTAGCCTCAGGTATCAGATCCGGGGTGGCAGAAAAACGCAAGCGACTGCAAGAGATTAGCCTCCACTAATTAGGGTTTAATCAAAACCTAATTTTCTTCAATTCTCTTCTCCACAAATCAATTTTCTAATTAGAATTTGATCATTGTAATCAATCTCTTGTACTCTTCTCATCAATAATAATAAAGCTCTCTCTTAAAGTGGATGTACACTAACACAACGTTAGTGGAACCACTATAAATCGCTGTGTGATTTATTGTTTCGTTATTGCTTTAATTTCTGAATTGCTTATTTGGGATTGTGATTGTCTTTGGATTGGTTGAGATTAGATTTGAGTTATTGGTTGGTTGTTTTTACACTATTTATCACGATCCCATCTTCCGCTGTGCTTAGGGGATTTCGATTCGGAGTGGTCTCTAGTTGGAATCTCGTAATAACATTTGGTATCAGAGCATTGGTGTTGGTAGGTGGTTGTAGAAATGCCAGAAACAGATAATACCTCAAGTAGTTCCTCAATGGGTAATCCAAGTGGTGTAGCGCCTTATGTACGTGGATCGTATGCAGCTTCAGGATCACAATTGGTAATAGACAAGTGGAATGGCGATAATGATTTTGAAAAATGGCAATGGAAGATGAAAGCAGTTCTAAGGAGGAATCAGGTACATCGAGTAGTGTTTGACACACATTTGTTGCTAGCGGACATCTCGGATGTTGAGAGAGAGGAGATGGAAGAGTGGGCATTCACTACACTTCAACTTGCTATGGGAGAGAATGTTATCTCTGAAATTAGTGGTGAGACAACCGCTAAGGGTATTTGGGACAAGTTGGAGGAGTTATATATGAAGAAGTCACTGACAAATCGTTTGATCTTATTGCGAACGTTCTTCACCTATAAGATGAAGGAAGGTACTTCGCTTAAGGCGCACTTTGAACATTTTTGATGATTTGCTAATGAATATGAAGGCGGTAGATTTGAAGATTGAGGAAGAGCAAAAGGCGATGATATTGTTGTGT
This sequence comes from Allium fistulosum, assembly GCA_030737815.1. Lineage (NCBI taxonomy): Eukaryota > Viridiplantae > Streptophyta > Magnoliopsida > Asparagales > Amaryllidaceae > Allium > Allium fistulosum. Next base: position 365,434,602 of record CM060902.1, on the reverse strand, counting down.
TCGTTGCCAGATCACTATACAGGTTTCTCAAATAGTTTGATCTATAGCCGAGATACATTGACTCTTGATGATGTCAAGACGGGTCTTCTTAGCGAGAAGTTGCGGGATCAAATGAAGGAGTTAGGTGATGGAGGTAGTGGTGCTAGTAGTGGTCATGGTTTGTTTGTGGAGAAGGAGAGGTATGTGAAGAAGGAGAACCGGGGGCGTTCTAAATCAAGGAACCCCTGTTGGAGAGGAAAGTCGAAGGAAAGAAAAGGCAAGTGCTATATTTGCAAGAAGCCTGGTCATTGGAAGAATGAGTGTCCGGACAAGGAGAAGGCAAAAAAGGAAGTAGCATCTTCATCTGTAGCGATGGAGAGTGGAGTTGGTGAGGGAGATGTAGATGTGTTGTCGACGGTAGCATCGGATGTTTCGGGTAACGATTGGGTACTTGATTCGGGGGCATCTTATCATATGATGCCAAATAGGAATTGTTTTTCTTCTTACATCGATAAAGAAGGAAATTCAATTGTTATGGGAAATGTTGCCATTTGCAAGTCGAAAGGCATTGGTTCCGTGCAAATTCGGATGTTTGATGGAGTGGTTCGTACTCTCACTAATGTACGCTATGTTCCGGGACTTCGGAAGTCTCTTATCTCTTTGGGGCAGCTGGATTCTTTAGGTTGTAAAATCACTATTGAGAGTGATAGCTTGCGGGTTTCGAAGGGGGCGCTTGTGGTGATGAAGGGTGCTAGGACTCATGGTATTTATCTGCTTCAAGGAGTGACTGTGGAAGGCGAAACTTGTATAGGAGTTGACAGTTCTCGTGGCTTGGATGCGACTAGGTTGTGGCATTTGAGGTTAGGTCATGTCTCGGAGAGGAGTTTGGACATTCTTCGGAAGAGTAAGATGATCGATGAAGAAAGTTTCAACAAATTGGAGTTTTGCGAAGAATGCGTCATGGGGAAGCAAACAAAAGTTTCATTCGGTGAAGGAAAGCATGATTCGAGAAGGGTTCTTGAGTATGTTCGCACGGATGTTTGGGGACCGGCACCTGTAGCTTCTTTAGGTGGAGCTCGCTATTATATTTCCTTTATAGATGATTTTTCTCGGAAAGTTTGGGTGTATGTAATGAAGGCCAAGTCGGAGGCATTTGCAAAGTTCAAAGCATGGAAGGCTCTTGTTGAAAATGAGAGTGGAAAGTCTTTGAAGGTTCTAAGGTCTGACAATGGCGGAGAGTATGTTTCCGGAGAATTCTTGGAGTTTTGCAAGCATCATGGTATTCGGAGGCATTTTACTACACCTGGAGATCCGCAGTCGAATGGTGTTGCGGAGAGGATGAATCGTACTCTACTTGAGAAAGCTCGATGCTTGAGATTGACATCGGGTTTGGCGAAGGGATTTTGGGCTGAAGCTTTGTCAACCGCAGTGCACATTATTAATCGAATTCCGTGCTCAGCTATTGGTAACAAAATTCCGGAGGAAGTGTGGAAGGGAAAGAGTATTGACTTGAGCTATCTTCGTGTCTTTGGAAGTCCAGTTTATGTGCATGATTCGGGAAATGATAAGCTTGAACCTAGAGCTTTCAAGGGGATTTTGCTTGGTTATACGGATGGAGTAAAAGGCTATCGGATTTGGAATCCGGAAACGAAGAAGGTAGTGAATTCTCGTCATGTTACTTTTGATGAGTCGGCGATGTTCAAGGAGAATGGAAGCTCATCGGATGTTCCAGATTCGGTTCATGATGAATCAAAGGAGAAGGAAATTATTTCCACATTTTGTCCAAGGAGTAGAGAGAGTAGAGTAGTTGGAGATGCTTGCGAGGAAGTAGCGGTTGATGTTACATCACATAGTCCACAGGGTACCTCTAGTAGTGTTGGTGATGTGCATGATTCTAGAGAAGATTCGGTTCAAGGTGGAGCTGAAGGAAGTTTGGGTGATGGTATTGCTACTCGGGTTGGTCATCGTACTATAAGACCACCCGAAAGATACGGTGATTGGAACTATCTTAGTTTTTGTGAAAATTTGGATTATGCTCTTCATGTAGTCCAAGATGAGCCAATGGACCTTGATGACGTCATGAATTCGAGTGATAGCTCGAAGTGGATTTGTGCCATGGAGGAAGAGATGCAATCATTGATGAAGAATCGAACTTGGGATTTGATTCCACTTCCTAAAGGAAACCGTGCTATTGGGTGCAAATGGATATACAAGGTGAAGGACGATGGAAGATACAAAGCTAGGCTAGTGGCTAAGGGGTTTGCACAAAGGAAGGGGAAGGAGTATGATGAGATATTCGCACCGGTTGTGCGCCATACTTCTATCCGGATATTACTTGCTATAGTTGCTGTTCATGACTTGGAGTTGGAGCAACTTGATGTGAAGACCGCCTTCTTGCATGGTGACTTGGATGAAGACATCTACATGGAGCAACCAGAAGGTTTTGTTGTGGATGGTAAGTCAAATTTGGTTTGCAAGCTGAAGAAATCACTATATGGACTAAAGCAATCACCTAGACAATGGTACAAGAGGTTTGATCATTTTATGCTTGAAAATGGTTTTGATAGAAGCATCAAGGTTGCTTGTGTTTATTTCAAGAAGTTGGAAAATGATTTTTGGGTGTATTTACTCTTGTATGTGGACGATATGCTCATTGCTTCTAAGGATAAGAATGAAATCAACAAGTTAAAACTGATTTTGAAATCGGAATTCGAAATGAAGGATCTTGGAGAAGCAAGAAAGATATTGGGCATGGAAATAGAAAGGGATCGAAAGTATTTTGAGTTGAAACTGACTCAAAAGGAGTACATTAAGAAAGTGCTTTGCCGGTTTAGCATGGAGAATGCAAAGGCGTCAAATACACCTTTACCTTTGCATATGAAGCTTTCGAGTAAAGGATCACCTATCTTGGAGGAAGACAAGGCTTATATGGCAAAGGTGGCATATGCAAGTGCGGTTGGTAGTTTAATGTATACTATGGTGTGTACAAGGCTCGATATAGCAAATGCCGTTGGGGTGGTTAGTCGTTTTATGTCTAATCCGGGAAAATCGCATTGGGAAGCTGTGAAGCTTATATTGAGATACCTTAGAGGCACATCATCTCATGGTCTTGTTTTTGGCGGTAGTAAGACGATGGATTGCAAGTTGGTTGGTTATTGTGATTCGGACTACGCTGGTGATAGGGATCGAAGAAAATCAACTTCCGGATATGTCTTCACACTTGGGGGTACTGCCATAAGTTGGAGATCTAGATTGCAGACCGTAGTTGCTTTATCCACTACGGAGGCGGAGTTGATTGCCGCAGTGGAGGCAGCAAAGGAGGCACTCTATTTGAAGCGATTGTTGTGTGACTTGGGATTCGGGCATGATAGTATTGATGTTCGATGTGATAGCCAGAGTGCTATTCACTTGGCAGAGAATTTGGTGTTTAGCTCACGGACTAAGCATATTGAGGTGAGAGAGTCATTTCTAGTAGCCATGGATGAGTATAAGCAAGTATATCTTCGGAAAGTGCACACAAAGGATAACGCGGCGGACATGTTCACTAAGGCTTTGCCGGTTAGGAAGTTCGAGCATTGCTCGAACTTGATTCGCTTGGAGAAGTGTTAGGTGCCATGGGGTGGCATGGTTAAGGGAGGAGCTTGGTGGTAGATGAGAAAGAGTATTGGTGAGAGATTGAGATTCTATCTTCTTGGTTAGTGCTAGTCTTTGGAGAGATAGCTTAGGTTTTGGATGTTTTCAACATTTCATTAGCGGGCGGGGGCTTTGCCTGAGCTCGTTGGTGGAGTGCAATGGGCGGTGGCTTTGCCGGAGCTCATTGAGGAAGCATTCATGTTTGGTTAAAGGTAGAAGAAGTGATAGTTGGTGCTATCGGTTGTTGTTGATGGTATGGTACCATTAGAGTTGGAGATGGATATAGTGTCGAGGTGGAGTGTTAAATTTTGGCGACACTATATACGGATTTGTAGAGGTCGGAAGTAGCTTCGTAACGGAGGAAACGGTTTGCAAATCGGAGTCCGGAGGTGGAAGTTATCAGAGAAAAGGCGAAGTGGGCTGTTTGGGGACAACAACTATTTTCAGACGTCTGAAAATTTCTGGAGTGGTTCCAGAACACTTTGTCAGACGTCTGACCAAGTGGGTCAGACGTATGATCTGGAGCCAGTCACTCCAGTGACTTAAGTCAGACGTCTGACCCTTAGACCAGACGTCTGGAACGACTTTTTCCATTTTTTCATCTCGTTGACTTGGGTGATATTTTGTGATATCCGCAGGGGCAATTTTGGAATATTGTCTAGGGTTTCTATTCTCCTATATAAGCTAGCCTCAGGTATCAGATCCAGGGTGGCAGAAAAACGCAAGCGACTGCAAGAGATTAGCCTCCATTAATTAGGGTTTAATCAAAACCTAATTTTCTTCAATTCTCTTCTCCACAAATCAATTTTCTAATTAGAATTTGATCATTGTAATAAATCTCTTGTACTCTTCTCATCAATAATAATAAATCTCTCTCTTAAAGTGGATGTACACTAACACAACGTTAGTGGAACCACTATAAATCGCTGTGTGATTTATTGTTTCGTTATTGCTTTAATTTCTGAATTGCTTATTTGGGATTGTGATTGTCTTTGGATTGGTTGAGATTAGATTTGAGTTATTGGTTGGTTGTTTTTACACTATTTATCACGATCCCGTCTTCCGCTGTGCTCAGGGGATTTCGATTCGGAGTGGTCTCTAGTTGGAATCTCGTAATAACAACAACCTGGCCCTGCCCATGGCCCAAAACTACTTCTCAAGGGTGCGACAGTTCGATCAATCTTCGCTTCAACAGCAACTACTTCATCAACAATAGCAGCCTCAGCAGCAACAGTCGCAACTACAACTCCTTCAGCCACCAAGATCGAACTCATCAATGCTTTCACAAAATACTCTAACTCAACTACTGGGTCCAAATGAAAATTTGGGTTTGTTGAACCTGGATTCACTTATGAAAAATGAGACAACTTCTCAGAAGTTTCATTTGCTAACGCATCAGCAAGTACAGCAGAATAATCTAATGAATGGGAAGATGATGCCTGGGCCGAACAATATGGGTAACTTGGGCATGGTTGAGCTTGGTAGCAGTATTAATAATAGTTTGGGCATGAGTGGTATTAGGCCCATGCAAAGCATGAGTGGTATCAAGCCTATGCATCCCATGTCTCAAGATTAAGCTGCTGTGATCCAGTGGATGCAGATGTAGCAGATTAGGATGGGCGCTGGGGTGTATGGAGGTGTACCGACCTCCATGCTTGGTCCCGGTCAGAATTTTTACCAGAAGCAGTGGCTCCTCAGTAAATGGCTCAGCAGCAACTCAATTCACAACAAATGAGTTCCTAGCTGCGTCGTCAGTAGCAGCACAGGAGTTCACCATTTCAACAACAACAAACTCAAATGGGATCTTCATCGATGGCAATGAGCCCATAGCAGATAAGTGATGGAAACAATATAAATAACAGTAATATTGGAGGAAATGTAGTACTTGGACTGGGTAGCCCACAATTCAGCTAGTAGACTCATGGATCGGTAGGGTGCATCATGATTTTTACGATTAATTTCAATGGAAATTAGCATCCTTCCCTTATCTTCAAATTTAATTTCTGAAAAGCTCTCATCAAAAACTAGTTTTACAAAACACCCCATCAAAGTTTCCACAAAAAATATGCAGTTTAAACTTCAAATATATGCAGCTATAACTGCTAATGTATGTGGTTATAGCTGCACATTTTTGTAACACGAAAATTTGCTGTTACGACTGTAAACATATGCAGTTCTGGGTGCAAAGATATATAGTTCCAGCTATAATTTTTTGCAGTTCTAGTTGTATATATATGCAGTTTAATTTAAACTGCATATTTTCGCTGCAATAGTTGACAAGGGTGTTTGGTGAAACTATTTTTTAAAAGGGCGCGAAAGTGGATTTTGAAACTTTTTTTTGGATGTTTGACAAAATATCGCTTAATTTTATTGGGAAGAATAATTGCTTTGCTGTACGTACATATAGTATAATGGATTTTAGTTTCATAAATGGACAGATGTAAAAGGTTTTAGTGCAATGGTTATGTTTCTGCTTTTTTCAGAATTCCAATTTTTTTTTGTTCATTTGTATTTTATAATAATTACAACACACAATTAAAATTAAAATTAAAAATTAAAAATTAAAATAGTTCACAATTTTATACATATATACTATACATTGATATTGTACATACATGTTTAAATTTAAATTTTAAACGCCATTTTTAAATCCAAGAACTTTCATACTTCAAATTTAACTTTTAAATTCAAAATATTTTATAACATTCAAATACGCTTATTTTAATTAGCCCAAGTCCCAAAAACAATTTTAGGTACATTTGGGTTAATTTTGAAAAATTCCACTATCCATTAGGCCAAGTTTGAAGCCAGGAAGGAGAAAACACTAGTTGCTCCAACCTCAAGTCTTAGACACTCCATCCTAGACACCCACCAGACAGTAAAACTCCGTAGTTGGACTAAATGCTGACTAATTTATTTGTACAAACCAATTGAGCTATAGTACCATTGTTGTTCATGTTCGTTTGGCAGCGAATGAAATGAGGTGAATTCAAAAAAAAATTCCTTAAGTGGACCTTAATGGACCTATACAAATGACTAGTTAGAATTCATATTCAGCCTGCATTTTAAGTTAATGTTTGTTTTAATTTAAATGTGTTTATGTAATTATGTTATGTATACATAAATTTACACCTTTCGCATTTCTGAAACTTATAGAATTACTAGTCATACCGAGTTGTTCATGCAGTTTAATGTGTTTTTGTTTCTTATAGATAAGGTCTATATTACAAATGCAATACACACACATAACAAAATAATGTCACAACAATAAATACGAAGCATATGGGAAATATATGCATACATGGGATTTACAGTTGTTGTATGCATATATAAAGGATGAATAATTAAGTGATTCATACATCAAATTCAATGACAAGTCTAAGACTTAACATTCCAATTGTTTATTATCAACCAATTGGAATAATTAACCATGATTGAACTACAATCAAAAGTGATCTAGATCTAATGTTAACATTCCAATTTTAAAGTAAACATGTATACTCATTTTTTGAATATATCCCATTTTAAATTAATTTCGAATATGTGTATGTGTGTAAAATTAATAAAACTCAAAACATCTTTTACTTAATCTATGCATACATCAATTAATAAATCATGCTTTGACTAAATCTAATTTACATACAAGTCCACAATTTTGTACATATTTTTCACCAAAAAAGAATAAGTTTACAACATATAATTATTTATTTTGCCAAAAATATTTTATAAATAATACAAATATATATATATATATATATATATAAATTCAAATACATATGCATAAATTTAAAATGAAAATATATTTGATATTTTAAATGATAAATATATGAGAAATAAATTTATGTAGTATTTCATACAAACTAGTTTTCACAATATTAATTTTATTATAAGCCAAAAAATTATTTTATTCACACTTAAATGATTTATAATTTAAAACATATTGATTTGTATATAAGATTCATATTAATTATTTGTTAAATCTATAATTATGAGACAAATATATGAATGACAAAAGCAGCACATATAAGATTTTGGGCATGACATATATGAATCTATTAAAATACAAAATTACTTTTATGATCGTGCCTCTTGTCGTACCTTGATATGTGTATGTCTCCTAGGAATCTGATTTCACCTTCTTGACCTTGCAAGGGTCTGAGAACTATTACCATTGAAAGAGAGGAGGCTTTTAAATTTCTAGAATGGAGTAAGGGGGGCCGACTATAGATGTCGATGTTAGGAATTAAAAACTCTTTTTTTCATTTCATCCAATAAGAATAATGGAGTATTAGATGCCATTTATAGAAGAGTTATTAGGAGAGTTATCTACCATTAATGACTATTAAAATCCAAAGCCAAAACCCCTTTACCTACCGTAACCGTGGCTGGCCCATCCCCCCTTTTCCTCTCCTTCACTTTCCATTTATTAGTGCATTTAAACCTATTTTAATATGTATTAACATCTTATATTAACACCTGTATGTATAACGCTTATACACACACCTAAATAACTATCACTACAAAAAAAAAGTATTTCGTGGCATTTTGCTATCAATAATGATTTGATTGCGTTTAATAAACGTTACTGAAACAAACGCTAGAAAAATTAACTACATAAAATAGCATTCGTAAAATGCTCAAAAAATAAACTGCTATGAAATGGTACTACCTTTTATATCGTTTAATGAATGCTTTGGTAGACAATCGCTATGGAAAGTTGTCACTTTTTCCTACTTAATAACCACTACATAAATTTTTTAGTAGCATTTCTAAAAGGCTATTATTACCTCTAATAGCATTTTCTAAATGTTAGTGCTATTTTTTGTGTTATCTTGTTAATTTTCCACCTTTACTTCCTTCTTCATTGCATATACCATTTTAGATATATTAAATGGAATAAATTGAAACGATAATAGCAAAAACACAATTAAGAATGGAACAATTACCAGATACTAAACATAACTAATATTTCTTCATACATATATAGTGTATAAAAGTACATACAAGACAATACACCTGATAACATTTCTGATACAGTTAATAGTTCAAAACATTTAAGCAAAAACGTCAAGATAAAAGAAGATCCTCAAATGGTGCGAACAATTAGTTGTACCTCCACTCTTCATTCAAATGCAGTGGGACCTCTAAAATCTAAACAATCTTGAGCCTTGTGCTTTAGTATAAACCATACCATAGAAATATGTCACGATCAAGTATTATCAAATGAAAAAATTCTTCCTTTGACGGTGAGAATAAAAATAGTTAACTCGATATTCTTTAAACTTATGTTGAAAGGAAACATACAAATGATCATGAAAGTGATTTACAACATCCTTAGTTAAACTTTTATTAAATTTAAATAATTTATATAAAACTTAGTTAACTTAGTTAAACTTTTATAAAACTTGGTTAATTTTTGTAATAAACTTATTTAATTTTTATAAAACTTAGTTAACTTAGTTAAATTTTAATAAAAATTAATTAATTTTTGTAGATTTATTTATTTTTTTATAAAACTTTGTTAAATTTTTAAAAACTTAGTTAATTATTATAAAACTCGGTTAATTTTAATAAAACTTGGTTAAATTTTTATAAAGCTCAATTGACCTATTTATAACTTTATTTATGTTAACACAAACTTATAAATTATCTCAACTGTTAAAACTTAAAATGTCGTAACTTGTATTTTAATTAACTTAAACTTATAAATTATCTCAAACTTAAACTTTATTAACTTAGTTAATTTTTATAAATTATTTTTTCATAAACTTAATTAATTTATTATTATTATAAAATTAGTTAATTTTCATAAACTTAGTTAATTTATTATTATTATAAACTTAGTTAGTTTTTATAAACTTATTTAATTTTTATAGAACTTAGTTAACTTAGTTAATTTTTATAAACTTAGTTATTATTATTATTATTTATAAAACTTAGTTCGCTTAGTTAATTTATTATTATTATTATTATTATAAACTTAGTTAGTTTTTATGAAACTATAGTTGTCTATTATTATTATTATATAAACTTAGTTAACTTTTATCAAACTTAGTTTATTTATTATTATTATCATAAACTTGCTAATTTTTAAACATACTTGCTTAACTTCGTTAAAATTTGAAAATACTTAGTTAATTTTTATAAACTTATTTAGTTTCTATAAAACTTTGTTGATTAATTATTATTATTTGGTTAAATGTTAATGTTGCTCAAAATTTTCGTAAAAGTTTAATAGGGCATGGCAACCGCCCGTAGGGAGATAAACACATCAGCCAAGCTAATCCGAGCTTTCTTGGGAACCGACCGACCCAAGGGCCGACCGATTTATACGCTCGGGTTCCTCTCACATAAGGACATAAAACCGGCCGAAGTGACTCTAAGGAGAGAGAATAGTCAGACTGGTAGAGAAAAGCATACCTACTAAAGTCCTACCATCCTGGAAAAGCGCTAATAAAGCCACCCTGCCACCAACTGCTCCCATCTGACGTTGAAAGTAGCAACAAACTCTGAGTTACGCCGCCTGACATCCTGCAAAAGGAGCAACCAGTGTACGAAAAGGTAATTTGTCACCATATATGTTGTATCGCTACCAACCCTCCAACTAGAAACCATCCCACGGTCCGATCTGCCATACGGACCATGAATATCCTTAGGTAATCTCAATCGCAGATCAAAGGAGGCTTACCCATATAAATACCCCAAGCGTTTCACTAGGAAAGGAGGATTCGAAAAACTTAGAAGGATAACACTTCCCACCATACTCTTATCATCTTCAAGCATTCTCCATCATCTTCATGTATCCATTGTAATAATATATATATATATAGTGAGAATAATATATACAGTGGATGTAGGCATTCATTTTGGCCGAACCACTCTAAAATCCATGTTTCTTTATTACTAGCATTCCATTATTAATTTGCGATCATATATTGCAAAGCTAACAACATCATTAAAACCCAACTCTCTCACAATTTTCGAGGTTGATTAGTCATTCTGTCTCGCGATGGAATTTTTAGTCAACATTTTGACGCTAGAAGGAGGGCCACCTCTGAAACTCTCCAGCTCCCTTCAACCTTTCCTAGACTCCACACTCAACATGGCGACAAATGGTGTCAACACGAACGACAACTCGCACGATCGAGACACCTACGGTAACACACCTGCTGGTTTTCCCTGCCCTTTCCCCAGAGTCGGCAATGAATTCTCGCAGACCATATCCGATCACATCGCTGGAATGGGAACCCTGAGCTAAGAAGTAAACAGCCTAAGGGATGCACTAGAAACTCACTCCATCATGGGCCCAGGACAACCATCAACTTAGGCGGTCAACAACTTCCCAACGCCACCAGTCATTCGAAGCACTTGCGTATTGGCGACCCCCCAGAGCATACAGTTGGCATCCGAAACCACCATCCATGTGGCCTCGGAGCCAAGAGATAACAACATAGTTGGGGGAGAGCTGAATGGCCATTGAGATGGTGAAATCTGCGAGCCGCGTCCTGAGCGCCTATGCGATCAAGCTCAAACCATAGCTAGAGGACCCAGAGCCCCCTCTATATACTTCCACCCACAAAGGGACGTACCTCATCTTATGCCTGGGGGCGAACAAGCCAGACCGTCACATTCACCTCCGTCACATAGAAGATCTCTTTCCCTAGGTCGCTATCATGTACCGTATTCCCCTGATCAGCCGGCATACCACCAGGAGCCTCCGCCCATCGATGCAAGGTCATTCCTACAACAGGTGGAAGCCAGCCTTAAGGACAAAATGATCCGGTTGCACCAACAGATCAACCGAATACAAGCCCAAGGCGTTGGCGGCGGCGGCCCGTTCGACGATGAGGACGGAGAACCATTCTTCATAGAAATCCTTGGAACCCACCTCTCAAAATGGTACATGCTACTGCAAATATACAAATATGACGGGAGCACGAAACCGTCGGATCACCTTACAGCTTTCAACTCAATCACTAGAGTTGGGCAACTAACCGGTAATGCAAAGTGTTTTCTATTCCTGTCCAACACTTCTCGGGCCGACATCTCGTTGGTTCTTACACTTAGCTCCCGGCAGCATCCGGCCTTGGGCACAACTATGCTCCAAATTTAAAACTAGATTTTTTGCATTAAGAACTCATGTCATAATGGCGATCGAGCTTGGAAATATCAACCAGGGCTCGTCGGAAAGTCTCTGGGTCTATGTCAATCGATTCAATCGGGAATCAACTCGAGCCCGTGGGGCAGACAAGAACAGTCTGATGGTTGCCTTATGCTCAGGCGTGCGATACAAATCCCGGATGTGGAAAGAACTCCAGAAAAGGCCGGCCTCGTCTCTTGCTGATTTCTATCAGCGCACAAATGGAATCATGAGGATGAAAGACACTGATCTGTCAGATAGCGATATTAAGGGACGACGCCCCCTCAAATTTCGCTAGAAAGGAAACCATAACCGAAGAGAATGGAATTGGCAAAATCATGCAAAGAGAAACCATAATGATGGCCTGAGGTACCGGGCTCGATATGCTAGCTATATTCCCCTGAACAGAGACATGGAAACCGTCTTCCTCGCAACCAGAAATCAAGCACCCTTCCGAAGGCCACAAAATAGCTGGGCGAGGAACCGCCGCGTAGTGACAGTCAATATTGTCTCTTTCATCAGATCAACGGACATTCTACTAACAACTATCGTGTTCTAAAGGAAGAAATCGAGAGACTGATTAGGGAAGGATTGCTTGTGGAATATGTCAAACAACAGGTAGATCAAAGGATGGCCTGCGAAAACCGTCCGATCCAGCCTTCCCCACAATCAGCCGGGGGCGCTGTGGCCATGACCGACATTTTAGCATATGCAGAGGGCCACACATAGTAGGGAACAGTCGAAGGGTGTTCACCCGTTATCAAAGGGAAGTCGCCACCTCCGACCAAGTATATTCTTGGAACGATGGGCCGTTAAGGCTTCAAGAACGAAAGAGGAAGATCCTCCAATCACCTTCACAACTTAGGATCGGGGGTGGTGGTGTACCCCCACCACGACCCAATGCTTATAACCATGTCGATGGCTGGCACCAACATCCACCGGACTTTCGTCGATGGGGGAAGCTCGGTCAACGTCATGTTCAAAGAAGCCTATGATGCACTTAGGCTGTCGGCCACCTATCTCGCACCTTGTGTATTGCTCATTTATAGGCTCGGTGGAGTTGGGATAATAACCCATGGGGGTAGCAATGCTCATAACTACCTTCGGTACGGAAACCACCACAATAAAGAATCTAGTCATTTATGTGATCCTGGATTGCCCATCCGCTTACAACTTGCTCATCGGGCGACCGACCCTGATCGAATTGGATGCCATCGTGTCGTACAGCCGCCTAATAATGAAATTCCCAACGCCAAACGTGATTGGCAAGGTTAAGGGAGACCAATAGAAAGCGAGGCAGTGCTATGGGACTTCCCTCCGTTGGGCAGAGAAGGATGTCCTAATGATTCAAGAGGAATCCACCACCAATGTTAATACCCCACTAGAACCAGAGAACGCCACACCCTTAAGCGCAACCCCAGGGATGTGCGAAAAAGTCATCAACATGGGATCAATGGAAGGTCATTTTTCTTCCCCAAGACAATTTCAACCACGCAAGTTCGGGATACTTGGATAGGGATGAGTTCATACATGCTCATTCACTCGGTCTGATGACAACCTACATCCTGTCAAGGGACCGCACAAGCTACCGTTCCCCACCTTGATAAAAGAACGCGCTCGACGAGGGTGGATTACCATGCATCCACTATGCCTAGGCACATCAGGGATGCCCAAAAAACTATAGGTCGTCCCGGTGCTACCCTACCCGCTCCGGTTGGAAAACACGAGATATAACTCTTGCCACCTAGGGTGCATCGACGAGTTGGATGGCAACCGCAACGGTCCGATCCCCCTCGCCTGTGATGCTCCTCGTCCTGACGGGATGAGACACTGTTGTCGAGACTAGCGCATGACAACTTAGCGGAACGTCATGATAGTATCTTCGAGATCCGACATCCGTAGTGTGCCCCTAAGCAAATAAGCGGCTTCATTTTATCCCTTGGGTGTTGGAAAAGGCGCCCACAAGCAAATAAGCTGAGTCCTTTCGTGCAAACCCTACGGGCCTCAACACCAACCTCTGGGTGTCGGAAAGGATGTCTGCAAGAAAATAAGTCGGGTCCTTCCATGCAAACCCCATAGGCCTCAACTCCAACCCTTGGGTGTCGGAAAGGGCGCCCGCAAGCAAATAAGTCGGGTCCTTTCGTGCAAACCCACGGGTCTTAACTCCAACCCTTGGGTGTCGGAAAGGGCGCTCGCAAGCAAATAAGCCGGGTCCTTCCACGCAAGCCCCACGGGCCTCAACTCCAATCCCTGGGTGTCGGAAAGAGCGCCCGCAAACAAATAAGTCGCGTCCTTCCACGCAAACCCCACAAATCTCGCTAAGGCCTCAATCCCCCTAAGGCGTAACATACTCGCCACAACATACCTTGTGCTTTTCTTTTATTTGCAGGTACAATAACATAAATGAGAATCTCAAACACCACATGATGAAAAAAAAGAGTTCATAACAAACGGGGGCACGACACACAGCTTGTCGTGTCTATGACAGCAAAAAAAGGGGAAGGGAAAAGATACAACAAAGACAACCATGCTACAACCAACAACACGCGACAACCTCCTTACTCATTTGGTTGGGTCGGAGAGTCAATCTATTTAGCCGTTAAGATGGCCGACACAGGCTTACTCTTTCTGGTCAGTTTGGTGGATGCCTCCTCTCGATACCTTTGGGCCAAAGCGGTCGTCACACCTAGGATCACAATAGGAAGGTGGAAGTTGTTCATAAAAGGGCCCACCACCATGTTAGTCAAACCAACCGACCAGTGAGCGTCCCTTTCTTGATGGACTCTCTCTTTCGACCCCTCAACGTCATTCGAGGACAAGCAAATCTAATAGGCATCCAAAAGCCCTCGAAGACGCCCCACCTCCTGCTCAAATTTCTCCTCCACCCCCTTGAGCCGTGTAACCTCTTCCTCAACTGATCCCTGGTCGGCAAGATCCTCAGCGTCGGCCCTACGGCGGTTGGCTTCTGCCACTTCTTTCTCAGCCAACTCCCTGGCCTGAACTGCATCTGCTCGTAGCGCGATCTTTGACTCACGGTCTTCTCGGCCACATCTTTGGCCGCAATAGCCGCCTCATGCTCACCAATGACCAGCTCGATTACCACCTAGGCCGCTTCAACCTCCTCCCTCGCAGCTCTCAACTCTTCCTTCAATTGGGTAACTACGTCATCTCCACCTAACAAACTGGCCCAGACTACTTCCAACTTCGCCACCTCATCCGCTGCACAGGCTCTATTCTCCTCCAACTCCTCCCTCAGAGGTGTCAACCTATCATGACCTCCCCCCAGTTCGTCCGCAGTCCTCACCATCCACTAAGGACCACCACGAGAAGATTCCCCCACTTCTTCTATGGCCTACCTCCCGGTAGGTCTCGCTTGCAAATTAACAAGCTCATCGCAGAACCGCATCGCGCACGCCCCTGCCTGAAAATAAGGTTGTTCGAGTTATTGGAAAAAGGAGGTGGATGAAAAATGAGAAGGTAAATAGGTCTTACTACAGCCAGTTCCTTGCAAAAGCTATCAACAACAGCCTGTAATCTGTGACCTGGCCATCCAGAGCGTGGCTGATGGGAAATCCCTAAAGAATGAGCAACGACCACTTGGAAGGTTCGTAAGATTCTGTCCAAGCCCTCTCTGTCATATCCCTGACTGATCTGCATGGAAATCGTCCCAACTTTCTCTTCATCCTATGAATTAGGCCCACGATACATGGAAACATCAACATATTCTTAATAAGCTTCACCACGAGCCACCCCTGTTTCTTCCACCGTTGGCTCCTCTCCTCCTACGCTCCCCATTAGTCGCTCCTCTTCTACCACTGTGGTCCTCACCCGTTTGCTACTAGGGACTCCTCAGCGTTGAACTCTTCATCAACATGAATCATAGAGCAAGAAGCGTCAGCCGCTACTTCGGGTGGCGGAAAAGGAGAGACCATCCCTACTTTTCCCCGGCATTTTTCCCAGGAAGATCCGGGGGAGGGGGAGGGGAAGGGAGGGGGTCGTTCGCATCATCCAGCTCCTTAAAATTGATTTGACCCACTGAAACAAGGAAATGTAACAAGTTAGAAAATAAGGAACCAACCGCAGTAAAGATAAACATAATTAACTATTGGGCGGAGCAACCCGGTTCTGGTTCCTAATCAGATGCGCACAAGGTTCAAAATCATCCCCTTCAGAGCCTGTAGGTCCTGCTCTTCCTACGCCTGACGGTCCGGCATCACGACCCCTATTTTCAGTAGGATCATCACCGGTGGAAGACCAAGTAAAACTTCCTCCAAGGGCCGAGGGTGGAGGCTGGCCAAAAGTGGGTAGAAGTTCTTAAAAGTCTATATGAGTGGATCGTCTAGATTATATGCAAGTATAGACAGTTAGCTATATAATATAATACTATAAAGTATAGTAACAAAGTAAATAAAACTAATCACACCGGTATTTTATACTGGTTCGGACCTCCCGTCCTACGTCCAGTCCCGAAGCTCCTCTTCGGAATTTCCTTTCAACTAACCCTCACTTGACCCGGAGGAACAGGTTTACAATAGCAGAGTTTCTTTGTCAAGAATGTGTTCTATAACACGGATGTTGACTATTGAGTACAAATGCTTCCAATATATATCTAGAGAGTGTTGTCTATGAGGAACTGTATATTTGGAAGAGTAAAATACAAGTATGGATTTGCTTGAGATCAAGACTATATCAAAGTATAAGAGTAGAAAGCGCAAGTAAGTCAGGTAGGTAAGTTCTTCTCTTGAATTTCTGATTTTATTTATAGTGATGAAGAGTCTCTATGTATAGTTGCCTTCATTAACAATCGTTGTATAGTTGCTCCTTTTGGTGATGAAGAGTTGCAGCGAAGAGGAGCGGATGTGTCTCTTCAGATGTGACAGTTGGTGTTTGAATTTACACAGTCGAGCCCATTTTCAGATGTCTGGAAAGTAGCCTCAGACGTCTGGCCTTCATATATTTTTTGTGTCGAGTATCATTTCAGACGTCTGAGTTTATAATCCAGACGTCTGGTCTTTACTTCTGTTTTGTGTCTGGATGTATGTCAGACGTCTGAGTTCTAGATCAGACGTCTGGTTTCTTCTGAGATTGTGATCCAGAGGAATCATTCAGACGTCTGGCTTGTGCTCTCAGACGTCTGAAAATGTCTGAAAGTGTGCATGTTGCTTTATCTTGTGCATGTCCCATTTCTCTTTAATCTTTTCTGATTTGACGTCTTTAGTCTCTTTGGTGACGTTACTCTATCAACTATCTGTAAATGTAGATATATGTACATTCGATTTCCATTGTATAGTTGTTATCATCGAAACCATAGAATTGATTTCCTAACAATCTCCCCCTTTTTGATGATGACAACTATTCAATGTACTTATATATATATTTCAAATCTCCCCCTGAATATGTGCTTAGTTTTGTTGATATGATTATATATATATATTTCTCCCCCTTTGACATTATCAAAAAGAATATATAAAAATTTGCATTAATAATAAGAAGGAGATATATGTGGGAGATAGCAAAGCTTTAGATAATATCTTGAAGTGAACAAATTCCTAAACTTCGTCTGAGTTTTATGAATGTTTGTTCGTTTAATGGTTTTGTAAATATGTCGGCTACTTGATTTTCGGTACTTACATATTCTAAAGATATAGTCCCTTTTTCAACATGGTCTCGTAAGAAATGATGCCGTATATCTATATGTTTTGTGCGTGAGTGATTTACAGGATTTTTTGACAAATTTATAGCACTTGTGTTGTCACAATATATTGGAGAATTTTTTATAATTTTACCAAAATCCATTAGTGTTTGTTGCATGTATATGACTTGCGCACATGCTAGGGCTGCAGAGATGTATTCAGCTTCACAAGTAGATAAAAAAACACAATTTTGCTTTTTACTAAACAACGAAACTAACGATTGTCCTATAAAATGACATGTTCCACTAGTACTCTTACGGTCTGTTCTACAACCACCAAAATCCGCATCGCTATATGAGACAAGTTCAAACGGTGATCCTTTAGGATAAAACAAACCATAATTTTTAGTACTAGATAAATAACGTAAAATGCGCTTAACAGATCGTAGATGAGATTCTTTTGGTTTGGCTTGAAATCGGGCACAAAGACATACACTCATCATAATATCTGGTCGACTAGCCGTTAAATATAGTAGAGAACCAATCATACTTCGATATAACTTTTCATCAAAATCTTTTCCATTTTCATCTTTTTCTAAGTGAATAGTGGTACTCATTGGTGTTGGTTTGCTTGAAGTTTTATCCATTTTAAATCGATGTAATAGATCGTTACAATATTTTTCTTGGTGAATAAAAATTCCATTTTCTAGTTGTTTTATTTGTAATCCTAAGAAGAAATTTAATTCTCCCATGTGTGACATTTCAAATTCATTTGTCATAATATTTGAAAAATCATTACATAGTTTTTCGTTAGTCGAACCAAAGATGATATCATCAACATAAATTTGTACAACTAAAATATCATCATCTTCTCTTTTAATAAATAAAGTTGTATCTATTTTTCCTATATGGAAACCAGATGTTATTAGGTGATTTTTAAGACGTTCGTACCATGCACGAGGTGCTTGTTTTAATCCATATAGTGCTTTATGTAATTTAAAAACATGATCGGGATAATTTTCATGAACAAAAAGCGGTGGTTGTTCAACATATACATTTTCTTTGATAAAACCATTCAAAAAGGCACTTTTGACATCCATTTGAAATAGTTTAAAATTGTTATGAGTTGCAAAGGAAAGTAAAGTACGAATGGCTTCTATTCTTGCTACCGGTGCAAAAGTTTCATCGTAATCTATGCCTTCTTCTTGATTGTAGCCCTGAGCAACTAGTCGTGCTTTATTTCTAACAATATTTCCATTTTCGTCCGCCTTGTTTTTAAATACCCATTTTGTTCCTATTACTGATTGATCTTCAGGTCTTGGTACTAATTCCCATACATTATTACGTTCAAATTGATGTAGTTCCTCTTGCATAGCTATTATCCAAAAATTATCATTTGAGGCTTCTTTATAATTCTTTGGTTCAAAGTTTGATACAAACGCTATATGGCTTATTTGATTTAGTTGATTTCTAGTAACTCTTGAATTAAGATCTCCAATAATATTATCTATTGGATGATTCTTAAGAATCCTAGGAGATGATAAAATAGTGTTATTTTGTATATTGGCTTCATTACTACTAGAATTTGTTGAGTTTGTTGGTGGAATAACTTCTTCTTCATCATTAGTTTGTTGTTTGAAAGGATTTTCATCAAACGAGACATGTAGACTCTTTTCTATAGTATTATTCTTTTTATTAAAGATTCTATATGCCTTGCTACGATCTGAATATCCAACAAAGATACCTTCATCGGCTTTTGGATCAAATTTTCCTAATTTGTCTTTTGTATTTAATATAAAACATTTTGAGCCAAAAGTTTTAAAGTATGATACTTTAGGTTTCTTACCAAAAAATATTTCAAAACAAGTTTGTTTAGTCATTGGGCGAATAGTTACTCGATTCAATACATAACAGGATGTAGCAATAGCTTCGGCCCAAAAGTGCTTTGGTAATCCGCTACTATTTAATAATGTTCGTGCGCATTCTTGTAATGTACGATTTTTTCTTTCTACGACACCATTTTGTTGGTGTAACAACCCGCATATCTATCGATTTTATATTTAAATATTTTATCGTTAGTCGGATATTAGTCCGAAAAGCTACTTTTTGCATACGGTCAAATTAGGACTCGAGACCACCCCCATTGAGTTCAAAATGACGTTTGCGATCTTTTTGAGTGTAAACTTCGATATGTTTGGAGATAGTGAAATTTTCGTCACTTTTTGTGTTGGGCTTTTGGTTTGGGCTGCACCTCTTCTAACTCAGCCCAACCCCTTCCTTCTCTTCATCACTTCATCAACTTAGAAGCTTTAGCAAAAATGGTGGAGGGAATAGGAAATTAAAATTCCAAGCCCAAGTTCTTTAGCAAATTCAACATCTAACTCCAAATTCAAAGTGAAGACATTGATTCAAGCTTGTGGTTGATCTTTGCTTTGCCCCAAGCTTCATCTTCATCAAATTCCGTGAAAAGGTGAGATTTTTGATCTCACATCTTGCCTATATCTATCTTGGACTGTTGGGAATGATCCCCTATTGTATTTGCATCAACACTTGCATTTGGTTTGGATTGGATTGGCGAAAAACTTCAATTTTCAGCGTTTTGGTGATTTTTCTGGCCTTAAGTCGTTCTGGCCTTCGCTGAGTCGTCCACGAGTTAAGCCTAAGTCGTGAGTCGTTCACGAGTTAAGGGCTTAAGTCGCGCGCGTGCATTTCTGTTCGCCTGGCCTGAGTCGTTCGCGAGTTAACTCCTTGAGTCGTTCGCGAGTTAACTCCTTGAGTCGTTCACGAGTTAAAGGCCTGAGTCGTTCTGGGTGTTCTGCCTTCGCTAGGTCTTTCGCGAGTTAAGTGATAAGTCGTAGCTCGAATGGCTCTTAAGTCCTAGGTCGTTGGCTTTTAAACTGTTAAGTCGTATGACCTTAAGTCGTAGGTCGTCCCCGAGTTAAGACTTAAGTCGTTGCCTTCTGCTATCTCGTCCTGGCTTAGGTCGTACTGAGATAAGTCGTTAGGTCGTATAGACCTTAGCTCGTAGCTCGTATTTGAGCTTAAGTCGTTAAGTCGTATTGACTTTAAGTCGTTCGCGAGATAAGCAAGTACTAAGTCGTTCGCGATTTAAAACCTTAAGTCGTAGGTCGTCTCCGACCTTGTCCTTAGCCTTGTTAGGTCGCGTGAACTCATAGGTCGTATGAACTACTTTTTCTTAGGTCGTTGGACCTTCTTAACTCGTTAGGTCGAAGACCCTTAAACTCGTAGGTCGCAGAACCCTCTTAAGTCGTAACTCGTTCGCGAGTTAGCACTTGGTCGTTTTGACCTGTTTTCCCCTAGGTCGTTCGACCTGTTCTTTTGCTAGGTCGCAAGGCATTCTTCCCTTAAGTCGTAAGTCGTTCGCGGGTTAGTACTTGGTCGTTTGACCTGTTCTTCTGCTAGCTCGCGTGGCATTCTCCACTTAGGTCGTATGACCTTATCCCCTAAGTCGTAAGTCGTTCGCGAGTTTGTACTTAGTCATTTTACCTGTTCTTCAGCTAGGTTGCACGGCAGTCTTCCCTTAGGTAGTATGACCTACTTCTCCTTAGGTCGTTGGACCAGCTTGCCTTCACTAAGTCGTACCGTGACGGGGCGCTGCCCCCTGGACCCCCGCGACCTGACCGGGCAGGTCGAACCCCGTATTACTCTGCGTAGGCAATCTCTTCTGAAAAACGTTTATCAGAATTTCTACTTTGATGGTTTTGGGATTGACTTCTTTGCACTTTACTCACGTCTTCGAACGTGAATTGATTTGTTCTACCATCGTTTTATGACTTGTCACTTTAAAGATATATGAAGGTTTCAATACTAATAGTAAATATCAAAACTCTTTCATCAAAGCGATTTCAACACTATTTTAAGTATCAAAAGTTCGTTTTCTCAAACCGATTTTCAATCTACTAGTATATACAAGCCTTTACTTCACTCGAATGAGAAATCGACTTAAACGACTTAGTAAAACGAGTGGTATGAAACGCTTGCGTTCACTTCGTCGGTTAGCTCTTGGACTTGTTCGATTGAACCCTTTTTGTGACAATTTCCTAGTGAAGATTTACAGCTTGTTCGTAAATATTTAAGTTAAGCAAGTGGTTATGGGACATGAAGCTAAACTCATATATTTACTGGCTTGGTGTGATTGACACTTCCTTATGATCATGACGATCATTTTTGTGATTTAGACTAGCAATGTGCGATGTCTCTTCGTCCGTGTGTCGGACTTGCCTTCGGGCCATCCGTGTGTTCGGAAAATTTAAATGGATAGCTTCCATGAGATAACTTCTCGTCCGTGTGTCGGACTTCCCCCTTTTTGTGATTTCTGGATTTCGTGTGTTGATTTCTGGGATTTGTTCTGGATTTCGTGTGTTGATTTCTGGATTTAGTGCTTCACCAACTTTTGTGATTTTCACTGATATGATATCAGGTTTTTGTGTATTGGTGAATTCGTGTGTCATTACCTTTTTATGTGTTTGGATCTTTGAGAAGATTCTTGTGATATTGATTAATCTTTTGTTGATTATCATTTACATACTTATAGTAGTATGTCGCTATGGTTATTACATGTTCATGTCATGCCTTTTACTGTATACCATATCATCTGATATTTATAGTTAGACTGATCCGTTTATTATTTTCTTATAAATAATACTCGGGTCAGACCGAGATGTTACAGGTGCTTCTGCTTGACTTCTCTTCAGGATTATTTCTGACTTTTGGCTAACTACATAGATTTGTAGTTTTTGGATGTACACCTTTGAGATATAGACTCTATGTTGTGTACTTATTCTTTTGTATAGCACGTGACGCTATTCTTTTGTATTATCGTGGATCTTTCTGACCACTACTCTGATGTACACTTTCATGTGTTATATATTTATTCATATCTTCTTCCGCCTTTGTGATATGGATGTCTGTGACTGATTTATGTTATGATTATTTCTATGTTTGTTTCCGAAGATTATATATAGCCACCGTGTGATAGCTTTGTGTTTGTATCGGTATGTCGGATTTCCTCCTTAAAAGATATGCATTCTATTCTATCTGACGTATCGACGCTCGCACAAAGAAGTTACATGGATGGTCGCTCCTCCACAGCCTTATTCTCCGCGCTAATTGACAGCACTACATCGTAGTGTTCTTGGTTAGCGTGGGTATAGAGGTGGGGCGTCACAGTTGGGGTGTACGAGGAAAAGAAAAATTATGAGTTATTCCCTTTTTATTGCAAAAATTTGAAAAAAAGATCATTTTCGAATTCTCCTCCATGATCGCTTCTAATGTTTTTAATTTTTAAATTCATTTGAGTTTTAATCCGTTTTGCAAATATTTTAAACATACCAAAAGTATCGCTTTTATGTTTTAGAAATAAAGTCCATGTATATCTTGAGAAATCATCGACTATTACAAAAACATATTTGTTATGATTAATAGATCTTACTTGTGTTGGACCAAATAAATCTAAATGTAATAATTCTAATGGTTGTTTTGTAGAAATATTATTTTTAGATTTAAAAGAGCTTTTCTTTAGTTTACCAATTTGACAATCATCGCATAAATTTTCTACTTTGTAACTCATTTTAGGTAACCCTCTTACTAACTCATATTTAGCTAACTTATTAATGTTCTTAAAATTAATATGACAAAATCGTTTATGCCATAACCATGGATCATCATGTTTGGCAGTTAAGCATAAGCTTGAATCTTTATTAATATTCATGTTTAATATATAAATATTTTTGTTTCTAAAACCTTCAAAAATGAGTTGTTTGTTATTATCTAAAATGTTACATCTATCTTTTTCAAAATTTATTTGAAAACCTTTATCACATAATTGACTAATGCTTAATAAGTTGTGTTTTAAATTTTCTACTAGTAAAACATTTGTAATAACAGGAGAGTTAGATATACCAGAGTTGATGACTTCTCCAATGCCTATGACAAATCCCTTTGAATTGTCCCCAAATGTTACCGTTCCACCATCGATGTATGTTATATTCGATAACATTTTTGAATTTCCAGTCATATGTTTGGAGCATCCGCTATCTAGTATCCATTTCTCCTTATTTTTTATTTTGGGTACCTGCAAGATAAAAAAATATTTTAATTGGTACCCACATATTTGATTAGGGTCCTAATTGTTAGAGAGAGGTAGCCATACCCAAGATGGTTTGGTACCTTTATAAATATAATTTTTATTATAAACTACATTTTCTAAGTAATTATTGATATGCTTTTGTCTAATCAATTTATTATTTGTTTTAGGAACCCAAATTTTCATATTTTTGGAATTCAATTTTTGTTTAGATAATCTTCTAGTTTTTATATAACTAATATTTTTAGCCTTATTTTCTCTTTGTTTAGAGCCTTTTTTAAATCCTATTCCATTTCTATTACCTGACGGTTTTGATGTTTTGATAAGATTTTCCAAGTCTTGTTTTCCTTTGTTAAATTTTGACACATTATTGGTAATTTTATCTAATTTTTCTTTTAACTCTCTATTTTCTGTTGTCAATAATTCAATATCCTCTTTAAAATCAATATTTTCTTTTAGCAAATTCTCTTTTTCTAGAGTAATGTTCTCACTTTCTATCACAATATTTCTTAATTTTTCTTGAGATATTTCAAGTTCTTCTTCTAAAATAGTTTTTTCATCTTTCAACATTCCTACTTCAATTTCTAATCTATTTACTTTTACTATATATTCTTTGTTCAATTTTTTTATTTGTCTAAATTTATCATCTAATTCTATGCTAAGTTCAAGTAATTCTTCATAGTTAAGTTCTGGACATACCTCATCTTTTTGTGCCATAAAACACACATTAGCTTGTTCTCCATCGCTATCACTATCACTTTCTGAAGATGAAGACTCGGAGTCATCCCACGTTACCTTGAAAGCTTTCTTCTTTTTGAGTTTTTCAAATTTGCTCTTCTTTTTATCATTGTTAAGTTTTGGGCAATCCTTCTTCATGTGTCCGTATTGATCACATTCATAGCACTTGATTTGAGATAGATTTGTTGAATTGGTTTTTCCTTCTTTTTGAAACTTGGTCATCTTTCTAAATTTCTTGAATCTATTATAGTTTTTGGCAATGAATACTATCTCATTTTCATCTAAATCTGAGTCATCATTCTTTATTGATGGAAATGCTATGTTCTTCGTCTCTGAATTTATTTCTTTACGTGCCTGCAAATTAGCTTCATAGGACATCAAATTTCCTACCAACTCTTCAACTTTGAGAGTAGAGAGATCATTAGCTTCTTCAATAGCTAATACTTTTCTTTCCCAATCAGGTGTTAAAGAGTTGAGTATTCGTGAAACTAAATCAAAATCAGTAAACTTAACTCCTAATGCCATAAGATCATGTTGAATAGTTTGAAATCTTGAATACATGTCTACTATAGTTTCATTTTGTTTCATTTTAAATGATGAAAATTGATTTTGCAAAATTGAAATTTTAGTTTGTTTGACCTTTGTTGTACCTTCATGTGTGATTTGTAAGGTACGCCAAATATCAAATGCAGTAGTGCATAACATGACACGTGAAAATTCATTTTTGTCAAGTGAGCAAAACAGGACATTCATAGCTTTAGCATTATTTGATGCTAAGGTTTTTTGTGCATCGGTCCATGTGTTTATAGCAGTAGTTGGAGCTTCATATTTATCTTGAGTGGCTGACCAAATTTCTAAACCATTAGCTTCCATAAAAATTCTCATACGTGTAGACCAATATGAATAATTAGATCCATTAAAAAGTGAGGGTCGTGCTATGGATTGTCCTTCTTGAAAAATACTTGCCATATTATAATGATTTAAAAAACGTGTTACTGTTTTTCTAAACGAACCTTGCTCTGATACCAATTGAAAGTCTATATGAGTGGATCGTCTAGATTATATGCAAGTATAGACAATTAGCTATATAATATAATACTATAAAGTATAGTAACAAAGTAAATAAAACTAATCACACCGGTATTTATACTGGTTCGGACCTCCCGTCCTACGTCCAGTCCCGAAGCTCCTCTTCGGAATTTCCTTTCAACTAACCCTCACTTGACCCGGAGGAACAGGTTTACAATAGCAGAGTTTCTTTGTCAAGAATGTGTTCTATAACACGGATGTTGACTATTGAGTACAAATGCTTCCAATATATATCTAGAGAGTGTTGTCTATGAGGAACTGTATATTTGGAAGAGTAGAATACAAGTATGGATTTGCTTGAGATCAAGACTATATCAAAGTATAAGAGTAGAAAGCGCAAGTAAGTCAGGTAGGTAAGTTCTTCTCTTGAATTTCTGATTTTATTTATAGTGATGAAGAGTCTCTATGTATAGTTGCCTTCATTAACAATCGTTGTATAGTTGCTCCTTTTGGTGATGAAGAGTTGCAGCGAAGAGGAGCGGATGTGTCTCTTCAGATGTGACAGTTGGTGTTTGAATTTACACAGTCGAGCCCATTTTCAGACGTCTGGAAAGTAGCCTTAGACGTCTGGCCTTCATATATTTTTTGTGTCGAGTATCATTTCAGACGTCTGAGTTTATAATCCAGACGTCTGGTCTTTACTTCTGTTTTGTGTCTGGATGTATGTCAGACGTCTGAGTTCTAGATCAGACGTTCGGTTTCTTCTGAGATTGTGATCCAGAGGAATCATTCAGACGTCTGGCTTGTGCTCTCAGACGTCTGAAAATGTCTGAAAGTGTGCATGTTGCTTTATCTTGTGCATGTCCCATTTCTCTTCAATCTTTTCTGATTTGACGTCTTTAGTCTCTTTGGTGACGTTACTCTATCAACTATCTGTAAATGTAGATATATGTACATTCGATTTCCATTGTATAGTTGTTATCATCGAAACCATAGAATTGATTTCCTAACAGTTCCATCATATTTCCCCGGATCATACTTCTTCCATTTCGATGGCACATCAAAAAGGACGTTTGCATCATCCATGGGCCAACCCTCAGCATCCCTCAGGCTAGCATAATCATTTGTACCAATGCACCCATGGTTGGCCCCAGGCAAAGTGTGGATTCGTGTAAAGGAGATAAAACGAGGTGACTAACTACGGGCTTCTTTGAAACCATCTCCTTCTTCTTTCTCTTTCGGTTGGTTTCTGCCCCTCTCTCTATTTTTGTGTGGGCATGAATGTGAGAAATGCGGATTAAGGATCTTAAGGCTATAATTAACACTAAAGGGGGGGTGAATAGTGTTTTAAGAAATTTGTTAATCTTTTTGAGTTTGTCTAACTTTATTAACAATGTATACACTAATTAGACACAGATATGAACACAGAATCAAACACAGATGCAAATATAAAGTAAAAGCAGTAAAGGAAAGAACACACCGGATTTTATACTAGTTCGGAGTTACCCTACATCCAGTCCCGTACAACTAAGTACGGATTTCCTTTCAAAAGCAATTCAACAATTACAACCCTCGATTTCAAGGCTACGAGGTACACCGTCCAGAATACCAATCCTCTGGGTAGGGATACTTGATTTCCGGGGCAACAAGTTCACCCAATTGATTTCCAAGGCTACAATCACACCTTTTCTCGCTTGATTGATTTCAAAGGCTACAATCACACCTTTTCTCGCTTGATTGATTTCAAAGGCTACAATCACACCTTTTCTCGCTAATATATTACAAAGAAGTCTATAACTCTGAATAGCACTGAGAACCTTGTAGAGATAGTGATGTAGAATCAAACTAGAAGTAATCGAGTATGATTCGATGTTGATTTCGGCAGAGTAATGGTATGATTTTTTAATAAGAAATGAGGAAGATGAAGAGGAGTGAAAATTAGAAAAATATGATTGAAAATTCATTGAAACTGACCCCTATTTATAGAAAACCAACAGCCATGACCATTCATGAAGAGTTATGGCGAATAGACACTTCTTTTGAAATTTGAATTTGAACTTCAACTGTCACTATGTCGACATACTACCTAGGGGCATGTCGACATCCCTCAGCCAAAAATGAAAATTTGAATTTCTATAAAAACAATATTTATCTTATATAAAAACTATTTAAAACTTTATAAATATACATGAATATAGTTGAAATTCATAAGTAAATACAAAGAACAATAAATACATAATTTAACTATAATTTTATATTTAAATCTAAGTATAAATATTAAAAGTTAAATATATTATTTGAAAAGAAATTTTAAAAACAGGAGTATTTTGACTTTGAAATTAAAGATGTTTTGAGGCTAAAATTATTTAAAATCAGGATAGAGAGTTTTGAATCTTTTAAAAGAAAAGTTTTGAAATCATTTTGAAAACAAGATAATTTTTTAAAATCATTTGAATTAAAATAAGTGGATACAAAACAATGTCCGACTAGATTTTCGTAGGTTCCATCCTACTTAGGGTTCCATCCCTTTAACGGGCTCGAAGTGGATTCCATTCCACGAATAAATTGGATATTAAGATGCCAGTGCTTTTCTACGAGTTTTAACAAATATTCCTAATAAAACAGATTTAACCTTGAACTCTTGATAATCTTGATACTCATGAGTCTTCTATCTCTGTATCTTTAATCTCTATACTATACAGTCTTCATTCTTGATACCTGCATGGTTAGATCCTGCAAATACATATATATCTAAACTTGTAATGTTAGTATTTATATTTTATAATCTATTCTAAGGTTGTTGTCATCAAAACCAACTCCTCAGGGACTAACAATCTCCCCCCTTTTGATGATGACAACCTTTGTTTATAAAATATCACTTCTATCCTAATAACTCCCCCTAAACTAACAACTCCCCCTTAATCTATGCCTAACTACCCTATTTTATACTTCTCCCCCTTTGTCATCAACAAAAACTTACTCCCCCTTACTCTTGGACTTTAGTACCTGCATTGATAAACTATACAACAGAATATATAATATATAGATTAAGAAATAATGATACTTATGAGCATAATAACTTAACTAAAGACTATATTTCATTTTAATGTATATATATACATGTTTCACACAGCAAACTTCAAACCAAATGAAATCAATCCACATAAAGTATCAATCCAAACCAAATCAAATCAAACAAATTAATTCAAACAAATCAATCAAAGAAAGAAAATTAAACGTTACGAGGAACATCAACCCATCCTTCTTCTCCAAAGATAGGGTCTTGTTTGATAGCATCCCAATTTTCATTATCAACAGATAGAGAAACGGGAGGATGTGCTTCGTTATCATCCTTGTGCAGGGAGGAGATCATCCATCGAATGGCATCAAAATGCCTTTCTTGCTCTTTGATCATCTGCATTTGACTTAATTCTAAGTGACGCTGATTATGGAGGATGATAGAGAGAACATTCTTGAATGAATTGAGTGTTTCTTCAAGATTTTCAGATAGATTATGAATAGGATTGGCCATAATTGAATTAGAGAAAGAAATAAAGGATATGGATAATGAGAAATAAATTTCAGTGAAGATTTCTGAAAGACAAAGGTATATATAGGTGTAGAAATTCATTTGAAATGAATAGACATTTGGTAGTTATTCAAATTTCAAATTCAAAATCAATAGTCACTTCTGGCCAGTACATGTCGACATGGTCAAGGGAGGTATGTCGACATACTTCAGTGAAAATTGATGATAATTTTATTTTGTGAATAATGA
This sequence comes from Allium fistulosum, assembly GCA_030737815.1. Taxonomy (NCBI): domain Eukaryota; kingdom Viridiplantae; phylum Streptophyta; class Magnoliopsida; order Asparagales; family Amaryllidaceae; genus Allium; species Allium fistulosum. The sequence goes on along the minus strand of CM060902.1, from coordinate 365,405,567 downwards.
TGTATATATATATTTCTATAATATACTAACATTTATTCTAGATACAAAATAAGCTAGATGACAGGAAGGAAATTCAATTTCATTGCATAATTGGATAATACAATGATTAAACATAAGGAACTACACGAACATTCGAAACAAACTAAGACAAATACAATAAGATACTAAACGATAAAACTAGTTAGAAGATGAAGATGATGAAGATATATAGTCCAAGTTTCTTGTTGACTTTTGAAAAGAACTTGTTCATCTTCGAAGACATGTTATCCAACTTCTTACTAATGGATCGTTTTAAAATCCGTTGATTCTCCACAATTATCTTTTGGTTTTTGAGAAGGGTTTTGTTGGATGGATTGGAAGGATATTCAATACTTTCTAAGGATGTCTCATCTTCTTCTTCTTCTTCTATTTCCATTTCATCCCTTTCTTCTTCTTCTTCTTCCTCTTCCATTTCTTCATGAGCCAAACGCTCTTCCTTTTCGGTAAGAGTCTCATAAGGTTGAAAAACGTATGGGATTTTCATGAGAGAAATGTTTGAGATATTAAAAACTTTTCTAGAGACAAATTCTTCACCTTTGAAATCTACTCCAAAATAGTTAAAAATCCGAGTAAGGTAAATTCCATGATATAAAGTGTTTTCTCCCATTTCAAAATAACTTGCGCCCAATTGATATCATAATTTCCGAAAATAGCGAAAAGTGCTTTGCACACTTTTGAAGTAGGATTGTTAAAATTTCCCGATCTTGGGGGTCAAAGAATGTTGTAAAAGAAGATTGACAATCCTTGCTTTAGGACGAAAGTTTCGCTTCTTAAATTCAAAGTTTTCATCTCCTTCAAAAATATGATGAAATGTCTCACGATCATGTTCATCGATTTGAAAACTAGAAAGATCCATTCCCGTTCTTTTGCAATTAAGAATGGTACCCAAGAGATCACAATTCAAAATAATTTGAGTCCCTTTGACACTACTCCAAATCTCATTCTCATTTCCATTATAAAAAGCACGGTTTAGATTAGCATAAAAGATTTTGACAAGATTAGGATAGCAAACAAGTTTTGAGAAGAGTCAATAAGACTTGAAACACCATTGTTTGCAAAAAGAGAATCAATTTCATAAGAAGAAAAATCTTGAAAAATAGCAAATTTTCCGGGATGAACTTTGGCATAATTAGCATAATTGATGTATGCTTTAATTGCCTCCGGATCATTGAATAATTGCTCTTTGATTTTTCTGGAAATTCTCATGGTTGAGGGGTTACTTGAAGAAGCCATTAGAGTAGAGAGTAGAGTGCTTGAAGATATGAAAAGAGAGTTTGAATTTGAAAATGAAAGTGAAAAGATATGATAAAAGATAGTGGATAAATAGACTTTCAAAGGACATATTCTCTGGTCAAAAGGTATCTTTTCAGAGAAATAAATGAAGTGAAAAGGTGGAGGGAAATTCAAACATTTGAATTCAAAATTTGAAATTCAAATTCAGGTAGGCATGTCGACATCGTGGTAGGGACCATGTCGACATGTGCCTGTGAATTTTCATGATATGATTTTCCTAAGATATCTAATATATATATATATATATAAATATTATTATTAATGTCTATATTTCTGAAATATTATTTTACTTATAATATATTTCAGAATGTGTCAAAAACAATAAAAATAATAATAAAATAATAGTAAAAATAGAAAATAAATTTTAAAATTCAAACAGCATATCAATTCAAAATCAATCAATCAATCAATCAAGCAACTAATTCTATGCAAGCAATTTCAACCAATTATATTGTAAATGTGTACCTTTTTCTAAGTCCGTTTCTTTGAACTCGTCGGAGTCGTGAACTGCAGTGAAACTATCCGTCTTCTGATCATCATCACTTGAGGACGAGTCTGAGTCATCTAGAGTAGCAGTACATGCATGCTTCCGTTTCTTTGTTGGTTCATTGTTCATAGGAGGATTCTGCCTTTCTGAATACGGACAGTTCTTTTTGATATGACCTGGTTCATCACAATTGAAGCATTTGATGAAGTTTGGTACTGTAGTCTGATTACTGGAATTCTTAAAGTTGTTTCTCTTGGAACTATTCAATTTTCTGTACTTCAGAAATTTCCTAAAATTTCTGGTCATAAATGCTATCTCTTCATCATTGTCACTGTTTGAGTCTGATCCATCGGTCAATGCATTGAATGCCATTGATTTCTTTTCAGATTCTTTGCTTTCTCTTCTCCCGATCATTTGAACTTCAAACGACATTAGATTTCCAATCAATTCTTGTATCTTTAAAGTATTGATGTCATTTGCCTCTTCAATTGCAAGTGTCTTTTGATCCCATTCTGGAGTGAGAGAATTTAAAAAATTTCTGACTTGATCTTCTTTCGAAAATCCTTTCCAAAAGATATTAAAGAATGCACAATATCTTGAAATCGACTATACATATCTGAAATAGACTCATTAGTATTCATTTTAAATAACTGAAACTGATTTGTGAGCATGGAAATTTTGGTCTGTTTAACTTTGCTTGTTCCTTCGTGAGTTACTTGCAAAGTTTTCCAGATTTTATATGCAGACTTACAAACTGACACTCTATTAAATTCATTTCTTTCAAGTTAACAAAACAGAATATTCATTGCCTTAGGGTTATTTTGTGCAACATTCTTTTGCTCAGTGGTCCACTGTGCAAAATTAGTTGTGGGTTCAGAATATTCAGTTTGTGTGATATTCCAAGTATATAATCCTACAGATTGTAAATATATTCTCATCCTACATGCCCAATATGCATAGTTACTGCCATTAAAAAGTGGTGGTCTGGCAGTAGACTGACCTTCTACAAATGAACTAGTGTTGGTGGTAATAGCAGTACTAGTGTTAGTAGCCATTTTGAAATTTTTCAAAATTCAGATTATGAAACTTTTGAAAACAAAGCTCTGATACCAAATGTGAGAAATGCGGATTAAGGATCTTAAGGCTAGAATTAACACTAGAGGGGGGTGAATAGTGTTTTAAGAAATTTGTTAATCTTTTTGAGTTTATCTAACTTTATTAACAATGTATACACTAATTAGACACAGATATGAACACAGAATCAAACATAGATGCAAATATAAAGTAAAAGCAGTAAAGGAAAGAACACACCGGATTTTATACTAGTTCGGAGTTACCCTACACCCAGTCCCGTACAACTAAGTATGGATTTCCTTTCAAAAGCAATTCAACAATTACAACCCTCGATTTCAAGGCTACGAGGTACACCCTCCAGAATACCAATCCTCTAGGTAGGGATACTTGATTTCCAGGGCAACAAGTTCACCCAATTGATTTCCAAGGCTACAATCACATCTTTTCTCGCTTGATTGATTTCAAAGGCTACAATCACACCTTTTCTCACTAATATATTACAAAGAAGTCTATAACTCTGAATAGCACTGAGAACCTTGTAGAGATAGTGATGTAGAATCAAACTAGAAGTAATCGAGTATGATTCGATGTTGATTTCGGTAGAGTAATGGTATGATTTTGTAATAAGAAATGAGGAAGATGAAGAGGAGTGAAAATCAGAAAAATATGATTGAAAATTCGTTGAAACTGACCCCTATTTATAGAAAACCAACAGCCATGACCATTCATGAAGAGTTATGGCGAATAGACACTTCTTTTGAAATTTGAATTTGAACTTCAACTGTCACTATGTCGACATACTACCTAGGGGCATGTCGACATCCCTCAGCCAAAAATGATAATTTGAATTTCTATAAAAACAATATTTATCTTATATAAAAACTATTTAAAACTTTATAAATATACTTGAATATAGTTGAAATTCATAAGTAAATATAAAGAACAATAAATACATAATTTAACTATAATTTTATATTTAAATCTAAGTATAAATATTAAAAGTTAAATATATTATTTGAAAAGACATTTTAAAAACAGGAGTATTTTGACTTTGAAATTAAAGATGTTTTGAGGCTAAAATTATTTAAAATCAGGATAGAGAGTTTTGAATCTTTTAAAAGGAAAGTTTTGAAATCATTTTGAAAACAAGATAATTTTGTAAAATCATTTAAATTAAAATAAGTGGATACAAAACAATGTCCCACTAGATTTTCGTAGGTTCCATCCTACTTAGGGTTCCATCCCTTTAACGGGCTCAAAGTGGATTCCATTCCACGAATAAATTGGATATTAAGATGCCAGTGCTTTTCTACGAGTTTTAACAAATATTCCTAATAAAACAGACTTAACCTTGAACTCTTGATAATCTTGATACTCATGAGTCTTCTATCTCTGTATCTTGAATCTCTATACTGTACAGTCTTCATTCTTGATACCTGCATGGTTAGATCCTGCAAATACATATATATCTAAACTTGTAATGTTAGTATTTATATTTTATAATCTATTCTAAGGTTGTTGTCATCAAAACCAACTCCTTAGGGACTAACAATGAATGGACTGACCCTTCGATAGTAGCCTGACTTTTTGGAGCATCTCGTCAGTCAATAAGTTGTCCAAATCTTGGAGGGTATCATCGACCCCCCAAAGGCCTAGCACTTGCCTCTCCACTAACATCACCTCGGCCTAGCTTAGCATTTGGGACCCTACAATGGGAAAATTATAAGAACGTCAAAAAATGAAAGTGAGAGAAGGATTAAAATCACAAAGGTAGTCTCACCAAAAGGTCGAAACGACCGAAAATGCAACCCCTCATTCACAGCCCACGGGACAAAGAAATACTGAGATTACCTACCGAAGACACCTTTCTCTTAAACCCCAGTAAAGACCACTTCTCTCTTCTTCTTCATTTGGATGTGGTAGTAGGTCTCGAGACGATGACCGGGCTCTTTGTTAATATTAATGAGGCGGGTGACAAGGCCCGCGGAAGGTTTCACTAACTCTAAGTGATGGCATGCCACGCAAAGGCCCATCGGATGATGATAGCTGTTCGGAGTAAGTTGACTCGGTGTGAGGCCGAGCCTGTTCAAAAAGGGACAGGATGGTTGGGTGTAGAGGCAAGGCACTTTGAATTTCAAGTAACTCTAGGAGAATGTGTAGTAGTTTGGTGGGACAGTGTCAGGTCATTCGTGGGCTTTTGGAAATTGGATCAAGCCAAGGGTACAACTAAATAGGTTCAGCTCTCTGACCACGCTGTCTGGTCAACCCACAAAGTTAGAAAGGATCATGGGAGCGAAGCTCGAAGCACTATTTGAAGTAGCCATCCTATGACAAGATCATAGCAAACAATAGAAAACAAGCACGACTGATACCTCCTCCTCAGGAACTAACCGACCTCAAAGCATAGTCAAATGAGGAGGGCACCATCAAAGAGAGAAGATGAGCCATCGACGACCTGATGACAATGATAAACAACAATGGAGAGAGGGGCATACCTATTAATGGAGAATTTCATAAAGTGTCAAAAGGTTTACAACAATGGCAGAAGAAATGAGGAAATAGTAAAAGGAGAGAAAGAGGTAGCTGCGTCTATTTATAGACCCTCACTTGTCAAACCATGAACCTTCATCTCAAAACGACAACCAAATCCGGATCTCACGTGACGTTAGGGTCGATTCAGATCCTTTGGCTCATAAGTTACAGGGAAAAATGGACTGCCAAAGACACCCACAGAAAGACACATGATAGCAGCATTAATTACACTATATGCACCCAGCACATCATGTCATTTCGTATCTATAAGCCCGCCCCCTCCCGTGAGGGCAGGCCTTTGGGAGAAAATGTTGCTCAAAATTTTCGCAAAAGTTCAATAGGGCATGGTAGCTGCCAACAGGGAGATAAACGCATTAGCCAAGCTAATCCGGGCTACCTTGGGAACCGACCGGCCCAAGGGTTGTCCGATTTATATGTCCGAAATCCTCTCACATAAGGACATAAAACTGTCCAAAGTGGCTCTAAGGAGAGATAATAGTCAGAACGGTAGAGAAAAGCATACCTACTAAAGTCATGCCACCTTGGAAAAGCGCTAATATAGTCGCCCTACCACTAACTGCTCCCATCCGACGTGGAAAGTAGCAACAAACTCTGAGTTATGCCGCCTGACATCCTGCAAAAGAAGCAACCAAAGTACGTAAAGGCAATTTGTCACCATATATGCATGTATCACTACCAACCCTCCAGCTGGCAACCATCCCACGGTCTGAACCATCCCATGGTCTGATCTGCCGTAGGGACGCGAATATCCTCAAGCAATCTTAACCATAGATTAAAGGAGGCTTGCTCATATAAATACCTAAGCATTTCGCCAGGCAAGGGGGATTCAGAAAACTTAGAAGGACAACACTTCCCACCATACACTTATCATCTTCAAGCATTCTCCATCATCTCCATGTATCCATTGTAATAATATATATATATATATATATATAGTGAGAAATATATATATAGTGGACATAGGCATTCATTTTGGCTGAACCACTCTAAAATTCGTGTCTCTTTATTACTAGCATTCCATCATTAATTCGCGATCATATATTGCAAAGCTTACAACGTCATTAAAACCCAACTCTCTCGTAATTTCCGAGGTTGATTAGTCATTTTGTCTCGTTTACGGAATTTTTAGTCAACAGTTAGTATCTTTAAACAAATGATTAAACATAAGATAAAATTTGATTTATTATAGTAAAAATGTTACACCCGTATTTCTCAAGCTAAATCAAAAGGGAATTAAATAAGGCACAAAGCCGAGAGAGCTGGCCTCACAATAAAAATTAAGATGAAAAAAGGAGGGATTAAAGTGATCCAACTAGTACTATACAAAAAGTCGGTCTCTGGTTGCGGTACTTGATCCAACAAAAAAAACTACAACCAAAAAAGCAGGAATTCACAATAGAACAAAATACTACGCTCATAATAGGAGCCATAGAGACACTAGATCTGCGCCCATCTCCTGGTTCCAATATTACATTAAGATAGTAAACCAAGATCTGACATAGTCGCGAGAAACATACGATGAAGTACTACGCCTACAAGCCATAATAAATGAATGGCTGCACTGCGCTGCCAATATCCCCAGAACCCATACTTTGTTAACACCCTGAAGACGGGTCTGCACTGGGAATACCGAGGACTACCTAAGTGGTACCACATAGAGTCAAAAGCATCCCAAAGGGCTACATATAGGACCACTCAAACAATGCGCCACCATAGATCCACACCGACGGGAGGATAACAAAGATCACCCTTATCAATAACCCATGCAGTAAGTGTAACACCTCTTAAAATGGACAATAAATAAATAAGTTGAATAAATTAAATTAAATATGATAGGGATAAAAATGAAAATTATGTAAAATTCAAAATCTGACCATGAAAGTTATGTCGTTGTGTTCGTGGCGAAATTCTGATCAATTTCCATATATAATATGTTGAAAATGGAGCTCAAACAAAAAGGTTATACATGTTTGAAGTTTTCGAATTCAAATTAATTTAAATAGAATTCAAATTCCAATAATTAGATAATTCTTCAATTTGAAAATTGAAAATTAACAGTAATTAAACTTCGGGGTTAAGTAAATGTTAAAATTAACGTTAACATTAAGAGCTAATTAAGGAATTAAATAAAACAAAACAACGAAACAAAGAAAATCTTTCCAAATATATGTAACGGTCGACCGATTCCTAGGACTGGTCGACCGATAGTATAGAGGCGTTCGACTAGTAGATGCATTACAGCTAGTGTTTTCAACTGTGTGAATATTTCAGATTTAATTATCTAAATCCGACGATTTTGGTGCTTCTCACCACTATAAATAAGATCTAAGACCCCTCACTTTTATTCACAAAATATTCTGGGAACCTAGTAAAGCTCCGGAAGTTCATCTCTTCTGAAATTCAGAAAAACTCCATTGGGGTTTCAGGTTAGAAATCCAAAATATCTATTTTGTTTTCTATTTATTTTCCTAACCTATTCTTCTCCAATTTTCTGAATCTAATCTATATATACAAATCCCTTATAGTATATATCTAAAAGAAGAGATTTGATAGAGATTGTCAAAGGCGTATCAAATCTAAAGGAGGCAAAGCTAAGGATATGCTATGAGTGGAAATCTTAGCTTTCCTATTTTAGTAGTTAACTAGTGTAATTTGGGTCTGAATATACCTTGGAGAGTTTTGGTTTGCAAAAACATCATATTATAAACCCCAAAAACTTCTTCAATGCAAAATGTCAATTATAAGTTGGAATCCCAATTGTTTACGACAAAATAATGGAAATTGTGTAGATTTGCAGTTTTGATAATTTTAACTTCTATTCCACTCCTTATTCTTCTTCTTTGAATTTGATTAAAGATTTTTGATTAAGGGATAGTGTGTAAGGTATGAATTTATTCGTGGTTTGCACCGCTTATTTGCATGAATTAAATAGAAATTCCTTTGTTTAATTTTATATGAAAAAGGAGTTGAATGGAGAATAAAATTAGAATTGTAAGTTTCTATTATCAATATATTCCATTATTTTGATGTAATAAGTTGAGTTTAAATTTTAGTTGTATACAAGTCCGTTGATTGGAACTTTTGATATGAATATTGAAATTTTGGTAATATGAAATGAGACTTGTATAATTGTTAAAAGAGTTAACATTTAAATGCTAGTTTAGAGCATATATTCCGCACATTTAGAAATTACTAGGGGCATATATATATATATTAGCGTAATTAACGTATAACTATAATGTATAATTGCATAGTTAATTAGGTTAATAATTATCATTAAATCCCTTTTAGGAAGGTAATTACTGTTAAAGGAAAAATAAGAAAGCTTTCTTATAAGGCCTTGATTATAGAAACGACGAGATGTGTGATAATATATGTAGAATGTAATATAGATTATGACTAAGTTATAGGGATGTGAGGTCAATCCAAAGCAAATAGAAGTTTGGCTAACTAATATGCTTACCAACGTATGACTTTAGAGCTGATTATGACTAATTTATAGGGTTTACTAAGTTTTAAAGATCCGTATTTTGTTTGGGCCTCCATTTGAATTTTGAAAAATAAATTAAAATTGACATTTTGTATGTACTCCTAGTATATAAATAAGTATTGTACAAGTAAATAAAGTTGAGTAAGTTTTTATTTGATGTTTTATAAAGAAGATCTTTATAATAATGTTTATAAACTTAAGTGAAAATTTATGAAGTAATTCATAAATAATTTTAATATTGAATGAAAGACTGTACATGAAAATTTGAAAGTAATTTAGAAAGAGATTGGTGTAGTTAAAAAACTAATCTAATTAAGTACGTAAGTTGTACATAGATCATTTTATTCGCACGGTTTTGATCTAGGATTCAAGTACATAACTTCAGAGTGATTCACACTTGTTCGTAAAAGGATTTATCACTTGATTCTTATCAACGAACAGTAGATTTTGATTCTTGATACGATACTGAGTTTCTCTATCATAGTTTATGGATATGTAAGGAGAACGGAGGTTTCTAATCGAGGAACTTGATCGGAGTCTGCACTAAGGAATCGAGTGAGCAATACTAGTTCGAAAGTAAAGTGTATGTATATAGGCAAGTGGTTGGATCAAGTATTGCGTACAGATGATTTATGTACATCATACGATTTAAGTATATTAATATGCTTCGTAGTGTGGCTTAGGGAAGTTTAAGGGAGACTTTTAGTTTTGTTCTGAGGTGGCTTAGATATTCTTCTAAGCGATGACCAAAGGCTGGTGAGCGTAATGGTATGCTTAGAAAATTATCTATATCCTTGGACGATAGAAAAAGTTATGAACTTAAGTGAAATTCTAAATATTGTTTGTTAAGTGATTTAACATTTTAAATAATGATAAGTGTTCGTTTATTCCTTATGGAATTTGATCTGATTGATAGTGTGATTTTATAGACTACGGTTTACAAAGTTGTTGTTTGTTAGGACTTAAATCCTGGTGCTTTTGAAAAAGTAATTTCGAAAGAATTTATGAAAGAAATAATAATATAATTATTTTGAAAATTTTGGTGAGGTTGGTGAAGTATTATTATTTCGGGATATTTGAAAAGATTTTTTGTGAAGTGGTTTTTCAAATATTTTGTTATGACTAAAGTTGGGCGATTGAGAGTTTTTCAATTTGGAAGACTCGCTAGGTATATTTGTTACCCTAGTTGTTGTTTTAGGAGGAACCGGAACACCATTGGATTGTCCATGTTTTTTGATTCTAGAGTTATACCATACTTCGGTTGAAGGAGCTCCCTCCTTCTCATAATTGATTTTGATATATTTTCCTTTGGAGGAATTTGAAAATATGTTTTGGATATAAAACTCAGGCATTTAGTTATAAATTAATCTTTTGAAAAGATTGGATGCTTAGTATTTTACTATAGATTATTCTCTGTACTTTTGTTGCATATGGTTGTTATATTATTTATATTGCTATTGCTTATGATAGAAATAGTTTGGGTACTACTTTTTGTCAGAATGGTTCTCTTTCGAATTATATAAGTACAAGATAGGTATAGGGAAGCAAGAGATTACTATTTGATTTTTTGCCCACCTGCATTTGCATCAAGATAATAAGATGCTTGCAAAAATTAAAATATAACGCAAAAGAGGAACGTGGTAGATATAGAAAATTGGTGATTGATTGATGATTTTATGCCCCAGATATGGGAGGTCACTTGGCTTTTGTTTTTTTTTTGATTTGAGCCAGTTGTGGTGAGTTGTAGTTTTCCAGGATTTGTCACGTAAAGGAGGTGCTGCCGAAATTTTTGCAATATTTGAAATTTGAATAATAACTTAGTAACTCATTTTAATTTGTAGTCTTTTTTAAATATTAAGGGTTTGGACACATTTTCCTCCTTTGGGAATTTCGGGGACGAAATTCATTCAAGGAGGAGAATATAACTTCCCAGAATTTTATCGTTTGATTTTGAATATTTAATTAATTTTAGATATTAAAATAATTGATTTTTAAAGCTTAATAACCCGAGTTCAAATATAATGATTATTTAAAAATTTGAATTGTAAATTAAATATTAATTAAATGAATCTAATAGTCTTATTTAACTCCTTTTAATTAATAAATAATAACGGTGAGCACATTTTGTAAATTTATTTACAATAGTAAATGGTTTAACATGAAAAATCAAATTGTAAATAAATGACTTCATTTTTATTATAGTATTTTTAATTGAATTTATGTGATTTTCCATAATTTTAATTGGAAAATGTTTAAATTATCGTTTGACGATTTTACGGTAAACGATATTAGTTTGAAATTTCGCAGAATAAAATATTTGTGTATTTTACTGCTGATTTATGATCGTGGCACATTTTGGCACATTTTTCCGCATTTTCGAGTACTCAACCATCCACCGTCCATAACAGAATTCACTTAATTGTGCGATAAATTCTTAAGTTCTCAAAAACTCTTCTTTCTTATTAATATCAACCATCACACATGTTTTAAATTTCAGTCTTCGAGGAACAAGAACATTGACCCATGGCTCACCCCTCCATACCATTGTCCTCCGTCTACTAAAATTTATCTTTCAAAAAATTTCCTTTCTTTTCGAAACCTACATTTTCATTTTACTTCTGTTTAGTAGTTCGTCAAATAAATTTTCTTAATTTATTACTTAACTTCCAGTTTCAACTATTTTCTTTTCCTCATATTAGTTAAGCGACCTTCTCTGAAATTTCCCTTTTTCTTGCTTTCTCAATCATTACGATTCACCCCGAAAACACATAAAAATGAAAGGTTCCCTAAACGTACACAGTTCATAGTAACAACTAGTGCTTACAACCCACGAAAATAAAAACTAACAACTAGTGCTTACAATCCACGAAAAGAAAAACTAACACTGGAAGGAAACACAACACCACTAATTACTACTACTACAAGAACATACCTTTCTAACAGGCCATCCCTCTACAACAACCTTTATATATTATCCTTCCTTTATTACTTCCAATGAATAAGGTATATTCATCTTTTCCATTCCATACCAATTATGAAATAACTATGCCTCTTCTCAGTGCAGTGGATAAGAAATACAACCTATGAAATCTTCATACCAAATGGCAACTAAGCTTGGGGGAATAACCTTTCCAATTCCTTTCTTGCTTCCCCAACATAAGTCTACCAATATCCTCCATGTAGTGTTTACCATCTCATTACCCTCTATTACTTCTCTTAATCCCAATCTTTTGATAGTATCCTCAATCCTTGGATTTCATTCATCCATAAGCCTCCTACAAGCATATCCTAAAACTTATAGAGGTGTACTTTAATACCCTTTTAATTTGTAGCTTACACACATATCAACATAACATTCCTATTCTCTTTCTAGTGTCCTTTACACTCTATGGGGATTTCTTATTACTATTCCAAAAGTAGTCATAGCTTTATCCTTCACAGCCTTATTATCTACTCCACATTTAAAATTCTGGTTTGGACTTTATCATTTTTTTTCAAAAATTAAAACTTTAAATTTTTTGAAATATTTAATACCAAAACTCCTGTCTATTTAGAGACTTTTATTAAATTCAACAATACTTGGTGTCTTAACCCTTTTCAAAACTTAAAATTTAAGATTTTGAATTTAACTTATTCGCTAAACTTTAAAATGGAACGTTAACAATTCTAAGTATAAAATTAAATAGGTTTTTTCTTTTAAAAACAATTCTAAATCTTATTAAAAATTTGGGATTTTTAGCTCAACCATTTATTAATTTTTTCTTTCAAAACCTTATTTATTTCCACTGAATCATTCCTTTCAAAATAGAATTTACAATGTTTCTAAAACATCTTTCATAACTTTTAAATTATAAAAACTAGAGTAGATGAGGACAACTATCATCCTATGACTTTCCTTACGTCTCATACTCTCCCTACATCCAGTCTTTGAAAGAGTTTCTAACATCATGAAAGGGGGACTTCTAATAGACACTAGAAATAAATGCGCATAACAACAAAAAAAAAGGTCTAGTTTCCTTTGTTTTGCTTCTCTTATTAGGTTACTAGCATTGTTTTGATATAATTTACTAATACTTTTTTATCATACTTAAGGATCCTATATTTTAATGCATATGAACTATTTTTCTCTCCAAGAGGAATCGTTATGCTATAATTCTCTATGAATCACTTAAAAGAGGATTCGTGTTTTGTGTGAAATTATAAGGAATTATATTTCATTTTCTTTATTGAAATAGAAAATACAAAATACAGAATTTTCTAATATTTTGTACATCTCTTCCTTTGCATTTACATTCCTTATTATTTCAAACAAAACACCTTTATTTGTTACTTGATTGATTCATAGAAACTTATTTTGTTATCTCTTTTCATTCCGATGAATTAAAATATTACAAATCCCAACCTGATTACAATCAGTCAACCTCTATTTCATTTGTACTTCGTAGCTTCCCACTACTCAATTCTTCAGTCCAAATTGCACTAATTCCAACTGTTTTTCTCCTAATTTACCATCCTTATTACTTAAAATATTGGAGTGCAACCACTTACAGCTTAATTTTTAAGACTTTAAGTCTTCTTTTCTATATCATTCGCCTTTTTCCGATTTATATACCACCCATATTGTCCATCCGTAGAAATCTTTAATATCTTAGAAACTTTTTCATTGCATAAAAAGATTCATGAGCTATATTACTCTATCACTTATTTTCATAAGAAAATAGCCTCTTACAAAATTTCATCTACTGAAATCAAATTAGCTATACATACATACATACATACATACATACATACATATACATATACATATACATATACATATATATATATATATCCAAAATTTAACATTTACTTAATTTTTCATTAAAAATCATTTTTAAAGTATATAATTTATACTTTTCCTCATTTTCCAAAAATTTCTTATTATTGGATTGGACTCAAAGTGGACTTCTTACTATTCTCTCAAAACATCCTTCTTTCCAAATCCAAAAACCCAATCTTCAATTATGAGTGACCATTTTACACATTTCTTCATAAACTTCTCCATCTTCTACTATCTATAACATATGGGCTCTTGTTTTCTCTTTATCTAGACCTATTATACGTCATCAATCGGCAATCAAAACGAGGATCAACAATCATTGGGCTATCAAGGCCCGACTAGGGAGTCATATACCATCCAGTTTTAGTGATATTCCATATGCAACCATTATATAGTTGGAATTATTAGGATTTAACATATATTATATTTATAGGAAAAATACAAATACGTTCACTTAACGTTTCCTAATTTTTCAGGAACCAACTAACCTATGCTCTGATACCAAATGTAACAACCCGTACTCCAGTGGGCCTATATTTTCACTAACCCGAAAAGCAAGTCCACCGAAATATGGATCGTTGGTATCCTTAAAAGAGAAATTATATCAGAGCACTAATGGTAATAACTCACAGCGGAATAAGAAAATATAACAAGTCACAATAATTACTGACCAAGAATTGACACCTCAAATGTCAGGTGCCTCAGCCAGACAACAACTCTAAAATAATACTAGCACCTACCCTTCTAAAATCCTGTAAGTTGTAACGAGAAGGGGGTCAGAACAAGGTTCTAGTGACTTGTAAATTATATATCTTATACATAACTCTAGCTTATGCTGATTGTTCAATATTTCTTGTAACGTTGGATTTATCATTAGTCACTACGACTACATCACTGTGTACGAACCATTCCCATCTACACCATGTAAATATATATATATATATAAGTATACATATTCCAACGTCCACTAATGGACCTAGATACCATCCCCACTAGTATATATCGATCGACACCTCGTGAAGATTCATCACCTTGCCGCATCATGATCTTCGTAACACTCGACGAAATCCTATAGTGCGCACCGATGACCTCCAGTCCATAAAGTCCTATATTCTTTGGGGATTTTCACCATTTGACTGCTTCATATATTATGGATTTCCGACCCAACGCACCTCCACCCCATCTGTGTTTTGGAGGAATCTCTGTATGGGTTAACTAGCCTTGCCCTATCAAACAGACTAACAACAACTATGGTGGTGCATAACCCGCCCGAATTGATCCCGATAGGTGGAGCAGATCAGTTAGTTGTAAACATGTCCTTCTTGTTGCCGCAAGGGACTAATGTTTAGTTCGCTAAATATGCAACTCTCACCCTATGTTTTGGTACCTACGTACGCCAGCCTTTGTGCACCCTATTACATAAGTCCGATCCTAACCATCGTCCATTTACATTTCCAAGTGCAATCAAGGCAATACCCTCCTCTAGCAAATATTTAGCAGACTACTAGGTTAGTGCAATTTTAAGCACTTTTGATCGTTTCTCATTTTGATTTATTTATTTACTTAATTATCTAATTAACGTTAGATAATGTCACCTTCTTAATTTAATTATATTTCTTAAACGTTAAGTTATCGTTAAATTTAGTGGTGTTAATCAATCATTAAGTAATTTCAAATTATTTCCCTAATTACATATATAATTATTTCCAACTACCCAAATTCAAACGTTGATAACTTTTTCGTTTGAACTTCGATTGGAAAAATTTATATATGAAAATTGATCGGAAAATAGCCATGAATCCAATGGTATAAGTTTCGTTGCCAATTCCCAACATTTGTAAAAATTCCATTTTTCACTGTTTATTTTTTATTAATTAATTAATCGTAAAACCACGAGGTATTGCAACTCACTTCATGTCATGGTAAATTTTATCTCGGTTGGGATGAATGGTCATCCTAGAACGATGAGACTTAGCTAGTATCATGTCAATCAAATCTATAATGAGAGGAATACATAATCTGCTCTCTCTTTGTAACCACCCTTTCAAGTCAATTGTATAAATCCTCAAGTGACTGAATTGCTCTCCTTTACTATGCTTCTTAAAAATATCCACTAACTCTTTATCCTGCTTTTGACTCAATCCAGTGTGGTCCATAAAGTGTAGGTTGCATATCCAAAGCTGCTAACAATCCCAGATTGGTGTTTGAAGTCGAAAATTGAATGTAGAAATGAACTCCAAGTGCTTCCACTCTAAGAACATATGACTCTACACTGCGTGCCTCCTACCCAAGGCATCGATTACAACATTGCTTTTGCCCGAAGTATAGGAAATATCAAAGTCATACGATGCAAAAAACTTCATCTACCTTTGCTGCCTTAGATTCAAATCCTTTTAGGAGAATAAATACTTTAGGGACTTATAATTCATATACAGCTCAAATCGCTCCTAATAGGTAGTGTCTCCATGACTTAAGTGCAAAGACAATGGCTGCCAAATCAAGATCATGGGTAGGATAGTTTCTCTTGTGGACTTTCAACTGTCGACTAGCATAGCTCACCACTCCCTTCCTACATCTAGACCGGATCCAACTGCATACCACAAATGTTGGTTTACACTGTGAATGCCTTTGTACCATCGGGTAATACTAGAATAGGTGCACTAGTCAATGCCTCCTTTAGCTTCATAAAAGCATAATCACACTTCAAGTCCCACGAGAAAACCAAATTCTTCTTGGTAAGACGGGTCAGAGGGGCAGAGATTTTAGCAGAGTCCTTATGAACTTCCTATAGTAGCCCATGAAACCAAGGAAACTCCTCACTTCCATGGCATTCTTCGGCACATGCCAATCTTATACTATAGCAACTTTACTAGGATATACTGCCAGTCCATTCTCAAAGACAACGTGCCTCAAAAAGCATGCCTCCTTATGCCAAAAATGACATTTGAAAATTTTCGCCTTCAATTTATGCTCACGAAGTGTATTGAGCACTTCTTACCTATGCTCCTCCTCACTTTTCGGATAGACTAATACATCATCAATAAATACCACTACGAACTTATTAAGCAACCCTCTAAAAACTCGGCTCATCAGATCAACAAAGTAGGCGGGTGCATTTGCCAATCCAAATGACATAACCAACCACTCATAAAGTCCATTGGGCGTACGAAAATTGGCCTTTTGAATACTATCCTCGATCACAAGCAACTGATGGAAACCAGTAGCCAAGTCAAGATGAGAGAACACCTTTGCTCCAACCAACTGATCAAAGAGATCATCTATGCAAGGCAACAGATAACGGTTCTTTTTTGTTAGCTTATTCAGCTCACGATAATTGACACAAAGCCCCAGAGAACCATCAGCCTTGGTAGTAAAGACAACCGGTGCTCCCTACTCTGAAATACACCTTATAATGAAGCCCTTCTCCAACAGCACATTCACTTGCTTATTCAGCTCGTGTCTCTCCTTAGAAGCCATGTGCCTCAACGGTAAGGCAACAGGTCTGACGTTCTCAGCAAGATAAATCCGAAACTCGATCCCTCTCTAGGGTGGAAGACTGGTGACCTCGAAAAAGACATCTGGATAGTCTCTAAATACTAGCACTGAATCTAACTCATCATGTGATAGGTCTAAAGAATATAGGTAACTCAACATAACCGAACCTGTAGGATCATAACAAACCTCAAGACTGCGTCACTAAGTACCCAACATAACAGCCTTTCTATTACAGTCTAAGATTTCTCTATACATGACCATCTAGTCCATACCTAAAATCAAACAAAACCCAAAAATCCTTAAACAAAGGCACCAATTAGAAATGATGATATACGTGAAAAACTTGGAGTAGCACCAATTGAGGAGAAGCTGATTCAACATCGCTTAAGATGGTTTGGACATCTCCAACGAAGGCCGCCCAAGGCACCTGTGCACGTTGGAATTATAGGCCGCGGTGTATGCTCAAAGAGAGGTAGAGGTCGACCAAGGTTGACATGGGAGGAAGTAGTAAAAAGGGACTTAAATGTTTGGAATATATCCGAAGAACTGATAACGGATAGGAGCACGTGGAAGTTAGCGATCCACGTACCAGAACCATGAGCTATGAGTTTTATAAGTTTTAGATTATAGGACTAGGGAAAAGGAGCCTAAGATGTAGCGTTTGGTCTTTGATCTATATTACTATCAGCACCATTATTACTATTTGTACTATTATCATCATTTATTTATTTATTTATTTTTTTATACATATATATATATATGTATGTATTTTTATCTTTATTTTTATTTTACTTAGTTACTATTATTATTAATTTACTTATTTGACTTTATTTTATTATTGCTATTGTTATTATTATTATTATAACCTTCAAATTAGCTTTGTCATTTAGTTTTGGGTTCCATCTCTAGCCGACCCCAACTTGTTTGGGAATAATGGCTTTGTTGTTGTTGTGTATAATTGTTGTGAAATTCCCAATCTAAATGAACAGTGTTTCTAATTTAAGTTAAAACGATTCTGTATCAAATAGGTTATAATAAAGTTGATTACATGTAAATCATCTTGCTAATTATGAACCAACTCACCTCTAAAATCCTATCCTTCCTTAACACACTTAGAATTGCCTCCACTTAGTGTAGAACTCCCATTGATTTGATTTGATTTCTTCTTCTTAAATCTCTTGATTTTAAATTTAATTTGGCTTTAAAGAAATTTTGATTTGAGAAATTTGTTTCAGAGGATTTGGATAGAGTTTGGACGTACTGCTTGCTGATTTATGAATTAGGGTTTAGCATACAGTCTTATTTATAGCAGAGCGAACCAATGTTGACCTTTGATTTCGTTTTAATTAAATTTGGGTCGTTCGGCCAGCACAAACCCTAGTCCAGAAGCTTCGACTGGTCTACTACTTGACTTGGAGCGGTCGACTGGTCAGGGTCGGATGTCGATCAGTGGAGCTTCCTTATTTAATATGTTTTCTTTCCTTTTTATTTGTTTAGTTATTTTCGATTTTGAATTTTTAAAAATTGATAACTTTTTCATACTAGCTCCGATTTCAAAATATTATATATGAAAATTATCTTAAAAATTGCTATGAATGCAACGGTGCAACTTTCGCAGCCAAATTCAGATGTTTATGAAAATTCCTTTTTTTCTCTTATTATATTTAAATTTAATTGTTATTTTTAATTTCCTGTTTAAATTTCAGGGTGTTATAGTTGTGGATATATGTAACGTCGATTTTACATGTAATATGTATGTTATATTTAAATTTAAATTCCTTTATTAAAACTTTAGGGTGTTACCTTTGTTATATTTAAATTTAATTCATTTATTAAATTTTCGATTAAATTTTTTGGGATGTTACAAAATTGATCCAATTTTATTACTTAAAAATAATTCTATTGATGACAACAACATCACCGACGCTCATTTTTAGGTCTCAAAATGAGGGATGTTACGATAAAGATTCGCCAATAATCTCATTTCAATAACATTTATAATAAGATAATGTTCTCATTTCCTAATAGTCTTAACCTTGTTTTTTCCCCTTTGTTTCATTACCCGTAATAAAACATTTTTAAGTAATGAAGGCCAATGTTATTGAAATGGTAACAAATTAATTGAATTAGACTAATTTCTAAAATAATAAATTAATTATCGGTTGTTAGGTAGTTGCTTGTAGGCACATGAACACATAAGTGAACTAAGAGCATTTTCAAAATAAACACGTAATATGAATAAGTTGTATATATATATATATACCTTAAAAGAAAGTTGCCAAAAATTATTCTCAGTGACATCACTTACAGTGTCATAAGTCAATGAATCAGAAGATACATACTCTTCATTTACTCTATTACTCGTTATTGAGTTCCTATGAAGTATTAGAAAACAACTAAATATAAATTCAAAAATTATAAATCCTGAGTGATATATATATATATATATATATCTATGTGTGTGTATGTATATGTATATATATATATGTTTGTATGTATGTACGTCGAGGATTATAATTTAGATTATTTTTCAAAATTTAATTTTCTCTCCAATGTCTGCGGTGAAACGTTAGGTTGGAAATTAGTTTATCTTCGTCGAAAACAATTTTCCATGAAGATGCAAACAAAAAGTGATATCGAATTCATGTTAAGAATATGGAGAGAAAATCATCATCTAAATATAAAGATGGAAAAATAATGAGAATTGAAAGTTGTTTCTAAAAAGAATGATGGTGGATCAATATTCAACTCACAAAGAAAATGATGAATTGGTTTCACTTGGGATATTTAAATAATTTATCTTGCAATACGTTTGTTAAAAATAAAGAAGAAAGAAACTATGAAATAAGAACAACATAAAATAAAAAATAAAAAAGTTGAGTAGATTAAGAAAAGGAAAAAATTTATTTATCGGTCGAAAAATGAATTTATTTCTCCTGATTAACCTTTTAATTTAAAAACGAAAGGTTGGAGATTTTTTTTTGAATGTTAGGAAGCTTGGATTTTCTTTAAAAATTAGGAGAAAATTAAATAAATTAGGCTTGGACTTCCGTAAAATATATAGTATTTTATTAATTTATTCAACTTTATATGTTTCATTCTTGATAAATATAAATGAAATTTAAAGTTCACAAGATAACTAAGTTGAGTGCATTTTATATCTTATATATTACAAAATTAACATATGTAGTTGAACTCATATCATTTTCTAAAGATGGAGTGAATAATGAAGAGAGCTTAAATTGAAAATTATTGCTCCAAATGAAATAGATATGTGCACGCCTTGACCATTATGTTTGGATACTAATATTTATTATCTTCCATATTATGATTTACCGAGAATCAATGAAATTCAAATATCAATCTTAATTGTTTAAATTAACTATAGAAAATAAGTTTATATGTGCGGTTAGCTCTAGATGAACTAAGGGATTCTTTTTTATTTTCTATATATTACATGAGATCAGTGGTTGAATCAATAAAGGAGATCAATATAAAAGTATAGCTCTCAAACTAATATATATATATATATATATATGTGTGTGTATGTGTGTGTGTGTATGTATGTATGTGTGTATGTATGCATGCGTGCGTGCGTGCATGTGCGCGTGTGTGTATAGATGTCTTGGTTATTATACCGTTGCTTTAATTTTTTATTCTACATTTTATATTTTACTTATAGTTTCATTTTCTTCATTCATATAAATATTATCATTAGCGTTTGAAAATATGTTATTTTCAATATAGTATGTATTTCAAAGAATAGAAACATTGAAATTCAAACAAAGATCATGCTTATCTATTCTATATATTCTATCTGTTCTATTACATATAAAGAGAATATGTGACCTTTAGTATACTCTTTCCATAATTCTTCTCATTCTGAATACTTACTTCTCAGCAATTTGAGGAACTATTTACATTCAGACCCTTATACTTTTATTTTCATACATTTAGATGCAATGATACCATTAGCATATATGAAAAAAATTAACGATATCATTAATGCATTTAGCATAATGAACATTCCATATATATTATATAATTCTATTCTATTCTATTATATATAAAAGAGAATCTTTGACCTTAAGTATACTCTTTCCATAATTCTTCTCATCCTGAATCCTTACTTCTCAACAATTTGAGGAACTATTTACATTCAGACTCTTATACTTTAATTTTCGTACATCTTAGATGCAATGATACCATTAGCATATATGGAAAAAATTAATGATATCATTAATGCATTTAGCATAATGAACGTTCCATATATATTATATAATTATATGAAACATTCAATCTTTGACTATTTGAATTCTTATTTTCATCTACATTAATCATTCATTCATTATTATTTTTATTTACTCATACATTTCTCATCTCCTAATTCTTTCACTTCCATTTCATTTTTTCTCACAATTTTGTTTCTTCCCATTATCCAGATCCATATGTAAGCTACAATTCAAGAACAATTTTACTCATAATCTAAATAAAATTAAAGATACTTTCCAAACAATCAATCTCTTTAATTCTTTTTAATTGAACTAGAATTTGATTAAATTTGTCAATAGCTCTTAAGTTTGTATTCATCTTGAATTATTTATGGTTTTATTCAGCGATTGTGTGTATACTGATTTCTTTCATAAAAACATAGCTTACTAGATTGATCGGGTTTGGAGGTTAGTTTTTATTATTATTTCTCTTTCCATAATTCTTCTCATCCTAAATACTTACTTCTCATCAATTTGAGGAACTATTTACATTTATACCTTTATACTTTTATTTTCATGCATCTTAGATGTAATGGCACCATTAACATATAAAAAAATTAATGATATCATTAATGCATTTAGCATAATGAACATTCCATATATATTATATAATATATAATTGTATGAAACATTCAATCTTGACTATTTGAATTCTTATTTCCATCTACATTAATCATTCATTGTTTTTTAATTTACTCAGACACTTCTTGTCTCCTGATTCTTTCACTTCCATTTCATTTTTTCTCACAGTTTTGTTTCTTCCCATTTTCCAGTTTCATATGTAAGCTTCAATTCAAAAACAATTTCATTCTTAATCTAAATAAAATTAAAGAGATTTTCCAAACAATCAATCTCTTTAATCCTTTTTAATTGTACTAGATTTTGATTAAATTTGTCAATAGTTGTTCACTTTGTATTCATCTTGAATTATTTATGGTTTAACTCATGTTTTACAGTGATTGTGTTTATACCATTTTCTTTCAAAAAAATCATAGTTTACTGGATCGATCGAGCGTGAAGGTTTGTTTTTTTAATTATTTCTCTTTTCATTTAATTTGACGTTGAAATTGCAGTTTTTGATTCAAATCTTTGCTTCGAGTTTTTGTTTCTACAACTCAGTTTTCTTCTTATTTTTGTTTCAGTTTGTATAGATATAAATATGTTCCCTTCATTTTATTGTAATGGTTATTAGATTTGCAAACATACGGATACAATATAATCTCATGTTGATTTGTGAAATCCATTACATGTAAAGTTAAACATTTTGTTATATTCTCAATTTCTGTTTCAATGTTTAGTTTCATTTTATTTTTGTTTGTTTGGTATTATTTTGTATATTGCTTAATTTTAATCTAGCTACGTATGTAACTTTGAAATGTTGTTAGAAGTTTAATTCGAAATGTGTTTTTTTAACTTTTTTTATTTAAATGTTTTATATAATCTTACATGGTTTAAACTTATTTTTTGTCAAATCTTATATTAACCATCTTTGTCAATGCAGAACTCGCTACATTTCCCAATGTTGCTGTCTGATCGTCGTTTTGGGGATCTTATTACGCATTAAGGTAATTATCAATGGTTTTTCATAAAGTTAGTTTGAAATTATGTTTTTTTAATTTTTATAAGTTGTATAAATTTATAGAAAGGATTGTATCACATATTATTATAATGCAACTAATAAAAGGGATTATTAGGTACTAAATTCTGTTAATTTTAATTCATAGAATCAATTATGATTAATTCACTTTAGTGCTAATCAATTTGAGTCCATGTTTATCTTAGTCTATCATATTATATATAAAAGACAATATAGTGTTGTCTTTTCCTTCCACCATATTGATTCTTAGATCTAATTCTTTACTCTCAATCATTTACGGGACTTTTCCTTTTTGGCCACCATAAAAGATTCGACGTTTGCAAACTTGAACCTTTGGAGTAAATACACTTAAATGTGGCCTCTAAACACTTAAATGTGGCCTCTAACGTTAAATACCCTTACATTCTATCAAAACACTACCTTACAAATTAATGGCAACTGCAAATACGGAGGGCTGCACAAATAAAAAACCATCGCCCTCGCATTTTGTTCGTTTGTCCTTTTTCCTTTTCCATCTTCTTCCTCGCGTAGAATTCCAATTCAGGTAGGTGTTAATCTCTAATTGTACATCCTTTCTTTATTTTGGTAATCAACCAAACCTAATTGTACACCCTTTCTTACTTTTATCCCATTCCTAGTTAATAATTTCATTTTCATTATCAATATTATATAAATTTAATCTAGCATATAATAAAGAAAATTGTCTAAGAGATGTACCTTCTAATAATCTATTAAAATTAAAGTTCCAAGGGGGATCATTTTCTGGAGAAAAAACATCTAAAATTAAAGCATTCTTAAAGTTATAAATTTCATAAAGCTCTTTAAATTCTACCCTAAGAGGAATGACAGATATCCAATGATCATGCCAAAAGGAAGTACTATTTCCTGAATGAACAATCGTGTTAATACCAAGGTTAAAAATCTCATGACATTTTAAAATAGATTTCCAAAAATTAGACAATTTGTTGGTAACCGCAGGTGTAATTTGGTATAAATTATTACTACCATTATAATAATGTTTAGAAATAATTTCTTTCCAAATAGAGTTATCATTAAAATCCTTAAATTTCCATAACCATTTCCCTAATAAAGACAAATTCATGTTATGTAAGTTAATGACTCCTGAACGACCTTCCTTTTCGATTTACTAACCGTCTCCCAATTAACTAAACATTTAAGGCTACTACTAGAATTATCGCCACTCCATAAGAAATCTCTTCTTATTTTATCAATTTTGTTAATCACCCAATCTGGGAAAAGATGCATAGACATCCAATAGATCGGAAGAGCGGATAAAGCAGAATTGATGAGAACTAATCTACCCGCTCTAGATAAAAACCTCCCATTCCAATTAGAAATTTTATTTTTATTTTTACTATAATAATAAGCCAGTCATCATGCTTAAGTTTAGTTGGTCTAATTAAAAAACCAAGATAATCAAAAGGGAAATTCATGGTTTTACAATTAAGCGTATTAGCAACTAAACCTTCAACCTTATCAACATCATTTAATACTAAAACTGAACTTTTATCGAAATTAATTCTTAGCCCAGAAAGAAGTTCAAAGCTGTATAAAATAAATTTAAGAGTAATAACATGATTAGGCAAATGAGAGGTAAATAATAAGGTATCATCCGCAAATTGAAGAATAGATATACCATTGCGCGAGAATTCACTACCAACACACCCTAAAGAACCATTACCAACCGCTTTTTTAATAATCTTAGCAAAATATCAGCTAAGTTAAATTAAAGAGGCGATAAAGGATCCCCTGCCTTAAGCCTCTTTTAGATTGAATTTTATTCTCTAAAATATCATTAACCATTATACTAGAATTGCCAGTTTTAAGCAAGTCATTATCCAACTAATCCATTTGCTATTAAAACCTCTAGCCCATAACTTATCAATTAGAAAATCCCAATCTACTGAATCAAAAGCTTTCGCAAAATCTAGTTTTAGAAGAGCACATGTAATGTTATTTTTACAACAATGATTAATGTATTCTTGAACAACAGCCACTCCATCTGTGATATTTCTACCCTAAATGAAAGCAGTTTGTGAACAATCAATTAAATCATTCATTCTTATTCTAAGTCTATTAGCTAAGACTTTTAAGATAATTTTAACAGAACAATTAATTAGAGAAATTGGTCTAAAATCTTTTAAGTTATTAGCACCAATTTTTTTATGTATTAGAATGACGTTAGCAAAATTAAATCTTCCTAATTGTAGTTTCTTATTATAAAATTCATTAGACATACTAATTAAATCAAACTTTAAAAAATCCCAAAATAATTTATAAAATAAAATAGGAAATCCATCGGGGCCCGGTGCTTTATCGTCAGACATATCATTAATAGCCTTCAAATTTTCCTCTTCAGTAAAAGGATTATCAAAATCAGCAAGATCAATTCTAGATTCTATGGGATAAAGATCATTCATCTAACATTAATTCTATGCTTATTCTTATTACCAAAAATATCCCTATAATAATCAGTAAAAGCCTTATTAAGATCCCTTTAATCAACCAATTCTACATTATTCACAAAAATAGAATTTATTGTGTTACTACATTTTCTACCATTAGCCATATTATGAAAAAATCTAGTATTATTATCACCTTCATTAATCCATTGAAATCTAGATCTTTGTTTCCACATAACCTCTTCTTTTTCTAAAATTGAATTGAGCTCTTCTTTTAAATTAGCGAGAACATAACGCCCTCCAAGATTCAGTTGTCTAGTTTCTTCTATCTTGTTAATATTAAGTATTTCAGAAAGTAAATTTTTTTTTGCAAGGCAATCAGAAAGTAAATTTTCTTTTTTAATTTTAATACTACCAAAAACATTCTTACTCCAAATTTTAAGAAAATTTCTAAGACCCCTAATTTTTAAAACAAAATTCTTAGCAGAGTTATCCATATTTCTGATATTATAAAAATTCATTGAAATCCATTTATTTTTAATTAGATTAGAGAAATTGGATTCTAATAACCACATTTTTTCAAATTTAAAAGTTTTATTAACAGTTTTATGATGGCCAAATGTAAGAATGACAGGGCAGTGATTAGAATAAGTATAAGGTAAACTGGAGACTCTACAAATTGGAAATTTATGCTCAATTTCATCATTGACGAAAAATCTATCTAGAAGGGCCACAGACGGGGATTCTCTAGTATTACCCCAAGTGAATTCTCTATTATAAAGTGGTAGTTCTATTAAATTAGTATTAATAATAAATTGGTAAAACTCTTCCATAGAAGAGAAGTCTCCCTCCCGAGGCGAACGTACAGTTACAATTTGTTTTGAGCTAACATTGTAAGCATTTGTCTACTTATAGCACCACAGTTAGTTTTTTAAAATTTTGGTGCTTATTTGGTTATATACTACAAGGTAAAAAATACATACATTTGCTAACCCATAACATTACCTATGGTTGTCAATTATTTGTTTATATTTTGACCAAAATAATTACCGTGTTAGCTCTAACTGAAAGTTAGCCAACATCTAATTGTGTTAGTATAAGATACATTTACCATTGATCATTGTTCCCTACCTCTATATATGGTAGTTTTTCAATGCTCTTATGGTGCAATCTACCAGTTCTATTGGTTTCAAACTCCACTCATCCATTGCATAAACCCCACAACTATCTACATTTGAATATTTTTTAGTACTTTGGTATTTACATTGTTTTGTGTAATTATATTGGGACATTTCTCTAACATCAAGACATCTGTTAAATCATAGATGCAGTAGGTGCAAGAAAACAAAGACAAAGCATCAGAACTCTTAAGCCATGGACACTATTTACTGTACTTGTAGAAGATATTTTACATTCCACGATGCGATTATTTACTTTCAGCATTTCTAGAATGACGTGATCATTTACTGCCCTATGCTTTTTTGATATAGTTAATCATATTCTACTACATTTCATTTCATAATTTTTTTTGTTTGTCTTTGTTCATTGTAATTAATAATCAAGAATCGATCCAAATAGATTATTACTTAATGTAGTGTGATCAATTATTTTCTAATCTTATTGTAGTTAATCAAGTGACAAATATATCATTTTATTTTTATTTCTTCTTTTGTGGAAATGGCAATTTAGGATTTGATCTGAATATTATGTGGCTTTGTTAGGTTCTATAAGAAATTATATAGCATTTTTTGGGTATTGCCAATGATAAGGAAAATAGAATTCACTCTTTGGCTAAACAAGATAGTGCACCTAACTAGAGGTACATGTGTAAAGATGCTGAATATATCTTGACTAGTGGATGCATTCACAGCGCTCTTTTTGATTTAGAATTATATTATGATGTGTTAACATAAGGATTGCCTACATCATGGCTGTTTTCTCAAGCACACTGACTTAGATTTGCTTGCAAATTGGCATGTTGGTACTTAAATTAACAGCGCTATAACATTGACGCTTCCATGAAGCTGCAAAATTTGATTTCCATCACTCTTTTTAGCTTGGTACTTTCATAGGACATTTAGTGTGTAGTATCTCCTCAAATACTTCAAAAACTAACTATTTTTTGATTAGTTGTCTTATCCCTAAGGATAAGCTAAAGTTATAAAATGGATAGATGAACCAAGCAAAAATACTGTCACCTGACATCTCTGTACAAATTTGTTTAAATTTATTTTGATTGAATATGGTTAACAAGTGATTGTATCAGCAACATATTATACTATTTTATTAGGTTTTTTAGAATAATTAAGCATTTCAATACATCTCGCGATGAAAGGATACTCAAGGATATTTGTGACCATTCATAAATCTGATTTACAACTTTAATCAATGATGTAATTGTGATGTTATTGACTAAATTTTTTCTATACTGGAACAAATGATCTAATTCCTAATATATGTTTTTTAATCAAATTTCTATAACAGTACATATGATGCGGTAAGCAAGAAACTAATTTGACCAACACTTTATTAAACTGTACAAATGCATTTACGCTATTTCACTATATTTGTATGGAAATGAATACCAATAATGAACATATAGCCATCATTTTATTCATTCTAACAAGTTATTGAAAATAATCCGTGTGCGTAAAACAGGTTCACGCTCGTTTAAAATAGTTACAAAATATAAGGTAGTAGGATTGAGGCTTGTATTTTGATAAAAATTTATAAGTTAAAGGAGACTTATTAGATTTTTCTTTTTTTTAAAATAAACTAAGTGATCCTGAAATATATACAATAAAACGAGGTTAATTGAACTCGCATCTGCGTACTTGAGAATAAAGTGAATCAAGAGAAGTGAAGTTATTCTAGATATATTCGATATGAATGTGACTATTGAGATTTGAGCTGGTGACTTACTGAGCATGACCAAGGAGAGTTGAGTATTTAAACTTTAAAATTACGGTAAAAAGGATTTTTTTTTGATAAGATCTAACTTTAACATACATAGTGTAAATTAAGAATAATTTTTCTCTCCTTAATAACAATCAACTCTTGAATGTTTTGTCCTCCCTGTGCAGATAAAGCGCTTTGCGGTTCTATAGCGATGGATGTACAAAATGTTATAGCAAGTATAAAGCGGAGATATAACGAGGATAAAACAGAGATATAGCGAAAAATAGCGGAGGTGCAAAAAGTTGCATAGATATCAAACCAAGTACTTAAAGTTAATTTATTCTCATTTTCATATCATTTGTGTAGAAAAAATATATTGTACAATCTTTTTTTTTGAATTGGTATTTAGATACAACATATCACTGTGACAACATATCACATGTCAATATATGTTCGAATCACACCACACAAGTTTCAAACTTGTAACTCTCGCACCAAAGTCGAATCACTTAACCATTGAGACAGTGGTGCTTGTCTATATTGTACAATCTTATATAACAAAAGCAAAGAATATCATGATTTAAGCAAACAAGATTTGGTGACTATAATAAATTTCTAACTTATATTGAGTACTTATGACTTCAAATTAAGTCTCCACCCTAAATTTGTTGATTTGATCTAAAAGAGAATTAGTTGAATCAACTTTTTTATATTAATATTGCAAAAGCGGTTGCTAGAAGCCTTGATTTAACGGGTGTAGCGGAAAATAGCAAGGGTTTAAGCGGTTCTACTATATAATAACGCTGAATTGAAATAACGTAGCGACTGATGAGCACTATAGCAGGGCTTTCACTGCACATTATCCTCTTATCCTTTAGGCCAACAAAGTACACAAATCTATGTGTCTATATACGCACATATGTGTATGTGTGTATATTAAAATAATTTATTAGAAAATTTATCGAATTATTTATTATTTTATATTTGTATATTGCTATAGTAAATAATAAAATAAATGTGCTACTCAAGATACCTTGATTTCCTCTTATTAATAACATTTCTTAAAAATACATGTAAATTTGTCTACCATACTTCATAATGCCATTAATAATCTATAGGCAACCAATACTTACAAAATTTCGTAAATGTTCAAAAAAATAAAATACATCTAATTTGTTAATAATAAGATTGATTCGCTCAAAGCTAATAAGTTAATCAAGTTACACTGACATGGTCATGAATAAAGTGCTTTAAAAATATCTGCCGAATCACGTATTTTTGTAAAGGAAATACCTTTTTTCCAAATAATTCTGAAATTAAGAAAATTAAAATAATATTTATAAAAATTTGCAATTTCCAAAAATCTTGTTTTAAAATTGCTGAGGTTGATGAATATTTTTTGTAAAATTCATTTCTAAATTCTTTTCGAAAAGAAAAAGAAAAAATATGTGGAAATTGTTGAGTAATGACATTGTTATATCGAAAGATGTTGAATCTCATCATGGTGTTCTTCTGTTCAACAAAAATTAGTTGGTAGATTAGATTTGCATGATCATATCTAATTTTTGCAATTAATTGGTGAAAATAATAAACTTCTGGTATTAGGAGATGTATTTAATATATCGTAATTAAATCAGAATAGTATTAGTAAAAGTAAACTAAGGTGCTTTTAGCACCACACTAAAATAAATATATAACATTTTTGTATACTACTAATTATTTTTTAGACCCTCTAATAATACTTGTAAACGATGAATATATTAATATCTTATATATTTTGATTTCCCCGTAAAAATTTATAAGTCCTATCAATTTTTTTATTAAATTCTTTTAAATCGAAAGTGGTGACTTGTGGTTGTGTGATTGCATAATCGAACTCAATCCTCTCAAATATTTAAACATTATAAAAATTGAAGTCTATACAAATTTTGCTGAAATCGCGATGTTGATCATGAGTACAGTTGTTTGTAGATCATCTACATAAAGTCTTACATATAACAATTTTTGAGTTTCACCTTTAAACAATGCACCATATGTTTATTCTTAACAACCTCGCTTTGAAGGTCAATGAGTTTTCTTTGAAAATCTTCGAGATATGCAAATGCTATATTGATATTATATCTACATAAACACGGTTTAATGAGAAAGAGAGATGAATTATTAGTAACTAGTGATTTTTTATTTTGTTTTTAAATAAGGGTATTGTTATTGACACTTCATTTTTGGATACGAGTGTGCCATTTTTTATTAAAAAAGATTTCTTCAACGAGGGATACTAATCAAACTAGCCCCTAATAAAATTACAATCAGATTGACCTAATCATCGTTTTTTATTTATCCTAATTTTCTTTTAGGTATCATTAATCTCTCAAATTCATTAATCAAATAATGGGGAATTCAAACTCATATTTAGATAAAGAGACAAGATTGTTTTTTTATTTGAGAAAGAATTTAACACAGTAAAATTAAACCATATCTTTTATCATAATTAAAAAAACGCACAATAAAATCGAGATGAATATTTTTTGCTCAGGAAAATATTGTCAAGGACAAAAATTTTCAGCATTTTAGCCTCAAGGACAGACCTTCAGTATTTTAGCCTGAAGGACAACTTTCTTTAGGTATCAGTTTTTAAGTTTTTAGGTATCAGTTTGTAGTTATCGGTAGCAGTTTTTAGGTATCAGTTTTTAGTTCGGTAGCAGTTTTGGAAAAATGTTTGTCCTTATGAATAATTTTAAAAGAATGTTTGTCCTTAAGAATAATTTTTAGGAGAATGTTTGTCCTTATGGATAATATATTGAGGTCGTGTCCTTAAGGCTAAAAATATACAAATTTTTGTACTTTAAATTAATTCCTCTATTTTGCTCCCGTCATTATTATTTTCGCGGGTGAAAAAAAAAATAGAGAAATTTGCAAATGCTCCAGATTTGGAGGACATTGATTATTTGAGCTCTCTTCTATGAAATTGGGCCTACCGCAATTGTCATAAACCCGATTTAACTGAGGCCAATTCAGTAATTTACCAGCATACAACTCTTTATATAAATAGTGTTTGAAACCCTAACACCCTCTGCCGCCGTTTACATTTCCCAACTCACAGAAATAAAATCCACATGGCGCCTAAAGGGAGCTCTGCCGGATCCAAACCCGCTTCGAAAGGGCCGAAGAAGAAGGCCACCACCTTCGTCATTGACTGCGCGAAACCAGTCGAAGATAAGATCATGGACATCGCATCCCTCGAGAAATTTCTTCAGGAAAGAATTAAAGTAGCCGGTGGCAAAGCTGGAGCTTTTGGTGATTCTATCACCATTACCAGAGATAAGAGTAAAGTTTCAGTCACTTCCGATGGCCCTTTCTCTAAAAGGTATAAATAACTATGTTTTTTGTTTACCTGCAGTTGAAATGCAAATGTGCAGTTGAAATGCATACCGAAGCGATCACGCTTTTTTTCATGCCCCAGTAGCTGATATCCAAGTATGATAAGAAGAAGAAAATGCGGATTGCTCCAACTTTTTTTTAAGCATGAAGAGCTAAACGATATTCGGAAAACTGTTAAAGGGTAAATGCTTTTCTGAAACTTGTTTACAAATTTAAACAATGTGTTGAATGCTGTATAAAGTCCAAATTTCTGAAGCTTGTTTTTAACTAAAACTTTGTCTGAATTTGATTTAGCCCTAATCCGGATTAGAAACCAGTTTAGCAATTTTTCCTTTTCTCTTATAGCAGTCAAAAAATTTTGGAGAAAAATCTCGACTATTGGAACAGATGGAATTCTGTATGCATTTTTTTATTCTTCCTCCAAATCCATGTTTTGTTGGAGGTGCTCTAAGAGCACCCAGTAACATACAAGAGCCTAGGTATCGTTCACAGTCAAGTGGACTACGTAAAAAGATAGTGTGACGTGAACAGTGGGTGTTTAAGTGCTTTTGGCATTGTAAGCTAAAATTCCAATCTTCTCTGCCTTTAGGTATTCCTTTTTCTCCTCTTGTTCATAATTTGAAGTTGAGCATCAACACGATGACTTGTTTTTCACTTTAATATATATACATACATACATATATATATAGGTACTAACCTATTTTTAACGGAGGTTTGTTTAATTTTTTTGTATTGCACGGTTAATGTGTTGAAACAGTTGAGATATACCTATAAAGTTTAACTTGATCATGAATACGTTTACAAATGAAAGTATTATTGTGTACAGATCATTTTAAGTCTTTTATTTTATAGGAAAATACACATCTGAAGTTTTGTAGTTAATGCAATATATACTAATTCACTTTTCGAGTATAGTCACAAATAACATGACAGGTAAATGCTTTGCTTTAACTGTTTATTTAATTTGGTGAGCACTTGAGATCCATGATTTTATGCTAGATAATTGTGGAAGCTTGGTTGAACTGCATGTGCATAACCAATACCTATAATTTAAGATGAAAAGAGAAGTGCAACCAGCCATTTTTTATCTCCACAATTTTCACATGATAGTTACTAGCGGGTAACATGAAATGCATTCTTGTCTCCTTCATGCATTTTCTCATTTTACTTCCATTAAGGCTTATTACACACTTTTAGAAAGTTCAACAACATTATCATGTTTTTTTTAAAATTAGACAATAGGGACGCATACACACACATACATAAATTAGACAATAGGGATATATGTATGTATGTATGCACATGTGCGCGTGCGCGCACACGCACGTGTGTGCACACTGGCACTCTTTTTGATGAAGTTCTCGGTCTTTGCTTTAGTAAAGTTATTGCTCATGACGCAGCGGATAATTCAAAACGATCTTCAATCGACGTAAATAGCAATCTGTGGATTGATGGATACTGAAATGCTCGAATTCGTTGATCCGAAGATACCGAACTCTAGCTATCTCTGACTCGTTGATCCGAAGATACCGGGAAAGAGATCTACGATTCTTCAACGTTGATCTTGCGCACAAGATTCCGTGAATCGGCTTCAGCAAACGATGATTCGAGCGCACTCGAATGACGTAAGTGGAGATAGGAGATACACTCGACTACCAATTGAAATTGAAAGCAACAAGCTAACAAAAGAGAATTTTATTCAATATTCAACAACCCCTTTACAAATGAGAGTCTCGACCTATTTATAGGCATTTTACAACTCACACAAAAAAAAAACAACGAAATTACAAGTATTAAGTCGGTTCCGAGTTAAGACTTCCGACCTACGCCTTAACAAAGACTTCCGACTCAACATTTACAACAGTTCAGAAAAACCTTAAAAATATTACAAGTATTTAGGTCGGCAACGACCTACGACCTAGAATGATTCGACCTAAGAATACACGCGACTTAGCATAGGTCGGCAGCGACCTAACAACAGTTTCTTCACAGCTTCAAGAATCAACGGTTCAGATGGACGCGGCATCAAGATCTTCGGTTACAAGTTTCTGCGACTTAAAACCTTAGCGGTATTCCAAATCAACGTTTAAAGGAAATCAAGGGCAGAGGTTAACTCGGCAGACACATCAACGGCATCCCGTGCTTCGCGACTTAAAACATGCGCATCCCGTATCAGCGACCTAAGATCAACGGTAGAAATTAACTCGGCAGTTGAATCAACAGCATCCAGTGTTTCGCGACTTAAAACATGACTCGTTAGGTCGTTCAGACGACTCAAAGGACTTGTTAACTCGCAGAAATTTTCCTTAAGTCGTTGCCGAGTCACACTAGGTCGTTGATACGACTTTAAGACTTCATTAGGTCGCGAACATCCTTCCATAGGTCGGTTCCGACCTAGAACTTCATTCTCCCAACATTGCTCACCCAACTTTAACTCGGTGATATTCTTTTTAGGTCGGTTTCGACTTATCAACTTGTTAGGTCGTATGCGACCTAATACTTCACCAAATTGGCCTGTGCAACCACTTTCTTCGGCATCACTTGTTCCCTCCTCTAACTCCTTAGGTCGTGAACGACCTACACTCGCCTTAGGTCGTGAGCGACCTAAGCCTTTAACTTTCTGCACTGCATCATCCTCCCCTGGTTGAGAGAAATTCGACCTCGAATTTGCACACTCTTCATTCCCAACAAACTCGTCCCCATGATATGGTACAAGATGTTTAACATTGAATACGTCAGATGTATACACATCATCTGGCAGCTTTAATTTATAAGCATTTTCATTGATTCGTTTCACAACTTCCACCGGTCCTGGCTTTCAACTTGTTATAAACGCCCACTGGAAAACGATCTTTTGTTAATACTGCATAAACCAAATCTCCTTCGTTAAACTCAACATTTCGTCGTTTCAAATCTGCAGCTCGTTTATATTTCTCATTTGCTTTCTCTAATCGTTCTTGAACGATTTTATGACACTCCGTCAGCCCTTCAACAAAATCAGCAGCCTTCTTAATTGTCCCCTTCGAGTGTGGTATCATCGTTAAATCTAACGGTCCCTTCGGTAAACTTGAATAAACAATCTGGAACGGACTGAACCCAGTACTTCGATTCACAGCATGATTATGGGCAAATTCTGCCTGGCATAACTTCACATCCCAACTCCTCAGATTATCTTGAACAAGACATCTCAACAAGTTTCCCAACGATCGATTAACCACCTCCGTTTGTCCATCAGTTTGCGGATGATAAGCACTACTAAACTTCAGCTTTGTTCCCACCATTTTCCACAAACTCAACCAAAAATGACTCAGAAATCGAGTATCTCTATCCGTCACAATAGATTCTGGCAATCCATGAAGTCGATAGATCTCCTTGAAAAACAATTGAGCAACATGAACCGCATCTGCCGTCTTCTTACAAGCAATGAAATGTGCCATTTTCGAAAATCGATCAACCACCACATAAATGGAATCATTACCACGCTGCGTTCTCGGCAACCCCAACACAAAGTCCATACTCACATCAACCCATGGTTTAGTTGGTACCGGCAGCGGCATATATAAACCCGCATTAGTAGCAGTTCCTTTCGAAACTTGACAGATATGACATCTCTCAACAAACCTCTCCACTTCTTTCCTCATCGATGGCCAAAAGTAGGATTGTGAAATCAACTGTAAAGTACGGTCTCTTCCAACATGCCCTTCTTCATGTAACTCCTTGATAATCTTCATTCTCAAACTACTCTCCGGTATGCACAATCGATTTCCTTTGAATAGAAAACCATCTACCATCACGAATTCATTCGTCTCTCCTTCCTTGACTTTATCAACAAATTTTGCAAAGTAAGGATCATCAACAAATAATTCCGGCAACATTTCAAACCCCGTCACTTCAACTTTCATTGTTGTCAACAAATGACTCCTTCTGCTCAAAGCATCAGCCACACGATTGGTTACCCCTGACTTGTGCTTAACAACAAAAGTAAACTGTTGCAGATATGCAATCCACGATGCATGTCTCGCTGAAATCTTGTCTTGCCCTTGCAAATGCTTCAATGCTTCATGATCAGTGTAAAGAACAAACTCCTTCTGAAATAGATAGTGTCTCCAGTGTTTAATAGATTGCACAACGGCATAAAACTCCACATCATATGTACTGTATCGCATCTTCGCTCCTGACAACTTCTCACTGAAATATGCAATAGGACGCCCCTTCTGATTCAACACCCCTCCAATCCCAACCTTGGATGCATCAGTATGTAGTTCGAACACCAACTGAAAATCTGGTAGCACTAGAATTGGTGCAGACGTCAGCAATTCCTTGATTTTTCCAAAAGCAATCCCTGCTTCCTCTGACCATGAAAACTGTTTGCCTTTCATACAATCTGTAACAGGCGCCATCACACTACTAAAGTGTGGGATAAACCTTCGATAAAATGAAGCCAACCCATGAAAACTACGAACTTCCGTTATCGTCTTGGGCTGCGGCTAGTTTCTGATCGCCTCAACTTTACTTTGGTCAACCTGTATTCCTTTCTCTGAAACAACATACCCCAGAAATAAAACACTATGCGTCATGAACACGCATTTCTTCGTTGCAGCATAGAATTGTTCTTGTCGCAATACCATCAGCACTTCTCTAAGATGATTCAAATGTTCCTCTGGACTCCCACTGTAAATAAGAATATCATCGAAATACACCACCACGAATTTCCCAATGAACGGTCGAAAAATCTGATTCATCACCCTCATGAACGTACTTGGTGCATTGGATAAACCAAATGGCATAACCATCCATTCGTATAGACCCTCCCTAGTTTTAAAAGCAGTCTTCCACTCATCTCCTGGTCTGATACGAATTTGATGATATCCACTCTTCAAATCAATCTTCGAAAAGATAGTAGCTCCACTTATTTGATCTAACAAGTCATCTAACCTCGGCATTGGAAATCTATATCTTACAGTAATCTTATTCAATGCTCGACTGTCAGTGCACATTCTCCATGTCCCATCCTTCTTGGGTACCAATAAAGCTGGTACAGCACAAGGACTCAGACTCTTCTGCACACGCCCCTGTTCAAGCAATTCCTCTACCTGCCTTCGCAACTCTTCATGTTCCTTCGGACTCATTCGATAATGTGGTCTGTGTGGCAACACAGCACCTGGAACAAGATCTATCTGATGTTGTATATCCCTCAACGGTGGCAATTCCGTTGGTAACTCCTCTGGAAATACATCGTCAAATTCTTTCAAAATTGGTTTAACTTCTTCCGGAATTTCAACTTCTTCACTGCTCTCACGCCCAATTAACAAGAATACTTCTGGTTCTTCCTCAACCTCCTTAACAAACTCCTTCAAAGATAATAAAGTTTTCAGCTCTTCGATTTCTTCTGACTTACTTTCTTCTTGTGATCTCTTCTTCGGAACTAAGATAATCTTCGTGCCTTTAAACATAAAGCTGTAGCTATTGGTCCGACCGTCATGTTGTACTGCTCGATCATACTGCCATGGTCTTCCCAATAATAAGTGGCAAACATCCATCTCTACGACATCACACCATATTTCATCTTTGTATTTCTTCCCGATAGAGAATGGAACACGAACTCGTCTATCCACTTTCACTTCTCCTCCTTTTCTCAACCATGCTAACTTGTATGGACTCGGATGTTTCTCTGTTTTCAATTTCAACTTTGTCACAGCCTCGGTCGAAATGATATTATCACAGCTCCCTGCGTCAATTACAAACTTACACACCTTTCCCAGAATGGTACAGGTCGACTGAAAGATATTACTCCTCAACCAACTAGCTTCCTCCTGCTTCGGTGTTAAACACGATCTCCTCAGCATTAGGTTACAACCTTCATCTCCTGACGCAATATCCTGCTCATCCTCCTCAGCTGGATTAGAACAATCTCCATCAACATCCTCATCGTCAACTTCTGCAATCATGGTTCGTTTCTTCGGCTTTGGACACTCACTGCTTTTATGACCCAATTCCTGACAATTGTAACATCTGAAACCATTGTTAACCCTTGCCTTCTCAGCCTCCTTCACCACTGGTCTACTGATGGGTTTAGAAACATTAGAACTTCCTCCAACACCCTTTGCTTGATTGTTAGAATTAGTAAACACACCACCTCCTCGTCTCCCTTGTTTTTCCCAAGCCAACGCTTTCTGATGTGCTTCCGCTACAGATCTTGGATCGAACATATTGACCATATCCTGAATCTGCATTCTCAATCCTCCAATGAACCTAGATGTCAGCTGCTCTTCTGTTTCCATAATATCATTTCTTGCAATGAGTTGATAAAATTCATCAGCATAGTCATTCACAGACTTCGTTTACCACGTGTGACGACCCGACTTTCCATTCCCGGAAAATCGCATCGACAGTAAGAAAGAAAGGGGTGAGAAATAGAAAAGAGAAGAAGAGAAAAGAAAACAACAATAGATACTCACAGCGGAAACGAAACGAAATATAATATATCACATAAATATTACATAGTATCATATACATCACTATCAGAGTTACACAGATTACACATCACATACTAGACAGTTATAAACATCTGTCTAGTTATTACATCTCAACACAATACAGATCAATACAAAGATCAACACAGCGGAAAACTACTATCTATATCTACAACGCCGAAGCCTCCTGCTCCATTGCTTCTCCAGATTACTCGTCAAAGCTAAACCTGAATCCCTTGGCTACTCGTAAAAATTTGAGTACCCAAGAGTTTATAAAACAGAAATAAACAACTTGGGTCAGACATGGGTCTGGTGTGAGTAACAGGTTAAACTTGTTTAACTTCAAAACCTTTTGAAAGAAAAAGTATCACGTAAGACTCCCCACCAATAAATATGGGTAAGTTTTTACCTTACGCTAACCAAAACATTTGATAGGAAATTCGATTGTATTATAATAGGTCTAGGGTTTTCAAATAAATATGAAATAGCTGGAATGCTTACATCTCACGTTCCAACATAGTTGGGCACAACTAAAACGTACGGCACTTATTGGAGTTTGGATTCCATCAATGGCAGGGCTACCGGGGTACCGCCCGTCACAGTACGTGGCCTAGATCACCGTACCGAGGATCACTCCCAATCCCCTGCAACACAAGGTCGGAACATCCCTTACTGGATAATTCCCGCACAAGATACCCCACGGTTGTCATGATTCAACCGCACATACTAAGTCGAAAATAGAAAGGGACATCTAGACAGAGGTAATCTTGTCCTACTTGGGTGCTACCCACTAACCTTGCTGCACCTCCCCTGTTTCAGCCATTCCCGGTTTGTGAGGCTTGAGGTCACGATTACCTTAGAAAAGAACACATCACTTAGAATGCTCATCATCCACCTGACGATGTTCTGAAAGCATTCAGTCCATACAAGTTCGTTCCGGGTTCGAACGAAACCGAAGGCATTATCTCGTTACACTCGTATTGGAATCACCCTCAGAGTTAACGACAATAACCCTTGCACTCTGAATCTTCATCTTCACTTGATTCACGACCTATCGTTAATTTGGACCGATGTGGTATTCGGGTCTCCAGACCTGGAAATCCGGTATACGGAAACCCGATCCCGGTCTCATCGAAATCCAAAACGTATCTTTTAAGGCCAAGTTGTTTTAAAGGTTAAAACAATTTAATTCAATTATCTTTATATACTTAGAAAGATAATTCACAATAGATAATCAACATTATCAATATCATCAGATAATTCATATTATCATAATTCAACTAAACATCCATATCACATAGCATATATCTCATCAGAGATATCAATCAAATGCAAAGCATTCATTATTATCATCCATCCATAAGTAATGATTTATATCATCTCTAATTAATTTAAAGTTAATTAAATTAATTACTTTTATTTTATAAATCCTTCTTACTTAAACATTAATTAATTACAAATTAATTAATTATCCTCTAATTACCTTTTTCAATTAATCATCTTTGATTAATTATCTTTTAATTACCTTCAAGTAATTTATCCTTAATTAATTACTTAAATTAATTATTCTTAACCACTTATAGTAATTAACCTTTAATTACTTCATTAATTAATTAACTAAAATTAATTAAATTAATCAACTATAATTAATTATATTAAACCTTAATTAATTACATTAATTAATCACTTCATTTATTAATTATACTTAATTAATCAATCTTAATTATATCATTAATTATATTAATTAATGATCCTTAATTACAAATTAATTATTAATTACTTTAATTAAATTAATTAAGTAATTAACTTTAAATTAAACAACATTTATTAATCACCTTGATTAATCTTCAATCAGTAATTAACTACCCTTAATTACTTCCATTTAAGTCTCAAATTCTGCAACCTCTGATACATAAGCGATTGATAATTATAAGGTAAGAATGTCGCTTTCATCAATTTCTTCATCTTTTCCCAAGATTCAATCTTTGACTTCCCCATACGTTCACGTGTAAGCTTGGTTTGCTGCCACCATGCCAAAGCTCTACCCCTCAGTCTCGTAGCAACCAACTTCACTCTACGATGTTCTGGTACTTCTTTGAAGTCAAAAATCTCCTCAACATTAGCCATCCAATTTAGAAACTCCTCTGCTTGCATACCACCTTTGAATTCAGGAATTTCTGTCTTCATCCCCGATTCCCACTTGTGATCATACTCAGAATAGTTTCTTCCTTGACATCTTCCTTGAATACTACCACCATCATACTCCTCTTCAAAATCAGATGCATAACGATGTCGATTCTGACCACCAACATCTCTACTACCATTACGCCTTCCACCATCATCCCTTCTATCGACATTCCTTCGTTCACGATCATTCACGTTCCTTCCACGCCCTTGATCATTTTCAACACTTCGGTCTCGATTAGAATGCGGTGAGACTCTACTACCCCCATGGTTAGATTCTGGTGAAACCCTTCTCCGATTTTGATTCATCTCTGTCATAAGCCTCTCTAACCGGCCAATTCCTTCGTTAAGCTTTTCACTAAAATTCTCATTGATTCTTTGCTCCATCTCATCAGCTTCTTCTCTTCGATACAAAGCTTCTACGTTTTGGTGGCGATTAGCTCTCCTTGGCGGCATACTTGAAAATTTCACAAATTCTTCAACACTTCAAATTTAAACACTTTCCGGATTTTGATCCAAACTGAAACGGATCGAAAACTTCCACTTTGTAGCAAATCGCGATGAACACGATGGACAAAGTTTCGGCCTCCAATTCAAATTTTGGTCAAACAATTTCGAACAAGATGAACTCTTCTTCCTCTCGGCCACGGTTTAACACTTCAAGCACTCGGCTTCTCTTCAAACTTCAAATTCTTCAAATGATTAGGCTCCAAGTCTCGATCTAGCTATGATTGGCTAGAACAAGCTCTGATACCAAACTGACGTAGCGGATAATTCAAAACGATCTTCAATCGACGTAAATAGCAATCTGTGGATTGATGGATACTGAAATGCTCGAATTCGTTGATCCGAAGATACCGAACTCTAGCTATCTCTGACTCGTTGATCCGAAGATACCGGGAAAGAGATCTACGATTCTTCAACGTTGATCTTGCGCACAAGATTCCGTGAATCGGCTTCAGCAAACGATGATTCGAGCGCACTCGAATGACGTAAGTGGAGATAGGAGATACACTCGACTACCAATTGAAATTGAAAGCAACAAGCTAACAAAAGAGAATTTTATTCAATATTCAACAACCCCTTTACAAATGAGAGTCTCGACCTATTTATAGGCATTTTACAACTCACACAAAAAAAAAACAACGAAATTACAAGTATTAAGTCGGTTCCGAGTTAAGACTTCCGACCTACGCCTTAACAAAGACTTCCGACTCAACATTTACAACAGTTCAGAAAAACCTTAAAAATATTACAAGTATCAGCGGTTCAGATGGACGCGGCATCAAGATCTTCGGTTACAAGTTTCTGCGACTTAAAACCTTAGCGGTATTCCAAATCAACGTTTAAAGGAAATCAAGGGCAGAGGTTAACTCGGCAGACACATCAACGGCATCCCGTGCTTCGCGACTTAAAACATGCGCATCCCGTATCAGCGACCTAAGATCAACGGTAGAAATTAACTCGGCAGTTGAATCAACAGCATCCAGTGTTTCGCGACTTAAAACATGACTCGTTAGGTCGTTCAGACGACTCAAAGGACTTGTTAACTCGCAGAAATTTTCCTTAAGTCGTTGCCGAGTCACACTAGGTCGTTGATACGACTTTAAGACTTCATTAGATCGCGAACATCCTTCCATAGGTCGGTTCCGACCTAGAACTTCATTCTCCCAACATTGCTCACCCAACTTTAACTCGGTGATATTCTTTTTAGGTCGGTTTCGACTTATCAACTTGTTAGGTCGTATGCGACCTAATACTTCACCAAATTGGCCTGTGCAACCACTTTCTTCGGCATCACTTGTTCCCTCCTCTAACTCCTTAGGTCGTGAACGACCTACACTCGCCTTAGGTCGTGAGCGACCTAAGCCTTTAACTTTCTGCACTGCATCAGCTCATTCTTGAAAGTGGTATGGCAGCTAGACAGTAGCAGGATGATTCCAAGCTTTCTTTGCTTTAGGGAGAGAATACCACTAGGGTAGACTTTTGCCACGAAGAGGCCGAGTATATTAATCAGGGTGCTTTTCGTCCTATCTTTGTTTTATGATAGGCTGCACTCCTAGATATAAAAGCTAAGCTACTTTACTTTTACCATGATGCCACTCTCTCTGTGTATGTGGGTAGTTATAATCTATTCTAATTACTGTGTACATAATTTGTTTCAGTATGAATTTTAGTGGTAAAATCTGCTCTGAACATTATTTATGTTTGTTCCAACCAAGGTTCGAGAACTCGGTTTCGGTCATTTGAATTTTTTCTTGATTTCGGTTAGTTTCGGAAGTTTCGGTTTTAGTTTCGGTTTCGGTATTAAATTTGTGTATTTTAGATGGAGAAGTAATATTAAAGGTTGTAAACAAAATACACAATATAGTCTATAAAGAGACGATAATACAAATAATTATCATTTTATCATTAAATTTCAGTCCAAGTCCATTTAAATGTAGGTGAACATTTAGCCTAAAATAATTATCATTCAGCCCACTCATTCTTGTAAACATGTCCATTTAAACATGAATTAGAATCAGTCCAAGCCCATTAACTTCAGCCCACTAATTCCTTTTAAATCCAAGATCAACTTAACCCTAACCCCTAAAACCACTACACTTCTTTCTCGGCCAACTACATACAACAGAAAAAAACGAAAAGGAAAAAAAACATTCACAAACGAGGTCGACGGCGATTATGAAGATGACGACGATGCTCGAATTCTTCTGGTCGATGCTTGAATTCCTTTCAAATGCTCGAATTTGATCTACACTGTCTTCAATTTTTGAGGTAATTTATGTTTTTAATTACCTTCTTTTAAAGTTGTTGAATTTTTGATTCTATTCTTCTCTCTTTTTTCTGTTGTTTACCCCTCTTTCTCACTTACTACAACAATTCAGTTTTAATTTTTTTATATCGACAGTACCGGGATGGGATTTGACCTACTCCCGTCCCGCCGTCGGCCGGAACCGAATCGAGATGGTTGGAATCTCGTGGTCCGGCCGGAACCCAATACCATCGTTCCAACGACAAACATAAAGTGAAAACCCAAAATTCCTGTTATATTAAACAATGCTTGTCCTGTAAAATAAATAACTAATGTAATTTTATGGGCAAATTTTATTATTAACCCTCCGCTTTTTACCTTATCCACTCCGTTTATCTCTTTAAAGTGCTCAAACCCCAATTTTTTCCCCCGATTTTTTCTTATTTTACCCTTTCATCACTCCAACTTCATCTTTCTCTCTTCTTTCTCCGCTCTCTTCCTTGGCTGATCTAGATCTCATTTTTAGTTTGTTCTTTTTGCCCAAGCAAAAAAATGAATAGAAGAACAAGAATTGAAGCCCAAATAAAATGATTTCTATTTAATTTCTATTAAGAAATTAATTATGTATGGCGTTGATTAAACTTTAAAATTTTGATATTATAAGATTTTTGTTGCATTTGTTTGGATTTGGCTGCAAACTAATTTCCTAGATTTGACATATACTTCAATATTAATAGTATTGCTTGTTGTTTAATTCAACACTACTTCAATCATCAATAGGAAGGATCGATACATTGTCTAGCAAATTGGATGAAATGATTTGAAAATACACCAAAATAATGTGTAATTTAACAAAGTAAAGTATTTATTATGCATGCTTAATTTTGATGTTAGCTGATCATGGCAGTAGTCAATGATAAAGTAGCACACATAATCAGGGGTTGTAAGGCAATTGTAGGGGTATCAATAGAATCAGCCAATCTTATAAAGCATGGTAAAAAAACGCAGTATACGGAACTTCTCCTATCAAGATTGGTGATGCACTGAATATTTGGAAAGCCTGGAACAACTTTTCCCTTGCTACTTCTTACCT
Source organism: Allium fistulosum (assembly GCA_030737815.1). Taxonomy (NCBI): domain Eukaryota; kingdom Viridiplantae; phylum Streptophyta; class Magnoliopsida; order Asparagales; family Amaryllidaceae; genus Allium; species Allium fistulosum. The sequence goes on along the minus strand of CM060902.1, from coordinate 365,361,248 downwards.
ATTAGCACGCATCGTTTGTGCGTGCATTTTTAAAAATCTTAGTTGTATCAATTCTGGACCACTACAATGAAACTGTTTCACGAATCTCAGTCTAAAAAGTCTGAAGGATGTGTTTCCTCCTTGTTCTTGGCCTTGGCACTTTTCAGACTGCATAAATTGACATTTTAATTTTAGCATGATTTTTGATGGTATTTTTTTAATTTGGTTTACCGTGGAAGTTCTTTTAATCTCATATCTGCTTTGTTAGGTACTTGAAGTATCTAACAAAGAAGTATCTGAAAAAGCACAATGTACGAGACTGGCTCCGAGTGATTTCTTCAGACAAGGACCGCAATGTTTATGAGTTGCGATACTTCAACATAGCTGAAAATGAAGCAGAGGAGGAAGAATGATTGTTATGCATCTTTATATGTAATTTTGATTTCTTCATCAGTTAAACCATGTGTAATGATTGGGTATTTTCTGAATCGCTTAGCTTTTTTGTTTGGTTGTCTTGATCATATTTGGCATTTCAGTAAATGTAAGACAAAGTCCTAAGTTTCTTTTGTAGGATGCTCACTTGCTTGTTTGTCGTGGATGTGACATCGTTATTTTTAGCTGTTTTTCGGAGAGATGGCCAAGTAAAGTTCTGTCTAGTGCTCGACTTGAATTTGTCTGTTTATAATCTAGAGCTTATTTACAGCAGTTGACGGAGCATCTTTGTCAAGTTCATGTAAGCTATCAAGCTATGGCTATAAACATAGCTTATATACAGCCTATTGTAAACGATTGTATATGTACCTTCACTTTTGAGTTACCTTTGAACTGTAGTTGCTTCTGTGCTGGTTTGGTCTTCTTTCAGTTGGCACCATGAACATTCACAAATGATACTGGATTAGAAACCTTGATGAAAAACAAGAATTGCGATCAGAGAAGAGGAGGCCATGGTGGAGAAACAGGCCACGAGCAAAACAAGAGGAGCTTTTTATTTTGCACGTAACCTGCTTCTCCAACAAAGACTTCGTCTTCTTATTGTGTGTGTATTGTGGTCAATGCGACTTTCTGTATTTTAGCTGTATGGTTTGCTCTTTTTTAGTACTGGAGTTTATATAACTAAAACAAGTTCAAGCTAATGTATATATATATATATGTAGTTGCCTGACTTTGAAGAAAAGCTATCTATCATTGCTGTGCCAGAATTTTCATCTGCCTTGGCTGCATACGTGTGGCCAGGGAGAGGTTCGATTTTGGAGGGAATACAATGGAATATTTGTTTGATTCTCGTGGTCTCATTTGAATTCTTGGACCCTTTAAGCATGTATAACCGTTTGCTTCACACAATAGGAAACGCATGGTTGTATGTTGTACTTGTTTGCAGAGAACAACTCATCGTCTCTTATTTATTTATTTTTTTTTTTTTTTGATTTTACATGTTTTTATTTGTCCTTTTGGTATATGAAGTATATATACTTGCATCTGGATTAGAATAGTTTGAAACTAGGCCTGTCAATGGGTCAGGTATTGGTCTCGATATCATAAAACATAGATCCGAGTCCAATTGCAATAATTAAAACCCTAGTCCAATCCGAACCCGTAAGGTGTTTCAAACCAATATTCAAAACCGATCCGTCGGAATTTTTAAGTCCGCTGGGTAATACCTATATACACAACTCAGAATATTTTATATTAAAATCATATTTTAAAATTGTAACTTTGGTAAAATTTGTAAACAAATAATGTTAGCATATAAACTGGACGGTGAAGCAGTCTAAGTTCACAACAAAAGTATGCAAAAATATCAACATGGAAACAATCAAAATGGTAAATAACTAATATACCCACTCATATTTTAATACGATGGAAAACTAATAGTCTAGTCGGGTTCTAATCGTGCTGGGTTTTAATAAAATCATGCCCGACCCTAATAATGACAGGGTCTGGCCTGAGTTGGGGTTAGATGATAAAAGGCAAAACTCATACCCGTATTAATAAGGCGGGTTCGGGCTAGCCTTGGGTCGAAACGCATACCATTGACAGACCTAATTGGAACTTATTGTTAGGTAGACCTAAAATTAAATTCAGTTGTTCCAAGTTATCTTCATCAAGGCTATAAAGTTGTGTAATACCCCAAGATTTTGAGGAAAATTCTTTTAAATAAATGATTAAAAATTCTGGGGAAAAATCAGAATTATTATATAGGTGGGATTTTCAGTGGTGCAAGGCTGTGTGCATGTGTGCACGTGCACACTAGTTATAGCACTAAGAGAAAATCCAGAATTCCTGAATGATAAAACAAGGAAGGAAAACATTTAGATAAAATGTTTTAAATAAAGGAAATATAGGCCTAGACATGAATATTAAAATTCCTGAGGATGTGTATGTATATATATATATATATATCTATCTATATATATGCATATGTATGACTTGTCTGAAAATTAAGGCAGAAGAGAACATTGATGTATAAGTGAAATTTTTATTTGAATAATAGGTGTAGAAATGCACATAAGTATGCACATGTTTTCTGCAAATAAAAGGTTAAAGTTAAATTAACACCCATAGTTGTATAAATGTATATATATATCTAGATATTATTTGAGCAGAAGATTAATAAAGGAATCACTAAAACAGAAAGAACCAAAGTGCAAGGAAGCAAATGTACATAGGCAGAAAATAGAAAGTCACACCATTATCATGTTTGAGGTAAATATAATAAAAATACTTAAAGTAATCACTTTCTGAAAAGAAAAGAAAATGGGCACAATTTAGCCTTGTTTTTAAAATATTGGCCGGGACATTAAGGGAGGGAATATGCAATGCCAAATGCATGATTCTGGTCTGGGCTAAAATAGGGATTTTGCATCACCCAAAACCCTAGACAGAACCCTTATTTAAACCAAGAGCCTAATCAGAAAAACTGCTCTCTCACTAATTAATTAACCTAAGGAAGAAGAGGAAGATAAGGCTAAAGATTGGAGGGGTTTTCTGGTTTAAACTTGTGTAAGCATTTAGGTGAGTATCCTCACTCATATACATGGCATTAAGACCTGGGATTAGGCAGCCAAGCTTTTATATGCTATATTTTGCATGTTTTGATTTACAAACTATGTTGGCTACTGATGGTTTCATGAATGTTTGATGAGATGTGATCTGCTATGCTGGATGTATAACTTTGTTGTTCTATTTTCATCTCTGTATATTATACCAAAACCTTAAAGAACATATAATAGAGTATTTGTAACTAGTCTGAGTAATGGCTTAAGACAAAGAATGAAAAAAAAAGAAAACTATGAGCTGCATATACATTGGTATGGTGCTGAGGCTTGAAATAATTGGTTAAGGGTGCAATGGAGTCTTTCTCTATAAGTGCTGAGCCCTAAACCAAACAGAAATTTACAAGCCTGAAAACTGTGTTTAAACAAGATTAAAAATCTGGCTAAACATAGTTGCTTGCAAAATCAAAATAAACCCAATAGAGCCATGCATTTATTCTCAGTTGCAAATATTCTGGTATATGCTTGAATAGGGTGCTTATATGCTAAATAATGTGAGATGAAATGACTGGGGTGTTATACCTCTAGAAAATAACCTTTAACTTGCTTGCAATATTATGTCTGCAAGGTAACTAGTATGCTTCATGTGTACAGGTGGTTTGTACACCTAGCTATCATTGATAGAATGAACCCAAATACACTTAGTGATATAACTAAGGATTTTGTGCCAAGAAGGCTGCTGGAATGCTTGTCCTATTTGAAGTAGACAAGTTGGCACATGGCTTGTTTAAGCCCTGAGATCTTTGTGCCATGATGTTAATTAGTTCATGGCAATGTGTCCCTTTGATTCCTTATAGCAGATAAGGCCAGGAATTTATAAGAAAAAGAAAAGGCAACCTTAGTAGTTCCAGATAAAAGTTGTTTTAATGCATATGTTTGCTCTTATGTATTGTATGTGATAATACCTGTCAAGTATGCAAAGTATATTTATGCTGTATTCTTAGCTTAATATCATGGATATGTTAGAAATGCTCATACCAGATCATAGATCTGACCCTTATTGCTCATGGCACATGGGGGTGTCTCATTTATAATGGGGCAGCCACTAATGCTTTTGCAGGTTGTGAAGGAGCTAAGTAAGCAAGATTAAAAAAGATATGGAATAGAGGATGCTAAGATAATTAGAAATAAAAGCTAGAATGTGTTAATTCATGCATGTATTCCCTGATTGATATGGCTATCTAAATGTATTAAGTAGGAAGAACTTGTAAGAGACATATGCTATGTTGTTTCTGGTTTGGTATGTATTAAGGATATTGATGTTAAACTGATTTGAAAACCTATTTGCTAAAGTTGTTTTGATTTAGGGGGGGAAAATCTGGATTTTATAAGCATAATCATTTTATGATGATTTCAGTTAATCCTGAGTTCTTTCAAAAAGAACATAGATATACATAAAAATTATATTGGGAAAACCCAGAAAAGAATTAAACTGCTATATTTTCAATTTATGATATAAGTCCAAATGCAAGAAAAAGTGTTTATACTCTGAAGATATATTTTATGGTTAGGAAGAATGATATATATCTGATCACAAGGTGTCTGATTCATACAAATAAATATACAGGTTTTTGAAAATGAGAGGTATCAATGTTTTGTGTATAATCTAGGTTGTAAAAATGCAAACAAAAGAATGTCCAGAGTAACCACATGGTTAGACCTCTGGTCAGGCCAAATGTTTCACTTCAAATCAATGAAGCAAGGGAACAATTGAGCTCAGTTTTCTGGAAAATGAACAAAGACACTGACATGTACATGTATATCTGTGTACATGTTGAAATTGGGCAAAAATATAAATGTAAATCCTTAAAACAGTTGTAAGAATGGGTTTTAAAAATAGTTATGTAAGAAGAATTGTTTTGTATGTTAGGTTATAAGCAAAAATTAAATATATATGTACAAATATAGGTAAGTATCAGATTTCTAACCATACAGAAGAAAAATAAAGAGAAAAACCAAAAATTGTGTTTGAACCGACCAGCATAGTACTCGAACTCGTGACCTTGAATGTATAAGTTAGGCGCGTTTCCATTACGCCTAGATGTTGCTTGTGTTCACTTATGATCCACTTTCTTTTAACCTGAGTTTGATACTATCCAGACTTTAAGAAAATCATCTATATTATAAGCTTGCTTTCCACCGATTATTGCTTGATCATTTATTAATTATAATGACAGCCTAAGGTACATATTTCCAGTGGATACTATAGTCAAAAATCAGGATACAATAAGTTTTCTCTTAAAAAGGGAATTTATCACATTTCTGCAAATTTTAAAAGGATTTCTACTTATTATCATGCTCTGATTCAAGTAGAATATAACATAGATATCTTCATATATGTATGTTAAAAATGATTTAGAATTAAAACAATATTTTTATATTGTGAAAGATCCTGGATACATTTTTGTTTATTAGAGAAAGAAAATGACCCTGGGAAATAGATTTGTAATGGATGATATATCTATATATCATCTTTGTAAAAAAAAAAAATCACTAATGAAATTAGTGTGTAAATAGGAGGGTCTTTTCATTTGGTATCAGAGCTATGTTTTAATTAACATAGCAAAATGTTTGTATGCTTATGTTTATACTAGGTTTGTTTGTATATTTGACTGTATATAAGTATTCCCTGAATGAATGTATGTGTGTGCATGTGACATACACACTGATTAAATAGGAAAGATACAACCAATTTAAAAATTAAAGTTAAGTGTTATAAACTAATAAGATGAAATACATATACTTTTAGAAATATGGTAGGAAGAGGGTCTCATCATCAAGGAGGATCTAGCACACCACAAATGCTTGACATGCAGGAATTTGTGAGAGTTCTGAGAGATGGAATTGGGCACAGACCTGAGAACCCACATGAGGAGCTCTCCAAGTTAGTGAAGACTTATACCAACTTGGGAGGCAAGAGCTTTGAAGGAATTGAAAGTGTAATGGAGATTCAAGCATGGCTGAGGACATTAGAGAGGATCTTCACTGATATGCAACTAGATGACCAAAGGAAGAGGCAAGTGGCCTCAAGGCAATTAAAAGGTGCAGCTTTGAGTTGGTGGGAGGTGATCATAGCTGGCCGGAATGAAAATGAAATTAATTGGAATCAATTTAAGGAGATGTTGGAGGCAAGGTTTGTTCTAGCCTCAGCAAAAACCACTTTACTTGAGGAGTTCATCAAACTTAGACAGGGGACTATGAATGTCACAGAATACACCCAGAAGTTTGAGGGATTGTCAACCTATGGGGCAATGTTAGTGGCTGATGAAGCATCCAAAAATGATAGATACATCAAGGGGTTGAACCCAGGGCTTAGCAGGGCTATACTGCCTTATGCTGACAGAACTTTTGATCAAGTGATAGATTTGGCTCTGAAGATTGAGCAGCATGACAAGGAAAGAGATAAGTTTAGGAGCTTCAAAAACAATAGCAACAAGAAGAACAAAGGGAAGTACCACCCTTATGATAAGAAGAAAGGAGAGGCAGATGGTAAGAAGGCAGTAGATGCAAAACCCAATGAAGCCAAAAGAAAAATAGTTTGCAACCATTGTGGGAAAGAAGGCCATATTAAGCCAAGATGCCCAGAGCTTAAAGGGGGAGCTTTCAAATGCTATCTATGTGGGAAGGAAGGGCATATGAAAAGAAATTGCCCAGAATACAAGCAATAAGGGAAAGTGGCAAACCTGGAAGGTAGGGGCAAGGCCATAATTGAGGCTAATGCTGAAAACCATGGTCAAGTGGAAGGTACACTATTTATTTGTACCATACCTTTAGCTGTAATATATGATACCGGGGCAACCCACTCACTCATTTCCCATGAAATAGTTAAAAGGTTGAAAATGAACTGCAATTTGGCTGAAATACCTCTGTTAATACAAAGCCCTTTAGGAAGTTCTAGTGTATTAGATATGATTTGTGTGGATGTGAATTTGAACATAGGGGGAAACACATTTGTTTCCAATTTATATGTTCTGAATTTCCCAAATATAGGAGTTATATTAGGGGCAGATTGGCTAAGACAATTCAAAGCCATAATTGACCTAGATGCATCCACCATTTCACTACAAAATTCTAAAGGCCAAAGGGTTACAATTCTATGTGAACCTATCAAAGAAAACAGTCTAAATCATTTAATTGAATTAGAAAATAATCCCAAGGAAATAGCTATTAATGAAATCCCCATAGTTAAAGAATACTTGGATGTATTTGGGGAAGTAAAAGGTGTCTCACACCATAGACCTGTTGAATTCCAGATTAACCTTATGCCTGGGGCTAGCCCAGTCATCAAAAAGCCTACAAGAATGGGGCCAAGTGAATTAAAAGAGCTAAAGAACCAGCTGGAAGAATTAGAAGCCAAGGGGTTTATAAGGCCAAGTAATTCATGCTGGGGTGCTCCTGTAGTATTTGTTAAAAAGCATGATGGTACTTTAAGAATGTGTATAGATTATAGAGAATTAAACAAAGTAACTATCAAAAACAAATACCCATTACCCAGGATAGATGATCTCTTTGATCAACTCAGTGGAGCTAAAGTGTTTTCTAGGCTAGACTTGGCATCTGGGTTTCATCAGATGAAGGTTGAGGAATCAAGTATTAAATATACAGCATTCAACACAAGATATGGTTTGTATGAGTTCCTGGTTATGCCATTTGGGCTAACAAATGCCCCTTCATACTTTGTAGACCTAATGAATAGGATATTCAGAGATTACTTGGACAAGTTTGTTCTGATTTTTATAGATGATATTCTAATCTACTCTAAAACAATAGAGGAACATGAGAACCACTTACATTTGGTCTTATCTAGATTAAGAGAAAAAGATTTGAAAGCAAAGTTCTCTAAGTGTGTGTTCTGGCAAGAGGAAGTACACTTTCTTGGACATGTTGTCTCTGTTAGAGGAATTTCTGCAAACCCCAATAAGATAGTAGCAATCCAAGCATGGAAGAAGCCTAACAATGTTAGTGAAGTTAGGTCATTCATGGGGATGGCAGGATACTATAGAAGGTTTATACAAGGATTTTCTAAAATAGCAATGCCACTCACTAACCTGACTAGGAAGAACCAAAAGTTTATATGGACTGATAAGTGTGAACAAGCTTTCACCCAGATCAAGGAGGCTTTGGTAAAATCACCAGTGTTGAGAGTACCAAAAGGCAATGAGGGATTAGTTGTATATACAGATGCATGTGGGTCAGGGCTAGGGGCTGTGTTGATGCAGCAAGATCAGGTCATAGCCTATGCATCTAGACAACTAAAACACCATGAAACTAGATATGCAACTCATGATCTTGAGTTGGCAGCAGTAGTATATGCCTTAAAGCTTTGGAGGCATTACTTATTAGGTGCAAAGTTCATTTTATACACTGATCACAAGGCCTTAAAGTATCTCTTTTCACAGAAAGATTTAAATATGAGACAACACAGATGGGTTGAATTTCTTGCTGCTTATGACTTAGATATACTTTATACACCAGGCAAGGCTAATAAAGTGGCAGATGCATTGAGTATGCAGCATGCAAAAATGGCCATGTTGATGATGGAGGAGTTTAGAGACTTGACCATGCTCACTGATTTGGAAATAGATGAGAGCAGTGGGGTAAGTATGGAGATAATTGAGGAAGAAAGGAGTAAAGGAAGGTTAAGTTTAATTACTTTACAATCAAATTTGGCCTTGAAGGTGGCAAAGATGCAAGAAGAAGATCAAGACTTAGCATAAAAGAGGTCTCTCCTATTAAAGAAGGAGGAAGTAAAGGATTATCACATTTATGTAAAAGGATACTTAAGGTACAAGGGTAGGATATGTGTCCCAAACATCATAGAATTGAAAGAAGAAATCCTTAATGAGTACCATAGGAGCAAATATTCCATACATCCAGGCAGCACCAAAATGTACCAAAACTTAAAAAGGGACTATTGGTGGAAGGGAATGAAGTCTAATGTAGCCAGATATGTTGCTAAGTGCATGGTTTGTCAACAAATAAAAGCTGAGACCCAAAGACCTTCAGGGTTGTTGCAGCCACTTAGCATACCACAGTGGAAGTGGGAAGACATATCTATGGATTTCATAGATGGTCTTCCTAGATCCAAGAGGGGAAATACAAGTATTTGGGTGATTGTAGATAGGCTGACCAAAGTAGCCCACTTCATACCAGTGAAAGCAGACAGAAATGCACCTAGGTTAGCCCAAACTTTTATGAGAGAAGTGGTAAAATTGCATGGTGTTCCTAAAACTATAGTGAGTGATAGAGATACAATCTTCACTTCAAGATTCTGGAAGAGCTTCCAAGAAGCTATGGGGAGTGAATTGTGCCTAAGCACTGCTTATCACCCCCAGTCAGATGGGCAAACAGAAGTGGTAAACAAGATTTTAGAGGATCTGCTTAGAGCATGTGTGTTAGACTTTGGAGGAAATTGGGAGGACCACCTCCATTTGGCTGAGTTCACATACAATAATAGCCACCAAAGCACAATTGGAATGGCACCCTTTGAAGCCCTATATGGAAAGCCATGTCTATCACCTATGTGTTGGGCTGAGGCAGGAGAGAAAGCTATCCTAGGGCCAGAATATGTCAAGGACATCATAGAGAAAATAGGACTGGTGAGAAAGAGGATGGCAGTAGCTCAAGATAGGCAAAAGAAGTATGCTGATGCAAAGAGGAAGTCAGTGGAATTCAAAGTAGGTGATTATGTCTTCATTAAGGTTTCACCAATGAAGAAAGTCTTGAGATTTGGCAAGCAGGGGAAACTCAGACCCAGATATGTTGGACCATACAAGATTTTGGAAAGGATAGGCTCACTAGCCTATAAGCTGGAGCTTCCAGAGAAGATGAGTGCAATGCACAATGTGTTTCATGTGTCACAGCTAAGGAGATGGGTACATGACAAGGAGGAAATCTTAGAAAAGCCTACTGAAGTTCAGATTAATCCAGATCTAATCTATGAGAAAGAGCCAGTGGGAATTGTGGCAAGGGAAGAAAAGAAATTGAGAAACAAGACATTGAAGCTTGTAAAGATTCAATGGAGTATAGACCCTAGTGATTGTACTTGGGAGCTAGAGGATAAAATCAGGATGGATTACCCTAGGCTCTTTGCAAATTTAAAAGGTAAATTCTTAGATTACTTAAGAAAGTTTGATATGTATGATAGACAGTGACTATTTGAATTGCTCATGCACATTTGAATAATTTTTCCCTAAGAAAGTAGGAGTACTCAAAGAATATGTTGCAAATTGTGAGGGCACAATTCCTAAAAGAAGGGGTGATTGTAATACCCCAAGATTTTGAGGAAAATTCTTTTAAATAAATGATTAAAAATTCTGGGGAAAAATCAGAATTATTATATAGGTGGGATTTTCAGTGGTGCAAGGCTGTGTGCATGTGTGCACGTGCACACTAGTTATAGCACTAAGAGAAAATCCAGAATTCCTGAATGATAAAACAAGGAAGGAAAACATTTAGATAAAATGTTTTAAATAAAGGAAATATAGGCCTAGACATGAATATTAAAATTCCTGAGGATGTGTATGTATATATATATATATATCTATCTATATATATGCATATGTATGACTTGTCTGAAAATTAAGGCAGAAGAGAACATTGATGTATAAGTGAAATTTTTATTTGAATAATAGGTGTAGAAATGCACATAAGTATGCACATGTTTTCTGCAAATAAAAGGTTAAAGTTAAATTAACACCCATAGTTGTATAAATGTATATATATATCTAGATATTATTTGAGCAGAAGATTAATAAAGGAATCACTAAAACAGAAAGAACCAAAGTGCAAGGAAGCAAATGTACATAGGCAGAAAATAGAAAGTCACACCATTATCATGTTTGAGGTAAATATAATAAAAATACTTAAAGTAATCACTTTCTGAAAAGAAAAGAAAATGGGCACAATTTAGCCTTGTTTTTAAAATATTGGCCGGGACATTAAGGGAGGGAATATGCAATGCCAAATGCATGATTCTGGTCTGGGCTAAAATAGGGATTTTGCATCACCCAAAACCCTAGACAGAACCCTTATTTAAACCAAGAGCCTAATCAGAAAAACTGCTCTCTCACTAATTAATTAACCTAAGGAAGAAGAGGAAGATAAGGCTAAAGATTGGAGGGGTTTTCTGGTTTAAACTTGTGTAAGCATTTAGGTGAGTATCCTCACTCATATACATGGCATTAAGACCTGGGATTAGGCAGCCAAGCTTTTATATGCTATATTTTGCATGTTTTGATTTACAAACTATGTTGGCTACTGATGGTTTCATGAATGTTTGATGAGATGTGATCTGCTATGCTGGATGTATAACTTTGTTGTTCTATTTTCATCTCTGTATATTATACCAAAACCTTAAAGAACATATAATAGAGTATTTGTAACTAGTCTGAGTAATGGCTTAAGACAAAGAATGAAAAAAAAAGAAAACTATGAGCTGCATATACATTGGTATGGTGCTGAGGCTTGAAATAATTGGTTAAGGGTGCAATGGAGTCTTTCTCTATAAGTGCTGAGCCCTAAACCAAACAGAAATTTACAAGCCTGAAAACTGTGTTTAAACAAGATTAAAAATCTGGCTAAACATAGTTGCTTGCAAAATCAAAATAAACCCAATAGAGCCATGCATTTATTCTCAGTTGCAAATATTCTGGTATATGCTTGAATAGGGTGCTTATATGCTAAATAATGTGAGATGAAATGACTGGGGTGTTATACCTCTAGAAAATAACCTTTAACTTGCTTGCAATATTATGTCTGCAAGGTAACTAGTATGCTTCATGTGTACAGGTGGTTTGTACACCTAGCTATCATTGATAGAATGAACCCAAATACACTTAGTGATATAACTAAGGATTTTGTGCCAAGAAGGCTGCTGGAATGCTTGTCCTATTTGAAGTAGACAAGTTGGCACATGGCTTGTTTAAGCCCTGAGATCTTTGTGCCATGATGTTAATTAGTTCATGGCAATGTGTCCCTTTGATTCCTTATAGCAGATAAGGCCAGGAATTTATAAGAAAAAGAAAAGGCAACCTTAGTAGTTCCAGATAAAAGTTGTTTTAATGCATATGTTTGCTCTTATGTATTGTATGTGATAATACCTGTCAAGTATGCAAAGTATATTTATGCTGTATTCTTAGCTTAATATCATGGATATGTTAGAAATGCTCATACCAGATCATAGATCTGACCCTTATTGCTCATGGCACATGGGGGTGTCTCATTTATAATGGGGCAGCCACTAATGCTTTTGCAGGTTGTGAAGGAGCTAAGTAAGCAAGATTAAAAAAGATATGGAATAGAGGATGCTAAGATAATTAGAAATAAAAGCTAGAATGTGTTAATTCATGCATGTATTCCCTGATTGATATGGCTATCTAAATGTATTAAGTAGGAAGAACTTGTAAGAGACATATGCTATGTTGTTTCTGGTTTGGTATGTATTAAGGATATTGATGTTAAACTGATTTGAAAACCTATTTGCTAAAGTTGTTTTGATTTAGGGGGGGAAAATCTGGATTTTATAAGCATAATCATTTTATGATGATTTCAGTTAATCCTGAGTTCTTTCAAAAAGAACATAGATATACATAAAAATTATATTGGGAAAACCCAGAAAAGAATTAAACTGCTATATTTTCAATTTATGATATAAGTCCAAATGCAAGAAAAAGTGTTTATACTCTGAAGATATATTTTATGGTTAGGAAGAATGATATATATCTGATCACAAGGTGTCTGATTCATACAAATAAATATACAGGTTTTTGAAAATGAGAGGTATCAATGTTTTGTGTATAATCTAGGTTGTAAAAATGCAAACAAAAGAATGTCCAGAGTAACCACATGGTTAGACCTCTGGTCAGGCCAAATGTTTCACTTCAAATCAATGAAGCAAGGGAACAATTGAGCTCAGTTTTCTGGAAAATGAACAAAGACACTGACATGTACATGTATATCTGTGTACATGTTGAAATTGGGCAAAAATATAAATGTAAATCCTTAAAACAGTTGTAAGAATGGGTTTTAAAAATAGTTATGTAAGAAGAATTGTTTTGTATGTTAGGTTATAAGCAAAAATTAAATATATATGTACAAATATAGGTAAGTATCAGATTTCTAACCATACAGAAGAAAAATAAAGAGAAAAACCAAAAATTGTGTTTGAACCGACCAGCATAGTACTCGAACTCGTGACCTTGAATGTATAAGTTAGGCGCGTTTCCATTACGCCTAGATGTTGCTTGTGTTCACTTATGATCCACTTTCTTTTAACCTGAGTTTGATACTATCCAGACTTTAAGAAAATCATCTATATTATAAGCTTGCTTTCCACCGATTATTGCTTGATCATTTCTTAATTATAATGACAGCCTAAGGTACATATTTCCAGTGGATACTATAGTCAAAAATCAGGATACAATAAGTTTTCTCTTAAAAAGGGAATTTATCACATTTCTGCAAATTTTAAAAGGATTTCTACTTATTATCATGCTCTGATTCAAGTAGAATATAACATAGATATCTTCATATATGTATGTTAAAAATGATTTAGAATTAAAACAATATTTTTATATTGTGAAAGATCCTGGATACATTTTTGTTTATTAGAGAAAGAAAATGACCCTGGGAAATAGATTTGTAATGGATGATATATCTATATATCATCTTTGTAAAAAAAAAAAAAATCACTAATGAAATTAGTGTGTAAATAGGAGGGTCTTTTCAAGTTGTGATATTTATCCATTAAGTAATAGTAAAGTAAAAGATTTTTTAGTTATCTTATTAATTCTATGAGTTTTCTCTCTTCTCCTTCGTTCTCTTTTAATAATTTATTTTCAAATCTTTTAATTATCAATATATATACACTTATCTTACCGAATCTTATCCAGCATTTGACATTCTTGTATGTACATTTAAAAGTTTGTACAATTATTTATAAATAAATTATCAATTACCTTCTAACATATTATATTCATGTCCATATATTTAGGTTAATCACATAATCCAAAACTCAAACTATTCAAATAAATTCAGTTACTAATATTTATTAATATTTCTAACAAATACTAAAAAACTGACATGTGGATATGTATACAACTATTGCACCAATCAAAATGGTTAAATTAATTTTTTATTTGGTTATGATATTTAAATCACGTAAAATAAATTTTTAATTTATAATTCATTTATCTTGTTATATTTATCATACATTGCATTGTAAAATTTTACTTTATACTTCAAATACCTTTATGTAAAATTACCACAATTATTTACAAAACCCACCTCACTTTTCTCCGAATGTTTTAAATTTCAGTCCATATATTTAACTTAATTATGCAGTCTTAAATTTAAACTAATCAAATAAATGCAATTAATTAATATTCATTAGTTTGTCTACTAAATTATGTAAATGTGAAATTATCGATATGTATGTCATACTTATATTAACAAAAATGGTAAAATTATTTTTCCACTAAAGTAAAGATATATAAGTCACATGAAATAAAGTGTGTGTATATATATAACAATAAGAACTCGATTTATAATTCATCTATCTCAATAAATTTATCATATAGTGCATTACAAAATCAAAATTTTTACTTCAAGTACCTTCATTTTAAAATTTCTATAATCATTTACAAACCCCTCTCCCCCAGCTCCCTTTGAATATTTTACATTAAACTCCACATGTTAGAATTAATCACGTAATCATAAAAACATGAAAATTTCAATATCCATACCATATTCATATTATCAAAAAGGGTATAAAATTTATTGTGATATGTAAATTCATCAATCATATAACATAATCATATGCATAAATAATAATTACGAATTTAATTTATAATTCATTTATATTAATATATATACCATGCACTGCATTGTAAAATTCTTTTTTTAACGTTAGGTGCCTACATTTTAAAATTTCTACAGTTATTTACATAACCCTTCTCAATATCACCTAATATTGTACATTTATGTCAATATATTTTAATTAATTATGTAATCTTCAATTCAAAATTATGTGAATAAATCCAATTAAAAAATATTATTTAATTCATCTAATAAATCCTAAAATATGATGATTTCAATATTATATCATATTCATATCAACAAAAGTGGTGAAATTGTTTCTTTTCATTCAAATATAAAGACATATTAACCACATAACTTAAATAATATACAAACACTGTTAAAAAAGTTAATGCATTATTCGTGTCTCTCAATAAATTTATCATACAATATTAAAAAAGTTAATGCATTATTTTAGCTTCAAATTCCTACATTTTAACATTTCTAAAATTATTTACACCCCCTCAATTCTTTCCTAATGTTTTATATTTAAATCCATGTATTCAGACTATTTACGAAATCTCAAATTTAAAGTATTTAAATAATCTTAGTAAATAATTGGTCTATTCTTCTAATAAATCCTAAAAATATGTAACGACCCGTAAATTTAACTCGTTTTAATAACGTTATTAATTGAAATTTTGCGAAATTTTAAACGATAAAATTTTGAAATATAAATTTGATATTTGGAATGTGTCTGGTTAAACTTAGCAACTGGTAAATTTTCGTCCGAAAATACGAAAGTTTATTTCGCGCGTAAATTTACTTCAATTTAATCAGTTAAAAAGCGATGAAAATAAAATGTTTCCGAAACCTAAATATTTTACATAGAAAAATTCTAAAACATCATCTGAGCAAGATGTCAGTTTGTCGTTTTTCCAAATTCGGACATCTTTGGCTCCGTCGATATTATTTTTCTACGTTTTTCTTGCATTTTTTGCAAGTAGAAAATTCGAATTTTATAATTCAATCGTACCACTGATATCCGTATACCGTTCTGATCATCTCGTCATACTGATCTCAACAGTGTATTCATTTGGGTATTTCGAAATCTGGTATGCAATGAGATCTGTGAGACGATTTATCGTACCAGTACACATTTTAACTTTGGAATTTGTATTTCTATGCTCTGTCATCCCTTCACCGTGTAATTCAATAGACATCATTGATTATTATTTACCCAACTTCCAACTCTTTCTATTCCCTGCTTTTATTACATATGTTGTTTCATCTCACCTTTAAATCCGTTCAAATCTGCTTTTGAGAAATTTTTTTTTCATATTTAACTGTTCGTATATTATTTGACTGAAGCTAGCCTGTCCCTTCCAATTTCCAATATTGTTTCATTTCGTTTTATCATCTGGAGCCAAACATCAACTCCTTCCCAAGGCCATTCCTTCCTCCCTTTACTGCAGCTCTTCCAGTCAACATGTCTTCTCCCTCCATGCTTCTTCCTATGGCCATCATCCCCTTCACATTCTACTCCCAACCACTGGCCGAACACCTTGCCTCATTTTCCAGCATCTCCACCAACTCGACCCAAACCTTCACTCCGCCCATCCTCCTACTGAATCCTGCCACGTCCCCCTGCACTGCAGACCAAACATCATCCCTCCATAAGCCACGTTCATCCATGGCCAGCCGAGCTTCATCGAGCAGCCGAGCCACCTTGTTTGCCAAAACAAATGCATAGGTAAGTGTATAAGTTATACATATATATCAAGCCGTGCATCTATCATCCCATTCTCTTCATCTTTGCATTATATTCAATATACTGGTTTTAGATCATATGTATGAGTATATACATATAGCTTATATAAAGTCTGTTATAAGGAATGTAATTTATGTAAGAAGTTTTCAAGTGTGAAGTTTACAAGTTATAGTATGATTCGTTATATATATATATATCTTAGTATATATATTCTGTTATATTAGTTTATATTTAGTAGAATTGCTTCCTTATGCACCATGCTGCTACATATATTCTGTTTGTATTTTATTTCCCGCAACTGTTATAAAGTAAGTTTGCAAACTTCTGTTTGTTTATATATTAATATGTTAGTTCATATACAGTCTAAAGGTTATGTTTGTTTATTTAAGAATAACTTTCTAAACAGTATGATATATATATATATATATATATATTTAAAGTGTAACATGTATGCGAATTGTATGTATGTTTATATATGTTATACATTTTGTTTTGAAAGAAGTATGTGTAAACCAGTTGGATATAAAAGTTATTGTTTAAATTTATATATATAAAAGTTTATACTGGCAACTATCAAATGTTAATTTGTATTTCAGATTTATATTACAAAGCTATTTGTTTATAGCCCTACAGTTTGTTTATAGCATTTTATAGGTTTCCATGGGTATATATTTTGTTACAGAATATTATATAGGTGATTTCGTAATAGTGTATATAGGGATCTGTTTTAAAAAGTTATTTATCGGTTTTAAAATACAAATAGATTTATATGAAATATGTTTTATAGTTTATCATATATTAGTTTATATTAGTTATAGTTGTTTATTTAGTCTGCATATGATACCAGTATATATATGGTAGTTATTTTATGTTTTGTTGACTTATGTTATTTAAGGAAAATTTTAAAGAGTTATATATGATATAATATATAGATTTTTAATTTCTCAATTATCGCTTAAGTCATATATATATGTATATTTTTTTATGAGTTTAAATTTTATATTAATTTTAGAGATATATGGATACAATATTTATTTTATTCAGTATATGTTTTAAATTTTAAAATTACATTTGATATATATATATATGTCATTCTAAGTATGTAATTTAAATTAATATTGGTTTTAAGAAGAATAATGATTATAATAACGGTTTTTTTATATATATATATATTCTATTTGCATCGAGCTAATTTAGTTCTTTTCATCAAATTCTGTTATCAGCTCTGTTTGTCGAATTCGTGCCGATTTTTGCTTTGCTTGGATTCGTAACTAAATTTCAGTGTCCGTATCAGGGTGTGTATCTGTATCATCTCCTGTTCTCTCTAGCCTCGAAAGGTGAGTAATCACTCACGATTTACATTCTTTTATTTATTAAATTTGATTTCAATTGAAACGACAATTGAAATATGTTGCTGTTAGTTAATTACACTGTTATATATGCTATTGCCTATATCAGTTCACCTGTGACATCTGACACAACTATCTGTTAATTATTTATGCGATGATAATACAGTTTGGCTGGTAATTGATTGTTGATGTTTATATTGGACGTTAAATTGTTAGTGTTAAATGATAAATAGTATGCCAAATTGAAATGGATATAGGATAGTTAACGATTTTAAAACTGATTTATATGTTAAATTTGATTAGTTGAATATGACCCCTTTTAATTGTTAAATTAATTGACATGTAGAATAGTGATAATTACACTTTGAACCATTGAACGTATATTTGATTATTTGTTGTAGTGTTAAAATTGAAATCGAATGACAAGTGAAAACCGTATAAATAATTAGTGGAATAATCTTTAATCTACATGAAATGATAGTGTAGATTCTAGAAATAATTATATTAATTCGCACAAATAACAATGTGAATTAATACGGTTATTTCGGGATTATTTGAATTGATTATTGGATTGTTGTTATTGACTGTTGCTATTGCTTGTTTATTTACTTTGACACCATCCCAGTTATCACACTGCAAGTTCCCTTTACTATGCTTTAATTTTGAATTGAATTGGAATCGGGTTGAAATGATAAATACCCAAATTAAACTTTGACCTAGGATAGAGAATTAAATAAAACCCGACTGGTCAATAATTTGATTTAAAAATAAAATGAAGATTTTATTTGAATAAATAATATGGTTTTGAAATGAAGTTGAAATTTGAATTTTAATGAAAAGAAAATGTTAATATTTAATAATTTGAAACAAAATATTTACAATGTAATTGATGAAAGAACGATGTTTAATTTGAGAAATGATTGAATTTAGTTTGAAATGATTTAATAATTAAGTTTGAAAGTATAATTAAGTTTGAAATTATTAAACTTTGAAATTATTTAATAATTAAGTTTTGAATTATTTAATAATTAAATAAGATTGAATTATTTAATGATTAAATTGAATTGGATTCTTTAATAAGAGAAATTGAACTTTTGAATAAGTGAATTTTACTTCGTAAATAATTGAAATTGAGTTTCTTTATTAATTAAGTTTTGGAAAATTATTTAAGTAAGTAAATAAGTGAAATTGAATTTCTTTAACAAGAAATAAAATGTGATTTTTGAAATTAATGTAAGACTTAAAATTTAAAGAATTTGATTTGATGAATTTAATTTAATTCAAATTGTAAGTTTTGAAATAAGAAAGTTGAATTTAAATAATGGATTTAATGAATTGGAAATTTAATAGAAATTGTTTTGAATGGAAAATTTACTTAATGAATATTGAATGAAATCGATATTAAATTAAACTAATTTAAATGTTTTCGAAATGAAACTTATATACGAACTTGAATCAATATTTGAATGGTTTTAAATAAAGATTGAAATTGAATTATAAGATTTTGAAATGATAATTTGGAAGTTCTGAAACGTAAATTATTGGAAATTGGTTTTGAAAGACAAATGAAATGTTGATTTACGAATTGAAATTGAAATTGAATTTGATTTGGTTTTTGAAATATATAAACGACCAATCGGTGTAATAATTACGGAAGTTATTAAAGAGATCGGAATCGGTTTTGGACATACTCTCTGTCTAAACCGAAAACCACTTTAATAACTATACGCGGAGTGATGATCCAGAATGAAGTGGTTGGAATGATGTACGTGATGACTGAAGAAAGAGAATGATAATGGATAGCCTTGACACTTGTGTCAAATTGGAAATGACTAAAACAGGAGCCGTGCCGGGCCAAATGGAGGTCAGCTACCTCAAGCGAACACACTTCTTCGAACTACTCATTACTTGTTGTCGATTGGTGCACCCTTGATTTTGGGAGTGTTGTTTCGCGGTGTTGCGGTCGCTGCGGCGATGCGTTCTCACCAGTCCGGATCAGGCAAACGGTAGTTTCACTACCTTGGGTATTGCCTCATGTGCCTTGTCATACTTGTATTCCCTATTCGCGACCACTACGAATCTGTTTTGTACCTTTAGTATATGGATTGCCCTCTGGTGACTTCCGGTTTTGGGGAAACTACGGTCTTGTATATGCTTTTGGGAATAAAAATGTGTTAAGGGTGGAATGGGCCATGACTTAACACTATTTTGATACCTTATATTACTGATAGACATTATCTACTTAGCGTACATTACTACCTAGTAGATAGTTTAACGGATCCTTAAAGGATGGTCATTCCAAACATCCTTTAAGTTACCTGTATTTCAATTGCTATTTCACTTGAGTTGGATTTATTAATATAAGAATGTTAATCCTGACTCGAGTGTCTTGTGTTTTTGCTTTACGCTCGGGTCAGACTGAGTGTACCAGTATTCGAGACTCACCTTTGAAGTTGGAGCTTTGCTTGAAGATCCAGCCATCTATTCTGCTTCCAGTATTCGATGATTCCAGTGATGTATTCTGATTTGTATCTGATGTATCGTTTTACTCTTCCGTTGTATCTGGTTTAACTCTGATGTAACTTATACATTTATATAGTAGCTTCATGAACTACCATCTCTTTTATTTCCGCTGCATTTATTACTCTGTGTCTATGATCTGTGATTATTTTATTTACTGTATATGTTCAGTTTTGCCAAATTTAAATTAACAACGCGGTATTTTGAGCAATTCAATTCCGGCATGAGTGTCTACCTATACACTTATAATGGATGCGAATGGTCCAAAATATCGGGTCGTTACAGTTGGTATCAGAGCTTTGGTAGCTCTAGGCAAAACTTAACATATATGGTAAATGTATTTATAGAATCACTCTCATTCGAGTTTCAATCTCTTCCTTTTGACTCGATTCCTTTGAATTTTGGAACGTTCCCTACGGTTTCAAATTTCATTCGTGTCCTTCACTATTCGTCTTCTTTCGATTCTGGAGCACCCCATAACTCCATTTTGAATGATATCTATAATAGATCGGCGGTCTCGCCAATCTTCGAATGATTCGTAAAGGAGCAAAACTCCTTTATAATAGGCATCGATTTACCGGAAATTTCTGTATCCTCGGTTTACGATGCTATATATTCCCTGCTATACCTGAATTCCATCTCTTGAGATCGAGTGTTGATTTACCTCGGAATTCAGCATCGATCTTATTCTTGAAGTTACGGACGACCCGGTTAAGGTTGCCCGTGAATTAAATAAACTCATCCATCTCCCGATTTTGGTAATTGAATTATCTTATCTTCTGTTTCAAACTCATTTTCGAATCAAAAATTCTCTTTGATTTGATTTCCATCAAATTTGAATCACTATACCTATTTGAAATCCATCCTTGTATCGTCGAGCGAGGAAGTGTAATTATAAATTAATATAAAAATGTTTTAATATACATTGTGTTGTTTGAGTTGTTGATGTTGATTTGGGTTTCCGATCGATTCGTCTAATCAACGCTATCGATAGGATTTCCAAAACACTTGAACAGAGCAAACTGACACAATTGTATTTTCGAATTTGGTGAATAAAATAGTTTTGTATGATTATATTACATATAAGTATAAATTTCTCTGAAATTAAATTGTTAATGAATTTGTTATCAGAAATGATAATATTTGATTTCATTTATTGTTTTGTGAACCTTGACTATTGCATAATATAAATAACTGAATTTATAAACTTGGTTATAAATTGATTGGAATTTGAAATGAATTTAATTTCGAAATTTGAGAATTTATTAGTTTCCGGTGATTTCGAACTTTGGTTTTTAAAATTTTAAAGTATATATTATTGAAAGTATTTTCAAATAGAAATCGTTTCAAAGGATTTTTAAAATGTTGAAATCAGTGCTCTTCTCTTTGTCGCTAGAAAATAATTTCGGTGATGGCGGCCGCATCATCGACATTCATTTTCGAGTTTCGAAGTGGAGAAACCATTTTGTAGCTTTGCTACGGTTTTGTTTTGGAAAATATTTTGATTTGAATTTCTTCAGTATAATTTGATTATTATATATATGGGTATCTTATTTTAAAATTTAATTTGATTGATATAAATATATTATATATATCTCTAAATTGTTTAAAGTTAATCGGAAATCTAATTCTTAAATTTGGTTAAAGGATGATTTTAATTATAAATAAAACCAAAATTTGGAATAAATATTTAAACTTGAATAATTGAATTGGGAAAATTTTATTTGTATATTGTTCAACTGCATTCTAATACAACTTACCTAAATCATTCAGAAGTTGAATATGTAATTGGATAATATATAATATAAATTGAATTTATAAATAAAATTTGAGTGGTTATAATAAATGTTATACACTTAAATTTTAAATATAAAATGTTAATAGAGATAAATAAAATAATAAGATAATTGAAAAATAAATTTTGTTTTGAAGGTTAATTAATAAATTGAAATCAGATCAACTTATGGAAATACCTTGAATCTAAAATCAATTAATGAATATAAATTAATTTAAATTGAAATTTATATGGTTTAAATTAATTTATATGGTTTAAATATATGTAATAAGATATATTAAGTGAAATAAACTTAATAAGAATTTGGAATAAAGAAGAATTTAAATTGCTGAAAAATATGATTATAATAAAAGACTATTCAAATTTATGGTTTTAGAAATTGTAAATTGAAGATAATTGGATAATAAGATAATGAATTTAGAAATAGTTGAGATTGATTTTAGTGAAATCAAATGGATTAAATCAATTATTGAATATCAATTAATTTAAATTTGAATTTATATGGTTTAAATTAATTGTTATTTTGTATTTCAAATCTGTTTTCTTTCTGGTTGTTTCTATTCTCCTACCTCGTTCCTTTTCGAGGACGAAAAGTTTTGAGTGGGGGAGAGTGTAACGACCCGTAAATTTAACTCGTTTTAATAACGTTATTAATTGAAATTTTGCGAAATTTTAAACGATAAAATTTTGAAATATAAATTTGATATTTGGAATGCGTCTGGTTAAACTTAGCAACTGGTAAATTTTCATTCGAAAATACGAAAGTTTATTTCGCGCGTAAATTTACTTCAATTTAATCAGTTAAAAAGCGATGAAAATAAAATGTTTCCGAAACCTAAATATTTTACATAGAAAAATTCTAAACCATCTTCTGAGCAAGATGTCAGTTTGTCGTTTTTCCAAATTCGGACATCTTTGGCTCCGTCGATCTTATTTTTCTACGTTTTTCTTGCATTTTTCGCAAGTAGAAAATTCGAATTTTATAATTCAATCGTACCACTGATATCCGTATACCGTTCTGATCATCTCGTCATACTGATCTCAACAGTGTATTCATTTGGGTATTTCGAAATCCGGTATGCAATGAGATCCGTGAGACGATTTATCGTACCAGTACACGTTTTAACTTTGGACTTTTGTATTTCTATGCTCTGTCATCCCTTCACCGTGTAATTCAATAGACATCATTGATTATTATTTACCCAACTTCCAACTCTTTCTATTCCCTGCTTTTATTACATATGTTGTTTCATCTCACCTTTAAATCCGTTCAAATCTGCTTTTGAGAATTTTTTTTCTTCATATTTAACCGTTCGTATATTATTTGACTGAAGCTAGCCTGTCCCTTCCAATTTCCAATATTGTTTCATTTCGTTTTATCATCTGGAGCCAAACATCAACTCCTTCCCAAGGCCGTTCCTTCCTCCCTTTACTGCAGCTCTTCCAGTCAACATGTCTTCTCCATCCATGCTTCTTCCTATGGCCATCATCCCCTTCACATTCTACTCCCAACCACTGGCCGAACACCTTGCCTCATTTTCCAGCATCTCCACCAACTCGACCCAAACCTTCACTCCGCCCATCCTCCTACTGAATCCTGCCACGTCCCCCTGCACTACAGACCAAACATCATCCCTCCATAAGCCACGTTCATCCATGGCCAGCCGAGCTTCATCGAGCAGCCGAGCCACCTTGTTTGCCAAAACAAATGCATAGGTAAGTGTATAAGTTATACATATATATCAAGCCGTGCATCTATCGTCCCATTCTCTTCATCTTTGCATTATATTCAATATACTGGTTTTAGATCATATGTATGAGTATATACATATAGCTTATATAAAGTCTGTTATAAGGAATGTAATTTATGTAAGAGGTTTTCAAGTGTGAAGTTTACAAGTTATAGTATGATTCGTTATATATATATATCTTAGTATATATATTCTGTTATATTAGTTTATATTTAGTAGAATTGCTTCCTTATGCACCTTGCTGCTACATATATTTTGTTTGTATTTTATTTCCCGCAACTTTTATAAAGTAAGTTTGCAAACTTCTGTTTGTTTATATATTAATATGTTAGTTCATATACAGTCTAAAGGTTATGTTTGTTTATTTAAGAATAACTTTCTAAACAGTATGATATATATATATATATATATATATATATATTTAAAGTGTAACATGTATGCGAATTGTATGTATGTTTATATATGTTATACATTTTGTTTTGAAAGAAGTATGTGTAAACCAGTTGGTTATAAAAGTTATTGTTTAAATTTATATATATAAAAGTTTATACTGGCAACTATCAAATGTTAATTTGTATTTCAGATTTATATTACAAAGCTTTTTGTTTATAGCCCTACAGTTTGTTTATAGCATTTTATAGGTTTCCATGGGTATATATTTTGTTACAGAATATTATATAGGTGATTTCGTAATAGTGTATATAGGGATCTGTTTTAAAAAGTTATTTATTGGTTTTAAAATACAAATAGATTTATATGAAATATGTTTTATAGTTTATCATATATTAGTTTATATTAGTTATAGTTGTTTATTTAGTCTGCATATGATACCAGTATATATATGGTAGTTATTTTATGTTATGTTGACTTATGTTATTTAAGGAAAATTTTAAAGAGTTATATATGATATAATATATAGATTTTTAATTTCTCAATTATCGCTTAAGTCATATATATATGTATATTTTTTTATGAGTTTAAATTTTATATTAATTTTAGAGATATATGGATACAATATTTATTTTATTCAGTATATGTTTTAAATTTTAAAATTACATTTGATATATATATATATATATGTCATTCTAAGTATGTAATTTAAATTAATATTGGTTTTAAGAAGAATAATGATTATAATAACGGTTTTTTTTATATATATATATTCTATTTGCATCGAGCTAATTTAGTTCTTTTCATCAATTTCTGTTATCAGCTCTGTTTGTCGAATTCATGCCGATTTTTGCTTTGCTTGGATTCGTAACTAAATTTCAGTGTCCGTATCAGGGTGTGTATCTGTATCATCTCCTGTTCTCTCTAGCCTTGAAAGGTGAGTAATCACTCACGATTTACATTCTTTTATTTATTAATTTTGATTTCAATTGAAACGACAATTGAAATATGCTGCTGTTAGTTAATTACACTGTTATATATGCTATTGCCTGTATCAGTTCACCTGTGACATCTGACACCATTATCTGTTAATTATTTATACGATGATAATACAGTTTGGCTGGTAATTGATTGATTGTTGATGTTTATATTGGACGTTAAATTATTAGTGTTAAATGATAAATAGTATGCCAAATTGAAATGGATATAGGATAGTTAACGATTTTGAACTGATTTATATGTTAAATTTGATTAGTTGAATATGACCCCTTTTAATTGTTAAATTAATTGACATGTAGAATAGTGATAATTACACTTTGAACCATTGAACGTATATTTGATTATTTGTTGTAGTGTTAAAATTGAAATCGAATGACAAGTGAAAACCGTATAAATAATTAGTGGAATAATCTTTAATCTACATGAAATGATAGTGTAGATTCTAGAAATAATTATATTAATTCGCACAAATAACAATGTGAATTAATACGGTTATTTCGGGATTATTTGAATTGATTATTGGATTGTTGTTATTGACTGTTGCTATTGCTTGTTTATTTACTTTGACACCATCCCAGTTATCACACTGCAAGTTCCCTTTACTATGCTTTAATTTTGAATTGAATTGGAATCGGGTTGAAATGATAAATACCCAAATTAAACTTTGACCTAGGATAGAGAATTAAATAAAACCCGATTGGTCAATAATTTGATTTAAAAATAAAATGAAGATTTCATCTGAATAAATAATATGGTTTTGAAATGAAGTTGAAATTTGAATTTTAATGAAAGGAAAATGTTAATATTTAATAATCTGAAATAAAATATTTACAATGTAATTGATGAAAGAACGATGTTTAATTTGAGAAATGATTGAATTTAGTTTGAAATGATTTAATAATTAAGTTTGAAAGTATAATTAAGTTTGAAATTATTAAACTTTGAAATTATTTAATAATTAAGTTTTGAATTATTTAATAATTAAATAAGATTGAATTATTTAATGATTAAATTGAATTGGATTCTTTAATAAGAGAAATTGAACTTTTGAATAAGTGAATTTTACTTCGTAAATAATTGAAATTGAGTTTCTTTATTAATTAAGTTTTGGAAAATTATTTAAGTAAGTAAATAAGTGAAATTGAATTTCTTTAACAAGAAATAAAATGTGATTTTTGAAATTAATGTAAGACTTAAAATTTAAAGAATTTGATTTGATGAATTTAATTTAATTCAAATTGTAAGTTTTGAAATAAGAAAGTTGAATTTAAATAATGGATTTAATGAATTGGAAATTTAATAGAAATTGTTTTGAATGGAAAATTTACTTAATGAATATTGAATGAAATCGATATTAAATTAAACTAATTTAAATGTTTTCGAAATGAAACTTATATACGAACTTGAATCAATATTTGAATGGTTTTAAATAAAGATTGAAATTGAATTATAAGATTTTGAAATGATAATTTGGAAGTTCTGAAACGTAAATTATTGGAAATTGGTTTTGAAAGACAAATGAAATGTTGATTTACGAATTGAAATTGAAATTGAATTTGATTTGGTTTTTGAAATATATAAACGACCAATCGGTGTAATAATTACGGAAGTTATTAAAGAGACCGGAATCGGTTTTGGACATACTCTCTGTCTAAACCGAAAACCACTTTAATAACTATACGCGGAGTGATGATCCAGAATGAAGTGGTTGGAATGATATACGTGATGACTGAAGAAAGAGAACGATAATGGATAGCCTTGACACTTGTGTCAAATTGGAAATGACTAAAACAGGAGCCGTGCCGGGCCAAATGGAGGTCAGCTACCTCAAGCGAACACACTTCTTCGAACTACTCATTACTTGTTGTCGATTGGTGCACCCTTGATTTTGGGTGTGTTGTTTCGCGGTGTTGCGGTCGCTGCGGCGATGCGTTCTCACCAGTCCGGATCAGGCAAACGGTAGTTTCACTACCTTGGGTATTGCCTCATGTGCCTTGTCATACTTGTATTCCCTATTCGCGACCACTACGAATCTGTTTTGTACCTTTAGTATATGGATTGCCCTCTGGTGACTTCCGGTTTTGGGGAAACTACGGTCTTGTATATGCTTTTGGGAATAAAAATGTGTTAAGGGTGGAATGGGCCATGACTTAACACTATTTTGATACCTTATATTACTGATAGACATTATCTACTTAGCGTACATTACTACCTAGTAGATAGTTTAACGGATCCTTAAAGGATGGTCATTCCAAACATCCTTTAAGTTACCTGTATTTCAATTGCTATTTCACTTGAGTTGGATTTATTGATATAAGAATGTTAATCCTGACT
Organism: Allium fistulosum; assembly: GCA_030737815.1. Taxonomy (NCBI): domain Eukaryota; kingdom Viridiplantae; phylum Streptophyta; class Magnoliopsida; order Asparagales; family Amaryllidaceae; genus Allium; species Allium fistulosum. The sequence continues at coordinate 365,333,511 of CM060902.1, read as the reverse complement.
TGAGTGTCTTGTGTTTTTGCTTTACGCTCGGGTCAGACTGAGTGTACCAGTATTCGAGACTCACCTTTGAAGTTGGAGCTTTGCTTGAAGATCCAGCCATCTATTCTGCTTCCAGTATTCGATGATTCCAGTGATGTATTCTGATTTGTATCTGATGTATCGTATTACTCTTCCGTTGTATCTGGTTTAACTCTGATGTAACTTATACATTTATATAGTAGCTTCATGAACTACCATCTCTTTTATTTCCGCTGCTTTTATTACTCTGTGTCTGTGATCTGTGATTATTTTATTTACTGTATATGTTCAGTTTTGCTAAATTTAAATTAACAACGCGGTATTTTGAGCAATTCAATTCCGGCATGAGTGTCTACCTATACACTTATAATGGATGCGAATGGTCCAAAATATCGGGTCGTTACAAAATATATGTCAACTATATATACGAGTGTTACGGCACACGCTTCACGTGAATTGTTTTTCTACAAATTGCATATGTTTAACACATTCAAAAGAAAATGATTTGCATAAATATTTAGCTATATTTTTGCATTGTTGTGTAATTATTTTTAATTTTTATTTTTAAGTTACAACGTTTACATTTTTTTTGATAATCTGAATTTTTATTTCTATTATTAATTAATAAAGAATAATTTGTAAAAGATGCTTATTTTTTAGATCCTATTTTTAACTGATATTAAAATTTGGTAATATCTGTAGAGTCCCGTTTTAAATTGGGATAAGAAATTTGTTTATTAGATCCCATTTTTAAGTGATATTAAAATTTGGTAATATTTATAGAAGGATTTTCGGTAGTTCATGCTGACACTAAAAATATGTGACACCAAAGATAGTATAACAATTATTAAGGATAAAGATGTGTGTGTGTGTGTGTGTGTATGTATGTGTGCGTGTGTATTTGTACTAACAAAAACAATAAAATTAATTTTTCCATTCAATCATAGAGATATATGGATCACATACATTAAATTATATAGATAAACAATAATGATAAGTAAATTTGTAAATTAATTATAACCATTTATCTCAAAATTTTATTAAACACTTCAGTTATACACTTCATTGCAAAATTCATTCTTTAATTGCAATAATTCCACATTATGATTTTTAATATATTTTATAAAAAATTTCTTAATTCTACTATTTACCTTTAAGACTATATATTTATACTAATTACGTAATTTAAAATTTGACATATTTGAAAAAATTTAGTTAAATAATTATGTTAATTAACCTAATAAATCATTAAAATATGTCAATTTTAACATGTAAACCATAATCATATTAACAAAAATTATAAAATTATTATTTTTACTCAAATATTAAGATATATAAGCTACATAACATAAATTATACATAAACAATAATAAATTTTTTAATTTATAGTTAATTTATTTCTAATAATTTTTTTAATTTATAGTTAATTTATTTCTATGAATTTATTATTAACCGCATAACGAAGTTCTGATTTTAACACTAAAAATATAAATACTATATTTTGACAATCTTACCGGGTGGAACGCATGGATTATACACTAGTTGAATAATAGTAAAGCAAAAAAAAAATTTCTCCTCTCTTAATAATTTTAGGGATTCCTCCTCTTCCCTTGATTCTCTTCAAATATTTTACAATCAAATCCCTATAATTTATCATTATTATAGTTATTACAAATTTTTACTAATTATTTCCATTACCATATATAATTAAATATCCACATTTAATAATTTATGCAGTTATTTGCATATTTTTACCAAGTTTTATCTATTATATTACATTAAAGTCCATATATTTACATTAATTGAGTAACCTAACATTTAAATTTTAAATAAATTTAATTAACTAATGTTTATTATTTGGTCTAACAAATCCAAAAAGAACGACAACCCAATATATTATTTACCACATTATATTGACAAAAATTGTAAAACTAATATTTCATTAAAGTCCATATAAATTAAAATTTACATGATTATACACAAAATTATTTTTAACTTTCCTATATTATATTCAAGTTTACATTATTTATTTCCTTTTAAATAAGTACTTTATCAAAAGAAAAACATAAATTTTCTTTCTAATGTTGGTAACAAACAATTATATACATGGTTTTTTTATTTTAAACAGGGGTGCTTAGGTATGGTAGCAGACCTAGGTTTGAGTCTTGACTTGGACACACTTCTAGCACAAAATAGTATTTGAGGGTTATAGGTGTCGTGAATTAATCAAACAGGCATAACTTAACTCCCCTTAGGATTTTACGAGTCCGTCGGGTTCTCTTGAGTGTAAATAAAACTAGGTAAATTATTACAAACATATACAATATTTTTCTTTTTAAAGTATATCAAGTGATTCTTTATCATTAATAAATTTTATTTTTTATTAAGAATAACATTAAATAATGATTACTAATGAATATTGTAGTTAATAATTTTAAAAAATAATGAATACCAGTTAATATGTTTTGATTATGTATATTTTACATCAATTGATGGATAAATATATATGTTATTTGATTAGAAATGTTTTACTTTTATATTTTATTATCTTTATAAGGCATATGTTAATTAGTTTTTGGAAGCTTTATCAATTAAAATGATTGAGGTACGAAATATGATTTAAAAACCATGTTTTAATTTAACATAATTTAAATAACATATGATTTGTGATGTTATTTTTTGTCAATTATTTTTAGTTGTTAGATAAACACTTTATTTATCACATTGATATTATAATATACTTATTCTAATGTTTATATTAACTACAAGAGCTTTAAAAGAATAAAAATATATTGATTATTTATTACTATTACACTTTTATTTTTGTGGATTCTCTTGGATAGTATTTGAAATTCAAGCTATATATCATTTATCTTTCCAAAAATTATAATTGAAGCTAGATGTTAAACTCAAAATCTACATAATATTTATTTGTTGAAATTTATAAAAACATTAATTTCAAAATTAAACATGAATGCTAACTTTTATTTATTTTCTAAACAAATATTAAATGCTAAAAAATAATAAATCACTATCTAACTCAATATTATTATCAACTATAAAAATACAATTTAATTATTTATATGAATATAAAAATATAAGTCATATATCAAAAATTACGTACCTAAAAATAATAAGTTTAGTACATAAATAAATTATTTTAACAAATTCACCATATATGGCATAATAAATTATATTTAAAAATATTTATAAAATTATCTTTCTAAAACATATTGTGTGTAAAGCACGGGTTACACACTAATTTTTGTGAATATTAACCAATTTATTCTTGTTAATTGTATTATTATTTCCAAGGCTGGCAAAACAACAATTTTCGTAAAATAACGCATTAGTTTATAATAAGATGAGGTCCTCTATTCTTTTTTTCATGAGTCATCTTTTTGACTTATTGTCTCAACCGCTAATTCATTAATTAAATGAAAATTTAATCATTTATAGAAATTATTGGATGGTTGTGATTAAGCGAACATAAGGGTGCGTTAATATTTGGGAACATGTGATTATTGTCTCTTTAGAGCATTCCAACCAATACAGGTTTGAATATATTCAGCCCAGAATATTTAAGGGTTGGCCCAATAGCCAGACGTCTATTTAATAAGCGTCTAGTAATTAGATATTTACTTCATAGGCGTCTAAACTCAGGCTTCTATTAAATATGCATCTGATGTTTGGCGCCTATAAATCATGCGCTCAAGCCATCGTTTCTCATAATTCCTTTTTCACTTTTCCCTTTTAAATCCAAAAAAATATTGAAATGTTGCCTAAGACAGACAAAGGAGTAAGTCGGTCTGCTTTACATTGTCCTTAGTCCGAAGACAATGATTTTAGAATTACGGTCTTGCGGGAGCTACCGAAGGATACACACATCGTATGTGGACCGCTCTGGATACAATCGAGATATAATTATAAATATAAAGTAACTGTTAGTATATCAATGTTACGTTAATTGAATATTATTTATTTAGTAGTATTTATTATTTTTAGTTATATAGCCTAATATCATTATTATTTATTATATAAATCAAATATATCAATGCTCGATTAATCGTATATCAACCATGAACTATTGTTTATTATATGACCCAGTATATACTTGGTATATTAGTCAATGTTATATTAATCGTATATTAATCATGAACTATTGTTTATTATATAGACCCAATATGTCAGTTTTAGGGCAGTTGGTCCAAGTGTTTTGGATAATATCACGATATACTCCCTTATGCTCTGGTAGATAGACCGTAGGCCAATCCATTTGTCTTTTCCTACAGATTCGGTCTCTCCAGTCTTTTGATCATTCTCTCATTTCCATCCTAGTTGAGAAGTGATGGCCTACCACACAGTTTCCACTTTCTAGATTTTGAGCTTGGTATTACCCTCGTCGATTTTTATATGCCAACTGGCATTGTGATAGAAGGCCTGTATATGATGTCTTTTCCTTTTGATGATGCATACGAGACTCTAGAATTCAAGGCGACTTCAGCTTTGGTCTATAATCTTCGTAAGATTTCAGGATGAGAATATCCACCTCATTTTCTCCCTCAAATGGCATTTCTCTATCCAATGAGTTTATAGAGTTAGAGGTATGCCCTAGGGGCAATTATGTAATTTATTACATATATTTAACTCGTTGACCAATCTTGTTTGAAATAAAGGTATTTTCTTTCTATTGTATACTTGATATATTATGGTTATATTAATTAATAAATTTAATTAAAAATATATTTAATAGAAAATCCATAAATGATGTGTTTGTGATAGTAATTACAATTAGTTGTAATCATGAGTATTGGATCACATTGTTACAAAACACATCATTTTAAATGTTCCCAGTCAAGATGCATCGACACTGGATATCGATGTATCCGTTGAGACTAGAGTACATAATGCTCTCCAAATATTGGGTAGTGTATTACTCATGACTGCTGGGGGCCCCTAGAGGTTATGTACTGATAGTTATTGGATAGCTATAGAACAACTCACTCGGTAGTTTTTTGTTAGTTAATATGACTAAGGTCAAACAGAAAATATCGATGTGACTAATTTACACAATTCTTTCGACTTGAGAATACTGTCAACCTTCAATATGAAAAACTCTACTTTTACTATAGTCAAATCATGGAACGACATCCATCAAGTGATTATAGTTGGACCAAGTGGAAATATTGGAAGGAAGACACTATTCAAGAGAGGATTCGTCACTTCAGTTATATGAGGTTAGTATCATGGTCAACACAAGTCAAGCCAAAGTCAAAATCTCTGGCCAGAGTAGTACGGTTAATAATAATTGTTATTATTGAACCAAGGATTTTGTGTTTGGGCTATAGAGTTGAATATGAACAATATTGGAATTTTGACCATTACCAAATTCCATAAATCCAAAGTGATACAATTTTGACGAAGAGAATTGGTGTATATAAATGTCTCTAACGGGTAATGCTTATTAAATTAAATAAGATTTTACTAAAAATGAATAAGCGATAAATTTTTCCATAATGTCACACCACTTGCTAAGTGACATGTGAACGTTAACATTCGAATAGTTCAGTGTTAATTGCTGACTAAATTTTCATCCAAGAGTTACACAATTGAAAAGATGAATTCCCTTACGACCAAATGATTTAATTAGTTTATAATTGTTATAAATAAATTAAATAAATTAATATTTATGAAATATTAATTATAAAAATTTGAATATGGTTTGAGAAATAAAAATTGTTATATATTTATAATAGTTATAAATGCACCAATCGATATATGATATCGATAAGCGATTAAATTAGATTTAATTGCATAGCATTTTGGCTTGGGTTTAAATGAGTTTAAAGCCCATCATTAGGGCTGCAAATTTTGGTTTTGACAAGTTATTGGAGGCGGCTAAAACTTAGGATTACCTAGAGATGGATGGCTAAGATTAAGAGAGAATAGGTAATGAGATTGTCCTAATATCTCTCTTGTACAAGACTATATATATGGATCTCTAAACCCTTAATCAAAAACAACTTTTGGTTGCCATAATTATCAAGTTTGCTGGCCGAAATTAATCCCTATATCAGTTCTAAGAATCTCAAATCAATTCAAGTTAAGTAAAAGCACTATTTGATAGAAAATGTCGACGATTCCAGACTTGCAATCTGACGGATCGAGAATAACTAGAGAAGGGAATTCATTGATTCAAGTGGACTCAAAAGCATCATCAATCGGTATTTTATTTAGTCAGATCATATTTTATGATTTAATATTGATTAATCCCAAATCTGTTTATATATTAATGCTGTATATCTAGTTAGGTGAGATTTTCATAGGTATATGTAGTTGTCACAAATTAGTTTGGTTATGTGCATGGTTATATTATTATGTGTTACAATTTATGTATAAACAAATCTAATTTGCTGAAAAAATTAGATTTTGTCATTATTAATTATTTTATGTATATTTATATATAGACTAATGTATATTTTAAACATATAATTACATATATGTATATTTATAATGTATAAACACTTAGAATTTTTCCTTACACCTATTTATACATAATATGAATTATAAAATTCGAAAATAATTTTTTTTATATATAAATAATTTTAAATTATCTTTTATTGATTATTTGAATTGTTTATTACATATTGCATTGAAAATTCAATTTTCTATTTTCTAAAATTACGACATCTATGAAGTAACACAAGTAAAAATTTTAAGAATTTTTTGTTAATATTTAATTTTTTTAATAATTAAATTACTTCGGTTGAACATTTCTTTTATTTATTAAAAATAATATTTTATTTCAAAAAATCATGGAAAAATTTTTGTACCTGTATTTTATGATCCTAAATTTTCGTAAATTTTAAAATTTGATTTTTTTATATTTATTACTAATATTTTTAATTATAATGATCAAAACTATTTATTATATATATATATATGTATATATATATATAAAATAATGATAAAATTATAAAATTATCATTTTATGTTTTCTATGCTAATTTCGATCTCGAAATGATTTTAATATATATATATATATATATACTTATATTTTAAGTATTCGAATGTAATTAATTATTCATATATATACATTTTATTTAACCTTATATATATATATAATTTTAATTATTATATAAATATGTATGTATAATTTTATATTTTTAATTATGTATATATATATTTATAAAAATGTTTTAAATTATATGTATATTTAATTTTGAGACTTTTAGTTATAAAATATATTTTGAATATATGTATACGTATTTATATAAATATACTTTGCATTATAGATTTATGCACATATTTAGACAACATACAATACATACGAAATGAGCTAATGTGTCTATTGCGATGTAAATTCCAACTTCTATATGCGGGCATGTTATGCCCTTCACGGATTATTATGCTACACATGCACACACATATGTATATGTATATGATACATGTATATATATATATATAAATTAAATCATTCAAATTAACTTTACATTACAAAATACTTAAATTTAAATAAAATACATGATTTTATTTAAAACAAATTTAGAATTGTTCTAAATGAATTAGACTTCATAGGCCCAATAAAGATCCAATATGATAAAAATTTTTTGAAATACACCCACCACTACCGCTACGGGCTGGCCCAGTTCCAACATGAGTATCTCGGACTTGAGTAGTATGATGGTTTTGATACTTTTTTCTTTCCCTTATCCTTTTTTTGAATGTCCCTTAAGGTCTTTGCATTATCATAATTTCACTTCGTTGTTGTCTATAACTATTCCCAAATTGTTAATAGTGTGATTTTCTAACTCTATTTTCCTTTGCAAAAAGCTTTTAGAACCCCTCATTCACCATTCGTTTCTGATAACAAAAAATATATAAGAGTTTACACTAACAAACAAACGAAAAAAAATACCAAATGATATTCTCCTCACATTCCACCAAGGTTCACTTTCTTCATTTTATAAATACGCGATTAATAAAATTAAGTTTGTCTATTAATTTTTTCGATTCAGTCTTGAATCGTTGACAATGACGTGTGTTGTCCGAATGCTTTATGTTGTAGGTATTCATTATTTTCTTTCAGAACTTATCGCGACTTTGGTCATTATCCCTTGTCCAATAATTGGTATAATGATAGTAAATGTTGCACAAGTCGTAGTCTTCATCGTTTCGCCATGTATTGGATGAATGTTGGCTCCAAGGAGTACCGTGTTATTCATTATCATCTTCGAAAATGTAATTTTGAGAATTTAATGATTTTTTAGGATTAAAAGTGGATTATGTATTGAATTAGGGGGGAAATATGGCTGTTGAAGTAGTCGTTGTGCTAATCAACCATTAGGGCCTAGACGTCTATTTAATGGAAATCCAAGTTCAGACATCTATTAAATAGGCGCCTCACTCTAGGTACCTATTTAATAGGCTCCCAAGGCCAATTAAGGGTTTTGAATCAATCCTTGAAGATTACGCGTAATGTTTAGTGGAATGTGGGCTGTTGGGCAACTCTATTTTGGTATGTGTTAAATATTAAAATTAATATCTCCTTTGTGGGGAATGCTCTTAGTAATATATATTGCAAATGAATTGGATGATTAGTAGAGATTCATGTTACTTTTTTGATTTATTTGTGAATTATTTCTAAACTATGGACATCAAAAAATAAAAAAAGACATAGGCAATGGACATGTTTGCATTACCATAGTTGGGGAGTTTTCTGATAACTTAGGAAGACACATTCACTTAGGGAGTTTGATCTTCTATTTTGAAGTCCCTTGTCCTTCCATATCCGTTTGAGCAAATCAACATCACTCACCCTTAGATTATTGAGATTTTTTTAAGTGAGACACATGGATATGATCTTTCATTGTACCGCTATTCTTAAAAGTTCAAAGTGCGAAAAATTTTTAGAAAGCAAGTGACGTGATCCAAAATTGTAAGATGGAGTCTTTGAGCACTATCGTAGTACGACATAAGCAATTAGAACTATGTTTGATGAATGACTTGTTGAAGGCAAATAGCTCAATTGCAACAACTTAAATTGGAAGGAAAAATTGAAAAGCATAAGATGGGGTCAAAACAAGTACTTAAGTAGAGCTGTTATGGTAATGGTAAATTTCTCATTACCATACCATTTCCAATGAATCAATTTTTGGTTTTAAGTAAAATCGGTATACCTGTGTAATGGATATGGTAACGATAATTAACATTTTTATGGTAAAACATCAGTAATATTTTTTAAAAACAATGATAATGGTAATTTACCAGACCATCTACAATACTTGGATATTCATGGGATTGGTTGTGTTATGGGCGTTTAGATTACATCAAATAATTAAATTTAGTGTAGTAATTCAGTTCAAACGATGATGGTGAATGGACTTCTTTACTTTTCCATTATTGTCATCTTTTAAGTTACATGGTGAATTGCATAATAAAGCAACGTTACAATGTGAAAAATATGTCAAGTTATTAATTTTTTAAACAAATGTTAATTTACCAATATCAGTGTAACAATTATCGGTATATCAGCCTTCAGTGTACTAGCCAATCGATAATGATAAGCTATTTTAGCATATCAGTAAAAATGATACGGTAATGATATTGGCAAAATGGTAACAGTAACCATTACCATAACAGCCCTGATTCCAGGGTTATATGTTAGCTTTAATTTTGAATAGGTAAGACAATTCAAATTTGGAAAATAGACCATTTTTTTTCTTAATTACATGTGTCTATTGTACCTACATTTTCACAACCACATTTCTGGTATATTTGTTTAATTAACTACTAACTAAATGAAATGAACAATGTTGATTCCACTGGGACAGAGGGCATATAAGATTTAGGAACAAAAGAATTGGTTCCTGTAGATTAATTAAATTAAATGTATAATTCTCCTTTTTCAACATTTTGCTTTGAGGCTTTGCACAACAGGTCCTTAATTCTGATGTAGCGATAGGAAAAGTCCATATAGTAATGATTTTGTAAATTAGGTCTCTATTTCTAAAATTGGAAAAAACCAAACAAGCTTTAACTTTTCCGACAAAAAGTGCGAGTTAACTTACGTTTTACTGAAAGTTTTCCAAAAACTAAAAAATTGTGTTTCTTTATTCATAAATAGTTATAATCAATATTTAAGTGTTTGCATCAAAAGTAGAACATACATCCAATCGATTAAGAAGTGAAAATAGGAGAATTACGAATTTGAAATGAGATAAGGACACACAAGATTTATAGTGGTTCGACCAAAATCAATAGCCTATGTCCACTGCAATTTTGTTACTTATTACAGCTTTCTTTTACAATGATGATCTTACAACTCAGTTTCCTACATCTCGAGTTAGAAGTCAATAGAGTTTTGGGGTAAAATCAGATAACAAAGTAATAGGAGAGAAGATCTAAGAAAGCCCTTTTCCTCTGCATCTCTTCCTCTATTTATAGATTAAAACCATCACAAAATTCGTCGAAATTAGCTTCCAACATTCTCCACTTCCAGTATGAAGCTCTAGGCGAGAGATCGGTCGAATCATCAATAATGATAACTCAGTACCGAGGGATAGCACTCGGTACCGAGTTATATAACTTATATTTTTTGTGCCTTTATTTGCTTTGGGTTCTATTTTACTGACTTACGATCTCATCTTTCCCTTCTTATCATTTGATTTGTCTGAAGAATGACTACGTAGCTTCTCGTAGTAAGCAAGGTTCATTATTGTGTAGGAAATGCGGATTACGGATCTTAAGGTAGAATTAACACTAGTGGGGGGGGGGGTGAATATTGTTTAATTAATTTTATAAATATTTTTGAAATCTTTTCAAATTAAATCCAAATAGATGCAATTCACAAACACAGAAACAATCACAGAATCAGACACAGATGCAAATAGTAAATAAAAGCAGTAAAGGAAAGAACACACCGAAATTTTATACAGGTTCGGAGTTACCCTACATCCAGTTCCACACAATTTCTTTTCAAATATAATGTCGATGTTACAATCTCGATTTCAAGGCCATGAGATACACCCTCCTATCTCCGAGTCCAGGGCAAACTCTCTTGATTTAACCAGGCTATAAGAACACCTAATTGATTTACGGGCTACAATCACACCCAATTGATTTACGGCCCACAATCACACCGTTTCCAATCACACTTTGGTAGAGAGAGACTCTATACACTTCGATCTTTCAATCTTTGATTATAAATGATCCTATAACTCTGAATAGCACTGAGATCTTTGAGAGAGAGTGGCAGAGAATCAAACAAGAGATGATCGAGTTTGATTCACTTAGAATTTCGGTAGAATTTTGTTAAAGCATTTGAAATATAAGAGAATATTTGAGTGGAGAAGAAGGAGTGAAGAAATGAAGAAAAACTAACATAAAATTCATTGAAAACAACTGGTATTTATAGGATAACAACGGTCATGTCCATTCGCAAAAGGTTATGACGAATAGACACTTCTTTTGAAAATTTGAAATTTGAATTCTACGGGCTACCATGTCAACATGGGGGGATGAGGGATGTCGACATGCCTATGTTATTTTTGAAAATAGATTTTGCTTTAAAATGATTTCTATTCTAAAAATTGTCCAAACAATCTCTAAAATCTATAAACCAAATTGAATATAGTTTAAACTTATAAAAGAGTTTTAGAAAGTAATCTTAAAATATATAATCTATAATATAAAAGTGATATTAAAAACTAAGTATAGATTTCTTTAAAATATATTAAAGCTGAAATATTAAAATCAAGAAATAATTTAAAAGACAAGAGATGATTTTGAAATTAATATGATTAAAAATAGTTTTTGAATTAAGGCTAAAATATATAAATTGATAGAGATGAATTTAAAAAGATAGTTTTGAAAAAATAAATCATTTTGAAAATTTCGTGGATTCCATTCCACTAGAGAAGGTCGTGGGTTCCATCCCACTAAAGAGGTCGTGGGTTCCATCCCACTATTAAAGCGAGAAGGTGGATTCCATTCCACAATTAAAATCCAAATAAAGATTTAAGTGCTATATGAAGTTTTAACATAAATCTAGACTCTATTACTTATCTTGATAGCTTGAACTCTTGATACTCATGAGTCTTCAGTCTTAATTTCTTCAATCTTGAACTCGTCAGTCTTGAATCTCTATACTCAGTCTTGAATCTTTATACTGTACAGTCTTGAGTATCAGTACCTGCATATATATATATATCCTGCATATACATATATATCTAGACAAGAATATTAGTATTTATATTTTATAACAGGTCCTAAGGTTGTTGTCATCAAAACCATCATCTCAGGAACTAACAATCTCCCCCTTTTTGATAATGACAACCTACGTTTATAAAAGTGAAAATTAGGGTCGCATCCCTAAAACCAAACGTAATTCACAAAAACTCCTTCTGTTCGAAACTTTATAAATCCGGTCCCTATTTTTTTTCCAGCTTAATTCTTTTCCATAAATACCCTCGTTTATACCGTGCTCTATTTTTTCTACCTGTGATTATTTGGTTTATATTGAACGATAAAATTATCCTTGCTTAATGATTTATCTATTTGCAATAAAAGATTTTTACTGAAGTACTGCGTAAGTTCGTTTTCTGCAACTATTTGCAATAGTTGCATTTCTGCAACTATATGCAATAGTTGCAGAAATGTCTGCAACTATATGCAATAGTTGCAGACATTTCTGCAACTATTTGCAATAGTTGCAGAAATTTCTGCAACTATACCATATAGTTGCAGAAATGTCTGCAACTATATGCAATAGTTGCAGAAATGTCTGCAACTATATGAAATAGTTGCAGACATTTCTGCAACTATATCATATAGTTGCAGAAATATCTGCAATTTTTTGCTATTTTTATAAATTTGTAAAAAAATCGAAAATGTTCAATATTTGCTGAATTGTCTGCGAATATTTGAAATAATTGCAGCTTTAATACAAATTTAAATTTTTGGTATCAACAATGGATCTCATTTCAAAGATCATAAAATTTGTGATTTTTTGATGAAAACGGTTTGTTGATCCGGTTTTCGTACATAAAGTTATACGCGTTTGAATTGTTAAAAACATAAAGGGTATTTGTGTATTTTTGCTTGCGCGAATTTGAAAATAGGGAGCAGAAATGTAAGTTTTGTATGTGAAGGATGTTTTGTTTATTTTGAAACTTATTAGGGATGTGAGCCAAACTTACCCTTTATAAAATCTACTCCAACAAACTTCGATTCTACTCCGACTCCCCCTTATTCCAACAACCCCCCCTTAATCTACTAACTCCCCCTTAATCTAAGCCTATCTAACCTATTTTATAATTCTCCCCTTTTGTCATCAACAAAAACTAAGCCTAAACAACAGAACTTCCCCTTAAACTAATACTATGGAACTAAATGCTAACAATGAAGTATAATAAGCGAAACATAAATCTAATTTTATTATATATGATGTTACATTACACATATGAAACATAGACACAAATATATACAAGTACACACAATATAAAAACATTAATATAATAACAATCTAACGAGAGTCCTTGACAATTGGTGACTTGTGAATCGAACAATTAGGGTAATGGAGACAAAAGTTTCCATGTCGTTCGACCAAATTACCATTTTTGTCAAAATAGACTTCTCCAATGCAAATAATTTTATCGCCTTCGTCCATTTGCGCTTCTTCCTCCTCCTCCTCTTCTTCTTCTTCGTCGTCGTCCTATAATGGATTATGAATACGTATGTTAGAGGAATCATCTTCAATCACAATTGGGTCTGCATGATTATCCATTAGAAATTTTTGCAAATTTCTAAGAATCTTGCCTTGTTTCTCTTGTTCCTTTGCCATCCTTATTTGCATGACTTATAATTCAGTCAGCATTTGCATAGAATCCTTCATATTTTCCTCGATCTTCATTACTCGAGCCAATGTAGTACGTTGGAATTGACTAGAATTTGGAGAAGAGGAGGAAATGGTTGCATTTTGGTTTGATTTAAAAGAGGAGGCCATTACTTTGTATTTTCAGAAGTTTATTACAGAGAAAATGAAGTGAGAAGACAGATGAAGTCGAAATATTGTGGTTATATAACCACCAAATTGATTTTGGAGGGAAAATCAAAATTTCAAATTTGACCGTTGTATGTCGACATGGGGGGTAGGGGCATGTCGACATCCCTTTGAAAATTTTGACAATTTTGTTTTTCTCTATTTATTTAAATATATATGTTACTATATCTATATTCTATATCTCAGTTATAACAAATACCTAATTCTCTTCTTAATTTAGTAAAGGTTGATTGATTCAAGGGTTTGGTCAGAATATCAGCTATTTGATTCTCAGTGTTGATAAATTCAAGAGAAATAATCTCTTTACTTATATTATCTCTGAGAAAATGATGTCTGATATCACTATGTTTGGTTCTGGCATGATGAGTAGGATTTTTGGATAAATTTATTGCACTTGTATTGTCACAATAAATTGGTGATTTTGAAATATTTAATCCAAAATCCTTTAGGGTTTGTTGCATATAGATAACTTGAGAACAAGCCAAAGCAGCATAGATATATTCTGCTTCAGTTGTTGACAGTGAGACAGTATTTTGCTTTTTACTATACCAGGAAACCGGAGAATGTCCTAAAAAGTGACAAGTTCCACTTGTACTTTTTCGGTCTGATTTACAACCAGCATAGTCAGCATCACAATATGAGATTAAATCAAATGAATCATTTTTAAGGTAAAATAGGCCATAGTCTAAAGTGTGTTTAACATATCTTAGGATACATTTAAAAGCTTTTAAATGGGTTTCTTTGGGTTGAGATTGGTACCTTGCACAGAGACACACACTATGCATGATATCAGGCCTACTCGCAGTTCTATAGAGTAGCGATCCAATCATTCCCCTGTATAGTTTTTGATCAACATCTTTTGACATGTCTTTTTTATTCAAGGCCTCATTTGTTGCCATAGGAGTGGGTTTTTCACTCGTAGTGGTCATACCAAACTTACTAACTAGATCCCTAACATACTTTTCTTGACTAATGAAAATACCACTACCTAATTGTTTTATTTGCAATCCCAAAAAGAAAGTAAGTTCACCCATATGACTCATCTCAAACTCTTTTGTCATTATTTCAGAAAACTCTTTGTTCATTTCATTGTCTGTTGATCCAAAAATTATACCATCTACATAAATCTGTACTAATTGGATATCATTTTTGTTTCTTTTAATAAAAAGAGTATTATCTACTTTACCAATTTCAAAATTTGAATGTAATAGGTAAGATCTTAGTCTGTCATACCAGGCTCTAGGAGCTTGTTTCAGACCATATAAAGCTTTCTTTAATTTGTAAACATGATTTGGAAAATTTTCTTCTTCAAAAAGTGGAGGTTGTTCAACATAAACATCCTCTTTAACAAAATCATTTAAGAATGCACTTTTGACATCCGTTTGAAATAATTTGAAATTGTTGAGACTTGCGAAAGCAAGTAGAATTCTAATGGCTTCTAATCTTGCTATGGGTGCAAAGGTTTCATCGTAGTCTATTCCTTCTTCTTGACAATAACCTTGCGCGACTAACCGAGCTTTATTTCTAACGACCTCACCTTGTTCATTCATTTTATTTTTATAAACCCATTTAGTTCCTATTATAGTTTTGTCCTCAGGTCTAGGAACAAGTTCCCATACATCATTTCTAGTGAATTGATTCAATTCTTCTTACATAGCAAGAATCCATGAATCATCAGATGATGCTTCCTTTAGATTTTTGGGTTCAATAGTTGATATAAAAGCTACATTACTCATCTTGTTTAGTTGATTTCTAGTTCTAACAACAGATTCAATATTTCCTAGTATATTTTATGTAGGATGATCTTTTAAAAGCCTGATCCTTTTATTAGGATGAACAGTTTCACAATTTATTTCATTTGATTCATTATTTAAAGTAACAAAATCATCTTCATCATTTATTTGAACAAAATCTTTGAAATTTTCATCAAAAGATACATGCATTGTTTCTTCAATGGTGTTAGTTTTTAAATTAGAAACTCTGTATGCTTTACTTCTATTAGAATATCCGATAAAGATTCCTTTGTCAGATTTAGGATCAAATTTATCCAAATTGTCCTTTGTATTTAGAATAAAGCATTTACTTCCAAAAACTTTAAAATAAGATACCTTTGGTTTCTTATTGAAAAGAAGTTCATATGGTGTTTTATTGTTAGAGGTCTAATTAAAATCCTATTAAAAATGTAACAAGCTGTAGCGACTGCTTCAGCCCAAAAATTCCTTGGTAATTTACTATTTAAAAGCATAGTTCTTGCACACTCTTGAATCGTCCTATTTTTACGCTCAACCACTCCGTTTTGTTGTGGAGTTCTCGGAAAAGAAAAACTATGAGTTATTCCTTTTTGATTACAAAAATTCTCAAAAATTTCATTTTCAAATTCTCCACCGTGATCACTACGAACAGCTTTGATTTTGAAAGAAAGTTGATTTTGAATTCTTTATGCAAATTTTTTAAATAAATCAAAAGCATCACTTTTATGTTGCAAAAAAATTGTCCATGTAAATCTAGAATAATCATCTACAATTACAAAAACATATTTACTGTGATTTATTGATTGAATTTGAGATGGACCAAACAGATCTAAATGAAGTTACTCAAGAGGTTTTGAAGTTGAAATCATATCTTTCAATTTAAATGAACTCTTTATAAGTTTTCCTAATTGACAAGCATCACATATACTATCTACTTTAAAATCCATTTTAGGGAGATCTCTTACTAGATCAAGTTTTGAAAGTCTAGATAAGAGTTTGAAATTCAAATGCTCAAATCATTTATGCCAAATCCAAGGGTCACTTGTATTAGCCAAAAGACATAGGTTATCATTTGAGATTTTCATACTGAGAATATAAATATTTTTCTTCCTAATTCCTTCAAAGATAATATTTGATTTATTATCTTCGATGTGACACTTATCCTTTTCAAATTTAATTTTGTAGCCCTTGTCACATAGTTAACTTATGCTAAGTAACTTGTGTTTTAGATTCCTAACTAATAGAACATCAGAAATAGTAGGAGTTTTAGAGTTATCGACATTGCCGATGCCAATCACATATCCTTTTAAATTGTCTCCAAAGTTGATCATTCTTCCATCTTTATAAATTATGTCATTCAGTATCTCTGGGTTACCAGTTATGTGTCTTGAACATCCACTATCAAGTATCCATTTTTTTCTTGATTTGCACCATTTGTCCATTGAGTGTTGATTCTTCAAAAGCCATATAACACATCTGTTCCTGCACAACACACCAATTCGGTAAATAACTTGATTTTTATAATAACAATATGTAGACTTATGAGACAATGATGATTTGGACAGTTTTGAACTAGTGTTAACAGAATCTCCAAAAATTTCCATTTTAAACTTTTTCAAAATTCAGATTATGATAACTTTGAAAACCAATGCTCTGATACCAAATGTAGGAAATGCGGATTACGGATCTTTAGGCAGAATTAACACTAGAGGGGGGTGAATAGTGTTTAACTAATTTTATGAATATTTTTGAAATCTTTTCAAATTAAATCCAAACAGATGCAATTCACAAAAACAGAAACAATCACAGAATCAGACACAGATGCAAATAGTAAATAAAAGCAGTAAAAGAAAGAACACACCAGAATTTTATACTGGTTCGAAGTTACCATACATCCAGTCCCACACAATTTCTTATGCAGATTTCTTTTCAAATATAATGTTGATATTACAACCTCAATTTCAAGGCCACGAGATACATCCTCTTGTCTCCGAGTCCAGGGCAAACTCTCTTGATTTAACCAGGCTACAAGATCACCTAATTGATTTACGAGCTACAATGACACCCAATTGATTTACGGGCCACAATCACACCGTTTCCAATCACACTTTGATAGAGAGAGACTTAATACACTTTGGTCTTTGATTACAAATGATCCTATAACTCTGAATAGCACTGAGATCTTTGAGAGAGAGTGGCAGAGAATCAAAATAGAGATGATCGAGTTTAATTCATTTAGAATTTCGGTAGAATTTTGTTAAAGCATTTGAAATATAAGAGAATATTTGAGTGGAGAAGGAGTGAAGAAATGAAGAAAGACTAACTTAAAATTCATTGAAAATAACTGCTATTTATAGGAGAACAACGATCATGTCCATTCGTGAAAGGTTATGACGAATAGAAACTTCTTTTGAAAATTTGAAATTTGAATTCTACGGCTACCATGTCAACATGGGAGGATGAGGGATGTCGACATGCCTATGTTATTTTTGAAAATAGATTTTGCTTTAAAATGATTTCTATTTTAAAACTGATCAAAACAACCATTTTGAATATAGTTTAAACTTATAAAAGAGTTTTAGAAAGTAATCTTAAAATATATAATCTATAATATAGAAGTAATATTAAAAACTAAGTATAGATTTCTTTAAAATATATTAAAGCTAAAATATTAAAATTAAGAAATAGTTTAATAAACAAGAGATGATTTTGAAATTAATATGATTAAAAATAGTTTTTGAATTAAGGCTTAAATATTTAAATTGATAGAGATGACTTTAAAAAGATAGTTTTGAAAAATAAATCATTTTGAAAATTTCGTGGATTCCATTCCACTAGAGAAGGTCGTGGGTTCCATCTCACTAAAGAGGTCGTGGGTTCCATCCCACTATTAAAGCAAGAAGGTGGATTCCATTCCACAATTAAAATCCGAATAAAGATTTAAGTGCTATTATGAAGTTTTAACATAAATTTAGACTCTATTACTTATCTTGATATCTTAAACTCTTGATACTCATGAGTCTTCAGTCTTGATTTCTTCAATCTTGAATTCGACAGTCTTGAATCTTTATACTCAGTCTTGAATCTTTATACTGTAGAGTCTTGATTCTTAGTACCTGCATATATATATATATATATATATATATATATCCTACATATACATATACATCTAGACACGAATATTAGTATTTATATTTTATAACAAGTCCTAAGGTTGTTGTCATCAAAACCATCATCTCAGGAACTAACATATTGATCTTGGGACTTCAGCTGAATTCTAGCACTAGGCTTGCATCTTTGACTTCTAGTACGTTCCATGGGCATTCAATAGTTCTGATTCATTGAGATAATGCTTGGTTCAAAAGCGGGATAACACTTACCACCCAAAATATGATTTGTGGTAATAAGACTTGCTTTAGATCAAGGCAAGTCATCGACTCCGAGTCTTGACTCGAAAAGACGGCATCATCCTCTGAACTGTCTTCGTAAAGAGATGCATCTCTAATGAGTTTACCCCACCAAGGCCTAGGTGTTCTCAACCTAAGCTCCGATACCAACTGTAACGATCTTACTTTCTTACACCTAAAGACGACACTTAATGCATCCTCTGTATTCATGTGCCGATCATTTGAGTGTCTGAAAAATAGGTCATTTTGGGTAAAGAAAGAAAAGACGGAACATAATCTCAGATCATTACGAGAAATATATGATATACACAAGATCTTTACAAAAAGAAATTATCTTTATTACACACAACATCAGAGTCACTAATCTATTATCAACCTGGAAAGTTATAACAGTCTGTCCTTATAATTGATGATAAATACAAATAATGTCAAAACAAAACAAAACAGTGGAAGAATATATGTTACATGAATACGTCTTGGAGAATCCATCTCGTCTCCTGAAAGCTCCAAAGCATCCAACTAAATCGGGAAAATATGCTCGGGCTGACCTAAGCATTATAAGAAAAATATCGTCCGGATC
The DNA here is from genome assembly GCA_030737815.1 of Allium fistulosum. NCBI lineage: Eukaryota > Viridiplantae > Streptophyta > Magnoliopsida > Asparagales > Amaryllidaceae > Allium > Allium fistulosum. Next base: position 365,313,693 of record CM060902.1, on the reverse strand, counting down.
AGTTTGGTAAACCAACGTGAGAAACACACCTCAATTGAATTTTAATGTTATAAATCTTTCAAAATAAAGGTATCTCATAAGACCACGCCGCACATAAACATGGACGAGTTTTTACCTTACGATAACCAAAACATTTTTATAGAAAATCTATTGATATTATAATAATGTCTAGGATTTAAAGTAAAGTATGGATATAGCTGAAATGCTTCTATCTCATGTTCCAGCATAGTCGAGCATAACTAAGTCCATACGAAGCTTATTGGAGAATGAATTCTATACAACAAGGCACTGGGGTACCGCCTGCAAAAGTGCACCTTTAAATTTTTTTACCGAGAGCTACACATGGACTCCTTGCCAACATAGGACTGACCTACCCTTTACTGGATAATACCGAATATTTCATCATCCCGGCTGCTTTTGTAACCTTTCCGAGAGCTCCCATGCACAAACAAATTATAAATGAATATATCTAGAAAGCTGATGACAATACCCTAATGGCGTGACCCACTTACCCCTACCGCATCTTCTTTGATTTTAGTCATTCCCAGTTGCTGAGGCTATAGGCTACGCTTTACCTTTTAATATAGCAATCCCACTTGGAATGCTAACACTGCTTCTATGGTAGTAATGTAGTGCCAACATTCATCCATACAAGTTCGTTCTGAATCTGAACGAAACTGAAAGCACTATCTCTGCTACATCCATTTTGGAATCACCCTCAGGATTAGTAGCAACTAACCCTTACACTTTAAAAAACTCCAACTTCGAACATCTTCAAGATATCTTCCATTCGAACACTCATGTTGGTTCAAAGTGGTTTTTGAATAATATATCTGACCCCGGTCTCTTCGAACCAACAATCGATAATTTCTAGCTGACTCAATCTCGGTTCTTTTAGAAGTAAGCGGACTGCATCAGAGTCCCAAAGGGATCCCTAATATATACTTTAAAGCTAGAGACGTTTCACTAGAATAAGTTCTCCCAAGGGATCTCAAACTGTTTGAACACGCGAAATATTTACTTCCTAAGTCAAAAACTGGCCCAGATTTGATAGTCGGTTATTTAACTCTCAAATACATACACAAAAAACAATTCCAAGGTTTAATTACCCATAGCAACCACTAAGCCTTAAAATAATTTTTCATTAATTAAATTTTTTTTCCAAAATATTTATATACTTATCTTATTGATATAAGTATATTCATAAAATGTTATAAAATATTTCTTATATAAAAATCATATTAAAAGGATCAAAACAAAAGTTATTTAAAAGGTAATGGAGATAAGGATAAAGCCAAACACTATTCCCTCGGTGTTAAGTATGGAACAAACGTTCACACCACCAAAATTAAGAAGGTCAATTTGGGGAAATCCAATCTCAATTTCTTTGATAAATTTTTAATAAATCTCTTTCATTTGTATCCACAATCATTTATGAAACTCTCCCCAAATTCAAAATCTCCTTATTTTATAAACTTTCCTTATTTTAACAAAACTTCTTTAATAAATTCTAATCAATAAACTCCTTTGATAAATAATCAATTATTTAAAACATCTTTAAATAAACAAGTTATTATTTAAATATCCTTCATTTAATTATCCTTAAATCTCATTAACAAAGTAATGATTTTAAACAATCATTTAAAAGTATTAAATTAACTTCAAAAATTTTAATAAAATAATTTCTTAATTATCCTTTAAATATCATATTTAAAAATAATAATAAACTTTAAACCATTTCCAAAAAGGATAAAATCTGAATATTTGACTTCATAAGTTTGGAAAAAGTCTTAACAACTATAATGGTTCACATTTAATTAAGTTTAACTTCTCAAGTTATAACAAGCAGATATGTTAAGGGAATAAGCTAATAACAATCAATCAACATATAGGTAACTGTCCAAGTTATCATAATGGCAGAACTCGGTTTATATTCCGCTTAAATAGATGTCAACATAATCTATTGGTGAATTATGGCAGAACTGTGATTTATTCTACCAAACAAATGTCCAATATAAATTAGTTAGCAAAATGATGTTTTATTCGGCTAAACAGATGTTATTTAGTTTCAAAATCATTTGAGTTTACTTAGGTGTAATCGATAAAGAAATCCCTTGGATTTAAAAACATTCTTTAAAAGGGTGTTGCTTTAAAAACAAAAAGGATCTTTAGAAATAAAGTGGTTTTAAAGCTTTAAAAACTTTATTTAATAGTTAAATAACATTTAAACTATTGATTTAAATAATAATTTAACATTTAAATCCCTAATTAACCTTTAAAAAAAGAATTAAATAATAATTTACCTTTAAATAGGTAATTAAATCATAATTAATCTTTAATTAATAATTAAATAATAGATCAAACTTTTAAGTAAATAATTAAATAATAATTAATCCTTAAGTAAATAATTAAATCAAAGTTAACTTTTAATTAATAGTTAAATAATAAATTAAACTTTCATTAATAATAGTTTAAATCTTAATTAAGTCCTAATTAAATCTTAACTTAATTAGTAATTTTGTAAATATTTAAACCCTTTCTTAAATAATAATTAAATAATAATTAACCCTTAATTAATAATAAAATACAAATTTATCCTTAAATAAATCATTAATTAATAATTAATCTTAAATTAACTCACTAATTATAATTTACTTAATTTATATTAAGTACTAATTTCCTTTATTAACTAATTGTTAAGTACTAATTATCTTACTTAATTTATTAATCATTAATTAATTAAATAATTAAATAATTAAATAATTACTTTTCATTACTTATAAATTGTTTTGAAAACACCTTTCAAAAAGTCACTTGAGCGAAAATACTTTTTAATTGTAAAAAGAGTTCATTTTTACGAACTGCATCCATAGTGACTATCGCTATATGACCCGTAATTTAAAAACTTGTTCTATATTCCAAATCGTTTTCAAATCTATTATTTTATGTGTTAACTACTTTATAACTTTAATAAAGCTTTTTAGAGAACAAAATTAAAGCTTTTGAACTTACAAACTTTCTCTCGAAAATTACATAAGTAAACAAGTTTGAAAATTAAGGGATTTCGATGTCGTGTTCAAGCACAAATCAATTGCTAACTTTTTCCTTAACGTAGAAGACCATAAGTAAGACTACCAACACACATACATACATGCTAACATCAACATGCCCAAGAAAATCATAACTTGCATATTTAAACTTAACTTTAACTTTTATTTCCAAGTCTAACCATCATCACACCCAAGCATACATATGTATAACCAAATCAACATCAATTTTATCCAACAACCAACATATTTAACAACCAAGATAGCAATATTTTTTTTACCAACATTAAAGTTTAAAACTTTAAGTAAAAGACAAGCTTTTCTTACCCAAATGCTAACTAAATAGCCTAGAACTTCCATTATCACTCTAACCAACTCTAGATCCTTGCTTTTTTAAACAAAAACTTGATTTTTGGAGGGCTAAATGCCCAAATTGTAACAACCCGAATTCTAGTGAGTCCGGATTTTTCGCAAAAATGCTAAAATCCAAGCCAACTAAAGCCCTAGTTGGGTATCTGGTATCCTGCAAATAGGAAAAGACAAATATATCAGAGCTCAAATAAATATTTCACAGCGGAACTGACTAAAATATAATAGTAAGTAAATACTCACCAAGATAATAACAATTTCTAAACAAGTGTCTCAAAGCTGGATGGTCTTTACCATCTATCTAACCTGAAAGATGTTATGAGGAGGGGGTTAGAACTAAAGTTCTGGTGAACGGACAAATTATACACTTCTAAGCTTAATTCTACATATACTGTTTTATTTCCATTTTCTGTTATATTAGGTTTACTGGGTTTATAGTACTCTCGCCTCTATGTGTGAATCATACCAATCTACTCCCTAGTAGATTAAAACCTAATAACTAATATATATGTAGCTATATGCCCAATGACTGCATCGGTCCGAGGTACTACCTATAGTACCTTACGTATCCTCCTCAAAAAGGACTCCGTCGTCTTGCTCCTAGAGCATTCTGTGACCACATCTATAAAGGATAGCTTCGTCAGGCTTACAGTACAGATTCCCGTCGTCTACTATGAAAACTTAAAACTACGTCCGCACTAGCCTATACAAATGCTTGGACATCCACAATGTACCACCCATGGTGTACCTTGAGGACTATATGTAATCGTTCTGTCCACTCCCTGAATCTCGCTTAACAAGGTCTACCTTATACGGAACTCAGTCGGGGATTTTCTATATCTGTAAAGGACAGATTCGTTAGGCCTACAATATAGATATTCTACTCGGTCCGTCTCTTTGCTTATCGTGGCTATGGCCCCACGCAATCACCCCTCAACTAATCGAAAGACCTCTAAAGAGCTAAGTGTTGTGTCCTACTGCAAACAATCTAAACATCCAATTGGCTGCGCCCCTCATCCAATGTCTTGATAGTGAAAGAATCATTGGCCTGTCGGTTTAACTCTAGTCTTTCCCGAACTCGCTCTTGGTTAATGATGGCTTGATCTCCGCATGCGACTATCCTTTTGGGTCCTACCCACTAAAACCTACTCGCAAGTCAGGGTACGGTGTCATACGAATATCCTACTCCATTTATCAACCTTTTGACTGCCTACAAAGGTCCGCTTCGTTAGGCCTGCAATGCAAAAGCAGTCAAGGCATACTCTCTTGATGGAACACCTACGGACCTGCCTCCGGGGGTGCATCTTCGTTAGGCCTACCCCAGAGGGCCATCCTAGAGTACCCTTACGTCCTGTTGAAGTCTCGTACTTCCTTCTAGCCCAAAATAACTAAGTTGGACGTGCTTCTTCTGTGCTGAAATCTATGATGAACTGCTTCGTTAGGCTCTTCATCCTTTGGGCTGCTCCAAATGCATCTTACTATTTTATTAGACCCTATGTATAATCTTTAATTATGCGTTTAGTTTACTTTTCTTATTCTGTTGGCTACTTATTTACCCTAATCAGCATAAGCGTGTCCCAGCCTCACCTAACTATTGTGAGACCATCAGTTCCTGACTGATGGGGAATGCTGTTGGTATGGGCCTTTCTTCTATGTTTGCTTATTAATTTAGTGTAAGTTTTAAAATAAACCTTTTCTATTATCTCTAATTGTAACCTATGTTATAATTATACTTGCAATTGTTACTTCTATATTCTTTTATAATCTACATGTTATAAATATAATTGCAAGTGTCTCTTTTCTATTCTAGTTTGTCTTCTTTTATTATGATATTGAATTCTCTTTAATTCTCTTATATTATATGACAATCTTGGCTTGGGACTACGTCCGATTGTCACAAATTTACTTATCATAATAACTGCTTTACTTTATTTTACTATCTGCGCAGTAAATGCAGATCTAGGCACATTTCTGTTTATTATTTCTAGTCTTGTCAAATAATTAACTTGATTTCTTCTTTAATTTCTTTAACTCTTCACTTTATTCTCTTTTATTCTAGGAAGTAGTTCTATTCTATTTGGTTGGTTACAAAAACTATACTAAAAATCCATTTCCATATTTTAATACTAAATAATGCTATAAACACTAACTCGTAATTGCATGATATTTCTTTTATTTTCTCTTTAATTATTGGATAATGCAAAATACAGAAATGTCTCTATTTTACACTAATTCCCTTTTTCTTTCTTTTATTCTTGCAATTACGTTTATCGTTATTCTTACGATATTAAACTATGGAAATGTATTCTCTTTTCTAAACCAACCAACTAATCTATCACTAACTTCTAAATCAAGTTATTAAAATTTCCCCTTTTTAATTTATTTCCTCCGTTTTAGCATAATTTACTGTAAATTTCTTACTTTTAGGCTTATGCCTTTCTCTATAACTGTTAAGCCTAATATTATTCATACTTAATTGGATTCCTATCTTTCTTTTCCATATAAATAATAACTAAATATAAGCTCTCTTATAGAATTTACAGTTTTAACAAAACTAATTAGTAGGACTAATTACTGAAATAAATACTGAATTAAAATATTTAACGGGAATCTAACGATAATATATCATAAACGTAAAAGGTATATAATTTAAATCCACTCACATGTCGTCCTTAGCTTTGCTCCATGGTCTTAGCTCTGCTCCATGGCCTTCCTGGATCCCCTTCTAAGGTGTCTAATATTTTTATTAACAAAATCTTCTCCCTAGAATTTTTTTTATTTAAGGTTCAGCCTTAGGCAATGAACCCAATTAGGAGAAAATCTGATTGTGAGAAAATAACTAGGCCTAGGGTCCTATTTATAGTGGAGTTTGGGGATCTCAGACCGTCGGAATTTAGATTGAATCTGGAGCCACCACGTCACAGGGTCGTTTGGAGCCATCAGATCTATCAATGTACGGCTCCGATCACATAAAATCTACAAAAATCGTCACCGAAAGAAACATCGGCTCCAAAAAAATGCGGGTCCACCCTACAACATTGTGGGTCGACCTAGACACTATGAGAGTCGACCTTAAGCCTTTTTGGGTCAACCTTACATTGCTCTGGGTCGACCTATAGGTTGACCTATAGGTCGACCTACCCCATTTTTTTTCGTTATTCTGATATCTTGTTCTATTCGTAACTTCTTTATATTAACTCGGATTTTGACAAGTTATATATGAAAATTTATCAGAAAATCACCATGGACACAATGGTCAATGTTTCGAGGCCATATTCTTACAATTCCAAAAATATTTATTTTCACTGTTCATCATTATTTGATTATTTAATTATCTAAAAATGCGGGGTGTTACATTCTCCCACCCTTCAGGAAATTTCATCCTTGAAATTCGATAAGGATAAATCTATGTAATTCCTCGCATCAATCACATCCATTTGTGTACATCCAATTTTGCGACCATCCGTGTAACGACCCGTAAATTTTAACGGTTTTTATAACATAATTAACTGAATTTTTGTGAAATTTTAAATAATTGAATTTGGAAATAAAAATTTGATATTTGAAATGCGTCTATTTAAACATAGCAAAGGGTAGATTTTCACTAGTAAAAATGAATGTTAGTTTTATTGTGTAATTTCAATTTCAATTTAAATCAGTTGAAATTGTTTTAAATAAAATGTTTCCAAAATCTAAATATTTTTATATAATAAAATGCAAACTATTTTCCGAGTGAGACGTCATCTTTCGTTTCGTCAAATTTGGACTACTATTGCCCGTTTACCTTATTTTCGGCGTTTTAGCAGCATTTTTCGGTACCGAATATTGACTTTTGATAGGATGGTCGTATCGCCGATATCTGGGTACCATTATGATTGTCTCGTCGTGCTAATCTCTGTAGTATATTTATTTTTGTATTTTGAGGTCCGGTATGCGACGGTAGCGATAAAATGGTTCGTTGTAATGGTACCGTAAATTGTGACTTTACTCCTTCACTCAGTTTCAAAATTTAAACGTGCTGCCCAAACAAAATTAATTGTTTTAAATTCTCAGCTGAATCTAGGGACTTGACCGTTGATATTTCCTTCACTTTATATGGTTTACTCTAGCCCACATCTCTTTCTCTATTCATTCATGTGTCAGACCATCTCTCTTTCTTTTTCGTCCAAACTTTCTAAAAAAAATATGTATATTATAATAATTTATACGAGAGCAGATATATTTCGAGCTTGCTAGATTTGCTATTTCTTTTCCCGTCACGTCTTTGTTCCCTCATCTCGTGCTTTTCCCATTGCAGCCTGAAGCCACCCCGCTACAACCGTGTGTCGTTTCTCCATCCACTTCGCAATCCCTACCATCACCAACCGAAACCCACTTTTCTCTTACGCAGGCACCTTCCTCCCCTCACCCTCCTGTAGCTGACATCCAGCACGCATAGCCTCCACCTGAAAGCATCCCTCCATGATCCACCACAGCTCCTCACCCCTCTGCCTCATGATAAACCCAAGCTCCACCAAGCAAGCTCCCTGACCTAGCAGCCCATCCACCAGTTTCTCTGAACCACCTTTCCATACAGCCTACTTCTCCTCACGACAGCCTTGTGCCAACCTCCGTCTTCCCGAATGCCCACGGTCTCAGCCCCTTCCACTTCTCCCCACATCAGCTGCTCCGGCCACCGAACCATCGACCAGCCTCACTTGTCAGCCTCTTTCATTCCTTTTGTATACAGGTAGATATATATATATATATTTATATGTTACCGTATATATTGGGTTTAGTATATATATATGAGTATATATATAGTTTATATATATATATATATTTGGTTGGCAGAAATCTGTTGACAAAAATATATATTTATCTAAGCTATATATATATGGTCAATGAGTAAATGTTAGTCTACATAAGTTATATATTACGATGGTTTATACGTAGGTGTATATTTTATGTTTGGAGTATTTTATAAAATGTTTAGATTTTTGTTTGGACCCTTTTTGAAAGAAAGAAAAAATATAGTGAGTAGTTATATATATAACATTTTATTCTTTTATATATATAACAGTTTATTAACATTCTAAGTATTTGTATCTATATTATATTCAGTTTACAATATAAAGGCTTATATTAGTTTATAAAGGCCGAGTCTATATATATTTAAGTTATATTGATTTGTATGATTATTGTTTTTTTAGTAAGTATGTAAGTTTAAGTATAAACTATAATTTCATTAGCATAGTTGCATTTGCTGTTTGAATATAAATATGTGTTCTGATTTTTAAATCTATGTGTTTTAAAGTAAGTAGTGATTTTGTAATAATATATACATAGATTTTATGTTAATATGTTTTAATATCAATTTTAAAATAAAATATGTATGTAGGTTGTATATTTGTCTATATATATATTTGTTTATATAAGTATAGATGAGTTGGTTATCAATATACCAATATATATAGAGATTTTTTAAAAAAAAAATTAATATATATAAATATTTTGATCCTTATATTATATAGGTTTGTTTCTGTAGTTGAGAAGCTGTTCGATTTTGGTATTGACTTTTAAATACTATACATATAAAGATTTGAATTTTTAATAAGTGTTTTAAATTAAATATTGATTTTTAATAAAATAATAATAATAATAATAATATATATTTTGTATATACCAAGCTAATTTGATTGTTCTCATCGATTCCTATTTATCAGCTTCGCCTGTCAAATCCGTGTTCAACTTACTTCGCTTTGAGATTTGTGTTTGGATCGATCGATTGTCGAATTCGTGATTTATTCCTTGTGCTTGTCCTGTTCTCTCTCTCTAGCCTCGGAAGGTGAGAAATCACTCACGATTAACATTCTTATATTTATTAAATTTGATTTCACTTAAAACGAAAATTGAAAGAGGAAATTAGTTTAAAGGAAAAACTTTATGCTAATTTTTAAATCTAAGACGGAACTTTTAAAATTTAGGCTCAAGGACAGTAGCACATTCTATTCAACCAACTTCAACCGTTTTCTCCATCTCTAAAGCCATCGTCTGAAGCCTGCCATAGCCGCCACTGCCCTAGCCCTAACCTGCCGTAGCCGCCACCGCCCTAGCCCTAACTTGCCGTAGTCGCCGCCACCCAAGCCGCCGTCGTTCAAGCCGCCGCCATCGTCGAAGCTCCTGCCGTCTATTCCAAAATTGAAAAAAAACCTAATTCAACACTCCAATCCAAACGTAAATTAGAAATTTCATGAAAATTGAAGTCGAGTGCCACTAAATCTAGAGGTAAGAAACAAATGGAGAAGCAGTACACAGAAGAAGAAGAAAGTCAAAAAGTTTTAATCACAAGTTGAATGATATTTAGATATAGCATTTCTACATTTGAAACATAATAGACGGTGTTTAATATGCTAAATGATAAACTAATATAGCATTTATACTTTTAAAATATAGTACCATTATCTGACTATGCAAAATGATATTTGAATATAGCATCCTAAATCTCACCAAAATGATAGTAAATGTAACGACCCTGAATTTTTGACATTTGAAAAGTGAATATCTAATTGAGTTTAAATATTCGAATGATAGTTTATTTGGAATTTCAATTTATCAGAATGAATTTGGCGATTAAATTATTGAATTTAATTATTGAAACTGGGTAAAAATTTGAATCTTCAGTTTTAAGCTGATTAAAAATAATCTGAAGGCTTAGAAAATTTATATTGATAATACTGAAGATAATGGAAGCTTCAGAATTGAAATTGAAACTGCTTTGTTCAGTTTTGAATTTATATCGTTTAGTCGACATTTAAAAATAGCGTTCCGGGGCACAGTCTCGGAATTCGACGAAACCAGTTCCATTGGATCCGGAATATTGTATTATTATCGGATTTCAAATTTCGTATTATTCGGAGTTGTTATGTGAGCATACGATAAGCAAACGCGTTGAGAATTAAATTGAAATTTGATTTAAAATGTTGTAAAATCAAATCACAACCACCCTATAATCGTACTCAAGCCACCCTACATCTGAACGCGCTGATCTATTGTCCCCTTCTGTTTCTCTATCACGCGAGCAGTTCAAAAGAATATATCTCGTTCAAAAATTTAAACTTTAATGGCTGAAGAAAATTAATGGCTGCCATCCCTCTTCAATAATTCAAGGTCGAATTTCAAACCCTCTACCCAGTTTAAAAATCGCGCACTCCTCTTCCCTTCAATTCCAATTCGATCCAGAGGGAAATAAAATGGTGGAACACTGTGAACTCGAACGAAATTTATTCTCGTTCGAACATTTGAAATTCCTCAGCTCGAAAAAAAAAATCGAAGTCATAACCCTTTTTCTCGTTCGAAACAACTTCTATGGTCGCGAAACCATTCCAGTTTTCGCCAGAAGAAAAAAAAAATCAAAGCTCGTTCAACAAAATCGCAACTTTCCCTTCTCAATCAAATGAAATTGAACAGCGACTCCGGGGATTGATCTCGACTTTGTCGTTGAACATTCGAGCAGCGCGCGATACAGAATGGCACACAATTGGGGTTAAGCAGTCGATGACTTCGACTTGGCCGAGGAGGGAAGTGCACGCGCGAGAGCAGTGGAGTTCACGTACGTCTCGAACGGCGATTGATGGCGACTCGCGACCGGAGGAGGCAGTTCCATCGAGCGGAAATGGCAGCGCGTACTCGAGATGGGTTCGACGACATCGTGCTTGGGTGTCGCGTTGGATTTTGGGGTTTCGACTGTCGCGTGAGCTAGGGTTTCGCGAGGTCGACAGTGGAGTGGTGGTGGTAGGCCTGATGAATGGTGACGGTACAGTCTGGTGGTCGCGAATTCGATGATTAAAGGGCAGTAAGGTATCGATTTTTATTTATTTAAATTGATACGAATATATTACAGGAAAATGTAGATGAAGATGTTTTTGTTTCTAATTTAATATATGTGTTTTGGTCAGTAAGGTCAAAGATAAATTGTTCAAATAAAAAGAAAACCATTTTGTTTTAATTTATTTACAGTAAAGGAAAAATAATTATTTATTTTGTTTAAGTACTGAAATTGATTTGATTAATCTTATATATGAGTATATTACAGAAAATATTACAGTAAGGTAATTTTTATGATTTCAAAATAATTTTAAGCAGTTTGAAAAAAAAAATGATGAAAATAAATATACATATTTAAAATTTGCTTGATCATAAATTTATTGATTAAATTTAAATAGTTAACTAATTTAATTCATTTGGTTACTAAAAATAATTTAAAGGAAATTGTTTGAAATTAAATTGATTAGATAAAGAAAAATTTTACTAAATGAAATTTAATTATTCGATTGATTCGAATATTAATAAATTGTATAAATTGTTTATACAAGGTTTGAAACCGGGAAGAAGTGGTCAAAATGAAAGTGGACTGCAAATTAAAATCAAAGGTGAGATCTTCTCACTCAATTTGAAAAGTGGAAATTTTCAGTTATTGATTTGATTGACTGTTTGGATGTGTATTAGATATAGTAGGATATATCTATATATATATAGCAATATATACATATTGGCATATGTATATATTGGATTGATTGATTTCCCGCCTCGTATAGCGGATGAGACCCTATTGCGCCGTTAGTAAGCGGATATTTTTATAAAACCCATATACCGCGATAATTCCGTACTGGAGCGGAATTGGTATTGTGCTAACATCTGTGGATGCAGGGAAACAGGTTGGAGGGATCCAACAGGATTCCTCAAAACATTTGAATTGATTTCATATGTTGTTTAATTGATTATTTATAATCTGTGTATGATTATATCTGTGATTGAACTTGTTGAGAGCTATAATTTAGCCGAATGTGTTTTTGGTATCGTTGGATACCAGAAATAAATGAAATTGGATTTCTGAAATTAAAATCGAATTTTTGATGGTTTGGAAAAAATAAAAGAATTTATTTTAAAGGAGATAAATTTATTTGGAATCAAAGTGATAATTGATTGAGTATTTAAAATAAATCTTTGAGGAATCGATATGAAAACTTATTTAATGTTGAATGAAAAATTGATTTTTGTGTTGAAAATAAATTTGGGAATCGATTTGTAAAATGATTTGGTAATTGGGATTAAAAGTTAAAATCAATTTGAAATGTGATTCGGTGTTGAAGTAAATTCAGAAATCAATTTGAAATTCGATTTGGGATTTGAAATAAAATGGAGAAATCAATTTTTAAAGTTGATTCGGGGTTGAAAATGAACATTTGGAAAACGATTTGAAAATCGAGTAAAAGTGGATTTTTAGGAATGTAAATTCCGAATAGAAGTTTTAAAGGAAAGGGAAATTTGTTTTAAAAATAAATATTGATTTATTTTTAAAAGTGTGGAAAATATGGTTTGAAATCGGATTTTCAAAGTGATGAAGTGTGGAAATAAATTTACAAATTTGAAATGTAAATTTGAAATAAATCGATAAGGATTTATCAAATTGGTTTAAATGGACCATAATATGATTTGAAATTGATTTTCAAACGTGAAGTATGAAATGTGATTTGAAATTGAATTTTCAAATGTGAAGTGTGAAATACGATTTGAAATGGATTTTCAAATGTGAAGTGTGGAAATATGTATATCTTGCGAAAAGATTTGAAATTTAATAATTTGGGAAAAATTATTTAAATTGGATGCTTGTTGTGAATGTTGTTGATAGTTAAATAACCGACTATCAATATTTGTCTTTGAAATGACACTTGATTTGTTTTTAAAACAAACGCTCATTATTCGGTTAAGCCGGGAGAGGACCTTTGTGTCATATAACCCATTCCGAATAGTGATACGTCGCGAATGGATAGCATTTGAAGACCGGTGTGAAGACCGGATATTTGTGAAAATGAAAGGACAACCTGTCGAATGTCTCTGCACCGAGTTGCTCCGGTATAGAGATTTATATCACTCTTTTTGTGATGGGAAGTCCGGACGTGATTAGTGAATATCCGGATTGCAAGGGCTTCTTTGGAAGTGCCTTCGGTTCCGTTCGATCCCGGAACGGACTTGTATGGATGTGTGTCTGACGTTACACTTTGAGATGTAAAGCTGGTTTCTATCAAATACATTTATGTTGGTGGCGGAGAATTTATTCTCTTAGCTTAACACCCTTCTCTGAGACGTACGAGCTCAGAGGTTATGTAGTTGATGGTTACTAGTGATACATTCCCAATTTGGTAATGTGGCATACGAAGTGCTGATGATCATTGGTTGATCAAAGCGTGGCTTTGTGAAAAAGCATGGCTTTGTGAAAAAGCGTAATGTATGTGGACGAGACTTCGTCGAGCCTCACAACCCGGTAATGGTCGAAACAGGAATGTTGCGGCAAAGGTTTGTAGGGGTAGCGCCCCTAGGGTATGCCATTTCCTTCTGGATAAAAGGTGGTATCATGGTATGGAGCCCAGATATTTTACCTATGTGGATTATATTTTGCGGCTGTTGCTTTTCGATTGAGGATCCTCGGATAAAGGTCGGTAACGACCGGGGGATGGCATAGCTCGTGTGTTAGTTACCTAGTTACAGCTCGGTTAGAGCGTGAGGTAGCGTCGGCCTTTTGTTTGCAGAGATCCGGTTAGGATCCGAGGCGTCTTTCCAGAGGCGTTCTATTTCGGTGTAAGGAAGTTCCTTAGCCTGATCATTTGTTGGAAATCCAAAGAAACAATACGAATCCCGTACGATTTTTAATTGTATTACCTGCTATGGAATGTGGCGGTAACCTGCTATTGAACGTAGTAGCTATAGTAGGCATACAACAATTGTTGTATGTTGGCTAAGATTGATATTATACTTTCGAAATGTTTTCCACACTAGACATTAATAATAATATCAATTGATTTCGCGTAGTAAGCATTTTTGACTATCATAAGGAGAAATCTCCTCCAATTCTGCGTTTGCATTGTGTGTGTGGTGGGATGCCTTATGGTAGTTTCATTTTCCAAAAGCATTGCGAAGTTGTTTTATTTTCTTTGTGAAAATAACTGTTTTACGATCTCACACCAGTCACCATGACTGACCTGGAGTTTATTGTTGCCTTTCTAAACTCTGGGTGCCCATAATTTTCCACACGGGCAGCCTAGAGTTATTGTTATCAGGATATTCTGGATATTCTGGAGCTTTGGAGATGAGCTGGATGGCGAAGCGTACTATCGTACTTGTTATTTATTCCGCTGTGTATTCTGTATGAGGACAAGTTTATATAACTGTCCATTGTTGTAAACTCTGATGATTGATGTATGTATAAACTGATATAGTCTTTTGTTTTAAAGATTATTGATTTATCTATTATATATTGTTCCGCTGCGATATGTGAGATTCTGATATTGTTCCTGTTCTTTGTTTTCTGTGTCGTTCTTCTTTCTTTTTCTTCTATCTTTTCTTCTACCTCTTCTTTTAACCTTAAAGTTTCGTGTTTTCGCCATTCGATTTTTCGACATTTGGTACAGTGGACGTATCGGTGTCGAGTTTTCGGAAGACGGATTTGCGGGTCTTTACAAGTGGTATCGGAGCATCCGGTTAAGCGACAACCCTGCTCTGTTGGGTGTTACTCATTAGAGATAGAGTCAGTAGTACTCTAGAATGAGTTGAGTGTAATAATAGATATGAGCGCGTATTTGTTAGTGAATACAAAATTTGTTTTGTATTGTGTTGACTTATCGGTTGATTGTTTATAGATTCTGGTCGATGCAGGGTGGCCAACTGTAATCGATAGGGGTTTCTAAACTCTTAAACAAGATAAACCGACACAGTATTGTTTTAAATAGGGTAAATGAAATAATTTTACCCAAAACTATTTTTGTATAGAAAATAAATGATTTTCTATGAATTATCATAGTATATGGATGTTTGGTTGTTAGGAATAGATAATCTTGAATTATTATCATTGTTATATGAAATTGAATAAGAAATAATGGTATAACCAAAAATTTGAAGATAAATTCATTTGGCAGATGAAAGTTATAAATATGAATTGAAAGATAAGGAAATAAAATCCATATACGAATGAGATTTGAGAATGTGAATTGTAAATGTAATTTACAAATTGAAATAGAATTCCAAGAAATTATTTGGAAAAAAAAAATTCATCAATGGAATGTAAATAAGTTGATAACTTATGAAATAGTTGAAATTGGATTGGAACAAGATTCGAATTGAATAATGAAATGAGATTGATTTGAATCAAGTAAATAAAAATCCAAACTTGGAGGAATAAAATGAAATGGATTGAATTCAAGTAAACTAACTTGATAAATTAATAATTCATGAAGTAATGAATTGGAGGTTTAATTGGTTGAATTGTGAGTTGAATGAAATGGTTTGAATTTGTATATAAATTCAAGTAAGTAAGAAAGAAATATAAATTGAAATTTCCTTGTTATTGATAGAATAAATTCAGGATGAATTGAATATGGGAAATTTGAAATTTAAAAAGAAACTTCGTGAAATGGTTTCAAATGAAATGAATGTGAATATGAAATGCCAATAAAAAAAATAAAAAAATAAAATTGAATGGAATCAATTGGAAATGAAGTACTATACATATGATATATGTTTTCCAAACTAAGGATATGAAAAGTACCTTCCATTGAAAAAATTGTGAAGGTGTTGGAACTCAGTATGAGTATCCGTTTGATCGTGATGGGATCATATTGATTGATCACGACGTATGCCACAGCGAAATTCGAGGGGCGAGATGCCTATGGTTACAAGCGATTCCACTGAGATAGTGGTGTAACCGCCGTGTGAATTACGATCTATGGCAACAACCATGGCGAAATTTAAGAGATGAGAAATCTACAGATTTCGAGCGATTCTACTGGGATAGTAGCGAAACCGCCGAGTAACTGTGATCCATGGGGGAACGTACTTTCCATATCCATTTTTAAAAGGATTTTTAAGTGATTTCAAATTGGAAATTGAGATAAAAGTGAATAAAGCTCAATATTCGAAATAAGAAGATGAATCGAATTCAAGTAAAATTCGAAATGAAAATCTGAATGAAAATCTGAAGATAAAATGAATTCAAATTGAATTGAAATAGTAAAGTAAATTCAAATGAAATTGGAAATGCAAAATTGAATGAAAATAGATATGTAACTTCAATAGTGAAGTAAAAATGTATAAGAAGCATACATTGAAAATTGTGTAATGGAATTTGCAAAATGGTTTGAATATTGTAACTAGATATTATGGCTAGTAGGATATATACAGGTGTATACAGGAATTGAAATTTTGATTTCAAAAATAATATGAATTGCTCGACCAAAAGGTATGTATTTAAATTTCAGTATGAAATTTGATGAGTTTCTGATTTGGCCACTTGGCATTTTGTTTTCTTTTGAGATCTGAGAGTCCGTAGGGACGTTTTGTAGTCGTGCCGTATTAGCCGCGCAAAGGAGACGCTGGCGAAATTTTTCGAAAATTTCGAGTGTTAGAAAATTTTAGAGAAATTTTGAAAGTTTAAAATCTGGATTTAAACTCGAATTTGAATTGAGAAGTTAAACAAGGTTGTTTGAAACTTATAATTGAAGTTGGAAGTTTAGTTGAATTAATAACGAATCTTTAGTAGAAAGATTTGTTTGGATAAATTGATAAAACTATTTAGATTTTGGAAAATAGTAGACGAGTTAAGGACCATTTTTCCTAGCTTGTAATTTCGGGACGAAATTCTTTTAAGGGGGGAAGATTGTAACGACCCTGAATTTTTGACATTTGAAAAGTGAATATCTAATTGAGTTTAAATATTCGAATGATAGTTTATTTGGAATTTCAATTTATCAGAATGAATTTGGCGATTAAATTATTGAATTTAATTATTGAAACTGGGTAAAAATTTGAATCTTCAGTTTTAAGCTGATTAAAAATATTCTGAAGGCTTAGAAAATTTATATTGATAATACTGAAGATAATGGAAGCTTCAGAATTGAAATTGAAACTGCTTTGTTCAGTTTTGAATTTATATCGTTTAGTCGACATTTAAAAATAGCGTTCCGGGGCACAGTCTCGGAATTCGACGAAACCAGTTCCATTGGATCCGGAATATTGTATTATTGTCGGATTTCAAATTTCGTATTATTCGGAGTTGTTATGTGAGCATACGATAAGCAAACGCGTTGAGAATTAAATTGAAATTTGATTTAAAATGTTGTAAAATCAAATCACAACCACCCTATAATCGTACTCAAGCCACCCTACATCTGAACGCGCTGATCTATTGTCCCCTTCTGTTTCTCTATCACGCGAGCAGTTCAAAAGAATATATCTCGTTCAAAAATTTAAACTTTAATGGCTGAAGAAAATTAATGGCTGCCATCCCTCTTCAATAATTCAAGGTCGAATTTCAAACCCTCTACCCAGTTTAAAAATCGCGCACTCCTCTTCCCTTCAATTCCAATTCGATCCAGAGGGAAATAAAATGGTGGAACACTGTGAACTCGAACGAAATTTATTCTCGTTCGAACATTTGAAATTCCTCAGCTCGAAAAAAAAAATCGAAGTCATAACCCTTTTTCTCGTTCGAAACAACATCTATGGTCGCGAAACCATTCCAGTTTTCGCCAGAAGAAAAAAAAAATCAAAGCTCGTTCAACAAAATCGCAACTTTCCCTTCTCAATCAAATGAAATTGAACAGCGACTCCGGGGATTGATCTCGACTTTGTCGTTGAACATTCGAGCAGCGCGCGATACAGGATGGCACACAATTGGGGTTAAGCAGTCGATGACTTCGACTTGGCCGAGGAGGGGAGTGCACGCGCGAGAGCAGTGGAGTTCACGTACGTCTCGAACGGCGATTGATGGCGACTCGCGACCGGAGGAGGCAGTTCCATCGAGCGGAAATGGCAGCGCGTACTCGAGATGGGTTCGACGACATCGTGCTTGGGTGTCGCGTTGGATTTTGGGGTTTCGACTGTCGCGTGAGCTAGGGTTTCGCGAGGTCGACAGTGGAGTGGTGGTGGTAGGCCTGATGAATGGTGACGGTACAGTCTGGTGGTCGCGAATTCGATGATTAAAGGGCAGTAAGGTATCGATTTTTATTTATTTAAATTGATACGAATATATTACAGGAAAATGTAGATGAAGATGTTTTTGTTTCTAATTTAATATATGTGTTTTGGTCAGTAAGGTCAAAGATAAATTGTTCAAATAAAAAGAAAACCATTTTGTTTTGATTTATTTACAGTAAAGGAAAAATAATTATTTATTTTGTTTAAGTACTGAAATTGATTTGATTAATCTTATATATGAGTATATTACAGAAAATATTACAGTAAGGTAATTTTTATGATTTCAAAATAATTTTAAGCAGTTTGAAAAAAAAATGATGAAAATAAATATACATATTTAAAATTTGCTTGATCATAAATTTATTGATTAAATTTAAATAGTTAACTAATTTAATTCATTTGGTTACTAAAAATAATTTAAAGGAAATTGTTTGAAATTAAATTGATTAGATAAAGAAAAATTTTACTAAATGAAATTTAATTATTCGATTGATTCGAATATTAATAAATTGTATAAATTGTTTATACAAGGTTTGAAACCGGGAAGAAGTGGTCAAAATGAAAGTGGACTGCAAATTAAAATCAAAGGTGAGATCTTCTCACTCAATTTGAAAAGTGGAAATTTTCAGTTATTGATTTGATTGACTGTTTGGATGTGTATTAGATATAGTAGGATATATCTATATATATATATATATAGCAATATATACATATTGGCATATGTATATATTGGATTGATTGATTTCCCGCCTCGTATAGCGGATGAGACCCTATTGCGCCGTTAGTAAGCGGATATTTTTATAAAACCCATATACCGCGATAATTCCGTACTGGAGCGGAATTGGTATTGTGCTAACATCTGTGGATGCAGGGAAACAGGTTGGAGGGATCCAACAGGATTCCTCAAAACATTTGAATTGATTTCATATGTTGTTTAATTGATTATTTATAATCTGTGTATGATTATATCTGTGATTGAACTTGTTGAGAGCTATAATTTAGCCGAATGTGTTTTTGGTATCGTTGGATACCAGAAATAAATGAAATTGGATTTCTGAAATTAAAATCGAATTTTTGATGGTTTGGAAAAAATAAAAGAATTTATTTTAAAGGAGATAAATTTATTTGGAATCAAAGTGATAATTGATTGAGTATTTAAAATAAATCTTTGAGGAATCGATATGAAAACTTATTTAATGTTGAATGAAAAATTGATTTTTGTGTTGAAAATAAATTTGGGAATCGATTTGTAAAATGATTTGGTAATTGGGATTAAAAGTTAAAATCAATTTGAAATGTGATTCGGTGTTGAAGTAAATTCAGAAATCAATTTGAAATTCGATTTGGGATTTGAAATAAAATGGAGAAATCAATTTTTAAAGTTGATTCGGGGTTGAAAATGAACATTTGGAAAACGATTTGAAAATCGAGTAAAAGTGGATTTTTAGGAATGTAAATTCCGAATAGAACTTGTAAAGGAAAGGGAAATTTGTTTTAAAAATAAATATTGATTTATTTTTAAAAGTGTGGAAAATATGGTTTGAAATCGGATTTTCAAAGTGATGAAGTGTGGAAATAAATTTACAAATTTGAAATGTAAATTTGAAATAAATCGATAAGGATTTATCAAATTGGTTTAAATGGACCATAATATGATTTGAAATTGATTTTCAAACGTGAAGTATGAAATGTGATTTGAAATTGAATTTTCAAATGTGAAGTGTGAAATACGATTTGAAATGGATTTTCAAATGTGAAGTGTGGAAATATGTATATCTTGCGAAAAGATTTGAAATTTAATAATTTGGGAAAAATTATTTAAATTGGATGCTTGTTGTGAATGTTGTTGATAGTTAAATAACCGACTATCAATATTTGTCTTTGAAATGACACTTGATTTGTTTTTAAAACAAACGCTCATTATTCGGTTAAGCCGGGAGAGGACCTTTGTGTCATATAACCCATTCCGAATAGTGATACGTCGCGAATGGATAGCATTTGAAGACCGGTGTGAAGACCGGATATTTGTGAAAATGAAAGGACAACCTGTCGAATGTCTCTGCACCGAGTTGCTCCGGTATAGAGATTTATATCACTCTTTTTGTGATGGGAAGTCCGGACGTGATTAGTGAATATCCGGATTGCAAGGGCTTCTTTGGAAGTGCCTTCGGTTCCGTTCGATCCCGGAACGGACTTGTATGGATGTGTGTCTGACGTTACACTTTGAGATGTAAAGCTGGTTTCTGTCAAATACATTTCTGTTGGTGGCGGAGAATTTATTCTCTTAGCTTAACACCCTTCTCTGAGACGTACGAGCTCAGAGGTTATGTAGTTGATGGTTACTAGTGATACATTCCCAATTTGGTAATGTGGCATACGAAGTGCTGATGATCATTGGTTGATCAAAGCGTGGCTTTGTGAAAAAGCATGGCTTTGTGAAAAAGCGTAATGTATGTGGACGAGACTTCGTCGAGCCTCACAACCCGGTAATGGTCGAAACAGGAATGTTGCGGCAAAGGTTTGTAGGGGTAGCGCCCCTAGGGTATGCCATTTCCTTCTGGATAAAAGGTGGTATCATGGTATGGAGCCCAGATATTTTACCTATGTGGATTATATTTTGCGGCTGTTGCTTTTCGATTGAGGATCCTCGGATAAAGGTCGGTAACGACCGGGGGATGGCATAGCTCGTGTGTTAGTTACCTAGTTACAGCTCGGTTAGAGCGTGAGGTAGCGTCGGCCTTTTGTTTGCAGAGATCCGGTTAGGATCCGAGGCGTCTTTCCAGAGGCGTTCTATTTTGGTGTAAGGAAGTTCCTTAGCCTGATCATTTGTTGGAAATCCAAAGAAACAATACGAACCCCGTACGATTTTTAATTGTATTACCTGCTATGGAATGTGGCGGTAACCTGCTATTGAACGTAGTAGCTATAGTAGGCATACAACAATTGTTGTATGTTTGCTAAGATTGATATTATACTTTCGAAATGTTTTCCACACTAGACATTAATAATAATATCAATTGATTTCGCGTAGTAAGCATTTTTGACTATCATAAGGAGAAATCTCCTCCAATTCTGCGTTTGCATTGTGTGTGTGGTGGGAGGCCTTATGGTAGTTTCATTTTCCAAAAGCATTGCGAAGTTGTTTTATTTTCTTTGCGAAAATAACTGTTTTACGATCTCACACCAGTCACCATGACTGACCTGGAGTTTATTGTTCCCTTTCTAAACTCTGGGTGCCCATAATTTTCCACACGGGCAGCCTAGAGTTATTGTTATCAGGATATTCTGGATATTCTGGAGCTTTGGAGATGAGCTGGATGGCGAAGCGTACTATCGTACTTGTTATTTATTCCGCTGTGTATTCTGTATGAGGACAAGTTTATATAACTGTCCATTGTTGTAAACTCTGATGATTGATGTATGTATAAACTGATATAGTCTTTTGTTTTAAAGATTATTGATTTATCTATTATATATTGTTCCGCTGCGATATGTGAGATTCTGATATTGTTCCTGTTCTTTGTTTTCTGTGTCCTTCTTCTTTCCTTTTCTTCTATCTTTTCTTCTACCTCTTCTTTTAACCCTAAAGTTTCGCGTTTTCGCCATTCGATTTTTCGACATTTGGTACAGTGGACGTATCGGTGTCGAGTTTTCGGAAGACGGATTTGCGGGTCTTTACAGTAAAAAATAACATTTGTATTTTTAAAGTCCATTAGAATGAATGAAATGTGCCAAATGATAGTTAAAAATAGCATTTATATTTTTAAAGTGTACCGAATTGAATGGAATGTGCTGAATGATAGTTAAAAATAGAATTTGCATTTATAAAATGCATCGGAATGAATGGAATGTGTCGAACGACAGTTAAAAATATCATTTGTATTTTTAAAATGCATTAAAATGAATGGAATGTGCTGAATGATAGTTAAAAATATCATTTGTATTTTTAAAATGCATTAAAATGAATGGAATGTGCCGAATGATAGTTGAAAATATCATTTGTATTTTTAAAATGCATTAAAATAAATGGAATGTGCCAAATAACTGAATGATAGTTAAAAATAGCATTTTTATTTTTAGAATACATTAGAATGAAACAAAAATGTCAAATGATAGTTAAAAATAGCATTTTTATTTTTAAAATATAAATTGTATTGTTAAATTACTTTAGAATGTATCGAATGTGCTGAATGATAGTTAAAACAACATTTGTGATTTCAAAGTGCACTACAATAAATCGAATATGCCGAATGATTGTTGAAAATAACATTTGTAATTTATTATGCATTAGAATGAATCAAATGTGTTGAATGATAGTTGAAAATAGCATTTGTCTTTTTAAAGTGCATTAGATTGAATCAAATATGTTGAATGACAATTAAAAATAGCATTTGTATTTTTAAAGTACATCAGATAAAATGGAATCAGATTAAATGGAATGTGCTGAATTTATGCATTATACATATAGAATTAGAATGATAAGTTCATATAGCATTTTTTTCTTAGTTCATTTCAACACATTTAATCGCCATCATTACCATTGGCACCACCAGCAACCTTAACCTCCACTCCACCGCCACTCATTTGAAATCGGCAATAAAAGTCATGGCTCAAGTCACCGCAGACCTTCAAAGTAGTCGCCACCACCTACAGTCCATTGCCTTCGCCTGACGAACGAGCTCCGCCTTCGCCTGAACGAGCTCCGCCTTCGCCTGCGATTGCGCCGCCTTCGCCTGCGATTGCGCCGCCTTCGCATGTTCTTGTGATGCAGCGCCGTCTTTCCTTGTAATGCTGCTGCCTGTACTAGTGATTTGAGAACAACGTGATTTTTTTGTGAAGAATTTCCTTCAGGCGAAAGAATAAAACTTGCGTCCTTAAAACATAAAAATAATTGCCGCGTCCTTCGTTTTAAAAAGATTGATAAGTTTTTCCTCCAGCCAATTTTCCTGAAATTGAAATATGCTACTAAATTTAATTGCTAGTTATTTAATTGTTAAATATGATATGTCATTATCTGAAATTGTTCACCTGTTCATATGACACCACATCCTGTTGTTTATATTTTATCTAATTTATTACTGATGGTATATGTCTGTTGTTGATATTATTATTATTATCACATTTGTTCTCACTCTGCAAGTTCCCTGTTAATTTGGAATTCCCTATGGGTTGAAATGATACATACCCGAATGATTTTGTAGAATAGGAGAAAATCGTTATGGGTTGAAATGATAAACCCAAGCGATTTTCATTTTAAAATTTTGGGATTGCGGGTTTTAATGATATATACCCGTAAATATTTAAATTGCGGATTGAAATGATAAATATCCTATCACTTGACCATAGGATAGAAAATTATATACGGACACCGTTGGTCGATATTTTGAAAAATGATTTCCAAAGTTTGAAAGGAAATATATGAGTTTTAATAAATATTGTAATTTCTATATATGTATAAAAAAATTTAGATTTTAAATTTATATGTTTGGGAAATTCTAATTTATAAGTTAGTTTTGAAAAAAAATATATAAAATTTAAGATTTTCTTATAGTTTTTTTTAAAATATATAAAATAAAATTCAATATAAAATACAATTAATAATAAGATTTAATTTAATAAAATTTAATTTAATTATTATATAATATATTTTAAAATATTTATTTAAAATTTATATTAATAATTTAAAATAGATTTATAACTTTAACAATAAAGGTTGGGAAGATAAATTAATGTTGACTTGGAATTTAAATCGGTTAATAATTGAATTTAAATAAAAATTTATTTGACTTATTGATTTTGAAATTTGGAAAATATAATTTATAACTTGATTTAATAAAAAGTGATTAAATGAATATTCTCAATTTTAAATAAAATTGAGATTGAATATTTAATATTGATTTAAATTTATAAATTGGGATTTTAATAAATTGTTATTGAAAAGATTAAGTGAATATTTTCCAATTTGAATAGATTTAAAGTTAAATGTTGAAATATAAATGAAATTTATATTGTAATGTTTGAATATATAAACTTAATTTAAATGGCTAAACTGGAATTGATTTAAATTGAATTTTCGAATATAAAATGATTTGAATCGAATTGTGAAATTTGAGGAAACAAATTTTATTATATAAAGTACTTTAATATATATAAAATATTTTAATATATAAATATTTTAATATATAAACTATTTTAAATTATAAAGTATTTTAATAAATTTCAACATCTAAACTGTTTAGGTGGAAAGTGTTATGATTTCAAAGTGCTATGTTTTCTAAAGTGTTATGATTTCAAAAGTGTTATGGTTTCGAAAGTGCTATAATCTTGAAAGTGTTACGATTTTGGAAATGAATATTTTTATAGTGAATAATGATATCGAACTGATATGGTTTTGAAATGAATATGATATTTTGATATGAAGTATGAACTATTTGAAATGAAATGACCACGGTGTGAAATAAGCGTTTGGTTGTTAAAGAGACCGGGATCGGATATTGTCATACTCTCTGCCAATACCGAAAACCACTTTAACAACTGTGTACGTGGTGGAAGTTCCAGAATGAAGTAGGATGGTTTGGTGATGGTTCTATATGGTATTTATGTAGCCCTGATTCCCATGAGTCAGCTTGATTTGGCTAAAATAGGAGCCACGCCGGGCCAAGTGAGGTCATTCCTCCGATCGGACACATTTCTTCGATACCATTCTATTGCTTTTGTGGTTTGATTGGGTGCATCCTTTGATTGGGAGTGTGTCACGAGGTGGGCGATAGTAGCTGCTGTGCGTTACCACTAGTCCGGATATGCAAATGGTATATCTACCCTGGCATTGCCTCGAGTGCCTTGTCGCATGCCCTATCGTGCCTTCTACGAGTTTGTTTTGTGTCATACCTATGGAGTGCTCCCTGATAGCCTACATGCGGGTGGAGTTGCATTATTTGTATAGACTACGACATTATAAAAATGTGTTAAGGGGGATATGGGTAACGCCTTAACTCTATTTTAATAGTTTACTTTACTATGGACATATTATAATAGCGTATATTACTACATAGTAGATAGTTCCACGGATCCTTATAGGATGGAAATCCCAAACATCCTTTAAGTTACTTGTATTTCAGTTGACATTTCACTTGAGTTGAATTTATTAATATAAGAATGTTAATCCTGACTCGAGTGTTTTGTGTTTTGCGTTACGCTCGGGTCAGACTGAGTGTTACAACATTTGAGACTCACCTTTGGATTTGGAGCTTCACTTGGAGATCCATCTGTATCTATTCAGCTTTCAGCTATCTAGTTGTTTTGTTCAGACTTGTCATTTGTTTGTACTCGAGACTACATTGTATTTGTGATATTCTGTTGTATTTTATTTCAAACTCTATTGTTTATATAGTAGCTTCATGAACTACTGTTTATCTTTTCCGCTGCTGATTGTTATTTTACTCTGTATCTGTGATTGATTTTATTTACTGTATATGTTGAGTTTTTCCAAATATAAATTAACAATCTGATATTTTGAGCAATTCAAGTTCGACATGTGCGGGTGCGAATGGTGTGAAATACCGGGTTGTTACAATCTGTGTTCTTGTGCAAAGTGTCACTCAACATAAAATATATGCATGTACATGAATTTCTAAGTGGTACCTCCTATATGAATGCTTTTCTTCTTTAAAAATTTATTTTAAAACATGATACACACACCCTAAATATACTTGCAATTTCTATATTAATGCAATCTTTTGAAAAATCAAAACATTTTTCATCCAATTTTTCCCACACTCCTACTGAATAGGGGCGTAGTTCAATGAATTTTACATCCAAATCCTTCCACACAACTTTTAATATTCGAATTTCAGAAAAAACAAATTTTCCGAACTCGATTTCTTATGTCAGAAGGAAGGTAGAAAACGGAAAACCTTACATTTACCATTTTACTTTTGTGCACCTCTTTCCCCGTACTTGGAACTTATGCCGCTATTCTATAAAAATCTCTATTTTCTTTCCCAAACATGGTTTACATAAGAAAATCTTTCCTTTTCAAACTTTTTCCCAAGCTTAATTTATGGAAAAAATGTATTTTTCTTTTGCAATTCTCATTTATTTTTATTGACGTTTTTGTTGCTTTCTTTAAATTTGTTGTTTTCCTTTTAGTTGCCCTTATCTGCTTTTACTTTTCTTCTAATATAGCAGCTAAACACAGCTATCTTCTAGGGCTAGGAGGCCTAGGTCCATGTCCACTCTGACACAGATTGGTCATACTCTAGGAATCTAAGTAACTTATATGCTCCTCCTACCGCCTATTACTTTTTGCTAACTTATGCTGTATTACTCACGATGAATAAGATCTATTCATCTATTCCTTTCCATACTCAAAATGGAATAACAAAGTCTCATTTACTGCAATGAATAAGGATTTTAATCTATGCAGTCTCTATCTAAAAAGGCAACTAAGCTTGGGGAAATTTTCTCTTTACCTTTACTTTTCATTTTTCCCCAACTAAGGTCTATTTATCCCAATCACGTGTGTCTTACTATCTTACTAATATCACTTTACTATTCTTCTATAGTCTACACACATGAAGTAACATTCCTAGGTTCTCACTAGTGTCCTATACACTTTACGGGAACTTTTATTATTACCACTAAAAGTAATCACTGCTATCTCCTACATAGCCTTACCATTTTTCCCGTCATACCTAGGAAATGATTCCTATCAACTCCATATTTAAAAGTTTGGTTTGGTATTTATCATTTCATTTTTAAAATTAAAGCTTCTAAATTGTTGAAACATAAAATCCCAAAATTCTTGCCTTTAAAAGTGTTACTTTTAATTTTCTATTAAATTCAAAGGTATTTGGCTACTTAACATTTTATCTTTCTAGACTTGCATTTTTACAGCTTTTTTGAATTTAAATAATTCCCCAAACCTAGAGGAGAAAACTTACAAATTCTAAGTTCAAAACCTATTCCTTTTTTTAAAGACCTTTACAGCTTTCCTTAAAAATATTTTGAACTTTTTTTTTAAATTTAACTGTTTACTAATTTTCTCTTCCAAAAACTTATTTACCTTTTCACCAAACCATTTTTCTTTAAAACATGTCTTGCTTATTCTTAAAACATTTTTCTTTTCTTCCAAAAATGTCCTCACATGTTTTCAAAACATCTTCTTTTCATAGATTTTCAAATTTACAAAACCTAGAGTAGATAAGAACAATTATTTTGTCAAAAATCCCTTAACTTTCCTACTCCTCCAATTACCTAACCTAGGAGGAGTTTTTAACTTACTACAAATGGGGACTTTCTACAAAGGCAAGCAATCGATGTGCATAATCAATGGAAAAATATAAAATTTTCATTGCTTTCCTTTCCTACTAAGGCTCTCCATAATATCCCTCCTAACTAACACTGTCTCTAATTATTACACTTCTTATTACACCTAATGGTTTTATACCTTATTGCATTGGAACTACTTTCTCTTATGAGAAACCATTAACGCTAAAACCTTCTATGAATCCTTTAAAAGAGGATTTCATGTTTATGTGAAATTACAAGGAACTTATTTTATAATTTATCGAAATAGGCTATACAAAATATGGTGCTTTCCATACCTTGTACATCTCTTTCACGTATTCCTTATAACTTGCACAAAACATCTTTATTTCTATTTTGGTTTCATAGAAAATTATATCATTATTCATTTCTTTCCAATAGATTAAAGTATGTTTAATCTATATTTACTTACAATAGATATTTCCCATGAAATTTATTAATTTCCTAATATTTGACTTACATCTTTTTTTCAGAAGAACTCATTTTCAAAATGGTTTTAATATTTTCATAACTAGAAAACATTTCCATATACTTATTTAAATAATAAGTGTTCTTACAAACCACTTTATTTCTATACTTAGAGATTATCTTCAAACACATTTTTATTTGGGTCAAAACAGATGTTGCGTAAAACACCGTTACTACAACCCAAAAATACTAGTATATGGATTCAATTAAAATAAATATTAATAAATCCCATATGCTATGTAAAAACATTTCCTTTGGGAGTCACCAACTATAACAATAGTTTCATAGTCTATGCTTCCTTTATTTTTCACGAAAACATCTATCACAACAATAAATGTTGTAACTTATGTTTTCGATACTTAACACACTCTAGGTTTTTATATTTAAAATCTTTGTTTACCTACAAGGAAACTAGTGAGCTATACATGTTCTATAATTCTTCAAAAAGAATTTCACTTTTAACAAAATTTACATCATATAAAAACCGATTTAAATTTCATACCATTTTTTTTTCAAAAATCCAATATTTACTTCAAACATATTAACAATTATATTTTTCAACTTGTCAATTCCAAAAGTTTCATTTTATTGGGCTAGACATAAAGTGGATTTTCTTCTTACTATCCTAGGATTACTCCTCCCTACTATCCCTATGGAACTTTCCCACTTCTTATAACATATGGATACTAATCTTCTCTCAAAACATAGCTTATTGTACACTATAAATCGGTAATAACTTAGGGCTCAACACCCTTGAGTCATCCCAAACCCAACTAGCAAACTATGCGCAAATATACTTCTAAAAACTTTCCATATGTTAAATTCTATAATTGGGGACTATTTGGATTTTAGTACATAATATATTTATATTCTATTCAAAAATACAAATACGTTCACTCACTATCTATCTAAGAACCCTAAACCCAGGCTCTGATACCAAATGTATCAACCCGAATTCCAGTGAGTCCGGATTTTTCGCAAAAATGCTAAAATCCAAGCCCACTGAAGGTGAATGCTGTTGGTATGGGCCTTTCTTCTATATTTTCTAATTAACTTAGTGTAAGTTTTAAAATAAGCCTTTTCTGTTATCACTAATTATAACCTATGTTATAATTATACTTGCAGTTGTTACTTCTATATTCTTTTATAATCTACATGTTATAAATATAATTGCAAGTTTTCTTTTCTATTCTAGTCTATCTTCTTTTATTATATATTGAATTCTCTTTAATCCTCTTGTATTATATGACAATCTTGGCTTGGGACTACGTCCGACTATCATAAATTTACTTATCATAATAACTGCTTTACTTTAATTTTACTATCTGCACAGTAAATGCAGATCTAGGCACATTTCTGTTTATTATTTCTAGTCTTGTCAAATAATTAACTTGATTTCTTCTTTAATTTCTTTAACTCTTCACTTCATTCTCTTTTATTCTAGGAAGTAGTTCTATTCTGTTTGGTTGGTTACAAAAACTATACTAAAAATCCATTTCCATATTTTAATACTAAATAATGCTATAAACACTAACTCGTAATTGCAAGATATTTCTTTTATTGTCTCTTTAATTATTGGATAATGCAAAATACAGAAATGTCTCTATATTACACTAATTCCTTTTTTCTTTCTTTTATTCTTGCAATTACGTTTATCGTTATTCTTACGATATTAAACTATGGAAATGTATTCTCTTTTCTAAACCAACCAACTAATCTATCACTAACTTCCAAATCAAGTTACTAAAATTTCCCCTTTTTAATTTATTTCTCTCGTTTTAGCATAATTTACTGTAAATTTCTTACTTTTAGGCTTATGCCTTTCTCTATAACTGTTAAGCCTAGTATTATTCATATTTAATTGGACTCCTATCTTTCTATTCCATATAAAGAATAATTAAATATAAACTCTCTTATAGAATTTACAATTTCAACATAACTAATTAGTAGAACTAATTACTGAAATAAATGCTGAATTAAAATATTTAATGGGAATCTAATGATAATATATCATAAATGTAAAAGATATATAATTTAAATCCACTCACATGTCGTCCTTAGCTTTCCTCCATGGTCTTAGTTCTGCTCCATGGCCTTCTTGGATCCCCTTCTAAGGTGTCTAATATTTTTATTAAGAAGATCTTCTCTCCAGAAATATTTTCTATTTAGGGTTCAGCCTCAGGCAATGACTCAATTGGGAGAAAATCTGATTGTGAGAAAATAGCTAGGCCTAGGGTCCTATTTATATTGGAGTTTGGGGATCTCAGACCATCGGATTTTTGGATTAAATCTGGATCCACCACATCACAGGGTCTTTCGGAGCCATGAGATCTATCAATGTATAGCTCCGATCGCATAAAATCAACAAAAATCATCACCGAAACAAGCGTTGGCTCCAAAAAATGCAGGTCGACCCTACAACATTATAGGTCGACCTAGACACTATGAGGGCGACCTTTAGCCTTTTTGGGTCGACCTTACATTACTCTGGGTCGACCTATAGGACGACCTACCCCTTTTTTTTCTTTTCGTTATTCTGATATCTTGTTCTATTCATAACTTCTTCATATTAACTCGGATTTTGACATGTTATATATGAAAATTGATCAAAAAATCATCACGGACTCAATGATATAAGTTTCGAGGCCATATTCTGAAAATTCCAAAAAATTTTATTTTCACTGTTCATCGTTATTTGATTATTTAATTATCTAAAAATGCGGGGTGTTACACAAATGATTTTGAACATGATGAGAGGGGGTTCGACCATGGGGTGAGCAAAGGTGTAGAGGCTTGTTTTTGAAAGAAGAGGGGGTGTAGGAAGAGAAGAAAATATTTTAAACAAGTTTTCATGACTTTAAAGTGCATAAAGCTAAGGTTTTTAAACTAAAAAAACTTGGAAGCCATGAAAGTTTTGAGAGCTTAGAAGGGAACTATAAAATAGAAGTTGGAATTGAGAAAATATGAAAAAATAATTAGGAAATTGGTTTTATACAAAATGCAATTTGTAATTTACCAAAATTGTCTTTAGTACATGCCCTCCACTCTTTGAATGCCACCTCACTATCTTGTCCCTTTCTCCTCCTTGATGCTTACGTGAGCACGTTCCCCTTTCTTCATGCACCAATATGCATTTAAACGTCTTATACTTGAATGTTTTCTAATGTTGCATAATGTTTTAAGTGATGTGATGTTTTATGACTTTTTTTATTCATTTCTTTACACTTGAAAATTAAACGCATTTAAACTTAAGTGTATATACTAACATATGCTAACTTATTTATACATGTATGTATATATACTTGCACTAGAGTTCACAACGTTTCCGACAACTTTTAGTCGATGAAAAATCGAAAATTAGGAAAATGATTTTCGGTCACATTTTCGATTTTTCTTCGAACTAAATATTTTTATAAACTAATTTGGAAAACTATTTCACCATCATTAGTTATTTTTTAAAAGAGTTTTATTTTAATTATAAAATCTATTATTTGAATATTTAAAATTAATTATATATTCACAAATAAAGCAATGAAATTCTAGGTCGTTATAACTACTATATGATGTTGTTGGGCACCACGGGGTTACGTACTGATAGTTATTGGATAATTATGAAATGACTCACTTGATAGTTTTTTGTTGGTTAATATACCTGAGGTCAAATAGAAAATATCAATATGACAAAATTACATAGTTCTTTTGACTTGAGAATACTGTTGATCTTCAATGCAAAAGCTTCTCTTTAATTACAGTATAATCATGGCACGGTGTCCATCGAACGACTATAGTTGGATCGATTGAAAGCATTGGAAGTGGAACACTATTTAAGAAAGGGTTCGTCTCGTTAGTTATATAAGGTTAGTATCATGGTCAAGCGAAATCAACTAAAAGTCTAAGTCTCTGGCCAGAGCAGTTCAGTTAATAATAATTATTATTATTGCACCAAGGAATTTGTATTTGGACTATAGAGTTGAATATGGATGACATTGAAGTTTTGACCATTACCAAATTCCATAAGTCTAAAGTGATATAGTTTTGACGAAGAGAATTCGTATAAATATTTGTCACTGTTAGGTAACACTTAATAAAGTAAAATTGGATTTTACTGAAACTATGTAAGCAATAAATTTGACCATAATGTCACACCACCTGCTAACTGACATTTGAACGTTAATATTTGAATTATTCGATATTAATCGCTGACCAAATTTACACATAAGAGTCACAAAACTGAAATGTTGAATACTCCTTTTAGTACCTGATTTAGTTAATTTGTAATTGTTATACATTAATTAAATTAATTAATATTTATGAAATATTAATTATAAAATTTTATTTGATGTGTTGAACAATATTAAACAGTGTATTTATAATAGTTATAAATATACGGATTGATATATGATATCAATACGCATTTAAATTGGAAGTAAATGTAACAAATATTATTTGGGCTTGAAATGATTTAGAGGCCCATAAGAGGGCTTGAATTTTTGGCAGGAATGTTGAAGGAAAGGCAGCCATATCGATTGCTAAGGAGGGTTGGATTTGAATTAAAATGAGGAGAAAAGGTAAGAGAGAAATAGGGATCCAGATCCATATTTTTCTCCTTGGTATCTTCTCTATTTAAGCATCTATAAACCCTCACTTTCTTTTTTGATTTTTATCCTCCTTTTCATCTCTTTTGCTGGTTGAAAATTCTACCTCACCCTTCCACCTTATCATGTATTTTTAACATCAAATTAAATTCAATTTGATCATCGGTGGTAGCTGTGTTCGGGAAGCTAGCAACTTCTGGATGCGAGATTCAATTTACGGAGTTAGATTCTTCGTTTCAAGATGCGAACAATTAGGCTTTGGGAAAAGATAAAATTTCTTGTTTAAATGTCTAATATGCTTATTCATATCATATGCTAGCTTAATTAGAAATTGTTATCATGAATCTACATGCCGATGTATTGTCTAAAGTTGATTATATATATATATATATATATATATATATGTGTGTGTGTGTGTGTGTGTGTTTAATTCTTTTTTGTATATGTACATAATAACATATAGTTCATGGCTAGTCATTTAAAAAAATTATATTTACATAATATTAAAAATTAATTTTAATTCGCATATAGATATTACCAAAATAATTCATTTTAGTTTTTATACTTAATTCTATATATTGTAAATATATACACACACATTGTAAAATATATAAAATATAAGTATTTAATACAATCATATATATATTTATTATATAGTTTTTTTTTAAAATTAATTTTTATCAAGATTTTCGTATGGAAATCTTAATAAGAAACCATTTTTAAACCAAAAAGTACTTCAAAAGAAAAATTATTATTCATTTTTAGGTAGCGTATATTATTAATATATATATATATACAATTTGTTAATTATTTATTCATACTAAAGCTTATATATATGTATAACTTTATATATATATATGTATGTATTTTAAAAAATATTAATATATATATATATATATAATATGTATATGAATTGAAAATAATAATTATTATTTTGAAATATATATATGTACATGTAACATTAACATGTTAATATTAATATGAAATATACAGATATTTTATTATATAGATCTAGATTTAAAATTTGAAATTTGAAATTCAAATTTGATTTTATATTTAAGTCACTTGTAATATTTATAATTACTTCATATTATAATTTTGATTATATATACAGACAAAAACACACACACATATATGTAAACATTCATATTTTACAAACATTATTTAAAATTATTTGTAAAACTATATATAGACACACACACACACATATATATATATATATTATACAACGCATATATATATGGAGGGTTTAATATGTCCGTTGTGGTGTAAATCCCAACATCTATACACAGGTATATTAAACCATGCACACGACTTATGTAGCGTGTGCACATACACACATATGTATATGATACACATATTATACTATATAATATACATACATAATAATAATTAAAATGTTATTTATAATTTAAATAAAATATTAATTTCATTTAAAATAAATTTAGACTTTATTTGCCCAACAAGATCCAAATTAAATAAAAAATATAAAACTATCCATTTACCCCACTACATGCTGGCCTAGTTCCAACACTGTCAACGTAGGAGATTTAGAAACTAATGTGCAAATTTGACTTGATAAATTTTTCAATGATGTTCTTGGACTTATAGTTAATTAGAAAATAAAGTAAAATAATGTTACCCATTCAAAGGGAAGTCATGACCTGGTCTTCTTATTCTTTGGAGCTTGGTAAATGCAAGCTGCCATAGGTAAAAGTAACAAATTTTTAGTTAAAATTAACTATAGGTAAGAATATAAGCGGATATAGCATAATGATCAAGTTGGTTTTATAAAAGAAATTATTATCTATTAAGGTTGTTTGTTCGCCAATAATTTTTGATGTTATGAATGTAATGCAAATACATACAAGGGTATACATGTAAAATGTTGACATTGCTCAAATTTAAGTAGGTACCAATTGACAAAGAGAAACAAGATACACACAAAAATCATGATACATTGCTAAATTTAAACCTTACTAAACTCGAACCCAAATACGAAAGTATTGTATAGGTTTAGTGACGTATCTCGATAGTAAAGCGCAAATATTTGTAGTTTTTACCATAAATATATGCGGTTTAAATTACAAGTACTTGCAGTTGGGCTGAAATTACAAGTAGTAGTGTTTTCCGAAACTTATTAATAAAGAACAGTTGTGTATTTGAATCTTAAAATAGCTTTTTTACATAGGTTCCCTACTTATGTTTTATGTAAGATTGTTAACTTGGTGCAACTAAAAAACTTTAAAATAATTGAATATTTATAAGTGACTAAGAAGTTTATTTGACTCATAATTTGTTGCTAATTTAAAGCATTTTTCCTTTCTAATATTAGCTAACATAGTTAGCCTACTCTTTCCTCTTACGATATTATTAATAATTAAGCAAAAAAAAAGAATTTAAAGGCGATTGTGGTTATTGCATTATAGAGGGGTGCTTATTCTATTTTTACTATAGTTAGTGAGCAATCTTTGATGAGTGGATGG
Source organism: Allium fistulosum (assembly GCA_030737815.1). Classification (NCBI taxonomy): domain Eukaryota; kingdom Viridiplantae; phylum Streptophyta; class Magnoliopsida; order Asparagales; family Amaryllidaceae; genus Allium; species Allium fistulosum. Next base: position 365,278,395 of record CM060902.1, on the reverse strand, counting down.
TGAAAAAAAATAAGCTATTGAATGGATCAAGTGTAAATTTAATAGATTTAGGCATATTTTAGTATAGGAATGTTGGCTTTGCTCAATGATTTCACTGGGAGAAAGACTTTTTGGCACTTACAAGATGTCTTCCTAATAAATAATGTTGTGTAGAATGCTTCATGATACCTTTATCATAAGCATTAACCGTAGAAGGGAAGTTCTCTATGCTCCTAAGCTTGAGTACTTTTGACTTCCATTGATAAAACTATTGTGATAGATCGTGGATAGATTACATAAATTTCCTTTTAAGTTGATTATGTTACATATTGCATTTGGACAAAGCTCTAAAGCTATAAGAAGTAAAAAAGAGTGGCCTTTTCTGTTTTCTTAATTTAGCTTAGTTTCTAATCTTGCATTATTGCATATTACATGTATATTATATTATACACACCATATTTGCGAGCTTGAACTTTTGACTTCCATTTATAAAACTATTGTGATAGATCATGGATAAATTGCATAAATTTCCTATCAAGTTGATTATGTTACCTACTGCATTTGGATAAAGCTCTAAACGCTAGAAGAAGTGAAAAAGAGGGCCTTTTTTGTATTAATAATTTATCTTAGTTTCTAATCTTGCATTAGCATATTACATGTATATTATACAAACCATATTTGCATGGCTTGACTATTTCGTACAACTATATATAACCATATGAAGAATAATTTGATAGTGAGCTAGGAATCAAAATTAAGCAAAGACAAAATTTGTAAATCAACTTTTGCTAATATTATCTGTTATTAAATAAACACTTCCAAATAAGAATTATTTATATTATACGTAATTTTTAATGGGCATTGTTAAATGGACTCTAATTTTGACTAGGGAGGGCTATTTTATTGAATTTTTGTACAATTTCTATGGAATGCACCAAAAATGTTGCTCTCCTTAATAAAAAATTCTATAATTGTCCTTATTATTTCAATGATCCTCCATCATTTTCTTAAACTTCTTACGATCAAATCCACCGAAAATGGTTTCCAGTGAACCATCATCGTTTTTTTCATAATTATTTTATTTTATTTCATTTATAATGTCCTCTCATAACTATTTTTTTCAGGTGGAGTTCCTCTAAAAGTGTGAATTTTTTTGACTCATACTAGGTTGGTATTAGCTTCATATGGCTTTTGGATAGTCATTTGAGAAATGTATGTAAGTTGTCTTTGCTATGACTATTGATTTTTTACACCATTTGCAACTTGATTTCATGTTAATTTGTTATCACGTATTTTAACTTATAGCATATTTTTGAGCTATCCGAACTAAATCTTCTTCTTTTGATATTTATAGTGACATAAAGTTGGATGGGGCACTTAGATCTTTTAACATCGACTTTACTACACTTAGTTCACTATTAACGTCTAACCTACGACTTCTAACATCAATTGTATGTCAAACATACCGAGGTCACTTCAAAAAATGTTAGAATTGTATTTAAAGTACATTTTATCATTACCCGTATGCAAAACATGGGTTTGTACTAGTATAAATAAATTCACAAATTTATAATTGAGCTTAAGGTGATTCTAAATGTTGAGAATCCCATAACATTGCTATATGATAATAATGCTGCAATGTACTGGGTAAAAGAACCTAAAGCTCGATAGAAGTTGAAAAATACTTCAAAAAGTTCCACTTGATAAAGATAGTTTATCAGCATTAGAGAGAGTTGTGGTACGGTAGATAATTAAAACAATATAATATACTCATTCACCACGAGAGTGGCCCGAATAGTTTTTGACAAAACTGATACAAGGTATTGGAATAAGATTCCATAATTGACCCCAAGTGCAAGTAGGAGATGGATAGAGTTAGGGGTATGCTGTAACGACCCTGAATTTTTGGACATTTGAAATAGAATATTTAATTGATTTTAAATATTTGAATGATGGTTTAACTTGAATTTCAAATGTAAATATGAAATTGGCAATTTAATTAGTAAATTTAATTGTTGCAATTGGGTAAAAAAATTTGAATTGTCAGTTTTAAGCTGATTTAAAATAATATGAAGTCTTAGAAAATTTATATTGATAATTCTGAAGGTATTGGAACTTTCAGAATTGGATTTGGAACTGTATTGTTCAGTTTTGAATTTTATCGTTTAAATCGATATTTAAAAATAGCGTTCCGGGGCACAGTCTCGGAATTCGATGAAACCAGTTCCATTGGATCCGTAATATTGTATTATTATCGGATTTCAATTTTCGTAATGTTTGGAGTGATCGTTTGGCCGTACGATGAACAAACGCGCTGAAATTAAATCGAAATTCAACTTAATAGCTGGTCCAAAAAGCTATCTTCTCCATACGATCGAATTTGGAGCCGAAACCTTTTCCATTGCAGTCGGAATAGGCGTATAATATTACGAACGCCTAGCGGCACACCTCGATAGGATATCAAAATTTTGAGTTGCATTTTCGAGATAATTTGAATTTAAAATTTGAATTTAAAATTTAAATTAAATAATATATTTATATACTTAGTCAACCCAGCATAGATTCTTTCCCTAGCATGTTTTCTTTCTCCATCGTAACTTTTTCTCCTCAGCTTTATCAAAAGCACTGCAGCCACTTTTCATTTAAAGATAAACAAACGAAATACTTTCGTTCGAAATCAAAAATTAATGGCCGATCAATTTTCACTTTCCCTCTTCATCTCAGAGAAACGAAATCATGGCTGAAGCCAGGAAGAAAAAAAAAATCGCGTCCCTCTTTTCAAAATCAAATCTCGTTCCTCCCCTCATTCCCAGTTAATTTAAAAATCCCTAAATCGTGTTCGAATAGAATTCCGAGTTTCCCCTTCTCATTCAAAAAAAAACAAACAACAATTCAAACAAAAAGAAAAGAAAAAAAATGGAATCGCGACCATATCGCGAAGCAATCTCGAACATGGAATGCTCGATCTCGGCGACCTGGGGGGAAAGTAAGATCGAAGGTGACTTCGATTTTGTAGGGGTGGCGAGCGCGGCAACAGCAGCAGGCGGAGGCGCTCGCGAGGGAAAATGGCGACGAAGGCGGCGGCGATTTGTCGAGGTTCGTTACCTCGTGAATCATGAAGGGCAAATGGACCTTGGTGGCCGTGAGTTCAGTTCGCGACTGGCGATCGTGGTTGTCGAGGAGGCTGATGATGTCGCGGAGGAGGCGTGGAGTTCAGTGGTCTCAGCCTGGGTTCGTATGTATACAGTGAGGTATTTTCTGAGTTTGTTTAAGTCATTTAAAATAAAATTAGAGTAGTAAATTTTATTTTACAGAAAATATATGGACAGTGAAGAAGAAAAGTTTTTTTTTACAGTAAAGGGAAATTTCCATTTTGTTATCAGTAACAGTAGCAAAGAAAGGGGCAGTTCTGTTTTAATTTGATATAGGCTAGAAAGGGATTTTTATTTTCTTTGGGATTAATAAATGTATAAAGGTAAACGTCAAATGTATATATAAGATTGGGAAAATATAGAAATTGTAAAAAGGTTGTAAAGTTTATATAAAAGAAAATTAATTTAAAATCATTTGTTAAGTAAATCATTAAATGAGAATTTAATTGTTCGATTTATTCGAATATTAATAAATGATATAATTATTTATACAAGGTCAAAATCGTGAAGAAATGGTCAAAATGGAAATGGACTGCTAATTAAAAGCAAAGGTGAGATCTTCTCACTCAAACAAAGGGTTTTGTTTAATTTTAAATAGTTATATTTAAAATTATTGATTGTGTTTATTGTGTGCTTGAATGATAATATACATAGTAGTATATAGCAATATATATATATATATTGGAATATGTATATATTAGAGTTGTTGATTTTCCCGCATTATATAGCGGATGAGATCCTATGCGCCGCATAATAGCGAATGATATTTTATAAATCCCATATACCGCGATATTCCACCTCGAAGTGGAATTGGTATTGTGCTAACATCTGTGGATGCAGGGAAACAGGTTGGAGGGATCAAACTGGATTCCTCAAAATTATGTGAATTTGTTTCATATGTTATATGAATTTGTTTCATATCCTGTGTGATGATTTATTTATAATCTGTGAATGATTATATTTGTGATTGAATGTGTTGAAGGCTATAATTTAGCCGAATGTATTTTTGGTATCGTTGGATACCAGAAATAAATGAAATTGGATTTTTGAAATTAAAGTTGGAAATTTTTAGTAAAATTCTTTTAAAAGAATTGGGTGAATTTAAAAGAAGAATTTAAAAGTATAAAGTTGATTAATCTTATCGAATTATTTCCAAAGATATGGGAAAAGATATTAATAAGTGGATTTTGAATAGTATTATTTGAAAGTTGAAGAATTTCTTGAAAATGGAATTTTAAATAATTTGGAAGGAATAAAGGAATTTATTTTAAAAGGTGATAGATTTGTTTGAAATCCAATTGATAATTGATTTGGTATTTGAAAATAAATCTTTGGGAAATCGATATGAAAATTTATTTGATGTTGAATGAAAAATTGATTTGTGTTGAAATAAATTGGAAATCGATTTGTAAAATGATTTGGGATTTGAAAGAAATCAGAAATCAATTTGGAATTTGATTTGGTGTTTAAAAAGAAATCAGAAATCAATTTGGAATTTGATTTGGTGTTGAAAGTGAATATTTGAGAAATCGATTTGAAAATCGTATAAAAAGTGAATATTTGGGAATGTAAATTCAAAATGGAATTTATAAAGGAAAGGGGAATTTGTTTTAAAAATAAACACTGATTTATTTTTAAAGTGTGGAAGTAATTTACAAATTTGGAATGTAAATTAAAAATGAATCGATAAGGATTTATTTAATTGGTTTAAATGGACCATTTTGTGATGAAGTGTGAAAATGTGATTTGAAATTTGTTTTCAAAGTGATGAAGTGTGAAAATGTGATTTGAAATTGGTTTTCAAATGTAGAAGTGTGGAAAAATATATATCTTGTGAAGATATTTGAAATTTAATAATTTGGGAAAATTATTTAAATTGGTTGATTGTTGGGAATGTTGTTGATAGTTAAATAACCGACTATCAATATTTGCCTTTGAACTGGCACTTGATTTGTTTTTAAAACAAATGCTCATTATTCGGTTAAGCCGGGAGAGGACTTTGTGTCATATAACCCATTCTGAATAGTGATACGTCGTCAATGGACATTATTTGAAGACCGGTGTGAAGATCGGGTATTTTCGAAAATGAAAGGACAACCTGTCGAATATCTCTGCACCGAGTTGCTCCGGTATAGAGATTTATATCACTCTTCTTGTGATGGGAAGTCTGGACATGATTAGTGAATACCCGGATTGCAAGGGCTTCTTTGGAAGTGCCTTCGGTTCCGTTCGATCCCGGAACGGACTTGTATGGATGTGTGTCTGACGTTACACTTTGAGATGTAAAGCTGGTTTCTATCAAATACATTTTTGTTGGTGGCGGAGAATTTATTCTCTTAGCTTAACACCCTTCTCTGAGACGTACGAGCTCAGAGGTTATGAAGTTGATGGTTACTAGTGATACATTCCCAATTTGGTAATGTGGCATACGAAGTGCAGTTGATCATTTGTTGATCAAAGCATGGCTTTGTGAAAAAGCGTGGCTTCGTGAAAAAGCATGGCTTTGTGAAAAAGCATAGCTTTGTGGACGAGACTTCATCGAGCCTCACAATCCGGTAATGGTCGAAACAGGAATGTTGCAGCAAGGTTGTTAGGGTTCGCGCCCCTAGGGTATGTCATTTCCTTCTGGATAAAAGGTGATATCATGGTATGGAGCCTAGATATTTTTCCTATGTTGATGCTGCAAATTTACTATACTTTGTGGTTGAGGATCCTCGGATAAAGGTCGGTAATGACCGGGGGTTGGCATATTTGTGTGTTAGTTACCTAGTTACAGCTGTACAGCATGAGGTAGTGTCAGTGTGTTGGTTACCTAGTTACAGCTGTACAGCATGAGGTAACGTCGGCCTTGTGTTTGCAGAGATCCGGTTAGGTTCTCGGGGCATCTTTCCAGAGGCGTTTCCATTTCGGTGTAAGGAAGTTCCTTTGCCTGACCATTTGTTGGAAATCCAAAGAAATAATACGAGCCCTGTACGGTTTTAGTTGTATAACCTGCTATGGGATGTGGCGGTAACCTGCTATTGAACATAGTAGCTATAGTAGGCATACAATAATGGTTGTATGTTGGCTAAGATTGATATTATACTTTCGAAATGTTTTCCACACTAGACATTAATAATAATATCAACTGATCTTGCGTAGTAAGCATCTTTGACTATCATAAGGAGAAATCTCCTCCAATTCTGCGTTTGCATTGTGTGTGTGGAGGGAGGCCTTATGATAGTTTTATTTTCCGAAAGCATTGCGAATTTGTTTTATTTTCTTTGTGAAAATAACTGTTTTACGATCTCACACCAGTCACCATGACTGACCCGGAGTTTATTGTTCCCTTTCTAAACTCTGGGTGCCCATAATTTTCCACACGGGCAGCCTAGAGTCAGGTTATCAAGATATTCTGGATATTCTGGAGCTTTGGAGGCGAGCTGGATGGCTAGACGTACTCCCATACTTGTTTATTTATTTCGCTGTGTATTATGTATGTGGACAAGTTTATATAACTATCCATTGTTGTATTGAGTTGTATATTGACTCTGATTGATGTATGTATAAACTGATATAGTTCTTTGTTTAAAAGACTAGTGATTATCTATTGTATATTGTTCCGCTGCGAATGTGAGATTCTGATATTGTTTCTGTTTCTGTTTTTCTGTTCTTTCTTTCTTCTTCTTCTTCTACCTCTTCTTTTTAACCCTAATGGTTCGGTTTTCCGGCATTCGATTGCGCGGCATTTGATACAGTGGACGTATTAATGTCGACTTTCGAGCGTCGAAAAATCGTAACCGTTACAAGTGGTATCAGAGCAGCCGGTTAAGCGACAACTCTGGCTCTATTGGGTGTTACTCATTAGAGATAGAGTCAGTAGTACTCTAGAATGAGTGTGAGTGTAATAATAGATATGAGCGCGTATTTGTTAGTGAATATAAAATTGTTTTGTATTGTGTTGACTTATCGGTTGATTGTTTATAGATTCTGGTCGGTGCAGTCTGGCCAACTGTAATCGATAGAGGTTTCTAAACTCTTAAACAAGATAAACCGACACAGTATTATTTTAAATAGGGTAAATGAAATAATTTTACCCAAAACTAATTTTGTATAGAAAAGAAAGGATTTTCTATAAATTATTATGGTATATGGATGCTTGGTTGTTAGGAAAAGATAATATTGAATTATTATCATTGTTATATATAGATTGAATAAGAAATAACGGTATAACCAAAGATTTGGAGATAAATTCATTTAACAAATGAAATTTATAAATGTAAATTGAAAATATAAGGAAATGAATTCATATACGAATGAGTTTTGTAAATGTAATTGTAAATGTGATTTGTAATTTGGAATAGAATTCCAGAGGAATATTTGAGAAAATAGAATTCATTAATGGAATGAAAATTGGTAATGTGAAGTTTATAAATGAGTTTTATAACTTGAAATGAGATGCCAGAGTAATTTTTGAAATACGAATTAAAGAATTTGGATTTAAATTTCAAAGTTAGTTTTGAAATGTGTGTAATTGTTTAAAAAGACTCTGGAATGTATGGAATGTAAATAAGTTTGATAACTTATAAAAATATTTGAAATTTGAGTGGAATGAGATTCAAATTGAAAAGGAATGGATTAGTGAATGAACAAATGAGGTTACATTTGTAAATAAATGAGTTGGAATTGAAAAATGGAAAGAGATTTGATTTGAATCAAGTCGAAGAGAAAATCCAAACTTGGAAAAAATAAAATAAAATGGATTGAATTCAAGTAAACAAACTTGATAATTTATTAATTCATGAAATAATGAATTGGAAGTTGAATTAGTTAAATAAAAATTGAATTGTGAGCTGTAAATCGCTTGAATTGAAGGGAAATGATATGTGAATTGGTCGTAAGCGATTAAATTTGTATTGAAACTTTATAAATTGCTTATGGAAAGAATATTGAATGTTTTGCTTATGAAAACTATGTGTTCACTATTGAAAATAAGTGAAATGTAAATGAATTTCCTATATTTGTCACTTACGTGTTTAAATTGAGTAAGTACAGGTACAGAGAGCCGTTTGGCTGCATTTTGGTTGCGCAAATAGCTAAATAATAAGCCGCTTTGCTTAAAATGCTAAATAAAGGTACGCCTACGCAATACAAAATAGGAAATATGAACTGTTTTTGCTTTTCCGATCGAGTGGGTTGATGTATATATATTTCTATCTCTTGTCAAATTGCAAAAGCTCCTCCGTACAAAGGAGACTCCGCCAAATTTTTTTGAAAATTTTGGGAGTTAGAAAAATTTTAAAAAAAATTTAGAAAATTTTTGTTAACGGAAAATTTGATTTTCAAATTGTAATGGAAACGTAGGAATTGAACTAGAAAATGAAAACTATTGTTTTGGTTGAAGTTAAAAGTTTTGGAAAAGGTGAATATTGAGTTTTCACTAAGTGAATTTTTGGTTTTTGAAGATAAAATGGATTCAAATAGAATTGAAATTGTAAATTGAATTCAAATGGAATTGAAAATGCAAAGTTGAATGGAAATGAATATATAACTTTGTTTGTGAAGTGAAAATGAATATAAGAAGTATGTAAATACTTATATTGAACTTAAGAAATGAAAGGTGAAATTCTTAAGTAAAATGGGTATTGGGAATCCAATAAGTAAATTTGGACATTATTGTCAACTAAAGTATACAGGGATTGTAAAGGCTAAGGAAAATGGAATTGGATTTTGATTTCGAAGATGAATTTAAATTGCTCGACAATAAGGTATGCATTTCAATTTTAGTATGAAATTTGATGGGATTCTGATTTTGCCACTTGGCATTTTATTTTCTATTGGGATTTGAGAGTCCGTAGGGACATTTTGTAGTCGTACCGAGCTAGCCGCGCAAAGGAGACGTTGGCGAATTTTTTCAAAAATTTTGAGAGTTAGAAAATTTTGAGAAAATTTTGAATTCAAAAATTTGAATTTGAATTTAAATTTGAATTGTTAAGAAGACCATATTATTTGGAACTTATGGTTGATTGTGGAAAGTTAGTTAAAGTGATAACGAATCTTTAATAAAAAGATTGGTTTGAGAATTTGATAAAACTGTTCGAGTTTTGGGAAAATGATAAACGGGTATTGGAGCATTCTTCTTAACTTGTAATTTCGAGACGAAATTCTTTTAAGGGGGGAAGATTGTAACGACCCTGAATTTTTGGACATTTGAAATAGAATATTTAATTGATTTTAAATATTTGAATGATGGTTTAACTTGAATTTCAAATGTAAATATGAAATTAGCAATTTAATTAGTAAATTTAATTGTTGCAATTGGGTAAAAAATTTGAATTGTCAGTTTTAAGCTGATTTAAAATAATATGAAGTCTTAGAAAATTTATATTGATAATTCTGAAGGTATTGGAACTTTCAGAATTGGATTTGGAACTGTTTTGTTCAATTTTGAATTTTATCGTTTAAATCGATATTTAAAAATAGCGTTCCGAGGCACAGTCTCGGAATTCGACGAAACTAATTCCATTAGATCCGTAATATTGTATTATTATCGAATTTCAATTTTCGTAATGTTTGGAGTGATCGTTTGGCCGTACGATGAGAAAACGCGCTGAAATTAAATCGAAATTCAACTTAATAGCTGGTCCAAAAAGCTATCTTCTCCATACGATCGAATTTGGAGCCGAAACCTTTTCCATTGCGTTCGGAATAGGCATATAATATTACGAACGCCTAGCGGCATGCCTCGATAGGATATCAAAATTTTGAGTTACATTTTCGAGATAATTTGAATTTAAAATTTAAATTAAATAATATATTTATATACTTAGTCAACCCAGCAGAGATTCTTTCCCCAGCCTGTTTTCTTTCTCCATCGTAACTTTTTCTCCTCAGCTTTTTCAGAAGCACTGCAGCCTCTTTTCATTTAAAGAAAAACAAATGAAATACTTTCGTTCGAAATCAAAAATTAATGGCCGATCAATTTTCACTTTCCTTCTTCATCTCAGAGAAACGAAATCATGGCCGAAGCCTGGAAGAAGAAAAAATCGTGTCCCTCTTTTTTAAATCAAATCTCGTTCCTCCCCTTATTCCCAGTTAATTTAAAAATCCCTAAATCGTGTTCGAATAGAAGGCCGAGTTTCCCCTTCTTGTTCAAAAAAAACAACAATTCGAACAAAAAGAAATGAAAAAATGGAATCGCGACCATATCGCGAAGCGATCTCGAACATGGCATGCTCGATCTCGGCGACTTGGGGGGAAAGTAAGATCGAAGGTGACTTCAATTTTGTAGGGGTGGCGAGCGCGGCAACAGCAGCAGGCGGAGGCGCTCGCGAGGGAAAATGGCGACGAAGGCGGCGGCGATTTGTCGAGGTTCGTTACCTCGTGAATGACGAAGGGCAAATGGACCTTGGTGGCCACGAGTTCAGTTCGTGACTGGCGATCGTGGTTGTCGAGGAGGCTGACGATGTCGGGGAGGAGGCGTGGCGTTCAGTGGTCTCAGCTTGGGTTCGTATGTATACAGTGAGGTATTTTCTGAGTTTGGTTAAGTCATTTAAAATAAAATAAAATTAGAGTAGTAAATTTTATTTTACAGAAAATATATGGACAGTGAAGAAGAAAAGTTTTTTTCTTACAGTAAAGGGAAATTTCCATTTTGTTATCAGTAACAGTAGCAAAGAAAGGGGCAGTTCTATTTTAATTTGATATAGGCTAGAAAGGGATTTTTATTTTCTTTGGGATTAATAAATGTATAAAGGTAAACGACAAATGTATATATAAGATTTGGGAAAATATAGAAATTGTAAAAAGGTTGTAAAGTTTATATAAAAGAAAATTAATTTAAAATCATTTGTTAAGTAAATCATTAAATGAGAATTTAATTGTTCGATTTATTCGAATATTAATAAATGATATAATTATTTATACAAGGTCAAAATCGTGAAGAAATGGTCAAAATGGAAATGGACTGCTAATTAAAAGCAAAGGTGAGATCTTCTCACTCAAACAAAGGGTTTTGTTTAATTTTAAATAGTTATATTTAAAATTATTGATTGTGTTGATTGTGTGCTTGAATGATAGTATACATAGTAGTATATAGCAATATATATATATATATATATATATATATATATATATATATATCGGAATATGCATATATTGGAGTTGTTGATTTTCCCGCATTATATAGCGGATGAGACCCTATGCGCCCCATAATAGCGGATGATATTTTATAAATCCCATATACCGCGATATTCCACCTCGAAGTGGAATTGGTATTGTGCTAACATCTATGGATGCAGGGAAACGGGTTGGAGGGATCCAACTGGATTCCTCAAAATTATATGAATTTGTTTCATATGTTATATGAATTTGTTTCATAAGCTGTGTGATGATTTATTTATAATCTATGAATGATTATATTTGTGATTGAATGTGTTGAAGGCTATAATTTAGCCGAATGTATTTTTGGTATCGTTGGATACCAGAAATATATGAAATTGGATTTTTGAAATTAAAGTTGGAAATTTTTAGTAAAATTCTTTTGAAAGAATTGGGTGAATTTAAAAGAAGAATTTAAAAGTATAAAGTTGATTTTTGTAATCTTATCGAATTATTTTCAAAGGTATGGGAAAAGATATTAATAAGTGGATTTTGAATAGTATTATTTGAAAGTTGAAGAATTTCTTGAAAATGGAATTTTAAATAATTTGGAAGGAATAAAGGAATTTATTTTAAAAGGTGATAGATTTGTTTGAAATCCAATTGATAATTGATTTGGTATTTGAAAATAAATCTTTGGGAAATCGATATGAAAATTTATTTGACGTTGAATGAAAAATTGATTTGTGTTGAAATAAATTGGAAATCGATTTGTAAAAGGATTTGGGATTTGAAAGAAATCAGAAATCAATTTGGAATTTGATTTGGTGTTTAAAAAGAAATCAGAAATCAATTTGGAATTTGATTTGGTGTTGAAAGTGAATATTTGAGAAATCGATTTGAAAATCGTATAAAAAGTGAATATTTGGGAATGTAAATTCAGAATAGAATTTATAAAGGAAAGGGGAATTTATTTTAAAAATAAACACTAATTTATTTTTAAAGTGTGGAAGTAATTTACAAATTTAGAATGTAAATTAAAAATGAATCGATAAGGATTTATTTAATTGGTTTAAATGGACCATTTTGTGATGAAGTGTGAAAATGTGATTTGAAATTTGTTTTCAAAGTGATGAAGTGTGAAAATGTGATTTGAAATTAGTTTTCAAATGTTGAAGTGTGGAAAATATATATCTTGTGAAGATATTTGAAATTTAATAATTTGGGAAAATTATTTAAATTGGTTGATTGTTGTGAATGTTGTTGATAGTTAAATAACCGACTATCAATATTTGCCTTTGAAATGGCACTTGATTTGTTTTTAAAACAAACGCTCATTTTTCGGTTAAGCTGGCCGGAGAGGACTTTATGTCATATAACCCATTCCGAATAGTGATACGTCGTGAATGGACATTATTTGAAGACCGGTGTGAAGATCGGGTATTTTCGAAAATGAAAGGACAACCTATCGAATGTCTCTGCACCGAGTTGCTCCGGTATAGAGATTTATATCACTCTTCTTGTGATGGGAAGTCCGGACGTGATTAGTGAATACCCGGATTGCAAGGGCTTCTTTGGAAGTGCCTTCGGTTCCGTTCGATCCCGGAACGGACTTGTATGGATGTGTGTCTGACGTTACACTTTGAGATGTAAAGCTGGTTTCTATCAAATACATTTCTGTTGGTGGCGGAGAATTTATTCTCATAGCTTAACACCCTTCTTTGAGACGTACGAGCTCAGAGGTTATGTAACGACCCGTAAAATTTCAATGGTTTTAATAACGTAATTAGTTAAAATTTTGTGAAATTTTAAACGATGAAATTTTGAAATAAAAATTTTATATTTGAAATACGTCTAGTTAAACATAGCGACTGGTAAATTTTCGTCCGAAAATATGAAAGTTTATTTCGCGCGTAAATTCACTTCAATTTAATCAGTTAAAAAGCAATGAAAATAAAATGTTTCTGAAACTTAAATATTTTTACATAGAAAAATTCTAAACCATCTTCTGAGCAAGATTTCAGTTTGTCGTTTTTCCAAATTCGGACATCTTTGGCTCCGTCGATCTTATTTTTCAGCGTTTTTCTTGCATTTTCAGCCGGTAGAAAAATTCGAATTTTTATAATTCAATCGAACCACTGATATCTGTATACCGTTTTGATCGTTTCGTTGTGCTGATTTCTACGGTATATTCACTTCTGGGTTTTGGAGTCCAGTACGCGACAAAACCATATAACAGTTCACCGTACCGGTACGTTTATTCTTTTCATTCCCGCGTCCATTCGAATTTTTCCCAAACGGCAATTGCTTTTTTATGCTCTGGATTCTCGTGTCTGACTTTCACTCTTTCCTATATTCTATTCACATAATTGCTTTGGCTTCGATTGTGAAAAATAATGTAACGTGTAATTAATTTTTTGGAAACCAATACGTCTCTCTGCATGCATATTTGCTGTGGCTCTTTGAAAACATCCTCCCTTCCTCCCTTTTCTTTATTCACTGCCTCTCCTTTTCTCGCAGCAGCCATGGCCGCTCCACCAAGCTAGACGAGTATCGAGGGCCGCCACCAAGGCAACTCACGCCACGCACCCGCCTTGACAACCGCCCATCGCCAAACAGTCTCGCCTGCCTTGTCTTCCTCCACTTCCGTTCAAAGCCCGACCTCCACTGCCTCTTCCACTTCTTCCACTCGTCCTCCCTATGCCATGGCCGATTGCTCCTCCACCAACGTCAGCCTCCGGCTCACACACCCCAGCCACAAACCCACTGCTTCTGTTTTCCCCTCTACTCCATACTGGTTTGCCACGACACCGAGCAACATCGACAACCCAGGCTTCAACCCTCCATTTCTTAGCCTACAATTGTCAGACTCCTTCCACCCAACATGCGAATAATATATATTGTTATATATATTTGGTCTGTAAAGATGGGTAAGATTCCTTTTATTTTTGTGTACTAGTTATGTACTAGTTTATTCATACTTGAATCTAGTTTATAGGTTTATAAATATGGATTTTGTTTAATTTACTATGAAGGTATATTATAAATACTTGAGACTTTTTTTTAGCATATTTTTTTCAGTTTGTTATGGTTGAAGTATATATATTTAAATATTATAGTTTCACATATATTTTGTATATCTAGTATAAGATATAATGTTGACATTTCGGTTTTGTATACATTATATCATTGGGAAATGTAACATATGTATTTGTTTTATTTAATGATTATTTAAATCGTTATATATATGCATGAGTTACATATTTCATATTGGGTTATAATTGAATGGTACCTGAATATAAAGACTTTATATTTGTATATATATATGTTGAATATTTTACTTACTCTTGCAAGCCTGTACAAAGTTATAAATTTTCTGTTGAAGTTGATTTTTAATATATTATATATGTAATTTATATGTTGACAGTATAGATTTTAATGCTATGCATAAGTATGTTACATTTTAGTATGTAGGTATATAAGCCGTTCCCAATCTCTTTTGTCGTATATATGGTTTACTTACAGTTTTTATGAGTTCGACTGTATTCGACTTGGCATGTAAGTATATATAGATCTCTGTAAAGTTTATATACGCAGTATTTATATATGTGGTTTATATGTATAATGTTAACTTATATATTTTGTTTAAGTAAGCTATATAACCCTTCATCCACTGTCAAGTTTTATACATATAATAAATTGTTTATATTGATTGATAATAAACAATTGATTTTTCTTTAATAACCTGTATGTAAGGTTGTGTACATGTTTATATACATTTGTTATAAATATATATGAGAACTTGGTTTTAAAATTTTATATTGATATAGTACATTTGGGATTAACTATTTATTTTAAATGTATATTTGCTTTTTATATACGGGTTTGAAATGAATGTATATTAAATTTTATTTGTGTTTGAATTTAGAATATGATTTTTATATGTAAATAGTTATATATAGTTATATATATCTTTTATCTTCAACGATCCAAGTCTGATTTGTTCTCGTCAATCTTCCATTTACCAGCTTTGTCCGTCGATCTCATCTCCGTCGTGCTTTGCTTCGAAATTCGTGCTTAGATTCGTAGCCTATTCCGTTGGCAAACCATCTCTAGCCTCGAAAGGTGAGCACTCACTCACGATTAACGTTCTTTTATTTATTAAATTTGATTTCAATTGAAACGACAATTGAAATATGCTGCTGTTAGTTAATTACACTGTTATATATGCTATTGCCTGTATCAATTCACCTGTGACATCTGACACCATTATCTGTTAATTATTTATGCGTTGATAATCCAGTTTGATTGTTAATTGATTGATTGTTGATGTTTATATTGGACGTTAAAATTGTTAATGTTAAATTGATAAATAGTATGAAATTGAACTTGATATAGGATAATTAACTGTTAAATTTGATTAACGAACATTTGTATAATATGACCCCTTTAACTGTTAAATTTATTGACACGTAGGATTGTTAACTACACCTTGAACCATCAATTGTATGTTGCTTAAACTAATGATGTATGAAATTGTAAATAGATGACAAGTGAAAACCGTAATGTAATAATCTTTAATCTACATGAAATGATAGTGTGGATTCTAGAAATAATTATATTAATTCGTACAAATAACAATGCGAATTAATATGGGTATTTCGGGATTATTTGAATTGATTATTGGATTGATATTGATTGTTGTTATTGCTTGTTTATTTACTTTGACACCATCCCAGTTATCACACTGCAAGTTCCCTCTGTTATGCTTTGATTTTTAATTGAATTGGAATCGGGTTGAAATGATAAATACCCAAAATTGAACTTTGACCTAGGATAGAAAATTAAATAAACCCGATTGGTCAATAACTTGATCTTGAAATAAGATAAGGATTTTATTTGAATAAATAATATGGTTTTGAAATGAAGTTGAAATTTGAATTTAAGTGAAAGGAAATGTTAATGTTTAATAATCTGAAACAAATTATTAAAAATGTAATTGATGAAAGAATGTTGTTTAAAGTTGAGAAACTATTGAGTTAAGTTGGAAATTATAATTAAGTTTGAAATTATTAAACTTTGAAATTATTTAATAATTAAGTTTTGAATTATTTAATAATTAAATAAGATTGAATTATTTAATGATTAAATTAAATTGAATTTTTAATAAGTGAATTTTACTTCGTAATACTTGAAATTGAGTTTCTTTATTAATAAAGTTTGGAAAATCATTTAAGTAAGTAAATAGGTGAAATTGAATTTCTTTAACAAGAAATAAAATGTGATATTTTTGGAATTAATGTAAGACTTGAAATTTAAAGAATTTGATTTGATGAATTTAATTTAATTCAAAATTGTAAGTTTTGATTTAATGAAGTTGAACTTAAGAATGGATTTAATGAATTGGAAATTTAATGGAAATTGTTTTGAATAACAAATTTACTTAACGAATATTGAATGAAATCGACAAATGAATTTAAATTGATTTGAATGTTGAATTAAATTAATTTAAATTATTTTCGAAATGAAACGTATATATGAACTTGAATCAATATTTGAATGGTTTAAATAAAGATTGAAATTTGATTTATAAGATTTTGAAACGGAAAATTGGAAGTTTTGAAACGGAAATTTGGAAATTGTTTTAGAAAGACAAATGAAACGTTGATTTTCGAATTCTATTTGAAATTGAAATTGATTTGGTTTTGAAATATATAAACGACCAATCGGTGTAATAATTACGAAAGTTATTAAAGAGACCGGGATCGGTAATGGATATACTCTCTATCTGAACCGAAACCACTTTAATAACTATACGCGGAGTGTTGATCCAGAACGAAGTGGATGGTTTTGATGAACGCGTTGACTGAAGAAAGAGAACGATTTTGGATGACCCTTGACATGACTAAAACAGGAGCCGCGCCGGGCCATTGAGGATCGCCATCTCTAGCGGACACACTTCTTCGATACCATATCTATTACTTTTGTGATTCGATTTGGGTGCACCCCTCGATTATGGGAGTGTTGTTTCGCGGTGTTGGGGTAGTAGCTGCTATGCCCAACATCAGTCCGGATCACGCAACTACTAGTATCCTAGTTGGTATCGCCTCATGTACCTTGTCATACTGATTATCCTATTCGCGACCACTACGATTTTGATTTGTACCTTTAGTATATGGATTGCCCTCTGGTGACTTCCGGTTTTGGGGAAACTACGGTCTTGTATATGCTTTTGGGAATAAACAGGTTAAGAGGTGTATGGGCCCTGCTTAACCCTATTTTGATATCTTCTTATATTACTGATAGACATTATCTACTTAGCGTACATTACTACCTAGTAGATAGTTTAACGGATCCTTAGAGGATGGTTATTCCAAACATCCTTTGAGTTACTTGTATTTCAATCGCTATTTCACTTGAGTTGGATTTATTAATATAAGAATGTTAATCCTGACTCGAGTGTTTTGTGTTTTGCTTTACGCTCGGGTCAGACTGAGTAGTTCAGCTTTCGAGACTCACCTTTGGAGTTGGAGCTTCGCTTGGAGATCCAGCTATCTATCCAGCTTTCAGATATTCGATGATTCCAGTGATGTATTCTGATTTGTATCTGTTACTCTTCCGTTGTATCTGGTTTAACTCTGATGTATCGTATTACTCTTCTGTTGTAAACTCTGATGTATTTTATATATTCATATAGTAGCTTCATGAACTACTATCTCTTTTATTTCCGCTGCACTTATTACTCTGTGTCTGTGATCTGTGATTATATCTATTTACTGTATATGTTCAGTTTTGCCAAATTTAAATTAACAACGCGGTATTTTGAGCAATTCAACTCCGGCATGAGTGTCTACCTATACACTTATAATGGACGCGAATGGTCCAAAATATCGGGTCGTTACAGTTGGTATCAGAGCTTTGGTAGCTCTAGGCAAAACTTAACATATAGGGTAAATGTAATTACGGAATCACCCTCATTCGAGTTTCAATTTCTTCCTCTTGATTCGATTCCTTCGAATTTTGGAACGTTCCCCTCGGTTCCGAAATTCATTCATGTCCTTCACTATTCGTCTTCTTTCAATTCTGGAGCACCCCATAAATCCATTCTGAATGTTATCTATAATAGATCGGCGGTCCCGCCAATCTTTGAATGATTCGTAAAGGAGCAAAACTCCTTTATAATAGGCATCGATTTACTAAAGATTTCTGTATCCTCGGTTTACGATGCTATCTATTCCATGCTATACCTGAATTCCATCTCGTGAGATCGAGTGTTGATTTACCTCGGAATTCAGCATCGGTCTTATTCTTGAAGTTACGGACGATCCGGTTATGGTTGCCCGTGAATTAAATAAACTCATCCATCTCCCGATTGTGGTAATTGAATTATCTTATATTCTGTTTCAAACTTATTTCCGAATCAAAATTCTCTTTGATTTGAGTCAACAAAAATTTTGAATCCCTATCCTTATTTTGAAAATTCATTCCTGTATCATCGAGCAAAGAAATGTATTTGTAAATTAATATTTAAAATGTTTTAAAGTATATTGTGTTGTTTGAGTTGTTGATGTTGATTTGGGTTTCCGATCGATTCGTCTGATCAACGCTATCGATAGGATTTCCAAAACACTTGAACAGAGCAAACTGACACAACATTGTTTTCAAATTCGGAAAATGAAATAAATTTGTTTGATTATATTGTGAAAATATAAGTAAAAATTTTCTGGAATTTAATAGGTTAATTAAATTGTTTGTTTGAAATGATAATATTTGATTATCATTTATTGTTCTAAATGAATTTATAAATACGGTTTATAAATTGATTTGGAATTTGAAATGAATTTAATTCAGAAATTTGAGAATTTAGTTTTTCGGTGATTTCGAACTTTGTTTTAAAATTTTGAAGTATATATTATTGAAGATATTTCAAATAGAAACCGTTTTCAAAGAATTTTAAATGTTGAAATCCGTGCTCTTCTCTTTGTCGCTGGAAAATAATTTCGGTGATGGCGGCCGCATCATCGACATTCATTTTCGAGTTTCGAAGTGTAGAGACTATTTTGTAGCTTTGCTACGGTTTTGTTTTGGAAAATATTTTGATTTGAATTTCTTCAGTATAATTTAATTTATATATATATAAGTATCTTATTTTAAAATTTAATTTGATTTGATATAATATATTATACATATCTCTAAATTGTTTAAAGTTAATCGGAAATCTAAATCTTAAATTTTGTTAAAGGATGATTTTAATTATAAATAAAGTTAAATTTGGAATAAATATTTAAACTTGAATAATTGAATTGGGAAAATTTTATTGTATATTGTTCAACTGCATTCTAATACAACTTACCTAAATCATTCAGAAGTTGAATATGTAATTGGATAAAATATAAGATAAATTGAATTTATAAATAAAATTTGAGTGTTTATAATAAATGTTATACGCTAAATTTTGATTATAGGATGATAATAGAGTTAGATAGGATAACAAATGAAATTTGATCAACATATGAAAATACCTTGAATTTAAAAGAAATTAATAGATGTAAATTAATTTAAATCGAAACTTTTATGTTTTAAATTAATTTATATGGGTAAAATATATGTAATAAGATATATTTAACGAAACAAAATTAACAGTAATTTGGAATAAAGAAGAATTTAAAATTGTTGAAGAAAATATGATTATAATAAAAGACTATTCAAATTTATGGTTTTAGAAATTGTAAATTGAAGAAATGGGATAATAAGATAATGAACTTAGAAATAGTTGAGATTGATTTTAGTGAAATCAAATGGATTAAATCAACTATTGAATATCAATTAATTTAAATTGAAATTTATATGGTTTAAATTAATTGTTATTTTGTATTTCAAATCTGTTTTCTTTCTGGTTGTTTCTATTCTTCTACCTCGTTCCTTTTCGGGGACGAAAAGTTTTGAGTGGGGGAGAGTGTAACGACCCGTAAAATTTCAATGGTTTTAATAACGTAATTAGTTAAAATTTTGTGAAATTTTAAACGATGAAATTTTGAAATAAAAATTTTATATTTGAAATACGTCTAGTTAAACATAGCGACTGGTAAATTTTCGTCCGAAAATATGAAAGTTTATTTCGCGCGTAAATTCACTTCAATTTAATCAGTTAAAAAGCAATGAAAATAAAATGTTTCTGAAACTTAAATATTTTTACATAGAAAAATTCTAAACCATCTTCTGAGCAAGATTTCAGTTTGTCGTTTTTCCAAATTCGGACATCTTTGGCTCCGTCGATCTTATTTTTCAGCGTTTTTCTTGCATTTTCAGCCGGTAGAAAAATTCGAATTTTTATAATTCAATCGAACCACTGATATCTGTATACCGTTTTGATCGTTTCGTTGTGCTGATTTCTACGGTATATTCACTTCTGGGTTTTGGAGTCCAGTACGCGACAAAACCATATAACAGTTCACCGTACCGGTACGTTTATTCTTTTCATTCCCGCGTCCATTCGAATTTTTCCCAAACGGCAATTGCTTTTTTATGCTCTGGATTCTCGTGTCTGACTTTCACTCTTTCCTATATTCTATTCACATAATTGCTTTGGCTTCGATTGTGAAAAATAATGTAACGTGTAATTAATTTTTTGGAAACCAATACGTCTCTCTGCATGCATATTTGCTGTGGCTCTTTGAAAACATCCTCCCTTCCTCCCTTTTCTTTATTCACTGCCTCTCCTTTTCTCGCAGCAGCCATGGCCGCTCCACCAAGCTAGACGAGTATCGAGGGCCGCCACCAAGGCAACTCACGCCACACACCCGCCTTGACAACCGCCCATCGCCAAACAGTCTCGCCTGCCTTGTCTTCCTCCACTTCCGTTCAAAGCCCGACCTCCACTGCCTCTTCCACTTCTTCCACTCGTCCTCCCTATGCCATGGCCGATTGCTCCTCCACCAACGTCAGCCTCCGGCTCACACACCCCAGCCACAAACCCACTGCTTCTGTTTTCCCCTCTACTCCATACTGGTTTGCCACGACACCGAGCAACATCGACAACCCAGGCTTCAACCCTCCATTTCTTAGCCTACAATTGTCAGACTCCTTCCACCCAACATGCGAATAATATATATTGTTATATATATTTGGTCTGTAAAGATGGGTAAGATTCCTTTTATTTTTGTGTACTAGTTATGTACTAGTTTATTCATACTTGAATCTAGTTTATAGGTTTATAAATATGGATTTTGTTTAATTTACTATGAAGGTATATTATAAATACTTGAGACTTTTTTTTTAGCATATTTTTTTCAGTTTGTTATGGTTGAAGTATATATATTTAAATATTATAGTTTCACATATATTTTGTATATCTAGTATAAGATATAATGTTGACATTTCGGTTTTGTATACATTATATCATTGGGAAATGTAACATATGTATTTGTTTTATTTAATGATTATTTAAATCGTTATATATATGCATGAGTTACATATTTCATATTGGGTTATAATTGAATGGTACCTGAATATAAAGACTTTATATTTGTATATATATATGTTGAATATTTTACTTACTCTTGCAAGCCTGTACAAAGTTATAAATTTTCTGTTGAAGTTGATTTTTAATATATTATATATGTAATTTATATGTTGACAGTATAGATTTTAATGCTATGCATAAGTATGTTACATTTTAGTATGTAGGTATATAAGCCGTTCCCAATCTCTTTTGTCGTATATATGGTTTACTTACAGTTTTTATGAGTTCGACTGTATTCGACTTGGCATGTAAGTATATATAGATCTCTGTAAAGTTTATATACGCAGTATTTATATATGTGGTTTATATGTATAATGTTAACTTATATATTTTGTTTAAGTAAGCTATATAACCCTTCATCCACTGTCAAGTTTTATACATATAATAAATTGTTTATATTGATTGATAATAAACAATTGATTTTTCTTTAATAACCTGTATGTAAGGTTGTGTACATGTTTATATACATTTGTTATAAATATATATGAGAACTTGGTTTTAAAATTTTATATTGATATAGTACATTTGGGATTAACTATTTATTTTAAATGTATATTTGCTTTTTATATACGGGTTTGAAATGAATGTATATTAAATTTTATTTGTGTTTGAATTTAGAATATGATTTTTATATGTAAATAGTTATATATAGTTATATATATCTTTTATCTTCAACGATCCAAGTCTGATTTGTTCTCGTCAATCTTCCATTTACCAGCTTTGTCCGTCGATCTCATCTCCGTCGTGCTTTGCTTCGAAATTCGTGCTTAGATTCGTAGCCTATTCCGTTGGCAAACCATCTCTAGCCTCGAAAGGTGAGCACTCACTCACGATTAACGTTCTTTTATTTATTAAATTTGATTTCAATTGAAACGACAATTGAAATATGCTGCTGTTAGTTAATTACACTGTTATATATGCTATTGCCTGTATCAATTCACCTGTGACATCTGACACCATTATCTGTTAATTATTTATGCGTTGATAATCCAGTTTGATTGTTAATTGATTGATTGTTGATGTTTATATTGGACGTTAAAATTGTTAATGTTAAATTGATAAATAGTATGAAATTGAACTTGATATAGGATAATTAACTGTTAAATTTGATTAACGAACATTTGTATAATATGACCCCTTTAACTGTTAAATTTATTGACACGTAGGATTGTTAACTACACCTTGAACCATCAATTGTATGTTGCTTAAACTAATGATGTATGAAATTGTAAATAGATGACAAGTGAAAACCGTAATGTAATAATCTTTAATCTACATGAAATGATAGTGTGGATTCTAGAAATAATTATATTAATTCGTACAAATAACAATGCGAATTAATATGGGTATTTCGGGATTATTTGAATTGATTATTGGATTGATATTGATTGTTGTTATTGCTTGTTTATTTACTTTGACACCATCCCAGTTATCACACTGCAAGTTCCCTCTGTTATGCTTTGATTTTTAATTGAATTGGAATCGGGTTGAAATGATAAATACCCAAAATTGAACTTTGACCTAGGATAGAAAATTAAATAAACCCGATTGGTCAATAACTTGATCTTGAAATAAGATAAGGATTTTATTTGAATAAATAATATGGTTTTGAAATGAAGTTGAAATTTGAATTTAAGTGAAAGGAAATGTTAATGTTTAATAATCTGAAACAAATTATTAAAAATGTAATTGATGAAAGAATGTTGTTTAAAGTTGAGAAACTATTGAGTTAAGTTGGAAATTATAATTAAGTTTGAAATTATTAAACTTTTAAATTATTTAATAATTAAGTTTTGAATTATTTAATAATTAAATAAGATTGAATTATTTAATGATTAAATTAAATTGAATTTTTAATAAGTGAATTTTACTTCGTAATACTTGAAATTGAGTTTCTTTATTAATAAAGTTTGGAAAATCATTTAAGTAAGTAAATAGGTGAAATTGAATTTCTTTAACAAGAAATAAAATGTGATATTTTTGGAATTAATGTAAGACTTGAAATTTAAAGAATTTGATTTGATGAATTTAATTTAATTCAAAATTGTAAGTTTTGATTTAATGAAGTTGAACTTAAGAATGGATTTAATGAATTGGAAATTTAATGGAAATTGTTTTGAATAACAAATTTACTTAACGAATATTGAATGAAATCGACAAATGAATTTAAATTGATTTGAATGTTGAATTAAATTAATTTAAATTATTTTCGAAATGAAACGTATATATGAACTTGAATCAATATTTGAATGGTTTAAATAAAGATTGAAATTTGATTTATAAGATTTTGAAACGGAAAATTGGAAGTTTTGAAACGGAAATTTGGAAATTGTTTTAGAAAGACAAATGAAACGTTGATTTTCGAATTCTATTTGAAATTGAAATTGATTTGGTTTTGAAATATATAAACGACCAATCGGTGTAATAATTACGAAAGTTATTAAAGAGACCGGGATCGGTAATGGATATACTCTCTATCTGAACCGAAACCACTTTAATAACTATACGCGGAGTGTTGATCCAGAACGAAGTGGATGGTTTTGATGAACGCGTTGACTGAAGAAAGAGAACGATTTTGGATGACCCTTGACATGACTAAAACAGGAGCCGCGCCGGGCCATTGAGGATCGCCATCTCTAGCGGACACACTTCTTCGATACCATATCTATTACTTTTGTGATTCGATTTGGGTGCACCCCTCGATTATGGGAGTGTTGTTTCGCGGTGTTGGGGTAGTAGCTGCTATGCCCAACATCAGTCCGGATCACGCAACTACTAGTATCCTAGTTGGTATCGCCTCATGTACCTTGTCATACTGATTATCCTATTCGCGACCACTACGATTTTGATTTGTACCTTTAGTATATGGATTGCCCTCTGGTGACTTCCGGTTTTGGGGAAACTACGGTCTTGTATATGCTTTTGGGAATAAACAGGTTAAGAGGTGTATGGGCCCTGCTTAACCCTATTTTGATATCTTCTTATATTACTGATAGACATTATCTACTTAGCGTACATTACTACCTAGTAGATAGTTTAACGGATCCTTAGAGGATGGTTATTCCAAACATCCTTTGAGTTACTTGTATTTCAATCGCTATTTCACTTGAGTTGGATTTATTAATATAAGAATGTTAATCCTGACTCGAGTGTTTTGTGTTTTGCTTTACGCTCGGGTCAGACTGAGTAGTTCAGCTTTCGAGACTCACCTTTGGAGTTGGAGCTTCGCTTGGAGATCCAGCTATCTATCCAGCTTTCAGATATTCGATGATTCCAGTGATGTATTCTGATTTGTATCTGTTACTCTTCCGTTGTATCTGGTTTAACTCTGATGTATCGTATTACTCTTCTGTTGTAAACTCTGATGTATTTTATATATTCATATAGTAGCTTCATGAACTACTATCTCTTTTATTTCCGCTGCACTTATTACTCTGTGTCTGTGATCTGTGATTATATCTATTTACTGTATATGTTCAGTTTTGCCAAATTTAAATTAACAACGCGGTATTTTGAGCAATTCAACTCCGGCATGAGTGTCTACCTATACACTTATAATGGACGCGAATGGTCCAAAATATCGGGTCGTTACAGGTTATGTAGTTGATGGTTACTAGTGATACATTCCCAATTTGGTAATGTGGCATACGAAGTGCTGTTGATCATTTGTTGATCAAAGCGTGGCTTTGTGAAAAAGCGTGGCTTTGTGGACGAGACTTCGTCGAGCCTCACAATCCGGTAATGGTCGAAATAGGAATGTTGCGGCAAGGTTGTTAGGGGTCGCGCCCCTAGGGTATGTCATTTCCTTTTGGATAAAAGATGATATCATGGTATGGAGCCCAGATATTTTACCTATGTTGATGCTGCAAATTTATTATACTTTGTGGTTGTTGCTTTGTGGTTGAGGATCCTCGGATAAAGGTCGGTAATGACTGGAGGATGGCATATTTGTGTGTTAGTTACCTAGTTACAGTTGTACAGCGTGAGGTAGTGTCAGTGTGTTAGTTACCTAGTTACAGCTGTACAACGTGAGGTAACAGCGGCCTTGTCTTTGCAGAGATCCGGTTAGGTTCTCGGGGCGTCTTTCCAAAGTCGTTTCCATTTCGGTGTAAGGAAGTTCCTTTGCCTGACCATTTGTTGGAAATCCAAAGAAACAATACACGCCCTGTACGGTTTTAGTTGTATAACCTACTATGGAATGTGGCGGTAATCTGCTATTGAACATCGTAGCTATAGTAGGCATACAATAATGGTTGTATGTTGGCTAAGATTGATATTATACTTTCGAAATGTTTTCCACACTAGACATTAATAATAATATCGACTAATCTTGCGTAGTAAGCATCTTTGACTATCATAAGGAGAAATCTCCTCCAATTCTGCGTTTGCATTGTGTGTGTGGCGGGAGGCCTTATGGTAGTTTCATTTTCCAAAAACATTGTGAATTTGTTTTATTTTCTTTATGAAAATAACTGTTTTACGATCTCACACCAGTCACCATGACTGACCCGGAGTTTATTGTTCCCTTTCTAAACTCTGGGTGCCCATAATTTTCCACACGGGCAGCCTAGAGTCAGGTTATCAGGATATTCTGGATATTCTGGAGCTTTGGAGGCGAGCTGGATGGGGAGACGTACTCCCGTACTTTTTTATTTATTCCGTTGTGTATTATGTATGTGGACAAGTTTATATAACTGTCCATTGTTGTATTGAGTTGTATATTGATTCTGATTGATATATGTATAAACTGATATAGTTCTTTGTTTAAAAGACTAGTGATTATCTATTGTATATTGTTCCGCTGCGAATGTGAGATTCTGAAATTTTTTCTGTTTCTGTTTTTTTGTTCTTTCTTTATTCTTCTACTTCTACCTCTTCTTTTTAACCCTAATGGTTCAGTTTTCCGGCATTCGATTGCATGGCATTTGTAACAGTGGACGTATTATTGTCGACTTTCGAGCGTCGAAAAATCGTAACCGTTACATATGCTCTAGGGCAATTACATAATTTGTTACTTGATAACCAGTCTTCTTCATAATAAAAGGCAATTTTCTTTTCTTTATATACTTGTCATATTGTGATTTGTTAATTAATTATTTAATTTAAGTATATTAAGTAGAAAATCTATAATGACTCGTATTTTAGATATCGGTGGATCATATAATACTAATATTATTTTCATATCCGGTCATATGATTCTAATTTTTTTGGAAATGACTCTTAGGGATATTTTCCACATATATTATTTTTGTCAAATTTCTATTTGACCATTTTGACCCAGAGAAGCTTGTATAGCCTATAAATTTTGATAGGAGTCGAATTGGGGTCTAAAACCACTTCCACTAGATCGAGATGATGGTTTCTCTTTCTATAGAGTCATCATAATAGAAAAAATGGACTTATTGTTGGGGAGATACAGCTGTTTGAATTTTCATTCGATTTTAGAGAACTTAATAAGTAATTAGCAAGTTAATCGATGGGCCCAAAACCCATTTAGGGATTAGCATAGGGTTAGGGTTGATGGGACTCTCTTCCATCATTTCATAATTTCCAAAAGTAGAGAGAAACCCTCCATTAACAATCTCTTACCCAAAAGTTACCATAATCCTTACTTTCATTAGCCCAAACACGTCATTAGACGGAGATTAACAAGTTTAGCACCTTGGATTGAAGATTTGCTACTGGAGATCATCTTGGAGCTGTTATTCGCTTTTGATTTCGTGCATCTTGAGCTTGGATTGGATTGCTTAGGGCATATGTGAGTGGTTTTGTGCCTCTATTCACTAATTAGACCTTATTAGATGTTTATGATGTTTCTAAATGACATTCAAACTCTAAAACACATTTTAAACCCTTTTAAACAACATATGTGAATTTCAAGTAATTTGGATAAGTTTTGTAAATTTATGTTCTTATGGATACTGCCCTTAGATTGAGGATTCACATTGATATGTTTGATTGCATGCTTGTTAGTATATGTTATTTGTGATGATTACTTGATTTTGTGATGCTTGAATGGTAGAAAACTCTGATTTATTATCTATTTAGTATTAACGATATGTTAGGGATCGGTGCTTAGGGATCGATGATGATCCATTGGACTTGGTCCTAATAAGGCACGATCGATATGGGGTAACTAGGAAGGTTCCATAAGGCTACTTATCAAGTTTCAAGTCATCTGGAGTTAGTATGCTTGAGTTGTGGCCGTTTGAAGATGGATCGGTGGTGATTTCGAAGCCTATGGATCGGTGGACACTTGCTTTGGTTTGCGAACAATAAGGATGGTTCATTACATGCTTTGGGGATAATGTTTGGGTTCGTGAATAAAAGGTGGATGGATCACTTGGTTTCATGCATGGATCGCATGAAGAGATGGAGAAAATGTTAAGGCATGGATCTGTGGAGTAGTTTGGATCATGGGCCTAGGTCGCAAATGGTAGCTTGGAGCAAAGGAAATGGAGTGAAGGAAGTGGAGCCAAGGAAGTGGAGTTTTTGGTTAATTTTGTGTTTGGTACCCCTGGATCAGTACCGATCCATGGGTATTGACCCATTTGACATGCGATCGATTCGAGGGCATGAGAAAGCATGGTCTAGTATGTGTGTGAAGTGTGGGATCAGGGTGAGCATGGATCGGTGGTGGTTAGCATAAGAAAGTGGACTTTGAGCCTCGGGTGCTTGCTTCTTGACGTGATGAGGTTTGGCTTGAGTTTTAGGTATGTGATTACTTGTACTTGAGACAAGCCAAATACAGCTACGTATAGGGATAAGTGTCGAACCCTAAGTATGATGGCGATTTCCGATGACAATGTGGCGATGATGATTCCGTGATGTGAAGAGATAGTTTTGATGATGGATAGTTGTACTTAAAGGTGAAGAGTTGATGACTATGGGTCGTATTAATGGAACTATTAGATGATGCCTATGAGACATATGCAGGCATTTTACAATTGATGGCGACCGTAGAGAATCGTTCCTACCGTGGTGACTTCGTGATAGGAGTCGTGAGATCAGTTCTAGGAGGTTCTCTACTATAGATGACATGTGCAAAGGGATAGTGGACACTTGAGGGTTCGTAGGGTACTCGTGAGGTGGGGGTATACTGGGAATGTGATGGTTCCTGGAGCATGATGGCTCCTTATTCTAGATATGACATTTGTTCACCCTGGACTGACGTGATGGTTTATCTATTTCCTAGCAGACTGAGAGGCATGGATTTGAGTATCGAGGAACTAGGATGTGGGCTATCGTGACGGATAGTCTAGTCTTTGACTACGATGGGTCGGTGAGTGATTTTATGTCCAATGCACTGAGTGAGTGAATGTGAGGATGGATAATGAATGTTATATTTGTTTGATTGCTTACCACCCTATGGATGTCACCTAATGCCGATATAATTGATGTATATTTTTAGACACCCCTTAGTATGTTGATGTATGGTACACCTATAATGACTATGATGTAGAGTAACATATATTTTGTATATGTGCTAACTCTGTGGATGCAAGGACAGGTCAGATATGATTCTTCATACCATTTGTCCTATTTTAGTAGTATATTAGTATTTAGTAATTTACTACCGCTCACATCATATTGTTGTTTGACCCGGGGTTTTATGCTTTACTACCTATTACTCTGGGTACTCTTAAATAAGTAGATTAGAACATCAGGTCTGGTGAGCACGTAGAGCTAGACGAGTGGGGAGTAGGAGACTATACTCTCGTATTACTACATTTACTTATTTGCTATTCTACTGCACAACACAATGGAGCTTGTTAGTGCTTTTATTACTTAGAGATGGTTATTTATGATTTATTATTGATGAGAACTCTATTTCATATGCTGTATACGGTAAGGATCTGTGCATTCTGATTCTATGATTCATTCGGTTATTTATTGTCTCGCCTGTTTTATATCTGAGATATTTATTATTATATTTTATTCAATGCGGTGTAAGATATATGATAGGTTCTATGCTGTTTTATTTACTTTACAACCCTTGACAGTCGTCCTGCATTAGTCGGGCACCGCTACAGCGCACTGTACATGCACATAGGGTGCCGATGGTGTAAGCAGTCGTCATAAAACCCTTGAATGAATTGTTATGTGATATTAATTAAATGCAATGTATTCATAATAAATTTATCACATTAAATATAACATGTTATTTTATATATTCCAAGTCAAGATGTTTTGAGAAAGAATATTGATTCAACCATTAAGACTAGAGTATGTAACACTCTGTAAATATTGGGTAGGTATTCCTCATATCCACTGGGAATACCAAGGGTTACATACTTATAGTTATTAGATAATGACAGAATGACTTTCTCTAGAAATTTCTGTTGATTAATATGACTAAGGTCAAACAGAGAGTCTTGTAGTGACGATATTACAGAGTTCTCTTGATTTGACAATACTGTTGAACTTCAATGTTGACACTCCAATTTGATTGTAGTTATATTGTGGCATGATGAATGACTATAGTTGGGTTTTAGTTGAAGCATTGTAAGTGAAATACTATTCCGTAGAGAATTTGTCTCCTTAATTATATGAGGTTAGTATCACGGTCAAATATAGTCAACTCAAAGTCAAATTCTCCAGCCAGAGTAGTACGGTTAATAATAGGTATTATTATTGAACCAAATATTTTGTGTTTGGACCAACCAAGTAGAATGAGGATGATATTGGAATTTTAAAAAAACTAAATCCCATAAGTACTAAAGTAATATAGTTTTGACGAAGAGAACTGATGTAAATAACCGTTGCTATCGGGTACCGCTTATAATGGTAAAATTGGATTTTACCGAAAAGATGTCTAAGCAATAAATTTAGCCAAAATGTCACACCACTAGCTAAGGTAACTTGTGCATGTTAATATTCGAATTGTTCGATATTAACTACTGACTGAATTTACACTTTTGAGTCGTATAATCGTAGTGATGAATATTTCCAAAAAACCACATGATGTAATTAATTTATAACCATTATAAATTAAATTAATTAATATTTATGAAATATTAGTTATTAAATTTATTTGATTTGTTTGAATGCTATTATATTTAATAAAGTACGTATATAAAGATCTTATATATAAATTTCATTATACGATATTTATAAATATTTTATTTTAATTTAAATCAATTAATTACTAAGTTTTTCGAAATTTTGAGTTCAAATAGCCTCCATCTATGGCCGATCATGCATGTTAAAGGGGGGATTTGATTTGAATTGATTTGATTAAGGTTTATTCACTCTCCTAACAATTCGTTTTTCCTCCACTCCCCCCTCCTATTTGAAAATTAATGGCTTCCTAGTTATAAAATTTCAAAAACAAAATCAAAACAAAATAAATAAAAGGTGCGCTTCAGATCGTTACAAAATCTAGAGATGATTCAATTAGATCTAGGAGTTCCATTCTTCATTCAAGTTGCAATTTTTGGCCACGTCTATAAGGTAATTTCTAATTTTATTTGATTATGAAATATATAGCGATAATATATGTAGATCTTAGACGCGCTGCATCTCTTTTGATTATTACTCATCTTGTATTTACAGTTTTGATCTCTATCATTCTTCAATGAATTTACATATGCCTAAGTCGACAAATCTATTATTGTTGTTTTAAAATTGATGTTTATAAAAAAACAAACTTTTTGATTAAAAAATAATTTCAGTTAATTGTTGTAATTTTGTAATCATCACATACACAAATATGTGTAACTACCCGCCCTGAAACAGACCTAAATTCTGATCCAGAAAAGACCTATCGAAACGTAGACTCATTTCAAAGCTGGTAGTTGGTTGGTAAAAATAGTAATATAGAGTTATCTATCTACACATTCAGATCTTACAGCGGAAGGATAAAATATAATAATAACAATAATACCCATTTTGTCATAAATTCTAAACGTCATTAAATCCATAACACAAAATCCAACAATAACTGTTACATATCTGTAGTACATAATGTTCAAAATACAACAGTTTCCAATGGGTACATTTTAAATAACATAAATAGGTAAATAAATAAACTCCCACAAGCTTTCTCCATGCCTTCGCCTTCAACATCATCATCTTCCCTAACATGTGTTATAACGAGGGAGGAGTCAAAACAACATATGTCTGGTGAATAAAATCTCGAGCCTTACGATAGCAGTACATGGGCAGTATAATTTAAATAGGAATATGTCTTTCACATTTATTTATACCCTAAGTCTTTCCAAATAAGTCCAAAATGGCTTTCTAAATATAAGCCTATAGCTAACTCGCTTTCAACCTAATAACCCATATTTATCGTCAATAATGTCCTATCAATGTAAGAGATGGTACCCAAGTCACTTAATACCTTTTAATGGAAATTAGGCAGGCTCCAATTATTTACTACCTTATATAAGGCAGGTCCACGTCATTTACAACCATCATCCTAAGGCAGACTCCTCACTAGTAAGCTGATACTGCACGGAATCCTTTCAGCCTCTTAATACTTCCTATTGAAATGGGCCTTCTACTAGGGTATCCTGTACCGTGCCTAACTCATAACCCCGACCATTTACTACTTCCTACATAGAGAAGAGGCGGGCCCTCACACAACCACTTAGTACCTTCAATATCTAAAGCAGGTTCTTCGTATTATAACCCATAACCATGGTGACGTCTCACATTAGTCCGACTATTCGTAGGTATTGGTAGCCAGATTAGCTGGGCAGATCTATCCTTCAGAATTTGAGACTAACCTCGCGTCCTCGTAGTTATTTATTATAGGTGATGTCTCACATCAGCCCTAAAGTCACACTGCTGGTAGCTAGATTAGCTAGGCAGATTTCCTTGTACTTTTTACTAACCTCGCATCCCTATAACTTAATCATGATCTTTATACACTCTACATATATTATCACACATCTCACCATTTCCATAATTAAGGCCTTATAAGAAATCTATCTTATTTTGCCTTTAACATTAATTACCTTTCCAAAGGGGATTTAATAAAATTAATAACCTATTTAACCACATAATCATACGTTAGAATTTTTACATTAATTACGCTAATACAATCACACACATACATACATACACGTGCCTAGTAATTTATAAGCATGTGGAATATACTTCCTAAACTAGCATTTAAATGTCAACTCTTTAACAATTATACAAATCTTATTTCATATTATCAACAATACCAAATTTCAATATTCATTCCCAAAATTTCTAGTAAATAGACTTGTATATAATTAAAATTCAAACCCAAATTACTACATCAAAATAATGGAATATACTACTAATTGAACTTACAATTTTAATTTTTATTACTTTTTGACATAAAAATAAACGAAGGAATTTTTATTTAATTTGAGGGAATCAGTCGTGCAAACTACAAATAAAATTTGTACTTTACACACTATTTCATAATCAAAGTCCTTTAATCAAATTCAAAGAAAAAGGATAAAGAGTGGAATAGAAGGTAAGATTATAAAAGTTGCAAATCTATAAAATTTCCTTTATTTTGACAAAAATAAATTAAGATTTCAACTTAGAATTGACATTTTGCATTGAAGAAGTTTTGGGGGCTTATAGTATGATTTTTTTGCAAACCAAAACTCCCCAATAATATTCAAACCCAAATTACAAAAATCAATTACTAAAATAAGATTTCTACTTACAGTATAGCCTTAGCTTCACCTCCTTTGGATTTGACATGCCTTTGACAATCTCTAATCAGATCTCTTCTTTTTGATACATATATACAACAAGGGATCTGTATATATGTTAGATTCAGAAAATTAAACGTTTAGAGGAGAAGAAGCTGAGAAAATATATAATAAACAAAGATAAATCAAAAGGATTCCTTACATGAACCCCTAATGAAGTTTCCTAAATCTTGGAAAAGATGAACTAATAGAGCTTCGCTAATGTTTGCAAAATATTATGTGAATAAAAGTAAGGGATCTAGGATTTTATTTATAATGGTGAGAAAGAACTAGAACCATCGAATTTAAATAATTAAATCTGGAACATTCAAAACTGCAAAACCCTAGCCACCACTATACGGGAAGCGGTCGACCGTCCCTACCATCGGTCAACCGGTGGCGGGGGCGGTCGATTGGTCGAGGTCAAGGGTCGACCTCTTCCCTTATTATGGGAACATTTGATTTTTACCGTTATTTGATTTATTATATTAACTTTAACATTTCCTTAATCCTCAAGTTTTCTACTGTTAATTTTTGAATTTCAAAATTTAAAATTAATTACCTATTTGAATTTGGATTTTGTTTAAACTATTTTAAACCCAAAACTTCAAACGTCCATAACTTTTCTGTTTGAGGTTCGTTTTCAACATTTTATATATGGAAATTGATCAGAATTTCATCAAGATTGCAACGGCATAACTTTCATTGTCAAATTCCAATTTTTGCAAAATTTCCATGTTTACCCTTTTCTTATTTAATTTAATTTAATTTATCCAATCTATCCAATTTACCTTACGGTTAATTTTACCGGGTGTTACATTCTCCACCCTTTAAAAGGATTTCATCCTAGAAATCTTTTCTAAGGGGCGAACAACATAACGTGCACTAAACATCCATGTTATGCAACCAATTTATCAACACATCCATCTACTCAACCATTAGTCCAATGTGATTTTGTATTACAGATATACTATAAATGAGTTCAATCCCAGCGTGAGTGTGTGATCGTGGCTTATAAATACGTATGCAAACCACCCTAAACATGCATGAAAATTTCTACATGACTGTAAAGCGACGGTGAAAAGTGTAGCAACTATCTCTTACCATCCAATCTAGCAACCATAATGCAACCAAAATCTAAATTTGGAGAGAAAAGTTTACCAGTGAAAAGCTCAAGATGAGATATCTACATCTTTTCTTCAGTTTCCCATGTGCTTTATATTGGGTTACCTTCCCATTGTACTTGAACCAACCTAATTTCTTTGTTGTGGAGCTTTCCAGTTTCGTGCTCCATAATACATGTAGTGGCACGGGATACCATTAGCTCCATCTTAATATCCCCAAATTGAGCATGCTCTACCACAATAGTTGTGTCATGAAGGAATTTCCTTAAGTGTAAAACGTTGAAAACATCGTGGACTCCTGCCAGTCTATCGTGTAACTCCACACGGTAAGCCAGTCTTCCTATTCTTTCAACAACTCGAGAAGGCCCGATAAATCTTAGTGCCAACTTTCCTAATTTTTCGAATCTCACAACCTTCCTAAGAAGGGAGACTTTGATAAATACCATGTCCCCAACCTTGAACTCCAATTCTTTCCTTCTCTTATTCGCTTAGGATTTCTGACGATCTTGAGCTGCCTTCATTCGCTGCCTAATCACTCTACCTTCATCGAAGTTTTGCGAATCAAATCTGATCCATTTAAAATTTTGTCGTTAGTTTCCCACGAACAATTTGACTATTTGCATGACCTCTCATAAAGCACTTCAAAGGGTGCCATATTAATCGTTGATTGATAACTATTATTATAAGTGAATTCCACTAAAGGTAGGTGCTGCTCCCAATGTCCTTCGAAGTCCATGATGCATGCCCTCAGCAAGTCCTCCAAGATCCTAATTTCTCTTTTAGTTTTTCCATCCGTCTATGGGTGGTAAGCGGTACTGAGATTCAACGATGTTTCTAAAGCTGTCTGCAAACTCCTCCAAAACTCGCTAGTAAATAAAGGGTCTCTATCAATAACGATGCTGACCGAAATTCCATGAAGTCACACCACTTCCTTAAGATAAAACTGTGCTAGAGATGTTATGCTCATATTGCTCCTAACATAAATAAAATGGACACTTTTAGTGAGTCTATCTACTATCACTCAAATTGCTTCATTACCTCTTTAACTTCTATTCAACCCATCTATAAAATCCATTGATATGTGTTCCCATTTCCAAGTCGGAATTTCTAATGGAAATAACAATCCTTCGGGCTTTCCTTACTCAACTTTAATCCTTTGACACGTTAAACACCTAGAAAAAATTCAGCTACTTTCTTCTTCATCTCTGGCTAGTAGAAAATCTATTTCATATCCCTATACATCTTATCTCCTTCGGGGTGAATAGTCATTCGTGAACCGTGACATTTTGTATGCATTTCCTCTAATATACTATCAATTTTTAGGACGTAGAGGCGTCCATATTTCCTCAATCATCCCTTCTCATCAACTGCATATCTACTGAAGTGGGGAAATTGTTCTCCTCTCCTTAGCTTTTCTAAGATATCAACTATCTCCTCATCCTTATTTTGCTCAAGTTCAATATGGTTCATCAACACAGGTCAACCTTCATCGCTGCCAAATTGTTTTGAGCGGGTTCTATTAACGATTGGAAATTGAAATTCAAGAGGAATCTAACTGCCTCCACCCATATATAACACCCAAGGTAGCATGCCTCAAGATAAGGGCATTAGTAACGACATTCCTTTTTTCGGGGGTATACTGTATCCCAAAGTCGTAGGGTGCTATAAACTCCATCCACCTCTACTTCCTAAGATTTAAGTCCTTTTCGGAAAATAGATATTTAAATGATTTATGGCCAGTAAACAACTCAAACCTTTCCCCCAAAAGATAGCGCTTTCACATCTTCAAGGCGAAAAAAATGGCTGCCAGCTCCAAGTCGTGCATTGGGTATCTCTTCTCATGGCCCTTAAGTTTCCTGCTAGCATAAGCTATCACTTTTCCTTCTTGCATAAGAAATGCTCCCAATCCCATGCTATTTGCATCTGTATAAACAGTAAAAGGCTTCGTTCCATCGGGAATAAGTAGTGCTGGTGCACTTGTCAACAGCTCCTTTCATTTTCCAAATGCTTCCATGCATTTCTCATCCCAAGCGAAGACTAAATTCTTTTTGGTCAAAGAGGTTAGAGGAACTACTATCTGTGTAAAATCTTTTATGAATTTCCTACAATAACCTGCTAATGCTAGAAACCTTGTTTGAAGTCTTCCTATTTTGAATAGCTTCCACTTTTGGGGGGTCTACTGCTAACCCGTGTTCCGAAACAATATGCCAAAGAAATCTCACCTCCTTCTTCCAAAAGTGGCATTTTGAGAATTTTGCTTTAAGTTGGTGTCTTCTCAAGGTTCCTAATTTCTCCCTTAAGTAACTTTCATGTTCCTATTCACTTTTGGAAAATATCAAGATGTCATCTACAAAAACTATAACAAATTTTTTTATCTGTCCCCTAAATACTCTACTCATCAATTATACAAAGTATGCAAGGGCATTTGTCAATCCAAAAGGCATCACTTCCCATTCATAGAGTTCATCTGGTGTGCGAAATGCAGTCTTAGGTTTACATTCTTCTATAATCCTTAGTTGATGAAATCTAGTTGCCAAGTCCAATTGGGAGAAGACTTTAGCTCTCCCAGGTTGATCAAACAAATCATCAATCCCAGGTAAGGGATATCTATTCTTCTTTGTCAACTTGTTGAGTTCCCTATAATCAACACAAAGCCTCAATGAGTCGTTTGCCTTAGTGGCAAAGATAACAAGGGCTCCCCATTCCGAGGTACTTTGTCGAACAAATCCTTTCTATAGTAGCTTCGAGATCTGCTTATCTAGTTCTTGCCTTTCCTTAGGGGCCATGTGTCTTAATGGAAGAGCGACTGGACTAGCGGCCTTCTCTAGATCAATTCTAAACTCAATCTCTTTTTAGGGTGGAAGCCCCAAAAGTTCTTCAAAGATATCAGAGAATCCTCAAACTATAGGAACGGATGAAAGTTCATCTTGTGATAGGCTTAACGAGTATAGGTAACTTAACTTGGCCAAATTCTAGGGTGTACGATGAATGTTTAGGTCTCGCCTTTTATAACTCTTTAACCATACTACCCTCTTACCGAAGTCTAGGGCTGCTCCGTAGTGCATCAATCAATCCTACCCAAAAAAGTCCATACCCCTTAAAATTTAGAACGTACGCATTTCATAAGAAATTAACTTCACATATCTAACATTAAGTCTTTGCAAATTGATAAAAGATGTGTCGTCCCCTTAATAGGATTTGAAACTACTATTGGAAGGGTGATAGTTTAGGTTTGAAGGTTTAAGGAGTTAACTAGCTATGAATGAATTCGATGCTCCGGAGTCAAATAGAATACGAATTTTATTTTCTAAAATGAGAGTTATACCTTCCATAGCAGACTTTCCTTGGTCTTTTAGGGGTGGTCTACTAGAAATAGGGGCAGCCTCAATAGCATAGGCTTGACCAAGCTGCCCTTTCTTCACCATCTTCAGACATTGATTTTCGAAATGCCCTTCATCATGGCAATGGTAACACTTCCCCTTAAAATCTTCCTTCAATAGGTTCATTCTACAATCCTTTGCAAGGCGTCATTTCTTTTGAAATCTATTACATACTTTGCCTTCCTTCTTAAACTTCCCCTTTGACTTTTTATTCACCCAAAAAGTTCTTTACTTGGCCTCTCCCTAATTCTGTGTGGGTCCTGCCTTCTCCTTTTCCTTCTTCATCTGTTTCTCCTCAGCATTCATCATCTGTGGTAAAGCCATCTCAACAAGCATCTCGTAGGTAGCCTATCTGAGTCAACACCATTCCCTAAGCAGGGATTTTAGACCCTTAACAAACTTCATGACCTTTCTCATGGGTTTATCAATCAAGCTCATTCCAAATTAGCTAATTATGTGAACTTACTAATGTACTCCTTTAGTGTGGAGTCTCCCTGCCTAATATGAATGAATTTTTCTAATTGCAAGCTCACTTTTGCTCTTGACATAAACCTTGTCTCAAATCGGTTCTTGAACATCCCAAATGACAATCCTACCAACGTTCTCTCCAGCCACCAAATTCCACCAATCCAAGGCTTCACCTTTACGGTGCCAAGCTGCCATTCCCTGCTCCACTTGATCCTCCCAACCAATCCTATGAAATATCCTCTCACAATTATTTATCCAGGCCTTAGTCTCCAAGAAGCTTTCCTCTCTAGAATATATTCTTCTTTCCGTACTCATAAAATGCTTACACATTTTGGGAAAATCAATAGGACGAGATGCTGCCTCAGAGGCGGAACGACCGGTGCTGTCGGTGCAGTTTGTTAGGGAATAGGGACTCGTCCTGCATGTTGAAGGTATTGTTTAAACCATTCGGGCATCCATTGAATGGTAGGCATTTCACTGATAGGGTTCCCGGTTTTAGAAAAAGAAGGATTTTCAACCATAGTCTACTATCTGTAGGTTAAACTTTTAGTTATAATTTCCTAAGATAGTATTATATGCTGAAAGAAAGATTTGTCTAGTGTATATGTGTATATTCATAATAAAGAGTGTGTGTATATAAAATAGGGTTTTTGGAAAAGACTTTGCAAAAATAACAGGTACGCCTCTCATACGTATACTTTCCCTGTTGATCGGGTAACCTAGGCTCTGATACCAAATGCAACAACCCACCCTGAAACGAACTTAAATTCTGACCTAGAAAAGGCCTATTGAAACTTAGACCCATTCT
This sequence comes from Allium fistulosum, assembly GCA_030737815.1. Taxonomy (NCBI): domain Eukaryota; kingdom Viridiplantae; phylum Streptophyta; class Magnoliopsida; order Asparagales; family Amaryllidaceae; genus Allium; species Allium fistulosum. The sequence continues at coordinate 365,239,199 of CM060902.1, read as the reverse complement.
AAAAATGATTATTGGTTGGTAAAAAGAACAATATAGAGCTATCCATCCACACATTCAGATCTCATAGCGGAAGGATAAAATATAATAATAACAACAATACCCATTTTATCATAAATTCAAAATGTCGTTAACCATAACACAAAATCTAACAATAACCGTTATATATTCACAGTACATAATATTCAAAATACAATAGTTTTCCACAGGTACATTTTAAAATAACATAAATAGGTAAATAGATAGACTGCCATAAGCTTTCTCCACACCTACACCTTCAACATCACCATCTTCCCTAACCTGTGTTGTAATGAGGAGGGAGTCAGAACAACATATATCTGGTGATTAAAATCTCGAGCCTTACTATAGTAATGCTTAGACAATATATTTTAAATAGGAATATGTCTTTCACATTTTTCTATTCTCCAAGTCTTTCCAAATAAGTCCAAAATAGCTTTCCAAATATAAGCCTATAACTAACCGGCTTTCAACTCAATAACCCATATCTATCGTCAATAATGTCCTATCAATGTAAGCGATAATACCCAAGTCACTTAATACCTTTTAATTAGAATTAGGCAGACTCTGACCATTTACTACCTTATATAAGGTAGGTCCACATCATTTATGACCTATAATCCCAAGGCGGACTTCTCACTAGTAACTATCTAGCTGATATTGCATGGAATCCTTTCAGCCTTTTAATACTTCCTATTGAAGCAGACCTTCTACTAGGATATCCTCTACCGTGTCCAATCATAACCCCGACCATTTACTACTTCCTACGTAGAGAAGGGGCGGGCCCTCACGCAACCACTTAATACCTTCGATCTCTGAAGCAGGTCCTTCGTATTATGATCCATAACCACGGTGACGTCTCACATTAGTTCGACTACTCGCATGAACTGGTAGCCAAATTAGTTGGGCTGATTTACCCTACATAATTTGGGACTAACCTCGCATCCTCGTAGTTATTTATTATAGGCGATGTCTCACATCAGCTCCAAAGTCACACTTCTGGTAGTTAGATTAGTTGAGCAGACTTCCGTGTGTTTTTGACTGACCTTGCATCCCTATAACTTAGTCATAATCTTTATACACTCTATACATATTATCAGACATCTCACAGTTTCCCTAACCAAGGCCTTATAAGAAATCTATCTTATTTTGCCTTTAACATTAATTACCTTCCTAAGGGGGAATTAATAAAATTAATAACCTATTTAACTACACAATTATACGTTATAATTATATGTTAATTGCGCTAATACACACACAAATGCCTAGTAATTTCTAAGCGTATGGAATATATGACCTAAACTAGCGTTTAAATGTAAACTCTTTAAACAATTATACAATTCTTATTTCATATTATCAACAATACCAAAATTCCAATATTCATATCCAAAATTTCCAATAAATAGGCTTGTATACAATTAAAATTGAAACCCAACTTATTACATCAAAATAGTGGAATATATTCCTAATATAACTTACAATTCTAATTTTTATGTTCTATTCTACTCCTTTTTCGCACAGAAATAAACGAAGGAATTTCTATTTAATTTGAGGGAATCAGCAGTGCAAACTATGGATAAAATTCGTACATTACACACTATTCCATAATCAAAGTCCTTTAATCAAATTCAAAGAAAAAGAATAAGAAGTTGAATAGAAGGTAGGATTATAAAAGTAGCAAATCTACACAATTTTCATTATTTTGACATAAACAGATTGAAATTTCAACATAGAATCGACATTTCGTATTGAAGGATTTTTGGGGGGTTATAATATGATGTTTTTGCAAATCAAAACTCCCCAAGGCATATTCAAACCCAAATTATAATAATCATTTACTAAAATAGAAAAGCAAAAGATTTTCACTCACAGTATAGCCTTAGCTTTGCCTCCTTTGAATTTGACATGCCTTTGACAATCTCTTATCAGATCTCTTTTTTATGCATATATACATCAAGAGATTTATATATACGTTAGATTCAAAAAATTAAAGGTTTAGAGAAAAAGATGAGAAAATAAGTAATAAACAAAGATCGATAGATCTAAAGGATTTCTTACTTGAAACCCTAATGAAGTTTTCTGAATTTTTGAAAAGATGAACTGACAGAGCTTCGCTAATATTTCTAAAATATTATGTGAATAAAAGTGAGGGGTCTAGGGTCTTATTTATAGTGGTGAGAAAGCACCAAAACCATCAGATTTAAATAATTAAATCTAGAAGGTTCAAAATTACTAAACACTAGCCGCCGCTATATGGGAAGAGGTCGACTGCCCCACCACCGATCGACCGATGGTTGTCGACCGGTCAAGGTCAAGGCGCGACCTCTTCCCTAATTTTGGGAATGTTTAATTTTTTCCGTTGTTTGATTTATTACATTCCTTAATTGATATTTAACGTTAATGTTAACTTTAAAGTTTCCTTAATCCCCAAGTTTTCTACTGTTAATTTTTGAATTTCAAATTTTATAATTAATTACCTATTTGAATTTTAATTCTATTTAGATTATTTTAAACATGAAACTTCAAACATCCATAACCTTTCCGTTTGAGCTCCGTTTTCAATAAATTATGTATAGAAATTGATCGAAATTTCACCATGAACGCAACGGCATATATTTCGTGGTCAAATTCGAACTTTTGCAAAATTTTCATTTTACCCTTATATAATTTAATTTAATTATCCAATTTATTTTATGGTTGATTTTATGAGGTGTTAAAGTAAGTATTGAAACCATCTTGAAAGTTGATTTAATGTTTCATATGTTTGTTGATTTTGAATGTAAATTACTTTGGATATTGTTTGCATATGTTTAAAGGTTGATTTGATTCAGAAGTTATAAGTGGACTTCTATGCAATATCCCAAACCTACTTTGAATCTTCCTTAATTTAGAGCTAGTTTTCAATCTGTCAGATCTATGTTTAAAATCATATTAAAACTACAAACTTCATATACATATGTTATTTTAAATTTAATATATAATTTGCAATTTGACATACAAATGTATGTATGTATGCATGTATATATTATTTCATCTCAAAGGGGGCCATTGCGTAAAATCTTTAGTTTAATCTAAAAATGGAATTAGTTTTGAAATTCACACATTTAGTTCGCTTTCTACTAGCCTGATTCCTTCACATACATCTATTACATGTGATCAATTTTGAATCGAATATCCATACTTTTATATTATCTATAGACTGTGTGCACATATGAATAGCAAACAATATTAGGCAAGTTAAAACTTAAATGGGCCTGGATTCAAAAATTGTAAATGATTGTACACTTGGCTTATTACGGGCTAGGAAGTAACTACATGCCAAAAGAATAATTTTAAGGTGAATATACATTTCTTTTACAATCTTTCATTTTAGTTCACTATGTATACCTTAATCAATAAACATTTTATTGGTTATTTACGTAAACTTATATTAGTAGTATTATAATATTACATACATTTTTATACTTATTAGATTATATAATGTGATTCATTTCATTTATCCAATAAGGTTATAATAGATTTTGTTTTTCTCAAAACCCCAAGTGAAAACGAAAACCTTTCGATTTCTCTAATGGATGTTAGGGCTCACTTGCCTTTGGGATCCGACATTTAGTTTACATAATAAGCCATAACCCTATAAGCGCCGGATAACACTTTATCAGTGATAAACTATATAACTCATAACCATGATCTTTCCCTAATTTCAACCTTGACCTTGAGTTTGCTCAACAAGCTAAGGGAGATTAGTCATTTAGACCCATTATTTCGGCATGGCGTAACTATAGATGCTCATACCTTGAGTTTGTTCAATAAAAACAAGCATTTATCTTACCCATCAAGAGGTATACTATATGATACTACATATAGTAGTTCTAGATTGAGTTTACTCTATAAACAATACATATGGAAGTGATCTACCTACTATATCATTGACAAAGAGCAACATTATTAAGATTCAGATTATTTAATAATTAAGAGTGTTATTGATTTAAGGAATAATGTATTTTGTAAATTACCCACATGATACAAGTGTTTGACACATCTAATTTCATGATATATGTACCATACATATGTACTTACTCTAGAAATATAAGTTTGATTTGTTTTAGCCAGTATACGTATTACTTATATATATACAATATTAATTTACTTGTGTCTTCTTTTGTTTCAATTAATACTTATATTATATACATAAGTTTATATGTATTTTAATTATTTAATTAAACAACTTAATTAACCAATTAATTCAAGATTTCACAAAATCTTAAATATTAATTGAAAGCAATTTTGAATTAATATGTTCAACTATAACATTTATAGTTATTTAGATATATATGCTATTATAACATATATAATCTATACGTATGTTTAATCATAACACTTATGATTTTATTATTCATATATACATATAAATCCAATTTATTTAAAACCTTTTATAATATATACTTACATAATATAGTATCTTACTAATTAAAACGAAGGGAATTTTGGCATACATCCTTATCAGTATAAAAAATTAGCATTAGGTCCTTCCAATTTTCTTTTTTAAATTACATACCTATTTTTTTAAAAAGATGAAATTTATAGAGATATTTGGGTAATTCTACTATTCGAACATGCGATCTTACGGTATACGTCCATAATTCATACCTGCCATAATATACGTCGGAGTGGCCGCTTTTAAATTTGAAAACGAGAGAAGTAAAAAAAAATCAAAAAAGAGGGATGTAGAAAATAGTTTCTAAAAGGGAAAGATGTAAAAAAAAAGTTTATAAAAGAGGGAAGTGTTCGTAATTTCCACTAATACAATTTCACTTAATCTTTAATTATTATTTTTTATTAGCAAATTGATTAAATTTCATTTTAAATTTAAATATTTCAAATTTTTTCTTGAGCACATTTAAGAAATATCATATAATAATAACATTTATAGCTATCGGTGTATATATATATATATATATATATATCTTTTTAACTAATAAAAGATTTAATTAATTATTTTAATTAACCAATTTAATAAAACTTCATTTTAAATTTCAAAAAAGTTAAATTTAAATTCAAAATTAAATTCAAATTGGTCTATAGACATAAAACTGGTTTAAAATAAAGGGAACAATAAGCAAAGGGCATTGTTAAAGGGACCATTTTTTCAATTTCGTTAAATTGCTATTGGATGTACCAAAAACTGTAAAATTTTCTTTCCATGAGGATAAAATATTTATCGTGAACCTTTCATTTTTATTTTTTTGATAGGGTTTTATGGAATTTTGCTTTCCATGAGGATAAAATAGTAAATTAATTATTGCATTCCATTTGTCAGTCTTTGAGCAAAATCAATTACTAGGGTTTAAATTTGGGATGTTAGGGTTTTAATTTAAAATTTAGGAATTTGATTAGGAAATTCAGGATTTTGATTGGAGACTCGACATGGTCGCCTCATTTAGAATTTTCGAAAAAAGAGCTCAGTATAAACCAATACCTTCGACCAAAGCGGAAAATGATGGAGATTTACATAATTTGAGTACCAAAAAAATTAACAGTGATCAGTCGAAGAGATTAGTCGATAATGGTGAGGCAAAACATGACAAAACGTGTACGGCATACTTTGTGCAACTTGAATTGCTTGGTGTAGAATAATACGATATTTCCTTCACATTTAGCCTTTTCCAAGATGGTTACTTGGTTAGGAAATCCATTGAGATGGAAAATTTTTAGACTCTACAACAAGTTGGCAAGTCTTTGCATCGATACAATAAAGCATCAAAGGCACTTTTCTTTATAATTCAAACTGGGTTGTTACCAAAAGATAACCTTGATGATATCCCAAGCAACTACATCAATGGAGCAATTGTTTGTGAGATATGCGATTATAAAGAAGGCAAATTCTATTCATACACCATCAGTTGCTTTACTTACGCCATAAAACTTTTAATAAAATATCAGACAAAAATGACCCTATTTAATAAAAATAAATATCAATATTAAAGAATTTCAAATTCATAGAATAATTAATATAATTTCTTTCATAAGTAACTAAAGTTTCTATAAATAATTAATTGAATTAGATTTAGATTCCTTTTGGCTATCAAATTCAATTTATAAAGTTCATGTTATATTCATTCGTAGTCAATTTTAACAATTTTCACTACAAATTAAGTGTAAAAAAAATTAAATTTAAAAGTTCAATACTGAAATTATTATGATTCACACAGTACTATATTCTTCTCTAACATTTACTTGAATTAAATTAATTTTAAATTTAGCATCAAAATTTGAATAATTAGACATATTACTATCCAAATTTAATTACTTGCTATGTACAAATGACTAAATAAATTTGAATTTTATTTTTGAAATATACAAAAGGAATTTAGGAAAATTAGAAACCTTAGTTTGATTATTGAATGAAAGAGGAAAGTTAATGAAACGATACAAGTTTTTTGTTTTATTCTAATGTGAGGGGTAGTTTCATAATACATAAGGTGTATGTTAAAAATGTTGTTCTGATTTTAGTTAATTTTTCGGTGCATGTATAGCAATTTATGACATATAAGTAGATTTTGCCTATGGAGAATCCAACCTAGAACACAGAAATTGTAATTATGCTTCTAGTGGATGTGACGTGAGCAAAGTTCATCTTCCTATGTCACTAAAAAATGTTGTCAATGACATTCCCCAACTAGCAGATGACTCTTGGACCTATAAAGATCTCTTGAAGGTCGAGTCACGAATCGTTAAAGCAATCCACCCTCAATCATATTTGAGCCCACCACCAAAGTTGGACCGACTTGGCTCCGATCCATATCCCTATAAGCTCAATCTTGGCATTGAAAGGAAACGACCTTTGAGAAATTCGGAAGTGGTTGCTACTACAGTGAGAAAGAGAATTTGTTGCAGTGCGGCGTCTAACACTGATAAATTGAATTCAAAAGATTAAGGAATTATCCTCAACAATGCATTGATATTGAGTATTCAAGACATCAATGAAAGTTCATTTTCAGTGTCCAACAATTTTACGCAACCACCCTCATCAAGGTCGACCTTATCATCACAACCTCAAGGGAAAATCCAAGTTTCGAACCTTTCTGGTGCAAATACGAGTGTTTCCGGAGTGCAAAAATTATCAGGTTCATAGAGCGACATTATGAATGGCAATTATAATTCTATAAGGAAGAGAGAAAATTTAGATTCTCAAATGCCACACTACATATTTCAAAGCGAGCTTAGCCAAATTTAGGTGGTTTACATGGAATTCAACGACTATAGCTTAACACTCAATTTTTTAATCGAACATACAAGACATGAACCTAAAGAATCAAACTGATGCGTTCACAAAAGGCAACCATGGGTATCTTCATACTAAAGCCATGGTTCTAGTATTGGTTCAACATACAAAAGCCTGGCCCTAGAGTATCTTCAGTCATGGTTCATTCCCCTGAATCACCAAAATAATGAGAAATTTCTAGTGGTTCAGGTGCATTGGGTTCACCAAAGGCAACCATGAATTCAAATGTTGCAATTGGAATGGCGTCAGCAGCTTCTTGTCCAAATAATTCTATTCAAAAACAACAGCAGACACAAGTGAAGAGGAAATCACATTCTGCAAGCAAGACACATAAAATGAGTGGAGTTAGATGTCTTGCTAGTGTTAGCACTATGTATGCTCCAATTAGTGCTACCATCCCTTTAACTACCAATGTTCCAGTAGAGATCAACATAAGAGGTTTGCAAAGCTTGCAATGTTAAACTCAAAGATTCCTGGCTTGCTGCACAGTTTACAAACTTGTAAAGTTTGCTCTTTTCTATATCTATAATATGACATCTGTATAGTTCATAATTTTTAATCCTGCATATATAATTATTCCTCAGATTTTTAAAGAAAAATACCAAAAAACAAGTGATCAAGTCCACCATGTATCAATTATGCATCAGAATTACAATAAGAATTAGCTCAGGGACAATCACTACCGAACATGCTTGCCTAGTCCTACCCTTCAAATATATAGAACAACAACCCACAAATGCTAGCTTCTAGAAACAACCCGGCCCTGCCCATGGCCTAAAAATACTTCTCAAGGGTGCAATAGTTCAACCAATCTTCGTTTCAACAATAACTACTTCATCAACAACAGCAGCCTCAGCAGCAGCAGTCACAACTACAACTCCCTCAGCCACTAAGGTCGAACTCATTAATGCTTTCGTAAAATCCTCTAACTCAACTACTGGGTCCAAATGCAAATTTGGGCTTATTGAACCTGGATTCACTCATGACAAATGAGACCACTTCTCAAAAGTTACTTTTGTTAACACATCAGCAAGTGCAGCAGAATAATCCAATGAATGGGAAGATGATGCCCGGGCCGAACAATATGGGTAACTTGGGCACGGTTGGGCTTAGTACCAATATTAATAATATGTTGGGCATGAGTGGTATTAGGCCCATGCAAAGCATGAGTGGTATCAAGCCTATGCATCCCATGTATCAAGATCAAGCTGCTGCGATCCAAAGGATGAAGATGCAGCATAGTAGGATGGGCGCTGGGGTGTATGAAGGTATACCGACCTCCATGCTTGGTCCTGGTTAGAATTTTTACCAGAAGCAATGGCTCCTCAGGAAATGGCTCAGCAGCAACTCAATGCACAACAAATGAGTTCCTAGCCACATCGTCAGCAGCAAATGAGTTCACCATTGCAACAAAAGCAAACTCAAATAGGATCTCCATCGATGGCAATGAGCCCACAACAGATAAGTGATGGCAACACTATGAATAATAGTAATATTGGAGGAAATGTAGGAGTACTTGGACTGGATAGCCCACAATTGAGCTCGTAGACTCATGGATCGGTAGGGAGCATCACGAGCTCGTCCATCACTACAAGAAAAAGTATAGTTTCCGAAGGCTGGTGGCCGTCGGCGGCCTTCGGAAGCCATTGAAAACCAATGCAAAAAGCCGTTGCAACTATACCCGTCGCCGCACAGTTTTTCCGACGGCTTCCAACAACGTCCGTCGTAATATTTTCGACGGCTACCAACAGATAGACCGATGGCTCTAAACGGCCATCGAAGACACACGAACAATCACAGGAGTGCAAAAAAACCATCGTTAGCTGCCAGAAGCTGTCGGAATACGGCCGTCGCAAGCCGTCGGACGCCGTTTGGAAATTTTGACCTACAGCCGTCGCCAGCCGTCGAAGCCGTCAAAAATTCTAAAACTATTTTTTGCATTTTTTGCTGCGTTCTAGCCTACTATACACAATCCGAAAACATAATATATTCACACACAAGCACATATCCAATTCAGATATTCAATATAATACCAAATCATAAAAATATAATCAAATCACATAAAGAAATAAACCAAGCATAACTCACATAAAATCAAACCAACACTTCGTTAACATAATGTACATACATCTCATTGTACAAAATATGTACCATGGAACATCAACTCCCCACTATTAACTCCCAAATGTCAAAATTACCATCACCAAATGTATCATCAAATAATATACATAACATTTCAGAGTATCCAACTCCACCAACTCAATGTATCATCAAAAATTACTAAACAATGACGCAAAACAAAAAAACATACCTATCACTCCTGTCAATCACCTCCAGAACCTCCGGAATCAGTTGAAGTTGGAAAGAGGCCATCATATCGCTGCATGTACTCAGCAATACGCCGGTCCAGCAGCTGTGTCATCTCAATGGCCTACCGACGGTTCTTCTCCTCCAGCTGCGCCACCCTAGCTCTCAACTCTTCGATCTCTGCTAGATCGATCTGTGCTCTGGTTTGGCTGGCTCTCCTCTGTCTACCCTGCAATACTTATTTAATTTAGTAAAAGTTCAATTACTATAATCTTACTATCAAAGCTATATCATAATATGTTAATTGTTGTATCTATAAACTGATTATTGAAACTAAAGCAATGTGAAGTTCTTTAGAACTGAAAGATTACTAAATTGTTATATCTTAATATATTATTCTTTACCACTTGATTGCCAAAGTCGTAACACCTGTTCCGTGAAGGTGAATCTATGACTGACTTAAAAATGACATCCTCTGCGGGTCTTGAGAAATATGTCAGTTGCAAAATTTGAGTTAAAACTTCATAAAAATCATTTATGTGATTTTCTATATCATCACTACCTTTAACAAATACACTTGTATTATTAGGTAATTTTTTTGCACTGTATTCTTTGGTGTTAAATTTATATCCATTGACGAAATATATTGGATATGTCTTTCCATTTCTTTTTGGTCCCAACGCAAGATGTTTCAATCCTTCGTCGACCATACAATTTCTCTATTCATAAACGTACTTTGAAAACCAATCAGAATTTTTTTTACTGAGATCTCCGTGTGGATGTTCACTTTCATGAATACTGCATATATGAATAAAATATTGCATTAAATTCTACACGCACATGCATTATTCAAATGAATAAATCAAAAATTATTATTTCATATTACCTAACAAATGGTGCAACCTCAGCACAATTAAGAAGAATATAAGTGTGTGTTACATGAAGAACTCGATCGTCTAGCCATACTTCTACACATTTTCCAGAAGGTCGACCATGTTGTCTAAAAATAGATAACATTATTTGAGAGGACTCTTGTTCGTCTTCTTCATCCTTATGTGGAAAATTTTCAAATGATATGTTCACATGGTCACTAAAATAGTGAGAGAAAAAGAACGAAGTTTCTTCTTCGATGTAAGGTTTACATATCGAACATTCAACTCGTGCTTTTTGCCTCCCTTTTTTCTTCAGATGATTCAAGTGTCTATGAAAAATTAATTTACATTAACTTTAACTTTCAAATGTAATTAAATTAATAGGTAACATATTTCATACCACTCAAATGGATACATCCATCCATATTGCACAGGATCTCAAAGTCGTGCTTCAGATTGGAGATGAACAGGTAAATGTTCCATTACATTAAAAAAACTTGGTGGAAATATTTTCTCCAATTTGCAGAGCAATATAGGAATATCTTTTTCAAGTTTACGTAAACGTTGCACTTTTAACGTAGTCGAACAAAGCTCTTTGTAACACAGACTAAGTTTCGTTATTACCTTCTAAACTTTTAAGGCCAATAGTTCTTTGAATACAACGAGTAATAAATTTTCCATCATTATGTGACAGTCGTGGCTTTTCATTCCACTCAATCTACCGTTTTTAAAGTCAACACATCTACGAAAATTTGATGAAATCCCATCAGGAAATCTTAATCCTTCCACCCATTTTAACACAACTTTAACTTGATTATTATCTAACTCATAACACGCTTTGGGTTCTGTACTGTTGTTTGGTTTTATATGAAGCCCAAGACATTTGCATAATTCTTGTATATCGCGTCTGGATTTCAAATCATCCTTAGTCTTTCCCTTGACATTCAAAATTGTGTTAAAAACATTATCAAATACATTTTTCTCGTTGTGCATCACATCAATATTATGACGAAGTAGAAGATCTTTTCAATAAGGAAACTCCCAAAATATACTTTGTTTGCACCAATTATGAATAGTCGATTTACCTGCAATTTCAGTTTGCACTCCAGTTTCATGTATCTTTGGATAGTCCTTTACAAGTTCGTATATGTCTTCGCTTGACCATATCGTTGGTGGTTGTCTGGTTTCTACTCTATTAGCTAAAAAGTTTTTTCTATCTCCTCAGAAGGGATGATTGACATGGAGAAAACATCGATGGTAGACAAACAATGAAATTTTCTTACCATTCGGTAAAGAAAATGTCCGTGTTTCTTCCATGCAATAAGGACAAGCTAGACGACCGGATGTACTCCATCCTGAAAGCATTGCATAGGCATGAAATAACTTATAGTCCACAACAAAGAAGCAAACATACGAAAAATTCTTTTATTTGAAACGTCGTATGTTTCTACTCCTTCGTTCCACAATGTTTTTAACTCCTCAATCAACAGTTGTAAATAAACATCGATTCCTTGTGTCGGATCGTCAGGGCTAGGAACGACAACAATACGAAGCATATATTGCGTTTTCATACACAACCACGAAGGTAAATTATAAGGTGTGATGATAATGGGCCATGATGAATATTTAGCACCAAATTGAGAAAATGGTGAAAAACCATCCGTACATAATCCAAGTCTAACATTACGACTCTCCGCTACAAAATTGGGATAAGTTTTATCGAAATGCTTCCATGCTTGGATGTGTCAATGTACCTTCTTCCTCTGTTCTCACACTATGCCATCTCATATGAGGTGCAGTTACAGAAGATTCGTATAATCTTTGAAGCCTAGGAGTGATTGGCAAATAATGCATACGTTTGTATGGAACTTCCTTTCCCTTCTTTTTTCTTGGTTCGTACCTTTACTCGTTACATATTCTACACTTTCTAAGAGTGATGTCCTCTTTCCAAAACAACATGCAGCCATTTAAACATGTATCTATTTCTTGATAAGGTAAACCAAAAGCCGACATAAGTTTTTTAACTTCATAGTGATTTTCACACATTAAATTATCGGGCGGCATGTGTCGTTTTGCAGCTTGTACAACAGCTGTAAATCCGGCTTCGGTGATGTGTATTTTGACTTCATCGCAATGTATTCTATGGTTACTGATAGCTTAGTGCCGCTTTTACAACCATCTCAAAGAGGTTTCTTAGCAGCATCCAATAAATCGTAAAAAAATTTCCTTCAATATTTGGTTCTACAACTTTTACATCGTCGTCATCAACTTCAACCGTAGGCAACATTGATCGTGCTGCATCTTCAACAATATTTTCTATACGGTTCATCATAACAATTTCATTACCGGCAATCTCTAATTCAGACTATGTAGAAGTATGTGCTACAACTTCTCCATGACGATCCAAAACATAATACTCCCGCATGAAACCGTTTTTTCACAATTGAACTTTTACAATATCGGGTAACAAATACTTCAAATGTTTACACCTACTACACCGACAACGAATTTCTACATTGTTTTCATTATTACTTAAAGCGAATTCAACAAATACGTTTATACCATTATAAAAATCTTCCTTTATTGAGCTTCTCAATCCCCTTCTTTGATACATCAATCTCCTCCGATCAACAAAATAATCGATCATTTTTCCTATTTAAAAAAATATGTCACAAATTCAAAAATAAATATTGGCCATTTTACGAATTGACGTTTTAGTTTTCAATGTGTTGATACATAAACTTATACACGTCAATTTTACCCCACTTATGAATACAATATTGAAATGTTAGTTTATTGGTTTTCTTTTTTGTTGGTCAGTCATTCTACTTTCCATTACAAACACAGTAAACACTTACATTTCGTACATTATTTCATTCTAAATGATTCAACAAAATTTCGACAGCACTTCTCCTTTGTTTTATGCATTGTACACAAATGCGTGTACACAGGAAATAAAAAAGAAAAGTGACGATGAAATTTTGTGAACCGTTTAAAACGAAATAATGTACAAAATGTAATTGTTTATTGTGTTTATAACTTGTCCAATATAGGGACAAATCCAGCAAGTATTGTACCAGATGAATATAAATGTCCGTTTTATGACAAAAACGAATATTTATATAACGATCATGTACAACACTTGTCGGACAGGGCCAAAAACTCTCTAAGGGACGTAATAAAAAAGCAGTTTATACAAAAATTGGAAGTTTTATAGTTTGTCTTCTTATTTATTATGTAATATATTATTGTTTGTAAATGGTTGAAAATTTACTAATTTTATATATTTCAAAAATTATTAATTTACCACATTATTCCGCGTATTTTATCGAATAAGGTTGCTTCAATATTGTTGTCATTTTCCAATGCAGTCAATTTCTTTTTGAGACTCATGCATTCATTTTTATACAAGTCAAGATGTTTAAAAGCAATGGACATGGATGATTCTAACTTCGGCTAAAGTAGAATGTATCTCTGTTTTTGATAAGTAACTTGTTTTCAAATTCTATGGCTTATTCCAATTAACACAAGACAATGCTAGAAACAACACATATATAATGGTTTATACATACACACAAAATCACAAATTATACCTACTCTTTACAATTTCAGGCTAACAAATGAAATAGGTATACCATGAGATACTATAAACCATTATTAGGCTATTAGAAACAATTAGAATCACTAATTAGCCCTAATTTATCAACTTATGAAAATCTAGATTTAGGGTAAAAAATTAGATTTTTCGCAAAAATAAGAGATTATACCTGCGATTAGAAGCAATAGAGTGTGATTAGACAGCCGTGGAGGATCCAGAAACTTGAATTTGGGGATTGTAAGCAAGAAATTGGGTTTTAGGGGTTTTACTCTTTTTTTCGTATTGAGAAATGGGGAAGAAAGGTCTCGGCTGAGGCCTGTAATTCGTGAATTTGCGATGGCTTCCGACTGCCGCCGACGACCCATCGGAAGTCGTCGCCAGTTGCTGTCACTATTTTAGCCTTTTCTTGTAGTGCATGGACATGTAAGCCCCTAAATAAGTTAAATTATTTTGTCTAGTCTTGGGTATGATTAAAGTTAAAAGATCAGTGATTTACTGTTAGTGTAAATCATGGTTTAGATTGATTAATTTCAGTGGAAATTAGCATCCTTCCCTTATCTTCAAATTTAATTCCTGAAAAGCCCTCCTAAAAAACAAGCTTTACGAAACACCCCCGTCAAAGTTTCCATAAAAAATATGCGGTTTAAACTACAAATATATGCAGCTAAAATTGCTAATATATGCGGTTATAGCTGCATATTTTTGTAAAATGAAAATTTGTTGTTACGATTGTAAATATATACAGTTCTGGATGCAAATATATGTAGTTCTGGCTACAATAATTTGTAGTTCTAGTTGTATATATATGCAGTCTAAACTGCATATTTTCATTGCAAAAGTTGACGTGGATGTTTGGTGAAACTGTTTTTTAAGAGGGCACGGGATTGTATTTTGAAACTTTTTTTGGATGTTTGACAAAAAGTCACTTAATTTTATTGGGAAGAATAATTGCTTTGCTGTACGTACATATAGTATAATGGATTTTAGTTTCATAAATGGACAGATGTAAGAGGTTTTAGTGCAGTGGTTGTGTTTCTGCTTTTTTCAAAATTCCCAAAACAATTTTGTAAATTTGTATTTTATAATAATTACAACACACAATTAAAATTAAAATTAACAATTTAAAATCTAAACAATTCACAATTTTATATATATATATACTATACATTGATATTGTAACCTTTACAACATACGTGTTTAAATTTTAAATTTGAAACCCATTTCTAAATCCAAGAACTTTCATACTTCAAATTTAACTTTTAAATTCAAAATATTTTATAATTTTCAAATACGCTTATTTTAATTAGCCCAAGTCCCAAAAACAATTTTAGGTACATTTGGGTCAACTTTGAACCACTATCCATTAGGCCAAGTTTGAAGCCAGGGAGGAGAAAACACTAGTTGCTCTAACCTCAAGTCTTAGACACTCCATCCCAGACACCCACCAGACAGTAAAACCCCGTAGTTGGACTAAATGTTGACTAGTTTATTTGTACAAACCAATTGAGCTATAGTACCATTGTTGTTCAGGTCTTTTTGGCCGCGACTGAAATGAGGTAAATTTCAGAAAAAATAAAAATCCTTAAGTGGATCTTAATGGACCTATACAAATGACTAGTTAGCATTCAGATTCAGTCTGCATTTTAAGTTGATGTTTTATTTTAATTTAAATGTGTTTATGTTATGTATACATAAATTTAGACCTTTCACATTTCTGAAACTATAGAATTACTAGTCATACTGAGTTGTTCATGCAGTTTAATGTGTTTTTGTTTCTTATAGATAAGGTATATATTACAAAATGTAATACACACACATAACAAAATAATGTCATAACAATAAATACGAAGCATATGGAAAATATATGCATACATGGTATTTACAACTGCTGTATGCATATATAAAGGATGAATAATTAAGCGATTCATACATCAAATTCAAATGACAAGTCTAAGAATTAACATTTCAATTGTTTATTATCAACCAATTGGAATAATTAACCATGATTATGAATCAAAAGTGATCTAGACCTAATGTTAATGTTCCAATTTTAAACTTAACATGTATACTCATTTTTTGAATACTTTGAATAAGTCAACATATACGTATATATCCCATTTTAAATTAATTTCGAATTTGTGTGTGTGTGTGTGTAAAATTAATAAAACCTAAACAACTTTTACTTAATTTATGCATACATCAATTCATAAATCATGCTTTGACTAAATCTAATTTATAAGTCCACAATTTTGTAAATATTTTTCACCAGACAAAAGAATAAGTTTACAACATATAATTATTTATTTTGCCGAAAATATTTTTTAAATAATATATATATATATATATATAATTTAATACAAATACATATGCATAAATTTAAAACGAAAATAAATTTGATATTTTAAATGATAAATATATGAGAAATAAATTTATGTAGTATTTCATACAAACTAGTTTTCATAATATTAATTTTACCAAAAGCCAAAAAATTATTTTATTCACACTTAAATGATTTATAATTTAAAACATATTGATTTGTATATAAGATTCATATTAATTAATCGTTAAATCTTTATTATCAGACAAATATATGAATGACAAAAGCATCACGAATAAGATGTTGGGCATGACATATATGATTCTATTAAAATACAAAATTACTTCTGTGATCCTACCGCTTGCCGTACCTTGATATATGTATGTCTCCTAGGAATCTGATTTCACCTTCTGGATCTTACAAGGATCTGAGAACTATCATCATTGAAAGAGCAAAGGCTTTTAAATTTCTAGAATGGAGCAAGGGGGCCGACCATAGATGTAGATGTTAGGAATTAAAAACTCTTTTTTTCATTTCATCCGATAATAATAATGGAGTATTAGATCACATTTATATAAGAGTTAGTAGGAGAGTTATCTACCATTAATGACTATTAAAATCCAAAGCCAAAACCCCTTCACCTACCGTAACTGTGGCTGGCCCTTCCTCCCTTCTCCTCTCCTTCATTTTCCATTTATTGGTGCATTTAAACCCATTTAAACATGTATTAACATCTTATATTAACACCTGTATGTATAACGCTTATACACACACCTAAATAACTATCACTACAAAAAATGTATTTCATGGCGTTGAAAAAAGGCTACCAATAATAATGATATGATTGATTTGATAGCTTTTAATAAACTTACTGAAACAAATGCTAGAAAAATTAACTACATAAAATAGCATTCGTAAAATGCTACAAAAAATAAACCGCTATGAAATGGTACTACTTTTTAAGCGTTTAATAAACGCTCTGGTATACAATCATAATAGAATGTTGTCACTTTTTCCTATTCCTTAATAACCACTACATAAATTTTTTAATAGCATTTTTGAAAGGCTATTATTACCTCTTATAGCATTTTCTAATTGTTATTGCTGTTTTTTGTTTTATTTTGTTAGTTTTCCACCTCTACTTCCTTCTTCATAGCATATAACATTTTAGATATATTAAATGGAATAAATTCAAACGATAATAGCAAAAACACAATTAAGAATAGAACAGTTACCAAATACTAAACATAACTAATATTTCTTCATACATATATAGTGTATAAAAGTATATACAAGACAATATACCTAATAAAATTTCTGATACAGTTAATAATTCTAAGAGTTTTACCAATAGTTCAAAACATTTAAGAAATAATGTCGAGAAAAAAGATGATCCTCAAACGGTGCGAACAATTTGTTGTACTTCCACTCTTCATTTAGATGCAGTGGGACCTCTAAAATCTAAACAATCTTTAGTCTTGTGCTTTAGTATAAAGCCTACCATAGAAATATGTCACGACCAAGTATTATCAAATGAAAAAAAATTCTTCTGCCGATGGTGAGAATAAAAATAGCTAACTCAAGATTCTTTAAACTTATGTTGAAAGGAAACATACAAATGATCATGAAAGTGATTTACAACATCCTTAGTTAAACTTTTATTAAATTTAAATAATTTATATAAAACTTAGTTAACTTAGTTAAACTTTTATAAAACTTGGTTAAATTTTGTAATAAACTTATTTAATTTTTATAAAACTTAGTTAACTTAGTTAAATTTTAATAAAAATTAATTAATTTTAGTAGATTTATTTAATTTTTATAAAACTTTGTTAAATTTTTAAAAACTTAGTTAATTATCATAAAACTCGGTTAATTTTTATAAAACTCGGTTAAACTTTTATAAAGCTCAGTTGACCTATTTATAACTTTATTTATGTTAACACAAACTTATAAATAATCTCAATTGTTAAAACTTAAAATGTTGTAACTTGTATTTTAATTAACTTAAACTTATAAATTATCTCAAACTTAAACTTTATTAACTTAGTTGATTTTTATAAATTATCTTAAACTTATAAATTTTTTCATAAACTTAGTTAATTTATTATCATTATAAACTTAGTTAGTTTTTATAAACTTATTCGATTTTTATAAAACTTAGTTAACTTAGTTAATTTTTATAAACTTAGTTATTATGTTTATTATTATTATTTATGAAACTTAGTTAGATCAGTTAATTATTATTATTATTATTATAAACTTAGTTAGTTTTTATCAAACTATAATTTATTATTTTTATTATTATTATTATAAACTTAGTTAACTTTTATCAAACTTAGTTTGTTTATTTTATTATTATAAACTTGTTAATTTTTAAACATACTTTCTTAACTTCGTTAATTTTTTATAATACTAAGTTAATTTTTATAAACTTATTTAGTTTCTGTAAAACTTAGTTGATTTATTATTATTATTTGGTTAAATGTTATTGTTGCTCAAAATTTTCGTAAAAGTTTAATAGGGCATGGCGGCCGCCCGTAAGGAGATAAACGCATCAGCCAAGCTAATTTGGGCTTCCTTGGGAACCGACCAACCTAAGGGCCGACCAATTTATACACTTGGGTTCCTCTCATATAAGGACAGAAAACTAGCCGAAGTGACTCTAAGGAGAGAGAACAATCAGATTGGCAGAGAAAAGCATACCTTTTAAAGTCCTACCATCCTGGAAAAGTGCTAATACAGTTGTCCTGCCACCAACTGCTCCCATTCGATGTGGAAAGTTGCAACAAACTCTGAGTTACGTCGCCTGACATCCTACAAAAGAAGCAACCAGAGTATGGAAAGAAAATTTGTCACCATATATGCATGTATCTCTACCAACCCTCCAACTGGCAACCATCCCACGGTCCGAACCATCCCGCTGTCTGATCTGCCTTACGGACCACGAATATCTTTAGGCAATCTCAACCGCAGATCAAAGGAGGCTTGCTCATATAAATACCCCAAGTATTTCACCGGGCAAGGGGGATTCAAAAAACTTAGAAGGATAACACTTCCCACCATACTCTTATTATCTTCAAGCATTCTCCATCATCTCCATGTATCCAATACACACACACACGCACACACACACACACATAGTGAGAATAATATATACAGTGGATGTAGGCATTCATTTTGGTCGAACCACTCTAAAATTCGTGTCTCTTATTACTAGAATTCCATTATTAATCCGCGATCATATATTGCAAAGCTAACAACATCATTAAAACCCAACTCTCTCATTATTTCCGAGGTTGATAGGTCATTTTGTCTCGCTGACAGAATTTTTAGTCAACATTTTAGCGCTAGAAGGAGGGTCACCTCCAAAACTCTCCAGCCCCCTTCAACCTTTCCTAGACCCCCACACTCAACATGGCGACGAATGGTGTCAACGCGAACGACAACTCGCACGATCGAGACACCAATGGTAACACACCTGCCGGTATTCCCTACCATTTCCCTGGAGTTGGCAGCGAATTCTAGCAGACGATATCCGATCACATCGCTGGAATGCGAACCTTGCCAAGAAGTAAACGTCCTAAGGGATGCACTAGAAACTCTGTGATGCCCCACCTCTATACCCACGCTAGACAAGGACACTACGGGGTAATGCCGTCGACTAGCGCGGAGAATAAGGCTGTTGAGGAGCGACCATCTGTGTAATTGCTTTGTGCGAGCACCGATATGTTAGAAAATATGTCTTACATCTCATCTCAAAAGGAAATCCGACATACCGATACAAACTCAAAGCTACCATACAGTGGTTATATATATATCTTCGGAAACAAATATAGAAATAAACATAACACAAATCAGTCACAGACAATTCATATCACAAAGGCGGAAATAGATATGAATATAACGCATGAAAGTGTATATCAGAGTAGTGGTCAAACAAGATCCACAATATCACAAAAGAATTGTTACAAGTGCTAGATAAAAGAATAAGTATGCATCAAGGAGTCTATATCTCAAATGTATAACAACAAAAACTACAAGTGTAATGTAGTTAGGCAAAAGTCAGAAGATGATCCCAGATAAGGAGTTAAGCTGAAGCACCTGTAGCATCTCGGTCTGACCCGAGTATTATTTAATAAGAAAATAACAAACGGATCAGCCTAACTATAAATATCAGATTAAAATGAGATAGAACATGAGATATGACAAAAGACGTATGATAACATTAATGCCCTACTATACCTAGTATGCATGTAAAACACCAAAATCATACAATACCTCAATAATCTCAAACATAGAAAAGAACGTCATATTCTTTAGTTTATTCACCAAACAAAAATTTTTTTTGGCTATAATATCAATGCCAATCACAAAAGTTAAGGACACACAAATTCACCAATACACAAATATTGATAGAGCTTATCAATGTAAATCACGAAAATTGGTGAAACACAAGTTCTAGAAATCATCAACAAGAAATCCAGAAATCACAATAAAATGAAGGGGGGAGGCCTATCACAAAACGAGAGCATGAAAACTCTCAACACGTGTATCACAAAACGGAACGCTATTCCATGGTTGCTAACCATTAATTTTGAGCCGAAGCTCCACTAAAACGGTCCGAAGACCTTTGAGCTGAAACTCCACTAAAACGGTCCGAAGACCATGGGTCGCTACCCCATAAATTTGAGTCGAAGCTCCACAAGACAAGGTACATTCCCCCCACGCGGACAAAGAGACATCGCACATCGCTAGTCTAATTCACAAAAATGATCATCATCGATCATCAAGAAGTGTCAATTACACTAAGCTAGTAAATATATGAGTTTAGCTTCATGTCCCATAACCACTAGCTTAACTTAAATATTTACGAACAGATTGTAGATTTTCACTCGAAAATTGTCACAATAGATTTCAATCGAACAAGTCCATAAATTAACCGGCGAAGTAAACACAAGCGTTTCATGCCACTTGTTTTGCTAAGCCGTTTAATTAGATTTTCTCATACGAATGAGGTAAAGGTTTGTATATACTAATAGATTAGAAAACGATTTTATAAACGAACTTTGTATTAAAAATAGAGTTGAAATCATTTTAGTAAAAGAGTTTGAATATTTACTACTAGTGTAAAAACCTTTATATTTTTAAAGTGACAAATCACAAAAACGATTGTAGAAACAATCAATGATAAAAATTCACATACGAAGACGTGAATCAAATCCAAAGAAATCGATACCAAATCCATCAAAAAGATGTTCTCAAAAATCCCAAAAAAGAAGTCATCAACGTTAATAATAGATGATAACAACAAATAGGAATCAACACGAATCGATAAAATTTGGAAATCAAGCAAAATAGGCAAAAATAGACATAATAGGCAAAATAGGAGCAGGTCGATCGACTGACTCACTGAGTTCGGTCGACCGAACTCAGACCCGAAAAAATCCTCGGGATGCTGGTCAGTCGACCGGACTCAATATGCCAGTCGACTGGACCAGAGCCAGAGAAGTGTTTTGGTAGCAGGTCGGTCGACTGGACCAGAGTTCTGGTCGACCGGAACCTGTTTCCAGCACTTCCAAGCCTATCTAAGTGAAGAGCAAACTCTTCCAAATTGCAACCGGACGAGCAATGGCGCTAAGGGTTTATGCCAATCGACAACCCGGCCCTATAGGCTCTTCGGTGCACCACTAAAAGCATGATTAAACATCAAAGTTATGATTTTTAAAGATTTGGCTTCAAAACACAAAAAATTGAAATATTCACCAATTCAATCCAAATCAATAGCAATTTCACATGAATAAGTGTTAGGAATTCATACCTAACAATCAAAGATAGTTATAGACATAGATGTGAGTTAAAAATCTCACCTTTGAACCCAAAAACAATGAATGAGAAGCTTGAAGACAAGGAAGATCAACCGCACTTCAATCTCAACACAAGAAGCTTGAATCTAAGCTTAAAAAAGAAACACTTCCCAAATTAGGTTTAGGAATTTTCTAAAATCAAAGAGAGAATGAGTTGGAGAAGAAGGAGATGATGCTTACCAATGCTTCTCTTTGAATTTGGAGCTAGAACTTGATTTGCAAATGGAAACTAGGGCTTAGGATTTTTAATTCTCTTTCTCTTCCCCCATTATTCTCTTTAGAACTGAAAAGATAAGGAAGAGGGGATGAATGAAGAGAGGTGGTTCAGTTTTGGGTATTAAGTTGGCTAGTGGGCTGAACCCAAACCCAAACCCAAAGTGAAAAAGGTCAAATTTTTAGCTAGCTCCAAACATATCAATGTTTATACTCAAAAAGGTTGCAAACAGAATTTTGAACTCAATGAAAAGGGTCCCGAGTCCCAATTCGACTATTTGCAAAAAGTAACTTTTCGGACTAAAATCCGACTGACGATACCATATTTAAATAAAACATTTAAATAGATAATTGTAAAATATGCGGGTTGTTACAAACTCACTCCATCATGGGCCCAGGATAGCGATCAACTTAGGCAGTCAATAACTTCCCAAAGCCGCTAGTCATCCGAAGCACTTGCGTATTGGTGACCCCCTAGAGTACGCATTTGGCATCCAAAACCAGCATCCACGCGACCTCGGAGCCAGGAGATAACAACATAGATGGAGGAGAGCCGAATAGCCACCGGGATGGTGAAATCTGTAAGCCACGTCCTGAGCGCCTAAGCGATCAAAAGCTCAAACCGTGGCCAGGGGACCCAAAGCCGCCTCTATATACTTCCACCGGCAAAGGGAAGTTTATGCCTAGGGGTGAACAACCGCATCGTCACAGTCACCTCCGTCACATAGAAGATCTCTTTCCCCAGGTCGCTATCATGTACCGTATTCCCCTGATCAGCCGGCATACCACCATGAGCCTTCGCCCATCGATGCAAGGTCGTTCCCGCAACGCATGAAAGCCAGCTCAGGGACGAAATGATCCGTTTGCACCAACAGATCAACCGAATACCGGCCCACGGTGTTGGTGGCGGCGGCCTGTCCGATGAGGATGGAGAACCATTCTTCACAGAAATCCTCGGAACCCACCTCTCAAGACGGTACATGCTACCGTAAATAGAAAAATATGACGGGACCACGGACACATCGGATCACCTTACAACTTTCAACTCAATCACTAGAGCCGGCAACTAACCGGTAATGTGAAGTGTTTGCTATTCCCATCCACACTTGTCGGGCCGGCATCCGTTGGTTCTTACACTTAGCTCCCAGCAGCATCCGGTCTTGGGCACAACTATGCTCCGAATTCAAAACTAGATTTTTTGCATAAAGAACTGATGTCATGATGGCCAGCGAACTTGACAATATCAGGCGGGGCACGTTGGACAGTCTTCAGGCCTATGTTAATCGATTCAACCGGGAATTAACCAAAACCCATGAGGCCGACAAGAACAGTCTGACGGTCGCCCTGTGCTTAGGCGTGCAATACAAATCCCGGATGTGGAAAGAATTCCTAAAAGACCGACCTCATCTCTTGCTGATTTCTATCAGTGCACAAATGGAATCATAAGGATGGAAGATGCAATTTGTCAGAGAGCGATAATGAGGAACGATGCCCCCTCAAATTTCGCTCGAAAGGAAACTATGACCGAAGAGAATGGAATCTGCAAAATCATGCAAAGAGAAACTGTGATGATGGCCTCAGGTATAAGGCTTAATATGCTAGCTATACTCCCCTGAACAGAGACATGGAAACCGTCTTCCTTGCAACCAGAAATCAAGCACCCTTTCGAAGGCCATAGAATGGTTGGGTGAGGGAACCACCCTGTAGCGACAGTAAATATTATCACTTTCATCAAATCAATGGACATTCTACTAATAACTGCCGTGTTCTAAAGGAAGAAATCGAGAGTCTGATTAGGGAAGGATCGCTTGTGGAATATGTTGGACAACAGGTAGATCAAAGGATGGCCCGCGAAAATCGTTTGATCCACCCTTCCCTACAGTCAACCGGGGGCGCTATGGCCATGACCGACATTCTTTCCATATGTGGAGGGCCACATATAGCAGGGAGCAGTCAAAGGGTGCTCACCCGATATCAGAGGGAAGTCGCCACCTCCGGCCAAGTATATAAGGCTCCAAGAACGGAAGAGGAAGATCCTCCAATCACCTTCATAGCTTAGGATCGGGAGCAGTGTACCTCCTCCACGACCCAATCCTTATAAATGCATCGATGGCTGGCACTAACGTCCTCCGGGCTTTCGTTGACGAGGAAGCTCGGTCAATGTCATGTTCAATGAAGCCTATGATGTGCTCAGGCTGCCGGCCTTCTATCTCGCGCCTTGTACATTGCCCATTTATAGGCTCAGTGGAGTTGGGATAATCCCCATGGGGGTAGCAATGCTCATAACTACCTTCGGTATGGAACCTACCATAGCAAAAATTCAACTCAGTTATGTGATCCTGCACAGCCCATCCACTTACAATTTTCTTATCGGGCAACCGACCGTGATCGAATTGGATGCCATCGTGTCGTACAACCACCTGATAATGAAATTCCCAACCCCAAATGGGATTGGCGAGGTTAAGGGAGACCAACGGAAAGCGAGGCAGTGCTATGGGACTTCCCTCCATCGGGCAAAGAAGGGTGTCCTAATGATTCAAGAGGAACCCACCAACGATGTCAATAACCCATTAGAACTAGAGAACGCGCTCCCTTAAGCGCAACCCCAGGGATGTGCAACCAAGTCATCAACATGGGATTAATGGAAGGTCATCTCTCTTTGTAGAGACAATTTCATCCACGCAAATTCAGGATACCTGGATAGGGATGAGTTCTTACATGCTCATTCCACTACAAGAAAAAGCATTTTTAGTTGCATTTTTTAGTAGCGTTTATTGTCAAATGCAAGCAAAAAGTTATTTAAGTGCAACCAATAATGTAACCGGAAACATAAATTTAAGCGGGCTTAATTTTTTCGTCACCGCACAGACCTTATTTTCGTGGCCGCAAAAAGGCGGGACTTAATTTTTTCATGGAGGTATTTCCTCCCTCTTTTATTTTCATCACCCATTAAAACTTATTTTACTTTCTCAAATCCAAATTCAACAGCACTAAATCACACGTTCCCAAATCCAAATCTATCCCGTTCCAGTTCATTCACGACCCAATAGTTTTTCATCCTCGATTGAAAGCTACCGCAGAAGGTAAATGATGCGATCCAATAGTTTTTCATCGTCGGATCTCTTCAGGGAACATGTATTCACTGTATGGAGAGGCATCAAGCTAGATTTTGATTTGCTGCCTTTATTGTCTTGTCTTTTGAGCTCAGATAAGTCTGATAAATAATTCGTCCTGTAGGATTCATTAAATTTGTGGTAGTGTGCTGTCTTTGCAATGGTTTGCCTAAAGCGCACAGCGCAAATAATATAAACATATTATATTTTTACGAGCTACTTAATTTGTCGTTTTTGAATTTGATTTCAAGATCATTTATTTGGAATTGTAATTTAGACGACTAATTTTGTGTTATAATGAATTCATATGTGATTTTTTTTTCATAAATTTCAGAAGTTTAATTTATAAAATGAAAAGAAGAAGGAACTTTTTCCTACTAATTGGACGTTTTTTCAAAATTTCTCCATTTTAAACATAACAAAATCTAACCCTGGCATCTAATTGTTGGACGGTTGTATGTCACATTTTGTCCAGAGACTAAGAGCGCACATAAAAAAAATTAAAAACTCATCGAAAGCATTTTTCTTTTTTGATTGCTCAGTGCACACCGGCATCTTATACTTGATAAATTCACAAACCATTGTGCTTCAGTGGCTTGTGCGCCTTTCCGTGATTTGAAAATCAAAATGGGGCTTCATGTTGCGTTTTGGAGCAATGGTTTTGTGTCAGATCTGTAAGTTGGTACTTCTTTAATCCAAGTACGCATTAATAGTGGGATGCATGATTATGTGCATAAAGTGTTCGATTAAAGTGTCAAAAGAGAAGTTGTTTCTTGAAATTGATGACAGCATATGTTAATGCATGTTTGTATAGAAATGCACATAGTTTCGATGAGGTAATAGTTAAATATAATAATTTGGAGCCAGATTTGATTGCCATGATAAATTCTATTTTTTACATGTGCCCAGTCAAGCAGTTTGGAGAAAGGTAGAGAATTTCGTTAGTATTCAAATAAGGAAGGGCTTATCCAGCATATAGAGTTAAGCAACTGGAATATCAATATCTGTTGTTAATATGCTGTTAAGGCAATATTTGATGGCATTCGGAATTTGCGATTGTGCCCACTGTTTCTGCTTGCTTCCATAGAAGAGCGTTGGATCAAGGTAGATATGCACACTTGGTGTCAGATAAATTCTAGATCAAGCATGATGTAGTAGTTTGAACTGCACTTATTGATCTGTATGCAAAATGTTGGATGCACAAAAAAGGGAATGTGCACACTTGGAATGCAATGATATAGGTATGTGAAAATGTGTTGCATACTATGGTTTACCTCATTGCCTCAAAAAATTACATCTGTAGTGATTACAGTAATGATCGACGGGTCTTCAATTTTCATGGAATCAGGACACGAGTTCAATTTCAGCCGGACATGTTGATATGAAGCATGTTGCATCTGATATTTTCATGAGCAAGCCTTGTGTTTGAACATCTGCAAATCCTGAAGAATATAAACTGCTGCAACGCAGTAGTGTCAATGCAGCGGCAAAAAAGGAAAAAAAGAGGAAAAAATAGTGCTAGGTATAATCACTTTTCAAATCCCGAAATGAAAATGAAGTTATAATCACTTACTTTTCAACTTTAAAAGTTCTAGTGCTAGGTATGCTTTAATTTTCACAAGTTCGACACATCTTTTTGAAAAGCTTTTAGCAAAATTATCATATGATTTGTATTACCATTCTATTGATATTTGTGTTGCTATGAAATTATAGCTTATGCGTGAAGTATATAATAAAATTTATTATCTTATGATGATGCATTCAGGTCAAGCAGATTTGCTCGACTTCAAAAAATAAAATGTGCGCTTGCAGGAAGGAATTTGTGCATTAGATTCACATGTAGAACTGGTGATGCTATGGGTATGAACATGGTTTCCAAAAGTGTGCAGAATGTTTTGGATTTTCTTCAAACCGACTTCCCCGACATGGAAGTTATTGGAATTTCTGGTTAGATTTCTTACTTTTTTTGTTATACTTATTTCTTTTCTTCCATTAAAAAAGTCTGCTTTTTTATTACTTATCGCTGATATGAATTGTTTTTATTGGCATCTTGTAAGTTGTAACAGATATCGGTATTCTTCGAATGAAAGAAATACTTAAATTTTTCAATAGTCAAATTTTTCTGAAATGGTAGCCATATTCCGTTTAGTTACTTGATATATGAAGCAAAATAATACTTATCTAACATCATTTATAATTGCAATAAAAAAATACTTCTAATTTATGATGGTTTTAACAAAACTGATGGAGCAAAAATAATATGATGGTTTTCCAGAAACATGATGTTGTTCATTTCAATTGAATTGGTGTTCAGTGGGAAGAAAGTTTTGTAGAATTGTGAGGAGAAATGACAATGTATCATAAAATGTAGTTTTTTAACATTGATGGAATTGGAGATGGACTAGTTGCTAATTTCATTTGACATTTGTGTTATTTGAATGAAAATAACAAGTGATTGATTGATTGTTAGTTGTGGCCTTTTGTTTTCCAAATACATTTATAAACGTATACATGTTTCTCTTTTGAATTAGTACTCGACTTTTATGTTTGCAAGTTTTCTTGTGTTTTGGTAATTCTGCTAATCTTGGGTTAATTTGTGATGCCTTCTGCTAATCTTGGTTGTTTTTAGCACATTACAGTTAATCTAAGTTTCTTGATCTATATTGTAAGTACAATGTCTATATCGTGAACAAAGATTTAAAGTTACCTCGGGTTTAAAGATTTAATGTTTGTACAACAAAATTATCCTATTATCACTCACTTACTTGACACAAACGATGTTATGGTGTTTCTAACTGCTAATCAGTCAAATGCAGTTACTATGAAGAGTATCTCATACACGACCTAACACTAATGGACTGCACATCAATTAGACCAAATTGAAGGTGTATTTTAGCTCTGGTGTTAAAATAAGAGAGAATTAACATCTATTTCAGGTATGCCAGAAGATGAATTGTATGTCAAGTACTTAGGAGTACCTCTTCCTACAGATTACATTCATGCTTCCCTATTGTACGTCATTGATCAATAATGTGCTTTTCAAATTAGAAAGGTGGGATAGTGATTTATTGTCCGTTGCTGGCAGAGCAAAACTGATACAAACCATTATCACTACAACAGTATTGTATTGGTTACTAATCTATCATCTATCAGGTTCCATTCTTTGTAAATAAGAAAAAATATGTGTAGATTTTTGGTACTGGTTTCAATCTTCTCTAATTTGGGATCCGTATTTTTGAGATTCCAGTGACTAAACATTAAGGTGGGTGATACGTGGATCATAGTTAAATCTAGATCATGTTCTATAGTACACAAATCACTGTTTTACTCCTTTAACAGAGAGAAATAATCATCCACATATATTTGGGAAGACATAGGTTAGGTAGATGAATTCAAATAATGCAAGCATTTTCCACATACATTTACCTTTACTGCCATAATAAGTTAAACTCTGAAGTCATTAAAAAGGCTAATCAGGTTCACCCATAATGCTACCAATTTAATTTGCATTCTATTTAAGATATTTATTTATATTTATTTATTTTTTACAAAATCTGTTTACATATATTTCACTTTAGCTTCATATGGAAACAAAATCTGTATTACTGTAAGTTGATTGTTCACAGAAGTTACAAAATATAATCAAATAAAGTGTGAACTTGAGTTGTAAATTTGTACTTGGATTTTCATTCAACATTCAAGTTGTCAAAATTAACTTCTTACGACATTTTTATTATTGAAAGAAAATGTTGTGGACATGGGAGCTTTTCAGATAACGTGAAGCTGAACAATTTGGTTGGACATTTTTTTCATACTTTGGTTCTTGTTCCTTATCATGGATGGTAACTTATTTATCATCATACTTAATTTTTATATCTCTTTTGCATTTTTGAAGGAAAATGATATATTCATTTGGTATGTGCTCGAAAGGGTTCAAAGTTTTATGTAGGAGAATTAGCCATAGAAAGCATCACGCTTATATGCTTCATTGTTGATTGTGAAGACATGCATAAGCACACGCTTATATGCTTCATTGTTCATTGTGAAGATATGCATAAGCACACGCTTAGACTTTATTTCATTTTTTTATAACTTTGATAATTTATATGACATCATTTATAGTAGGATATACTTGTATAATGTTGTAGATGTTTGATCTCATATTTGAAGTCCTACGAGTTAACGTAATTGTTTGACTATCTGTTGTGCTTTCACTTATGTAGGCATCGGACTTTTGAAGAGAGCAAATTTGGACTTGATGATGCTAGCTTTCACTTGTGTATGCAACAAAGAATTATGGGTAATCAAACGTTTTGTTAGCACTAGTTAGATATAACATTTATTAATACCCGATGTGTAAATTTGTATACAAATGGTTATTGTATGTAAGTTAGGCCATTTTGTCGAAAAACTATTGTATTGGAATTGTTATGGATATTTTATTTGATTATATGGTTAATGTGTTTTTTAACTTATTTGAATATAATGATTATGTGAGTGATTGTTGATTGACATAATAGAACCAAAATAGACCATTAACAGGAAATAATAGCATGAAAAAATGGTGTAAAATAATAAATAACTTTTAGTAGCGTTTCAAAAACGCCACCGAAATATATATAGTGGCGTTGAGTAAATGCAACCGTAAAACAGGGGTAAAGTTGAAAATTCTATTAGTAGCGCCAAAAAATCTTTTGGTGGCGTTTTTTAAAAGCTACAAAAAGATTTATGGTGGTGTTTGAAAAACGCTGCCAAAAATGCATTTATAGTGGCGTTAAAATAAATGCAACAAAAAATCATGGATTTTTAGTCGCATGTTTTCTCGCGGCGTTTATCAAAACGCCACCAAAAGTTTTTGTAGCGTTTTTTGAGCGCCACAAAAAATAAAATTTCTTGTAGTGTTCACCCGGTCTGGCGACAACCCACACCCCGTCAAGGGACAGCGTGAGCTACCGCTCCCCTCCCTGATAGAAGGACGCACTCGATGAGGGTGGATTACCGTGCATCTACTCTGCCTAGGCACGTCAGGATGCCCAATGACCTGCAGGTCATCTCGGTGCTACCCGACCTGCTCCAGCAGGCAAACACAAGATATAACTCTTGCCTCCAAGGGTGCATCGACGAGCTGGATGGCGACCGCAACGGTCTGATTCCCCTCGCCCGTGATGCTCCTCGTCCCGGTGGGAGAAGACACTATTGTCGAGACTAGCACATGATAACTTAGCGCAATGTCATGATAGTATTTCCAAGTTCCGACATCCGTAGTGTACCCCTAAGCAAATAAGCTGGGCTTTATTTCAACCCTTGGGTGTCGGAAAGGGCGCCCGTAAGCAAATAAGCCGGATCCTTCTGTGCAAACCCCACAGGCCTCAACACCAACCATTAGGTGTCGGAAAGGATGCCCGCAAGCAAATAAGCTGGGTCCTTCCGTACAAACTCCACGGGCCTTAACTCCAACCCCCGAGTGTCGGAAAGGGCGCCCATAAGCAAATAGTTTGGGTCCTTCTGTGCAAATCCCACGGCCTCAACT
This sequence comes from Allium fistulosum, assembly GCA_030737815.1. Lineage (NCBI taxonomy): Eukaryota > Viridiplantae > Streptophyta > Magnoliopsida > Asparagales > Amaryllidaceae > Allium > Allium fistulosum. The sequence continues at coordinate 365,208,082 of CM060902.1, read as the reverse complement.
CCAACCTCTGGGTGTTGGAAAGGGCACCCGTAAACAAATAAGTCATGTCCTTCCACGTAAATCCCACGGGTCTCGCTAAGGCCTCAATCCCCCAAAGGTGAAACATACACGCCACAACATACCTTGCGCTTTTCTTTTATTTGTAGGCACAACAACAGAAATGAGAATCTCAAACACCATATGATGCAAAAAAAGAGTTCATAACAAACATGGGGCACAACACACGGCCCACCATGCCAGGCGCAATCAACCTATAACAACCAAAAAATGGGGGAAGGGAAAAGAAACAACAAAGACAACCAAGCCACAACCAACAACATGTGACAACCTCCTTACTCAATTGGTCGGGTTAGAGAGTCATTCTGTTCAGCCGTCAAGATGGCCGACACAGGCTTACCCATTTTGGTCAGTTTGGTGGCTGCCTCCTCCCGGTACCTTTGGGAAAAAGTGGGCGTCACACCCAGGATCATAATAGGAAGGTGGAAGTTGTTCATAAAAGGGCCCACCGCCATGTTAGTCAAACCAGCTGACTAGTGAGCGTCCCTTTCCTGATGGACTCTCTCTTTTAACCCCTCAATGTCATTCAGGGGAAAGCAAGTCTGATAGGCATCCAAAAGTCCTCGAAGACGCCCTACCTTTTGCTCAAATCTCTCCTCCACCCCCTTCAACCGTGTAACCACTTCCTTAAGCGATCCCCGATCAGCAACAGCCTTGGGGTCGGCCCTACGGTGATTGGCTTCTGCCACTTCTTTCTCAGCCAACTCCCTGGTCCGAACTGCATCTGCTCGAAGCTTAATCTCTGACTCACTGTCCTTCTCGGCCACGTCTTTGGTCGCAATAGCTGCCTCACTCTCATCAATGGCCATCTCATCTACCACCAGGGCCGCATCAACCTCCTTCCTCTTAGGTCTCAACTCTTTATTCAATTGGCCAACTACGTCATCTCCACCTAACAAACTAGCTCAGACTGCTTCCAACTCTACCACCTCATCCGCTGCACGGGCTCTATTCTCCTCCAACTCCTCCCTCTGGGGTGTCAACCTATTATAACCTCCCCCTAGTTCGTTCGTAGTCCTCACCATTGGCTGAGGACCACCACGAGAAGACTCCACCACTTCTTCTACAGCCTGGCCCTGGTAGGTCTCACGTGCAAATTAACAAGCTCATCGTGGACCCGCATCGCGCATGCGCCCACCTGAAAATAAGGTAGTTCGAGTTATTGGAAAAAGTAAATGGATGAAAAATGAGAAGGTAAATAGGTCTTACTACAGCCATTTCCTTGCACAAGCTATCAACAACAGCCTGTAATCCTTGACCTGGCCGTCCAAAGCGTGGCTGGTAGGAAATCCCTAAAGAATGAGCAGCAGCCACTTGGAAGGTTCGTAGGAGTTTGTCCAAGCCCTCCCTGTCATATCCCGAACTGATCCGCATGGAAATCATCCAAACTTTCACTTCATACTCTACATTAGGCCCATGATACACAGAAACATCAGCATTATCTTCATAAGCTTCACCACGAGCCACTCCCATTTCATCCACCGCGGGCTCTTCTCCACCTACGCTCCCCATCAGTCCCTCCTCCTCTACCATAGCGGTCCTCGCCCGTTTGCTACCTAGGGACTCCTCAGCACTAGACTCTTCATCAACATGAATCACGGAGCAAGTAGCGCGACCGCCACTTCGGGCGGCGGCAAAGGAGAGACCATCACCGCTTTCCCCTGACATTTTCCCAGGAAGATCCGGGGAGGGGGGGTCATTCCCATCATCTAACTCCTTAAATTTTATCTGGCCCACTGAAACAAGAAAACATAACAAGTTAGAAAATAAGGAACCAGCCGCGGTAAAGATAAACATAATTAACTACCGGACGGAGCACCCCAGTTCTGGTTCCTAATCAGAGGTGCACAAGGTTTAGAACCATCCCCTTTAGAGTCTGTAGGTCCTACTCTTCCTACGCCCGACGGTCCAGCATCACGATCTACTATTTTCAGTAGGACCATCACCGGAGGAAGACCAAGTAACACTTTCTCCAAGGGACAAGGGCATAGGCTGGCCAGAAGTTCCATTATATTTCCCCGGATCATACTCCTGCCATTCCGATGGCACATCAGAAAGGATGTCCACATCAACCATGGTCCAACCCTCAGCATCCCTCAGGCCAGCATAATTATCTGTACCAATGCACCGTTGGCCGACCCCAAAGTGTGGATTAGTGTAAAGGAGATAATACGAGGTGACTACCCGCGGCTTCTTCGAAACCGACTCCTTCTTCTTTCTCTTTCGACTGGTTTCTATGCCTTTCTCTATTTTTGATGGGGGCATGAATGGACGGACCCTTTGATAGTAGCCTAACTTTTCGGAGCATATCGTTAGTCGGTAAGTTGTCCAAATTTTGAAAGGTATCATCGGCCTCTCGAAAGCCCAACACTTGCCTCTCCATTAACATCGCCTCGGCCTTGCTCAGTGTTGGGGCCCCTGCAATAGGCAAATTATAAGAAAGTCAAAAGGGAAAATGAAAGGGGGGGATAAAAATCACAAAGACAGTCTCACTAAAAGGTCGAAACGACTAGAAATGCAACCCCTCATTCACAGCCCGCGGAACAAAGAAATACCGAGATTTCCAACTGAAGACACCTTTCTCTAAAACCCCAGTAAAGACCACTTCTCACTTCTTCTTCATCTGGATGTGGTAGTAGGTCCCGGGGCGATGACCGGGCTCTTTGTTTATATTAAAGAGGTGGGCGACAAGGCCCATAGAAGGTGTCACTAACTCTAAGCGATGGCACGCTACACAAGCGCCCACCAGATAATGATAGCTGTTCGGAGTAAATTAACCCGAAGCAAGGCCGAGCCCATTCAAAAGGGACGCGACGGTTGGGTGTAGGGGCAAGGCTACTCTGACTTCCAAGTAACTCAAGGAGAATGTGTAGGAGTTTGGTGGGGCAGTGTCAGCTCGTTCGTGGGCTTTCGGAAATTAGATCAAGCCAGGGGTACAACCAAATAGGTTCAGCTCTCTTTCCACGCTGTCTGGTCCACCCATAAAGTTAGAAGGGATCATGGAAGCGAAGCTTGAAGCACTATCGGAAGCAACCATCCTATGACAAGATTATAGCAAACATTAGAAAACAAGCACAATGGATGTCTCCCCCATAGGGACTAACCGGCCTCAAAGCATAGTCAAATGAGGAGGGGCATCGTCAAAAAGAGAAGAAAACCGCTGAAAGGGACATCGCCAAGGGACACCCCATTGTGGAGAAATGAGCCATCGACGACCTAATGACAATGATAAACGACAATGGAGAGAGGGACATAACTATTAATGGATAATTTCAGAAAGTTTCAAAAAGTTTACAACAATGGCAGAAGAAATGAGGAAACAGTAAAAGGAGAAGAAGAGGTAGCTACGTCTATTTATAGACCCTCAAAAGCAAATTTATGTCCTTTTATCTCAAAAAGACAACCAAATCCGGACCTCACATGACGTTAGGGTCGATTCAGATCCTTTGGCTCAGAAGTTACAGGGAAAAACAGACCGCAAAAGATACCCATAGAAAGACATGTGATAACAGCATTAATTACACTACAGGCATCAATCACATCACGTCATTTCATATCTGCAAGCCTTCCCCATCCCATGAGGGCAGGCTTGGGGGGCAAAATTTTGCTTAAAATTTTCATAAAAATTTAATAGGGCATGGCAGCCGCCGTAGTGAGATAAACACATTAGCCAAGCTAATTTAGGGCTTCCTTGGGAACCTACCAACCCATAGGTCGGTCGATTTATACGCCTGGATTCCTCTCACATAATGAAAGAAAGCCGGCCGAAGTGGCTCTAAGGAGAAATAACAATCAGACCGGTAGAGAAAAGCATACCTACTAAAGTCCTACCACCTTGAAAAAGCACTAATATAGCCACCCTACCACCAACTGCTCCCATCCAACGTGGAAAGTAGCAACAAACTTTGAGTTATGCCGCATGACATTCTGGAAAAGAAGAAACTAGAGTATGGAAAGGCAATTTGTTACCATATATGCATGTATCGCTACCAACCCTCTAGTTGGCAAACATCCCACGGTCTGATCTACCGTACGGACCACGAATATCCTTAGGCAATCTCAACCATGGATTAAGGGAGGCTTGCTCATATAAATACCCCAAGCATTTCACCAGGCATGGAGGATTCAGAAAACTTAGAAGGACAACAGTTCCCACCATACTCTTATCATCTTCAAGCATTCTCCATTATCTCCATATATCCATTGTAATATATATAGTGAGAATAATATATATAGTGGATAATGGCATTCATTTTGACCGAACCACTCTAAAATTCGTGTCTCTTTATTACTAGCATTCCATCATTAATCCACGATCATATATTTTAAAGCTAACACCATCATTAAAACATAACTCTCACGATTTCCAAAGTTGATTAGTCACTCTGTCTCGTTGATGGAATTTTTAGTCAACGGTTAGTATCTTTAAAAAATGATTAAACATAAGAGAAAACTCAATTTCTTATAGTAAAAATGTTACACCCATATTTCTTAAGCTAAATTAAAGGGGAATTAAATAAGGCACAAAGCCGAGAGAGCTGGTCTCACAATAAAAGTTAAGATGAAAAGAGGAGAGGTTAAAGTGATTCAATCGGTACTACATAAAATGTCGGTCAGTGGTGGCTATACTTGATCCAACCAAAAGAACTATAGCCAAAAAAGCAGGAAGTTGCAATAGAACAAAATACTGCGCTCATAATACGAGCCACAGAGATACTAAATCTGCGCTCATCTTCTGGTTTTGATATTACATTAAGATACTAAAACCAAGATCTGACATAGTCACGAGAAACATACGACGAAATACTATGCCTACTAGCCATAATAAACGAATGACTGAACCACGCTGCCAATATCCCCAAAACCCATACTTTATTAACACCCTTAAGACGGGTTTGCACTGCGCATACCAAGGACTACATAAGTGGTACCGCATAGGTTAGAAGCATCCTAAAGGGAGGCACACAAGACCACTCAAACAACGCTCCACCATAGATCCACACTTACAGGAGGATAGCAAAGATATAGATCACCCTTATCAATAACCTATGCAACAAGTGTAACACCCCTTAGAATCAACAATAAATAAGTTGAATAAATTAAATTATAAAAGATAGGGATAAAAATGAAAATTATGTAAAATTCAGAATCTGACCAAGAAAGTTATGCCATTGGGTTCGTGGTGATAATATTGGTTTAATTGATTCTCTCTTTGAATTTGCAACACTTTTTTTTGAGTGGAAATTAAATTTTAGTTAGAGGAGGCCATGAATTTCTTATTTTCTCTACTGTAATTTTTTTTTTGAGAAGGAGATGGAAGAGAAGCTACGTACAAGTGATTTTTCTCTTCTAGAAGTCTCTAAAATTACTAGTTGGATCCAAATACTAACCCAACAAGCCCAATACCAAATATACTTGGTGAAATTCTAAGTATAAATGCATATATTAACTCATTTTAACAATATATGCCCAATTTTTCTCATTTTTAACCAAATAAAATGTATAACCAATTGTATGAAAATAAAATTATGTAAATTGTGAAATATAGATAAAAATAAGGTTTTATTTATAAAAATAACATTTTATTGTTGAAATAAATTCAATTTCTATATATAATATATTGAAAATGGAGCTCAAACGAAAAAGTTACACACGTTTGAAATTTTCCGATTCAAATTAATTTAAATAGAATTCAAATTCAAATACTTAGATAATTCTTAAATTTGAAAATTGAAAACTAACAGTAATTAGACTTGGGGGTTAATTAAATGTTAAAATTAACGTTAACGTTAAGAGCTAATTAAGGAATTAAAAAAATAAAACAACGACACGAAGAAAATCTTCCCAAAATATGCATAATGGTCGATCGCTCCCTAGGACTGGTCGACCGGTGGTATAGAAGATTCAACTAGTATATGCATTCGCAGCTAGGGTTTTTAATCGTGTGAATATTTTAGATTCAATTATCTAAATCCGACGATTCTGGTGCTTTCTCACCACTATAAATAAGACCCAAGACCTCTCACTTTATTCACAAGATATTCTGGGAACCTAGTGAAGCTCTGGAAGTTCATCTTTTCTAAAATTCAGAAAAACTCCATTGGGGTTTCATGTTAGAAATCCTATATATCTATTTTGTTTTCCATCTATTTTCCTAACATATTCTTCTCCAATTTTCTAAATCTAATCTATGTATACAAATCCCTTATAGTATATATCTAAAAGAAGAGATCTGATAGAGATTGTCAAAGGCGTATCAAATCCAAAGGAGGCAAAGCTAAGGATATACTATGTGTGGAAATCTAAGCTTTCCTATTTTAGTAGTTAACTAGTGTAATTTGGGTTTGAATATACCTTGAAGAGTTTTGGTTTGCAAAAACATCATATTATAAACCCCCAAAACTTCTTCAATGCGAAATGTCAATTATAAGTTGGAATCTCAATTGTTTACGACAAAACAATGGAAATTGTGTAGATTTGCAGTTTTGATAATTTTAACTTCTATTCCACTCCTTATTCTTCTTCTTTGAATTTGATTAAAGAGTTCTGATTAAGAAATAGTGTGTACGGTATGAATTTATTTGTGGTTTGTATTGCTTATTCACATGAATTAAATAGAAATTCCTTTGTTTAATTTTATGTGAAAAAGGAGTTAAATAGAGCGTAAATTTGGAATTGTAAGTTTCTATAATCAATACATTCCATTATTTTAATGTAATAAGTCAAGTTTAAATTTTAGTTGTATACAAGTCCATTGATTGGAACTTTTGATATGAATATTGAAATTTTGGTATTGTTGGTAATATGAGATGAGACTTGTATAATTGTTGAAAGAGTTGACATTTAAACGCTAATTTAGAGCATATATTCCGCATGTTTAGAAATTACTAGGCGCGTGCACACACACACATGTATATATATGCGTAATTAACGTATAATTATAATGTATAATTGTGTAGTTAATTAGGTTAATAATTATCATTAAATCCCCTTTAGGAGGATAATTACTTTTATAGGAAAAATAAGAAAGCTTTCTTATAAGGCCTTGATTATAGAAACAGTGAGATGTGTGATAATATATGTACAGTGTAATATAGATTTTGACTAAGTTATAGAGATGCGAGGTCAATCCAAAGCACACAGAAGCCTTCCCAGCTAATCCGCTTACCAGCGGTGTGATTTTAGGGATGATGAGAGACATTTCCTATAATGAGTAACTACAATGACGCAAGGTTAGTCACAAATTCTATAGGGTAAGTCTTCCCAACTAATCTGGTTATCATTACCTATTAATAGTGGGGCTAATGTGGGATGTCACCATGGGGTACAGACCATAATATGAAGGACATGCTTCAGAGATTGAAGGTATTAAGTGGTTGTGTGAGGGCCCGCCTCTTCTCTATGTAAGAAGTAGTAAATGGTCGAGGTTATGCGTTAGGCATGGTAGAGGATATCTTGGGAAAGGGCCCACTTCAATAGGAAGTATTAAGTAGCTGAAGAGATTCCATGCAATGTCAACTAGATAGTAATTAGTGAGGAGTCCGCTTTGGGATTACAGATAGTAGATAACGTGGACCTGCCTTAAATAAGGTATTAAATGGTTGGAGTCTTCCTAATTCCCATTAAAAGATATTAAGTGACTTGAGTACTATCTCTTACATTGATAGGACAATATGGATGATAGATATGGGTTATTGAGTTGATAAGAAGTTAGCTATGGGCTTATATTTAGAAAGCTTTTTATTTAAGTTTGAGAAAAGTCTTCGGGCTTGTTGTGACGACCCAGAATTTTATTCATTCGAATTTGGAATATTTAATTGATTTTACATATTGAAAAGTTAAAATTTAAAAGTTAAATTACTTATATTTCAAATTTAGCGATTTATTTGATAATTAAATTGTTAAATTTAATATTTGAAATTGTTTAAATAATTGAATCATGAATTTAAAATGAATGAAAACAGTTTCAAAAGTTGATTTAAATTCTATTTGAATTAGAATGGAGTTAGCGAACTTTTAAATTTTATTTAAAAGTGATTAAATTGATTTTGGAAATTACTTGATTTAATTAACGTGTAAAAATAGTCTTTTTGGGGACTGCTCGGATTTCGACGAAACTAGTTTCATTGGATCCGTAATAGTGAATTATTATATGATGTCGAATTTCGTGGTGATTGGACGTATCATTTGGTTGCAGGAGTTCGTTTAATTAAAGGAATCTAATTTAAAATAGTTTGATTTTGAAAAGCTATCTTCTGTATATGATGGAATTAGCTCCCGATACATATTCCATTGTGTTCGTAATAGAGGTATAACATATAGAATAACCGGCGGCATGCTTCATTTGGAGTCCAAAATTTTCACGATGAATAGTACTTTGGAAAATTTTCTATAAATAGCCCTCAACTTCCTTCCGTTTGCAAACCGTAACCCTAAATAAAATTTCAGCCGCCATTAAAACTCCACCATCCAACGGCCATTATTGCACGACGAGCTAGGAGCAAAATTAGCCGAAACGTCCAACATGAAAGTTGGAGAGCTCGACTCCACGAACAAATCTATAAGGTCGGATCGTCGAACGACGAGCCAAGGCGGCGGCCAAGGACCTGCGTTCAACTACATCATTTTTGGGCTTCCACGCAAGTACGCACGCATGCGAGGTGGCGGATGGCTTGGCATGGTGAGTGGCGGCACTGGGGGGACCGAGGTGGCATCGGCAGTGGCTGGCGGTGAGGTTCAGGCGGCGATCGAAGTTCAAAGATAAAGAAATGCGAGCCTGGCCTGTAGCGTGAGGGAGGGAGAGGAAGAATAGGTTACCGTTTAAATTTTATATTAATTTAGTTAATTTAAATTTAATTATATCGAATGTTAAATAATTCATAACATTCTCGTACGAGGTCCGTTTCAAGCGCGACAAGTTGCTTTGCGTTCATATCAACGAGCACTACGCTATGGAGTTGGATTGGACGAATTCGGAGCTAGTTGGAATTTTGAGTTAAATTGAACGACCGTTCAATTTTAATTCAAACCGGAGCGCTTAAGCGATTTCTGGCATTTTTGTGAGTAAATTCACCTCTCTGGTCAGCTTATATTTAAATATAAGTGGGAATAAAATTTATATATGATGTTTATTGTTTGTTTGGATGATATATTATATATATTAGTTAGTTTGGATATATTCCCGCCTATTGGAGCGGATGAGACCCTATTACGTTTCCATGTAGGAGCGGATGATCCTTTGTATACGAATCCCGCATCGAAGTGTTGATTTTTATTTTTATGATTATATGCTGTCTGTAATGCAGGGGGACAGGTTGGAGGGATCCAACACGATTCCTCGCCACTATTGATTTACTTTTCTTATATATGCTGATATATGATGTTCTGGATGTCATGTTGATGTATGTGAAGTGATTTTACTTATCTAGTGCTATAGTAGCACTGGACTTTATTTTTGGTATTTTGAAATACTAAAAATGATGATTTTAGTTTGAATAGGATTTCAAAGTGATTTTGAAAGTATACATGTTTTAATATATTTTAAATTATTAAAAGAAAGGAATTTGTTTTAGAGAAATAAAAGTTATGATTGTTGATGTTATAAAAGTATAGTTTTGAGAAATACTTTGATTTGAGATTTTTGAATAAGTTTATAAAAAAGGACTTATAAAGGCTGTAACGACCGGGCGATTTTTGACCCCCGAAAATCGACACTAACACGTTCACTGTATAAAGTGCCGAGCAATCGAGTGCCGGAAATACCAGGTTGTTAGGGTTTAAGAAAAATGAATAGAATAAGAAAAACATAAAACAACACAAAATCTCACATCGCAGCGGAACAAAATATAATATACAATACCAACATTTATACAAAGAAAGCTATAACTGTTGTTATACATACAGGTTATCAGAGTACAATCACCAATATATATAAACTTGGATAGTTATAATAACTTGTCTCTAACCGCTGAATATACAGCCTATGATACACAGCGGAATATAAACAAATACGTGAAATACGTGTCTGCCATTCAGCTCGTCTCCTGAGCTCCAAGCGTCCTAACCTAAAATTCTGTAATACTCGGTCTGACCCGAGCATTACAATAAAGTAACACCCGAGTCAGGCTGGAAACCAGCGTGAGTAAACACACTTAAATTGAAATACTTAAATTATGAAAATCTTTTAAAATAATGGTAACTCGTACAACACGACGAGTTTTACCTGATTATAACCATAACATTTTTACAGAAATCCATTGATATTATAATAATGTCTAAATACAATTACTTATTTAAAATTGTTGAATTTGTGGAATTAATCCAAATCTAGCATATTAAACTCTATAATCAACCCGTAAAGTTTTATATTGATTATCAAATCGAAGTGGTTCGGATAACACTGATATCCGATTCCGGTCTCTTCGAATCCAAGTAATAAATTTAAAAGGGTAAATTGTTTAAAATAAACATTTTATTATTTAGGGTGACAATATTCAAATATGGGAATTTATTACAGACGTTTATTCCAAATAAAATGTATCATCATTTTAATCTAACTATTTAAACCCGTCTGACCATTTGAAGGCACAGACAAGAATAATTTGAAATAAATGTCCAATAGAAATAGGCCAGGATATAGATTGTTACTAATCTAACGATCAATAACAAATATCAAACAATTCACACATTAGGATTTTATTAACTTTACTTAACCGAATCCATTTATATCTTTATCCAAATTAATTACAAATTAAAGAATTAAAAAAAACAATTTATTATTAGTTAATCAAAGTTTAGCACTCTATTTAATATCTAATTTGTTAATTTACATAAGTTTTAAGTCAAATAATAATAATATAATTAATTACCCATTAAATTATAAAATATCACCGTGCTTTAAATTACGGATTCAAAACGACAATAGATTTTTAGTAAAAATAAAATATAATATAAATTATCGTATAAATATATGTGTAAGTTCCATTTCTTCCTCCTTTTCCTTTCCTTTCTCTTCCCTTTCTTTTTTTCTTTCTTTTCCTTTTTTTTCCTTTTCTTTCCCTTTTCTTTATTCCTTTTCTTTCTTCCTCTTTTCTTTTTCCTTGGCCCATACCCGGCCCACTCTCCTTCCCCATCTTCTTTCCAGTTTTCTTATTTTCCTTCCTCCTTTCTTCTATTCGAGAATCGGGCCGTGCACGTATGTGTGCACTTGCACACGAATTCCAGCCGACCAGTCTCGCCGCCAAACCCCCTCACATGCCACCCACGATCATCCCACACGATCAAGCACCTGGAAACACGAACTTACCATCGTTCGAAAAAAACGACAGTTCACCACGAACGCCTCGGCACAACCACCACATCCCCCATCCATCGCCAAAACTTGCCACAAGCTTCATCACATCCATCGCCACCTATTGGCGATAGACCGCACCCCTCATCCTCTCCCTTCCTTCTTCCATTGCCTCGAACCGATACCCACCCTAAACTGCCACTAAACCTTACAATCGCCTCTACCAGAGCAATCATCTAATAAGAAAATCAATTGCCATTTTTCGTGGGTTCTCCAACCCCCAAGCCTCCTCCTCACCAAACGATGAACCACCCAATTGACTCGTCGGCCCGAATTTTACCAAAAACCAATCTCTGGTCATCTCCACCATGCTACCTCTACACAACACTAGAGTTCCTCAAACCAGTCTCAAAAATTGTATTTTTCGACAATGATTACAATTATGTAATCCATACATTAAATTAGGATAGTTGAAATCTTGCCTTAACTGACCTGGTTACTGTAATGTGGGTTTTCTTTCTTCCTGCTTCTCGAAAAATTGATGAAAATATTTTTTAACAATCTATATTAAAAAACAAACATCTTTTGTGTTAGATTCAAGACCTAAAACTGATTGGTTGTTGGGTTACTAAATTTTTAAGTGAAGAGATATACTATTTTATCAAAGTCAAACAATAACAGAGTAGTTCCATGTCCAACTCATATCCATATGCATATACACACATCAGATGCATACACATTTGTCACATGTAAATTATTCCACAGTTACATGCATATATGTGAGATAATTAGTAGGCGATGTAAAGATGTTTACTCACATTTTACAGAAATGATGAACACTGCTTTAATTCTTCTCCTCCAAGCCTTTGAATGTCTTAACCTTTTTATATATATTAATTTTTTTTATATGAACAGAACACTCGGGTATGTATATACATATATATAGAGGAGTGAACATATATATAGAGGAGTGAAGTGTGTAGAGCAAGCAATAAGGTGGCTTTGTACAGATGTTTTAAGGAGGCTGAAACTTGCATGTACAGGGTTTTGCATTTTCTCATTTATTTCATTTCCTCGTTTTATTTTATTTTCTTGATTTGATTTCATATGAAAAGTTAGATTTTATATGACTTGATTTTAAAAAAGTAAGATTGACTTGAAAACTTAAGTGAAAGATTTGATTTATTATGTGCTTGACTTGATATGTTTTCATCATTATGTTCCCTTTCATATGTACATCTACTTCATATAAATGTATATATATAGATTTTCATATGCATTTTTAGTATTTGTTAAAGTTTGTACTTCTTTGTATATATCTCTTTTTTTCTAGACATATATTTATATGTATTTACTTACAAGTATTTACATGTTTAATTATTTTCAAATTTTATCCACACACGTATATTTTGAAAAATATATATACATATAGATATGTACATCCATACAATGTACATATTTATTTTACTTTCTATCTCACACCTATATATATTACCTTTATAACACATACATCAATTCATATATATTGTTGTCACCACATTCACATATATTTACAATTTCACTATTTAATATATATATATATATATAATTGCTTGTATTTGTCATCATATATACATATATATATATATATGTTTTCACATTATTCCCTATTTACATATTTATGTATATTTGCATATGTATGCCTATTTACATTTCTATATATATATATCTACATATATATATCATTTTTATAAAGAGATTATTCTATTCTGAGTTTAAAATGGTGAAGTTTAAATACATATACCTATATTCAATTTCCCTTATTCAAAAATTTATATCCCAAACTTTTATATCGTTTAAGTCAATTTATAGATTCTGATTTTAAATATTAGAAAATTCATTTATTCGACTATCTAAAATTTAATATTTCAATAATTAAAATCAGTTAATTACTTAATATCCGATGTCTAAAAATCCGGGTCGTTACAAAGGCGATGTTTTATAAATAAAAAAATAGATTTATAATTGAAATTTATAAATATTACTAAATGGATTGAAGTTGTTTTGTAAATGGATTTTATAAATAAAATTTGATTTTTAAAGAAATGGATTTATAAGTAGATATTGATAGTTGAATTAGTTTTTATAAAAGAATGGATTTATAAATAGAATTTTGCAAATAAAGGAATTTTATAAAATAGAAGTTTTATAAAATCGAAAGGAGATTTATAAAAATATTTTAATAAATATGGAAATGATTATGTTGAGATTTAAATATGGATTTTTATTTAAAGGAATGTTGAAAGTGATATTTTTATGAAGTTAATAGTTTTAAAAAGTAAATTTATCTTTTGGAAGTAAAGGTTTTGGAAATAATAATTCTAAATGGAATTAAATAGTTTGAAAAATGTTTTAAAATGTGATATGCATCACATAGATTTCAACATTTATTGTTGTAGTAGACGTTTTCAGAAAGTAAGGAAGGCACGTACTATAACATTGTTGTTATAGTAAATGATTTCCGAAAGGAAATGTTTATACAGTGTATGGGATTTATCTACATATAATTTAATCGAATCCCTATACTAATATTTTGGGTTGTCGTAACGATGTTTTACGCAACATTCATTTTGACCCAATAAATTATGTTTTGACCTTCCATCGTGAAGTATATGAATTGGTTCTTATGATCGTACTAAACGCTTGGTGGTGTAGGAGCATTGCTTCCTATACTTAATACCCATCCGGAGGCATACGAACTCTGGAGTTGTACTGTTATAGAAATCTATTTGGCGTGTCTCTAAATGGTAGTGTTATGAAATATACTTATACCATTGATATAAGTATATGGAAATGTTTTCCAATATAGAAACACTGAAATAGTTTTGAGGATATATCTTTTTAAAGATAATTTGAAGTAAATATTTGGAGATTGATTTAATTAATGAAAGATTTATTAAATGGGCCTAGTGATTGCTTTCGGTGCTAGATATTATTGTTTGCTTTGATAGTTAAATAACCGACTATCAAATATTTGGCCTCTTTATCGTTGTTGATCTCGAGAGAGCGAGGTCATATTTATCCGAGAACCACTTCAGACCAACCTATATGCATTTGAATGTGCTGGTGTTGGAAGACATTGATATTTGGGATTTTCATAATGAAGGACTGCTTGTTGATCATTTGGGGATAAACTCGCAATATACATATGGTAGCAGTGGTATCTTCGTTATGAAATATCCAATGCAAGGACTAATCGCTACTAATCCTAGGGGTAATTCCCAACAGGATGTGGTTGGAGAGTGCCTTCAGTTTGTCCTGTTCCTAGACAACTTGGATGGATGTTCGACGTTGCATTTTTGAGATTACATCATTAACTTTTATAAACGTGCTTCTGCTTGGTGGCGGAGAAGGAAACTTCTCATAGCTTAACACCCTTCTCTGAGACGTACGAGCTCAGAGGTTGTATTTTTGTGAAAGTCAATAATGATCGAAGGAATGGCAATATGGCATTCAAAGAGGAAAGATGATGTGCTATGTAAAAGGTAAACGTGACCTCAGGCCTCACAACCGAAAATGACCGAGACATGGTAGATGCGGCAAGGCTATGTGGTTTGCAACCATTAGGATATGATCACCCCCTTTTAGATATATTTATTCCCGCTATGATGTTCGGGTTTTAAATTATATAGATGTATTCTATGAGGAACCTCGGCTAGATCGGTAACGATCGGGGTGATGACATATTCGGTACTATATAGTGAGAAAGGTAGGCCGGTCTTGTGTTGGTCGAGGTGCAGATTTTCAGTCGACCTTGGTACATTCCTCTAGAGATGTACTGTCGGAAGGTTGTCCCTTCACCTGGTCATATGTACGGAAATCCATTCTCTACTACGTGCCTGCCATTTTGTGTATAGAACCCACGATTGTGGCTAGCATGATGGAATTTAATCAATGTAACAATTTCGGCTGTGATTCATATTATTTGTATACTAGACACTAGTATAATATAACAGGATTTGATATGAAATGTTTTGGTTATCATGAGGTAAAAACCCATCCGTGTTTATGTGTGGGCGTTGTCTTTCGAGTTACCTTTGTTTTGGTAAAGAAATTTTTTTGTAACTTTAAAATAAATTCAGTTGAGATGTGTTTTCTCACGCTGGTTTACTAGACTAATCTAGGCGTTCTTCCCTTTCAATCCTCGGGTCAGACCGAGTATATTTACAGATGTAGATTTGGATGCTTTGGAGCTTCAACAGCGATCTGGAGGTCTTTTGGTCGTATTCCACGTATATGTTTATTTTTCCGCTGCATTGTTGTTTAAATCATCAGCAATTGTAAGGACATGTTATTATAACTATTCAAGCTCATGATTAGTGATTGATTGTTGTACTATGATGGATGTTTGTAAATTATATTACAGTTTTGTTTTGTAAAGATCATTGATATAATATTATATATTGTTCCACTACGACTGTAAAATTCTATGATTGCTTTAGTTTCTTTCTCTTTTCTGCTTCTCTTCTTCTCTCTCTTCTTTCTTTCTCATGATTATCCATCTTTCCATTCGGTTTGGGTTGGACATGTGTGGGTTTTTATCAGCTCTAAACGGGTCAGATTTGCGGGTCATCACATCTGGTATCAGAGTTCAAGATTTCGCAAACACCTAGGCTTTGGTTGGGTACTCATTATAGATAAGGTTAGTAATTCCCTAGATTGAGTTTGAGTGTATATATATGAGCGCGTATTTGTTCATGATTATAAAAATGTTTTATATTGTGTTAATTTATCTGTTGAAGTGGCTTATGAATTCTAGTCGATATGTGGGACGCCATGTTATCGATAGGGATTTCTAAACGCTTGAGCAAGGCAAACTGACATAGTATTGTTTTGAAAGTAGGTAAATGGAATAATTTTACCTAAATTATATTTTATATACAAAGGAATAATTTTTCAGAAATTATTATAGTTATATATGGTTTGTTATTGACAGTGAATGGTAATATTTGATTATTATCATTTATCATTTTTTGTTTGTGGTTTTAAAAAAGTTGTTATTATTATAATATAAACAAAGATAAACAAATAAGAAATGGTTTTATATAACCAAAGTAAAGTTATATAAGTATAAATTTATAAATAAGGTTTATAAATAAATAAAAGGGAATTTAATAGAAAAATAAAAAATCACTATGCTCACTTTAGTCGCTGGAAAATAATTCGGGTGAAGACTGCAGCATCATCAGTATTCATTTTCGAGTCTCTAAGTGATAAATCTCTACCTTAATAATTTACTATTGGATTTTTTGTTTTGATAAAACAAGTTTTGATTGTAAAAAAATTCCATGTATGATTTGGTGAATATATGAAAATAAGTTTTTGAACTTATAATTTGAAAATAGTATAGGTAAGAAATAAGTTTACAACTTATGAATTTGAACGGGAAAATAAAGCCAAATTTTAAAATGGTTGAACATTTTGGTTAAGCGAACAAAAGGAAATTTGAAATAAATGAACTTAATTTATAAATGTAGTTCAACTTAAGCTGTAAAAGGAATTGAATATGAACTTAAGCTTTGAAGCGAAATAAAAATAAGAAGTGCTGTGTAAAATGTTAATAAACTTATGTAAATAATTTTATGGAATGGTTGTTAAATGTTGTTAGTATTAAAGAAGATATACTAAGTAAATTGAATATAGAATGAAATGTTGTTAAACATGAATTGAATTTGAAGTGAAGATAAATAAGTGAACGTTAATGAATTGAATGTAAGTAAAATTAATATGAATAATTGGATTTGATTTAAATTAAATGCGGATCAAATGAATGTAAAATGAATTGAATATAAATAAAAGAATCAGGAATATAGAAATGGGATATAATAAGAAACCAATTGAAATAAATACATAAGTTGTACGTATATAATTTTATTCGCATAACTGTTTGATCCAGATTCGAATATACGATGTCGAGGTGATTTACACCGATCCGAGTTAGGATTTTTCACTCGATTTCTTAACGGCGAACCCTGGATATGGATTTTTGATTGACTCTGATATTTTTTATCATAGTATATGGATATGTAAGGAGAATGGCAGTTTTCTAATCAAGCAATCAGATCTGAGTCCGCAGTAGAGTGGTCGTGTAAACGATACTAGTTCGGAAGAAAAATTGTGTGATCGAGCAAGCAATCAGGTATGGTTTTGCGTACGGATGATATATGCACATCGTACGGGGTTTAGTAAATTAAATGTTGACATTAGAAAATGTAAATTGATATGGTCTATTTTGTTGCATTTGCTATATTTGCATATAATTATGTGAATATTAGGCTCAGGTCCCTAATAAGTTTCAAAATACACAAAAACCCCAGTAAAAAAATATATATAAATTAGGTCCTTAGGATTAAGTTACTAAGTAATTGCATATAGTTATGCAATTATTCACTGAATAATTGCAGACATTTATGCAATTATATCCAAAAGTTGCATAAATTTATGCAATTTTTTTGGTGAATAATTGCGGAAATTTCTGCAATTTTTTTGGTGAATAATTGCGGAAATTTCCGCAATTTTTTAGTGAATAATTAAGGAAATTTCTGCAATTTTTCAGTGAATAATTGTGGAAATGTCCGCAATTTTTTGATATAATTGCATAAATGTCTGCAATTATTCACTGAATAATTGCATAAGTGTATGCCATTATTCGGTAACTTAATTCTAGGGACCTAATTTACAAACTTTTTTTAATGGGGTTTTGTGAATTTTGAAACTTATTAGGGACCTGTGCCAAACTGTTCCTATAATTATTATATTGGTATATGTTATATATTTATACTACTTTCTATATACATGTTCTCATTTGTTATTGAGTGATTAGTAGGTGCGGATGGCGTATGCTTCGCATTTGGAGCTCGCATTCGCATTTTATTCGTTGTATATGCTCGCTAATATAATAAAAGGTACACATTTCGGATTACATATCGTACTTTATATTTTTTTCCCTATAGGATGCCTCATCCTCGAAGATGAGATGTATATTTGTGATATATATTGTGATTTTCTACTATCAAACCGCGTAAAGGAGACGCTGACAAAATTTTCCGTAAATTTAAAGTGTTAGAAAATTTTTGAAAATTTTGGGAAAATTTTTGATAACAAAAAAAAAATTTGATTTTGGTTTCATAACTTGGAATGAATAAGTTGGAATGGTATTAGTTGGTTTTGGAAAGTTAATTATGAATTTGTAGACTTAGAAAAAGTTTTTATAAGAAGTTTCCACTAATCGGTTTGAAAAGTTAATGGGTTTATTGACATTTTTCTTACTTGGTAATTTCGGAGACGAAATTCTTCTAAGGAAGGGAGAATGTGACGACCCAGAATTTTAGTCATCCGAATTTGGAATATTTAATTGATATTAAATATTGAAAAGTTAATTTTTATAAGTTAAATAACTTATATTTCAAATTTAGCGATTTATTGGATAATTAAATTGTTAAATTTAATATTTGAAATTATTAAATAATTGAATCTTGAATTTAAAATGAATGAAAACGGTTTCAAAAGTTGATTTAAATTCTATTTGAATTAGAATGGAGTTAGTGAAATTTTAAATTTGATTTAAAAGTAATTAAATTGATTTTGGAAATTACTTGATTTAATTAACTTGTAAAAATAGGCTTTTTGGGGACTGTCTCGGATTTCGACGAAACTAGTTTCATTGGTGCCGTAATAGTGAATTATTATATGCTGTCGAATTTCGTGGCGATTGGAAGTATCGTTTGGTCGTGCGAGTTCGAAACGCGTAGAAATTAATTAAAGGAATTTTATTTAAAATAATTTGATTTTGAAAAGCTATATTCTGTATATGATGGAATTGGCTCTCGATATATCTATTGTGTTCGGAATAGGGGTATAACATATAAAATTACAGGCGTCACGCTTTATTTTGAGTCTGAAATTTTCACGGATGAATAGTACTTTGGAAAATTTTCTATAAATAGCTCGCAAATTCCTTTCATTTGCAAACCCTAACCCTAAATAAAATTTCAGCCGCCATAAAAACTCAACCATTCAACGGCCATTATTGCACGGCGAGCTAGGAACAAAATTAGCCGAGTTGGAGAGCTCGACTCCATAAACAAATCTGTACGGTCATATCGTCGAATGACGAGCCAAAGCGACGGCCAAGGCCCCACGTTCAACTGCAGCATTTTTTGGTTTTCATGCGCGTACGCGCACGCGAGGTGGCGGATGGCTTGGCATGGTGAGTGGCGGCGCGGGGGGACCGAGGTGGCATCGACGGTGGCTGGCGGCGAGGTTCAGGCGGCGGCCGAAGTTCAAAAAAAAGAAACATGAGCGCGGCCTATAGCGTGAGGGAGGGAGAGGAATAATAGGTTAACGTTTAAATTTTATATTAATTTAGTTAATTTAAATTTAATTATATCGAATGTTAAATAATTCATAACTTTCTCGTACGAGGTCCATTTCGAGCGCGACAAGTTGCGTTGCGTTCGTATCAACGATCACTACACTATGAAGTTGGGTTGGACGAATTCAGAGCTAGTGGGAATTTTGAGTTAAATTGAATGACCGTTCAATTTTAATTCAAACCGGAGCGCTTAGGCGATTTCTAGCATTTTTGGGAGTAAACTCACCTCTCTGGCCTGCTTATATTTTTATATAAGTCAGAATAAAATTAATATATGATGTTTATTGTTTGTTTGGATGATATATTATATATGTTAGTTGGTTTGTATATATTCCCGCCTATTGGAGCGGATGAGACCCTATTACGTTCCCGTGTAAGAGTTAATGACCCATTGTATACGAATACCGCCTTAAAGCGATTGATTTATATTTTTATGATTATATGCTGTCTGTGATGCAGGGGGACAGGTTGGAGGGATCCAACAGGATTCCTCACCACTATTGATTTACTTTTCATATATATATATATATATGTTGACATATGATGTTTTGGATGTCATGTTGATGTCTTTGATGTGATTTGACTTATTTAGTGCTATAGTAGCACTGGGCCTTATTTTTGGTATTTTGAAATACTAAAAATGATGATTTTGATTTGAAAAGGATTTCGAAGTGATTTTGAAAGTATATATGTTTTAATAATTTTTAAATTATTAAAAGAAAGGAATTTGTTTTAAAGAAATAAAAGTTATGATTGTTGATGTTATAAAAGTATAGTTTTGAGAAATACTTTGATTTGAGATTTTTGAATAAGTTTATAAAAAAGGACTTATAAAGGCGATATTTTATAAATAAAAAAATAGATTTATAATTGAAATTTATAAATGTTTGTAAATGGATTTGAAGTTGTTTTGTAAATGGATTTTATAAACAAATTTGATTTTTAAAGAAATGGATTTATAAGTAGATTTTGATAGTAGAATTAGTTTTTATAAAAGAATGGATTTATAAATAGAATTTTGTAAATAAAGGAATTTTATAAAATAGTAGTTTTATAAAATTGAAAGGAGATTTATAAAAATAGTTTTATAAATTTGGAAGTGGTTTATGTTGAGATTGAAATATAGTTTTTTATTTAGAGGAATGTTGAAAGTGATATTTTGATGAAGTTAATGGTTTTAAAAAGTAAAATTATCTTTTGGAAGTAAATGTTTCGGAAATAATAATTCTAAATTGAATTAAATAGTTTGAAAAATGTGATATGCATCGGAAACAAAGATTTCAACATTTATTGTTGAAATAGACGTTTTCAGAAAGTAAGGAAGGCATGGACCATAACATTATTGTTATAGTAAATGATTTCCGAAAAGAAATGTTTATATAGTATATGGGATTTATCTATATATAATTTAATTGAATCCCTATACTTATGTTTTGGGTTGTCGTAATGATATTTTACGCAACATTTGTTTTGACCCAATAAATTATGCTTTGACCTTCCATCGTGAAATACACGAATCAGTTCTTATGATCGTACTAAAGGCTTGGGGGTTTAGGACCATTGCTTCCTATACTTAACACCCGTCCGGAGGCATACGAACTGTGGAGTTGTACAGTTATAGAAATCTATTTGACGTGTCTCCAAATGGTAGTGTAACGAAATATACTTATACCATTGATAAAAGTATATGAAAATGTTTTCCAATATTGAAAGTCTGAAATGGTTTTGAGGATATATCTTTTTAAAGATAATTTGAAGTAAATATTTGCAGATTGATTTAATTAACGAAAGATTTATTAAATGGGCCTAATGATTGGTTTTGGTGCTAGATATTATTATTTTCTTTGACAGTTAAATAACCGATTATCAAATATTTTGCCTCTTTATCATTGTTGATCTGGAGAGACCGGGGTCGGATTTATCCGAGAACCACTTCGGACCAACGTATATGCGTTCGAATATGCAGATGTTAGAAGACATTGATATTTGGGATTTTCGTAATGAAGGACTGCTTGTTGATCATTTGGGGATAAACTCCCAATATACATATAGTAGCAGTGGTCTCTTCGTTGTGAAATATCCAATGCAATGACTAATCGCTACTAATCCTAGGGGTAATTCCCAATAGGATATGGTAGAAGAGTGCCTTTAGTTTGTCTTGTTCTTGGACTACTTGTATGGATGGATGTCCAACGTTGCATTTTTGAGATTACATCATTAACTTTTATAAACGTGCATCTACTTGGTGGCAGAGAAGGCAACTTCTCATTTCTTAACACCCTTCTCCGAGATGTACGAGCTCAAAGGTTGTATGTTTGTGAAAGTCAATAGTGATCGAAGGAATGGAAATGTGGCATTCAAAGTGGAAAGATGATGTGCTATGTGAAAGGTAAACGTGACCTCAGGCCTCACACCCGGAAATGACCAAAATATGGTTGATGTGGCAAGGCTATGTGGTTCGCAACCATTAGGATATGATCATCCCCTTCTAGCTATATTTATTACCGCTATGATGTTCAGGTTTTAAATTATGTGAATGTATGCTATGAGGGTCCATTGATAGGTCGGTATCGACCGGGGTGATGATATATTCGGTACTATCTATTGGAAAAGGTAGGCCGGTCTTGTGTTGGTAGAGGTGCAGATGTTATATTGACCTCATTATATTCCTTTAGTGATGTACTGCCAGAAGGTAGTTCCTTCACCTAGTCATTTGTATGGAAATCCATTCTCTACTACATGCCTGCCATTTTGTTTGTAGAACCCATGATTGTGGCTAGTATGCTGGAATTTAATCAAGTAACAATTTAGGCTATGATTCATATTATTTGTATACTAGATACTAGTATAATATAACATGATTTGATATGAAATGTTTTGGTAATCGTAAGGTAAAAACATGTCCGTGTTTATTTGTGGGCATGGTCTTACGAGATACCTTTGTTTTGATAAAGGAAACTTTTTATAAATTTAAAATAAATTCAGTTGTGATGTGTTTTCTCATGCTGGTTTACCAGACTGATCCGGTTGTTCTTCCTTTTCAATGTTCGGGTCAGACCGAATATATTTACAGATGTAGATTTGGATGCTTTGGAGCTTCAGCAGGCGAGCTGGAGGTCTTCTGGTCGTATTCCACGTATATGTTTATTTTTTCGCTACATTATTGTTTAAATCATCGGCAATTGTAAGGACATGTTATTATAACTGTCCAGGCTGATGATTAGTGATTGATTGTTGTACTCTGATGGATGTTTGTAAATTATATTATAGTTTCTCTTTTGTAAAGATCATTGATATAATATTATATGTTGTTCTGCTGCGACTGTGAGATTCTATTGTTTTTTAGTTTCTTTCTCTCTTCTGCTTCTCTTCTTCTTCTCTTCTCTTCTTCTCTCTCGTCTTTCTTTCTCATGATTATCCATTTTTCCGTTCAGTTTGAGTTGGACATGTGTGGTTTATTGTCAGCTCTAAACAGGTTGGATTTGCGAGTTGTCACACTTGTATTCAAAAGGGCTCATTATGTAGGAAGAAATCATAAGACATGGTCCTATTTGAATTATATTGCCCAAGTACTAATTTTATAAGGCTCGAGATCTTTATTCATCAAACATATGTGTTCCGACTCCCTCCTCATTACAACATAGGTTGGGAAGATAATGACGTTGAAGGCGAAGACGTGGAGAAATGTTGTGGCAATTTACCAATTTATCTACTTATGTTATTTTCTGATGTACCCATTAATGTATAATGATGTATTTGTACAACATATATGTATTGTGTTATAGATTTTATGACAATTGGATTTTTAATGAAATGGGTACTATTTCTGTTATTATATTTCATCCTTCCGCTGTGAGTTCCGAAAGTGTAGATAAATAGCTCTATATTGTTCTTTATACCAACCAACAACCAGCTTTGAGATAGGTCTAAGTTTTGATGGGCTTTTTCTAGGTCGGAATTTAGGTCCATTTCAGGAGGGGTTGTTACACTTGGTATCTAAGCTTAGGTTACTTGATCAATTAGGATATGTATACGTATGAGAGGCGTACTTGTTAGTTTTGAAAATATTTTTCAAAAGTCCTACTATATATAAATATATATATACTTATTTTAAACGTACGCAAAAAACACTAGGCAAATCTTTGCTTCAGCATATAATAGTATCTTAGGGATTTAGAAAGAAAAGATCGTAACTCCAAAGTTAATAAGGCAATAAATATGCAATAAATATGGAGTTACAAGAATTTAATAAGGATATAATTTGACCAATTAAAGAGGTTATTAGGGTAATTATGGAGAGATTAGGAAGGCATAATAGGTAAAATTTGAATGAATAAATATATGTCTTTAAAAAATTATCCATTTGAATAATAATCATTTATCATGGATAGTTGACATTTATAGAAATAGCAAATAAACATGTTAGATAGTAATTAAATATTTTAAGGCAGTATAATCGTCATTTTCGTAAATTATGTAGCCTAAATTATACAGACAACGATTAATGGGCCTAGCCCAATACATTGAAGTAGATGGAAGATAAGAATCTATGTGTTGTAAAGTACCGAAAGTAAGGAATGAAGCAGATGTGAAGAAGGACTGGAGCAAGTTTCAACAAGAAGGTGTACATTAATCATCACAAGAAGATAACCCAATTTTTAAAGGTTGAGTAGAAAAGTTCAATTGGAAGGAGAGTTAAAGTCAATTTCTAAATCAAGCTCTATGGGAAAGAATTTGATAAAAGATTTTGGGAAAATTCCTTGAAATGTTTTGAATAAGTTTTCAAAGGATTTATTGAGAAGTAGTTTTGAAAAAATAAAGAAATTTGGAAACTCGTAATTTAAAATTTTATTGAGTCAAAAGTTTATGATTAAAAGGTTTTTTCATTTTTGGAATTCTAGTTTAAAATTGATCGAGTTAATTTTTTTTATTTTTAGAGAAAGGGATTCTTCATTTTTAAAATAAATGTAAGACAGAGCGTAGGATGGGCTTAATGATTTTTCTTCTATTTCATAATTTGGAAGTTTTTTTTAAATTCTTTCTAAAAGGGGTAAATATGAAAATGGAACTTAATTAAATTAAGGAATAGAGAATAGAAGGATAAGAATAACTAGGATTGGAGGAACATTTCTGTATAAGAAAAATACGGAGAATAACAGCTAAAGTAGGAGCCAATTAGTGAGGAGAAATATAAATAGAGACAATATTGGGAGATTGGGATAGAAATAACATTAGCAATTTATATTAAATAGGATCAGTAATCTAGATAGAAACTAAGAGAATAGAAGTTATCCTTGTCTACTCCACTTTTCATTGTTTAAAGTTATAAAAGATGTTTTTGAAAAAATAATTTTTTTACTATTGGATGGAATCAAAATATGATAATTAATAAGTGAGATGGGGTAATTTTGTGAATGTTATAAGGAAAGACATTTATGCGAGGACAAGAATTTTATATATCATTTTAGAATTTGTTTTTAAAATAGTAATGAAAGAGAAATATATTGGGATTGATAAGAAATGGACTGCGAACGATTACAGGAGTTTATATAAGGCTTAGGAAAAGTTATAAAAAGTATTTAGTTAAAGGACAGCACATTTTGAGTAATAAAGCAATAGATGTTGATAATAATTTGAAATTAGGAATTTGGCATGCATATGAATAAATTGTTATTTGAAGTCTACTTGCCTTGTAACTAGAAATATCTTTGAAATAATAAATGACTAATAAAGGAAAATATATTATTTTGAAATGTTATCTTTGTAATGGGTTTAAAGGGGGTCAATGAATTTTTCATAAGTATAGGCCATAATTTTATGAAGTAGTAAGTGCTGATTTCGAATTTAATGTAACAAGTTTACGAAATTTATTTTGTATATCGTAGAAGGTTTTTGAGAAGCAAAATTATTTTGTTTCTTTACAGAATTAAGAAAATATTGAATTTTTGATTTAGTAATGGTTTGGTTTGATAATTGAGTTTTAAGTGTTTTGAATTAAAGTTCAATTTAAAAAAATAAATCTATGTTGTAGAATGTCCTTAAGAAGGAAATGTTGGTTAGATAAAGGAAATTTTTTCATGGCTCATTTTGGGAACCACGGAATTTTTGAAAATTGGAAAAAAAAGGTTTTTAAGTTCATATTTTTAAAATAAAGGTTTTGGATAAGGTACTTTATAATTGTGAAATTTTAGTTTAAGAATGGTGAGAATTAAACCAAATTTTTTTATGGAGTAAATTGGGATAACTATCTAGGTAAGGCAACGTAAAAGTTTTAAGATATGAATAAAATAAGAATAACATGTACAACATGATTTGGAAATTTGAAATCAGTCCCAAATATTTAATTGTAGAATATTTGTGAAGTTGTGAAGATATTCCAGATTTATAATTGGGTTGTAAATTAGATTTCCCTAGTTGATTTGGATTGTAAATTTCAATATTTTGATTTATTTAGAGTAGTCTCCGTGTAACTTCCATAAATTTTCAATTCCAAAATATGTATAAAAGTACAGTGTTTGAATTAATAAGAAATATACCAAAAAATGAAAGAGATGTGTAAAATATGGATATTCTTTTCCATAGGTTACACTGTCGATTTCAATAAGAGGAAAAGAAATAATTCCTTGTAATTTCAAACGAAGCAAAAATCTCACTTTGGTTAATTTATGGAAAATTGTAATGATAATCCTTTTTAGAAGGATAACTTTAATAAATTAAAATGTGGAAAGGAATGTTGTAGTTTAGAAATTAATGATTAGAAATAAGAAGTATACACACACACGTATAACCGCACTTAACGTATAAAAAATAGAAATATATAAATAGCGTAATTTACGATCATATTCATATTAGTTTTTATAGGACTATGGTTTATCAACATTAATTATAGATTTAATGGGCAATAAATTTTAATTAATAGAGAATTAAAAGGAATTAAATAGGGACTGATTAAGGAATTTAATATGATGGAGGAATTAGATTGGCATAATAAATGTATTTTGAAACTGGTAACAAGTTTAAAGAAATTTAAATAAGGATTGAAAAGAGTTGGTCCAACTTTGATATTATTGATTAATTATTACGGATATATTTGAAGTAATAGATGGATCGTATTTATTAGAAACCAAGAAGGAGAATTAAGTGGAATAACATACTAAGGATGTTCATCTTAATTTAGTAAAGAGTTGTAGGGCCCCAACATCATTAACACCAGTTAATGATAAATGATAACTTCTAGCAAAAATATTTTTTGGAGTTTTTGATTGTTATCACTAGTTGTCTCCCTTATGCTATTGGAAAAGTCTATGATATGGTGAAAGATATGTTCTTATTTTATCATTGGGTTTATTTTATGGATAGGATCAGGCTGCCAGATGAACATGTATATGGAGGAACAACGTAAATAAGGAAATTTCATAAGGACACTAACTAGTGATAAACTGTAGGTAAAACTGTAATTTAATGAGGAAATTTGATTAGTGACTGGAAATAAAAGAATGCTTCGATTCCAAAAATATTTAGGATTTTGAAAAAAAATAAATTTTAGCTTACTGAGAAACACAATTCAAGGATGACCACTCACCCGGAGGAGATAACATGAATATGGATATGAAGAGAATTTTCTATTGGACGGGGATGAAGAAGAAGGTGACAGAATTTTCCATTAGTGTTGGTGTGCCAAAAGGAAAAAGGTAGAATTGATTAAGTAGCGAATGATGGCCGCAAAAGATCGCCAGAAATCCTATGCGGACTAGTGAAGAAAAGAGTTAGAATTAGAAGTAGGGGACATGGTGTTTATCAAAGTTTCACCTCTTAAGAAGGATGTGAGAATTGGAAAGCCAGAAAAGTTGGCACCAAAAATTTATTGGGTCTTTCCCAATTTTAGAAAGAATAGGAAAACTTGCTATTGTTTGGAACTATCGGATAATTGGTAGGAGTCCATGAAGTTTTTTTTCCTTTCACATTTGAGGAAATGTTTTCAGGGCACAAATACTCTGGTAGAGCCTGATATATTGGGGGATATTGAGATGGAGCCAATAGCATCTCATGCCACCACAAGCATTGTGGAGCATGGAACAAGGAAGCTTCGTAACAAAAAAATTAGATTGGTTCGAGTATAATGGGAGAAAAATCCAATGGAAAGCATGAGGACTTCACATCCTAAGCTTTTTTACCGGTAAACTTTCCTCTCCAAAATTAGGTTTTGGTTGCATTGCGGTTGCTAGATTGGATGGTAGAAGATGGTTGCTACACCTTTTGTAATGACCCGTAATTTTCGATAATTGAATTTGTTAATTTAGTGAGATTTTGGTAATTTAATATTGAAAGAAATAAAAAAATTGTAAATTTTATAATGAAATCAATACTAAAATAAAACATAACAAGGTTAATTAAAGTTAATAATTAATGAATTGAATGAAATGCCAATTAATGAAAATAAATTTAAATGTTATACTTGGCTATAAATTGAATATAAGGAAACAAGTGTAGATATTGAACTAATTTATGAATTAGTATATAATTAATGATCATTGGATAAAAAACAGTGTTATGTAAGCAATTGTAACATTTGTTTGTTAATAATAACTTATAAGTGTAATTAAAAGTTAACGGTAACAATTATTGTATATTACCTATTTATTTAGCCTGTTAATTTAAATTGGAAATAAATTTCAATAAATGTAATTAAATATTACGTTAATGCAAATTAAGGTAATAATTGGAAATAATGTTAACTTTATTCGTAATATGACAATTGGTTGAATAAAAAGAATAGAAATAAAGGTTTATTAATTTATTGGAATTCAAATTATAATAATTGGATTAATTGCAAATAAATGAAATTAAATATTTAAATATTACGTTAATGGAGATTAAGATGAAATTTGAGAATATTAATGTAATAGATCATGAACCAATATTAATTTCATCCATTTGATAATAATGGATTGAATAATAGGATGAAAGGTCAATTAAATGGAATTATTGAAAATTAAATTTATAATTTCTGAATTTATTGAAATTGAAAGTAAACATGATAATTAGTGAAATAATTAACACTGAATTAACATGGAAAATTTGTTTTAAATTGTTATAAATGCCTAACTAAACAAAAGTGATAAAATTTGTCAATTATAGAATCAGAATTGAAAAAGTGATTTAATTAATTAATTATTAATTTATTTAATTAACGTGAAAATAGCCATTTTGGCAACTGTCTCGGATTTCGACGAAACTAGTTTCATCGGATCCGTAACGGTAAATTATTATAGGATTTCAAGTTTCATAACGATCGGACTTGTCGTTTGATCGTACGGGCTCGAAACGCATAGAAATTAATTTAATTGAAATCAATTGAAATCAATTTGAAATAAGAAGATTTTAACATAACTTCTTCTTACGATGGAATTAGGACCCGAAACCTATTCCATTGAATTTAAATTATTTGAAAACATCTATTTTGATATATGGGATGACCCATCTTCGTTTCGGAGACAGAACGGGCTTTTCGGGCCATTTATCGTTCAACGTGTAAATCAATCGTGTCCATTCATCTATTTTCTGTTCTGCCTATAAATAGCTCGTTATAAACCCTAGCCACTTCTTACTTTCATTTGTCTGTACGTACATCTTCTTCTCATCTCCTCCTTCCAATGGCAGACAAACCAATTCCCAATTCTAAATTCAATTGCAACTCAAAACAAAATTCAAAAATTAAACTCCTCAAATTATATCGAATTATATATCAATTTGAAGCTCTCGAAGAGCGCTAGTCAATTATGTGATTTGTTTCTCGATCTGGATTGTTGTGTGGTCGGAATTGGCTAGATTATTTTCGGCCGTTCGTTTCGTCGTGATGGACTTCAATGGATCGTCAAATCGACGATACCACGGCGTAGAGAAGGCCTAGCGGAGTTCATCGGCATAGGTGATGCATTGATTTAGTGGTTGGATCAAAGTAGATAATTTGATCTAGGGTTTAGTATAGCGGCGGGGGAGGAAACCCTGTGCATCGTTGGACGTTCGCGTGGGGGCCATTGTGATCGACCGGAGGTGAGGGTCTGGTCCCCGAGGTCAGATCAGGGTCATGGTATTCGAAGCAGTGGCGATTTGTTGCCCTAAGGCGGTGATTGGTAGGTTAGTTTGAGAAGGCGCGTGCGAGGCATCTCGTAGGCTAGGGCTTGTACTGTGACGTGTAAGTTTTTTTTTATCGTATAACTTCTTATTTCAAAAACTTTTACATACAAGGTCCGATTCACACGCGGTTTGATCCGCTGGGATCGTATTGAATTTCCGGACGTTTTGACGCTGGTTTGGACGAATTCTGAGACTGTTCAAATTTTGGGCTTATTTTGAATTTAAATTCAATTTAAATTCAAAGGTGAGTGTTTTAACCCACTCACAATTTCTAAAATTTCTTATGTTAGTTAAATTAATTTTTGATGTGATTAGAAATTTATTTATGACTGTTTGGTATATTTTAAATCGTCATTCCAATTAATTTGAGTTTATTTGAATTAAATCGTTATTTAATTTATTATTGAATATAAATTGCCAGTTAAATACCTGTTATTGATTATCAGTTCTATATTGATATTTATTGATTGATTTGGATGATGTTTGTAATGGATGTTGATTGTTGATATTGGATGAATGGATGTTGTATTTTATATCATTATAAACTGCAAGTTCACTATGGGTTGAAATGATACATACCCGAACGATCTATAGATTAGGAAAAAATCGTTTTGGGTTGAAATGATAGACTCGAGCGATTTTATGGATTTTATTATTAATTCGGGATTGCGGTTTGAAATGATATATAACCGTAAAATTTTAAATTCCGAATTGAAATGATAAATATCCGTATCACTTGACCCTAGGGTAGAGAATTATATACGGACACCGGATTGGTTAAATTAAATGATTTTAAAATCCTTAATTTTCGAATTTAATTAAATGATATCTTGAAATAAAATTGTATTTATATGAATTGAATTATTATTGGAAAATCAAGTTTTGTGTTGAAATGTGAATTGGTTTAAAAGGAATTGCTTTAAGAAATTAAATTGGAAGTTTAAAGTTAAACTTTTAAGTATAAATGAAATACTATCGAAATTAAGTTATTGAAGTTGTTTGGAAATAACTTTGAAATATTTTGAAATTGGAGTAATCCGAATTGATTTTGAATATGGATTGAAACGATATGAAATTTAATAGTTTATTGAAATGTTAAATTAAAAGGTTTGGAATTTGGTTTGTTGACTTGGAAATTGAAAATGGTCATAATGCGTTGAAATGAAATGAATAGTTTAATTTGATATTAATTCCAAATTCATGTTTTAATATAAATTGTTTTAAAAATATATTATTTCAAAATTTCTAATTATTAAGATTTTTAAAGTATTAAACTATTTTAACTTGTATTAATTATATTAAATCATTTTAACCTATTTTTAACCATTTAAATTTATTTAAACTAATTAACCTGTTTTAACTTATTTTAAATCTAATTAATCTATTTTAAAGCTATTTAATCTATTTTAATTATATTTAATCTATTTTAAATCTATACTAACTATTTATAACTATTTAAAACTATTTTCTTCTAAATTCCAAACTAAGTAAAATGGATGGGTTTATATTCAAATTCTTGATTTTTAAAGTGAATGTGGTTAAGCGACATTATAACCTAAGTTGGGATCTAAATAGCATATTGGTTTAATATGATAATTTTGAAATGAGAGTTTAGCCTATTTTGGAAATATGACTTTTGAAAGGAAATATAATTTCGAACTATGATTTCAATGTGATAAATTTCGAAAGTAAGTAATGATTTCGAAAATGATATGATTTGAATTGAACATGATATTTTGATATCAATTATGAAATGATTTTGGAAATGTAAAAGTACCATCCGGTGTGTAATAAGCGATTGGTTGTTAAAGAGACCGGGATTAGATATTGTCATACTCTCTGCCAATACCGAAAACCACTTTGACAACTGTGTACGCGGTGGAGATTCTAGAATGAAGTAGGATGGTGGCGACGATCCTAAAGGTATACATACGTGGACCTGACTCCCGTGAGTTAGCATAAGGTGACTAAAACAGGAGCAATTGACGAGATAAGTGAGGTCATTCCTCCGATCGGGCACATTCCATCGATACTATATTCTGACTTTGCGATTTATTTGGTGGCCACCCTTGATTTTTGATTTGGGAGTGTGTTCCGAGGTGGGCGGTAGTAGCTGCTATGCGTTACCACCGGTTCGGAAGTGTAATTGGTATATCTACCCTAGCATTGCCTAGTTGTGCCGTGTCACCTACCCTAGCGCGCCTTTTACGAGTTTGGTTTGTACCATACCTATGGAGTGCCCTCTGACGATGTCCAGTACGGGCGGGATTACGGTACTGTATAGACTATGGGAAATAAAAATGTGTTAAGGGGGAAAATGTAACGCCTTAGCGCTATTTTAATAGTTTATATTACTATAGACATATTATAATAGTGTATTGTATTACGTAGTAGATAGTTTAACGGATCCTTAGGAGATATGAATCCCGAACATCTCTTAAGTTACTGCACTCACATTAGACACTGGATAGGAGATGTCAAACCCCGTAACATCTCCGACGCCATTCCACTCATATTTATTTACCGTTATTTTAACTCACATAAGATCTTTTAGTTCTGACTTGAGTGTTTTGTCTTTTCAATTCGCTCGGGTCAGCCTGAGCATTTCAGGATTTGAAGACCTTATTTCTGGAGGACGAAGACGAAGATTTGTACTACTACTATTTACTATATTTATTCCACTGCATTCATACTGTTCCACTGCATTATTTGTTTATCTCTGATATGTGTAACTCTGATTTTGTATTGTATAAGTATAATCAAATGTTTTGTATACAGCTTCATGAACTGTTATTTGATTATTATATTTTGTCATTCCGCTGCGAGATTCTATTTTGTTTTTTTTTCTTTCTCTGTTTCACCCCAATAACAATCCGCCCTTCTCTATGGTTTTTTGGCATGTGTGTCTGCTTAAAGCGTCCAAAAGGCGGGATGTTACACCTTTACTATCACTTTTGCACCATATAGAACATGTTTTGCGTGTTCAGGGTGTTTGCATACACACTTATATGTCAAGATCATACACTCACGCTAGGATTGAGCTCACTTATAGTATGTCTACACAAAAAATCACATTACACTTTTGGTTAAGTGGATGGTCGTGTAGATAACTTGGCTATATAACATGGATGTTTATTGCGCATTACGTTGTTTGCCCCTTGGAAAGATTTCGGGGACGAAATCCTTTTAAGGGGGAAGAATGTGACACTTTGTAAAATCAACCATAAATAAATAAGTTGAATAATTAAATTAAATAAGATAGGGATAAAAATGGAAATTTTGTAAAATTCAGAATCTGACCACGAAAGTTATGTCATTGTGTTCATCGCGAAATTATGATCAATTTTCATATATAATTAGTTGAGAACGGAGCTTAAAAGGAAAAATTATGGACGTTTGAAGTTTTCAAATTCAAAATAATTTAAGTAAAATTCAAATTCAATTAATTAAATAATTCTTAAATTTGAAAATTAACTATAATTAGACTTGGGGTTAAGTAAACGTTAAAATTAATGTTAACATTAAGAGCAAATTAAGGAATTAAATAAAATAAAACAACGACACAAAAAAAATCGTCCGAAAATAGGCGTAACGATCAACCGCTCCCTTGGACCAGTCGACTGCTAGCGGTCGACCAATATTATAGAGGCGGTCGACGGGTAGATGCATTTGCAGCTAGGGTTTTTAACTGTGTGAGCATTCTGGATTTAATTATTTAAATATGACGGTTCTGGTGTTTCCTCACCACTATAAATAAGACCCTAAACCCCTCACTTTTATTTACAAAATATTTTAGGAACCTAGCAAAGCTTTGACAGTTTATCTCTTCTAAAATTCAGAAAACTCCATTAGGGTTTCAGATAAGAAATCCTATATATCTATTTTTTTCCTCATCCTATTCTTCTCTAATTTTCTGAATCTAATATATATACAAATCTCTAGTTGTATATATCTAAAAGAAGAGATCTGATAGAGATTGTCAAAGGCATGTCAAATCCAAAGAAGGCAAAGCTAAGGATATACTATGAGTGAAAATATTAGCTTTTCTATTTTAGTAGTTGATTAGTGTAATTTGGGTTTGAATATGCCTTGGGGAGTTTTGATTTGCGAAAACATACTATTATAAACCCCCAAAACTCCTTCAATGCGAAATGTCAATTATAGGTTGGAATCTCAATTGTTTAAGACAAAACCATGGAAATTGTATAGATTTCAAGTTGTGATAATTTTACCTTCTATTCCACTCCTTATTCTTCTTTTTTTAATTTGATTAAAGAGTTCTGATTAAGGAATAGTGTGTAAGGTACGAATTTATTCGTAGTTTGCACCGCTTATACCCATGATTTAAATACAAATTCCTTTGTTTATTATTACGTCACAAAGGAGTTGAATATAGTGTAAAATTGGAATTGTAAGTTTCTATTATCAATACATTCCATTATTTTGATGCAATAAGTTGTGTTCAAATTTTAATTGTATACAAGTCCGTTTATTAGAACTTTTGATATGAGTATTGGAATTTTGGTATCGTGGGTAATATAAAATGAGACTTGTATAATTGTTGAAAGAGTTCACATTTAAACACTATTCCGCATGCTTAGAAACTACTAAGCGAGTGCGTGCACGCGCGTGCGCGCATGTATATATATTAGCATAATTAATGTTTAATTATTATGTATAATTGCATAGTTAATTAGGTTAATAATTCTTATTAAATTTCCCTTAGGAAGGTAATTAATGTTAAAGGCGAAATAAGAAAATTTTCTTATAAGGCCTTGATTATGGAAACAGTGAGATGTGTGATAATATATGTAGAGTGTAATATAGATTATGACTAAGTTAGAGGGATGCGAGGTCAGTCCAAAGCATACATAAGTTTGCCTAGAAAATCTGGTTACCAACGGTGTGACTTTAGGGCTGATACGAGACATCGCCTATAATAAGTAAATAAGATGACATGAGGTTAGTCCCAAATTCTGTAGGATAAATCTGCCCAACCAATCTGGCTACCAGTACCCACGAATAGTCGGACTGATGTGAGACGTCACCGTGGGCTACGGGCCATAATACGAAGGATCTGCGTCAGAGATTGAAAGTAATAAGTGGTTGTGTAAGGGTCAACCTCTTCTCTATGTAGGAAGTAATAAATAGTCGAGGTTACGGGTTAGGCACGGTAGAGGATATCTGAGGAAATGGCCTGCTTCAATAGGAAGTATTAAGTGGCTGAAGAGATTCCATGCAACGTCAGCTAGATAGTTACTAGTGAGGAGTTCGCCTTGGGATTATAAGTAGTAGATGATGTGGACCTACCTTAAATAAAGTATTAAATGGTCGGAGTCTGCCTAATTCCCATTAAAAGGTATTAAGTGACTTGAGTACTATCTCTTACATTGATAGGACATTATGTATGATAGATACGGGTTATCGAGTTGATAGCAAGTAAGCTAGGGCTTAAATTTGGAAACCCTTTTGTTTAAGTTTGAGAAAAGTCTTTGGGCTTGTATTTGAAAGGACTTACGATGTAGGTAGATATTATAAGACATATTCCTATCTGAATTATACTGCCCAAGTACTAATTTAGTAAGGCTCGAGATTTTTATTCGTCAGATATATGTTGTTCTGACTCCCATCTCATCACAACACAGGTTGGGAAGAGGTTGATGTTGAAGGCGAAGACGGGAGAAAACTTATGGCAGTTTACATATTTATCTACTTATGTTATTTTTCTGATGTACCCATTAATGTATAATGATGTTTTTGAAAATGTAGTACTATAGATATGTATTGTGCTGTGGATTTTATGACAATTGTATTCTTAATGAAATTGGTACTATTTCTGTTTTTATATTTCGTTCTTCTGCTGTGAGTTCCGAAAGTGTAGATAAATAGCTTTGTATTGTTCTTTGTAAAAACTAATAACCAGATTTGAGATAGTTTAAGTTTCGATGGGCATTTTCTGAGTCGGAACTTAGGTCCATTTCAGAGTGGGTTATTACAACAAGGGCAACTCAGATCACAGTCAGCTCGGATCACAGTCTACTCAGATTGCTGTTAGCCCAAACTAGATATAACTTTCATACATATATCAAACTAACTCCTAAGCAAATCACGCACCCCGAAGCCTAAAGTAGCTCAGAACAATCGCACCTGAGTATCAAGTAAACACCACAACATCATGCAAGTACCGCACACCAACCAATACAACCTCACTCTAAATGTGTCGGCAGTGCCTTAAAACCAACGAGTAACTCTTACTGTCCTACAAAGGACTCTTATGCAAAGCCAATTTTGTAAGGACCCGATTCTTCGACTTCCAAAAATCGACATCGATACGTCCACTGTATCAACTGCCGAGCAAACGAATGCCGGAAAACCGAATTCTTAGGGTTTAAAAGAAGAGGTAGAAGAAAAGATAGAAGAAAAAGAAAGAAGAACAGAACAACATCAGAAACAGAAACAATATCAGAATCTCACATATCGCAGCGGAACAATATATAATAGATAATCACTAGTCTTTTATAACAAAGAACTATATCAGTTTATACATACATCAATCAGAGTCAATATAAATTTTAAAAGCTTTTGAAATATTTTTAATCAGCTTAAAACTGAAGATTTAATTAAATTACTATTCAACTTTCAATAGATTAAATTTTATAATTTAATCGCCAATTCATTCTGATAATTTGAAATTCAAGTCAAACCATCATTCAAATATTTAAAATCAATTAAATATTTTCAATTTAAATTGTTCAAAATTCTGGGTCGTTACAATCTTCCCCCCTTAAAAGAATTTCGTCCCGAAATTACAAGTTAGGAAAAATGGTCCTTAACTCGTTTACTATTTTTCACAATCCAATAGTTTTATCAAATTCTTAAAACAAATCTTTCTACTAAAGATTCGTTATTAATTCAACTAAATTTCCAACTTCAATTATAAGTTTCAAACAACATTGTTTACTTCAAAATTCAAATTTAAATTTAAACTCAAATTCTAAACTTTCAAAATTTTCTAACACTCGAAATTTTCGAAAAATTTCACCAGCGTCTCCTTTGCG
The DNA here is from genome assembly GCA_030737815.1 of Allium fistulosum. NCBI lineage: Eukaryota > Viridiplantae > Streptophyta > Magnoliopsida > Asparagales > Amaryllidaceae > Allium > Allium fistulosum. Next base: position 365,171,127 of record CM060902.1, on the reverse strand, counting down.
CGGCTAACTCGGTATGACTACAAAATGTCCCTACGGACCCCCAATTTCAAAAAGAAAAGAAAACGCCAAGAGGCTAGACAAGAAAATCATCAAATCTCATATTGAAATTCAAATACTTACCTTTTGTCGAGCAATTCAAATTTATTTTTGAAACCAAAATTCCAATTCCTTTATACACCTGTATGTCCTACTAGCCATAATATCCGGTTACAATATTCAAACCATTTTGCAAATTTATTTATTCATTCACAAATTCATTCATTTTTAATTTGAATCTCATTCCAATCAAATTTCAAATATTTTATAAGTTATCAACTTATTTACATTCCATTAATGAATTTTTATTTCCAAATCTTTGGTTATTATTTTAATTTCTTATTCAATTCCATATAATAATGATAATATTTCAATGTTATTACTTTCTAACAACCAAACATCCATATACTATGATAATTCATAGAAAAACATTTCTTTTCTATACAAAAATTATTTTGGGCAAAATTATCTCATTTACCCTATTTTCAAACAATACTGTGTCAGTTTATCTTGTTTAAGAGTTTAGAAACCCCTATCGATTTCAGTTAGCCAGACTGCACCGACCAGAATCTATAAACAATCAACCAATAAGTCAACACAATACAAAATAATTTCATATTCACTAACAAATACGCGCTCATATCTATTATTACACTCAACTCATTCTAGAGTACTACTGACTCTATCTCTAATGAGTAACACCCAACAGAGCAGGGTTGTCGCTTAACCATATGCTCCGATACCACGTTGTAAGGACCCGATTCTTCGACTTCCGAAAATCGACATCGATACGTCCAGTGTATCAACTGCCGAGCAAACGAATGCCGGAAAACCGAATTCTTAGGGTTTAAAAGAAGAGGTAGAAGAAAAGATAGAAGAAAAAGAAAGAAGAACAGAACAACATCAGAAACAGAAACAATATCAGAATCTCACATATCGCAGCGGAACAATATATAATAGATAATCACTAGTCTTTTATAACAAAGAACTATATCAGTTTATACATACATCAATCAGAGTCAATATAAATTTTAAAAGCTTTTGAAATATTTTTAATCAGCTTAAAACTGAAGATTTAAATTACTATTCAACTTTCAATAGATTAAATTTTATAATTTAATCGCCAATTCATTTTGATAATTTGAAATTCAAGTCAAATCATCATTCAAATATTTAAAATCAATTAAATATTTTCAATTTAAATTGTTCAAAATTCTGGGTCGTTACAAATTTAGATTTGAAGTCTCCCGCTATGATTTCAGATATTCCCGCTTTCATCTCAAACTTCCTGCCAAAAACATATCAGTAATCCAGGTATATCAAACAGACAACACGGATAGACGATACTTGACAAGATCTAAGGGTTGAAACACAATGACAAGAGATAGATTGTGGCAATCCGCGTATGCCACCATACTATAAATAGAGAAAGAACTGTAGTAAGAAGGGGACCTTTTTACCTTTTCTACTTTTCGATACTTTTAAGGTTTAATTATACTCTTTGTCATGAAAATTTGTACCAGAAAATATAAAGGAAGAAAGATTTCCTCCTTGGATAGAGGATTTCTTAACATCCCAACCACGTAAATACCTTATGTTCTTTACTATTTTTTTCATTTTATTATTTACCTACCTAGTTATCAGTACCAGATCTTACCTTTTGTGTACTAGAATTAAATACTAGTTGAATTTGACATTTTAACAAACAGTTAATGTGCGCTACCTGATTGTATAAGCATCCAGCGGCATAATTACTACTTAACGGCAAAACTAATACTACTTAACTTTGCTAATTCAAAATAATTAAGGTAATTAGTACGATAATTACTTCCTCTTTAGTTGGAGTGTTGTAAGACGAAAAATCTTATAAATTTTTTGGCGCTAGAAGGAGAGCCAACCTCTATTTATATCCTGCATCCAGTAAAACTTTACCCATATTTATTCCACGTATCATCAATCCAAACGATTCACCTATCCAACTTGTTTACAAGCAGTTACTGTAACAACCCAATTTTAAGTAAGAATTAATTAAAGCTGATAATGGTAATCTAATTTATTAAATTGGAATTTGAAATTTATTTGATAAATTGATTTTGTAATTATTTAATAAAAGGATTTAAATTGTGAAATTAATATTTAGAATTTAATTGAGTTAAAAATGTGAAAACGCTATTAATTGAAATAGTATAATTGAAATAAAATGCTATTTACGTAAAGAACTAAATTTGCATATAAATTTGTATTTATTTAAAAAATTAGAATTTAAGTAGAGTTGGGTATACAAATATAAGAGAATATATTTTCTTACCTTACATTTTCAAGGTCCGGACTAAGAAGTAAAGCCCAATTCCTTTTTCTAGACTTTTCTATCTTTCATATAAAGAACTCACGCAACTATACCGGGGGATTATCTATTCTTCTCCTCTCTCTTAACTATCGTATGAAGCACGGATCCAACCTCTCATCTCGTTTATAACTAAAAAAATAAAATCAAACAAATTACTTTCATATCTCAAATTCAAATAGTAATTCTCGATGCTCTTATACACGTGAAGTATATTAGGTCGTTGTTGGGTTAAGTAATGGTTGCTTGCGTGGAGAGTTAAAGGAGGGAGGAGAACATAAGAACTTTAGGTCCTGTCTGACTTGCTGTTTTTAGTTTTGCGTTTTCATTTAAACAAAAGTACACAGTCCTTATGTATTGTTGGAAAACACACAATTTCGAAAAACGAAATTAACATAGAAAATACAAAAAAAGTTTATATGATTTTTCGTGTTTTGAGACATAACAAAAGGACGGAAAACAATTCATCTTCTCTATTTTCCGTCCATCGTCGCAATGACTAAGAATTGTAAAAAAATTTCTCTAATTTTCTTGTATTTTGTAGTGTGGGTTGAAAACACAAAACTCAAAACGAAACCAAACGGACTCTAAGGCCCCGTTTGGCTTGTCGTTTTTAGTTTTGTGTTTTCGTCTATACAAAAACGCGTATGTTGTATGTATAGTTGAAAAACAAACAATTTTGAAAAATGAAATTAACATATAAAATAGAAAACAAGTTTATTTTATTTTTCGTGTTTCGAGAGCTAACAAAAGCATAGAGAACAATCAAACTCTTTCGTTTTTCGTTGGTCGTCCCAACGGCTAATAATTATAAATCTTCTTCTTTTATTTCTTGCTATTTCTTAGTGAAAATTGAAAACACAAAACTTGCCGTGTTTGAGTTGTTCAAATTGCTTTATGCTTGTATCAAAAATTGAACTAGAACCTGGCTTCTTCTTACATGCAAAATTGTTGAGCTCTGGCTTCCATATCCTTCCTACGTGTTGATGAATTGATTTCTTGTTTATGTGTGGTTGCATAAGTATACAAGAAATATTTGATTCAATCAGTTCACTTATCCCTTTATATATCTGTGCATATGTTTTCGTGTATATGTGGATGTGAGAATTGTGTCTTTGCGCTAGACAGAGTTGTTGTGCGTGAGTATATTTATAAGATGGTGTGTGTGTTTGTTTAATTTCATGTGTGTTTGTGTTTGCAGGTGTGGTGCTGCGTGCGTATGTAATGATGTATGTGATGTGTGTGTTTTAGTGAGTGTGTGTGTGTTGTAGTTACATGTAAGTGTGCATATGTGTAGGGATGTGTCTGCAAATTCCATACTTATGCCTGCTACTACATATATGCTTGGGTGCTAGAATTTTCATTGTTATGTATTTCACTTGACTTTGACCCTGTCAACATAGTTATTTCGCTATTTGTAAAATTGTTGTTGCACTTCATCTTATCGTAGTTTACTCTGTTTCCATTTCTTGCGTTATGCATTTACAATAGTTTATGTATTTAAGCTTTAGAAAATTATAATATGGATATATATTTACATTTAAAAATAAACTATACCAAATAAATTCCTAAGACTTAAACATATGCTTATTAGTAGGGGTGGACACGGGTCGGTGTGGTCCGGTTTGAAGCTCAAACCGTTTCCGGACCGTAACAAACGGTTAGCTAAAAATAAAGACCGTAATGTTATATTTCACTACGGTCCGGTTTCGGTTCGATTAAAAACGCATATGGTACGGTTTCGGTCCGGTCCGGTTTGCTTTTATATCTTTGCAGTTTGCACATTCAGGTTTACCAAACATGCAACGTTATCTGACTTTATGCTGAGTTTCACCTAGTGCAAACATCACATGCATTGCTTTTTCAAAAATATATATATATATGTAATATGCGCACGTATCTACATAATACTTCATTACTTAATTACATCATAAACTTCTTCATGCATACAATTCATTCATATCTAACTGCTGCACTACATAATTACATAAACTTCAAATATTAAAACTTCATATTTTACTTCCAGCACGAGTGTACCAAACCAAAATACCACCAACTGCAGCGAACTTCAAAACATTGCATAAAAGTCTTCATATAGATATGCTCGCTCGGCAAGAAGTAACAAAAAATTCAGAGTTGCATTGTCATTTTTACACCCCTGTACGTGCATTCAGAAGACACATATTAATATATATTGAATATGAAAGAAAGTAAATAAATCATTTTGATTTTTGAATAATAATAGTTTTCTTATGTCTGTGCAGTTACAGAGCTGCAGTTCCAACATATGTCTGTGCAAATATATATCATTTCTATAGTATTACTGCAAACATATGTCTATACTATTTCTATGTAATTGCCTAATTGGGATTTTTGATTTTATACATATTACAGTTCAGTTCTAGAGTTGCACTAGTTCCAACATGTGCAAACATGTGCAGTTGTATAAATATGAACCATTGATAATGTAGCAAATAACAGTTAACAATTAGCAGTTTCAATCAGGACCGGTCTAAGCTTATTTTGGGCCCTGGACAAATTCTTTATTTGGGCCACAATAAAATAACAAATACTGTAAGCAAGTAACATCAGAGATTCAGAAAATATCAAAATAATATATAATATGTTTCAGCAAATTAAACTTTTAGTGGAAAAAGTATACATGTTCACATAAGTAGCATCCAACATTTCAACTACAGGGAATGTTTCAGCAAATGAGTTTGAAATATTTTACCCACATTTTCATTTTAAAGTTATTTTTTGACTAGAATTGAAAAGTAACAAGGACTATAGGAAGGCAAGAACTATAGGAAGCCTTAAGGGCCAGCCTTGGTTTCAATTTTAAAGAAAATCCAGTAGTAATATGTATAAAATGCTAGAAACTAAATATCATAAAATTACCTTTTTCCACATTCTCTAATTCCTCATAAAGCTCAATCTCATCTTTTGCAGGATCCTTATAAAATGAAAATCCATCTGCTTTCAACCAATCATTCGCACACACTAAAGCTTCAACCATTTTTGGGGTTAATGATGCTCTGAATGGATCAACAACTCGAGCACCAAGACTGAAAGCTGTTTCAGATGCAACTGTTGAAGCAGGAACAGCAAATACATCTTTAGCTATCTTTGACAGAATTGGATACCTGATTTAATTGAATCAGTTTCATTCATTAGTGTTGTAAATAAGTATGATTGCATGAATAACAAAGTACAATATCATTTCATTCATTAGTGTTGTAGACAAACCTGTGAGTATTTTCTTTCCACCACTTGAGTAGCTCAAAATTTTTATTCGAAGGATCTTCAGAAGCATCAACCAAGTACTTATCAACCTCATTCTTTATCACAACTACATCTCTTTCTTGTCTTAGTCTCATGAATTTCTGCATGTTAGCTGCATGACTATCTTCTTCACAATTTACTACAACAATATGATCTATCTTTGGCATTGTGGCATCTAATGATGCTTGCCTACCCATGGGATCTAGGTCACAGTACTCATAATACAAGTCAAGAAACATTGACTTGATTTCATCAACCATCAACTTCACCATTATAGGATTAGTTTCAATGCATGGAAAAAAAATATTCAAGATAAAGCATCTTATATCGTGGATCAAGAACCACAGCAATAACAAGAATTTTGTTCATATCATGAAGCTTCAACCAATATTTATCGAATTTCTTTTTCATCGAATTTCCAATGCTCATTAACAACAAATCATCACTTTGTACACATTTATCTAGTTCGCTCATGATAGTGGACATCCAAAGCAGTGGCTCATTTGCAGTAACGAATTTGGTACCACTAAATTTCAACGTTGCATCATAGAAGATTTTTAGAAACTTTACTAAACGAGCTGCCTTATCCCAATCATCATTTTTCGGAGGCCCCTCTCGTTTTTTACCACCGATTTTTTCTTGAAAATATCCCTCAAATTGACTATCTTCATCTTCTAACCTTGAAAATGCGTATCTATACTTCAAAGCAATATCTAACATGAAGTATGTTGAGTTCCACCTAGTGCAAACATCTAATGGAACTATTCCACCTTTATGCTCAATCTTCTCTTGAGCCGCACAACTTCTAAATTTGGCTAACCTAGAAGGGGATGACCTTGTGTATTTTACACAATTACGAATTCCATCTATAGCATTATCAAGCTCATCCATACCATCTTTTACAATCAAATTAAGAATATGACAACAACATCTCATATGTAAAAAGGAACCATTCAACACTAAAGTTTTCCAATTTCCAATCTTGTCTCGTATATAATCAACAGCCACTTGGTTTGCACTGGCATTGTCAACTACGATTGTAAAAACTTTTTCAATTCCCCAGTCAATCAAACAATTTTCCATTAACTTCCCAATGGTTTTACCCTTATGATTTGCAATGACAAGAAAGTTAAGGATTCTCTTGTGTAGGGTCCAATTATCATCAATAAAGTGAGCAGTAAGAACCATATAATTGACATTTTGTATTGATGTCCAAGTGTCGGTGGTTAAAGAAACACGTTGTGAGTTATTTAGCAAAGCACATTTAAGATTATTTTTCTCCTCCAAATATAATTCCCAGACCCCTCTTGCAATTGTCCTACGGGATGGTATATTAAACTTGGGCTGTGTTATTCTCATGAACTCAATGTATCCTTGTCCCTCAATAAAACTAAAAGGAAGCTCATCTCGAATTATCATTCTAACGCAATAAAGTCTGCTAACATCCTTATTATACTCAACACACACAAGTTTTGCACCATTTTCTAGTGAATCAAATGATAGAATTTTTTGTCGTTTATTAGGCAAATAAATAGGACACTTCTTACATTGATATAACATGTGCGCTCTCATGGAAGATGTCCCGATCTTTGCATTAGACTGATAAACCTTTGGGCAATAGTTGCATTTTGCTTGAGTGGGAGAAATTTCTATGCCATCTGAATTTTTGATCTTTTTAAAGTGGTTCCAAACTTCTGATCTATTCCTTCTATCACTGTCAGGTGGAAGTTGAGCTGCAGTGGTAGATTGAACTTCAATAGCAATCGAGTCTTGTAATGGTATCTCCGGAGGTGATGTATTTGTAATAGAAGCAATTTCGATCAGTGAATCGTGTACTCCTTCCATACTCTACAGAAAACAATTCGTACATGATTAGAGATCTTGTGTTGTCATAAGTATGTTATATTAACTATCCATACAGAAAACAAATAGAATTTTATTAATTATCCATACAGAAACCAATTCATACATGGTATCATGTGTGGCATGTGCTGTCATAACTCATAAGTATGTTTTTTTATTAACTATCCCATTGAATATTAACAATTCATACATGGTAATATGGTATCATCATCATGTGGCAGAAAACAATTACTGCTTATGGCTATCAAGTGGCAGAAAACAATTAGCATCATGTGGCAGAAAACAATTACTGCTTATGGCTATCATGATACCATGTTTTATATTAACAATTCATACCTGGTAATAATATCTGTACTAAGCTTCTTCCATTTTGTTCTCTTCACTCAAATTTTCTAAGTGAAATTCATACAGAGTAATACTCAATTAGTCTCAAATTTTCTTTTTTCTTTTACATTTCTTGATGCTATATCCGGTAAGCGATTTATCCACTATTTTGGGTTTTGAATTGTGTTACTCCTTAAAATTATACTATGTTTCTAACAGTTTGTCTTCAGGGACATGATATTCTCATGGCTACAATGCTTAACGGAGCTGCTAGCCTGCTATCATGGATGGAGCTCTGTTGTTAATAGCTGGCAACGAAAGTTGTCCCAACCTCAAACTTCTGAGCATCTTGCTGCTGTTGAAATCATGCGACTTGAGCACATAATAATTCTTCAAAATAAGATCGATCTTATTCAAGAAAGTGTTGCGATCAATCAACATGAATCAATTCAGAATTTCATCAAGGCATGATACACCATAGGCTGGTATCATGTGGCAGAAAACAATTATTATTTTTTTTGCCGATGAAATGTTATACATCAAAACAGCAAACTTACTGCTTAATTATCAATAAGTTTACTTATTTAAACTTACTGCTACAGATTCATGAAATAGTTAATTACTGTATAAGGTATTAAATAAGTAAACTTACTGCTTAATTAAGAAAAATAAGGTTTTAAATAAGTTAAAATTTAAGTTAACCACACTCACGAAATAACCAAATTCACGAAATAGTTAATTACATCAAAATCAACTACTACTACCAGATTCACGAAATAACCAGATTCACGCAGCCAGATCGACACAAAATGCATAATAAGTTGTAGAAATTAGAATTATTAAACAAGATATTAACTTAAATTTACCTCGTTTGTACTTGAAAAAGAGGATGAAATTCACGATCAGCAAATTAGCAAAGGAAAGAAAGAATTGGCATAAAGCACTGCAGCGATCGTCTTTGACTCTTTCTTAGGTTATTAGAGAGAAAAAGTGAAAAACTGAAAAAGGGGGAAATGGATGTCGCGGCGGCTACTGTAAAATACCAAAATTAAAATAAACGAAAGTGGGGTTTCACTGTTTGAACTTTGAGTCTTTGAGACTTTGACTTTGAGGCTTTGAGAATTGAGATACTATTGTTTGTACTTTGTAGCTAGCCCAGGTATGAATAAAAATCAAAAGAATATAACTAAGTAGTTCCTGTTCAAGAATATAAAAACCAGCGAAACGAACGTATCCTTTTCAGAAATAAATGGGTTGGGTTGTAGACAGAGCATTTTTTTAAATAAAATTGGTAAAAAACAAAGCCCCTTTTTGAATAAACATTGTATAAAAATATTGCATATAATTTTATATGTAAAGCAATCCGGTCCGGTTTAATACGGTCGGTTTCACCCTTCAAACCGCAACCGAACCGAAATGAAACGGGCCGGGTCGGTTTTCAATATTCGGTTTAGAGATATAATACGGTCCGGTTTTCCGCACCTTTTTATCGGTTTGGGGCGGGCGGTTTCCGTTTGGTGGTGCGGTTTATGCCCACCCCTACTTATTAGTTATCATATATCTATATATAATAGGAATACCTTTATTTGAAGCTTTGGAAATGTCAGAAGTGTCCTTCCAAATTTGTGTTACAAACAAAGGATATTTTTGTCATTCATTCACAACTCCCTTCTTTATGCGGACCTACCATGTAACTGGCTGCTACTTAGATGCTTCCTCCCCATTCTCTACCACGTAATCTATTTTCCAATTTGAAACTCCTTCACAAACTAAGGTAATATAATCCAAATCTCAAGCAAAGTAAATGTTTTCACTGGCTCACGTTCTTCACGTTCTCCCCTATTTGCATAATGGCTTCTCTATTTTACAGATTTGTCTCCTTTTTCACGTATGGTGGATTTGCAAGCTATGCTTTTGATATTTCTGATTATTGTTTCATTTCACGTTAAGATTTTTAGTTCGATTTTTTATATATTGTATTCTATATATAAATCAACGACATAATTGGTATGAGTTTGTACTTTTTTCTGAAATAAGTGATCTACTTCCATTCAATTTGATCCTGAATCAAACATTGATATAACAAAGTAATCTATCTTAGCTTATTATAAAATTATTTGATTTGGTTAACATATCTAACTAATAAAAAGCTAAAGCGAAAATAAAAATTACATTGGGATAGAACATGAAACTGGAAGAAGAAATAATTTATTGTATTGTTGTATCTCTCCTAAGTAGAATCATACGTTGTCTTGATATATTTAGCAGTTTCATTCAGTTTTCTTTAGTAGTTTCCGAGGCTCTAATGTGCATGCTATTATTTTGTTTTTGACCTCATATATACCTAAATTTGTTGGTATCCAAATCTACTATTATTAATTTTCATAAGCTATATATATTAATATATGATAATTGTTATTGCTTTGTAGATGTTTGTTAATATTTCTAAGAGAATGCGCGCCCCATGTTTCTACCTATACAAAATCGATATCACTGTACATTAGCATGCATTAAATATACTTACTATTGGAAGCATTGCTTTAATTTTACATTTTTGATAAATAGGTCAAGAACTGCTTATTTGAATAATATAATACGAAGTAGAATTTGTTGGGTATTTTAGTTTAGTACACCTTTAGAGAGAAAATATTTTGCATGCGAAACATTCATTCTTAATCCAATAAATAGAACTGATGTTTACATTCTCATTCGCAAAGCAATTAATTGTACACAATTTATTGCACATAATGCCATATCATATCAACAGTTCATTGTGACATTTAACATTACTGTCTCATTGTACATAATTCCGTATATTTTAACTCTTAATATGTAAGCTGAAACCTTATATAAAATAAAAAACATTATTTATGTACAACAGACATGACTTTGTGAAAGTTATTTCCTTGATATTAGCATGTGAATTAATTACAGAATAGAAATAAGTCTAATATGTTTAACATATAAGATTATTTATGGTTTTATATTTTATAATATCTGATTGCAAAAGTAATGAATTAAGTGAAATTTCATACATAAATATTTTAATTCTTTTAAAACAAACTTTGAACGCATAGCTTCTTGACGAGTTAAAATTAAGTTTGAAACTTTATTTTCATATTGTAATGAACATTTCGGACACATCACTTATACTTTAGAAAACTCCCAAATGAAGCTTATTGAATTACCAAAACACCCTTTCCATAGTTATTCAAAATTAAATAATAGAAGGGCATTTTTGCCATTTGTCATCCAAACAGTCTTATTCTCAAAATTCAATGACAACGACAAGCACCATTGTCTCAGTGATTAAGTGATTTGGCTTTGGTGCGAGAGGTCACAAGTTCGAAACTTGCGTAGCGTGATTCAAACATTTATTGACATGTGATATGTTGTCAGAGTGATTTGTTGTATATAAAGTACTGTTTCAAAAAAAAATCAATGACAACCCAAAATCAATGGCAAATCAACTCAAAATCTATCATCTTTTTCTTAATTCCAACCCACACCCATGCCCGTTTTGATAATTTGACTGCACTACTTACATAAACAACCTTTATTCTCTCTCTTCCAAACAAATTTCAACTTTTACATGATATCTTTACTTATCTCCATGGATTTCAATCTGCAATGTTCGTATCCAAACAGTAATCTCAGTTTCTCAAATAAGTTTGAGGTAAATATTATATTTTATTGTTTCTTTTGTCAAAGCATGACCTACTAAATTTTGTGCTTTTGTACGCGTTTTACAAACTATTTTGCACTAAAAAAGTTAGTATGTTTTCTTTTACACACATCTAATGAACGTGCCATTGAGTTCTTTGTGTTTGTAACTTTTGTTTCTTTATTTAGAATTTTTTGATTTGATATACTTAGTTTAGCTACGCCAGGAATGCTTGCCAAGAAATAAATACATGAACAATAGTTGTTTTGTTCTCAGTAATATATTATGCTACATAAGTAAAATGGATACCATATGAAAAAGAAGATTTGCATGGTTTTTTATGCTCTAATATTGTATCCTTATTTAATCATAAATACACGAGTGATTAAAATTGAAAATACATTTAACTGATAAGAGTTACTTATCTATATTATAATAAGAATACTCTCTTTTGAAGCTTTTAATTTTTCTAGATATCACTTAATTTAATATACTTAATGATGATATTTTTAAATATCAGTTTATAAAAGTTAGAATATGATATTTTATTTCAAGCTTATGAGTGTAAATCTATGCGATATATTATTCCTATTCAATATTTACACAAACCAAATTGATGCATGGAAATATAGCAACGGGTATTGTGCATATTTTTTTGGTATTGTTTCACATTAAAATGAATTTAGCTCACATATTTATTTGCGTCAAGTATTTTTTATGTATACGACCATTATTTCATAATAAATAAATTTGATTTCAGTTTTCTTTGCAAACGTCCAACGGACGTGCCTACCGTACTGGTATATATATATATATATATAAAAGAATGTAAAAATAAGCTAAATTAATTAATTAAGTGATTATAACTATATTATTTAAATAATCTTTAATTGTCATTTTTTTAAAACGTGTTAAATTTCCAATATGTATGAATATTCAAATTTTGGGAATGAATTTAATGTGGATGTTTCATAATTATTAAAAATAGTATTTAGGTGTAGAATATTGTAATATAAATGTTATGTGTAATGTTTAGCTTTACAAACTATTTTTGGGTTACTAAAAAATAAGAAGATAGTTTTCTAATGATATTGATAAATATTTAATTATTATATGATTATAAAAGATAGAAAAGAAAATTATTATTTCACTACTAGATAAAACGGCTATTCCAACGGCTCCTAGCCGTTGGCGGCCGTTGGAAGCCGTTAGAATAAATCCCACGACTTTCAATGCTTTCCAACAGACCATTTCCAACGGCATTTCCAACGGCCGCTAACGGCTAGGAGCCGTTGGAATCCGTTAGAAACCGTTACAATAAAATGGTCAATAAGCCGTTGGAAGCCGTTAGAAATACTGGGTTTATTTTGCTGTATAACAGCAGGCCTATTAACCTTCCACCCACACCATTTCCAATCCATTCAATTTCCATTCCATTTACAATCAATTCCACACATATATATCAATATCAATACAAACAACACACATAAATCAATAAAACATCAATATAAACAAACCAAACCGATCAAACATCACAAAATATACCATCAACGTACATACCATCAACAAATGTCAATGTACCATGTACATGCCATCAAAATATTTCTCACCCACTCCGTACCAATATATACAACATCACCATCAACATCAAAACATCTCCAAGTCAATATATACATTGTTCAAACACAAATACTCAAAAACATACCTCCTCAAGGATCCTCGTCGCCTCCCGAAGCACCAAACGACGAAGGAAGGGTACCATGATTCTGCAAATACTGAGCAAGCTTTTGATCCAGCTGCTCCACCTGGATGGCTCGTAGACGATTCTCCTCCCGTAGCTGCTCAACCATAGCTCTAAGCTCCTTGATTTCATCTTTGTCTTGGTCTTTTTGAGCCTGTCGAGCCTGTCGAGCCTGCAAATAGAAATAATAGCAAAAGGGTTGTCTCAGCATATAAAATATTATAACATTATATATCTAAACGCTGATTTTTTGTAAATATGTAAAAGGATTAATTACCGTTAGGTTCCCGAAGCCAAATCGTCTACTCCGTTGCGCCGGATCCATAACAGCGGTAAAAATGTTATCCTGCTCCTCCCGTGTTAGCGCATCACGACCTGACTACTGAAGCGCATTAGCCTGTGCCTCCTGCAACCTCGACTATAATGAAAAAAAAAACAATTTCAGTTGAAAAATAGTAGCATGTAATTATTTTGCATAGCTAGAAATTAATAAACTTATCGGTGTAAGTATTAAAATTTTAAAAATGCATACATATGCCTCGGTCGCCCTATCTTGATCATCCCACTGATATATGATATTGCCAGCCTCATCTACTTGCCTAGACGCGTGGGTGTGAGCAAACACGTCCACTAAGTTAACAGAGCCTCCACGAGCACGTTCCTGCAATTGATAATTTGGATAATTTAACTATACATAACTAATTACAGAACTGATCAATATACAAATGTGATAATAGATAAATTTATCAAATCTTCGCGGTGATGCTGGAAAGATTTGGAGCCTCCACGGTGTGATACAGGATTCCTGCTCCTGTTTGCCGAGTTCCTAGCTAACTCCTCCAGCAAATTTACAATGATTAATTATTTATTAAACGGTAAAAAATTGCTGAGATTTATTGTAGATTTACCTTGAACTCCTCAGAGTTCCACCACTCAACCCACTTCTCCCATACAATCGCGCTCATCCACTTGGGCTTCTTTCCTACTTTTTTAGTCTTCGACATAGTCTTCCTATAGTTCTTCGCGATCCTGGAGTTCCAGTGTCGCTGAACTAAATTGACGTCAGGCTCTTGCAAATCTATGGCGCCCTGTACAATGAGAAAATATTACTAATTATTTATTTGTATTTAATTAATCATCTTGTAAAGCGGTATAAACTTACTGGAAAATCTTACCAAATCGTCTCTCTCACGTCGTCGGGGATCTTGCCCCACTTGGGCCAGCAATCGGTCATCCTGGTCATGTACGAGTGCTTCGAAATGTTCAGAACCACTTTGGATGGCTCCAACTCAAATCCACTGCGTTAAATATAAAATTGAACTTTAGACAATTATAGATATATCATGTACAATTAAAAAATTAAAATGCTATGCTTGCTAATTATGATACTTACGTCTCATCAGCCTTAGGCTGCAAGTAAACAAGTGGCCGAGCTGGTTAATCACCACTACCCTCTCCAATATGACGTAAAGAGCCACATCGCCGAGACCCAGAACCAGAACCAGAACCAGAACCGGACATAATATATATACCTGCCATATATACATACATATACAATTCATAATAATCATGATATGATGAACCATTAAAAAATGTAATACACTTATTGTCATTAAAATTGTATAAATTGGATAAATGCATTATTATTCAGAGATCAATGTAATGTGAATACTTTTAAAAATTACCGGATATTACTCAGTCGTCCTCATGTAATTATTAAGCAAAACGACCGGCCGTACTCCAACCCGAAAGCATTGCATATGCAGGAAAATCGCTAATAGTCCATAACAAAGAAGCGAACATCCGAAAATTTTTCTTTTTTGATATGTCGTATGTTTCAACTCCTTCATACCATAATATTTTCAACTCTTCGATTAACGGTTGTAAGTAAACATCAATGCCCTGTGTCGGATCATCAGGACCAGGGACGACAATCGTGAGAAACATATATGGAGTTTTCATACACATCCACGGAGGTAGATTGTAAGGTGTGATTATTATAGGCCAAGATGAATATTTAGAA
Organism: Allium fistulosum; assembly: GCA_030737815.1. NCBI lineage: Eukaryota > Viridiplantae > Streptophyta > Magnoliopsida > Asparagales > Amaryllidaceae > Allium > Allium fistulosum. The sequence goes on along the minus strand of CM060902.1, from coordinate 365,155,847 downwards.
CCAAACTGACAAAACGGTGAGAAGCCGTCTGTACATAAACCTAGTCTAACATTTCGGCTCTCCGCTGCGAAATCGGGATATTTCTTATCAAAATGTTTCCATGCTTCTCCATCGGATGGGTATGTCAACGTACCTTCTTGAGGTGTTCTCACACTGTGCCATCTCATATGATGCGCTGTTACAGATGATGCATATAATCGTTGAAGTCTAGGGGTGAGGGGAAAATAATGCATACGCTTGTACGGAACTTCTTTTCCCTTCTTTTTCCTCGATTTGTATCTTCCCTGATTACATATTTTACAATTTCTAAGATTGATGTCTTCTTTCCAATACAACATGCAACCCTTTAAACATGTATCTATTTTTTGATATGGCAAACCGAAAGATGACATAAGTTTTTTCACTTCATAATAATTTTCGCACATTAAATTATCGGATGGCATATGACGTTTAGCAGCTTGAACAACAGCCGTAAATCCAGCTTCTGTAAGGTTGTATTTTGATTTCATTGCAATGTATTCTACAGTTACCGATAATTGAGAGCCGCTAAAACATCCATTCCAAAGGGGTTTTTTAGCATGATCCAACAAATCATATATTTTTTTAGCTCCAACATTTGGTTCCTCTTCGATGTTAACATCGTCGTTATCAATTACAACGGTAGAGAACATTGATCGTGCTGCATCTTCGACCATATGTTCTATGAGATTCGTACTACCTTCTTCGTTGATGACCTTTACCGACTGTTCTTGATTATTAGGGGCTACAATTTCTCCATGACGATCCCACAGCAAATAATTGGGTACGAAACCGAATTGGTGCAAATGAACCTTAGCCATATTCGGTTCTAAATAGTTCAACAATTTTCATCTACTACACGGACAACGAATTTCTTCATCGTGTCCAATATTACTTATAGCAAATTCGATGAACACTTGAACCCCTTTTAGAAAATGTTCGCTTATTGCACCACTAATTTCCCTTCTTTGATACATCCAGCTCCGATCATTAAAGTAATTGACCATGTTTCCGTACTAGAAAACCTATGATAGAGTAAAAATGCTATAAATCATTTATTTTATATTTTGCATGAAATTTTCCAACGGCTTCCAACGGCCGCAAACTGCTAATTTCACAAACTTTATTTTAAATAAGCAACTATTGTTTCATTGCCACTTATGTGTCTTTCTTTGATGGTCGGTCATCCTACTTCCCATTACAAACACAATAGTAATTATATTCCATAAATCATATCATTTTAAACGATTCACAAAATTTCGGCAGCATTTCCCCCGTGTTCCTTGTATCGTACACAAATGCGTGTACACAAGGAACGTAAAGGAAATGCCGTCGAAATTTTGTGAACCGTTTAAAGTGATATCATTGACGGAATATAATTACTTTATAGTGTTTGTAACTTGTCCAATACTGGGACAAATTCGAAAAATGATGTATCAGATGAATAGAGTTGTCCGTTTTGTGGAAAAAACGAATATCCCTAAAACGATCATATACAACACTTGTTAGACGGGGCCGAATAATATCTAAGGATTTAAATATTTGTTTATATTAAATTTGAATATATAACTCGTTTAATTAATATTGGTTTACATTTAACCATTTTATTACATAATATATTAAATTCATTTATACACAAAATTTGTACACAAAATTCATTTTTTACAAATTCACGTGTTCCTACAAATACAAAAATCGTATTCGCACAAATCCAATATCCGTTCTAACGGATTCCAAATGCAATAAACTCTATCACACACATACGTTCAATACTAACCAAATCAACATATATAAACTATTAAAATATCCTAAATTACAAAATTTTCAATCGGTAATAACTTGTTTATTATGGGATAATAACTAACATTAGGGGATAGCATGATGTAATATGCATACAATAACAAGTAGGAAACAAGCACAAGTCAAATTAAACCCTAAATCAAAAAAACCAAAAATTTAGGTATAGAAAAAAAAACCTGATTTGGAGACGTAGAAGGATGGAGATGGACCGGAGTACTTTGTAGATGGCGTAGGAGGAGATTTGGATGGTTTTGGGGCGGCGGCAGTTTGGTAGGAGATGGGGGATTTGGGGATTTGATTTGGGGAAGATGAGAATGAGGGAGAAGATGGCTTGCGGACTGATATCTCAGGAAAATTTCCAACGGCTTCCAACGGCCGCAAACGGCTTATTTCCAATGGATTCAAACGACTTCCAACGGCTACGTAAAAAATTAACGGGCCGTTGGAAGCCGTTGGAATAGCCGTTGGCGGCCGTTGGACCAGGGGCGTTGGAATATACTATTTTTCTAGTAGTGTGTATTGTTAAGTGGTAATAAATTTGGTTTTAAAAATCATGTTATGAAGCGTGAGATTTTAGTATATAAATATTCAAGTTTTGAAAAATGTATTTAATTGATTATGATAAAATTTAACTAATTAAAATGTTTTATAATTATTTACAACAGTACTTAATCATAGTAATTAAGAAATAATGTCTTATGTAATATTTAGCTTTGTAAACTATTTTGTGAATTTTAAAATAAGTTTTCTGCTATTATAAATATTTAATAATCGATTAATTTTATATATAATGATAAGAAATTAGTTATTTATTGTTATTTATAAGCTATATTTAAGTTTATACAATTATTTAATTAATTTTAGAATTTGTATTTATTATTTATTTCTTAGCTTTTATTTGGTTATATAAAATTACATGTCATAAATTTATTATTATTAAATATTAATTTGTTTATTTTCCATTTATTTGAATAAGTTACACTTATATTAGTTTCCTAAATATTCTTTTCTGATATATTCAATTGGTTCATATGAATGATTCATTGTTGTTTGGAAGTTAATTGGAGTTTTAATATGATACGGTGATGACATCCTTGATATGATTCTACTGTATTTAATTTTGTGTAGCGAGAAATCTGAATAAACGGAGTTATAATACCGTTTGGGATGGGTCATTCGGTAATAATTTTCCGGTTATTCTTTGGACTCGTTATATAGAATATTGGTGATTGAGTATAATTTATAAGCAGTGAATAAACATTTGAGTATCACATAGTAGTATGGAACGCTGTTGTGATATGTATTCAGTTATTCATTATAAGTAGATGACACTCATGTGACGAGAATATAGTGGATAGTGTGAGATGATACATAGTGATATATGGCTGCGTACCTAAAGTTTGTGAGACTTCGGGTCCATATGTATTAGTTCTATATGCCACTATTATGATGTACTTCTATTATGGTTGTTGGAGAGGACCAAATGCCTAGTATCCACCTTGGCGGCCTAATCGTGGGGTCGCTTTGCATATTTGTGACACTCTACATTTATGGAGCTTCGTATATATATATAGCTTATTGCTTTTAGCTTGGAGCTTTTGCTTTATGCATATGCCTTTATGTCACCTATGCTAGTTGTTTGTTACCTATGCCTTTGTGGTTAGCGGCATTTGTAGTGTCGTGACTTAAGGGCGTCTGCGTTGACGAGCACACCATATTACGATGACGTGAGGTAACAAAAGTCAGTAGAGACTCCGTATCTCTGGAGCTTGCGAGCATTGCTATCAGTCTCCTTTCTGGTACTGACGGAGTAGTAGATTGGCATATACGATTAATACACCACACTATATATATATATGTCTTTACTTATGACTTCATGTCTGTTGTACAATCATTTCCCATCATGATACTTTTTGATAATATAGATGTGAGGAGATGAGATTATACCTGAGGTATACAATCAATGTATAGTGGATCCTCAAAATATCGATAGGCAGCCTATCTATTCTATTTTATATTGATGATCATGTTTTATTTATTGAGATTGAGAGTTATACTTGGGCAAAGCTTCAAGCTAGCCTAATTATACTTAGTGCTATCTCCTTTAGTGATATTTTTGAATTTGATGATTTTTTGGATATGTATAATTCACCCATTTATGTCGATTCAGTGATTCTTAATTTGACGTGTTTCCATATGGGTGATGACATCTATTGATATCAGTGTTGAATGTTTCTTATGAATTTGGGATATTTGGCTGATGTGATGCCCGATGATTATTTATAGTATTATATACATTTTTGGCATACATTACCATATTTATATACATCATTTGATATGTTGTCTTACGATTTGATTATCGATGTTAGTGTTATTATATTATTACTCCATGTTTATATCGTGTTACCATTCTTATGACCGTTGATTAGACATAGTCTGACCTGTGTGTTATTTTGTAATACTCGGGTCAGTCCGAGACATTTCAAGTATATGGATGACTTGACTAACTTTTTTTATTGGGCTTAGAGGAGACTTATATTAGGATGTTATATGAGATTAGCATGAGTTTGATTCACTGTATATTTTGACACTGAATTGTACACTAAATCTTATCACTTTATGTTAGGATATCTATTGTTTGAGTTAAGTTGTATCCTTACTGCATTAATGTATTATATATATATATTACATGTTTATTGCTGCGTTTGACTCTGTGTTTTCTATTACATACTGTATATTATGTATTGTTCTGTCATGGAGGCACACATGTTTATTGCTTTGTAATTATACAGCGTACGTGTAGATGTGTTTATTTATTTGATGTTTTAATGTGTATCAGTGTTAGTCCAAGGGAATATTCATATGTATAAGCCATGTAGCCTTATTCATCATATTATCTGACATTATTAATTAGTAATACTCTTGGATAATATGGATATAGAAGTGGGATGTTATACTTACACTTGGCTTCAAAGGCTGCCAACAAATCGCTCATAACTTCGAAAACCCAAAATGAAGAGGGAACTTCGACCGAAGTCCCCGCAGATCCCCTCCTGACAACATTCCAATCCTTCACAAAACAAATTAACCAACATGTGAAAGGGCTAGAGAAAATTATGGCCCAACATACTGCCCAAAGACCAGCCTCTCCATCTCGGTCCACAGCTCACCGCCTTTGTTCACCTACTGAACCGGCTATTCACCAGAGGAACAATAACATCACTCCCAAAGATGGGAACAACAACGTTGGCTTAAGAACCGATATCAAGATGAATGGCAAGTTTCAGGAAAATCCATAAATCAAGACAAAACCAGCCAACATTAACCCTTTGCTGCTTAAGAAACAAACTTGATCTACTTTGGAAGAGGATGAGGCCACCTCACTATTTAAGGATGAATCATCATAGTCAGAACCTAGAGAAGATGAAATTTGCCAATTAAAAGACCGTTTAAAGCAGTTGGCTAAACTATGCTAATAGAGAACTGGGGAGAAGATGAAGGAGGAAGGATCTTCTCCATTCAGTGAAACAATCATCGAAGCAGACTTCCCCGACAACTTTAAGGCCTCGGTAATTGGAAAATTTGATGGGACTACAAATCTAGACAACCACCTCTATATGTTTGAATATCACATGGACGTTTTGAAAGTGGGAAGGATGGCTAGATGCAAACTTTTCTTAGTTTACTTAGTCGGAGTAGCGACTAGATGGTTTAGGAGATTTGGATCTGGGGAGGTTCGTTCCTAGCGAAAGCTATCTATTGATTTTCTGAGATAGTTCGATTCAGGAAGAGAAGCTTCCCATGATGTAAACATAATATCCTGCGTTAAGCAACGCGAAAATGAGAGTTTGCGCAATTTTATTAAGCGCCTCAAGTCCGAGGCTCTCCGGATTGGAGTAAGTGACGAAGGACCATTACTGATGACGACCCATGCTGGGATCAGAAGGAGAGCTCAATATGGAAGAAGAATAGCCAATAGTCATACCATAACATGAAGGCTTTCTATGAAAGAGCCGGTGGCTACATCAGAATGGAAGAAGCTAGTTCCACCATACAGATTCAGAAGTCTTCTACCCCCAACTATGATAAAATAAGGAGGTAGAAGGATATCACCCACCAACAAAGAGACAGAAGGAAGTCAGCTTCGTAGCAGAAACCCCACTCACTCACACTCCTAATCAAATATATGAGATGACCAAGGCAGAACTTGCTTATAACGTGGCCAACAAAGGGAAGAAATCAGAGCAGAAACGGGGTGAAGCATACTACCGCTTCCACTGAGCTAATGGCCATCATACCGAAAATTGTCGACATCTGAAGAATGAAATAGAAAAGCTGATCGAGAAAGGATACCTAGGCAACTTTCGAAAGAATAATGGCAAAGGCAAAATGGGAGATCTGACCCTAACCTAAATGAGAATCAAGTTGGGAACCCCTCTAACCTGATAGCGTCAATCCATGGTAGGCACACCCCGCGATTATGAGTAAGAAGGTACAAGAGTGGTATGTGCAGGAGGCGAAGGTCCAGTAGAAGTCAATCGTCCATGTCAAACAAAAGCCTATTCCAGAGATAATGTTCATAGCAGTTGATGCGACGGGAGTTGCCATCCCTCACGAAGACCCACTCATCATTACAGTGCATATATCCAACCGCACTATGAAGAAAGTTTTCTTTGATTATGGGAGCACGGTCAATGTCATCTTCAAGTCTGCATACGATCAGATGAGACTTCCATAAAAAATCCTAAATCCATGTCCTGAAATGATTTTCGGCTTCAACAATATTGCCATCGTCCCAATAGGATCTGCATGCTTGCTTGTTAGCATCGGAATGCCCTACTGCACAAGTCATTCTATGCTCGGTTCTTAGTCATTGACCAACCCTGACATGGGAGCTATCTTATCCCAAAATGATCTGCTTATGAAGTTCAACACTCATGTAGGAATAGGGTCGATAAGAGGCGAACAGGTTTTAGCTAGAAAGTTATACAATGTAAACCATGCTTTTGACAATAATATTGTTAGAAATTATTCTAATGTCTAATCTAATATTTGTAATGACAATAACAACAAAGAAGATGAACCGGTTTATAAAACTGCGTCGGTACTAAGTATCCAAACTAACGTAGAAGCGAGTAATCCTGCTCCCCGAAATTAGTGAAGAAAGAAAATAGAACATATATGCACATGATCGGCATTGATGAGTATAATTCAGTTTATGCAAAGTACTTCTTCAAAGAAGCCCAGAAACAGGCATCCTCGGTAAACTCACCACCGGAACAGGAAATAGAAAGTGAAATAGACCCGAGATTAGGAGCATTAAAGAAAGAGCTAGAGCCAGTAGATGATCTCGAAGACATACAAATAGATCTAGAAGACCCTATGAAAATTCTCAAAATTGGAAAGAACCTCAATGCAGATGATCGTACTATATTGATAGACCTTTTGGAAATGTATTCGCCTGGACATACTCAGACATGGTAGGAATAGATCCAACAATAATCTGTCATGAACTCAACTTTGACCCCGATGCCTATTCGGTCAGACAAAAGCGCAATACTCTAGCCCATAAAAGGTACAATGCTCTACATGAGGAAGTTAAGAAGTTAAAGGAAAATGGATTCATTAGGGAAGTATACTACCCTAAGTGGATTGTCAACCCAGTGCTTGTAAGGAAGCCGATGGGAAATGGAAAACTTCCATAGACTTCACCAACCTCAACAAGGCTTACCTGAAGGAAAGTTTTCCCCTGCATAGAATTGATCAGTTAGTAGACACGACCAGCGGGCACGAACTGCTCTTATTCATGGTCGCATATTCAAGGTACAATCAAATAGCCATGTTTGATCCAGATCAGGAGCATACTAGTTTCATAACAGATAAAGGATTATACTGCTACAGAGTTATGCCATTCGATCTCAAGAATGCGGGGGAAACCTATCAGAGGTTGGTTGATACGATGTTTGCAGAATAGACTAGAAAGAATGTTGAAGTATATGTAGAAGACATGCTGGTTAAGTCCAAGGTAGCATCAAGCCAAGTCCGAGACTTAGAGCAAACATTTGGAGTCCTAAGGCAATATAGTATGAAACCGAACCGATTGAAATGCACTTTCGCCATCCAGCCAGGAAAGTTCCTAGGGTACATAGTAAGTGCATGTGGCATTGAAGAAAATCCCATGAAGATTAAGGCAATATGAGGAATGGGAATCCTAAAGAAGCCAAAGGATTCGATAAGCCTAAATGGAAGAGTAGCAGCACTAAGAAAATTTATATCCAAAGCAACGGACAAGTGCATCCCGTTCTTCGACCAAGTAAAGAAAGGGAGAAACTTCGAATGGACCGGGAAATGTGAAGTTGCATTTCAAAACCTAAAAGATCATCTGTTCAATACTCCTATATTATCAAAACCAGTGACAGGTAAGGACTTGTACAGTAATTTAACAGTAACTAATAAAGCTGTTAGTGCTTTAGTGATACGAGAAGACAAAGGGACCCAAAGACCCATCTACTTCAGAAGCAAGTAGCTATCAGGAGAAGAATTAAAGTACTCAGTCATTGAAAACTGGCCTACAACCTACTCCTTACAGCAAGGAAGCTGCGGCCCTATTTCTAGGTGCATCTCATCAAAGTCCTCACAGAAAAACCCCTTAGGTAGATACTACAGAAGCCATAAACGTCGGGCCGCCTATTGAAATGGGCGATGGAACTTAGTCAGTACGACATAACCTACTATCCCAAAAAGGCAATCCAAGGCCAGGCACTCGTAGATTTCATTGCAGAGTGCACCTTAGCAGCTAAACCCCAATCAAAAGAAGAAGCAAACACCTCGCAGTTATGGCAGTTGTTCGTAGATGGAGCATCGAATGAATATGGGGTAGGAATTGGGTATATAATGATCACTCCAAATGGGCGGAAGCTGTATGGAGCATTGCAGCTTAGTTTCGAAGCAACCAACAATGTGGCGGAATATGAGGCTCTCCTTACATGCCTAAGAATGGTCTAAGTAATGAAGTATCCCACATTAAAATTCACAGTGATTCCCAACTAGTTATGAACCAAGTGCAAGGCAATTACCAAGCGAAGGAACCAACCTTAGCTAAATATGCAGAACTGTCTAAGAAGTCACTAGAGAAGTTCGAACAATTTAGGATATAACAAATTCCGCATGAAAACAACTCGTCCGCCAAATCCTTTGCAAAACTTGCTAGTATCAAAGTGGCTAGTGAAATGAAGGCAGTACCAATTAGGCATCAAGCATAGCCAAGTACAACAGAATCAAATCAGATACTGGTCCTGACTCAAGCCCAAAGGGTCCCTATTCAACACGAGATTAGGAGACATCGAAGAATCAAAAGCAACCCTCAGTTGAACCCCCACCTCAGCAGACCAAGGAGAATAACTGGATGACCCCCATCAACCAATTTCTACTAAATGGATCTTACCCTCAAACCGGAACGAAGCCCAAGAATTAGATATCAGGCTCCATACCACTCCTTTGATGGCATATTGTACAAGAGGGGATATTCAACCCCTTATCTTAGGTGCATTTCCAAAGAAGATGGGTACAGATCATGAAGTAAGTACATGAGGGCCAATGTAGAGATCACTCAAGGGGAAACAAATAAGGCATGGTTACTATTGGCCTACGACACTTTAAGAAGCAAAAGAATTTGTTAGGAAGTGTAATCGATGTCAACAATTTGTAGGTATCCCCAAACAGCCATCCTCTGAGCTTATCCCACTTGCAAGCCCATGGCTGTTTGATATATGGGGCATAGATCTGATAGGACCACTTCCAATGTCAAAGGGATAAACTAAATATCCCATAGTGGCAATAAACTACTTCACCAAGTGGGTAGAGTTAGAACTTCTAGCCATGATCACTGCGAAGGATATAGTCAATTTCGTGGAGAGGAACATAATCACTAGATACGGGATTCCCTACAAGGTCATTTCGGACAATGGCACCCAGTTTGAAAGTAAAGAGTTTACTGAGCTTTGTTAGAAGAATGACATAATATAAAGTTTTCCTTTAATCGCTCACCCATAAGCAAATGGCAGGTAGAAGCTGCAAACAAAACCATCAAGAAGCTACTTAAGAAAAGGCTGCAGAAAGCTAAAGGAAAGTGGGCAGAAGAACCATCTTTAGTACTATGGGCTTACCGAACTTCAACCAGATCTCCAACTGATGATACCCCTTTTTCGCTAACCTACGGATAGATCCCATGTTTCCTATCGAAGTAAAGATCCCATCAAATAGAAGAATATCATATAGAACAGAAAAGAAAAACAAATTGAAGGAAGTTGCCCTAGACCTCATTCAGGAAAGAAGGGATGAAGTAGCGCTGTATCGGCCGCGTATCGGCAAAGAATGGCAAATAATTATAATGCCAGGCCCAAAGAGAGAAACTTCTATAAAGGAGACTTGGTACTGTGGAGGGTAATGGCCAACACAATGGATCCAACAGATGAAGCGTTAGGTTCGAATTGGGAAGGCCCATTAGTTATAACAGAAGTATTAGCGAATGGGGCATATCAACTATCAAGACTTGATGGCAACCTATTTCCAAAGAGTTGGAACTCAGAGAACCTCAGACCTTACTTTGTATAACCAACATTGCTTATGTAATGTACATTGTAGTTGCATTGTAAATAATAATAAAATGAACTGGATGTAGTAATATTAGATGGCTCGAACCAGTATAAAAAATCTTTGTGTGTTAGTATTCTTTGACATTGCTAAATAATCATCCTGGACGTAGGGATACTAGACTGCCCGAACCAGTTATCAAAATAGGGTAGCTAACAATGCAGCTCAGCTGCTTCAGCGAACTAATTGGACGTAAGGATATTAGACGGCTTGAACCTGTATAAAAACCTCTCTAGGTTGATGATGTTAACACAACCCACTGGACGTACAGATACTAGACAGCTGGAACCAGTACAAAAACTATGCGCATGATTTAAAAGGCTACAAATACGCAACCTGACTTCACAGTCAAAACTTAGTCCTCCCTCAAGTCATGTGGAAGACCGTTCCAAGCGCACGAATAAATAACAGTTCATAGCTCACTACCGTCGTTCGACAACGCAGCATACGAACGACAACGACAATATTAGAAATGAGAACGGTGACACTAAACTAAAAACGAATGACATTTCACAAATGATCGCCATCGTTCAACAATTGTATTGACAACACAACGTATGGACAACAACGGCAATCTCAGAATTGAGAACGGTAATGCTAAACTAAAAATAAACAATTTCTTGCAAATCACCACTGTCGTTCGATAGTTGTACTGACCATACAGCATATGAATGACAATTGCTTATCGCCAAAAAGAAGGGCAGACCACGCCAAGCACACTATAAAGCTTACATAAAAGACAACATCTAGAAAGCAACTCATAGGATGCGAAGACCAAAAATGAGCAGAGACAAGTCTACATTGACCTACGATCGCTATAGACTTGGAAGGAAATATGTTACATATGTATTTCTCAACCTAAATTAAAGGGAAACTAAATAAGGCATAGATCTGACTGAGCTGCCCTCACAATAAAAGTTAAGATGAAAAGAGGAGAGGTTGAAGCAATCCAACTGGTACTGCACAAAAAGCAGGTCTATGGTCTCAATACTTGATCTAACCAAAAATAACTACAGCCAAAAAAGAAGGAAGTCGCAACAGAACAAAATATTATGCTCATAATATGAGCCACGGAGATACCAGATCCGCGCCCATCTCCTGGTTTTGATATTACATTAAGATACTAAAACCAAGATCCGATATAGTCACAAGAAACATTAGGGCTGCACAAAGTATGGGTTGGGTCGGGTTAGACCAAATATTTCATCCGACCCGCATAGGTATGGGTTTAAAGTAGCTCAACCCGTATCCGACCCTATATGAGGTTGGATATGGGTTGGGTCGAAGTATGGGTTGGGTCGGGTTTAGCGGGGTTGGGTTGGGTTGCATGAATCTAATAAAAAATGAGAATATAAGGGAATATTTTCAAAAAATAACATTAAAATGTTCAACATAATATATTAGATTTTAGCTAGCATAACGCACTTAAACTAACTAATTCATTATAACATATATTTTATTAAAATTTCATTGTAAAACACATCATATGAAATTAGTTCACTACATAGTAGAACAAGTGTTTCATTTTAAAATACATTAAAATGCCCTTTGGAATATCTTTGCCAAATTCTATCTTGTTTGGGTTGACATAAAATATGCTTTTTCGTATATTTACTGTAGAATACATAAACATTATTATAGGATTAGACTATTCTAATTTTAAGTGTATTGATATTAAATTAGGTTTTTAATATAGGGTTGGGTTGGATTAAAGTAGGGTTGGGTTGAACAAAATAACACACCCGACCCATATATAGTATGGGTTACAAATTGTAACCCATATCCGACCCGAACTAGGATGGGTTGGGTTGGGTTTATGTGGGTTGGGTCGGGTTGGTGGGTTGGGTCGAGTTGGATATGGGTTGTGTGCAGCCCTAAGAAACATATGATGAAGTACTATGCCTACAAGTCACAATAAATGAATGAATGAACTACGCTGCCAACATCCCCAAAACTCATATTTTGTTAACACTCGCAAGACAGGTCTACACTGCGCATACCGAGGACTCTACCTAAGTGGTACCGCACGGAGTCAGAAGCATCCGAAAGGGCTGCACATAAGACCACTCAAACAACGCTCCACCATAGGTCCGCACTTATAGGAGGATAGCAAAGATATAGATCACCCTTGTTAATAACCAATGCAATAAGGGAAACTCAGATTACAGTTAGCTCATATCACAGCCAACTCAGATTGCGGTCAGCCCAGAACACAGATCACTTTCGTACATATAACGAACTAACTCCTAAGTAAATCACGCACCCTGAAGCCCAAAGCAGCTCAGAACAATTGCACCTGAGTATCAGTCAAACACCACAACATCATGCAAGTACCGCACACCAACTAGTACAGCCTCATTCTAAATGTGCCGGCAACACCCTAAACCAACGAGTAACTCTTACTGTTCTCCCAAGGACTCATATGCAATGTCAATTCAAATTTGAAGTCTCCCGCCATGATTTTAGATATTCCTAACATGATTTTAGGAGTTTCTGCTTTCACCTCAAAATTCCCGTAATAATTCGGGTATATCAAACAGACAACGCAGATAGACGACACCTGGCAGGATCTAAGGACTGAAACACAACAACAAGAGATAGATTGTGGTGATCCACGTATGCCGCCATACAATAAATAGAAAAAGAACTATAACAAGAAATGGAGTGCGCCTCTTAATGAGGGTGATTTAAGTGCAACGAAATCAATGGTTTGAGATATAACAAATCAAAGAAAATAATAGAAACCAGAAAAAAAGGCCTCGATTCCATCTATTGTGAAAGACGATGCCCTAGTTCGATGCAATTCAGAATTCCATAATAAATTACATAATACGAGAATTCAGATTTCATGGAAAAAAGAGTTTTCCTAAGTAACTTACTTCAATATGACTATTAAAATAGTAGTCTCTTAATGATATACCCAAAAATTGTTTTGAATTTAGAATTCAATGATTTGTATTTAAACTCACGAAAAGCTATGGGTATAGCAAGAAATGGACCTTTTACCTATTATTCTTTTTGATACTTTTAAGATTTTATTGTACTCTCTGCCATGGAAATCTGTACCAAAAAATATGAAGGAAGAAAGATTTCCTCCACGGACTTAGGATTCCTTAACATCTGAACCACGTAATTCCCTATGTCCTTTACTATTTCTACATTTTATTATTTACCTACCTAGTTTACAGTACTAGGTCTTACCTTTTTGTACTGGAATTAAATACTAGTTGGATTTGACATTTAACAAACAGTTAATGTATAACTATCTGATTGTGTAAGCATCCAATGGCATAATTACTAGTTAATGACAAAATCAATACTACTTTAACTTTGCTAATTCAAAATCATTGAGGTAATTAGTATGATAATTACTTTCTTTTCAGTGGGAGTGTTGTAGGACGAAAAATCTTACTAACAAAAAAATGAATGCTCTTAGAAGTAAAGATCACAAGACCAAACCTTTAGCTCGTGATTTGCATTTTTAATTGCCTCAATAAGTCCCATTATAAAAGAAAGAACCATAAGAATACATCCACTGAGAAAATGACATCTACGAAGTAGATCATTAACTCAATAAATTAGTCATCAAATAGAATATTGTTCCAACTCAAGAAGCTTGACAGTCAAATACCTTTGCAACGGTGTGATAAAAAAAAGTAAGGTAGTACATTGATGAAGCAATTGCTAATCCATAATTAAGAAATATGATAGCTGTTGTAACCAAGCAACCATTTCTAATAAACTAAGCCTACAAAGTTACATGATTTCAATGTTCTCAATGTTATATAATCTATGATAAAACAATTTTAACATTTTCCCAAAAAACTGAACCTACTAAAGATGTAAAACAAAATCTGTGCAAGTACTATAGGAAATAAAAAGCTAATGAAATCCCATAGATATGTTGACATCCAATATGATAATGTGGAGACCATCATAAGAGACATAAGCGACATATAACAAGTACAATAAATTAACTATTTAACAGCTTTTAAATATGATATAACATACCCTATCGATTAATTGTTGATGCTTTGGCTTTGACTTCCGCTCATACAATAATCCAAAAAGAAGAATCATAAGGTCCCATTAGAAATTATAGAAGAATAAAAACCTCAAAGATGAGTAAAATTGATACATCATTGTTCATTAAGAGGGTGGCAGTAGTATAAAATATGCAAAACATTTGCTAACTAAATTAGAAATTAAGATTTTTTTAATGAAAGATTGATCCTCTAATGAGGAGAGTAATCGTTAGAAATTAAGATTATAAGGCTTTGAAGATGATTGGTTCATCTATTTCATAATATATCACTAAACATAAGACATGTTGACTTTAACATTCACAATACAACATATTGGAATTTTTACTATCCTTTAGGTGTAGATGGCCCTGCATCACAACCCTTATAGAAATGAACCAACAACACTACTTTGATGGAGAATCTATTAATATATACATATGCCAAAGCATAATAACATCAGATTATATGCTAGGTTTTATTGTTTCATCATTCTAAATCTTATATTCTCATAAGGTTAAAAAAGAAAACAAATTATCAAACGTGGATTCGATGCATCAAGGATTACCTTAAGAATATAAACTGTAAATGATGCTGGGACAAAGGAGATACCAATGTTTACAACAATTGTAGCAAAGAACGCATCAAGATCCTGCAACAACATTTACACAATTAGACTGATGGAAATATTAGGAATGATACACTATAATGAGAAGGCAAAAACATGCATAATAATATTAACCGCATAAATATACTGGATAATTGTGTCAATGATTCGAGAACGATGAAGATGATAACTGTTGTACTTCTGACTTCAAGGATCTACTGCATAGACTCTTTTAGACAATAGTTCAACCCAACAGGTACAAATGGGTTATCGAACTATCGACTTCAAGATTCAATGAAGCCTTGAAACAGCGTAATCGGATTCAAAACTTGTATGATTTTGATCTGACCAAGAACACTCAAATTTTGATCTCTGATGATGCAATTTAGTAGAGAATATAATGAAGAAGGAGAAGAGAATCGATCTGTAACATTTTTGCGTTTGTAACACTTTACAGGCGTCGCAAACTGTGGTAGAAATGACAATGTTATGCAACACTTTCTGGGCGTCGTAGATCTGGAGGAAGAAGGTACAAAGAAAAGAGATTTGTTATTATTGACGGTTCCTGGGCGTCACTATTTATAGTGAGGAAGTGTCCATTTGTCAAGCGTCGCCTCTTTTCCAACAATCCAAAACCGTTACAAAAGGTCGTGCCTTTTCGTAACAGTTTGAAACCGTTACTAAACGGTTGCGTCCCTTCATTCAAATGACCCGCCAAATCTGTCCGTTCAAATTCAAATTCTGGATCCAGCCCGTTAACAAAAATTAATTCGTCATTTTAGACCCGAACCGCCCCGGTCCGATCGGTTGGACGGACGGCGGCGCGCGCGTGTGGTAGTGATGCATAACTTCCCTCCTCACATCAAAGCAAAGCTTTGGGTGCCCAAATGGCCCAACCTTCCTTAGAGAAATCCATGTATAAATCAATATGTTCTCTTAACTTCCCAAATGTGGGACTATTCATCCCCTCTTCTTCCTTCCTCTTCCCTCTTGTTCTCTCTTCAAAAACAAAACCCATAACCCAAAACTAATTTTGAAAATTTTCCAACAATTTCCCCCCATTTTCAAAATAAGTAAAAGAAATAAAGTGGATGGCCTCATCACTAGATTGACTACCTACATACCCAAGTGGGATCAAGCCAATGTAGTTCTAAGATCAAGTTTTGCATCATCGTGGAAACTAATAATAAATGATAGGTATCTTTTGGATTTGAACCTTCACTTAGTGTAAACCATTCAAAGTTCTATCGAGGTCTATGATGAATGTATCTTGAACCAAGTATCCCTAGTGATAGTACCGGAACAGTCACACATACTGATTTCCGTATATAGAGTGTTCTGTATGCTCAGCACATTAATGGCCATGTGCTTAAATCCTGAGTTCATGAGTCTACTTTAGAAAGCGGTTTTACTTTCTTAGGAAATGACCTGATTTCCGTACTCATATAGGTAAGTCCCTTTATAAGGTGTTTCTGCGATACACCTTGTGATTTTAACTGGACTTATTAAGGATTTTAATCCATCCTCTTTCATGCAGAATCCAACACTAATTATGGGCAATTGATTTAGTGTTCAATAATCATTCTCTTAACTTGTTGGTACCCACTGAACTTTGTCTATCCTTTTCAAAACATATGTTAGGTTTCTGTTAAGGATGATCAACCTTCATTCACAGACCTTAGTCCCATTTCCTTTGATTTTATAGAAACCATTGCCTTTGGAAGACTCTTTGTGAGTGGGTCAGCCAAGTTTTTCTTTGTTTCTATGTAATCAACAGTTATTACTCCACTTTTGAGTAACTGTCTTATCATTTGATGTCTTAGACTCACATGTCTAGACTTCCCATTATATGTCTTATTAGAGACATTGTATATTGTAGCCTGATTATCATAGTTAATCAAGATTGATGGAGATGGCTTCTTCCATAATGGTATTTCGATTAATAAATTCCTAAGCCATTCCGCTTCCTTACAAGCATCTGCTAATGCAATCAACTCTAACAACATTGTGAGTCAGATATACAGGTCTGTTTCTTGGAAACCCAAGACACAGCAGCACCTCCTAATGTAATGATCCATCTAGTCGTAGACTTGGATTTTGATTCTACATTGTTCCAGGTTGCATCACTATATCCTTCTATTACAGCAGGATATCCTTTATAAGATAAACCATAGGTAACGGTTCCTTTCAAATAAGCTAAAACTCTGGAAATAGCTTTCCAATGTTCGAAACCTGGATTACTCGTAAATCGACATAACATGCTTATAGCTTGTGCTATGTCTGGTCTAGTGCAATGCATAGCATACATAAGACTCCCAATAATACTGGAATACTCAAGTTGAGAAATGGTACGTCCAATATTCTTTTCTAATTTAATACTAGGATCTAAAGGAGTAGGTGCTAGTTTGTCATTATAATGACCATAATTTCGGAGGAACTTCTCAATGTAATGAGATTGTGTTAGCAACAACTCCCCCTCTTTCCTAATAATTTTAATTCCTAGAATTACGTCAGCTTCTCCTAGATCTTTCATATCAAATTTAGAAGATAGAAACTTCTTAATTTCATTCACACAAGATATATTGGAACCAAATATTAGCATGTCATCAACGTATACACATATTATAACATAATCGTTGTTGTCCGATTTCTATAAATACATTTATCAGCATCATTAACAATAAATCCATATGATAATGCTATTTTATCAAACTTCGCATGCCATGGGAGCTTGCTTCAGGCCATAAAGAGACTTTACTAATTTGCAAACTTTCTTTTCTTGGCCTAGGGTTTTGAAACCTTTAGGTTGTTCCATATATATATCTCTTCTTCTAAATCTCCATTTAGAAATGCAGTCTTTACATCCATTTGATGTATGACCAATTTATGAATTGATGCAAGTGCTATTAAACAACATATAGAAGATATGCGAGCAAATGGAGCATATGTATCAAAATAATCTACTCCATGTCTTTTCTTATATCCCGTAGCAACTAATCTGGCTTTAAACTTATCAATGGATCTATTTGTATTCAACTTTTTCTTAAATATCCATTTACATCCTATAGGTTTAGCACCAGGAGGTAAATCAGTTAAAACCCAAGTTTGGTTTAACAATATGGAATTCATTTCATCATTAATAGCTTCTTTCCAGAATATTGAATCTCTGGAACTTATAGCCTCAGAATAAGTTTTGGGGTTATCATCGACGTTCATGACATATCTAGTCACATTAAGGACTTTGTCCTTACTGCCTTCTATAAGATATGTAATGAAGTCAGGACTATAGTCCTTCTCTATTCTTGCTCTTTTTTTCCCCTTTGTTCAGTACTATTATCTGGTGCTGATACTTTCTTGCTGTTTTGAGCAGAAGCATAGTCATTGTCATTGATATCATCAATCGTATTAGGTACTGTACTTGATGATCTCAATGGAATCTCAACAGTTTGATTTTCAAAGAATTCTACATCTACGGATTCTATAACCACTAAGGTGTCAAGAATTAGGAATCTATAAGTTATACGATTAAGTGAATATCCTATGAAAATACATTTAAATGCCCTGTTTCCTAACTTTGGTCGTTTAGGGTATAGTTTTCTAACATATGCTAAATAACCCCAAACTTTAAGTCTTGTAAGATTAGGTTTCCTATTAAACCATAATTCATAAAGGGAAACATTATTCTTTTTAAGTGGTACTCTATTTAAGATATAACATGCAGATAACATAGCATCACCCCATAGGTTATAAGGTAAGTTTGAACTTATGAGCATGGCATTAACCTTTCTACTAAAGTTCTATTTTTCCTTTCAGCAACACCATTTTGTCATGGTGTATATGGGGCAGTGCATTGGTGAACTAAACCGTGTTGTTTACAAAATAAGGTGAATTCTTTTGAGAAATATTCACCACCTCGATCTGAATGTAATACTTTTATTTTAACTCCTAATTGTGTTTCGACCTATGCTTTGTAAATTTTAAATTTATCAAACGCCTCATCTTTAGTTTTCATTAGATACATATATGCATATCTAGTATAATCATCAATAAATGTTATATAGTATTGGTTACCACCATAAGTGATATGATTTTTTAAGTCACCCACATCACTATATACTAAATCAAGCAAGCCAGTTTTCCTTTCTATAGATTTAAAGGATTTTTGGTGTATTTTTGCTTGAACACATATTTCACATTTAGAGATAGTATCGAAATCACAATCAGAAATTAATCCTAGTTTATGCATATTTTTTAGGGAATTATAATTAACATGTCCTAGTCTACCATGCCATAAACTAACAGAATCAACAATATCTCTACTATTAATAATGAAAGTTCATTGAATAGATTTAAACCGTGTCTTTTCAAACTACCAAAAATACCCTTCGTTATGTTTGTCTCTTCGTCCTCATAGTTTGATTAAGAGGAGCAAAGATTTTTTATGCTAGAAGAACGATCAATGTCTAAATTGAAAGTTTTTCGAATTTTCTTCGGATGACCCATGAAATTCGTATATTTTGATGTTGTAGTTCGTGTTAAATGCTAAATTTACAGGGAGGACCAAGATGTGCAATCTTAGTTAAGTGAATGCATGAATTTTTTTAATCCCACTTTTACAATGGTCAACAAATCCGAATTTTATTTTTTTGTTACATTGACTTATTTCTAAAGTACTATACGGTTATAATTATTGATGTTTTTAGTTATTTCTGATGTAGGTAAAACATTTTTAGGAATGTATGATTATATTAACTCTATCAAACTATTAAACATTATGTGCTTTATATATAATGAAACCAATATATTCTTAAAAGACTTAAATACAAGGTTTATCTGCGTGGAATATGCTTTTTAGATGCAATTAAACATGGTGATTGCATTGAACTTCTTGCATTAGTAGATCTACATAATGCATAGGAATATGAAAACCATCTCAATATTTCTAATAGCAGAATGTCCCTGCACATTTGCGTACACATAATAAGTATGAATGATCTTACGCATAGGAACATGAAAACCATCTCAATGTTTTCCAGAAAATATTCATGAATGCATTTATAGGTAACTCAACTACTTTGATTTCATCTGCTATTGTTATTGATTAAATTATTTTTCCTCGAATAATTGAAAAGTAGAAAAAGTCAGTAAACAAGAACCTATTAACATATCGCTCATTTTTGTTAGACCACTACAAAATAGTATTCATCTTTGCTGACATGATTAGATACAGATCACCACAAATCAATTATGAAATTAGTCTCCTCCCATATTAATATCATACGGTAATAATGCTTATTATATATTACCGAAGCTTGATGCCATGATGTTGATTATTTTGCAAAACGTTATTAAATATTCAATAACTATTAAAATATTCATATGCCAAAGGACCTGTTCTATTCAGTATACCTTCCATGAACAATAAGTATTTTATTATTGTTCAAATATTCTGTATCTAGACATATCCATGTCAAAGAAAGCATGAAAAATACCTTCCAAAACATTATGTAATGTAATTATCACCAACTGCTTATATGTGGATAACTGAAGCACAGATAAACAATAACCAAAAAAAAAGAAATTAAAATTTCCATATGGATTTCTAGGTTCAAATGACTATAAAATTAAACACTATACTACTAATTAACTTATGGGACAAACTCGAGTCCATAGCACGGGTTCTCCCTCATATACAATATCATTCGTCAGGAATTAGAGTTGAATACATACACAAATACATATGTAGTTAAGATAGCATCAACTATTTATTTAACCATGATTTATACCGTTAACAAGACATTGAATTAAACAGAAAAGTAATTTAAATAAGCTTAAGCAAACATAGTAGTATATGTTTGAAAATAATACCAAGTACAAAAGTTGATGAGTTTAATATATTGTCTCAATTATGTGTATATTATTTTGACCACTTGGGATTTCGAAAGCATGCTAAAAATACTATTTATCTACTTTGGATCAATCATCATGAGAAAAGCAACACATAGTGATATTAGGATTGAAGTGTGATAGTCACGTTGAGTACATGATATATATTGATAGGTTTAGATTTTCTATTATTAAAGAATGTATATCAGATAAGTTCGATAATTCCCTTAATAGGTTATATGGTGTAGGTTATATCTAAAATAAAGGAGAATTTTTTAAACTTCCTTTCAGCAGAGGGCAACGTAGATACACAAAATTATGATCAAGAATATACATCTATGTATCCAAATAAATTTGTAAAGAGACCGCAGAAGATTGTACATATTGAACCAGTTACTCATGCAAGTTGCACACTATCGGAATTCATTTGAATCACCTTCTTCCTATTGAACCTAAGTGTCTTTTTTTTAAATACTAATGGTTCCAAAAGAAAATTCCATTGTGCCAAGTGGTTATTGTTAGGATAGCAATTAAATGACTTATTTAATAAGTTTTTGTTAATTAGATTCTACCTTCACAAAATAAGAAACATTTACTTTTCGTCCAAAGATGGCAGCTGTATGGTTACCTTTGTACACATAATATTAGCTAACAAAAAAGATAAGACATTATGAATGAAAAAGAACAATCATTATTAGATCATTATTCAGGTAATCCAATTAATTTTTGCTCTTCTGCTTCATAAAAGTTGATTTTTGAATAGTATAACTTTTAAGAAACAGCTCTAAATGAATTTCTTTATAGTATTGCATAGTTAATTGTAAAATTGATTACACATAAGTACAATATGTAAACTATTACACACATAATTATTTATGTGGTCGAAGAAAAAATTGAAAGTTTGAAACTCAATCTTTTACTTGGAATACCGACGTAATTCCATTTGTTTATATTATTTTTAGGATCATTATGATATATAATGAAAATATGAATTTGAGTCATTGTTCTTCTACATAGTATATGGTAATGCTACACAACCATATTGTTGAATTTATGCATGCACATTTAATTAGATGAATGTCCACCTGGACGTGCGCACATACTCGTAAATAGAATATTTCTTTATTAGATTCAACTTAACCATGCCGTTACAAGAGTATCCCTGTCCAATGAATTTTCCATTCTTGGACAACACTAGCTTATCAGACTCATACAACATCTTGAATCCTCCTTTGTTAAGAAGGTATCCAGAGACCAAATTCTTACACATATCAGGTACATAAAATACATTAACTAATGTAAGAACTTTTCCAGAAGTAAATGTAAGTTCTATGGTGCCTTTTCCTAAAACTTTGCTTGGAACCTTTTTTGCTCCAGTAACCTTATCGCCTTCTCCATTATTTTCTTCGTAAGTCTTAAACAGATTACGGTCTTTGCAAATATGAATGGTTGCTCCAGTATCAAACCACCAATCATTATCAGTTTCACTAACGGAGTTTGCCTCTTGCACTACTGGAACCAATTTGTCTTCGACCATATTCACATTTAATTGTTTCTTTCGTAGACGACAGTCACGAGCAGAATGGCCGGACTTGTTACTGAAATAACAAGCGCCCTTCTTCTTATCTTTCTTAGAATGATTTTTCTTCTTAAACTGTGTCTCATTTTTAGGTTTTAGAGAATTTGATATTTCAACATTATTTGCCATAGAATGAGACTCAGTTTGCGGATTATGATTTAGTTCTCTTTTACGAAAGTCCTCTTCTATACGAAGATGGCACTGTAAATTTCTTTTTATAATCATTCCAAGAGTGAGGGAGTCTAGAAAAAATAACTCCAACCATAGAGGATTCAGGGAGTTCAATCTTGGCATCCTTCAGTTGATTGACTATATATATAATATCACTAACTTGTCCAACAATGGACTAATTATCATGCATTTTGAAATCCATAAAATTGCATACCAGGAATTTCTTATTGCTTGCCTCAGATATTCGATATTTGCTCTCCAGGGTAGCCAAAGTGCTTTGGCTGTTTCTAGACTTCTATGTGTATTGTAAACTGATGTAGATAACGCGTTGAGAATGTGCCCTCTACATAGGAAATCATCTTCTTTGCGCTTTGCTCGTTTTTCTTTCAATTCGTCAGTATCTATATCAGTTTCCTCTGGTATTTCCTCTAAGTTATCTTCAAGAATATAGAACAATTTGACTGTGATAAAAAAGAATTCCATCGTCCCTTGCCAACGAGTGAAGTTTTCACCATCAAACTGCTCCAATCGCGTCAAATGCCAATTCATAACTTGAAGAGCATTGATATTGCTTGAACTCGAACCATCCATGGTTGAAAATATTTTCTAAAAATTGTTGGATAATTGTGTCGATGATTTGAGAACGATGAAGATGATAACTGCTGTACTTATGACTTCAAGGATCTACAGCGTAGATTCTTTTTGACAATAGTTCAACCCAACAGGTAGAAATAGGTTCTCGAACTATCGACTTTAGGATTCAATAAAGCCTTGAAACAGCGTAATCGGATTCAAAACTTGTACGATTTTGATCCAACCAAGAACACTCAAATTTTGATCTCTGATGATGCAATTTAGTAGAGAATAGAATGAAGAAGGAGAAGAGAATCAATCTGCAACGTTTCTACGTTTGTAACACCTTACAGGCGTCACAAACTATGGTAGATACGACAGTGTTCTGCAACACTTTCTGGGCGTCACAGATCTGGAGGAAGAAGAATGTACAAAGAAAAGTGATTGTTATTATTGACGGTTCCTGGGCGTCACTATTTATAGTAATGAGGAACTGTCCATTCATCAAGCGTCGCATCTTTTCCAACAGTCTGAAACCGTTACAAACGGTCGTGCCTTTTCATAACAGTTTGAAACTGTTACTAAACGGTTATGTCCCTTCATTCAAATGACCCGCCAAATCTATCCGTTCAAATTCAAATTCTAGATCCAGCCCGTTAACAAAAATTAATTCGTCATTTTAGACCCGAACCCGACCCGCTCCGGTCGGTCGTACGGACGGACGGCGGCGGCGGCACGCGCGCGTAGTGGTGATGCATAACTTCCCTCCTCACATCAAAGCAAAGCTTTGGTTGCCCAAAGGGCCCAACCTTCCTTAGAGAAATCCATATATAAATCAGTATTTTCTCTTAACTTCCTAGATGTAGGACTATTCATCCCCTCTTCTTCCTTCCTCTTCCCTCTTCTTCTCTCTTCAAAAACAAAACCCATAACCCAAAACTAATTTTGAAAATTTTCAAAAAAATATACATGTACATAATAACACCTGGTATTAAGCAGTACAAGCACTATAAAAGTTATTCAGGATAGAAAAGGAGATAGTTTTGAGTATTCACACAAAGATGATGAGGAAAGTGAAGTTATATAATAAGCTTAACAGAAGTTTGAAGAAAATTTACAAAATAGGCATCTAAAAAAATCATTAAATATAATTTTATTTTTCACATATTATCTAAAATTTGATCATTGAACGCCATGGAGACGAATCCTTTCTTGCTTGTAATGGTCAAAATTTGGAATCATGTTACTCGGCCCAAGACCAGCTAACTATAAACTGAGCACTTGCATACCTTAGACCATACAATGTTGCATAAATTAAAATTCAACATTAAGATATTTCATCTACCTAGTATTACATAACGGTATTAGTTTCTATATGAAATTATAGATTGTTTGTAGAAGATTTGAAACATTGAAAGAAAAATGATTTTTAATCTTTATTGAATGATCTGATACAATGATTTTAATGAATGATACAATACAATTTTCATTGTACATGATATGCTATTTATAAGAGTAACACATTGTTTATTGGGCTTCAAGTAAAACATCCTAGACCTGCTTCTATAAGCTTGAAATATTGTGAGCCACTAGATTGAGAGCAGATGGTTGAGATCTTCACTTGGGTTATGCGAGATGATATATGCTTTGTATGTTTGCTGCTTTGTATTCATTTCCAATATGCCCCCTCAAACCCTATTACGGCTAGGGTTTGCTGTGATTTATTTCAAATTCTCTTTTAGTTCAATCGCCTCAAAATCTGATGAAATCTAGTGGGGGGAAACATGAAATAAGAGTGGATCAAGGAGTACAGAGAGCAAAAATCAAAGGTTTAGTCGATTGTCGTTCGAAGGTGACAATCGATCAGAGAATCCACATCAATTGCTTTGATACTTCAATAATTCTAGTTCATGACTTTGAGAACATCTTGAAAGTTGTCAATATGGCTATTCATATGCTTTCTAGTGTGTGAACAGTCATCGAGGCTCTCAACTTTCAGCCTTTCTCTGAATCGAGTGAAGTTGTTCCATGATAGATGCTTTGTCAATATGTCAGCAGTTTGGTAAGTGGAAGGTATGTGATTTACATTTAGTCTCCCTCTTGTTACATGTTCACAAATGAAATATAGGTCCAGTTCGACATGTTTTGTTCTTTGGTGCAAAACTGGGTAGGCTGTAAAATGTATTGTACTTAGATTATCACACCAGATAGTTGTCTTGCACTTAGTTTTGACTTGTAATTCTCCAAGTAGGGACTCTATCCACATAACTTCTGCAGTAGCATTTGCTACGCTTCTAAACTCATCCTCTGTACTAGATCTAGAGACAGTAGACTGTTTTTTTGAGCACCAAGAAATAGGATTGTTTCCTAAGTATATGCAATATCCAGTTGTAGACCTCGTGTCATCTGGGTATGTAGCCCAGTCAGCATCAGCATAACCATTTGTACTTATTGTTTTGTTTGCTACCAGAGTTAATCCAAAACTTAAATTCCCCTTGAGATACCTTAGTATCCTTTTAACTGCTTTCCAATGATCGTCTATTGGATTTTGCATATATTGGATTGCTTTATTTACACTATAAGCAATGTCAGGTCTAGTGATAGTAGCATATTGAAGTGCACCAACAATGCTTCTATATTGGCTGTCATTGAATATAGCTTCCCCTTTGTATTTAGACAAGTGCATGTTACTGACCATAAGAGTAGAAATGGGGTTAGCTTCATGCATCTTTGCTTTATGTAAAAGCTCAGTTATATACTTTTTTTGATTCAGTTGAATTTTTGTGTTGGATACTCTTTTGACTTCAATGCCCAAGAAATAGCTTAGATTACCAAGATCGTTGATAGTGAATTCCTGATTGAGATGCTTTATTAGACTATTGATTTCCTGCTCACTGTTACCTGTAATAATAAAGTCATCAACATATATCAGTACATATATTATTATATCTTTGTCAAATTTTGTAAATAGAGAGTTATCAGATTTGGTTGGATGATAGCCAAATCTGATCATTGTTTCCTTTAGTTTCTCAAACCATACTCTTGGTGCTTGTTTTAATCCATAGATTGCTTTGTATAGTTTGCACACATGATCTTCCTTCCCTTTCTACCTGAAGCCTTGTAGCTGCTCCATATACACCTCTTCCTGTAAAACACCATTTAAGAAAGCATTATTTACATCTAATTGTCTGATGATCCAATTTCTATATAAGGCAATTGTAATAACAATTCTAATAGTAGTAGGCTTCACAACTGGTGAAAAAGTTTCATTGAAATCAAATCCACTTTGTTGTGAACAGCCTTTGGCTACTAGTCTTGCCTTATATTTAGAAATAAAACCATCTGCATTTCTTTTTAATCTATAAGTCCACTTGCATCCCATAATATTTTTGTCTATTTGCTTGAGAACAAGATCCCATGTCTTGTTCTTCATTAAGGCCTCATATTCTTCAATCATTACAGTTTTTCAATTTTTATTTTGCCTGGCTTGATTATGTGTGATTGGCTCCTCTGCATCTAGAACAACATTATAGATTTTTTGGTTTGAATATGCCACTTTTAGATCTGGTTGTTATGTGACGAGTAGTCTTTTTTGTGATCTGTTGTTGATTAGTTCTCTCACTTTCTGATTACATGTTTTAATCCGTGCTTTGTATGTTGTCATGAATTTGATGAGGAGAGAGTTGCACTGCAGTTCTTTGTGGAGATAGTTGATCAGGTACACTAGTTGATCTTGTTTGATCATCTGCTAAGTCAAGTTTGGATTCTGTACTCTAAGAGTCAGAGTAAGTTGCTCTTTGATTGATAATGCTTTGAACAGGTTCTTCCTGAGCCTATATTGTCTCAACTGGTGGTATAGGTATTGGTGGTAAAGATTCTTTAACATTATACAATTTAATAGTAACTTCGATATTTGATTCTCTAAATGGGAAGATTGTTTCACTAAATACTACATGTCTAGAAATAAATATTCTCCCATTTTTGTCTAAGCATTTGTAACCCTTTTTATTACTAGCTTAACCCAGACAAGTACAAGGAGAAGATCTAAAATTTAATTTGTGAACATTATAGGGTCTAATATATGGAAAACATAGACACCCAAACACCTTAAGACTATGATAGTCTGGACTAGTGTCGGATAATATTTCTATTGGACACTTCAAATTTAACACTTTTGATGGCAGTCTATTAATTAAATAAATAGTTGTGGCAAAAGAATCTGGCCAAATTTTTTTGGCATGGATGCTTGGGCTGACAGTGTAAGCCCAGTTTCCACAATTTGCCTGTGCCTTCATTCAACAAGCCCATTTTGCTCTGAAGTGTAAGGGCATGTTGTCCTATGATTAATTCCCTTTTTCAGAAAATACTCCTTTAATGGAAAGTACTCAGTCCCACCATCTGTTTGCATGATCTTAACTTTGTAATTTGTTTGATTTTCTACCCGTGCTATGAACTGCATGACTGCACTTTAAGTTTTAGAATTGGATTTTAAAAAATATATCCACACATATCTAGAAAAGGCATCCACAAATGATATATAATACTTATACCCATAATCAATGTATATTGGGGAAGGTCCTCATAAATCAGTAGCAATAAGTTCTAGAGGCTTACTATATTGAGTTTCAGAATCTAAGAAAGGTAATTTACGACTCTTGCCCATTTGGCAGTATGTACAGATATATGGTAAAGACACATCATTAAAAGAAATATTGTTTTTATTCAATACATGCTTAACAATAGTAGCATTTGGATGCCCAAGTTTAGAATGCCACTTATCAAATGTCTCACTGATTTCTTGTTGTTTGAATTCAGAGTTATTACACCATTTTCTTTTATAGTCTGGGTTTCTTGAGTTATCCACACTGAACTTGTACAGCCCCTTATACTGTTTACCCTGCAAAAGTATTTCCTTAGTTAGGATGTCCTTAATTAAGCAGTAATGTGGATAAAACTCAAAATAAACATTGTTATCTCTTGCAAATTGTGACACACTTAGTAAGGTTTTCTTAATATGTGGGACTCTCAATAAATGTTTTAGGTTTAACTGCTTCCTTCCCATGATATAAGACTTATTAGTGTGTGTAATTGCAACAGATTTACCATTACCCATATGTATTGAATTCATACCTTTGTATTCCTTGCTTCCAAGATTCAAATTGCTCAAGTTATTGGTAATGTGATTAGTAGCACCTGAGTCAGGATACTAGTCTTCATCCTGAATATGATCTGACTTTGCATTCTCTATTTGAGAACTTTTTACATCTGACTAGTGGCTTGACTCTTGTTGTAAGTGTGCCATGTTTGCACTGTAACTTGAGTTTCTTTGAGCATTTTGACCCTGACCAGGAACATAGTTTAGATTTAACCTGAAATAACATTTTGCTGCTATGTGCCTAAGTTTTTCACATATTTGGCATTTTGGTCTGTTATTGTTGTTCCATCTGCCTCTTTCTCTTGATCTGTTTGTGTATCCACCTCTTTGAGTTGATTATTTTCCTCTGTTATTGTTTTGACTTTTACTCTTGTAGTTTGCAACAAAATTGGCAAAGAAATCAGTTTCTTATGATTTCTTGATGTCAATTCTTGCCTCATGTGACAATAAAATTAGTGTACATCATCAATAGATGGTAGATTTTTCTAGGAAGATATAACTGCTGTTACTGCTTCATATTCATCACCGAGTCCATTTAAGATTGTCATAATTTGCTCTGAATTATAAACCTTTTGATTAGCTGCCTCTAAAGAATCACAGATTGACTTAACCTTGAACAAATACTCTCTCATGTTGTGATTGTCTTTCTTGATATTATGAAGTTGCCTTCTGTAAAACATCACCTTTGCAACAGATTGAGAGTTGAAAATCTTTTCTATTGTTGTCCAGATTTCACTTGCTGTCTTGCAGCCTACAACATGAGATAAAAGATTTGCATTTATTGATGACAGTAACCATGAGCACACTATGACGACCCGACTTTTTCTCCACAAAAGTCGTATCATCATGAAGAAAGAAAGGGATAGAAAAGAGAAAAGATAGAGAAGAAAGAAAGAACAACACTAGAATCTCAACAGCGGAATGAATAAATTATATTAATAACATAAGTATTACATAATAAACAATGACTATCAGAGTTACACAGATTATACAACACATACTAGACAGTTATAAACACCTGTCTAGTTATTACGACTCAAGATACAACTCAAACAAATGACTCAGAAATCAACACAGCGGAACCACTTATATATCTACAAGCGCTGAAGCCTCCTGCTCCATTACTCCTTCAGAATTCGTCAAAGCAAACCTGAATCCCTTGGCTACTCATAAAATTTGAGTACCCAAGAGTTTAAGAAAACAGAATAAAAACTTGGGTCAGACATGGGTCTGGTGTGAGTAAACGGGTTAAAGTTGCTTAACTTCAAAACCTTTTAAAAACAAAGGTATCACGTAAGACTTCCTACACATAAACATGAAAAAGTTTTTACCTTACGCTAACCAAAACTTTGATAGGAAATCGAGTTATATTATAATAGGGTCTAGGGTTTTCAAATAAATACTCATATAGCTGAAATTGTTACATTATTAAATTCCAGCATACTAGCCACAAAGTGGGTTATACAATCAAGTCTGAGATCACTTATTGGAAGTTGGATTTCCATACAATGGCAGGGCTACTGGGGTACTGCCCGTCACAGTACGTGGCCTAGATCAACGCACCGAGGAGTACGCCCGCTCCCCTGCAACACAAGGTCGGAACCATCCCTTACTGGATAATTCCCGAATAAGAAACCCCGCAGTTGTAGCTAGTAACCGCCCACACAGCCGAAATAAAAAGGGACTCTAGACAGGGGAAATCTTATCCTACTTGGGCGCTACCCACTAACCTTGCTGCACCTCCCTTGTTTTAGCCATTCCCGGTTGATGAGGCTTGAGGCTATGATTACCTTTAATCAGAACACATCACTTAGAATGCTCATCGTCCACCTCACGATGTTCTGAAAGCATTCAATCCATACAAGTTCGTTCCGGGTTCGAACGAAACCGAAGGCATTATCTCGTTACACTCATTTTGGAATCACCCTCAGAGTTAACGACAATAACCCTTGCACTCTGAATCTTCATCTTCACTTGAGATTCACGACCTAACGTTTAACTTGGATCGATGTGGTATTCGGATATCCAAATCTGGAAACCCGATCCCAGTCTCATCGAAATCCAAAACGTATTTTAAAGGCCAAGTTGTTTAAAGGTTTAAACAATTCAATTCAATACTTGAATTCACACAGCATTTAACACAGATAAATATTACACATTTATCACAGAATATCACATCATATCATCCAATAGATATCATCCA
Organism: Allium fistulosum; assembly: GCA_030737815.1. Taxonomy (NCBI): domain Eukaryota; kingdom Viridiplantae; phylum Streptophyta; class Magnoliopsida; order Asparagales; family Amaryllidaceae; genus Allium; species Allium fistulosum. Next base: position 365,125,181 of record CM060902.1, on the reverse strand, counting down.
ATTCAGATATTCTACACAAACAATCATCCATAAGCAACAATTATTAACCCTATGGTATAATTAATTTAATTATCTTAAATTAAATTAATTACTTAAGAATTAATTATCTAGCCTTGCTTAATCAATCATTAATTAATTACAAACCTTTAATTAATTAATTACTCATTAAATATTAATCATCCTTGATTAATTATTCATTAATTACATAAAGTAATTATCCTTTAATTAATTTCACAAATTAATTATTCTTAACCATTAACAGTAATTAAACTTTAATTACTCTTATTAATTACATTAATTAATAATCCTTAATTAATTACTTCCATTAACCCACCTTAATTAATCATAAACAGTAATTATCACCCTGTAATTACTTACCTTAATTAATTAACTCCTTAATTAATTATATTAATCCTTTAATTAATTACACCAAATAACTAATCCTTAATTACTTTTACAAAGTAATTATACTTCAATTACTTCCCATTAAGTAATTTCCCTTATATCAATTACATCCAGTAATTCATTTATTAATTACTTACACTAAGTAATTACACTTATCAAATCTCATTAAGTAATTATACTTAATCAATTACCAAGTGACTATCTTTAATTAATTAACAAATTAATTAACTTACCTTAATCACATTCATCTCATAAATCATAGCTGAGTAATTTATCCTTTAATTACTCTTTAAACCAATTAATTAATCTTTAATTACAAATTAATTATTCTTTTAATTATTAGTTAATAAACCTTAATTATCAATTAATAAAACTTAATAACAAATTAATAAATCCTTAATTATCAGTTAACCAATCCTTTATCATGAATTAATTACATTAATTAATTATACTTGAATTTTCTTAATTAACTTAATTAATCTCAAATCATTAAAACCTTAATTATTCTTTAAGATAAAACATTGTCTTATAATGATCTAATTATTATTAACATATCAAGACATTTTATCTTTAAAATTAACTTCCTTAATTAAACATTTAATTAAGTTTTGTAAATTTAAATTGATTTCAGCCTTTATAAACCATGTTTTTCCCTTCACTCTCTTTTTCCTATCTTTTATTCTAAGCTAAGAAAAGCTTAAGCAAATCCGAAATTCCCTCAAACAGAAAATCTGTAAATCTTAAATTTAAAATGAATACAAATTTAACTTTAACAAAGTTTTTAAAACAATTTAAATCCTTAATTACTAAATTTATTAACCCAAATCATAAATTAATTTAAATTGATTAATTATCTTTTAATTACCTTAATAATTTATTTTATCCCAAATTATTAAATCTTAATTATCTTTAAGATACAACTTTATTCTTATTAATGATTAAATTATCATTAATAAAGCATTTAAAACAATTTACTTTTAAATTTACTTTTAAATTTCATTTTAATTTTATGAGTCTGTCTTGTCTGTAATGTCTCACATGTTCTTCATTATTGATAATTTTGTTTTCTTGATTAGTGATGCACTTTGGGGGAATTGGTATGGTTCCTTGAATGAAACCTTCAAGACCATATCCCTGCAGAGCAGTTTCAACTTGCAGTTTCCAGAGAAGATAGTTCTCTTCATTAAGATGGACAGTGATTAATTGGCTCTAGGTGGCTCTAGGGACTGATCATAGTTCTTATGAGTTTTTCTACATCTGATGCAGCGTATTGAGACTCACAGCCGCTGATTGGCATTTTTGAGTGAGCTTCGTCTGCCATGATGGTCTTGAATTTGAAAAAGACAGAAAAGAGGGACAAAAAGAAAAGAAGATTGCAATTCTTGACTGGAAAACTGGATCAAGAACTTTGATCAAACACAATTCAGGTTTGATGCAACCAAAAACTCAGGTGATGTTGAAATCTAATGAGTTTTTCTTAGGATGGAACTTTCTCTGACTTTATGTTGATGATTTTTGAGTTCTTGATTCTGATTTTCTGAGATTTGATTGCTATTCTTCTTGGATTCAACATAGATTTCTCTACAGCCAGAATATTTTTAAACTGGCACGGCAGTGATGGTTTCTGATTAAGTCTTCTTCTCAATTGATGAGCTTTTATCTAATGAGAAGAAAAATTTGAACTCAAATGATGATTGATTCTTTTCTTTCGATGAGTTGCTATTAAGCGTAGATGCTCTGATACCATATACGAAATTATGGATTATTTGAAGAAGATTTGAAACATTGAAAGAAAAATGATTCTTGATCTTTATTGAATGATCTGATATAATGATTTTGATGAATGATACAATACAGTTTTCGCTGTGCATGATATGCTATTTATAAGAGTAACACATTGTACATTGGGCTTCAAGTAAAATAGCCCAGACCCACATCTATAAGCTTGAAATATTGTGAGCCACTGGATTGAGAGCAGATGGTTGAGATCTTCACTTGGGTTATGCGAGATGATATATGCTTTGTATGTCTGCTGCTTTGTATTCATTTCCAATAGTTTCTTATTCGACCATATGATGGAAGTACTAAAGTCAATATGTAGATTTTAATTTAATGTAACAACTCCTCAACTCACCCACCTGCACAGGGATAAACAATAAAAATAATAAAAGTATAAAAATAGGACCACCGAAAGTATGATAATACATCTAGTAAATTTATAACAAAGTTGAACAAAAAATGATAATACTCTTTGACCAATCTTACGATAGTATGAACGTTAATGAATAAGGTGCACATATGTTGCCGAACAAATTAAGACGAGTATACATTAGTCTAGATTACATGGGTGAGTCATTATAATATCATGAAGCAAGCAAAAAAATTTGAATAGATATAAGTGCAATGAAATAACAATAAAAGAAAAAATGATATAAACTAATGGTGTTACATACATGTCGTTGTGATTTATAACTGGTTTGAATATAAAAAAGGTATACAACACATAAAATTCTCAAATATTTATGTTATGATAAAGACATTTTTAATATAGACTAGCAAAATATGAACATACTAGTTGAACTCAAAACATCAGTGTATATATTAGAGTAGAAGTCATTTTATGGTTTATGTGATAGTATTTAGCTGATAAAATTTAGCTAGATGTCAGATAACTATCTCACATGTGATCTAGCAAGCAATGATGTGTGTATAATAGTATTCTATGAGTGATCATTGTCGTATTAATATTAACTTAATAAGTGATGATAAAGGGAAAGGACTCCAACTTGCATTAGCCTTCTATTGCTAGATATTTTCAGGTGATTCGCAATGGTCCGTAGTTCAACCGTGAAGGTAGTCCTTTATATAGTTTCCTATAGGAACTGAAAAAAACAAATACAGTTATTAAAGTGTTGGAATATATGCAATGTTAATATAAAAGAAAATTGTGATCACATCAGGTAGAAAAAAATGCTATATATCTGAAGATTATTGAAAATTCAACTGTAGAAGCAATTATTCAAGAGTAGGAAAATCTATATGAGTTGTAGTGTATACTTCATAGTCATGAAATCGAAAACTATCAAAATATGAGTTAAATGGTAACAAACTGATGAGTCCTAATCATCTAAGTTTTTTAATTCTAATCACACTATGAGTTAAAAGGTAATAAACTAATTTTTAGATGAGAATGGCTCATCAAATCGTACTAAATATATAAAATATGATAGTCTAAGTAAACATGAATTTCTTCATCCATGTTTGGTGAACATAGGCATACCATAATGCAACAAATATTATGCAAAATAACATATGTCAAGCAAACCAATGTTTTAAACTATAAATGGTGTTGGAACAGAAGCAATATTAAGTGGTGCCCCTTCACATGAAAGCATATATTCATTATTCTAGAGCCCTCAACACTCTAACTACATGGAGCACTTAAGCTACTTAACCTATATATGTTTGGTTATATTTTTTTGATTAAGTAACTCTTCATGAATAAAATCAAAGATTTTTACATTTATGTACACTTCAAATTTCCAGTTTTGTTGAAACTTTATAATCTTAACCACACAATTGTCGTATACAACATATTGATGGAAAAAGCAAGATATATAAGGTGTTAAAACACTTTCAGTCCAATCTAGTGGGAATTTGGCATTCTTGATACCTAAGTAAAGAAATATTTAATATATGTTAATATGTTATGACACCCTTTAAATAAAATTTAAGGCACAACAAAAGCATCCCAGACAAATAAAGGAATATATTCCATAAATTATAAAACTAAAATATGTCTCTTAATATTCCTTTTTAATAGAATTTTCAATTCAAGCTACCAAGAACTTGGTACAATGTGTATGGTATTTAATATCAAGAGACTAGAATAACTAGTTATGTAAAGTAGATTTATTGGAAATTACAAAGGGCATGATGGTACATAGAGCTGAATTATTGAATCTATGCTTCTATACATACAATTTATGAAATAATAGAATAAAATGCCTAAAATACCTAGGCTAAAGCAAGTGGTTACACCTAAATTACCTAGGCTATTAGAAGTGGTTTTCCATAATTCATTGAATATCAATATTTCAACCCACCCAACATAAGCACCGGGCAGATTGAAAATATATCATCCCACTGCTTTAAGACTTATATAAAGATTTCTCAACTTTAAGTATGGTTTCCATGATAGGATACACATTATTATTTATGCGAAAGAAGAAGGTAAAGATGGTTTCATTATGTTGTTATGAAAGTACTTTAGGTAAGTTAAATCCAGCAATTCCAAAAATAATAAAATGTTCAAACTGAACTTGGAAGTTCGCGTTCACTAAATTGTACAGTGAATTAGGATTCATATCCAAGCTTAATGCATTGAATATGACTCTTTGTACATTGTCCCTTATGTTCCAACCAATGGGTCTTTCCTAAAATTCAAAATTTTGAGTCGTCGAAAAAAAAATCTACATGCATTTTCTTAAAAATACTAGGAAAATGATGTCATGTTCAGTAAGGAGTACTAAAATAACTACTTCCATTTTCCTGTGTTCAGATAAAAAATCATCAGTTCGATAATTACAAAAATATAAATGTAGTTAACATATCAATAAAGACATGTAATTCCTATAAGCATTACGTTTAAAAGTTACAGGATTATAAATGGTAACTGCAAGAAGAGTGGAAATCAAAATAGAAAATGCAGATTTTTCCCAAATTAAGGATAGATAACAAGCTCATGACCAGGTTGCATCATTTAAAATAAAATTTAATACTTTGTCAAATTCCATTAGTTATACCAAGCTTACAATCATATAAAACTCAAATTCCATTAGTTAGATAATTTTAAAGGCCAAAAAGGTGTAAATTAATTTCTAGCTAAACATGACCCAACTCACGCTTGTTTTTTAGTAAAGAAACACACCATCATCCATATGTATTGCACATTTACATAATTTAGTTATACAAGACTATTAAATACCACAATCCAATTGTCATTAATAGTAATTAATCTATATTGTATTTTTAAATTAATTTCTAGCTACCTTAATCACATTAGTTTAGAAGGTTGCTGTTGAAACAACAAGCATTAAAAGAATGAGAACTCAACTTGATTTTATCAAACAACAAGAAAATATTTTTTTAAAACAATACGCATTTAACGGACATCAAATAATTTTACTCATAACTTGAGGGAATTCAACTTGAGAGAACTCAAAAGTATAAAAAATTAGACATCTGTAGTTTTGGCCTAATTACAACTAAGACATTTATCGGAATTTGGGTAAAATAATCCGAATTAAAATAATGTTTGATTAGCATTCAAAATTTTTAATTCATTATTTAATGAAAATAAATGTAAATATACCCAATCAAATGCACATGACGAAATGATTAAAGTTGCGGTAGTTAGAGAGTGACCAAATCAGAATTAAGGCTAGTTGCGGTAGTTAGAAGGTGACCAGATCAGAATAAGTGTAATTTGATAGAGTTTTGGTGAATTGGTTAGGGAATACATCACAATTATGGTCCAGGCACACAAAAAACTATCTAGGTTAAGGCACTTGAGCAAGAGATGGAGATGCGATGGAATTAGGGTTCATGTATATGCGATGCGTTGGAATTTCTTGGAGATGGAGAAAGCCGCATTTATTTGTTACGTTGGAATGTGGGAACGAAGTGAATTTAAGGGAGTAAATGATATTCACGGGATTATTTCACCACCTAAAAAAAAATTAATATCCTACCTTATCCACTTCCTAGCGTTCTTTATTATATTAGTATATTTTATGCATACTTTTGTAGCATATAAGCTTAAAACGCTACGAATGGATGCAACAAATATATTTTGTTATAGTGTACAAAAGGGAGCTAGAAAATTCCTCAGAGATACCAAAAGTACAAATGGCACCTAACTACTAAAAGCACTCATAATTATTATATGTCATATGTTAAGTAATTTATTTACTTGATAACATATTATAAACTAATTAAATCGGGTGTTATTTTGGAGGCAATACATATTCAGTTATGTGACTCAGAGGGTAAATTGAGTAAGCGATTAACATTAAAAAATTCAAATATTAACATCCATACATCACCTTAGCTGGTGATGTGATAGTTTAGCCGAATTCATCACTTACAAATCTTTCTGATATAATCATATTTTAGATCGATTTAAGCAATACATATAAGCAAAGATATATTATATGCGTATTCTCTTCATCGCCATTATATCACTTCTGATATTTGTAGTTTGGTCATTGTCAATACTCTAACAATACTGGTATACAACTATTTAGTCCATTTCCAAAGTCCCTGCTACAATAATAACATTTATTGTTAATTGATATGCCCCGATCGGAGAATTTTCATTTTTAGTTGACCGTGATACTGACCTCTCATAGAAAAGGAGATTAGTTCTCTATTTAGTAGTGTTTCACTTCCTACGCTTCGACTCAGACTCAACTGTAGTCCTTCGATGGTCGCCATGCCATGATTTAACTATAATCAAAGTGGAATGTATATTCTCAACTTAAAAGGACCACATAAAATTTTTACACCAAGGTTTTCTATTTGACCTTAGTTAAAAGGAACACATTCTTAAGTGGTTTTCCATAATGCATTGAATATCAATATTTCAATCCACTGAACATAAGCACAGTGCAGATTGAAAATATATCTTCCCACTGCTTTAAGACTTATATGAAGATTTGTCAACTTAAAGTATGGTTTCCGTGATAGGATACACATTATTATTTATGCAAAAGAAGAAGTAAGATGGTTTCATTGTGTTGTTATGAAACTTCATGTAAGTTAAATCCATTGATTTCAAAAACAATAAGATGTTCAAACTGAACTTGGAAGTTCATGTTCAATAAATTGTACAGTGAAATAGGATTCATATTTAAGCTTAATGCATTGAATATGACTCTTTGTACATCATCCCTTATGTTCCAACCCATGCTACTTTCCTAAAATTCAAAATTTTGAGTCATCACAAGAAAAAAATCTACATGCATTTTCTTAAAAATACTAAGAAAATGATATCATGTTTAGTAAGGAGGGCTAAAATAACAACTTTCATTTGCCCTTGTTCAGATAAAAAATCATCAGTTTCGATAATTACAAAAAAATAAATGTAGTTAACATGTCAATAACGACATTTTATTCCAAATAAGCATTACGCTTAAAAGTTACAGGATTATAAATGGTGACTACAAGAAGAGTGGAAATCAAAATAGAAAAGGGAGATTTTCCTCAAATTAAGGATAAATAACAAGTTCATGACCAGGCTTCATCTTTTAAAATAAAATTTAATACTTTGTCAAATTCCATTAGTTAGACCAAGCATGCAATCATATAAAACTCAAATTCCACCAGTTAGATAAATATAAAGGTCAAGAAGGTGTAAATTAATTTCTAGCTAAACATGACCCAACTCACGCTTGTTTTTTAGTAAAGAAACACACAATCATTCATATGTATTGCATATTTACATAATTTAGTTATATATGACTGTTAAATATCACAATCCAATTGTCATTAATAGTAATTAATCTATATTTATTTTTAAATTAATTTCTAGCTACCACTATCACATTAGTTTAGAAGATTGCTGCTGAAACAACAAGCATTAAAAGAATGAGAACTAGACTTGATTTTATCAAACAATAAGAAAATATTTTTTTAAAACAACAAGCATTTATCAGACATCAAATAATTTTACTCATAAATTGAGGGAATTCAGCTTGAGAAAACTCAAAAGCATAAAAAATTATACATATGTAGTTTTGGTCTAATTACAACTAAGACATTTATCGAAATTAGGGTAAAATAATCTAAATTAAAATAATGTTTGATTAGCATTCAAAAATTTTAGTTCATCATTTAATGAAAATAAATGTAAGTGTACCCAATCAAATGCACATGAAGAAATGATGAAAGTTGCGACAGTTGGCGAGTGACCAGATCAGAATTAGGGCAAGTTGCGGCAGTTAGCAGGTGACCAGATCAGAATAAGTGTAATTTGATAGAGTTTTGGTGAATTGGCTAGGGCATACATCATAATTATGGTTCAGGAACATGAAAACTGTCTAGGTTAAGGCACTTTAGCAAGGAGATGGAGATGCGATGGAATTAGGGTTCAGGTATATGTGATGTGCTGAAATTTCTTAAAGATGGAGATAGCCGCATTTGTTTGTTACGTTGGAATGTGAGAACGAAGAGAATTTAGGGGAGTAAATGATATGTTGGGATTATTTAACCACCGAAAAAAATTAATACCCTATCTTATCCACTTCCTAGCGTTCTTTATTATATTAGTACATTTTGTGCATACTTTTGTAGCATATTAGCTCAAAACGCCACGAATGGATGCTACAAATATATTTTGTTAAAGTGTACAAAAGGCAGCTAGAAAATTCCTAAGAGATACCAAAAGTACAAATGGCACCTTACTACTAAAAGCACTCATAATTAATATATCTCATATGTTTATTAAATTATTTTCTTTATAACATATTATAAACTAATTAAATCAAGTGGTATTTTGGAAGCAATACAAATTCGATTGTGTGACTCACAGGGTGAATTGAGTAAGCGATTAACATTGAAGTATTCAAATATTAACGTCCATACGTCACCTTAGCTGATAATGTGATAGTCTAGCCGAATTCATCACTTACAAATCTTTCTGATATAATCATATTTTAGATTGATTTAAGCAACACCTTTAAGCAATGATATATTATACATGTGTTCTCTTCATCGCCACTATATCACTTCTAATATCTGGATTTTGGTCATTGTCAATACTCCAAAAATACTGGTATACAACTATTTAGTCCATTTCCAAAGTCCCGGCTACAATAATAACATTTACTGTTAATCGATATGCCCCGATCGTAGACTTTTGACTTTTAGTTGACCGTGATACCGACCTCTCATAACAAAAGAGACTAATTCTCTATTAAGTAGTGTTTCACTTCCTACGCTTCGGCTCAGACCCAACTGTAGTCGTTCGACGGTCTCCATGCCTTGATTTAACTATAATCAAAGTTGAATGTTCACATCAAAGCTCCACAGTATTCTCAAGTTAAAAGGACCACATGACATTATTATACCAAGGTTTTCTATTTGACCTTAGTTATAAGGATCACATTCTCAAGTGGTTTTCCATGATGCATTGAATATCAATATTTCAATCCACCCAACATAAGCATAGGGAAAATTGAATATATATCTTCCCGCTGCTTTAAGACTTATATAAAGATTTGTCAACTTTAAGTATGGTTTCCGTGATAGGATACACATTATTATTTATGCAAAAGAAGAAAGTAAAGATGGTTTCATTGTGCTGTTATGAAAATTTAGGTAAGTTAAATCCAGTGATTCCAAAAACAATAAGATGTTCAAACTGAACTTGGAAGTTCATGTTCACTAAATTGTATAGTGAATTAGGATTCATATCCAAGCTTAATGCATTGAATATGACTCTTTGTACATCGTCCCTTATGTTCCAACCCATGCTACTTCCCTAAAATTCAAAATTTTAAGTCGTCACAAGGAAAAAAATCTACATGCATTTTCTTAAAAATACTAGGAAAATGATATCAGATTTAGTGAGGAGTACAAAAATAACTACTTCCATTTGCCCATGTTCAGATAAAAAATCATCAGTTCGATAATTACAAAAATATAAATGTAGTTAACATGTCAATAAAGATATGTAATTCCTACAAGCATTACGTTTAAAAGTTATAGCATTATAAATGGTAACTGCAAGAAGAGTGGAAATCAATATGGAAAAGGCAGATTTTCCTCAAATTAAGGATAGATAACAAGTTTATAACCAAGCTTCATTATTTAAAATAAAATTTAATACATGTCAATTTCCATTAGTTAGACCAAGTCTTGCAATCATATAAAATTCAAATTCCATCATTTATATAATTTTAAAGGTCAAAAAGGTGTAAATTAATTTCTAGCTAAACATGGCCCAACTCACGGTTGTTTTTTTAGTAAAGAAACACACAATCATCCATATGTATTGCACATTTACATAATTTAGTTATATATGACTATTAAATATCACAATTGAATTGTCATTAATAGTAATTAATCTATATGTATTTTTAAATTAATTTCAAGCTACCACAATCACATTAGTTTAGAAGGTTGCTACCGAAACAAAGAGCATTAAAAGAATGAGAACTTGACTTGATTTTATCAAACAACAAGCATTTATCGGACATCAAATAATTTTACTCATAACGTGAGGGAATTCAATTTGAGAGAACTCAAAAGCAAAAAAAAATTAGACATATGCAGTTTTGGCCTAATTACAACTAAGACATTTATCAGAATTAGGGTAAAATAATCTAATTAAAATAATGTTTGATTAGCATTCAGAAAAATTTAGTTCATCATCTAATGAAAATAAATGTGAATATACCCAATCAAAAGCACATAATGAAATGGTGAAAGTTGCGGCAGTTAGCGAGTGACCAGATCAGAATTAGGGCTAGTTGCGGCAGTTAGTAGGTGGTCAAATCGGAATACGTGTAATTTGATAGAGTTTTAGTGAAATGGCTAGGGAATACGTCGCAATTATGGTTCAGGCACACGAAACTGTCTAGGTTAAGGCATGTGAGCAAGGAGATGGAGATGCAATGGAATTAGGGTTCAGGTATACGCGATGCATTGGAATTTCTCCGAGATGGAAATAGCTGCATTTATTTGTTACGTTGGAATGTAGGAACGAAGAGAATTTAGGGGAGTAAATGATATCCGTGGGATTATTTCACCACCTAAAATAATTAATATCCTACCTTATCCACGTCCTAGCATTCTTCATTAGATTTTTATATTTTGTGCATACTTTTGTAGCATATAAGCTCAAAACGCTACGAATGGATGCTATAAATACTAGTGAGTGGCCCATGCTACGCATATAGGATGTTGTCAAGCTTGTAAGTGTGGGTTCTTATTAATTAAATGATGATGTTACTATGTTTTTTGTTCGTTCTTCATTCCATTGACTATGTGTAAGTAAAATTTTTATTTTTTATTTTTGTACTATAATTTCAATTTGTTTTTAAGTGATTTGCTAAAATGCCTTGGATTTCATGATGATTAATTTTTTTTATAGTTTTGTTTTGAATGGGAGTAAGCTACCGTAGCTAAGGTTGTAACATATAACGTTTGTAAAGCAGTATATGTGTTTGAATTTTTGTTTAGTCATTACCTTTCCCGTTGTTGTTTGGAGCAGTATACATTATATCTATTGATGTGCATGCATGTAATACTTTATAGAACAATCATCAAGGCTTGAAGGTATTTTAGTTGTGGTTCAGATTATCAATAAACGAATTGAAGCATTATACTTGTTGCCGAAGTTGAATTGGCAAGTTTAATAATTGTCTAACAATAACGGTAAGAATATTTTTGCTTTTAACATGACATATCAAATTCCTGTACATCCTTTATTTGTACAGTTTTACATTATACAATTGTGCATCTTTTCGTACATGATAATCTTGCCCATCTCCTATAGGATGTGAATATTTTAACGAAAGAAATTTATATAGATGCACTTGGTAAGAATTATGACATAAAAAAGATAAAGATAACAAAAATATACAATGCAGCGATGGACATGGGAATGCAATAATTTAAATTTATAGTTATTAAAGATATCATAACAACACTAAAACTATATATACATAACTCGTATTTTTATGCATTCCAACATGTGATAACATAGTTCATTAATGAGGATGGGTAGTTGCAAATAAATTGGTGCATTGTTTGAATATCCATGTATTTTGAATATCCAAAGTTCAAATAACTATTCGTTTTGTTAAACAATCATTATTTCACTTTGTAATATCCATATAATTCAGCTGAAGATAGTCTACAATCTAAGAACAATAATATGCACATTTCGATACATATATGTTTGTAAAATATTTTACAATTAGTAAACTATAAGTAAAAAATTTTGTTCTACTTTTACATTGAAATATTGTTAATTCATGATGTAATATGAAAAAACACATTTTCAAAAGAAGGCATTATTACATTTGATAAGGATCTACCCACATGAAGTTTGTTCACTTCTTATCTATTACAACTATGGTTCACAATCATGTGCCTGGACTAAAAATGCGTTATAAATATTTCATGCTAGCATTTATAACATGAAAATTAAAATATATGTTTGTTGTTGGCCACTGTCTGCACTCCTAGACACTGCGTTTTATTTCACAGTTAATTTTTTTATACACAAATTGTAGATATAAGCACTAACGGAAGTAATATATTATTACTTTTTGCTATGAGAGATAGCTATGTAAGGTGCAACATTTAATTAGTCCCACATCGTCGGAAATGTATTAATTCTTAGTGTATATAATCTAAGAGATGAGGAGCTTTGTTGTCCACTTGATAAATCTCAAAATGTTGAGTTGATGATAAAAGATTTATTACTACTCAAGTGCACTTTAAAAAATTATTTTAACCAGACTTGCCTCCGCTTTAACCTCTAATGCTGACATGAGATAACATGAATTGATAATAGATATATGAAATAATGAAAAGGGTAGTTTAGGAATTTCAAAAAGACACGGTTGAATCCTATTCCTGGAATTCTCATTATTAGTAGTAAAGATATTTTGTTATAGTGTACAAAAGGCAGCCAGAAAATTCCTAAGAGATACCAAAAGTACAAATGGCACATAACTATTAGAAGCATTCATAATTAATATATCTCATATGTTAATTAATTTATTTGCTTTATAACATATTATAAACTAATTAAATTGGGTGTTATTTTGGAGGCAATACAGATTTGGTTGTATAGTGAATTGAGTAAGCGGTTAACATTGAAAAATTCAAATATTAATGTCCATACATCACCTTAGCTGATGATGTGATAGTTTAGCCGAATTCATCACTTACAAATCTTTCTCATATAATCATATTTTAGATCGATTTAAGCAACACCTTTAAGCAATGATATATTATATGCGTGTTCTCTTCATCGCCACTATATCACTTCTGATATTTGGAGTTTGGTCATTGTCAATACTCCAACAATACTGTTATACAACTATTTAGTCCATTTCCAAAGTCCCTGCTACAATAATAACATTTATTATTATTCGATATGCCCCGATCGCTGACTTTTGACTTTTAGTTGACCATGATACTAAACTCTCATAACAAAGGAAACTAATTCTCTATTAAGTAGTGTTTCACTTCCTACGCTTTGGCTTAGACCCAACTGTAGTCATTCAATGGTCTCCATGCAATGATTTAACTATAATCAAAGTGGAATGTTCACAACAAAGCTCCACGGTATTCTCAAGTTAAAAGGACCACATAACATTGTTACACCAGGATTTTCTATTTGATCTTAGTTATTTTCAACCAATAGGAAACTCTCGATTGAGTCATTTTGTAGTTATACAATAACTACTAATACACAACCCCTTGGTGTCCTCAGAAGCCATGAGTAATATACCATCTAAAATTTAGAGACGGTTATGTACTCTATAATCTCAACGGACGTATCTATATTATTTTCTCAAAACATCTTGTTCGGGATTATTTAAGACAAAGTATTTTGACTTACGATTCAATACTGATGGTTACAACATTTGTAATTGCAACCGCATAATACTTTATTTAAAGATTTTCTTTATATATATTAAATGATTATTTAATCATTTATTTATATCATAATATAACATTATATATAATAGCAAACAAAAACCAAAAGCATACTTCGCTCCAAACGAGATTGATCTCAAAGTTCAGATGTGTAACAAAATTTATAATTTCCCTTAATGCAAACCCCATTAACTCCTAGTGTAGGCCTGTAATTTGTCCAAGTATGCCATGTCAATATGAAAAGATGGGAAAAGCTATCTGTGCCATATGCCATTTTGGTGGCATGCCACATTAGCAATCGACTAGGAAAATCTAAGCTGACCAAAGATGACATCCCCCACCTGTCAAGAACACAACGATGTAATTTTTTTATAAATAAGCATGTACCCCATTTATGAAAGGGCAATTTTCTAGGTTCTCTTCCTTTTCATTTTCATTACTCGAAACATAAATAAGAACTCAAATTGGACTTTAATGGCCGTTTAAGTCAAATTGAAATTGGATATTTGTGACAAAGGACTTACATATTTTCCTATTTGCATAATTGCTTACTTGACAAAGAGACGATCTCTTGCCCAAGTAACATAAGACCCACTTGATATAAGCTTCAAATTTCAAGCTTAACACCCGCTAAGCAATAAAGGAGAATTGATGATGACATCGTTTTCTGAAATAGGGATGTTGATGGGGTTGAAGTGTCTATCATAAATCCAATGGTAATTTCTACTATGATTGGACCAACTACTGTTTGCCAAGTGCTGGTCGCAATAGAAGCTCTATGAATGTTTTGCTTAAGAGGGAATTCGATGAGATACAACCCAGTGAAAAGGATTTTGTTGCCTTGTAATTTTCGTCTATAGGGTTTACTAGAGAGGCAACATCTTCTATTAGATGCATAACACTGCCAACGAAGTTAGGAGACAAACTCGGAGGGTAATATAGATTTAGAACTTCATTGTAGTGGACTGATATTCCATTTATAATACATTTTCGGGCCTACGACCCTTTTTGATTTTGGGATTGCTTTGGCTCCATAGTGTTTAATCATGAGATTTCCCATGGACAATAGAGTTGGAGTAATCCAAGGAGACCAAAGCATTGGAAAGGAATGCTACGTTACAGAATTGCATGAAGAAAGACATAGAGAGAATGAAAAAGAATGAAGAGAAAGCCTCTACATTAAGACACAAAACGCATAGTAATTACCATATATGCCTCAGATCAGTTCCATTAGCGACTATAAAACGATATGGACCAATCAAAAGAGTCGGAAGAATCTAGGATGGGATTAGCGGAGCTAACAGATGAGATTCAAGTAGATGAAGAAGATCTGACTATTTTATTGTCAAAATTAGATTTCAACTCAGTATGAGGATGAAGAAGGAGACTATTTGGTCATTGAGGGTGAACATGGTTGTGTTCGCATGAACTTACATTGAAATATATGCAGTTTCATTTGAAGTTGCATGAACACACTTGATTTTAACCTAGCCATTATTCTAACAAAACTGAAAAGAAGCGGTATGAACTAGAGAGACCTATTGCACTGAAGGAGAAAGTGTATAAGTTACTGGCTAAAAACTTCATCCGTAAAACACTAAACATGTCATGGGTAGAAAATCCCGTGATATTGAGGAAGGCCGATGGAAAGTGATGGACATGTATTGATTATTCAAACTTGAAAAAAGCAAGCCCAAAGACTACTTTCTACTTTTGTGGATTGACCAACTACTGGGTGGAACTGCCAAACATGAACTATTGTCATTTATGAATGTGTACTCTAACTACAATCAGATTATGATGCATGTCCCTGATCAAAAGCATATGAGATTTATTATAAACTTAAGACTGTATTACTATAAAGTGATGTCATTCAGTTTGAAGAACGCTAGTGCTACTTACTAGCATTTGGTTAACGAGTTGTTTTTAGAAAAAATCGAATGGATAATGAAAGTCTATGTGGACTATAAGCTAGTGAAGTCATAGAGATAAAAAAAACCCACATAGGCAACCCATTAGAAATGTTTGACGTGCTTTGGAAGTACAAAATGAGATTAACTCCATAGAAATGTTCTTTTAGAGTTGTGTTTGGAATTTTCTTAGGGTTCATTGTGATCTCTAGGGGTATTGAGGCTAACCTATAGTAGACTGAAGCATTGAGATAGTTTGTAGTCGATGAACCAGTAGGGAAATGTAGAGCTTAAATGGTAAGGTTGTCGCTTTGAGTAAGTTCATCTCAAAAGCAACCAAAAGTGTATACCATTCTTTGATTCCCTCAAGAAGTAAAGAGGGAAGTTCTGATTCACTGACAAATGCAAAGCTTCCTTTCGGGACCTACTAGAACATCTTCGAAAACCACAAATCCTATCAAAGCCTTTGGAAGGGGAATATTTGTACCTCTATTTTGTAGTATCAATTAATGCATCGAGTGCAACATTGGTGCATGACAAAGGAAAGATACAATGGCCAGTATATTACATTAGTAAATGGTTTACAAGTACAAAATAGAATTATCCTAAATTGGAGATGCAAGTCTACTATTTACAGTTAACATTGAGGAATTTGCAACCATACTTCAAGCTAATCCAATATGAGTGTAGACAGATCAACCTCTCAAACAAATATTGCATTGGCTCAATACTTCAGAACGATTACTAGAATGGAACCTTGAGATGAGTCACTATGCGATAACCTATCATCTCAAAAATATTATTAGATAAGCTTTGGCGGACTTCGTTGCCGAATTCACTATTTAGGATGATGAAACAAAGGAAGAGATGGTTGAACTTTCAGAATGGAAGTTGTATGTGGATGGAGTGTCCAATGAGCATGATTCCAAAATAGGAGCAGTCTTAGTAATTTCGAAAGGTTGAAGGATATAATATGCACTGAAGCTTGAATTCCTTACTACCATAATGAAGTAGCGTATGAAGTTTTGATTGCGAGATTCAAGATAGAGAAGGAATTGGAAGTACATACACTACACATATTTACTGACTCCATATTATTGGTTTTTTATGTAAAGAAGGAATTTCAGGCTAAAGATTCATAACTTGCCTCTTACCTGTTAAAAGTGTTGGAAGTACTGGACGAGATCGAGCACTACAAGATAACACATATCCCCAGAGAAGAAATTATAAATCCAGACTCATTAGCCAAACCGTCAAACTATGGAGATGCATAACTATTATGGATTTCTCCAATAGAGGTGCTGAATCTTTAAGTATCAATGAAGTGGACACTGATATATCCTAAAGATCAAGGAGAAGGAGCCATGGATGACTCCATTTAAAGAAATTTGATGAAGGGAACTCTTCTAAAAGTTTGGAATGAATAGCGAAAGCTCTTGCATAATGTATCACCTTACATTATGCAAGACGGAGTGTTATTTTAGAGAGGATTCTTAATAACCTTGCTAAGTTGTGTCGATAAGCATGACGTGAAGAAAATCCTTGAAAATGTTAATCAATGAAGCTTTGGTGATCAAAATGGAGGAAAAATTTGGCAAAGAAAGTACTTTGCTATGGATGTTTCTTTCCAAATGTCAATCAAGATCCAACTATACACTCAAATAATTTGACAAGTGCCAAAGATTTGCAAAGATACCTAGAGGCCCATCGAAAGAGCTTATATAAGTGGTTAACTTCTGGCCATTGGTGGTTTTGGGAATTGATAATATCGGAGTGTTACCAATTGCCCGAGGAGGAGCAATGTACGCAGTTGTAGCAATGGACTACTTCATATAATGTTTTGAGGTGGAGCCATTCACCAAAATCACTTAGGCAAAAGCGATTGACTTCGTAGTAAAGAAAATTTTATGTAGATTTACATTGCCACTAAAGATCATCACCGATAATGGAACTCAATTCAAAAGTATAGAGTTCTACAAATTCCATGCTCAATGTTGATTTGAGAGAAACTTCTTGGCGGTAACACATCCACAAGCAAATGGATAGGTAGAGGCGGTAAATAAAACAATCAAATCCATCATCAAGTAGCGTTTGAAATGAGAAAAAGGGAAATTGGGTTAATGAGTCACCACTGGCTTTATGGGCTTATTAGACGACCAAAAAGTCTACAACTGGACATACGCCATTCACATTGGCATGTAGAATTAAAATGATGGTACCCATCAAAGTGGAAGTTCCTTCTGATTGATGCATGCACCGTGACTCCAAGATGAACGAGGAACATTTTCTGGAGTCCATTGACTTGGTGGAGAAAAAGCGAGAAGATGTGAATTTAAGGGCATCTTCTCACCAGCAAAGAGTACCACAGTAGTTCAACGCCAAGATCTAAAGTCATACTTTTGAGATTGGCCACCTTATTTTGAAATGGGTCTTCCTAAATACAGGGAAACTTAGTTGGAACTGGGAAGGACCCAATGTGATAAAGCAAAAGCTTGGCAACACTTTCAAGCTATCAAAAGTGGACAGGAATCCAATTCTACAGGCATGAAATTATAAGCACTTGCACCGCTATTGTATTTGACTTCTTTCTATTTGGACATTCCTAAGATTAGATTTACTGTAATAAAAATAGATTCACTGCTGGAAATATTGGAATAAAATTTGGTTTTTGAATTAATGAAACTGTATTCATTAAGTCTAACCTTGTGTTGTCGCATCAGTGACACGAAAAGACATCATCTGTTTTGAAAACTGGATGCTTAGGTACTGATGGACTCATCATGATCGGTTCTTTAGAGTATAATTCGACTGGGGCAGATCATATAATTTTCCCCTACATGCCTAATTTTTGATGCATGCTTGGAGATTGGCAACATCAGAACATCGATGCTCGGAGATAGGCATCATAGACATCAATGCTCGGAGATAATCATCAATGTATAATTGAGTTTATGAAGGTACAAGCAATGGGAATTACATCGATGCTCGTGTAGACATGAGTGGAAAATTATGTAAATGTAGTAAAAGACATTATAGTTTAATTTATGGTCAAACATGATAAGTTTAACTGGTAGTAAATAAATCTAAGTTAAAGGAAAATCCTTTGTTACAGCAGAAGTTTATTTATACGTATAGAGCTTTAATAAATAAATGCATTATATAAATTAACATACACAACCGGTTATGATACACACACACACATCTAAATCATTATGGGTAATTATATATTCATACATTGGTAGGAACAATAAATAGATGTAGGGAAATAAAAATGTGATGAAAGCAAGTGATAGAGCATTACAAATATCTTTTCATTTCTTTACTTTTTATGTACAAAAGTCTAAAGGTGAGTAGGCTGTGTGGCTAGTTAACACTTAGGATTGTGTAATATGGAATATTATATTAGTGCAGAAATATAAACTAGATAATAGATAATAGTAATAAAGAAAATGAAATAAGCACGCCAGGACTTTTTATACTGGTTCGAACTTCCCGTTCTACGTCCAGTCCCAGACTACACTCTGGATTTAAACTCTATAAACCCCCCTCTTAACCCAGAGGAATAGGTATACAACACCTGAGCAACCGAACATGATTTTTCCACCTCAAATAGCCGAAGACGACTTTTGCCGCCTGAACAACCGAACATGAATTCTACTGATACAAGTAAATAGTTGACGCTTGTGTTTTGAATAACACGTATATGTCTTTAATAGTACACCCTTCCTATAATCAAGTCCTCAAGTATATATTGTGTGTGTGAAGATATGAAAGGAATATATTGCTTAGAATCAAAGAATATATTAATTAATTCGGAGATTCAAGCAATATATAGATTGTGATTGCTTTTAGATTGCAGAGATAGATAGTAGAGAATATAGCAAGAAATCAAAATAAAATTTAGTGACTTGGGAAGTGATTCTAACGTGTTTACATAGTGAATAAATAGTTACAACTATTCACAAAGTTTCAATCAAAAGGTGTAGCCATATCTCTTCAATTTGAATCGAAACTCTTTGCAATTAGAAGTGACTCTTTAGGTAAACTAGCCGTTAGAGCCGATCAGTCAACTTAATATTCGAAAACAGAGTAAAATGGTGCATTTCTGTGCACTGAACAGGTTCAGTCGACTGGTTGTTTTCGGTCAGTCGACTGAACTAGTCATCAGTGCATAGTTTGCACATATTTAAAAAAATTGAGCTTTAAAACTACTTTGAGCATGTGCAAACTACTTGAGGATAGATTTTAGCAATTATAAACCATATCTAAGGCTAAAAATTCAGTAAATAATCATACTATACTTAGATTTGTAGTCTCATCTCCTTTGTAGTTTAATAAGCTTTCATATCTCATTCTCTTTTTGTCGCTTGATCGTATAGTCTCATCACTGATCGTTTAAGCTTTTTGTCATGAATAAAAAACTCATGATTTAACATTCTCCCCTTTTTGATTGATGACAACCTATTTTTGATGATGCTATATATTAAGAATTATATACCGGAAGTTATATATTTCTCCCCCTGAATATGTCGCGACATATCTAATCCTGCAAAAATTGGTTAGTCATACAAATTTCTCCCCCTTTGTCATCGACAAAAAGGAAACAAACAACCATATAATATGTTATCACATAAGCATTGTGAACTAACAGCATATTAAATAACAATCACAAACAAACATATATTTTTTTAAATTCTACCGGGCTATTTATACAAGTCCATCAACATTAAAGAAATTAAATGGTAGTAGAATGTTTTTAAGAAAGTAACTTACTACCACCATCATGAATTACCGTCATTACTCATTAGAGTTTGAATCTATTTCTTCTTCCTCTTCATCTCGTGCTGGTTTTTTTCCTTGTGAAGAGCTTTCCATATATTGTCTGCCACCACCATTTCCACTAGTGTCAGAAGTTGTATGTTCTTCGAATGTAGACCAAGTAAAATGAGGTGCCGGGTGTTTTCCCAGATCACGATGTGAAGGTTCTGCAGTGGTCAAAGAGGAACAAGAGATTTCATCCCATAGAATCCCGAAAAAGCTTTTAATCTTATCAAAATTCCTGTCAATCTTCTAGTCGAGATTCTTAATGCGAGAATCCAAAATTACTTGATTACGTGCAATGAGATCAATGGACTCTCGGGTGCTTTGAGATGGGGTGGTTGTGCGTATTTCATCTCCTCGTTGTTGTGGAGTAGCAACTTGTTGGCGAGGCCTTAATTGTCAATTTTGGAATGACATGATAGTAAGTGGTCTTGGAGGCAATTTCATCAAACTAATTGTGCGGCTATTTAGTGTTTTAACTATGGAGGTGTCGGATTCTGGAACTTGTAGATTCATTAGGAGCCGGATAATATACTCGCCATAGTAAATGATGTTCATCCGTCCTTGGTTGAAGGCTAGGAATTCGTCAAGTATAAGCTTAGGCCAATTAATTTGAACATCGCCCCAAATTGCATATAAAGCTCTATAATTATCTAGGTAGACAAGATCTTAAGACCCGGTACGAGGAAGGATTGTGTGCATTAAGGCTCGATGCATAATTCGGGCTGTAGGACGTAAGGCGGTAGATTTTAATTTTGTCATGTCATCCTCCAAAAATCTATGACTCACTTCATCTCGTTCTCCTAAAACAACATTCAAATCTTACAGTGGAATACCATTTGTTGGTGTTTGAAGGATGTGTCCAATTCTATCTGACGACAAGAAGACTTATTGACCACAGACTAGACTCCATACACAGTTGTTATGATTTCTTGGATTTTGATGACCCAAATTCAAGTTAGCGTAAAATAGTTTTACCATTGTATGATTTATCTTGAGATTGTTCCGGTTGTAGTCATAGAGAGATTCTAGACGACTTCTTCTAGCAAGATCTTGAATTCTTTATGCTGCGAAGTTAGGAAATACAAAAAATGATCCTTCTAGAAAGCGAGCTTCCTTCATCTTGTTCCATCATTGGATAGCGGTGGCATCATAAAGCCATTAAGCTATTTGGGTGTCTATAGGTTTAGAGGTTGAGGATGAAGTATTTCTAGAGAGTTTTGATTGTCTTGGAGCCATTAGAATGAATAATTGAGTAATGGAACTTGAAAATTTGGAGGACTAGGGTTTTGAAATTCTGATGGTAGAAAGTAAAAGTGAGAAGTAAAAGTGAGGAAGATAGATTATATGGGCAAAAATAGGTGAAACGGGAGTTAATAGGCCTAGATAAGCCGGTCAGTCGACTGATCGAATTTGGTCAGTCGACTGATCAATGTTCCCGAATCTTTCTGTTTCCAGGTTCAGTCGACTGACCAAAATTCGTCAGTCGACTGAATGCTATTTTTCAGCATTATCAGTCTTTCTGCTTTAAAAATTAAAAATTAAAAAATATATATTAAACATAGAATGCATACAAATTAGATTGAAATAAGAGAAAAAATATATAAAAAATTATTTAGATGAAGAAGAAGTGGATGAATGCAGAGTCTTGCAATCTTTCGGTTCAACTTTAGTCTTCTCTATGCATGGTTTCAATGGAGACCAGTGATTTCCACGTTCCCATGAATTTGGAGACAAAGGAGGAGGCTGTGGTGTTTGATCCCATGGATACCGATAGGAAGACGTTGTGGGTTAATGAACGTCGGATGTAGATGTCCCGCAGAATTTCCAGCCAAGTTGCTCCAGAAAGCTAAGTCGTTTTGAATTAACCTTTTGTTCATAGTACATTTCTCGTTGTATTTCTATCGATTCCCGTTGATAATGATGTATATCATAAATCTTTTGTATTGTTGATGGAGAACCAAAGAATAAGAAACGACGTGCCTTCTTCTTATCTGGAGTATAACCAGTATGATAGTTGGATTGTCTGGCAGGTTCATAACATGGAGTAGGCGTAGGTAAACTAGAAGAATCAGAGGATGGTGTGGAATAATCTAAAGAAGAGTAAGCAGAGTCATTCTGGGAGTTGTTTTGGGAAGACATTGTTGCAAGGAATAATCAATATTTGAATCAAACAATCAAGGTGTAGAGAAAATAAACAAACAACCCTTAAATTTATATAAAATAGGTATTCTAAAAATAGAGTAAATGATTGGTCAAACAAGAGATAACCAGTAAATAATGAAAGGAGTGGAATAAACCGAATTTTGCATGGTTAAAAAAGAGTATTATAGAAATAGTTATGAAATAACAAATAGAGAAATGGTAAAGACTTCCAATCTAGAGGTGCTGAGTTCCATGTGCTAGCAATTACAATTTTTTTTAATTTTTATGGAATTATAATTCTTTAAAAGAAATTAGACCTAGTTCTCTTCTTAGTTTTACAAAATTATTTTCATTGAGTGGTTTAGTGAAAATATCAGCTAATTGATTTTCAGAATTTATAAATTCTAAATTTACTATACCCTTTTCTATATTATCATGAAGAAAATGATGACGAATATCAATATGTTTAGTTCATGAGTGATTGATAGGATTTTTAGATAAATTAATTGCACTTGTGTTATCACAATATATTATAGATTTGTTTAATTTTATATCAAAATCTTGTAGTGTTTGTTGCATGTAGGTGACTTGAGCACATGCTAAAGCCGCGGATATATATTCTGCTTCACATGTCGATAGTGAAACGCAGTTTTGTTTCTTGCTAAACCAAGATACTAAGGACCGTCCGATGAAATGACAAGTTCCACTTGTACTTTTTCTATCTGTCCGACTTCCTCAAAATAAGCATCGCTATAGGATACTAATTCAAAAGGACATTCTTTCGGATAAAACAGTCTGAAATCCTTGGTCTTGCTAAGATAGCGAATTATACATTTTACCGCTCGCATATGTGATTCTTTAGGATTTGCTTGAAATCGAGCACATAAAAAAACACTCATCATTATATCAGGTCGACTAGTAGTTAAGTAAAGTAATAATCCAATCATACGACGATATAGTTTCTGGTCGACACTCTATTTTTAACCAAATACCAATCAGGTCGAATTTGCCAAGCTGATCTTTAGTGTTAAGTATAAAACATTTTGAACCAAATATTTGAAATAAGATATATTAGGTTTTCTACCATTTAAAAGTTCATATGAGGTGTGTTTTGTTAAAGGTCGAATAGAAACACGATTCAAAACATAACAAGCAGTTGCAACAGCTTCTGCCTAGAAATGTTTTGGTAGAGTGCTTCCATTTAATAAAGTTCTTGCACATTCTTGCTGTTAGTCCCTAAGGAGTTGGTTTTGATGACAACAACCTTAGAATAGATTATAAAATACGAATACTAACACTACAATTTTAGATATATATGTATAAGCAGGATCTAACCATGCAGGTATCAAGAATGAAGACTGTACAGTATAGAGATTCAAGATATAGAGATAGAAGACTCATGAGTATCAAGATTATCAAGAGTTCAAGAGTTCAAGGTTAAGTTTGTTTTATTAGGAATATTTGTTAAAACTCGTAGAAAAGCACTGACATCTTAATATCCAATTTATTCGTGGAATGGAATCCACTTCGAGCCCGTTAAAGGGATGGAACCCTAAGTAGGATGGAACCTACGAAAATCTAGTGGGACATTGTTTTGTATCCACTAATTTTAATTCAAATGATTTTACAAAATTATCTTATTTTCAAAATGATTTCAAAACTTTCCTTTTAAAAGATTCAAGACTCTCTGTCCTGATTTTAAATAATTTTAGCCTCAAAAACATCTTTAATTTCAAAGTCAAAATTACTCCTAATTTTAAACTATCTTTTCAAATAATATATTTAACTTTTAAATTATTTATACTTTGATTTAAATTATAGTTAAATAATATGTATATATTGTTCTTTATATTTACTTATGTATTTTAACTATAGTTAAGTATATTTATAAAGTTTAAAATAATTTTAAAATAAGATAGAGGTTATTTTCAAAGAAAATCAAAACACCAAAAATCCCATTGGGATGTCGACATGCCCATGTACCCCATGTCGACATAGTGTCGGTTGGCTTCAAAAATTCAAATTTCAAAAGAAGTGTCTATTCGCCATAACTCTTCATGAATGGACATGGCTGTTGTTTTTCTATATATAGGGGTCGGTTTCAACGAATTTTCAATCACTTTTTTCTGGTTTTCACTCCTCTTCTTCTTCCACATTTCTTAATACAAAAGCATACCATTACTCTGCCGAAATCAACATCGAATCATACTCGATTACTTCTAGTGTGATTCTCCATCACTTTCTCTACAAGATCCAAGTGCTAATCTGAGTTATAGACTATTTGTAATCAATCGAGCGAGAAAAGGTGTGATTGTAGCCTTGGAAATCAATTGGGTGAACTTGTTGCCCCGGAAATCAAGTATCTCTACCCAGAGGATTGTTATTCTAGAGGGTGTACCTCGTAGCCTTGAAACCGAGGGTTGTAATTGTTGAATTGAAGTTTGAAAGGAAATCCGTACTTAGTTGTGCGGGACTGGATGTAGGGTAACTTCGAACCAGTATAAAATCCGGTGTGTTCTTTCCTTTACTGCTTTTACTTTATATTTGTATCTGTGTTTGATTCTGTGTTCATATCTGTGTCTGATTAGTGCATACATTGTTAAAAAATTAAGATAAACTCAAAAAGATTAACAGATTTCTTAAAACACTATTCACCCCCCTCTAGTGTTAATTCTAGCCTTAAGATCCTTAATCCGCATTTCTCACATTTGGTATCAGAGCTTTGTTTTCAAAAGTTTCATAATCTGAATTTTGAAAAGTTTTAAAATGGCTACTAACACTAGTACTGCTATTTCCACCAACACTAGTTCATTTGTAGAAGGTCAGTCTACTGCCAGACCACCACTTTTTAATGGCAGTAACTAAGCATATTGGGCATGTAGGATGAAAATATATTTACAATCTGTAGGATTAGAAACTTGGAATATCACACAAACTGAATATTCTGAACCCATAACTAATTTTGCATATTGGACCATTGAGCAAAAGACTGTTGCACAAAATAATTCTAAAGCAATGAATATTCTGTTTTGTTCACTTGAAAGAAATGAATTTAATAGAGTGTCAGTTTGTAAGTCTGCATATGAAATCTGGAAAACTTTGCAAGTAACTCACGAAGGAACAAGCAAAGTTAAACAGACGAAAATTTCCATGCTCACAAGTCAATTTCAGTTATTTAAAATGAATACTAATGAGTCTATTTCAGATATGTATAGTCGATTTCAAGATATTGTGCATTCTTTAATATCTTTGGGAAAGTAATTTTCGGAAGAAGATCAAGTCAGAAAATTTTTGAATTCTCTCACTCCAGAATGGGATCAAAAGACACTTGCAATTGAAGAGGCAAATGACATCAGCACTTTAAAGATAGAAGAATTGATTGGAAATCTAATGTCGTTTGAAGTTCAAATGATCGGGAGAAGAGAAAGCAAATCATCTGAAAAGAAATCAATGGCATTCAATGCATTAACCGATGGATCAGATTCAAACAGTGATAATGATGAAGAGATAGCATTTATGACCAGGAATTTTCGAAAATTTATGAAATACAGAAAGATGAATAATCTCAAGAGAAACAACTTTAAGAATTCCGGTAATCAGACTACAGTACCAAACTTTATCAAATGCTTCAATTGTGATGAACCAGGTCATATCAAAAGAGACTGTCCGTATCCAGATAGGTAGAATCCTCCTATGAACAATGAACCAGCAAAGAAACAGAAGCATGCATTTACTGCTACTTTAGATGACTCAGACTCGTCCTCAAGTGATGATGATCAGAAGACGGATAATTCGAATTTGTGTTTCACTGCAGTTCATGACTCCGACGAATTCAAAGAAATGGATTCAGAAAAAGGTACACGTTTACAATACATTGGCTGAAATTGCATGCTTGAATTGATTGATTGATTGGTTGTTTTTGAATTGCTTGAATTGATTTTTTTTTGAATTGATATGTTGTTTGAATTTTAAAATTTATTACTATTATTTTATTATTTTATTATTATTTTTATTATTTTTAACACATTCTAAAATATATAATAATATTTCAGAAATATAGACATTAATAATAATATTTATATATATATGTATATTAGATAACTTAGGAAAAATCATGTCATGAAAATTCAAAGGCACATGTCGACATGGCCCCTACCATGATGTCGACATGCCTACCTGAATTTGAATTTCAAATTTTGAATTCAAATGTTTGAATTTCCCTCCACCTTTTCACTTCATTTATTTCTCTGAAAAGATACATTTTGACCAGAGAATATGTCCTTTGAAAGTCTATTTAGTCACTATCTTTTATCATATCTTTTCACTTTCATTTTCAAATTCAAACTCTCTCTTCATATCTTCAAGCTCTCTACTCTCTACTCTAATGGCTTCTTCAAGCAACCCCTCAACCATGAGAATCTCCAGAAAAATCAAAGAGCAATTACTCAATGATCCAAAGGCAATTAAAGCATACATCAATTATGCTAATTATGCCAAAGTCCATCCCGGAAAATTTGCTATTTTTCAAGATTTTTCTTCTTATGAAATTGATTCTCTTTTTGCAAATAATGGTGTTTTAAGTCTTATTGACTCATCTCAAAATGATTTTGTTTGCTATCCTAATCTTGTCAAAATCTTCTATGCTAATTTAAACCGTGGTTTTTATATTGGAAATGAGAATGAAATTTGGAGTAATGTCAAAGGCACTCAAATTGTTTTGAATTGTGACCTTTTGGGTACCATTCTCAATTGCAAAAGCACGGGAATGGATCTTTCTAGTTTTCAAATCGATGAACATGATCGTGAGACATTTCATCATATTTTTGAAGGAGATGAAAACTTTGAATTTAAGAATCGAAACTTTCATCCTGAAGCAAGAATTGTCAATCTTCTTTTACAACATACTTTGACCCCAAGATCGGGAAATTTTAACAATCCTACTTCAAAAGTGTGCAAAGCACGTTTTGCTATTTTCGGAAATTATGATATCAATTGGGCGCAAGTTATTTTGGATGAACTTCGTCCTAAAAATTTTGAAATGGGAGAAAACACTTTATATCATGGAATTTACCTTACTCGGATTTTCAACTATTTTGGAGTAAATTTCAAAGGAGAAGAATTTATTTCAAGGAAAGTTTTTAATATCTCAAATATTTCTCTCATGAAAATCCCATATGCTTTTCAAACTTATGAAACCCTTACTGAAAAGGAAGAGCGTTTGGCTCATGAGGAAATGGAAGAAATGGAAGAGGAAGAAGAAGAAGAAAGAGATGAAATGGAAATAGAAGAAGAAGAAGAAGGTGAAACATCTCTAGAAAGTATTGAATATCCATCCAATCCTTCCAACAAAACCCTTCTCAAAAACTAAAAGATAATTGTGGAGAATCAACGGATTTTAAAACGATCCGTTAGTAAGAAGTTGGATAACATTTCTTCAAAGATGAACAAGTTCTTTTCAAAAGTTAGCAAGAAACTTGGACTATCTTCATCATCTTCATCTTCTAACTAGTTTTATCTTTTAGTATCTTATTGTAGTTGTCTTAGTTTGTTTTTCTTTCAAATGTTCGTGTAGTTCTATATGTTTAATCATTGTATTATTCTATTATGCAATGAAATTGAATTTCCTTCCTGTCATCTAGCTTATTTTATATCTTGAATAAATGTTAGTATATTATAGAAATATATATACATCATTATTCACAAAATAAAATTATCATCAAAATTCACTATAGTATGTCGACATACCTCCCTTGACCATGTCGACATGTACTGATCAGAAGTGACTATTGATTTTGAATTTGAAATATGAATATCTACCAAATGTCTATTCATTTCAAACGAATTTCTACACCTATATATACATTTTTCTTCCAGAAATCTTCACTGAAATTTATTTCTCATTATCTTATCCTTCATTTCTTTCTCTAATTCAATTATGGCCAATCCTATTCATAATCTATCTGAAAATCTTGAAGAAACACTCAATTCATTCAAGAATCTTCTCTCTTTTATTCTACGAAACCAGCGTCACTTAGAGTTAAGTCAAATGCAGATGATCAAGGAGAAAGAAAGGCATTTCGATGCAATACGATGGATGATCTCCTCTCTACACAAGGATGATAATGATGTACATCCTCCTGTCTCTCTCACCAATGACAATGAGAATTGGGATGCAATTAAAGCAGACCCTATATTTGGAGAAGATGGATGGGTAGATGTCCCTCGAAACGTTTAATTTTCTTTCTTTCTTTGTTTGATTTGTTTGAATTAATTTGTTTGATTTGGTTTGATTTGATACTTTGTGTGGATTGATTTTATTTGATGTTTGGTGTGTAAAACATATATATATACACTGAAATGAATATAGTCTTTAATTAAGTTATTATGCTCATACGTATCATTATTTCTTAATCTATATATTATATATTCCGTTGTATAGTTTATCAATGCAGGTACTGAAGTCCAAGAATAAGGGGGAGTAAGTTTTTGTTGATGACAAAGGGGGAGATATATAAAATAGGGTAGTTAGGCATAGATTAAGGGGGAGTTGTTAGTTTTAGGGGGAGTTATTAGGATAGAAGTGATATTTTATAAACAAAGGTTGTCATCATCAAAAAGGGGGAGATTGTTAGTCCCTGAGGAGTTGGTTTTGATGACGACAACCTTAGAATAGATTATAAAATACGAATACTAACATTAAAAGTTTAGATATATATGTATATGCAGGATCTAACCATGTAGGTATCAAGAATGAAGACTATACAGTATAGAGATTCAAGATATAGAGATAGAAGACTCATGAGTATCAAGAGTTCAAGGTTAAATTTGTTTTATTAGGAATATTTGTTAAAACTCGTAGAAAAGCATTGACATCTTAATATCCAATTTATTCGTGGAATGGAATCCACTTCGAGCCCGTTAAAGGGATGGAACCCTAAGTAGGATGGAACGTACGAAAATCTAGTGGGACATTGTTTTGTATCCACTAATTTTAATTCAAATGATTTTACAAAATTATCTTGTTTTCAAAATGATTTCAAAACTTTCGTTTTAAAAGATTCAAAACTCTCTGTCCTGATTTTAAATAATTTTAGCCTCAAAAACATCTTTAATTTCAAAGTCAAAATTACTCCTGATTTTAAACTATCTTTTCAAATAATATATTTAACTTTTAAATTATTTATACTTTGATTAAATTATAGTTAAATAATATGTATATATTGTTCTTTATATTTACTTATGTATTTTAACTATAGTTAAGTATATTTATAAAGTTTAAAATAATTTTAATATAAAATAGAGGTTATTTTCAAAGAAAATCAAAACACCAAAAATCCCTTTGGGATGTCGACATGCCCATGTACCCCATGTCGACATAGCGTCAGTTGGCTTCAAAAATTCAAATTTCAAAAGAAGTGTCTATTCACCATAACTCTTCATGAATGGACATGGCTGTTGTTTTTCTATAAATAGGGGCCAGTTTCAACGAGTTTTCAATCACTTTTTTCTGGTTTTCACTCCTCTTCTTCTTCCACATTTCTTAATACAAAATCATACCATTACTATGCCGAAATCAACATCGAATCATACTCGATTACTTCTAGTGTGATTCTCCATCACTTTCTCTACAAGATCCAAGTGCTAATCTGAGTTATAGACTTTTTGTAATCAATCGAGCGAGAAAAGGTGTGATTGTAGCTTTGGAAATCAATTGAGCGAGAAAAGGTGTGATTGTAGCCTTGGAAATCAATTGGGTGAACTTGTTGCCCCGGAAATCAAGTATCTCTACCCAGAGGATTGTTATTCTAGAGGGTGTACCTCGTAGCCTTGAAACCGAGGGTTGTAATTGTTGAATTGAAGTTTGAAAGGAAATCCGTACTTAGTTGTGCGGGACTGGATGTAGGGTAACTCCGAACCAATATAAAATCCGGTGTGTTTTTTCCTTTACTGCTTTTACTTTATATTTGTATTTGTGTTTGATTCTGTGTTCATATCTGTGTCTGATTAGTGCATACATTGTTAACAAATTAAGATAAACTCAAAAAGATTAACAGATTTCTTAAAACACTATTCACCCCCTCTCTAGTGTTAATTCTAGCCTTAAGATCCTTAATCCGCATTTCTCACACTTGCAATGTTATGTTTTTCCTTTCTACAACTCCATTTTGTTGTGGTGTTCGAGGAAAAGAAAAATTATGATTAATTCCTTTCTTGTTACAAAAATGTTCAAAAACTTCATTTCCAAATTCACCTCCATGATCACTTCTAATATTTTTAACTTTTAAACTCTTTATATTTTCAATTCTTTGAACAAAAATTTTAAAATTTTCAAAAGTATCACTTTTTTGTTTCATGAAAATAGTCCATGTATATCTTGAAAAATCATCTACAATAACAAACACATATCTATTGTGATTAATAGATTGAACTTGAGTAGGTACAAAGAGGTCCATATGTAGTAGTTCAAGTGGTTGTGTTGTAGATATGATTTTCTTATATTTAAAAGAATATTTTGTTAATTTTCCTAACTGACATGCATCACAAATATTATCAATTTTGAATTTCATATCAGGTAGTCCTTTAACAAGTTTATTTTTAGCTATTTTATTAATAGTACAAATATTTATATGACAAAATCTTTTGTGCCATAGCCAAGAATCATTTTTTGTAGCTACTAAACACATGTTTGTGTTATGATTTACATTCATATTTAAAATATAAAAATTTCTATCTCTTATACCTTCAAACATTAAATTTTGATTTTTATCAGAAATATTGCATTTATTTTCTGAAAAAGATATATTAAAACCTTTATCGCATAATTGACTTATGCTCAATAAATTATGTTTTAAGTTTTTAACTAATAAAACATCAGAAATGAGAGGTAAGTTAGAGATACCGTTATTGCTCACATCACCTTTACCGATGATATAACCTTTTGAATTATCTCCAAAAGTGACCGATCCTCCATTTGAGTAGACAATGTTAGTTAACATGTCCTTATTACCAGTCATGTGTTTTGAGCAACCGCTGTCTAAGATCCATTTTCCTCTCTTTTTAAGTGGTACCTGCCAAAAATAAAGAATAAGTTGGTACCCACTTTTCTTTAAGGGTCCTAAGAGTTAGGTCTTAGGAAACCAAACCCAAGCGGGTTCAGAATTCCCTTTATAAATATAATTCTTATTTTTATGAACAGTTTCCATAAATGTATTGATATGTCTATTCCTAATTAAACTGTTATTTGTTTTAGGAATCCATATCTTAATAGTTTTAATATCTTTAGAAACTGTCTTCTTAATATCTTTCTTAATTTTGTTTTTAATCTTATTTTTAAACTTTCCAGATTTCTTTGGATTTTTAATTTTCTTATATCCTAGTCCCATTTTATTTGAAGTAGACTGAGAATTTTCTATTATTGTAGAAAGATTCTCTCGTCCTTTATTGAAGTTAGAAATATTTTTATTAATATCTTCTAACTCGATTTTGAGACTATAATTTTCTAACTCTAATACTTTAGTGTTAGGTTTTAAATCATTAATCTCTACTGAAAAATCAACATTTTTTATTTTTTTTTTGAATTTCTAATTCCTGAGTTATCATAGAAAGTTGAGATGTTAAATTAGAATTAGATTCTTGAGTCATTTCAAGTTCTTCTTCTAGAATTTTCTTTTCATCTCTTAGCATGCTAACTTCTAATTCAGATCTATTCAATTTTCCTTGTAACTCTTTATTTTGCTTTTTAATTTGTTTTACTAAGTCTATTAGTTCTGAATTAATTTCAACCAGATCTTTAAAACTTAATTCACTTACATCATCACTTGTAGCCATGAAGCATACATTTGCTTGCTTTGTGTCACTGTCGATGTCACTGTCTAATGATGATGAAGAAACTTAATAATCCCATGTTACTGAAAATGCTTTCTTCTTGAATTTTTTCTTTTTCTCTGGACAATCTTTCTTCATATGACCCTTTTTATGACATTCATAACATTCCATGATAGAGGATGATGGTTTACTGCTATTATTGTTGTTGTTGGAGTTATTTTTGTAACTCCTGAATTTGTTATCCTTTTTGAATTTCAAAAACTTTTTGAAATTTTTAGCAATAATTGCATATCCTCTTCATCTGAATCTGAATCATCTTTTTCTGCTTGAAATGCTAGATTCTTCTTGCCTTGTGCCTGTACTTTCTTTGCTTGCAAATTCACTTCATATGACATTAGATTTCCTATCAATTCTTCCAGTTTCATGGTTGATAAATCATTAGCTTCTTCAATTGCTAAGTCTTTTCGTTCCCAACTGTCCATTAAAGAATCGAGGAGTTTTGTAACAATATCAAAATCAGAGAATTTTTGATCTAGTGCCAATAGTGAGTGATATATATCTTGAAATCTAGAGTACATGTCATTTATAGTTTCGTTTGGTTTCATTTTGAAATTCTGGAACTGATTTTTCAACATAGAGATTGTAACGACCCGTATTTTTGGGTCATCAAATTCGAATATTTAAAATGTAACCACCCATAATTTAATCACTTTGAACATGAATAGTTAATATGTTTTTAAACGATTAAATAATGGATTTTATATCTAGTTAATAATAAAATAGAATAGTATAATACTTGCCTAATAAAACAAAATAGTATAATTACTTGCCTAATAAAACAAGAGAGAATTATTAACCTTGCCTAATAAAACAGAACAGTATAATTACTTGCCTAATAAAACAAAATAGCATAACGATTATTATATTCCATGCGATTGGTTGCCATTGGACCAAAATCAGGTCGAATCAGGTTCTGCCATGCGGATGGTTGCCATTGGACCAAAATTTGGTCGAATCAGGTTCTGCCATGCGGATGGTTGCAATTGGACCAAAATGTGGTCGAATCAAATTAGGCCATCAAGATGTTTTCTATTGGACCAAAATGTGGTCGAATAAAATTAGGCCATAAGGCTGGTTTCTATTGGACCAAAATCTGGTTGAATCTGGTTAGGCTATAGGAAATGACTAAAGTACCCTTCTCTTCACCTATAAATAGCCAAGTCCATATCTCATTTTAAGGGATTCACAAACTAAAGAAAAGAACTAAAAATTCATTATTAGAGGTGAAGTATTCCAAGTCTCCATTAAAGCAAATAGGAAGTGAGTATATTCCCTATTTTCATAGTTTAGTGAGTATATTCCATGTTTTCATAGTTTAGTGAGTTATTTCTTCCTCTAAGTTTGTTAAAATCATTGCTAAAGGAACTTTAAGTGTTAAGTGTTGTTTGAAAACCCTTGTTGAATGCTTGTTTACTTTGTTTGCTAAAAAAATGGTTTTATTTCCTTGTTTGACTATTTGGATGGTTAATTAATTATTTTAAAATTTAGAAGTTAAATACTTAATGGGGTATGCGGAAATGACTAGCAAACGTGTTTCGTCTGTGAGATCCAAGGACACTTGGACGAGGGACGGAACATGTCGAAGGGAAAGCCCGGATGCTCCAAAATAAATATCAAATCATTTTAACCCAAGATAAAATAAAAAGTGTTACAAATATTTGATAGATTGAAGCGTTGATTTATCATTTATTGTTGTGTTTATTTTGTTAATTAATTGTTTGGTTGTTTGGATTGTGCTCGACCAGTTTATAAGCACTGATTATTATTTATTGATCGTTGACTTTTCTCAACCAGTTTATGAGAAATTAATTATCCATATGCATGGGCTGGGTAGAAAATTATTATAGGATAACACCGTGTGATTTATCTCATGATTTGACTATAAGGTGTTTATTTGGTTCACTTCAATTAAATGAATTATTTTGAAATTTGGTTTTCAAATGGAAATGTTATGAAATGTTTTCCCTTTAAAAGAAATAGAAATGTTTGGTAATGAATATTTTGAAGTTATATTATATAAAAGTGATTTATATAAGAATGGTTTTATAAAAATGTTTTATAAAATGTAAAGAATTTCGAGGACTAAATCCGATGGTTTAAGATGATTTTTGAACGGATATGGGAAATGAAAATTATTATAGATTTGAAAGTACTTTTGAATATTAGTGTGAAATGATTTATCGCTTCGGGATATAAAATGATTTGTTATGTTACCAATGATTCGGGTAACCCGTTACAAAAAAGTGGGCATATGTTTTTGGTATAGTCCGCTCTTGGAATAGAGGGATGTACTTATTTATCGATTGTATGAAGGGTGTGACCCAGTTGCCTTGTTATTGGGAGAAACCTCCCGATCTGGTTGCATATGGTTTGATATGTTTTTATTACAGTATTTGGGATTTCCGAATAAACGTTTCTAAAGAGATTTGATTTAAGATCCTGAAGTAAAGTATAATTTGAATATAAAAGATATATATTTCAAAAGTTTTGAAATAAGAATTCGAGAATAAAGTCCAAAAGATAATTTCTGTAAAGGTAATTAGATTTGAAAATCTAAAATTGAAGATTAAGCATAAGTGGGTAGTTTTGGGAATTGCATATTGTTTGTTGCATCGTAGGCTCCATGAGTCCTATTTGCGGTAGGAGAACTACGTTGGCTTGATCCTGTATCTAATTGGGTACCCAATTAGATAGGGGTTCGTAGGCAGTCACAAGTGGTTGTGATGCAAACCCAATAATAACATAACATTTTTATGTTTGTTATTTGTCATATATCATGTATTGTTGTATCTTTCCTGCTTACTATTTTATTCTGCATTTACATTGTTTATCGAGTTTGCAGGTAATGATATTGTTGTTTCTCATCAGAGTTGCACAGCGGTAGATTTATAGTTTGTTTGTAGTATTTGATTTTGGGTTTGTATTAAAGCACACTAGTAGATTAAATTTATTACTTTGATAACTTGTAAAATTGAAAGTTGTATCCTATACATTTAGTAGTGTTGAATATTTATCAAATATTGTGTATTAAGTTGGTAGTTAACGGACGGGTCTTTCGGCGATTTTGACTGGTCCGAAAACCCGGATCGTCACAGTTGGTATCAGAGCTTAGGTTAGGTGCCTAAGTAAAATTTGTCTAGGTTAGTAAATTATCCTAGAAATTGTAAAATGAAACTACCTTAAATTGATAAATAAAAATGGATAGGATAAGGCACCGTACCTCCGACCGGGGTTATGGGCGATAATATTTTTAGTGTGCTTAGCTTTTGTTAATCGTTTGGCTTTCGTTATATCTTTTCATCCTTCAAATTTTGGGGACGAAATTCTTTTAAGAGGGGATGAATGTAACGACCCGTATTTTTGGGTCATCAAATTCAAATATTTAAAATGTAACGACCCATAATTTAATCACTTTGTACATGAATAGTTAATATGTTTTTAAACGATTAAATAATGGATTTTATATCTAGAATTATTAACCCTGCCTAATAAAACAGAATAATATAATTACTTGCCTAATAAAACAAAATAGTATAATTACTTGCCTAATAAAACAAGAGAGAATTATTAATCTTGCCTGATAAAACAGAACAGTATAATTACTTGCCTAATAAAACAAAATAGCATAATGATTATTATATTCCATGCGATTGGTTGCCATTGGACCAAAATCTGGTCGAATCAGGTTCTGCCATGCGGATGGTTGCCATTGGACCAAAATCTGGTCGAATCAGGTTCTGCCATGCGGATGGTTGCAATTGGACCAAAATGTGGTCGAATCAAATTAGGTCATCAAGATGTTTTCTATTGGACCAAAATCTGGTCGAATCTGGTTAGGCTATAGGAAATGACTAAAGTACCCTTCTGTTCACCTATAAATAGCCAAGTCCATATCTCATTTTAAGGGATTCACAAACTAAAGAAAAGAACTAAAAATTCATTATTAGAGGTGAAGTATTCCAAGTCTCCATCAAAGCAAATAGAAAGTGAGTATATTCCCTGTTTTCATAGTTTAATGAGTATATTCCTTGTTTTCATAGTTTAGTGAGTATATTCCATGTTTTCATAGTTTAGTGAGTTATTTCTTCCTCTAAGTTTGTTAAAATCATTGCTAAAGGAACTTTAAGTGTTAAGTGTTGTTTGAAAACCCTTGTTGAATGCTTGTTTACTTTGTTTGCTAAAAATGGTTTTATTTCCTTGTTTGACTATTTGGATGGTTAATTAATTATTTTAAAATTTAGAAGTTAAATACTTAATGGGGTATGCGGAAACGACTAGCACACGTGTTTCGTCTGTGAGATTCAAGGACACTTGGACGAGGGACGGAACATGTCGAAGGGAAAGCCCAGATGCTCCAAAATAAATATCAAATCATTTTAACCTAAGATAAAATAAAAAGTGTTACAAATATTTGATAGATTGAAGCGTTGATTTATCATTTATTGTTGTGTTTATTTTGTTAATTAATTGTTTGGTTGTTTGGATTGCGCTCGACCAGTTTATGAGCACTGATTATTATTTATTGATCGTTGACTTTTCTTAACCATTTTATGTGAAATTAATTATCCATATGCATGGGCTGGGTAGAAAATTATTATTGGATAACACCTTGTGATTTATTTCATGATTTGACTATAAGGTATTTATTTGGTTCACTTCAATTAAATGAATTATTTTGAAAATTGGTTTTCAAATGGAAATGTTATGAAATGTTTTCCCTTTAAAAGAAATAGAAATGTTTGGTAATGAATATTTTGAAGTTATATTATATAAAAGTGATTTATATAAGAATGGTTTTATAAAAATGTTTTATAAAATGGAAAGAATTTCGAGGACTAAATCTGATGGTTTAAGATGATTTTTGAATGAATAAGGGAAATTAAAATTATTATAGATTTGAAAGTACTTGTGAATATTACTGTGAAATGATTTATCGCTTCGGGATATAAAATGATTTGTTATGTTACCAATGATTCGGGTAACCCGTAACTAAAAAGTGATCATATGTTTTTGGTATAGTCCGCTCTTGGAATAGAGGGATGTACTTATTTATCGATTGTATGAAGGCTGGGACCCAGTTGCCTTGTTATTGGGAGAAACCTCCCGATCTGGTTGCATATGGTTTGATATGTTTTTATTACAGTATTTGGGATTTCCAAATAAACTTTTCAAAAGAGATTTGATTTAAGATCCTGAAGTAAAGTATAATTTGAATATAAAAGATATATATTTCAATAGTTTTGAAATAAGAATTCGAGAATAAAGTCCAAAAGATAATTTCCGTAAAGGTAATTAGATTTGAAAATCTAAAATTGAAGATTAATCATAAGTGGGTAGTTTTAGGAATTGCATATTGTTTGTTGCATCGTAGGCTCCATGAGTCCTATTTGCGGTAGGAGAACTACGTTGGCTTGATCCTATATCTAATTGGGTACCCAATGAGATAGGGGTACGTAGGCAGTCACAAGTGGTAGTGATGCAGCCCCAATAATAACATAATATTTTTCTGTTTGTTGTTTGTCATATATCATGTATTGTTGTATCTTTCCTGCTTACTATTTTATTCCGCATTTACATTGTTTATCGAGTTTGCAGGTAATGATATTGTTGTTTCTCATCAGAGTTGCACAGCGGTAGATTTACAGTTTGTTTGTAGTATTTGATTTTGGGTTGTATTAAAGCACACTAGTAGATTAAATTGATTACTTTGATAACTTGTAAAATTTAAAGTTGTATCCTATACATTTAGTAGTGTTGAATATTTATCAAATATTGTGTATTAAGTTGGTAGTCTTAGAATGGACGGGTCTTTCGGCGATTTTGACTGGTCTGAAAACTCGGGTCGTCACAGAGATTTTGCTTTGTTTGACTTTGTTAGTTCCTTCATGAGTTACTTTTAGAGTTCTCCATATATCATAAGTAGTTGTACACATACTGACCCTATTAAACTCATTTTTATCTAATGCACAGAATAACATGTTCATAGCTTTAGCATTTGAAGTGGCATCAGTTTTTTGTGCAGCAATCCAAGTTGAAAAGTCTTCTGTTGGTATGGTATATTCTTTTTGGGTAATATTCTAGGTTTCAAAACCATTAGCTTGCATATATATCATCATTCTAGTAGACCAGTAATTATAGTTAAGACCATTAAATAGTGGTGGTCGTGCAGTTGACTGTCCTTCAGTGAAACTAGTGTTAATGTTAATGCTAGAGTTGGTGTTACTTTCCATATTACTAAATGTATCAAATAACTGTGTTACGGTTATAGGATGTCCTTGCTCCGATACCAAATGAAGGTGAGTAGGCTGTGTGGCTAGTTAACACTTAGGATTGTGTAATATGGAATATTATATTAGTGCGGAAATATAAACTAGATAATAGATAATAGTAATAAAGAAAATGAAATAAGCACACCAGGACTTTTTATACTGGTTCGAACTTCCCGTTCTACATCTAGTCCCAGACTACACTCTGGATTTAAACTCTATAAACCCCCCTCTTAACCCGGAGGAATAGGTATACAACACCTAAGCAGCCAAACAGCATTTTTCCACCTCAAATAGCCGAAGACGACTTTTACCGCCTGAACAACCGAACAGGACTTTTACTGATACAAGTAAATAGTTGACGCTTGTGTTTTGAATAACACAGATATGTCTTTAATAGTACACCCTTCCTATAATCAAGTCCTCAAGTATATATTATGTGTGTGAAGATATGAAAGGAATATATTGCTTAGAATCGAAGAATATATTAATTAATTCGGAGATTCAAGCAATATATAGATTGTGATTGCTTTTAGATTGCAGAGATAGATAGTAGAGAATATAACAAAAAATCAAAATAAAATTCAGTGACTTGGGAAGTGATTCTAACGTGTTTACATAGTGAACAAATAGTTACAACTATTCACAAAAAGTTTCAATCAAAAGGGGCAGCCATATCTCTTCAATTTGAATCGAAACTCTTCGCAATTAGAAGTGACTCTTCAAGAAAACTAGCCGTTAAAGCCGATCAGTCGACTGGGCAAAATCGACCAGTCAACTGAATATTCGAAAAAGAGTAAAATGGTGCATTTATATATGCACTGAACCGGTTCAGTCAACTGGTTGTTTTCGGTCAGTCGACTGACCTGGCCGTCAGTGCACAGTTTGCACATATTTTAAAAAAATTGAACTTTAAAACTACTTTGAGTATGTGCAAACTACTTGAGGATAGATTTTGACAATTATAAACCCTATCTAAGACTAAAACTTCAGTAAATAATCATACTATACTTAGATTTTTAGCCTCATCTCCTTTGTAGTTTAATAAGCTTGCATATCTCATTCTCTTTTTGTCGCTTGATCGTATAGTCTCATCAATGATCGTTTAAGCTTTTTGTCATGAATTAAAAGCTCATGATTCAACAAAGTCAAGGTACAGACCCATACAAAAAATCTTATGTACAAAGGAAAAAAAGGAAAATAAGAACACCAAAAATGGACAAAGTGAACAGCTGGATGCATAACTTCTTCTTAGGATAGCGAATGGTTACCGTCTTCTTATGCCTCTTAGCAGTACTACCCACAAGAGAGGTAACCTCATCTTCTGT
Source organism: Allium fistulosum (assembly GCA_030737815.1). NCBI lineage: Eukaryota > Viridiplantae > Streptophyta > Magnoliopsida > Asparagales > Amaryllidaceae > Allium > Allium fistulosum. The sequence continues at coordinate 365,084,738 of CM060902.1, read as the reverse complement.
AATCATTAGCTCATCAGCTAAAATAGTATGTTTGCGCTTCAAAGACTAGGAAGCTCTAGTGGTAAGCGCGATGAGTGTAGGCCCGAAGAAGGTTTCCAACATAGAAGTCAAGGAAATTAAAGAAGGAAGAAGGTCAACGTCCTTTTTGATCATTACTTGGATGAGTATCGTCTTCAGGTTTGCAAGAGAAGTGTTCATGGAAGGACTCGGTCCAAAAAAATCGGTTATGGTGACTTCCTTCTTTCCACCTAGAAATGTAGTAAGGCCATCACCTTCAATGAGGGCTTCTACCTTCTCAGCATCGAGGTTGAGGCCAGACTCTATTGATTTGGGTATGAACACAAAAGTTGTAGCAATAGCTTCAAGCGAAGGAACATGAGCATGAATGACTACTGGAAGCAGTTGACTTGGAACAAGTAAGACAGATGATATAGGTCAACAATGGCTTCATAGGTCATCTAAAGCCTCTTGAGGATTGGAGAGTTGAGTGATATACGTATGGTTGAGCGTTTGTATGGTGAAGAGCTAGGAGTAATCTACCCCTCTCTTCCCTGATGGGTGATAATGTAGAAGCAGAGTTAGGAACAAAGATCAGTACATACTTTGGGTTGTACTCTTCCGTAGAGGAGGCAAAAAATAAAGTATGAAGTGTATAAATGGAAATAATAATGGCCTTAAAGATGGATGTTGTGATAAGTGGAATTTCAACCATGATCTCTTGAGTAGATGGAGTTGGAAAGACTTCAATTGTCTCCTTGTCTGACAGATTAGTGGGAGTCTCATTAGGTGTCTACCAAGCTTCTTTGGTAAGGCGTTGTGCTTTTCCCTCCTCTAAAGGTATCATATTTTCATCATAAAAAAGATTGGCTTGGGTGTGGACTTCACCGAATGAAATCCCTTCATCCTCAGCCTTTTCTCTTCCCTCTATTAGCATCCAATCATGAATATTGACAAGGACTTGCATATAGGACTCCCCAAGCCATTTCAGACCTTTTGTCTTGAAGATATTTACATAAAAGTGGAAGATTTCCAATTGACTTTGTCAACATTGGCCTCTTTCTCTATGGCTGCTTAGGTAAGCTGGTTTTATAAATTGGCGACAGTAACCTCCAACCTTTTAATTTTTTTAATCGAAGATCAGAGGCTTCATTGGCCTAAGCTTGTAGCATCTCTACTTTAGTTTTCAATTGGGTTATTTCTTTGTAAGAGGTAGCAAGTCGATCATTGGTAGTATCGACACTAGCTTTCAGTTGTTCTGCTTGAGCTAGGCCATCTTTCGAAAATGAGCTTGCACTAGCTGCTCATTCATCACCTATGCCTTGGACTCTAGCTATTTGATCCCGTTGGCATTTTCTTTTCACTTCAGCCAATTCCATTGCCTTACCTTTTGAATCTTTCTCGCTAACTCTCGCCTCATCATTTAAGGCCTCGATAATTCTCTTGCTATTAGCTTCATTAATTTCACTTTCTTGAAGAAGGAAGTGATTTTTAGCATGGATATTATAGTGGCACTTTACCAACTTTTCCAAGAATGATATATTTCCACTAATGTATAATATATGGAGCAGACTTTTTAGATGTATTCATTCAAAATATTATCTAGGTTGTAGTTAAAGACAACTACAGTAAGATCCAAACCTATATACTTAAAATGAAGAGCTAGTGGAGTCAAACTGGAGGACAGAGAAGTGATAACAACATTGATGGTATCCTTTCCTGACCTTTAACAGTGTTCGAAGAAAGAGTTAGCCAAGGGGAAAGGGACGTTACGGGCTTTTAGTAGAAAGAAAATACATGAATTTTCTTGCCCTTAGAAGTTGGAACAAGTAGAGTGGATGTGATTGGAATAGAACTTGTAGCCGCATCATGAGTAGAAAGTGCAAGGGTGAAGGACTTCACCTTAATGGAGATTTGTTCCTATTAGAGTGGGAGCTTTTGGAATGGTGAGAGGGGGAAGCAAGTTTGGATTGATGGGAGCCAGAGCCCCTAAGAGAGCATTGATGCTATTGGTAATCCCTCGTGTTGCCAAAATGCTCAACCACATAGTAGTGCTCTCTTTCCTCTCTCTCTGATGGGATTTGCTACAAGAGCAGTCATGGTTTCTATAATATTTGGAGATAGGCACAATTCAAGACAACTTCTGGCCAAGGTCCTATGTGCTATATGGACCATGCTTGGTTTATGGGGGTGAGGGAGCAGCTGCATCCTCAAAAAGAGCAGGAGTAGTGCAACGCCTCTATTTTCATTGCACATTGTTATAGAAATTCAATTAGTTGGTAATTAATTAATAATATGGTGGAAATGGAATAAGTATGGGAATCAAACATAATAATCAACTTCTAATTTGCTTAATTAATAAAGGAAAAATGGTGTTTTTATATGTAGAAAGAAATAAAAGTTCTAACTAAACGAGGAGAGAATAATGAAGGGAAGGTTAAGGCCCACTTACTAATTCCCTAATAGTTCTCTCCCACTTCCTCATATTTTCATTCATTCTTTATAACAAATAAAAAAAGAAAGAATAGGAACTCCATTGAAATCTCCGAAACTAAAGAAAGAGGAAGAAAAGGCTCGAAGAAGGAAGCTTAAGGAAAATTTCTCCATGCTAAAACTAATCAAAGGTGAATAAAATTACATCCCTAAGTTTTGATGTGATTAATTCAGATTTGATGAAATTTGAGTTATTTATGATGCTAAAACTTATCCTTGGGTTAAGACATTCATTCAAAAGGTTTTATGGATATTGTATGTAATTTAATGAAGTTGAAAACTTGGCTTTTGGATTTAAAATATATGTTAACGATCTGCAAATTTTATAAAATTTTAATATGTTGTTTATAACATTAATTTGGAGCTGGGTTTTTTGTTTCACGATTTTCCAAATTAGTGCGAATTCTTATAAATTTTTGAAGTTGAGAAAGGGTTTGATTTTGGGTTTTAATTAAAGTATGAAAACTAATTATTTCACCTTGAAATTTTTATACACGTAGAAGATGCAAGATTTTATTTTTGAGAAGATATTTTTCCCATATATTTTAGTTTAATATGAATTAATTGGTGAAAGGAAAATTGAGATAAAAATGGTATTTGAATTAATTAATTAAGAATTTAATTAGTGTTTTAAATGAATGATAATCGCTGAAATTTTCTTAGAAATAATTTTGTAAAAATATCGATTAACAAACGAAAATTTGATGTATGGAAAGATTTGGTAAAAAGTAATTAATTAAGAAATAAATCAGTTTTAAAGTTAGTAACCAAATTTTCATTTTAGAGTTGCGATATCATATGTCTAGATATGTGATAGCTCATTTTTTAAGATGCGATAGATAGTTTCAAGATATGTGATAGCCTATAAGAATTTCGATAGCATTTAGTAATGCAATAGCACTAAAGTTAAAAGTGCGATAGCACTAAAGTTTAGACATGTAATTACGCTGAAGTTAGAAGAAGTGCAACAATGCTAAAAGTTAGACATACAATAGCTTAAGATACGTGATAGCTTTGGACATGCGATAGCTTTAGATATGCACATGCGATAGCTTTGGACATGGATAGCTTAGACTTACACACGTAATAGCTTTTGGACATGCGATAGCTATGGACATGCAATAGCTTTATACATGCATATGTGATAGCATTAAATCAGCGATTGCTTTGAATATAGGGTAGCTTTAACATGCAATATCTATGTGTGCGGTAGCTAACTTTAGCTGCACGATATCTATAAGCACGACAACCTTATTTTAGATATTCAATAGCCCCGTTTACATATTCAATAACATATTGTTAATTATTATGCTGGGTTTTTCCTAGTAAACAAAGACGGGTTTGTTGAATTTATAAACCTAGACAACAAAATTTTTAAAGATAGGAAAAGGAAATGCTTGCCAAAAATAAGTTGAGTTTATATGAAATAAACTACATGCTTGTTTATATGTGATTTATGCATGAATAGCTATCATGGAAACATGTTAATATTGTGGATGATAACTTTATAAATTCATTCATATGCTTTAATCAATTATATTATTGCCTATGGAAACTGATGATATTCTTACTCATATGTAATCATCAGATATGAGATTGGGGCTTAATAACTCTGTATAGTTGCTCCATTAGTAGGCACAATCAAGTTAAACTCATGTGTGAGTAGAATTGCATCCAGGAGATCGATAAGATCGAATTGTGTTTAGATGCCGAAATTAATAAAAATAAATGACTCGTTCGATGTCTAAGAAACAAGATTAAGGTATGTGGACTAGTGTTGGGCTTGCACCTCGCACTGTAGCCTACTAAGCCCCTCGGCTGTCATGGTCAACGATTCTAGTGTGCATGTTTTTGCCAGCATTGAGGATAAACTTTTATATACGCATCCAAGAATCGAATGGGGACACTTGCTATTTTATTTTATCATCAGGATACCTTGGTATATTTAGGGGAATGGTCATTATTTTCCTTCTATTACGGGAGTATTTGGTATTTTTATGGGAGTGAAATTCATCGGTTTTACCCAATTTTTGCTTAAGTTAGCCTATAAGTTTTTAGTTGGCATGTGTAAACAAAGTGACCCTAGGAAAACTATATCTATGTATTGACACCTAATGAGATGGGTAAATGTAGGGAATATGTAACCCTTAAACACTAGCTTATTTATCATTGACCCATTATATATGATGTTTATGTTATGATCTAACCATTGTGATTATAGGTGGATGAGGTGAGCATAGTGAATCGGGCATGTCTCGTCCTATCCTATGAATGTTGTATTTGGTATTTTTGATTATTAAGATACTTCGAGGGGAAAATTTATTCTGTTTAGCGGCATGATCTCATTTGTATCTATTTTGATTTGGATGTGCTAATATTATTTATATCAAACTTTCTGTTTGACCCAAAGTTTTTTATTTGCCCTAAACCCTCATATACTCATTTGAGTAGGTTGAAAGCGGGGTTTTCAGATTTAGACGAATAAAGTTTCCAAAACCATGGAAAGGCAAGCTTATAGTCTTAATTTGTTCTGATGTGCAGTAAAACTTCTTATGTTTGCATGTAAAGACGTTTTTTATAACCGTCAGTAGTTGTGACTATAACCATTTAAAGGGGTGTCATCATGTTTCGCTCTTGAAGTTATTAAATATAATTGTTATATTTTATCCGAACATTGCGATTGTGGCATTGTGTAATGAGCATGTGATAAATGAATGAAATAAATGTTTTGTGAATTTATTTTGGATTCTTATGCTCTTGATGATAATAATACAATAACTGATATTATTTGGTCATTGAAAATAATACTAACGATGACTACAACATAATTAGTTTCTATTTCTAGGTTTCAAAATGGGGATGTTACAACAGGGTATCAAAGCATATGTTATTAAAAATTAATAAGTTTTTTAGGAAAAACATAACCCAATTGAATTAGAAATGTTTAGATTTGGGAATAGGATAATTCTATAGTAACGTACTTGTTAAGTGATATATAAAAACATATATCTATTTATACTCCCCCTCTATCTTTAGTCCTTTCTTTTGAATCTCATGAACACCCATATGCAGATCACGAGAAAAGAAGGTACGAATGGCAAAGTGGAAAGTTTAGTTTGAAAGGTGAAAAGAACCATGGAAAATGGGAATGTTAAACCAAACGCAAGCAGAAATGCAAAACGAACTACCAGTGCTAATGCAAACTTAGGTACTGGAATCATACCAGTAGATATGGGGATGATGTAATAGTTCTTTGTAAACATGATGCAAGCTGAAGTAGTGTTTGGGTGGTTGGAAGAAACATTGGAGTTAATGCAGATGGTAATGCAAGAGCTATCGTACTTGAAGTAGCTTCTCGCAATAACTTTGCAGATCTAAGTAGGGATTACACAGTTTGGGTGGAATGCCAATTATGGGTATAGAGAGTTCCATTGAAATAAAAGATTGGTTTATCCATTATGAATAGATATTTGCTGATTTGGGATTGACTGATGCATATGAGCGGAGGTTGGCTTCTTGGCATTTGCAAGGAGCTTCTTTTATTGGCAGAATATGGCGACTATGGATATACTAAAGGATGAAATTACTTGGGCTATTTCAAGGGAAGGTTTAAGGAATAGTTCTTTCCTAAAGTAGTAAAATCTACTCTGTTTAAGAAATTTATGTAATTAGAACAAGGTGATATATTGGTTATGGAGTATGCAACCAAGATTAATGAACTCTCAAGGCATGGGCAAGCCGTCATTTGCACTTTGGTCAAGAAGAGAAAAGAGTTTTTTGGGGTTGAAGCCCGAGATTGCTATGGGAACCATGCCACATCTTAGAGATCCATATAATGTTATTATAGACATGGGTATAAGGAATGAAGTTTACATGCATCAATTGGAAAAAAAAAGTCTATGGCGGAGGAGGATAAGTTTATGGATTTTCATAGCAAGAAGAGGAAATTCTTCAATTAGAAAAGAAAGAAGGGAACTCAAAATGCTAGAGTTTCCAAGAATGGAAGACCTAATGTAACTTGTTATAAGTATGACAAAAAGGGACACATTGATAATGAGTGTCGTGTTGGAGTCAACAAGAAATATGTTGCTAAGAAGAGAGTGAGATGCTATAATTGCATTAAGCTAGGGCCTTCAAGAGATAATCTCTAAACCGATCAAAGCTGAGAAAGGGAAGGTTAATGCTTTGAAACTAAATGCTGAAGAAAAGGAAAAGGTTGTATTAGGAGGTACTCTTTTGTTACATATCATAACTGTTAAAGTGTTATTTAATACCGAACCATCGCATTATTTTATATTTAGATGTTTAGTAGATATATTGAATATTGAACCAACATGCCTTATAACCTCTCTAAGGGCTGTGAATTCAATAGGTGGCTATGTAACTCTTGGAATGAGATGTGATTGCTTAGAATTTGATTTGTTAGGTCATAAATTTACTTGCAATTAATACGTGTTTGATTTTGTGGGTTTCGAGATAATCTTAGGTATGGATTGGTGAAGCATATATGATGCTAGGATATTTTAACGAGATAGAATGATATTTCTAAGTCCTCCAGATTGCAGTAACCGAATTTTATACCCATTAGAAGAATCAAATTTCGATGTATGTGCAATGTTGCATGTTATGGAGCATGCAGAAAATGAAATAAATTAAGTTTTAGTAGTTCAGGAATATGTTGATGTCTTTGAGCAGTTGTCGAATTACCACCAAAATGAGCAATTGAGTTTCGAGTAGAACGGCCAAACCTGTAAGTAGACCACCTAGTAGAACGACACCTATCGATTGAAGGAAAGGTGTGACTAGTGTAGTTGAAAGGAAAGAATTTTATTAGGCCAAGCAACTTGCCTTAGGGAGCTGCAGTAGTGTTCTTGAAGAAACTGGATGGGTCAGTGCGTATTTTTATTGATTATAGAAAGATCAAAGAGAAGACCATAAGAAATCTATATGCTTTTCTTAGAATTGACGTTTGATTAATTGAGTGGAGCCAACGTGTTTTTGCATTTGGACTTAGCAATGGGTTTCCATCAATTGAGAATGGATAAGGAAAGCATATCATTAACGACATTTTGAACAAGATATAGTTCTTATGAATGGATAGCTATGCCCTTTGGTGTGACCAATGCGCCTGCTTTCTTTGTTGAATTGATGAATCGAACTTCCAAGAGCATTTGGATAGAATTCGTTTTAATATTTATTGATGACATCTTGATATATTCTAAGAATGAACATGATCATAAATTTCATCTAATAATAGTGCTTGATACACCGAGGCAGCATTACCGAAGGCGAACTTTCGTGGGTATGGCTGGCTATTATTGGAGATACATTAAAGATTTCTCCCATATAGCTACACCTATGACTAAATTAATATGGAAGGATGTAAAGTCTGTTTGGATCGATAATTATGAAGATGCATTTTTGAAGCTAAAATGTTTATTGATTAATAAACCTGTGTTTTTTGTGTTGGATGGGAATCATGATATAGTCATGTATACCAATGCTTATGGAACATGATTGAGAGCTATACTGATGCTTAGAGGTACTGTTATTGCCTTTGCTACTCGACCGCTTCAATCAAATGAAGTTTGTTATCCTTTCTATGATTTAGAGTTGGCAGCGGTAATCTTTGCACTAAACGTATGGAGACATTACCTTTTAGGAAACAGTTTGAGGTGTTCACATATCATAAGTCTTTCGGGTAGTTATTCTTTCAAAAGAAGCTGAAATGGGGCATCAAAGATGACTTGAATTTTGTAGCGGCTTGTGTCTTCAGGATAAAGTATACACTGCGAAAAAGAAACAAGGTTGCACATGCACTTAGTAGAAAATATCATGATAGCAGATTGGAATGACATGGAGGCATTGGCTTCCTGTAGGGTTCGTATGAGGTTGACGGCTAGTTTTAGTCAGTGTACTACAATAATCTCTTGTTTAGAAGTTCGACCGGTGTTGATTGAAAGAATGGGTGCAAATCAAAGAGATGATCCATTACTAGCCAAATGGATTAAGTGGCTAGAATTGGGTGTATAAATTGACTATTGAAAGGATTTTGCACTTGAATAAAGGGGATGGTTATAAAAGAAGGGATAGTTGTGTGTTTTGAATGCAAGTAATCTAAGGAAGGAAGTTCTTGGAAAATGTCATATATGAAAACTTACTATCCATACCAGAGCTACAAAGATGTACGAAGATATGAATAGGAGTTTTTTCTGGGAAGGAAATAAGAGATATGTAAGCTTATAGGTTAAGTAATATTTGAATTTCCAAAAAATAAAAGTCGAGCATCAAACGTTGAGTATATTACTTTAACCCTTAGAAATACCACTATGGAAATAGGATTCCATATTGATGGATTTTGTAGATGATTTTCCAAGGTCAAATAGTGAAAATAAAAGCATATGGGTTGTAGTCGATATACTAACCAGGTGCACACTTTATCCCCTTTAAGTCGACAAGAATGAAACTGAATTTGGTAAAATTGTTTATGAAAAATGCTATGAGATTCCATGGAATACTGAGAAGCATTGTAAGCAATTGGGATCCTTTGTTTACTAGTGAATTTTGGAAGAGTTTAGCATATGTATTGGATACCAAGCCGAATATGAGTATTTTGTACCATCCTCAGACTGATGGGCAAAAAGAAAAGGTTAATAAGGTACTTGATGATTTATTAAGGGCTTGTGTACAAGACTTTAGAGGGTCATGAGAAGACCATATGCACTTAGTTGAATTTTTCTATAATAATATTTTTTCCAAGGAAACTGGTTTAATAGTGGTCGTCCACTTTATATATAAGTATGAACAAGCATGAGGCATAAATGCCTTAGCAACTACAATGACACAGTCTCTTGACTGAGATCTCCTCTTAGATCTCTTTTTCATACTTATAGACGAAATGAGACATTGAATCTCCTTCATATCACCCTGACACTCATCTCCTTTGAAATATTTAAGTCTCACCCAAAATATGGATCAAAATCTCAATCTGAGATCCCATCCGAAATATAGATCAAAATCTAAATCTGAAATCTTACTCGAAATTACATCTTCTTTCTTTTGCATAATATTTTTTTATTTTCAGTTAGATTCTAAAGAAACTTCTCAATCCAGTTACTAATTTACCAACTCCTTGAACATCTTTTTTACTTTTTATCTTGATAAGTCACAAGAAAAGATTTCATTTGTTTTTTACGTTTAAATAAGAGAAAATTATTTAATCATTATCAAATAAATTAAGTTAATCAAGCTACCACTTTTCTCCAAACCATTAATTTTAATTCATTTTCTATACAAGTAAGTATGTTCCAATTTTTATTTTTACTTTGAAAATTATATTTGTTAAATAAATCATTAAAACATTAATTTTAGACACGTAAGTTACTCAGAGTTAGAGATATCTCTGAGATGTACATTAAGATCCGAGATGTACAATCGAGATATACTCATCTTGTTCGTGATCTCCTCCGATACGAGATAGCTTGTGTGAAAATTCCAAGACAAAACATGATTGAAATCCGAAACTTAAAAGCTTAAACACAGTACAGAACATGAGCGAGAATACAATGTCTTGTCTACTAGCTAAAAACATCTAATACCAATAATTCCTCCTTCGATAAGGAGGAACCGCTGCCATTATTTGAAGATTAAGTCCCAATAACATGCATAAACTAAGAAAATATAGTCGCAAGGCTTGGAGAAGAATCTATTGAATCACAACAGTAAAAGTATTTCTTGTCCTAAGAGTCCTAAGATAACATAGACTTATTTCTATTACCAAGATCACCAAAGTCAGAAAGAGATAGGCCGTCCTTATAGCATGGTAATATAGACACCTTTTTTCACCATTGCCTCCAACATACTTGTAGAAACTACCGCCTTTCGGATTGGATCTCATTTCAGAATTTTTGTTACCCCAAACTTGCTTATACGTATTCCAAGAGATAACATTTAAGGAAGGAAGAACAACTGGTTCAACCATAGTGGTTGCATTAATAATAACAATAGGGGCCTCGGAAGAAATAAGAGCCACTAAAGGAAAGACCTCATAAGAAGAAGCATCAAGAACATGACATGAAGGAACAATATCATCTTCATTAAATATCAGTGTAGGAAGGGTGGATGGCCTAGGTATGGCACCATTCGAGGCTCTTCATAGAAGGCCATGCAAGTCACTAGCACGTTGGTTGGAGGCAAGTGAGAGACCAATGCTTGGTTTGGATTTGGTAAAAGAAGAAACTAAAATGATTGTGTTGATCCGAGAAAGGATGAAAGAAGCTCAATCAATGAAGAAAAGTTATGCCAACCAAGCGCATAAGGATTTGAAGTTCTTAGTTGAAGATTGTGTTTTTGTGCGAGTATCACCTATGAAAAAGTTGGGGAAGTTGGCATCGAGATATGTTGGACCTTTTCCTATTATAGAGAGGATCGAGAAACTTATATTGTATCAAGTTACTTAATACTTTTGCAGGAGTCCATAATGCTTTTCACATCTTACATCCGAGAAAGAGTGTACATGATCCAAAGACTACTACTGAACCCAAAGTATTGGAGGATTTAGTAGTGGAACTTGATATGACTGTTATTAGATAAATGGTTAGTATCATGGATCAACTACGAAGGAACTTAGAAAGAAAATAGTCAAGTTAGTAATGGTTCAGTGGAGTGACAATAAATTTAATGTATTTGGGAGATTGAGGTTAGGATTAGAGAGGCTTATCCTGAGTTGTTTTAATGTGTGATATATATGGTTGTATGTACTTTGACTAGTAGTTATGCTAATGATATTTTATTTTGTATGTGCTTGTATCACATGTACATATGACTAGTTATGATTGATTGTACCTTATCGGAATTTCGGGGATGAAATTTTTATAAGGAGGGGGCTTGAAACAATTTATTTTTTGCACATTATTATGGAAATATAACTAATTAGTAACTAAATAATAATGTGAGGAAAATGGAGCAAGTATGGTGACTAGCCATACTAATAAATTGAATTATCTTAATTAATAAGGGATAATTGTGTTTTTATACGTTAAAAGAAATACAAGTTTTAATTAAATCGAGAGGGAATAAGGAAGGGAATGTTAAGGACCACTTACTGATTCCCGAACTCTATTCTCCCCTCCCTTATATTTTCATTCACTCTTCATAACAAACAAACAAAGAAAGAATAGGAACTCTATAAAAACCTTCCAAAGTAAAGAAAGATGAAAAAGGCTTCAAGAAGGAAGCTTAAGGCAAAATTTTCCATACTAAAACTAATCAAGGCGAATAATATCATCATCCCTAAGTTTTGTTGTGTTTATTTTAGATTTGATGAAATACGATTAATTTATGACTCTAAAACATGGTTTTGGGTTAAGTATTCATTCAAAAGGTTTTGTGGATATTATATGTGACTTAATGAAGTTGAAAATTTGGTAATGCATTTTTAATTTCACAATTTTTTGAATTAACGTGAGTTTCTTATGAATTTTTAAACATGAGAAAGGGTTTAATTTTGTATTTTAATTATTTAAAATATGAAGAATAGTTATTTTACCTTGAAATTATTATATATACAGTAGAAGTTGGAACATTTGGTTTTTGATAATTTTTTGGGATTTTTCCTATGTACTTTCAAATAATATGAATTAATTGGTGAAGAGACAATTGAGATAATAATGGTAGCTAAATTAATTAATTAAGAAATTATTAATGTTTAAATGAAAGGGAATCGTCTATAAAAATTTCCTGGAAAATTCCGTAAATATATTGATTAACGAATTGAAATTTGACATATGGAAAGATTTGTGAAAAGTAATTACTTTTAGAGGAAATAAATAATTTTTAAAGGTAATTACCAATAGTATTGTGATAGAATGTGTGCAGATATGCAATAGCACATTTTTACAATATGCGATAACTTGTTTCTAGATATGTTATAGTTTGGCTAGACTTTCGATAACTTTTAGAGGTGTAATAACACAAAGTTTAGACATGCGATAACACTATAGTTAGAAGCATAATGGCTCTAAAAGTTAGACATGCATTAGCTTTAGACATGCGATAGTGTTGAACGTGCGATGGCTTTAGGCATGTGATAGCTTAGGAATGCGATGGCTTTAAACATGCGATAGCTTTGGACATGCAACACCTATGGACATGCAACACCTATGGACATGCGACACCTATGGACATGTGATAGCTTTGGACATGCGTTTGTTGGATTCGGGCCAGTCTACAATGGGTAAATTAGATGAATTTCAATTTTTTATCCCTTTGTTGATAATAATGGGGCTATGAAGTCTAATATAAATACTATATCAATCTAGTTACTTTAAATAAAACCATATTTTATTTAAAATTTCTTTTATAATCCATATTAAATATATTAATTAATTATATAATTAGAATATATCATTAAATATTCTAAGGTGTATAAGATATAATAGGTGTGTATGTGATGTGCAATATATCAAAATTATATATGGTTAGGTTTATAAACAAGTAAATATTAGGTTTATATCAAATATGTATATATTTAGCTCTTGTATATATGTATATTGCATGTATTATATTATCTTATAATAGAATTAAAATATTCAAAAAAATTAATTAATAATAATATTTAAGTATTATTCTAAAAATATTGCATAAAATTTTGACTAACTCTTTATTTTCAAATTTGAAATTTAAAATATCCAATCAGGCCTAGTAAATAAGACTCAAAATTAAAACAGCATCTTAGATCTAACTTCAAATTACAAAACATAATTTTACTTAGTAATATTTTAAAATAATTTACATAATTATTAAAACTAGTTATAGCCAAAAATAATTTTACTAGTTATAGCCTTCTCCAATATTCTTTAGTCATAATTTCTCTTTTCTAAACATTCCCAAATATCCATTAATCCTAAATAAGCCAAAATCCATCATTTTCTTCACTTTAATTAGCCAAATTGAGTAATTAGTGTGTAATTAGCTAAGGAGATTATGTGGATTTCGACATTTGCTGATTTGGGGTGCATAAAGATCCGTGAAGTGCTGTTCACATCAGATTTGCCTTAGTATTTATGATATTTTGGATCTAAGTGAGTGGTTTATCCTTCCTACTATACTATTCTTCTCTATATAATTAAATATGACATTTTAAAGTGGATTTTGAATGTTTAAACATTTTCAAACCAAACCTTAATAACACTTTTAAAATGGTTTTAAAAGATAAATGTTGATTTTGATTCACTTTGGGTATTAGATCAAATAAGTCATAATTTTCTACACTACTTTATCTAGGGTGATATAATTATTTAAAATATGTTTGGATTGCTTGTATATGATATTTGGATGTTTTGTAATGTTTGTTTGAAGTTGTTTGCTTGTATTTAAATTCATGTGGGTGTAATTTCAAAGTGGTCGTCATTTGGGTGTTTCGACGAGCAAAATTGTTTGAAATGTGATGAAATTAATAGGAAGTTGACGCAGCCTACAGGATCAAACAATCACGAATTGATGAATTCATGGAAAATGATTCGATGAAATAAAATGAATCGATGAATTGAAGATACCCAAATGCCCAAATCCGTTGATCTCTCGAGATATCGGATTCTAGCTATTTTCAACACGTTGATCGCGCACGATACCGTGTTAGAAGATCTACGATTCTTCGACGTTGATCTCGCGCACGAGATTCCGTGAATCGGCTTCAAGTTCGTTGATTCGAGCGCACTCGAATATCCGAAGATGGAGAAAGGAGATAACACTCAACTTCCAATTTTAATGGTGGCACAATGCACAAACCAAATTTTATTCAAAAATCAACTCCCCTTACAAGTGACAACACATCCCTATTTATAGGGGAAGTACAACTCAACACACATTACAACACTTCACATGACTTAAGAAAATACATCACAAACGACTTACAAAACAACACAAACAGTCGCACGCGACCTAAACAATACAGCGACTTCGACATAATAAAGAACGACACAATATTTACAAACGACACACGACTTAACAATACCAGGCAGCAACCTAAGAAAACTAAGCGACTTAAGCTTCTTCAGCGACGTAACAAACTCGTTCGCGACTTAAGAATTCGCGACCTAAGAATTTGGAAATCTGGAGCTGCTCGCGACTTAAAGAACTGGAGCAACTTACTGGACTTCGCGATTTAGGGCGGAGGAGCGACCTAATCTTCGCGACCTAATTGGAAGGTCGTTCGCGACATAAGGAGGAGGGGCGACTCACGACTTAGCTGGAGCAAAGATGTTCACGACTTAAGGTTTCGCGACCTAGGCTTCATTCGCGACTTAACAAATCATCAGCGACCTAAAGGAATCTGGAGCTTCGGCTTAAGGTAGAAGCGACTTACGACCTAAGGACTTCGGAAGCGATTCGCGACCTAATGAATCTGGAGCTTTGGCTTAAGGTATGTCGCTCACGATTTAATGCTTGATGGTCTCGATTTAAGGTAGCTTCGCGATTCTGGATTTGCGCTGCATAATCCTCCCCTGGTTGAAAAGAATTCATCCCGAATTCACACTTTCTTCTTCTTCGAGACGCTGTCTTCCATTCATTATCTGGTCTGATGTGGTTCTGGTGATAACCACTCTTGAGATTGATCTTGTCTTGACCCTTTGAAGATGCAGCTCGCCATAAGGAACGCATGGCATAAAGCAGACGTGGCATTAGGCAGGCGGCATAAGGAAGTGATCTGAGGGAGATGACATCATGATGCTTGTGCCAATAGGAAGGTGTGATATAGAACCAAATCGTGACGAAAATGCGAGACGATATAAGGAATTTTAAAATCGCGGAGCGACTTAGGAAGTCACAACTGAAGGAGTGTGATGACTCATGCCCAGATTCTTGTCTTTCCTTATCTCGTTCAGGTGTATCATCATTTAGAATCTTCCCTTGATGGGTTGCAACAATTTCCCCTGACTGAAATGAATTCCCACTCGCTTCTTCTTTGACATGTTTATTTTCATGAAACGGTTCCAAGCAGTTGACATTGATAATGTCAGCAGTATGGACATGATCAGGCAACTCCAACTGACAATCACTCTCTTCCTCCTGTCTTTTCCACTTTTCCTGTTCTTTCAGATTCACAAGATCATACAATCCCCGCAGTAAAATAGCATCTGGTACTAGTTCAGTTTGATGTTGAATGTCCTGTAGTGGTGGTAACTCTTCGGTTAATTCCTCAGGATATTCGACTTCAGACTCGTCGAATTCTAATCCAACTTTCTCAAAAACTTCAAGTCCTTTACTCGTTCCTTGCCCGGTCAACACAAACAATTCATTACTATTTTTCGTCTTTACAACAGATTCTTCCAAAAATACAAGACTAGTTTCTTCAGGCAGTTCCTCGGAAATCTCATCTTCCAACTCTTCAAATACTTCAACCTCTTCAGGATTCTCAAAATCAGAACTTTCTCCAGATTCAATCAACATTGATAATTCATCACCATCTTTCATTTTATTGACGATCTCTTTCAAAGATAATAAACTATCTGATTCTGCCTTCTCTTCTGTTTCACTTTCACTTTGTTTGGGCTTCTCGGAAACTAAGGAATTTACACTTGGCTGGCTCTCATCCATAAGCTCAGGTGTTAAGCAAGAATCCTCCATCATCAAGTTATTTCCCTCAACTCCGAACACAATTTCTTCTTCCATACTATCGACATCAATCTTTGGCAGTAAAGAGTAATCAACTTCTACATCCACATACTTTGACGTTGAAAAAAATCCCATCAACAAATTACATTCATCGTTCTCTAACTCGACCTCTTCATCTTCGTTGTCAAACTTTGGTGGTAATTCTTCGTACGATTCCGTAGGACCAACCTCTTCAAACTCTTCTAACATTGGTTTAACCTTCTCAGGAGTTTTAAGCTCTTCACTTGCCTCATACCTAACCAACGATTCAGCACTACCTTCCATTTCCTCAACACTTTCGCTGAAAGATAATGGACTAGTCAGTTCCTCTTCCTTTTCTAGCTCGCTTTCAGTAGAATCATCCACATCCTCGTTTTCACATTCTTCTACAACTAAGGCTTTCTTCTTGGGCTCCGTACATTCAATACTTCTATGGCCGGACTCCTGATAATGATAGTGCTTAATTCGGTCATCAACATTTGTCTTAGTGATTCTATGTACAACTGGTTCGTTGACTCTCTTAGAAACATTTATACTGCAATTAACACCTTTATTCTGATTGCTGGAGTTTATAACCACATCTTTTCCTCGACTCCCTTGACTTAACTTCTGCAACTGTTGGTTCATACGAGCTTGATAATTGTAGGGTAAGAAATTTGCCTTCATCATCCTTTTCATCTTATCCCACGTGACAATTTTGGATTTTCCCATTCTCTCTCTGGTTGATTTAGTTTGTTGCCACCAATCCATAGCTCTTCCTCTCAGTCTTGTAGCAACTAAATTAACTTGACGATCTTCAGACACGTTGTTGAGTTTAAAAATCTTTTCAACCTTTCATAACCAATCAAAGAATTCTTCTGCTTGTAGACCACCTCGGAATTTTGGAATTTCTGTGTCCATCTTTGACTCCCGTGTATGACCATTCTCTTCAACATTCCTATATTGATTTTGCCCTTGGCCTGGGTACCGAAAGTGATCATTATCACCATAACTATCTTCATCCAAATTAGATGAGCTTCGATGTCGATTCTGAACATTGACTCTTCTATGACCATGCACGTCCTCTCTACTTCTTCTTTCCTCTACTCGACATATTTCATAATCATAATATGGTCCATGCTCGTAGCCATGATAAGCTCTTCTTTCTTCATTCCGATAATCATGATTGTCTCGAAATCCACGATCTCGATTTATCGACAATGATGGTTCTCTCCTTTGATTTCGATTCATGTCAGTCATCAGTCTCTCTACTCTCTCGAAACCTTTATTGAACCTCTCATCGATACGTTGTCCCATCTGTTCAGCATCTTCTCTCCCATACAAATCTGCAACATTATGATGACGGTTAACACGTCTCGGAGGCATGATCAAATCTTCAACAAATCCAAACAAAAACTTCACTTCGATCAAAAAATTCTCGAATCAGAACTCCTCAACTTGTATGAAATCTCACGAACACCCAAATGAACAAACAACTCAATTCGAACTCTACAAAAACTTCAAATATCGAAAATTCACTCCCAACGAACTTGGAAAAGTTCGTCTCCCTGCTTTGATACCAAATGACGCAGCACGGAAGTAGATCTGAACCAGCGGTCAAATCTATCCCAGAGTTAATCACGTATTGTGGAAATAAAATCGATGAACAAGATAAATTGATGGATTGAAGATACCCAAGTGCCCAAATCCATTGATCTCTCGAGATACCAGATTCTAGCTATCTTCAACACGGAATCTCGTGCGCGAGATCAACGTCGAAGAATCGTAGATCTTCTAACGCGGTATCGTGCACGATCAACGTGTTGAAGATAGCTAGAATCTGGTATCTCGAGAGATCAATGGATTTGGGCACTTGGGTATCTTCAATCCATCAATTTATCTTGTTCATCGATTGTATTTCCACAATACGTGATTAGATCCGGGATAGATTTGACCACTGGTTCAGATCTACTTCCGTGCTGCGTCAGAAGTGTTCTTTGAGGCTGGGAGATCCTACACTTTTGATTGCAATTGATTTGTGTTAGAAACGAAGGTTTTGAAGCAAAAGAAAAAAGTCGGTGGTAGCGCTATAAACAAGTCAGGGGTAAGTGCGCTTCAGGGAAACTAAAGAGAAACTCCAGGAAAAATATGTTGGTACGCGGGGCTCCGGGTTAGGCAAGAAATGGACCTGAGTTGGCATTTAGAAGAATTTGGGTGGGAAACCTCTTTGCATCGAAAGGTTTGATTTGATCTACTTCGGGATATTTGAAGCTTGAGTCAGGCCCAAGATAAAGAAATGCGAGAGCTGCTCCGCACTAAGGAAGATGAAGACCCCGCGGACTTAGAATTTATTGAGGAAGTTGGAGCTCTTAGTACCAACTTTATTTTACTCCAGGTCAATAATGCAGAAAATTCTAGATGTTTAAAGTGTTACTCTGGGCAAATTTTTCGTGACGAGTGTTTTTTAGTTTTTGTGACTATATCGCTTTTGCACGAAGTTTCATGTCGGTGCGGAAATGATAAGGTCAGTATCGACATAGTTATGGTCAGGGGTGACCATGTGGGGTCTAAGGGGATTTTAAGCATGGACTTCATGATTCATACCAAGCTTATTCGTTCATTTTTTCGACTTGTGAAGCAGTTTTGACGATGAAGCAATGACGTGATACTTCAACTTGGTTCCTTCGGTGCTTGGTGGTGATAACTCTACAACTTATGATGGATGACTAAAGATGTTCTGAACTTTGATGAATGGATGACGTAAGGCATTTGATCGACTACTTCTAGTGGTAAGTGTGTATAAGGGACTAGGGTTGTCAGAGGAGATACATTCGACAAAGTAAGGTGATGGAGCGGAACACAGAGTGCATTCAACTATCGAGTCATATGCTGAAGTGATTGTTGATAACTCTGTATTTATGGGTGTATCATGAGGAAAGGGTATATGAGGACGCTCATCTATGTACCCTAGACCATGAGATGGTCTTGCCTGCTCTATGAGGGCTATTCCTATAGGATAGTTATGTGATCGAACACTGAATGCGATTGTGACATGAAAAGTTGTCGGCTCGGGAGTTTGTCATGTGAATTATCATGTATCCAAGAGACCTTGGTGGTGGCCATGGTGAAGCAGGGATTTGGTGATGATCATCATGATGCAAGACTTTAGGAATGTTCGTTGTGATGTAAGATCTTGATGTTGGTCATGGTGATATTGGGTGATGTGAGACCTTGGTGATAGTCATGGCGGTATGAGACCTTAATTACGGTCATTGATGTGTGTAACTATGAGTTTGTTATGATTGCTATGCTTGGTGTGATTACTATATGATTGATGGATTTCTTATGATGCAGGTATTCCTGAGTTAGGTACACCGATACCCTATTATACTTAGTGTAGTATACCAATATGATGTAGAAGGTAGTTTAGCATATATAGTATTATGTACTAACTTGTTGGATGTAGGGAGAGGTTAGATATAGTTCTCCATACTCGGTTGTGTTTTTACGATATCGACTTTTATAGCATATTGAAATTGTTTATCGCACACAAAAGACTGTTGTCTAACTCGAGGTTTTTTGCTTTTCTTTTTATTATCTTAGGTACTCTTAAATGAGTAGACTAAAATGCAGGTCTGAGGTTAGCACTAGGAGTTATTCAAAGGAGCAGCAGGAGGTGGTCGCTATTATATAATTATTAATAGAGTTTGTTGCTTACTCTATTGTGCAACACTATAGAGCTTTATTAGTGCTTCACTTTATTTAGAGATATGTTTTCTAGCAGTTCATTTTTTTGATGTATAACACTACTTTATTTGCTTTGTATAACTACTATGAATCTTAGACTTTGATATTTGTTGATGAGATTTTTTTCTCAAAAACACTCAAGTATTTTTTGAAGTAATCACGTGTGATTTGGAATCGGCAAAATTAAGTAGTGTTAAAATTGCCTTTAGAAGAAGTAATTATGCACAATAGTGCTAATACAATTATAAAAGGAAATATTCAAAATCTAATGACATGTCATTGTCTAATTCATTAAGCAAGATAATATCAAAACAGAAAAAAGTAAAATCAAGTACTGAAAGCAATAAAAGTGACATGGAGAATCTATGTGGTTCAGATATTAATGAATGCTACATCCATGGAAAAATTTCATTTTCTTCCTTTTCGTTCCTAGTACAAACAAATAATGGCAGAGAGTACAGTTTTTTTATTTCAGTGTTTTAAAAAAAGTAAAGTCTCCAAGTCCTCCATCCTCTGCTACAATACCTTTCAATTTATAGTACAAAGCCTTACGAGAATTGCTTTCATCTCTTACATATTTTCCTAATTTTGACACTTAGATCTTGCAATGTGTCAATCATCCATCTCGCTTGCTTACTATGCATGGATTATGGAAGTGGCCTTCGGCTCTTTTAATTTCTACCCCTGGATCTTGGCCCGTATCAATCATCCATCTTGTTGATTTATTGTACGAAGATTGCCAATGTGGTCTTCGGCAGGAAAGTATGATTTGAGCTGGTGAACTTTGAACTTAGGCGGAAAGTTTGAAATTGAAGAGGTAAAACTCAATTTTGAATAGACCATGACTTTACGATTCTGTAGAACAACAAGGTTACTGGACTACAAACATGTTTAAATGAAGCCACAATGGGAAATTGCTCCCTATTTCAGGAAGAGCTACATCATTATCAACACTTAATAACTTCGCTTTAGTTTGTTGGGAATTGCACGTTCATCATATCCAGGGTAGCGACATCGTATAGTATTCGAACTACATCAACACTTCTGAAGTTGCTACACTATCCAACTCAAGAAATCAACAAAGCATAGTGTTGGAGACTGTTGGGGTTGAGTTGAATGGATTAGTAGAAGAGGCTGCACTGCTATTTTGAAGAGTGTTCGTCGTGCATGAACCTATTCGGAGCCGCTCTCATCAATAGAGGACTGTGCCACCGCTTGAGCTTGGTTTAATGATCTTGGGGATGAAGATGGGATCCCTCTGTTTGAATTTGAGGAATAAGGCTCGTCTCTTAGTTGCGAAGCAGTCTTACCCTTTCGCCTCATCCTTCAAGTCATTATGTTTATGGGCAGTGTTTTTAGGACCGCGACATTGTTTTGTCACATCAAGATGGTGGCATACCCCTCACTACACCACAAAGCTGTTTTAGCCACACCCCTATCCGCCTTATTTGATACGGCTTTGAGCCGTATCAAATTCGTGCCTATTTTGGCTGGAAAATCATACACCCTGCAAAGCACGATCTCCCCCAACTTTCATTCCTTCCCTCGTTTTTTTCGTTCTCCCTCCGAAACATAAATATCGTTCTCCCAAGTCTCTTTTTCCCAAATTCGCGTCCGTTAACATCCAAAATCACGCAAACGCAATCCCTAATTTAGGGTTTTTCATCGGCACGATCTCTCCCAGCTTCTGCTTCTGCTACAGCTTCAGATTGTTGAGGTATTGAAAAACTAAATTATATTGTTGAGGTATTGATAATCGTTTGCTAATTATTTGTTTAATTATCTGTTTAATTTACACTGAAGCATTAGTAGTGATGCATGAAGTACTGTGGCACTAATTATCTATTTAATTCTTTACGGTACTGCTTCTTAAATTTTTGGGCATTTTATATATTATGTGTATAATTGTGTTAGCCAGTAGATAAAGGAATAATCATTGCAGTTAAAATATAATTTCTAGGAGAGTTGTTTCCTAGTAAAAAGAATACACGGAACTGATGGAATCGTATAAAGTGTATGTTATTGGACAGAAAATTTTCCCTAAATTACTCAACTGATAGAGTAAAGAAACTAGAAATTTACATTGTCATTTGTTAGCTTTATGCTGCTGCCTAAGAGGCATAAACTTGGGGCTGAATGATGTGAACCATGTGTTATGTTTGTGTTTTGGGGAATAATCAAATTCAATTTGGGAGTTATGTTGTATATGGTTCTGGCATTATATATGGTTTTGATATTGTTGTATAAGTGGATAAAAGTATTGTTAATGGCGCAAGCCAAGTATCAGGAGAGGGGTAATGCGTAGACATTACTCCGGTGCTATAAAATAGCGCCGTTGTAATGGCAAATTTTTTGGAAACAGTTTGGTGTAGCAAAAAAAATTAATTTCTACATAAATTTTGTAAGTATAGCAAGAAACCGATATATATATAAATAATAGAATATAAATTACAATACACTTCATCATTTTGATAATTTTGAGAATAAGTTTAAATTTTACTCTAATATTAAATCAAAAAGTGTTAAATGTTTATCTGGCTTAGTTACACTTCTACAATTAGCATAATTTTCTGGCTCAGAATATATTGCATGAGAAGATGTACCAACTGCAAATTATCTCAACATGTATAGTATCCATTTATAACAATTTGCACCAACGGGAGCCTGTCTACAATTCATCTATTATTGTTATTTCTGGCATAATCACCAGTCAGTCTATATACAATGCTATCTTACAATATAAACGTTAACCTCAAGTTCAATTAGAAGGTGACACTTTCTGAGTCAACCTTAACAATTCTACAAGAAATCCATAACTAATAAAAATACAAAGAAAAATCATGCTAATTACATTGATGCTTACTTTTCCTCTGTATTGTTAATCTTATTAAATATTGTTATGTATGTATATATATATATATATATATATATATTGTATAAGAAGTGTAGAGTCGCCAGGCAGTAGTAGGATGAAGGTGGTGGTTGAGGAGGGGAAGTGATTTTATATCAGATAGTCAGTAGTATAATAGTGTCAATGAGATGGTCAGGGATTTCTGGTAGTGGCCGAAGGAAATGTACAGTGTGTTTGTAGTGACAGGGGAAGATGTTTTCTTGATACAGATGGATGTTTGGTGGTTAATGAAGTAGTATAGGAAGCACTGTGGCAAGTGATGTTAGTCTAAAGTTGATGTAGATGTGGTCGATTTGTTATGATTAGGGCAGAGGGGTATAGTTTTGTGGTTTGAAGTATTTGAATGTGATGTATTATTGTATGGTATTGTGGCAGCAGAACTTAGAAGTTAGGCAGTAGTTTGATTGTGCTTTGAAGTGTGCACTTGTTTGATGAATGGTGTGCAAGGTAGAGCAGTAAGGGGTATGTGACAAAAGCAAATGTTGTAATGTGAAGTTCTAGTTGTAAGTGATGTTTTGGAGGAACAGTGCATAACAGGTTTTTTTTGGGGTTTGAAATGGATGTTTAGAAGGATGAAGGTTTGAGTTGACAGTGATCGTTTGCCTTGTAGTTGCTCAGGCTAGAGGAGCTGCTGTGGGATTGGAGAAAGGCAGTTGTGGTTGAAATGGTGGTCAGTAATGTGGCATTGGAGAGTAGGGGAAGAACAGGAAGATGGTGATTGCCTTGTGATTGATTATTGACTGTGATGGAGTAATGGAAGTTGTCGTAGGAAGAAACTTGTATGGAGGTTTGTGACAGTGAGTTAAAATGGGTAGACAGAGAAAACTTGTTGGCCTTGCAGAGAAGTGAAGTTGACGGTGTAGTTTGATGGGGCTGGCGTTTGTATAGTGTGATGATCTGTTGGGTGGTAAGGGGAAGAATAATGGCAGTTTGTGATGAGTTTGCAATTGACAGTAGTAGGCTGCTGTATACAGTGGTGAGGGAGGCAGTGTGCACAAAGATATGCATAGTTAGATGGTGATTGGTGAGAAATATTGGATGAAGCAAGACTGATAAGTAGTATCAATGAGGTGTTTTGGTAGCAATGCAAAATGCAGAAGTTGTAATTTAAAATTAAAAATGTAAATTGAAAAGTGAAATTTTGGCAGAGAAGGGTGGGAAATGAAACCTAATTGAAAATGTAAAAAATTACTAAACAGATTTTTTTTTTCTTTTAGGAATGAAATTGTGTAATTTTTTTAAATAGAAATGTAAATGCAAAGTAGAAAAGCAAAAAATACAAACAAATGCAAGCAACAATCACACGTACACACAACAATTTTTTTTTTTAAAAAAATACAGAAAAGCACACAAAACAAACACACGATAAAATCAAATGAAAATAATATGAAAAATAGAAAATTAAAATGAAATCAACTTCCCGGCAATGACGCCAAAAACTTGTTCGTCGACGGAAATTCTATCGGTTTAGAAAATCGTCGAACGATTTTATAATAAAAATAGCCGTAAGCGCATGACGTATAATTTTAGTACGTGACGAGTACCGTCGATCCATAGGAAATTTTTTAAATTTTAAAATTTTCTATTCAATCAAATTAGATCAAAGTTATGAGTTTGCAATTGACACTATTTATTTTATATATGAGATGAGATTAAACAATTGTTTATTCTTAAGTATTGTTTATTTTTTTTAAATGAAAAATGTAAAAAGAAGAAAAGACAATGTAAATGTATGAAATGGAAATGAGATGAATTTTTTTTTTGAAATGAAAATTGCAAATGCAAAATAAAAAGTAACAAATGCGAACATACACTCAAACAAATGCAAAGCAATAATTATTTAAGGCCAATAAAATCAAACTTGGGACTTTTAGAGTACGTCCTATATATACGCTCATATATATATATATATTATATTTACGTCTAATGTTCTACTATATATGATATAGGAGGGCAATATGTCTTCCAGTATAGACAAAAAGTGGATAAATGAATCTGATCAAAGATCTACATACTATATAGACGGGGTGAAGAAGTTTATTAGTTTTGTTGATGAAAATGGTGGTAAGAAAGGAGTGTATTTATGCCCTTGCACTCGGTGCGAAAATATGAAGACGATCAAATTAGATGACATTCATTTTCATTTGCTTAGATGGGGTTTTATCCAATCATATACCGTATGGTATTTTCATGGGGAAAAAAGGGTAGAGAAGGAAAAACAACAACCAGTTAGTCATGCCACAAGTACCGACGAGTCCGAACCTATTATGATGGAAGATCTAGTCAATGATGTAGATAGATTTCATCATTTTCAACCTGAAAATCCGTTGTCTGATCATGCTAATGTTGGAGAGCCGTCTACGGTTAATGGCAGTTGGCAGGCCAATGAAAGTAAGAAGTATAAATCACTTTTTGTTGGATAGATGTAGACAATAAATTTTATTGCAATAGGTACTGTATGTCGAGATTCTACATCGTCCAAAATCCATGGGAAATCTGTACCATCCACACATGAAAAATTGGTTTTGAACAATATACTGCTACCAGATGAGAGAACAAACAAAATAAATCATCAATTTGCAGAGACCTTTGTTGATGTTGGAGTGGGTGGGTATGTGTGCCATCCGAAGATTATGATTCGATATCTTTAGCAGGTAATTCAGTATTTCATTTCGTGTAGATATCATTATATTGCATATCACAAGAATTATACAAGTACGATTCACTACATATTTAGCGTACACCCAACATTTGCCCACAGCGGATAGATTGGCAAATTGGGGGCATGAGTGTAAAGCCATAGTGTGTACTTCGCAATAACTACAAAGAAAATCATGACATTTACTACGGATTGTGAATATAGTACTTATCTATGGAGAAGGCTACTCCTTAATTTAGATCTACAGCATGACACTGCGGCAACGTATCTCGAATTTGAAGCGGAGTTTTCCATCCAAATTAATTATGATTGGATTCTTGTTAATGTGAATGTTGACACTACATACACATAAACTATCATTGTTAAGACCACTTTCTTCTTTGTTTCTTGTCTCCTTCTGATGGATCATCTTGATCTTCTGGCTTTCGCGAACCTGGCGATTTCCCATTATATAATTAAATAATTCCCACAAAAGGTTTTTAATTATACATATGTAATGTATTTAAAACTCTTTCGTAACATTGTATACATTTGAAATGAAACCAAAATCTTAAAGTAGCTATAAGTCATTTCATACATCTTTCTAACGTCCTTCGCATTCCTGATTCTTTCAAATCAAATAAAGTAATTATAACGAACTATTTATAACAACAAACATCTAGCAATTTTTTTTATTTTTTGTAACAAAAAGGAGAACTACTTCTACTCCGATTGTGAAAAGCAGAGGATTGCAGAGAGCTGAGATGAGTGGTTGCATGCTTTTATAAAATGTATTTTCATACAAAAATCCATTATAATGGATGATTCAATTCTTTCTTCCAAAATAGAAGGTTGGATCTCTTAATTAGACTAGACTAAAAGATGACACTTCTAAACCTCATTATTAGACAAGGACCTACGTTTGGTAACAAAATCTTATCACCACATTGACTATGCAAAGATGAACTATTTCTTTTCTAATGAGTACCATCATAATCTGAAAGAGCTATGCTTTGAACTTCATTATTAAATAGTAATTCATTTCTAATAAAAGAATCCAAGAATTCATAAAGTCCTCTTTAACATTTCTGGCAGTTTGCCTGAAATAGGAGGACGTATCAATGTATTGTTTTAGAAATATTGTTATCTTCACGTTAAGAGGTATGCATTTTGATAGTAGGAGCTTTACCATACAAGGTATAATAAATAAGACCAGAAACCCATTCAATAAAGAAATTCATCATTAATTAATAGGAAACTCGAGCTCATTTCAAAAATTGTGGTCAGGGACCTATTGTTTAACAAATTCATCATTAATTAATTAATAGGAAACTCGAGCCACATGTCATCTTACCGCTGCAACAAACCTACCTTGCCATATTACATCACTCCACCTCCTATCACCTGTAACTTTATCTCTTAGATTAACACCTACATATCAACCACTTCCTTCTCCAACATTGTAAATGGTGAGCTTCATGGATCATTTAAAGAGTATCAAGGTCTGAGGAAAAGCTGACCCCATTAGTGCCTACCTTTTCATTATTCTAATGGAAGCTCTAACCATAATGCTTGACTATCAAGCCAAGAGTAATCTCCTTGAACATCACCCTAAATGTAGAGATTCCTCCATCATAAACCTATGTTTTGCTAATGACATTGAAATCTTACTAGCTATCCCAACTCTACCTTTCAACACTTGCCAAGTCCCATGAAAGCTACCACAAAGCCACTAGGTTACAAGTCAACTTCCATGAACCTACCATTCTTATAGCTGGGTGAGTGAGGCTTAGAAAACATGTATAGCTGCTCAAGCTAATCTACAAATAATGCATCAAGGTCTTACTTACCTGGGTATTCCTCTTACGTCTACCATAATCAAGAAAGACCACTGCCTTGCACTTTATGATAAAATTGCCGTTAAACTTAACCGTTGGAATAATAAATTCATTTCCCATGCTAGAAGTTGAAAATCATCAATTTTATAATCTTCTCAATGAGAAGTATTATTCAAGGATGTTCATCCTTCCTAAAGCCCTCATCAAAATGATTGAAAGTGCATGCTCACACTTCTTATGGATTGGAAATCCATTCTCAAAGAAATCCAACCCAATTGCATTTGAAAAACTTAAAAAACCCTATTTTAGTGGTGAGTGGAGAACTTTGTGGAGAAGACAGTATAGGTTTGGGTGTTGTGAAGGTGTTTGACATGGAGATGTGTATGATGGTTGCAGTTTCTATCTGTAGGAGGTGAAGTAGCAGTTTGGATGTGCGTGTGGGGTATGTGCAGTTCGTGGATGGAGATTAAGTGTGGCGATGGTGGTTAAAGATAGGAACTTGCAGGTTTGTTTGAGATTGAGAAGGAAGTGCGGGTAGGTTGCTATAGGTTTGTTCAGGCGGATTAGGGGATTGGTTGCTATAGGAGGAATTACGAGTTTGTTTGCTGTAGGTTGATTTGTTCAGGTGGTTGGAGTAGCTTGATTGGGTGGTGCTGGGCGGTTGAGATGGTTCTGTGAATGAGGTGAGTTTCAGGTGGAGGAAGTTGAGTAAAAATGTAAAGAAATGTAACAAAATGTGAAACGAAATGAACGCAATTGCAAGTAAAACAAATATGAAAGCAAATGCAATGGGTGTTGCTATTTTTTTTTATAAACTAACAGAATTCAAACCAAATGCAAACCAGCAGAATGCAGACCAAATGCACAGTAATTGAAATGCAAAATGTCTTTCTTGTTAAGATGTTCAAATAAATGGATGTATGCAGCCGGAGGAAATATGCATCAAAACCATAACACATACATCAAACCATACCACCTATCTGCTCAACTTCATCAAGGCACAACCCTATTTTCAGTGAATGCCGTTATATTTTTTTAATCTGGGAACTTTCTAAAACAGTTTAAACGTATGACAATGTGTTTGGAGTTTATCTATGGATAATATTATATACTGGGTTCATCAAGTTACCATTTTCATCACTGTATCTTTTATCCATTTGTCTTATGTTCAAGTGCTATGAAGTATGAATAAACAAGTGCCTTTTAAGTCTATAAACAAATATACCTACAGTGTCCACTGCATCACATACCATGTTGTTACATTATTCATAGCAGTGTATTGACATTTCATGTATTAAAAATACAATTCAATTGGTATTATGTTTGCTCTATTTATTTATTAGACATATATTATTGCATAGTTTAAAATAATGATATATGAAATTCAATTTGTAGAGTTTGAGCTGTGCACATGGCTTCATGGCATGCTCCAAGAAAATGCTGGGAAATCAGTTCAACTCAATCAACATTGGCATGCCTAAATATATGAGGAGAAGCTTGAAAGAAGTGCAAAATTAAGTTGGGCACTTCACATGGCATTAACTATATTAGTTTCATTTGTGTTTGGACATGTAGTAATTTGTGTTTGCAACTTGTGTCACTTGTGTTTGGATCTTGAGTACTTCATTTAATTTTTGTTTGATAGTTGTGGAACAAGCTTTTTTTTTAACATTTTGATGCTGTTACGTTGTTTGGTTTGATGTTCGTTTGACTATGTCGTTCGGTGTTGTCCCCTTTGCTTCCTACCATGTTAGTTTGATGTTGCTTTGTTTCGACTATGTTATATAGATTTTCCTACCGTGCTGAATGGAATACTATATACTGAATTGAAGTATTAAATCTCTAAGATACGGTTCGTGGCCGTATCTAAATCTCTAATTAGATACGGCCTATGGCCGTATCTAATGGGAGAAATAGATACGGCCCAAGGCCGTATCTACCTGTCGAAATAGATACGGTCCATGGCCGTATCTATTGGGAGAAATAGATACGGCCATGGACCGTATCTATTTCGACAAGTAGATACGGCCTTGGGCCGTATCTAATTGGAGAAATAGATACGGTCTTGGGCCGTATCTAAATATTAAACACGCTTATTTTTGATACGGCTTTTGGCCGTGCCTAATGACTTTTGATACGGCCCTAAGCACTGCCTAATTAGCCTTTGTGGTGTAGTGCCTATTACTTTGATGTCGGTATAATATTGCGGCATAGCTCTACCCATTAAATGTTAGTTTAAGATTGTAGCACATCCCTATTACAAGTAATTGCTTTGCGGATGGTGCCGCAGTTCAATGTCATCAAGGTTTCGTTTTCTAGGGCTGCAACACAAACTTTTTTCTTTTTTGTTATTTGACGATTGTGTCGAAGAACTGTGTACGCTTGCTTTTGGAACCACAGTACAATTTTTGTATTTGGTATTTGGATCTACACAATTTGGAGGTTGTGCTGCAGTCCCGCCCCTTGAGTGTTAGGGTTACAGATTAGTTCTTGCACTTTTGTGGCAATCTCAGGTCATCGGCATAGTAATATCATGTCAATACTATACTGGATTGAATGGTGTGGTTTTCTTATTTTGCTACTATTTTGATGCTTTGGCATGGTCTTACTTGGGCTTTGTTCTTACTTTCTTTTCCTGGTCTAGCTTCTTTCGTAGGGTAGTTCTTTTAGCCTGGCGCTTGCATCAGTTTTTCTTAGATATAGTTAGGAAAATATGGGTGTAACACTTGTCCCCAAGTTTGTAGCAATCATAGATTGGTGTGGACTTACCTCTATGTCCATATTTTCCTGTACCATACACTTACTATCTTTTCTCTTTCTTCTTTCCAAAAGGAAAAATTCTTTTCTAACATTTCACATTTAATGCCCTTGTACACATGTCATTCCCTCATTGGCTAATTTTTTGGAAAAGCTGTTAGTTTATCCTTTTCGACCTAAGAAAATCCATGTGGATCCTCTCACTAATCTCCCTTGTCATTAACCAGTTAACGTCCTTTTGAGTTCTTCCATCATTTGTGATAGTGTAATCAAGATTCTAATCAAGGTAAGTATACATCTTTACCGTTTCTTCTTATTTATTTCTTTACCTGCTTTTGAAAACCTTAATTGGCAATCTAGTCTTCTCCAAGAACCACTTTTTTCCAAATAAAAGTAAGGTCATTCACTTTTTCATAGTTTCTTTTTCTTTTATCTTAGTGGTAGCTGATATAACAAACTCCTTTTCCTTTCCCATATACGTGAACATCTAGGGTAACTGAATTAGGGGAAATGGAGGGTATTCTTGATAATTTTGAGTTCGAGTATTATGTAGGTAGGGTATAAGAGTCTTATGAACATACTCATACGCTCTCAGCTGGCTTTATTTCTATTTCCCCTGAGCATATTTGATGCGGATTTTACCTCCCTCCTAATTTAATTCTTCGTGAATGGCTAACTGCCGTTGGTACTGTCCCCATTCAATTCACTCTCATTTCTTGTACACTTTTGATTGCTACATTAATTGTTTATGATGAGAAATGCACGCCTCCTTTGTGCGAAGAACTACAATTCTTACTAGATATCCATAAGAGTCGTTCCGAGGGTGATTTTTGGTTCTATGACACCCAAGCGAAAAAATCAGTGCTTCCATCTATTCCCCGTAAGACCCAAAAAATGGAACAATCGGTACTTCGTTATTTCAAATCTTAACAAATTCCCTTTTTCTTTCCAACCACATCCCAATTTTCCTATCTTTTCCGTTCAAGCTACTAGTTCATACAAATCTCGTACGAAGAGCATCCTCGGCTTAGGTAAAGGCAAGAGGAAAACAAAATTATTTTTTCCTAAGTCGTTTCTGCTAAATTACCAACTTTTGCATACTAGACACAACTTTTCCTACTCTGTCTTTAAATTCTCTTCAACTATAGATAAACTTAGTGGTATAATTCTGTGAGATGGACAATGAAGTTTTTACATCCCTCCTTCTTTTGAAGGCAATTACTGATCCCTATTTTTTTACACAGGAGAAATGGGGATAATCTTTTTGATTTATTTCTCGAGGATTCTCTATCCAAGTAGTTAGAGACATCGAAGAAGAGGAAGAGAGAAAATACGAAGAATGGCAGTGCTGAAGGCAGCCCTTCAAGAAACTGCATAACCCTTCTTGTCCTTCTCTTCTTTCCTCAAATGAATAGCCTATCTCAACTCTCCGGTCATTCCATATCCCGAATATCCACTTCCTACCTCTACATAAGGGTACCATTGCGGATCTTGCTGAGAGGTTAGGACGCATCATCCTGGATAGCCTATCTCACATTGCTTTTCCTCCATAATCCTACCCCATTGCTCTTCCATTTCCTATGCTCCCCTTTCTCCGAGCTTGGTACTGAGCTTGAGAGGTCTTGGGCCTACGTAAGTACCTTCTTTTCCTTATTTATTTAATGGTGATTTTCTTCAACAACCCTCATCTTATGTTCCGCTGCTTTGTTATAGGTAGGAGCCTTAGCAATCGAGGTTCAGGAGAGAGCGGAAGATGAACAGTTCACATCCATTGCCCGTATTGCTAAGCTTGAGGCAGACTTTGTTGAATCTGCCTCTAAGAAAACTAGAGTAGAAAACGAGCTTCGGGTTCAAAGGGAGAAGGCTGAGGAGGCCGTGAAGGCGGCTGATGGGGCCTTGGCATTAAAGGGTCGGGAGTTGGTGGAGAAGGAGAAAATGTTGGAGAAGAAGGAGGTGGAGAAGTTTAAAGGCAACCTCGAGCGGATCCACTAACGGGTGATTTAAAAGATGTATGTTGCGAT
Organism: Allium fistulosum; assembly: GCA_030737815.1. NCBI lineage: Eukaryota > Viridiplantae > Streptophyta > Magnoliopsida > Asparagales > Amaryllidaceae > Allium > Allium fistulosum. Next base: position 365,052,704 of record CM060902.1, on the reverse strand, counting down.
CAAGCATCAGGTTTGCTAACTGCTTAGATGACACTTCTACCGAGGTTGACCTCAGTTTTTTGGGTGACTCTGAAAAGATTGTAAAGCACCTTAACTACTGTAGGGCTAAATGGGCTAAGGAGCTAGCCATAGAGCATGCTTCCCATTCTTATTCCCATGACACCTCCTTGCAACAAGATGAGGAGGATGCATAGTTTACTGAGATTAAGGTCACCTCTACCTCTCAAGTTCAGTTAATTACCTAATCTCTTGTAAATGACCTCTTTGTTCCTTATGTAAATAAAATAGATTTTTTTCTCAGTTTTGTTGGAGCCAATTTCTTTAATTTACTTGATGTTTCGTTGTTGCACTATGAATGACCATGTTATTTTCGCCCCTTTGTTCTTTATAGTCTTCTAAGGAAGTAAATTTACTAAACTCCTAAAGGAAAGTATGGAAAAACTATAAGACCAAACCGTAGATCATCTTGGTCTTGGTGCCACGACGATTTGCAAGCATGAAAAAGAGTTAGATGACTTGTTCACCCAACTTAGAGAGGAGACCCAAGGGTTGCTTTTAAAAATTAATCAAATAGTTAAAGAAAAAGAAGCACTTAGTGATTTTGTACTATTCCGGCAGTAGTATACCTTAGAGACCGGTTCCTTTCCACCCGATGGTTCTCACCTAGAGTGGTTTAGGCTCAGGTTTAGTAATCTAAATAAGGAGTTAGCAAAGTGTATTATTATAACTTTTGTATGCGAATTCATTACATTTTCCATATATAAAATTGGTCTTTATATCATATGTTTTTCTAACTTAGCTTTATATGACTTGATTTCTTTTGAATCAAACTCTAATTACTATCAACTTGGTTAATCCTCATGGGCCTTCTTTCAAGTCTATAGGAGCCTCTGAATCCATGAACTTTCGGTTTTCACCACTTATGGCCCTGGTGACACAGGTGTGCCTGAGTTTGTGGTTAAGGCCATGACTTCTGCTGCGGCTTTGATAAACAGAATTTCAATTTAACACTTACTAACTAAGGGCATGGAAGAGACTTGAGGAATGCCCTTTTTATGCTCAAAGAAGCTAGGGATGCACTTGTATGCCAGCACCAATATAATGTCAGGTTGTGCACTGAGCTGGATGTTGCAAACTCCAATGCGACCGAATTACAGTAGACAATGAAGGAGGATGAAACACTTTATAGGATTTTTTAAGAAGATGAAATTAAGAAATCGAAGAAGATTATATAAAACATGTCTCTTCAAGCTGCCCATCAATATGATGATGAGGAGGGTGACGAAGGAGGAGGGATGGATAAAGGGCTTGGATTGATGCTGCCGCTGCTCCCCCATAGGTACGGATACCTTATTGGCTAATGACTGGAGGAAGAAATTGAAATTACATTACCAAGGTAAACTTAGGGAATTAGAAGCCGACTATAAGCAACATTCAGATCGTTCAGGGTCGAAGGTGCTCACACGCACAAAAAGGAAATAGTGGAAGGCAGATACTCTCAAGTATTTTGGTGGTTTCTCAAGGAATTCAAAGAAGACAAGGGATGAATTGATAAACACCTTAGAAAAACGATAGAGGCCACTGTAGTTAAAATTTACGAACTTGAGGATCTTATGCAAGAAGCTCAGGCTACTTCTAGTGTTGTAGAGGCACATGTAGGTGAGCTTGGGCGGAGTCGGCTTGTTGACTTAGAAGAGAAGCTTAAGAACAAGAAAGTCAGATGTAAAATGGGGCAGATTTCTCTACAGTCGGCTAAATACATCTTTGATTACTTTTACCCTGCACTAGACTCGAGCTTTCTCTATAATAAGAATGGCTTTGTGGTGACCGTGGATGATCTGACGGACCCATGGAAAAGTGCCAATTTTGACCCTAGAAAGACATTTTGTAACAGAATGGACCATCCTCTAGCAACCATCCCTTAGGCATGATATTTTATAGTAGTGATATTTTAGGACTAGTAGTTTAGAACATTTTTATAAGGGTAAGTTGTAATAAACATTCCTTTACTAGATTGTGCAGATGTTTGTAAAGGCACTATGTAAATTAAGTTTTCTTGTAAAAGAGTATAAGTATCTTGTGAGCTTTAGCGTTTTCATACCTTCCTTCAATTTTGTTTGGATTTTCTTGTCTTCTAGCTTCACATCTGCCTTGTGTTCATGCACTTGGAAATGGTCTGCTTTGCTATCTGGGGCAGACTATTATTTTTGTTCATGCGCTTGGCATGGTTTGCTCCGATTTTTAAGGGCAGACTGTTTTTGGCTATGAAGTCAGGTCATGTATTTACAACCTTTTAAACTCATGTGCATGGTTTTTTTGGTATTAGTTTAGGTCGTCTAATATTCCTACGTCCAATATGATTGTTTGGCAGAGAAGTCTAATCATGTGTGATACGACTCGATGTTGTTTTCTATGTTAGTAAAATTAACACAAAGAGATTTCTATTCCAGTTCAGACCGTCTAATATCCCTACGTCCACTTCACCATATTACTACTTTTCATAATAATTACATGTTTGTTGTTTTGAGATACAAATAATACTTGTTAAATAAAGTTAGGTTTGAGATGCTCTGAATTCCAAGTTCTTGGAACTAGGTTTCCATCAGGCCTCGAAAGTCGGCAAGTCCCATTAGCTAAGGCTTATGCTACAACCGAGGGCCTTCCTAATTTGGACCCAAGGCACATTTGTTTGGTCCTCAGTGTTAGTTACCAATTTTCTCAATACCAAGTCTCCATTATAGAAGTTTCTTTCTTTTAGCCTGGCATTGTAGTTTTTAACAATCCTTTGTCGGCATGTAGCAGATTGGACGGCCACCTCATCTCTTCTTTCATGAATAAAGTTGAGGACAGCTTCTTTTATATCCTTGTTCTGATCTACCACAAATGATATTCTTTTGTGTAATGGGACCTTTGTCTCAGCTGGGAGCATCGATTTATAGCTTTAGGTCAGAAAGAAAGGTGTATGGCCGGTTGGGGACTTGGATGAAATCCTGTAAGCTTACAATATCAGGGACAATTCTACTACCCACTTTCCTTTTGCCTTTGCGGTCCTTTCTTGAGTAGCTTCTTAATTGTTTTGTTTGCTATTTCAACTTGCCCATTTGTCTGTAGATGTGCAATAGAAGAGAAGCTTATTATTATCACATTCCCCTTACAGAATTCTATAAACTCATTACTCCCAAATTAGATTCCAGTATTAGAGATTATTTTATAGGGGATCCTGAACCTGGTAATTATGTTCCTCACAACAAAAGTAACTATTTTCTTCAGAGTGATAGTGGCTAAGGGTTCTACTTCTACCCAATTGGTGAAGTAATCTATCGCCACTATGACGTATCTTACCCTTCCTTTAGACATAGGGAGTGATCTTATCAAGTCTAAGTCCCATATGTCAAATGGTCATGGGTTGGCCATTGTGATGAGCTCATGGGATGGTTGTCATAGGATACTGGCAATTCTTTGACATTTATCACGTCTCCTTACATATGTTTATGCATCCTGAAGTGCATTAGGTTAGTAGTACCTCTACCTTAGAACTTTCTTTGCTCACTTAGTCCATCCAAAGTGATCTCTGCATTTTCCTTCATGTACTTCATCCAGGGCTCATACTCCTTCTTTGGAAATGTATCTTAGATAAGGGTCAGAGCACCCTCTCTTATATAATATGCGATCAAAGAAGGAAAAGTATGAAGCATAGTATCTTAATTATGGGCTTTATTTTTGTTTGGGGGAAAAACTCCATTTATCAAGAATTGTTTGATAGAGGTCATCCATGAGTCCTCCTCTGAATGCTGAGGGATACACAAGATTGGGAGGTGCCCTTGAATTTCATCAACTTCCTGATTTTGGACATTCTTTGATGGTAGCTCGTTGGGCTCTATCTAGGACAAGTATTAGATCAGCCTTGATGATGCTGGGTTCATCTTGATGCCTTATTAGAACAACTTTCATTTCATTCGCTACTTTAGTGCTAGCAAATTTGGCTAATGAGTATGCAGAAGAATTGTTCTCATGCGGAATTTGCTCTATATCAAATTGTTAGAAATGCTCTATTAACTTTTTAGAAAATTCCCCATATTTAGCTAGAGTTAGTTCTTTCGTTTGACAATTACCCTACACTTGGTTCACAAATAATTGGGAATTGTTAACTGGGTTTTCACCCAAGCAGGAACGCATATGAGTTATAACATTTAGGCCAAGCCAAAAAAACTCAAGAATCAACCAAAAGGACTAGAAGAATAGGCTAAGAAGGATTTAAGAAGAATTACCCAAAAGTCCACTAAGGCTATCGATCCATCACCCATGGATCGCTAGCGATCCATAAGGAAGCTCCATGGATCATTCTAGCCACTTGCATTATGAACAGTATCTTTTCTAGGGATGTTTGCCAAGTTTCAGAGTATTCCAAGCAACCTAGTTCGAGAAGCAAAGACCCATCTGATTCTAGTCATAGATCAATCTAACTCATGAACGAATCATCGTTAAAACAAGGCAACTATCTAGAAATAACATGAAAAGCACCTACATAAAACAAGGAGTGCAACCCAAAGGAAGAAGTTCAAAAATACCCTAAGTACATGGATCGCTAGCGATCCATATGATTATGTTGGATTGCTATGAAATTTATAAGAAGGTTGAAGCAAAAGTACTCCAAGTAATTGGATTGTTAGCAATCCAAAACCTATGGATAGCTAGTGATCCATTAGATTAGCTCGGGTCATCATGAAACTCTTAGAACTCTTTCGTGGCATCATGTGCAGGCTTTTGTCAAAGCGACTGAGCTCAATAGCTCTCCAACCCTTATAAATAAAATCCTACTTGCAACATAAATAGGATCTTCCAGACTGGCTGCTCGAACTCTGCAGAGATTATTCTTCACTCTTCTCCTCCTACGCAATAGTCATCTACGGGTTCACTATGATTTTCCAGTGAACTCTTGAACTTTTGACTTGATCTTACCTACAAGATTCAATCATATTGTAATCCGATTCCACTTGAAACAACAGTCAGTTATTAGAAAGTTATAAAGTGGATGTAGGTTTCATTAATAGCCGAATCACTATAATTTTTTTTTGTCTTTTTACTACTTCTGCTCTTTTTACATTTATTTTCTGTATTATTGCTCTGTAAGAACATGGTTGGTGCTTTCACACTCAATCCAGGGTGTTGATCCATTTTTTGGGTTAACATTTTGGTGCTTTCATTGAGATCCAACTCAGGGTTAGATCTAGCTATCTACTTTGGATCAGATAGGTTCAGAAGTTAGATCCTCAATCTTTGCTTAAAAGATTTGCTGTAGAGAATCAATGGCACCAGGAAGAAAGAGAACTACCAGTGGAAGATCCATATGAGCGACTATTGCTAGAAAAGAAACAAGCCCTCAACAAGTTGAAGTCAACAACCCTAACAACTTGCAATTGGAGCTGACACTGGAGATCAAGTGCCAGGATCCTCCACCCATCATGAAGTTGTGACTAAGGGAGAATTGAACTAGATTGTTGATGAAATTAACAAGAAAATGGCAAACAGTCAGAAGGCTCTTATGGACAAGATAGGTGTTGTCTTAATGCTCCAATCACAAACTACTCCCAAAACGGCACCGGAAGCTATGGCCGCAATGGAGCAAGAAAATTCCTCCGTTTCTAGTCTAAACAGGAGAAGCAGAAGGCAGAAGCAAAAAGGAGTGGTGAGTGGAGTTGCGGGAATCATCATAGAAGGAATGCAAGCAATCCACCAACTTCATAGCAACTTGCTTCAAACTTATATCTATGGGCAAAAACCCCATAAGATATACCAGTGGATCTTTCTGACTCTAAAGATGGTGAGAAACTTGACGATGACAAATTGGAAGAAAATACTATTGTACTCAATACTGGCAGGGAGGCCCAGATTTCCCCTACCCGACCAACTACAAGCCAACGGAACTCGAAGGGAAAGGCTCTCCCGAAGATAGGAGAGCCTAGTCTTTAGCCTACTTATCAAGATCTTTTGCGAAATCAAACACTGATAGCCAACCCAAGGACCACCGGACGTCAGAGGCATTTGTCACGGATATGATTAAGTGCTTGATGAACAAAAGTAAGGATAAGAGAGATGACGAATGGGGATCCGCTCCAAGCTGAACTCCCTTCATTGATGTCGTTATGAATGAACGGTACCTTGAAAAGTTTACTATGCCTACTATTCCATCTTACGATGGAACTAGAGATCCGAAACCTTGCTTGCACAAGTATAGTTGGTCCATGGACGGAGCGAATGCTTCAAATTCTGTTCAATGTAGATGTTTTCGAATCTAACTAGAGAGAATTGCCTCTATATGGTTCACCGGGATCCCACCAAAATCCATCTCCACTTTCAATGAATTAGTAACAAGATTCCTTGATCAGTTTAGACTTCACACGACGCAACCGAAGATGTGATGTCCTTATCTGGCCTATTCCAGGGATGAAATGAATCTTTGAAATCCTTTATAAGTCGGTTCAACACCACGGTGACTGAAATAAGTAACCCAAATGAAGATATGGCCTTCATGGCCTTGGTCCGCACTATTCACCCCAACACTGGATTCGGGAAGTGGATTAAGATGAAACAACCTACCAGTAGGAAGAACTTTAACCGAAAGGCGGGCTAGTACTTTAGATTGGAATAGGCGGAGGAGCTAGAAGGAAAACTTGCTAACCCACAACCAACCAATGCTGGCCAGAATGGTATGGCAGCTAAGCAAGGCGCAGACACCTCCGGGACCACTGCCGGAAGCGTAGGGAAGGATGGGAACTAGAAAAGGAAGAACTAGAATTACAACAAACCAAACGGAAGTAACAAGTGACTTAAAGGCTTGAGGCCCGGAGATTACACCCTGCTCAATGATACTCCAGAAAACATCTACCTTGCTAAACAAGGGATGAAGGAGTACAAGAAGCCGCTTAAAAAGGAAGTGACTGAAAAGCAAAAGCATTCCGAAAAGTACTGCCGCTTTCATGAAACACATGGTCACAACACGAATGACTGCGGACACCTGAAGAACCTGATTGAAGAGCTGATTCGGGAAAACAAGCTTCAGCAGTATGTAAGGAAACCACAAAATACTGACTAGCTTGTTACACCCCAAGCTCCTAAAGACCGGGGAAACCAAGCTGGAACTAGAGAAGAAGGATCCAGATTGACCGAGCAAAGACTCATCATCGGAACAATATCTGGAGGACCTCATCCCGTGCAAAAGAGTTGGGGGAGAAATGGTGCGATATGCAAGCTCGTTGAAACATGCCTCGCAAGATTCGTGCTTTGCGATTGAAGACGGAACTCTTGCCAAGCAGTAGATAACCATGAATGATGATATCGTATTTCAGAACCGAGATACTGATGGAATGGAAGCTCCAACCCTCGACCCCATGGTTGTGTCAGTTGGAATCAGACTGGCTATGGTCCGATGAGTATTGATGGATAGTGGTATGTTTGTCAACATCCTATTCAGACACAGTTCGATCAGAGAAGATCAGTATGAAAGACGTATCCGCTTATCAAACAAAAATCCAAGGATTCACCAATGAACTTAAGCAACCTGTCAGAATAATTGTTTTGCCCATAGAACTTGGGGAAGGCGACCGAAGAGTCGTCCTCATCCAAAACTTGGGGAAGCCTGGGAATCCCTAATCTCACCTTCTTCATTGTCATCCCGAGTCCCCTCGGCTGGCGGCATGACAGGATTGATGGCATCCCTTTCTTCTCTATGATGTTTCTAAGAAATGCTGCACTTCCGGTAGCCCAATGCTATGACCCTCTTCCAATAGCCCAAATAAAGATAGTAACTCATCGGCAAAAAAAAGTTTGACGTCTCTATCTTCGATAGGGGCAGCAAGAATAACAATTAACGCTCTTGAAAAACTAATAACTTCAGGGCATGGGCGAACACCTATAGGAATCTCAAATGTTAATAGATTCAGAAATATATCTTTGATTAACAGACTTTAGAATGAAATGAAAATAACACTTAGGTCCTCCCAACCATCGCTTTGCAAAGCCAGGAGGACATCAGACATAGAACCAATCATGCTTGAATAGAGAGAGTTTATTCTAGCGTCTGTTAAGTCTTGGTAGTTAGGCGAAGGTTTGAGAAAAACGTAGGAAGGACTTCCTAATCGCCGTTTAAAGTTGTAGATGAATCTTATGTCCTCGGGAGTTGGAGGACGAAATAGTATGCTCATGAAAAGCAGAAAGGTTCCATGTAGGAAGACATAACTATTTGGATGGAGTTGAGTGGGAGCTATTCCAAGATATCTCAACATCTCTCGAATCAACGAATTAAAGGGCGGTACGCATCCGACCCAGCATATACATTTATTACTCACCGTGTACCCCTCTAGGGGCAAGTGAGGCATATCGTTTATCGAAGGAACCAAGATGTCTACAAATAGAATTCCATGTATGGAACACAGCCGGTGAAGGGCAGCCTTAACAATTCGGGAGGCTTGAGTGTCTATCGGGTTATCTAGAAGAATGGCACCCTCTTCTTCATCAGGAGCATGACTTATGTCCTCCACCAGGAGGACCGTAACATCTTAAAAAAGGTCGACCAACGGGTCAGAAACTTCTATCTATTTTGCTTGATGACATGGAGAAAGCCTGCTGGATATAGTCGCAGAACTTTAGTTTGCTTCGGGATCAACGTGCTGCATGGCCAGTTCGAAGGGCAAAGCAGCTAAACACTCTGAGCGTCTGGAGTCCATATTAGTTATACTCAATAGATAATCGAGGCTAGAAAATTTTACATGTCCCCCCCCCCCCGTGTTAAGTGTAAGCTAGTGCAGTGTAGTGAAGTGTATGGCAAAAACAAACAACTTAAATTCAAAAAATGAAGTTAAAGGACGAAACTTTGGGTTTCAACCACAGTGACCGTCATCGCTGACCATCACCACTAACAAGAAGATTGGTCGGTTGCGAGAGCTTTGGGGTCCATTTGTAAGTTTTTAGTATATGTTGGAATTTACAGGGATTTGATTGTTTAATCTCAAGTTTAATAGTGACTATGCAAGTTTTATTGTTCGTAATCATCGTATATCCAAGTTCGCTAAGGTGAATTAATGATGATTGTCTAAGTAAGTAAAGTTGGATCATACTGTAAGTTTAAAAAGTTCTTTATGACAATCCCTATAGTAATGCCGATCCCTATGTTCATGCCAACCCTTAATTGCATATTAATCCCTATGTATATACCGATCCTTTTCCCAAAGCCTCACGACCGATCCCTCTCCTCGACCTAATCCCACCATTCCCTTTACTTCCACATATTCCAACGATCCCTCTATCACAGCAGACGTTGCCAAACCCAAAACATACCAATCCCTTCATTCTACTTTTTTAGGATCGCATATGTCATCTTCTAACTTTACTCATCGAGCCTCTGCGCAGATGGGTCGGCATAGGTCAAAATATCCAACACCAATCCCTCCTTCATTCTATCTTCTTCCTCCGTTATCCTCCCTTCTTCCTTCTCCTTATTTATTTATCCAAACCCTATCCACCAAAGATTCATCCCCTCCAGATCGCTTCGATCGCTGTGTCATCACGGTCTCGAATGTCATCATAATTGCTAACCACATGGAATCCAGTACCTCATTGTATAATTGAAAGTTATAGTTCAAAAATTTACCTATATGAATGTTTGAGTTAAAATGGGACCGAGAGTTTGGGGATGTTCGAATTGGAAGTGAAGAAGAGACGAGTTTATGGGACAGGTTGAATCGTAGATGGATTTAAGGCTCAAGATAGGAAAGTTCGTTCTAATGGAGGAGCGAGAGTGTTCGACACTTAAGAAAGAAACGAGAAAATAAAATAAGTGAGAGTGAGGGGACATAAAGTTGCATTATATATACGAATGAGGGTTTGGCCCAAGCCCTTGGCACATAGCGTGGAGAGAGGGATCGGCATGAAAGCTTACCGATCCCTGTTAGCATGAACCTAAAAAAGGGGTCGGCATACATATATGTCGATCCCTACAAAAGCTTTAATAAAAAATAGATAAAAAAAGAAAGAAAGAGGGGGATCGGCTAAACGCATGTCGATCCCTACAAATAATTTTTTTTTTGAATGAATGAAAAAATGATTATGTGGGTTCGACTATAAGCATGCGCATACAAAATGTAGGGAAAGTTGGCGACGACCCGTGAATGTGCGAGCACGGCTAGGAACCAACAACAAAAACGTGTATATGAGCATGCACGTGTATGACCTAAACGTTCAATTTTTGAAATCGACAGAAATTGAAGCCAAACCTGAATCTTTCGAATTCGAGGCTGGATGAGATATCAAAAGCTTATTAGTCTCGCAGAACTGGACTTATATATATCAATTGGCGAAATATAGTGCTGGACTTTTATTATTTGAAATCAACCAAGCGTCATGAAAATCAATAAGCAATTCGACACCTTGGAAAAATGATTCAATAAAGGAATAGAAACTGTTTAGAAAGCTAGATGGATCTCATTCTCAATGATTCAAAGCACATCATGTTAATCACAAGACTGGGGGCAAGTGTTACCTAGCATTCTAGCCTGGCTATATTGAACTACTTGCATGAGTTAGATCCGACTTCCATCAAGGTCGATGATTCCAGAATGATTATTGTAGGGCCTGGAAGTCAAGTACAAATGATTAAAAAAAGTCAGAATTGAATGAATTTGATGGATGTACAATATAGGATGCTCAAATCAAGAATATGACTCAATGAATGGAAGGGTTTGGCATAGATTGGCTCATTAGGAGGGATCAGCATACTCAATCGAGAAGGGTCGATAGGCTCTTCTAAAAAGGGATAAACATGCATCAGAGTCCAAGTGCATTCTTGCATACTACAATCAATATCTCAAGGTTTACAAGTCCAAAGCATATGAAATTTGGAGGGCAAGGTATATGTACCCTAAGGAATCTACCCTAGTGATCACACGTCACAAGGACAAAGTTGGAGGGGTCGATAAGTATCCTTTGGAAGGGATCAGCAGAGAGAAGTGCACAGTTTTATTAAATCAAAGATCAAGCAATAACTCGAGTTTCAGTGGTCCAAATGACATGAATATTGGAGGCTAAAGAAGGGATCGGTACCAATCCCTCCACATTGGGAATTGGGCCTGGCGATCCCTCTCGTAGGCCCATGTGGATTAGAAGGTCTTTCAGCCGAAATTTTAGTGAGATTGGTGGTAGCCTTCACCTATAAATACTGGTCTAATGGATCATTCTAAGGATCTTTATGCTGCTTATTACTTGTACCATCCCCTATCTAGAGGCCCAAAACTATGCACTACAGATGCTGCAGTCATCTATAGTATTAGCTTCCAGTGACTAAATACGGCTATGTTAATGGTATCTATAATATCAAAAGCACTTGAATATGAAACAAAACAAAGATTTCAAAATAACATTTTCTTCATTACATTCAAAACAGGTGTCCATATTCATCTTACATAATCCCAATATGTTCCCAGGAACAGATAAAATATACTTAATACAAAATACACTAAGAGCGGTATATGAAGATACGCCCTTGAATGATCAGAGTCATATAGTCATAATAGACTTAATATAAACACAGCGGAAATACAACAAAACATAAAAACTGCAACTCCTAAATAGCAATCCGTTTGCCTCCTGCATGCCTCTGGTAGCCATATTCGTCATCCTACTAAAACCTAAAAAAGACCTTAACCCCTCAGCCTACTCAAATCAATTTTTGAGTACCTGAGAGTTTAAGGGGAAAACATACACTTTGAGTCAGACGTAAAGCCTGGTGTGAATAATACTATACATCCCAGTTTAATATGTTAAGTGAGACCATGCCGCTTAGCGGAATGGGTTCCCCTCACTAACATCCTTTTAAAACATATCTTTACAAAACTTTTTTCCTGCAACCAAAACTGGTTAGAATACTGTAAAGCATCATTATGTAAACATACATAAATATCAGGTAAAAAATGAACTATCTGTTCAAACACATAAGTTTTGTTTGGCTAACTTTTAACCTTTGGCTGACTCGGGCCTACCAGACAACATATTAAAATAATCTAACATCTGTTAGACACTACTGCTTCTGGACGATCTGTCCTTAACAATCTGTTAAATGCTTGTTTTTTGGACGGTCTGTCCCTAACTTAATTATCTCCTAGGTCTTCCTGATCCTAATGGTTTTTCAGGCTCATCAATAACCTATCTGTATACAAACATATATTCCCTTCGGTGTGCAATCATAATTTTAGTCTACCTGACCAAGCCCTACACACTGGAATTTTGGGCAACAATTCGCTAGGGCTAATAGCTAATGTATAGGGCGAGACCCTATACTAGTCCCATCTGATATTCTAATATCTGAGTATTTTACTTAGGGATCCCCTTCCTTAATTTTCATCGAAAACCTTTTCAAAATGATTTAAAACCATTAAATCTAATTAACACAAGGAAAATATATAATCCCTATGCTTTACTCAAAATCACATTGCCAAGTTAAATATATATATATATATATATATATTTACATACACACACACACACTTTACTCAAACCTTTTTGATGAAAACATTTAAACATTTGAAAGTGTTTGTACCAAAATTGGGCATAACACTCGTTGGATGTAATTGAAGAGATTAGAATGAAGAAATTAAATGTTAAATGAGGCTAATCTAACAATCACAATAAGAAAAGTAAGCAGAAATAGAAAAGACAAGAATTTATAGTGGTTCGGCAATGTAGCCTACGTCCGCTTTTAAGAGTTTGCTGTTTATTGATGATTCTCAACTGAGTTACAATAGTACAAATCACTAGCGCTCAAGTTACAATGGAGTTTCAGCAGAGTAACAATGTAGAAGTTCCAAAAGTCCTTTTTTAGTTGGCGTAGGGGTGCTATTTATAGGAGTAGATCTTGAAATATCTGCTCCAAAACACGGAATACCTTTTCTCATGCGTAGGTGGGCCCATCAGATTGAGCTGGGGTCGTTTGGGATCGATCCCTGATCGATCCATGTTGTCTTCGTATCGATCAAGATTGGCTCCAATTGAGCTGCGATCGATCAAGGGAGCTCTTGAGTTGATACACAAGCTCCTGTGAAAATTTCATAGCATTTGGACTTGTAGTTTGAGAGATATGATCGATCCAAGATTGGTATTTTCAATTTGGCTGAAGGCTCGGTATCGATACCTACGTATCGATCAATTGCGTGTCGTTGACGTGGCACTGGAGATCCACATTCTGTGCTTAGAGACCGTTTCCTTTAGTTTGACTGCTTCCTTTGTATCCATCTAAGGTTATACTCTTCGTATCGATCCCTGCCTCCTTCTTTCGTATCGATGCTTCTCCTCGGCTCTTCGTATTGATCAAATAATTGATCGATATGAAACATATAGTGGTTGGTTGAATGAAGTGCAACCGGTCCATGGAATGTTGAAGTCTGTTCAAACTCGATGGATACGAAATGGATGGAGGCTGGGTGATGGACTTGTGTTCATTTCATATCGACCTGGATGGATATGAAATGATGGTTGTAGGTTGATGGATACAAAATTGATGTGTTCCAAATGGATCTTAATTGATCCATAACTTGAGCATACGGACTCCGATTGACCCGAAATTCAAAATGTTTCCTTTCATAGCTTTGCTTGTCATACCATGTTAATTGTAGCTCGATCCGGACTCGGACCAAGTTTGCATGTATCCATCATGGACCTGTAGATAACCGATCTCCGGACCGGATTGTCTCCAATCTCTAGTCAAGTCCTTGGTGTCACTGCCTTGCCAAAAGGCGGGATTGTGAGAAATGCGGATTACGGATCTTAAGGCTAGAATTAACACTAAAGGGGGGTGAATAGTGTTTTAAGGAGTCACTAATTCTTTTTGAGTTTATATTAATTTGAACACAAATATATGCAATATTCAAACACAAATATGATCACAGAATCAAACACAGATGCAGATATAAAGTAAAAGCACTAAAGGAAAGAACACACCGGATTTTATATTGGTTCAGAGTTACCCTACATCCAGTCCCGCAACACAAGTACGGATTTCCTTTCAAAATAAATTCTTACAATTACACCCTCGATTTTAAGGCCACGAGGTACACCGCTCCAGATTCAAAATCCTCTGGGTAGGGATACTTGATTTTACGGGTAACAAGTTCATCCGATTGATTTTCTAGGCTACAATCACACCTTTTCTCGCTCGATTGAATACAAAGAAGTCTATAACTCTGAATAGCACTGGGATCTTGTTGAGATAGTGATAGAGAATCAAACCAGATATGATCTAGTTAGATTCAATGGTGATTTAGGCAGAGAATGGTAAAAATGTATATAAAGAAATGTGGAAGAAGAAGAGGAGTGAAATCAGAGAAAATATGAATGTAAATTCGTTTAAAACAGCCCCTATTTATAGTAGAACAACAACCATGTCCATTCATGAAAGGATATGACGAATAGACACTTCCTTTGAAATTCAAACTTTTGAAATAAACTGTCACCTTGTCGACAAGAGGTCCTTGGGGTTGTCGACAAGCCTAAGTTATTTTTGGTAATTTGTTTTTCTTTGAAAATAACTTCTATCTTGTATTAAAACTATTTTAAACTTTATAAATATACTTAACTATAGTTAAAATACATAAATAAGTATAGAGAATAATATTTTGGTATATAGAAAATTTTACTATAATTTTATATTTAAATCTAAGTATAAATATTAAAAGTTAAATAATTTATAATTAAAAGATAGTTTAAAACCAAGGATAATTTGATATTGAAAATAAAGATTATTTTGAGGCTAAAAGTATTTTAAAACCATGATAGATGTTTTTGATTAAAAAGGAAGATCTTGAAATCATTTTGAAAACAAGATATAATTTTGTAAAACATTTGAATAAAAGTTAGTGGATACAAAACAATGTTCCACTAGATTTTTTGTTGGTTCCATCCTACTTAGGGTTCCATCCCTTCAACGGGCTCGAAGTGGATTCCATTCCACGAATAAAATGGATTTTAAGATGTCAGTGCTTTTCTAGGAGTTTTAACAAAATTCCTAACTAAATTACTTATCTTGAAATCTTGAACTCTTGATAATCTTGATACTCATGGGTCTTGAATCTTGATATCTTTGATCTTGAGTTCGTCAGTTCTTGAATCTCTATACTGTACAGTCTTCATTCTTTGGTACCTATATATATATCCTGCATATACATATATATCTAAACAATAATGTTAGTATTTATATTTTATAATCTTATTCTAAGGTTGTTGTCATCAAAACCAACTTCTCAGGGACTAACAATCTCCCCCCTTTTGATGATGATAACCTTTTTTTGTAAAATATTACTTCTATCCTAATAACTCCCCCTAAAACTAATAACTCCCCTTTAATCTATGCCTAACTATCCTATTTTATACTTCTCCCCCTTTGTCATCAACAAAAACAAAGTTTAAACCTATACAGCTCCCCCTTAATTTAATACTATATTACATGTGATTATAATGATAGTGTTATCATAAATAATCAACACTTAATTCTAAAACTAAAACTTAGCCCTTAATAACTAACTCTCCTAACTAAGAATCCATATATGATCATATTTATAATAATGATAATGTGAGAATTCAAATATGAGAACACAAATCATTTATTAATTATATAATGTTATATTTACATTTGCGTAGAAAACGTAAGTAAGATCATATACAAATAATGACAAGAAAGAGAGAAAAGAAACTAATGTGTATCCTTGACAATGGGAGATCTATGAACCGAGCAATTTGGGTAGTGGAAACAGAAATTTCCACGTTGTTCGACTAGATTTCCATCCTTGTCAAAGCACACTTCGCCAACGCAAACAACTTTGTCGTCATCTTCAGCGTGCTCTTCTTCCATGGGGGCTTCTTCTTCTTCCTCACTGTCCTCTTGCACTTGAACACTTGAGGATTCTTCATCGATCAAGATGGGATTGGCGTGATTGTCCATTAGAAACTTTTGCAAGTTTCTAAGGATTTTGCCTTGCCGTTCTTGTTCTTTGGCCATTCTGATTTGCACCACTTGAATTTCAGTCATAAGTTGTAGTGCATCCTTCAAGGAAACCTCCATTTTCATCACTTGTGCAAGCGTAGTTCGTTGAAATGGTCTGGTAGAAGGAGAAGGGAACGAAAAGGTTGAATTTTTGTTTGATTTGTAAGAGGAGGCCATTGTTTTAATGTTTTCAGAAGTTAGAACAGAAAGAATGAACAAAATGTCGAAATAAGAAGAATATATAACCACCCATTTGAATTTTGGTGGGAAAATTTCAAAAGAAAAAAATCCATTATATGTCGACAGGGGTAAAGGAGGGTTGTCGACTCTGTACTTATATTTTTGCTATTTGATTTATTTTAATTTAATTTTAATTATACTTGTTATATATTTATATTCTATATTTCAGTTATTGAACAAATACCTAATTCTCTTCTTAATTTAGTAAATACAGCATTTAAGGGTTTTGTTAAGATATCAACAATTTGATTCTCGGAATTGATATAATCGAGAGTAATTACTTCCTTACTTATATTATCTCTGAGAAAATGATGTATGATATCAATATGTTTAGTTCGAGCATGATGAGTAGGATTTTTGGATATATATTTATTGCACTAGTATTATCATAATAAATTGGTGATTTTGAGATATTTAAACCAAAATCTTTTAAAGTTTGTTGCATATATATTACTTGAGAACAAGCCAAAGCAGCAGAAATATACTCTGCTACGGTTGTTGATAAAGAAACAGTGTTTTGCTTTTTACTAAACCAGGAAACCATAGAATGCCCCAAAAGTGACAAGTTCCACTTGTACTTTTTCGGTCTGATTTGCAACCAGCATAGTCAGCATCACAGTAAGATATTAATTCAAAAGAATCATTTTTAGGATAAAATAAGCCATAATCAAAGGTGTGTTTAACATATCTTATGATACGTTTTACAGCTTTTAAGTGGGTCTCTTTAGGTTGGGATTGATACCTTGCAAAGAGATAAACACTATGCATGATATCAGGTCTACTAGCAGTGATATAGAGTAGTGATCAAATCATTCCTCTATATAATTTTTGATCTACATCTTTCGAGAGATCTTCTTTACTTAGGTACTCATTGGTTGCCATGGGAGTGGGTTTTCCACTTGCAGTAGTCAAACCAAATTTACTAACTAGGTCTTTAACATGTTTTTCATGACTGATAAAGATACCATTATCTAATTGTTTTATTTGCAATCCTAGAAAGAAGTTTAATTCACCCATATGACTCATCTCAAATTATTTTGTCATTATTTCAGAAATTCTTTATTCATTTCAAAATTAGTTGATCCGAAAATGATATCATCTACGTAAACTTGTACTAGTTGAATATCATTTTTATTTCTTTTAGCAAAAAGAGTATTATCTACTTTACCTATTTCAAAGTTTGATTGTAATAAGTAAGATCTTAGTCTATCATACCAGGCTCTAGGAGCTTGTTTTAGACCATATAGAGCTTTCTTAAGTTTATAAACATGATTTGGTAATTTTTCATCTTCAAAAAGTGGTGGTTGTTCAACATATACTTCCTCTTTTACAAATCCATTTAAAATGCAACTTTTAACATCCATTTGAAATAATTTGAAATTATTATGATTTCCGAAAGCAAGTAGAATCCTAATGGCTTCTAATCTTACTACGGGAGCAAAGGTTTCATCACAATCTATTCCTTCTTCTTAACAATAACCTTGAGCGACTAACCGGGCTTTATTTCTAACGACCTCACCTTGTTCATTCATTTTATTTTTATAAACCCATTTAGTTCCAATTATAGTTTTATTTTCAAATCTAGGAACAAGTTCCCAAACATCATTTTTAGTGTATTGATTTAGTTCTTCTTGCATAGCCAAAATCCATGAATCATCAGTTGATGCTTCTTTTGGATTTTTGGGTTTAATAGTTGATATAAAGGCTACATTGCTCATTTTACTTAGTTGATTTCTTTTTTCTTTTTTGAAAACCCAAATGAACCCGGCGGGCCGGTAAACTCCCGAGGAGGGTATAATAAAGCCGTTCGCTGATCCAAGCCCCCATACCCCTGGGTAAATTTATATAGGATAGGGAAGCACATGGTAGGAATCGAACCTGGGTCTTTTTACCAAAACCCAAGCCTCCTTTCCACTGCACCGCACCTGTGGACACTTAGTTGATTTCTAGTTGTAACAATAGATTGCATATCTCCTAGTATATTTTCTATAGGATGATCTTTTAAAAGTTTAATCTTTTTATTAGGATGATTAATTTCATTATTAGTTTCAGTTGACTCCTAATTTGAGTAATTAAATCCTCTTAATCATTTGTATCTTCAAAATTTTTGAGATTTTCATCGAATGAAACATGCATTGTTTCTTCGATGGTGTTAGTTCTTAAATTAAACACTCTGTATGCTTTACTTCTATTAGAATATCCGATAAAGATACCTTTGTCGGATTTAGGATCAAATTTATCTAAGTTATCTTTTGTATTTAAAATAAAACATTTACTTCCAAAAATTCTAAAATAAGATACCTTAGGTTTCTTACCGTGAAGAAGTTTATAAGATGTCTTATCAGTTAAAGGTCTAATTAAAATTCTATTTAAAATATAACAGGCGGTAGCAACTGCTTCCACCCAAAAATGTTTTGGTAATTTACTATCTGAAAGCATAGTTCTCGCACACTCTTGAATCGTCCTTCTTTTACATTCTACTACTCCGTTTTGTTGTGGAGTTCTTGGAAATGAAAATTTGTGAGTTATTCCCTTTTTATTACAGAATTCCCCAAACTTTTCATTTTCAAATTCACCACCGTGATCACTACGGATGGTTATAATTTTTACAGAAAGTTGATTTTGAATCCTTTTTGTAAAGTTCTTAAAACTTTCAAAAGTATCACTTTTATGTTTCAAAAATATTGTCCATGTAAATCTAGAATAATCATCTACAATTACAAAAACATATTTACTGTGATTTATTGACTGAATTTGAGATGGACCAAATAAATCAAGATGAAGTAATTCAAGAGGTTTTGAAGTTGAAATCATATCTTTTAATTTAAAGGAACTTTTTCTAAGTTTTCCTAATTGACATGCATCACATAAACTATCTACTTTAAAATTCATTTTAGGAAGACCCCTTACTAGATCATGTTTTAACAGTCTAGATAAGAGTTTGAAATTCAAATGCCCAAATCTCTTATGCCAAATCCAAGGGTCACTTGTATTTGCCAAAAGACACAAGTTATCATTTGAAACTTTCATACTAAGAATATAAATATTCTTTTTCCTAATTACCTCAAATATTATGGTTGAATTATTATCTTCAATGTGACACTTATCTTTTTCAAATTTAATTTTATATCCTTTATCGCAAAGTTGACTAATACTTAGCAGATTATGTTTCAGATTCTTAACTAGCAAAACATTAGTAATAATAGGAGTTTCAGAGTTACCGACATTGCCGATGCCAATCACATATCCTTTTGAGTTGTCTCCAAAGTTAACCAGTCCTCCATCTTTGTATATTATATCATTCAGCATATCCGGATTACCAGTCATGTGTCTAGAGCATCCATTATCGAGTATCCATTTATTCTTTTTGATCTGCACAATTTGTCCATTGTGGATTGATTCCTCAACACCCATAAAACATGTTTCCTACACATCATACAATTTTGGTAGACAACTTGAATTTGAATATCGATTATATGCAGACTCATGAGACAGTGATGATCTGAATATTTCTAAACTAGTATTAACAAGTTTTTCAAACATAGCCATTTCAAAAGCTTTTTCAAAATTCATATTATGAAACTTTGAAAACCTTGCTCCGATACAAAATGTGAGAAATGCAGATTACGGATCTTAAGGCTTGAATTAACACTAGAGGAGGGGATGAATAGTGTTTTAAGGAATTACTAATTCTTTTTGAGTTTATACTAATTTGAACACAAATGTATGCAATATTCAGACATAGATATGATCACAGAATCAAACACAGATGCAGATATAAAGTAAATGCAATAAAGGAAAGAACACACCGGATTTTATACTGGTTCGGAGTTACCCTACATCCAGTCCCGCAACACAAGTACGGATTTCCTTTCATAATCAATTCTTACAATTACACCCTCGATTTCAAGACCACGAGGTACACTGATCCAGATTCACAATCCTATGGGTAGAGATACTTGATTTTACGGGAAAAAAGTTCACCCGATAGATTTTTCAGGCTACAATCACACCTTTTCTCGCTCGATTGAATACAAAGAAGTCTATAACTCTAAATAGCACTGGATTATGTTGAGATAGTGATAGAGAATCAAACCAGAGATGATCTAGTTAGATTCAATGGTGATTTCGGCAGGGTAATGGTAAAAATGTATATAAAGAAATGTGGAAGAAGAAGAGGAGTGAAATCAGAGAAAATATGAATGTAAATTCGTTTAAAACAGCCCCTATTTATAGTAGAACAGCAACCATGTCCATTCGTGAAAGGATATGATGAATAGACACTTCCTTTGAAATTCAAACTTTTGAAATAAACTGTCACCTTGTCGACAAGGGGTCCTTGGGGTTGTCGACAAGCCTAAGTTATTTTTGGTAATTTGTTTTTCTTTGAAAATAACTTCTATATTGTATTAAAACTATTTTAAACTTTATAAATATACTTAACTATAGTTAAAATACATAAATAAATATAGAGAATAATATTTTGGTATATATAAAATTTTACTATAATTTTATATTTAAATCTAAGTATAAATATTAAAAGTTAAATATATTATAATTAAAAGATAGTTTAAAACCAAGGATAATTTGATATTGGAAATAAAGATTATTTTGAGGCTAAAAGTATTTTAAAACCAGGATAGATGTTTTTGATTTAAAAAGGAAGATTTTGAAATCATTTTGAAAACAAGATATAATTTTGTAAAACATTTGAATAAAATTTAGTGGATACAAAACAATGTTCCACTAGATTTTTCGTAGGTTCCATCTACTTAGGGTTCCATCCCTTTAACGGGCTCGAAGTGGATTCCATTCCACGAATAAAATGGATTTTAAGATGTCATTGCTTTTCTAGGAGTTTTAACAAAATTCCTAACTAAATTACTTATCTTGAAATCTTGAACTCTTGATAATCTTGATACTCATGAGTCTTGAATCTTGATATCTTTGATCTTGAGTTCATCAGTTCTTGAATCTCAATACTGTACAGTCTTCATTCTTTGGTACCTGTATATATATCCTTCATATACATATGTATCTAAACAATAATGTTAGTATTTATATTTTATAATCTTATTCTAAGGTTGTTGATATCAAAACCAACTTCTCAGGGACAAATAGGGATAACATTTGCCCCCTAAAGTACATCCTGTGTGAACATGATGTGCTTTGAAAAGCTGCAATCTTTATTCTGAATAATTTCTATCTGATTCATCGAACAGTTGTTGTCTTTCATCAAGAGATGTGACCTTTGGTAGAATTCCAGTAATATAAATGTTGAGTTGTAGACTGCCAATGATCGTGCAGTTCTATGTTGTAACTGAAGGTCGAGTGCTAGCAATTTGTTGTTCATTGTTCTGGTTGTCACCAGGTAAGCATTCAATTCCTGTTAACTTTGAAAATCAAATATTAAACATAGAATACATGCACGTATGTTAACATGACTCCCTTTCATGTTTGCACATTCACGAGTCGTTGTCAAGTTCTCTTTCTTTTTTTATCGAATTTCGTATCGATCCTCTCCTAGATCGATGTGAAGTTTGAGTTGTAACAATGATTGATGATCGTTTTAATTTATTTCTTCGTATCGATCTTCTCCTGGATCGATCTGGGATGTATGAAGACAAGCTTCGTATCGATGGTTATCGATACGAGATGGATATGAATTTGGAGTGCTTAGTATCGATGGATACTAAATTTACAGGTGTTTGCTTCGTATCGATGGATACGAAACATTGAGCCTGGGATTGATCTGCATCGATGGGTACAAAGTGGATGGCTACTCATTGATGGATACGAAATGCTATGCTTTGGATCAACTCGTATTGATAGATACGAAAGTCATTCTTCGTAATGATTGATACAAACGACCTAGATGAAATCATATAGCACTCTTCGTATCGATGGGAGTTGACCGCCTCTATCGGTTTACATGACTGGGATACGAAACGTCTTTCTTTGGATACGAAGGCATATAAATAGTTTTTGTACTTAGAAAATTTTCCACTTGCATCTGCTTTCACTTCGTATCGATTGAAGAAATAGAACCGTTGAACCTTCGTCTTCCAAACAGCCAATTATTAATCTTTAATCCGATTCTTCAAACTAGGTAAATAATTGGCAAAAATCATTCCTAAAGCGATGAGATTTGAACCTTCATGCCTTTCCGTCCAAAACAATGGTCTACTCGGGCATCGCTAGTGCCAGAGCATGGCTGGAGTAAGGTCGAGTAGGTGCTTTAATTGCGTCTTGGAGGAGAAGAAGGAAGGGAGCACTGGAAGGAGCTGCTGGAGTCACTAACTTCAAGCTTTTGTCTCAAATTCGTATGGATAGGAGATGGTGGAAGGCTGCCTCTACGATCGATCTGAGAATCGTGGAAATCTGTATCGATGCAGATTGATGGATATGAAATTAATCGTTTTGGATCGATACAAATCGATGGACACGAATAGGATCGATACGAACGTGATATCGATACAAAGTGTATCGATGCGAACAAGTTATCAGTTTAAGTTTTTGATCGATACAAAATTAGGCTTTAGAGGAACAATCCCATTCGAACCATAATGGATATGAAACCAATTACCTTTTGCATACTCGAACACTTAACACCGACAAGCTTTAGCCTTGCATATTTGGACTTGATTGAAAAACTGAATATATAACTACCTTTCAAAGCTCTTCAATGGAACTGTAACTTGACAAACATAATCAATTTTAACATGGATCATTCTTCGAAGTTAGGATGGCACAGTTGATACGATCAGCGATGACGGTCACTCCGGTAGAATTTCGAAGTCATTTCCCTTTACCATCTTTTGTACTTGTAGAAATTCAAAGTATTATGTAGCACTTCACTATACAACACGATCACTCACTTTACACCGGGGGGAACATGGTTTCTTGCCATTTAATAATGATTTTTACCGAGTTCAATAGCTATGGATCCCAGAAGCTCCGAGCAGTAGGAAGTACAGAGTCCTCCATTTCCTAGAATAGAAATGCTAGACATCGTAGTAGACACAGTATACCCTGCTCCGGATGAACAGTTGGATGCAGTGTTGGTCATAAATCTGGAAGACTCCGTTAGTCTAAAATTTCAAAATATATGCTTGGCAGAATTTGTCTCAAACCTGGATTATCTTTGGAGGAAGTTCTATTACCGGGGCTAGAAGATAGGGCGCACAATCACTACAACAAAAAGGACTTTTTATAGCGTGTAAAAACCGCTATAAAAACTTTCTATAGCGATTCTATAATCGCCATAGATCAACATGTTGTAAAAAGTCTAGTAGATACTATAGTGTGTCATACTTGCAATGGAAATTGTATTTTTCTTGCCATCTAAAATAGGCCATATTGGTGCAACTGCTTTTCTATAGCATTATGAAACGTGCTATAGAACTTTTTATGACGCATTTTAGTTGCTATAAATATGTCGACATGCTATATTATTATAGCATTTGAACGCGCTATGGAATCATCGCGTCAACCTTTTATGACACATTGAAATGCTATAGAAAATTCATTACTATCTATTATAGCACAGTCTTATTGCTATGAAAACTATTTACTCTTTGCAAAATATTTTGTATAGCACTATCATGATGCTATAGTATAACAAAGCTGAACAATTTTTCTTTTTATTGCATAGTTAGAACGCTATAAAAAAATTCTATTGCACATTTTTTGCTGCCATAACATTCAAAGCTTAACAATTTTCAATTCTACTTATATATTATAACTCAAAAAACCACATTCATCACATTAACATAAGTACACAAATTGAGTCATAAGCTAAATCACAAAATATATATATCCATAATATTTCATACATGAAGAATTAAACATAAATATTTGTGATAAAAATTAAACATAAGTACACAAATTGAGTGTAGCATACCAAAACGATACATACTAAAATTATTTTAATGACCGTCAATAAGCATGACCGATTTAAAGGAGAAAGAGTGCGACATCATGTATCAACCTCAAAAGCATCATACAACACCTGTGAAGAAGAAACACAAATCAAATTCAAAAGCAAAGAACAAATCAAACTACAACTTCAAGGTTAAACAAAGCATAAGTACAGATTCATGTTCCAGTTTCAGATCAGATCAAAACCAAATGTCAGTTTCAAAGCTACTGATCAAAAGTTCAAAACCAAGTTTCCAGAATCAAATCAACTTCTAGTTTTTAAATTTCCAGACAAAACTTCTCTGCTTAATCAACTTCCAGGTGAGCAAACTAACCCATTGATGTTTGAATCTGTTTATAAACTTGATGTATGTGAAATAAAGTGATGAAATTGTGTTGATAGTCTGTGCATGCTTGTGTATATGTGTATTGGTGCTCTGTTATAGGTTATAGGTTTTAAAACCTGATTAAAATTCAAATCATTCCACTTACAAACAATTTTAAACCTTGATCTCTGAATGAAAGGTGTTTGTATGTGTATAACATCATTTCTAAAAATAGATTCAAGAGAAAATATCGAGTAAATATTTTGAAAATTTTAAATAACAGTAATAATCTAAATTAAGTCAAAATTCAATAATCAGGGATTCATGTTTAGATTTCATAATCAAGTTCGTATTAGCAAATAATGATTTTTGATGGAGATATCATGATTTTTAATATAATGGTTGTTGAGATCTTGTGAGTTGAACAGAAAATATGATTCAACTATCACCACTACTGCACCACCACTCTCCACCTTCTGCTCCTCTACCGAAATAGTTACCTACACACTACACTCCACCACATTGAACTGTACCACCTGGGCACACTACACTCCAACACACATAAAATCACACACACACTACACTGTCAAACAGATGAATTTTTTTAAAAAAAATTAAAGCATTTTGAAGCATTTTTTATAAAAACTGAATGTTATCCGGACTATGATTCAACTGAAATTTTGAAGCAATTTGAAGGCTATGCTATAGTTTACCTGGACTATGAAACGACTGAATATAAAAAATGCTTCAAAATTTCTGTATGAAATTACTGAAGTAACAAAACACATGAATTTTTTAATAAAAAATGGGCTGATTGCTCAAAGTCAAGGATACAATGCAATGTGTAATACATGTAAAGTATATGAGCTAGAGTTAAAATGCAATGTGTAATAAATAATTACTGTAATTATAGTACAAAATTTATCAGTGGGTAGATAGTATTCAACCAAATCAAAAAAAATTCATATCTAAACAAAGCTTGAAGTATACTTACTAGAAATCGATTCCATTATAACGTTCGCAGCAGGCCAAGCTATTTCTTTCACTTCTTTTTTTCATAGAGGTGTATTTGTATATTTCACATTTGATATCTGAGTTTTATGGTTTGACTTAATTATAGATATAAAGTTAGTTGCCCTAAGAATATGAATTTGTTGTGTTTTGTGGTGGTAAAAAAGAAAAAGAAAAATTGGAACGTAAGTGTGAGTTTGTAACTAATAGACTCATTCTCACAATCATCAATACCTTTTACCTTAAAGATTATAAACCATAAAACTTGCTCCTTAAGTTATTCAATTGTTATTCAACTTAGTCACAGGATCTTACCAAACTTGCTCCTTAGTTGTAGTTAGGGCCATTATTGGTATATCAAATTTCAGGAATTTCAAATTGCTAGAACTGAAGGTTTTTCTTAATACGGAAAATCGCCTAAAAAGTAGAGAGAAACTTTAAATTAGATACTTTTATCCTATAAACATTCAACCTTTTGCCAAACTAAAAAATTATACTGCAAGAAATCCTTATTTTGGAAAAGGTAAAAATCAGTAGACTATGACTATGCTAAATCTAAAATAAAATCAGGTTGCCCTCTACTCAGCATGGATTTTAGATATTTATATCCATCACAGTTATATAGTTCAGCAAAGTACAATATATTTTAAGAGATCATGTTGGCAATGGTAACTTGAATATAATCCCTTAAAGGGGTAATGTACAACTTTTTGCATTACAACAAACGGGCATATATAATGTGGTTAACATTTTTAGTTGACTTTTAAAAAACTTAGGCTATGTTTGGTTTACCGTTTTTAGTTTTGAGTTTTCGTCCATACAAAAATATGCACGACACATGTATATTATGAAAAATGATCATTTTAGAAAACGAATTTAACACACAAAATAGAAAACAACTTTTATTCGTTTTTCGTGTTTTGAGAAAAACGGAAGCACGAGCAACAATTCATTCTTCCGTCGTTCCTCCATCCACTTCGTGGTCCTCTCCAATCTTTCGTTCATCCCTTCTTACTTCTCTTCATTCTTCTCATATTTTGTAAATAATGTTGAAAACTCAAAACATAAAATACAAAATAAACCAAACGACCCCTTAGTTAATTGAAATAAATTTAGTTAGTTTTTATAGAACTTGTTAATTTTTAAAAATTATTTAATTTTTGCAAAACATAAGTGAATTTCATAAAAAGCTTAATTGAATTTTATAATTTTAATTAGTATTCACAAACTTAGTTTTAAATCTTATCTAATTTTTATAAAACTTAGTGCACTTCATTAAATTTTATCAAACTTGCTAAATTTTATAAAACTTGGTTGTTGTGTAAATATTTACAAAACCAAGTTAACTTGATTAATTTTACAAAAACTAGTTAGTTTCTATATAATTTAGTTAACTTAGTTAAATTTTGTTATGTTAGATAAATTCTAATATATTTGATGTATGCAACATAAATTATATTCTATAAATTATATAGAAAAATATAATGTGTCTTCTTAGTTGCGAAGGCATAAATATACTTGAGGAGGTCATCGACTAAAGAAGAAAAATAAAATTCAACAGAGAATTTATATCAGTAAACCAAAGTCTACTTTGTTTCATATGTAATTACAATGCATATGTTGATTCTAAATTTGTATAACTGATTATTTTATTAGTAGAAAAAAGAATATAATATTTTAAGTTCCCAACAGCATAAAAATCATCATTCAATAAAAGAATAGATGTTTGGTAAGAAACTAGAAAATTATAAGCTTGAAAAATTTACTTACTTTGTTGCAGTTTTGTTGGGATGTCATTTCTACTTTCGCGCTATCTCGACCATTTTATTCTGCACCTAATACCGAAACTTGACCTATAAAAAAATTATTATTAATCTGTCAATTGTTGAAGTTGCAATACATATCACATGAAACTCATTATATAACATGCTAAATACTAAGTTCAAAGCACAAATACATTGGAAATATAACATACAAATACTGATCATGATATTATTTTAGATACCTAGTGACAGTTTAGATTATTTTCTTTAACTAAATAATGTAAACATTCAAATACATTGGAAGACATAACTTTCATTAATGCATAAAAACAACGATGTGATCTAGTTTTGTCATATTTAATTTTAAGGGAAAAATGATTGAATGGATCAAGTTAAGAAGATTGATCAATTAAAATTTAAACCAGGAGCAAATAAACTGCCAATATAAAGACAATTAAACAAAAATAGACATGAATTATGATATAATATCAAATTTAATCATAGAAATATGATGTGGTGCCAATTTTTTATACCGAAAATTAAGATTAAAAAGGATGGATAGAATGGTAGAATGACATAACTACTCATTTGGGACTGAAGTTCTTATGCTGATCAGATTTCCCATCATATATGCTTTACCTACATTTTATGTTAGATCTTTCACTTTGAGAATACTGTAAAATTTTCGTATTTGGCATGTTATGCTGGGGGTTAGTGGACCAGTTACAAGCAACTTCTGGTTATAATACTATGTACTGCTTCTATAGTGGCAAGAAAGATATTCTATCGTCAAATTCGAATAAGTAAGATATTTTATTACAACAAATTAGATATGAATTTTTATGAAGCCAGGGTACAATTCCATGATTTATCAAGTTCATTCAACACATTTACCTGATTGTGATCCTTTTCAGTTTGTTAGATTATTGTAACACACGTTCAATTTTAAGGCTGACACCTACTACGGGAACCTACTTCCTACTAAAAATTCTTACAAGATTATCAGAATGCCCTCCAGCAGCAATAGAGCCAACCTACAAAGTATACAGGTTGTTTAAAGTAGTCAATCAAATTAAACAAACTTACATCATAATAGGCAACTGAAAATTGTATCAAGTGCAAAAGCATAGGGAATCATGAGTAAGCTACAGATATCCAAAATATTTATAATAAGAATCTATACATGCATGAGAAGATAAGAAGAACCTAATTTTGCATATACTACTTTGTAACCATGTTCTTTGTGCAACTATACCATACTAACTTTGAAAACTTATACTATCAAAATTACATGCATTGAGCCCTGAAATAAAACTTCAAATATAACCCCCAGTATAATAATCAAGTACTCTTACAAGATTCGAATCAAAAACAATTTTATCTCGACATTTTGAATTTTCTGGAACTTTGAATAAAATCTCCAACTCTTGCAATGCTTCGATAGAGCCACTGTTTCCCATAAGTTCGCTGCTATAACCTTTTAGATCTGGTAGAACTTCAAGCAATGACCCTCTTTTCTACATCAAAGACCCAATCTTATCTGCTGTTTCACTAGACTCAGTAAACCAATTATCTCTTGGTAATTAAAAAGCTTTGATTATCTTAACAATTCTTACATCCCAACCATCAACCATGAGATCATAACTTCAAAGCAGATACAATCATTTGGCAAACCAAAAGTCTCTCCGATGTTACATAATCCAAGAAGATGACTACACTTATCAATAAATTGTTAACTATATAGAGATTGCTACTTTCAACAATAGAACATCGAGTCAAGTTAGAAAGAGAAACAGCTGGAGGGTCAAGTGTCGAATGAACATAGCCATATAAAGTGTTAAGTATCAAGTGTAGTAGAAAATAAATTGCAAATTGCCACGTCTGACATTTCTCGCCAAGAATATTAAAAGCATAATATTTTGCATAGAAGAAATGCTAACTGCATTCTTCATTAGCATTTCTCTTTGCATTGTGAGATTGCTACTCTTTTGTCCTTAATCAATTAGAAACAGTTGTGCCTATGTACCTGGTTTAATTAGTAAATGCATAGAATATGTATGTATACCTGTGTCAATAGTCTGTTTCCATATAAAATACAATTTATAGATGCAAAATGAGTTAACTACTCTAGAGACCAATACGTGAATTTAAAATTAAGTTCCAAAACCTATTGTCATAAATTTACCATATACATATATCATATATGATATCAACACATGCATATGTAAAATTTGTAAAGAAGCGAGCTCAAGGTTATTGGATAATTCAAGTATTTATTTGAATTAGTTAGCGGCCGAAGTTCAATGGCTATTATGCCAAGTAATATCACACAAACAAAAACAAAGCAAGTATACAAAAGAATGTAATAGAGAAAAGGTTATTCTATTCTTGGAGCAGGGATGAAAGTTTTATTTTATAATGAATAAAATGAAATTTAAAAACGTTTGTACCTTTATCTTTTTTCTTCGAAGGTTGAACAGCTAAACAGTCCCAATTTCAGACTTTATATCTGATTTTAAATCAGTACCAAATCCAACAGTTCCAAAATCCAATAAAATAAAAACCTAATAGAAACACTGATGAGATGGCTGAAACAATATTATTCATTTTACAGTTTTTAACAAAATGACAACAATGATGAAGTAACAAAACATGGAAACAATATTATTCATCTAGAATAAAATATGATAGAAATTAGTAAGCTTTGAGAAGAGAAGGAGATTGCCTTGCTAGTGAGACAGAAGTGAACAAGAGCGGCACGAAGTAGAAGAGAGGAGAGTTACCAAGGAAAGACCAGTCTCAACTGTCTTCTTCAAGTACATCGATGAAGTCCTCAACAATACCTCTTTCCTTGTCCTCTCTGGAATTGCATGGATCAATGTTCTAGTTGATCTTCGATGCAAACCAATAAGTTGAAATTGATCTTAGAGGTTGGCACATGTAAATTGAAGTAGACGAGAGGAGAGCGACGCGAAAGATGAGAGAGGACTAAAGGATTGTGATTAAACTTCCATGGGATAACTAAGAAAAGAGGGGGAAAGTGAATATTTTGCCGCTTAAAGTTTTCGGGTTTTACTTTGATAGCGTACTGAATTGATTCCTTTAAACCCTAGCCTGCGAAACATAGCAAGTTTTTTATCACGCCGTCCCTACCTGCAATTAAAATACAAGTTTCTTATAGTGAATCCCCCGAAAGGGTTCACTGCCAGTAATAGATTCATGTGCATGGCCGGAACATTGCCCCCGTTCAACCAATTCATTCGGGACGTATTATTCTTCTTGAGGATCTTCCCAACTGTATCTGAATGGATATGCGCTTCTCAATGGCTTATATATCATATTTATGTAGCATCTCCTTTGACCCCCGACCGTCGAGGAGATCAGATACTTATTTAATGTCAAGAGTTGGGGGGATAATCCCTCGTTCACTTTTCTAGAAATGGTCAGGAACTGCCAAGTTGTGGCAGGTGCTTGGAGTAAGTTGAGCTACTTCAAGATAGAATGGTTCTTTGTGAGATGCCCACCGACGTTTGCTAGGCAATGGTTGGTCAGATGTAAGTACTTTCACTTCTTCGTCAATTAACTGGGTAATACAAACCAATGCTGAACTCATCACT
Organism: Allium fistulosum; assembly: GCA_030737815.1. NCBI lineage: Eukaryota > Viridiplantae > Streptophyta > Magnoliopsida > Asparagales > Amaryllidaceae > Allium > Allium fistulosum. The sequence goes on along the minus strand of CM060902.1, from coordinate 365,021,806 downwards.
GCATTTCTTTTATAGCTTCCATTCCACGGCTCGAAGGAGCTCAGTTCAAGGAGATAGCGAGAATGCTTCAAGCAGAGCCCGTCGAACTTAGAGAAATAGATGAAGTTCTCAGTGATGATAACTTGATCGCCGTCGAGCTCATTGAAAGTGGCCAGAGTATTGGGCTGACAGGGGTTCCTAGAGTGGTCCCAGTAAGGCATAGTGGAAGACAGGCTCCTACTATGTCCCCAGTCGAGGGAGCTCAGAGTGCACCTGGAGTTACAATCATCGAACTGGGCGATGACGAGAATATAGCAGCTAGACATGAGCCCATGGTCGTGCCTCCGTAGGGCCTTCGATCATCAGAATCAAAGAGAAGGGGCAAGACTCTCGTCCACAAAGCCAAGAGGCATAAGGCTGTTGTAATAAATCAGCCCATTGCAACTTCTATAGGTCCGAAGACCTGTTCTCTGCAAACAGAAGGTTCATTGAGAGGATTGTTGGATATTCCTATTCCAGATGACATATCTTCATTCCAGGATCTTGGATTAGAGGGGCTCCACTCTCCATCACGAATTGGCACAGGCCTAACTTCTTTAGACATAGGGGAGCCAACTCCAATGAGCAAGGCCACCACAATCGGTCGGTTGGGGGGCTTTGCACATGCATACACACACTTCACAGCACCATACGACTTCTAATCACATCCTTCTTAAATTCTGGAGATAACTAATTCTGCTTCTCTTTTCGTTTTACAAACATGGTGGTGAAACAAGAGTCCATGCTCAACAATCTTTGCTCTTCATGCCATTCTTCTAGTTCACACTCTGAATCACAGCGGCGTGAAAGAGAGAGAGACTATGGTCATAGCTATTACTCCAGCCAAGGGAGTGAGCGCCATGATAGGAAGAGTGAAAGGTCATATCAAAGCAGGCGTTGCTCCCAGTCGCGATCTCCACCATCAAAAGGACCTTCGAAACAATCTGGCTTCGGTAGACCACCTTCCAAAACTGCACATCAAATAGTGCCACCTCACACTCCAAAATACTACGATCAATGCCGTAGAACTGAAACATAAGCTCCCATCATCACAGAATAGACTATTATAGAGCCCATAGGGGAGGGACCCATCCGAATCGCCAAGTTGAAGAAAGACTTCCCGAATATTTGTTTCGATGGCTTCCGCTTCCCACCAAACTTGAAAAGAATCCCGAACGACATAGAAAAACTGGTACAAGATACGTGCATAACGTGTACAACCAGTATCGGGAGTGGGTTAAGACTACAGAAAGGGTTCCGGTGGTATCTCTCGAGCGGGCTAAAACAATCGAAAAAATGGAGAGCGACCTTTCTCAAAAAAGCAGAATTATAGCTGCGCTCACCAATGAGTTAGAATATTCAAGGAAAACGGGGAAGGAGGCTGACTAGAGAGCCGAAGTGGCTAGGCAGTCCATGGAAAACATGAGAAAGACTCACATGGACCTAGTGCAGGAGATGGGTTACCGTAATACTGTTATCATTCGAAAAAGAGATGAGGCATGGAAAGAAGTGGAGGAGTTAAGGGCGAAGCTGACTGATGCCCTTAAAGAGAAGGATGAAGCTAATAAAGTGGCCCAGGAGGCATGTGAGGAGACGGTAAGACTCATGGGAGAGAGGGATGCAGCGAATCCAAAGACCGAGGAGGCCGATGCCAGGATTGAAAGGGAAGTTAAAGCAGTTGAGGCCAGGATGTAGAGCAAATTTAAAGATCTCCTGGTTACTTACAATGCTGATGTCTTGAGAAACCGCAACCTTAACTGGCTCGGCGAAGACTATCCTTTTCAACTATATAAGGCCTGGAATCACTTGCTTGAGGACGAGAAGGTGATCCGTAATACTGCAACGGTCGATGAGTTCGAACTAGAAACTCAAGTGCTAATCGGAGATGAGCCTAAAGTCCACCACGGGAAAACCATCACTCCCGAGAATGAAAAACTGGCCGCTAAGTATCCGGATGCTAGGGAAGGATCCGAAATTGAACATCATGAAGTAGGATCTGAAATGCCTGCAGCGTCCCAGTCTGAGCTTACTTCTTCTATTGATCCTCCAGTTGTTCCGGAATATGACCCTTATAGGCCGCATCTCTCCCCAATAATTGGGCGTGGCTCGGAAGGCACGTCAGCTCAGCACGGTAGCCAACCCGGGGAAGGTATTCTGGACACTTCTCCTATTCCTCAAAATTCAGGAGCACTATCAGATGATATTACTAATATATTCTCTTATCTTCATTCAGTCTTAGATTCTGCACCGGTCGACCCTCTTGCAACTCAAGAAATTCATCGCAAGCAGGAGGCGCTTACAACAGAGGCTATAATCGCGACGGTCACCACTTCGGTTGGGGAGACACACGACGGCAGTTATGTGATTGATGACCAAATAATGGAAGCGCTCTTTAACCATCAAAGTGATCGATTATCGAAGTGCCCTTCAATATTGATGAAGACGTAATTATAGTGGGCTCATTGGGTCCATCTAGCAGCGTTCCGATGGATATATGTGCGGACTGGGAAGAGCAGATAATGGAGGAAATCAAAGCTGAAATTGAGTAAGCCAAGCAGGCTCGTAGAGCTGGTGGAGGCATGGCAGGTTCCAGTTCGGTCCCTATACTTGTTGGTTCTCCAGGTGGCACTATAATTGATACCAACACACCTCATTATTCTAGCATTAGGAGTGCCACCATTCCTCCAGTTCCGCACACAAAGGATATTCCGGTCCTTATGAGCTCTCAGGAGGAGACTGCTTCAATTCCCCCGGCCGGAGACAAGCCAGCTGGAGCAGGCCGGGGAGGTAAAGGTTCAAAGAGGGTTCTAAGCGGCAGCTCAAGCAGGTCTACAGCGAATAAAAGAAGAAGGATAAAAAAACCGAAGGCGTAGATTCACATTTTTGCTTGCTCTCTTTTGGATAGGTGGTATAAGCTTTTCTTTTGCTTTTTGTAGGCTATGTATAGGTGCGGGTTTGGCCCCCGCTTATAGGGATTCTTTGGAAAGATTCTGTACTTACTTTCTCAAAGAATATTATGAATAAAAATTCTTTTTTGTTTTCAGCATAACTCCGTGTTCATTTGTCTAAGTACTTTAGCACTCACATTTCCATTCATTGTACTTGTGAAGTTTCAGTCTCTGAGTCGAACTTGAATCCGGTCTTTAGATCCCGAAGTCAGGGCTTCGGGTCATAACCAAACGTCGAGTAGAGTCCCAACGTTGCACTGTCTCGGTTAGCGGAAGGTACTTGAGTTATGCCCCCAGTTCTGGGGAGGATTGAAGTAGTCAATTGGCAGTCGTCCTCCGCCTTCACTAACTTTAACTTAACTTGGTCGGAACAAAGTTAAAGTGACACGAGTTTGAGTGGTCAGATCACACTCGCTCGCTTGCTGATATTTGCATCCACACCCTGGGGATTAGACTTGTATGCTGGCGGTAGGTCATGCCTACTTAATATTTAGAATCATATCCTCACTCCGGGTACATAAGTTATTTTATGGGCGGTCGGTCACTCCCGTTTAATGTTTATACTCTAGTTCACGCTCCGAGAATCTAGAGTCAGTTGACAGACGATCAATCACATCTGTTTAAGTATTAGGATCTCGTTCACACTTTGGGAACAAGGAATTGGTCAAGGTTGTGGATGGTCGGATCACATCCACCTTGGTCCGGCAAGCGAAGTCGTAGATGGATGGATCCATCTTCTTCGAGCTTGGAAAAATGCGAGGTCGTGGATGGACGGATCCATCCTCCTCAAGCTTTGGAAATAAGCGAGGTCATGGATGGACGGATCCATCCTCCTCGAACTTTGGAAATAAGTGAGGTTGTGGATGGACGGATCCATCCTCCTCGAGCTTGAATTGAGGCAAGGTCGTGGATGGACAGATCCATCCTCCTTGAGCCTAGATTGAGGGGAGGTCGTGGATGGATGGATCCATCCTCCTCGAGCCTGGATTGTAGGGTTTGTACTTCAGCTCGCACTCTGGGAGCTGGAGTTCATTGGAGGATCGTCGTGTTTCAATCCTTTTTTTACTTTATCGTTGCTTGCCCCCAACTCGGGGTTTCACTTAGTGAGTGACCGGTTGATCGCAATCACTCCTTATTTGAATGAGTCCCACCGTAGGATGGGACTTAGCTCTTCGTACATCATGACGGTCGCACAATGTACTTCAAGAATCGCCAATCTGGCTTGATGAGTCTACACTTTATTGCTGGAAAAGGAAATTACGGCAAAGTCAGTTGCCTTATTACAAGTACAAATTCTAAAATTGCATAAACAAATTTCAAAAGGAAAGCAGACTAAATGAATACAAGCCAGTTACATGTAATAGCGACGAAGGCTCTCGCTGTTCCATGCCCTTGATAAAGTGAGACCATCAGCAGTTGATAGTTTGAATGTGCCGTCTCCAAGTCTCTGCTCAATGACATATGGTCCGTCCCATGTCGGCTTCATGTGTGAAGGGACCAGATAAATTCTCTTAATTATGAGATCTCCAAATTCGAAGGTTCTGGGTCGGACCTTAGCGTTGTATAATCGGGCGACTCGACTGCGATGTGCGGCTGCCCTCAAATCAGCCTCTTCACGCTTCTCATCCAATAAGTCCAGTGATTCGGGGAGTAGGATGGCATTCGTCTTTGGATCATAATAGGTCACATGGTGAGAATGTACTTCTAGCTTAACTGGAATAACGGCTTCAGAACCATAGGAAAGTGCAAACAGAGTATGGCCGGTCGCGGACTTGTGGGTAGTTCAATATGCCCATAGGGCCATGGGAAGCTCATCAATCCACATACCTCCAGCCTTCTCCAGTCATTTCTTCAAAATGGACTTGATAACTTTATTGACAGCTTCGGCTTGTCCATTCGTTTGAGGGTGAGCCACTGTTGAGAACTTCTTCTGGATGCGGTAGCATTGACAAAAATCTTTGAACTCGACACTATCGAATTGGGCTCCGTTATCAGTAACAATTGTGTGTGGGAGGCCAAAGAGACAGATGATGTTGTGCACAACAAAGTTGATTACTTTCTTCGTCGTGATAGTGCCAAGGGGCTCAGCTTCCACCCATTTAGTCAAGTAGTCAACTGCAACGATGGCGTACTTCGCACCACCTTTGGCTAAAGGTAAAGACCCTATTATATCAATGCCCCATGTGGCAAACCGCCATGGACTAACCATCTGAGTAGTTTCGGTTGGCGGGGCTCTTGGAACTCTGGCATGTTTCTGGCACCTATCACATTTCTTGGCATAATATGATGCGTCTAGGTTCACTGTTGGCCAGTAATATCCATATCTTAATATCTTTTTCACAAGGGCTTGCCCCCTAGTGTAGTCGTCACACTCTCCTTCATGCACATCATGTAACACTCGTTAAATCTCATCATGGGTGTACACTGGAGTAAAGGAATAAAATATTCCCTCCGGTACAGGACTTCATTCTGAATAATAAATCGCGAAGCTTTTCAGAGAACCTGTCTTTTCTCACTTATGCGCTTGGGTAATGCTCCGTGCTCAAGATAATTTCTGGTTGGATTCATCCAAGACTCTCCCCCGGGTATTGTCTCGTGCACCCAGTATGTCTCCATCTGATTGATACTTGGAGTAGTAATTGTCTCTACAGGGACGAGTCCCATCTGTTGTGCTTCGCCAGTGCTAGCCAGTTTCATTAAAGAATCGACTTTCTGATTTTTCTCTCGGGGTATATAATGGATAGCATAATAGTCGAACTAATTCAACACTTCTTGAACCCAAGTAAGGAAGGTGGCCAATCTCCAGTCTCTGGCTTGATACTCCCCTCGAACCTAGCATACGACCAATTGCGAATCACAGTAAATCTCCACAGCAATAACTCCCAAGTCTTTGGCAAGCCTGAGTCCAACAAGAAAAGCTTTGTACTCGGCTTTGTAGTTAGTCGTGTGATAGTCAAACTTCATAGCATAGCATATGGATCGACCTTCTGGGCTTTCGAGTACCACTCCAGCGCCTGAGCAACGGTCGTTTGATGCACCATCAGTGTATAGCTTCCATGTACACTTAGGAGATTCACTGGCTTCGGGCAAGTCCTCCGGTATGATGAATTAAGCTATGAAGTCCGCTAAAACCTATCCTTGAATAGCTCACCTTGGTGTATAAGTGATATCAAATTGACTCAGCTCGATGTTCCATTTAATCAATCTACCATATTTCTCAGGTCATGTCAAAATCTATCGTAACGGCTCGTTGGTGTAAACAGTGATCGGATGAGCCTGGAAATATAAATGGAGCTTTCTCGAGGCTATAACAAGACAATAAGCCAGCTTTTCCACCTTCGGGTAGTTTCTTTTCACCCCAGTTAACCTTTTGCTGATGTAATAGACTGGTCATTGGATCCGATCGTCTTCTCGAATCAAAGCAGCACTGATTGCATATGCCGAAACCGCCAGATAGACATACAATCTCTCATGATCAACCGGCTTCGACAAGAAAGGAGGTGTTGCCAAATTTTGAACTAGTGCTTGGAATGCACCCTCGCACTCCTTTGTCCACTCGAAGTTTCGTTTTCCTTTTCTGATCAGATTGAAAAAGAGAATGCACTTGTCCATAGATCTGGAAATGAACCTGCTTAAGGCTGCCACCTTCCCATTGAGGCTTTGCGCCTGCTTTATGGTTCTAGGAGTTTCAAGATTCCGAATCGCCCAGATTTTTTCAGGATTTGCTTCAATTCCTTTGGCGTTGAAGATGAATCCAAGGAACTTTCCTGATGCAACTCCGAAGTGACATTTCAATGGATTGAGCTTCATTTTGTATTGTCGGAGTATGTTGAACATCGTCTCCAAATCATTGACGTGGTCATTAGATAATCGCGACTTCACGAGCATATCATCCACGTACACTTCCATAGTCTTTCCAATTTGGTTTGCAAACATTTGGTTCACGAGCCTCTGATAGGTTGCTCCAGCGTTTTTAAGTCCAAATAGCATCACCTTGTAGCAATAGAGTCCCAGATCAGTGAGGAAGCTGGTATATTCCTAGTCTGGAAGGTGCATCGGAATTTGATTATAGCCAGAGCATGCGTCCATGAAAGATAAGAGCTCATGTCCGGCTGTTGAATCCATAAGTTGATCAATTCTGGGAAGCAGGAAACTGTCCTTGGGGCAGGCTTTGTTCAAATGTAAGTAGTCCGCACATGTTCTCCATTCAAATTTTTAACAAGTACTAGATTTGATACCCACTTCGGGTATAAAGCATCACGAATAAATCCATTAGTCTTGAGTTTATCCAATTCTTCATTCAGGGTGCCAGATCTATCTGGATCCATACTACGCCTTTTTTGTTTCACCGGGACGTGCCACGAGTCGATGTTTAATTCATGGCTTGCAATGTTCGGCGAGATCCCACACATGTCTGAATGAGTCCAAGCGAACACATCAAGGTTCGCCTAGAGACAATCAACCAGTTCTTGTCTCATCTGGAGGCTGAGTTGAGACCCGACCTTTACCATTCTGGAATCGTCATCATCATGGATCGGAACATCAATCATCAACTCTATCGAGGAAGCCTGGTAATCTTTGACTTCCTCCTCATCATTATTGTCTCTGGGATCAAGGTCCTTAAGGAACTGGTTGTGGCGCCCAAGCATAGGCCCAGGCGTTAGTTTTCAATTTTCTGAAAAACGAACGCAGAGAAATTCCTCTACGCCCTTTCCTTTCTCCTTCTACTGCGCATCCCGCAGCTCTGCAACATAACAGGCACATCCAACAACCTGATCACCATGTACTACCCCGACCCAATTATCAATGTGGAACTTCAGAGTTAAACACCAAGGGGAAATCGGTGCCCTGAAATCTACGAGGGCTGGTCAACCCAAAAACGCACTATAAGGGGAATGTATGTCCAACACAACAAACTGCAACATCCAGACTCTCCGGTGATCTCCAATACCCAACTAAACGGGTTACTCCACCATCCCAGTTGGTATGGTTGCACTTCCGTTAAAGCCATGTATACGTGATTGGCATGGCTTCAAATCTTTTGCTTCCATCCTCATTTGGTCATAAGCACGCTTGAAAATTATATTGATAGAACTTCCATTGTCGACTAAGATCCTCTTCATCCAAGCAAGACCTATTTGGGCTGAAATAACCAACAGATCAATAGTAGGGACCTTGACTCTGTCAACGTCACGATTTTTGAAAATGATGTCGTCTGTTATCGTCCTGTGTTGTTTTGCCAAGGCCCCATAATTAGTATTACTACAACATTCGAAGTCCACATGCCAAATCGAACTGCCATATGACTCCATTTCCTTAAAGCTCCGATCAGCCTGATGAGGACCACCACTTACAGTATTAATTACCAACCTCCCGCCAGTATGCGTGGGTTCTTCAGGTCTCGCTTGGCCTTGACCTTGATTTAGATTAGATGGACCTGCACCTCCATCCTGTGGAGTCCGAACGAACTGTTGTAACTTTAACTTTAATCAATCTCTCGATGAAATCTTGCAAATGACGACACTCATTAGTGTTATGGCCGTAACAATCGTGGAACTTACAGAACTTCCTGGTCTAAATTTGTTTCTCAGATGACGGTTTCAGAGCTGGCTTCTTCTACTGTCCGGTATTACAAGTCTGAAGATAAACATTTTCCAGCGACGTGTTTAAGGGAGTATATCGGTCGAACACAAGAGCTATGGGTCTCCCGCGATGCGGGTCTCTCTTCTTTCCCCGACCTCCATTACCCTTCTATTGACCTTGTTTGTTCTGTATGTTCAAATGTACTTTACCAGAATTCTCACCGGTCTGCTTTACTTCAACATTGCTCTAAATGCCTTCACCATTGGGCCCTGCAACGTCCTACTTCCTATATCGTCTAGCGTCTTCTCTCCTCAAAAATTGGGCTGCCTTAATATAGAAATGATCCAATGAAGCGAGGGGTTTCCCAGCCAACCAATCACCAAATTTGGAATCAGGATTGATCCCTTTAGTCAATGCCATTAGAATAGAGTTGTGATTGGGATTGCAGACCTCAGCACATGCAGCATGGAACCTTTCCAGATAACTCCTACGAGTTTCTCCTGGAGCTTGAGTAACACCTTACAAGGTATTGACATCCTTCGGTCTCATAGCATGCATACAGAACTGCTCAACAAACTTGGTAGCTAACTGATCAAAACATGAAATGGATCTGGGTAGTAGACGAGTGAACCACATAGTCGTAATGCCTCCCAAGGAGATAGGGAAGCTTCTACACTAAATCGCATCGTCAGATCGAGCGACATTCATGAGCCATTCATATTTCAAGATATGCTAGTTAGGATCCGAATTTCCTTTGTACACCGGCAAGGTCGGCATCCTGAATCGATGGGGTGGCTCTGCATAGAGAATATCATCGGTGAACGGAGTTTGACTCCTAGAGATCCCCCAATCATCATTTGTAAGGCCTTGACTTTCTCTGATAGTCTGGCGTATCATGGTTGGAATGTCAGGCATCTTGATGTTCGAGGCCAAGGCATAGTTGGGTTCCATGTTACGGGGACGGTCCGGTCACTGTCTATGGTCCATCCCACACCTCCTTGGCTCCTGGTCTTCATGGAAGTAAGGATCCTGAGCATAAGTGCGGTGACGAGGGGCTGGATCCTATTGGTTCTGGATGTCGACTTCCAGATCTATGGCGGTAGCAGCTGCGTGGTCATGAGTGGTGTGATGAGGAAGTGTCCCTCCTCGAGAGGACGGTCCAGCTTGATGCCCTGTAGAAGTACCAATCCCGGTCTGTCCGAGATTCATAATATGCTGATGCCCGGAGGCTTCTGCGTAGTTTCCATCCAACCGATGGCCTGTAGATCTGCGGTTGAAGTCAGAGGATGTTGAGCTTTCGAACAAGGAATAAGAGGCATGCTCCCTTCTAGATCTTCCTCGCCTTTCCTCATTCAACTTGTTTATGTGCTCTGTGTTGGCACAGGTCTGCTGAGTGATCTCCTGACGGCTCTGTGTAAGCTCTTGCATAAGGGTTTGGAACTCTTCTCTAGTCACCGATCTTGAGCTCCGGCTGACGTTTGGCCTACCATGGTCAACTATGTGGAATTTTTCCTATCCCTTCCTTCTGGATCTGCAGCATTGGAAGCAGTTCTAGTAGCATGCACCATGTTGAATGTAGCTCTTCCTAGATCTGGAGTAATCTGAGTAGAATGGAAGGAACTACTGGAAGACAAATCTGGATCTCCTCCTTAGATTTTAGCAATCCAACAATGGTAGGGGATCCACGGAATCAGAGAAAAATAGGGTCCTCTAAGTGAAAGCACCAAAGTGTTTGTACCAAATTTGGGCACAACACTCGTCGAATATAATTGAAGAGATTAGAGTGAAGAAATAAAATGGAAAATGAGGCTAATCTAACAATCACATCAAGAAAAGTAAGAAGAAATAGAAAAAAAGACAAGAAGTTATAGTGGTTCGGCATTGTAGCCTACGTCCACTTTGAAGACTTTGCTGTTTATTGATGATTCTCAACTGAGTTACAACAATACAAATCACTAGCACTCAAGTTACAATGGAGTTTCAGCAGAGTAACAACGTAGTAGTTCCAAAAGTCCTTTTTTAGTTGGCGTAGGGGTGCTATTTATAGGAGTAGATCTGGAAATATCTACCCAAAAACTCGGAATACCTTTTTTCATGCGTTGATGGGACCACTAGATCGATCTAGGGTCGTTTGGGATCGATCCCTGATCGGTCCATGTTGTCTTCGTATAGATCAAGATTGGCTCCAATTGAGCTGCGATCGATCATGGGAACTCTTGAGTTGATACACAAGCTCCTGTAAACATTTCATAGCATTTGGACTTGTAGTTTGAGAGATATGATCGATCCAAGGTTGGGTTTTCCAGTTTGGCTGTAGGTTTCGTATCGATATGTGCATATCGATCAATTGCGTGTCGATGACATGGCACTAGATATCCACATTCTGTGTTTAGAGACCGTTTCCTTTGGTTTGACTGCTTCCTTCGTATCCATCCATGGTTATACTCTTCGTATCGATCCATGCCTCCTTCTTTCATATTGATGCTTCGCCTCGGCTCTTCGTATCGATCAAACAATTGATCGATAAGAACCATATAGTGGTTGGTTGAATGAAGCACAACCAGTCCATGGAATGTTGAAGTTTGTTCAAACTCGATGGATATGAAATGGATGGAGGCTGAGTGATGGATTTGTGTTCATTTTGTATCGATCTGGATGGATATGAAATGATGGTTGTAGGTTGATGGATACGAAATTGATGTGTTCCACATGGATCTTGATCTATCCATAACTTGAGCATACGGACTCCGATTGACCTGAAATTCGAAATGTTGCCTTTCATAGCTTTGCTTGTCATACCATTTTAATTGTAGCTCGATCCGGACTTGGACCATGTTTTCCTGTATCCATTGTGGACCTGTAGATAACCGATCTCTGGGGCGGATTGTCTCCAATCTCTAGTCAAGTCCTTGGTGTTACGGCCTTGCCAAAAGGCAAGATAACATAAAGTACCCCTTTCGATTCAATTGAAAGTGCCCTTTTAAGTCCATTGAAAGCATCTCTTTCGAAACCAAAGTAAAACCCTTTATTTGTCTAGGCCAAAAGGCCAAAACCTTTCCTTTCGAACCCATACTTAAAACCTTTCGAAACCATTGAGAATATTCCTTTCAAAAGCTTTAAAAACTTAGACATCCTATCTTAAAATACTTTGGAACATTGCCTTAGAAAACCTTGGAAAAACCTTCTGCTTCAACCCTTTTGAAACCATTTAGAAAATAGGACCTTTCAACCTTGTCGAAAGCTACCTTTCGACCCCTTCGAAAGCTACATTTTGACTCCATCGAAAGCTTTACTTTCGACCAAAGCTTGGCTTTCGACCCCTTCAAAACCATTCAAAAATAGTACCTTTTGAAAGCATTAAACCTTTAAAACATAAACCTTTCGAAAGCTCTTTGGGTTCAATTTAAAACATGTGGAAAATCCTCTTTTAAAACCCTTCGGCCTCTTCGGAAGCTACCTTCTGACCTTGTTGAAAGATTTGCTTTTGACCCCTTCGAAAGCTTAAAACATCTCTTTTAAAACAGTAGGCTCCAACCTTTTTAATACTTTAAAACATCTCTTTTGAAATCTTGGGCTATACTTCAATTAGAATAAAAGGAGTAAATCATCTAAGTCGAAAGCTTCCTTTCGAAAGCATGAGAGAAGCGGCTGGTTTTTAAAAAACAAGTATTCCTTTCGACCATGTAGAAAGCATGACTTCGAAAGGTTGAAAGGCGGCAGCTAGGGGATTCGACCCCTTCGAAAGTATGTTTATCTTTCGACCTTGTCAAAAGCTTTAAACCTTTGTTTTAAATATTTGACCTAGTCGAAAGCAACCAAGTCGAAAGCTTCTTTTCGAAAGCAAAGTTGGCGTTACTTTAACTTATAAAACAAACATACTCCAACCTCTTCGGCAACTAAGGTTTCAACCGGGTACACTTCGACCTTGTCCAATACGCTACGTACCAAGTAGCTTGATACCATACACATTGGCTTCAAAAGCTTGATGTCGAAAGGTCTGGGTCAAAAGCTTTAATGCCGTAAACGGCGAAAACATGCTAAAAGTATGATTTTATTTTTTTTAACTTAAAAGAGATAACTTTTCAACTAACCTGCCTTTGTTTTTTCAATTCTTATTGGTTAATAAATATTTTTCAGAAAAAATAAACAATGATTTATTTTATAAAATGCCCATTCTCCTTAATTAAATATATAAAACATTTAAGTCCCTTACCTTAAATAATTTTATATATTCACCAAAACACTTAGGAAAAATTTGGAAAAATCCTAGAAAATCTATTTTAATATGTTTTTCAACATATAAAAATTTCAAACTCAAGTAATTATATATTAAACCGTAAATAATTTATAACCCAATAAATCATTTTCTTCACTAGAAAATTTATATAAAATCCACATTAATTCAGTATAAAAATTGAAACCATCTTTAAAATATCATTTTTGATCTATTAAAATTTTCAAGGTGTTTGGATGTCATCTAATAGGGTTTTTATGTCAAACATATCTTAAAAACTAATATAAACATGTATAATTCATTAACAAGCATGTATATAAATTTGGTCATCCAAAACATGGCATAAACTTGCAAAAACATTTCAGATTTAATCTTAAAACCGAAAACCAAAAGAAAATGGGATGTAGTAATCATTCACTTTAGCTTTGAGATTAAAAGATGTGAGATTTGATGTTGAATAAGTTGATTAACTTCTTTCCTTTGAATACCGGCTTTATCTTTTTCTTGAGAATGGAAATGGTGGCTGGGCTTGATGTATTTTAGTTTGATAAAATGAAATGAACGCGAGTTTCATTTCTTAAGGGTTTAGGGTATAAGTCTCTCCTATTTCCCATTTTGCCATTCCTTATTTCCTGACACATTAGTTCATGTTGTTTCATTTGATTTTCATTTAACATGGCATGGCTACCCTTAATTAAATCAAATCTCAACCTATTAATCTTCACATTATTTTATGTAATTTAACTAATTAAATATCCTAAATAATGTTATAAAAATATAGGGTGTTACAGACTCCCCTTGTTATAGAATTTCATCCTCGAAATTACGGTAAGGCACACAACCAAGCAAAAAGGTAAAACATACCATCAAAACAAATCAGGATAAGCATCTCTAATCCTGCTCTAAGTCTCCCAAGTACAGTCTCTAGCATCGTCACTCCACTGGACCTTTACTAATCTAACTGTCTTGTTCCTTAACTTCTTCTCATCTCTCTCGATTATCCGAATCGGTTTTCTAACTATGGTCAAATCCGGCTCTACTACTAAATCTTCTAACACTGTAGGTGTTATAGTAGTCCCCGGGTCTCTAACACATTTTCTAAGATGAGAAATATGGAAAAATCAGGGACTGCAGCCAAACTATTCGGTAACTCTACTCTATAAGCGAGTTTCCCGATTCTCTCAATAATATGGAAAGGTCCAACGAATCTAGGTGCTAACTTTACTGACTTTTCGAATCTAATCACAACCTTCATCGGTGAAACCTTAATAAACACATAGTTTCCAATAGAGAATTTCAAGTCTTTCCTTCTTCTATCCACATAACTTTTCTACCTAGACCGAGCTTCCTTCATCCTAGCTTGGATTAACTTAATCTTCTCTGCGACTTCTTTTACCAAATCCGGACCAAGAACCAACCTATTCCTGGTCTCTAACCAACATACGGGAGATTTGCATGGTCTTCCATACAAAGCTTCAAACGGTGCCATCCCAATACTAGCCTGATAACTATTGTTATATGAGAACTCGACTAAATGGAGATGATCTTCCCATGATCCCCCGAAATCCAGTGCACAAGCTCTTAACAAATCCTCCAAGACTTTGTTAACTCTTTCCGTTTGCCCATCAGTCTGTGGATGGTAAGCGGTACTCATGTTGAGCTTGGTTCCTAAAGATTCTTGTAGATTCTTCCAGAACTCGCTAGTAAACAAAGAATCCCTATCACTAATAATACTACTAGGAATCCCGTGTAGTATAACCACATTCTTCCTAAACAACTTCGCCAAAATAGGTGCCGTCCTAGTTGACTTTACCGGAATGAAATGGGCAGTCTTGGTTAGTCTATCCACTATGACCCATATGCTTTCCTTTTCTCTGATAGACCTTGGCAACCCATCAATAAAATACATTGAGATAGAATCCCACTTCCACATCAGAACATCCAACGGTTGAAGCAATCCACTTAGCTTCTGGTGTTCAGCCTTTGCCTGTTAGCAATTCAAGCATTACTTAACATATAAGCCAATATCCCGTTTCATACCTTCCCAGAAGAAACTTCTCTTTATATCCTGATATATCTTCATTCCTCCTGGATGGATAGTGAACTTCGAATGATGGCATTCATGCAAAACTTCCTTTCTCGTGTCTCCTACATTCGAAACACATAACCTTCCTTTCTTTCTCAACCATCCCTTCTAGTCAAGACTCAAATCCTTTAATTCATCGCTCTCTACTCCTTCCCTTAATTTTCTGATCCGTTCAGCCAAAACTAGATCTTCCTCCTGTTTAGAAGCTATCTTCTTAATCATTACTGGTCGACCTTCTAAATAAGATAATACAGCACTTCCAACACAGAACCTGCCTCGGATCTAAACTGCACTCTACAAACTGATAATGCTTCTAAGTCTTTCCACATAGCAATCATAGCCACTACTGCACTTTGATGTTTCCTGCTAAGTGCATCCACCACCCTGTTTCCTTTTCTGGGTGTGTACTCAATTCCAAAATCATAAGCAACAATAAATTCCAACCATCTCTGTTGTCTTATGTTCAGCTCCTTTTGAGAGAACAAATACTATAATGACTTATGATCTATATAAAACTCAAATCGCTCTCCCAAAGGATAATGCCTCCACACCTTTAAAGAAAATATAACGGCAGCTAACTCCAAGTCATGTGTTGGATACCTAACTTCATGCGGTCTGAGCTGTCTAGAAGCATAAGTAATCACTTTACCTCTTTGCATCAACACAGCTCCCAATCCATCCACACGCATCTGTATAAACAACTAAATCCTGATTCCCCTCCAGAATCAACAACACCGGTGCATGGGTCAATAAGTGTTTCAAGCTCTGGAATGCTTCCTCACACTTATCAGTCCATACGAACTTCACATCTTTTCGCGTAAGCTTAGTCATCGGTGCAGCTATCCGCTAAAATTCCTTTATAAACCTTCGGTAATATCCAGCCAATCCAAGAAAGTTCTTTATCTCAGCCACCATCTCGGGTCTCTTCCAATTATTTACCGCCTTAGTCTTAGTCGGATCTACAGGTAACCCTTTCTCTGAGACCACATGACCAAAGAACTTCACTTCCTTCTTTCAAAAATGGAACTTCGAAAACTTAGCTTTCAACTGATGCTCCCTCAATGTCTCAAGCACAACTCTAAGATGAACTTCATGCTCCTTCTCATCCTTAGAGTATATCAAAATATCATCTATGAAGACTAATACAAATCTATCCAAGTGCTCTCGGAAGATTCGATTCATCAAATCCACAAAGAATGCTGGCGCATTAGTTAGTCCGAACGGTATAATTAACCATTCGTACAATCCATACCTCATCCTAAACGCCGTCAAAGGAATACTATCCTCTGCCACTCTAAGCTGATGAAATCCCATTGCCAAATCCAATTGAGAGAGTACCTTGGCTCCACTTAACTGATCGAACAAATCGTCAATTCTCGGCAATGGATATCGGTTCTTTATCGTCTTCTCATTCAACTTACGATAATCGATACATAGCCTCAACGATCCGTCCGGCTTCTTAGCAAACACTACGGCAGCTCCCCAAGACGAACTAATCGGTTGAATGAAA
The DNA here is from genome assembly GCA_030737815.1 of Allium fistulosum. Lineage (NCBI taxonomy): Eukaryota > Viridiplantae > Streptophyta > Magnoliopsida > Asparagales > Amaryllidaceae > Allium > Allium fistulosum. The sequence goes on along the minus strand of CM060902.1, from coordinate 365,005,427 downwards.
CTCTTTCCTTCCAAATCCACCAACTACACCTTCAAATCTTTCATCTCTGTAGGTGTCATTCTACTTGGCGGCCTACTCACATGTTCTGCTCCAGGTACTAAATCAATCCGAAACTCAATAGCCCATTTCGATGGCAACCAAACTACCGGCTCAAACACATCAGCAAATTCTCTAACCACAAAGACTTGATGCAACTCATCCTTTATCTCCGTGATACCCAATAAAGCACTCACTTCACAACTAGGGCTTTCTACAGTATAAACTATCCAATCACTACAATTCGAGTGTCCAAGTGATATCTTCCTATCATGGAAAAATATTCTAGCATCATATTTACTTAACCAATCCATCCCAAGGATAATCCCAACCCCCACAAAATCAAATACATGCAAACAGCAATTAAAATTATGACCTAGCAAGTCAAACTCTAAATGGTCACACCTCATCCTAAGTGTCGCATACCCTCCTATCGGATTTGCAACCCTTAAAGAAGCAACTAAATATGAGGGCTCTAGGTTAAGATAATCCACCAAACATCAAGAAATAAAAGAATGCGATGCACCAGTATCGAACAGAACGCTAATAGACATACCGTGAATCTGTAGCGAGCCTTCCAGAACAGCCTTCCCTTTCTCCTGCACAACTGGCCTTGAAGTTGCGGGCTCCAATGCATACATCTGTCCCTTCCCTTCTCTAACAGGCTCTGGGCATTTGTTCTTATAATGGCCAATCTGATCACAATTAAAGCATCGGATATTCTTCTTTCCAATTGCTTATTTCCCTTTTCCTTTTCCTTTTCCAGTTCGACACTCATGAGCATAGTCTCCTTTCCTATCACATTTATAACAAACCACCTCAGATTTTCCTTTCTTATGTGCTCCTCCCCTCTAAGCATTCTTCTTATGGAAAAACTTTCTTTTTTGGCCTTGTCCACCTTGAACCTCTTTCACCTTACTCTTTTCCAATGCATTCAGTATCTCTTCATGCGTTAATGCCATTTCCACAACCACATCACAAGGATATCTTATGTGCGGTAAAGTAGCTCTTGCCAACTCTGGGTTTAGTCCTCCAATAAACTTCTCATTCCTTTTCATCACTATGTCAACAGTGGCATATCCTTATCGGGCTAACTCTTTAAATCTTCTGGCATATTCCAAGACAGTCATTTCTCCTTGCACCAGCTCTGTAAACTTTCTAACCAATGTAGACTGTGCAATAACAGACATAAACCTTTCTTGAAACCTCCTCTTAAACTCATCCCACGTCATTGTTTCCTCATCCACACCATAACAAGTACAAAACTTTAGCGTTATCCCATACCCCAATCTAAACACTAACTACTAAGGATTATGTTTTCAAAAACCATTTTTAGTTAAAGTATTTCATAAACCATACTCCGATACCAAGCTTTAAAATCCCTTATTAAGAGACCCAAAACTAAGCACTACAGATGTTGTAGTCATCTATAGTATTAATTTTCGGCGACTAAATACGGCTATGTTAATGGTATCTATAATATCAGAAGCACTTGAATATGAAACAAAACACATATTTCAAAACAACATTTTCTTCATTACATTCAAAACAGGTGTTCCATATTCATCTTACATAATCCCAATACGTTCCAAGAGCAGTATACAAAGATACCCCCTTGAATGATCAGAGTCATATAGTCATAATAGACTTAATACAAACACAGCGGAAATACAACAAAACATAAAACTGCAACTTCTAAATAGCTATCTGTTTGTCTCCTGCATGCCTCTGATAGCCTTATTCGCCATCCTACTAAAATCTGAAAAAGACCTTAACCCCTCAGCCTACTCAAATCAATTTTTGAGCACCCGAGAGTTTAAGCGGAAAACATAAACTTCGAGTCAGACATAAAGCTTGGTGTGAATAATACTATACATCCCGGTTTAATATGTTAAGTGAGACCATGCCGCTTAGCAAAACGGGTTTCTCCTCACTAACATCCTTTTGAAACATATCTTTGCAAAACCTTTTTCCTCCAACCAAAACTGATTAGAATACTGTAAAGAATCATTATGTAAACATACATAAATATCAGGTAATAAATGAACTATCTGTTCAAACACATAAGTTTTGTTTGGCTAACTTTTAACCTTTGGCCGACTCGGGCCTACTAGACAACATATCAAAATAATCTAACATCGGCTAGACACTACTGCTTTTAGACGATCTGTCCTTAACTATCTGTTAAATGCTTCTCTTTTGGACAGTCTATCTCAAACTTAATCATCTCCCAGGTCTTCCTGATCCTAATGGTTTTTCGGGCTCACCAATAACCTATCTATATACAAACCTATACTCCTTTCGGTAGTGTAATCATAATTTTAATCTACCTAACCAAGCCCTACACACTGAAATTTTAGACAACAATTAGCTGGGGCCAATAGCTAATGTATAGGGCACAACCCTATACCAGTCTCATCTGGTATTCTAATATACGAGTCATTTTACTTAGGGATCCCCTCCCATAATTTTCCTCGAAAACCTTTTCAAAATGATTTAAAACCTTCAAATCAAACTAACACAAGGGAAATATATAATCCTTATGCTTTACGCAAAATCCCATTGCCATGTTAAATATACACACACACTTTACTCAAATCTTTGTTGATGAAAACATTTAAACATTTGAAAGTACCCCTTTTGGTTCCTGTTCCATTCAAAGTACCCCTTCTAAGTCCTTTGAAAGCATCTCTTTCAAAACCAAGTAAAACCCTTTATTTATCTAGGCCGAAAGGCCAAAATATTCCCTTTCAAACCCTTACTTCAAACCTTTCAAAACCATTGGAAATCTTCCCTTCAAAAGTATTAAAACCTTAGACATCCTATCTTAAAGTACTTGAAACATTGCCTTAGAAAACTTGGAAAAACCTTCTATTTCAACCCTTTCAAAACCATTCAGAAATTAGGACCTTTCGACCTTGTCGAAAGCTACCTTTCGACCCCTTCGAAAGTTACCTTTTGACTCCATCGAAAGCTTTGCTTTCGACCCGTTCGAAAGCTTGGCTTTTGACCCCTTCGAAAGCTTAACTTTCGGCCCTTTTGAAACCATTCAGAAAATAGTACCTTTCGAAAGCATTAAACCTTTAAAACATAAACCTTTCGAAATCTCTTTGGGTTCAATTTAAAACATATGGACAATCCTCTTTTAAAACCCTTCGACCTCTTCGGAAGCTACCTTCCGACCTTGTCGAAAGCTTTGCTTTCGACCCCTTCGAAAGCTTAAAACATCTCTTTTAAAACAATAGCCTCCAACCTTTTTAATACTTCAAAACATCTCTTTTGAAATCTTGGGCTATACTTCAATTAAAATAAAAAGGGTAAATCATCTAAGTTGAAAGCTTCATTTCGAAAGCATGGGAGAAGCGACTGGTTTTTAAAAGACAAGTATTCCTTTCGACCATGTTGAAAGCATGACTTTGAAAGGTTGAAAGGCAGCAGCTAGGGGTTTCGACCCCTTCGAAAGCATGTTCACCTTTCGACCTTGTCGAAAGCTTTAAACCTTTGTTTTAAATATTTGACTTGGTCGAAAGCAACCAAGTCGAAACTTCTTTTCGAAACCAAAGTACGCGTTACTTTGACTTCTAAAACAAACATACTCCAACCTCTTCGACAACTAAGGTTTCAACCAAGTACCCTTCGACCTTGTCCAATACGCTATGTACCAATTTGCTTGATACCATACACATTGGCTTCAAAAGCTTGATGTCAAAAGGTCTGGGTCGAAAGCTTTAATGCCGTAAAGGGCTGAAACATGCTAAAAGTATGATTTTCTTATTTTTAACTTAAAAGAGATAACTTTTCAACTAACCTGCCTTTTGTTTTTTCAATTCTTATTGATTAATAAATATTATTCAGAAAAGTGCTGCCAATAATTTCAGAAATAAACAATGATTTTATTTTATAAAATGCCTATTCTCCTTAATTAAATATATAAAACATTTAAGTCTCATACCTTAAATAATTTTACATATTCATTAAAACACTTAGGAAAAATCCCAAAAAATCTATATTAATATGTTTTCCAACATATAAAAATTTCAAACCCAAATAATTATATATTTAATTGTAAATAATTTATAACCCAATAAATCATTTTCTTCACTAGAATTTTTTTATAAAATCCACATTAATTTAAAAAATTATGAAAATTGAAACACATCTCTAAAATATCATTTCTGATCTACATTAACATTTTCAAGGCATTTAGATGTCATCTAATAGGGTTTTCATGTCAAACATAACTTAAAAACTAATATAAACATGTGTAATTCATCAACAAGCATGTATATAAATTTAGTCATCCAAAACATGGCATAAACTTGCAAAACATTTCGGATCTAATCTTAAAACCAAAAACCAAAATAAAATGGGATGTAGTAATCATTCACCTTAGCTTTGAGATTAAAAGATGTGAGATTTGATATTGAATAAGTTGATTAACTTCTTTCCTTTTAATCCTAGGGTTATTTTCTTCTTGAGGATGGAAATGGTGGCCGGCCTTGATGTATTTTAGTTTGATAAAATGAAATGAACGTGAGTTTTATTTCCTAAGGGTTTAGGGCATAAGTCTCTCCTATTTCCCATTTTTCCCTTCCTTATTTCCTAACACATTAGTTCATGTTGTTTCATTTTATTTTCATTTAACATGTCACGACTACCCTTAATTAAATCAAATCTCAACCTATTAATCATCACAATATTTTATTTTATTTAACTAATTAAATATCCTAAATAATGTTATAAAAATATGGGGTGTTACAATGCTCTAGGCTCTATTGTAATCAAGTGTTTGTTATTCCCTACTATTGTAGTCAGAGTTATAAGTGATTAATAAAGGATAATCTTCAAAGTGGACGTAGACATACAACACCGAACCACTATAAATCCCCATATCTCTTATTATTGCTTTTTATATATTATTGGGTTAATCATTTCCTCAGTTTAATTTATTTTTTCTTCACTTACTTCTCTATAAAAATCTATTCTTGGATGTTTGTGACCAATTTAGTTGCAAACAGAAAGTATACTCTAGAGGGAAAATGTTAACTGGGATTTTTACCTAAGCAGGAATGAGATGAGTTAGAACATCTAGGCCAAGCCAAAACAACTTAAGGATTAACCAAAAGGACCAGAAGAATAGGCCAAGAAGGATTCAAGAAGAATTACCCTAAAATCCACTAAGGTAATGGATCGCCAACAATCCATCACCTATGGACCGCTAGCGATCCATAAGGAAGCTCCATGGATCATTCTAGCTACTTGCATTATGAACCAATATATTTTCTAGGCATGTTTGCGAAGTTTCATAGTATTCCAAACAACCAAGTTCGAGAAGCGAAGACCCATCTATTCTAGTCATAGACCAGTCTAACTTATGTATGAATCATCGTCAAAACAAGGCAACTACCTATGCAATCACATGGAGAGAACCTACATAAGACAAGGAGTGCAACCAAAGGAAGAAGTCCAATAATCCCCAAAGTACTGGATCGCTAGTGATCCATGCCTTATGGATCGCTAGCGATCTATAGGATTATGTTGGATTGCTATGAAATTTTCAGAAAGGATGAAGTAAAAGTACTCCAAGTAATTGGATCGTTAGCAATCTAGAACCTATAGATCACTTGTGATCCATCAGCTTAATTCGGGTCATCATGAAACTCTCTGAACTCCTTCGTGGCATTATGTGCAGGCTTCTGGCAAAGCGGCCTAGCCCAATACCTCTCCAACGCTTATAAATACAATCCTACTTGCAACATAAACAGGATCCTCTGGACTGGCTGTTGGAACTCTACATAGATTATTCTTCACTCTTCTCCTCCCACACAATATTCATCTAAGGGTTCACTGTGATTCTCCAATGAACTCTTGAACTTGTGACTTGATCTAACTTAGAAGATTCAATCATATTGTAATCCGATTCCACTTGTAACAGCAGTCAGTTAATAGAAAGCTATAAACTTGATGTAGGCTTCATTAACAGCCGAACCACTATAAAAATCTTCTTGTCTTTTTACTACTTCTGCTCCTTTTACATTTATTTTCTATATTTTTGCTCTGTAAAAACAGGGCTGGTGCTTTCACACTCAATCTGGGGTGTTGATCTATTTTTTGGGTTAACAGAATTCACTAAGAATTTTAATATGGGTTACTTTCATTACCTCAGCCATCTTTAAGCCCGCGAGGAGAGCTTCATATTCTGCAACGTTATTGGTAGCTTTGAACCCAAGCTGCACTGCCTTGTATAATTTTTGTTCGTCTATGGTGACCATTACATATCTCATTCCCGCCCCCTGCTCATTTGATGCTTCGTCTTTAAATTATTGCCAAAAATGTAGAGTGGGTGCCTCTTACTCAGATTGTGGTTCAGTGGGCAGCATTCATTCCATAATGAAGTTTGCTAGTGCTTATTTTGACTGCTTTTCTAAGGCATAGGAGATATCATATTGGCGGAGCTCCATTATCCATTTTAGTAAGCGACCCAATTTTTTTGGCTCCTACAATATTTAGTTAAGTGGTTTGTTTGTGAGGACTTTGATAGGATACACTTGAAAGTACAAGCATTGTTTCCTTGTCGTGAGAAGTAAGTTGTAAGCTTGCTTTTCAACGATTGAGTAGTTGAGCTCTACTCCTGACAGGTTTTTGCTCGTGAAATAGATAGGCCTTAGAGTCCTTTCATCTTATCGAACAACTGCAGCACTAACAATTATATCAGTTACAGCTAAATATACATATAAGTCCTTACCTATTATCGGTTTTGATAGGATAGGAGTATTGATCATATGGTCCTTCAAATTCCGGAACATATCTTTCGTTCCTTGGTCCATTTAAAATTCCGTCTCTTTTTACTCGGTTGAAAAATGGTATACACTTGTCTATCGATTTGGAAATGAACCTGCTTAGAGCAGCCACCCTGTCGATTAGGCTCATGACATCTTTTGATTTTTCTAGGACTCATATGTTCCTTATGGCCTCAACAAGTTCTAGGTTTGCTTTAAAGTCGTAGGCACTTACTATGTAATCTAGAAACTTTCCTAATTGGATGGCAAGAGTACACTTAAAGGGGTTCAGCTTCATGTTCTTAGGATTACAAAGGTCTCTTCCAGGTCATGCACATGATTTGGGGCTGCTTTTGACTTAATGAGCATACTATCTACATACACCTCTTCATTTTTCCCAATCTGATATGAGAACATCATGTTAACCAACCTTTGGTAGGTCGCTCCAGTGTTTTTGAGTCCAAACGACATGACTTTGTTGAAGTATAAGCCCTTGTCTATTACAAAGCTGGTATGCTTCTGATCTTGCTCAAACATAGCTATTTGGTTGTAACTTGGGTATGTGTCCATGAAGGTGAGCAGTTCATGGCCGCTAGTTGCATCCACCAACTAATCGATTCTGGATAGAGGAAAATTATCCCTCGGGCTGGCCTTGTTGAGATTGGTATAGTCTATGAAGGTTCTCCACTTCCCATTAGACTTATTTACAAGAACAAGGTTCGCAGTCTACTTCGGGTAATATACTTTCTAATGAACCCATTTTCCTTTAGTTTTTTAACTTCTTTGTGCATAGCATTATATCTTCCCCGATTTAAGGTCCTACGCTTCTGCCTGACTGGATGAGCATTGGGATGACATGGCAGATGATGGCTAGGTGTATTCCTATTATATCTGAGCGTGTCCAAGCAAAAACACCTATTGATCTTTTGAGGAAGTCTACTGCTCTGATTTCTGCATTGAGGTTCTTTCCTATCTTGAGAATCTTCAAAGGATCTTTCGGGTCTATCTTTACATCCTCGAAGTCATCTAATGGTTGTAATCCCTCCTTTTCTCCTCTAGCCTTGGATCTATTTCACTTTCTTTCTTTTTTGGTCAGGATGCAGTGGAGGAGGCCTGCTTCTGAGCTTCTTTGGAAAAATAATGCACGTAGATTGAGTTACATTCATCGGTGTTGACCCTATGCATATACTCCCTCTTTTTCTTTTTTTCTATTGATGTGGTCATAGAATGACCTATTTCAGCATCAGCCTTGGTATTTTGTACAAATGAAGCTCTTGGAACCGGCTTGATTTCCTTTTCATTACTATAATCATAATTATTAGAAGATAACATAGTAGTTTTGAACAATTTTATTGCAAGTATTAAGGTTTATGTTGTATATTTCCCTAGCTAACAATTGTTATCCTCTTATCAACCCTATCCTGGTAGGGCTATGGAACTTCATGAGAAATCTTTTTGAGAAAAAACTGCTCCCATGTCAATTAGTGCGGGTCTTCCCAAGAATGCATTGTACATTGCGGTTAATAGATGATCAAGAAGCTCGCATAGAATGATTTAAGGGGTGCAGTTCCAGCGGGGACAATTAAGTGTGCTGCTTTGATAGGAGTAATTGCGGTATTATTAAAGCTATAGATTGGCTCGAGGCTTGGCATCAATATCTCCAATAGAAGTTTCATCTAGTCAAACTTAGATTTGAAGATGGCTTTGACAGAACTCCCAAAATCCACGAAGACTTTCTTCATGGTGCAGCTTGAGATCTGCACCATAATTATGAGCAAATCCTAATGTGGATAGATAACTCCAGCAGCGTCAGCTATAGTGAAGACCATGTCTTAGGAAAGCTTTTGTTTTATATGGAATATGGTCCTTTGCTCTATTTTGGCCTCTTGCACATACAGCTCATGCGCTTTTTTACTTTTTCCTCCAAGATGTGGCCCTTCATGGATTGAAGCTATAAGATTAGTGTGGTATTCGGCTAGGTTTTCATTTGGGTCTGAAGTGAGGTTCCTAATCCTTTCCCCATTATTTTCCTTCTAGTAGCTTCCTAAATATCCATTCTGAATTAGTCTCTCAATCTCATCTCTCAGGTTTCGGCAGTTATCTATGTGGTAGCCATTGGCCCTGTGGAAGTGGTAGTAGGCTTCCCCTATTTTGATTTGGTTTCTTTCCTTTGTTCAGAACGTTGTAAGCTAGCTCATATCCGGTCATCTTATAAGCCTAACTAGGTATGTAGTTAAGGGGAGTCTTTGCTGCGAAGTTTGAATTCTCTTTGCCGCTTTGTAGATGGATGGTATCCTTCTGTCCTACTTTAAATTTTATTGTTGGGAGCAGAAGTTCTCTCAATTGAATGTGATCCTACAGCCCCCGCTTCATCCATTCTGATGTAGCCACTGGCCCTTTATAGAATGCCTTTGTATTGTGGCATGGTTTCCTACTGTTCTTATCTACATGGCTATATTTCTTCAAATTCCAACGTGCATTGCCATTAGCAACACTTCCTTACAATTCACTCTAATCCGAAGTGCCTTGGATTTGAAGCATTTTGTGAAAGTATGTGGGCTCTTGATAGAAGACATGGTTTTCATGTTCGGGGAAGCCTCCCTACTAGAGTTGAATTGTCTGAAGAAATCTGCAGTTAGCTAAGGTTAGAAACTAACCACCACAGGCACTAGCCCATACCTTCGGAACCACCTAAAAGCTGCACCAGCTAGGTAAAGTAGGAAGGGTTTGCACCTGGCCATCCTCCTGACTTTTATAATATCCATGTAATATTCAAAGGTGTAGATATGGTCATCTGGATTGGTGATCCTATCAAACTTGTCGGTCGATGTGATTTTGAAATTATCCGGGAAGTCCGCTTCTATAATGGTCTCACTGAATAGGGAAGGACCCTCTCCACTTACTTCCTCTCTATTGTTTTATCGGCAAAGTTTTGCTAGTTACTCTACGCAAGCTTTAAACTGATGGATTTCATCCTCTTTAGGTTCTATATGGGTTGAGCCCTCATTGCAGAATGAGGTGACATTGTCATAATTGGTAGTTGTTTGTTGTTTTCCATATGTTAACTAAGAGGTATAAACATGGAAGCAATGGAAGATAATGTTTCTTCAACTAGAGAATGTCGTGCCCTAAAGAATGTCTAAATTAAAGACAAGAAAGGGTATCAAACTTCAAGCGACACTAAAAAAGATGTCAGACTTCTATATAAAGATGTCGAATTACTAATAATATCGAATTCCAAACAATTGGCCAACCAAGAAAATTATCGTACATAAACATAGCAAGGAGGTTGTTGAACCTCAATAATGAGAAAGGTGCCATGGCAAGGTTTTGAACCTATAGATATGTCAAACAATAACAACCTTAGAAGTTATCGAATGTATAAGGAGGCAGATGATATCAAATTTTTATGACCCTTTAAATTATCGGGCGTCTAAACATACAAGAATAAAAAGGAATGATGAATCTAGATGGAATATCGAATTACAACAACAGAGGATGTTATCAAGCTTCCACAAATAATGAATGATACCGAATATCTAATAGAATAGTAGGCTTTGAAAATAAGAATGTCAAGAAGAACTGTTGTCGAATATTAACAATAAGGCAAGAAGATATCGGACTTATAAAAGCAGATGACAATTGATGTCAAATGACAATATTGAAGAAGTATTGAAAGCCTATCAACAAGAAGATATCGGATCTTAAGCAACGCAGGTGGCATCGAGCCTCTGCAACTTAATGTTGTAGAGCATGAAGCAAATAAAGGATCCTGATCTTTAAAGAGGTGTGGTTGATATCGAATAACTATGATAAGACAGATGTCATGTATTATTAATGGATAATTGGATGTGGAACACTAACAGTTATGAAGGATTTTGAGCATTGTGAGATATGGTAAGTTGTCGCATATCAACAATGAATATAAGGTTGTCGTAAAACATCAGTGTTCATGAAGGTTGCCATAGAAAATCAGTGTTTAGGAAGGTTGCCGTAAAACATTAGTGTTAAGGAAGGTTACCGTAAAACCTCAGTGTTCAAAGAGATGCTATAAATCATCAATATTCAAAGGGATGGCATAAATCGTCAATTTAAAGAACGTTGCCACTCATCATCAACATAATGAAGGACATCGAAAATCAATGATGCCATGGGACACGTGGCAGCCATGCCGCCTGCCACCACTCCTATAAATATAACCACTTGTCTATTCAAAAAGGGGCGAATCATTTCTTCTTTCCTTCTTAAATTTGAAAAGTCATAACCCTAAATTGAATTGGGGCAAAATCAAGAATTCTTTGTAAATTTTGAAACTAATAAGAACAAGGAATTGGACAATTTTGCATATCATACTTATCATAAATTGAGCATATATAACTATTATCGAACTATAGACGTGCATATAATAGACTTTTGACTCGGATTCAGATTTATAATAAAATACTATAAGTCCTTATCTAAATTAAGGATTATTTCGCAAAATGCTTAACGTGCCTAGATCATATATAAACAAAAAGAACGGTGACTTATGAGAACCATTTACTTAGTTCATTAATAAATAAATAATGGACTATGGCACAATAAAGTGACTTATCTATTTTTCCTTTAGACATATGGTTCAAACTTTTCAATAACTTCATTACCCTCCTGGAAGTCCATAGGCATTATAGGACTATTTCGAATAACATCATTGTGTATTAGTTCATGAGTCAACCTTTGGTTTAACGACATCATCACGATATCATAGATCTTAAACCAAATTTTGGTTTGGCATGACATCATAAATGAAAGGCCAATTTTTTTTAGCATTTTGGCTCAAGAAGAAGGGCTCAAACCTCCGAGTCATTTTAATTGATTTTGAAACTAATTGCTTAAAGTTTGGTTTTCAGGAAAAAGGTGAGAACTAAATGAGTTAACGTTCCAAATTAGGAGATAGTACAATAAACAATATTGGAAGACAACGTCACTTCGCGCTTTAACCTAGACAATGTAGAACCTGGTCAACCTTCAGAACTAGCAAAGCCAACAAATAGTGAAGCCAAAATCGAAGACTTAACACAGCAAATGGCGTCAATGCAAGAACTACTAGAGAAGGTCCTTTCATAGAAGTCTTCCAAAATAACAGGGCCCACTGAAGGAGAAGAGGTCGAATCTCTAAGAAGAAATTTGGATACTTCCATGATCAAAAGCAGGTATAAAGGCAAAATTGCTTTGACCCCACAGTAAAGTGGAATCCCAAAGGTTGGAGCTGCATCATTCTCTCCAAAATCATTTGTAGATAACAAGGTAAAAGCATACGTCAGGAAGGATTAGTGGAAAGGTCTAACGAACAATCGGGAAGTTCAATCTCACATACGGAGTGCAGGCCTTATATAGGTGATTACCACAATAATAAAGCCTACTTGAGAGATATAATTGATAAAATGGAAAAGGACATGCTCGATATCAAAGGAAAAAGGACCATTGAACCCAGAGTCAACAACAATTTTCATGATGCCTCTTTTACAGAAAGAATAATGTCTATCAAAATTCCGTCACGCATCAAAATTCCATCACTAAGGTATAACGGGACCACTAATCCCGATGTTCATCTTCTAGCCTTCGAGAGCCAGATGGACCTTCACAATGCTTATAGAGCCATACGTTGTAGGCTCTTTCCGACCACTTTTCAAGGAGCAGCTGCTAAGTGGTATAGACATTACATGGAGAAAACCATCTACTCTTGGAAGCAGATCTCTTACGAATTATCAGCATAATTCTGTGTGTGAAAGGACCCTACTATCTATTCTAGTGTGCTGACTAATGTTAAGGAGAGACCTGGAGAACTTCTCAACGAATACTTGAAAAGATTCAACATGGAGGCATTAAAAGTAGAGAATATAACTGATAGAGAAAAGTTAATGGCGGTGCGTTCAAAAATAATTGAGCAAACCCCTTCTAGAATGAACTTTATATACATGGGTGTAGAGACCTTTATGATTTTCACTTCCAAGCTGACAAATTCATCCGTATGGATGAGATGTATCATGCTAAGAAAAAGTCTCAAACAAAGAAGGAAGCAGGAAAATCTAGCTTTGATTGCCCCAATAAGAAGCCAAAATGGTATGAGAGCAAGAGAGGAAGAAGGGAGGAGATCTTGAAAACTAACTACATAGCCTTGAACAAACCAATCTCCTATATTTTTGCTAAAGCTAAATATGGAGGCAACTTCCCAACTTCTAACACGGGAAGGAAAACCCTAAGCCAAGAAGGGGAGGAGATTATTGCACCTATCACAAAGCGAATGGACACAAAACTGAATGTCTTGTTTTAGCTCGAATCATTCAATATATTATCCGATTAAGGCTCCTAAAGGAATTTGTCAAATATATCAGAAATCTGCCCATCTTGAGGAAAGTAATCAGAGGCCGTTAAATAATGCCATGAATTTTATGGAAAATGATGCTCGATAAGATTTTATTCCATCAACTAATCGAATAGACGTTATCCATAGAGGTGCACGTTTAGCCGAAAGCAGTAAGGGAGCCAGAAGCAGGTACACAAGAGAGGCCAAAGATGGAGTCTTTTCTATTTAGAAGGAGCCACCACTTAAAAACCATAGATATCAGCATCAAATGCACGGTCTGACGATAACTCCCTCAGAGTTAAGAGAGGTTCACTATCTGCATAATGACCCATTGATGATAACGGCACAGATTAGACATTCCATAGAAACCAAAATTCCAGTTATTATCGGAAACACTGTGAATGTAATCTTCAAGCATTCCTTCATAGTAATTTTAACATCCTATATTTTTAGTAACATTATTTAGTACATTTAATTAGGTAAATTAGATGAAATAATGTAATTTATTAAGATAGTGAGATTTGTGATTAATAAGGGGGTAGCCGTGCCTATGTAAACTAATGAACTAAGAGGAACTAAAATGAATTAAGTTAGGGTAAATAGATAAAGGAATAATAGGAAAGAGTAATAACCTTATACCCTAAACCCTCTCTACATTCATTTCTCACGTTTATTCATATTCACCAAAACTAAAAAACTTAGAGGCTAGCCACCATTGAGAAGAAAAAAGGGGAAGAAAGCTAAATCAAGAGAAAGAAGATAATCAACATAAATCAAAGATCAAATCTCATCTCCTTAACATCAAAGCAAAGGTGAATAATGACTACATCTCTTATTTTTGATTGATTTCTATTTTAGATGAAATCCGAAAGTATTTGCAAATATTTTGCCATGTTTTGAATGATAAATGGACACACACACATACACACACTTGTTGATATTTAGGCTATTTTATATGCATTTTATGATGAGAATTGATCTAGAAAACCTAGTTTATGACATCCAAATGACTTGCGAATTTAATTTGAAGTCAGATATATTATTTTGCAAATGGGTTTCAAGTTTCATAATTTTTTGAATTATGGTGGATTTATTATGAATTTTCTAGTGAAGAAAATAGTATTTTGGGTTTAGAATTTTTTACGGCCAAGATATAATAGCTTTGGGTCTGAAATTTAAATATGTTAGAAAACATATTAAAAGAGATTTTTTGGAATTTTTGGGAAATTTTCCTAAGTGTTTTGTTAAGTATATAAAATTATTTAAGGTATGTGACTTAAATTTTTTATATGTTTAAAATAGGAGAAGGGGCATTTTGTAAATGTTTTAATTAAACAAAATCTGGATTCGGTAGCATTTTTAGAAAACCATTTAGAAAATAAATTGGCAACCAATTAGATTTTGACAAATAAGCAAGTTAGTTGGAAAGAAATTACATTAAAAGGAAATAAAGCGGTTTTGTAAGTATATGCAGTTTTGCCTTAATCGGCAGCCACCTTTCGACTAAGTTCCTCCGCCTTCACCTCAGTCGAAACCAATGCGCCTGGCATCAATACTTGGTATGTAGCGAATTAGAAAAAAGGCAGAAGGTACGAGGTCGAACAGGGGGTTTCGAAGGGTCGAACCATGTTTTGGCTTTAGAAAGAAAATGCGCTTGCTTTCTTTTGTATGAGATGGATTTCGACTTAATTGGTTTAAAGAAGAGCCTTCGACTCAGGTTGCCACCTTTGTTTAAATAGGCTTTCGACAATGTCGAAACCAACGTTGCCGCTATTCAACCTTTCGACCCAGTTGAGGCCATTGCCTTTAAACATGGTTTCGAAGGGATGCTTTCGATTTTATTAAAAGTGCCACTCTTCAATGCTTTCGAAAGGAATGGTGTCAAAACAATCTACTTTTTTTACTGAGGAAAGATGTTTTCGAAAGAGAGCTTTCGACTTAGATGTTTTATGATCCTTAGTTCTGTTGAAAGATAAACCCATAGATTTTGACTTAATTGGTTTTGATGGTTTCGAAACTATGTTCCACTAGCTTTTACTTGAACCCAATGCTTTCGAAAGGTTTCTATTAAGTAGTATACTTTAATGCTTTCGAAAGGTAATTAATATAGGTTTCAAAAGGGCAGTTCCTTAGTATTTTCAAAAGGTATAAACTTTGGTTTCAAAGAGGAGGTTCTCCAATGGTTTTGAAAGGTATTTAAAGCATTTTTAATGGAAGGTTTCCAATTGCTTTCGAAAGGCAAGTTTTATGTTTTGAAAAGGATGTCTAAGGTTTTAAGGCTTTCGAAAGAGAAGAATTCAATGTTTTCGAAAGGGCTTTTGTAAATGGTTTGGAAAGCTATTTTTTGGCCTTTCAACCTATGGTTATAAATTAAAGTAGTTTACTTATATCGAAAGGGGTACTTTCAATAGTTTCGAAAGGGGTACTTTCAATGGTTACGAAAGGGGCACTTTCAGTGGTTTCGAAAGGGTTGTTTAAAGGTTTTCAACAAAGGTTTCGAATGAATTTCTTTTGGCAATATAGCCTATGTGTTTTAAGTTAAAAAGCGTTTTAACTTATTTCGGAGGGATGGGAAATCCTTAAAGTATTTCATTAACATTATTTTGAGTAAAGTATAGATAACATGGCAAATAGCTTAAAGTAAAGAAGAGAGTATATTTTCCTTGTATATGTATGATTTTAATGTTTAGATCATTTTGAAAAGGTTTTCAAGGAAAATTTTAAGGGCAGTTAATCCTAAGAAAATGACTCAGATATAAAAGACCAGATGTGACTGGTGTAGGGTCACGCCCTATACATTAGCTTTAGCCCCAAGCTAATTTTAGTCCAAATTCCAGTGTATATAGTCACAGGTAGACTTAAATAATGGTTACATACCAAAATGGAATGTATGTACAGAGAAAAAGGTTATCGGTGAGCCCGCAAAACCATTAGGATCAAGAGACCCTTGGAGATGTAAGTTAGGGACAGACCGTCTAGAAGACTTAACTAATAGTTGTCAGATCATATTCATTATTTTGTCTGGTTGCCCGAGTCAGCCAAAGGTTAGTAGTCAACCAAACAAAAGTACATTAGTTTCAGACAACTGGTCTAGCATATTACCTGATTTTAGCACAAAGGATATTGATATTTTGATATAATCAGATTGATTAACCAGTCTGCTTGCGAGTTTATGAATTGCAAAAAGATATGTTTTAAAGAGGTTTTAGTGAGGGGAAACCTGTTCGGCTAAGCGGTGCGGTCTCACTTAATATCATATAACTGAGATGTATAGTATTATTCACACCAGGCTTTATGTCTGACTTGAAGTTTATGTTTTCCCTTTAAACTCTTGGGTGCTTAAAATTGATTTGTGTAGACTGAGGGTTGAAGGTTTTCACGTTTTTTTAGGTGGATGAATAAAGCTTCTGAAGATGTGCAGGAGGCAGATTTCTAGTTATATGATTTTGTTTAAAAATTCCACTATGTGTATTAAGATAGTTAGTATAGTATTTCTTTGATCATCCAAGGGGACATCTTAATATGTCGCTCTTGGCATATTTGTAATAATCATATTTGATCAATACCTGGGAAACGTTATGGGATTATGTAACTTGGATATGAAATTATGATTTTAAATGTAATGAGAAAAGTTGTTTTTGAAATCTGTGATTGTATTTCATATTCAAGTGTTTCTTATATTATGGATACCATTAACATTACCGTGTTTGGTCACCAGAAGTTAATACTATGGACGAATGCAGCATCTGTAGCGCTTAGCATCGGGCCTCCAGATGGGGATGCTACAACTTGGTATCAGAGCACAGTTTATGAAAAAAACTTTAACTAAAAATGATTTTTGAAAACATAATCCTTAGGAATTATTAGAAAATATTGTGGAATGGGATAACGCTATAGTAACGTACTTGTATTTTTTATATATAAGTATATGCTATATCTCTAGTTTCCTATCCTTATTAGGCTGTTCTTCTGTATCTCACGAGGCTCAAATGCAGATATTGATGCTTGAAGAGTATACATTGGTGGGGGAAGCACAACAACAAATGGAAATGTCGGACCAAGT
The DNA here is from genome assembly GCA_030737815.1 of Allium fistulosum. NCBI lineage: Eukaryota > Viridiplantae > Streptophyta > Magnoliopsida > Asparagales > Amaryllidaceae > Allium > Allium fistulosum. The sequence continues at coordinate 364,988,203 of CM060902.1, read as the reverse complement.
ACTAGGAGAAACCCAGGTTAGGCATAAGTAGAGAATGTGGGTGCTGGAGTCCCGTAAGTTGGTATGGAAGCAATGTATCAGTTCTTTGCAAACATGGTGCAAGCGAGAATTGATGCTGGAGTAGTTGGAGGTACTACTGTAGGAAGGAATTAGGAAGTTACAGTGGTGACCAACTATGCCATTCTGAGTAGAGATTATACTCGACTGGGTGGAAAGCCATTCATTGGCACCGAAGAAGCTATTGAGGTAGAGAATTGGTTACTACATTGTGAGAGGATCTTTGTAGATCTGGTGCTCAATAACGATTAGAATAGAAGAATTGCTTCAAGATAGTTGCAAGGAGCAGTGTTACATTGGTGGAACAACATTAAAGTCGGCATTAATGAAGAAGCTTTGACATGGGATGAATTCAAGAGGAGATTTGAAGGAATGTTCATGTTTGAGGTTGCAAAGTCTACCTTGCTTAGGAAGTTTGCTGAGTTGGAGCAGGAAGAAATGACTATTCTGGAATATGCTAAGTGGTTTGAGGAGCTAGCAGGGTATGGATATGCCACGGTGGATACTATGATGAAGAGGAACGAGAAGTTCATAAAAGGCTTGAAGGATGAGCTTGCTAGAGTTGTGATGACACACATCAGAGATCCTGGTGATATGATGGTAGAGATGGCTTTAAGGCAGGAGGAAATGCAGGCTTTGCTGGAAAAGAATAAGGCCAAGGAAGCTCAGGGAGGGAAAGGTAAGAAAAGGAAGTTCTTCCACAAGAAAGAAGCTCAGAAAGGTGGAGCTGCTAAGAAAGGAAAGTCTGAGGTGGTATGTTATAAGTGTGATAAGAAAGACCACTATGCTCATGAGTGCCAGACAGGCAAGGGAAAGAAGGTAGTTGAGAAGAAAGGGGTTAGATGTTTCAACTCCGATCAAGTTGGGAACTATAAGAACCAATACAAGGAACCAGCAAAGGATGGGAGAGGAAAAGTATTTGCATTGGAGCCAGCTACCTCTAGGCCAACGGTAGAGGAGAGAGGAAAGGCAGTGTTTGGAGGTACGCTTCAGATCCATGGTATGTCTGTTAGTGTTCTGTTTTATACTGGTGCATTGCATTCTTTTATATCTCGATGTTTGATAGATAAGCTTAACCTAGAACTCTCATATTTAGTTACTTCCTTAAGGGTTGCAAATCCGATAGGAGGGTATGCGACACTTGGAATGAATGTGACCACTTAGAATTTTATTTGCTAGGTTATACCTTTGTCTGCATTTTGCATGTATTTGATTTCATAGGGTTCGGAATTATTTTGTGTGTGATTGGTTAAGTAAATATGATGCTAGGATATTTTCCATGATAGGAAAATATCACTTAGATACCCTAACTGTAGAGATAGGATAGTATATGCCGTATAAAACCCTAGTTGTGAGGTTAATTCTTTATTAGGTGTTATGGAGGTAGAAGACGAGTTGAATCGAGTTTTCATGGTTAGAGAATTTGCGGATGTCTTCGAGTCGGTAGTCGGATTGCCTCCGAAACGAGCCATTGAGTTTTGAATAGATTTGGTGCCTGGAGCAGAACCAGTAAGTAGGCCACCAAGCAGGATGACACCTATAGAGATAAAAGAGCTGAAGGTGCAATTAGTGGATTTGGAAAGTAAAATTTTATCAGGCATAGTAGTTCACCTTGGGGATCAGCCGCAATGCTTGCAAAGAAGTCGGACGGATCGTTAAGGTTACATATCGATTATCGTAAGTTGAATGAGAAGACGATAAAGAATCGATATACATTGCCTAGAATTGACGATTTGTTCGATCAGTTGAGTGGAGCTAAGTTATTTTCTCAGTTGGATTTAGTAACAGGTTTTCATCAGCTTCGAGTAGCAGAGTATAGTATTCCTTTGATGGCGTTTAGAACTAGATATGGATCGTACGAATGGTTAGTTATGCCGTTCGGACTAAATAATGCGCCAGCATTCTTTGTGGACTTGATGAACCGAATTTTCTAAGAACGGTTGGATAGGTTCGTATTGGTGTTCATAGACGATATTTTGATATACTCTAGAGATGAAAGGAAGCATGACGTTCATCTTAGAGTTATGCTTGAGATGTTGAGGCAGCATCAGCTGATGGCGAAGTTTTCGAAGTGTCATTTCTGGTATAAGGAAGTGAAATTTCTTGCTCATATAGTCTCAGAGAAAGGGTTGTCTGTAGATTCGACTAAGATTGAGGCGGTGAATAATTGGAAGAGACCCGAGACAGTGACTAAGATAAAGAGTTTTCTTGGATTGGCTGGATATTATCGGAGGTTCATTAAGGATTTTTCATGGATAGCAGCATCGATGACCATGCTAACGCGAAAGGATGTGAAGTTTGTTTGGATCGATAAGTGTGAGGAAGCATTCCATAGCTTAAAACACTTATTGACCCATGTGCCTGTGTTGGTAATTCCAGAAGGGAATCAATATTTGGTAGTATATACAGATGCGTGTGGAACTGGATTAGGAGTTATGTTAATGCAGAGAGGTAAAGTGATAGTATATGCTTCTTGACAGCTTAGACCTCATGTGGTTAGATATCCGACCCATGACTTGGAATTAGCAGCAGTGATTTTGCTTTGAAGGTGTGGAGACATTACCTTTTAGAAGAGAGATTTGAGTTGTTTACGGATCATAAGTCGTTGAAGTATTTATTCTCTCAAAAGGAGCTGAATATGAGACATTAGAGGTGGTTAGAGTTTTTAGTTGCCTATGACTTTGGCATTGAGAACACACTAGGTAAAGGGAATAAAGTTGCAGATGCACTTAGCAGGAAGCATCAAAATGCAGTGTTAGCGATGATAGATGAGTGGAAAGATTTAGAAGCATTGACTACATGTAGACTACAGTGGAGATCTAAGAGTAGTTCAAGTACCAAGACTGCTATGTTGTCATGTTTAGAAGTTCGATCAATTATGATTGAAAGGATTGCTTCTAAGCAAGGAGAAGATCCAGTGTTGGATGAACGAATCAGGAAGTTAAAGGATGGGACTGAGAGCGATGATTTGAAGGATTTCCGTCTTAACCAGAATGGGTGGTTGAGAAAGAAGGGAAGATTATGTGTTTCGAACGTGGGAAGCATTTGGAAAGATATTCTTGAGGAATGCCATCGTTCGAAGTTCAACATTCATCCAGGATCGGAATGAAGATGTATCAGGATATGAAGAGAAGTTTCTTCTGGGAAGGTATGAAGAGGGATCTAGGCTTATGGGTGAAACAACGTTTGAACTGTCAGTAGGTGAAAGCCGAACATCAGAAACCAAGTGGGTTGCTTTAGCCTTTAGATGTTCAGTTTGGAAGTGGGATTCTATTTCTATGGATTTCATAGACGAGTTGCCAAGGTCAAATAGAAGAAATGAAAGTATATGGGTTATAGTGGACAGATTAACCAAAAGTGCCCATTTCTTTCCAGTTAAGTCAACAAGGATGACACCTGTTTTGGCTAAGTTATTTATGAAGAATGTAGTTAGACTGCACGGAATTCCTAGAAGTATAGTAAGTGATAGAGATTCCTTATTCACTAGCGAGTTCTGGAAGAGTATATATGATATTTTAGTAACCAAGCTTAAGATAAGTACCGCTTACTACCAACAAACCGATGGGAAAATGAAAAGAGTTAACAAAGTCTTGGAGGATTTGTTATGAGCTTGTGTGTTAGATTTTGGGGGATCATATGAAGACTATCTGCATTTAATCGAGTTTTCATATAACGACATTTATCAGACTAGTATAGGGATGGCACCATTTGAAGCTTTGTATGGAAGGCCATGCAAATCTCTCGTTTGTTGGTTAAAGACCGAGGATAGGTTGATTCTTGGTCCAGATTTGGTTAGAGAAGATGCATAGAAGATTGAGTTAACTGGAGCGAGAATGAAGGAAGCTCAATCTAGGCAGAAAAATTATGCTAATTAGAGATGGAAGGACTTGGAGTTCTCAGTTGGAGATCATGTTTCATCAAAGTATCACCGATTAAAGGTGTTATCAGGTTCGGGAAGATAGGAAAGTTAGCACCGAGATTCATAGGACCATTTCCTATTGTTGAGAGGATCGAGAAGCCAGCGTATAAAGTAGTGTGACCAAATAGTTTGGCAGCTGTCCATGATGTTTTGACAAATAAGCAAGTTAGTTGGAAAGATATTACTTTAAAAGGAAATAAAGCAGTTTTTGTAAGTATATGCAGTTTCGCCTTAATCAGCAGCCACTTTTCGACTAAGTTCCTCCACCTCCACCTTAGTCGAAACCAATGCGCCTGGTATCAATACTTGGTACGTAGCGAATTGGACAAAAGGCGGAAGGTATAAGGTCGAACAGGGGGTTCTGAAGGGGTCGAAACCACGTTTTTGCTTTAGAAAGAAAATGCGCTTGCTTTCTTTCAACTAAGATGGCTTTTGACTTAATTTGTTTAAAGAAGAGCTTTTGACTCAGGTTCAGTTATCCGAGTTTTTAACCCAGCAGGACCGGCAAGAAACAGAACACTTCTGTGTCATCAGAATGGCTTAGAACTTAACGGAAAGGCTAAGGCAAGGAGTGTATGAGAGTCGAGTCATATTACTAAGGCGACGACCAAATTTAACTACACTAAGAGACCAGCGTCAATTCATTCCAATCAGCAGCTGAGGGCAAACAGCTAGTAGATTGTCATCAAAATAGAACAACGGGCAACAAGACTACACGAACGACATCAATGCAAGGCCATATAAAAGCAACCCAAACTTGGAACCTCAGAAACAATCAAAGTGCTTGAATCACTAGCGACCCATATCTATGGATGGCTAGCGACCCATTCTAACAAGTTGCTTCGATGAGGAAAGTAGGGATAAGGAGCCTTGGAGATAGAAGCGTAAAAAATTCTAAGTGCATGGATCGCTAACGATTCATACACGATGGATCGCTAGTGATCCATATGAAGCCAAATTCCTTGCAACCTTATATATTGGAGTATGAGATGATAGTAGCTAAGTAATTAGCGAGCGAGCGAGCCAACTCTATGGGTCGCCAGCGACCCATGGTTTTGGCTAGGATCGCGAGCTAAATCCCTCCTAGGTCGTTCTATACCTACCTACGAGCAATTGATGAAATGGCCTGGCCTAAAAGCTCTCCAATTCCTATAAATACAATCCAATATGCAACATGAACTGGATCTTCTTCGGACTGGTTGCTAAAATTCTACTGGAAACATTCTTCACTCTCTACCTCCCTCACAAAAATCTCCAAAGTGATTTACTGTGATTCTTCAGCGGATTCCAACTCTGGGGATTCAATCTACTTAAAGATAATCCAAGTCTTGTATTCAAACATTTCTTATAACAGCAATCAGTCTATAATAAAACTATAAAGTGGACATAGGCTTCATTAGTAGCCAAACCACTATAAATATTCTCTGTCTTCTTTATTTTACTGTTCTTTTTCTATATCTATGATCTGTGATATTACTCTGTTAAAACATGGCTGGTGCTTTCAAACTCAAACCAGGGTGTTGATCCATTTTTTGGGTTAACATTCTGGTGCTTTCATAGATAACTCTAACTCAGGGTCTAGATCTTGCTATCTACTTTGGATCCCATAGGTCCAAAAGTTAGATCTACAATCTTTGCTTGAAAAATCCGCTGTTTGGAATCAATGGCCCCTGGAAGGAGAAGAACTACCTTTGGAAGATCCATAGGGGCAGTAATAGTTAGAGAGGATGTTAATCCCCAACAAACTGAAGTAAATGGTGCTAACTTAGGAAATCAAGCGTCATCATCCTTCAGTCAACACGAAGTTGTCACCAGAGATGACTTGAACAAAATGGTTGATAAGGTCAACCAAAAAATGGAAAGTAGCCAAAAGGCTCTAATGGAGAAACTTAACGCTCTCCTAACTTACAGTCAAACCCTACTCCAAGGACTATGCCTGAACTCCCGACTACTGTAGAACAAGAGAATTCCTCCATTTCTGGTCTACATAGAAGAAACAAAAAACAGCCACAAAAAAGGGTGACAACCGGACTTAACGTGGACGGAAATGCAAGTACTCCGCTCGCCGCAAGATAACCTATTCTGAACTTGAATCAAGGGGCAAAGATCCCATTGGAAGACATACCAATGCATCTCTCCGATTCAGCAGATGGAGAGCAAAACAACCAAATGGAAGAAAATGCCAACACATTCGATGATGCTAGAAACGTCCAAACCGCACTAATCAGGCCAATTGCGAGGCAACGGGGTCCCTCTAGAGTAGCCCTTTCGAAGACAGGAGAGCCTAGGCTTCAACCCACATGCCAAGACCATTTGCAGAGCCAAACACTTGGCGGAGTGACTGATTGCCGTCCCCAGGACTACTGGACATAAGAGGAATACATAGAAAACACGGTCAAACGGTTGATGGATGAGAGTAAAAGTCGAAAAGATGATGAATAGGGATCTGCTCTAAGTCGGACCCCCTTTACCGATGAAATCTTGAATGAAAGGTATCCAGACAAATTCAATATGCCAGCTATCCCCTCCTACGACAGGATGAAGGACCCAGAAACCCATCTATACAAGTATAGCTGGTATATGGATGGAGGCAACGCTTTAGAGGTTGTTCGTTGCCGATATTTCCCTATCTTTCTAAAAGGAATTGCATATATGTGGTTCACCAGACTTCCCTTGAGATCTATATCTACCGTTGACCAACTTGCAACGAAATTCCTTGACAAGTTCAGGCTCCATACCGCGCAACCGAAGAATGCCATGTCCATATCCGGATTGTTCCAGGGGTGTAATGAGTCGCTGAAATCTTTCATGAACCGGTCCAATACCGAGGTGACGGAAGTAAGCAACCCCAATAAGGACATGGTTTTTATGGCGTTAGTCCACGCCATTCACCCAGAAAATGAATTTGGGAAATGGATTAAGATGAAGCAACCTACTACCAAGAATGACTTCAATCATAAAGCAAGCCAATACTTGAGTTTGGAGGAAGTACAGGAGCTGGAAAGAAAATCTGCCGATGTACAGCAGATGAACGTCGGATAGAGCGATGTGGCAATGAATCAAAACATGCGCGATTCTGGAACTGCCCAAGGGGCCGCGTTAAAAAGTGGGAATCAAGAGAGAAGAAATTAAAACTCTAATAGAAGAAATAGCAATGACAGCAACAAAAGATTTAAGGAGTTCAGACAGGAAGAGTACACCCCTCTAAATGACACTCCGGAAAATATTTATCTTGCAACACAGAAAACCGAAGAATACAAGAAACTCCCCAGGAAAGAGGCAACTGAGTAGTAGAAGCGCTCAGGGAAATTCTGTCGCTTCCACGAGACACATGTCCACAATACAAACGAATGCTGCCACTTAAAGGACCTCATTGAGGAGTTGATCCGAGATAATAAGTTTCAATAGTATGTAAAAAGCCATAGAAACCCAATCAACCGGTGACCCCTCAGCCTCCTACAAAACGAAGTAATTTAGCTGGAACAAGCGAAGAAGGGCCAAAACGAACTGGCCAGAGGCTTATTATTGGAACAACACCTGGGGGACCACACCCGCACAAAGAAGTTGGGAGGAAATGGAATGGTATGCAAGTTCATTGGAGCATGCTCCGAAGGAATCATGTTTAGCTGTAGAGGATGAAGCTCCAGCCAAGCTGCAAAGGGTCTTGAATGACGACAAAGTGTTTCGAAATCGGGACATCGAGGGGATCGAAGCTCTAACCCTCGATCCGATAGTGGTGACGGTAGGAATCGGACGTGCTGTAGTCCGACGAGTGTTGGTTGATAGTGGCGGTTCTGTTAACATACTTTTCAAGCGTACTTTTGACAAGATGAAAATCGGAATGAAAAGCATGTCTGCATGCCAAACAAAAACCCAAGGTTCACTGGCGAGCCCAAGCAGCCAGTGGGAACAATTGATCTACCAGTGGAGCTCGTAGAGTGTAACACCTCATATTTTTATATAACAATATTTAGGATATTTAATTAGCTACAATAAAATAAAATAATGTGGAGATTAATAATTTGATAATTGATTAGCTTAGGGTAGCCGTGCCATGTTAGTGTACAAACTAAAATGAAATAACCTAAGTTAATGTGTTAGGATATGAGAAGTGTAGTACGGGAAATAGGTGGAGCCTATACCCTAAACCCTTGGGAAATAGAACTCACATTTATTCTCATTTTTATCAAGCTAAAAATACTAAGGTCGGCCACTATTTTCATTCTCAAGAGGAAGATTAAAGTTAGGATTCAAGAGAAGGAAAGTAATCAACTAAATCAACATCAAATCTCACATCATATATCTCAAAGCTAAGGTGAATAATAACTACATCCCATTTTCTTTTAGTTTTCTATTTTAAGACTAGATCCGAAATGTTTTTGCAACTATAACCCTTGTTTTGATGATTAAAGTTATATGTATGTTTGTTGGTGAATTATGCATGTTCATACTTGTTTTATGATATGTTTGATATGAAAACCCTATTAGATGACATCCAAATGCCTTGAAAATTTGAATATAGTTCAGAAATGATATTTTAAAGGAGGATTTCAATTTTCAGAATTTTCAGAATTATTTTCGATTTTATATTAATTTTCTAGTGAAGGAAATTGTTTATTGGGTTATAAATTATTCACGGCTGAAATAATTATTATTTGGGTTTGAAATTTTTATATGTTGGAAAACTTATTAAAATAGATTTTTTTGGGATTTTTCCAAATTTTTCCTTAGTGTTTTGATTAATATATAAAAATATTTAAGGTTTGGGACTTAAATGTTTTATATATTTAATTAAGGAGAATGTGCATTTTATAAAATAAAATTATTATTTAATTCTGAAAATAGTGGAAGCACATTTCTAAAAAGTATTTATTAACCAATGAGAATTTGAAAAACCAAGGCAGGTTAGTTGAAAAGTTATCCTTTTAAGTTAAAAAACAAAGAAATCGTACTTTTAGCATGTTTTAGCCTTTACGGCAATAAATCTTCCAACCCAGTCCTTCCGATAAGGTCGAGAGGTTCAAATCTTTTGACAAGGTCAAACCAATGCATATGGTATCAAGTTACTTGGTGCGTAATGTATTGGACAAGGTCGAAGGTTATTAGTCGAATGGTTGATGGCTAAAGAGGTTGGGGTATGTTTATTTTATAAACCAAAAGCTTTCACTTGCTTTGCTTTCGATTAAGGGCTTTCGACTTGGTTGCTTTTGACCAGGTGAAATGTTTAAAATAAAGGCCTTAAACCTTGCGACACAGTCGAAAGGTTACTACTGTTTTAACACTGTTTTATTTTGAAACCTTTCGACACAATCGAAAGGTTACTACTGTTTTAACACTGTTTTGTTTTGAAACCTTCCGACATAGTCGAAGGATTACTGCCGCTTTATAAATGTTTTGTTTTGAACTTTTCAACAAAGACGAAAGGTTTACTTGTTTTAAAACCAACCGCTTCTCCCATTTCTTTCGAAAGGAAGTTTTCGACTTAGGTGATTTACTTTTGTTTTATATTTAAAGTATGACCCAAAGCATTCGAAGGAGATTTTTTGAAAGGCAAAGGCCTATTGTTTTAAATACTATGTTTTAAAGCTTTCGAAGCAGAGCTTTCGACTTAGTCGAAAGGTTTCTTCCAATGGAGTTGAAAGGTTTTAGTTGAATGAATTCGAAAGGTTTAAGTGAATGACTTCAAAAGGTTTAAGTGAATGATTTCGAAAGGTTTAAGTGAATGATTTTGAAAGGTTTAACTGAGTGATTTCGAAAGGTTTAAGTGAATGATTTCGAAAGGTTTAAGTGAGTGATTTCGAAAGGTTTAACTGAGTGACTTCGAAAGGTTTAAGTGAATGATTTTGAATGTTTTGAATTCAATGATTTCGAAAGGTTTTAATTCAATGGTTTCGAAAGGTTTTCCAAGGTTTTTCGAAGGCAATGTTTTAGAGTGGTTTTTAAAAGAGGATGTCTAAAGTTTATTTTCTTTCGAAAGGTTTGTTTTCTTAATGGTTTCGAAGGGTTTGGAGAGTGGTTTTGAAAGGTTCAAGGTTTGATTTCGAAAGGTTTTTACTTGGTTTTGAAAGAAGTACTTTCGTATGTTTAAATGTTTTCATCAACTAAGGTTTGAGTAAAGAATATACATATGACATGGTAATATGATTTTGAGTAAAGTACAAAGATTATATACTTTTCCTTGTTAAGTTTGATTTAATAGTTTTAAATCACTCTAAAAATGTTTTTAAGGAAAATTATGGAAAGGGATCCTTATGTAAAAATGACTTAGATATTAGAATACCAGATGGGACTAGTATGGGGTCGCGCCCTATACATTAGCTAATAGCCCCAGTTAATTGTTGTCCAAAATTCCAGTGTATAAGGCTTTGTCACAAGTAGACTAAAATTATGGTTACACACCAAAAGGAATATATGTTTGTATGTAGATAGGTTATTGGTGAGCCCGAAAAACCATTAAGATCAGAAGACTTGGGAGATTATTAAGTTAGGGACAGACCGTCCAGAAGTGGAATATTTAATAGATAGTTATGGACAGACTGTCCAGAAGTGAAATATTTAACAGATAGTTAAAGAAAGATAATCAAAAGAAGAATATCTAATAGGTGTTAGGTTAATTTTGATTATATTGTCTGGTAGGCCCGAGTCAGCCAACGGTAAAAGTTATCTAAAAAAAACTTGTGTGTTTGAACAGATAGTTCATTATTACCTGATATTTATGTATGTTTACACAATGATTACTTTATAGTATTTAACCATTGTGGATGCAGGAGCACAGTATATGGTTTTATGAAAGGTTTTGCAAAGATACGTTTTAAAAGGATGTTAGTAAGGGGAAACCCGTTCCGCTAAGCGGCGTGGTCTCACTTAACATGATTAAACTGGGATGTATAATATTATTCACACCTGGATTTATGTCTAACTCGATGTTTATGTTTTCTCCTTAAACTCTCGGGTGCTCAAAATTAATTGGAGTAGACTGATGGGTTAAGGTCATTTTCAGGTTTTAGAATGTTGATGAATAAGCTACCGGAGGCATGTAGGATGCAATAGATAGCCATTTAGGACTTGTAGTTTTTGTTATGTTTTGATGAATTTTCCGCTGTGTTGTTTGTATTAGGTCTATTATGACCATATGACTCTGATCAACCAAGGGGGTATCTTTATATACCGCTCTTAGCATAATTTGTAATAATTATATTTGATCTGTGCCTGGGAACGATTTGGGATTTTGTGTTGTGAATGTGAAATAATAGTTTTGAAATGTAATGAAGTAAATGTGGTTTTGAAATCTGTGTTTTGTTTCATATTCAAGTGCTTCTGATATTATTGATAACATTAACACAGCCGTATTTAGTCGTCGGAAGCTAATACTATAGATGACTACAGCATCTGTAGCGCTTAGTTTTTGGCCTCTAGATAGAGGATGTTGCAGCTTGGTATCAAAGCATAATTTATGAAATATTTTAACTAAAAATGATTTTTGAAAACATAATCCTTAATAATTAGAGTTAAGATCGGGGTATGGGATAACACTATAGTAACGTACATGTATTTGCTATATATATATATATATAAGTATACGCTATATCTTTAGACTCCTATCTTAGTTAGGCTATTCATCTGTATCTCACGACGTTTGAATACAGATATGGAAGGAAGAAGAGGTAGAGTTAATCTCGGAGGAGATAGCAACACCACTAATGGAAATGCCCGACCAAATGCTAGGAGAGGTCCCAGTCAGGCTCAAGCTGAAACTGTTGGTGCTGGGTTCCCCAGATGGATGTGGGAGTAATGTATCAGTTCTTTGTAAACATGATGCAAGCTGGAATTGTAGTCGAAGTTGTCGGAGGTAATTCTGCTGGAGGTGGAGTTCAAGAAGGTCTGATGGTCAAAAAGTATGCAAACTTGAGCAGAGATTATGCCAGGCTTGGAGGGAAGCCGTTTATTGGTGCTGAAGATGCGGTTGACGTAGAATATTGGCTATTGCATTGCGAGAGAATTTTTGCTGACTTAAGATTGAATGACGAGCAGAAGAGAGAATGGCTTCAAGACAGCTTCAAGGAGCTACCTAATTCTGGTGGAATACTGTTGTTGTTGGAGTTGATGAGGAAGAAAACTTGGGAGTAGTTTAAGAGAAGCTTTTCAGAAAGGTTTATGTCAGTAATGGCATAGTCAGTGTTAGTGAGGAAGTTTGCAGAGTTGGAACAAGGAGAGATGTCCGTCTTGGAGTATGCAAGGAAGTTTGAGGAGTTGGCCCGGTATGGGTATGCTTTGGTGGATACAGTGATCAGAAGAAATGAAAAGTTTATAAGGGGCTTGAGGCCGGGGTTGATAAGTGCTACTTTTCCGCACTTTTAGCATGTTTCAGTCTTTACGGCAATAAACCTTCCGACCCAGACCTTCCGACAAGGTCAAGAGGTTCAAATCTTTCGACAAGGTCAAACCAATGCATATGGTATCAAGTTACATGGTACTTAATGAATTGGACAAGGTTGAAGGGTTCTTAGTCGAAAGGTTGATGGCTAAAGAAGTTGGGGTATGTTTGTTTTATAAACCAAAAGCTTTCACCTGCTTTGCTTTCGAATAAGGGCTTTCGAACTGGTTGCTTTTGACCAGGTCAAATGTTTAAAATAAAGGTCTTAAACCTTTCGACACAATCGAAAGGTTACTGCTATTTTAACATTGTTTTGTTTTGAAATCTTCCGACGCAATCTAAAGGTTACTACTATTTTAATACTATTTTGTTTTGAAACCTTCCGACACAGTCGATAGGTTACTGTCACTTTATAAATGTTTTGTTTTGAACCTTTCGACAAAGACGAAAGGGTTACTTGTTTTAAAACTAGCCGCTTCTCCCATTGCTTTCGAAAGGAAGCTTTCGACTTAGGTAATTTACTTTTATTTTATATTTAAAGTATAACCCAAATATTTCAAAGGAGATTGTTTTAAAGCAGAGGCCTATTGTTTTAAATACTATGTTATAAAGCTTTAGAAGTAGAGCTTTCGACTTAGTCGAAAGGTTGGTTTCGATGGAGTTGAAAGGTTTTAGTTGAATGAATTCGAAAGGTTTAAGTGAATGATTTCGAAAGGTTTAGGTGAATGATTTCGAAATGTTTAAGTGAGTTACTTCGAAAGGTTTGAGCGAATGATTTTGAAAGGTTTGAATTCAATGATTTCTAAAGATTTTAATTCAATTGTTTCGAAAGGTTTGAGATGGAAGGTTTTCCATGGTTTTTCTAAGGCAATGTTTTAAAGTGGTTTTTAAAAGAGAATGTCTAAAATTTATTTTCTTTCGAAAGGTTTGTTGCTCAATGATTTTGAAGGGTTTGGAGAGTGGTTTCGAAAGGTTTTTACTTGGTTTTGAAAGAGGTACTTTCATATGTTTAAATGTTTTCATCAACTAAGGTTTGAGTAAAGAATATATATATATGACATGGTAATATGATTTTGAGTAAAGTATAAAGATTATATACTTTTCCTTGTTAAGTTTGATATAATGGTTTTAAATTAAGGAAAATTATGGGAGTGGATCCTTAAGTAAAAATGACTCAGATATTAGAATATTAGATGGGAATAGTATGGGGTCGTGCCCTATACATTAGCTAAAACCCCCAGCTAATTGTTGTCCAAAATTCCAGTGTGTAGGGCTTTGTCATAGGTAGACTAAAATTATGGTTACACACCGAAAGGAATATATGTTTTTATATATATAGGTTATTGGTGAGCCTAAAAAACCATTAGGATCAGGAAGACCTGGGAGATGATTTAGTCAGGGATAGACCTTCCAGAAGTGAAATATTTAACAGATACTTAAGGACAGACCGTCCAAAAGTGAAATATTTAACAGATAGTGAAGGATAGATAATCCAGAAGAAGAATATCTAACCGCTGTTAGGTTAATTTTGATTATATTGTCTGGTAGGCCCAAGTTAGCCAACAGTTAAAAGTTATCCAAACAAAACTTGTGTGTTTGAATAGATAGTTCTTTATTACCTGATATTTATGTATGTTTACATAATGATTGCTTTATAGTATTTAACCATTATGGATGCAGGAGCACAATATATGGTTTTATGAAAGGTTTTGCAAAGGTATGTTTTAAAAGGATGTTGGTGATGGGAAAACCGTTCCGCTAAGTGGCGCGGTCTCACTTAACAAGATTAAACCGAGATGTATAATATTATTCACACCAGGCTTTATGTCTGACTCCAAGTTTATGGTTTCCCCTTAAACTCTCAGGTGCTCAAAATTAATTTGAGTAAGCTAAGGGGTTAAGGTCTATTTTAGGTTTTAGAATGTTAACGAATAAGCTACCGAAGGCATGCAGGCGGCAACAGATAGCAATTTAGGATTTGCAGTTCTTGTAATATTTTGATGAATTTTCCGCTGTGTTGTTTGTATTAGGTCTATTATGACATATGACATTGATCAACCAAAGGGGTATCTTCATATACCGCTCTTGGCGTAATTTGTAATAATTATATTTGATCTATGCTTGGAAACGATTTGGAATTATGTGTTGTGAATGCGAAACAATTAGTTTTGAAATGTTATGAAGTAAATGTGGTTTTGAAAATTGTGTTTTGTTTCATATTCAAGTGCTTCTGATATTATAGATACCGTTAACATAGTCGTATTTAGTCGCCGGAAGCTAATACTATAGATGATGCAGCATCTGTAGCGCTTAGTTTTAGGCCTTTAGATAGGGGAAGTTATAGAGAGGGCGATCGAAGAGTCACCCTCATTCAAAATTTTGTGATCGTGGAAGCATACAACGCCTTCTTAAGACGGCCCGCACTTGCCGACTTCAGAATAGCATTGGCCTAGTGGTGCCTTACAATGAAGTTCCCTACAGAGCACGGAGTCGGAATTGTGAAGGGAGACCACCAGTGTGCCACACGAGAATGCTATATTGTAGAACAACGTGAGTCTAGAAGAAAGGAAAAAGGAAAGGATGTAGGGAAAACTCTCCACATCCGTGAGCCCACCTAATAGCAATTACAGAGACACCCCTAGCTCGGGGGCCATAGCTGATTTGACAAGGCTTTGAACCCTAGGAAGAAGAGTTCAGGGGAGTATCGGGCAGCACCAACAGAATAGATGGTGTCTGTCCCAGTCTGTATGGACGACCCAACTTGGATCTTGAAAATTGGATCCCACCTTGGAAACATGATGTGGTCAGAACTAACCAAATTCCTCCATGCCAATTTGGATGTATTTTTTTGGACACACTCCGATATGTGTGAGGTATCACCCGAGATTGTCTGTCATGCACTCAACATTGACCCCAAATTTACACTAATAAAGCAAAAAAGGCGCAGCTTGGGCCCTGAACGATCCAAGGCACTGAGAGAGGAGGTAGATAAACTGATGGCTAACGGTTTCATACAAGATGCAACTTACCCCGAATAGATATCAAACCAGTCTTAGTCAGGAAGTCTAACGGAAAATGGCGAACTTGTATTGATTTCTCAAATTTGAACAAAGCTTGCCCGAAGGATAGCTTCCCGCTCCCAAGAATCGATCAACATGTAGATGGTACGACATGACATAGATTGCTGTCATTTATGGATGCATACTCGGGCTACAACCAGATCCTAATGTGTGAGCCTGATCAAGAGAACACCGGTTTCATCACCAATTTAGGACTGTACTACTACAGGGTAATGCCATTTGGTTTAAGAATGCTGGAGCAACATACCAAAGGCTAGTGAATGCTATGTTCAAACGCCATATCGGAAAGACTATGGAAGTTTACGTGGATGAAATGTTGGTCAAATCACGAGTGGCTGCTAATCATCAAGAAAATCTCGCTGGAACGTTTGAAATACTCCGGAAGTATGGAATGAAGCTCAACCCACTCAACTGCCACTTCAGAGTAGCCTTTGGGAAATTCTTGGGATTCATAATAAGTGTCTGAGGCATCAAAGCAAATCCAAAAAAATTAACGGCGCTTTGAGAGGTCCAAGCCCCGAAAAATAAGAAGGAACTTCAAAGCTTGAATGGAAAAGTCGCAGCACTGAGCCAATTTATCTCAAAAGCTACAGACAAGTGCATACCATTCTTCTCTGCGCTAAAGAAGGGAAAGAATAACCTCGAATGGAGTGAAGCTTGTCAAACAACATTCGAAGAATTGCTGCGACACATGGAGGCTCCGCCAATCCTATCAAATCCTATGGACGGAGAAGACTTGTACATTTACTTAGCAGTCTCACCCCACGCATTGAGCGCCGCTCTAGTGCGTGAAGAAACAAAAATCTAGTGACTCGTGTATTACATTAGCAAACAGTTTGCTGAAGCAGAGAAAAACTATCCAAAACTGGAAGAGTTAGCATATTGCCTCCTGATCGCATCTACAAAGTTATGGCAATACTTTCAGGCCCATCCATTTAAAGTGTTGACTGACCAGCCCCTGAAGCAGGTGCTATATCGACCGGAAACTTCCGGACGACTACTTAATGGAATATAGAGGTGAGTCAATATGATATCACATACCACCCAAGGAAAGCCATCAAAGGGCAAGCGTTAGAAGACTTCATCGTCGAGTTTACTATACGGGACGACGAGGAAGAAACACCGCCGAAGAGGGAGATTCGATGGAAGCTCTTTGTCGATGGCACATCTAAAAACCTCTGTTCAGGGGTAGGAGTAGTGCTCGAAACCCCCGAAGGGCGAACCATTAGCTATGCTTTGCGCCTGGAATTCCCTACCACAAATAATGAAGCAGAATATGAAGCACTGATCGCAGGACTGAAAGTTGTAAGAGAACTCAAGATAAAATCTATTCACATATACAGCGACTCCCAGTTGGTCGTCTGTCAAGTAAAGGGGGAATACCAGGCTCGGAGGGAGAATCTAGCCTCGTACTTGTCCAAAGTACAAGAACTTCTCTGCGACATCGAATACTACACTATACTCACATTCCGCGGGAGCAAAACACCAAGGCGGATTATTTGGCTAAACTGGCAAGTTCCGAAGAAGCTCAGTCATTGGGACTCGTTCCAGTTGAAACTCTAACCAACCCAAGTATAGACGAAATGGATGTTGAATGGATTCTCGAAATCACCATCGAATTAGATATGTGGATAACAATGATAAAAACTATCTACTCGCAGAAACCCTTCCAACTGACCGGAATCAACGGAAGAAGCTCCTCTGTAAGGTGCCACAGCTCATGATACAAGATGGAATAATCTATCGAAGGGGATTCTCAACCCCCCTCTTTAGGTGTGTGACCGATGACGAAGCATGACGGATCCTAAAGGAGGTATACGAAGGCGAATGCGGAGATCACACTGGGTGGTAGACCCTTGAGAAGAAAGTCCTTCGATACGGGTACATCTGGCCAACCATAAATCGCGATGCCGTAGATCACACCAGAAGATGTGATCGTTGCCAAGGATTCAGCAAAATTAAGAGAATTCCTTCATCAGAGCTAACGCAGATGGTCTGCCCACAGCCGTTTTCAATATGGGGGATCGACCCGATTGCCATCCTGCCAATAGCAAAAGGAGGAGCCAAATATGCTATAGTTGCCATAGATTATTTCACAAATTATGCCGAAGCGAAACCGTTGGCCACCATAACCATAAAGAAAGTTATTAACTTTGTTACTAAAAACATCATTTGCAGGTTTAGTGTGCCACAAAAAACCATCACTAACAATGGAACCCAATTCGAAAGTGCTGAGTTCAATGACTTCTGCAAGCGCTTCCGAATTGAAAAGAGTTTTTTCGCAGTAGCTCATCTGCAAGAAAACGGGCAGCTGGAAGTGATAAACAAGAACATCAAGTCCATATCAAAAAGCGACTAGTAAAAGCCAAAGGAAACTGGGTTGTTGAACTTCCACTCGAACTACGGGCTTAGAGAACTACCCAAAAAGCGGCATCTAGTCACACTCCATTCGCTCTGGCATATGGTTCAGAAGCAATGATTCATGTTGAATTAGAAGTCCCCTCGCACCAAGGGCAAAATTTCAACCAAAACCAAAACGAGCAGCTCCTACTCGAATCGCTAGATATGATCGAAGAAAAAGGAGAAGAAGCTGAGTTAAGAACCGACGCCCACCAAATACGGGTAGCACGGTACTTCAACTCAAAGCCCACAACCAAACTTTCGAGGTGGGAGGTCTTGTGCTCAAGCGAGTTTACCCCGTTCCGTGGACCTTCGGGCCAAACTAGGAGGAACCGTACATCATAAATCAAAAGCTTAGAGACAAGACTTTCAAGCTAACAACTGTTAATGGAATTCAGATTCCTAGAGCCTGGAATAGCGAATCACTCTGTCGTTACTTCATTTGAAGACTACTTTATGTATTCTCTATTTTCAGCAAATAAGCCATCTAGAAATGCCGAGGGTATTGTAAATAGGCAAAGAATCTGTCCTGCTTTACTTAATAAAATTTGATTTGCTCTTTCAAACAAACAAAATTATGTCCATAATAAATACCCGTTGGGTCAACGGAAGCAAATCGACTCAAACCGTTGGATCGACGGTACACGATCCTTGCCTTCCAAAAACCGACGTTGTCACCGCAACAACGGAAAGGCAAAAAACTAACTCCTCGCGTTGCCCAGAGATAGGCAACGCCGAGGAGCACAAAAAATTAACTCCTCACATGCCCGGGGATTGGCAACACCGAGGAGCACAAAAAATTAACTCCTCACGTGCCCGGAGATAGGCAACGCCGAGGAGCACCAAGAACTAACTCCTCGCGTTGCTCGAAGATAGGCAACGCCGAGGAGCAACAAAAATTAACTCCTCGCTTCACCCAGAGATAGGCAACACCGAGGGGCACCAGAAAATAACTTCTTGCATTGCCCGGAGATAGGCAACGCTGAGGAGCACCAAAAACTAACTCCTTGCGTTGCCCGGAGATAGGCAACACTGAGGAGCAATAAGAACTAACTCCTCGCGTTGCTCGGAGATAGGCAATGCCGAGGAGCACCAAACAACTAACTCCTCACGTTTCTTGATGATAGGCAACTCTGAGGAGCACTAAGAACTAACTCCTCGCATTGCCTGAAGAGAGGCAATGCTGAGGAGCACCAAAAAACTAACTCTTCGCGTTGCCCGGAGATAGGCAACGCCGAGGAGAACCACAATACTAACTCCTCACGTTGCCCGAAGATAGGCAACACTAAGGAGCACGAAAAGCCGCGCATTTCATAAGTTATGCACTAACTTCCAAAACATTCATTCATCTTATTACCCGAAGATAGGCAACATCGAGGAGCACAAAGAGCTGTGCGCTCCATAAGCCGCGCATTAAATTCCAAAGCACTAACTCCTCACGTTGCCCGAAGATAGGCAACTCCAAGGAGCGCAAAAAATCACATACTAATTCTTAAAACTTAAAATCCTTACCCTGCTCGAAGATAGGCAGCATCGGGGAGCACTAAAACATACGCTCCCCACATTGCCCGAAGATAGGCAACGCCGAGGAGCACCAAAAACCGTGCATCCTATAACCAGTGCCAACTCCATCAAAATTGGAATGCTATAAACCAACAGAAAAATTTCGACTAAGGACACTTAACGATCAAAACTGCCCTAAGTTTTGCAACTTTAGCATGTTATCCAACTTTAGCACACTTACTGGATTATTAGAAGAAAGTTGGATAACATGCTAAAGTTGCAAAACTTCCAAAGAAAGGAAAATTGAGCTGTGACTTAGCCAAATTTCAAGTTTAATATGAAAATTATCTAAACCCTAGGTTACCAGTCATTTGAAAATTGTTTGAAATAAACAGCCCTTAGAACTGGGAGGCATACACCGGTACTTGAACAAAAACATGTGAAAACAAAAAGTTCACAAGTTCTGTCACTCCAAACAAAGAATTTTTAAACAAAGAATTTTTAAATAGTATTGTTAATTTTTAAGTTCTGTTACTTCAAACGAAGGGTTTTGGCAGTAATCACAGGAATAGATAAGTATAAAATAAAAGAAGCATGAGTGCATAGAACATATATGAGCAAACAGACAGTCGAAGTATCAATATATTGCTTATAATTTTCTTTACACAGGGTCAAAACGTGGTGGTGGTACCCACACAACACCGGCCAACAAAAAGAAAATACAGACTTCACAGTGAAAACGCTAAATGCAGACTCTTTATTTGTACAAAATGATTCAAAAAAGAACAAAAATCAAATCAGTCTCCACATAAGCCTCTCAACGTTTCATTCCATTGCTCCTCTTTCCGCCTTTTGTTGGCAGCTTCTGCCTTGCCTCAAGAGTGTTACCACTGCCGGTGATATCAGCAAACACTTCAGTGGCAATGTCCTCTTCTTCCTCTGCAGCCTTCTCAGAAGAGCCTCCCTTTCCTTTGCGTTTTCGTGATTTGCGAGAGCTCTTTGAGGCCTTGATTGCTTCGATCTTTTCCTTATTGACAGCAACCAGATCGTGTTGAGTTTTCTGGGCTGCTCCATCTGAGTTTCCTACTCCTTGGCCTCTACTGCTATTATGTCGCCTTCCAAAGACACAAAAGGGTCGTCCAGGCTATGAAGCGCGGCTATCTTTTTAGCTTCTAGCCCCGGTTGCAGCCGGACGCAGATGTGGAAAATGGAACAGGAACGGAAACAACCACGGAAGATATGGAAATGGCAGCAGGTGTGGGTGCCGAAGAATCTGGCACCTCAGCGGGAAAGGTAGATGGATCTATAAGATCAAAAATGAAAACATTAAATTCTTCCTGCTCTTGCAGTGTAAGTTGGAAGCTCCTGAATTCGGAGGAAGCATCGGCATTACCTACACCGGAGGAACAGTTAAAAATAGCGACCTCAAACTCACCACCTTCACCTTCTGTCAATGGCTCCACCACCTGAGGAAGAGTCTCAAGCTCTAAACTTACTGGATGGTCGAGGAACTGCCTTGATGATTCGCCCGCATCAGAAATAAGGGGCTTGGTGAGTGCTTCAGTGGCAGTAGTTAAGGCAGCATCGGTGGCCTTTGTCTCTCTCTCTCTACTCACAAAATTTCCCGGCCCTCGAGCAACGCTTTCTTTAACTCTTCACTCAGGTAAGCGTCCTCCAACTCCTGCTCGATGTAGACATCGCCGCTATCAGAAAAGCGGGATAAGACTTCTTCTCATACCAAAGCAAGAGTGCGCGGGAACTTCGGGCCCAAGTAGTTGAGACTCCCCTTGTGCAACAGGGAGTTAACATAAAAGTTCAGAATGGTCGTGTCTAGCTTCTCCATTTTTCTTTTGAAGGCATTATGGAGTTCTAAGTAATCCGCTGTCACAATAGTTTTCTCAGTTTTAGCAGCAGACTTATTGGCACTGAGCTGCGCGACCTGAGCCTGTAGGTTGGCAATGGTCTCGGCTTGGTCCGAAATAGTTTTGTTATGCCCCTCAACGATGAGGTTGTGATCGGCAATAGTCTTTCGTTGAGCCTCAATCATTGCGCCGCAGACAATCACTTCTTGTTTTAGTTTCTCCTCCTCTGCATGTGCCTTTTTTATCTCGTCCCTATAGAGGATCTCTATTCGGGCATGCGCCTCTTTTACCTCTTTTAGCAAGTCGGCATTTCTCTTACTCTCTTGCAGCGCCGTTGCTTTCTCTTCCTCTAGCAGTTTAATTCTGGCGTCATGTTCAGACAGCGCTTCCTCAAAATCATCCTTTTCTGATTCAAAAGAAAGGATTTCTTGGTAATTGTTGCGATTGGTGTCCGCCAACTGCTTACACAACTTTCCCCATCCTTTAACGTGTTCTAAATCATGTTCAATAGCTTGGAGGTAAGGCATATACGAGTCTTTGCAGACTGGATGCAGATCGCGATCAAACTTAACCTCCTTTAGGAACCATCCAGGGAGCGCTGCCTCAAGCTTAGGAGGGCCCAAAGGAAGGAGATAGGCAGGTCTTTGGTGGGCGCGAGAAGCACCGAGGGAAGTAACAATAGAAGACGACGGGATATAGTTGAAGGCGGAATCGAAGCAGGGGTAGCGGGAATTTCTTGTCCCGCTGAAGAATGTGTTGGAGCAAACTCTGAAGAATGAGAGCTATGGTCAAACTTTGACCTTTTCGATGGTTCATCCCTGTCTTTGAAAGATCTCCTCTTCTCTTACCCTCCATTATATGACCAGCCTCGATCTCCTTCTTCTTGGTGGCGGGTTTCGGCTTAAAGCTCTTTCCTCCTCCTATATTCCTCCTCTGTTTCTCGGGATTGATAACGGCCAAAGGTGTGCTTGGAATACCGTTGTGAGTCAGTAAATTCTTCGACGTCATCATAGAAACCTCACCCTCTCACCATACCTGACATGAAGCATAAATAAAGATCTTTAGAAACAAAAAACAGGCATGGGAAGAGTATAAGAAAGTGAGTATAATCCTAGCGATACGTGTAGTGTGTTTTTAAGGTAGGCATAAAATGTCATCACAAACCAGATCGAACGGCCGTCGTTGCAGGAATCGAACTAACTTCGGATATCATAGGCGGAGCGGGGCTAACTTCAGGTGTAGTTCCGCTCGAGCGCGGGGAGAGGGGGGCACCTCATTGAATTTAAAGTCTTCTCTCATAAGCGCTTCGAAGTCCACGTAAATGTCGTCCAAATCCCCAAACTCTGCTCCGACGCCTTTACTTGGAGAATCTCGATGCCCTCCGGTCTCTGGAGCTTTGTCTTTACCGCTTATATCAGGGAGAGGCGAGCTTAGAAGAACGGGGCTCATACCCAGAGTTTTGTCACATGATTCCGAGTCCTCGTCATCAGATTCTACGAAGAGATCATCACTTGCAGTAGACTTATCGCTACTACTCTCAAACTCCCCCTCCTCCTTTTCCGAGTCCAATGCGACCTTGCCTTCTCTTTTCTTAAACTCTTCTTCTCCTTCCTTCGGGATAGGAGGCATTCTAAACGGGCAACTTAATTCAATCGCAGTAGCGTCTCCACCATCGCGGGCCTCATCGGTTAATCCTCCAGACAGGCTCTCTCTCTCCTGAGAAGCGCCTTCATCGGAATCGTGGGAAGAAGATATAGACCTCGTGCAAACTCTAGTCAGGCAGGAGACACTACACCAAATAAGTGATTTTGCAACATTTTATATCTGCCAATTGCTAACACTTATAAATGTTACAAACTAGTAACAATAAAAAAATGTTAGGATACCTAAAAAGTGTTAGTAAAAATAAATAGTCTTCTGCATGAACTTTGCTAACGCATATAAGTGTTAAAACAATCGGTAAAAATGTAAATAATTTAATAACAAGAGGAGTCTTTTGTAATTTGTAAATATGATCTCTTTTCCCACGCTTACCCTTTCCTAAACACATTTTGGCCACAAAAAATTTAATTTAGGGTTTTCTCTTCCTCACCAAAATCAACGTCCCAATCACTTCCCAAAATCAACGGCGTCTTCAACCACTTCCCAAAATCAACGCTGACTTCACCAATTCAACATCCATGCCAACTTCGACCACTTTAACATCGACTTCAACCACTTCGTTGATAGCTCAGTCGATTAGATTGACATATCGCAGCTATTGTTCTTGCGGTAGTTCTCTCGGCGACTTAATCAATGGTTTAGGCTCGACGTTAACGACGTAAATTGCTCAAAATTACGGACGGTTCTGGTGACTTGATCGTGGCATATCATTCTTCAAGATCCACATCGATAGTAAGTTATTTTTTCTTTTTCTATGCTATTTTATTGGCTAATTTCAGATTTGTGGGTACAATTTTGCCAACTCTGTCGTTACTTCAAGAGTGTGTTGTTTGTGATTTCAATAGCCCTTTTTTGTAGTGCTTGTTGACTGTAAATGTGATGAAGGTGTAAATGGTTTGATATTTATGTAGAGATGTGTTGGATAGTGGATTGTAGCCAATAAAAAGCGATTATACGGGTTCGTACCCATAGCCCAAATTAACTCGCATTGTTTGAATAGTTGTTGTGTAGATACAAGACAACGTTTGTATTTAGGAGAGATAGAATTGGTGGGATGAATTATACATTGTTTGAATGATTGATTTAATGCCATTACTGTTCGAGAAAATCTGAAATTTATGTTGGTGGCATACAGAAATGCACAATGATGATCTGTTGGCTGCTTATTACCATTCAAAATATGTTTGCCTTACTATATGTTAGAAGTTTGTGCCATTAAATTTAGCATTAGTTAATTATAATAGTAGTCGATGATGAAAATCGACAATACTATTTTGTGAACTAAGGCAACTTATTGATTAAAAGAGTAATAATGGAGGAAAGGAGCTAGCTAGAATAAAGGAGAGAGTGAAAAGTAAATAGTAAAGCGGAAGGGTAAATAACGGAGGTAATTAAAAGAAGAAGTGAGAATATGATTCAAAAGTTGGAAAAAGGAAAGAGAAAAAAAGAAGAGAAATTGAAGGGGTTGATGCAGTGATATCAGTGCATTGGGACATGAAAGAAAGATGAAGAGAAAACGTCTCTGAGGAACTTGGAATTATAAAATATCAATTCAAAGTATAATTATGGAAACGAATTGGCATGTATATCTGAAGCCCTAGAATTTATAATAAATATTCATAGAGTAGGGCTACCTATACTTACATTTAAATACACACATCATATGTACATCGTTTATCTTAATGGTTATGCTCCTTTGATAGAAATATGGTATCATTTTAAAAACCAGCATGTTTAATGATGTGAAATGCAGTTGTACATAGATTTGTAGTAAGAAACTGTATGATATTCATTGATCTAACATTCCGAATAACAGTGATAACTGATAAGTTTCGTACTTTTTCTACAAAAAGGAAATTGCTTCGGCATTGAAAGGTCATGTTACTGAAAACTCCCAAGAAGCTTTGTGGGTATTGGATATTATTCTTAGGCAACATGCAGGTAAGAAGTAATATTTCTTACTAGATACTTTAATTTTGATCCTAGCGCACATATAATCAAACTTTGGGGCTGTTTTCTTAAATGTGTACATATATTCTTTCTAGGGGTTGTTTGTTGGTCCGCCAGTTGTTTTCCATAAAAACCCTTCTAACTTTACTGATATTGGAGGTGGAGTCATGGGCTGTAGAGGCTTTCATTCCAGTTTCAGAACTGCTCAAGGAGGACTCTAATTAAACATAGGTTATTCATTTGTTTAATATTTTCATGATTTCTCTGCAATATTTTTTACTGACGTTTGTCTTGTGGACTGATTTTTCTATTGTTTCTGCTTTCGAAAATACTGGTTTGCAGATGTCTCAACAACTATGATAGTTAGACCTGGTCTGGTTATTAATTTTCTTATCGCAAATCAGAATGCAAGGGATCCTTTCACATTGGATTGGGCAAAAGTAAGTTAATTTTGATTTAAGTGCCATGAAACATTTTCTTGAAGGCATTCTGTATTGCAGCAAATTGGCAGAGCTAGATAAACTTGGTATTGATTATTGTTAGCTTTAAAATTATTGGTTTTAAGTTAATTATCTTGCAACAAACAACTGTGAGATTTCCTATTTTTTCCCTTTCTTTTTCGGTACATTTCACTGCATAGATTTTGTTACATAATTTAATGAATCGAAGATACTTCTTTTTGTATATATTTAACACATCTTGATCGTTGTTGCGAATCAAATTTGCAAAATTGAGGAGTAACATGTTTCTAGCCTTAAAATTGTGATTGTAATATATTTCTCGCCTTAACATATTCTAATAGAGAACTTCATTGTAAACTTCCTTCTTAAAATCTTCCCTATAGAAATTAACTTCCCTCATTGAATGTTATCTAGACATTTTGACAATCCAAAAATAGTTACAGAAATCAATGCATTTTGACAATCTTTAAATAGTTATAGAATATAGTGGTTAACATTCAAAAATAAATAAACAACATTAAAGATCTCAGATCTTGGATATAAGTATACAAAGAAAAATATTCAACTTTTGTAAACTAAAAAAACCATAACGTCCATACTGGTATTATTCAACTTTTGTCAAAGTAATCCACTACATCCCAACTGTAATCCTGGTTAAGAATCATTGTTAGTCCTTGTTTTGTTTTATAGTGATTAATAAATCAAGTTTTATTTTTATGTCTTGTACATAATTGATTTCTATATTGTTGTTACATAAATACTCAATGTAGTCAGAATTAGAACTTAAACTAAGGGGTCAAAAACAGCTGCTCACATATTTTCTAATAAAATTAGGCTAAAAAAAACAGGCCCTGCCCATAAATTTTATAGTAACACCTGCTCCTACAGACAATGCATCAGTTCATTTGCAATTGAACTGGGCATAGTGCCCAGTTGTTGCAATTGAGTACAACTCAGTTTCAAATGTAACTGAACTGAGCACTGCTCAGTTGCCTTTGCAACTGGGCACAGTGCTTAATTGGTGCAGTTGAGCACTATTCTTAGTTGCATTTGCCACTGAACCGAGTAGTTTAGTTGCAAATGCAACTGAACTGGGCACAGTGCTCAATTGTTGCAACTGAGCACTGCTCGGTTAATTTGCAAATGTAACTGAGCATTGCTTAGTTGCAAATGCAACTGAACTGAGCACTACCTAGTTGCATTTGCAATTGGGCACAATGCTTAGTTGTTGCAACTTAGCACTATTCTCAGTGTGCTGGGTTGCAACAACTCAGTTGCAAAATTTCAACTGAGCATTGTTCCTAGTTGCATTTGCACCTGAACACGGTTTGTAATATTAGGTCTCGGCTCTTTGTAGAACAAGTATTCCTCCGTCATGACACAAATTATTATAGAATTGTTCGTTCCTAGAGTATAATGCAACATGTTCAACGTGAACACTACTATCAACTTTACATATTTTGAACGATAATTTATATAAAATCTAGACCCAAGTGTCCAAACACTAATCACTTTACATATTTTCTTATAATCTATTGAAGTTTTTTTAATCATCACTACTATCAACTTTACCAGAGTCATCTTTGATCTTGATATACTAGTATTACAACACACTCCACGTTAGCAAATCTTTACCGATCATGTTTGTTTTTAACGATTGAACGCTTCCAACATGCAACAGAGTTTGCAAACCGAGCATGCAACCAATTTGAAAATCTAAGCATGAAAACTTAGTTTTCAAAACTGAGCACACAAACTGAACTTGCAAACTGAACACACAAACTGAGCATGTAGCAAAATTGATGCAAATTGGGTTTGTAAACTCAATTCGCATATGCTAATTGATTTTGATTAACATGTATTTTGCTAACTAAGTTTGCGAGTTCATAAATACAAAAAAATTAGAATCTGAGTTGTAACTCAGTTTTCACCTTTTGATTTTGAAGGTATAAGTTTTTATCGAGTGTTTATATTAAATCAGGCACTTGAAGAAGGTCGCTTTGGATTGTCGTATTGGACGTTGAAGAATATTCAAAACCATTAGAGTTTGGAGTGGATGATCAGGAATGGTTAGGTTAACCGTAAGTTAAACTTTAAGTGTATTTTGAAAAAAAATTTGAAGCTTATGTTGTAATAATATCTGAATATATGACATTATGGTATTTTAGATATGTAAATAATTGTTTATGATATATTATACTACATTTGCAGAGCATTTAAACTTTGCATTGAACATGTATGCTGAATTATTTGTGATATGGAAACCATTATTTATGATATATTATCCTCCATTTTCTTTAAGTATTTTTATATTAGCATTGCAGCAATTACATAATAAGTTTATATTAGTAACGCTTATAAATGTTCCAATATTTGGATTAGCAACACTTATAAATGTTACAAAGCAAATGATAGACGTTGTTACAGTTATCTTTTGTGACGCTAATAGGTGTTATCAAATCCATGTTTTACAACGCTTATAAGTATTGCTAAATAATTTGGTAGCAACACTTATAAGTGTTAGTAAGATGCAGTTTAGTAACACTTATATAAGTGTGACAAATTTGTCCGCTTCATTCCTCACAGCCCATTGCTAACACCAAAAAAGTGTTTCTAAAATTATATGTAACACTTATAAGTGTTGGGAATTGCCTGTTTTGGTGTAGTGAGAGGGGACTTCGAATTGAATAACGGATCTACTCGGATATAGTAATCCATATCGATGCAAGTTCTCATGGGTCAGTAAAACTTTAAAGCATCTCTCCTCGGCATCAATAGCCTTTAGAGTTTGACAAACTTCATCAAGAGCCACGTCTATTTGGCTTTGGAATAAATGCAAGAGACATACAACTAGTTAGAAACACCATTGCGATGCATCAGAGCTTGATAAATGGAAAAAAGAAACTTAACCCCTGTTGTAGACCGACGATTGAACCCTTGGGGCATCTAACAAAGAAATATTGCATCTGGAATTGCGAAAAGTTGCTCTGCAAGTGCAGGACGATTTTTCGGTTTCTTTGGGGTTCGATTATGATCAAAGAGGGGCAGTCATCTCTCCTCTTGAATGATAGAAAGTACTGCAACTCATCAAAACATAGAGCGCGGTTGAACGTTCGCATGAAGAGACCATATAGGCAAGTCAAGATGGCGTAGCCGTTAGGATGAAGCTGAAATAGGGCAATACCAAAGTTCGAAAGAGTCTCGTGTAGAAAGTCGTTAAAGGGAGGCACGACTCCATTCAAACACATATACTGATGGCAAGCAGTGTGCCCCAAGGGAGGCATATGAGCAAACTCGTCCTTCTCGGGCAGATGTACATTCTTTTCTGGAATTCCGTGTTGCGCACAGATGTTATGAAGAACCTTAACAGAAACCACCAAAGAAGCTCTCTCAGGCGGATTAAGTAGAACTCTAAAGTTGGGAGGCATTCGATTCACAATTGGCCCAACCGGAACCAACTGGCCATACTGAGCTTGTGAAGTGGTAGAAGAAAGAGCGACAGATGATGACTCGGCTTTTGAGAGTGTCGGGCTTTCCCTGCTTGACTTATGATGCATGGGTGGCTGCTTTATTCTAAATAATAGAACTCACGTCCAAAACGGTCAGGTAAATCAATCCTAAACTAAATGATTCCTCTACCACACTTGAATTCCAAAGAGACATAAATTCATGACTGGCACATTGGATTTCAAATGTGAACTGGGGCAAGTGCAGTGTGTTGTCTATATGGGATAAACTCGGTGCCCGAAACACTACAAACGCTCTATCCCATATAGATAGTTCGCTCACAACGTAAGCAGAAAAGGACTTTCCGCATCGCTTTTTTTTGTTTTTACTCTCCTACACTTACCCGTTATCGATCAATGGTCGATAATGGATCCGTTGTCTAAAGTGACGCGGAAGATTCTTCTCGTTACAGGGACATCGGGCGTGCAAAGAGTGAGCAGGATAAGTCCAAATTCTCTAGAAGAATTGAGATCGACTAGTGATGTGTTGTGTAGTAACAACTGCGAAACTGGGAACAAGTCAACTATGGTCTAATAAAGGAAGATAGCAAAATGCATCAAGCATTGGGCCAAAGCCCGAATGTCATTCCGGAAGAAAACTCAAGACTAGGTTTACTATCTTTCTCCATTAAACTGCAATCAACTCAAAATTCTCACGATCCATATTGCGAATACAAACTCACCGTTAAACAAACACTGTGATTAGCCAACCAATTAGTAAACCCACCAAAGATCAAATTCTAGAACACGAGAAGGATCGAAAACTGAAATCAAGTTAAGGAATAAGGTCACTTGAGATCCAAGGAAAGGTTGTAAACGATTCTCGTAGCAAGGGTTTTGGTCAATGGCGAACTGGAGAGGCAGTAATGATCAGACGACTGTAGCGCTAGAGGGGATACGGTGGAACGCTTAGACGAGATGGATCAAAGGAAGCAGTGGATCAAGTTGAGCAAGGTGGGTCAAATCGCCTAGGGTTTCAATACGCAAGAAGGCTAGTTTGGGACATGTACGAAGTAGAAGGAAGGGTCGGCTCGAGCCATAGATATAGGTGAATAAAAGAATGATGCAAAAAATTGCTAAGTCATTGGGTTGCATGTGATCCATCATGGATCGCTAGCGACCCATCTTTCCGAGGTAAAATTTATCCAAGAGGTCAGGTCTCTAACGACCCATCCCACATGGATCGCTAGCGACCCATAAGGTTGGAGGCAACTTTTTCTCGAACTCGAGCTCCAACACCTATTCATTATTTAGAAGCATACCGGGAAGCTATAAGAAGAAATTTGATCCCTTACGACAAGCAATAGCAGTCCAGACCAGAGCTACGTGATCAACAACATGACCTGTCATGTATCCATAAAACTCTAATGCGATCACTTGGAATTTGCGAACAAATGTTGAGTGCGATAACATCAAGAGCACGCCTTGTTTATAACGAAGACATACTCCAGGGGGCAAAAAAATTCCAGGTTTTTAACCCGGTAGGAAACAGAACACTTTCGTGACATCAGAATGGCTTAGAACTTAACCGGAAAGGCTAAGGCAAGGAGTGTATGAGAGCCGAGTCATATTACTAAGGCGACGGCCAAATTCAACTAAACTAAGAAACTAGCGTCGGTTCATTCCAGTCAGCAGCTAATGGAAAACAGCCAGTAGATTGTCATCAAAATGGAACAACGGGCATTAAGACTACACGAATGACATCAACGCAAGGCCATATAAAAGAAACCCAAATTCGAAAACTCATAAACAGTCAAAGTGCTTGATCACTAGCGACCTATATCTATGGATCGCTAGCGACCCATGCTAACAAGTTGCTTTGATGAGAAAAGTAGGGATAAGGAGCCTTGGAGAAAGAAGCGTAAAAAATAATAAGTGTATGGATCGCTAGCGATCCATATAAAGCCAAATTCCTTGCGACCTTGCATATTGGAGTAGGAGATGACAACAACTAAGTAATTAGTTTGCAAGCGAACCAACTCTATGGGTCGCTAGTGACCTATAGACCATGGTTCGCTAGCGACCCATGGTTTTGGCTAGGATCGCAAGCTAAATACCTCCTAGGCCGTTCTACACCTACCTGCGAGCAATTGATGAAATGGCTTGGCCCTGAAGCTCTCCGATCCCTATAAATACCATCCTATCTGCAACATGAACTGGATCTTCTCCGGACTGGTTGCTGAAGCTCTGCTGGAAACATTCTTCACTTTCTACCTCCCTTACAACAATCTCCAAAGGGATTCGCTGTGATTCTCCAGCGGATTCCAACTCTGGGGATTCAATCTACTTAAAGATAATTGAAGTCTTGTAATCAAACACTTCTTGTAACAGCAATCAGTCTATAATAAAACTATAAAGTGGACGTTGGCTTCATTAATTGTCGAACGACTATAAAAATTCTCTGTCGTTTTTCTTTTACTGTTCTTTGTCTATATCTATGATCTGTGATATTGCTCTGTCAGAACAGGGCAAGTGCTTTCAAGCTCAATCAAGGGTGTTTATCCATTTTTTGGGTTAATAGGTTGCAGCCTTTGTTTTTAAATAGGCTTTCGACAGTGTCGAAACTAACGTTGCCGCTTTCAACCTTTCGACCCAGTTGAGGCCGTTGCCTTTAAACATGGTTTCGAAGGGATGATTTCAATTTTATTAAAGGAGCCACTCTCCAATGCTTTCGAAAGGGATGGTGTTGAAACCATCTACTTTATTTACTTAGGAAAGATGTTTTCGAAAGAGAGCTTTCAACTTAGATGTTTTATGACCCTTAGTTTTGTTGAAAGATAAACCCATAGGTTTGGACTTAAATGGTTTTGATGGTTTCGAAACTATGTTCCACTAGCTTTTACTTGAACCCAATGCTTTCGAAAGGTTTGTATTAAGTAGTATCCTTTGATGCTTTCGAAAGGTAACTAATATAGGTTTTGAAGGGGAGGTTCCCCAGTATTTTTGAAAGGTCTAAACTTTGGTTTCAAAGGGGATGTTCCCCAATGGTTTCGAAAGGTATTTAAAGCATTTTTAATGGAAGGTTTCCAATTTCTTTTGAATGGCTACTTTTATGTTTTGAAAAGGATGTACAAGGTTTTAAGGCTTTCGAAAGAGAAGAATTTAATGTTTTCGAAAGGGCTTTTGTAAATGTTTTCAAAAGCTATGTTTTTGGCCTTTCGGCCGATGGTTATAAAGTAAAGTAGTTTACTTATATCGAAAGGGGTACTTTCAATGGTTTCGAAAGGGGTACTTTCAATGGTTACGAATGGGGTACTTTCAATGGTTTCGAAAGGGTTGTTTAAAGGTTTTAAACAAAGGTTTCAAATGAATTGCTTTTGGCAATGTAGCTTATGTGTTTTAAGTTACACTACAACAGAAAAGACCTTTTGAAGTGTTTTAAAGGTGCTGCCATAATCACTAGCAGCATTTCAAAGAACTCTGCATGCTACAATATAGTTAGGAAATTCTGCAGCGTTTTTGAAATGTTGCTAAATAAATGGCTATTGAAGCATTTAAAAAATGCTGCAGTAAATTAATTTTGCAGCCTTAATTAATGGCTGCAAACTCATTAAGCAGCGTTTTGGCAACGCATTCTAACATCAGTACTTCAGGAGAACCAGTAATATAAGCAGTTTTGAAATGCTGCAAAAGTAAGTTATGCACCTTTTTTGGAACGTTGCGGTATATCATCATTTTTTCTACATTTTACAATTACTGCAGCAATTTTTAAACAATTATATGAACCATGAATAATGTATTCAGAACAGTTCAATTTATAAAACACTAATATATATAATCTGATATTATAAGTAGTTATAACGATTAAACATAATCAAAGCTACATCAATTTCATACACCATAAAATTTAGTCATATACAACGTTTCATGAACAATGTTTTAAGCAAAAATGTTAACGACATAAAATCTTACAAAAAGAGCTTGCTAAAAGAGAAAATATAAATCATGGAAAGTCCAAGCCCATCTCCTTCAAATGTCCAATATGCCTATAGGAAAAAAAGGCAATAGAGATCAGCAGTAGAAGAGAACAAATGTGAATTTATTATATAAAAGCCAAAAAGGAAATGAGATATAGACAGTGATCCATTATCACGTCAATTTTCACAAATTTCGTTATCATTTCTCTTTCTACTTTTCACTTACTACTAACTCAAAAAACCCAAGCATTTGATCCGGTTAAAAAGAAAGTTGGCTTAAAAACTCAAATTCAAGTGTAAAATAGTGTACAATGAGTTAAAAAAGACAAGATTATCATTCACTTCACTCTGTATTACCAATATAACATCCCTAAAGTTCTTATCCAAAGCAAAATACCCTAAATTTAGTTCTGGTTCATCAAGAGACCGAAGTGGATATGGCTTAGCAAACTGTGATGGCAGGAATTCTCAAGTAGTGTAGATGTATTCTATATTCAAAAAATAGTAGATGTAAATATTCATCACGGTGTGACTATGTACAAGCTAATTTTAAAATTAAACATTTTGGTAATATTAATTAAGTTTATCTATCTAATTTGCATGTGTCATGGCTTATCTATAGCTTAAATAATACATTATCACAGAATATAGTTAAGATTACATCTAATAATTATTTTTAACATACTATATAATATTTATGATCATGAATAAAATATGTTTTATCATATATCAATGTAATAAACATTTTATTATCTTCATAAGAAAATTGTTCCACATCGAGTAAACTAATTCTTATATCAAGAAAAAAACTTTCAAATGCTTTAACCAAATTGAAATTATTTGTCATAAACTTGTGATTGTTGTTGTTCTTATAATAAACTTAGATAATTTGTATAAAATTTAGTTAACTTATTATTATTATTATTATTTATAAAACTTAGTTAACTTAGTTAAATTATTTTTCTTATTATTATAAATTTAGTTAATTTTTATAAAACTTGTAAACTTGGCTAATGTTTTATAATTTATTATTATTATAAAAACTCAGTTAATTTTTATAAAACTTAGTTAATTTATTATTATTATTATTATTTATGGAACTTAGTTAACTTAGTTTAACTATTATTGTTGTTGTTGTTGTTGTTATAAATTTAGTAAATTTTTATAAAACTTAGTTAATTTATTAATATTTTATAATTTATTGTTGTTGTTGTTGTTATTATTAACTTAGCTAATTTGCTATTATTATTTTTTATAATACTTAGTTGACTTAGTTAAATTATTATTATTATCATTATAAATTTATTTAATTTTTATAAAACTTAGTTAACATGGTTAATATTTTATTATTTATTATTATTAGTATTAATAACTTAGTTAATTTATTATTATTATTATTATTATTATTTATAAAACTTAATTAACTTAGTTAAATTACTATTATCATTATTATAAGTTTTGTTAATTTCTATAAAACTTAACTAACATTATTAATATTTTATAATTTATTATTATTATTATTATTAACAACTTGGTTAATTTTTTATTATTATAATTTATAAAACTTAGTTGACTTAGTTATCATTATTATAAATTTAGTTAATTTTTATAAAACTTAGTTAACTTGGTTAATGTTATATAATTTATTATTATTATTATTAACTTAGTTAATTTATTATTATTATTATTTATAAAACTTAATTAACTTAGTTAAATTATTATTATCAGTATTATAAATTTAGTTAACTTTTAGAAAACTTAGTTAACTTCGGTAACATTTTATAATTTATTATTTTTATTATTATTCAAAATCTAACAGCACATCCTTTGCGCGGTTAGTGCTTTCCCTCACACCCCAATTCAATATATAAACATTATCAATTCAAGATCGTATTCATATTGTATATCACAATATATACTCCAAGGTATCATACACACACACACACATTTTAAAGCATAAAAACATACCTTTTAATAGCAACTGTTAGTAAGCAATTTTCTATATGCTTTGTGCATGTTCAACTTTCCTACCTCCTAGCACTAGGCTTTATCATATTTCAACTATTTCAGCATTCTTTTACATGTTCGGCTTTTCCATGTCTGTGTTTCAGCATACTCCAAATTTTAGCACGCCTAACATTCTGATTTTCAGCATATTCATTCACCTTGCAGCAGTCAAGTCTGTGACTGTTTCAACATGTTCATTCACCATGCAGCAGTCTGCTTATAGCAGCCTTGTCAATAACTATATCACTCATTCACCATGCAGTAGTCAGCTCATTAACAATGCTTGAGCTCAATTACAAGCCTATGCTTCAGTTCATTATCAATGTAATACACATTAGCTCTTTCAAACAACCACCACTACCAAAAACTTATTCAGTACAAAGAAAACTATTAGCATTCAGTATTTCTATATGGAATTTTTTAGTATATTTGTAAAGACAAAAATGATGATGTTTAACAAGTAAACATTTCTTAAATGCCTTTTTAAATAGCTTTAATGATAAATGCAAAAACTGCACAATTTGGTTATATTGTATTGATTGATATACACACAATAAAAGACTAGTTTTGATAATATGGTGTTCCAAACCAACAATAACTGCTTCTTAAGACTTTTAGCCTCATTTTAAAGTGAATTTCCAGTTGAATAAATCATATACAACCATGCATATACGTCATTGCAAGCCAAACAGTCCCTACTTAAGCTCAAACATATGCATTTACTTGTAACTTTATATAAAACTAAATAACAAAAATAATACACTACTTCAGAATCAAATCAAAATACTAGCATCCTCAGTTCCAATTTATTTTCCAGGAATAAATGAATAATGCAAAGAAATAGGTATAAACAAGAAGATTAGCAATGACTAATAAAATTTTCAATTGAATGAAAATAAGTTCACCTATTATTATCATCAAGAGTCTGAAAAAATTCAGACTTTGATCCGACTTCATATACTTCATTGTAGTAGTTGAAAAATCTTCAATTTCAGTTTCTCCTTTATCCTAAAAGTTAAATCACAAAGACTTTTTTTATAATTTTGGACATGTGAAAAAGTAGCATATATATTCTCATATAACTATAAGAGTCTTATGAGTAAAAGATAAAAGAACGACAGCTTTTAAGCTAGAAGGCAACATGAGCAGGTTGACCTCAAAGTAAGTAAATAGTAAATAATAGAAACGCAATACAAGCACTAACTTATTAATACAACAGAGTATCCATTTTCCTGTAACTCTCGAGCATACTGAAAGTGAATTCCAACATGAAATTGTTTTCTGATACTTGTTCAACCAGTGCTTTGATAACTCGCGGCATAATACTAGGATCTTCTAGCCTACCTTCCTGTGGTTATCAAGTAATGTCGGAGAGTACTGGTTATTGTTAAAAAAATCTTGTTCTTAAAGAAGAAAACTTTATGTTGTAGAGTTTCTCACCATAGTATTTTTAGCGGTGCCTGCTTGACCATATGAAAATATTATTTCCATCCATAAAAGATTTGATTACTGGCTCTATCTTTGTAAATACTTCCTCTGTAAAACATTTTAGTTCATATTTACAATGTGTTAGCATTGAAATTTAGTGATTATAACATAGATACAAATAGAATTTTTGCTACCTTATGTGGAGCTTGGATGAAAAACCTTATCAGAGCAATACTGTTTACTCTTAGATTTGGCAGTCTACAATATCACTTTGCTGGAATCAGAAGTAACAATAGGTGATTCATGTCTGTGTATCTCGTCTTGTAAAGGACGTACCCGACAAAATACACTTATGTTTCATCTAGAAAATAGAAAACAAAAATTGATAATCCTTTTGCGTATGGCTCAACTTCTATGGTAGACATTTTATTGCTCTTACCTTTTAAGTCCAGGTAATCATTTAGGACTACTCTTCTTTCTATACTTAGATTGTTAAATTGGTCATTCCGCAAACTGATTTCACTTATCATATGAATAATATACTAGATATCATAAGTTTACAGTACCAAAGTTGGCTTGAAAAAAAAAAGTAAATTACTATGTACCTTGAACCATTGCTATATCTTCTTGCCTTTCAGGTTTGTCTTGCTCCATTGCTCCTATATCGAAAGATGGCATTCATTTAGTATCGACAAACAGATTCAGTCTTGCTTCGAGTCAAGTTTGTTTTCAAACCTCAAAGTAATATATGGACATTTTTCCATCTGAAGTTATTTAATCTCTGAGGTATTTCTCTTTTTACCGATATAGATTGCATAGTTGTTTTTTCAGAACTCATCATTTATTCGAATATTGAGTTTTTTATTTCAAAATGCTATATAGAAGATACCGAATACTATCAGCTTGCAATAATTCATAGCAATAGGTCCAATGTGTAACTGGAAATAATTAAATTAGTTATGGTTACAACTTTTTATATAAGATTCAGAATGATCAAATTTTGTAGAGTTGAAAAAAACCTTACCTAGGATTTAATGCAGAACAGAAATAGACGATTGAATTGAATAACATTTAGAGCTGTGTGGAAAAGTTTTGCTCTATTGAAATGCAATCACCTATTATCATCTTTTATTTATCTCAGTCAACGTTAAACATGAGAATATTGGACTAGTCAGAGGCTCTAAGAACCAAAACAAATTGGATAAATAATAGAAATAGGGACTGTTTGTACCAAAATTGGGCACAACACTCTTCGAAAGTCTTTGAAGAGATAAAGTGAAGAAATTAAATGAAAAACGAGGAATTATCTAACAAAAACTCTAAATTTCAGAAATGAGAATAATTAAAGTACAAGGAGACACAAGAATTTAGAGTGGTTCGGCGTATAGCCTACGTCCACTATGAAGTAGTTTGCTCTATTGATCTTTCTTTTGAGTTTACAAGTGAATTCAATGATTTACAGCAGTCAATTGTGATTTGCAGCAGTGAATTTCATTTGTGGCAGCAGCAATTGAGTTCAAATTTGGATCTGGCGGAGTCCGGGCATTGGAAATCTCAAAGAGGAAGAAGAACCCCTTTTCTGTTGGCTTTGGGGGTCTATTTATAGGTGTAGGAGGCTGATATTTTGCTCAGATATCGGGAGACCCTCTCTGGCACGTTACCAGGCCCGCACGCCCAAGCCTGTGAAGTTTCGGTCCGATCTGTGATCGACACGAACAAATTTCGACTCGATCAAGATTTCATCCAATGGAGTCAAAATTTGGTGTGGACATTCTTTAGCATGCACGTAGTCTTCTGTGAAAATTTCATAGCATTTGGACTTGTAGATTGGGAGATATGATCGATACGAAGTGGAGCTTTCGGTAGGCTGTTTCCTTCGACTCGCTTCCGTTTCGACTCGCTTCCATTTGACTCGATGACGTGGCTCTTTTTGGATCGCTCCACCTTTGACGCTGCTTTGAGCGAGTCGAAGTGTGCACTGATTTGAGCGAGTCGAAATAGCAATGATTGATCGAGTCGAAGTGCATGGTTCGATCGATTCGAACAGTGACTTTGCCAACCAGGGCTAAATTCGATGGAATCGAACAGCTGTTCAAGCGGAGCGAGTCGAAGCGTGCACTTTCGATGGTTCCATACTGGAGCGAGTCGAAGAAGGCATCTAAGCGAAGCGAGTCAAAGTAGGTACTTTAGATGGCAGTGAAGCGATTCGAACAGGAACGAGTCGAAGTTGGCATCTGAGGGATATGGAGCGAGTCGAAGGGAGCGAGTCGAAGGAGCGAGTCGAACGGCAATTGACTTTCATCCTATTTTGTATCCTTCATATCTTGAGCATACGAACTCGGATTGACTTGAGACTTGGAACGTTGGCTCCCATGGCTTAGCTTGTCATGTCCTACCAATTTTGGCTCGATCCGGACTCGGACAAAATTCGTCGATATCCGTAGTGAGCCCGTATATAACTGATCTCTGGGACGGGCCGTCACTGGTTACTAGTCAATCCCTTGGTGTTACGGCCTTGCCAAAAGGCAGGATAACATTTGCCTCCCAAAGTACATCTTGTGGAAACATGATGTGCTTTGAAATACTGCCATCTTTACTCTGAGTAGTTATCGTCTTCTTGATGAGAGCTGTAACCTTTGACCGTTCTTCTTAATAATGTAAACTGTTGACTGTCGACTGCTGTACCATGTATTGTTGCAACTAATTGCTGTATGCTAGTGGTTACCCGTTTGCTGTTGTAATCGTTAATGGATGAGTTTCTAATTCTTGAAAATCCAGAATGTTGAATACTAGTCCGTTATTCATGCATGTATGTTAACCTGAATCCCGTTGATGTTTGTACGTTCGCGAGTCATTGTCAGTTTATTGTTTTTGAATTCCGTAACGATCCTCTCCTGAACCGATGTGAAATTCATTGCAACAACGCTTGATGGTTGCTTTTGAATGTTCCTTCGTAACGATCCTCTCCTGAATCGATGTGAAGGATTGAAACATCGATGATAATTTTCATTGGATTTATGGATGCGAAGTAAGTATGCCGAGTTGATGGAGTTGGAAATCGATGGATACGAAGCGCTTGTTCGACTCGATGATGGACGTGAATTGAGCGAGTCGAAGTGGAGCGAGTCGAAGTGAATTTCCCTGATGGCTGTGAACTGAGCGAGTCGAAATGGGGCAAGTCAAAATGCGCTTCCCTGATGGATTCGAACTGCTTGTTTTGCTGCACCGGAGAGGGAGTCGAGGACAATCGATACGAAGGGGAGCTCTGTATCAATGCACTGAAGAGGGAGTCGAAGCACGTGTTCGACTCCACTGGGATTTGAATCGTTTATTACCCTTGCTTTCGAGTCCATATAAATATCTGGTACTTAGCCATTTTTTTCACTTTTTACTTTTCGTTTTCCTGCCTCTCCTTCGTATCGCTCTGAGACATAGAGAAAGCAAAGAAGAAAAAATACTCTCGCCTTCGAACAGATTTACATCTTCAATTACTCGAACCAATTAACGAATTGAGGTAATCCATTGAGCGAAACCATCACGTAAACGAGGAGACTCGATTCTCAACACTAAATCGATCAGAGTCATGATCGATCAAAGAATCCCTGGCCTTAGCTTCGTGTCGATCTGGAGTAGGGGTTTCGAGATGATGAGACGGAGGCCTTCGTATCGATCGATGGTGGAGCTTCGCATCGAGTCGAATGCTTTGAATATGTGGATCGATACGAAGGGGTTGTGTCTAATGGACTCAAAACAATTGTAACGACCCGTATTTTTAACACTTTAAAAATGCGAATTAAAAAAAAAATTGGATAAAAATCCGAAGGAATTAAAATTTTGTGTTGTTAAATGTGAATTATAAGTTAAAATACAAAACTGAATTCTGAAATAACTTATTTGTAAATTAAATATGGATGTTAACTTGTATTGAATGTAAATAATGAATTGAATTTGATTGTAAACAACGAAATATATAAAATGTTACATTTAATATTGAAGTTATAATATTGAAATCAACGTAAATGAATGTAATTTAATATTACTGTGAATTTAAATAAGATGATAGCTGAAGAAAATGAAAGTAAATGAATTATAAACTATTGATAATAATGTATAAGTAAATGGTTGAGTCAATAATGAAAGTGTAAATCGAAATAAAAGAATTCAATTGGAATTAAATAACTTGAATTTGAATTACAATATAATTGAACGCTGAATCTAATGTAATATTTTATACTGGATTTATAATGGAAAACTGCATTGTAAAAGATTGTTAATTACTGTGAAATTAAAAATGAAATTTGTGAACAATTGAAATTTGATTTAAAAGTTAATAATTTAAAATTGGGAATTTTATATTGAAATTAAACAGTAGAAATAGCCATTTTTACAACTGTTTCGGATTTCGACGAAACTAGTTTCATCGGATCCGTAACAGTGAATTATTGTAAGGTTTCAATTTTCGTAGAAATCGGACTTGTCGTTTGATCGTACGGACTTGAAACGCCTTGAAATTTATGCAATTGAAATCAATTTGGAATTTTTTTTTAGCATAACTTCTTTATGTGATGCAGTTTAAACCCGAAACCTTTTCCATTGCGTTTAAAATATTTTAAAACATCTATTTTGATATATGGGTTTAACAAATTTCGTTCCAAGGTCAGAACGGGCTTTTTGGGCCACGTTAGCGGTAGCACGTATATTTATCAACCCAATCCATCTATTTTCTCAACCTGCCTTTAAATATCCCGCTATAAACCCTAGCATCCACCTATTCTCATTTATCTGCGCGTATATTTCATCAGCTCCTCTTCTTCAATGGATGCAAACCCTAGATCCAATCACAATTCAAAAAAATCAAATGAAAATTTAAAGTCCTCAGAAAAATTCAAAAAAATTATAGAATCGAAGATCTCATCAATACGAATCTACGCGTAGTTTCTGTTTTTGCAATTGGAGCTCGAACCAACGACAAATCACGGTCAAAGGTCAAAATTTCGAAACCCATATGGTGATTTGGGCGTTTTTGATTTGGGCAGCAATCGAGAAATTCCTTTCTGGGTATCGAAGAGCTCGTCAAGGGGAAGCAAACGCTGGTAGTCTGGAGGGCTAATTCGATCGGAGGCGCTCGAATTTGGCGATTTAGGGTTTTGAAAACCCTAAACGGTGGCGGCGGTGGCGGCGACCTTGGGATGCCGCGGTGGGGTCAGTCGGTAGACGGAGAGATGGGGGTCTCGTCGATGACGGCGGCTCGATTATAAGTGGTCGGA
This sequence comes from Allium fistulosum, assembly GCA_030737815.1. Taxonomy (NCBI): domain Eukaryota; kingdom Viridiplantae; phylum Streptophyta; class Magnoliopsida; order Asparagales; family Amaryllidaceae; genus Allium; species Allium fistulosum. The sequence goes on along the minus strand of CM060902.1, from coordinate 364,946,810 downwards.
GGGTCGTCGAAATCTCGGTCAAAGCCTCGATCAAAGGCACGGTATTTGGGTTCACGACCTGGAAGCAAAAACGCGTGAGAAAGTGAGGGAAGAAAGGAGATGACGTGGAGAAATTTTGAGGCAAGGTTATTTTGTCTTGTTTTAAAATTTAATTTTGTTTTCAAGCGATTTAAATCGAATAACTTTCACATACGAACTCCGATTTACACGCGGTTTCTTTTGTTAGGATCGTATTGAAATTCCGGACCTGATGACGCTAGTTTGGACGAATTCTGAGACTGTCAGATTTTTGAGTTTAAATTGAATTTAAATTCAAAAGGTGAGTGTTTATACGCTCACAATTGACTAAAATAATTTATGGTAGTTAAATTTGATATTATGAAGTGATATGAATTTTATTTGTCGTTGTTTGATAAAATTTAATTGTCATATAGATTGTCATTTGAATTCACCGTTGAAAAATTAAATTGACAGTCAAAATTGAAATTAAAATTGAATTGCGATTAAATTACCTGACATTGATAACTATGAAATTGCCGTGAATATTTCATTCACGACTCAATCTATTATGCTATGATAATAAAGTGATAGTTGTTATTGATATTAATTTGAATGTTAAAATGGTTGATGTTAAATTGTGATTTGAAGTTAGATATGAAAATAATTATGACATTAAATTTGTTATGTGATGTTGAATTTGGTTGTTAATATAAGTGATAATTAATATGAAATTGGAATTGATATAGATAGTCTAAATTTCAAATAGATTATATATGTTGAACTTGTCCCTTTAAATGTTAAATAAATCGACACGTAGAAATAGGATTAGTTATACTTTGAACCATTGAATGTATGATTGCTGTAACAATTTGATAATAAACGCCAAGTGAAAACCTATAATGTAATAATCTTTAATCCGCATGAAATGATAGTGTGGATTCTAGGAATAATTTTATTTAATTTACATAAATAACAAATGTAAATTAAATACGATTATTTCGGGATTATTTAAATAAACGGCTAAATTGTTATGTATGGTTACTATTGATTGTTTATTTACTTTGACACCATCCCATTTATCACACTGCAAGTCCCCTTTGTTATGCTTTGTTTTATTTAATTGTATTGGGTTGAAATGATAAATACCCAAATTGACCAACTTTGGCCTAGGATAGATAATTAAAATAAGAAACCCGATTGGTCAACAAAATCATTTTGGAATTGAAATCCATTTGAAATTAAGAAATGAACGTAAAAATTTGTTGGAAAATAAGTAACGAAATTTATGGATTTAATTGTAATAAAACAATAGATTTAATTGTAGTAAATGAATAGATTTAATGGTAATGAATGAATGGATTTAATTCTAATAAACAATAGGTTTAATTGTAGTAAATGAATAGATTTAATGGTAATGAATGAATGGATTTAATTGTAATAAAGGAATGGATTTAATTGAAATAAATGAATGGATTTAATTGAAATAAATGAATGGGTTTAATTGTAATAAATAAGTGGATTTAATTGAAATAAATCAATGGATTTCATGGTATTAAATTAATAGGATTAATTGCAATAAACTAATGGACTTAATTGTAATAAATTAACGGATTTAATTGTAATGAATTAATAAGTGGACCTAATTGAAATGAATTAATGGATTAAATTGAAACAGATTAATAAATCTATTTAATTAGATAAGCAGATTGACACATATAATTTAAATGAGATTTGAATAAGCAAGTTTTAGAATCTAATAAATTGAATTTATTAGATTCGAAATTTTATCTAATTTGGATAAATTAATAAAGTTGGAATTTGTTATAAATTTAATTTGAGATTAAGTAACAAAGTGACTTAAAGGAATGTAAAACCAACTAAAGTTAAGGAGTTGATTTAGCTATTGAAATTGATTAAATCAAAGTTTTGATTAAATTTAATGTAACGATGAATGGGAATAGGAATAAAAATTTAACTTGAATACTTAAGTATTGTTAACCTAAGGGCTTGAACTAAAATTTCATTTAGAATATGATTTTAAATGTTCGAAATAAATTAAATTGTGAAGTGTCAAATTTTGAAAGTCAAACTTGCAACTTGACTTTTGGACTTTGATTTGTTTTAAACTTTAATATTAAATGACCATCGGGTAATTAATGCGTAGTTATTAAAGAGACCGGGATCGGATATGGACATACTCTCTGTCGATACCGAAACCACTTTAATAACTAATATACGCGGAGTGTTGATCCAGAACGAAGTGGATGGTTTGGTGAACGCGTTGACTGAAGAAAGAGAACGATTTTGGATGACCCCTGACATGACTAAAACAGGAGCCGCGCCGGGCCATTGAGGATCGCCATCTCTAGCGGACACACTTCTTCGATACCATATCTATTACTTTTGTGATTCGATTTGGGTGCACCCCTTGATTTGGGAGTGTTGTTTCGCGGTGTTGAGATAGTAGCTGCTATGCTCAACATCAGTCCGGATCAGGCAACTACTAGTATCCTAGTTGGTATCGCCTCATGTACCTTGTCATACTGATTATCCTATTCCCGACCACTACGTTTTGGTTTGTACTTTTAGTATATGAATTGCCCTCTGGTGACTTCCGGTTTTGGGGAAACTACGGTCTTGTATATACTCTTGGGAATAAAAATGTGTTAAGGGTGGAATGGGCCATGGCTTAACGCTAGTTTGATATTTTACTTTATGATAAACATTATTGTATATAGCGTATTCTATTATATAGTAGATAGTTTAACGGATCCTTAGGAGATGGAAATCCTGAACATCTCTTAAGTTAATGCACGCACGTTAAACACTGGATAGGAGGTGTCTAAAACCCGTAAACATCTCCGACGCCGTCACACTCATATTTACTTTTACGATTTAACTTACATGAGATATTTTAGTCCTGACTCGAGTGTTTTGTCTTTTCATTACGCTCGGGTCAGCCTGAGCATTTCAGATAAGGTTGAAGATCTATTTTGGAGGACGAAGACGGAGTTTGGTATTGCATCATTGTATTCTACTACTGTATTATTTTCCGCTGCATTGTTGTATTATCTCTGATATGTATGTAACTCTGATTTATGATGTATAATAATAATCAAATTTATTTATTTAACAGCTTCATGAACTGTTATTTTATTATTATATCTTGTTCCTTCCGCTGCGAGATTCTGAGTTGTTTCTGTTCTTTCCTTTCTTTTCTTATTTAACCCCAATAACTATCTGTATTTAGGATTGTTTGAGTCGGCACGTGTGTATGTTTTGTCGACTTGAACGGTCAAAAATGTGGGTTGTTACAGTTGGTATCAGAGCTTTGGTTTAGATTACCTTGGCTCTAGTGGGGAATAATTCGTTGAAATAGGGTTAAACCTTATGAATGAGTTTGAGGGTATATGAGAGAGCGTATTTGTAATTTTGAATAAAAATGATTTTATATTGTGTTAATTTGTTCCATTGAGTATTTATGAATTCTGGTTGGTACTTGGAACGCCAAGGCATCGATTGGAATTTCTAAACACTCGAATAGGACAGATTGACATAATATTGTTTTAGATTATATTTTATATATAAAAGAATTATCTTGAAAATTTATAAATTTTGATTGTATTGGTTGTTAGGAGATGATAATATTAGATTATCATCGGTTATTGTTTATTAGTCAATATTTCTAACTATTGACTATTGGATGATTTTGAGAAATGAAACTTGTAAATATGATTGACAATGAATATAAATGGTAAATAAAATAAAATAAAAATGAATTTAAATTAAGATGGAGAATTTAAATTCCGGTGTTTTGAAAATTTATTATCAAAAATTTGAAATGTATAATATAAGTATTATATGATAGTATATTCGATTAGAAGTTGTTTTCAAAGGATTTTCAAATGAAGTAAGTGTTATACTCCCCTCTTGACACTAGAGAATGATTTCGGTGATGAGTGCACGCATCATCGACGTTTATTTTCGAGAGTCCAAGTGGGGGAGATCACTTAATAGTTTTTCTAAACCCTGTTTTGATTAAAATTGAATTTTATTTTGTATTCTCTATAGTATGATTTGATATATAAATTATATAAGTATATACTATTTCAAAACTTGATTTGAAATGAAACCGGGATTGGAATTCTTGAGTTCTTTAATAATTAATGATTTTTCTTTTAATGGTTGAAATGAATTAATACTTGAATCATTACGGAACTTCTGAATTGCGAAATGAGAAATGAACCTAAGAGCTAAGTGAAATATCAATTGAAGTAGAAATCCTTAGAATTAGGAAATTATGAATTTAAAATAAAATTGAAACTGTAAAACTCGCATAGTATTAAATTTCATTCTATAGCATAGATATAACTTACCAAAATATTTGAGAAGTTCAAAAATGTTATATGAATTGTTAATTGGATAATATACAAGTATAAGTTTGAATAATGAAATATGCATTTAATTAATGGTTTGCAAATATAAATAAAATTGTTAGTAAATAATTGGAATTTAAATTAACATTTAAAGGTGATTCACAATTATGTTAATATAAAATGGAAATACTATATGTGAATGTAAATGTGAAATTTAATTATAGTGAAATTTAAGTAATGACTTAAGAATTAATTAATTTAAAATTCAACTTTGAATGAAAAGAGGTTGTATGTTGTTTAACTACATTCTATTTGCATAACTATGACTTACCAAATACTTAAAAAGTTTAAAATGCTAATAAGGATAAGTAGTGGAATAATATACCAGTGTGAGAGTGAATAATAAAATGTGAAGATCTATTGATAGTTGTAAATATAAAAGAAATTTAAGCTGTAAAATGAATGATATATACAAGTGAATGAATAAAATTTAAAATTAATGAAATATAAAATTTGTAAATGGAAACTAATTAAAGTTGAATATGACTAAATGTCAATAAACTTGGAAGTGTATGAAATAAAAAAAAATTTGACTTGGAAATGTATTATTGATTTAGTGTAGATTCTGGATGGATGGTAATGTTTGACATGCATTGGTTGTTTGATGGATGGTAATTGATTTAGTAGAATTCATTAGTGTTAATGGAATTGAATAAACGGAATAAAAAAAAAATAATTAAATTCAAATTTGAAGCAAAGTGAAATTAAATTGAAGCAAATTGACTTGAATTTAAATTATGAATGAAACAAACTTGAATAAATCGGAAACAAATCGAATGTAAACTTATTTCATGGATAAATAAGAAAATAAACGACTTTGTGTTTATGATTGTTTCTTTAGAAAATTTGAAGTTTGATGGTTTGTACTTTGAAATAATAAAAGCAAAAATTTCGGAAAAATCCAAAATTGTCCAATATATGCTGAAACGAAAACAACCATAACTTTTAAATGGCTAGACGAAATTTGACGATCTTAGACTTGTCGGAAAGCTTAGAAACTGTAGCACGACTTTTGTTTAGAGTGTCTTGAGAAATTCCTTCATTTACTTAGTTAAAAACTTGAATATTCTCGCTGGCCTGTGTAAAAAGGAAGCAAAATCAGTAGCATATAACCTTAGTATTTTCACCATAACTTTTTACTGGTTTATCGGATTTTGACGATATTGCCCTTTCTGGAAAGTTTAGAAATTAACCTAAAACTTTTGTTTTAAATATTTTGTATTTCTCTGTCATTTAGATGGTCGAAAAGGGGAGTGAACGTCGCTGACCTGCGCAATTCATTGCCCAGGCTGAGGCATATCCTTTTAGTAAAACGGCGGTAACTTTTGAACGGATGGTCCGAATTCGATGATTTTGGACATTCCGGAAAGCCTGAAACGAATGACATAACTTTTGTTTAGATTCCATTGCCAAATTATATAGTTTAGATGACCAAAACTAAGATTCGTTTTCTGTCCTAGAATTGGAATTTCAGTTTTGAAGCTAAACATGTTATATGTATGTTGTTTATGCTAAGTATATCGATCTATCTTTTTATGCATAGTTCTAACTTGGTTATTGAGCATTTTAATAGGTAGCAAAGGGGTTGCGTTTCGCTTGTGGAGCTCGCTTCTGCGCTAAATGCAAAATGTAAGTTAAAATGCTAATAAACGCTTAATAAAAGGTACGTTCTCGGATTACGGTTTATATTGTGGTATATTATTGTGTTCCCCATGTTTTGGGATGCCTCATTCTTGTAATGAGATGTATATCATGCAATTATTACCACTATGAAATTTTTGGTCCTAGCCGCGTAAAAGAGGTGCTGCCGAAATTTTTTCAAAAATCCGGGAGTTGGAAAATTTTGAGATTTTAAAAATCCTATAACTAAAATTTGCAAATAAGTAGAATATTTGAATGAATTATATCTAAATGATGGTTTCCCCTTCTCCGTTCCTTTTCGAGGACGAAAAATTTTAAGTGGTAGAGAATGTAACGACCCGTATTTTTAACACTTTAAAAATGCGAATTAAAAAAAAATTGGATAAAAATCCGAAAGAATTAAAATTTTGTGTTGTTAAATGTGAATTACAAGTTAAAATACAAAACTGAATTCTGAAATAACTTATTTGTAAATTAAATATGGATGTTAACTTGTATTGAATGTAAATAATGAATTGAATTTGATTGTAAACAACGAAATATATAAAATGTTACTTTTAATATTGAAGTTATAATATTGAAATCAACGTAAATGAATGTAATTTAATATTACTGTGAATTTAAATAAGAAGATAGCTGAAGAAAATGAAAGTAAATGAATTATAAACTATTGATAATAATGTATAAGTAAATGGTTGAGTCAATAATGAAAGTGTAAATCGAAATAAAAGAATTCAATTGGAATTAAATAACTTGAATTTGAATTACAATATAATTGAACGCTGAATCTAATGTAATCTTTTATACTGGATTTATAATGGAAAACTGCATTGTAAAAGATTGTTAATTACTGTGAAATTAAAAATGAAATTTGTGAACAATTGAAATTTGATTTAAAAGTTAATAATTTAAAATTGGAAATTTTATATTGAAATTAAACAGTAGAAATAGCCATTTTTACAATTGTTTCGGATTTCGACGAAACTAGTTTCATCGAATCCATAATAGTGAATTATTGTAAGTTTTCAATTTTCGTAGAAATCGGACTTGTCATTTGATCGTACGGACTTGAAACGCCTTGAAATTTATGCAATTGAAATCAATTTGGAAATTTTTTTATAGCATAACTTCTTTATGCGATGCAGTTTGAACCCGAAACCTTTTCCATTGCGTTTAAAATATTTTAAAACATCTATTTTGATATATGGGTTTAACAAATTTCGTTCCAAGGTCAGAACGGGCTTTTTGGGCCACGTTAGCGGTAGCACGTATATCTATCAACCCGATCCGTCTATTTTCTCAACCTGCCTTTAAATATCCCGCTATAAACCCTAGCCTCCACCTATTCTCATTTATCTGCGCGTATATTTCATCAGCTCCTCTTCTTCAATGGATGCAAACCCTAGATCCAATCACAATTCAAAAAAATCAAATGAAAATTTAAAGTCCTCAGAAAAATTCAAAAAAATTATAGAATTGAAGATCTCATCAATACGAATCTACGCGTAGTTTCTGTTTTTGCAATTGGAGCTCGAACCAACGACAAATCACGGTCAAAGGTCAAAATTTCGAAACCCATATGGTGATTTGGGCGTTTTTGATTCGGGCAGCAATCGAGAAATTCCTTTCTGGGTATCGAAGAGCTCGTCAAGGGGAAGCAAACGCTGGTAGTCTGGAGGGCTAATTCGATCGGAGGCGCTCGAATTTGGCGATTTAGGGTTTTGAAAACCCTAAACGGCGGCGGCGGTGCGGCGACCTTGGGATGCCGCGGTGGGGTCAGTCGGTAGACGGAGAGATGGGGGTCTCGTCGATGGCGGCGGCTCGATTATAAGTGGTCGGAGGGTCGTCGAAATCTCGGTCAAAGCCTCGGTCAAAGGCACGGTATTTGGGTTCACGGCCTGGAAGCAAAAACGCGTGAGAAAGGGAGGGAAGAAAGGAGATGACGTGGAGAAATTTTGAGGCAAGGTTATTTTGTCTTGTTTTAAAATTTAATTTTGTTTTCAAGCGATTTAAATCGAATAACTTTCACATACGAACTCCGATTTACACGCGGTTTCTTTTGTTAGGATCGTATTGAAATTCCGGACCTGATGACGCTAGTTTGGACGAATTCTGAGACTGTCAGATTTTTGAGTTTAAATTGAATTTAAATTCAAAAGGTGAGTGTTTATACGCTCACAATTGACTAAAATAATTTATGGTAGTTAAATTTGATATTATGAAGTGATATGAATTTTATTTGTCGTTGTTTGATAAAATTTAATTGTCATATAGATTGTCATTTGAATTCACCGTTGAAAAATTAAATTGACAGTCAAAATTGAAATTAAAATTGAATTGCGATTAAATTACCTGACATTGATAACTATGAAATTGCCGTGAATATTTCATTCACGACTCAATCTATTATGCTATGATAATAAAGTGATAGTTGTTATTGATATTAATTTGAATGTTAAAATGGTTGATGTTAAATTGTGATTTGAAGTTAGATATGAAAATAATTATGACATTAAATTTGTTATGTGATGTTGAATTTGGTTGTTAATATAAGTGATAATTAATATGAAATTGGAATTGATATAGATAGTCTAAATTTCAAATAGATTATATATGTTGAACTTGTCCCTTTAAATGTTAAATAAATCGACACGTAGAAATAGGATTAGTTATACTTTGAACCATTGAATGTATGATTGTTGTAACAATTTGATAATAAACGCCAAGTGAAAACCTTTAATGTAATAATCTTTAATCTGCATGAAATGATAGTGTGGATTCTAGGAATAATTTTATTTAATTTACATAAATAACAAATGTAAATTAAATACGATTATTTCGGGATTATTTAAATAAACGGTTAAATTGTTATGTATGGTTACTATTGATTGTTTATTTACTTTGACACCATCCCAGTTATCACACTGCAAGTTCCCTTTGCTATGCTTTGTTTTATTTAATTGTATTGGGTTGAAATGATAAATACCCAAATTGAACAACTTTGGCCTAGGATAGATAATTAAAATAAGAAACCCGATTGGTCAACAAAATCATTTTGGAATTGAAATCCATTTGAAATTAAGAAATGAACGTAAAAATTTGTTGGAAAATAAGTAACGAAATTTATGGATTTAATTGTAATAAAACAATAGATTTAATTGTAGTAAATGAATAGATTTAATGGTAATGAATGAATGAATTTAATTGTAATAAACAATAGGTTTAATTGTAGTAAATGAATAGATTTAATGGTAATGAATGAATGGATTTAATTGTAATAAAGGAATGGATTTAATTGAAATAAATGAATGGATTTAATTGAAATAAATGAATGGGTTTAATTGTAATAAATAAGTGGATTTAATTGAAATAAATCAATGGATTTCATGGTATTAAATTAATAGGATTAATTGCAATAAACTAATGGACTTAATTGTAATAAATTAACGGATTTAATTGTAATGAATTAATAAGTGGACCTAATTGAAATGAATTAATGGATTAAATTGAAACGAATTAATAAATCTATTTAATTAGATAAGCGGATTGACACATCTAATTTAAATGAGATTTGAATAAGCAAGTTTTAGAATCTAATAAATTGAATTTATTAGATTCAAAATTTTATCTAATTTGGATAAATTAAAAAAGTTGGAATTTGTTATAAATTTAATTTGAGATTAAGTAACAAAGTGACTTAAAGGAATGTAAAACCAACTAAAGTTAAGGAGTTGATTTAGCTATTGAAATTGATTAAATCAAAGTTTTGATTAAATTTAATGTAACGATGAATGGGAATAGGAATAAAAATATAACTTGAATACTTAAGTATTGTTAACCTAAGGGCTTGAACTAAAATTTCATTTAGAAATATGATTTTAAATGTTCGAAATAAATTAAATTGTGAAGTATCAAATTTTGAAAGTCAAACTTGCAACTTGACTTTTGGACTTTGATTTGTTTTAAACTTTAATATTAAATGACCATCGGGTAATTAATGCGTAGTTATTAAAGAGACCGAGATCGGATATGGACATACTCTCTGTCGATACCGAAACCACTTTAATAACTAATATACGCGGAGTGTTGATCCAGAACGAAGTGGATGGTTTGGTGAACGCGATGACTGAAGAAAGAGAACGATTTTGGATGACCCCTGACATGACTAAAACAGGAGCCGCGCCGGGCCATTGAGGATCGCCATCTCTAGCGGATACACTTCTTCGATACCATATCTATTACTTTTGTGATTCGATTTGGGTGCACCCCTTGATTTGGGAGTGTTGTTTCGCGGTGTTGAGATAGTAGCTGCTATGCTCAACATCATTCCGGATCAGGCAACTACTAGTATCCTAGTTGGTATCGCCTCATGTACCTTGTCATACTAATTATCCTATTCGCGACCACTACGTTTTGGTTTGTACCTTTAGTATATGGATTGCCCTCTGGTGACTTCCGGTTTTGGGAAAACTACGGTCTTGTATATAATCTTGGGAATAAAAATGTGTTAAGGGTGGAATGGGCCATGGCTTAACGCTAGTTTGATATTTTACTTTATGATAAACATTATTGTATATAGCGTATTCTATTATATAGTAGATAGTTTAACGGATCCTTAGGAGATGGAAATCCCGAACATCTCTTAAGTTAATGCACGCACATTAAACACTGGATAGGAGGTGTCTAAAACCCGTAAACATCTCCGACGCCGTCACACTCATATTTACTTTTACGATTTAACTTACATGAGATATTTTAGTCCTGACTCGAGTGTTTTGTCTTTTCATTACGCTCGGGTCAGCCTGAGCATTTCAGATAAGGTTGAAGATCTATTTTGGAGGACGAAGACGGAGTTTGGTATTGCATCATTGTATTCTACTACTGTATTATTTTCCGCTGCATTGTTGTATTATCTCTGATATGTATGTAACTCTGATTTATGATGTATAATAATAATCAAATTTATTTATTTAACAGCTTCATGAACTGTTATTTTATTATTATATCTTGTTCCTTCCGCTGCGAGATTCTGAGTTGTTTCTGTTCTTTCCTTTCTTTTCTTATTTAACCCCAATAACTATCTGTATTTAGGATTGTTTGAGTCGGCACGTGTGTATGTTTTGTCGACTTGAATGGTCAAAAATGTGGGTTGTTACAACAATGGCCCTAGATCGAGTCGAAAAGTATATCTTTTGATCGAGTCGAAATAGAGGCCTTGGAACGGTTCGAAGCGGAGTGCCTGGAGATCGAGTCGAACTGCGCAGTTCTTGATCGAGTCGAAGCAGAGGCTTTGGATCGAGTCGAAGTGCGTGGTTTGGGATCGAGTCGAAGTAGAGGCTTCAAAGCGAGTCGAAGCGCGTGGCTTCGGATCGAGTCGAAGGACATGGTCTCGGATCGAGTCGAAGCATGTGGTCTTGGATCGAGTCGAACTGCACACTCCCGAACGATCGATTCGAACTCGAGCCTTAGCGAACGATTCGAATTTGAACTTGAATAATTGCCTTGAACTCGAACTTTTGACGTTTGACCATTGGTTTAATTTCGACGATACCGAAAATTCTAGTGCCTTTGACCACTTAACTCCGACGAGCTTCATATTTGCTTAATTGGACTTAATTGTTTCACCGCCCACCCGATTGCCTATTGAAGTTCGTCGATGAAACTGGAACTTAAAATAATAACACATTCTAACTTGGTCTGATAGCTAATAATCGGATGGCACGGTTGTGACGGTCAGTGATGACGGTCCTTCCGACTGAACTCCGAGCCTCGTCGTTTACGTGCTTTCCTTAATCCGGTTGATCTCCACAAATAATATAAGTACTGCACTGCACAATACACCAACACACTTTACACTGGGGGATGCACGAGTGTTATTTGCCGGTTTAACAATGATTTTTTTATAAGCTAGCTAGTCATGGACACTTCAAGTTCTCAGCAGCCGGAACTCCCAAGTTCTATTCCTCCAACCATAAAGATACCAGTTATTGAAGCTGAAGTAATAGAGCCAGCTCCGGACGAGCGTCCAGGTGCCCGGTTTATTCTCAATCCAACAGATTCCGTGCCGTCGGGTATCTCCGAAGATATGTTAGGACGGATTTGCTTAAGGCATGGTTTGTCGCTTGATGACGTACTACTTCCTGGGCCAACTGATAGGCCACACAATCCCTCGGAGGGGTTTACTGCTTTCAACCGTCACGCTTGCACAGCGGGGACACTTCCTCCCTTCAATGAATATATAAAGGAGATGTTATCGTTTCTTGGCATAGCTCCATCTCAGCTACATCCCAACGGGTATGCCTTATTGAACATCATCTTTGTTCTCTTTATGGGGATCCTCTTTCGACCGCCGAAGCCGATCGAGATCCGATATTTATTCAATGTCAAGAGCCATGGAGACAGCCCCTCTTTCACCTTCCTGAAAGCGGTCAGGAGCTGCCACATTGTACAGGGCTCCTGGGGAAGGCTAAGTTATTATTAAACCGAATGGTTCTACGTTCGGTGCCCCCCTGGATTTGCCGAGCGGTGGTTGGATAGACGTAAGTGTTGCTATTTCTCTCTTGAATCTGGGAGACACTAGTAACTGACTTCAAAAACAGACATACTTCTCCTTTTCTATAGTTGCAATCTCTCGTCCCGATGGCGCGTACTTCAGACAGCTTGTTCGGATTCTTCAAGCGTTTCCGAGCGAAGAGAGGCATATAGAATTAGTCCTGATCGACAGGAATTTGAGGGCTATCGGGCTGATAGAACGAAGACAGAGCATACATCTGGAAGTGATACATAGAGTGGCCTCGAAGAAACACGTGAAGCGCAAAGCGTCCGCAGTTGTGATCACAGAAGAAGTTGATCCAGAAAGAACGCCCACCGATACCGAGCTCCCAGCCGGGCCTTCTGCCGATGTCTTGGACTCGGGTGGAAGAAGAAAAGGCAAGGACGCTGCTCACAAAGGCCCTAAATCTAAGAGATTTTAATCCGTGGTCGTGTCTTTACCTTTCCAGGGGATTAGAATTTCAGAGGCTCCTCCCCCGCAAGTGGAGAGTCCTTTTGCAGGGCTTGTTGACATTCCGATCCCGGACTTCATGTCGTCTCCACACGACGCCGGGATGGAGGGGCTTGATAGCGCTTTTGAACTGAGCGGGTCGCTTGCTACGAGTGCGGCCGACATTTTCGGTTGGTCGGGGGATTGCACATGCATACACTTCACTACACTACATGATTCACAACTGTACTTCGTTCAACTTTGGAAGTTACTAACTCTTTCTTTGTTTACCATTTTCAGGTACTATGTCTGGAAGGGGATCTACGCTTGGGAATCTTCGCTCAGCCCGAAAATCTTTTGGTTACTATGATTCCCACAGGAGGGATTCAGATAGAGATCGCGATCGCGAATACTCTAACCAAGACAGGTACGGGCGTGACAGAGAGTATAGACATCGATCCAGATCACGCTCTCCTCCTCCTAGACTTCCGTCTCCTCCCCCTGTTCAAACTTCAAATCTACCAGAGCCTCCTCGTCATAGGCCGTCTTCTCACACTTCTAGATCCAAAACTCATTTGTAGAGAGTCGAGACCATGGCCTCTATGATTACTTAGCAGGTCCCTACCAAACCCACAGGGGAAGGAGCTCTTAAGTTGGCTCAGATGAGGAAGGACTTTTCAAACATCTGTTTCGATGGCTATGTCTTCCCACCACACTTAAAGAGAATTCCATCAGGGGTGGAAAACACGGTGCACGACTTCGTTCACGACATATACACCCAGTACCAAGAGTGGGGAAAGGCTGCCGAGAAAGCTACCAAAGTGGCTTTTGAGCGGGCCAAAGCGCTCGAGAAGATGGAGACCGAGCTTGCAAAAAGGGATCGGATTATTAAGGTACTCTCCGCTGAGTCCGAGTCTTCTCGAAAATCTGAGATTGAGGCCGTCAAAAGTGCTGACGAGGCGAAGGCGGAGATGGAGAGGTTGGGACAGACTCGAGTTGCCCTGGTGGAGGAGATGGGCCACCGGAACACTAAAGTCATTGCTGAGCGGAACGCGGCGGTTAAGGAGCTTAATGAACTCAAGGTCAAATTTGCTGATTTGGCCAAGGAGAAAGACGACGCGAACAATGCAGCCCAGGAGGCGTGCGAACAAGCTGTTCTGCTCAGGGATGAACAGGATGCGGTGGTGGCTAAAGTCCAGAAGGTGGAGACTGAGGTCGAGGAGAGGGTGAAGCTCACCGAGTCCAGGTTAGAGGCCGACATTGAAGACCTCCTTGTTGTTTACAATGCTAATGTGCTGAGGCACAGGGGCCTAGCCTGGCTCGATGACTTTTCGACTCATCTCCACAATGCTTGGAGCCGACTGGTTGAGGAAGAGAAAGAGGCGCATCAGGGCGAGTCCATAGATGAATTTGAACTCGAGAACCGCATTCTGACTGATGATGAAAAGAAGGTTCTCCACGAGTCGATGATTCTGCGTGAGAAGGAAAAACTTGGCGCCCAGCATTTTGAAGTGGGAGAAGGTTCTGGAGTTGACCATCATGAAGCAAGTCTCGAAGTTCCCATGTCAACCCAGCCCGAATCCTCATCTGCGGTCGATCCCTAGGATATTCCTGCTTATAATTTGGATCAGCTGCAGATGTCTTCGGCTGCTGCGCAAGTTACTAATGCCGCCCTGCCGCATACAAGTCGAACTGAGGAAGGTATTCTGAACATTCCACTTCTCTTAAATCGGAATCTTCGATCGAGTTAAGTCCTAACAGTTCTTTTATTCTTTGTCCAGTGATCGATGCCGCACCGGCCATGCCTCCTGCCACTCAAGAACCATATCATATGCAGGAGGCTATCGTGACCGAGGAAACCAACATGAGTACAGCTGCCCCGCTTGACGATCCGCAGGGAGGCACGATTATGTTTGACGAGCAGCTGATGGATGAATTCTTTCGCCGCCATGGCGATCCTCGTGCTGACTTGTCATCCGTCATGAGTGGAACTGATCCTGCTATAAGCTCTTCAATACCGACCGCTGATGCCCCCAGCGGGGCTCAAGCGGTAACCGAAGAGGAGATGTTTGCTTAGATTGACGCTGAACTGGCAGCAGCGGGTTATGGTGGCAGCTTTGGAGGTAGGATGGCAGCATCGGGACCTGCCCCACTCGGAATGATGTCTCCTGGTGGTACTGTCTTCCTCACCAGCCTGCACATTCCACCTTCTATAATTGATCCCGTTCCTCCGACTGCACCCGTAGGGAGCATTCTTATTCACACGAGTTCGGAGGAGGACGTCGACATAATGCCCTCGCCTGGAGACCAACCACCGAAAAGCAAAGGCTCGAAGAGGAAGACCGATGATGGCTCCAGTGGGTCCACACCGAGGAGGAAGTTAAGGAAGAAGAAAGATTAGGCATGCCCTCCCAGTGTATTTTGATTTGCATTTTGTTAGCCGTGTATAGATGCGGGTTCGGCCCCTGCTAGTATGAATTTTTTGGAAACTTGTACACGAACTTCTTCTATAATCAATAGAAATGAAACTTTTCTTTTTTGACTTCTTTTTTGTCATCGTGTATTTGTCAAATGTTTCAGTGTCTGGACTGCACTTGTGAAGTTTTAGTTTCCGAATGAAGTTTGTTTCTGTTCGCCAAGTTCGGGTATTGTGGACATGGTTTGCGACCGGGAAACGAGTCGAATTTTGACGTCGCATTGCTTCAGTCGATGGTTGATGCTTAAGTCTTGCTCCCCAGTCTTGGTGGCATGTTGTAAAACATCAGTCCGCGATTGCCCTTTTCTCCTAGCATGCTGAGTCTAGTGCCGTTGGATGGGCGTTTAAGGCAAACGGGGATTAAGCGGTTTATTCGCGCTTGTCCGATCGTTGACGATCATATCCGCACTCCGAGGATCCTCATTTGTTTACTGGCGGTTGGTCATGCTGGCTTGAGTTTCAATCATATGCCTGCTGTCTGGGGACTTGGAATTGGCATTTGTACTCCGACTCGCGCTCCGGGAGTTTGGAGTTGATAATTATATTTCGATCCATGCTTCGGGAACTTGAAGTTGGTGTTTAGGCTCCGTTCTGCATTCTGGGAATCCGGAGTCGACGTCTATGCTTCGA
The DNA here is from genome assembly GCA_030737815.1 of Allium fistulosum. Taxonomy (NCBI): domain Eukaryota; kingdom Viridiplantae; phylum Streptophyta; class Magnoliopsida; order Asparagales; family Amaryllidaceae; genus Allium; species Allium fistulosum. Next base: position 364,930,645 of record CM060902.1, on the reverse strand, counting down.
CTTGCACTCTGGAAATTCAGAGCTGATATTTATACTCCGGCTCGCACTCTGGGATTACGGAGTTGGATCTTTATACTCCGACTCGCGCTCTGGGAGTTCGGAGTTGAATGTTTATACTTTGCTTCGCAATCTGGGAATACGGAGTTGAATGTTTATACTCCGCTTCGCACTCTGGGAATACGGAGTTGGATGTTTATACTCCGACTCGCGCTCTGGGAGTTTGGAGTTGAATGTTTATACTCCGCTTCGCACTTTGGGAATACGGAGTTGAATGTTTATACTCCGCTTCGCACTCTGGGAATACGGAGTTGGATGTTTATACGCCAACTCGCGCTCTGGGAGTTCGGAGTTGGATGTTTATACTCCGCTTCGCACTCTGGGAATACGGAGTTGAATGCTTATACTTCGACTCGCACTCTGGGAGTTCGGAGGTGAATGTTTATACCCCGACTCGCGCTCAGGGAGTTCGGAGTTGGATGTTTATACTCCGACTCATGCTCTGGGAGTTCGAAGTTGGATGTTTATACTCCGCTTCGCACTCTGGGAATACGGAGTTGAATGTTTATACTCCGACTCGCGCTCTGGGAGTTCGGAGTTGAATGTTTATACTCCGACTCGCGCTCTGGGAGTTCAGAGTTGGAGAAGGATTGTCGTGTATCAATCCCTTTTTTGACTTTGATGTGATGGCTTGCCCCCGAGCTCGGGTTTCACTTAGCGAGTGATTAGTTGCATCGCAGTCACTCTCTATTTGAATAAATCCCACCGTATGATGAGACTTAGCTCTCCGTGCATAATGAAGGTCGTATGAAGTATTTCAAGTAAATCACAGCTCTGGCTCGAAGAGGTCGCATTTCATTGCTAAAATAAGAAAGTATGGCAAAGTTTGTTGCCTTATTAAAAGTTCTAATTTTGAAATGCATAAACAAATTGCAAAAAAGGAAAGTAAACTAAGTGGATAAAGATAGCCTGTCAGGTGTAATAGCGGCGAAGGCTCTCGCTATTCCTAGCTCTTGGCAGGGTAAGACCGTCGACGGTCGATAACTTGAATGTGCCATCTCCGAGCCTTCGTTCAATAACATACGGTCCTTCCCATGTCGGCTTCATATGTGAAGGAACCGGATAGATTCTTTTTAAGATGAGATTGCCTAGTTCGAAGGTTCACGGACGGACCTTGGCTTTGTACAATCGGGTGACTCGACTTCGATGCGCAGCTGCCCTCAAATCAGCCTCTTCATGCTTCTCATCCAGTAGATCAAGAGATTCAGCAAGTAATATAGCATTTGTCTTTGGATCATAGTATGTCACACGATGAGAAGGTACTTGTAACTCGACTGGAATAACGGCCTTTGAACCGTAAGAAAGAGAGAACGGAGTGTGGCCGGTCGCGGTCTTGTGGGTTGTTCGGTAGGCCCATAGAGCCATAGGAAGTTCATCGAGCCACTTGCCCCCGACCTTTTCTAGTTGTTTCTTCAGGATGGTCTTTATGACTTTATTAACTGCTTCGACCTGTCCGTTTGCTTGAGGGTGTGCAACTGCGGAGAAGTTCATTTGGATGTGAAATCGTTTGCAGAAATCTTTGAATTCAGCACTGTCGAATTAGGTTCCATTATCCGTAATAATGGTGTGTGGGAGACCGAATCGATAGATGATGTTACGAACCACAAAGTTGATTACTTTCTTCGTTGTAATGGTAGCAAGACCTTCGGCTTCAGCCCACTTCGTAAAGTAATCAACCGCGACGATGGCGTACTTCGCACCACCTTTTGCCAGAGGTAGAGCACCAATGATGTCGATGCCCCACATTGCGAACGGCCATGGGCTGACCATTTGCGTTATCTCAGTAGGAGGAGCCCTAGGGATTCGAGCATATTTCTGGTACCTATCACATTTCTTTGCATAGTCCAACGCATCACGATTCACGGTAGGCCAGTAATATCCGTAGCAAAGTATTTTCTTGGCAAGTGCTTGCCCCCCGGTGTGATCGCCACATTCTCCCTCATGCACATCGTGTAACACTTGTTTAATTTCATCGTGAGCGATACATCGGAGTAGAGGAACTGAGTACCCCCTTCTGTACATGAGTCCATTCTGGATGGTAAACCTTGAGGCCTTTCGAAGGACCTGTCTTTTTTCACTCCTGCGCTCCGGCAGGGTTCCGTGCTCAATGTAATTTCTGAGTGGAGTCATCCATGAATCCTTTTCGGGAACGGTTTCGCATACCCGGTTTATTTCCACCCGGTCGATACTTGGGGAAGATAGCGTTTCTACGGGAACGAGTCCCATTTGTTGGGCTTCGCCTGTGCTGGCTAGCTTCGCCAACGAATCGGCCTTTTGGTTGCGTTCTCGAGGTATACTATAGATGGCGTAGTAATCGAAATGGTCTAGTACTTCCTTAACTCGAGCTAAGTAAGCAGCCAACCTTCGATCTCTTGCTTGATACTCTCCTCGTACCTGAGACACAACTAATTGTGAATCACAATAAATTTCCATTGCGATAATTCTCAAATCTCTAGCAAGTTTCAAGCCAGCTAGGAGGGCTTCATATTCAGCTTCATTATTAGTCGCATGGAAATCGAACTTTAAGGCATAACATATGGATCGACCCTCGGGAGTTTCAAGCACAATACCAGCGCCAAAACACCGGTCGTTTGATGCTCCGCCAGTATAAAGTTTGCAGACGTATTTAGGGGATTCACTGGATTCGGGCAAGTCCTCTGGGATGGTAAATTCAGCTATGAAATCGGGTAGGACTTGTCCTTGTATGGCCCGTCTCGGAGCGTAAGTAAGGTCAAACTGGCTCAGTTCGATGTTCCACTTGAGTAATCTACCAGACGTCTCAGGCCGCGAAAGGACCTGTCGTAATGGCCGATCGGTGTAAACAATAATGGAATGTGCCTGGAAGTATGGTCGGAGTTTTCTTGATGCAATGACAAGGCAGTAAGCCAACTTTTCTAGCTTCGGATAATTTCTTTCAGCTCCAGTCAATCGTTTGCTGACGTAGTACACTGGCTACTGTATCCTGTCTTCTTCTCGAACCAAGGCAGTGTTGATTGCGTTTTCTGATATCGCCAAGTACGCATATAACTTCTCATGATCAATAGGCTTTGATAGTATCGGCGGTGTGGACAGATGTTGGACTAGTGCTTGGAAAGCGCCCTCACACTCTGTGGTCCATTCAAAGTTTCGTTTCCCTTTTCGAATCAGATCGAAGAAGGGAATGCATTTGTCCGTGGACTTTGAAATGAACCTGCTCAATGCTGCTACCTTTCCATTGAGACTCTGGACTTGCTTTATAGTTTTGGGAGTTTCAAGATTTCTGATTGCCCAAATCTTTTCGGGATTGGCTTCAATTCCCCGGTCGTTAACGATGAACCCAAGGAACTTTCCGGATGCAACTCCAAAGTGACATTTCAGTGGGTTGAGCTTCATCTTGTACTCCCGAAGTATGTTGAACATAGTTTCCAGGTCCTTTACATGGTCGGTGGAGAGTCGTGACTTCACAAGCATGTCGTCTACATATACTTCCATTGTCTTCCCGATTTGATTAGCGAACATCCGATTGACCAATCGTTGGTAAGTAGCCCCGATGTTCTTGAGTCCGAACGACATAACCTTGTAACAGTAAAGTCCTAGATTGGTTACGAAGCTGGTATGTTCTTGATCGGGTAAATGCATCAGTATCTGATTATAGCCTGAATACACGTCCATGAAGGATAAGAGTTCATGTCCAACCGTCGAATCCACTAGCTGATCAATTCTAGGAAGCGGGAAACTGTCTTTGGGGCACGCTTTATTCAGATCGGAATAGTCGGCACTGTCTTTGGGGCACGCCTTTTTTGTTTGACCGGGACATGCCGCGAGTCAATGTTCAGAGTGTGGCTTGCGATGTCCGGCGAGATCCCACACATATCAGAATGTGTCCAGGCAAATACGTCAAGATTTGCTCGCAGAAATTCAACGAATTCCTCTTGAGTTTGCTGGCTTAGCTGAGATCCAATCTTTATTATTTTTGAATCATCGTTATTGTCAATTGGGACATCAATCGTCAGTTCGGCCGGGGATGCTTGACTTTCTTTATATTCTCCTTCGTCTTCAGTTTCTCTCGGGTCAAGATCCTTGATGAATTGGCTAGGGTGCCCGGGCTTGGGCCCGGGCGTTAATTGTCAATTATCGACGAAACGGACGCAGAGAGATTCCTCTACGCCCTTTCCCTTCTCCTTTCGCTATGCCTCCCGCAGCTCAGCAACATAACAGGCTCTGGCAGTGGCCTGATCTCCCTGAACGATTCCTATTCCATGATCAGTGGGAAATTTTAAGGTCAAACACCATGGGGAAATGGCTATTCTGAATTCAGCGAGGGCCGGTCGGCCCAAGAAAGCATTGTAAGGGGAGTCTATGTCGAAAACGATGAATTGCAACATCTGTACTCTCCGACGTTCTCCAACTCCCAACTCTACTGGCAGTTCCACCATCCCAGTGGGGATTGTGGCACTTCCGTTGAAACCATGGACTCAAGATTGACAAGGCTTCAAGTCTGTGGCTTCCATCTTCATTTCACTATAAGCTCGCTTGAACAAAATATTCACAGAGCTTCCACTATCAAGTAAGATCCTTTTTATCCAAGCGAGACCTACTTGTGCTGAGATGACCAGTGGATCGATAGTGGGAGCTTCGATTTTATCTGCGTCTCTGCTCCTGAACACGATGTCATCCGTCATCGTTTTCTATTGCTTGGCTGGAGCTCCCTCATCAAAACTACTGCAACATTCGAAGTCCGCATGCCTGGTAGAACTGGCATACGACTCCATTTCCTTCCAGCTTCGATCTGCTGGGTGAGGACCACCACTTATTGTATTGATGACCAACCTCCCGTCTGCACGAGCGGGTTTCTTCTGTCTTTCCTGATTCGGCGCACGATTCTGATTTGATGGGCCCGCACCACCGGATTGCGGTGCCCGTACATACTGATCCAGCTTCCGCTCACGTATCAGTTTTTCAATGAGGTCTTGTAGGTGACGACACTCATTGGTGTTGTGGCCATAACTCTCATGGAATCTACAGAATTTTTCTGTTTGGATTTGTCTTTCGGTTGGTGGTTTCGGGGCAGGTTTCTTATACTGCATGGTATTGCAGGTCTGCAAATACACATTTTCCAACGACGTGTTCAATGGAGTGTAGTTTTCGTACATGGAAGCTCTACGCCGTGGTCCACGATCCTGATCGCGTTTTTTGTTCTGATTTCTATTGTCCCTCTGTTGATTCTGTTTATTTTGGACGTTCAACTGAATCTTTCCAGAACTATCTCCGGACTGTTTAACTGTGACGTTACTCTGGATACCTTCGATGTTGGGCCCTGCATCATCCTTCTTCCTAGACTGTTTCGCATCCTCCCTTCTCAGGAATTGGGCTGCCTTGGAATAGAAACGGTCCAATGACGCAGGTGGCTTCCCAGCTAACCAATTTCCGAACTCAGAATCAGCATCAATCCCCTTAGTCAAAGCCATCAGGATAGAGTTATCATTGGGATTGCTTATTTCTGCACACGCAGCATGGAATCGCTCCAAGTAACGTCTAAGTGTTTCTCCGGGAGCTTGCATAACACTAGACAGAGTGTTAACGTCCTTTGGCCTCGCCACGTGCATGCGGAATTGTTCGACAAACTTGGTGGCCATCTGGTCAAAGTTAGAGATGGATCGTGGTGGCAAACGAGTGAACCATATGGTAGCGATGCCCCGTAGGGAAATAGGGAAACTACGACACTTTACTGCATCATCAGCTCTAGCAGCATTCATCAGCCATTCGTATTTCAGGACGTGTTGATTGGAATCAGAACTCCCTTCATAAACTGGCAAAGCTGGCATCCTGAAGTTCCGAGGTGGTTCAACATATAAAACATCATCGGTGAAAGGGGTATGACTTCGGGAGATTCCCCAGTCGTCATTAGAGAGACCCTGACTTTCACGGATCATTTGGCGGATCATCGCTAGTATATCTGGCGTTCGAACACTTGGAGCATGTTGTGCCAAGGTGTGGTCGGGTTCCACAGCGCGAGTCTGGACCGGACGTGGTCGACAGTCCGTGTTTCGCCTCCTTGGTTCAACATCCTCAGGGACATAAGGCTCAGGAGTCTGCTCTCGTTGGCTACGTTGAGGATCAGCTTGGTTTCTAGCGTCACCTCCCCGTCCGACAATAGTGGTAGTAGCAATGTTGCCGGTAACATGATAAGGAGCAACTCCTCCTCGAGTTGAAGGTTCTATGCGGAGGCTAGCGGATGGTCCAGCTCTAGGTTGCCCAAGGTTCGAAGCAAGTTGGTGTCCCGTGGCCTGGATGTAGCTTCCACCTAACCCTGGACGTGTGGATCTAGTTTGGCCATCAGAGGAGGCTGAACTTTCTATGGATGAGTGAGAACCTTAGTCTCTTCTGGATCTTCTTCGCTTTTGGCGATTTAGCTGGTTAGTCAACTCCGTGTTGGCGCGTAGTTGTTCCGCTAGCTGCTGTCGACTTTGGGTCAACTCTTGAAGCAATGTATGGAATTCTTGTCTAGTAATTGGACCTGATGGATCTGAAGGTCCTGCAGCATTTTGGTTGGATGGAGGTGATTGAGCAGGATTTTGTCGGTCTCGTGCACCTTGATCAGCAGCTGCAGAGGTGGTACGTGTGCTCACCATAATGAATTGATGAAGACCTTTCCTAGATTTGATTGCAAATCTGAGTAGAATGGAAGGGCTTCAAAGTTCTAAATCTGGATCTTCTTCTTAGATTTATGATATCCAATATAGATAGGAGATCCAAAGAGCAGGAGAAAAATTAGGTTTTTCTCAATGAAAGCACCAAAGTGTTTGTACCAAAATTGGGCACAACACTCTTCGGAAGTCTTTGAAGAAATAAAGTGAAGAAATTAAATGAAAAATGAGGAATTATCTAACAAAAACTCCAAATTTCAGAAATGAGAATAATTAAAGTGCAAGGAGACACAAGAATTTAGAGTGGTTCGGCGTATAGCCTACGTCCACTATGAAGTAGTTTGCTTTAATGATCTTTCTTTTGCGTTTACAAGTGAATTCAAAGATTTACAGCAGTCAATTGTGATTTGCAGCAGTGAATTTCGTTTGTGGCAGCATCAATTGAGTTCAGATTTGGATCTGGCAGAGTCGGGGCGTTGGAAATCTCAAAGAGGAAGAAGAACCCCTTTTCTGTTGGCTTTGGGGGTCTATTTATAGGTGTAGGAGGCTGATATTTCGCTCAGATCTCGGGAAACCCTCTCTGGGACATGACCAGGCCCGCACGCCCAAGCCTGTGAAGTTTCGGTTCGATCCGTGATTGACACGAACAAATTTCGACTCGATCAATATTTCATCCAATGGATTCGAAATTCGGCGTGGACATTCTTTAGCATGCACGTAGTCTTCTGTGAAAATTTCATAGCATTTGGACTTGTAGATTGGGAGATATGATCGATACGAAGTGGAGTTTTCGGGAGGCTGTTTCCTTCGACTAGCTTCTGTTTCGACTCGCTTCCATTTGACTCGATGACGTGGCGCTTTTTGGATCCCTCCGCCTTTGACGCTGCTTTGAGCGAGTCGAAGCGCGCACTGATTTGAGCGAGTCGAAATGAGCAATGATTGATCGAGTCGAAATGCATGGTTCGATCGATTCGAACAGTGACTTTGCCAACTGGGGCTGAATTCGATGGAGTCGAATAGCTGTTCGAGCGGAGCGAGTCGAAGCGTTCACTTTCGATGGTTCCATACTGGAGCGAGTCGAAGAAGGCATCTGAGCGAAGCGAGTCGAAGTAGGTACTTCAGATGGCAGTGAAGCAAGTCGAACAGGAACGAGTCGAAGTTGGCATCTGAGGGATATGGAGCGAGTCGAAGGGAGCGAGTCGAAGGAGCGAGTCGAACGGCAATTGACTTTCATCCTATTTTGTATCCTTCATATCTTGAGCATACGAACTCGGATTGACTTGAGACTTGGAACGTTGGCTCCCATGGCTTAGCTTGTCATGTCCTACCAATTTTGGCTCGATCCGGACTCGGACAAAATTCGTCGATATCCGTAGTGAGCCCGTATATAACTGATCTCTGGGACGGGCCGTCACTGGTTACTAGTCAATCCCTTGGTGTTACGGCCTTGCCAAAAGGCGGGATAACAGGGACAAAGTCTGAATGACCTCAAATGAAGAGAAGTTTTAAATATAAACTGAAGTTGGATCTTTGATATTGATAGATGGTATCTAACTATAATTTAAAGATGATGCAACAGAGACATGGTTGTACAATTTTAACTTCACTTCTATATTTGACATCTTCATTTGAATCTAAAAATTGTTTGCTAAAATTTAGCACTTGAAGTTTTAGTTGGACCACAAAAAATCTCTATTTTTGATCCTTTACTTCAAAACTCATTTATAGTATATCCTTGCTTATTATATGAATTTTTTATGACAATTAAATTTTCTAATGAATTTATAATTATTTAGGAGTTAATAATACATTTTAGTAAACTTTTTCCCATATTCCCATATTCATTTGGCCAAGCCTCCAATCCTATCTAGCTCTGTTTTCGAGCATGTAGTAAGCTCTGTTTTAATAAGGAAAGAGAATGGAAACCAACTTCCAATATTCTATATTATAAAAAGACACAAGAATACAAAAATCAAATACCCAACATAGAAAAGTTGGCATACTGTTTAATGCTCACCGCTTGAAAGCTAAGGGCCTATTTCCAAGCACACTCGGTCAAAGCTCTGACCAACTTCATACTAAAACAAGTCTTTAGCAAACCCGAGGCATCAGGAAGATTATTAAAGTGGGGAATAGAGCTTAGCCAATATGATATTGAGTTCCAACCTAAGTGGCAATTAAAGGACAAGCTCTGGCCAACTTCGTAAATGAATGTACAGGATTCATCAAGAAACAGTCAGAAAAAGAAAGAGACTTAAAGCCCAAATAGAAATTATTTGTCAATGGAGCTTTAAATGAACAAGGAGTTGGTGCAGGACATGTGATCGTTACTCCTGATGGACACTGTTTGCATTATGCAATAAAACTAGGTTTTTCCTCTACCAATAATGTGGCTGAATATGAATCGATGATTGAAGGGCTCACCTTATCCCTACAATTAAAGATTCTAAGAATTGAGATCTTTAGTGATTTCCAACTAATAGTAAATCAGTTAAACCAAACGTATCAAATGAAAGATGCCAAATTGGTCCTTTATGTAAAAAAGGTTTTAAAGACGTTGACCCAATTTAAAGATTCCTCAATACATCAAGTACCAAGAGGGGAGAATTGCCAAGCTGCTTCTTTGGTCTAGTTAGCTAGCTCACAAGGAGCATCAAAAAATCGAATTGTACTAGTCGGTTCCAAACCAAGTCCTAGTATAGAGGAAGAGGTCTCAAAACAAAAAATGAGTCAATGGTATTAACAAGATCCTAAGCCCTTAAACAGGTCGATAAAGAAAATAAATCAAGAAATGGTAATGAGGAAAAGCAGGAAAGAACCGTTCTTGTAGGGAATAGAGTTCAATATGAAACTAACTGGATGACACTCATTATTAAGTACTTGGAAGAAGGAAAACTACTAAAGGACAAAAGGAAAGGCAGAAAAATGAAGTGCCAAGCCCCAGCTTTTATTATAATAGATGGAATACTTTACAAAAAAGGATATTCACTTCCTTACTTGAGATGTGTTAGTGAGAAAAGTGTTGTGAATTACTAAGAGAACCCAATGAAGGGTTCTGTGGAGATAATTTTGATGGAATAAAATTAGCCTAAAAAGTCATAAGGAAAGGTTTCTATTGACCCCAAATAAGTAATGTTGCAGTGAATCATGTAAAGAGATGTGAGAAGTGCTAGAAATTTTTGATGTTTCGCATGTTCCCCCAAGTGAATTAACCTCAATTTCTAGTCCATGACCTTTTGATGTATAGAGGATCGACTTAATTGGACCCCTACCTATATCCAAAGGTGGATATAAGTTTGCAATAGTGGTAATTGATTATTTTACCAAATGGGTAGAAGTAGAACCAATACCAAACATAACATCAGAAAAAGTGTTAAAGTTTGTAATTAAAAACATAGTCACACGATTTGGAATACCACGTAAGATAATATTCGATAATGGAACTCAGTTTGAAAGTGAAGAATTCATTGTATCTTGCGATAAAAATGGAATAATCAAAGGATTTTCGTATGTATCTCTTCTAAAGGAAAATGGAGTCGTTGAAGCTACCAATAAAACCATTAAAACAATTATTAAGAAATGACTATACAAAGCAAAAGGAAATTGGATAGAAGAACTACCGCTAGTACTCTTGGCATATAGAACTTCTACTAAGACTGCAATGGGACTTACCCTTTTTTCTTTAACATATGGATGTGAAGTAATGCTACCAATCGAAGTTGAGGTTCCATCTTATCGAAGAATTGCATATGCATTTGGTCCCATTCAAGAATTGAGGAAAGAATCCTAAGATTTGATCAATGAATTAAGCGATGAAGCAGTTATACAAATGGCCGAATATCAATATAGGATATCGAGGTATTGTAACTCCAAAGATAAAGGAAGATCATTTCTGAACGGAGATTTAGTACTCCAAAAAGTCATAGCAAGTACCATAAGTCCATCAAACGGACTGCTTGGACCAAATTGGGAAGGTCCTCTTGTTATTCATAAAGTAATTCCACAAGGGACTTACCAATTATACCGACCTGATGGCAACACAATAGCGAGAACTTGGAACACCGAACATTTAAGGCCTTATTTCCCAATAATGGATTAATAAAGAGAATTAAGACAAGCATATCTACGAGATGGATAGTCAAATGAAAGAAAGAAACTAAAAGGAAAAAAGCCTAAATCACTACATAAGATTGTTGTAAGGGGCGAAAGAAAGCCTTTGATCCTGCCATAAGGGCCTGGTCAAAGAACCTCCTAAATGGAGGTCAGAGTAAGCCTTTGGTCCCGCGTAAGATGGCCTGGTCAAAGCACTGCAAGCCTTCATTCCCACCTATGTGGCCTGGCCGAAGCGCCTTCTGGAGTGAGGATGGAATAAGCCTTTGGTCTTACCTAAGATGGCATAGCCAAAGTACTAAACCATCTTTCAGTTTCTTCTATAAGGCATTACTAAAGCGCCTCCTAGAGGGAAGATGGGCAAGACTTTGGTTCTGCTTAAGATAACTAACCAAATGCACCACCCAGCCTAAATCATTACCTATAAGGTAATAAGAAGCACAAGCCTAAATCACTACCTGAGGAGTAGTAAGGGGTAAAGAGAATAAATGCCTAAATCATCACCCAAAGAGTGATATGGGGCAAAGAGAATTAAAGCTCAAATCACCACCCAAAGAGTGTTAAGGAGCAAAAGAAATCAACCGAGCAAGTTCAAATCTACCCTAAAGCTGAGGCAAAGCAATCTTCTAGAGGAAGAATAGTTAAACACATTCAATTTTGCATCAAGGCAAAGTTAAAGTAACCTTCAAAGGAAGGTAAAAAACAATCGATTACCTGATGAGTTTCTGATCTTCTATTCATATATTGTTACCAGATGAACTTCTGGTCTTCTATTCAAATATTGCTACTAGATGAGATTATAGTCTTCTATCCAGATATTATTTCCAGATGAGCTTCTGGTCTTCCATTCATATATTTTACTACATAGATTCTGGTCTTTTGTTAAGATATTATTACTAGATGAGTTTCTGGTCTTCTATTCATATACTATCACAAGATGCGCTTTTGGTTTTCTATTAATATATTATTACCCGATGGTTTTCTAGTCTTCTATTTGGGAAATATTATTCCCAGATTGGTTTTTTGGTCTTCTATTCAAGGAATATTATTGCTAGAAGGATTTATAATCTTCTATTCAAAAAATTGTGGTATCATTGCACAATTGATTTCTGGTCTTCTATTTGGAAAAGAGATATTATTACCGTATG